>OZ012555.1:10000-10010000 GCA_963935595.1 Schoenobius gigantellus | reverse complement strand
CCATAGTGAAAACAACTTTGAATATAATATAACAATCATTTCAGATATAAACAGGAAAGCGTTAACTTTTCAAACGAAGGAAGCATATTTAAAAAAGAATTACTTAGTGGACAACGCCACAGACGCCGAAAAACAAGGACTTAAGAAAATGATGACTGAAAACGTTTTGATGAACCTAAGAACATACGACGACAACTCCTTAGTATTATACGCTAACGACAACTTAAATAACTTTATACATATCTTCATACACAACGGAACTGAAATAATATATCTGTTTAATGACGAAAATGAAATTGTTCAAATGAATGTTACTTATGAACAAGTAAATAAAGGAGAAAGTGTTCAAATCGCCATAATAAGAAAGGAAAACTCAACAACACTACATGTCAACAGTAAGAACACGACTATAGACAAAGTGGCTAAACTCTTAACTAATTACACGAATAAACCTTGGGTTAACTCGGAATTAGGTAAGTCATCGAAAAACATAGTTTTACAAATTCTGTATTTTTAATTCCACAGACCTGACCTGAAATATTTTGATTCTTCAAATATTGCAGCTGTAGGTAATTTTATTCAACAGTAAAGTAAAAACGTGCCATTTTTGAATCTCTACGTGATTATTCAAGAATTGGCAGTTGTTTTCTAATAAATTTTTATTTTCCTTTATTGTAGAAGTAATTCGGCCACAAAGACCTCCAGCTCCCCCAACTGACTATTTTCAAATTAACCTCGGAGGCTACGACCCTTTCTCCCTACATCTCGCGCCAAGGGCAAGTCTCCTTCCACAAGGAGGATACGTTGGCTGTGTCAGAGGATTTAAGATTGCTGATCACGTAGTCGATCTCTCTAAGAAAGCTCAGCAAGAAATGGATCAAGGTGACTTCTTATTTTATCTTACCTTGTCTCTGACTATAATATATATCTTACTAACTTAGAATTTGCACTTCAGATCTAACAGGGGTACTCCCAGAATGCGATATGAAGTGTGACTCAGAACCGTGCAAAAATGGAGGTGTCTGCACGGAAGACTTCACAAACCAAGAGAGCAGTTGCGACTGTGAACTTACCAGCTATTTCGGCGAATATTGCATGGAAGAGAAGGGAGCTGACTTTAATGGTGAAAGTATTCTTCAACGTACATTTGTACTTCCTGGTCCTATAAACAAGGTAGATAATTAAATTATAAATTATGAACTAGGATCAATATTTAACAATATTGCTTATTTTCAGTTTATGCCTGTCTGAATCGTAATTTTTACATTGCAGGTCAAAATAAAATTAGCGTTTTCAAGCAACGATCTACGTCAGAAGAATACGGTTTTATTACTTGTACAAACAGAAAATAAGTTGGTAGCACCAATAATAATTCCGACCTTAAATTATTTTAAATTGGTTTTAAAATAAATTTATAATTTTACAGACGCAGCTATTACTTATTGGTAGCTATTACACAAGACGGTTATTTAAAGTTCGAGGAAGATCGAGAAGAATCAGCTTACGGGGCAGAGGTTAAGAACAGAAATTTTCTTAATGGTAAATGGCAGTGTATTATAATATAGGGAATTCCCACGATACTTTTACAAATCAAAAACTATTTTGCCTTGTCAACAACCTATCTCTTATAATGTTTAGTTCAACGTGAAAGAGATCCACAAGCTTAGACTTTTTAATTTTAATTGATAGGTGCACGGCATACCGTATATTACACTAGGATAGAGCAAGAGGCAAAACTGTTGATTGATCGAATAGAGGTGCCTCTAGAAAAGCTGCCACCTCAAGGCTTGTGGGAGGTCTTCGATGTAGGATCCAACGAAGTGCAAATAGGAGGTCTGAATACCACCGACCCAAGACTCAAAATATACAAAGGCTACAACGGATGTCTTTCCAGTGAGTTATTAAAAAATATTACTTATTATGTCATTTTTTATTATGTATATCATTATGCATTTTTCACTAAGCGCTAGTGTTAGTTACACATCACTTCATTGCCATTCAGGAACTTACATTAATACTTCTATTAAAGTAAATTATAGCGCGTTTTAGATTTTCCAAAAACCTTTAACTATGAATATAATAAAAGCGAAAAAAAACTGTATGTATGTCTGTTGCGCTATATACCTAAACCGCTGAATAAAATTTATGAAATTTGGTATAGAGATAACTTTAAACCTGATTAAGACCGACTATTTTTTATCCCCAATTTTTAAACATAACCGAACCACATAACCGAAACGCATGACATAACCGAACTTACGATACAAAATGCCCCACGAACTAAAGTTCACGCATACAAAGTCGCGGGCAATAGCCCAAGCCCACTAGCTTATAAAATATCTGTAAGTTACTCCAACAAACCTACTAACCGCCGCCGCTGCCACGCCAGTTTCAATTTTCAATCCATCTGTAGATTTCGTTACTAGCGATAGGTATTTGACGTCAGATCTATACAATATACGTCAAAATTCTAACTCTAATAAAAATCCAGAGATAGATAGAATATTGAAAGCGGTCGTTAATGTGCTCCTACCTTTTTTTATACAACTCAGTTGGCAAAAAGCATACTGCCCGGTCGTTAATGTGCTCCTACCTTTTTTTATACAACTCAGTGAGCAAAAAGCATACTGCCCACCTGATGGTATGTGGTAACAATCACCTATAGTACATGTGGTACTTGTGAGGTTCGCAGCAAATTTGCAACCCCCACAAGAACCACAGTTTACGTTGCCAACTTGTGACATAAGATGTAAATGACGAAGCGAGCGCGGGAAGAAGATCCTCCACGACGCCAAAAAATAGGCGCTACATAGGCTTTGCACACAGGCGCTGCTGGGGGTCGGCGCGGCCCTGCTGGTACAGAATCTCCCTCTGGTCCTTGTACTGGTTAAAACTTGAGAAGTATAAGCTAGAGGCGTCTTCATTGTATTGTAGTGTACAAAAATAACCCGAAACTTCTTTGGATACCTACATTTCCTTGTGCTTGTAGACATATTCGTGGAAATTAACGACTACATAATGAAACCCTTGGAAGAGTACATGCTGTTCACACGTTCCGACTCTGAGAAGGTGAATGCCGTGAACGCTCAAGGCGTGCGCAGCGCACAATGCTCGGCTGATTTCGATGAAGCTTGGCCCGAACACGATCAACTAGGGTCTACCCACAACGGCAGTTTTCTTATAGTAAGTCATGATTTTTAATATTATTATTTATTTTTTACTAAATCCTGTTTAAGCTATAGGCAATGGATTTAATTCTCATCTTGCAATAACCCTAAATATCTCGGAAAGTAGCAGGATCTTCGGTATAGAGCAGCTAGAGTCTACCCACAACGGCAGTTTTCTTATAGTAAGTCATGATTTTTAACATTTTCTTTTATTTTGTTAGTAAATCCTGTTTAAGTCTATAGGCAATGGATTTAATTCTCATCTTGCAATAACCCTAAACATCTCGGAAAGTAGCAGGATCTTCGGTATAGAGATCACGAGTAAAAACCAATTGGGGAATCATTTGGATAGCAAAAAAATTTAGCATGCAAGTTGCTGGACTTCCTAAATAAAGTTTAGCGGTATTTTGCACCTTGTCAACGTCTTGTGCATTGTAAGGCTTAATTTCATCCATACGGTAAGAACTGAAATGAAATTTGAAATTTATTCATACAAAAAAAGCATAACTATACATTAATTAAACAATCCCCCATACTAGGCTGTGCCTGTCCTATGAGGGAAATACACGATTTTCAAATGAAATTTCTAGCGGCTAGTAGGCTTACATGAAGTGAAAAATTAATAAGATACCACATTTTAAATACAATCCAATACTAATTAGGCATGCAAAGTATTACAAAATTGAGTTTATTGTGTGTGTGTACATATGTGTGTGTGTGTGTATATGTGCGCGCGTGTGTGTGTGTGTTTATAATTAATCATTTACTATTTTAAAATCTTAATCAAAGCTTCAGACTCATCGTAGGTCCATTCAATCAACATTTGAGAAACAAGCTTTTTAGTTTCACGTGCAGAACACAGCTTAAAGTTACAGATGCTAGCGAGTTTATTGTAAATAAATGGAAAAAGAAAAATTCCGAACCGCCGTGCAAAGGAAGTAGACACAGAGCGACTTGGCACTTTGAAAACGCGTTTCTGTAACATGTCATCATAAGAATTTCGTGCCTGTAATACAGATTTATGAACAAAAACAGCAACCCTCAAGAAATACAGCCTTCTAACACTAAGAACTTTCGCTACCTTAAAAAGATCATTCGTAGAGTACCTAATAGGCTTCTTCAAAGCAATTTTAAGAACGCCTCTCTGAGCTCTTTCAAGAGGAAGCAGGGCGGAAGATGTACAGCCTCCCCAGGCCAAAATACAGTAATTTATAAGTGGCTGGCATAAAGCTAAGTAGATCATAATTAAAATTTCAATATCTAAGATATCTCGAAGGTTTTTCATTACGTTCATTAGTTTTCTAACTCTTTTTGTAGTTTCATCAATGTGCACCTTAAATGTTAACTTATCATCCAGGAATATTCCGAGATATTTTAGTGATTCAGTGCGTATGATCTGGTCACAACTACAGCAGAAACCATGCGTCTGATCAGGGCAGCAGACAGAATGAATTTTGATGTTACTTATTGCTAGAGGAGCAGAAGCAGCTGTCTTGTGAAAACATAAAAATTTTGTCTTACTGGCGTTTAAGGTCAACAGATTTTTACTAAGCCACATAGACATTTGTGCCATTCCGACTTCAGCCACTTGCTTGACTTCAGACCAAGTTTCTCCGTGAAAAGTAATGGCGGTGTCATCAGCATAGCAAACAATGTTTGCATTAAGAAGGGGAACGGAAGCTATGTCGTTAATATACAGCAGAAAGAGAGTAGGGCCCAGAATACTTCCTTGGGGAACTCCGTACAAAACTGGCTTAAAAGTACTATGTTGGTTGGAGATTTTAATGCATTGTTGTCTGTCCGATAAGTAGCTTGAAAACCAACTCAGCACGTTGCCTCTAATGCCGTAAGCCTCCAGTTTCCTTATGAGAATCGGGATCGATATCGAGTCAAACGCTTTGGCCAGATCCAAAAAGACACCGATGCATTTCCTACTGTTATCAAGATGGGCCACCACAGTATCAATGAGCAGAGTGACAGCATCCTCTGTAGATCTACCTTTTCGGAATCCAAACTGTTGTTTTATAAAAACATTGTTGGTTTCCAAAAAACTAACGAGCCTTCTATTTATGATACGTTCTAGTAATTTTGAAATGCTACTAAGAAGTGAAATGGGGCGATAGTTACTCGGATCATCCTTGGAACCTCCCTTGTGTATGGGAACCACAGCGGCTTGTTTCCAAACTTTAGGAAATGCACCGGATTCAATACTTCGATTGAAAATATTTGCTAGTGGGTCTGCTATTACATGCGCAATCTTTTTAAGAGTTTTGTTTTCCAGATTATCGAGACCTGGGGAGCTCTCTAACTTCAAACTTTTAATTATATCAATAATTTCTTGAGGATCCGTAGGTGATACATAAAAAGAGTTGGAAGTCGATTTTTTAATTACTACCTTGCCAGCGAGAGTTTCATCTGTTTCTTTAAGTTTTGATAAAATCTTAGCTGAGAGAGCTTTTCCAACCGTCGAAAAGTATTCATTACATGTGTTTAAAGATTCTTCAAGGGCTCCTTGGATCTTGGCGACATCCTCCAAAACATTAATAGATTTTTTTTTCTGTGATCTGTGAGAAATTCGATTTACCGATTTCCATAATTTCTTAGGATCACTTTTATTAATTTTAATGTCTTTGTTATCATATTCTGATTTTAATGTTCTTAATATTTTGTTATAAAAGTTTCTGTATCTTTTGTATATAATTTTTTTCATTGCATTGTCAGGGTGTCTTCTTGCATCCAAATGAAGTTTGTCCCTATGTTTTGAACAGCGTATTAATCCTGGCGTCATCCAAGGCTGAATATTGAATTTAGCATGACTAACACGAGTTAGGGACGAATGCTTAGAAACCATACTCGTGAGTGTAAATGAAAACGTCGAAACAACCTCATCAAGGCGGGGGCTGTCGAGAATCTGAGACCAGTTGGTTTGTTCTAGTTCAGGTATGAGAGATTCGTAGTGAACTTTTAATTTGACTCTATTTTTAACTTTTCTTTCAGAGTTCATCGATTCCGACATCACGCCCAGCATAATAAGGCTGTGGTCAGTCAAGTCTACAGGGCATATAACAGATTCCGCTTGTTTCGTTAACGATATGAATATGTGATCAATACAAGATAAATTGTGTGTAGGAGAGTTTATCGCAGAGGCCAGACCGCATTCAGCCAAAAGGGTAAGATAGGCTGATGTGTTCTGTTCACAGGCCGCAGATCCAAGAATGTTTATATTTGTATCTCCCACTACCATTAGGCAATTTGTGCGGTTTATACAGCATAGTAACTTTTCCAAGGAAGAAATAAAATTTGCAGAGTTCGCAAAAGAAGGGGACCTATAAATACCTAGGAGGGTAAAAACTCTGGGTACATCGATTCTTAGCACATTGGCGTCTTCAAAGTCAGGTTCCACAACGTTTGCAGACCATCTATTCTCTATATATACAACGACACCCCCCGATCTATTTATATACTTAGTTGTGCTGTAAGATTGGTATCCATCTATACTTTTTATGATTGACGATTCGTTTATCCAACATTCGGTAAGGGTCGGTAAGGTTCGGTAACTGCTGTCATCTATGAGTAAGCTCCTCAAAATACCTGCTTGATCTGCTCGACTTTTTGCAAAAACATGCTCGAATCATCAGTGATCCACATCTATCGGGCTTATTAGAGTTTCTGTGCTCACGGAGGAAACTTTAAAATTTCAGCGGGATCTACCTTTTCTTAAACAATGAATAGCTGTAAAAACTCTTTAACATTAAACCGACGACACCTTTCTTCCATCGTACAACTCGACACCGCACCGCTCGTACAAATTACCTGGACGCGATAATCCACTACAATTTGCTTTCAGAGCCATACAGGCCCTGTAATGAGCTTCTCACTAGTGTGGTTCCCGAGCGCCATTTCATATGTTTGTCTGTTCAAGGTAGGCTTAAGAAGAGCACTACATTGAAAATAAGCAGTGACTTACACGTGTCCTGAATATTGGTGATGTCTATGAGCAGCGGTTACTGCTTACCATCAGTTGGGCCTTCTGCTCGTTTACCACTTATAGCAATAAAAAGGTAATAATATATTTCCAATCATATTTTCATGTTACAGAGCGTCGACAAAACCTGGGTGGAAGATCCGCCGTCCCGAATACCTTATGATTCTCTACACCAGCAACCCGACGCTGAGGAAGAAAACACAGACAAATTTTTTATAGCCCTGATAATCATTTTCATTCTTGGGCTATGTTACTGTGGCTATCATGTAAGTGAAATATGTATAGTATATCTATACAATCTATATCTATACATCTATACAAATAAATAAAAGTCTGTTTGTAATGTCAAAATAACAAGTTTTTACTAAATGGGTATGAATGTATATCGGGTACCAATAACAAAAACACAATTTAAAAAAAAATTGTCTGTCTGTCTCTCTGTTTGTTCCCGCTAATCTCCGGAACGGCTGGACCGATTTTGACAGGACTTTCACTAATAGATAGCTAAATATATAAAGTATAACATAGGCTATTAAATCTATTTTATCAAGATCTTAAAATAAAGTTACTATTCCACGCGGACGAAGTCGCGGGCACAGCTAGTTAAATATAAAATGGAATCATCGCCTACAGTAAATTAAGTTTCATATCCACTATGACGAGAAATTCAATTCCGAGGCACAACACTGGGTGAGTCCCACACACACACTGTTAGCTGCCCAGCTTGTAGTAACTATTAAACGCAATGGGATTTTTTTTTCTAAAAAGTGGATTGTTGCGGACAACGAAATAGGCACCTAATAAAAATAGATGAAAACTATAAACTTTAATGAAAACAATGTTACAGATGTGGCGAACACATAAAGCGCATAAGTTGCGTTTGGAGAAACTGACAGATGAGAATATAATGAGGAACAAGGAAAAGGCGATTAAACTACAGGAACCTGGTGTTTCATTCATACAGGTTATTACTAATATTATAAAGAGGAAAGATTGGTATTTTTGTATGTTTGTATGGAATAGGCTCCGAAACTACAGGACCGATTTGAAAATTTCTTTCACTAATAAAATGCTACAATATCACTGAGTAACATAGGCTATAGAATATTTTCCTACGGGAAAATATGGAATTCCCATGGGAAAAACGAAGATGACGCGGTCGAAGCTGCGAGCGGAAAGCTAGTATTTTCATAAAGAAATTAAATTGTAAACACGACGACACGGTTAGCGCAGAGGTCGAGTGATCGCCTACTGCGCAACGGGTCGCTGGTTCGATTCCCGCTCGGGACAGATATTTTGTATGGTCTACAGAAATTTGTTCCGGTCTGGGCGTATGTGCATGTGATATTCTATGTTTGTAACTGCACCCTCGATACAGGAGAAAATCCTAGTGTGGGGCTACGTTTTTTTTTTAAAAAAATTGTAAACAAATATGTAAGCCGGCTTCAAAACAACACTAAATAAAAGGAATAATTGGTATGACATGGTACTAAATTTCTCTAAAATGCATATCTACTTTTGAAACCGGCTGTACATTACTTACTACTACTGTATTACTTAGGTACTTTCTTTATTACTTATTATTACTATGCCTATAGCAATAATTACCAATTTTAATACTACTACCAGACAAGTAAGGGGTTTTTTAAAACTATAAAAACAAACATCCATCATCCAATCATTCCAGGTTAATAAAGAAGACAATGAATCTAATAAAGAGACTGAAATGAAAACAAACGGTATCACAATAGATGCAGTCCCTACAGTAATAGTTGAAGTTCCTAATGAAGATAAACCAATAATTAGACGGGGATCGCTACGGTTTAGAGGTTGACAGTATTTTGTTTTTGTGGATTTTATTTTTATAACATTTATTAATAATTGCCCAAATCATACAATTTTCTATTATTTTGCTCTCTGTTCTCAGATATGGTAGATAAAGATCTTGCCTGGGAACCTCTAGAAGAAAAAGATGAAACAGCTGAAAATGACGATGAAAATGATGACAACAAAGAAAACGAAGAAGCAGTGTCTGATGATGAAGATAATTATGAGCAACCTGAAACCATCAAACCGGTAAATTTTATGTGATAGTTACAATAAAAACAGATCGAATTCTTTTTTATATATTTTCCGTATGAACAGATAAATTTGAAAATTAGAAAACTCGCGTATAATCTAATTTCACTCATCCTTATTTTATTATCCTCATGGGCGCCAGGAGGGGGGTGCAAGGGGGTGCACTTGCTTGCACCCCCCTGTCGGGAAAGAAAATACATAGAAAAAAATACATATTTTTTACCCGACAACGAATGTTGTAAAACGTTACGATGCGTTTATTTTGTGTAATTTGTTTTGTTGTTAATGTAAGTTCATACTGTAATGTCCTCGACAAAGCATCATCATCAGGTATGCAAAATGTTATGGTGCGTTACTGGCAAGAAAACCGTGGGAGTGACGGAGGCTATATCATTTGATATTACTTAATGGTATGTGTAGATGCAGATACACCTCCCTGAAAATAATCCTGGCAGCGCCTATGATTATTCTTACTAATATTATAAATGCGAAAGTAACTCTGTCTGTCTGTGTGCTACGCAATCACGCCTGAAGAAGCTACTGAACCAATTTAGATTAAATTAGGTAAGTATAGACATCAATAAAAAAAGGACTTCCACACGGAAACTAGCAAACTACGCAATGCAAAGAAAAAATGGGTACGAGTACTCATTGGAGCGCTAAATAATAAGCCGTTATTGATTTTCTTCTTCAAATTTGGCTCCTGTCTGAATTTAACCTGTACCTTTAACGGTTTTGGAGTAATCTAACGTTTAAAATCTGTTTAATGATCATCATCAGGAAACTTTTCTTTCAGAATATTCATAGAAATATCAGAGATCCAAACAAAGGACCGCCTACACTGACGACGCCCTTACCATTCAAAATAGAGGAAGATGGATCCACCGAATTGTTGTCCACATCTGCTTAAAAAGACCCGTACAAATTAAAGAAATTTATTGTTTCCCAAATCTTTTTTTTCCCCTTTTCAATCTTTAATGTACCGTTAGTTTCAGTTGCTCAAATTTTTATAACTATCAACGTTCCAGAACGTTGATAGTTATAAAAATTTTATGAGTTTTTTAATACTTTATATTTGGCTCCTGGCGTGCCCTTTTCATTCATACTTTCTTTTTTAATAAATAGCTTTTATATTATGATTAAATAAACAAGAATACATCTCACATAATGTCAGCAGGTGTATTCACATATCCACAAACTACACATATCATATGGCGCACAGAACACAGATATGGCGTAAGTATATTGATCTGTGAGGCGTATGCACAAATTATAGGGCGTATGCTACACGTTCAATACCTACCTATTTAATCCTTAGTTTTGTCCAAATTAAATTACGGAGACTTGATTATGGTCCTCGTTTGCAATCAAAGACGCGTCGCCTGGTGCAGAGAGTGCAGAACGCATGTTGTCGCTTTTGCTATGACATACCGCCAAGGAGTCACATCACGCCCTATTTAAACAAGTCGGCAACACTCAATATGACCTCTCGAAGACATTTGCACGTTGCACCTAGCCCAGTCTTTTGTTTGATATTATTAAGTTCAAGGCACCATTGTACTTGTTTTCTAAATTGAAGATATCTCCACTTCATTATAAATACGGTCCACGTTCTGCAAGAGGTCTTCTAGAAACTCACCCACACAGGACCGTCGCTTTTACTGGCAGTTTCCGCTACCTAGCTACCAAATGCTGGAATACTATACCCCCACCTTTGAAACAGTTACAATCAAAGTTCTCTTTTAAAAAACATTTTAAAGAATTTCTTTTAAATAAACAAGTTGAGGGTATACCAAGGGGTTACTTGGTGACGGACATTGTAATCTAGAATGGTGATTTTGGTGATTGTTTCGCTCGCGGTCTGGTGGGTACATGGTTGGAGTGTACATGAATGCTACCACACACACACACACAAAAACATAGCCCAAATTCCAAACAGCACTTCCAATAAGCTATAAAAAAAGTGACACGCGCCCAAGCAAGCCGCGGCCCGTTGTGATAACTATGACCACACGAGCTGCTCGCGACGACTGGCTGGCCAGCAGAAAAACTACCAAGCTCACTAATGATGATGTATTAGCCAACGACAATAAAAACAGGATATATATTAATGAGGACCTGACAAAGTATACGCGTAATCTATTGTGGACTGCAAAAAATGAGCTTAAGCCAATGTATAAGTACGTATGGGTGCAGAACGGCAAAGTATTGATAAGAAAAGATGATCCGTCTGACGCTAAAATAAAGGTTGTTCGTTCTCTTAACGACATCGACTCTTTTCTACATAATGAAAAGTGAAGCGCGACCATATGTTTGATGGTTCCCTCTACACCTACCATGATAACGTGTACAGTACAGTTATCTTATTATTAACATTCGACGACCAAACAGATTATATAAATTCAAACATAAACTACTAAAGATACGCGGACTTAGAAACATGGACTACCGAAATAAAATCATATACCTCTTGTTTACATATAATCCACGTTAATATACGGTCTTTAAGAAAAAACTTTAACGAGCTTCAGCTGCTGCTGAACGGTTGCATAAATAAAATAGACATTATTGCACTAACAGAAATTAATATAAGAGAGCAAGAACTGCCTATGTATAAACTGGATGGCAATGACGCGCATGTTATGACAAGAGAGACTTGCAGAGGAGGCGGAATACTGGTGTATATAAAAAAGAATTTGAACTTTACGGCAGGTATAATTAACTCACAATACAGTGAGATTATACACGGAGAAATTACACAAAAGGATAACAAACTGACTCACTTATTTGTTGTGTATAAACCCCCGAAAACAAATAAACATGGGTTCATATCTGACATACACCAACTGCTGACACAAATACCTACAGCTCAAGATTTAATAATGATAGGTGATACAAATATTGACCTCTTGAATGAGCTTGGCTCAGGAGGCATTATCGGCCAGTATAGAGACAACATGTGTGAGCTGGGACTGGAATGCGCCATCAGCGATGTGACCCGTGAGGAGGTGTACGGCGGCCGAGTGACCCGGACCTGCATCGACCACGCGTGGGTGCGCGCGCGCGCCCCCTGCGCCGTGGCCTCGTATGTACTAACGACTAAGGTATCCGACCATTATCCTATCGGGCTGAGCCTCTCGACAGGGACGGACTCTGAAAAACCTGGTAAGCGAACACCTGTAAATATTTTATGTGACAAAACTGTGCAAAAACAATTGCAAAATGTATACAATAGAATACAATAGAATAGAATAGACACAATACTATCAGTTTTAGCCAAATATTTTTGTATTATTGTATAGACACAATAATACAAAAATATTTGGCTAAAACTGATAGTATTATAAGCATTTGTAACAAGTTTTCAGAAACATTCACAAAAGAAATTCTAGATATAAGACATAATTGTAACATAAAATTTTTAGATAGAACAAAGTATGTTAAATATAGTCAAGTCTCATTAAGGTATATAAAAGCACAACCCAATGACATCAAAAAAATTATCAATGGTTTAAGTGATAAAAAGTCACCTGGAATAGATAAAATCAGGGCACGAGATATAAAATTCCTAGCTGACAAGATAAGCCCAATTTTGGCATTATTTATAAATTTATGTGTATCGAAAAAAGTGTATCCAAGTGTATTAAAAACAGCCATAATAAGACCCACATTTAAACAAGGATCACATACTGAATATACAAATTATAGACCAATTGCCATTTTATCAGTTATTAATAAAATTGTAGAAAAATACTTAACAACTCAAATCAGTAGATTTCTTGAAAACTATAATATTCTAAGCCCGTCACAACATGGTTTCCGACGGGGCCGGAGCACGGCATCGGCATTGGCACGATTCACTGACGAGGTCAACGAAGCGTTAGACCAGAGGAAGCAGGTGGTCGTGGTCTATATTGATTTCAAAAAAGCTTTTGATACCCTGGGCCACGACCAGCTGCTTCAGGCCATGGAGGAGTGGGGGATTGCAGGCCCGCTCCAAGGATGGCTCCGAGCCTACCTTCAGGATCGAACGCTGCGTACGGCCGTGGGAGACGAGTGTGGAGCTCCCGCGCACGTCTCCTGCGGCGTACCCACCGGCTCCGTGATCGGTCCCGTCGGGTACATAGTGCACGTTAACAGTATGTGTAATGTGATTAAAAACTGTAATGTCTATATGTATGCGGATGATAGTTGCCTTGTCTATGCCGGAAAGGACCTAATTACCATAGAAAATAAATTACAGGAAGACCTTACCAATATTATAAAGTGGTCGCATGATAATGGGATCATAATTAACATAGCGAAAACCAAGTGTATGTGCATACGGTCTCCGTACTCGAAAGAAAGCTACAGACCGCCGCGCATTGTGGGCCACAGCTTTGACTGCCTCCACCGTAGCAGTACCGTGCCGTGCCGGACACGCCCGACAGCAGGTGCGCCTGCGCAGAGTCAGGCCCCCGTCACTCGCGCAATGCAGCGTTATAAATACCTACCGCTAAGTAGCGCGCTGGCGCGCCGACCGGCAGAGGGCCGCCGCCACCCGCCGCGCTGCACGCGAGCCTTTTATTATTATTATCAAATCTTGTAACTTGTTTTTTTTTTTCATAAATTTGTTTTTTATTATTTTGTTTTTTTTTGTTTATTATATTAATTTGGTTTTAATTTCGTTTTGCTTTTTATCAATTATTTTTTTTACTTATAATTTTCTTTTCAGAAACGGGACTTTGAACTTGACTTTACCACGAACGGGATTTTGAAACCTAAATCGAATATTTTTCCAAAAATTTTATTTTTCAAAAATTTTTATTCTATTTTAGCAAAACTGATTAACCGTGAGTTCAAACATGAAAAAAAAACATCGGTCATGTATTTTTCATAATATTTCGTAATTTTTTTAATCATTTGTAATTTGATAAATGAATAAAATCAATGAAAAAAAAATTTCGCCTCGGGCGGGATTGGTAATTTTTTAATAATTTGTATTTTTTATAATTTTTAAATGTATTAATGACGATAAAATAATATTCTATTCTCTTATTTTTTGATTTTTGACTCTTATATTTAAAATTTTTTAATATTTGCGCACTGCCAATTTAAAAGTAGATTATGAGGAATAATGTGTATAATTTAACATCAATCATGTATTTTACCATATTCTTGCAAATAAAGTACTATTATTATTATCATTTTATAAAATTAAAGCGCATTTGAGTCAGGGGCTTTCCTCGCAATCACTTTATTTCATTAATCCTACGTATACCATTTTGTTTATGTTCTTTGTACAACCCTTAAGTTTTCGTTCGATGACGCAATCACGTGGTGTACGCGGGAATCCCGACTCTCGGCGCGCGTTCATAGAGACCTTTTCTTCTTGCAGCGACTTTTGTCTGTTGGTTTTGGCTATTATTATTACAGCGATTCGAGCGTTTCTATGGGAGTGATGTATCTGTTACGTAGTAACTATTATCTAATCTGTGGCAGAGTTGCAGGTGGTGGAGCAGTACAAGTACTTGGGCTTGCTCATAGATTACAAGTTCTCATGGCAGCCGCACGTAAATTACATCTGTAATAAACTAAGATCAGTACTTGTAAAGTTCCAGCACCTGAAGTTTGTACTGGACAGGGCGACTATGTATATGGTATACTATGCACTAGTAGACTCGCTTCTGTCTTATGGACTGGCGAGCTACGGACGTACGTTCAAAACATACTTGGACAAAATAAAAGTTTTACAGATTAGATTTATGAAATTAATTGTCGATAAAAAAACGAAAATTAGATGTAAAAATAATACTTATGAACAACTTTTCGTAGAATGTAAAATGCTACCGGTCCACGAGAAGGTAGTGTTACTATTGGCTGTGGAGCAGTTTTGTAATGATGAATTTAAAAATGTAGTTAGTTTTCAGAGGCTAGTGAGAAACAGAGATACTGATAGGCTTGTAGTCCCTAGTTTTACAAATTATTATGGTAAAAGATGTAGAAAATACTTAGTGCCGAAAATATATAATGATTTACCAACAGACATACGTGAATGTGTAACGAAACAACAATTTAAAAGAAATGTTGGTAATGTCCTTCTATCTAAGGTAAAAAATGCAATAATGTAGTATATAATATAATATCATATATTGATTGATTAGTTTGTGAGTCTAAAGTGTTATAAGTTCTTAGTATATGTGTAATCGCGTCAAATTATTGTTAAAAATGGAGCTTCGTCTGCCAACAAACCGCATTGTGGTTTGGCAGAAGATTGTATTGGGGTATTGTGTTCTGTGATTGTAATAAATAAATAAATAAATAAAAATAATAATATATAAAGCTCGATTTTTTGTTTACTCCCATTTTATGCTTTTTGGCTGCCTGACACCCTTAGGTTGTGACAGAATATCAGTGCTTTGTACACATTTTTGATGATGTGTACGATAGCGATTACTGAGCTAACTATGCAGCACACACATACTGCCACGGTACATTTATTGCAATTCTCTATCACACACATGCGTTACAATCACAACTTAAATAAAAATATAACAATAAATAGGTATCTCTATTTATTGTTATATTTTTATTTTATCATCCATCACTTAATCATCCATCACACACCATGCGTTACACGCATGGTGTGTGATGGAGAATAGGCTAGTTGACCCTTTTTTAAAGTAGGGCTTAAAATGTTCATAATTGTTGTATTAGACCATAGCACATGAATATTATTTTTTTCGATGGCTAAAAAGTGCAAAAAATCTATTTTAAATTAAGATTTTCAATTTTGGACCGAAAACAGGGTCAGCCATGACAGTCTGTTGATTATCTGTGGTATACATCAAATGACGTCAGTCTTATAGTAAACAAAGCACCGAGGCGAAATAACCTCACAAAAACAACGACGAGTTGTTGGATCAAATTTGACATTTCTTTGTTTACTATATGAGTGACGTCACGGCCCTGACCACAGGATATCAAAGCGTTTACGGCGTAAAATAAAAAAGATTATTTCTAGCATTTTCAAATTAAAATTTTACAGTAATCATTCATTGTTATTTATTAAAATCGGTATATTGTGGAACCTTATGCCAAATACTATTAGAAATAAACAATATTTTAATCAATTCTGATATGAGTCAACTACCCTATTGCAATAAATGTCTATCTATCTATCTATTTATTACGATATTTGGATCACGATCGATCGTGATATTTATTGATCGTGTACAGTGACGGATTAACCCTTAATCAAATTAAGCAATTGCCTAGGGCATCACGTCCGGGGGGCACCAGAAAGAATCACAAAAAAAATCCGTCCTTAGGGCATCACGTCTCACTCTCACGTCACCAAAAACCATACCAAAAAAGTTTCTGGGACTAATTTGAAAATTCGCCCGTTTTAACAGGTGACATACGGCCCGTTCCAGATAAGCATTTTTAGTCATAAATACCAACATTTTTAGCATCTCTGCGTTCCATTAGCCGGTGATGCTAGTTTTTCTTGCTGGTTGTCATGCGTTTCATTTAAGCATTTTTAACACGAAATGCTAGCATCAAATACCCATGCTAATAGATGGGTCCTCTGATACCACTTTTTGACAGCTTTCAAATTTGACATTTGGAATCTTTTTTTCATGAATCAAAAAGGATTTTCAGCGGATTTAAAAAATTTATTGAAAGATATTTGTAGTATTAGCCAATTCTGATTTATATTATAAAAAATTTTAAGTGGCTGGACTAATTAAGTGAGGTGTCAAAATTCAGCACGAAAAATCAGTACCTTGCGTTTCATTTGTAACAATTAGCGCGGCTAAAAATGTCAACATTTCTTAAAAGAAACGCAAAACGAGGCTAACATCAGATGTTAGCCTCAGAAAGTAGCAGTGCTTTATCTGGAACGCAGGGATAGAGTCCGAACTAGTCATAACCCCGCACCCGCTGGCCCACTCGCTGCCCGCTAGTGCATTCGGCAATTCGAATGCACCGGAATTGCGATCAGCCAATCACGAACCATCCCTTCCCCGCGGGCCCCTCGCCTGGCACCCCCGCAAATCTGTGTCAATCAAATGTTTTGTTGAGTATTTGTGCCGGCCGGCTTCTATGCATACGTAATACAATTAATTTGATAGTTAATAAGTAAGTCAATAGTTTCAGTTAACTAAAAATCTACGGTGCTGTGTGAGTCACACAAATTAGTGTGAGTGTGTTTGTCGACAATTACCTAATTCAAGTTCTGTT
Organism: Schoenobius gigantellus; assembly: GCA_963935595.1. Classification (NCBI taxonomy): domain Eukaryota; kingdom Metazoa; phylum Arthropoda; class Insecta; order Lepidoptera; family Crambidae; genus Schoenobius; species Schoenobius gigantellus. Next base: position 9,992,543 of record OZ012555.1, on the reverse strand, counting down.
CATAATATTGTGTTCGCTTAGGTACATACTTAGAGTACTCTGTGCTTAGGTACGTAAAGTTTTATTTTGTTTTGTTAATGTACAAAGTCAAAATATCTAAAGTATTTTGTTTCATTTAAGTAATTCCTTTTGGTTACGTAAAACTCAAACCAGTCGAAGCTGAAGGTTTCTGCAAGCGCTGAAATAGTGTGGAAATAGTTTTTTCTAGGTAGGTAAATAAATTATTAGGGTTCCGTAGCCAAATGGCAAAAAACAGAACCCTTAGAGATTCGTCATGTCTGTCTGTCTGTCTGTCTGTCCGTCCGTATGTCACAGCCACTTTTCTCCGAAACTATAAGAACTACACTGTTGAAACTTGGTAAGTAGATGTATTCTGTTAACCGCATTAAGATATTTACACAAATATAGAAAAAAGCAATAAATGTTGGGGGTTCCCCATACATTTTTCTAAACTGAATAGTTTGCGCGAGAGACACGTCCAAAGTGGTAAAATGTGTCCCCCCCTGTAACTTCTAAAATAAGAGAATGATAAAACTAAAAAAAATATATGATGTACATTACCATGCAAACTTCCACCGAAAATTGCTTTGAACGAGGTCTAGTAAGTAGTTTTTTTAATACGTCATAATTCCTACGGAATTCATTCATTCCTTCCCCTTCATGGGCGAGTCCGACTCGCGCTTGGCCGGTTTTTTATTGTTGTCGCACCAACTCCACTTCTAAGGTACGTTACATCTCATCATCTTATTTTACAAAAAATAGGCGGTAAAGGTTTAAAGACCGATTCTAGTTGACATACGGATAGGGGGGCCCACAGGCGTGGATTGCTTAGGGCATCAAGTAGTCTTAATCCGTCACTGATCGTGTAGTGTGATATTTATTGATATTGATGGATCGCGATGTGCTAACTTCATATAAATGGTTCCGGGTTCAATATTTAAATTTATCACGATCAATATCGTGGTGACTTTAAGCCTTCTTATGAGACCCATTGTAAGCGACCACGTCTTAGTTCCGTACGTCATCACTGGCAACGCACGAATTGAAGACTTTCGTCTTGAGACACTGCGGCAGATGGGTCAAGAATATAATGCGTAGCTTCCCGAACGCTGCCCAGCCGAGTTGGATTCGTCGATTTACCTCTTTCTGGAAGTTGGACTTACCGAGCTGGACTATTTGCTCCAGGTAAATATTCGTCAACAGCTTCCAGCGTAGAGCCTCCAACATTCACATGAGTGGATATTGCTGCGAATTCGACATTATTTTAGTCTTGTCCATGTTCATTTTAAGACCCACTTGTTGGGAAACTCTACACTACAGAGGTCTTCGAGCATTGTGCTTATATCCCCCACGGTCTCAGCTATGACTACGATATCATCAGCAAAACGAAGGTGAGTCACGTACTCGCCGTTTATGTTGATGCCGATTCCTCTTCAGGTCTCGACAGAATCGAAGGCTTTCTCATAGTTCACGAACGCCAAGCATAGTGGCATACCCCTTTATATTATACCCCTCGGTCTTCTGTATAACCTGCCTATAGCGTATGGATATGGTCTATGGTACTATTTAACCGGCTTGTTCGGGAGGCTGGAAGTCATCGAACCTACATGCGAAACGAATCCTGATGATCCTCGAGAACCGCTTGTAAACCCTTTTTGAAGAACAGTGCCACCACGCCCCTGTACCATAATGCTTTAAGCGTTTTGCCCTCGAGTATAACAGAGTTGAATAGCCGCTGCAGCGCTTTCCGGACTGGTAGTCCACCCGCTTTTAGGAGTTCGGCTGTAACACCTTCATCATCCGGCGCCTTTTTGTTTTAAGCTGTTTGAGAGCCACACTAATCTCGTACAGGCTGACATCCGGGATATCTTCGGTGTAATGCCTAATTCAAATTCAAATTCAAAAATCTTTATTCAACATAGGCCTTTACAGACACTTATGGCCGGTATACACTTTGTTTAGTTAAGTGCTTAGTGTTTAGTAGACTGTTTTGTGTTAAGTGATTAGTAGGTGCTGTCCATACACTGTTTAGTAAACGGTGTTTAGTTTATTTGTTCATTATATGGACTAAACACTAAACAGATCTGTCCAGACGTGTTTAGTGACTGTTTAGCTGCAAGTGAGGGGTGAAGGCGGGAGAACGGGAGGGGCGACTCGCAGAAAAAATAGAACGCGTTCCTATTCGCTAAACACTAAACACTTAACACTAAACACTAAACACTTGACACTAAACAGAAGCTGTCCGAGCGTGTTTTTTACTAAACACTTAACACTAAACAAGCCACTCTCACAAAACACTAAATAAAGTGTGTACCGGCCATTATTGACGTCAAATGTTTGTTAGGTTAGGTTATTTTGTGGGTATACTATGTTTTGGTTTCTTTTTTTTACTTACAATAAATTAGGTAGGTGTAGGTAGCGTGGGCGTGGGCAGAAGTTCCACCCCACCTCGTAGGGGATGCCGACGGCATGGCGGATCTCTTCGCGGACGACATGAAAGTCGTCTGCCAAGCCGCCATGCCGAGGGCGCAGGCTTGCCCCGAAAGGGGACAGGTGTACTGGTGGACGCAGGAGATTGCGGACCTGCGTACCACCAGCATGAGGGCTCGGCGCGCTTACGTGCGGTGTCGTGGGCGCGCCAGAACTACACCCGACGAGGAAGCTGAGCTCCGTCGGGTGTATGCGGCAGCCAAGAAGGCCCTGCGTAACGAAATCTGCAGGGCCAAGGAGGAGTCTAGGGAGCAATTCATGCGGCTCCTGGACGATGATCCGTGGGGGCGTCCGTACCGGATGATAAGGGGGAAGTTCAAAGCTTGCGCTCCCCCCACCTCCGCTATGGACAGGGGGCTGTTGGACCGGGTGCTGGGAACCCTATTCCCTAATCCTGGTCCGTTTCAGCCCCCCAGAATGGACCCCCCGGACACTCCTCCAGAGGAAGTGGCTGCCGCTATCCCTCCCGTGTCGAACGTGGAATTCGACACGGTGAGGGAACGGCTCCGGCGCAAGAAGAAGGCGCCGGGACCGGACGGTGTCCCATCCAGGGTTCTGGCCCTCGCCCTGAGACACCTTGAGGAGCGGTTCCGGGCGGTGCTGGATCTGAGCATCGCCTCGGGCCGCTTCCCCAGTCGGTGGAAGGCGGGTAGGCTCTGCCCGTTAAGGAAGGAGAGCCGCCCCGCCGATTCCCCAACTGGGTATCGGCCGGTGGTGCTGCTCGATGAGGCTGGGAAGTTCCTAGAGAAAATCCTGGCTTCTCGGATTATCGAGCACCTAGAGGACCGGGGGCCGGACTTGGCTGCCAACCAGTTCGGCTTCCGCACCGGCCGGTCCACGGTGGACGCGGTGGCCCTCCTCAAGAGGTGGACTGAGGAGGCCACGGCTCGTGGGGAGGCTGTAGTTGCGGTGTCGCTGGACATCCGCAACGCTTTTAACAGCCTGCCCCACGAGTGCATAAAGGAGGCACTCCGCTTCCACCGGGTGCCTCCGTACCTCCGCACCCTTGTGGAGGATTACCTGGACGGTAGGACAATCCTCTACGAGGGGCCGGATGGTCGCGTCCATTCGTGTGAAATGGCGGCGGGTGTACCCCAGGGTTCCTTACTAGGTCCTCTACTATGGAACCTGGGATACAACTGGGTCCTGCGAGGCAACCTCCTTCCAAGAATGGAGGTTGTTTGCTTCGCCGACGACACACTTGTCGCGGCGAAAGCAAATACGGGGGAGGAGGCGGCCCACCTTGCGTCGGCCGGCGCTTCACTCGTCGTCCGACGCATCCGCCTCCTAGGCCTGGACGTGGCTCTCGACAAAACGAGGGCCATGATGTTCCACGCCTCCCGTCGCAGGATCCCACCGGGGCTCCGTGTCCGAGTGGAGGGGGTCCGCAAACCGGTCGAGGCACACTTTAAGTACCTCGGCCTGGTTTTAGATCCCCGATGGAGCTTCGAGGAGCACTTCAAGCTCCTCACTCCACGGCTGTGTGCCGCCGCAGCTGCACTCGGACGGGTCCTCCCTAATGTGGGAGGGCCAGGATCGGCGTGCCGTCGACTGTATCATGGGGTGATACGGTCAATGGCACTCTACGGAGCCCCGGTATGGGCAGAGTGCCTCTCCCCCCGAACGGTGGCCCTCCTGCGACGTCCGCAGAGGGTCATAGCAGCCCGGGCCGTGCGAGCTTATCGCACGGTTAGCCACGGCGCGGCCTGCGTACTTGCGGGTCAAACGCCGTGGGATGTCGATGCACGCGTCCAGTCGGAGGTGTATCGGCATCGGGTTGCCGTCCGAGAACGGGGGGGACGATCTGCCCCACAGGAGCTGGAGGTAGTTCGTACCCAGGCGCAGAGGGAGGCTCTGCGCCGGTGGGGTGAGGCACTCGCCTTCCCAGCTGCCGGCCACCGGACGATCGAGGCGATCCGTCCGGTATTGGAGGAGTGGGTTGGGCGCCGGCAGGGCAGCCTTTCATTCCGCATGGTGCAGGTACTGACCGGACATGGTTGCTTCGGTCACTACCTGTACCGAGTTGCACGTCGGGAGGAAACGCCGCAGTGTCATCACTGCGACGCTCCCGACGACACGGCCGAGCACACCCTGTTGGTGTGCTCGGCTTGGCGACGCCAGCGAAGCGAACTTAACGCTGCGCTGGGAGGCGGAGACCTTTCGTTTCCGAGCATGGTCGTGGCCATGCTCCGCGGCGAAGCGGAATGGGGGGCTGTCGCCTCCTTCTGCGAAGATGTCATCTCGCAGAAGGAGGCTGCGGAGAGGGAGCGGGAGGTAGATCCTCAGGCCGCTCCCCTCCGCCGCAGACGGATAGGCAGGAGAAGACGGGTATTCGCTCAAGCAATGCCTGTCTGATGACCCTGCCGTGAAGCCTGCGTGCACGGTCGGCTCCCATGCACGCCGCCGTAAGGCTTCTCCGTCTGGGGATTGTCCTGGTGTTCTCGGACAATCCCCCCTTGGCGATAAATAGCCCGACCGACCGGTCGGGCTAGCCCGGACGCGTGAGTAGTGGTGTCGCATTGTGGACCCTACTACACGCGCCCTAAAAGGGCAGGGAGAACACCGAGGGGTTTTAGTGGGTAGGCCTGGCACTCTGCCGGGTGAGCCCCACACACGCTCGCCGTCTAGCCAACGGTGGGTACGGTGCGGTTGCGCATTTCCCCGCGAGAAAAAAAAAAAAAAGGTGTAGGTAGCGTAGTTAGGTAACATCAATATATCAGGATATTCACACAATCGTTTTTACAAGCAATTTGTCCCGGGTTCTGTTTAGTCAAGGCCAAACCATTAGAAAGGGACACACTACCATCGAGAGTCCTCTCACGCGGACCGGTTTTTGCGCCATAGTACCATAGTGCACAGTCTAGGGACTAGTATAATATCTTTGGTATCCTTGAGTATATGTATTCTGTGGTAGTATCTCACATTTACGTAGTAACTAATACCTAATCTGTGTCTCACATATTCTCTCTAATCTGTGGTATCTCCTACGTGGTCTGTGGCAGGCGTTGGAATCACCCCTATAACTAGCGGGTCGTTAGTGGAGCGGCTCTGAGACAGTCTCCGCCATTTTTTTTGACGCCATTTTGCTTTTGGGTGCATGTGTGTGTGTCGTGTCGTGTCATTTCATCATAGAAGTAGAACGCACACATTTGCATTTCATTTTTCATTATTACATTGTTGGTTTGTTTAAATCTCTAATTTATCTTCAGATTTTATGTGTTTTAAGCATGTTTTTTAAGATTTTTGACACTCACTGTTCTTGATTCAATAACAGTACCTGTGTGTACGAAGGGATTCGGCAGTTTTATCGGTTTGTTTGCTTGTGATTTTCTAAACTTAATAACTTTTTGACCTTTCATTGTTTCATACTATTTCATGCTAATATAGCTGAGCCCACCTGGTTAGCTACCATAATCTTACTTAAGTTTATCAGATCACCATGGTGACAGTACAACTTGTGCAGAGTACAACTTGTTACTCTGATAATCAGACATCCAGCAACTCTCTTGTAGGCAAATCCAGGTGGAACGCTTTCATCTTTGGCCTAATAGTTATTTACCAAAATGTATGAAGTTGAACTTTCCCATACTAAAAAACGAGCGAACTTTATATTGTTATGAATCCACTAAAATATTTTACAGACCATCGGCTTCAACAGAGGTTACATTTCTGGATGCACATCAATTTTGAAATCGATAAAAACAACTTATGAACACAGAAAAACTAGTGTTATTTTGAAACACAAATACTTGAAGATGAATATCTTGAGTTGAGTATGCAATAAATAACTTCCTCCAAGTGAAATAAATTCAGGAATACTTAAAAATCCAATAATGATAGGTGAGCAAAGTTGTGTAATATTTTTTTCATTAAATAAACAATAGTTTAAAATTAATTTAATATTATGTTTTCCATTAAATAACCTACACTATGTTGTTGTTCAAAATTACATGTAATTTTTTTTTAGATTGAATGAAAATGAAAAACACTTCTTCTCAAAAAGAGTAGCAAAGCTCTGCTAAAATTGATCTTCTGATGGTGCACATGTCTGGGCGCAAGGTGACTTCGGAAGCATAGAGAAGCTCGATATGTTAGAAGCTTTGGTTACTCACCATGGACCTGAATTTCATTTTATCAATTTTATTAATATGCTAAGAACATAAGCCACTGCACAAGCAATGAACAGGACATGAATAACAGAAAGTGGGCTGTCAAAAGGTGATTAATTTGTTTTTGACATAAATATGTTTGCTTATTAACCCCTTGTTTCTGAAAGGCTAATCAGTGATAAAATTAAATATAGTACATTCAAGATAAGAAAGTTCCCTTGACAAATCGATTTTTTCCGTTTCATGCATACTAATTTCCGTGATGAAAAAAATAATTTATCTCCTTAGGTTATTTTTATCAAAAATGTAATAATTAATTCCACATTAAATAAAAACAAGAATATCAGCCTAATTAAATAAAATTATAATTCTAAAGTTTAAAAATAAAATGTTTGTGTAAAGTATAAGTTCCGATTCATGACTCAAATAAATACTTAATTAAACAAATATTTTATCAGAATTATAAATAATTATATTTAACTGGATGGGATATTTTGGGATGTTGCCTTGATATTAGGACACCTAATTTTTATGGTTGTATCATATAGAATAGCTTTAAAATTAACACTTTTTATTCATGTCAATTTTCTCTCAAGTCTTATAGTTTGCGAGTAAATAAGCTTTGAAAATCACAATAGTCACGACGAAAAAAAAAATGGGATGTTACGTTGCTATTATAACACCTACTTTTTATGGTTATATCAGAAAATGACTAGAACGTGATGAGCAGATCAATACACACTTGTTCACAGTGGCTTTCTATTTCTTGTGTTTAGATTATGAAATCGAAAATTGGTACCAAAGGTTTTATAATTTTTATAGACAAATCAAATTTTCATAATTAGACTGTTCAGCTTAAATCAATATATTAATTTAGTTAAAAATATTTCTTAGAGAAACCTTTGCTTGTGAATTATAAATAGCACCAACTGAAGTCCAAAAATACTTTCTATACTAGCAGCCGAAACCCAGCAGTAATAGCCAATTACATGACACTGAAAATAACTAAGTAAATTTATCTTGCCGTATCAACATAGTAACATGCTTGAATTGTTTTACTACATATACAACAGAACTAGGTCTGTTCGCGAAGGACTATGTTGATCCCACAAACGTGCATCAAGTGTAATACCCAAAAATTTTGTAACTACAATTGATGAGTTCAACGATTCGATTGTATCCACTTTCCTTACATTTGGCCATGAGAATTTAATAAATCTAGTTTTATTTGAGTTTAGTGAACCAATTTGGAACATTTAACTCTGACACAATTATTTAAGAGAATGTGAAAGTTTGATAAACATAATTTTAAAAGCATTACAAAAGGAATGGGTATGCCATTCCTTTTAAATGCTTTTTCAAACTCTAATTAAAATCATTTATATGAATGAATATCATTAATTTATGGAAAACATTTCTTATTGACCTTAACATATTCATCAAAATTAAAAACTAGATTGATTTGTTTGGTTAGATTACCTACTATAAAATTAATTGCTTTTAATGTTAACTTCTTCAAAATGTATTCAAACGTTTTAAACTATTTGCCATTGTCTGCAGAGTTCAATTCTTCAATCTGAAGTTTTGTAAATAATCAATAAAACAAAATTATTTTCAAAAACAAAGTAATGTCTTATATAATTATCTTTTTTGTATCAACAGGTGTACAGATATTGAGAAGTGGAGAGACTAAGATCAGATGGAGAGGCAGGTTATTTATTTTTACTAGGTTTTTCACTGTTTTTCATTTTAGAGTCGTCACACTTTATACAAATGCTTATTTATCTTTTCAGAATCGCAGAGTAAGCACAGCGTTGCATGGCGGAGAATTGTGGGTTCTAATAAGTTCCATTGTGTACGTTTTTGTCATATTGTATGTTAAATTCAATAAAAAGATAATCGCATTTCGTTGTTTTGATTTTTAATAACCTAAAATATTATCAGAATTAAAAAAGTAGATTAGGGCTGTAAATTTATATCGATAATTTTCAGTATGTCGATAATAAGCAGTCGATAGTTTTGCAGCACTATCATTACGGAGCTGTCATTTCACTACGAAACGGCCGCTAGAGGGGTTGATTCCTATCTGTAACAGTAATATAATTTGTGGTCTGTGGTGATAAGTCATATTTTAATTTCCGAAGGGTTTTTGAAATTTATTTTATCAGTGAGCATGGATGAAATTGAAAAAGAAAAGATTGCAGCGCTGCCAACTCAGTTACTTATGACTACATTATGCCATCCTATGGAGTACGCGAAAATTCTTATACAAATCGGATATGAACCGCTACCGCCCCGTCGATCAACAACATTGTTTGGACGCCCTGCTATGATATTACCTAATGTTTTTCAATACATCAAATATATTAAGACTCAAGACGGATTCTTTGGCTGTTACAGAGGTCTATTTCCTCGTGTGCTTGGTATCGTTGCATCTAGTCAACTTTCCTCAAAAGTAATCCATGCATTCGGTATTGACCTGCCTGAAATCAGTGATCCACCTAATGTTATCACCGATGAGGACCCTAAAATTGAAGAATACGTCAAGCTCGGTCGCCGGGATGTGATCATGCAGACAGCTACAATTGTGATATCCTACCCGTTCCATGTAGTCTCTGTAAGAATGATGGCTTCATTTGTCGGAAAAGAAGAAGACTACAGTTCGTTCTTTGGTGCAATCTTATCAATATATAGAGACGATGGAATTTTCGGATTTTTCCATGGAATTATTCCAAAACTACTTGCAGATGTAACATGTATTGCTGTTACAGGGGTTCTAGCTTATTATGTTAACAAATACTTAGTAAAAACTAAAGACCTGCGATACTACACTACTCCATTGCTGTCATTTTTTACCAGCACACTAACCTATCCATTAGTTGTTGTGTCAACTTGTATGACTGTAACAGGCTGCAGTCTAAAAGCAGGAAACCCACCGTTAATGCCCTCATATCCTTCATGGCAAGCCTGCTGGCGGGACTTGCTTCGAAATAAACAGCATAAAAGAGGTTCTTCACTTATATTTAGGTATTATATTGCTCCTATTGCAGCCATGCAGTAATTTCTGCAGAGTATGTGACGCATTTATCACTTTATTTGCTAAGTGTTATTCCACTTTCACCAAAGTAGATCCTTGTAGTAAATTGAAATAATGTTTAATGTAAATAATAGAAATTTTTGGATGTTTGATTCTGCTAGATTGTTGAACACATGATATTTATGGTTAAATAAAACTATTTTAATTCATGGGTGTATTTTATTAATTTAAACAATTATTTGTCTGTACATATTTATTTTATTTTAGATAAAGTGTGGGTGGTAATAAACTTATCAATTAATTCTTTTTTCAAAGCTCCAATTGCTCGTCTGTAAATGTTTGGTGCAGATTGAGCATTACCATATTCAATTTCAAACTTTATGTAGTCCATCCACACCTCAATATTATCATTACCATGCTGCTGCGCCAAAATTTCATAATACTTCCTAATATTCTTGTTACTCTTATTTTGTTGAGTTTTTTCTATGTCTATCATAGTCGTGTGAAGCTCAACTTGTGTTGGAGGAGACTTGATCATTTCTTCATATACCTCTCTTGCAGCTCTGAGACCATCATATTCATAAGTCTTATGCAATAATTTAGGTTTTAGAACCAATAAGACACCATGTTCACAACTTTGGTACTTCTTAAACATATTTTTCAACTGCAAAAAAATTTTTAATTAGATAATTAATAAATGAGAACAATAGTGTTATATTTGTAAAGTATCTTTGATGAACTTACAGTTGCCTTAGATTTTGTATTGTCTAACATGAAATTCCAAAGATAAACTGCATCCTCGACTTTTAATATTTGAGAAGCATCTTTAAGAATAGCTAGCATTTTACTGTCGTCAGACCTAGAAAGCTTTAATCTTTCTTCCCAAATGAATCTTCCTTGATTAATATTTGAAGAAGCATTGTTCAATAACTGTAACAATTGTGTGAAACTTATTATATTTTCTTCTAATAATTGTAAAGATAATGACCATTGAAATAATTTATACCTCAAGTAAACTCTCACTAGAAAGCTTATTTTCTGCTTTTAGAATGTCAATTCCAAATTGAAACATATCTTCACTGAGTAAGGCATTGTCATGACCATAATACCAAGCCTTTTTCACTGCAGAAATTTTTTGAGAGTCTGTGCATATTAATTCATTAGTACCCAAGAGGTGGTGTATAAATTGTGTACATAATTTTACATCTGGAAACTAGTAAAAATCATCTATAAAATATTATTATGTATACCAAAACTTTTCCAAGATCCTCAATACATACCCGCTGCAAAGCTTCTTCATATACTCCTATGTAATTTTGTAACTGCTCAGAATAGTTTGTTTCCTTATCAACAAACTCTTCGATTTCTTGCCAGTGTTGTCCCTAGAATCATTTTATTTATCTTGCAGATCAAAACTTCCACAGTCGGCTGATAAACAAAGTTATTTAAATCAAGAACTCTTATGAGGTACTTACATCTAATTCTTTACATGCAATAAATACCCAAACATCTTTGTTGTCTTTATTTGACCATATCTCTTCTTTGATACTTGAAACAATTGACATATCAGCCTCATATTTTACAGCTACATCATACAATTTAAATAAAAATAATATGCTATCTACATTCTTCACTCCATTCCTCCACACTATGTCTGCTCTTTTGATTTGTTTTTCCTGTGAAAACCAGACAAAACTAATGAATTCGTGTTTATTGGTAACAGAAATAATATATAACTCTTTATTGTACACCAACAAATCTAATAGCAAATACAATTAAAATGCATGTACAAGGGTGGGCTTATTTCTATAAGAAATCTCTGCCAGTCAACCCAAACAGGTGTGAAGAGATGGTAGCAGCGGAGGAATGTACAAAGTTATAATACAACAAATAAACATATCATATTAACATATAACAAATTAATAAAGACAATAATATACATAGACAAGACACAAGCCAAGGGAGATTTGACAACAGATACTCTTTTAGTTTGTGTTGTGTTAATAGTGCATCATAATTACAGTATTATTTACCTTTTCCTCATCAGAAGCAGCTTGGGAACATAAAGTTAGTTCAATTTGGAACAGTTCTACATAAAGGACATCAACTTCTGGATGCCTCTGCAGCCCTTTGAGCAGGAAGTCTCTAGCGATTTGAATGTTGTTTTGTTCGAGATTTTCCCATTTGCTAGCTAGCTGCCACATTTTTGGTTTGTCACCATGTATCTAGAAAAAATAAAATTTTAAAGTAATAGATTACTGGAGGGAGACTCTGTACCAGGGTCGTCTGCTTAGGTACCTCCGTCTTACCTGTTTCTGCCGCAAAGCAGCAGTGCTTGCATTGCTGTGTTCCGGTTTGAAGGGTAAGATATGGTAGTGAAATTACTGGGTACTGTGACTTTACATCTTGTGTCACAAGTTGGCAACGTACACTGTGGTTCTTGTGGGGGTTGCAGTTTTGCTGCAAATCTCACAAGAGCCACATGTATTATAGGTGACTGTTACCACTTACCATCAGGTGGGCAGTTTGCTTGTTTGCCAACTTTCTGCAGTAAAAAAAAAAAGATTTTGAATTTCTTAAAAATTGTTATTGTAACCAGAGGCCCAATCGCAATAATAAACTTCAACCAAACCAAAAACGTTCCGCAATAAAAACGCTGTCAAATCACAAATTCCGTATCGCACTAACGTAACGTTTCACATCGGATGCGTTTTAAGTTTGGTCGAACGTTCGTGAAAGGTTCTCAGACGTTGGCCGTTGTTTTTTACGGTATCGCACAAATTTTTTGACAGCGCTTTTTAAAAACATTTCATTATTTAGCCTGACGTTTCAAACTCTTTCCAGCATTTGTGATCAGGTGACCACAAATGTATCCGATGTAGTATAATCCAATGTATCTGAATCCCAAAAGTTTAGTTTTATTTAAATACTATACACACTGCTAAAAAGTGTAACTAAGATTACCTTTTCATTTTATTAATTATACAACACAGCACTACATTTTTACTATGAAAAAAATATTACATACATAATTTAGGAATTGGAAATTTTTTTTTTCAAAATGTGTGTATTTAGGTATTTTCCACATTAATTTTCTCTCCATCTTCACAACATACAACTCCGTGTTATAAGAATAAACACATTTTTAAAATTATCATCACAAATGCATCAACATATAACATATACTGCTTGCAACATAACAGTATGACAAAGAAACTAGAAAGCATTATATTATAATCCTTTCTTGTTTCTTTGTCATACTTTTCTCAGAAATATAACATAATTACCTGTAACATTTGTCCAATAATGCCTGATATAGCATGATCAAATCCAACACCTCTGCAAAATCTGATATACTCAAAGTAAATCTCAATTTCATTCTGATATCTGTATATGAATTGTTTGAAAACTTTGTTCATTCTTTTCGCAATTGAATATTCTATTTCTTGCCTTTTTTCTGTGATTTTTGCTTGCTTTCTTCTAGAAGCTATCTCTTCTAGTAATGCTAGTTCATATGCTATGTACTGGACAAAATCATCTTTTTGCTTTATTCGCCTTTGTATTCTATATTCAAATTCCTTCCGCTTGCGTGATATGTCTCTGAAAATATTTTATACATAATTTTTTTTAATACAACTTAGCTGGGCAACAAGCAGGTTACCCATCTGATTGAAGTGACTACACAGTCACCTATTGTACATGTGGTTCTTTTAAAATTTGTAATTGTACAACCCATATCGTCATTGAAGTTCTTACACCACGTAAGTCATTTTTGGCGGAAAAAAGACCACACGACGTTTTTCGAATTCTTCGCATTAATTACAAATTCGTTCTAATATTATAACGGTTTTATTTTTCCTAATGGATCCAATGAAATATATGTAAGTAATGGAATGGCATTATAATAGTATATTTATGTATAATTGTGCAGTTTTTTCACTCTTTGTAAAAGTTACTATTTTGACATACGCGGTGTTAGAACTTCAACGACGATATGGGACCTACAGTGTATAGTGTATATTATAAATTTATAATGTCTTGTCACAGTACACAGTAGCTTCACTGCCTGTCTTAAGAATTTATTTCTGCCTTAAATCTTCAAATCAGAATACAGCAATACTGCAGCATCACGACAAACGAAAATTGTTGAGTTAAAAGTATCCACGCAGACGACTCAGGTACATTTCCCTATGCGTAATATTAACCAAATATTCGTTAATAAGAAGTTCCTTTTTATAACAAGCGGCTTACTATATAAATGATAACACGAAAATCGCAAAACCTTATTTCTTCATCATCAAATAGATTAGTTCGTCGCATTTGCTCCAACTCATTTATCATATCCTCTATCCGTTGATTTACTTGCTCTGCCATTTTGACTCGTTTTTATTACTTCAAGCTTCTAGTATATATTATGTAAATCTCCAAATGTACATAATTAATCTAAAATCGAATTAACATTTGTACCACCTCCAACTTTTTTACACTCAAACTTTTTGAACTTACATTGACATCTAAGTTTAAGGTTATAATAACCACAAACAAGACAGAACATACAATCAGAGATAGATCATTGATTAAGTCCGAGTGCGGTTCATAATTTGATATCAGCGCTCGTGTGCGCTATTGGCACGCAAACCATAAACGCACGCAAGTAATAGTTATACTATTACTTTCAATTAATTAGCAAGTATTATTAACTTTTTTGCGGAATGTTAAATACAAGGCCGTTTTTCCTTTTTTGTACTTTTATAAAACAAGAAAAAAATTTATGGGATAAAACTCGAAGCTGTAGGTGAGGTTAGGTTATGGCGGCTGTACACTCTCGCCGAGACACCCCGAGACAGGCCGAGTGCGAGAGTGTACATGGTAGCTCTCGCCTCGCCTCGGGATGTCTCGTGCTTACTCGCCCGCTCTCGCTCCCGTGTCGGTTTTTTGTGCCCGAGTCAAAGGGTCTCGGCATGTCCCGCGAGGAACGGCGAGAGCATTGATGTACACTCTCGCCCACAGATTTAGAGTAGGCTAGATACCACCTGTTGCCCGGCGCAGCTAGGGCATCGAGAACCGGCCCTATTTTAGGAACCGGTTCTTTCGGTTCCAAACTTAAGCCGGAACCGGGTACCCGGTTTTTTCGGTTCTTTCGGTTTTTGTAATAAATTCTTGTTGATAAGCTATGCTATCGTTTATATAGATTTTCTACAATCAAAACGAATAAAGGAGAATGGATCTTAATAAAACACACTTTATTGCAAATCACATTATTAATTATTTTTGTTTTTAGTATTATTTAGCAAAAATCAGTTCTTTAAAATCACAGTCTTTTCGTAGTTGCATACAAATTAAATCACACTGATCACACACGATTATCATAATATTGTATGCTAAAAAAACAAAGTAATGTGAGAAAAGAGAAATAAATAGGTATAGCGAACGTTATCAAGACACGCGGGCGCGTGTCCAGCCAAGTCTAGTGTAATTATAATTTCTTCTTCTATTCCGTCAAATATGTTTGCCCCGCAAGAATGAAAGTGTAATACTTAACTGATTGCAACGACAATAAATATTCTCAATTGATTGATAAAAATAATAATAGCAATATGCATTAATATTTAAAGTTACTCACTTATCAAATCGGCGTCAACAAAACAACACACCCACTCACTACGTTCGACGACAGCACGTCTGCCAGTGTTAACGTTGCCGAATCCCTTGAAAAATTCGCCATGTCTTTTAATGTTAGAAACATTAAAAAACATAGACATAATAAGATGGATAAATTGTATGCTAGAAAGCAGAGTTATATCTGCAAGCATATTAGGCGATACAATGAGCATCATGACAACCAAAGGTTGGCCACAGGTAGGAGTTCTCTCTCCGATACAGTAATGCTTAGTGATTGACCCATTGATCGAAAAACTGAACGAAGGTCCACTGAACACGGCGGATTATGCTGATGACACATTCATTGTGGTTAAAGGCAAGGTGCCAAGTGTGGTAGTCGAACACTGGTGCAAGAAGACTAGCCTTAGCATCAATCCGAAAAAGGCAATGATCATACCGTTCACAAGAAAGAGGCAACTCAATAATATGAGACATTTAAAACTCTACGGCAATGAGATATCATGGTCCACAAAGGTCAAAAATCTAAGAGTCACCCTAGATACAGAACTAACGCGGAAGGAACATGTAGACCTCACCATTGAAAAATCCATAAGGACTTTCAACATGTGTCGATCTACTTTCGGTAAAACCTGGAGTCTCAAACCCAACATCCTCTACTGGATTTACAATATAATGATACAGCTGGTCATAACTTATGGCCTACTATTGTCAGGTGGCCAGAAACAAATCTGCTCACATGCAGGGAAGTACTACTCGTAAATAGCCTCCAAAGACTAGCCAGCATGGCTATAACAAGGGCCTTCAAAACAACTCCTTCGGCGGCTCTGGAGAGATTCTTAGCTCTAGAGCCATTGTATAGCATTATACGAAGAGAGGCTATGAGAACACTTTACACGCTCAGGACTTTGGGCCTGTGGAGTGTAAACAGGCCTCTCTCAAGACACACGGCATTTAAGGCCGAGGAAGAGTATCTGTTGATATGACCAGCGGCAGAATGATACCTAAGTACGTATTTAGACGACTCTTCAAGTACACATTCCAACAAGGGAGGAATGGGATAAGGAACTGGCCGGGAAACAGCATGATTTGGTACACGGATGGATCAAAAATGAAATCTGGTACAGGAGCGGGAATATACTGCAATAAAATTGAGATCTTGATTAGTATGGGTAAGTTGGCTACTGTGTTTCAAGCTGAACCATACGCCATCCTTGCCTGTGCACAGCAGAATCTAGACAAAGGTCGCAATAGCCTTGACATTCTCAGTGACAGAAAAGTGACTCTCAAAGCGCTCCTGTCATACAAGGTGGTATCCAAACTAGTAATGAACACAATTGAAGCACTAAACAAACTAGGTAAAGACAACACTATACGTTTAGTCTGGATTCTAGGCCATAAGGGTTTCGATGGTAACGAAAAGGCTGACTGTCTGGCCAGAAAGGGATCGGAAAATGGGAAAGTGGGACCGGAACCATCTGTCGGAATCACCGCAAAAACAGTTAGTACAGACCTAAGAGCTCAATCACAAAGTAGGCACCAGTAAGAATGGGCCAAACAGAATGGAATGAAGCACGCCAAGCTCTTTATGGGCACGGATAATTGGCTCAAATTTACAGTGAGCTCTAGCAGATCCCAAACTCGCCTAATGCTCGGTGCTCTCACCGGACATTTTGGCACTAGGATCATCCTAACCAGGATGGGACTTGCCAGTTCCAAAATCTGTAGGGCCTGCAAGGATAAAGAGGAAAGCATGGAACATTTGCTGTGCCATTGCAATGCTCTAGCCTGCAGGAGGCTAATGCTGACGGGGATTGGTTATCCAAAACCAGAAGGCCTATTCGCTAACTACGGTTGGTAACTAGAACTGTCATTTTTGAAAGCCACTTTATATCCATTACGGGTTTAGTGATCTTATGTGTTACGGCAGCGTTCATGATAGGAGTAATGGATGTTAAGTTCCTTTCAAAAATGACAGTTCTAGTTAGCAACCGAAGTTACAGAATAGGGGGGCAGAAGATTACAGGGTCATGACATCAAAGGACGGTGAATAGGACCGTAGTTGGTGATGGCTTAAGGGTCTAACACCTGGGGAAGAACAATATATCCAAAGTGGGTAGAAAAGCGAAGGCTCACTACTTGGGCCACCCCACTTCTAAGATAAAATAACAAATAACATTAATAACTTGATATTTAGCTCGAAGAGATGTATTTCAAAATTTATTTTAAGAAAGAACCGAAAGAACCGAAAAGACCGGTTCTCTGATTTACAGAACCGGTTCTTTCAGGGACCCTCAGAACCGGGAATTCCCGGTTCTTTTGGAACCGGGAAAAAC
Source organism: Schoenobius gigantellus (assembly GCA_963935595.1). Classification (NCBI taxonomy): domain Eukaryota; kingdom Metazoa; phylum Arthropoda; class Insecta; order Lepidoptera; family Crambidae; genus Schoenobius; species Schoenobius gigantellus. The sequence goes on along the minus strand of OZ012555.1, from coordinate 9,974,952 downwards.
CGGTTCCGATGCCCTAGGCGCAGCGTGCCCGAGGCGTGCCCAGAGTTTGAGCAATGCTCAAACTGACCGCGCTTCTACTTTAGTTGGCATTCTACCGTAACGTTGACGAGTCGTTTGGTTGAAAACGTAAAAATGCCAAATTGCGCAATTGTAAACTGTAAAAACTCTTCAAAAGTAGTAAATCGTGTCAATGGAGATGTATCCTATCATCCGTAAGTAATTTGTTTCACAAATAGTTGTTATTCATTTTAAAATCAATTATTTATGATTTGTTGTGATATTCGCGTGATACTACTGCGATAAATTCGTATTTGGGAATGTTGATATATTTATTTTATATTGCGGGTTTGGCTTTGAAAGACCACCATCGGGTGTTCTGGCCGTACGCAATGAATTTTAAACGACAGAATCACTTCACAGTAAACAAGTTTCGTGGTACAAGGACTTTTATCATTCGTCTGTAAAATTTTGCGACTAGTGATGGTTACTTTCAAATCGATTTTAGCAATCGAACCATCAACCAATGAGAATGCATTTTCGAATAAAATATAGATAGGGCATGATTGTTTTCAGTTTCCCAAGCGATCCCATTATTAAATCAAAATTCAATAATTAAATAAAAAGTATATATTGTAAGCAGCAGTAAGCAACAGTTAGTCTATAGGTCGAAACCCGCAACATATTAGGTATGTGGCGCAAGAGCGTAGCTAAGATTTTGTTAGATTGGCAGGTGTTTATTAATGTTACTAATATTATAAACGCGAAAGTTTGTAAGTATGGATGTTTGTTACTCTTTCATGCAAAAACTACTGAATGGATTTGAATGAAATTTGGTAGGTAGTTGGATTACAACATGGATTAACATATAGACTATTTTTTAGCGGAAAAGTCAGTTGTTCCCGCGGGAAAGACGACATACAGTTTTATCTTTGAACTTTTAAGGCGAAACGTATTACGCGGGCACAGCTAGTTGGCTATAAGTACGTTATTCTTACTTTACGGTTTGCGAGCATTCTGCATCTTGTGCCCGTACCTCGCTACGTTGTGTGTGGCGTATGTGGCGTCACAGCGCCAGGCCGTAGGTGCAACTTTGTATAGACGGACAGCTTTACTGAGACTTACCGGCTGTCTTACTCTCCACGCCGAAACACAACAGCGCAAGCGCTGCTGCTTCACAGCAGGATTAGCGAGCAAGATGGTGGTAGCAAGCCGTGCGGACCTAATGTGTCTGTCAATTGATAAATCGATTCTCTGATCTGGTGGTAAGGTATGTTAAAAAATTTACTAATCTATCAACTATGATTTTTTTACAGTTTTTATTTCTTTATAATTTTTGTCGACTTATCGTATCGATAAGTCGACAAAAATTATAAGAATAAGAAAGAAAATCTATTATACCTATAATATACCCACAGATATCGAGTCATATTTTATAAGACCTGAAAACAGTCTTAAAACGAACTGATATTCTTATAAAAAGTCCAAATGATAATTATGAATTTACTTGGTAGAAAGGCGAGTCGAAGAGCGGAGCACGCGACGCGCGTCGTCTCTCGTCGATATCTGATGGCTCACCGAGCGAGCGCGCACGTCGCGCGACTCTCGCGTTGCGATTGAAACGATTCTTTTTATGTATGTACATCACTAAATGACTCGCGTGACGTCATAGTGAGTGGGGATATGGAGGCACGCTCGGTTCTCATACTATTTAATGAACAAGTGGTATCTAGCCTACTCTAAATCTGTGCTCTCGCCAGTGCAGTGCACAGCCAGCAACCGCTCTGAACACACGTGAATTGAGTCGTACTAATCATTATATTTCACATAGGAATAAGTATTTGCACGTCGAAAAATGACAAAATATGTTGGATTAGCTTCTTATAATCATCTCTGTAACCATATTTTTATCCGACTTCAAAAAAGGAGGAGGTTCTCAATTCGATGCGTATGTTTTTTTTTTGTGTGTATGTTACGCGATTACGCCGCCAATTGTGGACCGATTTTCAAAATTCTTTTTGTATTCGATAGAGTAAACCCCAAGGGTGGTCCCATTGTCACCAAAGTCAGGATCTGATCATGGGATCCCATGAAAATCGAGGGAAACGCTAATTTAATACCAGCTCACCTTCAGTGAGCTGGTATTTTCTCACTAAAAAGTTAAAAATAAAAAATATTATATAAAAAATAAAAACCTACTTCAAAAACATTGAGAAGTTAAAAATAATATAAGAATAGGTACAGACAACATCTCACTTCTATATTGAAGTCGGTGCCAAACGATGATCTCCTAGAAAGTGTTAAAATTTGTCACCGACTTCAATATAGAAGCGCGATGTTGTCTGTACCTCATCATCATCACAGCCCATATACGTCCCCACCGAGGGGCTCGAGCCTACCCTATATTAGGGTGATTAGGCCTTAGTCAACCACGCTGGCCCAGTGCGGATTGGTCGACTTCACATACATCATTGAATTTCTTCGCAGATGTATGCAGGTTGCCTCACGATGTTTTCCTTCACCGTAGGAGCGTCAGACAAATGTACATATGAAATTCGAAACGAAAAACACATGGCGGGTCTCGAACCCCGACCCCCCGATTGGAAGGCAAGTGCCGAGTCCACTGCGCCACCGACGACGCTCCTGTCTGTACCTATTCTTATATTATTTTTAACTTTTCAGTGTTTTTGAAGTCGGTTTTTATTATTATTATTCGATGCATAGCGACCATCCACCATCTTCTTTAACGCCACTCTTTTTGATTTTTTTTGTATGATATTCGTGTACATACATAATAATTAATAGTGCATAGCGAAACAGTGGAAGTGACTTCTAACGCGTCCATCCTCTCGGTGATCAAAACCGTAAGTGAATAGACGAGAGTGTACATGGTAAGCACTCGCTGACAGGTCTCTCGGGCGAGACCTCTCGGCGAGACTTGACGAGAGCACTCGTCGAGAGTGTACGCCGCCATTAGGTATTGTGATATCCGGGCGCGTGGGTAGTGGAGTCGCAGTGTGGACCTTACCTAGCGCGCCCATAAGGGCAGGGAGAACACCGGGGGGTTTTAGTGGGTAGTCCTGGCACTCTGCCGGGAGAGCCCCACACACGCTCGCCGTCTAGCCAACGGCGGGTACGGTGCGGTTACGCATTTCCCCCCGAGAATTTTTTTTTTTTTTTAAAGTTAGGTATTGTGACCATCGTTCGGGGAATGGGTAGTCCGATCCCGAACATGCCTCCATGAGGGTGGAAGTTACTGGTTTAGCCAGGTATGGGGCTTATACCCGAGTCCAATGGCATATCCAACGTGCGGCCTTGTCAGCTTTTTAGTCCCTTGTCGAATCGTAAAGAGATTCCCCCGCCCAAAAAAAAGGTATTGTGACCATAAACAGCGGAGCGAGCGAAGCTGCATGTTGCATGCTTGTTTGCATGTGCATGCTGCATACAAATTGCTAGATAACTTGAGAAAAAAATAATTTATTAAGTAAAATCCACCTCAGCGCCACTTTTCCACTTCAGCGGAAACGGGCTAAACCGAACTGAAATGATTTGTATTATTATAAACAAAGCATACCTACTTATTCCGATATATACACGATTATTAATGGATATTTTTCTTTTCTGCACGCCAAAATCAAAAGAAGAAAGTTTCTTTCAAAAAGTGAAAATAATATAGGAATAGGTACAGACAACATCACACTTCTATATTGAAGTCGGTGCCACACGATGATCTCCTAGAAAGTCTTAAAACTTGGCACCGACTTCAATATAGAAGTGTGATGTTGTCTGTACATATTCTTATATTATTTTTTCATTACTCATACTCGGAAAGTAGGTCTGAAGTTGCCTGAGGAGCGGGTTGAAAGTAATACTTTTCAGCCCTAGGGAGAATCACTTTCAACTGACAGCTGCTGTCAAATTTTAAAAAACAAACTAGTTCTATTTTCATACTTCTATTGAACCATTTTCGGACTTTCGATACAGCCACTCAATCACAGCAAGATGTAAAATTGAAAATAACATAATGTAAAGTATTTAAAGAATTTATTTTTTTAATGACTTTATTATAATTTACTTTCATCTATTTTTTTAAAATAACATAGATTTGGGCAAAATATTTACCGTTTTTTCAATGATTAAAATGTAAAATAATGGCTGAATAGCTGGCCTGCCACAGAAAAAAAAAACAAAATAAGGGGGTAAGCGGCAATCCGATCTTCATTTGTTTTTTCGAGTTTAGAATTTTGTTTATATATTATTCCGTATAGCAGTGATTTCATATATAAGAGAAGAGGCAAAAGCAGAAGTTGTTGATTTATTTTAAAAAAATCACTCTTTTGCTCTTTAGCTGATTCATGTTTTTATTTTTACTTTCCTTGTATTCGTAATGAAAAGCACAGTGTTTACCTCGGGTTAAAGACTTATTTAGTCCCTCGAACTATTGGCGCCCTCTCTACGTTCGGGCGCCAACCCCCGTCTCGGGACTAAATAAGTTACTTTCACCCCTAGGGTAACAATGTACTATTACATTTCAGTGTTTTTGAAGTCGGTTTTTATTTTTTGTAAAATATTTTTTATTTTTAACTTTTTAGTGAATGAAATCTTTATAGTGAAAGAAACCCTTCTGTGACCTTGTGACCACCCTAGGAGTATACTCTATCGAATACAAAAAGAATTTTGAAAATCGGTCAACAATTGGCGGAGTAATTGCGTAACATACACAAAAAACACGTTAGAAACACCTTAAAATTTAAGCGTTTTCCTCGATTTTCATGGGATCCCATCATCAGACCCTGACTTTGGTGACCATGGGACCACCCCTGGAGTATATTCTATCGAATACAAAAAGAATTTTGAAAATCGGTCCACAACTGGCGGCGTAATCGCGTAACATAGCTAGTACTTCATGAATATGAAAATATGAAACAGAATTAGATCAAGTAATGACATTGTAAATAGTGTTTGTTTTGTGCACTTAATACACTATCGGCCTTATTAATAAAAGTTTTACTCCTTGGATCATCCTCGGATTAGTTACTCCGTGTTTTGTCTTATTTTGACATATGACAGCCGACATGTGCGGAAACAAGACAAAACACGGAGTAACTAATCCGAGGATGATCCAAGGAGTAACATTTTTATTAATAAGGCCGTTCGAGTATTTCAGTAATAAACGTCAGAGCGTTTTACAACCATCAAATTCGATGGTTGTTCGGTTGTAACTCACGCTGACACTCTAAGGTCTTCAACGGGCCGGTTGTTTCACCCGGTTGTCACGCTCGAAGGCTCTGAACGCGCCTCTGTAGTTACCAACCGTAGTTAGCGAATAGACCTGCCCCCTTATTCTGTAACTTCGGTTGCTAACTAGAACTGTCATTTTTGAAAGGAACTTAACATCCATTACTGCTATCATGAACGCTGCCGTAACACATAAGGTCACTAAACCCGTAATGGATATAAAGTGGCTTTCAAAAATGACAGTTCTAGTTACCAACCGTAGTTAGCGAATAGGCCTGCTGCTCGGCCTGCTTGCTACATATATTGATCTGTGGGCCTGCTGGTCTATAAGTTGTTAATTGTAATATAAGTTGATAGGTATTGCAATTGTACGCAAAATGTATAATACTCAATGCTAATATGACAGTTTGTAGCTAAATAGGGGGGGGGGGGGGGGGAGGGTTATTATCCTGCCAACAAACAAACTGCCACTATGCATTGTGGCTGATAATAAATGTAAGAACTGTTGGTACCTAATCCAATTAATAAATGTTTGAAAATTTAACCTCTCCTTTTTGTTAAAAATGGGGTTGTGTTGTCGCCCGGGGACCCGCTCGCAGGTCATGGCGCGTTGCACCTTGCGTTGTCTAGGCCGGGTTGGTGCGGACCTTGGTACAAGCTCGTCGAGCTTCGGCGTGTCGTTGTTTCGAGGACTGGGGCTGATCTAACCACCGTCGGCTTTGGCACACTTATGTGGCTCCCATGAGGGGGGCGTGGTTATTGGCAGGCCACTTTGTGTGGCGACCGTGGCCGCTTTTTGCGGTGGGTGGGCGCTTTGGCTCCAAAGCGTTTAATGCCTTAGAGCTTCGGCTCGTCTGCGCGGCGGTGGATCTAGTGGGGTCTGCAGTCGGGCAAACCCGTTACCTCGAACTGAGAGGGACCGGGGGCTGGCGCACTGAGCGTCAGGCCGCATGAAGGAAAACCACAGTAAAATATTAGGCGCATAACACATTGCACCGGACACCGCTCCGGTGTGCGGCGCTGCGGTTTTTAATTTTGACTGAAGAATCTTAATTTGTATACAAAAACCGCAGGGTATAACACACTCACACCGCATGCCCGTGCGGTTGTGCGGCGCCCGCGACGGCACCGCACTCCCGGACGGTGATGCGGTGCGGTCCGCGGGGTATGCCACACTGTGCCGCAGTATCGTACGGATTTTCAAAGGGTGTTAACACTTTGTGATAATGGGATAAATTTCATTCGAGTAACTGTTCCACTCACACCGACAGGCATTTCTATATTATTAAAAAAATATGTTTGTGAAATATAATATTGTAATGTTGGCATTTTAAAAGAGGAGACAAAAAAAATACAAGACCTTCCGAGTTTCTTGCCTGTTCTTCTCGAGAAGGCTCTCCCAATTTCCGAACAGGTGTAGAGTCAATTTTTTTTTTCATTTGACTTGTATTTGCACACATCTTAATAATGGTTGGGGTGTGTGTACATACAAGGATTAAATAATTTAGTTAATTAGATTCTTGGTTGAAGATTTTTATGATTTTTTTTGACGTCAATAAGTAAAGGCCTGTAAAGGTCTATATTGAATAAAGATTTTTGAGTTTGAGTTATCCATGAGGATTCTCCGCCTTTTCCCTGCATGGGAAAAAAGTATTGTTATCTGTGGTAAAACTCTTCGCTAGAGATAAATAAATAGAGTCGGACCTAAGGGGGGTTATTGACTAAGAAAAACTCTGTCGCGATCGCTTACAATTTGACAGTCGCAGTCCATCTGTAACTCCTTTATAAAAGGAAGTCGGCCCAATGTTGTGTTCACAGCGCAATGGCTTTCAAATTAAAGGCGATCGTGAAAGATTTTTTTCTTAGACAATAACCCCCTGGACCTCAACCACTAGACCATGCTGGCAGTCTGAAAATTACTAAATCGTTTATTATTTAATTGGACATTCTTTTTTTTAATAAACTTGTCTTCTTCTTCCTTGCGCTATCCCACATTAGGTGGGGTCGGCTCTCCTAATTTTTCGGCGCCATGACATTCTGTCAAGGGTTGTCGGGTCGGGCAGGTCCTCTTTGCTTAAAAGGTTAACCATGCTGGTGTACCATGTATATGGAGGTCGGCCTCTGCCTCGTTTTTTCTCTGGCAGGCTTAAAGCTGTTCTTACCATGGTCTTCATCTCTCCTCATTACATGTCCATACCACCTCAGACGGCTCTCTTTGATCTTTTCGGCAATAGGGGCCACTTTAAAACTACCACGAATGTATTCATTCCTTACTTTATCCAGCCGTGTAACCCTGTTGTGTGTGTTTTTTAATAAACTTGTATAGTGTAGCAAATTCCGAGTTCTCGAAAAACTTCTGTCTCCTACTCCATTCCTTTTAATGTGGTGTTCCTTTCCTTTCTTGGAGTCATAGGCGTAGGTAATAGGACGTATAACTTTTCGATGGGGGCGTCCAGATTAAAACTTCAATTTGCCTAGTGTAGGTATACCTACTGATACTTGGAAGGAAAAGTTCATTCTATCTAGTGCAGGTTACGCCAATGCTTGGAGTGTTTGCATTTTCAGATTTTTACGATATGAAATGACATAGGAACATAAAACATGAAAGTCAGTATTTACCTATAAGTAAACGTAAGAAATTGGAAATACCTACCTGAACATTATGTGTACCTACCTACCTATACTTCTTATGTATCCTGTAATATTTCCTATACGTATATTTAATCTTTATCATAATTTGATAATGCATAGTATACCTAATTATAGTCGCCGGCACCTAACGTGCCAAGATTCTGGCGTCGATTTTGTTATTTTGCACGTGTACCTACCCTCGTATCCAACAAAAATGGTTAGGTACCTACTGCTTTTCATTTTATTTTCATTCTGGCCAATATTTCAGTATTATTATTATTAAAAGTGTCCACGATTCGAGTCAATATTAGTCATAATATCCCCCGTTAATTCTTGCCCAACTTAGGTGCCGGCAACTATCTACAGTATCGTTGTGAATGTAAAATGGCCGCCGCAACAAAATGACAGATTTATATATTTTTGTACAAACGCCTCCTCCCCCAATATGGATATCAAATGACCTTTCATTTGATACCTGTTACCATCTGCGGCCGCGAATTATAGACAATTACGCACGGGAGGAGACGTGCGGGGCAGGAGGCGTGCGACGTCACCGCGAGCGGCCTTCGCGGCGGGCAGCGCGAATATCGCGAGCCAACCAACGGCCTCTTCCTTTTGGGACTCCACCGGCGACGGTCCAAACATTCAAATTATTTAAATATTGTTAAGCAGAATTAAACCAGTCATTCTATATACAGTCCACTCTTTATTTAAGTCCCCTTGGATCATAACATTGGTCCAATCGAGCCTTCGAGATTTTTTTGCAAAGCAATATTTGAAAATTTGCGGGTTTATCCCATTTTTATACCCGGGATCCACGGACGACATCTTAGAGCATCGGGACTCTTCAGTGAGGACTTCAGCCACGCATATCACGCATATGAGGACATTTTATGCCCGGCATCCACACACGTTCTGGTGACAACGTCGTACCCGGAGGTAGATCGCTCAACGGACTTTGGACCCGAGGAAGACGCATCAACGGACAGACATTTGTGAGTTCGTTCCAATTATCACTCCATTCCTACTGTTTCTTATTATTTCCCTATAAAACAGTCTTCTTTTTTGTGAGTGCATTCATTTTTCAAATTTTAATTTCATAAAAAACTTCATTACTATTTAATAGAATTCTCATCATTCTTCAAGCCTCTTAAATATTACCTCATAAACGCATATTTCAAAAACATAAATTATCATACGCAACAATTATTTTTTGCAACGAGAATTATAAGGCGCCACACGGTCTGTGTCCAGCGCACGAAAAGTCCCGTTACCTGCCCCCCTAGACAAGACGTTTTTCGATAATCGCTAACGCAATCGCTAGAAAGAAAATGTATGCGATTTGACATAAGCTGTCGCTTAGCTTTCGAGCGCAATTGTCAAATCTCATACATTGTCCATTTAGCGATTGCGTTAGCGATTATCGAAAGGCATCTTGTCTAGGGGGTCTGGCCTGCCTATCTATTGTTCGCAGTTCGAGCCGACGCATAATAACTCGTTGCAACATTCCTTAGCGTCAGTTCGATTTGGTGCATTAAGCGATAATGAGTGTCGAAAAAATTGATAAATTATTCAAAAAACGCGGATGTTTACGATCAAAATTAACTATTTTCGGTAATTATTTAAATATCCTTCGAAGCAGTAGTGACCATAGTGAGATACAACTACTAGATTTAGAAAGTCGGTTTAAAAAATTCAACAATTTATACGAGGAATTTGATAAATTACAGGGCGATATTGAGCTATTGTCTGACAAGCCCGACGATGAGTGTGCGTGTCGCGAGCAGTTCGAAGAGCAATACTTCGCGCTGGTGGCAGCCGCCCGCAGCTTGCTGGGTGATCACCCTGCCGGTAGTGTACATCTGGATGCTTCTGTATCGAGTCCCGAGAATGCACAGGCGAGTCTTTTTAAATCACAATCTGTTCGTTTGCCTAAAATTGAATTACCTGTTTTTCACGGTCACTATCAACACTGGCTCGAATTTAGGGATACCTTTATATCGTTAATACATTCAAGGTCAGACATAGATAACATCAATAAACTGCATTATCTTCGAGCATCTCTCAAGGGTAGTGCTTTGCTTGTGATTGACAATTTAGATTTTAAATCCGAAAATTATGAGGCAGCATGGAATTTATTATGTAGCCGATATAATAATAAAAGATTGTTAGTAAACAATCACATCAGTGCATTGTTTAATATTCAACATATTAAAAGTGAGTCTTGTTCTTCCATTCGGCACTTAATTGACGTCACAAATAAAAATCTTCGTGCTTTATCTACTTTAGATGAGCCCACACAGCATTGGGACACTTTAATAATATATATGATGGCCGAAAAATTAGATACCACAACTCACAGGCAGTGGGAAGAGCATAGAAATATGCTCAGTGATCCTCCTTCTTTAAAAATTTTTATAGAATTTCTAAGCAACAGGGCGGACTTATTAGAAAGTCTACAAGAAAACAAAAATAATTCGCACCATAAATCTAATATTTACAAACCTAACTCTAATTTTCTAACAACTAATAGACAAAATAATTTTAATTCTAAATATAATACAAATAAAAACTTAAATGAAAATTATAAACATATAATAAAATGCCCTTTGTGTAATCAAACACACTTTTTATTTAACTGTGAAACATTCAGGTCCCTACCTATTGAAGATCGTATACAAAAGGCTAAGCAATTTAAAGTCTGCCTTAATTGTTTACGACCTGGGCACATGGAACATAGATGTAATCTTGTACCTTGCAAGTACTGTAAGAAAAAACATAGTACCTTGTTACACCTGCATGAATCAGAAAACGTGCCCGAAAATTCAACTCCCGTCAATACCTTTGCGAGTTCGGCTGACATACAGCCAGTTACTACTTCTTCCCGCGTCTTGCTTTCCACAGCAATGGTGAAGGTGGTCGACATCAAGGGCAAGGCGCACGTTGCTCGAGTTCTACTGGACAATGGCAGCACGGCCAACTTCATCACTGATGCACTCTGCGGTAAGCTGCGGTTGTCGCGATGTAGTACGAGCGCCACGGTGACAGGTATTAACAATAATACTTCTCAAAGTACACAGACTTGCAGCTTAACAATTAAATCAATGCATAATAATTTTAAAATTGATATAGATTGTCACGTTTTGCCCGAGATTACAAAACATTTGCCGTCTTCATTTATTAATATTGAAAATATTCCGCTTCCTATGGGAATAAAATTAGCGGACCCTTCTTTTAATATACCGTCAGCTGTAGATATCTTAGTAGGGGCTGAGGTCTTTTGGTCTGTCTTAAATAATAATTCAATAAATTTAGGCAAAAGTCAGCCATGTTTATATGAAACGAAACTGGGTTGGTTAGTGTCTGGGCATGTAAGCCGTTCCACGACATCAGATTCCCATTCTTGTCATTTTATTAATGGGGAGCCAAATCCAGACTTAACGCGTTTCTGGGAATTAGATTCCGTAGCAGCCAAGCACTCTCTGTCTCTTGAGGAGCATGCCTGCGAGCAGAGTTTTTTCGAAAACACTTTTCGTAAAGACGATGGTCGTTTTGTTGTTACAATGCCGCTGAAGAAAGATCCTTCAGTCTTAGGCGATTCTTTTCATAAGGCAAAATGTCGTTTTCTGTCGTTGGAGCGTAAGTTTTTAAGAGACTCTGTCTTCAAAGAGAGGTATTTAGAGTTCATGCGTGATTATGAACGTCTTGGGCATATGACTGAAAACAGAGAGCCTTTGCCTAGCTGTCTTCAACAGAATAATTACTTTTTACCTCACCACGGAGTCATTCGTGAATTAAGTTTGACTACCAAACTTCGCACAGTCTTCGATGCTTCCGCCGTCACTAGTACGTCAAATGGTAGGTCCTACTGTGCAAGAAGATCTTTTTTCAATTTTGTTGCGTTTTCGTCAACACAAATACGTTATCACAGGCGACATCGAAAAGATGTACAGAGCGATTGAATTAAGTCCATCACAACGCTTTCTTCAACAGATCATTTTTCGTTATGATACAAAACAACCCTTAAAAACTTACACTCTCAACACAGTAACATATGGTACTGCTTCTGCTCCCTATTTGGCCACCAAGTGTTTGATTAGCTTGGCTTCTGAAACTCAAGATAGCGATCATGGGGCATGGGGCTCAATCATGGGGCAGCTACCTAAAGCTCGAACAGAACTTGAGTTTCCTTTTTTACATTGTTCTGTCGATTATGCTGGGCCAGTGTTTATAGCAGATCGCAAAGGCAGAGGCTGTAAATTAATTAAATGTTTTTTGGCAATTTTTATTTGTAATTCGGTAAAGGCCTGTCATCTTGAACTCGTTACAGCTTTATCCAAAGAAGCATACATTGCCGCTTTAAATCGATTTGTGTCTCATCATGGTAAACCTATTAGTATCACGTCTGATAACGGCACAAATTTTGTTGGCACCTTTAATGAACTGTCCAAATTTTTGGTTCAATCACAGATCGCAGGTCAGGTAGCTCAAGAAGGCATAGAATTTAAATTCGTGCCTGCCTATAGTCCCCACTTCAATGGCTTAGCGGAAGCAGCCGTACGTTCCACCAAACTTCACCTTAGGAGGTTATTTCAAATGACAAACTTCACCTATGAGGAAATGGCTACTTGCCTTGCTCAAATTGAAGCTGTTTTAAACTCTCGCCCTCTTACCCAACTTTCCTCTGATCCTCTTGACTTCACCGCTCTTACTCCTGCCCATTTTTTAATTGGACGACCACTTTTATCTGTTCCACATCCACCGATTGCAGGAACTGCTAACATCAGCAGTCTTGAGCGATTCAAGAGAATAGAAGTAGTAAGACAGCACTTCTGGAGGCGTTTCTCCTTAGAATATGTCACTCAACTACAGCAGAAGGTGAAGTGGCGAGCAACTACATCTGAGCTTAAGCTGGGCTCTCTTGTCCTCATCAAGGATAAAGCTCTTCCACCACTCTTGTGGTCACTGGGGAGAGTGGTGAAGCTTTATCCCGGTAGCGACGGCATCAGCAGAGTAGCAGAGCTGAAAACAAAAAAGGGCACCATTCGTAGGGCATTTAATAATATCTGCCCTCTTCCAGATTTTTGAAGTCCCTCCGCACTTCAACCCGGGGAGCATGTTACCATCTGCGGCCGCGAATTATAGGCAATTACGCACGGGAGGAGACGTGCGGGGCAGGAGGCGTGCGACGTCACCGCGAGCGGCCTTCGCGGCGGGCAGCGCGAATATCGCGAGCCAACCAACGGCCTCTTCCTTTTGGGACTCCACCGGCGACGGTCCACACATTCAAATTATTTAAATATTGTTAAGCAGAATTAAACCAGTCATTCTATATACAGTCCACTCTTTATTTAAGTCCCCTTGGATCATAACATTGACTTGACTTGTGGAATCCAGTGCTTACACTAGAAAAAAATAAATATAAAGAAATTAATACCTAGTACCTAAATTTTTTTTTTAAATCCAGCTTTAATTTTAATTTTTAACACTTTAAAAGAGTAAATTAAACTTTAATTTATTAGATGATACATTTTCACAATAACCTATTTAAAAAACATATAGGTAATATCAAAGAAAATCAAATTAAATAGGTTTAGTATTATTGTTTATCTACATAGGTAAATCTCGCGACAAGTTAATATATTGTTTAAAAAAATGTGTCATATAATAAATTAAAGTTTATTTTCCTCTTTTTAGACTAGAGCATCAAAATAAAAGCTTTTTTAAAATTCTTATTTATTTATTTCACAAAACAAGTAATACGTTTTAATATTTTTTTTCAGCATCCTATAAACCAAGTTTGGTTTTTCTGGACACTGCATTCATTCAGTTCTCACACTCATTTACAGTAATATTATTATTACACTATTATACATAAATATTTACAACAAGACATATCTCCAACATATCACACCTTTAAATCTGTGACACAAAAATATCTTTAGTATTTATTGTATAGATACGCTAACAAATAAGGTACATGATCTTTTTGTTTATCGGGCCACCACAATCGCACGGCCACCGCCGACCGTTCTTTAATAACAATGTCACAATGGCTGAAAACACACGGGATAAGACTTTACACTTTGTTTACTTTGCGTTTAGTATTAACGTTGCCTGAATCTAATAATTAAATTTTATTATTAATTTATAGGTTACTTACATATTTAATACAAGATTACAGATTTATATATTTAATACAGCTAGCTTACCGCGCTTGGATCAGAGGTCGAGCTTCTAGGGATCCCAATACTAACCTACTGAAAACAGCCTATAATAATGCCACCAAGTTGTGTAAGAGGGCTTACATTAGAGCGGATGCTCAGCGCATTGCACAAGTGGGTCAGGAACTGCTAGCGCACCCTACGGGTAGCCGTTCTTTCTGGCGCCTGGCCAAAGCTGTGCAATCAAACTTCTGCCAACCCTCGCTGCCACCGCTGAGACATGCCGATGGCTCACTTGCTCATCAGCCGCAGGAGAAAGCCGACCTCCTGGCAAAACTCTTCGCGGCCCATTCCCGTATCGATGACTGTGGTGCACAACCTCCGACACTGTCCCATTGTGGCAGCACTATGCCCGATATCCGCATCAGACAGCGAGATGTGCGGGCGGAGCTACAGTCGATTGATATTCGAAAAGCAAGTGGACCAGACGGCATTCCTGCGATTGTACTTAAGAAGTGTGCAGCGGAGTTGACTCCGGTCCTGACGCGTCTATACCGTCTGTCGTTCTCTGCTGGTTGTGTGCCGAAATCTTGGAAAGAGGCCAATGTCCAGCCGGTTCCCAAAAAGGGAGATCGTTCTGATCCGGCTAACTATCGCCCTATAGCCGTCACTTCCATTTTGTGTAAAATCATGGAGAGGATCCTTAACACCCAGCTGATCCGTTACCTGGAAGGTCACTCGTTGCTTAATGACCGTCAGTATGGGTTTCGTCCTAAACGGTCAACAGGTGACCTTCTAGCGTTCCTTTTGCACAAATGGGGTGAATCTATCGATAAGCGCGGCGAGTCTGTGGCTATTAGTCTCGACATCGCCAAAGCTTTTGATAGAGTCTGGCACAAGGCTCTCCTTTCCAAACTTCCGGCATACGGATTGCCCGCTCAGTTCTGTACGTGGATTGCCAGCTTCCTCCACGAGCGTAGAATTCGCGTTGTCGTTGACGGCTGCGCTTCGCGGTTCGTGGCAGTGAATGCTGGTGTTCCACAAGGCTCCGTTCTATCCCCAACATTGTTTCTTCTGCATATCAATGACATGCTTTCCTTGGGAAGTATACATTGCTATGCAGACGACAGTACAGTGCATGGGGGATATCACGGAAGCTCAGGGGCTGCTCGTGGCAATATTGATAGGGAGAGGCAGAATCTTATCATTGAGCTCAACAGGACGCTGGACCTCATCTCCGAATGGGGTTCCAACAATCTTGTCGAGTTCAATGCTAAGAAAACACAGGTGTGCGCGTTCTCGGCGAAAAGGTCACCTTTCCTCCCCCCTCCTTCTCTTCAGGGCACAACCCTTCACACACAGAGTAACATCACCTTGCTCGGAATGAACATTCGCTGCGATCTGAACCCCAGAGACTACATCGAATCCGTTATAACTGCTGCCTCACGGAAACTCGGTGTCCTAAACAAGGTGCGTAGGTATTTTGCGCCGGACCAACTATGCCTGTTGTATAAAACTCAGGTTAGGTCTTGCGTGGAATATTGCTCGCACCTTTGGGACGGCTCCGCTCAGTACCTCCTCGATGCTCTGGACAGATTGCAGCGTCGCGCTATTCGAATAATTGGCGATGTAGAGGCAACTAACACCCTCGAGCCTCTACAACTTCGTCGTGACATCGCCTCTCTTAGCGCCTTTTACCGAATGTTCCATGGGGAATGCTCTGAGGAGCTCTTTAACCTTATCCCTCCCTCTCCATTCCTTAACAGAAACACGCGTAAGGGCCTTCGGAGTCATCCGTACACTGTGTCCTCCTTTTCACACCGTACCAGGAAATTCCAAGATTCCTTCTTCTGTCGTTCATCCCACACTTGGAATTCTCTACCTGCGCACGTGTTTCCTCCATCCTACAACATGGGTTCCTTCAAAAGAGGTGTGAAAAAGCATCTTTTAGGCCGGCAAGGGGCGGGCAGGTAGGATAGTGGATGTCGTCCCTACTCTATCTGTCAACTCATTTGGGCCTCTTTCACCGCATAACATCAGGCGGGAGGAGGTCATTTGCCGGGCCTTACATAAAAAAAAAAAAAAAAAAAAAAAGATGATAATTTTTATTGCAAATAATTTTTTTTTAGTAAGTATTTCTATTTAATATTATTTTATTTAGTTAATTTTATCCAGTCATTCTAATTAATTTATTGATTAAATATTACATTTTTACAACACTATTTAGTAATAAAATAACTTTTATCTGTAAATTTTAATTTGCTTATGTAGTAGAGAAAGAAAATACTTTTTTAATCTAAATTTTATATTCAATTTTGTTATTTCTTCTTTTATTTCTATAGGAATATTATTTATTAATTTTGGAATTTGGTGACGTAGCAGTTGTTTTCCATAAAGGTAACTGGTTCTGTACAAAGGGACGTTCAGAATAATCCTGGACGAACTACGAGTATATTTAGGATTTTGTCTGATATTTTGAAAATTATTATCGAAGTAATTCTCAACAAGCAAAGCGTATTGTATGTGTTTCATAACCGGGATTACCTTACAATGATGGAACAATTCGTCGTTATTGTTTTGGTATTGAGATCTTATTTTAGTAGGAACTATACATTTTAAAATTCTATATTGAAGATTGTATATTAAATCGAGAGAAGTTCGTCCATAACTGCTCAAGCCATAATGAATTATGGTTTCACCCAAAGCCTTGTACAATAGGCTAGTTGACCCTTTTTTAAAGTAGGGCTTAAAATGTTCATAATTGTTGTATTAGACCATAGCACATGAATATTATTTTTTTCGATGGCTAAAAAGTGCAAAAAATCTATTTTGATTTAAGATTTTCAATTTTGGACCGAAAACACGGTCAGCCATGATAGTCTGTTCATTATCTGTGGCAATGACGTCAGTCTTATAGTAAACAAAGCACGGGGGCGAAATAACCTCACAAAAACAATGCTTTCAGTTTACCCCACTGCCCATAACAAAATGGATGATCCTTTTACCATAGAAGAACTTAACAGTACATTAGGCTCCTTAAAAGATTCTTCTCCTGGTATAGATGGAATTCCTTACTTTTTCATTAAGAATTGCTCTGATTTGTCAAAACTCTTCTTTTTAAAACTTATAAATAATGTTTTAGAATCTGGTAATATTCCAGAATCATGGAAACAGCATATTATTATCCCAATTTTAAAACCTCACAAGGAACTAATGATCCCTCCTCCTACAGACCTATAGCTCTGACATCAGTCTTAGCAAAAATTTTAGAGCACTTGATAAAGAACCGGCTTGAGTGGATTTTAGAAAACAGGGGCATACTTTCCACAACCCAATTTGGCTTCCGTAAAGGGATGGGAACTTCTGACAGTTTAAGTGTATTTATGTCAGATGTTCGCCTCGCCTTCTCCCGAGGAGAACATTTGGTGGGTGTATTCTTGGACATATCCTCGGCATACGACAACGTCCTTCTTCCAGTGCTCAGGCAGAAAATGCACCAGCTGAGTTTACCTGAGAAGCTGATAAACGTTATTTTTAATTTATTTACTGCCAGGACTATTTCCATCCGCACACAGGACTCAACAGGTTCGACAAGAAAAATCTGGAAGGGACTACCCCAGGGTTCAGTCATCAGCCCACTACTTTATAATTTATACACATATGACCTTGATAAATCTGTAGACTCTTTCTGCGATATCCTCCAATATGCTGATGACATTGCATTATACTATCCTTCTAACGACATATCGGAATGTTCTGTCCGTCTAAACACAGCTCTCCAGTATCTCAACCAATGGCTTAATGATCACGGTCTAACTTTGTCAACATCTAAGTCTACTGTTGTTGTGTTTACTCGAAAAAGACTCATACCTGACATTACCATTGCCATTGATGATGTACGTTTACCAGTTGAAGACTGTGTTAAATTCTTAGGACTACTTCTAGACTCCAGATCAACTGGCATACAACACCTTAATTACATCAAAGGTAAATGTGAAAAAAATTTAAACGTCCTCCGGGCGATCTCTGGAGTCTGGTGGGGAGCTCACCCCTATTGTCAAAAACTCCTATATAATGCTATAATCCGCAGCCACTTCGATTATGGTAGCTTTCTCTGGGAGCCTTGCAACAAGATGGCCCTTAGCTCCTTGGACAAAATTCATTCAAAAGCCCTCCGAATAATATGTGGTGCCATGAAATCCTCCCCTATCAATGCTATGCAGATGGAGTGCGTTGATCCCCCACTTCATTTGCGTCGTCAGTTCCTTGCCGATAATTACTTGTGTAGGGTTATCCAGAGGAATAACCACCCAATACTTCTTCGCCTTAACCAGCTGCAGAATTTAGTTGAGTCGTCAAGATATTGGATCCACAAGGTTACACCTTGTCTAATTAAAAGTTTTATTAAATATTCTGCTGGGCAACCCCTATACACTTTCCCTATCAATCCTCTTTTCAGTTTTACCTATGAAGCCTTAATTTTTAAACCTAATGTCATTTTAAACACTATTTTAGACAAACTCTCACCAGAAGCTAATACAACTTTTAGATCACTCCTAGAAAACAATAACTGGACAGATAGATTACTCATATATACTGATGCCTCAAAATTATCACAGGATGGTACTGTTGGAGCAGCTGTATGGATCCCAAGTCTCAAGGTCGTCCTCAGTTTCAAATGCCCCCCTGAAACCACAGTGTTCACAGGTGAATCCATCGCTTTATATGAAGCAGTCACTTTTATTAATTCACATGGATACAGTAAGTCTGTGATTTTTAATGACTCTCGTAGTGTATTAGAAGATCTTTTGAAATTCCCCCTCCGCTGTAAGAATATCTCCTACTTATCTCTGAAGACCAGGGAACTGCTGTATCAATGCCATTTACAAGACAAAGATGTTATCATTGTATGGATCCCTGGACACTGTGGTATCACTGGAAACGAAAATGCTGATGCCTGTGCTAAACAGGCCACAACCTTAGGCTGCCTTACCTATAATAAATGCTTCTCCCAAGACATTCGTATATCCTTAAAATCAAACTTAACTTTACAATGGCAAGAGGAGTGGAACCTATCTCGTGTCTTAAAAGGCAAATTCTATGGTGGCATTCAGATGGATATCCCTACAAAGCCATGGTTTTTTAAACACAGATCTGCAGACAAATTAACCACTTCCACAATAATACGGCTACGTCTCGGACATGTCTGCTCGCCAGTCTTTTTGGCTAAAATTCACATTCAAGACCATTCCATATGCGAATGTGGTTTGGAGGAAGGCACCGTAGACCACATTTTCTTTAACTGCTCTAGACACCAAACCTCACTGTACGACCTGCTTCCTGAATTTATTCCCCGTCCTACAAACATGAATTTCCTTCTAACACAAATAAACACCCCATTCCTCAATACTCTTTTTAAATATATAGAAAAATATCAGATTAAATTATAACTAAGGTTTCTACTAGAGTTTTAATGTCTGCTTTTGCTTGTCCACAGGTAGCCCAACCGGCTAAGTATTTTCTAGACTGTAAAATTTTACCATTTATAAACCGTAAAACCGTGTTTTCGCTACTCGACATTGGCAAATTGTCAAACCTGACAGAAGCCATTTAACCTAAAAATAGAATAGAATAGAACAATGCTTTCTATTAAATATCACAAAATATAGTAAAACTTTATATGGAACGGGACAATAGAACAGGAATATAGAATATAGAACCTCTTCAAAAACTCCAGGAAAGCTGTGGATTAGACGTACCCAGTGATATAGACATGCGAAATATTTGGTTAACACTCGCTTAAAGAAATCCTGTAACTATCTACTGAAACTAAAATGTATTTTTGCGAAAATCACATTAATGTAAGTACTATAACTGAATAACTCAATCTGTGTAGATACTTCAGTTTCAACTTGAACAAAATAGAAGATTTTAGGTTGTATGTAAAATCATTAATAAAATTTTTATCTTTCAGTTAGAATGAAAACTGACTGCAGCCGACCAACCAAATTTTAACTTGACCAGAAAACTGAGAGAAAACTTGACCTTTCACGCCTTTTTGATTTAATCTAAGTTATACACTGACACTAGATGATGTTTCAAAGAAAAGAATATGTACTTATGTCCAATTGAATAATGATGTAATTGAATATTAATTAAAAAGTATGTAATACAAACAAAAATATCAAAGTTTCATAATGAATATATTTATCTAAACAACTTTTACTTGAATTTACTGAGTACCTAATTAAAATTTGTTTTAATTAGGTACTCAATTTCAGTGGTTACTTAATGAGAACTTGTGTACTAACCTGTTCTCCTCTTGACAACGAGATTGATAAGGCAGTAAAAGTTGTGCAACATAATACAAAGCAGTGCATGCTCAGCCACAACATCAAAATGTGACCCGTCAACTAGAACAACATTATGTCAACAAAATAACTCAAGTATTCATAATCCAAAGCACCATAGAAGTAAATAGGTCCAGTTTGGTAAAACTGAAAGATGTTATATCTTCACTGATTAAACCTGCTGGCCACCATGGCTGGTAAATTTCAGAACAGCTTATGCAAGAATATGCAAGTTATCCATTTCAAAGCCGTATACAAATATATTAAATGTGATTGCTGTGTTATCAGCCTGTGCTCTTCCTAATTTACAAGACCCTTCTTATTAAATAAATAATATAAAGAATTTTTTTTTCTTTACTTCATACATAACTAACATCTAAAGATGACATAATAAATTTTTGTACTACATTAGTCATTATGTTCTTCACTAAAAAAAATGTTCTATGTTTATTTGACAATAATGACTTGTAAAGGTTTAAGTTGAATCAAAATATTTTAATTTGAAATACATGTGTTTTATTTTTCCGTTACACCTTAAAAGATTTACAATATTTTATAGGTTTGTTGCTCATATTTATCATTGTTACTCAAATATATATGTTCCAAAAGTACAAATAGGTTGAATAAAATTTTGTGTAAAATCATGGAGAGGATCCTTAATACACAGCTGATCCGTTACCTGGAAGGTCACTCGTTACTTAATGACCGACAGTATGGGTTTCGTCCTAAACGGTCAACAGGTGACCTTCTAGCGTTCCTTTTGCACAAATGGGGTGAATCTATCGATAAGCGCGGCGAATCGGTGGCTATTAGTCTCGACATCGCCAAAGCTTTTGATAGAGTCTGGCACAAGGCTCTTCTTTCCAAGCTTCCGGCATACGGATTACCCGCGCAGTTCTGTACGTGGATTGCCAGCTTCCTCCACGAGCGTAGAATTCGCGTTGTCGTTGACGGCTGCGCTTCGCGGTTCGTGGCAGTGAACGCTGGTGTTCCGCAAGGCTCCGTTCTATCCCCCACATTGTTTCTTCTGCATATCAATGATATGCTTTCCTTGGGAGCTATACATTGCTATGCAGACGACAGTACAGTGCATGGGGGATATCACGGAGCCTCGGGGGCTGCTCGTGGTGATATTGGTAGGGAAAGGCAGAATCTTATCATTGAGCTCACAAGGACGCTGGACCTCGTCTCCGAATGGGGCTCCAACAATCTTGTTGAGTTCAATGCTAAGAAAACACAGGTGTGCGTGTTCTCGGCGAAAAGGTCACCTTTCCTCCCCCTTCCTTCTCTTCAGGGCACAACCCTTCACACACAGAGCAACATCACCTTGCTCGGAATGAACATTCGCTGCGATCTGAACCCCAGAGACTACATCGAATCCGTCATAACTACTGCCTCACGGAAACTCGGTGTCCTGAACAAGGTGCGTAGGTATTTTGCGCCGGATCAACTATGCTTGTTGTATAAAACTCAGGTTAGGTCTTGCGTGGAATATTGCTCGCACCTTTGGGACGGCTCCGCTCAGTACCTCCTCGATGCTCTGGACAGATTGCAGCGTCGCGCTATTCGCATAATTGGCGATGTAGAGGCAACTAACACCCTCGAGCCTCTACAACTTCGTCGTGACATCGCCTCTCTTAGCGCCTTTTACCGAATGTTCCATGGGGAATGCTCTGAGGAGCTCTTTAACCTTATCCCTCCCTCTCCATTCCTTAACAGAAACACGCGTAAGGGCCTTCGGAGTCATCCGTACACTGTGTCCTCCTTTTCACACCGTACCAAGAAATTCCAAGATTCCTTCTTCTGTCGTTCATCCCACACTTGGAATTCTCTACCTGCGCACGTGTTTCCTCCATCCTACAACATGGGTTCCTTCAAAAGATGCGTGAAAAAGCATCTTTTGGGCCGGCAAGGGGCGGGCAGGTAGGAGAGTGGATGTCGTCCCTACTCTATCTGTCAACTCATTTGGGCCTCTTTCACCGCTTAACATCAGGCGAGAGGAGGTCATTTGCCGGGCCATCCATAAAAAAAAATAAAAAAAAATAGAGTTGTAATAATAGTAAAGTGATTTATTATGAAGTAATACTTTCATATAATTTAGGAAAATTGTAGTATGGTTTCCAAAATGGCACTATTTGATCAATAAGTAATTGTTAGAACAAATACCTATTAAAGCTAATATTGTCACCTTATGAGTGTTTTCAAAATTACATACTGCTAGCAACACAAAAGTATATAAGTTTTGCTTTAGCACAAAACATCTGTATCTATACTTGAGTTAAGCATACTGTTCACAGTTTTCCGTCTTTGATAATTAACATTTTCTTCGTAAAAGAGCATGACAATTTTGTATTAATCTAATTATTTTATGGATACCGTTTGTTGAATAGACTATTACAGGGTATTAATCAGAAATGAGGTCACATTTTGCAAATTTCAACCCAAATCTTCATCTTTCAACTTTTATCCACATTTCATTATACTCGTAGGTGTCTGCAAGATTTCTCACCAAAAATCTTCCCAACAAAAGAACCATCATGTGTTATGCACTGGTTGACTTTATAGCACATGGAAGCTGTTATTGTTTATAACGAATGTTCACGCTCGAGGAAGAGCGAGTGGCAACACTGCATTGTAGTCTGTGCAGTGAGAGCCTTTTTTGGCGGCCGGCCGCATGTAACATGTCAGTCAGTTGAGTCGAAATGTCATGACATTGTTAGAGGTTATATGCGGGCCGGAATATATAACTAACAAATTGTATTTTGCGCGGCGCACCTAATATCGGGGTGCGAAAGCCCGCTTTGTGTTGTGCAAAGGTGTCAAAATCGCGTGTGTGAGCCGTGGTGGCCTAATAGGCATTTGTAGTGCTCCGGTCTCCACCGGTGGATCCACTGCAGAACTTCAGGAGCCGCGACTTCCTTCGAGCTAGCTCAGGAAGTCCACCGGCTACATACGGAGACAATTGGAATCGGGGTAAGCCACAATGCTTTCTATGAGCTGGTAGTAGGGTACAAAAATCAGCAAGCAATATAAGTCGGTGAATCGCCGACGTGGTGGTGTCTACCTTGGGCACCACCATCTCTTGGTAGCAGAGCGTGGTTTTTAGATTTGAGTGGTTGATTAGTATTGTACAATTAATATTGTAATCTTGTTGGTTGTCCAAACGGGCAATACATATTAATTGGTTTTGATTGCTGATTTTAAACCGACTACAATCTCATTTGTGGACCGATCTCCCTAACTAGTTGTCATTGTCATTGTATATGAAAAATTGGGGTTAAATGCCTTTGTTGTTCTAGTTAAGTTCTAGCATTTACCTATATTTGATTTTGGTTTGTTTTTTCATATCTTTGTTTTGCCCTTGAATATTTTGTTTGTTAAGTTGTAAACTTATAATTGAATTTAATTTGTTTAAAAGATTTTGCTGCTAAATGACTTTGCTGTTGTTGTAATACACTATTTTGCTGTGTTAAGTTTAGTATTTACATTTGATTTTGTTTTGTTTGCCTTTGAATATTATGTTTGTTAAGTTATTGACCTAATGCTTGAATTTAATTTGTTTGAAAAATTCTGTTGTTAAATGCCTTTGTTGTTCTAGTTAAGTTCTAGCATTTACACTTGATTTTGGTTTGTTTATATATTTTGTTCTGCCTTTGAAGTTCCTCCCGATCTGTTTTATTGTCTGCGGTTGTCGGTCTGTTTGTCCGTGTATTATTATAGTGTTTATTAATTTTGGTGCAAAATGGTCCCGCCAGTCAGCCCGCTTAGTGGTGCCCGCGCGGGTGCACAAAAGATTTTGAGATGGTTTGCTAGTGCCGTCGCTTTGGTAGACCGACCAGACCGAGAACAGGCCTTGTTAACTCGGCATGAGGGAGTACCTGCTCGCTCGAAGGAATTGGAGCAGCTTTTCGTTGCTCATCAACAATATCTGCTCGACCACCCAGCCGAGGGTGCCACTGAGTTGCGGGCAGTCGACCAATTTAATGCCGATTATGATCAGTGTTTTGAACAGGCGGATGTGATTATAAACAAGGCTCAGAGGCCCAATTCAGCTAATAAGCTACAGCCGAATCGAAACTGAACCGTTGCGGTCGACCAATCGGAGCGCTTATATTGCCTTTCAACTGCTCGATGACGTGATAATGTGGCGTTCTGATTGGTCGATCGCAACGGTTCAGTTTCGATTCGGCTGTAGCTTATTAGCTGAATTGGGCCTCTGGCAATCCTATCCGCCCGGAGGGGTGAGTCGTGCACGCCCGGGGAGGTCAAGTCTACCCCGGCCGGCTTGCTGGGCAGACTGCCCACTTTAGACATCCCAACCTTTGATGGGAACCTGGCTTCTTGGATGGGGTTCATTAACCTCTTTGATAGCCTGGTTCACTCGAGGGACGATCTGTTCCCTAGCCAGAAATTGGCCTATTTGCTCTCTGCCTTACGTGGAGAGGCTGGTGTGCTTGTCCAGCATCTACCTGTCAACGATGACAGTTATGATATTGCAAGGGCGTTGTTGACTGCCCGGTATCAGAATGTTCGCTTGCTAGCGGACACACATGTGGCTGCCATTTTAGGGCTGCCACGAGTATCGCGGGTCTCCTCATTGAGGAAGGAGATTTTGAACCCGCTGCTAAGCGCTATTAACGCGCTCAAACGACTTGACCTACCGGTGGACCAGTGGTCCTTTATTTTGCTCCACCTCATCCTCGATAAGCTTCCCATGGAGATGAAGGGGCGCTTTGAACAAAGGTATGGGGGCAATAGTGCCTCCTACCTACCCCCCTTTTCGGATCTCCTCAGATTTTTGGAGGATGAGTGTCGGATGACCGACCACTTGGATCTGGCTCCTATACCGGGACCGAGTACAGGCCGCTATGAGGCGACCCGGGCAGCGCCACGGAGAGAGCGCCGCCCGTACAAGCAATATACTGCCGTGCGGCACAACTCTCCACAAGGGGAGAGGCCGCTGCCTTGTAAGTGTTGCAAGCGCGATGGCCATCGTTTGCCGGCCTGTCCCAAATTTGTTGGCCTACGCACCGAGGGGCGTAGAAATATGGCCAAGCAGCGGAATTGGTGCTACCGCTGCCTGGGGGCCCATATGGCATCGGCTTGCCCCCACCCACGAGATTGCCACTGTTGTGGAGGGGCCCATCACCCCCTTTGGTGCTTCAACAATAGAGACACTCGTGGGGTGGTGAGAGAGAGGGACTCGCACACGGGCGGGGGCCCTCGTAGGTCACCCACATCTCCGAGGAGATCGGAGGGGCGTGCCACCCCTCCGCGGAGATTGGACAGGCGCCCCCCCTCCAGTGAGAGGATTGGGCGCCCCACCCCCCCTACGGGCGGGGGGGATCGATGCGCCGCTTATGAGGCGCCACCGCGGGATTGGGCCGCGGTTATTACGGAGCCACGCCGGGAGCCGATACGCTTCTCTCCCCCTCTGATGGAGAGACCCCGTTTGTCACGGGCTCCCCCAACTTTCGCCCATCATGGGCACCGTCCGGCCCCCCGATGCCGCTTTGATCGGGGCCAGTACGTGCCGGATTGGGACCCGCTCGAGCGCCTTGAGCGCCCTATTCCTCCGCCGCGCACGCATGTTTCCTTGAACCCCCCTTCCCCCCCGTTGCGGGGAATGCGGGAGGATTTTCATTAAACCAACTGTCGGCTGCAACCCCCCCACAGGAGCAGGTGCTGTTACCAACAGCCTCCGTACAGGTGTGGGGCCCGAGGGGCACCTTTGTTTTAGTTCGCGCCCTTTTGGATACGGGAGCTCAGGGTTGCATTGCCTCCAGCTGGCTGGTCCGGCAGTTGAGTTTGAACACATCTCCATACCTTGAATCGGTACGGGGAATCGGAGACCTGCGGATCCCGGATCCGATCGGTCAGGTTTTGTTCTCCTTTTCCCCCCACTTCTCTTCAGCGCCCAAAATTGGCGCTACCGCGATTGTTTATGAGAAGGTTGTTGGTCAGCTTCCGCAACAGCACGTTTCGCGCGCTGTCGTTGATGCGACATCAGGATTGACCTTGGCTGACCCTTCCTTCCACCGAACCGGTCCGATTCACTTATTGCTCGGTGCCGATGTTCTAGGCCGCGTGTATTGTGGGAAGAGAGAGTTACAGGAGGGTGGGCTGGTAGCCTTATCTACATCGCTTGGGTTTGTAGTGATGGGACCAGTTAGGCATAACCCACCATCTCCATCGGTGGACAGTTACATAACTGTTAGCTCCACCTTATCGGATGTCCTTCAACGGTTTTGGGAGGTGGAAGAGCCACCTACCGTGAAGCGAGTGAACCCCTTGGACGAGGAGTGTGAGTTGTTCTACCAGAACAATATAGGTCGCCTTCACTCGGGACGGCTGATCACTCGTTTGCCCTTTTTGTCAGTTCGCCCCTCACTTGGCAGCTCCCGGCCGTTGGCCGAGAAGCGGCTGCTGTCCATGGAGCGTTGGATGAGTAGGAACTCTGATTTCAAACAGAAGTATGTCGACTTCATGCGAGAATATGAGCAACTGGGGCACATGTCGGTCTCGCGACTGGACTGGCGAAACGAGGAACATAATTTTCTTCCTCACCACGCGGTCTTGAAACCTTCCACTGGGAAGATACGCGTTGTTTTTGATGGGTCAGCTCCCACGTCTACCGGAGTTTCGCTGAATCAATGTCTGCATGCTGGACCGAAGTTGCACCACGAGGTGGGTGATGTATTGACCAACTTCCGTCGCCACGCCGTCGTCTTTGTGACCGATATCCGGATGATGTTTCGGCAGACTGTGATTCACCCGGACGATAGACGATATCAGCTCATATTATGGAGGGAGGATCCCAGGGATCCCATGCTGGTCTACGAGCTGAACACCAATACATACGGTTTGCGTTCGAGCCCCTTTGTGGCAATTCGCTCACTTGTGGAACTCGCTGAACGTGAGCGGTTACGGTACCCTCGCGCATCCTTGGTTCTCAAGGAGGATGCATTTGTGGATGATATTTGTACGGGCTCCTCTATTGTCGAGGAAGCCTTGATTTTGCGAGATGAACTAATTGCTCTTCTCGAGGCTGGTGGTTATGAACTGAGGAAATGGATGTCCAACTCACCTCAGCTTGTGTGTGACTTGCCAGACGACCACCAGCAGGAGCCTCATATTTTTGAGAATGCCAACACTCCAGATTTACTATCTGTTTTGGGAGTGCAATACAGACCTGTCCAGGACACGTTCACCTATCGATTGGAGCTGCCAAGCCCCAAGGTCTGGACGAAACGGTTGGTTTTGTCTACAGTAGCTCGTACCTTTGACCCAAATGGCTGGATTAGTCCCGTAGTGTTTTGGATGAAGTGCTTCCTACAGGAACTTTGGTCAGCCGAAGTGTCGTGGGATGAGCCCCTCTCGGGCCGTTTGCTGCGAGATTGGGAGTCCTTCATGTCGTCTCTCCCCGACATTAACCGTGTTAGTATCCCTAGACATATACTGCCTAAGGGACGGTTTACGGCCAGCCTTCATGGCTTTTGTGACGCGTCTGAGAGTGGATACGCAGCCGTCGTATATATCTGGACGGTCGATGATAGAGGAGCTGTTAAGCTCCACTTGCTAATTGCTAAGAGTAAGGTTGCTCCACTTCGGACTCGATTAACGATTCCGAAGTTAGAATTGTCTGGAGCTACTCTTCTGGTTCGTTTGATGAACCACGTTGTTGACACCCTGGGACGTAGTGTGGACTTTGAGTCGCTCTTTGCTTGGTCCGACAGTCAGGTTGTCCTGTGTTGGATTAAGAACTCCGTCCACTCCCTGGAAGTATTTGTGGCCAATCGGGTATCCCAAATACAGGCCTCGAAGGCCACGTTGATTTGGCGCCACGTGCCAGGTGAAATAAACCCTGCTGACTGTGCTGATGCACAGTGATCACGTGGCAGCGAAGCCCCTCAGCTTATTGACCACACTCTGTGGTGGGGTCCCGAATGGTTGTTACAGCCGTCTTGGCCTTCCACACCAGCTGTGGTGAAGGTACCAAATCCGGGCTTGCGTGTTCACGCTGTCGAGACTATGGCGGCTCCAGAGCGGGAATTTTTATTAGACCGCTACAGTTCTCTGGACAAGTTGCTCGGCGTGACCGCTTGGATAAAAAGATTTATACGAAATTGTCGACGGCCTCAGGACAAAGATTTGTGTCCGGTCCTCTCTCCGCAGGAGCGCCAAGATGCTCTTTTGCATTGGGTGCGTATGACCCAGTCTAGAGCGTTTGAACCGGAACTTAAGATTTTCCGTACCGGGACGTCCAAATTGAAGGGACCCTTGGTGCGTTTGACTCCCTTTCTGGATGATAAGGGATTGTTGCGTGTAGGAGGCCGATTGAGGCACGCTAACTTGCCTTATAGATCACGTCATCCCCTGTTGCTCCCCAAGGACGGACCATTGGTGCGATTGTTGATCATTGATCGCCATGTGAAGAATGCCCATGCTGGATGTAATGCATTGACCGCGCTCCTCCAACGGGAGTTTTGGATTTTGTCAGCGCGAAGAATAATCCGATCTATTATCTTTCGATGTCTGCCCTGCTATCGTTTACGCCCCGAGACGATGCAGCCCCAAATGGGTGATTTGCCTGCTGATCGTGTGAATGAATCGATGACCTTCTTAGGAGTTGGAACTGATTTTGCGGGACCGTTCACTATAAAAACGTCGCGACTCCGTAATGCTAAGACTGAAAAGGCTTACTTGTGTGTGTTTGTTTGTTTGGCCACTAAAGCCGTTCATTTGGAGGTGGTGAGTGCGCTCACCATGGACGCTTTCTTAGCAGCGTTAGGCAGATTTGTCTCCCGCCGGGGACTGCCTTCTCTAATTCGGTCCGATTGTGGGACGAACTTCAAGGGCACTGATAGACATATAAGAGAAGTTTGTGAATTTTTAGATAAAAATAATATTGAGATCGGATCCACACTCTCCCGTAGGGGGGTAACATGGCGATACTCCCCGCCGTCTTGCCCTCACTGGGGAGGGATTTTTGAATCTGTTGTAAAGGCCGCCAAGACTCACCTTCGCCGCGTTATTGGGGAGACTATTCTCACGTTCGAGGAACTCGCGACGGTGTTTCATAAGATTGAGGCGATTCTCAACTCGCGTCCGTTATGTCCGTTGTCTACCGACGCGAACGATTTGCAGGCCCTCACGCCGGGCCATTTCTTGATAGGCAGACCACTTAACGCCCTGCCCGAGTATCCTTATAGAGATATCAATCCAGGACGCCTTTCGCGGTTTGAGTTGCTCCAGCAGCTTACCCAGAGCTTCTGGCGCCGCTGGCACCTTGAATATTTACACATTTTGCAACAGCGCGTTAAGTGGTCAGATAAGACAAACCCACCGAGGGTTGGAGACCTCGTGTTAGTGAAGGACCCAAACCTGCCACCCTTACGTTGGCGTCGCGGACGCATTGTCCAACTTACTCTAGGGTCTGATGGTGTGCCCAGGTTTGCCGAGGTCCTAGTTGGGGATTCTGTTTTGAAGCGCGCGGTCGCTACTCTTTCTCGCCTCCCCTTAGACTGATTTGGCGGACAGTCCGGGACTGTCCGGAGCGGGGGGATGTTCACGCTCGAGGAAGAGCGAGTGGCAACACTGCATTGTAGTCTGTGCAGTGAGAGCCTTTTTTGGCGGCCGGCCGCATGTAACATGTCAGTCAGTTGAGTCGAAATGTCATGACATTGTTAGAGGTTATATGCGGGCCGGAATATATAACTAACAAATTGTATTTTGCGCGGCGCACCTAATATCGGGGTGCGAAAGCCCGCTTTGTGTTGTGCAAAGGTGTCAAAATCGCGTGTGTGAGCCGTGGTGGCCTAATAGGCATTTGTAGTGCTCCGGTCTCCACCGGTGGATCCACTGCAGAACTTCAGGAGCCGCGACTTCCTTCGAGCTAGCTCAGGAAGTCCACCGGCTACATACGGAGACAATTGGAATCGGGGTAAGCCACAATGCTTTCTATGAGCTGGTAGTAGGGTACAAAAATCAGCAAGCAATATAAGTCGGTGAATCGCCGACGTGGTGGTGTCTACCTTGGGCACCACCAACGAAGCTCGAACAAAAGAGCACTTCTGTATTGATGATTCGTGGTTTAGTTTTCTATGCACTTTATTCTTTCTTCATTGAAGAGGTCTTTTATTTTTTAAGAAATATGTCACAATCTGTGTCTGTGAATGTATAAGTATATATTTTTCCTCCCAGTAATTTTTTTCATGCCTGACAAATGAACAACTGCCAATCTTTCTCTTTTTATGTTCATTTACAAATTCTTGCAGTACTACACTGGTATTTGACACATGATCCTGATGTTTTCTTTTCAACATTTCTCTTGAAGTAAATACTTTTAGTGTTTATTTGACTTTTGAGAGATAGAATTCTATCCAATAGCATTCAACTGCTGTACAAAATAGCTCCTCACTGTGATGGTGCAACAACACCAAAAATGCATGTTTGCAACTCTCTTCTGCCGCGTGACAATCTTGACAAGTACACTTGTAACCTGTTCTTCATTATAAGAGTATTGAAACTGTACTTATATTGTTTAGAGCGATATACAAAGAATCTCCTGACCATCAATCTGTCGATTTTCGGAAGATTTGTACTATCTGCTCTCACAAATCCAACATCAATGGTTGATTTAGCTATTAATACAAATAATTTACGATATTTACACATATAATAACGGAGATTTGGACGATTTTTTGCCAGTTTTAGGAAAGAATAGTGCAAATCGACGAGTTGTTGAATCAAATTTGACATTTATTTGTTTACTATATGAGTGACGTCACGGCCCTGACCACAGGATATCAAAGCGTTTACTGAGGCGCGTTCAGCGCCTCTGGGTGTAGTTGTCCGGTTGTTTTTTAACTCGCTCAAAGGCGTTGAACGGATTGCAGCAACCAAATCTTTTATCTCCCTCTTTCACATGATTTTTTATTTCTCTCTCTTTCTAGTAGATGACATTATAGAATATGGCCGCCAATATCATCCAATCACGTAAGAGTATTTCAGTCATAAACGTCAGAGCGTTTTACAACCATCAAATTCGATGGTTGTTCGGTTGTAACTCGCGCCGACACTCAAAGGTCTTGAACGGGCCGGTTGTTTCACCCGGTTGTCACGCTCGAAGGCATTGAACGGGGTTAGAGCGAAAAGTTGTACTTCGCGCGAAGGCCCTAAACGCGCCTCGGCGTGAGATAAAAAAAGATTATTTCTAGCATTTTCAAATTAAAATTTTACAGTAATCATTCATTGTTATTTATTATAATCGGTATATTGTGGAACCTTATGCCAAATACTGTTAGAAATAAACAATATTTTAATAAATTTTGATATGAGTCAACTACCCTATTGCAGAAGTGTCAGATAGGGGATTTTTTGCTTGACTATTGCGAACTTTGCTAAAATCGCTCGCAGTTTATTTTTATTACTAATACAAACAACAAAAATCTTTGCCCTAATAAATATGTAATGGGTTATGTAATATGTGTGTGTGTGAGAGTAAGAAAGTTGTGGGTGTGTTGGGTGTTTGGATGTGTTGCGTTTGGATGTGTTGTGGAGGGGTATGATCTGTTGTGTTGTCGCTTCAAATATTATTATTTTTCGATCGAAAAAGGGTATTCAATACCACGTTAATGAATGCATTACGGCTCAAGAAAAAGATATCGGCATGTCTAAACTTATCTTCATATGTTTGCACGATTCTCAGGAGCACAGTGTCTGGCGTAATTTGTACGTGCCGGACCAACATCCAGGCAGTGCATCCGCCTTGTGCGTATTACAGAGGCCCGGACATCGATACGACTCATGAGCTCTGCTCGGACAGTCGACGACTGCGTTAACTATGATATATGAATTGTTAACTATAATAATATACTACTACTACTACTAACACTGCGTTAACTATGATATATGAAGGATGACTAAGATATATTGCGCTGTCTATCAAAAGTATAAGGAATACAGGATAATTCTCAAAAGCCAAGCATACTACTACCAATAATAATTAAAGACAGACTTCCTATCAACCAATAATCTTAATATCTTCTTCTAATATACAAGGTTATTTTTTAGATACTACAAACATTTTTGTGTGCTTGTTCAGACAAGCAAACTGAACAACTTTCACAATGGCACCAACTTTGAAATCGCAAAAAAATCAGCCATACATTTAGGTTCAGTGAATTGAACATTTGTATGGAACATCTGATTTTTTTTGTGTATGTTCACGCTCGAGGAAGAGCGAGTGGCGGCACTGCATTCTAGTCTGTGCAGTGACAGCTTTTTTGGCGGCCGGCCGCATGTGACATGTCAGTTGAGTCGAGTCGAAATGTCATGACATGCTTAGAGGTTATGTGCGGGCCGGAATAAAATATAATACACAATATTCAAGCAAATAGTGATTTGCGCGGCGCACCTAATATCGGGGTGCGAAAGCCCGCTTTGTGTTGTGTAAGGTGTAAAAATCGCGTGTGTGAGTCGTGGTGGCCTAATAGGCCTTTGTAGTGCTCCGGTCTCCACCGGTGGATCCACTGCAGAACTTCAGGAGCCGCGACTTCCTTCGAGCTAGCTCAGGAAGTCCACCGGCTACGGAGGAGACGGACGGAGACAATTGGAACCAAGGTAAGTAATACCAATTTTCCAAGAGCTGGTATTCGGAGAATAAAATTCAGCAATACAAGTCGGTGAAACGCCGACGTGGTGGAGTCTACTTGGGGCACCACCATCTCTTAGTAGCAGAGCGTGGTTTTTAGATTTGAGTGGTTCTTAGATTTGAGTATTTGATTAGTATTGTACAATTAATATTGTAATCTTGTTGGTTGTCCAAACGGGCAATACATATTAATTGGTTTTGATTGCTGATTTTAAACCGACTACCAGCTCATTTGTGGACCGATCTCCTTAATTAATTGTCATTGTATATGAAAAATTGGGGTTAAATGTCTTTTGTTGTTCTAGTTAAGTTCTAGCATTTACCTATATTTGATTTTGGTTTGTTTTTTCATATCTTT
Source organism: Schoenobius gigantellus (assembly GCA_963935595.1). Classification (NCBI taxonomy): domain Eukaryota; kingdom Metazoa; phylum Arthropoda; class Insecta; order Lepidoptera; family Crambidae; genus Schoenobius; species Schoenobius gigantellus. The sequence goes on along the minus strand of OZ012555.1, from coordinate 9,941,559 downwards.
GTTTTGCCCTTGACTATTTTGTTTGTTAAGTTGTAAACTTATACTTGAATTTAATTTGTTTAACAGATTTTGCTGCTAAATGACTTTGCTGTTGTTGTAATACACTATATTGCTGTGTTAAGTTTTAGCATTTACATTTGATTTTGTTTTGTTTGCCTTTGAATATTGTAATTGTTAAGTTATTGACTTAATACTTGAATTTAATTTGTTTGAAAAATTCTGTTGTTAAATGCCTTTGTTGTTCTAGTTAAGTTCTAGCATTTATACTTGATTTTGGTTTGTTTATATATTTTGTTCTGCCTTTGAAGTTCCTCCCGATCTGTTTTATTGTCTGCGGTTGTCGGTCTGTTTGTCCGTGTATTATTATAGTGTTTATTAATTTTGGTGCAAAATGGTCCCGCCAGTCAGCCCGCTTAGTGGTGCCCGCGCGGGTGCACAAAAGATTTTGAGATGGTTTGCTAGTGCCGTCGCTTTGGTAGACCGACCAGACCGAGAACAGGCTTTGTTAATTCGGCATGAGGGAGTACCTGCTCGCTTGAAGGAATTGGAGCAGCTTTTCGTTCTTCATCAACAATATTTGCTCGACCACCCAGCCGAGGGTGCCGCTGAGTTGCGGGCAGTCGACCAATTTAATGCCGATTATGATCAGTGTTTTGAACAGGCGGATGTGATTATAAACAAGGCTCAGGCAATCCTATCCGTCCGGAGGGGTGAGTCGTGCACGCCCGGGGAGGTCAAGCCTACCCCGGCCGGCTTGCTGGGCAGACTGCCCACCTTGGACATCCCAACCTTTGATGGGAACCTGGCTTCTTGGATGGGGTTCATTAACCTCTTTGATAGCCTGGTTCACTCGAGGGACGACCTGTTCCCTAGCCAGAAATTGGCCTATTTGCTCTCTGCCTTACGTGGAGAGGCTGGTGTACTTGTCCAGCATCTACCTGTCAATGATGACAGTTATGATATTGCAAGGGCGTTGTTGACCGCCCGGTATCAGAATGTTCGCTTGCTAGCGGACACACATGTGGCTGCCATTTTAGGGCTGCCACGAGTATCGCGGGTCTCCTCATTGAGGAAGGAGATTTTGAACCCGCTGCTGAGCGCTATTAACGCGCTCAAACGACTTGATCTACCGGTGGACCAGTGGTCCTTTATTTTGCTCCACCTCATCCTCGATAAGCTTCCCATGGAGATGAAGGGACGCTTCGAACAAAGGTACGGGGGCAATAGTGCCTCGTACCTCCCCCCCTTCTCGGATCTCCTCAGATTTTTGGAGGATGAGTGTCGGATGACCGACCACTTGGATCTGGCTCCTATACCGGGACCGAGTACAGGTCGCTATGAGGCGACCCGGGCAGCGCCACGGAGAGAGCGCCGCCCGTACAAGCAGTATACTGCAGTGCGGCAGAACTCTCCACACAGGGAGAGGCCGATGCCTTGCAAGTGTTGCAAGCGGGATGGCCATCGTTTGCCGGCCTGTCCCAAATTTGTTGGCCTACGCACCGAGGGGCGTAGGAATATGGCCAAGCAGCGGAATTGGTGCTACCGCTGCCTGGGGGCCCATATGGCATCGGCTTGCCCCCACCCACGAGATTGCCACTGTTGTGGAGGGGCCCATCACCCCCTTTTGTGCTTCAACAATAGAGACACTCGTGAGGTGGTGAGAGAGAGGGACTCGCACACGGGCGGGGGCCCTCCTAGGTCACCCACCTCTCCGAGGAGATCGGAGGGGCGTGCCACCCCTCCGCGGAGATTGGACAGGCGCCCCCCCTCCAGTGAGAGGATTGGGCGCCCCACCCCCCCTACGGGCGGGGGGGATCGACGCGCCGCTTATGAGGCGCCACCGCGGGATTGGGCCGCGGTAATTAGGGAGCCACGCCGGGAGCCGATACGCTTCTCTCCCCCTATGATGGAGAGACCTCGTTTATCGCGGGCTCCCCCAACTTTCGCCCATCATGGGCACCGCCCGGCCCCCCGATGCAGCTTTGGTCGGGGTGTGTACGTGCCGGATTGGGACCCGCTCGAGCGCCTTGAGCGCCCTATTCCTCCGCCGCGCACGCATTTTTCTTCGGACCCCCCTTCCCCCCCGTTGCGGGGAATGCGGGAGGATTTTCACTAAACCAACTGTCGGCTGCAACCCCCCCACAGGAGCAGGTGCTGTTACCAACAGCCTCCGTACAGGTGTGGGGCCCGAGGGGCACCTTTGTTTTAGTTCGCGCCCTTTTGGATACGGGAGCTCAGGGTTGCATTGCCTCCAGCTGGCTGGTCCGGCAGTTGAGTTTGAACACATCTCCATACCTTGAATCGGTACGAGGAATCGGAGACCTGCGGATCCCGGATCCGATCGGTCAGGTTTTGTTCTCCTTCTCCCCCCACTTCTCTTCAGCCCCCAAAATTGGCGCTACCGCGATTGTTTATGAGAAGGTTGTTGGTCAGCTTCTGCAACAGCACGTTTCGCGCGCTGTCGTTGATGCGACATCAGGATTGACCTTGGCTGACCCTTCCTTCCACCGAACCGGTCCGATTCACTTATTGCTCGGTGCCGATGTTCTAGGCCGCGTGTATTGTGGGAAGAGAAGAGAGTTACAGAAGGGTGGGCTGGTAGCCTTATCTACATCGCTTGGGTTTGTAGTGATGGGACCAGTTAGGCATAACCCACCATCTACATCGGTGGACAGTTACATAACTGTTAGCTCCACCTTATCGGATGTCCTTCAACGGTTTTGGGAGGTGGAAGAGCCACCTACCGTGAAGCGAGTGAACCCCTTGGACGAGGAGTGTGAGTTGTTCTACCAGAACAATACAGGTCGCCTTCACTCGGGACGGCTGATCACTCGTTTGCCCTTTTTGTCAGTTCGCCCCTCACTTGGCAGCTCCCGGCCGTTGGCCGAGAAGCGGCTGCTGTCCATGGAGCGTCGTATGAGTAGGAACTCTGACCTCAAACAGAAGTATGTCGACTTCATGCGAGAATATGAGCAACTGGGGCACATGTCGGTCTCGCGACTGGACTGGCGAAACGAGGAACATAATTTTCTTCCTCACCACGCGGTTTTGAAACCTTCCACCGGGAAGATACGCGTTGTTTTTGATGGGTCAGCTCCCACGTCTACCGGAGTTTCGCTGAATCAATGTCTGCATGCTGGACCGAAGTTGCACCACGAGGTGGGTGATGTATTGACCAACTTCCGTCGCCATGCCGTCGTCTTTGTGACCGATATCCGGATGATGTTTCGGCAGACTGTGATTCACCCGGACGATAGACGATATCAGCTCATATTATGGAGGGAGGATCCCAGAGATCCCATGCTAGTCTACGAGCTGAACACCAATACATACGGTTTGCGTTCGAGCCCCTTTGTGGCAATTCGCTCACTTGTGGAACTCGCTGAACGTGAACGATTACGATACCCTCGCGCATCCTTGGTTCTCAAGGAGGATGCATTTGTTGATGATATTTGTACGGGCTCCTCTAGTGTCGAGGAAGCCTTGATTTTGCGAGATGAACTAATTGCTCTTCTCGGGGCTGGTGGTTATGAACTGAGGAAGTGGATGTCCAACTCACCTCAGCTTTTGTGTGACTTGCCAGACGACCACCAGCAAGAGCCTCATATTTTTGAGAATGCCAACACTCCAGATTTACTGTCTGTTTTGGGAGTGCAATACAGACCTGTCCAGGACACGTTCACCTATGGATTGGAGCTGCCAAGCCCCAAGGTCTGGACGAAACGGTTGGTTTTGTCTACAGTAGCTCGTACCTTTGACCCAAATGGCTGGATTAGTCCCATAGTGTTTTGGATGAAATGCTTCCTACAGGAACTTTGGTCAGCCGAAGTGTCGTGGGATGAGCCCCTCTCGGGCCGTTTGCTGCGAGATTGGGAGTCCTTCATGTTGTCTCTCCCCGACATTAACCGTGTTAGTATCCCTAGACATATACTGCCTAAGGGACGGTTTACGGCCAGCTTTCATGGCTTTTGTGACGCGTCTGAGAGTGGATACGCAGCCGTCGTATATATCCGGACGGTTGATGATAGAGGAGCTGTTAAGCTCCACTTGCTAATTGCTAAGAGTAAGGTTGCTCCACTTCGGACTCGATTAACGATTCCGAAGTTAGAATTGTCTGGAGCTACTCTTCTGGTTCGGTTGATGAACCACGTTGTTGACACCCTGGGACGTAGTGTGGACTTTGAGTCGCTCTTTGCTTGGTCCGACAGTCAGGTTGTCCTGTGTTGGATTAAGAACTCCGTCCACTCCCTGGAAGTATTTGTGGCCAATCGGGTATCCCAAATACAGGCCTCGAAGGCCACGTTGATTTGGCGCCACGTGCCAGGTGAAATAAACCCTGCTGACTGTGCATCACGTGGCAGCGAAGCCCCTCAGCTTATTGACCACACTCTGTGGTGGGGTCCCGAATGGTTGTTACAATCGTCTTGGCCTTCCACACCAGCTGTGGTGAAGGTACCAAATCCGGGCTTGCGTGTTCACGCTGTCGAGACTATGGCGGCTCCAGAGCGGGAATTTTTATTAGACCGCTACAGTTCTCTGGACAAGTTGCTCGGCGTGACCGCTTGGATAAGAAGATTTATACGAAATTGTCGCCGGCCTCAGGACAAAGATTTGTGTCCGGTCCTCTCACCGCAGGAACGCCAAGATGCTCTTCTGCATTGGGTGCGTATGACCCAGTCTAGAGCGTTTGAACCGGAACTTAAGATTTTCCGTACCGGGACGTCCAAATTGAAGGGACCCTTGGTGCGTTTGACTCCCTTTCTGGATGATAAAGGATTGTTGCGTGTAGGAGGCCGATTGAGGCACGCTAACTTGCCTTATAGATCACGTCATCCCCTGTTGCTCCCCAAGGACGGACCATTGGTGCGATTGTTGATCATTGATCGCCATGTGAAGAATGCTCATGCCGGATGTAATGCATTGACCGCGCTCCTCCAACGGGAGTTTTGGATTTTGTCAGCGCGAAGAATAATCCGATCTGTTATCTTTCGATGTCTGCCCTGCTATCGTTTACGCCCCGAGACGATGCAGCCCCAAATGGGTGATTTGCCTGCTGATCGTGTCAATGAATCGATGACCTTCTTAGGAGTTGGAACTGATTTTGCGGGACCATTCACTATAAAAACGTCGCGACTCCGTAATGCTAAGACTGAAAAGGCTTACTTGTGTGTGTTTGTTTGTTTGGCCACTAAAGCCGTTCATTTGGAGGTGGTGAGTGCACTCACCATGGACGCTTTCTTAGCAGCGTTAGGCAGATTTGTCTCCCGCCGGGGACTGCCTTCTCTAATTCGGTCCGATTGTGGGACGAACTTCAAGGGCACTGATAGACATATAAGAGAAGTTTGTGAATTTTTAGATAAAAATAATATTGAGATCGGATCCACACTCTCCCGTAGGGGGGTAACATGGCGATACTCCCCGCCGTCTTGCCCTCACTGGGGAGGGATTTTTGAATCTGTTGTAAAGGCCGCCAAGACTCACCTTCGCCGCGTTATTGGGGAGACTATTCTCACGTTCGAGGAACTCGCGACGGTGTTTCATAAGATTGAGGCGGTTCTCAACTCGCGTCCGTTATGTCCGTTGTCTACCGACGCGAACGATTTGCAGGCCCTCACGCCGGGCCATTTCTTGATAGGCAGACCACTTAACGCCCTGCCCGAGTATCCTTATAGAGATATCAATCCCGGACGCCTTTCGCGGTTTGAGTTGCTCCAGCAGCTTACCCAGAGTTTCTGGCGCCGCTGGCACCTTGAATATTTACACATTTTGCAACAGCGCGTTAAGTGGTCAGATAAGACAAACCCACCGAGGGTTGGAGACCTCGTGTTAGTGAAGGACCCAAACCTGCCACCCTTACGTTGGCGTCGCGGACGCATTGTCCAACTTACTCTAGGGTCTGATGGTGTGCCCAGGTTTGCCGAGGTCCTAGTTGGGGATTCTGTTTTGAAGCGCGCGGTCGCTACTCTTTCTCGCCTCCCCTTAGACTGATTTGGCGGACAGTCCGGGACTGTCCGGAGCGGGGGGATGTTCACGCTCGAGGAAGAGCGAGTGGCGGCACTGCATTCTAGTCTGTGCAGTGACAGCTTTTTTGGCGGCCGGCCGCATGTGACATGTCAGTTGAGTCGAGTCGAAATGTCATGACATGCTTAGAGGTTATGTGCGGGCCGGAATAAAATATAATACACAATATTCAAGCAAATAGTGATTTGCGCGGCGCACCTAATATCGGGGTGCGAAAGCCCGCTTTGTGTTGTGCAAGGTGTCAAAATCGCGTGTGTGAGTCGTGGTGGCCTAATAGGCCTTTGTAGTGCTCCGGTCTCCACCGGTGGATCCACTGCAGAACTTCAGGAGCCGCGACTTCCTTCGAGCTAGCTCAGGAAGTCCACCGGCTACGGAGGAGACGGACGGAGACAATTGGAACCAAGGTAAGTAATACCAATTTTCCAAGAGCTGGTATTCGGAGAATAAAATTCAGCAATACAAGTCGGTGAAACGCCGACGTGGTGGAGTCTACTTGGGGCACCACCAGTGTATGTTCGGTAGGTCTGAGAATAGGTCGTAAACTATTTTTTATTATGGCGAAACGGTATGGTTTATAATATAATATTTGCATTTGCATACATTTCTTTATCGATCAATCCGATTTATTGGACGATATAAAGTATGCAGCGTGCATGCCCTTAGGTACACATACATACAAAAAATAGTCCTATGATTGTTAAATTTTGTTTTACTTTATGTATGTATAAAGATTATGTACAATTACACTTAAATTACCTGATTAACACATAAATAAATAATTTTATAGTCATCTAGCTGTGAATTTAATAATACCATCTTCAGAATGTTCAATAACCCCTCGTCCATTGAAGCAGTTGAGCCAACACTTTGAAAAGGTTTTGAAGCTCTCTCTTTCCGCGTCCGTTTTGGACACTGGTGTGACATTGATCTCTGGAATACATCTGCCAAAATTCACGGCTGGCAGCCAAATTTGAAAGTCAGAGTCCGGTGAATACTTGAATATATCCTGGCAACCCTCAAGGTTCATTTGTGGCACTGGTGGCTGCCGTTGTAACAGTTTCTTTAGTGATATAAATGTAAGTCGGTTGTGTTTCAAACTTAAAGTTTGTAGGTGCTTGGCGCGGCCGATGCATCTGGAAATTGTTAAGTTTATGTTTGATAATATTCTTTCATAATAACCCAACAAACCTGTAAAACCGCTTTTAAATTGTTATTGCTTTATGTATAACATAAAACTAGAGAGGTATTAGCTAATCGAAAAAAAACAGGTGGCATCCGTACACACGAGAATAGATTTAAGTGAAACTTTATGAGTCCTGCATTTAATTTCAATTGTTATTGCAATAAGGTACATAATCAAGTTCCACAATCTCATGATGACATTGTTTGGATACTTTGCAAAATAATTTTTATTGTATAGAATCACATATAATCACTTGCAATCGTCACTTAAAAACTAAAGTTACCGTGGCTTCGGAAAACGCGCCAAAGAAGCCACAAGAAACTCATAGGGGTATTTTTTTTTCATGTGATCGTATTCACAATCGATATTGTACAACAATAAATATAATCATTTATAACAGTAAATACAATAATAATAATAATGTTTTATTATGTTCTCATCACAAAGGTAAGTACAAAATAATAAGGTACATAATGAAAGATGATTAAATTACAATACCCTTGTGAGAGACTGGTGTCCATACCAGGGTAATCCCTGTGTGACGGATCGCCAGGCCCTCACTCTCGGACTAATGATCTTACTTATTTACTATGGTTCAGTGTCTCGTACCTACACTATTCTAAATATTATTACTAGGTAATTTTTTTTTGCTCTAAATATTATAACAATCATTATTTTATAACTAGAACTGGAACCAGAGCAATTGGGTGCTTATGTCCAAGGGTTTTTATCATTGAGATAAGGCAGTAAGTTAAGTTAATAAAGAGTTTGTTAGTAACAAATCCAGCCATTTCACATCCACCACTTTTTTTTTTCTTTTTTCTTTTTTTTTCGAGGGGAATGCGTGACCGCACCGTACTCGCCGTTGGCTAGACGACGAGCGTGTGTGCCGGGCTCTCCCGGCAGAGAGCCGGGCCTACCCACTAAACCCCCCGGTGTTCTCCCTGCCCTTATGGGCGCGCGTGGTAGGGTCCACACTGCGACTACCACTACCGACGCGCCCGGGCTAGCCCGACCTAACTGGTCGGGCTATCGCCAAGGGGGGATTGCCCGAGAACACTAGGGCAATCCCCAGACGGAGGGCCTTACGGCGACGTGCACGGGGCCAACCGTGCACGCAGGCCTCCACGGCAGGGTCATTAGGCGGGCATCGCTTGTGCGAATGCCCGCCCTCGCCTGCCTGTCCGTCTGCGGCGGATGGGAGCGGCTTGAGGATCATTCTCCCGCTCCCTCTCCGCGGCCTCCTTCTGCAAGATGACGTCCTCGCAGAAGGAGGTGACAGCCCCCCATTCCGCCTCGCCGCGGAGCATGGCCACGACCATGCTCGTCAGCGAGAGGTTTCCGTCACCCAGCGCAGCGATGAGTTCGCTGCGCTGGCGTCGCCAGGCCGGGCACACCAACAGGGTGATCACATCTACTACTGGCCCTGTCACCACTCACGACTTACCGGCCGTAAGACCGACGATGCAATAAAATGTCACGAATTTATTGGATAGAAATTAGGTTTTCTATTACTATGATTACGTAAAGGGGAGAAAACAACGTAATCAACTATAGAACTTAACTCCTAGCATGAGCAGAAGGATGGGATGGGATTAATTGGTTAAGCTATGAACATTTGCTATGCTATGAACCACAGAACATCAACAAATAGGTTCTATTCTAATATAAATAGTTTTATTGTCACTTGGAATTACACTCACCTGAAAATCCTCATAAATTGCCCATCAACCAAGTTGCAGTTCGACAGGCCAAGCTTTCGTATTCTCAAGTCACGCGCTGAATCCATAAACGTTGCCAAGCATCCCACGACGTTGCCTTCTACGCCGATATTGTCCAATTCTAATTCCGACAACACATTCGGATTCAAAGATGTCATTAGACAACTGACTGCTACTTGTTTGACTTCATTATGACTTAAATCTAATGTTTCTAAGCTATCAAAGTTGAGGTTTGATTTATTACCCTGGTCAATTGCATTCTCTGTTATTCTACAATTATTCATCCTTAACACTCTAAGTTTTATGTATTGACATAGCCTTGCTATATTCCGAAACCCTGTATCAAGTATTGGATTGGCGCTGATATCAAGCTCTTCTAAACTTTGACAGACAGGTCGAATGCTTTTTTCAAAAATATTCACCAGTGATTTAGTCCCTTCGCCTGTTATATTATTTTTACTTATATCTAAATACGTCAATTGTTTCATTGTGCATAAGCATTCGGCTAAATACTTAATTCCATTATCACCCAAGTTGTTGTCCGATAGCATGACTGCTGTAATGTGAGTTTGGTGGGTCATTGCTCTAAAGAGTGGCCGTATTTGTGATGAGGGTAATGTCCTAGCCCCGAGCGCGAGCCTGTGTGTGCTGTGACTTCTTCCAACTGACTGTTGTATCTCTTCAGAAATTGCTAAAATGAATATCAAACACATTTTTACTCACAATCCATTTACAGACATGGTTCCGCATGTATATCAAACACATTTAATATCAAAACAATATTAATCAATACTTACGTATTCCCAAAGCGTCACAGCATTCTAAATACCTTTCCTCAGCGGGCGATGCCTTCCAATTTGAAATACAGGTTTTTAATTCTGGTGAAGCTAGTACTAAGCTTAAAGGATCATCCTCGGATAAAATGGCACCATCTGACGTCATTAAACTGAAAACTGGTCTCACGCCTGTCAATCTGCGAAAAAGGATAAAGGTGGGATATGCAAAATGTTAATTATTTATGTCATACAAAACATTGTTTTCATCATTGGAATTACGTACTTGTAATGTCTCGATTTAATTTCATCAACCAGCCAGCTGATTGTTGATTTATTAATGGTATCTAATTTCAGTGATATGAGAAAAACTTTATCTTCAACGTGTACTTTAATCGCAGGTGGCGTTAATATTTGCGTCTGTACTGGCCTTCCATTTTTGGAAGCTTGCATTATATTTATAGGTTGTATCACATTCAGTGATGGCACAATGTTAGGATTTATATTTTGCACCATTTGAAAAGGCTCTTTGTTACTGTAACCAAAGTTTTCTCCAGATGAATGTCTTGACAGCATTCCCTTAAAGGCGGGTTTATTACATGATTCTTTCTTAGAAAACTCACTGTCACTGCCACTATTACTTGACAAGTCCTCTTCCCTAGTCCTTTGAAAGCCTGCTTTCAATAAAGTGCTTTGCCTTTTCCAGCGTCTTCTCATATTGCCCCTACTGTCTCTAGTATTAGAATCGTCCAACTCTCGACTAATATTTTGAAATGATTTAGATGCAGAGATATTCGCACAAACGTTTACATCTTTTACAAAATTCTCAGAATCCGAACTATTATCGCCTATGTCAATTACATCACTCATTCGTGCCTTGCTCTTTTTGACACAATCCTTATTATTTTCCATCAGAGGTTCTGTAGTATTATTAATATTTTCAATGCTTTTTTTAATTGAACTATAAGAAGGTTTCTTAGCAACTACAGTCAAGGGGTCACTGAGTTTTCGTTTTTTATTGCTTTTATTATTCCCCAAATCGTCTTCAAGCCAATCATCATCTACTTCATCAGGATCCAGTAATGCTGGTTTTGGTAAAGTTTTTTTAACATTTACGTCGGGAAAATCATCCAGACTTCTATTTCTCAGAGCCAATATTGCACTTTTGTATTCATTGACGCTAGTTGCTGTCGTTTTCTTTGTTTTTATTCTAGAATCGTCAGAGGAGTCTGTTGACTCATCTGATGGAAATGCAGCTTGATCTCTCACATTTTGTGATAGATTCGTCTCTTCTTCACTGTCATCTTCTTCAATTAAATTTCTCTTTTTGAATACTGGCGATTGCAATTCTCTAATCCTGCTGGTCATTTTAGATGTACTCGGCGGAGTAATGTCTTTGATAAGCTTCACTGGTGTCTTAGATTTTGATCTATTCAAATCAGCACAACCTGACTTGTCAATAAAATTACGAATTTTCGTACATATAGTATTGTAAGCAGTTTCTTCATCTTTAGTCAGTATCTTGCGGGTGCGCCATTTTTGTAGAGCATTGAGTGGAGTCTCGCCAAAGTCTGTTTTAAGGGTCGGTATAGCGCCTTTTTCTAATAGAAGTTGTACAACATCGAAGTGTCCGTTGCTAGCAGCATCGTACAAGGGTGTAATACCTGAAATTATATATGTATAACAAACATAAATAAAAAATATAACGGTAAATGTTCACTCAAAATATTATAACAACCTAATACTATGTATATTAATTTTTCAAAATATTTAAAAACTTTCAACATAACTGTTGGGGAATAACTAGCCATAAATAGACATTGTGTTTCCAATCAAATATTGTTATATATGTTATCTACTTAATAATGTTTCGTTCGTAAACCTAAAGAAACGACAATTAAAGCTATATCAAGCTATATTCAATACTTAACCACATTGCAACACATTAAGTAGCCGCCGTAAAAGTTCAGATTTCGTGAGCTGGTCGGGCCTTAACCAGAAAATCATCAAACTTACCATCACAATTGGAACCTCCTCGGTCGTTGATGTTGGCACCATTGTTTATCAACGTGTTAGCAATTTCAACGTGCCCGTGAATGCAGGCTTCGTGCAAAGGCAGCCAACCGGCGTTATCCCTCACGTTCACTGGATGACCTTTTGCTAACAGCCTATCAACTAGCAGTTTATTGCCAGATATGCAGGCCTAGCAATAGATAAATGAGAGCAAGTTAGCAACAGTAACAATAAGTCTTGAAAAAATTCTATTTCAGTGAGATTTAGAAAAGAAATCCTAAGCTGCTTGTTATTATGAATTAAACAAACTAAATAATACTGATGAATGAATGAATAATCTCAATCTGAATGTAATTGTCGATACAAACTTCACTAAAATTCACATTATTGAACTGAAGCTCCAGTAACTCATCTGACAAAATATTTTCAAAGCTGATCAGATTCTACCAGAATTATATATTAAGTTTATTACTGATAGTATGAATGTATTAATTTATTTCTTAGTAAACAATTTTGATCAGTTCGAAAACAAACCACATCCTATGTAACGTGCAGATACAGCCTTTTAGTCACAACTTTAGATTATCTATCACATAGTAACAAATAATGTGGAATATGTCATATCAATACTTACAACGTGTAGCTGTGTTTCACCTTTCATGTTTTTCTTGATAGTGAAACCTTTTCCTCGCCTTCTCGTTTCTCTGGTCTTCTCTACGATATCTTCATCATTTGTATCCGATAAATCTGTCAAAAAATTACTTATATACAAGAGAAACTTTGTCTGACTGAATATTACGATATTGAATAACGATGTTCGTCAGTCACGCAACAATTTCCACACAAACGAAATCACAGGCGAACTCTGGAACTAAATGTTGCTGTAAACTATGTGCATACAAGCAAACATACATTCAGGCTGCCGACATATATTAATATAGAAAGTTTTAATAAGTGCCTCAAGGCTTATGCTGCCTGTAGATACTCTAAATAGCCTTTACAAGATTCAGTTACCTGTCAAATCATCAAGGCATATATCGTCGCCGACATGCGTCGTGTCTTCGTCGCCGCCAATCGAGCTCTGTTCATCTTCCGAATTCTCGAGACTGCCAAAGTTGTCACAGCCCAGAGATATTAGTTCGTTTTTGATCTGAACCATCTTGTCCGTCTCCCCGTATTCCTCTTGGTACTTGAGGAGGTATTTCAAAACTCTTATTTCATACTTGGTCTTGTTCCACTCCTTTGCCTATAGTAATTTCAGTAATTACTTTACAAATATATCATTGGTAGAAATTATCATAGTGTCGTAATAAATTAGTTTTGTGTTTAACGTTCGTTGGCTATGTGGCCCCGCCCGATTAGAATATTAAACAGAAGCAAGAAATAATATAATATATAATATTTTACTATGTAGTATTAACTACATAGTAAAATATTAATAGGTATTTCAAGTAATATTTTCAACTTGGTTTCGAGCCTATACTTTAAAGAAAGAAGGAAAGAACAGATTTGTTTCATTGTGTGGCACAGGTTATGATCTGGTCAAAATAATTATTAACTGTCAGTCACAGCAGTACATTTTTAAATAACTAATTTTGTCTTCTTTTGTACCGAGCTACACAACATAGGTATATGGAAATAAATTCTCTATAATACGCGGAATTAGACCGGGTGTAACGAAATACAGAAATAATATTTAAGGTTGTTGATTAACAAAAAAAATGTTTTATGACTATTCTTTGTATTTTTTTTATTATATGCCTACTTTCGATTTAATACACTTAACAGTTAAGCGTATTAAATCTAAATTAGGCATATAATAATGCAAAGAATAGTCATAAAATTGTCGTTGTCATTGCCATTCATATAAAATCACTCGCGCAAATTTTTCGAAATATAAAATGGAAAACTTGTAAACACTAAGTGAAAACAGTGTTAAACTGAAGTTGAACACCAGAAGATTGTGGGATAGTGTTATTTTCTCGAAATTCTGTGACTTTCCGCTATTAAAAGTGTTACTAAAACTGCAAATAGCAACAGAAATAAAAACAGAATAACTATCTACCCTCATTAATTAATATCTTGAAAAGTCAAAGGCAACTGAAATCCCTACAGCCAAGTCGTTTGTTTAGATAAACAAACATATCTAAATAATCTCATCATACCTATATTGTATGAAGTGCTGAGCAACAATACAATTTTTAAGAAAGATGCAGCGATCGCCCCCAGACCCAAAAGTTGGTAATACATCTAAAACTAAAGATGCGAAAGTAAAAGACAATGATGTAAATATGATACAACGAGCAACAAAACGACATGCACCATCCGCATCGCCGACCTCACAGCAAGAAGTGCAGGAAATTGCCACTAAAGAAGATATCAAAGAAATCGTGCTAGAAGCGATTCCAAGTCAAATGTCTACTTTGGTTGCTCAAATTGGAAACACTGTGGCAAAATCTATTAAAAATGAGTTAGCCCTGATAAAAAAAAAATATTGAGGAGGTTAAGGAATCAATGTAAATATAAGATGGCTATTTCAGGATTTCAAAATTTAAACGATGAATTCAAAACGCTACAGGACGATAACAGAAACATGCAAGCGACTGTAGATATACTAAAAAATGAAGTAAATTCTCTGGAGCAAAATGCGCGCGCCAATAATATTGAAATTCAATGCGTGCCAGAGTCAAAAACTGAAGATCTCATGGCCATTATATCAGGCATTTGTAAAACGGTAGGATATAATATTACTGAAGGCGCAATTGTTCAATACACACGCATATAAACTAGACAAATCTAGCCAACGCCCAAGGTCAATAATCGTCCAAATGTCGTCACCTAAACAGCGAGATAGCTTACTGGCAGGAGTTATAATAAATAAAACATAATAAGGCTAACCCAAACAACAAGCTGAATACATCTCACATAGGTATATCTGGTGAAGAGAAGCCAATATATGTAGTGGAACACCTCTCTGTGGGTAATAAAGCTTTACATGCTGCAGCTAGAAGAAAGGCGAAGGATTTGAACTATAAGCATGTATGGGTCAGAAGCGGACGAATTTTTATGCGTAAGACAGACTACTCACCATTCATACTTATTAAGGATGCAGAATCATTAGGTAAATTAAAATAACATCTCTATATTTATCGATCCTTTTGCATGCGTTATTAGAATAATAAAAACGAGCTGAGCGAATTGTTGACGATCCCAAACTCACAAGCGGTATTGAGCCTTTAAGTCTGAGGAGAGACTTTGCCTCATTATGTGTGTTCTACCGCTTGTACAACGGGTTGTGTTCTGAAGAATTGTTCGACATGATGCCAACAGCCACCTTTTATCATCGCACCGCTCGCCATCGGCAGGGTGTTCATCCTCACACGCTGGATCCTAAGTGGTCACGCACAGTGCGGTTTGAGAGAAATTTCCTCCTACGCACGCTCCGGTTGTGAAACGAGCTCCCTGCCATGGTTTTCCCCGGGGAATACAGTATGGGGTTCTTCAAGAAGGGAGTAAATAGGTTTTTAAAGGGTCGGCAACGCGTTTGTGATGCCCCTGGTGTTGCAGGCGTCCATAGACTACGGTAACTGCTTACCATCAGGCGGGCAGTAAGTTTGTTTGCCGGCATCGTAGTATTAATAATGTCTAGTATAAGTGTATATTACCAAAATGTACGTGGTCTTAGAACGAAGACTGTAGATTTTGTCAATAGATTAAGTGTTAGTTGTTATGATATTATAATACTCACGGAGACCTGGCTAAACGAAGGTATCTTTGATAGTGAACTTTTTGATAACAGGTATTTGGTTTATCGGAGGGACAGAAATTCGAATAACAGTAGTAAATCAGACGGAGGAGGGGTACTCCTGGCAATATCAAACAAATTTAATTCTTTTAGAAACAAAAATTTAGAAGTATCTTCCTCCACCGGTAACAAATAATTCACTTAGCAGTTTTTTGAATAACTGTAACTTAATTTAGGACATATAACATGGAATCAATTTACCACTTACAATAGTTCCTCTACAGGAATACTATTGAAAGATTTTATGTCACTAAATAATCTGGTTCAAATCAATAGCAGGCCCCCGTCACTCGCGCAATGCAGCGTTATAAATACCTACCGCTAAGTAGCGCGCCGGCGCGCCGACCGGCAGAGGGCCGCCGCCACCCGCCGCGCCGCACGCACAAACTATACAGGGTGTAACTGAACACCCCAATAATATTTAAGGGTATGTATCCATCAGAAGTAGAGATTCTGTAGGAAAAATATTAGGACTAACAAACCTACTATTTTTTCCCATACAAACTTAATAAATTATTTTTTGGTATTAAGTGCCGACAACCCTACGTAAGCGTACAAGGAATACTATGCTCACGTTATACAAACTAAATAAATTATTTTTTGGTATTAAGTGCCGACAGCCCTACGTAAGCGTAGGAGGAATACTACGCTCACGTCTGTCACGTGTCGTTTTGTGTTTAAATTTCTTTTGTGTTAAGAGCTGATTATGGTTGTCACTTGAAAGTTTTTGCTTTCAGTTTGAAATCAAATAACTCTGAAAGTATTGGGGTTCCAGGTCTCAGACAAGCACCGAAGGTCCATATAGTATCTAACTTATATGCCCCTTAAATGTTATTGGGGTGTTCAGTTACACCCGGTATAGAGATACTACGTATTTTTTTATTAATAATTTTCTTTTCAGAACCACGAACGGGATTTTTACACCTAAATCGATTTTTTTTTCAAAATATTTTTTTTTTCAAAAATTTTAATTCTATTTTAGTAAAACTGAATAACCGTGAGTTCAAACATGAAAAACAAACATCGGTCATGTATTTTTCATAATAATTCGTAATTTTTTTAATCATTTGTAATTTGACAAATGAATATATGAAAAAAAAAAATTTGCCTCGGGCGGGATTGGTAATTTTTTAATAATTTGTATTTTTTTTATAATTTTTAAATGTATTAATGACGATAAAATAATATTCTATTCTCTTATTTTTTGACATGTAATATTTTAAAATTTTTAAATATTTGCGCACTGCCAATTTAGAAGTAGATTATGAGGAATAGTGTGTATAATTTAACACCAATCATGTATTTTACCATATTCTTGCAAATAAAGAACTATTATTATTATCATTTTATAAAATTAGAGCACATTTGAGTCAGGGGCTTTTCTTGCAATCCCTTTATTTCATTAATCCTACGTATACCATTTTGTTTATGTTCTTTGTACAACCCTTAAGTTTTCGCTCGATGACGCAATCACGCGGTGTACGCGGGAATCTCGACTCTCGGCGCGCGTTCATAGAGACCTTTTCTTCTTGCAGCGACTTTTGTCTGTCGGTTTTGGCTATTATTATTACAGCGATTCGAGCGTTTCTATGGGAGTGATGTATCTGTTACGTAGTAACTATTATCTAATCTGTGTCAATAGTATCCCAAATAGGAGTGGCAATATTCTGGATCTGTTCCTAACCAACATCAAAAATTGTCAATTAAAATCTGCATCTGATGTCCTCTCTAAAGTTGACAGTCCGCATCCCCCGCTTGAGATAATCTTTAGTAGGTCAAAGCAAAAATGGTTAACTAGCAATCATGATTCCATAAGATATGATTTTTATAAAGCAGACTATAACGAAATAAATAAATTTTAAAAACTAAAATCCTGGAGAAATGTTCTTGCAAATAAAAAGAATGTTAACAAAAAGGTGCAAATACTATATAAAGTGATAAGGGATTCTATAACTAATTATGTACCTATAAAGAATAAAAAAAATAATAAATATCCACCTTGGTTTACTAATAATTTAATTTAATTGTTACGTGAAAAGAATAAACTAAGACAGCTTTACAAAAATTTGGAAACCTGTTGGACGAAATATCATTTAAACTTCTGAAGTATAGATGCGAAAAGTTAGCTTTACAGCGCTATAGGAATTATTTGAGTAGGCTCAAAGAAAAAATTAAGGAAAACCCAAAAACATTCTGGTCCTTCGTAAAGAATAAACGCTCGTATAAAAGTTCGTATCCATCGACGATGCATAATGAGACCACCACTGCGTCTAAAGGTGATAATATATGTGAACTATTTGCAAATTATTTTTCTTCTGTGTACAATGTCTCAGATAGCGATGAAACTAATATAATTGATGGTGTCAGGCGTTATTTTTCGGAAGTCCATTACTAATTGTTAAGGAGTAGGTATATAGCAAAACTTCCGATAAAAATGTCGGTAGTTGGTACTAACTACGCAGGCCAATGGTGCACCGCCCGCCCTCCCTCAATCGCATGCGACAAAGGAATATGAATAATTAGTACCACACCAACATGCAAATACTTAAATTCGACGCGTTTCGCCACTCCACGTGGCATCATCAGGATGTTGTCGCCTTCGCTGCGCTCGGACGACCGATGCAAGTGGAAGTAATAAACAACAACAACAACAACTGTTCAATTTGGGTTTGATGAAGTTTTGAAAAAATTAAAGACAGTAGACACAAACAAAGGATATGGTGCCGATGACATTCCTGCAATCTTTGTGAAAAGCTGTGCCGAAAGCCTGGCGGAACCGTTACATATTATTTACAACGCCTCAATTAAGACTGGTATATTCCCAGATGAGTGGAAAATGGCCAAGGTAGTGCCTATACATAAAAGCGGAGACAAGGCATGTATAAACGACTATCGGCCAATTTCCATACTGTGTATATTTGCCAAGATCTTGGAAAGCTTGATTTGTCCATTAATCAGTAATCACTGTAAGCAAATATTTACCGACCATCAGCACGGCTTTTTAGAAGCAAGGTCTACCTGCACAAACCTTGTGTGCTTCGAAAACGTTCTGACGCAAGCAATTGATTCCCAATTACAAGTTGATGTCATATATACAGGCTTCTGCAAAGCATTTGATAAGGTCTCTCACAAAATTCTTCTAACCAAGCTGTGTTCACTTTGTATAGGCGGGTCTTTGTTGAACTGGCTAAAATCATATCTTTTAAATAGAAAATTCTACGTCGTAGTTAACGGATTTAGCTCTAGTAAACATGAGATTCTGTCTGGGTTACCGCAGAGATCACATCTTGGTGCTATTCTGTTTAATATTCTTATTAACGATTTATTAAAGTTCCTAAAGCATGTCACACCATTTATGTATGCCGATGACGTGAAAATGGGGTTTGTTCTGAAAACTAAGGAAGATACTCTGAACTACAAGATGATATCAATCGTCTTATCCAATGGTGCTCAAGTAATGGCATGCAACTCAACCCAGATAAATGTCGACACCCTAATAATAGTGCAATTTCACAGAAAAGCCGCAGAGACACCTGGCGCAATGTACCGCAAATCGAAGGAGCTAAAGGCCCCTTAAGCCATTTTCGTCATTTTGCAGTTAAGTCTCTGTAGCACCGGATGTGCGGTTTGTTACAATAAACATGCAAATGAAGCAAATTCACTTTTTTTTAATAAGTTTCAAGAAAGATGTTTTAAAAACTAATTATGCTTGATGCAAACACATTGCTGGGCAGTCTACGCACCGCGCGGTTGACCGATTAGAGCATGACGTTAGTGAATCATATGCCTTTATTTACAATGTTTCCCAAACGGATGATTATGATTAAACAAAATTAAATTTTTTGCATATTGAAATTTATTCAAAAGCAAATTCTTACTTTACTTTGAAAGTGTGTGTTATTTCTGTTACATATGATAATCAAAATCTAAAACTTTACTTACAGAATTTCTTGCCTTTAAACAAGCTTCTTCCACCTGGTTGTATGGTTTTTTCGCTAAGAAAAGAGACTCTGCTATATTACAGAGTGTAGTGTATGCCTCTCTAGGTACATCCTTTATTAATTCATACTCCTTTTCATAATAATCTAATGCTTCATTATAGCAGCCCATATCTTTGTACGTTTGATATAAACTAAAAGTAAATATTATATTAATCACTATTATATTTCACTGTTTTTTGTAGTACAATATTAATTTCTCAACAATTTCAATTTCATAATTAATCACTCTAATCATTTCCCAAAAGATGTCTGTAAGTGTTTTCAGTGCACTCACAATTTCATGCGTCTAAATAAGGTATAGGGCAAGAAAATAGGGCTTCTTTTTGGCTTTTAAAATCAAGTTCATATATTTTTAGACAATCTCCTTTTGAGGAAATCGTACAGTCCGTTTTTCCATACAAACGTAGTCCCCGGTTTCCTACCTGGATAATGGCACTAGTTGCTCTATTTTTTCTAATAAAATACATGGCCACTATAAGCATGTTCCTATGTTTTCCTTTTTTTATTAAGTTAATTATTAAAAGAGATTTTAGACCTTTAAAAACCTAAAAAATCGATCTAATTTTCTGCTGTATTCAAACATCCAGCAAACAAATTAAAGAAGATTATATGAAAAAAGCAAAACATAGGAACACAGAAGGACCTTTGCTTTAATTTTTAACGCAAAAAGAAATCGAATCAGTCAATTTTTCACGGAGAAAACAGGGGAATACGAAACGTATATTTTGTGTACTTTTCATAGGTATTTGCGGTCCCAGCTGCAGTTGTCCCTATCGCGCTCAGTTCAGTTTTTCGGACACACAGTGCGACAGCACTACATTTTACAAATACCTACTTTTGAATTCTCTCAACCTTGGTGTTTCCTCTTAAGGGTCAGCTCCTCAGGTAGGAAGAGGAATCTTCCATCTCAACTAAGCTACAGATCAGATGAGATGAAGACCTATGGGAAGTGTTGTTACAAATATGATGAATACAATTTTTTACTTACCTAACATAAATAGGGATAAGGGTCTTCCCACAATCACCAGCAAGAATTGCATGGTCCAACATCTTCAGATAGTATTCTATAGCACCAGCGTAATTCCGCAAGTGGCATGCGCCATCACCCAACTTCTCATACAGTTTTTTAAAAGTAATATGATCTGATGGCTCAGTGGATATTAACAAATCTTCTGCGTAGCACATAGCTGCCACTGGAGAAAAATATGAGATATTATCAAAATAAGTTTACACAATTGTTGTATTTGAGATTGAAATTCTTTACTGTACATGTATCCTCTAAGACAACAGATTTGATACAAAGATTGATTATAACAATGAGATTACTGAACGAATCGGTGAGTAACAAAGTGGAACTGGGGAGATTACAAAACTAATACTAGATGTATGAGTTGTTGTAAGCTTTTACAAACTTACCAACTTTTAAGTTACTTTCAATATTTTCATTTTCTTCCTCATCAGGGGTTTTCATTTTCCATGCTTTGAGAAGTACTTGCTTAGCACTCTGGTAGTCTGACATTTTACACAATATGTCTGCCTTTGATGACAGTGTTTCACACATCTTTATTACCTGAAAGAAACATATAATAAGTTACAACAACAAAATAGCAACCATAATCAAATAAGGTACATAGGATCATTTATTCAAAATTAACTGTACAGGCAAAACATAATTTCTTATACCTTGTCTTCAAGCCGACTGGCAACCTCCAAAGCCTTATTCAAACAACATAATGCTTTAGCATAATCTTTCATTTTATTAGAATGTAATGAAGCTTCGGTTGTATAACAATTATGTAATATTTCAAACAAATCCTCATTGGACGAAATGGTGATAGCTTTTCTAATGCAGTCAAGAGCTTTGTCAAAAAAGCCAAGGTGCTCTTGGACTACTCCAATGTTCAAAAGGAGGCGTGATCGCATATCCATGAGCTCATGCTTAGTTATTTTGCCACTTAACCTGAAAAAAGAATACACATTTTTGTTACATTATTCATCAAGAAAAATCAACTGCATTTTTATATAAATCATCAACCAAGCCATATTACATCCAACTTTAGATGTAAGCCTCCCATATGAAGGAGAGTTATTATCGCACACCACCCTGCCACAGTGGCAGTTCGATTGTTAACAAAATCAAAAGAACTTTATTTCATAGGCCCTTGCGGGCACTTAAAATCGTAAATTTTATAAAATTAACGATTTTAATTGAAAAATGAAACATAAAAAATATTCTACTAAAATCAAGATAACCCGTGCGCTAGTGGAAAGTACATCCGCGGAGTTGGTGCCGCGCATGTAATCGCCAAGAGCGACCCGATTCCGAACAATCGAATATGTTGAAGAATACACATATCTTGGCCAAATTATCGCACCAATAAACTTATTAGGAAAAGAGATAGACACTAGGATAGGGAATGCCTGGAAGAGATACTGGAGTTTAAAAGAGATTATGAAGAATAAGGAAATAAATCAAAAATTTAAAAGTAAGCTCTTTAGCACATGTATACTTCCAGTATTAACTTACGGGTGCCAAACATGGGCTTTAACCAAAGAACAGAGCAGTAAATTGGCAGTCTGCATTCTATGGAGAGAAGCATGCTGAGCATAAGGAAATCAGACAGAATCAGGAACACAACAGTAAGGAAAATAACAAAATGTTACTCGGGTCATAAGGAAACACAAATGGAGGTGGACAGGACACATTCTTAGAAGTGCTGAAAAATGGAACAAGGCAATCACAAACTGGATCCCCAGAAATAGAAGTAGGAAACCCAGGGGTCAATTCAAACGATGGGCAGATGAGTTTAAATGTTAATAGCTGGGAAACTCTGGACTAGAACAGCAAGAGACAGAGCAGAGTGGAAGAGGTTGGAAGAGGCCTTTGTCAATGTAGGGCAAATGGATACGGACTTGTTAGAACGAGCAATTAAGACATACTATATTGTAAACTATCCGAAATAAAGGCTTATATTATTATTATATTAGTGGGCAGTTGGTGCACAGCACCAGAACCTCCTTCATTCATCACAATAAAAGAAAAATTATGGTAACTAGTCATGATAAAATATACACAATACAATAAACATTAGGTGTTCCAGAGGGCCTATTACCGATCTCATAGTTTTGCAAATGATATCATATGATATAATAGTGCAAAACAAAAAATACGATTTCCAGTCAGATTTTTGATCATTTGTTCATTATCTAATAATAACATCATTGAAATTATGCCATAGTGATGATATCATTGGAGATTAGTAATACGAAATGCAGCATTTCATGACTTCTTTTTCTGAAATTTATACCATATCATACGATGAAAGATCCATAATTAGCCTGCAGATAGGCATCGTTTCTTTTAAGAAATGTTAACATTTTTAGCCATGCTAATTGTAACAAATGAAACAATAGGAACTGATTTTTCATGCTGAATTTTGATACCTGTATAATTTCAGAAAGTACAAATCAGAATCAGCGAAAGCTACACATTTCTTTCAATTTATTTTTAAAACCTCTGAAAAACTCTTAGATTCATAAAAAAATGTTTGGTCTAATTTCAAAACTGTCAAATAGTGGTATCAGAGGACCCATCTAATAGCCTGAGTATTTGATGATAACTTTTCGTAACAAAAATTACTAATGGAACACACAAAACCATCACAAAAAGGTAACAGCATGTGCTAATGAAATATGTTGATGCTAAAAATGTTGTAAATTAGTGCTTATCTGGAACACACCTTTTATTTTAAGAAAATATTAATTGGAAGACTAAATATTATAAGTACACAGTCATAATTTATTTATAATATCATAATGGTATCAATAGTCAAAGTCAACCTTCTTGTATAACATGAAATGCTAAAGCTATAAAAACTAACTTTTCACATAACATTAGACTTTTCATAAAAGCTTTCTCTGCAGCTTTCAGCGATGAGTGAACTTCTTTGTCATTTATAGTACTCTGGCCTTGCAACAAGTAAATTCTTCCAAGAGTTGCCATAGCTCTCTGTTCTTCTACAAGATTGTTTAATTCCTTTGCAACAACTGTAAACAATAATCATATTGTCATTGTTAAAGTAGACAGTTTCAGGCAATGAAAACGCAATAATCACAGTGTTCTACAACCAACATAAGTATAAGTAATGATGATAGGTACCTAAATGCCGCTCTTCGTACTTTAGAGCCTTGTCAAATTCCGCCAGCAACATGTACATTTCTCCAATCATTCTATTGCATGTGGCCCATTCCAGACGCAAACCTAATTCCTTGCAAATAGCTGCTTCTTGTTTATATTCGTCAAGAGCATCATTATACCTATTATGTTTATAATAATAAGTGGCCAAGGAGTTACACGCTTCAGCAAAGGCCCTTTTGTTGCTACCATTCAGAGCTTTCTTCTTTCTACGAACTAATTCTGAAATCAATATTGTTATACATTAGTCTTGCACACAGCTAGCATATTGACAATAAGAAATAATTAGGCCACTTACTTTCTTCTTCCATGTTTATAAATACACGAGTTCTAGACAATCCTGAAAACGTTTATAGGTCATGCAGTTCGGGACCATTTATATGAATGGTATAAATTTCCATCTTAATCACTACTTTGGTTATAGTAAAAATAGGGCAGATTTCTCACAGAACTGATAAATAATATTTTTTTCTTATTTAATCGTTCTAGAAATTAAATAAACATCACAGAACACAACACCCCAAAGATAAACATTGACGGCCTTACAAATAAAAACTTATACCGAGGATAATCCTCGGAATAATTTATTCTGTGTTTTGTCTTGTTTTAGCACATGTCAGATGTAATATGTCAAAATAAGACAAAACACGGAATAACTATCCCGAGGTTATTCCTAGGAATAAGTTTTTTATTTGTAAGGCCGTGAGAAGAAAGAAGCGGGGTCTCATACCCAGAGTTGCGTTCCTAGGGTCAGAGTAATGCAACCGAGAGTGTTTTTCACACTCGCTCCGAGGTTCAGAACGGGTCGGTTGCTATCTTTTTTTTTAGTTTGTACCTTGCCGATCAAGATCAAGCAAAGGGCAAAATATTACTAATCCTTAATATGAAATTAACAGTCAATATCCATTTTTCTGCTTAAAAATAATTACAACACATAGAAATCACTATATTTACCTAGTATTAGGCTTAAAAGAGTTCAAAGTAGTGTTATTTAATAAAATAATAAATAATTAGCATATTTTTGACATCGACTTTGACACAAAATCTGTCAGAGTGTTTTTCACCCTACGCTCGAGTTGGTTGTTTGGTTGCATCACTCGAAGCTTCTGAACGGGCACAGAGTGTACTAACCGTCCGTCAGCCTCGGGGTAAAAAACGCTCTGACAGGCGGTTAGTACACTCTGTGCCCGTTCAGGAGCTTCGAGTGATGCAACCAAACAACCAACTCGAGCGTAGGGTGAAAAACACTCTGACAGATTTTATGTCAAAGTCGATGTCAAAAATACGCTAATTATTTATTATTTTATTAAATAACACTACTTTGAACTCTTTTAAGTCTAACACAAGGGAAATATAGTGATTTTTATGTGTTGTAATTATTTTTAAGCAGAAAAATGGATATTGACTGTTAATTTCATAGTAAGGATTAATAATATTTTGCCCTTTGCTTGATCTTGATCGGCAAGATACAAACTAACAAAAAAGATAGCAACCGACCCGTTCTGAACCTCGGAGCGAGTGTGAAAATCACTCTCGGTTGCATTACTCTGACCCTCGGAACGCAACTCTGAGGCGCGTTCAGCGCCGGGTGTAGTTGTCCGGTTGTTTTTTAACCCGCTCAAAGGCGTTGAACGGATTGCAGCAACCAAATCTTTTATCTCCCTCTTTCACATGATTTTTTATTTCTCACTCTTTCTAGTAGATGACATTATAGAATATGGCCGCCAATATCATCCAATCACGTAAGAGTATTTCAGTCATAAACGTCAGAGCGTTTTACAACCATCAAATTCGATGGTTGTTCGGTTGTAACTCGCGCCGACACTCAAAGGTCTTGAACGGGCGGTTGTTTCACCCGGTTGTCACGCTCGAAGGCATTGAACGGGGTTAGAGCGAAAAGTTGTACTTCGCGCGAAGGCCCTGAACGCGCCTCTGCGTTCCGTAAAACGATAATATACGACGACACGGTTAGCGCAAAGGTCGAGTGATTGCCTACTGCGCAACAGGTCGCGGGTTCGATTCCCGTACGGGACAGATATTTTGTATGGCCTACAGAAATTTGTTCCGGTCTTGGCGTATGTGCATGTGATATTCTATGTTTGTAATTGCTCCCACGACACAGGAGAAAATCCTAGTGTGGGGCGATGTTTTTATTTAAAAAAAAAGACTTAATTCGATATTTATCGATATATCGATATTGATATATCGATATTTTTAAAAACTTTGCATCCCTAGTCAACAATATGTAGTGCGGTCCTTAATTTGATGTCTTAGATCATTTAACCTATGGATGCGGTACGCAACAAATCGCAGTGTAAATTTTTCTGCCACTTTTCGCGGGAGGCGAGGTAAACACGCACGCACACTACGAAAATGTAGAATACACTTACAGAAGCCGGCTTTTGACTATAGGATGTAATATATATTACATGTTCAGCTATATATTACATCCCGGGTTTGCTGTTCTCACTATCAGATATATTTTTTAGAATAGTTCAGCTTCTATGATCATCATATACATCATAACGTCTTTTATTGAAACGGTTGACCTCTCGTTATTAAATGGATAATATGGAAATTGTTTTGCTAGGTACTTTCGATAGTTTATCAGACGAAGATGATGCAGTATTCGATTTACATATCTCATTATTTAGAAAAAATACAATAAACGTCGATTCTGGATATAGAATCTTAATAGACTAAAGGCCTTACTAATAACCATTGTATAAACCTTGTATAGTTAAGTAGTGTTTTGTCTCTTTTGTTCGAATTTGAAATGTCATTCGAGTGAACGTGACAAAACACTGTTTAACCAAATCAGGCGTATGAAATGGTTATTAGTAAGGCCTTAAGAAAAGATTATAGTGAATTTCTCCATGCAGCATCCTTAATTTTATTCATTTTATACTCTTCAAGATTAGTCGTAAACAAGGATATTTCCTAACACTTTCTATAAAATGTTCCATTATAGGGATAAATACGTAAATAGGTAAATACGTGGTAAATACGTAAAGAAAAGATTGCGAACCAAAATACCCAAAAATCATAACACGCGGACAGCTACGAGTATGTAAGTATGTGCGCATGACCGTCACGATTCGAAATGAAGGCGAGGCAGGGGCAGAGGTGCGGTATGCGGGAACGTGAGGTAAAATATATCGCCTTCAAATATAGCTCGGTCGGGCGAAAAAATATTACAGTTTGGGGTGTAATATATATTATAGCACAGTGAGAACGGTCTCGTAAAAAAGTATGGCAAGCGATAAAATATTATATCTCAAAATGTAATATATATTACATTATATCCCACAGTCAAAAGCCGGCTAGAGACGTTGTTCTTATATTTACGAACACACACTATGAAAATATCACCCTACAATGAAGAAACACACACACATCGACAAATTAACGTGTATTTACGCAATCGCCCCACCACAAAGAATGAATGTCCCTAGTGATGTGGCACAAAAAATGAGACACTATTTGGGTCGTCGTGAGTGAATGATTGAAATGTTACAATAAATTGTATTTTTATTACTATGCCCTGTTCGGCTAGAGTTGATAAAAATACAATGAAGACAGGGTTTCTTAAATTAGTACAAAGCGAGGCCCGCTAATTATTATTAAAATGCTTTAATTAATTTTTTGTGTCAAATACAGCAATTTCACTTGCTGTTTAGATGATCGACTGAAATAAATATATATTTTCAGTCATTGGCCTAGGTATGTTTTGATGAGGAGGGGGGGAGGGGGGCGAACGAATTTATATTTTCAGTTAAAGAAACACAGTAAGCGCTGCGATGCGTAATCATAATGTTTATCAGCTCTCGGGGAACAGACTTTAGCTCTCTTCTCAAACTAGCTCTCTGCTCACGACTTTGTCCGCGTTGATTTCTGATTTTAAGTTTGACGTGTCTGTGTGTGTGTGTGTGTGTCTATGGCATCGTAGCTCCCAAGCGGATGAACGGATTTTGATTTTGTTTTTTTTTTGTTTGAAAGGTGAATTAGTCGGGAGTGTTCTTAGCTATGTTTGCTGACTATCGATCCAAGATGGACGCCGCCACAAAATGGTGGATTACGTATTTTTCACAACTCTCTTAATATGGTTATCAAATGAAAGGGCTTGACTGGTATACCACACACTATGATAAATGTAACTGGTTTATTTACATTAAAATACGTCAAGTAATTAGTCATGGTCAAAGTAAAATAAAGGTACCATGAAAAGTCAGTAAACAAACAGAACGACACTCCGGAGTGCAATCAAAACAATGACTTATGTGACTTGACTTGCGCCACGCTTCTATCTGAACACGTCGAAACAAGTTAGCGCGGGGTGCAGTTATACCGGGAATGTCTTAGATGTTTTACGTGAGAATAATTTCTGATTTTATTATATATCTGCATAGTTACAAACATGTTTAATAGGTAGGTACTTTTTCGTTTAACTTTGCTAGTATGGTAGTAATTTGCTATCTCGTGCAAGTAAAAAGCACGAGATATCAACTTACTGCCATACAAACAAAATTAGTATTTTAGAAAACCTTTCATTTGCAATAGGGCCCAACGTGTTATAACGCTTGGGACGATATCGGGCATTTTCCTTTAAGTTGCACAAAAAAATGTGAGTTAAAGTAAACATAGAATTCCTTGCTACACGCATGTGGCGTTAGTTCTACCATTTTAGCTTAGTAGATGTTTACTACTATGAAAATTTTTATTAAGATATAGTAAGACATGTTATTCATTTGTCATAACGTTACGTTGAAAGTGTTTTTGTTTACATTGACAAACTTCAAAGCCACTAAAATAAGTACAGTTGAATAAAATATACTTGTGAGTTTATGAACATTTTGCATCTTTTCAGAATTTCCAAAAAAAAAACAAAGTAAAAAAAAAACTAATTTTTTTGTACTTATGACCTCAACTACAACATAAAATTAAGAGGACATTATATGACAGTTTTCTATCTGGAGTAAACACGAGTGATGATGCCATCTCTAGAGGTTAACTTACATTACACAAAGTGATTGCGAAAAGTTCCCTTTGTGTGTCGGGAATGCGATTTTGATGGAACCCCCAGTTTTTTTAGTGGGTAGGCCTCATTTGGAGAGTCCCACATAATCACAGTCGGGCCCCACTCCCACTGCGGTAGATGTAACATCTTTTTAACTGGGTAAAAAAAGGGGTTATTTAATAGGTTTAAAATCAAGTAAGACGCGGTTGAAAAATTGTTTAGAGTAAGTATATTGTATAGAAAAAGTTTTTTAATCTACAAAGCAAAGTTGAAGCAAAATAATAAGTAATATTTTCTTGATATTTTTTTGTTCAATTAAATTCCACTTGAATTTCTATTTTAATCTTATATCTGGTTATTAAACAATAAACAAACTCAGGAGTGAATGAATGATAAATAAAAATATGAATTAGCATCATTCACTCACGTTGTCCCAGCACTAAGCAAATGCCCGTGTCACAGATAATATAATGCCCGTGTATTGTGTTGAGCTACCATCGTACCATTGTATTTTTCTATCGTAACGGCATAAAAAATACTTCAAAATTGTAAACAAATGAAACACGGTAATGTATATTTTATACTTACATGTGATAGGAAACGCCATAATCTCGAATATTTGAGTAGCTGGATCGTCTTTTGCAAGAGGAGACTGCACAATTAACCATTTTTTTGGAGCTCTTAGTGCGACACGAAAACGACACCAAGTGGCAACGGCCGCGCGTCAACTAGTTTTATATAACGTGTATGGTCATATGGTCAGCGTAAATTGGCAGAGGGGTTCGCCCAGCCTTGCCGTCTCCCGTATGAATGCTCTAAGTTTGATGTCAACGCTCGTGTGCGCTAACAGTCGGTCCCATGGACTTAATAATCAAAAAAGGACTGAACTACGTCAAAAATGACGTATGCAAAAATACACCATATCACATACGCTTATGACTCAATTTAGGCCACCAACATGATAGAAGCAAAAACGAGCCGAGAGGGATAGCCTGAAGGGAGGCCGTTTGTCCCTTTCTGACATTACCATTTGGACGAAAAATCATCGAAATTAGTAGGTTAGTTTTTAAAGAGTAGTCCGCCGAGTAGCCCGGTGCTCTGCCGGGAGAGCCCCACACACACCCGCCGTCTAGCCAATGGCGGGTGTGTGTGAAAAAAAAGTTTCGTTTCTACAAACAAAGATAGCTATTTTTTAAAATTCAACTATTCAATTACTTTAAATATGGTAAACCATCAATTATTTATAGAAAGATGATTAAAAACGAGGTTATTTAATTTAAATCTTTCATATAAATAGGGTAGGTTTGAGCCCCTCGGTGGTGACGTGTATGAGCTGTGATGATGATGATGAATTTAAATATCCCAAAAAGTGACAATTGTAGTCTTTAAGGTTAGGTTAGGTAAGGTTAGGGTAAGCACTGGCAACAATAGTGAAAATAGCGTTTGAGTGATTTTGACAATGACATTAGTACGTCATTTCGGGCTTTGATTTTGAATAATTTTAGGGTGTCCATAATTAAGTTCTTTCAGTGAAAGTTATGCATTTACAGTTCCAGTAAGTAAGTATAATTCAACGACCAATTGCCACATATTAAAAAAGAAGAAGAAGAAACTTTTACTTATAACGTCATTTCACATTTGACACAATTTATATGACATAAAAGCTTGTCGCGAGATTTACTTGTGTGTAGTAACTTAAAAGTACTTAAAAGAGTACTTTTAAGTACCTACTCGTATTTACTTTGAAAATTGTAATGTATAAAATTATTCACATCAAATTATTTAATTTACTTGTTTATCTACAAAAGAAAATCTCGCGACAAGCTTTTATGTCATATAAATTGTGTCAAATGTGAAATGACGTTATAAGTAAAAGTTTTAGTGTAAAAGTTTATTAATTCTTTTTAGCGCATTTAAATAAAAGCTTGTTTTTAAAAATATATTTTTACATTTAATTTATTTTTTACTTTTTAGTTATCACTAGACACGTTTCTCAGTCTGTTCATCTCATTCAACGCATCATTGTTGCAAGGTCGTTTGCTGGAACGTCTATACAGAATTTCAGCTCAATCGGTTTAAGATATCTACTTCAAAATAGATTTTTGGCTTTAGAAGTACGACATATTGGATTAATAGTGACATTACTTAATTTTTCAAGTTATTCTTAGCAAGATCTTTTATTTGATACCCATATTGTAGGGGTGCATTAAAAATAATTGATCCGCCATCTTGGGCATGCCGCCATCTTGGATTTAAAATGACGTCACACAGTCAACCATGCATTGTCATCCAAACTGAACGTGTATACAAAATTTCAGCTCAATCGGTTAAAGATATCTGCTTCAAAATTGAGTTGCAAGAATCCACCCGAACATACATACTTACATACATAGCAAGTTAAATAAAAGCTTGTAAAAATTAATAAAACTGCATTTAATGATTTTTGAGAAATCACCTGCTTGAGCCGGGAATCGAACCAGTCAATTGTGACCAATTGACTGGTTCGATTCCCACCAACCGAAAGAGTCATTCATAAGGATCAATTTCTTTTAAACAACAAAGTATCTTAAATTAAAGAAAGACCAAGAAAAATATTTTTTTTTATTGTAAAACTTACTCAGTATCTAAAGGAAATAGTTTACTTATGAATTACTCAAAATGAGACCCATTTTCACGTATGCACAGACGTATTCTTCGACTGAATTCGCTACGTGTCGCCTTTTATATCGAGTTGATTGAATATTTAAAATACCTTTTAGTTCAACTTTTCTGGAATGGACTTTTTATTGTTAAGGGCCCATGGCGCGAAAAATAGCAAAAAGGCTGTTGGCGTTTTTGATATTGTACGTTACCGTTCGAGTTAACTGACCGGGAAAAAATAAATTTAAGTTCTTAAATTATGTGTTCACACAATCACCGTCACCATTTTTCAAATTTACATACCAGTTCTTTAAAAAATAGCATCAATTTTACTTAAAACTTGGGTTACACCCATACACTGTTCGTGATTTTTAGCTTCATTAAATAACCCTATTGTATTTTACTTTAACAAATATAGAGAACAAGGGTAAGGAAAACACTGACACCGTGGATTTTTTTTTTTTTATCGTATTGATTTTTATATGAAATTTTTAACATACATTTATCGATTTTCTTACAAATACTTGGCTCGGGCGCGTCGAAATTCAGTGTGCAATCGAGACTGGAAGTGAGAGCACGTCGCTTTGAGCTCGCTCCCGGTCACGTAATTATTTGTGTATGTATACGACGCGAAGTCCACCGGAGAAGTTGATAACTAACAATTTTATTTTTTGTGGCTGCCGTACGAAAAATCTTTCTAAACCTTTTTACAAGCTTTTATTTAGCTTACTCGTATGTATGTTCGCGTCTAATCTTGCGAGTTTTTGACCCTCTTTCCGGTTTCCGATTAAGCTGAAATGTATGCATATGTATACATATATTATGACGACATGGAGCTGATCTGATGCTGGAGCTGGAAGGTAGCCAAAGGAACTCCGCAATAAAGCGACAGAACCCCATCGAGTTTGGGCTCGTTTGATTCGTATTGACGAGTTCTTTTGTCCTATATGGTAACCAGGGTCTGATGCTGCAGCTGGAAGGAGGCGATAGAAACTCCGCAATAAAACGACACAACCCCATCGAGTTTGGGCTCGTTTGATTCGTATTGACGAGTACTTTGGTCCTATTTAGTAACCAGGGTCTGATGCTGGAGTTGGGAGGTAGCCATAGGAACTCCGCAATAAAACGACACAGCCCCATCGAGTTTGGGCTCGTTTGATTCGTATTGACGAGTACTTTGGTCCTATACGCTAACCAGGGTCTGATGCTGGAGCTGGAAGGTAGCCAAAGGAACTCCGCAATAAAACGACAGAACCCCATCGAGTTTGGGCTCGTTTGATTTGTATTGACGAGTTTTTTGGCCCTTTATGGTAACCAGGGTCTGATGCTGCAGCTGGAAGGAGGCCATAGGAATTCCGCAATAAAACGACACAATCCCATCGAGTTTGAGCTCGTTTGATTCGTGTTGACGAGTACTTTGGTCCTATATGGTAACCAGGGTCTGATGCTGGAGCTGAAAGGTGGCCATAGGAACTCCACAATAAAACGACATAACCCAATCGAGTTTGCGCTCGTTTGATTTATGCATATATTTATTTATTATGTATGCAACCCCATAAATTTCTTTTGTGCGACTTTCCCCAATTTGGGTGCCCAATAAAGGAGCTTGAATTGTAGAATGTAATATATTAGGAAAAATAATGAAATCCAACATGGTCGCCGTCACAAATTGACAGATTATTTTTATGTACAATCCCCACAATACTTATACAATACTTGTGAAATACAATACACCATGAAAAAAACCAAAACCAAAGTTGGTCACTATCACAAAAGATTTTTAAAAACAAGCTTTTATTTTAATGCCCTAGAAAGGGGAAAATAAACATAATTTATTTTTTCATTACAATCTAGCGAATGGCTTCAATGCAGTAAAAAGTGCGTTGAACACAAGAAAATATTCATTTCTGTAAATATTGGTAACTCTAAGAAAAAATATTTGCTTTCATAAAATAGGTAAATGTTGCGACAAGCTTTTATATTTTATAAAAAATGTATCATGTAATAAATTTAAGTTTATTTTCGTCTTATTAGGGCATTAAATAAAAAATTGTTTTTAAAAATCTTTTTACTATTATTTTACATTTTATCATTTTGTAATAGCGGCCATCTTGGGTTTTAGTTTTTTCATGGTGTTCTGTATTTCACTAACAAGTACTTTCATTTATTACCCATATTGTGGGGGTTGTACAAAAAAATAAACTGTCATTTTGTGACGTCGACCATTTTGGATTTAATTGTTTTTCCTAATATTCTGTATTATACAACTCATTCTACAATTAAAGCTCTTTCATTTGACATGCATATTGGGGAAGGTAGTACAAAAAATTTACGGGATTGCATACGGATATTATCTACTACCAAAGTACTCATTAAGATGAATCACACGATTCACCCCTGGTTACCATATAGATAGGATCAAAGTACTCGTCAATACGAATCAAACGAGTCCAAACTCGATGGGGTTGTGTCGTTTTATTACGGAGTTCCTATGGCCATCTTCCAGCTCCAGGATCAGACCCTGGTTACCAAATAGGATCCAAGTACTCATCAATAGTAATCAAACGAGCCCAAACTCGATGGGCTTGTGTCGTTTTACTGCGGAGTTCCTATGGCCATCTTCCAGCTCCAGCATCAGACCCTGGTTACCATATAGGACCAAAGTACTCGTTAATACGAACCAAACGAGCCCAAACTCGATGGGGCTGTGTCGTTTTATTGCGGAGTTCCTATGGTCACCTCCCAACTTTAGGATCAGACCCTGGTTACCAAATAGGATCAAAGTAGGTACTCATAAATAGGAATCAAACGAGCCCAAAGTCGATGGGGTCGTGTCGTTTTATTGCGGAGTTGCAATGGCCACCGTCCAGTTCCTTCTTCATCAGTTTCATCAGATCAGCTCCATGTTATCATAATATTGCATTGTCACGCGATATACATATGTATGCAAAATTTCAGCCCAATCGGAAACCGGGAAGGTGTCAAATCTACATTATACACACAGTACAAGCTAAATGAAAGCTAATCAAACACATGCCTAATCAAAAATAAAAGTTGATCAAACACATGCCTGTATTTACTATAGTATAACACAGTAATAAACAACTATTACATTTTCCAAAATTAACATCTACGGTATTTTGCTAGGCGGCCGCACCGATTGCTAGACCGAGTGAGCTTGTGTGCGTGAGCGACGCACACAAGTGGAGACTAGAGAAATTTACCTAAACTAGCTCGAGCTCGCGCGGATGGTGGGCCCTTAAAAAAAAGTTTTCCTTGGTCTTTCTTTAATTTAAGATACTATGTTGTTTAAAAGAAATTGATCCTTATAAATGTCTCTTTCGGTTGGTACCATAAAATACAGAATGTTTTTTTATGTCACATTTCACCGGTTCGATACCCGGGTCAAGCAGGTGATTTTTCAAAAATCTTTATATTTTTGAAAATAAAGGAATGTTTCCTTTCATCAATATTTAGCATCATCATTATTAAGGGTACTTTTCCTCCAACCACAGTCTTTTTTTCCATCCTGTATATTTATTTTATTTTATTATATAGCTATGTATGTTTTATGAACCAAACTGCTCAGTACCTATTGATTTAGGATTTTTTGTGTAGGTAAATCATCCTACGTAATAAAACACAATAAGCTATACAAGTATCTATTAATATACTGTTAAAGTTCTACGCGAATCGCCTATTTCTTCAAAGAGCAAGCGGCGCAGACTACAAATAAACAGGAGTGGAAACGAAATTGTTTACTTGCATCTGAGAGAATTATTTGAATTTTTTTCCCCTTTCTTAATAAAAATAGTACAGCTAACCAAGATGAGTACTGTAAAAGCAAAGTGGGGCTGCTGTTTACCTGAAAAAGATAACAATGACGACTATATAGTGTGTGTAAAATGTACCAAGTATTATCATTTTGAGTGTATGTCACTTGATAACATGTCACAAAATTCTGGAATGCGCGCAGTTTGGAGTTGTCCCGAGTGTATTCGCAATGCGGCCAAAACGCCGAAAAAGGATAATACTCCTATCCGGAACGTAACATGCAGACCTAATAAAAGACAAGCCCTCGCTTCTCCACCAGCGCAAGCCAACACAAGTATTACCCGTGAAGATATACGAGAAGTGGTTCATGATGTATTAAAGCAGAATATGAGTGACATGTTTTCGAAAATGCACGAACACATATCCAAGATACTCGACAAAGAGTTAAAGCCGGTTAAGGAAGAATTAGGTGAGATTAAAGACTCTTTAAATTTTTTTAGCGCTCAATTCGAAGAGATAAAGACAGAAAACGATGCTGCTAAAAAGAAAATTATAGAATTAGAGAAACATACAAATGACCTGGAAAATACCGTTAGTAACCTTAACTTGCGTTTGAATCAAATGGAGCAACAGGCTCGTCAAAATAATATCGAGCTCCAATGTATTCCCGAACATAAAAATGAGAATTTAATTTCGATCATCACTCAGCTTGGGCAAGTGGTAGGATGTGGGCTGAAAGATAGTGACATTCTAAATTGTACCCGTACCGCTAAATTGAATCGTAGCTCTCCACGTCCTCGCTCCATTATCGTGCAGATGGCAACACCTGGGTTGCGTGATCAGCTGCTTGCTTCAACCATAAAATACAATAAAACACATCCCCAAAATAAACTCAATAGCTCACTGCTGGGAATTTCAGGTAGTTGTACTCCAATATTTGTGACTGAACATCTGTCTGTTACTAATAAGGGTATTCATGCGGCGGCAAGATTAAAAGCCAAGGAGTTGGGTTTTAAATTTGTTTGGGTCCGAAATGGTAGAATATTTTTAAGGAAGAATGAAGAATCTGAATATATATTAGTGAAAAACATGGACACACTTCAAAAAATTGTTTAGTTTTTTTATTATGTAATTTATTTTAGTTATAGTTTTTCTTTAATATAGAGTAAAATAAAATAAAATTCGATGCTCTAAATATATACTATCAAAATACTCGTGGCCTCAGAACCAAGACTCAAAAATTTTATAGGGAGATTCTTTGTAATGACTATGATATAGTAGTTCCGACAGAAACATGGTTAAATGCTACAGTTTCTAGTAGCGAACTTTTTGATCAGAGGTATATTGTATATCGAAATGATAGAACAACAGGAGTTAACTCTAATAAAAAAGAAGGCGGAGGTGTTTTGATAGCTGTATCTCGGCGGATAAACTCGAAGCGTATGCTAAGCTGGGAATCGGACCTAGAAGATTTATGGATCACTGTCGATGTACAAGTCTCCCATGTTGCACAAAAAGTTTCTTTATGTGTGGGGTACCTACCCCCTCCTGTAAGCCGCTTTCAGTTAGATACTTTCATTGAAAAGTCTTGTAAGGTTCTGGAGCAATCAGCACATTATTGTATTTTGGGAGATTTTAATTTAGGTTGTATTGATTGGAGCTTATTAAGAGATGTCTCTGTCGAATATGTTTTACCAGGTTTATGTCAACCACTAATTGATTTCCTAAATGATAATGGATTAAAACAGCATAATTATGTATGTAACAAATCTGGTAGGATTCTTGCTTTGGTATTGTCAAATTTGCCAGCTTGCAAGGTTGGTAATTCCCTTAATGCCTTAAGTGTTATAGATAATCTACACCCTCCCCTTGATATTGATATTTCTTTTGTTGGTGCCCCAAAACTCCCTACTAACGATGAAACTCTGAAGTATAATTTTTATAAAGCGGATTACGTATCTATTCATAAAGAACTGCGAGAATGTAAATGGGAAGAAATGTTACAGGGTGTGGATAATGTAAATGATATGCTTCAAATATTTTACAACGCGATTCAGACTATTATTAAAAAATTTGTACCTAAGCAAAAACTAAAGAAAAAGCAATATCCACCTTGGTTTAATCACAGCTTAAAAAAATGTTTAAAGGAAAAATATAAACTTCGATGTCGCTATAAAAAATACAAAAACCCCATGGACGAGATTGAATTAGGCTTATTGAGTTTACGTTGTTCTCGCTTGGCAAATAATTATTATAAACGGTATGTTGGTAAAATAGAAGAACAAATTGTTGAGAATCCAAAACAGTTTTGGACATACACTAAAGCTAATCGCGTTGGAGTAAATACATATCCCACATCAATGACGGATGGTTCAGTGGTGGCTTCCGAAGGTGGTCAAATATGTGAATTATTTTCCACATACTTTGCATCTGTATATCTCACCGATACTGGGGATGATAGTGGAACTGCCAAGAATTACACTCACTCTGATTATCTTAAACATCACGAAAACTATAGTCAGTATTTGTCGTTTCCAGTTATAGACTATAAAACTCTTCTTAATAAACTTAAGACACTTAATGTAAAAAAAGGTGCTGGTCCGGATGGGATACCACCCATTTTTTTAACAAAATGTGCAGAATATTTGGTTGTACCTCTGTTAGCTATCTACAATAGGTCGTTAAGTACTGGCATCTTTCCTACGGAATAGAAGAAAGCTAAGACAGTGCCAATTTACAAGTCGGGCAGTGAAGACTTAATTAGGAACTATAGACCTATCTCCATTCTGTCTACGTTAGGAAAATTGTTGGAGTCTCTTGTATGTCCGTCTATACAGCGCCACTTTAAGCAGGTACTTAGTGACCATCAACACGGCTTTGTTCAGTCTAGGTCTACTTGTACAAACTTAGTTGACCTTACCGAAAGTTTGATAGAAGCATTTGATGCTAACAAGCAAATGGACGTTATATACACGGACTTCAGCAAAGCGTTTGATCGTTTGTGTCCTAATATCCTGATAAAAAAGTTATCAGCGTATGGTATTTCAAATGCAATGTTAAACTGGATAAAATCCTATCTGGAAAATCGATCTTTTTATGTTGTCCTCAATGGATATGAGTCAGAATCTCGAAAAATAACATCAGGTGTACCTCAAGGCTCACATTTGGGCCCAATTTTGTTTACCATCTTTGTCAATGACCTACCTAACATCATAAGATTCTCCAATATTTACATGTACGCAGATGACTTAAAAATTGGCAGAGTAATTAATTCTATCGACGACTCGATCATGCTTCAACGGGATGTTGACGAGCTTGTGAAATGGTGTTCGCTAAATGGAATGGACCTCAACACAGAAAAATGTTATTTCTTACAATACGGGCGTAAACGTAATTTGGTCCCTTACCAGTACCGTATAGGTACAATTAACATCAAAGAAGTAGATCAGATACGTGATTTAGGTGTAATCTTTGACAAAAAGCTCACATTTTTACCGCACATGGAATATATTATAAGCCGGGGTTCTAAAGCCTTAGGTTATGTTATTAGGAGTGCTAAAGTATTTCGTAACAGTAAAACCAAAATTATCCTTTACAACACCTTCGTACGAAGTATTTTGGAATACTGTTCTGTTGTATGGAGACCCCACTATGCTACTCACTCTTTACGCTTGGAGAGATTGCAAAAAAGATTTATGCGGCATTTAAGATACACTGCAGGAATCGCAAAGAGAAAACTACCGTCTTATAAAAAACAATTGCAGCATTTTAAAATTCACTCTTTGGAAGATCGTAGACGTATTATTGATTTGATGTTCGTGTCTAAAATTTTAAATAATAAAATCGACTGTCCCCATCTATTTAATAAATTTAAAATCCGCGTTCCATTTCGATATCCTCGCAATAAAATAACCCCATTTCATGTACCTTGTAGAAAAACAGTTTTTGGCTCCAACTCTCCCATATCAAGACTCAGCAAGCTGGTAAATGAGTATAGTGCCGAGATTGATATTTTTGTTGACTCACCAAATAGGATTCGTTTATACATTATTGAGTCAATTAAAAATTGATTGATTGAGCAATGTGTGAACGGATCCAAATAAAGAAAAGTACCAAATCTTTTAAAGTAGGTAACTAGTTGTACTAAGTTATTTTCATTAATTTTTAAGCTCGTGTACGTGTTGTTCTTTGCGTGATGTATTTACCTATAAGTGTTTGTTGCACTTAGTTTGTTACCTTAGAATAATTTTACTCATAATAATATATTGGTGTAAACAAATGTTGGTAAATCAATAAATAAAAAAAAAAAAAAAAAAAGTTTATTGTTTCCCTAACAACTTCTTTTAAATGGGTTGGTAATAAATGTATTTGTTAGTGGTATTTTAGAAGGTTTATTAAAAAAAGTTTTCACCACTGTTAAAAATTCATATCAAGATAACAAGTTGGTGAGGCCACCGTACCTAGTTGTTTTAACGTTCAACTCAAAAAAAATCAGGGAGCCATTTGTTTGAATGATCGACGTTAATAAGAGTAGGTAGAACCTACTTGTAAGTACCTATTATAAATCGTTAAACCAGTATTGAATTTTAATAATAACAATTTTGTTTGAGTTCACACCTCACTGATAAGGTGATAAGAGAGTACCTACCTACGTATTTTAGGTAGGTAGGTTTTCGAGGGAAATGCGTCCCAGCAAAGTGCCAGACCTACCCTCTAAACTCCTCGGTGTTCTCCCTGCTCTTATGAGCGCGCGTGGTAGCGTCCACAATGCGACAACACTACTCACGCGCCCTGGCTATCTCGACCATAATGGCCGAGCTATCGCCAAGGGGGGGATTGTCTGAGAACATCAGGACAATCCCCCAGACGGAGAAACTATACAGCGGCGTGCACGGGGCTAACCGTGCACGCAGGCCTCCACGGCAGAGTCACTAGACTTGAATGCCCGCCTTCGCCTGCCTATCCGTCTGCAGTGGTGGGGAGCGGCTTGAGGATCTGCCACCCTCTCCCTCTCCGCAGCCTCCTGCCAGATAACTTCCTCGCAGAAGGAAACGACAGGCCCCCATTCCGTTTCCGCCTCGCCACGGAACATTGCTACGGCTATGCTCGGAGCGAGAGGTCTCCGCCTCCCAGTGAGCGTTGAGTTCACTGCGCTGGGTATTTTAAGTACCCAGGTAAAGGTAAAAACTAAAATAGGTAGTTATAAGTAGGTCTACTTACTACAAATACCATAATGTGTACTTACTTAGCAAGTTTCTGTCCTTGGATTTCCGCACTGATATATTTTGCGTGGTTTGTGAAATAATCCGTAACCATAAGAAGGTCAACTTTTGGCAGATTATTAGTTTGTCCACGTGAAAATCCTGCCTGCATTTTAGTTAATTAAGTACACTATTATTAAAAAAAACAAATGAATGAATGTAACACTAAAATATAGAATTAAATGACAACGAAGACGCTGCCCACGTGTGTCACTCGCCGCAATCGCAATTAGCCGCCGCCGGCCGGTGGGCGTCCAAGCAGGCGACCGTCGTTGTGACGTCACAGCGATTATGCGAGCGCGGTCAAGCAGTAATCGGAACTCCCAAATTGAAAAATTCATAAAAAATTCAATTCTTACGATATCGTCGTGATTTTTTCGGTATACTTCATCATCACAGCACATATACATCCCCATCGAGGGGTTTGAGCCTACCCTATGTTAGGGTGATTAGGCCTTAGTCAACCACGCTGGCCCAGTGCGGATTGGTCGACTTCACATACTTCATTGAATTTCTTCGCAGATGTATGCAGGTTGCCTCACGATGTTTTCCTTCACCGTAGGAGCGTCAGACAAATGTACATATGAAATTCGAAACGAAAAACACATTGGTACATGGCGGGTCTCGAACCCCGACCCTCCGATTGGAAGGCAAGTGCCGAAACCACAGCGCCACCGACGCTCGGTATACTTATCACAATTAATTAAAGATTGTTTTAAGGCTAAAAAAGCGCGTTTTAATAATATTGACATCTTCCTAATTGTTCTTTTCAATACCAGGAAATTATGGGCACCCTATAAAAAAGGGACAAACGGCCTCTCTTCTGGCTATCCCTCTCGGCTCGTTTTTCGGGTCAGAGAACACAGTCCTGTTTTGATTATTATAAGTCCATGGTCGGTCCATAATGAGGTCCCGTAATGGTATGGCTTTTCATAATACAACATACATAGTAACATTCCTTATTGTATTACAATAAATATGTTTTTTAAATCACCAAAATCGGTCCATCCGATGTAAAGTTATAAACCAATTTGCATCAACTGATTTTATTAAATCCGCCGCTGCCTACGGACAGGCTGTGACGTCAGTCGACACTATCCGCCGCCGCCGCGCGCCGCACTATGGGATGAAAGCGTGAGTTGCGTTTCAAAAATTTGTAACTTTTTTTCTACTACACCTACGGATACAAAACTTTGCATACAGGGTCT
The DNA here is from genome assembly GCA_963935595.1 of Schoenobius gigantellus. Classification (NCBI taxonomy): domain Eukaryota; kingdom Metazoa; phylum Arthropoda; class Insecta; order Lepidoptera; family Crambidae; genus Schoenobius; species Schoenobius gigantellus. Next base: position 9,899,947 of record OZ012555.1, on the reverse strand, counting down.
CCAATATATAAGCTATGAAATGATACTAGAATCTTTATATATTTAATTTATTATTACACATAAAAACTTACAAAATAAAAAATCGGTACTTTTCCATACAAAATTACTTTTTCCGTTTCATTGTTTGCTTATTACGAGAATATGAAGGTGATTATAAAGGAAATAATGATATAATATTGTTATTATATCACTATTATATTATATCACTAAATGACGTGATAGTTGACTAAAATACACTATAAGGGCATGGACCTACAAGAATCTTTTATTCAGGTCTGTTTATTCAAGAGACATGTTTCCCTCAAAATGTATAAAGTTAAATATAATATTACCTTAAAGTTTATCGTTGTTTGTATTCACTTTGCCCCGATGAACCAACACATCCCCATTTGCTAAACCTGAGACGTATTTGAGGTCTGTAAACACCTTTTATCATCAAAACACGGCCAATAGTATGATCCAGCAAATCTTGTAGCTTTACTTTAGCACTTGTGTATGTTACTTCAATACTCGAAGCAGGCAAATAGTACGTTTTTTTTGCGTCAGATACTCGATATGTTATAATAATGACGGAAACATGACTGAGTTCTTTTCTATAAATTTTAAATGTTAAAAATGTGTACTAGCTTTTGACATCCAAATCTTAAAAATTGACAGATCCAAATCCCCGTAGAGGGCCAAAGCTTCATCTGCAGAGAAACTTTTCATATTGATGGTTGCATGAAATATTTTTTCTTCGTCACCTTTTTCTCGTTTGTATTAGAGCTTCGCATTATGGCAACAATCGAAGCTTTTTCCGACCCGCCTTCGTCTCTCAATTCTTGCACATATGCGTTATTCGAACCTAATGCACCGTTCAGCCATGTTGAATTTTTAGTTACAAAACGTTCGGCCTGTTTTGTTAACGCGATCTTGAAATTTCGACAACAGTTGTTTTTGTTTCCTTTACTTACATAATAGATTATGTTGTCTGGAAGATATTGCTTATTAGCAATAGCTTCGCCCGCCTTACTTTTGTTTTCCCGTGGGAATTTTATATTTTCCCGTAGGAATATTACCCTATGCCCTTCCCCTGGTCTCGAACTATCCCTATACCAACTTACATCACAATCGGTTCAGTACTTTCGAAGCCTATTCAATACAAACAAACAAACAATCAAATCTTTCCACTTTATAATATTACTAGCTTTCCGCTCGCGACTTCGTCCGCGTTATTTTTCTTTTCCCGTGGGAATTTCATATTTTCCCGTAGGAAAATTACCCTATGTCCTTCCCCTGGTCTCGAACTATTCCTATACTAACTTTCATCCAAATCGGTTCAGTAGTTTCGAAGCCTATTTAATACAAACAAACAAACAATTAAATCTTTCCTCTTTATAATATTAGTATAGATTAGTATATTAGTATTAGTATAGATAAGGCCGCCTGTGCTGAACATCTGTGTTGTTTTTGAAAAATGTCTGTTTCTATATCTTTGTATGCTTTGTGTGCAATAAATCATTTATTATTATTATTATTCTTTTAAATATGGTTGAATATTTTCTTGTTTAGTGCTACAATCAATGAAAAAATAACTCTCTTTGTGGCAGGCAGGGAGACTTGTATCCTACCTACAGTAAACGAGTAGAGAGAGACTAACCGTTGTATGAGTCCATGCAATATTAGACCGTATAATGATATAGTGAATCTATTTGTGTTCTGACGTTATTCTGGCTTTAACAGTGCACAATGTGGCCAGTTCTCTTTACTTGCACCTAACCTACGGCTTCATCTCCATAAGCTGCACGCCCAGATTGAAGAATGGAAACATTCTTTGTGACGGTAACATTCATAGATAGGTTTACATACATACATATATGCATAAAATCACGCTTATAATCCGAAAAGGCGTCTAGCAGAGCTGTAGATAACACTCTGTTAAAACTAGGTTTTACACTCAAAGCCACATCTGGCAGTATGGGCCATACAGTACTCCAGCCTGTCGCCTACACAAAACGGGCACCAAAGCCAAGTGTTATCAATTTTTCAGTAAACAAATCAACTAAAACCAACGACCGGGCAGAAGTCTCGACATATATAACGATCGTAAACTTTGCGATTTTTGTCGATAAGTTGTAGTGTCTTTTCTAGCTAATTTATCAAAATTTAAAATTGGGAAAAGATAACAAAATTATTTCTTATATTAGTACAACAATATGCTTTATTCAGTTACATATAACGACACTTACTTAGCCATAAATGCAATTCTCGACATGAAAACTAACGCAAACCTATCGATTTTTGTCGCTAACTTATCGAAAAAACTGTCAAATTAACGATTTCATAGCGAGCCTTTTTGATATCTCGCAAAGCATTACAATGTTCGTCGCAAACTAGCATAGGCTGTACGAGTTGTACAACAAAAGCTCATGCCATTAATAACATTAACTTATAAAATTTAATATTTTTTGTGATGGCGGAAGCATTTAGCTTGGAATCTGTTTGCTCTTGAGCACCGAACATGGTATTAAGTCCGACGACGAACAGTCGCTAGAAATAGGCGTAGTCGGCAAAATCCTCTCCATCTCCAACCATGTTACTGAATGAAGCATATTGTACTAATATAAGGAATAATTTTGTTTTCATTTCCCAATTTTAAATTCTTTCCATATTTTGATAGATTAGCTAGAAAAGACACTACAACTTATCGACAAAAGATAACGATCGTTATCTATGTCGAGACTTCCACCCAGGGGCTCTAATTCCGCTAATCTTAACGTCGTTGTCGCGTCGTGATAGCGTTTCAATAACACTGCTTTTGTCGCTTTTATGCGCATTTTCTGCTACAATTTATTTGTGCTACAATTTCTTGATAAGTCAATAGTTACAAATGTTTTAGTTAGTATTCGGTTAACCAACAATAGCTGTCTCAAAAAGCGATGCTATTGAAGCGTTATTGACACGCCACAAATGCATTAACCCTAGCAGAATAAAGCCCCAGGACATATGTTACACTCAAAATCATCTCAGCAGTCCAGGGGCTGCAGTCTCGACATACATAACGATCGATGTGATTTCCTATCGATCGTTAAGTTTAGCGAAAAAAATCGCTTGCCGTATCGAGACTATCGTAAAATGCAAGTCTCTACTGATCAAATATTGTGCAAAATCGTTATAAAGCCTGTCGTTATGATATCGAAAAACCGTATTCATAGTGCGAACTTTTAAGTGCAAATAAAGAAAGTTATTGCCAGTAAAAAAAATACAAGGTAGATATGGGAAGAATATTTTATTAAAATGGTTATTTCTAGGTATTTATTACATAATTTTATATTTTCTATAGATCGTTTACTGGATTTTTTTAAAAAAAAACGTCGCCCCACACTAAGATTTTCTCCTGTGTCGTGGGTGCAGTTACAAACATAGAATATCACATGCACATACGCCCAGACCGGAACAAATTTCTGTAGGCCATACAAAATATTTGTCCCGTACGGGAATCGAATCCGCGACCCGTTGCGCAGTAGGCGATCATTCGACCTCTGCGCTAACCGTGTCGTCGATATATAGATATATAATCTAGATAATATAGATCTATAATCTCCAAAAATACATTGATTTATTTTTATTTAGCTTGATTTGTTTAAATGCTATCGATGTAAGTGGAAAATAAATTATTAAGATCGTAATACTCATGTTGACAGTTCCGGCGAATTCTTGTCTGATTCTTTTGAAAGCAAATAATAATAATTGGTATCTTGGTTTTTTGTGTACCACCCTCCTTATATCTAAGTCACCTGCGTTTCCGTAGAAAGTCCGTAAGGCCGTTTTCTTTGAAGAGCGGGCCGTAAAACTTCAGTAAGTTCAATGAACATATTTTGTGATACTCTATCTATGCAAAAAATAATTTTCTTCCAAAAGAAAAAGGTTTTGTTCTTCTCTTCTACGACGCGCAATTTGCCGCCGGTTGATCACATTGCGACAAATCCCAAGTTAAATATGCTTCAGCAATTGAACTATTGAGGTCACGGGTGGTTAATTTGAACAAAATATTACTTTTTGAATATTTTACGTTGTTATCAACAGAGATTTTCTACATATCGGGTAGCCACAAAGGCTCGATAAGTTATCAATAGAAATCGTTATTTTGACATTTGTTTTCGATACGATAGCGAAAAAAATCGATATTTGAACTGTAGGGACTACGAAAAATCGATATATTTTATTGTTATGAATTTATCAACCGAAAACGATCGATAAGCTGTCGTTATGTATGTCGAGACTGCAGCCCCAGGGGGGCTACTGGCTAACTCATAGCGATCACTCGCTATCGCTTTCGTGACATTAGAACAACAGTTTAAATGTTACCTGTGACATAAAAACTATTGTTGTAATGTCACGATAACGATAGCGAGTGTTCGCTTTTAGGCGGTACGGCCACGGGTACGGATAGGATAGGTTTAGGTATCAGGAATAATAAAAAATGTGTGTTTTAAAAGAGAAAATCAAAAGTGAGCGCACGCTCATAGTGTAAATAAAGAATATATTCCGCGCTACGCTGCACCCTCATTGTGTGTTTCGATCATAACATCACCACCATACTATGAAATCCAGACCGCCCAAAACTGTCACGTTGCGATCCTGAAGACAGCCGTGTTCATTCGTTCGTACATTTTACGAAATCATTCGAGACCTACCTACTCATTTTGTGCTCAGAATACCAACCTACCTACCTACCTACCTACATCAAAAATATCTATTTGAATGTTTTAAACATAGATAAGCACCAAAGAAATACTCAAAGGTAAATACTAGTTTATAACTTAGTGACATAACTTTAGAGGTCAATAACCTACATATTATTATTCTAATTTTAAAATATGTAGCTTTATTCACTTACCTTTGAAGTTTCCAACCACGGATTTCGGCACTGGGGTACTTTAAATGGGTAAGTAACCAGATTCCATAAAAATGTCAAAAATAGGAAGTTTATCCGATTGACCTTACACAAAACCGATTTCTAGTTTATTACTCATTGCTCAAACTGAACCTCTTGAATACTACTACTACTATTACATAAAAAAAACAATATAGGTATGTAATACGATTTCGCATGAAACGCTGCGCGCGGCTACTAGTCGAAAACTCGGGAGTGATAGCACGGATGCGGAGTCTGCCTAGAACGTGTCGTGTGACGTATCACGCCTGCCAGGCGGCCGCTTGACGGAGCGATCTGTTTTTTCGTTATAATTTCGTCAATTTTCATCGTAGAAAAAAAAAATTGGTACCATTTATATTGTTTTTTAATTGTCTACAAAGCTACATTTATAGTTAAAATCGTTACGGAACTTCATTGGGATGATGACTGAATTCTAATTTTTACGTTTCGTTATTAAATATTAAAATACTGTGGAAAAAGATGCAGTCCTATGAAATTAGAATTAAAATCGGTTTAGAAATACCTACATTATATACAAGCATTTTAAGTAGTTAATTTGAAGGCGATTAGACAGAGAGATCCGCCATTAACCGTGACGTCATAGTTGAGTACGGCCATATAAACTCCTTGTAAATTGCCATTTTTATTTCCACTTGTCAGTTAAGTTAGTGAATAAGCTTGCTGAACTCAGGTGGCGCCACTACTGCACCGACCCTTTTGTCTGTAGCTCAGAACAATAGAGGTCTGTAGATTGACGTTTTGGTTTATGTTGATCTTAGACAAAAAAAACTCATTTTCATATTCTGTTTGTTTCTATAAACTTATCAGTTTTTTGTAGTCAGAAAATGTATTCAATTGTATTCAGTAGTGACATTAAAACTATTGTTCTAATGTCACGACAACGATAGCAAGTGATTCTTATTACTTCTGGAAGAATTGTTGTTGGCAACGATGACACATGGCCATAATTAAAAAAAGAAGAAGATCCATATTACTTTCTCATCTGTGGAGTGATCGCTTTGAGATAGGTGGTAGCATGAAGCAAAAACAATGTTTTTTTTTCTTCGTGGGTGGTAGGCATTCTACCAAACGTAGATAACGCATGAACATTCGAAAAGTGGGCCAGTGAAGAACTGCCCAATCGCGACTCGTGCAGTTCTTTTCCATAGTAAGTGATTAGCTGTCGGCATGTCAACATGTCGAAGTGCTCATTTAAAAATTGTGATAACAATAGCCAGAAACGGAATGATTTTTTCTTGACGGGATTTCATTTTGCGGGAGTAAACTCATTACACATCTAATCATGTATTCAAATATTCGATTCGAAGGTATATGTAAAAACCAATCAAAAACAATTATTTTAATCATAAAAATGTCGCTTCGCGTCAGTGTCAGTCTCAGAAGAATAACTGTCAGTATATCACAATCGTCTCACTCGCGCGAGCGTCGTATCAGCCCCCCTAGACAAGATGCATTTCGATAATCGCTAACGCAATCGCTAGTAGGAAAATATATGGGATTTGACATAAGCCCTCGCTTAGCTTTCGAGCGCAATTGTCAAATCTCATAGATTGTCCATTTAGCGATTGCGTTAGCGATTATCGAAAGACATCTTGTCTAGGGGGGCTGGATGTGTTGTCTCATTCATGCGTTGGAGCGACAATGCGATAAGCAATTTTGAGCATTATGTTTAGAGAATAAAGTTGATATTTTCTTGTAGTAATTACTAAAATGTCAATTTTAAAATGTTTGATCTGTGGCTAGGTATGAAATGATGTAACTTCACACGGTTGTACTTAAAATAGTTGCCGTAATAATGTAGAATAAGGTTGAATTCGATAAATACGGTACTTTTTTATGTTAATTTTGATTCGGGCGTGCATATTCAAGTATATATCAGCGAGTACAAATGTATAGTTGATTAAGTGACAGATTTCAAGCGCGTTTTTGTATGAACTGCTCTATCTACGTTTGGTAGTAAATCAATGGTGGTATTCATAGTCTCAGACTGTATCCATAGTCTAAGGTAGGGCCTTAGTTTAGAAACAATCTGTCAAGTGTTTCGCACTCTGCCGAAGAAGAGCCGAGTTTACCTTCACTCACAGTAAAGATACGTCTGTGTTCTGCCCTCAGAACAATAATGCTTTAGTTATTCTACTCAATACTCAATATTTTTATTGTATCCAAAATTACATAGCATGGTAGAGATAATTTTGGACCCTGTTGGGCACAACAACTTAGTAGCTATGTTGCTACATATTTATAAAAATTATCCACTATAAATAAATTCAAATAGGAACTAGTTTATCCGATAACATTAAAGTCCATTGCGCCTTCATTTCATTTAAACTACATTATTCAACATATTTATATCATGTCATTAAAAAGTAAACAGGTAGAAACGATACATGTCAAATCATTATTTAAAATATAAAATTCTTAAATCGTCAACATCTAAATAAAAAAATAAAATTTGACAATATTCATATTTAAAATAGGTCAAAAGAGGTCAATACATAAAATATATCATGTCATTTTATTTTAATACTTACTATGCCAGTTATTTATTGAAATTAATAAATAATTCAATATTAAAATGTCGATAGTAAAATGAATTAAATAAAAATAAATTAAATTAAATAAAAATAAATGAAATTTTGAAGTGGGACTGATTATCAAATTTATCGTTAGAAAACGCCTTATCTATTAAAAAAGTTTTTAAATTTTTAATAATCTTTTGTCACATGCCTGGTTTATTAAATTATAAGGTAACTTGTTGAACACCTTTATTGGTGTCAATTCTGTTGGCATTAATTGGAATAGACTAAACTAAATTTAGTTTTAGTGCTGTCAAATCGTGTTTTTTGTTCGAAAAATTTAACTGAAAACACAATTTGACAGCACTAAATTTAGTTTAGTTTAATCGAATTAGTGCCAACAGAATTGCCACTGTTTAATATTGTGTATTTTATTTAAATAAATTAGTCATTAAAACTGATACTTTTTATTATTAGATCTTTAATTCAAGATAGACAAAGAACATAGCACAAATTAAATTATTAATGAATATATGCGAAATCACAGCACACATATTTTTTATATTGGAACGATCAACCACAGACCACTTGTTGTTGGTACCACTGCTTTGGCCACTTGCGAATTAGCACTTAAAAATAATATAACTAAGCCTATATGGAACATCCCCCCGTTTTAACAATCCCCTTTAATAATTAAAAGCATAATCAGCAAATCTTATAGGTGTCCTGACTTCACGACCTGACCTGGTGGTCACCCTACTATTACAAACATGAGGATGCACCTGATCATCATTTACAACTGTTTCAACGACATTATCAGAGCTGTTTTGACAAGAATTCCTATTACTATTGCCAGTTAAGCACATAGAATTAGGTTTAAAAATTAACTTGTTTTTACTGGGATTAATAAATTTTGAATTTCTTATCAATAATCTACCTTGCTCATTTTTTACAATATATGCTCTAGGATTACTCTGACATTTCTCAACAATTTCTCCTTGTTCCCATATTTTATTTCTATAATTTTGTACTCTTACATTCTCCCCCTTTTTAAATTCTCTTTTTAATTTGCTGTTTTTATCATAACTTTCCTTTAACTGAATTCTTTTATTTTTAATGATTTCCAACACGTCTGTAGGTATTTTAGGTTTTAACATTTCAGTATTACAAGGTAACAATGTTCTTAAATTTCTACTCATTAGCAGCTCTGCAGGGCTGTATTTTAAATTACTAACAGGTGTAGTTCTATAGGTTAATAAGGCCATATTAAAATCAGTCTTTGTTTCTAAGCATCTCTTTAACATATTTTTTACAATTCCAACCCCTTTTTCTGCTAACCCATTGGATTGTGGATAATGTGGGCTAGAAAATATTAACTGAATGTCATATTTTGATGCAAATAATTTGAAGTTAAAACTATTAAATGGCATATTGTCACATACAATATATTTTGGAATACCATGTACTGAAAATATGTCATTCAAAGTATTAATCACAGTTATGGCTGTTTTATCTTTTATTTCTTTTGCTTCTATCCAATTTGAATAGTAATCTATAACAATTAAATAGTCTTTCCCATTGAAGTAGCATAAATCCATGCCTACCTTATAAAATGGTATGTTTGGTATTTCATGATTTAGTAACGGTTCTTTACAATTAGTACTCCTAAATTTTTCACATACTATACATGACAGAACATAATTTTCTATGTCCCTTGACATTCCAACCCAATACAAAGATTGTCTTATTCGTTTTTTACACTTGATTATACCTAAATGACCTGTATGAACAATTGTCATCATTTCTTTTCTTAAACTGGCTGGAACTACTAGCCTGTTTTTGTAATAAACGATACCGTCCTTGACAGATATGCAGTCTTTTAATTTATACATTATTTTAAGCTCCTTTACATTAATTTGCCTATCACATTTTGGCCATTCAGATATACACCAACTTAAAATTTGAGATAAATTAGGATCACTTTTTATTGCAATTTTTAACTGCGCTAATCTTTTATCTGAGATTGACAACTCTGTTTCACAACCATAAACTTTTTCTGTATTAATACTATGAACTAACTCTTTTAGGGTATTGTCTATTTCAGCACTATTTTTAACATAATTTCTGGACAAATAGTCCGCAATAAACATCTTACTACCTGGCACATATTTTACCTCAAAATCATATTTTAATAGTTTTAATACCATTCTTTGTAATCTACAACTTATTTTATTTATATCTTTATTTATAATAGTTACAAGAGGTTTATGATCTGTTTCAACTACAATTTTCCTGCCATATATAAATTGGTGATATTTCTCTAATGATGCACATATAGCAAATAGCTCTTTTTCTATCGGTGCCCACCTTTTTTGACAATCAGTGTAACTTCTTGAATAAAATGAGATTGGTTTACCTTTTTGTAACAAACATGCACCTAACGCATCCTTTGAACTATCTGTTTGTAATGTCACTGAACCTTCTTTTGTAAGAATGCCTAAAGTTGGAGTATGGCTAAGTAAATTTTTTAATTCAGTAAAAGACTTTTCTTGTTCAGGACCCCACACCTGACACCATGTTTAATATTGTGTATTTTATTTAAATAAATTAGTCATTAAAACTGATACTTTTTATTATTAGATCTTTAATTCAAGATAGACAAAGAACATAGCACAAATTAAATTATTAATGAATATATGCGAAATCACAGCACACATATTTTTTATATTGGAACGATCAACCACAGACCACTTGTTGTTGGTACCACTGCTTTGGCCACTTGCGAATTAGCACTTAAAAATAATATAACTAAGCCTATATGGAACAGCCACCATTGCCATCAGAGGGATATCGTCTTGGTATATCACACTGTTTTGTAAAATAATTAGGATATTTTTTTATAAATTTAACTAGTTCAAGTATTTATAAAGAAGGTACAGTATTTTATATTTTTTGAAATATGGTTTGCAGCTATCGGTATAATCTATGTTTACTAGAATTCGTATGCATTTCTTTTGTTGCAGAAAGACGTTTATAGAATCTGTACTATTTCCCCAGAGAATTATGCCATAGGAAAGCCACGCGTGTGCGTAATCGTGCGTTTGCACTAACGAAGCATCTACATAAAAACATGTTTTTTAAACATGTTTCTGTCTATGTTTATGAATGCGTTTCTATTGTTATGCTAACCGTGCGTTTGCACTGAGAAACATAAAACATGTAATGTTTTACAAGTTTTTGTATGATACAAATCTCAAAACTTGTTGTGTATGCTTTTGCGTTCGCACCACGGATTACTATATTAGTGGTTCGCACTGCCGAAAATCGTGTTGGATTCAGAACAAATCCTAAGATTTGTTGCAGATTGCATAAGCAGACATAGCCGAATCAAAATCAGTACCTTTCTTTAAGTTCTCTTAGGGCATAAGTAAACGACGATAGTTTTGATTTTATTTTTTCTCTATGATTTTTCCAGTTTAAATTACTGTCTGAGTAATTTAAACTGGAAAACTATTCTCCTGAGGTTCTGCCCCCCTAGACAAATGCCACACGCTAACTTTTCCGCAGTCATTCCTCAGAAAAAATGTATGGAGATGACATAAGCTGCGGAAAAAATAGTGTTAGGTTGTCGTAAGCTAATGTCATTTCCATACATTTTTTCTGTGTAGCATTTGTCTGTCCTCTGCATCATAAAGTAAAATGTTTTCTAAATTCTGCACATAATTACTTGTCTGTGGTATTCTGTGTTTTCAACGTAGTTTGTATTGAGTATATTCTACTTCTATATTTTAAAATATTTTCTTAAAAATTGTTTCTTGTTTCTTATATTTGTGTTTCGTGAATGTTTTTTCTAAGTAACTAATTTTAATAGTGTTTCTTATTTTTTAATATAATTGTATGGGTTTTTTGTTTTGTAAGATTGTTATCTGTTAGAATATTCTGGTTTAAGCTGATGGCTATGTTGCTAATGCTTTAATAAAACAAAAAAAAAAATTTTTCAACGTAGTCTGTGGTTTTCAATTTATAAGTGAAATTAGCTTAGATAAAGAATGAATAGATAGGACGTGACCGTATACCCGTAAGGGACAGACATAGATGACGTCATACCTGCCTAAAGTAGACGGGTATACCAGTGTTGCTTTAAGTTTTACCCTACTTTATGTTTATAGTGGCTTTTACCACTATAAACATAAAGTAGGGTTGATTGATCTACGTATTTTTTTTGAGACATTTTAATGAGCGCCCCTCGCTCAATAATATGTCTCAAAAAATAAAAGTGGGAGGAAGTTGCGATTTTTTTTATTGAATTCTTCATTCAACCTTTGCCGCAGTCTAAAGTTATTTACACTTTTAAATAAAACTACACTTTTCGGATTTACTCGAGTATATTTCGTTTTAAAACATTTCACTATTATTTTTTTAAGCTATTATGTAAACATCTTTACAAATATAAGAAAAAATATTAGGAATCATCATCATCATCCACACGCGTCCACTGCTGGACATAGGCCTCTCCAAGTGCTCGCCACTGAGCACGATCCGCGACCACTCGCTTCCAGCTTTTGCCAGCTAGGTACCTTGCGAAGATCGTCGCTCGATTAAGAATACAGCGGGCAATAATCATTGTTTTTTCTTTATCTCTGCAGTTTATTTAAAATCCAATATTTACACATTTACTAAATATTTGTGAAGATTTAGAAAATGTATAATACTAAATTTTAAATAAACATTTTCTAAAATTAGATTTCAATAGCACCGTTATTGTCATCGAATAAACGACTTCGGCTTACAGAGATAAAATTCACTACAATACAGGTAAAAATTCACTTGGGCTGGGTAAGTTCAAGAATTGAACTACTGATACCGCACTCAATATGGTGCTAAAAGCCCAAAGTTGGTAAGCTTGCTCACAATGTGGAAAAAAGATATGGCAAAGAACGCAAGATGCCGATGTAGATAGCTGGTTATTCTTAGTTGCCTGTGTTGCCACCCCCAACCTCGCCCCCGCTGGCGGCAACTTGGAAATAGCGCAGGACAAGACCAATTTGTAGATCTCTGAGGAAGATTATGTTCTGTCAAGTACCTATATAATTAATTAGAAACACCTGTTCGGTGCATAGAGCTATATCTACATCCTATGTGTTCTTGTTAAATATTCAGACAAAGTAGAGATATGACTAATTTCATTTGGATTAAGCCAGATTACTAGCTGTGGCACAAAATTGCTAATAAATCACAAACATTTTCTAGAGGCTGTCTACTCCTCGCCACTCACCAGCTGTTTTTGGGTGTGGTAAACACGTATTAAATTGCTTACGTACAAACTCATATGCCTTTGAACTTAAAAAGTGTAAGCACAGCGCGAATTTCCTTAAAGGTTCAGAATACTTTCTTTGGTCAACTCCTAAAAATCTTTTCAGAAAATCTCTATTGGTTCCTCCTACAGTATCTAAAATGTCCAACTACTAATTTTGCATCATTAACTTACACTTCAAATCACTTTACACATTTTCAAGTGTGACTACTTTTTTTCCCAATCGTCTAAGCGATTGACGCACTGGCCGTAGTGTTTTATTTGATGACCTCGCTGATTGTTTCAAACCCAGCATTTGAAGCCGCATTTTTCTCTTTCGGGGCTTATTCAAATTTGAACCGAAATCCAACACCGATGCGTCCTGAAACAATATGTATACAGGTTAAAAATAAAAGTAGGTTCTAATTTTACAACATTAAAAATATTAATTAATAAATTTTTAAACTGTATCTGTACTAATGGTCAGACTTGTTATATTAATAGAAAATGACCAAAATCAAACCATTAATAATATGTTTGGCCATATCAAAATAGTAGAAAAGGATTTGGTACCTACCCTACCCATGTTAATCCAAAACTGTAAAATATATTTCGAAAACCCTCATAAAAATAGTTCGGTTTGTAAAAAATAAATTTAGGTTTTGGCTTGATAGGGTATGTACCTTGTAGATATAATATGTATAAGTTACTGACCTGTAAAAAAAGTTTAGGAATAGCACCACTCCTAAGAAAAGTGCCTTTTTTGTTTTTCTGAATCCACTGTTGTTCAAAATGCTTAGAACACATTCGGGTATGCTTGGTTGGCTGGGGTGCGATGTCAGACAACCTCCTTGTGGTGCACCCTGGGCAACCCGGCAGATTCTCTGCCGCGGGCTAATAGTCTGACGAGAGGACCCCCATAGAGGGGGGGTGTGGGATGGCCGGGTTCAACCTGGCGGGCCACTTCGTGTGGCCACCCGCTTCATGCGGGGAAGGGCGAAGTCCCCTCTTCTTGTGTTAAGAAGAGGTGTGGCTTTCGCTGGAAGTCGATTTCGGCTTGCGGAGGTGAGGCGATTGTTATCGCCATGGTGCTTTGCACCTTCTGGGGATTTTCCCTGAGCTTCGGCTCACCGCGCGGCGGTGGATCCAGTGGGGTCTGCCGTCGGGCAACCCGTTACCCGCACTGAGCGGGCCGGGGGTTCGGCGCACTGAGCGTCGGACCGCGTGGAAGACAACCACAATAAAAAACCAACCGGGGTGTAGAGCGGCGCAATTCTGTGCCGCTCCACAAAGTAGCTGAGCCAGGTGGAGAGTCCGGCAACGGACATGTCACAGGCAGGGGGTCAGCGGGAATAAGGCCTGGCTGTTGTCCCCTTCCCCTTGTCTTGTGACGGACGGAGGAGCTGCTGGGGGGGTTTTTAGTGGGTAGGCCCGGGCCGGGTACGGACTGGGGAGTCCCACATATCCTCGTGGTTTGGCTCAACCACGAGGAATGCGTAAATGCATTTTCTACCTCCCAAAAAAAAAAAAAAAAAAAAAAATGCTTGGTTGGCTGCCAATTCAATCGACCAGTAGCTTTAATCCAACTGTTTTCGAGTAGCTATCTCCGAAGGAAATCTGTTAAATACAGACAAACAAGCAAATGGAAAGTCTCACTTCAAAAGAATTACCTTTGTTATCTAAAATGCTCAAAATTTTATACTTAAATATGTCAATATTAATGTAACACAGAAACTAATATGTGAGTTCCCTTTCACGTAACAAATTACCTACGAATCAAGGAAAAATAGTCGCAGCGTAACTAGTATCATTATAACCCGGCAAAATGTTATACGCATTGGCTGTATACGTGGCCATATTGTATGGCGACATTCCTAGCTTGTTAGGTTAACAATAACCTTACTACTTAGTTTGAAATTTCATGTTTAATCCCATAATATGATTGAGAACCATAGTAGAAGGATAAAATATTGCAATATAACTTGTATTTATAATTTAAAAAATAGTTCTGGCGCTTTTTATTGACGCAATTTAGGTCTTACCTGTAAAAGGTTATATTTTCCTGTTTTCTAGCACTATCACTATTACAAACTAAAACGGAGCAGTGCACCATGATTTAAATGTTCAAATAGTTCACAACTACACTAATTAAAGTGTTAAATAATTACACAGTAAGCTATAATTCACAGAACAAATTTCTTCCACGTATTTGTTTAGCACCAGACGCTGGTGATAAACAATCCCCACTACCAGTTTCACCTATATACGGTAACAAGGACAAAAAAAAATGATGCCATCTTCTTCTTTCCTTTGGCAATGTGTATAAGTTTATCTCTTTTCCTCATGTTTGACGGCTTTTATAGCCCATCTATTTCATTCTATATCTATGGAAATTAGTGATTTAAGTGCATTCCATTGAGATAGACATATGGAGATGCCCCGTTAAACTGTTCTTTGATATCTTGACACGAATCTATCAAATATCGTTTTGTTTCTTTCTTACAAAAGTGAAAATACATTTGTAGAAAGAGATGCATACTGTTTCGTCTGTGGCATGTATTTTCTGTGACGTCACAAAAATTGCCTACCGTGACCAGTCCGCCATTTTAAGTGCCGAACGAACGTGTGAATTTTGCTTCGGATTTTGACTATTTTCCATAATCTCGAAGTAATTTACAGTAATATTTTAACAGTGCGCCACAATAAAAGACTACAGAATGCCTTCTTGCAATATTATACAATGCAGTGCGAGAAAAAACAAAAATACACCGCAATTAACTCTTCACAAATAAGTAAACAAAATTGTGAAAAATATAATTAGGAATATGTAGTTAAGGTTTCATATTCTGATTTCATTTGCCAATTTACTTGAAGAAGCGTTCAGCAGTAATATTTTTCTTTAATTGTGTAAGAATTTTAATATTTTTGATAATTTACATACATTATTAATGGGCGATAGTGAAGATACCTAAAGAGAAAATTTAATTAGTCTATCGATATATAATATTAAACAGACAGACTTACGTGCCTAAGCCTAGCTCACATGCAGTGACTAAAGTAATATCATTGGAAAGCTTAATAATTGATGAATTATTATCATTGTCAATTAATTTTAGTTTTTTAAAACCTCCATTTTTCATAATAATTGAATATATAAGGTTCCTACGACAAAGTTTGTCATAAACTTTGATTAGTAACTTACCGTACAAAACTAAAAAAAATATTTAAATTACACCCAAATTATCCTATCTATTTGAAAGTAAGTACTTATCGCCTCATTTAAATAATTTTTTACAAAAAAAAACTATTCCTATTTATTTTACGATAACATTTTCTCGCACTTATTTGTACAAAGAAAATACACGTCTATTGGTGTAACTTTATAGTCATACTAGCTGACTCGGCGAACTTTGTACCGCTTAAGTTAAATAGTAATCTTTAATAAGTTTTTCTTAGAATTTGCGTACCTAGTTCCACAATTTGAAACTGCCTAAATATTTCTGAAACACGACTTTTCAATCAAATTATTACAATGTAGGTCCGTAATGTGCAGCCCCCCTAGACAAGATGTCTTTCGATAATCGCTAACGCAATCGCTAAATGGACAATGTATGAGATTTGACAATAGGGTAGTTGACTCATATCAAAATTTATTAAAATATTGTTTATTTATAACAGTATTTGGCATAAGGTTCCACAATATACCGATTTTAATAAATAACAATGAATGATTACTGTAAAATTTTAATTTGAAAATGCTAGAAATAATCTTTTTTTATCTGACGCCGTAAACGCTTTGATATCCTGTGGTCAGGGCCGTGACGTCACTCATATAGTAAACAAAGAAATGTCAAATTTGATTCAACAACTCGTCGATTTGCACTATTCTTTCCTAAAACTGGCAAAAAATCGTCCAAATCTCCGTTATTATATGTGTAAATATCGTAAATTATTTGTATTAATAGCAAAATCAACCATTGATGTTGGATTTGTGAGAGCAGATAGTAGTACAAATCTTCCGAAAATCGACAGATTGATGGTCAGGAGATTCTTTGTGTATCGCTCTAAACAATATAAGTACAGTTTCAATACTGTTATAATGAAGAACAGGTTACAAGTGTACTTGTCAAGATTGTCACGCGGCAGAAGAGAGTTGCAAACATGCATTTTTGGTGTGGTTGCACCATCACAGTGAGGAGCTATTTTGTATAGCAGTTGAATGCTATTGGATAGAATTCTATCTCTCAAAAGTCAAATAAACACTAAAAGTATTTACTTCAAGAGAAATGTTGAAAAGAAAACATCAGGATCATGTGTCAAATACCAGTGTAGTACTGCAAGAATTTGTAAATGAACATAAAAAGAGAAAGATTGGCAGTTGTTCATTTGTCAAGCATGAAGAAAATTACTGGGAGGAAAAATATATATACATTCACAGACACAGATTGTGACATATTTCTTAAAAAATAAAAGACCTCATCAATACAGAAGTGCTCTTTAGTTCGAGCTTCGTTATAAACAATAACAGCTTCCATGTGCTATAAAGTCAGCTAGTGCATAACACATGATGGTTCTTTTGTTGGGAAGATTTTTGGTGGGAAATCTTGCAGACACCTACGAGTATAATGAAATGTAGATAAAAGTTGAAAGATGAAGATTTGGGTTGAAATTTGCAAAATGTGACCTCATTTCCAATTAATACCCTGTAATAGTCTATTCAACAAACGTTACAAACGGTATCCATAAAATTAGATTAATACAAAATTGTCATGCTCTTTTACTGAAGAAAATGTTAATTATCAAAGACGGAAAACTGTGAACAGTATGCTTAACTCAAGTATAGATGCAGATGTTTTGTGCTAAAGCAAAACTTATATGCTTTTGTGTTGCTAGCAGTATGTAATTTTGAAAACACTCAAAAGGTGACACTATTAGCTATAATAGGTATTTGTTCTAACAATCTGTATGTCAAAAAACTTATTGATCAAATAGTGCCATTTTGGAAACTATACTACATTTTCCCTAAATTATGTGAAAGTATTACTTCATAATAAATCACTTTACTATTATTTTGACTTTTATTACCTGCGACCTTAAGGCAATATATACAAATTAATAAATTTGATCTAACTCTATTCAACCTATTCAATGATAAATATGAGCAACAAACCTATAAAATATTATAAATCTTTTAAGGTGTAACGGAAAAATAAAACACATGTATTTCAAATTAAAATATTTTGATTCCACTTAAACCTTTACAAGTCATTATTGTCAAATAAACATAGAACATTTTTTTTGTGAAGAACATAATGACTAATGTAGTACAAAAATTTATTATGTCATCTTTAGATGTTAGTTATGTATAAAGTAAAGAAAAAAAATTTCTTTATATTATTTATTTAATAAGAAGGGTCTTGTAAATTAAGAAGAGCACAGGCTGACAACACAGCAATCACATTTAATATATTTGTATACAGCTTTAAAATGGATAACTTGCATATTCTTGCGTAAGCTGTTCTGAAATTTACCAGCCATGGTGGCCAGCAGGTTTAATCAGTGAAGATATAACATCTTTCAGTTTTACCAAACTAAATAGGTCCTATTTACTTCTATGGTGCTTTGGTATATGAATACTTGAGTTATTTTGTTGACATAATGTTGTTCTAGTTGACGGGTCACATTTTGATGTTGTGGCTGAGCATGCACTGCTTTGTATTATGTTGCACAACTTTTACTGCCTTATCAATCTCGTTGTCAAGAGGAGAATAAGTTAGTACACAATAGTTCTCATTAAGTAACCACTGAAAGCAACAAATTTTAATTAGGTACTCAGTAAATTCAAGTAAAAGTTGTTTAGATAAATATATTCATTATGAAACTTTGATATTTTTGTTTGTAATACATACTTTTTAATTAATATTCAATTACATCATTATTCAATTGGACATAAGTACATATTCTTTTCTTTGAAACATTATCTAGTGTCAGTGTATAACTTAAATTAAATCAAAAAGGCGTGAATGGTCAAGTTTCCTCTCAGTTTTCTGGTCAAGTTAAAATTTGGTTGGTCAGTTTTCATTCTAACTGAAATATAAAAATTTAATTAATTTACATACAGATTTGATTTTACATACATCCTAAAAACTTCTATTTTGTTTAAGTTGAAACTGAAGTACCTACACAGATTGAGTTATTCAGTTATAGTACATACATTAATGTGATTTTCGCAAAAATACATTTGAGTTTCAGTAGATAGTTACAGGATTTCTTTAAGCGAGTGTTAACCAATTATTTCGCATGTCTATATCACTGGGTACGTCTAATCCACAGATTTCTTCATCCACAGAGTCTTTTAAGAGGTTATTCCTGTTCTACTGTCCCGTTCCATATACAGTTTTACTATATTTTGTGATATTTAATAGAAAGCGTTGTTTTTGTGAGGTTATTTCGCCCCCGTGCTTTGTTTACTATAAGTCTGACGTCATTGCCACAGATAATGAACAGACTATCATGGCTGACCGTGACCGTGAAAAAAAAAAAAAAAAAATTATGAACATTTTAAGCCCTACTTTAAAAAAGGGTCAACTAGCCTATTGCGCTCGAAAGCTAAGCGAGGGCTTATTTCAAATCCCATATATTTTCCTACTAGCGATTGCGTTAGCGATTATCGAAATGCATCTTGTCTAGGAGGGCTGTTCAGCTAAGATCTATTTCTCTAGATATGTCGTAGATAAGTGGATTGATGGATTTTTATTAAACTTAAATTTATCGATATTGCACAACTAATACTGAGCACAACACTAGTAAAGGTAGCCATTTTATGTGCCAAAGTTTTGTAGGTAGTCACGCTGATTCTGTAGGTAGGGCCGGTCCATGTATTTGTTAAATCATTGGTGCATTCAGTGAAAATAGTTCCTCCCGCCGCTTGTCAGACTTACGAAAACATCAAGAAACTTACCAGCCGCTATTTAAATACATTAAAATGACTTTTGGGAGTTTATAATTAACATTGGTGTCGATTCTGAAGCACAACTTATTAAACTAAACTAATTTGACAGGATTAAAACTATTGCCATCTCTGTTTTTCTCTAAAGGATTAAAAGTGACGGCTTTATTTTTAGTGCTGTCAAATTAGTTTAGTAAGTTGTGCTTCAGAATCGACACCATTAACAAGCATCTGAAAAGAAGAATGAAGAAATGGCTCAAAGGCCTAGAAGCCAAGCCAAAAAAAAAAAAATTAAGTCTGTGATTGAATTGAAAAGTATTTGCTTTGGTTGCCTAAGATTTATATTTCATTTTTCTGTATTAAAAATAAGTTAACATTCAATTATTTCATAGTGATTATTATAGATGAAGCGGCACAATAAATTTGTTTAGTGAGTAAGTACCAATTTTTTTACTGATTACCTACATACTTACTGGTTGTTTACCGAAGGTAAATATTTGGTCACTCGTTTTTTTTTCCAGTATTATTTATTGTTTATTCATATTAGTTAGATGTTTTTTATGCGCTATATATTAAGCAAGTAGTTGAAGTTGTATTTATAAATTCCATCAGGTTCACCCTGGTATCATGATTCTTTTTCTACTTTTGTCATGTAATATCTGCCTTGGTGTTTATGTACCACGATTCAACTCTGCAGTTTAAATGTACTAGGTACGTACCTACGATGGGGATTGCCCTGGTGTTCTCGGGCAATCCCCCCTTGGCGATAGCCCGACCAGTTAGGTTCGACTAGCCCGGGCGCGTCGGTAGTGGTAGTCGCAGTGTAGACCCTATTACGCGCGCCCATAAGGGCAGGGGAGTTTAGTGGGTAGGCCCGGTACTATGCCGGGAGAGCCCCACACACGTTCGTCGTCTAGCCAACGGCGAGTACGGTGCAATCACGCATTCCCCTCCAAAAAAAAGGTACGTACTGAAAAAATGTAAACTTTGATGCATAATTTTTGCTCTCTTGAAATAAACAAAATCGCAACTGATGTTTCGCTGACCGGCAGGTATTAGCCATTAAATACTAGCTGTGTCAGCAGCGTGACGGAATCAAAAATAAATTTAATTTCTTGATTAATAATAATATTTAATGGGTAATCTTCGCTGATCTGCTGTGTACTTGTGGCTGGTCCAACCTTTGACACAGGTTTCGCTGATATGCTCATCATGATGACTGATTACTGCTGCTACAATTGATTGCTGTAGTTCATCATTCTCAGCACAGCTTCCAGAGGCCTTAGTGTCACAGCAAGTCCTTTGTTCTGTTATGCTCTGTCTCTCTCAGTGCCGTTGAAAAGGACATAGTTTCCATTTTTAGGCTTAACTACACAATAAGGTGGGTTATTGTCTGAAAAAATCTATCACGATTGCTTATAATTTGGCAGCCATTGCGCTGTGAACATAAGACTCTGTACCGGCTTCCTTTTATAAATGAGTAATGGATGAGCTGCGACTGTCAAATTGTAAGTGATAGTGATAGATTTTTTCTGGTGCCTTTTTTAACGATTGTCGTTTTTTGATTCACCTCACAATACATTCTCACTAAATAATTATATACCCTCACTAAGTCAATAATTGTAACTGTCATTCATACATACCTTCCCCCCCAAAACAACACTTTTTTTATTTTTACTTTACACTATACTTAAAACTACTTTTAAATGTTTATTTTACAGTTAATTATCACTTTCATTAGTATCATTATCACTACTATCGTCTTGTAGGTCATAAGCCAAGTGTTTTGATGCTGGTGACGGTGGTGACGATGGTGAAAATGATCTTCCTCGTTTTGAATTTCCTCTACTTGCTTGTGGACTCTCATATATCTCTACGTCATCATCATCTTTAAACCTCTCTTGTGGTCTTTCTTCACTATCCCCACATGTTTGTATCTGATTAATATGTCTCTGTAGTATCTTATTATTACATTTAACCACATATCTAGATAGTCCAATTCTTTTCATTACAACTCCTTTTACCCATTTAGGGCCCTCTGCATAATTCTAGTAGTCAACATTCTCAGTTTTACTTTTTCATTCTTTCTGCAGATTTCTGCTTGATCATCTGATTGCAAGATAAAGGATTAAGTCTATCAAATTTTGTCTGTTGTTTAATAATTCTGCTGGAGTTTTATCATTTAAGCTATGAGTAACTTTATATGTAAAGGCAAAGAGCTGTGTTTTCTTAATTTGTTTTTTACAGTCTGAACTGTTCTTTCAGCTTGACCATTAGAGGCTGGGTGATAAGGTAAAAATCAGTCTAATGTCATTTGCTTTTAAAAAAAATTGAATTGTTCTGAGGTAAAACTTCTACCATTATCACTGACTATAGTATCAGGTAATCCCTGTTCAGCAAAAATATTTCTCAATATTTTTATAAGCGAAGAACTACTTAAGTTCGGTATGACTTTCACATCGGGCCATTTGGAAAATGCATCAATCAATATTAAATATGTTTTTCCTTGGAATGGACCTGCATAATCTAGAGGTAAAAATAACTTCTCGCTATTGATTTCGTTATCACTATACCATCATGGTTTTTATGTAATTCCTTTAATATATCAGATTGCATTTTATCTGGAATCACAACTATTCCCCCACAATAAGCAATTTTTCAAAAGGGATAGCTGATCTCTTCTTTGCCAAAATATTTTGTATTCCTTTGCAACTACTGATGGCCATCAATTGCGTACCCAGTATGCTATTTTATTTAGTATTGGATCCTTCTTGGTAAATTTTATAACTACCCTTGTAGTAAAATCCAGTTGTACTGGAGTCTCTTCTAACAACAAAACTCCAGAAAACTCATTTTCCTTTGTATTTTCTGGTAAGAGCCATTGGCTGAGTGCATCAGCATTTCCAATTTTCTTCTCTTCAGCATATTCTATTAGGTTGGGGAAAAAGTCTTTTCGCATTTTATTATGTATAAACTTGTAATAAAATCACTTTGGCTATACTATTTGTATCTGGCTGGTTTTGGTATCATTGAAAGTTTAAATTTTAAAGAACATAATTCCAAATTCAAATTAGGAAAATGTGTGATTTTCATTTGTTTTTCGTACCGCCAAGATGAGTGAATCTAATGAAGAAATTCAATACATTTTAAAATTTTACTACAAAAAAGGTAAAAATGCAACGCAAGCCGCGAAAAAAATTTGCGATGTTTATGGACCTAGTGCAGTGTCTGTGAGAGTAGCACAAATTTGGTTTAAGCGTTTTCAATCCGGAAATTTTGATGTCAAAGATGCACGTCGCTCTGGTCGCCCTATTACAGATAAAATGGATGCCATTTTTGAAAAAGTGGAGCAAGATCGGCATGTCAGTAGTTACGACGTAGCTGAAGAACTGGGAATTGACCACAAAACAGTTTTGGCGCATTTGAAAAAAACTGGGTACACAAAAAAGCTCGACATTTGGGTACCTCACGAGCTCACTGAAAGAAACCTAATGAACCGTGTACTCATTTGTGATTCTTTATTACGACGTAATGAAACCGAACCATTTTTGAAGAAGCTGATAACTAGTGATGAAAAGTGGATCACGTACGACAAGAACGTGCGAAAAAGGTCGTGGTCAAAGGCCGGTCAGGCTTCACAGACTGTGGCGAAACCCGGGTTAACTCGCAACAAAATGATGCTGTGTGTGTGGTGGGATTGGAAGGGCATTATTCATTATGAGCTGTTACCACCAGGCAGGACCATCGATTCTGAACTCTACTGCGAACAACTGATGAGATTAAAGCAAGAAGTTGAGAGAAAGCGGCCGGAATTAATCAACAGAAGGGGTGTGGTTTTTCATCATGATAACGCTAGACCTCACACATCTTTAGCCACTCAGCAAAAATTAAGAGAGTTTGGCTGGGAGTTGTAATGCATCCGCCGTATAGTCCTGACCTTGCACCTTCAGATTTCCACCTGTTTCGGTCTCTTCAGAATTCTTTAGGCAGTGTCAGGTTAACATCACGAGAGGACTGCCAAAACCACTTGTCGCGGTATTTTGACCAGAAGTCCCAAAATTTCTATAGCAATGGGATCATGTCCCTACCTACAAGATGGCAAAAAGTTATCGAACAAAATGGTACCTACATACTTTAGTTAAATGTAAATAAACTATATTAAAAAATGTTTTGAATTTTCTTAAAAAATGCGAAGAAACTTTTTCCCCAACCTATTATATCATAATCATAAGAATTCAGTAACAAAGCCCATCTCATCATTCTTGGAGAGATGATAGTAGGAATAGCTTTTTTGGGTTCAAAGATACCCAATAAAGGTTTGAGATCTGTTCTAATAATCGCATTTCTACCACTTATATATTGGTGGAATTTCTTTAGTCCAAATACTATAGCTGCCGCTTCCTTATCAATCTGTGCATAATTCCGTTCATGACTGTTCATTGTTCGTGATGCAAACAAAATTGGTCTGACGCTTTTATCTTGCATCTCATGCTCTAGTACTGCTCCTAAGCCATATTGGGATGCATCACATGTGAGAATTCACTTTTTTTTTATATCATAATGCACAAGTGTATCTTTACTTGATAACAACTTCTTTATTTTTTCAAAACTTTCTTTTTTTTTTATTATTCCACTGCCACTTTCCTTTTTTGTCCAGTAAGCGATACAATGGTTCAGCAATAGTTGCTTTTTGTTTTAAAAACCTATCATAAAATTTTGCAATCCTAAGAATGCTTGTAATTCTTTTACATTGCGGGAAGCTGGTTTTGCTTCAATAGCCTGAATCTTTTTCCTATCTACCCCAAATAGGGAGAGATTTCAAAAAAAATTTTATTGCAACAATTTCATATTGTACTTACATTTGTTCTATGTTAAAATCTTGTGCAGTAGAACTTTGCCTTATTTTCTATCTATTTTAACATCATTGCTGTTGGTATTTGTATTATACTTGAGGCCAAATTATTTTGGCAAATCAGTTTACCTATAGGCAAATAGAAACAAAAAACATGAGTAATTAATAAGTAAGAAAAACTTATAGATTGCCGTGAACGGATTAAAGCTCAACAATCATCATCTTACTCAACAATCGTATTAAAACAATTTTAAAAGAAAACAATCAATTTTACTCGTATAACAAGACACGGGGAAGCTTGAAACAGCCACAGATAACATTTTACTTTCGAAAAACGGATGATGAATTACTACATTATGTGCGCGATAGAATAGCATGCACTATTCTTTCAAATTTTTTCTGTTGTATTTTAACAACCAGCAAACAAATTTGATGAAATTATATGAAAAAGAAAAAACAAAACATGGAAACACAGTCAAATCCTTGCTTAATTTTTAATGAAAAAAGTAATTAAATCAGTCTAGCTTTAAAGGCGAAAACAGGGGACTACGAAACGTCTGTTTTGTGTAATTTTAAAAGGTATCTCCGGTATAAGCTGCGTTG
This sequence comes from Schoenobius gigantellus, assembly GCA_963935595.1. NCBI lineage: Eukaryota > Metazoa > Arthropoda > Insecta > Lepidoptera > Crambidae > Schoenobius > Schoenobius gigantellus. The sequence continues at coordinate 9,874,795 of OZ012555.1, read as the reverse complement.
TCTATCGCGATCAGCTCGTTTGTTCGGGCATATTATTATTATCTAATCTGTGGTTCGGGGGCACAGCCCGACAGCAATACATTTTACAAATATGTACCTATTTTTTAATATTTTTACAAAGCAATAATTATACGTGCGTGTTATTTTTAATTATCTAAATAAGGGACTAATTAGATTTTCATTTTTCATACTCTGTCATCAACTGCACTGTTTTTATTATGACACTGATTGATAGAGTCCGTAAAACTTAAGGATGATCATAAAAAAATAAAAGTAGCTATGTATATTTAAAGCATGACGAAATACTTCTTATCTACGGTATGTTTGGTACTTTCCCTCCAGCAGGCGTAGCACGGACTGCCAAGACTGGACTCGAGTCATGCATTATCTCACAATTTCAGCGACATAATCTCTATTTCTTAGAAGAGTAGCACGGTGGCGCGTATTAAGTGGGACTGACGTGATAAAAATTTCTTGACGCTCGTCAAGGGACACGTGTGACTGAGTTTTATCACACATTTTTTGCTCTCTGACTGCTGCTAGATCTTTTAAAGTACCTATTAAAGCCCTTGCTACAACCACAGCAGTCGGCGCACAGGCACACCAAGAAATTTTTAATAAAACTCAGTCACTCGTGTTCCTTGACGAGCGTCAAGAAAATTTATCACGTCAGTCACACTACTCACACTAAATATGCGCCACCGTGCTACTCTTTAGGACTAAAGAGTTTGTCACTGAAATTGTGAGATAATGCGTGACTCGAGGCCAGTCTTGGCAGCCCGTGCTACGCCTGCTGGTGGCATCGTCGTGAGAATTGTTTAAGAATCTATACCTACCACGCAAAGATACATTTTAGTGGATACTCTGAATGTGTATCTATCTACATAGTACATTCAAATTCAAACAAAGCGACTACTCGGCGCCTGCAGGCGCCGCGCCGCCATTTCGACCTTTCGATACGCTGAGGGAGTAGAAAGGAAAGACTTGGACATGACTATGCAATGTTGTTTGAGTTGCAAATTAACTTTTACTTTGTAATGTAAGAAATTTATGTAGCATGTGATTTAATCGGTGATAACCATGTAAATTCTATTTTTATTACAGTCGACGTATACGGATGTAAAAGTTGATAAAATATCGGTATGAATGAAAAATAAATAATGTTATAGGTATTTTTTTTACACAGTGATAATCGTTATATTCGGCATATATCGGTATCACAACATATATTGTTTTTATATATGTTGTGATGCCTATAGCACTATGTTACAGGTTTGTCTTTATTCTTTTTTTATTCATTAGTCTACCAACAATTGTTACACTGTTTCAATGATACGACAAAATATCTTTCGTGTAGTTTTTTCAACACTAAAGCTTCGTGACTTTTTAATTAATTTAATAATTTATGATTTAAAATTAAATTAAAATGAAATTGAGTAAATGTTGTATTTCTTACGTATTTGTCTTTACGTTCAGGATTTAATTATTTAACACCTTTGCTGCGCTCAGGAGTTATGTCCTTCGTTATGCTCGCGATTCAAGTCACACCCGTGACATCAGAGGCGGCGTAAAGCGTGGGCGGTGTGGGCCACCGCCCACGGCCTCGCGGTGCAAAGGGCCTCGCGCCTCACATCCGAAAATAAAATTTAAAAAGTATGGAAAATTCAAAAGTACAAGCCACAAGGTTTTCGTTATAATAAATACTTTAGAATCTATTCTCAACTTAAAGATATTCCACTCTTCGGCGCACGAAATCAATATGAATGAAATAATCGATATTTTTGATAAACTATATTAAGTATATTATAACATTAATTTAATTAAAAATCTCATCTTTGTCGTTTCTGATCATTCGTTTATATAATTAGTCTGGCAAGTTAGTACAGGCCTAAGAGCTCAATCTCAAAGGAGGCACCAGAAATAATGGGTCAAACATTGGCTCAATTTTACATTGAACTCTAGCAGATCCCAGACCCGCCTAATGCTCGGTGCTCTCACCGGACATTTCGGCACTAGGATCATGCTAACCAGGATGGGACTTGCCAGTTCCAAAATCTGCAGGGCCTGCAAGGATAAAGAGGAAAGCATGGAACATTTGCTGTGCCATTGCGATGCTCTAGCCTTCAGGAGGCTAATGCTGACGGGGATTGGTTATCCAAAACCGGAAGATTACAGGGCCATGCCACCAAAGGACATCATCAAGATCATGGGCACGATGAATTGGACCGTTGGTGGTGATGGCTTTAGGGACTAACACATGGGGAAGCACAACAGATCCAGAGTGGGTCGAAGTGCGAAGGCTTATTACTTGGGCTACCCCACTTCTAAGATAAGATAAGATAAGAAGATAATCTGGCAACATTAGTTGGCGTTAAGCTGCTATCGCGGGGAGTCCCCGGTTAGAGACAATTTTATATTTTCTTCTTCTTGCACCATCAAAGGGCCTTGCGAAATGTACCTTGCCCATATTAAGTCCTTTCTTATACAGAAAGGTTAGTGGCTATATCAAGGTTTATCCTTTAACGGCTGCAAAATGCAAAAAGGCATTATCTTCTTTTTTGGCAAAACTTTCATATGATGAGACTGAAAAGTTGTTAAAAATCGTTTCATAGCTGTAGACTTTACATACTTCCTCTCATAAAACACACAAACACACACATGCACACACGCACACACACACACGCATGCACACACGCACACACGCATTCAACTCTCTCACCAATTTTAATAATTTAAAATTAAAAAAGGAAAACAAAATAATTATCTCCAAATGCCTTGTTTAAAATGTATCTTGCAACTGTCTTTATGTTTACACCAATAGATTTACAAAGCTTATAACTTAATTTATCACTCAATAAATAAAAATAACCAACGATACAGGTCAACTTCATGCATGCGCCATTTTAGGCCCCCGCTACCAGTGTACAATAACAACTCGCAGTTTTTGTGGCGTGTCTATAAATGAATAGTTACCCTCATTATTAAAATATCAACGACATTTAATGATAATGTATAATAAACTGTAATTAGATGATGTGTAAACAAGGTGAAAGCTAGATATTTATAATTTATGCTTTTGACAAACATTTAAGCCTAACGGACAACTTTGACGGGAACTGTGCACTAGGTACCTGTTCGTTGTAATTCCAAACAAGACTTATAATTGTGATAAAAATGAGGATCGGAGAAGCCGTAACACAGGGCTAACCTAGCTCGGCTTCTCGTGCCTATCCTGAGTACTGGTAATTTTGTATGAACGCTTCTTATGCAAATTAATAGTGAACTTAGGTTAAGTTGGTGTATTAATTAGTTGCCAAATAAAAATTATTATTATTAAATTATTATTAAGTTTAGGTCTTGCGCCGCCACTGCGTGACATAAGACATTGCTTTATCCCTCAGAACACAGAAACCTCTTTCTGTGTTCTGTGCTTTATCCCCTTGGTTAAGAATCTACTATTTTATCGTAAATTTTAATGTGCTCCCTAGGGAACACGTGTTATAACCGATCTCGCGATATAACTGATTTCCACACGATGAAGTCGCGGGCAGCTACTAGTATAGTACGCCGTATTTGATAGAGTTCGTAAAGCATTTTTAGGATCAGTAATCAGTTTTCCGAAATCTTAATAGTTTAGAAAAAATCGATTGAGATCACTTATCGTTTCAACCCTACATAGATAGATGAACGCCTCGTACGTCTGTGTTTATCCTGTCTTTTTTTAATACCAAATTCTTCTCCCACTCCTTTACCGTCCGTGTTGGTCAATTGTGGAACAGGTTGCAAGCTGATATCCCATCAGAACTCGATCGTGGACATTTTTAAGCGAAAATTCAACGAGCACTTTATGAATAACTGTTAGTGTATAAGTTGTTAGTGTATATACGAATGTAATGTATATTTCCGCAAGTTAGGTATTTTATGTTATGCAATTTTAAGTAAGTCATTAAGGAACCCAAAAGCTATCAGTCTCATTACACCCGCTAGAGTGGCTGGTAGAGATCTCTTTTAGAGATAAACTCACCTATGTACACCTCTTTTAGTTTGTAACTTTCGTTTAATATCTTTCTATCTTCTAATATATAAAATTCTCGTGTCACAGTGTTTGTTACCGAACTCCTCCGAAACGGCTTGACCGATCTTTATGATTTTTTTTATGTACATTCGATAGGTGTGAGAATAGGTCCTAAACTATATGGCGATGGCGAAACGTAGTTCGCCGACACAGCTAATTATATATATAATAAAGAAAAAAGGGGTGATGTCTATATAGTGCCTCTAAGTACAGCACAGCTACAGTCGATAACAGTTGAATTAGACTCGCGAACAATGCTAAAGATGCGAGCGAATGAATTGGTTGCATTACTACAGACAGTAATGCTAACCATAAACCGTGCTCCATTAATTTCCATTATCGTTTCAGCGGATAAATCGTGCGTGCAATATTCAAACACTTTCCCAAAGTTATCAGATGCGATGCATATTGCAGAAATAGATGGGTTTTCTAAAAATAAATCGTTCCCTGAAGCGGTCGGCTTAGAGCGCACATCTCCAGGTGATCGCTTGACGTTGCTCGCTCGACACGAAATCGGTCGACGAACCGGCAAATGTGGGACAAGAAAGCAAATAGTTCGAATACACATATCGCTTATAGAATCTTCCGCGAAATTTCAGTATGCATCATTTGAAAATTTCATTCTCTCTGTGCCTACGGCTGAATACTTTACTGGTGGCCATTGTTAGGGCACGGATGTGCTAATTCCATTTCTAGTGGAAGTACAGGGCACTACCAAGCTTCCTCATAGATTTGATTTTAATTATCCTACTAAGAAGCTTAACATTTTTTTTACTGAAGTGCAGGGTTTGTAGAGCCAGGCTCTCCATTAGATCTCATCCATTTTTACAGTGCAAGCAAGCGATAATACTCGTCTTGGCAAAAATTTACATGAAAAATAATGTTGGGATATAATATTTAGAGACTGAACGGTTTTGTACTATGTTCCACACGATATTAACTGTGCAGGTCCACGGGAATTTCGAAATACGTTGATTTAATCTAGGTAGGCTTACAGCCAGTTTCTGAAAGGCTGTTCAGCGATAAAATTAACTAACAAGCTGTCAATCTAATGCTAACTATGAATTGAGTTGCTGAAAGCTAAATCAACTTATCACTGTGTTAGTTGACACAGCTATCAAATTTGTTGCAAAATAATTAAGGAAAGACCCATTTTGGGTTTCCAAAATACATATGAATAAAACAAAATATATGATTTCAGCAATGTGACCGTGTCTAAAAATATTTCTCACGAGAAATCAAATTTTTAGAGATAAGTAAATTTTTGCTAACCAACATTTCGGAAACTCAAATTGATTTGACATTGCTGTTAAGATGACATGGATGTTAGTTGAACAATATTTTGATCAGCCTTTCAGAAACTGGGGGTTAGTAGTTCAAGAATATTTTTTTAAATATTAAGAATTAGAAATCCACGTAGTAAACGTATATTTATCAAGCGTACTGTCTAAGTGTCCACCTCATGTTAAGTGGTAACCAGAGCGTATGGTCGCTGACGACATATATTTTGCCTTGGCAAAACCTCACGCTTTACAGCGAACTGACGAAGCCCCCTCACTTGGCTTTGGCGAAACTCACTCGCGGGCAGGAACACACACACGTAAACTAAATTAACCTGTTGGGGCCCTGGCAACAAAGAGATCATGCTACAATGGACGAACACTGAATGATTCACTTGTTCATTAGATTTTAAATGTTGCATTCGAGGAACTGACGCATCTATCGGAGACGCCAGCACCGTCACTTGCTTTTATTAACAACTTCGTTTTATTAACAACTAAAATCATTCAGTTTAACGGTTTTGATCGTGTAAATTTGGAATAATTTGATGTCGCGGCATACTAAAATACATAGGAATATTTTAAAATCCTCTATCAGTATACAACTAGAATGTTGCTGGAATTTTAATGGTCTTTGGCGATTTTATGTAAAAAATCATCTTGCTTGCGTGATTTTACGGATTGGCAAAACGTATGAACGTAACATTTCTTCACTTGATGCATGTTCGCGGTGCATTTTAGCGATTAGTTGCGCAGATATGAATTTATTGTGGCGTTAAACAGGGTGCCTTACACAACGAATAGTTGACTCATTTCGTAGATTTGCATTATAATCTAGCAAATATATACTTAATCCTTTGAATCCTTGATAACCAATCGGAGTATTATTGTATAAATATAAAAATGATGTAGCCCTCAATAAGGGTTATTTTGCCTTAAAGTAAAGAGAGATCAAAACAGTGTAGAGGCCTTAGTGGTATTGGCGTCAACAAAGACTGAGGTTCGAGACCTGACCGACCGAGGTGAAATTCTTCATTTATTGATTTGCTTTTGAAGAAATCGCAGTCCCAAATATAAAAGCGACTTGTTAGTAACAAAACATCCCAGTCGTATTTATAATCCGTTTCCATGTATAACATAACATGTCACAGATTGATATAGGAGGGCAACAATGACAATACAGTTTGTACGCTATTAGAGATCGTTGCTGGAAACGTGATTCGAATAGTCACATGTCCTATGCGCTGCTGGTAAGTACAAGTTATGTAAAATTTTCCGTTTATTCATACGTATTTTGTGTTTCTATGCGTAACTCATGGTGTTTTAATTTAATGTCGGAACATTAACTTTCTCTAGAATATGATATTACAATTGCGAAAGTAAACTTAGTTTCTTCAATTGTAAAAGTTCCTGCGTAACTTGAAAAGAAATAAGGGCCATAAATATTCGCGTCATAACTTTTGGTTTTGTGAAATGATAGAGTCGTCGATTCCGAATATTATGTTTGTTAAGAAAATAAAAATTACAATCATACTTAATATCACCCGGGAGGTTGATTTTAAGCTCGTTGTCTTGTATTTTGTTTTAATACTTTTATCAATTTCATACATATCAGATTGACGTGTTTGGCGTTGTGACGTGAAACTTGTAGAACAATTTGGAAATAATGTCTTTGTACATTTTCCAAATTTTCTCTTGGAAAGAACCGTGCCCATAACAACAAATACTTTTAAAAAAAGAATTAATCGAATTTGTCCACCTGTTTTCGAGTTTTGCGCTCAGCGACACATTCTTATTACTCCATTTTTATTATATGGAAGATTTCGCTTATTACGAATATAAAGTGTTTCAAAGAAAAGCAATATATGGATTCCATCCCAGAATATTTGATTTCATGTTGTGTACGATCTAAGGGTTTCATAGTCAGTTTTATAGTCGATAATTTTATAAAGCATGAAGTATTACGTAATAGTAAATGTGAATACCTCTTAAGTAGTAAATACTTCTTCGATGTCAATGGAGTGACATCAAAGAGGTGTCTCCTTTTATTCAGAAAATCAAATTTACTAAGCGTATGAGTGCCGTAATCGAAATTCGCACATGTTCTCAACTTGTAGAGGTCTATGTTCTCAACATTATCAAAGTGTATTCTTTCGTATTAAAAGACATCATTTATAAAAAAAAACATTTAATTAATGGAAATATCCAATTAAAATCAATGTAATCGTCAATGAATTGATTCAATATTTACCGCTAATTATGAATTGATTCAATATTTAGCTTTGCGGTTAATGGTAAGCGCGGGCGAGGTAAAACTCCTCCATTCAAGTACCAAGTGTGAAAGTCCAAAAATATCGCAGGGCAACGGCCTGAATGAAACCCGGTTATTATTATAGACCTCATATATAATGAATGGATTCAGCGGAGGCCAATTGGAAGCTAGGAAGTAAATGAAAATCGATCCAAACGAATCTGGAACAGGGGATGAAGATGCAAATAGACCATTACGAGGCTATCTGTAGCAGGACTGATGTTATCTTGTTGATTAACATATGCGTGTGTCATGTTGTACAATAATAGCTGAAGGGTTTATATTTGCCTCGGTTATTACAATGTCATTATGTTAATACAGTTCTAGTGATAGCGCGCAATTATTTTCAGAGTATTAATTATTAAAATGCTTTAATTTTGATACTTTACTTATACTATGCTATAGGTATGAGTTCTATTATTCTTATGATGGAACGAGTTCTAGTGTAGGTCACGGGAAGCCACTGGAGGAGGGCAGTGCAGGACTGGCTGGTTGGCAAATGATTTGGGGATCCATTAGGAGAGGCCTATGCCCAGCTGTCTTTCAGTTGATATGTCTATGATTATAAATCGTTCAGAGATTTCAGGACTGAACTTAAGATGCTATAACGCGATCGATTTAGCGATCAACTTAAAGGTGTAGCTAAGAATCCCAATGCTGGAAAAAATACACGAGCCAGAAGTTTCCAATGTAGAAAAACAAGTAATACAGAATTAGTCCAATCTTATTTTAGGTTTGGTACAATGTTTTCACTTAACGTCCGTAGCTGTATAGTAAAAGCAAACCAGAACTTGCTTTATAGGTGCGTGGGCGCATGGGTGCGGCACTTTTATAGTCTTGCTCGTTTATTTGTATCAAATCTTTCATTATTGTGTTTGTACCACTACTACATTTATCACATAGGCTTTGTTATAGGAATTATTTGATTATATCATCTGGTTTGCTATCGCTGAAATACTTCTACGATACCAGACAATAACATGATGTATGTACGTGGATATGTGTGATAGATTGGTAATTTTTAATTTTGTTTGAAAAATGTAAAAATGCGGTGTCATATAAACGCCTTAATACAAGTTTGTTAAACTGTCCTTTCTTTGTTTTCAATACAGGCTGTTTCAAACTTGGATGTTTTCATCAAAGTGAAGAACTTTCACTATAATCGTAAGACCAATTCTGAGATCGCGAATACGCTGTTTCATACATAAATTCAAGAGCTGCTTTACCGAAATGTATGAAACAACTGATTTGTTTTATACTAGTAGGAATTGTAAAAAAACATCTCATATTATAAACGTTTGTCAATCAACATCACTTTAACGCGTACGAAGAGATTACAATTTTATTCGTTAATTCGCAATTCTACTAGAGATTGGAAAGTAAGTCATACGAGTGAGTAGGTAGACGAAGTCCATTTTGACACGCGATGAATTTTCACTACATTCATGCATATGGTTTGGTTGTGTTATATATCGTTATGGTTTATATTTTCATTTCTTGGCTATTGTCTGCCTTACAGAACATTTTCTGTATTTTGTAGTCTGCTTCAATATTGTTAAGTGTATTTCTGTGTTTATTATACTAACATAAAGTCATACCCACTAGAAATTTGAAATTCAATTCTATCTATATCTTCAAATAACATTTACATTTTGACTTAGTGTATACTTTCTGTATGCATCATATTTGTTGCTTTGTTTTCATATAACATAATACCTCCAAACTACGCCCGAAGTTTTGAAGTTCAATTTGAGATTATAGTTCGCAAGTCCTTAGATTTCCCGCTGCGTCCCGGTTTTCCGTTCGTCATTAGGGCCGTATCCATTGCCCCAAATGCAAACTCGCCAAGTCACCTGAAATTTTACAGCCCATTGAAAACGTTGCAGATAGAGTGCACTATTGCGCTATGTAGATTGCGATCGCGACTGCAGATAGCATAATCCATTAACCGCTACGCCAGTAACATAGTTGTTCTGCATTTACATATAGTCCGTGTCGAAAATGTTATGTTCATTTGTATCTTTATGCAGATTGTGTCGATTCGTGTGGCAATTTAATTTCAACATGTTAGTAAAAATCATTACCAGCATCTTTGTTTGCGTATTCTCAACCTATGGACGTTCTTACACGATTGAGCTCGTTTTAGAGTGAATTATTTTATGTGTCGCCAAGCGTGAAATTGAAGAATAGTTACGTGGTTCATTTTACTTCCAAAAGCCTTTTGTGCTTCAGTGGACATGCGTGTCACAGTTGATCTAGTTTCGAACGCCACATTTGCTTGCTTGAAACAATATTTACAGAAGATAGTAATGTTACATTAAAAAAGGTCCTGTCTAGTAGCAATATGGTGTTAGCTTTTGTATTACAGAACTAAAGATAAGTGTGTGTAAGAGATGAATTTGTGTGCACATCAAAAGTAAATAAAGTGAGCATCTGTCTGGCAGCAAAGATAAGTACTGTAAAAAGTGTATCATTGAAACATGGAAACTGTTTTACAGTCTCTCACCTCCCACCCGGTAAAGGGAGCACCCGATATATCTGCAAGGGGTTTTGTTGTCGATCCATTTTATTTCAACACTCACTAAACTACGAGTACATATTAAATTATTTCACTAAAGGGTAACATTTCGTTTCGAGTAAATCTTATTATCTACACTTAAACCTTATCGTTTACAAGACAGTATAGTATATTATGTGAGTAAGTAATTACATTCTTTTGTTAAATATTATTAATTAGCTGCGGCTTGACGTTTCATGCACTTCATCATCATCGCCCTGTCGTTATCCCACCTTCAACGGGAGCTCCTCGCAACACGTTTTCTTCCATTCATCCCTATCATACATTATCTCAGCATTGAAATTCTTTGCATGTATATCTTTCTTCACGCTATACATAACAATATAGCAAGTTTTATTGCAATCGGTACGGTTGTTTCTGTATGTAGGAGTAACTAAAATCCATGCATACTCACAAACTATCGTGTTTAGTTTATAATAGTAGAGTATAATGTATTAGGAAGAACTTGCAGTTGATTTGAGCAAAGTTACAAGAGATTTTCAAAATATACAGAACTTTAGAGTTATCGATATACCAGTATCAATTATTCGCTTAACGTTTACATCTGCTCAGAAAGAATGTGTTTATTTAACTAACTAATATGTCATTGCTATTAAATATTCTCTAGTTTCATTGAAGTGAAAGAAGATATTAGTTTCAGTGTCATAAGGGTCGACCCGAACAATACTTAAGAAGGCTGATATGCCTATCTTGATACATGTCCATAACAATCAGCCACTCAACGACACGTTAAGTGTGAGTAGATTACCTTTCGTCAGCATATTCGAGCATGGGTGTGAAGAAGGAAACTACACGTGTCGTGTAATTCTACAGCCGATATTAGGTCAACAAGTTCATTCAAGTTCATTCGAGGTTGATAGCTCCATGCTCCATAATGTAGAGAGGGTTGAAGCGATAATTAATCCACGATTACACGAAATTGGCGTAAAATGTTCTTGTTAAAGTTTAATTTTTTTAAGAAATATACCATCGTGTTGTTTAAATAAATATGTCATACTGCTGCACGGTCAGTGACGCCCGAACAATAGTTTGCTGTAGTCAAAGTCAGAAAGGTTCAAAGTGAGGTGAGTTTAGCCGGAGGCTTCGTCACTGGGTCAACAGGTACTCAAGTACTAGCTCGGAGTTGCCAACTCTTTTACCCACTTACTGACTATGGTTGTTGCGTATAATATGGAAGTCGCAGTAAACCTTCTAATTTAAAGGAAAATATATATCTAGAATGTTTATTAAACCGCCAACGTCGCAGACCGGACATCCGACAGTCTATTGTTCTGTCTGTGTCTGAAATCTTGTCTGGGTATTCTATGTGATGAGACATTATCGCATACATTAAAATATTTATTCATGCCACTTATGTTTCATTCATCAATCATTAACGTATTATTCCTGCTATATTTATTCGTCTGTTACATCTACTGGAATATCTAATGACAAAATTGGAATTATGGACATTACGTCTTGCTTGCGATTTTTTTTTCCAAGTCTAGTCTATGTAACATAATTACAGCACTAACGTTTTGTATCTCTTAAAGTTTAGGTGCACTTCATAATCATCATCACATCAACCCTTATACATCTCACTGCTGAGCACGGTCTCTCCTCCGATGAGGAGGGATTTAGCTAAAGCGCTTGGTGTAGAGTTTTGTTTATAGCTATTCATCTCTTCGCTTGCAGAATTTTAATTGCGGTAAATTCCTTTAGTCGACTCTTACGACATCAACGAGAAAGGAAGCGGCAGGACAAGATTCCTAAACCCGTTACCATTAGGTTCACTTGCCATATTTATTCTTTTGTTACGTGTTGCTTTGTGCTGAAATATAGTATACTTGGCCGTTTGGCAAGGAATGCTAAAATTGCTAGGATATGGCTGACTTGGTTCAAGTTGATTGTGCTGTGTTCACAGCGCGTCGTATTGATTTTTGTTATTTGCATTTCGTCTGGTCCTGTGTACATCTGCAGCTATTGTTGGTTGCGATTGCTATTTACGCTTCCCCCTAAATTGCTAACCGATGTTTGGCGCAATAATTTCAACTGTATCCTGCATTTGGCAGTTTCAATTATTTCCGTTGCTGAATAAGCTCTTTGATTGGATTAAAATTAGTTATTAAGAATTTTACAACTATTGTTCTGAGGCTATTACACCTTGTACGTCAGATAAATAAAAATTTTGAATGAAAATAATGTCGACATTACAATTTCTTACATACATTTTAGTTATTGTGGTTCGTTGAAAATAGGAATAATACCATCAACACATCCGATAAATTTAGTGTTAATATTGTTTTTAGTTATTCTTTAATGACAAATTTGTGAAATAATTAATCTTTTACGAACACTCATTCAACAACACCATCGCTAACGTTGAACCCCACCTACAACTGAAAATACCTTTACAGCTTTGAAATTGCCTGTTTTCCTCCTGTAGTATTTGGGTCGCGTCCGCTTCATTTATAATTATCTTCCTGATGTCGTCGCTTCATCACCAAGTCCCATAATATGACTAGGCGTGGTACTGATATGGCCGCCGCCGTAAAATTATTTATGGGGTTCGTAGTTTTAGTTCATTATCTATTGTTCCTTTACTATTTGACTGTTTTATATAATTTTCTTGACCAACTGAATTAGATAAAGAACTAAAGGTTAGATGTAAAGATTACCTATGACGAATGAAACTAACCTGCTAAAAGCGAGCTACCTCACTATAGACAGCATTCTAATCTTCGACCACTTTGAGGGTATCGTCTCCTATCTTGAGTAAATTGAGTAATTAGCGACGGAGATTACTTGTTAATTTTAGAGGGCGGAGATATCGATCAGTGTTAGTAGCGACGCCAACTTCACTAATTCATTTACCTATTAATTTCGATATTGGTCATGTAAACGCTTAAGGAATATTATTATTATACAGTTTTAACAACTATCTTCCGCTTTTGGAAATTTAAAGATTTGCTGAAACTTTAACTGCCAAACGTTGCTTTTTTTTAAACTTCTGTTACAGTCGTGTAAGCAGTGCGTCGATTAGGCCGCTTGAGAGATCAGACAACCATACCTAATTATAACTAATAAAGTTAAAATTAGGTAAAACATGTTTGTAAATTTAAATGTTACTAGCTTTGGACCAAAAAGACTGGGATGTGCTGAGAAAATAATAATTAATGCAACCTTTTTTAATTTTTGGATTACCTTTCTGAGCTTTTATTATGTGGCATACATTTCTTATGATAAAACTCATACAGATCCTATATTATGTTATGGGACATCAAACAAAGCTATCGATTGTCTTCACACATTGCGCATATTTGTTTAGTTATTTATTGAGAGAGTCATTTAGAAACTGGCGAATTTGCTAAGGTTGCAAGCAGTCCTATAATTTATATTTCATTGCCGTATTGCATTCTCCTTCTCTTTTAACATTGATTCTCTGCATTAAATATGACCCCGATGAGTAAAAAACGTTTTACTACACTTCTCTGTAGGAAATCGGATTTAATCAGATTGCGTATAAATAAATACATATCCATTTTTTATGTCAGTTTACATTTAACTTCAAGAAGAATTTGTGAAACAGAATTTATGTAAGTCGTATACGTAAAATAAGATTCTTTAAAATTCAGCTCCTAATATTTATTATTTCTAAATACTATCTTTACGTAATACTGATCGTACGACTTCTAAACATCAACGATATTTAACCAATTAATTTTTTACCTGAATCCGACCGTCTGATGCGAAGATACTCTGCTGTTTTCCGCTATCCTTATTGGCCTTGGAGCATTCAGACAAATGATCTAAGTTATTGGCACTGTCACTTATGCAATTTCCTTGATGAGCCAACGCCATGTTACTGTTAAGACCATGCAATCTCACAGTATTATCACGGTAATTCATGACCTCTCCTAGTACGGACCCAATTACCATGTAAAGCTTTTCGAACATAACAACGCTCATAATCACACAAAACTCGAGACAAAAGAATGTATGTTTTGCAAACATTACTTAGATAAAATCAAAATCGAAAACAAACAAAGAATAATTAACGGCAATGTCCGAATTTGATAATGTATTCACGGTCGCAAAAATTGCCTGATGTTATTTCAGATGTTACGAGAATATTGAGTCTGAGAGTTGTTTTAAGAGCTAGGACAAGTTGAGACTTGCACATCGGGCATCACAATAAATCTTATTTATGTTTGCTTACCAAGTGTCGCCCGAAAATACAACAGGCGAATTTGGACACGACTGTTCGGCACGTTTGTGGCATTCGGGTGTGGCCCTCGTATACTTTTATTGCTTCACTTTGTCGGTGCAAAGGATACTTAACTTACGCACAGCGTGATCCGCCATTTGTTCTTGTTTCATCGCATCTAAATATTAAGGCTGCTTGGATTTTTTGTTCTAGTTTAAATTTTGTAGCAAATGACAGGTAATAATTACTATTTTGAGAGGATGACTTTTTCAATGTTTCAGATTCACATTTCATTGTGTCGTAGAAAATAAATAACATTAGACATTTAACAACATTCATCTTTTGTTTAATTCGCTTGTGCGTTCGCTGCGTAATTGTAAACAAACACACATGGCATTGTATTGTCGTTCATATTATTCAGACTCAATCATAAGCTTATTTGAGTGGGTGATTTGATTTTATGACCCGGCTTATGAACTAGGAAAGTGAATATACGAGTACGAGTATATCTAAATTTAACACCCTTTCGTTTTCTGAAGATTTACGATAATATTTTTAGAGCCGATTCAGTGCACATAAATATTTTAAAGACAGCTTATAACGATACTCTCTTATTACATGATGAACGAAATATTATTTGAACGATGCTGTAATGCTAACGTAAGTCCCGATTCTAACAATTTCGCTAAAACATATTTTGTTTGTAAAACCAATACTTCAGATAAATAATCTGGCACTTTAGCAGGCTATATACAAGCTGAGCAGTGGGTCTAGACAAAAGCCACATGCTTATTTTTCCGCAGTCGTTCCGCAGAGAAAATGTATGAAAATGACATTAGACTGTGACAACCTCACGCAATTTTTTCCGTAGCTAATGTCATCTCCATACATTTTTTCTGCGTAACGACTGCGGAAAAATAAGCGTGTGGCTTTTGCCTAGGCCCACTGCAAGGTGATCACATGTAGATTTTTGGAAATATGGACTTAAGGAAAAATTTGAATATGGTCTTCTTAAGTTTTCATGTAGAATTTTTTAAAGTATATAAGGAGCAGGGTGTAAATTTGAATATCTAGTCGTCAATGGCTTAAAACAATGTAGGTAAACTGTTCTTTGTAGAACCTTTATTGTTGTATTATGCTATGTTGTATTATATACGAGTATTAGTAAATTTTTCGGTGGTATACACTTTATTAGAACTTCACCTTTTTTACGATTTACAATCGATAACAAATTACTTTCCTTATAGGAAAATGACCATCCTTTCCTCGTTTCTTTCTCTTTAATGTTATGTAGTGAATCAAAGTAACACTGATCTTTTTTCTACATTTCATAGATTACTTATAAATGTTATCTGTGTGTGATTTTAACTGAGCCTCTCAATGATTTATTATGATATCTAGGTCTTTCATCATAGTTACTTTATCTAATCTCTAAAGTGCTAACTTTGCTGCTACGTACAAATTTTAGAGCTTACGTTTTGCAGATAGCTTACTTTGAAAAGTTATTTATATTTGTTTTCAATGTTGATACTAGCTTTGTATACATTCGTTATCACTATTCACGACCGCGATATAAAGTCGTTTTGCCGACTGTACAGAGGAACGCTGATGTGCGCGCCCCCTACTGCGCTCCCCCCCTCCTCCATCGCCTCACTGATGCAGTCGCCACTCGATCGTTGAGGGAGCCGCGCGTTTTCAATTCACAGAAAGCTTCTCGTGATCGAGCTTTGTCTTAAATTTTTTAACGATGTGCCATCTGTTTCCTTCCGCTGTCTTTTATCACAAAGCTAATTGACCAAATGTCGTGAAGAAGTGTTTGAACGTCTCTTTGTGTTCGTTCTCATTGATGGTGGTAATTCTTAACGGTTTTAGTGGTGTTCGACTATTGTTTACTTCAAAAAGTTTGTGTGAGTGTTCAATTGTGGGATGTTTTGCAGGTTTTAAATCTTCTACCCAAAATTCAGGTAAGTCCTCTTGCTTTTTGAGTTGAATCGGACGTTTTTAATTATAACCAACAACATATCGAACTAAATAGGGGTTAACATATCAATGATAGTTACGTTAAATTATTTTGGATTACACAAAAATTTACCATGAAGTATATAAAGTAGAGATTAGGGGTAGAGTCGTGCGGAAACGAGAGAGATAAACACATACATAGCTTTTTAGAGGGGTTACCGGCGCCGTTGTGCTCTTCCGTCACAGTAGAGCTAGCACAGGGATTATTGCGCCTTGTGTGATTCCGTAATGTACTACCTATTCTACATATATTTTTTAATTTAATTTAATTTTTATTGTCTGCTTGAGGAGTCTGTGGCAAATCTAGATTCCATCTTCGGCCTTATCATAAGAGCCAATAGCTTTGTTGTCGTAAATATATTATTAAATAAACATGTAGGTCCCCTAGTATAAATTGTACAATATTGAGCAAATGCATTATTTGCTCCAAATTAGGTATTTTAATTACTTAACAAAATTACAAGCAATGTTATTCGAAAATAGTTAAATGAGCTATCAACGTGTTTAAATCTGATTGTTGACTTAACAATAGCATTAATTCTCCTTATTGTCTGCAAGAGAGTGATCACTTATAGTTCATATAAAGGACATTGAACTATGTATTCAATCTCAAAGGTCTGATTTATGATCAGTGTTGACATTTATGTTATCAAACGCTGCATAAAATGTATAGGTACTGTCTTTTGGTTCGATTATGGACATTGAAATATAACAGGTAATCTTTGAATTGGATAAATCCAGAGTTTTAATGTTATAAAAATCATACCTCCATACTTCTGGCAACTAAAATCATTTTTTTCGAGTTTAATAGTGATTCGCTTCACCGGAGTAATATAGCAAATTTAAAATATTTGTCAAGAGTTTTAGCTCTACTTTGGCACATGATCTTCGATTTACTCGAAGTCAATATATAGTCCAAATGAGAATCTGTCCAATTGCGCGCTTGAGCCATCTAATGATGAACCTAATTAGCCATTATGTCCCTTATGCACGTATCAATTACTGTTATCTACGTTTTACTGACAAATCACTTTCTGCTCTTTATTTTTTGAAAACAAACATAAATTTAAATTGGGTTATATTATTATAAATGTAAATAAAATCTATTTTGGAATCAATGAATCTGGAGACACATTTTCAAAACAATAGAATTCAAATTCGTATTCAAAATTATAATAAGATTCGCATACGAGTTTCCAAATACACTATTTTGGAATATTCATTCCGTGAATTCTGCAGATAGTGGTTCTATCCATTCCTTTTTAGTTTCTACTAGTAGAACACCGTTTAATATGCGATTCATCGCTGGTTTTTTAAATTAATGAAATGAGTTATTGTCATGTTATTTCGTACCGGATTTTATTTTTTCTGCGTGTAACGGTTTCTAGTATATAAAGAGTTGGTTTTTAATGACAATACCGAATTCGAGTGATTCCAATATCATTAAAATTGGAAACAGTAGAAAATAATTTCGCACGTGTGATTTGTACTCGTGTTCTAGTTCAAGATTAATTTCTAATGATTTAAAAATGCGTCTCTTGAGAAAAATCTGATAATCTTTCAATATCAGTTGTTAAGTTAGTACCGATTAGACCTAGCTATGAGGGAAATCATTATATTTTTGTATAACTACGCGTAAATTATTCGCGTACGTGCGTACGGCAGTATAAGTCGTTGATATGCTTTTTCCCTTCCGAGAATAATTAAATTTATCCATTTTCCATGTCCGACCACCATTACGGTATGTTTTATTCATGTCATATTCCACTTCGGAATATTAGCTGTTTGGAGCATAATTAAGTACATCTGAGAATCGAACACCCAACAAACGGATCAGAGGCCGGTGACCTGTCTGTAGGTAGCGCAGCAATGAATCGGCATTTGTCATTAATATTTATGGGCACTGCACTTTTCTAGCCACCGCGTCGCTTCGGGGAAGCAAGGTTCTGAACACTCTAAATTTAATACATCATAATTTATTAAGTTACATCTTAACTTCAGTTATATTCAGCATAAGAATATAACTGAAGTTGAGATGTTACTTTTTTCGTCAATGTTTGCAGAACATTCCTTTGATGTTTTCATGTAAAAAGTTTTAAGTAAGCTATGTACTGTGGTGACCTCCTTGCGTCTATGACACCTCATTTCACCTCATTGCGTAGATGCCTAATGGCAAGGAATGTCACACTTTTAAATATAGAATGAGAATATTCTAGAATTCTAGACGAATAAAAAGACGATCACCAAGAGTACCTGACACATTGTAACCTGAGAGATTGTAAAGAGACTTGAGTAATAGAACAGATTGAAATATATCTCAATGGTTTAAATTAACGTCCCAAGTTCCCAACGATACCTATAAACCTTGCATTAGTAACGATTGTTCGATGTGGTATTATAATTAGTTAATTGGGTGTTTGGATCTCGTTAAATGATCAATTTCATCAATTGCCAAGAACTAATTAAGGTGTGTGGACTTCCTTAAACAAATATTTCTTACCGTGTGATGAAATGTGATCAAACGAGCAATGTTGACCGATATTATATTCCTTGTGAAGATTGTGCTCGAAAAGCATCTTAGTCATCGTTTCCTGCTCTTCGTTTACAATCTCTCCGTCAGTTTGTAGGACATGTTTCATAATCTGGCTTCGATATCTTGTAGTTTATTTTTATAAAGCTATATCAGCTGTAATCGGTTAATGTGTCCTGGCGATTATTCTGAAATAATATTAAAGAAGTTATGTAAAATTACTAATAATAATAAATATGTGAAGTGACACGTTTATGTTTCATACCTAAGATGTTGTATTTAAAGTAACTATTTGATGTGATGTCGATACCGATACATTGTCAAATCTAATTGAAATTTCCTGTCCTATTAAAAAATATTACATACTGAAAGCTATGTAATCTTCTCAGCATCCTCACCCACCAATTCATTTTATCTATTGAAACTTATATATATTTAATACTATTGATATGTGTAGCGCTTCAAGCAATCTTTTGAAGCGAACTTTGGGACAATTTGGGTCCTTCGCTATCTTCTAAAAGCCAAGTTGTATGCCAAACATTTCTTGATAGACGTGGGACGCAGTAGTTGTGAAACTTGCTGTGGGAGCCGTAACCGCTTTTGACCCTGCGCACGCAGTTAGCATAGATTATCTCGCTCGACACTTACACTGAGTGCAAACTTTTCGATGCTCATTTAAAGTGTTTTCTCGTTATGCGTCTGTTCACGCCTACTTAAAAATGTTTGCAGTATGTCTTCGTTCGTTATTCCTAAATCAGCTTGTAATTTCTATATTGGTATTGCTCAATTTTAATGGTTGAATGAGATGGTACCTTTGAAGGCTTCAATGTCGACAGCCTTGTCAGGGTTTGCAATGAATGACATTGATCTGCTGTCCGAATATACAATTTGTTCATTAACTATATTGCAACCTACTTAGCAATACAGGTTTGATGGCCGAAGACCAGCCCTGTTCAACAGATGCTGAGATAGTTGTTAGCCAGTGATTTATCGCTGATGACTGACAATGACGTGTATCTAGTTTCTGATCTTATCGCAATTTGGCAATGTTGGATATGAATTGATCAGCTTGTAAGTCTTGTTCATTATAAACAACAACGAATTTGTTATTACTGTAATTACGTCGATTGTGTAAAACAGGAAGCGTATGTCTTTAGTTTTACATGCACAGAAGACGGAAGTTTCATTTGATGGGTAGCGCACGAGACGTGAATTACGATCATTAAACTACTTGTCGATTAAGTTAACGACTTTAGAGCTAAAACGATTACTGTAAGGTCTCCGCTCGTTTTGAACATTCAGTGTTCATTGTTATCAAATATTGTATTTCAAATTTTCAAATATAATAGTTTTGTCGCCATAGTCTTATTATTACTGCACCATTCACGCAGTGTCATAATAATTAACAAGTTTTAAAACTTCGGGTAAAGTGTCTGTTGTGGCACGGTTGTAGGCTGATTTTAATGCCTTTATCATACTGATAGATAACATTAAAAATACACACTATTGTAACCTACTTTATTCAAAAAATTAGAACAATTCACCTACTCATAACGAGCTCATACTGTTTGTGAGCTTTTGTGAGTATCCATAAAACGGAAGTGCTTGTTAAACACTTAAGTGTTGCTAAAATATAAAAAAATGTCATTGTCACTTCAACACATATACGTTCCACTGCTGGCACGGGTCTCTCTTTGAGCGATGATGTAGTTGGTTTACTACATCACTAGCCAGACGGGTTGTTGAAGGGTGTTGTGTTGTTCCGAGTTTTCTCGTCTCTTCCGCAGAGAAGAGATACAGTTAAGGTCAACTTCCTTAACTTGCGACTTTAACGCCATCCGCTAGAAGAAAGGGACCGGCGTCACGTGCAATTCTAGAGCCGTCAGTAGAGGTTGTTTCGTCTTGAACCAAGGTTCAATAAATATTTGTATTCACTTGATTGATACATAATCTAAGTTGACATTAAAGTGAATTGTTTTTTTATGTTTCCGAATGTATTCCCAAGATTCGCATACAAGAGAAATTGTGCGAATCAAATTCAATTAATGTCTGATTTCTAAGGTCGGATTATTTGCGTCATGTCATGTGTAATATAAAATTATACATAACGAAATGGTAACTAAATATTGCAAATATTATCCGTGCGAGTCATATTAATTTTCACACGTTTTTTCGTTATTAAATTAAACAATACAAATAGAGATACACTTTCCTTCTATAGTATTGGAACCATAATTATCAACTATTTTTCATTGTGTTTACTAGTAATGCCTTTTGTTTCAAATATTTCAACTGACGATCTCGAAGATTTTGTTCGAGAAAAATCGAATCAATAGGGTTCATAGTCCTAACCGGGTCCGACTCTAGCATGTTCAGCAAGTTCTGCGTTTTATAAATATTAATACAAAGAATAAAACCTTCATTCGTTGCTTGACTAATTATTGGTGCGTGACCTTCGTGTCTGGGCTTAAAAGCAATGACCCCCACTACACCTTCGCAGAATTCAATTATATTTGCTGTACGTGGTGTATGCGATGTTGTAGGTAAGTAAGGAGCGGAAAGGCATAATATATGAATGCTTTCCGTTGGATCCCAGTTTTCGATCCCATTTTTGAGATATTAACGATGGGTCCCATTTGCTATTTCCATTGAATCCCATGTTATAACAACACCTTTTAGAAGAAAAGTGATTTACCTTTATCAAACATTTAAAAAGCAATGTGTGTTCAGCCCACTGACTATTAAATTATTGAATAAATGAAAGAAAGAAGAAACACGAATGAATTCATACTTTATTTGCTCACAAAGATATACGTCACGTCAACTTTTTACACTAAATTCGAAGCTTTTCCAAACACAGTCCTACAGAGATTTCTTTTTTTATATTGTTGCAAGACATAGTTTATCCATTCGTTTTTTTTTCTTTCGTCTCAATATTTTGATTACTTGGAGTAAAACAATTATTTTCAAATTGTTTCATTCTAACACTGTATATGCTAGCGTCTTCCATTAATACAGTCAAGATATGCATAATATTCGGATTTTTTATTTATGTTGCCTTGTTGAGTTTATTATTCCACCCTTTGACGTTGTTAATAGTTCGTTTCATCACTCAGTTTGCAGCCAAAACTCAACCATGTAATTTTTAAAGTCATCCATTTTTGAATTTATAGAGCAATTAGACTATGTAACACCGTCCCTCCGCAATTTGTATCTTTTGGCAACAATGGTGGTAGTCTACAAAGTGAAACGATCCTTTTTACAACTTTTGATTTCGTAAGATCCAAGTTTTTTGCTTTTATCCAAATCGCTTTGGAGTAATAATAAAAACAACCTTTTAATTGAATATTTGGGAAGAGTGCTGTAATTGCGGCCATAGTTGCCATTTCGTAACCTGTTTTATATTTGTGCGGTTCCCATTCTGAAATACAGCTTTTGATAAGAGTGAACAATTTTTCATAATATGTTTGTGTATCCTTTTTATTCATTAAAACATAAATTAGGGGTAGGTACTGTGTCATCTACTCCGTCAGATCGATTAATCTCTCTTTTTATCACAAACAGTTGCTCAAAAGGCTTTGGGCAACTTTTAAATATGCCATCACTGTAATAAGATTTCAATATTCGGAGCTTTTCTTTAGCATCCTCTGTAGCAACAATTCGTGTACCTAAGTCGTCATAATCAGCCATCAAAAAATTATTAAATTTTGGCGGCAATTTGACTTCATCTACGGATTTTAAAATTTATTTTATCTAAACCAGCAGATTTTTTTCGTGCTCTGTATAGTGAACTCTGAACATTGGATATTTGACTTGGATATTTTTTGAATAATATTAATTTCTGCATCACTTAGTGACGCAACAGTTTTATTAAATTCGGTCGGCACTAGTGGAAAAATACCCTATCAAACTCTTTTCTTTCATTCATGTACACTTTTTGCTCTAATGTTGTCTTTAATAGATGAAGAGCATGTATGTTCTTGCTTTATAAAATCACCCTGTAATAATTTTAATCGTAAGATATCTTTCTAATTTTATTTTTTTAAAAACAAAGAAAATACACTAGGATTTTCTCCTGTGTCGTGGGTGCAGTTACAAAACATAAAATATCACATGCACATACACCCAGACCGGAACAAATTTCTGTCAGTCATCAGTCAGTCATCACAGCTCATATACATCCCCACCGAGGGGTTCGAGCCTACCCTATTTAGGGTGATTAGGCCTTAGTCAACCACGCTGGCCCAGTGCGGATTGGTCGACTTCACATACATCATTGAATTTCTTCGCAGATGTATGCAGGTTGCCTCACGATGTTTTCCTTCACCGTAGGAGCGTCAGACAAATGTACATATGAAATTCGAAACGAAAAACACATTGGTACATGGCGGGTCTCGAACCCCGACCCCCCGATTGGAAGGTAAGTGCCGAAACCACAGCGCCACCGACGCTCGAGAAACAAATTTCTGTAGGTCATACAAAATATTTGTCCCGTACGGGAGTCGAACCCGCAAACCCTTAGCTCGCAGTAGGCGATCACTCGACCTCTGCGCTAACCGTGTCGTCTAATTATTTTTGAATAGACGTGAACTTGATCAATAATAAGGGGAGAAGATGTCAATAATAAAATATCATAATTGGTCAGTCAATATAAAATTTACCCTCATTTTATTATAAACAATTGTATTGATAAAAGTACCCGCTACAAAACTTTTTAAGCATTTGGGATCCAACTGAAATAGTTTTTGGGATTCAACGACAATAAAACGTATTTTTTTTGCATTTTGGAAATGTGGGATCCAACGGAAATACATATTAATATTTTGTGGGATCCAACGCCAAAAAAAAATAAACTGGGATTCAAAAGTGGGATCCAACGAAAATAAATCTAATATATTAAATATAATGACAAACACGATAATTATTTTAGCTCCCTGTGAGTTTGGTAGATAAGTTACATCTTAAATAAGAGTGGCTATACGTGTATAAATTAATCGAAACGAAAGTTAATGCAACATATTTATATTTAGCACCTAACTTTAAAATCTAAATACAATATTTAATTTAATTGGTTGATCCTTACACGTGAGAATGATTGAAGTGCAGAAATCCGCATAATCCGCTGGTTTTTGAAAGTTGAAAAAGCATTAATTATTTTGTATGCCATTTGGATCATATTAATTTAAAATAATCGTGTTTATGTTCATAAATATCTCTTTTCTTAGATATCTCTCTCTCTCACACGCGGATCCTGTTGGGCGTTTTTTATAGTCCATCCCTGAGGGTAGACTACTTCGCTTCTTTTGAGAATCTTCTCGAAACTCTTACTCCTTCTTATACGCACACCATCGTTATGGGTGACTTTAACACTTGCTTAGTTAAAAATGATTCCCGTTCGCAAAAGCTGCTTTCTTTAGTAAAGTCTTATAATCTCCATATTCTTCCTCTTCAAGAAACACATCATTTTCCCAATTGCTCACCTTCACTTTTAGATCTCATGATAGTTTCTTCTCCTGATATGGTATGTAAACATGGTCAATTCTCTGCCGACGCTTTTTCCTATCATGACTTAATTTTTCTGTCATATCGAGTTCGTCCCCCTAAAGTTAAGCCACGTGTTTTACTTCGCCGAAGTTATGGTAGGATGAATCTGGAAAAGCTACAGGAAGATGCTGCTGGCACGGATTGGTCGGACATATACAGTTCTGAGTCAGTAGATAAGCAGGTGCAACTATTTAACACACGGTTGACGGAGCTATATAATATTCATGCCCCTTTAAGGCCTGTAAAAATTAAACATCTGCCTGCACCTTGGCTGACTGATGATATTCGGAAACTGATGTGTAAGAGGAATAAAGCTAAAGCCAGGTTCAAACTTCAACCTACCGCCGAAAATCAGGTGGCGTATAATTCTGCAAGAAATCGGTGCAACACAGTGATTAGAGACGCTCAAAGACGCCACATCCATAAATCTGTAGAAAATGAAGATCCAGCTAAAGTTTGGAAGTTTCTTAAATCTCTTGGTATCGGCAAGTCTCAAATACATAATAACGACTTCAAGTTCGACATTAATTCTCTTAATTCACATTTCACTTCTACGTCGCCTTTCAATGGTGTTCGTAAAGCCGAGACCCTAAAAAATCTTTCTATGCTGCCAATGCCTGATTATCCCCCATTCTTTTTAGAGCAACTATCGGATAGTGATGTCAAGAGAACTATTCTTTCTATAACCTCTGGTGCTGTCGGCACTGATTGTATTGGTCGTGATATGATCCTTCCCATATTAGATATCCTTGTTCCAGTTATTACTCACATCCTTAATTCCTCTTTAGCTACTGGCATATTTCCCTCCGCATGGAAGGATGCCTATGTTATACCTCTTCCCAAAAAATCCAATCCCAGTTCCTTCTCTGATTTTCGTCCTATATCAATTCTCCCATTCCTTTCCAAAGTCCTTGAAAAACTAGTTCTTCGACAGCTCCTCAAGTTCCTCAATGTCAATAATCTTTTAAACCCATTACAGTCCGGCTTTCGTATGGGTCATAGTACGGCCACTGCCTTAACTAAAATCACGCATGATATTCGCCAGGGTATGGAAAACCGACACCTCACATTACTGACACTACTGGACTTTAGTAATGCCTTTAACTCAGTGGATTACGATGTTCTTGTTAGTGTTCTACGTTCTCTTGGCATATCTCCTACCGTAGTTGACTGGTTTCGTAGTTACCTGCTAGGGCGCCGGCAACGCATACGCATTGAGGACTCCATGTCAACGTGGTGTGGTATCTCTGCAGGTGTCCCTCAGGGTGGCGTTTTATCTCCGCTTCTTTTTTCAGTATTTATTAACTCTATTACTCAGTCGCTTTCATGTCTCTATCACTTGTATGCTGATGACTTGCAGATCTACGCGCAGGCAGCCTTAACTAACCTCTCTGAAGCTGTTGCTGTAACTAACTCTGACCTTAATTTGATCGATGATTGGAGTAAATCGTATGGTCTTGTCATTAATCCTAGCAAATCTCAGACAATAATTATAGGCAGTCCATACTTTGTTTCAAGGATCGATTACAGTTTGTTGCCTCCGCTGGTATTCGGCGGTACGGTTATTCCTTTTAGCAGTAGTGTTAAAAATTTAGGGTTAGTTTTAGATCAGTGCCTGTCATGGAAACCGCAGGTTGAGGCTGTTCGCAAAAAAATTTTTGCCGTGTATGGGTCACTCAACAGATTCCGCAACTTTCTCCCAATAGGCACTAAAACAGTTTTAGCACAATCACTTTTACTGTCTTTGCTGGACTATGCTGATGTTGCTTGGGCGGATCTGTCTGAAGAGCTCCTAGATAAGTTGGAACGCCTACAGAATGTAGCCATCAGATTCATTTTTAATCTACGAAAGTTTGACCATGTTTCTTCCTATCGCTCTCAACTCAAATGGCTCCCAATTCGACAGCGTAGAGACATGCATGTTCTGTGCCTTCTTTACAATGTTTTGTTTCATCCAACGTCTCCACCATATCTTAAGTCTCATTTTTCGTTTCGGCCCACTTCTTCAAATCGCATGTTGCGATCTCATTTCAACTTAATTCTTGATATCCCGCCCCACTCGACACATGTCTTGTCATGCTCATTCCCATCCTACGCTGTCCGCTTATGGAACTCTCTCCCAGAGAGTATTCGAAGTGCGCGTACGCTGGAGTCTTTTAAAAACCATGTTCGTGATCACTTCCTATCCTTGAATCCTTAGTTGCTTTCGTGACACTGATTTCCTTTCCCTATCACACATTTATTTCCGATTCCAGTTTCTGCACCCTTCCCCCGGTTGAATCTCCTGTGTTTATATTTTCCACTTCCGAGGTTGCCTGGAAGAGATTGCTTTTTAGCAATAAGGCCGCCTATTGTAACATTTCTGTTTTTATTTCTTTTGTTCTTTTTCTGTTGTACTTTGTCTTTGTGTGCAATAAAGAGTATTATTATTATTATTATTATTAAATATTAATGAAACTTATAATTAATGAGAATTCTTAGGACATGTGACTTCTGATTAGTGTATCTACACCTTGTTCGTATCTGTAATCTTTATTATTACGTGGATTATATGGGCATTAAACGAAAAGATTATAAAAAAAACTATTATCAGAAATAAATCCACATAACGACGATATACTCTGTATTAGTGTTTTGTAAATCACTCATTGTTTTACTGTTAAATGGGTAACCATATCATAATTTATTCATAGTTAATACCGAAGACTACGAGACCGCGTTTTATTTCAATCTTACCACATTCATCACAGCATGGTGCATTTTTAATTAACTTTTCTAATTTAGCTCTCTAATATGCGTCTTCTTAGACATCAGACCACTATGTTATATCTTAAGTTTAAAGTGCGGATATATATTATTTCATCTTCATCAACGTGACAATAAAATCATGTTACTGAGTAATGTGAAACCACTCAGTAACTCGTTTGGAACTAACAGAAAACTTCGGTGTAATTTATGCTCGAGTGGTTGATGTTAGAAAATCTATATATGGACGAACTTCAAAGGATAAAATCGATCTTCCATATTTAAAAGTGTAAGGACGATGTCAATGGCATAAAAGCTGTTTATCTGATTTACAATGGCGAACGCTACACGTTTGAAACTGAGTACAACGAGCGGCGTCTAACTAAATATAGAATAGTCGCAGGATAGTTAGATATTTCGGAATAATGAAGGGGGGAATAGGAGTAACCGACACGGGGTTAGGTTAGTCTGACGCAATGAGTAATGATGACGGAAAGTTTGGTGTTTGAGCAGTAAAATGAGCGTCGTCCGTTCAACGGTACCTCGATAAAACACCATAAACTCGGAACAGTTCCCGCGTGGAGCGATGACCCTGCTCGGTGGCCGTAAAACGAAACGATCACGTTTCGATTCGTTTGTCTCGTTCATAGATAGCCCTCTGCCCACCGATGCTACTTACTTATTAACTAATCGTTGTACAGCCGGCTTCAAAAGGAGATAACCATTTTAGTGCCATGTCACACCTACTATTAACAATGCAATATAAGTAGGTGTAATCATCTATCTATACTTACTTACTAATATTGTAAAGCTGAAGAGTTTGTTTGTTTGAACGCGCTAATCTCAGGAACGGTTCGAATTGAAAAAATCTTTTTGTGTTGGATAGTCCATTTATCGAGGAAGGCTTTAAGCTGTATTTACATCACGATATTGTTATTTTCGGACATCCACGCGAACGAAGTCGCGGGCACAGCTAGTCTATACTAATATTATAAAGCTGAAGAGTTTGTTTGTTTATTTATTTGTTTGCTTGAACGCGCTAATCTCAGGAACTACTGATTCAAATTGAAAAATTCTTTTTGTGTTGCATAGTCCTTTTATCAAGGAAGGTTATAGGCCATTATACCATTACGCTACGACTAATAGGAGCTGAGAATCAATGAAAAATGTTAAAAACGGGAAAAAAAATATATGGCGAAACGTAGTTCGCGGGCACAGTACTAAATAAAAGGAATATTTGGTGTGACATGGTACTAAATCTGATAAAAATGCTTATCTACTTTTTAAGCCGGCTGTACACGACTGTTAATCCTTACACAGATTAGGTACGTATACTATGCGTCTTTTTTTATAAAGGAGAGATTACTATAATGCGCTGAGTTTTCATTCGTAAAGTAGTGACGTCTACCTTTGTTGGTAGGTCAATGTTTTTATGATGTTTATTTGACCAATTTCTTATAGTTGAGGTTGAGGGACAGACAGTTTAAAAATGATTGAGATAGACATTGAAGAGTATATATTTAAAAGGAAACCGTTTAATATGAAATGCCGGAAGTAATCAGCTAATCTCGTAGAAGTGTAAAATCCCTGATTGATCTAATTTTTTTTATTTAATTAAATTGTGCTAACTAATGTTGGTTGGAAATCATCTAATTTCAAATGTAACAAAGGTTCACTGAAAACATTCACAATAACTAGTTTCTGAGAAAACCTACATGTTATTACGTGTACCCGAGTAATTTATTCGCTTGCCTGTTGAAATTTGTTAGCCATGTAAAGGTAATTTTTTTCACAAAATTATATTTCTATTTCAACGTGCTCCAGGCTATAAATTATTCTATCTTAAGGAACCTCTGTAAAATAAACCGAGCAAACTTGATTAGTTTACACTTGCGTCGATCGTACAGCGGCTCTAGTCTCCAGCTTATATGAGTCATTCTATTCTTCATTGGCCTGCATACTACTAATACAATTGACGACACGGTTACCGCAGAGGCCGAGTGATCGCCTACTGCGCAACGGGTCGCGGGTTCGAGTCCCGTACGGGACAAATATTTTGTATGACCTACACGAATTTTTTTGTCCCATAGTGAACAACTTTCACTATGAGACCAACTTTGAAATCGCAAAAATATATCAGCTGTTCCATACATCTAGGTTCAGTGAATGTTGAACATTTGTATGGAACAGCTGATTTTTTTTTGCGATTTCAAAGTTGGTCCTTTAATGAAAGTTGTATAGTTTGCTTGTCTGAACAAGCACACAAAATTTTTTTAGTAACTAAAAAATAAACTTGTATACACGGTGTTTCAAAATAACCAATAAATAATCAATTCATTATTGAAAACTCATTATTAAAATGTCCCATTTCTAGCTGTTTATACTTAATGTCATTCAACCCAAAATTGACTATCATTCACATGTCAATTTTGGGTTGAATGACATTACGTATAAACAGCTAGAGATGGGACATTTTAATAATGAGTTTTCGATAAAGAATTGCATAAGAATTGATTATTTATTGGTTATTTTGAAACATCGTGTATACACGGTTATTTTTTTATCACCCTGGAAAATTTAAGGGACGCTTCACGACATGGTATTAGAATGATTTAAATATAAATAAAAAAATAACCCCCCTCCTTAATTTTATAATAATTTTTTAAAAAATACAAAAAATGCTGCACTAGTTGAGAGCAGCATTTTTAGAGATTTTTTTTTTTTTTTTATATTTTTTTTAAATTTTTTATTAATTTTTTTTTTTATATAATATTGGATGTGTCCTGAAGCGTCCCTAAAATTTTCCAGGATGATAAAAAAATAACCGTGTATATAGATAGATTACATCAACAATACCTACATCATGTATACTGAACAGTTGGTCACATACGACGATGAATATTTTTTATCTTGGTCTCTCTTAGACTGATAAAAAATGTATACTACAAATATGTCGACCCCCCATAATATCATCCTTATCGTTTATCCAAAAATGACGAATAATAAAGTTGGTTACGAGGAAATTTTTTTCGACTTTTTTTCTATTTTTGCGTTAAAATCTTAATGCGGTTCACAGAATACATCTACTTACCAAGTTTCAACAGTGTAGTTCTTATAGTTTCGGAGAAAAGTGGCTGTGACATACGGACGGACAGACAGACAGACATGACGAATCTATAAGGGTTCCGTTTTTTGCCATTTGGCTACGGAACCCTAAAAATAGGTATTTGTAAAATGAATTGCTGTCGCGCTGTGTGCCCGAACAATCGTTCTGAGCGCGATAGGGACAAATGCAGCTCGGACCGAAAATACCTATAAAAGTACATAAAATATACGTTTCGTAGTCCCCTGTTTTCTCCGCTAAAACTTGACTGACTTAATTAGTTTTTGCGTTAAAAATTTAAAAAAGTCTTTGGCTGTGTTGTGTTTCTATGTCTGTTATACCAACATGTGGCAATAAATGATATGACTATGACTATGTTTTGCTTTATTTATACAATCTCGTCAAATTTGTTTCCTGGATGTTTGAATATAACAGACAATCAGGCCAATTTTTCAGGTTTTTGAAGGTTTATATCTCATTAAATCAAAATATTAATAAAAAATAGAAAACATAGGGACATGCTTATAGTGGCCATTTATTATTTTGGAAAAAATAGAACGGCTATTGCCATTATCCACGAAGGAAACAGGAGACTACGTTTGTATGGAAAAACGAACTGTACGATTTCCTCTAAAGATAATATTGTCATCATCACAGCTCACATATAGGGATGCAACGTTTTTAAGAATACCTATCGATATCGATATATATCGAATTAAGTTTTTGGTGTCAACATATCGAGCGAAGTCCAGTTCCGTCCGTGGCCACTTAGAGGGTAAAGCTAAATTAGCTTCTAAGAAGCTTGGTGTGCTCAATAGATCGAGACAGTATTTCACTCCGGCGCACCGCCTTCAGCTTTACAAGGCGCAGGTTCGGCCTCATATGGAATACTGTTCTCATCTTTGGGCTGGGGCACCCCAAAACCAACTTCTCCCACTGGACGGCATTCAACGGAGAGCGACTCGAATCGTCGACTGCCAGGAAATTTCAAATCGGCTTGATACCTTGGCGCTGCGTAGAGATGTCGCTGCACTATGCGTCTTCTATCATATTTATTACGAGGAATGCTCTGAGGAATTGTTCGGGCTTATACCTGCCGCCTCTTTCCGTCATCGTTCCACGCGGCAAAAAATCCATGCCCATCACTTAGATGGTTGGCAGTCCACAACTGTGCGTTTCTCTCGAAGTTTCCTGCCTCGCACAGTCAAACTTTGGAACGAATTGTCGCCTGCGGTATTTCCGGACCGATACGACCTTAAAACTTTCAAAAAAGAGCGTATTCCCACCTCAAAGGCCGGCAACGCACTTGTAACTCCTCTGGGGTTGCGGGTGTCCATGGGCGACGGTAATTACTTAGCTCGCTTGCCCCCTATCCCATAAAAAAAATAAAAATAAGTCGATACTTATATATCGATATATCTGTCTAGTACGCCGATATATTGATATTGAAGCGATATTTTTCATTTTTAAAAGCACTACTCACCACAGATTACAACAACAGATTAGCGTCGAGAACAGAATAATTTTTTAGATTTCAGTGTTGCCAGTAACAGCATTTTTCTTAGTTTTGTGAGTATTTTAATTTGGATTTTCGATATTTCGTCACAATATCGAGTTTTTTTTTCGATACCGATATATCGATATCGACGTATTATCGTTATCGATAAATATCGATATATTTAGGCGTCGATATATCGATATTTATCGCTATTTCAATATATATCGTGGCATCCCTACTCACATATACCTCCCCATCGAGGAGCTCGAGACTTTTTTTTTTTTAATAGAGGGAAAATACAGTTTTTACGGTATTCAACAAGGGACTTGAGCTGACTAGGCCACCCCGAGGATATGCAGGACTCGGGTAGAAGACCCACTACCGGCTAAAAACCCTCTAGATACTTCTACCTCCGTATTAGAGTCACAATCGAGATCGTCGTTAACCATTCCCCGATTGTGCCCCCTGGAGGGTTGCCTGGCGCACGCGCCAGGACTTACCTCTACGGGGGGGGGGGGGGGGGGGGGGTGTCGACAAGTATCTTGAGGAGCTCGAGCCTAGTATTTTTTATGAGGCCTTAGTCAACCACGTTGGTCCAGTGCGGATTGGTAGACTTCACATACACCTTTGAATTTCTTCGCAGATGTGTGCAGGTTGCCTCACGATTTTTCCTTAACAGTAGAAGCATCAGACAAAGGTTCGTATGAAATTCAAAAAGGAAAATCATTTGTACATGCCTGGATCGAACCCCTGACCTCCCGATTAGAAGGTCAGTGTTGAGTCTACAGTGCCACCGACGACGCTCTAGATTATATCTTCTTATATATAAAAATAAAACGCTGTGTGTTAGTCTCGCAAAAACTGAAACGGCTCGACAGATTGTTACGAAATTTTCTGTGTGTATTTGATGGGTCCAAGGAAGGTTTAAACGTAAACTTGGACCCAGTAGGTGGCGCTGCAATCGGGCAGGACAACGTCTGCCGGGCACACTAGTCTTCTTCTTCTTCTTATATATAAAAATGAATCGCTGTGTGTTAGTCTCGCAAAAACACAGAAACGGCTCGACCGATTCTTACGAAATTTTCTATGTAAGTATGTTTAATTAGGTTCAGGGAAGGTTTATACGTAATTTAATTCGACCCGGTAGGTGGCGCTGTAATCGGACAGGACAACGTCTGCCAGACCCACTAGTTGTAAATAAAAAATATCCCAAGAACACCGTTCAATTTTATGACATTATTTTTCTTAAAATCCTTTCTTGGTATTTTACAGGTACGAGTCATGTAATCTGTTCGTCACCGGTAAGCAGTAAGTTTAGTTTCTCTCTTGATATTTTTTATTTTTGAGTCATAATTATATGGACCGCTAAATGCCACTTACCTACTTGGCTTGACCGTGGTACGGTTACATACAATTTTGGGTCAAATTCTTCTCGATCTTGTTTTTTTTTTTTGCGAAACAGGAAGAACGAACCTCTCCCAATATTCTTTTTATAATCATATTTTTCATACTGCATTTTCTTAATATCTATTTTACCAGAGAGTTTATACCAGAGTCTCCTGCGTGGGTAGAAATAGGTAAGACAAGAGGTACTCATAACTATTTCTACCGCCAAGCAGTAGTACCTGTACGGATAAAGCCGGACAGTGTTAGGCTTTTTGACCTCTTGTCCGGGCAAATTTGACTGCGTCCGGCCTGTCCGGCTTTTGTTAGGCTTTTCATACTGGTGCAGGTACTGACCGGACATGGATGCTTCGGCCACTACCTGCATAAGGTCGCTCGTCGGGAGGAAACGCCGCAGTGTCACCACTGCGACGCTCCCGATGATACGGTCGAGCACACGGTACTGGAATGCTCGGCCTGGCGATCCCAACGTAACGAGCTACGCGTGGCGTTGGGCGGCGGTGACCTCTCGCTGCCAGTCATTGTTAGTAAGATGCTGGCTAGTGAGAGGGAATGGCAGCCTCCTTCTGCGAGAATGTTATGACGCAGAAGGAGGAAGCGGAGAGGGAGCGGGAATGTGACCCAAATGCTGCTCCTCTCCGACGCAGACGGCTGGGCGGTAGAAGGCGGGCTTTCGCAGCCCACCTCCCATGACCGCTCTTGGTGTGGCCTGCGCGCTAGGGTGGCTCCTGATGCGCGTGATTATAGCCCCCCCCCCCCGTCTGGGTATTACCCCCATGTTCGGGGTAATAACCCCACAGGCGTAAAGACCCGGCCCGTAGCTGGCTGGGCAGTCCCGGGGTGGTTCGGAGAATTGGGGTTACCCAGACCCCGGATCACCCAACTATGGACAAGAAGAACATCGATGTTGGTTTGGTTGGTTTAGTGGGTATGCCCCGCAATCAGCTGGGCGAGTCCCACACACGTCTGTCGACTAGCCATCGGCAGGTACGGTGCGCAACAGCAATCCACCTCGTAAAAAAAAGGCTTTTTATACTATCGTTCAATCAATTCAATCAATCACTTCAGAGTCAGTAGAGACGAGATTAGCTGACTAGCAACTGTGTGTGTTTCATTCTTTTTTTTTTTAACAATAATCCCTTTTTTTGCGTCCGGTTTTGGTATTCAAAAGTCCGGCTTTTAAATATATGATTTATACGATATTTTTGTCTTTTTTTTTTATGTCCGGCTTTGTTACCCAAAAGTCCGGCTATTTTGACGGGTAAGTCCGGCTTTTTGATTTTTAGAGTTGGCAACGCTACTTGCATCGCTGTGTTCTACTTTGGCCCAGCCCAGCGAACAGTGCACGTACACCGCGCTGGAAGCGCGGCGAAGCGCATTTCAAGACAACATTTTAAACCGTAACGTCTTGGACATACGGTCAATAATTGCATTACTCGCACCCATGCTCTTGTGGGCGCTCCGATACCCGCGCGCGTATTCGTATATAGTGTCCGACCGAAACTGGTTTTTACGACCGAAAACGAAACCGAAACCTAATTTCAGCAACGGTATCAGTTACGGCCGAAATCGAAACCGAAACTTCCTTACAAGGATCATGTTTTGAGGGGAAAATAAAGAAAACGTTAATCTAATCAGTCAGTTTTTATTTTTTTTATCTTTAATTAAATCACATAGCTATGCAGTCTTCTACATTTTCACATATTGATAATCAACATTTCCCCTCATTTAAGGTAAACATATAGATTGCGCTTTAAAAATACTTACTTAGGTGAGGTGTTTATTTGAGTAGGTAGATTCTTCTTCTGAATATTATTCCTGGTTTTTTAAAAATATTATACATTAAATTACTTATTTAAGTTGCTACCTACTGTCACCATAGGTAGTACTTAATATTTAAGTAATAAACAAAACAAAATAAATCACTTAGATCTTAAGAACAAATTAACTTCTTCTAAACTTAATTCGTCATTTTCTATGATACTTCTTCAGTAAAAAATAGTCAGCTAGTCATGGCATGATTAGCCACGTGGACTCGCTGAAATGTCTTTGTCGCTTGGATGGAATTCAACGCGCCGAACATGACCGATCACAGCGCGAGAACTTTCGAATGCAGTTTCGGTTTTGGTCGTCGTTTCGGCAGGCTTGCCGCCGAAACCGAAAGTAAACCGAAACCCGTTTTTTTGCCGAAACTCGACCGAAACTGAACTTTCGGTCGGACACTAAATGCAATTATTGACCGTTTGTCCAAGAAGTTACGTTTTATATTAAATTGTTGTTTTGAAATGCACTTCGCCGCGCTTCCAGCGCTGCAGTATAACCCAGGCAGTGACATGACATTACTCGATACTTTGACTAGGCATGTAATGTCATAAGATGACAACGTACATTGGCGTCCTTGTAGGGGTTGTTGGTTTTAGCCTCTATGTGGGTAGAAGTTGCTGGAGGGTGGTTTAGCCAGGTATGGGGTTTATACCCGAGTCCAATGGCATATCCAAGGGACGGTCTTGTCAGCTTTTCAGTCCCTTGTTGAATCGTAAAGAGATTCCCCCGGCGAAAAAAAAGGGGTTGTAGGTTTGCAAGACCAGGAACCACATGTACTGTAGGTAACTGTAGCCACTTACCATCAGCCCCCGTCACATGACTACCAAAACACGATATGACAAAACCGGTTTGTCGCTGTGAACTGTCAAAATTTTACCGGATAGAGACTCTGTACCAGGGTCGTCTGCTTGGGTACCTCCGTCTTACCTATTTCTGCCTCAAAGCATTGTGCTTACATTGCTGTGCTCCGGTTTAAAGGGTAAGATTTGGCAGTGAAATTAGTGGGTACCGTGACTTTACATCTGATGTCACGTACACTGTGGTTCTTGTTGGGGTTGCAGTTTTGCTGCGAATCTCACAAACAAGAGCCACATGTATTATAGTTGACTGTTACCACTTACCATCAGGTGGGCAGTTTGCTTTTTTGCCAACTTAGTTGTATTAAAAAATGGATAAAAAACGTATTGTATTTTGACAGTTCACCGCGATAAGCCGCTTTATCATATCGTGTTTTGGTGGTCATGCTACAGGGGTCGGTGGTAAGCCCGCTTATTTGCCAACTTTGTTGTGGAAGAATGAATAAATTAATAATATTGTCATCGAGTAAGCTCGTCAAAATGTAGGCAGGTCTCATTGGTATTAAGCAAACTTTGTGTTCGGTGAAAGTTCCCGAAGCCAAAGCCTGTCATTTGACGGCGAATTAAATTAATGTGTATATTGGAGCTGTTTTGAACAATTTATATGCTGATTTTGTGAAAATTTCTGCCGCTTGCTTTGCGACTGTAACTATGTGACTGTAATAAACACTGTGCAACTCCTCGTTAATTTCTGTTTGTGCGTTTGTGGTATTATGATGACAGAGTTTCGAATAATAATATGTTTACGAATAAATAACATGTTTGGTATTTTCTCGATGTGTTCGATAGCGTAACGCTAATTTACGACAAGCGTGTTTGTAAATTAAATCTTATCGTTCACTCAACGCATTTTACTAATGATCTTTGCAAATAAAATAATGATTGAAAACGGATCTATTATTTATTTCACTTATTGGTGAACCGGCGGTAAAAATTGTGATGCTGTCTAATTTTTTTATGTCCCTCGTGTAAAGTAATAAAAAATATTGGACACGTATTCTTTATTTTGTAACCCAATCAACAACTTGCGACGTTACATTTGGAATGTGGCGTGACGTCACATGTCTGTGTGTATTTTGTATCGAGCAGTGACGTAGCGAGCGGGCCCCCAATCCTCAACCTTAAATAGCTTTGTCTCAGTGCAGTCTCTGTATGTATATGGTAAACAAAGCAAAGAAAAAATTGGAAATTTTTTAATGTAAGTACTAATAACTTTATTGGACAACACAAAGATGGCTTATATGTAAGTATGCGTATACTTAAACTAATACATTTCTTTTTTAGCAAGAGTGACTGCTGTTATCAATACTTTTGAGTAGAAAGTTTGAAAACTAACTCTATCCGTTCATAACTTGACGTACAATTCAAAGCCCCGTTTGCCGTCTCTGTAAGATCAGAAAGCTCCGATGACCAGATTGACGTGATGTGGGTTTCCTTTGAATATTTCTTATCGTTTGTGACAGCGACGTATTCTTTAATTTGATAGCTTATTTGCAAGAAAGAAATGTAATAGTCTCGTTACGTATTCAGAATCCACCACGATAAGTGCTTTTACGATTAGTTAATTCTAACAATTTAATTTAGAAATTCATCCATACCTAATGCAGATCACGTAATGCCTAGCAGGCGGTTGTAACGCCAGCATAACACTTTAAATACATATAGCAACACAAAAACTTTCACGGCTCTCAGAGAAGTTAACGAACCGAACGATATTATATTTCCATTTTTTTACTGTTCCTACTCGCAATCATGACGAAGGAGCTATGACTTTGCCTTCGTGTAGGCGAAGTCGACTCGACCTCAAGGAAGAGTGCGTTTACCCTGTGTCTTTGCCCTTTCGTTTGCCGAATTGTGTTGGTACGTCGACCTAAATTAATATCTTTATATTCATTTCTTCTATAAAATAATGGCGTTATTTTAATCATTTGTGATTCGTTTCAATAGTAATAACACAATTGCATTATATTTTGTCCGTTTCGCGACGAAGTTAAGAACATAAACATATTGATGTCACTTCTGATAACAACTGATAATTCCATTTTTTACGAAAATGACTTCTTTGTTGAAAGCTAAAGCTTGAAACAAAGTATTGTGTAGTGTTGTGTTGTGACGCGTCAGAAGCGTATCGGTTTCATACATTTTATATGACTAGAAACACATTATTACAGTGTGGTGTGTTACCAAACTACGAGTTTAGGTACCTTAGAAAATATACTATTATGAATATAATGATTTTAATATTGATATCGTACCTAACACTTAATTAGTACTCCTGAACCAATTCCAATCGATAGACATTGAAATTGTGCTTTTTTGTATGCTTAAATTTCCACATTGGCACCAAATTGAACCAAATTTTGAGTAAACCAAACTCAGTGCTATCTAATTTTTTCAAGATATAATATATCTTGAAAAAATTAGATAGCACTGAGTTTATGTCCAATTTGTCGCTAGTGTTGCTACCTTCGAAAAATTACAATCTCAATGTTAATCGATTAGAACTGGTTTAAAAGTAAGCCTACTGAGCCATACTACTAATCAAATCTGTATATTTAGAGATTTCTGGTTTGAAATAGTTCAATATCTGGCGTATGTCTCCCCGACGAAAGCGTCTATCCAGCTATATTAACGTGAAACAGCATAAGGATCAAACGACCGTATGTGATTCTTTGTCGATATGCTAAGATTGTTTATATTTTATTGGTAAATTCGTACGTCCAATATTTGAGCGAAATTCTTTGGCCCATTCCACTGGTCTCATATTTTTGTCCATGATATCTTTGCCATTTGCGGCCGGTGCGATTAGCTTCCACGAAAGAAATGTAATCAAATATTACAGATAAGAATGAGACGAAGACCAGTGGAATACTCACTTACACACGAAAAATAAAGGCATGTCCCATGCCGCAATGAAACGTCTAATCTTGGTAACGTTGGTTGGTTGATACAAATGGTGTCACTCTATTTCTTCTGTACAATTTTAACTGTGGGAGAGTCAGCAACAATGCGTCTTTAGCAGGGGCAGTGCTCAACAATCAAGCACTGTCGAGCCGTCGTCGTGTTGCAGTGCCCCGGGGTGACTCGTTCGATTTAATTGCAGTTATTACGAAACCCCGCCACTATTAGGTTGTCGCGGACAGTCAGCCCGCCAGCTCGCCGCCCGCTTTGGATTAGAATTCTCACGTTAGTGAACCTTAACTAATGGCGACTTGCAATCTGACTGGGTGCTATTTCACGATAATACGCAGTTGCAATAGTTTGCTTAAATTGTATTTTTAATGTAAGATTATGCTTGCAAGGAAAGTGGTGTCAAGCGATAGTTTAGTTAGATGTAGGGACTCCAATTTAAGTAGATAAACGAATATTTTTATATTAATGTTCCTTGTAAATTCGACATTTTTCGAGAAAAGTACAGAATGAATTCATTAATGGACCGATCCAGCAATATTGAACGTTTTCATTCTGTATATCGGACTCTCACTCACTACGCATGAACACAACGTAAACGTTCACTCAAATTGAAGTTCTTATTTTTTCGATATATATGAAGCAGCGTGTCTAAGAAGCACTTCAAGATTTACTTTTTTCATTTAATTCAGGATCTTCATCGGCTAGATCTCTCAACAATATCCATAAAGGGGCTATCGAGCTATTAGTTTTTTTGTCAATTAAGTTAATTATACATTCTATTCAGATTTTAAGTTCGTTAACTTTATAATGAATTGATACCGTTCCACATAACGGCAAGAATACGTATGTATTATGTATATGGAATAATTCGCAAAACCAGCTTTCAAACAATTTTGAGATCATAGTGGGCAGAGTTGTTTGCTTGATTCGTCTTATTTTCTCCTTATATTTTTTCTTTCATACTTCAATGTAAAAGTAACTTTCTAACTAACGGTCTGTTTCATAAATTTTCCATCACTTTAATGTGATTTAATTAATTCGTCTTATTTGAACCATTTCATTTACATAGGGGAGATTTTCCATAAAATCGTATGGATGTAACGTTTTTCAAAAAAAAATCTATAGACAATATATCTATACTTACTAATATTATAAAGCTGAAGAGTTTGTTTGTTTGTTTGCTTGAACGCGCTAATCTCAGGAACTACTTGTCCGATTTGAAAAATTCTTTCATTGCTAAATAGCCCATTTATCGAGGAAGGCTATATGCTATATATCATCACGCTAAGACCAATAGGAGCGGAGCACCAATGAAGAATGTTTCAAAATCGGGGGATGTTTTTTCCTATTGAGAGCTTCCGCTGCATGCGCTACGTAAACGGTTAAAGTTTCGCAAAATCATGTATAGAGGGTATTAGACTATCCTAAATTCAGGATCCGATATTCAGTGTCCGATTTAGGACACTAAATTCAGTCCTAAATGCAGCTCCTGATTACACGTTCACTGATTCAGGGCTCTGAATCAGACTTAAAGGAAGAGCGACAAGTGACGGACGTGTCGAGTGAAAAGTGTAACAAAATGCCAAGTCTAACGAAAAACGAGAAAATTGGTATTGCCATAGGTTGGCTCCATACATTGATTTACTACCAAACGCTTGGTAGTAAATCAATGGCTCCATACTATAAAAAAAAAGAAAAAAAGAACGAGATTTGTTCTTTTTTTTTTATAAAAACGTCGCCCCACACTAGGATTTTCTCCTGTGTCGTGGGTGCAGTTACAAACATAGAATATCACATGTACATACGCCCAGACCTGAACAAATTTCTGTAGGCTATACAAAATATCTGTCCCGTGCGGGAATCGAACCCGCGACCCGTTGCACAGTAGGCGATCACTCGACCTCTGCGCTAACCGTGTCGTTGGATGGGTGAAGGAATATTTGTTACTAGCTTTCCGCTCGCGACATCGCCCGCATTATTTTTGTTTTCCCGTGGGAATTTAATATTTTCCCGTAGGAAAAATACGCTATGTCCTTCCCCTGGTCTCGAAACAATTAAATCTTTCCTCTTTATAATATTAGTATAGATTGGGTCAAAAGCTAGCAAGTATGAACATTATGATTGTGTTAGTACCTATTAACACACTGTACCCGTCGTTTCTGATATTTTTATTCATATAGTTTGGATCACTTTTGTTCCAAAGATAAGGCATGTCCTTATATAGTTCCAAGATATTTTGTATCGCTTCCTTTTCTGAAGTCATTTTGTTTTGCGTGCGTACGCAATAATAAGATGAAGCAAGAAACAACAAACGGTGCGCTGACGACGGTAGGCGAGCGGCGGGCGACTGACTGAGCTGAGCGTCCTAAATCTGAACTGTGATTACACCTATTCGATTTAGTATTTAGAACGTCGGAAACCATCCTTCTCCTAAATCGGCATCCTAAATCGGATGCTACCTTCCTAAATGCGATTAGACTTCTCTGAATTCAGGAACGACTAAATATCGGATCCTAAATTTAGGATAGTATAATACCCTCTTATGACAGAATTGTTCCCCTTTAAAAGTTCTAAAAAAAAGTCTTTTAAGGTTAGCTCACTATAACCTTTTTTATGCTAACCAAATTTGTTCTAAAATAATGCATTATTTGCGATGGTGTTTTTATGAACATGATATTAATCCTTATCCAAATAAATACGTTATTCATCACAAGTATTTAATTTAAAACAAAATTGCCCTTTAAATCATTCGATTTAAATGGATATCTTGGGAGATATCGCAGTTTTAAAATAACATCACAGCATAATAATGATCGAGTACTGCGCGCACAATGTGCAAAGCCGGCGGGCAGTCATGAGGGGGAAGGGCGGTGGCCCCAGTTAGCTATCTACTTCTGCCGGAAGAAAACAAAACTAAAAATATAGTGTAGGTAGGTACGCAGAAAATAACATTAGTTTAGTTTTTTTGAGAATAACCTACAATCTACATGATATAAGATTATTAGACCCAGTACTTACTCACCTATATGAACGAAGTCACGGGTTAAAGTTAGCGTTAGCCCAAAGTAACTATTCCACGCGGACGAAGTCGCGGGCGGATCTTCTAAAAAATAGGCTAGATTTTCCGCCGTATTAGAGAAACACAGCCAAATCTTTTTCTTTAAATTTTAATGAAAATACCTATTCATTAAATTGTTCTTAAAGGATGAAACAGGGGACTCATCATCATCACCATCACAGCTCATAATATATCTCCCCACCGAGGGGCTTGAGTCAAGAGTGTTTTAG
Organism: Schoenobius gigantellus; assembly: GCA_963935595.1. NCBI lineage: Eukaryota > Metazoa > Arthropoda > Insecta > Lepidoptera > Crambidae > Schoenobius > Schoenobius gigantellus. Next base: position 9,832,640 of record OZ012555.1, on the reverse strand, counting down.
GACTAAGACTTCACATACACCTTTGAATTTCTTCGCAGATGTATGAAGGTTGCCTCACGATGTGAGGGGATTACGAAACGTCTATTTTGTGTACTTTCATAGGTATCACTTTATAAAGGCACGCTGTATTTGCACCATTTGCAATAAACACCTTTATTGGTATTTAAAAACTATCATCGCCCATTTAGCTGCTAGTAAAAAATACAGTAGGCCCATAATTATTACTGGTTACCTAAACTCACTCGTAAGATTTATCTCTCCCTAATTTAAATGCATATCTACTACATTAACAACAACGTCTCGCCAAGCGGGAGATAACGTCAGTGTTATCTAACCACAGCTTTACATACAATTGCTTCAATAACTTTCGTAATTTAGGCCGAAATGATCTCCACTAAACATATTAACATAACTGTCGTTAAGTTGTATGTTCGAGTAGCCTATCAGGCTAGATGAATGAAAAAAAACTCATTTATATAATAAACAGAAAGAAAAAAACGGTTTTCGAATAACCATAAAAACAACCGAGATATAAGATATTAATGATTTTTCTCCATCTCTTTCTAGCAAAACGGCAATTAATATGGAGTTTATATGGCCGTCAACAATGACGTCATGCTTGATGTCGGATCTCTCTGTTTAATCGCTTCCAAATTAACAGCTTAAAATGCTTGTATCTTATGTATTTGTAAGCCGATTTTAATTCTAATTTCACATAATTGCATCTTTTTCTAGGGTATTTTAATATTTTATGACGAGACGTGAAAATTTGAATACAGTCATCATCCCAATTGGAAATAGCTCTAGACGATTCTCGATTCGGCCACCTTCTCAAGTATTGAGAATTCAAAAACGGAAATCTTTTCAACAATCGATAAAGTTATTTTTTCGAAATACTGAGGGTACCGCCATCGCCGGAGGTAACGAAATTGTTCCAAATGCTACATCGATATTATTCGATATGCCTTAGGCGATTTCCTGATCGGTATGAGTTTTGCGACAATAAAATGATCGGTTCAATATGTAATTCGATTCAGTCTTGGAGATGTTTTTTCGATAATGTGGAGAAACCTGCGGTGTTTAAAGGAATACTGTATTTAGAGAGTTGTGGGCCAAGAGCCGTTCATTTTTTTTAGTGAAATAATTTAGTTTTGTAAAGTATGAAAGGAAACATAATATTATTATGTTAATCGTCGGTGGCGCTGTAGACTCGGCACTTGCCTTCCAATCGGGAAGTCCGGGTTCGAGACCGCCGTGTACCAATATGATTTTCGTTTTCGAATTTCATATGTACATTTGTCTGACGCTCCTACGGTGAAGGAAAACATCGTGGACAACCGGGCATACATCTGCGAAGAAATTCAATGGTGTATGTGAAGTCGACCAATCCGCACTGGGCCAGCGTAGTTGACTAAGGCCTAATCACTCTAATATAGGGTAGGCTCGAGCCCCTCGGTGGGGACGTAAATATGAGCTGTAATGATGATGATGATTCTAAGTTATGTTTTCTGTTAATGAACAATGGTGCGAATTTGGTTATGTCCGGCTTGTATTCTAAGTTGCCGAAATGAAGACCTTTCTTTTCGCATAATGTTATCTATAGAAATAAAAATCAATGTATTACTATGTTTGTTTGTCCTCTATGCATTCCGAAACCATTCATCAGATTGTAATGAAACTTTGGTAGGGTGTTATGGGGATACCCGTGAGGGTTCCTAGCAAAAAAAAACTTTTTTAATACAGTTGCTCAAAAAGTAGTATATTGCAGGGCTGTTTAGCGTGCGGGATGACCACTATTACGCACTAGTGCTTTTTCTTTACCAAATGTCAAATGTCTAGAATCTGACACACATTTTGCTTTTTTCCTGCTTTTTTCTAGCATGCTAAGTTAAGATTGCGCTAAATAATCTGACTGGTCTACCAGATTTTGTATTGTAAAAGCATGCCTAAAAGCAAAGCATAACAAAAAGCACGGCCGGACCTTGCTTTAAAAAACACGGCAAGCAAAGCATAGCACGCATTTGCATATTTGGCGCCATTTTCCTAAAATTTTCTCTGCGTGATTATTGATTGTTGTTATTTGCTTAAAAGTTTAATAATGCTATAAAATGAGTGACTCTGATAACATATTAATTGATTTAACACCACCGGAATTATGTTTAATTGCTGAAAATGCGAGTGTGAGTATTTTACCTGTAAAGTCCAAAAGCAGGTACATTGCTACAATACGAGTATGGTTGCTACGTATTTATTGTTTCATTTTTTCGCAACTGTTCAATACACGTTCGGGACTGTCATTTCCATTCGTTCCGACTGTCAACCCTCGCCTTCGGCTTGGGACGACATTTGTCGGCTCGGTACTCGTTGCAATGACAGGCTTCCCGCACTTGTAGTGAAAATAACTATTACGTGGCATTGCAACGCATGCCGGGTACAGCTAGTTTGTCATAAAAACGCTTGGCATACCCACTTAAGTATAATCATGGAATTTTTGTGAAGTGGAGGAAGTGGAGTTATAGTTATCCAAAGGCTGCATAATAATATTTTAAGCATAATTTATGTAATCCCTAATTTCTTTTGACATAATATTAGTAGTCCTAAAATGTTTACCATAATTTATTTTGACTTTCTGATTTTGTGCCATAATGACTGAAATTCCTACTATCTAAAATGTTTACCATAATTTATTTTGACTTTCTGATTTTGTGCCATAATGACTGAAATTCCTACTATGTTTTGGCAAAAAAATCTGAAGTAGTATTATTATTATTCTTTCAATTTCTTCGGCTGAGCCGATGAAGGCGCCCAGCGAGCTGAGGTAGTGGTGAGCCTTAAAACCATCTGCAACAATAAGTACTTACATGTGGGACCACCGGAGCTCCGCGGCGCAGGAGCCGTGACAGAAGTCAGGCATGCCAGCGTGCTCTTGCATGCTTGCTTATATGCCTGCTTAAATGCTTGCTTGCAAGAAACAACGTAGTCTCGCGCTTACTGTTTTATAATGCTTTGAGAAATTTTAAGTAAACGTAATATTCGTTGTTATGCTATATACATTAAATACTTTAAAAAATAATCCGTCTAGTTGTTCTTGTTCGAGTTTGTGCATTTGATACTTGTGGGCAAACAATTTTCTGCCACACAATATTATGATTATTCACATTCTACTTCCTGGCTTATTGTGCGTCGTGACGATAATTTCAATCGAAATTATGGAATATGATTTTATGACAATAAATTCTACGCCTATAATAAAAGAGCTTGACCGAAACCCAAAGTGAGCCCTTTTGGCTGGTATAAATAAGTCTGCAATGCGGTGATGAAAACGCGACCTGCCGAATGAAACACAGTTACATTTGTCACATTCATGTAAAGTTTTTGAAAGTGTTGTAAAGTTACATTTGTCACTGGAATATACCTACTTAGTATGTTAGTGTTGTTATTGTGATAGTTTTATCACATGTCTCACACCTCTATTTCTCCCCATGAAAACGATAAATCATTCCTTTGGAGAAATAGAAACCGTCACAAGCAAATAAAGCCCAGTCGTCAAGATTTGTTCGTATTAGAAAGGTAGCTCGTAAGTCATGAAGACATTTCCATGAGAATATACACGGTTATTTTTTTATCACCCTGGAAAATTTAAGGGACGCTTCACGACATGGTATTAGAATGATTTAAATATGAATAAAAAAATAACTCACTTACTTAATTTTATATTAATTTTCAAATAAATCCAAAAAATACTGCACTAGTTGAGATCTCATAAAATTTTCACAGTGCAAGCAATATTGTAGGTATTCTTGTTCATATTTTTACTTGAAAATGTTTATCGTAGGATACTTATTATATCGTGTTCGCGTATATACATGGCAGATAGGTATGTCGCAAAACTCGCAAACCACCTACAGTGTGCATCCGACTGTCTGGCTAGTACGTGGGAAAAAAACGTCAGGTAACATTTTCATCGTCATTTTATTCGCCGCCTGGCATTCTGATGCGCACAGCTGTCGGCTAATTAGATCCAGTTCACCTGCTCAGCTAATTCTGAGTTCAGATTCATAGAGGTTGACGTACCTCCGTGTGTAGGTTCGGGGATCTGTCGTGTAGGAGCAATACTCTCTACATACGTAACTAGGGACTCGTGAGCTGTACTGTCCGACCCACAATCGGGACTGTGCGGATAGACAAGTAATTTAAACCGAGTGCGGTTCATGAAGACTACATTTTTTACAAGATGGAATGCTTTTGCCCACCGTACCTGCTGGATGACTAGTCGACAGGTGTATGTGAAACTCTTGGCTCTGGACTGTGTGCGGAGCATACTTATTAAATCAAATGTCCATCTTCTCCATTATTTTTTTTATGGGATAGGGGGCAAACGAGCGAACGTATCACCTGATGGTAAGTGATTACCGTCGCCCATGGACACCCGCAACCCCAGAGGAGTTACAAGTGCGTAGGAATACGCTCTTTTCTTGAAAGTTTGAAGGTCGTATCGGTCCGGAAATACCGAAGGCGACAATTCATTCCAAAGTTTGACTGTACGAGGTAGGAAACTGCGAGAAAAACGCACAGTTGTGGACTGCCAACCATCTAAGTGATGGGCATGGATTTTTTGTCGCGTGGAACGATGGCGGAAAGAGGCGGCAGGAATGAGACCGAACAATTCCTCGGAGCATTCCCCGAAATATATGCGATAGAAGATGCATAGTGAGGCGACATCTCTACGCAGCGCCAAGGTATCAAGCCGATTAGAAATTTCCTGGCAGTCGACGATTCGAGTCGCTCTCCGCTGAATGCGGTCCAGTGGGAGAAGCTGGTATTGGGGTGCCCCTGCCCAAAGATGAGAACAGTATTCCATATGAGGCCGAACCTGCGCCTTGTAAAGCTGTAGGCGGTGCGCTGGACTGAAATACCTTCTCGATCTATTGAGCACACCAAGCTTCTTAGAGGCTAATTTAGCCTTACCCTCCAAGTGGCCACGGAACTGGACGTCGCTCGATATGTCGACACTAAGGATCTCAATATTGGCTGAGGTAGATAGGGGAATGCTCTGAAAGCGAGGAGATACGACAAATGGCATTTTCTTGGCGGTGAACGCGCAAACCTGTGTCTTTGTAGGGTTAAAACGGACTAAATTAAGTCGACCCCAGTTAGAGACTTTCTCTAATGATGTATCAATTTCAGACACAAGTTTATTCCGGCACTCAATGACGTTTTCCCGAGAAATATTCGCACGGCCGTTATAGGAGGTATCTTTCGTGCTGTCATCTGCATAACAATGAATGCCGCTGATTTGCAGCATATCATTAATATGAAAAACGAATAGTGTAGGTGATAGCACACATCCTTGGGGGACACCAGCATTTATAGACAGTGAGTCTGAGCATTCACCATCAATTAAGACGTTTATGCTTCTGTCTAATAAAAAACTGGTGACCCATCCACATAGTTTCTCGGGAAGCCCATACGAAGGAAGTTTAGAAAGAAGCGCTCTGTGCCAGACCCGATCGAAGGCCTTCGCGATGTCCAAACTTACTGCCAGTGCCTCCCCCTTCGCTTCAATTGCCTCTGCCCAATGATGTGTCAAGTAAACTAGAAGATCACCAGCAGAGCGACCCCTACGAAAACCGTATTGTTGGTCACTAAGCAGCTGGTGATCCTCTAGGTACTGAAGAAGCTGGCGGTTGATAATCGATTCCATTATCTTTGAAAACAGAGGTTATAGCGATCGGCCTGTAGTTGGACGGATTCGAACGGCATTATGAAGGTGATCCAGAGATTAGGAATACACAATCACCCTGATCATCCCGGAGCAGCCTGGCCAGCTACAGTTCGGGTCTTTATGCCCGTGGAGAATGGAATGACCCTGAATTTGGGAGTAATCCCCAGTCTGGGGCCTATAATCGCGCACATCAGGAGCTACTCTACCGCACAGACTACACCGAGCGCGGCTACCGCCCAGCCGTCTGTCCGCGGTATGAGAATCATTTTCCCTTTTCTTCTCGTTTGTCTTCTGCTGCGTGATAACATCCTCGCAGAAGGAGACGACAGCTCAGCAACTCGCAGAAGGAGGTGACTCCCATTCTATCTCACCAGCCAGCATATTTCGAGTGATGTCTGGTAGTAAGAGGTCACCGCCCAATGCCGCACGTTGCTCACGACGTTGGGTTTACCACGTCGGGCACTATTAATGTGCGCTCCGCTGTATTGTCGGGAGAGTCACAGCGATGACACTGCGGGGTTTCTTCCCAGCAAGCGACCTTGTGCAGGTAGTGACCGAAGAATCCATGTCTGACCAATACCTGCACCATACCATAAGAGAGGCTAGCATGCCGGCGCCCAACCCACTCCAACACCGGACGAATAGCCTCTACAGATCGGTGGCAGGTAGCTGGCAGCCTCGTGAATAAGACTGCAAGAACCGCTCACCCAGCAATGTACGGCAAAAATGTGTAATATTCGTGTATATTGACGTAGAGAGTAATCCACAGTGTTGCTGTCGTCGCGCGGTGTAATTGAGCGTATGATACGTGGCATCGTCGGCCGGCTGTGTCCAGTCTCTGGGAACGGCCTTTATAAGGCTGCCTTTGTTTTTAAACGTAACTTACACGTTGCATGCTTTGCCCTTTTCGTCTGTTTTTGCTGCGACTAAAAGTTTTTACCGTGAATTTAAAAGAAGCATACCTTGCTTGCACAATATTTTGTGGCTACTAGTTAACAAATAATTATTAGGCTAGTTACGTGACTTGTGTTACGTGATTAAATTGGCAGGTTTATTATTATTATGTCAGAATAGGGGTGAGGACCAAGTATGAAAAATCGAAATTTAAATAGTCTGTCAGTAAGATAATAAAAAATATCACGTATTTTTTGCTTTGAAGGAAAAGAAAACTACTGAGTTGAGAAAGCGCATTAAAGTTATGGAGTGGGGCACCACAAAACACAGAGGTGGCTAGAATGGTGATACAACGCGGAGTGCCGTTGTCGCTGGTCTGTCAAACTGGAGCCCTACTATGATCGCTTATAGCAAGGCTAAAATAATATTGAATTGAAACAGAGACACCGCTCTTGCTGCGTATAGCGCCATCCTACTCTCAGCGCGGTTTTAATATTGTTTTGAGCGATCATGGTTAAGGGGCTGTTCATATCTTACTCTGCAAGTAATTATTGCACTGGAAGGTTTTTTACTAATTGTTAAGGAATAGGTACATTTAAAGCAAAATTTCTAACACGCGTGAAATTTTACTACTTATGACGTCATGTGACATGAGATAAATATATCGTCGCTAATAGGCTAGATGAATGAAAAAAAAATATTGCGTTAATAGAAGCTCATTCATATAATAAACAGAAAGCAAAAATCGGTTTTCGAATAACTATAAAAACAACCAAGATTTATAAGGTATTCAAGATATGGCAAAACGGCAATTTACATGGAGTTTATATGGCCGTACTCAACAATGACGTCACGGTTGATATCGGATCTCTCTGTCTAATCGCTTCCAAATTAACAGTTAAAAATGCTTGTATCTACTAATGTATTTCTAAGCCGATTTTAATTCTAATTTCACACGATTGCATCTTTTTCTACGGTATTTTTATATTTTATGACGAGACGTGAAAATTAGGATTCAGTCATCATCCCAATTGTTGATTACGCAAAAAAATACGTCTGCAATATTTCGTAGTAATCTGTCAGACGGACATTATAAATAAATATCCACGTCTCTATTAGAATGATTAGTAAATAGAAACCGGTTAAATTCACACAATCACGGTTGACAATAATAAATCAGAAAATATGTAGTTTATATTGAAATATACATATTTATATTTTCTCAATCATCACTAAATTCATGTACGTAGTTGTGGATAATCTTGATAAGAAAGATGTTTTAGCATTAAGCATAAATTGTGTCATAATCTTACGGCCTTGTACGTCATCTGTTTGTGAATAGTATCTAATTTCAATTTCTCCTATTTGGTTACCGAGCTTTCTCAATTTTGGTAAGGCCATGATCCGTCCCTTCCTATTCATACTTGATTATAATAATACGTACGGCCTCGATAACTAGTCTATAGACCCTTCATTCAGTCACGGACCTATTTTTTTGTAGAGCCATGCCTTCAGTATGGACATTATTAATTATTATTAGATCCTATCCTGTAATGTTGTGGATACTATGCAAATATGGTGTATTCTATGTAGCAGAGTGGTTGACATTGCACATTTTTATAAATACAGCGTATTTTGATGCTATTTTCCGATATTCCTTCCGGTATACCTTCTTCAAATGTTTGATTCGTAGTTTAAACATTTTGCTGTAAATGTTATAGATAGCTGAAGCAGGGATAGCTCGCAATAAGATATTTACTCGTTGTCATTATTGCAATATGTTCGTACTACGAGGTTAATATCATGCTGTGTCGTAAAATATAGACGATGTAACACAATATGCACCTGTACGGTTACACGAACAATACCATGTGTTTCAATTACACGTGCGACTTGGCGCATCACGTTTAGAACAACTTGCTACTAAACAATAATTGCTTGTCTGTCACGCACAGACGACAGCCTGCGATAATAGCGGACGATGGGCCAACCATCCGGGTGTTCAGTGCGCAATGGATGGATACTAGGACGGTGGATTGTAGCTTTTTCATCGATCAGGAAGCGGTTCCGCGATAAGCCGCGTAGCGTAGACTCGAAAGCGTAAGTAATAGCTGGCTAATATGTAACCAAAGAAAAGCGGCTCGCACCGCACCGCCCCATCGATCATGACTATGAGCCGACGGACGCGGAAACTTGATGGAGGCCCGTAACGAGCCGGGTGACCGCCCGTGCTGAGTACTCCGCCTAATGTGCTGGCAATATGTTGGAGTCGTTGTTTGGTTTTTTCGTCATGATGGCGACTCTGATGATGGCGGCGAATCTTGAGTATCAATGTCCAAATATTGTTATTGCTAAACTCTAGCGATTAACCTTGAATTATACACAAGTGTCAAACTTTTCTTTCAAAATATACAAAGCTGCCATATGAAGCTGTGAAAGAAATTGACGAATCTTAATGAATTTCATATTCTCAATTCATATTTTGAGAAAATAGCTATCACTTTAGTCTATTCAAGATAAGAAGGTTCCCGTGACAGGACGAAGTTTTCCGTTTCATGATTTTGAAAAGATATTTCTTTAAATTTTACAAATAAAATATTTGTGTAACGTATATGTACTTACGTGAATCGTTTCAATACGATTCAAATACGTAAATACGTAATTAAACAAATATTTTTTTCAGAATAATAAATAATTATTATTCCTTTTTAACTGGAGTGACATTCTTGTTTCTATTAAATGTGTACTTAATTAATTATTGCATTTTTGATATTTTTATTCATGGAAACTAGTATGCATGAAACGGAAAACGTCGACCTATCACGGGTACCTTCATATCTTGAATAGACTTATTTAAAGTAATCAGACTTTCAAACTACTCGTAATTTGTAGGTAGGTATTATTTCTTTATTGCACAATTAGGTAACACTGTTTCAACATTCCACTTTGATTGACTGGTCGTCGTTGTTTCAGTCAAACTGGTGATAAATTTCAAGGCTGTAACTTTAATGGTTGCGTTATTACAAAGTGCAATGTACATCATCCTGTCCCATGAAAATTCTTGCCTAATATTGTCAGCAGACTGTCATCATCATCAATATGGAACAGACGCTCACTCCTTCGTGATTTCATTTGTGTGTTCAATTCAACGTGCGCAAATTTACACTCAGTGTGATGTGCTTCGCCTGTCAATGACAAATTTGCACACAGAGTGGAGAGGACAAGACGATGCTCTGATAATGAAAATTCAATCTTTCTTTATTGTTTTAGGGGCTTTGAAACTATCAGACCAAGTCACGATTAGCGCTCTAACTAGATTGTTGAGAAGAGTGGTGTGATGACTGGTGCCTATGTAGCCTCCCTATTTATTTTTTAACTTTTAGTACATTATCTTTCTATTCAATAAAAATGTTAAAGAAAACTATTTTTATACAACTGTGTTGGCAAACATCAGCCTGCCATCTAATGCTAAATGCGATTCCTGTAAGATTACACATTTACAACCTAACCTTAACCTCTACAAGGACCCCAGTGTGCATTACCATCTTGTGACCATAACATGTCAAGTCACAGTACCCAGTAATTTCACAGATAAGCAAGCACCGCTATTTTGTGTCAGAAACTAAAAAATAGATAGACTACCTCTGGTTAAACCTCTGCAATGGTTGTATTGTAAACGTCTTCATATATTTAAGGCGCATATTAGGGTCAATCATAAAAAAATCTCCGCAGAAAAAATCGGTTCTCTTCATAAATATTGAATAAAAAAATGTTTAAAAAAGATATGTTATTATTCAACGCATTCTTTAAAGGATGGTCTTTTTATAAATTAATTAAAACTTGGTTAAAATGTGACCCAAACGTGCCTCGATTTTAAAACTTTAAACCTAATCGCGTCGTAAATATTAGGTTAAATCATGTACTTTCGATTTCAATAAATAAAGTGAACAGCGGATGGTCTTTTTAGATTTTTCTTATTCGCCTTTATTAATTTTTAATTGAAATAATTCATCTTACACGTAAAGGTTTGCTTAAATATTCCCCTGACTCTCACTCACTCACTCCTATGTAATCAGTGCGGGACGATCGACGCAAGGTCATTGGGAGCACTATGCGTCTTAATACAATCATTTAAATCCAAAGTTATGGGCCTAGTCATTCATAAGCATTAGCGAATTTATATTATATTTTTTTATTATATTTGGCTAACGTTTCAGATATACTAACATTGATCGTATTATCGTTATTGTATTGTTCCCTTGACCTCAGACGTACCTCAGAGGTTCGGAGATATAATGTATCAGTGCTTGCACCGCTTATTAAGGCTAGACTAAGTCATGAAATTTAACGAAACGATTACTGCTCAAAAATTACTGTAGAGTAAAAAGGGAGAAAGAAAGTCCTATAATCTCGTTATAAAAAACTAATATTAATGTTGACGATTTTTTAATATAGAGGATTTTTTGTTGTTTGACACAATAACCGGTTGAAGTTTCAATTAATTTCTGGATCATTTATTGAAAGTCAATTCGAAGTATCTACTAAAAAGTAACGTTTTCGTTCATGAACATTGATTTACTACCAAACGTAGATAACGCATGAACGTTCGAAAAGTGGGCCGGTGAAGAACTGCCCAATCGGGCCTCGTGCAGTTCTTTTCCATGCGTTGGATAAGCAATTTTGAGCATTATGTTTGAGAGTATAAAGTTGATATTTTCTTGTAGCAATTACTAAAACGTCAAATTTAATGTGGCTAGGTATGAAATGATGTAACTGCACACGGTTGTACTTCAAATAGTTGCCGTAATAATAAAGAATAAGGTTAAATTCGATAAATACGGTACTTTCTTTATGGTAATTTTAATTCGGGTGTGCATATTCAACTACCTATTTAACAGCGTACAAATGTATAGTCGATTAGGTGACAGATTTCAAGCGCGTTTTTGTATGAAGTGCTCTATCTACGTTTGGTAGTAAATCAATGTTCATGAAGCTAACGAAGCGACAGGTAAAGCTATATGTAATATACATACATAAGAAATAATCAACCCCCGTAAAAGAGTACATTTTGTGAACTGGCCTGACCTCAATGTTCATTCCTGCGTAATTTTTTTTGCAGCATTTATTATTCAATGAGTTTTACTTTGATTTTACGCCAATTCCAAATTCGATTCTGTTGCAAAATAAGCAACGGCCAGACCCATCAAGCCAGCCGTGTCTCTGCGTGGCCTCTGTATCAATCACAATCAATCAGCCACGTGATAATAATAGGATATTGGTCACGGATCTTCGCGAATTCGTTGCTTCACTACTATAATTACATCAATTGTTGCGTGCAGCGCAAACAGCACAAACAGTGTGCTAGGCATTTGAAGGAACCGTTCAAAAATATAAGATATACCTACTATACCCACGATTACATTAGAATTAAGTATTGATCCAACTTCAATGCTTTAATTCATGTATAAGTAACCTTTTTCCTTTTCATAATTTTTCGGGTGGATTAATGAAAGTGATTTAGGTCCAATTTCACCAATATTTAAACAGGTGGTTAGTTAACTAACAAACAAGTTTTTGACATTTTACTCATACAATAAGTGCCAAAAACGGTTGTTTGTTAACTATAACCGCCTGTTAAATGTTGGTGAAATTCGACCTTAAGCTGTCAGAAATTCCTTTTAGGCTTGTCATATAATTACATCCATTTCGTTCGCGCAGACTAATCAGGTGTCGCTTTTTAAAATTTGGGGTTTAAGTCATGCATCGGAGACTTCATCGACATTCACTATAATTGCATTACATAAAATTATATCAAAAGTTTATTCATCCGATTCAAACAATCGTGCCGTTTCTATATTATTTCCAACATATTCAGTGTGTACTTAAACTAGAATATAAAGTGTGCTCAATAGCTCTCCAGGGGCTTACAATGCTCGCTTTCTTTTCGCAGACCAAAGGTACGAATTATAGTACCGCATTAAGTGTACCTTTTATTATATGTACTGTTATTTACATATTGCCCAAGCTTGTTCAGAGGGCAAGGGAGTGGGTAACAGTAAACCGTATACTTTTTGGGGATACAATAATGATTATACCTATTAGGGCGAGGGGCGAAATCGGATACAATGGATATTTTTATACTCCGCTTTGGCTTCCAAACACTTATCATTCAGAAAATTTTTGTTAGAAAACAGGAACTTTCTGAATAAGTATGCTGATGGAACTTTGACCCACTACCCCGCGGTTTTGCTTGGTTTTTGCACTAAGGATGTTTGGTACAAAGCCTTAAAAAAAGTAATGAAACACCCCCAAAAAAATGCCGTTTTTTATATCGTAATAGTTATTTAAATAGTTGACCAGCCAAGTCCCTTAAGGGTTCAATACACAGTCAATACTTGACTTTTTTTTACTTCTAATACATAATTACTTTATTTTATATTAGAGCAAAGAAAGCCTTTTAGGTTCAAAGGGAACCTTATACAAAACTGTAAGGCTTTTTTATGATCGTAAATTCTTCTAATTTGAATACTGGTGAAAAATTTGAGAAACTGTAGAGATTGCGGTTAAACATTGGAAAAATATTACTAAGAAGCGATGTAGATTTATGTGGATTCTTGGTAATATTTATGTGGATTTTAGATAGCTTTACTCGTATAAAGTTATCAACCACAGACAGAACAGAATATCAACTATGGTCGTATCCTGTATGGGTACAATTAGTTTAAAAAGTTAATAATTTCAAACATGGACATCAATTGTGTTTAGTCATTAAAGGTTAAAAATAATTATCGATACCTAAATTACAGATGTTGACCCAGTATGCCCATTCGCCGCAGGTGCTTGGAGCGGATATTGACCGGCTTTAGAACTATCGGATGTTGTAAATTCAACTGTTACTTCGTTATTCATCATATGCTTAATGTAATTTTTAAAATAGGCCCTTTTGATCACAGGGGCCTATTTCAAAAAGGCTGATCATTCATCGGTAAGGCTTAATTTCTATAAAGATAATGTGGATCGATGAAGAAGAAATCTTTTAGAAATAAATGTTGTAGTTTCTAATATCTATATGAATTATATTATAAAATAAGACTACATTTATAGTGTCTGATGTGTACATTATAAATACCGTAGTATTGTACTGAATATAGTATAACGCTTATGGTCGGATAAGTATTAAATCTCAAATAAAATATTAACACATACAAGTGCGTAACCGGTTAGCTTTCTAGAAATACATAAACTAGAATGTACATACATTCTAGTTGCAGTACGAAAGTCCACGGGAACTAATTAGCAGTTGAAAAAACACCGTTTGGGAAAAATATATCACTCGTCGCGGCTCCTTAAGGGGCCGTAATCTCTAGATTTATGATAGGCACTGCTATACTTCAACCCGAAATAGTATCTATCCCAATGTCGTCAGAAGTAATTTACTGTATGTAAATTAACTTACAGTCTTCGAACAGTTATCTTTAATTTTAAATTGTTCGAATAGTTGGATGCTCGAAATTTTCAACTTAACTTATACTTAAATGGCAATTAAAAAATATATATATCTTATTTATTCACTATCAGAATTGTTCTTTTTAACAACTATGTGATAGTTAATTAACTATCACATAGTTGTCAAAAAGAACAGGGATTTTCTCTGCTATTTATCGCCTGGAGAACTTTCTATCTCCAGATACTAAGAAAATGCTTGTACAGACTTTGATATTTCCCAAATTGACTATGGTGATGTGTGCTATATCGACCTTAATGCGGATGTACTCAATAAACTTCACCGACTTTTAAATAACTGCATTCGATTCGTCTTTAACTTAAAAAAGTTTGATCATGTTTTTGAACATCGGCTGCGTATAAATGTTTGTCTATACGGCAACGTCGGCATATGAGAACTTTGACATTACTTCATTCACCACTTAATAGTTCTGTTTTCTTTTTATTAATAGCAATAATTATACACAAAATAGGTGCTCTCCCCTCCATATGTCCTTTTTATTAACAAACCAATAAGACAATTTGTCAATTTATTAAAAATTATGTTTTAGAATTCATTTGCTATGTTTATTACATGAAGTTCAAATGTATTGACTGGGATTCCTTCAGAACTCAGTGTTAGACCCACTGACCTCAAGATCATAGGCATATTTAATTATATTTTTAACCTAACACTGTGCTATGAATCTCCAGGGCAGTTCCCGGAGGCCGTAGGGCTCCGCTGCTTGACTTTAGAGCCAGACAAACTAACTTAACATCAAGGAGGAATTCTGTGGAATTACACAAGTAATAAATATATCTATAGAGAGAGAATAAGTTATGAAACTGGAATATCCTATCTCTGACCCGTGATCGCAAGAAGTTACAATCGAAGGTACCTAATCTAATTTTTTAGAAAAAGAAAGAAAACTATTTGTTTGTGTATTTTATTACCCCGGTTGTATTATGACTTTTGTACCCAGTTAATTTAGCAAGAACTTACCGAGATTGATCAAACAAACCTGAACCATCCTGCCCTTGGCTTGTATTAATTAAACCTTAAGTTAAGTGCTTTGCATTAAGGGATTTTATTTACTTTAGTGACATATGCATAAGTGAGTTATGTACCTACCAGAATAAAGCTTTTCATTTTGTATCTGACTAAAGGAATAAGTTTGTTTTTTTTTCTTTCAAATTTAAGATTTCCCTATATTTCTACAATTTAGCAAGAAAAAGTACTACAATTTGGCGCCCGAATATACAGCAGGTTTTGTGGCATTATATGGCCCATTATTCTGGTCAAATGCTCAGATAGTGTTGATCCATCTCGGTATGTATCTTTAATAATTTTCTTTTTAACGTTGTGTGTTAGTTGAGCTAAAACTCAAAAACGGCTCGACCGATTCTTACGAAATGTTATGTGTATTTGAATAGGTCCAGGGAAGGCTTAAAAGTACAACTGGACCCAGTAGGTGGCGCCGTAATCGGACAGGAGAACGTCTGCCGGTCTCACTAGTTAACTACACTTTAGTTATAAGATAAATAACAAGATTTCTATGCAGGTTTGGTTCAGATAGGTATAAATAAAAACAAATTTTAGTTACATTTGCAAAGGTGAATATATTTTAAGATTTTTTGTTCATAGTTTGAGTATATAACATAAATAATATTGTAAAATTAACTTATCATATAGAATAGAGCGTAGCGTAGTATATTTTTACAAAAATGGAGCAAAGACCAATTAGTTTTAATTTACTTAACAAAGATGAACTAGAATATGAGGTGAAAATCAGGGGTTCGAAACCAGCTGACACGGTGATGGCTCTGAGAGCACAGATCCGTACCCTCAATAAAGATCTGCCTTCTGATGAAATACTGACTTGTGATCTTGATGTCAATATTGAATTAAAAGTAATTCAAAAGAAATTAGATGATCTTGAGAAGCTCATCACAAGCGCTTCAAGTAAGCTGTCATCGCTTAAGATGTTAAATAGAATTCAAACTCTTGCACACCACTTATTCCACAGAATTGGTCGCTTGTCTTTATCGGAGTATGATGATAATAATCTTACTTCTTTAATTACTTCTCTGAATAATAGATTAGATAGCATTCTTGTAAAAATAGATAATATTTGTCATAATTTTAAAAGTAGCCTGGCACCTGAACAACCGATTGAGCACTCCACTGCAACTACACACAATACAGCTAATGATTGCTCCGTGCATAAACTAAATTTACGCTTCAATGGCAAGACATGCATTAAAGCCTTCTTACAACGCCTCGAAGAGTTATGCTTGTCTCGTGGCCTTGCAGATTCAAAGCTTTTCTGTTCTGCGGCTGAACTTTTCACTGATGAAGCGCTATGCTGGTATCGAGGAGTAAAGTCAGACGTTCACAATTGGACTGAGCTGAAGACCTTGCTTCTCGATCAATATTTACCATCTGATTATGACCATCGCTTGATGCAGGAAATTAGAAGTCGTACTCAGGGCCCCGACGAAAGCATTGTGAATTATCTCAGCATTATGCAAAATTATTTTACTCGATTATCAAAACCAATCTCTGATGATGATAAATTGAACATAGTCATGTTTAATATTAGACCATTTTATACTACTCAGCTTGCTCTAGCCCCAGTGGAATCTTGGACTGATCTAAAGAAAAAATGTAGGTTGTTAGAAGGTGCAAAGGAGCGATCGGTGCATTTCAGTGAACCTCCTAGGGTCACCACATCTTCTCTGGCCCCCGATTTGTGTTATAAAAGTAGTAATAGTAGTAGCAGCACTAGCAAGGCGCCACCAAAAGTCTCTTCAATACAGCCAGCAAATAATACACAAAATAATCTTTTTTGTGTCCGCTGTCGGAAAAATGGTCACAGCTTGAGGTATTGCAAGGCGCCTTGGGTACTTATTTGTTATCGTTGTGGAGAAAAGGGGTTCAATGCAAATAATTGTCCAAAGTGCACTTCTTCAAAACCTTCAACCGTAGAGATTCCAAAAAACGCCAAGTAGTGAACCGATGGCATAAAACAGTATATTTTTATAATAAACATTGTAATTCTGAACAGTCAAGGCAGAAATACAATGAATTCTATAATAATGTAAATAAAGCTAGTAACATACATATGCATAAAGGTAAGGTTACATCGGTTCACGCTACTACTAACGCCACCTATAATGATACCAGAGCTTATCTGAAGATTAATATTTTTGGCTTGGAATTCAGAGGATTACTAGATTCAGGATCACAGATCTCCATTGTGGGAGGGCAAGCATACAAATATTTTAAAGATTTCGCTACTTTACATAAGTCTGAGGACTTAGACTTTATAAAAACTGCAAATGGTTCTACTTCACGAGTAACTGGGTATTTATTTTTACCTGTATCAATAGAGAATAAAACTCGTGTTATTAAATTTTACGTCGTCCCTGGAGTTGCTACAGAGTTGTTATTTGGCTTAAATTTCTGGAAGGAATTTAATATTGCGCCAGATATTTTATCATTGTTAGAGGATAGCGGACATTTATATAAAAATAATAATCAGGTGTACACAGTTATGTCAGGCAGCCGTGCTTTACATGATTTTGAAACTTTATCTAAGCTTGAGCGTAGGCTGGTCAATGACGTCATAAAGCAATTTGATGACATTTCCGCAGAAAATATAGGCCTAGGTAGGACACACTTAGTGAGCCATAAAATTGATACCGGTGACCACCCACCTATTAAACAACGGTATTATGTAGTCTCACCCGCTAAACTGGCAGAATTAAATAAACACCTAGACCAAATGCTGAAGGATGATGTTGTGGAGCCTAGCGGCAGTGCATGGAACAACCCCGTTACTTTGGCGGTTAAATCAGATGGGTCATCACGTTTCTGCTTGGACAGCCGAAAACTTAACGCCATATCAAAGCATGACGCTTACCCTATGCCTTATATTAGCCATATTCTGGACCAGCTCAAAAACGCTAAGTACTTATCTTCTATTGACCTTAAGTCTTCATATTACCAAGTTCCTTTGGACTCTATTGAGTCCAGAGAGAAAACTGCTTTTACTATTCCCTGCAGAGGCTTGTTTCACTTTAAGGTCATGTGCTTTGGACTTACTGCAGCTCCAGCTACGCAGCAGCGGTTGATGGACCGCCTCTTTGGCCCCGAGTTTGACAATAAGGTGTTCGTATATGTTGATGATTTAATTTTACTTACCCCTGAAGGCCCAACGGCCTTCCAGGATCACCTCCAGCTCCTACTTAGGGTAAAAGAGAGACTTAAACTAGCCAACCTTACTGTCAACATGGGTAAATGCCAGTTCTTCAGGAGACAGCTGAAATTCTTGGGTCATGTGGTTGACGAATATGGTCTGCGCACGGATCCTGACAAAATTAAGGCTATAGTAGACTTTCCTATTCCCACCTGCAGGAAAGACGTCAAACGTTTCTTGGGAACTGCATCTTATTATAGGCGTTTCATAAGAAATTTTAGTCATAGAGCTGGCCCCCTTAATGCTCTTACTTCTACCCGTAAGAGCGCGCCCCCTTTCAAATGGACGACCGAGGCAGACGAGGCGTTCAACGACCTAAAACTCGCACTGTCTACTTCTCCGGTTCTGGTATGTCCTGACTTCTCGAAAGATTTTGCTGTCCACTGTGACGCTTCTGATTTCGGGTTAGGAGGGACCTTGACCCAGGTTGTAGATGGACAAGAACATCCTGTTGCATACTGTAGCCGTTCACTAACACCCGCCGAACGTAACTATTCCGCTACAGAGCGAGAGGCATTGGCCGTGGTACATGTCGTTGAACACTTCCGCCCTTACCTTGAAGGTGGTCGACAATTTAAAATCATTACCGATCATGCTAGTCTAAAGTGGTTTTTAAACCTTAAGAATCCGACAGGACGACTAGCGCGTTGGGGGTGTAGGCTATCGCCTTATAATTTCATTATTGAGCATCGTAGTGGATCTCAAAACGTCGTACCGGATGCACTATCACGTTCTGTACCAGTGGCAGCCGTAGACGCATTTACTTCCAGCGATGCTTGGTATAACAATATATTAAAACGTTGCACGGATAGGCCGCGCGCGTGTCCCAATTTTCAAATTATTGATGGTAGGCTTTTTAGATTTACAAAAAGCACTAACAAACTCTGTGGTGACTACCAGTGGAAAGAGGTTGTACCAAAGGAGCTTAGGGAGGATATTATTACAAGTAACCATTCTGAACCAATTGCTGCGCACTTAGGCGTTGCAAAAACATATAAAAGATTAAAATTACGGTATTTTTGCCCGGTATGCATAAAGATACCGAGGAATTTATTAAAAATTGTGCCACTTGCAACTCATATAAACATAGCTCACTAGCGCCAGCTGGCTTTATGGGGGAACCCAAAGTTTGCTGTCGACCATTCCAGTGCATCAGCATTGATCTGGTTGGTCCACTGCCGATGTCTCGACAGCAAAATACATTTTTACTAGTAGTCGTGTGTTGTTTTACAAAATATTGTTTATTATTTCCTATACGGCGTGCAACGGGCAAAGTTATAGCGCAAAGGTTAGAAGACCATGTATTTCTGGTTCACGGAATACCACAGACTGTGATGTCTGATAATGGCTCGCAATTTATAAGTCATGAGGTTCAGGCATTATATGAAAAATACAATATTCCGCAAGTACATTTGGGTCCAGTATATTGTCCACAAGTTAATACGGTGGAACGTTATAACCGCACAATAATCACTGCAGTTTCCTCGTTTGTTGAGAACGATCATAGAACGTGGGATATTAACATACATAAAATACAATTTGCCATGAACACCTCAGTAAATGAGTCTACTTCTTATACTCCTTTCATGCTAGTACACGGTAGGGAAGCTGTCACAGATGGTAGTATTTACCGTGATTTTGAAGATCTCCAAGAGTTGGTTGTGGTACCACGCGATACTCATGCGTCTAATATTGGCCACCTCGGTGACATTTTCATCAAAGTCCGAGAGTCATTGCGTAAGGCCCATGAAAGGAATATAAAATACTATAACAACAAACGCAGAGATATCTCTTTTAATGTTGGTGATTTTGTGTGGAAGCGTACGTACAAGCAGAGTTCTGCTAATAAATATTTTACTGCTAAACTTGCCCCTAAATATGAACGTTGTAAAATTATACGTAAGCTTTCTCGCCTCGTCTATGAGCTCGAAGACGGGAACGGAAAATACATAGGAAAGTGGCACATAAAAGATTTTAAAAATTTAGATACTTCGTGTGACTAAATTACGTACCTAGTAACATAATACCTACTTAATTTTCATTTTTAAACTCTTATGAAAATAGCCATATTTTTATAAGCATTTAACATTTAAGCACTGCGGGTGCGGCGGTCACAGAATACCCACCCCGCCATTCTTCCTGGCGTCTCGTAGAACCCGAGTGTAGGATAACGCGCCATATAACATCTGGCGGCGTTTTTGCATGTGTCTGTTCCTGTCGTTTTGTATTGATTTGCCTTGATACTTAAGTTTCCATATACCTAACATCTTCAAAATTGATATTACCATTACATAAGTACATAAAGATCTAAAACACAAATATTATACGTGTCTTAGTTCATACCATTATAAATATATTATTACTACCATTATATAAAATTGATATTACTTCTTTAGTATCTGATACCAGAATTAAAGAACAAGTATGTACTTATTATAACTGTTATGTGGTTAGATAGATGCATTTAGCACAAGATCACAAATATAAACGTGTCTTGTTCATTATTTTTATATGTATTCTACTCTAATCAACAAAATTAATTTTGAATTCCTCACAGGAGCGGTTTGCAACTCTAGAAATAAGCCTTTGCTATATTCTTATAATGGAGGAAGTTACATCTAGCTGGAAACGTAGGAAAATCAATATCGACGATCAGGGGCACATGCAACTCATTTTTTTATTATTCCCTTTTTATTGTTTTTTTTACTTATTATTTGACGGTTAGAGTCAAAATGTCTGTAATAACGACATCTACCGGTGGTTGTTGACATTACATGCTATACTCTGTTAGTGTCAAGATATACTTATTTAACAACGCCATCTCGGCGTCAGTCCTGACACTACAGTTTTTTCTTTATTACTTACTTATATTTGATGGGCATAGGATATAATGCCTTTTACCTATTTATCACGGCCATATAGGTGCTAGCAGAAGTGGTTTCGCTAGATTTTGCCACCTTATGGGTGAATATTTTTTTTACAACCATGTAGGTGCTAGCAGCAGTAGTTTCGCGCTAGATTTTGTCACCTTTATTGGTGAATGTTGCTTTTTTTATTACAATCTTTAACATACCATATTAATGGATTTACGTAGATTTAAGGTGCATGCGTGTTAAATATTCTTTATTTACACACGTTTATATTTAAAGCTTTATTTTTTATCTTATACACATAAATAAACTTATAAAAAAAATAATAACGTAAGGCGTAATTGGGTACAAAGTTTATCACGAATGAATAGTTTTTAAGTACCTAATTGATTCCATTTATAATAATTCTGTTTGGTTGGTTAGGGGGTTTTGAGGCTGACGGGGCGTCAGACGAATTCCCTACGTGAATTCTATCGTGGTTGGGGGGATACTGTAACACCGTTTTTTCTTAAAATTTCATAAAACACTAATTTCTGCGAAGAAAATCCATAGGTATTTCTCCCGTTTTCCGTGTGAATTTAATTTGAAAAGCCACAGTGAATCGTGACAAGTCAGTTCTTTTTGTTTTCAGCTTGAAGAGTAAAGCTAAGGAAAAAATACTATATTTACTCGCCGGCACGCGATTCATTAAATTAAATGGATTTATTGTATCAATAAGTGCAAAAAATCAATAAGGTATCTAATTAACTTATTATATTTCATGATCTAAAACAGATTTTGTTAATTTTATTTTTATTTGTGGGTAAATTGATTATTAAATCAAACATATTACATTTCCGAAATTCGCCTTTTTCATCCCCTATTTCATTAAAAAACCCTGATAGTAAGCGGCATCTTAGTGGGGTTAAGGCATATATTGAGTAACACTTGCGAATTTCATGTTAAATTCTAAATTTTCACAATATTAAGTTTCACATCCTTCTTTGGCAAAGAACTCACAAATTAAGCTGTTTTCTTTTTATTAATAGCAATAATTATACACAAAATAGGTGCTCTCCCCTCCATATGTCCTTTTTATTAACTAACCAATAAGACAATTTGTCAATTTATTAAAAATTATGTTTTAGAATTCATTTGCTATGTTTATTACATGAAGTTCAAATGTATTGACTGGGATTCCTTCAGAACTCAGTGTTAGACCCACTGACCTCAAGATCATAGGCATATTTAATTATATTTTTAACCTAACACTGTGCTATGAATCTCCAGGGCAGTTCCCGGAGGCCGTAGGGCTCCGCTGCTTGACTTTAGAGCCAGACAAACTAACTTAACATCAAGGAGGAATTCTGTGGAATTACACAAGTAATAAATATATCTATAGAGAGAGAATAAGTTATGAAACTGGAATATCCTATCTCTGACCCGTGATCGCAAGAAGTTACAATCGAAGGTACCTAATCTAATTTTTTAGAAAAAGAAAGAAAACTATTTGTTTGTCTATTTTATTACCCCGGTTGTATTATGACTTTTGTACCCAGTTAATTTAGCAAGAACTTACCGAGATTGATCAAACAAACCTGAACCATCCTGCCCTTGGCTTGTATTAATTAAACCTTAAGTTAAGTGCTTTGCATTAAGGGGTTTTATTTACTTTAGTGACATATTCATAAGTGAGTTATGTACCTACCAGAATAAAGCTTTTCATTTTGTATCTGACTAAAGGAATAAGTTTGTTTTTTTTTCTTTCAACTTTAAGATTTCCCTATATTTCTACAATTTAGCAAGAAAAAGTACTACACGCCAAGTCCAGTTATCTTCTTAATAATAGTATTGAGTTCCTATGTTCTTCACATGATAGATCCCTTCGTTCTACCTTTAATAGTCTCCTCTAATGCCCCTCTCTCAAATCTGATATCATCGTACATTCTTCTTTCATAGTCCAGTCAGTCCTGTTATGGAATGCTCTCCCACTTGACGTCAAGCAAATTGAGTTTTTAAAAAACAAATCACGAAAACTATACGATGAGAATCTCTTTAACACCTGCTGATTAGGGATAGGTAGATCATCCTGAAACATCGTTTCTCAAACTCAAAAATCTTTTTTCAATATAGACATATTTACAGGCACTACTTATTGACGTCAAAAAATAACAAAAATATTCAACCAAGAATCTAATTAACTAAATTATTTAATCCTTGTAAGTTTAGAATTCGTTTCCGTTATACGAGTACTTATAGTTTTGCATATTAATAGTTTAGGCAAGTATATATTAGTTTATTTTATTCATAATATTCATGTATGAAAATCCAATTTTATTTTATTATTATAGTACTTGTACTCATATACTTTCTTTTCTCTGCACCACCCAAAGGTTGACTGCCTTTGGCATTAATTCCGCCTCTGTCCACAAATTGTACTAGCAGATTAAATAAATAAAAGAAATTATACCTCGAAATCTTATCACAGTAATACTTTAACACTTGTTTTTGTCTTTTTTGGTCCTTTCATCTCCCACGATCGAAAAACTATCACATTAGAGTAAATTTAGGTCAACAGTTCAACACTGTTTCGATGTACCAGTGCAAGCACGTGTTTCCTAACAAAGGAAAGCCAGTGATTATTTCCTTGAAGAGATATTTGCTTGGCCAGTGTACCTAGGATTTGAGGCAGTTAAAGGATGGCGGCTGATGTTGTGAAAATTTCCAAATTATTATTTTGCGCCGTTATTAATAAGTCTGGTATGGTTTCCATAGTCAAATGAAGCAGATACTATATACATTTAGAAAAGGCAACAATCCTTACAATTTTATCCGCTGAAGTGAACACATGTCACTACCATAAAATGCATAGCCTTAGAATATACTACGCCAGTATATTCTATTATGAAATGTATTTCTTTCTCTATTGGATGAAAGGAGTCTGACGATTACAATTGACTTTGACGTGATTATAAGCAGTATGAATGACCAAAAGAATATACTATAGGAACTATATATTATTTTGGTAACCTAAATTTAATGATATCACCCATATTATAGTTGATATCATTGTATTAGAGTAAATTAATTGCAAAGAAATAACTAACGTCAACGGAGATCTAACCAATATACCCTCTATTTATTTACATTATACTCTTTACTTGGACAGAATTCCATTACTAAAACGAATTTTATTTGAGTGGCATCAGATATCAAAAAGACAGTAAATTTGTTCGGTTTAAAAAAACAAATAACCCCACACCCGCATCCGAAACGAGGAATTCCCAAATGTAGCTTCGTTATGGATCCCCTGAATGACGGTGACGCAGAAGGTACTCCCGAGTCCAATATTTATAGACGCATATTTGCCTTTTACGTAACGTTCCTTCTGTTATCTTGTTTGTATTAGCTAGTGGATGTATGTTCATTTTTAACCGACTTCAAAAAGGAGGAGGTTTTCGATATCGGTTCTTCGACCCGTATGTTGTTTTTTTGTGTGTATGTTACGCGATTACGCCGCCAGTTGTGGACCGATTTTTAAAATTCTTTTTGTATTCAATAGAGTATACTCCCGGGGTGGTCCCAGTGTCACCAAAGTCAGGATCTGATGATGGAATCCCATGAAAATCGAGGAAAACCCTTAAATTTGTGTGTAACCTTAAACGTATTTCATGTTTGTTCCGAAGTTATTCTCGTATTTGCGTCTGGTAGTCATGAACCGAGCTGATGATGGAAGGATCCTTAACTTTTGGACTTGACCTGACCTGACCTTGCACCCAAAAAATTGGAAAATTTTAAGGTTTTCTAGGAGATCATCGTTTGGCACCGACTTTAATATAGAAGTGTGATGTTGTCTGTACCTATTCTTATATTATTTTAAACTTTTCAGTGTTTTTGAAGTCGGTTTTTATTTTTTGTAAAATTGTACTAATAAGCCAAATATTATGTCTCGTCGTTCAGCATTCAATTCATGTTTGTCACCGACATCCAAATATTTAACCACCCAATCATATTAACAAAAAAATCACGTGATTATTTGTTTGCCCGCGATTTTGTCAGCATGGTCTTCCCAATGGAAGTTTTTCCAAGGCAAATTTTATATCTAGCTAGTTAGTCTGTGTGTGTTTATGTCAAATCCTATTCAAATTTTCAACAATTTCTACTTGGACGAATATTTGGATGCGATTTGACATAATTGCATTTGTCGCGATGATATATTGAGGATATTGTGCATGAATATTGACAACAAAAATTTTCATTTTGACGCAGAATGTTGTGAACTATTTGATAATGCCGAATTGGCACTTAAGGAATTAGTCAAACAATAGCACGTTGCGTGAGAGGCACGGAAGTGGGCACGCAGCCGGGAAGCCCTGTGATATCGATCGCGCGCGCCCCACGCGTTATGACCATCGGCGACAGGAGGGCGCTCTGCTTCCCGTGAACACTCCGCTGGGCTTGGGAGTTTTATTGCCATATAACTTAAACACCATAACATTGTTAATTAAAAGTTCGTCAATGTAAACATGGGGCGGAGCATTCGAGCGGAACCTGTTTGCTGTGCGAATCTATATGTCATACATAACACTTAGATGCCTCTGTGGTTGTACGGGCTTTCGTCTTGTAGGCCTTGTTCTGTTCAGTTCACCTCGACCTAGAAGATCTATTGTGCCTCTGTGGTGCATTTGTGCAGAAATTTATTGAAAGTCTTTTGAGAAATGTGTCTAAACGAGCTGTGTCTCTTTTTTTGCTTCCAGTATGCCGAAATCACTGATATGAATGCATATTAATCCATTTATCCTACTTGTATTTGCAGACATCTTGAGTATATTCAGAATGTATGCACATACAAGGTTCAATATGTTTTCTTTAAATAAGAATGGTTTGCTTTGTTTTGACGTCAATAAGTGCCTATGTTGAATAAAGATTTTTGAATTTGAATTAAAACAATTTAAGTAATTGAAACGTTCCAACCAATATTCCGTTACTACTAGCCTATATATAGGTATTTTAGAATGTGTGTCAGTATCATTAATTCCATGTAAAAAGGCAGACGTTAAGTGAATGTTGAGTACGCGAGCAGTAAACTGACAAAGTCCTGGAAGGGAATCCTCGAAAGAATTTCCAATTGCGTGTAATCCAACTGTGTGACCTCAAACTTAAAATCACCCGTATCATAATCGGCCCTGGTTTCTCTAAGCAACAGGATATGCATATTATTATTACTAATTTACTTACTATTATAATATTATGTCATAATTGGATATGAAAGGACCACTAATTCCCATAACGTTTTAAACCAATAAAAAGCAGTAAAATTATATATTCAATTCGCATGCATTTTCATGAAATATATCATCATGACCAATCACGTTTTTTAAATAAAAGCTCCTTTCAATCCTTTTAACGGACATTAATAAGGACCATGGCAACGAGAACTTGGGTATGTAATCAATTTGAGGCGCATTCATTTCATGCGCCATAGTTCAAAGGTAAAAAATAAACAAACACTCTACTGAATCATGGCGATAATGTTGCCCGTAGCTCTAAATAGTGTTTATTTCGGTATAGTTGCCTATAAACGCTGCAATGATTAATAGAGTATAAACAAGAATGTACGGAAATAACCTGATACCGGAATGAGACTTGATTGTTGAGCACATGCGGGCTCATTTATCCCAAGAACCCACTTTTTTGTATCTATACATTTTCTAAATAGGTCGCCCCTGCCCCTTTATCGCGTAGCGTAACTTACAATCTTAACGATCGCATAAAATGTTGCCAGCCAAACGTAATCTACTCGATATAATTTTTTACATACGTAATCCACAGCTGCTTTATTTGAAGCATTAAATACACAATACAAGCATTGTTTTACTTGTTACCTCAAGGTGAAGATTATCTCTTTGTAGCTTGTGGTTGGTTTAGCGTGTGACGTCCTGTCTATTGTCACAAAATGTTATCAATTATTTCGTGTAAAATATTCTCTTCTTATACTATGATCTCCGTATACAATTTGCAGTCCATTGGTCCTGTTATAAGTATAATATTTAGTATCTTTGATGTAAACACATTAACCACAGAATTTCTAACTGACGCCGCAATGATTGTAATATCGAAAGTGATAGTGATAGATTTTGAGCTACACAACAAGCCTCCTGCTGATGATATAGCCCTAAATTATGTTTATACGGCCATGTTTGTATGGTTGGCGGAAATTACGGAGCCGTTTGCGGTAAGGGGAACATCCACGATCTTTCGTAACGGGGGATGAAAAATTTAAGATAGGCGTAAAGAAGACCCGTGTTTTATCTTCTGTCGCCATCTGTTAATACCTTGTTAATACATTATTCTCCATGTAGTTTGTTGTTCAGTGGAAGGTAGGCTCCATACATTGTTCGTTTTTCTTTTGTTAAATACAATAAGTTTGTACTGAAAAAGATTTGACTATTTCTAATTAGATTTGATAGAAACTAATACTTTCATTTCATAAGAACACATTTTGGTCTATAATAGTGCACATTTCAGATTCAATGATTTGATTAACAAAAGATATTTGCTGTTAAAAGAAGATACATTCACATTCTTACAGCCAATATTATTGAGTTGTAATTTGCAAGGTTTATTGTTTGAGAATTTTTGTATAAAAAATATTATAGTGAATGCTAGCAACATTAACGGGATTTGTCCATGAATGACCACGATATCGTGTCCTCGCCGAGATATCCGCCGGAAAACGTCCAGTGATGCCACCTTCGCAGTTTCGTGAAGCGTGCACCGTGTTTTAATAACGCTTATTACATGAGTGATTACTGATACTGATGCCGGATTCTCATGAGCTTCCTGCATAATTAAGTTTTATCTTAGCTTATTATGAAGCAGCTTCATGAAGGTAGCTTAGTAGTTTTAAAATGTAATGCTCCGTAACGCGTACTCTGTAATTTGATTTATTCGTTATTCGATTACAAGCTGCAAGCTGATTACTATTTGGTCATGTAGAGCGTAGAGCTTAAAATACGAACGTCTTCGTGCTTTTTCTATCTCTCTCTCTCTCTTGCCAAATGAGCTTGTTGTTTTCAAACTTTTTTATCTTAATTTAATAGTGATATTTGATTTATAAATATATCATTATAACAATTGAATATTTGAACATTTTCTTCATTTTGATTTTCTGCAACCTTCAATCGCAAGCTTTAAACCGAATAGGCAATTTGCGCGAGCAGTTCGATCGATGTAGACTAATAATGCATAGTTTTATCGAGTTGAATTTTATTGCTTATTAGAGTTATTAGTAGTAACTATTATTGTTTCTCAAGCTTTTGATTTATTGAAATAAGTGCACAATTAAATGAGTTTAAATCATAAGCTTAACTAGTATATCATTCCGTCGTATTTATTCGGTCTAAGGAAGTTGATAAGAGTCTGCGAGGAATATACCTGTGGTCATCATGTTCTAGTATATAACGTTAAGAAAAGTCAATATATGGTCTTTGAGACGTCCAGTGCCAAGTGTCCCTCAACCATGCCTTCTATAACATTGAACGGGGTTTCGCTGCTAAGGGTGGAAGAGTTTAAATTACCTCGGACACATATTCACTGTTAGTCTTAGAGACCACGCAGACATGGACCGGGAGCGGAGAGCGCTGTCGATAAGAGCAAATATGATCGCTCGGAGGTTTGCGCGATGTTCTAAAAGAGTTAAGTCAACGCTCTTCGGAGCGTACTGTACATCGTTATACTCGTGCAGCCTGTGGGCTTATTACAGTAAAACTATCTATCGCGCTCTCAACATCCAATATAATAATGCGTTTAGGGCGTTGATGGGGCTACCGCGGTGCTGTAGTGCCTCGGCAATGTTCGCGGAAGCGCGAACTGATTGTTTCAACGCGACCATGCGCAAGCGTGCCGCGTCGCTGGTGCGTAGGGTGAAGGATAGCTCCAACACCGTCTTAATGATGTTTGCGTCGAGACTGGACTGGACTGCCATTATTTAAATCATTGTAGTGCGAGACATGTAAATGTGCCAGTGCCTAATAGAATTTATTGACATGTTCTGATTATTATTTTATATTATTATTATATCATTTTATTTGACATTTATTTTAAAATATAATATCGACTGACATGTTAAGTACCTACTTCTTTTATTTTGTTTTTGTATTTTCATTCTATAATAAAAAAAATTAAAGAGTAAATTGTATTATTTTTTTTTTAATTAAATTAATGTTATTATGTTGACATGTATTTTATAATTTAATATGGACTGGTGTAAAATGTAAAATGGTATTGTACTTCAATTTATTATTATTAATTGTATGGGTGGACATTACCTGAAATAAAGAATTATTATTATTTAAACAAATTATGTTGCATTTTTAACCCGCTACTAATGACGTCAATCTGTTGATCTTCATGATTGGTGACACCGCCGGTCTCACGGACCACGGTTTCTATGGAAAGTTTTTATAATTCTTGTAATTTCTTTTCATTTATATTTAAACATGTTTGTCCCTTGACAATTAAAAACGATATTTTAGATAGCACAACCTGTTTAATTGCACTTTTATTTTATAATTTTACAAATTCTTAAGTCAGATATTTTATAGACATTTCTATCAGCATTTTGCCACTAGGAACCAAATAATTAAAAAGTGACATCCTACCAACAAACAAAAACATCAATCATAGACAACTGAAAAATAACAACCTTAAGCCGAACAGTTCCTGCATTTAGGCTCTACATTTTCAAGACACAAATATATATCTTATATTTGTGACCCGATTTCCGGGACGTGCAACGCGCCAACTACTCGAAACCAGGACGAAAATGGAGCATAATAGGGAAAAAAGTTATTTGAATCTTAAAAATCACCCGGTCTCTCAGACATAATAAAAGTTACTCGACCCATTTTAGAGAATGTTCTGTTAAGCTATCCACAATTCCACATAGGTTTACGTATGATTGTGTCCTATTTACACGAAACATGCTTATATTTCACGTGAGACGCGTCGCGTATGTAAATCCGAAGTTCTTCTGAATCAGACGAACCGCCCGCGACACCCATTGTCTCGGGTGCAGCTGTGGCTGTGTCGGGCGGGAGCATCGCATACTACGTTTACCAAATACAAATCATTGTCGAGTTCATTGGAATCGAACGTGTGGGGACTAAAGACAAAGATTATAAGCTGTTGGTGCTACTTCCCACCATTGTTCTGTGAGACGTTGGCTTGGCTCTCATTTGAGACAGTTTCGAGATCGAATGAATATTCTTTATTTGCAGTAGACTGAGGTTACTGAAGACGAGCTAGCTAGCTAGCTAGAGTAGAGAATTAATTGGAGAATAATGAGTTTGTTTTCTGATTTGCATATGCAGTGCTGTCAGTCAATGATGTAATGAAATTTTTAAGTAAGGTTAATAATATCCAACGCTAGATTTTTTTTTCAATTACCACAAGAATGTTGGTACAGATGTGTTTACTTGAATTAATATAAGAAACTTTATTGCCGAATTGCTTGCACAAACTTGTGCGAACTCTATTACCCCTGAAGCTTTTTAAGAAAAATGATTAGTCTCCGCAGACGAAATACAAACATGAAAATTAATAGGTGAAGGATTGTCACGAGTTTCTCTTTGCACAGTACCTACGTGCGGTTTCAACGACACCGTGATTGTCAAGGAAAATTAGTTTTGTCGGTAGCATAGTAGTAGGTACATTAAAAGAACAAAAAAGACCGGGTGCGGTATCGCGTGAAGCTTTAATAATTCATGCATACATTAGTTACATTACTTTACCATCACGGAACCACTTTATACGTGTTGGTTGTTCGACCGTTAAATCTGAGAAATGACAATATGAATAGATATCCAAACTATTCACTTATAAGCACCACGAAACCAAATCTGTCTTTTACCTTCTCACGACATATATATTTATGATATTCGCTTTAGAAATGGATTGAATCTTGAGAAAAATAGAATTGACGCCAGATAGATAGAACTTGAACTTGAATGTGTTACGTCCCAATTTTCTGTACTCTTGATTAGCAATACTAGCGCCAAATAGAGGTGCGGACTGAGTGTGAAAAATCGAAATCTTAGTATCCATTAATTAAAATAAAGAAATTTCAAACACTTCGCTTTGTCGAAATACATAAAACAACTGAGATGAAGAGAATTAAAATTATGGACTTAGTAGAATATTTACCAAAAATTTGCTTTATGTGACATTTCAAATTAATATGCGGTATCATCGCTATTCGATGATTACGAAAAAAAGAAGAAATACGTGTGCAATATTTTTTTGAAATCCACCAGACGGACATTACAAAAAAAATGTCCGCTTCCCTATTGCATCCGATATTACGTGGTTCTTTAATTCTTGAGAAAACCAATCTCCGTGTTATTCATTTTACTCAAGATTTGCGCACCATAGACTACGGCATTTCGGAATTGGCTAGATGACAAACGAAATTTTTTTGCTTTAATAGAAGCTCATTCATATAATAAACATAAAGAAAAAATCGGTTTTCGAATAACTATAAAAACAACCGAGATATAAGGTATTAAAGATTTTTCTCCATCTCTTTCTAGCAAAACGGCAATTTACAAGGAGTCAATATGGCCGTACTCAACAATGACGTCACAGTTGATGTCGGATCTCTCTGTCTAATCGCCTTCAAATTAACAACTTAAAATGCTTGTGTCTAAGGTATTTCTAAGCCGATTTTAATTCTAATTTCACAGGACTGCGTGTTTTTCTACGGTATTTTAATATTTAATGACGAGACGTAAAAATTTGAATTCAGTCATCATCCCAATTCCGAAATGAAATTATTTCGAAAAAGTATCGTAAATAGAACTCTTCTCTTTTAGTTTCGAAATTAACAACCTATATTTCGGAATTCCGAAATTATATGATGTACTTACCTAATTAAAAATAAAGAGAAATATCATGTTTAAAAACATCACCGCTTGAAATTTGGCGCGCTGTGAATTAAATTATAGGCTTCGAAAAAAATATGAAAGAGGATATCAATTTTACATACTTTATTTGCTTTCTTTTTCTCTTTATTTTGTTTTATTTGGTGTTCATGTTCATAAATTAATGAATTTTATTACGTTCATAAAAAATATTTTTCTCTCGAAATTGATGATGTGAGTTTCATAAGCCAGTTCAGAAACTGAAAATTAACGCAACTGCATGCCCTAATACGGACCCAACTTCACACTAGAGTTGCAAGTTGCAACTCAAAAGTGCGTCTATTGGAATTGGTTTCAAGAGTAAGTCTGCAGGACGATGAATAATGATGACGTCATCTGTGATTTTCCTATAATGCAGGGGTGGCCTACCAGTTAGATACTTCATGATTCTTTTTGTTTTTTCTTTACATATAAATATTAAACTTAAGGCTAATAGCCGCGACTGCCCGGTTGGCCGCCTCTGCTATAATGTTTGCCAAATTTTTATACCTCTGTCGTCGTAAATAGCTCTTTTATATACTGTCAGCACTGTAACAGTTCCAATATCCATCTTAGAAGTGTTCTCAGAATATTCAAATCATTTACCCTAATTATAACAAGTTACCACCACATTTCCACTGTACTGGAAATAGATGCGAATCCAAAACTTAACGACTAGTTATTGTGGTATTGAACCATCATTGGTTAACTCTAACGGAGACAGCGTGGCATGCGGGTTACGTACGAGTTACCTGGAAATAAGGAGCAACCGAGCTATCACATGTCATGCAATATTTGCGGTTTAATACAAACCTCAGAGCGATGAGTTGTGTCGATATCAATTGACGTTGACGTAATGTATTGATTGATAAACTTGTGTGTTGACTTTAAATTTATTAATGTGGGTAAAGTTTGTGGAGTTAGCGGGCCTAGTAAGGAACTGTCATCGTATGACATGGTATATAATTTTGATATTTTTGGCCATTACTTTCATCAAATGCTTCGCTTAAGAGGGCATAGTACCTACTACTAACGCCGCCATTCGTTTTTTATTAATTATGATAAATTAAAGACGTTTCTACAAAAAATAGATCGGTCATCTACTCAATACAGATATTTCAATTTTTTTAAGCTATTCAGGCATTGATTAAATACATTTAATCTGAAATATCTGTATTGAGTAGTTGACTGATCTATTTTTTGTAGAAACGTCTTTAATTTATCATAATTAATAATAAATTTATTTAATTTATCATAAAAACGAATGGCGGCGCTAGTAGTAGGTACTGTGGCTCCTTAAGTGTCAAAACATAACACAAGATTACAAAAAAATTAAAACACGTTATTTCTATTTATTTGCTGTACAAAATAACGTCTTAATAACGTATAAGCCTTTTGTTAACTAAAAAACAAATAAACTACTACTTGTTTACTAGCGATGTGGCTTCTGATACAGGTATTCTTAGTAATACCTGTATCAAGAAGTCACGGCTCTTTCGTATCACGTAAAATTGAGTGACAAAAATATTATACTTACACAAGTCTCTTCTTAACAACGACAAAAATGTCCGTCCGTTGATACAATTAAAAAACTATCAAAAATTATAAATTTTGTGTATTAATTCAATTTGAACTTATTTCACCGTAAAGTTTCAAGAAGAACTTGTAACCTCTTTAAAATTTTATACACCGTTTGCTATACATACAATGGTGTGCTTAGTATCATGTATCAAACTACTCTGTACACTACGCATACCAGATCGATGAGTAACAGTCGACACGCGTCGGCAATCAAAGTAAACAAAAGCTTTCTTCGAAAATGTATGCACCTCGATCTAACAAAGGCATTTTTATGAGGCACCGGAGGGTAACTCTGTACCAGGATCGTCTGCTTGGATACCTCCGTCTGACCTTAAGCACCAGTGCTTGCATTATTGTGTTCCAAATACAAATACAAATATCTTTATTTGCCTTAAATAGGGTATACAAAAGGTTAAAAGGTTAAATATTCCGGTTTGAAGGGTAAGATATGGCAGTGAAATTACTTGGTGCCGTGACATTACATCTTATGTCACAAGTTGGCAACGTACACTGTTTTTGTGGGGGTTGCAGATTTGCTGCGAACCTCACAGGAACCTCATGTACCATCCGGTGGGCAGTATGCTATATGCTTGTTTGCCAACCTAGTTGTATAAAAAAATATGAAGCAGGTAATGAAGTTGAATTTACACATCGCAATAAGATAGATATACGAAACATCAGACCCATTTTAAAAGGAATAAAAAGAATTTAAACTGTCGCTTAATTTACAGATATCCCAAAGACCAAATGTTATTTCGCTGTAAAGTTTTACTATATGCCTGTTCTCGGTTGAGTTTTACTGTTGCATTTGTTTAAAAAGTATAGATAGAGACGGCATCATGTTTAAACAGTTTCTAAATTTAGACAACGTTTAAAAACTTTTTTGTTGTAACGCAGTTAATGTCTCAAGACCAGCAGCATTTTCCATTCCATTATTATTTTTGTGTGATCTGACCAATCAACTCTGAAAGATTGAAGTAGATACTTTTTTTCGATAAACCTTGTCGCGTGATGTTCAATGACGTCATTATTATCTGAGATCGTATTCAGTGATGAAGCCATAGTAATTTCGACATTCTACTGCAAGTGTTTGAAGATGACGACATTTTTTTTTATCTAAAACTACTTTCTGTGGAAACGACTAATATAAAATATAATTTGACTTGTAAATATACACCTTATTAAGGCGCATAGTAATGTCAATCATAAAAAATCACTGCAGAAAAAACCGATTCTCTTCATAAATATTGAATGAAATTTTTTTTAAAAAAGATATGTTATTATTCAACGCATTCTTTAGAGGATGGTCTTCTTAATTTTTTGATAAATTAATTAAAACTTGGTTAAAATGTGACCCAAACATGCCTCGATTTTAAAACTGTAAACCTAATCGCTTCGTAAACATTAGGTTAAATCATATACTTTCGATTTCAATAAATAAAGTGAACAATATTCTAGGGGATGGTCTTTTTGGATTTTTCTTATTCGCCTTTATTAATTTTTTATTGAAATAATTCATCTTACGCGTAAAGGTTTGCTTAAATATTCCCCTCGCTCTCACTCACTCCTATGTAATCAGTGCGGGACGATCGACGCAAGGTCATTGGGAGCACTATGCGCCTTAATGTTGCAACGAAGACGGATGGAGTAAAAGTAAAAGTTTCTCCTTTTCTTTAAATTGAATGGTCTTCGAAGTCGGGTGAGTAAAAATGTGGGTGTTTCCAAGGAGCTTTGTGGTTCAAGTTCAAGATTCTACCCCGGCAGGTTATTGACCGGCCTCGGTACATGCGCGACGAACGAATTGAGTTTTCCTCACTCTGCCATTTTCCACCCATTGTAATGAGAATAATTGTAACAAGATAAAGAGAGGCAGGCAACTAAATGTTTTTTTGACTTGGTAATAAGTGGCTAGTAGATATTGCCATTTCAAATGCTGCAATGGGCAGAGATACCAGAGCATAACTTATGTGAATAGAATGAATTCGAATTAGAAAACTTGTGTTTTCTCATCATTTCAATTTTTTTTTATGTGCGGCACTTCCCTCGAGCACTAGATATGGCGACATTCGACCATGGTCCCGATTTGCCGGCGAAGGGGAAGAATGGGCTTTAACGGTGATATTGATTGGCACCAACAGGTGGTGGCTGGTAGGGGCGCCTCATCCCCCGCTCACGTCTTACCACCACGTACCTTCACTTTCGTCTTCTTCAAAATAATCTGCAGCATTTTTGATCTGAGGTCATCCAGGATTAAGGAATAAATACACTGGACACCTTAAAAAATCGAGTCAACAGCAAAAACCTTTGTATCTTTTAAAATATTGGAGCTAGCAAGGTTTATACACATATATGAGACACTGTAAACATGTTTATGTCTTTAAGGCGTTTATTTTTTTCTCTTTATTCAGCATAACAACAACCTTTGAACAATATAACATGCTATTCCTATACATAGGTCAATTTTACTTATGCACAATGTGAATGATTATACATTGAACAGTCAAAGTAATAAACATAACATCGATGAAAACAAATGAAGCTTGTAATCTATAAAAGAAATATATATCAATTTTTTTTTATATTTGAAGTTCAAGTTACTGATTTGATTTCTTTGCAAATCAGTTAATAAAATTGTGCAATGAAATAATTTGAATCTGAAAATAAAAGTGTAGTTAATTTTCTAATTACTCGATATAACAAACCGTCACGCTCGGCGGATATTTTTCATCATTATTTGTTCAGCTGTAAATAGAAGGCAATCTGTCATGAAATAATAATGAATACTAATGTTTATTGCCATGAAATAACGGCCGTGGCACTGATAAAACTGTTTCGTTCCGCGTCTTAATTAAAATCTGTGAGAATTGCTCCGAGCAAATTTCAAATACTTGCGTTTTGTCGAGTTCTAATTATAGAGAAATTGTTCACTTTTGCCTTGTCCCCTTACGATCACAGAGCATGGCAATAGCATTAGCATCGGTAAGTCATTGTACAGATATAACTTGAGCGGAATAACCAAATGGGGAGTAGGTGATGCAGACAGTTATTTAAGTCATGTGATAAATCGATTCCCTGTTGCCAGTATATTGTACCTTGTTGCAGTTTATCGATAAGTTGAGGTTGTTTGAACCGCGCCACCCCAACCTCTGGTGAGGTGCGACTGACGTTGAAAAATATATTGTCTACCCTCCTCTATATTGTAGTCGGCCTGGGGGGAAACGGATTTAGCTCTGATGTTGTTATATAAAACATCTTTCCTAATATTTTTTTATATTTATTGCTCTTTGAAAAAGCATTTCATTTCTACTTGTACAGCCTACAAATCTTGCATTACAATGTAATGCTAATGAGTGTCTACGATAAGCTGCTGGAATTTGAAACATCGGATAGGTAGAAGCGTATTAATGTCCTGTTCGCCGCATCCAACGGCAGTGACCGGACGTTGTTGTGTATTCTTCACGTGCGTTGGAATTGTTGATAAATTGTCAAATCCTATACCTATTGTACGACATACGTTTGATTCGGTGATGTGACCTATCGAGACTTCTTGGTACTTTTATTATTATTAGAAGAACGTTAACAAGAAATTGGAAATATTATTATAAAAAACTTTTTAAATACAAGCTTTTAGTACTCGTCAATACGAATCAAAACTCGATGGGGTTGTGTCGTTTTATTGCGGAGTTCCTATGGCCACCTTCAAGCTCCAGCATTAGATCAGCTCCATGTCATCATAATATTGCATTGTCACGCGATATACATAGGCATGCAAAATTTCAGCTCAATTGGAAACCGGGAAGTGGGTCAAATTTCAAACCCAAACAAACTGGGCAAGCTAAATAAAAGCTTTTAAAAATAGAAGTAAACAAAGCAGAATCGCGGTGTTGAGTGGGCTACTCCTATAAATCAATCTAAACAAAGTCCCTTAATCTGCGTGCGTGTGCATGCTAAAATTAAGTTTTGTCCATACTTAAAATATTTAGATGCGATGCTTAATAAAGTAATGAGCTAGCATAGACTCTATGCTAGTAAAATGGCTGGCTGGTTCGTCTTTGATTGAGGAATCGGCTCGTTTACTGTACACTCAAAAGGGATTAAATATAATGACCACCAAAAAATATTTTGATACCCTAAGTTCTTTTACCAAAAATATATACTTAACACCAAAAAAATAAAGTCTAAAATTACAATAGTTCTAGCTGTTTTAGTTACGACTGCATTTGAAATGTAGTAAACGATCACCAAATCTTAGCGAGCCAAATTAATGCGCTATTTCTGCCTAGATAAACTACTATGATTGCCATAAAATTATTATAGAAGACTGATTCTTCTTAAGATTTTTAAGATGTTAATTATTAGTTTTAAGAGGACTGACTTTTTATGTTTGTTTTAATTTTAATAAAAGGATTATTGAAATTGTATGAGTTTCATTTTTTAACCTTAGGTATAGGCATTTGGTTGAATAAACGGTAAAAAAAATATTTTTTGGTAGTGGTTAATCAATTTAGAGGCATAAAAAGCTCAGACCTTAGTAAACAATTTACAATAGTAAAGGGTCAAACTTTAGGAGTTTATTTACTATGTTTGGGTAAATAATTATTTACCTAGCGTAATTTACTTTAATAGGATAACGAAATGTTAAATATTTGCATGCCATTTTAAATTAAAATGTGGTTGATAGTTTGGTGTTCATTAACTATTTTTGGGTGAACAATGATTTCTTTGGAGTCATTTGCCTTAATAGGATAGCAAAATGTGAAAACTTTGGTTATAATTTCTTTATAACCAAAGTTTTCACATTATAAAATGCGTTTTTAATTTTGGTGATCAGTTACTATTTTTGACTGTTATATTTCACTATATCTGGTGATAAGTTAAACATATGCCAATTCAATTTGCGACCCACCTTAGATTGAATATAGTAAAGCAATATGGCACCCTACAGCTACGAATATTGCTATGACGACTGCGTACACTGTTTACATGTAACTAGGCATCATTGACGTATCTAATGGAATTTTCGACCTTAATGCATTGTCAGGGTCTAACAATATGTCTACGAAATAGATCGGGGAATGTCCGTTTGATTGATAAGTCCATGGTCGGGGATTAACTTCCTAACCGTACGTCACCTGTTTGTGAATAGTATCTATCTAATTTCAATTTCTACAATTTGGCACAATTCAAAGTCTATCATGTTTCCTTTTAATTTTATAGTCAACTAGCGACCCGGCCGGGATTCGTACGGGTATCGTATAAGCCATATTTTTTACATCAGCT
This sequence comes from Schoenobius gigantellus, assembly GCA_963935595.1. NCBI lineage: Eukaryota > Metazoa > Arthropoda > Insecta > Lepidoptera > Crambidae > Schoenobius > Schoenobius gigantellus. Next base: position 9,793,606 of record OZ012555.1, on the reverse strand, counting down.
TGTTGCGCTGAGTATGAATCAGATTAAAATGTCACATTACCACACTACTTGGTGCATTTTAATGTATTTTTCTCGTGTTCTGAAAATTGATGTTTGCGTATACCGTAACCGGTAGAGATATGCCATCGTGAGGCTTTTTTAGGATTTTAGAAGAACTACAACTCTCTAGTGCATCATTTTTAAGTAGTTCCATATAATAGTAAAGACATAAAAAACCTGAATTTCTTAATCCTACCACCTTTCGTAAAGGTCTTAGAAAGTAGGTAATGATAATTTTGAGAAGTTTAGAAATTGATGGTGTAGATGTAATCGCGTGTCAGTAAATCGATATCAGTCATGAGATAATTTTTTTAACGATATCTGTTACGGTAGCTCGATAAACAAAAAATTACCTTTCCAATCTTGATTGCTATCGTTGCGTAATCGCTTAACTGATCGTAAGAGATCTATATCTCTTGTCTACATATCGTTGGTTTTATTCAACACATATCGATTGTTTCGCTGCTGCTTGCCTGAAAGGAGATATTTTCATAATTTTCACCGTATTTGTAATATGGCGTGTAAGCAACAACTTTGATACTTTGATCCTGCCTGTCCTGTGCTTTACCGTCACGTAAACGGAACTTTTGGTACCTATTACACTTTCAAAGTATCCTTAGTATTCGCCGAATAATTTTGCAGGTATTTTATCCCCGTGATTTATTATTTAGTTCTAGATAAAAGATAAATTCCCATTAGAGTACTTATTACTAAAACATATTATTATTAATACATTTACGAATATGTTGAGTTTAATAATCTTTGAGGTCATTGTCACTATCACCCCATTCACTATCGCATGCGTTTATAGCTTGTTCTCTGAACAAATCACTATTTTATCTTTGTAGTGAATTCCTGATAAACACGATAGACAGGTATCAATTTTATCATAGAACTAAATTCGTGGGAAAATTTACTGTAACATCGCCACTTGATTTATTTTGTACTATCTTCGCACATTATTATATCTATCTAAACGAAATTCTCACTAAGCCGGTTTCAAATTTGTTATTCGGTATATAAAACATGTGATAATTGCTTACATTGCTTATCTCACATTTAATGTGTTCAATATTATTACGCTTAAGCCAATATCGATACACTGGTATAATAATTAATTTCGTATACACTCATAAGCTCAGTGAAGTTTTGTAATGGCGGATTGCGATTTTATAGCAATTAGTTTTCGAAGCTTACATTAATAATAATTTAGGTTTTTTATAAAGACGAAGTAAAACAATCGTATAAGTCTGTTGGAACCGACCACGCACTCCGAAAACGCTATTTGCGCAACTAATGTTCTTTCGACTTTACACGGGTCATTATCTGCTGTTATGCAAACTACGTAATTTAGCCCCCGATTTTTAATGTCAAGCGCGCTCTGATATTTTACTTTTTTGCTCACATTTTGACTAAGGTTAATTTTTGCTTTGATTGTAGCGACGACAGCACGTCTACTTGTCTTTCTACTTGCACTGAACTTGAACAACCGAATACAAACAATAATCGCCACTTTTGCAAGCGATATAAGGGCAAACTCGAGATCAAAGTTACATCTGATCTATTGTCGCGTGTACAAGATTGTATAGGAACTAATTAGCCGTTAGCGAATATGCATTTTGTCGATTGGGGTTTTTTTTAGAACTTGGACTGCAAATAAACATACCCACGTAAGCTTAAGCTGTTATTAGTGCCTTTTTTTAATACAATTCAGTTGGCAAACAAGCACACTGTCCACCTGATGGTAAGTGGTATCAGTCACCTATAGTACATGTGGTTGTGGGATTCGCAGCATATATGCGAAACCCACAACAAAGGAACCACATTATACGTTGCCAACTTGTGACATAAAATATAAAGTCACGGTACCCAGTACGAGTAATTTCACTGCCATATTTTCCCTTCAAACCGGAACACAGCAATGTAAGCACAGCTGCTTTGCGGCAGAAATAGGTAAGACGGGCGGGAGGTACCCAAGCAGGCGACCCTGGTACAGAGTCTCCCTCCGGCGCGGCGAGCCTAAGGACGAACGTCCAGGCCCCGAACGCTCGTTGATAGCTCGTCGTGAGTCGCGTTTCCATTGATTTTCGTTATGTTTTCGAAGAAAATTTAATTGATATTAATTTAAATTCAACTATTTCATCCTGACCCGAGACCTTTAGTGATTTAATTTACTCATGAACCTGTTTATTGCTTCAGAGCTGGCTTGGCGCGGCGTAGCGGGCGGGCCGCGCCATGGGTAACAAATGTTGCAGCCGCCGCCACGATCCCGATAGACCGCTTGGTAAGTCTGCGATGCCGGATTTTTAGAAGTTAGACAGAAACCGCCAAGCTGAGCTTGACGTGTTAGCGGTTTGTCTGACGTCCCCCATACATTAAGCTGCCGTCAAACAGAAAGCTCAGCGGGGCTGGGCCAATGCCCCGCCAAGCTTTGTATACTATTATTATGATTGGGGGACGTCATACAAATACCGCCAAGCCTGACACACATTATGATGGTATACAAAGCTTAGCCTAGCTAAGTCACGCTTTCTGTCTGACATCAGCTAGCGATGGGCCCGCGGGTCCATTACGGGCCATTCGCTAATAGATGCTTTACATGCATTTAATTTACTGTTTTTCTTCCGGCGATTGGGCCCACTATCAGTGACAAAAAGCATTTATTGCTCGAGGACACGTGTTGGGCTTGGACCATCACGCGATCATTTATACTCTGCGCGACAATATCACATCGTTTTATCGCACAATCGTTCGCTCATTACGACGACACGCTCTAGAGCAGGGATTCCCAAACTATTTGGGCAAGAGACCCCTTCTCCAAAATGAACTGATACATCTAAACCACATAGCCAAATGAAAAATTCTATTCTTTAGTTTTTTTTTGTTTCCCATTGATGCAAAATACTTACCAATTTAAAAAATTTACGGTTGGTCAAGTGAGTCAACTTGACATCATTAACTCATCAAAAGTTAACGGAATAAATCGACTTAAAATTCAGTAAAAATAATTCATCGGTTTAACCTTTTTTTGTTTAATATTTTTTCTAATAAATTAAATTAAATCTAAATTCATTGCGTATAGAGGATGGAGCCTCACCTTCATTGGCGTAGAGGGGGGGGGGGGGGGGGGAGGTTTGCTTTTTGAAGTGAGAACTTCTTTAGCGGCGTTGTACACTTTTTTTGTAATGGGTAAAAAATGATAAACTCGCGTCAGGAGACGTGACACTGATCGAAAATTCGTAAGACCAATTAAAATTGGTCTTACGAATAAAATGGCCGCATGAACTGTCGAGGTGCGGTGAGGGGTCCACGTAAGCCGGCCGAGAACAATGACAGGGGTCCACGTAAGCCGGCCGAGAACAATAGCGGCTGTCAAAAGTACTGGAAGTCACACGTCACTTGAGGCAGTTTTAATCAATTTATTTACTTTGTTAGGAAAAATCTAAATTGTGTTTTTATTTGATTTTGTTGTAAATATTAATTAGGTAAGTTAGTATAAATTAAATATTATTTATTTGTTATAAAATTACGTTTTTAAGTAGTATATTAATGTCTGTTTTGATCATATTTTTAATTTAATTGTAAATATTTTGATTCATTATTACTAGTTATACCGGGTGTAACTGAACACCCCAATAATATTTAAGGGGCATATAAGTTAGATACTAAATGGACCTTCGGTGCTTGTCTGAGATCTGGAATCCCTATACTTTCAGAGTTATTTGATTTTAAACTGAAAGCAAAAACTTTTAAGTGACAACCATAATCAGCTGTTAAGAGAAAATAAATTTTAACACAAAATGACACGTGACAGACGTGAGCGTAGTATTCCTCCTACACTTACGTAAGGCTGTCGGCACTTAATACAAAAAAAATAAATTAGTTTGTATGACGTGAGCGTAGTATTCCTCGTACGCAGAATCAGAATATTGCTGGTATCTTAAATAAACAGGACAATTTAAATATTAGCCTAAGTGATTTAAAAAAAGATATTGGTGAAGTCCATGTCATCTGTCTGACTGAAACATTTTTAAAGAAAAATACAGAAAAAAACTTAAAAATACCTAACTACCAAATTGCATCTGCCTTTTGTAGAAATCAGCGTAGAGGTGGCTCTTGCATTTTGGTAAAGAATGATATTGTTACCAAAAAAATAGAAATTGCAGAGGTAATGCTCTATTCCTTTGAATGTTGTGCAATAGAGATTCCAGCATATAAAACAATTATTGTTTGCATTTATAGAACTCCAACGTCTAAAATTGATGACTTTATATCGAGGTTGGAATCATTACTTAATACACTTTCCAGGAAACGTCATAAAAATTTAATAATATGCGGAGACTGGAATATAGATATACTTCTTGACAATTTAAGTACAAAAAATCTTTTGAGCTTGTTAGCAAATAACAATATAGTCAATCATATAGTGAAACCAACTCGAAAAAATGCTTGTTTGGACCTAATTGCTAGTAATGTAAAGAATGTAACTAGCGCTAAAATACACTGTTTATGTCTTTCTGACCACGAAACTGGACAAAGTATTAGTATAGAAATAGATAGATCTTCAAAATATACCCAGAAACCGCATTATTGGTTTGAGAAAAAACGTGATATTTGTGAGGAAAATATTAACAAGTTTCAAGAGTGTATTGGTTCATTGTCATTTGCAGAGGTCTTAGACGAAAGTGACACAGAGCAAGCTTTTAACTCCTTACATGAAACTATTGTTCTTTTTTATAACCTATGCTTTCCTGTAATTAAAATAATGAAAGTAAATAAAATAATAAAAAATCGTTGGCTTACTAAAGGAATCAAGAAATGCTGTATTAATAAAAGGCGATTATATCTTAAATACCGACTATCCCCCGCAAATAAACGTGAATATAAACGAAAATATTCATGCTATTCGAGTATACTTAAAAGATGCATATCACATGCTCAAAGCACTATAAATACTCGGTACATTGCTAATTCAAAGAACGTGTGTAAAGCATCATGGGATGTTATTAAGAATACAACTCAAGATATAAAAAATCATTGCAATATAATAAAAATTAAAAAGCTTGACGATAATTATTCTACTGATCTTAATGAAATATGCAATGAATTTAATAAATATTTTATAAATTTGACGAATAATAAAAAAAGACACCATGATATATCAGAAACCATTGCTGTAAGAAATCTACCTATCCATCAAAATACTATATTTCTGATACCAACTGATGAGAAGGAAGTATACAATATAATTATGAAATTAAAAAATACATTTGCTACTGGATATGACGACATTAATACTATCATCTTGAAAAAAATTGTATTCTATATATTGACACCGTTAGTACATATTATTAATCAATCACTTAGTGAAGGCCATTTTCCTTCTAAATTAAAATTATCTGTGGTTAAACCTTTATATAAAAGTGGTCCCACTGAAGAACTGGGGAGTTATAGGCCGATAACACTAATACCTATAATATCCAAAGTATTCGAAAAAATTATGTCGGAAAGACTATACAGCTTTCTTTCTAGAAATAATTTACTATGTGAAGAACAGTTTGGTTTCAGAAAAAATAGATCAACAACTCTTGCTTGCTTCAATCTTATCAAACACATAACCCAGAGCTTGGATAATGGTTTGAAAACACTAGCTATTTTCCTGGACTTAAGTAAAGCATTTGATTTTGTCCCTCATTCGCTATTGCTTAGCAAGTTGGAAAGATATGGGATTAGGGGAGCTGCACTAAAATGGCTTGCAAGTTATTTGCAAGATAGGCAACAATGTGTTCAAATAACTAATGTAAACGCTAGTGAAAAAACACACTACCAATCATCATATCAGTTGAAGAAGGTTGGGGTACCACAAGGCAGCGTGTTAGGTCCGCTACTCTTTTTAATACATATAAATGACCTCCCTGCTATAACCAATCAGGAGTGCGTTTTATTCGCGGATGATACAACAATCATTGTGAAGGGTCACACTATCACAGAAATAGAGCAAACTGCTAATGTGGTAATGAGTCAATTTGTAAAATGGTTAGAGTTGAATAATTTAAACATAAATGTTAATAAGACTAAATATGTTATATTTAATGCACGGAGTACTGCTCCGTTTCAGAATTTGGATATAAGCATTTATGAAAATAAAATTGAAGAAGTAACGATTATAAAATTTTTGGGTATTATGCTAGACAGTCAATGCAACTGGAAGGCTCATATAGCTACAATTATGTCAAAATTGGACAGATTTATATTTGCTCTAAGAAGAATACGACAGACCGTTTCCAAGGCAGCAGCATTGGTTGCATATCATGGATACGTCTCATCAGTTCTCCGTTATGGCATTATACTGTGGGGAAACTCTGTAGAAATTGACAGAGTATTCATACTTCAAAAAAAATGTATTAGGTCAATATGTGGAGCTGGCTATGTGGATTCTTGTAAACCATTATTTAAAGAACTTAATATTATGCCTATACCGTGTTTATATATATTTGAGGTAGCTGTTTTTGTGAAGAGGTATAAGGTTCTATTTGAGACTAACAGTGACTTAGCTAATTACCGCGGTAGATACGGATCCAAACTGAGAGTACCAAAACAAAAGTTGATAATGTTTTCGAAAAATGCATATTGTATGGCTGTGCGTATTTATAACAAATTACCAATTAATTTTACCAATTTAACAATGACTAAATTCCGAATACAATTACATAAGCTATTGATGACGAAATTATATTATTCTGTAACGACATTTTTAAATGATAATATTAATAATGACAATTTGTAATTTATAATAATTTGTATTTTTTTATCATTTGTAATTTATCAATAATTTGTATTTTTTTAAATTTCAATGGCGATAAAATAATATTCTATTTCTATTTTTGACATGTTACTATTTAAATTTTTAAATATTTGCGCACTGCCAATTTAGCAGTAGAATATGAGGAATAATGTATATAATTAATTTCACACCAATCATGTATTTTACCATATTCTTGCAAATAAAGTATTATTATTATTACGCTTACGTAGGGTTGTCGGCACTTAATACTAAAAAATAATTTATTTAGTTTGTATGGGGAAAAAAGTAGGTTTGTTCGCCCTAATATTTTTTCTACAGCATCTCTACTTCTGATGGATACATACCCTTAAATGTTATTGGGGTATTCAGTTACACCCTGTATAATTATGTACGCACAACGTTACAACAGGATGTTGATTTTTCTGAGGGATGAGGGATAAACTTTTTAATGTAATATAAATTGTCATGTTTGTGTACGATAGCGCAATAAATAAATATTGTATTCTACCACATAAAAGATAGTACTTTTATTCTGATAATTAAAGCAATTCGTGCAAAATTATTCCATAATCATTCCAAAATATCCAAAACGCACAACGTTAATACTTAAGTTTTCACTTCTGCCGGCACTCCCGGAGTGCAACCCGTAATTTTTTTTTAAAGAAATGTTTTTAGCCACGCTAATTGTTACAAAATAAACTGTAGGATCTGATTTTTCGTGTTGAATGAATAGGTGTCGTACCTCACCTAATTTACTTAAAACTTCAAATAATACAAATCGAAATCGACTGAAACTATTGTCAATGTTATAAAACTATTTTTATAAATGTCAAAGCTGTCAAAAAAGTATCAGAGAACCCATCTAATAGCCTGAATATTTGATGTTAACTTTTCGTGGTTAAAATGTTTAAATGGAACACGAAACCAGCACGAGAAGTTAACACCAAACGCTAATGAAACGCGTTGATGCTAACAATGTTGAAAATGTTGCAAATCCGTCCTTATCTGGAACGCGCCTAATATGTACTAAAAACATTTGTGTTCCGTCGGTCATAGTAGCGAAGAAGTAATGCTGTACCTATCATTATTATGATCCATGTTTTGTGTATAATTTCGTCTGTACGGTTCGTGTTTCGTGCTCATTAATTTTTGCTGTTGCGTTCAGTCGGCTTCGAGCAATGTAAGTACGAATCGAATGATTTTATTTATTGATGATTTGGTCGTAGTAACATTGATCGTGACCGCAATTCACAAGCACATGTTTAGGTGAACTCCGTAAATTATTGTTTTTAAATTGAGAGGTCTTTTGAAGTACAACAATGCATTTGATTTATAATCTACATCTATACAAATATTATAATGAGGAAAGAATTGATTGTTTGTTTGTTTGTATTGAATAGGCTCCGAAACTACCGGATCGATATGAAAAATTCTTTCACATTGAGAATCCTACGCTATCGTTGATGAACATAGGCTATAAAATTATTTTTCCTACGGGAAAATATAAAATTCCCACGGGAAAACAAAAATAACGCGGGCGAAGCTGCGAGCGGAAAGCTAGTTACGTATACAGGGATATTTGTAAATCACCTGCAACCTCGCAGGATTAGATAACTAACGTCATAAACAACAACGTTTGCTCTATGACTTTTGATAATTCGTTAGATTTTACTTTCATACAAAAATAAATAATAATTTAATATACCTCTAGGGATGTAAGGGGTTCCGAATTTCATCTAACGAAACCCAAGTCAACTTTATCTGCACGCGGTGCTCCCTACTGTTCAACAAACGAGGCTCTGGCGCACCCCACCAACCCGCACTGGGCCAGCATGGTGGGAAAAGGCCCAAAACTCCCCCAAAAAATTAATCAAACTAAAAGCCCCGAGTGCCCGGCGGTCCCGGAGGCCGTGCCGGCGTTGACGGTCGTCGACCCGGCGCTGGGACCTGGGCTGCGAAGAATCCCTGGGCGGCGGAAATCCTGCCGTCAAACGATCTTGGCCCTGGTAACCTACAACGCGCGTACACTGCGGATCGAGGAAAAGCTGCTGGAACTAGAGAGGGAATTGAGCAGGATTCGTTGGAGTATTGTGGGACTATCCGAAGTCCGAAGAGAGGGTGAGGACTCGATGGTCCTTCAATCCGGCAACCTGCTCTATTTCCGGGAGGGCGAAGAACTGTCCCAAGGTGGTGTCGGGTTCATTGTCCACAAGTCTCACGTGAACAACATGGTATATGGATATGAAGTGTGGATTGGAATTGTGTCGAATAGGTTGACGTACCTTATACTCAGAATCACCAAACGGTATTCGCTGAAGGTCATACAGGTCTACGCCCCGACCTCGACCCACCCCGACGAGGAGGTGGAAGCTATATATGAGGATATTTCTCGGGCAATACATGCTTTCAAACTCATTACACCGTTGTCATGGGAGACTTCAACGCAAGGCTAGGCAAACGGGGCTATAATGAGTTGAAAAAAATGGGGCAATTTGGAGTCGGAATCCGGAATTACCGAGGTCAAATGCTAGCCGACTACATGGAGAGAGATGGACTCTTTCTTCAAAAAACGGCTGCATCGAAAGTGTACCTGTTTTTTACGGTGTAAGAAAACATCGTGAGGAAACCTGCACACACCTGTGAAGAAAGAATTTATTTACAGGTTGTGTGTGAAGTCGACCAATCCGCACTTGGCCAGCGCAGTTGACTAAGGCCTAATCACCCTAGTCTAGGGTAGGCTCCAGCCCTTCGGTGGGGACATACTCGTATATGAGCCGTCGATGATGATACAATCTAGGATCGTTGGCTTTATTGCGCTTTATCTTGTATCAATTTTCATTATCTTTTAGGGAGACTTTGTACCAGGGTCGCCTGCTTGGGTACCTCCGTCTTTCCTATTTTTGCCGCAAAGCAGCAGAGCTTGCATTGCTGTGTTCCGGTGTGAAGGGTAAGAGATAGGCACTACAATTACTGGGTACCCTGACTTTACATCTTATATCACAAGTTGGCAACGTACACTGTGGTTCTTGTGGGAGTCGCAGATTTGCTGCGAAACTTGCTCACAAAAGCCACATAGGTGAATGTTATACCACTTACCATGGGCATTATGCTTGTTTGCCAACTTAGTTGTATAAAAAAAAAAAATTTCATCCCCCCATCTCGGAAAGATTATTTTTGCTATTCGATATCTGACCGCCAAAGCCGTTTTTATCCGCTTGAGGTTAAAGTAAATTTGAATTTAGAACATCGCGTGCACTAGGTATGTGATTTCAAAACATCATTAAACCTTTTTACTTCCACCTCCATGGTGCCGAATTTATCATACAACTTTTTTAAAATTTGTTATAAACTCAGACTCTGAACCTCCTTGGTGTACTTTTGTTTTTAATTTGCTTTAAGCGCGCCATTTTGTTTTGAGGTCGTATTGTTATAAATAAGAAACTTGAAAACAAGTAAAAAAAAACGTATTATTTGTTATACATAATATAAATATTTTTCTGTAATACTTACCTATCATAATTATGTTGTAGTAAATAGGTACCTAAACTGAAATAAAAGTATCTTGTGATTTTTAAATGTTTTATTTTGCATTTAGTCATTTCCTCGCTGAGAGGGGGATGAAAAGTTACGTGTTGCACTCGTGTGCATAGATTTTTACCTTGTGCTCTTATGATTCCCTCGCTAACGCTCAGAATTCTAGTTAATCCTTCGCTTCCTCGGTCATCAAAGTTGAGCACGCGGTTAAAAAGCAACTTTGCACTCATGTATAACAAATAACTATTATCTGGTCCTTGACAGTAAAGTAAATAGCACAAAAGCGGCAGCGGCATTGGCGGTGATTGAATGAACGAACAGACGTTTCTAGAATGAGGCGTAAACTCCCGATTACATATTTCACGGACCCAATTAACTTTCAGTGTTCCTGTTCTCAGGGACGGTCCTTTCATAACGTAATGGCCTCGGCGGCCGCACCTTTGCCGCTATCACTAAGGGTCTACTGTCCTCTTTATACATCGGACGGCCTTCGCAACCCTTCACAAAAATTTAGTTCCCAACACAAACTTATTATTTAGGTGTTCGAGCCTTCGCTCGACCCACTGTGAGATTAACGCTTTGAATTTTACCTGTTTGCAGTGTGCATCTACCCAATATACAATTATTCACCTAACATTTTCAATGAGGGTATGTAAGTAAGTGCGGGTGCCATCGCCGACTAGTTTTTCTCTTCAGTACGTTTTTGAATTTTGTCGTGAGCAGTGTGCAAAATTGTTAAAACTATATTGTTCAAATTAAGTAACACAATTAATTTCAATAAAAAGTAGGTTTTTTTTTGTGTGCGCTATTTGCTGATATAAGAAATATATATATTTAAAAATTATTTAAAAATAGCTGTTGAAGATTTTGAGGTAAGATCCTTCCTTTATTTAGTGTACAAGTTAAAAAAGTGCTTTGTTCTTGCGAATGCCCGCTCTCCGGACGGCAGACTCGCTACTCCACACATGAATGGAGGAACAACTTCATCATCCTAGCATGCGTGTCATGTTTTAGGAACTAGCACTTGTATTACAATGTGCTTTCCTCTTGCGAATGCCCGCTCTCCGGACGGCAGACTCGCTACTCCACATATGAATGGAGGAATAAATTCATCATCCTAGCTTGAATGGTCGAACAACTTCACCATTCTAGCATGCGTTTCATGTAATAGTGTCGGCTGCGCAGCTCTCACTGTCGGCTGCGCAGCCCTCACTGTCGGCTGCGCAGCCCTCACTGTCAGTTGCGCGGCCCTCACTGTCAGCTGCGCAGCCCACACTGTCAACTGCGCAGCCCATACTGTCGACTGCCCAGCCCTCACTGTCGGCTGTAAAGCCGTCATAAGCCGTCACTTTTGAACTGCGCGTCGGCTAATGATCCGACTCCTACACAGTGCCGGCTCAAGGCAAGTTTTAAGATGCGAGTTCCAATTATGGCGCTCCCCTTGCGCCCAAATATTGAAAAAGCGAGGATAATTTTTGAACTGACGCGCCCCCTGGTACTTGGCGCCTGGAGCGGCCGCTCCGTTCGCCCTATGGTAGGGCCGGTCCTGCCCTTACACATAATATACTAGCTACGCAGCCTACTTCATTAGCTGGCTAGCAATTAAAAATTACGGAGCACACGATCCTTTGCGACGTAGCCAACTGGGAGCCACCTCCTAGGTAGCTCTGCCACATGGAAAGTATCTAAAAATAGAAGATATTAATGCGGATAATTGGAGATCATGGGTGGTTGACTGCGTCTATCATAAAGACCTCTTTGGTGATAAGATTTCATCCGACCAAGAATGTCGGCTCCGATTTGCAATCTGTAAAGTTCAATTAGCTTATGCTTTAGCGAAGATGACGCGCATACATATAATCATTGAACAAACAAAAATATAAGGCAATTAAATAAAAGCTGTTAAATTGTATTCTGTTGTGCTCTGGTTTAAACACCATTCGCCTTAATGAAAAAGATCACCTCATAGATAGTGGCTATACAGATTTTTCACCTTGATAAAATCTGAGCTAATTTCCCAAAGTGAAGAATTACGTATCCTCGAGGTCAAAATTGAGAAGGGAAACTCCATTTCGCAATCAACCTTCGATCATAGCAGATATAACGGGTTCTATTAGAATGAATGATACAGGGTGTGAACCAGATGCAGATATAATGAACCTGGTACCTCCTAATATAACCGAGAGGAACACTTCTTTTTTATTTGGAGACACAAAGGAATCACTTGCTAAGGTGAAATCCAAGTTCAACGTTTGGGGGCTGAAAAATGACAAAATATTTTGTTATTTTGAAGTACAAAAATATCTAGAAGCCAACCATGTATTCACCTCCATAAAAGTCAATAGTAGCCTCGCAACGGCTACACCTGCATGGCAACCCGTTCAACTCTTGACAAAAAGTAGTCTAATGCTTAGGTGTTATAATTACTCATGATGGCCTACTTCCGCAGGGGAGACACTTTCTAGATGTTTATAAAGATACATCCTTAAACGTGAAACCCATATTAGTAAGCGCTTTCTGGCAGCTGGTTCCATGTTTCGTAAAACTTCAGATATAGTTTTTCAATACCTGTTGCGAGAAGAGAGCAAAAATTTAAAAAACATAGATGTAACATTTTTAAACCGCATAAAAACAATTTTTGTAATTCTACAACTTACCTTTTCTCTGAACTTTTACAGACAGATTTATTGAAAGAACAAGAAGGAGGATTTAGCCATCACTACTGCCTACTACCAATATGCATTAAAGGGTAGACCAAGGTGGAAGAAGTTAAAAGATTGGGATCAGAACGAGTTTCACGAAGGCCAGCAAACTTTTGCTCGATATCAGAGCCAGGAAAATTAAAAACAAGGAAGTTTGACATGAGCAAAATCAGACTTCAAGGCGAGCTAAATTAAAAATTATATTGAAGTGTGAAAAGCTCAATTATCCATATTATCTGGATATAAGTTACTTTTCACATGTCATCATCATCACAACTAATATACGTTCCCACCGAGGGGCTCGAGCCTACCCTATGTTAGGGTGATTAGTAGGCCTTAGTCAACAACGCTGGCCCAGTGTGAATTGGCGAGCACATATACTCGTACCCTCATAAAATTAAAAAGATTTTAGTTTGGATACATGCAATTAATTGTCTTGCTCTATCACGAAGGATATGACATCAGAAATAAATAAAATGTTAAAATGTGAAGCAATTGAAGGTTGTCAAAACTTTTCAGAATTTTTTTCGTAAGTAGTTACGGACTGTAAGTAGTCCCGTGAAGATAGACCCATTTTGTTACAACGATACAATCTATCAAATGACTTGACTACTTTTTGTCCTCTCAACTACATCCCATGCAGTGCAGTCATAGTCAAGCGAGAAGCGGAATCTCTTCGAATCGTCATGGCGTCAATCGAATCCTAAAGACTTATTTCCTACTTCGGAACGGTGGAATGGGGCGCCCAGAGTAACAACTGCCAATAGCTGATAATCCCAAGTCAAATGATATTGCCCTATATATTTTTTTGGTTCATAATCATACACATATTATTACAAAAACATAGCAGTTCATAATTCATAAATCAGTAGTGGCCACTTTTGCTGACCCCGAAAGAAGTGAACGTCTTAGTTGTATTTTTTTTACACAAATTAAATTATTACTCATTTGATATCAATAGAAACAACATATACTAAGTGTCACGCTATGTGGCTGCATTTATCCTCCTGTGTTCAGGTAGACGCATTCACGAGTTGACTCTTTTTGTCATACATCTCAAGACATTAGTATCGAATGATGATTATTATTATACTATGGCCGAAATTTGGTTCCAAGTCTGATTCATCAAAATTTAGGCAATCTGGTTGGATGCTTAATATTATTAGGGACGAAAGGCTAAATTTAGTATTTTGGGTGAATAAACATATATATACCAGTAAGCAAATCAAGACGTAGAAGCATAACAAAGGACATTGCTCTGCGTCCATATATTGTTCGCCCCAATACCAAAAGCAGTGAAAATATGATTTTCGTATAATTAGACATTAGTAAATACTGTACGTCCACATCAATTACTACGGACAAGCTTCGAAATCGAATTAAATATCAAAATGAATCAGATTTTGAGGTTAGTTGAAGTAACACTTTAATTCGTAAGAGCAATACACATAGTCCATACCTATACAATTATTATAATAATAATTATTGCAATCAATCAAAGAACGATATTATAGCCACGTAATGAAGAACAAGTAATCTCGAAATTCTAAAGCAAGTCAAAAACACAACGAACTAAGAAGCGATAGTGCGTGAGTAGTCAATTGACGTATGTTTTAATTTAATTTACGTTGTAAGTTATGAAAATCTTAATTTATAGAAATAAATAAATGTCCATACCTACATAAAATCGACTCAATACTATTCAGTCGAGCGAAGGTAACAATAATCATTCCTATATTTTACTTCATTTGGTTTTGTTTCTAAAAGTACTTTTAAATATTTTTGATTTGTCCGTCGAATACATATATATGTTATGAGTGTTATAAAATATGCATATAATTATGACGTAAATCAAATCTTTGTTGGTCATGGGGCGATTTTCGACATTGACCTTTATTCGTATCTACCAGGGGGAAAGTTAAACCACCCTCGCGAAGCGTCATTGCATGTTAATTTCAATCTTTATTCAAAAAAGCGGGAATCATCGCTTCACCCGGCAGCTGTAGAGCTGCAGTTACCTTTCTCTGAAAACTGAATAAACAGCAACCTTGATCTAGATGTCCTAATGATAAGGGAAAATTGTTGATCTACAATTTTTTTTTCTCTGACATTATTTTGAAAGGACGTCGGCTCAATCTGCCTAATCGATGTACCGCGAGGTACATACACTAATCTTTTTTGTTTAAAAGAAAATACGTCATTTTATCTGTAACAATTAATCTTTGATACTCAAAAACCTGTTAAACAATTCCAATTTGACAGGTATCAGTAAATGAAATGATGAGATTTTTATTGCTATTGTTAAGTGCTATATTAATACTGCAGATACTATGATTATGTTGAATGAGTACACGTCCAGGGATGCGCGCGAGTTTACGTAAACTAATTTGAATGAAAATGTTGATATGCACTTTATACGATTTAAACGGACGATACTATAATAGACCGTGGTACTACCCTACCTGAGAGTTGTAAGAACTCTCAGATAAGGTACTGTCTAAGATAAGGTATCTTACTTTATTTTCTGGTTGAAATGGAACTCGAATCGGAAGCATCTTATGAGTGAATCTCTCGTATCAAGAATCTGTCCTTAACCGAATAGTCCGTCGAAGACTAAAACATTGAAGAGTGTATCACACACAATACAATAATATGATGCTTCAATATTCATAAAAGATGCTCTTCGTCTTTTCTAGTTGGGCTTTGATTGGGAATGTGGAAAGCATTTATTATAGCCCCTGCAGTCCCAAAGTCCATCGTTAGATAGGTAGCGGCATTGTTTGTTACTAAAGTCGTTTCTTACTAACTTGAAGTCCCTTTTGAATCGTCCATTCAAAGAGTTTGTGGCACTAACATTTGTGCACCATAGATCGTATTTTGACATTTTGTAGCGTTTTGTTACTTGCGTAGAGACAGATGAATTGCAAGTTACAATTTCTTTTTATTTTTTTACTTTGATGGTTGTAATCCCATTAAGTTATGCTTTTGATTTAAATGCACGATACATCAGTACGTAAGCAGAAATAAACTAAAAATATTTTTTTTTTACTACAAGTTTTGCAGAAGTCGAAGCTAAACGCAATTGAATACTCAATCAACTCAAGTTCGTATCGAGTAATAAACACTTATTTATGTATTACCTAGTTTTATCTCAATAAAAAAGGAATTTTCGGAATTCTCGAATTTTTCTCTACATTTTGGTACACATGTACACTTCAAAGTGTACATACTCGTACATTGGCAAAAATGAGTGGACTATTGGCAATCCTCAAGCTCCATTTAACTAAACTCAGTCATTTGTTCCGATTTAATTGTTATACCTAAATCCTTGATTGTACATAATTATAAGCAAATAAGCATATCTTGAATTAAATAGTAGTCATATTGTTCCTAAAAATAATTACTAAAATAATTTACTTTGTAAAGTCACTTTGTTTTTCATTGAAAAACGATTTGTACAATTTCACAGTACGTCTAGCCATCGCCGGCAGATTGTAAACACATCTCACGGGTCGAGCGAAGGCTCGAACACCTAAATAGAACCGTTTTCCCCCCGAAGGGTAGAAAACGAATATTTAGGTTTCAGCCGTAGCTCGACCCACTAAATTTGCTGCTCTAGCCGGCGTGTGAGAAAAGTACTGAAGAGAAAAGCTAGTCGGCGATGGCACCCGCACTTACTTACATACCCTCATTGAAAATGTTAGGTGAATAATTGTATATTGGGTAGATGCACACTGCAAACAGGTAAAATTCAAAGCGTTAATCTCACAGTGGGTCGAGCTACGGCTGAAACCTAAATATTCTAATAAAAAAACGGTTCTAATGTCGAGTTTCCCAACCGTAAGGCGGTGCGAGCGACACTCGTTACGGTGACGATTGGATTTCAACTTAATTAGGAGCGTTTCTGTATAGTTTGGCATATGTCCAAAATCCGAAGTCTGTTCTTTAATATTATGTTACAGTCTCGAACACGCAACGTGAAAATAAGGTCGTAATATAAAACATGCATGTTACGGACCGAACGTGCTGTCGTCGGCAAGAAATTCAGATGCCGATTTTGGTAACTGTTCTGAAACGGTCGAAGTAAATAAAATACAGTCGTCATGCGAGTGGTATTTTCGTGGATTACGTAATAATACCGAAACATGCATATTACCAAGTCTTTCGTGCATAACGATCATAATATCACGCTACTTAATTGTTCGTCGACAAGTGCTTGTAATAATGGCGAATTGACGTAAATCCCCGGTGACAACAAAAAAAAGACATTAATTCCGCCAGTTACAATAAAAAACCAGCACAGCAAAAACGGCATCTTAAATAAAATTTAAAATGGAGTTTAAAATATAAATACCACTTTCTCTAGTAGTTCAGTTCTATTTTAAACTTGTGATCAGACCAATCAACTTTCCATATTAAACATGTGAGTTTAAGGCTGTTTTCTTGCACCTAAATAATAAGCAAATTAGTTTTTTGTCACTGTTCCGAAGAAATACTTGAAATGTTTGTTTGTCAACTACTTAGAAAATATGTACCTGGTTTGCATTTGGCACGGTGTTCACCTGAATCAGGAACACTAAAGAGGACTTAGCAACTTTTCTTTTTTATTTACACCAATCCCAATCTTTGCTCCTACAATGCATGCAAGGAAACATGCAAGCATGCTGCAAGCCTGCAGCATGTAAGCAACGATACAGCCATGCAGTTTAATGTGGTCACAATGTCTAACCTAACCTACAGTGTTATCCTATAAGTTATTTTCCTTGCGGGGCAGCTTAATAAACATTTGACTTAGGACAAAGTAAATTGAAGCCAAATTATAATTTGACCAAATGAATAAAATGCGAAATGTAAATTTGCTCAAGATTCATTTGTGAAATGAAACTAGGGCGATGAGTTTTTTGCGAAGTGAAATTTGGCGAAAAATATTTCGTCCAAAAGGCGGTACACCACATTACCACATTTCTGATTTCCACTCTACTTGAAGCCACAAGATTTAGGATTTTGCAGTTATGCCATTTCATGTGCGTAGGACTACACCGGAAACCTATTGAAGGCATAATAAGGTTATGAACGGAGATGTGCACACTATGCTGACTTGACGTGACGTCAGTGTATTGTGCACGCTTTCCTGCCTTGACGTCAGAATAGTGTCTACGTATTGAACTAAGTATTTATAGGCTTTTCATACTCATTGACGCGTCACAAGACTCGACACGGTAAATCTAGCGTGTCTCGGAATTATTGATAATGATACTACATCGTTCCCGTAGAAGAATAATTATTTCTAGCTTATCTACATTTTAAACATAAGACCAACGTTATTTTATTATGCTATACTACAATAAAATTATATTATTCTGTCGCAAACTTCTGACTTTACCAGAATCTTATGGGCGCGAAAATTTATGGTAATTTATGTTCGAGTTGTTTATCAATATACCAGTGGGCCCAAGGGCCTGAAATAGACTGCCAAGCTGTTGCTGCTATTGCCCGGGTCTTTTGGAAGTCGAGGTTGGGCAGAAGACCCAGCATTTTTTAAGGGTTGGGTCTATCAGTAAAAACTCTTTAGGATTAAAAAAAGTTTTTAGAAGGTGTTGTTCCTAAATGACCTAAATGTTTAGTTTCGAGTCAAGGACCAGGGTGAGGCGGGCATCTGCCTGGGCGCTTATGCCTATGACTGGCCCTTATAGAAAGAGACCGATTTTGAAACATCTGTAATTTCTTAAACGTTATACAGTCTCCAAAAAGAACAATAAAATTTAACCGTGTATTTGTAAGATGCGTTATAATTATCAAAATATATTTTTTTTTTGTAATTTTGGTCTGCGGCGAAAAGTAGGGAGCCGATCGTGTCTTGAATACGAACATAAAATAAAAATAAAAAAGCACTATATAAGTAATAATCGAAGCGGCGGTGACAGTAGTAAAATTCTGATGAACATAACAAATAAATAACAGCGGTATTCATCTCAAGGGTCGAATAAGGATCTCAATACGTTTTTCCCTTGAACTGAACAATAGGTATATTTATGGTTCTTTCGCACGGTTCTAAATGTTGGGCATTTGCTTTATTACATTATTTCGACACCGCTGCTTGGACACAAATTTATTGATGTTATTATGTTGCTTAAAGATTGTTTTAAATGATATTGCGCTGCGAATTTACGAAATAAGATTGCTGATGCAATATCTGACACGAGTTATGTGTTGTTTGATTTTTTTAAATAAATAATTTGTAATTCAGCATCGTTTATTTCAAACCTTCACTTTCCAAACGTTTGATAGGGTAAACAAAAAGATTTTTTTATTATTCTGTCGTCTCTAACAATGTTTCTATTCTCATTTCAGTGTACCCAGCATTCAAGAATGAGACTGGCTTCTCCGCTTGTCCGTCACTGGAGACGCGGTACACGGGCGAGCCCAACAACCGAGGCCTCTCGCGTCCCCTTGCTGACATCGTGCGCACGCGAAACCCGGGAAAATGTAAGTAAATAAAAAAAAAAGTATCTGTAATTCAAGAAAAACTTTTACAATGCACTTTATGCCCACTTCTCTCATATAAGATAACCCTGAGTAAGGTTATGATTATGACTATTATGAGTAGGCTGATTGTTAAACTTATAAATTCCACAACTTTCAGTTATAATGGGCGAGAGATGGGCGTGGAACCTGCAAGTTGTACTCTATCGCTTACAATAGATAGACACTTTTTTAAAATATCAGTCTGGCAGATTACCATTAAATGCTGCACAAGTATTTTTTCTTTTTTTCGCATGACGTAAAGTAATTAACAATTTGCGACAATACATTGATTTAAAATGTCGCATGACGTCAAAAGTTGGTATTATCTACCAACTTGTGACGTAACGAGCACTCACTCTTAGCACCACCCACCACAAGCAGCGTAACTTTAATTCGCTTTATCTCAGTAGTCCAACTGAAAGATTAATTAGATTTCCATTTTTAATACTCTCTGCGCACACCTATTCTGAATTCTACAAATTTTTCCCTATGTTTGCCTCCCTGCGCATGCGCATACCCCTCTCTTATTTGGGGCGAGATGCTCAGAGCCGGCTCCGGTGCGAACTTCCATCAGCCTGGGCTGGTCCTGTCTCACTTTTGGATCATTCTCGGATCAGTTATTCCATGTTTTCTCTAGGAGTAGGTAGGTATATAAATCTATAGGCTATTGTATAGTCTCGTATCTAGAATGCGCTAATCACAGGAACTACTGGTTCGGATTGTTTTAGTGCTTGATAACTCATTTATCGAGGAAGGCTATATTATAATACGAAAAAAAAATAATGCGAGCGCAGCTGCGGGCGGAAAGCTAGTAACTTATAAGGAGTCAAGAATTACGCGCGAGTGCAGTCTAGTTCCGCGTGCAACGCCCACTCGTATACCCCGCGCTTCGGGCCCGTATTACCAGGATTGGTTGAGCAGGGGCTGGTTGGAGGGTTTTGTTCCTACACATGCCGATTATCGTATTTTAATAAAAGACAAAACACAGAATAGCTACATCAAGAGTGATCCATAAATAAGGCCATTCTGGTTCAAAATTTTTCATCAGCAAAATTCGCAACGGACAAAACGGTAGCATCCGATGAAATCGTTGCACTGAGCTCGGACAATTGAATGGAATTGTGACTCTGTTAGAGTTGCCCAAAAACACAGCGAGCGAATGAATAGGCATTGCCAATGCCCTATTGAGCGGTGAATAGCAAATCGCCAGTTCTTCGGAGGCTACACAATGAGCACGGGTGACAAATACCGTTGAAAACAGTAACCGAATGGTGACCGGGCACACAAAGCGATCGGCCGCGGGCTCACGGCTCTCAATGGATCGATCTGACACGACAAAAACACAGTTCGCTAAACTTTGCTTTTTTGGGCTGAAAATGTTCCATAGTTTTAATAGAGCGTTTCAACTGCCTATTATATCTTATATACACGGTGTTTCAAAATAACCAATAAATAATCAATTCTGTATTGAAAACTCATAATTAAAATGTCCCATCACTAGCTGTTTATACTTAATGTCATTCAACCCAAAATTGACTATGATTTACATGTCAATTTTGGGTTGAATGACATTACGTCCTTGAAAATGGTCGTGCGTTGCTCTATTGGAACCGCTCTATGATCACGGACAGGACTTTTGCTTGCAATAAGCCTGATATCGTGATGGTTGACCGGTACCAACGCCGAGAGATGCTCGTCGATATCACTATCTCACATGACGAGAATTTCGTGAAAGCTGAGAAGGATAAAGCCAGTAAGTACCTTGACTTGGCTCACGAGGTAAGTGCCATGTGGGATGTTGACTCAACGATCATTGTTTCGATAGTTGTTTCTGCGAATGGCTTAATAGCGAAGAGTCTCGACCGACATCTTAAGGGGCTCTCGCTTGAGGAATGGGTCAAGGGTCGGATACAGAAGGCAATGATTCTTGACACGTCAACGTATTGTCCGGAGATTCATCTCTCTGCAGCCCTAACTACCGGCAGCTTGGGCCTTGCCTCGCTGTCGGCGGCTTACTAGGTTTAAGGTTTTTAAAGTATTTTGTTTTATATTGTAATGATGATATAAAAATTTAATTTGTAATAATGATATTAATAATCTTTATTTGTGGGTCATAGGTAGGTCATCAATAAAGAGATGGAAGCATCCAAAAATAGTTCAGCTATAACTTACTGTTGTGAAGTATACAAACTAAGAGAAAAAAAATTACAATTAATCAATTAATATATCAGTTCATTACATAAAATTATAGTCACATTATTTTAGAGAAATGTCATTAGTTAATAATCCATATACAGTGTGGGAAAAAAAAGGCCACGGTCTTTATTTTCCACACTGTATACTCAATACCCA
Organism: Schoenobius gigantellus; assembly: GCA_963935595.1. Taxonomy (NCBI): domain Eukaryota; kingdom Metazoa; phylum Arthropoda; class Insecta; order Lepidoptera; family Crambidae; genus Schoenobius; species Schoenobius gigantellus. The sequence goes on along the minus strand of OZ012555.1, from coordinate 9,771,649 downwards.
ACAACATACTATTCATACATTTTTGCATAATTGTGGTCAATGAAATATTAATAGCAATTACATATAATGTGAAATGGTTAAACATTTGCAAAGTATTAAGTAAAAGTACCAAAGTAAAAATTGATTGTCAATTTGTCATGGTAAGTTCATTTATTTATTTAGTCTTAATTGCTCAGGATAAAATAATGTGCTATTGGCGGACTTAATGCCTATCAATGGGCTTATTGGGTAATTGGCATATTCATTATCAGCACATCAGATTGAACATGAATATGTCAGCTATTTACATAAAAACATTATGGTTGTCCAAAAATTTTTAAAGTTACGACGATATAATCTAAAAGAGCAAGGAGCCCGATTTAGATGTCCGGAAGTGTATTTATAAACCGTTAAATTAAACTAAAAAAAATTAACACATGTATTCGATAAATAATTACAACCATATCAAATGAAAATATTCATTCAAGTTGATTTTAACGCGAGAGTCATATTAATTCGTATAAATAAATGTAGGGTTAGGTCTTGCGTAGAATATTGCTCGCACCTATGGGACGGCTCCGCTCAGTACCTCCTCGATGCTCTGGACAGATTGTAGCGTCGCGCTATTCGCATAATTGGCGATGTAGAGGCAACTAACACCCTCGAGACTCTTCAACTTCGTCGTGACATCGCGTCTCTTAGCTCTTTAACCTTATCCCTCCCTCTCCATTCCTTAACAGAAACACGCGTAAGGGTCTTCTGAGTCATCCTTACACTGTATCCCCCTTTTCACACCGTACCAAGAAATTCCAAGATTCCTTCTTCTGGCGTTCATCCCACACTTGGAATTCTCTACCTGTTCACGTGTTGCATCCATCCTACAACATGGGTTCCTTCAAAAGAGGCGTGAAAAAGCATCTTTTGGGCCGGCAAGGGGCGGGCAGGTAGGATAGTGGATGTCGTCCCTTTTTTTTTTTCTCGGGGGGAAATGCGTAACCGCACGGTACCCGCCGTTGGCTAGACAGCGAGCGTGTGTGGGGCTCTCCCGGCAGGGTGCCAGGCCTACCCACTAAAACCCCCCGGTGTTCTCCCTGCCCTTATGGGCGCGCTAGGTAAGGTCCACACTGCGACTCCACTACCCACGCGCCCGGGCAAGCCCGACCCACCGGTCGGGCTATCGCCAAGGGGGGATTGCCCGAGAACACCAGGGCAATCCCCAGACGGAGGGCCTTACGGCGGCGTGCATGGGGCCAAGCGTGCACGCAGGCCTCTACGGCAGGGTCATTAGATGGGCATCGCTTGTGCGAATGCCCGCCTTCGCCTGCCTATCCGTCTGCGGCGGAGGGGAGCGGCTTGAGGATCTGCCTCCCGCTCCCTCTCCGCGGCCTCCTGCGAGATTACGTCCTCGCAGAAGGAGGCGACAGCCCCCCATTCCGCTTCGCCGCGGAGCATGGCCACGACCATGCTCGGCAGCCAGAGGTCTCCGCCTCCCAGCGCAGCGTTAAGCTCGCTACGCTGGAGTCGCCAGGCCGGGCACATCAATAGGGTGTGCTCGGCAGTGTCGTCGGGAGCGTCGCAGTGGTGACACCGCGGCGTTTCCTCCCGACGCGCGACTCGATGCAGGTAATGACCGAAGCAGCCATGCCCGGTCAGTACCTGCACCATGCGGAACGTGAGGCTGCCCTGCCGGCGCCCAACCCACTCCTCCAACACCGGACGAATCGCGTCGATCGTCCGGTGGCCGGCAGCTGGGGAGGCGAGTGCCTCACCCCATCGACGCAGAGCCTCCCTCTGCGCCTGGGTACGAATCCGCTCCACTTCCTCAGGAGCGGATCGTTCACTAACGGCAACCCGATGTCGATACACCTCTGCATGTACGCGTGCATCGACATCCCATGGCGTTTGACCCGCTAGAACGCAGGCCGCGCCATGGCTGACCGTGCGATAAGCTCGCACGGCCCGGGTTGCTATGACCCTCTGCGGACGTCGCAAGAGGGCCACCGTTCAGGGGGAGAGGCACTCCGCCCATATCGGGGCTCCGTAGAGTGCCATCGACCGTATCACCCCGTGATACAGTCGACGGCACGCCGATCCTGGTCCTCCCACATTAGGGAGGACCCGTCCGAGTGCGGCTGCGGCGGCGCACAGCCGTGGAGCGAGGAGCTTAAAATGATCCCCAAAACTCCATCGGGGGTCCATAACCAAGCCGAGGTCCCTCCACTCGGACGCGGAGCCCCGGTGGGCTCCGCGTCGAGGTTTGTCGAGGGCCACGTCTAGGCCCAGGAGGCGGATGCGTCGGACGACTAGTGAGGTGCCGACCGACGCAAGGTGAGCCGCCTCCTCCCCCGTTTCAGCCCTCGCCGCGACAAGCGTGTCGTCGGCGAAGCAGACGACCTTCGTTCGTGGCGGAAGGTCGCCTCGCAGGACCCAGTTGTACCCCAGGTTCCATAACAAAGGACCTAGTATGGAACCCTGGGGTACACCCGCCGCCATTGTCCACGTGTGGGCGCGCCCATCCGGCCCCTCGTAGAGGATGGATCTGCCTTGCAGGTAATCCTCCACGAGGGCGCGGAGGTACGGAGGCACCCGGTGGAAGCGGAGTGCCTCCTTTATGCCCCACTCGTGGGGCAGGCTGTTAAAAGCGTTGCGGATGTCAAGAGACACCGCAACAACAGTCTCCCTATGAGCTGTGGCCTCCTCAGTCCACCTCTTGAGTAAGGCCACCGCGTCCATCGTGGACCGGCCGGTGCGGAAGCCGAACTGGTTGTTAGCCAAGTCCGGCCCCTGGTCCTCTAGGTGCTCGATGATGCGGGAAGCGGGAATCTTCTCGAAAAACTTCCCGGCTTCATCGAGCAGCACCACCGGCCGATACCCAGTCGGGGAATCAGCGGGGCGGCTCTCCTTCCTTAACAGGCAGAGCCCGCCCGCTTTCCAACGACTGGGGAAGCGGCCCGAGGCGATGCTTAAATTGAGCACCGCCCGGAACCGCTCCTCGAGGTGTCCCAGGGCGAGGGCCAGAACCCTGCTTGGGACACCGTCCGGTCCCGGCGCCTTCTTTTTGCGCCGGAACCGTTCCCTCACCATGTCGAATTCCACGTTCGACACGGGAGGGATGGCGGCAACCACTTCCACCGGAGGAGTGTCCGGGGGGACCATTCTGGGGGGCTGAAAGGGACCGGGATCGGGAAACAGAGTCCCCAGCACCCGATTCAGCAGCCCTCTGTCCATAGCGGAGGTAGGGGGAGCGGAAGATATAAACTTCCCCCTCACCGTCCGATACGGACGCCCCCACGGATCATGGTCCAGGAGCCGTATAAATTGCTCCCTGGACTCCTCCTTAGCCCTGCAGATTTCGTTCCGCAGGGCCTTCTTGGCTGTCGCATACACCCGACGAAGTTCAGCTTCCTCGTCGGGTGTAGTTCTGGCGCGCCTACGACAGCGCACGTAGGCGCGCCTGGCCCTCATACTGGTGGTACGCAGATCCGCAATCTCCTGCGTCCACCAGTGCACCTGCCCCCTTTCGGGGCAGGCCTGCGCCCTCGGCATGGCGGCTTGGCAGATGACCTTCATGTCGTCTGCGAAGAGATCCGCCATGCCGTCGACATCCCCGGCGAGATGGGGCGGCACTGCTGCCCATGCCCGCACCATCGCCGCCTTCCTCCGCCACATCCGGGCGGAGCTTGGTGAGCGCCCATCGCGGGAAGGCACTCACCGCGGAGCCCCTTCGGAACGGGGTCCTTGGGGATGCCGTGGAGACCTCATATCGGATATATAGGTGGTCCGATAGGGTCTCCACTTCTTCCTCAACTCGCCAGTCATTAATTCGACTGGCGAGTGAGGGGGATGCAAAAGACACGTCCACCACGGACGTGCCCTGCACACGGACGCAGGTAGGGATGGAGCCCCTATTTAAAATCTGGAGCCCCAGGGACAGGACCCAGGACTCCAGATCTCCACCCCTCGCGCTAGTGCGGGAGGACCCCCACAGTGGATGTCGTCCCTGCTGTATCTGTCAACTCATTTGGACCTCTTTCACCGCTTAACATCAGGCGGGAGGAGGTCATTTGCCGGGCCCTCCGGGCGCCAAAAAAAGAATAATTTCAATCGACCTCGTCCTAGTTAGAATAAATAAATTTGTGAAATTATTTTCAGATATTTTATTTGAATATAAATATTAACTGATATCTTCAACCATTAATATTATCTGATACTAGCTTCTGCCCGCGACTTCGTCTGCGTGGACTTCAGAATTTGGTCTAAAGCTTCGCTATTCTTCCCACGGGAACTATTTGAGAGATTATTAGAGAGATTAGAGATTATTATAAAGTAAATGTCCTTTTCCATAGCATAGGTGACATGCATACCAAATTTCAAAGCTGTCTGCCCGCGGCTTAGCTCGTAAACAATTTTCAATTTTCCCTCGGGAACTACTTAAGGAATCGGGATAAAAGGTAGCCTATGTTCTTTTCCACGTCAAAGGCTATATGCATGCCAAATTTCACCCAAATCCGCTCAGCCGTTTTTGCGTGATTGAGTAACAACCATCCAAAGATCCACACTTTCACATTTATAATATTAGTAGGATTTTTATTCAACTATTAACTTTTAACGAATAATTTTTTTCAACCATTAACGCCCACCTGTAGTGTATGTGTGTATTTTCCGAACGCTCATTGCAGGCATGACGAACGGCGGGCGGCGCATAGTGAAGGCGCTGTGCGCGTACACGGCGCGCGCGGAGTCGGACATCTCGTTCAGGAAGGGCGACCGCATGGAGGTGCTCAGCGACACGGAGCCCGACTGGTGGCGGGTGCTGCACCTGACCAGCAGGCGCGAGGGCCTGGTGCCGGTCAACTTCGTCGCCGAGGAGAGCTCCGTCGAGTGCGAGGAGTGAGTTATATACCTACAACCGACTAAATTTATCACTTTCTTTATGTATTTGACCCCCGAATAGGGGCGCCCCCTGCACCACCCGGGAAGCTTCCCACAAGCAGGCATACAACATGCAATGCAAGCCTGCATACAGCTTGCAATGCAAGCATATGGGTATGCAAGCATACTTCGTGAGTATAGCTATGTAGATATTATCTTTAATCTTCGTTAGCTTCGGTTGCACCGCTCTGCCTATGTGTGATCAAAAACCTAACCCATTAATAAGCTTTTTTTTCACAACATGCATACTTTTAGTACCTCTACCTATGCATGAGAAATGTATATTATGTCAAGTGTTATTTATAGAAACTAATCATTATGACGTTTTGTTATTATGGCACCTAATTTTTTTGACAAATGAGAGTTATGGCATGCGTTGTTAGTATAAATAATAATAGTGCAAATGAATATTATGTCCGTGGATCATGGATGGAAAACAAAACAATACTCTTCAAACACTCTTGCTCTCATACTATCTATCTATATCGTATGCCTTTGTCATTTGGTCACATTGAAATTGTGTGCGCAATATTTTAATTTATGTCTGTCCAAATTACATTTTTCCCCTTATTATATTCATGTTTACCTTATTCACACTTTGTTTTATGGTTTCAGTACATACATCCAACACTAAATTCTCTGCATCGCACAAAGATGGATTGGAAAATCAATGAACGTCACGACTCTCTGTTGACTAACACCCGCACCCTTCCTCTTCCGCAGCTGGTTCTTCCCGCACGTGTCGAGAAAGGAGGCTGACAAGCTGCTGCTGGCGGAGTCGAACCCGCGGGGCACGTTCCTCGTGCGGCCCGCCGAGCACAACCCCCACGGGTTCAGCCTCAGCGTGAAGGACTGGGAGGAGGGAAGGGGGTATCACGTCAAGCACTACAAGATCAAGCCGCTGGACAACGGCGGCTTCTACATCGCCACCAACCAGACCTTCCCCAGCCTGCCGGCCCTCGTCATGTCCTATACGAGTGAGTGGTACTGTGTTTGTATAACCCAGGAGGTTCCCAAACTATTTTTTTCTCATGGACCACTTTCGAAATTTTGCCGTTTCCGGTGGACCCCCCCCTGCAGCTACATTTCTACCATATATTCCCAAAACTCAACAAAGAATATTTATGAAGATTGGATCTCTACTAACTATGGAAATTTGCGTAGCGGCTGAGTTCCAGCCATGAATTTAACAGTTACTTGCAAAAACGTGCATATTCAATTACTTACCGCAAAATCAATAAATTAATTAATTAACCAATAAATTCTCACTTTTTTTTGAAAACTGAGGCCCAATTCTACTAATAAGCTACAGCCGAATCGAAACTGAACCGTTGCGATCGACCAATCAGAACGCCACATTTTCACGTCATCGAACATGGCAATATAAGCGCTCCGATTGGTCGATCGCAACGGTTCAGTTTCGATTCGGCTGTAACTTATTAGTAGAATTGGGCCTCGTTTTCAAAAAAAGTGAGAATTTATTGGTTGATTAATTAATTAATTGATTATGCTGTAAGTAATTGAATATGCAAGTTTTTACATGTAATAGTCGCTGAGATTCATAAAATATTATCTGCCTACATTGATAGGTGAAGTTAAACTAACATTTTAGTTCTTTCCTATCGAAACCAGATAAATTTTCGTGAATTGTAAACCCCCGTTTTTTTTTTGTCACGCCAACGTAGACCCCCGTCGAGTCTCCCGTGGACCCCTGGGGGTCCACCTGGACCACTTCGGGAATCAATGGTATAACCCAACCCGTGGTCTTTCTCATCATCAGCCTCAGTACAAAGGACTAATCAAGCCACTGGACAATGGACTTACATCGCCTTTAACCAGAATTTATAAGATTGTTAACAGAGATTTGACCAGGTTCGATTCCCGGTTGGGTATGAGATTTAAAAAAATTGAATGCCATTATTATTTAATCCAAAATCGACGCCATGGTTCCTAAGAACAGATTTCGCTGTCTCTCATAGTTTCTGAGTTCTCCCTACCGAACCATTTTTTTTTAAAAAAAAACGTCGCCCCACACTAGGATTTTCTCCTGTGTCGTGGGTGTAGTTACAAACATAGAATATCACATGCACATACGCCCAGACCAGAACACATTTCTGTAGGTCATACAAAACATTTGTCCCGTACGGGAATCGAACCCGCGACCCGTTGCGCAGTAGGTGATCACTCGACCTCTGCGCTAAACGTGTCGTCAAACAATTTTTGCTGTCTCTCATAGTTTTCGACTTCTCCCTACTGACCCATTTGGATTGATCATCCTGTATTATTAAATCTAAAATCGACGCCATGGTTCCTAAGAACAGATTTCGCTATCTCTCATAGTTTCTGACTCCTCCCCACTGACCCATTGGAATTGATCACGCTATTTGTAGCAAATTAACCGCTATGTTACTATGTCTCTCGCAAATGCCCTTGGTTTACAAGAAACGATGAGTTACACGAGTATCTGAAGATTGCCTCAGCAATAGAGCATTATAAAAAATTGCACATCGAACGTCTTACTCATCACTCCAATCCGCTTGCTTCCGGATTGCTTGACGCACATATGGTTAGGAGGCTGAAAAGACGCCACGTGTTTTGACTGGATAGTGAGGAGTTGGCTTCACTGCTCCGCTGGTCGTTACCTGCCGCTCAACTCATCTGATTATAGTCTGGCGACTGATTGCAGATCAATTAGACCACCAAAAAAATAGTTATTTGTTATACATGAGTGCAAAGTTGCTTTTTAACCGTGTGCTCAACTTTGATGACCGAGCAAGCGAAGGATTCTAAAATTGGATCACGAGTGCAGTGAATTAGAATCCTGAGCGTTAGCGAGGGAATTAAAAGAGCACAAGGTGGAAAATCTTTGCACTCGAGTGCAACACGTATTTTTTTATCCCCCCTCAGCGAGGAAATGAAACAAAGCAAATTAAAAACGAAAGTACACCAAGGAGGTTCAGAGTCTGAGTTTTTAACAAATTTAAAAAAGTTGTATGATAAATTCGGCACCATGGAGATGGAAGTAAATTGGTTTAATGATGTTTTGAAATCACACACCTAGTGCACGCGATGTTCTAAATTCAAATTTACTTTAACCTCAAGCGGATAAAAACGCCTATCTGACCGCCAAAGATATCGAATAGCAAAAATACTCTTTCCGAGATGGGGGGATGAAAAATATATAACTATGTCCGTTGCAGAGAACGCGCTGGGCCTGTGTCACGTGCTGGCGCGGCCGTGCCCCAAGCCGGAGCCGCAGATGTGGGACCTGGGTCCGGAGCTGCGCGACCAGTGGGAGATCCCGCGCTCCGAGGTCCAGCTGCTCAGGAAGCTGGGGCAGGGCAACTTCGGCGAGGTGTACTATGGCAAGTGGCGGAATAATATCGAGGTGAGCAACTAAAAATACACGCCTAAGGCGCCTTCCGTTTGGTCAAGGTTACTACAGAATAGTGATAATATTCACTTGTAAAAATTTCATTCTTTTAATGTTGCAAAATCGATCTCATAGGCAAAGGCTTTGTGTAACGATATAAAAATAAAAAAAATCAAAATATTCTTTGTTTAAATAATTATGATATGATAGAAACTCTTTGAATCGTCCAAATTCTATAACTATTGTCCATTCAGGACATATTTTATGTAAAGTTTATTCTCATTACATATAGGCAAAAAAAAATTGGCAGAAAGAATTTTACTACACAAACCCCGCCGAGATTTTATCATTATTTGCCTACAAACACGTCTCGTTTTATTCAATTTATACAACGGCAAGATTCTTTTCAAAAGTCCACATTTACACAGATATTCTTTAATTACCCATTATTGAGATTATTCCTACAGAAGTAAAAAGATAAAAGCTCATGGGATCAACCCCATATTAAATAGACTCACGGCTTTCTACTCAGCCTCTGCCAGGACGATATGGATAAAGCTAGACTTTTAGCTGTGTCTGAGCGTGAGTCAGGTCACTGGCTTCAAAATCTACCTTCAGACCATCTAGGTACCGTCATGGATTCGGACTGCTTCAGAATAGCCGTGTGTCTACGTCTCGGTCTCAAAATGGACACCATGGTCTTTCGTGCATCAAGAGCGCCGGCCGCATCTTCCGTCATGCTGCCATTAAAGCCCATCACACACAGTGAAGATAATATTATATTATAGCATCTAATATAAAAATATATTATCTTAAAGGGCCACCACACGCAGCTAAGATACGATAATATATCACAACTGCATCATTGTATTAGAGGCAGTCTTGCGAGTCGCCGGTTTCGTTCCTTATACAGAGTGTTTTTTTTTTGCCATGAACCGCATACAAATCTGACTGCTGTTGCTAGATGTATAAGTACTTGGTAGGTCGTCTGATGACGAATGGGACAGTGAATTTGATCATATATGTATTGCGTCGAGAAGAAAAAAGCGTAAAATCTGGGAAGAGGACCACTTAAGAACCAAAAAATAGCGCTAGATAGAACATAAATATCGCCGAGTATATTAATATATATTTCAATATCTTAAGATATCGTTGCTAAGTTAAGATATCTTTCACATATCGCTCAGTATCTTAAGATACTGTAATGTAAAATATATATTATATTAACTGTGTGTGGTGATCCATTGAAATGCAGGGTTAGCGATACGTCGCAGATAAGATATATTTTATAGTATCTTCATTGTGTGTGATGGGCTTAATGACCTTGTCCGCCGAGCTTTGGCTACCACGGGCGTGCCTGCCATCCTCCAACCCTGTGGCATGTACAGGGATGACGGCAAACGTCCTGATGGTGCCACACTGGTACCGTGGACATTGGGACGGTGTTTGGTATGGGATGCTGCATGCGGCGATACTTTAGCACCGTCTCACGTGCAGGGCTCTGCCGCGAAGGCTGGAGCTGCGGCCGAAGAAGCGCAGCTGCGTAAGCGCCGCAAATATAGTGCTCTAAACGATCACTATGAATTTGCGGCGCTTGCTGTAGAGACCATGGGACCGTGGTCGTCCGACACTAAAACCTTTGTTAAGGACGTGTCGACAAGATTGGTCCTCGCCTCAGGTGACTCAAGAGCTGGCGGCTACTTTGCACAAAATCTGTCGATTGCCATACAGAGGGGCAACGCCGGAGCTAGACGGCGTGTTCTTTTTATAGGTTATATTTGTGGGCTACTTTTTGTATGGTGTGTTTAGTTTTTAATTAGTTTTATGTTATATAGGGTTTAGTTTAATAGGTATTTTTAATTAGTAAATTAAGTATGACTTCAACTTCATAAAAACTTCTAGAATATAAAAGTAAATAAAAAAATAATTACCCATATTTATGAAAAAAATAAAAGAACATTTGTGTGGCAGTAAAGAAACTGAATTTTAAGTTGTTAATCTATATTCCAATATTCATATATGTATTACACCATCTACAATTTTCCCCACATTATTACTGGTTGACTGATAGAAAATGCCTCGGGCATTAAGTCCGCCTTTTGTATATCTCTAATGTTGTAGTACGATAAATGAAATAAATAAATAAAGGACAATGTAATGCAATAAATCGCATGCTGGTGGGTCCAGAGTGCTTTTAATTATTGTGGTGTATAATATAGACTGGCCGCACACATAGGTTTTCCGCATTCGATTTCTGTATTCGTTTCCCGAACGGAACACATTCCGTGACATATCCTATCCATAGTCATGAAATCTTTTCAAATAAATATTGCAATATATTTATTTTTGTCACCCGAGATATAACAATGTCGGGTAAATTGCTTAGACAAATTAAATTGAAATAAAAAAATAAAAACATTAATTTTAACTGTGCTGTTTCCAGGTTGCCGTTAAAACTTTAAGAGAAGGCACGATGTCGACTCAAGCGTTCCTCCAAGAAGCGGCTATAATGAAGAAGTTTAGACACAAACGGCTGGTGGCGCTGTATGCGGTCTGTTCGCAGCAGGAGCCAGTGTACATAGTGCAGGAGTACATGAGCAAGGGCTCGCTCCTAGAATTTCTCAGGAACGGCGAAGGAAAGTTCCTACAGTTTGAAGACTTGGTTTACATTGCGGCGCAGGTAGCGTCCGGTATGGAGTACCTAGAATCGAAACTGCTCATACACAGAGACTTAGCCGCAAGAAACGTGCTAATAGGCGAGAATAACGTCGCCAAAATATGCGACTTCGGTCTCGCCAGAGTGATAGAAGACAACGAATACTGTCCAAAGCAAGGCTCCAGGTTCCCGGTTAAATGGACGGCTCCCGAAGCAATCATATACGGACGGTTTTCGATCAAAAGCGATGTGTGGTCGTACGGTATCCTCTTGATGGAGTTGTTCACATATGGTCAAGTTCCGTATCCCGGGCTACATGGGAAAGATGTGATAGAACAAGTGGAGCGTGGTTACCGTATGCCCAAACCACCCGGTCACTACCTCCCCGATGACATTTACCGTCTGATGCTGCAATGCTGGGACCAAGCACCGGAAAAACGACCTACGTTCGATTTCCTCAACCACTACTTCGAATCCTTCACAGTGACAAGTGAAATACCTTACAGAGAAGTGCAAGACTAGTGCTGTGATATAGTGAGTGCTTAGGACAGGGCACAATGCCAACGATCTGTGACTTACACTAACATTTCGATATATAGTGAGCGGGATTCGGTTTCGGGTCGAATTGATGAACACAATTTCCTAATGAATCGCTTGACAATCGGAAGCAATTCGATTTATGGAAACGTGGAGCTTATTACTGCCATGTCAGCATTACTACTGATATGTTCTCACACTATTTACTATCGTTAAGATTGTTTTTAGAATTTTTTATACGCGAGTTTTGGATTACAATACAGGAATGTGTGAGCTTGTCGTTATTTGTGGGCTTCTCATTTCTGATTTGTGATACATAGTGACTCGAGTGGCGTCGGTAATGGCGCTTTAGATTAATTGGCGAGTGGATTAATTCGAGCGTACCGATGATTATGCGCTTTACTTTACTCATGTCTTTATTTATGAATGAATAGCGACCGTAGCGTATAAGCACTATAAGTAGACTATTGTTTTGCATTTTGTACAAAACAAATTATTCACTAAGGATTAATAAGCAATAATTATTTAAAATACAAACACGATATTTTCATATTCTAAAGTGAAATGTGATATTTTTTCATCATAAGGTCCTTGTAAAATTGAGATCTCCAGTTTTGTGCTCGTTCAATTTTGATTGCTATAAAAACAGTTATTTTGTTCCCATTTTGATTTTATAGTTTGCGTACAAATTAACCAAAACTCCGTGTGGCTCATTTGCAACACTTAATTATTTCCTTAAAAAAAATAATTTTAATATTTCCATTTCCTTAGCTTACAGCAAACTGTCACTTGCAAAGGAGCCAGCTACCCTCATGTAAAAAGACAAAAATTAGCTTTAGGACTATATATTATACCAAAGAGTTATTTGTACATTTAAAAAGCAAATGATAGACATAGACGCAGCATATTTAATTTCTAGCATAGTTTAATCTTGTGACCTGTAGAATATTGATTTGACCAATATCCCTTTTTGATATGCGTATCACTAAATTGTAATGTAAAAATATTGTATTGTTACTAATTATGTTTAAATTCTTATATTGACTGATTAATTTCAATGTTATTTATGTGTAATCTTTATTGTAAAGACTTTAATTTGTGGTGGTGATTCTGATGGCAGCGAACTAATTTTGCTTCATTTATATTTCAGTCTCTTACCTTTCGTGAATCACAGAAAAAAAGCGTTATTATAGCACATTTTAGTTCTTAAACTTATAGTAATATCACCTACATTTTGTTCATCATATTTTTTAGTCATAAATATCTTATTAATTACAATCACATTATTATTTTTTATTTTGTATAGCAGTGGTTCTTTAACTGGTGGTTCGAGAACCACTGGTGGTCCATGGCTAGACCACAGATATGAAAGGAAGCAGGCTTAACATAATTTTACTCACACATTTGTCATAAGTAATGTATATCGTTTTTACTTTCACTCCAAAGTAACATGATATATCGCTATTTCTGTTTTTCGTCTGTGGCGATACTAACGCACACGTAAACATTTCCGAAGCCGTGGCAGACGCCACGTGGACGCCATGTTTAGCTTTGTCAAAATAAGAGACAAATGGCGTCGTGACACTGTATTATAATGTTTTGTTTTGTGATTATAAATAAAAATAACTGCTAATCGGTCAAGAACAATGGTGAAGTGCTGTGCCCCGAAGTGTTCTAACGCATCATATAATAAAACTCCAGAAATTACAATAAAATTAAATTAATATTGTTTGTGTGTGAGTAATGTTTACATGTGGTAAAGTTGGCACGTTTTTTGAACGATACGTTTAGTCTGCTTCCCTTTATACGTCTGTGGGCTAGACAGATATTTGCAAAATGGTCCCTCGTCATTTAAAGGTTAAGAACCACTGCTGTAGAGAAGAAAAAGATCAATTAATTTTTGGTTCTCCGCCAAAGGAATCTCCAACCAATATCTTTACTTTCTATGCCTCAAAAGTATTAAACCGCTTTAATCAGGTTCATATTCCCTTGTCTAGTAAATTAAAGCCAATCAATATAGTGTCTTAATAACATTCCAAATAATCAAACACATTAAATTTGGACACTTTTGTATGAGAACATTAGATTTGTAAGATTTTGTACATATGATAAAAATAAATGTCATTGATATAAAATAGTTTATTTCATTTAAATATTTTTATACAGTTCACATATCAAAATTGTCAATTTATTTATTTTAATGCGCGTCTGCGACGGTCAGTGAGTTTCGCAAATACTATCTCGATGAGAACAATTTTACGTTTTCATACTTTTCACAGTCGTGAAACTGTTCCCTAAAGAGGCTTTCCTTATAAAAATACTTTTAATAAAGCTATGCTTTTAAAAGCCCTCTGGGTCTTCCTTGCCTATGAGGTTCACATTTTGGTATTGTTGTGCATAAAATAGCTGTTAAAAATAAATTCAATGCAATCTGTGTGGATACCGACTGTGTGTCGAATATGACCAGACTTCAAGATTGGGATTACAGCATCATGCTTAAAGACTATGTATTGAATGAACACTAAATATTTCAAGTTTGGGTGTACACAATCGCGCAACAATGAATTTACAAAAAATAACAAGTAACAGTTGATAGATATTCCACAATAAATAAAATAATGCAGACGCACAAAGCTTAATACTTACAATAAATAATAAATTAAAAAATTCATTAACATACATTTATAGGTTTCATGTTCTCATCATAATAAATTATAAAAAATGTCATACAATTATTTGATTTGGGACAAACAATATTTTTGTGATTTATTTTTTAACATTGAGCATTATAACATTTTATACTGTGAAACAAATTTAATTTATATTTGCCAAAAATTACTAAAAAAAATCACGATCTTTATAATTCCTAACACAATTCAAATAAACTTTTATTCAAGTTACTTATAAATATGTTAAATCACAGCTTTCAATTTTATTAACTACAAGATTAGTTAATAAATCTGGCATTAGTTATAGTTGAATCTATACAGTGTCTGCATACATTTTGCTTTTTAATTTCAAATACCTATACTCCGATTGGTAAAAGCTTTGAATGTAGTGCCAGCAAAACGCGCAAGGTGCAGGCACATAGTGGGGATGTTTCTTGCTGTAGTGGTTCAGGTATATTGCCAACGCTACGAGCATTCCCGACCAGACGTATCTGGAACAAAAATGAATAATTCTTAGCAGTACCACGGTAATAGTATATACAGTAGAATGACTTCATAGAAACGGTTGAAACACGCGCTATGCCTACGCGCCTCGATCTGGGATCGCACTTGGATCGCATAGCTACAAGGGCTGTCACGAATGCAGTTCGCCGCAGGGCATACGCACGAGTCAAGCGGAGCGCACGGTCGGTAAGCGAGCAGCCCTATCGCGGACCACGCACAAAGCGATGCCGAGCGGCAGTAGGTATAAAATTTCAAAGAGGGGCCGAGTCCACTTACTGTATTATAAATACTATTACCGTGGCAGTACTTTGGGCGTTTCGCACATAGGAATAATAACATTATCGCCGCTAGCACACCTCCGGCGCGAAACTTACGCAAAACCGTTCGACACATCTCACAGCGCAAAGAGCCTTCGCACTAGGTACAACTTTTCGCTCTAACCCCGTTGAATACCTTAAAGCGGGATGTTTGGTTGAAGCAACCAGCCGATCAAGACCACTGTCAAAGGCAGTTACAAAACCGACCAACCATCGAATTTACCGATTGAAAACCGCTCTGCAGGCGTAGCACGGGCTACCAAGACGGGACTTGAGTCACGCATTATCTCACAATTTCAGTGACATAATATCTATGTCTTATAGAGTAGTACGGGGGCGCCTATTGAGGCTGCAGTCCGATAACAGCTCTCACAGTGCTAACGATTATAATCGTCTTGGCCAAATTAAAGAAAACACTGAAAGTGCTATTAGCATGCTTACGATTTCGGTCCGGAAGAACATGTACATTCATTTTGAACTGATAACACAATTATCGAACGTCAGACTGACAGTTCGCATAAAGTGATTTCACTCCAGAGCATTAGCGCCGTAAGTTCTATATGACGTTAACGATGGCGTCATATGGCTCTTCATGCTGACTAACATTAGCGCGCTCACAACATTTCGGGACGCGTTTGAGCGCGCTAATAGTGATTCTTATTGATTTTCGGAACACAGCCTTAGTGTGACTGACATGATAAAATTTCTTGACGCTCCTCAAGGGATACGTGTCACTGAGTCTTATCACAAATTTCTTGGCAGCCCGTGCTACGCCTGCTGACGTTTATTACTCTCGAATTCTTAAATGATTGTATGATTCGACCAATTTCATTTCCGGAGGCATTTCCGGAGGATGAAGGACCAATTTCGGGAGATTAAAGATATTATTTCTGCAATGCATTCAACACCAAGGTTCTGAACGCGATCCAACATTAGTACACACAGCAACACGCTAGGCTTTATGTATTGACCTTGAGACCGCCCTTATGTCGCTCGTAATAGCGGCAGCTTTCGTAATGCAAATGTAAAGCTTGACGTGTTGTTGACTGTACATTATGTGGATACCGGCGCGCAGACATGTAACCGGCGTGCGGCTGACCCCAGCCGGGCCACAAAAAAAAAGTGTGAAAAATAGATTGTTTGAGTAGGTCGCTATAATGTCTAGAGTTTGTCAGAGTTTGTCGGCAAGTTTCAGAGTTTGTCGCCTGCGCGTTTCAGAGATCTGTGTGGATTTTTTTTGCAGCAGGCTGGGGATACGTTACCCCAGCCGGGCCACACAGATCTCGAAAACGAAACGACCTAGTGAAAATCTGTTTGCTGATATAGATAGGCGGCAGTTTGTCGGACAAGTTTGAGTTTTCATCGGGCTCGCGTTTAAGGGGGCTGTGTGGCCCGGGCCACATAGATCTCCAAAACCAAACCATATAGCGAAAATCTGTTTGCTGATATAGATAGGCGGCAGTTTGTCAGAGTTTGTCGATCCACCATTTCAGAGCTCACCTGCAGCAAAGTTGCTGCAACTGAGCTAGCTGGATCTCGAAAACAAAGCGACGTAGAGAAAAACTGTTTGCTGGAATAGTGAAGCGGTAGTTTGTCGGAGTTTGTCGAACAAATTCCACAGTTTGAGACATACGCATTTCCGAGATATGTGTGGCCCGGCTGGAGAAACGTTACCCCAGCCTGCTGCAAAAATCTGCTTACTGACATAGATAGGTGGTAGTTTGTCGATACATTCTTCAAAGATTCAGAGTTTGTCGACGCCTCAATCCAAAGAACGAAAGAATTCTTTATTTGGGTAAATAGTCTAGGAGCCTGGAGTCCCAAATGTGCGAGGTTTCGTTATTTTTTATGTTTTATGTACTTACAATAAGAAGTTAATGTAAAATAGTTAATTGAATTCAGTGATGAAACAGTAACCGTAATATTTAAATTTATGTAAATCCTCGATGCGTGATAGATATTTTTTAAATGTATTATTTAAGCAACATTTGGCATCTGGTCTCCTTGTCTATCTATATGAAGTAATAATAATGTACAGTCGCGTACAACTTTCTTTAAAAAATCGATTTTAATAAGTGCATGCAAAGTAAGTTTTATGAGGTTTTGTTTGTCAGATAAGAATAATTTTATATGCGTTGTATATGCTGAAAAGAATAATTTTTATATAAAGCATCCATAAAGTTTATTACGAATTCATTGTTTCATGTTAAAAGTTGTTGTCCCTGAAAGATTAGAGAGATGTACATAAAAAGTACACTGTACACCCACATCATCTTCCAGTCATTGTACCGTATGCATTCACTGAACGCGGGATACGGAACCAAAAAACAATATGTTTCTATCTAACAGACAGTGGTTGGTGGGAGCATCGGTGGCGCTGTGGACTCGACACTTTCCTTCCAATCGGGAGCTCCGGGGTTCGAAACCGCTATGTAGCAATACCAATGTGTTTTTCGTTTTTCGAATTTCATATGTACACTTATCTGACGCTCCTACGGTGAAGGAAAACATCGTGAGGCAACCTGCATACATCTGCGACGAAATTCAGTAGTGTATGTGAAGTCGACCAATTCGCACGCATTGGCACAGAATAAATATTAGTACTAAAGTACAGAAGGAGCATTCTCGAAGAAAAGCCAAGTTTAGGTATGAACATTTACCTACTCTTACGATCTTCATCTGACTGCACGGGAAATTGAAATTTATTGCATGACACGAGTGTTCCTATTCCGTTACGCGTCGCTAACCCGATACCGATTTGGCGATAAGAGCGCAGGGTTCCCACTCACCGATATGCAGTTATCGTTACAAAAATGACCTCATTTATTACGTGCGACGCGGCCAGCGCGCGATCCGAGCGGTAAGCTTTTGCCACATACCGCCCGGTCAGTCCGCCGGCCAAACGTACCTAAACTGCGGAGTGAAACCCTCCTGGCATCGGGCCAGCGTGATTGACTAAGGCCTAATCACCCTAGCATAGGGTAGGCTCGAGTCGAGCCCCTCGGTGGGGACGTATATGAGCTGTGATGATGATGATGATGAACAGTGGTTGCTGAATGAAATAAATTACCGTAGGATGTAATTTCAGCAGAAAACACAGATACATTTAAAAACAGACTAGATAAACATCTTACCAACTGTGATAAGACCAAATAAAAAGTATTGACTAGATGGATATTGAATACAGAAAAAATAAATTAGCAAAATAGTTACTCACTGGAAGACAAAAGGCTTGCTGAACAGTAGGAATGAAATGATGATAGAGAGCACTTTCCTCATGGTGGTGACGGTTACCGCGACGGTGGCGCCGCAGATCCGCACCAGAGTGAGGACGGCCTGCAGCCCCATGTACCCGCTCACGCTCAGCAGGACGATGTTCGTGTACATTTTCACCGGAGCCTGGGAACAGATCATGTGGATATATCTAGCTGACCTTACACAGAAACGCGTTCAGCGCCTCTGGGTGTAGTTGTCCGGTTGTTTTTTAACTCGTTCAAAGGCGTTGAACGGATTGCAGCAACCAAATCTTTTATATCCCTCTTTCACATGATTTTTTATTTCTCTCTCATTCTAGTAAATGACATTATAGAATATGGCCGCCAATATCATCCAATCACGTAAGAGTATTTCAGTCATAAACGTCAGAGCGTTTTACAACCATCAAATTCGATGGTTGTTCGGTTGTAACTCGCGCTGACACTCAAAGGTCTTGAACGGGCCGGTTGTTTCACCCGGTTGTCACGCTCGATGGCATTGAACGGGGTTAGAGCGAAAAGTTGTACTTCGCGCGAAGGCTTTGAACGCGCCTCAGCTGTCGGGTCATGGGTACGGTTCAGGAAGACTCGTCCCGTCTCGCTTTGATGCGCCGCAATAGAAAGTGAAAGGTTCCGTGGAAGTGAAAGATTCCGTGATTCTATCTTTTCCGACAGTTACGACTAATGGGGCTCCTTACCTTTTGGTCGTATTTAATCCCAACGCACGAGGGGGCTAGCTCTCAAAATTTAATCCCAATGCATGCAATTGGAATTTGGAAGTAGATCCTAAACTTTTAGTATGCAATACTTGCTTTTCTTACGCGTCTAGTAGTTAAAACAACCGGGTGTCGATCGGGAGGTCCGGGGTTCATTTCCTATGGGGGCAGACATTTTTCTGCTCGGTTTTATTGGTGGTAGGGCTTCTGAGCCCGCCTGGCTAGCTACCACCATCTAAGCTAAGTTTGTCGCCATAATATCAATGTTAATAGCATCGTGTTCCGACAATTTGAAGTATGATAGCCAGTTCCTTAGTTGTTGAGGAGTACAAGTGAAGCGAAAGAGCAATTTTATTTCCAAAAGATTTAAGGGCCACTATAACATGTTCCTATTCTCATTTTCTTCTATGTTAATTGTGAAAACCCTATCAAAATCTAAAAATGTGGCCAATTTTTCGCTGTATTTAAACATCCAATAAACTAAATTGACGAGATTAATTTAAATAAAACAGAAACACAAGCTAAGCCTTTCTTAATTTTTAATTTTCATAAAGTAACCAAATTCTAAGGTCCAAGGTCTACTTTTAGAGGTGGAAACCGGGGGCTAAGACGATAATATGTTTATTTTATGTTCTTTTCATAGGTATCTTCGGTTCAAGCTGCAGATGTCTTGATTGCACTCTGCTATTGTTCGGCACAGTACTATAGCATTAGATTTTACAAATATTGAATACCTATTTTTGTAATCTCTCGCCCTTTTTTCTGTCTAGGCGGCCAAGGCTTAGTGTTTCGCTTAATATTATTGTCACAAAAATAGAAGCAATAATCGAAATTCAATTCAAAATTTTACCTCAGAACAATAAGCGTAGCCACTAGTTAATATCCCCGAGACACTAGTTATAGCTAATAGGTAGATGCAGGCGATTGCATATGAGTAGAAGACCACTTCATTATTGGAAGCTTGAAACTGTCTCATAGCCTTCTCCTGGACGTTGCCAATTATCGCATCACACAACAACGCCATTGATATCACTATGACACCGATGATATCAAAATTTGGAGATGTGTTGGAATCAGCTGTAAACAACATAAATTATATAGGCATAATTATAGATAATATTTTGCACCAATTAAAAAAAATAAATTTATTTATTTTACCTTTTTTTTCAATATTGATTCAAATTGAAATAAAATCAAATTCCACCTGGTTCTGATCTGAAGGTTTAAGGTTTGATTCCCTATAGCACAGATTAGATAATAGTTACTACGTACTATAGGCTGTAGTATTCTGCTGGGTTTGTTGCCTGGCTAATTGTAATATGTCTCATATAAATTTTTAGCATAATAATTATTAAATGATGACATTGTTGTGTTCCAATAAAAAAAGAAGTACGTAAGATAACCAGTCTATCTGTAATGAGGAATTCAGGTGAAGGTCACTTCCATCTTCAGACTTATTTTCACACATAGCATCAGGTAAGATAAAGACAAAGAAATTCCCTGTTATTAGATGCTTGTATTTTGTTTGATATGAATAAGTACTTGTAAAGGCCTATCTGTATATATAAAATTCTAAACTGAGTGACTGACTGATATATCAACGCACAGCCCAAACCGCTAGACCTACCGGCTTGAAATTTTGCACATAGATAGATACCTTATGCAATGTAGGCATCCACTAAAAAAGGATTTTTGAAATTTCCAGGGGGTGAAAGTTTGTATGAAAAAATATTTTACAAAAAATAAAAACCGACTTCAAAAACACTGAAAAGTTAAAAATAATATAAGAATAGGTACAGACATCACACTTCTATATTGAAGTCGGTGCCAAACGATGATCTCCTAGAAAGTCTTAAAATTTGGCACCGACTTCAATATAGAAGTGTGATGTCTGTACCTATTCTTATATTATTTTTAACTTTTCAGTGTTTTGAAGTCGGTTTTTATTTTTTGTAAAATATTTTTTATTTTTAACTTTTTAGTGAATGAAACCTTTTTAGTGAAAGAAACCCTAATGTATGGTGAGCCTTCGGTGAGCTGGTATTAAATTAGCGTTTCCCACGATTTTCATGGGATCCCATCATCAAATCCTGACTTTGGTGACCTTGGGACCACCCTAGGAGTATACATACTCTATCGAATACAAAAAGAATTTTGGAAATCGGTCCACAATTGGCGGAGTAATCGCGTAACATACACACAAAACACGTTGGAAACACCTTAAAATTTAAGGGTTTTCCTCGATTTTAATGGGATCCCATCATCAGATCCTGACTTTGGTGACCATGGGACCACCCTTGGAGTATACTCTATCGAACACAAAAATAATTTTTAAAATCAGTCCACAACTGGCGGCGTAATCGCGTAACATACACACACAAAAAAAAAACATATGCATCAAATTGAGAACCTCCTCCTTTTTGAAGTCGGTTAAAAATCCGTCAGTTTTGAAGTTAGGATCCTCAAATTTTGTGTATAGGCTGGAGGTTGAAAAATAATTTATATGTATCTCAGCGATTTGGAATATTTCACCTCCATAGGGGTGAAAAGGGGGATGAAGTCGTGGGAACAATAATGACGCACGGCCCAAACCGCTGGACCTACAGACTTGAAACTTTGCACATAGATACATTATGCAGTGTAGCCCCCCTAGCACGTCCATCAAAACACGATATGATAAAGCGGTTTATCGCGGTGAACTGTCAAAATACAATAGGGTTTCGTCGTATTTTGACAGTTCACCGTGATAAATCGCTTTATCATATCGTGTTTTGGTGGACGTGCTACGGGGTAGGCATCCACTAAGAAAGTATTTTTGGAAGTTCACCCCCAAGAGGGTGAAATAGGGGATGAAAGTTTGTATGAAAATCCGACGGTTTTGAAGTTATGATCCTCAAATTTAGTGTATAGGCTAAAGAATAAAAAATAATTTATTATCTCAGCGATTTTTAATATTTCACCCCCAAGAGGGTGAAAAGGAGGATGAAGTCGTGAGAACTACAATGACGCACATCCCAAACCGCTTGACCTACAGACTTCAAATTTTACACATAGATCTCATATGCAGTGTAGACATCCAACAAGGAATTATTTTTGGAAATTCTACCCCTAAGGGGGTGAAATAGGGGATGAAAGTTTGTATGATAATCCATTGGTTTTGAAGTGAGGATCCTCAAATTTTGGGTTTAGGCAGGACATTGAAAAATAACTTAGACCAGTCTCAGCGATTTTGATTATTCCACCCCCAGAATTCGTGGGAATAATTAAATCGCCTAGAGACTTAAAATTTTGTACATAGATACCTTATACAGCTTAGGCATCCACTAAGAAAGGATTTATGGAAATTCCATTCCTAAGGGGGTGAAATAGGGGATGAAAGTTTGTATGAAAATCCGTCAGTTTAGAAGTTTGGATCCTAAAGTATTGTTCAAGTAGGAAAACAATTTTTTACATATCTCAGCGATTATGAATATTTTTATATCCTTCAAAGGGGTGAGAAAGGGGATGTAGTCGTATGGACTACTTATAATGACGCATATCCCAAACCGCTGGATTCCAGATTTTCAGTATTACCTATGTTAAATATAAACATTTTTAAGTCTTTAATTATTATTATGGTCGGATTGGAAAAATACCTACGAGTACTAGCGCAACGCATAGACAATATGAGAAGTGTTGGGCGGGATACGATTAGTACAGGGATGGGATAATGACCGGACAGGAAAGGGATGGGATAGGGGCAGGATAGGGACAAGGTAGTGACGGGATTGGGTTAGGGATGAGATGGGATATATGGACAGAACAGGGATAGATACAGGATAAAGATGGTATAAGGATAGGCACGAGATAGGATTAGGGCGTGCGGATGGCGGTGGGGATAGGAGTAGAGGTGGGGATGGGGATAAGGGTGGGAATGGGGGTAGAGGTGGGGATGAATATGGGGTCGGGGACTGAGATAGGTACGGTAAGCCACACGTCATGGTATACACATGCAGTACAACTATAGACCTTACCATGATTGTAATAAGGATGGTACTATGTCCATAGTGTATATGTTGACGTGTTTCTGACTGTACGAACGCAGCGCCTTGCCCACAAGCATCCCGCCTTTTGAATTCCAGTAGGTACCCTGTAGTGTAACCCTATTAACTTCATTAATATTACAAGTAGGTAGATATTTTATATACTTAGGTATTTTTACTTCTTAAGTAGGTATTTACTTTTCCACTCTAATGAATCAGTGATAGTGCGCCCTGGCTACCATAAAGTAATAAAAATCAGGGTTCACGGTAAAAGCCGCTAAGTAGGTATAACTATAGTTAAGTAGGTATTTGCCTTGCCCCGAATTTGACGCGAGCGAAGCCGCGGGCAAAAGCTAGTATTGAATAAATATTTTTGAGTTTGTGTTTGAATTCTTACCCAGAGTGAACATGGTCAAGCCGACACACATGATAACTGCCGCCACATAATCCAAGAATCCATATCTCTTGCCCAGTATTATAATACTGCCAATCATTACTGGTAACAGTTTGCAACTCTTAAAGATAAGTTGAGTTGGGTAATTGAGGTAGCTCAAAGCTAGATTTGAAAATGACATTGTTCCTAGTGTTAGTGCTGCTAATATAGCATATGTTCTTAAGGGAACTCTGAAAAAAATTATTCATTAAATTACATTCAAGTTAATACAACATGTTACAAAATAAACCTAAAAATATTAAAATACTTTACTAAAGCCAAAAATATTATCAACCCTTGTAAGCTGTCATGTCAGAGAACCAGGTGGGTTATTGTCTAAGAAAAAATCTATCACGATCGCTTATAATTTGACGGTCATTGCGCTGTGAACTTAAGACTGTGCAGACTTCCTTTTATAAAGGAGTAATGGATGGACTGCGACTGTCAAATTGTAAGCGATTGCTATAGATTATTTTCATAGACAAGGTCCCAGAGCATGTTTGGCAGTAATGATTGTGATCATAATCGATTGCCATAGTCTAAAAAAGTGAAGAGAAGTGCACCAGAGCGCAACATATTTATTTTAAGTCCATTACCGCATAGACAAATAATAATATTATGGAAAAACACTGTTTGCTGTTACATTAGGTGAACCTGTTTTTATATTGCTAATTTGCTATGTTATTAACCTCTCCTCTCTAGGCGGTCGCATACGACCGGTGTGACGTTATGCTGTGAATTTTTTTTAAAAATACCCTCGAAATTTTTTTTTTCACAAATAAAATATGTATTTCAGAACTAAAGTATATTTTTCATTTTGTAAAAAGAAATGTATTAATTTATAAGTATCCTTTTATGAGGGTATTTTTCACTATTATATAGTGTAAGTACACAGACAGCTTCATAGAGTTTATTTGATAAAATTAAAATTGGTTGTTACTTACTTTCTTTTTATTGGATTCCTTATTAATGACTCCATGTAACTAAGTAACATTGTAATTAAGAATTGAACCAATGTTATATATAAGCTAACTGGTTTCACTTCTGGACCAGAAAAAATCAACTCTAAAAAGTAGCCATAAGCTAAATAGCAAATAAAGACAAATGCAGAACACAGCGCAAACTGAGATAAACTGCTGTAGTGTGTTATATCTAAACACAAGATATTTATAGCAGTTTTCTGGCTACCAATACAATTTTCTTCAATCTTAATTACTGTATCTTTTGATCCCATTTTTATCTATTCCTCTTAATCTTATTCAATTAAAAAATAAATTAACATCTTGTATCCATTATGAATATGTTAAAATTATATCATCTCATGTTTTAATAATGTAAGTAGGTCCCTGTAAAATATTGTTCATGATTAGAAATAAGGTGGATAAGTGTCTACCTAAAACATTTTACCTAGTATTCAGTTCTCAACTTTATCATGGGGCTGTTATCTTTACTACACATGTCAAGAGTTGTGTAAGCATTGGCAATTCTTTATAAACTCATTGTCATATTTATTTCATCTTTATTTTTGCCAACACAGTGGTGTAGTAGTTGAGACCACCGGGTATTGATCGGGAGAACCGTGGTTCAATTTCCCATGGAACCAGGGCTTTTCTGCTCGGTTTGGTCGGTGGTAGGGCTTCTGAGCCTGCCAGCCTAGCTGCCACGGTCTTACCCGAGTTTGTCGCCTTAGTAACAATATTAATAGCATTGTTGTGTTCCGACAATTCAAAGTAGGATAGCCAGTTCTTCAGCTGTTGTTGAGTAAGCCTTTGATTAAAGACGTAAGCTCGCTTCAGCCTTCGGCCTTATCGTCACTTACCATCGGATGAGATGAAAGCCAAAAGCTTTCCTGTCGTAGGTGGTATATACGTAAATAGTATACAAGATTTACCATTTTCATGACCATATTATGACATTAATTTAGTATTTTTTTATTTTAACAATTTCTTTTTTTTTTTTAATTTTGTTTATCCCATTTGGGAAAGGCAAAGGCGTCAACCATACAGCCTAGTCTGTATGCAATAAACTATTGTTATTCATTCTTCTTTTGAATTCACAAATCGCCAAACGTAGAGGTTACATATTCATAAATTGCTTCAAAGCATTTTTCAATCGAAAGAAGTTTTTGTAAAGAGCGCGGTAGATCTTGCTGGTGTTTCATTATTTTTGAAATTTCTTCTAATAAAATGTTTCTTTGCAGGGCAAAAATTGGACATTCGTAAAAAAGGTGATGCAGAGATTGAGGTAAGGTGGTGTTGCACCAGTTGCACGATGGGGAAGAAGTCATGCCTAGCCGGTACAAATGGTCATTGAATCGACCGTGCCCAATTCGCAAACGGCAAATAATAGTAAAAAATCTTCTGTTTATGTAATTGTGTCTATTGAACCAGGGTTGTTTTATTTTATTATTTATTTCTCGATACCACTTCCCTTTTATGAGCAAAGTACTATTCCAGTGTTCTTCCCATAGCTTCAATATTTCTTTCTTGATTAGAGCTGTACAATCAGTATATGAAATTGGTATGTTTTTTATAGGTACGTCTAGAGTGTTCATAGTTTTGGCCAGTTTATCTACTTCCTCGTTTCCATATACACCGATATGAGCTGGAGTCCAAAATAATATAATGTCTATTTGATAATTTATTTTTAAATGATGTATCTGATCTCGGATATTGGTGTCGATTCTGGCATGATTCTCTAAACCTAAAACTAAATTTGACAACAGTCTATCCTTGTCATACTCTATACAAAATGACAAGGAGAGACTGTTGTCAAATTTAGTTTTAGGTTTAGAGAATCATGCCAGAATCGATACCATTATATATTAAATGATTTGTGACTGATGAAAAGGAAGGATTTCTCAAAGCCATCAACACACTCATGCTGTCAGTAATAATAATCCATTTTTTGTATTGGCTGAACTGTTGAATGTAGTTAAGAGCTACAATTATAGCATTTGCCTCAGCAGAAAATATGCTGGCATTTTGGCACATTTTAAAACTATGTCCAGTTTTACTACCTGCATCATACATAGCTACTGCAACACTTACATTCGTCTTTGAACCATCTGTATAAATTGATCGATAATCATTATAAGCCTGTAGACTTTCGTAAACATCATATTTATCTTTAAAATCTTTATGTAGGACAATATGAATGTCACAGAATTTACTAGCATATGAGCCACTATAACAATGTAAAGTAGTACTACAAAATATATTACATTGTTCTTTTAAACTTATAAAATGTGAGAAATTCTTTGAAAGAAAAGTGTTAGTGGAACATACATTTAATTTATTTAAAAGATCATTATTCGAACGCGATAAGAGTTTAAAAAGAAATTTAAGTTTTAAAAATTCAAAGCGAATAACCATTGGTGGTAAATGACATTCGACCTGCATAGAATTTATTGGGGAAGTGTTCATAGCACCTAGTATTAATCGTAAGTTCTTATTCTGTATTTTATCAATAATATCTATGTATTTTGGATCGGAAGCGTAACAAAAGAAAGCATACTCAAAATGACTTCTGACCAAAGCTTTATAAAGCATTAACACAATTTTAGGATCAGCACCCCATTTCAATCCAGTAACGGACCTAATTACATTAGTGGCTTTTAAAGCTCTGCTCACCAAGCAATCAACATATAAATCCCACGTAAGATTTTCGTGAAAAATAACACCCAAGAATTTAACTGAATTATCAATAGGCAAAGTATGATTGCTGTATGTAATATTAATCAGAGGTAGAGAACTGTATTTTGGGCAAAATATTACAACTTTACTTTTTAAAAGGCTAACATTTAAATCAAGTTCTGAGAAGTAATCTGCCAGCTTCACTAGATTATTATTTAATGTTAATTGAATATCTAATACATTAGTACCTTTACAATAAATGACAAGGTCATCAGCAAACTGAAGATTGTTGACTAAATTATTATTAAGAATGGAATTTAGTTTTCTTATATACAAAATATACAGAATAGGACTCAAGATGCCTCCTTGACATACACCTTTGCTCGAAAATCTAGGGCCTAAAAATTTATTATCTATTTTGACATACACTTTTCTATCCGTGAGAAAAGCATATATCCAATAAGCAATTTTTACAGGTAAGAAAGATAATAGAGATTCAAACAAAATACCATGATTAACGTTATTAAATGCACCTTCTATATCAAAAAACACTGCTATTGTATACTCCATATTCTTTTGAGCTGTAGTGACGTCCAAAAAAAAATGTGCTAAGCTTTCTTGAGCCGAAAGTCCTCGCCTAAACCCAAACTGGTTTAAAGGTAAAATTGAGTTCTTTTCTATGAAGAATTCCAATCTTTGTTTGATTAGCTGTTCAAATAATTTACCAGCACAAGACGTTAAAGCGATAGGACGATAAGAATCGGGATGAGATGCAATTTTTCCAGGTTTTAAAATAGGAACCAAGCAGTCCATTTTCCAATTAGGAGGAATTGTGCAATCTTGCCATAAAATATTATAAATTTGTAAAAGCTTATAAAGATTGTCAGTGTTAAGTAGCTGAAACATCTTGTACGATAAACTATCTAATCCACAAGCAGTGTTTTTTCTAGATTTCAGAGCTGCAGTTAATTCGTCAAAAGAAAATGGATCAGTGAGGAATGACTGATTATCTGGTAAACTATTGTCCTTCACAATTGGCCTGTTATTTTGCACAAAGTCAGGCGTGTATTTACGTAAAAAATCACTGACCCACGAAAAATCACTATTTTGCTTTTTATATGTTTTATATGTAAGTTTTCTCATGTTACCCCATACTACTGAAACTGGTGTCAATCGATTTAATTTTGTACAGAATTCTATCCAACTACTTAGTCTTTCTCTCTTAATGGTAAGTTTTTTAGCAGCTTGTAATCTTTTGAAATTAATATATTTTTCTTGAGAAGGATTATTCTTAAAATCAAGATAGGCTTGCTTGCTTTCCTGGACAGCTTTAGCGCAATTACTATTCCACCAAGGAACTGTTCGATATTTTGATTTTAAGTTTTGAGTAGCAATGTTACGTGATTCGGACCGGGAGGTACGAGAGGGAATTGACTTTTGTGCAGCTGTCAAAATGATTTGACAAAAAGAGTTGTATGAATCTATTGGATTAATAATAGGGTTACATTGAAAATTATCTAAATCCTTATTAACAATTGAAGAATACAACTTCCAATCAACTAATCTATGATTAATGCGATTGTTAAAATCATTTTCATCCTGAAAATTGTTTTGAGAGTTAAAACATTGTGAACTACTATTGAATGTAATCCTAGTAAATGTTGGCAAATGATAACTGCCCAATGGATCGTCGTGTACTGACCATTCGCAGCGAAGAGCCAATGAAGGAGATACCATAGTCAAGTCCAAACCATTGGGTCTCCAAGAATGAGAACCGACAGTTGTGACCTGACCATCATTCAACAGGACTAAATTGCATTCATCTAAACACTCAAGAATATCCTTACCTCTGGAATCCGATAACGGACATCCCCAAATTGAGTGATGAGCATTGAAGTCACCAGCTATAATCGTCGGCCTATGGAGAGAATTCAAGAAATGTTTAAACTTATTTTTAGAGAAACTGGGAATACAATTTGTTGGACAATATATACTGGCTATTGAAATAGTGTTCTGATTTAGTTCTAAATGTATTACAATTGTTTGAAGAGAGTTGTCAAAATAAGATGTTACTTTTTGATATTTTAGTGATGTATGGATTAAAATAGCAACACCATTATGCTTGTTGCCACAGTCATTACGTTCAATATGATAACCTTTGATTTTAAACTGCTTCTGAGGCTTTAGCCATGTTTCACATATAATTGCGATATGAATAAAATGGTCATAAAGAAATTTCGTAAAAATAAGTTGATTGCTTAATAAGCTTTGAGCATTCCACTGTACGATATTCAATTGATTGGGGGTGAATTGTGGGGATTTGATTGCTTACCAAAAGTATTTTTTAAGACCTCTAAAACACTTTTAGAATTTATAGAAGTATTTTGAGTATTATGCAAAGAAACACATTTAGTTATGGTTTCAACTAATAATGAGAGACACTTGCTGTCAGTATTGAGCAGTGTAAACAAATCTACATTATTTTTTGTCTTACTTTCTAATTTGGGAAAATTTAAAGGATTTGTAATATCTGCATAAGAAGCAGGCTTATATTTATTTCTATTTTCAATGATTTTCTGTTTTTTAACTGGGCATATTGGAGACACACTAGTATGATTGCCATCACAATGAATGCAAGTAGCTTTTTCGATAGAAACTGTACAAGTCTTATAGTTATGATTTTCTTTACATATACTACATTTTTCAGAATTTTTACAATATTTTGCCAAATGTCCGTATCTCAAACATTTGTAACATTGCTTAACTGGAGGTATATATTGAGACACATCATGTCTCCAACCACCAATATCTATATGATTTGGCAAAATGGAAGTGGCAAATGTCACTATTACTGTAGTTGTAGGTTGTAATATAAAACCCTCAGTCACATTTATTTTTTTCATTATTCTTTTTATTGTTATTATTTTTTTTGTACTTGTTATCATAGTAAATATTCTCTTGTTTGATATAATGGTAGGTACATTTCTTATAACTCCGGACACCTCAGTTGTAGCAGCAGGAATACTGGCTTTGAATTTGTATTCTTTCAAGAAGGTATTATTATTTAAAAAGGCATTCGCCAAGTCTGGTTTTTCAAAATAAATACCTATCTTAAACTTATTGATATTTCTTAAAAATTTGACGCCTTTGTTAAAGCGCTTTAAACAAGTTGACAAAGAAAGAAGATCTCTTGTTCCAATTGGTTTCTGGATGTCTGATGACTCAACAAAAACCACAAATTCAGTGCCGCTAATTTCTTCCGGATATCTGCGTATATAGTCAGTAACATAATAAGGCTTGTACCTATCTGCATTGCTTATTTCTTCATCACTGTCCGAAGAGGACATATCCGTTTCTACCAACCTTACCTCATCTGTCTCCCTATCTGCATCACCAGACTCCGGTTCATCCTCCTTTTTTTTTCTTTTTCTCGAACTCCGCTTCCCCATATCTGCTTATAATATTATTTAATGCCTATATGTTATATACCTCTTTTGTTTGTGTTTTATTAAGTAACTGACTACAATTAAAAAATTACAAATAAAATATTTTAAAGAGCCCGCCTTTACTATGTGAAGTTCCCGCGCTTTTTTCTTAACAATTTCTATTTTTGACAGTTGAGTAATTATGTTCTGTGGTTGACACTGTCACAGAACACATATACCCAAGGGCTGAGGCGCGTTCAGCGCCTTCGCGCGAAGTACAACTTTTCGCTCTAGCCCGAGGCGCGTTCAGGGCCTTCGCGCGAAGTACAACTTTTCGCTCTAACCCCGTTCAATGCCTTCGAGCGTGACAAGCGGGTGAAACAACCGGCCCGTTCAAGACATTCGAGTGTCGGCGCGAGTTACAACCGAACAACCATCGAATTTGATGGTTGTAAAACGCTCTGACGTTTATTACTGAAATACTCTTACGTGATTGGATGATATTGGCGGCCATATTCTATAATGTCATCTACTAGAAAGAGAGAGAAATAAAAAATCATGCTAAAGAGGGAGATAAAAGATTTGGTTGGTTGGTTTGGTTGATTTGGATTTTGGTTGGCCTTTGAGCGAGTTAAAAAACAACCGGATAACTACACCCAGAGGCGCTGAGGCGCGTTCAGCGCCTCTGGGTGTAGTTCGCCTCTTAGCGCCTCTTCGCGCGAAGTACAACTTTTCGCTCTAACGGGGTTAGAGCGAAAAGTTGTACTTCGCGCGAAGGCCCTGAACGCGCCTCTGAAGCGCGTTCAGCGCCTCTGGGTGTAGTTGTCCGGTTGTTTTTTAACTCGCTCAAAGGCGTTAAACGGATTGCAGCAACCAAATCTTTTATCTCCCTCTTTCACATGATTTTTTTATTTTTCTCTCTTTCTAGTAGATGACATTATAGAATATGGCCGCCAATATCATCCAATCACGTAAGAGTATTTCAGCCATAAACGTCAGAGCGTTTTACAACCATCAAATTTGATGGTTGTTCGGTTGTAACTTGCGCCGACACTCAAAGGTCTTGAACGGGCCGGTTGTTTCACCCGGTTGTCACGCTCGAAGGCATTGAACGGGGTTAGAGCGAAAAGTTGTACTTCGCGCGAAGGCCCTGAGCTGCGTTCAGAAACTACGCTCGAGTGCACTCCGAGTGCACTCTGACAGCAACCGACCCGTTCAGAGCCTCGGGGTAAAAAACGCTCTGACAGGCGGTTAGTACACTCTGTGCCCGTTCAGAAGTTTCGAGTGATGCAACCAAACAACCAACTTGAGCGTAGGGTGAAAAACACTCTGACAGCTTTTATGTCAAAGTCGATGTCAAAAATACGCTAATTACTTATTATTTTATTAAATAACACTACTTTGAACTCTTTTAAGCCTAATACAAGGGAAATATAGAGATTTTTATGTGTTGTAATTATTTTTAAGCAGAAAAATGGATATTGACTGTTAATTTCATAGTAAGGATTAGTATATTTTGCCCTTTGCTTGATCTTGATCGGCAAGCTACAAAGTAAAAAAAAGATAGCAACCGAGCCGTTCTGAACCTCGGAGCGAGTGTGAAAAACACTCTCGGTTGCATTACTCTGACCCTCGGAACGCAACTCTGAACGCGCCTCTGTTGACTGTTTTTTTTAAATAATATTTTTGGCTTGGCTTCTAGGTCTTTGAGCCATTTCTTCATTCTTCTTTTCAGATGCTTGTTAATGTTAATTATAAACTCCCAAAAGTCATTTTAATGTATTTAAATAGCGGCTGGTAAGTTTCTTGATGTTTCAGTAAGTCTGACAAGCGGCGGGAGGAACTATTTTCACTGAATGCACTTATATCACTAATTTCACTTGCTAAAATTAAACGGTCCACTGCATAGATGGGACAGTCAAATATCAAATGGCTGACATCGCAGAACTCAGAATCACAATGTAAACACTGGGCATCGGCAGTTTGATTAATCTTTAATCTCGCTAAATGAGCAGGTGTTTTCGAGTGGCCAAATCTCAGTCTATTGATAACAGATATAAACTCCCGGCTTGCTGTCTTCAACTTGTGATACCAAGGTTTGTTAGGTATCATAACCTGTATACTACCATACCACTTTCCTTTCAATTCTTGATCTTTGTTCCAAAATTCCAACCATAAGCTCCAAACTATCGTCCAACTAAAAGTCGCTAGTGCGTTCCTGGCTCTTAATTGACGTGATATTTTATGAACGTGTAGCATTCACCTTTGGCGTAAAAGTCATAGCGACTAAGACAAGATATTACAGGAAAAGAAAAAGTATTTTTTTTTAGAAAATTCGCAATCGCAATCGCAAACAAAAGTATTTTTTAGTGAGAATTTCTCGTATCTTCTTGTCATTCAAAAAATCTAAATAATTCTAAGTGTATATTTTGCGTTTTCATTGAGTGATTGAAATAGTGATGCGAATGTAGGTAATCGGAGAACTTCGCAAGTTTATGACAATAGTCATACTGGATCGAAGATATGATGGATTCGGATCCGTCGGGGGCGGACGTCTGCCGGTTCTGCCGCTCGGAAGCTTCATCTGACCGGCCTTTATTTCATCCTTGTATTTGCACGGGCTCTATTAAATGGATACATCAAGAGTGCTTAGTACAGTGGATGCGTTATTCGCGAAAGGAAATATGCGAACTGTGTGGCCATCGTTTCTCGTTCATGCCTATCTATTCGCCGGATATGCCTCGAAGGCTGCCAATCCGCGATGTCGTCGGCGGTCTGGTGACGTCTGTCGCATCTGCTGTGAAAGACTGGCTGCATTATACTCAAGTAGCCATTGCATGGCTCGGAATCGTCCCTCTTACAGCCTACAGGACATATAGGTGTTTATTTTCATGGTCTTTGGACCCTTTAGTCTCCCTACCTTTGGACATCTTATCAGCTGAAAATCTGGCCAAAGATGTTTGTTCCGGATGTTTTGTTGTGTCTTGCACTGTGTTTTTATTTATTGGTCTTGTTTGGTTGCGAGAACAAATTTTGCATGGAGGAGGCCCTGATTGGATAGAGAGAGAAGTGTTGCCAGCACCTCCAGCTGAGGACATGCCCTTGCCTGATAACAACAATGACCGGGCCAATGACGGAGCTGGAGATGAAGCAGCAAGAGAAGAACCTAATGCAGAAGGTGGAGATGATCCATTAGTTGGAGACGAGGCGAACTGGAACCCAATGGAGTGGGATCGGGCTGCAGCTGAAGAGTTGACATGGGCACGCTTATTTGGATTGGACGGTTCAATGGTGTTTCTAGAACATGTCTTTTGGGTGATCTCATTGAACACACTGTTTATTCTAATCTTTGCATTCTTCCCTTCTCAAATTGGAATGATTGCTGCAAAGTTGTCGGGCTATACACCAGAAGGTCCTTTTGCTGGACCACTGACAGCTTTGGCTGGCTATGTGCTGGTAGGGACCTCACTGGTCATATTGCATGCAGTTGCATCTTTGTTAAGATTGAGAAAAGCAAAGAGAATGTTTGGCTTATGCTACGTGCTAGTGAAAGTAGCATTGTTATCTGTTGTCGAGGTAAGTTTTATTAAAAAAGTTTTTCCTTATTTTTGTGTCTTCATCAAATCCTTAAAACATCACTGGCATATTGGCTGAATAATCATATTAAATGTATTATAATAATATCTCTTTCAGTTAGTGACTTATTTCAAATTCATGAAAGTTCAATAAAGCAATTGACCGTGCTTAAATAAAAAAAAATATCTAATTTTAATCAATAGAAAAAATTTAAAACTTCACACGGAAAAAATATTTGTAAATGTGTCTGGAAAAGAATAATTATTAATTTTATGGAGCAACAAGAGTCAAGAGTTTTCTCTACTGGTTTTAGCTGGATGTAATAGTTATTTATTGACTTGATGAATGATGCTTGAAAAATAGTTTTAACTAATAAAAATAACATAAATAAAATACACCTACCCATTGTACTTTCATGATCCATGTCAAGAAAGCAGAGGGGCAATACCATCCATCTGAAAAACAAAAACTGAGCAAAAAACTCGCTTCTGGCGATATCCAAAAGGGAAACGCCACAAAGCAAAAAAGAAGAAGAAGTAAATTTTATTTTTCATATTCTTTTTCTCATATTGGAATAAAAGTTATAAAATTTTATTGTTATGCATAACTTATCATCTCAGGTCATAGTGCACTAGATGAAACTTTTGTACAACTATTGCATTTTCATTTAAGAATAAATTAGATTTTTAAAAGGGTTTATAGATGTCAATATTGCTCAAGACTTTGTGTCTTGTGCATGTCAGTTGAGGCTTGACTCATCATGAAGATTCATTTTCAATAAATATTTTGATCAAGCATCATCCATCAATCATAATTTGAATAAAGGTTTTTAAAACTGGGCATATTTTAATTTACTGGGAATTTTGGGACCTTTTTTGAAGAAACTAAGGTACCTTCTTTCAGAACTTTCTGTTTTTTGTAGTTTTGCTATGTAAAGTGAGTCTAACGTTTTTAAAGGAAACCATCTATACAAATAAATAAAATTGAAGTGTCTGTTTGTAATGTCAAAATAACAAGTTTTTACTAAATGGGTATGAATGTATATCGGGTACCAATAACAAAAACACAAAAAAATTGTCTGTCTGTCTGTTTGTTCCCGCTAATCTCCGGAACGGCTGGACCGATTTTGACGGGACTTTCACTAATACACAGCTAATTATATAAGGTATAACATAGGCTACAATTTTTCAACATCAACAAAAGTTACTATTCCACGCGGACGAAGTCGCGGGCACAGCTAGTAAGTAATATACTTATATAGTTTTTATTGGTAGTTTAGAAGTGATTCCTTTGCAGTATCTAATTTTAAATCACTCTTCTTGTTATTGTAAGGAAATTCATAAATATTGTAAAATAAAGCAGTTAGATTGTCTTCCGCCAATTAAATTTTATCAATCATCATCTTAATTAATGAAAACAAATTTTTCAAAGAAAATTAGTCTTTAGCTACTGGCATATTTCCCTCCGCATGAAATCCTTTGTTATTCTTCCCTAAAGAGCTCACTGTCATAGAATCTCAAAAATAAATCAATATAATAATCAGTCAGACTTCTTATTAATATTGAGTAATTAATATAGTGGTATGTGTCTCTGTAGTATCAAATTCTTTAAAATAAAGCACCAATTAAGTATAGATTGCCTTAAATGGATTAAAGCTCAACAATCATCATCTTACTCAACAATCATATGAAACATTAAAAACAACAATTAATTAACTCTTAACTAGATGCGGCAATACTCAATACAGCCATAAATAACATAAAAACCAGTTCCATTTAAGTTTTAAAAGAACCAGGAATTCCCGGTATTTACTGAACCCTAGCTTGCATGTAAAGCATTGGCCCTACAACATATTAATGGTGTACTGAAGGAAGACTTAACGCCAATGGCATTCTCTACAAGTCAACCAGCAAGGTGTCATTTGGAAAATCACTTTGCGGCAGAAGACCACACAACACAATATTGTGCAATTTTTAAAAGTGAGGTCAGCAGGGATCTATTACATTTTAGTCTATGTGATCCTTTTTGTAGGCCTATTAGGTTCTCCATGCAAAAAGTGTTCCAGTGGCATATGTGCACTTCATTTTTATAATTTTCTATTTCAACAGATCGGTGTG
This sequence comes from Schoenobius gigantellus, assembly GCA_963935595.1. Taxonomy (NCBI): domain Eukaryota; kingdom Metazoa; phylum Arthropoda; class Insecta; order Lepidoptera; family Crambidae; genus Schoenobius; species Schoenobius gigantellus. The sequence goes on along the minus strand of OZ012555.1, from coordinate 9,735,504 downwards.
ATACCACTTGTATGTGGGTGGTGGTTGGATCTTTGCTCGCTCTCCATGTTTGATGCTACATTACGAGACCGGGAGGCCAGCCTCGTGGCGGCCCCTTGGACTCTGACATTTATTCACTGGCTCGTGGGAATGGTCTATGTGTATTACTTTGCATCATTCATTCTACTGCTAAGAGAAGTTTTAAGGCCAGGTGTTCTATGGTTTCTGAAGAATCTGAACGATCCTGATTTCAGTCCTGTACAGGTAAATATAAAGGGATAGTTAGGTTTGTAAAACTTTTAAAGTTTTTGTATTGTTTACAACATTTTGAGATTTCAAAATTAAGTTTGAGTTGAATTGTTGAAATTTTGCAGTGCTTTAATTTTTTCCGTAAAAATGTGATTTATAATATGACTTATTTGTTACAGGAAATGATTCACCTATCTTTGTGGTCTCACATTCGTCGCCTAGTAGTATCTGCTATGATCTTCGGTATTGCAGTTCTGTTTATGCTTTGGCTGCCGATACGAGTCATCAAATTTGTGCTGCCTGGCTTCCTACCTTACGCTGTGGCTGTGCATAGTGAGGCACCAGTGAATGAACTAAGTTTGGAATTACTGCTTCTACAGGTAAGAAGATCAAAAATAAATAAAAAGCAATAATATACTCATATATGATACTGATGACATGGTTAGCGCAGAGGTCAAGTGATCGCCTACTGCGCAACGGGTCACGGGTATGATTCCCGTACGGGACAAATATTTTGTATGGCCTACAGAAATTTGTTCCGGTCTGGGCGTATGTGCATGTGATATTCTATGTTTGTAACTGCACCCACAACACAGGAGAAAATCCTAGTGTGGGGAGAAAGTCCAACTTATTTTTATTCTTTAAATATACTAGCTGTTATATTTCAATAGATAGTTTCTCACAGGTGCAGACAGAAGCTGGCTGTCCATTTCAAAGTGTAGCTGCTTGGAGTTGGTATATAAATAGGTTGAGATTGAGATCTAGGCACACTATGCAGTGGGATACAGGATTCTGTCTGCGCCTGTGAGTCAATCTATTGAGGTATTAAAGCATTCAAGTATCATTTGAAAAAGCATTATCTGTCTTATTTGTCTGCAGATAGTATAGCTATCGATATTATAGATAGAGAGAAGAGATACAATACTTATATTTCTATATATGTGCATTGCACCATCACCATTAAAAATTATACTATTAATTGAATTGAATGTGGAAATAGTAATATATGGAAGCGACCATTGGTATTAGATATGAAGTGCTATAGATATAAACATAAAGTAATTAAAAGACTAAAGTGAAAGTCACATATTGTTATTTTTTAAGTTTGGGTGAAGTTTGAGTGGTACGGTATTCAATCAATAAATTAACACAACAAAAATTCAGACAGGATTCAAAACTGCATGTCTAGCATACCATGCTGACGCAATTTTTCACAAGCCAAGCCAAGCAAATTTTATGTCTTAAAGTCGTGAATGTGCTGCGCCCGCGTGCAATCATCATCATCATCATCATTTCAGCCGAGAGACGCCCACTGTTGGACATAGGCCTCCCCCAAGGATCTCCATACCGATCGGTCCTGCGCCTCCCGCATCCAGCGGCTTCCCGCGACCTTCACCAGATCGTCGCTCCACCTTGTGGGGGGCCTACCAACGCTACGTTTCCCGGTACGCGGCCGCCACTCAAGGACCTTTCCGCCCCAACGGCCGTCAGTCCTACGAGCGATGTGTCCTGCCCACTGCCACTTAAGGTTTGCAATTCTTTGGGCTATGTCGGTAACTCTAGTTCTTCTACGGATCTCATCATTTCTGATGTGATCCCGTAGAGAAACCCCGATTGCCCATTGCCCTTTGAGTGACTTTGAGCCTTTTTATGAGACCCATTGTAAGCGGCCACGTCTCAGTTCCATACGTAAGTTGTCAGGGCCAAGGTCGTTTGACGGGGGGTTTTTGCCGCCCTGGGATTCTTCGCACATCAGGTCCCAGCGCCGGGTCGACGACCGTCACCGCCGGCACGGCCTCTTGGATCGCCGGGCACTTGGGGCCTTTGGGTATTTTGATTCATTTATGGAGTGTGCAATCAGGTCGTATATAAAAACCGACGTACTAAAATAACTATAATGATTACAAAAAATGCTTCTGTACAATTGTGAATATTAATCATGTCTACTTATTGAAGGAATTTCCTTATCATCATCATTACAGCTCATATACGTCCCCACCGAGGGGCTCGAGCCTACCCTATGTTAGGGTGATTAGGTCTTAGTCCACCACGCTGGCACTCTGGATTGGTCAGCTTCACGTATACCTACACCATTGAATTTCTTTGCAGATGTACGCAGGTTGCATGTTGTCGTGTCTAGAAATCTGTAAGATCTTTCAGTGACTTATGGCAATAATTGATCAAGAAGATCTAATATATTTTCGATGTGTCACCATAATATAATGCTCCAAAAAAACTAGAGGCTCAATAATGGGAAAATGTATAACTTTTTACAACAAAGTTCCACAGAGTGTTACTGACTTACCTTTTCATAAGTTTATAGCGCATGTAAAAAGACTCTAATGAGTAAAGGATATTATAAAGTCAATGATTATCTGAATGATGTCAACGCTTGGTCTTAATTTATAGATTTAAATGTATAATGTACACTGACACATCTAATCTTGTAATGGAAGTTGAGCTCAATCTTTTACTTTGACTTCTGCTTCCGATTGACGACTCTGTAACAATACAGGGAGAAAAAAATAGCCCTAGCTGGTTTTCTTGCTGGTTGGTTCCAGTACAAGGTCTCCCGCCGTAGACTTGTGAACCGATGGCGTAGCAGCTTCTCTGACGTTCAAAAGCGATTGTAAAATCCCAATTGAATGAAGGCTATTCAATTTGAATTTGAATGTTATATCGTCAGGTGATCCTGCCGGCTCTGCTAGAGCAGTCGCACACGCGGACCTGGTTGAAAGCCGGCCTCAGGGCTTGGTGCCTTTGCGCGGCGGGAGTGCTGGGCCTGCGCTCGTACCTGCTGGGCGAGTCGTCCAGACAGGTGGACCCCAACCCGCCGCCGCACCCGCCCCACGAGCTCGCTGCCGCGCATGAGGTGAGAACACTTATTGAGCGAGCGCGAACGGAACGGAAATCAACTAATAAATCTATACAAATAAATAAAATTGAAGTGTCTGTTTGTAATGTCAAAATAACAAGTCTTTAAAAAATGGGTATGAATGTATATCGGGTACCAATAACAAAAACACAATTAAAAAAAATTTTGTCTGTCTGTTTGTTCCCGCTAATCTCCGGAACGGCTGGACCGATTTTGACGGGACTTTCACTAATAGATAGCTAATTATATAAGGTATACATAGGCTACTTTTTGCCAAGAGTTACTATTCTACGCGGACGAAGTCGCGGGCACAGCTAGTAATTAATAAATTCTCTAAAATTAAATAAGTTAAATTTAGGTGGTTTTCAAATTATTCAATCTGAACCTCTATCAGATAATATTATGTTAACTTGTAATTTGGTTAGATTGTAATTATGTAATAATTTCAATTTAGATATTAAAAAACCAGCTAAGTGCGAGTCGGACTCGCCCATGAAGAGTTCCGTACGATTTATGACGTATTAAAAAAAACTACTTACTAGATCTCGTTCAAACCAATTTTCGGTGGAAGTTTACATGGTAATGTACATCATATATTTTTTTTAGTTTTATCATTCGCTTATTTTAGAAGTTATGGAAACCTCAATATAATTTTTGAAGACCTATCCATAGATACCCACACGTATGGGTCTGATGAAAAAAAATTTTTTGGGTTTCAGTTCTATGTATGGAGAACCCCCAAAATTTATTGCTTTTTTTCTATTTCTGTGTGAAAATCTTAACGCGGTTCACAGAATACATCTACTTACCAAGTTTCAACAGTGTAGTTGTTATACACTGAAAGAAATTTTTAGTAACAAATAACAAACATTTGAGTAACCTATTACATAAAAATAGTGACTTCACAACTAATGTTACTAGTAGCCAAATTCAGTTTTGTAAAAACAGTTATGTTATCTATAGCCAAACAAAAATAATTACTTTCCACCAAATATATAAACCATAAGTTACCAAAGTGTTTCGAGTAAATTACTAATATAAGTGTATTAATAACAAAACTTTTAAGTAAGAATAGACCACATCTATGTTTACCATTTACGAAACTGTTTTGTTATAAATAACTGTTTCTTCAATATTAGCATCATTAAACTGTTATCATAACTAAACTATTTTGCTATCTGTTACTAAACTTTCGATTAATTATAACTAGATTCTCAGATTAGTATAGCATCAATATATTGTAATCATGACCAAACTAATTTGATACCTGTTACTAAACTTGTGATTAAAATATAGCTAGAGTTTCAGATTATTTACAACATCACTGTTATGTAATCTGTAACTAAACTTTTCAGTTAATAGTTACATTACTTTTAGCTTACTATAGCGGTTTTTTCCTACAGGTTTAAAGCTTGTAGCCAAAACTAATAATATGAGAATTTTCAGCAAGAAAGGCAAGCGCTGTTGAAACTCCTCATATATTAATTTCGACTACAAACTTGGGACAAATTAAAAACTAAATTGATTTGTTCAAATAAGTGAGCATTCATTAATTAACAAATTAATTAATTACAGAAAACTTTTAAGTACATTGATCAACAAAAGAAATAATCACAGAACTATATATAACTACGCCTCAACACTAGGCGCCATCCTCTTTTGGTACCCTTGCCCAAAATATTGTTGGAACTGCAGCTGGCAATGCTACCAGCGTGGTGGCATCGGAGATCGTGGTCAATTCGACTAGTAACTTGTACAATTATTATTCGAAATCGTCAAAGCGGCATAGTCCAGTAGCTCTTCATAAGACTCTGTAAAATAAAAACATGTTTGTTATCTGCATTAAAATAAGAAGCAAATGAAAGAAAAATATCACTGGGGCATGAACACCAGCTCCCTTATTCGCTACCTTCGGTTGCTCCGAACTCTGAACTCCGAACTGTCATTGTGATATACTACTGAGTGTATTACACACAAAACTACTCGCTGAAATAGCAATGGCAACGTGAGTTTTGTTATGGCAGGGTTTATTATAGCAGTATGATATTGTGTTCAAAATGACAGTTCAGAATTGGTAACCGAAGTAAGTGAATAGCTGAGTACACATTAGTCGCACAACTGTACGAAAAACGGACAAACATTTTCTTATAAAATCAAAAAAGTTTTGTTCTGTTCACTCACCATCCAAAAATTTGAAATAGTCATTTCCAAGCCCCACAACCTCAGATAGTAGGAAATTTGTTCCGCAGGTTCGTTTGCTTCGGGGGGGGGCTGCATTCATGAATACGGCATCACCATACAGTTTTGACTCTTCATGTGTACCATGATTCTTCTCTATTTTTGAAAAATATCACAAAGTTACCACTAAATGCCACTTGCTTTCTGCGAACTAGTGCGAACCGCAAGGCCGGTAAAGCGAAATGAACATTATGTTCCTGCATGTCATGTTTGATGCAAGTTCGGGTGGGAAATTACATTTTTTTTTGTTACACGCAGCATCACTTTTATTACCTCTGACAAAACTATTTTGTTCTGGCTTACAAAAACATTGTTGTAATCAACATTATTAATACTAGTTGGTTTCAATCAAATATTTAATTTGTTTATAGCAACTTTGTAACACGATCTTAAACAATACTATTCAGTTGTAAACAATTTTTAGCTATGGTAATAAATAGCACAATAATTATGTAAAAGCTTAATTAAAGTTTAGCCAACTGTATGTTAGAAAATACTCTAAGTTTGTTCAATTATAGCAAAGTACTGTTATGTTACAAGGTACTGAAGTCGAATTTGACAGTAAATAACAAAAACTTTAGAAGTTCATAACCAAAATTAAATAACTGAAATGATTTTGTAAATTGTAACAAGCCAGGTGATCTAAACATAAATGAAATTAATTTAAAAGTTAACAAAGTTTTGCTAATCTTTATTTAACTCAACTGGTTTAGTTAATTAGTTTTTTCAGTGTAGTTTCGGAGAAAAGTGGCTGTGACATACGGACGGACAGACAGACAGACAGACATGACGAATCTATAAGGGTTTCGTTTTTTGCCATTTGGCTACGGAACCCTAAAAACAAACATTGGAATTGTTAGTTCATTTAGTACGACTTCCCGTTAGTACGACGTAATATCACCGGACCGTCATTATACCCTTTTTTTATTGCACTGAACTTGCGCAAGTCCAACTCGGACTTGACCGGTTTTTTATGCTTTATGTTTATTGCATCCCACCTTAGTAACATACTGGCTTTATTGTTTTTAACTTGCTACATCAATTTTCTAATTACTGCCTGCCCCACCTTCACAATATCTGCCAATGCTGGCTATTGTTACATATATATTATTTATAACTTTGCAATATTAGGCCCTGATGCGTCGCGACGGTCCCGCTGGCTACGAGCCGTACGTGAAAGTGTCGTGGTTCCCGCTCCGTTTGGTCGCTTTGCTGGTGCTGGTCTCTGTGTCTTTGGTGCTAGCCAGTGCGCTCACCTTGGTGAGTGGATAGTAATGGTTTTAATGTATGATTCTTGAATTTAATTTTGTGGACTCGGCACTTGCCTTCCAATCGTGAGGTCTGGGATAGGAGACCGACATGTACCAATTGGTGTGTTTTCGTTTTTCAAATTCGATATGTAAATTTGTCAGATGCTCCTATGGTGAAGGAACACATTGTGAGGCAACCTGCATACATCTGCGAAGAAATTTAAAGGTGTATGTGAAGTCGACCGATCTGCACTGGGCTGGCGTGGTTGACTAAGGCCTAAACACCCTAACATAGGGTAGGCTCGAGCCCCTCGGTGGGACGTATATGAGCTGTTATGATGATGTTGGCAAGCAAGCAGCCTGCCCACCTGATTGTAAGTGGCTACAGTCGCCTATAGTACACGTGGTGCCTATAAGACTTCCAAATATACAATTCCTAAAAAGACGCCAATGTATGTTGCCAATTTGTGAAATACGGAGTCAAGTCACAGTAACCAGTAATTTCACTGCCTGTCTAAGGCGATTAACGCACTGCCACGCACCACGCTGCATCATGCATGTCGACGCAGCTACGCGCGTACTTGCGGGAGTGCTGATCCGCATCATCATGCGGGTTTTTTACGCATTCACGCTCGTAGTTGCGTTTCCAAAATTAACTTCAAGCTCTTCCAAAATCACGCACGGCACGGCACTGCGAGACTCGGTGTGCCATACCTTGCGTCTCGCGCGCACCTACGCGCGTGGGTGTGTCTTTCACCGCTTGTAGGCGCGTGATCTGCATGAACGCGCGTGGATGCGTTTTTTGTGTGTTGTATTGTGCGTGTTTTCTATATAAACTGAGATACTTACAAGCAACGTAAGAACACGCATTCACGCGCTACTATCCGTGGTGCGTGGCAGTGTGTGAATCGCCTTACCCTTCAAACTGGAACACAGCGATGCAAGCATCGCTGCTTGACAGCAGAAATAAGTAAGATAAGACTCTGGTACAGAGTCTTCCTCTGGTAGTCTGGTATATATTAGTTAGGCTATCGGTCGCCCCATGGAAAAATGACCTAAATGAACTAGAGACTAGAGACTTTATTGATACAGTTGTTCAAAATGTTTTTAAAGTAACATATAATGTATATTTAGATTGTTCCTGTTGCGATCGGAAGGAAAGTGATGGCAATATGGCTGCCCAAAGCTTCAGAAGGTGTCCACGAACTGTATACGGCTGCATGTGGTAAGTGTATCTTTGTTAAGTTAGAGATTATTTTAAGAAATTATTGTTGTTAACACACTTCGGCTGCAACGAGAGTGGCAGGAACAACGTACGTCATGGGGAGCGACGGGGTGGGGTTTGCCGACATCCGCAAAGAGAATGATCCTAATGTAGAAAAAGATTACTAAGAAAAATAATTGAAATTAATTTAGTTATTTTTTAGGGCTGAGTTTTGTGGCGTTATCTATTATGCCTCGTTTACATTCAGCCCATGCCGCTGCTCCTCGCGCTGCCGGCAATATTTCCCGATGCAGCCGCACACTTCAGTTTCCAATATCTCTAAAAATTTAATTATGTTTTCATTTTTCCACTCAAATACCATTTCAGTAGATTCAGTTACTATATACGATAGTTAAAAGTAAATAAGGCGCCACGCACGTCCATTCGATTAAAGCGTTCGGCGAGAAGTGAGTAACGGAGCAGGGGGCAGTAGACAAGTGGCAATCGTTTTATAGCGAAACAATATGTTAATTCGTCATCGTCTCTGAGATAACGAAAACTAATTCATAGTCAACGTATGGATTAGCGATCGCTGTGTCGAATTATTCTTTCTGTAAGAACACAATAATATTGGTTATCTAAGTACTCAAAACTGAGAAATGGAAAAGAAATGGTATCATAAATGATTAAAATCAATATTTTGAAATGAAGTGCATTTCAATGAAAAATTAGCTGTTTTGAGTAGTATATGAAAGTTACGAAAAAGCAATTCGTCACTTCATCGATTCGTTGCGAATCAATTTGTCTAGCAACTTACATATCAATGACTGCCGCGTTATTTAGCGAAGGCCTATGTCAATCCCATACATTTTGTTCTTATCGAACTTCGTTATCGTTTTTGAATTGTCACTATGACTAGGCCCCCTGAATGTAAACACAAGCTGCCGCTCGCGCTGGCCGTCCTTTGACTTCTGCACAAAAACCGCTCCTTTGGGGAGGGACGAGCAGCGCCAGTGGCAGCGGCAGCGGCATGAGAACTATCGTGTATACATAATCATCCTGCCCACTTCCCTGCTCACTTCCCTGCCCACTTCGGCTGAATGTAAACGCCGTATTAGTTAGCTTTTTATAATATTCACACGTCACACTACTTGGCCGTCCCTAATGGTGCATAGACTGCTGGTATATGCGTTTGTAGTTAGGATAATATTAGTTTTTAAAATACCTCTTAATATTGATTTAAAAAAAAGGTCTGAAATTGATTCATCTGCATATTTGTAACAAACTGCTTTCAGGGTGTGCGTTATTTATGTTACACGCGTTATAAAACGTGAAATAATATTGAAATATCCGGTAATATTTCGTCAAACTAAGGAATATTCGGTAAACATGCCGATTATACTGATTCTAAGAAAGGCATAAGATTGTATTCTTTAAATTTAATAAAGTATTTGTTGAATAGTATAAAGTGTGTTCCAGATAAGAATTATCACTGCTGTGGCTAACATCTGATGTTAGTAGCTTCGTTTAGTGTTTCTTTAAAGAAATGTTAACATAAAAAAGTTGACATTTCTTAAAAGAAACACTAAACGATAATTGTTACAAATGAAACTATAGGAACTGATTTCTCGTGCTGAATTTTGACGCCTCGCCTACTTTCTTATAATTTATTTCTTAAATCCTCTGAAAAGTCTTATTGATTCATGAAGAAAAGATTTCAAATTTAAAAACTGTCATAAAATGGTTTCAGAGGACCCATCTAATAGCCATACAGCGTGGAAATGCATCACACAAAACCAGCATGAAAAGTTTACGCCAAAAGCTAATGAAACGCTAAATGTTGAAAATATTGCAAATCCACTCTTATCTGGAACGCACCTATAGAGAACTTCGTCTTTATCGGGTGTCCTATGACACCGCACGGCTCTTTTATGAGAACTTATTTTAGAAATTAAACATCATACAAGAAATAATATCAATTAATATCTATCTAGTGTATTGGATACAAAAACAGTATATCGGTAGGCAACAAACAAACAAATTTTTTCGTTGTTATTGTTAATGGTGTGCATCATAAATCACAAGGAACACATTTGTAATGGAACTGTTCAAATAATTGGAAAAAAAAAACTCATAAATAAGATAATCATTTCATTTCAATATTTTTAAATATTAAATAAATTGGCCCGCCTGCTGAATGAATATGTTCTAATTTTAAATAAACGCAATTTGTAATGCATAATATCGACGCAGATAAGATAGGCATAAGTGGTCTCTTCAGATAAATTATTCGATTGAATCCACCATCAACAATAACTACCAAAAACTAGGGGGATTTCACTCCGCAGTTTAGGTACGTTTGGCCGGCGCACCGGCCGGGCCGGCGTATGGCAAAGGTGGCAGCTCGGCTCGCACGCTGGCCGCGTCGCACGTAATAATTTAGATTTTTTACGGTAATTTCTGTAAAACGATAACTGCATATCGGTGAGTGGGAACCCTGCGCTCTTATCGCCAAATCGGTATCGGGTCAGCAACGCGTAACGGAATAGGAACACTCGTGTCATGCAATAAATTTCAATTTTCCGTGCAGTCAGATGAAGGTCGTAAGAGTAGGTAAATTTTCATACCTAAACTTGGCTCTTCTTCGAGAGTGATCCTTCTGTACTTCAGTACTATTATTTTCTCAAAAATGCATGTAATGTGGTCATTATTTTGACAACCTTGTTTGAGCAAAGTCGACCTTGCCGTTCTGTTTCAAGGAGCGGCCGGCAAAGTTTTGCTTCTAGTTAATTAACATATTTTTTATTTAAATTACTTGCTGGTTTTATTTAGATAAGGTACTTGCATTTTTGAGTAATGCACTATACAAGCCTTGGCCCACAATGACTGCTTCGCTGGTCACGCTATGATTGCCTCGAGCTAGCCTAGCTACGCTCTAGGCCTTTTAGCTTGGCCATCATTGCAGCTCTTGCTGTCCTCACTGTAAAGGTCTCGACCTACGGTCTCGGCCTTTATGTCAGCTCGTCCATCAAGTGCTGCACGCTGACCGCGCTGTGTCGGCCTGAAGCTGCGCTACGCTGCGCTGTCGGCCATCATCAGCGCGACCGGCAAAGTAGTCATTATAGACCGCGGTAGTAATGTACTATTATTTTGTGACGGCGTCGTTAGTGTCAACGAAAGGTACAGTCGACAAAGTTCGCGGTCTACCAGTAGAGTTTTTTTGGGAAGCATTAGTTCAGACAATAAGAGGTATAAAGCAATCATTGAAATCATATATGAAAATCCTAAAACACTTCTATTTTATACACGGTTATTTTTTATCACCCTGGAAATTTTTAGGGACGCTTCACGACGTGTGTATAATATTAAAACCTGTTTTAACGCTTTTACTTTTTCAAATATCGCTGACTAAAAAAAATCTGTACTGGTAGACGGGCAACTTTGTCGACTGTACAGTAGGCTCCCATTCAAGTTATGCATTTACACTACGAAAACCGCTATTACGAGCGATATAAGAACGGTCCAAAGGTCAAACAATATAGCTTGATAAGGAGCTTACTGTACCTACATAATGGCCGGTATACACTTCGTTTAGTCAAGTGCTTAGTGTTTAGTACACTGTTTAGTGTTAAGTGATTAGTAGGTGCTGTCCATACACTGTTTAGTAAACGGTGTTTAGTTTATTTGTTAATTATATGGACTAAACACTAAACAGATCTGTCCAGACGTGTTTAGTGAGTGTTTAGCTGCAAGTGAGGGGTGAAGGCGGGAGCGCGGGAGGGGCGACTCGCAGAAAAAATAGAACGCGTTCCTAAAACACTTAACAGAAGCTGTCCCAACGTGTTTTTTTTTTTTTTTATTGCAGCAAGTTGGCAAGCAAGCAAACTGCCCACCTGATGGTAAGTGGTAACAGTCGCCTATAATACATGAAGCTCCTGTGAGATTCGCAGCAAAACTGCAACCCCCACAAGAACCACAGTGTACGTTGCCAACTTGTGACACCAGATGTAAAGTCACAGTACCCAGTAATTTCACTGCCATATCTTACCCTTCAAACCGGAACACAGCAATGCAAGCACTGCTGCTTTGTGGCAGAAATAGGTGTTTTTTACTAAGCACTAAACACTATAGTCCATTCGCTTAGATAGTGTCAGTACACCCGCACATAATTGTGGTTATTGTAATAAAATTCGAATATAAATAATACACATAACTAAGGTAGCAAAAATAATTTTAATAAAAATTGGAGTACGTACACGTTAGCAGAGTAAAATTAGACACTATTATTCGTCACTCGTAGAATCACAGTCTGTACCACCACCTGTATTTATTATAGGAGATCCAACATCATCACGTTCCTAATTTATCTGAAATAAAATATCGATATTTTGGTGTTGATGGCCCCGTTTTTAATGTTGATTCTTGGTATTCCCACCATTTTTGAAGTGTCCTTGATATGTGCAGACACATATATTAATTTCAACACAATACCGATGAATATTTACTATAAATTGTTTACAAGTTTACCAAAACACCCGTCTTTTTTTTTATTGATGGTTCACATAAAGTTTCATCTTGGGGCGTTTCACTGTCCTTCCAAGTAGGAAAAAAGCATTTTCGGTATACGTAACAGAGTCAACAGACACAACCTGGCGCTTCGATGAAAATTGCCATATCCACTAGCGGGCGTGCGCCCCGCGCGGCGTCCTCCGTTTTCCTTTTATAAAAGCCGCCAAACGCCTAGGCGGCGCAGTACAAAGGCGACCGTATCTAAGCGAGTGGACTATAAACAATTACTGGAGGGAGACTCTGTACCAGGGTCGTCTGCTTAGGTACTTCCGTCTTACCTATTTCTGCCGCAAAGCAGCAGTGCTTGCATTGCTGTGTTCCGGTTATATATGGCAGTGAAATTACTGGGTACTGTGACTACATCTGGTGTCACAAGTTGGCAACGTACACTGTGGTTCTTGTGGGGGTTGCAGTTTTGCTGCGAATCTCACGAGAGCCACATGTATTATAGGTGACCGTTACCACTTACCATCAGGTGGGCGGTTCGCTTGTTTGCCAACTTTCAGCAATAAAAAAATAATAATAAAAAGAAATCTGTACTGGTAGACGGGCAACTTTGTCGACTGTACAGTAGGCTCCCATTCAAGCTATGCATTTACACCACGAAAACCGCCACTATTACGAGCGACATAAGAACGGTCCAAAGGTCAAACAGTATAGCTTGATAAGGATCTTACTGTACCTACATAATGGCCGGTATACACTTTGTTTAGTCAAGTGCTTAGTGTTTAGTACACTGTTTAGTGTTAAGTGATTAGTAGGTGCTGTCCATACACTGTTTAGTAAACGGTGTTTAGTTTATTTGTTAATTATATGGACTAAACACTAAACAGATCTGTCCAGACGTGTTTAGTGAGTGTTTAGCTGCAAGTGAGGGGTGAAGGTGGGAGCGCGGGAGGGGCGACTCGCAGAAAAAATAGAACGCGTTCCTATTCACTAAACACTAAACACTTAACAGAAGCTGTCCCAACGTGTTTTTTACTAAGCACTAAACACTATAGTCCATTCGCTTAGATAGTGTCAGTACAATAAAAAAAAAAGCCGCTCGCACTGAACACCGAACAGAGTGTGTACCGGCCGTGAGTGAGCGTGTTTGTGACCGGTGGGCACTGGGGCAGGCATGTACGTGTGCTGGGCGGTGGGTCGCGGCGGCACGCTGGCGGCGCGGTGGGCGCGCGGCGGCCGCGCGGCGCTGTGGGCGCGCGCCGCGCTGTGGGCCCGCCGCTGCGCGCGCGCCGCGCTCGCCGCCGCCGCGCTGCTCGCGCTCGTGCCGCTCATGTTCGGCCTGCTGCTCGAGCTGGTCAGTCACTCAGTCGGTGCCGCTGCGCACGTCTCGAAGCCGCGTCCGCTGCGCCACAATTTTAACAAAACATTGTTCAATTGGGATGATGACTGAATTCTAAATTTCACGTCTCGTCATAAGATATTAAAATACCGTAGAAAAAGATACAATCCTGTGAAATTAGAATTAAAATCGGCTTAGAAATACATTAGATACGAGCATTTAAAGTTGTTAATTTGGAAGCGATTAGACAGAGAGATCCGACAACAACCGTGACGTCATTGTTTAGTACGGCCATATAAACTTCATGTAAATTGACGTTTTGCTAGAAAGAGATAGAGAAAAATCTTTAATACCTCATATCTTGGTTGTTTTTTTAGTTATTCGTAAACCGATTTTTTCTTTCAGTTTATTATATGAATGAGCTTCTATTAAAGCAAAAAAAAAAAATTTGTCATCTAGCCTATTGAACGTTTTCCGTCCGCTGCGCGACTTTAGCAATTTATTTATTTATTTATTTATTATTACGAAAACCAACAGCGTTTTATACATTTAACAATATATTATTAATGATGAGGCCAATAACAGATTTCGCTTAAAATTAACAATAATAAAGTGTATATAATACTATGCTTCTGTATATCTATCTATTTATTTAATTATTAATTTTCAACCGTTGTGGCTTTTCAATACCACTATGCAAATAAAAAAAAGCATAATTAAATTTTTTTTATAACATTACTTCCACAAATAAACAATCAATATTGTATATATCTAACCTACAGACATAATATATACATACCTACCCATAGAAATATCCATATACATAACATATACATATGCGTATCACTCCCTTACATAAATAATAGAAACACATAATATATACATAAAAAATAAATATGTACACGATGTCGTGTACGTATACACGTACTTCATGTATATTTAATTTCAATGTTTAGTAAACACATGCTTTTTTAACAAATCTCTATATTCAAAAGTGAAAAATGAGCTCCGACGAGGAAGACCGTGAACGTTGTTTTAGCTGTGGTGGGTTCAGTTCTTGGAGGAAGAAAAAGAAATAAGAGATATGACACGGAGTACACTAGACCGTGACGTCCTCTTGCGTCAAAATCTAACACAAAATGAACGATTTCCCCTCCCCGCAGGCGAACGCGGGGGATGTTTTCCACTAGCTCCGGCAAACATGTTCAAGTGATTATGTTCGACGAAACACATAGGCCACGCCCCTAAACAATGTTTTCTAACCATGTTTTGTTAAAGTTTTGGCGCAGCGGACGCGACTTAACACCGCCGCACATTGATTCACTACCAAACGTAGATAACGCATGAACGATCGAAAAGTGGGCCGGTGAAGAACTGCTCTCGCAATCGCGACTCGTGCAATTCCTTTACATAGTGAGTGATTAGCTGTAGGCACGTAAACATACCGAAGTGAGCATTCAAAAGGTGCGGTAACCGTGCGTTTGCACTGAGAAACATAAAACATGTAATGCTTTACAACTTGTTGTATAATACAAATCTCAAAACTTGTTGTGTATGCTTTTGCGTTCGCACTGCCGAAAATCGTGTTGGATTTGGAACAAATCCTAAGATTTGTTGCAGATTGCGTTACGATCGCCTCAAAACTTGTTGTCTGTCAACGTTTTTTATGGATTTGCCAACGATTGCGTTCGCATTTTCGTCTGTTAAAGTCTTAATACATGTTTTGCAACTTGTAGGGGTGTTGTAGGGGTGACAATGGAAACACATTCATAAACATTGACAGAAACATGTTTAAAAACATGTTTTTATGTAGATGTTTCATCAGTGCAAACGCACGGTAACAATAGCCAGAAACGGCAGAAAAAAGACGGGATTTCATATTTTGCGCGAGTAAACTCATTACACATCTTATCATTTATTCGAATATTCGATTTATACGTAAAAACCAATCAAAAACAATTATTTTAATTATAAACATGTCGCTTCGCGTCAATGTCAGTACATCCCAATCGTCTCGCTCGCACGGACGTCGTATCACGATGTGTTGGAGGATTCATGCGTTGGAGCGACAACGCGATAAGCAATTACAAGCATTATGTTTGAGAGCATAAAGTTGATATTTTCTTGCAGCAATTTCTAAAACGTCGTTTGATCTGTGGCCAGGTATGAAATGATGTAACTTCCCACAGTTGTACTTAAAATAGTTGCCGTAATAATGCACAATAAGGTTCAATTCGATAAATACGGTACTTTCTTTATGGTAATTTTCATTCGGGTGTGCATATTCAAGTATATATCAGCGAGTATAAATGTATAGTCGATTAGGTGACAGATTTCAAGCGCGTTTTTGTATGAAGCGCTCTATCTACGTTTGGTAGTAAATCAATGCTGCCGCACTGCGAACGATCGAACGTGCTCGACAAATTGGGCTGGACACATGCTGTGTTTGGTGCGTTTGGCGAACAAACTATGTAGATACTATGAAACAAACAAAGTTTGTCGAGCAAATTTGATCGCTCACAAGGCGCTTTACATTGTACAATTTACTTAAATACAATTTAATTGAAACATGTTTTTTTACTCCAGCATTGTAATACAGTGTGTTTCTGCATAAAGTGCACATTAGTGATAGAAAGCATTTTAGACAGAAACACGCTGTATAGGGGGTATTTTTTGTATAAAAATTGGATTTAGTAATAACGCTTTTTTCTCCCTTAATCCTCTGTCATTAATTGTGTGTGATAATAATTGACAAAATTTGTTTATTTATTTTATTGATATTTGTCTATTCATTCAAGAGTTATAACGGTTTATGCACGTCAGGTTCGCTACGGAGGGTAAAAATATAAAATGGCCCCTAAAAATACAAAAAATGTAGGGATTTTTTCCTATTTTTTTATAACTAAAATTAACCCCTTTTGCCCCCTGCCTCGTATGTGCACTTTATGCAGAAACACACTTTATTAAAAATATACTTCCGCTTTTCGTGATTTGAGAACATCATCATGCTTTAGTAATTAAAATCTCCGGTTTTTCTATTTTTTTTGTTGGCTGATCTGCTGAAATCGGGATAGTATAAGAGGTATACTATCCCGATTTCGGGGTTGCCCTTTGGTAACGTCAACATTAATTATAGGTGGTCTATTGATACTTTTTATCCATCTCTTTTGTGTCTTTTATAACTTCTTTATTTGCAGAGATATTTTCATGCTGTTTTCATATAGGTGCTGGTGATACCACTGCGTGTGCCGCTCGAACAGTCCCCGGTTATGTTCGTCTGGCAAGACTGGGCCCTTGGCGTCCTCTATACGAAGATTGTGTGCGCTCTCATCATGATGGGGCCGGATTGGAGTATGAGGCGCGCGATAGAGAAGGCATACCGCGACGGCATACGTGAAATGGACCTTAAGTGAGTGTGGATAAAGTTCATTTTTTAGTTAGAGCAAAGTAATCACTATATTTTTTCTGATTAATCAGATGCATCTGTATTGATTTGTATCAGTTACACTTTATTTGGTATTATGAGCTATAGTTATGAATGAGGATGACCCTTTTCATTATATACTATTATTTTTATCAGAAACATATGCAGCCTGGAAATTGGTCCAGATAGGGCTCGAGCAACGAAACATAATTTATACAAATAGAAAAAATCTATACTTACTTACTTACTAATATTATAAAGCTGAAGAGTTTGTTTAATTGTTTGTTTGGTTAAACGCGCTAATCTCAGGAACTACTGAAATTCATATTGACGGGGAAAAACAAGAGAAAAGGAAAGTAGATTCAGACCGACCTGGTTCGCCGTCGTCCTGCGTGCTAGATGGTATAGACGCTCTTCCTGATTCCCTTCCAATGTTTCTTCTCCGTATAAATGTAGGTGATGATGCACGATACGTGAATAGAATACGCGTAGAACGCGGCTGATCGGTACTTCGACGATAGGTTCGCGTTTGGGGAGTGGAGATGCTCGACCCAAGTTACTGATCGGAAGTCCGGAAGCGAAGTGACGAGACGTCAATCAGTCCCAATAATGATAGGAATAGGGTAGGTAGGGAAATACAGTTATAATTATTTACCCTCAATAAAGAATGTTGATTGCGTTCCGTTCCGCGCATATTTACGCACCACATATTGAACAATTCTTATTGTGTTGGATAGTCCATTTATCGAGGAAGGCTATAGGCTGTATAACATCACGCTACGACTAATAGGAGCTGAGCGTGAATGAAAAATGTTGCATTAACGGGAAAAATATATATAGCGAAACGTAGTTCGCGGGCACAGCTAGTCAAAAATAAAATAGGTAGGTAAGGTCGCGAGGTTGGAGTCCCGTCTTTAGTGATTTCGAGGAAGGGTTTCTTCACGGGCTTTGATCCCTTTGCGTTTCTCTTAACGGTACAAGTAAAAATAATATTTCTTCCAGGTTCATACTGACGCAAGTAGCGGCCCCGATAGTGCGCTGGCTGGGCCTAGCTCTGGCGGTTCCGTACGTTTTTACGAACAGCATCGCCCCGTTAGTGGTTACTTCGGCGGCGCTACGAAACCTATTGGCCCGTAGGGTCTACCCTGCGCTGCTACTGTTCGCTATCTTCTGTGTGCTTATGGTGTTCCAGGTAAGTACAGTCTTAAACCAGCAGGCCTATTACCGATCTCATGGTTTTCAAATGATATCATTATGAAATCATTGTGTCAAACGAAAAATAACATTTTTTCGGATCGGATTTTTGATCATTCCTTCATTATATCATGATAATAACATCATTGAAATTATGCCATAGTGATGATATCATTGGAGATCGGTAATACCAAATGAAGCATTTGTTCACTTGTTTATCTCAAAATTTGTACCATGTCATACGATGAAAGATCCATAATAGGCCTGCTGAACTGGGAATCCTAGTAACTGTCAAATGTACTCTCCCTGCGGAGTGCGGGTCATAACCACGAAACACAAGACATCGACGTACATCTAATCCATTATCGGGGAGACCCATAGATCCAAATCGGAATTATACCCACATCGGAATGTAGACTCTGGTACTGAATCTCTTTCTGTTATGGCGATTTTATTATACGGTCAAGGAATTTAATTCCCGACCCATTTCGTTGACATATTGTTTGTCACTGACAATGCACTGAGGTCGAAAATTCCAATGGATATATCAAATGATGCCTATAGTTACGTGTAAACGGTGAATGCAAAGTCATTATAGCAACATTCGTAGCTCTTAATATGGCACATATTACTTTACGATATTCAACCTTAGGTGGTTGGCAAATTAAATTAAGATTAAATTCGACATTCTCCTACAGATCCGCCAATTCCGCAAGCTGTACGAACACATCAAGAACGACAAGTACCTGGTCGGGCAGAGGCTCGTGAACTACGACCATCGGAGGCAGAAGCAACCCCCAGCGCTGGCCAGTAACTGAACGTTACTCAGCCGCGTATGAAGTGAACGTTACTCAACCGCATATGAAGAGACTGAGCGTGTGAGAGATTCCCATATTCACTGTCTCACTTACACTTAGTTTGGTTCCTAGTGACGTTCGGAGACATCCTCTCACTTGACTGTTTAACGTTTGAAATGGTAATTTTTTATCATAGAGCAAAAATAAGGAGGTGCTCTAAGCGATTTTAGACAGCATTCTGTGTATGTTCACTCAATCCTTGTTCTATTTACGTGTCTATGTTTTGTTGTATTTACATTCCGTACCGTACCGCAACCAGGCTAGGTGGTGAGGTCTGTGAGACCTTCGCGCTGAAGGCGGGGTCTACCCACTAAACCATCCGCTTTGTAACGTCGCTGTGGAGTAGTCTAGTAGTAGATCCAGATAAGAACAATACAATTAATAACACTAAAATTAATAATCCTAACATTTCACACTTACCTACTGTTCTAGTCACTCAGCACCAGTGTAATTGTTTGACTACCCACTTTGCTATGCCCAAACATGTTATGGTATATTATGTGAACGTTACATGGGCGTTAGATACAAATAGCAATGAAAAAGGGACAGATCAATAGTTCGTATTTTTTTTGTCGGGACTTGATTCATTTCTTTTCTAGAATGTTCTGTGTCGCAACTGCAGTCTATTTGGCACATATGCTACACAGATTTGTATATTTCTCGCCAATAATACAATGATAAAAAAAAACATCAATTTCAGTTTCAGATCCATTGATTAAAGATTAAAATGACATTTCACACGAATAAGTGAATATGTTATTTGAATATATATTGTTCTACGAGTTCTACTCGTTGGCTGCTCTATGGCTACATTCCATACTGTGATTTTCGACTTGTTTTGACCTCTTTGTTTTTACTCTATGTTCATGATATAGATATTAAGTCAATCCACTCCAATAGTAAACATTTTAAACTAAGATTTTATTCAAATGGTCGTAACATCAAATTTTACGAATATTGCACATGCAAATATTGCCAGTGTTTTGATATTTCTACTCAATGAGTAGGGTAGGTAGATAATGAACACTGGAAGCTTTCTGAATAATTTATGACGAACGCCGGTAAAAACGGTTTTAATAGTACTTATCCGGTTTTAATAGCACAATAAGTAAACGATTAATAATTATATGATGCGTTGTGCAGTAAACATTTTTTTTAAATAGTATTGTGTTTTCACTTATACAACTTTCATAATTCGCTCAGAATATTAAACGACGGGATGTCGTTATTCGTTTGAGTGTTGGTAAATTTTTAATTTAATGAGGTTGTGTAAACGACAGCATGAACTGCAACATGGCGATGTCCACGGAGACCAAACTTAGAACTGTGAATATATTCTTTTAATTACAAAAAAAGATAAATGTATAGACACCAAAGTGAGAGACAGAATTCGATATTGATTGGACAATGTGATTTGTAAAATTACATCGCCACACGTAATTTAAAAACGATTTTATGTAATTTATTAATGTTAAGTACAATATACGGAGAGGTAGATTCGTTAGTAGATAAATATGTGACGGCCTTTCATTGTGTGCTTATAAATTTTATCGTAATGTGTGAAATTTCATTTTATCCACATTATACCGAAGTGGTAACGAATCGTGCATCTTTTATTCGATTCGATTTTTAAAAAGATTGGTTGCGGCTTGTTCATACATCAACGAATTTTTTTCGGATCGTTAACGATTGTTAAAATTGGTGTCTGTGGCGACAACTTCTTTGGGCAATAATTACGAACATAATGTTCTCAAAATGCGAATCGTCATAAGAATAGGACGCAATTTGTAATTAAAACACAAGTCGGTTAGTAAATGTTTACATTTCGTCTTTAACGAATTATAATTAATTCCGAATCGCCAATTACGGATGTGAATTACGCATGTGTGAATAAGCCGTTATTATTATCTACATGAAAAGTACAATTTTCACTAAAATTGTAATTAAAAAATAATTAATTGAAATGAATGTTGACCCCAAAATTGCAATTTTAACACTAGCTTCAATAACTTAATGGTGTATGTTACGTTCAATAGGTAGTTTTAACCGTTTGAAATGCATTGATACATCTTTATAGTCATTTTAAGGGTTCGCTGTAGCATTGTCCAATATTGCAAGTGATTATTTCGATTACTAAGACTAGCGAAATATATTCAGGGAGGTAAATTTGTAACTCGTCGATTGATGGGCGATCGTAATCAATTAAATTTATGTTTATCGCTTTATAGATTCATTTGACAAAATATGCCAATACCCGACCGCTCAGACAACGATATTATAAAATGCTATAGTTATTAAAGAATCTCTCTCAATCAATTAGAATTATCAATACAAAAGTCGACTGGCCGATGAGTTGTAAAATTGCCCCTCTTTCACTACTATAGGGTCTATTGGTTACAATTTAACAACGTATAAACTTATGATGGCCGTATACTTTTTAATGTTAATATTCTCAACAAGTTCAATCTTTCAACCTGTATAAAAGTAGATGAGGCAAGATAGATAGATGCCATGCCACATACCAGGGTTATGGTGGGTCCGGAGTGGCGATGTGCAGCTACAAAACACAAATCACGGCAATGCTTCGAACGTTGACTTAGCTTCGCTATGTATGTAAATGGTAGTTAAACAGTGGGTCCTGCCCTGCGCCTGATCTCTCCCCGGTCGTGTCGGTCAACCGTCCCATCGGACTAGGAGAGTGAAGGCACAGAGCACTTGCGTTTGCGCAGTCACTTGTGCACTATAATATCTCTTGCGCAGATGGCTAGTCTCTGTTGAGATTGGTCGCCGTAACCGAATATCGGTTAGGAGGTCATTATTATTAAATGGTAGTGATAACGTCCACTGCAACTCACGGAAAGCACGGTTCACGCGTGCTTTGATCGGATATGTCACTCACGTTGGGCACGATATATATGTGACCGTAAAATTGCAAGTACCGTTAGATTATAATCTATCTCGCGAGATTGTAAACTATCGAAAGATTGTGAACCGTAACATATTGCTTACAATTTAACGCATTATTTTCGATAGATTATTATCTATAGAAGTGAATCTGTTAAATCACAATCTTTCGCGCGTTAAATTGTCAACTGTCCGAAGCCTGTACCTGATTGGTCTGTCTTACAGTCGATCGTTCTGTGTCCATAGAAATAGGAATCAAACACAAGTGTCAGTCACATAAAATAAATGCACTTAAAGAATAGTGACATCAAGTATGTATCTATTATTTAGTAGTTAATCAATATTTCTTATATCATAATATGATAAGAAAAATTGTAACCAAATAAGAAAATTAGAAATGAAACAACATTTTCTTTTCAAACACAAATTAAGATTGAAAAAAATAATAAACATTTTTCGCCGAAGCAAATTAAACACAAACTAAATTTGAAATAAAAATGAAAATCGAAACGTAACAAAATTGTCTATTGGGAAAAATTAACGAAACAAAATCTTGACTTGTTGTATGAGTAATAAAAAATAATATGCAAGAAAAAAGCACCAATAAAAATGTTTTCTTATCCTACAAGTGCCCAATAATAAATAAGGGAACATTTATTGGTGCATTTTTTTTTATATTATTTTTTATTACTCTTACAGTAAGTCAAGATTTTGTTTCGTTAATTTTTCTTACCATATTATGATGCCAGAATTATTGATTATTAACTACTAAATAATAAATACTTTAATAAATCAATAAAATAAACAATAATATCTTTTTTTTACGTATGTTCAAGTCACTATTTATTTTGAATATAATGTATCAATACTAATTATTATTTTTCAATGTGATTGATAAAAGACAACAGAAATAATGTTAACATCACTTCTTTGTCTATTGTATTTCTTTTTAATCATTTCTTTTTTTTTCAATCTTTTTAATTATTTATTTGGTTAAACCATACAATTAATATTGAATGTAAAAAATGTTTCAATTTGCATTTGGTAATGTGTTGCATTTGGTTTAATATAGGGTTTTATTGTGGCAATATGTGTAAATTAGTTATTCACTGGTTGCCTGATGTCTCTTGTACTTACGATTCGGATTCCTTTGCAGTCAGTTTCAAATTTATGAAGTGTTTTGATTAATTCTAAAAGAATGCACAGCACAGCCTACTGTCTGGAGCACAGATGAGTTTACAAAATATACTGTAGAAAATTATTGTTTTTCTTTTTTGGATTTTTCCATTCTCGCTTCCTTAAGGGTCTATCTTAGCGTATTTGGTGAGACCCTTAGACTATTTTGGATATATTCCAATTAACTTTTGAATACTATTTAAGATGTCTTTTGTAAAACTAGATGGTAAAAGTGTTAAGTATAGTTTTAATTTATATTATGATTTCGTTAACACAGGCTTCTGTACAGAACACTTAATTGCTCCTTCTTTACACTATACCTCTTGATTCATCACTTGTCAGTGTATTTTTTAAAGTAAGACTTTTTTTGAGTTTGCTAGTTGTAATTTTTTCGAGTTTGCTAGTTGTAATTTTTTCACTGGATTTGCTCACTTAAAATAGAGGAAGATCCGTTGTTCATTCCTGATTTATTTATATTGATACACTTTTAGGTTGTACTTTTAGAAGATTAGGCTTCCGGACTCCGTCTTCTGTATCAATATATATGTTTTTCTTTGCGAATTTTAATTTTGTGCAATTACCATTATTTATTATTTGTAAATAATTGCATTGACTAAATATCACTTTTTTTCAGTTAAAGGTAAAAATATAACATAAGCTAGATTGAAGCATAACAATGTTAAAATTGTACTGTGTCCAGGTAGGTGCATTATTACACGGAATAACATATTGAAATGCTGTCTTTTTATTAATGTATTCAGTTGAGACTAAATGCGTAGTGTTCGTGTAAAACTAATTTTGTAATTCATTAATGTGCCAATTCTGTGAGGCAACGGGTTTGTTTTAAATCCCTCTAATTTAAAAACGCATTTGGGTAAGGTTAATCGGCTCCGTTGGTACGGTCAACTCCTTAAGAGGCATCAGTAAGAGTAAGAGCATTAGTTCAGCCATGATCTTTAATGTGTAGATTACTCTTAGACCGCGCGCATTTTGACGTGTTCCATACAATTTGATCGCGACCATACAACTGCTGTGGGAGCACGTGAATTAGACTTCACGTTGGCCTGCGTTGTCACCATCTTACTGTGACTACCACTCCAACGCGAACCAAGGAATTTGGCAACTCATTTCTATGTCGCACGATAAAAAAATGGAACTCGATGCCAGCTCACCTGTTTCCTGCTAACAACTTTAAAAGAGGCATGAAGAAGCACCTTGCAAGTCGGCAAGGTGAGGGTGGCTAGTACGACGTATAATCTTACCCCCCCCCACTAGCTATCTTTGCATTTGGACTACCACCAGGTGGGATAGAGTCATTTGCAAGGGCTTCTATAACAAAAATTGAGTGTGAATTAGTTGGTGTAGCTGTAGCGACGACCGACCACAAACCGAATACTTCTGAATCAAGGAATCAGAGATTTCTTAAATAATTTCCCAATTTACCTTCTTTGGGGATGGAGTCCCATAAATACTGCCGCACAAATTGATAATGAAATATTTCAAATTCAAAAATCTTTATTCAACATAGGTCTCTACAGGCACTTATTGACGACAAAACAAAGCAAAACATTCTAATTTAATGAAAACATATTAAACTATATACTCAAGATGTCTGCAAATACAACTAAGAATGAAAAAAAAATGACTACACTCGGAAAGGAAAGGAATACCTTTCTGAATTATGAAATGCTTAACTATAAAGTCCCATATTAACAAATTCAATAATGATAATTTGCCTATACGAACCGATCTCCATTATCACCAATAAACATACTTATAATTTGCAAACAAAAAGGAGATTAAAAATCGGGATAAAAACTATCAAATCTTTCAAGTTGGCCAAATTTCACAAGATCGGTTCAGTAGTTAGTTTCGGAGTTTATAGGACAAAAAAACGTCTTGACACGAGATTTTTTCTAAATTATGCACGGTTATTTTTTTATCACCCTGGAAAATTGAAGGGACGCTTCACGACATGGGATTAGAATGATTTAAATATGAATAAAAAAATAACTTACTTACTTAATTTTATATTAATTTTCTAAAAAATCCAAAAAATGCTGCACTAGTTGAGAGCAGCATTTTCAAAGATTAAAAAAAATATATTTCATTTTTTTTATATAATAATTGATGTGTCCTGAAGTGTCCCTAAAATTTTTCAGGGTGATAAAAAAATAACCGTGTATAAAGGGGGCAATATACGTGTTGAACATTATTGGGCATAAATAATCGATTGACAATCGATTAATTGACTAACAGTAGACAGTAAATGTGTACTTTACAAAGCTTCTTTTGTGAGTTGCTGTACCTACGCGGAATTGCTAGCGTCATTGTAAATATATCATGAATCGGCCAATTTTAGTGATCACGCCGCGAATTTTTTTTATTCTCTATAATTATTATTATTCTTAGCGGGCGTTATTTTTAACTGTCCTATGTTGTTATGTAGTTTTATTGTATAATTTTTACTGGTGTCAATATTGTATATTTATTTTACTGAACTTGATTTTGTAATAAGACCTAATTGTGATTGGAGTCTATTTTCGTTATGCTCACATAACGGTATGGGCAGGAAAACTAAATTTTCTGAGTTTCTTTGCATATTATGATATTCAACATATTTCTTGAGAGTACCAATCCAGAACTATATACTATTTACAAATTTACACTTGTATGTAAGTGGACACTTGTATGTATTTTAATAAATGCCGTTGAGTATATTAAGTGCGCATACGGGACGTGATAACGGGACGGGAAATTTTGAAATGTCGCTTAATAAATGTATACCAAAGTGCATTCGGGACGAATCTAGCGACGAAGGGGGGAAAATGTCTGCACAATAAGCCGGGAATAATATCGGTATAATATCGTGGTCTAGTGGGTGAGACCACCCAGTATTAAGCTAGAGGTCCGGGGTGTGGTTCCCTATCGTGGGTAGAATATTTTCAGCGGGTTTGGTTGGTGGTAGGGTTTCTGAGCCCGCCTGGCTAGCTGCCACCGTCTTACCTAAGTTTGTCGCCATAATAACAATGTTAATAATATTGTTGTGTTTCGACTATTTTAGGTTCGACCTTATTGCACATAATCACACTTGCCTACATTCATCGAATAACCAAACCACGAAGTGTATATGTCCCAACATACAACAATGTAAGGAAGCTACTTATCTTGGCCTCATTATCGATAGCCGACTTAACTGGGGACCGCATATTGATGCATTGTGTGAGAAACTCCGAATCATTCTGTCTAAGTTTTATATAATTAAATATAAATTACCATATAAAGTATTAATTAATCTATATAATGCCTTGGCAGACTCATTAATATCATACGGACTTTCCAGCTACGGTAGAACCTTCAAAACATATCTAGATAAAATATATAATCTACAATTGAGAATATTAAAACAAATCGTACCAATAAAAATAAAAAATAAATTCAAGGAAAACTATAGTAAACTATTTAGTTTCTGCAAAATCTTACCTATACACACTAAAGTAAAATATTCAATAGTCTTGGAAAATATAATGAACAATAAAATGATTACACCTATAAAATTAAAAACCCAAATTAGAAAAATAACACAAAAGAAAGTAATGACAATCGGAAGTAACAATCTATACGGAAAAAGAACAATAGCTTATATCTTTCCCCGTCTGTACAATGACCTACCACTCACAGTAAAGGAAACAATTAATAATAAAAACAAAAAATATATGCTAACTAAATATTTTTTCGACTTTATTCAAACTTAAAATATCGAGTAGGTACATTAATTCCGTAAGCTAATTCATGCATAATAATGATCATCCTGTACTCGCGCAAACCCCACTCATGAAGCAAATACAAAGAGGAGATGTTATAAGCATGTAGGTCCAGCTCCTATCACCAAAGTCCTGACGTCACGCATTTTTAGTTTTAGCTACTTAACGACAGAGGCGCTGACATCAGTCGATCTTTTTATCTGTCGGATTAGTACGTCGTACGCTCTTCTTTTATTTTAGTTTTAAATTACCTAAATACAAAATGAAATGTTGTATTCTATCGTGCAAAAGTTACACAGACGACAGAAACAAAGTGAACGAAAAAAAAAT
Source organism: Schoenobius gigantellus (assembly GCA_963935595.1). Classification (NCBI taxonomy): domain Eukaryota; kingdom Metazoa; phylum Arthropoda; class Insecta; order Lepidoptera; family Crambidae; genus Schoenobius; species Schoenobius gigantellus. The sequence continues at coordinate 9,708,206 of OZ012555.1, read as the reverse complement.
CTCTTTCCATTTGTAAGTACATTAAACAAGCATTATTAATTTATTACTTGACGTATTGCTTCTAGAATGTTCGACGCCACATGGACGCTTCTGTCAATGTCCTGATAAAGCACAAAAGGCCCTCTAGTGGCGAGTAAAAATACTAACGAAAACGTAGGATGTATTAAGGGCGAAAACAAAACACGTGAATTAATATAAGCAGTTTTAACGATTTTAATTTTTAGATTATATTGACACAGCACCTAATAAATTATCTTTCTCCTACGAATGTATCTTTTAACATAATTATCTTTCTCCTACGAATGTATCTTTTACTGCCACCTAGTAATGTATAGCGGAACTTTTATGTTAACGTCAATAATGCTGGCATTTTAGTAATTCTACTCGCTACAAGGTGACAGTGGCGTCGCGCAGCCTCCCCCTGCACCCCGATTTCCGGCTTCACTTGATTTCATACGGAAAACGTGATAGGGCACCTCCTCTTTGTATTTGCTTCATGACCCCACTAAACGCTTGGAAACCTGTTTTGCCACGGTGCGAAGACTAACTAACCTACTACGTTTCGACAAATTATATCATGAATTATGTGTATTGTAATGTAACGCAGGCAAGTTTGTTTGTGAATGAAATGTCTAGACTGGCCATGACTAAGTGTCGAGATAAACCCGATAGGGTTTAACGATGCTTTTACGTTTTAAGACTAACATTACGAGTATTGTATATTAATAAATAATAATAAAAAAAAAAGGTAAAATAGCCAGTTCCTTAGTTCTTGCGGAGTCCAGGTGAAGCTAGCTTCTATCCTCGGCCTTATCGTCACTTATCACCCGGTGAAATGAAAGCTAAGAGCTTCCCAGTTGTTTTAAAAAAATCGGTAGAAATGTCGGTATTACAAATTGATAATAAATTACCAGCGTCGATGTTTAACACGTGTCGTCTCGTCCGTGGTCCGGTACCTTGCTGTAGGTATTTTCTATGAAACTATATTCCCAAACTGTCCCGTCCCGTTTCGTTATGCAAAATTACGTCACGTATACAGCGGGCTTTAGTGATGACGAGAATGGACTCCTTGATGGTTTTTGATTTATAATTACTTGGCTGTACAGTTAATCATTATTTAAAATAATGTTAATGCGCCAGAGCATCATAGAAATTGCAGTCATGCCACGTTTGTAAGTTAGGCGACTAGATGGTTTTAAGCAATTTGTAAACAATAAATTAATATCAAAAAATGTTGTAATTTTATTTGTTTTTCATCGGTAAAATTTTTATTGCCGTCTTTGCACCAAAGACCTGTATATACTGCTAGACACGATGTTTGGTACAGACAAATTGCACACTAAGGTAACGCAATAGGGTAGTTGACTCATATCAGAATTGATTAAAATATTGTTTATTTCTAATAGTATTTGGCATAAGGTTCCACAATATACCGATTTTAATAAATAACAATGAATGATTACTGTAAAATTTTAATTTGAAAATGCTAGAAATAATCTTTTTTATTTTACGCCGTAAACGCTTTGATATCCTGTGGTCAGGGCCGTGACGTCACTCATATAGTAAACAAAGAAATGTCAAATTTGATCCAACAACTCGTCGTTGTTTTTGTGAGGTTATTTCGCCTCGGTGCTTTGTTTACTATAAGACTGACGTCATTTGATGTATACCACAGATAATCAACAGACTGTCATGGCTGACCCTGTTTTCGGTCCAAAATTGAAAATCTTAATTTAAAATAGATTTTTTGCACTTTTTAGCCATCGAAAAAAATAATATTCATGTGCTATGGTCTAATACAACAATTATGAACATTTTAAGCCCTACTTTAAAAAAGGGTCAACTAGCCTATTGTAGCCTGCCGACGCATAGTGACAGAAACGCAATTTACTTATTAAAATTTATTTTTGTGAGTGCGAGCATAAGTTAAACGGTTTTTTGAAATGAATGATATTGATGATGTAGAATCTACATCATCATTATACCACGACGTTGCATCCTCGAGATTTATATATTAACCAAGTAGTCCACTTTCCAATGTACCGGGCACCAAGCACAATTTTAGAGCGAAGACATAAAAATAAAAAGATAGGTAGGTAGTTTTAGTATTATTCACCCGCTTGCGCGATGTTACGTCGTTTGACTCATTCGCTTTCTTTGTGCGGGCATCACAGCATCGAATATTATAAGGATCGGAATATTAAAGATCAAAGTTTTATTATTTTATAACTTTATTTTTAGTGTGTTGTGTAGTTGTTATAGATATCAATATGTGTAAATGAAAACGTAAGTATTCTAAGCAATATATTAAGGAAAAGATTCGTAAACTAGAGAAACGTTTGCGTCACCGCCGCCGCCGCTGCGAGCATTTTGATGGTGCTGGAAGTACCTATGTAAGTTTAAATTATAAGTGTTTATTGTTTATTATATTGTACTATTTTTTCGACACGTTCTCATCTTTGCATTTCGTTCGTTTAAGGCGCATAGTGCTCCCAATGACCTTGCGTCGATCGTCCCGCACTGATTACATAGGGGTGAGTGAGTGAGAATGAGGGGGAATATTTAAGCAAACCTTTACGCGTAAGATGAATTATTTCAATTAAAAATTAATTGAGGCGAATAAGAAAAATCTAAAAAGACCATCCCCTAGAATATTGTTTACTTTATTTATTGAAATCGAAAGTATATGATTTAACCTAATATTTACGACGCGATTAGGTTTAAAGTTTTAAAATCGAGGCATGTTTGGGTCACATTTTAACCAAGTTTTAATTAATTTATCAAAAAATTAAGAAGACCATCCTCTAAATAATGCGTTGAATAATAACATATCTTTTTTAAAGATTTTTTCGTTCAATATTTATGAAATGAACCGGTTTTTTCTGCAGTGATTTTTTATGATTGACCGTACTATGCGCCTTAAAGCAAAACTTTATTTCGTGTTTGTTCGAATCAGTAGATTATATTTAGCTCACTAATTAATTTCATTTTGAAATTTATTGAGCAACAAAAAGAGCCTTGCTATTTGCGCATTGCCTAACGTTACTGTTTAATTAGAAAATATTCTAGTATACAGTGTTAAATAAAATGGTATCCGCAGAATACCAGCGTCAAAGCACTCCGTGCCTCTGCATGCGGGGCCTATTTGGCCTAAAATCTATCTGAATATATATTTATATTTTTTTTGTTACATTGTGTGTTGTATTTTTTGTACCAAATAAACGTCTATTCAAGCAATAATTCATAATTACTAAAGAACCGTGAATCGGCACTTTGAAACACGCCTTGTACACGTGTTTAAGTGTTATTATTTCTTTATATTTATAGAACAGTGTGCCTTGGAACTATGATGCGATTATAGTCACGCACAGTACTACGATGCGATTGTAGTCATGTTTTTTGGTCAGATTTATTGGTACCGTGACGCGATCACGGTTTCACGGTCTCGATCACAACACTTCGTGTCATGATGCGATAATGACCTAGCTTACTTTTTCAACAGAATGTTATTATTTCTTTATATTTTATATAACTGTGTGCCTTGGAACTATGATGCGATTATAGACACACACAGTACTACAATGCGATTGTAGTCATGGTTTTTGGTCATATTTATTAGTACCGTGACGCGATTACGGTCTCGATCACAGCACTTCCTGTCATGATGCGATCATGACCTAGCTTATTTTTTGAAAGAATGTTATTATTTCTTTATATTTTATAGAACAGTGTGCCTTGGTACTATGACGAGATTATAGTCACGCACAGTACTACGACGCGATTGTAGTCATGTTTTTTGGTCATATTTATTAGTACCGTGACGCGATTACGGTCTCGACCACAGCACTTCCTGTCATGGTGTGAGCATGACCTAGCTTATTTATTCATCGGAATGTTATTAGTTCTTTATTTTTTAATAGAACAGTGTGCCTTTGTACTATGATGCGATCATAGTCGCGCACAGTACTACCACAATATAGAGAATGGTACTACGATGCGATTGTAGTCATGTTTTTTGGTCATATATATTAGTACACAGGCTGAGGATAGCCTCGCAGAATATGACTCGCCTCGCAGAATATTACTAATGTTACTCGCCGACAAACTACTTCGTAGTTTTGTGTTTATGTTTATAATAGTACATTTTGTTAAATAAAATAAAATAAAAATCTATGGAGAGGATGAATTGGCTTCAGTGTGTTATCATACATCCCATATGTTCAGTCAGTGGTTCATGTGACTGAAACTCGTAATGAGTGACAACCTAGTAATGTACAGGTGATGATATCAGAAGCATCAGCCAAGTGTCCCATACCACCCACTAGCTCTCAGGTACGTGTAAATGAATGTAAATGTTAACCCTCCAGCAACCAATTTATTTGAGAATATTTTAGAGGTCTTAGGGACCTCAAAAGGGAAACACGAGCTTCTCGGAACAAAAATCCAGGATGAAATCTCTGAACGTTGGGGTCATATATTGTGCGGAGGCTTAAATAAGGATTAAAAGAGAGAGTTAGAGGGCAACATCTTCATACCTGAAAACTTTCAATTAGTTAAAACACCCAAATCGAATCCTGAAATCACTGCTGTGTTACTCAAAGAAATCAGCTTATATTGGACCTTCATTATAAAAACACGCTTAATCGAAGGAAATTAATAATGTATTCATTAGATTATAAGTTTAAAAAGATATTGCACGTGTACGAAGTGATTCATTTCTCTTTGGCGGGAATCTCACTAATAAAATTAAAGCATCGAAGTTGGCAGAAATATCGACTCCAAATCAAGAAAGTTCCAGCGGCGAGTACTTCTTCTTCTAATAGGCCTTCAGTCAGCCAGCAGGGAAACTGCAAAGCTCCACCGCGTCAAATGCCACGCACGCAGAGACGTGGTTAGGCGAGGAGTCACTCGTACCATTAGTCTGCGAGGAAAGCACCTGTAGTAGATCGATATCAGACAACGAAGTCTCGACCAAAGGCGCCGATCAAAACATAATAAAAAAAAATAAAAAAAATATTTTGGTACTTAAATGAAAATATTTTATTCACACCTGAAAAAAAAATACAATCGATCCAGTTCTCTTATGAGTTGTAACGGGTAAAACAGATTACAAATTTCTTTTTAAGAAACCGAATCTCAAAGATGTTTACCTATAAGTTCACGTTTTTCGCAGTCAAATATTGTGACATTACGTTATGAAATTAAGAAGTTATACTAAATGAGAGCAGTAAGATGATGCAATGATGAATTAGATCAATTTATATATAAACTAACTAACATAATATTTCCCACCTGTAATGCTCTTTTCTTGTTAATTGTCAAAATTTCGGAAAAGAAAACAAATTTAATCCTTGACTTATTGAAATAATAAGCTTTATATGTTTACATACAGTTTCTTTATGCATAAGCATAAGAGAACAATACAACCATAAGCCAGCCATCATAATAATAGCCAGATACAATCATATCCTTAGAGTTGTAAGTTAAATTAAAGAGAATCAGGTACCTATATTATAATAGATACAGAAATCTATACAATCAAAGGGCAGAATGGTTCGGGATTTTTTATCAATCTCGGTATCAAACTAATATAGCTAAAAATTGGGTACAAATCTGGGTAATGGAATACACCAAATGAAAATGTTTTGTTTCTTTTTTTAAGATTAGCCTTCCCCGTAACGGTGGTTAGTGGATCGTACCTTCGACTTTAAGTTCTTGCGATCACGGGTCAATGATACTGTACTCCAATTCCTTAGATTTTATATGTTTTAGATATGTAATTCCACAGAATTCTTCCTTGTTATACTAGTTGTTTCTTAGTTCCTCCACTGAAAAACCAGACAGCCAAGCCTTAAGGGAACTGCCCTTTTTTTTTTTTTTTTTTTTTTTTTTTTTTTTTTTTTTTTTTGGGAGGGGGAAAATGCTTTTACGCATTCCTCGTGGTCGAGCCAAACCACGAGGATATGTGGGACTCCCCGGTCCGAACTCGGCCCGGTCCTACCTACTAAAAACCCCCGCAGCTCCTCCGTCCGTCACGAGACAGGGGGAAGGGGACAACAGCGAGGCCTTGTTCCCACTGACCCCCTGCCCGTGAATGTGTCCGTTTCCGGACTCCCGCTACGCCTAGGGCGTGTGGCTCAGCTGCTTTGTCAGCGGCGCCGGTGTTGTGCGCCGCTCTTCACCCCGAAACATCCCAGCACTAGGTGCCCTGGGGTTGGTTACCACTTTTAGCGCGGGGATCCCCTCCCGCGGTCTCCTCTTGTATGATGGGGGCCCCGACTACGTCCTCGGTCACCTCCATTTCTGTCCCTCCGGAGGTTTCGGGTGGCGCTGCCCTCCTCCTTCTCCTGTTGATTTTTGCCTTGGGGGCAGAGCAGGTTTTACCCCCAAGGCGGTGGTCCGCCGGTTTCCCAGCCGCTATGCATAATGGGCATTTAGGCAGCGACGAGCATGTCGACGCCCTGTGCCCTGCATCCCCGCACCGGTAGCAGAGTGCGCTCCGGTCCACCTCCGCTCTACAATCTACTCTCAGGTGCCCCGACTCGAGGCACCTAAAGCACCGCATTTCACGGGGCTGGAGGAGCTTCACCTTCGCGGCGGACCAGCCCACCAGCAGCCTCTTAGCAGAGGCGATCTTTTTTTGCCGCTTCCACCGGGCAACACGTCCAAGCCGTGCCCATGGTGTAGCGGCCCTGGCGGATCTCCCCCACCCGGACCTCCTCGACTTGGCACTCGCCGATCTTTGCGAGTGTCTCTTTAAGTTCTTCCGGCTGAACAGATTCGTCCAGTCCGGAAACCAACATCTCCGCCATCTTTGTCGGGACGGTTACCCGCGCAACATTCGGGTCAACTACCCTTTTAAGGGCAACAGCAAGGTTGACCGCACTCGCCTCCTTCCCATCGCCCGTAACGAGGATTACGGCTGCCCCAGTCAAGGACCTACGGAACTGGACACCCTCTATGTCCAGCTCCGCGAGGCTTACCTTGGCTCTGGCGGCCGCAATCGCCCTGGCGTATGAGTGGCCCTTCTCCTCGGCGCCTGGCTGCAGTGTCAGCACGACTGCCGCCGTTTTCGGCGTACGCAGTTTGGGTTGCCGAGGAGGGGCCTTCTTTTTCGGGGGTGGAGGAGGCTGCTCCGGCATGGTGGTAGATGCCGGTATGCCATCCTCTTTCCGTCTTCTTCGCTGGCCACGCCTCACTACCGTGGTCCAAACCTCCTCCATATTGGATAAGGCCGGCGGCTGTGAGCGTGGCTCCTTCGCTGCGGATTTATCCGCAGCGGCTTTCTTCGCTCTAACTGGTCTGCGCCTTTTGGAGGGAGCCGCGTTTTGAAGCACAGAGGAAGTGCTTTTCGCAGGCTTCTGGGTTACGGGCACGGCAGACATCTCCACGTCAGTAGCCACAGGAGCGGGTGCTGCCTCGGCTCTTCTCTCATGCTCCAGGGAGGGGCGCAGGCGCGGCTCGGGGTTCAGCCTAGGCTCTAACCCTTCGAGCCTGGCGTTGAGTCGCGCAACCATACGCCCCATCAGTCTTTTCTCTAGCTCTTCGATGTTAAGTTGAGCTAGAGACTCGTTCCGGTGGTTTGGGTTCGCTGGGGTTGGAGTGTGGGGTGGTGGTTGACTCCTCCCCTGGAGATCGTTCATCTTCGCCTCCAGCTCGGCGATCTTCTCCTTCTGGACCTTTAGCTCTGCCTCCAGACGGGAGTTCGCTTGCTGCAAGCGCACCGTCTCATCAGAGACAGTGCGTGCAGCTAGAATTTTGGCGTCCTCCCGTAGGTCCTTCGCTGCTTGCTTCAGTTTCCTAACAAATGTCCCCTTCAGATTCGATGACCTTTCGGCCACGAAGTTTATGACGGCCAGTGCTCGACCCATGCGCTCGGTAACGGTGAGCGCCGGGTCGTCATCTCCGCTCTCCTCCAGCGTAGTCAAAGCCTCCACCACCGCTGATGTTGTTGCGGGGAGGGGCGTACGTCTTGTGCTTCTCGGCTCTCTCGGCATTTCTAGGAGCTCTTTTTCAGCCTGTAGCTGTAGTTGCAGGCGCTCCTGCCGGAGGTACTCTGCCTTAGCCTTTGCCAACCCTACGTATTCTCCGGTTGTTGGCGGGCGGCCTCTGCCTCGCTTGCCTTTAGGCTTAGGTGTCCTAACGGAAGACAGCGGAACATCTTCAAAAGAAGGATCATCGCTGTCTTCCTCTCCTCCTACTTCACGTGCCCTCTTCCGGCGAGCGGTAGAGGCATTCATGCCACTGTCCGTGCTCATGACAGAGGAACCCTCCGACAGACAATCGGACTCTCCCGAAATCGGGAACATATCAGGAGCATCATAGTCCAGCATGATGTCCGATATGCTGGCCCTTCTCCTTCCTCCTTTGCGTCCGGTCGCATTCTTACCCCTCGACGACCCGGGAACCGCCGTCGGGGGTTGTGACTCTCCTGCCGCCTCGGTTAAGTCGATGGTATTTCCACCAGCCGGCCCGGATACCGGTGGTGGCCCGCTCTTAACGGGTTCGCATGAGCTGAGCGCATCGTCGCTCGGAAGGGTGGAATTTGGTAGAGCCAGCCCCAGATACGCCTGGCTGCCCGCAGCCGCCTTGCGCGGTCCTACGGGGGGGACTGATACCCCCTGGGGACGTTTTGAGTTTTTGCCAAATTCCATGATATGTGTATTTAGGGATACACTCCCTTACTCCGCTTGGGACTGGTCTCCCACCAGCCACGCACCCCCTCGGCACGGAGACGCCACCTTGGGGTTGGGGTGATTTTTTATAGTGGTTTTCTTCCACGCGGCCCGACGCTCAGTGCGCCGGACCCCCGTGTCCGCTCAATGCGGCCTACGGGTTGCCCGACGGCAGACCCCACTGGATCCACCGCCGCGCGGGTGAGCCGAAGCTCAGGGAGATCCCCTGCAGGCGCAGAGCGCCATGGGGAGAAAATTCACCACAACCCTGCTGCCACAGAAGGCAGCAGCCGAAAACCGGCTTCCGGCGAAAGCCACACCTCTTCTTAAGAAAAGAAGAGGGGACTTCGCCCTGCACCGCATGAAGCGGTTGGCCACACAAAGTGGCCCGCCGAGTTGAACCCAGCCATCCCACGCCCCCCCTCCATGAGGGGCCTCTCGTCAGACTCTTAGCCTCCGACAGAAAATCTGCCGGGTTGTCCAGGGTGCACCACGAGGAGGTGTTCTGACATCGCACCCCAAGGGAACTGCCCTGGAGATTCATAGTACAGTGTTGGGTTAAATATATGTAACATGTCTATGATCATATGGCCCGGGGCTCTGACGCTGGGTTTTACAAACATATTTTTTAATAAATTGTTATATTTTGTTATTTGTTGGATTATAAAAATAACATATGGAGGAGAGAGCACCTATTTTGTGTACAACTACTACCATTAATTCAAAGAAATAGCCTTTGTGAGTTATTTGCCAAGGAGTGATCTGAAACTTTCTATGGTGAAAATCTAGAATATTTATAACATGAAATCTGTAAATATTGTTCATTAATCCACCAAGATGCCGCTTACTATCAGGTGTTTTTATGAAATAGGGGATGTAAAAGACGGATTTTGAGAATATAATGTGTTTGAAAAAAAAAAAAAATCCTACCTGCCAAAAAACTTAATAAAATCTGTTCTAAATCAAAAAGAAAATTCAAGTAATTGAGGTATATCCTAAGGTACCTTGGTAATTAGCGTAAGTACTTAAATTATTATAACAAATTGATGAATCATTCGGAGAATCCTTATTATTTATAGCTAAATATGTATTGCGTGTCCTGAGCCTTGATCTCGAGCTGGTAACGGAACCTCGAAGGTCGCGTGCACTTGATATGTTCCAACGAAACTATTTCGTAATTTTTCTTGAATAAAATGAAAAGCAGGAGAAATGATATACTTCGATTATAACTAGGGATTGATTTTTCTAAGGTCAAGGTATTGGTAAAGGAATCACACCCATAATACCCCAACCAGTTACACCACCTATGAAACTCTTGTTATGAACTATCAATTTATATGTCTATTTTTTAGCCACTATGCATTAATCGTCGAAACGTTATCTTAGATTTAAATTTGAGCAAATAACTTAAGAATTTCAATGTCTTCCCTTTGCACTTGCTTCAGCTTCATACATTTTCACTAAGCTTTTGAAACCCATATTATCTTATCTTAGAAGTCTAGTTTACTATTATAAATTATTTAGGTGATTTTCTGTGCCTTGGAAATTCTTATCAAGATTCTATCAAGTGCTTATCATGCGTAATAAAACACTTATATTCACTGATTTAGATTTCGTTATAAATTATAACAAAAAAAAAAAAGTCAACATATACCGAATTAACGACAAACTTTCTTTTTTCTCTCTCTTCTAATCAAAAATTTCTCAAAATACTCTAAAATTCCTACTTGGTTAATATATAAATCTCGAGGATGCAACGTCGTGGTATAATTATTAGTGGTTAAACAAACTTACCTTTGTGATGTTTGACCATAATTATACGAGACGTTGCATCCGAAGAGATTTATACTCCCTACCCATTATTTGCTGTGTTGCAAATAAATACCCAATGTTTTTGAGAAATTTTGCTCTAAAGGAATGAGTCAATCGACGTAACATCGCGCAAGCGGGTGAATAATACTAAAACTACCTACCTATCTTTTTATTTTTATGTCTTCGCTCTAAAATTGTGCTTGGTGCCCGGTACATTGGAAAGTGGACTACTTGGTTAATATATAAATCTCTTCGGATGCAACGTCTCGTATAATTATGGTCAAACATCACAAAGGTAAGTTTGTTTAACCACTAATTATCATTCTTTTTGCAACTTCCCAGTGAATTTGAATGTTTAGCAGTTTTCTTCTGTTGTATTATACAGAGTGTAGCAAAAACCTTGTGAACCCTGTTAGAATCATCTTGTTCATAATCGATATACGATTGTTTTTATGTATGACATTCTTTCTTCTAGTGGCAGTAGTTCGGTTGTTAGTCCGGTCCACCGAACTAATGAAACTTTTTAGTAGCAGTAGTACGGTTGGTACGAAGCACCGAACTAACGACACCTTTTAGTGGCAATAGTTCGGTTAATAAATTGATACAAATATTATTGTAAATTATTATTTTATTTTAAAATGAGAACTTAAAAAGAGCGACTTGGTACAAAAATATTTCAGTCGAAATATTGCCGCAAGTTAAGAGGGGGTATAAAGCTAAATTGCTAATCGTAGATTTGATTTCTACACTTGAAATTGAATAATGAACTATACTATTTAAAAAAAATAGATATTTAACTATATTTGTAAGGGATTGCATTGAATGAAAACATAAAATTATAATATTTTATCGATAGAAAAAAAACACGAAGTTACGTCTAATTTTCAAGCAAAATCGATTGATTTTCAATGTGATGCATATAAGTGCGTCAATATTTTATAAAATAAATAATTACTATAATATAAAACTTTGGGGACCAGGAATTGCATAAACCATGAAGTGGTTTTCTCCTGGCGACCGTGACCCGTGATCACAGTCTCGATTCCAGAGTGAAAAACCTCTATTGATTCTGCTATCCTGGTGTACCTGGAACCGACAAATTCATTTAAGTCTACTTAACGTTTTATACCTTGTTGTGCGAGTATTATATTTAGAGTTAGACTAAAACATTTTTGTACAAAGTCGCTCTATTTACATGTTCATTATAACATAAAATAATAATTTACAATAAAAATTGTATTAATATACTAACCGAACTATTGCCACCAAAAGGTATCGTTAGTTCGATGCTTCGTATCCAACGAACTACTGCAATTAAAAAGTGGCACTTGTCCGGTTAACCGGACTAAAAACCGAACTACGGTTAACCGGACTGACAACCGATCTGGGGTAACGTTACCCCATCTGGACGTCTACTATGAAATGTTCGTCCGTAATTTCGGGTTCGTCTGTAACCCGAACAAAGTACGTGACTCGTAGCTACCACGAATTATTTTCAGATTCGTAGGTTTAGTACGGACGCATTGACAAGTTACGTGAACGAATGATTGAAAAAGGTAGTAGAAAAAGAATTAAATTTATTTGTATTTAAACAGTTTTGATTTAATAAACTACAGTAATGATTAGCGGAAAACTCGTAGGAAACACTTTTAAGTGTTTCCTACGACTCGCACCGCGCACTGAATTTAAGTTGAATGCCATAACTTCAAATATTATATAGTTAACTTATTATACTTAATTACACCTTAGTAGTAAAAAAAAAACCCAAACTGATGTAAAATTGACAATAACTCACTTATTTCTGGATTAAAATGTTAATCCGAAACTCTTACGGTAGCACTTGAGTTCTCGTGAGAAGTTAGGTTAAACGCCGGAAAATCTGTGTCAAAATTCAATTTTCGTGTCGGGTTCGAGTGATCATAGTAAGCTATCCGTAACAGCAAACGTCAAACTCCAATTTCGTTTCGTTTACGGGCCCGTAGTATTTTCGTGGTAAGAAACAGCCCGAAATTACGGAGTTCGGGTTTCGTGTGTTCATTGTAGACCCCCTGAGCCACACGGATCTCGAAAACGAAGACATAGCGAAAATCTGTTTACTGATATAGATTTGTGGAAGTTTGTCGATACTTTGTTCAACGATTCAGAGTTTGTCGAGCCCCAATCCAAAAATTGTTGGCGATTGTATATTACATCGTGTAGATAGACTAGAAGACCAGATACCAAATGTTGCCTAAATAATACCTTGACAATATATCAATAATTCATCGATGATTTTCATAAAATCAAATTAAAACGGTTACCTACTGTTTTATCATTTAATTCGATGACTTTATTTTTTTATTTTTTCATTTATTTACCATCTAAAAAAACATTTAAATCATCTGTTACGCGCCACACCGCCTCAGCCAATCGCAAGCCAGCCGAAGCCAGCCAATCAGAGCCAAGCCAAGCTAGCGCCTTACTACCGGAGAAACTATAAAATGCCGCGCTATCTCATATTTAGATCACTTCTCTGTTTTACTGTTTCTAAGACGGTACTCTGCCCGATTGTAAATCGAAATTAAATCAGTGTGATTCTGCAACGTCTACTTTTTATTATATCCCGTTACATATCAGAAGTGGGATAAATATAGAAAAAACCCTAAAACGTAGTTACGTCAATGCGTCGAGTGTAGGCCGCCTGGTCCGTCCGCACGAATGGGGCAAATCTCCGCGTGAAGATTCATCCGAGACAACTAGTGAAAACGAAGACAAAGTTTCGCCACCAGCCTCGCCTTCAGCTCGAAAAATCCTACGCAAGCTTTTGAAATCAGAGGTACAAAAGGCCATGAGTTCTTTAAATTACGAAATACCCTCCGTCACTACAAGAAAAGAACCCCGTGCAGCCTTGCTAATCCCCGAGTTTGACCCGGATAGCGAAGAGTGTAGGTACTACTGCGACAGCATGGCTCAAAAAAAATTGATCAACTTGGCGAAATTCATATGGATGGTGCGAAAACACGAAGTCGTTTCATCTGCAAGATAGATTAAGGAGGTCAAGCAAGAAGATGGTACACACGGATGGATGAATACGATTTACTCTTGGGAAGACTGGAAGCAAATATTGATACGTGCATTTCCCAGACATCGCAAATATGGATTCGATGACCAAATATTATCAGGACAGAGTCGCCATGTGTTTTCGGTGTAAGTTGTCAGACAGCGCAGTTGTCTCATGCATCATTCGCGGTCTACCACCACCAGCACAAGCGAATGCGAGAGCATATCAATGCGAGCGACCCGAAGAATTATACGAAGGCTTCCTATGTGTGATGGATGACTACCAGCCACCGTCAATTTGGATTGGAACAAGCCCGTCAAGTAAAGATGTCGTCAGCCGACAAGGAAACAAAAAAATGTCTGCCTCATTAGCAAGAAGCAGGGCGAAGTGCTGAGCAGAGCCACCAGCTGCACTACTACACCGCCTTCGGAGGTTCAGGTTAGCCCACATTATTTTATTGCACTATCTTTGTAGGCAAAATAATCTATTACACACTAGCCACGCCAATATTAGCACAATCATACAAAGTATAGTTCAAGAATCTGAATCATGTTTTGCTTCTCCCGTAATTCGTAAAAAAAAAAGAGAACGGCGATAGTAGACTTTGTGTTGACCCTTGCCTAATATCGATGATTAGGTCTCCAAATTAGCCGTTAAGAATTTCTTTAGAGTCTTAATTTGGCACAAAGTTACCATCAGGTCAAAATCGACCCTGCAGATAACCACAAAACAGCCTTTATAACGCCACATTGGTATTTGAATATACGCGTGTTCCGTTTGGTTTAGATAACGCACCGTCTGTTGTTATACGAATAATGAATAAGGTTGTAGATTCAATACGAAATTCCAATCACAAAAGGCGGTAGTTCAAAAACCCACAATAACTTTCCCGATAAATATGAAATTTTAGCATTCTTAGACAATTTGTTGCTACCCTCTTTTGATGTTCAGTCAGGTTTAGATATTTTACAAAAAGTTCTTCATAAATGAAGATCGGAAAATTTTAAGTGAAATGTAAGTAAGTGTTCATTTTTATAAAACAAAATTACATACTTAGGACATGAGATATCTTCGAATGGCATTCAACCAGGTGAATCAAAATTGTTAGCAGTGTCACAGTTTCCTACCCCTAGTAGTGTTCATGAAATACGTCAATTTATAGGGCTATGTAGCTATTTCCGTAAATTTATTAAAAGTTTCGCAATTTAATTGCTCGCCCTTTAACAGATTTAACAAAGAAAAACGCAGTTATGGAAATGGGGCACTGAACAAGTCGATAGTTTTCAACAATTAAAACTGTGTTTGTGTACAAGGCCAATACTGGCTTTATATGACCCTGTATTACCAACTGAGATTCACACCGATGCATGCAAATCCGGTATCGCATGTATTTTTTTTTTACAAAAACAAACTGATAATTCCCTTAGGCCTGTCATGTATTTCTGTAGGGCAACGAGTAAAGAAGAAAGTATATACCACAATTACGAGCTTGAAACGCTTGCCGCAGTAGAATCTATGTGTAGGTTTAGAGTGTATTATAGTAGGGATACATGTTAAAGTGGTAACTGACTGTACTGCCGTTCGCGCCACCCTTACTAAACGTGACATTATCCCACGATTCCCACGTATTGCTAGGTGCTGGCTGTCAATACAAGATTTTGACATGAGTGTACAATATGGCCTGGGGAAAAAATTTAACACGTAGACGCGTTGTGTAGAAATCCCGTCGATGCTATTAATGTCAGCCGCTTTGAAGTGTCAGACGGGTTCTATACAGTCCAGTACCAGGATGACAAGTTAAGGCGTATCATTGTTCAGCTTAAAGATAGCTCAGCTGCCCCTGATATAAACAACAACTATGTGCTCTCAGATGATAGACTCTATAGGAAGACATTGTATGGTAATCGCCTCGTGGTGTCTGCATTGATCAGATAGACTAGTTCAGATGCACCACAATAATATAAGTCGTGTAGGCTTTCAAAAATGTATACATTTAATAAAGAGGGAGTAAATGGTACATTGTTCCCTATTCCGAAACCCACAGAACCCATGGTCATGGTTCATGTCGACCATATGCCCCTTTTGTAGAACAGCAAAAGGTTATCAATATATGTTGGTTATTACAGACTAGCTTCTGCCCGCGACTTCGTCTGCGTGGACTTCAATTTTGAACAATTTTTAATTTTCCCTCGGGAACTACTTAAGGAATCGGGATAAAAGGTAGCCTATGTCACGTTCTTTTCCATGTCAAAGGCTACATGCATGCCAAATTTCATCCAAATCCGTTCAGCCGTTTTTGAGTGATTGAGTAACAAACATCCAAATATCCAAACATCCACACTTTCACGTTTATAATATTAGCAGGAAGTAGGATAATTTCTCTAAATTTGTTATTGCTGAGCCCACCCACGGTCAATTCAGTAAAAAACAATAAGAACACTTTAAAAAATATTTAATTTGTTTGGTTACCCTCATAAACTTGTCAGTGATCATGGCAAAGTTTTTACCATCAGTAGATATTTAAAAAAAAAATCAACTGACAAACAATTTAAGTACATTTTGACATCTGTCGCATGTCCACGAGCCAATGGTTAAGTGGAACCGGATCTTACTGAATGCGTTACGTGTGATTGATCCTAGCCAGACTTCTAATTCTAATTTCTAATAATTGGGCCAATAGCTTACCTGACATTATTTAGGGTGTTAATAATACTGTAAATGAAAGTACAACATAGTCGTATAGCCCTATGATTTGATGTTATGAAAGTAATAATGAATCGGTAGAAATCAGGCGTAATAATAGATCTAGTGCGCGATTAAAATTAGAAAGCCATAAGATGAAGCGTAACTTCGATAAAAAAAGGAAAACTAGTCGAATTTACAGAAAGGGAGATTTAGTTCTTTGGCGGCAAGCACCCACAAGTAGTGTAACAAGAGTGAGCACTAAGCTTGATGATATTTACTCTGGCCCATATATCATTACTAAGGTGTGGGTAATGACATATACAGAATCCTCAGTATCAAGGGGTTCCGAGGCTACAAGGCCTTTACTAGCCTGGTTGCATCGGACTCTTGAGGCCCTATCACAGAATCACAGTACCCTATGTCATACAGTGCCAGTAGCTCTGATGACCAGCTTGAAACCGAAGATCTCATCGACCTACTTGAAAGCTAACCACGTGTTTTTCCATTGCGGGAGCAATGATTGTTTCAGGACGGCCGACTGTTACGCGCCACACCGCCTCAGCCAATCGCAAGCCAGCCGAAGCCAGCCAATCAGAGCCAAGCCAAGCTAGCGCCTTACTACCGGAGAAACTATAAAATGCCGCGCTATCTCATATTTAGATCACTTCTCTGTTTTACTGTTTCTAAGACGGTACTCTGCCCGATTGTAAATCGAAATTAAATCAGTGTGATTCTGCAACGTCTACTTTTTATTATATCCCGTTACACATCTGTATAAGACATTCTGAAACCACTGAGGTTTGTATAATGTGACTTGAGTCAATTTACATTTTAGAGTTATCTACTTAACACAATAAATAACAAATATCAATAAAATGTACAAAAATGTAAATAAAAATACATATTCTGTGGGATTGAGTACATGCGTTTCTAGTTGTTAGATAAATAAATAAATTTATAGTCTGAGTAAAGTACAATTTTAGTTTACTTTTAATGTTTTTAGTATTAAGGCCATATAATAAAATTAACTTTTTATTGTAAGAAAGTAGGTATACAAAATATAAAAAAATAAATCCTAACTCCTGGACTATTTACTCAAATAAAAAATTCATTCATTCTCTGGATTGGGGCGTTGACATACTCTGAATCTTTGAACAAAGTATCGACAAACTACCACCTATCTACTATATCAGTAAACAGATTATAGCTGTCTTTTTGCCTTTCTGACCTGTGGAACACCCAAGTGGTTTACCTAGGTGTTCCACGGTTAACTTTCTGTACCCCTGGTTCACCTAGGTGTTCTACGGTTAACTTTTTTACCCCTGGTTCCTTTCTGACCCGTGGAACACGCAAGTGGTTTACCTAGGTGTTCCACGGTTAACTTTCTGTACCCCTGGTTCACCTAGGTATTCTACGGTTAACTTTTTTTACCCCTGGTTCACCTAGGTGTAAATTTTCTGTAGAGGTGATACTCTATTTTTAATTAATAGATATTGTGTCAAATGCTTGGTTCGCATAAAAAATAAAAAAATCGCCTAATTAACTAGGTACGTAGCTTTTCCAGTGCACTCTCTATAGTGATTTCCTTATTAACTAATTGCATTTGTATGCTATTGCTTTTTTTAATAGGAATTTTATCAGCATGTGCAACTGATGCAGTTTTTTCAAAAAAAAAATATTCTTAATAATGTCACTGTTTTTGTTTAGCACACGGTTTAATTTGGCATTGAACCCCTCGGTGAAATTATTGGTTCGGTGATGCTGTCTACATACACTGTGTGTGTGTTTTCATTATA
The DNA here is from genome assembly GCA_963935595.1 of Schoenobius gigantellus. Classification (NCBI taxonomy): domain Eukaryota; kingdom Metazoa; phylum Arthropoda; class Insecta; order Lepidoptera; family Crambidae; genus Schoenobius; species Schoenobius gigantellus. The sequence goes on along the minus strand of OZ012555.1, from coordinate 9,690,198 downwards.
TCATTTTTCATTTTATCATTTTTTTTTTTTTTTTTGATCTAGTTCTACGGCTAACTTCCTGCACCTCTAAATATTAAAATCTATTGGATTATTTCTACGCAGCCAAAAACGCCGATTGAATACGTTACTTTCATTTCATGACATGTCAGGTTTTCTCTTTCTTTCGAATTTTTGCGAATGCTTACACAAATTGGTATTTCGAAGGTTTGGTTATGGAAAAAGATGAAACTATGGAATCTTAAATCAAAACCTCAAAAGCGAATTATTGCGTTGACGGCAGTTATACCATTACTTCCGGAAGAATTTATTTTAGATGGCTGGAAATAGGTACTTATATACTATCTGAATGTGACCAGTACAATATTTTAATGTCAAAATTTATAAATTATACACGGTTATTTTTTTATCACCCTGGAAAATTTTAGGGACGCTTTAGGACACATCCATTATTATATAAAAAAAAATTAAATAAAAAATGAAAAAAAAGATATAAATTTAAGTATGGGAGTTATTTTTTTATTCATATTTAAATCATTCTAATACCATGTCGTGAAGCGTCCCTTAAATTTTCCAGGGTGATAAAAAATAACCGTATATAAATTGATTTCGGTTTAAAAATGATATAATGAAAACACACACACAGTGTATGTAGACAGCATCACCGAACCAATAATTTCACCGAGGGGTTCAATGCCAAATTAAACCGTGTGCTAAACAAAAACAGTGACATTATTAAGAATATTTTTTTTTTGAAAAAACTGCATCAGTTGCACATGCTGATAAAATTCCTATTAAAAAAAGCAATAGCATACAAATGCAATTAGTTAATAAGGAAATCACTATAGAGAGTGCACTGGAAAAGCTACGTACCTAGTTAATTAGGCGATTTTTTTATTTTTTATGCGAACCAAGCATTTGACACAATATCTATTAATTAAAAATAGAGTATCACCTCTGGAGTAAAGTCTGTTTTCTGTCTCTTATTGAATTGTTACATTACCAAAACAGTTTTCTTTCTTGTCTTGGCCTGAAAATCTTTAATTTTAACATTTAGTTTTTGAATTATTTAGTTTGACTTGTATTTCACCACCCACCACAGAACACCCAGGTGAACCAGGGGTACAGAAAGTTAACCGTGGAACACCTAGGTGAACCACTTTGGTGTTCCACGGGTCAGAAAGGTGTTTTTGTTTTCGAGATCCGTGTAGCTTAGCTGGTGTAACGTTACCCCAGTTGAGCCACAGATATCTCTGAAACGTGCAAGTGACAATCTCTGAAATTAGCCGACAAACTCCGACAAACTACTGCTTTACTATTCGAGCAAACATATTTTCGCTACGTCGTCGTCGCTTTGTTTTTGAGATCCAGCTGGCTCAGTTGCAACAATTTTGCTGCAGGTGAGCTCTGAAACGGTAGATCGAAAAACTCTGAAATTTGTCCGACAAACTGCCTCCTATCTACTCGTATATCAGTAAGCAGATTTTCGCTATGTCGTTTAGTTTTCGGGATCCGTGTGGCTCAGCTGGAGCAACGTTGCCCCAGCTGAGCCACACATATCTGAAACGCGCAAGCGACAGACTCTGAAACTTGCCGACAAACTCTGACAAACTAGACATTACAGCGGCATACTCAAACAATCATTTTTTTACAGTTTTTTATGTGGCCCAGCCAGCTGGAGTCAGCCACACCGATTGGGCAGATTTTGATTTCCATTAATTTCCGTATACAACACGCCCCTGTAACGAGGTGCATTATCTTTTAGATAAAGCAACTCGTTGCATTGCCATACCTTCCTACCTGCTGCACTTTTAAATTTTTACATTTGGCATAATATTGATTCCGTTTCTCCCGTCACTTTATTGACAACATCGAGACGCTGAAAGTCTCGATGTCACAATTTACTACAAAATTATTTTATAATTAAGTTTAAAACCGCATACCAAAATTATACATTTACTAGCTGTGCCCGGGAACTATATTTTTTCCCGACATCTTCAAAAAAAAATTTCGTTAATGTACACAGAAATAAATACAAAAACTTAACAAATTATATACTAAAACCTTCCCCGAGAATCACGCTATCGACTGGTGAAAACCGCTTGAAAATCGGTGTAGTAGTTTTTGAGTTTATCGCGAACAGACAGACAGACAGACGCGGCGGGGGACTTTGTTTTATAATATGTAAGGATACTAATGGCCAGTTTCACCAACTCCTAAGCTTGTATGCTGTCACTTTTTGTTTTTAATGAAAAGAAAGTGACAGAATGGTGTGCGTTCCCCCAGCAAAGAGTACCCTAAACTAAGACAAGGTTGGTGAAATTAGCCGTAAGGAACTTAAGTAGTGCCTTTTATTTGTAATTGTTCCAACGGTCAATATAATATAAAATCAGTGACGGATCCTTTGGTGTGTTATTTACGGACCTACCTGACCCACTGCTTATCCCACACCACTACGTCACCTAACCACGTTACACTGGCGCCCAACGTGGGGCGCCAGTGTAACGTGCACTTCTTTAAGGGTTCACAGGGTTTTTGTTACACATTAAGCAAATGAGCGCTATAAAACACAATTAACTGCCAAAATATCGGTAGTTCGTGTTTATTTATTTATTTATTATGCCTATGGACAACAAAACAGATTACAATCGCAAATACGTAAAAAAGTGCATCTTACAATTAAAAGATATGTGCTAGACTGTAACCCTAATGTTGCTAAATCCTAATTTAATTAGCATTTTCCTTGATTTTCATGGGATCCCATCATCAGATCCTGACTTTGGTGACTTTGGGACCACCCCAGGAGTACCTATACTCTATCAAATACAAAAAGAATATTGAAAATCGGTCCACAATTGGCGGCGTAATCGCGTAACATACACAAAAAAAAACATACGCATCGAATTGAGGACCTCCTCCTTTTTTGAAGTCGATTAAAAACAAGAAAGACCAACTCCTTAAAAACAAACAGACTTAGTTACTAATTATAAAAAAATATTAAGTTTATTTAACTTACTTACGAGTATTATATACAGCGAGCGATATGGGCGTGTGTTAAGATACAGTTAGTTGTTTAACTGCCTTTGTAAAAATCGATCGTGTATCGACTAAATACAAATTAAGCATTTAAATTTTTTGACTGTGTGTACGTTGCCAACTGCCCTCTAGCCATGATCGCTCAAAATAATACTAAAACCGCACTGCGAGCGCGACGGCGCTATACGCAGCAAAAGCGGTATCTCTGTTTCAATATTGTTTTAACCCTGCTGCAAGCGATCGTGGTAACACCCCTGGTGGTGACATAGGGTTAATGTTTGCTTCACTTATAAGAGCGACGTGTTCTATAGGTGACCGTACACTTATCAGGCGGGCAGTCTGCTCATTTGCCAATTTAGTTGTATAAAAAACTGCTCAGCAGCATGAGATTATGAATAAGGTGTATAGTCAATTTTTTTTTCATTTGACTTGTATTTGCACACATCTTAATAATGGTTGGGGTGTGTGGATTAAATAATTTAGTTAATTAGATTCTTGGTTGAACATTTTTATGTTTTTTTTGACGTCAATAAGTGCCTGTAAAGGTCTATATTGAATAAAGATTTTTGAGTTTGAGTTTGAGTTTGAATACTAGACTGTGACCCCAATAAATATAACCAAACACGTTGGACTACCAGACGCAACTACTTGAATAGTTTAAAGAAAAAATGTCAACCAAGAAAATTGATTTTGAAAAGGTTTATCGCTAGCGAAGAAGTTCGTGAACACAAAAAAACATAGATGCAGTCAAACATACTCTTTCCAAACGGCGCGGCGTTAAATCTATACAAATAAATGAAATTGAAGTGTCTGTTTGTAATGTCAAAATAACAAGTTTTTACTAAATGGGTATGAATGTATATCGGGTACCAATAACAAAAACACAATTAAAATTTTTTTTGTCTGTCTGTCTGTCTGTTTGTTCTCGCTAATCTCCGGAACGGCTGAACGAATTTGACGGGACTTTCACTATCATCAACAGCTCATATACGTCCCCACCGAGGGGCTCGAGCCTACCCTAAACTAGGGCGATTAGGCCTTAGTCAACCACGCTGGCCAAGTGCGGATTGGTCGACTGCACACACAACCTGTAAAAAAATTCTTTCTTCACGGGTGTGTGCAGGTTTCCTCACGATGTTTTCCTTCGCCGTAAAAGCGTCGAATAAACGTACATATGAATTCAAAATTTTTGTAAACACATTGGTACGTGGCGGTGTTCGAACCGCTACCTCCCGATTGGTAGGCGACGGCCTTACGCACAACGCCATCGACGCTTCACTTAGACTTTCACTAATAGATAGCTAATTATACATATAGGCTAATTATACATATAACATATAAGGTCTTCGCATGCCGCGCCGTGGTTTGGGTTGTCCTAAGTTGTTTCATGTTCCTCTGCATCGTACCTACTATAATCATGATCAAACCCAGAAGACTAACAAAAACACGTGGGCTCAAAACCTACAAGTGTAAATATTTAAAAGTGTAATTTTGGGGTACGTTTGAAAACGAGTAACTCGTATTCGAGGTAGAGCGAATTTCACCCGGTAGCGTTCGAGAACCACTCGAGTAAAACCGAGCTATTACTCTACTCGTATTTCGAATAGAGTAATAACTCAAACTCAAAAATCTTTATTCAATATATACATTTACAGGCAATTATTGACGTCAAAAAAAACAAACTAAATTATTTAATCCTTGTATGTACACACACCGTAACCATTATTAAGATGTGTGCAAATACAAGCCAAAGAAAAAAAAAACGTTGACTACACCTGTTCGGAAATTGGGAGAGCCTTCTCGAGAAGAACAGGCAAGTAACTCGAAAGGTCTTGTATTTTTTTTTGTCTCCTCTTTTAAAAGGCCAACTTTACAATATTATATTTAACAAAAAATTTTTTTTAATGATATAGAAATGCCTGTCGGAGTGAGAATAGATCGGTTACCCTCGGTTTTACCCAGTCAGCGTTAAATTTTATCTGACATTGATAGTTAGATTGTTCTGTGATCAGTGGGGCTAGCACGCAGGAGAATCGAAAATCGAATCGAAATCCGAATCGAGGAGTTTGTATGGCAATTTTATTAGCAGAACTAATAAAATTGCCATACAAACTCCTCGATTCGGATTTTCGATTCTCCTGCGTGCTAGCCCCACTGTAGCTAGGTGATTTCGTTTTTAAGTCAAAGTTCAGATTTGCAAATGACAAGTAAAGCTTTAAGCAGTTGTAAAGGAAAGCAAGTTCGCGTTGCAAAACTATTGCATTTGTTGACTTTTTGGTACTTTGGCAAGGAACTCTTCTTTTGTTTTTAACTGACAGAACCCGTTTGAAAACACCTGAATTGCGAAAATCCTTCGCTAGCGTTATAAAACCAGTTATACATCTCTTTCTCGCAATATATCTATCTTTTTCTTTTACGGAGTGAAAACCTCACGGGACTTCGAATCAACCATAGAAATTACATGTAAATCTGTAATTGTCCCCCTACACTTTGTTGTCATATTATTTTATTGTACCTCTATTTAATATCGCTGTAATAATTCCCTAATAAACATATAACCTTTTCCTTTTTTGAAGTCTATTCAAAACCTTCAGTGTTGGTTTATGGCCTGCTTAGGGAATTAACGTAGATACCTAATATAATTGTAATATTGGTAGATACCAGGCTCTTGTACCAGGCTCTTGTACCAGGAACTAAATCCAGATGAAAATCAGAAAAAAAACAGATGTAAACCCATTCATGCACCATAAATATGGTACACCAATGCGTAAACCAGATAACTAATTTGATAATTAATGAGAAATAAATTCTTGCATATCTCGTTTTTGAAAACATATCTTTCTTATTTTCATTTAAAAACAGTCTTCAGAGAGCACACCTTACAATCTTTATTCTGTTATTATTGTGCCCTGCTACGAGTATTTCATTATAAGTAATATGTTTGATAGGCTGCGGTGGAGATTACGAATGGTCATTAAAGGAATTTAGTAGTAAACAAACGGCCTCATCGACTTTATAACAGAACGTGACTGGTTTAATGCGGGCATAAAGATTCGAAGAGTCTTCTTGTTAGGGCAAGTAGACACTTTCCAACTGCAGTATTCTATCTTTTTAAACCATTGTAGGATGACTTTGTTGGCTGTCTGCCTGTTTGTTGGTCTGTCAGTCTGTCCGTCTGTCTGTCTGTCTAGACTTTTTTACGGGAACGCGTAGAGTCAAGAGGATTCTTTAATGACAAAGTTTAATACTTGAATTTTATTTTTACGTTTGACAATTGACATCAATGTTTTTTTATGTCCAATAATTTATTTGAATAATTAAAAGAAAAAAAAGGATAAAACCCAATTATTTAGCTAATAAATTTAAAGCACCGATAACTGTACTTTAGTTATGTTTCTTGTAATTTAACTAATCTCCAGAGCAACATTAAAGCTCGGAATCTCGAACTTAAGCTAGTGTGCACTTCGCCTAACACTGTTTGAGAACAAGTAAAATATGAGCACATAGCGGGTGATATAAATTCAGTCGGTGCCTCGACAAAACGCAATATGTCGGCCGGGACCTTGATATGGAAAGGGCCGAAGACTGAACGCTTGTGAGTCGTTCATTTGTATGTATTAAACTACTTATTATGAAAATCTATATAGGTATATATCTAAAAATCTCGTGTCGCGATGTTAGTCAGGAATAAACCCCGCAACTAGATTTTGATGAAATTTGGCTCTACGTAATTTGGTCCAACTCAAAAGACAGGATAGTTTTTATTTCGGTTATTGACCTTAACATTTATAATTCCGAAATAAATTGTTTGTAATTGTTTGTTAGTTTCAAAAGTGTCGAACAGATGGCAGTGTGAGTTAATGACTACTTCCCCCAAAGGCTCGTATTAATAAATTGAATCTCAAGTATGAGATCGATCTTAAAAGGACTGTAAAGTGCCAATTCATGGCTCGAGTATGCACTTTCAAAAATGCAGTTTGTTTTGCACACCGCTTAAAGTTGGAAGTCCTAGGCAAGTGCCCATATTTCTTATTGAAATATTGTTTCGGGCGATTACTGTTTTACCCCCCTAAACCTTTACGAAATTAGACATTTTTGGTCTCATTAGATTCAGTATATCTTATTCTATGTTTGCACGTTTTGCTTTTTTTGTATATCAGTATAATTTAGTCAAAAAAGATAGAAATTCTCGAGGTAGTTTTTAAGTCTAAAAAATGGCTATTTAGATGCTAATAATTTATATCTGAGCAATATTACTTCAAAATCAAAACGTACAAACCTAGATCTTCATTATATCTACAACATTTCCAAAAATTATGAAAATTGGACTATGTTAAGAGGGAGAAAAGCGTTGTCGCTTTTTGTATGAAAATTTACAGCTTCACAATTCTCTTAAAATTACTGTTTTTGACAGATGTTCCATACATTAAACGTCAAAATTGCAGCTTAAGATCGATCTCAACTTTGAGACGCGTTTATTAATATGAGCCTTAGTATCTAGGTTGGTTGAACATCCATTAGATGGCGTTGTTTCTATTTCCTTATGCTCCATAGTCTATTCCACTAGGATGGTAGTATAACATTCAACCTACATTTTTTTAATTTTAAACAAAGCACATACTTTTTCATACAACACAGTTGGCAAACAAACATACTGCCCACCTGATGGTAAGTGGTCACCTATAATACATGTGGCTCTTGTGAGATTCGCAGCAATTCTGCAACCCCCACAAGAACCGCAGTGTACGTTGCCAACTTGTGACATAAGATGTGAAGTCACGGTACCCAGTAATATCACTGACATGTCCCTTCAAACCGGAACACAGCAATGCAAGCACAGCTGCTTTGCGGCAGAAATGTAAGCCGGAGGTACCCAAGCAGGCGACCCTGGTACAGTCTCCCTCTGGTATAACTGAGGTACAGCATCGCGTGGATGGGTCAGCTAGTATAAATATATTTCATACTTCAAGCTGCATATTGATTTAATTTCCTCTCATTATTATCCCCGTCGTAACTATTAGAAAACATGATCATTCGAGAACGTAAACTTTTTTATTTTTGGCGTTTTTCGATCATGTCGCTTTTACTCGGCCAATCTTGTTGCGCTTTCTATTAATACATACTAGCTATTACCCGCAACTTTATCTGCTCTGGAACTCATTAAATTGGGGACAAAAAGTAGTCTTAAGGTTTTTTTACTCTATACCTACCAAGTTCATAAAAATAGTACTAGACAGAGCTACGTTCACATTTTATTATTAGTAGGGATGATTCCTCCCCCGCTCACTCTGTGGGGTTTACCAGATTTTCTCCGAAACCCCTCTCTGTGCTTTCGATCTTTCTCCTAACCCATCTATGGACGATCCCCTATAATGAAACGAGAAAGTTTTAAAAAAATAGTATTATCTTTATCACAAAATTCTCTGCTCACTGCTAGATATAGACTCCAAGATGGAGGTGATTTGGGCAGTGTCAAGTCAATTCGTTGGGGTCTCTTTACATCCACATTTTATACCAGAACAAATGTATCTATCGTTTTAAACTGTGCTATCGTTGTAGTTGAATCAAATTAAAACTATCAATGATTTGTTTGATACAATCCATACTAATTTCGATGTACTCGCAGAATAGTTCAGTTTTAATATGCGGTCTGCTGCGCACATCCCTTGCTCAGGAAGGGTTGACACATTTCAACTTATTCATAGTATACTATTTACATTTCTTACATTATGTAATACAATCACTAAAACACGACTAATAATTAATTTTGTCTCCAATTCATCAATTCACCAAAGGCTAATGCGGGAACGGCAAATCCGATAAACTTAGTTTGGCAAAATCGGTGGAGTAGTTCGCAAGTTTGGATCACGTAAGACAAATTAGCCAACAAATTTCAAACTCTCAAAACTGTGGAATTAAATTTGTGTTTGGAGCTTTCGCGGCGAGCGCTCGCTGGACCGCAGCCGCTGGCGTTAACCAACCATGAGCCGCTACTATCAATCTTAGAAGAATAATCAAGTATAATGAAATAAAGTGAAAAAGGAGTTCGCCGCCTCCGTGGTCTAGTGGTTGAAACCACCGGGTATTGATCGGGAGGTCCGGGGTTCGAATCCCACTGGGGGCAGAAATTTTTCTGCTCGGTTTGGTTGGTGGTAGGGCGTCTGAGCCCGACTGGCTAGCTACCACTGTCTTACCTAAGTTTGTCGTCATGATAACAATGTTTATAGCATTGTTGTGTTCCGACAATTAAAAGTAAGATAGCCAGTTCCTCAGATGTTGAGGAGTCCAGGCGAAGCTCGCTTCCACCTTCCGCCTTATCGTCACTTACCATCAGGTGAAATGAAGGCCAAGAGCTTCCCTGTCGTATGTAAAAAAAAGGATGTATTACATTGAGCAGTGTGAATGGTTTTCTCGAGACAGCGAGCCTATTAAACAGGCGGTCTACCATCATTATCCTGGAGTAAGCGTGGATCCACCGTTGTGGGCACGATGGGCATACCCACAACCCTGATAAACTTGTGACGTCACACGTTCACGATCTAAGAGCGATAGGCTGATGATATACTGTTAGTAATCATTAAACAGAATTAACATAGAAGAAGAAATAGTGTGCCCCACGAGGAATATGTACAAAATCTCGAGGGCGTCATTTGCTTGGAAACATTTCCTTTGTAGAAATGCACTAATATCGATCATGAGCGAGTTCATAATTCGACTCAGTCTTGACCGATTTTCGGGTGGCTGTAACCACAACATTTTTGAGGGCTTGATTCGCGTCTGTCTTGGGGCTCTATTTTAAATCATTCGGCTTGCGGTGAATTTTTGAATCATACTCTTTCGATGACAAATAAGAGTTTAAAAAAATAGAAACAATCGAACATACATCCTCCTTTTCTGGTGTCTTTAAAAAAGAATAAAATAACCGAAAGATAAATATTTATAAATGTCTCGGCAAATCCAAAAATATCACCATAAAAATAAACTTTTATACCTACTCTACTAGCCGTGCCTGACAACCACGTTTCGCCACAATAAAGTTTAACTCAAAAATAAATACTGAGGTCCAATATGAAATATATGTAGCTTTTACTGATTTTCGGGATAAAATTAAATAACACACGAACGTTCTCTAGCCTTTTAATTGCAGAAGTGCCTGACACAAAAGTAAAATCTACCGACATAATATAAAACTAAATATCCTAAAGCTACCCATACACTACACCTCCAGCCTTAATTGTTACCTAATCTATTTCTATACAAATTATACATATACAGAAACATAAGCAATATCTATATTAAGTTTTATAATAATGATAATTCTCAAGTATCAAAACCATAACGTTTAGCTGGTTTTCTACTTCGCTTAGGTGTTGGTATCATTTGGGGTTGGCAAACTGGTGGCAAGACCATCTCCGTCTCGACCCTACACTCTACCTTATTCTTAGGGGATAAGATTCTATCTTCAACCACAGACTGAGCTACCTCCACTGCATCACTTTCATGACCCAAATCAAGAGTACTTATCATCTGTTTCCTAATTTGATCTACATGTCTTTTTAGTGGTGGACCGCTTTCTCTGTCGACAACATAATGTCGTGACCCTAGTTTTTGATTAATCTTACCTTTAATCCATTTATCTCCTTCCCCATAATTTCTTACCATCACCTCCTCTCCCACTGTCATAGACCTGTGTCTACCACCAGCATAATCGATTTGTTTTTGCTGTGCTCTTTGTACCCTGTTTTCTGTGACATTATCTTGTTTTAACAAATCCAAACGAGATCTTAGTGACCTTCGTTGTAAGCTCATTGCTGGAGAAATTCCTGTTGTGCTATGCTCAACATTTCTATATGCCATCAAGTAACTTTGTATAGCTGTCTCAAGTTCACATCCATCTTTAATAGATTTTCTTATGGCTCTCTTACATAGTTTAACTGCTCCTTCAGCCGCTCCATTTGATGACGGGTGATATACAGCTGTGAAAGTTAAATGAATCCCATTACTCTTCATAAACTCTGAATACTCTTTACTAGCAAATGGGGGCCCATTGTCAGAAACAATTTCTCTTGGCAGACCAAAACGAGCAAATGTTTCTCGTAAAACTTTGATTACACAACTGGCTGTTGTTCTTTTCATCTTAAATAGTTCAATCCATTTAGACGTTGAATCTATAATTACTAAAAATGTTTTGCCTTGGAAAGGGCCCAAAAAGTCAACATGTAAACGTGACCAAGGTTCTGTCATGTATGGCCAAGCTTGCGGCGGTGCTCGTGCCGGTTCTGAGCTTTCCACTGTGCATGTGGCGCACCTACGGCACTTGCTTTCAATGTCAGCATCAATGCCTGGCCACCATACTACACTTCGTGCTATACTCTTCATTTTTACCATTCCTAAATGACCTATATGTAACTCTGTTAAAATATCTGACCTCAGACTTTCAGGAATTACTAATCTATAGCCCCATAAAACACAGCCACCTTCAATATATAGCTCATTTCGTCTTTGAAAATATGGTTTAAGTTTATCATCATTGCAATAATTAGGCCAACCAGATTTAGTGTAGTTATATACTTGATACAGCAACTTATCCTTTTGAACATTATCTTGTACACATGTTCTAGTAATAGGTAAGAAATTGTGAACAAAGTTTATGTAAGTTTGTTCAGTTTTGCTTTGCTTTTGTTTTTCTACTGGTATTCGGGATAATACATCTGCAACATTCTGTTTACCATTAATATATTCAATATCATAATTATAGCCTGATAAAATTATTGCCCACCGCTGAAGCCTACTAGCCGCCAATATGGGTATTCCTACTTTGTTTCCAAATATTGTTACCAATGGTTTATGATCAGTTCTCAGTATGAACTTCCGGCCATATAAATACTGATGAAACTTTTTTACACCATATATAATTGCTAAGGCCTCTCTTTCAATCTGGGAATAGTCCCTCTCTGCAGAGTTAAGTGATCGTGATGCATAGGCAATAGGTCTCTCACCCTGATGTGTTAAATGTGATATAACAGCGCCCACCCCTACACTACTTGCATCTGTCGTTAGCACTAAGGGTAAGTCACTAGAATAATGTATTAAAACTTTACTTGACACTAATATCTTTTTAATATTATTGAATACATCAGTATGTTGCTTTTGCCATGAAAATTTACTATTTTTCCTTAAGAGATTATACAGTGGTTCCATAATAGTGCTCATGTTTGGAATAAATTTGCCATAATACATGACCATTCCAATGAAAGAGCGTAATTCTGACACATTGTTAGGTTCAGGTACATTTTTAATGGAGTTCAGCTTTTCCGGTGATGTGTGCACCCCCTTGCTGCTAATTACAAACCCCAAATAAGTAACAGAGTCTGCAAAGAATGTGCACTTTTCTTTTTTAATTTTAAGGCCATATTTTGATAATCTACTGAATACTTCATGTAGTGTTCTTAAATGTGAACTATCATCTATTCCAGTCACTATCAAATCGTCTAAGAATACTCCTACCCTCGGCATGTCTGCAAACAACTCTTCCAATTTACGTTGAAAAATACCTGGGCTTGATGCTAACCCATAGATTAACCTATTATACATAAAAAGACCCTTGTGTGTGTTTATAACAGTGTATTTTTTCGAATCATCTAATTCAAATTGGGCATATGCCTGTGATAAATCTAATTTCGTAAATTTCTGACCTCCATGTAATTTAATCAACAGGTCTTCCACACGCGGTAATGGAAAACGGTCCACCTCTAGACATTTGTTCAAAGTTAATTTAAAATCTCCACATACCCTTATGGTCCCATCTTTTTTCATCACCGGTACAATAGGAGTAGCCCAGTCTGAACAGCTAACAGGTGTGATGATACCATCTTTCACCAGTTGGTCAAGCGCCTGTTCGACTGGCTCACGAAGTGCATATGCTAGCGGTCGTGCTCGAAGGTAAATAGGTTTGGCATCTTCGCGCAGCCGGAAACCCACCTTGCCACCAGCATACCGACCCAATCCATCGCTGAACACTTCACAATATCTGGAACTAAATTCCGACAAATTAAAAGGTACATCTTCAGCTCTAACATTACTAAATTGAGAAATTTTTACATTGATCTCTAACTGTTTCATCCACTGTCTCCCTATTAAACTGGTTTTACCCTGATTGACAATATATAAATCCAGCTTACAATTTTTTTTACCATAAACTACCCTTGGTGTAAATTTACCAATCGGTTTTACTGTTTCCCCCGTATAATATCTTAACACTAAATTTGTTTTCTTAATCTCATATTTTGTGAAATAATTTAAATAACAATCATAACTTATACACGATATAGCACTGCCTGTATCTACTTCCATAGTGAGTGGTATTCGTTCAACTTCAACAATAATGGTGTATGGTTCCATTTCTGAGATTCTACTACATGTTATTGTACAAATATTTACCTCGTCGCTGTCACTGATTGAACTCTCACTATTACTATCGTGACAATGTTCCTCTGTTACATGGAAAACTGACTTCTTGTACCTAAAACGTGAACACATTTTTTTCAAATGACCTTCCTGATTGCAAATCCGACAAACATATAATTTAAATTTGCAACTTTCACTCCTATGTTGTCCACCACAAACTGTACAAAAGCACCGATTACACTTCACGATCCATCGGGAGTTAGGGCCCTAGCTAGTGTGGTCTAATCGCTGTTAGGGAGTTAGGGTCCCGATATCGTGCGATCGTGGTTGCCCGATCGCCCTAACTCCCTAGTTAGGGAGATGTAATCGCTGTTAGGGCGCTCAGTCGCCGCACAGCGCTCGATGTGAGCGGATTGTTGCTGTGTATCGGAAGCGAAATTGGCCTCGCGTGCCAAGAAAATGTCGTCCAAAAAAGAAAAATCTGGTTTAATGAATCTTCTGGACATGTATAAAGCTATACCAAATTTATTTCTCGTCGCTAAAAATTTTAGCGTCACTGCTAATCGTTGTTTAGCACCTACACTTTCTCTAAATAATGTGTCATGTTTCTGAATATAATTATTATTATACCTACTGTCACTTAATTTAAAATATGTTCAAATTGTGCAGAATTTATTCATAAACAATTTTTGAAATTCTGGCTCTAATGAATATAAAATGTTCATATTGCATATGTAGTTTAATTTTATTTTAATTATTTTTTATTTATTTACATCGCCTCACATTTTTTATCTATCTATCGCATTACACAAAAACATGAGACTCATATAGGTCAGGATTGGTCTATGCATCTTCGACTTTAAATCTGTATGGCAGGGATCCTGGTGTAGAGCGTTATTTTTTCATAAATTTGTTATTTTTTCATGTTTTTTTGTTTATTTTAATAATTTGTTATTTTATTATTATTTTTTATTAATTACTTGTTTTTTATTTATAATTTTGTTTTCAGAAGAAAAAGAGTTATGTTAAGAATAAAAAAGCGATTTTTAATCGAATAATTTTCAGTTAAATGCCTACCATACGAAAAAAAGTGTCACTTGCATCGTAGTTTTATAAAAGCACACAGTAATTCTCTTTTTATTTTATTTTTTCACATTTACACCCGCAGTTGCGACAAGGGCGATACCATTTTTTTCATATTTGGAGAGTGCAGGAGCCATCCTTCCAACACCACGTTCGGTTGCCTACTGAGTTAGGGAGGCGATCTAGTGCAGTGTGATCAGAACGCTCTAACTGCCCTAGCTCCCGATGCGACGCCCTAACACCCGATGGATCGTGAAGTCTAATCGCTGCTAAATTTCTTTTGTAAAAGTATTTTTGTCCCGTGACCCTTGCTTTGACCCACTTGTCATACTTGACATTGAAGTTGTCGCCGCCATTGCGCCCGTCGTCGGTGGTTGTCGGCTTTTGTCGACACCCGTCGGCTTCCATCGACTATTCCGCTTACTATCTCGGTCGTACGTCACTGGCGCTGTTTTTAAATGGTGTACCTCTTGTGCTGCCTCCAACTGACTCCTCCCGCGAGTACAATCTTCCACTGCAGCTGCATTGACTTCTGCTGCCTCGATCGATATTGCTAATTTATATGCTTTTTCAAACGTTATATCGTCTTCTGTAAATAGCCTTTGCCTTATATATTCATTCCTCAAACCACAAATGAATTGATCTCTTAAATTTTCTTGTAAGTTGTCTATGGTAAATCTACAGTGCTTCGATAATTTTTTTAACTCTGATACAAATTCCGCAATATTTTCATCCTCCAATTGAACTCGTAATCTAAACTTAAAACGTTCTGCCAGTAAACTGGGTTTTGGTTGAAGATGTGATTTCATAATCGCGACCAAATCTTCGAAACTCTTTGATGAAGGTTTCTCTGGTGTACACAAGTTTACCATCAACTCGTATGCTTCACTGCCGATCACTGTTATTAATGTTGCTACTTGAATATTTTGCTTCACATCATTAACTATGAAATATTGTTCCAACCTCTCAATATATAAATCCCAATTGTCGTTATTGAGGTCAAAATATCCAATCTTGCCTACTGCCATCTTGTTTCTTAATACGTCTTTACACGTTGCGGTAAATAAAATTATTTTGACGCGCACTAACAAATCACTTTCAAGATTTTTTTAACCTTATAACTGGTTCTAATAGATATCCTCGTCGCCAATGAAATATATGTAACTTTTACTGATTTTCGGGATAAAATTAAATAACACACGAACGTTCTCTAGCCTTTTAATTGCAGAAGTGCCTGACACAAAAGTAAAATCTATCGACATAATATAAAACTAAATATCCTAAAGCTACCCATACACTACACAATAATGGAGATAAAAATTTTAATCTTTTAAATTGGACGTATTAAAATCTTAAATAACAATATCTATAGTATAATCTAAATTCATCAAAATCGGTTAAGTACATTTAGAGTTTATCCTGGACAAACATTGTGACACGAGATTTTTATATATAAAGATAAACTTCTAGATACCTACTTCTTAAAAGGAGTAGCTTTATTGTTTTAACTCAATAACTGGATAGATTTATTTAAGTATATTCATGTCCAAGCTATGCATTCAATCACTTTCAATCAAATCCGTTCCGTTATATCCGAGATTCACGTCATTGCTAAATAGACAAAAATCCCAACTTCATATGCAAATACATGTGTCATTAGCGGGAGAGCAAACAATACTACGTTATTGGTTGTCGTGACTGGAAACACTCAACTCAAGTAACATATCAATTAATTTTTTTTTGGTGCAGACATAACGGACGGCCCGCTTGCGTTTAACTCGTTCGATTAATTGCTCAAATTGAAAGATCAAAGTGAAATATTCAACATTCATTTGTTATTCCATGTTGCTTAATTGTTTTTTAATGGATTTTGTGGTTATTGCGACTTTAATTATTTCGTTTGGAGGCATTTTCATGTTATGTTGTCGTATTGTACAAGTGTTTAAAATGATTTTGTCATGAATAATGATTTTAAAAATGGTTAAAAACTGTCTCTGTGTGTGGTTGCTGTTCACCCGCTAGAAATAAGGCGATTAACACACTGCCACGCACCACGCTGCATCATGCGTGCGCGTGTACCTACTTGCGGGAGTGCAGATCCGCATCATCATGCGGGTTTTTTACGCATTCACGAGCGTAGTTGCATTTCCAAAACCAACGTCAAGCCCTTCCAAAATCACGCACGGCGGCACTGCGAGAGCGAGACTCGGTGTGCCATACCGTGCGTCTCGCGCGCACCTACGCGCGTGGGTGCGTCTTTCAGCGCTTGTAGGCGCGTGATCTGCATGAACGCGCGTGGATGCGTTTTCTGTGTGTTGGACTGTGCGTGTTTTCTATACAAACGGAGATACTTACAAGCAACGTAAGAACACGCATTCACGCGCTACGCTCCGTGGTGCGTGGCAGTGTGTGAATCGCCTAAGTATCAAAATATTATGTATGCCTTAATTTAGCATGCCTTGGCCTTTTGGCCGAGGAAGGATATGGGCTATTTTTTAACTGACTTCAAAAAAGGAGGAGGTTATCAATTCGGTTGTATTTTTTTAAATGTTTTTAACCTACTTCAAAAAAGGAGGAGGTTATCAATTCGGTTGTATTTTTTTATGTTTGTTACCTCATAACTCCGTCATTTTTAAACCGATTTCCAAAATTCTTTTTGTATTTGATAGAGTATACTGCAAGGGTGGTCCCATGGCCACCAAAGTCAGGATCGGATGATGGGATCCCATAGAAAATCGAGGAAAACACTAATTTAATACCATTTCATTCACTAAAAAGTTAAAAATATTTTTTTTTTACAAAAAATAGAACCGACTTCAAAAACACTGAAAACTTAATAATAATCTTCTTCTATATTGAAGTCGGTGACAAATTTTAACACTTTCTAGGAGATCATCGTTTGGCGCCGACTTCAATATAGAAGAAGATTATTTTTAAGTTTTCAGTGTTTTTGAAGTCGGTTCTATTTTTTGTAAAAAAAAATTATTTTGCAATTCATCCCCCGAGGAGGTGAAAAGGAGATGAAAATTACTGACCATAAAAGCTCGCAATTTTCGATTTTTTTATCGACTTCACAAGAAGGAGGAGGTACGACTATATGTTTTTTATGTTTGTCACCTCATAACTCTGTCATTTATTAACCGACTTGGAAACTTCTTTTTTGGTTTGAGAGAGTATACTTCCCGATGAAATTCCCATCCCAGGAAATTCGAAGGAAATCCTTAAATTTTAAAGGCATGTCCAGGGGCGGCCCTAGCTAAATTATAAGGTGGTGCGAGATCTCAAGCTGGCGCCCCTCCTCTCCTAACTAAAAACAGAGCTCTTTCTATTAGTCCAGTCAATAAAAGCTAAAATATTCCAAAACCTCCGAATTTTTGAATAGGATGCACCGATTTGCATGAGAATTTGAAATTAAGCTTCAATGTAGCTTTAGCTGTAGCTTTTGAAATAGAGGGTAAGTACCCTCTACTTCAAAAGCTTAAGTTGAGTAGGACATACAAGAGGCAGTACATTTGTCCCGTACATGGCGTCAAAATGTAAGAGCGGCTCAGCATATCAAAGTGTACTACTTCACATGTTCTGTCGCGGTAGTCGCAACCGAGAGGGAGCGCGACACATACTCCAAAAATCTAGACTGAGTGAGAGAGAACGCATCGTATGCGTCGAGCATTATAGTGGTATGCTAATATGCTTCAATTCAGTAGGTACTGCTGGTAGAGCGTCTACTCTTTCACCTGACTTATAAGTAGAAGAATGAGACAACAATAGGCTAAGCGGAAAAAAAGAATCGCAAATATTATTTTTTAATTTTAATATGTATTTTTTAATACTTCGTTAAACTATTTTTTATTTTCCATTTGTTAGGGTGCTATACTATTGGGACTTTAATTATAAGCAAGTGGACTGTATAAAAAATATAATTGGCAATAAAAAGATTATAAAGACGAATTAACAGATATTACAAATGAGCTATGTGCAATGTCGTCAGCGATCTATCGAAGAGTGTTTGTCCCGCTGGTGTGACGTCGCTTATATGTAGTTGCGCCGAACGCAGCCGGCGGGGCCCGACAACAGTCGAACGCTCCCGAACATCCTCCCCGGGTTGAAGCATTCAATTTAGAGGAATTGGGCAGAGGTTGTTGAATGCTCGCAACAAAGTCCCCTTCTTCGTCTTCAGTTCCACCACTCTTGTTGTGCCGTCTGCGCCAGGGAAGATCTTTGTTACTCGTCCCAGGAGCCACAGCAAAGGCGGTTGCCCTTTCTCCTTGATGAGGACGAGCGCACCCTCAGTCAGCTGTCCCGATGTCGTCATCCACTTCGTCTTTTGCTGGAGTAAAGAAACATATTCTAGTTCAAATCGTTGCCAAAAATGTTGTTTTATACATTCAATTCTTCAATGGCGCCAGCCAGTCCAGTCTGGTGACGTTCGTGTCAGGTACCTGCGGATGCGGAACAGAGGTGAGTGGCCTTCCAATTAAAAAATGGGATGGAGTTAGGGCTGTACAATCCAAAGAGTCAGAGGATAACGGGGTAAGAGGACGAGAGTTTAATATAGCCTCTATTTGATATAAACACGTGACTAACTCTTCATATGTAAAATTAGTATATTGAAGTAGCCTTTTTAAATGATGCTTAGTTGATCGAACGGCGGCTTCAGCGATGCCATTAAAATGAGGGGAATACGGGGGAGAAAGAGTAAATTCGATGCCTATCTGCGCAACATCGAATGAAATATTCGATTCTTGTAAGAAACGCTGTAGCTCATTACATGTACCTACAAAGTTAGTACCGTTGTCGGATAGAATGCTTACGGGCAGGGGAGACATCAACCGTGACGTCATTGTTAAGAAATAGCCTTGTGTGCCTTTCTGGATGTTGAGGGTGCCTTCGATAACACCCCAACAAGAGTTATTGTACGATGTCTGCAAAACCGCGGCATCGATCAATTAATAATCTCTTGGATAGAGGCAATGCTCACAACGCGAACAGTGAAAACCACGCTGTTGGACTGCACATTAACCGCCAGGGTGACTAGAGGGTGTCCCCAGGGTGGGGTGCTCTCTCCACTGTTGTGGTGTCTGGTCGTTGACTGCCTTATCCAGGAGTTGAACAATGCGTACCTTCCCACTCAAGGATACGCAGATGACCTGGTGGTCCACATAGTTGGAAAATGTCCTTCAACTATATCAGGTCTCATGCAACTCGCTCTTAATAAGATCGAACAATGGTGCTGCCAGGTGGGGCTGTCTGTGAACGCCAGCAAAACCATAATAGTTCCTTTCACTAGGAGGAGGAATTTAGACGGCCTCAAGCCTCCTAAACTGTTTGGAAGAACTATTGAATTCTCTCAGAATGCCAAATACCTTGGGATCCACCTGGATCAAAGACTTAACTGGGGTATACATATAGGCAACATTATCAAGAAGGCCAAAGCAGCGCTAGGTATCTGCCGTAGGCTAACCAGCTCCAGGTGGGGACTGAAACCCAGTCACCTTCTCTGGCTTTACACCGCTGTGGTAAGACCTATGGTTAGCTACGGGTGTATAGCTTGGTTTAAGCAGACTGCAGTAGGGACCACCATAAAGGCCCTGGAAAGCCTGCAAAGATGTGCCTGCTTGATGATTACGGGGGCTATCTCATCTTCTCCCATCCTTGCAATGGAGGCTATCCTGAACCTCCCACCACTCCACCTGTTCATACAGGGGGAGGCTAGGATGGCAATGCTCCGAGCTGTGGAGGGGGGCAGATCGAGATGGAAATCCCAAACCATGAGGAAGCTACAGGGCAGCCTAATGGTTAATCCTGTCATGGCAATGCCAGCCGATGCCATGATTGAAACTTTGGAGTTCAAGAAGAACTACAAGGTCATGATTCCTAATAGGGATGAATGGGACAAGCAAGTCCCTGAGCCCTTTAGGAAAGCTAACCAGACATGGTACACTGATGGCTCTAGGAAAGAGGGCCAGTCAGGTGCAGGTGTCTTCGGAGGTAGTGCGAAATCCAGGAGAACCACGTGCCTGGGCGCATATGCCACCGTATTCCAGGCAGAAATGTATGCCATTATCGACTGCGTTCACGCAAACATGTCGAATGAGGGTAAGAACATCCTCATCCTGTCAGACAGCCAAGCTGCTCTAAAAGCGCTTGATGCTGTAGAATTCAAGTCCAAAATCACCTTAGAGTGCAAGAAAGCCTTGAATGAATTGGGGACCAGGAACTCGGTAATGATTGGCTGGGTTCCAGGCCACTCCAATATCCGAGGCAATGAAATTGCCGACGAACTGGCGAGGGCTGGTTCCGAGAGCGCTCTCATAGGACCAGAACCAGCTTGTGGCATTTCGAGGGGGATTAAAAAGAGAGTCCTCAGAGATTGGGTACAAACACAAGCCCGACTCCAGTGGGCCCATTCCCCTGGACTACTGCACTCGAAATTGCTCATTAGGGAATTTTCACCCGGAGTTGCAATACAAAACCTCCAACTAAGCAGGAGCCAATTAAGGGCGCTCACTAGAGCCCTAACTGGTCACTGCAAACTCAACAAACATCTGCATAGAATGGGCCTGACTAATGTTCCCACGTGCAGATTTTGTGGTGAGGATGA
This sequence comes from Schoenobius gigantellus, assembly GCA_963935595.1. NCBI lineage: Eukaryota > Metazoa > Arthropoda > Insecta > Lepidoptera > Crambidae > Schoenobius > Schoenobius gigantellus. Next base: position 9,669,074 of record OZ012555.1, on the reverse strand, counting down.
AGAGACACCATTTCACATTCTTTGTGAATGTCATGCTCTCATCCACACAAGGAGCCGAGCTCTGGGTGGACCTAGTCTGCCACCACATGATGCGAAGGCTCTGTCTCCAAAGAAGGTTATTGGCTTTTTCAACGCCGCGGGCCTATTTGGAGACCTTTAAAATAGAGGGGTCGGCCACAATAGATCTGTACAGGTCGCAGTGGCCCGCTGGGGGACGCCCCTCCGTCGCCCCCAGTATCCCCTCGAACTCCAGATAGATAGATAGACGTCATTGTTGAGTACGGCCATATAAACTCCATGTAAATTGTCGTTTTGCTAGAAAGAGATGGAGAAAAATCTTTAATACCTTATATCTCGGTTGTTTTTATAGTTATTCGAAAACCGATTTTTTCTTTCTGTTTGTTATATGAAAGAGCTTATATTATTAGAGCAATAATTTTTTTTTCATTCATCTAGCCTATATGAGAAAAATGAGAAAAAGAAGAATTAAAGATTTCAATATATTAAAAACTCATTTCAATATATCAATAAATTACATTTAGTATTCTAGGCATGTTTTATGACGTGTTATAACATTTCAACCCTTGAAAATCAACCCCTGGAGTGCAACTTATTACGTAATTCGAAGAGAAATAGCTTGAAAGGTTTCGAATAATCTTTTATTACTACACGGTATTGAAAATAGAATTTGAATAATTACCCTCAAAAAAATACAAACCCTTACGAACATTTTATCGAATTATAGACTTTTTTTAATAAATGGTTATTGATAAGATCTAAATAAAATGGTTATAAATAAATAAAATTGAAGTGTCTGTTTGTAATGTCAAAATAACAAGTTTTTACTAAATGTATATCCGGTACCAATAACAAAAACACAATTTAATTTTTTTTTATCTATCTGTTTGTTCTCGCTAATACCCGGAACGACTGGACCGATTTTGACGGGACTTTCACTAATAGATAGCTAATTAAATATATAAGGTCTAACATAGGCTACTTTTTATCAAGATCTTAAAAAAACTGCCTACAAAAATCAAAATGCTGCCAAAAGTTACTCCACGCGGACAAAGTCTTTAGTGAAAGTCCCGTCAAAATCGGTCCAGCCGTTCCGGAGATTAGCGGGAACAAACAGACAGACAGACACATTTTTTAAAAATGTGTTTTTGTTATTTGTACCCGATATACATTCATACCCATTTAGTAAAAACTTGTTATTTTGACAATACAAACAGACACTTCAATTGTCACAAAATGGCTCGAAACACTCACTTACGATTCCACAGAAAATTTACTAAAAACGTTATCTTAATGCTAATAAAATACCAATCTAATTGAAACATATATATAATATGTATATATGTATGTATATGTATAGAATATATTGAATAAAAATAAAATGTTATCATTTGTATTGTAAAGTAAAAATAAACAGATATAATATAATTTAGTTATTTCAGACTTTCAACGAGTTCCCATTAGTTAGAATTACTATCTCTTCGAATAATCACTTTTGTTAGCTCGAGGCAACTTCTTTTGTATATCGTATAGACACCATCAATACAGACAAATTCTAGTGATGGTGTTGCAGGTAATCATCATCACAGCTCCATACGTTCCCACCGAGGGGTTCGAGCCTACCCTATGTTAGGGCCTTAGTCAACCACGCTGGCCCAGTGCGGATTGGTCGACTTCACATACATCATTGAATTTCTTCGCAAATGTATGCAGGTTGCCTCACGATGTTTTCCTTCGTCTTCCACCGTAGGAGCGTCAGACAAATGTACATATGAAATTCGAAACGAAAAACACATTGGTACATGGCGGGTCTCGAACCCTGACCCCCCGATTGGAAGGCAAATGCCGAGTCCACAGCGCCACCGACGCTCAGGTAAACTAGTAATTAAATACAGGCAACAATGTAGAATGTTAAGTATTACATGGTAAAATTATTTTGTAATGATAAATTGTAACCCTACTTGTTGAAATAAACCCTTCGGAGCATAATGTACAATACGCAAAATGTGCACGATACGCAAAATGAGCAAAACGCAAAAAGTACAATACGCAGAATGTGCAACACGCAGAATGAGCACCACACGCAAAATGAGCAAAACGCAAAATGTACGACACGGGCCTAAGGCCTTATTCAAGGCGACGATGACGAAGCAAGACGAAGGGTTTTACGTATTTTCATGTTCTTACTAGTGGGCCCGGCAGACGTTGTCCTGCCCGATTACAGCGCCACCTACCGGGTCCAATTAAATTACGTATAAACCTTCCTTGAACCTATTCAAATACACACAGAAAATTTCGTAAGAATCTGTCGAGCCGTTCAGAGTTCTTGCGAGACAAACACACAGCGTTTCATTTTTATCTCTATATATAATAAAATCGTAGGGGTACAAAAATCTGTAATTGCGAAATATTAAGAAAAAAAATACACAGGTCGCCTTAAAATCATTAGCAGAACACGATAGAATAGTTTTTAAAAAAATTGTTTGTTTGTTTGTTTGTTTGTTTGTTTGTTTGTCTGTTTGTCCGGAAAGATCTCCGAAACTACTGGACAGAATTGGATATGGCTTACACCACAATGCTTAGAATTTTCCGGAAGAACATTTAGGCATAATTTCGTTTGTTTAAATTCACTTTTTATTTTTAGTGAAAATATACCATATAAAATTTTCGAATTGGCTTTAGGTAGAAAAACAACATGGCGCACGTGAAATTATTTTGAAAAGTCTGTCACATAGTACAGAGAGAAGGTATTTTCTTCCACGAAGGAAAGGCAATGGAACTACGCCATACAGCCTGATCTTAAGTAATTGGATTTCGAAAATTAAGGCAGGAATGAAGTGTTTCACATAGTACAAATAAAATTCAATATTTTCTGTTAATGGCTGTGCCCAACTGGATTTCGCCAACCAAATTGTCTTTTTCTTATGTCGTACCGTGGTGGTAAGGCAAAAAGATCAAGCCATACAACCAATGTATAAAGCATTTTTTATGATAATACTTATCGAGTGACCATACAATTTGTAGATTGGTAATTTTCTTGACTAATTTTCACAAAATCGGTACAATTTTTGAAATATTTGAAATGTTGAAAAATGAAGATACTCTTTTCAAGGTATTTTGAAAGGTGATATATGTTTTTACATTAGGACTAAGGAATCAAACTCTTTCATCCATTTAAAACTATTAAAAGTAATAGATTAATATTGATAATTAAAAAAAATATCTGATTGCAATGTTCTGCGTAGAGGGACGGGACGGGACTCTTGATCCTAATGTCTAAAATGACGGATCACATTTTTTTGGATCCACCCAAGAAACATGGATATCGAACGAAGAACCTAAAGAGTAGAACACATTGAACCTAGCCACGTTGACTTAATTTGACATGACTGCCGATAAAGTTCGTTTCCAAACGCAGCGATATGCATATCAAATGAAAGGCCTTGATGAGTAGAGCACTATGAACATAGGAAAATCGCCCTAAATTCAACATGGCCGCCGCTCAAATAAAACGGATAAAAGTTCGTTTCCAAACCCAGCAATATGGGTATCAAATGAAAGGCATTGATGAGTAGAGCACTATGAACCTAGCAACATTGACATAAATACAATATGGCCGCCGCTCAAAAAAGGTGGATAAAAGTTAGTTTCCAAACCTAGCAATATGGGTATCAAATGAAAGGCATTGATGAGTAGAGAACTATGAACCTAGCAACATTGACATAAATTCAACATGGCCGCCGCTCAAAAAAGGTGGATAAAAGTTAGTTTCCAAACCTAGCAATATGGGTGTCAAATGAAAGGCCTTGAAGAGTAGAGCATTAGGTACCTAGGAAAATCGACCTAAATTCAAAATGGCCGCCGCTCAAAAAAAAAAGGATAAAAGTTCGTTTTCAAACCCAGCAATATGGATATCAAATGAAAGGCCCTGATGAGTAGAGCACTATGAACCTAGCAACATTGACATACATTCAACATAGCCGCCGCTCTAAAAGAAGAATAATAGTTCGTTTCCAAACCTAGCAATATGGGTATCAACTGAAAGGCCTAAAAGTGTAGAGCATTATGAACTAAGGAAAATTGCCCTAAATTAAACATGGCCGCCGCTCAAAAAATGGATAAAAGTTCGTTTTCAAACCCAGCAATATGGGTATCAAATAAAAGGCTTTGATAAGTAGAGCACTATGAACCTAGCAACATTGACATAAATTCAACATGGCCGCCGCTCAAAAAAGATAGATAAAAGTTCGTTTCCAAACCTAGCAATATGGGTATCAAATGAAAGGCCTTGAATAGTAGAGCATTAGGAACCTGGCAAAATCGACTTAAATTCAACATGGCCGCCGCTCAAAAAAAAAGGATAAAAGTTCGTTTCCAAACCTAGCAATATGGGTATCAAATGAAAAGCCTAAAAGAGTAGAGCATTATGAACTTAGGAAAATTGCTATAAATTCAACATGGCCGCCGCTCAAAAAATGTATAATAGTTCGTTTCCAAACCCAGCAATATGGGTCTCAAATGAAAGGCCTTGATGAGTAGAGCACTATGAACCTAGCAACATTTACATAAATTCAACATGGCCGCCACTCAAAAAAGGTGGATAAAAGTTAGTTTCCAAACCTAGCAATATGGGTATCAAATGAAAGGCCTTGAAGAGTAGAGCATTAGGTACCTAAGAAAAACTACCTAAATTCAACATGGCCGCCGCTCAAAAAAAGGATAAATGTTCGTTTTCAAACCGAGCAATGTGGGTACCAAATGAAAGGCCTTGATGAGTAGAGCACTATGAACCTAGCAATACATAAATAAATTCAACATGGCCGCCGCTCAATAAAGGTGGATAAAAGTTCGTTTTCTAATCTAGCAATATAGGTATCAAATGAAAGGTCTTCAAGAGTAGAGCACTATGGACCTAGCAATATTGACGTAAATTCGACATGGCCACCGCTCAAAAAAGGTGGATAAAAGTTCGTTTCCAAACCTAGCAATATAGGTATCAAATGAAAGGTCTTCAAGAGTAGAGCACTATGGACCTAGCAATATTGACGTAAATTCGACATGGCCACCGCTCAAAAAAGGTGGATAAATGTTCGTTTCCAAACCTAGCAATATAGGTATCAAATAAAGGGCTTGAAGAGTAGAGCACTATGAACCTAGGAAAATAGCACAAAATTCAATATGGCCGCTGCTCAAAAAAAAACTGATAAAAGTTCGTTTCTAAGCCCAGCAATATGGGTATCATATGAAAGGCCTTGATCAGTAGAGCACTATGAATGTAGCAACATTGACATAAATTCAACATGGCCGCCGCTCAAAAAAGACGGATAACAGTTGCTTTTCAAACCCAGCAATAGGGGTATTAAAGGAAAGTAGGCCCTGGAGGGTAGAGCAGCCATGCTCTAAGTGTGTTCCGCGGAACCCTAGGGCTCCACACTACCCCCCTAAGGGGTTCCGCAATAATTTAGAAAAATCAAAACACCCTCTCTGGTCGTACTTTCATTATGCTTATTAATAAAGAATACACTTTTAAAAACTATTGTTTTATTTTAGGGTTCCGTCAAGTATTTCGCTTTCCAAAAGGGTTCCGTCACCAAAAAAGTTTGAGAACCGCTTAGGGGCCTATTGGATGTTCGATGTTAGATGTTACCTGTGTTTAGTGTCCTTCGAGACCGTGATAATGCAACGATCGTGAACTAACTAACGAGAACTCCAAATTTGTGTGTTGGATGTTAGTCATCACGGCGAGTTTGCTAACCGAACTATGCCAGCAACACTATATCGCACAGTACACGTTACAAAAACGGAAGTCTCAATACATTTTAAGGCTAACCGCATAAATACGTTTTATCGCATTCGTTTTCTGAATGCGGGCATCCGAATGCATCAAATCTATACATAATACTCATTGACTGCCGCACACGTTCGTTTTTATTACGAACGGAACACGTTCTGTACGTACGTTTAGGTAGAATGGTAGAAATCCCGAATGAGAAGAAACGTTCACGAAACTCCGTGTCTGTATTCCGTGATCGGATATCGAATATGGAAAACGTATTTGTACAGTAACCCTCCCATTCATGCTATACATTAACTCTACGAAAACCGCCAGTATTACGAGCGACATAAGAACGGTTCAAAGGTCAAACAGTATAGCTTGACAAGGAGCTTACTGTACGACCAGTCAAAATTGGCCAAGTTGTCATATCCAAAAAATATATTTTGTTGGTGTTACCAACACCCATTATAAAATCTAAACTTTATTCGTATACAGTTCTAATTTATTAACAATTGTTTATTTTAATTCGAAACATGAATATGATAAAGATTATTCTTGCAACTGTGTAGTTCTTTCTACTGAAGAAGAATTTATTAATATCAATAATGTCTCTAAAACAATAATAATACTTAGTGTTTATAGTAATATGTAATGTATTTAATTTTGTGGACTGTTAGAAAACGAGCATTATGAACCTACAAAAATTGTCCTAATTTCGAAATGGCCGATGCTCAAGAAAGGCAGAATAAAGTTGAATTATTATGGAATAAAATGGAGGAAAAAACTAAACACTGTGTTAAGTATTTTGATGGCGAAACGTAGTTCGCGGGCACAGCTAGTATATAATATAAGAAGATTATTATTAATTTTATTTATTTGTATAGATTCCCTTCAAAGGAATGGGGAGAGCGAAGTTTTACTATAACATGCAAACTTTAATTAAACGTTCATAACTCAAGTCATTATTGATGCTACATAAAATGAAAAACCAATTAACAGTAAATTAACAAACATAACTTTTAAGTTTTAGTTTGTAAGGATTAGTTTTTGAGTAATTTAAAGAAGACAAACTTTTTTTAAAAAAACAATCTATCTTGACTTGTACATCGAACTTTTTTCCAAACTACCACTAAAACACGGTTTGTCACGGTGAACTGTAAAAATACAATAAAAGCTTAAGGTTTTCCCGTGGGAATAAATATTTTCCCGTAGGAAAAAATATTTTGTAGCCTATTTAAGCCCGAAAAAATAAATTTCATTTAAAATGAAGCAGATTTTAAATATTTTCCATAGAAACTTTCAACCCCTATTTTGCACCCTAAGGGGGTGAATTCAAATAAACCATGAAACACGTGTTCAATAAAAGCTTTAAGAGCATGAATCTCAAGTTTTATCAAAATCGTTGCTAATTTAAAGATTTTTCCATACAAACTTGCAACCCCTATTTTATCCCTTTAGGGTTAACATTTTTTAAAATCCCTTCTTAGTGTGCGTCCGCATTTTGAATTAAAACAACTGTCCAAATTTCACGTTTCTTACATTAACGGTTACGGTTGTACGTGCGTCTATAGATGGGAACATCTCCTTTTATATATATACTAGCTGTGCCCGCGAACTACGTTTCGCCATCAAAATACTTAACACAGTGTTTAGTTTTTTCCTCCATTTTATTCCATAATGATTCAACTTTATTCTGCCTTTCTTGAGCATCGGCCATTTCGAAATTAGGACAATTTTCGTAGGTTCGTAATGCTCTTTTTCTAACAGTCCACAAAATTAAATACATTACATATTACTATAAACACTAAGTATTATTATTGTTTTAGAGACATTATTGATATTAATAAATTCTTCTTCAGTAGAAAGAACTACACAGTTGCAAGAATAATCTTTATCGTATTCATGTTTCGAATTAAAATAAACAATTGTTAATAAATTAGAACTGTATACGAATAAAGTTTAGATTTTATAATGGGTGTTGGTAACACCAACAAAATATATTTTTTGGATATGACAACTTGGCCAATTTTGACTGGTCGTACAGTAAGCTCCTTGTCAAGCTATACTGTTTGACCTTTGAACTGTTCTTATGTCGCTCGTAATACTGGCGGTTTTCGTAGAGTTAATGTATAGCATGAATGGGGGCTGTACAAATACGTTTTCCGTATTCGATATCCGATCACGGAATACAGACACGGAGTTTCGTGAACGTAGCGCAGACGTTCGTTTCTTCTCATTCGGGATTTCTACCATTCTACCTAAACGTACGTACAGAACGTGTTCCGTTCGCAATAAAAACGAACGTATGCGGCATTCAATGAGTATTTTGTATAGATTTGATGCATTCGGATGCCCGCATTCAGAAAACGAATGCGAAAAAACGTATTTATGCGGTTAGCCTTAAAATGTATTGAGACTTCCGTTTTTGTAACGTGTACTGTGCGATATAGTGTTGCTGGCATAGTTCGGTTAGCAAACTCGCCGTGATGACTAACATACAACACACGAACATGGAGTTATCGTTAGTTAGTTCACGATCGTTGCATTATCACGGTCTCGAAGGACACTAAACACAGGTAACATCTAACATCGAACATCCAATAGGCCCCGAAGCGGTTCTCAAACTTTTTTGGTGACGGAACCCTTTTGGAAAGCAAAATACTTGACGGAACCCTAAAATAAAACAATAGTTTTTAAAAGTGTATTCTTTATTAATAAGCATAATGAAAGTACGACCAGAGAGGGTGTTTTGATTTTTCTAAATTATTGCGGAACCCCATATAGGGGTAGTGTGGAGGTTCAGCGAAACACTTAGAGCATGACTGCTCTAGGTACCCTTAAGGGCCTTACTTTCATTTAACATCTCTATTGCTGGGTTTGAAAAGCAACTGCTATCCGTCTTTTTTGAGCGGCGGCCATGTTGAATTTACGTCAATGTTGCTACGTTCATAGTGCTCTACTGATCAAGACCTTTCATATGATACTCATATTGCTGGGCTTAGAAACGAACTTTTATCAGTTTTTTTTGAGCAGCGGCCATATTGAATTTTGTGCTATTTTCCTAGGTTCATAGTGCTCTACTCTTCAAGGCCTTTCATTTGATACTTATATTGCTAGGTTTGGAAACGAACTTTTATCCACCTTTTTTGAGCGGTGCCCATGTCGAATTTACGGCAATATTGCTAGGTCCATAGTGCTTTACTCTTGAAGACCTTTCATTTGATACCTATATTGCTAGATTAGAAAACGAACTTTTATCCACCTTTATTGAGCGGCGGCCATGTTGAATTTATTTATGTGTTGCTAGGTTCATAGTGCTCTACTCATCAAGGCCTTTCGTTTGTTACCCACATTGCTCGGTTTGAAAACGAACATTTATCCTTTTTTTGAGCGGCGGCCATGTTGAATTTAGGTGGATTTTGCTAGGTTCCTAATGCTCTAACCAACTGAGAGCACGCGGCGCTCCCCTTACTGAGACCATGGACCCCAGTCTGCTGTCTACGGTTATTGAAGAACTGTTTCCTCCGACCGCGGACTATACCCCACCTAGTATGGCTCTACAACCCTCGGCGGCAGTGTTAGAGCGTCCAGAGAGTGCTCCACCGCCCATAGAAGAAGATGAATTTGAGGCTGCCATCTCCCGCCTCAAAGGGAAAAGAACAGCCCCGGGCCCCGATGGAGTTCCGGGGAAAGTGTTAGCGCTCGCCACCAAAGACATGGGTGACAGGCTTCGGGAATTATTTGACACCTGTCTTCGCGTAGGAAAATTTCCGAAGCTGTGGAAGGACGGGATGTTATGTCTTCTTCGAAAGGACGGTCATCCCATGGATGATCCGTCGGGATACCGTCCTATTGTGTTACTGGATGAGGTCGGTAAGGTCTTTGAAAAGATCTTGGCTTCCCGACTCATTCAGCATATCTCGGAGATAGGGCCGAACCTTTCCAATTATCAATTCGGCTTCCGGACGGGGCGTTCAACTTTGGACGCTCTCTCTGCCTTGAGGGAACTTGTCTCAGACGCAACAGACAATCGTGAGAGAGTATTAGCGGTTTCTTTGGACATCGCCAATGCTTTTAATAGCCTCCCATTTCCCACCATTTTAGAGGCACTCCGCTACCACCGAGTGCCCCAGTATTTGATGCGTCTCCTTCAGGACTACTTAGAGTGTAGAGACGTCCTTTTTGTCAGTCAGGGTGGCGTGACTGGCCGCCATCGCATGTCCCGCGGGGTCCCACAGGGGTCCGTCTTAGGGCCCTTACTGTGGAACGTGGGATATGACTGGGTGCTTCGCGCCGCACTCCCTCCCCGAGTGAGAATATTTTGTTATGCGGATGACACCCTTATCACCACCAGAGGAAGGGAACCCGATGAGATCCTACGGGTGGCGTCCACTTACACCACTCTTGTGGTCCAGCGAATCGAGATGCTGGGCCTCAAGGTAGCACTCCGGAAGACCGAGGCCATTTTGTTTCACGGGCCTCGAAGACACGCTCCGGCAAACATGGAGGTTACCGTTGCCGGCGTCAAGGTGCCACTTAAAGCCCACCTCAAATATTTAGGCCTGGTCATTGACGGCCGTTGGGGGTTCGATGAGCATTTCCGTCGTCTCGAACCCCGTCTCATCGGTGCTGCTGACGCGCTCGGACGTCTTCTCCCAAATTTGGGGGGCCCAAGCGCTAATGTCCGGCGTTTGTACGCTGGCATCGTGAGAAGCATGGCCCTGTATGGGTCTCCAGTTTGGGCTGACGCCCTCGGCACTCGCGCCATCGCGTGCCTTCACAGGGCCCAGCGAGCTATGGCGCTGAGGGCTATACGAGGCTACAGGACCATCTCACACACGGCGGCCTGTTTAATAGCCGGCACCCCTCCGTGGGAGTTGGCCGCACACATGTTAGCGGCATCCTACCACGTCCGCGTAGATGCAAGGGACGGTGGCCAGCGCTTGGCGCCTAGAGAGAGAGCCTCTGCTTTGGAGGAGGCCACAGTGGAGGCGTTTCGCTTGTGGTTCGAGGAGCTCGATGAGCAGAGGGGTTCGGCCTCAATCTCTGGTACTTTATCAAGGACCTTGGAGGCCATGCACCCTTCCCTCGCCACATGGGCGAATAGGCAGCACGGGTCGCTGTCTTACCATTTAGTGCAAATCCTTAGCGGTCATGGTTCTTTTGGCCGCTATTTGCACCGCATTGGGCGAGAAGCGACCCCCGAGTGCCACCACTGTGGCGCAAACGAGGACACTGCGCAGCACACCTTAGAGGTGTGCCCCGGCTTCTCCTTGCAGCGCCAGGAGTTGGTCGCCGTCATCGGCGAAGACCTCTCTCTTCAGAGCGTGGTCAGCGCTATGCTGGAGGGACAGCAAAAGTGGGATGCAGTAAACACCTTTTGCGTCGAAGTTATGACGCAGAAAGAGACGGCGGAGAGGGCTAGGGAGAACGATCCTTTGGCCGCGCCGTGCCGCCGTAGAAGGATGGGGCGAAGGAGGCGTACTTATGCCCGCCTTCTTCCTCTTGACGGCAACCAGCAGGGTCCAGGCCCGGGAACCCGGAGCCCTGCATTGCACCGGTTGCCGCCAGTCGTGGATCCCCCTGAAGCCCCGGGGGATCTTCCGCCTTCCCACCCTGGGGGGGTGAGAGGGGCTCGCCCTAGGCGAGCAGACGCCGACGAGGTTGTGGAAGTGTTCGCAAGAGTTCCCATGACCCTGTCCGGCTACGACGCGTCCCTCCTCGACGTGTCCTCCTTGTCTGATGATGAGGAGGATGCGGCGGTGATGGGCGTGCTCGCGCCAAGGCGTCTCTGAGGGTCATCGTTGGGTTTTAGTCGGTAGGCCGCGGATGCTGCTGCAGTAGCCGCGGAGAGTCCGACATAACCTCGCGTTCTCCCAAACGCGAGGTATGCGTAACGCATTTCCCAACGAAAAAAAAAAAAAAAAAAAAAAAAAAAGGTTCCTAATTCCTCTTCAAGGTTTTTCATTTGATACCCATATTGTTAGGTTTGGAAACTAACTTTTATCCACCTTTTTTGAGTGGCGGCCATGTTGAATTTATGTAAATGTTGCTAGGTTCATAGTGCTCTACTCATCAAGACCTTTCATTTGAGACCCATATTGCTGGGTTTGGAAACGAACTATTATCCATTTTTTTTTGAGCGGCGGCCATTTTGAATTTAGGTCGATTTTCCTAGGTACCTAATGCTCTACTCTTCAAGGCCTTTCATTTGATACCCATATTGCTAGGCTTGGAAACTAACTTTTATCCACCTTTTTTGAGCGGCGGCCATGTTGAATTTATGTCAATGTTGCTAGGTTCATAGTGCTCTACTCTTCAAGGCCTTTCATTTGATACCCATATTGCTAGGCTTGGAAACTAACTTTTATCCACCTATTTTGAGCGGCGGCCATGTTAAATTTATGTCAATGTTGCTAGGTTCATAGTGCTCTACTCTTCAAGGCCTTTCATTTGATACCCATATTGCTAGGCTTGGAAACTAACTTTTATCCACCTTTTTTGAGCGGCGGCCATGTTAAATTTATGTCAATGTTGCTAGGTTCATAGTGCTCTACTCTTCAAGGCCTTTCATTTGATACCCATATTGCTAGGTTTGGAAACTAACTTTTATCCACCTTTTTTGAGCGGCGGCCATGTTGAATTTATGTCAATGTTGCTAGGTTCATAGTGCTCTACTCTTCAAGGCCTTTCATTTGATACCCATATTGCTAGGCTTGGAAACTAACTTTTATCCACCTTTTTTGAGCGGCGGCCATGTTAAATTTATGTCAATGTTGCTAGGTTCATAGTGCTCTACTCTTCAAGGCCTTTCATTTGATACCCATATTGCTAGGTTTGGAAACTTTTTTGAGCGGCGGCCATGTTGAATTTATGTCAATGTTGCTAGGTTCACAGTGCTCTACTTATCAATGCCTTTCATTTGATACCCATATTGCTGGGTTTGGAAACGAACTTTTATCAAACATGTTGAATTTAGGGCGATTTTCCTATGTTCATAGTGCTCTACTCATCAAGGCCTTTCATTTGATATGCATATCGCTGGGTTTGGAAACAAACTTTATCGGCAGTCAAATTAAGTCAACGTGGCTAGGTTCAATGTGTTCTACTCTTTAGGTTCTTCGTTCGATATCCATGTTCCTTGGGTGGATCCAAAAAAAATGTGATCCGTCATTTTAGACATTAGGATCAAGAGTCCCGTCCCTCTACGCGTAACCCAGAACATTGCAGTCAGATATTTTTTTTAATTATCAATGTTGGCGACGGCATTTTTATTTTTTTATTTATATGTTGAAGGTTATTTGAAATTGATATTTTTGTAAACTAAAGGTATTTTTATTATTAATTTAGCGTCACTGTATGGTCTTATATTTTTATTATGATAAAAGAGGGTAAATTGTTTATTAATTGTTGTAATTGCATAAAAAGCCGCTAAATTGTTACCGCGGTGTTAGTTCATCTAATAGTGTCTGTCTGTTTACGCATCTGTTCGCAAAGTAACTGCATTTATTTCATAAATTGTATCAGTGTGTTAAATATACAATTTTCACGGTGTTGTCGCGTACTTATTGTATACTCCAAGTCACTGCCCACCATCAAGAAGCGCCTGCATCATTTACAAAGTGGTCTTCGAGCCGAATCTCATGTTCCGTACACCGACAAGCAAAATGGTGGGCACACGGAGTACAACGCGACGCGGCCGCGACCAAGGGGAAGTGGAGAATAAACCTCATGGCAGCGAGCATAAAGAAGAATTGCCAAAGGAGTCATCGGGAATCAAGATTTCCAGCGTGAAAACGGAATCCCGACCGCCTGCTAAAGTACCCTCTGTTGCGTCATCAAGAAATTCAAAAATGTCAACGGTTTCTGTCGAGGCGCGAAGAAAGCAGTTGATTTTGGCGGCGGAACAAGAAAAGGCAAAACTGAAGGTGCAGTTGATAGATGCACAATTGGAGGCAGACCTAGCGAAATTGGATGAAGAGGAAGAATACAGTTCACAAATTAACAACGATTGCATACGCCAGAATGTTGAAACTTGGATGGAGAGAAGCATGCACGAGGTGGATCAACAGCAGAGCGCCCACGATTATGGTAAAACTCAGGGCGTCGATCTGCACCCGTCGACGGGCCGCGAGGCCGCCGGCACTGATGGAACCATCCAAATGCTTGCCGCCGCACTTCAGAACCTGACAGCGGCCTCCAGCCATGCTAACCCCGACGCCCACTTGCTGAGCCGTATTTGCACACCAAAGGACCTCCCTAGTTTCTCTGGTGACCCGATGGAATGGCTGCAGTTTAAACGGGCTTTTGAAGAGTCTACCGAGGTATGCAAATTCACTTCGAAGGAAAATTTATGGAGACTAAGAAAATGTCTACATGGCAAGGCGAAAGAATCTGTCTCAGCACTGCTCATAAGTGCCACATCACCAAACCGAATAATGGAAACGTTGGAGCTACAGTATGGAAACCCGGACAGTATTGTACAACGCCTTACACAAGACATTAAGAGGATACAACCCGTGTCTACTGAGTACCAGAAGGATTTGGTGCCATTTTCCATAAAGGTGCAGAATTTTGTCGAAGCCGTGCGTGCCGTGGAACGAGAAGAATACTTACAAGGTATGAGCATGGTTTCACTTATTTTATCTAAATTGCCACCAGTGTTACTCTCTAAGTGGTCCGACTATAGCTTTCCCTTGCTGAAAGAACACAAAAGGCCGAGATTAGAATTTTTATCTGAGTTTTTAAGAATGGAAGCTATTAAAATATCATCCACTATGCCAAATATGCATGATGTATCAGCACGCGATAGTCATTATAGTAGACAACACGGCAGCAACATAAGATCGCAGGCTGTGTTGTTACAATCGGAAGACCGCAGCAAGAGGTGCCTGTTCTGCCGTAAGTTTGTTCATAAACTAATTGATTGTAACCGATTCAAGAAGTCACTACGGAAAACGAGATGGGCGCACGTGAAGCGACATGGGATTTGTTTTCAATGTCTGGAATCGAACCACAGTCGAGAAACTTGCCCCGCGCCACCGTGCGATATATGTAAGCAAGCGCATCATAACTTGCTTCACTATCCGAGGGACGACAGCGACGGCCGGCCGGGCAGCGCAACGGGAGCACGCGAACAACAAATAGTGCCTTCTGCGAGTGAAACTGTGACTCACGTTACCGCGAGTGCCGGCAAAGTGCTCTTAAAAGTTGTACCTATACCCGTGTGTACTGACAGTGGCGGCTATATCGATACAAGTGCGTTACTTGATGACGGGTCGACAGTGACGATGATCAGCAGCGAGCTGGCCGAGCGGGCTGGCTTGAGCGGGCGCCGCGAGACGATGTGCGTCCGCGGCCCCTGGGCGGACAACGAGGTCATGTGCGATGTAACGGTACTGAATTTGAGACTTTCTGGCTTAGATAATAAGGTTCATTGTATTAAAGCACGAAGTGTTAACAATTTAATGTTACCTATACAATCATGTTCTATTGTAGATTTGAATTCTTATGTACATTTAGATTCTGCGAAACATATTTTGTGTAACATTGACTGTAAACCAGAAATATTAATTGGCCAAGATAATTATCATTTGTTATTGCCTTTAAAAATATTCTTGGGTCAAAAGAATGAGCCGTCCGCCACACTTACTCCTTTAGGCTGGTCACTTCATGGTTTTGTTAGCGTGCCGGGAGGGACGCGCGCGGCGGTCAAGGCCGGCAGCCTTGAGCAGGGTGGTGACGCCATTCTGCTCGTAGCAGAGCAGGACGCTGCGGAGGAGCAAGATCTGCGCGACCTGCACGAGGAGGTTCGCCAGTACTTCGCGCTCGAGTCAATGGGAGTAGCAGGTAAGCCTAGGCTTAATGAAGAAGATGTACGAGCCGTCGACTGTTTGCAACAAACTGCTCAACTGATTGACGGCAGGTGGCACGTCGGCCTTCCCTGGAAGAATCCGAAGTGCACCATGCCTGATTCCTACTTGGGGGCTGTGTGCAGACTGACGGGAGTAGAAAGGAAATTAGGAAGGGATAAGGGATACACCGACAGGTACGTGGAGAGAGTAAATCATTTATTTGATAATGATTACGCTAGGGAATTAATTGACACTCAACCCACGCAGAAAACTTGGTACCTACCACACTTTGGCGTTGACAACCCGAATAAAAATAAACTCCGGCTGGTGTTCGATGCTGCAGCTAAAACAAGAGGTTTGTCACTTAATGATTATTTATTAAAAGGACCGGACCTGCTGAACTCGCTGTTCGGGATTATGTTGCGATTTCGTGAGAACGAGATTGCAGTTATCGGCGACATAAAAGATATGTTCCTTAGAATAAAAGTGTTGCTGAGTGACCAGCACGCTTTAAGGTTTCTCTGGAGGAAAAAGTCTACGGAACCGATAAAAACGTACGTAATGAGTTCGCTTATTTTTGGTGCTCGATGCTCCCCTTTTATCGCGCAATTTATTAAAAATAAAAATGCTGCGCGGTTTGAAGGGTCAATGCCGGCAGCTGTCGATGCGATTTTAAACTCGCATTACATGGATGACTACATTCAAAGCTTACCTGATGAAACGACGGCCGTTGAAATGGTAAGAAACATTTCTTATATTCATAGTGAAGGAGGGTTTGACATTAGAAATTGGGCGAGTAACAGCTTAGCTGTACTCGACGCAGTCTCAAAAGATTCTTTGGGGAGTAGCGCAGTGAAGTTCAAGGTCGAACAACAGTGTGACGGCGAACGCACACTCGGCCTAATCTGGGTGGTGATTTTGTAACTCATCGATTGATCGGCAATCGTTATCAGACTGCATGACTTAATAAAGAAGAGCGAAATTATGTTCATTACCTATAAGTATTGGTTGATTTATTCCACAAATATACCAAGACTACTTAGACGACGACATTACAAAACGTTAAACATTTTAAAAATCAGTTTTAATCAAACAGAATTATCAAATCGATGCGATAGTCGATTGCCGATGAGTTACAAAATCACCCACCTGGTATCCGAGTACTGATGAGTTAGCGTTCGACGTATCGTTTAAGCGCATCCCTGAATGCATTTTGAACGGTAAGCAAATACCGACTAAAAGGATAATGCTTCGTGTGATTATGTCAATTTTTGATGTTTTTGGTTTTCTTTCCCCTTTCACAATTCAAGGGAAAATAATGTTGCAAGATACGTGGCGCGCAAATATCAGCTGGGATGATTTTATTCCGCAACCTATTTTATTGAAATGGACCGAGTGGTTAGATTTGCTTAAAAACATACATTCAATACGAGTGCCGAGATGGTATAAGCGCGCCACGATAAGTGTGAGCGAGATGGACAACCAACGTTCCGAAGCCGTAGCGCCGCGTAGCACTACTGCTGTAGCAGATGCTACGACTAGCGGTGGCGCGGACAATAAATACACGACTGCTGCGACGGTGAGCTATAGCAACCTAGAATTACATATATTTTGTGATGCTTCACAGAAGGCGATGTGCGCGGTCGCATACTACAGATGGTTAGAAAATAACCAAATATGCGTTTCCTTTGTGACAAGTAAGTGTAGGGTTGCACCAGTTAAGTCTGTCACTGTTCCCCGGTTGGAACTACAGGGTGCATTATTGGCTGCGAGGCTCGCGAACACAATTATGGGCGAACACAAAGTAAAAGTGGTAAGGCGAGTATTTTGGTGCGACTCGACAACAGTGCTACATTGGTTGCGCAATAAGACCCGCACATATAAAACGTTTGAAGCAAACCGATTAGGGGAAATAGACGAGCTCACGGACGTTTCGGAGTGGCGGTATGTACCCACTAACCTTAATGTCGCAGATATAGCCACTAGGGATGTTTTTAATTATAATTTATTTTTAAATAAATGGTTTAGTGGGCCCGATTTTTTATATCTGAATGAAACATCCTGGCCGCAAGATGTGCTGCAGCCGGTTAGTGATGATGATCACTTGGAGCTAGTGGGAGTTGTTCAGCAATTATCTGTAGACTTACCTATACCTAACCCTCACAGGTTCTCATCGTGGCTTCGCTTGTTAAGGTCTACTGCAATGGTAATTCTGTTCATAAACAAGTGTAGAAGACTTACCTGTGACGATAGCTGCGCGATCATGGAGCGGGCTGAACTCCTTCTACTTCAACAGGCTCAGGCTGACACATTTGCGAGTGACGTTTCACTTTTACTACAAGGTAAGAGTCTGCGAAATGATAGTCGTCTGAGGGGCTTGTGTCCCTATGTGGACAGTAACGGCTTGCTTCGGGTGGGCGGCCGCATCGACGCGGCACCTGATGTGTCTTCCGAAGTCAAGAGGCCAATTATATTAGACGGAAGCCATCAGACTGTGAAGCTCTTGATAATGCATTATCATGTCAATGCTGCACATAGCAACCAGGAGAAAGTTGTTAACGACATGAAACAAAAATATTGGGTTGTGAGACTGCGGCCTTCAGTGAAGGCTGTGACGTCACAGTGTATGCTTTGCAGGTTGAGGAAGGCGCAAGTGTCAGTGCCTCGGATGGGTGACCTACCTAAAGCTCGAATGGCACACCATCACCGACCATTCACGCACTGTGGATTGGACCTTTTCGGTCCCATGGAGGTTCAAGTTGGTCGACGCCGAGAAAAAAGGTATGGTGTCCTTTTAACTTGCCTCACAGTGCGCGCCATTCACATCGAGGTTGTCCATTCACTGACTGCCGATGCTCTCATTATGGCATTGCGTCGCATGGCTGCGTGTCGTGGTTGGCCACGGTATTTGTATTCCGACAACGGCACTAACCTGCGGGGTGCTGAAGCGGAGTTGCGTAAGTCTCTCCAAGCGGTAGACCAACAGCTTCTGAAGACTGCTGCAGCCAACCATGGTACACTGTGGAGATTTATTCCGCCGGCTAGCCCTCATTGGGGTGGGGCGTGGGAAAGGCTCATACGGAGCGTCAAGTCATCTCTTCAGGTAGTACTTAAAGAGCGCGCTCCTAAGGATGAGACCTTGAACACCCTCCTCGCCGAAGTGCAGGCCATTGTCAATGGGCGACCTTTGACGCATGTCTCTGTGGAGCCAGGTAGCTTAGAGTCTCTCACGCCGAACCACTTTCTCTTAGGCTCATCATCAAACATGCCGGTGGCTGGAGTGTTTGATGACAGTGACCTGTACCTAAGGAAGCAGTGGCGTATTGCTCAGAGGATGGCTGACATGTATTGGAAACGCTGGTTGAGGGAGTACCTCCCTGAACTCATACAACGGCCTAAATGGCAAGGTGAGTCCACGCCATTGAAAGTTGGGGACTTTGTTTATATTGTGGACCCTAGCTCATCCCGCAATATATGGCCTAAAGGGGTCATCACTGAAGTTTTTCCTGGGCGAGATGGTCGTGTCCGAGTGGTGGAAGTAAGGACTGCCAGCGGGACGCTGAGGCGGTCCGCGGCGCGCGTCGCCCCCGTGCCTATGGTTAATGAGTGCTAGTTCTAGCACTGGGGTGGGGAGTGTTGGCGACGGCATTTTTATTTTTTTATTTATATGTTG
The DNA here is from genome assembly GCA_963935595.1 of Schoenobius gigantellus. Taxonomy (NCBI): domain Eukaryota; kingdom Metazoa; phylum Arthropoda; class Insecta; order Lepidoptera; family Crambidae; genus Schoenobius; species Schoenobius gigantellus. The sequence goes on along the minus strand of OZ012555.1, from coordinate 9,649,753 downwards.
AAGGTTATTTGAAATTGATATTTTTGTAAACTAAAGGTATTTTTATTATTAATTTAGCGTCACTGTATGGTCTTATATTTTTATTATGATAAAAGAGGGTAAATTGTTTATTAATTGTTGTAATTGCATAAAAAGCCGCTAAATTGTTACCGCGGTGTTAGTTCATCTAATAGTGTCTGTCTGTTTACGCATCTGTTCGCAAAGTAACTGCATTTATTTCATAAATTGTATCAGTGTGTTAAATATACAATTTTCACGGTGTTGTCGCGTACTTATTGTATACTCCAAGTCACTGCCCACCATCAAGAAGCGCCTGCATCATTTACAATCAATATTAATCTATTACTTTTAATAGTTTTAAATGGATGAAAGAGTTTGATTCCTTAGTCCTAATGTAAAAACATATAACACCTTTCAAAATACCTTGAAAAGAGTATCTTCATTTTGCAACATTTCAAATATTTCAAAAATTGTACCGATTTTGTGAAAATTAGTCAAGAATTAAACCAATCTACAAATTTTATGGTCACTCGATAAGTATAATCATAAAAAATGCTTTATACATTGGTTGTATGGCTTGATCTTTTTGCCTTACCACCACGGTATGACATAAGAAAAAGACAATTTGGTTGGCGAAATCCAGTTGGGCAAAGCCATTAACAGAAAATATTACATTTTATTTGTACTATGTGAAACACTTCATTCCTGCCTTAATTTTCGAAATCCAATTACTTAAGATCAGGCTGTATGGCGTAGTTCCATTGCCTTTCCTTCGTGGAAGAAAATACCTTCTCTCTGTACTATGTGACAGACTTGTCAAAATAATTTCACGTGCGCCATGTTGTTTTTCTACCTAAAGCCAATAGAAAATTTTATATGGTATTTTTTCACTAAAAATAAAAAGTGAATTTAAACAAACGAAATTATGCCTAAATGTTCTTCCGGAAAATTCTAAGCATTGCACGGAGGGACACGCTCCATACAAGGGCGGTCATAAATAGTTAAAATCCTGTTACTATCAATACATTGTATTATTTTAGTGACTTATAGTTGTAAAAGTGTTTTAGGAACATTAAAATGAAAGAAGTACATGTATTTACGGAATAAAAAACGTTTACTTCAGTAAAAAACAAATATAAACAATAACATACTTTTACCTAAATTTATCATGAACAAACACTTAAAAATTGGAATGTAAAACATATATTTTAAATAAAATAAGAGTCAAAACATTGATAACATTATTTAATTATAATAAAATAATAGAAATAAATAAATTAAAATTAATTAAATACAAAAAAAACAAAACAACTAACAAAATACAAATAAATTATTCTTATTCTAACAATATTAAACATGTAACAATTCTATTACACTTTGTGACAGAGTATTTTTCTTTTTAGGGGGAAGTTTCCGAAGACTTGTAATATAAGGATCTGAATGTAATAATAGTCGTTGTATTAAATCTTGATTGGTAACTTCACGTGACATTTTTCGAGTGTGACTTCGTCTATAAATTTTGATATACTTATTTGTCGCTTCAGCAGCTTCTTCGGAAAGTTCTCCTATAGATAACAATGCATAACTTATAATATCTGATCCATGTACGAGCACCTTGTGGACAGAAGCAGGAAGACTATACCACGGATATTCCTCGACCAGGCTGTATGCTGTTTGTAATGCATAGTCTTTAAACTTGCATTCATTAATTTTATGTCCAGAAGATAACGTTTGTAATATTACACAACAACGATCTATGAGATCCTTATTCAAACCTGTAATTTCAGCAGATACAGCTGATTCCAAAAAAAACTTCCTGGCCGTGTTTCCGTCGTTAGACGTCCCGCTTCCACCACTACGCGGCTTGTCAACTATTAAACCTAATCGTTCCCTAAACTGGGACTGTACATACTGTTTTTTATTTGATAACAATTGTTTATCACTATCTAGCCTAACTTGCCATTTTTTTATGTCTAATCTATATGAAAGATGAATAAAATATTCGAAGAAACGTATCCAAGAATGTAGTGGTGATAATCCAAATTGGTATCTACTCTCTATTACAGGTTTTTGTAAACATTCGTCTATTTTATTCATCTCTTTAGGGGTAGCATTACATATATAACATCTACTTGTAGATGTTTCACTTAAAGCACTACAAATTTTACCATCTACCATTGAAAGCTGCAACTTATGAGAAACGACCAATTCACGATTGTCGATCTGAATAAAAGTAGGTTGCAAACTTTCAATTTTATCCTTAAAATAAGCTTCCTCTTGCAAAGACACTGCTGTGCTTTCTTTCAAAAATTGAAATCGAATAGGACGGCAGTACCTAGTGGAAGAGGGTCGAGGATTTTTCTATAAAATTTTACAATTATCTTCAGCTAATTTTACAATAATTTGAAGGGGTACATAAGATGTTACAAACAAACTACTATCTTCTAAAGTTGAATCTGAAAAAAATTGTTTGTATTCACTATGTCCAGTGCTGCCATCGAATCCCCATTTCCCAAGTAAAGAGATATTAGACAAACAATCATCAGGAATCTGATCTAAGACCTCTTTTTGAGATTCAAGGATTCGAGAAGCTGTGTGATCAAAAAGACTTTGTAATTCAACTTCAGCTGAAGACTCGGAAACAGTTATATTAGAAGGGTAACATCTCTGTTTCGCTTTAGTAATTTGTTGGTAACATGGTAATACATTAGGAGAAATCTTACTATTAACAAAGTTTTTAATTAATAAATACTGATGTTTTGTCAACTGAGCATCAGTCACAAGTGACAAGACATCATCAGTGCTAACTCTAGATATACACGAATCGAATGAACAGTCTGAAACATCAAGCAATGCACTCACAGTAGAATCATCAGACTTTGACAAATCAGCTACTCTCCGACGTTTAGTCCTTTTACTACATTGCGTAAAAGGTTTTCGAGGACGACCACGTGAATGACACGGCGACGTTTCAGACGGAGTACATTGCTTATTGTTTTTCACAAGTTGAATTTTTTCAATAACATTAAACCAATCGGAATTCTTATATAAAAGCTTGGTTTTATTCCTATTACATTTTTTCCAGAATCGAGCAATAGCTTTACATAAATTATTAACAATTTTCTCTAAATAATGAATATCAATGTTCTCAGCATCGTCGTTCAGAGTAGTCAACAATCTTTGTAGGACTTGACGACACTTTTCCGAGTCATTATCGGTATTGACAGTTAGCCATATTTCAAGAATATGCATTCTTGAAAACGAGCATATATATAAATTACCTAAAACAAAAAAAAACGGTTAAAATTCAGTCACAAAACCTACACAAAGCACTAAGACTAAATAAACTAATTTCGTAGCAAATGCTACGAGATAATCTGGCAACCGTAGCACCCTTGTCATCGCCAAAAGGGCAGATAAGGGCAGCCAAGTTTTAATTTTCCTAAGATAAGAAAGTCTAAAGATTATGGTGCAATATACCTCCATAGTCGGAGCGAGTGGGAACATATTTAAAAGTTTATTCAAACTTTGAATATTAAAATATAATACTCCAAGAAAAGTCGCCTCGTAGCAATGACATACTAAAGAAAATATATACTAAGATACAATTAAAATAAAAATATTAATTATTACATACCCTGTTCTTGGATATCCATTTCAGAAAAAACTCACACAGCACTCACAGGTCCCGCAATGACAACAAATGACGTCACGCTTTTTAATGACTCACTGATAACAGTATTTACGATTGGCGATGCGCTCTCTTTGAATGCACAATAGATAATGAAGGCGCACTCTAATTACTGACCTATTTATAGTTTCAGAAGGTACCGCAACTATCCAATGTAACGACAAGGAATAAAATGTAAAACAAGAAAGCAGGTTTTTAAGATTTATGACCTATGGATGTCCCACAGTGCATTGTGGTGTAAGCCATATCAAATTCTGTCCAGTAGTTTCGGAGATCTTTCCGGACAAACAGACAAACAAACAAACAAACAAACAAACAAACAAACAAACAAACCAACAAACAAACAATTTTTTTTTAAACTATTCTATCGTGTTCTGCTAATGATTTTAAGGCGACCTGTGTATTTTTTTTCTTAATATTTCGCAATTACAGATTTTTGTACCCCTACGATTTTATTATATATAGAGATATAGAGATATAGATTTGTGGAAACCCCTTAAAATATTTTTTTTCATGAAAACTCCTAGATTTCAATCGCGAATGACTCGAATGTGTATCTTTTTAAAAAACTTCATATAACAATTCTTGCTTAAAATTAACAACTCTATCGATTCCGATTATAGCCCAGAAAAATTTACAACCCAAGAAAGAAAAAATTACATCAGAAATGGGTAGCTTTTATTTCTTGTGCTATTTATTCTCTTTCACCTGTCAAAATATCAAGTAAATCCATTCATGTTTGAAGAATTCGAAAGTTGTTTCCTTCATTGTCTGGACTACATGTAGCTAGGCAACATAGTTATGATGACACGAAAAAGAACGTTAATATTTTTATCCCCGCACCGCCTACGTCCCCATGTTCGCCTATACGATTTGCGCGCACGATTGATAGTCGATCGGTGGTCGAGTGTTTTCGGCGCCCCCCCTATGACGGCGCCCGGTGCGGTCGCACCGCTCGCACCTCCCTAGGACCGCGGTGGGCATGTCCAACGTGTCTCATGTCTTTTTCTAAAGCTATTCAGGTATTTGCATCTGTTAGTCATAAGCCGAGCTAATATGAAAGGATCCTTGACATTTAGGAGTTAGATGACAGTTTAAATAAAATAGGCATGAATTGACTCTCACTTGTATTATTTCAAGTTACTTCGGTGAACTTCACTAAAAATATTAAAATGTGTGAAAGTTAAGAATGTGAAATATTTTTGTACCAAAAAATGTTGAAGTAATTTTTGGATGGGTGCTAGAAATTCAAGTAGGTGGAGTCAAGAATACTCCGTTATTTTTTCAATTAGAAAAAACGACATTTTAGTATTTTTTATCTCAATGCCTCAATGCGTAATAAGTATAAGGCAAAATAAATAAAAAGTATTACAAATTGTGATCTATTTTTATGTGTTTGGGTTCTAAAAAACTCTTTTAATGTGAATATTTCATTAATTACCGTTATCAAACTATTAAATTTGTTTTGATTTAATTCAAACGAACTAAAATATTTGCGCCATAAAGAAGCTAAAAGAGAGGTCGTACCGCTATGAAGTCTTAAAAAATTTAAATCTTTCTAGGGGATCATCGTTTGGCAGTGACTTTAATAATATTGAAATGTAATGTTGTCTGTATTCTTAAATTACTTTTAACTTTCAAGTGTTTTTAAAGACGATTTTTTAAAATTATATTTTTCTTTTTTTAGTAAATTTAATACCAGCTCACCGAAGTAACTTGAAATAATACGACAAGGAGTCAATACGTGCATATTGCATTAATAGAACTAACCTCTCACTCCTAAAGTTCAGGATCCTTCCATTAGCTGGGTTCATGATTACGCAAATACTGGACTAGCTTCGGAAAAAACATGAAACACGTTGGACGTACCTATAAAATTTGAGGGTTTCCCTCGATTTTCCTGGGATCCCATCATCAGATCCTGAGTTTAGTCTATCGAATACAAAAAGAATTTTGACACATGGAAGAATTTTTTTCGTTCCACATTTATTTATTTATTTATATGATTGCTGTCATGTTGTACATTTTTGATGTCTTATATATAAGTTGATTCAAACATGAACCCTGCAAGGGCACAGCAACATTTGGCGGAGTGATTGCGTAACATACACACAAAAAAAACATATGCATCGAACTGAGAACCTCCACCTTTTTTAAAGTCGGTTAATAAGACGGAAACAATTATTAAAATTATCGATAATGGTCGTAGTGAAATTCTAGTTAATCTTGGTTAAAGCACAAAGAACTGCTATGAAACTAAATTTATGAACATAATCTTCAGATCCATCAGATTTCCTTTTAATATCACTTTAAATCAAACGTTGAACGGAAATGAATTAGCAAATGCTTTACAGTTAAGCCCTGGGGATCACTGAGCTTGTGAACATAACTTATGAACATAATCTTCAGATCCATCAGATTTCCTTTTAATATCACTTCTTGAAAGGAAATGAATTAGCAAATACTTTGCAGTTAGACCTTGGGGTTCACTGAGCATGTTCGGTGGGGGAAACCTTCCGTTTTCGAAGGAGGGGAAGAGGCAGACACTTTCTATCGAGTTGTGCCAGCTTTGATTTACTGGACAAACTCTTTGCTACGAACTTTGATAATAAGTGAATGCGAGATAAGTATTAAATACTTTGTAAAAAATTGCATGATTCGACAAACGTGTCCTTTAAATGACATATTTTTCTTACTCGTATGACATTTTTAGTTAGAATTTCTCGAGGTGGATTGTGGACAAATTTACATATTATAGAAATCGACGTCCATTTTAACTATATTAGTCAGGAAAACCCAAGGTCTGGGAAAACCAGATCACGCCGAGTCAGTCCGGTTAACAACAAGGCCATCTGTTTGTGGCCAATTATTGGAGGATTACCGTGAATGAACATAGAAGTAATCTCCAGTCTAGTTTTTGTGACCTAGATAAATACAATGATAAAAACCTAAGCAAAATTATAATAATAATATTTTTTACAACACTGAAATTTACACAAATTTTAAACTTACCTATTTCTGCCGCAAAGCAGCAGTACTTGCATTGTTATGTTCCGGTTTGAAGGGTAAGATAATGGAAGTGAAATTACTGGGTAACTCAACTCAACTGACTTTACATTTTATGTCACAAATTGGCAACGTATAGGTACACTGTGGTACACTGTGGGGGTTGCAGTTTTGCTGCAAATCTCACAAGATCCACATGTATTTATAGGTGACTGTTACCATTTACATTTTTCCTTGGCAAGTACGTCGGCAGGAGTGTTAGTATAAACTATGTTACGACTGCCAGCGCCCACTCATGGAACCATGAGCTTACAAAAAATACGGACGTAGTGTTGCATTTTCAACAAATGTAAAGCATGTAAGGTCCTACAATTTCATTTGTTTGCACACGACTTCCTCTCCCACACAGATGCACCAGCACGCGTGGCACAAGGATCGCGAGAGTATTTTCTCGGCCTATTTCTCTACGCCGAAATGTCACTTTTGACAGTACGGAATGAGATAGCTAGTGTTTGGGTTTGGTGTCGAGAAAGTGAAATTTAATGATGACGAGCAAGACACGCACATACACAAATGTGCTGCCATTTGCATGCTTCACTCTTGATTCAACAACGTTCCATTCCATCTGTTTTTTTTTCAGGCCCGTGTATGGAACAAATCGATTATTCGGTTTAGGACAGATTCTGGTTAATGCAAAGTATGTACCTACATCATTTAAACACATTTCATTTTAGGAACAAACTGAGATTGCGTACGTTTACACGAGAGCATAGAGGCACAGAATATATAATAGTACTAGGTCTGAGCATATAACAGTGTGATGCGGTGGATATATTTACGAATGCATAATCTAATGTGGATGTGTGTGCGTGTGTTTGTGTAATCACTTTTAATTAAAATAAATAATTGATCTCCCGTTTGTATAAAATTCAATAGAAAAAATGAACTTCAAGCTCTGTCTGACATCACATCTTCGGACCGCTCAATTATAACAATGTACCAAAGGATAGAGTTGATTATAATTACTATTTTAGATCTCTTTGTATTTTTTCCTAAGCGCGTTTGTCATTAACAAGTAATTTTTCATATACAGTTTTATGATATAGCTACTAACATCAAATGAATAACATTAATACAGAGGCAACATAAATGGAAAACTCGTTATTACGACAAAAACAAGTTACTCGCAAACGGTTCAGTTCAAAGGGAGCATAGAGTGTGGTACTCGTATACGTAGCATGAGCGTTTCCCTGAAGAGGATTTACAGGAAATTGCGTTCATATTTCGGGAGATGTTTTTATTTTTGTAATATCGCAATCACATGTTTGTCCCAGTTAAATCAAACACCGTTCTGTGTATTTGCCAAGGGTTATTGACGAAGGTAAAGTTAATATGTGCCCAAGTCTTAAAACATTTCCAAGAATGAGATAATTGAAAGTCAATAAAATGTTACACAAAACAAAAATCAATCAAAGTTTGAACAATTGTTACTTGTACAAAGAAGTGTATACAGCATGATTTAAAATATACCGACAGCAACTCCACTTGTTATAGTTTTGAACATTTAAAAGTGGGCAATTGATAGGTTCAAAGTACTGATTCTCAGCCGAAACTGGTAACACGTTTGTACTGGTGTTTCTTTGTAACATCAATTTTGCAATGATGAATGCAACACGTGTTAATGCGATAATTGAGCGAAGTGTGTATCACGGTTTATCAGAGTAGATCGTTGCGGATAGATAAACCACAACGGTTTGCGGTTGATCTGTCCGGAGCATGCAAACCCCAGCTTTTGTGTTAAACATGTTAATTTTAATGCCATTGGCAATAAAAAAAAAACACAGGAGGATATAAGTCTAAAATGGATTTCATTCAGCAATATTAGAACTTGTTAGAAGGGATTTTATGGAGGATATTGTGCCTTCAATAAATAGAGCAGTAGTAGATACGTGTCTAGTTTCGATGCTCAGAGGCCATTATGAAAAGTGTTGATCTGAAAGCCTCTCAGTCGAGTCCATTAGAGTCAACGGGTGGTCATTGCGTAGGTACCTACTTAGTTTCGGTTGAGCACAATTTCTGGGATACGTGGAATAAAACTGGGACTCCGCGAAACAAAATAACAATTATTGAATACTAGCTTATGCCCGGGACTTTGTCCGCGTGGAAATCCTTTTTAATGGATTCCCTAAACCACCCCCACCCCCCTTTATACCCTTAAGGAATGATTTCGGGGATAACAACTATTCTTTATTTTTCCCCACAACTCAAACTATCTCCATACTGCCTAAATTTTATCTAAATCGGTTCAGCGGTTATTGATTCCCCATACAAACTCCCACCCCCTTTTCTCCCCTTAAGGGGTGATTTCTGCGATAAAAGCTATCCTATGTCCTTTTCTGGATCTCAAACTATGTCTATACCAAATTTCATCTAAATCGGTTCAGTAGTTTTGGCATGAAAGCGCGACAGACAGACAGACAGACAGTTACTTTCGCATTTATAATATTAAGTAGTATGGATTGACACACTGGGTAGATACATATTAAGAGTAAGAAAAAGTAGCAATGGGTATTAGCCGAGGAGCCCAAAACTGAGGGTATGTCACTAAAACGATAGTAACGTGTTGTGTTCATGTGATTATGTTATGTTCAACAATTATGTTAGAGGATGATAATTGTATACCTTCTAATGTCGCTTACGCTGTGGCCGAACTAAAACGTTACTTTTACACGTTTTAATCGATTTTCGGAAAACTGGGGTATAAAATACTAAAAAAATATTCCTGCTATTTTCTGGTCAATAAAAATGCACGTCTATTGGTAAAACTTATGTCATTTATTATTGTATTTTCTGATTCACAGCTGTTTTAAAATGTTGAACAGCGTGGATCTTTGGATTTTTTCTCTATCGAGTGAAATATTATTAATCATGTTTCTGTCTTTAACAATGTTTAGATAAAATGTTCAACAACATCATATATTAATTTTAGAACTGACATAAAACATGTTTGTGGCGGTACAGTAAATTGAAATTGTTTTTTTACGTTTGTTTCTTTTGTTACATGTTGTTTGTGCAATAAATAGTTAATTATTATTATTATCCTTTAGTCTTAACAGTTCTTAAATAAACATTTTTTACAACATGAATATTATTATATTAATTTTTAATTATTATTACTTCCCGAATGTCTCACCGCGATAAACAAATCGTAGTGTCACCGATAGGTCACCCGGCGCCGGATTGAGTAATCTAAATGAGTTTGGATAGTACGGAGCTTCGCACTAAACCCCTTTTATCTTTTGATAGTTAAGTTAAATCATCCTTAGAAAAATATTGAAGGAGATTTATCTAAATGAGAATCTGATTTTGTGCTGAGTTTTGTGTTTTAACGTTTTCAAGTGTATGTCATGAGTTTTATTCCCATGAAATAGAGATATATTCTTTTTTTTTAAATTATTGTGAGTTCCTTCTTCACCATGCGAGTTTCATAGCATTCATCATACCTCTTGGTAGTCATCTAACCTTATATGATGCCGAGAAAAGCTAACTTGGGATGCTTCTATTTGAATTCAACAATACTGTGAACATCATTGTTATATTTAAGACTCAAGTTAGTTGGTGGGGCAGCCTGTCGATTAACCAAAGGTTTTCTGGCGTTCTCGTCCAGCCTGAATTGATCCAGAGTGATGGGACATAGCAAAGCGCCAACTTACGAGACTAGAGGGAGGCTCGCTATTTACACTTTAATCTAATACTATTGTCATGAACACTACCCTATGAAAACGACTTATTAAACAGGTAATGGATAGAGATGGTCCTATTACAAAACGTTGTTCAATTGTTGTTTAAAATTAGTTTAAATATCTCTGTCTGTCGCTATTAATTTGTTAACGAAAATGAATCATAAACATTTTAAGCTATGACTTATTTGATAGACAATGCTTTGTAGTAAGACCGAAAGTTTCTTTAAAATTACAATTCTGGTTTAGAAAGTAGCGAGTGGGAGCTGAAAGTAGCACTTTCTAATTTATCTCTTCCTGCCGCAAAACAGCGGCTCATACATTCCTGTTACTCGTTTCAATTTGTAAGGCAGTGTAGTTATTGAGTATTGTTAGTAGATAACTGATGTTACGAGTTCGTTCACCAGAATTACTAATGGACAACGTACTTACCTTACACTATCCTTGTTTGGATTGCAGATTTTTCAATCTTACACTAGTACTAAAAACGACTGTAGCCGCTACTATCGCTGTGTATAAAAAGAGTATGGTGAATTTCGTAATTATATTGTGGGGTATATAGTATACTAATACTTGCAATTACCTTTGAGAGATCCTTCCCATTTTTTTCCTTTTACCCTCATGCGCACGTATTAGCCGTGTAGCCAGTCGATCTACGAAGTACGCTAACGGACGCAAAAACGCTAAATAAATAATTAATTATCGATTGATTCGCCCTCGCTTTTTTAAGTCGTGATAAGAACTATTTTCTCGACAGCACTCCGTGTTGTGCAGTACAGTGCTCCTGCACCAAGACCATAAGAAGGAAGGAAGAGAAGGCAGCCGAATACAAAGGTTAGTGCGCATGTTCTCCTATCCTCTTTTCCAAGTGTCATTCTATTGTTCTTCGTCCAATTTTAACCAGAGGTGATTGCGAGTACAGTAGAAGAAGTAGACTTGATACGTCAAAAAATACAGTCCACGACTTTCCTAACCAGCCGATGGGGGAAGTTTAAATTTTTTGCACCACCAGAGTAGTTTAGAGCTGTAGAGTAGACCAAAGGATCTTCGAGCGTCTCGTAGAGCGCTACATGATGGAGGTGCCATGTAGCTCTATACGTAGCGCTCCGGGGTCCTTTGGAGGTGGACCTTGAGTAAAATGCCTTCGATGGATTATTGTATTTTATTTTGAATATTTTTATAAGGAATAAAGTAATATTTATTTGCTTCACAAACTTAACTAAATTTCACAAATCACCTTCAACTTTTACTTCACTCCTTGTATTTTGTTATAACGCGAGAATACATCTACTTTTCACCCTTTGCCCTGGTAACAGTGGTAACTGCCATATCAAAATGAATGTACAAATAAGATACAAAACGCGTTTTAATCCCGTAAATATCTAGTAAGTAATTTAAAATGATTGTCGCTCAAATTCTCAAAATATTCTAACATCCATAATAAATATCATAAGGATTTAATCCTTATGACGTGATTGCCATATACAAAGCACGACTTAGCAAGGAGTCATCAGTGTCATTACAGTTGACTGTATTATGACCCTTGGAGATGATGCAGGATTTTATTGTTTCTCGTTCTTAATTAAAATTATAATTCGAAGTTCAATAAAATCATCTACTCCTTATGTTTTGTGCGCCTTATATAATTTCTTATCCAAATTTTTTATTGTGAGTCCACATGAAAACCAAAGTATTATATTCCTAAAATAGCTTTCGCTGGATTCGACCCTCCCAGATTGCTATCGTAAACAGAACGGAAATTTAGCGGAAAACTTTTTACACGCACCGGTTTCCTACAACAGTTAGATACGGGACTTCTGCAGAATCTACGAGTATATAGAAAAAAAAAATATTAACGTTGTCGTTACCCAAAGTCGACATTGCAAATATTAGGTTAAACATAGGTTTTATTCAATTCATTTATATACTTACAATGCGGTCCATCATCACTTCAACGTCCACTCCCACTACGTTCCACTGCTGAGCGAGGGCCTTTTCAGACAAGGAATTGGCCTTACTACATCACGCTGGCTGGGGTAGAGCAGGGCTGACTTGATTAGACCAAAAGTTTGATAACTTTGATTGATATTTAAATGTGATATAAAACATGAGTCAGGTATGTTTTGGTTTTTTCATAATTTGTATTCTAAGTCTTCTTGAATGAATGAATGCATGAATATCTTTATTGTTTCTAAAATAAAAAAATTACAATAATTTAAAGGAGACAATTTAAACAAAAGGCGACCTTATTGCCAAAGCGGCAATCTCTACCAGGCAATCTCTTAACTAACGTGATAAGATGGTCATTCTAAAAGAGCTCATGCGTCGTTTGAAAGAATTACGGTGGTCTATCCCTCAGAAGAATAACTAAAGCATTTGTTCTGCGGTCTATCCCTTTGATGAAAAGAATTAAAAATATTTACCAATATTATCTGTGGATTTGATACAAGCTGATGTCAATGTGTCATTAGTGACAATCCTTCATCTTGATATTTCGAGGCTTTCTTCTAATATCAATTAAAAGTGGAATTATCATTGTATTCTCATTTTTTTAGAAACGGTTGTATTACTTACCTTATGTAGACGTATCGTTACCCGAACAAGTTGAATATTGCATTGAAAAAATAATCGAAATTTTGAACATCTAACTCAAAGTAAAGGATATGAAACTCATCTAACAAAAAGTAAAGGATATGAAATACAATGCATTTTATTCATTTTAGATATCATGTTACAGAGTAACATTTACTGCTTATGACCCACATAATCGATAACCCAATAGAAATAATGTAAGTTTTAATTTTTAATACGACCGGGTTCGATTCCCGAACTGAGTGCAAGGTTTTTAAATTTATTTATGTAGTTTTGATGTCACTAAAATCGATGACATGGTTCCTAAGATCAAATCTTTGTATGTCTAATCGTTACAGACTTGTCCATACTGAAAAGAAATGCTCTCGACTGTACAGATAAAAAATTATAAAATTATTTCTCATTGCATGAATAATAAAATTACAGTTAGCGAATGTATCCATGTTTTAGCTACAATAAGAAGACTTAATATAGATTCGATCCCATTTTATTATTTGATTCCAAACTCCCAAATAAAACAAATAATGCATAATATACTTATTGGATTCCTTTTTTAGTTATTGTTTTCAACTATACTTATGGTGAAATGAGATTTTGGTATTTTGAGAATCTGATGTTTTGAGAATCTGGTATTTTGCGAATAAAGCATCTAAATGTGCCACTCTGTATAACGAACACCAGGGTTTGAATAAACTTTAAGGGACCAAGTTGAAATAAAGTATCAGGCGTCTGCTACTAGTAAATAAATAGGAATTAATGTTTGATCTGTCGTCTCGTAACTGATAGAAGTTTCCAGAACTTTTTGGGCCTGAGACTCGCCACCGCCAGGGCTCGCGGTCTCGGGCGAATAAATATTAAAGCCTAATCTAAACTTCGACTGTGAACTTATATCTTAAATATTTTGGATCGTTTACATGATATTTTAAACAATAAACTTTTAATGTTTTTTGGGCATCGTCGATTGCCACTGAATAATATTTTATAAAAGGCTGAATTAGTAAAACTAAATAAAAAGAACCTACTTTATATTATATGAAAACTAAAGAATCTTCTCTACTAGTATTTATAGCTAAAACTTTGCTTGAAAATTAAACTCTTTATTACTCGTACTTTTTAAAGGTTACGTATCACAAAAGGAAAAAAACGGAACCTTTATAGGATGTGTGTATGTCAATATCCCTTTTTTCGGGAACTTGTAGAGATATTAAACTGAAAACTAGTGAAAACTGTCATATGTAACGTAGATATTTTTAATGGCAGTGTTCTTTTAGAAACTCAGTCTATATGTTATAAGTTATTAAATTTAAGATATTACTTGTTAATATTGTTAAATTCTATTTTTATTCAATTATGTGATTTATTTGGTTACCTTTTTCCATTATTTAATATGAGATGACACTAATTAGTGTCACTAATTATTTTCTTCATAAAAGTTATAAATGGTCACAGACATGCATTTTGTGTTTGTTAATATATATATTGTATAATATTATGTTGTCTGTCGTCTGTAACTGTGCCATTAAAATAAAATAAAATAAAATATACTCTGATCTAGCTACGAAAAATCATCCTCAAAGTCAACACGATCAAATGATACCGAAGTTTTTGTCGCAAATTTTGCTTTTTCACAAGGGAATCAAAACCTATAGGATGCTTCCCGTTGACCTAGACTTATAAAATTAGACAAGAAGAATGTCTATAGCAAACGTTAAGGAAAACCGTAAATATGTACATGGATAGGCATTTATACAAGGTTATTTTATAATTACCAAAAAAAAATTCTGTGCTTGCTTAGACAAGCAATCTGAACAACTTTCACTATGGGACCAACTTTGAAATCAGCTGTTCCATACATTTAGGTTCAGTGAATGTTGAACATTTGTATGGAACAGCTGATTTATTTTTGCGATTTCAAAGTTGGTCACATAGTGAAAGTTGTTCAGTTTTCTTGTCTGAACAAGCACACAACATTTTTTTGGTAATTAAAAAATAAACTTGTATAGGTACTTAGATAATTTTGTACGCGAGTCCAACTTGCACTTGGCCGGTTTCTTAATTGTGGACGAACTGGGAAGTGAACTTACTGGACAGTAGTCATTCTGGGAGAAGACCTTTCGGGAAAGTGTACATTGTAGGAAGTGCGCAAATTGAAAAGAAGACGTTGTCCACCGAAAGGATTAAATGATGTTAGAACTACCTAACTCAGAAATGTGTATGGAAAATTGATAAAAATTCATCAATCTTAAAGTTGTAATGTTATGAAAGTGTTTAAATCTATATCTATCTAATATATAGAAATCTTGAATATATAGAAAGACTTATTACTCAAATAATAATATTAATATTAATGTACCTAAGTGCCAATGCATTAGTTTTACACGCAAGAAAAACCCCGTCGTATTTCAGTATAGATTCCACAATGACATTATCGAGAGAGTGAGTTTGGTTCGTGATCTTGGTGTGTGGTTGGACTCTAAATTGTTGTTCTGCAGCCATGTTGATATTATTGTGAAAAGATCGTTTCGTGCTTTAGGATTTACCATGCGTACTTGTAAGCCTTTCAAATCACTTAGTAGCTTGAAAATTGTATATAATGCATATGTTCGTAGTATTCTTGAATATGCCTCACCTATTTGGTCTCCAATGTACAATGTTCACAAAAATCGTATAGAACGGATTCAAAAGAAGTTCGTGAAACATTTGAATTTCAAAGCTAAAAACAGAGTAAAAGAATGTTATGTAGATAATTGTTGTCGATTCAAGCTACTTACTTTAGAGCGGCGGCGGGCAGTAATGGACATGGGGTTGTTGTACGATGTGATAAACGGGACCATAGACTGCCCCGAGCTTTTAGAAAAGCTAAAGTTTCAAACTCCATTACGCCGTACTCGTCATACACCTTTATTTGCTCTGCCTTTAACTAGTTCTAATTACGCACGCAATTCAGTTTTATCTCGTATTGCTGACAGTTACAATAAATTATTCCAGGAAATCGATTTATTCGCTTATAACAAACGACATTTTATGAAGAAAATTAAAGACCTTATTACTAAAATTTGAATAAGGTGATAAGATTATTTTTGCGTCTGTGTGTAGAAAACAGGGATGTTGCGGATGCCAATTTTTTCACATCCGCGGATGTGAATGCGGATGCGGATTTTTGAAGGCTCACATCCGCGGATGCGAATGCGGATGTTTATTTATTTATTTATTTATTTTCCAGAAAACACACCAACAGTATATACATAAACACATTACAAATTTGTTGTTTACACTAAGGTTAAAAGCATATGTATACACCAATAACAGGCGTGTACAACATTCGCTCACTAAATAGGAGCACCAGCAATCAGGTTATCTTCACTTACCTAAATATAAACACTCGATATAAATACAAAAACGTAATACAAAACTTAACCACATATAAATTGATACAAACTGTTTCTGAATTTTGACAAAGGATTGAAAAATATGTCAATATTAGCAGATTTGTTTACTTTGTTATACTCATTACACATTCTGATAATAGGAGAACTGAGTCCCAGATTGGTCCTGACATTTGCGATATGAAAGGTTTTTGTAATCGGATATCGCGGTATTATACGGGGAACGTTAATAAGGACGCAATTTAAGAGATCCATCGATTTAAAATGGCCGTTGACAAGTCTATATAAGAATACAAGATCGCGGATCTTACGCCGATCGCTAAGTTTTGTCATATTAAAGAAATGAAGTCTGCTATCATACGTACAACGGTGAGATATACCTTGCGAAACGAAAGCCATATGACGCGTGAATGCCCGTTGTATACTTTCGACACGTTGCGAGTGGACACAGTAGAAGGGGTTCCAAATCGTGCTACAATACTCCAGATGACTTCGTGCTAGTGCATTGTACAAAAGTCGTTTAGTTTTGACATTGAAGCCTTTGGTGTTACGCTTTAAGAAACCCACCATTTTACCAGCTTTATTTAAGACAGAATCAATATGCGGTATAAAATTTAAACTTCTGTCGATGATTACACCTAAGTCTCTTATCTGCGATACCTTTTGCAGTTCAATATTATTCAGTGCGTAGACACTGGGTAGTGACTTTGTTTTTCTACTAAACCTCATATGAAAGCATTTGTTAACATTAAGCATCATGTGATTTCGAACACACCAGTGCTCAACACGTTGTAAATCTTCCTGCAGGCCTCTAACATCGATAAACGATTTAACTGTTTGATAAAGTTTGAGATCGTCAGCAAATAAAAGGAAGTTACTATTACGGATTACAAAAGCTATATCATTAACGAATATCGAAAAGAGAATAGGCCCTAAGTGAGATCCTTGTGGGACGCCTGAAGTTGCGTAGTATGGAGTAGACTCATGCCCCCTAACGGATACTATTTGAAGTCTTTTTGCTAGGTAGGACTGAAACCAGTGTAACAAGGACCCATGAACTCCATGATGAGACAATTTTTTCAGAAGGATGGAATGATTAACTTTGTCGAATGCACTGGAAAAGTCAGTATATATTGCATCGACTTCAAGTCCCTTGTCGAGTTCAGATGACAAGTGAGATACAAATGAGCACAGATTAGTTTCGGTAGAACACCCAGATCGAAAACCATGTTGTTTTGAGGTTAAAGCATCATCGACGTGACGAGTTAAGATCGGACAGATCATGGATTCGAATATTTTAGAGAAGGAAGATAGAACAGCTATTGGCCGATAATTTTTAGCGTCGCTCGGGTCACCTTTTTTAAATAAGGGTATTATCCTTGCTTTTTTCCATTCGTCAGGGAAAGATCCAGAGTGAAGAGAGTAATTAAATATTTTACACAGTGGCAGGGCTAGGGCAGAACAGCATCGTTTGATAAACATGGGAGGGATTCCATCCAGGCCGCAGCCTTTAGAAGCATCGAGTTTCTTCATTTTGATGTAGACTTCCTTCTCAGTAAAAACTATTTTGGTTAAACTTATACCATTGGAACATAAATCGCTAGGAGCTAAATATGGATCATTATGTGTATCCTGACAGTATATTGCGGAAAATCGCGATGCAAAAAGGTTTGATATTCCGGGGCCTGTTTCGTAATTAATATTATTATCGTGCATTTTTGCAGGAATAGATACCGAATTGTTGCTTTTCGTTTTAATAAACCGCCAAAAAGCTTTGGGGTTTCTTTTTATATCGGCTTCCATACCTAATTTAAATTTCGTATAACACGCATCATACAAATTACGATAATACTCACGGACTTTATTGTATGCTAAATAATCTCGAGGGTTGTGATATTTTTTATGCTTTTGTCGTAACTTTTCCTTTTCAGACAGTCTCTTGATTAATGCCTGACTGAACCACACAGGGTATTTATAATTTTTTACTTTACGTTCAGGTACAAACCTACGAATCAGCTCTCCCATAACTGAATACAATACTGATACCATATCGTTAACATCAGAACAAGAATCAAGTTTTTCATTCCAATTGACCCTCTTTAATTCCAAAATAATATCAGCATAATTAGCTTTAAAGAAGTTAGGTGTTAATGTTGATTTGGGTTTCAAGTACGAAACAGAAACAGAGTTTGGAATTGTTATTTCCAAACACGGATGCAAATTATCTAACTTACTCAAACAATTAAATGATTCTTCTACTACTAAAGTTGGTATATTACTTATTACTAAATCCAAAATTCTATTGTCAGAGTTTAAAACGGAGTTACATTGACCTAAGTTGTTTGTAGACATAAAATCAGTGAGGGTATAACTAAGCAAATTGGTGCAATTATTAGGTTCTAAATAATTTGTGTTATCACTAACAGACCAACGAATAAAGGATAAGTTGAAATCTCCTAATATAATAGTATTGTCTACTAGATCGATAATATCGTTAACACCGTCGAGATAACCATGCAGAGCAGCGGGTTTCACAGGAGGAGGTAAGTAGACGGCACAAATCGCAATTTTTTTAAAAGTGTTGCTGGAGGGAAGATTAACGATGACCTACACGTCTTCACAGTTACTGCTTTCCCAGCTTTCAACGCGAAGGGATGGGATAACACGAGATACAGCTAT
The DNA here is from genome assembly GCA_963935595.1 of Schoenobius gigantellus. Classification (NCBI taxonomy): domain Eukaryota; kingdom Metazoa; phylum Arthropoda; class Insecta; order Lepidoptera; family Crambidae; genus Schoenobius; species Schoenobius gigantellus. Next base: position 9,630,659 of record OZ012555.1, on the reverse strand, counting down.
AAGCACTCCACCACCATCCTTCCTTGACCCGGTGGTTATCAAACGGTCCCTTCGATACACGTTGTATCTTTGATCTATGAACTCTTTATTAGATATACTACTGTTGAGCCACGATTCAGTGAAAACAATTACATGGTAGTTCGACATTGAAATATTCTTCCAGACGTTGTTGGTTTTTGTCCTTATACCACGGACGTTCTGGTAGTAGATAGATAGGTTATCAAAGCTAGCCATTTTTAATAAATGTATTTGAAATAACATTGCTAAAGGATGAGTTTACACCATAGATTTTAAGGTGTCAATGCTTTTAATCAGGATTGCTTGACAAGCTTCATTTTTACGCACGTGTATACGACCATTCCGAATCCAAACAAACTTATAACTCTGCTCTCGGGCTTTTAGGCGAGTCGCTGCGTGTAATGATTTATTGCTTGGAGTGAGATGTTCAGCAACATAAACGGAGGAGCGAGGTCCACCCAGTCCCAAGTGATGGGAGCTCAATTTATCGCTCTGGTTACGCTTATTGAATGTAGAAACTGCTGCAAGAATTGAATCCCTCTGGCGTTGACTTCGAAGTTTAACAATGACACACCGTGGACGATTGTTGTCATTAGATAACTTAGCGACTCTGGTGGCAACCAGAATGTCGTCGTCTTTTATTGCGCAATCGATGGTTTTGCTTAATTGTACTACAGTGTCGATGAGGTTTTCAGAACGATGTTCTGGAATGCCATTGATCTCAAGATTGCTGTCCCTCATATGCTGCTCAGCTAGATTGAGTCTAGTAGACAAGTCATTAATAGTGGAATGTAGAAACACATTGTCTGTTTCTAGTTTTGTAATGATAAGGGTCTTCTGTTCTATAACATTTTTTAAATCTTCGAACTGCTGATTCATAAATGTAACAGAATCGTGGTATTCAGACATCTTCTGCTTAATCGCCTTAAGTTCGTCCGTCACTTTGTCTTTGACAATAGCATTCATTTCACGATTGATAATCGTTCTCAGGTCATCCAGAGTCACACTCTGAAGAATATTATTAGATTGGTATGAGCTTTGCTTAGGTCTTAATGTGACATTCGAACTAGCCGGTGAATCCGATATATCTAGAGTTGTGTGTTTGGGCGCTTCGGTTGATGAATTTGGTCGCGCAGCCGAGCGCGCAGGGGTGTCATCGTTTTTCGGTACTTTCTTGTGACACTCGGGACATTCCCAATCTCGCTTTTCTTCTTTACTCATCGCCATGTAGCGTTTTTCAGTCATGACGCAGGCTGGTTCATATTTAAGAGCGCATTTGGAACATACCAGGTGATTTCTCGATTTGAAGTTTTTTTTACATGTTATAGAAAAAAAGTATATGAATTAAGAATTAAAATAATAATAGAGTAATTTTCGCCCGCGTTATTTTTATTTTTCCGTGGGAATTTTATATTTTCCCGTAGGAAAAATAATTTTATAGCCTATGCTCATTAGGGATAATGTAGGATTTTCAATGTGAAAGAATTTTTCAAATCGGTCCAGTTGTTTTCGAGCCTATTCAATACAAACAAACAAACAATCAACTCTTTCCTCTTTATAATATTAGTAAGTAGTTAGTTAGTTTGGCTGGGCTCTGTCGCACTTAGACTCATGATTGGGCCATTGTGCGTTCTGACTTTACGTCAGCCTCTATCCTACTCCATCCATCCCAGGTCCTCCCAAAATACCAGCAGCCTTTGTGGGCTACTACATGCTACTACATGCAAGAAGTTTCGCCCGTTGATCGGCCACGCTTGTGCATTCCATAAGGACGTGCTGTGGCGTTTCCTCCGCCTCCATGCATCCTCTGCATAGAGGGCTGTCTGTCACCCCTATTGTGAATAGGTGTTTGTGTAGGAGGCAGTGTCCGGTTATAGTGGCTATAACTTTTCAGATTTCGTCTCTCTTTAGTCTGATGAGGGAACGGGCAAGCTTTTTGGATGGTACCGGGATTGCATCTTTTGTTTGCTTGCATCCCCTATGGGCTCTCCATTCTGTTAGATGTTGTTCCTCGGTTTTCTCACGCAGCCAGGTTTTTATTTGGGCCTGTGGAATTGGCAGTAAGTGCTCTGGTCCATACATTTTTGTGTTTGAACCTCTCTTAGCCAATTCATCTGCTGGGTCGTTGCCAAGTGAGTCGCTGTGTCCTTTTATCCATTGCAAAGTTACCCGGTTTGTATCTGCTATGGCTTGGAGCATGTTGTGGCATTCCAGTATAAGGACAGAGTTAATAATATTGTTTTGGAGGGCCTGCAGGACAGATGCGCTATCTGAGATAATCTTTATGTTAAGATTACTAATACCTCTAGCTGCAACTGCCTGTGCCGCTCTGGTGATGCCAATGCAATCTGCTTGGAAGATGGTGTTCCGCTTATCTAGGGTTATTGATAATTTGATATTAAGGTCGTTTGAGAAGACACCGGCCCCAGTTCCACAAGTGGTCTTGGAGCCATCTGTGTATATCCTAACTTCTTTAATATCAGAGCAATCTTTTGATTCTGCTGTTAGTTGGATATCGTATCTTCTGCCAAAGACATGGTGGCATGGTATTCTATCGATTGGTGCATCGAGAAGAGGTATTTCTTTCGTACTCCAATCTAGGATTATCGTATGTGTTTTTCCCATGTTACGTTTCCATAGTCCCTGCGATCTTAGTCTTATGGCTGCTGCTTTCGCCTCCTCTTCCATGACTAGATCTAGGGGTCTCAGTTATAAGAGGTATTCTAGGGAGGCTGATGGAGTGGTTCTCATACATCCGCTGGTCGATGTTGTTGCTAAGCGTTGCAAACTTTGGAGCTTAGCTTTTGCTGTGGTCAGTTGGGTTCTGGGCCACCAAACGACTGATCCGTAGGTTATAGAAGGTCTTATAACTGCAGTGTATAACCAAAGTGTGATTTTTAGGTTTAGACCCCATTTCTTACCAACGAGTCCTCTGCATTGGTTAAACGCTAGGCATGCCTTCTTTGTTAGTGTTTCCATGTGACTCGCCCAGTTTAATTTATTATCGAAGATAATGCCCAGATATTTTACTTGTGTTGAGAGGGAGAGTTTGGTGTTAAATAATGTTGGTAGCTGTAGTTCTGGTAACTTCCTTTTGTTTCCGGAAAGTATAAGTTCTGTTTTATTTGGATTTACTGACAATTGATGTTCGTCACACCATTGTTCTACTAATACTAGGGCTGCGCGCATTTCCTTGCATAATATGTTTTCTGCAGTCCCATTTATCAGTATTGCCAGGTCATCTGCATAACCAATAGTAGTGTAGCCTCTTTCGTTTAGTTTCCTTAGGAGGCTGTCTACTACTTTGTTCCACAGAAGTGGGGATAGGACTCCCCCTTGGGGGCATCCTTTGACCACTTTAGCTCTAATGGTGTTGTTCCCCACTATCCGAACCGCCCTCTTGCTTACCAGCTCGGTGATCCATTTTGTTATTGCTGGTTCTATATTGTACTTTTGAAGGACGTGGTTAATGCTGTTGTGCATTGTTTTGTCGAAAGCTCCTGCTATGTCTATGAAGGCGCCTAGGGCGGAGGATTTGTTATGTATGGCCGACTCTATTTTACGGACCACCATAATTATGTAGTGCCGACTCTGTGGACCTGCCTTTTCTATAGGCGTGTTGTTGGGGATGTAAGGGTCTTTCTTGGAGTGCTCCATCCCTAAGGTGTCTGTCTACTAATCTTTCCAGTGTTTTGAGCAGGAATGATATTAGTAAGTATAGACAATTAGTAAATGACTTTAAAAAAAGGAGCATTATACTTAATAAAAAGTAATATTGCCACCTTCTTTGATTCAAGCCGGTTACGCAGAAGTTCATAAATTAAACTCGCGCTACTAAATAATTGTTCGCTAGGAACACGCGGAGTGGATAAACGATAAGTCTTAGTATTCCACAGTAAAACACAACAACACAAACACGTAATGATTTATTTACAAGAAACAAGTGATGCACCACAACAAACGCGTCGGATCTTGTCACCAATTTTTTCGTTCCCAAACGGCACGCGCCATTCAATTTCTTTCTTGTCGCAACTTGTCTTACATCCGCATCCGCATGATCATCCGCATTGATTATTGCGGATGCGGATGCGGATGCAGGTGTCCAAATCCATGCGGAAGCTCCGCATTTGCGGATGCGAATGCGAATATTCGCGACATCCCTGGTAGAAAACCATAATTCACCTGTTAATTGCATGGTAGGTATGTGTATACGTGTTATATTATATATATATATATGTTTTAGATTTAATACAAAAATATAATTGGTAAGATTTTATTTAATGAATGTGTTGTTAAATTTTGTTAATGTGCGCACGATTAATTAAGAATGTACCTAGCAGGATATGATAGATATACAGTACTTACATCTATGAATAACAGTTTTGGCCTAATAAGTGTTAGTCAACTCAACTTATTTTTAAGTAGATTTAAGATATGGCTGTAGTTTTGTTAGGTGGTATTCCATTCATCAAAATTAAATATCTTCGTCCATTGTACATTGACCAAAGAAATTTGATGACTTCATCAAATGTGTTAGCAGCACTGATATTCGATGCAGGTTGGTGTTTTGTATTTGTATATACAGTGATACTTTCATTACAATGTACCTTATGTAATGTAGAGTCATTCATATGTGGAAAACGCCTATACGAATGTTTGTCCTCGAACTATAATCCCTAAATGTTCTCTAAGATTAAATTTTTCAATTGTGAAATAGCTTTTAATTGTAGAATAAATATAGCGGTTTGACAGTTTTCCCATGTTAAAATTTTCAAACTGTCATATTTAGGTACTTCTCGGATAAGAGTTATCTGGCTATTGAGAAATGGACCCTAAGTAAATTATTCTGAATGCTTTGAATAAATAGCTTCACCCAAAGCTTTTTGTTTTGATTTTTTCTTTTTTAGGGTTCCGTACCTCGGAAGAAAAAAAGGGAATGCTTATAGGATCATTTTGTTGTCCGTCCGTCCGTCTGTCTGTCTGTCATGACCCTTTTTCTCAGGAACGCGTAGAGGTATCAAACTTCTAAGCCAAAGCAATCAAAAGATACAGCCGTTTATGCCGCCAATTTTCGCAAATTTTCGACACTCGCAAGGGAATCAAAACCTACAGGGTATTTCCCGTGAACTCAGAATCTTGAAATTTAGTACAAAGTAACGTCTTATAGCACAGACACAGAATATATAAAGGAAAAGTTGCGAAAACCGTAAATTTTTAGATACATCATATAATAAAAATATATGGGTGAACTTTTACTTATATACCTACAGGTTTGTACGGAACCCTCGGTGCGCGAGTCCGACTCGCACTTGGCCGGTTTTTAGTATAATAACTGAATAAAAATCGCGGCACATAAACTTGCTCCGCGCTCCTACATTTTCTCTTACTACGCAAAATCTTGGACAAAGATATAGGACAAGTGGAAAGGGTATTCGTCAAAGAAATTTGATGAAATATTTCACATAGAAAATGGACAAAGATATTTGTTAAATCGAATACCACCCCTATCGAATTCCTCCGAATCGGCTTGACCGATTTTTATGAAATTTTTTGAGTAGGCATATTTGGTAGGTCTGAGAATAGGTCGTAAGCTATTTTTATACCCCTCGGTGATGAGGGTGGCCCTCTCCAGAATATTTGATATTTTTTTTAACAATTATTATGGCGAAATGTATATGTATAGTTCGCGGGCACAGCTAGTATTATATAAAGATTGATTATACATCAAGTTTGGTCAATACCCTATTAAGCCGAAACCTACACATCTTAACATATTTATTTAAAAGTGATGACGTCACTAAAAATTCGAACTAGTAAAATTAATCTTTAAATCTTCCACACAAATAGTTGGATCTGTGAAAAAAAATTCTGTGACGCCATATTGTTTATTATGGGTAGGTTTCGGCTTAATAGGGCATTGACCAAACACCTCGTATAAATAACAACAGTACATTTTTGTTTTAAAATTCTATATTTATTCGCATTCAAATTGATTGATATTTGGTGATATGAACAAGAAAACTTAATCTTATCTATGAACAATAAATAACAAGTAGGTACACATATATGCAATGCTTCTGATTTTATTGAATTAACTCATTCAAATTGACGGAAATCAACTTCGCGTTCTGATGAAGTGAAACTTCGAAGAAACTTTTGAAAACATTCATAATTATGTGTTCGCCGTGCCCGAACATTGCGAGCAGGTCGTTTGTCAGAGAGCTATGAAATTTCAGAAATTAAGTCACCCACCACCGTTTGAAGGCTTTGTAATTTGACGCGATTTGTCGGCGATGGAATCTAACTCCTCTCACGAATTCCTATTGATTCGAGAGTTATTGGCGCCTTTTACCGTATAATATCCCTATTATTAAGTTTGGAGGGGTAGAATGGGAGAAATTTATTAACTTCCACGAAATTACGTATAGGATTTAAATGTTGTATAAGTTGTCAAGCTCTTCGACGTCAGACTTTTATTTAGCACTGCTTTTATATCACGAATAAATATAAGAGAAGCACACAATACAATTCATAATTACAACGCGTGTTATTCGTATCTGGATATTTTTTTGGAAAACGTTGTACGAGTAACTTAAAACGGACCGTGCCTTCTTATATAATAACTTTCCCATACACATTATATATCTTTTGAACTGTTTTTGCAGCGCTCTGGCGCCACATTGGAATTTATATTAGTAAATAACACGATATTTTTAACTGACTTCAAATAGGAGGAGGTTGTCAATTCGAAACGTATGTTTTTTTGTGTGTATGTGACCTCATGAAGCGGTGCATATACTTAGTGTTCACGAAAAATAGGTAGTGCAATGTGTGCATAAATGTCAAATTCAAATTTAGACATTTAGACGATTTGAAATTTTTATATAAAAATGTTATAGTCTATTCAAAATAAGAAGGTTCCCGTGACAGGTCAGTTTTCCGTTTCATGCATACAGTTTCTGTGATTAAAAATATTATGTTTTAAAAATATAGCTTATCTTTTAAGGTTATTCTTATCAAAAATGTAATAATTAATTCCATATTAAATAAAACAAGGGTGATATAAATAATCTAAAGAGGTTTTATATTTTTAAAACATATTTTTTTAATCATATGGAAACTAGTAAGCATGAAAAGGAAACCTGTCACGGGAACCTTCTTATATTGAATAGTAAACATTTATGAAGTTCTGAGTTGATAAAAACTTAATTAATTGACTATAAAAGCTTTCCAGCTTTTACTCTGCATTAACTAATGTTGTGACTGTTATATTAAACAAGAGTAATTGATGAAATTGACAGGAGTGCACACGATCGTCCTACTCGTATTAAAGTAGCCCGAAATGATATATTGTTTCATATATGCTAACTTCATATATTTTAAACTATGTAAAGTTAGCGTTTTGTCGAACTGGCCACTTATAATTTGGTTTGGAGTTCAAAAAAATCAAATTTATAATTTGAGCTCGTGTAATTTTATTTTAGTTTTTATATTTTGTAAAATATTTTTTATTATCAGCTTTGAAAATAAAAAATATTTTACAAAATATGAAAACCGACTTCAAAAACACTGAAAGTTAAAAATAATATAGGAATAGATACAGACAACATCACACTTGTATATTGAAGTCGGTGCCAAACGATAATCTCCTAGAAAGTCTTAAAATTTGTCACCGAATTTAATATAGAAGTGTGATGTTGTCTGTACCTATTCTTATATTATGTTTAACTTTTTAGTGTTTTTGAAGTCGGTTTATATATTTTGTAAAATATATTTTGATTTTTAACGTCTTAATGAAAGAAACCCTAAGACAAATTAGAGTTTCCCTCGATTTTAATGGGATCCCATCATCACATCCTGGCTTTGGTGACCTTGGGACCACCCCAGGAGTATACTCTATAGAATACAAAATGAATATTGAAAATCGGTCTACAATTGGCGGAGTAATCGTGTAACATACACACAAAACATGTAGGACATACCTATAAAAGGACAATGTCGAAAATCGCCCCATGACCAACAAAGATTTGATTTAAGTACGTCATAATTATATGCATATTTTTAAACACTCATAACAAATATATGTATTCGACGGACAAATCAAAAATATTTAAAAGTAGGTTCTTTCAGAAACAAAACTAAATGAAGTAAAATATACGAATGGTTATTGTCACCTTTGCTCCATTGAATAGAATTGAGTCGATTTTATGTAGGCATGAACATTTGTTTATTTCTATAAAAATGTTTTTATAACTTCTTTCACAATTTACAACGTTAAGACACGTCAATTGACTATTCACGCGCTATCGCTTGTTAGTTCGTTGTGTTTTTGACCAGCTTTATTATTTCGAGATTTCTTGTTTTTTACTACGCGGCTATAATAACGTTGTTTGATTGATTGCAATAATTATTATTTTAACAATTGTATAGGTATGAACTATATGTATTGTTCTAACGTAATAAAGTGTTACTTCAACTAACCTCAAAATCTGATTCATTTTGATTTATAATTCGATTTCGGAGCTTGTCCTTAGTATTTGATGTCGACGTACAGTATTTACTAATGTCTAATTATACGAAAAGCATTTTTTCAGTGCTGTTGGTGTTGGGGCGAACAATGTATGGACGCAGAGCAATGTCCTTTAAGGGTTTCATTCGATTTTTATGGGATCCCATCATCAGATCCTGACTTTCACAAGGTCACCACCTTGAGGCCACTACCACCACAAGGAGTATATCGAATACAAAAAGAAAATTGAAAATCGCTCCACAATAGGGATGTTGACGAATTTTCAGGACTTGGGTACATGTAGGTAATTATTACGATAAAACATATAAGCGGCAATTAATCAACAGAATGGAAAAATATGACATATTTTAGAATGTTTAATTGTTAATTATTATACCTTTTAATTTAAATTTATCTTGTAAAAAAAATGTTACTTACAAAGATGATTTCACGTTCGTAAACTCTGCTGTACAAAAATCTTTGTTCTTAGTAAAGAAACTTGCCACCATCATCCTTCTATGTCTATTTTATCTATATTTGGTAAATTATTACTGTTTCATTTTCTTTAATTAATCCAGTTTCCATTGTTATTTTCACTTATATGCAGATAAGTTAAAAAATCATTTTGGCTATCAAGCCAAAACCTACCCAATGTTAACATAGTCAATAAAAGTTATGGCGTCATTCTAAATTCGAAATTGTAAAATACATTTTGAAATCCCCCATACAAATAGTTGGGGATTTAAAAAAATCATTTTATAATTTCGAAATTTCAATGACGCCATAACTTTTATATGATTACTAGTGGGCCCGGCGGACGTTGTCCCGCCCGATTACAGCGCCACCTACCGGGTCCAACTATACGTTTAAACCTTCCTTGCGCCTATCCAAATACACACAGAAAATTTCGTAAGAATCGGTCGAGCCGTTTCAGAGTTTTTGCGAGACAAACACACAGCGTTTCATTTTTATATATAAGAAGTAGAGAAGAAGAAGAAGAATATGTTAACATGGGTATGTTTCAGCTTGATAGGGTATGTACCAAATACTGTGTGTACCTAACCGTTTGGGTTGTGATTATGAAACTTAGGGCACTAGTTTATCTAGGGCCTAGGGGGTCTCAATATGCTCGTACTTATAAACCAAATTTGGTGTGTTAAGGTTCAAAAGTGTCTCGAAATTGTTCGTGTAAAATTACACAGAATGCTACTTACCAGTCGTCTTTGCTTGACAAGCTACCGCGTGTCTTGATAACAAAAATAGAATAATTTTAAATTAAGAAAATTACTACAAATTTAATCTTAAACAGAATTTCTGTTTATACAGCTCTTGCTCAGCTACGGGTGGCTTTATTGGAATAGAAGTTGTTATAAAACGTTTAATTAAGGAATATGAAAAATAATTATTCTTCGCGAACGCTGCGCACCTGTGATTGACTTAGGGCTGCCAACACAACGTTGCTTCATCATAAACTATATTAATTTTTAAATGATTACATTTAGAAAATTATTGTTGGTATTGTGATTTAATATTGTTGCTAAAATTAGTTGATTAATTGATATGCATACATTTTTGCCACTGCGTCCGTTCGTCGGACTTAGAATACATATTGTGTCACTGCTCCCGTAAGATGTCGTGAGAGCCGACTAACGATCTGTTTCAATGTTCTATCTATCTCTAGATTTGTTTACCGGAGATAGAATTTTTACATATTTTGTTTGGGGCTAATGTCAAATACCTATGCCATATACCAGCGTGATGGAGTCGGCGAATTCTTTCATCTCCAAGGATAAAGAGAGATCCGCGCTCAGCCGTCGGACGTAGAAACAGAACATAAAATAATCCCGCCCATAAGGGCAGGGAGAACACCGGGGGGTTTTAGTGGGTAGGCCTGTGCTCTGACGGGAGAGCCCCACATACGCTTGCCGTCTAGCCAAAGGCGGGTACGGTGCGGTTACGCATTTCCCCCCGCAAAAAAAAGACGCTTTACGGTAAACTCATTAAATGCCAATTTAATTTATTGTAAAATTAATTAATATTTATTGCATAATTATCGATATTGCAACCCCAGAGTGAATCTTTTGAATATCACATTAAGTACCTAATATTTTTAATACATTCAATAGATCTAGAACATGACTCTATCTGTATGGTCGTTTGTTACTTGGAGTCCATATCTAGAGCGAAAGTAACAAAAAAAATTCCGAAACAATTTCGAGATTGACAGTAAAATGATTAAGACATCTCTCTCTCTTCAATCGGTCTCTCAATGCTGAGAATCGTGACCCCTGTCACTAGGTCGAGTCTCGGATTACTGCTCGCCATGAACGACGGTCTTGCGCCAGATGCAGTGCTTTGTGTATAGGCATCTTCAGCGTCTTTGCAACAAGGTCAGTCCAACGAGCCGGTCTGCGGCCACGCGGTCTGCTTCCTTCCACGTTCCCTAGCATAATGGTCCTTTCTAAATTGTCAGGGTTTCTCCGCGTCACGTGGCCAAAAAACTGGAGGGCTCTACGTATTAGCAGTGTTGATAGCCGTTCTCTTATTTTTAGCTCCTCCAATATAGAGTCGTTGGTCCGAAACTCTGTCCAGCTCACGCGCAGCATCCGTCGCCAGTACCCCACATTTCAAAGGCATCGATGCGAGACAAATCTGCAGCTTTTAGTGTCATAATGCAGCTTTTAGTGATTAAGACATAATGGGATTAATTTTCTGGTTTGGCCAATATCAATTCATCGGGGTATTTCATTACTAGCGAACTTATTTATAACATAAATTTGTCGAAATGTATATGGAAATTGGTAAGTTAAGCAAAGAGACAGCCCTTAGCACGTGTGTTTATAATAGCATGGAACTCATTTCAAATGCTTCATAGTTCATTTCATACCTATCAGATACAATTCAAATAAAAAGTTTTTTATTTAGGTTGACGATTCCTCAATAACAAAACCTTTTATTTGAATTGTTTTTAAACAATTTCACTTATTGCAAGATAATACAAAATTGCTAGCAGCGAAATAGGTTTCGTTGGTTAATATAAAGAGGTTAATTAAGGTTTTTAAAGAACAATGGCAGAAAAATGTCAGGATTTTTTTCTAGCGTCCCTAAATCTCCTATATAGCAAAGAAATTAAAATAATTTTCTAAGATTTTTGAAATATACACTTATTTTTGTACAAGCCGGAGTTCCTTTTGTTTTCATAAAAGTATATCAAATGTAAAAGTATATAAAATGTTGCTAGACGTTCAATATTTATCACATTCCATTTCAATATTTGACGATCTCAATGGATCTCAGACGAACCTACACGTTCAATGCGGGTCGCGTCAGTATCACGGAGTACATAATCACTGTCAGTATCTCTCTAATCTGTGGATGTGTAGATACGGAAAATATACGTAAGCCGTGTTCCATCTAAACGCAGATTTGCAGCATTATCAACATTTTTAGCATCATCGCGTTTCATTAGATTTTGACGCTAGCATCGTATGTTAACGTAATGCATTCCATTTTGAGGTTAGGTTCTCTTTGTGAAAAATAGCGCGACTAAAAAATGTTCACATTTCTTAGAAGAAAAGCAAAACAGGGTTAACATTTGATATCGGGTCCATCTATCGGGTCCGAATAGCAATCGACTTCTTTAGGGATCCCGGTCCGAATAGCCATTCCGTTTTTTTAATTGGTTTATTCCCGTAATTAATTAGAAAATATAAATGTATATAAATAAAATACCATAGCCATAGATAAAATAACAAAACACTGTACCTACCTACGTTATAAAAGAGCTCACAGAAGAATAATGCGGTGCATAACCTAAAAAAAATTAAATACCAATATCTCTTTTTTCCGGCTTTATTGAATAAACATTATTTTACATATAGATTCTAAAATTGACGCCGAATCTTTTAATATATTTTTCATTACGGGACGCTACAATTTGATCCCAGACATTTTCTTCTATGGAGACTTGCCATTGTTCTTTAAAAAAATGAAAATGAAATAAACGTTTTTTAAAAATACGGAGGGACCGACGGACTTTCATAATTATCTTGTCTCTTTTATACACTGTCCTATAAAATCTATATTAATGCTCCATATTACCTCAAAGAAAGCCGTGCCCACTGCTCTATCAGTAATTGCGTTCTTTCTACAATCTATCTCTGTATATTCCTTAATATCACTCCTCCAAGTCTTTCACTCAGCAAGTTATTAGATTATAGAATTCACTGCCTGAGACAATCAGGCGAGCGCCATCGCAGGATTCTTTTAAGGTCTGAGTCTAGAAGCATTGCCTGAATCTGGAATACAGGTAATATATATATTTATGGTATGTAATATGGTGTGTATTGTTTTTATTTATGTAGTTCGCTATTTATGTGTATAGGTATATGTTATTATTAAATATTCTTCCTTTACCCGTTTTTTTTGGAGGGGAATGCGTGACCGTACTCCCCGTTAGCTAGACGACGAGCGTGTGTGGGGCTCTCCCGGCAGAGCGCCGGGCCTACTAACTAAACCCCCCGGTGTTCTTCCTGCCCTTATGGGCGCGCGTGCTAGGGTCCACACTGCGAATACCACTACCAACGCGCCCGGGCTAGCCCGACCTGACTGGTCGGGCTCCTCAGAGGGAGACAATCTTCAGAGGGAGGGCCTTACGGCGGCGTACACGGGGCCAACCGTGCACGCAGGCCTCCACGGCAGGGTCATTAGACGGGCATCGCTTGCGCGAATGCCCGCCTTCTCCTGCCTCTCCGTCTACGGCGGATGAAGGATCATTCTCCCGCTCCCTCTCCGCGGCCGCCTTATTCTTCCTTAACCCTAAGGTTGTCTGGTAGAAATTAATATCTTAGCAATAAGGCCGCCATTTAATTATGTTTGTTTCTGTGATGTGTGATTATGTTAAGTTTCTTTGTGCAATAAAGCATTCATTCAATGATAAAAGTGTCTACCATGTGTCTACTCATTCATTCTGACATTTAACTTACTCGTGGGTTCGTTATACGAGTATTATAATTTTGTTACAGTTTTATCAGACCGAAGGTGAATTTTCATAAAACCTAATATTCGCAGGATATTCACGATAAGCATTATTCTTTTCACCCCAATACCAACTTTTCCCACTGGACCACATTCAACGTATAGAGCGACTCGAATCGTCGACTGCCAGGAAATTTCAAATCGGCTTGATACCTTGGCGCTGCGTAGAGATGTCGCCTCTCTATGCATCTTCTATCGCATTTATTACAAGGTATGCTTCGAGGAATTGTTCGGACTCATACCTGCCGCCTCTTTCCGCCATCGTTCCTCGCGACAAAAAATCCATAACCGTCATTTAGATGGTTGGCAGTCTACAACTGTGCGTTTCTCTCGTAGTTTTCTGCCTCGAACAGTCAAACTTTGGAACGAATTGTTGCCTGCGGTGTTTCCGGACCAATACGACCTTCAAACCTTCAAGAAAAGAGCGTATTTCTACCTTAAAGGCCGCAACGCACTTGTAACTCCTCTTGGGTTGTAGGTGTCTATGGGCGACGGTAATCACTAACCATCAGGTGATATGTTTGCTGTTATTGTATCCCAGAAAAAAATATTATAATTATTATTCGACTCAATGTACATTATTATTAATAAATAAATGAAATTGAATTTAAAAGAGGCTCTATGAAATAACTTCATAAGTAACATAAAATTCGAGATAACTTTTATCTTGTCTTTATTTATTTTACCAATCATCGTTGGATGTAAATGTGTTGCCACTGATAAAGAGCGTGATAGTGCATCCAGTACGACGTTTTGAGATCCACTATGAGTATGATGCACAATAATAAAATTAAAAGGCGACAATCTACACTCTCAACGCGCCAGACGTCCTGTTGGATCCCACCTTCCACTACACGGCGAACTCGAGCGTCCGAGCCTTAGAGGCGCGCTCGCGTTGCAGCCGCTCCCCGCACCGGCTATAACCGCCTGGTGACTCTACTCAGAGAGCGGGACACCCCCGTGGTGATGCCTCTCTGACCTAGAAATCCATCAGGTTAGGTTTGCCAAACGAGGCTTGAGGACCCACCAAAGTTCTCGCCTTCTTATAAATAATTAAGGTGAAGCTGTAACAGCCATCTGCGGCTAACAGCATAGGCAGCATTATTTTAAATATTGTCATATCAATGTTATGTTATGTTAAAAATGTATATTTTTTTCAACTTACTCGTAAAGTGGATCTAATTTTACCAGTTTTAGATTATAGAGCAGCTCATAAAACACGCGTGTATTATAGCCGAGGCACGCATCACAGAGTCCAGCAATGCTGCACATGCCGGCCGCGCCAGTATTGTACTATATTTTTTAAAAGCATCAACTTCACCATCAACGAACTATGTGATTTTTTCCAACGATTATTTTTATACCATTATTTAGTTTTGTCTACAAATTGACAATGATTTGTGTTATTTATTAAAAAAATAATTCATATTATTAAATATTTTTCCTCACAAGGGAGTACTATATTCTGTGTCACAAGTGTGTTGAAAAAGGTCGTACGATATACTCGTATGTGCATTGGTTATACACATTCGGCTCTATTACGCCCTCACCTTCGGCTCGGGCTGAAATTCCGCCTCGTGAGTTGTAACCAACATTACCGCACTTTAATGTTCTATAGACGTCAATCATCTTTCGTATTTTCCTGTCATATTTTTTTGCTTTCTTCGCTTTGTATTGTCTCGACGTGTGATCTACTATTTTGTTATTTCTTTCAATTATTACTTTTCGTTCTTTTATTTCTTACCTTTTGACATACTATAAGGAAGCTCTTGTGCCTTCATCTCACCTGATGGTTTGTGACGATAAGCCCCAAGGTGGAAGCGAGCTTCACCTGGACTCCTCAACAACTGAGGAGCTGGTTATCTTACCTATAATTTATTGTCAGAACACAACAATGCTATTAACATTGTTATTATGGCGACATACTTAGGTAAGACAGTGGTAGCTAGCCAGGCGGGTTCAGAAGCCCTACCACGAACCAAACTGAGCAGAAAATCTTCTGCGCCCATGGAGAATTGAACCCCGGACCTCCCGATCAACAGCCGTTGGACCACGGAGGCGATTAGAATTCTGGTGTTGAAAACAATTGAAATAAAATTGTTGAAGCAGTTTGTTGAAGCAGCAAGCAAATTGAGTTGACACTCAGTTTTATGTTGAAGTTTAATTCAAGCTGTCGCCCATTATTTCATATTCTTCAGCTTGAATTAGGCGCTTAACACATTGCCGCCGCATCCCGCTGCGGTGTACGGAGGGACGAAATCCGCATGCGGCTGCGGGGACACGAAACCGTGCCACCGTACGATTTGCTCCGTATCACCGTCCGGAGCTACGGTGCACGACGCCCCGCATCACCGCATTATCTATGTCGAGATCTATTACGCGTATGCACGTCCTTTCTACGCAAAAATCCGTACGATACTGCGGCACAGTGTGGCATACCCCGCGGACCGCACCGCATCACCGTCCGGGAGTGCGATGCCGTCGCGCGCGCCATACAACCGCACGGACATGCGGTGTGTGTTATACCTTACGGTTTTTGTATACAAATTAAGATTCTTCAGTCAAAATTATAAACCGCAGCCGCACACCGGAACGGTGTCCGGTGCAATGTGTTATGCGCCTTACTCAATCCTTTTTAACAAGTCTCTACGTTATCTTGACGTTATCAGATACTTATTTAAAAATTGGGGCTTGTGCCCTCGAAGGGGAAGTTTTTATGAAATCGAGGTCATTTGGAATTCTTTTAATATTTGTTAGAGCGGATATTGTAATCCATCTAACAACATATCTATAAAACTGCAAAATTTGAAATAAATATTTGCATTTGGTTATTTTCCAGTTTAATTGGTATTAATTTACCGTGAAAAGTTGTTTATCTAGCGTCAAATGTCTGCCCTCAATGTTCAAGTTCAAAATTATTTACTCCTCATATTAAATTAAATTCGCATCTAAAGTATGTGAAAACAAATACATAATTTTAAGCATACCTTCATTTGATATTGGAATGTTTTTGTACCTATGTGTATTCACATATAATGCTTCCATTCGCTTTGAGAGCACGAAAACGCTTTCTTGGTATCATTAAAACCTTTAATAAGTCCGTCAATTTATAAAGGATCCGCTAAGTACGGATAAGAGCTAAACTTAATGTCAAAGAGAGCTTATAAAGACCGGCGTACAAGTCAAGTGCGAGGTAAAAGAAACAGTCTTGTCTTTTGGTAAATACCAATTTATAAAAGAATAATAATTCTAGATGTAAACGAACTCGAACTTAAACTCAAGAAGTCGGTGAAAAAATCTTTATTCAACATAGGCCTTTACCGGCACTTATTGATGTCAAAACAAAGCAAAATATTTTAATTTAAAGGTGGAAGCATATTTATTTAACCTTTTATGTGCATACATTCTGAATATAATCAAGATGTCTGCAAATACAAGTAAGAAAATAAAAGAAGACTCTACACCTGTTCAGAAATTGGGACAGCCTTCTCGAGAAGAACAGGCAAGAAACTTGGAAGGTATATTTTTTTTATCACTTCTTTTAATAATGGCTTTCTCCTATCCGCGCTTTGTTTCACTTTTAATCCTAATTTAATTAGCTTGCCACATTAATCTGCACCCATTTTCGACAAAAGAATTTCCGCTCGGCCATTTAAACTTTTCTGTTTTAAGTTCATCTGTCACGTTCATTTTATCTTGCCCGTAAAAATGGCTTCCCTTCTGCTGAGGCCACGTTTCACTCGGGATCCGACGTGAAAGTCTGAATTCATTCTTAAAATTTTAACGCGACCGCACGGAACTTCCAAATATTTCATTTAAATCTGAATACTTTTGGTGTAGTATAAACGAAGTTGTTTTGCGGTGTCTTTGTTAAACTTACGAGTATTAATAATAATGTCCTCCTAACTAGACTTGTACGGAACTGAGACGTGGCCGCTTACAATGGGTCTCATAAGAAGGCTGAAAGTCACTCAAAGGGCGATGGAGAGGGCTATGCTCGGGGTTTCTCTATGTGATCACATCAGAAATGATGAGATCCGTAGAAGAACTAAATTACCGACATAGCCCAAAGAATCGCAAACCTTAAGTAGCAGTGGGCAGGACACATCGCTCGTAGGACTGATGGCCGTTGGGGCGGAAAGGTCTTCGAGTGGCGGCCGCGTACCGGGAGACGCAGTGTTGGTAGGCCCCCCACAAGGTGGACCGACGATCTGGTGAAGGGCGCGGGAAGCCGCTGGATGCGGGAGGCGCAGGACCGATCGGTATGGAGATCCTTGGGGGAGGCCTATGTCCAATAGTGGGCGTCTCTTGGCTGATATGATGATGATGATGATGAACTAGACTTGTGCAGAGTATATCACTGAGAAGAAAAGTGAGATATATCTTTTGGAGCTGGTGATATACAGGGTAACCTCGCAGGATTAGATAGCGAGCATCATTAACTACAACGTTTGTTCTACGACTTTTGATAATTCGTTAGATTTTACTTTCATACAAAAATAAATATTCATTTAATATACCTCTAGAATGTTTGTAACTTTACGCGCACAGCGCGAGAGCGTGAGCGTAGCGTTGTCTTCCGTCGTCGCTTATAAATAAAACATAGACTTATCAATGTCATGACAGTGCAACAAAAAGTTGAAAATTGATTTTTGTTCATTGTATTGAGTTATCTTCAAACTCGTAAAACAAACGTTGTAGTTAATGATGTTTGCTATCTAATCCTGCGAGGTTGCCGGTAACTTAAAATTTACCCTGTATATCACTCTTTTATATCACTATATCACTTTTATATCACTAGCTCAGTTGAGTAATTCATGCGAAAAAAGCATTGATGCTAGAGAAACTAGATCTAGAACTAGAGAAAAATTAAAAAGCGTCTCAGTAATTCTGTACAGAATTCTAAATATCGACATGAAAAATTTAATTCCATGTTTACGATTTTGTAATAACGAGACGGTGATACGATATAAAAAAAACACAACTTTTAAATTGTTGGCGTTTATGAACCTGGCAATAACCAAACATATTGCAATGCAATAACTAACCCCCGTAATAGAGGAGATTTCGTAATTGGCCGTGTTTCATTTACCTACTCAAGATCCGTGCAATGTGAAATACGGATGCAGTACATTATGGGAATACTTTAAAAATAAAATAAATATTTATTGTTTTTATCTACGCTTATTCTAACCTTGCCAATTACTAGTAGTTTCTCAATCGAAAACAACCAGTAGTTTCAATTTTCCAAAATTCTATATCTTCGAAAAAAAATGCAAGGAAAAGCCAAAGTTTATATGTGTAACTAATAATGAACGCACGTAATTCTTATGGTGCAACACCGAAGTAAAGTTTCCCTGAACATTGTATTTGTGATAAACATGGATTTAGAACCTTATCCGAACTGCTATAAGAAACATTTTGAGGTTACAATGTCATTAGGTTCTTGAGAATCTGCGGAAGCAAGCATACTCCGCGAAGGAAGGTCCCTATCTCATTAGCATCAGTCTTGACTAGTTTAAGAGGATTAGTGGACTATTTTTAACTTCGAGCTAAATACGCGACAAAGACTAAGCGTATTAGGTTCTTTTACCGGCTTGGAGTACAGTAGTTTAAATGTAGATGAAATTCAGAAATGGTTATGAATAAAATATTAAAAACTCCTTTCTACTCAAACTTGGTATATTATACCGGGTGTAACTGAACACCCCAATAACATTTAAGGGGCATATAAGTTACATACTAAATGGACCTTCGGTGCTTGTCTGAGACCTGGAACCCCAATACTTTCAGAGTTATTTGATTTTAAACTGAAAGCAAAAACTTTTAAGTGACAACCATAATCAGCTCTTAATACAAATGAAATTTAAACCCCAATGACACGTGAGCGTAGTATTCCTCCTACGCTTACGTAGGGCTGTCGGCACTTAATACAAAAAAAATATTTAGTTTGTATGACGTGAGCGTAGTATTCCTTGTACGCCTAAGCAGGGTTGTCAGCACTTAATACCAAAAAATAATTTATTTAGTTTGTATGGGAAAAAAAGTAGTTTTGTTAGCCCTAATATTTTTCCTACAGAATCTCTACTTCTGATGGATACATACCTTTAAATATTATTGGGGTGTTCAGTTACACCCTGTATAGCTTTTTATATTTTTTTATTGGTTACACAAAGGCGCTTTGCAGACGACGAAGCGAGCAGGTCCGAGCCGGCCCGGTCAATGTCGCCGCGAACGATAGCGCAAAGGGAATCCTATACTACCAACGCACACGGAGGGCAAAAGACGAGAAACGCAAAAATGTATAGCGTGGGCAGCTGTGGACATTGGCGGGCAGACGCAGTATCGCTCGCGGCGAAATTGATCTGCCCGGCGGCGAATTGTGGTAAGAAAAACCACGGTAATAGTATATTACTACCGTGGTATATACGCGCTCTGTTGCTCTGTATTAGTTTTTGATAGCGAAGCTTCTTTTTTCACACAATTTTCAAAGGGTATTGTGAGTGAGTGATCTATTGGTTCATGTTGATTTAGTAACAAAACTAAGCGGTACACCAAACGACTTTCGAAATTATATGAGGTTGACTGAGCGAGTATTTTTGCCGCAAAAGATGGGGATTCGTTACAGTTGCATAAGAAAAACTGTCGGCATGGCGAACAAGCAGACTAATAACGGTAAGCTGGTTCGCGGGCGACATACTATACAGCTAGCGTACCAGTGCAAGTGGTTTTACACGCCTATGGATCAACCGTTGTAGTATGCGCACTGCTTAAAAAAATTGTGTGCAAAGTAAATTAAGATCACCGAGTTTATTTAATCAGGGAATGTGTGGAGATGAAATACATATCATCAGGTCTGTTCTCCCCGCAATGTTTTTTATTGTTTCGCAGCCCACCATATGGGTTGTGGGGTTCACGAATGGGAGGGAGATGGAGCTCGATTGTGATTTGATACATTCTCTTTTCATACCCCGAGATATAGAATGGAAAGGTAAACATGAATTCGCTGAGAGGAGGGGGGTGGGTTTGAACGGAAAAGTGCGATAGAGTATGAAGGGTGTTTCTAGGAATGTAGAATATCAAATACAAACTAATGTAGAGGGTGAGCCTTTTGCCACTTTACGGGGACTAATTTCAGACTTTAATATAATTAACTTTTATTTTAGTTATTGAATTCCAGAATTAATTATTACACACTGAAGTTAAATAAATTTTAATTAGATTCTTGGTTAATTACATTTTGGTGTTTAGTTTGACGTCAATTATACATATGGTTGCAATTAGACTGTGAAACAAGCTGCCCCCCCTTAACACAATGTCATTGAAGCTTAGTCACGACAAATAACGAAAAACGACATTAAATATATGAGATTAAAAAATAAACAATTTAATAAGATATCATTACTGCAACGCCAGTCTTCCTCTTATTAGTTACTATGAGTTCTCTTAAGGCCTTACTAATAACCATTGTATACACCTGATTTAGTTAAACAGTGTTTTGTCACGTTCACTCGAATTACATTTCCAATTCGAACAAAAGAGACAAAACACTACTTAACTATACAAGGCTTATACAATGGTTATTAGTAAGGCCTTAAGAATATAACTATTTGTTAAATGGTTTGATGTTCGGTTGGAGCGCAACAGATATCTGTTGCTGCATTGGGAACTGGTATTGCTAGTTCGTTTGATTTACTATGACTGTTGGGCAATAAAATCACAATAAACAAAATGGATATGTTGAGACGTTTTCTTTATTTAGATTAAAAACAGCCTTAACAAAAAATAATCAGAGCTACATAAACGGAAAGCTTTTTAATTCACTCAATAAAACTTAATCGTCATGAGCACTTATTTCTTTATTAAGCGAGTGTATTTGCGAGTTATAAAGTGCCCAGATGCTAAATAAAATACTTATTGCGCGTTATGGTCTGGCCCTAAAAAGTGCTCGTAAAATTTTTACCGCGCGCTGGGAAATTCCTGGCGATGCTGGCATCACTCGTAGCGCTTTCCCGTAGTGTCGGCTACGACGTAGACGGGGCGCTACGAATCTCGCGCGGGCCGGAGCGCGTACGTATTGCGCTACGTACTTGTCTACAGTTACGTGTGATAAGAGCGGTTTTCAGTTGATATACAGTTTTGAGTGCAATGAACGTGAAGTGCGTGTCATTAAAATGTGAAGAGCAAAAAAAGGTGTGCATTAATAACGTAAAGGTAAAATTTAAAGAGCTCGCGAAACCGCATTTTTCATAAATGAATTAATTTAAAAAAAGTTCTTTTTCATTGAAGAAGTATAATTGAATTGATTTACATAACATTCAACTGTGAAGATGTAAAATAATAATTTAAGAAAAGATAGAATAGTTGAAACATGACAAAAATTATATTACGATTTTTGAAAACTTGAAGCAGTTTTTGAATCAAACCAAAATTTGGCATTGCTCTGTACTTTATACAAGATTACAAGTTTTCAGAGTAAGGTTTTTAAATTATTAAGATAAAATCATTTCAATGTAAAATAAGCTTATATTATGAAATGTAATAACTTTTTTTTAATAGAGGAATTTTATTAGTAAAATTATAAGGGTGAATAATTTAAATAAAATATTTGTGCGCGTAGTCGAGTTTGGCAACGTTTATTTTCTTAACAATAATAAATAAAGTGAATTATAGCACTCATTACATATACGAGTATTCCTCAACTAATTTTAAGAAAGTTACAAAATTATTAAGTGACTTTATACATTTCCTCCTTCTCTGGAGCGCTTTGCTTTTCTGGAAAAACAAACTACGAAAACATATACACCTTAACTGTATTTTGCAACGTCGCTTATTTGTTATACTTACAATTGCAACTTGTAAGTTTGGTGACTTAATGTATTAGTTTATTTATTTAGCTAGATTTATGTAATAGGCGTTTAAAAAAGACTCATTGTTTTCTTATTAATTTTGTTTTATGGGTACATCTACCACATTTGCTCTCTGCATCACTTGAAGGTTGACTGGTAGAAAATGCCTGAGGCATAAAGTTCATTATTGATAATATACACAGAGAATTTATAAAAATAAAATGTATATTGCGGTGATGGTTTCATAATATCTACGTGTCAATAACGAAATATTCTGTGAATATTTCAAGTGTCTACCTGTTGATGTTTTTAATATGGAGTGAAAAAACGGCAATAAAATCAAGTTTGCTGTATCGGAGCCCCCCTTAAATATTTTTTTTATTCTGTTTTTAGTATTTGTGGTTATAGCGACAACAGAAATACATCATCTGTGATAATTTTAACTGTCTAGATATCACGGTTCATGAGACAAGGACAGCCTGGTGACAGACAGACGGACAGCGGAGTCTTAGTAATAGGGTCCCGTTTGTACCCTTTGCGTACGCAACCCTAAAAACTATAGAATTTGTATATAAATATTATTTGGTTCTATTATTGAGATGGTGATTTGACAGTAGCAAAACTCATTCGACAAGGAAACGCTGTGAATGCAATCGTTCGTTAAGAGGAAACACCAAGATGGAGAGAATTCAAAAATAGGTATTTGTAAAATAACTGAACTGAGCGCGATAAGGACAACTGCAACTCGGACCGAAAATACCTTATGAAAAGTACACAAAATATACGTTTCGTAGTCCCCTGTTTTCTCCGCGAAAAATTGACCGATATAATTACTTTTTGCGTAAAAAATTAAAGCAAGGCTTTTTCTGTGTTTCTATGTTTTGCTTTCTTCATATAATCTTGTTCAATTTGTTTGCTAGATGTTTGAGTACAGTAGAAAATTAGGTCGATTTTTTAGGGGTTTGAAGGTTTAAATTAACTTAATAAAAAAAGGAAAACATGGGAACATGCTTATAGTGGCCATGCATTTTATTGGAAAAAGTAGAGCAATTAGTGCCATTATCCAGGAAGGAAACAGGGGACTACGTTTGTATGGAAAAACAGTCTGTACGATATCCTCTTAAGATACACACTTCAAAATGATCTGACTAATCACCTCAATTTTGTGAACGCATCCTCCATTGAACCAAAATGATTTCGGCGTACCTCGACCAGAGCCGTAGCAGACGGAACCATTTGTTTCGGCTGTGGTTGATTAATTTCCGTTGTCTGTGAATCTGAGCGCTACAAATCTAGGGTTAGGTTGCTACAAATCTTGTTGTTAGTATGCGTGTCGGCTCTCTATTTCTAGGCATAAAAATTATTGTCATAAAATCATATTCCATAATTTCGATTGTAATAATCGTCAAGACGCATAATAATCAGGAAGCAGAATAGTAATAAGCATAATATTGTGTGGCAGAAAATCATTTGTCATAAGTATTAAAACCCATAAACTCAAAACACAGAACAACTTGACGCATAATTTTTCAAAGCATAATTAATGTTTAGCATATTAATCACAAAGAACAATACAATTACGCAGAATTTCTCTAGGCATAAAAGGCGCGCAAGCATGCAGCAATTTAAGGAAACATGCAGTATGCATGCAAGCAAGCATGCAACATGCAAGCAAGTATGCACAGTGCAAGCAAGCATGTACCACGCAAGCAAGCATGCACCTTGCAAGCAAGTATGCACATGCATGGTTTCTGTCACGGCTCCGACGCTGCGGGGCTCCGGCGGTCCCACGCGAGCTTATCGTCACAGATGGTTTTCGCTCACCACCGCAGCTTCGGATTGCTGGCCGGCTTGGCCGGCCATCCTCAGCCGCGGCGGCGAGCGTTAAAACCACCTGCTCCTCAGCTCGCGGGCCGCCTCGCCCCTCCGCGCCTACGCGGGTTTGAATAACACTCTAGGGGTAGGACAAACAAGACTACGTGGAGTTGGTTTTGCAGCGATTCGTTTCTGTCACTAGTAGCATGAATGAATTACTTTGTCAAATAAAAAATCAATATATACTATGAAAAAAATATATCAAATGAAAATATAGAATATTCGAGTATCATATTTGAATAAAATAATATATGAAATGTTATTATAAAAAGTTTAGTTAAACAGAGAGTATACATTGTATCTAATGAACGTGATGATATCCCTTAAAATAAAATCATTTCTAATTATAAGAAATGCCCCAAAATATTAGGGATATCATTAATTATGACACTTAAAATTATGGCAAAACATTTTAGGACTACCAATATTATGTCAAAAGAAATTAGGGATTTCATTAATTATGCTTCTTGAAATTATGCCTTTGGATAATTGTGCCTTATACAAATTATGCAAAGAAAAAATTATGTGACGTTAATGTTATGCTTTTCGATTATTATGCTTAGTGATTTTTGCCAAGCGCCTTTATGACAAACAACATTATGCCAAATGAAAGGTCCCCATGCGCGTCATCTAGCTTTCAAATTCAAATTCAATATCCTTTATTCAATTGGGATTTTACAATCACTTTTGAACGTCAAAGAAGCTACACCATTGGTTCACAAGTCTACGGCGGGAGACCTTGGACTTTGTTTTGGTACTTAGATATTTCTCTATCTATACTGATATGATATAGCTGAAGAGTTTGTTTGTTTGGTTGAAAGCGCTAATCTCAAGAATTACTGGTTCGATTTGGAAAATTATTTTAGTGTTGGAAAGCCCATTTATCGCGAAAGCCTTAAGGCTATAATATATAACATTACGCGAGGATCAAGCTAAATTTCAAGTAAGCAAAACTGCGGACACAGGCAGTTAAATAATAAAAATGACAAAAACCAGCTTTTCCATACAAATGTTTAACATTGAGAGAAACTATACCTACACGTATGGAACAGCTATTTTTTTTCGCGAATTTAAGATTGGTCCCATAGTGAAAGTAACCCTGTATAATTTAAAATTAATAATAATAATTTTTCTATGATTATTTAAAACAATAACTTGCGAGTTCGACTTGCATTTGTCCGATATATTGTATTCTTGTATTTAGTTTGAGGTAAATTTTTCGCGATGTTGATGATTTCTGGGTTATTCAATGTGTTACACCGCGAAATATCTGTTTTTGGAGTTATTCCGTCTTTGTACAAAACATGGTGTAAACATAGTCCTGGTTTAAACCAGGGCTAAGTTGACGCTGTCTCTATCTGTGTTTTTATTAACACAAGTGAAAGCGCACTAGGTTTAAACCAAGACTAACTTTAGACCAGGTTTTGTGAAAAGACCGAGAGTTTAAAAATTTCCATATAGATATACGTCATTGTAGGTGCTAGGTGCTATTATAAGTTATCACATCTCTTCGCTATTGTTATCAAGTAAGAGCGCTTTCAGATTAGCTCTTTATTGAGCGTATGCAATTCTGGAATATGCGCTTACATGCGCGCTACATTTCTCGTTTCAAAAACTCGAACGTGCATGCACGGGCTTATTCTGACGGAGCCGGCGTGTACGCTCCAACTGTTGGGGTGGTGTCACAGTGTCAGTAGCGGTATGAATTCTGACGAAGAAACATTGCTTTTGGCGTTGCGTATTCGAAATACGAGCTTTGAAGCGCGTTTACGCGTTGTGTTTGTTAGTAGCAAGTAGAAATCAACTTGGTATGAACTGTTTTAAGAACGTACTTTACTGACAGGATGAGAATCATTACTTTGCCGTAGCATAGTTAATAGCTAGCAGGGAAGGTGAAGGATTATTGTTTGCACCTACATTAGAAGTATGCAGTTAAAACTTATCGCTTTACTTTTAATTAATGTGGATACTATTGTGAAAATTAATGCACAATAAAGGACAATGTCGAAAATCGCCCCATGACCAACAAAGATTTGATTTACGTCATAATTATATACACATTTTATAACTCTGATAACAAATATATGAATTCGACGGACAAATCAAAAATATATAAAAGTACTTTCAGAAACAAAACCAAATGAAGTAAAATAAACGAATGGTTATTGTTACCTTTGCTTGACTGAATAGAATTGAGTCGATTTTATGTAGGTATGGACATTTATTTATTTGTATGAATTATGTTTTTCGTGACTTGTTTCACAATTTACAACGAAAATTAAATTAAAACATACGTCAATTGACTACTCGCGCGCTGTCGCTTGTTTGTTAGTTCGTTGTTTTTGACTTGCTTTATAATTTCGAGATTTCTTGTTGTTTATTACGTGGCTATAACAACGTTCTTAGATTGCAGTAATTATTATTTCAATAATTATATAGGTTATAAACATTTTATTTCGTTAGAGCAATACACATAGTCCATATGTGTATTGCTCTAACGAAATAAAATGTAACTTCAACTAACCTCAAAATCTGATTAGTTTTGATATGAAATTCGATTACGAAGCTTGTCCGTAGTAATTGATGTGAACGTACAGTATTTACTAATGTCTTATTATACGAAAAGCATTTTAATCCCCCCATCTCGGAAAAAGTATTTTTGCTATTCGATATCTGACCGCCAAAGCCGTTTTTATCCGCTTGAGGTTAAAGTAAATTTGAATTTAGAACATCGCGTGCACTAGGTATGTGCTTTCAAAACATCATTAAACCTATATTACTTCCATCTCCATGGTGCCGAATTTATCACACAACTTTTTTTAAATTTGTAAAAAACTTGTACTTTTGTTTTTAATTTGCTTTGTTTCATTTCCTCGCTGAGGGGGGATGAAAAGTTACGTGTTGCACTCGAGTGCAGAGATTTTTCACCTTGTGCTGTTTTGATTCCCTCGCTAACGCTCAGGATTCTAATTATTTTAGAATCCTTCGCTTGGTCGGTCATCAAAGTTGAGCACGCGGTTAAAAAGCAACTTTACACTCATGTATAACAAATAACTATTTCTCACTGCTGTTGGTTTTGGGGCGAACAATGTATGGACGCAGAACAATGTCCTTTGTTTGTTCGTAACGCACGCACGCACGAGTTGCTCATTATAACACGCCAATCTGAAAAGGTTCTAAATGTAGTCTGCTTTGCATTGACACATCCGAACATTTGTCGCAATATTCAACACCTGTTGACAGAATAAAAACATTACTATTACATTATTATCTTTGTTTGTTCATAAAGTTAAATTAAAATCAAACTGGGAGTGTGTCGCGATTTTAATTATGAGAAGCAGAAGCAACTTCATCTAACCTTTTTACTATTTTATGTTGAAAATCGTCTATTTTAGGTATTAGAAGCGGAAGAAAAATTGGCTAAATATCGTTTTAAATATTTTTTTTCATATTCTCATTTTGAGTTTTTAAATTGTTAAAAGCATTGTCAACAGAAGGTCCGATCAATATTGAAGATCTTGTGTTCGAAAGATTAAAAATGGATTTGGGATCTTTTAAGTTTGCATAGATTTTTCTTCCGTCAGATATTTATTTGTGTGTTCATCTTGTCCATTATTTCGCATTCAGTACATGTAAAATATAAAGAATTAAGATTATTATTACCTACTTGTGTTGTTTGATATCTGAAAATTGTTTAAATATCATTCCTGACCACACAAGTAAGCCAGATCAAATTTTATATACCAACAATATCTCCATAATAAGGCTGGCGTAAGCTGAACGAAATAAGGGTCGAATAAACAAGCGACAGGACAAAGTTATTCAGGCAAGTATAAACGATTTACCGGATTGGGACCAATTTGCATACAGATAGTTCGGCCTAAGCTTACTCGGGCCTAAATATCAGTGTGTTGGCAAAGCACATGGTTCAATAGATTTTATAATAGCACCATCTTTCGACTTTTATGGACCTAACATGAAATTTGCGGTGGTGGAAACGGTGAAATAACTTTGTTTGGGTTTGAGTTAAGTTGGTTACTACCCTTACTACCGTTGGTTCTAGTGGTAGTACTACGGGTATTTTTTTTTGCCCGTGGTACCAAGTAGGACCAAGTGTACTCCTTGGTACTCAGGAGTCCGGTAGTACCATATTTTGCCCCTGGTACTGCTTATTACCTTTTGATAATAAAATAATACCATGTGGGTAATTATCATTTTTTATACTCCCTGGCCGTATAGTTGCCGCGATTGTATTTGCCTGCGAGCTCAACAAACGCAGTCCGCTATAGTTCGCCCGGTATCCCGTTTCTTGTTCCTGTTATTTTGTCCTTAGCTTGCATTGTCTAGGAGAATTCCATATACTTATGCTATTTTCGCAGACAATAGAGTCCTGTCCTGTAATGTGCGGTCAGCGTTCGGTTCAGTGCCTCAACTATTAAATTTATTTGTCAAAGTCCTATACCTACTAGCTCAATGGTCAAAGTTTGTCAAACTTTAATCACGAATAAAAACTAATTCATAACTCCAGGAGTTTTAATTTTATTGTCGAATATTTTATTTCTTAACTAACCTGATAACAAGATTTCGTTTGACAAACCATGCCGTAGGTATATATTCAACATTCTTTGTCAAACATTTGGTTAATCTAGTATTAATGAAATATTTCGTCGTATAGTAAATTTCAAAGCGAAGGTGTAGTAAATTTTAAATCCCTTTTATTGAAAAACATATCAAAGCTATATAAAACCACTTGGTAGTACGAGAAGGGCCACTTTAAATGTCAATCCACACATAATCAAATATCTATTGGCACATTCAAATTGATAGGGAGAGGATCAGGAGAATTAATGGACAAAACTATTCTTGAGTTTATCGTTCCTCGAGGATAACTTTATTATCCGGCCTCAACTAACGCTGCTGAAGGGAATTGGGTATTCAGTATGAGCGTTCGAGATAAATACAGAGGTCCCGGAGGTGGTCATAGATTTTGTTATGTAGGTTAACACGTTCGATTCAATGGTGTTATAATAAATAAGGGTTAATAAAGGTGATTAAGGTTTTGTGTTCACATAAACGGGTGATAACAGTAGTCTATTGAATGATGATTACTATCTACCTTTAATTTGAGACTTTATAGTTTTTGAGTTAGTATAACGCCGCTTCGTTTCCATATAATCGTTGGCCAAATAGAGCATGGTATTAAATTAAAACTGACACTCAATGTGGTATTTCAGTTTTATTGATTTAAAATGAGTTCGTTAGAATATCAAGTTAACTTTTTATATTATAGCTCTTTATCTTTTTGTTTAGAATCGAGAGTAGAAACTATTCCACCAATAAAAATTATGGGCCAGATTCTGAAAAAAAAAACTGTGTTTGATTTATCTATACCTATAAAATGCTTTGTCCTGAATGACTGACTGACTGACTGACTGACGGATCAACGCACAGCCTAAACCGCTGATCGTAGAGACTTCAAACTTGGAGGGTGTGTTCTTTGTATGATGTAGGCGTCCGTTAAGAACGGATTTTCCGAAATTCTACCCCTAAGGGGGTGAAAATGGGGGGAAAAGTTTGTATGGGACATTGGGTGATTCCGTTTTCGAACTATTTCAAATTTTGCATAAACTTTCTTTAACAGAATTAGTGGAAGACGTGTTTCGTATTTTATTGAAATTCATCCCCAAACGGGGTGAAATGGGGTGATAAACTGATAAAATGTCAAAATCGATATTGATGCCGTTTTCATGGTTTTTCGGGTCGTAGATTACGAAAATAACATCGATTTCAACACCACATACCATCATCCCTGGATAGGGTGCAATGGGGTTGAAATAGTTCATTTTAAATAAATAGTTTGAAAAATACCATATAAAATTTTCGAACAATGCTTATGTAGAAAATCAACATGGCGCACGTGAAATTATTTTGACAAGTCTGTCACGTAGTGCAAAGAAAAATTTAATATTTACTGTTAATGGCTGTGCCCATCTGGATTTCGCCAACTAAGAAGTTTAGAAGTTTAAATTGTCTTTTTCTTATGTCGTTCCGTGGTGGTAAGGCAAAAGGATCAAGCCATACAACCAATGTATAGAGCATTTTTTATGACAATATCACGTCACAATAAAATTTGTAGGTTGGTTTAATTCTTGACAAGGTACTTAATTTTCACAAAATAGGTATACAATTTTTGAAATATTTGAAATGTTGAAAAGTGAAGATATCCTTTTCAAGGGTAAAGGGGTTTGAAAAGTGTTATATGTTTTTACATTATAACCAAGGAATCAAAGTATCAAACTCTTTCATCCATTTAAAACTATTAAAAGTAATAGATGAATATTGATAATAAAAAATATATCTGACTGCAATGATTCTCGGTTACGCGTAGAGGGACGCGACGGGACTCTTGATCCTAATGTGTAAAATGAAATATTTTTTTATATCCACCCAAGGAACATGGATATCGAACGAAGGACCTAAACAGTAGAACACATTGAACCTAGCCACGTTGACTTAATTCATCATGACTGCCGATAATGTTTGTTTCCAAACCCAGCAATATGGATATCAAAATATGAAACGCCTTGATGAGTTTAGATCATTTAAAGTTGATGAGTAGAATACTATGTACCTAGCAATATTGACATAAACATAGCCGTTGCTCAAAAAAGGTGGATAAAAATTCGTTTCCAAACCTAGCAATATGGGTATCAACTGAAAGGTCTCATAGAGTAGAGCATTATGAACTTAGGAAAATTACCCTAAATTAAACATGGCCACCGCTCAAAAAAATGGATAAAAGTTTGTTTTCAAACCCAGCAATATGGGTATCAAATGAAAGGCCTTGAAGAGTAGAGCATTAGGTACCTAGGAAAATTGATCTAAATACAACATGGCCGCCGCTCAAAAAAAAGGATAAAAGTTCGTTTTCAAACCCAGCTATATGGGTATCAAATGAAAGGCCTTGAAGAGTAGAGTATTAGGTGCCTAGGGAAATCGACCTAAATTCAACATGGCCGCCGCTCAAAAAAAGGATAAAAGTTCGTTTTCAAACCCAGCAATGTGGGTATCAAATGAAAGGCCTTGATGAGTAGAGCACTATGAACTTAGCAACGTTGACATAAATTCAACATAGCCGCTACTCAAAAAAGGTGGATAAAAATTCGTTTCCGAACCTAGCAATATGGGTATCAAATAAAAGGCCTCAAAGAGTAGAGCATTAGGAACCTAGAAAAATCAACCTAAATTCAACATGGCCGCAGCTCAAAAAAAAGGATAAAAGTTTGTTTTCAAACCTAGCAATATGGGTGTCAAATGAAAGTCCTTGATGAGTAGAGCACTATGAACCTAGCAACATTGACATAAATTTAACATAGCCACTGCTCAAAAAAGGTGGATAAAAGTTCATTTCCAAACCCAGCAATATGGGTATCAAATGAAAGGCCTTGATGAGTAGAGAAGAGTACTATGGACCTAGCAATATTGACGTAAATTCGACATGGCCACCGCTCAAAAAAGGTGGATTAAAGTTCGTTTCCAAACCTAGCAATACCTATAGGTATTAAATGAAAGGCTTTGAAGAGTAGAGCACTATGAACCTAGGAAAATCGCACAAAATTCAATATAGCCGCCGCTCAAAAAACGGATAAAAGTTCGTTTCCAAACCCAGCAATCAAGTATCAAATGAAAGGCCTTGATCAGTAGAGCACTATGGACGTAGCAACATTGACGTAAATTCAACATGGCCGCTGCTCAAAAAAGGCGGATAAAAGTTTCTCTTCAAACCCAGCAATATGGGTATTAAATTAAAGTAGGCCCTGAAGAGTACCTAGAGCATTACGAACGTACGAAAATTGTCCTAATTTCGAAACGGCCGCTGCTCAAGAAAGGCAGAATAAAGTTGAATCATTATGGAATAAAATGGAGGAAAACTAAACACTGTGTTAAGCATTTTGATCGCGAAACGTAGTTCGCGGGCACAGCTAGTAACGTATAATGAAAGAAATTATTTAGAATATCATTTAATAGGTACCATCACAGGCAACTTATAACCTGACATTGATCACTGCTTATGTCAAAATACAGTGGCGGGAAATGCTGCCGCCCACCATAGATAACATATTAACAAACTGAATCACTGCGCTTTTCAACCGACTTCAAAAAAGGAGGTTCTGTGTTTTGTTTGACCTGTATGTTTGTATGTATGTTTGTCCGCGATTATCTCGCGTTTGGCTGAATCGATCTTGATGCGGTTTTCACCAAAGTATTTGTTACATTCAGAAGGTTTTGGTATTTAAAATTAACTAAAAAAAATTAAAAAAAAAATTAAAAAAAGACTTAAAAACACCAAAAAGTAATCAATTATATAAGAATACAAACAACATCACAGTTTCACAGAGCAAAAGGTGCCAAGCAAAGATCACCTGGAAAGTCTTAAAAAATATAAGAACAATTAACGTAAGTACATACTTAGTTCCAACCAACTTCAATATAAAACTGTGATGTTGTTTGTATTCTTGTATTATGACTTTTGGTGTTTTTGAAGCCGGTTTTATTTTTTGTATTCTTTTTAAAATTTACTTAACTCTATCGTCATTTTCTCTTATGGGAGGCGCACACTGTTCAACCACGCATGACGTCTAAGCGGCAACATTGTACTCTCAAGCGCGCGACCACAGAGTTATAAATTTGCAAGATATGCAACAATAAAAGAAAAAGGAGGAACAAGAAGGAGGAAAGGATTTTTTTAATAGTAACAATAAGATGGGTGTTTGAGGTATTGCGCTATTTTATTGACACGTTGTATAGAGGTTGTATAGTAATATTTGGTTGTGTACATCAGCATAATTCGTGCGTGTGTTGTTCTAGATACGTACGGGAACAAAGTGCAATTGCTGACGCTACAGTATTTAAAGCATTTATGTATTTTTTAAACATCTTAAATCAGAGATATGTGTTTTTTCAGGTTTTTATCGGAGGGAGACCTTTATCTTACCTATTTCTGCCGTCAAGTAGCGGTGCTTGAAGAGTACAGGCAATGTAATTACTAGGTACTGTGTGATCTGAAATCTTATGTCACAAGTTGGCTATGTACGTTGGGCATCTGTAGAGGAGCAATGTATTTGCAAATCTTACAGGAACAACTATACTTTAGTACTTTACATACTAAAGGCGACTGTAGCCACTTATCATTAGGTGGGCAGCCTGCTTGTTTGGCAACATTGTTGCATAATAAACAAAATAAGAATAAACTTGTATATGGATAATAGACAAACATACATAATTACATATATAGACCTGTGAAACAAAAATTCGTCTTCACAAATATTCAAGTCATGATCACTTACTATCAGACCTAACAGTAGTCAAATGACAGGATTATAAGTGCTTTACAACAAACGAAATGAAACTAAAAAAAATATACCTACATTAATTCATGTTAGTATCATCTATTTGTGGTAATTAACGCCTACTAACAAACTACTTAAATAAACTAACTTGAATTAAGCACACCATGGGGAATGGAAGACCATGCGGACAGAATTGCTAGTAACCTAATTGGAATGGAGTCCCAATCTAATCAAGATTGATATGTGTACAGTCTAACCGCTGAGAGTCCTTGAGCGAGATATCTGGCATAACAGATTGAGGGGCTGCACTATTAAACTGCAATTTAATTGTGTTAAATTTGCAACATGTATCTATTGGAAGTGCAGATTCGGTAGGAAAAATATTAGGGCTAATCAAGCTCCTTTTTACATACTAAATGATTAATTTTTTGATCATATAGAAACGAAAAATCGCTTATAGCAGCGTTTTGTTAACGATTATAAAGAAAATTGGTAATATAATAGTAAAGTCCTTGCTTATTCAAGACAAATTAGCAATATAATTGTTTGTTTATGGTATTTACGAGTAAGATTAGCGAATTATATTAAATAAAACTTCTATAATAGTGTAATTGTAATTTGTGCCTAAATGCAGTCTTATTATCGTTCATATGGCTTTTATAAGGGTAATATTTTTGGCTTTATTAACCATTATAAAACAATTTTTTAGGTCAATTTAAGATTATCGTCATCATTTCAGCCAAGAGACGCCTACTGTTGGACATAGGGCTCCCCCAGGGATCTCCAAACCGATCGGTCCTGCGACTTAAGGTTTGCAATTCTTTGGGCTATGTCGGTGACTCTAGTTCTTCTACGGATCTCATAGTAGTAGTCTCATAGTAGTAGTAGTAGTCAAAATATTGCAACTATCTTAAAGTGGGGTTTCTCTACGAGAGAAACTTAAGATGAAGTCGAAATATTTTTTCAGAAAATTGTATTATAACCATAATTATCCGTGGACATGTCTTTTAGAGTAACATATACTTTTGAGATTGTTTTTTAAAGCAAAATTCGGGTTTCTTCTGGAGCGATTTTCTGTGATTGACTCCACACTGAGTATTTTAAATTAAATGAGTCTGAAACTTTAGCAATCTAACGTCAATGTCACGGCACCATCCTGTGTCTTATTAATTTAATTATAATTATCAATTCTATCAATGTTTGAAAAAAAAAAGCATCATGCTGGTATCCGTAATACTTAGCGTAACTAGTTCTTAAGTCCTAAGTGACAATTTGATTGCTGTATTCAGACCGAATCGTTTATGCATTCACTATGTTAATAAAGAACCGCGCCTTAATCCACCTAATTTGGTTTGAGATTGCGCAAGTCTACCAGTAGCTAGCACATTACATTGCTGTTAAAGAGACGATTAAGCTTAAAAGGGGGAAACCTGCTAAAATTTGGCCAGCTTCCAACATTTCCGTTTTTAAAATAACAGTTTCAAGAGTAAATCTAATGCATTATCTTATAAATTAACGACAAATCGTCCCATTAGACTCTTATTTGGATCTTAGCAGTTATCAAATGTTCATAATTGTTGAATATTTAAGAAGATTACGAAGATACCGGACAAGGTGAATTTGCCCATCGGAGATGATCACTTGCTACAAGCTGTTGTCGATTCTATGGTCGGCAGGGAGACAAGTTGGGGTGCGGTAGCCTCTTTTAATGAGGGAGATAACGCACAGAAGGTGACTGCGAAGCGAGTCTAACAGATAAAACCTCAGGCTATCATTCTCGCGAATCGGTGGTTCCACCAGAGAAGGTAGCTACCGCCCTCCACCAGCCGCAGAAGATTTGGCGAAGTTTAGCTCGTAGCAGCTCACAATTCAGACATAGAGCTAGATTTCGTACCTTACCTATCATTTTGTGGAAACCCGAAGAATATAGGTAGTCTAGGGGCTTCGATAGGTGGATCCCGATAGAACGGCCAATCAGGCACAGAGATAGCCAGACAGATGGACGGACGAAAAAAGAGTACATAAGCCTTAATAAAAAAATTGAAGAATTATTATAGGTATAGGTTCACATAATCAACGATCGAAAGGTTACTCATTCGTTAAATTTGTACAGTTGCCGCACCAACTTGGCAAGATTTTGACGATGATTTTTTTTTAATTTGCGCGTGTACTCTCGTGTGTAACAAAAATTGTTACTGCTTTTACTTTCCATTCTGACCAATAATATTTCAGTATTATTATTAGTATTCATAGAGTCCACCATTCGAGCCAATATTAGTCATAATATCCCCCGTTCTTGCCAACTGTATTCGTGCCGGGAACTGTATTCGTGTTCGAATTCGAGATAATTCACTCACTTCTAATGATTCAAAAATGCTTCTTATAACTAATCACGAAATCTGTCTGAATAACACCTTGTTTATGAAAATAGATCTGGGTCTAAATATCACAAAAATTTTTGAATCCAGTTTTTTGAAGTGCGTCTCGTTTGAGCGATTATTTATACGTTGAGACCATTGACGTAAACAGTTACGTATGCGTCAATTGATAATTATCAATGATATAAAGAATTTGTTTTAATGGATTCAAAATCGCATTCGAAATCGTTAGATTCGAAAAGGAATTTCCAAATTCGCTATTTTTGTATATTTTTTCCGTGAATTCTGCAACGAGTCCACTAGCTTTTTGATTTCTACTATAGTCTATTCATTAAACGGAAACCTTCGACCTGTCACGGGAACCTTCTTATCTTGAATAGACTACTCGTATAGTAGAATATAAGGAACGTCAAACGTTACACAAACGAATTCTATTGCGTAACGTTTTTTTAAATGGAATCTAATGTAGAATTTGTTTTTACAGACAACACGGAATTTGAGTGATTCGTAAATCTTTAAAATTGGAAACAGTTCCAAATTCAAATTCAATATAAGTAGTTTATATCCAAATTCAATATAGTTTATTCAAATTGGATTATTACAAAATCACTTTCGCACGTCAAAAGAAGCTACGCCAATGGTTCCCAAGTCTACGGCGGGAGAACTTGTACCGGAAAGAACCGGCAAGAAAACCAGCAAGGGCAATTTTTTTCTCCCTGTGTTGTTACAGAGTCGTCAATTGAAAGCTGACCTCAAAGCAAGAGTTTGAGCTCAACTTCCATTACAAAATTAGATGTGTCGGTTCTCTTCTTACTGTTTCGCTACCAAATACAACAACATTTGTTTACATAAATAGTTATACACAACAATACTGTTCTTTATCATCAAATTAACACCAGGCATTGGCATCATTCGAATAATCTTTGACTTTATAATATCCTTTATACTCATTATTACTCATATAATAATTATATTAGAATTTAGCATATGGTTTATATATTCGTGTTCGAATTCAAAATTCACTTCTGTTGAATCAAAAATGCATCTCCTGTTCACAAACACACAAAATACATTAGCGGAAAGGAAGGAAAATAAAGTACTGGCGGACATAATACAGCTCCGTTAGATGCCTTAACGTTTTCACGGTGACAGATCACGAACCGATAGCCTTCAAGGGGGTGAAAATACGGGAAATGTATTTGTGGAGTCGATTTCCTCTTTGCCGTTCGAAATTTAAATCTATAAGAAGTGCATATAAAATATTATTATTGGAGTTTTAACTATAATTAACCGGCATCTTAAGTCTCTAATGTTTATGTTAATTGATTGTTGTTCTTTTGAGTGGTTAACCAAGTTATTGCGCTAAATATTACCAGCAGGATCGTTTGCTTGGTAGGGATTGCTGCTTTGGCAATAAGGCCACCGTTTGTTTTTTCCATAATATTTCTTCTTTGTATATCTTAATCTTAAGCAGTAAAGTATTCATTCATTCACTTTTATTATGAACTTATGATTCCCATTAGCACTTCATAACATTGGACTATTTTACTACAAAAATGTGGAAAAATGTATTGTAATAAATAAAACTACAAAAAAACACTATTTCACCTATTAATATTGATACCGCTTTGATAGGTAGGCCAAATCCGAAGTTACGTATGGTTAGATAGATATGTTGTAACGCTGTAATTTAATAATTAAGTTTTTCAACGATAACTCCTACTTAATTCTACGTACAAGCGTACTTAATTACAACTCCCAAAAGGCTTTTGCAAGAAATTATTATATTATCTCTGCCTCAAATAATATTTCAAAATAACATAATTATGTTTACCATTGTATACAATTTTATTTAAAAGATTTTAAATGAAGCCTGAAATAAAATATACCTACTCGATTATATACAGTAATATTAATATCTGGTGCCTAATTGTGAATTTAAATCAAAGCTTATTTTGATTAAGGTTGTTTTAAACTAATTAGGTTACATTAATTGTTACTATTAATATTTTTTATAACATTTTCAAGGCGAAAAGTTTAGGATCATGCAGTGCGTAATTATTCTAGAATCAGTTTAAAATCAGTTCAAATAAGTCTCGAAATATAATTCTAAAAATGAAATCGTTGGGCGTAGCGTAACCTGAGTAACGGAACATAAATGTTTGATCATCAATATAAAATTATAGAGAACTAGCTTCTGCCCGCGACTTCGTCTGCGTGGACTTCAGCATTGCTTCCAAAAAGCCCGCCCGCCCGCGTCTTAGCTCGTAAACAATTTTCAATTTTCCCTCGGGAACTACTTAAGGAATCGGGAGAAAAGGTATCCTATGTTCTTTTCCATGTCAAAGGCTACATGCATGCCAAATTTCATCCAAATCCGTTCAGCCGTTTTTGCGTGATTGAGTAACAAACATCCAAACATCTAAACATCCAAACATCCACACTTCACATTTATAATATTAGTAGAATTATTGATCAGTCAAACGCAAACATAAAATGTTCGCGTTTGTCTGATAAATTTTCTAGATTGATGAGGAGAGTGGTGTGATGACTAGTGCCTAAGGATCTAATTAAATTTTGTCTTTTATTGGGTATATTATCTACATCAGCATTATCTTTTTTTTTTCGTAATGTCGCATTTACACATGCGTGTTCGCCATTCGACGAAACATTCGACGAATCATTCGACGAAACATTCGACAAAGTCTGAATCCTGTATGACTTTAGTAGCGACTTCAAAATAAAAATGTGGTGTTGAGTGTATACTTATTATTTATATTATTTGTGATTTTTAGGTGTTTTTGAAGTCAGGTTTTATTTTTTGGAGAAAAAATACTTATATATTTTAAGTGAATTTAATACCAGCTCAGCAAAGTAACTTGAAAGAATGAAATTTTTTTTTTTAAACATTTTATATGATTTTACCATAACTTAAACTAATAAACAACGCCATCTGAAGCGAGGAAAACTTCCAATTGCGGGTGAGCATAGTTTACTACAAGAGTCGCTTTAGTCCATGCAAAAATATTTATGGTATTATATCCTAGATGGCATTTTGGGGCTTTTATAATTGGACGTGAAATGTAGTTTTGTTTACAATATAGCTTGTCAGATTTTACTTTCACGATAAACGAACATGGAATGCGAATACTTTATCCTCGGTGGTGTGGATTAGCTACGTACTGGTAACGAAAAACACAACACCTAATCCACGCACCTAATCACATATTTATACCTCACGTCTAGACGTTCACGTATGGCGCAAAGTTTTCGCCACGCTACGCAACCATTACGCAACACACTTTAGAATTTAGTACCTGTATATTACTGTTTGTCATGTTTATTATGAATTAAACACTTACTTGTAGTTAATTTGTTGTATTTATTTACAGCACGTACAGCCCTTAACGATCACCATACAGGAAGGAAACTCAAATCAAAGCGAACGTAGGATATGTCAATTCCATAGACTAAATAAAAACTAGAAGTATGAATCCTCAACAATTAGGTACACATAAAACTAAAAACGGCTATCGATGGAAATATTATATCAAACATGGATGGGCATAAATTAAAAGTATGCCACCGATTAATGAAACAACGGCAATGTACGATAGGCGTTGTTTGTAAAAATATGCGGAATCAAATTTAACACCGTCGAATCCGACGATTGTATGCCGAATCACAATTTTACATCGCATTCGTTATCCCGGAATTTTTTGCAGATATCCAATTAGTGAAACTCACGGCGGCGGGACATATGAATTGCTTTATGCTATTGTGTTGAAGGCACAGTTTTCTGTCGATGTATGTTTATTTTATTTCCGCACTTTTTTAATGAGATTTACGAAATGTTTTAAGTGCATAGCAATATTGTCTAATTATAGTAGACGATGAGAGAATCTGCATATCCAGAGTGAGCCTAAACCAGAATATGTCGTTAACTAAATATCTGGATAGATCGTGTCGCAGCTTATCACTTGAGTGTAACTGAGAGCGAATAAACGTAAGATAAAATACAAATTGATACCCAATAAAAGCAAATCTAAAACAAATTTAACATTAAGATAACATCATAAATTCAGAAAATTGACTTTATTAAACAGTTTTTGTGCTCACAAGTGCCCGAAGTGAATCAGATACAAAACTCAAATTCAGATACAGTCGCTCGTCAGTCGTTATTTGATTGTCTTGGGCTGGGATTGGGCTTTCGCGATCCCTAACGACCCTTTCTTGGGCAAGTCACACCTTTTACTGCTGTGTCTGTCTTAGGAAGGTTCCTTCGGTTAGTTGAGATTGTCTGATACCGAAGTAGGAGGAACAGGGCCATAGGAGGCTCCGGAGGGTCTAATTCAATCGGGTAAACGGGAAACCAATGCTTTAAACACGGTGGGGGTGGACCGGAGTCCACACACACACACTCACACCCTCACGCACACACCTACATACATACTAATACATTGATAAACAATTACATAATATTTTATTATATCACCTGACGGTAAGTGACGATAAGGTCCAACATATACGAGTAAGCAACACAACAGCGTCAATATTATGACGATTAACTTTGGTATGATGGTGGCAGCCGGCCAGGCGGCTCTGACGCCCCACCACCAACCGAATCAAGCCTAAGATCTCCCCTCTTACTGAGAAAAGACCCCGGACCTTCAAACCAATATAATAATAATAATTATTATTATTTTCCAAGTAATGTATACAATATTTTCATGAGATGCCTCCAGTAAGTAATTAAATACTTGTGTTGGAGACGTCTCGCTCTTACCCTAGGTTACAATAGGAAAATAAATTTACATAACCAACTTATAAACTAAAGAAACTGTACTATAAACTAAAGATACTACATAATTTTGAAAATAAAATAGGTATAAATACAAATTATCAATTATCTAGGCTAAGATGCAGTATGTGAGTGTGTGTGTAATTGTGTGTGGATGTGTGTAGTAGTGTGTGTGTGTGTGTTTGGGTGTGTGAGAGAGAGTGAGTGTAAGGGTGCGTGTATTTGTTGTGTGAAAGTGTGTGTACGCATGTGTGTAATACGTCCAATATCCGAATTATGTTTGTATGATCTCATTGTTACCCAGTGAATGTTAGT
This sequence comes from Schoenobius gigantellus, assembly GCA_963935595.1. Classification (NCBI taxonomy): domain Eukaryota; kingdom Metazoa; phylum Arthropoda; class Insecta; order Lepidoptera; family Crambidae; genus Schoenobius; species Schoenobius gigantellus. The sequence goes on along the minus strand of OZ012555.1, from coordinate 9,589,527 downwards.
GTTAATTAGGAAACATTATGTCATTATGCAGGTCAGGTAAGTCGTAACAAAAGGTTTTCGATGTCATCATAGGTCCTCGCTTTTAGCCAATCTGTAATTATTTTTTTACTTTTGTAAGCAGACATATCGGATGGTCTCCACCGCCTACACCAATAAGGCGATTGAAATAATTAATGTTATAACACAGCCTATCCATAGCCAACCTCTTGAATGTTTTCCAACGCGTACTGACCAAATCTATGTTTTTTTTAGTTTTTTAAAAAAACGTCGCCCCACACTAGGATTTTCTCCTGTGTCGTGGGTGCAGTTACAAACATATACTAGCACATGCACATACGCCCAGACCGGCACAAATTTCTGTAGCCCATACAAAATATTTGTTCTGTACGGGAATCGAACCCGTGACCCGTAGTGCAGTAGGCGATTACTGCGCTAACCGTGTCGTCATAGCCTCAAAATGAGTGTTACCATAATGCGGTAGGTATATGTATAGGGGAAATTTATTCACGAACATTTATGTGAACAGCGCCTTAACGATAAAATCACTTTGAAACATCATTACCATGAATATTTTACATCACTTGACGCCCACATTTGTTTTCATAATTTATTTATAAAGGTTGCTTATAAAAAAAAATGTTAAATGGTCTGTTTTGGACGCAGCAGTGTTAAGGTAACACTTTACGACTTTTAATATTTCCTGTAAAAGCTTAAGCCGAGATGGGTGGCTCTAATGGTTTTAGGTGATTTCTTTTTCAGAAAGTATAGCGAATTTACACAAAAACAGGGGAAGAATAATTGTAAAGTAAAGAAAAGTTAAACTGAAAATAAATTAAGTCGAATTCATATTATTTATTCGGAAAATCAATAGAATATATATTACTACTAAAGCTTCATACAAAGTGTAAGTAAAATAGTATTTACAATAGTGTGAAAATTCCAATACTAAATTACCTAATAGTAAACGTGTATTAAAATGCTAAATCTTTCTTTGCAATTTCTGTCGGAATGATGTATTTCCAGGTTTCAAATTAATTGATTTCGCCCCACACTAGGATTTTCTCCTGTGTCGTGGGTGGAATTACAAACATAGAATGTCACATGCACATACGCCCAGACCGGAACAAATTTCTGTAGGCCATACAAAATATTTGTCCCGTACGGGAATCGAACCTGCGACCCGCTGCACAGTAGGCGATCACTCAACCTCTGCGCTAACCGTGTCGTCGAATTTATATTTGGGTATTTATTTTAGTCAATAAATCGTTATTTTTTTATAATTCATTACGTTTTGTTTTGAATAAATTGAATTTTAAATATTCTTTTATTCAAAGGCTTCAAAAATGTTTGTGTGGCTAGTGTCCATAAAATGTTCTTATGAAACTTAATCATCATCATTATATCAGCTCATCAGTCCCTACCGAGGGGCTCGAGCCTACTAAGTTAGGGTGTTTAGGTCTTAGTCAACTACGCTGGCCCAGTGCGGATTGGTCGACTTCACATAAACCGTTGAATTTTTTCGCAAATGTATGCAGGTTGCCTCACGATGTTTCATTCGTTGCCCGTAGTTTCCTTCACCGTAGGAGATACATATGAAATTCGAAAAACGAACAACACATTTGTACATGGCGGTATCGAACCCCGGACCTCCCGATTGGAAGGCAAGTGCTGAATTCACAGCGCCACGCAGACGCTTCATGAAACTTAATAAAGACAAAAAACTTTTAAAAGATACGCTTTATTGCAATTTTAAATTATTGCAATAAAATATTTTAATAGTAGATATTAGTAGGTAAAGCTTGAAATTTTCACAAATTTATAAAACAAGGTCTAGTCGGTAGAGACGAGGTCTTAATTACAACATTAACATCGTAAAAGTAACTTTATATTCTTTATTTCGCATCGAAGACATCTTTACACACAAAACAGGTTGTAAAAATCGATATAACTTGTTGTATGCCTAAATAAATTATGTACCTTACCTACCGTGGGAAACCACATGTGGGCGTCCTATACCCGAATTTCCCCTTCAATTGTGCTTTGATTGATTCACTGTAGGTTGTGACCAATATGACACTTGACGTGGGGCAACCGCACTGGTTATACTTAAAAGTCAGAAACACGGATAAAGTTCATGGTCTAAAGCTGTTTTATATTTATTTTGATTATATTGAATGAAAAGTGTGATGTGCCTGACATGTACCACTTTGTTGTTTGTTTTTCGAAATTCATAATATGTACATTTGCTGACGCTCCTCCTACATCTGCGAAGAAATTCAAAGGTGAAGTCGGCTAATCCGCACTGGGCCAGCGTGTTTGAATAAGGCCTATTAGGTATTTTTTGTACAGTTGTTTTCAATAATCTCTTTTGGTGCAATAATATCACTTGGAATTTTTGCGGTGTTTTTTTCGTTACCTTCATCACTCGATGAACTCATTTTATACCTCTAATTAAAAAAAACTTAATATAATATATGATTAACAATAGGCATAAAAACAGAAAAGCCGCGCGTTAAAACCGATTTCTTTTTTACTATTCCTTTTAATTCATGTAACAGAGCATTCATTTTGTAGTGCCATGCCAGCTCGAAATATAAATAAAAGTAACGATAGTTACTTCTTCTTCATGTACACTAGGATTTTAATTAATTTAAGTTAATTCCATTTTCCATTGAAAAGATGAAATTTCCATTGAAGTGAGTAAGACGCGGGTTAGTAATGTAATCGAACAGATCTGTTGAATCAAGGGCAAATAGAAGGGGGGGGGGGGGGAATGTAAATGGTATACAGAATTTATGAATGCTACTCGAAAAATAAAGATATTGTTGCCTTTTATACGCGCTACCAATCCCGTTTTATCGCGCCCTGGGTGATTACGCTAAACGACCAATTAAAACTTACGTACGTGAGGGAATGTTTGCACACGATCACTCATCTAACCACCATTCAGAGATATATTTATTGTATAAACAGTTACATTTTGCGCTATAACGATTGAAAATATGTTTTTCACTAGTGCGCCCTAAGCTTGCTTGGTTATATTAGCACATTTCACATTTCCAGTAACTTTTATCCTTAGAAAGCTATGCAAATGGTAATAAGATTGATTTTCGTCTGTTATGTCTTGGATTCGGGGCGGCTCATTACCGCTCCCATCGGCTGTCACATCCCAAATGGAAAGGCAATCTTTTTTCTCCCACCAGTCACCGGTGATCAATCGACAATCAATCTAGTTTCTTTGGTAGTGACAAATTTATTTGGCACGCCAATTTACCCACTTTTGTTATACATATCCAGATACATACAGTCAACAGATAACTAGGGCATATCTGTACATGCGAGACATAAAAATTGTTTCGTATGAAATAAAGAACTTTATATGATATTAAATTTGAAATAAGGACTCTCGCAGTACTAGTAGCTAAGTAAGTACGCTTGCAGTCAAAGCACCCTATGCTTCTCTTCTCCATCGCGAGAAGAGAAATTCGACGACACTGTTAGCGCAGAGGTCGAGGCATCGCCTACTGCGCAAAGGGTTCGATTCTCGTACGGGACAAATATTTTGTATGGCCTACAGAAATTTGTTCCGGTCTGGGCGTATGTGCATGTGATATTGTATGTTTGTAACTGCACCCACGACACAGGAGAAAATCCTAGTGTGGGGCGACGTATTTTTAAAGGGATATTTTTAAATGCACATCTGTATAATTTTTCAGCACACTAGGTAACTCCACTAATTAATTGAATGCATAGCAGATAAATGACTGCACTGCAAAAAAAAACTAAACATGTCCTACAAAGAAAACTAAAAATCACACAAAACCAAATGAACGTTTTTATTGAATTCACACCAAAAACTCATTTATACGATGTACCAAACATCGTATAAATGAGTTATAAAACAAAAATACGAATTGCTTATGAAAAATACTAACTTGTACTCTAAATTTAGGGTTATTTTTTTGGGTGCGCATTTTCTTACATAACTTTTCAATTCCTATCATTGGAGGTCCGAAAATATTTCTCATACCATTTAAAACCATAATGATCATTCTTCATAAAAAATTTAAAAACTACGTATTTGAAAACATAATCATTGAAATTCATAATATCATTAATCATACACTTAGTTTTTACTAATATTTGTTTTCTATACTAATGATCGAAACTCATAATCATTCGAATAAATAACTATAATATTCATATAACAATACAGAATATTTTGGCGATGTAGAAACTGTAGGCGGGTAGTAGGTAGGCGGGTAATAGGTAGCGAGGAGCGAAGCGACGAGCGTAGGTTTGAACATGAACGAATATATCGGTACAACCTACTTGCACAAAAAATACTCGATGTTAAATGTCTATTTTCGCTTAAATTTTTCTTTTTCTCGAAGTCATGATATAAAGTATAGTATGCAACTCTTGAATAAAACGGATTTATATCGAGGGCCATGACTCAGGATTCTAACATTTGAATCATCATGAATCCTTCACTTGCTCGTGATTCATCTATGGCACTGGCTTTAAATCCGTCCTGTATTCACTAGTTGCATAATATACTATTGCTGCGAGTGCTACGAGGTAGCGATGTAGTCTAAAATTGAATCACGTGCGTAGCAAGTGATTTCGTACGAGAGAAAGAACTTTTCCCCGACTACCGTGAATAGTAAGGTTGTAGGTAAGATAATAATTGAGAAAATAGTTGAAAGCATTTTCTTCGGCGCCAAGTCAAAGGATAGTATTCGAAATTCGAATCACTTTTAACCGGGGGGGCTACCGCCTAACTCATAGCGATCACTCGCTATCGCTTTCGTGACATTGGAACAATAGTTCTAATGTCATCTGTGACATTAACACTATTGTTCTAATGTCATGATAACGATAGCAAGTGCTCGCTTTGAGATAGGCGGTACGGCCGCGGCTTCGAAAAAGGTTCTATGTTCGATTGTACCAATTTTTTTTGTATGTTCACCGATTACTCCGCTATTTGTGGGCTGATTTTCGAAATTATTTTTGTAATCGAAAGAGTACACTCCCGAGGTGGTCCCATTGTCACCATGTCCTGATCTGATGATGGAATTCCAGGCAAACTGAGGGAAACCCTTAACTTTCATAGACACGTCCAACGTGATTCATTGTTTCACACCAAAAGACGTTTAAAGTTTTTCTGGTGTTTGCCTTGATTTTTTTTTACAAAAACAGACTCCAAAAAAGCCATAAATAATATAAGAATACATGCCACTTCACAGTTTTATATTGAAGTCGGTGCCAAGCAATGCAATCTCGCAGCAGAAAAACGATTTTACTGAAGTTATTACGCAACAAAAGTTGGGGTGGCTGTTGCGTGCTGGAGAGGTGTATCACATTATCTCCTCTAAAAGTGAGAACAATATTTATTGAAAAATTGAACTTACATCCCGTTCCCGGTTCATATCGCAGAATAAACGTGTAGTGGCAGTAATTCTATTTGCTCTCCCACGCGGACACGGTCGATATTTTGTTCGAGTAGGCAACCCACATCCAGGCCGCTTTTGATATTCGTATTTCCGTTCGAATGCAGCGCACAATACGTTTGTTGCAAGTTGCAACGTGGTACCTATGTGCTCTGTAGTTTGCGCAACGATAAACAGGGATGCATAGCCCTGTAGTACTGTTATAGGTCTGACAGACTCCCATAGTGAAAATAAATACTTATTATTTCGTTCTGCTGCGTCGGATTGTGTCGTAATTTTTTCTACCTTCGAGTTTGTAAGTGCGTCGCGAGTCGTAAAGGGAAGAAGCTGCTTTGAGCATTTTTCATGTCAGTATCAATGTTTGAAATTTTTTTGTAGGTCTCACAGACCTATCAGTGACTGCGTGTTATTTTTCTTCAAGTCATGTTGTGGTTTTAGGCTGAATTTTGAACAACAATGTACTTCACGATCACTGCAACTTCGTGAAAATGTGTCAGACCTTGCTTCAACTTCCATATTAGAAAAATGTATTTTGAATGAGGAAGATAGTGATTTGACCAGCGATTCGGATTTTGAAGAAAATTTTGTTATGCATGTCATAAAGCCCCAGTTCAATTCTGAATGCAGTTTTTCAGACACGGAACTGAAAAGTAACTCAGTTGATTTCGAGGATCTACGTCATGATGCTGAATTATCTGCTGCTGGTGCTAGTCAGATCATGGAAAATGTTTTTAAGATGACTTTCAAAAGAAGGTCAAGATGTTGGCCCTGCAATATATTTTATTGTATTTTTGATAAACATACAAAAGATCAGAATTCATAAAATAAACTACAAAAGCATTAATTCTTGAACATTTATATATACATTATCTAATCCTCACATCCCGGAAACATCAAAATCATTATTTCGCAAACAAACCTCAAAAGGTTCAAATATTCAACCGAAGCGAAGTTTAACATATAAGGTATGACATTTTTTGCGATTTCTAGAATTATACAGTTAAAATACTAAATATCAAAGAATATTTTTTTCAGAAGATTTTTATAGAAGAATATTGTTTGTTTTATGAAGAATATGTTTGGTTTGGGAGATTATTTCAGTTTTCTTTTTCGTTTTTATAGTTTTCTAATTAAATAAGGGCCTGAAAGTGATGTTCTTATCAAAATTTCGGTAACAAAACTGTTTGTCATTATTAAAATGTTTTAAAATTAATGTTAAAATATTGCTTTAGAATTGATATAATAGTTTATTATATAATTTTTTGATGATATGGTAGTTTTTTTGTACAATTTTAACATTTTCCTATATGGGAGTCTCAGAGACCTTGTATATCAGTAGAGCACTCGCGGGGTATTGTGGCCACCCCAGATCTTTAAAACTAAATTTTTGGACATATAAATATGTGTGAATGCAATTATGTATACCAGTATTTTTTTAATTTTGTGTTCTATAGTGTTTACGAATGAAAAATCCGTCTTTTACAATCAACTTTTAATTCGGTTTTACAAAATATTATAGTAATCAGCCGTCAGTTTATTCTAAATATTGGGGTTAATTTCTTAGTTATCAATTCGTCTGTATATTTTTTTAATGTTTGTTACCTTATAACTCTGTCATTTATTAACCGATTTGGATAATTCTTATTCGTTTAAAAGGGTATACTTGCTTCCCGATTGGTTCCATTGTCACCAAAGTCACGATCTGGTGATGGGATTTCAGGAAAATCGAAGGAATCCCTAAAATTTCTGAGGTACGTCTAATATGTTTTCATGATTTTTCCGAAGCTACGAGTATTTAGGTATTTGCGTCTAGTAGTCATGAATCGAGTTGATGATGGAAGCATCCTTGACTTTTAGGAGTAATAAGCGCTCCACATTCTCGCGAGAATCTCGCGAGAACGCGAGAACACCACGAGAGCCGTGAATGTGGATCCGATTCGCATGTTCTCGCGTAGTTCTCCGACTTTTGTCGGTTTTTTGGCGCGAGACAAAGGCGCGAGAACTATATTGAGAACCTTGTTCCAGGGTTGGAAAAAATCATGATTTTTTAATAAAATCCAATTAATCATGATTTATTGAATAAATCCTAATTTATCATGATTTTTTTGATGTTTTAGTTTTTATCTTTCCTAATTTTAATAAGTAAGCAACTATTTTGCGGAAACGAAAGAGGAAGAGGAAAGGTTAAATATTTACCCAGTTCTGAGGCAACTATTTAGAGCGATAGCCTCCTCAGCATCAGTGGAAAGTTTTTTTTTACATTTGGCATTGTTCACTCGAAATTATGTAACAGACTAGGGACCAAAAAGCTGGAAAATTAGTTTTTTAATCAAGAATTAAAATAATGACACTGAAATATGAAATATCAGATTTACTCGGAAAATAGATATTCATAAAAATACATTTTTAATCACAAAAATAAAGACATTTGATTTAATCACTGATTTTGTGCCAACCCTGCCTTGTACGTTCTCGCGAGAAGTGTGTACCTTAGAAGTTTTTGTCGAGGTTCTCGCGTACTTCTCGCGTAGATTCTTGCCGAGACTCTCGCCGAGAATCTCGCGTGAATGTGGAGCGCTCATTAGATGTAGTTTTTCAAATACAATATGCACGTATAGACCTTCAGCTGCATTCTTTCAAGGTACTTCGGTAAGCTACTATTAAATTCACTAAAAAGATTCAAATAATTTTTTTTTTACAAAAATAAAAACCTACTTCGAAAACACAAAAAAATACTTACCTACTTACTTAAAAAATATAAAAAAGGTAAATAAATTTTATTTCAATGATTTATGTTCATGAGTTTTGGAAGTTATTTTCTTTGTTTGTTGATTGACAAGTCAACAATTTTCTATTCAAGTGCGTCCGAAACGCGTGAACATCAAATTTCACGCGTTTTCGGTAATTCCATTTAGTGGGCCTGCAATCAAACGACCTTTAAACTTTTACGACATTTGGACTTTACGTTTGACATGAATGGGATGATTAAGCGCGGAGGGGCTCGAAAGGCTTAACGTTTTTAATTACCCGTCCAGGAGCTATGATCTCGGGAAATAGCTTTGACTCGATGGCGCAGAAATGTCCTCTGGTATCATAGTGATGTGATAGTGACATTTTGCGCCATCGAGCTCTGTCTTTGAGGTACCTACGAATAAAAGTAGGTAGTGTTTTATAAGTGAGGATTGTTTCAAATGCTAGTGACTCTGAGAAACGGCTAATTATTCACAAAAATATTAAACTGGATGTAGTTAATTGAGTAATCGAGGTATGTAGGTAATCGAGGTATGTATGTACCTACACTGCCTACATATAGCGGAAATCTTTACTCTTGATTTTACGAAACAGGGATGTTGCGGATGCCGATTTTTTCACATCCGCGGATGTGAATGCGGATTTTTGAAGGCTCACATCCGCGGATGCGAATGCGGATGCGGATGTTTAAGATGTTATGTAGAAAAAAGTATATGAATTAAGAATTTAAATAATCTCCGTTCTATCCTCAACATTGCTTCTTGTGCATATCAATGACATGCTTTCCTTGGGAGCTATACATTGCTATGCAGACGACAGTACAGTGCATGGGGGATATCACGGAAGCTCAGGTACTGCTCGTGGTGATATTGGTAGGGAAAGGCAGAATCTTATCATTGAGCTTAATAGGACGCTGGACCTCGTCTCCGAATGGGGCTCCAACAATCTTGTTGAGTTCAATGCTAAGAAAACACAGGTGTGCGCGTTCTCGGCGAAAAGGTCACCTTTCCTCCCCCTTCCTTCTCTTCAGGGCACAACCCTTCACACACAGAGCAACATCACCTTGCTCGGAATGAACATTCGCTGCGATCTAAACGCCAGAGACTACATCGAATCCGTCATAACTACTGCCTCACGGAAACTCGGTGTCCTGAACAAGGTGCGTAGGTATTTGCGCAGGACCAACTATGCTTGTTGTATAAAACTCAGGTTAGGTCTTGCGTGGAATATTGCTCGCACTTGTGGAATACTCTTTGATGCTCTGGACAGATTGCAGCGTCGCGCTATTCGCATATTTGGCGATGTAGAGGCAACTAACACCCTCGAGCCTCTACAACTTCGTCGTGACATCGCCTCTCTTAGCGCCTTTTACCGAATGTTCCATGGGGAATGCTCTGAGGAGCTCTTTAACCTTATCCCTCCCTCTCCATTCTCTAACAGAAACACGCGTAAGGGCCTTCGGAGTCATCCGTACACTGTGTCCTCCTTTTCCCACCGTACCAAGAAATTCCGAGATTCCTTCTTTTGTCGTTCATCCCACACTTGGAATTCTCTACCTGCGCACGTGTTTTCTCCATGCTACAACATGGGTTCCTTCAAAAGAGGCGTGAAAAAGCATCTTTTGGGCCGGCAAGGGGCGGGCAGGTAGGATAGTGGATGTCGTCCCTACTCTATCTGTCAACTCATTTGGGCCTCTTTCACCGCTTAACATCAGGCGGGAGGAGGTCATTTGCCGGGCCATACATATATAAAAAAATCATAGAGTATGTAATTATTAACATTTTTATTAATTACTAGCTTTCCGCTCGCAGCTTCGCCCGCGTTATTTTTGTTTTCCCGTGGGAATTTTATATTTTCTCTTAGGAAAAATAATTTTATAGCCCTTGTTTATCAGGGATAACGTAGGATTTTCAATGTTAGGAAATTTTTCAAATCGGTCCAGTAGTTTCGGAGCCTATTCAATACAAACAGACAAACAATCAAATGTTTCCTCTTTATAATATTAGTAAGTATAGACAATTGGTAAATTAAGTTAAAAAAATAGGATTATTATACTTAATAAAAAGTAATATTGCCACCTTCTTTGATTCAAGCCGGATATGCAGAAGTGCATAAACTCGCGCTACTAAATAATTGTTCGCTAGGAACACGTGGAGTGGATAAACAATAAGTCTTAGTATTCCACAGCGCAAACAAACACGTAATGATTTATTTACAAGAAAAAAATGATGCACCACAACAAACGCGTCGGATCTTGTCACCAATTTTTTCGTTCCCATTGGTTAAAGTTAAGTGCGAACGGCACGCGCCATTCGCCGGCCTCACCCAATTTCTTTCTTGTCGCAACTTGTCTTACATCCGCATCCGCTTGATCATCCGCATTGATTATTGCGGATGCGGATGCAGATGTCCAAATCCATGCGGAAGCTCCGCATTTGCGGATGCGGATGCGAATATTCGCGACATCCCTATTACGAAATATAAATATCTTTATTGAAAATGAAAAAGACCCTCATAGGCACGTAGACGTTAAACAACAGCAAAATATTATGATTGAATTTTATATAATTCTGCAAACGATATATCAGTGTTACATTGTCTAAGGGCCTATTTTTCAATCTTCATGCAGATGACTTTGTAGAACAAATATAGCGGTTTGACAGATTTTCCATATAAAAACTGTCAACTGTCATATTTCTTTCTCTTTTCCAATAAGAAGAATGAAATAATGGCGTCTTATAAATTCTTTTATTCCTGTGATTGGGCGATTTAAACAGCTTTGATTTGTCACCGGTCTGCAACGGAGTCACATGTCTTGATAAAATTTCAATAGGAGCCTCTTCAGACAGGTTTGATCGATGGAATTACCAACTTCGTAGTATATGATACCGTTAAAGTACAAAAGTAATCACGGAGAGAACGATATTAATTCTTTTTAATTAAATTGCACAAACCCTGAATATAGTTTGTTCAGAATCGAGAGTAGAATCGATTCCATTAATAAAAATATATTGTGTCAAATTTTATCCAAAATTAAATTTTCAACTTTGCCGCTTTTTCTGTTGTCTTTCTCTCTTTATTGGCGTCGGCGGCCAGACGACTAAGCGGCAACAGCGTATGTGCAGGCGCGACTATAGATTTTCAAAAAATATTTTACAAAAAATAAAAACCGACTTCAAAAACACTGAAAAGTTAAAAATAATATATGAATAGGTACAGACAACATCACACTTCTATATTGAAGTCGGTGCCAAACGATGATCTCCTAGAAAGTCTTAAAATTTGTCACCGACTTCAATATATAAGTGTGATGTTGTCTGTACCTATTCATATATTATTTTTCACTTTTCAGTGTTTTTGAAGTCGGTTTTTATTTTTTGTAATTTTTTTTTTATTTTTAACTTTTTAGTGAATGAAGTCTTTTTAGTGAAAGCAACCCTAATATACTAATTAATATAAGATTAGGGTATATAGTATTAAATTAGGGTTTCCCTCACTTTTCATGGGATCCCATCATCAGATCCTGACTTTGGTGACCTTGAGACCATTCCAGGAGTATACTCTATCGAATACAAAAAGAATTTTCAAAATCGGTCAACAATTGGCGGAGTAATCGCGTAACATATCCACAAAACACGTTGGACACACGTAAAAATTTAATGGTTTTCCTCGATTTTTATAGGATCCCATTATCAGATCATAACTTTGGTGACCATGGGACCACTCTTGGAGTATCCTCTATCGAATACAAAAAGAATCATCAAAATCGGTTCATAAACGACGAAGTTATCCGCGAACAAACATAAAAAAAAAACAAGCATATATACGGTCGAATTGAGTAACCTCCTTTTTTCGAAGTCGGTTAAAAAAGAAATGCAACAAAACAGAAAAATGGATATATCGTCAAAAATAAGCCGAGAGAATTTAATTTATTAATTGAAATAATTCTACTGCACCGATTTTCAAGCGGTTTTCACCACTCGATAGCGTGATTCTCGAGGAAGGTTTTAGTATATAATTTGTTAAGTTTTTGAATTTATTTCTGTATACATTAACGATATTTGTTGAAGATGCCATGAAAAAATAAATTAAGGCGAAACGTAGTTCGCAGGCACAGCTAGTTTATTATAAAAATACACTTGGGGTGTCTGATGTTTTGCGTAATTAAATAACACGTTGTCTAATACCGTTACAGCGTAAAATAATCACGGACAGAACGACCCTTATTATTTTATTATACGGGGTTACTTTTGAAGCAAGAGCCAAATTTTGTGTGCTTGTTCAGACGAGTAAACTGAACAACTGTTACGAATCTTGGAATCGCGAAAAAATCTGTTCCGTACATCTATAGGTTCAGTGGATGTTGAACATTTGTATGGAACAGTTGATTTTATATTGGCGATTTGAAGATTGGTTCCTTATTAAGAGGACCACGCGCACTAGACGACCACGACCACGAGAAGTCGTTGTTTGTGGCCGTTGGTCGCTGCGACCAAGTGTGCTACCGTGAGTGTTGCTCAAAATCGGTCTTGATCATGCAGTGCTGCGTGACTGCTGCAAGACCGAGACATAGACCAACGCCAAGACTGACCCATGCAATATTTGAGCAAGATTCTTGCTCAAATCTTGCGTGGGTCAGTCTAGGTTAGGGTTGCCAGCTTTTCTTCATCCAAATAAAATACATAGGATTTTAAAGGTTGAAAAAAAAAAGAACACTGTGTCAAAATAAAGCACTACTTCCAATTTATTATTACGCTTTAAAATATTTTTTTCGTTACTTCTAGCAACTTTATTGCAGTTATGTTATTTTTGTTGCACTCAATCAATCAAACAAAACAGACGAATTTTTATAAAGACCTTAATATGACAATGTTGACTTATAAAGACCTTAACATGACAATGTTGACATTTGCGATTGTGTGCAGGAATGAGCTTCTGGCGACCTACATAATTGATGAAATTAAAACACTAAGAAAAATATTGATAGTTTTAATGAGACTACAAAAATAATTTAATTATAGAACGTGGAATGGAACTCGTATGATACAACGCGGACGAGAGAGAGAGGTTAAAAAAAAAGTCACAGATGCAATAATGAAAATGTCATTACATACTTAATAAGGCGCCAAATTTTAAATCAAACACTCCCTCTTAATTTTAGCCTTATTAATGAAATAGAGCAAGGTTTGCTAATACAATAAATATTTAACTTGAGAACAAAACAGGTGATAAATGTAAAAGTACTTAAGTATTTAATTACTTCAGTGCTCTGAACTAAATTTTTATTGATTATAATCAATTACACCAAGTTTCTCTCTGAGATTTTCAAATTTTGTTTTACACAAAGCTTTTGTAAAAATATCTGCTAATTGATCATTAGAACATACATATTTGAGATCTATTATTTTTTGTGCATATTTCTCTTTTACAAAGTTATATTTTACATCAATATGCTTACATCTTTTATGATAGTCAGTGTATTTAATTAAACAAATAGCACTCTGATTATCTATATTAAGATTAATACAGTCTTGTTGATACTTTCCTAAATCTAACAACAACTGTCTAACCCAGAGAGCTTCTTTAGTAGCGCAGCAGGATGCCACAAACTCAGCCTCGGTTGTTGACTGAGCAACAGTTGGTTGCCGTTGGCTGCTCCATGTCACAGCTGCCCCATTCTTCAAGAAGACGTATCCTGTGATAGACCGTCTTGTGACTGGATCGTTGGCATAGTCAGCATCTGAGTAACATTCCACCTCGCTACCCAAGTTTGACCTGAAACAGAGTCCAAAATGTTTTGTTTCTTTTAAGTATTTAAAAATGCGCTTCACCGCATTCCAGTGTGTTTGATCATAACTGTTGAGGAAACGGCTTGCTGTGCTCACAGCGTACATGATGTCAGGTCTGCTAACTATAGAAGCAAATATGAGAGATCCTACAGCTTCTCTGTATGGTATATTATTGTTCTCACTCTCACACACAGTGCTTTTATTTAATGTGACATGTGGATCAGCAGGTATACTATTTGGATTGACATCACATAACTCAAATCGATTCAATAATTCCTCAATATATTTTCTTTGATGAATGAAAATACAATCTTTAAATTTTTCAATTTGCATTCCTATAAAGATTGAAGTCTGACATATCTTTACATTAAATTCCTTTTTCAAATCATTCAGTACTTCTGTTAGCACAGTGGCATTAGTTGAGAGTAATAACCCATCGTCGACATATAATAATAAATATACTTTGGTTCCTTTGTTGCAGCTTATATACACACATCTATCAGCATGACTGTTCACAAAGCCATATTTCTTCAAAACAGAGTTAAATTTTTCATTCCAGCACCGAGGTGCTTGTTTCAAGCCATATAATGATTTTTTAAGCTTGCAAATCATGTTTTGTTGAACTGTAAGGCCCTCTGGCGGCGTCATGTAAATATGTTCTCTCAATTCACCATATAAGAAAGCTGTCTTAATGTCAAATTGCATTAAGTTCATATTTTTCTCTACTGCAATAGACAGTAATAGACGAATCGAGTCATACCTGACAGTCGGTGAAAATGTTTCAGTGTAATCAATACCACTTTTCTGAGAAAATCCTTTAGCACATAGCCTGGACTTATACCTTTGTCCTGTGGGTTCATCCTTTACTCGAAATATCCATTTACATCCTATCACTCTTGCATCTGAAGGCTTTTCTACTAATTCCCATGTCCCATTGTCATTATGTGCCTGTAGCTCTTCCTTGATAGACGCTACCCACATCTCAGAGTCTTTAGACAACAGTGCTTCTTCATATGTCTGTGGACAACTGTTAGAACACACATCATTAGTACAAAGATAAGTTTTGGGTTCATGTTTTGTATAAACTTTATTTCGAGGACGAAGTGTGATATTGGATATCTGTGGATATTCTATTGACTCTTCAGGTACATACTCAGATGTGTCTGAACTTGTGTAGTCACTATTTTCGATTGCTGTGTGACTAGACATATCTGAACTGCTGTCACAAGTATTATCAGTGTCAGATGATTTATTGTCATTTTCTATATTAGTTAGAGGAATGGAAACCACATTTCTCTTTATAGAGTTCTCTAAAAAGACTACATCTCTACTTTTGGTCATAGTTTTTGTTGTGGGATCAAACAGTCGATAACCTTTGGTGTTTTCACAGTAACCTAAGAAAATCATTTTACGTGATTTGGAGTCCCATTTTTTAGTTTTCTCCTTAGGTATATGCATCATTGCCTCACAGCCGAAGATTCTCATATGGCTTACGTTAGGTTTAGATCCACTCCACTTCTCTTCAGGTGTCTTGAAGTCCAGAGCTCTCGTCGGTGAACAATTGACTATGTATGCTGCAGTCATTATTGCCTCAGCCCACAGATTTTTCTGTAAATTAGCATTAATTAGCATACACCTGGCCTTTTCAAGAAGAGTTCTATTCATACGCTCAGCTAAACCATTTTGTTGAGGTGTATATGGTGTTGATGTTTGATGTTTTATTCCTGAGGATTTAAGAAATCTTGTGAAGTCATTGTTTGTAAACTCAGTTCCGTTATCAGTCCTCAATGTTTTGATTTTAGTATCCAATTGATTTTCAACTAAGCATTTATATTCTTTAAACTTATCCAAACATTCTGATTTTGACTTTAACATAAAAACATATACTTTTCTAGAATAGTCATCGATAAATGTAAGAAAATACCTTGCTCTTCCAAGTGACTTCACCTCCATTGGCCCACATACGTCGGAGTGTATCAGCTCTAGCAGTCTAGCTGCCCTGGAACCTTCACTTGTAAATGGCTGCCTTGTCTGTTTCCCTTCGATACACGAGATGCATGTCACTTTCTTGTTCTGAGATATTTTCACACCTTCAGTATGGTCTGCCAGTTTGCTTAGATCAGTATAATTAAGATGACCCATACGTTGATGCCATAAGTAAAAATCATCATTAGTATTTTCAGACAAAAAAGCTTGGACAGATTTTAAATTCAGTTTGTACATGTTATTAACAAGTTTTGCTGATGCTATTTCCAAATTGTTTTTATTAAATATCTTGCAACCTTTGCTGTCAAACTTTATATTACAGTTATTTTTGATTATCTGACTGACTGAGAGAAGATTAGTTGATAATTTAATCTTGGTCTCGGTCATGCAGCAAGAGTCTTGCAAGACTGCAAGACCAATATCAATTTTGGGCAACACTAGCCACCGTTCATATGGTTCTATAGCTAACGTTGCATGCGACCACTGTGGGGCTAGCACGCAGGAGAATCGAAAATCGAATCGAAATCCGAATCGAGGAGTTTGTATGGCAATTTTATTAGTTCTGCTACTCACCGCCGTGGCGCTAATAAAATTGGCATACAAACTCCTCGATTCGGATTTCGATTCGATTTTCGATTCTCCTGCGTGCTAGCCCCACTGGTCGCGGTCGTGCCCATCTAGCAGTGAGATCCCAAAACCCTGTATGTGTATAGTATAGTCTAGATGTAGCGTGTGATCAATACAAGTCGAAGCAAAAAAGTGCCTCTACACCAGTTCAGAAATTCGGCCAGCCTTCACGAAAAAATAGACATGAACCTCGAAATCTCTAATGTTTAATGTCGTCTTTTAAATCGCCATTTACAAAGTTGATTTTTTCATTACACGCCCAGGAAACGTATTCTTTCGGTTTGTTCATTAACGTTTCGTGGAGACAGCAAAGTTAATTATTGCTTTTGTATAGCTAATTACGCCTTACTATTCAGTATTCTGTGCCAACGGTATTCTTGTAATGAGGGAACAGCTGCGTCACACATCATTACGAGGTTACATGTCTAATCAACGCCCCAATGAAGGTTTGAAAGACCTTAATCAACCAATGAGCAGATAATGATAAATAGCTAGTACGTTTCGCTCGCGGCTATGCCCGCACTTGTGATCAGGGGAGGAAATGGTAAAATCTATCTTGACTTCTACATAACGCCTGATTAGGATCAACCTCCGTTATTTACATAAACTTGGTTACAGAGTGACAGTTGTCAGTGAATCTTTACAATTGATTTTACAGTTCATATTATATCTGTATTCAAAACTAGCTTTCCGCTTGCAGTTTCGCCCGCGTTACTTTCGGTTTTCCTGTGGGAATTCTATTTTTTCCCGTAGGAAAAACAATTCTATAGCCTATATATTATTCAGTGATATATGTAATGTAACTACACCCGACAGTGTCCGTGACGCCACAGGGCTCTTAAGAGCCCTGTAAACGATCCAACATGTTTGTCAAACTTGCTTTACAAACTTCACGTTTTCATCAAACACGACGTCAATCCAGATTCTTTTCAAACACATCAAACACGTAGTTTGTTTGTCAAACGCGTCAAACACACCCCTACATGAACAAACATGTTTGTCAAACACGTAAATTTGACAAACATGTTTGATCGTCTACAGGGGCCGTTCTTAGTGACGTTCTTAAAGAATATTATTAAAGAACACGGGGATATACTTCCGCCATCAGCAGTTTTCCTGATCTATAAAGTTTTTCACGCACATCAACAGCGACCTTCCCGAGATAGCTATTGTAGCGTGTAGCGCTATCTCACTCTTTCACTGCGGTTTTATACTGTTTTAAGCGATTATGGTAAGGGGGCATATTTACAAAACTGTCAAATTTTATGGCCGACCTCTCAGGAGACAGTGATAAATGTGGTTAGTAGTGGCCGCGAAATTGTGGAAAACGTGGGTATGTTACCAACTAGGACTAGTTTAACGAGTAGTGAAGTGTCTTTTATCTTTATGTTGATGGGATCGTGGCGGGGAATGCATGAATTTGTCCAGAAATAAATCATAGTTGTCAAGCTAATATTGCTATTGTAAGCCAATGTATAGTAAAGACATAGTTATTGTAAATGCCGGTACTTCAGATAAAGTTTCTTGCGTCCTAGTTATAAGCTAAGAGAAGTCCTGTTAGTTTTTTTGAATACAATTGATGATTCAATTTATCAAGTAATTATTGAATAATAGTAGTTTATGTAACTGTCAAATTTTTTTTTCATTCATTGACATACATTAACATAAAATTTAAATTACAATTCCTACCACGAAAACCTTATAAGGTTTATCTGTGTAGGTCGCGCATTTGTAACAGTTTGGTTAGTGAGGCATTGAAATTACGGTATTAGTTGACGACTCTGTATATAATACTTTTTAAACTTATATTTATATTTAGATATAGCAGCATTTAAGTACATGTTTTGCAAGACTTCCGGTAATTCGTTTAAGTAATTAGGAATGAGATAATCTATTTTTCTACTTCCATTAACGTTATTATATTTAGGTAAAATAAATCTTTTTTGAACACAGATTTGACTTAAATTTTCTTGTCGCTTATATTCTATTAATTTGTTTTTATCATTTAATTCAGTTAAAATAGCAAATTTTGTCTCTTCAAATACATTGATAACATTACAGTAACGAAAAATATCTTGTACATTGTCGATATACTTATCTTTTATTTGTTTGGGAACAATTGTTTTGAGTATTTTACACTGCAACTTGAATATATCATTTATAGAATATAATTACTTGAATATAACATATAAGTCCTATACTTATATGTTCTACCATAACTACTAAGTCCATAACCGATTACAGAGTCTGCCAGTGACATATAAATTATCCTTAATACTTTATATGGCAATTTGTACTTTAATATTTTTTATTTACACATAATAGAGGTTATTAGAAAACGAGCCATTGCTAGTTTTTTTATAGTCCACGCGAGTTTTTAAGAGGACTGTGAAGTGCCAATTAATGGCTCGAGTATGCATTTTCAAAAATGCAGTTTGTTGCACACCGTACGTCCGAGGCAAGTGCCAACATTTATTATTGTAATATTGTTTCGGGTGATAACAGTTTTGCCCCCCTAAATCTTTACAAAACTAGATTTCATTTTGCTTTTTTTGTAATCTATACCTACTAATATTATAAAGAGGAAAGATTTGATTGTTTGTTTGTTTGTTTGTTTGTGTTGAATAGGCTTCGAAACTACTGAACCGATTTTGATGAAAGTTGGTATAGGGATAGTTTGAGACCAGGGGAAGGACATAGGGTACCTAATTTTTCTACGGGAAAAAAAATCCCACGGGAAAATAAAAATAACGCGGGCGAAGTCGCGAGCGGAAAGCTAGTTCAGTATAATTTAGTCAAAAAAGATAAAATGCTCGAGGTAGGTTTTAAGTGTAAAATATAGATATTTAGATGCTAATAATTTATATATTGAGAAATATTTTATCAAAATCAGAACGTACAAACCTAGATCTTCATTATATCTATAACATTTCCAGAAATTATGAAAATTGGACTATGTAACGAGGGAGAAAAGCGTTATCGCTTTTGTATGAAAATTTACAGCTTCACAATCCTCTTAATACCAAGTTATGTGAAGTTACATTACTTTTTTACATAACCTACTTGTTTTGAGAGCGTCGGTGGCGCTTT
The DNA here is from genome assembly GCA_963935595.1 of Schoenobius gigantellus. Taxonomy (NCBI): domain Eukaryota; kingdom Metazoa; phylum Arthropoda; class Insecta; order Lepidoptera; family Crambidae; genus Schoenobius; species Schoenobius gigantellus. Next base: position 9,569,831 of record OZ012555.1, on the reverse strand, counting down.
GACCACTCAGACAGTGAAATAGTAAATAAATATCATCATAATAAATTAATAAATTGAGCATCGGTGGCGCTGTGGATTCGGCCTTCTAATCGGAAGGTCGGGGGTTTGATCTTGCCATGTACCAATGTGTTTTTCCTGTTTTCGAATTTCATATGTACGTATTTGTCCGAAGCTCCTACGATGAAGGAAAACATCGTGAGGTAACCTGCATACATATGCGAAGAAATTCAAAGGTGTATGTGAAGTCAACCAACCCGCACTGGGCCAGCGTGGTTGACTAAGGCCTAAACACCCTAACTCAGGGTAGGCTCGAGACCCTCGGTGTGCGCGTATATGAGCTGTGCTGATGATGATGATGACATTACTTTACCTTTGCTCATGCATTCACATAAAACAACAATAATATTTTTGTTCTATTTGAATGTGTGTAATAGGCTGCGCGCGCATCAAGGCTTATAGGTTCATTATAGAGTCGATTAGGTTTTTCAAAGTATGTAACTCAATTTGACTTGGTGAAACACTTTTGCCATAGGTTTGTTGTTTTGTAAGAAAAATAGTTATTATTAAAAGAGTCGAACCGATGCTTTATCGGTCATTCTGAGAAAGTTTTTTTTATTATTAATAAATAAATTTATTGACACACTTTTTAACACAGATAATTCACGTGAATAATTTTAGTCAACCGAAGTCAGCTTAAGTCAACCGAAAAAACTTTCGTGAATTCATTCTTGCTGGAAATTTAATATGGACGATTTACTTGGATTTGATATTCACATCTAATTAATATTTAGCCAGCGATTCAGTTCCACTCGTAAATTGCGAACGTTATTATGAAACGTTGGATTCAAAGAACCTATACCCAACGACGACGACGGACGGAGGGATTTTCAACGACTCGCTGGACTAAATGAGTGGAGATTATATGTTATGTTATACGTTTATTTTGATGTTAATAATCGTAATGTATTTTGGCACGTGATATTATACGATATGTACTATTACGACGTTGAAAATTAGGTACGGTTGTTGTGCGAATAAAGACTCATTTACACGATGAAATTTTCTTGTACATACAGGAGCAATAATTGAATGCAATAAATGTAGCGCAATAATTGATCTTCAAGAATTGTGAGCAACTGTTCACGCGTGGATGTAGTAAAAGGTTGCATACAATTATTGAATGCCAGTTTTGACAAAAAATAATTGCAAATGTCTTTTGTTTACACTAAAGGCCCATTTACACAATACAAGTTTCTTGCCTGTTGCATGCAATAAAATTGAAGCAATAAATGACTTGCATGGTCTAAGCAAAACGTTACATTCTTGATCTGTTATACAAGTTTCGTTTCAAAACTTTTCTTGGTGTAAACAGCACATACAATAATTTCTTAAACAATTCTTGTATTCAACTGGTCATTTGCAAACATGAGTGCAAAATGACCAGTGCAACCTTCAACTCCAAATTCCTGTGCAAAATGCTGTAGTGCAGTATTACGTGCATCACGATTCTTGTAATTTACACTTTCAGTATCCCATAAACACTCATGATTGCGATAAATCTCGATGAACTTAATTAAATCAGCAGAACCAAATTTTAATACTTTTCGACTCATATTTTTTTATACACAAACCCTCTTCTAAAATGTTCAACACTTCAATAAATATTCGCCAACGCAAATACGTGCAATTCTTGAAGCAACTCTCCAATAAATGGTACACGCACATACAAGTCTCTGTTTAGACATGTCAAAACTTGAAAGCAATAATTCCCTAGAAATAATTGTATTGGTGTAAACAAAAGACATTTGCAATTATTTTTGTCAAAACTGGCATTTAATAATTGTATGCAACCTTTTTACTACATCCACGTGTAAACAGTTGCTTACAATTCTTGAAGATCAATTATTGCGCTACATTTATTGCATTCAATTATTGCTCCTGTATGTACAAGAAAGTGTCATCGTGTAACTGAGTCTTAATACAATTATGTCTAGGAAATTATTGCTTTTGCTTTCAAGTTTTGACATGTCTAAACAGAGACTTGTATGTTCGTGTACCATTTATTGGAGAGTTGCTGAGAATTGTAGTATTTGCGTTGGCGAATATTTATTGAAGTGTTGAACGTTTTAGAAGAGGGTTTGTGTATAAAAAAATATGAGTCAAAAAGTAATAAAATTTGGTTCTGCAAACGACCAGTTGAATACAAGAATTGCTTAAGAAATTATTGTATGTGCTGTTTACACCAAGAAAAGTTTTGAAATGAAACTTGTATAACAGATCAAGAATGTGACGTGCTGCTTAGACCATGCAAGTCATTTATTGCTTCAATTTTATTGAATGCAACAGGTAAGAAACTTGCATCATGTAAATGGCTCTTTAGTCCAGAATTGCTAGTGACGCGTGCGGAATTCGAATATTGAAGCAATGTACTATGTGTATTGACTGTTGGTTTGATTTGTGTTTAGCTATTCAATGCATTGACGTTTCGAATATTTCAAGAGGTTTTACTGTTGTTTCAATTTAAGTCAGCGTTTTTATTTGGTGAATTTAATTGTTGTATGTTATAAAAAAATCTTAGTATTTTTTAGTATACAGGTATTTTTTAAACACTGTAGTTTAAATAATTAAGTAAAATCGATCCCATAAAAATCGAGGAAAACCTTAGGTGAGCTGGTATTATATTACAGTTTTTTCACAAAAAAGTTAAAAATAAAAAATATTTTACAAAAAATAAAAACCGACTTCAAAAACACTGAAAAGTTAAAAATAATATATGCTCAAATTCAAATTCAATATCCTTTATTCAATTGGGATTTTACAATCACTTTTGAACGTCAAAGAAGCTACGCCATTGGTTCACAAGTCTACGACGGGAGACCTTGTACTGCAAAGAACCAGCAAGAAAACCAGCAAGGGCTATTTTTTTCTCCCTGTATTGTTACAGAGTCGTCAATTGGAAGCAGAACTCAAAAGTAAAGATTGTGTTCAACTTCCATTACAAGATTAGATGTGTCAGTGTACATTATACATTTAAATCTATAAATTAAGTCTACAATTAAGACCAAGCATTGACATCATTCAGATAATCATTGACTTTATAATATCCTTTACTCATTAGAGTCTTTTTTACATGCGCTTTAAACTTATGAAAAGGTAAGTCAGTAACACTCTGTGGAACTTTGTTGTAAAAAGATATACATTTCCCCATAAATGAGCCTCTAGTTTTTTGGAGCCTGTACGTTGGAACGGCAAGTTTATTTTTATTTCTTGTATTTAAGTTATGAAATTTAAAATTGGTATCGAATGTGTTATAATTTTTATAAACGTAAATCAAATTTTCATAAATATACTGTCCTGCTAAAGTCAATATATTAATTTCTTTAAATAAATCACGTAGAGAATCCCTTGTTCGTAAATTATAAATAGCCCGCACGGCTCTTTTTTGAAGTACAAAAATGCTTTCTATACTAGCGGCTGATCCCCACAGTAATAGCCCATATGACATGACACTGTGAAAATAACTAAAGTAAATCAGTCTTGCCGTTTCAACATCAGTAAGTTGTCTCATTTTTTTTACAGCATATGCCGCAGAACTGAGTCTGTTTGCTAAGGACGCAATATGTGGATCCCACTGCAAAGTCGAATCTAGTGTTATACCCAAAAATTTAGTAAAATCGACGAATTCAACAGTATGATTATTCATTTCCACAATATTATCCACTTTCCTAACATTTGGCAATGAAAACTTAATACATTTAGTTTTACTCGAGTTTAATGATAAATTATTCACAGTGAATCAATGCAATACTTTAGAAAGAGTACTATTTACTACGTCAGTATTTCCGTTTCCTCTGTCAATCTTAAATATTAAAGAAGTGTCATCTGCAAATAGTACTGTATCGCACAGATTATTGGTGAAGTGTGGGAGGTCATTAATATAAATTAAGAAGAGCAGAGGTCCCAGTATTGATCCTTGAGGCACGCCCATAATGATAGGTGCACCAGAAGACTCAGTTCTGTTAATTACAACTTTTTGGACCCTATTGGACAAATAAGACTCAATAAGCTTAATTGCCTCTTCAGACTCACCATAATGCTTGAGCTTATTTAGAAGAGTCTCATGATCAACGCAGTCAAAAGCCTTTGACAGGTCACAAAATATACCGATCACATCCTGTTTACACTCCCAGGCGGCAAAAATGTGTTTGAATATGAATAGGTACAGACAACATCACACTTCTATATTGAAGTCGGTGACAAATTTTAAGACTTTCTAGGAGATCATCGTTTTATTTTTTTGTAAAATATTTTTTTAGGTTTTTTTTGTTATTGTCAATACTTTATTATAGTTTTAGTGTTAGATATGTAATTATAATTTTACTGTCTCATTGTTTATAGGCCAAATTGTCAAAATAAGTGCGAATGTGCAGTGCCTTGACAAACCAAATCGGTTTATAAGGCATGAAGTCATTTACGCCAACAAACTGCACTGCAGTTTGGCGTTGTATTAATGATGTCAAAGTAATTTGTTAAAAATTTGTATATTAAAATAAATAAATAAATAAAAAAATCATAATGTAGTTTTTTTATCCAAATAAATAAATAAAAAAATGTTTATTTATTCTTTCTGTAAACAACTTTTGCATAGAGCCGGACTTAATGCCTAAGGCATTTTCTTTCAGCCAACCTCGGGGTGGTACAGAGAATGAAAGTGGTAGATGTACCGGTTAATAAATTATCTAATATATAAAATTCTCGTGTCACAGTGTTTGTTACCGAACTCCTCCGAAACGGCTTGACCGATCTATATGAAATTTTTTGTGTATATTCAGTAGGTCTGAGAATAGGTCGTCAACTATTTTTTATTATGGTGAAACGTAGTTCGCCGGCACAGCTATATAAAATTTTATTACCTTAATAAAATATTAAAAATATATTCACATGCAAAAGGGCTTACGTGATGTCCACTATCCCCATGTATTGCTTGCAAGTTTCTAAAAATCACATTCTCTTGCTAAAATTTGCTCATTAAAAAATACTCCCTTTTTCTCAGGAACGCATGAAGGTATCAAGCTGAAATTTATATCAAATACTCAGATCTACTGTCCCTTGGAGCTGTGAAAAAATCAAACTTCTAAACCAACGCAATCAAAAGATACAGCCGTTTATGCCGCAAATTTTCGACACTCGCAAGGGAATCAAAACCTACAGGGTACTTCCCGTGAACTCAGAATCTTGAAATTTGGTACGAAGTAACGTCTCATAGCACAGATTTTTAGTTACATCATATAATAAAAATACAGGTTTGTACGGAACCCTTGGCGCGCGAGTCCGACTTGCACTTGGCCAGTTTTTTTAAAATTAAACTTGCAACTTCAACACTTATCAACATTACAATGCCAAGTTTTGATTTGATTTAAAAGTTAGCAAATATGAAACCTACAAATCTAATTTAGTACTTATCCTAATACTTTTACTCATAGTTACAATGACAACAAAAGTATCGCGTCCAACGTCCAACCTCAGAAACAGACGGCAAAAATTACAATAAATAAAAAAAAATCAAAATGAGAACATTGGCGAGACTGATGTGAGAAAGGGAAATGGTTGGCGAAGAAGTAATGTCATAATGCTGAACGGGGTAGCGGAAAAGGGGGGCCTGTCCCTCCAGTCATCGCCTGTGAAGTCCACGTCGCCTGTGAGGGCTTCGCCTAGTCCCGTCAGAGCTCCGCCCTCGCCCCTCAAGTCCTCGCTGTCCAGTGGCAGGCAGAGGTCGCCGAGAAAATGCCAGTTCGCGGCTCCCGAGGAGTCCCGGGACAAATGCGGGACTTCGTGGCTGTGCAGGCGCGGGGCGGGGGTCGGCGAAGAGTCCGACCCCGAGAGGTCCCCGGGGCCGAGTGCCTCCCTGTCTTCATGCGAGGAGTCCGCGCCGCCGCCTAAGAACTGCTTCAGATTGGTCATGCTCGGGTGAGTGTTTAAAACTAGATATACAATTATAGTAAATATAATCATACTATTGTTTTAGAAAAAGCTTTTTTATTAGACAAACGACTTAGTGAAGTTATATCTCTACAGTCCATTTCTAGTCCATACTAATACTAATATTTATAAATGCGAAAGTTACTCTGTCTGTCGCGCTTTCACGCCAAAACTACTAAACCGTTTTAGATGAAATTTGGTACGAGTATAGACATAGTTTGAGTCACAGGAAAGGATTGCTTTCATCGCACAAATCACTCCTTAAGGGGGAGAAAAGGGGGGTGGATGTTTGGATAGGGGGGTGGAAGTTTGTATGGGGAATTAATTACCGAAACCGATTTAGATGAAATTTAGTATGGAGATAGGTACTTTGAGTTGTGGGGAAGGATAAAGAATAGTTTTTATCCCCGAAATCATTCCTTAGGGGTGTATAAAAGGGGGGGGGGGGGATTTGTAAAGGGAATCAATAAAAAAGGATTTCATTACATTTTTTTCATTTTTTAAAGTTATTTAAAAGCTAGTTTCCAATAACTTTAAAAAATGCGTAGTATATATCTTTTAAATTGACGGCTAGGCAGAACCCCCAGAGATGATGGGTTCCCTTTATTTGTCTTCGAAAGTTGTAGATCCGATATACTCGTAGACTGTGACGTCAGCGGCAACGTTCGCCATTGAATTACACATAAAAATGCGTTTCGAAAGATGGATATGGCATACAATTTTCAGTAGCTGAAAACTTTAAGTTCTTTTCCATTTCTAAGGTTTTTAATGTGTTATAGTGTTCTATCAATAAAATTATAATACCAATTCTATGAATATTCCCATAATGGCGATAAAAAAGCATCCTCACCAAATGAGCACTCGTAAAGGGTACCCAATTTGGGTTCCTTTTCAATTTAGTTGCATTTAATAGTAATGTTCTTTACTTCATGTACGTAAGACTGAATTTGCATTGATAGTAATAGCTAAGTACATTTTCTCAAACATGCTACGATATACGACCACATTTTATATAACCTTCTTTGGGATAAATAGCACTTACAGTACTGGCGGCCAGCAAATTATCAGGCGTGCTTGAGCGGTCAGCATTGTAGTTTTAAAAGTGGAATGAATCCTTTACATGATTACTAAAAAAGGTAGCTCACTAATGTTCTATTTAAATATCAGTGGTCTCAACCAATTATGCTAGTAATGCCTTTTTAATGCGCACCTGCCATAATTTTAACAAAGATTTCCAAACTGCAGATATATTTTGTTTAACGGTAGGAGCGTATAAAAAGGTCGTGAATAGTATTGTTAGGTAATTTTAGCGTGTTAATTCACTTTGCTTCACTTCACTTTTAAGACACATTAATAGTGAAATAATTTAATCCTTAAACCAATGTGACAGTTTTTATGTTTTATGTTATAAGTGAAAACTTTACTGATTTATGTACTATTTTTAATGTGCTAATTACATATTTTAAAATGTATACTGTTTGTTTCCCTACAATAAATAAATAAATAGATAAATAAATTTCGTACTGGCACGACAAAAAGAATGTTATGCTTCATAAAATAAAAAGTAAAAAAATGAATTAGATTCTTACGGCTTTACAATTTCTATTGTGTATTATTGTTCATATAGGTATTTATTATATTTAATTGTATAAAATGAGCTCATCGAGTGATGAAGATATTTTAGTGCTGCTCGAAATTCAAAAAGCGCCAAATGCTACTATGGCATGGAAAACAATTTACCACCGAAATCGAGGGAAATATACTTGGAAACGTAAAACAAGATTATTCAATAGAAAAATAAAAGGAAATCTAAATCGCTGTCTGAAAACGTTTTCTTAGCTTATTTCGGTGAAATGGCTACAAAAGTAAAACCAGATATATTGTCCTTTGGGTAATATAGGTATTCAATGTAATAACGATTGTAATGAAACATTATTACTGTACTATATTATTACTGTTTAATTTACCTACCCGCATGTTTAAGAAAGGCACCATACAATGTTGGCCGCAAGCCACAACATTATATCTATCTTCTTTGCCACAACTCAACATTGCCGGACTCTGTGATGTGAGGATCACTTTCACTAGTCGACTCACTAATTTAATCCTCTACTGGCATCGGTATTTAAAATGCACGTAATTCCAAAAGTGCACGTAAAAAGGCAATTAACTCCGAAAAGTTCCATTTTTTAAATCGAATCGTATATAATCTGATGAATAATCGAGATTGGAAAGATGGATTTCTCATAAAGCCATCTTTTCTTTGTCACCTCCACGCAACCTTGATCTGTCTTTGTTGTGTGCAAACCGCACCATAATTTCATATAATGCCTACATCAATCGATAATATTATCATCTGCACGGTGGAAGCGAACCAAATTGCGAATTCCACGCTCCACAAACACGCTGACGTTAGCATTATCTCCTGTGACCGAAAACACTACAATACAAATATTTCATATATACATGCTTATAATATGACTAGCTTTTGCTCGCAACTTCGATTGCGTGGAAGTCCTTTTTATTGATTCCCTTTACGAATTCCCCCCCCTTTTACACCCAAGGAATGATTTCGGGGATAAAAAATATAATTTTATCTTTTTCCACAACTCAAACTATCTCCATACCAAATTTCATCTAAATCGGTTCAGCGGTTATTGATTCCCCATACAAACTTCCACCCCACCTTTCTCCCCCTTAAGGAGTGATTTCTGCGATAAAAGCTATTCTATGTCCTTTCTCAGGCTCTAGACTATCTGTGTACCAAATTTCATTTGAATCGGTTCGGTAGTTTTGGCGTGAAAGCGCGACAGACAGACAGACAGAGTTACTGTCGCATTTATAATATTAGTATGGAAGTATGGATAAGGTCGGTGTGAGTTGCGACGCACGCTGATATGAAACCTGTGGTTAACGTATCCCGAATAAAATAACTAACTGTGGTATTTACCTGATTTGCCATCGTTTTAGGCGTAAAGTATCTAACAGCTTTACTCGTAAGTCCGCGCCCCTGCGCCTGTTTGCCTTCAAAAAACGGTAAGAATTCCACAAAAAAAAAAAAAAAAAATTAGAATGTTTTGCTTTTGCTGTTTTGACGTCAATAGGTGCCTGTAAAGGTCTTTGTTGAATGAAGACTGAATTTTGAATTTTGAATTTTAAGCATCCCTATAGTTATACCAACACATTTGTATTGACCGATGTCTAAATTGTTAAATTGACAAAGGAACTGAATACGTACGTACCTGAAACCAATGAATATTTTATTATTTTTCTCGGGGGGAAATGCGTAACCGCACCGTACCCTCCGTTGGCTAGACGGCGAGCGTGTGTGGGGCTCTCCCGGCAGAATGCTAGGCCTGGTGTTCTCCCCTAAACTCACTCACTCTTCTCACTTAAACCCCCTGGTGTTCTCCCTGCCCTTATAAGCGCGCTAGGTAAGGTCCACACTGCGACTCCACTACCCACGCGCCAAGGCAAGCCCGACCAATTGGTCGTGTTATCGCCAAGGGGCGATTGCCCGAGAACACCAGGGCAATCCCCAGACGCAAGGCCTTACGGCGGCGTGCACGGGGCCAACCGTGCACGCAGGCCTCCACGGCAGGATCATTAGACGGGCATCGCTTCTGCGAATGCCCGCCTTCGCCTGCCTATCCGTCTGCGGCGGATGGGAGCGGCTTGAGGATCTGCCTCCCGCACCCTCTCCGCTGCCTCCTTCTGCGAGATGACGTCCTCGCAGAAGGAGGCGACAGCCCCCCATTCCGCCTTGCCGCGGAGGTTCTAGACCATACCTGGGAAATCAATAGTTACTGAGATATTTAAGTTAAAAGTGACAATTATTTTTTCAGGGTTTTTATACCAAACTGTTTGGCACATTATTTGATAATTTTCGTCCAAAGAAACATGCTTAAAGTATTTACATCGGACGAGTCGCTGAATCACGCAGAGCTAGACGCCGATATCCGTAACGCGCGAGCGCGCATTATAAAAAAATACATTGCGTAGTACTTTTTGCATTTGTTTTTAATCCCTAAAAATTATGTTAATATTGTTCAAAATTCATCCCTAAAAATAAATTTCGTTTCCCATCAATAATTTTTTATGTAACTTTAATGGTCTGACTTTGAATGCGTAGACGTGGGCTTCGGAATGTGTCTTTTTACACCGTGTATATAATTTAGAACAAACTTGCACAAAACATCTAGTAACTACTCCGAGAGTACGTTCGGATTAAGGAGGGAATAGGCGATTTTTATTATTAAGGCTGCTAATGATTACTAATTAATCTCTTGTATAGATTTCGCAATCACTGCTAACTGTTGCTGCTACGCTGACCGTATATCCGCGGGCAAGCAGATACACGGATATCATATATTGCCGCAGATCCAATTACGAGCGAGACAAATTCTCGCCCTGTCTTGCATATGGGAGTGCTCGTGTGTGATGTTGAATGTTTTGGGACACAGGCCTGGTATATTTCTTTATTAGATTTTACGGCACGTCGGCGCCGGCGGCTGTGAGCTGTGAAATGAGTTATGATGTTTGCTATTTTATTTACTTGTGATGTTTGGTGACAGCATCGTCCAAAGCCTACGCGGCGATGGAACCGCTGGGAATCAAAGGGGCTTCTGTCCTTTATTGCCTGTTTGGGAAGCAAGCACCACAATAGTGCGTATACCATTTTGGTTCCTTGGACTAATGATATTATTATTAAAAAAAGGGTCAGATACTAATCATATGTGAAATTTGGAAAAGGTCGCTATTTTTAAATTGTTTTCATTAGGTATTCCAATCGTTTGTCAAAGTAGTAGCGAAATATAACGAAAACGTACGAGTATGTAGGAGTACTATCGCTGTATCTGGAACACTTTTCGGTTAAACTGTTAAGTAGTTACTTTTAACCTTAGATCATACCATAGACTTTCGCTATTAATCTAAGGATCAACATTATAATATGATATAGCTGTATAACAATTAATAAATTTAGGCTTTTGACCATTCCTTTGAAATTACGGCTCATCTAAATCGTAATCAAACTGAATTAATTGATGCAGAAAAGTGGAAATACTTATGTGCATCAGCTATAAATTATACGTTGATTCCTCTGACTCAGTTCGCTCGAACGATGACTATATGTTTTAAAATACTCAACGTATTTTAAATCGGTTTCAGTGAAACAGAACTATAATTAATGAAAGTCAAAATTGATTTTATTCTGTTATTAGGATATATAACAGTTCGGAGTTGGGTCCATATGGTGACGAATTTAGAATGCATTTTTGGTCACTCCCTTTTGTTTCCGTGGATGTTGTAAGAGTCGACTAAGAGAGTTTATTTAACTGTTCAACTGTAACTCTACAAAACTCTGTTTACTGGTGGAAAGCTTAAACCAAAACCCTAAGCCAACACGCCTGGCTATTGTCAGGTAGTTGGTTAATTCGTTTTCGGCTAAGGAGTCCTTGCCTAGCAGTAGGATGTTGGGTTAAAGTGATAATGAGGAAACCTGCGGCTTCGCTGCCACAGAGCGCTTCCATATGTGACAAAAGATGTCAAGTCACAGTACCCATTAATTTCACTGCTTGTTTTACTCATCAAACCGGTACCATAGACGAAGAATAATATCCTTGCCGGTACGCAGCGATGCAAGCACACGTACTTGATGGTAGATGGTAACATAGTTCCCACGCGGCCGAATCTAGTACGGATACTACTGCGTGTTTGGTATTTTTCACATTAAAAAGCAAAAGTCTTGCGCAAAGACGCAGGTTTGAATCTTGTCCAAGGTGGAATCAATCGAAGTGCAGAAGTAGTTAACGTAAAAAAAAGATATACAAGCATGCCTAATCGCGATAAATGTAGGTACAAGATGTGGCTTTGATCGTCCAACCGGTAAATGGGCGGATTATCTACCAATTGGTTTTCTGATTGCCCTCAAATTAAACAAAGGATGTGGGATTAATGAGTTATTTTGGGTGACGCGCGAGTGCGTCTCGTGCAATTTCGGATATAATACCTACATGTGTCGCTTTTTCATTTTCCGTGGATGCTGTAAGCGCCGACTAAGGAATTCAACTCGGTTCTGGAATAATGCGTAGATCAGATAAGAAAAATACACACACAGGAATAGTAAAATTTGCATTGCAATAGTTCGAAGATCTGTGTACTTTTTTTTCTAGTAAAATGAAAAGGGTAGGGTAGGTTAACACGACTCGACATTTTTATTGTATAAGCATCAAAGAGACACTTATAAATCGCCAAGCAAGTTACGTTTAAAAATCTACCATCGCGCTCGAAATGCAGTTTCTAAAAAAAAACTATGCACTAAGTCTTGAAAAAAATGTGTACAGTGTTACTTATAATTAAAATTATCTATAACTTAAGAATTCATTTTCTCAAAAAAAATATGTAGATCTACGTAAAAGATTTTCAGTTAAGACTTTAAAATATGTGGATCTACGTAAAAAGAAGTTGAGTTGGCGACACTGTAAGGTAGTATAATGATGTTATACATCTGCGAAGACATTTACCAGAGGGAGTCTCTGTACTAGAGACATCTGCATGGGTACCTCCATCTTCCGCTAAGCAGCGGTGATCCCGAAACGCGGACAAGAAATGGCCACTTGACGGGTTTTACGTCATGCGCACGGTGGTCGCTAGCCAGTCGGGTTTTTCAAGCCCTACCACCAGAAGTTGGTCACTCGATTAGCACCACCCGGGGATCACGTGTAGGGTCTCGAGGGTAAAACCTACGGACGTGAGCGACTCCAATCCCCAAACATAATGACCTACGTACAGCACCACTTTTATTACCACTTTTATTAAGGCGGCATAATCTATTAGACCAGACATCCCGCTTCGGTGTGCCGTAGGACCACAGCGGCTATTCTGCTGACTTGCTTGGCTACTCACCGAATGCGCGAGAAAGATTTTTTAGTAGGGTGAAAGTGTTTTTACGATTCCCTCGTGATCGAGCCAAATCACCGGAGTATGAACTTCCCAGACCATCTCGGTCCAGGCCTTCTCATCACAGCTCGTACACATTCCCACCGAGAGGCTCGAGCTTACCCTAAGTTAGGTTGTTTGGGCCTTACTCAACCATGGTGGCCTTTACATATTCTGAACTTTGCAGATGTATTTAGTAGGTTGCCTCATGATGTTTTCCTTCGCCGTAGGAGCGTCAGATAAAAACGACATATGAAATTAAAAAAATTAAATACTCATTGCTTTTACATGACGCCTTTACGGTGAAGGAAAATATCGCGAGGAAACCTGCACACACCTGTGAAGAAATAATCCCCCCCCCCCCCCCGCTCCCGTCTCCTGTATCGAAAGATATCCTTGTCTAGCGCCGTAGGTGTATTAGCAAGATATCTTGATTACGTTAGGGTTGTGTAGGTACATACAAAGTTAAATGTTCCCTTCTATTGGCGTCGATAAGTGTATGTAATTTTTGTAATTTTTTAATATTTATTTATATGTATTGAAGAGGATTGTGAAGCTTAAAATTTTCGTACAAAAGAGATAACGCTTTTAATCCAATTTTCATAATTTTTGGAAATTTTGTAGATATACTGAAGATGTATAGGTTTGTACGTTTTGATTTTGAAGTAATATTGCCCAGAATATAAATTATTAGTATTTAAATATCCATATTTTAGACTTAAAAACTACCTCGAGTATTTTTATCTTTTTGACTAAATTATACTGAGCCACAAAAAAGCAAAACGTACAAACATAGATTAAAGTATATTGAATCCAATGAGACCAAAATTGTCTAATTTCGTAAAGGTTTAGGGGGGTAAAACAGTTATCGCCCAAAACAATATTTCAATAAGAAATGTAGGCACTTGCCTCGGACTTTCAACTCTAAGCGGTGTGCAATAAACTCCATTTTTGAAAGTGCATACTCGAGCCATAAATTGGCACTTCACAGTCCTCTTAACAATTTTTTATTGACATCGTAAATCTAGTTTGTACATATTTGTTCATTTTGACAGTCTTTAGCATGTAAATAAGTATTATTCTTCCGTATTTTGAATTATTTATTTTTATTTATTTATACACAAGCTTATGACTATTTAATTGAATAAAGCTATTCCTCCTTTTTGAAATTGTCAATCTAATCTTTTTCTTGTGTTATTCTCGTAAAAACTCGAAAACGGCTTGACCGATTTGAATTATATTTTTGTCTTTTGTTTGCCTGGACACAGGGGTGGTTTAAAATGAAAAATAACATGGAAAATCCTTTCGAAAAACTAAAAAATAATATAAAGAAACAATCTTAATTTTGTATGAAAAATGACGAAACACTTCTGTCATTTGTCAAGTTCGCCGGGACAGCTAGTTTGTAATAAATGAAGTTTATTATATGTAGGGTCCTACTAATATTCTTAAATCTGACATATTTGGTTTCATTTTTTTATGAACAGACCTCATATTGACATTGTAAATATCAAGCTTGTTATTTTATTGGAATTCATTATAAATGTATAAAGTTGCATCTATCATTTAGAACTCATAATGTTTATCCCCATGTATTATGAAATAAATGAATATTAAGAGGTATTACGATGATCACCCATTAAAATCCGGACCATGGTCAAACCCCACCAACCACCCATGGCCCTACTCAACCAATGCTGGTTATACGGGCGGAAACAGCGGGAGATGCGCGCCGCAATGACCATGGTCAATGGAGCTTAAGGCGCATAGTGGTCCCAATGACCTTGCGTCGATCGTCCCGCAATGGTTACATAGGAGTGAGTGAGTGAGAGTGAGGGGAATATTTAAGCAAACCTTTGCGCGTAAGATGCATTATTTCAATTAAAAATTAATTAAGGCGAATAAGAAAAATCTAAAAAGACCATCCCCTAGAATATTGTTCACTTTATTTATTGAAATGGAAAGTATATGATTTAACCTTAGCGATTAGGTTTTAAGTTTTAAAATCGAGGCATGTTTGGGTCACATTTTAACCAAGTTTTAATTAATTTATCAAAAAATTAAAAAGACCATCCTCTAAAGAATGCGTTGAATAATAAGATATCTTTTTTAAAGATTTTTTCATTTAATATTTATGAAAAGAACCGGTTTTTTCTGCAGTGATTTTTTATGAATGACCGTACTATGCGCCTTAACATTAGCGATTGTTACGCCAAGCGCACGCACCGCTGCGCTGTGCCACAGAACGCCTATAAAGTTTGTAAGTACGTGCCCGCCGAACGGCCCCGAGTTTGAGGCAATCACGTAAATTATTAAGTGTTATGGCCACAACAACACAAGATGAAATGAAACTTTTCTCCTTTAGGTACTGCTAACATACTGCTAAGATGTAATTATTAAGTTCTGACCTAATATTACTTAGACTAGCTGTTGCCCACGACTTCGTCCGCGTGTATTTGATATAATCACGCGGTTAACTGTAATACAGCAAAAAATAAATAAAACAAAAATACAAAGTTTGGATTAATACGTAAATCGTAGATAAAAATAAAATGTAAACAATTGGACACAGATTATTTTCCAACTTAACCAGACCGGTGATTGAACCCGGATCCCTGCAGGCCAAAGGCACTTGCGGTACCATAAACGACCACTGTGCCACAGAGGTCGTTTAATCGACACGATCAGCAAAAATAAAACCGGCCAAGTGTGAGTCGGACTCGCGCACGAAGGGTTCCGTACCATATCTAGCTAGTACCTTATAATGCCTCTTTATAGACAACGTTCGACGTGGTTTGGTTCGGAACATAAACAAACAGTTTGTTTGGTTGACATATTACACGGGAGAGAGCCACATCGAGCTGTCCGTGTGAGAAACAGCCGACGCTGAGGTCCACGCCGGCAACACGTAGCGTCTGCCCTTGGGCTTTGTTTATAGTCATTGCATAACACAAACTCATCGGGAACTGTACACGTTTGAAATGAAATGGGTAATTATTGAGAATCAGTGGAATTCGTGGTATAAAAACTCTTTCACCGACGCCACAAACCGCCAAAATCTCCGCTTCTATTATGTTACGCTGCAGAGAAGTAACTTTCAGTCTTATCTCGTTGCATAATTTTGGGGGACTTAAATTTCTCAACAAAATAATTGGGACGCCAGTTTTTAAATTAATCTTGTGTACTGGAAGTCCAGGAACGCTCAGAGAATTAAGAAATTCAAGGGGATAATTGGTAGCGTCATCTTGCTCCATTACTCTGTTGATAGAAGTATACTCAACTACTTCTCCTTCAACATTGTTGAGTATATCCAAGTTGATTCTTGCGGCTTGGTCATTTCGCGGACTCAAAATTTCTCTTTCGCAAAGCCATGAGTTCTCATGATTTGTTATTTGATTTTGTTCAACATACACGGAACAGATAAGTTCTTCAATTGAATTAACAGTGTGGCAGAGATTTTCAGATAAAACAATTTGCCCTTCTTCTTCCGGATATGTTCCTTCGCCAATTTTTAGCAATAAATCAGAAAATTCCTGCGCATTTGTGTTGCCTCCTGTTCGCGCCCTCATGTTCACTGTTAAGTGCATCCTTGTGACGTGTCGCCATAAGCTTGAGCTCTTTAAGCATGCTCTTATCTCGTCGGTTTTTGTTCCTCGTGGTTACTACTGGCAACCTTTGTCTAAAATCCCCACAAAACAGTATCGTTACGCCACCTATAGGTTGGTCATTTTGACGGATATCTCTGAGAGTTCTATCAACTGCTTCTACTGCTTTTCAGTGTGCCATAGTGCACTCGTCCCACATAATTAAGCAGCAATCCCGTAAAACCTTCGCTTTATCACTGTTTCTAGAGATACCACATACAGAATGATCGCTTAGGTCCAAATCTATGTTGATTTTAAACATCGTATGAGCAGTTTTACCGCCGGGTAACAAAGTGGCTGCTATGCCAGACGACGCCACAGCAAGAGCTATTTTGGCTTGAGCTCGTTTTTTCAAAACCATGTTACGAAAAAAAAAAACAATTTTTACTGACCAAATCGCAGAGCTATATATCAGAATCCCTATTGCCAAAGCCAAGTTACAAAGAAAACAATTTTTATTGACCAAATCGTAAAGCTTTATCAAAATCCGTATTTGCTAAGCCAATGTTTAATAATTGGATCAATGTTATTTTCCCATAAAAATACTGTATTCCGAAATTTCTAAGTAGTGCTAGCGTATGATAACTTCATAACTTTGATAAATTTCAACAGCCCGTTCTAAAACCTAACAGCGCCATCTATTGAAAATTTGCCGTAAAGTAAAAGGTAAAAAGTCACCCACTTTAGAACTCGCAGAAAAATTCCGTTAGCGCGTTGTAACAACGAACAGCGCCATCTATCATATTTTGAGAGAACGATTCTGTAGTGTAGAATGGAACTAAAAATACTTATTATTAAAATAATATCTCGTTTTATAATCGATTTGGGAAAGTCAGAAGGTCGGTTTGAGATTTTCACAGGTTACTAAACCTGTTCAAATTCAGCCGGCCAAGTGTGTCAGGGCCACGTATTGAATAGGGATCCGTAGCAATTTTCTTTCCCGCTGAATCCCGTCACTTTTATAGGATTTATACTTAATTCGAGCGGCAATATAAAGTATAAGCATAAGATAATAAGTACATAAGTTGTGTGTACTAAGATGTCCAAGTTACTATGGTTTTTTAACTATCCCACGGGAACCCTTTAATTTTTGGGAATAAAAAGTATTTAAGATGTTGACCAGGGATATAAGGTATCACCATGCAAAATTTCATTGAAATCGGTCCAGCCATTTTGGAGATTAGCCCGTACAAACAGACAAACAGATAAACAGAAAGAGAAACAAAAAAATTAAAAAAAACGATTTTTGGTATTTTCCCTCTTTTTACATCCGGCTTGGTTTTAAGCATTTTTTTTCTATGTACAGACATTCGACTTTTATTATATGTATAGATGAGAAATCAAGTAGGTAATTATCAAACTAAGTAGGTATATTAAACAGTATATCAATATAATTTCTGGTAGCAATATTAAATCAAGGACTTAGGTTTAATCGTCATCATCATCTCAGCTCGTATACGTCCCCACCGAGGGGAGCCTACCCTATGTTAGGGAGATTACTAATCATTGATCAGGCCTAATGTTTTGATTATTAAGTCAATGGCCTATGTCAACTACGTTGACTTAGTGCGTATTAGTCGAATTCACGTACACTTTTGAATTTCTTTGCAGATGTATGCAGGTTGACTCACCACGATTCCCTTTACCGTAGGAGCGTCGGCGAATGTACATATGAAATTCGAAAAGCTAGGTTTAATAAGCGATAGAATACTTTTGGTAACATTAAATTTAGAATCGTATAATCTTAATAATAATTGTATAGTGCTTTATTTACCTTGTGTCAATTTATAACAGACTGTTTATATCTCTTTTCTCGGATACTTTCAATGTAATTTCCATGGTGACACTTTGAAACGCATACTGTTGATTGTCATAATTTCGATTGGCATACATCATAATATGGCATAAAAATCAAAAAGCATAATATTATTTGGCATAACATAATAGGCATAAACATTATAATGCGGAATTGTCGAAAGGCATAATATTAAAAATCAATCTTTAAATGTATAATTTCGTTTGGCATAATTTTATTAAGCATACTTTGTAACGCTTAGTTTTACTTATGCGTATAGTAATATCCAAAATTTTGTTTGACATAATTTGACTATACATAACTCATTAAAAACATATATAGTAAATAGGTGTCTTCTTTGACATAATCTGGAATAAATTTTACTAATTATAAAAAAACTAGTGCGTCTTGCCTGCCCTACCCCTAGAACGTTTCAATAGGTAATGTGCAAAAAACGCCTGAAACTAGCGATTATTTCTTTCCAAAGCTTAATCTTCTTCATGTATTGTTGGGTATTGTACATTCTACGCGTTGATGAAATTCTTATATTTGGTGCCCAACGTGGGACGTTTGTTAAGAAAGAAACAGTGATTTAATCGAATTTGGACATAGCGGCGACGTCATGCAAATGCAAACTGCTTCAATAAAATTTTATCGGGTGCCCTCGAGAATTTCATGAAATATATTTCCAATAAAATTACTTTTCAATCAATCCAGGTCAAGACTTATTTCAACAAGAAATCCGGTTTGTTTGCTGATGCTTTGGAATTCAAATTTAAAAATTGCCAAATGGACTCACCACTTTCGCTGGGGATTTCTGTGTGAAGTGAACACCGAATAAAATTGCGATCGAATCATTTATACTACGCCAATCAATCAAGCCTTCACAGTAATCAACTTTTCCTTGGTTTTGTATAAATGCATCTTTATGATATATACTGTAAGAAATCAGAAGCGATAATTGTAAAACAAACAACATTCTAAGATACACTGAGTAAATGTTTCACAATTTCAAATATTCTAATCCAGACACATGAATTGATCAAGTGCCGATAGACCAAACACGAACCTATTGGTCCGCGATTCGTAGGTTTTCTGACTTTCTGACGATTTATGGCACGCCTCAACACCCACATTCAGAGTCCTATGCGCTTATATATTTTCAACTTTTTCACAAAGCCGACTTGTTTTTCTGTACTATTTCTTCAAATTAGTTTAGACATAGCTGTTTATTTGCTTAGTTTAAACTTGCTCACCCAATTTATGGAAAAATTTCTCTATTGAACTAATTTGTATGTACACACCTAGTCGATATACAGGCTGCGCTGCCGACAACAGTACTGTACGACGGATTCTGAACAAAATGGTGTTTACGCTGATTTCTAGAGCCTCATTAGCAAAAGCCTAGTCTACAATTAGCTTGCTTCATCTTAACGACACAGAAATTAAAATAAAAAAATAATAATTGAATATACATGATGTGACGGAATGTTGAAATAGGAAAGCGACTATCTCAGCTATCCAAAACCACAGAAAGCCGACATAATATTTAAGGGTATGTCTCCATAAGAAGGGACACATCGCTCGGGGTCCTCGAGTGGCGGCCGCGTCCCGGTACACGCAGTGTTGGTAGAAACAAAGTTGGACTGACGGTCTGGGGAAGGTCGCGGGAAGCTGCTGGATGCGGGAGGCGCAGGACCGTTCGATTTGGAGATCCTGGGGGGGGAGGCCTATGTCCTACCGTGGGCGTCTCGGTAGG
The DNA here is from genome assembly GCA_963935595.1 of Schoenobius gigantellus. Classification (NCBI taxonomy): domain Eukaryota; kingdom Metazoa; phylum Arthropoda; class Insecta; order Lepidoptera; family Crambidae; genus Schoenobius; species Schoenobius gigantellus. Next base: position 9,549,715 of record OZ012555.1, on the reverse strand, counting down.
ACATAGGCCTTGACTTAGGTCTTGACTGAAATGATGATGATGATGAGGATCCATAAGAAGTGGAGATTCTGTAATAAAGATTTTTGAATTTGAGTTTGAAATGCAGCTGCTTGGCAGTAATAATAGGTAACGTAAGCAGGTACCGCGCAGATACTCAGGGGGTCTAGCTAGACAAACTACTAAGTAATATTCTCGTTCGTTTTGCTTATACGTTATTGTACAGAATGGCTATGTATAATGATCGTGATCATGATGTGGAATTCAATCCCATACATTTTGTCCAATACATATTTGATTGTCTGACGGCGGTCAAGCGTGAGTCCTTATTAAAAAGTACAGTAGGTATGCCGCGAGCGGTCGCTCGATTGTAGTGTGGAAAATAGATAGCTAACTATCCACTTCTTTTATGGAACTGCAAAAAGCAAATATTCTAGTGCATTAAGGCACAGATAACTTGATAAGGGTTCGCTATGAGTCAGAGATGTGCATTTATCTATAAAGAAAAGTCTTATAGAAAAATTCTTTATTATTAAGAAGGTCCTTATTATTAAATTCTTTTCTTATCGCATTGTAAAGTGCATTAAAATCGAGAATTTTTCTTTAAAATGACTTGATTAGATTCCAATTTGCATTTTCTTTTACGTTATGCTAGCACAATCTTGTTGAAGTGCAAAAATAGCGAACTATTTGCTCATACCAAAAATTCCGTCGTAGAAAATTCTTTTAGCAAATTGATACAATTAACGCGCATATTCTGAGGTACTCGTAACTTAAGCTGTAGGTTAGTTCTTTCTAGATTGCTTCAAGTAGGAGTTTCAGATGATTGGATTTGGTAATAAACAAGAACTTATGATTAAGCGGGTGTTTGCTGTTAATTTGGCTTGATTGGGTGACTTAATTAAGTCCGATTGAACCTTGATTGTCCAAGAAACCTTACAGCTTAATTTGCAGTAGTAAACGCTTATATTAACAAGAGAATGTTCGTCATGCAGATTTAATTAAGTGTTCGAGAGAGACTGAGAGTTTGCGAAAAGTATTGCATTTTCTTAATAGCGTGATTTGTTTTTTGTTTTTTTAGAAGGTGAAAGTCATCGATCCATCTCGTCATCATCATAGCTCATAACGTCCCCACCGAGGGGCACGAGCCTACCCTAACTAGTTAGGGCAAACCACGCTGGCGTAGTGCGGATTGGTTGACTTTACATACACCTTTGAATTACCTCGCAGATATACCTATGCAGGTTTCCTCACGATGATTTTCCTTCGCCGTAGGAGCGTCAGATAAATGTACATATGAAATTCGTGAAACGAAAAACATATTGGTACATGGCAGGATCGATCGCGGGCCTCCCGATTCTACTCGGAGCACAGTCCAGTGCCGAGGCCACAGCACCATCGACGCTCCTATCGAGTTCATTTGTTCATGAAAAATTGGGAATATCGTGTGACCTGTAGTCACGGTCGCTCTCACATTAGCTCTAATGTTACTGACAAATACTTTTAAATTAAAAAACTTTTCCTATAGGTTGGGGCATGTTGCATTACGGTACCCAATACTTACCTTACAAATTAGTTTAACAATGGCTTTGTAGATATCAAAATCATAACACAGGTGATAATGAGTTCCACCATCGATCGGTTTGCGTTAATTATGTTATGGCAAATAAATCATCCGACTGTTTAAATGTGCGAACAGCGGGTTACATTTCAATGAGCAGGGGCTTGGGAACTGAGCAGCATTTGCAGGTGTGGAACGAATTGTGATCCCGCCCCGGCTTTGCACGGGTAGAAGGACATATATGCCTCTACATTTTTGGCATCAGCTTGTTGGGCCGAGTATGAATTAGACATAAATGTAACATACTACCACACCGCATGGAGTATTTTCAATGCATTTTATTTCCGATTCTGCAAATTAAAGATTTAATGAAGAAATAGTTATTGTGAGTTACCCATAGCAGATAGAGATGATAAAAATAGAAAATTCCGCGATTTATTTTGATTATCTTGTCTTTTGTGGTCTGCGTCAGCCATTTAAATTTATTTGACGGCAAATAAAAATAATGTAATGTAATTTAATTTTTATTTAAGTAATAAATATGCATCTCGTGTCCAACCACCACTAGGTGGTAGCGCGGTAGTATCACTATCATAGTTTTCGGGACCAACACCTTATAGGATAATGGTCGTGGATGAAAAGCAGACGGTTTTTAATGGGTGCAAGTCCCACATACCCTTGTAAACTCCCAAATGGCAGGAAATGCGCTAGGCATTTGTCGTCTTAAAAAAGGCCAACAGGCGCGTCTCTTGGCTTAAATAATGACGATTGCGATAAAAGCACCAATAGGCTCGAGACATATTGTTGATAAATTTACTTCACTTTCAAAATATAGTGAATAAACTATATACAGATTGTAACAAAAAGCCTGTGAACCCTTTCAGTAGTATGTTCAGAATCGAGACATAAAAGATATGGTGTCATTGAAATTTCGAAATTATGAAATAAATTTTATAATTCCTCATTATTCGTTTCAAGATCAGTGACTATTATAAAGATTAAATTGAAACACAAGAATAAAAAACCGGCCAAGCGCGAGTCGGACTCGCCCATGAAGGATTTATGACGTATTAAAAAAACTACTTCCTAGATCTCGTTCAAACCAATTTTCGGTGGAAGTTTGCATGGTAATGTACATCATATATTTTTTTTAGTTTTATAATTCTCTTATTTTAGAAGTTACAGGGGGGGGGGGACACACATTTTACCACTTTGGACGTGTCTCTCGCGCAAACTATTCAGTTTAGAAAAAAATTATATTAGAAACCTCAATATGATTTTTGAAGACCTATTCATAGATACCCCACACGTGTGGGTTTGATGAAAAAACAAAAATTTGAGTTTCAGTTCTATGTATGGGGAACCCCCAAAATTTATTGCTTTTTTTCTATTTTTGTGTGAAATTTTTGTGAAAAGTTTCAACAGTGTAGTTCTTATAGTTTCGGAGAAAAGTGGCTGTGACATACGGACGGACAGACAGACATGACGAATCTATAAGGGTTCCGTTTTTTGCCATTTGGCTACGGAACCCTAAAAAAGAGTAAACTATCCTAATAAATATATTTTATGTATAAAATTTATCTTAAAAGACCGTTGCCAATGGGTAACGTTCCCAAAATGCTGGCAGCATTGCCACATTGTATGGCAAAGCTTATTCTTATTCCTCATACATTTTTTTTCAGACCCAACTATTTGTAAAGGGGATTTCAAAATTAATTTTACAATTTTGAATTTCAAATGACGCCATAACTTTTATATACCGATTCTCAAGATGCTCCTAAAACACAGGGTTTTTGTTACACATTGTATAATTTTATTATATCTATCTTATTTACTAATTTTGCTTTATACCATTTTGCTTAAGTCATCTTGTGTTCAAAGTACTAATAGTGTTTTCGTAAGCAACAATTTTCAATTAAGTTGCTCCCTTTATGCGGATTAATACAAGGATTAAAGGATAATGGGGTATTAATATACCTGTGGTCTCTTGCCTCGGTAGGGCTGGCACGACATAATTTGATGAAACTGTATATTTATGCTACGAGATTGCTGAAGCTATATTCGTACACACTTTGTACTTGAGTTTTAGGCTCAATAATCATTTTATGGCGACCAAAATCGGTGTATTATATGAATATTCTACATTATGATTGTATAAAAAGCAAACGGAGCAGACCACTATTGCAGGTACGTCATTTATGTCACCATAATTTCATTCGAATCATATGAAATCTACTTACCCTAAATCAAAAAAAGAATTGTGGCACTTTCAAGCAACTATGGTTTGAATTTACGTTTCATCTGAATTTGAATAATTTATGCCATAACTATTTGGATGCTTAAGGCTCAAAATAACAAGAAAATCAGATTCTGCATATTGGGCTTCTGGATTTGATGTAAGTAAATGAACTGTTTTGAGCCAGTTTAATCTTTGTATCCTTTCAAGCGAGTTACATGGGCGTTGCTTACCTGCTGATGATAACCAAGTGCTACAGAAAATTTAAAGAGGCGACATCACACCCCTTTGAGACGAATTAAATGTGAGAGAATTATGGACGTTTCACAATTACATTACATCTTTAAATTATGAATTAATATTCTGTTAAAAAATCTGAAACTTGTGAATTATTTAGCTGTCTGTACTGTCTAGTAATTGGATCGATGTGCAAGAAGCGTGAAGTTATATAACACAGAGTGATCTGATCACATATCGATATCAACGGTAAAAATGGAATTTATCATTACTCGATGAATTGTTTAAATTGAACAAGGCTCACGGGATTCATCGAATTAATTCGGACTTTAATTAAAACTTTTGGCGATATTGAGTGACTCTGGGGCTGTGCATTGGGTTAATATGCCATCAGTGTAGAATTTATCGTCTTTTTAGGGTTCCGTAGTAAACAAAGAACCCTTATAGTTTCGTCATGTCTGTCTGTCTGTCTGTCCGCGCCTTTACTCAGAGACTATTAGTAATAGAAAGCTGTAATTTTGTATGGGTATGTATATTATTCATGCCAAAAAAGTGGTAGAAAAACATATAGAATTTTTTTTTTTAAGGTAGCTCCCATACAAGTAATGTGGGAGTAAATTTGTTTTTTCTCGACTAACCCATCGTGTGGGCTATTGTTGAATAGGTATTTAAAAAATAATATAAGGTTAAGGAAGATAGCAAAAAATTTTTTTTTATGCCTATCAATCCTATTTTATATTGGAATCAAAAGACTCTATGGGACCATTTAAGGTATGAGTACTAGAAATGACAGAAATCACCAAAAACTTTTTCCATACATTTTGTACGGAAAATCCTCAGCTCCTATTTCATACGGTGATCTCTCTACGAATCCTATTTTTTACTTTTGAGGGAAACTGTTAAGTTTATTTTCAACAAGATGGCGCTCCACCACATAACAGCCGCCGTACGCGTTCTAATTTGAACAGACAATTCAGGACACAGTGGATAGGGACACATGGTCCAATAAAGTGGCCACCTCGCAGCCCCGATCTAACGCCACTAGATTTTTTTTATGGGGCTACCTAAAAAACGAAATCTACAAAAAGGAATACGACAGTGTTCAGGAACTGAAAGATGCATTGACGAGGACTTTAAATAAAATCCATCCAAGAAAATTATTAGCTGCTACGTCCTCAGTATAAAAGCGAGTAGTATTCGTGAACACGGCGGACATTTTGGGCAATATATTTCATAGATAGATTTGATATTTTTGCGTTTGTTTAAAAATACATGTTTAAATGATTTAATTTAGTATGTATTTAAATTACAGTTTCCCTTAAAAGTAAGAAATAGGATTTATAGAGAGATCACCTTAAGAAATAGGATCCGAGGTTTTTCCGTACAAAATGTATGGGAAATGTTTTTGGCGATTTCTGTCGTTTCTAGTACTCACACCGTAAATAGTCCCATAGAGTCTTTTGATCCCTACATGAAATTGGATCGATAGGCATAAACAATTTTTTTTTGCTATCTCAGTATTTTTTTTGTTGACTGTAACTTTTTTCCAAAATCTGTGAATGTAGATCAGAATATCTTAAAAAGTTATGGATGGCTGCCTAACAATGTTTTCTTGTAACTATAACGGTTAATGTACCTGCCCCTTAAATCCCATCTCAAAAATCCATCCTGTATATGGACACGTGAAAAAAATTACAACAGTAGTAGGTATATATAACGATGTTTAAGAGGATTGTGAGGCTGTAAATTTTCATACAAAAAGCGATAACGCTTTTCTCCCACTAAACATAGTCCAATTTTCATAATTTTTGGAAATGTTGTAGATATAATGAAGATCTAGGTTTGTACGTTTTGATTTTGAAGAAATATTGCTCAGAATATAAATTATTAGCATCTAAATATCTATATTTTAGACTTAAAAACTACCTTGAGCATTTTTATCTTTTTTTGACTAAATTTTACTGAATTACGAAAAAAGCAAAACGTACAAACATCGTTTAAGGTATACTGAATAGAATGAGACCAAAAGTGTCTAATTTCGTAAAGGTTTAGGGGGGTAAAACAGTTATCGCCCGAAACAATATTTCAAACAGGAATTGTAGGCAATTTCGACCAGTTCTTGCAACTCTCTCTATCGCACGATACGGGTCGGGGGCAGGGGTATAATGGGGCATAATCTACTAGTGATGTGACATAATGTTATCGTAGTTATTATCGACTAGGGAGGAGAAAGTAATATCGATATATCGATCAATACTGAAAGGTATTACTCAAGTCTACACAAATACCTTCTACATCAAAAAGTAAATGTCTTTTCGAATACGTTTATTGATTTTAGTGTTTTATTTTAAGGATCTTATTTCAATACAAACCTTATTTAAGGGTAAGCAGCCTGTAGCCTGTTAACTAACTGTAAATTCCCAAAATCAAATAAGAAAATAAATTGTAAGTAAGTATGTAGTTGTTTGATAACCGACTTCGAAAAAAGGAGGTTACTCAATTCGACCGTATACCTATATGCTTTTTTCTATGTTTGTTCGCGGATACCTTCGTCGTTTATGAACCGATTTTGATGATTCTTTTTGTATTCGATAGGATACTCCAAGGCTGGTCCCATGGTCATCAAAGTTAGGATCTGATAATGGGATCCCATAAAAATCGAGAAAAACCATTAAATATTTACGTGTGTCCAACGTGTTTTGTGTATATGTTACGCGATTACTCCGCCAATTGTTGACCGATTTTCAAAATTATTTTTGTATTCGATAGAGTATGGTGATGATGGGATCCCATGAAAATCGAGGGAAACCCTAATTTAATACTAGGGTATTATATTAGGGTTTCTTTCACTAAAAAGACTTCATTCACTAAAAAGTTAAAAATAAAAAATATTTTCCAAAAAATAAAAACCGACTTCAATATAAAAGTGTGATGTTGTCTGTACCTATTCTCATAATTATTTTTAACTTTTCAGTGTTTTTGAAGTCGGTTTTTATTTTTTATAATAGATATGTGCCACAAAGACACACAGTCAAAAGAAATTCGTTTTTTGTTTCTTGTGATAGGTATTTGTTATGCATTGTATGTTCGTTATCGTATTCTAAGTTGCTCACAAACTATTTTTCGTATAACCAAGTTGGAGCAGCTAAAAAACGTGTAACAAACTATATGCAAGTAGCGTTATTTTCAATATTATTTTATTTGTACTCGCGTTATGCAATCTTCGAATGTATAACAAATACAAACGACAAAGTAAATAATATATGTAGGTTAGGCAGGGTAGGCATATATTTGGAGAAGGCACCCTTCGTACGGTTTTGACGTTTTTTTTCTTCATTTTAACAATATAATTTAAAGCACCTGATTACATATAATCCTACTAATAGGTTTTTTTTTTCATACGACAGGGAAGCTCTTGGCCTTATATCGGAACACAGCAATGCTATTAACATGTTATTATGGCGACAAACTGAGGTAAGACGGTGGTAGCTAGCCAGGTGGGCTTAGAAGCCCTACCACCAACCAAACCGATCAGAGAAGCTTCTGTTCCCAATGGGAATCGAACCCGGACCTCCCGATCAATACCCGGTGGCCTCAACCACTAGACCACGGAGGTGGAAAAAAATAAATTCTAAAACTATTAGTATAACTAGTTATTTACTTAATAAAACGCCTGCGTTTTTTAATTGTGGATGTCAGTCCAGTCTACTTTTTTAATGTCATCTAGCCACCTTTTCCTTTGGTATTCCGGGCTTTTCGAGGAATCTTGGGTTTGAGGATCAATTATGGTAACTCATAGAGGGATCAGTCACAGAGCCCTGTTGTTAACCCTGATTCCACCGACGCACATTATTTTTGTTTTGCTGCTGACTAATTTCAAAGATGGATGGAGATGGAGCTAGTTGCAGATGATGTTACGTTTGGCTTATTAATAAAGAAATTGAGGTGAACATCACCAACAAAAATAATCATATAATTATTAAAAAATATTATTCATCATCTAAGCCTTTTCTTCTACCATGGCGGTATAGGCCTCCTTCAACTTTCTCCATTCCGTTCTATTTTAAGCTACTCTAATCCAGTTTGTGCCCACCATCTTGACGATGTCGTCCTTCTACCGCATCTGTGGTCTCCCGTTGGGTCTTTTACGGTTCCATGGCCTCCACTCTAAGATAGTTCTGCACCACGAGTCCGGCTTTCTGGCTATATGTCCAGCCCATTGCCACTTGAGCTTTGCTACGTGGTGTGTAATGTCCGAGACCTGACGCCGTTTTCGGAACCAACTATTCGTTTTCGTGTCCCGGAGTGTTACTCCTACCAATTTTCTTACCATTGCTCTTTGTGCCACCTCTAGTTTGTGGACGATGGCCTTAGTTGTTATCCATATCTCAGCTCCATAAGTAAGCACTGGTAGGACACACTAGTTGAAGATCCGCGCTTTCTGTTTTATGCTAATGCTCATATTAAAAGCAAAGCCAAGTTCTACAAAAGCTGCCCAGCCCAATCAAAAAAATATTATTATTATTTATTATTACTTTTTATTTTTGTACCCCTGTTCCTATTTAGTTTGTATGTAAAAGTATTATTATATGTTTAATGTTTTATTTTCAGAAAAGATTCACATCTCAAATGCAAGTTATTTTAATTCAGTATAACACTCATCTTAAAAAATGGCATTTTCCTTAGACAGGTAAATATAGGATACATACTTTCCTAACAAAAAGTCCTCACCCTCAATCCTATAAGTTACCTATAGGGATACCAAATAAGTGCCTTCACAATAAATTTCAATACAGAAATAATTTACGAAATGTAAATAAATTCTGTATTCCGAACCTCATCTACTAAAATATTATGAAGAAAGAAGATTAAGTAATATAGTAAGTATTTTTGTTTGTAATGAATAAACTCAAACACTACCAGACTGATTTTAAAAATTCTTTGGCTAATAGAATGCTACATTATCACTGAGTAATATAGGCTATAAAATTATTTGTCTGTGTGAAAACATAAAATTCCCACACGAAAAATGAAAGTAACGATGGCGAAGTTGCGAGCGGAAAGGGAGTCAGAAATATAAGCAACGCAAAACATTACAAACGATAGAATAATAATTTCGAGCTCTCGCGCCGGCCGCAGCCGCCGAGTATCGTGGCCGAGTCGCGCGCTGCTGTGTCGTAGTGTGCGTGAAAATTTGCGCATGTTGTATTTGTGGTGTAAACGCCAGACCGGAGGCCGAGCGATGTGAAACAGATAGCATTTTAGAAAATACCTACTCGCGCCGCGCACGATTACTTCACAATCCTCTTAAAGGAAAACTATCAGAGTTGAGTACTAAGTACAAACTAAAAAGTGATAGACGACCAACTTATAAAATGTACTCGGAAAAGTAAAATTTCATTGAAAATTATTACTCTAGCAACAGACACTCAATACTGTAAGTTGATGATCTGAACGTACTAACAGAGATGGCGCCGCTATATACAATTGTATTGATGCGTATGTGACCACAGAGATGGCGCTGCACGCTGTTGTAAATCATAACGCGATTACGTTATGTGTTAATCAGCTGATGCATATATGCTCGAAGGCCATTGTTTGAATATTATTCCTTGGAGCTTATCCTGTGCTGACGGCTTCCCGGCTTAATAAACTACCTGCGATAGATATCTCGCTGATGCGAATGGTTCCCGGTCTATCAGCAACGTGTTGTGTTGTGAGGTGTGTGTGAACTCAAAGTTGGTATTTGCAACTACGGAACCCTACACTGCGCGTGACCCAACACGCACTTGGCCGGTTTTTGTGATAGAATTGACATCAGTCGGTATTAAGTAGTCGAGTTCTAGTTATCGTAACTCCGGCTTCTTTTCTTTTTCTTTCTCACCCGGCATTGATCCGGAGGTCCGGGGCTCGATTCCAAAAGGGGCCGAAGTTTTACTATTTGGTTTGGTTAGTGGTTGATAGCATTGATGAGTTCCGACAATATTATAGGTAGGAAGCGGTAGGATAGCCAGTTCCTCAGATATTAGGAATCCAGGTGAAGATTGCGTCCATATCTTGAGGTTGAAGCCAAGAGTTTTCCTGGTGTCTGTAAAAAATACATTACCTAAACGTTTTATGGCTGAAATAGCATATTTTTTGCTTACTTTGATTAGAGCTAGGTCTTATGAGGTTAGCTACAACCATATCACCTAAGTTTGTCGCTATAATACTTCACTGATACGCTTCGGCCGTCTGAAGCACGACCCAGGGTGCAAAAGAGAGAAATAAAAGATTGTTAATTTTAAATGCAGCGCAGACCTCAGGGGGACTACGGTTTCGCTCAGTATGACTTGCGGAGATAAAGTGAGGTGCTTAGCTTGGCCCTGCCTAGAGGAGGCAGAAGCGGAACCGGGACGTGGAGACCAGACCAGGGGTATTTCTGGGTTGACAAGAAGATGCGTAGCGTTTTTCACAGGGTACAGGAATCATAAAGAAACGCCCGAGTTTCATTGACTGATAAGATCCTTTCTGAAATGCGATTCTCGATGTTCATGAACGATTTAGGTTGATATAGTGAGGACTGTGCTGGTTTAGGTATCCAGTGGAAGTTCCCTTTCATCGTCAGCTTTATTGTCATTTACAATCAGATGAGACCAAGGCGAACAGCGAATAAAAAAATATCGCAAGCATCACATTACTAAGACTTATCTTACAACGAGCTAATAACTATTCTGACTCAATTCATTGCTATTCGCTCTTCTAATAATTAATAATTTTAATTCGCTCTTCCAACAATTATTTCGATACAAGCTAAAATTCGCAAAGTAGCTACTTATAAAGCTTTTAAATTATAACTAAGTTTACGAGATTTTTCAGAATCCTGATACTTTGCCAGCTTATCTTAAATTAATGGCAAAATTTTGAATTTTACTACGGAGCATGACTTGCTTTTATAAGAGAAATAAATAAATGCTTTTGCTTACGTTTTGCTCACGTCGAATGGTATTCAGGACAGTGAGTGAGTCACTCTCATCCTTTACGTACCTAATTATAGTTGAGAGGGCTGATTTTATAATTCATGGGCAATCCTTTTTTACAATATGACAGGGAAGCTCTTGGTCTTTACCTTATCTGATGGTAAGTGACAATAAGGCCAAGGTGGAAGCAAGCTTCACCTTTTTTTTTCCCTCGGAGGAAATTCGTAACCGCACCGTACCCGCCGTTGGCTAGACGGCAAGCGTGTGTGGGGTTCACCCGGCAGAGTGCCAGGCCTACCCACTAAAACCCCCCGGTGTTCTCCCTGCCCTTAGGGGCGCGCTAGGTAAGGTCCACACTGCGACTCCACTACCCACGCGCCCGGGAGCAAGCTTCACCTGGACTCCTTATCAACTGCGTAACTGGCTATCTTACCGGACTCCTCAACAACCGCGCAACTGGCTATCTTACCCATAATTATCGGAACACAACAATGCTTAATATTGTTATCATGGCGACAAACTTAGGTAAGATGGTGGTATCTAGGCAGGCGGGTTCAGAAGCTCTACCACTAACCAAACCGAGCAGAAAAACCGTCTACCCCCATGGAAGCGAGCAAACCAGAACTTGACGACATATCATCACATGATATAACTCACTATACTGTAACATCGTTTCTTATGATGACTGTAGTATGTGGCATCCTGTTATGGATTTGGAAATACAGTCGCTGTTGCCAAAGAAGTAGCCCTCTGAACCAAAGCAGGCGATCGGCAACTAGCTGTCATCGAGAACCAGTGGAAGACCCGATTCCGTTAAAAAGAACAACCACAGAGCCAGTGTATAGTGTTGTGGATTCGCGAAAGCAGAGTACAGCTGACCGTCAGCTGAGTGCAAGTGATGTGGGTGAATGTAGTGGCAAACAATCGCGTTCACAAGGATTTAGTAATCGTTGTCCAAGTGTAAAAACATTTAAAATGAAAAAAGACGCTAAGACATCACCAATCCATCGAAAACCAAATGTTTATGTCGTAAATGACTCTATTCCTTAGACGTAAAATAATTAAAATTAATTTTTAAATAAATTTATTACATATTTTTCATAATATTCATAATTTTATAAATTAGAAATTATTATTTGAACTATGTTACAGCTTAATGTTTAGTTATTATTATAAGGCTTCCTTTGTTTTTGCTTGATGATTTACTATCACCATTTTTGTAATAGTTTTTTGTAAAAAGATGTATCTTAAGGCCGGGAGTATGTTCGGTGCTACCGCAAACGAACAGCTCAGCACATTATATTTCCACAATTTTCATGTACGTAGTACGTAACACACAACCAATGTGACCGCGCGTGCGCAATAACCATTTACCAATTAAACTTAATTAAAGTATTAAAAGTGCGTTATTTACATAATATTAAAAAGTGGGATTTATAGGAAACCATACCACCTATAGAACCTCTTTTTACAGGAATCGTTCCTCGGACCTTCCGTTCAACATCCGGTGGTCTCGACCACCAGACTAACACTTACACATACACACATACAATGTCTCCCGACCAAAACACACATGCAATCACACAAGAAGCATAAACACACGTATAGACACAAAACCACAGTTCCTACTTCCAGCTCCCCTAGTAGCGAGAGGGAGGGGGAGAGCCCTCTTAACCCACCACTCAATCGTCCTCCATTAAAGAGGGAGAAAGAATGTAGCAAATAGCATTAATGCTCCCTCTCCATTCCTTTTTGCGATTGCCTACCACATCAATGCGAAACAAATACAGAAATAAAACCGGCCAAGTGCGAGTTGGACTCGCCCATGAAGGGTTCCGTACGATTTATGACGTAATAAAAAACTACTTACTAGATCTCGTTCAATCCAATTTTCGGTGGAAGTTAACATGGTACCTAATGTACATCATATATTTTTTTTAGTTTTAACATTCGCTTATTTTAGAAGTTACAGGGGGGGAGGGCACACATTTTACCACTTTGGAAGTGTTTCTCGCGCAAACTATTCGGTTTAGAAAAAAATTATATTAGAAACCTCAATATAATTTTTGAAGATCTATCCATAGATACCGCACACGTATGGGTTTGATGAAAAAAATTTTTTGGATTTCAGTTCTATGTATGGAGAACCCCCAAAATTTATTGCTTTTTTTCTATTTTTGGGTGAAAGTCTTAATGCGGTTCACAGAATACATCGACTAACCAAGTTTCAACAGTGTAGTTGTTCACGCTCGAGGAAGAGCGAGTGGCAACACTGCATTGTGGTCTGTGCAGTGAGAGCTTTTTTGGCGGCCGGCCGCATGTGTCAGTCAGTTGAGTCGAAATGTCATGACATTGAATGAGGTTATGTCCGGGCATCCATAAAATATAATAACAATATATAAGTTAACTAACAAATTGTGTTTTGCGCGGCGCACCTAATATCGGTGTGCGATAGCCCGCTTGGTGTTGTGCAAAAGTATTATCGTCGCGTGTGTGAGCCGTGGTGGCCTAATAGGCATTTGTAGTGCTCCGGTCTCCACCGGTGGATCCACCGCAGAACTTCAGGAGCCGCGACTTCCTTCGAGCTAGCTCAGGAAGTCCACCGGCTACATACGCAGACTGAACGGAGACAAGGTAAACATTATCTGTATCGGTTTTTGGATTCAGCAATCATCATGCTGAATCCAAAAACCGAGCAAGCATCATTCGGCGAAACGCCGACGTGGTGGTGTCTACTCCGGGCACCACCATCTTATGGTAGCAGAGCGTGGTTTTTAGATTTGAGTGGTTGATTAGTATTGTACAATTAATATTGTAATCTTGTTGGTTGTCCAAACGGGCAATACATATTAATTGGTTTTGATTGCTGATTTTAAACCGACGACAATCTCATTTGTGGACCGATCTCCCTAACTAGTTGTCATTGTCATTGTATATGAAAAATTGGGGTTAAATGCCTTTGTTGTTCTAGTTAAGTTCTAGCATTTACCTATATTTGATTTTGGTTTGTTTTTTCATATCTTTGTTTTGCCCTTGACTATTTTGTTTGTTAAGTTGTAAACTTATACTTGAATTTGATTTGTTTAAAAAAATTTTGCTGCTAAATGACTTTGCTGTTGTTGTAATACACTATATTGCTGTGTTAAGTTTTAGCATTTACATTTGATTTTGTTTTGTTTGCCTTTGAATATTATGTTTGTTAAGTTATTGACTTAATACTTGATTTTAATTTGTTTGAAAAATTCTGTTGTTAAATGCCTTTGTTGTTATAGTTAAGTTCTAGCATTTATACTTGATTTTGGTTTGTTTATATATTTTGTTCTGTTCCTCCCGATCTGTTTTGTTGTCTGCGGTTGTCGGTCTGTTTGTCTATGTATTATTATAGTGCATATTAATTTTGGTGCAAAATGGTCCCGCCAGTCAGCCCGCTTAGTGGTACCCGCGCGGGTGCACAAAAGATTTTGAGATGGTTTGCTAGTGCCGTCGCTTTGGTAGACCGACCAGACCGAGAACAGGCCTTGTTAATTCGGCATGAGGGAGTACCTGCTCGCTTGAAGGAATTGGAGCAGCTTTTCGTTGCTCATCAACAATATCTGCTCGACCACCCAGCCGAGGGTGCCGCTGAGTTGCGGGTAGTCGACCAATTTAATGCCGATTATGATCAATGTTTTGAACAGGCGGATGTGATCATAAACAAGACTCAGGCTATCCTATTCGCCCGGAGGGGTGAGTCGTGCACGACCGGGGAGGTCAAGCCTACCCCGGCCGGCTTGCTGGGCAGACTGCCCACTTTGGACATCCCAACCTTTGATGGGAACTTGGCTTCTTGGATGGGGTTCATTAACCTCTTTGATAGCCTGGTCCACTCGAGGGACGACCTGTTCCCTAGCCAGAAATTGGCCTATTTGCTCTCTGCCTTACGTGGAGAGGCTGGTGTGCTTGTCCAGCATCTACCTGTCAACGATGACAGTTATGAGATTGCAAGGGCGTTGTTGACCGCCCGGTATCAGAATGTTCGCTTGCTAGCGGACACACATGTGGCTGCCATTTTAGGGCTGCCACGAGTATCGCGGGTCTCCTCATTGAGAAAGGAGATTGTGAACCCGCTGCTAAGCGCTATTAATGCGCTCAAACGACTTGACCTACCGGTGGACCAGTGGTCCTTCATATTGCTCCACCTCATCCTCAATAAGCTTCCCATGGAGATGAAGGGGCGCTTTGAACAAAGATACGGGGGCAATAGTGCCTCGTACCTCCCCCCCTTCTCGGATCTCCTCAGATTTCGATCCCCACCCCCCCTACGGGCGGGGGGGATCGACGCGACGCTTCTGAGGCGCCACCGCGAGATTGGGCCGCGGTTATTAGGGAGCCACGCCGGGAGCCGATACGCTTCTCTCCCCCTATGATGGAGAGACCTCGTTTGTCACGGGCTCCCCCAACTTTTGCCCATCATGGGCACCGCCCGGCCCCCCGATGCAGCTTTGGTCGGGGTGTGCACGTGCCGGATTGGGACCCGCTCGAGCGCCTTGAGCGTCCTATTCCTCCGCCGCGCACGCATTTTTCTTCGGACCCCCCTTCCCCCCCGTTGCGGGGAATGCGGGAGGATTTTCACTAAACCAACTGTCGGCTGCAACCCCCCCACAGGAGCAGGTGCTGTTACCAACAGCCTCCGTACAGGTGTGGGGCCCGAGGGGCACCTTTGTTTTAGTTCGCGCCCTTTTGGATACGGGAGCTCAGGGTTGCATTGCCTCCAGCTGGCTGGTCCGGCAGTTGAGTTTGAACACATCTCCATACCTTTAATCGGTACGGGGAATCGGAGACCTGCGGATCCCGGATCCGATCGGTCAGGTTTTGTTCTCCTTTTCCCCCCACTTCTCTTCAGCGCCCAAAATTGGCGCTACCGCGATTGTTTTTGAGAAGGTTGTTGGTCAGCTTCCGCAACAGCATGTTTCGCGCGCTGTCGTTGATGCGACATCAGGATTGACCTTGGCTGACCCTTCCTTCCACCGAACCGGTCCGATTCACTTATTGCTCGGTGCCGATGTTCCGCCGCGTGTATTGTGGGAAGAGGAGAGAGTTACAGAAGGGTGGGCTGGTAGCCTTATCTACATCGCTTGGGTTTGTAGTGATGGGACCAGTTAAGCATAACCCACCATCTCCATCGGTGGACAGTTACATAACTGTTAGCTCCACCTTATCGGATGTCCTTCAACGGTTTTGGGAGGTGGAAGAGCCACCTACCGTGAAGCGAGTGAACCCCTTGGAAGAGGAGTGTGAGTTGTTCTACCAGAACAATACAGGTCGCCTTCACTCGGGACGGTTGATCACTCGTTTGCCCTTTTTGTCAGTTCGCCCCTCACTTGGCAGCTCCCGGCCGTTGGCCGAGAAGCGGCTGCTGTCCATGGAGCGTCGTATGAGTAGGGACTCCGACTTCAAACGGAAGTATGTCGACTTCATGCGAGAATATGAGCAACTGGGGCACATGTCGGTCTCGCGACTGGACAGGCGAAACGAGGAACATAATTTTCTTCCTCACCACGCGGTTTTGAAACCTTCCACTGGGAAGATACGCGTTGTTTTTGATGGGTCAGCTCCCACGTCTACCGGAGTTTCGCTGAATCAATGTCTGCATGCTGGACCGAAGTTGCACCACGAGGTGGGCGATGTATTGACCAACTTCCGTCGCCATGCCGTCGTCTTTGTGACCGATATCCGGATGATGTTTCGGCAGACTGTGATTCACCCGGACGATAGACGATATCAGCTCATATTATGGAGGGAGGATCCCAGAGATCCCATGCTGGTCTACGAGCTGAACACCAATACATACGGTTTGCGTTCGAGCCCCTTTGTGGCAATTCGCTCACTTGTGGAACTCGCTGACCGTGAGCGGTTACGATACCCTCGCGCATCCTTGGTTCTCAAGGAGGATGCATTTGTGGATGATATTTGTACGGGCTCCTCTAGTGTCGAGGAAGCCTTGATTTTGCGAGATGAACTAATTGCTCTTCTCGGGGCTGGTGGTTATGAACTGAGGAAGTGGATGTCCAACTCACCTCAGCTTTTGTGTGACTTGCCAGACGACCACCAGCAGGAGCCTCATATTTTTGAGAATGCCAACACTCCAGATTTACTGTCTGTTTTGGGAGTGCAATACAGACCTGTCCAGGACACGTTCACCTATCGATTGGAGCTGCCAAGCCCCAAGGTCTGGACGAAACGGTTGGTTTTGTCTACAGTAGCTCGTACCTTTGACCCAAATGGCTGGATTAGTCCCGTAGTGTTTTGGATGAAGTGCTTCCTACAGGAACTTTGGTCAGCCGAAGTGTCGTGGGATGAGCCCCTCTCGGGCCGTTTGCTGCGAGATTGGAAGTCCTTCATGTCGTCTCTCCCCGACATTAACCGTGTTAGTATCCCTAGACATATACTGCCTAAGGGACGGTTTACGGCCAGCCTTCATGGCTTTTGTGACGCGTCTGAGAGTGGATACGCAGCCGTCGTATATATCCGGACGGTCGATGATAGAGGAGCTGTTAAGCTCCACTTGCTAATTGCTAAGAGTAAGGTTGCTCCACTTCGGACTCGATTAACGATTCCGAAGTTAGAATTGTCTGGAGCTACTCTTCTGGTTCGTTTGATGAACCACGTTGTTGACACCCTGGGACGTAGTGTGGACTTTGAGTCGCTCTTTGCTTGGTCCGACAGTCAGGTTGTCCTGTGTTGGATTAAAAACTCCGTCCACTCCCTGGAGGTATTTGTGGCTAATCAGGTATCCCAAATACAGGCCTCGAAGGCCACGTTGATTTGGCGCCACGTGCCAGGTGAAATAAACCCTGCTGACTGTGCGTCACGTGGCAGCGAAGCCCCTCAGCTTATTGACCACACTCTGTGGTGGGGTCCCGAATGGTTGTTACAGCCGTCTTGGCCTTCCACACCAGCTGTGGTGAAGGCACCAAATCCGGGCTTGCGTGTTCACGCTGTCGAGACTATGGCGGCTCCAGAGCGGGAATTTTTATTAGACCGCTACAGTTCTCTGGACAAGTTGCTCGGCGTGACCGCTTGGATAAGAAGATTTATTCGAAATTGTCGACGGCCTCAGGACAAAGATTTGTGTCCGGTCCTCTCTCCGCATGAGCGCCAAGATGCTCTTTTGCATTGGGTGCGTATGACCCAGTCTAGAGCGTTTGAACCGGAACTTAAGATTTTCCGTACCGGGACGTCCAAATTGAAGGGACCCTTGGTGCGTTTGACTCCGCGACTTCCTTCGAGCTAGCTCAGGAAGTCCACCGGCTACATACGCAGACTGAACGGAGACAAGGTAAACATTATCTGTATCGGTTTTTGGATTCAGCAATCAAAGCATCAAGTCGGTGAATCGCCGACGTGGTGGTGTCTACCTTGGGCACCACCAGGGTTTATTTCACCTGGCACGTGGCGCCAAATCAACGTGGCCTTCGAGGCCTGTATTTGGGATACCTGATTAGCCACAAATACCTCCAGGGAGTGGACGGAGTTTTTAATCCAACACAGGACAACCTGACTGTCGGACCAAGCAAAGAGCGACTCAAAGTCCACACTACGTCCCAGGGTGTCAACAACGTGGTTCATCAAACGAACCAGAAGAGTAGCTCCAGACAATTCTAACTTCGGAATCGTTAATCGAGTCCGAAGTGGAGCAACCTTACTCTTAGCAATTAGCAAGTGGAGCTTAACAGCTCCTCTATCATCGACCGTCCGGATATATACGACGGCTGCGTATCCACTCTCAGACGCGTCACAAAAGCCATGAAGGCTGGCCGTAAACCGTCCCTTAGGCAGTATATGTCTAGGGATACTAACACGGTTAATGTCGGGGAGAGACAACATGAAGGACTCCCAATCTCGCAGCAAACGGCCCGAGAGGGGCTCATCCCACGACACTTCGGCTGACCAAAGTTCCTGTAGGAAGCACTTCATCCAAAACACTACGGGAGTAATCCAGCCATTTGGGTCAAAGGTACGAGCTACTGTAGACAAAACCAACCGTTTCGTCCAGACCTTGGGGCTTGGCAGCTCCAATCGATAGGTGAACGTGTCCTGGACAGGTCTGTATTGCACTCCCAAAACAGACAGTAAATCTGGAGTATTGGCATTCTCAAAAATATGAGGCTCCTGCTGGTGGTCGTCTGGCAAGTCACACAAAAGCTGAGGTGAGTTGGACATCCACTTCCTCAGTTCATAACCACCAGCCCCGAGAAGAGCAATTAGTTCATCTCGCAAAATCAAGGCTTCCTCGACACTAGAGGAGCCCGTACAAATATCATCAACAAATGCATCCTCCTTGAGAACCAAGGATGCGCGAGGGTATCGTAACCGTTCACGTTCAGCGAGTTCCACAAGTGAGCGAATTGCCACAAAGGGGCTCGAACGCAGACCGTATGTATTGGTGTTCAGCTCGTAGACTAGCATGGGATCTCTGGGATCCTCCCTCCATAATATGAGCTGATATCGTCTATCGTCCGGGTGAATCACAGTCTGCCGAAACATCATCCGGATATCGGTCACAAAGACGACGGCATGGCGACGGAAGTTGGTCAATACATCACCCACCTCGTGGTGCAACTTCGGTCCAGCATGCAGACATTGATTCAGCGAAACTCCGGTAGACGTAGGAGCTGACCCATCAAAAACAACGCGTATCTTCCCAGTGGAAGGTTTCAAAACCGCGTGGTGAGGAAGAAAATTATGTTCCTCGTTTCGCCAGTCCAGTCGCGAGACCGACATGTGCCCCAGTTGCTCATATTCTCGCATGAAGTCGACATACTTCTGTTTGAAGTCGGAGTTCCTACTCATACGACGCTCCATGGACAGCAGTCGCTTCTCGGCCAACGGCCGGGAGCTGCCAAGTGAGGGGCGAACTGACAAAAAGGGCAAACGAGTGATCAGCCGTCCCGAGTGAAGGCGACCTGTATTGTTCTGGTAGAACAACTCACACTCCTCGTCCAAGGGGTTCACTCGCTTCACGGTAGGTGGCTCTTCCACCTCCCAAAACCGTTGAAGGACATCCGATAAGGTGGAGCTAACAGTTATGTAACTGTCCACCGATGGAGATGGCGGGTTATGCCTAACTGGTCCCATCACTACAAACCCAAGCGATGTGGATAAGGCTACCAGCCCACCCTTCTGTAACTCTCTCCTCTTCCCACAATACACGCGGCCTAGATCATCGGGACCGAGCAATAAGTGAATCGGACCGGTTCGGTGGAAGGAAGGGTCAGCCAAGGTCAATCCTGATGTCGCATCAACGACAGCGCGCGAAACGTGCTGTTGCGGAAGCTGACCAACAACCTTCTCATAGCCTTAGTCGCGCGAGCTCCTACCGTGCGAACGTATTAAAATCGGTGAAGTAGTGTGTGTTTATAGCAACGAAAAAAGTAATACTTTGTCGTATTATAGTCATATTGTAGTAACATTTAGACGATAATTATGGTTCAATGCAAGCTGTGCAAACTGTCTTTGGATCGTGTCAAGGGTGAAAGTACAGTGAAATGTAACGGCTCCTGTGAGGGTATGCTGCACAAAAAATGTGCGTCGAAAGTAAAGGGTTTTAATGACAGTGGGTTGTGTGATGAATGCCAAATTACACCGGCACCGGCAGGTGGACCCCTGATCAAAGTTAATATCTCGAATACCACTGCAGAGAAGTTACTGGAAGAGGTCAACGAAAAATTGGCCATAGTGTTTACCATGAAAAAGACCCTCGAGTCGATGTCCAATGACATTAGCTTCTATGCCGAAAAATACCAGGAGCTTGTCGAGGAAAAGGAAAAAATTAATAATAAAATGAAATCGCTAGAACAAAAGAATGTGCATTTGGAGACAAGCAATAAGGCTCTGGAGGAAAAAATTGCGTATTTAGAAATTCGAGAGAGGGAAAAAAATATAGAAATTATGGGTTTGGAAGAGTGCGCAAGCGAAAATTTAGAAAATAATATAAACCTGTTAGCAGATAAATTAGGAATGAACAAAAATATGATTTGTGAGATAAAGCAGGTAGGCGAGTTGGCTGATACCAAACGGAATAAAAAACAACCAACAATCAAAGTCACTTTCTCCACGCGTGACTCACGTGATAAATGGCTGGCTACAAGAAAAAGTCATCAGCTAACTAATGACGATATATTTGCTAACGGAAATAAACAAAGAATTTATATTAATGAAGATCTAACGAAGTACACGCGCAGCCTATTGTGGACGGCGAAAAATGAGTTAAAACCTACATTTAAATATATTTGGGTCCAAAATGGCAAGGTTTTAATAAGAAAAGACGATCCAAACGACGTAAAAATTAAAGTAATTCGATCGTTGAGCGATATAAACATGTATCTATCTATCTAGCTGTATATGATATAATTAAAACCGAGTTACTGGTGTAAATCAAAATTCGATGATCAATTACTAAATATTAGATCTAATATCAAATACAAAAAATACATTTCTATTGACAGCTGGCAGGAGGATTTGAGGCTACAAGATAATGGCTTCAACATAGTGCATCTGAATATAAGATCTTTAAGAAAGAACTTTCACCAATTACAAATATTAATATATAATTGCAGAGATCAATTAGATTTTATTGCATTAACGGAAATTAACATAAGAAAACAGGAATTGCCATTATACACTATTGAGGGATATAACACATACATAAATACCAGAGAGAATAAAAGGGGAGGGGGGATACTTATATATGTGAAGAACAGATTAAACTTTAATGCAATAACAGTAAACTCACAGTATTATGAGTTAATACACGGACAATTGATCCATTACAACAAAAAAAAAACATATTTTAGTAATATACAGGCCCCCAAACACTAGCAAGCAAGGATTCATTGAAAACATACACAAATTATTATCAGAGATCGATTCAAGCTGCGAAATAATAGTAGTGGGCGATATCAACATAGATTTGTTGCGCGGAACCGGTTTTAGTAGTGCAGCTACGCAGTACACAAATAATATGAGTGAGATAGGCATGGAATGTGCTATCACGGATGCAACGCGAGAAGAGGTGTACGGCGGCACGGTGACGCGGACGTGCATCGACCATGCATGGGTCCGTACTCAATGTATGACATCTTCTTATGTATTAACATGTAAGTTATCGGATCATTACGCGATTGGTGTGTGCCTTCAAGATGGATCGAAAAAATGTAGTGACAATTTAAAAAAAACTATTATAAGCGATAGAAAAGTGATAGAAAAACTAGAGTTAGTGTCGTGGGCAGAGCTGTTAGATTGTAAGTGTCCATTAGATTTATATAATAGGTTATGTTCAATTTTTCATGGTGTTTATCATAGTTCAAAAGTTGAGATATCCACTCATAAAAGAAAAAGTAAGCCTTGGATTACAAAAAAACTTAAAAACATGATTAATTATAGAGATAAGCTTTTTCGTATCTGGAAAAGTAACCCAAAGGATATGAATTTAAGAATACAATATAATAAATATAGAAATATACTAAATAAATGTATAAATAAGGCTAAAAATAAATATTGTCAAGAAGAGATAAAAAACTGTAATAAGAATATAAGAAAGATTTGGGCTAAAATAAATTCATGGATAGGGAAGGAAAAAAATAGCATAGATAGTATTATTTTAAAATATATGGGGAGTACAAACAACACACTAAAGATATGTAACAATTTTTCTGAAACATTTACCCAGGAAATATTACACGTGAAACATGTGTGTAACCATAAGTTCTTAGATAGATCTACATATGTTAACTGCAGCAATGTTTCAATGCGATTTAAAAAAGCACATGCAATAGATATAATTAAAATTATAAATAAATTGGATAATAATAAGTCGGAAGGGATTGATAAAATTAGAATAAAAGAAATTAAATTACTAAAATTACAGTTAAGTTCAATAATAGCGTTACTTATTAATTTAAGTGTTAAAAAAGGTATATATCCCGCAGTATTAAAAGCAGCATTAATAAGACCAATTTATAAACAAGGCTCGCACAGTGACTATTCTAATTATAGGCCGATAGCTATACTGTCTACAATTGATAAAATTGTAGAAAAATTTATTGTGAGTCAGTTATCTGTTTTCCTAGAGAGCCAGAATATATTGTGTGACGTGCAGCATGGCTTCCGACGGGAAAGGAGCACGGCAACGGCCTTGGCACAGTTTACTGATGATGTAAATCAGTGCCTGGACCAGCGGAAGCAGGTGGTGGTGGTCTTTATTGATTTTAAAAAAGCTTTTGATACCTTGGAACACCACCAGCTGCTTCAGGCTATGGAGGAGTGCGGAGTGGCGGGACCACTTAATAAGTGGTTCCACGCCTATCTTACGGGCAGGACGCTGCGTACAGTGGTTGACGGCGTGGTGGGCGAGCCCAGACCTGTCACTTGTGGAGTGCCGACCGGATCCGTGTTTGGCCCCGTTGGATTTATCATGCACGTCAACAGTATGTGCAATGTAGTACGCCACTGTCGCATATATATGTATGCTGATGATACTTGTTTGGTATATGCCGACAAAAATATGGAATTAATTGAAAGTAAAATACAAGAGGATTTCACGAACATCACGAAATGGGCACATGATAATGGCATTTTAATTAATATTAGCAAAACCAAATGTATGACTATACAATCCCCCTACCACCGGGGCAACGAGCGGCTACCGCGCATAGTGGGGCATAGCTACGAATGCCTGCACGCTCATAGCGACACGAGCGGCCGCGCTGCGTCCGCCCACGCTGCTGTGCAGTGTGCATGTACGGAAATTGAGGTGGTGGAGCAGTACAGGTACCTGGGGTTAGTTATAGACTACAATTTCTCGTGGAAGAGCCACATAACGCACGTCTGTGACAAGTTAAGATCGGTTCTTGTAAAACTCCATCACCTTAGTTTTATGCTGGATAGAGCAACCTTGTACACAGTCTACTATGCGCTGGCGGACTCTTTAATATCGTATGGGCTGTCATGCTATGGTCGTACTTTTAAAAGTTACTTAGATAAAATAAAAATGTTACAAATTAGATTTATGAAATTATTAGTAGATAAAAATACAAATAAGGTATGTAAAAATAGTAGTTATGAAGAATTGTTTTTGAAATGTAAAATGCTGCCAGTCCACGATAAAGTAATATTGTTGATAGCATTAGAGGAATACTTAAGTGATGAATATAAAATCAAACAAACACCTAATAGCAATAGGTCTCGAAGAAGAGGTAATGTAAAGCTAGAAGTACCCATGTACAATAATTACTATGGCCAAAGATGCAAAAAATACTTAGTACCAACCATATTTAACAGCTTGCCATTTGAAAAATGTGCTTCAAAAACAGCATTTAAATCAAAATTAGAAATATTCCTTTTTGAGAAATTCTATGAAAACCTCAGAATTTTTGATTAATTTAATTTTGCTTTGCATTCCTATTATTTAAGTCTATTAACTTAAATAATTGTTGTCATCAGAATAGATATAGTATATACTTATTTATAATGCAATTAAATTGAAAATATAATGGGAGCTACGTCTGCCAACAAACTGCTTTGCAGTTTGGCAGAAGTAATATATATTGTAAAATGGTGATGTTTGAAATAAACGCTTTTCATTTTCATTTTCATTTTTTCATTTCATAAACAATCGCGGTAGCGCCAATTTTGGGCGCTGAAGAGAAGTGGGGGGAGAAGGAGAACAAAACCTGACCGATCGGATCCGGGATCCGCAGGTCTCCGATTCCTCGTACCGATTCAAGGTATGGAGATGTGTTCAAACTCAACTGCCGGACCAGCCAGCTGGAGGCAATGCAACCCTGAGCTCCCGTATCCAAAAGGGCGCGAATTAAAACAAAGGTGCCCCTCGGGCCCCACACCTGTACGGAGGCTGTTGGTAACAGCACCTGCTCCTGTGGGGGGGTTGCAGCCGACAGTTGGTTTAATGAAAATCCTCCCGCATTCCCCGCAACGGGGGGGAAGGGGGGTCCGAAGAAAAATGCGTGCGCGGCGGAGGAATAGGGCGCTCAAGGCGCTCGAGCGGGTCCCAATCCGGCACATACTGACCCTGATCAAAGCGGCATCGGGGGGCCGGGCGGTGCCCATGATGGGCGAAAGTTGGGGGAGCCCGTGACAACCGGGGTCTCTCCATCAGAGGGGGAGAGAAGCGTATCGGCTCCCGACGTGGCTCCCTAATAACCGCGGCCCAATCCCGCGGTGGCGCCTCATAAGCGGCGCGTCGATCCCCCCGCCCGTAGGGGGGGTGGGGCGCCCAATCCTCTCACTGGAGGGGGGGCGCCTGTCCAATCTCCGCGGAGGGGTGGCACGCCCCTCCGATCTCCTCGGAGATGTGGGTGACCTACGAGGGCCCCCGCCCGTGTGCGAATCCCTCTCTCTCACCACCTCACGAGTGTCTCTATTATTAAAACACAAGAGGGGGTGATGGGCCCCTCCACAACAGTGGCAATCTCGTGGGTGGGGGCAAGCCGATGCCATATGAGCCTCCAGGCAGCGGTAGCACCAGTTCCACTGGTGGTGCCCCAAGTAGACTCCACCACGTCGGCGTTTCACCGAGTAAGGAATTTTGGGTTGATTGCTGATGCCCTACTACCCGCTCATAGAAAGCATTGTGGCTTACCCCGATTCCCGTTGTCTCCGTCCGTCTCCTCCGTAGCCGGTGGACTTCCTGAGCTAGCTCGAAGGAAGTCGCGGCTCCTGAAGTTCTGCAGTGGATCCACCGGGGGAGACCGGAGCACTACAAAGGCCTATTAGGCCACCACGACTCACACACGCGATTTTGACACCTTGCACAACACAAAGCGGGCTTTCGCACCCCGATATTAGGTGCGCCGCGCAAATCACTATTTGCTTGAATATTGTGTATTATATTTTATTCCGGCCAGCACATAACCTCTAAGCATGTCATGACATTTCGACTCGACTCAACTGACATATCACATGCGGCCGGCCGCCAAAAAAGCTGTCACTGCACAGACTAGAATGCAGTGCCGCCACTCGCTCTTCCTCGAGCGTGAACATCCCCCCGCTCCGGACAGTCCCGGACTGTCCGCCAAATCAGTCTAAGGGGAGGCGAGAAAGAGTAGCGACCGCGCGCTTCAAAACAGAATCCCCAACTAGGACCTCGGCAAACCTGGGCACACCATCAGACCCTAGATTAAGTTGGACAATGCGTCCGCGACGCCAACGTAAGGGTGGCAGGTTTGGGTCCTTCACTAACACGAGGTCTCCAACCCTCGGTGGGTTTGTCTTATCTGACCACTTAACGCGCTGTTGCAAAATGTGTAAATATTCAAGGTGCCAGCGGCGCCAGAAGCTCTGGGTAAGCTGCTGGAGCAACTCAAACCGCGAAAGGCGTCCTGGATTGACATCTCTATAAGGATACTCGGGCAGGGCGTCAAGTGGTCTGCCTATCAAGAAATGGCCCGGCGTGAGGGCCTGCAAATCGTTCGCGTCGGTAGACAACGGACATAACAGACGCGAGTTGAGAACCGCCTCAATCTTATGAAACACCGTCGCGAGTTCCTCAAACGTGAGAATAGTCTCCCCAATAACGCGGCGAAGGTGAGTCTTGGCGGCCTTTACAACAGATTCAAAAATCCCTCCCCAGTGAGGGCAAGACGGCGGGGAGTATCGCCATGTTACCCCCCTACGGGAGAGTGTGGATCCGATCTCAATATTATTTTTATCTAAAAATTCACAAACTTCTCTTATATGTCTATCAGTGCCCTTGAAGTTCGTCCCACAATCGGACCGAATTAGAGAAGGCAGTCCCCGGCGGGAGACAAATCTGCCTAACGCTGCTAAGAAAGCGTCCATGGTGAGCGCACTCACCACCTCCAAATGAACGGCTTTAGTGGCCAAACAAACAAACACACACAAGTAAGCCTTTTCAGTCTTAGCATTACGGAGTCGCGACGTTTTTATAGTGAATGGTCCCGCAAAATCAGTTCCAACTCCTAAGAAGGTCATCGATTCATTCACACGATCAGCAGGCAAATCACCCATTTGGGGCTGCATCGTCTCGGGGCGTAAACGATAGCAGGGCAGACATCGAAAGATAACAGATCGGATTATTCTTCGCGCTGACAAAATCCAAAACTCCCGTTGGAGGAGCGCGGTCAATGCATTACATCCGGCATGAGCATTCTTCACATGGCGATCAATGATCAACAATCGCACCAATGGTCCGTCCTTGGGGAGCAACAGGGGATGACGTGATCTATAAGGCAAGTTAGCGTGCCTCAATCGGCCTCCTACACGCAACAATCCCTTATCATCCAGAAAGGGAGTCGAACGCACCAAGGGTCCCTTCAATTTGGACGTCCCGGTACGGAAAATCTTAAGTTCCGGTTCAAACGCTCTAGACTGGGTCATACGCACCCAATGCAAAAGAGCATCTTGGCGCTCCTGCGGTGAGGGGACCGGACACAAATCTTTGTCCTGAGGCCGTCGACAATTTCGTATAAATCTTCTTATCCAAGCGGTCACGCCGAGCAACTTGTCCAGAGAACTGTAGCGGTCTAATAAAAATTCCCGCTCTGGAGCCGCCATAGTCTCGACAGCGTGAACACGCAAGCCCGGATTTGGTACCTTCACCACAGCTGGTGTGGAAGGCCAAGACGGCTGTAACAACCATTCGGGACCCCACCACAGAGTGTGGTCAATAAGCTGAGGGGCTTCGCTGCCACGTGATGCACAGTCAGCAGGGTTTATTTCACCTGGCACGTGGCGCCAAATCAACGTGGCCTTCGAGGCCTGTATTTGGGATACCCGATTGGCCACAAATACTTCCAGGGAGTGGACGGAGTTCTTAATCCAACACAGGACAACCTGACTGTCGGACCAAGCAAAGAGCGACTCAAAGTCCACACTACGTCCCAGGGTGTCAACAACATGGTTCATCAAACGAACCAGAAGAGTAGCTCCAGACAATTCTAACTTCGGAATCGTTAATCGAGTCCGAAGTGGAGCAACCTTACTCTTAGCAATTAGCAAGTGGAGCTTAACAGCTCCTCTATCATCGACCGTCCGGATATATACGACGGCTGCGTATCCACTCTCAGACGCGTCACAAAAACCATGAAGGCTGGCCGTAAACCGTCCCTTAGGCAGTATATGTCTAGGGATACTAACACGGTTAATGTCGGGGAGAGACGACATGAAGGACTCCCAATCTCGCAGCAAACGGCCCGAGAGGGGCTCATCCCACGACACTTCGGCTGACCAAAGTTCCTGTAGGAAGCACTTCATCCAAAACACTACGGGACTAATCCAGCCATTTGGGTCAAAGGTACGAGCTACTGTAGACAAAACCAATCGTTTCGTCCAGACCTTGGGGCTTGGCAGCTCCAATCGATAGGTGAACGTGTCCTGGACAGGTCTGTATTGCACTCCCAAAACAGACAGTAAATCTGGAGTGTTGGCATTCTCAAAAATATGAGGCTCCTGCTGGTGGTCGTCTGGCAAGTCACACAAAAGCTGAGGTGAGTTGGACATCCACTTCCTCAGTTCATAAACACCAGCCCCGAGAAGAGCAATTAGTTCATCTCGCAAAATCAAGGCTTCCTCGACACTAGAGGAGCCCGTACAAATATCATCCACAAATGCATCCTCCTTGAGAACCAAGGATGCGCGAGGGTATCGTAACCGCTCACGTTCAGCGAGTTCCACAAGTGAGCGAATTGCCACAAAGGGGCTCGAACGCAAACCGTAGGTATTGGTGTTCAGCTCGTAGACCAGCATGGGATCCCTGGGATCCTCCCTCCATAATATGAGCTGATATCGTCTATCGTCCGGGTGAATCACAGTCTGCCGAAACATCATCCGGATATCGGTCACAAAGACGACGGCATGGCGACGGAAGTTGGTCAATACATCACCCACCTCGTGGTGCAACTTCGGTCCAGCATGCAGACATTGATTCAGCGAAGCTCCGGTAGACGTGGGAGCTGACCCATCAAAAACAACGCGTATCTTCCCGATGGAAGGTTTCAAAACCTCGTGGTGAGGAAGAAAATTATGTTCCTCGTTTCGCCAGTCCAGTCGCGAGACCGACATGTGCCCCAGTTGCTCATATTCTCGCATGAAGTCGACATACTTCTGTTTGAAGTCGGAGTTCCTACTCATCCGACGCTCCATGGACAGCAGCCGCTTCTCGGCCAACGGCCGGGAGCTGCCAAGTGAGGGGCGAACTGACAAAAAGGGCAAACGAGTGATCAGCCGTCCCGAGTGAAGGCGACCTGTATTGTTCTGGTAGAACAACTCACACTCCTCGTCCAAGGGGTTCACTCGCTTCACGGTGGGTGGCTCTTCCACCTCCCAAAACCGTTAAAGGACATCCGATAAGGTGGAGCTAACAGTTATGTAACTGTCCACCGATGGAGATGGTGGGTTATGCCTAACTGGTCCCATCACTACAAACCCAAGCGATGTAGATAAGGCTACCAGCCCACCCTTCTGTAACTCTCTCCTCTTCCCACAATACACGCGGCCTAGAACATCGGCACCGAGCAATAAGTGAATCGGACCGGTTCGGTGGAAGGAAGGGTCAGCCAAGGTCAATCCTGATGTCGCATCAACGACAGCGCGCGAAACGTGCTGTTGCGGAAGCTGACCAACAACCTTCTCATAAACAATCGCGGTAGCGCCAATTTTGGGCGCTGAAGAGAAGTGGGGGGAGAAGGAGAACAAAACCTGACCGATCGGATCCGGGATCCGCAGGTCTCCGATTCCCCGTACCGATTCAAGGTATGGAGATGTGTTCAAACTCAACTACCGGACCAGCCAGCTGGAGGCAATGCAACCCTGAGCTCCCGTATCTAAAAGGGCGCGAACTAAAACAAAGGTGCCCCTCGGGCCCCACACCTGTACGGAGGCTGTTGGTAACAGCACCTGCTCCTGTGGGGGGGTTGCAGCCGACAGTTGGTTTAGTGAAAATCCTCCCGCATTCCCCGCAACGGGGGGGAAGGGGGGTCCGAAGAAAAATGCGTGCGCGGCGGAGGAATAGGGCGCTCAAGGCGCTCGAGCGGGTCCCAATCCGGCACGTACACACCCCGACCAAAGCTGCATCGGGGGGCCGGGCGGTGCCCATGATGGGCGAAAGTTGGGGGAGCCCGTGACAAACGAGGTCTCTCCATCATAGGGGGAGAGAAGCGTATCGGCTCCCGACGTGGCTCCCTAATAACCGCGGCCCAATCCCGCGGTGGCGCCTCATAAGCGGCGCGTCGATCCCCCCCGCCCGTAGGGGGGGTGGGGCGCCCAATCCTCTCACTGGAGGGGGGGCGCCTGTCCAATCTCCGCGGAGGGGTGGCACGCCCCTCCGATCTCCTCGGAGAGGTGGGTGACCTAGGAGGGCCCCCGCCCGTGTGCGAGTCCCTCTCTCTCACCACCTCACGAGTGTCTCTATTGTTGAAGCACAAAAGGGGGTGATGGGCCCCTCCACAACAGTGGCAATCTCGTGGGTGGGGGCAAGCCGATGCCATATGGGCCCCCAGGCAGCGGTAGCACCAATTCCGCTGCTTGGCCATATTCCTACGCCCCTCGGTGCGTAGGCCAACAAATTTGGGACAGGCCGGCAAACGATGGCCATCCCGCTTGCAACACTTGCAAGGCATCGGCCTCTCCCTGTGTGGAGAGTTCTGCCGCACTGCAGTATACTGCTTGTACGGGCGGCGCTCTCTCCGTGGCGCTGCCCGGGTCGCCTCATAGCGACCTGTACTCGGTCCCGGTATAGGAGCCAGATCCAAGTGGTCGGTCATCCGACACTCATCCTCCAAAAATCTGAGGAGATCCGAGAAGGGGGGGAGGTACGAGGCACTATTGCCCCCGTACCTTTGTTCGAAGCGTCCCTTCATCTCCATGGGAAGCTTATCGAGGATGAGGTGGAGCAAAATAAAGGACCACTGGTCCACCGGTAGATCAAGTCGTTTGAGCGCGTTAATAGCGCTCAGCAGCGGGTTCAAAATCTCCTTCCTCAATGAGGAGACCCGCCAATTTCTGGCTAGGGAACAGGTCGTCCCTCGAGTGAACCAGGCTATCAAAGAGGTTAATGAACCCCATCCAAGAAGCCAGGTTCCCATCAAAGGTTGGGATGTCCAAAGTGGGCAGTCTGCCCAGCAAGCCGGCCGGGGTAGGCTTGACCTCCCCGGGCGTGCACGACTCACCCCTCCGGACGGATAGGATTGCCTGAGCCTTGTTTATAATCACATCCGCCTGTTCAAAACACTGATCATAATCGGCATTAAATTGGTCGACTGCCCGCAACTCAGCGGCACCCTCGGCTGGGTGGTCGAGCAGATATTGTTGATGAGCAACGAAAAGCGGCTCCAATTCCTTCAAGCGAGCCGGTACTCCCTCATGCCGAATTAACAAGGCCTGTTCTCGGTCTGGTCGGTCTACCAAAGCGACGGCACTAGCAAACCATCTCAAAATCTTTTGTGCACCCGCGCGGGCACCACTAAGCGGGCTGACTGGCGGGACCATTTTGCACCAAAATTAAGAAACTCTATAATAATACACAGACAAACAGACCGACAACCGCAGACAATAAAACAGATCGGGAGGAACTTCAAAGGCAGAACAAAATATATAAACAAACCAAAATCAAGTGTAAATGCTAGAACTTAACTAGAACAACAAAGGCATTTAACAACAGAATTTTTAAACAAATTAAATTCAAGCATTAAGTCAATAACTTAACAAACATAATATTCAAAGGCAAACAAAACAAAATCAAATGTAAATGCTAAAACTTAACACAGCAATATAGTGTATTACAACAACAGCAAAGTCATTTAGCAGCAAAATCTGTTAAACAAATTAAATTCAAGTATAAGTTTACAACTTAACAAACAAAATATTCAAGGGCAAAACAAAGATATGAAAAAACAAACCAAAATCAAATATAGGTAAATGCTAGAACTTAACTAGAACAACAAAAGACATTTAACCCCAATTTTTCATATACAATGACAATTAGTTAAGGAGATCGGTCCACAAATAAGCTGGTAGTCGGTTTAAAATCAGCAATCAAAACCAATTAATATGTATTGCCCGTTTGGACAACCAACAAGATTACAATATTAATTGTACAATACTAATCAAATACTCAAATCTAAGAACCACTCAAATCTAAAAACCACGCTCTGCTACCAAGAGATGGTGGTGCCCCAAGTAGACTCCACCACGTCGGCGTTTCACCGAGTAAGGAATTTTGGGTTGATTGCTGATGCCCTACTACCCGCTCATAGAAAGCATTGTGGCTTACCCCGATTCCCGTTGTCTCCGTCCGTCTCCTCCGTAGCCGGTGGACTTCCTGAGCTAGCTCGAAGGAAGTCGCGGCTCCTGAAGTTCTGCAGTGGATCCACCGGGGGAGACCGGAGCACTACAAAGGCCTATTAGGCCACCACGACTCACACACGCGATTTTGACACCTTGCACAACACAAAGCGGGCTTTCGCACCCCGATATTAGGTGCGCCGCGCAAATCACTATTTGCTTGAATATTGTGTATTATATTTTATTCCGGCCCGCACATAACCTCTAAGCATGTCATGACATTTCGACTCGACTCAACTGACATATCACATGCGGCCGGCCGCCAAAAAAGCTGTCACTGCACAGACTAGAATGCAGTGCCGCCACTCGCTCTTCCTCGAGCGTGAACAGCTTGGCCATATTCCTACGCCCCTCGGTGCGTAGGCCAACAAATTTGGGACAGGCCGGCAAACGATGGCCATCCCGCTTGCAACACTTGCAAGGCATCGGCCTCTCCCCGTGTGGAGAGTTCTGCCGCACTGCAGTATACTGCTTGTACGGGCGGCGCTCTCTCCGTGGCGCTGCCCGGATCGCCTCATAGCGGCCTGTACTCGGTCCCGGTATAGGAGCCAGATCCAAGTGGTCGGTCATCCGACACTCATCCTCCAAAAATCTGAGGAGATCCGAGAAGGGGGGGAGGTACGAGGCACTATTGCCCCCGTATCTTTGTTCAAAGCGCCCCTTCATCTCCATGGGAAGCTTATTGAGGATGAGGTGGAGCAATAAGAAGGACCACTGGTCCACCGGTAGGTCAAGTCGTTTGAGCGCATTAATAGCGCTTAGCAGCGGGTTCAAAATCTCCTTCCTCAATGAGGAGACTCGCGATACTCGTGGCAGCCCTAAAATGGCAGTCACATGTGTGTCCGCTAGCAAGCGAACATTCTGATACCGGGCGGTCAACAACGCCCTTGCAATCTCATAACTGTCATCGTTGACAGGTAGATGCTGGACAAGCACACCAGCCTCTCCACGTAAGGCAGAGAGCAAATAGGCCAATTTCTGGCTAGGGAACAGATCGTCCCTCGAGTGAACCAGGCTATCAAAGAGGTTAATGAACCCCATCCAAGAAGCCAGGTTCCCATCAAAGGATGGGATGTCTAAAGTGGGCAGTCTGCCCAGCAAGCCGGCCGGGGTAGGCTTGACCTCCCCGGGCGTGCACGACTCACCCCTCCGGGCGGATAGGATTGCCTGAGCCTTGTTTATAATCACATCCGCCTGTTCAAAACATTGATCATAATCCGCATTAAATTGGTCGACTGCCCGCAACTCAGCGGCACCCTCGGCTGGGTGGTCGAGCAGATATTGTTGATGAGCAACGAAAAGCTGCTCCAATTCCTTCAAGCGAGCAGGCACTCCCTCATGCCGAATTAACAAGGCCTGTTCTCGGTCTGGTCGGTCTACCAAAGCGACGGCACTAGCAAACCATCTCAAAATATTTTGTGCACCCGCGCGGGCACCACTAAGCGGGCTGACTGGCGGTACCATTTTGCACCAAAATTAATAAACACTATAATAATACACGGACAAACAGACCGACAACCGCAGACAATAAAACAGATCGGGAGGAACTTCAAAGGCAGAACAAAATATATAAACAAACCAAAATCAAGTGTAAATGCTAGAACTTAACTAGAACAACAACTTAACGCTCACTTACAAATCCCTAACCACCGCGGTGTGATTTATTCTTTTGTAAATTTGTACATATCCAAGATGTTTACATGCCCATTGTGTAATAGTAACTGCTCGGATGGTGTTCGATGTTCTAAATGCACAATACTATATTGCTTCTCTTGTGCTAATATATCGGAAGTAAACTACCGCAAACTCGGCCCATCAAGACAAGCTGCCTTGCAGTGTATTGGATGCAAAAACAAACAACCCACGATGTCTCCTGTAATTCCGGCGACGCCGTCAGCCGCCACCCTGGATCAAGTCCTGCAGGAATTGCGTAATGGCATTAATGGTATCAATACTCGCCTAGAGCAATTACCGTCAATTGTGCAAGAAATCACAAATGTAAAAGAAAACCTAATAAATCTAGAGATCTCAGTGAGTGGTATGAAGCAAGATATTTTAGGAAACTCTAAAAAGTTGATTGAAGTAGAAGAAAGAATAAACAACCTGGAAAAACAAACCCCGAGTGATGAGTTCTACCCTCAGCTTCAGATAGAAATTAGCAAATTGTCCCAGGAAATTCACATAAAGGATCAATTGCTGAGACAAAATAACGTCGAAATTAAAGGTATCCCGATGAAAAAAGGTGAAAACCTCTATGATGTGGTAGGCAAAATTGGAAATTCATTCGGACAGCAAATAGACAAGTCTGACATCAATTTTATTACTCGGGCGCGCTCTCTAACTCAACCGAAACCAATTATTATTGGATTCCTTGTTAGGTACAAAAAGGAGAATTTCGTCGCTGCTGCTAGGGCTAGAAAACCGGCTCTGACTGCTGCGGACATCGGCTTTCCAGGTGACGCGAGTCAAATCTACGTCAACGATCATCTTACTAAGGAAAGTAAACAACTACTTACTAAAACTAAGAAGATTGCAGCGGAAAAAGACATTAACTATGTGTGGGTTCAAAACTGTAAGATACTAACTAGAAAAAATGATACCTCTCGAATTATAGCAATAACAAGTGAAAATGACCTTAAAAAAATTATGTGACTATTTCATGTTCTAATTTCCATTTTTTCACTTCGAGCAAGCCACATCAATATAACAAAAAACTAATAAATTATCTGTTCTTTTTATTTATATCTATAACCAATTTTAAGTTTGCCATATTATTGTACTACTCAACCAATACAACCATCGTCAAACTGTTATTTGAAATTGTTATTGGCAAAAGCATTATAATTTCTATGGCTTATGATTATCATATTATAAATTCTATACAACATCAGTATTTAAATCGCTTCAGAAACAAGACCAATTGCATAGGATACCACTGTATAACTTTAGGGAAATCAATATTTTCACTCTTTTACGGATACACTACCTTCTTCTCATTATATGTAAAATTCTATTACTTTTCCCAACATAAACATAGCCTGTATTTCGTATTCCTATCTACTATACTATTTTCTACTCAGATTACTAAACCCATGAATTTGTATTTTTGCAATTATTCTATAAAATATGATAATAACTTGTATCCTACGTTTTATTGAACTCGCTTAAAATGCACAATTGCCGCGTCTTACCATATGATCATACCCGTCTTTTTACTCAAATCCATAATCCATTATGTACTAGCATTCACTCTACGTCTTTACCGTTGTCACCGCGTCTCATTCACATCAGTAACACAATATATATATTCACATAAACATATTGTATTTTGCGCAATACTTGTCCCGCGGACCTCTGACACATATCAAACGGAATCCAAATTTGCAACATTTTTGTGGGGCGATCGGACCGGGAATTTTTCTCGGCTCGATCGTATTTCAAAATAGTTAATTTGTACTATCAAAACGTCAGAGGTTTGCGGACGAAGACGGTGCAATTCAAAAGGAATATCTTACTACACAATTACGATATTGTGTTGTTGACGGAGACGTGGTTAATGGACGAAATAAGTGACGCGGAGCTTTTTAGCGACAGGTACACCGTATGGAGGCGAGATCGAGACTACACGAGCGTAGGGCAGTCGCGCGGTGGTGGGGTCCTTATCGCAGTCCGCCGTGATCTACTAGCGCGCGCGCGCGGCCCGAGTGGCACTCATTGGCGGAAGATATCTGGGTTTCCATTAATATTGGCACGAATGGGAAAAAGGGATATACTTTACATATCGGTTGCATATATCTCTGTCAGCGGAATCATAGTTTCTCTCAATCATCACTACTGTCAGACTTTTCCGATAAAATTTCATCTGCCTATTCTAATAATCCCCAGGATAAATTTCTTTTAGTTGGTGATTTTAACCTAAGTGATATAACCTGGTCTGCAACTAAGGACGAGAACTACTTAACTCCCTCTTTTAACAGTACTAATATCAATCACGTTGAATTAAATGACTTTATAAACTTGTGCGATCTGCGCCAATTTAATCACATTAGAAATCACATGAATCGCTTATTAGATTTAGTATTTTCTAATTGTGAAGTATCTGTGTCCCATTGCCCGGATCCGTTAGTAGATGAAGATTCTTACCATCCAGCTTTAGTTTGCAGTCTAAATTTCTATGATCTCCGAGATTTGAAGCCTCAATCACGGCCGAAATATTATTTATAATAAAGGGGATTTTTCAGGTATATGTCGTGACCTTGACCACCAAGATTGGCATAACCTATTATCATGTGGGACACTTGACGATGCTGTCCAATTATTTAATAATATATTGAGCAATCTAAGAGATAAGTTTGTGCCTTTTAGGTTCGTACAACCTGGTCGTTATCCCGTGTGGTACTCACCTGCGCTTGTGCGGATTCTTAAGGAAAAGAACAAGGCTCACAGAAAGGTCAGGACTTATGGTAATTCAAATGACAGCAATATTTTCAATCTATTGCGTCAACGAGCAAGGAAAGTTGAGCAAGAGTGTTTTGATAACTACACGAAAACCACGGAACTAGCCATTCGTGAGAATCCCAAGGCTTTTTGGTCTTATATACGGACCAACAAGCAAAATAACTCTTTCCCGTCTCTTATGACCTTCAAAGGCACGACTATTTCCTCGGGTGTTGAGATTTGCGATGCTTTTGCAGAATACTTCCACTCCAATTTTCTGGAGCCTGATACTAGCTCTAATATTCCACCTGCGTTTTCAACTAGCTCATCTTTACCATCCTCGGTATCTGCCGACATTGCATCCATCGAAATAATTGACGACCAAGTTTATAATCTATTAAAAAAAATTGATTGTAATAAGTCGGCGGGTCCCGATGGACTGCATCCACTTCTTATATCTAGATGTGCACGTAGCTTAACTTTACCTGTGAGTCTGTTATTTAAACGTTCCGTCAAGGAAGGCACTGTTCCAAAACTATGGAAAACTG
The DNA here is from genome assembly GCA_963935595.1 of Schoenobius gigantellus. Classification (NCBI taxonomy): domain Eukaryota; kingdom Metazoa; phylum Arthropoda; class Insecta; order Lepidoptera; family Crambidae; genus Schoenobius; species Schoenobius gigantellus. The sequence goes on along the minus strand of OZ012555.1, from coordinate 9,512,380 downwards.
CAATCATTACACCAATCCACAAAAAGGGTCGTAAGCATGATGTTACAAATTACAGACCGATCTCCAAACTGTGTGTGTTGGCCAAAGTATTGGAAAAACTAATTCACCATCAGATGTATGCAGCCCTTAAACATACTATTTTAAAACAGCAGCACGGGTTTTTGAAGGGAAGATCGACGGTCAGTAATCTTGTGGCATTTACAGAGGATGTTAGTTCGGGTATGCAGTCGGGAGGCCAGGTTGATGCAATATATACCGACTATACGAAGGCATTCGATCGAATTGATCATGTGATTTTGTTAAATAAGTTGCAATTAGCGGGTATACACGGAGATCTCCTGAGATGGTTTCGCTCCTACGTAACAAATCGCTGTCAGACAGTAGTTCTCAATGGATATTCATCGCAAACACGTTTCTCCACTGTACCTTCCGGTGTACCTCAGGGATCCATTTTAGGTCCACTCCTTTTCGTTTTGTTTGTTAACGATATTCACATTTGTTTTCATCATTCACAATTTTTGTTATTTGCCGATGATATGAAAATTTATAAAAAAATAAATTCACCGGAGGACTGCTCACTCCTGCAGTGTGACCTTAATAGACTTCAAAATTACTGTCTTAAAAATAAACTTGAACTAAATGCCTCCAAGTGCAATTGTATTTCCTTCAGCAGATCTAAAACATTAATTTCTTTTGATTATAAACTAGAACAACATTCATTAATGCGAACCGACTCCATCAGGGATCTCGGTGTAATTTTGGATTCTAAGCTCATCTATGACAAACACATTGACGCTATATCATCTGCAGCTACTAGGTCTTTAGGCTTCATTATGAGAAATACGAAAAATTTCAAAATGGTTAAATCTGTTAAGATTCTTTATTGCTCACTTGTAAGGAGTCAATTGGAATACGCAAGTCAAGTGTGGAATCCTCAATATGAAGTTTACATAAACAAACTAGAAAAAATTCAGAAAAAATTTCTTAAATTCCTTAACTACAAACACAAGTTAAAGCTAGGCTCAAGTTATGAGGGTATCTGTCAACATCATCATTTGCTTCCTCTGAGATTGCGGAGAGAAGCATCTGATCTAACGTTCCTTCATAATCTCATCAGGGGTGAAATTGAGAGCAGTGATTTGCTATCCATGATAAACATACAGTTACCCACCCGCACAAACACTAGAAGGAATTATCTAAAGCTCTTTTTCAATGCATTTGCTCCTAACTACAGACTAAACTCTTACTTTAACAGAGTATTCTTAAATTTCAATCGCAATTACTCCGAAGATGCTGATTTGTTTATGGCGCATCAGAACTATTTCAAAAGGAAAATCTATACAGCTTTCTTTACCAAGTGTTTAGTGTAGTTCTTTAACAGTAATTTTAGATATCAATTAATTAAATCAATTTATAAGTTATTGATGTGGCTTGTTACTTACTGAGAATAATATATAATAAATATACCTACATACAAATAAGATATAAATATCAAATTAAGTTTTGTGTCTAGTAATATTATCTTTATTTATTAACTTTCTTTTTTAGTTTCATAATATTTTATAATGTTTGCTTGGTTATGTATAATTTGTTCTATCGGCGAAAACTGTCAAAGGCATTATGTATTCTAATTCACTGTTACTATATTATTAATTTAAATGCTGTTTGTTTTCCATGAATAATAAATAAATAAATAAATAAACAAAGGCATTTAACAACAGAATTTTCAAACAAATTAAATTCAAGTATTAAGTCAATAACTTAACAAACATAATATTCAAAGGCAAACAAAACAAAATCAAATGTAAATGCTAAAACTTAACACAGCAATATAGTGTATTACAACAACAGCAAAGTCATTTAGCAGCAAAATTTTTTTAAACAAATCAAATTCAAGTATAAGTTTACAACTTAACAAACAAAATAGTCAAGGGCAAAACAAAGATATGAAAAAACAAACCAAAATCAAATATAGGTAAATGCTAGAACTTAACTAGAACAACAAAGGCATTTAACCCCAATTTTTCATATACAATGACAATGACAACTAGTTAGGGAGATCGGTCCACAAATGAGATTGTAGTCGGTTTAAAATCAGCAATCAAAAACCAATTAATATGTATTGCCCATTTGGACAACCAACAAGATTACAATATTAATTGTACAATACTAATCAACCACTCAAATCTAAAAACCACGCTCTGCTACCAAAAGATGGTGGTGCCCGGAGTAGACACCACCACGTCGGCGTTTCGCCGAATGATGCTTTGATTGCGGAATCCAAAAACCGATACAGATAATGTTTACCTTGTCTCCGTTCAGTCTGCGTATGTAGCCGGTGGACTTCCTGAGCTAGCTCGAAGGAAGTCGCGGCTCCTGAAGTTCTGCGGTGGATCCACCGGTGGAGACCGGAGCACTACAAATGCCTATTAGGCCACCACGGCTCACACACGCGACGATAATACTTTTGCACAACACCAAGCGGGCTTTCGCACCCCGATATTAGGTGCGCCGCGCAAAACACAATTTGTTAGTTAACTTATTGGTACATTTTATTCCGGCCCGGACATAACCTCTAACAATGTCATTCCGTATTCGACTCGACTGACTGACATGTCACATGCGGCCGGCCGCCAAAAAGGCTCTCACTGCACAGACCACAATGCAGTGTTGCCACTCGCTCTTCCTCGAGCGTGAACAAACCCTGCTGACTGTGCATCACGTGGCAGCGAAGCCCCACAGCTTATTGACCACACTCTGTGGTGGGGTCCCGAATGGTTGTTACAGCCGTCTTGGCCTTCCACACCAGCTGTGGTGAAGGCACCAAATCCGGGCTTGCGTGTTCACGCTGTCGAGACTATGGCGGCTCCAGAGCGGGAATTTTTATTAGACCGCTACAGTTCTCTGGACAAGTTGCTCGGCGTGACCGCTTGGATAAGAAGATTTATTCGAAATTGTCGACGGCCTCAGGACAAAGATTTGTGTCCGGTCCTCTCTCCGCATGAGCGCCAAGATGCTCTTTTGCATTGGGTGCGTATGACCCAGTCTAGAGCGTTTGAACCGGAACTTAAGATTTTCCGTACCGGGACGTCCAAATTGAAGGGACCCTTGGTGCGTTTGACTCCCTTTCTGGATGATAAGGGATTGTTGCGTGTAGGAGGCCGATTGAGGCACGCTAACTTGCCTTATAGATCACGTCATCCCCTGTTGCTCCCCAAGGACGGACCATTGGTGCGATTGTTGATCATTGATCGCCATGTGAAGAATGCTCATGCCGGATGTAATGCATTGATCGCGCTCCTCCAACGGGAGTTTTGGATTTTGTCAGCGCGAAGAATAATCCGATCTGTTATCTTTCGATGTCTGCCCTGCTATCGTTTACGCCCCGAGACGATGCAGCCCCAAATGGGTGATTTGCCTGCTGATCGTGTGAATGAGTCGATGACCTTCTTAGGAGTTGGAACTGATTTTGCGGGACCATTCACTATAAAAACGTCGCGACTCCGTAATGCTAAGACTGAAAAGGCTTACTTGTGTGTGTTTGTTTGTTTGGCCACTAAAGCCGTTCATTTGGAGTTGGTGAGTGCACTCACCATGGACGCTTTCTTAGCAGCGTTAGGCAGATTTGTCTCCCGCCGGGGACTGCCTTCTCTAATTCGGTCCGATTGTGGGACGAACTTCAAGGGCACTGATAGACATATAAGAGAAGTTTGTGAATTTTTAGATAAAAATAATATTGAGATCGGATCCACACTCTCCCGTAGGGGGGTAACATGGCGATACTCCCCGCCGTCTTGCCCTCACTGGGGAGGGATTTTTGAATCTGTTGTAAAGGCCGCCAAGTCTCACCTTCGCCGCGTTATTGGGGAGACTATTCTCACGTTCGAGGAACTCGCGACGGTGTTTCATAAGATTGAGGCGGTTCTCAACTCGCGTCCGTTATGTCCGTTGTCTACCGACGCGAACGATTTGCAGGCCCTCACGCCGGGCCATTTCTTGATAGGCAGACCACTTGACGCCCTGCCCGAGTATCCTTATAGAGATGTCAATCCAGGACGCCTTTCGCGGTTTGAGTTGCTCCAGCAGCTTACCCAGAGCTTCTGGCGCCGCTGGCACCTTGAATATTTACACATTTTGCAACAGCGCGTTAAGTGGTCAGATAAGACAAACCCACCGAGGGTTGGAGACCTCGTGTTAGTGAAGGACCCAAACCTGCCACCCTTACGTTGGCGTCGCGGACGCATTGTCCAACTTACTCTAGGGTCTGATGGTGTGCCCAGGTTTGCCGAGGTCCTAGTTGGGGATTCTGTTTTGAAGCGCGCGGTCGCTACTCTTTCTCGCCTCCCCTTAGACTGATTTGGCGGACAGTCCGGGACTGTCCGGAGCGGGGGGATGTTTACGCTCGAGGAAGAGCGAGTGGCAACACTGCATTGTGGTCTGTGCAGTGAGAGCTTTTTTGGCGGCCGGCCGCATGTGTCAGTCAGTTGAGTCGAAATGTCATGACATTGAATGAGGTTATGTCCGGGCATCCATAAAATATAATAACAATATATAAGTTAACTAACAAATTGTGTTTTGCGCGGCGCACCTAATATCGGGGTGCGAAAGCCCGCTTGGTGTTGTGCAAAAGTATTATCGTCGCGTGTGTGAGCCGTGGTGGCCTAATAGGCATTTGTAGTGCTCCGGTCTCCACCGGTGGATCCACCGCAGAACTTCAGGAGCCGCGACTTCCATCGAGCTAGCTCAGGAAGTCCACCGGCTACATACGCAGACTAAACGGAGACAAGGTAAACATTATCTGTATCGGTTTTTGGATTCAGCAATCAAAGCATCATTCGGCGAAACGCCGACGTGGTGGTGTCTACTCCGGGCACCACCAGTAGTTCTTATAGTTTCGGAGAAAAGTGGCTGTGACATACGGACGGACAGACAGACAGACAGACAGATATGACGAATCTATAAGGGTTCTGTTTTTGCCATTTGGCTACGGAACCCTAAAAAAAACTGCTAGATCACAGAGGCAGATAAAAAATCGTACTGATTTGATAAAACTGACTGTCAAAACACGCTTCTTAGAAGTTAGAAGAACTAAGACGATAAATACAAACAAACGTCACACGATACACACACACGGATTGAAGATAAAACGTCCGAATCGTTTCAGTAAAGACGTTTTCGACTTAACAACGCGGTTATACGATATATCTGTCTCAAGTGCAGGCATTTTAGGTTTTTACCTAGAAATTGCTGTTTAGTATGAAAATTATTAGTATTTTTTTTAATTTTCCTTAATCAAAGATTAGCACCTATGCTATCGATACATCTTTGCCAGCACAATGGTAATTTTTCGTCTTCTTTCGCCCTTCTTGAAGAAGTGAGGTGAACGAGAGGCAACAAACTTTTCAGAGACACTTCTTATTGCCTCTTGGGTATTGAACTTTTTCCCAGGCAGGAAGGTAATCAAATCTTGGCAAAAGTAAAAGTCTGCCGGCGCGAGGTCTGGTGGTGGTTGTCGCAAAACTACCAACCCAGGCCTGTAGCTTAGACACCGTCAGTTGTACACTTGTGGTCGAGCGTTGTCATGTAAGAGTAGCGGGGATGAGCGATTACTCAAGGCTGTCCGGAGATTTGCAAGCTTATCCATCACAGTGTGCCATTCGGTAAGTAACTGTAGTGTCACAGGTCGTGCCATTTGGTAAGTAATTGTAATGAATTACACCGGCACTAGAACACCAAACAATGGCCATCGCTTTCTAAGGGGTAAATTTTCATTTTTGGCAGTGGTGAACCTGGGTGTAACTAACAGAAAACGACTTTTGAGCGCCACCGACGCTCTTATACAAACGCGTCTTATCGCCGCGTACTACTCTACTCGAGAATGGCAGCTTAATATCAAAATAACTATTTATAATCAAGTCTGTACGAAAAGCGAATTGTAGCGCCTAAAAAGTGATGTTTCAAATTCCTTTTTCTCTAATTCTTCTCATTTTGTGCTCCAAAATGTTACTGCCGTGAGTATCGTAGGTTGGAGGTACTCTTCCAGCTGGATCGAATCCCCACTCTTATGAGTACATCTCATGGAGGCCTCGCACAAGGTCCGAGCTCTATTTTTGAACCAACCATCTGGTGTCGAACGCTCGCCGAACGTCGTTTTCGCTCGATAACTACTGAATTTCGTTTTATTTTCGACGAAAATTAAAAAAATATTGATGTTAGCCATAATGATCTAATAATTTTCATCGCAAACAAAACGATAACAAAAGAAATCGAGCACAGGTGACGCTTGAAGTGCGCTGCGCTTGATGCCAGACGAATGAGTCGATAAGGCCCCTGCGGCTCTATTTTTGAATCATTTGTCGAACGTTGAGTGCTTGTCGAATGTCGTCAGCGTTCGATTTCTACTGTTTTCTACCGTTTTATTTACGACGAAAAACAAAATAATACAAATTTTCATTGAAATGTTCTATTGCTTTTAAATCAAAAAGAAACGAATATCAATAGAAATCAAGCACAGACAAAAAATAGGGCGCCTGAGCGCGGTGGCCGTGAATCATTCGTATGGCGTTGAGCTCACGTTGAGAGTACTTCTACTGATTTTCCTTTCATTTTCAATAAATATCAATAGGGGCATTATGTCAAATGTCAATATTATTTCGATTTTCATCGAAAACGAAACGAATCGAAAATCAGTAGAAATCGAGGGAAGACGACGTTCGGCGAGCGCTCGACACCAGAGAAATGAGAGCCCATGGCCATTCATACTCACACTTGAATCGGCTCGTTTTGTCTCCACCACAGAATAAATAGTAACCAAAGAGTGTGGAGCCGGTATAAGAGGAATAACCAATACTCATAGTTTTCTTTCGAATTTAATATTCATCGCCTTACATGATTATTAATGTTGTTTCGCAGCCATGGGCGAATTATTTAGTGTGAACGCACACGACCGACTATAAAGCATGTACACATTTACGAACGTTTCATTTTTCACTGATAATCGGGTCGGCCGGGATTCACCGATCTTTTTAGGCCGACATTTTGTAGTTCATGTGCGTTGCAATGTAGAACTCCACATTTTTTAATTTTCCACCGCCAAACATCGGTCACCGATAGTCGGTCGTGTGCGTTCGCGATTGTCGTCTGTATGTTATCGTGTTGTGCCTTTTGCTTCAGTTTCGGAATTTTCAGGTTTTTTGTATACAATATCTATAAAAGAAAAAAAAAACTAAATTCCTACTACAAATAATGATGATACTACAGATAAGTGGCTACAGTCGCCTATAGTACATGTGGTCCCTGTCAGACTTGCAAATCTATACAAGGATGCTAGTGTACGCTGCCAACTTGTGACATAAGATGTCAAGTCACAGTACCCAGTATCTTGCAAGCACTGCTGCAAAATAGGTATAGTCTCCCTCTGATGCATGTGCAGAAGCGGTGAGATATTATGACCAATTCACCAATTTCGTACCTATCAAACTCTTTATTCAGCATAGGTCATGAAAGGTACTTATTGACGTGTGAAAAAAAATAATAATAAGAAGATAATTCTACCTTTAATGGTCTCCTCAAATGCCCCGCCCACATATCTGATATCATACACTCTTCTTTCTTAGTCCAGTCAATCCTGTTATGGAATGTTCTCCCACTTGACGTCAGAAAGTCATGAAACAAACTAAGTTTTAAAAAGAAATTACCTACGAAAGCTGTACCATGAGAATCTTTTTACACCTGTTGATTAAGGATATGCAGATTATCTTCGAAATATCATTTCGAATGTCATTTTCGTTTTATAGTTTTGAAAATTAATAGTAGGCACATATATATTAGTTTATTTTATTTATAATATTTATGTATTAGTATATTATGTATGTAACATTATGTATATACCATTATCCAGTATTTTTAACATTAAAGTACTACATCTATTTCCTATTCTCTGCACCACCCAAAAGTTGACTGGAAGTTTAAATAAATAAAATAATTATTTTGCCTTGTAGAAATGTGTACACATCCCAAACACAATCAGTATATCATACAACTTTTTACCACCAATGAAGAGCGTACGTTGCGTAAGTCACTTCAGAGAAAACAGAACAAAAATTCTCTAAGCTTTCAGCGAGCGGGACTAACACAAAAAAAAAACAGCCAAGAACATTGTCTCAGTTCGAAGAAATTAAAACTGGTTTAATCTCCAAACAAGTCCAAGACGTTTTCCAGTTAAGGTACGAGTAACTCAAGTTAAACAGGTTTGTACTCTCAAGGAACTATAACTCAATCACGCCACCCCGGATTTAACCTCGGTCGTGATTCGACTACGGATTAACCTACACAGTGATACTAGGTGTTTCCCGCGATTTCGTTCGCGTGGATTTCGGAAAATAACAACAGTTTGATTTTATGTTATATAGCCTTCCTCGATAAATGGACTATCCGACACAAAAATATTTTTTCAATTTGAATCAGTAGTTCCTGAGATTAGCGTGGTAATATTTGTAAGTATAGATTTGAATAAAACAACATTGTTTTACTACGCCTAACTCTTACATAATTAAAATGAGATACTCGTATGTTTTAATAGTCAGTTACGGAAGTCCGTGATAATTATTTATTAATTTGTTTTTTTTTTTATTATTCTAATATTAAAAGTTATTGCCGGATTGCCGCGACTAACCTTACCAGAGAACTGCGCTGAGTTGTCTGCTACCAATAATACCTCTATCTTACGTATTTCGCAAATCAGCAGTGCTTGCATTAGTGAGTTCCAGTTTGAAGGGTAAGACAGACAGTGAAATTACTGGGTACTGAAGTTGAACACCTTATCTTACATTATTATCAGACATTCAAATGTCGTTTTTGTAAAATTTGTTCAAAATATTGACAGCGGCCCTATACGTTATAAGTTAGCGGCCCTATAAGTTAGCGGCCCCGCCTAACTTATAGTGATGCGCGATAGCGATAGCGAGGCTCTCGCTGTAGGCTCCAGTTTGTTATGATAGGCGGTATGAAATCACATGATCACGTCATAAACGAGAACTAAACGACATCGAGCGAGAAAGTTGGTAGGGAAGCGGCTGACTGGGATTAAATTAATTACAATTATTTTTTAAATGATATTTTTTCCTAAATTATTATTTTTTCATTGAAATTGATTCAGAAGCCAATTCCAACCAAACCTCTTTTAGCGTGTGCATTATTTCTGTAACACGTAGTAAAATTTACTGTTAGATTAAATTTAATTATCGAAATGTCTGATTTTAATAATTTATTTTCAGTTCCGCGCGTGTCGGCAAAACGTCTTTGGTGGCGAGGTTTTTGGGCACCAAGTTCGAAGACAGCTATACACCCACGATAGAAGACTTCCACCGGAAGCTATACCGCATCAGGGGGGAAGTGTACCAACTGGATTTGCTGGACACCTCGGGCAACCACCCCTTTCCGGCTATGAGGCGTCTGTCTTTTCTTACAGGTAAAATTTTAATTGTAATTGTCAGTTGTTGATTAAGTTTGGCAGTGCTCCCCATAACGGCGTCAATGAGTACATAACTTGATGGTTTTTATGATGTCCTGCGGTTAAGTTGAACGGACGTTCGATTACCACAGAAGCCCTTCTATTTTTAGGAGTAGTTAGTTTTTCTCGTTTATCTCGTATGGACACGGTAAAGTTATTAAAGTGTAGCTGTTCAATTATACATATATATCATACCTATAATATTTAACATTTAGTTGAGTTACTTCTATCTACTTATATCATATTGTAAAGCGCAACTTTGCCGAAAGAGATTAGTTTGATTTGAATTCTTTACAGTAAAAGTCATTCGTTTCTCCAGCAAAATGGAATTTCTAAAATCTATTAATTTGTTTCTTAGGAAACGGATCACTTAAAAGTTTACGATTGGATGGATTTCAGTAGTGACGTGATTTGTTGATTTGATTTATTTGGGTTAACGAGAAACGGCATTATATAATAAATCTATTTACGGTGAAATTCACCCACGTTTTTATTGGAACGATAAATTTCTAAGTCATACCTATCGACTAAATAACGGAAAAATTAAAAATTCTTATCTACTACGTCCCTACATTTTTCTTTGCCATTGCCTCAAAATTATATCTTGAATTTGTTCATACGCATATAATAGTTAGTCCGTACTATGCGGCGATGTGAATACACATGTCGTTGCTTCCTTTCTTCCAGTGAATATTGTCAGAGCTGTCTAAGGAAAATAATCATAATCATGCCTCTGTGAAGACTTTAACAGGGTGACTTAGTACTGAGTCACAGTTTAACAATCCATTGTTAAACTGTGACCAGGCCTCCTAAAACTGTGACTTAGGTACAAGATAAGTACCTACCGTTGCGCACACTCTGTGAGTGTATAAAAGCAGCGGTGCTGCCGCACGCTTGGGATTAATGCTGTCACGGGTTCAGGTCTTATATACCTAGCTCAAATTTTGTTTGGGCAAATGGGTTAATTCTATTCCGCTCTTCAATCCAGTACTTCCCTGCAAGAGTAACCTTAGGTGGTGGTTTGGTTATCTGGGTCGTTGGCAAACTTTTAGGTACTGCTCGCTGCAGGTCCGGCTGTACAGCGCACGGAAGGGATGCAGAATAAAAGGGCGGCGGCAAATGTGGACTACAGTCTTAGTCCAAGCTGTAATGTGGACCCTGGAACGCGTCAACAAACAAAGCGTTAATCGCTGTTCCCATTCTTCATGTGACCACCCAACGGCACAAGGGTAAAGAAAAGTACCGTAGCGTTGTGTCGCGGGTGTTCAGAATCAGATTCGGAGATTACAATAATTTGGAATACAGAAATTTAAAATGAAAACGCTACATAAAAATATTTTATTGTTTTACAAAAACTGCGAAGGTAGAAAAATAACAAAAGGCTAACTAATTTTGCAGATTCATTGTAATGCATATTATGAGAGTTTTATATAATGAATTGTAACTTTGTTTTATATGGATGATTGATGAAAATGAAGGAACATTTGATGATTGAAATTATAAACTAAAATAAACTAAAGCGATAGTAATAGCTAACAATAAATTACGCCTTGAATTATTAATATTTGTAACCACTTTACCCGAACTGGGGTTTCACAAGCACTTGTACTTAATTTAAAGGATTATGTGACAGTATTAAAATAAATTTAACTGCGAAACAAAACTTGTCACAAGTAAATAAAAGTTTATCGTTTCGAAGCTGTCGCGTTCTGTCGGCTCCGTGAGTCGGCCGAGCGGCGCGGCGCGGGCGCATGAAACGAACCATCCCGAGACCAAACGACGCGACGCACACTGGGGCGGCCTGTATGAGAGCTATGCCCAAAACTCATAATCTTAAAATAAGGATATTAAAAAAAAACATATACTATGCTAAGTTTAGGTACCCTAGCATCTATTAGTGATGCTCATTATGTTCTAAAGCTTATCAAGCGATTTGTAAGCTACGCCAAAGTGCAGTGATCGAGATAGTTTTAAGTTTTGTACAAATTAACACCGTAGTTTTGAAATTTTTTACAAATTCTCTGTGCTGCTTAAACAAATTCTAATGGATGTTTGTTATGGAGGAAGGTATGGTCAAATTAAATATTAATATTTAGAAATGGTATTCACTGTTTTATTAAAGATTTCATGCATCTTCATAAAACCACGGTCTTAAAAATTCATAAGCCGTTATCAGATAATTGCGCAACTTGCAATTGAAAGTAAAATTGGTATTAAATACCCAGAGTATTTAATACCTTCTTCTATTTAGAACAAAAGTCAAACGTAATTGCAAGTTGCGCAAATTCGAATAAAAATACATTTTGCTATGAACTCATATTAGGGTATTTTATAAATTTCTAGATTTGCCGCCTAAGTTGGCAATAAAGGGACGAACAATATTGCAAGTTTTGATAGGACAGTAAATACAAATCATCTGATAAAAAAAAATTAAGAAATAATGGACTTTATTGCTGCTAAGACCAACTGTTCTTCTCAAATGCTGCCTAATTTAACAGCATACTTTAAAGCGCAATTTTATGTCGCAATTAGAACGAGATAATAGCCATACATACAGTTTTTGTGTAATGAGAGGTCGTAGTTAGATGAGAGTCAAAAATTCACAGTATTTACCCCTAAAATGGTGGTAGACCCTTCACATCGCTGGATGATTCTAGCGTAAATACAAAAGACGCAGAAGGCCTTTGAATTTGCGCTCCGAATATGAGGCAGATATTATTATTAACATACCATAGAAATATTGGTAAGTCTACTGAGGTTGATATCAATAAAAAAGTTATTAAGCTATGTTTACTTTTTCTGTATGTGCAATAAAGTGTATAAATAAATAAATAAAAGTCACAGAGACACCTCGTTATGCGAAAGATTGCTTCTATTTATGTATATTGCGAATACTAAAATACTTTACCTCAAGTAGCCCTTTCATTTGATTATTGAAGCTCAGCGGTCTCGTAACCAATACGAAATAATCAGAAATTGCGCCAATGATATTTCTCCCTCAACCTGAACTGGTTTGAGTCCAGGTTGAACATTATTATGGCGACAAACTTAGGTAAGACTGCGGTTAATAGTCAGGCGGGCTCAGAAACCCTATCACAAACCAAACCGAGCAGAAAAACTTCTGCCCCCATGGGGAATTGAACCCCGGACCTCCAAATCAACACCCAGTAGCCTTAACCACTAAACCACGGAGGCGCTCCTGAAATTGTTACTCAGGCGCTTCTGCCGTTAGGAATATTGAGTGAGGAGGCACAAGAAGCTTTCAACAAGGATCTAAAATCTTATAGAGAGCAGTTCTCAAGAAAAACTTCACAAATAGATAACTTTCATACAAAAATTACCTAACCGATGTGAATCGAAAATCGCTTGATATTGAAGTAAATATGTTACAAAGTTAAATACACTTTTTAATGTAACCAAATATACTTGTTATCTCATTTGAAGCACTTTTTTAATCGTTACTGAGCAAAAAAGTTATGGGCATACGTCTCATACAGGCCGCCCCACTGTGCGACGGTCGCCGAGTATTAAAAAAAAATAAGACGCTGTAAGAAGCGCGGAAAACAATATTTATTGTTGAAATTAATTTAAAAATCATCGAAACTATTTCGGTATGATACCTATATCGACTCATTCGTAGAATAAAGTCCGATCTGCAGGGTTGGCAGTTTTCAGTAGAGTCTGTAGAAGTTGTTGACTTGTATAACTCATAAACAGCGAAACTTAAGATTTAGATTTTTTGATATGTTTTAATAACGCCCTAGTGTGATTAAATGCTCTGTAGTGTATATTTATAATCCTTCTAGTTTAGTAGATAGGGAGTACTATATCAACATAGAACGTTTTATTGCGGAACAGCGAGAGTTTGTCGTGAACATAATACATTGTTTTACGAATACTTCTGATTTAAGGAACGTTCCATATTAACATGAATCGTTTTTAGTTGGAATTGTCAATCCTTTGTATGAGTCCTTGGTGGATAGTCACCTGAAAATTGGTAAACTTAAAACCTTAAATATAAATAAATAAACCTTAAATATAAATAAGGTAACCTTTAAATATAAATAAATGTAAAATTATATTATTAGTTTATAGAAGCGATCACAGTTAGGTTGTTAAAATTAGAATAGTCTATCAATATATGGAGTCTTTATAATAATAGACTATGCTAATTTTCGGTTATAGGCTCTATAACCTATAAGCCAAGGTATAGTGGCCGGCGCTTCAGAGTACTACAATCGCCACGGAATGTAAACCTTATGACAAATAAGTAAAGTTCAGTATCAATTGAAATAATATAACAGATTTTTGTAACCTGAAGTGCTGGCCACTGTACTAGTTCTAGGTATGTATGTAGCTATCATGTACACTTATTGATCTACCTAGACATGAATACACAATAAAGGTACTTAACAACAGTGAAATTGTAGGCAAAAATCAAGTTCAGTACTTAACTAAATACTAACAAATTAAAAATCAAACTAAATATTACAAAAGGTTTCTTATTCACAGCTCATCGTCCGATTCTTCAGAAACCTCAACAGTGATGTGATGTGGAAAAGACATAAAGCATGGATGGTACTCTAACGAAATAACTTCTAAGGGGCACATATCAGTTGGGTCTTTATATTTAACAGCAGGAATCATTATTGGTTCAGAGTAGGCATGTTTTATTTCCGTTTGTACTGAATTCCTTTTATTTCCGCGAATAACTAATGTATCACAATCAGTTTGAGTCAGGTCATATTTAAAAAACAATTTGTTGACATCACTACCGTCTGCATGAACTTTTCGATTGTTGCTCCCGTAATTTTTTTGCCCTTTGTGTGTTGCTGAAAAATTTCTTTTTCTAGGTCAGTTTGATTCTTTTTCAATAGGAAAACGTGACAACTCATCGCACTGATCCTTTTTAAGAATATGGAAAGCCAAATTCAAGTTTGAGTTGACAATGTCGCGATACTGCCTTAGAAGTGTATTTTTGGGGGTCAAACCATCGAAGGTATAGTTTGAACATCTTTGAAATACTTAGATCTCCTTGTAGGTATAGCTTTTGGCTGTTTTAGAGTAAATAGTAAGATTCTACAGGGACAAATGCACGAACATGGTCTATAACGCTTTGTTTCATTGCGCCATCTATGACAATTTTATGATTGTTGTGACGGCCCCGTCTGTCCTCATCTAATATATGGCACTTCCATCGTATTCGCCCATTTCTTCTTCAAGATACGAGTGGAAACGACAAGGGTGTTAATGAACATAGTTTGGCAGACTTCAATCTTCTCGCAGTGACTCTCACTAGAATGTGTAATAAGCGGCAGATAGTACTTGAAAGTATGCTTTCTATTTCTGGAATTTCTTGATTTAGGCACCTTTTCTTATTCATTTTGTCGGAATATTTGATCATGAAATTCCACTGCAAAGTTCGATCTCCCAGTTGCCAAAATTTTGAGTCCAGCCTTTGTTGGTGAGACATTTTAGTAGCGCATTTGTTACGGCATTTGCATAGTGGCCCCATCATTTTTTCATCAATGGCTTTTTTTATAACACATTTTTTACCAAAGTTTTTAAGGCATTTGCGTTTAACGTCTGCCCATTCTTTTGGGTGCCTCTGTGGTTTTCTCGTCATTTTGTGAGTCAAGCTGCGATCGCTTGAGCATGAAATAGCAGGCGAATTTGTGGTGCTAAATGACAACGAGGAAACAGTAAAACAGTCCTCATGATTAGAGCAAAATGTGCTATTGCAAGTCAAATAAACATTAGTAGGAGACGGCATATGAATTGGTACTGACAATTCTGAATTAACGGGGGTATTAATGGTGAATTTTAAAAACTATAAGGGACATCCAATGAAAATGTACTAGGTTGATTGCTGTAAACATTCTCGGTCGACTGAACAGATATGACATTTGGTATTGAGCTGCCTCAGATGACTTCTTTGGTCCCGCTTTCTTCATTCAGAACTTTTTTCTATATATCAGCTAATTCATGACTGATTTCCTCAGCACCAGGAGGCAAAGGCGATGACATGCCATTTTCTTCAACGTTCTCAACTGAAATAAAAAAATACTAAATTATAGATATTTATGACAGAATATTTTAATGCGTATTAGAAGACAATATAACTAGCAATTAATTTAATTAACTTTTAATAAAAAATCTTTATATTTTAAGATTTTTTTAATTGAACAATGTCCTAACTGATTTCATTTTTCCAGTAACAACGTCGTATCTTAACATCGAACCAACGAATCGTATTACAGATTCCGTAGAATCATGTCCTATATTCACATCAGATGCATAGAAGTTCAACAATGTTCATATAAAATCGTCTTAATATTTCATATGTCTTCTAATTTTTACTACTTAATATGTCATAATAGGCGATTACCCCATGAATATCAATTACGGCAATCGTATTTTTACGCCATAAATGCGTTTCGTAATATCTCCATCGAAAAACGCTTTATATTACCATGGACCGACTTCAGCTAGGTTCGTGAGACAAGAAAGTAAATAATGCATAATGTGTGTAAAAATAACTTAAAAGTGTGTATAGCTAATGAAATACAAGTGAAAATTCTTCAACTTACCACAATTTGTACTTTTGTTCACAAACACAGTAAAAACATCTGAAATTAACTTACTAAGCTCAGGCTCTTCTGCATCTTTTTTAAGCATATTCAATATTTTCCGTGATCGTGACATTATGAACAAAATACTTTTTATGAAATACGCCTAGTAAGTTGTAATTTTCTTTAAAATTGTAGCAAGCTAAGCGCATAACAGAAACGCACTCACCCTCCAACAAACAGCGGCCGGAGTGACGAACGGACAGAGCGCTCGCGCCACCCTCGCTCCCCGCGCGCCGTCGCTTGTACACTTCGTGCATTGTTGCACGGAGCAAATGTCAGATCGAACGTTATTCGATTCTATATCTCCGAAACTAAATAAGATACGAAAAACACACGTTTATACAGTTTGTATTCGATATCTCGTCTAACTATTAAAATAATTTTTGGTCTATGATCATATAGAACTCTATTCTTCGGATACGTCGATATATACGTATAACGTTACAATGCATACTCAGTGTATAGCAACGCGCTTTTATGCTCGCGCTTGATTATTTACCATCAGCAACAACCCTATTGCTCGAGCTGGGCGATGCGAGGCTTCAGAATTACTAATAACATACGCTAATGCGTGGCTTTATTTTAAATATCGGCTTTTTTCAAGATCCAAGGAGTGCAACTTCTGTACGTAGTACTATTATCTATTCTGTGCTGTGACTGAGTCGTCTGCGTGGGTACCTATATGTTGCCTATTTCTGCTGCCAAGCGGTGCTTGCATGGGTGCTGGTTTGAACGTAAGACAGGCAATGAAGTTACTGGGTTCTGTGACTTGACATCTTTGTCACAAGTTTGCAGCGTCCACTGGGGTCCTTGTAGGGTTGTAGATTTGCAAATCTTACAGGAACAGTAAGCTCCTTATCAAGCTATACTGTTTGACCTTTGGACCGTTCTTATGCCGCTCGTAATAGTGGCGGTTTTCGTAGTCTAAATGTATAGCTTGAATGGGCGCTTACTGTACTATAGGTGACTGTAGCCACTTACCATCAGGTAGGCAGCTTGTTTGTTTGACAATTAAGTTTAAAACATGGAGTAGTACGCGCAATAAAAACTACACCGACCTGTCCAACCAGTAGGTTTCCTCTTGAATCAATTTCGATCGAATGGCATTGAGATTGTGATTTTTCCTACGCTTATTTAACAATACTAGCGACAAATTGGAACTGTATTTTGAAAAAATTAAATAGCACTGAGTTTGGTTCACTCAAAATCTGCGTAATACGGGTTCAATTTGGCATCAATGTGGAAACTGAAGCGTACAAAAAAGCATAATCTTAACGTCGATCGATTGGAATTGGTTCAGGTTAAGCCTGCAGGAGGCCAATTCTTCTTCGTCTAAGACGATGTGTCCAACAGTAGAACTTGAAGTAACTGTCATGTACATGAGACATGATATTTTTTATATTATAGATATGTCCACTTAACAGATATTCTATCACGGCGGCCAATCTCAACAGAGACTAGCCATCTGGGCGGAAGATAGTGCACAAGTGACTGCGCAAACACAAGTGGGCGCTTGTGTTTGCGCAGTCACTTGTGTACTCTGAGCTGTGTTCAGAACCTACGCTCGAGTGCACTCCGAATGCGCACCGACAACAACAGGGACATTCGAAACATCGGAGTAAAAAACGCTCTGATACACGGTTAGCACCACAGAACACAGAAACAGGTGTGTTCTGTGGTTAGCACGCAATTAGCCCGTTCAGAAACTCCGTGTAATGCAACCAACCAACCGACTTTAGCGTAGGATGAAAGTGCTTTTCATCCTACGCTAAAGTCGGTATCTGACAGATATTGCCAATGTCAAGGGAATAGGACTAAAACTCCACATTCAAGTTTGAGAGAGATAGCCGCTGAACTTTCTGTGTCTCACGAGTCGATCCGTACCATTTTCAATAATCACTTGGGTATAAAGCATGCTGCTTCGGCTAGTTTAAAAGACCTGAATTTTCCCCATAAACTCAAACGTGTAAGAGTCGCTGAGGACATGCTAAATCGAGTCAATGGCGACCCAACATTTATGAAACGCATTGTTACTGGAGATGAGTTGTGCGTTTACGAGTTTGACATGCAACTAGTCAACAAGCTTCAGAGTGGGGGAACTGAAACCGAAAAAACTACGCCAACGTCGATCAGAAGAAATTATATTGACCGTTTCCTAGAAATTATGTTTGACTATCACTTGCTGTGTACATACTCGGAATTCCTGTCGGAAGGTCAAACATTAAATAAAGAATATTATTCGTTATGGGGCGTTTAAGAGAGCAAATTCAAAAAGCCCACATTTGTGACAAGAAAGTTCTTGGATAATGCACCACGATAATGCGCCTTCGCACAAGGCCATCATTGATATGAACGAATTTTTAAACCAAATTTTATGAAGATTACATAGCTTTTATCGGTTAAACTTATCTAAAATTTCTATGGATTTTTATTACGCAACTGCTGCTTTATGGAATCGTTCCTTATGATTGCAGTTTAAACACTTTAATCGTTCCTTATGATTGCAGTTTAAACACTGTGCGTTTTCATTAAAGAAAAATTGTGAGAATTTTATCTTAATAAATCAACAACATCTGCTTTAGCCTCTTCTCTTATGAAATCAAGCGTTGAATCCACATCTGAATCAGATGAATTCATTATTGTCTCTGCTGTACGGAAGTATAAATAAAACTCTACAACTCGAAAAAACAAATGAAGATCCAATCGCCGCTTTCCCGCTTATTTTGTTTTTTATTTTCTGTGGCCGGTCAGCTATTCAGACATTATTTTTCATTTTTATCATTGAAAAAATGGTACATGTTATGCCCAAATCTATGTTATTTTAAAGAAATCGTTGAAAATGAATTATAATAAAGTAATTTTAAAAAATATATTCCTTATAATTAAATACTTAACTTCATATTATTTCATTTTACACATCGCTATATGTGAAAATAGAAAATACTTTCATTTTATAATTTGACAAGTGTCAATTGAAAACGATTCTCCATAGGGCTGAAAAGTATTACTTTCAATTCGCTCCTCTGGCAACTTTAGACCTACTTTCCGAGTATGAGTTATCCTTACTAATATCACAATATATTATCAACGCGAAAGTTTGTGAGTATGTGTGTTACTCTTTCACGCAAAAACAACTGAATGTATTTGGATGAAATTTTGTAGATTGGCGGATTACGACAGGGATTAACATATAGGCTACTTATTATCCCTATCTAAAGTAAGTAAATCCCGCGGGAAAGTACATTTACAGTTTTTTCTTTGAACTTTTAAGGCGAAACAGATCGCGGGCAAAGCTAGTGACAAATAATTTTAAGTCTTTGTTGTTAACAGGGCAATGAGTTGACATAGCGCTTTTGTAGAAACACCTAGTCGAAGCTGAAGGGTTGAAGATTGATATAAGCTGCTTTGCGCGCGTCAAGTCTAAATAGGTTTCAAATAATGACGAGGGTCTGAGTAGGAAGAAATAGGGAAAAATTTGTGGTCGTAAAATTAAATCAAATAGGAAAAGAAGATAGTCTCTTTTTTACTCCTGGGTACCTGTACCTGACAACTCACAACAAATAAAGTCTCTCTTTATAAGTGTTTCCCGTGGGATTTTTTTTCCGTATAAAAATTACCCTATGTCCTTCTTCTGGTCTCGAACTATCCCTATACCAACGTTCGTCAAAATCGGTTCAGTAGCTTCGAAGCCTATTCAATACAAACAAATAAACAATCAAATCTAAAGTATAGAAGAATAATATGGGAACGTTTAAGTTGTATAGTTGTGTTAAGCCTCAGCGCGTCGTTTTTATTTTTATACTTTTTTGGAGTAGGCTTCTTTATTTATTGAAAAAAATCAATGATTATAATGTGAATTTAAAAGAGGACACAAAAATTAGACCTACCTAGTTTCTTGTCTGTTTTTCTTGAGGCTCTTCTAAATTCTGAATAAGTGGTAAAGTCAATTATTTTCTATTGACAGTCATCTTCACATCTCATATACCTTCCCTGACAGGGGCTCGAGCCTACCCTAAGTTACAGTGTTTAGGCCTTAGTCAATCAAGTTGGCCCAGTGCCCGGTAGCCCATAAAAGACATGCATTAATTATTAATTTAAAAAACATACAGTGTTTGTTTAGTTAAACGTATATAGTTGCTTTCTAGTTCAGCTTGTTTGCTTTCTTATAACCTTTGTAATTCATACCAACAAATATTCTCACAAAAAATCACAGCAGATATCTCAGTTTCAATTCGTTCTGAACGGAAATTGAACTCGCCTTTTGTCTTGTACAAACTAAGATTCAGGTAGGAAACCATTTCTTGCGAAGTAAAACAAAATCACTTATCCGGAAGGTGTGTGACGGCATAACTTTATGACTCGCCATGAAAAATATCGCTCGCTTAAAAGAAAAGGGTGAAACAGCTTTTTAGTTTGGAAAGGTTCTTTTTACTCTTTTCGCTCAGTCGCTCATTTCACTCAGTATATCTCTAGAGATACAGAATCATTATTTCGTATTTAGTCATAGAGCGGTACGGAGCGGCAGCTCTTTCTTTCACTCTTACTTACAATTCAATAACTCAGAAACGAAATGAAAAAAAAGGCTCGAGCACGCCGTCTTTCAAGGCACGGTCATCTGAAAATAAATGTATCTTAGGATTAGATTTAAGGAGCTTATACTTTTTGCATTTAGCAGCTAAAGTTGCCAATTAGTCTGTATAGAACAATTTTCCATTTACGTCAATCTCCCATTTAAATCGTATCCTGTTAAAGGCTTTGTAATCGAATAAAGGAAATTCTCCCAACGCTTCCGCCAGAAAGTGGTTGCAGGGCACTAAATAATCACATTATCACCGAATCCTGGATAGCTGTAGAAGCGAGATGTGGGTGACTATCGATTTTGCCTTATTCGATTACGGTAAGGGTCTTTAAGGCAGGACACATTAGTCACGATCAGTGTGGTGATTTTATAACCCGTCGATTGATCGGGAATCGTAATCGAATTTGATATCTCGATAAGGAAAAATGGAATAGTCTATTTATCGGCTACTAGCTATCCGCTCGCGGCTTCGCCCGCGTTATTATTATTTTCCCGTGGGAATTTATATTTTCCCGTAAGAAAAATAATTTTCTAGCCTATTTAAGTCCGGATAATAAATTTTATAGAAATTGGAGCAGATTTTAAATATTTCCCATAGAAACTTTAAACCCCTATTTTGCACCCTAAGGGGGTGATTTCCAATAAAACATGAAACACGTGTTCAATGAAATATTTTTAAAAGCATGAATCTCAAGTTTTATCAAAATCGTTGCTAATTTAAAGATTTTTCCATACAAACTTGCAACTCTTATTTCATCCCTTTAGGGTTTAAATTTTTTAAAATCCCTTCTTAGTGTGCGTCCAAATTTTGAATTAAAACGATTGTCCAAATTTCACGTTTCTACCATTAGGCGGTTACGGCTGTGCGTGCGTCTATAGATGGAAACATCTCCTTATATATATATATATATATATATATATATATATATATATATATATATATATATATATATATATATATATATATTATTCATTTCTCGCTCAGATGTCTTCGAGTGCACACGCAAGAATACGCTAACGCTAGTAATTTATTAAGGTGTCATACCTACATCGTTCTAGTTTAACATGCCGAAGTGTAATAGCTGTGAAAAATTACTTAGCAAGAAAAGTACAATACTGGAATGTAGTCGTTGTCAAAAAATTGTACATGCTTCGAACCTATGCACGGGGCTTAGTAATAAACAACTGGCTGCACTAAAAGCTGCTGAAAATCTGGAGTGGATATGTAACGACTGCAATCAAAACTCCTCTCGTAGAAAATCATTTGTGACGCTTGCAGCTCTGGATGATGACGATGATGATGAAGAAGAAGCGGCCACTCCACTCCCGATAGACATCAAAAAACTTCTGGGAGAAGGAGGTGAACAAAATATTGTCGGAAGAAATACAATCTATGTCCAAAGCGATCGAATTTTGCAGTGGTAAAGTTGAGGACCTAACTGAAAATATCCAAGCTCTCACGTCTAGAATGAAGGATATGGAGCGAAAACAGGGGCAGCTTGAGAACCATACCAAAAACCTTGAACTCAAAACTCAAGCACTAGAGCAGCACGTCCGTGAAATGGACCAGCAGCTACTATCCACCCACGTGGAAATAGCTGGTATACCGGAGTGTAGTGATATCGAACTCCCGCGCATGGTCAAGGATGTTGTAGAAAAGTTGAGTGTACCGAGAGAGGAAGTAGTGTCGGTGAAAAGACTGCAATCACGTGCAACTGGGGCTGGACCAGTTTTAGTGAAGCTGCAAACCGAGCCCTATCGCAGTCACTTGCTTTCATCGGCACGCACGGAGGTAATCAGAGCTGGAAGTTTGATGCCGAATCTAACTGGGAACACTGCGGATGAGAAAGTGATTGTTCGCGAAGCTTTAACTCCATACAACAAACATCTTCTTTGGCAGGCAAAGCAGGAACTGAAAGGTATTTTCAAGTTTGTGTGGTTCAAGGACGGGTCTGTGCTAGCACATAAAAACGAAAACACTAAAGTGCAAAGAATTAGATCAAAAAATGACATTGATGTGCTAAAATCTTAAGTTTGAACGTTAAGCATAGTCCCACTATAAATTATTAAAATTAATTATGGTTGATATACCTACTAACGTAAGTGAAGTATTCAACTGTGTAAACCTAGTATGCTATATAGCTACGATACCTAAAACCATTAATAATCTAACCATCTTACATGTTAACATTCGTTCAATGATTAAAAATTTTTGGAAGGTAGAACAATTATTATGTAACTCGCGAACCTACGTTGACGTCTTAGTAATAACAGAAGTCAACATATCCAGCGTTATCCAGTCTCTGTACAATATTCCAGGTTATACTATGTTCACAAAACTAAGAAATAAGCGTAAGGGTGGAGGTATCATTATATATGTAAAAAATTGTCATAAATTTACCGTTTCTAAAGTGAATACCGAAACTTTTGAATGCCTCGCCGGCGTTTTAACAACTAACACGTACTCATTATGTTTATGTGCGATCTACAGACCACCCAATACTAGCAAAAAATCTTTTGTGAAAGAGCTGGATAAAACGCTTGATGGGTTCACTAATTCAAACTGTGTATTTTTAGGCGACACGAATATTGATCTAAAGAAGGATTCACCCGACAAAAAATCATACTTAGAGGTAATGCACGGGCACGGTCTGTTATGCGGAATCTCAGATTTTACCAGAATAGAAAAACTAAAACATAAAATAACGAAAACATGTATAGATCACATATTTATACGATCCCGCATAAGAGACGCGCGCACCGCTGCACTCGGCACAGTACTGGCCGATCACAGACTGACTGCCGTCACCTTGATAGGAGGCTCGCATATACAGGCTGCTCCGACTTACATCAATCGATGTAATAATAGTAAATTAAATTCACTTCTTGACAATATAGATTGGCAACCTCCGCAGGGTATGGACAGTCCAAATAAGATTTATAGGTATATTGCAGATAATTTTAACCAATGTTATAAGCAATCACAGTATAAATGCAAACTACGAGATAATTCCAAACGTGGCCGCTTTGAATGGGTTAATAATAAAATAAAAAATTATGTAGGAAACGAGATGAATTGTTTAGTAGATGGATTAAAGATACAAGTAATAAAAAATAAGAAATATTACAAACAAACAAGTACACAAGATTAGAAATAGATTCTATAAAAATGAAATATATAAGTATAAAGGGGATACTAAAATGTTGTGGAAACTAATAAATACAATAGCAGGAAGGATAAACAAATCTATTGATAATGTAATTCAACAAGCGTTTAATCCAGAAAAAGATAAAGATATAGCTGACAACTTAGCTAAAAGTTTTCAATACAACGTTAAGTCGATTATTCCGAAATGTAATGTAAAACTCCTTAATAAAAATGATTATGAAGAGTATGTGAATAAATCTATATTTTATCGGCCAGCCACAGCGTCAAATGTGTTAAAAATCGTACGCAGTTTTAACACAAATAAAGCTCCAGGTGCTGACGGCATCAGAGCTGTAGATATAAAAAGGTTGTCGGATAGAATAACAGGAGTTATAGCACATTTAATTAATACATGTGTAGCTACAGGAATATACCCTAAAGAACTTAAAGAGGGCATTGTAAGGCCTATCCACAAAATCGGTAGTACAAGTGATTATGGAAATTATAGGCCTATTACAATCCTACCGGTTATAGATAAAATTATAGAGAAATATATATGTAATACTATTCAGGACTTTTATAGGTCACACCAAATAATATCAGCAAATCAATACGGGTTTCAACGTAAAAAGAGCACAACTCTGTTATTATCGCGATTTACTGATGATATAAACTCCTATCTAAACGACAAAAAACATGTTTTGATAGTTTTTATTGATTATAGTAAAGCGTTTGATACTTTGAGGCACGACATACTGATAAGGAAGCTAGAAAATAGCGGAGTGAGGGGTAAAATGCTGGAATGGTGTGAGGACTACTTGAAACAACGGAGTTACAGGGTTAAAGTGGGAACGGACATAAGTGACCCTATTCATGTCACAGAGGGGACAGCCCAAGGATCAGTTCTGGGGCCCTTGCACTATCTAGCCTATGTCAATGATATTAATAACGTTATTAAGCATTGCAAGGTGTACCAATTTGCCGACGACACATGTCTCATCTCTGCTGACAGAGACATCTCTAAGGCGCAAAGTATTTTACAAGCCGATTTTACTGCAATCTGCAAATGGTCTCACGATGCAGGCCTCGTGTTAAATGCCGAAAAGACTAAAGTGCTCCATATTAGGTCTAGTCATGTATGTTGTGACAATGAGATCAAATTAACAGTTCATGGTCATAACTGTCTTCATACATCTTCTAATAGCATAAGTCGATGTACCAGAGACTGTAGACAGCTGAAACAAGTTACTGAGCAGACTTATCTAGGACTTGTTATTGATAATAGGTTCAATTGGTCTAAGCAAATCGATAAAATTTGTGGTAAACTGCGTGCCATACTGGCAAACTTTTATATAATTAAAAATCGCGTACCATTTTCAGTACTGCTTACCATGTATAAAGCATTAGTTGAGAGCATAGTTGGTTATGGTTTAAGCAGTTACGGTCGTACATTTAAAACATACTTAGACCAGATATTCAAACTCCAATACCGACTGCTAAAACTTATCGTACCTCCCCACATTAAAGAAAAATTTAAAGACAATCCCTTTGGACTGTTCAAACACTGTGATGTTTTACCTGTACAAACTAAAGTAATATAGTATCTCATGCTATGTGAACAATATTTCAGAACCGAAATTCAACACAAACTAACAGGAAAAATAACAACGCGTAATATGTTGAAAAGGAAATTATTTGTTCCCAGAACAAATAATTTTTATGGACAACGTACCTCCGTTTATCTTATCCCGTGTTACGTTAATCAATTGCCAATCGAATTTATGGATAAACTGACACCACATAATATAAAAAAATATTATTTAGCCATTTCATTAATAAAATGCAGTAAGCGGAGCATCCTGTATGCAGGCCGCTTGCATCGCTGCGACTTGGGTCGGAGCCGGTTTGTGACGTAGCGATGCAAGCGCGAGCCTGCACCGCACGGCGCGCTCCAGGCGGAGGCGGAATGCGCACTGCGCAGTGCACTATAAACATTATTAATAAAATTCGAGGACCCTAGCAACTGGACAAACCTCAACGAGGTTTTTTTGTTGTTTTGTGAAAATTGTTAGGACATAAATAAATTAAAAAATATATATATATATATATATATATAGATTAGCACTGGTAGATTCATTTGAAAAAGCAGACCACTTGAATGGCTACGTTACAAAATGTTAAACGTTTTAAATTCAGTTTTAAATAACTAGAAATATCAAATCTATACATATATGATGGTTGATTGTCGACGAGTCACAAAATCGGCCCCTGATCACTAATTACGCGCAATGAATATACTAGTGTTGTGTTCCGGCAATTATATAGAAGTAAGATAGCCAGTGCTTCAGTTATTGAGGAGTCCAGGTGTAGTTCGCTTCTACCTTCGGCAATTACCTACCAAGTGCTTCCTGTCGTATGTAAAAAAGAAATAAAGTCCAAAGACTGTAGAAACCAGTTTAAAAACTCAAACCTGTTAAGAACATCAAGGGTATGTGTACATGCTAATTTAAGTCAATACTTAAATTTTCAATACATTTAACACTTTCACTGATCACTGATCACTTGAATTGTGATAAATACAGTGATACCCACGATGATGTCCTTATTAAAATGTTTGCGTTTTTTAACTGCAGGCTGCTAAAATGGACGCCGCTATAGCAAAACTACCTACTCACTAAACTAGTAATGGATATAAACTTTATTTCAAAAAATGACAGTTCTAGTTAGAAACCAAATTTAGGTAATCAGCTTTAGCAACCGAAGTTGGATAATCAGTCCCCTGGTTTGTACTGTCTTTTGACTGTCGATTGCACAATAAAATCGACCGATGAGTTGAGTTATAAAGGCGTATGATCTTGTTTCACTGGCAGGATAGGAAACTGTTCTTTTAGAAATTAATCGATAAATTGCACAATTGTGAATCGATTATATTACGATTGTTGTCGATTGACGAGTCATTTTACCCTATGCATATCAACTTAATTAAGCTACTTTTAATAACATTACATTATTGTTTCATCACTCAAAACGATTACACTCACGGTGTCGCTATAACTTGTACTGTCTGTGTAAATGTCGTCCGTCCGTCCACTACGATACTCATCAGTTCCACTTGACCTTTGTACATCGCTGTTACATCATTTATCGATTTCCCGTCTTCCCGAACGGATTAAGGGTTTATTCCCACGTACCTATAACTTACCACATCACACCAACAAAGATGTTCTTAAATAATGGAATGGAATAATGGGCAGAACACTTTATGTAGTTGCGTGTAGCTACTGTTAAAGGACATGACCAGTGCGACTATGGGCGCTAGCCTAGGCATTTAATATTAATGTGCAGCAAATATGGTGCTACTTTTAGGATTGTTATGCCCCATAGTTTACAGTAAAAAAAGTTTCTAGACTCTGAAAGCCGAGAGTCTAGAGAAAAATGAAGATAAGTTTTTGCTTAATAACTCTCCTCTTACACACAAAATGGCGCTAACACCTGTTTCAATATAGTTCTGAATAATATTCTGAAAGCTATAACTACTTCAGCATCTACACATTCTTTTAAGCTTATTTGATTTTAGTTGTTCTTAGTAACTCTTCACTTTTTAAGGCAATTAAAGCGAAAGACATTGCTTTGACATTTGGCAGTTTGACCTACAAAATAATATATAGATATTTAATGAAATCTACAAAAAGGATAGATAGAAAGAAAAAAGGAACACAGGTAAGTAACAGGCGAATATAAAACGATTATTTGAACTAATAACATAATACTAAAGTACTTGCCGATTTTCTTGCTTATTCTCAAATCGATACTTCATTATCAAGTCTCCGAAAAAATGGTGTCAATTTCCGGTCAACACTAATGTATGCACGTATCTTTGGTTTTTTTTTAGTTTCAAACGGGGAAAAACTTACACACAATTAAAAAAAGATTAATCTACCTACCGTTCCTTTTTAATAAGATCTAAAAAAGTCTATTAAGGAATTATAAAAAACACGACAGTGACATTTCGACATTTCCTTGATCTAAATTATCTGCGTGATAATTTAATTTTCCCCATCTTGTTTGTTACGACGGTTACGGAACAGACCGTATTATGGAACGTCAATAGCGGGATCCTAAATCTATCTATGGTCGCATACGCATCCGAAAGTCTGCGCGAAGCGGATGTAATAATGTACCTATTTATTTCAATTCTAATATTCTGGGCTTTATTTAAAATTATAACACCATAGTAAAATAATGTTTATTTTATAAATAATAATGTAAAACCAGTTATCCTGCACATATTGCCGAATTGAAGGGCGAATACTGGTCATGTCCTTTAATGTATTATTATAATTAAACAATTTTGTCTATGTAGGTGGAATCGATTTCACAAGAATATTATTAGGCGAAATGTGCTCTATACAAGGTGTTAGGTACTACTCTTTCAAGCCGAAACCTATCCATGTTACATAATCATATAATAGTTATGGCGTCATTGAAAATTCGACGTTATAAACTTGAATTTTTAATACCCCATACATTTTTTTTCACAGACCCATCTTTATTTGGGGTTTTTGAAAATTATTTTAACAATTCTGAATTTTTAATAACACCATAAGTTTTATACGATTATGTTAGCATGGGTAGGTTGCGGCTTAATAGGGTCTATACCAGACACATTGTATAATTTGTTTACAAATGCAAGCAGTATTAGAATTTTTCCATTATTCATTGGTGCTGAAAGAAAATTTAGCGATGCCAAACTCGAATCTTTTGTACGTATGGAATTGTGTTATTTATATATTTAAATTAAAAAGCTTCAGTTTGATAGGGAAGAGACTTACACGCCTTTACGTGTCATCCAATATCCTGATCATAATTCTCATTTCTGTTTTCGATCTACTGCTTCGAGTCGTATTTTAGGATCTAAATACATTTTATCCTTTGACATCCAGCCTCGATCGATTCAGTTTCTGACATACATTTCTCATCTCGAACGACCGCTTTTCTTGAGAGTACACAGAGAGCACGGACGCTAGATTTTTTAAGATCTTCAAGTCCCTTCCTGCTATGTTGTAATTTGTTTCCCTTCCTTGATACACATACATTATATGTTTATTTGTGTGCAGTAAAGTGCTATTATCATTATTAATAATTATCTTTATTGCTGGATCTGGTATGTCATCAAGGGACATTTCATTAATACTAATTATTGCAAAGCTTGTCGTTCTGACAATCGGCTTAGCGGCTCGCTCGCCACAACATCTTCTTTCTAATACGCTTATCAATGTTTTTCGTATACAAGGAAAAGGCTCCTAATATGTGCGGCAATTAGAGCATTTTTATTTGTAAAAAATTAATTATTCTAATGTCTTTCGTCATTTTACCATATTACAGAACGCAGATCTTAAGAACAATTAATGCTATGGCACTTTATCAATTCACGTAACTGCCTAAGCGTAGGTTTTTGGCACATGAACCTACGTTTGAATTGTTCTATTAATATGTTCTTGATTAAATTTTCAGGCAGCCCGAGGCGATGAATGTGAATTGAATATACTCGACAGCGCCTCGCTTTGTCTATTTTTACTTTTAATTTTAATGACGTGACGGATCTGAACATGCCGTGTATTATCGATCGTGTGGAAGTGACCTTTAAAATTTATAGAACAGGTTCATTATCTGCATCAAATACGTCAACATTTTACCTCCAGTAAACCAATCTAGAGATAGAGAAACTCATTTACCCCCCGCATAGAGCTCGCTCTGTACGATACGAAATATATATTCGACACGATATGATAAACCGGTTTTACGCGAGGTTTATAAACGTACTAGTTGTGTCCGCGAACTACGGTTCAACTACGGTTTTTGCAACATTTTTCATTGATGCTCAGCTGCTTTTTAGTCGTAGCGTGATGTTATATAGCCTAAAGCCTTCTTCGATAAATGGACTATCCAACACAAAAAGAATTTTCCAATTTGCATGAATAGTTCCCGAGATTAGCGCGTTCAACCAAACAAACAATCAAACAAACAAACAATCAAACGAACTCTTCAACTTTATAATATTAGTAAGTAAGTATAGATTGTATTTTGACAGTTCCCCGCGACAAACCGATTTATCATATCTTGTTTTCGTGGTCACACTACGATGGCTGGATAATTTTCGATTCAATTATTTCGTTGCAAAATATTGTGCAAGAGCTTTCAAGGAAATAATCAAGCTGGATCAATTAAATTGTGGAACGATTCAGGTTCGGTCAGCTAAGTCTAGGCTACATTATACAAACAAAGCCGCGAGTGGTTTTGTCTATTAATTTAGCCTATAAATCTATATTATGGCTAGAGCAACGGCCGCGTATCGCGTGTCATCCACCAATTATCGTAAGGAGACCCCGAATTGTTGGACAGCATAAATTAGTGTGCTTACGATGGCCTTGTATAAGAATTGGGCCCATAATTGTGCTTATTGAAAACATGCATATTTATTTCAGAATGACTGACCGGATATGAACGAATGAATCTAGAATTAACATTCAACAAAAAATAATATTAAAAATTCCGGCTCTTTAAGGGAAACTTATTTAATATTTGTAAGTGAGAGCATGAAATTGCTGACATCCTTTTGTATACATTTCTTTGTAATCAATTATTCTGAAATGTCGACATTCGCAAGCATGGATGATTTTTAAGTTAGTATAGTATTTATTTTTCGCTAACATATTTAAAGAGTTTTGATTGATCTTTTATATAGAAACACTTCAATTGCCTGATTAATTCGGAAACGGTAATATCTTCTGAGCCGTTAATAACTCGATCAAATATGTACAGAATCAACACGGCGTGTTTTTCCTTAGTCGTTCTTGTTCCCAAGTGTAAAACGAAATTCGATCAATATTATATCATGGACATTCAAACAAATCTCAAGTGCCTTACACAAATCAAACAACGGATTTGATTGAATTAGCGTTACGCAATCTTCGTGATTGGCAATCTAATTTATAGTGTTTATATCGCTGTTTAGTTTAATTTAATAGAAGGTGGAATTAGTTACTATGCTACTAGGTTTTCCTTAAGTGAAGTCAGTCAGTATAGTTCTATCTAGTTTTAATATAACGGAAATGAATGTCAGTGGAAAGAGCCAAATTGTTCGTGGTGTGATTTTAACATACCAGATGGATATTAATTAGATTATGAAATGAAAAAAAGTGTAGACAGGAGTTTAGTATATTTTCTATAGGTACCACTAAATTGCTAGTGCTTGACAATCTAATCGCAGCTGCCAATCGAATTGCAATGTGATGCGAGGCATTACCGATTTGTGATACCGTAACCTGTCATGTTGGCCTTGATTACATATCTCCGATGACTAATTGCTTTAGTAATGAAGATCAGTGAACCAGCGAGAGTAACTTCACTATTGTATCGCCGTATAATGAGGATGCTCTTCGAGCTTTGAGGCACGTTACCCTACCATGATCGCTTATAGCATGGTTGAAACAAAATTGAAACAGAGAATCCGCTCTTGCTCTTGCATCCCACTCTGAGTACGGTTTTAATATTGTTTTGAGCGATCATGGTTAGAGGAATGGTAGGTGGTCATTAATTTGTAATACCTAATCTGTCGAGACAATCTGCAAATTAAACAGATTTTGTGTGTCGCTATTATCAACATTACCACCAACATTATCTACTTGCGGTAAATCTAAATACATCAGGGGAAATAATAAGTCCTCTTGATTCAGATTAAACTTTGATGGGAACTTTCTTTTGAGAATTGGGACAAAAATTATATGAAATTCTGATAAGTCTGGTGGGGTCCTTCGACATAAAAGATGTCAATGGAGTGTCCGCCAAAAACTACAGTTTTGTATTTTTAGAAAGAACTAGAATTTATGTTAGCGGAGGATCGAATTAGGTATACTGGACTTGAGATAATCTTGGATGGACATTATAGTCACGTAGTCTTATAACAAGCTGGTTTGTTTACTGTAAAAACTTGACACTGATTAATAGCTAAAATAAATTTCAGAACTAACAATTTATATTGTTGATACTGTGTCGCTTCGCTGCAATTCTTCTTGAGCGGATATTAAAGATTGTTAGAGTTAGCGAAGATATATTAGTTTATTTGCGTGCTCATTTTACAAATACACTTTTACTTCATTGTTTTTGTAGTGTAACTTTTCACAGAGGCTAAAACATGGTAGTGAATTGGCGCCAGAGGCCAAATATTTCTAATAAGTTACAGCCGAACCGAAATTGAATGACCAATCGGAGCTCATAGATTGTTTTTTAATTGGCGTTTTGATTCGTCAAAAGCAACGGATTACTATCGGTTCAGCGGTGATTTTTTTTGGGATTGGCCTTCCACAAATATGTAGAAGAATTAAGACTTAAATAATTAAAGAAAAGCAACGGTTGCGGAATATGGTTCTTTACGTGTTTAACTATTGATTATATTATGTTAGGTACTAAGTTTCATTTCTTGAACTACTCCATCGCTTACCATTTTAACTTCTGATTGTCATCAGATGTCTGTGGAATCAGGCGGCGAGGTGGGAGGAGACGTGCTATCGTAGGCGCTTTTTAACATGCTCAACACATGCAATGTGAATTTACATCCCGTGGGATGTAAATTTGAAAATCGAACGAAGCTCCATGCATGCTCTTTGTTACAATTGAGTAGAATTACCGTACCTTTATACGTATGTTATGTACTCTGTGAATAAGGTACTTTTAATTTCATTGCTATTGCAGCCCACTTCCCTACTTCTCTCAATTTTTATTCTTAGTTTTGCCTCAAAGTCGACACATTAAAACAAAAGTTAGTCACAAAGTTCAAAATATTCTTGTTGTTCTAATTTCGACATTAATTTTATTAAATGAGGGAAAAAAACTTGTGAAATATAATTTTATTAAACAGTACCTTTCATAATAAACTTGTGTAATTTCCTCTCATGAGTGATTAAAAGCAGAGTATTCATTTAGAAAGTAATCGTTCAATTGCATTCCGTCGATATTTTTAAAACACCTCGGGCGAAATTGACTGTTTACAAACCTTAGTAAACAAGTTAAGCACAGGTTCATGAGTAGGTAATATGTTACAAGGATTGTTTACTTTTCACTGAATAAATAATTTCCTAAGAATTAAATTTAACATTGTCAACAAATTAGCTCGTTCATTATTTGCACTTTGTCTCATCATAAAAAAACCCACGTTAAAGGAATTTGCTATAACCCATTTCTTCCCAAACGCAAGATTTTCAGGATTGTTGACTCGCACAAAGAATTCCATTTCATCCGTCGAAATGCGAAAGGCGAACGTATTGGCAGTCCCGACCCGATCTCACTTTCAGTGTCCGTCCAATCATCGACATCTTGGACCTCCCCGTTATTTTTAAGTTAGCCTGGCTGTGAAGTCGACCGTATTTCTATTGCTTTGCGTGTCTATTTTAAAGCTAACCTTCGTCGAGTAGGTATGCGTGTAATGTACCAAATTTTTACCTGTGTTTCTCCGTGAAGGCTCTGTCAATTTCCTTTTCAGACAGGTTGACTCTTTAGCTGTTGGGATGTAGAATAGGCTAGATGAAAAAAAAATTTTTTTTGCTTTAATAGAAGCTCATTCATATAATAAACAGAAAGAAAAATTGGTTTTCGAATAACTATAAAAACAACCAAGATGTAAGGTATTAAAGATTTTTCTCCATCTCTTTCTAGCAAAACGGTAATTTTCAAGGAGTTTATATGGCCGTACTCAACAAAGACGTCAGGGTTAACGTCGGATCTCTCTGTCTAATCGCCTTCAAATTAACAACTTAAAATGCTTGTATCTAATGTATTTCTAAGCCGATTTTAATTCTAATTTCATAGGACTGCATCTTTTTCCAAGGTATTTTAATATTTAATGACGAGACGTAAAAATTAGAATTCAGTCATCATCCCAATTATGTACGAGTAATATAACTCGACTCATATATTTAAATCGGTCTCAATGATGAGATAATTTCTCATTTTACCTACATATATCAGACAATAAAAAATCCTGTTTAACTTAATTGCATATAAATTTCCAAGGGATTCAATAAATATATCTGGAAATGAAAACCATTTCTTTGGATGTCATGACTTCGGGAATTTGCACAATCTCGCCTACTGACACATTGTTTGGTGTCAATAGTGCGGTATTAATTAACCGAACTACGCACACTACAGGAATCGCCGTTAACGTTAAAATCAAGTGCGTCACTACTAAATACATAATCACCCATAATTCACTA
This sequence comes from Schoenobius gigantellus, assembly GCA_963935595.1. Taxonomy (NCBI): domain Eukaryota; kingdom Metazoa; phylum Arthropoda; class Insecta; order Lepidoptera; family Crambidae; genus Schoenobius; species Schoenobius gigantellus. The sequence continues at coordinate 9,478,239 of OZ012555.1, read as the reverse complement.
ATCATGAGTGATTATGGTGCGAATGATGCTTCACGCTTGCATTTATACTACGTTTGTTGCGAACGTACAAGAAAAGTAGTAGGCTTACTTTTGGACCAAATCCAATCGATCGGCATTGTGATTGTGATTTTTCATACACTTATTTAACAACACTAACGACAAGTGGATCCGCATTTTGAGAAAATTAGATAGCACCGAGTTTGGTCAAAATCACTACAATATGGTTCCAATTTTGTGCCAATGTGGAAAATCAGGCGTCCTAAAAATCACAATCTCAATGTCGACCGATTGGAAATGGTTCGAGAGTAGGCCTACAGATCTATACGTTTCATGTTATGTTTCAGTAGTCTGTACGCATCATTGTAAGAAGGGAAAATATTTTTCGTAACAAGAAAAGGATTCGAATGCGATTGTATGCTTTTTAAATTACTTTCGGTCTTTCGCATTTTAATAGCTTCGTTTGGATCGTATCGCAAAAGCATTTTTAACATAGCTCCTACTTTCTACTGCTCTCTACTGAGAGCTTAGCAAATACCTATACCTATCTGCCAAGATAGATATTTATGATTCTGGAAATCGAAGTATATTTGTTTGCTTAAGGCATACTTCTTCATCAATAATATTTCACGTTTTGGTATAATTATAAGGCTTATTCTAATGCTAGAATATCTTGGTGTTTAATAACAAAATAATATGGGTCGTTGTGTATCATTACTTTTGAGCCGTAACGTCATCACATTGTGAAGTTAGTATTCTATCTATCACATCTATGTCTGAAGAGGCTACTATTGAAATTTTATTAAGTCACGTGACTCAAGTTATCCCCACTAAAGGATGTTCAGGTTAGTAACAACTACTATTCTAACAAAGATAAATAGTTATCATGTAGGTACTAATAATATTTTGTGTCGTCAGTTACCCCTTTCGGATGTAACATAAATTGACGTCAACACCCAGAAGGGTTATAAAGAAGCAATTTATCATATTGTCACTCATAATAAATCCTACAGACCCTGCAAATATGAGTGACTTGAAGTGTTTGCTGTAACGGATAAAGGAAGTACAGAATAGACACACAATACAATAGTACACATAGTTTCTATTACTTAACTGTTATTACGTGATCTATACTACAGATAACTGTCCCGCTTTTACCTCATGCAAGCATGCAAATATGGGGCCCTTACGTGGCAGGTGCGGGTATTAACCATTTGCCGATTACCTTTGCATCCTCGGGGTGACCTTTGGTCACCAACCACTGTGCGGGATCAGTGGTGAAACAGACTAGAGGAATAAGACCTTTCCCCAGAACTAGAAAACAGACCGCGATTTGTACTGGTTCCAAAGAAACTGTTAGGGAGAAAGGGACCTAAGGGTCTTCTTCGAGTGAAAGTAGTTGTCCAGAACAGTGGTGGTGTCGCTTAGGTCAGTAACGTTTATTTAATACATCAAAGTTGGCCATCAAGCAGGCTGCCCACCTGATGATAAGTGACTACAGTCGCCTATAGTACCTATGCAGCCGATTCTGGTACAGGCTGTTCCACTAGTAAAAGTAAGGAGTGAGCTCTCGGCAGTTTACAAGTAGGGCTGCCACCCTTCCGGGTTTGACCAGCAGTCTACGGGTTTGCCGTGTGTATATCCAGGCTACGGGTTGAACATCGATATCTCCGGATCACACAGGGCGGTGACAGCGAAACAACATTTTTGGGGGATGTGTAGAGGGAAATTTGGTTGACGGAGAATTTGGGGATTTTCGATGATAAAACCAAACCAAAATAGAAAAATTAAGCACTTTTTTAGACTCGAAAATTATTGTGATTATTTTCTAATTTTGAGTCGGCGCTAACTGACAAACTAATTAGATGGTGTAGGCTTCATCTTATGTAATCAATGTAAGTTTCATTCTTAAAAATACTCGTAAAAGAGGTGTTTTATATTTTTGCAATTGAGTTTCTTTGCGTGGGTCCAAAAATCTATATTTTGACAGTTAAAGTGCATCCATTACTATTTTCTCTCATACAGTAGAGACAGAGTCTTGTATTGACGCCGCAATGACGAGTAATTTCAAGGCGATCGTGATAGATTTTTTTCTCAAACAATTCTGGTCCCCCTGGTCTACCATCAACTATTACATTGGTGCCTTCAAGTCCAGCTAAACCATTTCCCAGAACCTCTCCGCTTCCATCGGAGGACACGTTCTGATTCTGGAAGGCCAAACGATTATAAACGTTACTTTAAGAAGAAACTGGAAGGAAGATTTGTATGGATTCCTCAACAGGGATATTTCTCAACTGGAAATCATCTTTTATATTTGTTACTTTGTATTTTCTTTAAAAAATCAATTAACACGTTCCATGCGTCATGCACAGTGTTGGGTACAGAATATTTTATTTTGTTTAATATTGTGTGTAGTTTATAATTAATATATTTGAATTCGTGGGTACATTAATTATAAAATTTGTTTGCTTATATTTTAAAGGTAATTGTAATATTTTTTTATTTATTTGGACGGTACGTTGTAAATGTTGTGCCTACGATAGTTATAAGTAGCCGTATTATAAAATTAAAGTCGCTTTCGTTTCCTACCGACTGTGCTATACGTGTGTCTCGAAGCAAATAAACTTCATTCGCTTTACTATCGGAAATCTCATTTCATCAGCCGCATCCGTTACACACAGTATAGAGCCATCCTTGACTTAATCTCGGTGCGACGGAGAAAAACGTGTTTCTCACCGTGGTGCGGGGGGAATTTTTATAGGTAATATCGTGAGTAAAAAAGAGAAAATAAATTACTTTGTGCTCGGTGCAATAATCTACTATTAATTGCGATAATAAAGCACGGAATAAATGAAAATAGAAAGTAAGCTATTTTATGTCACTGTTTTTTTGTGAGCAAAAATAATACTTTTTTTAAATGATTAATTTACAAAATACTTATTAGGAAAATTTCCTAAAAGGTAAAGTGGTTATATTGAGACCCAATTCTATATATTAATACTAAATATGTATATGGCAAATAAAACTGCTCTTGTTGATTCTTATAGTCGATGTTTTATTTTTTAACTTTTCTTATCACTACTGCTTAATATTGGCTTTACCAACGTAGTGCGGCATGGCAAAATGATTCTCATGAAATCAGAGTGCTACATTTTTTCTTATATCTATGTAAATACATAACAAAACTAAGAACGATTCATGCTGTAGAAACTTATATATATTTATATTACTTTTTTTTATACAAGATTATAAAAGTTACATCATAAAAATTTCTTAAAATTTCACGTAGTTATTGACCTTTAAATTCAGTTACTAATATGGACAAATATTGTTCTTGACGCACCATAGTGAAATTGAACGTGAGAATCATAGAGCTCATGTCGCTTCCCTGGTAAGTTTGGGATATGTGGTCCCGCATTGAACGTGTTAATCAAATACAAGAAGATAAATCGTTTCCGGCGGGAATCGAAGCCGTATCTTCAATACAGTTGAAATTCATCGGGGCTGGTAAGAGCTCGGTGCCCACTGGTTAAGGCGTCAACACGGTATTTTGAAGATGCGGGTTCGATTTTTCCTTGTATTCGAATCATTCATTTTTTGAAATTTACTTTTAAGATTATATTAGCAAGTAGCAACAAATAGCACAAGGAGGACACAAGTCATATCAAACTGAATCGGTCGTATAGTGCACTTAATTTCACTTGCGTTTCTAGCTTCAATTTCACTTCCGCTTCCGGTTCCTAATAGCAACAAAAGTGGTATTTGAAACAAATTCCATCTAGTTTTAAAACAGTGTTTCTATGTGGCTCTACAAGTCTGATATGCAATGTTATTTACTTCCAAAATTCTTTGTTCACATTTATAAGTTTATGACAATATTCCAAAAACAGTTTGCATAAAAATAGCTTGTATTCTTATTTCAAGAAATACAATGGTGTCGGTTTGACAATTTTTTCGATGTCTTATGATAGATATAGATTTTGAAGAACACAACATTTATCATGAGAATGTACCTATGTCCCATCGCAGGACCTTATCTCAAATAGAGGTAATTTGGATTCGCTTTCTAAAATACAGTAAATAAATATCCACAAACGCTCTCCCGAGTAAAGATATGAAAAATCTCACAGAGACGTTTTCGTTTTATGAGAGCTCCGCTGAATAATGGGCGTTATTTTTCACTGGGTCATCGCATAGACTCGCAGATACCAACAGGACAAAAGAGGTATGTTTGGAGCTGACGCACACACGCATAGTATATAGCTCTTTTGTTTTCTTAAAAAGTTAGCAACAAGGAAAAGCTGTATTATCTCTACTCTTTATCACGTTGATAGTTGAACTTATAAAGAGGTGAATTTTTATAGAACTTAGGCTTTCTTTGAAAATACTATAATATCGCCAAAGAAATGTTGGCAACCTTAACAGGTACATACAGTGCGCAGAAGCACTTCATAACAAAAATTGAGCACATTTACCTTTTATTACCTTGTGTTGTGTGGTTTTGTTCCAAAAGAAAGCATTGTTTTAGTTTTTATGTTCGTAATAGCCAATCGTAACAACTTTCACTAAGTAATTACGGTTGAGGGGGAATGTAGAGGCAATATTGTTTATGACGTCTTGTCAAGTTAGTCGATATAGAGAAATATGTGAGAAGAGTCGTGTATTTCTTGAAAGTAAATAAATAGACTACATAGTAGCTAGTGGCTGATCAACAATCATTTGTGCTCGTCTCCGTATCTAATCAAAGTTTCTGGTATCAAAATAGTCGTTAATTTCTGCGTGCTGTCATCGAGGTGACATATACCATGCTCTCTCATACCAAACATACCAAAGAGAAAGAGACTCGTAGGTACTAGAGTCGTCTGCGCGGATACTATCTTACCTTTTTTTGGGGGGGAAATGCGCAACCGCATCGTACCCGCCGTTAGGTAGACGGCAGGCGTATGTGGGGCTGGCCCGGCAAAGTTCCAGGCCGACCCACTAAAACCTTGTGGGCGCGCATGGTAAGGTCCACACTGCGACTACCACTATCAGCGCGCCCGGGCAAGCCCGACCATGTTGGTCGGGCTATCGCCAAGGGGGGATTGCCCGAGAACACCAGGGCAATCCCCAGACGTAGGGTCTTACGGCGACGTGCACGGAGCCAATCATGCACGCAGGCCTCCACGGCAGGGTCATTAGACGGGTATTGCTTGCGCGAATGCTTGCCTTCGCCTGCCTATCCGTCCGCGGCGGAGGGGAGCGGCTTGGGAATCTTCCTCCCGCTCCCTCTCCGCGGCCTCCTTCTGCGAGATTACTTCTTCGCAGAAGGAGGCAACATCCTCCCATTCCGCCTCGCCGTGGAGCATGGCCACGACCAAGCTCGGCAGCGGCTCCGCCTCCCAGCGCAGCGTTAAGTTCGCTGCGCTGGGGTTGCCAGGCCGGGCACACCAACAAGGTGTGCTCGGCCGGCAGTGTCTTTGGGAACGTCGCAGTGGCGATACCGCGGCGTTTCTTCCCGACGCGAGACCTAGTGCAGGTAGTGACAGAAGCAGCCATGCCCCGTCAGTACCTGCACCATTTCTATCTTACCTAAAGATTCTAATAAGTCAATGACTATCTAAATGATGTCAATGCTTGGTCTTAATTGTAGACTTAATTTGTAGATTGATTTATAACTAGCTCTGCCCGCGAACTATTTACGTTTCGCCCTAAAAGTGTTCTTAGTTTCGTATGTTTTTCCCGTTTAAGCAACATTTTTTATTGATTTTTCTCTGTTATTGGTCGTAACGTGATACAACATAGCCTAAAGCCTTCTTCGATAAATGAACTATCCAACACAAAAATACAATCTTTGAATTCGGACTAGTAGCTCCAGAGATTCAACCAAACAAATAAACAATCAAACAAACTCTTTACCTTTATAATATTATATATATTTATATATATATATACACGGTTATTTTTTATCACCCTGGAAAATTTAAGGGACGCTTCACGACATGGTATTAGAATGTTTTATATATGAATAAAAAAAATAACTCGCTTACTTAATTTTATATTAATTTTTTAATAAATCCAAAAAATGCTGCCTTAGTTGAAAGCAGGATTTTTAGAGATTTTTTTTATTTATTTGTAATATTTTTTAATTTTTTAATTTTTTATTTTTATATAATAATGGATGTGTCCTGAAGCATCCCTGAAATTTTCCAGGGTGATAAAAAAATAACCGTGTATATATAATATATATATAAGTATAGATTAACACAGTGCTACATAAACCTTTTTCGGTCTTACCAAACACTGGGATTCACCATTAATCTTACTTAATATTTACACATTGTACGAGAACACAAAACATCAACATTGACAGACTCGTAAGGTGGATGGATATGAATCAACTACTTGCGCTATTTTTGTTTCTACCTTCTACACGCCCGGTTACATCAAACAAGACAACGGCAGCATAATAGGGACAAAAAGTGTGTACACACGGGCCGTGATTATTTAAGTACACAGTGTCTGTGCTAGCCCAGGTGCACGCTCTATTGCGTCATTCGTATAGACCAATGGGACGGTTAACTGACAAGAACTCGAATTTGTAGTTTTGATCACCCATCATGGTCTTGACTATGGTGAACGTCCTAAACTTTAGCAATCATAACGTCGAGCGCACTCACCACTTGCAACCGAGTTCCTCTAAATAATAATTTTTGATGGGTTTGTCAGAGTATGAAGATGAGGAGGTAGATGTGATTAATTTTGTCGACATTTGATATATTGTTCCCCATAGCTCATACTCGTCCCCACCGAGGGGCTCGAGCCTACCCTATGTTAGGGTGATTAGGCCTTAGTCAACCACGCTGGCCCAGTGCGGATTGGTCGACTTCACATACACCATTGAATCTCTTCGCAGATGTACGCAGGTAGCCTCACGATGTTTTCCTTCACCGTAGGAGCGTCAGACAAATGTACATATGAAATTCGAAACGAAAAACATATTGGTACATGGCGGGTCTCGAACCCCGACCTCCCGATTGGAAGGCAAGTGCCGAGTCCACAGCGCCACCGACGCTCTTATATATTGTTAGACAAACACTTTTTTATGCAGTTATTCTAGATTGGCGTTATCAAACAACAAGGAAATTGGATTTTTCTTCCCCTTAGCTCGAATTGAATTTTAAAATTATTTCCACGTAAGGGTTAAAATTTTCAGAATGCGGAATACATTCTTGTGACTGACCCGGTATCTACGGGAGAAAAACATTAGGTAACTCATTATAAAAGGAACATTCTAATTAAATGATGACAAAGAAATGTCGCAAATAAGGAAAAAGTCGTATTGAAAAGTTATGTGACAAAGCTATAAATGTAAGAATAGCACGCGCAGCAAATAAACCCTTATGTTAGAAGGAGACGGTAGCTCGCCGCGGAACATGGTCACCTATTTAAGGCTATTTATGTGAACTGACACATCTAATCTTGTAATGAAAGTTGTGCTCAAACTCTGCTTTGAGGTCTGAATCAAAGCTTTTGCTGGTTTTCTTGCTGGTTCTTTCCAGTACAAGGTCTCCCGCCGGAGACTTGTGAACCATTGGCGTAGCTTCTCTGATGTGCAGAAGTGATTATATAATAATCTTATTTGAATAAACGATGTTAAATTTGAATTAACCTATGTCTGCCGCCAAGCAGCGGTGCATCGCTGTGTTCCGGGTTGAAGGGTGAGACAGGTAGTCAAATTACTGGGTACTGTGACTTGTCATCTTATGTCACAATTTGGCAACGGACATTGAGTCCTTGTTGTAGATTTACTTGCGACGGTGGGAGCAGCTCTGGGACACAAGTTGCTCTCATTCCTCTGGCAGAGAGGAAAGCCTATGGGCCAGGTCAAGTTGGCTCACGTGAGAGCAGCGGTATGCGCATGCTCGCAGCCACTCTAAAATGACCGGAGAGGTGTTCCCGAGGGATTAAGTGGGTAGTCGTGGCACTTTTCCATAGAGTCCAACACACCATTGCCCCTACCCAAGAGCTTGGAGGTGCGTAAAAGTATTCGCCTCGTAAAAAAGGATTTGTAAATCTTACAGAAACGCCATATGCTATAGGCAATTGTAACCATCAAGTGGACAGCGTACTTGTGTGGCAATTTTGTTCTGAAAAGAAGCTCTCTACATTACATTTAACTTCGGGTTCAAAACTTTTATTGCTTATCCTTCAGGCCTCTGAAATAAACGAACGGCAATATAATACTATTCGAATTTTTCTAGCCACAAGTATAGATAGGTATGTTTTTCTTAATCGCATTCCCACCTTGAGTCCTATAGACAAAAATAATCTTAATATTTAAATTAGTTTTACGGTAAACTTAGCTAATTTAAGCCGTAAATCTGGGAGCGCTGACAGCTAATATGATATTCTACTGCCGCTGATAAATTAATACTAGACGCGGCAGCAAATTATCTCCGTGCTTGTTAGCTTCTCGCAATTATTGCCCTCAGCAGACTGCTCTGGAGGAGGCAGTGTCGCCTTGGGCCTAGTTAATGAGTAAATAGTTTGATGGTTGAATCCTCGAACGTCACGTTTTAATACGAACACTTAAATAGCTCTTTAAAGGCATCTTATCGTACAGGGTGGAGCATTTATCGCTTTGCAGCACGACTTAAAATGAAGATAGAAAACTATAACCAATATAACACCATATTACAGCATAATGCAATTATTTTAATGATGTATAATATTACAGACAAAAACATCGTGAGGCAACCTGCATACATCTGCGAAGAAATTCAAAGGTGTATGTGAAGTCGACCAATCCGCCCTGGGCCAGCGTGGTTGATTAAGGCCTAAACACCCTAACTTAGGGTAGGCTCGAGCCTCTCGGTGGGGACATATAGGAGCTGTTATGGTGATATTACAGACAAACATAACACCATATTATAGTATAATGCAATTATTTTAATGATGTATAATATTACAGACTAACAGCAATTTGCGCGCGTAAAATATTATTAGGACTGATAACTTTATGTTCGTTGTGTTTTGTCCTCAAATATACAGAGAAAATATTATGAAATAACATTCCTAATTACACTTTGGCGACGATTCTCTATTTTGGTAAGGATATAAATAATAAATTGATATATAGATACTGCTGTAATTCTTGGAGAAGACATACACACTTGGACTTTACTAGCTGTACCCGCGAACTACGTTTCGCCATAATAATTGTCCATAAAATTCCGAAGAGGGCCACCCTTACTACAAAGGGGTATAAAAAATAGCCTACGGATCCACGACCTATTCTTAGACCTACCAAATATACACGAAAAATTTCACAAAAATCGGTCAAGCCATTTCGGAAAAGTTCGACAATAAACACTGCGTCACGAGATTTTTACATATTAGACTCGGTATGTTTTTTTTTACTTTATTTTGGCTACAAACAGTCATTAATACAGAAATATCTTTATAAAAAAATATGCTAAGAAATAAACATTGAGTACCGATATTGATTACATACTTATTAGATATTATAGAGTAGGTACAGTGAGCTTAGCTTCATGTAAACATTTTTTTTCCTATAGTTAATGTGCTATTTAGGAAATAAATCTATACTGTTAAACTTACTATACAAGCTAATAACACCGAGAAACATCGTAAAACAGTTACTAGTACTTATATAACTTTCTAAAGCGAGGTGGTACAAACATAATGTTAAAGCTCAATGCTTTTAAATTACATTTTAGTGGTTTGGTTCGAAGATAGATATTTCTCGCTGAAACGATGGAAAACACTCGATTACCACAAATGCCACAATAACACGTCATCGATTGCGAGAACAGTGCTGTCGGCAATTATCGTGGCCTACATACAGTTTATGTGTTTGTAATTGCGTTTGCGCCAAAATAGTGATAACTCACGATCAATGATTTTTTTACATGTGACAGGCAAGCTTTTGGCCTTTATCTCACTTGAAGATATGTGACGATAAGACCACCGAAGATGGAAGTGAGCTTCAACAACTGAGGAACTAGATAATTTTACCTCTAACTATCTTAACATAACATTTTTATTATGGCAAAAATCTAAAGAAAGTGGTGGTTAGCCGGGTGAGCTTAAAAGCCTTACCACCAATATAACCAAGTAGGAAATAGTTAGAAATAGTAATAGTAAAGCCCATTAGTGTACGCCCTGAAGGAGGTGTACGGCATATACATGCCCAGGGAGGCAGTTTGTTTGTTAGCTGGTTCTCTTGTATAAAAAACAAACTTTGCGAGCGCGGAAACAGAAAAAGGAATCATTGTATAGCAGTGTTATGAGGATGTACCATTGGCTTTACGTGTACAAAATCGTATGTATCTCCAAATGGATGGATGTTCTGCTCATAATGCCAGAGATGTGTTGGCGTTTTTAAACGAAAACTACCAAAATAGATGGATCGGCCGGCAAGGACCGGTAGCGTGGCCTGCGCGTTCACCCGTCAAGACGCCTCTAGACTACTTCTGCGGGACCATATGAAGCAACGCGTCTACAGCACAAGCGATAGTGAGGCTGATTTGCAAGACCGTGTAGTAAGCTGTACGAATGCCATTAGTAATGAGCCCGAGATGATAAGTATAGAGAGCAACACAACAAATTGTGCTGCGCGCCATTTTGTGTTTACAACAAAGAGGTGGACACTTTGAACATCTTATGCATTGGCAGACATTTTGTAACTGAATGTTAGTATTTATAAGAACTTATTGTGATGTAAAATAATAAAAAAAATTAATTGAACTCTCGTGTATTATTTATAACCACAAATAAATGCCTACTTAAAAGAGTAATATTGGCGAGTCCGGACGGCCTTAGTGTCATAATGATAGGAAACGTTATGATTGAGTAATAAATTTGCTGTTTTCACCATTAAATAGCTAACACGATGTAGATTATCTTAAAGAAATAAAAAAATACATAAAGTGGGTGTTTTATTGAGAAATTTTACAATTACTGTAAAAATTGATAAGAAAAAAATCAGTTTTTCGATCAAAACATACCTTAATTATTAATTAAGAGCATCTTTTTTCCCCTAATTGTAATGTCATAAAAAGCCTTGTTACTTTCATTTCAAGCCAATCAGTAATAAGTTACTTTCATCGTGATTGATCGTTTAGTTCAAAAGTTATACCGATTTGTTTACAAGGAGGTCACCGTAGCAAGGAAGATTTTTAAAAATTGTATAAAAAGTTAAAGATTTTTTTTCCGTCCATAAAATTAAGCATAGTATCCCCAATTCTCTGTATAATATTATAATTAGGGCCCTTACCTATCATGATCGCTTATAGCAAGATTATAACAATACTGAAACAGAGACAGCGTTCTTGCTGCGTATAGCGCCATCCCGCTCTCAGCGGGGTTTTGATATTATTTTGAGCGACCATGGTTAGGCCAATGGCCACCGGCAGGCTTATTACGGAAAAAAGCAACCGGTTGCTAATTGTACAATGGCAACACGATCTCAAATCAAATCATCTATTCCTTCGCAAAAAAAATGGCAAGTAAAGTCCATTCGCTTAGATGCGGTCGCCTTTGTAATGCGCCGCCTTGGCACGTGATCTCGCTATCAACATCAACAACCAAATTACGCAATCGGTGGCTGTATCCAAGCGGTAGACGTGCAATTTTAGTACGTCAGTCGCTCGCATGTAGCGCTGTCGTAGCTCGTAGCGCTGTCGTAGCTCGTAGCGCTGTCGTAGCTTGTAGCGCAATCCAACGTTCAATAATATCAATTTGCGATTTATAAGCAATAATTGTACAATCGCAGCAATTGCGACTGTCTCTAAAAATCGGTAACAGGCCTGCCGCACCGGCAAGATTATTACGGGAAAAAAGCAACCGGTTGCTTTGTTGCAATTGAGCAATAGCAACGCGATCAAGAAAGTATCTCTAAGTAGTCTACGATTAACAGCCAAATTAAACAATTCGTCTCTGCATCCAAGAGTAGACGTGCACTTTTAGTACGTCAATCGCTCGCATGTAGCGCTGTCGTAGCTCGTAGCGCAATCCAACGTTCAATAATACTAATTTGCGATTTATAAGCAATAATTGTATAATCGCAGCAATTGTGACTGTCTCTAAAGAACGGTAATAGGCCCGCCGCCATAATAGTTAAACACGTTAGCCCCCATAGCACGTCCACCAAAACACGATATGATAAAGCGATTTATCGCGGTGAACTGTCAAATTACGACGCAACCCTATTGTCTTTTGACAGTTCACCGCGATAAACCGCTTTATCATATCGTGTTTTGGTGAACGTGCTAGGGGGGCAGGCCTTACATCCAGGGGTGTTACGGATATTCGCATCCGCATCCGCAAATGCGGAATATTGGCATTAATTCAGACATCTGTATCCGCATCAATTAATGCGGAGCTTTTACGGATGCGGTTTCATATCTGCAACAAGTAACGACATGTAAAAAAAGTGGGTGGACCAGAGTGGCACGTGTCTCACGCTTGTTTGCTGTTGTAAAAACTATTGTTATTTTGTTTTCAATATATGATTAAATAAAACATATTAAAATTGAATCGATTTTCATTTATTTTACTTGAAATTGATATATCTTAAAAAGTTGAAATCCGCATCCGCGGATGTGAACCTCTAATTATTCGCATCCGCATCCGCGGATATCAAAATTTGCATCCGTAACAACCCTACTCTACATGTGCATAGCGAAAGCCGTTGTTATTACGAACGCATATAAGCGGACTCAGGGTCAACATGTAAAGTCTGGCGTGTTGCCGTGTGTACAAGCTAATTACCTCACTCTCGGCGATCATGGTATAACCCCTGGCTTTAATTAATTAGTCTTACGCCATTTCGAGTTCCGAATGATTTGAGATAACGTTTTAATGGCTTCACTGGAAAATGTGTTTGACGGGGAGTACTGAGAAAATGTATTTTATGAGTTGTTGGAAAACAGGCACTGTTTTGTACTAATATTTTCATACTCACTACTTAAAAATATTTAAACCATATCTATACAATTATATTTATACCACATTAAACTTTATTTCATTCTCTAATCAGTATAATTTACTTTAAAAAACTCATATTTCGGGCTCAAAAAACTGACCCGCAAGCAAGAGGCGATAAATTTACCGGAGGGAGACTCTGTACTAGGGTCGTGTGCTTGGGTACCTCCGTCTTACCTATTTCTGCCGCAAAGCAGCAGTGCTTGCATTGCTGTGTTCCAGTTTGAAGGGCAAGATATGGATAGGTACTGAAATTACCGGGTACCGTGACTTTACATCCTAAGTCACAAGTTGGCAACGTACACGGTGGTTCTTGTGCGGGTTGCAGTTTTGCTGCGGATCTCACAGGAGCCACATGTGCTATAGGTAACTGTTACCACTTACCATCAGGTGGGCAGTTTGCTTGTTTGCAAACTTTCTGCAATAAAAAAAACGAGATATGAAATGGATATGAAGGAAAGCGGGATAAGATCAATTAAATTGTTTGATCTCAGGAGGTTATACATTTATCTACCTTCGTGGGCTATAAAATTGCGGCTGTTGTGTTTATCCCATTCTTGCTGTAAGGCATATGACACGCTATGAATAAAAGATGTATCCAAATATAGTGTTGACTTCTTATATTCATAGCTCTCAATTGAGGAATGACGAATTTCTCATACATTTTTCCTATTTTTTATTTGTTTTTCCTATTTTTTATTTATTATTTGTTCACAGGGTTATTGTTACATTTTATATATCACCTATAGTACCTAAACCTATGTACAACATGTTACCCCTGTAAAATTGTGAAATCTGCAAGTCATAATTAATTATGTCATACTCATAAGATTTCTAAACATACAAAGAATCTAATAATATCTGTTTTAGCCTCACACTGAAACCAACAATGTATCTACGCTCCTCTCTTTTAGGTATGAAACCAGCACTGAGAGCGGGATGGCGCTATTCGCAGCAGTGTCTCTGTTTCAATATTGTTTTAACCTTGCTATGATAAGTGATCGCGGTAGGGCACCAAAAACTTCAAATCTTTGTCGCTGTATCAATATCAAAATTCACCAGCAGTAGACGAGAGCCTCTTTGGATCGCTAAACGTATCCTTCTACTTAAGTACAAAATTCATATCATTTTACATAGGATAGTGTCTTCCTCCTAAGTACAATATTCATAGCATTTTATATAGGATGGTGTCTAATATTAGACCGATTCGTTGTGACACCTATAACTGCTAACTGGATTGGAAAAAGGCACATTCGCGGAATGATAGCGGTACGGGATGTTTTCCTTTTGTCGGATTGATGCGGGAGCAGGAGCCTTACTATCTATTCATATATCGCTCCATTGACGTAGTATACGTAACCTGGACAAGCTGTTGCGAAGAAAAATTTTGTCACGACGCGGGACAGCGCTCGGTGAGGCCACAGAATAAATAATAGTACTAAAGTACAGAAGGATCACTCTCGAAGAAAAGCCAAGTTTAGGTATGAAAATTTACCTACTCTTACGACCTTCATCTGACTGCACGGGAAATTGAAATTTATTGCATGACACGAGTGTTCCAATTCCGTTACGCGTCGCTGACTCGATACCGATTTGGCGATAAAAGCGGTGCATATCGGTGAGTGGATAAGAGCCCACTCACCGATATGCAGTTATTGTTACAAAAATTACCGAGAAAAATCTAAATTATTACGTGCGACGCGGCCATCATGCGAGCCGAGCGGCAACCTTTGCCATCCACCGGCCCGACCGGTGCGCCGGCCAAACGTATCTAAACTGCGTGCCGAAACCCCCCTGATGAAGCGTAGACAGCGGCGTACTCGCTCGCCCCTATGAGAGAAAAGAGACAGCAAAACTGAAATGAAAAAGCCGATGAGCTAGCAAGGTCTGGGGCCCAAGGACTACAATTTGGCCCTGAGCCTTTCTGTGGTATCTCAAAGAACCAGGCTATGCAATACTTAAAAACCCACCTCCTGCAAGAGGCAAAAGCGGACTGGCAAAGAACGCCTGGGTTAACACATTCAAAAGCACTAATCGAACCATACTCCCGTAAGCGCACTGACGAGCTGCTGAAGCTCAACAGGGGCAACCTGAGCGTGATGATTAGGGCTCTGACTGGACACTGCAAGCTGAACAGGCATCTGTTCAACATGAGACTAAAAGATACTGATGCTTGCAGATTCTGTGAACAGGGGCGTGAAACACCAATGCACCTCCTGTGCTTTTGTGAACCCCTTATTCACAAGAGAAACCGACAACTGGGGAGACACATTCTCGACCCAGACGATATAAAAACAATCCAAGCTGGGAATATCTTATCATTCCTGGACAGTGCCCAGCTAAAGGAGCACATGTAAGGCCTAATAAGTCTTACTTGGGGCTAGTCACAATAGATCTTTGCAGGTCGCAGTGACGCAAATGTCATTTCCATTTTTTTTCTGCGGAACGACTGCGGAAATGTTAGCGTGTGGCATTTGTCTAGGGGGCTGTTGAGAGAATAATTTTCCTGCATCGGACAATGCGTCTAGGTTACGTATATGTCAATGTAGCGCTCAGAACAAGTTAAAACGATATTGAGAGACATCGCTATTGCGCCGTGTAGTGCTGTCTCGTTCTCACTACGGTTTTAGACTGTTTTAAGATCCTTAAGGCGCTACATCGAAAATGAATCAAACAATGGGAGGCGTGGTCTATACGTAAACGCGGGGCGCCCCCCGTGCTCAAGTAGCTAGTTTTTATACCTATGGCATCAAAGTCGTGAATGCACTGCACCCGCATGCAATCAGGTCGTTTAGAAATTATCGACGTAAGCGACAAAATACAAATTATTTTATAAAAAAATAACTATAATGATTAGAAAAAAATGCTTTTACACGATTCTAAATAATGATGATATCTACTTATTTATGGAACTTTTTAATGAATACCTAATACCGTTTACTAGTAATCCTGAATTTTCTTATTTTTAAGAGGTAATTAAAAAAATAAAATGTATCGAGGCAAAATCTTTAAATCGCGTTTCCGGTTTTTGGCGTTTCTAGCTAAAGATATAAAGAAACACATATTTAAGTTCCAGATCTGTAAGATCTCTCAGTGACCTATGACATTACATTAAAAATAACAAATTTTTTCGACATAGCCCCTTAAAATACAGGTGTATTGCGAGCGTTTCCAACAGCCCTCCTAGACAAATGCCACACGCTAACTTTTCTACAGTCGTTCCTCAGAAAAAATGTATGGAGATGACATTAGCTGAGGAAAAAATAGCGCGAGGTTGTCGTAGGCTAATGTTATTTCAATACATTTTTTCTGCAGAACGACTGCAGAAAAGTTAGCGTGTGGCATTTGTCTAGTCTAGGGCCTCTGGGCAGCGAACAAGCCGTGTATGCGCAGCGAGAACGTCGCGGAGGCGTAGTTAAAACGTTGCGGGCGCGTAGCGGAGAGTTTGTGACGTACAATACGCACAGTAAGAGAATGGATCCCAACGAGGAAATACTGCTGTTAGTTTTGTTACTTCGAAGGTGCAGTAAACGACTGGAAAAGAGCGACTATACTTTGTATTGCTATTTGCGAACGAAAATAAATGATTGAAAAAGAAATTTACGGGATTTTGTTGTAGATTGTACAAAATGGCGTCGACAGTCCATGGTCCATTTGTGTTCGTTGCATATCCGAGTGTATAGATAGTTCAGTGCGAGTTCTATCGATATTCACTCAATCACGTGCACTGAACACGTAAACGAAATTTTGTATGGGATAGAGTGCCGATTTTTCAATCGTAAGATAACCTTTAACTGTAGAATAAATATGGCGGTTTGATAGATTTTCTATATTATAAAAGCTGTCAAACTATCATATTTATTCCGCAGATAAAAATTATCTGACTATTGAAAAATCGGCCCAGAGTCACATACAAATTCACGTTTAAGCGTTCGACGCGTATTGTGAATATTGAGATCGAGTAAAACTCGGTAGAACTCGCACTAAGCACTCGTACGTCTAGTACGAGTTTTTAAAACGAGTAAACTACAATAGTTTTCGTTAGCTCGCCAAACTGTCAGTTTACGATGTAAACGGTAGTATACTCCTGGGGTAGTTCAAAGGTCACCATAATCAGGATTTGATGATGGGATCCCATGAAATTCGAGGGAAACCCTTACATTTTAAAGGTACGTCCAACGTGTTTCATGTTTTTTCCGAAGCTATACACTACTGTTACCGACTCCAAGAATATGCTACCGACCCTGCTGTTACCGACGCTGAGACTGCTGTTATCGACTTTGAGAATATGCTATCATGGAGCATGCTATCATGCTAAAGCAGTGGACAAGACTTTTGGAGGAGCCGCACCGACACCATGTGCTGACTTACGAGTACTCGGTTATCGCGGAGAATTATAATAATAATTAGTAGTGCTATTTTTGTCTTCTTTATTTTGATCAGTAATTAAATAACACAATTATTTAATTAGGGGTGGTGTGACCACTTGTTTCTTTTTAAATAATTAACTCAGCCCCTGATATTTAAGACTACACATATTTGCGTCTGGTAATGAAACGAACTGATAATGGAAGGATTCTTAACTTTTAGGAGTTAGAGGTTAGTCTTGTAAATACAATTGGCACGTACCATCATTCGGTGAGCTGGTATTAAATTCACTATAAAGATTTCATTCAATTTCAAAATATAAAAATAATTTAATTATTTTTTAATATTACAGGAAGTTGTAATACCGTAATTTAAATTTAGTTTATTTAGTTGTAATATAAATTTTTTAACAATATCGGTTTTTGCCTCTCCTAAAAAGTTACCATGTTAGACATTCACGGTTATGATAATGCCGAGCGACGATGAGTCATTTTACTTAATTAATTCAGAACTCAGTAGTGCCGCCAGAGAATAAATAATAGTACTAAAGTACAGAAGGATCACTCTCGAAGAAAAGCCAAGTTTAGGTATGAAAATTTACCTACTCTTACGACCTTCATCTGACTGCACGGGAAATTGAAATTTATTGCTTAGCACAAGTGTTCCAATTCCGATAGGGCGCTTGCGCACTTTTACCTATTCGGTTCGTATTCGATTCGTGTTCGGTTTTGATCCGGTTTTGCCGTCCTAGTGATTGTATGGACGCTTGCGCACTCATACGTATACGGTTCGTATTCGGTTCGTGTTCGATCCGTTAATTCTCACTTCGAGTCGTTTTTAGGTGTGCATCAGGATGGCGGGTCTCTATCATTTATTTATATTATTTGATGAAGTTGTCAATATAACGTTTAGGTATATATGTATTAATAATGATTGTTTTATCGTTTTTTTGTAATAAAATTACAATTTATACTGGAAAACATATGTTAAAAGTGGAATGTTAAAACGCCTACAGCTTATTCAAAATTAAATATCAATTAATTAAGCTGGAAGTTTTGCTCGTAATTCCTTTCCCATATAACAAACTTTCTTTAGTCCTAGTTTTGTACCCATTCCCCTATTGAATATGCTGTCTCATTCTTTCGTCCCAAGGTTGCCTGGAAAATATTGCTTTTTAGCACTAAGGCCGCCTTTTTGTATTGGTCTGTTTTTTTGCAAAATATTTCATACAGTTTTTGTTCTTTTTTCTTATTTTTTTTTTGTGCCATCCGAATTTAAATAGATAGATAGATACATTTATTTAAACAAACAACACACAAACACATAACACGAATACATTTACACAACAATTGACTCCTAAATTCTATTGACAAAAAAAATACACATCTTTCAAGAAATGAATTTTAAGTGTGTGCTGCTGTTTAAAAGGGACTTGACTCAGTGTTGATGCCCTGATGAGTACAAGG
Organism: Schoenobius gigantellus; assembly: GCA_963935595.1. Lineage (NCBI taxonomy): Eukaryota > Metazoa > Arthropoda > Insecta > Lepidoptera > Crambidae > Schoenobius > Schoenobius gigantellus. Next base: position 9,459,418 of record OZ012555.1, on the reverse strand, counting down.
CAACACTGATTTTCAGTCAAATCCGTAATTTTTACCTTCGCCAGGCCAAAAAATATTCAATTTTAAATAAAACTGCTTTTAATTTATGGAGGTAGGTACTAAATTGTGGGTTAATTTGTTACCTACATCAAATAGTAACTTTAATGTTAGAGCATGATCCCGCCATATTGATAATGAAAGCCGGATTTTGTCTAAACTTAGTAGGTACCAAAATTATAATGTTTGTTATCAAATAGTACCAAATGAGTAAGTACTAAATTGCAGAGGGTTTTTCAAAACGGGAAGTGATCCCGCCATCTTAACGTTTACCGCACAACCGTCTTAAACACGAATCGAATACGGATAAGTGCGCAAACGCTAGGACGTAAACCCGTTCGGTTTTTTCGCGTATCGAACACGAACCGAATACGTATAAGTGCGCAAGCGCCCTTCGCGTCTCTGGCCCGATACCGATTTAGCTATTTAAGAGCGCAGGGTTCCCATTCACCGTTATGCAGTTATTGTTACAGAAATTACCGAGAAAAATCTAAATTATTACGTGCGACGCGGCCAGCGTGCGAGCCGAGCGGCAAACTTTGCCATATACCGGCCCGGCCGGTGCCGGGCATAAAAAGCACTCGTACGTCTAGTACGAGTTTTTAAAACGAGTAAACTACAATAGTTTTCGTTAGCTCGCCAAACTGTCAGTTTACGATGTAAACGGTAGTATGAGTTGCTCGTTTCGAATTCACGTCTAAACGATAGCGAGTTAGTTTTACTCGATTAGACGAACTTCACATTAAATATTTATATCTCTCTTACACACATGTGAATGGAAAGAGACACGCGATTCTGTCACTGTGACGTTTTCTTAGCCGTTTTTATTTTTAAAGCGAGTTGAATGAAAGAAAAACATTAAAGTTTTTATTTGTTGTATATTATATTATTTTATAATGTGGCGACAAGTCAGCCGCAATTAATTTTAATGATAATAAATTGTGTTAAACACTTTAGGAATGAAAATAGAATTAAAAATCTCGGTTAAATTATGTGTATTTATTAACACTTTTTAAGGAATGGTGATTTAAGGCGGTAGCGCTGAGTAAAGTGTGTATCGGAGATACGGCTTAAAAATGACTGTCACAGCTCTCTTCATGCGCTATTTCGTCTTGCATGGCCCTCCATGCAAAGTACCACCGTGCAGACATAATTTTAGTGTTTAGAAACCCAAAAAAACGTATTTATGTACCAAACTCACATAAAAATGTAAGGTGAGAACCTAAACTACAATAGTTTTCGAGTAAACTATCAAACAAATGTCAAACATGTAACTCATACTGCCACACTATTCGAATACGTACTTATTGATCGAGTAGTTTATTACTTTGTAACTCATACTGTCAATTCTAATTGATTATAGTTTCCGATAGAGGCGCTGGTGTGAAATGTATGGAAACAAAACTATTCGATCGTTCGAATCAGAAACTATCAAAACTCATACTAGACGTATCCATTTAGAAAACTCCCAATCCGCCAATGCGATAAGGCACTACGCGACCGTGGTAAGGGGCAGGAATTTGATTAGAGCAACGCGACGCGTCGTGGCGCGAGCAAAACAAAAAAGTTTATGTTTTTTTTACGGCCCTTGGATATCTCATTTTGGCACGTTATGAGAGCAGTGAGAATCGTTGAATAATATAATATACCCCGCTTAGTTAGTAGGTACCTTTGTTAAACTATATGTATGTTGTTGTTTCATCAACTGTGATACATTGCTAAGGAGTATGGTAGGTATTGCAATAATGATAGTGTAGGTCATAATGGAAGCTTCAAAACGTAGGTAAGTTCTCCATTACGATTATAATATTTTCCGTTCGCGGCACCGGTTTCACTCCGCAGTTTTGGTACGTTTGGCCGGCGCACCGGCCGGGCCGGTATATGGCAAAGTTTGCCGCTCGGCTCGCACGCTGGCCGCGTCGCACGTAATAATTTAGATTTTTCTCGGTAATTTCTGTAACGATAACTGCATAACGGTGAATGGGAACCCTGCGCTCTTAAATAGCTAAATCGGTATCGGGCCAGAGACGCGAAGGGCGCTTGCGCACTTATACGTATTCGGTTCGTGTTCGATACGCGAAAAAACCGAACGGGTTTACGTCCTAGCGTTTGCGCACTTATCCGTATTCGATTCGTGTTGGTTGTGCGGTAAACGTTAAGATGGCGGGATCACTTCCCGTTTTGAAAAACCCTCTGCAATTTAGTACTTACTCATTTGGTACTATTTGATAACAAACATTATAATTTTGGTACCTACTAAGTTTAGACAAAATCCGGCTTTCATTATCAATATGGCGGGATCATGCTCTAACATTAAAGTTACTATTTGATGTAGGTAACAAATTAACCCACAATTTAGTACCTACCTCCATAAATTAAAAGCAGTTTTATTTAAAATTGAATATTTTTTGGCCTGGCGAAGGTAAAAATTACGGATTTGACTGAAAATCAGTGTTGCCTTGTACTCATCAGGGCATCAACACTGAGTCAAGTCCCTTTTAAACAGCAGCACACACTTGGAATTCATTTCTTGAAAGATGTGTATTTTTTTTGTCAATAGAATTTAGGAGTCAATTGTTGTGTAAATGTATTCGTGTTATGTGTTTGTGTGTTGTTTGTTTAAATAAATGTATCTATCTATCTATTTAAATTCGGATGGCACAAAAAAAAAATAAGAAAAAAGAACAAAAACTGTATGAAATATTTTGCAAAAAAACAGACCAATACAAAAAGGCGGCCTTAGTGCTAAAAAGCAATATTTTCCAGGCAACCTTGGGACGAAAGAATGAGACAGCATATTCAATAGGGGAATGGGTACAAAACTAGGACTAAAGAAAGTTTGTTATATGGGAAAGGAATTACGAGCAAAACTTCCAGCTTAATTAATTGATATTTAATTTTGAATAAGCTGTAGGCGTTTTAACATTCCACTTTTAACATATGTTTTCCAGTATAAATTGTAATTTTATTACAAAAAAACGATAAAACAATCATTATTAATACATATATACCTAAACGTTATATTGACAACTTCATCAAATAATATAAATAAATGATAGAGACCCGCCATCCTGATGCACACCTAAAAACGACTCGAAGTGAGAATTAACGGATCGAACACGAACCGAATACGAACCGTATACGTATGAGTGCGCAAGCGTCCATACAATCACTAGGACGGCAAAACCGGATCAAAACCGAACACGAATCGAATACGAACCGAATAGGTAAAAGTGCGCAAGCGCCCTATCGGAATTGGAACACTTGTGCTAAGCAATAAATTTCAATTTCCCGTGCAGTCAGATGAAGGTCGTAAGAGCAGGTAAATTTTCATACCTAAACTTGGCTTTTCTTCGAGAGTGATCCTTCTGTACTTTAGTACTATTATTTATTCTCTGGCGGCACTACTGAGTTCTGAATTAATTAAGTAAAATGACTCATCGTCGCTCGGCATTATCATAACCGTGAATGTCTAACATGGTAACTTTTTAGGAGAGGCAAAAACCGATATTGTTAAAAAATTTATATTACAACTAAATAAACTAAATTTAAATTACGGTATTACAACTTCCTGTAATATTAAAAAATAATTAAATTATTTTTATATTTTGAAATTGAATGAAATCTTTATAGTGAATTTAATACCAGCTCACCGAATGATGGTACGTGCCAATTGTATTTACAAGACTAACCTCTAACTCCTAAAAGTTAAGAATCCTTCCATTATCAGTTCGTTTCATTACCAGACGCAAATATGTGTAGTCTTAAATATAAGGGGCTGAGTTAATTATTTAAAAAGAAACAAGTGGTCACACCACCCCTAATTAAATAATTGTGTTATTTAATTACTGATCAAAATAAAGAAGACAAAAATAGCACTACTAATTATTATTATAATTCTCCGCGATAACCGAGTACTCGTAAGTCAGCACATGGTGTCGGTGCGGCTCCTCCAAAAGTCTTGTCCACTGCTTTAGCATGATAGCATGCTCCATGATAGCATATTCTCAAAGTCGATAACAGCAGTCTCAGCGTCGGTAACAGCAGGGTCGGTAGCATATTCTTGGAGTCGGTAACAGTAGTGTATAGCTTCGGAAAAAACATGAAACACGTTGGACGTACCTTTAAAATGTAAGGGTTTCCCTCGAATTTCATGGGATCCCATCATCAAATCCTGATTATGGTGACCTTTGAACTACCCCAGGATTATACTCTATCGATAACACAAAGAATTTTGAAAATCGCTCCACAATTGGCGGAATAATCGCGCAACATACCTACACACAAAAACATACGCATCGAATTGAGAACCTTCTGCTTTTTTGAAGTCGGTTAAAAATAGGCCCGCTGGACCCACGCACGTCTATCCACAGTCTGTCAGAGTTCGTTCTTGATCCGATCTTGGTTTTAGTGGACTTTACCAAAAACGATGTTTCCTGTTACCGACAGCAGAAGTGTGCATATACGTACGTTTCTCAGGTATAAATGTATTCTTATTCAATTTGATGCGAAGAATATGAAGAACCTGAAGAATTCGAGCACCGCAAATATTTGTCTCCTCGTCCATTGTCCCGTACCACGAAATGCGGTTGGAATGATTGATTGATCCATGCGACATAACAGCTTTCAATTCCCGTATTCAGTGATAGTGATTGATTGTAGCGAGGCGATTTGAAAAAAAATATAGAAATTGGTTGGTTTCCAATATTTTCCTGTTAGGATTTTGGATTTCAGTTGTTATCCCCGTAAGAGATGTTGTCCACTATCGCGCTGTAGCGTTACTGTAGCGATAATATTGCAAAAAGACGATATAGGTACATTGCAATGTTGTCACTGGCCAAAATAATCTCGATAACAATCATTAACTATCACGATTCAGTATAATTCTTTATTTTTCATTTAATTATGTAACATAACATTAATTGTGTAACAATGCTTTAATGTCACATAGATAATGGGAATTCTACAAACTAATACGTCCTTACTTATTATACTCATATTATAAAACAACCGACCTCAATTACATTTGTCTATCGATCCGTGATAAACTAAAAAACTTCGAGAAGGGTTTTTATACCTAGACAGGTATAAAAACCCTTCTCGAAGGCCTTTGTGTACGCTCCTACAATAAGATCCCAAATAATATAAAAACCACTTAGCTTGAATAAATTTAAAGTCACTATCAAGGGCGCACTTATGAAAAAAACATATAATAAAGTGTCTATTTATATGACAGATAAAACTGCTTGGGATTGACAATACGTGATAATTGACGTTCAAAGGGTGTTAACACTGTGATGGTGAGATACATTTCATTCGAGTAACTGTTCCGTTCACTCCGACAGGCATTTCTATATTATTTAAAAAAAATTGTGAAATATAATATTGTAATGTTGGCATTTTAAAAGAGGAGACAAAAAAATACAAGACCTTCCGAGTTTCTTGCCTGTTCTTCTCGAGAAGGCTCTCCCAATTTCCGATCAGGTGTAGAGTCAACTTTTTTTTAATTTGACTTGTATTTGCACACATCTTAATAATGGTTGGTGTGTGTGTACATACAAGGATTAAATAATTTAGTTACTTAGATTCTTGGTTGAAGATTTTAATGTTTTTTTTTTGACGTCAATAAGTGCCTGTAAAGGTCTATATTGAATAAAGATTTTTGAGTTTAAGACAAATGAAATGAAGAAAGAATGATGCAATAGGACGTTTTCCCCGCTTACGACTACTGAGCTTAGAATAATAACGCTATTAAGGCTAATAATAACGCTGTGTTATTATTCTAAGCTACTGAGATTTGTTGCAGATGATGATAGAAACCATGCCGACGGCAAAAATATAATCTAAAGTGAACATTGCCGCAGGTGATCTCTTCGTGCTGGTGTTCGCGATGGACAGCCGCGAGTCGTTCGAGGAGGTGATCCGGCTGCGGGAGCAGATCCTCGAGACCAAGGCCAGCGCCACCAGCGGCACCAGCCGCGGTCGCCGGCAGGCGCCCAGGGTGCCCATGGCTATTGCCGGGAACAAGTGCGATAGGGAGTTAAAGTGAGTCATCCCCAGCTCAGGCGCAGTTCGCGTGACATGTATTTACCTAACTCAGGAGATGTATTTTGTAACAATAGAATTCAAATTCCTACGCACTCGGATTTTGACTTCAAACAATCAGAAAAAAAATTATATTAATAAGCATGGCTGTGTCTTAAAATTAAACGCAACGCAAATAACTGGCACACCATCAGACCCACCTGTTCGTCTTATGTCGTCCAGTTTGCATCTTTCCTAAGGGTCTAATGGAAAAGTGAAAATGCCAGTGATTTATGCTCAAAAATAATCAGTACATTTTCTACTGACTCTTTTGTCGACTGTGGAATAAAATAACATTTACTCACATTTAAAATAAAACAATTAAGTAAAGTTAACATTTTATATATTATTCTAATACACCATTTATAACTTAGTGTGATTGTATGCTCATAATTCCGTATTATTTAATTATTTACTATATCTAGAGGCTGGTATCTTAAGCACATAAACTTGCCTCTGTTCATGCTTCTTAATATGTATACAGGATGATCAATCTAAATGGGTCAGTAGGGAGAAATCAGAAACTATGAGAGATAGCGAAATCTGTTCTTAGGAACCATGGCGTCGATTTAAGATTTAATAATAATGGCATTAAATTTTTTTTAACTTTCATACATACATACCGGGAATCGAACGTCGTCAAAATCTCTGTAAAAAATATTATAAATTCTGCAAGTTTTTTCATTGTTATTCTTGATGGTGTGAATCATAAATCACAAGAAATACATTTTTAATGCAACCTTGTTTAAATAATTGAAAAAAAAACTCAAAAATATGATAATTATTTCGTTGAAGTATTTTTAAATATTAAATAAATTGGCCCGCCCGCTGAACAAATATGTTCTAATTTTAAATAAACGCAATTTGTAATGCATAATATCGATGCAGATAAGATATGCATAGGGGGCTCTTAAGATAAATTTATTCGATTGAATCCATCATCAACAATTACTACAAAAAAACTTGCAGAATTTATAACATTTTGTACAGAGATTTCGACCAGGTTCGATTCCCGGTATGTATGTATCATTGTCGCAAGCCTTGCGACTAAGAACGGACGTATCCACAATGTTCTAATACAGTATTTGTGTACTTACTCAAATTCATCTTAGTGTACATTTATATAAAGTCTCATATTCAAAACGTATCCGTGGCTTGCGCCTGTGTACCAAGTTGTTTGTTACCTGAGTGTTGTTTTCGCTACTACTCCCTATACAATGCTGCGTTCGCCACCTGACTCTGGCCTTATACTCACGTCGTCCCAACCGAACCTAACGACTGTTTCTGACGAAGAAATGCATAGAATTACATTACGGAAGCGGAAACAGCCTGATACTGAAGGTGAGATAATTGCCATTATAAATAGTTTTATGGAAATGATGAAAAAATCCATGGAATCTTTTCAATCAGATGTAAAATCTTCCATCGAGTCAATCAACATAACTATAAATAACAACATCATATCTGAATTAAATCAGCTCTCTACCACGACCGAAGAGATCAAATCTGAACTGCAAACTGTTCACGCACAGCATATGGATTTAAGTAAATCAGTAGCAGCAATGGATACCGAACAACGCACGATGATGGACAAATTCTCCGAACTCGAACGATCTGTGGAATTTACTTCGAATTGTGTGGGTACCTACGATGAACGAATGCAAAAACTAGAAGCGCAATTAAAGTATTCGAATAATATTAAAACTGATATCTTACAATTGGGCTCCCAAATGGACACTATTCAACGCGAACATAACAAATACCAAGAGTTTGAACGGCTAAACAATCTTGAAATAATGGGTGTCCCTGAGTCTAAAACAGAAAATTTGTCGTCCATTCTTATAAACATTGCGCAATATTCGGGGGTTTCTCTGTCACTTGATGACATTGACCATGTAAACAGAGTCCACACTCGAATTCAAGATCTCTCACGTCCACGGGTAATTGTGGCAAAACTTAAACAAAGATTGCTGAAGGACAATATCATAGCCGGCATTAGAAAGCTCGCGGCTTAACCACAAAACAAATTAATTATCCCGGGGAAGAGAGAAAAATTTTCGTTAATGAGCACCTTACTTCTCTGAATACTTTACCTTAAAAAGTGCAAAGAGGTGGCCGACAATAAATCTTTTAAATTCGTGTGGGTAAAAAACTGCAAAATCTATATGAGAAGGAACGAGAACGCACCACTGCACTGCGGACAATAAACACGGAAGAAGACTTAAAAACCCTGCGATAATATATTTTGACCAGTGTTTTCTGTATTTCGTAGTCAATTTTATTTCTTTTCAACACACTTCCTCATAAAGTGGCTCTAATCCCATGGCAATTAGGCACATAATGACACCTATAATCAAACTGTGACTTTTTCATTACTATTATTCACGAGTGAGTAATAGTTTTTTTTAAATATTATTGGTTGAGTTACGCTTACACTTGCGCTAAAATGCTATCCGCGAAAAGCCCAAAAAAAGAAACCTCATTTTTTAGTCTATGGCCGATGCGCGCGCATAGGAAAACTGATTAATTTTTCCCGCCATTACGAAATTTATTAGTCTATGGCCAATGCGCGCGCATAGGAAAACTGATTAATTTTTCCCGCCATTACGAAACATTTTTCACAACTCGTCTCGTTTTCTCTTTTGAAGTTATCTAGTTAGTTATTAATTAAGATGTCTGCAAATACAATTTATGAAGAAAATTATTTATGTTGTACACCGCCCGATATAAGATGTGAAGCCCAGAACGTTATGGAAAGTTTACTACCAGAAAACTCAAAGGAAAAATATCTATTAGCGTACCAAAATTTCATACAATGGCAGAACAACAAGAATACGCAGTCTTTTTCAGAAAATGTGTTCATGGCGTACTTTAAAGAATTATCTTCTAAGTACAAACCTAGCTCTTTGTGGTGTATTTACTCAATTTTAAAAAGTACAGTCCGAACAAAGAATGGAGTGGACTTAAAAACATACTCGAATTTGTCAGCTTATCTAAAGAGACTATCTGATGGATTTAGAAGCAAAAAATCAAAGGTTTGGAAGGCAATCTACACGAATAATGAACCATCACAAATAACAATAGAACATGAAAGTATTTCAATAAATAATCTATCTGATGAGACCGCTATGTCATCAAAAATAGTTAATTATAATTTTACTAACTGCACATTTACTAATTGTTTCTCTAAGTAAACTTTTTATCTACTATGTAAAATGGTTTTTTATTTAAGTATTGTTTTATTCAGAAGTGTGTTGAAAAACGTTGTATGATACACGTGTGTATTGATGGTTACCGTCCTCGGCTTCTTAAGACCCTCGCCTGACGGCTCGGGCCTCAATGCGCCTCAGCGGTAATCACCAACATTACACACTTGTACCATAATGTACTATTATACATAGCCTACGTTTTTGATATTTTTTCAATGTATTTCGAATTCCATCCATACTCGAATTCAAATTTCTTACAAAACAAGCACCGACACAACACAGACACACCACATACACAACATTTCGAAACATTTTCTACACAAAACACACAACCATCTATTAACATAACTCACTACAATAATATTTTGTCTATTATTATTTTTTTTAGTCTAGTCTATTATTATTATTACTTTTTCATTAATGGATCATACAACACGCTGCATCACAAAAAATAAATTAATTTAGTAATCGAACATTTGCTGTCGTTAAGGTTATTATACTATAAACACGAAATATGTATTAGGTACGGCGGAGTGTTCCTCGTCGTATTCTACCCTACATTTGAAATTAAAACTAAACGGCTTCATCGTTTCGTGAACGTTGTTTTGATATCGCGTATCAGAATTGCGCTGATATTCATGATTGCTTGGATATGTTTGTTATCTTACCTCACTAAATACGTAGCATTTAACGTGAAATTATTACAAACTAATTTCGAATTATTACTATTCTTCAATTATAATCAATTTTTATTTCTTTTACATAGCGAGCCGGATGAAATATTGAAAGTCGTTTCCGTATTTTCTAATAATTGTAGGTATGAGATATTCGTGTCTTTTCGTATTTACTTCTTTTATTACACCAATATTCAACATATATTATTTTTTGTTAGTTATCATGTTTACATGTTTTTAATATATATTCCAAATAAACAACTTCATACTGCAGATTATGTACACGATGCTTTCTAAAAAAATTACTATTTATTATCAAAATGTTCGTGGTTTACGAACGAAATGTCACCAATTGTATCAGAGTATATTACTAAACAATTATGACGTACTCATCTTTACGGAAACTTGGCTTTGTGAAGGATTTTTGAGCAGTGAATTCTGTGATAATAGATATGATGTTTTTAGGCAGGATAGGAATTTAACTCTCACTAACAAATTATCTGGTGGTGGCATTATGATATGTGTTAAGCGCGAATTATGTGCTAGTGTTGCTAAGCAATCATCGTGTGAGCTCCCAGAAGTATTATGCGTCACCATACCGGGACGTGTCTTATCTGATCTTAATCACAACAATTACACTGCTTCTTATGAAAATTTACTTACATACCAGGCCATTCGAACAGTGAACGACAGGATATGGACTTGAATATTTTTTCAAGTATTTTGGACTGCGCAACTAGCTCTCATCCGTCAGATTATTATCTCATAACCGGCGATTTTAACTTACCGTGTATAGTCTGGAATGGTAATGAAGCATCACTTCGAAAAAATGTGTCATTGAGAATTCAAGAGTCAGCTAACGGCCTTCCCGATATGTTTGCCCACAATGGTTTTACTCAATATAATAGTGAAAAAAATGTTTGTAATAATATATTGGACTTAGTGTTTTCTAACTTACCCATTAATATATATCGCTCTGATAATCCAGTTGTTTGTGAAGATAAGTATCATTCTTCTTTAGTAATTGAATTGGCTGAAGTCAGCATTAAATTACTACCTCGTGCAGCGCGTGATGTCTATAACTTCAAACACGGCAAATATTCAAAAATATTTGAATTTCTTAATGGTGTCTCTTGGGAACATTGTCTTAGCGCGGGCACGATTGATGAAGCAACTACCTTTTTTTACAATCAACTAAACAGTTGTATTACCAATTTTATACCAAAGCGGCGAACTAATTATAATTCTACTTCATATCCCTCATGGTTCAGCTCTTCTTTAATTAAGATCATAAAGGAAAAGTCTAAAGCACATAAAAAATGGAAGCGTACTGGCAATCATGGCGATTATCATGAATTTAAGTTACTAAGACGCCGTCAATAAATTGTACAGAATGACTGTTATTGCAAATACATAAAATCTTCCGAACTATCGATTAAAAAAGACCCAAAAAAATTTTGAAATTTCATAAAGTCCAAAAGGGGGCTTACCAGCATTCCGCAAACAGTCACCTACAATAATAACGTCTTTCACAGTGCTGATGATGTAAGTAACGCCTTCAACGAGTTTTTCCACAGTGTTTTCTCGCCTCCCCTCAGTGACTATTCACACTATGATGTCCGCACAATGCCCGAGTCTGGTGTTACGCGCACTATTTTTAGCTTATATTTTACTGAAGATACAGTTTTAAAAAAACTAAAATCTCTTGATATTTCTAAGGGAGCTGGTTGTGACAAAATTCCACCTATCTTTCTTCGGAATTGTGCATCAGCTCTAGCCAAGCCATTAAGCATCATATTTAACCGATCGTTGAGTGAGGGCATATTTCCTTCTATGTGGAAGAAGGCAATCATTGTGCCCATACATAAGAAGGGTGCTCGCGTTGAAGTGACGAACTATAGACCTATCTCTATTCTCAATTGTATAGCAAAAATATTTGAAAAATTAGTATACGATCATATTTACCCTAACATCGAGAGTGGAGTTACATCTCAGCAACACGGCTTCCTGAAGAAACGCTCTACCTCTACTAATCTACTTCAGTTGATCGATTTCGCACACAAACATATGGACAAGGGTAGGCAGGTTGATGTGATCTACACTGATTTCGAAAAAGCATTCGACCGTGTGGATCACACCATCCTGCTTATCAAGTTGGAACGACTTGGAATCCATGGCGATCTACTGCGTTGGGTGAAATCCTACTTAAGTAAACGCTCCCAGGCAGTTGTGATAGGCGGATGTAGGTCTGATTACGTATCAATTCCTTCAGGCGTTCCTCAGGGCTCCCACCTCGGACCTTTATTCTACTGCGCTTACCTTTTTGACACGTGCATAAAAAATTCAAATTATTTGTTATATGCTGATGACAAAAAAGTATTTATAGATATCAGTAATATTAGTGATTGTCTCAAATTACAGGCTGATCTGTCATCTCTCTCAAAATACTACAAAGATAATAGAATCGCAGTAAATTCCGCAAAATGCCAATGCATATCTTTTACTCGACGCTGTTCGCCAATAAATTTCGTATACACTATTAACAACACAGTTATTGAAAGAGTTGACACTATTAAGGATCTTGGCGTGATTCTTGATGCTAAACTTACATTTACGACGCATATCGAACATATATTTAAAAAAGCGTACCGAAATCTAGGGTTCATATTAAGATCTTGTAAGCCTCTCAAGGATAACGACTGCTTAAGAGTTTTATATTTTGCATATGTGAGGAGTATACTGGATTATGCTAGCAGTGTTTGGTCACCCTATCAGGCTGTACATATACAACGTATAGAATCATTACAAAAACGTTTTCTAAGATACTTACAATTCAGAAATAAAACTTATTTCAATAATTATAAGGATAGATGCAAACATTATAGGATTATGCCTCTTGAGGATCGTAGATTATTAGTTGATATGACGTTGCTGCATGGGATTGTTAACGGGTACATAAACAACAGTTACCTGGTACAACAATTTAACTTGAATATACCTCTGCGCCGCAGCAGACATGCAAAATTAAAACTGTTCCAGATACCATATTATAGAACAAAATACGCAAGGAACTCTCCTATTTCTCGTATATTTACACTTTATGACAAACAATTTTCCGATATTGATCCATTTCAATACTCTTCTAAGACATTTCAAAAACTGATAAAAAAAAAAATTGAGCTATTAAAACAATTACATCGCTTCCCCGCGCCCCTTTACACTCTCTCACACACACACAAGTACATTCATACACACTCATACACATACACAAAAACACACAACTTAACAATTACATCGGATATTTGGGGCTCCCTATCTGTACACCCCCCCCCTTCCCCGCGCCCCTTTACACTGTCTCACACACACACAAGTACATTTACACACACTCATACACATACACAAAAACACACAACTTACATTCGTACCCTGTATGGGATTATGTAAAATTTTGTACTGCACTGTTTTTTCTCTAATTGGTAAATTTTAGTCTGTTCTTAGTTATCGTACAGTACTTTTTTGTGAAACCTGTTATTGGCATCCTAAAATGTATTATAATATGTAAATTTTGTATTATAAATATGCTGTTGGTTTCTGAATAAAATAAAATAAAAATAAAAAATGTATGTATGAAAGTTTAAAAAAAATTGAATGTCATTATTATTAAATCTAAAATCGACGCCATGGTTCCTAAGAACAGATTTCGCTATATCTTATAGTTTCTGATTTCTCCCTACTGACCCATTTAGATTGATCACCCGGTATATATACTCGTATAATATCTTCAATATATGTTGTGCACAATAAAGAATATAGGTACCACAATATTTTGAAAGATACCTATACATACACTTAATATTATAAATGCGAAAGTAACTCTGTCTGTCTGTCTGTCGCGTTTTCACGCGAAAAGTACTGAATTGATTTAAATGAAATTTGATACACAGATAGTCTAGAGCCTGAGAAAGGACATTGGGTACTTTTTAATGCGAAATTATAATAACCGAATTCCACGCGGACGAAGTCGCGGGCAACAGCTAGTATACATATAAATTGGTTTTGGCACGGTAATTACACCGTGGTTTTGATGACTATTTAATAATTAACTTCAGTATTACAGCTCGTTCAAACAGCCATTTTATCCATGCAATATAGTGATCAGCTTGTTGTGTTTGCAGTTTAACTGTGGGGACTTGTTTATCATGACCGTACGTTTTGTAGTACTCTAATTATTTGAATTTCGCTTAAAATAATAGCTTGGATAACAGGATTTTGAATTACCTAATTTGCAATTTGTTTTGACGATTATTTATTAATGTTGCATAATAAACAGTCTATAAAAGACTTTTTTAAGTAAAACCTAAATGCTCACAGCGACATTTTTTACATTAGCTGCTACTTTCAGAGATTATATATACAACAAACATGGAAAAAAGCGACAGCCCACTTGATTGCAAGTGGCTATGGTCACAGTAAACATATTCTTGTAAGATCCAAAAATTTGCAAGCCCTTAATAAACTACATTGCCAACTTGTGGCGGAAGACAGTAATGTCACAGTATCCAATAATTTACTTACGTCTTCATCGCAGGACTGTCCAGCCAGAAGAAGCGCAAGCGTACTGCACCACCCAAGACTCGGCCTGCGTATTTGTAGAAACATCAGCAAAGAAGAATTACCATGTCGACGACCTTTTTTACGAGTTGTTCGTTGTCGCCAACCTGCCTTTGGAAATGGCTCCGAACCACCATAAACGCGTCAGCACAGCGTTCGGCAGTCCCTGCACCTTACCTCCAACGAGCAGCCAAAGTAATAGGAGCAAGAAATGTACGCTCTCCATCAAGAGAAGGCTTTCGGACGCTTGCGGCGTCGTAGCCCCGAACGTTAGAAGACCGAGCATCAGAACTGATCTAATGATCATGCGAACGAAAACGTGTGCCAAAGGAGATAGCGATAGTGCTAGTGGAAGCCCCAAGATTACCCTAAATAGGCTTGTCCGGCCCAGCGGTCAAAACGACAAACGCTCATGTACTATCCAATGATATTTAAAGTATTTTATCATTTGAACTGAATAAGAGAATTGGTGTCTGTTTCATCATTTCTGGTTAAACATTATCTTATTACAATCCGTTAGGCTGTAAGTATATGTCATTTCTAGACAAATTACAAGATAAGGCAATGTATTTATTTCCTTCGATCAGTATGACTCCCTTTAGTGTTTCGACTACATGAATAAACTCTAAGAAGTGTTTTTCTATCCAAAACTGATAGCTTTTCAGATCTCGATGAAACAAGCTCCAATTGTAGCAATATTAAATATTCGACCGAAAGGCGTTAAGACGGGTGCTATTATGGACACCAGTAACTGGTAAACAGATTTGGAGTGTTAGTCGAGGATACTGGTGTAATGACCCCATTTATAAATAAATTAAGTTAATAATCATGTAAGCGACGCGTCAAATGTCAGTGGCATAAAGTTGTAACAATCTAGAACATTCCAGATGTTATGTAACACAATATTACTATGTGCTACGATTCGATTCGTTAAATTAGGATCTGAGGTAAAATTATGGTCGAACTTTGGTTTTTGTGTATGCAATATTAGTTTAATAAATAAAGAACATGTTATATTATTAATATAAATCGTATGTGGTCGAGCTTGGAATGTGCTATGTAACATAAATTGGTATATAACCCAAGGTGTTGTTATGTTGAAGTCTGTTTCAGGCGTTGGTTTTGTATCACCTGCCATGTCTTGTCGCTTGAAATTTCTCAAAATTTAAACGAAAATTGTATCATTGTTGAATTGAAATGGGACCAAGTTATGATATTGCGCTCATTTCTTTATTGCTGGCTTAAAGTGGTGCCGCTTTTTTTTAGTCTGCGTTCTCCTGTAGAACGAACATTAAATATATTTGTATCGCCATTGAATATCTTTACAACTCTTTATTTGTACTTAGTTTTTAGCATTAGACTGAGCGATTTTTGCGTGATGTATCATACCTAGGTACACTTACTCGGTAATTATTGTGTAGCACAATATTTTTGTGTAAGTATCCTTATTTCATGCTATAAAATGTTATTAATTATCCTGATTTTTTTCTAGTATAAACTTGTATACCTTTTACATGTTTGTATAATAATATTTTTCCGTCAATAATACTTAAAACAGATTCATTTGTTTTGAATTAAAAAGACAATGGTTATGTATATTTGTATGATCCTTTTCTATCAATCAACTCGTTTTTAACTACGTTAGAAAAATTTGTAACCTGATAATACTTAAGGGAATCGTACTAAGTACTTCAAGCCATTCAAAAATGTATATGATGTAAGCTAGTTAAAAAGGATGAAATACTTCTAAAGCTTTATTGCTCATTTATCAATATTTCGTATCGTCTAATGCTAAAAAAGTGATTTTTAAACTTTATACTCGTTCAATGGATTTTGAACTTATTTTGTTACTCCATTTTCCCTACCGGCATATTTTGCATTGCCGATTTAAATTCATAAAATGTACTTATCCCTTCCTAAATGTTGTTATATCTTTTTGTATTTAACCTTTTATCCCATATACTTTCTTGTCTGTAATGCTATTAAACGATTGTTTTTATAGTTTGTTTAAATGTTACAACCATGTTTTCCTTGTTCTGGATTTTGACCTACAAACTTAGGAATTTCGTATCTAGGAAAAAAATTACGAGTAGTATAGGAAAATTTTTGTACAACTTGTTCTTCGTGGCACACATAGGCCATTTTAAATGAAACTGAGTAAGGGCGCTTGTGCACTTATACGTGTTCGGTTCGTGTTCGATACGTGAAAAAACCGAACGGGAAATGTCATTTCCCGTTCGGTTTTATCCGTAGGTATTCGATTCGTATTTGAGACGGTTGTGCGATATACGTCAAGATGACGGGATCACTTCCTGTTTTTAAAAACGCACTGCAATTTAGTACTCATTTGCTTTTGGTACCTGCTTAGTTTAGGCAAAATCTAATCGGCTTTCATTATCAAATGGCGGGATCATACTCTAATATTGAAGATACTATTTGATGTAACAGATTAAACCACCATTTAGTACCTACCTCCAGAAATTAAAAGCAGTTTCTTTTAAAATCGAATATTAAAATTCAGATGGTATAAAAAAATATATGAAAAAAGAACAAACAATGTATGAAATATTTTCGATAAAAAGACAGACCAGTACAAATAGGCGGACTTATTGCTAAAAAGCAATCTCTTTCAGACAACCTTGGGACGAAAGAATGAGACAGAATATTTAATAGGGGAAAGGGTACCTACAGAACTAGGACTAAGGAAAGTTTGTTATATATGGGAATGGAATTTCGAGCAAAAGTTCCAGCCTAATCAATTTTATTGATGTTTGAATAAACTATAGGCATTTTAACATTCCACTTATAACATATGTTTTCCAGTATAAATTGTAATTTTATATCGAAATAATAAAACCGGCCAAGTGCGAGTCGGACTCGCGCACCGAGGGTTCCGTACAAACCTGTAGGTATAAAAGTAAAAATTTAAGGTTTTCGCAATTTTTCCTTTATCTGTGCTATAAGACGTTACTTCGTACCAAATTTTAAGATTCTTAGTTTACGGGAAGTACCCTGTAGGTTTTGATTCCCTTGCGAGTGTCGAAAAGGACAATGTCGAAAATCGCCCCATGGCCAACAAAGATTTGATTTACGTCATAATTATATGCATATTTTATAACACTCATAACAAATATATGTATTCGATGGACAAATCAAAAATATATAAAAGTACTTTCAGAAACAAAACCAAATGAAGTAAAATATAGGAATGGTTATTGTTACCTTTGCTGGACTGAATAGAATTGAGTCGATTTTATGTAGGTATGGACATTTATTTATTTATATAAATCAAGTTTTTCATAACTTACAACGTAAATTAAATTAAAACATACGTCAATTGACTACTCACGCACTATCGCTTGTTAGTTCGTCGTGTTTTTGACTTGCTTTATAATTTCGCGTTTTTTTGTTCTTTACTACGTGGCTATAATATTGTTCTTTGATTGATTGCAATAATTATTATTTTTATAATTGTATAGGTGTGGACCATGTGTATTGCTCTAACGCATTAAAGTGTTACTTCAACTAACCTCAAAATCTGATTCATTTTGATATGTAATTCGATTTCGAAGCTTGTCCGTAATAATTGATGTGGACGTACAGTATTTACTAATGTCTAATTATACGAAAATAATTTTTTCACTGCTGTTGGTATTGGGGCGAACAATGTATGGACGCAGAACAATGTCCTTTGCGGAGCTTTGCGTTGGCTTAGAAGTTTGATTTTTTCACAGCTTCAAGGGACAGTAGACCTGAGTATTTGATATAAATTTCAGCTTAATACCTCTACGTGTTCCTGAGAAAAAGGGTCTTGACAGAGAGACAAACGGACGGACGGACATAAAAAGACCTATAAGGGTTCCGTTTTTGTCCTTTCGATGTACGGAACCCTAAAAACGATTAAGAAATCATTATAAATACCTACATATATAAACGTTATTAACAACTTCATCAAATAATATAAATAAATGATGGAGAGCCGCCATCCTGATGCACACATAAAAACGACTCGAAGTGAGAATTAACGGATCGAACACGAACCGAATACAAGCGCAAACGTCCATACAATCACTAGAACGGCCAAACCGGATCAAAACCGAACACCGATCGACTACGAACCGAATACGTATAAGTGCGCAAGCGCCCTTAAGGATAGTTCTGCCCGATAGTAACGCTACAGCTCACAGCTGACCATAACCAATCACAGATTTGACGGTCTTAATCCACGATCCACAATTCAATTTCAAAATGAATACACACACAAACACATGCATGAAGAACGAAACAGTGAAAGGAATAACTACAACTATGCGGATAAATAAAATAAAAGCAATAAAAAAATGACTCCAGAAACTATTATTCGAATTATTTCAATTTCTCCAATTACACTCCAATTATAATTTAATTTTTTAAATTATTTTATACATATTATGTCGATGATCTCGATAATCTCAAACACCCAGTCTGTCAACTGTCTACCAGTTATAATCTTCATCATAATGCCTATTATTCGTGATAAGTCCTTCATAGTTGTAGCCCTTACAAATACTTACACCATCACGTCAACTCACACACGTCCCAATTCTAATTACGGGACACACCAACGAAGAAGAATTGACCTGTTACAGTACCGCGTCTCACTTCCGCCTCTGTGTGTGGAGCGCTTGTCAGGCCAAGTTGATGTAGAATTTTGTTTCTAGGTTTTCATGTTTTCAGCGTCGGTGGCGCTGTGAACTCAGTACTTGCCTTCCAATAGGTCCGGGTTCGAGACCGCTATGTACCAATGTGTTTTTCGTTTTCGAATTTCATATGTAACATTTGTCTGACGCTCCTACGGTGAAGGAAAATATCGTGAGACAACCTGCCAACATCTGCGAAGAAATTCAATGGTGTATGTGAAGTCGACCAATCCGCACTGGGCCAGTGTGGTTGACCAAGACCTAAAACACCCTAACTTAGGCTAGAGCCTCTCGGTGGAGACGCACAGGAGCTGATATGATGATGATGATGACGAAAAAACCAGAGCGCATACATTGATTTGGATTGTTCGGTGACGTGATAATGTAGAGCTCTGATTGACTACTGATCTACACGACGAAGTAGCAACACAAAGAAGCAACACAACTGAGTCTGCACCTATTTATTTCAATAACTCTACTCCATTACAAAGTAGAGCACGACATTGTAATTCGTCAGCTCCCGGAGACTTTTTAATTTAAAGTTCTGCGGGAACGCCGATAATGTTTCGCGGCGCCCCCGATTCCGCGGCGGGGATCGCCTAATAAATATCTCGCAAACAAAAGCGATGTTACGTTTTTATTGTTTTTCCCTCGTAACTTGTTTTATGCTGTTTTGTAGCTGTTCATTTTGGTAGGTAAAAGTTTCGGGTTTCTTGAAATAGATGTATTTTCCATTGCCTGACCCGTCACGGGCCGGCTGTCCGGCAATAGTAACGGCAAAATATACGACAGCGGCGCTGTGGACTCGGGACTTGTCCTCCAATCCTTCCGGGTCTGGGGTTCGAGACCGCCATGTACCAATGTGTTTTTCTTTTGCGAATTTCATATGTATATTTATCTGACGCTCTTACGGTGAAGGAAAACATCGTGAGGCAACCTGCATACATCTGCGAACAAATTCAGAGGTGTATGTGAAGTCGACCAATCCGCACTGGGCCAGCGTGGTTGACTAAGGCCTAAACACCCCAACTTAGGGTAGGCTCGAGCCCCTCGGTGGGGACGTATATGAGCTGTTATGATGATGATGATGATGATCCGACAGCCATGTCGTTACTGACCCCGGTGAGTGGACAAGCATGACATATTCCTTCATACTTTTTTGCTACTTATAGTGTGGTTTAATAGAGGGTAGCTTGAAACGGATGGAAAACATGTTTCAGGCGCCTGAAAACAACGGCAACTTGGGTAAAATTTCGATATTCTTATATGTGATAGAGCACCTCCTGAAACGTCTTGAAACGCGTTTCAGGCTGCTGAAAAAGCTTTTAAGGCAAAGAAAACCACACTGAAAGTTTCTAATACCATTGACGTAACAACTCTTACTAATATTATAAACGCGAAAGTTTATGTGTATGGATGGATGTATAGACGTTTGTTACTCTTTCACGCAAAAACTACTGAATGGGTTTGTATGAAATTACGACAGGGATTACCATATAGGCTACTTATTATCCCGGAAAAGTATTTCTTTGAACTTTTAAGGCGAAGCATAGTTCGTTGGCCGATTCTCTTGACCAATCCGTCTCGAAGGACCACAATGGTCGATGTTCCAAAAAGCGCCAACAGTTTGTGAGAGGTTGCAAAAAACAAACACTGAAGGCAAGTTCCAAGAGTAGTGTCGCGGTGACCAATACCATTTCTTTACCGCGTACTAACGTCGCACAGCGCCATCTAGTGACTGACGGCGAAACTATATGTAGTTTCGTAGTATACAAGGCAAACATGTTTGCTTTAAACACATACGTACAAATTACACTTAAATTACTTA
Organism: Schoenobius gigantellus; assembly: GCA_963935595.1. Taxonomy (NCBI): domain Eukaryota; kingdom Metazoa; phylum Arthropoda; class Insecta; order Lepidoptera; family Crambidae; genus Schoenobius; species Schoenobius gigantellus. The sequence continues at coordinate 9,438,297 of OZ012555.1, read as the reverse complement.
TCATCAGCGAGTCCCACTAGTCAGACAAAACATTTTTTTTCTTGCTTCTTCCCTAATCTATATGATGATGTCAATTTCATTTTTTTCTTATTTTTATTCCCATAGTATTCAGGACTCTAGCAAGAAGCAGTTGCGTTTTTTTTTCATCTAATCCTTTAACTCCGCGTAAAATCTTTTTTTTTTTTTTGTCTCTTTCTCCAATCTATAAACTTTTGTGTTTAATTTGTGTATTGTGTTTTCAATGCTTGGTGTCTGCTTTGGTTAGTGACAGATTCTCTTAAAACGACTGCTTGAGTGTGGTAATTTCCTCTGTCTGCTTTTTCATTTCAGACTTCAATCCTTCGAAGAGTTTAGTATCCTTATTTTAAATCTGTATTTTGACGTTTTGTATGTAATGCAATGATTGGACGGCTTCATCACTTATGGTACCCAGATTTTTTTTAGAAATCCATTTTTAATTGCTGTAAGCTCCCTTAGTCGGCTCTTACTACATCCACAAGAACAAAGGAAGCGGCAACAAATGTATTCTGAGTTACCACACGAACAAAAATGTAACATTTCTATTGTACCTATTAATGGAATTGGGTATCTTTAAGCTCCTAGTAATTATAAAATTAAGTTTATGTTATTCTCCTACGATAAATTAATATTGAATCAATAAATGGGCGATTAAACATCGGCACCAACTCAAACTTGTTTGGTCAGCGCCATTATTTGTTCTCAATTGACAAGCAATCTCTTGTAAGCGGTCGATTATCTCTTCCAATCAAAGATATAAAGCATCTCCCGTCCTCCACCAAGGTGTCGCAAATTGACGTTCTTAACGCTAGCGTTATATACATTGAGTTTCAACGCAACAACATCGAAAACCAAGCTCGTTACAAACTGGCAATTGTTGATGAAACCGCAAAATATCTAGTGACTAAACCATCAAAGTTCAACTATATTGCTCCGAGAAATAAATAATTTGAGGATTTGAGGCACTTGATATTTCGGAGATCTTATCCTAGTTTTGATTATGAAGCTTTAACAAACAATTTACAGAATTATAGATTACAGCAGAATAGTCTTACTTGTCGGTACTAGACACCGTGCTCCTAAGGATATGCATTAGGTAACTTGAGACTATGATTCAGGCTATCAAACTAAACATCTTTCACCGTGAGACCAACTACGTAAAAAGCGAAAAAATCTGCTGTTTCATAGAAAAGTTCTATGACCTAATAGAGCAAAATATATGGCATAGTTTTAGATTTTTTTATTTTAGGGTTGGTCACATTGCAAAAGTTATCCAACCTGATGGTCTAATAGACCTCTTTTTAACCGACTTCAAAAAAGGAGAAGGTTCTCAATTCGATGCGAATATATTTTTTTGTGTGTGTCACGCGATTACGCCATCAATTGTGGACCGATTTTCAAAATTCTTTTTGTATTCGATAGAGTATAACTACTCGAAGGGTCCCAAAGTCACCAAAATTAGGATCTGATGATAGGAACCCATAAAAATCGAGAAAACCCTTAAATTTTTAGGTGTGTCTAACGTATTTTGAATTTTGAGTGTACTCGTATGTTACGCGATTACTCCGTCAATTCTAGACCGTTTTTCAAAATTCTTTTTGTATTCGATAAAGTTTCGGTTTCGCTCGATTTCTATCGGATCCCATCATCAGATCCTGATTTTGGTGACAATGGGAACACCGCAGGAGTATACCCTATCGAATACAAAAATGATTTTGAAAATCGGTCCACAATTTGCGGAGTAATGACGTACAAAACAATATGTGCATCGAATTGAGAACTTTCTCCTTTTTTGAAGTCGGTTAAAAACCATGTTTAGATTTGAACGTAACGCGTGTCGGGGTAATGCTACAACTACACTTGCACTAATGTAATAAGCGTTAAAAACAATGCCTAAGAACAGAGGCTACATATGCAGTTTGCCACAAAAGTTATTAACGTCTAATACCACTTAAAAAGCTCCATACCAATTAACGCGCTAAGTTATTGTGTTTATTAACGCGTTACGACGCAGGTTGAGCCCGAGCATACTCGTAACAATGATGAGGTCAATGATGAAATCATATATTTAGTATGTTTTACATCTATGGATGAAATAGATTAATCTTTATTTCAGTAATAGGGTAATATTTTTTGTGGTGTTACAGTCAAAACAAGATTAATCGTGAGCCTGAACTAGGATTAGCATAATTCCAGGCAAACAAATACGGAATATAAATGCCGTTTTAGAATTTGTTGTTACTCCGCCTATTTTTCATTACTTTCATTGTGTGTTGTAATCCTTACCATATGCTTAAAATAGTAATCATATTAAATAAAGAAAATGAAATTTGACGATATATAAAAATGAGCCATACTACAGAGCCAAACAATTAAAATTACTTATGAACAATCTATATCTTTATAAGACATGTTTTGAAAAGTTTGGTGGAGAAGTCTTTTGGTTCTACGAGTATATAATAATAGGTATATCATTAGAATGCAGAATACGTAATATGGTGGCATAAACTTGGTAATGTGCAGATTTGGTACGATCCGTTAAAATGTGGATTTTTACTTAAATTAACTAAAATGTACGAGTATATGCGCTTTACCTAGTTAATTTTCATGTAAACTGTTAAATCGTGGAAGATAGTTAAACGAAACACGTTTAGGTTCCTGACATCGAAATTTTCTTACATTGAACTGCAATAAAGCAATCATCATGGTGCTTTAATCTTTGAATTGCAACAACAATTCTATTTTTATTTCTTATTTGGAATAATACGAGTATGTTTGAATCTATTACAAACTGTTTTTAGTTTCTTTGTTGATTTTTGTGGAGTTTCTTTGGTTAATTGCTTAATTTGAAATAACAAATGTTTCAATAGAATAACATGAGTTTGATTTAGGTTGATTTATTTTTTTATTCTTTTGTGTCATAATTCTAACAAATTTTAAACAATTATTAACTCAAATTAATTGACTTTAACGTATGCTTGATAGTTATTCTATAGATGACCTAGAAAGTCTGCAAATTATCTATTTAATGTAAGAACTGGCACAATTTTTTTCTACTCAGTCGATATCTGCAGATTACCTAGTAAGTCTGCACTCACATTCACATTATCGGTAATACACGTGACAAGTATTTGACGAATAACATAATTAAGAGATGAATGACCTAACAGTGTGTCGCCGCTGTTTTGAGCAAGAAGTGGTGCCTTGCCTTTATGTACCTACCACGGGTAAGCACTGGGTAGCTACTTACATGCTACCATGTTACTGACCCAATTTCTTGTCATCATGCAACGACGAGATAATCATACATAGACATAATGACTAGACTAGTCAAACGTTTACAGCCCGGAATTGGAAACTTCACTAACAAGGTTTCATCTAAGCTGCCTGTGTCGAAAGCGCTGATTTACGTCTCGCAAACGGGCTACTATACTAATGAAATATAAAGCATGACGCAGCGAGAACACGGGCTGCACAGAAATGCGTGTTAATTATCACCTCAAAATAACGTGTATTGATCTACAGCAGGACTTGTACTAATTACAGCGACAAACTTTTTCGCTATTTAGGAAATTGTTTAGTCTTTTATTTGTAAGCTAGCTGTTACCCGTGTCTACGTCTGTAATTCATTAAAATCGGGATAAATTGTGGCTTATGTTCTCTAAATTTCATTAAAATTGATTCTGCGGTTTAGGCGGAAGCTACCGGTATTTTAATACCGGACATTTGCAACAGTATTAGGGTTCTTCGGAATTACCGAAAACCGATATTTATACTCTAGTTCTCCTGCTGTATGTAACTGATACCTGATACTGATATCTGGCACTGGCTGGCTGGTAAAGAAAAATGATCTATCCGGCTAAGCACATCCTGACTAAAAATATTATGTTGTCATTGTCATTACTAAGGTCATCAATGCCATCGAGTATGGGCCGCATTTGGTTTCGAACGCCACATGCGTCAACACATTGGCTGGGTCCTCTTTTTATGAGGTGGATTTCTGGTGCGCTCTATACCTGCTGTTGTCTAGTCGACAGGCGCATGTGGGATTCTCCCCGCACTGCACTGTGGGACATCCATAGGTCATAAATCTTAAAAACCTGCTTTCTTGTTTTACATTTTATTCCTTGTCGTTACATTGGATAGTTGCGGTACCTTCTGAAACTATAAATAGGTCAGTAATTAGAGTGCGCCTTCATTATCTATTGTGCATTCAAAGAGAGCGCATCGCCAATCGTAAATACTGTTATCAGTGAGTCATTAAAAAGCGTGACGTCATTTGTTGTCATTGCGGGACCTGTGAGTGCTGTGTGAGTTTTTTCTGAAATGGATATCCAAGAACAGGGTATGTAATAATTAATATTTTTATTTTAATTGTATCTTAGTATATATTTTCTTTAGTATGTCATTGCTACGAGGCGACTTTTCTTGGAGTATTATATTTTAATATTCAAAGTTTGAATAAACTTTTAAATATGTTCCCACTCGCTCCGACTATGGAGGTATATTGCACCATAATCTTTAGACTTTCTTATCTTAGGAAAATTAAAACTTGGCTGCCCTTATCTGCCCTTTTGGCGATGACAAGGGTGCTACGGTTGCCAGATTATCTCGTAGCATTTGCTACGAAATTAGTTTATTTAGTCTTAGTGCTTTGTGTAGGTTTTGTGACTGAATTTTAACCGTTTTTTTTTGTTTTAGGTAATTTATATATATGCTCGTTTTCAAGAATGCATATTCTTGAAATATGGCTAACTGTCAATACCGATAATGACTCGGAAAAGTGTCGTCAAGTCCTACAAAGTTTGTTGACTACTCTGAACGACGATGCTGAGAACATTGATATTCATTATTTAGAGAAAATTGTTAATAATTTATGTAAAGCTATTGCTCGATTCTGGAAAAAATGTAATAGGGATAAAACCAAGCTTTTATATAAGAATTCCGATTGGTTTAATGTTATTGAAAAAATTCAACTTGTGAAAAACAATAAGCAATGTACTCCGTCTGAAACGTCGCCGTGTCATTCACGTGGTCGTCCTCGAAAACCTTTTACGCAATGTAGTAAAAGGACTAAACGTCGGAGAGTAGCTGATTTGTCAAAGTCTGATGATTCTACTGTGAGTGCATTGCTTGATGTTTCAGACTGTTCATTCGATTCGTGTATATCTAGAGTTAGCACTGATGATGTCTTGTCACTTGTGACTGATGCTCAGTTGACAAAACATCAGTATTTATTAATTAAAAACTTTGTTAATAGTAAGATTTCTCCTAATGTATTACCATGTTACCAACAAATTACTAAAGCGAAACAGAGATGTTACCCTTCTAATATAACTGTTTCCGAGTCTTCAGCTGAAGTTGAATTACAAAGTCTTTTTGATCACACAGCTTCTCGAATCCTTGAATCTCAAAAAGAGGTCTTAGATCAGATTCCTGATGATTGTTTGTCTAATATCTCTTTACTTGGGAAATGGGGATTCGATGGCAGCACTGGACATAGTGAATACAAACAATTTTTTTCAGATTCAACTTTAGAAGATAGTAGTTGGTTTGTAACATCTTATGTACCCCTTCAAATTATTGTAAAATTAGCTGAAGATAATTGTAAAATTTTATGGAAAAATCCTCGACCCTCTTCCACTAGGTACTGCCGTCCTATTCGATTTCAATTTTTGAAAGAAAGCACAGCAGTGTCTTTGCAAGAGAAAGCTTATTTTAAGGATAAAATTGAAAGTTTGCAACCTACTTTTATTCAGATCGACAATCGTGAATTGGTCGTTTCTCATAAGTTGCAGCTTTCAATGGTAGATGGTAAAATTTGTAGTGCTTTAAGTGAAACATCTACAAGTAGATGTTATATATGTAATGCTACCCCTAAAGAGATGAATAAAATAGACGAATGTTTACAAAAACCTGTAATAGAGAGTAGATACCAATTTGGATTATCACCACTACATTCTTGGATACGTTTCTTCGAATATTTTATTCATCTTTCATATAGATTAGACATAAAAAAATGGCAAGTTAGGCTAGATAGTGATAAACAATTGTTATCAAATAAAAAACAATATGTACAGTCCCAGTTTAGGGAACGATTAGGTTTAATAGTTGACAAGCCGCGTAGTGGTGGAAGCGGGACGTCTAACGACGGAAACACGGCCAGGAAGTTTTTTTTGGAATCAGCTGTATCTGCTGAAATTACAGGTTTGAATAAGGATCTCATAGATCGTTGTTGTGTAATATTACAAACGTTATCTTCTGGACATAAAATTAATGAATGCAAGTTTAAAGACTATGCATTACAAACAGCATACAGCCTGGTCGAGGAATATCCGTGGTATAGTCTTCCTGCTTCTGTCCACAAGGTGCTCGTACATGGATCAGATATTATAAGTTATGCATTGTTATCTATAGGAGAACTTTCCGAAGAAGCTGCTGAAGCGACAAATAAGTATATCAAAATTTATAGACGAAGTCACACTCGAAAAATGTCACGTGAAATTACCAATCAAGATTTAATACAACGACTATTATTACATTCAGATCCTTATATTACAAGTCTTCGGAAACTTCCCCCTAAAAAGAAAAATACTCTGTCACAAAGTGTAATAGAATTGTTACATGTTTAATATTGTTAGAATAAGAATAATTTATTTGTATTTTGTTAGTTGTTTTGTTTTTTTTGTATTTAATTAATTTTAATTTATTTATTTCTATTATTTTATTATAATTAAATAATGTTATCAATGTTTTGACTCTTATTTTATTTAAAATATATGTTTTACATTCCAATTTTTAAGTGTTTGTTCATGATAAATTTAGGTAAAAGTATGTTATTGTTTATATTTGTTTTTTACTGAAGTAAACGTTTTTTATTCCGTAAATACATGTACTTCTTTCATTTTAATGTTCCTAAAACACTTTTACAACTATAAGTCACTAAAATAATACAATGTATTGATAGTAACAGGACTTTAACTATTTATGACCGCCCTTGTATGGAGCGTGTCCCTCTGTGCACTGTACGAGGTATACTCCCTAAGCCACTTCGACGTCTATCCCGTCCTTGGGTTAATTTATATGTATTATATATAATTAATATATATATGTATATATAAAAAACATATACATATATATTATCTGGGAAATTTAATTCTACTGCAGAGTACCTTTTGCTTTAGCTATAGCGAAACTTAAGGGAAATACTGAGCTATCCAGATAGACTTTTGGACCAATAAACATTTAAATATAATTATAACAGTACCTATCATTTTAAAATCGTCATCACAGCTCATATTCGAGCGTATACGATGATGAGCCTACCCAAAGTTAGTGTGTTTAGGCGTTAGTCAACCACGCTGGTCTAATGCGTATTGGTTGACTTCACATAGACCATTGAATTTCTTCGCAGATGTATGCAGGTTGCTTACGATGTTTTCCTTTCCGATACATGGCAAGATCAAACCCCAGGCGTCCCGCTTAAAAGGCCAGTGCCGAGCCGAGTTCACAGCGCCACCGATGCTCAATTTATAATGATGATATTTATTTAATATTTCACTGTCTGAATGGTCAAAGCGCGGATAAAATTCTTCAGTTTCCATTTGAGTCAATATGAAAAGGTCGTCTGTGAACCTTATTTTTCCTTGAAGTGTAAGTACAAACATTTGGGCTTTTTGCGAAAGGCTCGAGGTTGAGGCTCTCGAGATGAAGGGCGCAGAGGCCGTGACTGGTGTAGCTTCGAGTTGAATTGCTATTTAGTGTCGGAGCCGACCATTTTCCTAAGAAAATCTTTGTCAAAATTATACAACTGTGGGCCCGACCAATAAAAAAAAATCGCCATACTGCGGAAAACTATTGGAACTAATTTTTTCAAATGTTAATAATCTTTAAGATATCAGGATTGTCGTCTGTCAAAGTATGGTGTCGATTTTGCGTGGTCTATTTCATGGATATTGTGAGTTCTTTTTTCGTTAAAATGACAAAAATTATTAAAGGTGTAATGGCGGTAGTGGCAGTAAAACATACAAGTGTCTTGTCTTATAACTAACAATGAGTCCGATATACCGGGTGTAACGGAATACCGAAACAATATTTAAGGTTGTTGATTAACAAAAAAAATGTTTTATGATTATTCCTTGTATTTTTTAAGTGCCTACTTTCGATTTAATAGGCTTAACAGTTAAGAGGAAACACAAAGGTCGAGAGGATTCAAAAATAGGTATTTGTAAAATGTATTGCTGTTGCGTTGTGTGTCCGAACAACTGAACTGAGCGCGATAGGGACAACTGCAGCTGGGACCGAAAATACCTATGAAAAGTACACAAAATATACGTTTCATAGTCCCCTGTTTTCTCCGCGAAAAATCGTCCGATTTAATTACTTTTTGCGTTAAAAATTAAAGCAAGGCTTTTTCGGTGTTTTTGTGTTTTGCTTTTTTCATAAAATCTTCTTCAGTTTGTTTGCTGGACGTTTGAATACGGCAGCAAATAAGGTCGATTTTTTGGGTTTTTGAAGGTTTAAAATCTCTTTTAATAATTAACTTAATAAAAAAAGGAAAACATAAGAACATGCTTATAGTAGCCATTGATTTTATTGGAAAAAATTGAGCAACTAGTGCCATTATCCAGGAAGGAAACAGGGGACTACGTTTGTATGGAAAAACGGGCTGTACTATTTCCTTTTAAGCGTATTAAATCGAAAGTAGGCATAAAATAAAAATACAAAGAATAGTCATAAAACATTTTTCTTGTTAATCAACAACCTTAAATATTATTTCGGTATTACGTTACACCCGGTATATAAAATTGAACCAGTACAATCCAGAGATTTAAATCGTTCTCTGGTACAATCTGATTATGAAATGTCAATCTCTGGTACGATCTGATCATGAAATGTCATACGAATATGTTGAGTATTTAGATTGTGAGTTTGATGATTAATAAATATCTAATAATAAATCGTAAAGTTTTTTTAACCCGATTATAGATTTAATTTTATGGAAGTTTATTTCACAATACTTTGAAACAAATGACATTGAAATAAATGCTTTATTCTCGCAAATTAAATTTATTTCTGCAATAGTCTATATTATATTAAAATATTTGTACACTAGCCAATTCGCATTTGTGTGACTGTACTTGGTATTGCCATAATCATAGCTAATTTAGCGCCCTTAGAGCAGGTTTTTTAATTTTTGGTCAGGCTTTAGTTAAGGATATATTTTTTTGCGATAAAATCATGAAAATATTCGTCGACGACAAACCAAATTTATAATATTTACACCTCCAGGAATCTGCGTACTGAAGGTGACCACGAGACGTGCCGAGTAGAGTTGCCAGATCTAAAAGCGAAATTTCGCGACAGAAGCATGCAAAAATCGGAATTATCACTTTCAAGTCGGGACAGCAAAAAGAAACTAGATTTCAACTGGAAAGTAGATTTTGACTTTGATTCACTAAATGATCAAAACTGCGCATGTTTCTTCTCTGTTTTCTTTTTCTAAAAGGCAAAAAAAAGGAACGGAGCCAATACATATAACCTAGTGTTATATGTATTCCTTTCAAATATTTTAGGGATAAATATGCCAAGATAATTCAGTCTTAGTAAAAACCGACTAAGTGCGGCGCGCATCGAGGGTTCCGTACAAACTTCTACAGCTTCCTAACTATGTACATATTTCCAGTTTTCAGTTTTTTCTTTATATGTATTATAAGAACTAGTTTCTTGCTAAATTTCATGATTCTAGATTAATCTAGATCAACGGGACGTACCCTATTTATGTTGATTCCTCTGAGAGTGTCGATTACGTTTTACTTCATAAACGGCCGTATCTTCTTTTTACGTTAACTTAGAAGTTTGATTTTTCACAGCTTCAAGGGACTGTAGACCTGAGTATATGATGATCATATAAAAGTTCCGTTTTTTTCCTTTTGAGGTACGAAGCCCTTAAAATGAATAAATATTCAAATTCAAAAATCTTTATCCAACATAGGCCAGTAAGCACTTATTGACGTCAAAACAAAGCAAAAATTCTAATTTAAAGAAAGGAAACAGTTGTTTGCAAATACTCGTACAAGTGTGGGAAGAAAGATTGAAAATGTGTTTTTCGTATTCGAATTTCATATACACATTTGTCTGACGCTCCTACGATAAAGGAAAACATCGTGAGGCAACCTGCATATACATATATCTGCGAAGAAATTCAAAGGTGTATGTGAAGTCGATCAAACCGCACTGGGCCAGCGTGGTTGACTAAGGTCTAAACATTAACTGAGGATAGACTCGAGCCCCTCAGTAAGGACGTATAGGAGTTGTTACGATTAAGAAAGAAAAAATGTTGCTTATACACTTGTTCGGAAATTGAGCGAGCACTCTCGAGACGAACAAGCAAGAAACTCGGAAGGTCTAATATTTTATCTCCTCTTTTAAGAAGATTGCGAAGCTGTAAATTTTCATACAAAAAGCGATAACGCTTTTCTCTCTCTTTACATAGTCCAATTTTCATAATTTTTGGAAATGTAGTAGATATAATGAAGATCTAGGTTTGTACGTTTTGATTTTGAAGTAATATTGCTTAGAATATAAATTATTCGCATCTAAATATCTATATTTTAGACTTAAAAACTACCTCGAACATTTTTATCTTTTTTTTTACTAAATTATACTGAATTACAAAAAATCAAAACGTACAAATATAGATTAAGGTATACTGAACCTAATGAGATCAAAAGTATCTAATTTCGTAATGGTTTAGGGGGGTAAAACCGCCCAAAACCAAATTTCCATAAGTAATGTAGGCACTGCCCCCCTAGACAAGACGCATTTCGATAATCGCTAACGCAATCGCTAGAAGGAAAATGTATGCGATTTGACATAAGCCCTCGCTTAGCTTTCGAGCGCAATTGTCAAATCTCATACATTGTCCAATTAGGGGGGCTTGCCTCGGACTTTCAACTCCAAGCGGTGTGTAACAAACTGCATTTTTGAAACTGCATACTCGAGCCATGAATTGGCGCTTCACAGTCCTCTTAAATCGCCATTTACAATATTGTTTCTTTACAATAACGATTTATTAATATTGCCACTTGCAATTTGACCACAACTCAACTCGTTGATACGTAGCTATTGACAGTGAATAAAGACCTTATTCACTGTCAATCGCTATCAACTTTGGCTTAAAAATTTAGGGAAATCGATACGGTTGAATTTTAGTTAGGGTTAAATAACTCCTTGTAGCTTACAATCATGGCCATGGCATCAATACAGTATGTCGAAGAACCAGCTCAAATCATGGCGCTCATCATCACAGCCTAACACGTTCCACTACTAGGCACAGGCCTTCCTAGATCGAAGAAACATTCAAGGAGTAGGATCATAACACCATCACGCTGGCCCAATGCGAATTGGTGAGTAGAAACGGTTGCAATACTAAATACTAGCCGGGACCAAACGGCTTAGCGTGCCTTCCGAAGCACGGAGAAACTCGAGATCACAAAGTTTTGTTCACCCATCCAGTGTCCAAGCATGGCGAAGATTAACTACTACGCTACCGACGTCCTCGAATATCCTAAAACTACCCATACATTACAAAATCCTGGCCGAGGTAGAAAAAAAATATTTTTATTTATTGAGTTTTCAATTTATTTAGAATTGACGAGTGAAGTCCCTATAAAGACAAGAAGAAAATATCGTGTCACAATGTTTGCTATCGAACTCACCGAAACGGCTTGACCGATTTTTATGATTTTTTTTGTGTATATTTAGAAGGTCTGAGAATAGGTTGTAGGCTCTAAAAATATTTCTTATACCCCTAGGTGATAAGGGTATTTTTGGACAATTATTATGGCGAAAGGTAGTTCGCGGGCATAGCTAGTGATTTCATATAAATAATATCTTACTGGTCCCTGTTTGCCAAGTAAATATACATATACAATATGGTTACGTTCAACAATGTCTGTTCAAAGACTAACTTGTTTACAACTCCCCGTTATCTCCAGACTTGTTAGGTGAGTTAACTTAGTGAGCAAGTTGTATGAATTCATCAGACTCCCTCCACAAAAGCCACTTACTAGAAACACTTCTGCCTAGGCAGTTCGGAACAATTAAATAATGTTCTTAACAAGATTAAAACGGAGTATGTCGACGACAATATGGCGCTTTTGGTTGTTCAGCCCACAGTACTTTGTATTTTAATGTTAAGTTGTATACTTATAAATTTGTTTTCAGTTATATGACATCATTGAAATTTAGCGGAGGGAGACTGTACCAGGGTCGTCTGCATGGGTAACTCTGTCTTACCTATTTCTGCCGCAAAGCAGCAGTGCTTGCATTGCTGTGTTCCGGTTTGAAGGGTAAGATATGGCAGTGAAATTCGTGGGTACCGCGACTTTACATCTAATGTCACACACAAGTTGGCAACGTACACCGTGGTTCTTGTGGGGGTTGCAGCTAGTTTTACTGCGAATCTCACAGGAGCCACATGTATTATATATAGGTGACTGTTACCACTTACCATCAGGTGGTCAGTTTGTTTGTTTGCCAACTTTTCAACAGATCCCTTTATGTCTTCGGAAACTTCGGAAACTTTTTTAAAGGAAAAAGAACCTTCAATCTATGGAAGTTATAGTATTATTAAAATTTTATGTTGCATGTTTATTTTGGACTTTTTATTGTGTAAGCTGTAAATATTCTTTGTTTAGAACTGTCATTTCATAGCACAATTTTTATTTAACTATAAGTTAAAATGATATTTTTATTTATTAGAATAACGCAATCATATTTTAATACCAAATTTTAATAACAAAACTACGCATACGATTTACATTAATTTTTAAAAGTTCTTCTGGTGCTTGTATATTATTAGTTATAATTTCTATTTCAATAAATTTGCTTTTATTTAATGAAAAGAGTCTTAAATTTATATTTTGCATCATTCAAATTAAAAAAGAATGATTAAAAACAATTTTAGGGAATTTTGACCACGCTGCCTTGAACGCGGAACCACCGTGCAACGCGCAACGGCAGCACAATAAGGACAAAAAGTGTGTCTACCCACACAGGCTGTGATTCTAAAGTGAAGCATTTTCACTTTTTTACTCCTATCTAAAGGCGCCTCTTCACAATGGCCCATGATGGCCCATCAAATGATCGTCCATCAATGCCGCCATGATAGAGCAATTCTCCACACAATCGTGAATATTAATTTACTAACTGTTTACTGTTATGATAAGATGTCTATCAAAAATATTTTACAAAAACTAAAAACCGACTTCAAAAACACTGAAAAGTTAAAAATAATATAAGAATAGGTACAAACAACATCACACTTCTATATTGAAGTCGGTGCCAAACGATGATCTCCTAGAAAGTCTTAAAATTTGTCACCGACTTCAATATAGAAGTGTGATGTTGTTTATATGTACCTATTCTTATATTATTTTTAACTTTTCAGTGTTTTTGAAGTCGGTTTTTATTTTTTGTAAAATATTTTTTATTTTTTAGTGAATGCTATCTTTTTAGTGAAAGAAACCCTAATTTAAAAAATCAAGGAAAACGCTACTTTTAAGTAAATTAGCGTTTTCCTCGTTTTTCTTGGGATCCTATCATCAGATCCTGATTTTGGTGACCTTGGAACCACCCCAGGAGTATACTCTATCAAATACAAAAAAAATATGAAAATCGGTCCACAATTGGCGGAGTAATCGCGTAACATACACACAAAAAAAACATAAGCATCGAATTGAGAATCTCCTCCTTTTTTGAAGTCGGTTAAAAATGGACATCGAAGAGATTATCGCGGCAGCGGCAATATTTTTACTTAGCTCTTATAATCATCTACTTAATGTGCGTGAAAAAAGGAACATCATACAGTAAACTTTATTTACCGAGAAGTCTACACTGTACTCGTGTGGACGCGTATGCCATCATGGGCCATAATTCCTTTGATGTACCGACAATTCGCCGATTGCTCACGATTACCGGCGATGATGGCCGATCATAGACAATCATGCCCTCTACACAATCGTGATTGTGTATACTTGGCCATCATGGGCCATTGTGAAGAGGCGCCATTATAGTATACTTATTGAATATTTATTTGGTTATTTTGTTATTATATTAGTATGGTATATTTGTTTGGTTAAAGGAACTTATATTCTTAGATAAGTATGTACGGAGCCCCTAGTGCGCGAGACCAACTCGCATTGGCCTTTTTTTCTATAAAACTCCCGGCCCTTGATTGTGAAACAAAAAAAGTATCACGATTGCACAATTTTAAAAGTCAATTTCAAAGTGCATCCATCTATTTTTAGCCGCCTTAAAAAAGGAAGAAGGAGGTTCTATGTTCGACAGTATTTATTTTTTTATGTATGTTCACCGATTACTCGGCCATTCGTGGGCCGATTTTTATTTTTTTTTGTGTTCGAAAGAGAATGCTCCCGAGGTGGTCCTATTGTCACCAAGTCATGATCTGATGATGGAATCCCAGACAAATCAAATCGACTCTTAAATTTCATAAACACGTCCAACGTGTTTCATGTTTTTTCTGAAGATATTCAGGTACCTATTTGCATCTGGTATTCATCGGCTCTCTATTTCTAGGCATAAAAATTATTGTCATAAAATCATATTCCATAATTTTGATTGAAATAATCGTCAAGACGCATAATAATCAGGAAGCAGAATAGTAATAAGCATAATATTGTGTGGCAGAAAAACATTTGTCATAAGTATTAAAACCCATAAACTCGAAACACAGAACAACTTGACGCATAATTTTTCAAAGCATAAATAATGTTTAGCATATTAATCACAACGAACAATACGATTACGCAGAATTTCTCTAGGTATAAACTTGCGCGCAAGCATGCAGCAATGTATCATGCAGTATGCATGCAAGCATGCAGTATGCATGCAAGCATGCAGTATGCATGCAAGCATGCATGAAAAATGCAAGCAAGCATGCAGCAATGTATCATGCAGTATGCATGCAAGCATGCATACAACATGCAAGCAAGCATGCAACATGCAAGCAAACATGCAACATGCAAGCAAGTATGCACAATGCAAGCAAGCATGTACCACGCAAGCAAGCATGCACATGCATGGTTTCTGTCACGGCTCCGACGCTGCGGGGCTCCTGCGGTCCCACGCGAGCTTATCGTCGCAGATTGGTTTTCGCTCACCACCGCAGCTTCGGATTGCTGGCTGGCTTCGCAGGCCATCCTCAGCCGCGGCGGCAAGCGTTAAAACCACCTGCTCCTCAGCTCGCGGGCCGCCTCGCCCCTCCGCGCCTACACGGGTTTGAATAACACTCTAGGGATAGGACAAACAAGACTACGTGGAGTCGGTTTTGCAGCGATTCGTTTCTGTCACTAGTAGCATGAATGAATTACTTTTTCAAATAAAAAAATCAATATATATACTATGCAAAAATTATATCAAATGAAAATATAGAAGATTCGAGTATCATATTTGAATAAATAATATATGGAGTTATTATAAAAAGTTAAGTAAAACAGAGTAAACAGTATATCCTTTAAAATAACATCATTTCTAATTATAAATAAATGCCCCAAAATATTAGAGATATCATTAATTATGACACTTAAAATTATGGCAAAACATTTTAGGACTACCAATATTATGTCATAAGAAATTAGTAATTTCATTAATTATGCTTCATAAAATTATGCCTTTGGGTTTGGATAATTGTGCCTTATACAAATTATGCAATGAAATAATTATGTGACGTTAATGTTATGCTTTTCGATTATTATGCTTAGTGATTTATGCCAAGCGTCTTTATGACAAACAACATTATGCCTAATGAAAGGTCCCCGGTATTCATCATATCATGTTACTGAGCCGATGATGGAAGGTTTCTGGTAGGTTAGGGGTTCGGGAATAATCCCTTCGGTACTGTTTAGAGCGAAAAGCGTTTTTTTTAAATGTTATTTATGTTTTAACCGCCGCCGTGGTCTAGTGTTGGTGACCACCGGGTGTTGATCGGGAGTTCCGGGGTTCAATTCCCGATGGGGGCAGAAATTTTTCTACTTGGTTTGGTTGGTGGTAGGGCTTCTGAGCCCGCCTGGCTAGCTACCACCGTCTTACCTAAGTTTGTCGCCATAATAACAATGTTTATAGCATTGTTGTGTTCCGACAATTAGAGGTAAGATAGCCAGTTCCTCAATTATTGAGGAATCCGGGTGAAGCTCATTTCCACTTTCGGCCTTATCGTCACTTACCATCAGGTGAGATGACGGCCGAGAGCTTCCCTGTCGTATGTAAAAAAAATGTGTTTGCCTTGACTCAAATTCTTGAAAAATTGAAATATTTTTTTTACCAAAAATAAAACGGACTTCGAAAAGTCATAAATAATATAAGAAAACATGCCACGTCACAGTTTTATATTGAAGTCGGTGCCAAGCAATGATCACCTGGAGAGTCGAATAAATATGAGAACAATTTATTAGTAAATTTTGTTAAAATTTGGCACCAACTTGAATATCAAAATGTGATGTTGCATGTATTCATGGTGTTTTTGAAGTCGGTTTTATTTCTTGGAAAAAAAATATCAGACGGTTGACACATACTTATATTGACGCCGCGCCGCAACGACTGGCAAATACAAACGATTACAAAACGATCGTGCGCGATAGATTTTGACAATAATGGCCATTTTCACCAACCTCTTCTTAGCTTAGGGTACTCTTAAGAGCCCTGGGACCTTACCATGATTGCTTATAGCAAGGTTAAATCAATATTGAAACAGAGACACCGCTCTTGCTGCGTATCGCGCCATCCCGCTCTCAGTACGGTTTCAATATTGTTTCAGACGATCGTGGTTAGGGGGCTATTAACGATCAAACATGTTTGTCAAACTTGCTTGACAAACTTTGCGTTTTCATCAAACACGACGTCAATCCAAATACTTTTCAAACACATCAAACACGTAGTTCATTTGTCAAACGCGTCAAACACAGCCCTACACGAACAAACATGTTTGTCAAACACGTAAATTTGATTACGTGAATTTGAAACGACAGCCATGTTTGATTGTGGCTTGGCTTTTAGATGGCATGCTGTCACATTCTTTTCATTAAAGACAAAAAGTGACAGCATACGTCTTAGGTGCTTCCTAAGCTAAGTTATGGTTGGTGAATCGGCCATAAGCCCCCCAATCCGCACCTAATACTGCGTTTACATTCAGCAGAAGTGGGTAAGTAAATAGGTGAAGTGAAGAAGCTGGAACTAATGTGCACTAGTGCTGCAACTCAAAAACACATCAATGTTGATCTATCATAGAACTGAATTTCAAGAATAAGCTCTCTGGTAAAGGTCACGGGAAGCCCCTGGATGCGAGCAGGGGGCGCAGATCCAAACATTTTTGCAGATACATGAAAGAGACATGTCCAGCAACAGACGTCTCTCGGCTGAAATGAGATGATGATGACGAACTATGCATTAATAGAATGATTACAAGCTGTGCCCGTGAACTACGTTTTGCCTCTAAAAATACTAATATCGCTATTTAAAAATGGGGGTAGGTGGTAGAGGGTAAGTATTTTTAAAGCCAAATTATACAAATAAAAAATATATAAAAATGTTCTGGAGAGGGAGGGTCATTAAGGGGTGTGAAAATTAACCTACGATCTTTTCTCAGACCTACCAAATAAACATAATAGTAGATTGTTTACCAAGGGAGTAAAAAAACAAATTTTAAGGCGAGAGTGTTTTTTGAATCCAGAGCGGAGCACGGGATTCAAAGTACTTCACTCAAACATAAAATAGTGTTGCTCCCGAGGTGGACACTCCATTTTATCACGTTTTATGAGAAAATAAGCGAGACTTGTGCACAGAGCACAAGACCTCTTTCTGTGTTCTGTGGACTTGTGAGTAAAGTCACAGATTTTATTTATTTACATACATTTAGTTAGGGACAATCAGACAATAGAAAGAAAAAAGAAAAACTACTAATAGATACTTATAGAGTATAATATTTACATTTGAACAATTAAGTATAAAAGTTCTTCGTAATAATCTTTCTGTAGATTTTAACATTGAATAGGTACTCCAAAGAGTTGTAGATTGCTTAGATTTGGCTAAATCTTGAAAATATGCCAAAAAGACGTATTCTGAAAAAGATTTCGCTTTTCTTGCATTTTTCCAAAGGATGAAATTGTGATATGCTTTGATATACTGTTCACGGGATTTTGTAGGTAAAAGACCACATTACTATCACATTTTTAGCGTCTGATAAAATACTTTTATCGTCATTCATTGAGGAAGACACACTCATTTTTTATAAAATATCACATCTCAATTTGAATGCAATCACCAACGAACTATAAAGGCAGAATGAATTTCGCGCGTTTTTTTTCACAAACTTCTTTTTTTAATTATACTTAGTAACTATTTCATACAATGTTCGCGATCGATCTCTTTGGTGATTGAAACTTTTACTCACAATATCCTCATTCTAAATTCAAATCCCTGTTAGTCCCTGAGGGATTAAACAGGTATTTTGGTCCCTGTTTACGGGGGACCAAGTAACTATTTTTGAATAGATGTGTTAAAAATAATTATTGACCGTTACGTATACGTCAATGCAAAAAAAAATTATAAAAATCTATCAAACCGTTTCGGAGGACTTTGATAACAAACACTGTGATACGAGATTTTTATATATAAGTTAATTGACAGTAGGTCTTACTTACTTAAAAAGTTTTCAGATTTTCATATACACGTCCTTCAACAAAATACTAGACAAGTTTAAACAAGTCTGTATATTTCCTAAATTCACGTTTAATAAAGGGCCTGTGCTCGGTATTGTTTTGCGACAGGAAACATCTTACTGTTGACATGATTAGGTTTAAAATTGCATAATTCATTGAGACTGCTGTTTTGGTTACAATTGGAGTTTCTCATTTCGGGCGGTCTTAACGAGCCGCCTGGAGAATCGCAAACGAGATTACGCAAAAATCCAACGGAACATAATATTTTTGTGTCGAAACGCTATCGCAATGGAGGCGACAGTGTAAACAACTTTATCGTGTTGACATTCCCTCTCTTTTTGCTTTTCTTGAGACAAAGCTGTTGCGTATTGTACATTAGGCGCCATGCCAAGCTTTACCTTTGCACTACGAAAACTGTCCTTATTACGATCATTTTAAGAGCAGTGAAACGGTCTAACAGTTTACTGTTATGGTAATTTGATGGTAATACGATGGCTAGTAGACAGGTGTTTGAAATTATTCGCTAAAACTCCTACGACCACTTGATGACCACTGAAACTCCACATCTTGTTTTTAGTCGGGTCGATCTCGAATCAAGAATACTCCATCACCTGACCAACCCAGCCGGTTAAAAGCCAATAGGATTCCTAAGACTAATTTCGATCATCAATCAACATTGATATTATGACGTTCTGTACTCTTGATTTGTACAACGCCAAGGCAAAATCGAATCGCTTGCAGTTGCAACAACTTTTCTTTGTGATACGATGTGGGTCTTAGCTGAGGGAGGCTTCCGGTGAAAAGGCCCTCTCTGATTTGGGCCCACGGGCCCAAACAGGCCCTTTCGTTCCAATTTTATCGTATAAATTCTCTCTCTCTCTTCTTTGCCTCACTTTTTAGGGTTCCGTAGCCAAATGGCAAAAAACGGAACCCTTATGGATTCGTCATGTCTTTCTGTCCGTCCGTATGTCACAGCCACTTTTTTCCGAAACTATAAGAACTATACTGTTGAAACTTGGTAAGTAGATGTATTATGTGAACCGCATTAAGATTTTCATACAAAAATAGAAAAAAAACAATAAATTTTGGGTGTTCCCTATACTTAGACTGAAACTCAAAATTTTTTTTTCACCAAACCCATCTATGGATCTTCAAAATAATTTATATATTTTTTTAAACTGAATAGTTTGCACGAGAGACACTTCCAAAGTGGTAAAATGTGTGTTTCCCCCCCACCCCCCTGTAACTTCTAAAATAAGATGATAAAACTAAAAAAATACATGATGTACAATACCATGCAAACTTCCACCGAAAATTGGTTTGAACGAGATCTAGTAAGTAGTTTTTTTAAATACGTAATAAATCGTAAACCGCAATTACTCGCTGCTACGGAACCCTTCATGGGCGAGTCCGACTCGCACTTGGCGGGATTTTTATGAGTTAGGATGCTGTTGCGCACCGCACCTGCCAATGGTTAGTCGAGAATTCGCGAAGCTCTGCCTGCACTAAGCCACATCGACATCCATTTTGTTCTTCGATGGTGGGTCGGTCTGGAATCAGGAAAACTCGACCACCAGATCACACCCGGACAGCGCAGCCGGTTACAAGCCACTTTCCCGTTTTCAAGCAATTTCGATTTTCTGTACCGCCACAGATATAAAACATAAAGTTCTTAAATTCCTTCCGGGCATCTGACCACCATGAACTTGCCACTTGATAACGAATATACCAACTTAATACTAAACATTATACATAGAACTCCTTAAATCCAAAAAATAGTAGGTATATAATTCTAAAAAGAACTTACTAAAAAATTAAAACTAATTAAAATAAACTAAGGTCCAACCCTGAATTGGGCGGCATGGAGGCAAGAATGCTGGCTGCGTTTGATATTGTTAAATATTTTATCTAAACATTCTGAAAGACAGAATCATGATTAATAATATTTCACTCGATACAAAAAAATAGAAAGATTACTCTGTTCAATATAGCAGCTGTGAATCAGAAAATGCAATAACAAATGACATATAAAACTTTTACCAATAGATGTACATGTTTATTGTCTAAAATACATTTTTTATTTTATACAGTTTTACAAAAATCGATTAAAAAGTGTAATAAATGTTTAAAAAGAACTTTTTTAGATACAAGCTTTTAGTACTCATCAATACGAATCAAACGAGCCTAAACTCGATGGGGTTGTGTCGTTTTATTGCGGAGTTCCTATGGCCACCTCCAGCTCCAGCGTTAGATCAGCTCCATTTCATCATAATATTGCATTGTCACGCGATATGCATATATGCATGCAAAATTTCAGCTCAATCGGAAACCGGGAAGTGGATCAAGTCAAATTAACCATGCAAAATTTCATTACAGACACGGGACAGGTGAAAGTAAATAAAAGCTTATAAAATAGAACGCTTTCGTTCGGTCACAGCGCGTAAGCAACATTAGAAGCTATGCAATTATCAACTTTATTTCATTGCAATAAGGCAGTCGCCGTGCACGAGTAATTTCCTGGGAAACCTCGCTTTAAGGCAAATTTCGGTTAATCAAAATTGATATTGTGGACGTTCCGTACCTACTCTTGAGTTGCAAGTTGCTATACTGCAAGCACTGCGACACAGCAGGATCGCCCACAGGCAAGGCGTGGCGGTAGTAGCTACGGTAGCGACGACAAGGAGTGTGGTCGCAGCCGAGGCAGTGCAGTGGTGGCGGCGGCGAAGAGGGTGCGCGTGATGGTATACGACGTGGCACGGCTGCGCCTGGCACCACTGCCCTGTGTGCTGCGGAACGTCGACGACAGTTGCATCTGTACTACGTACAGCAGGGCACTACTGCAGAACAGGTGCAGGCCCACTTAACCACTATTTGCGGTAGTGACGTGTGCTCGGTTGACACCCTTAAACCTCGCGGGAACTATGCGTCGTTTAAGCTTGGAGTACCGATTAAGTTTTGTGACCTAATATTGTCTCCCGATAGGTGGGCCGAGGGCATTTGTGTAAAGGTCTGGCAACAGAACTTTCGTACGACTCAGGGGAAGAGGCGCATCAGCGGGTCTTCCTCGACTTAAAAACTATTTGATTTATTATCAAAACGTACGTGGATTGCGGTCAAAGACTGATATATTCCACATGAATGTTGCTCAATGTAATTTTGACATTATTGCCCTGACTGAAACTTTTTTGACAAGCTCTGTGTGTGACGGTGAGCTGTTCCCCAGCGGGTGGCAGGTGGTGCGGCGCGACCGTACAGCCGACGCTGGCTGGGGCGGCGTATTGCTGGCCGCACGCGAGTGCTACTCGATGCGTGTCATTCTAGATATTGATGGGCTCACGCCTGACATGGAACTGCTATTTGTTATTATTACCTATAAGAATGTAAAATTTTTATGTTGTGTTGTTTACCTTCCCCCGAGCTATAATGATGGGCAGTATTTGGGTCTTGTCCTGTATAGAGAATGCGGTATGTGCATATCCTGACCTAAGCTGTATATTACTCGGTGACTTTAATCTCAATTCGTGTAGTGCTAATGTAAAACATAATTTTGACATTTTTTGTAATTTTTGTAAATTTGATCAATTTAATAATATTGTAAATAGCCACGGGGGTATGTTGGATCTCGTGTTGAGTGACCTGGATAGGAACGGACTAACTGTGACCGGTAGTTCTGATCTGTTGGTGCCTATGGACGAGTACCACCCGCCCCTCGAGGTGTCGGTGTCGTTGCCGCGCGGTCCACCGTCGGCGCCGCCCACGCCGTGCTCGCGTGCGGGCACCTGCCCCGATTGGAACTGGCGTAAGGCTGACTACGAGGCGCTTTACGCGTCCTTAATTGAGATTGATTAGACAGACTTTTAGTGGCCACCGACGTCGATTGTGCCACTGAAATCCTGTATTCTAAACTTTACTCGTGTTTTAACAAGTTTGTCCCTCTTAAAAATCGATCTCGACAAAACTCAAACTTTATTTACCCAAAATGGTACACAGCTGAAATAATACGCAACATTAAAAATAAATACTACCATCTAAAGAAGTTTCGGCAAGAGGGCAAAGAATTTAATAGGGAAATGTTTAAATATTATAGGACTCATGTAAAGCATTTGATTGACAAAGCATATAAGTCGCATATAGGCCAATTAGAGGAAAACATTATTAATTCTCCGATAAAATTCTGGGAGTATGTCAAAGACAAAAAGAGAGAGGCAGCGGAATGACGAGTGTTTCCATTTTGAGGGTAAGGAGGTGACTGGGCAAGATGCAGCAGACGCCTTCGCTAGGTACTTTAGCTCAGTGTTTGTACAGGAAAAGCCGCGCCTTGACGTGACGACGGCAGCTCGTGCGGCGTACTCCTCGATGGACTCCAGGTCTGTCTCCATCTCTTCCGTCAGTGAAGTGGATTTAACTGAGGCCATACGGCGTCTTAAGCCCCGTTCGTCAACTGGGCCTGACGGCATCCCAGCTTTTCTGGCTAGGGATTGCGCGTCTGAATTGCTACCCTTCTACTTCTTCTACCCTTCTTTGTTTGTCTCTGGGATGGTCGGGCTGGATACACTAACATTAAGGAGACAATGGCTCTTACTGGTCCACTACCTGTCCATTATTCACCACCGAGTGGACAGTCCGGCGGTGTTGGCAGGCATCGGGCTGCTGGTGCCGACGCGGCTGCCGCGGGATGCGGCGGGGGCGATGGTGGCGCCGCGTCGCCGACCGCGCCTGTTACAGCGGCCGTCCGCTCGAGCGCGCTATGCCATGCACGCGCCCACTCCGCGCGCTATGTCCCTACTGCACTTGTTCACTCAGCACGAGACTACCGACATATTCGCGGATCGCTTTGCCCATTTATGCAACGCAGCTAGATTGTTTCTGACATGCAACAGTCCATAATGGTGTCAGTTATTTTTGTGAATTGTTCTGTTTTTGACATTTTTTATTAACATTTTTTTTAAATTTGGTTTTGACATATTGTTTGGAATTATTTTATTTGACATGTTACTTATTTGACATTATTTTATTTGACATTTTACTTATTTGACATTATTTTATTTGACATTTTATTTTATTTTACTTGATATTCTATTTTTATTCCACATTTTGTTTTATTTTGTTTGAAAATTTGCTGCTCTTTTTATGTATCTATGGGTCATTTTTTTGTTTTTGACATTTTTATATTAACACATTTTTAATTGTTCTATATTAATTTGATTGTGACAATTTTGATTGATGTTGTTTTGTTTGTAATTTTTGCTTAATTGACATTCTGTTCTGTTTCGTTCCATATTTTGTTTATTTTTTTTATTGTAAAATTTATCGTGTTTTAATGTAGGTATTAAATAAATAAAATAAAATAAATAAATAAATACTATTTATAATACGCCAGCGTTACTTTTCCTCGTGGCGCAGAGTTGAGAGAGGCTATCGGCGAATGATCCGGCTCTGAATTGGGTCCACACACAGACCCAATTGCCGTATCCATTTATTTTATTATTATTCTTTCGGTGATTGAGTCCGCTATCAAATTAAACGAAAGATTTGTGACACGGGCGAGCTCTACTCAAGGCTGTTTCAAGTGTACCTACTTGAAATTAAATAGATTTTTTCATCGGTAATCGACTCACAGGTATCTGCACGTCAATGAAAGTAACAAATTCCTTTGCTATGCATGCACTAAAGTCTGCATGTACTAAAGTCTACAATAATTTGCATCATATGGCAAAAAGAGTTATCAGTCAATTCTAAATAGAAGTGTTGACGTACACCAGTGGTCAGAAAACTAAACGCGGTCGCACATGTGCGAAACTCGTCGCATGAAAGGCTTTCATTCGAGTAAATACGAGTTGTAAATGTCTCGCCGGTGCAGCCATGAAGTTGGCGGTGTGATAGCAACAAATAAAGGTCTATAGAGATCTATAGTGGTGATAGAGTTAGTTTCGAGAAAAAATATCATAAATAGCTTTAGGTACTTACCATTACTAGGACTACAATCCACAGCATTGTAGTAGTCCTAGTAATAGTTACCCTATTTACACTTGCGTTGCGGCTGCTGCACTGTACGAGTACGAGTATACGTGCAGTACAGTGGACCAAGACAAAAGCCATCAGACGCTTAATTTCCGCAGTCGTACCGAAGAAAAAATTTTTTTTTCCGCAGCGAATGTCATCTACCTACATACATTTTCTTTTTGTGGAACGACTGCGGAAAAATAAGCGTAAGTATGTACTATGAAGAAAAGTGACAACGTAAAATTGAAAGAAATATTTAAGCAAAAGAATAATAATAATAATAAATGCTTATTTAAAACACACTGGTCAAGTAGGTAGAACAAATCCATATTATGACAAACTCATAATTATAATGTTTATTCATAATTTTTACACTATTAGTGATGACCTTATGGTAAGGTATAGTTTAATCCTGTCAGCCACCAACCGGTCGAATACGACCGGTGTGGCTTTACGCTATGTAATAGTGAACACTACCCTCACAAAAGGATATTTATAAATTAATACATTTCTTTTTACAAAATGAAAAATATACTTTGGCTCTGAAATATTTTTTTTTTGTGAAAAAAAAAATTATTGAGGGTATTTAAAAAAAAATCGTAGCGTGATGTCACACCATCGCATGCGACCGCCTAGAGAGGAGAGGTTAATACAATGATTTTTTTTTTAAATCCTGAAATGATCGCTAAGCTTTCAAAGCGGTGACGGTAAATAACGACACGGACTAATGTAATCGACTGTATCTTTTTACCGTCAGTAATTAATAACCGTCATTTGTTTAAAGTCATTAAGTACCTTCTAGCGTAGGGCACGCTATTAAATTGTGTTTAGGAAATAAACTGGGATTCGATGTAAAGAGCCAATTTATTTCACAATAATCATAGTTAGAATGTCAACCGTCAATTTGACAATCAGTATAAAAAGATAAAACTATTTTTACCAACGACCAATTGCCAGAAACTAAAAAAGAAGAAGAAGAAAATTATTTTTCATCCCCCCATCTCGGAAAGAGTATTTTTGCTATTCGATATCTGACCGCCAAAGCCGTTTTTATCCGCTTGAGGTTAAAGTAAATTTGAATTTAGAACATCGCGTGCACTAGGTATGTGATTTCAAAACATCATTAAACCTATTTACTTCCATCTCTATGGTGCCGAATTTATCATACAACTTTTTTTAAATTTGTTATAAACTCAAGACTCTGATCCTTCTTGGTGTACTTTTGTTTTTAATTTGCTTTGCGCGCGCCATTTTGTTTTGACGTCGTATTGTTATAAATGAGAAACTTGAAAACAAAAAAAAAACGTAGTATTTGTTATACATAATATAAATATTTTTCTGTAATACTTACCTATCATAATGTTGTAGTAAATATGTACCTAAACTGAAATAAAAGTATCTTGTGATTGTAAATGTTTTATTTTCAATTTAGTCATTTCCTCGCTGAGGGGGGATGAAAAGTTAGGTGTTGCACTCGAATGCAAAGATTTTTCACCCTGTGCTCTTTTGATTCCCTCGCTGACGCTCAGGAATCTAATTTTTTGAATCCTTCGCTTACTCGGTCATCAAAGTTGAGCACGCGGTTAAAAAGCAACTTTGCACTCATGTATAACAAATAACTATTAAAACGCCTTAACTAAAAAGGTTACATAGAAGTGAGAGGCTAAAGGTAAACAAAGTTAGGTAGGGCGAGCTGTAGCGTTGGAGGAGTGGGTTGGACGCCGGCAGGGCAGCCTCACCTACCGGATGGTGCAGATGATGACCGGCCACGGCTGCTTTGGCCATTATCTGCACCATGTCGCACGGAGGGAGGAGACGCCGCAGTGCCACCACTGCGGCGCTCCCGACGACACGGCCGGACACACCCGGCCCGGAGTGCCCGGAGTGCCCGGCCTGGCGACCCCAGCGCGACGCATTAGCCCTCGCGCTGGGCCTAGGTAGGGGTGCGCCCGTCGTGCTGGCCAACGTCGCACGCGAGATGCTGACCAGCGCGACGGCGTGGGAGGCTGTCGCCTCCTTCTGCGAGGAAGTAATCTCGCAGAAGGAGGCTGCGGAGCGGGCGCGAGAGGTTGACCCTCTCGCCGCACCGCTCCGGCGCAGGCTGTTGGGTAGGAGGAGGCGCGCGTTCCTGGACGCGCGCCACCAACTCCCCTAAGCAAGCTGGGGATGAAATGGCCCGGCCGGCCGACAACCGGTCGGGAGACACTTTTCTACCCCTGGCCTGCCCGTCTGGGGGGTCGAATTATGGCACTTGTCGACCCCCCCGTAGAGGTAAGACCTGGTGCTTGCGTCAGGCCTACTATCCAGGGGGCGCACTCGGGGAATGGCTAACGCCGATCCCGAGTGTGTCTCTACGGAGGTAGAAGTTGCTCTGGAGGGTGGTTTAGCCAGGTATGGGGTTACCCAGGTAACCCGAGTCCAATGGCATATCCTTGGGGCGGCTTTGTCAGCTTTCAGCCCCTTGTTGAATCGTAAACAGATTCCCCCGCCTCAAAAAAAAAAAAGAAAAAGGGCGAGCTGTAGCGAGCCGGTAGTGTTCGCGTTCGAGGCGATCTCCGCGCTATAGCCTACGTAATCTTTTCAATTTTCAAAAATGTATGTGTAAAATTGCAATACTTATTACTAACAATTTTAGAAGACTGTGACTATCTGCGTATTAACTAAATAACTGCCGTAGTAGAGTATCATTTTAATTTTGAGCTAATTTATGTACTTCATTTACCTATTGAGTGGAGCTGTTTTATGGAACAAATCGTTATCATCATCATCAGCATATGCCATTTTATGTTTACAAATAAAAGTTATATGCATAGAAACCATATCGTAATAATGTTGGTATCGGTTATTTAATGGCCCCACCGAGTGTCCGCAATGTGGGGCGGCCTGAATAGATGAGTCGCGGCGGCCCCGATGCCGAGAACAATTTTAATGATGTCTTACCCTCAAATAAGCAGTCTGAAGGCTCAGCTGTACATAATTATTAAACGTAGATCGATTTAATATTTTGTTTTAAAAAGGCAATACAAATTATCTTGCAGTAATAGGATATAGAGCATAAAAGCGATCGACGACTAGCGGCTGTAGACGCGACGATTCACGATATGATAAAACGATAAATCGATATGAACTGCCAAAATATGTTGCATTTAATGTCTTACTTGACATTTTATTGACATTAATATATTAATAATACCCAAAATAACAATACCAATATCCAAAACATACTCAAAACTTCAAGATAGTTGAAAAATCCGACTTTTTTAGGAGTTCATATCGATATATCGTTTTATCATATCGTATTTCGGTGGTCACGCTAGGCTGCACGGTTAACGTGCAATTTTTACGTAGTGTAGGTTGGCAGTTGTATTGCAGTCATGCTAACTGCATTCAAAGTGCAATGTGGCCGACGGGGTGCAGTTGAAATGCAGTCGATCTGTGACTTGCGGAGTGACGCCGAGTGTACGAGCAAACCCGTACATTATAATATGTTTAGCGTAATTGCATGCGTCGGCGCTTTGAGCGCGCACCGGTCGCATTGTATGAACATAAATTCAGTATCAATAAAATACTCGCACGGCTAACATCGTGGTATCATTTATTATCATTATCATTCCATATGTATGGTAAACATACCATACATAGTTTGGTCCTTCGAGCTTAAGTGACCTCGCGTACCTTCAGGAAGTTCAGTTCTGTCGTGAGTGAGGTGTTATCAAAACGTGTAGTGAACAACACATTGGATTGCAGTGAAACAAGAATTTGTTAGCGTTGCTTAATTGTATAAGCGACGATAGCCAGCATCAACCAGCAAAGCAACAATAGAAAAAACCGCCGTCGGACAAGCAGCCGAGGAGGTACACTGTCCGGCTCCATTACCAGAGGGAGCAGCAGGGCGATCACAGCAGAACTCAAGTAAGATCTTTCTAATTTTTTGCTAACGTAACAACTGTGGCAATTATGGAAGACTTATTGGCAACGCAGAGCCAGATCATAGCAGCTATTGAAAAGCTTTATATCAACTTTAAAAAGGACGGTGCAGAACGCAAAACACCAGATTATATTAAGAAAAAGGTTAATCTTTTAGATGATTACTGGAGAGAATTTCAGCGAAATCATTTGCAATTATGTAACATAGGTGACGAAGCTCATGATTATTTTACGGGGAATCATTATCAAAAAACTCATGATTTGTTCTCAAAAACTCGCGAACATATTATACAAAGTCTTAAGCCGATATTAAAACCGGCAACACCGTTAGCAACTCCACTGGCTTCACCATCAACTTCGTTAGAACAGCTATGTCCGCCCATTAGCACTGGCACTGAAAAACATGACTCATTACCCAATATACCGAAATTTAAATCACAAGGTACTAACAGCAAACTTGATGAAATGTTACGTAGACAATCCAGCAATTTTAAGGCACTAACACGCACTATTTCCAACATTAACTTTGAGATTTTGACAGACACGTGGGAGTATCAAGATGCATTAAAATCGTTAGAGTCTAGGTGGTCAGCCATTGATACGCTTCATTGGGAATTAGATAGTGAGCTTGATGGTAAAGATCAGTCTTACGAGCAAACGTTTAACTTTCATGAATCAACGTATATCAATATGAAAAAGAAGATCAGTAGCAAGTTATGGTCGGAAAAACACAGAGAACACTCTACACCATTGATCGACATTCCGGTATTTCACGGTAACTTTCAGCATTGGACATCATTCAAAGATTTGTTTACTGAAATTATACACAGTAATCGTTCACTGTCCAATGCCCAAAAAATGCAGTTTCTGAAAACAAAGGTCAAAGGCGAAGCGGAGCGGTTAATCCAACATCTCCAGATTAGCTCCGACAATTACAATACATGTTGGGAAATTCTCAATAATCGCTTTAACAATCGAAAACTCATATTTAATTCACACATTAGCATCTTATTGAATTTGCCAACCATACAACAACCAACAATCAACATCATAAAACGTATTCATGACACGACAATGGAGTGCTTGAATGCAATCAGGAACATGGGTATAGACATCAGTACATGGGACCCGTTGCTAGTATATCTATTAACTCAAAAATTGGATTCAGAAACACTCAATGAGTATTCAGCTTCTCTAAAACAACCACGAGAATTGGCCAAATTAGCAGAATTGTTATCATTCTTAGAAAGCAAATTTACAGCAATGGAATCGTCCAAAAGAAAAGAAATTACCAATCAACAAAAATCAAATACTTATCAAAAATCAAATTATAATTCTAAGCAAGCATACTCAGGAAATAAACCTATACTATCAAACAAACATAATCGTACTTATAAAGTGTGTCCTATTTGCAAAGGTGACGAACATGGCTTATTTTACTGTAAACAGTTTCAAGAAATGACACCGATAGGTAAGCGGCAAGCAATTGAAAAATTAAAATACTGCATTAATTGTTTATTTGATCATTATGGCAATAAATGTATCTCTAACAAACGTTGCCGCGAATGCAACGAGTGTCATAATACTATTGTCCACAAAGCATTTCAACGGAATTGTAACTCTATATCTGGTGGCGTGTCGGTATCAAACAAGCCCGCGCCATGTGAAAGCGCACCTAGTAACGTGCAGCAACGTAAGCATTCAGAAAACAATGCACATGTCGCTCAAATGAACGAATTACCAGAAACCTTATTAGCCACGGCCATGGTCAAGGTACAAAAATCAGATGGTACCTATCAAACATTACGCGCCCTTATCGACCAAGGATCGCAAACAACGTTGATTTCCGAAAAGGCTGAACAACTTTTGGACTTAGCACGAAAACGATGCAAGGGCTTAATCACGGGTATAGGAGCAAAGGACAGCATCTGTAAAGGCATGATCAACATGAACTGCACATCAATGAACAATACATTTTCGTTTAACACAGATGCCTACATCATGAAAAGCTTAACAAAAAATCTTCCTAGCTACACATTTTCAAAGCCTAGTTGGTCGTATTTAGATAACATAGAATTAGCAGATCCTCAATTTTATATAAGTCGCCCAATTGATATTTTATTAGGAGCTGACATTTACTCTCAGATAATTTTAGAAGGAATTTGTAGATCAAATGAAAACATGCCGATTGCGCAACAGACGCGCCTCGGATGGATATTATGTGGCAATGTCAAAAGTTTACATTGTAATGTAGTCCAATTAGACACAGAAAACCTACAACGTTTTTGGGAAATCGAGGACGTTTCTCCAGAAAAATCAACTATGTCAACGGAAGATCAGTATTGCGTTGATTTTTATAACTCTACTACGAAACGATTAGAAGATGGTAGGTTCGAGGTGTGTTTACCTCTGGTATCGAATTACGAGGAACGACTCGGTGATTCTAAATCAATAGCGATTGCACAGTTTAATCAATTACAGAGAAAACTTGTGAAAAATGAAAATCTAGGTCAAAAATACAAGCAATTTATTGAGGAATATAAAGAATTAAATCATTTAAAACCTTGTCTTATAAATAAAAAACCGGAATGCTACTTACCTCATCACTGCGTTTTGCGAGATGACTCATTAACTACGTCATTACGGGTCGTTTTCAATGCGTCCTGTAAAACAACATCCGGTAAAAGCTTAAACGACCTTATGTATAAGGGTCCAAATCTACAGAATGATCTACAGACACTTATTTTAAAATTTAGGCATTATCAAATAGCAATTACGGCTGACATTGAAAAAATGTTTCGCCAGATTTGGATACAACAATCAGATCAAAATTTACAAAAAATTATATGGAGAGATGAACATACAAATTTATTAAAAGAATACATGTTAAGCACCGTTACCTATGGCACCAAGGCCGCACCATTTTTGGCTATCATGACCCTAAGACAGTTATCAAAAAACGAGCGTGAACACTACCCTGAGGCAGCAGAAGTCCTCGAAAAATCCTTTTACACAGATGACCTAATTTACAGCACACATGACATACATAGCGCCATTCAAATACAGCAAAATTTAATATCATTGTTGAGTTCGGGAGGTTTTAATTTAAGGAAATGGGCATCCAACTGTCCGCAACTATTAAAACTAAATGAAGGTCAAACTTCACAAAAAAAATAAAAACTTTGCAATATCAGATTCTGTAAATACAAAGACATTAGGATTGACGTGGAACAGTACACATGATTATTTTACCTACCAAATAAAAACAGAATCACACCATATGAAAACAGTCACCAAGAGATTAATATTATCTGAAATATCAAAGACCTTCGATCCCTTAGGCTGGATAACTCCTATTACAACTAAATTTAAAATATTATTCCAAGAAATATGGTCGTTAAATTTACAGTGGGATGAAGAAATACCAGAAAAGCTATCAACAGAATGGGAATTGATAAAAGATGACATCAAAAATTTAATATTAATTAAAATTCCTAGATGGATAGGAGCAAATCCGACATGTACTATAGAACTACATGGGTTTTGCGACGCATCGATGAAGGCGTATGCGTGCGTTATTTACGCAAAAATTAAAATCGGCGAAAAAATATCAATCAATTTAGTGGCAGGAAAGTCAAGACTCGTACCTAAAAGTAAGAATATAACACTTCCACGATTAGAATTATGTGGGGCATTTTTATTGAGCACTTTAATGAAGAAGGTCAAGAACAGTTTTATGGGATTAAATATCATAACTTTTGGTTGGACAGACTCCACAGCAGTGTTAGGGTGGTTGCAAGGTGATACAGGAAGATGGAAGTCCTTTGTCGCCAACCGCGTAAACAAAATAACGGAGGTGATGCGTAAAGAAGAATGGCAATATGTGAAATCTATTGAGAATCCAGCAGATTGTGCAACAAGAGGCTTATCGACAGTGCGCCTGCAGGAGTTTTCGTTGTGGTGGCAAGGTCCGTCTTGGCTTCTATCATACGATAATAGCAAAAATTGCATGACCTATGAAACGGAAGAAGATATCAAAATAGCAAAACAAGTGACTATCGCGACGCAACAACAATAATTATCTGACTTTAGAAGAGATAAGGCATGCAAAATCAAGCATTATTAAACAAATTCAGCAAAAAGAATTTAGGGAAGATATGCATAATTTACAAAAAGAAAGCAAACTAAATGTAAAAAGCAAGCTGTTATGTTTAAATCCATTTATAGATAACAAGGGTATTTTACGGGTAGGTGGAAGATTAAAGCATGCAAACATAAGCAACGAGATGAAATATCCTATTTTATTACCTCACAACAATCGACTTACCGAATTAATTATTCAGGATGCACACGAAAGTACTTACCATGGTGGAGCTCGGGTGACTTTGGGCTTCATCAGGCAAAAATACTGGATCATCGGGGGTAATCGAGCAACAAAAAAGCATATACGCAAGTGCGTTACCTGTAAAAAATACAATCATATTAAATATAAGCAAATAATGGGAGACTTACCTTTTGCGAGAGTGAATCCATTGCGCCCATTTAGTCATACTGGGGTGGACTTCACCGGCCACATCTATATCAAAACAAACAAAGGACGAGGAACAAAAACCACTAAAGGTTACGTAGCCGTATTCATCTGCATGTCGACAAAGGCGGTCCACTTGGAGTTAGTGTCGGACATGAGTGCTTCAGCTTTCATAGCGGCACTGAGAAGAATGGCAGCCCGAAAGGGCACCCCACAACATATTTACAGCGACAATGGAAAAAATTTCGTTGGAGCAAACAAGATGCTGCAGTTTGAATATCAACAACTACAAAATATTTTCAACAACACAGAATTTATGTCCGTTGTCACCGACATGGAAATTACGTGGCATTTTAATGCGCCATCGTGGCCTTCAGCAGGAGGTCTATGGGAGGCAGCAGTAAAAAGCTTCAAGCATCATTTAAAAAGAGTCGTAGGAGAGCAAAAGTTAACGTACGAAGAAATGTCGACAGTGTTATCACAGATAGAAGGATGTTTGAATACGAGACCACTATGTCCCATATCAGAAGACCCCGAAGACCTCAACTTTTTAACACCTGCTCATTTTTTGCCTTGCTCACCAGTTTTAACAATAGTAGACACAGAAAATGACATGAGAACTAGATGGTACTTAACACAGCAAATTTTCAAGAATATATGGCAAAGATGGCAAAAGGAATATTTATTACAGTTATCACAAAGAAGTAAATGGCAACAGCCGCAAAACAATATTAATGTAAATGATGTCGTGTTAATAAATGAAGAAAATTTACCTCCAGGCAAGTGGTTGATGGGAAAGGTTGTGGAGGTGTATCCAGGTTCAGACGGTCATATAAGAGTTGTAAAGCTTAAGACAAAAAACGGTTGCATTAAGCGGCCTATAATTAAATTATCAAAGCTATTGGAAAATGACATCAAATCAGTTCAAAATTCTCAATTATCAGATGATCAAGGTCAACAACAAAATATTGAAAATTGCCCAAGAAATAAAAGGGTGCCACGATTTAACTTTGTTACACTGACGACATCAATATTATTATTTTTATTAACATTATTTAGTAATACTGAAGGAACATTTCAAACAACACAATTTAGAGAAAACCAGAGACTCTATTTTGATAAAGTATCGGACATGCGATTAATACGGGATGAATGGAAAATCATAATTTATTACGAAATGCAACCTTATTGGAATGGTATTACAGTACTTAATAAATATTCGCTTATCTTAGAAGAAACCTGTAACACAATACGAGATCAAATTCAATGCGATATAATACTAGCACAAACAAAACAGGGGCTTTCCGACCTTGAGTACTACAACCGCATACTCCTGGGTCAGCAATCCTCGGCGAGTGCCCGCAGACAGCGGCGCGGCCTTATCGATGGAGTTGGCTACGTTGCAAATACCTTGTTCGGAGTACTGGACCAGAGATTCGCAGAACAATATCAGAGAGATATCAAACAACTTCGTGAGAGTCAAACACATATTGCTTCGTTTTGGAAAAACCAAACCTCCATCATAGAAGCTGAATATAATATTTTAAAGCGAACATCTGAGTCAATAAATAAACAACATAAAATGGTTAATCAGCACATTATGACTCTAGAAAGGGCAGTGAACGTATTAAAGAACAAAACAGAAACAAACTCTTTAATTAATGAATTTACGTTAGCAGCAATTGTAGCAAGCAACATGCTTCACAACCTGAAAACAATACAGAGCACATTGATCGACACTATCACTGACATTTATCATGGCAGATTTAATCCGCATTTACTTACCCCTGAACAAATAAGAGACGAACTAAGCATAATTTCTAGTCAATTGACTAGAGATCACACGCTAGCTGTAGATGACGTGCAATTAAATGTTCAAAAATTTTATGAGTTATTAAATGTAAAGGCTCGCATGTTACAAGACTATCTTATTTTTGAACTGCGACTTCCACTTATAAGTAGAGATAGATTTGAAATTTTTAAAATTATTCCCATACCACTGAGACAAAAGGACATCATGATTTCAATAGTGCCTATATCAGATTACGTAGCAATTAATTTAAAGAAGGACAGTTTCGTTATAATGAGTACAGAAAACGTGAGATCTTGTAAAGAATCAGATAACATTTATTTATGTCATGTCTTAAAACCAATGTATCAAATGAAGATGGATGCAAATTTTTGTGAATTAGAAAATAATACTTGCAAGGTTGCGAAATATATATGCAAAGATATATGGATAGAAAGTCATGCTTTAAACAATTTTATCTATTTCTGTTGCGAACAATGTCATTTGCGAGAGGTATGCGCAGATCAAGTTACCGCACAACAGCTGTCCCGAGCCGGCATATTAAAGTTAGATGAGGACTGTATTATCAAGACAGATAATTTCACTATTTTGGCTCACAAAGAACAATCTAATAAGATAAATGTATCCCCAAGTGTATATTTACCAGCTATCGCACCTATTAATCATATTATAAACATTTCGCTTCCTCAAATAAACAACGTATCAGATGTAGACAGTGACCAAAAGGCTATGATAGAGCTGGAGGAGAAAATAAAGACCATGAAAGAAAACGCTGTACAACTATCATCGGACTCGATATCATACCACGATATTCATCACTACAGTATGATTTATAGCCTAATTGTTATTGGCGGGATAATAGTTATCATAGTGGTGGGTCGCCGTATTCGTTGTCGATGGCGAGTGCCACAGACAACGCCGTCGTCTGTGCCGGAGGAGCGGAGCGCACAGGGGCTACCCGGCCCTTCCAATCGAGCATCGGCTACAGAAAATGTATGTGAAAGTGTTAAGTGTGCAAAGAACGACAATATCAATGTAGTGTATAGTGCGCGTGTAATAGATAAGGCTACTTCTCCAGTCTTGCATGGACATTATTCAGACATTATCAGTAAATAAGCATATTTAAATTTGATAACATTTGTTCTAACATAGCATATAAGAAAATATTGTTACTAATATTTTTGATAACATTTGTATTCTAACATAGCATATAAGAAAACATTGTAACTAACATTTGACAACATTGTGTAGAATCAAAATATTATTATCATCATTATTTTCTTGCTTAGATTAGTTTAAACCTTTGTATTTTGTCTTTTGGGGAATATGTACGAGCAAACCCGTACATTATAATATGTTTAGCGTAATTGCGTGCGTCGGCGCTTTGAGCGCGCACCGGTCGCATTGTATGAACATAAATTCAGTATCAATAAAATACTCGCACGGCTAACATCGTGGTATCATTTATTATCATTATCATTCCATATGTATGGTAAACATACCATACACCGAGAAACATTTCTACCAACATGCATCGAAGCGTCCACAACTCAGAGCGGCAAGCGGCGCATTATGACTGGGAGCAGACAAGGAAATTAGGAAACGTCAAATGACGGCGACCCAGCCGAACACAAAAGGGTTCTGTCAATGGATCTCAATAGAAGGGTAAAATTGTCCAAACCAAACAAAAGAACCCCGGATTTTTTCAACCACCAACTATGTGGAATATTGCTCGCACTTGTTATCGCTCGTACACTGTATCCTCCTTTTCACACCGTACCAAGAAATTCCAAGATTCCTTCTTCAGTAGTTCATCCCATATTTGGAATTCTCTACCTGCGCACGTGTTTCCTTCATCCTACAACATGGGTTTCTTCAAAAGAGGCGTGAAAAAGCATCTTTTGGGCCGGCAAGGGGCGGGCAGGTAGGATAGTGGATGTCGTCCCTACTCTATCTGTCAACTCATTTGGACCTCTTTCACCGCTTAAGGCTTAAGGCCTCCTCGGGTCCCCTGGTTCCTATATACTTGTCTCAATAGAGTACAAATTATCGTAGCACTTAGGTTAAGGTCTGGTCATATTCCCTTAAACAAATTTAAATATTTATTAAAATTAACAGAATCTCCAAACTGTACAGTATGTGGAGTTTTAGACGACGTTCAACATTTATTAATGGAATGTGAGCGGAATAGTAGTTTAAGATCTTCACTATACCGGTTATTTTTTTATCATACTGGAAAATTTTAGAGGCAGCTCGGTAGACGCTAGACGACTCATATCAATAAAAAAAACATGTGGTTATATTTTTTAAATTTTATCCGCCAATAATATTAAATTATAGACATTGTTCTTGTTTACTACAAGATAAGGTAAGATTATGAATGAATAAAGCATTTACTACTACGGGCTTAGGAAAATGCGGCAACGTCGCATTATTAATTCAAGCAAGATCAATCTACAACTCGTTTGAAATAAGAGTTATTATTGCACTAGACACTACAATAGTGAAAGACAGAGACAGTCGGCGCCGGCGGCGGCGTTTTGTTGTTTGCTGTCGCTTGTCGGCACGAGCCGGCCGGCTTTAGTTCGCCTTTGACCCTGGCGCGTGTGACCGTATCGCGATGTCGCGCCCGCGCCTGACGCGCGGCAATCGGGCGCATTCGGAATTTTAGTTTCAAGTTAACACATCTCGCGAATACACAGACCTTACTCCGGTAGACCGTAGACTTTACTTGTGAAGTGAAATTAAGTGTTTGGTGTAAGAAAGTGAACCCACAAACGTAAGACTTGGAAGCGAAAACTGCATTTCGAGACGTTAAACACTAACCAAAGTGATATGTTGTTGTGGTCATGTATAGTTTTAAACGTGCACGACTATGTATGAGTTAGAGGACTTCCTTTAAATTTAGAACTCTTTTGTTATTAGAACTAAAGTTGATTTAAATTGTTTCTTAGGTAGGTAAGTATTTAAAGTTGATTACAATTTTTTAACTACGCCAAAACAACCTACCATAACCGTAATACCTACCTAGTACTGTTTGTTTTCTTTGAAAACTTTGTTTTGCCGGTCCTAAGCCCGTAAAGTAGGAAGGTGAAATTGTGATCAACTCAGTGATGACTTTGAATCGGCGACGTTGTTGCCAGTTCGCGTTCATTCAATGTTTTGCCTACAACTTCACTCAGTGTCCATACCAGTGCAGTATTTTTTGGATATTTTAGATAATAAATATCTAATTAAACAGGTGAGTAAATTTTATTATTAATGGTTAAATAATTCTTCTACCGTGTCCTGAAGCCACCCTTAAAATAACCAGGGTGATAAAAAAATAACCGTGTATAGTGTTCTTAATATAAATAGAAATGATGTTGGATGTATGATGAAATTTTTAGCTGAATCATCATCTGAGTCCGCTAAACAAGTTATTAATTTTGCTATCTCTAGTCTTAAGTTGGAGTTGTAAATTAATTATATTAAGGCAAAACGGAGCTGGCATGATCAAACATTTTGATCAAAGCTTCTAAATAAATAAAGAATAAAAAAAAAGGCTTAAGGCGGGAAGAGACAAACTAGAACACGGAGATGACAATCGTGTCACGTAGCTTAGTCAGTAGTAGATAAGTGTAAACTTCTCTGGTAGACATGAATAATGTTGCTTGACATGAATTATCACCAGTTCATGTTTGGTTAGGGCTGAGCACCTTCCATTAATTAATTGCGGCCTCATTTGTGTAGCTGCTGAGTGCCGACAAAGGGTTAATGAGATTTACATAGTCGAGTCGACGGCGGCGGCGGGACGCTGCGCGTGACAACCTAGTTGCAGACTTCTGCTTTTATCGGGTTAGTTAAAATTTATATGACGAAATAATGCAAACCCTAAAACTCAAGTATAGTTTGTTAAATATATGCAAATACATCAATTTCAGTGGATTTTTTAAAAATCAGTTTAATAAGGATTTAAAAACAAAGTATCCTCATTACGAACGACATAGGACTAACGTGGTGAGAGCACAAGTTTAAAAGGTGTGTAAGGTGTGTATAAAATGTGATGTTGTGTGTATCATTGTGTTATTTTTCACTTTTTAGTGTTTTTGAAGTCTGCTTTTGTTATTTTTTTTATTACTTTACATCTTGAGTCACAAGTTCGCAACGTACACCAGTGTACGTTCTTGTGGGGGTTGCAGTTTTGCTGCGAATCTCACAGGAACCACATGTCTTATAGGTAACTGTTACCACTTACCATCAGCTGGACAGTTTGCTTGTTTGCTAACTTAATTGCAATAAAAAAAATTGAAATCGGTTCAGAAGCCGATTCCAACGTTCCGCCCTTACGGCCGTTCGTCCTGCGAGCTATGTGTCCTGCCCACTACCACTCAAGGTTTGCATTTCCTTGAGCTAGGTCGATGATTCTAGTTCTTCCACGGGTCTCATCATTTCTGATGCGATAGCGAATAGGGACATATTATTATTATTTATGTACAAATGGCACAGTCTTGCACTGATGCCGCAACGGCTCTCAAATTAGAAGCGATCGGGTTAGATATTTACTTCGACAATAAACCCAGGTTATTTCAATTATGAGCCAAACGATATTAGCAAGGTTACCAATCCACTCAGAAGTTTTTGTTAAAGCTAATTATTAAAAGCTACCTGTCACGCTCTAAGGTTGCATTGCATTACAGACGTCGTTTTGTCAAAAACGCCCGAACTGTCAAAGGCCCGAAATCACGTTTCATATTAGGAGATATAAAAAATACTGTTCGGTTTTTTTTTTCTATACAAACCCTGTTCTGACAATAACGAACACAAAAAAAAGAACTATCCAATTTGGTTATCCAGTCGTTCGGAAGTTATGCGCGTACTTACGTTTTTGAGATTCATTTATAAAATTCTCGTGTCACAGTGTTTGTAACCAAACGAAACGGCTTGACCGATCTTAATGAATTTTTTTCTGTATGTTCGGTAGATCTTAGAATAAGTCGTATATACCCCTAGCTGATTATTAAGGCGAAACATAGTTCGCGGGCACAGCTAGTTTATAATAAAACTAGCTGTGCCCGCGACTTCGTCCGCGTAGAGTAATAACTTTTGGCAGCATTTTGATTTTTGTTGGCATTTTTTTAAGATCTTGATAAAAAGTAGCCTATGTTATACCTTATACACGGTGTTTCATAATAACCAATAAATAATTAATGTGTTATCTAAAACTAATTATTAAAATGTGTTTACACGTAATGTCATTAAACCCAAAATTTTCAATATCATAGTATCATCATCATGTCTATGATTTACATGAAAATTTTGGGTTGAATGACATTACGGGTAAACACAATTTAATAATTAGTTTTAGTAACGCATTGATTATTTATTGGTTATTATGAAACACCGTGTATAATTAGCTATTTATTAGTGAAAGTCTCGTCAAAATCGATCCAGTCGTTCCGGAGATTAGCGGAACAAACAGACAGACAAATTTTTTTTAGTGATTTGTTATTGGTACCCGATATACATTCATACCCATTTAGTAAAAACTTGTTATTTTGACATTACAAACATACACTTCAATTTTATTTATTTGTATAGATTCGGGGATAAAATCCACCCTCATTTTCACAAAATATTATCACTCAAATAAATAATAAATAATAGCACTCAAATAATATTTAAAAGCGGACATACACTTAATCAAACAACACGATTATTATCCAGAAAATATAAATATGATTTATATTTTTTATATAACTTTGTTAATCTAGTAAACCTTGTACAGTACCACACAGTACTAAGGGCCGTACTAAAGGCACTAAAGGTAAGGTCCCATCCAAGAACTCAAACAGATAATAATAATTATAATACTACAGTAATAATGATAACCCAAGTAAAATCATTTTTGAGTTTCTGACACATGGTACATATTTTCGGAGATCTGGAACACATCCCCGGTAGTATAGTGGTTAGTATCCCCGCCTGTCACGCGGGAGACCGGGGTTCGATTCCCCGCCGAGGAGGCACTTTTTTTCTTTTGGTAAGTATAGTTTTATTTTTTTTTCTTAAATTTATATTGTAATTTATTTTAATTGTATTTGTTGAGAAAATAAAACCTGAGCTAATCTTCTATACAAATAAATAAAATTGAAGTGTCTGTTTGTAATGTCAAAATGACAAGTTTTTTCCAAATGGGTATGAATGTATATCGGGTACCAATAACAAAAACACAATTTGAAAAATTTATGTCTGTCTGTCTGTCTGTCTGTTTGTTCCCGCTAATCTCCGGAACGGCTTGACCGATTTTGAACCGAAATTTTCTGTGTGTATTTGAATAGGTCCAAGGAAGGTTTAAA
This sequence comes from Schoenobius gigantellus, assembly GCA_963935595.1. Lineage (NCBI taxonomy): Eukaryota > Metazoa > Arthropoda > Insecta > Lepidoptera > Crambidae > Schoenobius > Schoenobius gigantellus. The sequence goes on along the minus strand of OZ012555.1, from coordinate 9,396,936 downwards.
CGTAAAGTTGGACCCGGTAGGTGGCGCTGTAATCGGGCAGGACAACGTCAGCCCGGCCCACTAATAATAAATATTTCGTTAAAAACAATCATATCATTTTGTTTTTTTTTTTATTTTATTGAAGTTGATAATTTTTTTAAGGGTTACGTTTATATCGGCAATAGGACTTTTGGTATAAAAATATTAGTTCCACTTGTCCCATGGGACTACAGGGACGTAATCGTCTCAGTTGTCCCATGATGCGACAACTCAATGGAACTAGTGGGATAGACAGGAAAATTTAAGGGACGCTGCATGTAAATTTTATATAAATTTTCTAAAATATCCAAAAAATACCGCACTAGTTTACTGCAGTATGTTTTAAGATGATTTTGATAAAAATTTTTTTTTGGTTCATTTTTTAATTTTCTATATAATAATGGAGGTGTCCTGAAGCGTCCCTTAAATTTTCCGGGGTGATAAAAAGTACGTTCTACTTTTGTAGCTCGACGCGACTAACAAATTTTTGGAGAACCGTGTTTTGAAGTATTTATCGTTATATGCAGAATTTCAGAAACAAAATATAGGTTTCATCCATTTTTATTTTTCCATTTATTATTTGACTCAAATTTTGAGATGTTTTCTCTTACCACTCTAGGGTTTACTTAGGGTTTACTCTTAACGTAACAGATTTAGAAATCTGCTTACGTTAACGCCAGTGTAACATGGAAGAAATTACTGTTTTAAGGAGTTACTTCTTTGTAATACAATAACTATTACTACGTTTATTTATTATAATATTAGAACACCGACAACCAAATCAATTTATTTCCGTGAAATCGAGCCGCGAAAACAAAAATAGTTTTATCAATACTCTAACAGTAGATAGTATCTAGTTATAGCATTAATTTTAATAAGACATTTTTAAATGCACATCAAAGAACTTATCACCGATTAATTTTTATATTCATCAATTATATTTTTTAAACAAAAGAAATTATTTCACTGCAAATATACATACAAATTGTTTAACAAAACTAGTAATTAGGTACAAGTAATAATTTTAAAATATATCGACACGGTTAGCGCAGAGAGAGGTCGAGTAATCGCCTACTGCGCAACGGGTCGCGGGTTCGATTCTCGTAAGGGACAAATATTTTGTATGGCCTACAGAAATTTGTTCCGGTCTGGGCGTATGTGCATGTGATATTCTATGTTTGTAACTGCACCCACGACAGGAGAAATCATAGTGTGTGACAAAAATGTTGTATAATGTACAAAAATATGATTTCTGATACCGACTGATTGTAGATCAGGGTGGTTGTTAAAATCCGTTTCTTGTAAATATATAAAATAAAAATAAATCATCAATACACGTTTCACAATTTCGTCTTATAGTTCATTTATTTCAGTAATGACATTTTCTTTGACAACAAATTCAAATCATATAATAAATATAATTTTCAGTAGTCGATGACAGTCATGATGTTCAAAATCAAATTCCCAAAAGCGTTCGCAACAGTGCGTGGTGATTTTGTAACTCATCGATTGATCGGCAATCGTTATCAAGCTGGATGGCTCAATGCAAAAAAGCGGAATTATGTTCATTAGCTATAAGTATTGGTTGACTTATTCAACAAATATACCAAGATCACCCGTACAACGACGTTACAGAATGTTAAACATATTAAAAATCAGTTTTAATCAAACGGAATCATCAAATCTATACGATGGCCGATTGCCAATGTGTTACAATATCACCCACCTGATGTTGATTGGTAAAATAACGCAAAACATAAATAACTTTTGACAAAAGAAGCTAGAAAGTATGAGTAAATTACTTAAGAAGAGAAGTAAAACTAAAATGAATTTAAGCGAAATGGCTAAGTTAGGTTGGGACACAGACGACCCCAGCGCGATGCATTAGCCCTCGCGCTGGGCCTAGGTAGGGGTACGCCCGTCGCGCTGGCCAGCATCGCACGGGAGATGCTGACCAGCGCGGCGGCGTGGGAGGCTGTCGCCTCCTTCTGTGAGGATGTTATCTCGCAGAAGGAGGCTGCGGAGCGGGCGCGAGAGGATGACCCTCTCGCCGCACCGCTCCGGCGCAGGCGGTTGGAGAGGAGAAGGCGTGCGTTCCTGGACGCACGCCACCAGCTCCCCTAGCAAGCTGGGGACTGAATCGGCTCGGCCGGCTGACTACCGGTCGAGAGACACTTTTCACCCCTAGCTTGGCCGCCTGGGGGGTCGAATTTCTCAAGATACTTGTCGACCCCCCCGTAGAGGTAAGTCCTGGCGCGCGCGCCAGGCAACCCTCCAGGGGGCACAATCGGGGAATGGCTAACGCCGATCCCGATTGTGTCTCTACGGAGGTAGAAGTATCTCGAGGGTTTTTAGCCGGTATTGGGTCTTCTACCCGAGTCCGGCATATCCTTGGAGTGGCCTAGTCAGCTCAAGTCCCTTGTTGAATACCGTAAATGTATCTTCCATCTATAAAAAAAAAGTTGGGACACAAACACAGATAATTATAAAATCGCACGAGCCGAGTAATCGAAGCGAGCGTGCCGCGACAACGGTTCGAGTATCCTTACCCTACAAACCGGAACACAGCAATGCAAGCACTGCTGCTTGGCGCCAGAAATAGGTCAATATTAGTCAATATTGAGAAACCCGCCCAGTAATAGGTTGCAAAATAATTGATAAACTATATCTTCAACTTCGCTGAATTGAACATAAAATTGGAGAACCCACACGTCGTTTTTACTCTTCAAATTTGCAAGGTATTCAAGCAGTAGTACTTTTGTGTAAAATTCAATATGTCTGCGAGCAAGAGAACAGCTTTCAGACTGTCATATTCACTTTCACGTCCACGGGCTCAATCAAAAGATGTGCAAGAATGACTGACGGGGCCATGGGCCCGTGCCAGAAGCGGAGAATAAAGAAAAGGTAATAATTAACATTTAATTTGTTTACGTCATTAAATTACACAGTGCATTCACTAACTGGGTTTTATACGCTTTACTTTGTTAACTTGGTACTAGTCAATTTAAAATAATAATGTCTTAAAAACAATCTTCTTCCCTATTATTATCTATTATTATCTCTGATAATGAAAGGTTTGGTTCTTTCTATCCGCTCTCTAGCGGAACTGCTGTACCTTTATCTCGGTTGCTATGCAGACCGCAAAGCTTCCTCTTTCAGCCGAGATCAGTCAGCGGACACGAGTCCAATTCGAGATACATTCAGATCAGAAATTTTTGAAAATAACTCTTCGAAAAAAACGTTATGGTATATATTGTTATGCCTGATATTAAAAAGCGTGGATTTCATTGAATAATGATAGCTAAGTACGATATTAAATTAATGTAAAAAAATTGTAATAACTTATTTGATGTTGCACTAAAGTTTTTAACGCTCGTTTACTGACTCCGCAACAGCGCTATGACGCTGGAGATCGTAGTCCGCTTTTGATTATGTGCTTTATATCCGCGTCGCTGCAGCTTAAACACTAGCAAAGAATTCATCATGAGTACACTTGACATGTAAGAATGTCAGTCGAATAATCCTATGTTGAATCACTGGATTCACTGGTAGATACCTTGTTCAGTAATACCAACTATTAGGAAGATAAACCTTTTATCCTATCGGTCTACGGATTATGAAGATTACGAATTAAAAAGGATAAGTTTTCGAGGAAATCAAAAAAACATCTGCTTTAAGTTTGTGATTTTTACATTTCCAATAGATACTCCAATAATAAAACTAATACCCTCCACAGCAGTGCTTTCTAGTAGGATCTCGTATTACTCCCACGTAAATGTTATATTATCAATCAATGTATTTAATTTATTGTTTAATGTATATGCTGTTGGTGTGTCTTACCTAAATAAATAAATAAATATTATTACGTTCATTTTTCACTTTCATTCGGTATCTTTCATTTGAAATGGAAGTCCAAACTTTTGCTTTGAGGTCAGCTTTCAATTGAGGACTCTGTAACAATACAGGAAGAAAAAAAACCTTGCCGTAGACTTGTGAACCATTGGTGTAGCTTCATTGACGTGCAAAAGTGATTATGTAATAATCCAATTTGAATAAACTATATTGAATTTGAATAAAACGATTGAACACAAAATGTTTACATACATACACATTTATTTACATTCGGCATTTTTCAATCTCACTCCAAGGAAGCGAAAAATAAATCATTTGAACACGAAGTGAACGAGAGTGTTCACTCGAATAAAAGTACTTTTATCATTCGCAAATTAATGATTCAGGATCTTCATCGATTAGATCTTGCCACTACAAATTAGACTAACTCCAAGACGCACGATTTCGTCCGAGACTTTGAAAAACAATAGATGTAAAACGATTACATAGGTACTCTTGGAACAAGTGAATGTTCATTCTAGCAATACCTGGAGTGAAAGAATTTTCAAGTATTCACTCGAGTCTGATATCCACCATATTAATATAGGTATCATCGTCTCAATGTTAAAATTAAGACAGTAAAATCTATTTCAAGAGCACAGCAGAAAGCTTTAAATTTTATTTAATCAATTTAGTAGGTAACACGTTTCTGTAAAATCACGCGTACCTTCAGCAGAACCGTGATCCGCTCAAACTTCCAGGAGCGGCAGCATATCAAAATTGCAAAGGGGAAATTTACATGGAGATCGGCTATAAATCTAAGTTGGTAAGTTTCATCTGGTTATCCGGTCGTAGGTGGCGCGAGTGAGCAGTCAACTTTAGCAATAAATTCCGGCAGATCAGCCTTTTCAACTGGCGCTGTGCCAAACGGGACAGGTTTTTCTGGCGCCTCAAGCAGTTTTCATGAAATGCATTTGAAGATTCGATGGAAATTAATAGGTATGATCGAGAATTTTGTTTAAGAGCGCGCTTCGAGCATATGATATAAACTTAATAAATCCTCAACGACTTCCACCAATCAAATTAACTATATTGCGTACCCAATTAAAACAATTATATTCACACAAAAAGATCGCTGTGGCAAGAAAGCGTAAAAAGAAATGATCTTATATGATAAAAATCTATCATTTGTAGTGGCGCTTGGTGACGCTAAAGAACACTAATTACATATTTGAATAAGTAATTACTGCAAAAAAATTGATAAGGATGTAGGTACTTCTTGAGTTTTCTGATCTAAATTAAAAACATTACTTTTAAAAAGACAAAAATTTACTATGGGAAACACAGGTCTTCAATTATCCTTTTTCCAATTTTGTATGGTCATGAAAAATATGATGTCATGTCATTGAGTTAGTATTAGTATCAGGAGGCTTGACAGCACGACTCGAATCATTGCAACGTTATTTAACGACTGATTCCTAAGCTTACTTAAAGTTTATGCATTTACAAATATGAAACATTGAACAATATCATATTCTTAGCATATTATTATTTTTGGATTGTCATCAAACAAAATTACAGTGTACACAATTTAACCTAGTTCGTATCTGTTAGCAGTTGCCTGGTACCTATGTTGCAATCTGTTGCATCACCTAGGATTAGCAGCAACACTCGCGCATCGCCAGCTCCGTCCAATTTATTTAACAGCTTTGTATGTACTTATACGAATAGTTTGCATTTCAGCTTCAATATTAGCTTTCGTGTACGGAATTCGTTTGGCGCCAAATGTTTTTTAACTTTTATTTTTTGTCAGGACATTCAAGCAATTAAATTCCTTGATAGCCTTTACGAGCTTCGCAATGACATGGCTTTGATATAGGTACGTATTTTCATATTAAAATAGGTGTACATGTGTGCGTTCGCCTTAGAACACTCTTAAAATGCTTAGCCGCAACCACAGATACTACAGTAATGGAATCAATAATTTTTATATACAACTAAGTTGGCAAACTAGTAGACTGCTTACCTGATGGTAATTGGTTACAGTCGTCTACAGTACATGACCATTGTGGTTCCTGTTGGATTTGCAAATCACAACCCCTTCAAGGACGCCAATGTACGTTGCCAACTTGTCACATAAGATGTCAAGTCACAGAACCCAGAAATTTCACTGCCTGTATTATCCTTAAAATCAGGACACACCAATGTAAGCACCGCTGCTTGGCTGCAGAAATTAGTAAGATTGTACCTGTGTTGAAGTTAACAGACATAGAAACTCTTTAACATAAAAAAAGTGTTGCCAGATCGGCTGCTATTTGTATAAACTGCACTAAGGGTGGTTTTGCCTTTTTATCCATCAGTAGCGCATGGATATTCTCTTTCCTTATCACTATCTTGCCTAGTCTATGTTCTAAGTCATGGCGGGCACTGGCAAATCTGGGACAGTCCAGGATCACGTGCCATACCGATTCAATCTCCCCGGGGTCACATTCACAATATGGATTGTCCTTGAGTTTGAATCGGTACAGATATTCTGCGAACCCCCCGTGCCCCGTGAAGACTTGTATCAGACGAGGTGATGGTTTTTCTTTCCTGACCCAGCTATAGGCTTTCGCCTGATCTGGAAAGAACCATTTGGTCACTCCTCCTGTAGACGGTAACGTACCTAACCGGCACTCTTATTTCGCTGTGTTGCCGATCTGGCAACACAGCGAAACAAGAACTGTACTCCACCAGCGCAGGGGGGTGATGATGGGTCGGTAAATATGGCACCACGAACGCGGGAACCTTACGTGGCCCCAACGATAACGCAAATGCAGTGGTTGAGCGACGGAGAAAAAGGAACAGTAGGTCTCCTCACAAGGGCTGTGGCGTTGTTCATGGATAGTGTAGGAGAAAGGATTGGCATTAGTTTCTGTATGTCCAGAACAAGGAAGCACGTTGCCATATCACCTGGCCTAGCAGTCCTGCTAAAAGGCAGCACTACCAGGGCGACCATTAAAAGAAAAGTGTTTGATGCAATGCCTGAGGTGATGCTCGCAGGGCAAAAATGCCGGATTGTACGTTTCAGGAATAAGTCGATCCTGCTCCTAGACTGGCACATTGACAAGTCGTCCTTTACTATAGCGGGAGAACTGCTGTTAAACATGGACGGAGACCCAAGAGTCATCAGCGTGGATGTCATGAAGGTAGATCTCGAGAAAGGGAAAGTGTCCGATTACACTCCCTTATTGGAGGCCTCCCGAAAACACAAAATTATCGTGTACGAGGGAAGAGGCCAAAACCTCGACTTTCTGCTCAAAGACCACGAGCAGACTCCACGCAATGAACTAACCGAAAGTGGCTCAGCCCGGGCACAAAGGCAACACGAGGAGGCGATGCAAGAAGCAAACGAAAGAAGACGCCTCCAATCACAAAGACAATCCCCGACAGACGACCTCGTCAGGGGCATATCTGTTGCCCTGGGCCACGCTCGTCCTCGTAGAACAAGCAGTGAGACAGTACCGGACTCGGTCCCCAAACATAGAACGGTCTCCTCACCCAAAACCACACTGGCAGACATGGGAAGGGTGAGACCGCCATCCAGAATAGTCACTGACCGGGACGGAGATGACCTAGTCAACGCCTATCTAGAGTACCTGGGGACACTGTGGGCGACGCTGCAGGTAAAATACACCACCTGCAGCAAGATACTTGAGGCATTTCAGATAAACGCCCGCATGTCACTACAGGAACTCCTGGACGGGGCGAGGGCGGTGGTCTATAACAACGACACCGGGACTGTGGTGGCGGGAACTCGCCCTATAGATAAAAAGCAGATGGCGGCGTACAGTGACACGTCAGGCATGGTGCTGGTGGATCATGAAGCAACTGACGAAAGGGGAGCAATCACATTCTGCACACCGATCGAGGACCCAATAGTGGTAATTGCCAAGTGCACCCGCTTCATGCTGGAGGACCGAATTCTAAAAACGGCGGAATCCGTGAGTGGAACTTGGATCTCCGAACCATGGGGTAAACTGGCAATCAGATGGGTTGACGGTGTGCCGGGTTGCGGGAAGACCACGTGGCTCCTCAACAACTTCCAAATGAAGGAAGATATGATCATCACTAGCACACTCGAGACGGCAAAAGAACTGTTGGACAAAGTGACGACTCGATTCGGGGCGGTCGTGAAGGGGAAAATAAGAACCATTGCCTCAGTTCTCATCAATGGTGTGGAAGCATCAAAACGCCTTTTGGTGGACGAAGCTCTCCTAGTCCATTTTGGAGCTATCATCATGGCAACAAGGCTAACCGGGGCAAGAGAATTGGTACTAATGACCGATACAAATCAGATCCCCTTCATAGACAGAGACAACCTGTTCGAGATGCGTTACGGAAGCCCCGCCGCCATCACGTCGGTAACAGAAAAGCTCCTCTGCACACACCGAAGTCCGATGGATGTGGTGTATGCCCTCCAAAACATCTACAAGGGTATTTACACATCACGGCAAGTGCTGAGGTCCATGACATGCAGAATGGCATCGGAGGCGGTGTTACGAAGGGGCAACCCAAATACTCTCTTCCTTACCTTTACTCAAGACGAGAAAGAAGCGTATGGGAGGGAAGGGTTCGGCACCGGAGAACAATCTAGACTGCTGACGATCCACGAAGCACAGGGACTAACGTACGATCACGTGGTTGTGCTCAGAGGAGCAGAAAGGAAGAACCCTGTCCACGATAGTGTCCCTCACGCGGTGGTTGCCATTACCAGACACACGGTATCCTGCACCTACTTCTACCGGGAGTTGAAGGAGGACGACGCAATTAGACGTCTCATTGCCCTTCCCAGCATAGCAACAGATGAAGTGGTCATGGAATACAATAAAAAAATGGTGCTCAGGGCCCTATCAAGCGGAGCGACCTTGGTGTAACTAAAAAAAAAAAAACAGACGTAACATATATTATGCCAAATACGAGTATACTAACTGTCCAAATCTTATGAAATAGTCCATACATAAATTATTAACATATAGTATAATATTATTAAGATATATGAGTATAATTAAGTATATATAAGTATAAATAGATATTATTAAGATATATATTTAAATTTTTAAATTGATTGAGTTGCGCAACACACCTTAGATTAGGAGTAAAAAGTAGTCGTAAGTCTTAATATAATAATTATAATAAAATAGATCACAATGAGAAGATTCCATGAAAAGAGCACGGACCACGAGTCTGTGGAGTGTTAAATTAGTAAAAAAAAAAAAGACATAAAAAAAGTAAACAAATACATAGACAGCAGTGACACGTCGCTATAGCAATTAATATGGAAAGATATATCTGTCAGTTCGTGAAGTAAACAAAATATCGAAAACTGTGATTTCAATAATAAAATTCTAAAACATCCGCGCAAATAATTCTAATTTATATAAAAGTGTGTTAGTATATTATTTCGTAACTGCCTGTGCTCTGCAATTTGAAGATAGGACTCTGGTAAGATCTTTAAATTATATCAGGTTACGGACCCGCACTACGAAAATGGAAGGTATCACAGGAAAGCTTCAGATCGGCCTTCTAGATGGAAAAAACTGGGACACCTGGAAGTACAAAGCCTTATGCTTACTACGCACCGTACCGTCGGCCCTATAAGTAGTTGAAGGATCGTTCCAAAAACCCACTCGTCCACCTACCGGATGCGGCGATGCTGAATTGGCGGCTTATCAACAACAAAAAGATAAGTTTGATAAAGCTGATGCCAGTGCTATCCTAATACTTACCACCAATATGCATGAAGACACACTTCGAAAAGTTATGCGGTTCACTAAAGTACGTGATGTCTGGTTAGAGCTCCACAGGCTGTTCGACGGAACAAATGAGGACAAAACCTACAACCTGTGTATGAGTTTCTTCAGCTTTAAGAAGGATCAAGCAGACGACATAGCCACCCACATGTCAAAATTAAAGAACATCTGGACTGAACTGAATCAAGAACTCAAGAAGGACAGTAACCAAGAGCTACCCGAACTGCTGCTTGTTTGTAAAATACTGGACACGCTTGACGATTCATACTTCAGCTTCAGAAGTAGTTGGCTCCTACTCCCCAAATCTAACCGTACCGTAGAAAACCTAACCAGTCATCTATCTCTGCGCATTTGAAAGGGCACGGCAAGGTAACAATGCACCCTCGCATCAATCGGAAGCCCTGGTTTCGAATACGGAGAAGAAGAAGGACAAGAAGCTTAAATGCAACTACTGCCTAGGTGCCAAAGGCAAAGGAACAGTACAGCTCAGAGGATATGTTAACGGGAAACAAATCGACATCAGCCTGCAAGACGTCTGGTACGTTCCGGCCATAAGCAAGAATCTCTTCTCCGTACTCGCACTTCACGACCGAGTCCCGAATAGCACCTTTTCATCCAGGACAACTGAATGCAATGTCATTGTCAACGGGAAAGTATGCTTAATAGGGAAGAGACAAAAACAAGGTGGCTTATATCGACTGGAAGTAAAACCCGTACTGCCAGAAACACCACCCGAAGTCTTTGCAACTACAGCAACGATGCAACTGTACCATGAGAGACTCGCTCACCAAAATAAAAGACTCGTAAGAGCGACGATCCAACGGGAACTAGGTCTAAACCTGCCGATGGATAAAGAGACCTGTGAAGGCTGCATCTTTGGAAAGGCGCATCGACTTAAATTCGGTACAAGAACTCGAGCTACCGCGCCCGGAGAAATCGTACATACCGACGTTTGTGGACCGTTTCAACCTAGCTTCTCAAACTATCAGTACTACGTTTTGTTTAAAGACGACTTTACTGGCTACCGTATGATGTACTTTATACGCAAGAAGTCTGAGGTCAAAGACAAGTTAGTTTTGATGATCGCTCTAACTAAAACAGCCGGACACACCATAAAATGCCTTTTGAGTGACAACGGCGGCGAGTTTGATAATGCGTCGATAAAAAGTATTTTAGACACTCATGGAATAGTACAGCGACTCGTCACCCCGTATACACCGGAACAAAACGGAGTAAGCGAAAGGGAGAACAGAACCCTAGTTGAGACAGGCAGATCGATGATGTATGCTCATGAGCCATTACCACAAGTGCTTTGGGCAGAGCTCATTAATACCGCGGCATACATTCTAAACAGAACAGGTCCCACAAGTTCAGATAAGAAATCTCCGTATGAACTTTGGAATGGAAAGAAACCTATGATTAAACATCTCCGAATAATAGGCTCAACCGCATACGTCCATATCCCAAAGCAAAAGCGTAGAAAACTTGACAAAAAGGCGATAAAAGGTCGACTTATCGGGTACGATGAAGATTGCTACCTTATCTGGGTCACAGACGGAAAACATTCGACGCTCATCCGCTCTCGTGACGTAATCTTCGATGAGAAACCTCTTCCGATCTGTAATAGTGAAATTCCTAAAACAGAAATTGAGACAAGAGAATACCTGATTCCCATAACGCCAAACGCGAACTTAGAAAGAGAAGTTGCAGCTCCAGAGCAAACTCACGTTCACGAGGGAGATACACCCGAACCAATCTCCAATGATCATGATCATGTTCTCGAGGGAGAAGAATCGGATCCAGTCCTCCACGAAAACCATGACCATGAAGACGAAACGACAGTTCCAGAAGAATTTTATGACGCTGAACCACCGCCAACCGGCTATAATCTTAGAGATCGCTCACTGATTCGACGTCCTGAGAGACTAAGAGATTACGTCTGTATCACTGAAGCATTCCCAAATAATTTCGCAGACGCTATGAAAAGGGACGATCGCGAAGAATGGCAAAGGGCAATGGATAGCGAATTGAAATCCTTCGAAGACCTGAACGTTTGGACGCTGTGTGCACTGCCAAAAGGACGAAAAGCACTTCCCTGCAAATGGGTTTTACGGATCAAACGAAATCCAGATGGCACGATCGACAAATACAAGGCTCGACTTGTCGTAAAAGGGTACAGACAAAGGAAAGGAGTAGACTATGACCAGACCTTCAGTCCTGTGGCACGCCTGGCTACTGTACGAGCACTACTCAGTGTTAGTGCGCAGGAGAACTTACACCTGGTCCAATTCGACGTCTGCACAGCCTTTCTGAACGGAAAGCTCGAGGAAGAAATATATGTTCAACCGCCAGAAGGGTGCAACCTCACGGAAGGAACGTCTACGTCTACCGTTTTCAAGCTTAACCGTAGCCTGTACGGACTTAAACAAGCACCAAAGTGCTGGAACTCTTGCTTTCAAGAGATCCTATTGGATATGAGCTTCAAACAGTCCGAAGCTGATTGCTGCTTATATTCAAGAGAAGTAAACGGAAGGAAACTACTGATCACGTTGTACGTCGATGACGGATTAGTAGCTGCCACTAATGAAGACACGGCTAACGCCTTCTTAGAAGATTTGAAGAAGAGACTGCGCATAACGACGAAACCAGCGACATATTATCTTGGTCTTCAAATCCATCGAGGAAAGGATGGCGGCTCCATCTTTATCAACCAAGAGGCATACGTGAAAAAGGTATTAGACCGCTTTCAAATGAGTGACTGCAATCCCGTTTCCACACCGATTGAGAGAGAAACTCTTCAAGAAGGGAAAGAAGAAACGGAAGATTCCTGTTTCCCATATAGAGAAGCTGTCGGTGCTCTGGCATACTTAATGGTTGGTACTCGGCCTGACATTGCTTATGCCATTGGAGTTGTCTCAAGAAAGTTGGAGAAACCTGCAAAGACAGATTGGCTCAAGGTAAAACGTATCTTGCGCTACATCAAAGGTACCTTTTCGCATGGGATCTCCTATAAAGCTGGTCTTAAACCTGGAATCCTAGAAGGATTTAGCGACGCCGACCACGGAGGTGATCCAGAAACTGGACGTTCCACGACGGGAGTGATCTGTCGCTATTCTGGAGGCACAGTTTCATGGTTCAGCCAGCGACAAACATCGGTCGCTATCTCCACTACAGAAGCCGAAATTGTGGCAGCCAGTGAAGCCGGCAGAGAACTAATGTGGCTAACAATAATATACCAGGCATTGACTACAATTGCGGACGTACCAGTTCTGCATGTGGACAATGAAGCTGCTGTTCGTCTTGCTCACAACCCCGAGTTTCACAAGAGAACGAAGCATATCCGGCTTAGACATTTCTACGTCAGAGAATTGGTGACTGAGGGTATCTGCAACGTTATAAGGATCGGAACAAAGGATCAAGTCGCAGACATCCTCACCAAAGCACTACCTTGTCTGTCATACACAGTTCTACGCCAAGCGGTAGGATTGTGTACTATATAAATGTTTAGGGAAAGTGTTGAAGTTAACAGACATAGAAACTCTTTAACATAAAAAAAGTAAACAAATACATAGACAGCAGTGACACGTCGCTATAGCAATTAATATGGAAAGATATATCTGTCTGTTCGTGAAGTAAACAAAATATCGAAAACTGTGATTTCAATAATAAAATTCTAAAACATCCGCGCAAATAATTCTAATTTATATAAAAGTGTGTTAGTATATTATTTCGTAACTGCCTGTGCTCTGCGATTTAAAGATAGGACTCTGGTAAGATCTTTAAATTATATCAACCTGTGCAGACAACTCTGGTACACAGTCTCCCTCTGGTAGAATAGTAACGCTGGTAACATTTGGTATATATCTTTTAATACAGTTAAGCCTAAAAAGGCGGCATCGGCAGAATCATAATCCTTGCTAATATTATAAAAAAAATACAAAAAAAAATAAACCGACTTGAAAAACACCAAAAAGTCACAATTTTATATTGAAGTCGGTGCCAAGCAATGATCACCTGGAAAGTCTTAAAAAATGAAAAGAACAATTAATATACCTACTTAGTTACTTTGGCACCGACTTTAATATAAAACTGTGATGTTGTATGTATTCTAAAATTATTTATGACTTTTTGGTGTTTTTGAAGTCGATTTAATTTTTTTGTAAAAAATTTTTTTTTCAATCTTTTTAGTTTATATATACATGCGTTTTAGAATTTGAGCCAAGGCAAACACCAGAACAACTTAAAATAAAACTTCTTTCGCTCTAAACAGTACTGAAATAATTATTTCCGAACTCCTAACCTACCAGAAACCTTTCATCATCAGCTCAGTAACATGATTGATGACTATCAGATGCAAATACCTGAACATCTTCAGCAAAAACATGAAACACGTTGGACATGCCTATGAAATTCAAGGGTTTCCCTCGATTTTTATGGGATCCCGTCATTAGATCATGACATGGTGACAATGGGACCATCTCGGGAGTATACTCTTTCGATTACAAAAAGAATTTTGAAAATCGGTCTACAAATGGCGGAGTAATCGGTGAACATACATAAAAAAAATAGAAACAGTCGAACATAGAACCTCTTCCTTTTTCGAAGTCGGTTAAAAAGTGAATGTTTGTGAGTATGTATGGATGTTACTTACTCTTTCACGCAGAAACTACTGAATGGATTTGGATGAAATTTTGTAGGTACGAGAATTACGAGAGGTATTAACATAATATATGTTACTATCCCGAAAAAGTAAGTAGTTCCTGCGGGAAAGTAGACTTACAGTTTTTTCTTAAAGCTTTTAAGGCGAAACATAGTTCGCGGGCACAGCTAGTATGATAATAATATGATTTTGCTAGTCATAAAATGGGCAACAAGTTGGGGATTCGTATTATGATGAATGGAGTGCAATATCTTAGAATATACGTAAAATGGTCAACCAATTAGGAATTGCTTAAGTGTAAATTAGAACCATTTTAAATGTGTACATTCAAAGCTGCCAAATAGAATTATTGCATAAGATGAATCGCACTCCATTCATCACACGAATCGCCAAATTTTGGCCAATTACTACCAAAATTAATCATATTATAATTCTGCCGATGCCGCCTATTTAGATCTGCTGCCTATCTTCAAGACTGTGGAAGCAGCTATAGAATTATCTGCCTATGCTATCCAAGCTCATTGTGATTGTAACAAACTCTCGGAAAATATGATATAATGTAACCTTTCGGAACAGAAGGTTGAATTATCATAAGTCGTTATCCCAAAATGTTGAATTTTACAATACAATTACAAATAAATGACTCCAATCAAAGGAATAAAAAGTTTTATCCGTTTGATTGGATAATTAGTTTTGATATAATTAAATTTAAATAAATGATTTTTTATTATAATTATAAAGAAGCAAGATAAGGTTAGATAAGATAGAGCGTCGGTGGCGCAGTGGACTCGGCACTTGCCTTCCAATCGGGCGGTCGGGGTTCGAGACCGGCCATGTACCAATGTGTTTTTCGTTTCGAATTTCATATGTACATATGTCTGACGCTCCTACGGTGAAGGAAAACATCGTGAGGCAACCTGCATACATCTGCGAAGAAATTCAATGATGTATGTGAAGTCGACCAATCCGCACTGGGCCAGCGTGGTTGACTAAGGCCTAATCACCCTAATATAGGGTAGGCTCGAGCCCCTCGGTGGGGACGTATATGGGCTGTGATGATGAAGATAAGGTTTCTTTATAGGAAGTTAATACCTTATACCTTATTTGCAGCAATTACTAATTATTACCTTATTTGCAGCAATTACTAATTATTACCTTATTTGCAGCAATTACTAATTATTATAAATAAACGGTGAAGGTTACACTATACCACTAGATCCAACATATTATGTCTTAGGATCTCATCTTTTTTTTAGTTTTTTAACGACTCCACAATTCCAATTACATCTGAAATCCCTTTGATTGCTTTAGACCAATAGCAACCAATTGGATACTCGAATTCGGTTTAAGCTCTCAAAAATTAATTGAATATCCCAACCTTTGTTTCTCCAAGCCTCTCATCTGTTTTGTAAACCGCTTTTTTTCCGATCTGAGTAATCCAGCTTATGGAAAGATTACAGTAAAATGAAAATGTTCGTTACATTTTTACAGCAAGAACGATCAGATTTGGGAAACCACTCTAAATTATGACTAACAATAGAGGCTTTTCTTCGCAATATTTTATTGCGTTCGTGAAAATGTCAGGAACAAGAAAATTAAAACGTTGGCAAATGTATACGTATCATTTGGAATCCCCATTGAAACCTCCATTTAGAAGTCTCATGGCTGTCGCGGACTCGGGTAGTACCGCAGAATAGGTTGGATATTCAATGTCAATTTTATTAACCGACTTCAATAAAGGTTCTGTGGTTGACTGTATGTAAATTTTTTATGTAATCTTCACCGCAAATTGTGGACCGATTTTTAGAATTCTTTTTAATTCGAAAGAATAGGTATGGTCTAGTCTCTAAGCGATCCCATTGTCACCATTTCGGGATCTGATGAATATCCCAGTTAAATCGAAAAATATCGTAAATTTTTATAAATACGTTACAATACGTTTCATGTTTTTTGCGTCTGATTACAGGCAATTGTAGAAACGTCAAAAATTATCGAATATTAAAAATCGACCAAGACTATTGTCGTCGTGCCCTGTCAATATTATTTGAAAGAATGTCACAGCATCTACTTTAATTTAATGAATCTTTGTGCAAGTGACTGTTAGTCATTTTATCATGTTGTTGTAGAGCTGATGATGGAATGGAATGTCTTTTGATAGGTTTGGAGATTTTTATTAATAATTATTTAAGTATTATGGGCACGTATTGAGCCGTAGTTGTATTTTTTCAAGTGATTCAGTTTGCTAATAATGGATAGTAAGGGAGCGTGGGGTAATGAGAGCGGTCGGGGATTTGGGAGCGATGATGGTAATTTAACGGATTGTAGGCACATTTGCGCGAGCGTAAACACTTGGACGCTTCCGTCAATCATCGAGAATCTTCGCCTGTCGAACACAAGCCGTTCGTTAGTACCATGCGATAAGTCACAAGGGACAGTTGTGTGCTTTTTACTCCGCACTTATAAAAAAAACTGCTGATTGCCTAAGCATGAAGTTACACTCTTATTTATTATGTTTATGCTTATTATATATCTAGATTCATTTACTAACAAGTCCAACTGGTTAAATTGTGATTGAAAATAGAATTATATAATAATAATTTATTGTTTCTCTTTCACAAAACAGTTTTACAACAATAAATAATAATAGCAGCTAAAAGTTCAACACAGACAATCGACTGTAATGTGAGCGACTGGCAAACGGGTGACACCCTTTTTTTTAACGAGGGGAATGCATTTGCGCATCTTCCCTTGGGTAAGGGCAAGGGTGTGTGGGACTACACGGCACTAAGCCGCGACTACCCACTAAACCCCTCGGGAACACCTCTCCGGCCATAAGATAAGCGACTACGTGCATGCGCAGGGCGCTGGCACGCGTAAGTCGTTTGGCCTGAAACGGGTGACACCTGGAGCGAACCGACCCCACCGCATGCATGCAACAAGCAATGTTGCTAGCAAACAAGTTAACCCCACGTTGGGCGCCAGTGCTACGTTGAAGGTTATTTTAAGTTATTTTAGTAATAAGAAAATAAAGAATACAAACTTCAAGCAGACAACAAATTTATTTAAAGAAGAAAACCAAGGTCGCGAGTCTACTGCCGGTTGTGATACCTTCTTGTCGCCACAAAGATAAAATAGTTCTGCCCTGGGTAGTGGAGATAGTAGACGCAGCTGGTCTCCAGGGGTTAAGAAGATGGTGTAGCCAAGGTGAAGATGGTGAGGCGTGTTTCTGCGGCAAGCAGTAAGACCGGAACTTCTCAATGCCGGGCACTCCAAGAGCCCAAGCATCGAAGGCCCCGAGCATAGAATGCACCCCGAGCGTAGAACCCGAAATCGGGAGTTTTAAACACTTAACATTTAATTATTAAAGAATTAAAATACAATTTACGCAGGCCACCACGTAAGAAGACACCGTGAGATCGGTGAATGTGTGCCTTGCGTGAGTAGTGTCCTCTGTGTGAGATGAGGCGCAGCTAGCTAGATACATTGCTTGTTGAAGCTTCGACTCCCGCGCATAGATCGTAGACAGCCGCCAGTGCGCAAGGAATTTTATAGAAACACAAGACCGGCCGCATATACGTCCGTATTTTACTTTAATATGTATATTTAATTCGAGTATTTTGTATGTTTTTATACCTTGAGCAAAAGTGTGTAACGCTGCTACGTTACACTGCATACATCTGCAATGAAATTCAAAGGTGTATGTGAAGTCGACCAATCCGCACTGGGCCAGCGTGGTTGACTAAGGCCTAAACATCCTAACTTAGGATAAGATCGAGACCCTCGGTGGGGACGTATATGAGCTGTTATGGTCTGATAACCTAGCCTTTTTTTTGAGGCGGGGAAATCTTTTTGTCGATTCGCAAGGGGGCTAAGCTGACTAGGCACGCCCCCTTGAATATCCATTGGACTCAGGTATACCAGCGACTATTCCGCTGACGGCCTCCTACCTAGCTTAACCACCCCCCAGAACCTCTGTATCCTCGGTGGAGGCACGTTCGGACTTGGAAGGTCAGTTCACCAAACGCACCCCCTGGGAACAGGCCCAGCAGTATAAGCAAGCTGTGACTTCGCCAAGGGAGGGGTTGCCAGGTGTAGTTCATTAGCAACCCCCCAGATTAGGTCGGGGCTAAGACATCTCACAGCCGGGGCCAACCGGCGGCTGGTCTACCCCCTTCCCAGTTGCTCAGGGTAGTTGGGACACTCTTTTTTCGAGGGGAAATATGTAACCGCACCATACCCGCCTTTGGCTAGACGGCGAGCTTGTATGGGGCTCTCCCGGCAGAGTCCCAGGCCTACCCACTCAAACCCCCCGGTGTTCTCCCTGCCCTTATGGGCGCGTGTTGTACTCGAAAGTCAAATTTTAAGACTTTCTAGGAGGTCATCGTTTCGCACCGACTTCAATATAGAAGTGTGATGTTGTCTGTACCTATTCTTATATTATTTTTAACTTTTCAGTGTTTTTGAAGTCGATTTTTATTTTTTGTAAAATAATTTTTATTTTTATCTTTTTAGTGAATTAAGAAACCCTAATTTAGTATTATTAAATTAAGGTTTCGCTCGATTTTAATGGGATCCCATTATCACATCCTGACTTTGGTGACCTTGGGACCACCCCAGTAGTATACTCTATCGAATACAGAATTTTGAAAATCTGTCGACAATTGACGGAGTAATCGCGTAACATACACACAAAACACGTTGGACACACCTAAAAATTTAAGGGTTTTCCTCGATTTTTATGTGATCCCATCATCAGATCCTAATTTTGATGACTTTAGGACCACCCTTGGAGTAATCTCTATCGGATACAAAAATAATTTTGAAAATTGGTCCACAATTGGCGGCGTAATCGCGTAACATACACACAAAAAAACGCATCGAATTGAGAACCTCCTCATTTTTTGAAGTCGGTTAAAAATTCAAGTTATATTTTGAAACCACGTCGTTGATCAAATACTTTTAACATCAACCTTTTTTACATACGACATCCCTGTCGTATATGTAAAGCTTTTGGCCTTCATCCCACCTGATGATATATGACGATAAGACC
Organism: Schoenobius gigantellus; assembly: GCA_963935595.1. Taxonomy (NCBI): domain Eukaryota; kingdom Metazoa; phylum Arthropoda; class Insecta; order Lepidoptera; family Crambidae; genus Schoenobius; species Schoenobius gigantellus. The sequence continues at coordinate 9,377,585 of OZ012555.1, read as the reverse complement.
GAAGGTGGAAGCGAGCTTCGCCTGGACTCCTCAACAACTGAGGAACTGTCTGTGTCATCACAGCTCCTATACGTCCCCACCGAGGGGCTCGAGCCTACCCTATGTTAGGGTGATTAGGCCTTAGTCAACCACGCTGGCCCAGTGCGGATTAGTCGACTTCACATACACCATTGAATTTCTTCGCAGATGTATGCAGGTTGCCTCACGATGTCTTCCTTCGCCCTAGGAGCGTCAGACAAATGTACATATGAAATTCGAAATCGAAAAACACATTGGTACGTGGCGGTCTAGAACCCGGACCTCCCGATTGGAAGGCAAATGCCGAGTCCACCGCGCCACCTGTGTCTGTGTATCCTCTAATTGTCGGAACACAACAATGCTATCAACATTATTATTAGATCCTTAACTATGAAATTGGCGTTTTGCCGTACTGGCCACTTTGATCTCAAATATCTCCTCTAAGGTTAGAAATTCAAATTTATACAGCTATATACTTGTGTATTTGTTTCGAAAATTATAATTCACTTGTTTTTTCCTCTTTTTTTTTTCTTTGCGTCACTCAGTTTACAAAATGGAAAACTTGAAATATCGCGTTATTTACGAGTACGAAGGATTAATGATGTGTATGGCGACGGTGCCGCAAAAGAAAACACAGTGCGTTTTTGGTTCCAACGTTTTCGTTCTGGAAATTTCGACCTGCAGAACAAGCCCCGTGGACGGCCGGAGACCAAAGTTGATAATGAAGAATTGGAGGCTATTGTGGAAGCGGATCCATCGCAAACCACGTCCGAGTTAGCTGCAGGCTGTGGTGTTAGTGATAAAACTGTTTTAATTCACTTGAAGTAAATTGGGAAGGTGAAAAAGCTTGAAAGGTGGGTACCTCACGAATTGAGTGAAGCAAATCAACAAACGCGCGTTGACTGCTGCGTTGCATTACTCAACCGGCACAATAATGAAGGGATTTTAAATCGAATCATTACTTGTGATGAAAAGTGGGTCCTGTACGATAATCAGAAGCGCATCGCAATAGCTGAACCCTGCCGAACCAGCCAAACCATGCCCCAAGCGAAAATTGACTCCAAAAAAGTTGAAAATATAACAATTGATTGAAAAGTCCAAAATAATAGAGGAAAAAACAAGTGAATTATAATTTTCGAAACACAAATACATGAGTAAATAGCTGTAAATAAATTTGAATGTGGAATTCCTAACCATAGAGGAGATATTTGAGATCAAAGTGGCCAGTACGGCAAAACGTCAATTTCATATGTAAGGACCTAATATTATGGTGACAAACTTAGGTAAGGCGGTTGTAACTAGCCAGACAGGCTCAGAAGCCCTACCACAAACCAAACCGAGCAAAAATTTTCTGCGCCAATGGATTCAAGGACCTCCCGCTCAACACCCGGAGCTCTCAACCACTAAACCATGGAAGCGGTTATTAAAGACGGCAACTATAAAGATACGCTCCAAGAAAAACAGCGCATCAATCGAGCCAAAAATTTTATTGATTACCAGGAACCCAGTTTTTGTTCGTCTCTGCGTTACCTCTTCAAGCCTGAACTGAAGCCTCGTTAGTGCCTTTCCGACACGTCGCATAGTTTTTCTACGCGCCGGCTGTGTGATGAAAAAAAAATGGGAGCACGTGAGTATTGGCAGTTTGATTGGCCCGTCAAACGCAGCGAAAAGTAATTGAACAGGCACAGTCAAGGCAGTGTTACCAAAAAAAAGTTTTAAAACGCTGTCTAAAATTATTGACACTGTTTGAACACGACGCCGTTTCATTTGTTTTTAAAGAATAAGTGGAGATAGTGTCATATTTAAACAGCGTCTAGCTTTAGGCAGCGTTTAAAAACTTTTTGCTTGGTGTGCAAGCAAATATATAAATAGAAATACATTGTACTGTTAAATAGACTGCATTTCGGACGCATTCCGTGCAATAAGTTACAAAGCTAATGAAAAAAATTGAATCACCAAATTGTGATGTGTGTGGCAAAATAGACGATGTGCAACACTTGTTAGCGGAATATGTTAAAATCGTAGGGAAAACAACTTTTGCAATATTTGCATCTAAATGCTCTGACATAATATAAATTATCAATAAAAATCTATGTATTAATAAAATGCGAATACAATATTATATAAATACTAAGTAATAATATTACGAATTAATAGAGAATAGGTACCCAAATCCAACCTATAATTTAAATTTGATGTTGACGAATACATAAAGCTCAACCTTAGCCTATGTTTCCAAAATTTTTCCTGGTACAGTTTCCTTAATTTATTCTTAAACCCCTAATTTACTAGTTGATTTTCTGACATCAAGTGGAAGAGCATTCCACCACTACTGGATCGATTGGACTATAAACTAGGAATTAATGATCTCAGACCGGTGAGTACTTTGTTACCTACGGCCTAGTTCTAAAAGAAAGATTTTTCAAAGGACGTTTATCACCGCATGTGGCACCATAATTAGTCAGTCGAATTTTATATAATACTAGCTGTGCTCGCGACTTCGTCCGCGTGGAATAGTAACTTTTGGCAGTATTTTGATTTTTGTTGGCATTTTTTTAAAGATTTTGATAAAAAGCCTATGCCTATGTTATACCTTATACTATAATTCGCTATCTATTAGTGAAAGTCCCGTCAAAATCGGTCCAGCCGTTCCGGAGATTAGCGGGAACAAACAGACAGACAGACAGACAAAAACTTTTTAAATTGTGTTTTTGTTTTTGGTACCCGATATACATTCATACCCATTTAGTAAAAACTTGTTATTTTGACATTACAAACAGACACTTCAATTTTATTTATTTGTATAGATAGATGTATAGATATAAAATACGACTGACTCATTATGGTAGATATTGTGATAGTTGTTTTTCTTTTGAGTTCTTTTTTTTATTAAGCAGTCGGGTTTTTGTTTTATTCTTCGTGTTTGAACCACGACTACCCTTTAAAACTTTTAACAACGTTTTGTGTTATGACTGTACATCGTCGAATATTATGCGTACCTACTTGATAATCTAAAATGTCACTTGCATAGCAAATAATGTTTAAAAATACGAAAATAAAATATTTAGTTGATTAATTACACGAACAGAAAAAAAAATACATTTGAATAGTTGACGTTGTATCTAGAACTCCCACTCCTTGAAACATCTTCTACCAACAGAATATAAGTACTCCTATTAGAAATCAAAAGCAATACCTATCATAAAAACTACATTTAATCATACACTGAGTTAACGATTTCATAACACTAGTATAGAGTAAAGTGTCGATATTAACAAATTCGTATCTAACAAGAAATCGCAACTTTCAGTCTCTGAGCAAAAAGATAATAACGCTGATTTCTAGCGCCCTATATAACAAGTCTAGTAACGTCACAGCTAGCCTGCACAAATACTTTGTATTGCCTGCTATTATCTTAGTAAGATAATTTCGACCCACAACAGCAAGTAGCAGAAGAGTACCTACTACCTGGGATGGTAGTAGGTAAGTAGAGATTTGAAGTGGATTTGAGAACCAACGCATGTCTGAAATCCATTATAGAATGGGTAACCGTCGTGACAACAATTGAATATGGGAAAAGAAATAAACGTTGAAAAAAAAAGAAATTTCAGAAACGCATTATTCCTAAAAAACACACAAAAAGATTAATTAATGGATCTTTACAATGAATTTCTGAATAATGGATTTATGTAGACATAAGAGTGTAAAAAGCTCCAAGATCCATGAATGGATCTTTTCAGTGGAACTTAGTTGGCATCTTCCTCGAACGGAGGCAGATTAAGAACCGCATATTACTTAATGATTACTACTTTCCATCTGGCTGCTCAAAGCCTTAAACTCTGTACTCTACCTTATTACTTTAACTTCCATACCTTTCTTTCTGGGCGCAGACCCTACTTCAAAGAAAGCTGTATTGATTTACAAATTTGTTTGTAGTAGCTTAATTTAGATTATAGTTTTAATTTTTTAAGGTACCTAGCTATTTAACAGTCACAATGGGGCTGACATGTATACTACTGTATATACAAAAGGTCCATTTAAAAAAAAATAAAAAAAATAATCCTTCTGGGCACGCCTCAGAGGAATCGAAATTGGCAAACTACTTCACGCTGGTAAGTCGGGTTGGTGCAGGCTTTTTGTAATATAACTCGGTAAGCTGCTTTAGTCGGCTCTTGCGACATCTATGGGAAAAGCGTTGTCTCTCTAAAATATTAACTTTGCCTTCTAAAATTAAGAAACTTTGCATTGCTACATTCGTAATGGTAAATAGCCTATTTAAATATCTTCATGTATTAAAAGGGAGAATGAGCAATGTTTCACTAAGCCTCACAATTTAGAAGTGTTATTTGACTTTCCTAATTGTAGTCAAACATATTTCCTGCTACGCGCCTGGCTTGTCTGGACTAAATCTTTACTAAAGTAATTATATCTGTTTTACATAAGGCTGATGAATACTTTCGTGCAAGTAAAAACAAAATATTAAATTATTTAAGATTCAAGTAATTCGAAATTATTATATTGTTAGCTGCATAGTAAGAATATACTAACTACTACCCATTGGGCCATGTGGGCCCTGTATCAAATATTTTTCTGGGACCTTCCTATACCACTGGGACGAAGTCTACATTCCGTTTCAGATAAAAAAATGTGTAACATTTTCAAAATATAATCTTTGAATTCAACACCTTTTGTTGCTGTCAATATCTAGGCATTCAGGTAGACCAAAATCTTAATTTCAAACAGCACATTTCTTTACTGTCGGGTCGAATACGAAAAATTGTGCACATAATGCGTCAACTAAGGAATGCGGGATCTCAAGAAACCCTGAAAACTGTTTACTACGCCCTCTGTCAATCATTGCTCGAGTACTGTATTTCCTGCTGGGGAGGTGCTGCTAAAACTTCTATGATCGAGTTGGAACGAGCACAGCGTTCGGTACTAAAAGTAATGTTGCAAAAGCCGTTCCGATACCCCACTGTCAAACTTTATAAAGATAGTCAGGTTCTGACTGTACGTCAACTATACGTCCTGAAATTGGTTCTGAAGGCTCATAAAAGACTTTTAATATCAGATCAGCATGAAGCATTGCAACGAAAACGCGTGTTTAAATTAATTGTACCCGCCACAGCGTCTAAATTTGCAAACCGGAGATTTGGCCTTGTCGCGGAGAATCGTATTTATAACAGAGTCATGAAATAGTGTGACATTACCAAGTACTCTTTATATAAGGCTAAGATACTTTTGCGTGAATGGTTGATGACTAGATGTTATGATAATACAGAAGACTTATTCAAGAATATGTACTGAGACCGCATGTTTTATAAAACAATCCTTATCTTCATTATATGTATTAGGTATATATGTATATTATATGCATGTATTATATGTAAGTACATATTAAATGTATATATATATGTATTTAAATGTATATATATCACTACACCATTATTATTATATATTTAAACTTTTTAATAAATAAATATTTATATAATTGTATGATGAAGGGAAAAAGTAAGAAATATGTATAAATAAAAAGATTATAATATTTGATATGTCATTTTATTTAGTAAAGTTAGGAATATAAAATATTTGTTTAGTTAATCCATGTATTATTTTATAATTATGCTAGCTTTGGTAAAATTGAAACTGTTATTAATTAAATGCAGATTTTATAAAGAATCTAAATTAAGTAGTATAAGAACGCTACTTGTAAAATCGCGCTAACATGGACCTGACTGCCAGTATGAGGCTCTCACGACACAGGCTCGCCTAGTGTGAGGACCACAGGTAAACTAATTTTTGCAAACTGTGCACAACAACATTTGCTTTTGTATAAGTAGTTCTTACTGCAAATTGTAATGGATGTAACATGTTGGGTATGTTGTTGTAAATAAATATGTTTTCATTTTCATTTTCATTTTGCTTATCCTAGTAGACAATAAAATAACTTCAGGCAGCAGCAAGTTTGAAATTAAAACTATAAACATTTTTTTGTAAGTTTTTCTTACATTCACTAAACTGACAATGATAAAAAATAAAAACAAAATTGCTAGATAAGGAACTCGTTGACTAGCCACTATATGATATTTCATTTGAATATAAAAAAATGGCGAGTTACAGTTGACTTTTGCATCACAAATAAACCGCAAGTATTTTTATGCTCGGAAACGTCGCCTTAAGAAAATATTTAGAGATTGACAAACACATTTTAACACATCAGCTTTAACAAATTGATTTAAAATACTAACTGTGTCGAAATTTTCCTATATTTATACTTGTGTTTTGTAATCAAATAAATTATTAACTATATTTGAATAGGAGAGAACTAAATCATAAACTCATATTTGTTTACGGATGTGACGATCAAACCGAATTCATTTTTTTTTTTTAAACCGTCACCCCACACTAAGATTTTCTCCTGTGTTGTGGGTGCAGTTACAAACATAGAATATCACATGCACATACGCCCAGACCGGAACAAATTTCTGTAGGCCATACAAAACATTTGTCCCGTACGGGAATCGAACCCGCGACCCGTTGGGCAGTAGGTGATCACTCGACCTCTGCGCTAAACGTGTCGTCATTTGAGCCAAATAATTTTCATTTTTATGATTTCTTCGACTTACAGTCATCGTCGATGACGTCTACGGAACATTTATTTTAAGTCATGTGATGACAACATTTCTTATTAATGGAAATGGTTGTAAGTATTTTCAACACGATAAAACCTCCCACTGGCGGGTTCAACAAACAAATTAAAATCATTATTAATTCGCAGTTCAATTTCAAGGGTACTCAACTCAGAGATGGGCAGTCCACAAAGGGTTGAGTGGGGTTCAGGGGCCTTACCATGATCGCTTATAGCAAGATTAAAACAATACTGAAACAGAGACAGCGCTCTTTCACGGCGCTTCTGCAGCGCGGTTTTCACATTGTTTTGAGCGATCATAGTAAGGGGGCTGATCCTTCATGACTCCGTCCTTTGGGACTGCGTCAATTATTTTGAACTAGCTTTACTTTCCGCAACTTCGCCCGCGTTGTTTTTGTTTTCTCGTCGATATTTTATATTTTCCTGTAGGAAAAATAATATAAATAGCAGCCTATGTTAATCAACGATAATGCAGCATTCTAATGGTGAAAGAATTTTTGAAATCGATTCAGTAGTTTTTGTGTTTATTTGTTACATACATACATACAAATCTTTCCTTTCTATATAGTGTAGATAGATGTAACGGATCTTACTGGCTTATCGAAACAACCAAGCACTCGTTTGATAAAAAAAATGTTACATTCTACACATATTTTATTGCCAGTTCTGTACATTTCAATGTTTGCATCACACGCAAACAAAAGCTTACCTATTCAAGGGAGAATTGAAAAGACAATTCTTTCAATATTTTATTAGAAAACTAAACTGGAACGGTCGACCAACAAATTTTTCATCATGATTTCATAATCATGATCAGTTTTATTGTGACTCATGAATATTTTAATTTTTATGTTACAATAACACAGAGATCATACAATAGATAAACTTGAAGCTGGGCATAAGTTTGCATCTAAATAATGTTTAAGCCCGATTTACATATGCTATGATTCAATATTATTTTAGCATTCTGTTTTTACGTCCTAAAACTAAAAGCATACTAATTAAGGTACACTTGTAACTCGATATACAGGGTGTCCCAAAAAGTAGTGTAAAGCTGAAGCCCAGAGATAGAGCACCCCTAGACAGACCCGAATAACCCCAACCCCCTATAGTATGTTCTACGATTTTGTGTAGTTTTCGAGTTATTTTTATCTTGTGCCAAATTATTCTTATATTTTTTAAGACTTTCAAGGTGGTGATTGCTTGGCACCGACTTCAATATAAAACTGTGATATTGTATGTATTTTTATATTATTTATGACTTTTTGGTGTTTTTGAAGTCGGTTTCATTTTTTGTTAAAAAAATTATTTCCACTTTTTATTTAATACATACGTATTAGAATTTGAGCCAAGGCAAACACCAGAATAACATAAAATTTAAACGTCTTTCTCTCTAAACAGCTTTGATAGAATTATTCCCGAACTCCTAATCTACCAGTAACCTTCCATTATCAGCTCTGTAAATTGGCATGATGACTATCAGACCCAAATACCTGAATATCTTAAGGAAAGACATGAAACACGTTGGAGGTGCTTTTAAAATTTAAGGGATTTGCCCGAGATCCCATCATCAGAGCATGACATGGTGTCAATAGTAACACCTCGAGAGTGTACTCTTTCGATTACAAAAGGAATTTTGAAAATCGGTCCACAAATGGCGGAGTAATCGGTGAACATAAAAAAATAGATACAGTCGAACATAGAACCTTCTTCTTTTTCTAAGTCGGTTAAAAAGAGTAATTTTCTGTTTATATTACATGCGACCCATTCTAAACCATTCAATCATTCATTCATATTCTGTGTACTTTTTTGTACGCTTTGAATATAGCATGCTAAAAAGTTTGAAAAAAGCAAATGTAAATAAGGCTTTTTTAGCATTCTAAATAGCACGAGCACAATTTAACATATTGATTAATTATAAAAAAAAAACAGTCTAAATTAATATCCCGCTTGAGCCAAGACAAAGTAACAATTCAAAATTGATAACGAAGTTGGAAAATAAAACGGAATATAAAATAATAATATGATATTGACATTATGCTATCGCCAAATCACGTGGCAAATCGATCAGTCATCGTTTTAGTAAGATGGTAAACAATGTATTAATTCGCAACAAATAAATGAAGTAGCCAATTGCTTTTCATTACTTATTTATTGGCCCTATCTCCTGTTCGTTATCTCAGTAAACATTATATTGCGGCAGTACGGCTACTTTACGTACCTCATCCTTTATAAATGAATTTGACGACGACGAAGAACTAGTACGCCAGTAGCTATTTGATTATTATGCTCAAGCTTATAGGAGACGAGCTGTGCTATTGGCTGGTTATCGGAAGAATACAGGCAACTTAATCGAGGTCACTGAATATCAGGGTTGCAAATTTTCTATTGACAAAGTTTGCCTACCGCAAACGCTGTCACGACACAACACCGCAAGCTATATTTTGAATCAACAATTAACGAGTTATGAATATTATACAACTTATAAACGGAGACAAGAAACTAGACTATACGTAACTTGAACGACAAATCACAATTTCCATCATATTTTAGTCTAGTTCATAAGAAAAATGTGGACAAAGATGGAACAAGCTTATTAGTGTCCCATAATAACATTTCTAAATTATTTTAAATTTTTAATTCAGCATTGACCTACAGAGAGAGAGAGAGAGAGAGAGAGAGAGCCTGTGCCATAAGTACGGAAAAGTTTTACCGATAATTCTATAGTTAGTTACCTACATAATTTCCTTACAAATATTAGGCGAGTCACGTTTTAATAATTGGGCAGAGAAGAGGTCTCGCGCCCACTCATAACCAAAAATCTCATAACCAATACGTAAAGGTCCCACTCATAACTGCTGATGTGAGAAAACGAAAATCATAACCAACACAACTACACAATTATGTACAGTCGCTTTAATAATTATTAACAACATTAACAAAAAAAGGTGAATAATATTTTAAATCAAAGTAAAACGCTTGGTATAAAAGAGGTGTAAAGAGGCATCTTGCAGGTCGGCAAGGCGAGGGTGGCTATTGCGGTGTGTAATCTCTTCCGCATTAAAATTAGGCAGCACAAACAATACAGAAGACAAAATGTTTTTTTTTTTTCAAAAAATTAAACCGACTTCAAAAACACCAAAAGTTATAAATAATATAAGAATACAAACAACATCACAGTATTATATTGAAGTTCGTGCCAAATTTTAACTTGTACTTATATTTTTTAAGATTAAGACTTTAATATAAAACAGTGATGTTGTTTGTATTCTTATATTATTTATGACTTTCTGGTGTTTTTGAAGTCGGTTTTATTTTTTGTAAACAAAAATTCTTTTCTATCTTTTTAGTTAATTTAAAATACCAAAACCTTATCTTAAATGTAACAAATACTATTCTGAAAACCGCATCAAAGTCGATTCAGCCAAACGCGAGATAATCGCAGATAAACATACATACAAACATACAGGTCAAACTGAGAACCTCCTTTTTTAACCGACTTTGAAAAAGGAAGAGGTTCTATGTTCGACTGTATCAATTTTTTTGAAGTCCGTTAAAAAGGATCTGCTTATTTCATACATGAAATTTCTTCCAGCAGACCTGCGAAAGGAGAAATTGTAATATATTAGAATTTGCGTGTATAGCAGCTTAGAAGGCGATCTAATAGGTAAAAAATATATATAAATAAAACCATACTATATAACATACTAAATAAAAAATATGTAGAAATACCTATTACACAAATAATATGAATATTATTAAAATGTTTATATTCATATTCGGACTTGAAAGAGTAGATGAGATGTAGCTATCAGGACAAACTAATTCTCAATCACTTCTCAATATTGTTATTTTTGTTGAAGATGTCACGGAGAGAAACTATTTTTTGCCTTCCTTGCACTAAGATTTGTTTAGTGCTTACCCGTGGTATACCGTGAGTAGTACCTACCACGGGTAATACTGTTAGTATAGTACTGTTAGTATAGTATTACGGGTATTTTTTGTTGCCCGATCCCGGATTTGGTAACAATGAGACTAATCGAGAAATCAAATCAAAAAAAGAATTTTCCAAATCGGTTAATAAATGACAGAGTTATGAGGTAGCAAACGTAAAAAAAGAACATACCATGGAAATGATATAGTCCCCCTTTTTGTGAAGTCGGTTAAAAAATCAAATGACTTGCAATTGAAAGTTGCGGTAAAGTTGCTTAATTTCTTCAAAATAATATAAATATTAAAACCGATAGTTACCCACATGGTGTTCTTTGATTGTCAATAAGTAGTACTACCGGACACGTGAGTAGTACCACGGGTAAGGACTGGATTTTTTGTGTATTGCGTCTTGAAATGACAGTTAAGACTGTGTTGCCGTTTGCACTATAACTTAATATTTCTTTTTAGTATGAAATAATAAAACAAAAAGTACCTACTTTAAAATTAGTATGCGAGTATTGTAAGCGCAAGATAATAGTAAGCAAGCACTATTGGTCTCAAATGTACTTTAAAGTAGTTCACAGTTTAGGTATTTGCTTTTTTTATGTTCGGTTATGAGTTACTCCTCTAAATTATATATTTTATAAGTTTAAAATAAATTTCATAACCATGGTTATGAGTGGGTCCTCAATTCAGGTATGAGTCGCCACATTTTATTCCAGTTATGAGTTTCTGGTTATGAGTGGGCGCGAGACCGAGAAGATGAGTAATTAGGCAGAACCATTTGAACTTTCCTTTCATCATGTTTGATATCAGCCACATTATGCCCATTGCTAAGCATATACCTCCTCCAAGAAGGGTTACAGTCATCTGCCAACAAACCGATCTATGGAACCGGCAGCGTGGGACCTACCAATGCTGCGCCGTAACGGCCATCGGTCCTGCGAACAATATTTTGTCCCGCCCACTCCCACTTTAGGTCATTTAGGTTCACAATTTTTTTGGGCTATATCGATGTCTTTAGTTCTTCTACGAACCTTGACATTTCTGGTTGGATCACGTAGAGGAACGCTGAGCATTGCCTTTTCCTAAGGCACATTGTAAGCGGCCACGGCTCAGTTCTGTGTCATGTCATAATAATACAGGACTGATTTAAAACATAATATATTCAAATTGATTTAATTTATAACTTCAAGAAATGTTACCTACCTCTTAAAGGGTGTAAAGACACAGCGTTTATTGATTAATTAAGTAGGAGCCCAAACAGTGCTTGGTGCCTCTACCTCATAGAATCAGTTGAGCAGTCCAAGTACTGCCTGGTGTCACTAGCTCACTGAAGACCGAAGCTAAATACAGTTGTGTTCCTCCTCTGCGCGGGAGTGAGTTTGCCAAGTCTTATTGCGTATACAACAACCTTATACATTCTTAAATTTTCCTGGTACTTCAAATATTTTTAAATTTGTAAAATTGAAAACAGCAAAATAGGATGAGCAAGTTGTGTAATTACTAATAGTGGAAATGATACATAAGAGTGGATGGGGATCTGCACAATTGATGGGACAAACAAACCCAGGAAGAAGCTCCTCCTACTGCTTCGCTCCGCCCCAGGCGCAGGATAAAAGAAGACGTGTCTTTAAAGTCCGTTTCCGAGATTCCTATAAGGATATTCCCTTTTTTTTTTTATTGTAAAAAATTAATAATACGTGAAATTAATTAAGTTAAATACAGTGATTGCAGTATACTAGTGTAATCATTAGGCACAAATATTTGCAAGTCCGTACGAAGAGAAGTTTTCAAGATTTGTATAAATGAAAATCTAGGTCAACCGTGACTGTCAAATTTTGAATTGGAAATCTTCGTTGTGATAAATTTATGTTATACTAGCTGTGCCCGCGAACTTCGTTTCGCCATCAAAATACTTAACACAGTGTTTAGCTTTTTCCTCCATTTTATTCCATAATGATTCAACTTTATTCTGCCTTTCTTGAGCATCGGCCATTTCGAAATTAGGACAATTTTCGTAGGTTCGTAATGCTCTTTTTCTAACAGTCCACAAAATTAAATACATTACATATTCCTACTATAAACCATTGATTTACTACCAAACGTTTGGTAGTAAATCAATGCTATAAACAATAAGTATTATTATTGTTTTAGAGACATTATTGATATTAATAAATTCTTCTTCAGTAGAAAGAACTACACAGTTGCAAGAATAATCTTTATCGTATTCATGTTTCGAATTAAAATAAACAATTGTTTATAAATTAGAACTGTATACGAATAAAGTTTAGATTTTATAATGGGTGTTGGTAACACCAACAAAATATATTTTTTGGATATGACAACTTGGCCAATTTTTACTGGTTGTACAGTAAGCTCCTTGTCAAGCTATACTGTTTGACCTTTGAACCGTTCTTATGCCGCTCGTAATACTGGCGGTTTTCGTAGAGTTAATGTATAGCATGAATGGGGGGGTTGCTATACAAATACGTTTTCCGTATTCGATATCCGATCACGGAATACAGACACGGAGTTTCGTGAACGTAGCGCAGACGTTCGTTTCTTCTCATTCGGGATTTCTACCATTCTACCTAAACGTACGTACAGAACGTGTTCCGTTCGTAATAAAAACGAACGTGTGAAGCAGTCAATGAGTATTTTGTATAGATTTGATGCATTTGGATGCCCGCATTCAAAAAACGAATGCGAAAAAACGTATTTATGCGGTTAGCCTTAAAATGTATTGAGGCTTCCGTTTTTGTAACGTGTACTGTGCGATATAGTGTTGCTGGCATAGTTCGGTTAGCAAACTCGCCGTGATGACTAACATCCAACACACAAACTTGGAGTTATCGTTAGTTAGTTCACGATCGTTGCATTATCACGGTCTCGAAGGACACTAAACACAGGTAACATCGAACATCCAATAGGCCCCGAAGCGGTTCTCAAACTTTTTTGGTGACGGAACCCGTTTGGAAAGCGAAATACTTGACGGAACCCTAAAATAAAACAATAGTTTTTAAAAGTGTATTCTTTATTAATAAGCATAATAAAAGTACGACCAGAGAGGGTGTTTTGATTTTTCTAAATTATTGCGGAACCCCTTATAGGGGTAGTGTGGAGCCCTAGGGTTCCGCGGAACACACTTAGAGCATGGCTGCTCTAGGTACCCTTCAGGGCCTACTTTCATTTAATACCCCTATTGCTGGGTTTGAAAAGCAACTGTTATCCGTCTTTTTTGTGCGGCGGCCATGTCGAATTTACGTCAATGTTGCTACGTTCATAGTGCTCTACTGGTCAAGGCCTTTCATATGATACCCATATAGCTGGGCTTAGAAACGAACTTTTATCAGTTTTTTTTGAGCAGCGGCCATATTTAATTTTGTGCTATTTTCCTAGGTTCATAGTGCTCTACTCTTCAAGGCCTTTCATTTGATACCTATATTGCTAGGTTTGGAAACGAACTTTTATCCACCTTTTTTGAGCGGTGGCCATGTCGAATTTACGTCAATATTGCTCTACTCTTGAAGACCTTTCATTTGATACCTATATTGCTAGATTAGAAAACGAACTTTTATCCACCTTTATTGAGCGGCGGCCATGTTGAATTTATTTATGTGTTGCTAGGTTTATAGTGCTCTACTCATCAAGGCCTTTCATTTGGTACCCACATTGCTCGGTTTGAAAACGAACATATATCCTTTTTTTGAGCGGCGGCCATGTTGAATTTAGGTAGATTTTCGTAGGTACCTAATGCTCTACTCTTCAAGGCCTTTCATTTGATACCCATATTGCTAGGTTTGGAAACTAACTTTTATCCACCTTTTTTGAGTGGCGGCCATGTTGAATTTATGTAAATGTTGCTAGGTTCATAGTGCTCTACTCATCAAGGCCTTTCATTTGAGACCCATATTGCTGGGTTTGGAAACGAACTATTATCCATTTTTTGAGCGGCGGCCATGTTGAATTTATAGCAATTTTCCTAAGTTCACAATGCTCTACTCTTTTAGGCTTTTCATTTGATACCCATATTGCTAGGTTTGGAAACGAACTTTTATCCTTTTTTTTGGGCGGCGGCCATGTTGAATTTATGTCAATGTTGCTAGGTTCATAGTGCTCTACTTATCAAAGCCTTTTATTTGATACCCATATTGCTGGGTTTGAAAACGAACTTTTATCCATTTTTTGAGCGGCGGCCATGTTTAATTTAGGGCAATTTTCCTTAGTTCATAATGCTCTACTCTTTTAGGCCTTTCAGTTGATACCCATATTGCTAGATTTGGAAACGAACTATTATTCTTCTTTTTAGAGCGGCGGCTATGTTGAATTTATGTCAATGTTGCTAGGTTTATAGTGCTCTACTCATCAGGGCCTTTCATTTGATACCCATATTACTGGGTTTGAAAACGAACTTTTATCCTTTTTTTTTTTGAACGGCGGCCATTTTGAATTTAGGTCGATTTTCCTAGGTACCTAATGCTCTACTCTTCAAGGCCTTTCATTTGATACCTATATTGCTAGGTTTGGAAACTAACTTTTATCCACCTTTTTTGAGCGGCGGCCATGTTGAATTTATATCAATGTTGCTAGGTTCATAGTGCTCTACTCATCAATGCCTTTCATTTGATACCCATATTGCTGGGTTTGGAAACGAACTTTTATCCGTTTTGTTTGAGCGGCGGCCATGTTGAATTTAGGGCGATTTTCCTATGTTTATAGTGCTCTACTCATCAAGGCCTTTCATTTGATATGCATATCGCTGGGTTTGGAAACGAACTTTATCGGCAGTCATGTCAAATTAAGTCAACGTGGCTAGGTTCAATGTGTTCTACTCTTTAGGTTCTTCGTTCGATATCCATGTTCCATGGGTTGATCCAAAAAAATGTGATCCGTCATTTTAGACATTAGGATCAAGAGTCCCGTCCCGTCCCTCTACGCGTAACCCAGAACATTGCAGTCAGATATTTTTTTTAATTATCAATATTAATCTATTACTTTTAATAGTTTTAAATGAATGAAAGAGTTTGATTCCTTAGTCCTAATGTAAAAACATATAACACCTTTCAAAATACCTTGAAAAGAGTATCTTAATTTTTCAACATTTCAAATATTTCAAAAATTGTACCGATTTTGTGAAAATTAGTCAAGAATTAAACCAATCTACAAATTTTATGGTCACTCGATAAGTATTATCATAAAAAATGCTTTATACATTGGTTGTATGGCTTGATCTTTTTGCCTTACCACCACGGTACGACATAAGAAAAAGACAATTTGGTTGGCGAAATCCAGTTGGGCACAGCCATTAACAGAAAATATTAAATTTTATTTGTACTATGTAAAACACTTCATTCCTGCCTTAATTTTCGAAATCCAATTACTTAAGATCAGGCTGTATGGCGTAGTTCCATTGCCTTTCCTTCGAGGAAGAAAATACCTTCTCTCTGTACTATGTGACAGACTTGTCAAAATAATTTCACGTGCGCCATGTTGTTTTTCTACCTAAAGCCAATTCGAAAATTTTATATGGTATTTTTTCACTAAAAATAAAAAGTGAATTTAAACAAACGAAATTATGCCTAAATGTTCTTCCGGAAAATTCTAAGCATTGTGGTGTAAGCCATATCAAATTCTGTCCAGTAGTTTCGGAGATCTTTCCGGACAAACAGACAAACAAACAAACAAACAAACAAACAAACAAACAAACAAACCAACAAACAAACAATTTTTTTAAAAACTATTCTATCGTGTTCTGCTAATGATTTTAAGGCGACCTGTGTATTTTTTTTCTTAATATTTCGCAATTACAGATTTTTGTACCCCTACGATTTTATTATATATAGAGATTAACGCATAAAATTGGGCAACTTATGTGTTTTATATTTGGAAATAAAGCACGCAATTCAAATATCAATTGTACCCATCATTGGAAGTTGCGGTCACTGGCTGAGTTTCTTCACTAAAACCGGGGAAGTATTGTATTTAGTACTTAACTATTTTATAATCGTAACATAATTAAATACTCAACACAAACCTCACATTAAGTGAGACACGTCCAATAACACACCTTGGCTAAGTTGTGTTTCTCTTAACTTGACATAAAGTGGAAGTTAATGTTGAGACTTGTCAACGCCTAAAGCCTCAGACACAGTACTACACTACACTACACAATAGTTTGCTTTGCTAAGTAGGTATTCTGTTATTGTACCATTAACCTCTTATTAAAAATATATGTTAATTCCATCATAATCCTAAATATTAGAGATTTTGCTGTTAGGTTAAATTTGTGTCCCAAACCTCTTGAGTATTGTGAAACCAGTAGGTAAACAACTTAATTTGTGTTTAATTAGTGACTGCAGTAAAATATCACTTTTATTATAATTATTATTCATTTTTGATCTTGGAATATAGTGTCCACATTTCTATAATATTTTCTTTGTCTATCTGTCTATATCTTTGTCTGATCCCTTTTTTTTCTAACCCTTTCTACTGCTGTCCCTTGATATTCTTCATCAATTTCATACTAAAGGGTTTTTGTGTTTTTTAGGATTTGTACATACTTCCTGGGCTTAAAAATGTTGACCCGCAAAGCCGCTGCTCTTAGTACTGAGGCCAAACTCAAACAAGTCCTGCACGAGCTCAAAGTAACAAAAGACTCCTATGATCAATTGTTGAGAGAAAGGGATGAAAGTGAAGTGGAAATTAAATTGAACATTGACAGAAACACTGAACTAAAAAGTGAACTGGCACTACTCCACTGTAAACACATTGAAGTGCTGGAGGAACGCGATCACCTTCACCGTACATTAGAGGATCTAGTTCAGTGTAATAATACTTATGAGCAGGCCTTGGATAGGATTGCTTATCTGGAAAGTAGTCTCAGAGAAGCAAACAAGCAAATCTCTGTACTTGAAAAATTTAGACAAAACCAGGAAATCGCTCATACAAACAGTTTATTTGAAGAGCTCACTCAGTCCCCTGGTGGCGAAAATCTTCTAGGTAATACTGTATCAAAGGAAAACAATAGTTTTGTACGTCCATGTAGTAAAAATAAGTTTAAAAAATATATTAAAATTAGCAAATTCATAGAGAAAACTCAGAAACTGATTAAAAAACAAAATTGCTTCAAAGTTAATATTAAACTTAGAAAAGAACGAGCTAGCTTGATGGATTCACTTGAGATTTTTGATGTAAAATTGAAAGAGAGCAGAGCATTCTATAACCGGAACACGAACAGATTAAATAAAATTATTGATAATCTTAATGTAAACATTGAACATTTAAACGATAAGTATTATAATGCTCAAAAACAGATTGGGGAATACATTCGGTCCTCACCAGATTTTGTATCACTATGCCAATATAATATAAATCAAACAACAGATCAGTTACCTATTGAAAATCAGTGTTTAGAGAGTAGA
The DNA here is from genome assembly GCA_963935595.1 of Schoenobius gigantellus. Classification (NCBI taxonomy): domain Eukaryota; kingdom Metazoa; phylum Arthropoda; class Insecta; order Lepidoptera; family Crambidae; genus Schoenobius; species Schoenobius gigantellus. The sequence continues at coordinate 9,359,561 of OZ012555.1, read as the reverse complement.
ATCAGTCACCAATCTACAATACAGTCGCCTAATAAGGTGACTAAATCTTCTCCCAAAGGCAGTGTTCCTGATTGTGAATCCCCTGCTCAAAATAGGTACAACAACAACAATTCTACATCGAAATCAAAGGTGAACTATGTTATGTTTAGTGATGAAGTTGGAAAAGGTATGGGCTGCTTATTAAACAGTCAGTTAGAGCAATCTGTCATAAATATATGTATGCCAGGCTCTTCCTTTGATGAAATAATGAATAGTATTATTAATTATGATTTTAATGACAATGACAACCTAATCATACTGTTAGGGAATAAAATTGGTGTAAATAAATATTCCCTGCAAAAACTTTTAACTTATGTTAATAATTTAAATGTCAAAAGTGTTGTAATGTTCACATTTCCCTATTGTAATAAGTTTACAACAGAGGAAAATAAGTTAATATTTAAGTTAAATTCGACATTACATACCATGGCTAGTTACAATAATAAAATTCATATTATTGACATGAATAAATTGACATGTGTGACTAATAAATTCTATTTGACCGATGATAGAATATGTCTATCTAGATATTGTATTAAACAATTAGCTTCTGTGCTAAAATTTTATTTTTTTAACTTCAACCAAGAACTTGGTTGGTAACCAAAATGACAATGCTTCTATTGAGCATCATACACTCAATGATAGTTTGGTATCTGTTTCAAGTAATTTAAATTAGTAAATAAGACAATAGAGGATATCTCTAGCCATGTATTGACAATAGAAGGGCCTCATTGTTTACGAATTGTTCACCAAAATATTCAAGGTTTTTCTGGCAAAGACTTAGAAATTAATTTATTTTTATCAGATGAAAATATCGACATATTATGTGTTACCGAACATTGGCTTAAAAAATATGAATTTATTACTTTTGATAATTACAGTATTGTAAGTTCATTTGTTAGACAATCCGCAATAAGAGGTGGATCTTTAATTATTCTAAAAAATATTTTTCATTATAAAGAACGCAAAGATGTAATATCACTCTCAATCGAAAGAATTATTGAGATATCGTGTGTGGAGCTTAATAATCTTATAATAGTTTGTGTGTACAGACCTCCGTCGGGCAACTATCTGGAATTTGAGGCCACTATGGAGGATGTCTTGCAAATAGTGTGTAGAAAAAATAAGAAAATAGTTATATGTGGAGATTTTAACATAAATATCTTAGATTTATCTTCTCTGTCTAATAATTTTATTAACTTATTCAAATCGTTTGATTTGCATTATTTATTCAAACAACCAACCAGAATAACACCTACATCAGCCACATGCTTAGATAATATTTTTTGTAATTGTGAAATCTTGGAATGTGCTGTAATAAGCTTTATTAACTCTGACCATAGTGGTCAATTAGCCTGTATTAAACACCATCATGTTAATTCTGAAGGTGAAATAATTTGTAGACCAATACCAAAACGTAGTTTAAGTAAATTTAAAAGGAAAATAACATCTCAAATCGCATCTCTGCCGACCATAAATAAAGATGCCAATGTCTTATACAATAATTTATTTAATTTAGTGAAAACTGAAAGTAACAACATATTTCCACAAAAGGTAATTAAACTAAACGAAAATAGGACGAAATTTAGTGACTGGGCTACACCAGGTATCTATAAGAGTAGGAGAAAGCTATATGAACTTTATTCACAAAAAGCAGCTTACGCTGATCCTGTTTTTTTAAATTATGTTAAAAAATACTCAAAAACTTTTAAAAATGCTTGTTTGGCTGCTAAATCTCTGTACATATTTAACAAAATAAATATGTCGAAAAATAAAATTAAGACAACATGGGATATTATAAATCAAGAAACCGGGAAAGTAAAATGTTCTGGAAACTCATTCTCGTTAGAAATAAACAATAACATTATTAAGTCGGACAATGAAGTTGCCAACGCTTTTGTTGATTACTTTTCTGAAATTCCTATTATAACTACCAGTAATCTAAATTCATCTTCCAATGTGGCGGTCACCCTCCTGGAGTCAAGTGTAGATAAGTGCAGCGAAACTTTGAAATTTAGCCATGTTGATTCGATCACTATCTTGAAAACTTTCCGTTTGCTTAGCAAGAAAAAGACGGAAGATCTTTGGGGCATCTCGACTCACATAATTCAGTCTATTATAAATGAAATAGCTCCTCAGTCAGCGCTAATTTTTAATACTTGTGTTGATGAGGGCATATTTCCTGATCTAATGAAATACAGCAAATTAATACCTTTGTTTAAATCTGGAGATAAAAAAGATCCCTCGAATTTTAGACCTATTTCAAAATTTTCGAAAAAATCATGTATAACCAGATATTAAGTCATTTATTAACAAATAAATTACTACATGGCAAACAGTTTGGCTTCACCAAAGGAAAATCCACTACTGACGCCGGAATAGCACTTCTTAAACATATTTTTGATGCTTGGGAGGGCAAGCAGGATGTAATTGGAGTTTTTTGCGATCTCTCCAAAGCGTTTGACTGTGTAAGTCATGAAACGCTTATTCATAAACTTAAACATTATGGTTTTTCAAATGAAGCAGTAAGTCTTATTAAATCATATTTATCTGACAGATTGCAGAGAGCTGTCGTTAATAAATCGGAGTCTGCCAGTGCACCTATTCTTATGGGGGTACCCCAGGGATCAATATTGGGTCCATTACTCTTTTTAATTTACATCAATGACCTGCCTTATTACATTAAAGACTTATGTGAGACTGTATTATTTGCAGATGACACATCATTATTGTTTAAGGTTGACCGAGGGAAACAATGCTCTGACGATGTAAATAATGCTCTCTCTATAGTTCTGTTCTGGTTTACAACTAATAATTTGTCATTGAATTCTAAGAAAACGAAATGCATTAAATTCTCTTTGCCAAATGTAAGGCAGATTGATACCCACTTAAATATGAATAAGGATGTAGTTGACCTTGTAAATAACACGAAATTTTTAGGCATTACTTTAGATTCACGGTTACAATGGGACCCACATATTGAATCCTTGGCTGGCAAACTAAGTTCGGCGGCGTACGCAGTAAAGAAAATCAGGCTTTTAACTAATGTTGAAACGGCGAGATTAATCTATTTTAGTTATTTTCATAGTATTATGTCATATGGATTATTGTTATGGGGTTCGGCGGCTCATATTGAAAGAATTTTTGTGTTACAGAAGAGAGCAATTCGCGCCATTTATAATTTACGGGCTAGGGACTCACTTAGAGAATTGTTCAAAGAAATTAATATCTTAACTTTAGCCGGTCAGTATATTCATGACAATTTAGTTTATGTACACAAGCATTATGCTACATTCGTTAAAAATAGTGATTACCATAATATAAACACAAGAAATAAAAATAAGCTTGCCGTTGCAACTTACAGGCTTCATAAAACTAGTGGTTCATTTCTAGGGAGGTGTGTAGCATTTTATAATAAGCTTCCACAAAGTATCACCGATTTACCAATTCATAAATTTAAAGTTCACGTTAAAAAGACTCTCATGAACAAAGGTTATTACAAAGTGAATGATTATTTAAGTGACCACACGATATGGAATTAGCTAGACTAGTTATCAGATGTCATGTTTGGTAACAACATAATTTATTGTATAATGCTTAGTGTTAAGCTTATCATGTTTTTCTGACATTTTAAGTGTATGTAAGCATACTTACTGAATGTATTTTATAACTTTCAATGACTATGTAACAGAACCAATATTGTAAATGGCGATTTAAAAGAGGAGATAAAAAATTTGACCTTTCGAGTTTCTTGCCTGTTCTTCTCGAGAAGGCCTCCCAATTTCCGAACAGGTGTAGAATCAACTTTTTTTTTTTTTTCATTCCTACTTGTATTTGCAGACATCCTGATTATATTCAAGATGTATGCACATACAAGGTTAATATGTTTCCTTTAAATTAGAATGTGTTGCTTTGTTTTGACGTCAATAAGTGCCTGTAAAGGCCTATGTTGAATAAAGATTTTTGAATTTGAATTTGAATTTGAATTTTTAGAGCTTGGCTGGTGGGAAACATAGCACTAACCTACAATCACCTATTTGGAGATAATTAACGAGGAATCCTCACGCCTAAGCCGCTGTTGGTATACACATAGCTACTTTTGATCCAGAATTTAAATGAGTTCCCGAGGGAATGCGTGAAATAATTCCACGAAGGTATTGCAGCCGGTGGCGTCGGTGGCGCAGTGGACTCGGCACTTGCCTTCCAATCGGGGGGTCGGGGTTCGAGACCCGCCATGTACCAATGTGTTTTTCGTTTCGAATTTCATATGTACATTTGTCTGACGCTCCTACGGTGAAGGAAAACATCGTGAGGCAACCTGCATACATCTGCGAAGAAATTCAATGATGTATGTGAAGTCGACCAATCCGCACTGGGCCAGCGTGGTTGACTAAGGCCTAATCACCCTAATATAGGGTAGGCTCGAGCCCCTCGGTGGGGACGTATATGGGCTGTGATGATGATGATGATGATGATTGCAGCCGGTGCTGAATAGCCGGTGTTTTTTAACAGTTTTTTTTTACTGTTAACGAGTTAACCGTTTTCTTCACTGCGAAACTAGTTTATAAATTTATCAACTAGGAATACTATTCAAGCGTTTTATATAAATCCGTTTAATTAGCCTGTTTGCGTTACGTAGTAACTATTATCTAATCTGTGGTTTGGGTGACATGTTGGTTGAGGTCAATACGTTTTTGTTTAACTATCGCGAATGTTTTGGTACTATAAAAGTTTTAGTTAAAATGTTTTAGCACCGGAGGGAGACCAGGGGCCTTACCATGATCGCTTATAGCAAGCTATAGCGCGGTTTTAATATTGTTTTGAGCGAGTATGTTTAAGGCCCCTGGTCTGCTTGGGTACCTCCCTCTTACCTATTTCTGCCGCAAAGCAGCAGTGCTTGCATTGCTGTGTTCCGGTTTGAAGGGTAAATACTGGGTACCGTGACATTAACATCTGGGGCCTTATTTAGCGTTAACTCATTTTGGCGTGTCAATAACGCTTCAATAGAATCGCTTTTTGAGACAGTTTTGTTGGTTAACCGACTACTAAATAAAACAGTTTTTACTACTGACTTGTCAAAAAATTGTAGTTCGAATAAATTGCACCAGAAAATGCGCATAAAAGCGACAAAAGTAATTTTATTGAAACGCTATTACAACGCGACGACGACGTTAAGATTAACCATTTCAACTGCTTTTTTAACTATGTTTCATTTACTCAAACACCGTCATCGAGTACGCCTTAGACCTGCATATTCAACGGAATCCTTTAAAATGCGAGTGATCTCTAACATAATTCATATTGTAACTACGCTTCTGAGAACCTCATTTCCTTTAACGTACTGAACAAACCGGACGTTCCCTGTTCATGCTTTCGAAACTTTATTAATATGTGATGTAACACGATTGCACTGGAGTCTGAAAATCCTTTTAGCATATAGTTGTGGAGGGTAATGTGTTTTATTATGCAAAGCGCTCAGTCGGTTTTTGCCTGACACTGTAACTGTTGCATGTTAGCATGCTAACCACTAGCTTACACTACACATGCGGTACGTTTGCCTACGTTTAAATGACAGCATGGAGATACGCGGGAGCCTGTTACTGACATTCATGAATAACAGCGGTACAAGTATAGGTAAGTACTACCTAATTACCCATGAATGGGGACAGACAGTGTTTATAACCGTATAATCACATAATATGATTAATACTCGTACATACACATTGGGAAATGCTAACCGTAAGAAGGTATATTAGGAGTAATCTTTCAACTCCTAATATACCTTTATATTAGGAGTTGAAAGATGGTATGGAACTATTATTTTTATTTAAGTTAGGTATGGAACTATTATTTTTGAAACTAGAAGCATGAAATTTTTTATTAGTTAGAAATGAGTAAACACATTTTTAAGCGTTTTTTTAGGTAGAGCTAGTTCAAACTACTTTGCGATTCAACTAAGAATAGGACTGCCTTGTCGCCATATCTTGACGTCGTAGCTGTCAATGTTTTTAAATAAATAAAATAAAATAAAAATTTAAAATAAAAATAAAAGTTTTTCTTTAATAAAATGTATTTAAGTACTAAGATTAAGTGAGGAAAACATCAGATTTATTTCACTAAGATTGACAGAAATAAAAACATTAGATTTTTTATAATATCTATTTATTAAGACTGAGTGGGAAAAACATTAATCAGAATCAATGGAAATAACAATGGAAATAAAAAAATAAAAAAGGTATGGTTTAAAAAAAACTAATTAAGTATGACTTTAGATAATTAAATTAAAAATAAATATCAAAAAATGTTCAAGACATTTTTAAACAAAGTAAAATACACCGTTCTTGTTGAGAGTTTTTTTTTTCCAAACCGTACTTTTCAAGCGACATTTGACAGGTGGAGTTATTGGGTTTCCTATTCTTTTTTTATAAATCCAATTAATTTCAAGAATCAACAAAAAGTGAAAGTAGTCACATCCTGCCTATTTTAAATGGAAGTGAACTGAAAGTATAGTGTCTGTAGTCCTCTATGACTGCCGTTTCGATATGCGAACTATATTACTGACCAAACCCACTAGCGACTACGATATGTTAATATCAAACTATTCGATCGATCTCCCTAAAGCAGCACCCTAAGACAGGAAAGTGAAGTAGACGGATATGTCGAGCCGGCCGTCTATTAGACAGTTACTTAATTTTGAGCGTTTGTAAAAATGTATGCTTAAATACAGTACCTACAGGGGCTGTAGTACTCATATGGCGGAGATGGGATAGACCCAGTAGCGTACGTAACTAACTTTAGAGCACCGTAGCACAGAATAGATAATAGTACTACGTACAGAACAGCCACTCACCTACCCGCACTCATTTCAAATACCTCGTCCTACCCGGCACTTCGTTGTAGACATCACTGACACATAAACAAGGTCACGCGCAATCGCTCGGACGAGTAGACGCGAGCGCCGGCTATAACAGAGACAGCACTATGCGGGTGAAAGAGAAGGCAGTCGCTGCACTTCTTGCGTCATTTCGATTGATATGAGCGTTTCACATTCACGCGAGATTCTCGGCGAGAGTCTCGGCAAGAATCTACGCGAGAAGTACGTGAGAACCTCAGCAAGAACTTCTTGGGTACACACTTCTCGCGAGATTCTCGCGAGAAGGTACAAGGCAGGGTTGGCACAAAATCAGTGATTAAATCAAAATTCCTTATTTTTGTGAAGAAAAATGTATTTTTATGAATATCTATTTTCCGAGTAAATCAGATATTTCATATTTCAGTGTCATTATTGTAATTATTAATTAAAAAAACTAATTTTCCAGGTTTTTGGTCACTATTCTGTTACGTAATTTCGAGTGAACAATGCCAAATGTAAAAAAAAAACTTTCCATTGATGCTGAGGAGGCCTATCGCTCCAAATAGTTGCCTCAGAACTGGGTAAATATTTAATTTTTCCTCTTCCTCTTTCGTTTCCGCAAAATAGTTGCTTACTTATTAAAATTAGTAACGATAAAAACGAAAAAATCAAAAAATCATGATAAATTAGGATTTATTCAATAAATCATGATTAATTGGATTTTATTAAAAAATAATGATTTTTTCCAACCCTGGTACAAGGTTCTCAATATAGTTCTCGCGCCTTTGTCTCGCGCCAAAAAACCCACAAAAGTCGGAGAACTACGCGAGAACTACGCGAGAACATGCGAATCGGATCCACATTCACGCTTCTCGTGTTATTTTTGACGTCAATAAGTGCCTGTAAAGGTCTATATTGAATAAAGATTTTTGTGTTTGAGTTCTCGCGAGGTTCTCGCGAGAATGTGGAGCGCTCAATAACCGCGCAGTCAGCCCTACTAGATTCCACGCACACATTTGCGCGTGTACGAACGTCATTAAATTTTGTTTAAGGCGCATAGTAACGTAAATCATAAAAAATCACTGCAGAAAAAACCGGTTCTCTCCATAAATATTGAATAAAAAATTCCTTTAAAAAAGATATGTTATTATTCAACGCATTCTTTAGAGGATGGTCTTTTTAATTTTTTGATAAATTAATTAAAACTTGGTTAAAATGTGACCCAAACATGCCTCGATTTTAAAACTAAAAACCTAATCGCTTCGTAAATATTAGGTTAAATCACATACTTTCGATTTCAATAAATAAAGTGAACAATATTCTAGGGCTATTCAATATTTAAATAATTCATCTTACGCGTAAAGGTTTGCTTGAATATTCCCCTCACTCTCACTCACTCACTCCTATGTAATCAGTGCGGGACGATCGACGCAAGGTCATTGGGAGCACTATGCGCCTTAAGGGCCCACCATCCGCGCGAGCCCGAGCTAGTTTAGGTAAATTTCTCTAGTCCCTGTTTGTGTGCGTCGCTCACGCACACAAGCGCACTCGGTCGCGCAATCGGTACGGCCGCCTAGCAAAATATCGTACTTAGATGTTAATTTTGAATTTAATAGGTGTTTATTATTTACTGTGTTATACTATAGTAAATACAGGGATGTGTTTGATCAACTTTTATTTTTACAAGCTTTTATTTAGCTTGCACTGTATGTATGTATGTATGTAGATTTGACCACTTCTCGTTTTCGATTGGGCTGAAATTTTGCACATAATAATATGTATATCGTGACAATGCAATATTATGATAACATGGAGCTGATCTGATGAAGGAACTGGATGGTGGCCATAGGAACTGCGTAATAAAACGACGCAACCCCATCGAGTTTGGGCTCGTTTGATTCATATTGACGAGTACTTTGGTCCTATTTGTTAACCAGGGTCTGATGCTGGAGCTGGGAGGTGGCCATAGGACCTCCGCAATAAAACGACATAACCCTATCGACTTTGGGCTCGTTTGATTCGTAATGACGAATACTTTGGTCCTATATGGTAACCAGGGTCTGATGCTGGAGCTGGAAGGTGGCCATAGGAACTCCGTAATAAAACTACATAATCCTATCGAGTTTGGGCTCGTTTGATTCGTAATGACGAATACTTTGTCCTATATGGTAACCAGGGTCTGATGCTGGAGCTGGAAGGTGGCCATAGGAACTCCGTAATAAAACTACATAATCCTATCGAGTTTGGGCTCGTTTGATTCGTAATGACGAGGATTTTGGTTTTATATAGTAACCAGGGTCTGATGCTGGAGCTGGAAGGTGGCCATAGGAACTCCGCAATAAAACGACACAACCCCATTGAGTTTGTGCTCATTTGATTCGTATTGACGATTACTTTGGTCCTATATGGTAACCAGGGTCTGATGCTGGAGCTGGAATGTGGCCATAGGACCTCCGCAATAAAACGACATAACCCTATCGAGTTTGGGCTCGTTTGATTCGTAATGACGAGGACTTTGGTTCTATATGGTAACCAGGGTCCGATGCTGGAGCTGGAAGGTGGCCATAGGAACTCCGCAATAAAACGACACAACCCCATTGAGTTTGTGCTCATTTGATTCGTATTGACGAGTACTTTGGTCCTATATGGTAACCAGGGTCTGATGCTGGAGCTGGAATGTGGCCATAGGAACTCCGCAATAAAACGACAAAACCCTATCGAGTTTGGGCTCGTTTGATTCGTAATGACGAGTACTTTGGTCCTATATGGTAACCAGGGTCTGATGCTGGAGCTGGAAGGTGGCCATAGGACCTCCGCAATAAAACGACATAACCCTATCGAGTTTGGGCTCGTTTGTTTCGTAATGACGAGTACTTTGGTCGAGTTTCGTAATGGCAGCCATGCGGTTACAAAATGATAAAATATAAAATAATAGTAAAAAGATTTATAAAAAAGTCGCCCCACACTAGGATTTTATTTTAAAGCCCTAATAAGACGAAAATAAATTTTAATTTATTACATGATACATCTAATATATAAAATTCTCGTGTCACAGTGTTTGTTACCGAACTCCTCCGAAACGGCTTGACCGATCGTTATGAATTTTTTTGTGTATATTCAGTGGGTCTGAGAATAGGTCGTAAACTATTTTTTATACAATTATTATGGCGAAACGTAGTTCGCCGGCACAGCTAGTCTTATATATAAAATTCTCGTGTCACAGTGTTTGTTACCGAACTCCTCCGAAACGGTTTGACTGATCTTTATTAAATTTTTTGTGCACATTCGGTAGATCTGAGAATAGGTCGTAAACTATTTTTTATATTATGTCGAAACGTAGTTCGCCGGCACAGCTAGTTTTTAATAAAATATAAAAGCTTGTCGCAAGATTTACCCATTTTATAAAAAACAAATATTTTTTTCTTAGAATTACAAATATTTATTTATTTAAGGCTTACCAAGTAAATACATACGGGCAAGGTACTTAAACAGTTTTTTTTATGGAGGGTCTGGCAAATGACCTCTTCCCGCTTGATGTTAAGCGGTGAAAGAGGCCCAAATGAGTTGACAGATAGAGGAGGGAGGACATCCACTATCGAACCTGCCCGCCCCTTGCCGGCCTAAAAGATGTTTTTCACACCTCTTTTGAAGGAACCCATGTTGTAGGATGGAGGAAACACGTGCGCAGGTAGAGAATTCCAAGTGTGGGATGAACAACAGAAGACTTACCGGAGGGAGACTCTGTACCAAGGTCGTGTGCTTAGGTACCTCCGTCTTACCTATTTCTGCCGCAAAGCAGCAGTGCTTGCATTGCTGTGTTCCGGTTTGAAGGGTAAGATATGGCACTGAAATTTCTGGGTACCGTGACTTTACATCTTAAATCACAAGTTGGCAACGTACACTGTGGCCTTTGTGGGGGTTGCAGTTTTACTGCGAATGTCACAGGAGCCACATGTATTACAGGTGACTGTTATCACTTACCATCAGGTGGGCAGTTTGCTTTTTTGCCAACTTAGTAGCAATAAAAAAAAAGAAGAAGGAATCTTGGAATTTCTTGGTACGGTGTGAAAAGGAGGATACAGTGTAAGGATGACTCCGTAGACCCTTACGCATGTTTCTGTTAAGGAATGGAGAGGGAGGGATAAGGTTAAAGAGCTCCTCAAAGCATTCCCCGTGGAACATTCGGTAAAAGGTGCTAAGAGAGGCGATGTCACATCGAAGTTGTAGAGGCTCGAGGGTGTTAGTTGCCTCTACATCGCCAATTATTCGAATAGCGCGACGCTGCAATCTGTCCAGAGCATCGAGGAGGTACTGAGCGGAGCCGGAGTGCGAGCAATATTCCACGCAAGACCTAACCTGAGTTTTATACAACAGGCATAGTTGGTCCGGCGCAAAATACCTACGCACCTTGTTCAGGACACCAAGTTTCCGTGAGGCAGCAGTTATAACGGATTCGAGTTTTTCAAAAAAGGGATCATATATGCATTTAAATTTCAGGACTGCACAGCATTGTCATGTGTGTATGACAATGCTGTACAAAACGTAATTTATTACAAAAAAATAAATATAATAATCAAGTTAAATTGTTTTATTGTTTATCCTAATTCTCGGGACAAGCTTTTATATTTTTATAAGAAAATATATCTTGTAATAAATTAAAGTTTATTTTCCTCTTTTAAGGCATTATAATATAAGCTTGTTTTTTTAAAAAAAATTTTTTTATTAATTATTCAAATAATACGAAATATTTTAATGACTACCGAGTTCTTTATTGTTAGTTGTATCTACAAATTAATTTATATAATATACATATAATAATTTAGTAATAAACAAATATGAAATGAATATTTTCTTGTGCTCAACGCACTTTTTAGTGCATTGAAGCCATTCGCTAGATTGTAATAAAAAATAAATTAAAGTTTATTTTCTTTTTTTAGGACATTAAAATAAAAGCTTGTTTTTAAAAATCTTTTGTGATAGCGGCCATCTTGTTTTAGTTTTTTTCATGGTATACTGTATTTTACGAACTTTCATTTGATACTCCATATACAGACCAATATTGTGGGGATTGTACATAAAAATAATCTGTCAATTTGTGACGGCGGCCATCTTGTATTAGATTGTCTTTCAGAATATACTATATTCTACAATTCATTCTACAATTCAAGCTCTTTCATTTGACACCTAAATTGGGGAAGGTCGCACAAAAGGAATTGATGGGGTTGCGTATGGATATTATCTAGGCTAGGCTCAAAGTACTCATCAAGAAAAATCATATAGGACCAAAGTACTCGTCAATACGAACCAAACAAGCCCAAACTCGATTGGGTTGCGTCGTTTTATTTCGGAGTTCCTTTGGCCACCTTCCAACTCCAGCATCAGACCCTGGTTACCATATAGGATCAAAGTACTCGTCAATACGAATCAAACGAGCCCAAACTCGATGGGATTGTGTCGTTTTATTGCGGAGTTCCTATGGCTACCTTCCAGCTCCAGCATCAGACCCTGGTTACCATGCAGGACCAAAGTACTCGTCAATACGAATCAAACAAACCAAAACTTGATGGGGTTGTGTCGTTTTATTGCGGAGTTCCTATGGCCAGCTTCCAGTTCCAGTATCAGACCCTGGTTACCACATAGAACCAAAGTACTCGTCAATACGAATCAAACAAGCCCAAACTCGATGGGATTGTGTCGTTTTATTGCGGAGTTCCTTTGGCTATCTTCCAGCTCCAGCATCAGACCCTGGTTACCATGTATGACCCAAGTACTCGTCAATACGAATCAAACGAGCCCAAACTTGATGGGGTTGTGTCGTTTTATTGCGGAGTTCCTATGGCTACCTTCCAGCTCCAGCATCAGACCCTGGTTACCATGTAGGACCAAAGTACTCGTCAATACGAATCAAACAAACCCAAACTTGATGGGGTTGTGTCGTTTTATTACGGAGTTCCTATGGCCAGCTTCCAGTTCCAGTATCAGACCGTGGTTACCACATAGGACCAAAGTACTCGTCAATACGAATCAAACAAGTCCAAACTCGATGGGATTGTGTCGTTTTATTGCGGAGTTCCTTTGGCTATCTTCCAGCTCCAGCATCAGACCCTGGTTACCATGTAGGACCAAACTACTCGTCAATACGAATCAAACGAGCCCAAACTCGATGGGATTGTGTCGTTTTATTGCGGAGTTCCTATGGCTACCTTACAGCTCCAGCATCAGACCCTGGTTACCACATAGGTCCAAAGTACTCGTCAATACGAATCAAACGAGCCCAAAATTGATGGGGTTTTGTCGTTTTATTGCAGAGTTCCTATTGCCACCTTTCAGTTCCAGCATCAGACCCTGGTTACCATATAGGACCAAAGTGCTCGTCAATACAATTCAAACGAGCCCAAACTCGATGGGATTGTGTCGTTTTATTGCGGAGTTCCTATGGCTACCTTACAGCTCCAGCATCAGACCCTGGTTACCATGTAGGACCAAAGTACTCGTCAATACGAATCGAACGAGCCCAAACTCGATAGGATTGTGTCGTTTTATTGCGGAGTTCCTATGGATACCTTCCAGCTCCAGCATCAGACCCTGGTTACCACATAGGACCAAAGTACTCGTCAATACGAATCAAACGAGCCCAAACTCGATGGGATTGTGTCGTTTTATTGCGGAGTTCCTATGGCTACCTTACAGCTCCAGCATCAGACCCTGGTTACCATGTAGGACCAAAGTACTCGTCAATACGAATCGAACGAGCCCAAACTCGATAGGATTGTGTCGTTTTATTGCGGAGTTCCTATGGATACCTTCCAGCTCCAGCATCAGACCCTGGTTACCATGTAGGACCAAAGTACTCGTCAATACGAATCAAACGAGCCTAAACTCGATGGGGTTGCATTGTTTGATTGCGGAGTTCCTATGGCAACCTTCCAGATCCAGCATCAGACCCTGGTTACCATATAGGATCAAAGTTCTCGTCAATACGAATCAAACGAGCTCAAACTCGATGGGACTATGTCGTTTTATTGCGGAGTTCCTATGGCCACCTTTCAGCTCCAACATCAGATCAGCTCCATGTCGTCATCATAATATATTTATACATATGCATGCAAAATTTCAGCTTAATCGGAAACCGGGAAGTGAGTCAAATTTAACTCGCAAGATTAGACCCGAACATGCAAAAGATAAATAAAAGCTTGTAAAAAGGTTGAAGGTTTTTCGTACGGCAGCCACAAATAATATAATTGTTAGTTATCAACTTCTCCGATTACTCCGTAGGACTTCGCGTCGTATACATACACAAATAATTACGTAACCGGGAGCTAGCTCAAAGCGACGTGCTCTCACTTCGAGTCTTGATTGCACACTGAATTTCGACACGCCCGAGCCAAGTATTTGTAAGAAAATCGATAAATGTATGTTAAAAAATTCATATAAAAATCAATGTACGATAATTTAAAAAAATACCACGGTGTCAGTGTTATGCTCACCTTTGTTCTATATATTTATTAAACTAAAATATAATAGGGTTAATTAATGAAGCTAAAAATCACGAACGGTATGTGGGTGTAACCTAAATTTTAAGTAAAATGGAAGCTATTTTTTAACGAAATGGTATGTAAATTTGAAAAATGGTGACGGTGATTGTGTAAACACATAATTTAAGAATTTAAATGTATTTTTTCCCGGTCAGTTAACTGGAACGTTAACGTAAAATATCAAAAACGCCAACGGCCTTTTTGCTATTTTTCGCGCCATGGGCCCTTAAGTAGTAGTAATAGGTAATTGATTTGCGAACGTTGTATGGAGTGTCGGGGTGTGACCGTAGCCAGAGAAATCTCTGACCGTAGCAAGTTCCGAGCGACTTTTTACCGTAGCAAGTTCCGAGTGAGTTTTTACTTTGGTAGTTAATTTTTAATTACCTTATTGAAATATGAGTGTCTGTTATTCCTTAGCGCATAATTATTAAAAAGATTTTGCCACAACTTGGTATAAAAACACCTAAATTCTAAAATAACTTATGCTTTCCATTCCTACATAATTTCCAACGATATCAATGACTACGCGTGCAAAACTATGCAAACGCAAAGAAAATGCAGGTAATTGAAAGTAAATCATACAGTGAGTCAAATCAACGCCCCCAGGAGGGAAATTATTGAGTTGTATCACATAATAAATTAATAATAGTACTAAATAGTAATAGAGTGTAAGGATTTCATGGCGCGGGTTGGGCATCCTGACAAGGTTTCAAATTATCAAGGCTCACCGAGTATAGTATTTAAATTGAGGCACTGCAAATTATATTAAAATGTTAAATAATTCATTCTGATGTTTAAAGTGATATGTCATATTGTAAAGTATCCATCCATTGATTTACTACCAAACGTAGATAGAGCGCTTCATACAAAAACGCGCTTGAAATCTGTCACCTAATCGACTATACTTTTGTACTCGCTTGAATATGCACGCCCGAATGAAAATTACCATAAAGAAAGTACCGTATTTATCGAATTCAACTTTATTCTGCATTATTACGGCAACTATTTTAAGTACAACCGTGGGAAGTTACATCATTTCATACCTGGCCACAGATCAAACGAAGCTTTAGTAATTGCTACAAGAAAATATCAACTTTATACTCTCAAACATAATGCTTGAAATTGCTTATCGCGTTGTCGCACCAACGCATGAATGAGATAACACATCGTGATACGACGCCCGTGCGAGCGAGACGATTGTGATGTACTGACACTGACGCGAAGCGACATGTTTATGATTAAAATAATTGTTTTTGATTGGTTTTTACGTATAAATCGAATATTTGAATATATGATAAGATGTGTAATGAGTTTACTCACGCAAAATATGAAGTCCCGTCTTTTTTCTGCCGTTTCTGGCTATTGTTACCACAACTTTTGAATGCGCATTTCGGCATGTTTACGTGCCGACAGCTAATCACTCACTATGGAAAGGAAACTGCACGAGTCGCGATTGAGCAGTTCTTCACCGGCCCACTTCTCGATCGTTCATGCGTTATCTACCTTTGGTAGTAAATCAATGTATCCATCGTATTTTCATCCCATTTTATAAAGACATGCCCAGCGATGAACATATAAATACTTACTGACATAGAATACTTATTATATTTGTTTATGAATGTTGTAAATTCCACATTAAAATTAACCAGTTTCAGTGCAAATGCAGCCTGGCACCGCTCCGCGCCGGTCGCATCGTAATTACGCGAAACAGGAACAGGATTTCTCGCGCTGCTAACTATCGTAGAGACACCTTCACAAAATTATACATTCCCGTTTTTAACAGTAACATGAATAATTCAGTTATGTACCTACATTTGCTCATAGTTATATATAATATCGATTACAAACAATTAAACCTCCTCTTAATAAATATATAAAAGAGAAGAAATTTCGGATGAAAGATCTCAAAATTAGAACGCCTTTAACGCCTCATCAACAATTGGAGGATACCTAACTAACAGATAGCATTTTCGAAAATACCTTTTCCGCGCTGCGTATTGAAACTTCACAATCCTTTCAAGCTTAATCGATTGTTGACGTAATGAACGTAGAGGTAGACCATTAAACGTTTCAGCAAATGGAAATTAACCATCAACACGCTTCCGCGAAAGGGATTTATGGATGAATGAAGCGGAAGAGGTGGTAGTTTTCCAGGACCCTATCCGGGATAAAACAGCATTACCAGTCGTAAAGTCAGATTTGGCCGCTCCCCGGGGACGGCTACACGGTTTTATTGCTACACACCGTTTGTCAGATAGCTTTGCCGGATAGGCGATTACGCTGTGTATTTTCAGATAATTCTCACAAACTATCTGTTTTGTAAGGCGCATAACACATTGCACCGGACGCCGCTCCGGTGTGCGGTGCTGCGGTTTTTAATTTTGACTGAAGAATCCTAATTTGTATCAAAAACCGCAGAGAATAACACTCACACCGCATGCCCGTGCGGTTGTGCGGCGCGCGCGACGGCACCGCACTCCCGGACGGTGATGCGGTGCGGTCCGCAGGGTATGCCACACTATGCCGCAGTATCGTACGGATTTTTGCGTACGAAGGACGTGCATACGCGTAATACATCTCGACATAGATGATGCGGTGATGCGGTGCGTCGTGCATCGCAGCTCCGGACGGAGATACGGAGCATACCGTACGGTGGCACGGTTCCGTGTCCCCGCAGCCACATGCGGATTTCGCCCCACCGTACACCGCAGCGGGATGCGGCGGCAATATGTTAGGCGCCTAATACAGCAGTCCCCTAAACATGATCGCCACACTGAGCAGTCCCCTAAACATGATCGCCACACTGAGCAGTCCCCTAAACATGATCGCCACACTGAGCAGTCCCCTAAACATGATCGCCACACTGAGAGCGAGATGACGCTATACACAGCAATAGCGGTCTCTCTGTTTCAGTATTGTTTTAACCTTGCTGTAAGTGATCATGGTAAAGACCCTGTTAACTGCGGTCGCCTATTTTTTTTGGGCGGGGGAATCTCTTTACGATTCAACAAGAGACTGAAAAGCTGACAAGGCCGCCCCTTCGATATGCCATTAGACTTGGGTATAAGCCCCATACCTGACTAAACTACACTCCAGTTACTTCCACCTCCATAGAGGCACATTCGGGATCGGCACTAGCTATTCCCCGAACGCACCCCCTGGAGACAGGCCCAACGGTGAGCCAGCACTGCTGACCCAAGCGCTGGGGCTTCTTTCCGGAGGGGTCACCAAGTTACCACAATGCGAGCCCCCAGACGGAAAACAACTTGAAAATGTGTCTAGTAAATAGCAATCAAGCATGGCCAATATTATGTCTAAAAAAGAGGCCCATATTATGAATAGAGGTGAATTTCGAAAACAGATGTGCATTTTCTAAAATAGAGGCTCATTTCGAAAAAAGAGGTACTCTTAGAAAAGTGCCTATACATATACTTTGAACTGGAACACAGCAATCCAAGCACCGTTGCTTGGCGACAGAAATAGGTAATATAGAGGTAATCATGTAAGACTCTAGTACTCTGGTGAATCTGTCCTAAATTTACAAAAGTCTGTAGATTTAAGCGAAACAAACATTGTGTATTCAACATTCCAAGACAAAAACGAAAAATCTAATTATGAAAACCAGGTAATGAGTGAAAACTTCACGAATATACTTTAAAAGCTTCACTGTTATCTACGAGACGTCTGGAAACAATAAAGTGTAGTACTGCGACCAATGTCTAAATAGAGTAGACGTCTTCCAAAATCGTTTCGTGAATGTAAAAAACGTATGCCAATTATATGGACGTCGTCGTCCAGCTTAGGCTTTCCAAACGGTTTGAAATCCATGCATCCAATCCGAACAATGGGTACCTTTACAAACATGAAAAACATACTCGTACTGTCGAATTGATAACCCCCTTCTTTTTGTGAAGTCGGTTAAAAATGGATAGCTCTTTATCGTTGATGTATACGCGACACATAAGTACGTAAGACGGTTACATATTATACGTCAATGCTCTTTATCTTTTAACACAATAGCCGGATTAGGTTTTTAATAAATGACTTCAAAATTCAATTGAAATGTACTAAGTGGTTAATGCTTCTACTCATTGAAGGAGTATTTTTTTAATGTAACAAATGACAAATCGAATTTTGTTTTTAATTTGGTCATATCCTTAGGTCATATATCCATGGAATCGGATACTTTATTGACATAAAATATTTGAGTTGATTATATCGATCCCTAATGTTCTATTTAATTTTCAATGCTTGACATTTTTAAAATAATTGTCATAATTTGTAAAGTTATAATTTAAATATATCTTTCCGGTCATTATTAATGTTTTCGTTCGTGAGCCTAACGAAGCGTCAATTAAAGCTAAAGAACAATCAACAATATTGTAATGTAGTAGATTTACCCCGTAAAGAACAATCAACAATATTGTAATGTAGTAGGTTTACCCCGTAAAGAACAATCAGCAATATTGTAAGGTAGTAGGTTTACCCCGTAAAGAACAATCTACAATATTGTAATATAGTAGGTTTACCCCGTAAAGAACAATCAACAATATTGTAATTTAGTAGGTTTACCCCGTAAAGAACAATCAACAATATTGTAATGTAGTAGGTTTACCCCGTAAAGAACAATCAACAATATTGTAATGTAGTAGGTTTACCCCGTAAAAGGAGATTTCGTAAGCTGTCCTTTGTTTAATTTGACATACAGCCGCGATTGCTGTAAAGCGTTCAAAATTCGATCAAAAAGCAAGCAAACCTCGACCTGTCATTGCATAATATCCTTCCCATTGCATTGGAAATAAAAAAATACCAACTCTAAAACTAGATAGTGTTTGTGTATTTTAGCTGGCGTTGCTTAAACGTTCACGGTATAGTTAAATTTAAATCCGCTTCTAAAATCATTATGCAGGTCTTCGCAGTAAATGGCCCATCATTCGTCAAATGCAAATGAGTATGGCTAAATGCCGGTGGATCCAGAGCCGTAGCATCAGCTAGCGCTCTTTGGCTTTGTCTCAAATGAATGTCTCGTCCAACTGACGGCGCCCTTTCAGCGAGAAAACGGTGTCGACTGTAGCCGAGATTGTACCGCAGATAGCGCAAGGAAGCCTTTGGAGGTGGAAACGTGCATCTAATGATGCTGGAAGTGGTAACCAAGTCAATAATGAAAATATCCTTTATGAAGGTGCCAACTCGCGCGCAATCGCGAGTTTAACACTCACCCGAGGCCCAATCCTACTAATAAGTTACAGCTTAATCGAAACTTAACCGTTGCGGTCAACCAATCGGAGCGCTTATATCGCCATTCAATTGTTCGATGACGTGATAATGTGGCGTTCTGATTGGTCGATCGCAACGGTTCAGTTTCGATTCGGCTGTAAGTTATTAGTAGAATTGGGCCTCAGTTGACAAATAAATCCTAATTACCAGAGGGATAGCAGAGTCGTCTACGCGGGTGCTTCTATCTTATTTCTACTATCATGTAGCGATGCTTTCATTGCTGTGTTTCGGTTTAAAGGATAAGACAGGCAATGAAATTACTGATGACACCTCCTAAGGCGAAGTCCCAGTTTTTTATACTACTGGGCCTCACACCAGGGGGTACGTTCGGCGAATTGGGCTTGCCGATCCCGTACGTACCTTTATCGGGAGCGGAGGGGTTTCGGGGGGTGGTTTAGCGGGGTATGGGGACTAAGCAGTAGGACTAAGCAGTTATTCTGCTGATGGATCCGAATCCTACGGTATAAGTACCCAATGAATTTTAACACAGACGTTTATTATACGCACGTTATTAAAGTATTTTTAGCATTGCACTCTGACGATCTCCACTTACACCTGTCCGACTAGAGTTTCATCGCATCGGCAGGGCAGATACGGTGCGTAGCATATGTATCTACCTTATGGAAAAGAGGAAGACATTTTTATGTTTCAGAGGAAATCATTACCTAATATGCAGAAACACAAGCGCTATGTGCGCCGGCCAGCGAATATACTAATATTATAAAAAGGGATAGATTTGATTGTTTGTTTGTTTGTATTGAATAGGCTCCGAAACAACTTTCACATTGAGAATCCTAAGTTATCCCTGATAACATAGGCTATAATTTTTATTTCCTACGGTAAAATATAAAATTCTCACGGGAAAAAAAAATAACGCGGCCGAAAGAGCTGCGAGCGGAAAGTTAGTGTACAATAATTTAATATACAGCAAAAACGTAATATAACAGACTTGATAGTCTATCCATTCTAATCTATATCCGTGATGGAACTGCTACTCTAACGTGACAATTACAGCGTCGCAAGATAGTTGCTAACGGACAACATAAGAGACATTAGAGTTAGACACGAGAACAAAGTAAGAATGATGTCTTTGCACTCGGGTTCTATTTTTGAATTATTCGTCTAGCGTCGTGGACGATTTCTATCGATTTCCGTTTCGATTTCGGCTCTACGAATACTCTACATAAACGCATTACTTAGTAAGCGATTAGACTAGTTAGAAACAGAAGTTGTAAGATTGTTTAATTGTTTTATACATTTTCAAACCATAGCCATAGAACTGGCGTCCATAGGCAAGAAACTGTACTCGTATAATCAATGCGTAATGATATCTGAAGATTTTTACACCAAAATTATTGTAAACTTTCATTACACGTACACGTCATGTGTATTGAATATTGAATTGAATATACCATACACTTACACATATACATATCTTTATTAATAAATATTCATAATTATATAGATAAATACAATTTTAGCTCGATTTATCATTACTTACTTCAGATTAACGTATTCATGTAAGTGATTTCAAAAAGTGCCTACGAACTATTTTAAAACACTTACCTACATTAATACGTTTTAAAAAAAATATATGACAAGAAACTAATAAGTACTATCGTATAGATGTGAATATAGAAACAAAATATAAGGAAAAAATATTATTAACGAGACATTCAAGTAACTAACTATTAAATCAGCTGCAGAACTCAGTCACCATGAGAAATCAAGAAACAGTCTATGCTTTTTTCATTTATTATAATAAAAGAACAACATTCGGTAATATTACAGTAGCATCTGTAAACCTATATGAGGTTTGTCTAGATGCCGCATTCTGCTCAACACAATATTAAATACTTAAGTATATCTAAATAGCACACAGCCAACAAATAACAACGCAGATTTTTTTTAAATATTAGAAGTGTGCGTTCAAACCTCTTTCTGTGTTCTGTGGTTCAAACACAGACTTTTTTGTCTTTGTGTAATCAGACACATTATAATATGCTTTTCCCTCGCTTTTCCATAAGTACATCTTTGAATACAACTTTAAGTTTATGTTCTTGAATATAACTTGGGATTTTCCTCTAAAAGAATCATTGAGTTTTTGGAATCTGGTAATTAATTGGTAAAGCGAAAATATTATTTTGTTAAATATTTACTTTTGTCATATAGCGAGAAAACTTACACCTTTTGTCCGTGGGGCAGTGTCATTTAGTAATTATTTTACTTACAAATACCCCGAGACGAAAATGGAAGTTCTGTGAAAAGTATGCATAAAATTACGCAATGACATTATAAGCTGTTATTTCTACTCGTATATGAAAAGAAAAGACCGCCAGCATATTATAATATATTATAGATAGACAATGCATTTGGAACGATATCTCATTTCAAATAAGTGGCGACCACTTCTTGGACAATAGCCGCATCAGACCCCCTAGACAAGATGCCTTTCGATAATCGCTAACGCAATCGCTAAATGGACAATGTATGCTCGAAAGCTAAGCGACAGCTTATGTCAAATCGCATACATTTTCCTTCTAGCGATTGCGTTAGCGATTATAACGTCTTGTCTAGGGGGGCTGAGTGCCATTGTACTGGCGAGGGTCGGAGTCAAAAGAGCTTTCTATAGCTAGAGCCCCACGAAAACAACTTATTTTTGTCGCGTTTTATAATATTCAATAACAATAACGATTTCAACTCAACGGATTTTCCCCATTTCGTTTGTTCGGTGTCGCTATACATTTCGCGTAGGTATACAATTCAGCGATGGCGATAGCACAAACAATCTGCGAAGCTATTGGCGTAATATTGAATTTGTATAAAAGAGAATGGTGATTTCTTGCAATGTTCGAAACAGATTGAAAGAATCGTGCAATGTCGATTTCATTCTGTTACTGAGAAATGAATGTTTAATTTTCGATTCGTTTAAGGCTTGTTTCACACGATCCACAAACACGCTACAACTACAACACGTAGGCGTTAAAACACAATATGACGTGGTGAGGTGGTGCAGTACAGTGGGTCCAATATTTTCAATAACAGTAAATATCTACCAAGTATTTAATTGCCCATTAAAGCCTATGGTAAAGAGACCTTAAACATAAACATTTCTTTATTTCTCTCACAAAGGTAGTTGTTACAATAAAATAAATTGCTGACTGAAATAGGAAGTTCTTTTTGAGAGCTGGAATCTGTACTAGGTTTAAAACCTGTATTACAGAATCACCAGGCTCTCATCCCAAGGATGATACAAACAAGCAATTATCAGTTTATACTTATAGCAACATATTAATAGAAAAAAATACAAACAGTAGGGAAAAGATTACTGGAATATAAACTGTAAGGTTACAATACAACTAAGGTAATACGAAGGAATGTAGACTGTATGTGTGAGTATGTGTGTGTGTGTGTGTGTGTGCATGCATGCATAATTGCGTATGTGTGCGCATCTTCTACTTTTGTTTATGTAGGTACTACTAAAATCATATTGCCCTCTCAAGTCCAGAATCTACAGTTCAACGCAAGGCCCCTACCGAAATAATAATACGTCCATATCACCTTCCCAATATTGGAAACAAGAAGTCTTCTAGTCCCGGACAACTTTCTAAGCAGGGCGCGAAGTCGTAAATACGCCTTCATTTATATTCCAACACTTTGAAACTCTATTATCAGTTTTGGGATTCGGCCGGCAGTGTATCGAGAAACGTTTATTGAGTCCGGACTACTGGTCCCGCGGCCGCTCGTTCGCCCACGAAATCTATTTTTAAAAGGCAACCCAGGCTATTATCATAATCCGGTAAATTGAGAAAACAATATCAAGCAAATTCATTCTCGACGAAGTTGCGGCTTTGCAACAATTTACCAGGGGCTTAGCAGACTCTCGAAGATATTTTGGTCGCGTCATGTGTTTTCATACGTCCAATTTGAATCTGTATACGCGTGGATCAGTATTAATTTAAAATCAACGCTTTTTTGAAGTATAATAATGTCTGTCTAATCGATATTCGATCGCGATTCGCGGCGGCCAGTATCAAAGATTAGCTACTCGTATCTGCGCAGGAGATATTAAAGTACCTGTACTGTAGTATTATATTATCTGTGGTACCTGTTATATTATCTGTGGCTGTGGCAAACCGTAACTTGAGTAACGACTACATCGTCGCTCGATTCGAAGAACCGTATTATTACTACATAGTATCACAGTTTAAACTGTGCTAGTATGGTATGTAAATAAAACGATATACCGACAACGACGAACAGAGGTTCTGCCTGAAAACCAACGCTATTGCGGCTCCGTCGTCAATAGCATTAGCTGAGGCATGGACCTTTTTGGCCTCGAACAGCCGTCATTTTATTATTTTGTAATCTAGTAATGTTTTTTGTGTGTTATATGTAATTCTATCTGTATTTTTTGTGGCCAAATAAAATATTTCTTTCTTTCTTTCTATATAAAGAACGCACGAATTCTGATAAAAAAGCGACTTCAATAAGGGATCCATGATTCTTTTTCAATGTTCTTTTATATAATTGAAATTTGAGCATCAGTTTCTATATTTTTGTATACAAATATGAATGAATAATACACAAATATTAATATACATATGTATATATACAAGACCACTCTCTGGTTCATTCACTCGCACAGTCTGATGGGACGGTTAACAGACACGACCGCAACGCGATCAGGCGCAGGGCCCCTAGACAAGATGTCTTTCGATAATCGCTAACGTAATCGCTAAATGGACAATGTATGAGATTTGACAATTGCGCTCGAAAGCTAAGCGAGGGCTTATGTCAAATCGCCTACATTTTTCTTCTAGCGATTGCGTTAGCGATTATCGAAATGCGTCTTGTCTAGGACAGCAGACCCACTGTTTAACGTGCTTTCCGAAGCACGGATATTTTTCACATTTATTTTGGTCATCGTTGCTTAACTTACGTCAAGATCTGGTGATAGGATCTCAGGTAAATCAACGGAAATAATCCTCAAATTTCAAAAGCATGTATGTACACACAGCAACACGGCTCATAAGTCGCTTGTAATAGCGACGGCCTTCGTAATGCAAATGTGAATTCAAAATCAAAATATTCGTTATTCAAATATGAGTTGGTAGAAAGCTCTTTTGAATCTTTTACCTACCACGTCCAATTGACGTGTTCCTGACTGTACAGAGTGTATGATAGTTTTCTTTCCTCAAACACTTTGTACAATATTATTTGCGTCACTTCTTGATGCTCAGCTGAGATTGCCTGATGACGGAAAGTTCCTTTGGGCTAAGAGAGTTAGGGTAAAGTTCTTTAAATACATATAATTAGCGTACCCAACCATGCGTTGCATTGGCGTAGTAGTTATTGTTGGATATTTAGCTGAACGTCGGGCTACTTGTAAAACTTGAGTCAAATTCTAAAACTCACGTATTACGTTTAATTTCACAAAAAAATTTGAAACTAAAATCTTTAAAACAAAAAAAACTCACTGTGTGGTTTTATGAAACCACGATGCAAGTGAAACTTTTTTTTCGGATCGTAGGCATTTAACTGAAAATTTATGAAGGCCATATTGGCTTTGGCTGCTTTGCCGAGCGCCTTTCACTTGTCTTTACCTCTACTCCGCGGTTAGCTGTAATACGACATGCGATAGATAGATGGATGAAAAAATTTGAGGCTCTGCATGTTGGCTAGACGGCGAGCAAGTATGGGGCTCTCCCGATAAATTGCCAGCCCTACCCACTAAAACCCTGCCCTTTAGGAGGTCCACAATGCGAAATCTCTACTCACGCGCACGAGAAGAAATTTTAAACCATACAATTTATCATGTCTTGTCACGAGTCTCTCGCCCCGCCTCAAAATTTGCCCTACCTTTATGGTTAACTGGTAGAAAATGATTTTTTTGCCCAAGCCACATTCGTTTTGATTGTTGTCGCTTGAGAACAATTTTTGGGTGGCTGAAATCACAACCTTATAAAATTTGAGGGCTGGATCCGCTCCTGCCGCTCCCAGTTTCTCGCCCTTCGCGTGGGAATTTTACATTTTTCTTCTGGAGAGAAAATTATAATTAAAAACGACACAACCCCATCGAGTTTGGGCTCGTTTGATTCGTATTGACGAGTGCTTTGATCTTTTAAGGTAACCAGAGTCTGAAGCAGGAGCTGGAAGGTGGCCATAGGAACTCCGCAATAAAACGACACAACCCCATCGAGTTTGGGCTGGTTTGATTCGTCTTGATGAGTACTTTGGTTTTAGATAATATCCGTATGCCACCCAATTAACTTCTTTGTACAACCTTCCCCAATATGGGTATCAAATGAAAGAGCTTGAATTGTAGAATACAGTATTTATTATGAAAAACAACCAAATCCAACATGGCCGCCATCATAAAACGACAGATTTTTTGTACAACCCCCACAATATGGGTATCAAATTAACATGCTTTACTTGTAAATATAAATCTGAAGTATCTATATTGAGTTCCTGACTGTGCTATTTTTTGTAGAAACGTCTTTAATTTATCATAATTAATAAAAAACAAATGGCGGCGCTAGTAGTAGGTACTGTGCCCTCTTAAGTAGCTTTTCCGTCATGAATTGGGAATGGTTTCAGCTGAGAGAATAAGATTAAATGGTTTTGTAAGCCACACAATCCCAGTATCACCTAGCATTTTCCAGATTTCACCTGGTGTTTCATTGGGGCCAACTGCTTTCTTGTTTTTCATTTTTTCACAGCATGATTGTGTCACTTCCTCATTGCTTAAAGTTGGAATTGGGCCCGATGTAGGTATAATATCTGGCAGCTCCTCACTAGGAAATTATTCGTTTGAGAGTTCATCAAAGTATTGTTTCCAGCGCTTTTTTATGGATTCCTCGGAAGTCAGTAGTTTTCCGTCTTTATTTATCTTTTATATATTTGGTAGTTTTAATGGCCGTTTCCTCGTGGTCCTACTAATTTCTCCTACTAGTGGGACCACGAGGAAGACTAGTTCCTCGTGGTCCTACTGCAGATAATAATGTCTTACAGTAGGTCCACGAGGATGCCTAGTTCCTCGTAGTCCTACTGCGAAGTTAAATTATTAAAAGATAAAATTTCAACTTCTCTTATGTCAAGTTGGAAGTATGATATTAAAAAAAACAAATTGTACTTTATTCGCAATGTAATGATAATTTTATAAAATTATGTTCCCTTATCGTAACTTTTCTAGAAAATGACCAATACTTATTTCTACGTGCAACAGTTGTAGCTGACAACTCATTATAAAATCATCGCGATCTATATATTGTTGTCGTCTTTCTGATGATTCATTTTCATCAACCGTTTCCCTCTCAAATAACACATTTAGCAATCGTAAAATGGATACTGGACACTGTTCCTTCATAGCTTTATTCAGATTTGGGTGCCAACTTTTGACAACGTTGTTAGTTCTGTGTCTTTCTCCGTGCACACACCATTGAAATTTAAATTCTTCGTTTTTGCACCAAGTTCTGTACATGTATTTCATAAATATTGACATTTTGTGTGTTCTAAGTAATTCATTTTTTATGTAAGCTACGCCATCATTTATTTGGGTTTTAGGCAACAAAGCTAAAGCCGCACAGAGACCCACAATTCGCTTTTCAGTTTTGGATTTAATTTTTAATTCTTTTGGCTTCTTCCAAATGTCCTTAGTAAAATGTGCATAGCATTTTTTTAATTCAACATCCGGGAAAACTTCTACCAGCGCATTTGCTACTGCTATCTCGAAATCCTGGTGGACTTTTTTAGGTCGCCATTCCGGGACTTGAGACTTAATCATCTCAAACATTGCAGTATATGCTGCCTGGTTCTTATTAGACATAAGAGCATATACCAGCGGTCTCACATGTGTTTCTGCTGACGTCGAGCTACCCATATCCCCATGGATACTGTATAGCTGCTGAAACGGCGCAGGGCAACTATAAAAAGTTCCATCCATAAATTATTCCTCGATCCTCTCTAATAACAATCTTCCATCCTCCGAGCAGAACACTATGATGCGACATCCTTGATAATAATAGTCTGAGAGTAGAAATCTTGGGCTTTCGCAAAACTGAAGCGGTACTTCTACATCCTTCGGGTCTTTGAAATGCGTCCTACTGCGACATGTATAATATAAGGATGTTTTGATACTTTTCAATGGTGGTATTGATGTTACCAGATTAATACCCTTATTTTTTAATGACGAAATACTCTTGTCATAAATCTGTGGAATAGGTGTGTCTGTGCGTCGAGCTTGTTCCTTCATTGTACCAATTACCTCATCAACTTCATTTCTGCCATAGTTTGCCTGACAGGAGTGTTCTGTTTTTTTAACTATGTGATTATCGTAAAAAACAAGATTTGAATGAAACCTTTTGTGTTGTACTACTTTGTCAAGAAAGTACCGGGAAACGATCAATAATCCACAAAATGTTAGTTTTTTTTTTATTATGAAAACGGGTGCCACAAAGTGGTAATTTGAATTTTGAAAAAAGAAAGAATTCGACTGGAGCCATATCTGCTAAATAAGGTGGTGGCTTGATAGTATTTGTTGAGTTTTTGGTTCAAAATAATGGCCTTGTGCGAAGGCGCATTATAGTGGTGCAAAATCCAAGAATTTTGATCGACTTTGGCGATGTTTTTTTTTCGGTTTTTGTTCAGTTTAAAGGCGCGACTTCGTAGCTTGTGGACTACTTTGTATGTCAAACTCGTACCGTACTCGTACTCAAACCGCTGTTGCTTGCATCTGTTATTAATCTAAATAACATATGCAACTCAAACTCCACACCAAAATGTAAAACAGATGTGCCGTACTTTTTTGAAAGAATGTATAGCTTTAGCTTTCGCCTAGCCAACATAAAGAGACTATATCTATTTTTGCATGGGGAGGGGAACGTTTTTTGTAACATAATAAAAAATATTAAATAATACATTAATAAATAGTTTTTACCTTGAGGGGTAACCGAACCACGTCACTTATTTTTTTTGGATCGACTACATATCCATATAACGTTGCCACTTTTATATTCACGTTGCTTATAGTATTGCCGCCCGCCGACCAGTAATACTGTGCCGCGTTTTCTCTTAAGAAAAGAAAGTTCTTCATGATCACCGTTAGGTTCTTCGAGATTACGATTCATAGTTGAGAATTAATAAAATAAATTAACGCGTAAGAATATAATTATAATTTTGAAAATAATTATAATTTTCATATTTTTCAGATTTACCGATGACATATAAATTGTCATAAAAAGAAATAAATAGACCAAAAAGTTTTGCATTTTCAAAAATAATCTAAAAAAATCTGGTATGATTGTACTTGCGACATAGGGGAACATGGATTTTACTCCGCATTAGTAGGACTACGAGAAAGAAGACTCAAGACCACGTGTTACGAAATTTTATCTTTTAATAATTTAACTTCGCAGTAGGACTACGAGGAACTAGGCATCCTCTTGGTCCCACTAGTAGGACCACGAGGAAACCGCCGTTTTAATATCTAAGGTATTTCTAAATGTTGTTTTGCAATTTTAAAAATTTCGGTGTCCCCTTAGCGGTTTCGATTTTTTTAATAGAAATCGTTTCTAGAGGCAGCTTTTTCTTGTGCAACTATTATCTTAGTTTTAGATTTAGCTTTCCTGTAGTTTTCACGGTCCTGCTCTGAGCCAGCCACTTTGCCAGGTTTTAAACAAATCTTTTTTCTGTTGAACGGCTTCTCTTACTGATTCGTTCCACCAAGTAGGATCTTTATTTTTGATTATGCCTTTTGATACACCTAAATTTGCTCTTGCCTCAGCTTTACATTTTTCTTCAAATTTTGCCCACATGTCTGTACTATTCTGATATTCCATATTTATGTCTTTTTCCAGGTATTTATACAAAGATTTGATCAGAGCTCCACCCTTATTCCCATGCAAATTACCCCACTTGATCCTCTCTGCTTTGGGTAGCTTAAATTTTTTAAATAAAATCCTATGTTGTGCGGTCACAGCCTCGCCAGGTATAACTTTACAGTCCCTGAAACACTGTCGCAGCCGCTTATCTCCGAGAATAAAATCGGACCACCGGTTAAGTACCACTGATCTATCGCATGTCGCATTACCTACAGCTGGCCGCGGAGTAGGGGTAGACAAGAGAAAAGTTCAATGCCTACGATCCAAAAAATAGTTTCACTTGCATCGTGGTTTCCTATAACCACACAATAAGTTTTTTGTATATAACTCTTTTTAATTTTAAATAAATCATCAATTCAAAAGCATGTCCGAAATGAGAAATATCACTATTTAATTTTATTTTGCTAAACAAAATACATAGTTATATAATTAATTATAGCAGCTACCACGATTCCCCTCATTCCAGCAGTTCCCCTTCTACGCATACATTATCTGGAAATAAGCACCGCATTGCTTGTTCCACTCATTCGCAGTAACTCTAAATATACCAGTGTTTTGTATCATGTAATGACATAATTTAAGCAGCGCAATTGCTGGCTACGGCGCATTAACTTGAATTTGCGGGAGTTAACGAAGCGCGCCGCGCGGGAATCATTTTGGAGCACAATTGTTCACAATCACATCTACATACATTTAATGCTATAACTCACAGGATCGTTAGAAACTCAATACCTAGTCCTAGTCTGCTCTCGAGGCTAAAGCGCGCTACAAGTATTGTTTGAGATTATTAATTTCTTTTTGGTGGTAGATACTTACTGTAAAGTAGAAGATGGAAATAAGCTGCATCTGCATGTCTCGACCACAGAGAAACAGAATCTCCACAGAGGAACCTTGCCGCACTATTTACGTAAGTTCAAGATCTGATTTGGTTCAAATTCAAACGTTGTAAATGCGACTGCAGAAATCCGACGAATGTGCGTTTGTTGCAACTATAAAACGGAGAATCATTTCGAGTGTTAGTGATATTATGCTTCTCAATCTCTCTTACTTGTTGTGTTCCGCCAGTTACAGTTAAAGTAGCCAGAGGGGCAATCGCACTATTTACATCGGATTCCATAAGTGTCTTTGAAAGTTGTTATGGGTTTATTGATTGTCGCTACGAGTAAAATGTTCTTATTTACAAAATAACGTTCGTTTTGAAAGTGTTCTGTCGCTTTGTCGAGTGTAGCGCGTTTTTTCGTCGCAGCTAGAGAGTCTGGCTAATGAAAGTTGAACCCAGCAAAACGAGGGAAATTTTAAAAAAAATGAGACGGTAATACTAACTATAGTAGGAAAAAACGGAGTTGATACTTTTTATTAAATATTAATGTTTACTTTCATGAACTTCCAGCATCGAAAAATATTATTTGGATTTAATGAAAATTAAAAATTACTTACTTAATTTCATTCAAAAAAAAATTCAAAATTCAAAAATCTTTATTCAACATAGGCCTTTACAGGCACTTATTGACGTCAAAACAAAGCAACACATTCTAATTTAAAGGAAACATATTAACCTTGTATGTGCATACATCCTGAATATAATCAGGATGTCTGCAAATACAAGTAGGAATGAAAAAAAAAAGTTGATTCTACACCTGTTCGGAAATTGGGAGGCCTTCTCGAGAAGAACAGGCAAGAAACTCGAAAGGTCAAATTTTTTATCTCCTCTTTTAAATCGCCATTTACAATATTGGTTCTGTCACATAGTCATTGAAAGTTATAAAATACATTCAGTAAGTATGCTTACATACACTTAAAATGTCAGAAAAACATGATAAGCTTAACACTAAGCATTATACAATAAATTATGTTGTTACCAAACATGACATCTGATAACTAGTCTAGCTAATTCCATATCGTGTGGTCACTTAAATAATCATTCACTTTGTAATAACCCTTGTTCATGAGAGTCTTTTTAACGTGAACTTTAAATTTATGAATTGGTAAATCGGTGATACTTTGTGGAAGCTTATTATAAAATGCTACACACCTCCCTAGAAATGAACCACTAGTTTTATGAAGCCTGTAAGTTGCAACGGCAAGCTTATTTTTATTTCTTGTGTTTATATTATGGTAATCACTATTTTTAACGAATGTAGCATAATGCTTGTGTACATAAACTAAATTGTCATAAATATACTGACCGGCTAAAGTTAAGATATTAATTTCTTTGAACAATTCTCTAAGTGAGTCCCTAGCCCGTAAATTATAAATGGCGCGAATTGCTCTCTTCTGTAACACAAAAAATCTTTCAATATGAGCCGCCGAACCCCATAACAATAATCCATATGACATAATACTATGAAAATAACTAAAATAGATTAATCTCGCCGTTTCAACATTAGTTAAAAGCTTGATTTTCTTTACTGCGTACGCCGCCGAACTTAGTTTGCCAGCCAAGGATTCAATATGTGGGTCCCATTGTAACCGTGAATCTAAAGTAATGCCTAAAAATTTCGTGTTATTTACAAGGTCAACTACATCCTTATTCATATTTAAGTGGGTATCAATCTGCCTTACATTTGGCAAAGAGAATTTAATGCATTTCGTTTTCTTAGAATTCAATGACAAATTATTAGTTGTAAACCAGAACAGAACTATAGAGAGAGCATTATTTACATCGTCAGAGCATTGTTTCCCTCGGTCAACCTTAAACAATAATGATGTGTCATCTGCAAATAATACAGTCTCACATAAGTCTTTAATGTAATAAGGCAGGTCATTGATGTAAATTAAAAAGAGTAATGGACCCAATATTGATCCTTGGGGTACCCCCATAAGAATAGGTGCACTGGCAGACTCCGATTTATTAACGACAACTTTCTGCAATCTGTCTGATAAATATGATTTAATAAGACTTACTGCTTCATTTGAAAAACCATAATGTTTAAGTTTATGAATAAGCGTTTCATGACTTACACAGTCAAACGCTTTGGAGAAATGGCAAAAAACTCCAATTACATCCTGCTTGCCCTCCCAAGCATCAAAAATATGTTTAAGAAGTGCTATTCCGGCGTCAGTAGTGGATTTTCCTTTGGTGAAGCCAAACTGTTTGCCATGTAGTAATTTATTTGTTAATAAATGACTTAATATTTGGTTATACATGATTTTTTCGAAAATTTTGCTTAATATTGGTAATATTGAAATAGGTCTAAAATTCGAGGGATCTTTTTTATCTCCAGATTTAAACAAAGGTATTAATTTGCTGTATTTCATTAGATCAGGAAATATGCCCTCATCAACACAAGTATTAAAAATTAGCGCTGACTGAGGAGCTATTTCATTTATAATAGACTGAATTATGTGAGTCGAGATGCCCCAAAGATCTTCCGTCTTTTTCTTGCTAAGCAAACGGAAAGTTTTCAAGATAGTGATCGAATCAACATGGCTAAATTTCAAAGTTTCGCTGCACTTATCTACACTTGACTCCAGGAGGGTGACCGCCACATTGGAAGATGAATTTAGATTACTGGTAGTTATAATAGGAATTTCAGAAAAGTAATCAACAAAAGCGTTGGCAACTTCATTGTCCGACTTAATAATGTTATTGTTTATTTCTAACGAGAATGAGTTTCCAGAACATTTTACTTTCCCGGTTTCTTGATTTATAATATCCCATGTTGTCTTAATTTTATTTTTCGACATATTTATTTTATTAAATATGTACAGAGATTTAGCAGCCAAACAAACATTTTTAAAAGTTTTTGAGTATTTTTTAACATAATTTAAAAAAACAGGATCAGCGGAAGCTGCTTTTTGTGAATAAAGTTCATATAGCTTTCTCCTACTCTTATAGATACCTGGTGTAGCCCAGTCACTAAATTTCGTCCTACTTTCGTTTAGTTTAATTACCTTTTGTGGAAATATATTGTTACTTTCAGTTTTCACTAAATTAAATAAATTATTGTATAAGACATTGGCATCTTTATTTATGGTCGGCAGAGATGCGATTTGAGATCTTATTTTCCTTTTAAATTTACTTAAACTACGTTTTGGTATTGGTCTACAAATTATTTCACCTTGAGAATTAACATGATGGTGTTTAATACAGGCTAATTGACCACTATGGTCAGAGTTAATAAAGCTTATTACAGCACATTCCAAAAATTGTCAAATTTAGACAGAAATTAAGAATAAATATTATGAAACGTTGAAAACTAAGACGTACATAAGTCAGGTGGTACATAAAGTTGTTAAGAATCAAAGTACATTTAAAAAAATATTTTATTTTACTCACTTTAATAAAAATAAATTTCCAAAAACTCAACACCTTTATCTAAGCTTGTGCGTTTGTGCTTCTGTACCAAAAACCGAAAGTTAAATTACAAAGAAACAAGTTTTCACAAAGTATCAAAATCGCCGTGCTCAACTAAACTACAAAGGGGCATTGTTGACTTTTATGATAGTGTTGCCGCTACAAAAAACTCTGAGTTCAGCTTTCGCTGGCCAGACTATAAAACGGAGTTGTCAAAGTAAGCAATCTGAATGGCAGTATTTGAACATCACGAAAGATTACAGCAAACCAGTGATGCGGGATGGCGAGAGATTTTTTATTTCGATTGTTCGAACATCTCTGATTCTTGAAGATTTCGGCTCGAACTCGAGTCTGACAAGGCAAGTGAAAATCTAGGTTCAATCTTTGCAAACGAGTAACGAAACCGTGAGAGTTCGCTGACTCGAAACAATCGTAAATCTTTTCGATTGTTTCACAGAACAACGATTCTATAAAAGACTCGATTGCATATTAAGGGAATGTGATTCTTTCGAATTTTAAAACATCTCGCAGTTTCTATACTTACTTATGTTTTAATAAGGCCACGGGTTGAGGAAAGTGGTCGTTGGGGGATGCTCGCTACACAGGCTTGTGAATTTGCAAATCGCAGATGACCTCACTGGTTGTTGACACAGGGCCGACAACCACTAAACAGCTTGGTAATACGGTTCGTTTGCCACTCAAGTAAGCCATATTTTAGCAGACTTCAAAATTGAGAAAATTCTCAATTAGATTGTGTTTTTTTTTATATATTATAGCTTTGTCATTTATTAACCGATTTCGATATTTTTGTTTGATGCTTCCTGATTGGTCCCATTGTCACAAAAGTCAGGATCTGATGATGGTATTTTTTTGAAGCCATTCAGGTTTTTGCATCTTGAAGACAGGAGCCGAGCTGTTGATGAAAGGATCCACGAGGCGCACTTGATACATATTACTTGCGAAACGTCGAGCTGACATGGCATTATAAGTAGGTTTTTTTTCATTAATTTCACATAAATAAATTAAGTACATAAATATATTTACACTTTTGAGAATCAATAAATCCTACCAGATTTGTCTTGACACTCACATTCGTACTAATGTCTACACAAACAAACAATCGTATACACCATGTAGGCACGGTTGTACATACATAAGGCAGTAAAAGTAAACATTGTGCATAACATTCTCAATCGATCCTAACATAATAGTCCACCAAAAAGTCAGATGTTTGCTATTACGTTTGTATAATATTTCTGTTTTAGGTCTTTTAAGTTTTTATTGTACCTAAATCACATCTTTAAGAGTTATAGATAGATTATTATAAATGTTCGGAAGCAAATACTTGCTTGTCCTTTTACCGTACGTATTATTGTGTGACACGGTTGCCATCATTTTATTCGTGATTTGTCTTGTTTGTATTTTATGTTGTTCAGTGTATTTAAAGTCATTGAATTTTTAAGTTGTGTAGTATATTAAAATTTAAGCACATGCACCATGCCAACAACTATGACTTGCAAGATTTGTTCCCTGAAAACTTCGTAGCTGGAAAGATATAAACATCATAATATAACAATAAGTACCGCTTGAAGGTTTTATTCGTCCGTAAAAAAATGTTCACACCGTTATTTGCTTACTATTCCTCTTACATAAGAGCTACATCCGTGCAGCACCTCTGGAGGTAACCAACTTAACAATGTTACAGCTTATCCCCGTGAAATTAACGACCCTGCATCCTATTTGAGCTGATATCTACACTGTCTCGTCTCCTGAGTGCCATTTTGTTACTCATCTCTACAATATTATGTATAACTATTATACTTAAGTAAATACAAAAATATGTACTTTCGATATTTTTGTATATATGTAGGGAGGTATACTAACTGTTCCCAACAACTTGCTTCACCACTACGGTTAGCCGAAAGAGATCTATTTCTGAGATAGGTTTGCTTTTGTACACCTTAATTATACTTCGGGCTTCGTCCTCCTAGATTAGTAACTGGAATATAATAAAGGTATACACATGTAGTATCACCGTCTAGGATCCACCACTCGCACTGACAGTTGAGAATATTTAAATTAAAATTACCCAACTAAAATTTGTATTTTTAACATTTTGTCGCTCGTTCCACGCTCCTCTACCCTCATGCTTCATTCACAGTTTAGTGCTTCACCACTCGACACATTATTTAATTTTTTCTTAGATATTTTATCAGTTAAGTGTTAATAATGTGCTAATTACTTATTATAATGCCAAAAAATAAAACGCAACGAAGAGGATCAAGATTATGCTAACAGAAAAACTATCGAAAATTAAAACGTGCACGGAAGTCGGAAATGATATTATCGTGATACATTAAGCCTGTTTATGAGACGATATAATCTGAAGATTTGGCGCAATCTCTTGGTATGTTATTAAAGTATTTATAAACCTGTAAGGTGTACAGTGATTATCTCCATAAATGGGTCCGTTCTTTTCATTGGAATTGTAATACACGCCCGATATACACTTTGTGGCCACGTTATATTTATTGGAATATTACAAAGAGCGCCAGTTATACTTGAGGTGCACCCCTTTTACTGGAATTCAGCATAAGCCTTATTGTTCTTATTCTTATAAATATTATATAAAAAAAACTGAGCCGCGACGGGACGCCTGGCAGTGAAACATCGAAATTATTATGTACAGGTAATGTGCCCCTGGTACATACACACTATCATTAAGCGTGGTGACACCACGACGTCGGGTATGTAATAAAATACATAACTTTGTAAAATAATATGGTTCAGCCATTTTCTAGAAAATTTAAGTTTACTCATACCTCCCGAACCAAATAAGGTCAGAAATTGTGAAATCAATAGAAATTTCAAATTCTAAAAGAAATTAATAAATAGCCAAAATTAAAATATACAATCAGCTGAAAAAAAAACTATTCTAAACTAAACTAAATTTCAAATGATTTGAATAATAATAAGCAGCATGTCTGCCTAAATAGTGAACAATCCTAATGTCGTTATTTCACAGATTATTAACCCGACGTTTTGGATATCTTAAAATAAGACTTGTTAAATTGAAAAGATGTCATGTTAAGGATTTTGCTCGGCTTATTGGTTTCAGCATGTCCCGCGGAATTGAATAGGTATGGTATTTTTTTATTCAACTAACTTGGCAGGCAGGCAAGCTACCCACCTGATGTACGTTAACCTGAGATGTCAGAGGCTCTAGACAAATGCCACACGCTAAGTTTTCCGCAGTCGTTCCGGTGCTTAGTGGCGTAATATGGGCGGGATGGATGAACCACGTAGGTGACTCTGCTCCAGAGTATCCCCCTGGTACACTCTATACTCTGGTAAGCTTTAGACTAAAGAATGTTAAACATGCAAGTAACCTAAATTTAAAAGATCACGGAGGCTACAGTAGATTAATTGACAATCCCACGAACGTGACAAGCTGATTCCAACTGGTGGCTGCGGGCAGTCAACAACTCTGTTTGTAAAATTAGAAAAATGATAATTTGTTATATTGTGGGCCAAGGCTTGTATAGTGCTTTACTCGAAAATGCAAGTTCCTAATCTAAATAAAACCAGCAAGTAATTTAAATAAAAAATATATTAATTAACTAGAAGCAAAACTTTGCCGGCCGCTCCTTGAAACAGAACGGCAAGGTCGGTTTGCTACATGAAGCAAATAGTTTGCTCAAACAAGGTTGTCAAAATAATGACCACATTACATGCATTTTTGAGTAACATTATATTGCCGGCTACTCAAACAAGCCAGATAGGAAATTGCTAGCAGCTGCTGGGTACAGTACTTCAATTACGGGTTTATCCCAATAATGGTTGTGTAAGACTAGCTTTTGCCCGCGGTTTCGCACGCGTAGACTACACGATTCTCCTTATTGTTTCACTACACCCTATCCCATCCCTATCCTGTCCCTATCCCACCCGTCTCGTTTCTATCCCATGTCTATCCCGACTCTATCCCATCCTTATGACGATTTTATCGCATTTCTTTCCCGCCCCTATCTTGTTAATCTCACGTCCCTATAGAAATGGGATATTTTTATTTGAGAGACGTCCCTATTCCTATCCCGACCCCATTTCCTATATCTATGCGTTGCGCCATTTATAGTTACTAACCTACTTTATAGACCTGAAAATATTTTTAATAAGTTTTCCATTGTTAAAGAAGGAGTAGGTATTGCATCCAAAATTTCATCCCCTATGATCTTGCCCCTAAGGATGAAATTCCCAAAAAAACCTCTCTTTGCGTTAGAATTTAATATAAAGCCAAAAATGTTTATTTTTCTAGTGCTAAAAATGTACATTGACGACTTCATTAATAATTCTGGTGGAATATTGAAAATTGAATACACGTTATTGGAAAATTCACCTTTCCTCCCCCTTCCTTCTCTTCAGGGCACAACCCTTCACACACAGAGCAACATCACCTTGCTCGGAATGAACATTCGCTGCGATCTGAACCGCAGAGACTACATCGAATCCGTCGTAACTACTACCTCACGGAAACTCGGTGTCCTGAACAAGGTGCGTAGGTATTTTGCGCCGGACCAACTATGCTTGTTATATAAAACTCAGGTTAGGTCTTGCGTGGAATATTGCTCGTACCTTTGGGACGGCTCCGCTCAGTACCTGCTCGATGCTCTGGACAGATTGCAGCGTCGCGCTATTCGCATTATTGGCGATGTAGAGGTAACTAACACCCTCGAGCCTCTACAACTTCGTCGTGACATCGCCTCTCTTAGCGCCTTTTATCGAATGTTCCATGGGGAATGCTCTGAGGAGCTCTTTAACCTTATCCCTCCCTCTCCATTCCTTAACAGAAACACGCGTAAGGGCCTTCGGAGTCATCCGTACACTGTGTCCTCCTTTTCACACCGTACCAAGAAATTCCAAGATTCCTTCTTTTGTCGTTCATCCCACACTTGTAATTCTCTACCTGCGCACGTGTTTCTTCCATCCTACAACATGGGTTCCTTCAAAAGAGGCGTGAAAAATCATCTTTTGGGCCGGCAAGGGGCGGGCAGGTAGGATAGTGGATGTCGTCCCTACTCTACCTGTCAACTCATTTGGGCCTCTTTCACCGCTTAACATCAGGCGGGAGGAGGTCATTTGCCGGGTCACACATAAAAAAAATTGAATACACGTTAAAATTATTTTGCAAACATCAGCTTTAGCACAAAATTTCAGGATCTTAACTTCAAAACTGTAGTGGCAAATGGTTTTGAGTCTAATGTACGGCCAGTTACATCGGGAGTGCCTTAGAGTTCGCATATGGGACCGATATTATATAATATTTTTTTTAATGATCTGCCAGAGGTGTTTCGCTACTCATCTGCCTTTATGTTTGCAGATGAATTGATGATGAAAACTATTGAAACTTTACATGATGTTCAACACCTACAAATGGATCTTAATTCTTTAAGTGATTAGTGTGGCTAACGGACTTCAAATAAATACTGATAAGTGCAGGCATATAAAGTTTACTAAAAGGACTAAACATGTTATTGCATCAACCTATTTGATCGACAGTACCCCCTTAATGGAAACTAAAGAAGTTAGAGATTTGGGAGTAATCCTAGACAGTAAACTTTCTTTCGTTCCACATATTGAGAATATTATTAGCAAATCTTCTTGGCTGGTGGGATTCATTATAAGAAACTCAAATAATTTTCGAAATCCTAATATCAACAAAGTTTTGTTTAACAGTTTAGTCCGAGGTATATTGGAATACGCAAGTGTGGTATGGCGACCACATTATTCAAGTCATTCATTAAGAATCGAACGCATCCAAAAGAGATTTCTCAGGCACCTGAGTTACTCAGTAGGTTTGGGACATTATTCCATTGGTTATAACACAAGGCTGGAGCGCTTTAAATTGTATAAACTAAGCAAGCGTAGAGAATTGGCTGATCTAGTCTTTCTGTATAGACTCCTAAACAACCAAAATAGATTGTCCTGAACTTCTGAGTAGAATATAGTTTAGGGTGCTATTTAGATATCCACGAAAGCCCGTGACACCGCTTTGCCCACCTCTCCGACGTACAATATCCGCATTTAACCATAAGAATAACTAATAATACGAGTACTCGTATTATTAGTTATTCTTATGATCTAACTCTCCATTTGCTCGTATGTGTATGCTTTATAACAGTTATAGCCATACTATTGATATGCATGCAATGTCCTTGTCAAAATTGAAACAAGTCATTATAACTTCACCACCATAGCCATCTCGTAGATATGTGTATCGAAAGCATTTGATTAATGTTTATTTTTAGTTTTAAAAAGGTGTAAATGTATAAATGTGTTAGTGTGAATTTTAGTTTAAAATATTAGTTATTATCACTTTTATAATATTTGTACTGCATGTGGTGTTTACCTTTTATTAGCTATAGTGTTAAGGTTCTAATTTCATATGTACATGTAGTTAAGGTAGGATAAACACTGTAGGGTGCGATGTCAGACAACCTCCTTGTGGTGCACCCTGGGCAACCCGGCAGATTCTCTGTCGCGGGCTAATAGTCTGACGAGAGGACCCCCATAGTGGGGGGGTGTGGGATGGCCGGGTTTAACCTGGCGGGCCACTTCGTGTGGCCACCCGCTTCATGCGGGGAAGGGCGAAGTCACCTCTTCTTATGTTAAGAAGAGGTGTGGCTCGCGCTGGAAGCCGATTCCGGCGGCTACCTCTGGTGGTAGAGGGTCGAGGCGAGTTTTCCGCCATGGCGCTTCGCGCCCGTTGGGGTTCTCCCCGAGTTTCGACTCACCCGCGCGGCGGTGGATCCAGTGGGGTCCGCCGTCGGGCAACCCGTTACCCGCACTGAGCGGACCGGGGGCCCGGCGCACTGAGCGTCGGGCCGCGTGGAAGACAACCACAATAAAAAACCAGTTTCGGGGTGTAGAGCGGCGCAACTGCGCCACTCCACAAAGTAGCAGAGCCAGGAAAAGTCCGGCAAAGGACATGTCACAGGCAGGGGGTCAGCGGGAATAAGGCCTGGCTGTTGTCCCCTTCCCCCTGTCTCGTGACCGACGGAGGAGCTGCTGGGGGGGTTTTTAGTGGGTAGGCCCGGGCCATGTAAGGTCTGGGGAGTCCCACATATCCTCGTGGTTTGGCTCGACCACGAGGAATGCGTCAATGCATTTTCCCCCCTCCCAAAAAAAAAGGATAAACACTGTAGTTCTAGGTGAACCTTATCAATAAAAAAAAACTGATGTTATGCGGTTTGGGCTGTGCGTTGATATATCACCCAGTCAGTCAGTCAGTCAATCAGTTTAGAATTTTATATTATTTTATGGTCGTGCATGTTTGAGAAAAATCTTGATTAATTTCTTGTAATCAATTCAATAAATCTATCAATTATTTTCTTGTAATTCAATATAACAGCAATTTTATCTAATGATTATTTATTCCCTCGTTTTTGTTTCACAGCGTCAGCGACTTACTTTTCTATCTGTAATAATCATGTTTATTATACAGAAGAAAAATGACGATAAATTTTTTAGATCGAATTCATACTTTTAAATGTCAATAAGGACGAATTTTCAACACCATCCTTACAAGTTTATAATGCTCTACTCTTTGAGGCCTTTCATTTGATACCCATATTCCTAGGTTTGGAAACGAAATTTTATCCACCTTTTTTGAGCGGCGGCCATGTTGAATCAATGTCAGTGTTGCTACGTTCATAGTGCTCTACTCATCAAGGCATTTCATTTGATACCCATATTGCTGGGTTTGGAAACGAACTTTTATCTATTTTTTTGAGCGGCGGCCATGTAGAAATTATAGCAATTTTCCTAACTTCATAATGCTCTACTCTTTGAGGCCTTTCATTTGATACTCATATTGCTAGGTTTGGAAACGACCTTTTATCCACCTTTTTTGAGCAGCGGCTATGTTAAATTTATGTCTATGTTGCTAGATTCATAGTGCTCTACTCATTAAAGCTTTCCATTTGATACCAATATTGCTGGGTTTGAAAACAAACATTTATCCTTTTTTTGAGCGGCGGTCATGTTGAATTTAGGTCGATTTTCCTAGGTACCTAATGCTCTACTCTTCAAGGCCTTTAATTTGATACCCATATTGCTAGGTTTAGAAACGAACTCTTATCCATCTTTTTTGAACGGCGGCCATGTTGAATTTATGCCAATGTCGCTAGGTTCATAGTGCTCTACTCATCAAGGCCTTTTATTTGATACCCATGTTGCTGGGTTTGGAAACGAACTTTTATCCATTTTTTTGAACGGCGGCCATGTTTAATTTAGGGCAATTTTCCTAAGTTCATAATGCTGTACTCTTTAAGGCCTTTCATTTGATACCTATATTGCTAGGTTTGGAAACGAACTTTTATCCGCCTTTTTGAGCGGCAGCTATGTTGAATTTACGTCAATGTTGCCAGGTTCATAGTGCTCTACTCATCAAGGCCTTTCATCTGATATCCATATTGCTGTCGAATTAGGTAAACGTGGCTAGGTTCAATGTGTTCTACTCTTTAGGTCCTTGGTTCGATATCCATGTTCCAAGTGTATACAAAAAAAATGTGATCCGTCATTTTAGATTTAGGATAAGAGTCCCGTACGCGTAACCCAGAATCATTGCAGTCAGATATTTTTTTTAATTATCAATATCAATCAATTACTAACTTTCAAACTTTCGTGTTGCATTATCAATATAAACATATAAACGGGAACTAACACGATAAACCTGACGTTTCGAAACGTCAGGCAATAAAATAGGTATGTAAATACCTCGTGTTTCAAATTCAAATTCAAATTCAAAAATCTTTATTCAACATAGGCCTTTACAGGCACTTATTGACGTCAAAACAAAGCAAAACAATCTAATTTAAAGAAATTATATTAACCTTGTATGTGCATACATCCTAAATATACTCAAGATGTCTGCAAATACAAGTAGGAATGAAAAAAAAAAAAAAAGTTGATTCTACACCTGTTCGGAAATTGGGAGAGCCTTCTCGAGAAGAACAGGCAAGAAACTCGAAAGGTCTAAATTTTTTATCTCCTCTTTTAAATCGCCATTTACAATTTTGGTTTGTTACAGAGTCGTCAATTGGAAGCTGACCTCAAAGCAAAAGTTTGAGCTCAACTTCCATTACAAGAATAGATGTGTTAATTCACATTATATAAGCTATCTCTGAGAGAAGTGCGTGAACTTAGATTATAAATAAATTGCTCTCACTGAACGTTTCTTTGAAACAAAACGCAATACATTGTTAAATATTAGAATTGAGAGTTCAAACCCAAGCTTTTTTGTCCGTCATGTAATCAGACACTTTATAATATGCTTTTTTAATAAGTACATCTTTGATTGCAACTTTAAATTTGTTTAAGCTAAGTTCTTGTATACAACTTGGGATTTTATTGTAGAAACGTATACACAGGCCTCTAAAAGAATTATTAATTTTTTGGAGCCTGGTATTTGGTAAAGCTAACATATTCTTTTGTCTAGTATTAACTGAATGAATATCACTATTTTTACAAAACACATGAATATTCTTACGAACATATATTAGATTCTCATAAATATATTGCGACGCTACTGTCATAATACCAATTTCTTTGAACTTTTCTCGCAAAGAATCTCTCATTTTAAGGTTATAGATTGCTCGAATAGCCCTTTTCTGCAGTACAAAAACAATCTGAATGTCGGCAGCATTTCCCCACAACAAAATACCATACGACATCACACTATGAAAGTAAGAAAAGTATACAAGTCTTGCTGTATCAACATCAGTCAGTTGACGTATTTTCCATACAGCGTGAGCTGCAGAACTAAGTCTCTTTGACAATTTATCGATATGTGGGCCCCATTGCAGCTTAGAATCAAGTGTGATCCCAAGAAATACTGTGGTGTCCACAGGGTCAACACCTATATCCTTTATTTTTACAGTGGTGTGAACCTCTTTGACATTGGGTAAAACAAATTTTATACATTTTGTTTTCCCTTCATTAAGTGACAGGTTGTTCACATTAAACCAGTGAACAATTCTTGAGATAGAATTATTTACATCGTCATTAATTTGCACACCTCTTTTAATTTTAAATAAAAGTGAAGTATCATCTGCAAATAATACCATCTCATGTCTATCCTGTACAAAATCAGGGAGGTCATTGACATATATAAGAAATAGAAAAGGACCAAGAATCGAACCTTGCGGAACTCCCATTTTAACTGCAGAACCTTGAGCCCTTTTTCCATTGATGTCTACTTTTTGAATCCTCCCAATCTGAGTTTATCGTGTTAATTCCCGTTTATATGTTTATATCAATCAATTACTTTTAATAGTTTTAAATGGATGAAAGAGTTTGATTCCTTAGTCATAATGTAAAAACATATACCTTTCAAAATACTTTTCAACATTTCAAAAATTGTACCGATTTTGAGAAAATTGGTCAAGAATTAAACCAACCTAAACATTTTATATTTGTGACGTGATATTGTCATAAAAATGCTTTATACATTGGTTGTATGGCTTGATCCTTTTGCCTTACCACCAGGGTAATACATAAGAAAAAGACAATTTAAACTTCCTAAACTTCTTGGTTGGCGAAATCCAGATGGGCACAGCCAATAACAGAAAAGATTAAGTTTTTCTTTGCACTATG
The DNA here is from genome assembly GCA_963935595.1 of Schoenobius gigantellus. Lineage (NCBI taxonomy): Eukaryota > Metazoa > Arthropoda > Insecta > Lepidoptera > Crambidae > Schoenobius > Schoenobius gigantellus. Next base: position 9,315,026 of record OZ012555.1, on the reverse strand, counting down.
TGACAGACTTGTCAAAATAATTTCACGTGCGCCATGTTGATTTTCTACTTAAGCATTGTGCGGAAATTTTATATGGAATTTTTTCACGAAAAATAAAACGTGAATTTAAACAAATGAAATTATGCCTAAATGTTCTTCCGGAATATTCTAAGCATTGTGGTGTAAGCCATATCAAATTCTGTCCAGTAGTTTCGGTGATCTTTCCGGATAAACAGACAAACAAACAAACAAATATACAAACAAACAAACAATTTTTTTAAAAACGTTTCTATCGTGTTCTGCTAATGATTTTAAGGCGACCTGTGTATTGTTTTTCTTAATATTTCGCAATCACACATTTTTGCACCCCTACGACTTTATTATATACATACATTAAATACGATTAAGATAATTAATACAGAATCGTATCTCTTCAACTCCATTGCACCCCATTAAGGGATGATGGTATTTTGCGTCCGCCATGTTGGATTTTGATATCGATGTTATTTTCGTAATCTACGACCCAAAAAACCATGAAAACGACAATAATGTCGATATCACATTTTACCACCCCATTTCAGCCTATTAGGGGATGAATTTCAATAAAATACGAAACATGTTATCCATCGATTCTATTAACGAATGTGTTCACGCTCGAGGAAGAGCGAGTGGCGGCACTGCATTCTAGTCTGTGCAGTGACAGCTTTTTTGGCGGCCGGCCGCATGTGACATGTCAGTTGAGTCGAGTCGAAATGTCATGACATGCTTAGAGGTTATGGCAGGCCGGAATAAAATATAATATACAATATTCAAGCAAATAGTGATTTGCGCGGCGCACCTAATATCGGGGTGCGAAAGCCCGCTTTGTGTTGTGCGAAATCGCGTGTGTGAGTCGTGGTGGCCTATTAGGCATTTGTAGTGCTCCGGTCTCCACCGGTGGATCCACTGCAGATCTTCAGGAGCCGCGACTTCCTTCGAGCTAGCTCAGGAAGTCCACCGGCTCCGGAGGAGACGGACGGAGACAATAGGACTCGGGGTAAGCCACAATCCTTTCTATGAGCTGTTCGTAATCAGCAATCAACCCAAAATTCCTTATTCGGTGAAACGCCGACGTGGTGGAGTCTACTTGGGGCACCACCATCTCTTGGTAGCAGAGCGTGGTTCTTAGATTTGAGCATTTGATTAGTATTGTACAATTAATATTGTAATCTTGTTGGTTGTCCAAACGGGCAATACATATTAATTGGTTTTGATTGCTGATTTTAAACCGACTACCAGCTCATTTGTGGACCGATCTCCTTAACTAATTGTCATTGTATATGAAAAATTGGGGTTAAATGTCTTTTGTTGTTCTAGTTAAGTTCTAGCATTTACCTATATTTGATTTTGGTTTGTTTTTTCATATCTTTGTTTTGCCCTTGAATATTTTGTTTGTTAAGTTGTAAACTTATACTTGAATTTAATTTGTTTAACAGATTTTGCTGCTAAATGACTTTGCTGTTGTTGTAATACACTATATTGCTCTGTTAAGTTTTAGCATTTACATTTGATTTTGTTTTGTTTGCCTTTGAATATTGTGTTTAAGTTATTGACTTAATGCTTGAATTTAATTTGTTTGAAAAATTCTGTTGTTAAATGCCTTTGTTGTTCTAGTTAAGTTCTAGCATTTACACTTGATTTTGGTTTGTTTATATATTTTGTTCTGCCTTTGAAGTTCCTCCCGATCTGTTTTATTGTCTGCGGTTGTCGGTCTGTTTGTCTGTGTATTATTATAGTGTATCTTAATTTTGGTGCAAAATGGTCCCGCCAGTCAGCCCGCTTAGTGGTGCCCGTGCGGGTGCACAAAAGATTTTGAGATGGTTTGCTAGTGCCGTCGCTTTGGTAGACCGACCAGACCGAGAACAGGCCTTGTTAATTCGGCATGAGGGAGTACCGGCTCCCTTGAAGGAATTGGAGCAGCTTTTCGTTGCTCATCAACAATATCTGCTCGACCACCCAGCCGAGGGTGCCGCTGAGTTGCGGGCAGTCGACCAATTTAATGCCGATTATGATCAGTGTTTTGAACAGGCGGATGTGATTATAAACAAGGCTCAGGCAATCCTATCCGTCCGGAGGGGTGAGTCGTGCACGCCCGGGGAGGTCAAGCCTACCCCGGCCGGCTTGCTGGGCAGACTGCCCACTTTAGACATCCCAACCTTTGATGGGAACTTGGCTTCTTGGATGGGGTTCATTAACCTCTTTGATAGCCTGGTTCACTCGAGGGACGACCTGTTCCCTAGCCAGAAATTGGCCTATTTGCTCTCTGCCTTACGTGGAGAGGCTGGTGTACTTGTCCAGCATCTACCTGTCAATGATGACAGTTATGATATTGCAAGGGCGTTGTTGACCGCCCGGTATCAGAATGTTCGCTTGCTAGCGGACACACATGTGGCTGCCATTTTAGGGCTGCCACGAGTATCGCGGGTCTCCTCATTAAGGAAGGAGATTTTAAACCCGCTGCTAAGCGCTATTAATGCGCTCAAACGACTTGACCTACCGGTGGACCAGTGGTCCTTTATTTTGCTCCACCTCATCCTCGATAAGCTTCCCATGGAGATGAAGGGACGCTTCGAACAAAGGTACGGGGGCAATAGTGCCTCGTACCTCCCCCCCTTCTCGGATCTCCTCAGATTTTTGGAGGATGAGTGTCGGATGACCGACCACTTGGATCTGGCTCCTATACCGGGACCGAGCACAGGCCGCTATGAGGCGACCCGGGCAGCGCCACGGAGAGAGCGCCGCCCGTACAAGCAATATACTGCAGTGCGGCAGAACTTTCCACCCGGGGAGAGGCCGATGCCTTGCAAGTGTTGCAAGCGGGATGGCCATCGTTTGCCGGCCTGTCCCAAATTTGTTGGCCTACGCACCGAGGGGCGTAGAAATATGGCCAAACAGCGGAATTGGTGCTACCGCTGCCTGGGGGCTCATATGGCCTCGGCTTGCCCCCACCCACGAGATTGTCACGGTTGTGGAGGGGCCCATCACCCCCTTTTGTGCTTCAACAATAGAGACACTCGTGAGGTGGTGAGAGAGAGGGACTCGCACACGGGCGGGGGCCCTCGTAGGTCACCCACATCTCCGAGGAGATCGGAGGGGCGTGCCACCCCTCCGCGGAGAGTGGAGAGGCGCCCCCCCTCCCGTGAGAGGATTGGGCGCCCCACCCCCCCTACGGGCGGGGGGGATCGACGCGCCGCTTATGAGGCGCCACCGCGGGATTGGGCCGCGGTTATTAGGGAGCCACGTCGGGAGCCGATACGCTTCTCTCCCCCTATGATGGAGAGACCTCGTTTGTCACGGGCTCCCCCAACTTTCGCCCATCATGGGCACCGCCCGGCCCCCCGATGCAGCTTTGGTCGGGGTGTGTACGTGCCGGATTGGGACCCGCTCGAGCGCCTTGAGCGCCCTATTCCTCCGCTGCGCACGCATTTTTCTTCGGACCCCCCTTCCCCCCCGTTGCGGGGAATGCGGGAGGATTTTCACTAAACCAACTGTCGGCTGCAACCCCCCCACAGGAGCAGGTGCTGTTACCAACAGCCTCCGTACAGGTGTGGGGCCCGAGGGGCACCTTTGTTTTAGTTCGCGCCCTTTTGGATACGGGAGCTCAGGGTTGCATTGCCTCCAGCTGGCTGGTCCGGCAGTTGAGTTTGAACACATCTCCATACCTTGAATCGGTACGAGGAATCGGAGACCTGCGGATCCCGGATCCGATCGGTCAGGTTTTGTTCTCCTTCTCCCCCCACTTCTCTTCAGCGCCAAAAATTGGCGCTACCGCGATTGTTTATGAGAAGGTTGTTGGTCAGCTTCCGCAACAGCACGTTTCGCGCGCTGTCGTTGATGCGACATCAGGATTGACCTTGGCTGACCCTTCCTTCCACCGAACCGGTCCGATTCACTTATTGCTCGGTGCCGATGTTCTAGGCCGCGTGTATTGTGGGAAGAGGAGAGAGTTACAGGAGGGTGGGCTGGTAGCCTTATCTACATCGCTTGGGTTTGTAGTGATGGGACCAGTTAGGCATAACCCACCATCTCCATCGGTGGACAGTTACATAACTGTTAGCTCCACCTTATCGGATGCCCTTCAACGGTTTTGGGAGGTGGAAGAGCCACCTACCGTATTGTGAGTTGTTCTACCAGAACAATACAGGTCGCCTTCACTCGGGACGGCTGATCACTCGTTTGCCCTTTTTGTCAGTTCGCCCCTCACTTGGCAGCTCCCAGCCGTTGGCTGAGAAGCGACTGCTGTCCATGGAGCGTCGTATGAGTAGGAACTCCGACCTCAAACAGAAGTATGTCGACTTCATGCGAGAATATGAGCAACTGGGGCACATGTCGGTCTCGCGACTGGACTGGCGAAACGAGGAACATAATTTTCTTCCTCACCACGCGGTTTTGAAACCTTCCACTGGGAAGATACGCGTTGTTTTTGATGGGTCAGCTCCTACGTCTACCGGAGTTTCGCTGAATCAATGTCTGCATGCTGGACCGAAGTTGCACCACGAGGTGGGTGATGTATTGACCAACTTCCGTCGCCATGCCGTCGTCTTTGTGACCGATATCCGGATGATGTTTCGGCAGACTGTGATTCACCCGGACGATAGACGATATCAGCTCATATTATGGAGGGAGGATCCCAGGGATCCCATGCTGGTCTACGAGCTGAACACCAATACATACGGTTTGCGTTCGAGCCCCTTTGTGGCAATTCGCTCACTTGTGGAACTCGCTGAACGTGAACGATTACGATACCCTCGCGCATCCTTGGTTCTCAAGGAGGATGCATTTGTTGATGATATTTGTACGGGCTCCTCTAGTGTCGAGGAAGCCTTGATTTTGCGAGATGAACTAATTGCTCTTCTCGGGGCTGGTGGTTATGAACTGAGGAAGTGGATGTCCAACTCACCTCAGCTTTTGTGTGACTTGCCAGACGACCACCAGCAGGAGCCTCATATTTTTGAGAATGCCAACACTCCAGATTTACTGTCTGTTTTGGGAGTGCAATACAGACCTGTCCAGGACACGTTCACCTATCGATTGGAGCTGCCAAGCCCCAAGGTCTGGACGAAACGGTTGGTTTTGTCTACAGTAGCTCGTACCTTTGACCCAAATGGCTGGATTAGTCCCATAGTGTTTTGGATGAAATGCTTCCTACAGGAACTTTGGTCAGCCGAAGTGTCGTGGGATGAGCCCCTCTCGGGCCGTTTGCTGCGAGATTGGGAGTCCTTCATGTTGTCTCTCCCCGACATTAACCGTGTTAGTATCCCTAGACATATACTGCCTAAGGGACGGTTTACGGCCAGCCTTCATGGCTTTTGTGACGCGTCTGAGAGTGGATACGCAGCCGTCGTATATATCCGGACGGTTGATGATAGAGGAGCTGTTAAGCTCCACTTGCTAATTGCTAAGAGTAAGGTTGCTCCACTTCGGACTCGATTAACGATTCCGAAGTTAGAATTGTCTGGAGCTACTCTTCTGGTTCGGTTGATGAACCACGTTGTTGACACCCTGGGACGTAGTGTGGACTTTGAGTCGCTCTTTGCTTGGTCCGACAGTCAGGTTGTCCTGTGTTGGATTAAGAACTCCGTCCACTCCCTGGAAGTATTTGTGGCCAATCGGGTATCCCAAATACAGGCCTCGAAGGCCACGTTGATTTGGCGCCACGTGCCAGGTGAAATAAACCCTGCTGACTGTGCATCACGTGGCAGCGAAGCCCCTCAGCTTATTGACCACACTCTGTGGTGGGGTCCCGACTGGTTGTTACAACCGTCTTGGCCTTCCACACCAGCTGTGGTGAAGGTACCAAATCCGGGCTTGCGTGTTCACGCTGTCGAGACTATGGCGGCTCCAGAGCGGGAATTTTTATTAGACCGCTACAGTTCTCTGGACAAGTTGCTCGGCGTGACCGCTTGGATAAGAAGATTTATACGAAATTGTCGCCGGCCTCAGGACAAAGATTTGTGTCCGGTCCTCTCACCGCAGGAGCGCCAAGATGCTCTTCTGCATTGGGTGCGTATGACCCAGTCTAGAGCGTTTGAACCGGAACTTAAGATTTTCCGTACCGGGACGTCCAAATTGAAGGGACCCTTGGTGCGTTTGACTCCCTTTCTGGATAATAAAGGATTGTTGCGTGTAGGAGGCCGATTGAGGCACGCTAACTTGCCTTATAGATCACGTCACCCCCTGTTGCTCCCCAAGGACGGACCATTGGTGCGATTGTTGATCATTGATCGCCATGTGAAGAATGCTCATGCCGGATGTAATGCATTGACCGCGCTCCTCCAACGGGAGTTTTGGATTTTGTCAGCGCGAAGAATAATCCGATCTGTTATATTTCGATGTCTGCCCTGCTATCGTTTACGCTCCGAGACGATGCAGCCCCAAATGGGTGATTTGCCTGCTGATCGTGTGAATGAATCGATGACCTTCTTAGGAGTTGGAACTGATTTTGCGGGACCATTCACTATAAAAACGTCGCGACTCCGTAATGCTAAGACTGAAAAGGCTTACTTGTGTGTGTTTGTTTGTTTGGCCACTAAAGCCGTTCATTTGGAGGTGGTGAGTGCGCTCACCATGGACGCTTTCTTAGCAGCGTTAGGCAGATTTGTCTCCCGCCGGGGACTGCCTTCTCTAATTCGGTCCGATTGTGGGACGAACTTCAAGGGCACTGATAGACATATAAGAGAAGTTTGTGAATTTTTAGATAAAAATAATATTGAGATCGGATCCACACTCTCCCGTAGGGGGGTAACATGGCGATACTCCCCGCCGTCTTGCCCTCACTGGGGAGGGATTTTTGAATCTGTTGTAAAGGCCGCCAAGACTCACCTTCGCCGCGTTATTGGGGAGACTATTCTCACGTTTGAGGAACTCGCGACGGTGTTTCATAAGATTGAGGCGGTTCTCAACTCGCGTCCGTTATGTCCGTTGTCTACCGACGCGAACGATTTGCAGGCCCTCACGCCGGGCCATTTCTTGATAGGCAGACCACTTAACGCCCTGCCCGAGTATCCTTATAGAGATATCAATCCCGGACGCCTTTCGCGGTTTGAGTTGCTCCAGCAGCTTACCCAGAGTTTCTGGCGCCGCTGGCACCTTGAATATTTACACATTTTGCAACAGCGCGTTAAGTGGTCAGATAAGACAAACCCACCGAGGGTTGGAGACCTCGTGTTAGTGAAGGACCCAAACCTGCCACCCTTACGTTGGCGTCGCGGATGCATTGTCCAACTTACTCTAGGGTCTGATGGTGTGCCCAGGTTTGCCGAGGTCCTAGTTGGGGATTCTGTTTTGAAGCGCGCGGTCGCTACTCTTTCTCGCCTCCCCTTAGACTGATTTGGCGGACAGTCCGGGACTGTCCGGAGCGGGGGGATGTTCACGCTCGAGGAAGAGCGAGTGGCGGCACTGCATTCTAGTCTGTGCAGTGACAGCTTTTTTGGCGGCCGGCCGCATGTGACATGTCAGTTGAGTCGAGTCGAAATGTCATGACATGCTTAGAGGTTATGGCAGGCCGGAATAAAATATAATATACAATATTCAAGCAAATAGTGATTTGCGCGGCGCACCTAATATCGGGGTGCGAAAGCCCGCTTTGTGTTGTGCGAAATCGCGTGTGTGAGTCGTGGTGGCCTATTAGGCATTTGTAGTGCTCCGGTCTCCACCGGTGGATCCACTGCAGATCTTCAGGAGCCGCGACTTCCTTCGAGCTAGCTCAGGAAGTCCACCGGCTCCGGAGGAGACGGACGGAGACAATAGGACTCGGGGTAAGCCACAATCCTTTCTATGAGCTGTTAGTAATCAGCAATCAACCCAAAATTCCTTATTCGGTGAAACGCCGACGTGGTGGAGTCTACTTGGGGCACCACCAGAATGTTTATGCAAAATTTAAAGTAGATTGGACCAAGGAATCTAGTTGTCCCATACAAACTTTGCCCCCCTTTTTCATCCCCTTAGGGGTAGAATTTCGGAAAATCCTTTCTTAACGGATGCCTACGTCCTACAAAGAACACACCCTCCAAGTTTCAAGTCTCTACGATCAGCGGTTTAGGCTGTGCGTTGATCCGTCAGCCAGTCAGTCAGTCAGTCAGTCATTCAGGACAAAGAATTTTATAGGTATAGATAATTCTTTTTCGACTATGCTATTATGTACTTATATTATTATGTATTTTGATCAATAAAAATATCATAAAAAATACATACACTAACTAAAGAAAGCAACATACATAATGTAACAAAGTTAAGCACTCGTTGTGACTTCATAATGGAATCTAGCATTGGTTATTTCGTCGTGGCAAGCACCAGAAAACATATTCTTGCGAGGTATTGCGTCTAAATGTGAACGCACACGACCGATCGACTATCGGCGACCGATATTTGTCAGTGGCGGTGGAAAATGAAACATATGGAATTCTACGTTGCAACGCACACGAACTACAAAAAGTCGGTGAATCCTGGCCGACCCGGTTATAGGTGAAAAATGGAACGTTCGTATGTATACTGCTTACTCAGCGACCGACAGTTGGCCGCTTGCACTTGCTTAATAAGAAAGGACATCTCTGTCATCTCAGCAAACACCTGTCAAATCTATCAATTCCATGACGTGCACTTCTCTCGATAGCCACCGACCGTACCTACGTACTGTACGGTTCTTGTTGCATAACCGAGTAATAATAAGTTTGTTTATTTAAACTTGTATTTATTTTACCTCCACTCAAGTCTTACAATAAAACTGCAACGTACCACAGACTCTGTAACGTCACCCCAAAAGCCCGGTAAACTTGACAGTCGCGTTTCGTTTTACGCATATCACAACAGTTCTCGAGACATTTTCTCCCGCGTAGGTATATTATATTATCTGTGCGCGTACGCTCAAATTGTGGAATGAGCTCTCTTCTGTGGTTTTCAATAAATACTACAGCATGGAGTTTTAAAAAAGGCGTGCAGAGGTATCTATAATATGTATGGTTGGTAACGCGCGAGTGATACCACTGATGTTGCAAGCGTCCATAGGCGGTGGTGGGTTATCACTTACCATCAGGTGACCCACATGCTTGTTTGCCACATTTGTGGTATAAAAAAAGTCCATGCCACCGACAAAGTAACATAGCTACGTGTGCGTCGAGTCGGTGATAACAGTCGGAGGAAAAATCGGTCCGGTTATCGGGCTTACAAAAGTCGAGTCGATCGTGTGCGTTTGTTGTAAATCTAATACGTCTTGTAACAAAACATCAACCAATGCTTTCAGCGCACACTCGCTCGGTAATTTGATCTCACTTGTAACATATTTCCGTGCGTACAACATATTGAGGGAGCATTACTGATAAATATTAGTTAAGTTGTGCCCCGCTAGGTAAGATAAGATAATTTCGAATCTAATTTGATCTGAATGGGAGAACGAAACGAGAAAACATTTTTTGGCCGCTTTCAGACATCGTAAACTATTATGGGCCTTTTGTATCACTTGCTGATAATTATAATAGGTATACTAACTTTCCGCCGGCAGCATTGCTTTTGTTGTTCCCGTAAAAGTTCTATATTTACCCGTAGTACAAACCATAACGCAGGAGCATTCAAAAAAGTCACGTAGGTAGCGTAATACGCAAACATAATACAAACTTCAACACCTATTTGTCAATTATATGGGTGGAATTTGTAAAAACGCGTGTTCAGTCATTTCTAATTATAAACTGTTTCGTGGCTAACTTCAAAAATTATGGAGTTCCATACAAACTTTTAACTCCAAATTTACCCATTTGAGATTGAGTTTCCAAAAACCATATCTTAGTGGATATAAACGTTATAAAATGGGCCTATTGACCAAATTTCATGGTATAGCTTCAATAGTGTAGGCGCGACGCTGATGAATCAGTCAGGCAGGACACGTAGTCGGATACCTACTTTAGGCTTTACAGGCCTCGATTCAAGATAAGGTGCGGATAAAGCTTCAATACATCAGCAGCTTCAATTTTTGACATATATAAAATAGCATTATATTGTGTCACGTCAGAAATTTAATTTGGAACTAACACCCATATGCACAGTCGGTTCCTCGAGATTTCCTCCACTGGACTGTGACTCGACTCAACCTCAAGGATAAAATCGGTATGCAGAAATGACAAAACTATCCTCGACTTGAGCAAATTCCTCAGTCGAGTCGAGTAATCAACTGTCAAACTCAAGGTACGTCGCGATCTACCTTGAGGTCTCCTCAAAGCTTGTTAACAGCGCTTTCCTCTTTATTTCAGAGGCTATTTCAAGTTTTATTAGTGTGGACGAATCCACCTCTTTTTAAAACATATTATCATTAATGGACCCTTTTGTTTGATAGGTTCCATTATAATTAGCATAATGAATAATTTCCATGATTTTATTGACTACCTTTATGAAGACATGTACTAATATCGTCCTATAAAGCGGTATTTACGGGATGCAGCAAATCCGCTGGAATATTTTGACGATGTGGAATTCCAAAGAAGATTTCGATTTAGAAAAGAAACAATAATAAATGTTCTCTTGCCACTTTTAAATTTAACACAGAGTGCCAATAACCGAGGTCTTCCAATACCGCCTCTGTTGCAGCTTCTCATAACGGTGAGATTTTATGCGGCACTCGACAGTTGAGTTAAATGACAATGACAGAATGACAGACATAAACCATAAACATATTCTCTATAGTTTGTCAACATAATTACAACAAATTTAATGACGTCATTCCTTCACTCAACCTCAACTCGACCTTACTGGAGGTTCCTCACTGGAAGGTAAAGCCGTAACTGAACATACTGATTTCAAGAGTGTTTTCAAGATTTCCTTGAGGTGACCTCGACTAAGGTCGAGTGAAGGAAATCTCGAGGAAACTACTATGCATATGGGTGAAGTGTCAAGGTTCTCTAGAATTTTATGTAAGAATTATTACTGAATCAAGATTACTTACACCTAGGTACATATGCACAACAGCTTATTTCTAAAGAACAGTAACATGTAAGATTTTTTGACCTGAGTTGTTCCAATAAAATATTTCTTTCTTATAAATATTCCTTCTTATGGGTCTCCCATTGTAAGCGGTCACGTCTTAGTTTCGTATGTCATCACTGGCAACACGCACGAATTGAAGACTTTCGTCTTGAGACACTGCGGTAGATGGGCCGAGAATATGCTGCGTAGCTTCCCGAACGCTGCCCAGCCGAGTTGGATTAGTCATTAGTCATATTTAATCAATGTAGGCTTAAAAAGCAGTTATTGACGTCATAAAAACAAAAACGAGCACGAGTCGTTCGTCGATTTACCTCTTTCTGGAAGTTGGACTTACCGAGCTGGACTATTTGCCCCAGGTAAAGATATTCGTTAACAACTTCCAGCGTAGAGCCTCCAACATTCACAGGAGTGGGTAAGCTACACGGGAATTCGACATTATTTTAGTCTTGTCCATGTTCATTTGATGATCTCCTAGAAAGTCTTTAAATTTGGCACCGACTTCAATATAGAAGTGTGATGTTGTCTGTACAAATTCTTATATTATTTTTAACTTTTCAGTGTTTTGAAGTCGGTTTTTATTTTTTGGAAAATATTTTTGTAATATAAATGTAAACCATGACGTATTGTGACTTCACGTTGTACGGGACCTTTTCATTTAACAAATAAATATAAGTTTTTTTTTCTTTGCGTATTATTGTTTTTTCTTTTATATGTTGTATGTAAGTTGTATCTTTTTGTATGTTGTTAAATGAATAAATATCTTTTCTTTCTTTTCTTTCTTATTGCTGACTGTACCTTCCTTCATCGGGAGCGAAAAAATTCCGGAGAGTGATTTAGCCGGTATTGAGTAGACACGCGGAATATACTTGTATATCTTGGTTGTTTTTATAGTTATTCGAAAACCGATTATTTCTTTCTTTTTATTATATGAATGAGCTTCTATTAAAGCAATATTTTTTTTTTCATTCATCTAGCCTAGATTCCCCCGCCCCAAAAAAAGGTCACAGACCGGATAAAAGCGTTCTGTGAGCTGGGCTTATCTACATAATATTTTAAAGTGTGTAAAACAATTCAAACGTATTCAGAGCACTACACATAAAATTATCGGGTAAGTTTCAGCCTTCAGCGGAGTGGGTCGAGGGACGTTGCGGATGCACTGAATTAATTCGGCCCGGAACGCGGGATTCAGTGCTATCTTTCGTTTCTGACAGAATCAACAATGACGACTACGTTATCTAATTAACCATATATTATGAACGCGAAAGACGCACTGTTACTATATGCAAATCTCGCGAGATTGGGACTCAAGCGAGATCCCGCGAGTTTATGAATAACAATACTGCGAGATCTCGTCAATTTCGAGATCTCGCGAGATTAGCAGTTTGGTGTGTTTTTTTGCAAATAATCACAATATTTGAATAAATTAGAAAAAATATAATAATATAAGTATTAAATATTATAAGTATTATAAGATAAACATTTATTTTCACGAATTTTTTCAATAAACTTTTATGCATCAAACATTGTTTGACGTATCTGTCTATAATCTATACCTATAAAATTCTTTGTCCTGCACGGAGAAAAAAATCTTGTAGAGTTTACAAGAACAACAACTAGAAGAACTAGACTTTCTTATTGTTAACGACACAGCAAGAATTCTGTGTTGGGTTTACTATAACTAGAATTGAACAGAATTTTTCGTCATTCCAACTAATTCATTCAGTAAAATATAAAAGTGCTTGAGTTGTCATTAATAGCTAATTTAGTATTTTGTATTGAATAAAAGTTCTCAATACTTTCTACATAGTATACTTTACTAGAATATTAAGTAGTTGCAACAACACGGGGGTTAGAGCACATAAAATACTTTGCTATGATTACTTGCTATTTCATTTTCAGAACTGAAAATTCTCGTAATGCACACATATTGGTTTTGTCACTATAAACAGTTCAATTGCTATAGTAACTGTACACACTGTTATGATAACTGTATATTAGAGTTACGTCTACTAAATCTTGTATTGTAACCTCTACTAGTGCGGTCTTGCAAGTGTTATATTATTTAGCCAATAGTTATTTACTGTAGTCACACACTTTTCACAATTAAATTAGTACTTATTATGTTGTTGTCTGATGTGGTTGCATTTTTTGAGGAAGGTAAAACATACATTATTTTACCTATACAAACAAACGTTATTTTACCTATACTTATTGTGTGAGGCAACCGCATCACACAAGAACACAGTAAATACTTACTAGGTACTTTGTGAAAAGAATATGATTGCAGTAAATAACTATAGACTAAGTAATACAACACTTACAACATGGGGATTTTTAGGAGAATAAATGAGTCCTTAAATAAATTTTGATAATCACATCTATTTTTATCACTTATGTTACAAACCATATTATTAAAACAGTAATACTTATTAACAGTCATTACAAACTTGGTTGTAAAGTCTTGATGAAAAATAATATCTAAGCACTATCAACTTGATTGTGTAATAATGATAAAAAGTAAGTGTTACATATCTCAATAGTGTAACTTCCAACATTGTGTCATTATCACCATAAGGTAACATATTTATTGTTTCCATCGACATGAAAGATAAATTATAGGTATATTACATGTAAGACCTCTTATATTAACATAATAATTAGTATCACTGTTATTAGTAATAACAGTTATTACAATTTAAACTAAAGAAAGTTCCAGTCAAATAAACTATTTAAAAATAACAATGCTCTTCTTGGCTAAATAAACAGATTCGATTAAACTAGATTATAGGTAATATATTTGCTTCATTAATTTCTCCAGTTATTATCCCATTGGAAACATAATAAAATATGCTCCATTAACTCTAATACAATTAAAATTTCTAGTGTAATGTTGAACTGTTTAGAAATTGCATTTTTCAGTAAATTCTCATTAATATCTGAATTCCACCAAATTCTGAAAACTTAGTAAATCTGTTATACAAAAAAAATTATATTGCTTGTCATTTTTGCATATAATTAAGAGGTTAACACCATGTGGCTATACTGTTAATATAGTGAATTATAAGTACTTTTTTGTAATAAAAAAATAATTTAAGATGTTACTATGTCTTAGATTTTTCTTAACAATATGTAAGTATAAAGGTATACCACATTTGATCATTTCTGGTCATGACAATTGTCCCGTTTCACTGTGGGACATCCATAGGTCATAAATCTTAAAAACCTGCTTTCTTGTTTTACATTTTATTCCTTGTCGTTACATTGGATAGTTGCGGTACCTTCTGAAACTATAAATAGGTCAGTAATTAGAGTGCGCCTTCATTATCTATTGTGCATTCAAAGAGAGCGCATCGCCAATCGTAAATACTGTTATCAGTGAGTCATTAAAAAGCGTGACGTCATTTGTTGTCATTGCGGGACCTGTGAGTGCTGTGTGAGTTTTTTCTGAAATGGATATCCAAGAACCGGGTATGTAATAATTAATATTTTTATTTTAATTGTATCTTAGTATATATTTTCTTTAGTATGTCATTGCTACGAGGCGACTTTTCTTGGAGTATTATATTTTAATATTCAAAGTTTGAATAAACTTTTAAATATGTTCCCACTCGCTCCGACTATGGAGGTATATTGCACCATAATCTTTAGACTTTCTTATCTTAGGAAAATTAAAACTTGGCTGCCCTTATCTGCCCTTTTGGCGATGACAAGGGTGCTACGGTTGCCAGATTATCTCGTAGCATTTGCTACGAAATTAGTTTATTTAGTCTTAGTGCTTTGTGTAGGTTTTGTGACTGAATTTTAACCGTTTTTTTTTGTTTTAGGTAATTTATATATATGCTCGTTTTCAAGAATGCATATTCTTGAAATATGGCTAACTGTCAATACCGATAATGACTCGGAAAAGTGTCGTCAAGTCCTACAAAGTTTGTTGACTACTCTGAACGATGCTGAGAACATTGATATTCATTATTTAGAGAAAATTGTTAATAATTTATGTAAAGCTATTGCTCGATTCTGGAAAAAATGTAATAGGGATAAAACCAAGCTTTTATATAAGAATTCCGATTGGTTTAATGTTATTGAAAAAATTCAACTTGTGAAAAACAATAAGCAATGTACTCCGTCTGAAACGTCGCCGTGTCATTCACGTGGTCGTCCTCGAAAACCTTTTACGCAATGTAGTAAAAGGACTAAACGTCGGAGAGTAGCTGATTTGTCAAAGTCTGATGATTCTACTGTGAGTGCATTGCTTGATGTTTCAGACTGTTCATTCGATTCGTGTATATCTAGAGTTAGCACTGATGATGTCTTGTCACTTGTGACTGATGCTCAGTTGACAAAACATCAGTATTTATTAATTAAAAACTTTGTTAATAGTAAGATTTCTCCTAATGTATTACCATGTTACCAACAAATTACTAAAGCGAAACAGAGATGTTACCCTTCTAATATAACTGTTTCCGAGTCTTCAGCTGAAGTTGAATTACAAAGTCTTTTTGATCACACAGCTTCTCGAATCCTTGAATCTCAAAAAGAGGTCTTAGATCAGATTCCTGATGATTGTTTGTCTAATATCTCTTTACTTGGGAAATGGGGATTCGATGGCAGCACTGGACATAGTGAATACAAACAATTTTTTTCAGATTCAACTTTAGAAGATAGTAGTTTGTTTGTAACATCTTATGTACCCCTTCAAATTATTGTAAAATTAGCTGAAGATAATTGTAAAATTTTATGGAAAAATCCTCGACCCTCTTCCACTGGGTACTGCCGTCCTATTCGATTTCAATTTTTGAAAGAAAGCACAGCAGTGTCTTTGCAAGAGGAAGCTTATTTTAAGGATAAAATTGAAAGTTTGCAACCTACTTTTATTCAGATCGACAATCGTGAATTGGTCGTTTCTCATAAGTTGCAGCTTTCAATGGTAGATGGTAAAATTTGTAGTGCTTTAAGTGAAACATCTACAAGTAGATGTTATATATGTAATGCTACCCCTAAAGAGATGAATAAAATAGACGAATGTTTACAAAAACCTGTAATAGAGAGTAGATACCAATTTGGATTATCACCACTACATTCTTGGATACGTTTCTTCGAATATTTTATTCATCTTTCATATAGATTAGACATAAAAGTTGACAAGCCGCGTAGTGGTGGAAGCGGGACGTCTAACGACGGAAACACGGCCAGGAAGTTTTTTTTGGAATCAGCTGTATCTGCTGAAATTACAGGTTTGAATAAGGATCTCATAGATCGTTGTTGTGTAATATTACAAACGTTATCTTCTGGACATAAAATTAATGAATGCAAGTTTAAAGACTATGCATTACAAACAGCATACAGCCTGGTCGAGGAATATCCGTGGTATAGTCTTCCTGCTTCTGTCCACAAGGTGCTCGTACATGGATCAGATATTATAAGTTATGCATTGTTATCTATAGGAGAACTTTCCGAAGAAGCTGCTGAAGCGACAAATAAGTATATCAAAATTTATAGACGAAGTCACACTCGAAAAATGTCACGTGAAGTTACCAATCAAGATTTAATACAACGACTATTATTACATTCAGATCCTTATATTACAAGTCTTCGGAAACTTCCCCCTAAAAAGAAAAATACTCTGTCACAAAGTGTAATAGAATTGTTACATGTTTAATATTGTTAGAATAAGAATAATTTATTTGTATTTTGTTAGTTGTTTTGTTTTTTTGTATTTAATTAATTTTAATGTATTTATTTCTATTATTTTATTATAATTAAATAATGTTACCAATGTTTTGACTCTTATTTTATTTAAAATATATGTTTTACATTCCAATTTTTAAGTGTTTGTTCATGATAAATTTAGGTAAAAGTATGTTATTGTTTATATTTGTTTTTTACTGAAGTAAACGTTTTTTATTCCGTAAATACATGTACTTCTTTCATTTTAATGTTCCTAAAACACTTTTACAACTATAAGTCACTAAAATAATACAATGTATTGATAGTAACAGGACTTTAACTATTTATGACCGCCCTTGTATGGAGCGTGTCCCTCCGTGCGTTTGGTTCATTCTCTTGTTCTTGTTTATTATTGCAGTCAAAATTTGCCCACACTTATTTGTCACACTCAAACGAATATCCAGGTTTTTTTAAATTTTGCTCGGATCTCCACTGGATGGATTAATTATTAGGTCTTCAAAGGAAATAGGCTTCCAGTATTTCAGCATTACTTCACTTTATTATTTGGCTGAAAATAAAAAAAAGTGATTTTAGCAATATTGTATGTACCTGCTGTACCTACTTATTATCTTCAAATAGTGGTATGGACTTATGCATCTTACAAGTCTGTATTTATCAATTTTAAATTAAAACTCTATGGTGTATGCTGAAGGCATCATGAGAAAACTGGCAAGTCGAAGACTTATGTTATCTACAATGATTTTTCACACATTGGGCAGGAAATTTAATTTGATTTGAGGAACTTGGTGGCGAAGTGGTGTGTACACTCGGCGTAACGTTTGCCGTGGCCAGGACCCATGTGGGTGATGAAAAATGTAAAATATCTTGAGATCATTGGTGCTTTTACTTTGGACTTGCTGAAGAATGCGGTGGGCAAACAGATCTTGGTTTCTTGTAAAAACAATAATATCTAAAGGGTCATTCTTGCAAACTGAGCGTATCGTGATGCACATAGATTAATGAAATATCAAAATGAGCTTACCTCGAAATGAAATAACATATTATTATATATTTTTCTAGTTCCCACTGGATAAGTAACTAACACATATCTTCATCCATATATAATGTTTTTTCTTTATACTTAGTTACAATTCTTATAGTTCTGAACACCTTAGCAACGCGCATAGTTTTAAAAGAACGACAAAAGTGGAATGACTGCAATGATGCGGCTAGTTTGACATTTGTAACAAGAGTTAAGTATCTTCTGCGAAGCGCGTAGTTTGTGTTACGTTTTAATAAGCAATCACAGCAAGATAATTCTTGTTGAAATAACTAATTGATGAAATTGTAAACATATTCATGTTATTAAAACCGTATAATCAATATTAGTTACTAGACTAGTTATTGTTATCCATACCAGTTACTATATTGTTATAGTTGTTGTACTCAAAACAGAGTATTTAGTCTCAAAAACAAGTTTTAAGGTATTTAGTACTTAACAATATATCGTTTAGAGCACAATAACTTTTAATGTAATTAAAACATATTATTCTGGTAAACTTTACACAGTGACTTGTAATGATACCGATCAAGAATTGTGGTAGTTAACATAAGCATTCTTGTAGGATTATATTAAGTACACCTTACAAAATAAAATGTTAAGAAAACTGAATGTTAGTAATATGAACCAGAATATTGTATTAAACACTATATTAATGTTAAAATAACTAAAAATCTTGTAATATTTTTTTTACTATACACTTCTTGTAATTTATTTTTCTCCGTGTGAATGACTGACTGACTGACTGACTGACGGATCAACGCACAGCCTAAACCGCTGATCGTAGAGATTTGAAACTTAGAGGGTGTGTTGTTTGTATGACGTAGGCGTCCGTTAAGAAAGGATTTTCCGAAATTCTACCCCTAAGGGGGTGAAAAAGGGGGGCAAAGTTTGTATGGGACAACTAGATTCCTTGGTCCAATCTACTTTAAATTTTGCATAAACATTCGTCAATAGAATCGATAGATAACATGTTTCGTATTTTATTGAAATTCATCCCCTAATAGGGTGAAATGGGGTGGTAAAATGTGATATCGACATTATTGTCGTTTTCATGGTTTTTTGGGTCGTAGGTAGATTACGAAAATAACATCGATATCAAAATCCAACATGGCGGACGCAAAATACCATCATCCCTTGATGGGGTGCAATGGAGTTGAAGAGATACAATTCTGTATTAATTATCTTAATCGTATTTAATGTATTTAATCTTAGGGGTGCAAAAATCTGTAATTGCGAAATATTAAGAAAAACAATACACAGGTCGCCTTAAAATCAGCAGAACACGATAGAAATGTTTTAAAAAAAATTGTTTGTTTGTCTGTATACTTATTTGTTTGTTTGTTTGTCTGTTTGTCCGGAAAGATCTCCGAAACTACTGGACAGAATTTGATATGGCTTACACCACAATGCTTAGAATTTTCCGGAAGAACATTTAGGCATAATTTCATTTGTTTAAATTCACATTTTATTTTTCGTGAAAAAATACCACATAAAAATTCCGCACAATGCTTAAGTAGAAAATCAACATGGCGCACGTGAAATTATTTTGACAAGTCTGTCACATAGTGCAAAGAAAAACTTAATCTTTTCTGTTATTGGCTGTGCCCATCTGGATTTCGCCAACCAAGAAGTTTAAATTGTCTTTTTCTTATGTATTACCCTGGTGGTAAGGCAAAAGGATCAAAGGTTGGTTTAATTCTTTACCAATTTTCTCAAAATCGGTACAATTTTTGAAATGTTGAAAAGTATTTTGAAAGGTGTTATATGTTATGACTAAGGAATCAAACTCTTTCATCCATTTAAAACTATTAAAAGTAATTGATTGATATTGATAATTAAAATAAATATCTGACTGCAATGATTCTGGGTTACGCGTACGGGACTCTTATCCTAATATCTAAAATGACGGATCACATTTTTTTTGTATACACCTAAGGAACATGGATATCGAACCAAGGACCTAAAGAGTAGAACACGTTGAACCTAGCTACGTTTACCTAATTCGACAAGACTGCCAATAAAAGTTCGTGTCCAAACCCAGCAATATGGATATCAGATGAAAGGCCTTGATGAGTAGAGCACTATGAATCTAGGAAAATCGCCCTAAATTCAACATGGCTGCCGCTCAAAAAAAACGGTTAAAGTTCGTTTCCAAACCCAGCAATGTGGGTATCAAATGAAAGGCCTTAATGAGTAGAGCACTATGAACCTAGCAACATTGACATAAATTCAACATGGCCGCCGCTCAAAAAAGGTGGATAAAAGTTCGTTTCCAAACCTAGCAATATGGGTATCAAATGAAAGGCCTCAAAGAGTAGAGCATTATGAATTTAGGAAAATTGCCATAATTTCTACATGGCCGCCGCTCAAAAAAATGGATAAAAGTGCGTTTCCAAACCCAGCAATATGGGTATCAAATGAAAGGCCTTGAAGAGTAGAGCATTAGGTACCTAGGAAGATCGACCCAAATTCAACATGGCCGCCGTTCAAAAAAGGATAAAAGTTCGTTTTCAAACCCAGCAATATGGGTATGAAATGAAAGGCCTCAAAGAGTAGAGCATTATGAACCTAGCGACATTGACATAAATTCAACATGGCCGCCGTTCAAAAGAGATCGATAAGAGTTCGTTTCTAAACCTAGCAATATGGATATCAAATTAAAGGCCTTAAAGAGTAGAGCATTAGGTACCCAGGAAAATCGACCTAAATTCAACATGACCGCCGCTCAAAAAAAAGAATAAAAGTTTGTTTTCAAACCCAGCAACATGGGTATCAAATAAAAGGCCTTGATGAGTAGAGCACTATGAACCTAGCGACATTGACATAAATTCAACATGGCCGCCGTTCAAAAAATATGGATAAGGAATGGAATGGAAAATATGGATATGGAGTTCGTTTCTAAACCTAGCAATAAGGGTATCAAATGAAAGGCCTTGGAGTAGAAGAGCATTAGGTACATTGATTTACTACCAAACGTAGATAGAGCACTTCATACAAAAACGCGCTTGAAATCTGTCACCTAATCGACTATACATTTGTACGCTGTTAAATAGGTAGTTGAATATCCACACCTGAATTAAAATTACCGTAAAGAAAGTACCGTATTTATCGAATTCAACCTTATTCTTTATTATTACGGCAAATATTTGAAGTACAACCGTGTGCAGTTACATCATTTCATACCTAGACACATTAAATTTGACGTTTTAGTAATTGCTACAAGAAAATATCAACTTTATACTCTCAAACATAATGCTCAAAATTACTTATCGCGTTGTCGCTTCAACGCATGGAAAAGAACTGCACGAGGTCCGATTGGGTTCATGCGTTATCTACGTTTGGTAGTAAATCAATGATTAGGTACCTAGGAAAATCGACCTAAATTCAACATGACCGCTGCTCAAAAAAAAAGGATAAAAGTTTGTTTTCAAACCCAGCAATATTGGTATCAAATGAAAAGCTTTAATGAGTAGAGCACTATGAACCTAGCAACATAGATATACATTTAACATAGCCGCTGCTCAATAAAGGGTGGATATAAGTTCGTTTCCAAACCTAGCAATATGGGTATCAAATGAAAGGCCTTAAAGAGTAGAGCACTATGAACCTAGGAAAATCGCACAAAATTCAATACGGCCGCCGCTCAAAAATCACGGATAAAAGTTCATTTCCAAACCCAGCACTATGGGTATCAAATGAAAGGCCTTTATCAGTAGAGCACTATTAACGTACACTATAAACGTATTGACGTAAATTCAACATGGCTGCAGCTCAAAAAGGGCGGATAACAGTTGCTTTTCAAACCCAGCAATATGGGTATTAAATGAAAGGCCCTGAAGAGTACCTTGAGTATTACGAACCTACGAAAATTGTCCTAATTCCAAAATGGCCATTGCTCAAGAAAGGCACAGTAAAGTTGAATCATTATGGAATAAAATGGAGGAAAAAACTAAACACTGTGTTAAGCATTTTGATGGCGAAACGTGGTTCGCGGGCACAGCTAGTTGTTTTAATAAACTTCTAAGTAGTAAACTTTGACATACTCGTACGTATCTATCAAATAACAAATGAAAGAAACAACCAGTCTTCTCTTCTAATATCAAAAATCTTTTAGTAATAAAACAGTTCTTTTATAACAAACAAAACAACGAGAAGTCAAAAAAAATGAAACTTATTATCTAAGTTGAGTTGACTATTAAACTGAGATATTATTATCAATTAAATGAAAGTAATGAAACTATATCTACTCAGTAAATCCATTAGATATTACAGATTAATTAACAACATATACCAATTAGTCAGACTATTTTATGCTCAAGTGCAATCTCGTTAAACTCGCGAGATCTCGCCTTTTTTTCGTCCAAATTCAATCTCGCTAAAAAGGCCGAGATCTTTAATAAGGTTTTGTAATAAGACCGATGGTGGTTGAAATCAGGAAGTAAACAGAAAAACCCGTAAGTACCTACATAATATCGCAACGGTAAACACGGTAGTGAAACGAACGAGTGAGCAGAGCCAGCAAATGTCATGTCAGTGCCATAGACTAAATACGGGACTGATTGTAATCGATAGGTATGAAATCGATAATAATCTATACTTGCTCAGTAATTGACAGACGTTTTTACAATTTTACACTATATTTTTTTGAATTGCAGATATGTATGGTGTATTTTAATTACTTTAATTATCTAAAAACTTGGTGTAAAGGTTTTCTTTCTGCAATTGAGTAATCGATTAAAGAAATATTTAAATATTCGATTGTATCCACAAAAATAATCTTTTACATATAGGAGTATATATCTGTTTGTAGATTGCAAATTTATGCAGATTTTTGATATTTTGTATAAAAATACGTAACTAATAATTAGACCAAATCCCAACTCATTACATTTTGGGCCCAACATTTTCATTCTTCCTCTGGGGAAAAATATCCTTGTGGTACAACCAGTTCTTATCCACTTTATTATTTTGAATCCTAGTTGTACCAAGGGGAATACTTTTAGTTGTACTACGAACGGTTGGTCCACCGGGAGAAAAAATTCCCGTGGTACAACCAGTTGAACCATTGTTCCACGGGGCAGCGATGGAAATATAGTACCTATATGGATGGCATAAGCCCTGAGAAAGGACATTGTCTTATTTTAAGGAGTTACCTAGGGAAAGCATGGTATGGCGGTATGGCCAAGCTCGCGATGTAACTGAATTTCAGAAAGAAGAAGTCACGAGAAACAGTAAGTTATGATATTTCAATATAGGTTGCGAAAGAAAATCGATTAACTGATTTTATACGATGTTGAAGATTTGAAAACACATTGATACGTAGCGGGGTTCGAACT
Source organism: Schoenobius gigantellus (assembly GCA_963935595.1). Classification (NCBI taxonomy): domain Eukaryota; kingdom Metazoa; phylum Arthropoda; class Insecta; order Lepidoptera; family Crambidae; genus Schoenobius; species Schoenobius gigantellus. Next base: position 9,291,974 of record OZ012555.1, on the reverse strand, counting down.
GCTACCTCCCGATTGGAGGGCGACGGCCTTACTCACTACGCCATCGACGCTTCTTCAAGAACACGCATTACCAATGAACAATAACAAATTAACAAAAAGTAATAAAAAAATGTTCGATTAAGGGTATTAAAATCGCGTTCTTCATCTTAACTTAAATCTTTTTATTCTGAAAAGAAAATTATTATTATTAAATAAAAACAAATGAATAAAAAAAACTATAAAAAATTAAATTAATAAAATAAACAACAAAAAATCAATAAAAAAACAAAATAATTAAAAAACAAAAAAGTGATGCTGTACACTGGAATTGAACCACTGCCACTCGGATTTAAAGTCGAAGCTCTAACGCACAGGACAGGACCAATCCTGTCATATGCGAAGCTGTGAAATCAAAAACCTCGTGTTTTTTTTTTGTAATGCAACATGCGATAGATGAACGTAAAAGTGGCGATGTAAAAAAAGTTTCACTTTAATAACAACTAATGTATTTGTTAGTTGAAATTTGGCACCGACGTCAATATAAAAGTGTGAAGTTGTATGTATTCTTATATTAAGTACTTTTGACATTTTGGTGGTTTTGAAGTTGGTTTTTATTTTCTGTAAAATATTCTGTCAGAATTTAATGTTATATTACGTACACGCTATTGAAATATTTTTTTAATTTATTTTTATTATCATCATAACTCGCTTACTGTGCCAAGCTGCACAGTCCTCCCCCAAGAAGGGAAGTTTGAGCCGTGTCCCAGCCCAGCACGCCGGCCCACTTTCTGTTGATGGAAAGCGTAAAGCCTCATCCAATTTTCGGTATGGTAGGTTCGCTTGAATGTAATACAAAAACCCTTACATCCCTCATCGCGAAAGGATTAGATTAAACGCGAGAAAACTTGTTTAGGTCAATTACTCACACAGAAATACTTAGCGTTTAAATTCGTGCAAAAAAACTTTGATCATAATTTTTAATTGAACTTATTACAATTTTCTGTAAACAGCACCAACAGTTGTAAAGTATTTACCTACACAAACACTAACACACACTCTTATTCTACTCGACGAATCCAATTTTGTCGGCAGCAATATGTGTCAATAATTGCACCGCGAGTCGAGCACAGAGAGCAGAGCCGTAGCCGTGCCCTGTGAGGTCAAAATTGGTCGCGGGGCCCTCTTGCCCAACGACTGTCGACTGCGGAATATTTAATGGCGTATTGCATCAACATCCAACACTCTCTTGATACGATTCATAGCGCTAAACATAACTGTCTTTTTTTATTTCAAACAAATGGCAAAGCTTACGGTACTTTCAACAGATTTAACGTCGGTGAGTAATAGTGCAAGTTGCCTTTTTAATCAATAAAATAAAAATATCTTGATGTTTAGAGTACTGGATCATAAAGTTTTCACCTGTTAATCTATATATGATGAAAGCTATTCGACCCATTTATAGGACTCGCCCAAGTTAGCGTAAAACATAAGAGATAAGTGTGACTGAGGGTAATACATCGCTTCTCGTTTTTTAAGTACTCACCTTTTGGGGCCCTTGTAGGCTGGGAGCCCCGTAACATTGATAAATTACGTCCCTTTCAGGGCAACAGTGTATACACAACCCCAAGTTCGGCAAGTTATGTTTGTCTTTATTTCTGTGTGTACCAGCGTAAGAGCTGATTTAGCTAAACAAGCAAATAGCGATGGTTATTCAAATACATCTCATAGCTGAGGCACCCCAATTTGATCAATCAGATATGTTTAAAGTTAAATTAAGGAGTAAGTAAACAAAGAGTGTGTTGGGAGATTTAAACCTAAAACTTGTAACTCTGGTCACAGAATAGATAATAGTAGGTACTACGTACAGAAGGTGCACACCTTTGATCTTGAAAAAACCGACATTTCAATTTAATAATAATTTAAAACAAAAAAAATTAAATAACTAAACTTTGAGCATCCCAGCTCAATCACGCGGTCATTGTTTTATCACCCTGGAAAATTAAAAAAAAATAATCTCAAAAAATGCTGCTCTCAACTAGTGCAGCATTTTTTGGATTTTTTAGAAAATTAATATAAATTTAAGTGAGTTATGTCGTGAACCATGTCGTGAAGCGTCCCTTAAATTTTCCAGGGTGATAAAAAAATAACCGTGTATACTATCTATATACTCGTACATACTATTAAAAGGAGGTTATACCTACAAAATATACGTTCTGTAATTACGAGTATAATATCACGACACGTCCTTCATATTCGGTGGCGCAATTAAGAATAACCACAAATGCAATGTAAGTAAGTATGTAAGTACCTATTTATGTTCGGGTGACATCTTGCAACTCAATTTTAAAGCAGATATCTTTAACCGATTGAGCTGAAATTTTGTATACTTACACGTTTAGTTTAGATGACATTGCATGGTTAACTATGTGAAGTCATTCTAAATCCAAGATGGCGGCATACCCAAGATGGCGAACCAATTATTTTTAATGCACCATGAATGGGTATCAAATAAAAGGTCCTGCTATGAGTAACTCGAAAAATAATGTGACGTCACTATTAATCCAATATAGCGGACTTCTAAAGTTTGAAAATCAATTTTGAAGTAGATATCTTTAATCGATTGAGCTGAAATTCTGTATAGACGTTCCGGCAAACGACCTTGCAACAATGATGCGTTGAATTAGATGAACAGACTGAGAAACGTGTTCAGTGATATCTAAAAAGTAAAAAATAAATTAAATGTTTTAAAAACAAGCTTTTATTTAAATGCGCTAAAAAGAAAAAATAAACTTTACCAACCATAAGTACTTTTATTTACCAACCGTAATTAGCCTCAAATGTAGGTATAACATTATGCAATAAAATGAAAACATGCAACAAATAAGCAGAAAGATAGGTATGTAATTAACATGAGCAAACAAATTGGTTACATGACTTGATTCTTTTGCCAGCTGCCACGGTAAAGATGTATAAAAAAATAATATTGCTCAAAGTGTAATAATCCGAATTTTCACGACAATTTTCCTTCGTAGCGAATATCCTACGTCTCTGTAATTTTTCCCTATGATTGTTCCATTGATATGACATGTGACATTAAAGTATGTAATAGATTTGACAGTAAAATTTTACGCCCGCCATGTTTTTCTTCATTGGCGTCGTCGGTTTTTCCTTATTTTTGGATGGGGATTTGTCAGCTTTCTGTGGGAGTTTTGAAAAATCCTTCCTAAGTATGCGCCTACATAAACCAACGAACCCCTTGACCGAATTACTTGCTTCCAGCTCCAGAAGTTACGGCTCCGCGTTGATACCTCAGACTCACCAAAGTATTTTACAAAAATACACAGAAGACTCTTTTTGATAAAACGTTAGAAATCTAAATTCCTAATAAATAATTATGTTTATTTTGGTGTCTCCCATTAATAAAATGGAATCTCCCACGCAATCACAGGTTGGCAGGTAGAGATCTCTTTTAGAGATAAGTCCACCTTTGCATCATTTTTATTAAATTGTATTTTCTTGTGTTGGCAAATAAAAATAGAAGACAAAAGTTCCTACCTATCTTCTTGACCGAAAATTATGTGTGCTTTCACGAACGAGAAGAACATTTGGAAACACAGCTCTAATTTTTAGAAGAACTGACTCTCTGACTCTGAATCTTGTTGGAAACAACACGTCTTGGGTAAGAATAATTGAACTTTTCCTGTAAATACCGAAGCCCATCTGGTGACGGACAGCGCACTTTATATTCACAGCACAGCACCGCCCGGCCTGTCAACCCTGTCCGTGTCCCATTTTGAGAAATCACCTTTTGTTTCGCCATAATAAAAACGAGCATTTGCATTAAAAAGGAGCGTTTACTCGAAGTCTTGTTTCTTCAGACGAAGGAAAGACCAACAATAGTGGAAGCTTGTAGTCATTTAGAACGCTTAAGATTTCAGTGGTATTATTGAATAGTAGTTCATTAGGTGTGCTTGTGGGTATTGTTTGTTTATTAACTAAATGGACTCAGTTCCTCATTTTATCATCATCATCACAGCTCATAAAATGTCGCCACCGAAGGGCTCGAGCCTACCCTTTTTTTTCGCAGGGAAATGCGCCACCGCACCGTACTGTAGCGCCCTACGCGCGCTCTGGGATCGTTGGGAACTTGGGACGTTTATTTGGGACGTTTTAGATATATTTCAATCTGTTCTATTTCTCAACTCTCTTTACAATCTCTCAAGTTACAATGTTACAATGCGCAATGCGCAATGAAATGTGTGTGTCAGATACTCCTGGTGATCGTCCTTTATATGTCAATACTTCTAGAATGGTGTCATTCTATATTTAAAAGGGTGACATTCCTTGCCACTGAGCACATTTATGCAATGAGGTGGAATGCGGTGTCATAGACGCAAGGAGGTCACCACATTCCCCCCGTACCGCTAAAAAAATTATTTTATTTAAAAGATAAATAATTTTTTACTAATCACCAAAAGTTCACTAAACATTCTACTACTTAACTACCTGCCTATCTGGGAAAGTTTTACAATTGACATGACGGTCTTTGCTACTAGACTGGCTCTTACAACCTGATCCATGAAAAAGGTTATGGTTGGAAAAACCCCATACTTTCAAAAACCCAGATAAAAAGAAAATACACGCCATGTATATATTTGCTAATTATTATACCTACGTCCTTTTCAATATTCATTTAAAATTCATCATTCAAGACTCAGGCCGTATAATACCTAACTCCTTTTCCTTTCCTAGCCATAGAACAAAAAATCATCTTACTTATGGTATGTATAGTCTATGGAATTTATTCTATAATTAGTCTGTGACCTATGATTTGTCAAATCTGACTTACGCCATCACAAAATTAATTAAATTGAATTAATAAAATAGAACATCTTTGTGAGAAGCACACAATAAAACTAATAGAAATCTCTTATTTCTGGATTCAACAAGTGGCAAATTGCCTGATGAGAGGATCACATCAGAGAAGACAATGATGTACGTAATTGTTTTCATTACGTAGAATTAAAACGTACGATACCATTCATACTTTATATGCACAAAAAAAAATCTTACATTATTTTGTTTGTGTTATAATGCATGTTATGGACACAGGGCCTTTAAATTCTACAAAGAAAACCGACAGTAAAACTGCGAAATATTTTAAACTTTACCATCAAGTCACAATTCAAATCATACCAACCTCACCAAACCCACCTTTATTCTTCTCAACTAAACCAGCATGATACCTGTCAGACACCAAAATCTGACATCCATTCCCTATGGGATAACTGGACCTGGTACCACTACATAGTTTTTCTACGAAATGACAACTCGCAAGCCTATCTCCTATCTCCTATCATATTATAATAATAACATTTATTTTCAGTATGATGACAAAGACCCTAGCTAAACGTTTTTCTTTTTTCAGTTTTCCTGATGATTTGTGCCAGTATGAATGGACCGTTTGTCTACTCTCCTCAGTGATCACCTCCAGTCTTAGTTGAACGAGTAATCAGCATCTCAGGAACCATGAAACAAGTTACAAAGCATCAATACAGAACAATTACAACTACAATAAAAGTTTACAACAACAGGAATAGCCGACCTTATCAAGACTATGAAATCTTATTGACAGAATAACCATTAATTAAAATAACTAAGCAAAACATTGTTTTATTTTTATAGACTAAGTGAGAAAATTCGTATAGGTAATCATAATAACATATACATTACAAAATGAAACTGTTCTTTCTAACATCTTAATTCTAACTTCTATAAATTTTAATTTTACGAATGGTTCATTCAATATGTATATGTTTTAAATATACTTATCTCAATCTAAACAGTTTCAATCTATTTACATGAACTAATAGTTTTTGAGAAGTACTCAGCTTCTTTATCATATAATTATTATTATCAAGGCATTGCACAATTTTATATGGACCTTTGTATTGGCGACTTAATTTATTGCTAACTCCAGTAACTCTTTTTGGACAGTATAATAACACTAATTCTCCTCGATTATAACTCACGGGACATGCTTTTATATCATACACATGTTTTTGTTTCAAACGCGCTTTATATAAATTATGTCTCACTTTATCTATACAAATCATATGCCTACATTGTCTTTGTACTAAATTTAGTATTTGCATGTTGCGGCTTAAATTTACATCAGAAGGTATTACTGGTTCCCTAGCAACGACAATATTCAATTTTCGGAAATCAATGCAAAATCTCCCTGTATTATCAGGTTTTTTCACCAACACCACTGGTGAAGCGTATGAACTCCGACACTTACGAATGATATTATTTTTTAACGTTTCCTTCTCTTGTTCTAACATTATTTTACATTTGCCAAGCTCATTTTCATCAAATGCAAAACATGACCGATTATTCATAAATAAATTATTTAATTCATTGCGCTCATTAAGAGGCAAACCTTTACACACATCGAATTCTATTCTTTCGTCTGCGACAGATGATTCAAATGTACATTTATCATCTTCCGACACTAAATTACAAGAGTACAAATAATCACTTTTCGATAAAATTTTATTTGCTGGCTGTACGACCTCAATGGTGTTTTCAATTCTCGCATATTTTTTATCTGCACTTGACCATTCGTAAAATCTAACAATACATCATTTTGATACAAGAAATCTTGTCCCAAGATCATGTCTCGATTTATATTATTTACGACATAAAAATTATGAACAAATAAAACATTTTCTATTATAATATTCAATTTCATTTTCCCTAGAACACACAAGTTCACACCATTGATTGCCTTCAGATGCAAAACGCCGGCGTCAATTATTTCTCCAAACATATCCGCCACGGACTTCGATATAACCGAGACTGCTGCGCCCGTATCAATCAAAGAACATATTTTTTTATCGCGACACATTACACGTATAAATGGAACGAACTCACGGTTTTGAGGGGTTTCTTCTTGCTGTGATGGGGGTTGAACAGTCCCTCGAATCACATCAAACGCCTCTACTTGTTTAGGTGCATCTGGCCTCCAGCCAGCATGTACATTTGTATTGTCCCCGGCTGCATTTCCTCTCGTAAATTGTGGTGTGGGTCTAAAATTGTAACGGGTCTGGGAGTAATTTGGTTGGGAGTGAGGAGGATTTGACACCGTCCCGGTAGGTCCGACAGTACGTCCAGTTGGCTGTACTCGAAACCTGTCGTCACCTGCTCCCCCTTGCATATGCATAGCGGGTGGTACAGTAGCCACGTAACCACCAGGCCTCACGTTCAACGATAGTTTCCCCTGTGCCGTAGAGTCAGAAATACCATCACTATACACATCTTTTAGCTGTTTCAACACCTTTTTCAGTTCAGCCTTCGTCGCGTATATCTGTGGGGCTAATTTGTTTTTTAAATAAAATTTGCAATTTTTTATAAAATGTTGAATAAAACACGCTTCATCAATCGCAATCCCGGCTTTCGATGCGAGGTTTTCTAGAGAATAAAAAAAAGTTAATGCATCTTCCTCGTGACCCTGTTTACGTGCAAAAAAATTGGCGATCGGGTTCGTAGTTGGAGCAAATTCATCACTGATTTTCTCCCGTAAATCTAAAAATGCAATTGTGTCTGACAACATCGATTTATAAAATAATAGCGCTGGACCCTCTAAATAAGCCCCCAATACAAGCTTCTTCGCCTCTGCGTCGAATTTGTTCACCGCAGCTACAACATCAAATTCATTAAAAAAATCGTGCACATCACCAGATAATCCATCGAATCGCTCCATGATGACTTCTTTGCTTCTTCTTCAATATACGCAGTTCAATTCTTCAATATAGTATTTCCATATAGTACCCGGCGCCTCCACCATGTAGCGCCCTACGCGCGCTCTGGGATCGTTGGGAACTTGGGACGTTTATTTAAACCATTTAGATATATTTCAATCTGTTCTATTTCTCAACTCTCTTTACAATCTCTCAAGTTACAATGTTACAATGCGCAATGCGCAATGAAATGTGTGTGTCAAAAACTCCTGGTGATCGTCCTTTATATGTCAATACTTCTAGAATGGTGTCATTCTATATTTAAAAGGGTGACATTCCTTGCCACTGAGCACATTTATGCAATGAGGTGGAATGCGGTGTCATAGACGCAAGGAGGTCACCACAGTACCCACCGTTGGCTAGACGGCGAGCGTGTGTGGGGCTCACTCGGCAGAGTGCCAGGCCTACCCACTAAAACCCCTCGGTGTTCTCCCTGCCCTTATGGGTGCGCTAGGTAAGGTCCACACTGCGACTCCACTACCAACGCGCCCTGGCAAGTCCGACCGCCCGGTCGGGCTCTCGCCAAGGGGAGATTGCCCGAGAACACCAGGGCAATCCCCAGACGGAGGGCCTTACGGCGGCGTGTATGGGTCTCGAGCCTACGCTGAGTTAGGAGTTTTGGCCGTAGTCAACCACGCGGGCCCAGTGCGGATTGATCGACTGCACTTTTGAACTTCTTCGCATGTATGCAGGTCGCCTCACGACGTTTTCCTTCACCAAGAGCGTCGGAAAAATGTAGATACACATGAAATTCTACAAATCAAAAACACATTAGCAGATGACAGGATCGAACCCAGACCTCACGATTAGAAGGCCAGTGCCGAGTCCACAGCGCCACCGACGACGTTCTGAAGATCAGGTGATCTTTATTGTAGTTGATTTACGCTTAGGACCTACCTAATAAATAAAAGTTATTATCTGTGTAGGTATTAATGCCAAATAAAAGAAATACCGCCCAGCCTTTTTTGCGTCATCGATTATAGCACTATTTAGTAATCTGTGATTATAGTCTGTTACGTTTTTTCAGCCGCCGCTAAAAAAACCGCAGGCGTTCCTAAGCCGCTGGACTTTTAAATAGAGATAGGACTTTATGGTTAACATAGGAAAGGTCATGGAAAGGTATAGGTCGCGCCAAACTTCTAGTCTGCTCTAAAGTTGTCTCACGCCTCTTTCTCACGCACATTAATATACTAAGTTTATTCTTATCGTGCTAAAACTTATTAAGTGATATGACATTTATCTTTCACTTATTACTTATGAAGACACAATATAATTTAATTTAATTATACCCATATTACAATAGTGCAGCGCGAATCGTGCTGTGTTCAGAGCGGACTAGAAGATTGGCGCGAACTTTATCTACTTTTAGTCGCTAAATAATCCTCAAACAGTGTTTTACTTAAATGAAAGTTAGGTAGGCACCTACTTCAACATGAAACCTTATTGAGGTGAAACGGAATTAGAACAACTATTTTATTGCAGGGTCTAGGATTGTATAGACATCATAAGCTAGGCATGCTTATCTGAGGGCGCAGAGTTCGTCTAAAATGCGCCCTTTCTAACACTTTCATTAGGAATGAATAGCGGCAGTTGCGAGGCCTGCGACCTGCGAGCCTTCATTAAAAACGCTGAGACTGAAGGCCTCTCGTGAACGTAAGCAGCTACACCTGGAATAGGAGCAGGACATTGACCGGAGGGTTAATGTAAAAGTAAATGAGCAGTTTGATGAAATTGAGCGGAAGCAAAGGAAAATCACAATTAACTCGAAAGATTTAATAAAAACACAATTGAAAACACAGCAAGAGAACAAAAAAAATATATAATTATTCATTCCTATTTATTACTTTTTATTATCCTTACTTTACTAATATTATAAAGGCGAAAGTTTGTATGTTAAAAGTTAGCGCAAAGAAGGTTTTCATTCTGTAATTGAATAATCGATTAAACAAAATTATTTTAAATATCACAAAAATAATTATTTTCATATTTCTCTGTTCGTAGATTGCGAATTTATGAAGCTTTTTGGTGTTTTTAACCGACTTCAAAAAAGGAGGAGGTTCTCAATTCGATGCGTATGTTTTTTTTTTCTTATTTTTTGTGTGTATGTTACGCGATTACGCCGCCAATTGTGGACCGATTTTAATTTTTTTTGTATTCGATAGAGTAAACTCTGGTGGTCCCAAGGTCACCAAAGTCAGGATCTGATGATGGGATCTCATGAAAATCGAAGGAATCGCTAATTCTAAATCGGGCTAAATTCGGGTTTATTTTACTAAAAAGATTTCATTCACTAAAAAGTTAAACAAAAAGAAAATACATAAAATAAAAACTTTTAGTGACAAATTTTAAGACTATAGGAGATCATCGTTTGGCACCGACTTAAATATAGAAGTGTGATGTTGTCTGTACCTATTCTTATATTATTTTTAACTTTTCAGTGGTTTTGAAGTCAGTTTTTATTTTTTGTAAAATATTTTTTTTTAAATATGTAATTCATTATTGTACATTTTGGGCCCAACATTTTCATTCCTAGCTGCGTGGTGGTAAAATTTTTTTTAATGCAAATTGACCCATATTTTTTATACTTAAGTGGAATCGATTCTACTCTATTCCGAACAAACTAATTTAAGGTTTTGCATAATTTCATAATACGTATAGGATAGAACCAGGTAGGTATACAAATTACCAGCCTAACTCAAAGCGATCACTCGCTAATACTCGCTATCGTTATCGTGACATTGGAACAATAGTTTTAATGTCACGTTGGTGACATTTTAACTATTGTTAAAATGTCACGAAAGCGATAGCGAGTGATCACTATGAGTTAAAGCGGTAGCCCCCTGGGTGGGTAGCCCCATTTATTTGAAGGGGAAAGCAGGAAAATTGCTAGGAACTGTAACTATTTTACATCTTAAGTCACAAGTTGGCCACATACAGTCATCCTTATACGGGTGGCATATCTTCAAGATTTCATAATTGAACCCTTAATAAATAATAATATATAACACAGCGCAGAGAAGATTGCCTACCTACTTAACAGGCGAACACATGTCTCCCCTAAGTTTCGAAACCAATATACTCGTATCTAGGATGATTTGTGTCTGGAAGCCATGATACACAATTTTCAGGCTCATTGGTTGGCCAATTCAACACAATTCACTGCATCTTTTATCGCTGACTAGCAGCCTGGCGTCAATGTTGACAAAATGAAGTTCCAGCAAGCTACTAGGTACATAGCCGTTCACAGACACGTATTTGACTAGAACCCGCGAGCTTACGATAATATTTTTTTAATTTTTAATTCCAAAAACGCTTCGCTATGAACGCTACAATCTTACATGTCCAATTTAACATTTCCGAAATGCTTGTGTTTTACAGAATAACACCTTGGGACCACCTCAGGAGTATACTCTATCCGATAGAGTATACTCCTGAGGTGGTCCCAAGAATAGAGTCTATCGAATACAAAAAAAGAATTTTGAAAATCTGTCCACAATTGGCGGAGTAATCGCGTAACATACATTACACAAAAAAAAACCTTTTTATTTACTTTTGTAGATAAACAAGTAAATTAAATAATTTGATTTGAATAATTTTATACATTACAATTTTCAAATTAAGTACCTAAATACGAGTAGGTACTTAAAAGTACTCTTTTAAGTACTTTTAAGTTACTACACACAAGTAGGTAAATCTCGCGACAAGCTTTTATGTCATATAAATTGTGTCAAATGTGAAATGACGCTAAAAGTTTTAGTGTAAATGTTTATTTTTTCTTTTTAGCGCATTTAAATAAAAGCTTGTTTTTAAAAAGGGTTTTTTGAATTTAATTTATTTTTTACTTTTTAGTTATCACTGGACACGTTTCTCAGTCTGTTCATCTCATTCAACGCATCATTGTTGCAAGGTCGTTTGCCGGAACGTCTACACAGAATTTCAGCTCAATTGGTTAAAGATATCTACTTCAAAATTGATTTTTTTGCTTTAAAAGTACGCCATATTGGATTAATAGTGACATCACTTTATTTTTCAGGTTATTCTTAGCAAGACCTTTTATTTGATACCCATATTGTAGGAGTGCATTAAAAATAATTGGTCCGCCATCTTGGGTATGCCGCCATCTTGGATTTAGAATGATGTCACACAGTAAACCGTGCATTTTCATCCAAAGTGTGTGTGTACACAAAATTTCAGCTCAATCGGTTAAAGATATCTGCTTCAAAATTGAGTTGCAAGATTTCACCCGAACATACATACTTACATACTTACTTACATTGCAAAAAGCTTGTAAAAATGGAGCACCTCCTCCTTTTTGAAGTCTGTTAAAAAGAACTCTGTTACTTTAGAATCCTTCGCTCCTCTCAGGATACAAAACTTTAGTGCCTCGAAAAGAATTCACGTTTTTTTCACTTGTTGCGTAATCTAATCTACTATTACCGATGTTTATTTTTCCCGGAAAAGCTCCTAAAGCGAAAATAAATTAAATGTAAAAAACTTTTTAAAAACAAGCTTTTATTTAAATGCGCTAAAAAGAAAAAATAAACTTTTACACTAAAACTTTTACTTATAACGTCATTTCACATTTGACACAATTATATGACATAAAAGCTTGTCGCGAGATTTACTTGTGTGTAGTAAGTTAAAAGTACTTAAAAGAGTTACTTTTAAGTACCTACTCGTATTTACTTAGTTTGAAAATTGTAATATATAAAATTATTCACATCAAATTATTTAATTTACTTGTTTATCTACAAAAGCTACATTTTTAGCTTTAGAAGTATACGCCATATTGGATTAATAGTGACTTCATTTTTCAAGTTATTCTTAGCAAGACCTTTTATTTGATACCCATATTGTAGGAGTGCATTTAAAATAATTGGTCCGCCATCTTGGATTTAGAATGACGTTACACAGTTAACTATGCATTTTCATCCAAACTGTGTGTGTATACAAAATTTCAGCTCAATCGGTTAAAGATATCTACTTCAAAATTGATTTTCAAACTTTAGAAGTCCGCCATCTTGGATTAATAGTGACGTCACATTATTTTTCGAGTTACTCTTAGCAAGACCTTTTATTTGATACCCATATTGTAGGGGTGCATTAAAAATAATTGGTCCGCTATCTTGGGTATGCCGCCATCTTGGATTAAGAATGACGTCACACAGTCAATCATGTATTGTCATCCAAACTGAACGTATATACAAAATTTCAGCTAAATCGGTTAAAGATATCTGCTTCAAAATTGAGTTGCAAGATTTCACCCGAACATACTTACACTTACATTGCAAGTTAAATAAAAGCTTGTAAAAAAGATTTCATTTTTAATTTTTATTCATGTTACGCAATGTATTGATGAACGGGTAATTTCCTCTTCCTTTTGGAACATAGCGACTGCGACGCCCTCTCGTGCCTATTTTTTTATTTTCCGGATAACTTTAATACAGCGATCGGCTTCGTTGTCTATTACTAATTAGGTACCTAAAGTTTTTCTCGATTGTCCCTACTTACCCTTACCTACCTTTGTAGAAATACCGCCTCCGTGGTCTAATGGTTGAGACCATCGGGCGTTGATGGGAGGTGGAGGGTTCAATTCCCCACGGGGGCGGAAATGCCGTATCAAGAATCTGCCCAAACCAGAAGCTGTCCTTAACCGAATCGAAATTTTTCTGCGCGGTTTGGTTGGTGAGGGATTCTGAGCCCGACTGGCTAGCTACCACCGTCTTACCTTAAGTTTGTCGCCATAATTACAATGTTTATAGCATTGTTGTGTTCCGACAATTAGAGGTGACTCAGTTGTTGAGAAGTCCACAGGTGAAGCACGCTTCTCCTGGACTTCGGCCTTATCGTCACTTACCATCGGCGTATTGTCAACGACACTACAAGACGACACCGCAGGGCTGTCGCTTACATTGTTTTGGTTACTACAACACCGGCCGCAATGAAGTTCTAATACTAAGCTTATACATTTATCGTTATCAGTTGTTTATCAAGCTTTAACCTAAATCATTAGTTTTGTATCTCAAAAATAAAACTTTTTGTATAATGTAACTTTATTAAATAAAAATGACATTCGTAAATAATAATATAATTCGACATTTGACTATGTGACACTATTTAATTTTTAAGGTATTAATCATTGACATTATGTAACCACTAGCTTCCGCACGCGACTTCGTCCGCGTGCGTGTATAAATCAATAACGTAGAATTAATTTATTATATAAAAAATTGCAATTTCTTGAGTAGTTTCTGAAAAAATATACAATATTCGAAATTTTCTACCAACTTTTTTTTAATTAAGTCGCCGTAATTTATACATCGGTGTATTTATTTTCTAACAAAAAATATGGTGACAAAGCCAATTTAATGCTGATTTAAGAAAATATAACTATTAAATACATTTACTAACAATAAATGGCGAAAAAAAATTGTGAACTTCGCGCACCGTCAATTTATTTTGCCGGCAACATTCGAAAAGCGCATTCTGGAGTTTGTTTCTCTGTAACCTGAACGCTTTGTTTGTCGAATTTCAATATTTAAGGTGTCATTAGATTTGTCTTAAATGGAGTGACATAGTAAGTAAAATTGATTTGTTCCTGATTCGTCATATTCCTGATTGGTTATATTCCTTATTCGACGTCAGTGTAATAAAAATAGAGGGGAATATTTTTTTAGTTATTATAACAATATGGGTACTATCAAATTAGGGCTATTACATAGCTAATATCAAATAAATATAATGATATATAATTTTATCTTACTATTTGACAGAAACTTTATAAAAAGTTTCACGAAGATGCTGGCCACAGCAGGGATAATAGACCAATGTGGTATCCAATAGTATACTCCATGTTTCCACCCTCAAGCAGAGGGCCCGGCAGTTTTGTAGAAGCACCAACGTCTAGGCCCAATATGAAGCTCTCGGTAAATTTATCGTTATGTATGCTGATATAGATTTGATTCCGTCCTTTGGAGGTGAATTCTCCAGTTGCCGATCTTTCTTAGTAAACAAAATCTTCATTAAACGTTATGCAGGGACAGAACAATTTACATTTAGCAACGCTCGAATCTCAACATATCTAAAATAGAATAAATATTATTATATTACCATAATCTTCATAAGCCGTGTCTTCTGCTCCTACGTTATTGAATACTCGTAACATCGAAACATTAACAAAACCACAGATAATCTTTGAAAGTTTGTTGGGGATTTTCGAATATATCCACAAGTTAAATACGAAAATACTATGTTTTTCTACACAAAACACGAGCAGGAGACACGGCACTACTCTTAACTAACATCATTATTAGAGCAAACTTTTGTTATACATTATTTTAAAGGCTGTCATTATTGGCCCATTTTTGTTTTTTGTTACCTGACTAAATACGTTCTTTGCTTCGAACCCATTTTTCTTACCCCCTTCCATTATCGCATCTTGTAAATACTGGCAAGATTATACCCATTTAACGGAAGAGGTAAAAAAGTGCGATCGAGGCATCAAAAGACATCCAACTAGTGCAAAATAGGGCAATAACGGAGACCATTAAAATATTACAGAAGTTTTTAATATCATTGTAGGATAGATTAGAATAAGTTAAGAATAACACCGACGAATACAAATATCAACTAGGTCATAGATAAAATAATACTCTATATTATGTCGAGATTTAAGCATTGCTAGAAATAAAATATGTCATCTGTTTCTTCAGATCAAGTCCCTAAACAGATAAAGAATGCCGGAAATTTTTGTTTACTAAGAAAGATCGGCTACTGGAGAATTCACTTCCAACAGAAGCAGCTTTATACCAGCCATAACATAAAATACTTAGTCAGCCATAATACATTACGATCGGCTTACCAAGGGGTTCATATTTGGGGCCAGCCGTTGGTTCTATCAAATTTTCCCAGAGCATCTGCCTAGGGATGGAAACATGAAGATGATTATTGAATACCACACTGGCCTGACAACCCTGCTGTATCTGTTTAGAATTTAGACAATGTAAATGCAAAGCGAAATGCAAATCGCGATGTAACTGTACAGAGAGAGCACCAAAGTGTAAGAACTGAGCTATGTCTCGGTGTGGAGGAAACTGTATTTATTTATACAAATATGTTGGCAAACAAGCAGACTGCCCACCTGATGGTAAGTGACTCCTGTCACCATAGGAACTACAGTGCATTCACAGTATAAATAAAAAAAGACTATTTAAAATTTTAAACACGACAAAATTTTATTTTACCCGAGGTAGACTCTGTAAGTCTGTACCAGGATGGTCTGCATGGGTACCTCCGTCTTACCTATTTCTGCCGACAAGCAGCAGTGCTTGCATTGCTGTCTTCCGCAGCAGACTGCTCACGTGATGGTAAGTGACTCCAGTCACCATAGGAACTATCACTGTAGTTCCTGTTGGAGGTTGCAGATTTGTTGCGACTTTCAGAAGAACCACATGTACTGTAGTAGCTGACTGGAACCACTTAGCATCAGGTGGGCAGTCTGCTTATTTGCCAACATATAAGATGTAAGTAAAGTCACAGTATCCAGTGATTTCACTAAAGGCGCCTCCAGACTCTCGAGGAGAACACCCGAGAAGCGTGAATGTGATCGGTATCCTGCTTTCTCGTTCTCGCGCTCGCCTATTCTCCGATCATTTTTTTGTCCGCTTCAAAGAGTTTCTCGGGCGAGAAAAGAGAACGCTATACATTCTTGCTTGTTCTCAGTGCGATTCGTGGCGTAGATCGCATGTTATCTCATGCCACTTTTTCTATAAAAAAGTACTTTGTAAAAACCACCATCATCTAGGCCTTTCGCAGTGTGGACCCTACCACGCGCGTCCAAAAAAGGGCAGGAAGAACACCGGGGGGTTTAGTGGGTAGGCCTGGAACTCTGCCGGGAGAGCCCCACACACGCTCGTCGTCTAGCCAACGGCGAGTACGGTGCGGTCACGCATTCCCCTCGAAAAAAAAGGCCTTTTTCCTTATATTGTTTTTAATTTTGGTGTTAATGAGCTTATAATGTGCTAACGCACACACTACCTAGGCAGTAGAACTGTCGTCCATTCCGGTTAACGACCGAGAATGTAAATGAGAAGATCGCTAGAGTGTGGAGACCTTCTCGATTCTCGCGCAATTCCTCCGTTATTTTTTAAGGTACAAAGATGAATTTTATTTTTGGGCTAAAATGAGTAAACGGCTGTATTAGCGTTTGTGCAAACTTTCCCCTAAGTTGTTGAGAGTACGTATATAGGCTAGTCTGGAAGTCCGTCATTTTTGAAGCTAGCAGCATGAAATGTATGTATGCTGATAAGCAGAAATGATTGAGCACGTGTTTAAGCATTTTTGAAATTTCCCTCCTTAGAATGTGAAAAATTAATAAATTAATACAAGGAAAAACTTTAATCGAACCCGTGTTTTCAATACACCCATTTTTCTATTTATTTGGCAATTTTAAAGAAAATACAAAGTCAAAAATATAATATTTAGAAGCTTTCATTTGATACTCGTATTTTTATAAAAAATATTTTTTATTCCTCCTCTATTTTTTTAACATTGACATTACAATTAAATTTTATACACTATGTCATTCTATTATTTAAGACAAATCAATTCGACAAACAAAACGACAAAGCGTTTAGGTTACAGAGAAATAAACTCCCGAATGCGCTTTTCTGATATTGCCGGTAAAACACAATTTTTTTCGGCATTTTTTGATAGTAAAGGTATTTAATAGTTATATTTTCTCAAATCAGCAATAAATGGGCTTTATCACCATATTTTTTGTTTGAAAATAAATACACCGATGTATTAATTACGGCGACTTAATTTAAAAAAAGTTGGTAGAAAATTTCCAATATTGTGTATTTTTTCAGAAATTACTCAAGAAATTGTAATTATTTATATCATAAATGAATTCTATTCCCCCCCTCCGGTACCAGAAGGGGGGGTCCCGAGGGCTACCGATCTTAATCGGCTTATTTTGACTCAAGGAACAACTGTGCCAAGTTTCATACTTGTGTCAAAAAATTAAAAGTGATTGCACTAAACACCCGTACTACCACCGCCCTTTCCCCCTCATGACTGCCCGCCGGCTTTGCACATTGTGCGCGCAGTACTCGATCATTATTTTACTGTGATGTTATTTTAAAACTACGATAAGTATCTCCTAAGATATTCATTTAAATCGAATGCTGTAAAGGACAATTTTGTTTTAAATTAAATACTTGTGATAAATAACGTATTTATTTGGATAAGGATTAATATCATGTTTATAAAAACACCTTTGCAAATAATGCATTATTTTAGAATAAAGGTTAGTATAAAAAAGGTTATAGTGAGCTAACCTTAAAAGATAGATGTATGCTGTCGCGGACTTTTTTTTAGAGCTTTTAAAGGGGAACAATTCTGTCATACATGATTTTTGCGAAACTTTAACCGTTTACGCAGCGCACGCAGCAGAAAGTGTCAATTGGAAAAAAATCTCCTGATTTTAAAACATTCTTCATTGGTGCTCCGCTCCTATTAGTCTTAGCGTGATGATATATAGCCTATAGCCTTCCTCGATAAATGGGCTATCTAACACTGAAATAATTTTTCAAATCGGACCAGTAGTTCCTGAGATTAGCGCGTTCAAGCAAACAAACAAACAAACAAAGAAACTCTTCAGCTTTATAATATTAGTAAGTATAGATTAATTAAATTTTTAGATCAGAGCTAACTTAATTACTGACAGTTTGTGTGAAAACTAATTTAAATAAATATAAGTAATAATAATAAACAAGTAGTAACATAATAGACCTTATTGTATTTGTAGTGTTTTTTGTATTGTTATATTGACAATAGTAAACATGATGGACATCAATAATATTGTAACAACAACGTTTGTACTTATATCTTAAATGTATGGTACCTATGTTTTACACATGTTTTATGAATATCTGAATGCAAAGTTACAAATATTACCTTCATTGGTGTAAACAATTTGTTAACCCTTATCGTGCCGTCCAAGTGGTGTTGTTGACAATATATGTTACCATCAGGTGAGATGAAGAACAAGAGCTTCCCTGTCGTATTTAGAAAAAATAGAGTTCATAATTATACTGTGTGAGTCTTCATAAAGTCCCTTAATTGTCATATCATAAAAGAGCCCTGTTTTATTTAGCCCTTTTTATTATTTTATCCGTCGATACAATTAAGCATAGTATCCCCAATTTCAATATGTGCACTTTATGAAAACTCACATTGTATTAACTTCTAAAATCTTATCATTAACTTTTTTTCCGTCGACACAATTAAGCATAGTATAGGTACCCAATTTCAATATGTGCACTTTATGAAGACTCGCACTGTATTAACTTAGCAATAACATAGCAGGTAATCTTTTTACAAGTTATGTATAAGCTACTAAAGAAAATACAAATATATTCGAGCTTGATATTTATTGTTACAAATCTATACAAATCATTATCAATTACACTTTTTATAACATACATCTATAAATCAATATACCAATGGTATTTATAAAGATAAATAAAGGCGTTCTACCGTTATTTCAATATCGTTCAGTCTATAAATAGCAATAACAATATGGGAAAGACATTCAAAACATTATTATAATATAATATTTATGCAAAATATGCTTTTCAGAACTTTAAAGAAAGTTTAGAGAGAATGTAAGCTTTTCCCTAAAATGACATTAAATTTGCGATCTGCTAATTTGACTCAGAATTTTTCCTTGTTTTACATTACAGAGTTATAGATTTATCAAACCTTATACAAGGTGTTTTATCAATACCCCATCAAGCCGAAACATACCCACGTCAACATAGTCATATAAAACATAAATATGGCGTCATTAAAAATTCGAAATTGTAAAATCAATTTTCTAATCTTACATTTTTTCACAGACCCACCTTTTTGTATGCGGGATTTCTAAATTAGTTTTACAATTTCAAATTTTCAATTATGATATAACTTTGATATGACTATGGGTAGATTTCGGCTTGATATGGTGTTGACTAAACACGGTGTATACAATTCAAATAAATACATAAGACTGCAACAAAAGAATACATTGCGCATTTATATTATATATTTATTTTTTAGTTAAATTCTTCGATACTAATCGTTCTCTCAAATCACGAAATGCCTCTTTCTTGATATAATGTAATATGGCAGAAAAAAAAATATATAAACATACAATATAAGTAACCAAATATATCTTTTTTACTAATATGAGTGAAGTTATTTAAAAATTATATCATTTGAATGAACCTTTATATTTATTCGATTTAAAGCAAAGCTATAAGGCATAAGCATCATGTTTTAAATTAATAAATATTATATTATTTTCAAAATCCTCATCATAAAGGCACAAAAAATATTAAACGATAAAATTAAAAGGAATATTTATTGACGTGTTTAACTCAAAAAGCATATTTTTGTGGCTAAATCTATAGAACAGTTAGTTAGTATAATATATACTTAATAATTAACATAATTTTATTGTTTTTCGAAGTGAAAACCGCAATATGTGCTGTGGATTTAGAAACATGACACATATTCGTTTACTTTTAAAACTATTGCAAAATTCTTAGCTTTATGACAATTTCACTTCGTAAAAATCAATAGCTGTATGTATGTTTATAATATAAACTTATTTTATATCTTAATACCATTTTAAAGCAACATATTAACCACCTACGGCCATTTCAAATAACCTACCCAGAAAGACCATCATTATAGAATAATTGCAGTTTTTTGTACAATATTTCTATCACGAAATAACGACAGTGGTCAGCAACTGACATAAATATATACATACACGTCTTCATATCTTCCTCAATAACAGTTGGGCTATCGAGTGCCTTATGAAGACTAAGATTTCATACTTATTTTAATGGAAAACTCTGGAGGACACCAACTGTAACAGCTATTGGCCATTCCCCCACTGCCCAGTGCAAAAGATATTAATATCCTGGCGAAAATATATGATTATCGTGCCGGCCGTTGCCAGCACTGCCATGGCATAATTATAATTTCTTGTTATAAAAACACTAATTTCACTAGTTCCACTTAATTCTTTATTATATTTAACTTATTGCGACCGGTTTTGAGACATCATCGTCAGGCAATAAACAAATTTCATTCATTGCCTGACGATGATGTCGCGAAAACAAATTTCATTCATTGCCTGACGATGATGTCGCGAAACCGGTCGCAATAAGTGAAATATAATAAAGAATTAAGTGGAACTAGTGAAATTAGTGTCTTAATAACAAGATACCATGGAGTTCCATCAAGAAATTACAACACAAAGCTCAAACTAATTATAATTTCATACATTTTTTCTTGCCCCGCAGCAATGACGTTGCCGTCACCGAAGGCGTCATGGCTATACCTACGGTGAAATCTAGCGGCAAAAACCACACGAAATCCAATACCGAACTAACCAAACAATTTAATATCACACAGCCAGCCGTAATAAAATCGTGAACAAAGACACCAAACTGTGATAAAATTAATACCACACATGATAATAATGTAAAAATGCTTATCTAAATGTTTACATATTATGTACTGCGTCCGTCAGTAAAGTAATAACTTTACAGACTGATGTAGGAGGGGACACCTCTACTAGTTTTGGCTGCTATACAATCATTATACAACACATCCGAAATTGAACTCGCTACGGGCTACGTAAAAAAACTATGGTTGCGTGTTAACAGTAACGTATAAAAAATTTACGGGAGGAAACTTTCCATCCTTATCTCCAGCGTGAGATGTAACTTTTGAAGCAGTGGCGTAGCCAACGCCACGGCTTCAAAAGCTAGCATGCGGTCGTGGACGGTGGCTCGTTTGCGCCGAAACACTTTTATTCAATTGAGCATTTTAACAGTGCGAAAATCAAGATGACATTAATCAACAGATGGTATTTTCTTCATAATTCGGTATAAGTAGGACTTATTTTATTTCCTTTCTGCGCATCTGAACGGCTTTAGTCTACGCCAGTGGGTATTATACAATGACAACTATTTGTATTGAATAAACAGCTGCAACCACCATTCACAGCCACCTGTTATCAGCAATCGAAGAGTCCACACGCTTTCACATGCACCTCGTTCTGACTCGCTGGCCAGTGACGGTCCCTTCCTAGTAGACCTCCCTACCCAATAGAGTAGGCTCCAACAATGTCCACGACTCGATACTGAAGTCGCTATGGGCTACGTAAAAAAATTTATGGTTGCGCATTAACAGTAACGTATAAAAAATTGATGGGAGGAAACTGGAAAGTTTGATGCTGACTGTATATACATACATACTGGCAACTGGTGCCCGTAACAACAGTGATTATAATAAGCAAGTCAAAGTCAGATGTATAAATAAGGCTAGGCTCACACTTCTAGTTTTCCGCCGTGCGGCAAATAAGCACAATGGATGGCATGATGCCACATTGCAACTTTGTAACAGAGTTTTAAATTGTATTGCGTGCAAAACGCGAAACTCATCCCAGCGGTATAAAGTATGTACCGAACAATACATTTGTGCCACAGCTAATTATTGTCACGCGGCGAAAAATCCGTAGTGCGCAGCTAGCCTACGAGTACGTTACAAAATTCTGTCGTTTTTTTTTGTATTGCTATAATATAAAACTGTCTTGTCTATACCACAAACAATATTCTTGTCTTATTCAGCACGTTCTTGATTAACCTTTACGTTTGCAGTTGAGAAAGCAAATAGGTATGTGTGTATGCCATAAAAATTTGAGAAACAAACTACTTATTATGGTGTAAGTGGCACCAGTTTTTTAATAGTTAATTGACGATATATCAACTTAAAGTAGACACACTACTCAAACTAACAAGTAAATTTCCACCATTATGTTATTATGGTTGTAGTCGTTGTATTAAGGGACAAGTTCTGATGACAGGCATTCAATTCAATCAAAATATTTTAAAATAGGTTTACAGTGAGTCCTTAGTCATAATATGAAGTCTTGACGGATGGACGGCATTGACGGAGAACGCCCGTTGAGTTACTTCGTCGATTCGGAATACACATTTTGTTACATACCTAATCAACATGGTCATAGTATAATACAGTATGTGGACTCGGCCGCTTTTTAAAATTTTATACCTACGGCCGCTCGGCATCGCTTGATGTGTGGCCCGCGATAGGGCTGCTCGCTTACCGAGCGTGCGCTCCGTTGTATGCCCTGCAGCGAACAGCATTCGTGACAGCGGCCCTTGTAGCTATGCGATCCGCGTAGGCATAGCGCGTGTTTCGACCGTTTCTATGAAGTCATTCTACTGTATTATACTATTACCGTGTCTTAGTTCACAAGCAGTCTCACCACCTAATAGTATGTACTTAATTACTGTACCCGCATATCAGGGAGACTATACTAGATTCGTCTACACGGACATGATAGAGGGTCTTACTTATTTCGGCCGCCAAACAGTCTAAATATAATTAATGTTACAAATACGACGAGTACATTAGCGAAACGCCTGCTCAATGCCTGTCACTGCCCCCCTAGCACGACCACCAAAACACGATATGATTAAGCAATTTATCACGGTGAACTGTCAAAATACAATAGGTTTTCATCGTATTTTGACAGTCTACCACGATAAATCGCTTTATCATATCGTGTTTTGATGGTCGTGCTACAGGGGCAGGGCATGTTATTATAACACACAGAAAGTCTTGCGCGGTGCTAACTTTTCTTTATTGACTACTTTTAGCTATTTCTGTATAAGATTACCATTAAACAGCTGTCACTATATTCAATAAACAATACTTAATGTATTTACGTTACGTCATCAAATTAGGCACTCAATTTCTTATTTTTATATTTAAAGATAAACTGTACAGAATTGTTTCTTTTCATTTCAGTGAGTATAAGCAAGGATTATAAGGCTGAAAAATTACAAGTTACGTAGGAATTACATAAGGTACAAGTAACAATTATGAATTGCCTACTCAGTTCATTGGTTGAAAGGAGTAGTAATTTAAACCCTTACTATGGGGAATCAACGTAATTACTTTGAATTGCTTTTTTTACTTTCAATCGCTTTAGATGATCAACTTCTACCATACATTTCGGATTTTCATTTCTGTCCCATTTTCATAATGGTAGTTCTCAATACAAATTAGAATACAGAATTTGTCTTTTCAATAACAATATCACAATTGCTTATTAGATTAACAGAACCACTACAGTGTATGTGACTTACTTAAGGGAGCCCATAAATTGACCAAACTCTAAAAGCAAAGTTTATACAGGCACTTAATTGTTTGATTACAAATTCTCACGAGCTAGCACGGAAGTTGATCACCTCAGAGTGGAATAGATTTTTATGCATACATTGCTCCGCAGTTAGTGCATCTTCTGTTCTTCAATGCGAGACAGCACAAGATCCCAAGGGGGAAGAACAATATAGCACATAATATGCCGAGGCAGGTGAAGTCGTCTTCTAGGATGCCGACGCGACAGGCAGGACAAGCGCCGACGGTGACAATAGGAGGCTGTATGATGATGCTGGTGGCTCCGTAATTGGGTAAGAATGTGGTACCTGGGGGCGCATTCGGCACTGTGCCATATGGAGTGTACATGGGAGGAGGTGCTGGGTAACCCGCGCCTTGCCCGGTCGGTGCCCCTGCTGGTGGTGGCCCTGAAAACGACAGGAGAATAGTATGCAATACAAGTTTATTATATAATATTCAAGAACAAAAATTTACAACATTTCAAGAAAACTATATGGTGCTTAGTTATTAAAATAACAAAAACATTAGGGGGTTTTGTCATCCAGAAAAAAAAATATCAGAATTTATTACAAGGTTTTTCAATTAGCCCCAAATGGAAAAAATGCAGCATAGGATTGCTAACAGTCATTAAGACATCTATTTCTTTAAATTAAATCCAAAGAAAGCTATAACTAGTCAATGATCTAAACCTCCATGTAGTAATGAAATAATTTAATTGTTTCATTATTTTTATTAGAATTACAAGTCACGGCAAACATCTTGAACATTTTCACAGATAAAAAATACATGCGCAGTTGCAATATTTAGTACAAAAGCTTTTACTGTGCAGGTTTTTTAATCTGTAAAAATAATCAAGATGTTTGCCAGGACCTGTAAAGTGTAACTATTTTTAATTTTTGAAGTTTCTGGTTCACAAAAGTTCACAAGTTTTTTGTTGATCATTTAAATTAAAATAAGAACTGAAAATAAAATTAATGAAAAATCTATATCTATACAAATAAATAAAATGTATATCGGGTAACAGTAACAAAAACACAATTTAAAACATTTTTGTCTGTCTGTCTGTTTGCTCCCGCTAATCTCCGGAACGGCTGGACCTATTTTGACGGGACTTTCACTAATAGATAGCTAATTATATAAGGTATAACATAGGCTACTTTTTGCCAAGAGTTACTATTACAGGCACAGCTAGTTATGACATAAGTTGCATCTTTTTACAAGCTTTTATTTAACTTGCAATGTATGTGTTTGGGTCAAATCTTGCAAGTTATTATCTCTATTTTGTATGTATAATAATAAAAACTCATTGTGTGGTTTTATGAAACCACGATGCAAGTGATACTTTTTTCGGATTGTAGGCATTTAATTGTCTTTACTCCTACTCCGCGGCCGGCTGTAATGAGACATGCAATAGAATATAGATGGACGAAACAATTTGAGGCGATGGAATGTTGGCTAGACGGCAAGCGATTGTGGGGCTTTCCCGACAGAGTGGCGGGCCTACCCACTAAAACTCTGCCCTGGGGGCGTGTGGGGTGGTGGTGTCCACAATGCGACATCTACTCACGCGCCTGAGAAGAGATTTTATACCATTTTGTTTTCGGGGAGAAATGCGTGACCGCACCGTACCCGCCGTTGGCTAGACGGCGGGCGTGTGTGGGGCTAACCCAGCAAAGTGCCAGGCCTACCTACTAAGACCCCTCGGTGTTCTCCCTCCCTTATGGGCGCACTGGGTAAGGTCCACACTGCGACTCCACTACCCACGCGCCCGGGCAAGCCCGACCCTATCGCCAAGGGGGAATTGCCCGAGAACACCAGAGCAATCCCCAGACGGAGGGTCTTACGGCGGCGTGAAATACGCCTTGGTCAGAAGGATTAAAGCGCGTCTCTGGGTGCACAGAAGCGCAGCTGTACCTAACAACCCAGGATGTAGCCGACACCCTCAACATCTTACCAAAACAAGACGTCGCCCTCTCCCCTATCGAACTCTCATGCTGCGAGAACAAACGAGTTGAATCGACCACCACTCCTAGCACCGTAGTCGACGTGACGCTCCTGATCGAAGTCCCACCAAACCTGATGACGGGTCGCCTCTGGAATTTTCCCTTGATCGTCATAGTTGCAGACTTGGCAGGAGAAAATTCCAGTCGATTACGGGCCCCCCAGTCACCGACTAGTTGTAAGCCTCTATTCCCGCCCGGGAATTTGACTCGATCAGAAGCGTCACGTCGTCGGCGTAGCCTACGATACTAACCCACAGATCTCCTGGGCAGACCGGTTCCACCTTATACTGCCTATCCACCCATGGATTCGAAGCTCAAAGAGGGCCCAATGAACCCCCCGATCCCGAAGTTTCATCGGCTCCTCCCCCTGAGCCTCTGCGCGAGAAGTAGACCAACTTGCCACTTCGAATGTTATGAGCCGGTGGTCTATATGATCTGGCAACACTCGCCATCCCGTCACCGGGATGCCTCTCGTCAGTGTGAGGTCGATGTTTGAGGCATCATTTAGTGTCGCAAATGTAGGTGGCTCGCCTTCTGCGTTCGCCAGCCTAAGTCCTCTTGCCAGGATAAACGCCTCCATTTGCTCAAGGCGGTGCGTGACGTCTGGCCCTCGCCCCGTATACTACCCTCACCGCGTCGAACTCCAGGTCCGACACGTGAGGGCCCGCTTCCTCCACTTCCAGGAAGGCGCTGGGGGCGACCATCCTCGGGGGCTCGAAGGGTCCAGGGTCGGGAAAAAGCTACCCTAGGACCCTCTGCACGAGCCCCTCATCCATCCGGTATATCGGGGGAGCACCGTCTTGGTACTTCCCCTTCACCAGACAGTACGGCCGTCCCCAAGGGTCGGAGTCGAGGAGCTCTATAAACGAGTTCCACGACTCCGAAACGGCCCTCAAGACCTCTGTCTTGAGGGGTTTTTTTTGCCTCCCTGTACGCCCAACGCAGAGTTCTCTTCGTCGGGCGTCCTCCTGGTGGCACGCCTCTTTCACCGCAGGTAGGCGCGCCTTTGCTATGGTACCTAGCATTCACATGACAGTTATGCAAAAGCAAAAGCGGAAATATTTTGTTTAATGATTTCTGATTGTTTTAAAAAAAGGCTACCTTGAAGAATGAGATTTAAAACTACAGCGTAGCGTGCATGTGCATATTGTAGTTATTTTATACCAATGGTGATACTTAGATCAGCGCCTATCAATAATCTAAGTGGTGTTATTACTCTGACCGTATTGAGAACATTTATTAAATTTTTTATTATTTATTTGCATTTTATGTTTTAAATAATATTGTTACTAGATATTCGTATGTGCGTATCTAATGAAAAAACCCGAATATTTACCCAATTTGGGATTTTTTCGAGAATTTACCGGGAAATTTTCCCACGTTTGGGTTTTTACCGGATAGAATCCCATCCCTAGTCCTATTTGAACCACTGTGTACTTATAAGTGAGTAACTGTACCCCATAGCTAGATTAGGTACCTAGTACACAGTGGCTCAAAACTTTTTTTTAAATAAAAATGCTGTTTATTTATTGATAATAAATTGGAAAGATAATTATGCCAAAAGTTAGTCCATTGCTAGCCTTTATCTTAGTAAAAGTCTTATAAAAAAAGAAGCTAAACGAAGTCGGCTTTTACCAGCGAATGCAGAGAAACTGGTATTTATTCACCACAATCTGCTAGTTATTAGTAGTTATTGATAAAAATTGGGTCATGATGACCGGGTCTCATCGGTCTCATAATTATTTTCACTTCATAGGTTAATTATCTTTCTAAATAAATGCTTGAAGTTCTAAATAAATACTTTTTTGATTGAAATACGTCTTTGTTCATATTTTTTTGGTATTCAGTATTCAGTCGAATATTGTCACTATTCGGCCAAATACTGAATAGTAGCCGAATATTCGTTGCATCTCTAGTTTTGACATATTCACCAAGTGTCCAAATAGCTTGTTCCATTGCCCATTATCATTAAAAAATATTGTGTGTCTACAAATGATCATGTAACTATTGATAAGCAAGCCATTGACCTCAAAGCTAATTGAGAACTGACACAATAATTTAAACCTTACAGATATTGAGATTTGTTGTTTTAATGTTGAGAGATAAAAAGTTGCATTGAGGGATCAATTATTATCTTTTAAAATTAAGCATGAGTGATGCATGAGTGATTCAAGGAAAATTATCAGTTTCGAATATTATATTTGCAAAATGGAGTCAACAATATAATGAAAATGTATAAAATTTGTGCTGTCATAACATGATTCGAGTATATTGTCAAACATTACGCAGTAGGTAGCGCAGGACCGCGAATAATTGCTAAAACAAAGTAAGTAGGTACCAAGAATGATTGATCATTGATTGCGATAGTCCCAGTTCAGAATTCACAATTGTGTTTACCTGATGGAGGCATGGTCGCGGAATAAGGTGGAGGCTGCTCAGTTACGGATGGTTTCTCCATGTTAATCAAGAATTTCAGTACTGATTGCTAAATTGAAATTTTCGAGTACAAACAAAAACTCAGTCGATTCGGCTTTTTCAAGTAGAATCGTGAAATCGTGATTCTCTTGACAGTGACATTAGTGACAATGACAAGGGTCCGTCCAGAAACATTTGGGTGGTTCCGAATGGTGTTGATATCGATGTCAGCGCGCTAAAAATCGTTTCCAATCCCCGTGAGCGTGCTCACAGTAACAGAGGCGCGTTCAGCGCCTCTGGGTGTAGTTGTCCGGTTGTTTTTTAACTCGCTCAAAGGCGTTGAACGGATTGCAGCAACCAAATCTTTTATCTCCCTCTTTCACATGATTTTTTTTTTCTCTCTCTTTCTAGTAAATGACATTATAGAATATGGCCGCCAATATCATCCAATCACGTAAGAGTATTTCAGTCATAAACGTCAGAGCGTTTTACAACCATCAAATTCGATGGTTGTTCGGTTGTAACTCGCGCCGACACCCAAAGGTCTTGAACGGGCCGGTTGTTTCACCCGGTTGTCACGCTCGAAGGCATTGAACGGGGTTAGAGCGAAAAGTTGTACTTCGCGCGAAGGCCCTGAACGCGCCTCTGCATTCAACCTAAGGCGCATGCCAGACAGAGGCGGCGCGGCGCGCATCAGTCGCACCCGGTGGCGCACTCGCAGCGCGCTGCAGGCGCGCCCGTGGGCGCGAACAGCGCTTGTATGCTACGGTGCGCCAGCGAGTGAGTACGTTGGTGCCATTAAAGAGTTTGATTTTGATCGAACAACATGTCTTTTTCTGACGACGAAGACATGTTAGCCCTGGTGCAACTCGCCAATTTGCAAAGGAGAAGAAGAAGGAGAAGAAACTTCCGGTCCCGCGCAAAACTCACTATAGACTGAGGTACGCGGCTGCGCGCCAGCAGTGCGACGGCCGGCGCGCCCGTCGTTGCAACCGTAGCGCGCCATCTGGAAGCTTGTCGAATGATCTTTCATACTAATTGTATGAAAACGGACGGGCACAAAACAGATAGAAGCGGTGCGCCGATGGCGCGCCACAGGTGTGCCTCGCCCGCGCCTTTTCTATCTGGCCCACGCCTGACGTCATCGATTTCGTTATAACATTCGCCATCTTGCGTTTACGGCGACCTCGAAACGTAATTGTTATAAGTGTTCTGTCATGCACTGTCAAGTGTCAGCTATTGAAAATTACAACATTTATCGTAAGGGATGCCGTGCAAATAATGCAGTAATGGACTAATTTTTCTGTTCTCTACCTAAGTGCCCATTAAAAAATGTTTAGATGCAAAACTACGTGCTATTGCTGAAAATTAATTATCAAGGAAACGTCATAATCGTAAGCGCGCAAATTATTGTTTCGAATGGTCAACAGTTATTTGTCGATGTTAGCGCGATATCCCATTCGGAACAGTTGTGAGCGCTCACACTGCACTCATCGCTATAAGCTCATTCGGAACGCACCTATTGTCACACTTGGAAAATGAGAGACAGTCCCGACCTCAGAAGAATGTCCCGACAGTCCTAATAAATTGTCCGATAGAGAAGAGGAAGAAGAGAATAGGTTTCTGAACGACAGGTGAAGTTTATCGCCCGAATGCGAATAGGTGCGAATTTAAACCCCTGCCGAATGGACTACCTATAAACTTCACCTGACATTCAGAAACCTATTTAATTCTTTTTCTCTATGGGGCAAATAAGACTGTTTCTTTCTTTTTCCGAGTGTGATAATGAAATGTTTCTGAATGGACCCCTGAATAGCAAAGCCATTCCCCGAACCCCGAACGCATCCCCTGGAGACAGGCCCAGCGGTGCGTTATGAATTTAGTAGGTACATTACTGCCGCGGTCTATAATGACTACTTTGCTGGTCGCGCTCATGATGGCCGACAGCGCAGCGTAGCGCAGCTCCAGGCCGACACAGCGCGGAAAATTACAACTCCATGCAACACTTGATGAACGAGCTGAGATAACTTTACAGTGAGGACAGCAAGGGCTGCAATGATGGCCAAGCTGGATGGCCTAGAGCGTAGCTAGGCTAGCTCGAGGCAATCATAGCGTGACCAGCGAAGCAGTCATTGTGGGCAAGGCTTGTATAGTACTTTACTCAAAAATGCAACTACCTAATCTAAATAAAACCAGCAAGTAAAATAAAAAATATATTAATTAACTAGAAGCAAAACTTTGCCAGTCGCTCCTTGAAACAGAACAGTAAGGTCGACTATGCTCAAACAAGGTAGTCAAAATAATGACCACATTACATGCATTTTTGAGTAAATGAATATTAGGATACTAACGCAAGCACTGGGACTTGGCCTAGGAAGGGGTCAACAAGTTACCACAATGGGACCCCCCAGACCGGCGACCAGGGAGGAAAAAGTCTCCCGGCCGGTTGTCAGTCGGCCGGGTCACTTTCGTCCCTAGTTGTGTTGGGTAGTTGGTGGTGCGCAATGCGTTCCTCCTCCTACCCAACCGTCTGCGGCGGAGCGGGGCGGCTTGAGGGTCCTCTTCCCGCGTCCGCTTCGCTGCCTCCTTCTGCGAGATTAGGTACGTCTTCGCAGAAGGAGGCTGCAGCCTCTTACGCCGTCGCGCTCGTCAGCATCTTGGATACGCCGCTGGCCAGCACGACGGGCACACCCCTACCTATGCCCAGCACGAGGGCTAGTGCGTCGCACTGAGGTCACCAGGCGGGGCACTCCGTAAGGGTGTGTCCGACCGTGTCGTCGGGAGCGCGTGTGGCTGACCCTAGCCGGGCCACAAAAAAATGTGAAAAATAGATTGTTTGAGTATGCCGCTATAATGTCTAGAGTTTGTCAGAGTTTGTCGGCCAGTTTCAGAGTTGGTCGCTTGCGCGTTTCAGAGATATGTGTGGCCCGGGCTACACAGATCTCGGAAACGAAACGACCTAGTGAATAACTGTTTGCTGATATAGGTAGGCGGCAGTTTGTCGAAGTTTGTCGGACGTTTCAGTCTTCATCGGGCTCGCGTTTGGGGACTGTGTCCTGTGTGGCCCGGCTGGGGTAACGCTACCCCAGCCGGGCCAAACAGATCTGCAAAACCAAACGACATAGTGAAAATCCGTTTACTGGTATAGATAAGCGGCAGTATGACAGAGTTTGTCGGACAAGTTTCACAATTTGTCGATCCACTATTTCAGAGCTAACCTGAAACAAAGTTGCTGCAACTGTGCTAGCTGGATCTCGAAAACAAAGCGACGTAGAGAAAAACTGTTTGCTGGAATAATGAAGCAGTGGTTTGTCGAACAAGTTCCACAGTTTAAGACATGCGCATTTCCGAGATATGTGTGGCCCGGCTGGAGAAACGTTACCCCAGCCAGCCGGGCCACCTGGATCTCGAAAACGAAACTACCTAGCAAAAATCTGCTTATTGACAAAGATAGGTGGTAGTTTGTCGATACATTCTTCAAAGATTTAGAGTTTGTCGACGCCTCAATCCAAAGAACGAAAGAATTCTTTATTTGGGTAAACAGTCTAGGAGCCTGGAGTCCCAAATGTGCAAGGTTGCTGCAGGTGAGCTCTGAAATGGTGGATCGATAAACTCTGAAACTTGTCCGACAAACTGCCGCCTATCTATATCAGCAAACGGATTTTCACTGTCGTTCGGTTTTGGAGATCTGTGTGGCACAGCTGGGGTAATGTTACCCCAGCCGGGCCACACTGATCTCTGGAACGCGCAAGCGACAAACTCTGAAACTTGCCGACAAACTCTAGACGTTATAGCGACATACTCAGACAATCTATTTTTAAGTTTTTTTTGTGGCCCGGCTGGGGTCAGCCACAAGCGATAAGGCGGCCAACCGTCCCGCATTCTGCGGGACCGTCCCGGGATGACAGTTGTAGTCCCGCATTGCAATATTTAATAAAATAGCCCCACAAATCGTCAAATGCGTCCCATATTCCTATCTTTTTAACAGACTTCAAAAAAGGAGGAGGTTATCAATTCGGTTGTATTTTTTTTATGTTTTACCTCATAACTCCGTCGTTTTTAAACCGATTTTCAAAATTCTTTTTGTATTTGATAGAGTATACTGCAAGGGTGGTCCCATGGTCACCAAAGTCAGGATCGGATGATGGGATCCCATAGAAAATCGAGGAAAACAGGTGAGCTGGTATTAAATTAGGGTTTCTTTCACTAAAAAGATTTCATTCACTAAAAAGTTAAAAATATTTTTTTTTACAAAAAATAGAACTGACTTCAAAAACACTGAAACTTAAAAATAATCTTCTTCTATATTGAAGACGGTGAAAAATTTTAACACTTTCTAGGAGCTCATCGTTTGGCGCCGACTTCAATATAGAAGAATATTATTTTTAAGTTTTTAGTGATTTTGAAGTCGGTTCTATTTTTTGTAAAAAAAAATTGTAGATGTAGATTCGTTTCCCATCGTCTCGCTCGTGTATAGTGTTCCACTTAAAAAAATACGAACGGCGAGACGAAACGTAGGTACTG
This sequence comes from Schoenobius gigantellus, assembly GCA_963935595.1. Classification (NCBI taxonomy): domain Eukaryota; kingdom Metazoa; phylum Arthropoda; class Insecta; order Lepidoptera; family Crambidae; genus Schoenobius; species Schoenobius gigantellus. Next base: position 9,258,985 of record OZ012555.1, on the reverse strand, counting down.
TACTTAGGTAGGAAACCCAGAACTAGTAAAAATATGCCACTTATGTGAAAAATACGACTTTAATAATAAACGTTGATTCAGTAGTAGTGTTTTTGTTTCGTGTTTTAGAAAGTTGGTCGCCTTATACTGCGAGAATGAAAGTGTGGCCTTAGCATTAGCGAAGCCAGAACATAACGAAATTCCATTGGTTAATTGGTATCAATTGTTAAATAAAACAACGTTTGAACTTCAATATATTCATATTTCACAAAACAATAACTATTAACGTCAGTAACTAAATAAGTTCTTAATGAATTCCATAATATTTACAACTGTTTCGGACCAAATAATTAACAACTATAAACTAATGTGATTTATATTGTCTTAAAACTAACAGCTACAGAAATATTGCGCCGTGTATCATATTAAAACACGGAACCGAAGGCTAATTCCACAAATTAACCACCGCTGAACTGTTGCTTTCGACCAATCAGAACGCCACATTGTCACGTCATCGAACATTTGAAAGTCAATCTGTGTACTCCGATTGGTCGATCGCGACGATTGTTTAGGACCGGCTGAAACTATGTAGAATTAGACCTCAGAAATTACAGTGGAAGTGTAGAAAAGAAACGATACTACGCGGGGACCGCTGTCGCCAAATTCATACAAAAATTAAAACAGTGTACCACTACGACACATTTCATCTAATTAATTTGACTCATTTCTATGTTTTTTTTAATTCAGCAAAACTATGTTCACTGCCTTATTATCGTTTCCACCACACCTAAAGGGTAATTTTCTTTACTTTAATAGTAGTTTATGAAATAGTCACATAATAGGGGGTCTTAAAACACTAGTGTGTGTTTAAAATTCGAGGCTTGCCGAGAATTTTAATAGTACCACACGAGTGTTTTAAGACCTAATTATGTGCAATTTCATACACTACTTTATCTACACTCATGCAATCAGTGGTTACCTAATAGTAGTTTATGAACTTTTCTTTAACCAATAACAGCAAAATAATGAATGAAATATTCAGAGAAATGGCGCCAAAACCAACATTCTACCGTGCATGCGCTGTTGCACGCGCCGCCATAGACAATGTACTAGCACAAAAGAAAATTGTGACAAAACCTCCTTGGTCAGGCTTCGTCAATCGAACTGTATTTTATTGGAATTCGAGTTACATTAAAGTACTGGTTTTGTATGGCGAACCTGTATTATAATGTAATTTGTAAAAGGCCAAGGGCTTTAAGTTATGCCTTTAAAATATTAGTGTTGAGTTCTTAATATTAGAATTAGAACATGAGTATAGATAAAATATATTTCGCAATACAGAGCGCGATCTCGCGAGCGGACATGCTCTATTTGTAAACAAAATATATAGAGAAATAAAATACATTAACACCATTTCCAGCAATCGAAGTCAAGAAAGCAAAATATACATAGTTATCATCATATTCGTACGAATTGCATTTGCATTTCATATTGTGCTTTCAAACTGTTAAGATAAATAACATTTATGTTCAGTTCAAACTTTGAAACAAATCTCTTTTACATTGCCACGAGAAACAGAAACATTGTCACGTCAAAATGGTGGTAGTTTCGATTTATCTATTTAAAATAAATAGGAATGCAATATTTGGAATTCAAAGCATATAAATAAAGGACTTAGGTAGGTATAATAGCAAGTGGACACCTTTGATCTTTGCCTACCCCCCTGGGAGAGAGTCGTGATTGTGAATGTATGGATGTAAAATTACAGTTCATATATCCAATTATATTCATTAATAAACCTACTCGGCGATAGTACATCTGTTGTAGACTTAAAGAATCTTTAAAGAGTTTAATATTGTTAAATGAACTGTTAGGCTAGATGACATAGGTAACATAACGATCAGACTGATATCTATATGCGATATTCAATTAAATTGATAAATACGAAGGTATAATCACATTTCCGAATAGGTACCATTTAGATAAATCATATATGCACCTAAATGGGCCATAAATCTAAATCTAATAATTTTTCAAAGTAAATTTTATATTGTTGGACATGTGACAATATAACCAACCACTCATTCAGATGCTATTCTATAATTTACCATGGCTACAAAATTGTACAAAATACGTAAGTTTCGAATATACATATATAGTAGACAAAACATAGTACATGTTCTCTCTACCCTGAAACATATAGGATATGTACTGGGCTAAGCCATATTTAATTATCATATTAATATCTATCATCAATTATAATCATTATTAATACCCGGTAATTTTTGGTCGTTTTGCCCGCGTTACAGGATGGTCCGTCACATGAAACTTTAACTATAGAATAGGTAAGTGACCAGACGAATTGATTATTTTTCGCGATTTCAGAGTTGCTCTTATTTCAAATCGATAGAGTTCAATATGGCGGACCACTCTGCAATGGGCTCAAAACAATGATAAAAGACCGTGTATTTAAAAAATAGCAAAGAAACATAACAAAATATTTGTCACAGCAATTTCATCACACTCACATTTTAGTTCATCCATTCGAAATTCTGTATAATAACAAACCACTCAATATTTGATCGAAATGCATTATTTTTTTGCGTAACAATAATTAAACATGTCGGTCGCGTCAAATTTACAACAAAAACACAACCAATACAGTGATTGAGGACCCTGTAAACGATCAAACATGTTTGTCAAACTTGCTTGACAAACTTTACGTTTTCATCAAACAGTAGCTTAGACGCTCAAACCAAAGCTCAAACAAATTTGTCAAATATTGAACGTTAATCCAGATTTCCTTCAAACACATCAAACACGTAGTTTGTTTGGCAAACGCGTCAAACACAGCCCTATCTGCATGTTTGTCAAACACGTAAATTTGACAAACATGTATGATCGTCTACAGAGGCCTTTACTAAAGCGTAAATTTCACTCTTCTGTCAGTGAGAACTTACAGTGCCTAGACTAAATGTCAACATAAAAACAGCATAATATATTTATGTAGGATATCACTATATACTTACAGTTGTTATATTCACCAACAATATCGTTATTATAACCGAAACTTTTAAAAGAATCACGGTCTGACATTTTGGTAGAAGTCTCAAAGCATTTACTCAACTCTAAAAACCGTTGACCTACCAACAAATGGATGTCGGATTTAATACAAAATTCAAGAAAAGTGCGTCAAGATTGCACTGACTCTTATGTGTCTTATGTGGAATGAGCATTCATGTGAATGTCTTAAATATAAACATTTAATTTGCTCTCAATTTGGCTCATCACCGATTGCACCTCTTTTCGCATTTTGTTTCTCTTTTACATCGCACTCAAATAAGCGCCGACGCGACGTCCATATTTGGTAGGTAGATCAATGCTAACAATATAATAAATTGTGATGTTGATTATAAGTTGCGTCACTAAAATAATCGTCACTGTTCTACAGTGACCATCTTCGAATGATTGTACAACGTCAATTAAAAAATGTGATGAAGAAAAGCAAATTATATTCATAGAAATTCCACGTACGTACATCTTTACTGACGTGACGCTGGCAAAATGTTTTTGTAATAAAAATATTTGCCATTAATTACATTAAATTAAGGTAATGACGCACGAGGCAGTTGAGACCATCGTCGTCATGGTAAAAACGATTGTCAATAAAAAATTCAAGTACCAGTACAAAATGATATGGTACTACTAAGATTGTTGGATCCTTTATAGAAAATATTTCGCAATATAGAGAAGCCACGAAAACAATCACATACCTTAAGACGTGCTTGCTTTAAGGCTTTATTGTGAAACTCAACTGGCAACTAATGGTGTCTAATCTAATGTACAAACGTGTTAACGTAATGGTTGACAATTCCGAGACCATCGCGTTAATACCAACGTCAGTGGAGATCGAAACGGGCTTTGTTCACTCAACAGTTTTTAAGGAACCTATATAAATCAATCTTTGTAATGTGTTACGTATAATAGAATGTGTTACGTATAATAGAATGTGTTACGTATAATAGAATGTGTTACGTATAATAGAAATGTCAATTGATGTTTTTCTTGCTCTTTTTTTTCTCTTCAATGGATATACCGTAGGTAACAACAATTACTGAGAAATCAGGACGAATTTTAGGAATACCAATATTGTGCAGGAATATTTTCATTGAATCTTTAAATTTGCTATGTTCGGCTGGTCGCAGGACTTGACATGACATTGACCCGGAAGGGAAAAAATGGATCCAGAGCGAAAAGGCTCAACAGAGTGGACTCATAAACGATTGTCAATAAAAATTTCAAGTACCAGTACAAAGGAGAGTGGACTCATAGGCGACACTCACGATCAGTTTTAACTGAACGGTTTTAACTGTTGAGATCGCGTGTGGAAAAAAAATAAAAACAGACTTCAAAACCACTTAAAAGTTAAAAATAATATAAGAATACTCGAATTCCCACATACCCTCTATGATCGGGAAGCATTTTAAAACTGGATATAATCTATACTAATATTATAAAGCTGAAGAGTTTGTTTGTTTGCTTGAACGCGCTAATCTCAGGAACTACTGGTCCGATTTGAAAAATTCTTTCAGTGTTAGGTAGCCCATTTATCGAGGAAGGCTATAGGCTATATATCATCACGCCAAGACCAATAGGAGCGGAGCACCAATGAAGAATGTTTCAAAATCGGGGGATTTTTTTTCCTATTGAGAGCTTCCACTGCGTGCGCTGCGTAAACGGTTAAAGTTTCGCAAAAATCATGTATGACAGAAGCTAGTTATAAAATAAGTCTAGTGACCAAACGCCAAGTTACTATCATTGTTGAGAAATTAATATATTTAACAATTTATACTGAATTATTCGGGTTTTTGTTTCCTGATTTCGTAATTAAAATCATCCTTCGATAAATATACAGTAACTTTTATTTAGAAGTCAAACATGAAAAATATTATCCATTGATGAAATTTTTTCAACACTATTATCCCAAAAACATCGCCTATAGTGCTTATTTTTGTGTGCAATGGTCAGTATTATTCCATTTGCGAGTTATTTCCTACTCCAAAAGTTTTTTTATTAACGAGTACAATCTCTTTATTTTTTTATTATTAAGTAGGTAGTTCGATTATGCTGCCGATTCTGATTTAAGCTCCCTATTGAAAGGTAGCCCCAGATCGAAGTTGTGTAAATCGAAACCCATTCCGATCATAATCACAGTTACACAAGACAGAGACGCAAGATCGAGTCAGGTAGGTACAGTAAACGTTAGTCGGCGAGTTAAAATCGCACCGGCACCCAGTAGCCGCTGTCCTCGTCGCGTCGGTAGTAGTGGGGCCGGTTATCCGGGAACACCGTCACCGCCGGGAACGGATGCTGCTGGATGAACTTCAGCGTCATGCGGATCTAGAGAGTGAGAGATAGAGAAAGAGAGGCATTACGAATCAGACTCGTCCGATCTCCCGGTCCCGCTTTCGAGGTGCTTATCATTGCTTAAAGGCCATACCACGGGTATAGTATATACCAGTATGTGGACTCGGCCCCTCTTTACAATTTTATACCTACGGCCGCTCGGCATCGCTTGGTGCGTGCGTGGCCCGCGATAGGGCTGCTCGCTTACCGACCGTGCGCTCCGTTCGACTCGTGCGTATGCCCTGCGGTGAACTACATCCGTGACAGCCCTTGTAGCTATGTGATCCGAGTGCGATCCCAGATCGAGGCGCGTAGGCATAACGCGTGTTTAGACCGTTTCTATGAAGTCATTCTACTGATATATACTATTACCGTGGCCATACTCTGGATGGGTGACGTTAAGTTATACAGAATGAGTCAGAATGCGCCAAGCTTCTAGTCCGCTCTGAAGTTGTCTCACGCCTCTTCCCCTCTTCGACATTAATCCATCACTTATTTATTTATAGCTTATGTAGACAGACAATTTAATACAATTGAATTATATCTATATGTTTACGCGTTGAAATGAATACCTACCCACTCGTTGATACCATAGACAAATACCTACAACAACAGCAACTTCAACATTGACATCCAATGACGTCACATATATTGTGGACAACCATTGGCGAAGCACTGAAGTGAACAGCGGAGCGATCGACGGTTCAAATTGTTTAAATATACAGTCATTAACGCATTAGCTACGCAACGACACCTATCCTTTAAATTAACGTTGTATTTGTTATAGCAATAAATTGTAAAACTTGAAAGTCTACTCAACTTATCACGCATTAAGAAACGGATTCAAGAATTTGAACAGTGCGACAGTGCGATACGATTCGTGCTGTGTTCAGAGCGAACGAGAAGTTTGGCGCAATGTGTATGTGTCGCAGTATGTAATCGCCGTACTGTGAGTACAGCACGGAGTACAGTATACTCACGTTGTGCACAAAGTGCGGCGCCTCGACCGCGGGCGTGGTGCTGAGGTGCTGCAGTATGAAGTCGTCGGACTGCTCCAGCCAGAGGTCGACGCCCCGCAGCGGGTCGTAGTTGAACGGCCCAATGCGGAGCATGCCCACCGCGTTATCGTAGATGTCCAGCACCTGCGATCACGGATAACACTACTTCACCCACATTGTTTTTTAATGCTGCTGTTGGCGGTATTGATGACTTAATAATTATTAAGAGAGCAACTTTATAGGTGTATCAGTGAAATCAAAGTAAAAATAGGCAATAATTGTTGACCAATAAGAACGCAATTTGTGTGTGTGTGTGTGTGTGTGGCGCTGTGGACTCGGCTCGGCACTGGCCTTCTAATCGGTAGGTCAGATGTTCAATCCTGTCATCTACCACTGTGTTTTTCGTTTATCTAATGTCATATGTACATTTGTTCGACGCTCCCACGGTGAAGGAAAACATCATGACGCAACCTGCATACATCTACGAAGAAAAAGGTGTATTTAGGGTAGGCTCGAGCCTTTCGGTGGGGACGTAAATGAGCTGTAATGATGTGTGTGTTTTTATGTGTGTGTGTGTGTACCTGCGCGGTGTGCGGACCGCCGGTGATGACGCGCGCGCCCCGCAGCGGCAGCTCGGGCCCCTTGTCGGGGAAGGCGGCGGGGAACAGCTCGCCGGTGCGCAGGTGTGTATGTGTGTGTGTGTGTGTGTGTGTGTACCTGCGCGGTGTGCGGACCGCCGGTGATGACGCGCGCGCCCCGCAGCGGCAGCTCGGGCCCCTTGTCGGGGAAGGCGGCGGGGAACAGCTCGCCGGTGCGCAGGTGTGTATGTGTGTGTGTGTGTGTGTGTGTGTACCTGCGCGGTGTGCGGACCGCCGGTGATGACGCGCGCGCCCCGCAGCGGCAGCTCGGGCCCCTTGTCGGGGAAGGCGGCGGGGAACAGCTCGCCGGTGCGCAGGTGTGTATGTGTGTGTGTGTGTGTGTGTGTGTACCTGCGCGGTGTGCGGACCGCCGGTGATGACGCGCGCGCCCCGCAGCGGCAGCTCGGGCCCCTTGTCGGGGAAGGCGGCGGGGAACAGCTCGCCGGTGCGCAGGTGTGTATGTGTGTGTGTGTGTGTGTGTGTGTACCTGCGCGGTGTGCGGACCGCCGGTGATGACGCGCGCGCCCCGCAGCGGCAGCTCGGGCCCCTTGTCGGGGAAGGCGGCGGGGAACAGCTCGCCGGTGCGCAGGTGTGTATGTGTGTGTGTGTGTGTGTGTGTGTACCTGCGCGGTGTGCGGGCCGCCGGTGATGACGCGCGCGCCCCGCAGCGGCAGCTCGGGCCCCTTGTCGGGGAAGGCGGCGGGGAACAGCTCGCCGGTGCGCAGGTGTGTATGTGTGTGTGTGTGTGTGTGTGTGTGTACCTGCGCGGTGTGCGGACCGCCGGTGATGACGCGCGCGCCCCGCAGCGGCAGCTCGGGCCCCTTGTCGGGGAAGGCGGCGGGGAACAGCTCGCCGGTGCGCAGGTGTGTGTGTGTGTGTGTGTATGTGTGTGTGTACCTGCGCGGTGTGCGGACCGCCGGTGATGACGCGCGCGCCCCGCAGCGGCAGCTCGGGCCCCTTGTCGGGGAAGGCGGCGGGGAACAGCTCGCCGGTGCGCAGGTCGACGCCGGCGCCGGTGACGAGCGGCGCGGCGGCGCCCCCGCCCAGCGCCGTGTTCAGCTCGCAGCAGCACGCCAGGATCAGATCGATCTCCACGCTCAGCCGGTGGAACGACACTGTGCACACGACACGACACGACGCGCACTTCGCGATCAAGCGTTCTCGCGGTTATTGTTCAACCTGGGGCGTGCGGTTTCGTCAATTGTCCGTTTCGAAACGGGCATATGATATTAAGAGGATATCGTTTCGTTTACAGACCGTTTTTCAAAACGTAGTCTCCTGCTTCCTTCCTGGATAATGGCACTAGTTGCTCTACTTTTTCCAATAAAATCAATGGCCACTATAAGCATGTTCCTATATTTTCCTTTTTTTTAAAGTTAATTATTTAAAGGGATTTTATCTACACTCATGTTCTAATTCTAATATTAAGAACTCAACACTAATATTTTAAAGGCATAACCTAAAGCCCTTGGCCTTTTACAAATTACATTATAATACAGGTTCGCCATACAAAACCAGTACTTTAATGTAACTCGAATTCCAATAAAATACAGTTCGATTGACGAAACCCGACCAAGGAGGTTTTGTCACAATTTTCTTTTGTGCCAGTACATTGTCTATGGCGGCGCGTGCAACAGCGCATGCGCGGTAGAATGTTGGTGTTGGCGCCATTTCTCTGAATTTTTCATTCATTATTTTGCTGTTATTGGTTAAAGAAAAGTTTAATTTTACTTAAAAAATGTCTCATAGTAGTGAAATGGAAGAAAAAGTGAATAATTATAATAATAAATAATAGAAATGTATGTAGTTTTAGATTTTTGTATTAGTTTCACAATTGCACTGTTCAAAATGCAAATAATTATTAGAATAAATGAGTTTGATTTTGTTTTAATTTTGTGTCTTTTATTTAATTTAGGTAACCACTGATTGCATGAGTGTAGATAAAGTAGTGTATGAAATTGCACATAATTAGGTCTTAAAACACTCACTATTAAAATTCTCGGCAAGCCTCGAATTTTAAACACACGTTTTAAGACCCGTATTATGTGACTATTTCATAAACTACTATTAAACCTTCAAAAACCTAAAAAATCGACCTAATTTTCAACTGTATTCAAACGTCTAGCAATCAAATTGAACAAGATTATATCAAAAAAGCAAAACATAGAAACACAGAAAAAGCCTTGCTTTAATTTTTAACGCAAATAGTAATTAAATCTGTCAATTTTTCGCGGAGGAAACAGGGGACTACGAAACGTATATTTTGTGTATTTTTCATAGGTATTTTCGGTCCGAGCTGCAGTTGTCCCTATCGCGCTCAGTTCAATTATTTGGACACACAGCGCGACAGCAATACATTTTACAAATACCTATTTTTGAATTCTCTCGACCTTGGTGTTTCCTCTTAACATCGTCAATTTTGCAACCTACGTTAATGAACGTACCAATGAAATTTATTAATTTATGAACATAAACAATAAATGAAACGAAATAATGAAAAGAAATCAAATAAGTAGGCAAGATTTACCTATATCATTTTTATAATTTTTTTTTTGGAGGCCAGTAATTCATTTCAAAGCGCGTCAAATTCTCCGTTATTTAAGTAATAATAATAATAATAATAGTACATAGTTTAATGTCTAAAATTTCGGAATTCCAGAATATAGGTTGTCTATTTCGAAACTAAATAAGAGTCCCTAATTTCTATACATTTCCGAAATAACTTAATTTCGTAATTCGATTCAGGAGAAATGCAATTGAACTATCAAGTGCTCTTTAATTCTCCTGCCAAGAAACAGAAACAACAACTGTTCTTTCGGTTCAAGGTATAACTAGATTAAAATGCCACTAATCTTTTACTAAAAGACTATGCCAAAATGCACCGCGCTTACACTTCCTGCGTATGAGTTCATGCCTCTAAATACGCATTCAAAAATATGGGGTATCGCTTGCGCACTGCGACCCCTATAAATTAGTTTTAGATTGGCACCAACTTATTTATTTATTTATTTATTTAATCTTTATTGCACTTAAAACTGTACAAAGGGCGGACTTAATGCAACAAGGCATTCTCTACCAGTCAACCGAACGGAAAGTAAAAAAAATAAAAGTATTTGGCGCAAAAAGATGTAACAATATATATGCGTTATTAGATAAAATAACCTATTCCTGAATAAGTATTTACAATACATACATATAAATAATATATATATATATATATATATACAGATATTTAAATATATATAATATATACCTATTAGCTCTTACAATATCAGGTTTGTGAGTTTAAGTAGTGCTCGCGGGCCAGCCTCTTAAATCTGTATTTGCTGGGTGCCGTACGTATGCAGAGAGGCAGATCATTCCAAAGCCTAACTGCTGTGACTGAGAATGATGACGAGGAGAAACTGGAGCGGTGAGCGGGAACTTTCAGAATTAGGTTGTTTGATGAACGGAGGTCACGATCGTGTGAGGAACTAAGGAACTGGAAACGGGACTTAAGGTAGAAGGGAGCTTTAGGGTTGAATAGGACATTGTACAGAGTGCAAACAATTCTAAGACTCCTGCGGTGTCGAACAGGAAGCCACATCAACTGCCTGCGATAAGAGGAGATGTGGTCAAATTTGCGTAGCCCGTAAATAAACCGAATGCCGTTGTTTATTAGACGGTCTAATTTGTTTAAAAGGTCTTGATTAACATCGGTGAAACAAACATCGGCATAATCCAGTGCTGGAAAAAGAAGGGCTTGGATGAGCATTAGTTTGGTGTTGGACGGTAAAAAGAACTTTAGTCGGTAAAGGGAACGCAATGTAAAATTTACGCGACGACAAATTTCAATAATGTGCGGCCGCCAGCTCAAAGTACTGTCGATAAGCAACCCCAGGTTTTTCACAACCGGCAGGAAAGGTATAACACAATTATCATAAATAAGCGAATCAAGACGAACTTATATACTTGACATTCATTTCATAATGAAAACGAGTTCTTTAATATTAGGCACTTCAAGCTATCTGTTTGGGTTTCACATTCAAACATATTATACAATCGGTTTTATGACTCTTTTATTATTTCGAGATTCGGAGTTCATTAGTCATAATTTTGAAAATTATCAAATCCAAGGCTGAATATTATTAAATTAATTCATTTTCAGATTACGTAAATAGCCATTCATTGTAATCCCATGACTGATACCCAAAATATTGTATGCTTTTTTGTGAGGCACACGTTTTTAAAGTGAAACATTTTTTAAGTTATGCTGATGGGATATTAATTATGCAAGGAAAGTTTAAGTTTTTTGAAAACGATCGTTGCTTAAGCGAATTGTTTAATCAAAATTTTAAAATATCAAAATAATTTAGTCGCTCTCACTGCTCAGTTACATCTGTCAAATGCGTGGACAGGTGAATTTTGTAATTTTCACAAAATTCTGGTCGACCTCTAAATAATGCCAGGGAAATGTAGTTCGGCGAAATTTTCAAAAGCGCGCGTTAATTACAACAACAATAGACACGTACGCACCGCCCACGCGCCATTCCATAGTGCGCGTTGGCAGCGGCGCAAGGCGGCTTACCGTCGCGACCTTTGCGTCAATCTTAATTTTTATTTCCGACTGTGAACGTTTAATTCGTCATTAAAAAGTCGTTGGTTTGGCTCGCTGTAGTTCACATTTTACAAATTAACAGATACTATTGAAAAACATTATAAATAATAAAAACTTGACATAAGAACCATCATCAACAACCTAACCAAAAATGTTTACTGTTTCTTCAAATTTGATACATGTGTAAGTCGTGTATGTGTATTCGTAGGTGCCTATGGCCTATATTAAATAAAATGTATACAATATCATAATACAGCGTGAGTCTTCATAATGTGCCCATATTGAAGGAAACTATGCAATTTTTTTTGACGAAAATCGTGTACGATAGACGATAGGTCTACAGAATTTTGAAAAATTTGTAACATATATTTTTATAATATTCTAAAGTTAGATCTCTTCTAACTCTACGATGTATTGCGATGAAACAATCGCTTTAATGTTTAAAATACCGGTGCATTTACATAAAATGAAATTAAGGTAATTTCTAATAAAAATCTGCCTTTTTCGACATTTTACACAATTGTTAAATTTCTCAATAAAACTTTTTTTTATGTTGAATCACACTATGGTATAAACAACCTTATGATAATACCGTATCGTAAAAACAAATATTTAAAATGCAACATTTTTTATACGTTAGCATACTTTGTCTTTGTTTATTATGTACACGTTATGAAGACCTCACACTGTATATAAGGTAAATAATCATGAGAGCAATAATCGTAGTAGGTATTCCGTAAACGTTTGACGCCCCCCACTAAGGATAAAGTTTGAAAACTGTTATCACAACGTAAAATTTTAAACCGTAAAAAAGGTGCGCGCGTATGTTATACCTACAGACCTGCGCAGCTCGTGCCGGCCGGCCTACAAGGTGGCTGCAGTGTACAATCGAGACCATCCACCGTACTCACGCATGATGTTGGCGAACAGCTCGTCCGAGTAGCGGTGCGGGTCGGTGAACCCGCCGACCAGCTGCAGCTCGAGCCGGCCCTCGGGGTAGCCCAGCGCGAGGTGCTGCACCCGCGAGACCATCGCGGCCGCCGCCTCCGCTGTGCCCGACCCGTCCAGGTGGGACAGCGCCACCGCCCCCGATCCTAGAAGGTGTGTACAGCAGTGCCGGATTTATATTTTTATAAGACAGTGTAGGCAGCTTCATTTCTGCCGCCCCATATGCGCCTTTCTAAAATAATAATTTTCCGTTTACAGTAAGGAAGGCATAAATCTGCCGCCCCTAGGCCGCGGCCTATACGGCCTATTGACAAATCCAGGACTGGTGTACAGATAGCACACAGCACTTCGAGATAAATACATAATGGGTATCGGCTAACTTCGTGTTTCCAAAGATGACCGACACATCTAGGCAGCATAATGATAATTACGCTTAGAGCTACGCTTGTGATTGCAAATTATTTTTAGGGTCAAACTACTTTTTGTCCACTGTCTTTGATAAGTATATAAGACGATTGTTTCCGATGTTTTCCGATGCCATTTCATTATTTATCTTGATGTAATGTACGTACAGTAGTTTTTGATGGTGGTGCGAAAAGGGTGCCAATTTTGTGTGCTTGTGTAAGCAGGAGCCACATTTTGTGTGCTTGTTCAGGCAAGCAAACTGGACATCTTTTAATAGGAGACCAATTAGAAATCGCGAAAAAAATCAGCTACAAACATACAAAATTTAGCTACTGCTTTAAAAGTAACCCTGTAAAAGATCCGAACTACATTTTTACGGTTTTCAGATTTTTCCCTAATATACAGACAGAGTGGCGCATTTAGATCGGTCATTCTGTAACTATAAGACATACAAAGATCTGTTCTTAGGAACCATGTCAGTGACAAGAAAAACTGCATACATAAATTTAAAAAAACCTTGTATTCAATTTTAGATATCATGTTTCATAGTAACATTTACTGCTTTATGACCTATACAGTCGATATCCAAATAGAAATTAAGAAAGTTTTATTTTTCAATATGACCGGGTGCAATTCCCGAACTGAGTACAAGTTTTTTTTTAATCTTATGTAAGCAGTTTTTTTTATTGCAGAAAGTTGGCAAACAAGCAAACTGCCCACCTGATGGTAAGTGGTAACAGTCACCTATAATACATGTGGCTCTTGTGAGATTCGCAGCAAAACTGCAACCCCCACAAGAACCACAGTGTACGTTGCCAACTTGTGACACAAGATGTAAAGTCACAGTACCCAGTAATTTCACTGCCATATCTCACCCTTCAAACCGGAACACAGCAATGCAAGCACTGCTACTTTGCGGCAGAAATAGGTAAGACGGAGGTACCTAAGCAGACGACCCTGGTACAGAGTCTCCCTCCAGTTTTTCTTGTCACTAAAATCGATGACATGTTTTTGAGAACAGATCTTTATGTCTTAGTTAGAGACTTGCCCAAACTGACCGATCTAAATGTGCGGGTGACACATTTATGTATGCTGTATATATGCTATTGTATGCTGTAAGACATTGCTTTTTGCCAAATGACAATGCCAGATTCTGACCCACCATTTACAGTAATATGAAATATATGAAAAAATCTATATGATTTTTTATCTCGTACTGATTTCATTATTACTTTTTAAAACTTGCGGATATTGAATAAATATTAAAATAATATGTACCTACTATTTCTCTTGGGAGAAGAACTAAGAAATGACAAATGCGTTTTGTTGTACGACGTACAAACAGAATAAAATATCAATCCAGTTTTCGAAAAATATCGTTCTCTTTTTTAACATTATGGATGTTATGCGCATATCGGTTGTAAGTTATTAATGTTTATAAATAAGTATTTAACAATTCTAGGTAGTTCCTTTAATTTTTTATGTGCATACGCATAATTAAGGAGTACCTATGTGAAACTAAACGCCAATTCTGGATTGATATTGTTTGACATTTACTTTTTCTTATGACTCTGTGGTGTGAACTTATGACAAATGACAAAATTAATGAAACAGAGACGGTTTTGCTTTACCAATAGTGCTTATATAGTGAAGTCGTAAATAGGGAATATATAGGTATATTATGATATACCTATTCGTTAGTAACGATAGATATTTTTGTTAATCGGTATTGCAATTTTTTATTTAAGTAAATAATTACATTATATGAAAAGGAAAGATTGGTAAGTTTGTTTGTAATGAATAAACTCAGAAACTGCTTAACCGATTATAAAATTATTTTACCATTAGAAATGAAGTGTAATAATATATTAGGAATATCTCTGATATCCCACAAGATCGGAGCCTATGTGGGAAACGCTTAATAATTTATCGACAATATCGATTGATTTAACTCAACAATTAATAATGGGCTATATGATTAATATATTTACCTACTTTAATTATCGTAAAACGGACGAATAGGTACCTAGCCACTATTTATTTATTACAATTATGAAAGCGCCTAACTATTAATTTATAGCAATTACAGTTTTCTGCACAAATGCAGTTCGAGAAACGTAAGATAATTGGTCTCGTTTTAGTTTATTATAAAAAAACCGCAACATCTAGAGAATTTATAACTTTTATGTTTTAATGACCAATATTACAGCTATCAAAGGTCGTTTATCGCCTTCGTGTAAATCAATTTTATGGGGTGGGGCAAACTTCTATAGAACTTCTGGCATTGTCCAGTCTAGTCAACAAGAAGTAAGTGCCTTATAGGTTTTGATTCCTTTCATTCCCTTGTGAAATCACAAAATATGCGACAATAACGGCCATATCATTTGATCGTGTTGATACACTTACAAGTTTGATTTTCTAACAGTTATACCGTGGACCCGAGTATATGACATAAATAAACGCTACGCTTTCCCGAGAAAAAGGGTAAGGGTACAGATGATAGACAGATAATAAGCATTTAGTAAAACAATTAAATACGTTTTTAAAGCACTAGAAAATCCGCTAACTTAAATACGTATACGGACAATAAATAACGAGACGAAACAATCTCTATTTTGATTACATACTAACGTGCAATACAACACAACGAATACGATAAGGATGCAATAAAATTATACAACAACAGCGTTTGCCTTGCAAGTGTTTTTCGAACAGATAGCGCACGAAATCTTAACGCTTATTAAATAACGAGGCTTTATAAACACGCGTGATCTACAGCAGACTGCTTTTAATGAATTGATTTGATTGCAAATTGCAGAATTGTACGAGTGTGTGAGCGCGAGTGATAACATCGTCGCTTGTTTTTCTAATTCAACGCCATTTTATAGGGGTCAAAACTTCCAAGTCGCGATTTGCATAATTAACTTAATAATATAATTAGTTATGTGCTCTCATTCATAGCTGATAAATCTATATTTTGTTTTACGTCTTTTGCCCGTTTGTAATTCACACTCCAAGTGTGTATAAACAGTAAGTACAAATCGCGGCACATAAGTTGAACTAAAATGGCTGCCGTCTGCGGAGGTGTAATAGTAAAAATAAATGTTATGTGAATATTTGCCGACTAAATTTTAAATTGCTATTGCTTAATCTGCCTCATTGCTACGGTTTTTGGATCTCAAATTAAGGCGAGGATTTCCCAAATTTGCCGATCTTAGAACGTCTAGATCTGGATAATATTAGAACCCACAATTCTGAAATTCACACACCTTAAACTTGAAGATATAATCTAGTGAACTGTGAAAGCAGAAACACGATTTACTCCATTTCACTCGATAGAAAAAAAATCCAAACATAGGTCTAAATCAAAAACTAAAACCACGATTTGAAATCGAAATATACATAAAACAGTATAAAAGTTATACCAAAACACGTAGTTCGTTATTATCTAGTGAACTGTGAAGACAGATTTTTTGATGTCATATAAAATATTTAGGAAAATGATAAAAATTCTATAATTTCGCTTGGTTGCAATCGCGCTCCATATAAGACAGTACTCGCCAAGTCGTCTCAGGGTATGGTCATGTCGCTTCGTGTCGCGGGCGCAAAAAAATATATTACGTGTTTCTTTACGATCGAATTTTAATTTTGCAGTTTGCGTTTATTTTGTTAACTTTCATTATTATTATAGATTAGTGTAGTAATATGGTGAATAGTGTAAATAATGGATTAGGTATTATAAAGGAGAAAACTATTTTAATCCTTCTTCCTAAATTATTTTATGTGTGAAAAAATATGTTTTTCGTTCTTTTTTTCTATAAGTTATTTTATGTGTAAAAATCGCTAATAAAAGAAGTCAAAGACGAAATGTTAAATTAAATGCATACAAAAAATGCTGAAAGAAAAGTGGTAAATATTTATTTCCCAAATGTTTATATTTTATTGCCGCGGCCATATAGCACAGTGCAGTGTTAATAAACCAGTATGATAATTTCTTCAAGTAAATATGCAACGATTTATAGGTTCAAAATAATGTTTCCTATAAAACTTTATTGCTGAATTCCTTTAAATACTTAATGTTACCCCCTTTATTCACAACGCCTTGCATCAAAGCTTTAGAAGGTAGAATCAACAGCACATTATACATGTAGCTATATAATAGAGTTTTATTCGAGCCTATGTATTATATATGATTATGAACAGTAAAATAGTATTTTAGGAATCTTTTAAATTTCGTAACATTTATGGTCAAGCGTGAGTTGATTATAAAAAGTAAAAAATAATTAACATAAATTTCCGTTCGATTTATAAAGATCACTTCATTGTATTAAAAGAAAATATCTGATCAGCGGAATTTTGTGAAACTTTATAAAATATTTGCTTTTGCCCGCTGCTTCGCCCGCATAAATGTCATAGAGGTTCCATACAAACTATTATTTTTTAGTTTTACCCCCTTAG
This sequence comes from Schoenobius gigantellus, assembly GCA_963935595.1. Classification (NCBI taxonomy): domain Eukaryota; kingdom Metazoa; phylum Arthropoda; class Insecta; order Lepidoptera; family Crambidae; genus Schoenobius; species Schoenobius gigantellus. Next base: position 9,241,556 of record OZ012555.1, on the reverse strand, counting down.
ATGGCGAATTTCCAACATACATGTCAAATTTCCGCTTTTTGTGCCTTTTAATTACGGCTGTGCGTAATCTGTCAGTCACTCAGTAATGAAAGTGTTTTTATATAAATACGTCGGCACACACTAGGATTTTCAACTGTGTCGTAGGTGCAGTTTTTTTCTTTTTGCAAACGTCGCCCCACACTAAGATTTTCTCCTGTGTTGTGGGTGCAGTTACGAACATAGAATATCACATGTACATACGCCCAGACCGGAAAAAAATTCTGTAGGCCATACAAAATATTTGTCCCGTACGGGAATCGAACCCGCGACCCGTTGCGCAGTAGGCGATCATTCGACCTCTGCGCTAACCGTGTCATCAAAGTTACAAACATAGAATATATTACATATCACATGCACATACGCCCAGACCGGAACATATTTCTGTATTCCATACATAATATTTATCCCGTAACTACAAAAAAATATTTTACAAAAAATAAAAACCGACTTCAAAAACACTGAAAACTTAAAAATAATATAAGAATAGGTACAGACAACATCACACTTCTGTATTGAAGTCGGCGCCAAACGATAATCTCCTAGAAAGTGTTAAAATTTGTCACCGACTTCAATATAGAAGTGTGATGTTGTCTGTACCTATTCTTATATTATTTTTAAGCTTTCAGTGTTTTTGAAGTCGTTTTTTATTTTTTGTAAAATATTTTTTATTTTTAACTTTTCAGTGAATGAAATCTTTTTAGTGAAAGAAGTGTGTTTTTAGTGCTTTCCTCGATTTTCTATGGGATCCCATCATCAGATCCTGACTTTGGTGACCATGAGACCACCCTTGCTCTATACTCTATCGAATACAAAAATAATTTTGGACATCGGTTTAAAATGACGGAGTTATGAGGTAACAAACATAAAAAATACAACCGAATTGATAACCTCCTCCTTTTTTGAAGTCGGTTAAAATATTTGGGAATCGAACCCGCGACCAGTTGCGTAGTAGGCGATCACTCGAACTCTGTGCGCTAACCGTGTCGTCAAATGTAAAGTCATCATGGTAAAGAACGCTAGCTGTGTAGTACTTCCCGAGTTTTCTTACAGGCCTAAGGTGGTAGAATATTAATTAATATTTTAAAACCAGTTTGCTTAGAGACTAATACGGTTGCCTGATATTCATAGCGATTTGTGGCTTTCTTCTTGATAATCTTGTTTAGTACATGTACGCCCCTGTCACTCACGCAATGCAGCGTTATAAATACCTACCACTAAGTAGCGCGCCGGCGCGCCGACCGCTGCACACACGTGTAAAGAAATTCTTAGGTTGTGTGTGAAGTCGACCAATCCACACTTGGCCAGCGTTGATGATGGTAGCACATCAAAAACAGGTTTGAGCTTGTTTCGAATTCATCTAATAATAATATGATGGATGACATACCTGCCAGAGATACCTGTCACAAAAATTGGGATATAATTAAAAACAAAAATACTATCGTTTTTTTGATGCTTGCTAAGGCAAGGATAAAAATACCTCCGTCTTACCTATTTCTGCCGCAAATCAGCAGTGCTTGCATTGCTGTGTTCCGGTGTGAAGGGTAAGATATGGCACTGAAATTACTGGGTACCGTGACTTTACATCTGATGTCACAAGTTGGCAACGTACACTGTGGTTCTTGTGGGGCTTGCAGTTTTACTGCGAATCGCACAGGAACCACATGTATTATAGGTGACTGTTACCACTTACCATCAGGTGGGCAGTTTGCTTGTTTGCCAACTTAGTAGCAATAAAATAAAACACACAACATTACATTTTTATTTTGAAGGAGTTTTTGTTTTGAAGTGGTGTCGGTATTTTTGTAAAAAAAAAATTTTTTATTTTTTTCGTGAAATTAATAATAGCTCTCTAAGTCAACTTGAAAGAATATACCTAACTGAGAGTCAATACGTACCTTTTATATCTAAAGACTAACTCCCTAACTCCTTAAAGTTAAGGATCCATCGTAAGCTCAGCATAGTGGAAGAATCCTTGAGATGATGTCTTTCAGACGCAAATACCTGAATAGCTTCAGAAAAAAAAACAGGAAAGACGTTGGACGTGCCTATTCTCTCGATTCTTGGGATTCCAATACTAGATCCTGACTTGATGGCATGGAACCACTTCGGGGGTATACTTTTCTGAATACAAAAAGAATTTTGAAAATCAGTTAATAAATGACGAAGCTATGAGGTATGTGTTACCTCATAACTTCGTGAAGTCAGTGAAGTCGGTTAACAAATCAAATCGAAATAAGTTATAGTACTTATTTATTCAGTAATGTATTAAAATACCTACATATATCTATTAAAATATTTTTCTTCAAACTACTCATTAATTTTACTCTAATCATCGGAAAAGGCAACACTAAGTAATACATTACTACCCTGGAAAACGGCAGTAGTATTGTATGAAATTTCATTAATGACCCGTTCAACATAATTGCCCTGTTGTTTGTTTTTCTAATTTAAAAAGAAATTACAATTCATATTCATACAATTCATACAAAATGTAGGCATTTTTCTAAAGAGATTTGAGTGGTTGTATAACATGTCACAAAAAATACACATGCGCAAAACAAGTTAGATAGGACCCTACAAAGCCAATTTTATTTAAAAAAGAGAGGCAATTGGCTTTAATGGCGAAGATTAGCTTTTATTTTAATAAATTAAAAATTGTATTCGAGTGAATATTGTGCAGTGAAAGTGGTGTTTTTTGGTGCACATTCATGTTGACGGCAAGAAATAAGGGTTTTGTGGTGTACATGACAGTGAGTTTTTTTTGTGGATTTTCCACTTCCGTCACCACCGTCAAGATAAGGTTTGGTTTCTTAATAAGAACAATTTGCATTTTTTTTGTCATAAATAAATAAGTTTTTCTACAGTCAACTTCAGTTTTTTATTATTTTTTAATAAGTTGAAGGAAAAGCAGATTACACACCTCGTAAGTGAGCTATTAATGCCCTCGGGTTATTAGTGCCCTCGAGCAAGTGCTCGTGCACCAAACATCCGCGGGCATTAATAAGTCACTTAGCGCTCGGTGTAACAATCTACTATTTCTAAATCAAACCGAATAGCCGTCGAAGTCAAACAAAAAAATTTAACAGTGCTTTATAAGTATATGCCGCCGCGTCAGTCATATTCTTAGCTTTTGTTTTAAATACGACTTCTAGCCAGTTCTAGCTAATCGAGCATTTCTTGTATTCTAGTGATGCATTCTATACTGCACAAAAGAAATTTGCATAAAATTTGAATTTACATTTTATTAATAACACATCATAGAAACATTTAAAACCTTTGAAATTGTGAAGAAACGGTCTAATTATGATGAATCTTGAAAAGTCTAATTATTGATAATTGCTTTACGTCTCTTTCTTATAAAATATATGTTTGTATCGGTATTATAATGGTGGACGAGTACAATGACGTCACTAGCAAATAAAAGCTTTTTAAACTTTGTTATTTTTTAAGTTATTAAAAAAATCACGTGGTTGTTTGTCAAATAAAAATACTATGTAATGTAACAATTAAAAAGTGTCCATATTTACATACAAGTAAAAATACTATAAAAAATAGCAATGAAGTCATAAAGCTGTATCTTTATTGGTTGTATTACTGTAGGTACTTACCTCAGTTTATAAATCAATACTTATTTGTAACCTAGCAAAAAGTATATTGCATACGATATAAAACGTCCTTGTTGTACTGTTATATTTTTACTGTGCGGCACATGATGTTGGCGCCTGTTCAGTGGCCGCGACCGCGCTAACGTCATGTACAAATGAACGGTGTGAAGTGCGGAACATATGGGCTTGCACGTGGAAATTCCTCGCCTTAAGTGCGTCACGCAAGGGCTTACAATTAGACCTGCGCAGACGGCAGCCATTTTAGTTCAACTTATGTGCCGCGATCTATAAGGCCGGTATTGTAGGAAGCGGTGTCGCCGCGTGGCATGTGGATTGTGGATTAAGCGATCCTCTCTTTAATCTTGCTAAAAATCGAGGAGGATTTCGGTGAAATAGTGAAAAACGTTACAGTGAATCAAAAAATTAAAGATATGGTAATTTTTTTAAATATAATCTCAGTCTGCCTACGAAGTACATAAAGGTCCAAGTATGGATCACTCAAGACAGCATATTGGAGCAAAAAATAAAGGTTAATTTCATTCTTGTACATAATACTTAGATATTTGTACGGAACCCTAGCCCACCCAAACCCACTTAAGTAAGAGTTGGGTGGGCGAGGGTCGATTTTTTTAATTTTTTTAACGTATTTAGCATTCGAAAGAAATTAGAACTGAAACAATCATATTGAATAATAATTGCACTCACCTGAATGTCTGAGCACTACTATGATACATGACGTGACGTCGTCTGAGCCGATGATGTTGACGTTCTCTGTAATGCGAAAAGAAAAACCGAATTATGTTAAGAGCTCTGTAATGAATGCTCAAGAAGATACCATAAAGATATAGAGCAATGTGGAGAACGCACTTCCTTCTCTCATCCTGCTCTTCCTTACAGAATTGGTGGCACGACCTCTCTTTCCTACAGAATACTCTATCACCTGTAAGAAAGAGAGGTCGTACCACCAAAGAATAGGATAAGTTATTATTTGCCTTAGGTAGGTATTGGGAGTACGTTCTCCACTTTACCCTATATCTTCATGGTAATGCCAACGACTTTGCATTGTTCGTCCCGCGCACTGATCATTTGAGTTTCAGCGAGAGCTCATGAAGGGCATTTTTAGGAAGATACTCATAAAGGTGAAAACGAATAATCTACACGACCACCACCTTAGATATCGTTCACTTTGAATTTTTTTTTGTAATTATTACAACCGCAGTTTCAAACATGTCTTAATATTTATCGTTACAATTTACATCTGCAGTAGTAACAAAAGAAATTTATTTATTCGTATTACAACTGTTATTACATTAGTATTGATGTAACATAGGCAAAGAAGGTTTTAAAATAACATTTGTTGTTGTAATTTTTGTATTTTTAAAAAAATATTGTTCGTGTTCTACAACGACTTAGGCGCCTTGGGTGTACTTTGCACTGTGAGTAGGTAAAACACGCTCCCGCCAACATTCCATTCATTATTTGTGTTTAATTAAGAGTTCTTATACCGCACGTGCTTTGTATTTAAAACAGACGATATTTTTTCATTACACTCGCTTGCAAGCGGTGGCAATGGTACAAAAGCTAACTGAGGATAATATATTTCAGTAGTTACGTATCGTAGCCTACCGTTTTTTTTTGCTTGATAATTAAATTATATACATTCGTGATAGGTCTCGTGTTAGACCGCTGGAAATATGTCGACATGCTGAGGGTAGAACGAAGTGGTATTTGAATTCCTGCCGCACAATAGTGAGTACAGTTATTCAATGTCATGCGGCTTGGTGGCACAAGTTCTAGCAGGCGATCTGGAGTAAGCTAGACAGAGAGGGGGGGGGGGGGGGGGGGAGAAAAAGGCATACCGTGTGTTTGTTCGCCCAAGAGAGGGGAGAAGGACGAAGGGACAAAGGAGACAGATTTTTAAATAGCTTGTACTCCATGACCCCTGGGAAGTGCAGTGTGATAGAATGCAATTTACAGGTTCCGCGCGCACCTCCCGCGATTCGGCCCGTATTACCAGGGTGGAATGAAAGGTGGGTTTGATCCACTGCCATCATCACTCACGAGCGTCGGTGGCGCTGTAAACTCGGCACTTGCCTTCCAATCGGGAGGTCCGGGGTTCGATCCTGCCATGTGTACAGTCATGTGTACAGAATTTCATATGTACAGTCGACAAATTTCGCGGTCTACCGTAGAGTTTTTTTGGGAAGCATTATTTTAAACAATAAGAGGTATTAAAGCAATCATTTAAATCATATATGAAAAACCTAAAATACTTCTATCTATTTTATATAATATTAAAACCTGTCTTAACGCTTTTACTTTTTCAAATATCGCTGACAAAAAAAACTCTACTGGTAGACCGGCAACTTTGTCGACTGTACATATTTTGTCCGACGCTCCAACGGTGAAGGAAAAAATCGTGAGGCAACCTGCACACCTACATCTGCGAAGAAATTCAAAGGTGTATATTATGTGAAGTCGACCAATCCGCCCTGGGCCAGCGTGGTCGACTAACACCCTAACTTAGTCTAGGCTCGAGTCGCCCCTCGGTGGGATCACAGAATAGACAACAGTACTACGGTGGGGTCGTACATGAGCTGCGATTATGCCGATAATCACCCACTCACGGTGTGCGGCGTATACTCACTGTCGTGCGGCACGGCGGCCGCCAGTTCCCGCTGGCCGACGTACAGCAGGCCCGGCGGCGGCACCACGCGCGCGGCGGCCGCCAGCAGCTGCGCGGCCGCGTCCCGGTAGCCCGGGTGGCTGGCGAGCAGCGCGCGCACCGACGTCGGGCACTCGTCCGCCAGCACGCCATTCAGCACCACCACCATGCTAACGCTGCCGGCGAATAACAACTATGTTTATAATAAGTATAACATAGCGCCAAATCTCCTAGTCCGCTCTGAACATAGCAACACGATTCGTCGCATTGTCGAAATATACGAGGGCGGGTCAAAAAGTTCGCGGAATGAGGGGGGAAAGGTGACTTTTTACTACCTGCACTAGTTGTGACACTCATTAAGAGTATAAATACTAAGTTTCAAAAAAAAAACAGGTCATAATTACCTGAGCTACACATCAATCAACAAGTCAATCCGGAAGAAAATTTGCAACATGGAGAAAATTGAGTTTCGCGCAGTCATCAAGTTCCTTACCAACATCGCCGGATTTAGGGGAGGGCAACCGGGGCTACAGCCCCGGGGCCTCCACAAAAGAGGGGCCCCCACAATAGCTCGACTGAAAACAATTGTTTATTTTGTTTGGAAAATAATTTGGGGCCAAGGGGCCTCAACTCCTTTGTTGCCCCGAAGCCTTCAGACCTTGAAATCCGGCCCTGCGTTACCAAACAAGGAAAACCTCCCCAGACTATTTTAGAAGAGATGTCTTCTGTTTACGGGGACTCTTGCCCTGGTAAAACCATGGTTTACAAGTGGCACAACCTGTTTAAGCAAGGCAGGGATTCGATTGAAGATGATCCGAGGCCAGGGCGGCCTGTCGAGGCAACCACGGCAGAAAACGTCGAAAAACTTGAAAAAATCATATTGGAAGATGCCCGCTTAAAGAAGAAAGAGCTTGCAGAAATGATTGGAGTATCAGCTACAACCATTTTGAACATCCTACACGACCATCTTGGCATGTCAAAGGTGGTTTACCCTCCATTCCGCGAACTTTTTGACCCACCCTCGTATATAATATTCTTTATTGTACACATATTTTTCAAATACAGACATAGTATACACTAAACAAATTCAATATCTTTTATTCAAATTGGATTGTTACAATCTCTTTTGAACGTCAAAGCAGCTACGCCATTGGTTCACAAGTCTACGGCGGGAGACCTTGTACTGGAAAGAACCAGCAAGGGCTATTTTTTCTCCCTGTATTGTAACAGAGTCGTCAATTGGAAGCTGATCTCACAGCAGAAGTTTGAGCTCAACTTCCATTACAAGATTAGATGTATCAGTTCTCTTCTTACTACTTATGTCATTACCAAAAATAATATTTGTTTAAACAAATAGTTATACTTCAACACGATTCATTATCTGAAAAATTAACACCAGGCATTGGCATCATTCAAATAATCGTTGACTTTATAATATCCTTTACTCATAAGTCTTTTTTACATGCGCTTTAAACTTATGAAATGGCAAGTCAGTAACACTTTGTGGAAGCTTATTATAAAAGGTTATACATTTCCCAATAAACGAGCCTCTAGTTTTTTGAAGCCTGCATGTTGGAAACATGTACAAAGGCGAGCTTATCTTTTGAAGAGGAGATCTCTTCAAGCCAACCCTAGCGGAAGTGTAAAATTAAGTAGATGCGGGACGAGGTGTACATTTATAAAAATATATGTATACGTAATTATATTTATATACGTATAATTTAATTATATTCTGATGTCTGAGCTATGGTGAAGGAAAACACCGCGAGGAAACCTGCATACACCTGCGAAGTATTTTAAGGTGTATGTAAAGTCAACCAATCCGCACTGGGCCAGCGTGGTTTGACTAAAGCCTAATCGCTCTAACATAACTAGTTAGGGTAGGCTCGTGCCCCTCGGTGGGGACGTATATGAGCTGTAATGATGATGATGAACTAAATGCATGATGCGTTAAACCGAAAAAGGAGTGGATGTAAGCAAAATCAAGGCGATGATATATTAATGAGAAGAGAAAATGACGAACTAAAGTTATGATTTGAACCAAATTGGAGCAAGTAAGAGTTTATGTTTAGGCTGTATGTTCACAAGAAAGGTATGTGCTGATATGAAACAAAGTAAATGAGGCTTTGAAAAACTGCATGAACAGCCAGACCTAGCTGAAAAAGGCACGACTGGCTAAGTGAGCATGGAGGCAGGGACCAGCCTTACGCTTATGTATGGGAGCGAATAAGTGTGGCAAAAAAACGAAGAAAATAAGATAAAAGCAGTTGAAATATGAGCTTGCTGAGGTAATGCTGATGGCTTAATTGTGGTATAGTGTGATAAGGGAGGTGTGGGGTGAAATACGGTTTATTTCTCAACATTTCTTCAAACTGTATAGGGGCTGATGATGATGATGTATTGTGTTCCTATTCCATAAGAGTATGTATTGATATGACGGGAATGATAAACAAAACTTCCCCGACTGGCTGCTATCTCCAAACTGATCTATTCCATAGTAACAGACACGTGGGGCAAGTTCGCGTGACGCAGGAGGGGATACAATAACACTGCATATGCAGCTTACGTGAATATGCACACTTTTAGCAGCGTTACAGTCGCGATGCAAACTAAAATGACTGTACAAGTCAACCGTGCAATTGGCTAGATGACTAAACAATTTTTTTTGCTTTAATAGAAGCTCATTCATATAATAAACATAAAGAAAAAAACGGTTTTCGAATAACTATAAAAACAATCGAGATATAAGGTATTAAAGATTTTTCTCCATCTCTTTCTAGCAAAACGGCAATTTACAAGGAGTCAATATGGCCGTACTCAACAATGACGTCACAGTTGATGTCGGATCTCTGTCTAATCGCTTTTAAATTATCAACTTAAAATGCTTGTATCTAATGTATTTCTAAGCCGATTTTAATTCTGATTTCACAGGACTGCGTCTTTTTCTACGGTATTTTAATATTTGATGACGAGACGTAAAAATTTCAATTCAGTCATCATCCCAATTTGAACCGTTGAAATAAGCTTGTCGGCTGTCGAGAGTCGATTGAAACACACTCACTCAATTGTATTCGTTAAAAAATAAACGTATTCCAAACAGTGCAGGGTCGCGCGGTTGACATCAGCGCACATTTAACACCAGCCCCGGCCACAAATCCGTATTCTGTGTGCCGGCCGTTTCCAATGCGCCGGCGCAGGCGCCGCCTATGCAAATTGACTCGTGCCGCCACCGCACCGAACGCAAGAGACACGCGGATATGACAAAAATATAATGCAGGCTTACAGCATTCACACTGGTTTATTTGACTCGTATACGATGAATAATCACGATGCTAATTTTAACCGGCTCCGTGGTATGGGGTGTTGATCGGGAGGTCCGGGGATCCATTCCCCATGAGGCAGAAATTTTTCTGCTCATTTTGGTCGGTGGTAGGGCTTCTTGCCTCAACTACCACCGTGTTGCCTCAGTTTGTCGCCATAATAACAATGTCAATAGCATTGTTGTGTTCTGATAAGTTAGAGATAAGACAGACAGCCAATTCCTCAATTGTTGAGGAGTCCAGGTGATGAAGCTAACAACCACTTTCGGCCTTATCGTCATTTACCATCAGGTGAGACGAAGTCTAAGAGCTTCCTTGACGTATGTAAAAAAAAAAAGAATAATTGGTCTTATTCAATTAAGAATACGTTTTCAAGTGCAACGAAATTAATGTTAACTATATAAAGTAATACATTCAAATATTTTCTTTCAAACAGTTAAAGGTTGAGGTCTTTTTTGGGGTTTAAGTTTTTGTAGAAAGGTTTTTGACACAACTTAGTTAGGGCAATATTGTGCCGGAACTGTAACTTGACTGATTTGTGTGAATCAGCCTTTAGTTGGTTCTCAGCATACATCACGGGCAGAAAGGGAACGGCGGGCGGCGGAACATCTATTCAATTCTGTCACCGCACGGAATAGGTAATGACAATTTTCGATAAACGATTGACAGCCTTGCAAATTATTTATTATGGTGTTTTCATACAATGTAATGAATTCACACTTGGCTTAGAGTAAATTACAATCAGTATTTTCTTATTTTGTAATGGTGCTAACAGTGTTAATGAATCGGTCAATGTAAATCGGTCAATGTAAATCGGTCAATGTAAAATAGTATAAAATAACATATTTTATGATCGTAAACTGCACTTGATACTAGAGGTTTCTAAAACTGAAACTGTAAAAGAAAAAAAAAACTTCTCGAGTCTATTTCTAAGACAAAAATGTTAGAAATACCAAACAATTGTATCAAGGATTGATTCAAGGAATTTACCTAACAAAAGATACAACACCGCGCACACACAAGTAATGTCCTTTATACAAGAAATGTCCTTTGCGCCCATTTTGTTGTGTAGAAAAAAAAAACATTGAATGTCCTTTTCGCGAAATAACTTTCCTCAAAATGTGTTATTTTCTGGATTTTTTTTTTCATACAGATTGCAAAATCAATTCAATCAATTCACTTAATTTGCATTGCATTGCATTTGTAGGTTAGAAAAGAGGTTATGACTTTTCTAATAAACATACTCAATACTCAGTCATATACCTACACATGGGAGTGCTAAAGTGACTTTGAACTTTAGCTCAAAACCTAAAGTAATGAACTGAATGTATATAAGTACGACCTAAAATCACTAGGTACCATTATAAAACAAACTTGACGTGTACAGCTGTTTAAGTTCGTTAGAAAAATCTTCGACATAGGTATTGCAAAATTTTAAGAAAGGACATTTGGAGAAACGGCGGTACGCTGAGACGAAAGAATATTAACTAAAACATGTTAGTCGATTGCGGATATAATTGTATCGATAAAGTTCACAATATTATTCACTAAAAGAAATCTTAAAGAACACTGAGCACTTACGGTTTTATTTGAAAATAAACAACGACCCACAAAATAATGACAAACCGCACAAGAGTCATTATTGCAATCAATTTAACAGATATACCTACACTAAGTGAACTTATAAGCACTAGATCTATAACTCAATACGTGAAAGGATACAATTTGCAGCAATTTAAATACAGTCACAAGTCTTAAAAAACTAAAACAATGACAAATATATATGTATAATCCATTGACGTATACGTTACCGTCAATGGTATACTTAATCATAATTAGTCATAATATAACAACGTGATTGTGGTGATTGTTGGCATAAGTTTCAGACAACAGCACACATATACTATACACAGACCAACGGCCAATTCCAATATTCTTACCTGTGAATTAGCTTCATATAAAAACGTTAGAATCCTATCATCATCACCACAGGTCATTATATACCCTAAGTTAAGAGTATTTAGGCCTTCCACACGCTGGCCCAGTGCGGATTGGTCGACTTCACATACATCTTTGAACTTCTTCGCAGATGTATGCAGGTCGCCTAACGATGTTTTCCTACACCGTAGGAGCGTCGGACAGTTGTACATATGAAATTCGAAAAACGAAAAATTTCTATCTTCAGTAAACAAATCCACAGATGAATAGGACATTAAAATCGGTCGTTAGACACTCTACTCGGACTAAGAGGAAACATTGTCAATATTTTCGTATAGTGATAGGTATAGTATATCGAACGGTTATCAAATGAATGCGACTCAGTATCGATGACATGTAAAAGATAGGTGGATTTATTTATCGATAGTTTATAGGAAAACAAATAGATAATATCCTTAATAAAATTACTGAGAATATTATCGATTTGTCACATTTAACATATTCAGGCGAATTGATTATGGATCCAATTTCAGGTGAATAAGTCAATCTCGAACTGTCAGTCCACGCGGGAGTTACGCATCGGGAGGTTTGTTGTACATGCCCAGTGTTGTTGCGGGTAATAAGTGAGTCCCATCATACACGCCTAGCTATCTAACAGTAGGCGTGGGCGACTCTTGGCTGAAATGATGATGATGATGATGAAGAGAAATAAAAAAAAACACTTAAAAAATTTGACTGGGTGCTGCAGACTGCTGCACCGGACAGCTTGTTTATACTGCTGGGTCTGTTCCCAGGCGGTGCGTTTGGTGAATGAACCTTAACATACCTACACTGGGTGCGGAGAGATTCCGAAAGGTGGTTCAGCCAGGGGGACATCGGTGGAATAGTCGCTGGTATACCCCAGTCCTATGGCATATCCAAGTGGGCGGCCTAGTAAGCTCAGCCCCTTGTTGAAACCGTAAAGAGAATTCCCCCGCCTCAAAAAAGGTACTGCACCGGACATATGATTTTGTTCCGCAACTTACTCGGGTATTACATGTCAAAACAATGTCAACTATGCAAAACAAATGAAAAAGTTACATTATAATTTATTTATTCTTCATGTACTGTGTACAAAGGCGGACTTAATGCCATGGGCATTCTCTGCCAGTCGACCTTGGGGTGGTGCAGAGAATACAAGGTAGATGTTAAAAGAAACAACATTATTTGAAACAATAAACAACTAAAAAATACGCAAATCAATTTAAAAGTTATAATTATAACAAATGTTAACTATTTATATTAATATATAAATAAATAGTATTTAGTATAAAATATTACAATATACAAAATAAACATATATGAATATATATAAATATAGATAGTATATATAAGTATATATATAATATAATAATATATATATATAAATATCTATTGTTAAATAGAGAGATTGCTGGTGACTCTAGAGATAAAAATAAAGGGAAGGTTCTTATCGAAATTAAAATTATAATGCCACTAGCTTTCCGCTCGCGGCTTCGCCCGCGTTATTATTGTTTTCCCGTGGGAATTTTATATTTCCCCGTAAAATAATTTTGTAGCCTATTATATAGAATGCTGTTATTTATATTTAGGAGCTCGAATAATAGAATATCCCATCCGTCGGACCGAATATCCCAAACTCTAATGGTAAAAGCCCGAAATATCGTCTATTCTCTATAAAATCCTTACATTTACCAACTCATGTTGGTAAATTCTAAGATTTATTGGCAAAACCTAAGATTTACCAATATACGGAGTTTTACAGTAACATGTGAATGTATACTGAAAAGAGACGATATAATTGACCGAACCCAAAATGAAACAAAATCATTACACCCCCGTTCCCTAAATCTGAATTAACGCGTTAAGTACTCAACAAATCCTTATGAAACATCAAAAGCACAACCAAAGAAAATAGCAATAAACATTAATAAAATCCAATGCCTTTAAAATCTTATTATTTAACGCGAGAAGCACTCGGCAATATATCACTGGGAGGGTCATTACAGAAATTGCATGTTATAGACGATAATAATTCCTCATTGGAAACTTTAATCAGTGTCCGTGGCGAAACACTTCGGTAAAAATATGTAAATTAAAGTTTATGCAAGTGGAAATAGAATTAACAGCACATAAAGCAGACGATGAATTTATTATTTGTCCCAAGCTTGTGTGCATTTCAAGAATATTGCCATTTTTTAAATATAGCAATTTGTCCGCGAATTCGGTGCGTTTTCAAAAGCTTGAAGAGGGTAAGTACTTGGATTTCCCATAAAAAATTCTTCAGGCTAGAATTTTTATCATTTCCCTATGTTCTAATCGAGATTTTGAAAAAGAAAACAGAAAAAAATAAAGTGAATTTCATAATTTTTTTAAGTTTAAGAAAGCCCAAACTTACGACAACTATTGAGGATAAACTCTTTTAATAAGTACATACAAGTACGTATGTTGCACAGAAGCATGGCATAGCGTTTATTTAGTTGTACGAATTTGTATTACTGCGCATAAGTAGAGTTCAGAGGATAGCCTTCCATCCACTATAATCCGTAGTCTGTACGGATACTCTAATAGTGAAAAGTGAAAAGCATCGAATACACTATTAGGAGTTCACTATGATCCACCCACGAGCCACAATCAACGATTGGTACGAGTGATTCCGGTAACGCTTCAACTCCATTAGGATCTAGCGGCCGCTTCTAGATTTGGATTATTAGAACGCTTCAGAAGTATGTTCAAACGCACCTCTATTCTCATCTCAGTGATCAGTGGTAGATATCAATAAATTCCCAGAATGCTATGTTATCCACTAATACAGCCGGCCGGTGGACGCTAATAAAGTTGATGTGTTTCATGCAAATGGTGGATCACAGTGAACTTTAGAGTTCATTTTACTGGATTATTAGATTTCCTTTTACTGGATGTTTTAGATTCCTTTTACTGGTGGATCCTGTCACTGGATAGTAGTGGATTAAGCGGTGGGAAAACGGTCACGGTGCTCTTGTACTGATGATGGGGTTTTGCCCCAAGTAACTCCTCTGGGTGCAACCCATAATATGGGTTGCACCCAGAGGAGTTACTAACAAGAGGATAGGAGTTACTAAGATAATGAATATCCTGTTCCCCGAGAGGGTTTTTTTGCTTTGTTTGGTCGGCGATAGGGCTTCTGAGCCCGCCAGGTTAGTTACCGCCGTCTTACATCGACATTTAGAGGTAGAATTGCCAGTTCCTCAGTTAATGAGGACCAGGTGAAGCTCGCTTCCATCCTCGGCTTTATCGTCGCTTGCCATCAGGTGAGATGAAGGCCAAAGGTTCTCTGTTGTACGTTTATACGAAAAATCACAATCTCAATGCCGATCGTTTGGATTTGGTTCAAGAGTAACCCTACTGGTATTCAATGTCATCGAGATTCCATTCAGTGAGAGAAAAATATCACAAAAACCTTTGTATAGGTTAACTATAGCACCCGCGCCCTTGAACAAACGAGCCATGATTAATGATCCCGGTTCAGCTCGCCAAGAAATTGAGACGCAACTTTGGCCGCGCGACGGGTTCGAAAAAAACCCCATTCACACACCACGCGTTCCGTTCGCTTGGTCCTCTGCGGCAATTTGTGTTGAGTAAACCACCATTGTGCGACCGATGGCAACAATAGCGTAATTATGCGGCCCGAGAATAGATTGCTTAGTCCATCAATCACGAATAAGGTTCTAGTGTCTGTCTAATATTTCGTTAGAGAAAAAAAAATGTGTTTGAACTTCCCATTCATGTAACGAATTGTTAACAACTACATGAAAATAGCTTAAAAGGTGGTATACGAGTAGTCTATTTGGTGATTAATTTATCGATATCAAGTTGGGACAGTATTTTTAAAATTGAAGCGAATTAGATTTTCATCAAGAAGTAGGTCTTGTAACATTGCACAAAATTTAAATAATCGTTATTTATTATAAATATACTGTACTGCAAATAAAACGGGACACTTTAGACGACTTCAATATCGTCTAAAATATATAAGTACCTAGTTTATTAAAAGTAAATTAAATTGTAAATTTAATAATAACAAATATAAAGAAATGTGAAACCTTTGATGTAAACCACCTTTTAATCATTATTATTATAGTCTCTTCTATTCGCAATATGCTAAAACTCGCACCATATAAATGAAGATAAGAAAAAAAAGGAAACCAATGAATGTTACCTTTAATCAAATCCAAAGGTATGTTCAAAAGCACATAATCCAACACACAAACGTTCGATTAAACTTTTAAGAGCGAACACATAAGCAAACACTTTAAAATAAGAATTAAACGCCTAAGAGGGAAAACCGAATTCATGTACAATAGGTGTTGCACACAAAATCAGACTGAGAACGGGTTATCGTATCGTATTCCCGTCATGAACACTCCGAGTGCCGCAAGTTGAAGTTACTGGCTTGTTATTGTGATGATAATGCTTATTATGTTGGAAATAGTGCTCCGATAGTGCCCGTATCGTGCAATAAGCAATTAAGAAATACACCAATAGCTTATCTTGACGGTTCACAGCAAGCGGACTGCTTCAGTTATGTTGCCTAACGGGTCGACAATACCATTAGGTTATACTTTGCTTCCGACGTTATGGTAACATACTATAGTCAAGATTGAGATGAGCATTAATCGTAACATAGATCACTATTAGAAAAAAAAACTAATGAAACTCAATTTTTACATCCTATTCTGAAGTGAGGGAGGACTTTTCACTTTATCACAAGCTTACTAGCGCGTGTGACATATTTTCGTCGATTTTCGAGGGAAAAAAATTCAACAAAAGTATTGAAGCTGATTTGTAACTTGTTAGTTCTTCATCACCACTGCATACAATCCTACAATAGGCTCATTGACAAATACAGTTAACGCCCCGCAAGTGTTAAACGTAATCTGAGTCTGACATACGGACACAAAGTCGGCGGCCGCTTGATTGCACTACAAATCGTGTAGTTCAGAAGTCAGCTGTTAATCCATCGTGATCGGCGCTTCAAAAGCCCCCGGGCGCCGCCCGGTCTAATTGGACTTAATTGACTGACGCGCGCGCACGCCCTTCCCGCAACACAGCTAAATGGATTTATATGCAGCCTGTCCGGAACTGAAGCAGCGATTTCACGTTTGTGACGATAAGGACTCCGCAAAATATTAATGCAAAACTTAGTAACATTTTTTAAACGAAGTGGAATAGTGCACACCGTTGGCTAATCATCAGGCGTGTGTGGGACTCCCCCTGCCGAGTGCGGGACATACCCGCTAAACTAACCTCGATGCCCATCTTGTTCATAGTCAGGGTGATCCGTGGTCTGGGCAATCCCAATTCTCCGGACCGTCAAAAGTTTTATCCTAAGCCCTATGAATAGCCAACCTAGTGGTAAGCGGACATTACACACGCATCCCATCTTAGTGGGATATTTTTGATTTGTGTGACTGCGAAAATATATTGCCGCTTAAAACTGTAAATCATTAGACCTGAAGCCGGCTTTTGACTATAGGATGTAATATATATTACATGTTCAGCTATATATTACATCCCGGGTTTGCTGTTCTCACTATCAGATATATTTTTTAGAATAGTTCAGCTTCTATGATCCTTACATCATAACGTCTTTTATTGAAACGGTTGACCTCTCGTTATTAAATGGATAATATGGAAATTGTTTTGCTAGATACTTTCGATAGTTCATCAGACGAAAATGATGCAGTATTCGATTTACATGTCTCATTATTTAGAAAAAATACAATAAACGTCGATTCTGGATATCGAATCTTAATAGACTAAAGGCCTTACTAATAACCATTGTATAAACCTTGTATAGTTAAGTAGTGTTTTGTCTCTTTTGTTCGAATTTGAAATGTCATTCGAGTGAACGTGACAAAACACTGTTTAACTAAATCAGGCGTATACAATGGTTATTAGTAAGGCCTTAAGAAAAGATTATAGTGAATTTCTTATTACGTTTCTCCATGCAGCATCCTTAATTTCATTCATTTTATACTCTTCAAGATTAGTCGTAAACCCAACACTTTCTATAAAATGTTCCATTATAGGGATAAATACGTAAATAGGTAAATACGTAAAGAAAAGATTGCGAACCAAAATACCCAAAAATCATAACACGCGGACAGCTATGTAAGTACGTGCGCATGACCGTCACGATTCGAAATGAAGGCGAGGCAGGGGCAGAGGTGCGGTGTGCGGGAACGTGAGGTAAAATATATCGCCTTCAAATATAGCTCGGTCAAGCGAAAAAATATTTACAGTTTGGGGTGTAATATATATTATAGCACAGTGAGAACGGTCTCGTAAAAAAGTATGGCAAGCGATAAAATATTATATCTCAAAATGTAATATATATTACATTATATCCCATAGTCAAAAGCCGGCTTGAGAATAGCTCTTGAGGAAAAACCCGCAGAAATCTAGAAATAGCATATTTAGCATAATAAAGTACGATCCAAATAAGTTAGTGACTGATAAGATCCCTTGACAAAATGTTACGTTTACATTCACATTTACTGGTTATCACGGTGAATCAATTACCTTATTAGTAATCTGTGACCAGTGATCACAACTACTGAGGGCTATTCAATATGCTATTCGTGTGGTGAGTATAACCTCACTGAGGTGGGCAATTCCATGTGAATTGGAAATAATTTCATAGCAATAGGCTAGATGACTAAAAATTTTTTTTTGTTTTAAGAGGATTGTGAAGCTGTAAATTTTCATACAAAAAGCGATAACGCTTTTCTCCCTCTAAACATAGTCCAATTTTCATAATTTTTGGAAATCTTGTAGATATAATGAAAAACTAGGTTCGTACGTTTTGATTTTGAAGAAATATTGCTCAGAATATAAGTTATTAGCATCTAAATATCTATATTTTCGACTTAAAAACTACCTTGAGCATTTTTGTCTTTTTTTGACTAAATTATACTGAATTACAAAAAAAGCAAAACGTACAAACATAGATTAAGGTATACTGAATCGAATGAGACCAAAAGCGTCTAATTTCATAAAGGTTTAGGGGGGTAAAACAGTTATCGCCCGAAACAATATTTCAAGCAGGAATTGTAGGCAATTTCGACCATTTCTTGCAACTCTCTCTATCGCACGATACGGGTCGGGGGCAGGGGTACAATGTAGTGATAGTGATGTGAAATAATGTTATCGTAGTTATTGTCGCCTAGGGAGGAGAAAGTAATATCGATATATCGATCAATAGTGAAAGTTATTACTCAAGTCGGAACTATTAATCTTCACAAATACCTTATACATGAAAAAGTAAATATGTTTTTGAATACGTTTATTGATTTTAGTGTTTTATTTTAAAGATTTTATTTCAATACAAATTTCCTTATTTAAAGGTTAGCAGCCTGTAGCCTGTTAACTTTACTGTAAATTCCCAAAACCAAAAAAGGAAATAAATGTAAGTAGTTGTTTGTTATAATAAATATGTGCCATAAAGAAACCAACTCAAAATAAATTCGTATTTTGTTTCTTGTGATAGGTATTTGTTATGCAATGTATGAAGTTGGAGCAGCTAAAAACGTGTAATAGACTATGCAAGTAGCGTTATGTTTAATATTATTTTATTTGAATTTTATTCCTCTAAAGCTGGGCTCTAAGGTTTTACTCGCGTTATGGAATCTACGATTGTATAAAAAATACAAACGACAAAGTACCTAAATAATATACGAGTATGTAGGGTAGGCAGTAGGAGCGTCAGACAAATATACATATGAAATTCGAAACGAAAAACACATTGGTACATGGGTCTCGAACCCCGACCCCCCGATTGGAAGGCAAGTGCCGAGTCCACAGCGCCACCGACGACAGCAGGTGGAATACCAGTCCGGAAAGGGCTGCAGTGGCTATTTAACTCCGTCATACTCGAGGGCAATACGCCTAAAGCATGGCACAAGGGTGTGGTGGCACTGTTCTTCAAAAAGGGCGATAGGGCCCAGTTAAAGAACTACAGACCCATTACGCTCCTGAGTCATGTACTCGTATACAAGCTGTTCTCGAGAGTTATCACGAATCGTCTCGCGCGCAGGTTTGACGACTTCCAGCCTCCCGAACAAGCCGGATTCCGAAGGCTATAGTACCATAGACCACATTCATACGCTGCGGCAGGTTATACAGAAGACCGAGGAGTATAATCTGCCACTATGCTGGGCGTTTGTGGACTATAAGAAAGCCTTCGATTCTGTCGAGACCTGGGCCGTGCTTAGGTGACTCTAGAGGTGCCAAATAGACTACCGGTACATCCAAGTGTTGAAGTCATTGTACGAAAACGCCACTATGTCAGTCTGCCTTCAGGACCAGAACTCTAAACCAATACGACTTCAGCGAGGTGTGAGACAGGATGACGTTATATCGCCGAAGCTGGTCACAGATGCGCTGTAGGATGTATTTAAGCTTTTGGACTGGGGAGGACATGACTCACCTTCGTTTTGTCGATGATATCGTGGTCATGGCTGAGACCGTGGAAGATCTAGGCACAATGCTCGAAGACCTTTGTAGAGTTTCCTAACAAGTGGGTCTTAAAATAAACATGGACAAAACCAAAATCATGGTAAATTCCTATGTAGTACCCACTCCTGTGAAGGTTGGCGGCTCTACACTGGAAGTTGTTGACAAATATGTTTACCTGGGGCAGATAGTCCAGCTCGGTAAATCCAAGCGTTCCAGTGTTGCCAGTGATGACGTCCGGAACTGAGACGTGGCCGTTTACAATAGGTCTCATCAGAAGGCTTAATTCAAAGGGCAATGGAGAGGGCTATGCTCGGGGTTTCTCTACGCGATCGCATCAAAATGAAGAGATTCGTAGAAGAGCTAGAGTCACCGAGATAGCCCAAAGAATTGCAAACCTTGAGTGGCAGTGGGCAGGACACATAGCTCGCAGGACTGACGGCCGTTGGGGCGGAAAGGTCCTTGAGTGGCGGCCTCGTACCAGGAGACGCAGCGTTGGTAGGCCCCCCACAATGTGGACCGATGATCTGGTGACGGGAAGCCGTTGTATGCGGGAGGTGCAGGACCGATCGGTTTGGTGATCCCTGGGTGAGGCCTATGTCCAACAGTGGGCGTCTCTTGGCTGAAATGATGATGATGATGAAAATCACTGTTGTTGCTAAATAAGGCAATCTGCTAAACAGCGTTTAACATTCTTCTTTGTTATACAGACCAATCACCACTGCACAAATAAATTAAACTGAGATCAAGGAAAAAAACTTCTCCAAAGTTTGGCAAAATTAAAGCAAATAGAAGGGATCAAATTAAATATTGAAATTATTTAAAATATTAATGTAACCGAAAATAAATCATCCATCGTGTCACATTAAAACAAGCATTACTAAGACGTTATATCGCCGAAACTGTTCACATCTGCGTTGGAGGATGTATTTAAGCTTTTGGACTGGAGAGGTCTCGGCATCAACATAAACGGCGAGTACATGACTCACCTTCGTTTTGCTGATGATATCTTAGTAATAGCTGAGACCGTGAAGGATTTAGGCACAATGCACAAAGACCTCTATAGAGTTTCCCAACAAGTGGGTCTTAAATGAACATTGACAAGACTAAAATAATGTCGAATTCCCGTGTAGTATCCACTCCTGTGAATGTTGAAGGCTTTACGCTGGAAGTTGTTGACGAATTTGTTCACCTGAGGCATATCCAGCTCGGTAAGTCCAACTTCCAGAAAGAGGTAAATCGACGAATCCGACTCGGCTGGGCAGCGTTCGGGAAGCTGTTCGCGGTCCATCTGCCGCAGTCTCAAGACGAAAGTCTTCAATTCGTGCTTGTTGCCTTGCCAGTGTTAACATACGGAACTAAGACATGGCCGCTTACAATGGGTCTCATAAGAAGGTTCAAAGTCACTCAAAGGGCAATGGAGAGGGCTATGCGCAGGGTTTCTCTATGTGATCAAATCAGAAATGATGAAATCCGTAAATGAACTAGAGTTACCGACATAGCCCAAAGAATTGCAAAACATAAGTGGCAGTGGGCAGGACACATCGCTCGTAGGACCCCGAGTGGCGGCCGCGTACCGGGAGACGCAGTGTTGGTAGGCCCCCCACAAGGTGGACCGAAGATCTGATGAAGGTCGCGGGAAGCCGCTTGATGCGGGAGGCGCAAGATCGATCCTTGGAGGAGGCCTATGTCCAACAGTCGACGTCTCTTGGCTAAATGAGTGAATTTGCAGCTCTTTTCATATTACTCCCAGGATCCTTCACCAAGGCAATATCTCCTTTTTTTCAAATTCTTGCAATATGTCCTGAATTTCCTTTTAATTTTTTTTCATCAGTATGTTTCCCATTTTTACAACTCGCAAATGTACGCACGCTCGTGATGTTGGATCGCACTGATCTCACGTTCGCTCGATATTTTTCGGCGCGCCGACTTCGTAGGCCGGCGGCGGCGGCGCGGGAAGAAGACACGGCGGCGGCGGTGCGCCGGCGCGGCGCTCATATCTAATGCACATACGCCCAGACCGGAACAAATTTCTGTAGGCCATACAAAACATCTGTCCCGTGCGGGAATCGAACCCGCTACCTGTTGCTCAGTATACTCGACCTCTGCGCTAACCGTGTCAACCGTCTTTTGTGTGTATGTTACGCGATTACTCCACCAATTGTGGACCGATTTTCAAAATTCTTTTTGTATTCGGTAGAGTATACTCCTAGGGTGGCCCCTAGGTCACCAAAGTCAGGTTCTGATGATGGGATCCTATGAAAATCGAGGGATACCCTAATTTAATTAGGGTTTCTTTCACTAAAAAGTTTATTATTTCTAACTTTTCAGTGTTTTTGTAGTCCGGACGAACCCGACGAATCGAACCCCGCCGGACGGACCTCCCGATCAACATCCGGTGGCCTCAACCACAAGACTATTAGTATAACTACCCAAGATTAGTGTATAAAAATGAGAGGTATTTTTTATTTGATGCATAATTATTACTTAATATTTTTAAATCCCTGCTCCTATTTAGTTTGTATGTAAAAGTATAAATTTATCTATCTAAAATAATATATTTTTTGTTATTTATTTTTAAGTTAACAAGAGGTCTGTTCTTGTTTAAACAATTGTAAATGTCATTTTATGTTTAGTGTTTATTTTTTTCATAAAAGGATCCATTATTGATTCACATCTCAAATGAAAATCATTTTAATTCAGTATAACACTCATCTTACAAAAAGTCATTTTCTTTAGACAGGTAAATGTACGATAGATAAGTAGACTTTCATAACAAATAACAGCTCAGTCCTATAAAGTAGGACTTGGTAGGGATACCAAGTAAGTGCCTATACTATAAATTTCAAAGGAATACTGAAATAATTTACGAAACTTATCTACTAAAATATTATAAAGAAAGAAGATTTGTATTTTTGTTTGTAATGAATAAACTTAAAAACTAGCTCACTGGGAAGTCTCGGCGTAATTATTGTTAAAATGATTTTTAGAAATAAAGCTTTTTTTATTTATTATATTTTTTATTTTTAAAAACTACTAGGCTGATTTAAAAAAAATTTTTGACTAATAGAATGCTACATTATCACTGAGTAATATAAGGTTAAAAATAATTTTTCATACGGGAAAACAAAATTCCCTCACGAAAAACGAAAATAACGAAGGCAAAGTTGCGAGCGGAAAGGCAGTCAGGAATACCTAAGCAACGCAAAACATTACAAACGGTAAAATAATGATCTCGAGTTCTCGCGCCGAGGAGTCGCGCGCTGCTGTCGTTGTGTGAGTGAGAATTTGCGCGTGTTGTATTTGTGGTGTAAACGCCAGACGGGAGGCCGAGCGGTGTGAAACAGATAGCATTTTAGAAAATACCTACTCGCGCCGCGCACGATTACTTCACAATCCTCTTAATAGAAGCTCATTTATATAATAAACAGAAAGAAAAAATCAGTTTTCGAATAACTATAAAAACAACCAAAATATAAGGTAATAAAGATTTTTCTCCATCTCTTTCTAGCAAAACAGCAATTTACAAGGAGTTTATATGGCCGTACTTAACAGTGACGTCACGGTTGATGTCGGATCTCTCTGTCTAATCGCCTTCAAATTAACAACTTAAAATGCTTGTATCTAATGTATTTCTAAGCCGATTTAAATTCTAATTTCACAGGACTGCATCTTTTTCCACGTTATTTTAATATTTAATGACGAGACGTAAAAATTTGAATTCAGTCATCATCTCAATTATGTAATGGATTTTGTATGGATGTGTCCTGTTGGGCAACAATAGAGACGGATGTATAAAATAAATAATGTTAAAATTGAGTTATGATTAACTGGAATGAATAAGATTAGGAATGAATATATAACAGGCAGTATATTACAGGCTATTTATAGGAGGGAGACTCTATACCAGGGTTGTCTGCTTGGGTACCTCCGTCTTACCTATTTCTGCCGCGAAGCGGCAGTGCTTGCATTGCTGTGTTCCGGTTTGAAGGGCAGTAAAACTACTGGGTACCGTCAGGGTACCGTTACATCTGATGTCACAAATTGGCAACGTACACAAATTGTTCTTGTGGGGTTGCAGTTTTACTGCGAATCTCACAAGAGCCACATGTATTACAGGTGACTGTTACCACTAACCATCAGGTGGACAGTTTGCTTGTTTACCAACTTAGTTGTATAAAAAATAGTTTTAAAGGAGTAACAAAGAAGATACGAAGGAACACGATAGCGTGCGACGGGCATGTGATGAGGAGGTAGAGGTAGACCCAAGAAATAGTAGATGAATTGCGTGAAGGATATGCATGCGAGGAATATAAGTAATGAGATGGCGTATGAATAGAGACAAATAGAAAATGTGCTGCATTGACCGCGCATAAGAGTGGGACTACTAGTCCCACTGTGAAATCCATCCAGCACATTCATTATGATGAATGTGCTGGATTTTACACCTTAACAATGTCACGCATATCGTCATTTCAGCCATAATATAACGACCTTTGTGTCAAGGTCTTCCTTAACAGACTTACCCTGGTGAGAGACAAGCCAAATTCCTTAGGGGACGCAACAGGGAATTAAGATTGATTCTCTCTCACCACGGGCAGTGTTAGAACCTCCTCCATCTATCGGCAGGATAAATCGCGAGCAAGTGAGGTTGATTTGGATCCTGTCAGATGTTATTCAGATACATGCTTCACACAACTATACCAAAATCCTCAAGCAACGCCAGTGCTCATAATTAGGTCATAACTTACACGGGGTCAAAGCCAGGACCGCGGCGTCCTATTACGGGGCGGGGACCAATGGAACTGTCGGGTGGCGTTATTAACGACGGCCGGACAATCATGCTAATGCTATTAAGTGGTCGCGAGCGCAATCGGCGGCCGTGCGAGCGCCTGCACCGTGTGTTTTATTGGCAGTGCGGCTGCCAGCGCGCTTGTACCATTGCTCCATAAGTCTAGAGACCCCTTTATGAGGAGCCAACGCATATTTAGCAATAGGTACGTGGATCGAAATGGGGATCCCAATTTATGTCATTCTATGTGCAAAGACTAGATAGGTATGACGATTTGATTTAACTACCTTATGACTGTGGATTAATTTACTGTGGAATTTACGAGATATCGGTATCCATAGAAATTAAAAGAGAACGAATATAGATGCGTTGGTGGCGCTGTGGACTCGGCCTTCTAATCGGGAGGTCCGTCGTGGTTCGAGCCTGCCATGTACCAATGTGTTTCTCGTTTTTCAAAGAACAATGGCGAAAACGTATTTACAAAAAAAATTAAGCGTTTAGAAATGCGATCTTAAATAATATTTTACTATTTTTCAGAATGATCCGGATACCAAAGCAATGGACAAATATAATTCTGTCCGTTCCATTGCGCAAAACATAGGTAATGCTTCGTTATTTTTAATCAGATAGGTAATAATTGAAAAAAGAGTTTTTCGTGTCTCCAAAGAATTTTCAAATACTAAATGTTAATGAAATTATTCCCTCATACCTTTAAATCATATGTTTTGCTTATCTACTTTCTATTTTTTACATGTTATCCGGTTTTATGTGGCTGTATGGGGCGTAGATTCCTTGGCCCTCCCTGTATAAAAAAACCTTGTTGCGATTTAATGTTGGTGTTTACTTGCGATTTTATTGTGATTTTATTTTATTCGACCTGGACTGCTTTTTGGACTCTGATATTTCTTTGTGTGACTCGTGCTTGCCTCAGCAGTTCAGGACACCGATTAATTGTGCATTTGTATTGGATAGTAATCCTAAGTAATACGTATTATCTTATTTTTGGCGAGTGGACGATGAACACGCTGACCACAGAGATAGTTCAGGTGTCATAAAAATATTCAAAATGATATACAGTTACACGATTCTGAGTTGTAAATAGGTATCCATAAATGTCAAACATTTTGTATCAATAATAACCTCAAAGTATTTAAAATGAAATATCTTTTTTTCCAGACTTCTCATTGAAATAATTTTATAGACAATTCTTCAAAATGTGATTTTGAATTGTTTTTGCTATGTTTTATTTCTGAACGCAAATTTTTTGGGGAAATTAAATCATGTATGGGGACCTGCCATTGTTCTTTCATATGTACATTTGCCGACGCTCCTACGGTGAAGGAAAACATCGTGAGGCAACCTGCATACATCTGTGAAGAAATCGAAGTGAAGTCGACCAATCCACACTGGGCCAGCGTGGTTGACTAAGGCCTAAACACCCTAATATAGGGTAAGTTCGAGCCCCTCAGTGGGGACGTACGAGTATATGAGCTGTGCCCGCTTTCTTCATGAACCAACTATGTATGCACAACTAGTTGTGCCATTAAATTCTTTTTTGTTAAATCTTTTGATGATGAAATATAGGTATTTATGTTTGTAAATACAATAGATATCTATTTATTTTCGGTGTGTGTATTTAGATTTGCATGCTCTCTATTGTCGAATGTTCTTTTTCTAACACAAATAGGGAAGCCTTCTGGTCTTAACCACTAGACAACGTAGGCGGTTGAAATGTTCAGTTTGATATTCGTCTAGAACAAAATTATTAAGTTTAAATACTTACATCATTACTTTATCATTTTTATAGAAACCTTAGAACGAGCTAATTCGTCTAAAGTTTTGTTTCTACAATCACATCTGTTTCTATTATCTACCTTATATCTACATTTATCACAAATTTTACATTCGCCTGTATAGGCGGAGTTCCGGTTCCCACGACATATTAATGACTAGGCAAAACTAAAGCTGTGGGTACGTTCCTTTTATGCGCGGGCGACCATAGCGCGGCTCATTTGCGGTAAAAGACAAACGGGCAAGATCGGAGGCGAGCACAAATTTCGCCGATATAATCGTCCCGGTAAGACAATGGTTATCGGGCGAGATACCGTCCGTGGCTGATGGACGCGGCACGCCACGCTGCGTCGATAGTATCTCTATCGTGACGCCCGCCGTTGCACACTCGTGCACCAATTATTATTATTGAATATCTCACATAGGGTTGCCAGGTGTCCCGATGTTGAGAGGTATATGGACACGTCGCAATTTAATCAAAATCGAAACGCAAAAGTTCCGATTATTGACCACATCACAAAATTTGTCAATTTTCCATAATAAAGCACTAAATATTATATCTGAATTATTTTGAGTACTTACATTAAATGAATACATATAACACTATGCTGTATGTACGGGATCCGTTCTCTTTGCCTTTCCACACAGAAGAAGACAACACGAAGTTTCGCTTTCTAAACCTGGCAACCCTATTCTCACAGGACCAGCAGCCCCTTGATTGTGTAACAAAAATCCTAGCGCGATCCCTTTCAATTTTGACAGTCCCAAGTGCATCCGTCAGATTACAATTTTTATCAGACAGTCGACACAGAGAGTCTTGTTTTGACGCCGCAGTGACTAGAGTATTCAAGGCGATCGTGATAGATTTTTTCTTAGACAAGACAATAACTCCCGGCAATGGACACTCCTTCGTAATAGATTGTCGATAGGTGCCACATTGGGGTCAACCTACGATTTGATTGGCCCCGGTCAAGTGACAGTTTGGGCGCGCTACTACGACCGTAATTCAATGACGACCCCGTACCGGCGACGACGACGTATCGATGAATTTATCATTGAATATTAATAATGATACATTGACGTCTCAACTCAACGTTCGAGTGTTATCTATATTGTTTCTCAATTCAAGAGCTTTATCAAGTTAATGAAGCAATCGTATGCTTTAAAAAGCAATAACTGTGAGAGATACGATGGAAAATATTAAATAATAACGGATAACTTTTTGTTTTTTTTTTCCCAATAGATTACATAACATATTAAATTCGTTATCTCTTTATAACGAGAACGAATAGGCACATATTAATATTAATAAAGTTAGTGTCAATTGCTCAGCAATTAATATCACTACGATCCAGTACGAGGAAATCAAATGCTTCTAGTTGTAAACAAAAGAATGATTCTCAAAAGTCTATTATAATTACAGCCATTACTTACATTTAATAGGTGGAGCTGTTGATGTCAAGATCATTCAGGCCACCTGTAACAACACAATTAGGCATTAAGCAATCTGAAGACATTAAAGAATCTAATTAAATAATAAGTCATTTATACTTTATTTATTTATTTGTGAAGAACCAAAACAATATTTCTTACCGACCAATGTTTAGGCTCTCTTGCATAATTAGTTTTTTTGCTGTTTAAAATTTCTTTTCATATAATATTTAATTTAAAAAAAAGCAGTAACTATGCAATTAAATTAACAATCTACATCAGTATATTCCTAAGATCAGATTAACAATTTATAAACCCATCCTTAAACCTTATTAATAATAAACCAGAAATAAGCAACAATTTTGCACATACATATTATGTGTTATGTTTTAACTTTTAAGAGTGTTAACACTTCGTGATAATGGGATAAATTTTATTCGAGTAACTGTTCCACTTCCATCATTTTAAAGAAATAAAAATGTTTGTGAAATAAAATATTGTAATGTTGGCATTTTAAAAGAGGAGACGAAAAAAATACAAGACCTTCCGAGTGTCTTGCATGTTCTTCTCGAGAAGGCTCTCCCAATTTCCGAACAGGTGTAGAGTCAACTTTTTCATTTGACTTGTATTTGCACACATCTTAATAAGTTGGCGTGTGTGTACATACAAGGATTAAATAATTTAGTTAATTAGATTCTTGGTTGAAGATTTTTATGTTTTTTTTTTGACGTCAATAAGTGCCTTTATAAGTGTATATTGAAATAAAGATGTTTGAGTTTGAGTTGTATGTATAGGTGCGTAAATATTGAACAACAAAAAACGATATAACATACACAATTGCTAATATAGGTAATATGATATTTATTGATCCAATAATAAACATCAAACACAATCACATGTTAAAATTGTGTATTATTGGAATTACGATTCACAATCACAAGTCATGAAAATATTATCATGAACGCACATTTGAAAGTCACAGGTAAACAGTGAGCGGAAGTCGACGAAATCATTCACGTCCCATACATACCGCGGGACGAAGATGTGAAGATTATGCGCCGGCCGCTATCGCGATGTGAGATCTCGCACGATTCCGACAACGTCCGACACACGGACGATTGTCTTCTCCGTCCGGGTAAAATTAAAATAATGCCGCTCAGAATTATGGGGCATTCTGACGTGGCCACACATCCCGGATTTAGTGGGACAGTCCTGCTTTCAGGCCGCCCTGTGATCTCTAAGCATGATCAGAATATGCTGTTCCCGTTCGCAGTGTGCGAGGATACATATCGATGGATATACACGGTTATTTTCTTATCACCCTGGAAAATTTTAGGGACGCTTCAGGACACATCCATTATTTATTACATAAAAAAATAAATTAAACATTTAAAAAAAATCTCTAAAAATGCTGCTCTCAACAAGTGCAGCATTTTTGGGATTTTTTATAAAATTAATATAAAATTAAGTGAGTTATTTTTTTTTATTCATATTTAAATCATTCTAATGCCATGTCGTGAAGCTTCACTTAAATTTTCAAGGGTGATAAAAAATAACCGTGTATGTCATGATATATCACGATATATATCATCAAATCTTGTGTTAAAGCTCCATTTCTATTTGGAAATGCGACCTGACATTTAGAATAAGTTTAAATTAGTAATAGTATTTTTAGAACTCTATCTCCCAAGGTGGGTAAAACGGGCGATAAAGTGTGAAATTGGTGATTTCTGGATTTGGAACAATGAAACCTAACCACTCTATTATATGGTTATTTTCATAAAAATGCGAGAACGGGAAATAACAAATCAGTCAAAATTGATACGTCCACGCGGGCAAAGCGGCGGATGGAGAGCTAGTATATAAATCTAAATAAAATCAATTCATTTAGATTTATTTAATTTATATAAGTACCGGAAGGAGACTCTGTACCAGGGTCGCCTGCTTGGGTATACTCTTTGCATAAAACAAACAGTAAAAAACAATAAATACAAACAATAGTGAACTCCTACAAAACAATAAACACAAACAATAGGTACCTCCGTCTTACTTATTTCTGCCGCAAAGCAGCAGTGCTTGCATGGTTGTGTTTCGGTTTGCAGGGTAAGATATGGCAGTGAAATGACTGGGTACCGCGACTTATGGCAGTGAAGTGAAATGACTGGGTACCGCGATGTATGTTACCAACTTGTGACATCTTATGTCACAAGTTGGTAACATACACTGTGGTTCTTGTGGGGGTAGCAGATTTACTGCAAATCTCATAAGAGTCACATGTACTACCACTTACCATCAGGTGGGCAGAATGCTTGTTTGTCAACTTACGAGTATGTAGTTGTATAAAAAACATTCTTTTCATGTTGTTGTCTTTTAATAAATAATATTTTTTTACAGAATTCCACAATATCCCGATTCGCGAAAATGATTAATGGTCACGTGAGGCACGCCGCATGCCGCGTGGCCGTACAGTCCAACAACAATATCGGGAACAGCGGTAATGCTAATTCAATAGCGTAATATCTCCGTATCTCGACGAAGTCCCCCGCGGTCGATCCGCCCGATAGTCTACGATCGCGCCGATATGGTTTTGTTCGTGATTTATTTTGGCCTCTCCCATATAAGTGCTGTGTGCGGCAACAATGGGCCGCGACTTGGATTTACGACAGTCGATTTGGTAGCGATAAAAGATTTAGCTTCAGGTAAAGGGTTGGCTGGTACTCTGCCTATGCATTAGCTCAGCACAACAGGAGAACACGAGTCGGGCATCGGAATACAGGAATAAATGAATCGA
Source organism: Schoenobius gigantellus (assembly GCA_963935595.1). Lineage (NCBI taxonomy): Eukaryota > Metazoa > Arthropoda > Insecta > Lepidoptera > Crambidae > Schoenobius > Schoenobius gigantellus. The sequence goes on along the minus strand of OZ012555.1, from coordinate 9,210,670 downwards.
GATGTGAGTATTGTTGGCTCTGTTATACTTAAGGTGCTGGCGCCAGAATGAGTCTTCGAATTACAGCGAGCTGTTGAAGAGTCGGGTATCGGAATACCGGGATAAATGATTCGAGGTGTATTGCTGACTCTGTATTAGATATCGAATATGAGCGAGCTGTTTAACACTTTGAAGCTATCAGTAACTGTAGATTTTAACGGCATTTAAATAAGTGTAAAGAGGTTTTCAGTGATGGAAAATAACATTTTATTATCGATAGAATATGTCATATTATGCCTACACTTCAAAAGCGATAGCACATATAGTACATACACAGTTACATGTGATATGACTTTATATCGTGGGTTGGGATGGTATCTCCAATAAACTTTTAAAAGATAATGTAGACACTTTTGTCCCACCCCTTAATTAGATTTATTTCATGATTATCTAAATTCTAAGCAATCGATACCAATGGGTCAAGTTTGGTGATCGCTCAGTGCGTACAAGCACTGAGCGATCAATTTATTATGGGGTTCCACAGGGCAGTATACTCAGTCCAACACTGTTTCTGGTGTATATTGATGGACTTCTTCAGCTTGAAATCTTGAATAGTCGTATAATTTCATATGCGAACGACACAGTACTCTTGTTTTATGGCAATTCATGGAATGACACCTTTATAACGGCTCAAAGTGGAGTGGAAAAAGCTGTTCAATGGCTTCAAGTGAATGGCCTGACCCTCAATTTAGGTAAAACCAAGTATCTTACATTCGCTATGCGTTCCCCTACATTCAGCAATACCCTTAAACTCGAGGTCCAGTGACACGAGTTGGAACGTGCGAATGTGGTGAGATATTTGGGCGTCATGTTAGATGATAAATCTTAACTTTAAGCATCATATTAATTGTTCCTCGTTTTTAAGACCCTTAGGGACATTTTAGAGCCATCTTTACTTAGGCTAGTTTATGTGTCCCTTTGTCAATCTCTATTAACTTATTGTATAAGTTGTTGGAGTGGAGCTCACAAAACCGATCTGATGAGGTTGGAGGTGGCACAAAGAGCTTTATTGGCACCTTCAAACCTTTTTTCTTTCCAACCATTAAGTTATACAAATATTGTGAGGTTCTTACAGTTCGACAACTTTTCTTGTTCTTTATAATATTGTTGAAACAGTATTCCACACTCGATTATAATTCCAATAAATTCCAGAAAAGGAGAGCATGTGCAGTCTGCGATCAACTTGTTCGTTCAAGAACTGCTTTTATCCATAGATTTTTCTCATTTCTTGGTCCATTGACATACACGGTTATTTTTTTATCACCCTGGAAAATTTTAGGGACGCTTCAGGACACATCCAATATTATATAAAAAATAAAAAAAATGAAATAAAAAATTTAAAAAAAATATTAAAAAAATAAAAAAATCTCTAAAAATGCTGCTCTCAACTAGTGCAGCATTTTTTGTATTTTTTAAAAAATTAATATAAAATTAAGGAGGGGGGTTATTTTTTTTATTTATATTTAAATCATTCTAATACCATGTCGTGAAGCGTCCCTTAAATTTTCCAGGGTGATAAAAAAATAACCGTGTATATACAATTTTTTTTTAATAAAAGACAACATTTTTCTGAATTCTTTTGACTGTAGGCAAACTCTTATATCGTGGTTAGAGGCACTTTCGTACGATGATACTGAAAACCTTTTAAAAGTGGATAAGTAGTAAGTTTCATCCCATCAATAAATTCGTTTAAATGAATTCCTGTTTCTTGTAAATCATACGAGTATTTTATAAGTCTGTATACTTAACCGGTTCTCTTTTAATACGCATGTTTCTAAACAAACCCTGTCTTCACCACTCACATACATCTTCACTTTACACATAGAGAGGTAAAAACACACCCATCGATAAAAAAAACATTTTTGGTATTATTGTTCTTGTTTGTTTTCCTGTTATTCTTATAATACGTACTATTTTATGTAACTGTAACTTGGAGCGCTGGTTACTCGAGATACAGGCTAACGCCTAGTTCGAAAACAGATGCGTTTAATATTGTTGTTGTTGTAATTCTTTGAATATTTTTTTTATTCGGTATAGTACCGGAAGTAAAAACGAGAATCACGGGCCTAAGCCAAGTGCGTAGTATCGCTATGAATTTACGGATCAAAAGTTGGGGCGTTATTGTAGGATTGTAAAAATTTTCTCGGAAGATAACGAAACGTGTATTTCGGAAGATTGAGTGTTCAGGGAATAAAAGAGTTGTTTAGGGATTATACCAGTGCTAGAGATTACTATAGGAACTATTGTTACGTTATTTAAATTCCACATACTGGCTTTTTCTTCTTTTAAGTCAATGTACTTGGTTTGTTTTTCAGCAATAGTGGCCTGTAAATTGTGTGTGTGTTAAGGATAGATATATTAATTAGCTGAACAGAGCAGTCTTAGAGGGTTATATCGGGTCTATTATAATGGGTAGTTTTGTCTGTGAGGATGGCTCTATCAAAATATATTTTGTGGGTACTATTTTACCTTGTTACTTATTTTGCTCTAGAATCATAATTGAAACACCTAAGCACATAAGATGACATTTTGTAGTATTATATCTATTAATTATAGATTAATACCACAATACTAACACTGCTCGACTGTTTTGACGCGGACTGATGGTTTTATATTTGCACTACGTGCGCGCTTGACATACATAGTTGGCTACATTTTTAAAAGTACCTATGTATAAAGACCCAGGTAACAATGTGAATAGCGTTAAATTCCTAAGGAGTGCCATCGATCATCATGCGGAGCTATCTCAATTTGAAACCACGAATCCCTACCAATATTATAAATACGCAAAAGTTGTTCAGTCTGTCTATTACCTACGCCTTCATGTCGAAACTGCTGAATCAATTTTAATAACATTTGATATAGAGATAGCTGAAGCTACGAAGAGGAAGGATATAGGTTACTTTTACCCGAAGTTCAATGACTTCCCTGTGGAACGCGTCCTATATAGGTACTGTTCTAATCACTACTAGTGATATTAAAAATCCTCGTCGACAAACGTTGATAATTTAACATTTGAATATGAAAATAAGCTTTCTCTGTTCATGCAGTGCGCTAAATACCTAGTCGCGCTATGACTCAACCACACAAGTCAGATTAAAATACACTAACGTGCTATGAGAAGCGATAAACGTTTGATGCCAAACATTATGCAAGACCTAGAATTTAATTAAAACCTTATGCGAGAGATGGTAAAAGTGGATAATGAATCGCTAAACTGAGATTATTGAAATGAAATATTAATATTTATTTGGATTCATATGCACGATTAAATAAGGAAGCCATCAATAAAGGAATCGTGATGGAACCAATACCTGTTTGGATTTACTCTAGAAATAAAACTAAATCATTGGTACACCTGCAATAACTACAAGATAAGACTTACTTCGTGTGTCCTTTATTAATTGTCCTCAATCCATTATGACAAAATTGATTAAACAACTTTCTACTTAAACGAACTATTACACGACTGTGCTACAAATACTAACCTTAAAAATAAATACTTAATACAACTCATCAGCCACTGTCGAGTGTTTAACATGATAAAGCGTCTACATTTCGACTTAATACCGAATATAATATAAAATGTCATTAGTCACTAGTACAAAACTACACTCCGGCCCGTCTTTCATTTCTAAGGCCGATCATAATCTGAGGCCGCCAATTAACCTGTGGCGTATTCGTTCGTAGCCACTTTTAAAATAACATCATAAATTACGAGATGTGCAGTGTGCGCCGAAATTTGAATTAGGTCTTTTAATCATGACTTTACGATCATCATCGTGGCAATTAGCTACCAATTTACATGTCAGATTAGTTCCGGGCATAGATTAGGTAGGTACGTTTATAATTAAAGCTTTATTTTCGACGGCGAACCGGTTGCGCATGCGCCGAGTATGAACATTTCGTTAGATGACGACTCCTAAACTTCGACCTGCCATATTATATTGCGGTCGTACGCGAGGCAAATTATCAATAGGAACATAAAACATAATTTTATGTGCAAGATGGTGCTAAAATTGTACCTTAATAAATGGCGACAAGAATATAGCAGTAGTTATGTGTTGTAAAAAGTAATACGGATTTATTTAAAATCAGTATATTGATGACTTTTGATTGCGAGAAGTGTAGTGGCCGAATTAAAATAAATGTGTCACCTCTCCTTTTCTTCGAATGGATGTCTGTCTTGTGGGCCGACGAAGGTAGTTTTCCCGCAATTATACAACAGTCAAGCAGTGGAAAACTAGAAACAAAACCCTACCCTGACCCAGTAATGTCTACTACATTACTGGGTCAGGGTAGGGCCAATCTCCTCTTCTATGGAGGAACCCGTGCCCGTGTAGCATTTAGTAAAATAGCAAACAAAAATTAATTATTGCCAATAACTGCAACAAAGAAGCTTGTAGTGTTATACAAATGCTTCTCAACTGCAACTATCCGGACGATGACGTAATAGTCCGCGCAGGGATTGATTCATAATACACGTGTGACTGCTTCCTTTCTTCCTGTGGATGTTATGTTGTCCCAACATCAATCCCCTCTAGCCAGCATTGTGTAGTAGGTCAATTCCTTGTCGTCCTGGTTGCAGGTTGACTTGATCATGATGAACTGCAATTATCCCAGAACTAGCTGTGCCAGCGAACTACGTTTCGCCGTATATTTTTTACCCGTTTTTGCAACATTTGTCATTGATGCTCAGCTCCTATTAGTCGTAGCGTGATGTTATATAGCCTAAAGCCTTCCTCGATAAATGGACTATCCAACACAAAAATAATTTTTCAATTTGAATCAGTAGTTCCTGAGATTAGCGCGTTCAAGCAAACAAACAAACTCTTCAGCTTTATAATATTAGTATAGATTGTACAATCATATGTTGTAATTATTTCTTCCACATAATTAAACTCAATCGTTCTCAGGTAAAAGTTGTTTCCCACGTAGCGTCATCATCACTTCCCTGATCGGATCTCAGCAAAAGTTTATCTGATGTTGTGGCACATTAGCGCCAATAACGCTAATTGTGGAGCCTGGAAGAAAGTTGTGTCAAGTCACATCTGAAAGTTTTGACCAGCAAGTGCATTAGAAATCTAATTTATTTATGATCCTCCAGGCAAACTAGTCTCACGTTACAATTTATTGATTTTGATGTGGTTTTATTAATTCACAAAGTTTTGAAATCAACGCACGTATTCTCTGATTAATGACGAGGTTCCTAAGACACTTTAAGGAATGAATTTTGATTCCGCTCCAAAGGTGTAATGTAAGCCGTAATATGATAGATACTGTTATCAAATATCATTTACTACTTTTTTTAACATCGTCGGCTCAATGCTTTATCCGTACATTAAAGCAATAAAAGTGCATGATGAAGAGTAGACAAGACTGCAAGGTTTAGCCAGACTAATAGTATAACCGAGATCTTTTTTTGGTTAAACATTATGCTGTTTCATTTGTTTTAAAATGATAAATAGAAACAGCATTATATTTAAACAGTTTCTAATTTTAGACAGTGTTTTAAAACTTTTCGTAGTAACACAGCACATGTTTTGACTTAACAACTTCCCAACATTGTTACGGTCTGCGTAACATGTTCCTTCCTATCCTCTCCTGACATTCTTCACCTAACAATTCACTACATTAATAGTAAATATAAAAATATTTTTACCGGTTTATGATCATAAAAACAGAAAGGATATCCTGTTTATCTATAAAACGATCGTCATAAAAAAGTTCATCATCAACACTTTCATATCGTCTAGTTAGTGCCATCGTAATGATTAAACGTAAAAGCACTTAACGCCAAAATCGATTCGCATGCAATCTTTATTTATGTTTCAAAACATTGGCAATCGTCCACTTCACATATATTCGTATGTATTATGGCTATCACAGCAGTTAGCACGCGATCAGTCTAGAATCTCATAATTATTGAGTAGGTACCCTGTAGCAAAGCGGTAAGGAGTAGAAATGATTGTCAGCTTTCGCGAAGGTGCTAGCAAAACTGTGATGCTACGATACGTTTGTGTTGTACATATATCGCAAATCTCTAAGCACACAAGAGATCGTCTTCGCGATACACATTTTCAGTTGCTAACTCCACGACATTAAACGGGAAAATAGCAGTGAATATAATGTGTTAGATTGCAGAAATCAATTGTGGTAAATTGTAAATTTAAAAACGCAGTCATTGGTTTCACCTCCGGAAAGTAAATATCGCATGATCTAACATATAAGATGGATTATGCAAGATTAAAAAATTATAATATACGATCTTTTATGTTAGTACTCACACATACTTTCGCATTTATTTATTAATTGTACATCTGTAAAATAAGTTATTATAGGATAAATACTCGTAGTTATTTCTTCAAAATGACAGCAGTGTTTTTTTTGCACGAGTGTTGTCTACTCGTTACTAGCACATTCAATGGTTATAAATTGTTCTCGTTTGAAAAACTTTTGGCGTCGACTAGCGAGAAAAGATGGTGGGTGAGATTACAATTGGCAAAAAATTTAAAAGGGTTTTTTTTTCAGCGCTGAGCAATAACAAAAACTGGTGTTTGAAATTAAAAATACTTTTACTTTGCTGCTAGTTTTTAGGCAACAAAAGGACCTTAGAGGAGAGAGAGGATAGAGAGAGGGGAGGACACTTCCCTTATTGTCTGCACTAATTCCGAGACAATGCAAGGTCACCGACATGAAATCACAAAGCATTTCAAAATAAAAACGACGTCACCACGACTTTATTAAAATCTGCAGCAATGTTCATATACTCGACAGGTTTTTGCAGAAAAGATAGCAATGGCGCCACGCCGACGCCGACGACCGACGCACCGTTCCGTGATCGCCGGCCATAATGTGCAAAACGATAAAGTGAAAGGATTGGAAGCTGTCACCGTGCTCTCGTCCGGCCTACAGCCAGCCTATAAACTGGCCGATAGATGCTAATAAGATAACAGCCAGAGCCGGTAAATAAACATTACATTTGCAAATTATCCGTTGCACACATGAATGGTTGTTGTGATCTTCTTCATTTGTATGTATAATTATTGTTGAACCAGTACTTTCATTCCGCCAAATCGCTTGTGAGAGCTACACGATTGGTTCATTACTGAAATGAAAAGAGGGAATGTTTCGATAACAATAACATTAAAATCCACTCCCATAATTTGTAACGGCCTCAACACATTCGCCTTCGCAGCGATACAGTTGCGCTATAGACGCACAGTCGTTTATATTATATATCTGTATATATGTGACGTATTCCTGTTACGATGTTATAAATAAGATCGAAAGCAATATATTTTGTCATATAATGTTGTGCCCTAAGCTTAATGGTTTCAGAGTTCTTTGAGATTTTGTACTTTTTAATAATAATCTAGATTTGACCTCTTAAAATGCAACATTAAACAAAATACCATGTTTATTCCAGCAGTTTATATGTTATCATAGTAAACAATCTGAGATATTTTAATTAATTTTCCATTTTAAGAGGTCACATCTGGATTTTTGTTAGCAAAATACAAAATCTCAAATAACTCAGAAACCATTTAATTTAGGGTACATACAACATTATACGACACAATCTGTTGCTTTTGACTTCATTGTAACGTCCTAACAGGAATACGTCACATTTCCAGTAACTCTGTATATCGCGATTATAAGAAGGCTATAAAAATACGCAGTATGTTATGACTATAACAAGGCTATAGAAGACGCAGTATAGCCAGATGCACACTCATTTTTTATCGATGCTGTATCGCGTTTGTATCGATGCACACGCGCGTTTCGACTTTAGTCTAAGGATAACTATTTTGGAGAGTTGATAACACTGCCTCCCTAGACAAATGCCACACGCTAACTTTTCCGCAGTCGTTCGGCAGAAAAAATGTATGGAGATGACATTAGCTGCGGAAAAATAGCGTGAAGCTATCACAGGCTAATGTTATTTTCATACATTTTTTCTGCGGAGCGACTGCGGTAAAGTTAGCGGTATGGCATTTGTCTAGGGGGGTGTGGTTATTAGACTTGCAGTCACTGAAAACCCGACCTCCTGTAGCCGCAACGCAAAGGGAATAAAAAACCCCCTTTCGGGAGTCCAGTCGAATTTTCATTTAATCGTCTTGCGCCAGACGCTAATTGGGATGATGACTGAATTCTAATTTTCACGTCTATTCATAAAATAATAAAATACCGTGGAAAAGATGCAATCATGTGAAATTAGAATTAAAATCGGCTTAGAAATACATTAGATATAAGCATTTTAATAGATCCGACATCAACCGTGCGTGACGTAATTGTTGAGTACGGCAATGTAAACTCCATGTAAATTGCCGTTTTGCTAGAAAGAGATGGAGAAAAATCTTTAATACCTTATATCTTGGTTGTTTTTATAGTTATTCGAAAACCGATTTTCATTCTGTTTATTATATGAATAAGCTTCTATTAAAGCAACCTTTTTTTTTCATTCATCTAGCCTATTATCCACACACGCCAAATCGAAAGTGATCGAGCCAGATATCGTGTCATACATTGAAATGAGCTTACTATACGTATAATAATGTATATACTCAAAATTTGGACATCTATTTTTCCATTAACATGCAAGAGTCAAACACAATACTCGAACATTCCAAAAAACTGACATTTAATCAACATTCTCCATATTTATAGTACCGAGGCAAGATAAAGTTCATATCGCAAGCGTTCAAACTACAAGTCATGAAATAACACCAAGATTCAATCCGCCAGACAGTCAAAGCATAAACTAAGGCGAAGACGCGACGGGTCAGAACAGTGTAATAAACTCTAGCTCATAATTGAATTTTATTTGCCGATGTTTAGATAATGGGTGCCATGCATGCGCCGGTGCCAAAGCCGCCGCATGTGCGCCTTGCACGTGCCAAAAATCTAGTATTTGTGTTAGCTGCTGAGTTATCCGCTCGTATTGGACGCCTACAAACGTTCGACGGCTACTAAAGAATTTAACATAATGTGAATCGATGCAAATAATTTAACGATACCTCAGATCATAGCAGACACAGACACACACTCGCGACCCATTTTGAAATAGGTCATTGAAATAGATGACGACGGAATGGATAATGGATCTGATGTTCTGTTGTGCGATTATGTATCTTGTGGATTGATATCCCTAGTAATAGCGACACTCTTCGATTCTCAAATTAACACAGTTCTTTTCAGTCTTAAAAACGGCACGCAGCTTGTCCTTTTCAATTTAAGCAAATCAAACCTAATATTAAATGCGAAAGTGAGTTTGTTTGTTTGTTACGCTTTCACGCCTAAACCACTGAACTTATTTCAATGGTATTTGGTATCCTTAAGGATCGTTTAAGCTCTTGGGTATAACGTAGGCTACTTTTTATCCCGAATTCAAATGAGTTCCCTAGGGGCGCAGATGGAGTCGCGGTCGGTAGCAAGTTGTAAGTTCGTTTGTAAACATAAAGCAGTTACACTTAGATATATAGTAGCGTATATCGTTTGCGCCAATGGCCGACAAGACAACACCATGACAATTACGACAACTACGCGAAATCACTTATGGCATTCTAAATAATGTGTCAAATCAAATACCTCATAGATTGGTGCATCATCATCATCATCACAGCTCACATACTCGTACGTCCCCACCGAGGGGTTTGAGCCTACCCTATATGTTAGGGTGATTAGGCCTTAGTCAACCACGCTGGCCCAGTGCGGATTGGTCAACTTCACATACGCCATTGAATTTCTTTGCAGATGTATGCAGGTTGCCTCACGATGTTTTCCTTCACCGTAGGAGCGTCAGACAAATATACATATGAAATTCGAAACGAAAAACACATTGGTACATGGCGGGTCTCGAACCTCGACCTCCCGATTGGAAGCCCGATGGATTGGTTCATTAGGTATTAAATAATTTTGTAAACAGCATAATCGATAGGAGCAAATATTTATAAAAAATCTACAAGACTGCAAGCAAATCGATTCTAAGGACCAAATATAAAGTATTTATTTATTATTGCACACACATACATTATGAAAAAACACATTTGTAACAATGAGCAAAAGGTACTGCATATTTCTTCCTGCAGACCCGAGTCAGTGACAGGTGATTTAAAAGGGTAAGACTTTCTGTGTATTATATAAATATAAACACCAAAAATTTTTACATGGATATTATACACGATGTTTCGAAATAACCAATAAATAATCAATTCTTTATCGAAAACTCATTATTAAAATGTGTTTACACGTGATGTCATTCAACCCAAAATTTTCATGTAAATCATAGTATCATCATCATGTCTATGATTTACATGAAAGTTTTGGGTTGAATGACATTACGTGTAAACATATTTTAATAATGAGTTTTCGATAAAGAATTGATTATTTATTGGTTATTTTGAAACACCATGTTTAAATAAATATATCTGAATAAAATACATAGCATATAAATAAGATTGTATAAAAATAAAATTATTATTAAAATATAGTAATTTTTATACAATAATACATAATATACAAGTACAGGTACATACACATATACACAAAATACATTGTTTCAGATAATGTTCCTTAACATCTCATCTCCAGGCGGTCGCATGCGACCGGTGTCGGAGAGACGTCACGCTATGAACATTTTTTAAAAATACCCTCAAAAAATTTTTCACAAAAAAATATATAATTCACAATCAAAGCATATTTTTCATTCTGAAAAAAGCAATGTATTAATTTATAAATTTCCTTTCGCGAGGGTATTTTTCAATTATTACATAGAGATGTCCTGAAAGCAGATATTTTAGTACACTCTCTAATGTTAGCAGATAACTGATTCCATAGGCGTGCAGCAGTTAGAAACAGTAAATGACTCAGAGTAGGTGTTTGTACTTCGGTTCGGAATAAGGAGAAGCGTGCGTAATCGAGTTCTACTAAGGCTTGTCAGCAGAACGTAAAAAACTAAAACGTTTTCTAAGCCACTCTAAGGTATTGCGGGGCCAAAGGATTATGCAGAACATTGAAAAGTAAACAGAGAACGTGGTAGTTTCTGCGCTGTCTGGGAGCCACTTGAATAGGGACATAATAGGGATCGAAATTTGGAGACATGGTAGTATATTACACAAGTGAAAATCGATTTATATCACGCTGTCCGCTGTCCAAATAAACGTACAAAATTTACATAAATTCTCTCACGATTGCGTGGACTCGTCAATAACAAGCTCAACGATACTGGCTTCCGAATTCCATCGATTAATAATCGATTTGACACGATCTTTTATAATCGAATATTCCGTTAATCTTTTTTTATGGAGATACGTCTTTAAGCCTTAGTCTAACGATAATAGGACAAAACCTAGTTTGAGAATAAATCAGTCGTTTATTCGTCGGACCATCGATAAAACATACTTCAAAAAATTGACCTTCTTAAGAGGACTGTGAAGTGTCAATACATGGCTCGAGTATGCAGTTTCAAAAATGCAGTTTGTTGCACACCGCTTAGAGTTGAAAGTCCGAGGCATGTGCCTACATTTCGTATTGAAATATTATTTTTATCTTTTTTGACTACATTATACTACAGGTATACCCCGAAACAATATTATTGTTTCGGGTGATAACTGTTTTACCCCCCTAAACCTTTACGAAATTTGACACTTTTGGTCTCGTTAGATTCAGTATGTCTTAATCTATGTTTGTACGCTTTATTTATTTGTAATTTAGTATAATGTAGTCAAAAAAGATAAACATGTTCGAGGTAGTTTTTAATAAGTCTAAAATATGGATATTTAGATACTAATAATGTATATCCTGAGCAATATCACTTCAAAACCAAAACGTACAAATCTAGATCTTCATTATATCTACAACATTTCCAAAAATTATGAAATTCAGACTATGTGAAGAAGGAGAAAAGCGTTATCGCTTTTTATATGAAAATTGACAGCTTCACATTCCTCTTAATAACTACTTCCTTTACTTCTCTCGCCCACACAAGCACTTGGTTGAGTTCTTGCACCACCAGCAGGCGTAGCTCGGGCTGCCAAGACGGAACTTGAGTCTCGCATTATCTCACAACTTCAGTGACATAATCGCTATGTCTTAAATAGTAGCACAGCGGCTCGTATTTAGTGTGACTGATGTGATAAAAATTTCTTGGGACAGGCACGCCAAGAAATTTGCGATAAAACTCAGTTACACGTGTCCTTTGACGAGCGTCAAGAAATTTTTATCACGTCAGTCACACTCAATACACGCCGCTGTGCCATAGCGATTATGTCATTGAAATTGTGAGATAATAATAATATACAAGTATTATGGCGAAAAGCACACACAATTTGGTGCATCACTAATACATTCATTCATTTAACCAATAAATAATAATAAATACTTAACCAATATAATATACTAGCTTTTGACCGCGACTTCGTCCGCGTGGAATTAGTAATTTGGGTAGCTTATTTTTATATCAATCTGCTTTATATCCTTCCCCACAACTCAAACTATCTCCATATCAAATTTCATGTAAATCGGTTCGGTTATTGATTCCCCATAAAACTTCCACACACTTTTCACTCCCTTAAAGGATAAGTTATGTAATAAAACTATCATAATTATGTCCTTTCTCGGGAATCAAACTATCTTTATACTAACCAAATTGCATCAAAGTCGGTTCATCGGTTTAAGCGTGAAGAGGTAACAGACAGACGCACTTTCGCATTTAGTAGTTTTTTCTTGAAAGAGTAACAAACATCCATACATACAAATTGTCGCGTTTATAATATTAGTAAGGATTCCATTGCAAAATGGCGACATTATGGTTAGATTAAATAAATGATTCTAGTATTGCTAACAAACATAAATACTTTAAATTGCTTTTATACCAAACACGAAAATTGAAAGTCATCCAAGAATTTATATCATAAACTTCATAGCATTAGTTAAAAAATTGAATGTAGGATTTGGTTTTTAGGATTATTTATACGCCGTCTTACGGTTTGCCGCTAAATACGTCTCAAGTCTTGTCGAAACACTTAATCAATGTCACTTTTGTACGTTCACCAAAGCGTGTGTGTGCATAAATCAACACATAGCAAAATTAAAAAAAGAAAAATGGTAAAATATTTTTTTCATCATTAATCTTCATTCTTTTCTAGATATTAAAATAACAATTTATAAACCCTCAGCCTTAAAATAATATTACGTAGTACGGTTCTACTATATTAGTAACACACTTTTTAAACAACCGATATTACACCAGATACACTATGTATCTGGTGTATCGGTTGTTTGAAAAGGTTACCAATTGACAACATTTCAAATTGTTGACCCCTACATTTTTAAGGTTACGTAAAAGAACGTGAAAAATAAAGAAACCCGTATTTTTTGTTTTACCCAAGTACTTATACAAATATAATTTTAAAACTAGGTTATTTCACAAAAGTGGAGTTGGGCATAATACTGTTAATTGTGTATGCGTAGGGCCCATAGAAAAAAACTTTGACATTTCTTCTTGACAGACGTCAGACGTGTGGTAGGCGCGTTCCAGAGAAGCACGGACTTGCAAAATTTTATAAGATGGGTCCTCTAATGCCACATTTTGACACCTTTCGTTGACAAAAGAAAACATTTTTCATTAATAAAAAAGGTAATAACCTTTTTTATTTATTTTAGAAGCATTTAAAAAAATTATAGTTTTAGCCGATTCTGATTTGTACATAAGTACCATTTGTAATTTCAAGTTACTAGACTAGGTGAGGTGTCAAAAATCAGCATAAAAAATCAGGTCCTACCGTTTTATTTGTAGTAGTGCGGCTAAAAATGTTAACATTTCTTAGAAGAAACATAAAACGCGGTTAAAATCAAATGTTAGCACGAAAAATTGTGACACCTCGTACACTGAAGTTTTTTCAAAATATCTCTTAAATTATTATATAAAAATATCCAATCAACGTATATTGTAATAACAAGGCAAAAATCTCGAAATGGTTTCTGAATTTTAGTACCTGAGCAAAACTGAAATGTTGTCAATTATGGCTTTACCACACTATATATTTTCTTTATTTGAAAATAAGTTGTTTGGCTAATATGTATCAACGCCTTGTGCTTTATAAGGCCCAAGTTCGTCCGCACGTGGAGTACTGCTCACATATACACGGTTATTTTTTTATCACCCTGGAAAATTTTAGGGATGCTTCAGGACACATCCAATATTATATAAAAAAAAAATAAAAAAAATGAAATAAAAAAATTTAAAAAAAATAAAAAAAAAATAAAAAAATCTCTAAAAATGCTGCTCTCAACTAGTGCAGCATTTTTTGTATTTTTTAAAAAATTAATATAAAATTAAGGAGGGGGGTTATTTTTTTTATTTATATTTAAATCATTCTAATACCATGTCGTGAAGCGTCCCTTAAATTTTCCAGGGTGATAAAAAAATAACCGTGTATAGGCTGGAGCTCCTTAATACCAGCTTGATCCATTTGACTCTCTGCAAAGACGAGCTGCTCGAATCATCACTGATGCCATTCTATCGGACTCATTAGAGTAGCTGGGCTCACGGAGGGACTTCAGATCTCTCTGTGTTCTACCGTCTCTTTAACGGTGAGTGCTCCGAATAACTTTTTAACCTGGTACCCACGTCACGTTTTCATCGTACCACTCGACAACGCAGTGGGGTTCATCTTTATCACCTGGTAGCGATATCTTCCAGTACGGTTCGCTTTCAGCGCACATTTTTACCACGAACGTGCCGGCTCTGGAACGATCTTCCCACTGCTGTGTTTCCCGAGCGCTACAACATGTCCCTATTTAAAAGTAACCTTAAGAGAGCATTATACTCAAGGTAGGCAGCGACCTCGCTGTGTCCCTGATATTAGCGAAATCCATGGGCGACAGATACAGATACCGGTTACCATCAGGTGGGCCGTCTGCTCGTCTGCTACTTTCAGCAATAAAAAAAAATTATACTTGAAATACAAAACATTGAATGAATGAATAACATTATTGGGTGTTATTAAATAGTACGCATGAACTGCTAAGACTCAAACTTATAAACAAAAGGCGGCACATATTGCCAAAGTGGCGATCTCTACCAGGCAACATAGAAGAAAATTGTACTTGCAATTTAAATGACTAGACCATGAAATAAAAATCAGTTACTAAACTGAATTATTAATACGATATATATAACTCTAGATATACCCATTCCTTCCTGATACATAAATTAGTTAAAATACATACATACACTAAATACTACTATTAAGAAAGAAGACTAAATTTCCAACAAAGATACACATTCATGATTTGGTTTTTTAAATATACGAGCAAACGCTTCTGTCAATCCTACTCCTATATAATTTACTTCAGTCTATCCGTTATTTTAATAACAAGCAATTGTATGCTTATTATTAAGAAAATGATTAGCTACAGACCAACATTTTCGGATTTTGCCCTGAAATACGAGTACTTCATAATCGCAAAGGGAAAATGCAATCAATGTAGGTAGCTACCTATTTTAATTCACAATAACATAATACGAATTTGGAATACAAAGTAGAGTAATACGGAACTCTGAACACAATAATTATTTCTATAAACTCTTACGAAATCCACTTGCAATGCAATTACAACAATTATAAGCGTGAACGCATCTATGAATATACAAGTAACGTTACGACAGTTAATATAATATATCGTAGCCGCATATACTTAGGAGGAATCAAAATATCAAGGTGAGCGACCCCAATCAATCTTGAGAAGGCGCAAGAATCAATTTTCAAACATGCCGAATTCACTAATATGTGCTCTGTACGGCCTACGGAGATGAATCACCGTTTTGCTGAGCATACTTGTATGACAGCCGTCGTCGTTCAACCGCAGCATATACAATGTCAGACTTATCCACAATGTGCACGCACATATTAAAATTAGGGAAACTATGTTAATTTCATCGACAACAACTACATTATGTCAACTATGAAAAGCTTTATACAGTTTCCTGTATTTTTAAAACATTTTTGAGCGTCGGTGGAGCTGTGGACTCGGTACTTGCCTTCCAATCGGGAGGTCCGGGGTTCGAGACCACCATGTACCAATGTGTTCTTGGTTTAACGAATTCCATATGGTACGTTTACATTTATCTGACGCTCTTATGGTGGAGGAAAACATCGTGAGGCTAATCTGTATACATCTGAGAAGAAATTCAAAGGTGTATGTGAAGTCGACCAATCCGCACTGGGCCAGCGTGATTGACTAAGGACTGAACACCCTATCTTAAGGTAGGCTCGAGTCCCTTGGTGGGGACCTATATGAGCTGTTATGATGATGGTTAAACATTTTTAGGTAAGGAAATGTAAGTTTATATATATATACATTATGTAAAGTGTAGGCATCTCGATGCGTCCTCAACGGGCGCAGATAAATTGTGCGCACAAGCTTACCATAGCGCGATATACTTACCGCGAAGGCGTTCCATGCTGGGCTGCGGAGAATCGCCTTCTAAAACCTTGACGAGAGGTAGGTTCTAATAATTAAAACCTTATTAAAAAGGTAAATATGATGAATGTGAGTGAATTTTTGAGGATTCAAGTAAAAATCCTCAAAAAAACAAGAAAAAGTTAAAGACTATGTTGGTAAGAATTCTGCAGTGACTTAAACTTTAGAAACAACTGTTGAAGTCGTATATTATATGATTACTATTTGCTTCCTAACTGATAACCACGAAGAACTCCGACAGGGGCGGTCGTGATGTGAAGCCGATACCCGATGATTAAAATGGAGGCTACCCGTTACCACTGACTCTAATAAGTAACATACGAGTATGTATCTAGCACAAAGGATAATAAATATAAACAAAAAGGTTACCGTTCACATTTTCTCAAGCGGAACTTGATCACAGAAAGTAGAAACACATTTCAAATTATTTATTCAGAGGAAACACTAAGGTCGAGAGAATTCAAAAATAGGTATTTGTAAAATGTATTGCTGTCGCGCTGTGCCCCTAAACAGTCGAGCTAAACGCAATAGAGCTGCAGGTAGAATAGGACATTAGTGAAATTGGGACTAATCGAATGGGAATTTGATGCTGTAGTCTGTTTAACAGTCTAGACACAGACGACCGGAGCCGAAAATACCATTAATTTGATTTTAATTACTTTTTGAATTAATAATTAAAGAAAGGCTTTGCATTTTTCATATACACAGAAAATCTGGCCCATTTTTAGATTTTTGTAGTTTTAAATCGCCTTTAATAATTAATTTAATAAAAAAGGAAAGCATAGAAACAAGCTTATAGTGACCATAGACTTTTTTGAAAAAAAAAATAGAGCAACTATTGCCATAATTCCTAGAAGGAAGCCCCTACCTAGTCCCCTACGTTTGTATGAAAATACGGTGCGTATGATTTCCTCTTATAACTCTAATTTAAGACAGACTCTTTTGGAGTACGGTCTGACTTGATAGTAAAGAGGAATAGGATGCATGGAATTTGGAAGAGTTTCACCTAGATTCCTGACCCTCAATATAGGATACCAATTTCCGCTAATTGCTGGAACACGATATAAATATGTAGGTTGATATTTGATACAAAATACACGAATAACATGAAACATAACTCGCACACAAACAGAGCAATAATAATCCGATAACTGATACAATAACATATTTCTTGGAAACTGTGTCATAATAAATACAACTATAGTTATCTCCGATGCGTTATTGCCCAATAAGTGCTCAGTAGGAACATGTTTTATAACCAGTGATAAACCGATTCTAAAAACTATTAAAAAGTTGCAAGAAACCTTTATAATATAGTCTTAGCTGTAGGTGATTTATATGGAACTTATTATAAATGTGACACAGAAAATTGTATGAATGCTTCGTAAATTAAATGCGGTATTAGCAACACAAGAAGAGAATGGTACTATAGAACAGAATGGTATCCCATTTAATCAAGCGTGACAAAACGATCTAGATAATAGCCAGCATTAGATGAGATCAAGATCAATACTGTTTAGCTATTGGATTTATCAAATGTTATATTATTTATTGCTCTGTACGGTGGTAGATTACCATCGCTTGCACGTCCTTTGTGCTTTGTGCAAAAGTTGTAACACATTTGGAAACCAGGAATTGTCTGGTTTTTAGGGTTCCGTAGTAAACAAGGAACCCTTTAGTTTCGCCATGTCTGTCTGTCTGTCCGCGGTTTTACTCAGAGACTACAGACGATATTAGTACTAGAAAGCTGTAATTTGGTTTGGTTATGTATATTAATCATGTCAAAAAAGTGGTAGAAAAAAATATTGAAAAAATTTTTTTTAGGGTAGCTCCTATACAATTTAAGTAGGAGTATTTTTTTCCACTAACCAATCGTGTGGGGTATTGTGGAATAGGTCTTTAAAAAATAATGTAAGGTTCAGAACACCATTTTTCGATTTTAAGTTTGCAAATTTTTGTTAGAGGTAAGTGTCCCCCCCCCCCTTCTATCTGCTAAACGGTTATATAAGGACACATGAAAAAAATTACACCATTAAGTAAAATTTCATCGAAAATTAGTACTTTGCTAATTTCTCTTGTGAAGTTGGATTTTATAATTCTTTCTTAAGTTACCATCGTTCTATATGGGCTCGTTTTTAGATGTTTTTAGTCCTTAAACTGTGAGGTGTGAGTATGAACTCAAAGTTGGCATTTGCAGCTACGGAACCCTACACTGCGCGTGGCCCGACACGCACTTGGCCGGTTTTCTTTCTATTCGGCAGCACATCGACAGATTCTGTATGAGACGTACACTCATATAAACTGGTATAAATAAGTTGAAAAAAAATTCTTATTGATTTAATATTATTATGGAAATCACTTTTCAGATCTAAATCGCATCACATGGAATAAGGCGAGATTCAAAGCGAGATCCGTCGCCGAATAGACGGAATCGGTATGTACCAGCAGCATTTAGAGTTTGATAGCTCATGATAATAATCATCATCATCAACAGCTCATATATACATCCCCACCGAGGGGCTCGAGCCTACCCTAAACTAGGGCGATTAGGCCTTAGTCAACCACGCTGGCCAAGTGCGGGTTGGTCGACTTCACACACAACCTGTAAACAAATTCTTTCTTCACAGGTGTGTGCAGGTTTCCTCACGATGTTTTCCTTCACTGTAAAAGCGTCGAATAAACGTACATACGATTTCAAAATTTGAAAACACATTGGTAGGTACGTGGCGGGGTCGAACCGCTACCTCCCGATTGGAAGGCGACAGCCTTACGCACTACGCCATCGACGCTACTCTTTATTAATATAATTATCTCTGATAATAATATTTTGGTGTAATTTTATTCAAATGACTGAGGGGCTTCATTTCTAGGGGAATCTTTTTTTTTTTTTATCTCGTATTCAGAGCTTGGATACTTTCGAGCTCTCGCATACCGTGCATAACTTTTGCGAGAGATCATAAACCAAACAAAGTATAAATATTCTAATTTCTACAAATTAATTCTTTCCAATCAACATTTACACTTACAATTGGGATGATGAGTGAATTCTAATTTTCACGACTCGTCATAAAATATCAAAATACCGTAGAAAAAGATGCGATCGTGTGAAATTAGAATTAAAATCGGCTTAGAAATACATTAGATACTTACAAGCGTTTTAAGCTGTTAATTTGGAAGCGATTAGACAGAGAGTTACGACATCAACCGTGACGTCATTGTTGAGTACTTCTATCATATAAACACCATGTAAATTGCCGTTTTGCTAGAAAGAGATGGACAAATTCTTTAATACCTTATATCTTAGTTGTTTTTATAGTTATTCGAAAACCGATTTTTTCTTTCTGTTTATTATGTGATTGAGCTTCTATTACAGCAATAAATATTTTTCATTCATCTACCTATTAACAGTGAAAACAACACACCAAAACTACCTAAACTGCATTTGCGATTGCGCATTAGCAAAGCACACAAGTGAATATCACATGACTAATCTTTAGGATCTTATTATCAACTATAGCGTATAAGAACTGCGAGACACGCGATCGTTGTTTTCATATTGAGTTTCATTGATATAATAATAATTTGTAGTTTATAAACTTACCTTATCTCTATGTACAGCTGACAACACGTGAACTCATACACTTGCGTTACGAAAACCGCCTCTATTGGGAGCGATATAAGTACGGTTCAGAGTTCAAATTGTATTGTCAGGTCTGTTGGCGTGTGTACATATTAAATAATAATATAAATTAAAGTGCTTACATTTATGTCACGTTGATATCACTTGTTGGCTTCCAAGCGACTGCCTGTTTCGTTTTCTGAAACAATAAGAATAAAATATTTTTACAAAGTTAGGACCCTTAGATAATATAGTGGAATGAACTGGATTAGAACACGTGAAAAATAATCGTGTATTATACAACTAGTTAGCTAATTCACTAACATTACATAACTATATGTTTACCAATTTATAGCAGAGAAGCTTTTGTCCTTCATCCCAATTGATGGTGACGACAAAGCCGAAGGCGGGAACGAGCTTCACCTGAAAATACGCGTAGTGCCATCACACAGAAAATGCATCCACGCGCGGTCATGCAGGTGGGTTATTGTCTACGAAAAAATCTATCACGATCGCTTATAATTTGTCAGTCATTGCGCCGTCAACATAGGACTATGTGCCGACTTCCTTATATAAAGGAGTAACGGATGGACGGCGACTTTCAAATTGTAAGCGATCGCGATAGATTTTTTCCTAGACAATAATCCCCCAGATCGTAGATCCTACGTACGGCTAGGGCTGCCAGCCGTCCCGCTATTTATGCAGGACCTCCAAATTCTGAAAACGTTAACGGCATGTACCTCTCAGAGCGCATGCGGTGCGGGACACCCCAATCACAAACTCGCTCTTTAGGAATCGTTTCCACCAACATGACAACAGTACATTTTGCGTTAATCAATCGGTCTGTAACGAAAACATTATGTTAAAAATGTTGCAAAGGCGGCTAGATGCTCAGAGATCAACAATCGCTTAAATAGTGTATCGCTTTGATAAAAACTGATTACGGTCGATTATTTATGCACGTCCCTCCGTTCGTGGTCGAAGCGGTGAACGGCCTATATACACCGTGCCGGGGCTACTCTCTAATTCTAGGTATAAAAAGTTCTCTCTTGAGCTCTAGCTAGAGCTTTAGAGAGAGCTCGGGGATACGAACCAACCATCCATCCGTCTATCTTATAGACAGACGAACTGCCAACTAATATTCTAGACGAAGCAAACTGAAACCAATCCCGAACGCCCTTAACGTGTTCAGAGTTCCGACATTTAAAAGACATTCTGCGACAAGAGCGTCGCCGGTGGCGCTGTGGACCCGACACTTGCCTTCCAATCGGGAGGTCCGGGGTTCGCGACCGCCATGTACCAATGTGTTTTTCGTTTTCGAATTCCATATTTGACGACACGTTTAGCGCAGAGGTCGAGGTGATCACCTACTGCGCAACGGGTCGCGGGTTCGATTCCCGTACGGGACAAATGTTTTGTATGGCCTACAGAAATTTGTTCCGGTCTGGGCGTATGTGCATGTGATATCCGCACTGGGCCAGCGTGGTTGACTAAGGCCTAAGCACCCTAACTTAGTGTAGGCTCGAGCCCACAGATTTAGAGTAGGCTAGATACCACTTGTCCATTAAATA
Organism: Schoenobius gigantellus; assembly: GCA_963935595.1. Classification (NCBI taxonomy): domain Eukaryota; kingdom Metazoa; phylum Arthropoda; class Insecta; order Lepidoptera; family Crambidae; genus Schoenobius; species Schoenobius gigantellus. The sequence goes on along the minus strand of OZ012555.1, from coordinate 9,188,953 downwards.
GTATGAGAACCGAGCGTGCCTCCGTATCCCCACTCACTATGACGTCACGCGAGTCATTTAGTGATGTACACACATAAAAAGAATCGTTTCACTCGCAACGCGCGATGCGCTGCGCTCGCTCAGTGAGCCAACAGACTTCGACGAGAGACGATGCGCGTTTAAAAACTATCTGTGTGCCAAATTTCATCCAAATCCGTCATCCACATTAACAAACATTGAGACACAGACACACTAACAAACATTCACATGTACCTATAATAAAATTGATAGGATGTAACAAAATGTGTTTAATCCAAATTACCTGTAATAGCTTCCTTTTTCTGGATAAATCAGAAAATGTCGTATTTTCATTTTTTGTTGGTTGGTGGTAAACTTTTTGTAAAATAGAATATTATTTCTTTTTTAGCGCACTTGATTCAGACTTGACCAAGTAGGCTCATTAAAGAATAGAATAGAATCTCAAAATTACTAATAAATGTCATAATTATCAGTAGCAGGTATATGTCATTAGTCATTAGCATAGAACACTTATCCACTTACTTCTTCATTTTGTGTCGTATTCAGCACCAAAATTTTCGGATATGCTGTTCCGGATAATCGTCTTAACTTTTTGCTGATTACATAGTCGTCTTTATTGAAGTGGATTGAGAAAATTGTACTGTGTGGTGAAGGAAACCAATTTCTATTACCTGTCGCTTCAATCCATTTATTTTTTACAATGGGATCGCTTGGAAAACTGAAAACAATCATGCCCTATCTATACTTAATTCGAAAATGCATTTTCATTGGTTTCTCAATTATCATTCTGTTCTTAAACCGAATTGATGGCTCGATTGCTTGAATCGATTTGAAAGTAACCATTGTACATCACTAATCGCAAAATTTGACAGACGAATGATAAAAGCCCTTGTACCACGAAACTTGTTTACTTTGAAGTGATTCTGTCGTTTAAAATTCATTGCGTACGGCCAGAACACCCGATGGTGGTCTTTCAAAGCCAAACCCGCAATGTAAAATAAATATATCAACATTCCCAAATACGAATTTATCGCAGTAGTATCACGCGAATATCACAACAAATCATAAATAATTGATTTTAAAATGAATTACAGCTATTTGTGAAACAAAGTTACTTACCGATGATAGGATACATCTCCATTGACACGATTTACTACTTTTGAAGAGTTTTTACAGTTTACAATTTGCGCAATTTGGCATTTTTACGTTTTCAACCACAGGACTCGTCAACGTTACGTTAGAATGCCAACTAAAGTAGAAGCGCGGTCAGTTTGAGCATTGCTCAAACTCGGGGCGTCTCGGGGCACGCTGCGCCGGGCAACAGGTGGTATCTAGCCTACTCTAAATCTGTGCTCGAGCCCCTCGGTGAGGACGTGTATAAGCTATTACGATGATGATGATGCGAGTGGCTCTAATTCAATAGTGGAGTAGGCCCACTGCAATGCAATGAGACTGCCAATCGATCGAGCAGTCTGAATGCCGTCGTCGTGCAGTTGACGTTGTCGTTGGAACTGCAGGACAGTTCCTTCTCATAATACGAGATAATAGCAACTGGAAATCCAAGAAATTAAAGGTTCTATAACAAAGGCATTTTATCACAGATTTATTCACAAACAGTGGTATAGTAGGCCTATAATGAAAACACGAAAATTATGAGGGCGCATTGTCAAATTCAAAATCAGTAGAATGATTTTATCGATACAATTATTTTCGCAAGTGTAATTTACGACAGTTTATAGTGGTTCCAGTCCATGAATGTTTTGTAGTTTGTCCTTTACTTATCACATGTTACGTAAACAACAATGGCGAATGATATAAAGCACAATAATTAACTAAGCGAGATTTGTTTTTTGAGGAACACTAAATGGGGTTATAAAAAAGATCACCGGAATTGTTGACGGTGTAAAATAGCATTATAAACATGTATTGGTTACTTTTAGTTTAGCTTTATAACATTAACGTTGCAGACAGCATATTTCAGTACTAAAAACGTTTCTCGACACTTTAACATTTTTCAACTATAGAGCTGATTTATCACCCTGAGAGCCCTAATAATGTTTATGGATTACAACAGTGATAAAACAAACTCCAATAAGTCCCTACTTTTGAGAGTTCTGTAAACGTTTGTAAGACCATTATAGTTGTAATCATGAACACTAATAAGCACGTACAATCCCGGGGCATTTAAAAGAGGCGGGAAGAAGCACCTTGCAGGTCGACAAGGTGAGGGTAACTAGTGCAGCGTAATACACGCTGCACTAGCTATCTTCGCACTTGGACTCCACTCTCACTCACCATCAGGAGAAATGGAATCATTTGCTAGGCCCACAATTTAAAAAAATGTTCTCAAAACTTTTTTAAGTAAGTACTTACCTACTAACTTTTTTGCTCGGGAAATGCAACTTTTATGTGTGATTGCATACTTTTGAAAGAATCGTATTGCTGATTGTAGAATACAGTTATTATTTGTTGTATAGATAATTGAAGAGCCTAACAGATCTGTTAAGACTAACACTGACTTAACAGATCTGAACACTAAAAATATGTAAATTAAAAAAATATAGGTAGGTAGTTACAAATTTCAATAAAACTATTCGTGGATCGATTCTCACAAATCTTTGTCCCATATTGGTTAGGATACCAAAACACGAACAAGAGGTAACGACGACCATCCCAAAACAAAATTTGACGTCCCAAACGTCAGAGAGTACGCGTTCAGATTGTAACATGCGCGTGCGCACCGCCGATATCTTCTCAGTCGCCCAGCCCCCGTAGCACGTCTACCAAAACACGATATGATAAAGCGATTTATCGCGGTGAACTGTCAAAATACGACGAAACCCCATTGTATTTTGACAGTTCACCGCGATAAACCGCTTTATCATATCGTGTTTTAGTGGACGTGCTAGGGGGGCAGCAGTTGGTCAAGCGATATATTACCGCCAACCAACCAAAAAACTACGATCACATTAATATTCAGATAAGGTAATTGATTATTACACGACAAGATAATTATTTCTGTTTAATTATCGACATTAAAATCATATTTTTTATACAGGCGCCAATATACTTACATGTGGCTCCAGTCGCCTATTCACGTGGTTCTTATAAGTTTTCAAAAATCTACATCAACTCCCTACAAGGATTCCAAAATTCGTTGCCAACTTGTGACATAAATTCTCATCACGCATCACAACACCTATTAAATTTAAATTTTTACCCTTCAAACCGAAACACAACAATGCAAGCACCGTAGCTTGGCGGCAAAAATAGACAAGAGAGAGGAATCCGCGCTGATGACTCTAGTATCCCTGTGGTAAGCACCTTACTATACAAATAGCAATATAATAATTTAAATAGTTAACTATGCATTATAAGAAATAACTACATAATTGTACAATAACTAATAACTATACAGGGCGTCCCAAGACTATGGGACACGAAGGGAAAGTACCGTAAATATCATAGATACAATATGTTGCTGAAAGAAGACTTTGTTATTTTTAAAAGTTAGCAATACTGCATTCAAAGATTTTCTAAAAATTACTTGCTTCGTCTGGGAATCGAACCGGCTTAAATGTGTAAAAAAAATCCCCCGTATTTTTATGATGCCAATCGAAAGAATGGACAAAAAACAATAAGTCATCTTAAGAAACATAGTATCTTAAAAGAAAGGAATAACGTAAAATGTTTGATTCTTTCAAATGCATCCTCTGTAAGCTAAACAAAAGGCAAAAAACAAAAAGAATGTTGTTCTTAAATTTGAAAATGGAAAAATTTGAGAGAGCGTTTGTGTTTCGGATTTTTATCTGTTTAGTCTTGCAATCACATGCTTGCACGCGTGTTATTGTGATAATTTATTGCGAACATGGCATATGAAGTAAGTTTTGACTTAATGGAATCATACTTTTTGAACAATAAAGACCTTTCTCGAAGTTTGCGGTGGTATAGCGTAAAATATCCTGACAGACAAACACCATCTCGTCGCGTTTTAAGGAGGCTTGTGATTAATTTGAAAACTTTAATTGTTCGAAGTTCCTGATTTTTTGTATAATATTATTTGGACAGATAAATAATTTTCCAACAAGATGGAGCTTCGGCTCATAATAGTCGGAGAGCAGCAGAGTTTCTGGAGGAATGTTTTCCTACTTGGATTGGTACAAATGGACCGATCGGATGGCCGGCAAGATCACAAGATCTAACACCGTTAGATTATACTTCTTATGGGGATCCGTGGAAAATTTGCTATACAAAAAGCAATACGACAACGTAGGCGAATTACAAACAGAATAAGCATAAGTTTCAAGTTTGTTTTTAATTTGATTATAATGGTTAATAAAACGTTATTCCTTTCTTTTAAGATACTATGTTACTTAAGAGGACTTATTATTTTTTCTCCATTCTTTCGATTGGCATCATAAAAAAACGGGTGATTTTTTTTCACTTTTAAGTCGGTTCGATTCCCAGATGAAGCAAGTAATTTTTAGAAAATCTTTGAATGCAGTATTACTAACTTTTAAAAATAACATAAAGTCTTCTTTCAGCAAAATATCCTACCAACGATATTTAACACTAGAGTACACGCGCCCTTTTTTTACATGAGTACACGCGTGGCCTGCTATGGTATACCATTTTATAATTGCTATCAATTCGTTTTTTGGTTACGTACGAATAAAATTCCTACAGAAATGAAAAATATATTAAATCAGTCCCTTATTTTCATAGCATTCAAGGCATACCACAGCTTGATGATCAGAGCAAACCAATTGGTTGCATGTCTTGCACCATTTGTTTGTGGATCGATATCTGGCTCTAGAGCAAAGTGCGCATCGACCGACCCGTCCCATCTTGAGGGTAACATCATAGTGTGTGGCTTGAGCTGTGCCCGTTAGCATTTCTATTCTACATCTCAACTGTCGGAGAAGAGTCTCCGTGGTTGCTCGAACAAAATAAATAGCAAATCGAAACAAATAGCACTTACCTAAATTTGTTAAACTCATATATACTCAAAATACTCGCGCGGACTACTATGGTAGGCCAACGTACTTGGTGGGAAATCGCAGGAACGTGTTTACGTGCTGACTGGCTCGCTGACAAATTTAATAGCCGAGGCTAGCCTAAAATTCCAACGCACCAGCGTGGATAATTCAAAAGTTATCACTTAAAATGTCACCCTGCTCTACTATAGTAGACCACGCGTGTACTCTAGTGTTAAAAGGTACTTTCCCTTCATGACCCATAGTCTTGGGATGCCCTGTATAATATGTGTCTGCCCACTGCTCGAACTTATGCTGATCCGTAACTATTAGTGTAAACTTATTTATCAATAATTTAAACTACTCAATTGTTATAGTTGTTAGTTTACCAAATATAATAAAAAAATTAAATAACTTACAATGCACAATTAAAAAAAAAATTATCACCACAATACAAATACGTGCGTACAAAGCTTTAAGTAATCAAGAAGAGCTGCAAGTTGAAAGAAGACAAAAATTATCCACATTCATTATATGTGTTTACTTATAATAATGTTTACATATTATGAAAATAAATGTATCTTCATATCCTTTTTTTTTACTTTAAAGTTAAATAAAAGTTCATCACCACAACAACACCTAAAAACTGCAATTTGGAATATGATTAATCCTTTAAGCCTTGCTTTAACTGTTACAATACATCATTAATGCAATTTATGCAATATAGAAGATATCGCGGCGCGATACCTTCATTACTGGCGCACAAAATCCACGCCACGATATACATAAGAGTAATTATTACGAACCGTCTCTCCGTCTCTCGCAATCGACCGGGTGGACGATAGCGAAATACTGTATTCTGTGCATAAAGGCAGTGTTATTGCTGCTTCTAAAAGAGCAGCTGCTGAAGCTAGGTTATTTGATAAGATGACTTAGGGTCGTATTAAAAATTTCATCACACCAATGAGAATCATCTCAAAATGCTGGGATGGGATTTTTTGACTATTAAACACCGAAACTGCACCTTATGATCGATCTCAACATTGACGTACATTTACAAATACAAGCCTTAGTTTGTGTGTTGTAGTTAAGTATTGGATTAATGCCGAATTTCATTAAACATTTTTTCTTTGCTTATGAAACCAAACATGCCAACTTTCCCATTTTTAGGTATAATATTGGTAAGATAGAATAACTGGGCTAAAGATGGATTTATAACTGATCTAAAAAATGTTTTAACACATAAACCATACTCGAAATTTTGGCTGTAAAGTGTTTTTAAGTTTTGTAGTAATCAAAATGACTAAAGGGAACATAACATTTTCTTCTAAAGGGAACAGAACTTTTTTCAAACGAAATCGCCGAAAAAGCATAAACTAAAGCATATTTCGAAAAAGTTATCGCCATTGATATATTAACATCCAGAAAAACTCTTCTAAGTTTTGAACGTTATCAACGTCGCTGACAAATAAGTTAATAAATATCCTAAGAACGAAGGGACGAGATAATGAATAAAGCCGTCATCGGCTCGTGCACAGGAACGTCTTATCATTTCCAAGAACAGTAAAAAAACAGCCGGCAAAAGATCCGACTATCGGTATTTTTTGCGCCTCTACCATGCCTAATTATTGTTATGAACAAAAACAGAGCGATAAATCGACTTTATTTTTAACTACGTTCAACTTTTTACATAATTAAACATAGCGAGACTATGTCAATGTAATTTTTTTCTATTCAGCTTCCACATAAAAATTGAAATGACAACAGGGATGAATTATATACATTTATACAAATGCAAACACTATGGTCCATGAAATTTCTTTACCATTGTTAACTATGCGAGAGAAAGTTAACACTAAAAGTACCTAATATAAAATATTTTAAGCCACCTTTGAATAAAGGAATGTCTATGGAATAAAGTGGTGTATGGTGTAATCACGATTCCACAACATCGACGGTCCAGAAAGTTCACAAACAAATCATAGCAATTTCGTGGAACGTTATAGCGATATTTTTGTGAAATTACACGTTCGTATAGTGCAAAGCATGTGTTTATCTAAAGTATTCTGAAGTATGAGGTCGATTTGAGGTTCAGCGGATTTGATAACATTTTCCATCTAATACGAAGTTTCGTAAATTATTTAGTCATTATCATCAACATCGTCTTACAGCTAGTTAGTTCTAGATTTTCTTTACATCAGAGTTTGGGTTGGCGTATTACCTTTTTAGGGTTCCGTAGCCAAATGGCAAAAAACGGAACCCTTATAGATTCGTCGTGTATGTCTGTCTGTCCGTCCGTATGTCACAGTCACTTTTCTCCGAAACTATAAGAACTACACTGTTGAAACTTGGTAAGTAGATGTATTCTGTGAACCGCATTAAGATTTTCACACAAAAATAGAAAAAAGCAATAAATTTTGGGGGTTCCCCATACATAGAACTGAAACTCAACATTTTTTTTTCATCAAACCCATACGTGTTGGTTGTGGGTATGGATAGGTCTTCAAAAATCATATTGAGGTTTCTAATATCATTTTTTTCTAAACTGAATAATTTGCGCAAGAGACACGTCCAAAGTGGTAAAATGTGTGTCCCCCCTGTAACTTTTAAAATAAGAGAATGATAAAACTAAAAAAAATATGTACATTACCATGCAAACTTCCACCGAAAATTGGTTTGAACGAGATCTAGTAAGTAGTTTTTTTAATAAGTCATAAATCCTACAGAACCCTTCATGGGCGAGTCCGACTCGCGCTTGGCCGGTTTTTAATACTTTAGTAAATGACAAAAATGTATTCATTATCGTTAGTCCACTTTGCGCTAGTATATCGTGTGTCTTTGTCCAGAATCTTTTGAAAAACCAAAGTCGAACATCGCTCTTCTGCCACCACCTTATTAGAGATAGAGTATGAATATGAGATATTACGCAAAGAAATACATTTATTTTTTTATGGCAGCGATAATTCAATTAGAGATGGGGCTGCAAGTTGCAATTAAAGTTGATCCTGAAACACTCTCAGTTGCGGAAAATAATCTCTCTTTGTGTACCCCGAAAAACAATGAATATATAATACGTAATGTGAGTAATATAGTGAGGATATGTATATGTCGTTTAAGTTCAAGAACATTAAAAAGTGTTTTTTTTTTAATAACACTGATGTAGATAGTGTTGAAGGCGCGAATGTTCAATAGATCATTAGCAACAAATGAGACAATACTGTCGATGGCGCTCAGGGGCTAGTGTCAGAGAAGCCGAGACGCGCACTCTTATATCGCGCGCCTTGTGCCATTAATCATGCATGGTGGTGGTGGCGTCCGAACAGACATAAAACACTACACCGTCGGTAAGCCTTGCGTCACATAACACACCAGTCTCGATTCCAACTGCGTTTGTCTCGGTTCCAAAGATTAAAATCAATCTGCGCAGAAAATATTTGGTTCCTAAAAATCTAAACGGTAAAGTATAACTCTAAATTCATTGTTGCAATTTGTTTATTTTCAGTGTCGTAGTAATTTGTAGAGCTTATAATGAAAGACTGTAAAAAAATTTACAATAACCCGCTGCTTCCTCCTACACACCTGCTAGGGTTGTACATGTCATTTCTATTGCAAGTGTTATAATATTTGTTTGTGTACAATAAAGAATTATAGTACCTATACATATACAGGATTACTTTTGAAGCAGGATCCAACTTTTTTTGTACTTGTTCAGGCAAGCATACTGAACAACTTTTAGTATTGAAGCAATCTTGAAATTGGAAAAAGAATCAGCTGTTCTATACTTCTAGGTTCAGTGAATGTTGAACATTTGTATGGAACAGCTCACTTTTTTGCGATTTCAAGTTTTTTTTTGTATGTCAAAGTTTATAGTTCACGTCTTAAAATAGTAAGAAATAATATAAGATTAGATCTTACTTTATCCAATGCTTCGGAAAAAATTAAACGTGTAAGTAATATAAATAAACTGATTTGTCAATAATAAGGTAAATACCTGATAGTCCCCACTAGTTCGTAAGTCCAATTAATTCCAGATACGAGTATGCATGAGTTAAATTTAATGTGCTTAATTTCGTAAGGAAACGATGTCTAAACACCGCCGTCCCAAGTTCACACGGAGCCGCCAGGCAGTGGCTGCGGCAAAAATTGTAAATATTCCTAAGGTTACTTGCAACGAAGCTTCCACAATATATTGCTATCTGAGGTCGTACGTCTTGAAACTGCAAACAATTCAATGTTATTTAACTTTCTCCTAAGAGAATAACAATGAGCACGAGAAGAACTTCAAAACCGTTGTTTTACTATTTTCTTATACAATGATATTGTATTATCGCTAATATTTAAAGAGTACTTGACATGCTTACTAAAATGATGAATTCGAATTGGAGAGTACGAACAATAGCTTACGTTCATATCTCACTATGGCGGAAGCATTAAAAGCATTCCGCCGCCCAAGTACCGTCGCAACAAGCGCCGATAAAAAATATTAACGAACTTATTCAATTGGGACATTGCGTTGAATAGTCTTGTCATTTGAAACATTCCAAGTTTTGAAACTTAATCAGCTGATATTCACATTAATGTGACTGTCATTTATGAAGTATAAAAAAAAATTGGTTTACTAGTAGACGATTTTCCATAATTTAATAACACGTCTAACGAACATAGCCAAGTGTTTGAAAATAGATTGAATATTGCTCATACTTATATGGTATTATATGGTGATTATACATAGCTGAGCTTATACTTAGCTTAATCATCATATATATATATATATAATTTATAAGTCTGCATTCGAATTACATGCAACAATCGACTTCCCTTTCTTTACTTCTTAAATACTTGCAAAATGCCTAATTACAACTTGTCTAGTTAGTTCTTTTCTTATTGTACCCTCATCAACAATAAACTTGTTGACTGTCATTGTGGGACGCGATAATCTTTAAAGACTGAGAGAAATGCGGAACACACTCTGAAAGCAGTAGATTCGTCCATTCTCTTACGAAAGAAAGTGCGATAATATCTTGAAACCGCCACTCACGATCCGAACTCAAGCATTTGGCGCTCACTACATTCTGCGAATATATTGTGCTGTACGGTAAACGACAATCTAAGATCTAATGAGAGAACAAAAGGTACTTTACACATTCTGCCTATTTTCAGGTGTACTGTAATTGAGTTCAATAGGTACACCTACACACAATAAAAATGTTCAATCTACATTAATTGGTTTCTTTAGAGATGATGAATCATAAATTCATGATTTGAACGACAATCTACTTTTAGAAGCGCGTTAGTACTATCGTCCGTCCAGATCTAAATTTGAATGTGAAACTAATAAGAACACAATCAATTATTAAAGATCTAACATTTTTAAGATGATTATTTTGAAATTTCAAGACGTTAATCACACTCCCAAATTTATTACTGAATAACAACCATAATAAAATTTAAATTCAATGTCAAACCTCGGGACATTTCCAAATTGAAGGAAACCAACTGATTGGGTGATACGTCGATAGATCAGTAAACGAGGCGATTGATACACGTTGTATTGAAACGTCATGTGTGATAGCATCTTAGCATCGTTAGGATACCTTCGGTCCATTACCGACGTCAGGAGTACGTGAGGAGCCAGGCCACATTAGTTATTCAATTATGCGAACTCCCAGCAATCTGATAGCTATTTCCACAGGGTTTTCAAAGAAACTTGTGTTACGCCCGTGGAGACGACAACAACGCTTACAAAGGCATTACAATATGAATAGAATTTTAATAACAAATAACAAACCACGTCTCGTTGAATATGAAGATCGTCTCGTGTCAGATACAGAAAAGTAAGACGTTACCGTGGAAATTCGTGATCAATCAATAAGTAAGAAGGGTTGGTGTAAAAACTATAGCAGTGTTCCCGTTCCTCGACACTGCCGAATAAAACCTCGTTACGGCTGTGCCCACGAATGATGGATAGCCGTGGCAGATCAGCCGGCACGCCGCGCACTTGTCTTACAAACAAACCTTGATCTTTGCTTTCTATTCACAGTGAGAGAAGACTCAAAACTCACACCGATAGTGACTGCGCACAGATTAATACCAACGTGTGGAATATCCATAGTATGATTGACAAGTCCATGTCGATGGTATCGGTCGTCATAAATAACACGCCACTGCTAGTTAGGACACATTCACCGCTCTATCGAGTGTGCATAATGTTCAGTTTGAAAAGTTTTGTTAATTGATTTACAGGTCCTGTTATTAGTTGAACAATATTTGGTAAAGCATAATAAATTATTTCAAGAAAATCTATGGTCTTCTATTTGTAAAAATGAATTTATACAATGCACAAAAATGAATTCCTTTGAAATATGACATTAAAAGTGCAGTAAAAACTCTACCAATAATTGTTTTCAATCATAAGAGTTAAATAACACGAGCCACATAAATGTGTAGCATATATTGAATAGCACAAACTAATGTTTAAGTTATTCAAATTAAGATAAGAAAGTCACTGACGGGAGGCAACGCGCCGCGCAACTCAGCGAGAATGCAGCAAATTTTAATTTAATTGATAACTCAACGTTATAATCAACGTGTCATAGATTCGCAATACGCCAAGATAATAAATAATGACGTTTAAGAAAGTCAACAGGTTTACGCGGATGGCATTTTCTCATACAATATATTATGGTCGGCGGATGGAGACCACCGTAGGGTCGGTGGAGCAACCGTTACTTCGTGGCCAATAAATTCAAGAACAAACGACAGCAATAAGGAACGGCGCGCGTCCAGACATCCATCTCCTGTCAACCCAACAACTGACTTATAAAGAGGCGCAGCGATGCGTCATACGTAAACAGCTAAGCTATAAATCAAATTCGGCTGTAACTGTTCCGATAAATAAAACGAATAAAATTAAACCAACCTCTGTGTAAACGATTTACATAATTCTAAGCGGTTATGATGAGCGCTTATAAAGGAGAGAGACGAATGAATGACTCGTATAGATATAAATCTTGTTGAAGACACGGAATCGAAATCAATGTGCTGTCATTTATGCTTTAAGATAGACAGGTTTCTTTGATACGGAAAACGAACTTCTGAGACAGGGGCCCAACTCTACCAACGTTGACGCATTTACGGTGTGTAAATAACGCTTTATTAAAATTGCTTCTTGACACGTTTGTTTTTGATTTTGGTTCAACTAATTAAATATTGGACACTATTAACTGATCGAGAAACAAAGAATAATTATTAAATTGTACCGCGAATTGGACAATGACAAAAACTGATTTGTTAAAAAGCTACCGAGACACGATGATTACGTTAACGTTAGCACCTGCAGAACCTGTAAGGGTTAACAACCATACACAAAAGAGAACCGCTAAAGAAAACGAAACAAATAATCGCACCAAAGCAATAATTAAGGATGACATCAACGATGCGATAACGAAGCAGCAAAGGAGACTCGGGCAGATGTATCCTTTGCCGGATATTACTCATACATAGGCATATAACGAGATACATTCGTTCGGGTACGAATGAAGCGTACAATAAAAGTAATTAAAGACTTCCCGTCGCCTGCGCCGGCTGACAATCCGAACATCAATCGATTACAAGTAAATCAAGCAACCCATTATTTATGTGTGTAAATCAAAAATGAGATTTAAGTTGTGACAAAAAACGAGTTATAAAACTATAAAAAACTTACGAATGATCGTGATCGAGAATTAAACATTTCTTTTAAAAACTTAAGCAACTGCCGATCTATCGATTTATTTAACAGTGAAAAGTGTGTAATATGTCAAAAGGTATTGGGAAATCAGTAAAATTACTAAATTTTAAAGTACCTACATCCTTCACCGAAAATGATAATAAAATTCACGCCGAATGACAATTCGTTCTTAAAATTATCATAATTGTCGCATGTTGCGTAATTGTTGGGCTGTATTTTAATAAAACGAGACAACTATGGCCAATATATAGTATAATATTCAAATATAGCCTATAGAAGATCTGTAACCTACCTAAATTCTTAACTGTTGTTTTCGTGTAGGCTCTCTCAATTTCCGAACAGGTATAGAATTTACTTTTTTTTGTATATTTTTTTATTGCTATCGGTGGGCAGACGAGCCAGTGGCCCACCTTATGGTAAGTGGTAACCACCGCTCATGGACATCTGCAATGCTAGTGGGCCTACCTGGAGAGATGAGAGAAGTGCTCTTTTTAAACCTCGTATGAAGTTGGATATGTCGTAGCGCTCAGGAAACGCCGCAGCTGGAAATTCGATCTAGAGTCTGCACGTACGTGGAAGAAACAAAAGCTGAAACCGAACTGTGATAGAACAAACACAGACATATGCAGACATGTTGACTATAGTTGGGATATACAAGGTTAAATATTATGCCCCCTTCTTATTAGAATTTAATGTCAATAAACGGCTGCCTATGTATATTAAGATTTTTAAATTGAATAAGTTTATGATAAACTAAAACATACAAAAAGAAATTATAAAAATAAAAGCTAGAAATGGTATAAATTCTAGACAAATGTTTTGCGCTAGCATGATCTGTTATCTTCGGCAAAGATCCGGACATATAAGTCACGTCAGCCCCCGTAGCACGTCCATCAAAACACGATATGATAAAGCGATTTATCGCGGTGAACTGTCAAAATACGACGAAAACCTATTGTATTTTGACAGTAGACCGCGATAAACCGCTTTATCATATCGTGTTTTGGTGGACGTGCTAGGGGGGCTGGGCTATCAGTTAAGGGGCTAAATACTGGAAGGTGACGACTTTAATTACAGATATTTGAGCTCAAGCAGTCAATTAATTAGAAACGACATCGGAAGGAGGCTATGTATCAGGGTCGCCTGCTTGGATACCTCCGTCTAACCGCAATGCAGTAATTGCATTAATGTGTTCCGGTTTGAAGGGTATGATATGGCAGTAATATTACTGGATACCGTGACTGGACATGTCACAAGTATGCAACCACCGAGCACACATGCTCGGTGTACGCAACGTACAGCGGCTCGTGGGGGTTGCAGATTTGCTACGAACGAATCTCATAAAACCACATGTATGCTTGTTTGCCAACTTAGTTCGTAAAAAATGTATGAAATCGATAAATAATGGCCTCGACTCAACCACCATTTTCAAAGAACCTGATTCTAATCCGCAACCCCCACAAGAAACTCAGTGTACTTCGTCACTGCCAACTTGTGACATAAGATGTAAAGTCACGATACCCAATAATTTCACTGCCATATCTTACCCTTCAAACCGGAACATAGCGAATAGCGATGTCAGCACTAAACTGCTTTGCGGCAGAAATAGGTAAGACGGAGGTACCCACCCAAGCAGGCGACCCTGGTACAGTGTCTCCCTTCGGTCAAAATATATTATTTATTTTTTTAATAAATTTAACTATTAAAATATGTTTGCTTCCTAGATTTAAGTTCTCTTCAAATATAACCTTTTTGTGTGCGTTGGTTATACCATGTAGAATTTGGTCTCCCAAAATTGTGGAGTCCGAAAGAATTTTCTCTTCGCAATCTCTTATCATCAATACTTGCAATCGCCTCAAATCATCACTTTATGATCAATGTTTGGACGCAATCATCTTTTAACGCTATTTCTATCTCAAATGATCTCGTTGTTGCTGACATTCAAAAAGTTTAAATCATGTTTAAATAATTTGATTAATGTTTACGGTTGTGAACTTGTGATGTTAGAACTTAAAATTGATACTTATCAATGCATAGTTTATAAAATATGATTTATTTGATCATAATTTCGTTTATGATTCTCTTTTATTATTAAGTCCTTCATTGAAAAGTTAGTATTAGCGATTTTTTAAATTAAGATAATTAAAAAATTACGTGTCTGATTTTGTAATTTCAATCAAATTTTTAGTAAACTTATTTGCCTAGTGATGAAATGTTTTTATTAAGCATTTATTCTAAAAGGACAATGTCGAAAATCGCCCTATGATCAACAAAGATTTGATTTACGTCATAATTATATGCATATTTTATAACACTCATAACAAATATATGTATTCGACGGACAAATCAAAAATATATAAAAGTACTTTCAGAAACAAAACCAAATGAAGTAAAATATAGGAATGGTTATTGTTACCTTTGCTCGATTGAATAGAATTGAGTCGATTTTATGTAGGTATGGACATTTATTTATTTGTATAAATTAAGTCTTTCATAACTTACAACGTAAATTAAATTAAAACATACGTCAATTGACTACTCACCCGCTATCGCTTATAAGTTCGTCGTATTTTTGACTTGCTTTATAATTTCGAGATTTCTTGTTCTTTACTACGTGGCTATAATTGACGTTCTTTGATTGACTGCAATAATTATTATTTAAATAATTGTATAGGTATGGACTATGTGTATTGCTCTAACGATATAGTGTTACTTCAACTAACCTCAAAATCTGATTCATTTTGATATTTAATTCGATTTCGAAACTTGTCCGTAGTAATTGACGTGGACGTACAGTATTTACTAATGTCTAATTATACGAAAATCATTTTTTCACTGCTGTTGGTATTGGGGCGAACAATGTATGGACGCAGAACAATGTCCTTTACACATGAAAACAATACATAGTTTTATTTCTATAGGGTTTCCTCCAGTACCAAGAATACCGGTATCGCCTATCGTTCTTATGTACCGGAACTAAAAAATTTGTAACCGAACCCGGTTCTGCATGCCTTATATATGTTTTGCTGTCCTTCGTCTTGATCGGAGCAGCCTCTACTGAAACCGTTATTTTGGGATTTAATTCACCGGATTCAAATAGCGGAATCTATTTATAGATTTGCAATGTACAGGTTAGTCTTGAAAGATATAATTATCAGCAGGATTGATGCGTTACCACTATCAGTCTCTTTATACTGAATTGTATTCAATATTCATATCATTTTTAAGACCTTCATCAAAATATTCAAACGCTTCAGTCGAATTCAAATTACCATTCACGTCATCTACAGGATCTTATACTGTAAAAATTCAGATGCAATAGTCAAATGTAAATTTTTCCTATGAATTTGGATACGAGGAAGATCGTAAAAATAACGGCGCTACCTACACGGCACCCACAAGTTAACCCCCCGCGTGCGGTCCACGAGGTGCACATTATTGGCCATTAGTGGCAATAAAACTCAATCTGTAAACGCTTCGTGTGTAAAGTACCGCCCACGCAATTGCACGGTAAAATCAGGAAAACTGGAGTAGAAAAATGATCACTATGAAACAATTGCGGTGAAGTATTTTAAATTTTAGATAACAATACGCTACACTGTAGTGTTAATTAACTAAGTAAATGTGTGCTACAACTTTTTGTCGTGTGTGGCAATGAGAAACAATACAAAAACATTAACATACTCCGGACTACAATTAACTACAGTATTCAACTGTCGTAGGAATACGTATTATATTGTTATTTTTTATCATACATCTTTGAGCACATTTTACGTAAAATAATGAAAGACTAAGACGTACGCGACAAAGTATTTTGTATTCAGATGGAATATGAAAATTTTGACAATCGGCGCGTGCGTACTACATTACAAGTGGTAAGCTCCGCCTACGATGAAGCAACAAGTGATTTAACAAGTGGTTTTACAGAAGAAACTTTTTTATTAAAGATCCGTGATTAGTTATTTTTTAAAATTCATGTATATTGTTAATTATAATTGCTTATAAACGCACATATCGAAATTGTAGCAATAGAATTAAAGTAAAGTAAGAAAATACAATTATTTTGACAATACATAATGAGATTTTTTATACTATAGCAACGTATCATGTTTTGATTTAAAATGTACAATACAAACAAACTCTATATACTCACAGAAACCGCTATGCAGCTGAGTGATGGAACAGTAAAATATTCAACACAAAGTTAGTTATTTTTCACACAACACCCGACACGCGACTTGTAAAATTTGGTAGTGCGACAATGCAGACTGCAGACCGCCCCCGGTGGCGTCTCAACTTGGAATGGTATCTTGATGATGGCGAGGCGAAAGACAAGGGTGGGGCGCATGAGTGCGGGGACCGGGGCCCAGGGGGCGTGTCCTCGCAGGTGTATCACGTCGAACGGGTGATATATGCCTGCGTTAACACTTGAAACACGCCTCACTGTCACGTCGAAACCGAAGCCTCAAAAGTTAATTGTTTGTCCAAGCAACGGCGAAAGTTTACTGGGCGCGAAAAGGTTAATTAATAACAATATGGCGGATGTTTTGTTTACACCATTAAACTGCCTGTGATCCGGTCGGTCGCAATGCTGATTACATCGATGATTAAGTGTCATTCTTTTGACAGGTAGACAACTGATGCGGGAACGTTATTGTAAAATTTGATAGTATTAAAAACAGTGGATCAGTCGCAAGAGAAAAAATTATCATAACTAATCAAGGATTTTATAACAACAAAAATATACTGATACACAAAAAGAAGCTTTCAAGCATTTTTTTAGTGTTTGTGATTTGGCAATGGACAAATGTTTCCAAAGAAAATAAGTATTTTTTTTTAATCCAACAAAATTGGCAAACAAGCAGGCTGCCTACTTGATAAGCCTAATGCCTACTTGATGGTAAGTGGGGTCTGTCGCCTATAGCAGTTACGGAATTTGAATATTTTGTAAATTATGTATTTGGAAGTTAAGGAGTTGATGTAGGAACAAAACACACTGTCTAAACATCGATAGTTAGTGTATTGGTATTATACACGAACTTCCGATATTTTGACAGTATGTTATATACGACTACTAAATAGTCGTCAACCTGTACATGTACTAGACCCTATGTATGTTGCTAACTCGTGACGATATCAAGCCACATATCATAATCATAACAGCTCATATACGTCCCCACCGAGGGGCCCGAGCCTACGCTAAGTTAGGGTGTCACGCTGGCCCAGTACGGATTGATCGACTTCACAAACACCTTTAAATTTCTTCTGCCTCACGATGTTTTCCTTCGCCACAGGAGCGTCAGACAAATGTACATATGAAATTGAAAAATACATTGATCTCGTCTCAAACTCGGCACTTGCCTCCCGATTGGAAGGCAAGTGCCGAATCCACAGCGCCACCGACGCTCCGTCAATCATAGCCTCATATCAGGCCACACCGGAACCTTTCAAACCGGAACACAACAATGAAAGCAGCGCCACCACTTGGCAGCAGAACTAGGTAAGATAGAAAAAAGCCCGCGCAGACGACTCTACCAACTCTACTATTGAATCTGCCACTGGTTGAGCGTAGCAATCGAATAACAATATTACCAAAAAGAAATTAGATATCGACTAGGTATCTTGTTTTTGGTTGGAGACTCTGTCTGTACCAGTGGCAGGGTCGCCTGCTTGGGTACCTGCGTCTTACCTATTTCTGCCGTACAGCAGCAGTGCTTACATTGCTGTGTTCCGGTTTGAAGGGTAAAGCCACGTACAGTAAGCTTCTTATCAAGCTATACTGTTTGACCTTTGGACCGTTCTTATGTCGCTTGTAATAGTGGCGGTTTGCGTAGTGTAAATGTATAGCTTGAATGGGAGCTTACTGTACAAATTACGCGCGGCAAGCCGCGCGCGGCAGCTCGCGCAGCCAAAACTGCCGCGTGCGGCTAACCCGTCTACATAGCGCGCGGCTGCCGCGCGAGCCAATGTTCGAGGGTTCGCCGCGCGTAATTTGTTCGCGCCTTATGTACGGCAGTGAAATTATCGGGTACCGTGACTTTACATTTTATGCCACAAGTTGGCAACGCTCGTGGGTGTTTCAGATTTGCTGCAAATCTCACAAGAACCACACGTAGTATAGGTGACTGTTACTACTCAGCATCAGGTGGGCGGTATGCTTGTTTGCCAACTTAGGCTGGATTCAACCAAATACGAAGTTACACGAGTATAACAGACTATCATGGGAATAATTTTACTCATTGAATTTACTCTTGGATATCTTCGTTTGCGGATATCTTCGTTTGCGTTTTCCGAGTTTAGCGTACTCCTCGAGTACGCTAAACTCGGTATTGTAATACTTTCGTTGATGAATGAACGTCGAATGAAAGTATAAACCGACAAAAATGCATGTATTATTGTTTCTCCTAGCATGACGTGAAATGCCGCAACAATTCAATTTTGTAGGATAATACAGTGAAATGTCAAGTTGACAAAATGTAATTTCTAGTTTCTATGTAGGTAATGGTAGGTAATGTTTGGTTGCCCGTTTGCGTTTTCTGCTTGATGTCTGTTGCAAGCAAAATAAAAATGTGTGACGAAAAACGAAAACGACGCCCAAATTGGCTTGCGTCCGAAAAATATTTCATATTTCTCAAACGTTCCATCGTGGAGCGGTTTTGATAAATATCTTCTTCGGATTATTCTTGAAAATACTCAATAACATTTACGAATAAACAAAATCGAGGATAATTTGAAAAGTGACTACTTTGACACCTGTTATACTCTCAGATTAACCTTTGACACCGCCAAAATCGCCCGTGTTATTATTTACTCGCGTGTAGATACCTTATTCTTAGATTAGTCGTTGGTAAAATGCAAAATCAGCTTACCCTTAGAATAAGCTGCGCTTACTCTCGTGTAAAAACTTACACGAGTTTGGTTGAATCCGGCCTTAGTTGTATAAAAATACCCACATGATTTATTCTGCCCATCTGCTCATCAGCTACAACTTATCAACATTAAAATGTCTAAGATTTTCCAACAAGTCACGCCAGCCTGTGTTTCTTAAGCATACTGTGATTATCAATAACAATAAAACTGATGATGATGATGTGAATGGCCATATTTATATTACCGATTAAATCGTACTGTCCCATACCTACTATAAGTGACGGTGTCCCATTACTTTTAACAGTGAATTCAGACCATAATCCTAATTTTGAAATCACTGAAATTTTCTCCCGGAAAATTCATAAATTATCCAAATTTTTTGTTATTTTTTCTAAATTTTCTGGTGTAATATACCTAAGTTAACGTTTACAAATTTTATTCTATAAAAAAAACAATAATTACACAAAAAATAAACTTCGCAACGCAATGTAAATCGCATTACATTTCCATCATACTGCGCGCGGAATCAGTTGTTATTGAACGTCAGCGCACCGACCGGTCTGAGCGGAACAAAGATGATACCGGCGCGCCATACATTGCGTACCTAACATGAATAATAATATAAAAATCATTATAGGTAAATTTTACACAATCAAAACTTATCGAGAGTTTACGCTGCGAAATCGTAGCAGAACTGAGGGAAATTTTGACGCGTAAACTCTCGATAAGTTTTGATCGTATAAAATTTACCTATGATGATTTTATAAATACAGTTTTATATTATTTGCTTTAATAATAGCTCGTTTCTAAGTGGTTAAAGTTTGATTACGCCTAGGATGATTTCTTATAGAAAAAGTAATATTTAAACAGTGGTGAAATTCATAAAATTTTAACTATTTAAACCACCTTAAATAAGGAAACTAAAACATTTCGAAAAAAAGTAACCAGTAAAGATCATTGTTGAAGATTTGAGAATAAATGTTTACTGAATATATTTCATGTTTTGGTCATATTTTTTACGTGACGAGTGGATGAATATGTCCTTAAACGCGTGGAATGTAAATATGGGTATATAGCCCTAAAAACATTAAAAATAGCATTTAAGTAAATAGTAAAATGTGTTATGGAAACTTCAAGTCCTACACTCTAAATTAACGTAAAATGTATTTCCTTCATTGAATTTTTAATAACTAAAAAAAAAACTTTACTTCTCTGATAATTCTGCTAGAACACCGATTATTACAAGACCGGGCCCTTAACCCCACCTCATTTCCGTAATAATTCATCGCTTCTTCCAAGATACAAGAGTCGTCTAATATATTCAAAGGCATGCATATCCTAACAATTACACGTATCCGAGATTTAACCATTCTGCGAGATTTTCGCTGAATAAATAAACTATAAAATTAACCCAAAGGCTAAATTGCTAAGCGATTACCTGCTAAATTGATTCTGTTTACTGCATATTCGGGATGATCTAACTAAATTATACAGCGAAATAAAAAACTTTAACAATATTCTGGATAGGAGACTTGTTTGATTTTGGATTTGGTAATACACCGTTAAGGGTGTTATATTTTGAATTTTTGCATTTTCAATGACACGAGATTCTACTGTATTTTAATACCGGTGATGGGCTTTTTTCACTGGCGTTATCTAGATTAGAAGACGCCAACTGTGTTTTCGACGTGGTATCGCGAATACTGCTTGGGTTGCTTCAGCGAAAAAGTGTCAGTGTCAAAAAGTGGATGTTTTATTTCGTTAGTAATTATATTAAGTATTTTTAGTTCATTAGTAATTACCTAAAGCCTAAACATTGCGCCTTAAAACTCTAGCCCCCTCGAATTTTTCCTTTGAGTGCTTTGCAAGCTTTAAAAAGCTCAGCAATGTATAGACCGAAGCAAAACAGAGCCAATTTAATCAGCGTCTGATAAATTACAAAACATGTGATTTCTTTGATCACGTTAAATAGGTAATAAGGGACAGAGGGTAAATTCAATGCATCTCACTTTCACTAGGAAAGAGATAAAGAGTAAAAAGGTTTGATCTGCTTCTTCCGCTCTCTCTCACTCTCTGTGGCGACTATCCCGTGTTCGTCTGTGCCCAATAAATTTAAGGAATCCGTATCAATATCGCCAATTCTGTATAGGGAAGAATACAAATGCAACACAGTACAAATCGATATATTGCCTGGAATGCTTCTCTTAATTAACTCATAATTCAAGCTCGTGCTCTCACGATAACGTACAATCGCCCGCGGACTGGTGTTGGCCAAAAAACAATAAATTATGCAACTCGTCATACACCACCGTTATGATAATGAGCACTTGCGAGCGCTATTTATTGTACAAAGCTTTATGAACAACGTCCCTCTGCTATTTGTCACATCGGCAATGCTACATTATAGCTTTTTCATATGCTGATATTTTTTTAAAATATGAAGACAAATGCTCTGACACGCGTAAAAACGTTGTCAGTTATATAATTTGTGAGATCATTATCATCTCATTATTTACAATACGAACCGAGATCCCGTAGCAAAAGTACAATAAAAAACCATCGTAAACATAGAGCAAACACGCCACTATTATACAATAGCAATTTTAAATTCAAAGTCGAGCCGAAAGTCATTATCGGTGACACCGAATCAACTTAACATACAAATGACTACTTACACTGAGTATTCCCGGGTTACAGGCAGTCAGTGTGTAAGACATCGTGAAAGGTTGAGCCACAATCAGCTCTCAGCTGATAGGATGATTTAAATACCAGACAATGGTTCCAGCATTAATTCCCTTCAGTTTCGCAACGATAGACGGGCCCAACATTACAGCGTAGACAATGTAAACTAAATTGACATTTACGTACGATGTATATTTATTGGGAATGAACGTCGTTATAAAATAAATACTTTTAAGCCGACGTGATTTACTGTTAGTGCTTTAAGGCTGGAGACAAATCTTTATTGATGGCGTGTACATGATTGTGTCGGAATCTATAGTGAAAGACAAATATTCAATATTTAGATAGGTTGGTGACAAAACCAGATAAATATGAATCACTGAATATTTAAACTTTCTCTTTATGTAGCTTACAATGACGGGCCAGATCAATGCCTTTGAATTTTAAAATATGTCTTGTGCATGAAATATTTTACGTATCTATTACACTAATATGGTCAAGTCAAAAGGCATTGTAAATCATTTGTATGTTTTTAGATGATTAACTTCATTACATACCTATCTTATTTTCAACTTGGATTTGTTTGGCTTGACAATTTAATTTTACCCTCAACATTATTTTCATTCCTTAATATTCAAATTAATTTCCATAGAATGACTTTATATATAAATTGCTCTATGATAAGTTTATAAGTATTCTCTGTATAAAAAAAATTCATTCATACCAGAGGATTATAATTGATAATTATTGGGCGCGCAAGAACAGCCATACGAGTGGGTGCGTTGTAACACTGATGTACACGAAGACGGGGCGTGGATCGTATGCGATGCGTTGTGCAATTTGTATTAAAATCTACTATCGCAGCCTTGAGAAAATCGTTAATATCAAAATTCCCTGTCACTTCTAATGCAGACAACTAGTGAACCACGTTCAAATATACATCAACACAAACATACAATTTAAGTTTTGCAGTGCATTTGTTGGAACTATAGCTCCGTAGCATTTAATGGCACTTTTTAACCGACTTCAAAAAAGGAGGAGGTTCTCAATTCGATGCGTATGTTTTTTTTTGTGTGTATGTTACGCGATTACGCCGCCAGTTGTGGACCGATTTTCAAAATTCTTTTTGTATTCGATAGAGTATACTCCAAGGGTGGTCCGATGGTCACCAACGTCAGGATCTGATGATGGGATCCCATGAAAATCGAGGAAAACCCTTAAATTTTAAGGTGTTTCCAACGTGTTTTGTGTGTATGTTACGCGATTACTCCGCCAGTTGTGCACCGTTTTTAAAAAAAAAAATTGTATTCTATAGAGTATACTCCTAGGGTAGTCCCAAGGTCACCAAAGTCAGGATATGATGATGGGATCCCATGGAAATCGAGGGAAACGCTAATTTAATTGTATTAAATTAGGGTTTCATTCACTAATAAGATTTCATTCACTAAAAAGTTAAAAATATTTTACAAAAAATAAAAACCGACTTCAAAAACACTGAAAAGTTAAAAATAATATAAGAATAGGTACAGACAACATTACTCCGCCAGTTGTGGACCGTTTTTAAAAATTCTTTTTGTATTCGATAGAGTATACTCCTAGGGTAGTCCCAAGGTCACCAAAGTCAGGATATGATGATGGGATCCCATGGAAATCGGTATTAAATTAGGGTTTCTTTCACTAATAAGATTTCATTCACTAAAAAGTTAAAAATATTTTACAAAAAATAAAAACCGACTTCAAAAACACTGAAAAGTTAAAAATAATATAAGAATTTTAAGACTTTCTAGGTGATCATCGTTTGGTACCGACTTCAATATAGAAGTGTGATGTTGTCTGTACCTATTCCTATATTATTTTTAACTTTTCAGTGTTTTTGAAGTCGGTTTTTATTTTTTGTAATCCTAGATGATTTTTTTCTAGAATCTTTATTGGAAAGGAAACATATAACGACGATTCTGTTATTAAATTCCAAGCAATTAGTAAAAATATTAATCGAGATAGAATACTGACTTACATAATATTTCATAATTATACCCATAATGATGATAGTGAAATTGTTTTAAGCTGACGTATGAAAGATAAGGCCTCGTTTACGGAGACGCGGGGCGTTGCGCGGCGCGGCCCGAGGCGCGGCCCGCACAGAATTCAAACATAGTGCGTTGTATGAGTGCGTTTACGGCGAAGCGATTTTACACGCCTTTGCTTGAAATGGCGCGTTTTGCGGATGGCACCGCCACGTCTCACGCGGCGTTTATCGCGGCGGCGCACGCAGCGACAAAATTCTCGATGAAGCGATGCCCGCCGCGTGCTTCGCTACACGCTACCGAGGATGCGCCGCGGGTGCCGCGACGGGCATCGCGGCGGGCACAGCGGCGGTCGCCGCCACGCTTCCCGTCTCGCATCTCTATGAACACTATCGTATATTGCCATATGTTTGTGTTTACGCGTGCAATTATGAGTGCCGCGTCACGCGCCGCCCCACCGTAAACAGAAAAAACGTCGGACGGGCCGCGAGACGCCACGCCACACGCGACGCGCGACGCCCCGCGTCTCCGTAAACGAGGCCTGAGTGAAGCTACGAATATACCTCTCCGGAAAAGCAGAATAGAAGACAGGCAGAAATTGAAATTTATTACAATTACAACACAGGAAATCTAAAGAGACTAGTGAATGGTTTAAGATTGGTGAAGTAAAAAAACAAATTGTGTAAGAAAAAAAATCAATCAAGCTGTTAGGAAAGAAGTTAACAGACAAACTAGCGGAAACGAGTAAACATTAACCGGGGGTTATTGTCTAAGAAAAAATCTGATATATTTTTTCTTAGACAATAACTCACCCGATCTCTCTTAGTCTCGGACAAGGACAGGAGAGATGAGAAGTCCATTTGAGTATAGAGCAAGCAAATAGTATTTGATTTGAATGAATCACATGGGTTAAGTGAAACCGCAAACCTTAGAAGTCGGCTACCCAGAAGTGATATCACGCATTGCCATTTATAATTCAACAACAATAAACAGATAGTTAATTGCGATGCTGTCACGGGCGCAGTATATGGTAATGAGGCGTAGGGATCGCGGCCGCATGGACAATATCTCTCGACGGTGAAAGGTAAGATGGATGTGGTCCGAAGGAAGAGATTTGGCGGGGACTCGGTAAGAACTAATATGACGTGAAAAACCGGACAAGTGCGAGTTGGACTCTCGCACCGAGGGTTCCGTATAAACTTATCTAACTATATGAATGAGTCCCTAACTATATTTACAGTTTTCAGATTTTTTCCTTACGATGTCCTACAAGTCCTTGCTTCTTGCCAAAATTCATGATTCTGGTCAACGGCAAAATTTGCGAAAATATGCGACATAAACGGTCACATAACTGCATGATCGCATTCACTTAAAAGTACGTTTTTTTCTCGAAAGAGACCGTA
The DNA here is from genome assembly GCA_963935595.1 of Schoenobius gigantellus. Taxonomy (NCBI): domain Eukaryota; kingdom Metazoa; phylum Arthropoda; class Insecta; order Lepidoptera; family Crambidae; genus Schoenobius; species Schoenobius gigantellus. The sequence goes on along the minus strand of OZ012555.1, from coordinate 9,163,251 downwards.
GACCCGAGTATCCATTATAAATTAAAATTAATCATCGAAATGTAGGTAAGCATGAGTTCAAAACGACAGCACCAAATTTGTTAATATTAGGTTGTGTTTGTTATTGTCAGGACAAGGTTTGTATGTAAGAAAATGTTTGAAAAACTATACAAAAAAGTAAAAATTACAAATTTAAACATTTTCATATAAAAACTTTACCCTCCACCAACCTTGATATAAATTCCAATTTTGAATAAGAGTCTTGCTTGACAGACAGACGGACAACGAAGTAATCCTATAACGGTTCCGTTTTATCCTTTTGAGGCACGCGATCCAAAAAACTAAATTATACTAATTTAGTTTTTTGGATCGCGTGCTCGATAAATAAATAAATCAATTCAATAAATAAAAAAGAAAATATTTAATTTAATCTTATCGTAGTATTCGTCTGCAACATAATTTACATAAATACACAATGAGGGCTTATAAGGGCAAGTCCCATAAAACCCTTCCCCTTTAAAAAGGTCACTGCCATCGCAGAGCATCGTCCGTGACACTACTCCAAAATCCGCTATAACCTTCTGTTCCAGCCCACAACTCCCCAGTGTTTGTTTAGCCCGTGGCCCGTGTCTGCGCGATAGGTGCAGTACATGCACTTTCAGGTACGCCCCGCACAATCTGAGAGGCTGACACCAATAGGTTTTTATCAGCGCCAATCTTGCTTATGAGAAAGTTAACAGCGCCTGGATTTATTGGGGACGGAGATGCTCCTTCAAAGATAAATGCATGGTATTTCTAAAATGTTGTAAAAAATTATTCCGGGATCAAAAGCGTGTCATTTAACGAATTTCAACATCTAAGTCCACATAGTAATTGTATAACTGCCAAAGAAGATATGTCTCTCTATTGACTTTTATCTAATTGGTAGATCAATAGAGAAACAGAACTATAAATAAAATTGTAACGCTACTCATAATGATCATGCGTATCTTGGTTATCATCAATAACTTCCATTTCATTTGTTCGTTAAAAAAGCCGTGTAGATTAGTATCTTAGTAATTAAACAGCGAATTACAACGTCGAGCGCTGGTTTCCACTCATTTATACTAGTTAATAAGGCTCATCTTAAAACACACACAAACACTAGAACAATTGCAAAAAGCAACGCGTAAATGGAATTAAAACACCAGCATAATCACCGCGCCAATCACAAAGCGCCATGTTAACAACAATTTTCCCTGACAATGCGCACAGAAAGCGCGTAAGGAATTTGGCACGGAACAGCAAATCGAATGTCCCGGTATTAAGTGCACATTTAGAATTACGATCTAATTATAGGGGCCATGGTGGAGTCTGCAATTCTGCCGCGTGATTAAGCAAGCGCACAGAGCGAACTTCACAACTCCTTACTCTGCTGCATAAGATCTTGATTCTGGCAAAAATGATTCTAGGTCAACTAAAAGTACGCTATCGGTTTTATTTGCTTGTGTAAAGAAGACGTGCTCTACCTTACATTTTATGGATTCCAACAAGACTACTTTCATAACGATGGACCAAGTTTAGTGACCGTTGCAGCCATAAGTCACAACGCTCCTGTAAAACGAGTCATCATCAGTCCATTTACTATACACCCTGCTGCACCATAAAGGCTCAAGGTCGATACATTCAAAACCGATAACGATACGCAGCGACACTGGCTCGATATAATATGGCATACCCATATTACATCGAACTAGCGCCAGATTAGACCGGACTTTTTTTCGCCGTCAAGCTAAAGAAACTTTACGGTGAAGAATTAGTAGCGCTGCTTTTCTATTCGATGCATATTTTTCCGAAAAGGAATATAATTGGATAGCGGATGGATATGCTAGCAGTTGCATCAAGATGCATGCAAAAGACATGAATGATTGTTTTAGTCGGTAGACCGTTCCTGGTACAAGAAACAATCGCGAAACAAAGTAGTGCTCAGCGTAAGATTTACACCGCACTGCGTTGGCAGATTTAGAATACGTCTGTAGACGCTTCTTCTTTCCCGTGGATGCCATAAAAGCCGATTAAGGAAATTTACAGCAATTCCACCTATGCGCAGAGATGGAGAACTCGGAGCAAAGCTCTATCTATATTAGGGTTGCCAGGTGTCCGGCTTTTGAGGGGTAAATGGACACGTCCCGAATTAACCATGATCGAGACGCAAAAGTCCTGATTTTTGACCAGATCACAAGAATTTGTCAATTTTCCATAATAAAGCAGTTACTAAATACTATGACTGAATTATCTTGGCATATTCATCCCTCAAATGTTTAACATATAAATAACACTGGCTGTACAATAAAGACTAAGTTCTCTTTGTCTTTCCACACGGAAGAAGATTAAAAAATCATACACAGTTTTGATCAATTAGTGAATCAAAGTTAAAATCTACTTTCCTAAGTTATAATCTAGTTTTCTTTTTTGCTGTCCCGACTTGAAAGTGATAGTCCCGATTTTACAAGCTTCTGCCCCGAAATTTCGCTTTCTAGACCTGACAACCCTCATCTACACCAACCCGTCCTCTGGACAGCGTAATGTAGAAGGCCAATTTCTCCTCGTCTCAGAAGGGACCTGAGGGCTAATTCTGCTAATGAGCCACCGCTGAACCGTAGCTAAGCCGTTGCGTTTAACCAATCAGAGCGCCACATTAATGTCCTCCTAACCGATATTCGGTCACGGCGGCCAATCTCAACAGAGACTAGCCATCTGCGCAGGAAATATTATAGTGCACAAGTGACTGCGCAAACGCAAGTGCACTCTCTGTTCCTTCACTCGCCTAGTCCGATCGGACGGTTAGCCGACACGACCGGGGCAAGATCAGGCGCAGGACCCACTGTTTAACGTGCCTTCCGAAGCACGGAGGAGCTTGAGGTTGTATTTTGTATTTTGGTCACCCATCATAGGACTGACCATAGCCAACGTTGCTTAAGAGCGCCACATTATCACGTCATCAAACAATCGTAAGTCAATATGTGCGCTCCGATTGGCCGATTGCAACGACTTAGTTTCGATTCGACTTTAACTTTTTAGCACAATTAGACCTCTGTGCCTAGCAGTGGGACGTATGCGGACTGAAGTATGTCTGTCTAAAAAATAGGGTCGCCACCACATTGTCAAGAAAACATTCATTCTGTACTGTTCCTTATTCGTGCGGTTCTGCACTGTAAATGTCATTTTACACTTGCCAGGCTGGGCCAGTCGGCAGTTCTCACGATGCGAGCCGGTTAACTGCTTTCCCGAGATTTGTTGCTCTGCTATCGAAGGGTAACTAGATGCGGAAACCTTGTTAATATTTCTTATATACACAAGGGTATATTATTTATCGCCGTCAATTCAATTCCTGACCATTTACTGCCGCTCACTTGCCCACTGCGAGGCATTGGATTCTGAAAACGCAAAGTGAAGCGTTCGATTGAAAAATATTGTTCTCTCCGAAATATATAAAGTATAAAATTGATAAGCTATATTTCAGGCTACAAGTTGAAGTTTCAATCAATATTATGCCGTTCTTAAAATAAAACTACCGTTTAATTTTTTTTATATTACTAGCTGTGCCCGCGAGCTACGTGGCGCTAGCACATACAAATATCTCATTAAAATAATGGAGGTTGGTCGTAGAAGGGTGAAAATTTAGGGTAATAAACATTTTTTAATGCCAAATCATTTAAAAAAATTGTCAGAATATCTGGAGAGCCACGTTTATCAGCTAGGGGTTTGAAAAATAGCTTACGACCTATTCTCAGACCCACCAAATATACACAAAAAATTTCATTAAAATCCGTCAAGCCGTTTTGGAAGAGTCCGATAACAAACACTGTGACACTAGATTTTTATATATTAGAAGATACTCGTGACTACTGTCAAGACTAGTATGTTTACAAGATTTCACTTTAATTTCAATAGAATTCGATAGAATTCGTGCATAAATGCTCACAATTTAAAAATCCAAAATAATGGATATTATATTGAATATATTAGAATTGAAAATTAAGGAAATATCACGAAGAAACGTACATAAAAACTTCCATGAGAAACCCAGACGAACAGGCACCGATTAACGGGAATGGGTCAACGAAAGGGTACTGTACTGTATAGATTACGAAACGTATTGTCAATGCAATCAAAGACAATATAGGACCGTTTTACGAGTTAAGCTCGTGTAAGAGCCGGCTAATGAGGCATGAACTTGATTTAGAGGGCTATCACAGCACTGTTAAGTTTGAATGGCTACAAGTGAGTGCGACTGCAGCCAATGACGCGTTAATTAAAGATTACCGTATTAACTTAATGAGATTGGTTTAATGGCTACGGAGCACTACAAATTTAATAGGCTATCTTATCTGTTAATGCGCATAATTTATCTCACTTCATAGAATATGTCCATTAAATTCCTATTGAAGAACTTTATTCAATAGTTTGATATACACGGTTATTTTTTTATCACCCTGGAAAATTTTAGGGACGCTTCAGGACACATCCAATATTATATAAATAATAATAAAAAAAAATATAAAAAAAAAATCTAAAAATGCTGCTCACAACTAGTGCAGCATTTTTTGTATTTTTAAAAAAAATTATATAAAATTAAGGTTATTTTTTTTATTTATATTTAAATCATTCTAATACCATGTCGTGAAGCGTCCCTTAAATTTTCCAGGGTAATAAAAAAATAACCGTGTATATGCGACTAGATATAAATACTATGCATACTTCATAAATAGATTATACGAGTATTAGAGAGGGGTTCAGTACCTATAGGCACTACAGTGGTCTGCGCGGATACCTCTATCTTACTTATTGCTGCGCCAGCGATGCTCGCGTTACTCTTTTCCGGTTTAAAGGCAGGCAGTAAATTATTGGGTATTGTGACTCATGTCACAAGTTGGCAACGTACATTGGTATCCTTGTGGGTGATGTAGATTTGCAAGTCTTACAGGAACCACGTGTACTATAGGCGACTATTCAATCACCATCTAGTAGACAGCATGCTTGTTTGCCAACTTCGTTTTAATAATAATAATAAAATCCACATTATTCATCACAAACAAACATACAATAAGACACGCTAAAAATATATTGGACAAGGACAATAGTTGTTTGTGTGAGACTGATGCCTATGCTAGGTAAATTTACCTGTGTTACAGGACACCATTTTCTCACCACTTCGAACCGCCATGAGCCCAGTAGATAGACATGCAGTGACAGTCAACAAAGACAATATAGAACAAAGATATGACATGAAACATAACCGGTCCTATTAATAAAAATTTTACTCCTTGGTGGACCATCCTCGCTTTAGTTCCGTGTTTTGTCTAATTTTGAAACAGGACAGCCGACATGTGCGGAAACAAAACAAAACACGGGGTAACTAATCCGAGGATGATCCAAGGAGTAAAATTTTTATTTATAAGGTTGAACAAGTTTAAAAGTACAAATATTAGTTGGAGTACTTTATATAGTACAAATATTAGTTAGAGTACTTTAGTTACAGTAGCTTTATTAGTTGCGAGAAAAAAATCTCTATATGTACGAGGGGCGTTCAATAAATAGTGAGAATGAGGTGCAAACTCTTTGGAACCAAGAAACTAAATACTGGCTGGTAAAGCTAAAACATTGATTAGATTAAAAAAAGAAATAATTTTAATATCTTTTGTTTTTAGAAATAGAAGTCTGTTTGCAGTTCTTCTGAGGGTGTCGTCGGAAATTAATAAAATTGAATTGCGTGCGGTAATTAAGTGTCTGTGCTTGAAAAATTTCAGTACGGACCAAGTTAATCAAGATTTACAGCATACTTTAGGTGCACATGCTCCACAGTATTCGACAATTGCACGATGATGCACCTAATTTAAATGTGGAAGAACATCCACCAAAGATGACCCTCGCTCGGGTCGCCCAACAATGGTAGTGACTGAAGAAATGGTTAAAAATATTGTTTTTGCAGATCGTCGTGTCACAGTACGTTTTATAGCCGAAGAAACAAAAATTTCGATTGGTAGTATGCATAGCAGTTTACACGGATGAAAAACGTTGTCTCGTGCTGGGTTCCCAGAATGCTTACCGATGCACAAAAACAAATGAGGCTGAACATTTCTCGAGCTTTTTTGGAATTGTTACAATAACGTCTGGAGCATTTCTTACCTTGATTTAAAACCATGAATGAAACGTGGCTTCACTATTATGATCGAGAAACAAAATTACACTCTATAAACTGGAAGAGACCATCATCTCCAAACCCTAAGAAATTTAAGGCGAGTCGTTCGACCGGAAAGTTAATGGGCTCTCAATTCTGGAATAGTAAAGGGGTAGTCATGATTGAATATCTCGAACATTGAGCTAGTGTTAGTGGCTCTTTATATGTAGAACAAATAAAAAAACTGCGAAACGAAATTCGTGAGGTAAGGGCGAGGCAAACTAGCAAAAATTGTTTGGTTCCATCAAGATGACGCCCCGGCTCACAGGTCTGCCGTTGCTATGGCTGCAATTCGAGATGCTGGCTTCGAAATACTCGAGCGTCTCTGACCTTACCCCCAGTGATTTAAGAAAAATAAATATTTAGATTTAATAAAAGTTGTCGTGCTTTTTCTTGGTAAATTGTAGAAATATAGGGAAATCTTAAAGTTAATGAAAAAAAAACCAACTTATTCCTTTAGTCCGATACAAAATGAAAAGCTTTATTCTTGTAGGTACATAATTATAATTCACTTATGCATATGTTAACAAAATCCCTCAATGCAAAGCACTTAACTTAATGTTTAATCAATACAAGCCAAGGGCAGGATGGTTCAGGTTTGTTTGATCAATCTCGGCAGGTAAAAATCAGGTACAAATTGGGTACAAAACTATAAAATGAGGGGCAATAAAGTACACCAACAAATAGTTATAGGTTTCCTTTTTTTTAAGAAATTAGTAGCCTTCCCCGGAGCGGTTGTTAGTAGATCGTACCTTCTATGCTAAGTCTCTGCGATCACGGGTCAGAGATATAATATTCCAGTTTCTTAACTTATTCTCTCTCTATATGTATATTTATTACTGGTGTAATTCCACAGAATTCCTCCTTGATGTTAGGTTAGTGCCCCTAGCTTAAAAGCAAAGCAGCGGAGCCCTACGGCCTCCGGGAACTGCCCTGGAGATTCAGAGCACAGTGTTAGGTTAAAAATATAATTAAATATGCCTATAATCTTAGGGTCAGTGGGTCTAACACTGAGTTCTGAAGGAATCCCAGTCAATACATTTGAATTTCATGTAATAAACATTGCAAGTTAATTCCAAACATAATTTTCAATGAATTGTCAAAGTTTCTTATTGGTTAGTTAATAAAAAGGACATATGGAGGGGAGAGCACCTATCTTGTGTATAATTATTGCTATTAATAAAAAGAAAACAGCTTAATTTGTGAGTTATTTGTCAAAGAAGGATGTGAAACTTAATATTGTAAAAATTTAGAATTTAACATGAAATTCGCAAGTGTTACTCAATATATGCATTAATCCCACTAAAATGCCGCTTACTATCAGGTTTTTTTTTAATGAAATAGGGGATGAAAAAGGCGAATTTTGGAAATGTAATATGTTTGATTTAATAATCAATTTACCCACTAATAAAAATAAAATTAACAAAATCTGTTTTAAATCATGAAACATAACAAGTTAATTAGATACCTTAGTGTGGGCGGAGTATTATCTATTGATAAAATTTATTTATCCAATTAATTCAATGAATCGCGCGCCGGCGATTAAAAATATGATTGAGCTTTTACTCTTCAAGCTGAAAACAAAAATAACTGACGTTTGAAAATTCACTGTAGCTAACTATTATTAAATTAAATGCCTGCGGAAAATGTGAAAAATACCTATGGATTTTATTCGCAGAAATTAAGTTATTTCGCAAGCAAATCAATAACAAATTCCTTCGGTCGATATGTTCTGAGCACAGATTAAGAACCACATAGAGATAATATCATAGCTTAGGCGCGTTCAAAAACCAAGGTGATATATGGGCGCGCTCCACTTGCGCACAGATTTGCGTTTATGTGGAAGCGACGGAGTCGAGGTCCGTTTGCTGAATGTTAAGCGCCGTATTGGCGACGGAACCTCTCCTAAAACCAATTTCAATTCATTTCATAACACTCGTAAGACTCTTAACTTGCTTCAAGATGTGTCATGTCAACATACGGATCTTTCGAAATTCTACAATATGCAATAAGTATTTCCAGCTAAAGTTATAAGTTTGGTTGAAAAACAAAACGTAATGAAAAATTAACCATAAACAAACTGTGAATGCTTTCCAAATTCTATACGACGAAACTAATAATTATATGATCTATAACTTTAAGTGTATTTCATTATAATATTCTTCTTAGTCTCCAAAAAATGATCTAAATGTCAAATTACGAATTTTGAGAAAATCAACCCACCTAAAGGGGAGCACGGGATTTTGGGCAAAAAAAAACTATATTTGTAAATAAGGCCAGGATAAACGCGAGATTTATTTTGTTTATGCAGAAATTGAATAATGACCATAGATAATTGCAAATGTCACTGACGTGACGTGAAACGACGTTGACGTTGACACTTGACATTGATATTGTGAAATTAATTGACAAAGTTATTGTAATTATGATTTTAGTTGTGAAATTTGTGTTAAAACTACAGTGAAACCAGTGTTTTTGCAAAATTAGTGTTTTATGAAATTTTAAGAAAAAACGGTGTTACAAAGTTACCGGCAACATACGCATTCTCACTTTCTATTGAACGTTCTATGTATGTATCACCAATTTGTAACCGGCGGATTCGCGCGCTTGAATAGCGACAGGAGACTCGAGTTAAATAACCCGGGCAACTCGGGTTTGTCATCCAGCCCGTTGACCCGAGTTGATTTTCTCATTTACCGAGTTGACTCGGTCGACGGTCATTCATTACGGACTCAGGCTACTACGACGCATGGCGCCGCTACGCGTAACAGTGGGCAAGTCGACTTTTCGGACTGCGTCCTGGTCCCAAAAACCTCCCAATCCGAGTTGAATAGGCCGGGCCCGGGCATATTCATATCGGTATTTTTGGATAAATAACGTAGTTTCGTTTATTACAAAACACACAAGAATAAATTCGACTTCGAATCGTCAGTCGGTCGAATCAACTCGTTCCGAGTAAGCCCGAGTTGCAACCCAGGTTAGAACTTATTTCAACTCGAGTTACCCGAGTTGAAAAAATTACGACTCGACCCATCACTTCTTGAAATTCAGCTTAATAAACGGGATAATTGCCACACAACACTATACTTCGAACCCGGGGCCTAATTGTGCTAATCTTAACGTTGTTATCGTGTCTTAATAGAGTTTTAATAAAACTGCCTTTGTCACTTTTATACTTGCACTTTTCGTGGTGCAATTTATTCGTATTACAGTTTCTTGATAAGTCAATAGTGACAAATATTTAAGAGAGTCATCGGTTATTAATCAACAATAAAATTTGGAAATAAAACTCTACACCAATTATGTGCCTGATGCGTGATGTTGGTAGTAAAAGCCAACCCTCGTTTTAGGATCCATGATGCGTAGGGCATCATGTATATTGGGATGTATGTTGGGTTTAAGTGATGATGATGATAACGATGACGATGAGAAGAATACCAATATAGAGAATCAATTATATGATACAAGAGCCATAATCGACATCGAAAAAAAAAATTATCCATAAGCAATTTGTCAAGTTACATACCACCACCACCAGACCCATATGTCAGTAGAGAAATTGGTATTCATTGGTGTGTACTTACCACTAAGTAACATAAATATAGTATCGCCAACATTATACGAGACCAATAAAACACCAGCTGAACGTTTGTAAATAAAGCAGACACATTTATTTACTTTCGCACTGAGTAGCGAGGCCCTAAAACGGTGTACGAATACTGCACTCTTGCAGGCACAATTTATAAATACGAAAGTGAGTTTGTTTGTTTGTTTCGCTTTCACACCTCAACCACTGAACTAATTTTGATGATATTTGGTATCATCATCATCATCACAGCTCATATACGCGTCCCCACCGAGGGGTTCGAGCCTACCCGATGTTAGGGTGATTAGGCCTTAGTCAACCACGCTGGCCCAGTGCGGATTGGTCGACTTCACATACACCATTGAATTTCTTCGCAGATGTTGCCTCACGATGTTTTCCTTCACCGTAGGAGCTTCAGACAAATGTACATATGAAATTCGAAACGAAAAACACATTGGTACATGGCGGGTCTTGAACCCCGACCTCCCGATTGGAAGGCAAGTGCCGAGTCCACAGCGCCACCGACGCACTTAACGCGATATTTGGTATAGGGATAGCTTAAACCCTTGGGAATGAGACAATTTTCTTAGCATTCCATGGATTCACCGTGCGAGTGCCGGGTCGATCGCATCGCAGAGAAAGGAGTGCGAGGCGAGGCGGAGCCTGCGACTTGTGATTGTGACCCAGGTGTAGGTTTAGATTAGAGGGACCCTCTTAAGGCGCATAGTAAGGTCAAACATAAAAAATCACTGCAGAAAAAACCGGTTTTCTTCATAAATATTGAATAAAAAATTCTTTAAAAAAGATATGTTATTATTCAACGCATTCTTTAGAGGATGGTCTTTTTAATTTTTTGATAAATTAAATAAATCTTGGTTAAAATGTGACACAAACATGCCTCGATTTTAAAACTTTAAACCTAATCGCGTCGTAAATATTAGGTTAAATCATATACTTTCGATTTCAATAAATAAAGTGAACAATATTCTAGGGGATGGTCTTTTTAGATTTTTCTTATGCGCCTTAATTAATTTTTTATTGAAATAATTCATCTTACGCGTAAAGGTTTGCTTAAATATTCCCCTCACTCTCACTCACTCACTCCTATGTAATCAGTGCGGGACGATCGACGCAAGCGAAGGACCACTATGCGCCTTAATATGCATGCATTAGTCACCTTCACTATCCCCACTCCTTCCTCTGCCTCCAACATCTGGTAAGATCCTACAAGTGCCGCTTTACATATTCTTTGCAATAAAGAATTTACGCTTGACCGTGACAGGCCATACGCTAGCTACTTTTTATCCCGAATTTTAATGAGATCCAGGACGCAGACGTAGTCGCGGACAGCAGCTAGTAATGAAAATTCATTCAGTTTAAAATATCAAACATTGCTACAGTCTGATTTTTAATTTGACGGAATTCTGACAGATCTCATCCATAGACAAATCAGATATAAATAACCTTTTCTGCTTAGATTTTTTAAAATATTTAATAACAAAAAATATGAAACAGAATTAGATGAAGTAATGACATTGTAAATAGTTTGTTTTGTGCACTCAATGCACACTAGCTAGAATGTAAATTTTTAAGTGCTAAATGGAAAAACAGAGTAAAACAGCATATTTCTCAAACAAAAATATTTATTAATTATCATCACTTATATCATCATTGTCGTCATCATCATCAAATCGGATTATAAAAGAATCACACACACACTCCAGCAGATCATTAAGAGGACACATTTTATCGTCTTCTTTAATAATATGGTTTATGCATTCTTACCATTTTTCAGCTGTCATTTATCATATGCCCTCTACTATTAATTGTTTCACTTTGCGCAACTCGGACCGCGGTGCATGACGCGGCGTACATAGTTTTATAATTTAAAATTTGACATTTTGTTATAATGGGTCTCAGAAGAAGGAAACATTTTACAAACGAAGATATATTTCTAAAAAAGATTGGCAGCCTATGGATTATTGAACAGGGATTCCAGTAATAGAAAAATAATTTCCTTGACAATTATTGTAACTTCAACAATATGATATTAAACAATGTCATTACCATTTGAAAATTATCAGTAATTTTTCAAGTCTTAGTTGTTCTAATTGAAACCTTAAATTCCATAAAGGTTTATTTTTAATTTTTCTAAAATGATCTCCCTTTTTAGGAAGTGTTTTTCAATGTTGAAAAACACTTCCTAAAAAGTTCTGAAATTTCAGAATTCCGTCGAATTAAAAATCAGACTATAGTTTACGTTCCAATACAAAAATTTCACATAACCAGAACTTCCTAATATGGACAGATCAGTGACTATATTGTAATGTTAACGTCGTAGTCAAATATTCTAATCAGCAAAATCATCAAATTGTATTTACATGCAACATTTTAAGGGCCACATGGGACGTAGCAAGGCTACAGACTCATGGGACGAGTTACAGGAAGCCGTGTAAGGTGAACGCATACACGACTGCCGTGTGTAAAATAATTCGTATTGAAAGTCGGGTGCGCGCGCGCATGCACCAACGGTACGCCGTCGAACTGTGATAAGTAAACGATTTATGTTACAGCCTGTCGGCCGTGTAACTTTATCAATAACATAAATTGCGTAAACTGATCGTTCTAAAGGGAACAACCGGTATTGTATATATTTCGAACTATATGAACATAATGTCAGTTCACAGCCTGAGGAAATGGTGACGTGTGTATAGCCACCAACGATGCCTGCGATCAAACGATACAGTACAACCAGCCCAAACAGTACACCCACAAGTAACCAGAGTGAGTCTTGAACGTAAACTACTATTTGAACGATGCCTAAAATCTGTTTTAATAGAATGTGATTATTTTATTACCACCCACGAGGTTGTGTTAAAATGATAAAAATAAATCAAAGACAAGAAAAAATCTAATCTCAGGCGGGAAAAAAAAATCTGTACTTTTTTTATTTATTTTCATCAGATTTAAATTACTTATTTACCATTTTTAAAGAAAATGCAAAGTCACAAATATAAAACATGTTATTGTGGCGATATCGAAGATTCTACTGATAGCTTTGTTGCGATGACAAAGGTAAGCTTCACGCTACGTACGACGTCATCCGATGAAGTAAAGCAGTGATTTATTTATTTATGTATTTTTTTATTCACAATGTAAACGTACAGCTAGATCTAACCAACACGCAATGTAAGTGTGACATTGTAAGTCACTTAATATAGGTACTTAAAATATTTTACTTAAAATAATGGGAACAACATACACTTCACACAAATATATGATCACAAAGAACATATAAACTAAGTTAAACTATAAAAACACTATTTGCACGTAAGGTATAAAACATACAAATTTTCTGACTAATGACCCAAGAGTGTCAACAAATATGTCGGCATCCGGGACCTCAATAAAGACGGACAGTTCGAGCGGACTTATATTACTACATGTGATAAAAAAAATCTTTAAAATTTGTCTATACATGTCCCGGAAGAACCAAGGGTAAACTTTGATACGATTTTTATTATAATCGTATTGGATTTACTTAAATGCGTTGTGCGACACACAAACGGCCATTGTAAATATTTACAATAGAAATTTTCCAAAATACCGACCAAAGTTACCGTTGATACAGTTTCCTAGCGCGATGCCAGGCCCAGGAGCCTATTGGTTGGACCCACATATTACAATGGATATACATCATAGTGCAACTATAAGGTTTACTTTCGTAATTCCCTCGTTTAATGAATTCCATGAGAAGGCAGTATTCTCAAAAAAAGTCATCATATGAGGACTCCTCACACTTAGAAAGTCCCGAGAGGCCCTTATAAGTTCGGTTAGAATTGCTAATGCAGATATCAGGGAGTGCCACTGGCGCACTAAGCCAATAATTTAGTGATCGACTTACCTATTCGTTACAGCTTAAAAGGCAGCAGACAGTTAACCTCTTTCAGTATCAAGGTTCTCTCACATTTATACACGTCACAGCCTTTCCTTTATTGTGCCACTTGCGGCGCGTGTATTGCACGCTATCATATTGTGGCGACATTAAAGTCACTAAAACAGTTTTTATGTACATTAGCGAGGAGATGCTAGATGCTAAACAAACAGATAAGGATAAAAGCAAAACGTCGTTATGCAACCAAATAGACCCTTCGACGATTTTATTACTAGGATTACGAGTTGTCGCTGTCGCTCGATAATAGGCCGCACAAACACTACGAACAGAACGATCATCATACAAGACGTTTCAATGCAAATTATCATTGCGAATGCGCAAAGGCACAAGTGTTTAATTTCACGGTCACTAAATAAAATTAGCATCCAGCTGACAGAGTAACAAAGCGGACCCAATAACTCGCCCCGAACGAGCTCACAGAGCGGACGGGGCGCGCCGTGATCGTGAATCATCCACGCCAGATACACCTATGAGAAACAATAATTTTAATGATAACACAAATTGCGAATGTACCGAGAACACAATTCAGTTAATATGCAATAATTGCCATAAGCATAAAGCGGTGCCTATTAGCTAGTCTAGTGTTCGTCGACACAACGTGTAATCAAGAAAGAATGGACCGTTTAGCATTTCTCTTTGAGCCCAATTACAATTCAATTTTCTTTGAAGCATTAAACGTGTGTAATAAGAAGGGGGCTATCATTGTTGTTAAGAATGCACGTTCTAGGTAGGCTTGTGATTAAACGGAGATTTGTTGCCGGCCGCCGGGCCGTCAGCAAGACGTTGAGATAGGTTGTGTTGTGACGCGAGGCGAACTATCAACCTGAGATGTCGTTCACCCCCGACGGAACCGGTATTTTATCAAAGTACCGAAGCCAAAGCAGCAAAATAAATAAGGCGAAAATTGTGAGGTGACCGTAACGGGTCGTGATCGGAACGCCGGATTTCGCCAGAGTTCGATAAGACTCCGTTGAGTTGGTCTCGCGCCTATTGAGGGTCGTTACGAGACGCCGGCGCGAGATGATCGATAATAATGGTAATTTCAGCTGGAACACGTGTAGAATCGCTCGTTCGTCGGCGCGATCGCCATCGCATGCCTGCCCTATTAGGACGTGCAAAAGGCACCATCGATGACAGAATTGGCGTGCATTGCCTTTTGTCGCGAGAATTCCGCTTCTTGTAGTAAGCGCCGCAAGTACTTATATGATACGCATTGGCAATAAATTCAAATTCTACATTGGAAGTAAGAGACACGTGAGAGATATGGAAATTAAAACATTACGAAAAACATCATACCAGATCCTTGAATTAAAATTCAAAACAAAATTAAAATACAATTAAAATCTGGGCAACACACAAAACTTCACATGACAACAAGAAATTCCTACAACGTAATTCAAGTTTAAATCATTTAAAGGACAGCTTAAATCATAACGAAGACTTGCTGGAAGCACAACAAGCAGCCGCAAGGTCTGGCAACAAGCAACGTCTGGCGTCAAGGAAAAGGTTCACGCATTTAGCGAAGAACGGAGGCTTAGCCGGACAGAGGGCCCGTATTTATGTGACGTGCAACCGTCGCAGAGGCCATAATGGCAACACAATATCACAATATGGGCACAGATTTATGCTCGGGCGCATCGAGTTCTCGCACGCGGAAATCCTATAGTTATTTACCGGTTGCGAGTTGAGTGCGGCAGATTTATCGGTGCGCTCGCGCCGCGCCCGGACGGCGATCTCGTTTCCGTACGTCCCGTCCGTAGCCGGACAAGTGGACTATGATAAATACCAGCACACCGTGCCACGATATCACTATATCACGGCTTAAGGGAAATGTAAGCTTAGTCAACATAATTGCACCGGAGATTGCGAAGGTTTGAGCGCAAAATGTGCTCGCATCGTTATATACAAATCGTACGCCGTTAACTAGATTCCTATCGTTTAGGTTTATTGTTACAGCATTATGTGGTCCAGAGATTCCAGAATATTGTGCAAATGGTCGTTATAGAGATCCTTTAGATGTTTCTGAAGGTTCAATTAAATAAGGTAAACTTTCAGATATAAACGATACGCCACATGAGGGATCAAATAAAAAAAGTCTACATAAACCCATTTTACAGCAAACAAAACACGTAGAAAAATACTAACGCCCATAAAGTATGTCAGCTTCGACGCTGTATTATTAAGGTCCCGTGTGAAATTACACTCGGTCATTTGTCAAGAGCGAAGGAGGCGCTAGAGTTTGTGCTGCACGGTTATTAATTTCATTAGCCCGCTCTTAATCAAACCTAGTGCAGTGGGTGTGAACACCGCGATTCCAATCTGTAATAACCATTTATGGACATCAATAGTATTCTTTCGTCCTCTTTGTGGGGCCATCATTATCTCGTACTTATATATAAAAAAATATCAACTAACTTAACACTTATATTCACTGCCTGCCATTATTTGTCATTATAATATCACTGCCGCCAATAAGCTTTATGCTGTCCTGGGATTGTTCTAGCATCGATATTGAGCCACAAATGGCTAATGGATCATATTATTATCATAGTTACAATTGCCATCCCATTCACGGTTTAACAAATGGAACCAGAGAACGAAAACTCATCTGAAGAATTTTACTGTTATCAAATCATTGACCTCCAATATCTTATTTAATGCCGGCGGAAGTTTTATTTTAATTGGATTTTGGTGCATAACAAGTATACAATTATGAGCAATGAATACAATATTTTCAATATTCTGATTTAACTAAACAAACATTAATATAAAACAAAAGTCAATGTTAGAAAATGTGCTACTAGCTCCATTACGATTTTCAGATATCATTATCAAGATATCTAGCAACAAATGCTCGCTTATATAACGGTATGACCGCCTGAAGGCTAGTGTGAGCAGGAGCAAATTCAGAATCTCATAATCGGGCTCATAGATCATCTCGACACGCCAGCCCAAGCTGAGCTGATACCGAGCCTCAATTGTCGAGATTGGCATAATGACACGCGCCTCGGGCCGTCGGCTAACATATGACCACATTACCGTGACACGCTTGACGCATGTCCAATTATTACACACAATCTGTTAGGTTGCGTAAAATATGAATACCCTAACCGAGCAATTGACGCGCACATAGTATGCGGCTTTGGTCACTCGAGGGGACCAGATAATGTTCCCAGTAAATAAATCCTAGAAGCGACGTCGGCAAACAAATGGTCCCGACCTGGATGAAACATTACATGAACTTTTTAAAATATCGTCCACGTTGTTGGCAGTAACAGGTGATAATGAAATTGTAAAAACCAGCGATCTCGTAATTATATATTGCATTAAATTACTGTCTGGTTTTACAAGAGCATGATAATTTTTCTATATACTCAATAACAGGAATGCTCGACAACTGGTAAGAAAAACGATGTGGGGAGACTTGATAAGATTTAAGTAGAGGATTCTACTATTATCAGCGATAATAGTACTGGGCCTTCCTGAGAAGAGCGGATTTGTGCTATCTTTCAACACGTTGTCCAATCGCGGTCTAGTGGAGCGCCAGAGTCTCGACCATTAATGAGGAGGCAACACCACGTGCAGGTGAGGTTGGCCTGATTGGCGGGAATTGTTTTTAGAACCTCTTTTACTCCAGGTCATCGTACAAATACAAATGCGAAAGTTCTGCGAGGATGGACAGATGTCTACTATCCAAACACTAATCTGGGCCTGCACCCAAATCTATGTGTGTATATATATATATATATATATATATATATATATATAAAAGGAGAAGTTTCCATCTATGGACGCATAGGGGTTGCAAGTTTGTATGGATTTTTTTTAGATTTTGATAAAACTTAAGATTCATGCTCTTAAAAACATTTCATTGAACACGTGTTTCTTGTTTTATTGAAATTTACCCCGATAGGGTGCAAAATAGGGGTTGAAAGTTTAACCCCTAAGGAAAATATACAATACCCACGGTAAAACAATAATAACGCGGGCGAAGCCGCGAGCGGAAAGCTAGTTAACACAATATGATCATTACATGAGACCATACACGTCTCCATGGGCTCTCCTCAAATGAGAGGCATTATACATTACGCTGGCCACGCAAGTCGATGTAGGGATGTTTTCATTTCCTTGCGCAGAGGTATGATCGCGTTACACTACTACCTCAATCGACTCTTGAGACTTTCACGGAAAGGAAACAACGACATACATACTAATATTCTAACCCATAGGCCAAATGTAATCAAAAATTCCCAAGGATCGGAACATAAGCTGTAAAATCGATACTTTATCTGTAATTGGCTTGTTGAACTGTCAAAAATGTAGACTAACTTTAAAATGACAAATAAAATTATTTTCTTTTCAATACGTAGGTACTTAAATTGTGTCTTTTCATACGCCATTGTATTTCCTACAAGAAGGACGACTTCACTACAACATCAATCACGATTGTAAAACCACTTCGCCATTTTTCAAGTACGAGTACCAATACATCAAACGCCTGGATTGGTTATCCCCGGCACTATCAGCGGTTTTCATTATTCTCTCGATCCTTGAAGGGTTCGCCAAAAACAATCAGCGGAGATACATCCCTTCGATGGTCCAATCAGTTGAAACAAATGGTAGCCATTAATCTAGACCAGTGGTTCTTAACCTTTTAGTGACGAGGGACCATTTTACAAATATCTGCCTAGCCACGGCCCACTAACTCTAGACCAATATATACCGACTCAGGTTTACTTGGGTCGAGCCGGACTACGAAGTCTCACAGCTACTGACGGGGCATGGTCATTTCAATGGTAGGCTGTTTAGGTTTTCACTGGTCGACAGTGCTAGGTGTCCTTGTGGGGAGTGCGAGGATGAAGACCTTCATCACGCACTGTGGGAGTGTAGGCTGTACAGTGAGGCGCGTAGGGACTTGGTCGAAAAGGTGAAAGCGCTTGAGACGGGTCCGATTTATTACTGCGATCTCGTGGGGACTTAGGCGAATTTCCAGCGGCTGCGGGACTTCGCGCGACGGTGGTTTAAGATTGGGAGTGGATTCGATAGGGGCGAAGAAGGAAGAGGGTAACCGCCCGAGGAAAGAAGAGGAGACGAAAGGTAGACGAAGCCAGCGGTACCACAACGGTGGGCACACGGCGACCTGGTGGCGGACACCGAAGGCGTGACGTGTGTTGTCCGACCCGTAAGGGGAGAGGGACACAGGGACAAACAGGAGAAAGATTTAAATAACTTGTAGGGAGTCAAGAAGTGTGCGCGGCTAGAGTGCGATTACGCAGGTTCCGCGCACATCTCCCGCTGTTTCGGCCCGTATAACCATGATCGGTTGAGTAGGGCCATGGGTTGGTGGAGGGTAAAAGACCAATATATACAGTATATGAATAAAGGGTTGATGGTTATGTCTATATATGGACCGCAGACGAACCCACTAAAACCCCCCGGTGTTCTCCCTGCCCTTGTGGGCGCGCATGGTAGGGTCCACACTGCGACTACCACTACCAGCCCGTCCGGGCAAGCCCGATCAGGTTGGTCGGGCTACCGCCAAGGGGGGATTGCCCGAGAACACCAGGGCAATTCGCAGACGAGGGGCTTTACGGCGGCGTGCACGGGGCCAACCGTGCACGCAGGCGTCCACGGCAGGGTCACTAGACGGGCATTGCTTGTTGGAATGCCCGCCTTCGCCTGCCTATCCATCGGCGGCGGAGGGGAGTGGCTTGGGGATCTTTCTCCCGCTCCCTCTCCGCAGCCTCCTTCTGCGAGATGACGTCCTCGCAGAAGAAGGCGACAGCCTCCCATCAAAGCGAAACCTACCCAATGTTAACATTGTCATATAAAAGCTTATAAAAGACTAGCTGTACCCAGGCACTGGACCAAATTGTGAAATTTTATTTTTCTAATTCCCCATATTTTTTTTCACAGTCCCAATTATTTGTATGGGGGATATCAAGATTCATTTTACAATTTCGACTTTTCAATGTTGCCATAACTTTTATATAAATATGTTAACATGGGTAGGTTTCGGTGTATAAATGTTTATTCAAACACTACACATACGGTACACGGTAGCTACCACGGTACTTCACGAGAGACTGACGACTGTTGTATTATAATTGTCGATGTAACAGTTATCGAAATATAATTTAACTAGCCTTTGCCCGCGACTTCGTACGCGTGTAGTTTGTACGACTACGAATAACCAAAACAGAGTATTGCAAATCACTCCAGATACGCTAGATCAGGGGTCGCCAAACTTTGAAGTCTTAGGGCCATAATGATTTCTTCAGTATGTTCCAAGGGTCAAACCTTGGTTATATTCTAGATTAGTCGCAGAGTGCGGGACATAAGCAAACATACGCTTTTTGCATTTCAATTACTACTTATTGTGTTTTCTTCTTCAACTTCAACCCAGTCTCCGAATGGGGTGCAAAGAACTTGGTTAAGTTCAACCCCACGAAGACACAAGTGTGCGCATTCACTGCGAAGAAGGACCCATTTATCGTAGTGCCTCAGTTCCAGGGAGTTACTCTTCGTATGTCCGATGGTATTGGAATCCTCGGTGTGGAAATTTCTGCTAAAGTGCAGTTTGGGAGTCATTTGGAGGATAAAGCCAAATTGGCGAGCAAAAAGCTGGGCGTCCTGAACAGAGCCAAGCGGTACTTCACTCCAAGTCAGCGGCTAATGCTCTATAAAGCACAAATTCGGCCGCATATGGAGTACTGTTCGCACCTCTGGGCGGGAGCTCCCAAATATCAGCTCGACCCCCTTGACTCCCTGCAAAGGCGTGCATTCCGCATCGTTGGTGATCCCAATATCACGGCCTCAATGGAGACGCTGGAGCAAAGGAGAGACTTTGGTTCTCTCTGCGTGCTCTATCGGCTCTTTAACGGAGAGTGCTCTGAGGAACTGTTTGCAATGGTGCCCTCTTCACCTTTTTACCATCGCACCACCCGCCATCGCAGTAGAGTTCATCCATATTACCTGGAACCAATCTCGTCTAGTACAGTTCGGTTTCAGCGTTCATTCATTCCACGTACGTGTAGGCTCTGGAACGAACTCCCAGCTGCGGTGTTTCCTCAGCGCTACGATATGTCCTTCTTCAAACGAGGCTTAAGAAGAGCATTTCTCTCCAGGTAGGCAGTGACAGAACTGTGCCCCTGGCATTGCAGATGTCCATGAGCGGTGGTTACCACTTAACATCACTGTGGGCCACTGGCTCGTCTGCCACCGTTAGCAATAAAAAAAAATAAAAAAAAACTTATCACAGCAATATTATAGTAACAAAAAACAAAAACAAAAGACATTGGCTGTTGCGGGCCGGATTGATGGCACTGGAGGGCCGGATTTGGCCCACGGGCCGTAGTTTGCAGACCCCTGCGCTAGCCAAACGGAAAGTCTACTAGCTAAATTTAAAAACAACTGTCGACATATACATACTGCACTTTGAAAGGTAGGAAATAATTCGAGGACGGGGCACTACTATGTAAACAAATCCACTGCAACTGTTCCTGGACGCAGTGCGGCCTGCTAAACAAGAAATACTGCTGGCCAATAACTTTTGATTAGCTGGACATATTTTCATCAAATAAAACTAATAAGTCCGCCGAGGGCCATGTTAAAAATAGTGAAAATTTGTTAATAATTAAAAAAGTTATAAATGTATTACATATATTGTGCAATAAAATGATAATTTTCAACAAATAAGCATACGTCTATCGGACAACGGTTTGTCGAACAACAGTTCCACACTCAAATAAATAACATGAATAAATAAATTGGTCGATTCTTTTGCCGTCTAACAGAGAAGATACAAAAATTATTTACGAGCATTTCCATTGATATGACATGTGACATTAAAGTAGTTATGTAACAGATTTGACAAGAGAAGTTTATGCCCGACTACGCCTTGTAATCTCCCTTCGTAGGTTCTTCATTCGTATTTCTGTGGGAATTCCGAAATAGTGGGGGCCTACACAACCCAACTAACACCTGTACCGAATTTCATGCTCTTAGCTCCAGGAGTTTTTAGGCTCTACGTTGATTCCTCAGTCAGTCAGTCACCAAAGCCTTTTATAAATATAGAAAAAATCGCCTACCAACAACTGAGGGTCGATTCCACTGACTGACAAACGAAAGCCGAGCCCAACTAAAACGTCACGTCCTGCCAATGAGAACCATCACACGTCTCGCCGTCCAACGTTAAAATACAAATGACGCGTCCCTATTGGTCGAGCATAACTTTATCGATTTATCGCTGGAATCGGACCTCTCGCGAGGACGCTGCCTGCTGCAATCGATTATCAAATGGAATAGACGAAGCGACCGTTCCATCATTGTAAGGGCGATTAATGCCGCCATCGGAATTAGTCACCGGGCCTAGTGGCTGACAAAACATTATTGTTCGCGGGTGGACACCGACGGACGGCGATTATGCGGCCAGGGACGTTAATTAATGAACATTACTTAAAACGATTATTCGTAGTGGACCGCCCGGACGGCACAATACTAGGGATTAAGTCACATAAGAACAGCGAGATGGTGCACGACCTTAATATGATCAAACCATCTAAAATTATATTTGCTGTTTGTCAAAAATATTGTGTTAACATTCATGTATTACAAAAACATACTAGGGATTAAGTAATGTTTGTTATGATTTTTCAATTTTACACCTGCACATTGACGTTTAGGTCTTTTCAAGATATCTTCGAAAGTTGCTTTTGCCTTATAAACTGTTGGCAAGCTAGTCTAAAAAAAGGTATAGTGCTTGTGCAATTTTTTTACGTCAAACAGAGAGTTACCGCTATATCTCATATTTTATACTGAACACAAACTCAATTGACAAATTGAATGTCCCAAGATTTGGGTGTGCCACGATTTACATCCTTTATTCAATCATCACTCCATGTACATAATAAAAAGCATACTTTTATAAAAAACAGATTTTATAATCATTACATGACGACACGTTTAGCGCAGAGGTCGAGTGATCACCTACTGCGCAACGGGTCGCGGGTTTGATTCCCGTACGGGACAAATGTTTTTTTTTTATGGGATAGCGGGCAAGCGAGCAGACGTATCACCTGATGGTAAGTAATTACCGTCGCCCATGGAGACCCGCAACCCCAGAGGAGTTACAAGTGCGTTGCCGGCCTTTGAGGTGGGAATACGCTCTTTTTTTGAAAGTTTGAAGGTCGTATCGGTTCGGAAATACCGCAGGCGACAATTCGTTCCAAAGTTTGACTGTGCGAGGCAGGAAACTTCGAGAGAAACGCACAGTTGTGGACTGCCAACCATCTAAGTGATGGGCATGGATTTTTTGCCGCGTGGAACGATGGCAGAAAGAGGCGGCAGGTATAAGTCCGAACAATTCCTCGGAGCATTCCCCGTAATAAATACGATAGAAGATGCATAGCGAAGCGACATCTCTACGCAGCGCCAGGGTATCAAGCCGATTTGAAATTTCCTGGCAGTCGACGATTCGAGTCGCTCTCCGTTGAATGCGGTCCAGTGGGAGAAGTTGGTATTGGGGTGCCCCAGCCCAAAGATGAGAACAGTATTCCATATGAGGCCGAACCTGCGCCTTGTAAAGCTGAAGGCGGTGCGCCGGAGTGAAATACTGTCTCGATCTGTTGAGCACACCAAGCTTCTTAGAAGCTAATTTAGCCTTACCCTCTAAGTGGCCACGGAACTGGACTTCGCTCGATATGTCGACACCAAGGATCCCAATATTGGCTGAGGCAGTTAAGGGAATGCCCTGAAAGCGAGAAGATACGACAAATGGCATTTTCTTTGCGGTGAACGCGCAAACCTGTGTCTATGAGGGGTTGAAATGGACTAAATTAAGACGACCCCAGTTAGAAACTTTCTCTAATGAAGTTTCGATTTCAGACACAAGTTTATTCCGGCACTCAATGACGTTTTCCCGAGAAGAGTTCGCACGGCCGTTATAGAAGGTGT
The DNA here is from genome assembly GCA_963935595.1 of Schoenobius gigantellus. Lineage (NCBI taxonomy): Eukaryota > Metazoa > Arthropoda > Insecta > Lepidoptera > Crambidae > Schoenobius > Schoenobius gigantellus. The sequence goes on along the minus strand of OZ012555.1, from coordinate 9,139,557 downwards.
CTTTCGTGCTGTCGTCTGCATAACAATGAATGCTGCTGATTTGCAGCATATCATTGATATGCAGAAGGAATAGTGTAGGTGAAAGCACACATCCTTGGGGGACACCAGCATTTACAGACAGTGGGTCTGAGCATTCACCATCAATCAAGACCTTAATGCTTCTGTCTGCTAGAAAGCTAGTGACCCATCCACATAATTTCTCGGGAAGCCCATATGAAGGAAGTTTTGAGAGGAGCGCTTTGTGCCATACCCGATCGAAGGCTTTCGCGATGTCCAAACTAACTGCCAGTGCCTCCCCCTTCGCTTCAATTGCCTCTGCCCAATGATGTGCCAAGTAAACTAGAAGATCACCAGCAGAGCGACCCCTATGAAAGCCGTATTGTTGGTCACTGAGCAGCTGGTGATCCTCTAGGTACCGGAGAAGCTGGCGGTTGATTAGCGATTCCATTATCTTTGAAAACAAAGGGGTTATAGCTATCGGCCTGCAGTTGGACGGATTCGAGCAGTCACCTTTCTTAGGGATCGGATGCACTAAAGCTGTCTTCCATGAGGTTGGGACTACGCCAGATGAATACGCGTCGCGTTAAAACCGGTGCCAACTCTGGAGCGCACGTCGTTAGCACGATAGGAGGGATACCATCAGGCCCACTCGACTTGTGGATATCTAGGGTGATTAGTGCTTGACGCACTGAGCTTTGGTGGAACCGAATATCCGGCATAAAGCTCGTGCACCGTGGTATGGTCGATAGTCCCTGTCCCCCGTCATCCAAGGTCGAGTTGGATGCAAAGAGTTTCCCTAAAAGATCGGCTTTCTCTTTAGCATCATGGGCTAACGAAGTGTTATCCTTGTGCAGTGGTGGAAAAGATGGCATGCAGAAATTTCCCTGAATAGCTTTGGCGAGAGACCAGAACGCACGAGACCCCGAAGGAAGACGCTCTAGCCTCTCGCCAATTCTACTGATGTGCTCCGACTTCGCTCTTGCAATGTCCCTTTTGAAGGATCTGGAGGCATAGTTATACTGCTTTTCAAAGTGCTGGTATTTCCATCCCGAGACGTCACCGCGTTTACCAAGGCTTGGTAGGTTTCCTGCTTCCAGCGAGAAGCCTTTTTGGAGGATTGACCAAACCAAGGTTGGAATCTGCCACCAATGGGGATAACTGAGGATGGAATGAAAATTTCCATACCTTGCAACACCACATCGGCAACAGACTCAGCGGCGGAGTTGGGATCATCCGGCATAAAGCAAACCTGCCTCCAAGGGTAGGACGCAAAAAAGGACCGCATCCCATCCCAGTCTGCTGACTTGTAGTGCCACACACGGCGACTAGGTGCTCGATTACCACTGACTGACTGACTGACTGACTCACTGATCAGGGGTATTTTTGGGACATTTGCAGTTACTTTTGGGTTTTGGGATGTTAGAAAGAGATGGACTACTGATTCATTCGAGTAGATCGACGTGTTCGAAATTTGAAAAATCCAAGATGGCCGCCGCCGCGAAATGTCAACTTTTTCAAAATGGCTCCGAGCGTGCTGGTTTTTTTAATGGTTCTTGATCGCGTCGCTCCCGGGGATGAGGTGCAACTGTCAAAATGCGAAAAAACAAAATGGCCGCGCCGCCATCTTGGATCGAAAAACCCGTTTCGCCCCGTGTTTGCGACCGAACACGCGCGTGATTTTCGGGATTTCGGCTGATTTTTTTGATGGCTCCGGTCGAACGCGTCCTCGAGTTTCCGATTATGGTAGCCGGTTGGCGAAAAACAAAATGGCGGCGGCGCCGGCGGCCATCTTGGAACGCTCAAATTTTTTAGTTTTTTGAACCGCATTTTCGCCAAGATGGCGGCCTCGGAGTGGGGTCAAATGTTCTGGGCGGGGTTAGAGCTCGGCGCAAAGTGTTGCCAGGTTGGAAAAATTTTCTACCATTTTTGGTAGTTTTTCCTCTGGGGGCCCGAAAAGTCGAAAATCGAAATAACGACTTTTCGCAATTTTCAACCCCATGCGCCTATAAAGGGTCGGGGCCTCTATGACTTTCTGGTATTTTTATTTTCCGCAACTGGCAACACTGGCCGCCAAGGGGGTTTGAATTTTTTCGTAGACCCGATTTGACCCGAATTGATCTCCCCGTTCCAGATGTGCTGGCAACGAGGGGTAAACGTCATCCTGCTCTGTATACGATGTAGTTACCGGGAAAAATCCGAAACTTTGACATTTCAACATGGCGGCTCCGCTGGCGGCCATTTTGTAAAGTGTTGCAATTTTGAAAAAATAAAATCCCGATTTTGACGCGGTTGCTGGCGTTTTTCGACTGACAACACCTGGTGGCCTTTTGTAGGGCTGGCTAAGGGGAATCAAACCGTGGGGTAATTTACCCCAATTTTGGGGTAATTTCCCCGTTTTAGGGGAAAACGTAAATTTCGATTTTTTCGAGTTTTTATCATATAACGGGGTGGAACAGACGTCGCTGATCATTTCTACCACCATTTGGGGAGGGTGATATGGCAACACTGGCAGCTGGGGCGATTTTTGTTGTCAGCGACGACCCAAATTTGACGATTTTTTGACGGGGTTTGGTTAGGGCTAGGGGCCAGCTGGTGATACCAATCGATAGGAAATATAGTCGAGTATTTTTAAAAAATTTGACATTTCAACTTTTCAAGATGGCGGCGGCGCTGGTGGCCTTTTTTAAAAAATTTGCGCTTTTTGCTATTTCGGTGCGGTTTTCAGCCGCGGAGTGGTGATATGGGTATTAAATGAAAGGGTTATGCGAGTACTACACGATACAAGTAACGTCACCTCTATGAATTCAAAATGGCCGCCATTAAAAAAATGTCGGTTCACATTTCTTTTGCAACCATAGCGATATGGGTATCAAATGAAAAGGCTTTAAGAGTAAAACAAAACCAAGTAAATGATTTTTGTCTTAATTCAATATGGCCGCCGCTTCCAAAATGGCCGATTGCATTTCTTTTGCCACCCACGTAATATGGGTATCAAATGAAAGGCATTTGCGAGTAGAACACGATAAAGTGAGTGACATTGCTCCAAAATCAAAATGGCCGCCGCTCCGAAATTGCGAATCGCTTTTCTTTTGCCACCTATGCAATATGGGTATCAAATGTAAGGGTTTTATTAGTAGAACACGATACAGTGAGTGACATTGCTTCAAACTCAATATGGCCGCCGCTTCGAAATGGCCGACCGCTTTCCTTTCACCACCTATGCAATATGGGTATCAAATGTAAGGATTTTAAGTGTAGAATATGATACAGTAAGTGTCGTTGTTTCAAATTCAATATGGCCGCCGCTCCGAAATGTCAAATCGATTTTCTTTTGCCACCTATGCAACATGGGTATCAAATGAAAGGGTTTTATTAGTAGAACACGATACAGTAAGTGTCGTTGTTTCAAATTCAATATGGCCGCCGCTCCGAAATGTCAAATCGATTTTCTTTTGCCACCTATGCAACATGGGTATCAAATGAAAGGGTTTTATTAGTAGAACACGATACAGTGAGTGACATTGCTTCAAACTCAATATGGCCGCCGCTCCGAAATGTCAAATCGCTTTTCCTTCTCCACCTATGTAATATGGGTATCAAATGTAAGGATTTTTAGAGTAGAACGTAACCTTTTCAGTTTTTTAAATAATCGAACACCAGTTTTTATGCAACTCAAAAAAACGAAATTTTTTTTGCACCGACTCGCAACTGAACACCTTTTGCTTAGAAAAACATTAAGTGGACCACTTCACCGCGGGGTGCTTGCTCCCCGCGGCACACACGCGACATCGACATCGCTTCCAAATAAAAGAGCGTATAAAGTACAACATAACCTTTCCAGCTTTTTGATCAATCGAACACCTTTTTTAGGCAAATTTTAAATTGACCCCAAAAAAGATACATTTATGCACCAAATCGCAACTGAAAACTTTTTTTTATTACAAAAGCGATGTGAGGACCACACCACCGCGAGGTGCGTGCACCTCGCGGCATACGCGCGTCCACATGACAATTCAATGTTGCCGGCGCATGGAAATGACAGATCGCTTTTTTTTGCCACCCACCGAATATGGGTATCAAATGAATGGAATTTTAGTGTAAAATACGATACAGTCAATGACATTACTTCAAATTCAATATGGCCGCCGCCTCTAATTAGCCGATCGCTTTTCTTTTGCCACCCACGTTATATGGGTATCAAATGAAAGCGCATTCCGAGTAGATCGTATCCTTTACAGTTTTTTTAATAATCGAACACCTTTTTTAGGCAAATTTTTACAACTTCGACAAAAAAAAATACATTTTTGCACCTACTCGCAACCGATAACCTTTTGATTACAAAAGCTAAAAGTGGAACAACACCTCCGCGGGGTGCTAGCACCCCGCGGCACACACGCGACATCTAGTTCTTATATATATAGTTATAACAATAAACACATTTTATTTCTCGGAACATCTACCACTCCCTTTCTCTGCGCCATCGCCACCTCAAGGCTGACTGGAAGAAAATGTCTCAAGCATGTTGAGTGAAATATTTGCCTTCTCTGTACAAAATGTGTGTCCACAAAGCATTAATAGCAAATAAACAAATTTAAGTTACACAATAAGGGAGCAAGGGGGCCACTCAATTTGTTACACTTATTACAGCCAAGCTTGCTTTGTAATCCTTTAAGATACGGGGGCCTCTGTCCGGTGAACTCTTAAGCGGATTAACCGAAACGATTTACAAAGTCATCAATAAACTACAGCCAATACTCAATCTAAGAGATTCTGAGTCCCAAAACTTAGCAATTACCGAACTGACGAAAATCAAGGTAATTCCTTGTCGAATCCGGATTTCGCTAAGAGATTACGTCTAAATTAATTGAATTATTTATAAGATAAATTAACTAATTCGTTTGTTATTGAGTTCTGGCCGCGCTATAGACGCAGATTTTTGAAAATGTCTAATTTCCATAGTAACTAGCTTAGGTTTTCCATATAAATTCACATCTCCTATTTCACTCATTACAAATTTAATTATAACACCAAAGGCTTAAAAAAGAGTATAGGGGTTAGATTAGTTTTTTTTATACAACTAAGTAGGCAAACAGGCAGGCTGCCCACCAGATGGTAGGTAGCACACAGGTGGCGTACAGTCGCTGATAGTAGGTACATGTACCTTCTGTATGATTTGCTAATCTACAGCCCCTACAAGGACCCCAATGTTATTTTGACAACTAGTGACATAAGATGTAAATGACAGTCAGTATACCCATATAGAATACTGATATTGTTTTAATCTAAACAGATTCAGGAAGAAAATGTTTACGTATAAGGTATTTAAAAGATGCCTTGCTACGAGCCAATCTAAGGTTGGGGGGTAAGCTATTCCACAGACGTATAGCAGAGTGTGGAGGAGTCGGAGACAAACCCGGGTCGATGAGCTGGAATTTAAAGGGTGAGAATGGCATCGGAACGTAGGTTACGCGTAGGGGCACCACCGAGCGCTTGAAATTTACTCTTTGAGTAATTAGGAGTATTCGGATCGAACAGAATGCTGAAGAGCAGGGAAACCACTCTTAGGTTCCTACGTAGTCGGATAGGTAACCATTTGAGTTTATTACGAAATGAGGAGACATTTTGTCTTCCTCTTTTGTTACTACGAGTATTTTTGTTGATACTGAAATTCAATTCAATATCGTTTATTTAAATTGGATTATTACATAATCACTTTTGCACGTTAGAGAAACTACGCCAATGGTTCACAAATCTACGGCGGAAGACCTTGTACTGGAAAGCACCAGCAAGGGCTATTTTTTTCTTCCTGTATTGTTACAGGCGTCAATTTGAAGTTGGAAGCTGACCAGAAAGCAAAAGTTTGAGCTCAACTTCCATTACAGGATTAGATGTGTCCGTTTACATTAGGTATACATTTAAGCAACATAAGACTATTAACAATATCACCTCATGTCCAAACAGTTTTACCTATCATCTAAATATTCTTTAACTGCAAAGTACCCTTTTTAAGTAGTGTTGATTTTATGTCGTTTTAAGTTTATGAATTGGTATGTCTATTCTATTTTTGGCAATGTATAAAAATATTTGACACCAATGAATGAGTAAAATAAAATCTATTTAATTTCTTTGCGCAAAATTATTGAATTCGGATACCTGCAAGTAGACTAAAATACCAAAATCTCGAACCAAAATATATTCGTTGCATCGTTAAAAAGTATCGAATAGACACAAATTAATATCAAACTAATTGTTCACATGTCAGCGGCCAGCGCGCGACGCTTTCCTCTGAGCATTGCGTCAATCTTTATAGCGAGGCAATAAGGTCTATTTTCGAGCGTTCATCTAGCTAGGGCGTAGTGACACGCAGCCGTCGTCTCGTCTGGGACAGCTCATCGTCACCCGGCAAGGGTCCGCCGCTGACCGTTACAAATGGGACACATTCGTCTAACTCCTCTCCGATTTCAATATGGCGACAAGCACCTACGCAAACTCCGCTTGCCAAGACAGTTTAAATTTGAATTGCGTTTGGAAAAATACCACACATTTTGCTTTAATTAAAACAATCTACAACATCGACATGACGTATGTACTCCATAGCTCAAAAATCACCGGACAATGAAGGAGTCCTTTGCACGAAAGCAGGAGGCAGAAGTATTTCTAGTTGTATTGGTTGATGATAGGGCTTCTGGAGCCCGCCTAATAGCTACCACCACCTGACCTAAGTTATCGTTATCGTTAGCAATGTTTATAACATTGTTATGTTACATGTTTATAACATTGTATATTAAGAGATAAGTTAGCCAGTTCTTCCGGAAATTGAGAAGTCCAGGGAAAATTCGCTTCCATCTTCGTCTTTATCATCAATAATCATCACTTAACATCAGGCCAAGAGATTTTCTGTTGTGTATTAAAAAAAGGTCCGTAGCTACTCGCAGCGCTGCATTCTAGGAAAATAGTTTAATATGAATATAATACTTTAAAATCTAGTTCATATTTCTCTATACTACAAATTCTAGCATACTTACTAGAATGTATAATTGCACGATTACTTTCGTGAAAATTCACGCCGACAAGTTATCTACGAGTATGGATTGAGGAGCCACACTAAAAGTATTGTATGTTCTGGAATTTCAGTAGTATCGGAACCAAATTTTTTGTAAGTACCAGAAAAATTACTACTAAACGATACAACATTTTCAAAAATCTACTTAGAATAGTTCATACATCTGAACTGAGGAGCCTTTCAAATTGATATAACTTTTGATGAGTGATGCTACAAATTACAGGATTTCGCCTACAAAATTAAGTAATTTGCTACTAAATCAGGTCGGGAACTTCAATTGCTTTCGTGATCTATCTCCTCAATCCATACGCACGAGAGTCCTATTTTTATCCAGTTATAAAGTATTTACATCTAATACAGAAGGTGTGCCCTCCTCGCTGTAATGTGGGACTCACCCCGTTAATTGAGGTATGTCCACAAAAAATACTGGTGGGGTTCCGTCAAATTGCATTCGCGATACAGGAAGGAAACTTTTCGCAATCGCTTTTTGCGTCGAGAGCAAAGCTGGTGGTGTAGCCGACACCGGGACCCTATTGGCACCGGGACCGGGCCTATGAGGGACGGCCTACATATATCTTAAAGCCTACTACGCGGTACCTCATGGACTCGACTTAAATCGATTTGAAAGTTTACATCTTACTAGCTAAAGTTGAGAATCAAATTGGGATAATTCTCAATCTCGGATAACCTGACATGGTTGGTAATGCATTATTATCAACACTCATGTAGAATGCACACACTGCAAAAAAACAACAGCTTATTCCATAGTTACGAAATTTACGCGCGTCTCGCAAGTGCCATGTCGTGGCTCTGTCCAATAATATTAAAACTCAATTTTCATTTAATGTATTTTAAACAATTACAAAACAAACCAATTACGAATACTTAAATAAACTCTAACGCGCGCTTAACTTCGGAAATAATTTATTACAAAACCATCGACTATCGCTAGAATACGGATTTCAATCTCAAAAATAACTTCCCGTTCGTTATCTTAATAACATATCTCCAATACAAATTCTCACCGGCGGTATTACAAATAGTATTGGGATTAAATTAGCTAAGATTTATCCTACAATAATTGGAAGGCGCGCGCCTCTAACTACTAGGTGCGGTGTTTTCAATAAATATTTGCAACACTCACGTATAATATAGTATATAGTAGTTATGAAATGTGTGTATAGTGGTAAAACGGCACAATTCAGAAATACGTAAAATAAATGCGACACCAAAAGAAAGAAGGCTTTAAAGGAAGCTTCTTTTTTAAACATCTTTGTAACTTTGCCTTTTTTCAAACATGTCCCTTGATTGTGTAACTCAAAATCAATCGCGATCGCCTTCAATTTGACAACCGTAGCACATCCATCACAGCTTTATAAAAGGAAATCGGCACAGAGTCTTGTGTGGACGGCGCAATGGATTTTTCTTGAACAATAACTCCCCTGATTGATAAATAAATCTATACAAGAAAAAACGCGAAGCCATGTGCGAGTTGGACTCGCGCACCGAGAGTTCCATACAAAATTATCTAAGTATTCATATGACTTCATAACTACGAGTATGTACATATTTACGGTTTTTAGATTTTTTCTCAACATGTGCTATAAGATCGCGCTTCATGCCAAATTTCATGATTATCGGTCAGGGGGGTGGGTTTTGATTGAAATCGCAAAATATGCGACATAAACCATTATAATATCTTCGTGTTGAATTGAAAATTAATGAAGTTGAGAAAAAAATATTTTTTTTCACAACTGAAAGAGACCGTAGATCTAAGTAGGTATTTGATATATATGTCATTTTGAAATCTCGACGCATTCCCGGAAAGAGGGTCTTGACAGACAGACAGACGTACAACGAAGTAATCCTTATAAGGGTTCCGGTTCCTTTTGAGGATCGGAACCCTAAAAAGAGATCATCTCATCATCATTTCAGCCAAGAAACGCCCACTGTTGGACATAGGCCTCCCCCAAGGATCTCCAAACTGATCGGTCCTGCTCCTCCCGCATCCAGCGGCATCCAGCGGCGTCCCGCGACCTTCACCAGATCGTCGGTCCACCTTGTGGGGGGCCTACCAACACTGCGTCTCCCAGTACGCGGCCGCCACTCGAGAATCTTTCCGCCCCAACGGCCGTCAGTCCTGCGTGCTATATATGTGTCCTGCCCACTGCCACTTAAGGTTTGCAATTCTTTGGGCTATGTCGGTGACTCTAGTTCTTCTACGGATCTCTTCATTTCTGATGCGATCACGTAGAGAAACCCCGAGCATAGCCCTCTCCATTGCCCTTTGAGATCAAAAAAGAGATCAATGTAGTTGAAATCGTTCAGGCGGGTATAGCCTCGGTGTCCTAATTAGTTATGTATGGCGTTAACACCGATGTTGAAAACGAAAATTGTTCCTTGTAATTATTTATTTATTTCTCAAGCTACGCTGTTTCGCAATGGTTGATGTCGATAGTACCTCCTGAGCCATGAGCTATACTGCCATCCTACTCGTAAAATTCGCCTCACGAAAGTTGAGACTTGACGTATCACGTGGTTAGACTTGCGCAAGGGCGCATTCAGAGCTTTCGCACGAAGTACTAGCTCTTCCCTCTTACCCCGTTCAATACTTTAGTGAGAGCGTGACGTTTGGGTGAAACAACCGGCCTGTTCAAGACCTTCGACTGTCAGAGCGAGTTACAACCGAACAGCCATCGAATTTGATGGTTGTAAAACGCTCTGACGTTTATTACTGAAATACTCTTATACGATTGGATGATATTGGGGCCTTTTTCTATTGCGTCATCTGCTTGAAAGAAGGAAGATCATATGAAAGAGTGGGATAAAAGATATTGTTGCCGCAACGCGTTCGACGCCTCAGACTGAGTTAAAAAACAACCGATCAACTACACTCCAAGGTACTGAACGCACACCAATATACGTTTCAGTAGAAGCGAAAACCCCTCTACTGCCATCTGACAGCTCTCATCTTTCGAAGCGCGATCTTTACTCAGGTATGTTGCTATAACAGCAGTGTTGTAAAAGGTACGCTATAGTCTTCTGTAGCCGAGGAATCTAATGGAAATGCGTTCCCACCTTCAGTGCTATTGTCACTTAGCATTAGGTGAGCTGACGGCAAATAGAGTCCCTGATGTGAATAAAAAAAGAAAGTGGTACAAAACTTTGTACAAAACAGACGATATCAATTGTGTTACGTGAATACGAAATGCTTGTAATAAATTTATATATGTAATATCGCACGGCAGATAGCCGGCTAGATAGAGGAGGTGTGCCTCAAAGGCGGAGTCAGGACAGCGCTGCGCACTGTTTAAAACAAGAAATAAACAATGAATTCGTTGTTGCAACATAGCAACCTAGCATCGCGAATCAATTCATCTATCGCAAATATAACACTGATAAAACAATGTCTTTGTGTATATTCTTCTCTTCATTAATATCAGCTGAACCGTTCTCATCTGATGATAATAATACATATGGAACGATAACCCGGATTCCAAAAATCTTCGTTTAACATAGGTAAAAAGCGATACGAAATGCTACTCGTAATAAGAAGAAACATTAAATCTTGTATGTTGAATCTATACCTGTTCGGAAATTGGGAGAGCCTTCACGAGAAGAACAGGCAACTCGGAAGGTCAAATTTTTGTCCTCTCTTTTAAATGGCTATTTACAATTCATCGTGAAAATCACTGAAAGATATAAAATACGATTGCTATGCTCACATACACAAAAAAATCTTAATCGTATGCAATATAATATAATGTTGTTACCGAACACATATAATAATTAATAACATACACAAATTCTATATCGGGTGATCACTTAATCACTTACTTTGTAAGAGTTACAATTAGACAACACAGATCAATTGATAATTCTTGGTGATAAATATACGAATCTCTATAATGATTCATAGACAATTCCCATACAGTAGCAGCCAAACAACGGATGCAATCAAAGAAAGGGGCAACCACAGAACACATCTAACGTCGCTCGGGTAAACAGAAGGCAGCTCGGCGCCGTCACGAGCTCGTAACCTCTCAATTTCTAAAACAAAGCCCCGCCGATAGATTATTCGGGCTGCATAGAGCACAGCTCCCGTTACATGCAACTACCGAACGCTCTCTTCCCGTACTCCTTGTCGCGATGTCACTAACTTTTATTTGTAGGTACCTTACCGCCCGCAGCTCCGCCCCCGTTATCATCGTTTTACCCGTGCGTGGGAGTTCTATATTTTCGCGTTATAAATACTATTCAACCTATATAGAAAAGGTTTGAAAGGTCCCGTTGAAATACTTAAGCAGCTTTTAGTGTAATACTAATAATCAAACAAAAACAGAATTTCAATCCCTGTTTCACATTGCTAATAGAGGAATTTTCGAAAACGCTTAAAAATAACGGACTTCTAAAACTTTTTCATCCCCTTCAGGGTGGTTCCGTTCATTCCGTTCTTGGCTGACAGGAATATCCATAATTTAAATGCCATTTTCATCCCCTTGTGGGTTGAATTTCGAAAAACCCATAAGCGTAAAAAAGTAGTTCCTGATAAACATATTCCTGATAAAAATATATATAACAGGTCAAATAGTCTTCGAGATTTCGTGATTAATGTCAAATGAGTAAGTGTATTTTTGCTTATACGTTACATAGATATTGGTGAAATTATGATGAATCGAAAACGCGACTAAGACAGCGTCGCTCCCGATACTTATCTATGTAAGGTAAACTAACACAAGGACATTTAAGAGAGGTTGAAGTGCAATATTGGGGGGAGCATTTCAATGAATTCATTTTTATTGTTCTAACCAGATTTTTTATTAATAAACCATAATTTAGCAAATTTCTATGAATATTTACATTTTGTAAACCAGATAGTTAATTTGAGATCACGTAAAAGTTCAAAAAATATGGAGTTTTTTAACCTAAAGTTTTTAGAAATTATATGGTCGTATAATAAATCTTTACTCCACTCCAGGAATGCCATGCAAACGTCACTATCAGTGCTAATTAAATGAAGGCAACGATATTATCGAAGTAAGAATACTAAGAGATCGAGAAGATAATAATTTGAAATTTCATCCGAGAATTCCAGCGTCCGGTTGAACTAGTCAACCGGACGCTGGAATATTCAAGTCTCCAAATTCTCTCTGCCCCCCATGGACATTCGGGATCGGTAGGCCAATTCACCGAACTAATCTGCTTATGCGGCCTAATTTAACCTCAGTAGTGTTCAGAACATTAAAAAATATATGGTATGGAACTCAATATATTGGGATCAACACAACAAACTTTAAATCACATAATGCCGAAATTGTTACAGATCCCATACGGCGTATCTACGCTGGCAAAACTGCGGGGCACAACTAGTCACAAGCAAAGAACCAATAGTAGGGGTATAGAAGAGAAGGCGCAATAAATGGAGACTCGCTTCTTATAAAGACATGTTTCGGTTTAAAATTCACTCCCGCCCGCAAAAAATAGGTCTCGAGTGTGCGGTGCGCGGGCGCACATTATGCAGGCGTGCGGCACGATCTATGTAGTCGGATAGTTTTATGCGATGGGAGACATTACCTGTTGATAGTTACTGAATTCTAGTGAGGCTTCACTATAAGTAAGTCTAGCAAAGTTATATTCAACTGCATAAATATTGCAGTGGATAAAGATTTTATTCATCAACTGTTTTTATTTACTTGATTTTTTATTTAATTTCATCATCATCATCATCTCAGCCGCACGACGCCCACTGCTGGGCATAGGCCTCCCCATGGATCTCCACAACGATCGGTCCTGTGCTGCCCGCATCCAGCGTCTTCCCGCGACCTTTGCCAGATCGTCGGTCCACCTGGTCGGGGGCCTACCCACTGAGCGTCGTCCGGATCGTGGTCGCCATTCGAGAACCGTTCGGCCCCAGCGGCCATCGGTTCTTCTCGCTATGTGTCCCGCCCACTGCCACTTCAGCTGAGCAATCCTTCGAGCAATGTCGGTTGCTTTAGTTCTCCTGCGGATCTCCTCATTTCGGATCCGATCACGCAGGGAGACCCCAAGCATTGCTCTCTCCATTGTACGCTGAGCGACCTAGAGCCTTCGGACGAGACCCATAGTGAATGGCCACGTTTCACTTCCGTAGGTCATCACTGGCAACGCACACTGGTCAAAGACTTTCGTCTTGAGACACTGAGGTAATTTGGACGCTAAGATTTTTCGTAGCTTCCCGAAAGCTGCCCATCCGAGCTGGATTCGACGAGAGATCTCTTTCTCGAAGTTGGACTTAGCTAACTGGACTATCTGTCCCAGGTATACATAGCTGTCAACAACTTCAAGTGTAGTGTTCCCAATATTAACTGGAGTGGGTACAACATGGGCATTCGACATGATTTTTGTCTTATCCATGTTCATTTTAAGACCCACTCTTTGGGAAGCACTACTGAGATCTCCGAGCATGGTGTTCAGGTCTTCCAAGGTCTCAGCCATTAGAACTATATCATCGGCAAAACAGAGGTGTGTTAGGTACTCGCCATTAATGTTAATGCCGTATCCTTTCCAATTCAGAAGCTTGAAAATATCCTCCAATGCAGCGGTAAAGAGTTTTGGAGAGATAACGTCTCCCTGTCTTACACCTCGCTACAATTGGATGGGATTAGAGCTCTGGTTCTGGAGTCGGACCGACATAGTGGCATTTCCGTATAGGCACCTTAGCACCTCTATGTACCTATAGTCCACTTGGCACCTTTGGAGAGACTGCAGCACCGCCCATGTCTCGATCGAATCGAAGGCTTTCTCATAGTTCACAAACGCCAAGCAAAGTGGCAGATTATACTCCTCGGTCTTCTGTATAACCTGCCGCAGCGTATGGATGTGGTCTATGGTACTATAACCTTGTCGGAAACCGGCTTGTTCGGGAGGTTGGAAGTCGTCAAACCTGCGAGCGAGAAGATTCGTAATGACTCTCGAAAACAACTTATAAACATGACTCAAGAGTGAGATCGGCCTATAGTTCTTCAAGAGTGTTTTATCACCCTTTTTGAAAAACAGGATGACCTCACTCTCACTCCATGTTTTAGGCGTTCTGCCCTCGAGAATAACGGAATTATAGAGCCTCTGGAGGACTTTAAGTATCGGCTTACCGCCCGCTCTCAGAAGCTCTGTAGTGATTCCAGCATCACCCGCCGCCTTGTTGTTTTTTAGTTGTTTGAGAGCCATACTAATCTCGTACAGGCTGACGTCCGGGATATCATCAGTATAGTGTCGAGTAAGCTTGGCTCTGGGGTCTCTAGCCTCGCTTTCAACAGGTGCTTGCGTGGAGTACAACTGTCCATAGAAACTCTCGATCTCCCTCAGGATCTCAGGCTTGGACGAAATGAGGCTACCGTCGTCAATCTTCAGCTGCGTCAGTTGACTTTGCCCGATAGACAGATATCTCGCAAATACCTTGGAGTCTTTATTTCGCTCGATAGCCTCTACAATACAAGCCGTATTGAATCGGCGAAGATCGCATGTCAATGACTTTGATATCTGCCTATTAAGCTGCCGGTAACGACTAACATCCGTTGAGTTCTGCAGCCTCATTTCGTGTCTCCGATCCATAAGTTGGAGCGTTTTGTCGGAGAGTTTCTTTGTTCTGGGACGGCGGGTTTTGAAGAACTTAGATCCTACCGTACGGACAGTATCCACCACCATGTTGTTTAGATCGTCCACATTTAAGCTGTTCTCAAGGGCTTCGAAGCGGTTCTGGAGCTCGAGCTGAAACCTTTCGGGGTTTTGGATTTGCGCAGGAACTGGTCGGAGCGTAAACTTTATCAGTCGAGATCTTTCCAGCTTAATATTGATATTCAATGTGCCTCGTACCAGTCTGTGATCACTCCCCGTGTTGACGGCATTGATCACAGAGACATCATTGAATATGTGCCTTTTCGTCGACATGATAAAAACTATCTCATTTTTGACATTACCGTTCGGACTCATCCAGGTCCATTTTCGGCTTTCGGACTTCCTGAAAAAGGAGTTCATCATATAGAGGTTCTCCTTCTCCATGAAGTCCGCTAGGATCTGGCCTCTGGTGTTCCGGTGCCCAAATCCAAATTGCCCCATTCTCAACTCATCACCGCAACGTTTCCCCAACCTAGCATTAAAGTCCCCCATCACAACCGTGTAGTGGGTATTGTGGCTACGTATGGATTCAGAGATCTCCTCATACATAGCCTCCAATTCGTCATCTGGGTGTGTCGAGGTCGGAGCGTAAACCTGTGTGACATTCAACGAATATCGTTTCGATATTCTGAGTATCAGGTATGCTACCCTGGTCGACACACTCCCGACGGTTATTACGTTGTTGACGAGGGACTTGTGGACGATGAACCCGACACCACCTTGGGACTGTTGGTCGCCCTCCCGGTAGTACAGCAAGTTGCCGGAATTAAGGATTATCGAGTCCTCCCCCTCTCTTCGGACTTCAGATAGACCAATGATATCCCAGCGTAGCTTACTGATAGCTTCTTCCAACTCCGTTAACTTCGCGTCCATCCTCAGTGTACGCGTGTTGTAGGTTGCCAGGTCGAGTCGTCGTAGATGGTAGCCGGATCTTACCCGGGGATTCTTCGCACCCCCTGCCCTACCGTTACCGTAGCCGCTACCGTAGCTAGGCATAGCAGGGCTGCCGGGGACTAGGGGCCACTTTGTTTGTGTGTGATTCATGCGATCGCAGTAGGGCCGAGATCTAAGGAGACGCTGCTGCCCGTCTCCTAAAGGCCATATCTCCCTTAGTCGCCTCGTACGACACCCACGGGAAGAGATGGGTTGGTGCTATTCTAGGCCGGCACACACACAATTTACCTCCAAGTTATTAGACATTAAACGACAAAAATGTTTCATGGTCCTACCATGAAACATTTTTGTCGTTGTATCTACCTGTGGATTCATCATCATTTCAGACAAGAGACGCCCACTGTTGGACATAGGCCTCCTCCAGGGATCTCCAAACCGATCTGTCCTGCATCATCCAGCGGCTTCCCGCGACCTTCACCAGATCGTCGGTCCACCTAGGGTGTTGTGATTTTGTATTTATTCCTAAGAGAAATCACTCGTTCCTCTCCACGCATAAAAATAACGCGGGCAAAGCTGCAGACGGGAAATTTGTGGTAAATAAAAATAGTAACTGTTGAACATTTTTTTATATCATCTATTTAATGTGATTTTGTATTTATTCCTAAGGGAAATCACTCGTTCCTCTCCACGCATAAAAATAACGCGGGCAAAGCTGCAGGCGGGAAATTAGTGGTAAATAAAAATAGTAACTGTTGAACAAATTCAAGTTTAACTCTTTACCCGACTGCACAACGCAAAGGAGGGTAATGTGTCCATCAGCCTATGTATGTATGTATGCATGTATGTATTTATGTTTGTTTCTTTGTGGCACTATACTAGCCAAATGCCATGCCATTCTCATGTCAATCGATTCGTTTTAAAAATAAGTCCAGTAGCATCCCAGTAGTATAAAATTCTAGCAGTCGTGAAAACTAATCTAGATAAGCTGAAATATTCCCAATAATGGGTCGTGCTCATGACTGCTACAATTTTATTCGACGTATTTATTTTCTTTTCAGTTGTTATTCGATGTTTACTTTTCCTGCAGTCGGGTTTTTATGTATATTGCTTTGAGATATTAATAAATAGATCCCTTACCGTATCGACATCACGATGGGTTGTAGCGGACGTGACCTGAAACAAGGAAGGAGCAAATCAAAATTCCATCTTATCACAGTGCCCACAGAGACTTGGAGAATCTAGCAAACATTTCAAATTACGCACGTACCCATAATATTAGCATGGGAAGTCATTTTCCAACTAATCTGTATGCAAATCGCCGAGGACGCTTATAACAGAAGTTTATCGATGCAGGTATCGATTCTTGTAAATTGATTTTAACAAGTTAGATCCGCGCGATTACTTCGTAGCTGCTTTGGAACATTTGTATGTGCAGGTGGAAATATATTAGTAAATGCACTTTCTAAAAACGTCAGCCTTACGAATTAATAGCAAGCACAATGAAATGAGATAACAGTTTTAATAAATTAATATTTAAAACAAGCTTATAATTTAATCCGCCAATTTGTGATGGCAGCAATCTTGTACTATTTTCCATCGTTTTTTTTATACAACTAAGTCGGCAAACAAATGAACTGCCCACCTGATGGCAAGTGGTAACAGTCACATATAATACATGTAGATCTTGTAAGACTTGTAGCGAAACTGTAACCCCCACAAGAACCACAGCGTATATACGTTGCCAACTTGTGATATAAGATGTAAAGTCACGCTACCCAGTAATTTCACTGACATCCCTTCAAACCGTAACAGAGCAATGCAAGCACTGCTGCTTTGCGGCAGAAATAGGTAAGACGGAGGTACCCAAGCAGTCGACTTTGGTACAGAGTTTCCCTCCGGTGAAGTGATGTATTCTACAAGGCAAGCTCTTCATTTGATACCGATATTGAATAGGTTGTACAAAAATAAGTAACCCGCCATTTTGTTGCAGCGACCATTTTGGATTTACAACAATAATTGTAATAATGCATGATTGCATTGTCATTGTAACTATAGGTGTACCTATACCAAATTTTAGCTCAACGGGACACTGGCAAGTGGGTCATATTTTAGTTGCAAGATTCCACCCGAACAAACATACATTATTTCAAGTTAAATTAAAGCTTGTAAAAAATACGACGTATCAATAAATCACGTGGAAAAAACGACATTCCTCTAGATCGCGGTGGGTGCAGTAAAATAGTTATAATTACCAATTGTGTAATAGACCAATCGCCGATACCCATTTATGATCGTATAAACGGGTTAATTGAGGTGTTCAATGTAATCGCTAATGAGTCTTTGATACAGAGAACTGTTATGAGAGCGACGCGTGTGATCTGAGTGATGTAATTTCATAATAGCGTTTAATATCCGTTTCCATACAGGTGACTGGCTAGACTTGTTATTTGATTTTAAACATAAACTTAAACAGTGTCACAACTCACAAGAAATTAAACATAGCGACTCTATGGCAATATGATAAAGGTGGGACGTGGTGACGGTTGGTGCAGTGGATAGTCGGGATAGTCTAGGTCAGTAAATATTTCGAACAAAGTGTCAGACATTAAAGTTTCCGTCACTAATTTTTATACTCCAGATTCACGAATTAAATGTAATATCTAGTGTAATATATAAAAATCTCATGTCACAGTGTTTGTTATCGAACACCTCCGAAACGGTTTATAACATTTTTGTGTATATTTCTAGAATATAGGAATATCTAGGCGTATAAAAATAGCCTACGACCTCGTAGGCTATTTTCTAAAAATAGAATCTAGATGATAAGGGTGGCCCTCTTTAGACATTTTTGAGTGTTGAGCTTTATTAAAGCGAAACGTATTATCTTGTATGTACTATGTATGTTAGTCCTCTATACCTTCCAAAACCATTCATTAGGGGCCTTACTATGATTGCTTATAGCAAGGTTAAAACAATATTAAAACAGAGACACCGCTCTTGCTGCGTATAGCGCCATTCTACTCTCAGTGCGGTTTTAATATTGTTTTGGGCGATCATGGTTAGGGGGCAGATTGTAATGAAACTTTGGTAGGGTAGCTAATAAAAACACATTAGTACATGGCGGGATCGATCGCAGGCCTCCCGATTCTACTCGGAGCACAGTCCAGTGCCGAGGCCACAGCGCCGCCGACGCTCCCGATATAATAATATTCTATATAAATTGTGGCATCTAGATTTACAGGCTCTCGATGTCGGCAATGGAGTGGCGGAAAGAAAAAATAAAATTATGACAAATTGACACAAACATAAAATTTTTAAAATGCAGCTAGGTTAGGCGGGAAACGCAACGACATGTCTAGAACAGCGATACTCAACCTTTTTTTCATAGGGGGCCAAAAACAGCTTTCAGTTATGCGTGGTGTTGCGGGCCGTATGCAAAAATTATTTGGGCATTAATAAAAAACGTGTTTCAAAATTAAAGATATATGTACTTTGAAAGAGGTCTGTCCCCATAGCATGCACACCGAAACACGATATAATAAAATGATAAATCGCCATGAACGATAAACATATATTAGATACTAGTCGGCCCGGCAGACGTTGTCCTGCCCGTTTACAGCGCCACCTATCGGGTCCAATTGTACATATAAACAATTCATTAATATCTCTAAGCGTTGCCGAGAACAGAGACCTTGAAAGATAGACGGACAACAAAGGGTTAAAAATTAACTTCTAACACCTAAATGTCAAGGATCCTTACATAATCAGCTCAGCATGGTAGCTGTGGTGATCCTGGCTGAGTGACAATAGGACCACCTGAGGAGTAAATACTAATTTTAATTTACATAAATAATTTTGAAAATCGACCTGCAACTGGCGAAGTAATCATCATCATGAATATATTTAAAAAATAGGTACAGTCGAACATAGAACCCCAATTTTTGAAGTCGGTTTGAAAACGCAATTGAATCATAGACTTCAATGAATTACTAAAAGGAGATCCTGAAACTGAATCTGTGAAAGCGTATAAAAAGCAAAAAATACCATCGTAACACGATTGTAACGTTAAGATTGGCAGAAGAGGTCCAAGATTAGTACCCAGTGTGACCCGACGCGCAAAGGAACGAAGGCACTCGAAGAAAGGTTCGTCTTGAATATTTATTTAATACCTTGCTGGCGGTCTCACGACTCAATCTAATAAATAGCGGCGATATTGCCAAGATACTCAGTAGTAACGTGCCCAGTAGCGCGGAATACATTATTATCCTTGGGTCAGTGAACGATAATAAAGAATTATAGAGATGCTGTGCAACTGCGAATGAAATAAAAATAAGAGGACTTAAGCACCAGGTGCAAAGTAAACTCGTTGAGCTTATTCACTTTAATATTATTTTCTTGAGTTGAAATTTTATTAGAGTTAGCGTATTATATTAGCCTTGCGGTGACTGTGCTCACTTAAACATACTTAACAGTTGTTTTATATAGGCAATAAACGTATCATAAGTTTTCAGCTTGCGCCTGCATGAAGATGTAACATAAACTAGTGTTATGAGTGGAAAGGGACAGATTATATTTTAATTATAACTGTATGTTCATCAATAAATTTAGGGAACAATCGGAAAGCCGGCCTCATCCTTAAAGAAGTAATACCCATTGCCAAAGAAAAGAAGAGGGGATTAGGGCCATCGGGCTGCTGGAGACACAATTTTCGAATCATTAGAAGTGAATCTTAATTCAAACACGAATACAAATCATAGGAAAAATTATTTTGTACAGGTCCCAACCCAATTTTAATGATTTTTGAATCACTCGAATTCAGTGTTGTCATTAAAAACGAATTCTATATTAGGTACCGTTTCACGAAGAAAAAATGAAAACCGGCGATGAATCGCACGTAAAACGGAACGTATGTACGTTGCGTACATACTAGTAGACATCAAAAACGAGCGGGAAAGACCACCCGTTGCAAAATTCACGGAATTTATATTTAAAAAAATAGTGAATTTGGAAATTCCTATTCGAATCTTACGATTTCGAATGCGAATTAAAATTTTACTGTTTCAAAAAAGCGTCTTCTAGCCCAGTATTGGTGAAATGCCACCACCGCCTAGTCCGTTGGTCAGCGAGGAGCCTCGCCAGATGACTGGTATGTGTCCCGTGAATTGTTTCCGTTTAGAACCCCTTATAACCGGGAATCGGTGTACGGATTTTTTTTTACAACACACAAATTGCCTCGCCTTTACGCCGCCTTTACCAATAGGAACACAGCCAACAAGTCCTATACTAGAGCTTGACAATGATAACAACACAGGCACATATCCATCTAACGACATTGACCTGCATTGTTCCAAATACCATTAGAATCGCAGCGGAACACGAGAGGAAAGTGTCCGGGTGTAACGACAGTCTGTCACGCCACCTCAGCGCACAGAGCGGCCGCGGCTAGCCGTGTATTAATTTAGCAGCCAGGGGCACGGTCACGCAGCCGAGTACCGTTCCATCTCGGGGCTATAGTCCAAACGATTTCAGTAACGACTAAATTATCTCTCGTATTTGGAACAACAGAGGACCAATTCCACTAATAAACCACAGCCGTATCGCGACTGAACCGTTGCGTTCGACAAATCGGAACGCAGTTTGTTTTTCAAATGTTCGATAAGGTGATAATGTGGCGCTCTGTTTGGTCGAATTGCTCAGGGAGCCCTTTTTGAATAATTCGTCTGGAGTCGAGCGATCGATTTCTAGTTCGACATCAGAAATTATGTATTTTTCAATCGATTCGCGACGTATAGTTTGTTTTTCAAATGTTCGATGATGTGATAATGGCGATCTGATTAGTCGAATTGTTCAGGGGGCCCTTTTTGAAGAATTCATCTGGCGACGAACACTCGATTTCTAGTTCGACATCAGACATAATTATATATTTTTCAATCGATTGGCTGCAACGAGTGGAACGAACAGTCGGTGTAATTTTAAGCAAGCAGATTTAAAAATATGAGAAAAATTCAAAATTATTGAATTTTGAAGATTTTATTGAATAGAAATATAATAGTTCACAACAGCTCATATACGTCCGCACCGAGGGGCTCGCTCGAGCCTTTTTTTTTTTTTTTTTTTTTTTTTTTTTTACGAGGGGAATGCGTGACGCACCGTACTCGCCGTTGGCTAGACGACGAGCGTGTGTGGGGCTCTCCCGGCAGAGTGCCAGGCCTACCCACTAAACCCCCCGGTGTTCTTCCTGCCCTTATGGACGCGCGTGGTAGGGTCCACACTGCGACTACCACTACCAACGCGCCCGGGCTAGCCCGACCTAGCTGGTCGGGCTATCGCCAAGGGGGGATTGCCCGAGAACACCAGGGCAATCCCCAGACGGAGGGCCTTACGGAGGCGTACACGGGGCCAACCGTGCACGCAGGCCTCCACGGCAGGGTCATTAGACGGGCATTGCTTGCGCGAATGCCCGCCTTCGCCTGCCTGTCCGTCTGCGGCGGATGGGAGCGGCTTGAGGATCATTCTCCCGCTCCCTCTCCGCGGCCTCCTTCTGCGAGATGACGTCCTCGCAGAAGGAGGCGACAGCCCCCCATTCCGCCTCGCCGCGGAGCATGGCCACGACCATGCTCGGCAGCGAGAGGTCTCCGCCTCCCAGCGCAGCGTTGAGTTTGCCCTAAGTTAGGGTGTTTAGGCCTTAGTCAACCACGCTGGCTCAGTGCGGATTGGTCGACTTCACATACACCTTTGAATTTCTTTGCAGATGTATGCAGGTTACCTCACGATGTTTTCCTTCACCGTATGGCGTCAGACAAATGTACATATAAATTTCGAAAAACGAAAAACACATTGATCTCGTCTCGAACCCCGGACCTCCCGATTCGAAGGCAAGTGCCGAGTCCACAGCTCCACCGACGCTCATGACGATGTTGATAAAGCAAAAAGATATTAGTTTGGCCCTAGACAGCAGCCATCACACCACTCTCCTCATCGATCTAGAATTTTTTGCGTCTTTGGATTCTAGAGTCTAGAGCAATGATCAGACCGTCTGATTTCGTCTGATGTCAATCAGATTCTAGAGTCTAGAGCAATGATCAGACCGTTTGATTTCGTCTGATGTCATTCAGACACAGAATAAAATGATAGCGAGCGTGAAATTTCTATCAACAATCAACCCGATCATATTACACATAAATGCTATTAACATATTCAACCAGATTATACTACGCCACACGAATTTATTTTTGCGTCTGATCAATGCTCCAGTCTAGATTAAGGAGGGATGTGGTGATGGGCGCCGGGAGGGGGTGCAAGGGGGTTCATTTGCACCTCCCTGTCAGGAAAGAAAAGACATAAAAAAATTACATGTTTGCGACTGTTCACGCTCGAGGAAGAGCGAGTGGCAACACTGCATTGTGGTCTGTGCAGTGAGAGCCTTTTTGGCGGCCGGCCGCATGTGACATGTCAGTTGAGTCGAGTCGAAATGTCACGACATTGAATTAGGTGAGGATGACCACCGGGTTTCAATAAAATATATAAGCATTATAGTGATTTGCGCGGCGCGCCTAATATCGGGGTGCGAAAGCCCGCTTTGTGTTGTGCAAAAGAGTGCCCGCTTTGTGTTATCGTCGCGTGTGTGAGCCGTGGTGGCCTAATAGGCAAGTGTACCATCCGGTTCGGTCAGACAGCAGAACTTCAGGAGCCGCGACTTCCTTCGAGCTAGCTCAGGAAGTCCACCGGCTACATACGGAGACCAATCGGATCCAGGGTAAGTAATACCAATGTTTTCTATGAGCTGGTAGTAGGGTACAAAAATCAGCAAGCAATATAAGTCGGTGAATCGCCGACGTGGTGGTGTCTACCTTGGGCACCACCATCTCTTGGTAGCAGAGCGTGGTTTTTAGATTTGAGTGGTTGATTAGTATTGTACAATTAATATTGTAATCTTGTTGGTTGTCCAAATGGGCAACACATATTAATTGGTTTTTGATTGCTGATTTTAAACCGACTGACTACAATCTCATTTGTGGACCGATCTCCCTAACTAGTTGTCATTGTCATTGTATATGAAAAATTGGGGTTAAATGCCTTTGTTGTTCTAGTTAAGTTCTAGCATTTACCTATATTTGATTTTGGTTTGTTTTTTCATATCTTTGTTTTGCCCTTGAATATTTTGTTTGTTAAGTTGTAAACTTATACTTGAATTTAATTTGTTGAAAAAATTTTGCTGCTAAATGACTTTGCTGTTTTTGTAATACACTATTTTGCTGTGTTAAGTTTTAGCATTTACATTTGATTTTGTTTTGTTTGCCTTTGAATATTATGTTTGTTAAGTTATTGACTTAATACTTGATTTTAATTTGTTTGAAAATTTTGTTGTTAAATGCCTTTGTTGTTCTAGTTAAGTTCTAGCATTTACACTTGATTTTGGTTTGTTTATATATTTTGTTCTGCCTTTGAAGTTCCTCCCGATCTGTTTTATTGTCTGCGGTTGTCGGTCTGTTTGTCCGTGTATTATTATAGTGTTTATTAATTTTGGTGCAAAATGGTCCCGCCAGTCAGCCCGCTTAGTGGTGCCCGCGCGGGTGCACAAAAGATTTTGAGATGGTTTGCTAGTGCCGTCGCTTTGGTAGACCGACCAGACCGAGAACAGGCCTTGTTAATTCGGCATGAGGGAGTACCTGCTCGCTTGAAGGAATTGGAGCAGCTTTTCGTTGCTCATCAACAATATCTGCTCGACCACCCAGCCGAGGGTGCCGCTGAGTTGCGGGCAGTTGACCAATTTAATGCCGATTATGATCAGTGTTTTGAACAGGCGGATGTGATTATAAACAAGGCTCAGGCAATCCTATCCGTCCGGAGGGGTGAGTCGTGCACGCCCGGGGAGGTCAAGCCTACCCCGGCCGGCTTGCTGGGCAGACTGCCCACTTTAGACATCCCAACCTTTGATGGGAACCTGGCTTCTTGGATGGGGTTCATTAACCTCTTTGATAGCCTGGTTCACTCGAGGGACGACCTGTTCCCTAGCCAGAAATTGGCCTATTTGCTCTCTGCCTTACGTGGAGAGGCTGGTGTACTTGTCCAGCATCTACCTGTCAATGATGACAGTTATGATATTGCAAGGGCGTTGTTGACCGCCTGGTATCAGAATGTTCGCTTGCTAGCGGACACACATGTGGCTGCCATTTTAGGGCTGCCACGCGTATCGCGGGTCTCCTCATTAAGGAAGGAGATTTTGAACCCGCTGCTAAGCGCTATTAACGCGCTCAAACGACTTGACCTACCGGTGGACCAGTGGTCCTTCATATTGCTCCACCTCATCCTCAATAAGCTTCCCATGGAGATGAAGGGGCGCTTTGAACAAAGATACGGGGGCAATAGTGCCTCGTACCTCCCCCCCTTCTCGGATCTCCTCAGATTTTTGGAGGATGAGTGTCGGATGACGGACCACTTGGATCTGGTTCCTATACCGGGACCGAGTACAGGCCGCTTTGAGGCGACCAGGGCAGCGCCACGGAGAGAGCGCCGCCCGTACAAGCAGTATACTGCAGTGCGGCAGAACTCTCCACACGGGGAGAGGCAGATGCCTTGCAAGTGTTGCAAGCGGGATGGCCATCGTTTGCCGGCCTGTCCCAAATTTGTTGGCCTACGCACCGAGGGGCGTAGGAATATGGCCAAGCAGCGGAATTGGTGCTACCGCTGCCTGGGGGCTCATATGGCATCGGCTTGCCCCCACCCACGAGATTGCGACTGTTGTGGAGGGGCCCATCACCCCCTTTTGTGCTTCAACAATAGAGACACTCGTGAGGTGGTGAGAGAGAGGGACTCGCACACGGGCGGGGGCCCTCGTAGGTCACCCACATCTCCGAGGAGATCGGAGGGGCGTGCCACCCCTCCGCGGAGATTGGACAGGCGCCCCCCCTCCAGTGAGAGGATTGGGCGCCCTACCCCCCCTACGGGCGGGGGGGATCGACGCGCCGCTTATGAGGCGCCACCGCGGGATTGGGCCGCGGTCATTAGGGAGCCACGCCGGGAGCCGATACGCTTCTCTCCCCCTCTGATGGAGAGACCCCGTTTGTCACGGGCTCCCCCAACTTTCGCCCATCATGGGCACCGCCCGGCCCCCCGATGCCGCTTTGATCGGGGCCAGTACGTGCCGGATTGGGACCCGCTCGAGCGCCTTGAGCGCCCTATTCCTCCGCCGCGCACGCATTTTCCCTTGAACCCCCCTTCCCCTCCGTTGCGGGGAATGCGGGGGGATTTTCATTAAACCAACTGTCGGCTGCAACCCCCCCACAGGAGCAGGTGCTGTTACCAACAGCCTCCGTACAGGTGTGGGGCCCGAGGGGCACCTTTGTTTTAGTTCGCGCCCTTTTGGATACGGGAGCTCAGGGTTGCATTGCCTCCAGCTGGCTGGTCCGGCAGTTGAGTTTGAACACATCTCCATACCTTGAATCGGTACGAGGAATCGGAGACCTGCGGATCCCGGATCCGATCGGTCAGGTTTTGTTCTCCTTTTCCCCCCACTTCTCTTCAGCGCCCAAAATTGGCGCTACCGCGATTGTTTATGAGAAGGTTGTTGGTCAGCTTCCGCAACAGCACGTTTCGCGCGCTGTCGTTGATGCGACATCAGGATTGACCTTGGCTGACCCTTCCTTCCACCGAACCGGTCCGATTCACTTATTGCTCGGTGCCGATGTTCTAGGCCGCGTGTATTGTGGGAAGAGGAGAGAGTTACAGAAGGGTGGGTTGGTAGCCTTATCTACATCGCTTGGGTTTGTAGTGATGGGACCAGTTAGGCATAACCCACCATCTCCATCGGTGAACAGTTACATAACTGTTAGCTCCACCTTATCGGATGTCCTTCAACGGTTTTGGGAGGTGGAAGAACCACCTACCGTGAAGCGAGTGAACCCCTTAGACGAGGAGTGTGAGTTGTTCTACCAGAACAATACAGGTCGCCTTCACTCGGGACGGCTGATCACTCGTTTGCCTTTTTTGTCAGTTCGCCCCTCACTTGGCAGCTCCCGGCCGTTGGCCGAGAAGCGGCTGCTGTCCATGGAGCGTCGTATGAGTAGGAACTCCGACCTCAAACAGAAGTATGTCGACTTCATGCGAGAATATGAGCAACTGGGGCACATGTCGGTCTCGCGACTGGACTGGCGAAACGAGGAACATAATTTTCTTCCTCACCACGCGGTTTTGAAACCTTCCACCGGGAAGATACGCGTTGTTTTTGATGGGTCAGCTCCTACGTCTACCGGAGTGTCGCTGAATCAATGTCTGCATGCTGGACCGAAGTTGCACCACGAGGTGGGTGATGTATTGACCAACTTCCGTCGCCATGCCGTCGTCTTTGTGACCGATATCCGGATGATGTTTCGGCAGACTGTGATTCACCCGGACGATAGACGATATCAGCTCATATTATGGAGGGAGGATCCCAGGGATCCCATGCTGGTCTACGAGCTGAACACCAATACATACGGTTTGCGTTCGAGCCCCTTTGTGGCAATTCGCTCACTTGTGGAACTCGCTGAACGTGAGCGGTTACGATACCCTCGCGCATCCTTGGTTCTCAAGGAGGATGCATTTGTGGATGATATTTGTACGGGCTCCTCTAGTGTCGAGGAAGCCTTGATTTTGCGAGATGAACTAATTGCTCTTCTCGGGGCTGGTGGTTATGAACTGAGGAAGTGGATGTCCAACTCACCTCAGCTTTTGTGTGACTTGCCAGACGACCACCAGCAGGAGCCTCATATTTTTGAGAATGCCAACACTCCAGATTTACTGTCTGTTTTGGGAGTGCAATACAGACCTGTCCAGGACACGTTCACCTATCGATTGGAGCTGCCAAGCCCCAAGGTCTGGACGAAACGGTTGGTTTTGTCTACAGTAGCTCGTACCTTTGACCCAAATGGCTGGATTAGTCCCGTAGTGTTTTGGATGAAGTGCTTCCTACAGGAACTTTGGTCAGCCGAAGTGTCGTGGGATGAGCCCCTCTCGGGCCGTTTGCTGCGAGATTGGGAGTCCTTCATGTCGTCTCTCCCCGACATTAACCGTGTTAGTATCCCTAGACATATACTGCCTAAGGGACGGTTTACGGCCAGCCTTCATGGCTTTTGTGACGCGTCTGAGAGTGGATACGCAGCCGTCGTATATATCCGGACGGTCGATGATAGAGGAGCTGTTAAGCTCCACTTGCTAATTGCTAAGAGTAAGGTTGCTCCACTTCGGACTCGATTAACGATTCCGAAGTTAGAATTGTCTGGAGCTACTCTTCTGGTTCGGTTGATGAACCACGTTGTTGACACCCTGGGACGTAGTGTGGACTTTGAGTCGCTCTTTGCTTGGTCCGACAGTCAGGTTGTCCTGTGTTGGATTAAGAACTCCGTCCACTCCCTGGAAGTATTTGTGGCCAATCGGGTATCCCAAATACAGGCCTCGAAGGCCACGTTGATTTGGCGCCACGTGCCAGGTGAAATAAACCCTGCTGACTGTGCATCACGTGGCAGCGAAGCCCCTCAGCTTATTGACCACACTCTGTGGTGGGGTCCCGAATGGTTGTTACAACCGTCTTGGCCTTCCACACCAGCTGTGGTGAAGGTACCAAATCCGGGCTTGCGTGTTCACGCTGTCGAGACTATGGCGGCTCCAGAGCGGGAATTTTTATTAGACCGCTACAGTTCTCTGGACAAGTTGCTCGGCGTGACCGCTTGGATAAGAAGATTTATTCGAAATTGTCGCCGG
Source organism: Schoenobius gigantellus (assembly GCA_963935595.1). Lineage (NCBI taxonomy): Eukaryota > Metazoa > Arthropoda > Insecta > Lepidoptera > Crambidae > Schoenobius > Schoenobius gigantellus. The sequence continues at coordinate 9,111,212 of OZ012555.1, read as the reverse complement.
CCTCAGGACAAAGATTTGTGTCCGGTCCTCTCACCGCAGGAGCGCCAAGATGCTCTTCTGCATTGGGTGCGTATGACCCAGTCTAGAGCGTTTGAACCGGAACTTAAGATTTTCCGTACCGGGACGTCCAAATTGAAGGGACCCTTGGTGCGTTTGACTCCCTTTCTGGATGATAAGGGATTGTTGCGTGTAGGAGGCCGATTGAGGCACGCTAACTTGCCTTATAGATCACGTCATCCCCTGTTGCTCCCCAAGGACGGACCATTGGTGCGATTGTTGATCATTGATCGCCATGTGAAGAATGCTCATGCCGGATGTAATGCATTGACCGCGCTCCTCCAACGGGAGTTTTGGATTTTGTCAGCGCGAAGAATAATCCGATCTGTTATCTTTCGATGTCTGCCCTGCTATCGTTTACGCCCCGAGACGATGCAGCCCCAAATGGGTGATTTGCCTGCTGATCGTGTGAATGAATCGATGACCTTCTTAGGAGTTGGAACTGATTTTGCAGGACCATTCACTATAAAAACGTCGCGACTCCGTAATGCTAAGACTGAAAAGGCTTACTTGTGTGTGTTTGTTTGTTTGGCCACTAAAGCCGTTCATTTGGAGGTGGTGAGTGCACTCACCATGGACGCTTTCTTAGCAGCGTTAGGCAGATTTGTCTCCCGCCGGGGACTGCCTTCTCTAATTCGGTCCGATTGTGGGACGAACTTCAAGGGCACTGATAGACATATAAGAGAAGTTTGTGAATTTTTAGATAAAAATAATATTGAGATCGGATCCACACTCTCCCGTAGGGGGGTAACATGGCGATACTCCCCGCCGTCTTGCCCTCACTGGGGAGGGATTTTTGAATCTGTTGTAAAGGCCGCCAAGACTCACCTTCGCCGCGTTATTGGGGAGACTATTCTCACGTTTGAGGAACTCGCGACGGTGTTTCATAAGATTGAGGCAGTTCTCAACTCGCGTCCGTTATGTCCGTTGTCTACCGACGCGAACGATTTGCAGGCCCTCACGCCGGGCCACTTCTTGATAGGCAGACCACTTAACGCCCTGCCCGAGTATCCTTATAGAGATATCAATCCCGGACGCCTTTCGCGGTTTGAGTTGCTCCAGCAGCTTACCCAGAGCTTCTGGCGCCGCTGGCACCTTGAATATTTACACATTTTGCAACAGCGCGTTAAGTGGTCAGATAAGACAAACCCACCGAGGGTTGGAGACCTCGTGTTAGTGAAGGACCCAAACCTGCCACCCTTACGTTGGCGTCGCGGACGCATTGTCCAACTTACTCTAGGGTCTGATGGTGTGCCCAGGTTTGCCGAGGTCCTAGTTGGGGATTCTGTTTTGAAGCGCGCGGTCGCTACTCTTTCTCGCCTCCCCTTAGACTGATTTGGCGGACAGTCCGGGACTGTCCGGAGCGGGGGGATGTTCACGCTCGAGGAAGAGCGAGTAGCAACACTGCATTGTGGTCTGTGCAGTGAGAGCCTTTTTGGCGGCCGGCCGCATGTGACATGTCAGTTGAGTCGAGTCGAAATGTCACGACATTGAATTAGGTTAGGATGACCACCGGGTTTCAATAAAATATATAAGCATTATAGTGATTTGCGCGGCGCACCTAATATCGGGGTGCGAAAGCCCGCTTTGTGTTGTGCAAAAGAGTGCCCGCTTTGTGTTATCGTCGCGTGTGTGAGCCGTGGTGGCCTAATAGGCAAGTGTACCATCCGGTTCGGTCAGACAGCAGAACTTCAGGAGCCGCGACTTCCTTCGAGCTAGCTCAGGAAGTCCACCGGCTACATACGGAGACCAATCGGATCCAGGGTAAGTAATACCAATGTTTTCTATGAGCTGGTAGTAGGGTACAAAAATCAGCAAGCAATATAAGTCGGTGAATCGCCGACGTGGTGGTGTCTACCTTGGGCACCACCAGCGACTATACCAGCGGGAGGGTAATGTTTTTCCAGTGTATGTATATGTGTAATGAAAATAATCCTGGCGGCGGCGCCCATAGATGTGGTGTATTGACTAGTGCCTAAGGCCTACCTAATTATTTAAAACATTATTTACATTAACATTATCTTACTACAATGACATCAACAAAAAGATTTAAAAAAGATGAGAAAGTATTAAAAGTAAAGCAAAATTAATATACATATCAGTACCTTTTTTTTTTTTTTTGTCGGGGGGAAATGCGTAAGCGCACCGTACCCGCCGTTGGCTAGACGGCAGGCGTGTGTGGGGCTGGCCCGGCGAAGTTCCAGGCCGACCCACTAAAACCCCCCGGTGTTCTCCCTGCCCTTGTGGGCGCGCATGGTAAGGTCCACACTGCGACTCCACTACCCACGCGCCCGGGCAAGCCTGACCACCTGGTCAGGCTATCGCCAAGGGGGGATTGCCCGAGAACACCAGGGCAATCCCCAGACGGAGGGCCTTACGGCGGCGTGCACGGGGCCAACCGTGCACGCAGGCCTCCACGGCAGGGTCATTAGACGGGCATCGCTTGTGCGAATGCCCGCCTTCGCCTGCCTATCCGTCTGCGGCGGAGGGGAGCGGCTTGGGGATCTTCCTCCCGCTCCCTCTCCGCAGCCTCCTTCTGCGAAATTACTTCTTCGCAGAAGGAGGCCACAGCCTCCCATTCCGCCTCGCCGCGGAGCATGGCCACGACCATGCTCGGCAGCGAGAGGTCTCCGCCTCCCAGCGCAGCGTTAAGTTCGCTGCGCTGGGGTCGCCAGGCCGGGCACACCAACAAGGTGTGCTCGGCCGTATCATCGGGAGCGTCGCAGTGGTGACACCGCGGCGTTTCCTCCCGACGCGCGACTCGGTGCAGGTAGTGACCGAAGCAGCCATGCCCGGTCAGTACCTGCACCATGCGGAACGTGAGGCTGCCCTGCCGGCGCCCAACCCACTCCTCCAACACCGGACGGATCGCGTCGATCGTCCGGTGGCCGGCAGCTGGGGAGGCGAGTGCCACACCCCACTGACGCAGAGCCTCCCTCTGCGCCAGGGTACGAATCCGCTCCACTTCCTGTGGAGCGGATCGTCCCCCCCGTTCACGAGTAGCAACCCGATGTCGATACACCTCCGCGAGGACGCGTGCATCGACATGCCACGGCGCTTGGCCCGCTAGAACGCAGGCCGCGCCGTGACTGACCGTGCGATAAGCTCGCACGGCCCGGGTCGCTATGACCCTCTGCGGACGTCGCAAGAGGGCCACCGTTCGGGAGGAGAGGCACTCTGCCCATACCGGGGCTCCATAGAGTGCCATCGACCGTATTACCCCGTAATACAGTCGACGGCACGCCGATCCTGGACCTCCCACATTAGGGAGGACCCGTCCAAGTGCGGCTGCAGCGGCGCACAGCCGTGGAGCGAGGAGCTTAAAATGCTCCTCGAAACTCCATCGGGGGTCCAGAACCAGGCCGAGGTACTTAAAGTGCGCCTCGACCGGTATACGAACCCCCTCCACTCGGACGCGGAGCCCCGGTGGGATCCTGCGACGGGGGGCGTGGAATAACATGGCCCTCGTTTTGTCGAGGGCCACGTCCAGGCCCAGGAGGCGGATGCGTCGGACGACCAGTGAGGCGCCGACCGACGCAAGGTGGGCCGCCTCCTCCCCCGTTTTTGCTCTCGCCGCGACGAGCGTGTCGTCGGCGAAGCAGACGACCTTCGTTCGTGGCAGAAGGTCGCCTCGCAGAACCCAGTTGTACCCCAGGTTCCATAACAGAGGACCTAGTACGGAACCCTGGGGCACACCCGCTGCCATTGTCCACGTGTGGACGCGCCCATCCGGCCCCTCGTAGAGAATGGACCTGCCTTGCAGGTAATCCTCCACGAGGGCGCGGAGGTACGGAGGCACCCGGTGGAAGCGGAGTGCCTCCTTTATGCACTCGTGGGGCAGGCTGTTGAATGCGTTGCGGATGTCAAGAGACACCGCAACAACAGTGTCCCCACGAGCTGTGGCCTCCTCAGTCCACCCCTTGAGGAGGGCCACCGCATCCACCGTGGACCGGCCGGTGCGGAAGCCGAACTGGTTTTCAGCCAAGTCCGGCCCCCGGTCCTCTAGGTGCTCGACGATGCGGGAAGCGAGAATCTTCTCGAAAAACTTCCCAGCCTCGTCGAGCAGCACCACCGGCCGATACCCAGTCGGTGAATCCGCTGGGCGACTCTCCTTCCTCAACAGGCAGAGTCTGCCCGCTTTCCATCGACTGGGGAAGCGGCCCGAGGCGATACATAAGTCAAGCACCGCCCGGAACCGCTCCTCGAGGTGTCCCAGGGCGAGGGCCAGAACCCTGCTAGGGACACCATCCGGTCCCGGCGCCTTGTTTTTGCGCCGGAACCGGTCCCTCACCGTGTCGAATTCCACGTTCGACACGGGAGGGATCGCGGCAGCCACCTCCACCGGAGGAGTGTCCGGGGGGACCATTCTGGGGGGCTGGAACGGACCGGGATCGGGGAACAGAGTCCCTAGCACCCGATCCAGCAGCCCCCTGTCCATAGCGGAGGTAGGGGGAGCGGAAGCTTTGAACTTCCCCCTCACCATCCGGTACGGACGCCCCCACGGATCATCATCCAGAAGCCGTATGAACGACTCCCTGGACTCCTCCTTGGCCCTGCAGATTTGATTCCGTAGGGCCTTCTTGGCTGCCGCATACACCCGACGAAGCTCAGCTTCCTCGTCAGGTGTAGTTCTAGCGCGCCTACGACAACGCACGTAGGCGCGCCTGGCCCTCATGCTGGTGGTACGCAGGTCCGCAATCTCCTGCGTCCACCAGTACACCTGCCCCCTTTCGGGGCAGGCCTGCGCCCTTGGCATGGCGGCTTGGCAGACGACCTTCATGTCTTCTGCGAAGAGATCCGCCATGCCGTCGACATCCCCGGCGAGGTGGGGCGGCACTTCAGCCCACGCCCGCACCATCGCCGCCTCCTCCGCCACGTCCAGGCGAAGCTTGGTGAGCGCCCATCGCGGGAAGGCGCTCACCGCGGAGCCCCTGCGGTTTGGGGCGCCTGGGGATGCCGTGGAGACCTCGTATCGGACATACAGGTGGTCCGATAGAGTCTCCACATCTTCCTCCACTCGCCAGTCGTTGATTCGACGGGCGAGGGAGGGGGTAGCAAACGTCAAGTCCACCACGGACGTGCCCTGCACCCGGACGCAGGTAGGGGTGGAGCCCCTATTCAAAATCTGGAGCCCCAGGGACAGAACCCAAGACTCCAGATCTCCACCCCTCGCGCTAGTGCGGGAGGACCCCCATGCGGTAGACCACACATTGAAGTCCCCCGCAACCAGCACCGGTACCGGGGCCGTCCTACGGACGACCCCCTCTAGCGCAGCCAGGAAGACTGTGAAGTCCGCCCGGCTGCGATTGGGGGAGAAATAGGTTGAAACAACCAACATTCCCCCCCACATGGCGGCAACGTAACCAGTGCCCCTCTCTCTTAAAATGAGAGAGGGGGCTGTGCCACGCGCCGCCCTCATTATGGCGGCGGTACTATCCGCCGCCACCAACCAATTTGGCGACTGTGGCGGAACGTAGTACGGTTCCGACACAATCGCAAAATCCACACCCCACTCCGCCGCGGTCTGACATAGGAGGTCCTGTGCCGCGGCGCAGTGGTTCAAATTAGCCTGGAGGAGCTTAATGGGACCACTAGACATTGATGATCTCCATGGGCTCCTCCTGGGCCGTCGTTGCGGCCGGTGCTGCCTGTGGTGCCGGGCTCTTCGGGGTCACGGTCAGTTTCACTGGGGCCAAACGGCCCCTGACTGGCGGGGGGCTGCAGTTCATGCCCCCCATCCTGTGGTCGGCCGGCCTCTTGGCGTCTGCACAGACGGCACAATTTAGCGCCGCCATGCAGTCTACCGCCTTATGTCCGTCGGCGCCGCAGCGGAAACACAATCCGCTGCGATCCTTGGCAGAGGGGCACCGCTGAATGGGGTGCCCCAGGCCCATGCAGCGGAAGCACCGCATGGGCTTTTGCTCCAGAAGTTGGATGGACGCAGAGCTCCATCCAACTTCGAGCCGACCAGTATCAGCTAGGCGCCGCGCTGCCTCTACAGGCACCGAGGCAAAGGCCGCCCCGACACCCCGTACCCCAGTATGCACGCGGCCCACTTTTATGTGGTGGGCCGGGCAGCCACCGGCTTGTGCCAACACTTGACACAGCTCTTCAGCGGACACTGAGTCGTCTAAACCAACGACCCGGATGTCCGCTGTTTTTACAGGACGCGACACTTTCGCCGCGTCCGCTAGCGCCTCCCCTAGCTTGGCGGCCAGCGTGTCGGCTTGGGACGGGGATGTCTCTTTAGGGAGCTCGATAATTCGAGCTCCGGTAATACCCGTTCTGAATTTGGCAGGCCCTATTCCTAGAGCGCCAAGGCTGACGGAGGCTTTGGCCTTGGCGATGGCCTCACTATAGGTGAGGCCCTTCGCCACCGCCTCCGGTTTGAGGGCCAGTACCACTGCCAGAGAACGTGGTGCCTTGGGCAGTTTAGGTATTTTCTGCGCCACGGTGGTCCTCTTGGGCACCGTTACGTCCACTGCCGGCTTTTTCCGACCACGCTTGGTAACAACGGTCCAGGGATCCTCGACCGTTGCCGTGCTTGCCGCGACCCCAGAGGTAGAGGGGACCGCCGCAGATTTCTTTTTCACCAATCTTGCTTCTTTCGGCATATTGGCCGGTGGGGCAAGAGTGGTATTGGCCACCATCGTTTTCGCTGACCGCTGCGATTGAGGCTGCGGCTGCGGCTGTCTTGCGCGATCCGACGCTAGCGGTGGCCTTCGAATCGGGGCCGGCATTAAGCGCCCATCTATTTCAAGGCCCTCTAGGCGGGCCGAAACCATTGTGCCCACTTGGGCCAGCAATTCCCGCTGAAGGAATTCAATACTCTCCAAGAATTCCCTCTTGGAGATTCCCTCAGCGGGGTTATCCCTGGCCGTCTGAGCCGCCGGCAGCTTCACCTCTGGAAGCTCCTCAAAATCGGCTCCCTCGGAATCAACGGCCTCCGGTTCGACGTCCGATATAATCGTGGGGGGCGCAACCATACCACGGCCCCTAGGGCGCTCGGACCCCCGCTCCGAGAAGTCCCGGCGAAGGGCCTTCATCTCACCTTCAATGGCGTCCAGCTGACCCCGGAGCCTCTTGTTGTCGGCTTGAAGCCGACGCACCTCCTCCGAGGTTTTCTTGGACGCCAGGGTGCGGACAATCTCTAGGAGAGAGTCGGAGGCGTCCTTAATTTCTTTCACGTAAGTCCCCTTTAAGTTCCGGGACTTACGTGTTACTCCTAATAGCGCCTGCACGCTCTCCTCGGCCTTGCTGCAAAGGAGCTCAGAAGTGGGCTCAGGAGAGTGCTTCCCTTTGCCTTTCCGCTTTTTTCCGGGGGCCTCTGCAACCACCGGCTCCTCGTCAGATTCCGACTCAGTATCGGCCTCCAGCTTTTGTATCTCCCGCCTAGCCTGGGAGAGCCCGACGCCGTGCACTAGGCCTCCTCTGCCCCTTTTAGTACGGGCGACCTTGGGAGCGTACGGCGCCGTTACTACCTCTTCTGTCTCGGTTGTTACATCTAGGTCCGTAGCTAAGGGATCCTGGAAGAAACGGCTATAATTTGGCCTCTTCCTTCCACTAGCCCGCGGTAGCGAGATATCCGCATCCGACAATATTGATTTCCCGCTAGTAATGTCTCTATAGGCGGAACAAGATTTCCCTGCGTTATTGCAGCTCCGACGGGGCGTTGCTTCCCCAGCGTTGGACAGCGGCAAAACCGGGGACATCACCCCACCAACTGCCTTCGCTACACCGCCATTGACCGGCGATCGGCTCTTTTCCGTCCGCGAGACCGGAGCCCTAACGGTCCCCCCCTCATCTGCACCATCCGTCTCGGACATGATGTCCGAGTCGGACATGGTCCAATCGTGGGCCCAGCCCAGCAGAGATTCTGTCGGCGAAAACAGAGCAAAATCTGTCTTCAGTCTAACAATACCTTTATGAAAAAAAAAAAAAAAAAAAAAAAATCAAAGTATTGGCTGTATGGGCATAGCACCCTTTGCCACCGACAACAACAAAAAAAAAACAAATAAAAAATGAAACTAACCTAAATTGAAAAAAAAAGCGCGGGAACTTCACATAGTAAAGGCGGGCTCTTTAAAATAGTTTATTTGTAATTTTCTAATTGTAGTCAGTTACTTAATAAAACACAAACAAAAGAGGTATATAACATATAGGCATTAAATAATATTATAAGCAGATATGGGGAAGCGGAGTTCGAGAAAAAGAAAAAAAAAGGAGGATGAACCGGAGTCTGGTGATGCAGATAGGGAGACAGATGAGGTAAGGTTGGTAGAAACGGATATGTCCTCTTCGGACAGTGATGAAGAAATAAGCAATGCAGATAGGTACAAGCCTTATTATGTTACTGACTATATACGCAGATATCCGGAAGAAATTAGCGGCACTGAATTTGTGGTTTTTGTTGAGTCATCAGACATCCAGAAACCAATTGGAACAAGAGATCTTCTTTCTTTGTCAACTTGTTTAAAGCGCTTTAACAAAGGCGTCAAATTTTTAAGAAATATCAATAAGTTTAAGATAGGTATTTATTTTGAAAAACCAGACTTGGCGAATGCCTTTTTAAATAATAATACCTTCTTGAAAGAATACAAATTCAAAGCCAGTATTCCTGCTGCTACAACTGAGGTGTCCGGAGTTATAAGAAATGTACCTACCATTATATCAAACAAGAGAATATTTACTATGATAACAAGTACAAAAAAAATAATAACAATAAAAAGAATAATGAAAAAAATAAATGTGACTGAGGGTTTTATATTACAACCTACAACTACAGTAATAGTGACATTTGCCACTTCCATTTTGCCAAATCATATAGATATTGGTGGTTGGAGACATGATGTGTCTCAATATATACCACCAGTTAAGCAATGTTACAAATGTTTGAGATACGGACATTTGGCAAAATATTGTAAAAATTCTGAAAAATGTAGTATATGTAAAGAAAATCATAACTATAAGACTTGTACAGTTTCTATCGAAAAAGCTACTTGCATTCATTGTGATGGCAATCATACTAGTGTGTCTCCAATATGCCCAGTTAAAAAACAGAAAATCATTGAAAATAGAAATAAATATAAGCCTGCTTCTTATGCAGATATTACAAATCCTTTAAATTTTCCCAAATTAGAAAGTAAGACAAAAAATAATGTAGATTTGTTTACACTGCTCAATACTGACAGCAAGTGTCTCTCATTATTAGTTGAAACCATAACTAAATGTGTTTCTTTGCATAATACTCAAAATACTTCTATAAATTCTAAAAGTGTTTTAGAGGTCTTAAAAAATACTTTTGGTAAGCAATCAAATCCCCACAATTCACCCCCAATCAATTGAATATCGTACAGTGGAATGCTCAAAGCTTATTAAGCAATCAACTTATTTTTACGAAATTTCTTTATGACCATTTTATTCATATCGCAATTATATGTGAAACATGGCTAAAGCCTCAGAAGCAGTTTAAAATCAAAGGTTATCATATTGAACGTAATGACTGTGGCAACAAGCATAATGGTGTTGCTATTTTAATCCATACATCATTAAAATATCAAAAAGTAACATCTTATTTTGACAACTCTCTTCAAACAATTGTAATACATTTAGAACTAAATCAGAACACTATTTCAATAGCCAGTATATATTGTCCAACAAATTGTATTCCCAGTTTCTCTAAAAATAAGTTTAAACATTTCTTGAATTCTCTCCATAGGCCGACGATTATAGCTGGTGACTTCAATGCTCATCACTCAATTTGGGGATGTCCGTTATCGGATTCCAGAGGTAAGGATATTCTTGAGTGTTTAGATGAATGCAATTTAGTCCTGTTGAATGATGGTCAGGTCACAACTGTCGGTTCTCATTCTTGGAGACCCAATGGTTTGGACTTGACTATGGTATCTCCTTCATTAGCTCTTCGCTGCGAATGGTCAGTACACGACGATCCATTGGGCAGTTATCATTTGCCAACATTTACTAAGATTACATTCAATAGTAGTTCACAATGTTTTAACTCTCAAAACAATTTTCAGGATGAAAATGATTTTAACAATCGCATTAATCATAGATTAGTTGATTGGAAGTTGTATTCTTCAATTGTTAATAAGGATTTAGATAATTTTCAATGTAACCCTATTAGTAATCCAATAGATTCATACAACTCTTTTTGTCAAATCATTTTGACAGCTGCACAAAAGTCAATTCCCTCTCGTACCTCTCGGTCCGAATCACGTAACATTGCTACTCAAAACTTAAAATCAAAATATCGAACAATTCCTTGGTGGAATAGTAATTGCGCTAAAGCTGTCCAGGAAAGCAAGCAAGCCTATCTTGATTTTAAGAATAATCCTTCTCAAGAAAAATATATTAATTTCAAAAGATTACAAGCTGCTAAAAAACTTACGATTAAGAGAGAAAGACTAAGTAGTTGGATAGAATTCTGTACAAAATTAAATCGATTGACACCAGTTTCAGTAGTATGGGGTAACATGAGAAAACTTACACATAAAACATATAAAAAGCAAAATAGTGATTTTTCGTGGGTCAGTGATTTTTTACGTAAATACACGCCTGACTTTGTGCAAAATAACAGGCCAATTGTGAAGGACAATAGTTTACCAGATAATCAGTCATTCCTCACTGATCCATTTTCTTTTGACGAACTAACTGCAGCTCTGAAATCTAGAAAAAACACTGCTTGTGGATTAGATAGTTTATCGTACAAGATGTTTCAGCTACTTAACACTGACAATCTTTATAAGCTTTTACAAATTTATAATATTTTATGGCAAGATTGCACAATTCCTCCTAATTGGAAAATGGACTGCTTGGTTCCTATTTTAAAACCTGGAAAAATTGCATCTCATCCCGATTCTTATCGTCCTATCGCTTTAACGTCTTGTGCTGGTAAATTATTTGAACAGCTAATCAAACAAAGATTGGAATTCTTCATAGAAAAGAACTCAATTTTACCTTTAAACCAGTTTGGGTTTAGGCGAGGACTTTCGGCTCAAGAAAGCTTAGCACATTTTTTTTTGGACGTCACTACAGCTCAAAAGAATATGGAGTATACAATAGCAGTGTTTTTTGATATAGAAGGTGCATTTAATAACGTTAATCATGGTATTTTGTTTGAATCTCTATTATCTTTCTTACCTGTAAAAATTGCTTATTGGATATATGCTTTTCTCACGGATAGAAAAGTGTATGTCAAAATAGATAATAAATTTTTAGGCCCTAGATTTTCGAGCAAAGGTGTATGTCAAGGAGGCATCTTGAGTCCTATTCTGTATATTTTGTATATAAGAAAACTAAATTCCATTCTTAATAATAATTTAGTCAACAATCTTCAGTTTGCTGATGACCTTGTCATTTATTGTAAAGGTACTAATGTATTAGATATTCAATTAACATTAAATAATAATCTAGTGAAGCTGGCAGATTACTTCTCAGAACTTGATTTAAATGTTAGCCTTTTAAAAAGTAAAGTTGTAATATTTTGCCCAAAATACAGTTCTCTACCTCTAATTAATATTACATACAGCAATCATACTTTGCCTATTGATAATTCAGTTAAATTCTTGGGTGTTATTTTTCACGAAAATCTTACGTGGGATTTATATGTTGATTGCTTGGTGAGCAGAGCTTTAAAAGCCACTAATGTAATTAGGTCCGTTACTGGATTGAAATGGGGTGCTGATCCTAAAATTGTGTTAATGCTTTATAAAGCTTTGGTCAGAAGTCATTTTGAGTATGCTTTCTTTTGTTACGCTTCCGATCCAAAATACATAGATATTATTGATAAAATACAGAATAAGAACTTACGATTAATACTAGGTGCTATGAACACTTCCCCAATAAATTCTATGCAGGTCGAATGTCATTTACCACCAATGGTTATTCGCTTTGAATTTTTAAAACTTAAATTTCTTTTTAAACTCTTATCGCGTTCGAATAATGATCTTTTAAATAAATTAAATGTATGTTCCACTAACACTTTTCTTTCAAAGAATTTCTCACATTTTATAAGTTTAAAAGAACAATGTAATATATTTTGTAGTACTACTTTACATTGTTATAGTGGCTCATATGCTAGTAAATTCTGTGACATTCATATTGTCCTACATAAAGATTTTAAAGATAAATATGATGTTTACGAAAGTCTACAGGCTTATAATGATTATCGATCAATTTATACAGATGGTTCAAAGACGAATGTAAGTGTTGCAGTAGCTATGTATGATGCAGGTAGTAAAACTGGACATAGTTTTAAAATGTGCCAAAATGCCAGCATATTTTCTGCTGAGGCGAATGCTATAATTGTAGCTCTTAACTACATTCAACAGTTCAGCCAATACAAAAAATGGATTATTATTACTGACAGCATGAGTGTGTTGATGGCTTTGAGAAATCCTTCCTTTTCATCAGTCACAAATCATTTAATATATAATATCCGAGATCAGATACATCATTTAAAAATAAATTATCAAATAGACATTATATTATTTTGGACTCCAGCTCATATCGGTGTATATGGAAACGAGGAAGTAGATAAACTGGCCAAAACTATGAACACTCTAGACGTACCTATAAAAAACATATCAATTTCATATACTGATTGTACAGCTCTAATCAAGAAAGAAATATTGAAGCTATGGGAAGAACACTGGAATAGTACTTTGCTCATAAAAGGGAAGTGGTATCGAGAAATAAATAATAAAATAAAACAACCCTGGTTCAATAGACACAATTACATAAACAGAAGATTTTTTACTATTATTTGCCGTTTGCGAATTGGGCACGGTCGATTCAATGACCATTTGTACCGGCTAGGCATGACTTCTTCCCCATCGTGCAACTGGTGCAACACCACCTTACCTCAATCTCTGCATCACCTTTTTTACGAATGTCCAATTTTTGCCCTGCAAAGAAACATTTTATTAGAAGAAATTTCAAAAATAATGAAACACCAGCAAGATCTACCGCGCTCTTTACAAAAACTTCTTTCCATTGAAAAATGCTTTGAAGCAATTTATGAATATGTAACCTCTACGTTTGGCGATTTGTGAATTCAAAAGAAGAATGAATAACAATAGTTTATTGCATACAGACTAGGCTGTATGGTTGACGCCTTTGCCTTTCCCAAATGGGATAAACAAAATTTAAAAAAAAAACTAACCTAAATTATCTAACATAAACAAACGTGGTCTGTGATATATACAATGGCCAACGACACCGACAAATTGAAACTAATACGACAAAATGGGACGAACAACTAAACGGACAAATAAATTACTGATGCCGGGGCGGCGCCCCGCTCACCAATACCGACCAACAACAATAAAATAAGAAAAAAGAAACAAACAAACACCAAAAATACCAAACACAAAACTTTAAAAACGAAATAATTTGTGTGTTTGACTTCAAACACACAAACTAATTTATTCTTTAGACGGCACAACACTAGAAATTACGAAAACAACCTAATAATATAACAAAACGAAGTCAATTCAATCAATCGATATCGACACAACAAAACAAATCGGCAGGGATGCGTGCGCTCACAATGACAGCTCGCCACGCACTCATACATATCAGTACCTACACAAGACTATGAAGTAGTTACTTCGGAATGTAGATCCATAAGTTAAAGAAGAAAGAGCTTTGCATTTTGTTTAAACGTGTTAAATAAGATTTTTAAATACCTGTAATAGAAAAAAAATCTCTTTTTTCTAAATTACTACATTTATAATTCGTTACAGAAACAGAAAGATTAAAATCCTTTCGATCTCAGTATTTTTGCAAAAAAATAGTACAACTAATGATTCTATTATTAGTAAATTAGAGAAATGTGTGAGCAAAATCAAATTAGACGCAAAATATCAAATGCGACTTAAATAATTAACTATTAAGGCGCATAGTGCTCCCAATGACCTTGCGTCGATCGTCCCGCACTGATTACATAGGAGTGAGTGAGTGAGAGCGAGGGGAATATTTAAGCAAACCTTTACGCGTAAGATGAATTATTTCAATAAAAAATTAATAAAGGCGAATAACAAAAATCCAAAAAGACCATCCCCTAGAATATTGTTCACTTTATTTATTGAAATCGAAAGTATATGATTTAACCTGATATTTACGAAGCGATTAGGTTTACAGTTTTAAAATCGAGGCATGTTTGGGTCACATTTTAACCAAGTTTTAATTAATTTATCAAGAAATTAAGAAGACCATCCTCTAAAGAATGCGTTGAATAACAACATATCTTTTTTAAAGATTTTTTTATTCAATATTTATGAAGAGAATCGGTTTTTTCTGCAGTGATTTTTTATGATTGACATTACTATGCGCCTTAACCTAATCATTTAGTAACACATATCGTATAGTATTAAAAGGTCAATTATTAGTAGCTTCGGAAAATCTATCGAAATTTGATCATCTAAATATGTTAAAGTACAATTATAGTTTTAGTTTATCCTCAGAAAAGCTATTCCAGGTTTTGTTTCCTTTTAAAATGTGATCAACGATCAACTGATATGTGGGAAAATAAAAAAAAAATGAAAATTAAAAGCTAATCTGAGGACGATCCAAGATTTTGTTTATTAATAAGGACATCATAGCACAGCCCTTCAAAATAATAGTTTGCTACTTGCCGCACTGCATTTTGACTTACATTTATTAAGGCGCATAGTACTCCCGGTGACCTGGCGTCGATCGTCCCGCACTGATTACATAGGAGTGAGTGAGTGAGAGCGAGGGGAATATTTAAGCAAACCTTTACGCGTAAGATGAATTATTTCAATAAAAAATTAATAAAGGCGAATAAGAAAAATCTAAAAAGACCATTCCCTAGAATATTGTTCACTTTGTTTATTGAAATCGAAAGTATATGATTTAACCTAATATTTACGAAACGATTAGGTTAAAATTTTTAAAATCGAGGCATGTTTGGGTCACTTTTTAACCAAGTTTTAATTAATTTATCAAAAAATTAAGAAGACCATCCTCTAAAGAATGCGTTGAATAATAACATATCGTTTTTAAAGATTTTTTAATTCAATATTTATGAAGAGAATCGGTTTTTTCTGCAGTGATTTTTTATGATTGACGTTACTATGCGCCTTAACCGAACACGTGGATCATTGGTTTGCACTTTGCACATTAAAGTTGATCATAAACGGGTTCCCGTCTATTTTATGGTCGGAGCGGGACTCACGAGGGCGATTACATAGCACTTTTACCCGACAGAGAGGTTGAGCTATTTTATTAGAAGACAATTTCAGTAACGGCCAATTCCACCAACCTTAGGACAATCCTAAGTAGTACTCTGTCACTGGTTATCTTTAATGAAAAGAATGAGCGATTGTCCTACGCTAAGACAAATGTTGTGTACAAATTTGATCGCGAAAGAATCAAACAATGAAAATGCAGAAAGTCGGTTTATCAAAATAAAAATAACAATACAACTTCGTGTTGTGTACTAATTAGAAGCGATGACAATTGAACGCCATAAATTATTAAATATTTTGCACATGGGACTAAAACGGGTCAATAACTTGCAGTCGCCGTTTCCGATTTCGTATCACAATATCCAATCAACAACCAATTTGAATGTTTACGACGACTCCTTCCTTCCATCGACATTTTAAAAGTGAAAAGGATATTGAATCTATTTAAATTTGTAATTAACATTCATACGGATTTTTTACAAATGCGACTTTGTATGTTAATGAGCACATTGATATTCTGGTTTTGAAATGTTTAATTTTTTCCTATTCCGTTAAACCGTGCATTCGTTTCGAACAATGAAGCTCATTGTGTCGGATTTTGTAACACAAAAAAGACACAGATATTATTAGGATTCAAACCAAAAAGTGGCATAAGTTTAACATAACTTCGATTCGAAATAAATGTTTGTGTGAATAGGCCCGAGCGGTGTTGAATAACTTTTTCGGGCGTTCCATTGGAAACAATTGTTTAAATTCGTGATTCGAATCAAAACCAACCGGGAAATATTATAAGATCGAAATTAGCTAGTCGTGTATCAATTACCTAAGGCGTAAGGTTGCAACAAAATCAAACAAACTATACGTTAGTGTCTAACAATCCCGCAATGCAAACTGAACAAACCGACTTACCGCACAAATCTGCTGCGAGCAAGTTTATGTGCCCGCGCGCATCCACCGTACTATAATTACGTTCTATCAATGCGGTGCGGCTTATTGAAAGCCCTGGCTGAGGGGCGGAGGATATTAAGATGATAGCCGGCTTGTAATTTGATGGATTAAGGAACACACCCGCAGGCCTAACAACGTGTAATGACGGACGCCTAAAAAGACGGTTCCTCGGCACTTCTCTGCCACGAGCAGAACGTAGGGGAACAATTGATGGCTATCGGGAAAAACCTCCATCCACAGCAAATAGTTTTGTGAAAAATTCTATAGGAACAAACATCTAACTTAACAATACAATGTTATTTTTTAGTTAGAAAAGAAAATTGTGTGCTTGTTCAGACAAGCAAACTGAACAACTTTGAAATCGCAAAAAAACAATCAGCTGTTCCATACATCTTCCACGTTCAGTGAACGTGGAACTTTTGTATGGAACAGCTGATTTTTTTTGCGATTTCAAAGTTGGTCCCATAGTGAAAGTTGTTCAGTTTACTTGTCTGAACAAGCACACAAATTTTTTTTAGTAACTAAAAAATTAACTTGTATATGGCAAAAGAGTCGTTATTACTTTAATCTACCGTTAAGTTCCTCTAGCTACTCTAGCTAGATCAGTGGTTCTTAAATGGTGGTCCACGGATCACTGGTGGTCCCTAGAAGCAGCCGAATTGGTCCGCAGCATAATAATAAGCCATCCGAAACATAATATTAAGATATTTGTTCCTTCACTCGCCTAGTCGGATGGGACGGTTACCCGACACGACCGGAGCGAGATGAGGCGCAGGACCCACTGTTTAACGTGCCTTCCGAAGCACGGAGGAGCTTGAGATTTACTTTAGATTCATATTTTGGTCACCCATCGTAGGACTGACCACAGCGAACAGATCACAACACAGATCACTTGATGCATCAAAAAAAGTCGCAACGCAAAGGTACCTATACTCTTAAAAACTTCCGTAACTACGAAACATCATTAATAATAGCAACGTCTAAGGTGTGATACCTTATCTTATCTTTCGAACGTTCCACCGTAATACCTAGTTTATTTAAATTCCGCAATAGTTGTTAAGGTGTAAGCGGATATATTCCACCACTAATGGGCAGGTTTTATTATTGTTCGACTGGGAAAGGGCCACAACGATGTCGATTAATTGTGGCACTAAACGTTTTACAACACAAATCTGAGCTGTTTGCATAGAAATAGTGTTATTTAATTAATTATTTATAACCATACTTGGAATATATGCATACACCAACCAAGTTTATACGCCGAGGGGAAGTGAAAACAATAAACATAATTTAAATTTGCCAGCTTCGTAAATAACGCGAGATGTGAAGCAGACATTAAACGCACTATCTGTGTTTCTCATTGGACCTGGAGGTATTTGTTTGATAAAGCAGTAATTACCTACTGTTTAATGACTAATGGCTTTATTATTATTGACTACTACTTAGCTCATTGCTATTATAAAATACTTATTTTAAGACATACATATGGCACGATAGAATAATTTCATCACGAAATTCATGTCTGCAAATAGGTCGCCACATCGTCGCATTATCGTGGCACAAATACAGATGACTGTCGAACAACAATCGTCATGTCCAGGCGTGTCAGAATAACCCACAACTGTCATTGAATTGAAGAATTCGTGCGAACAGTTCCGTCCCTTGACGTGATTACAATTCATTGTCGAAACGTGAATATGTAACTCTAAAAAAAATTTACATCCAACATTGACCCACCCAATATTTAAACTACTCGTATACTAATTTACAGGTCGCTGCACATAACTGAACTGAACAAAAATGGCTATCATTTGCGCAATTCCAATCGTAAAAAGGATATTTCGCAAAATTTGACCCGAACATACTTACATGCTCGTACATTGCAAGTTAAATAAACGCTTATGAAAAAATAAGTACATAGGTATTATGTGAATATATTACTGCGAAATGAATGTCCAATTTCACCAACCTTGTCTTAGCTTAGGATTAGGTGGCGTGCTGTCGCCTTATTATCATCAAAAACAAAAAGTGACAGCAAAAGTTTCCTAAGCAAGGCCATTAGGTTGCTAAAAATTCGCCCCGTTGTTATGATTTTTGGGACTCAAACTAAGTGCAGGATGCGAAGACTTACGATTACACCTACGATTTTGCTCTAGTGATGTGACGCGAGTTGTTGATATAGATAAAGACATACTGCTAACATAGAAGATATTAATGGCCAATTGCAGTAACCTTGTCTTAGCTAAGACTATCCTAAGAAGAATGCTGTCACTTCTTGTTTTTAATGAAAAGATGTGACAGCATTCCACTTAAGATCGTCCTAAGCTAAGACAAGGTTAGTGCTATTGGTCATAAGACTTTCAGAAATAATGATGTCCACAAAAGCTCTCAATCTCAACACCAAAGCTGAGAGGATGTGCAAAACTTTGTAGAATATTATGTTTTTTTAAATTTTTCTGTTTTTTAAAGGCGTTGATATATACCTCGCAATTTTTAGGTTTATACCTCTTTAACAATATACCTCTATATATACAAGAAAAGGGCATGTTGTACAAAAAACCCAAGGCACAAGTTCGATAAATCAGCCTAGACGTTGTGGCGATTAAAATCCATGTCGTCTCCAAGAAACAGGCGTGCACCTCGTGAGAACACCGAGAAATAAACGGTAAGCACGCGCCCATGCGACTTGCATCCTCTTGTATGCTTTTCGTTTCCAGTTCTGTTACAGCAAATAATTTCTTCGACTTCTGCAGTAAACTTTAATGAACAATCTCAAAGATACCCTACGGAAAATTACGCTTATGGATAAACTAACAGTAATATGGCGATTAAAATGCTTTGGATGGATCACAGCAAAATTTTTTGTCGTAACAATATAAAATCTTTTGGGTTGCATCTGAACGAACTCTGATGATACTGCAAACTTGATATATAAATTATAACTCCGGTTCGCAAATACGAGCCCTGAGCGAATGCACTAATGAAAATATAAACTAAGATTCTATGCATTCCGATGGAGTTAACGAGATCCTGCGCACAAGCAACAACCTAATAGACAAGTAACGTGAATTGAATTACATAGTTGCAGTGTTCATCCAATTTTCATACCATCTAACCATTGAGTATGCATCAGAAACAGTTACCATATTTTCACTGTTCGTTGGCGTACTGAGTTGAATTTAGAATTTCCCGGTTTTGTGAAATGTGTTCTTCGAGAGAGATATTATTTGAAATTATTAGTTACGGTTTCTTGAGTGTCCTTATATTAAACACTAACAGTGCCCGCGAACTACGTTTTGCCTCAAAAGTTCAAGGAAAAAACTGTAATAAGAAGCGAAAAAACTGGAATAAGAAGTAGCCTATATGTTAACCCTGTCGTAATCCGTCTATACCTACAAAATTTCATCTAAATCCATTCAGTAGTTTTTGCTTGAAAGAGTAACAAACATCCATACATCCATCCATACTCACAAACTTTCGCATTTATAACTACTTTACTTATCGAACTCACGTGATGTAGGTACTGTAACAATCATGAGTTTCAATCGTTGGCGAGTTGGATTCAAAATTCATCATTCAAAAGTCATTTCAGAACATTGTATCACATTTTTAATAAAATTTTATTATTCAGTAAAGTCTTACTACAGGTTCGAGCACGCTTAAGTCATAACGCATTATTTGAAAGGGTGATCTCAGTAGTCCTGCATCAAATTCAATAGTATTCACTGCTCTCTCAAAAGATAGTAAGTAATTAAAATTAACTATGAGGGTTTCCCTAGCGTGGCTTCATTTGGCCATGTGTACAGTCGTGACAATCCCGGCTCTCTTAAACCTTAGCCTTTAAATAAACTGCATGTAACCTTCATCTACCGAAAACCATTTAAGTAACGCTTACCGGCTGGCTCATTATTTGGAACTAGGGCTGTCGATCTTTCAATTTTAGTTTCACATAAAATCAATTTAAATTCGGTAGATGATTTGGTTCTATCGTCTAACAGGCTCTGGCTGACACTGATGAATCTGTACTAGGTTTTCGCTCGCGGCTACGCCCGCGTTATTTTTGTTTTACCGTGGGAATGTTATATTTTCCCGCAGGAAAAATAACCTACCACTCGCGGCTTTGCCCGCGTTACTGTTTTCTTGTCGGAATTTTATATTTTTCCCGTAGGAAAAATATTTTTAAGCCGTCTCTAATTTAATTAAATTTGTAGCATTCGAATGGTGAAAGAATTTTTGAAATCAGTCCAGTAGGTTCGGAGCCTATTCAATACAAATATATAAAAAAAATTACTTTAAAAATACAAATCTTTCCTCTTAATAATATTAGTATAGATAACAAAAACATTTCCAATTTGCGCCACCCACCCCAGCATTACACAAAAAGGGAGATTTCATCTCCAACCGAACTGACCCAGTGCGGACTGGGTCAGGAGATTATCTTATAAAAGGCAAGTCTGAAAAAAAGCACCTGGTTTTCGAATCTTCGCATTATTACCTAAACAACAGAACGATAAATCACAAAAAACCTTTCACTCAATTACAATTGCTGATCAGTCAATTTCAAAAAACATGAAAGCTATTGCCCTTCATCACATGATGATAAGGTCTGAGATGAAAGTGAAGATGAAGTGACATAACTTGCCAGGTGTACTGGCTACTTAGCACAGACAGATGAACTGGCTACTTCCTGTGATTATAGTAATACATTAATGCTCTTAACATTGTTATTAATGCAACAGACTTAAGTGAAATGGTGGTAGCTAACGAGGCAGACTGGGAAACTCTGCAATCAAACATCAAAGAAAAAAATCTACCTGCAGGTAAATCAGGTTAATATCAACGAGGCTGCTAAAATTAAATACAAATTAGTGTTTCTAAACAACCCTGGCGGTGGCCATTGTGCCATTTAGGTCCAGACTAGACTAACTCAATGGAGATGGGCCCGACGATACCTTAATTGACGAGAGCCGGAGTTTCCGAAACCTTAGAGCGCTGCATAATAATGGCGTATAATCCCTTATCGAGACAGAGATTTAAGGGGACGACGAACCGACAGTTCACATATTAGAAAATTATCGTTTGATCACCAATTACTGTAGATTTCGACAGTTATTACATGTAAGCTTACATGTAAAAATAAATAAAGCAGAAATAAATTTACTTTTATATCCCGCCGTTTTTGCGTTTAGTCATATCATAGTAAGAACTAAGTTTGGCGCAATCTAAACTTTTACGATCTTATTTCAAAACCTGCAGGCCTATTCTCTAACTTCAGTTGCTAACTACTAAGATCACTTAACAAGTAATGGATATAAAATGTGTTTCAAAAATGACAGTTCTAGTTACCAACCGTAGTTAGTGAATAGGCCTGCCGGTCTATAGTTAGTCTTGGTTTAAACCTAGTGCGCTTTAACTTGTGTTAATAAACATAGATTAGACGTCAACTTAGTCCTGGTTCAAACCAGGACTATGTTGAGACCATGTTTTGTACGGCTATTGTCCTGCAAATAGATTGATTGCAATCTAAAAATATATTTGACTTCCCTAATGTAAACTACACTAACTTCTTAACATAGCACTTCTCGGGTGATGAAACTGAAGTGGGGTGAAGTAGAAAAACCTAAGGTTTAATAACAAAAATGGCAGTAGGAGCTCCGCATTAATAGCTGAATGTATACAATAGTTAATTAAATCGTCACCAAGGAAAGTAAGGCATGCCCCGAGTAACGGACTTTGCGGACTTATTATAGGTACACATGCGGACATATTATAAGTGCGCCCGCGCATAAAACGTGTTGCCCTGGACATTGTGATACTTTGTAAAACTTTCAATTGGCCATCGGCAAAATGCATGTAAAATAAACATTACATAAACAACATCGCGTCGCGTTAGCGCGTGGCCGTGGCGCAAGCGCATCGCTTTGTTTATTTATTACGATAACCAAGGCTTGGTGTAAATGTAAATTATTTAAATTATTAATAGTCTCCTTGGTTTTTTTTATTAAATAGGTTGATCATTTAACACAATATTGAATTTGAATACTGAAGTAAAATCGAAACATAAATCCGATGCAAATAAAAAAATTAAATAAAGTGTTATGGAATACTGTAAGTATGTTCCTTTCTTGCAAAACGAACAATTACTTCATTCGTATGGAATGAACTAAGAATCTTTTGTGTTGTGTACAAGCTTGTTGGATTGGATGATGATGATGGCGAGGGAACTCGGAGTGATCGAAGCGAGCAAAGGTCGCTCGAAACGTCACGATTCTTTATCACTTATCACTGTCTTTCAATTTTAGTGTTTTTATTTTCAAACGCCTTTTGAGTGAATATTTTAGTTTGATTGTGACAGTCAAAAATTAGGTCACATCATCATCACAGCTCATGTACGTCCCCCACCGAGGGGTTCGAGCCTACCCTATGTTAGGGTGATAAGGCCTTAGTCAACCACGCTGGCCCAGTGCGGATTGGTCGACTGCACATACATCATTGAATTTCTTCGCAGATGTATGCAGGTTGCCTCACGATGTTTTCCTTCGCCGTAGGAGCGTCAGACAAATGTACATATGAAATTCGAAACGAAAAACACATTGGTACATGGCGGGTCTCGAACCCTGACCCCCCGATTGGAAGGCAAGCGCCGAGTCCACAGCGCCACTGACGCCCTAGGTCACATAAGTAACTATTATTATAAGCTAATTAGCTACGCAAGACATTTTGTCGGATAGGCGTTTGTCGGTTATAGTTCTGTCGGACTAAATTTCAGGCGACCAAAAGCAATTTCGACAACTTTGGTTTAACAATTTGGACAACTTTGGTTTTAGACTCAGCTGTTAGATTATTATCCACAAATTACGATTGTCATAGATAGATTGCCTAAAGTTAAGATATAAATAAAACTAACAAAAATTATCCCCTAAATCAAAACTATAAAAAATACATTTCACAGGCGTTAACTCAACGTCTGTAAAATTTTGGCGTAACATCTACGACAAAATTAAGTATCACACCTTTTGATTAACAACATTATAGTTTACATTTTGCAACAATGGATTCGTCAACACTAAGTAAATACATTTTAAGAAAGACAAGGACATTGTCCTCAGGATTAATATTTTTAATTTGAAGACATAACTCAGGTAAATTTATCTTGCTATATAAAAACGTAAGCAGAGCATCTCCTGTATGCAAAGTAACCAATGTGGAGGAGAAGGAATCTGTTATCTCAGCAGGAGGTTAGCAGCTACTTACTTAATCTGGCAAGCCCTTAATTGGCTCTCTTAATGTCAAGCGATTTACTCTCAGTGTAACGGCACAGCTTCAATAAAGATATCTACTATGTCCACGTGTTTTATTCAGCCCACTAGCTTTAATCATTCCGATGGACACTCAATTACTTTACCACAAGCGTTTCTCTTGTCCTCTATTAACAGTGCTAATGATTTGCGATTATTTGCCATAGTGTCAACATTTTGATTGTACTTTTATTTTATAGCATTGTTATAGTATAATAAATTCATTTTTATGTTTATGTAACATTAGGTGTATGTAACAAATTTGTCTGACGCTCCTACGGTGAAGGAAAACATCGTGAGGTAACCTGCACACATCTGCGAAGAAATTCAAAGGTGTATGTGAAGTCGAGCAATCCGCACTGGGCCAGCGTGGTTGACTAAGGCCTAAACACCCTAACTTAGGGTAGGCTCGAACCCCTCGGGTGCCGGTGGGGACATATTATATGAGCTGTTATGAACAAACAAATGCAAGAAAATAGAAAAATTCAAATGAAATTGCTTATTTGCTGAAGCAATACAGTAATCGTAAGTTTCTAAGATTTAAATGACGAATTTATAACGACGTTTAAATTACTCTTCACATAAAAACGACTAAAATAATTTTGGCAACACCTTTACATTGAACTACAAAGAAGTTTATAATTTATCACGAGAGGTTTTTGAACTTCACACGCGAACGTGGCGTTGGGTTAGGCTAGTAGACTAAACACAAAAATAAAATATCGCAGTGGATTATTGTTAATCATGTATAAACGGCGTGTTATTCATTTTAATACTATATCTTGGGTATATTTAGTAAATTCTTTAATACACTGTATCATAGTATTCGCTTTGTTAACTTCGAAATAAGTCACGATCACGAAGAAACAAATTATTTCATAGACACTCCCTCTATGAGCTTCTATCTCAGTGGTCGTTTATTACAGTTGTAAAAAGACGTAACAAAGCAATGGAACCTACAGTAGGAAATAGATTCTTGCGCAACTTATGCAATCCTGACATGGGAAACTGATAAAAAGCACGTACCTATGTCTGTGTATCCATAACTTGGCGGTACCGAGTTATGAACACACGTTGCCAGTTTAGCATTGCCTAAACATAAGAAAAAGCAACTGTTTAGAAAGGCACTTACACACAGAGTATAAGTGACGGTGTCCCATTTCCTTTAACAGTGAGTTCAGACCATGATCCTAGTTTGAAAATCACCTAAATTTTCTCCCGGAAAATTCATAAATTTTCCAATTTTCTTATTATTTTTTTCTCAATTTTCTGGTCTAATATAACTTAACGTTTACAAATCATATTTAAAAAAAACCACAATACTTACACAAAAAATAAACTTCGCAATGTAAATCGTATTACATTTCCATCATACTGCGCCCGGAATCATAGTTTGGGTCATCGAACGTCAGCGCACCGGTATGAAGTACTATTATATATTATGTATAGTACATTTATGAAAATTTGATTTATGTCTATAAAAATTATAATACATTTGAAACCAATTTCCAGATTCACCATCTAAACACAAGAAAAAAAAATAAACTTGCCGTTCCAACATACAGGCTTTAAAAAAACTAGAGGCTCGTTTATGGGGAAATGTATAACCTTTTATAATAAGTTTCCACAAAGTGTTACTAACTTGCCATTTCATAAGTTTAAAGCGCATGTAAAAAAGACTCTTATGTGTAAAGGTTACTATAAAATCAACGATTATTTGAATGATGCCAATGCCAATGCCTGGTGTTAATTTGCAGATAATGAATCGTGTTGTTATGTATAACTATTTATTTAAACAAATGTTGTTTTTGGTAATGAAAAAGTAAGAAGTGAACTGACACATCTAATCTTGTAATGGAAGTTGAGCTCAAACTTCCGCTGTGAGGTCAGCTTCCAATTGACGACTCTGTAACAATACAGGGAGAAAATAGCCCTTGCTGGTTTTCTTGCCGGTTCTTTCCAGTACAAGGTCTCCCACCGTAGACTTGTGGACCAATGGCGTAGCTGCTTTGACGTTCAAAAGAGATTGTAACAATCCAATTTGAATAAAAGATATTGAATTTGAACTATGTGGCATTGGTGTGAGCGGAGCAAAAACGATGCCGGCGCGCCATAAATTGCATAACATGAATAAAAATAAAAAAGAAAACTTCTCTCTTTTCCCTTTAAAAGCTTTTCCGGGAAAAATAAACATCGATAAACAAATATCAACATTGGTCTGAACTGACTGTTAAAAGAAATGGGACACCATCACTTATACCCGGTATATTTTTTGAACTTCACACGCGAACGTGGCGTTGGGTTAGGCTAGTAGACTAAACACAAAAATAAAATATCGCAGTGGATTATTGTTAATCATGTATAAACGGCGTGTTATTCATTTTAATACTATATCTTGGGTATATTTAGCAAATTCTTTAATACACTGTATCATAGTATTCGCTTTGTTAACTTCGAAATAAGTCACGATCACGAAGAAACAAATTATTTCATAGACACTCCCTCTATGAGCTTCTATCTCAGTGGTCGTTTATTACAGTTGTAAAAAGACGTAACAAAGC
Organism: Schoenobius gigantellus; assembly: GCA_963935595.1. Taxonomy (NCBI): domain Eukaryota; kingdom Metazoa; phylum Arthropoda; class Insecta; order Lepidoptera; family Crambidae; genus Schoenobius; species Schoenobius gigantellus. Next base: position 9,085,115 of record OZ012555.1, on the reverse strand, counting down.
AATGGAACCTACAGTAGGAAATAGATTCTTGCGCAACTTATGCAATCCTGACATGGGAAACTGATAAAAAGCACGTACCTATGTCTGTGTATCCATAACTTGGCGGTACCGAGTTATGAACACACGTTGCCAGTTTAGCATTGCCTAAACATAAGAAAAAGCAACTGTTTAGAAAGGCACTTACACACAGAGTATAAGTGACGGTGTCCCATTTCCTTTAACAGTGAGTTCAGACCATAAAAAAGACTCTTATGTGTAAAGGTTACTATAAAATCAACGATTATTTGAATGATGCCAATGCCAATGCCTGGTGTTAATTTGCAGATAATGAATCGTGTTGTTATGTATAACTATTTATTTAAACAAATGTTGTTTTTGGTAATGAAAAAGTAAGAAGTGAACTGACACATCTAATCTTGTAATGGAAGTTGAGCTCAAACTTCTGCTGTGAGGTCAGCTTCCAATTGACGACTCTGTAACAATACAGGGAGAAAATAGCCCTTGCTGGTTTTCTTGCCGGTTCTTTCCAGTACAAGGTCTCCCACCGTAGACTTGTCGACCAATGGCGTAGCTGCTTTGACGTTCAAAAGAGATTGTAACAATCCAATTTGAATAAAAGATATTGAATTTGAACTATGTGGCATTGGTGTGAGCGGAGCAAAAACGATGCCGGCGCGCCATAAATTGCATAACATGAATAAAAATAAAAAAGAAAACTTCTCTCTTTTCCCTTTAAAAGCTTTTCCGGGAAAAATAAACATCGATAAACAAATATCAACATTGGTCTGAACTGACTGTTAAAAGAAATGGGACACCATCACTTATACCCGGTATATTTTATACCACTAAGGTCTCAAACAAGTGTACAGGGGCCCAATTCTGCTTATTTTGACGTTGTTAACGTGTCTCGCTAGTGTTTGTTTTAATATAACCGCTTTTGTCACTTTTATACGTTTTTCGTGGTGTAATTTATTCGCATCTACTACAATTTCTTGACAGGTCAAAAGTGACAATTCTGTTAGTGATCGGTTAACCAACAATAACTGATCAAAAAGCAATTTATTTATTTCTCATTTTATTTATATATTTAAGTGCATAATCATGATGCTGTCTCTATCTATTCTTTTAAAACAAATGAAACCGCATCATGTTTAGGGTTTTCGGAACCGGGTACCCGGGTCGGGTATACCCGGGTATTTGAGTGTTTTCAAATCCGGGTAATATTTGACGACAAACCCGGGTACCCGAGTATCACAACAAAACATTTTTTATTTACAAAAAAAAACCGCCTGATGTTAATTAGAAAGCAAATACATCCTAACACTATAGTTGCCCAAAAGCCTAGTAGCCAGGTCGTTAAATTTTATTAAAAACAAAAAAACGCACACATCATTTGAAGCTGTTGTATCGAGCATTACTAACAATAAAGCCCACATCGACAGAGAGCGAACGGGTTTTTTCAGTGACGGGTGGATTTGTAACAAAAGCAAGATATTTTTAAAATCTTATTTTATAAATAGAAAATAATATTTAATGACAGTCACTTCACTAAAGTAAAAAAATGTGATTTGAAACTTTGATCTATTATTAATGTTACTAAAATATTTCATTTTTAAGGTAATTGTTAATTATTTCATACATTATTTTAAGTTCAACAAGAATGTTTTGTTTTCTATTTGTTTTGACATTTATTTTCTAGTTGTAACTAGAAAATAAATAATGAACATAACGTACGTACGTTCAATAAAGTATAAACGTACGTACGTTAATGTTCATTATTTTTGTTGTTTTTTGCACTCACATCACAGAGCAACAAACAATATTGGTTCAAATAACCAAACTATGTTCGTTCTTTTGGTTTCATTCAATATTTTCACTTTGATTTTGGTTTTTTTTTTCATTCCTAATAAAAATAAGCATACTGCGACAAATTATGCGTTGTTTTACTTGAAAACAATTTAATACCCGGGTACCCGGGTATACCCGGGTATCAAAAAAAATAATACCCGATACCCGGGTACGAAAAAAGTCCGGGTATCGGAAAACCCTAATCATGTTACAGCGTCTAACTTTAGTGTTTAAAAACTTTTTATAGCAGCACCGAGAATGTCTTTTAACCGACTCCGTAGTTCAGTGGTTGAGACCACGCGATATTGATCTGAGAGTCCGGGGTTCAATTTCCCATGGAGGTTGAAGTTTTTCTGCTTGCTTTGATATGCTTCGGAGCTTCGCAGCCCGCCTGGCTAGCTATCACCGTCATTCATACCTAATGCCACACGTTGGCACCAACTTGGCCCCAACGCCTTGCGCCCGGCTCCACACGTTGGTCCAACGTTGCCCCAACGTTGGAGCCAAAGCCATTTTCTAGATCCACATTGGACGAGTGGCGTTGGGGCCAACGTGTGGAGCCGCCGTATGTTTTTCGCCGAAATGATTGTTGTGTTTCGGCAGTTAGAGGTACGCATAAGATAGTCAGATTCTAAGGAGTTGCATCTTCCACCTTATCATCACTTACGATCAAGTGCCATGAAGGCCAAAAGCCCTATCGTGTGTTAAAAATATGTTGCCTTTTTAAGCCCGCAGTTTCAAATCTATGTTAGTGTGTTGAGTGCACCCTACGTGCAACAATGTTGATTCCGCACACAAATGAACGCGTGAACTGTCACCTTAATTGTCACCTCCGTTCAAGCACGATAATCATACTTCGTCGATGCATAAATTGTAATGAATTGTAATGCTCGGTACCTTCGTGTTGCAAATATGAGACTAACAGCAACTGAAGTTTTAAAAACGTTCAGAAAACAGAGAAGAGTTAGAACGCAACTTAGAACCCTTCCCCCTGTCTGTTGTTTGGAGTTGGTTTCGATTGATGTTTTGTTAAGAAACAACATTAGAAACCGTGAGCAATCTATCGGTTTACATAGCCCCGGAGGTAGAGCCTATTTATTAATCGACACGACAAACGACGCGGCGGCGTGCGATTTCCAACTAAATACGTGTACCTACCGCGTGACACTTTTGTCACATTCAGTAGGTACGTACACTGTCACGTTAGTTAGTACAATGTTTCTCGGCGTGTCTTCGCAAGTTGTAGCTAGTAATGGCCAGACGATAAGACATTCGAGCTAAAACTTTTACATATTCTACGAATGAAAAGTCTATAGGTACAGAATGTATAGACTTGTCGTGATTTTGTTTCGTGATTTTATTCATTGCATTCATTTTGCGGCATCGAGATATCTATACTTACTTTTGGTGTAACAAAATTTGTCTTCAAAACGATAAGGAATTTTGTAAAGGGTACATATTTATTATATTATTGTTTTAACGTTCGATCATAAGCAAACAATCACTACTTTTGAAATAAGACTATTATCTCCGACTGTACCCGGCCGTGAACAACAAAACGTAACGCAATTATATTCATCGCAATGCAATTGCAAACGCACCGGGGCGGGCGACCGCGCATACAATTGAACCGTACGTGTCATTGCAGTGGTTATTTTAGTATCACGAGTACAAGCTCGAGGCGCCTAGTCGTTCCAATAACAGAAAATCACTCGAGAAGACACCGTTCTTCTTCCAAAACATAGGTCTATTCAGGTAGATTACAGGTTGCGGATTACGGCTATCAGTGCCGATCTACATGGTGGCGCTGCTGGTTCAGCGCAAAGTACTACCGACTGACTGCGCTGGTCTGTGCCTGTGCTACTAGATGGGCATTTTTATACCAAATTTCTAAAACAGGATAAATTTATTTTTTTAAATGTTATTATTGTAGTAGGTTTGTGAAAAATTTCTACTTCTACATAATTATCAAAGTGTTTCTTAAATTCTAAACACATGCTTCTCGGCGGTGCAATGGCGTGTACGCTCGGCTTGCGATTGCTTGAATAAAGTAACGTTCACCGTAGTCAGAGCTATGATCGTCAAAAATATAAAACAGTCCAGCTGTTTTACATTTCTAAAGAGCTCGAGCTTTAAACCGTGCCTCTTAGCTTCGGCTTTTCGGAAGACTTCCGGTCTTGCGCCTCTTTACAGCGATAATCCTTTGCGATATCTCTTTTGAGTATAACCTTATGTTACATTTGCAAGTAAAATGTTAAACAATTTAACACATTATGAATTAATAGATCAGATATGATCATTTCTAAAGCCCAAATTGACAATGATCTGCTGAACTTAAAACAATATTGTTATTATTATATTAAATTGTGTTTAACATCAACCCGGCAACCCGTTTATAGCTAACGTAGAGCAGTAGGTCAATTTCTCCTTGCTTGAAAAAAGACCCGTGCCCAATGACCATCAGTGAGACATATTGAAACGATGACGATGATGTTACAGTTCAAAAATAAAGAGCTATAACACTTTTTAAGTCAACCGATTAGGTGCGAACTATATTATTATGAGGGAATCGAATTTTTTGAGTATATCATATCGTAGCAATAATGCAAATTGCATGAATCATGGATATGTTTTCTATTGCATGCAATACACACGTGCCTCCTCTCCTTCTAATGCCTTCTAACCTCCGTTTGCTCGTAGTTTTAGAACAAGTAAATCAATGCAGCCAACCCATAGCCTGGTTTAAGCACGAAGAAAAGTTGTGAAGCTGTAAATTTTCATACAAAAAGCGATAACGCTTTTCTCCCTCTAAACATAGTCCAATTTTCATAATTTTTGGAAATCTTTTAGATATAATAAAAAACTAGGTTTGTACGTTTTGATTTTGAAGAAATATTGCTCAGAATATAAGTTATTATCATCTAAATATCTATATTTTCGACTTAAAAACTACCTTGAAGATTTTTGTCTTTTTTTGACTAAATTATACTGAATTACAAAAAAAGCAAAACGTACAAACATAGATTAAGGTATACTGAATCTAATGAGACCAAAAGCGTCTAATTTCATAAAGGTTTAGGGGGATAAAACAGTTATCGCCCGAAACAATATTTCAAACAGGAATTGTAGGCAATTTCGACCATTTCTTGCAACTCTCTCTATCGCACGATACGGGTCGGGGGCAGGGGTATAATGTAGTGATAGTGATGTGACATAATGTTATCGTAGTTATTGTCGCCTAGGGAGGAGAAAGTAATATCGATATATCGATCAATAGTGAAAGTTATTACTCACGTCGGAACTATTAATCTTCACAAATACTTTATACATGAAAAGTAAATATCTTTTTGAATACGTTTATTGATTTTAGTGTTTTATTTTAAAGATTTTATTTCAATACAAATTTCCTTATTTAAGGGTTAGCAGCCTGTAGCCTGTTAACTTTACTGTAAATTCCCAAAACCAAAAAAGGAAAAAAATTTAAGTATGTAAGTAGTTGTTTGTTATAATAAATGTGCCATAAAGACACAAACTCAAAATAAATTCGTATTTCTTGTGATAGGTATTTGTTATGCAATGTATGAAGTTGGAGCAGCTAAAAACGTGTAATAGACTATGCAAGTAGCGTTATTTTTAATATTATTTTATTTGAATTTTATTCCTCTAAAGCTGGGCTCTAAGGTTTTACTCGCGTTATGGAATGTACGATTGTATAAAAAAATACAAACGACAAAGTACCTTTTTTTTTGGGAGGAGGGAAAATGCATTTACGCATTCCTCGTGGTCGAGCCAAACCACGAGGATATGTGGGACTCCCCAGACCGTACCCGGCCCAGGCCTACCCACTAAAAACCCCCCAGCAGCTCCTCCGTCCGTCACAAGACAGAGGGAAGGGGACAACAGCCAACGGCCTTATTCCCGCTGACCCCCTGCCCGTGACATTTCCGTTGCCGGACTCTCCGCCTGGCTCTGCTGCTTTGTGGAGCGGCGCAGAATTGCGCCGCTCTACACCCCGCATCTGGTTTTTTACTGTGGTTGTCTTCCACGCGGCCCGACGCTCAGTGTGCCGGGCCCCCGGCCCGCTCAGTGCGGGTAACGGGTTGCCCGACGGCAGATCCCACTGGAGCCACCGCCGCGCGGGTGAGCCGAAGCTCGGGGAAATCCCCAACGGGCGCGAAGCGCCATGGCGAGAAACTCGCCTCGTCCCTACTACCACCAGAGGTAGCCGCCGGGATGGGCTTCCAGCGAGAGCCACACCTCTTCTTATCATAAGAAGAGGGGACTTCGCCCCTCCCCGCATGAAGCGGGTGGCCACACGAAGTGGCCCGCCGGGTTGAACCCGGCCATCCCACGCCCCATATGGGGGTCCTTTCCTCAGAATATTAGCCCGTGGCAGAGAATCTGCCGGGTTGCCCAGGGTGCACCACTAGGAGGTTGTCTGACATCGCACCCCAAACGACAAAGTACCTAAATAATATACGAGTATGTAGGGTAGGCATATATGGGAAGAAGGCACCCTTCGTACGGTTTTTAAGTTTTTTTTTTCATTTTAATTATAAAATTTAAAGCAGCTGATTACATATACTAATAGGTATTTTTTAACCGACTTCAAAAAAGTAGTTTCTCAATTCGATGCGTATGTTTTTTTTCGTGTGTATGTTACGCGTTTACGCCGCCAATTGCGGACCGATTTTCAAAATTCTTTCTGTATTCTAAAGATTATACTCCAAGGGTGGTCTCATGGTTACCAAAGTTAGGATCTGATGATGGGATCCCAAAAAATGGAGGGAAATTCTTAAATTTTTAGGTGCGTCCAACGTGTTTTTTTTTTAATATAAAAACGTCGCACTAGGATTTTCTCCTGTGTCGTGGGTGCAGTTACAAACATAGAATATCACATGCACATACACCCAGACCGGAACAAATTTCTGTAGGCCATACAAAACATCTGTCTCGTGCGGGAATCGAACCCGCGACCTGTTGCGCAGTAGGCGATCAGTCGACCTGCGCGCTAACCGTGTCAACCGTTTTGTGTGTATGTTACGCGATTACTCCGCCAATTGTGGACCGATTTTCAAAATTCTTTTTGTATTCGGTAGAGTACCCTCCTGGGGTGGTCCCTAGGTCACCAAAGTCAGGTTCTGATGATGGGATCCTATGAAAATCGAGGGATACCCTAATTTAATTTGGGTTTCGTTCACTAAAAAGTTAAAAAAAATATTTTACAAAAAATAAAAACTGATTTCAAAAACACTGAAAGTTAAAAATAATATAAGAATAGGTACAGACAACATTACATTTCTATATTGAAGTCGGTGCCAAACGATGATCTCCTAGAAAATCTTAAAATTTGGCACCGTCTTCAATGATGTGTGATGTTGTCTGTACCTATTCTTATACTATTTCTAACTTTTCAGTGTTTTTGTAGTCCATTTTTATATTTATTGTAAAATGTTTTTTTTACATACGAAAGGAAAGCTCTTGGCCTTCATCTCACCTGCTGGTATGTGAAGATAATGCCGAAGGTGGAAGTGGGCTTCACCTGGACTCCTCGACAGCTGAGGAACTGGCTATCTCACCTCTAATTATCTAAACACAACAATTCTATTAACATTGTTATTATGGCGATAAACTTAGGTAAGACGGTGGTAGCTAGCCAGGTGTGCTCAGAAGCCCTACCACCAACCAAACGGAGCAGAAAAGCTTTTGTCCCCGTGCGGAATCGAACTCCGGACGGACCTCCCGATTAACATCCAGTGGCCTCAACCACTAGACCACGGAGGTGGTAAAAATTAGAATTCTAAGACTATTAGTATAACTACCCGAGATTAGTGTATAAAAATGAGAGGTATTTTTTATTTGATGCATAATTATTACTTTATATTTTTTAAATCCCTGCTCCTATTTAGTTTGTATGTAAAAGTATTAATTTATCTATCTAAAATAATAGATTTTTTGTTATTTATTTTTAAGTTAACAAGAGGTCTGTTCTTGTTTAAACAATTGTAAATGTCATTTTATGTTTAGTGTTTATTTTTTTCATAAAAGGATCCATTATACATTGATTCACATCTCAAATGAAAATCATTTTAATTCAGTATAACATTCATCTTACAAATAGTCATTTTCTTTAGACAGGTAAATGTACGATAGATAGGTACTTTCATAACAAATAACAGCTCAGTCCTATAAAGTAGGACTTGGTAGGGATACCAAGTAGGTAACTGCCTACACTATAAATTTGAAAGGAAAACTGAAATAATTTACGAAACTTATCTACTAAAATATTATAAAAAAAGAAGATGCAACTATGTTTGTATTTTTGTTTGTAATGAATAAACTAAAAAACTAGCTCACTGGGAAGTCTCGGCGTAATTATTGTTAAAATTATTTTTAGAAATAAAGCAATTTTAATTTATTATATTATTTATTTTTAAAAACTACTAGGCTGATTTTAAAAATTTTTTTGCTAATAGAATGCTACATTATCACTGAGTAATATAAGGTTATAAAATAATTTTTCCTACGGGTAAACAAAATTCCCTCACGAAAAACGAAAATAACGAAGGCAAAGTTGCGAGCGGAAAGGCAGTCAGGAATACCTAAGCAACGGAAAACATTTCGAGTTCTCGCGCCGAGGAGTCGCGCGCTGCTATCGTTGTGTGCGTGAGAATTTGCGCATGTTGTATTTGTGGTGTAAACGCCAGACCGGAGGCGGAGCGGTGTGAAACAGATAGCATTTTAGAAAATACCTACTCGCGCCGCGCACGATTACTTCACAATCCTCTTGTTCCGTGGTAAACAACAACACCCTTACAGTTTCGCCATGTCTGTCCGCCCGTAAGAGCTCTGCGCCCTAGCTACAAAACCAAGAATTAAAATGACATTTTACATTTTGCGCTTTTTTGACATTTTGATCTATGACATTCTGCGCTTTTGACATTTTGTTCTTTTGACATTATGCTGCTAAACTTTTTTTTTCTTTAAAGAATGACTATTTTTGGTTTAATTTTGCGATTTATTCAATAAAATATTTCTGTTATTAAGCTATTTGTTATTTAAACAAAACTCTGAAGTAAGATTGTACAAATTACTAATTTTGTACAAATCCATAATTTATACGAATTGAGCATACCTACATAACTATGCATAAATAACGATTGTACCAAATTAGTATTTTGTACAAATCAATAAATTGTACCAATTACAGAAACGAAGCACCTCACCTTATTTTTGTTACGAATTGATAATGTTTGAAACAAAATTTTGAACGAATTGCTAATAAATTACAAATAGTACGAATTGAGATATTGTACCATTGGCGACGCTTTCATTTTTGGAACGGTTATATACATATTAATAATAATCACATTGACAAATAAAAGTAGAAATATAAAATTTGAAAATATATAAATTTCTAATCTAGGTTACCTCCTTGGCGTCCATTTTATTTTGGTAATCATTCTTAAAACTCCACCTAACTGTGGATATGATTGGAATTTGGAACGCCTCCAATGTAATAGTTGACGATTGTCACTAGAGCAATAATGTGCCTTCTAAGCCGTTATAAATCATACGCAGTGAATTATATCGAATCTCGTATTGAATCGTCAAAGTATCATAATAATAATTATGTAGTTTATTATATGGTCACATAAAAATATAGTTTCAAAATGTGATATCGAATATCAATTTGTTTCGATATGATATCCTACAAAAACGACATTACCCGACTCTACAACTGATTGACCAACCATAAAATCCTTAAGGCGCATAGTGGTCCCAATGACCTTGCGTCGATCGTCCCGCACTGATTACATGCGCAGGAGTGAGAGAGTGAGGGGAATATTTAAGCAAACCTTTACGCGTAAGATGAATTATTTCATTAAAAAATTAATAAAGGCGAATAAGAAAAATCTAAAAAGACCATCCGCTAGAATATTGTTCACTTTCTTTATTGAAATCGAAAGTATATGATTTAACCTAATATTGCCGACGCGATTAGGTTTAAAGTTTTAAACTCGAGGCATGTTTGGGTGACATTTTAACCAAGTTTTAATTAATTTATCAAAAATTAAAAAGACCATCCTCTAAAGAATGCGTTGAATAATAACATATTATCTTTTTTAAAGATTTTTTCATTCAGTATTTATGAAGAGAACCGGTTTTTTCTGCAGTGATTTTTTTATGATTGACCCTACTATGCGCCTTAAGGAGCTCAATGCAATGAGCGGTGGAAAACGCGGCAGAATCGTTTCGCAAAATCGCAACAGCCACGCACTAAACAGGCGATAAACTTACATAGTGAATAGTGATGGGACCTGTTTTTACGACGGTTTAAAGCTTGAGTTTTTAGTGCTTACATTAAATTACTTGCACCGAACTATTTGTGAACGAATTTGCGTGATCTTACCTTGGCGAAGTGCACAATCACATGTGAGCTATAGCGTTCATATTTAAATTAAAAATAAAATTATGAATATTTTATTTCGTTGGTATTATGAAGGATAACAGGTACAGACGTCAAAATTACTTAATTAAAATTTTAATGTATCACTCGCTCGGCTACTCGTCGGTATGTGCGTGTGGTGTGAGAGCTCTTTTTTTAAAAGTTATAATATTTTTACGAAATCAAGGAAGAATTTAGGAAATAATTGTGAAAACAACATGGTGAAGATAAAAAAATTGTGAAATCAATAGGGAGAAAGTTCTGGTCGATTAACTGGAACACTCACTCTGCCAACCAGAGAAAATACGTAACTCCGGTCTCAAAATATATTAGATATAAATGTTCAATATTTTTATGTGGAATAATTGTGTTGAATTTGTGAAACCTATTCACAAATATTCAAAAGATTTTAACGGTTTATAAGGATTTGGCAAAGGTTTATTTGGAACACTCAGTTCTCTTATGGTGCAGACGGAGTGTTCCTAAACTTATCAACTTTGGCTAAATAAATCGTTAATATTCTTACTCTGTTTTACGAGTATAACGCAGAGTCAATTTGTGAAACAAAAACCTTAACGTAAAACATAATTGTTAGAGAATAAATGAAAAAAAAAATTTCTTTTCAACATCCCGTGCGAGAGCTCCGTATTTTAGATTTTATTTACATAACCTGAACTTAAATACAAACGGAGGCAAAATCAGAAATTGTGAAAATGTTGTCACTAAAGTTTTGACACGTTTTTTATTTCTGAGATTGTTTAATTTAAACAATAATCAACATTATTACTTTTCTATGTGAGAAATTTGTTTAGGGTGACCATGCATACATCAAATAAAATATTGTTGTTTGTACTTTTTAATTTTTTATATTATTTATGCCTAAGGTGGTACATGCTCGCCTAAAAGATGCTTTTTTATTTACATATGTTCAGATTATACTGATCCGGGAAAACAGATTCAAATTCAATATTCTTTATTCAATTGGGATTTTACAATCAGCTCAGCTAGCTTTATCGATGAGCTTGATGGCTCGAATTGATGAGAAATATCAATAAATATCTACATATGAAATTCTTGTTTTATTTAAAAAGTGCAACTTTTTTATGAATCAGTATTTATCCTACTTAATAATACGATTATATACTATTATTTGCATACTAATTTCAAGGTGGGTACTTCGGGCCGCGGTTACTATGAAAAATGGGCATTCCCCTTTGGTATGCATGTCACCTATGCTATGGAAAAGGACATGTACTTTATATTTCTTAATGAGCTCTCAAATAGTTCCCGTAGGAAGATTAAAAATTGGTAACGAGCGAAGCTTTAGACCCAATTCGCAGACGAAGTCGCGGGCAGAAGCTAGTAATTAATATATTATTATGCGGGCTACAAGACTTGTGAACCAATGGCGTAGCAGCTTTGACGTGCAAAAGTGATTGTTACAATCGTATTTGAATAAAAGATATTGAATTTGAATTGATAAGATGCCGCGGAATACGGAAGCCGTGCCGTGCCACGCAGTCAGTGGGTAAAAGTCCATTTTAAAATTTAGAAAGAAAAAGGCTATAAAGAAACACAAGAAGTCATAGCTCAATATACTTTCCTTCAAGGTTTTACTATTTTTTGAAGCCTTTATTAAATGCTTAATAATTTCACTCTTCTCTTAACACATACGAAAACGAAATGCTGAACCTTTACTATTATAAAATAAATAAATCGTACTGATGAAGATAGGTACTTACGTTCTTACTTATTACCAGTAAGCGGTAACACACGATTATATAACAACACAATACAAATAAATAATTGCAACGCTCAATCAAATGTTGCGTTTGACAGGAATCTATAGAAATCTATGGAAATATCTACAGGAAAGCTATGAGTGTAAACAGTAAATAGTTAGCATAGCTGGGCACCGTTAATCAAATAGATAACTTCTTTAATCGTTAATCCGTTACTAAAAAAATTAACCTCGTTAAACGTTAAAACGTTACATTTCGGAAGATTTAACGCAAGTTAACGTTAGTCGTTAATCCGTTAACACGTGATAAAAATTGCATTTTTTATATCGTTGTGGTTGTGATCTGCTTACAAAAACTGTTGTTTTGGGTTCTGGAAGTTAATAAGTTAGGTTCAAAAAAAGACAGTGTGTAAATATATAAAAAATAAAAGTGTGTAATTTAATCATCTGGCACAATGTGGATATTCCCCTTCATGAACATTAGTATGTTGAAGTTCTCGTCTGAGAGTGAGGCTCGTTTCGGTGTTAAAATATCTTTGCCGGTGGAAAAAAGACGTTCAACTGCAGCGCTCGAGGGTATAGCAGTATTATATTTAATATAAGTAAACAGATTTATAAATATCTGTTCCTCGAGGAATGTCGCATCATTAAAAGAGTCTTTGGATTTCGTGTCTAGCCACATTTTGACGAGAGATTGAGCTTTAGCCTTTAATGATGAGGCTCTTAGGTTTTTTTTACACTGAGTAACAGAATTAAAAAAGTCTTCCTCATCATTATCATTGTTTCTCATTGCTGCCTCCGTCACTGAAACTGTCCCTGTCCTTTGAACTTTCTGAAGCTTCTTGGCGTAACGCCTCCTCTACCTTTTTTTCCAAGCATTTAAAAAAATGTGTCCGACAAAAAAATGGTCACCCTATGCATTTCTCGCTTAGAAATGTAATAAAGTTGATTATTGTTAAAATTAAACAAGCTCTGAAATAAAAAATGAGTCAAAATTTTAGTGACAACATTTTCACAATTTCTGATGTGGCCTCCGTTTGTATTTAAGTTCGGGTTATGTAAATAATATCTAAAATACGGAGCTCTCGCACGGGATGTTGTAAAGAAAGTATATTTTTAATTTTATCTCTAACTATTATGTTTTACGTCAAGGTTTTTGTTTCACAAATTGACTCTGCGTTATACTCGTAAAACAGAGTAAGAATATTAACGATTTATTTAGCCAAAGTTAGTAAGTTTTGGAACACTCCGTCTGCACCATAAGAGAATTGAGTGTTCCAAATAAACCTTTGCCAAATCCTAATAAACCGTTAAAATCTTTTGAATATTTGTGAATAGGTTTCACAAATTCAACACAATTATTCCACATAAAAATGTTGAACATTTATATCTAATATATTTTCAGACCGGAGTTACGTATTTTCTCTGGTTGGCAGAGTGAGTGTTCCAGTTAATCGACCAGAACTTTTTCCCTGTTGATTTCACAATTTTTTTATCTTCACCATGTTGTTTTCACAATTATTTCCTAAATTCTTCCTTGATTTCGTAAAAAAATTATAACTTTAAAAAAAAGAGCTCTCACACCACACGCACATCTCGTCGGTGGCGCTGTGGAGAGCATCGGTAGCGCTATGGACTCGGCTCTGCCCCCCTAGACAAATGCCACACGCTAACTTATCCGCAGTTGTTCCTCAGAAAAAATGTATGTAGATGACATTAGCTGCGGAAAAAATAGCGTGAGGTTGTCGTAAGCTCATGTCATTTCCATACATTTTTTCTGCGGAACGACTACGGAAAAGTTAGCGTGTGTAACACTTGTCTAGAGCCTCTGGCCTTCTAATCGGGAGGTCCGGGGATCGACCCTGCCATGTACAGTAAGCTCCCTTTCGAGCTATACGTTTACACTACGAAAACCACCACTATTACGAGCGACGTAAGAACGGTCCATAGTCAAACAGTATAGCTTAATGAGGAGCTTACTGTACCATTGTGGTTTTCGTTTTTGGAATTTCATATGTACATTTGTCCGACGCTCCTACGGTGAAGGAAAACATCGTGAGGCAACCTGCATACATCTGCGATGAAATTCAAAGTTGTATGTGAAATCGACCAATCCGCACTGGACCAGCGGGGTTGACCAAGGCCTAAGGGTGTACTTAGGGTAGGCTCAAGCCCCTCGGTGGGGACGTATATGAGATGTGGTTATGTGATAACTCGCTCGGAATGCTTATTGATAAGAGCGGGCCACAAACTCTATTATTGGTGTGGTCCGCATGATAATAATTTTGATTATAGCGTTTACAACGCTCACGCCCGGTCCGCATTCGTTAGCCCGCTTAAATCGACAAATGACAGTTTGTGACAGATTATCATGCGGACCGACTTTTAGCGCGCTAACGAAACTGCTAGCTAACCTCAAATTTTAGTTTTCCAAAAAAATACTCTAAATTGAAAATAAAATAAAAAAATACTCTAATAAAAATACACAAATTGTTTTAGGCATTAGAATATTATTACTCTACTTTCTCAGTAGATACTCTGTTTTTAGTGAATGTTGTATATCGGTTTTATTATTCAAACATTCTTTTTTTCTAGAACTCTGTTTACACACAACAACACAATGCTTACCGTTGCAATCTCTGTTTTGTTGTTGTGGATTACGAGAAAGCTCCACTACTCTGTTATTTTCCTCATCCCTCACAGTAAGCGGAACCACTTCAACCACATCCATTTTTCTTAACTTTTATAAATAATTTATTGTCTCAAAAGTTCGAAATACTTTTGCATTGGCGGTTTAATTTGACACTTTTGACAGTTCGCTCACAAAGATAACGCTCTGGGGCATGGTCAATGTTAGCGCAAAATGGCGGCTTCAATGACGTCATCTATGACGTCATAACAGATATCGTGAACGCGCTAACGTTCATGCGGACCGGCTGTTCAAAATTCAAAATTCAAAAATCTTTATTCAACTTAGGCCTTTACAGGCACTTATTGACGTCAAAACAAAGCAAAACATTCTAATTTAAAGGAAACATATTTAACCTTGTATGTGCATACATCCTGAATATACCTACTCAAGATGTCTGCAAATACAAGTAGCAATGAAAAAAAAAAGTTGAATCTACACCTGTTCGGAAATTGGGAGAGCCTTCTCGAGAAGAATAGGCAAGAAACTCGAAAGGTCAAATTTTTTATCTCCTCTTTTAAATCGCCATTTACAATTTTGGTTTTGTTACATAGTCATTGAATGTTAAAAAAAAATACAATCGCAACAATGTTATCGCGATAATATCGATATCGTCGTCATGCGGACCGCAACCTGTGTCGTTGTTGTTCACTTCCCATGGCACCCCATTAGTGCAAAGGCTTACACTGGTTGCCGGCATTCCTCACTATTTTGGGCCTCAGGTTCTTCGTCTTCCCAACTCAATACGGGGGTCTAAGTAAAAAAATTATCACACTCTGAATGCGCACGTCATTGCGGCGTCAATACAAGACTGTGTCAAGTGTCTGATAAAAAATAGTGATGAGATGCACTTTGACTTTGTCAAAATTGACAGCGAACGCGATAATTTTTTTGTTACGCAATCAAGGGACCGGCTGTTCTCAATTCAGCGTCAACGGTGTGCTGCCACATATGCACTAGTCGTCCTGGTAGAACGAGAACGTTCTATAAGGACGTTCTTTAACTGTATGCCAGCTTCGCGATATTGCTTTTCGATCGTCGCAATGTGTGCCCAATCCAGTTCCACTGTCGATGAGCGATTTCCTCTCTGATAGGCACCTGGAAGCATCGATCCCGTAGGTCCTTTGCTGATAGTGTTCGACTAGAAGACACAGAGCATTAACCTCAGTCTCCCGTTCGCAAACACATGGAGTTATGACGTTAAACCATCCACGTCTTAAAGCCAAACAGCAGAGTGGACTTCATAATTGAGTTACAAGAGCACCTATATATTCCCATATATGGGATTCAGCTGAGCAAATGCACGTTTCGGCTCTCTGACTCTCGCGTCGATATCTTCACCAGCCCCCCTAGCACGTCCACCAAAACACGATATGATAAAGCGGTTTATCGCGGTGAACTGTCAAAAGACAATAGGGTTTCGTCGTAATTTGACAGTTCCCCGCGATAAATCGCTTTATCATATCGTGTTTTGGTGGACGTGCTACGGGGGCTGACCTACTATTGCCGGTAGCGATGTTATGAAATTGACAAATTAAGCTTAGGACTTGTGTAGAATATGACAAATTAAGGACTGGACGAATATCTGTTTTGACAAATCAAGTGGTTGCGAATTCCTGCCTAGGTAACAAAATTTGGAGATTTTATTCACAATTACGAAAAAAGAGAAGCAGCAAATACAAAAAATTGTTAGAAGAAATAAACAATGCAAAAACAGCCAAAAAAAGTTGTTAGAAGAAATAAAAAATGCAAAAACAGCCAAAAAATGTTGTTAGAAGAAATAAAAAATGCAAAGACAGCCGAAAAAAAGTTACCTCGGAATTACTGGTTATTGAAGCATTATGATTTTATAAAACATAAGTTGATATTTCTACGTCACTGATAGTGAATTATTCCAAGTACTTCACGCATTGATTTACTACCAAACGTAGATAACGCATGAACGATCGAAAAGTAGGCCGGTGAAGAACTGCTCAATCGCGACTCGTGCAGTTCCTTTCCATAGTGAGTGATTAGCTGTCGGCACGTAAACATGCCGAAGTGCGCATTCAAAAGTTGTGGTAACAATAGCCAGAAACGGCAGAAAAAAGACGGAATTTCATATTTTGCGTGAGTTAACTCATTACACATCTTATCATGTATTCAAATATTCGATTTATACGTAAAAACCATTAAAAAACAATTATTTTAATCATAAACATGTCGCTTCGCGTCAGTGTCAGTAAACACAATCGTCTCGCTCGCACGGGCATCGTATTACGATGTGCTATCTCATTCATGCGTTGGAGCGACAACGCGATAAGCAATTTCAAGCATTATGTTTGAGAGTATAAAGTTGATATTTTCTTGTAGCAATTACTAAAACGTCGTTTGCTCTGTGGCTAGGTATGAAATGATGTAACTTCCCACGGTTGTACTTAAAATAGTTGCCGTAATAATGCAGAATAAGGTTGAATATACAGTACTTTCTTTATGGTAATTTTCATTGGGGCGTGCATATTCAAATATATAACAGCGAGTACAAATGTATAGTCGATTAGGTGACAGATTTCGAGCGCGTTTTTGTATGAAGCGCTCTATCTACGTTTGGTAGTAGTAAATCAATGACTTCACGACGCACATCAGGGTATCGGCCATGGCGGAAGACACCGAAAGCTGATGGAGCTTTCTTCAAGATAGAAGAATATAACTCGCCAGGATGTTTAACTATATCTGCAACTCTGCGAACCGTGCCAGCAAAAACAAAAAGGAATAATAAAGGGATCATTGTCAAGCCGATACTTTCATCAGAATTTAATTCTCGCTGTCAAGTAGATTTGATTGACTATCAAACTTATCCAGACCGGGAATATAAATTTATAACGGTCTATCAGGATCATCCCACGAAGTTTGACATATTACGAGCCTTGAAAACAAAACGCGCGGAGGAATTAAGTTACAATTTACTGGATATTTTTACACTGATTGGTGCAGCGGCCATCCTTCAATCAGACAACAGTAGAGAATTTTCAAACCAAGTTGTAAGCAATCTTAAAATATACTGGCCGACCTGAAAAATTGTGCATGGAAAGCCTAGCCTAAAATATTCCCAAAGTCCGGAGAGTGTCGAACGAGCTAACCAGGACTTCGAAAACATGCTAACAACTTGGATGCAAGATAATGATAGCGAATGTTGGAGTGATGTTCTACGACTTGTACAACTCATGAAGAATAGAGTGTTTCATTCAGGTATCTAAAGAACACCTTATGAAGCTCTTTCTGGATCTAAAATAAAAGTTGGTATATTTTTGCCTTTCGATCATACTTACAACCTGGAAAGCGAAGAGGATCTAGAAAATTTAATTAAATCATCACCAAGTATACCCATTGTTTTAGAATCTGTAATAGTAGATACAGCTGAGACTGAGACACAAAATCAATATGTACAGGCTCCACATGAACAAAGCCCTGGCATCTAAAGCTTTGAAAAGCCTGCGAATGTTGAAGATCTTCCCTCTGAGGTAAATGATCAACCGTTACATGATTTGAGTTTCGTATTAGAACGTGAGAAATCATTAAGTTCTGCACTTGTGTGCTGTGTTTGTTCCGAGAAGACAACAGGTGTTCATTCGTGTAGAATGTGCAATAGACCTATTCATGCTATTTGTACTGCTCGGGAAAAAATAAGGCAGAAGGTTCTGGTGCTAAAGTTGTTTGCCTTTTTATGCAAAAACGCCTTAGCTATAGAAAATCGAATCAGTTCCAAAGATAATTTGATAGAGCAAGTTTAGAAAATGCTTCATCATCATCTCAGCCGCACGACACCCACTGCTGGGCATAGGCCTCCCCCATGGATCTTTACAACGACCGATCCTGTGCGCTGCCCGCATCCAGCGGCTTTGCCAGATCGTCAGTCCACCTGGTCGGGGGCCTACCCACTGAGCGTCGTCCGGATCGTGGTCGCCACCCAAGAACCGTTCGGCCCCAACGGCCATCGGTTCTTCTCGCAATGCTTGCCCACTGCCACTTCAGCTGAACAATCCTTCGAGCAATGTCGGTTACTTTAGTTCTCCTGCGGATCTCCTCACTTCGGATCCGATCCCAGACCCCAAGCATTGCTCTCTCCATTGCCCGCTGAGCGACCTTGAGCCTTCGGACGAGACCCATAGTGAATGGCCACGTTTCGTTTCCGTAGGTCATCACTGGCAACACACACTGGTCAAAGACTTGCGCTTTGAGATACTGGAGGTAATTTGGACGCGAAGATTTTTCGTAACTTCCCGAACGCTGCCCGTCCGAGCTGGATTCGACGAGAGATCTCTTTCTGGAAGTTGGACTTACCTAACTGGACTATCTGTCCCAGGTATACATAACTGTCTACAACTTCAAGTGTAGTGTTCCCAATATTAACTGGAGTGGGTACAACACGGGCATTCAACATGATTTCTGTCTTCATCATATCAGCCAAGAGACGCCCACTGTTGGACATAGGCCTCCCCCAAGGATCTCCATACCGATCGGTCCTGCGCCTCCCGCATCCAGCGGCTTTCCGGGACCTTCACCAGATCGTCGGTCCACCTTGTGGGGGGCCTATTTTTTTAATATTTCATTAATTCAGGGCTGTTTACGTCACTGCGACCTGCGAAGATCTATTGTGACTAGCCTCCAAGTAAGACTTATTAGGCCTTACATGTGCTCCTTTAGCTGGGCACTGTCCGAATGATATTCCCAGCTTGGATTGTTTTTATATCGTCTGGGTCGAGAATATGTCTCCCCAGTTGTCGGTTTCTTTTGTGAATAAGGGGTTCACAAAAGCACAGGAGGTGCATTGGTGTTTCACGCTCCTGTTCACAGAATCTGCAAGCATCAGTTTCTTTTAGTCTCATATTGAATTGATGCCTGTTCAGCTTGCAGTGCCCAGTCAGAGCCCTAATCATCACGCTCAGGTTGCCCCTGTTGAGCTTCAATAGCTCGTCTGTGCGCTTACGAGAGTATGGTTCGATTAGTGCTTTTGAATGTGTTAACCCAGGCGTTCTTTGCCAGTCCGCTTTTGCCTCTTGCAGGAGGTGGGTTTTTAAGTATTGCATAGCCTAGTTCTTTGAGATACCACAGAAAGGCTCTGGGCCAAATTGTAGTCCCTGGGCCCCAGACCTTGCTAGCTCATCGGCTTTTTCATTACCAATGATTCCAGAATGACCCGGTACCCATTTGAGGGTGATCTTGTTTCGTTGCCCTAGGTCATTTAGTTTTTCCACACAGTCTTTTACTAGCTTCGATTTTATAACGTTGCCGTTTAGTGCTAGTAAAGCTGCCTGACTGTCCGAGTATATTACTATATTTTGGTTAACGTAGTTTCGCTGGCGGTTGGCTTGTACACATTCAATTATGGCATAAACTTCCGCCTGGAAAATAGTGGCATATTTGCCAAGGTTTACGCTTCTGCTAACCGTGGGCTTGGCAGCATATATGCCACATCCTACGTTAGGGCCCATTTTGGAGCCATCGGTGAACCACACCAGACTTCCAACATCTGAGGGATCCCTTTTAGTTAGTTCTACAGAAAAATTCTTGTGAAAGTTGAATTCTGGAAGCAAGACATCTGATGTCATTGCGAGTAGTGGACATTTAAACACGTTTTGGTGCAAAGACCTCATTGTTTGAAATTTCCAGTGTTTTATGCCAGCGTTAGTCCTGTAGATGCCAGCCTTCATCTCTTTCTCAATATAGAGGTGGAGAGGTGGGAGGCTGAGAAGTGCATTTAGGGCTATAGCGGAGTTGAACCAATAGCACCCGTTGCCATAAGGCACGCAGTGCGCTGCAAGCCTGTCAATTTCCTTATGGCAGTTACTTGCAGTGCTTTTGAACCCCATACCGTGCAGGCATAGGTTATTGAGGGCCTGATAATGGTGGTGTAGAGCCATAGGGCGATTTTAGGGTTTAACTCCCATCTCGTCCCCGTTAGACGTTGGCATATTCCTAAGGCGGTTTTAGCCTTTTCGATGATGTTTTTGAGATGTGATTCCCAGGTCAGTCTCTTGTCGATGGTTACGCCCAAGTATTTGACTTCTGACGAAAATGGTATAGTTGTTTCATTAATAGTCAGTGCCAAGAGTTTATCCAGCTTCCTCTTCCTAGTAAATGGAACAACTATTGTTTTGGAAGGATTTACAGTCAGATGATTTTCCGAACACCACTTAACAATCATGTTAAGGGTTTTCTGTAAAATTAAAGATACCGTACTTTGACAAGGGCCCATACCACAGGCCACTACGTCGTCAGCATAGCTCTGTACGTTAAGATCCATTTCCGAGGATTTAACTAAAAGTTCATCTATGACAAGGGACCATAGCAGTGGCGATAATACGCCTCCTTGCGGGCAGCCCCTTGTCACTTTGAAGCTTCTAGTTATCCCATGGAGGTTTATTTTAACAATTTGTGGGGGGCCTACCAACACTGCGTCTCCCGGTACGCGGCCGCCACTCGAGGACCTTTCCGCCCCAACGGCCGTCAGTCCTACTAGCGATGTGTCCTGCCCACTGCCACGTAAGGTTTGCGATTCTTTGGGCTATGTCGGTAACTTTAGTTCTTCTACGGATCTCATCATTTCTGATGTGATCACGTAGAGAAACCCCGAGCATAGCCCTCTTCATTGCCCTTTGAGTGACTTTGAGCCTTCTTATGAGACCCATTGTAAGCGGCCACGTCTCAGTTCCGTATGTCATCACTGGCAACACGCACGAATTGAAGACTTTTGTCTTGAGGCACTGCGGTAGAAAGGCCGAAATTTTTGTGTTATCCATGTTCAATTTAAGACCCACTCTTTGGAAAGCACTACTGAGATCTCCGAGCATGGTGTTCAGGTCTTCCAAGGTGTCAGCCTTGCTTAAAACTTCTGAAAAAAAAAATCCTCCCGTAGCATTGGGTACTACTGTAACAATTCTTGTTCCGGAAGTCGACAGAGGTCGCGGTGATGCTCGCAATATACTAGGTGAGGGGCAATCGCACTATTTACCAACGTTAAAACCAAAACCAAAACGTTACCGTTCCCATATGTTTTGACATCTGACTGCTGTCAAGGTGTTGTCAAAATGTATGGGAACGGAAACGTTTCTGATTTGGTTGAAACGTTATAATTAGTGCGATTGCCCCTCTGTAGTCTTACAAAAAACCGATGACGAACGTTATCAACGAGGCACAGAGCAAGGCGTTGTTAAGACATTTTATTCAAGACAGCAGTTTACAGTTTGTCATCAAGAATGACTTAAAAAAGAAGACGTCCCTAATCTAGAAACGAAACTCCGTACTTTTGAGACACTGCAATCTAAGGGGACCAGAGGCCCTAGACAAATACCACACGCCAACTTTTTCGCAGTCGTTCCACAGAAAAAAATGTATGGAAATGACATTAGCTTACGACAACCTCACGCTATTTTTTCCGCAGCTAATGTCATCTCCATACATTTTTTCTGAGGAGCGACTGCGAAAAAGTTAGCGTGTGGCATTTGTCTATGGGGGCAGGCAGGTCAGAGATTTGTCAAATGTAGTTGCAAAAAATACTGCGATAATATAAAGTGTTCTTATCTTAAAAGTAACATTTTGTGCACTTCAAAATGCGATAATAGTTCCTCATGTAAGAATAAATATTTTTTTTACCTACTTAAGAAAAATTTTGATTAGGCAGTAACCTACAAAGAATTTTTTTTTTACTTACTTAATTAAAATTTTGATTAAACAGCAGACCTACCAAGAATAAATATTTTTTTTTACTTAATTAAAATTTTGATTAGGCAGTAGGACTACTTGTTATTTTTACAAAATTGTTTTGTTTCTTAAGTATTTTTGTACTTATTACATACCTGAGTACTTGTAAGCAAGTTACATTATGTTAATTATAGTCAGAATTTTTAGTTTCACATTAATTTTATTGTGATTTTATATACTCTTTATTGCAAAAAAAAACACACATGGGGAAACACAAGTAAAAAACAGAAGATGCAATGGTGGACTTATCTCTAAAGAGATCTCTACCAGCCAACCTGTAATTGTGTTTTACTGTAGTAACAGAAAGCTTTTTAATAAAGTTGATTTTAAGTAATAGAAAATGTTCCATTTACCACTCATTTTATAGGTAGGTTTGTTAACATTCATAAATATAGACCAAAATCTATTTATTTTACACATTGCCAGTGCAACAGCTGGTAGTCTATACAATCCCTATGAATTGTATACATTGCCTAGGTTAAGTATGTAATAGACAATAATATTCATAATATTTCATGTATTGCCTGCATGCCCCAGATATTCCATACATTGCCTAGGTATTGTATGGAATACCAGAATTATACAGATTGCCGGTAACATATTCACCATATTAGTGGTCGTGACTGAACTGAGTCAGCATGCGGCCACTAGTCCATGATGCACTACAATGACTTTGAAGTGTGCTTCGTAAACTGACAACTAGGTGATTGCGAGCCACATTCAGCTATTGTCTGCCATCATGTACCATTACCCCAAGTACGCAATGACGATGGCTTGTAGTGGGTCATTACTGGGCATTATGCACTTGTACTGGGTCCCTAAATTAATACATCATCATCATCACAGCTCATATGTATGTGTCCCCACCGAGGGGCTCGAGCCTACTCTAAATTAGGGTGTTTAGGCCTTACTCAACCACACTGGCTCAGTGCGGATTGGTTGACTTCACATTCACCTTTGAATTTCTTTGCAGATATATGCAGGTTGTCTCACGTGTTCTCCTTCACCGAAGGAGCATTGGACAAATGTACATATGAAATTTGAAAAAAGACTGGTTAATGGCAGGATTGAACCCGGACCTCCCGATTAGAAGAAGGCCAGTGCCAAGTCCATAGCGCCACTGATGTTCTTACTTACTCTAAATAAATACATATAGATAGGTGATTGTAAAATAATCAAACAACATGCCTCAACTTCGCATGGGTAACATAATATCATTAAGCTAGCACCAAACATGGCTTCAAGCCTTTGAACAATGTGTGTTATGTGTGGCACAGATATTTGGGTTTGTGTCCAACATTTGAACAGACAATGCACATGCACATCAAAGCGTTGATATGATTAAACTTGTACAGTTCTCTGTGGTAAGTTACAATGATGTCTTTAAAGTTATAGCAAGTTTCACTCAAAAGTGATGAAATATTTGAAGCTATGGGTACCTGTGCAATCAATATGCTAGTAGTAGCCAGATTGTGCACTAGATCTGTAGTTCTAGTAAGATTCCCAAATCTAAAACCTCCACGAGGACAACAGTGCATGTTGCTAAATTGTGACATAAGATATGTTATTGAAGGGTCCAATATTTTCACTACCTGTTTCATGGTTCACCCGTCAAATGCAGCGCCCAACAAAGCAAGCAACGCTGCTTGGCAGAAATAAGTATGATATAGTTACCTGCACAAAACACTCAGTACCGAGTCACCCCTCTAGTAAAATGACTAAGACATGTTACAACTTGCTCAGTTTTGTTCAGTCAGAGATTAGTCACATCAAATATACCTTACATATAAACTGGACAAGACCAAACTAAGCAAAAAATCCTCTACCTGCATAGAGAATCAGATGGCAGACTTTCGAGATCAATACCAGGTACTCTCAAACAGGGTGGTTAAATATTTATATTTTTATCTTATTTTTAATAAAAATTTTACAATATTATACTTGACTCTGCTCTTAATTCCTGTATTTATACAATTAAGCCCAGATATGTTTACTATCAATTTTTTCTAACATACTCAGGCAAGAGGCAGATTGTAAGAGGGTGCTTAATGTAAGCAGAGCAAGAAACAAGAATATTGCGAAAAAATAAACAATTTTCATGTTCAAAAATAACCTTACATAACCTTACATTTGAGAAAACATTATTTCGAAAAGTGGTACTCACGGAATAGTTATATTGCTAATATCAGCATCACTTTGTTCGCTGTAATTTCACAACTTCTTATATATATTTAGTATAAAACTAAATAAACAAACAATAAAAATACCAAAATACGCGAATGATCAAACACAAAACAATAGGGATGTGCCAAGACAAGACTGCCGACGATCAATCAGCCTGACACATGACAGTTAGAGAGTACCTTTAAGTACTCACATAGTACTCATGTAATCGGAACAGAATTCGGATACGCAACACTCGCATCTATGTTTCATTTCGAGACCGATTGACTTTCAATCACCCAATAACTAATTTCTTTCTATTTATAAATTCTTTCAAATTCAACTCAAAAAGTACTCGACTCCAAGGAATCAGCAGGTACTCAAATACTGGTATTCGAATACCTATTCGAACAATCTAGTTTTTGAATTTTTGAAGCTTGTGTAAAGACTGCCAAGACACATTTGCGTCGCGTGTTATGAGAAATCGTCCTTACGTTTGAGGAACTTAACACGGTGTTCTGTAAGATTGAGGCCGTCCGCAGCTCGCGACCATCAAATGTCTTCAGAGTACTTCAGACCCAAATAATCTGGAGGCTTTGACCCCATGTCCATCTATTGATTGGACAGCCCCTTAACGCGCTGCCGGAATATCTGTTACAGGAAATAAAATCTCGTCTTTTGTCACGGTACCAGCTGTTACAACAGTTGTCCCAAAATTTCTCGACACGACTCGACACACACTCTCATTAGAGTATCTTCACATATTGCAACAGCGCGTTAAGTGGACAGACAAGACCAATCCACCAAAGGTCCTCGGAAAAGGACCTCGTTTTAGTCAAGGATGCTAACCTCCCATCCCTCCCTATGTTGGCGGCGGGGGTGCATTATTAAGCTGTCCTTTGGAACAAACGGAGTTCCTCGTTTTACGGAGGTCTTGGTGCAAGGTTCGGTCTTGAAGAGAACTGTCAGTGGACTCTCCAGTTTGCCCGTAGATTAACGTACCGTTTGATAAGGTCCGGGACGGGGGTATGTTAGCTATTACGCTCGAGTCCCGACGTGGCGCTGGATTGCGACAAGACTCGAGCTGCCACCGTGTGTGCGGAAGGACATACTCGCAAATCGGAGTCGGGATTGAGCGACCCCTTGTTTAGTGGAGATTCACTAGTTTGTGCATACGTTCATGAGTTGTATCTACTCCCAAGAACAGTCCAGCCACTGGTGGAACGTCAGTGGCTCGCCTTGTGGCGATCAGGGGCCCCTGTTCTGTACGCCACGGTGCCTCAGGAGGGAAGAAGAAGCTGGACTGTGAGTACGTAGGTCTTAATCAATTAACAAGTTAGGTATTAGGCAACTCTCACGTGCCTCCTAACACAGCCGCGAAACGCGGTCGTATGTACTCCCCGTGGTGGTAGCTTGAGGTTTAAGCAAAGTGTTTCTGCTTAACACCATCACGGCCGAGTATTGAACAGTACCTAACTGCCAAAACAGTAGGGTTACTCTTGAACCGAATCCGATCGATCGGCATTGAGATTGTGACTTTTCGTACGCTTTTTTTTGTGCATTGCCTCCAAATTGACTCCGAATTGTGCGGATTTTGGGTGAACCAAACTCAGTATTATTCAATTTTCTCAAAATAAGGATCCAATTTGGCGCTAGTGTTGCTACTCAAGCGTATGAAAAATCACAATCCCAATGACGATCCATCGGAAATGGTTCAAGAGTAACCCTACTGATTCCGGGAAAATATTTATCTTACTTAATTGTAGCTAAGTACAATAAGTACCTAGGTAGTAAGCACTTTCAGTTTCCTTCGGCTGGAGACAAAATGTGATGAACTGATGAATCAAAATTTATTACAACAAAAATGTCCACACCATAATTTGTGATCGCATCTGACGCCGCACTAAATAGACCTCGATATTAGAAATACCAGTGCAACGCAAGATTTCTGTATGTCTAATGTTATCAGTCCAAGTGGATGTTCATGATTTCTTGATAGCACTTGAAGGTTTCATGCGCGTACCTAAGTATATGGTTGTGATACAGAGTTCACGTTTCGGGTCCACGTTTAACTGTAGTAAATGATGTTTTGCAGGACTATCGCTATGCAATCGCAAATTGTCATTTTATAAGCATTTTATAACCGCCTTCGTGGTCTAGTGGTTGAGACCACCGGGTGTTGATTGGGAGGTCCGGGTTCAGCTCCATATGGGGGCAGAATTTTCTGCTCGGTTTGGTTGGTGGTAGGGATTCTGAGCCCGCCTTGCTAGCTACCACCGTTTTACCTAAGTTTGTCGCCATAATAACAATGTTAATAGCATTGTTGTGTTCCGACAATTAGAGGTAAGATAGCCAGTTCCTCAGTTGTTGCGGAGTCTAGGCGAAGCTCACTTCCACCTTCGGCCTTATCGTCACTTACCATCAGCAGGCCTATTCTCTAACTTCGGTTGCTCATTATAACTGTCATTTTTGAAATAAACTTAACATCCATTACTGCTTTCACGAACACCGCCGTAACACATAAGAACACTAAATTAGTAATGGATGTAAAGTTTCTTTCAAAAATGACAGTTCTAGTTACCAATCGTAGTTAGAGAATAGGCCTGCTGGTGAGATGAAGATGAAGGCCAATGATTTTCCTGTCGTATGTAAAAAAAATATATACAGTATGTAACAAAAACCCTGCGAACCCTTTTAGGAGCATGTTCGGAATCGATATATTATAGAAGTTATGGCGTCATTGAAAATTTAATATTCCAAAATTAATTTTAAAGTCCCCCTTATAAATACAGTTGGGATTGTAAAAAAAATGTATGAGGAATTACAAAATTAATTTAACAATTTTAAATTTTCGATGACGTCATTATCACCTTACATTTATAAAACAGTCCCCCACCGCGTCTGTCTGTCTGTCTGTTCGCGATAAACTCAAAAACTACTGCACCAATTTTCAAACGACTTTCACCACTCGATAGCGTGATTCTCGAGGAAGGTTTTAGTATATAATTTTTTAGTTTTAGTATTTATTTCTGTGTACATCAACGATATTTGTTGAAGATGTCGGGAAAAAATAAGCCGTCTGGGAGCTTTCAACGAAAACGCTGCCTAAACCCTTTGAGATATAACAAAATAATGTATGGTGGAATTGTGTATCTTATATAGGTCTACAGAAAAGTCCGCGATGGCATATGTCTATCTCTTAAGGTTAACATACTATATCCATTTTACTACTTTTCAAAATTGGCATTCATGAAGCGTTTATTGGAAAGCTATTTACATGATTACGGTATTAATTCTTATCAAAATAAATTACTTCGTGTTCAAGGCTATATCAGTATCTCTAAATTACTTTTTGAATCATTTAAATCGGACGTACAGCATTTGAAAGTTATCATAAGTTAAATAATTCTCAAAATTAAATCCGCGCGATTAGCTCCCGCGAGTTCCGCTCTTCAATCGCTTCGCATGACGCGGTCGCTGACCCTCCCCCCGCAGCCCCGCACCGTCTTGCCTACTGTTTCTTTAGCTAATAAGCCGAACGACAATAACGCACGACTGACATCAATCCTTAAATATTATAAAACAAAGTCCCCTGCCGCGTCTGTCTGTCTGTCTGTTCGCGATAAACTCAAAAACTACTGCACCGATTTTCAAGTGGTTTTCACCACTCGATAGCGTGATTCTCGAGGAAGGTTTTAGTATATAATTTTTTAGTTTTTGTATTTATTTCTGTGTACATTAACGATATTTGTTGAAGATGTCGGGAAAAAATAAGCCGTCTGGGAGCTTTCAACGAAAACGCTGCCTAAACCCTTTGGGATATAACAAAATAATGTATAGTGGAATTGTGTATCTTATATAGGTCTACAGAAAAGTCCGCGGTGGCATATGTCTATCTCTTAAGGTTAACATACTATATCCATTTTACTACTTTTAAAAATTGGCATTCATGAAGCGTTTATTGGAAAGCTATTTACATGATTACGGTATTAATTCTTATCAAAATAAATTACTTCGTGTTCAAGGCTATATCAGTATCTTTAAATTACTTTTTGAATCATTTAAATCGGACGTACAACATTTGAAAGTTATCATAAGTTAAATAATTCTCAAAATTAAATCCGCGCGATTAGCTCCCGCGAGTTCCGCTCTTCAGTCGCTTCGCATGACGCGGTCGCTGACCCTCCCCCCGCAGCCCCGCACCGTCTTGCCTACTGTTTCTTTAGCTAATAAGCCGAACGACAATAACGCACGACTGACATCAATCCTTAAATATTATAAAACAAAGTCCCCGGCCGCGTCTGTCTATCTGTCTGTCCGCGATAAACTCAAAAACTACTGCACCGATTTTCAAGTGGTTTTCACCACTCGATAGCGTGATTCTCGAGGAAGGTTTTAGTATATAATTTGTTAAGTTTTTGTATTTATTTCTGTGTACATTAACGATATTTGTTGATGTCGGGAAAAAATAAATTAAGGCGAAACATAGTTCGCGGGCACAGCTAGTCTTTTATAATTCTGAAATGTGCCCCTAAAATAGGGCTGTTCCGATACCCACAAACTATCGATACCAAAAGTACTCAGTAGTACTACTTACTCAAATCATTTTTCGATACTACTCAGAAGAGAACTCCTAAAGTATCGATACTTATTGATGTCGATACCTAATTGTTCATTATCTAAATTAAAATAATACAAAAACAAAGAGCTCCAAAGAACTTTTTTTTTTTCAATTTATAGGATTGATTTTAAAGTCGGGTCGTCGTATAACGATCACTATCGCTATCTATCCGGAACCATCGGTATTACTAAATTACTACATCGATACAGATAATCCGACAGGTGACAATATGCGCCGTAGGTACTTTATTGTGTAAATTTTAACCGTAGCTCCGAGTAGGAACCTTGGCAGAATACCCCCAAAAAAAATACATCCTCGATTCGCCCCTGCATCTCAATGGCATGAATATGCAAAAAAGCTGCTTTGTGTATGAAGCAGTCTCTTCCAAAGACCGCTGATAATACATTCTAAAGGATGTATCAGGAAATAGGTAGTTATGCATAAATTTATTATTGTGCGGCTAGGTTTCACTTACCAGGTCGTTGATCGTTACATTTCCTACACGAGTTGATTTTTGTGTGCAGTAGCACGAAAATAGCATCCCGGGAGCGAATGCGTACGCGCCGGCAGTGCTGAAGCTGCGGCCACACACGGCGCATTGAGATCGCACAATAATCCTAATGTTATACAGTACTTTCACGACATGTGTCCCATCGTCTGACTCTTCTATATACAGTAAATTTTGGTGATTGTGTTACGGAATGCCGTTGTGTTCTCAAGGTGATAAGTGTTCATGTTCAATTAGTGTTTGGATTGTGTCCAAGTGTTGTGAACTTTAACCAAGGGAGGGCCAGCCTCCTCTTTACTTATATGTATACGGCAGTTTGGAAAAACTAAGTACATGAAGGTCTGTTTTCTTGATGTAGGTACTAGACATGCTTCTTTTAGGGTAGTAACGTATAAAGATAAACGCAGCCTCGGTGTCTCACCTCTGTGATCTAGGAAAAATCATATAACATTTATACTCACATCTCTATGCCTTCCCTTCGTAATATTCTAAATGCGAAAGTAACTTTGTCTGTCAGATTGTTACACTTTCACGCTGTCTGTTACAACCACTCTACCAATTTTAATGAAATTTCGTATAGAGATAGCAATGCTATCATAGCATAAGCCCTGAGGTAGAACACTTAAAAGTATCCGAATATTTATGAGTTCCTTAAGGAACTCGTAAAATAACCGAATTATCAGACGAAGTCACGGGCAACAGCTAGTTCATAATCTAGTTTAGAACATATTAGGTATATACTTTTGTTATTAGTTATACTTCTGACAGACTTTTCACCAATCTTGTTTTAGCTTAGGATACTCAGTTGGCATGCTATCACTTTTTTTCATTAAACGCAAAAAGTGAATATAAAAGTTTCCTAAGCTAAGATAAGCATGATGGACGCCAATATACTGATAACTTTACACAAAACATGGATTAGACCCCCTCTGGAAAAAAACTGTAGATACGCCAATGAAGATAAGGTTTGTGAAATTGGCCATAAAAGATACAATCACACAGATGTACAGAAAAATAATTTAAATATTTGACAGGTTGTTGATTAATTATGTTTACGCGTATAGGTAATAAATACCAACACATCGAACTACCGAAACTTGACAGTTTGCTGTATTCAATAGCTAACTCGATTATTTTTTGAATACGATGCTATTCAAATTCCGTAACTGTACATATGAAAAAAGCATTTTGTAAAGTGACTGATTATATGGCAGACTACCTGTGCCCGCGACTTCGTTCGCGTGGATGTCGGAAAATAGTAACATGTTGTAAATTTTATCCCCGTTTTTGCAGCATTTTTCATTGATGCTCAGGTCCTATTAGTCGTAGCGTGATGTTATATAGCCTATCCTATAGCCTTCCTCGATAAATGAACTATCCAACACAAAAATAATTTTTCAATTTGAATCAGTAGTTCCTGAGATTAGCGCGTTCAACTAAACAAACAAACAAACTCACTCATAGGCGTATATGAGATCATAGGCCCCAGAGGGGGGCCGCGTGGGCCGTGTCCAACCCAGAATGGTCTAGTGCCTACCCCAGGATGTTAGGCTACCGATTCAAAATTCAATGATGGACGCCAAAATAGGTACTGATAACTTCACATAAAATCATGGGCCAGGCCCCCCCCTGGGAAAACACTCTAGATACGCCAATGAACAAACAAACAAACTCTTCAGCTTTATAATATTAGTAAGTATAGATACTTGTAGCATAGATAAAACTGCTTCTGTTTGAACAGAATTGAAATAAAAGTGTAAATTTCCTACCATACCTCACCTCAGAAGGATAACTAAATGCTTTATTTATTTTTCTGAGGTTCATATACGTAACTGTTCCCATCACTCGGACAGGCATTTCTGTAAACAATATATAAAAAAAATCAATATAAAAGAGACAAAAAAATAGACTTTTTGAGTTCCTTGCTTGTTCTTCCCGAAAAGGCTCGCCCAAATTCCGAACAAGTGGTAGAGTCGCTTTTTTCAAATATGTTTGACGTCAAATATTTGCCGTAGGTACGTCTTGAATACGTCCTAAAGATTAAAAGGTATAAATGTAGGAAATTGAAATATAAATATTAAAAACTAAACTTAAATAGAAATAAATTAAAAACTAAACCTAAGCAATGACTAGGTAAGTAAAGACTAAAAACGAGCTACATTAAACTATTACGGAGACCGTACACTAAACAAACGTTTACCATACTTGGTCAACGCACCGCCGGCGCCGTCCGTATTAGCCTCACTGACTCATAAAAAAGCGTTTGGTATGAAGCTTAAAAAATACTACTTAAGTAAATAATTTTCACACCTAAGCAATAAATATAAGCATAATATATCACTTAAATAAATTTTACACCGAAGCAATATAATATTAGGTCCTTACATATGAAATTGGCGTTTTGCCTTACTGGCCACTTTGATCTCCTCTATGGTTAGGAATTCCAAATTAAAATTTATACAGCTATTTACTCATGTATTTGTGTTTCGAAAATTATAATTCACTTGTTTTTTCCTCAATTGTTTTGGACTTTTCAATCAATTGTTTTGTTTTCAACTTTTTTGGAGTCAATTTTCGCTTGGGGCATGGTTTGGCTGGTTCGGCAGGGTTCGGCCATTGCGATGAGCGCTTCCGATTATCGTACAGGACCAACTTTTCATCACAAGTAATAATTTTAAAATTTAAAATCCCTTCATTATTGTGCCGGTTGAGTAATGCAACGCAACAGTCAACGCGCGTTTGTTGATTTGCTTCACTCAATTCGTGAGGTACCCACCTTTCAAGCTTTTTCACCTTCCCAATTTGCTTCAAGTGGATTAAAACAGCTTTATCACTAACACCGCAGCCTGCAGCTAACTCGGACGTGGTTTGCGATGGATCCGCTTCCACAATAGCCTTCAATTCTTCATTATCAACTTTGGTCTCCGGCCGTCCACGGGGCTTGTTCTGCAGGTCGAAATTTCCAGAACGAAAACGTTGGAACCAAAAACGCAGTGTTTTCTTTGCGGCACCGTCGCCATACACATCATTAATCCTTCGAGCTATTTCTGCAGCACTGGTGCCACGGTGGAACTCGTACTCGTAAATAACGCGATATTTCAAGTTTTCCATTTTGTAAACTGAGTGACGCCAAGAAAAAAAACAATTGAGGAAAATACAAGTGAATTATAATTTTCGAATCACAAATACATGAGTAAATAGCTGTATAAATTTGAATTTGGAATTTCTAACCATAGAGGAGATATTTGAGATCAAAGTGGCCAGTACGGCAAAACACCAATTTCATATGTAAGGACCTAATTTATGCATCACAAGCGAGATTCGCACTCGCAGTCAACCACGAAAGTGGTTTGCGAGGCTTTTTTTGTAAAACTGTAACTTGCTTGCATCTGTTATAATAAATAAATAAAAAAAACTAAATGTTTACCATAAAAAAACACTCGCTATCAAAGGCATCATTTGTGGAGGAAAGCTCTGCACAAGAAAGCTGCCTGCGCGAGGTCACGTGGCTTTATGAATTTGAATTTGGGATATTGTTAAAAAAGTTACAATAATTTGTTGTTCAGTGCAAAATTATTACCACAATTTAACAAAACTGTGGTACCTATTACCATGACATGAGCAGCGCAAGCACGGCTTTTCAAACTTTGACTGCGGAAATCAAAACACGTCCCGCCTTATTTAATTACTACTTATTACAAAACAAGGACTAAATAGGTACTTAAAATACTAGGTAAACTAAAGTAAACCTTATTACAAAACCTTGGACTATCAGTGGGTACTCAAGTTAAGCCTGGGAGAACCTTCGAGGACTTAGATTTGTTCGAGACTTTCCGTCCGACAGCCTGTCATCGTGTCAACCATTTTGATTTGGAAGACGAATATATTATTGATATAAATAGATCCATGAAACGTTTGGGCCAAGAAAGTTGACCCCTGGAACCCTATCCACCCAGTTATAGGGTACTTACATAGTTTCAAAACACGTGTCAGAAGAAATTCCGTTTCATAAAGCAACTTCGGTTATAAAAACACCGTGTGCTCGGTGCTTTAAATACTAATAAAATATAACATCGAGTTCCTCCGTGATTCGGGAGGCACGTTAAACATACAAATAGTTAATCTTTATAATATAAAAAAAATTGTTGTTGAACAATGTACAGGAAAAAAATGGCGTTTCTATAGCTTGAAAGCGGTCTAACTAATATTGAATACTTTTTCCGGATCAGGGTGGGCAATTTGTAAATCATCGGCAATCGGCCATCGTATAAATTTAATAATTCTGTTTGATTGAAACTGTTTGATTTTTAATATGGGGAAGATTGTGTATGGTATCGTCTGAGTGGTTTTGGTATATTTGTTGAATAAATCAACTAATATTTAAAGCTAATGAACATAATTCCGCTTTTCTCCATTAAGTCATCCAGTTTGATAACGATTGCTGACCAATCGATGAGTTGCAGTGAGATCTTACTATGAGTAAGTCTATTAGGGAAGAAATTCCTAGTAGTACTACTGGTAAGACTACTCGGTAAGACTGCTGGGCCCTAAAAGTTCCCACCCTGGTTGACCTAGTGCTAGATTAGTTTTATTTTCTGCATTTACCAGTAGGGAAGACCGCCTCTGTACGAAAATGTTGTACCTACAAAAAGAAATGATAAATAAATAGTTATAATTTTGTGATTTAAACGATGATAAATTGGAGGCGAAAAAACAAAGCTCTGCATAGGTAAAGCTTTGAACATGCTTTGTACAAGTAGGAACTTCCTGCTTCCGCTTCGACCGTTTTTAGGGTTCCGTAGTACTTAAACAACGAACCCTTATAGTTTCGCCATGTCTGTCTGTCTGTCTGTCCGCGGTTTTACTCAGACTATTAGTACTAGAAAGCTGAAAAAAAATACAACAGTAGTATATATAACGAAGTTTAAAAGAACTATCAGAGTTGAGTACTAAGTACAAACTAAAAAGTTATTGACGACCAACTTATAAAATGTACTCGGAAAAGTAAAATTTCATTGAAAATCAGTACTGAATATAAGTTTACCAACCACGTGAAGTTAAGGAAATATAAAATCATTGCAGCTTTAATAATAATAATAATGCCTAATTTAATAGCAACGTGTTGTGACTGTGAGGTGTGAGTGTGCCCTACACCCTACCTGCGCGTGGCCCGATTCGCTCTTGGCCGGTTTTGAGATAGTGTTTTTACGTTCGAATTTTAGGATCGTCAAACGTGAAAACTCTTAAAACAAATTTGGTCACAGGCGGTCTTATCGCTGGTAGCGATCTCCTTCAGACAACCTTTGTCAACGGATAATTATTTGGATAAGGCAGTGTGCCGTCATAAAACACAATAGGCAAAAAATTGATTGAAAATACTGATCTGATGAAGCAGAAGGTATTGCGATTGCCAAAAAGTATTTGGCAGCAGATAATCTATAAAAAGTCGCAAAGCGCCGGAAACAATACGGTTCGACAATGGTTATTGAGTACACAATTTATATCATTCGTCTATACCTGAAATAGCATTGTTTCAATAGGCTAGATGACTAAAATTTTTTTTTGTTTTAATAGAAGCTCATTCATATAATAAACTGAAAGAAAAAATCGGTTTTCGAATAACTAAAAAAACAACCAAGATATAAGGTATTAAAGATTTTTCTCCATCTCTTTCCAGCCAAACGGCAATTTACATGGAGTTTATCATGGCCGTACCAAACAATGACGTCACGGTTGATGTCGGATCTCTCTGTCTAATCGCTTCCAAATTAACAACTTAAAATGTTTGTATCCAATAATGTATTTCTTCTAAGCCGATTTTAATTCTAATTTCACAAGATTGTATCTTTTTCTACGGTATTTTAATATTTTATGACGAGACATGAAAATTAGAATTCAGTCATCATCCCTATTGTTTGCATGCTAATTATCTGTGAAATAGGTTTCATAAAAGTTCTTATTTTCATACCTTGCCATTTATAGTCATTATGTGAATCTTTTGGAAAGACAGACAACTTTTATGTATTCGGAAATGTTATTGTGCGGAGCTGATACACTAAACAAATAATTCGGTGAATTTTAGCAGTTAAACGGCATTTAAAAGTTCTTTGTACGATTTCTATGCATCCAGCCCCGGATCTACGATTTTTTCGAACCGGGGCAAAAACTTGATAGTGCCCAAGTGTTTGAGAAAAATAGAACCGACTTCAAAAACACTGAAGTTTAAAAATAATCTTCTTCTATATTGAAGTCGGCGCCAAACGATGATCTCCTAGAAAGTGTTAAAATTTGTCACCGACTTCAATATAGAAGAAGATTATTTTTAAGTTTTCAGTGTTTTTGAAGTTGGTTCTATTTTTTGTAAAAAAAAAATTATTTTAAACTTTTTAGTGAATGAAATCTTTTTAGTGAAAGAAACCCTAAAATTTGTGTTTTCCTCGATTTTCTATAGGATCCCATCATCCGATCCTGACTTTGGTGACCATGGGACCACCCTTGCAGTATACTCTATCAAATACAAAAAGAATTTTGGAAATCGGTTTAAAAATGACGGAGTTATGAGGTAACAAACATAAAAAAAAATACAACCGAATTGATAACCTCCTCCTTTTTTGAAGTCGGTTAAAAACTGTTAAAACTGACAAATGTGTAGCATTTTTTGTGATCATTTGTGAAAAAAATAAGGTGAATATTAAGATAAAATGTTAAGAGGATTGTGAAGTAATCGTGCGCGGCGCGAGTAGGTATTTTCTAAAATGCTATCTGTTTCACACCGCTCGGCCTCCCGTCTGGCGTTTACACCACAAATACAACACGCGCAAATTTGCCTTCGTTATTTTCGTTTTTCGTGAGGGAATTTTGTTTTCCCGTATTTAAAATTATTTTATAACCTTATATTACTCAGTGATAATGTAGCATTCCATTAGTCAAATTTTTTTTTTAAATCAGCCTAGTAGTTTTTAAAAATAAAAAATATAATAAATAAAAATAGCTTTATTTCTAAAAATCATTTTAACAATAATTACGCCGAGACTTCCCAGTGAGCTAGTTTTTGAGTTTATTCATTAAAAACAAAAATACAAATCTTCTTTCTTTATAATATTTTAGTAGATAAGTTTCGTAAATTATTTCAGTATTCCTTTGAAATTTATAGTGTAGGCACTTACTTGGTATCCCTACCAAGTCCTACTATATAGGACTGAGCTGTTATTTGTTATGAAAGTACTTATCTATCGTACATTTACCTGTCTAAAGAAAGTGACTTTTTGTAAGATGTGTGTTATATGAATTAAAATGATTTTCATTTGAGATGTGAATCAATAATGGATCCTTTTATGAAAAAAATAAACACTAAACATAAAATGACATTTACAATTGTTTAAACAAGAACAGACCTCTTGTTAACTTAAAAATAAATAAAAAAATCTATTATTTTAGATAGATAAATTAATACTTTTACATACAAACTAAATAGGAGCAGGGATTTAAAAAATATAAAGTAATAATTATGCATCAAACTAAAAATAACTCTCATTTTTATACACTAATCTTGGGTAGTTACTAATAGTCTTAGAATTCTAATTTTACCACCTCCGTGGTCTAGTGGTTGAGGCCACCGGATGTTGATCGGGAGGTCTGTCCGGCGGGGTTCGATTCGTCGGGTTCGTCCGGACTACAAAAACACTGAAAAGTGAGAAATAATATAAGAATAGGTACAGACAACATCACACCTCATTATTGAAGACGGTGCCAAATTTTAAGACTTTCTAGGAGATCATCGTTGGCACCGACTTCAATATAGAAATGTAATGTTGTCTGTACCTATTCTTACACTATTTTTAACTTTTCAGTGTTTTTGAAGTCAGTTTTTATTTTTTGTAAAATATTTTTTTTTGCTTAACTTTTTAGTGAAAGAAACCCTAATTAAATTAGGGTATCCCTCGATTTTCATAAGATCCCATCATCAGAACCTGACTTTGGTGACCTAGGGACCACCCTAGGATTATACTCTACCGAATACAAAAAGAATTTTGAAAATCGGTCCACAATTGGCGGAGTAATCGCGTAACATACACACAAAACGGTTGACACGGTTAGCGCAGAGGTCGAGCGATCGCCTACTGCGCAGCAGGTTGCGGGTTCGATTCCCGCACGGGACAGATATTTTGTATGGCCTACAGAAATTTGTTCTGGTCTGGGCGTATGTGCATGTGATATTCTATGTTTGTAACTGCACCCACGACACAGGAGAAAATCCTAGTGTGGGGCGACGTTTTTATAAAAAAAAAAACACGTAGGACGCACCTAAAAGTTTAAGGATTTCCCTCCATTTTTATGAGATCCCATCATCAGATCCTAACTTTGGTAACCGTGGGACCACCATTGGAGTATAATTTTGAGAATAAAAAAGAATTTTGAAAATCGGTCTGCAATTGGCGGCGTAATCGCGTAACATACACAAAAAAAACATACGCATCGAATTGAGAAACTCCTTTTTTGAAGTCGGTTAAAAATACCTATTAGTATATGTAATCAGCTGCTTTAAATTTTATAGTTAGAATGAAAAAAAAATTTCAAAACCGTACGAAGGGTACCTTCTTCCCATATAAGCCTACCCTGCCTACCCTACATACTCGTATATTATTTAGGTACTTTGTCGTTTGTATTTTTTATACAATCGTAGATTCCATGACGCGAGTAAAACCTTAGAGCCCAGCTTTAGAGGAATAAAATTCAAATAAAATTATATTAAAAATAACGCTACTTGCATAGTATATTACACGTTTTTAGCTGCTCCAACTTCATACATTGCATAACAAATACCTATCACAAGAAACAAAATACGAATTTATTTTGAGTTGGTTTCTTTATGGCACATATTTATTATAACAAACAACTACTTACATACTTACATTTTTTTCCTTTTTTGGTTTTGGGAATTTACAATAAAGTTAACAGGCTACAGGCTGCTAACCCTTAAATAAGGAAATTTGTATTGAAATAAAATCTTTAAAATAAAACACTAAAATCAATAAACGTATTCAAAAAGATATTTACTTTTTCATGTATAAGGTATTTGTGAAGATTAATAGTTCCGACTTGAGTAATAACTTTCACTATTGATCGATATATCGATATTACTTTCTCCTCCCTAGGCGACAATAACTACGATAACATTATGTCACATCACTATCACTACATTGTACCCCTGCCCCCGACCCGTATCGTGCGATAGAGAGAGTTGCAAGAAATGGTCGAAATTGCCTACAATTCCTGTTTGAAATATTGTTTCGGGCGATAACTGTTTTACCCCCCTAAGAGCGAGCGCACATTGTAGTCACGACAGTTTTAAGACAGACTTGCATCAAACAGACAAGTCTGTTTTAAAACCAAGACGAAACTGTTTTGTCTACGATGCGCCGCACACCATAGTCTGCGACAATCTTTTTAGAGTTCCGTAGCCAAATGGCAAAAAACGGAACCCTTATAGATTCGTCATGTCTCTGTCTGTCCGTCCGTATGTCACAGCCACTTTTTTCCGAAACTATAAGAACTATACTGTTGAAACTTGGTAAGTATATGTATTCTGTAAACCGCATTAAGATTTTCACACAAAAATAGAAAAAAAGCTATAAATTTTGGGGGTTCCTCATACTTAGAACTGAAACTCAAACATTTTTTTTCATCAAACCCATTTTGGGGTATCTATAGATAGGTCTTCAAAAATGATATTGAGGTTTCTAATATATTTTTTTTCTAAACTGAATAGTTTGCGCGAGATACACTTCCAAAGTGGTAAAATGTGTGTGTTCCTCTAAATTAAGAGAATGATAAAAATAAAAAACATATATGATGTACATTACCATGCAAACTTCCACCGAAAATTGGTTTGAACGAGATCTAGTAAGTAGTTTTTTTAATACGTCATAAATCGTACAGAACCCTTCATGGGGTACATCGTCAGACTGTTTTGTCGTTGATGTGCGCGCCCGCATATATTCAAAAGGGAAGCCGACAAACGTTAGTCAGACTTGTCGCCATGCAGATCTTGTAGGTATGAAACAATTTAGTCTACGAGACGTTTTGTTTGAAGTATGCGCGTCTTCATTATTTTTGTAAAGCGATAGTCCGTCTTAAGACTGTCTTGACTATAATCTGCGCTCAGCCTAAACCTTTATGAAATTAGACGCTTTTGGTGTCATTAGATTCAGTATACTTTAATCTATGTTTGTACGTTTTGCTTTTTTTGTAATTCAGTATAATTTAGTCAAAAAAAGACAAAAATGCTCAAGGTAGTCTTTAAGTCGAAAATATAGATATTTAGATGCTAATAACTTATATTCTGAGCAATATTTCTTCAAAATCAAAACGTACAAACCTAGTTTTTCATTATATCTACAAGATTTCCAAAAATTATGAAAATTGGACTATGTTTAGAGGGAGAAAAGCGTTATCGCTTTTTGTATGAAAATTTACAGCTTCACAATCCTCTTAAGATTCAATTACTTGATAAAAACCTATAAAGGAGAGGAGGCTTCACTTGTTTGATATTCGAATTCTTGTCTCAAGGATTTGGCGCCCCCATGAAACTGCCGCACGGAGCAAGTGCCCCCAGTCGCCCCCCCCCCCCCTTAGATCCGGGGCTGTATGCATCTAACCTAACACTATTCACGTCGGCATACCTATTCCACGAATTTGTATGCCTCTATAAAATATTTCATTCTTAGATTGACTCGCCCTCATTTCTTTCCCTACTTAATTTCATTACACCTAGAATATATTTTGCCTCCAAGTCTATAAACACTATACTTCATATTATTATAATAATAATCTAATAGTCGAAATCTGTCGATTATACACTCTCGGACACCTAAATAGAGCCACCTTGCACTTTTAGATTATATCGTCCGTAACTTTAAAAAAATGTGTGGTTGATTAGACCAAAACGTTTTATGCAATTTTATAGCTGGCATATTCATAATCAGCATATCAGATTGAACATATATGTCAGCTACAAAATTGCATAAAACCTTTTTGGTGGTTAAAATATTTTTTTAAGGTTATGGACGATAAAATTCAAAAAGTGCAAGGTGGCTCGATTGAGGTGTCTGGCAGTGTATAACGACGCTGTTTTCAAAACAAGTTTTAGCTCATGATTAGGTTCGTCTTGTTTGTTGCACTGAATTACAGTAGATACTTCAAGATATAATTAACTTCGTGTTTCTGAAGATGATCGACACATCTTGGATAGTATAATGATATGTAGAGCTGATCGTGGACCTACAGCTTTTTTTCAGGCCCGTAGAGCTGGTCTTGTGATTTTAAATGATTTTCAGACTACTTTTTGACAATATTATTTTTGATAAGCTAGATAATTGTTTCCGATGCCCATTATTCGCTAGCTTCCTATCTGGCAGGCGCATCAGAGTTGTGGTTGATGGCACTTCTTCTGATAGCATTCCCATTGATGCTGGAGTCCCTCAAGGCTCGGTGCTGTCTCCGAAGCTGTTTTAGCTACATATCAATGACTTACTGTCCATTGACGTTCTTCATTGTTATGCAGATGACAGCACTAGGGACGCCTATTATCCTGGCCAACCGAAAATTTTTCGGATTATACTGGAGAAAAATCGTCAAAAGCTTGTGCCTAACATCGAGAGCAGTCTCGCTAGAGTATCTGTGTAGGGAAGACTAAATTTAGTCTGCGCAGTTCCTTAACACACCCCTAAAAATATCCAGCAGCATTGGGATCCTTGGTGTTGACATCTCCAGTCCGCCGGTCATCTAGAAAATTAGGTCCAACTGGTTTCCAAAAAGTTAGGTGTGCTTAACAGCGTGCCCCGATAGAGGGCAGGTGTACTGGTGGACGCAGGAGATAGTATAGCGGACCTGCGTACCACCAGTATGAGGGCCAGGCGCGCCTACGTGCGTTACGTACGTCGTAGGCGCGCCAGAACTTAGACCATTTAGTACCATTTAGACCATTGAGTACTAAATGGTCTAAGCGCCAGAATTACACCTGACAAGGAACCTGACCTTTGTCGGGTGTATGCGGCAGCCAAGAAGGCCCTGGGAATGAAATCTGCAGGGCCAAGGAGGAGTCTAGGGAGCGCTTCATCCAGCTCCTGGACGATGATCCGTGGGGGCGTCCGTACCGGGTTCATCAATTTAGATGTCACTTACAATTAGGTACACCACTCACAATTTGTCCAGCATATCACTTACAATTTGCTTTATTAAGAGTATCAAACAGTGATCACTATAGTTCAGTGGCCGCGGTAAAAAAAACAAACCAACCTTCATAATGTAATATTATGAGAGTAAAGTACCTACAAATTTAGTCAATCCCTTATCACAAGGTTCATATGCAGGTAAACAATAATGTTCTCAAGCTGCAAACACAAAATAAATCAATATTGAATAATAGTTTAATCTGTTTTATGAGTAAATAAGCAGTTAAGTAGGTCTGTATTCACTGGCTTGCTGCCCGAAGGATTGAGAAGAAATCTATTAGAATGCACCTACACGTTAATAAATATTCTTAAACAACAGACAAATTGTATTGTGCACAGTGAGCTGTAATAAATAAAAATAGTATTGTGAGAATAAATGTTATTAGGTTGGGCTTTCTCCAGAGCACAATTCCTAGCATACTTACTTAAGTCTTTATTTTGTTTAATTCCGATTAAATTTTAAATAAAATCACGCAAAAAACAGTCAAAATTTGCCTATATTTTTAAAGGTATGAAGGTATAAGCGTCGGTGGTCGGTGGCGCTGTGGACTCAGCACTTGCCTTCCATTTGGAAGGTCCGGGGTTCGAGATCGTTCGTTTTTCGAATTTCATATGACATTTTGTCTGACGCTCCTACGGTGAAGGAAAACATCGTGAGGAAACCTGCACACATCTGTGGAGAAATTCAAAGGTGTATGTGAAATCAACCAATCCGCACTATAGGCGCCAGCTTGGTTGTCTAAAAAACACCCTAATTAAGGGTAGGCTCGAGCCCCTCAATGGGGACCTATATGAGCTGTCATGATGAAGTAGTTAGTAATTCGTCATTTGCAACAGTCATATGGTAAATTTAACGATTACATTATCATTATCACTCACATGCGAGATGAGACTGC
The DNA here is from genome assembly GCA_963935595.1 of Schoenobius gigantellus. Taxonomy (NCBI): domain Eukaryota; kingdom Metazoa; phylum Arthropoda; class Insecta; order Lepidoptera; family Crambidae; genus Schoenobius; species Schoenobius gigantellus. The sequence continues at coordinate 9,042,227 of OZ012555.1, read as the reverse complement.
TGCTTATGACGTCATCATTACGTCACGCAGTCGTCTGGATCTGGAGTAGACATCAGGGTCTGGCGACCGTCCAAGATCATTCACTCAACGATTTCTTGGGAAATGGGGACAGAAGATTTCACTGGGGGTTCGGACATAGATACGAACGTTAAAATAGTTCGTTCGGGACACACCTCACGGTCAACGGGTCAACTAATTATGTTATTAATTTTGTTTCAGTGTTGGGAGAGTAAAATAAATACCGATCAGAGATGAACAGTGGATCAAGAAGAGCCTTAACTGGCTCTATTCATAAAATTCGGGAATTTGAACTTGAAAAAGTGAGTTGGTTTACAGTGACTTATTTTTATGTTACCACAAGTAATTCCAAAATATTCTTATCTTTTATTTTCTTTTGTTTTAGGTGTGCTTAGTTGAAGAATTTGATATTTTACAAATTGTAGGAGAAGGCTGGTTCGGAAAAATCCTTTTGGTTGAACACCGAGCTTCGGATACAGAAATAGTGTTGAAGGCATTACCAAAGCCTTATGTTTCTATTAGAGACTTTTACAGAGAATTCCATTATAGTTTACATTTAAGTGCTCATAGAAATATTGTTACCACATTCGATGTTGCGTTCGAGACTGCTGGTTTTTATGTCTTTTGCCAGGAATACGCACCGTTAGGTAATTATTAAATTACGACTTTTTACGTTCAATAACTATAATTCCATTTATAAAGAACTAAACCAGTTTGGCGATCGCCAGAATTAGTATTACGTTATTATTTGTTTGCTATGTGTTGGCTATAAGCCAGCAAATCGTTTTCAATGAACGTTTTCATGTTTGAATCTGCATCAGTACTCATTATATTGATAGATGTACCTACTATATTTTCTTATTTCAGGAGATTTAACTTCTAACATGCTTGATACGGGCATTGGTGAAATTCACACAAAAAGAGTCGCAAAACAGTTGGCATCTGCATTAGAACATTTACACCAAAGAGATCTTGTACACAGAGATGTAAAATTAGACAATATATTGATATTTAAATCAGATTTCTCTAGAATTAAGCTATGTGACTTCGGTGAAACCAGAAAGGTTCAGTCAGTAGTAAGAAGAAGAAATGAGTGGATACCATATTCACCGCCTGAAGTTTTAAAATTACCAATGGACAGTAGTTATAAGTAAGCATCTTAATGATTCCACTTTTCAAAAGTAGTTACATTGTAAACCTTACTCAACTAAATAATTATAATAATTATATATATTGCTAAAAAAAGAGAATAAAAATTTGCTTAGCGTTCACGAGCATGTATTCACAGACATGTTTATTTATTGGTTTCAGAGCGTTAATTACACATGATGTTTGGCAATTTGGAATAGTTGTTTTCATTTGCCTCACAGGATGTTTACCTTGGCAGAAAGCTGCCTTCGACGATCCTAGGTATACAAGGTCAGTATGATTATGTTATGTGCTGTAAATCACCAATATTGAAGTAACAATTATAATTATTTCTATAACTCAAAAATCTTTATTCAATATAGACCTTTACAGGCACTTATTGACGTCAACTATATTTTTCGAAGTCAAACATTGTAATGTTATCAACTAAATGTTTCAGCTATTACAGTTGGTACAATAGCGCAAATCCACTGAAGAGACAACCAAAACTTTGGAAAATGGTTTCGTCGAGAGCTCAAAAAATGTTTAAGAAATTTGTAGAGCCAAGAGAAGACAAACGAGCTTCAAATTTTAATGAACTATCACGTTACGTGGATGACAGATGGATGGCAAAAGGTTATACTGACAGAGTTGGTACGTTGTTGTTATTTGATTACCTATAATATTTCAAATTCCTGTCATAGCAAAATGTATTCATGTGTAAATTCTCTTAATTTCAGCGGGTGGTGATATTGACGAACTTTGTCCATCAATGTATAGTTTTCATAGTGATCCAAATGAAAAAAATATTCTGCTTAAACATTTCCGCGATAACGGAATAGAAACAACAGTCGACAGACAAGTGAAAAAGCAAAGAATTAGAGAATGGATTCAAAACAGTGTTATCGAAGAAGCGGACGAAGAGGTACGTGGATGTGCAGTACTAAGCGGCACCTCACGTTAGTTATCGTGTTTTAACTATTTTAAAATAAATCTTTTTATTTCTAGGAGGAAAACAACTATGAACGCAATGTGTATGATGATAGTGAAACGGAATTAGAGGACAGGTCAAGACCGCATCCAATAGATGAAGCACACAGAGTCTCTTTGAGGTACGATACAGAAAAACACATAAACCCTAGAACTGGCGAAGTGGTCAATGGTGTTAGGCATCAATCTACAGATAAAAATGGACTTTCGTATGACGTACAAAACATAGAACCCGTTGCACCTGCTAATGTGGTTAGAAGATACGGTGTAAAGGAAGAGAGTTCGTCGCATAGCTCAACAAAAGATAGCGCATATGGTTCCATGGAAGTAAAAGTGAATACGTCTTCGAAAACGACATACAGAGTTGAAAATAAACCTGTCATGAGTCTAGATTCGCCAAACACTCCTAGCAGGTCTTTGAGTGGTTCGTCTATTCAACAAAACAGATCACCTTTATCGAATCACGCTCAAAGAATACAGCGAAGTGAAGAAGTTTTTTCAAAAGAACTGGATAGCATGAGGGGCAGCTCTTCAACGCTTCAGTCAATTGGAACATCGTCTATATCAAATAGTCTTAACGTCACACGAAACAGTTCTTTAGATAGCAATTCTAATATTAATATCGAAGTACCAGTCCAAGTTGATAATGTAAATGCTTCTATTAGACCAAACCCAACTATAATTCAGAATGGCTTAAGTTCAGGTCAAAAGTTCGTCCAACCACCTAAAACAACATATACATCTATGAAAAGAACAATTTATGATAGTGTCAATATTCAAAAGGAAGTAATCAATAATGCTAATGAAAATTATAATAGCCAGGTATTAGAAAGTCCGTATACATCAATGATGAATATAGTACAAGGGCAAATCAAAATTTCCCCACACGCAAATGAACTTAATAGAAATGTTATTGATGTTTCTGTGACTCCAATGTCTCAAAATAAGAAAATGTTATAGAAATTGTAGTTAGGTACTTAAGCAATTGCTCAAGTTTTTAACTTAATTATGCGTAAGTACCAATATGTCAAAGTAGATAATTTAAGACGGACGTACAGTTTAATTTAAGCTTCTCAAAGCACTTAGGGGTAAGACTATAAAATTCATCCATTATTAGGTTCAAGATTTGTTAATTGATAGAGTTAAATTCTTTAATCGGTACTAGGTACCTACTATAAGTTCCCTTTTACAGGGAAATGTAGTGTATCAGTTTTTAAAAAACAATAACTATGTCAAGTTTAATAAATAAGTGTTATATCTTAAATTCGCGCCTTGGAATAAAGTTATTACTTATGTCACAGAAATAATCTGTAATCTGTTGTAATCATTCCGAATATTTAAACAATTCGGATTATAAATTCATCATAACAGCTCATATACGTCCCCACCGAGGGGCTCGAGCCTACTCTAAATTAGGGTGTTTAGGATTTAGTCAACCACGCTGGCCAAGTGCGGATTGGTTGACTTCACATACACCTTTGAATTTCTTCACATACACATACACCTTTGAATTTCTTCGCAGATATATGCAGGTTGCCTCACGATGTTTTCCTTCACCGTAGGAGCGTCAGACAAATGTACATATGAAATTCGGAAAACGAAAAACACATTGGTACATGGCGGTCTCGAACCCCGGACCTCCCGATTGGAAGGCAAGTGCCGAGTCCACAGCGCAACCGACGCTCCCTTGGATTAAAAATTGATTTAATAGAAACAAATCAATGGTACAAAGTAACGTAGTGAAAACCTAGGGTCTGTTAGATAGTACTTGCCGTAAATGAGAATCATCTATGAACTGATATATTTTAAGTTAAATTTTAATAACTACCTTTACCAATAATATTTTAGATAGGAAATAATTTTTTATACTACGATATAATTTAGTAACATTATATGGATTTTTCTAGAAAAAAATATTATTAGTTACATTTTTGGAATTTTCTGGAAATATATCAACTTGTTTGCATATACATATAACAATTTTTGTTATTTTTATATCCTCATACGATTCTTTGTCTGAGTCCTATAAACTAGGCCCCATAATGTCCCGTTATGGGTTTAGCCCCCAATCCACGCGGTTATTTTTCCAGTCTTTCCGCAGAAGAAATGTATGGAAATGACATTATCCTGTGACAACCTCACGTTATTTTTTTAACAACTAATGTCATCTCGATACATTTTTCCTGCGGAAAAATACATTAGTAAAGTTGCAAACCTCACTCTGGATACTAATCAGTTGACGATCGATCATAAAAATGTCAAGCCAATTTCTAGCTTATTCCACAAATCAATAACTGCATCAAGGCCGGTGCTCCTATTTTTTTATTCACAAAACAAAAATTATAATGTTCATTGTTGCCGCCATCAGTTTTGTTATTATTTGGAATCACAAAATAGAATTTTCCAAAATAATTAATAAATGACGGAGTTACTTATGAGGTCAATTATATAAAAAACCGGCCAAGTGCGAGTTGGACCCGCCCACCGAGGGTTCCGTACAAACTTATCTAAGTCCCTTACTATGTAATACTTACGGTTTTCAGGTTATTCATGTGCATCGTGCTAAATTTTATGATTCTAGGTCAATAGGAAGTACCCAGTAGGATTTGATTCCCTTGTGAAATAGCAAAATATGAGATAATATACCTACGACATCAACAACTTTATATCTTTTGACCGCGTTGCGCTATGCTTTTACTTGCCAAGGTCGGGTTCGATTCCCGGTTCAGACAGGTGATTATTGAAATCAGTGAAACAGCTCGTATTGATTTTAAAATCAAAATGAAGTCTTCTTTCAGTAAAATTTTCTATCTATAGTGTCTAAGGTACTTTCCCTCCACGTGGCATCGCCGTAGGACGCCGAGACGCCGAGACGCCGTGCCCCCCTAGACAAATGCCACATGCTAACTTTACCGTATTCGTAAGTTAACGCAGAAAAAATGTGATGATGTTCCCTACCGATTTCGGCCACGGCGACTGCATTCACTTCCTACGACTGTCGATACTGGTAGTTTTCCAATTACAGCACTAGAGCGCATTATGCGGCATAATTGAATGTTTCAACTACAGCAACACTTCGCACAATCGAGCACTCTCAAAAGTAATGTTTTCGTGTGATGCGTGCAATCGATACCAACTCAGTGACAGAAAATTAGCAAGTGTTTTTTCTTTAAGTTGGCATTGATCGAAATGTTTTATTTATATATAATCGTTAGTAATATTATTTATTGTTGAAAAATTTTTAAAGCTTTCGTTTCATTGTAGTTTTTTTTAAATAATCAAAGTTAATTCAAACTGTGTTAAAAAATAAATATAAGTATGGATGAAGGTACAATAATTACTCAAAACAAAAAAATGTTAATGAAATAATCAAAATCCAAATTACTTAAAATAACCGTAAATAGTTTTCAACCAATTATTAAGTATGTATACCACATTATTTACACATTAATGAGGTTATTGCTAACTCTATGAATATTTCTTTTTTTCAACACTGAACTTAGCGCACTCTGCTGGTGCATGTGAAAACTAATTCACGTTCCAATTAAGCATCAGCATAATTCGGCATTGTGCGCCACTGAGTCGCATTATGCTCTGTAATTGGAAAATTACCTGTGTGTTTTCATCTCATGTGTTGTTAAGCACAACGCGGGCATGTGAACACACCATTGAAGTAGTTATAATCGATCGCCGCAGGTAGTCGGGCTTTCAATTCATCGCGCTTACGATCAAGGTCAGCGTAACGTTTGTTCTCGAAATCACAGACTTTGGATTGAACCCGAGATCTCCATCCTGGTCTGTCCGCAGCCTGCGTTTCCCAAAGTGGGGCTCTATGTTACACTCCATGAAGTGTCGCTTAAGCACATCTTTGTACCTAAGGAGTTGTCCGCCATGCTTACGCTTACCTTCCTCAAGCTCGGAATAAAAGATGCGCTTCGCCTGCTGCTCTACCATACGCGAAACGTGACCGCATCACCGCAGCTGTCTTCGCATTAGATAGGTAGGCTTCCATTCCACACACATACACATTAGCTCTACGCAGCACCTCACTATTGCGCACGCGGTCTGACCACTGGATGTTCAATATCTTTTTCAAACATCTGTGGTGGAATTGGTCTAGCATGCGGATGTGACGGCGATATACAGTCCACGTTTCAGCCGAGTATAAAAGTTCAGCAATACTACTGCCATATATACTGAGACCTTTGTATTCAGTTTAAGGTCATGAGAGCAGAAGACCTTGGAGCTTTGCTTACCGAACGCTGAAGCAGCAACTGCAATTCTACTATTCACTTCAGCGTCAAAATTGCACTTGGATGTTAACGTGCTTCCTAGTTAGCGAAACTTGTCAACCCGTTTCAACGCCTCCTCACCAAGCTTGATGGAAAGTTCCTGACGACCTTGAACATCTAGGGACATCACCTCCGACTTTTTGATACTAATTTTGAGTCTGAATTTGCGATAAGAGTCGGCGAAATACAGATCATCAGCATACATAATCTCAGTGATCATAACATAGCCTTGTGCGGGCCCTAAATTTTGCGAAATTGATAATGCTACCATCGTCGGTCGGTGCAAAATTGAAAACGGACACCATCCGAAACTGTTTGTAAGACCTTCTTAACTACGACTGCAAAATACAACGCGAACAAAGTGGGTGTAAGGACACACCCTTGTTTCATCCCACAGGTAACGGGAAAGAAACTGGATTATTCGTTGTCAGCAGCGACACAGCATTCCATATCAACATGCAGGAGTCTCAGAAGTCTCAGAAACTTTTCCGTCCTACTTTCTCAAGTATCACCCAGAGGCCTACACGCGGCATGCTGTCGAAAGTTTTCTCGACATCTACGAAACAGAGGTACAAATCGCGACCTTGATCTCTACTCTTCTCCTGCAGCTGACGAAGAGAGAATATAGCTTCACAGGTGCCTCGATTAGGGCGGAAGCCAAATTGAATTTCAGGTAGGATGTTTTCCCACAATTTCTTAAGGCGGTTCAATACTACACGGCGGGCAAAGACTTTTCCGAGCACCGACAGGAGTAAGATACTACGGTACGAATCGCAGTCGGAACGGTCGCCTTTGTTCTTATATAATGACTTGATGCGCGAAACTGTAAAGGGGTGTGGAACCTTCCCCCCTAGACAAGACGTTTTTCGATAATCGCTAACGCAATCGCTAGAGGGAAAATGTATGCGATTTGACATAAGCTGTCGCTTAGCTTTCGAGCGCAATTGTCAAATCTCATACATTGTCCATTTAGCGATTGCGTTAGCGATTATCGAAAGGCATCCTGTCTAGGGGGTCTGTTCCTCTTTCCACGTGCGGTCAAAAAACTCCCATATGGCTGAATGCAATTCCTTGCCACCGTATTTAATCAGCTCACCTGGTATAGAGTTTATGCCAGCCGCGCGTTAATTTTGCTGTTGCATATTGGCGTAATCGACCTCGCTCTGTTGCAAAGGCTCATTTCCAGCTCCAGAGCAGTAGGGAGTTGCGGTAACGCTTTGATATCGTGGAGATCAACAGGTCGATCCACGTTCAGCAGAGTGTTGAAATGTTCTGCCCATCGGCTCAGCACGTCCTCTTTGCTTTTCAGAAGGCCTTCGCCGTTGGCCGATTTGTTTAGGCACTTTAGCAGAAGAAGATGTACTAATAAATTTTCGAACCTCGCTATAAAATTCTTCGAACTGGTTAGTGTCGGCAACCCATTGCATGTACCGCGCCTTATCCATCCACCATTTGTATCATTGTCACATTATGTACCCTAAAAAATAGTTTATAAAATTTCATTTGACCACTTTGTCAGCGTAATTAATATGTGTATCCATGCCAAATAACAGTTATCTAAAACTTGGGTCTCTTAGTTAAGCTGCGAACGAATGGATGGATGGACCTAAATACGAGGCATCTACCACTACCACTCTCATTCACCGTCTCCATCATGAGACCCTTAGCACTTTAGGTAGTAAGTTCTCAAAAAACATCATCTGAATCATAAAAGTTGTCGACTTCTGACTTGGGGCAAGTGCGCCATACACAATTTAGGCGCACTTACCCCACTCGACTATTTTGATGTTAAGATTTTAAATTGTATAAAAAAACATTAATTTCACTAATGAGGAGTAAAATACTGACACACTGGTAGGATTTTATGTTGGCATCCATTGGCCAACAGCGGGGAATTCGTTGGGATATAGGTAGTTAGTAATATTGCTTACGTAGTAACTATTAAGTAATCTGTGATATTGCCTCCATAAATCTAACGTTGGTAGTTGGCCAACGTTTGTACAATTAATTATCTTATGCCCAACCAATTACCAAAGTTAGGCCAATCCCACTATTGCCTACCGTTAGTTAAAACAGTTGGCACTTCTGTTATCTATTTATCGTAGGCCCTATTAGATATCATTTGACATTGGCCCAATCCCGTAAAATATCATCATTATGCCCAAGCAATTACCAACATCGGGCCAATGCATCTGTTTTGATATAAGTAAAAGCAGACGTCAAACTCAGTCCTTATTAAAGTTTATGAAAAATGTTAGTACCTTAAACATTGAAGCTTTATTTTATTAATACCTCGTTTCACATATCGTAATTAATTTTTACAAAACTTTTCTCTTTCAAACCACGGACCTTTGTAGGTCCATGTTTCAAACATTAAAAAATCGCTTTATATCTAAGAACGGTATTTTAGTTTTCAAACATAAACAAATCGTAATATTTCTCACTTACTTCAAAGATTCTTTTAAGGGCCCACCATCCGCGCGAGCCCGAGCTAGTTTAGGTAAATTTCTCTAGTCTCTGTTTGTGTGCGTCGCTCACGCACACAAGCGAACTCGGTCGCGCAATCGGCACCAATCGGTACGGCCGCCTAGCAAAATATCGTAGATGTTAATTTTGAATTTAATAGGTGTTTATTATTTACTGTGTTATACTATAGTAAATACAGGGATGTGTTTAATCAACTTTTATTTTCACAAGCTTTTATTTTGCTTGCACTGTATGTATAATGTAGATTTGAACACTTCTCGGTTTTCGATTGGGCTGAAATTTTGCACATAATAATATGTATATCGTGACAATGCAATATTATGATAACATGGAGCTGATCTGATGAAGGAACTGGACGGTGGCCATAGGAACTCTGCAATAAAACGACAAAACCCCATCGAGTTTGGACTCGTTTGATTCGTATTGACGAGAACTTTGATCCTATATGGTAGCCAGGGTCTGATGCTGGAGCTGGAAGGTAGCCATAGGAACTCCGCAATAAAACGACACAACCCCATCGAGTTTAGGCTCGTTTGATTCGTATTGACGAGTACTTTGGTCCTATATGGTAACCAGGGTCTGATGCTGGAGTTGGAAGGTGGCCATAGGAACTCCGCAATAAAACGACGCAACCCTATCGAGTTTGGGCTCGTTTGATTCATATTGACGAGTACTTTGGTCCTATATGTTAACCAGGGTCTGATGCTGGAGCTGGGAGGTGGCCATAGAACCTCCGCCATAAAACGACATAACCCTATCGAGTTTGGGCTCGTTTGATTCGTAATGACGAGTACTTTGGTCCTATATGGTAACCAGGGTCTGATGCTGGAGCTGGAAGGTGGCCATAGGACCTCCGCAATAAAACGACATAACCCTATCGAGTTTGGGCTCGTTTGATTCATATTGACGAGTACTTTGGTCCTATATGTTAACCAGGGTCTGATGCTGGAGCTGGGAGGTGGCCATAGGACTTCCGCCATAAAACGACATAACCCTGTCGAGTTTGGGCTCGTTTGATTCGTAATGACGAGTACTTTGGTCCTATATGGTAACCAGGGTCTGATGCTGGAGCTGGAAGGTGGCCATAGGACCTCCGCAATAAAACGACATAACCCTATCGAGTTTGGGCTCGTTTGATTCATATTGACAAGTACTTTGGTCCTATATGTTAACCAGGGTCTGATGCTGGAGCTGGGAGGTGGCCATAGGACCTCCGCCATAAAACGACATAACCCTATCGAGTTTGGGGCTCGTTTGATTCGTAATGACGAGTACTTTGATGTTATATGGTAACCAGGGTCTGATGCTGGACCTGGAAGGTGGCCAGAGGAACTCCGCAATAAAACGACACAACCCCATCGAGTTTGGGCTCGTTTGATTCGTATTGACGAGTACTTTGATGTTATATGGTAACCAGGGTGTGATGCTGGAACTGGAAGGTGGCCATAGGAACTCCGCAATAAAACGACACAAGCCCATCGAGTTTGGGCTCGTTTGATTCGTAATAACGAGGACTTTGGTCCTATATGGCAACTAGGGTCTGATGCTGGACCTGGAAGGTGGCCAGAGGAACTCCGCAATAAAACGACACAACCCCATCGAGTTTGGGCTCGTTTGATTCGTATTGACGAGTACTTTGATCTTATATGGTAACCAGGGTGTAATGCTGGAACTGGAAGGTGGCCATAGGAACTCCGCAATAAAACGACACAAGCCCATCAAGTTTTGGGCTCGTTTGTTTCGTAATGACGAGTACTTTGGTCGAGTTTCATAATGGCGGCCATGCGGTACAAAATGATAAAATATAAAATAATAGTAAAAAAAAAAACGTCGCCCAACACTAGGATTTTATTTTAAAGCCCTAATAAGACGAAAATAAATTTCAATTTATTACATGATACATCTAATATATAAAATTCTCGTGTCACAGTGTTTGTTACCAAACTCCTCCGAAACGGCTTGACCGATCTTTATGAATTTTTTTGTGTATATTCAGTAGGTCTGAGAATAAGTCGTAAACTATTTTTTATTATGGCGAAACGTAAGTTCGCCGTTATTATGGCGAAACGTAGCTCGCCGGCACAGCTAGTTTTTAATAAAATATAAAAGCTTGTCTCAAGATTTACCTATTTTATAAAAAACAAATATTTTTTTCTTAGAATTACCAATATTTATTTATTTAAGGCTTACCAAGTAAATACATACGGGCAAGGTACTTAAACAGTTTTTTTTATGGAGGGCCTGGCAAAAGACCTCCTCCCGCCTGATGTTAAGCGGTGAAAGAGGCCCAAATGAGTTGACAGATAGAGAAGGACATCCACTATCCAACCTGCCCGCCCCTTGCCGGCCTAAAAGATGTTTTTCACACCTCTTTTGAAGGAACCCATGTTGTAGGATGGAGGAAACACGTGCGCAGGTAGAGAATTCCAAGTGTGGGATGAACGACAGAAAACTTACCGGAGGAGGACTCTGTACCCAGGTCGTGTGCTTGGGTACCTCCGTCTTACCTATTTCTGCCGCAAAGCAGCAGTGCTTGCATTGCTGTGTTCCGGTTTGAAGGGTAAGATATGGCACTGAAATTACTGGGTACCGTGACTTTACATCTTAAGTCACAAGTTGGCAACGTACACTGTGGCCTTTGTGGGGGTTGCAGTTTTACTGCTAATGTCACAGGAGCCACATGTATTATAGGTGACTGTTACCACTTACCATCAGGTGGGCAGTTTGCTTTTTGCCAACTTAGTAGCAATAAAAAAAAAAGAAGAAGGAATCTTGGAATTTCTTGGTACGGTGTGAAAAGGAGGATACAGTGTAAGGATGACTCCGTAGACCCTTACTCGTTTTTCTGTTAAGGAATGGAGAGGGAGGGATAAGGTTAAAGAGCTCCTCAGAGCATTCCCCGTGGAACATTCGGTAAAAAGCGCCAAGAGAGGCGATGTCACGACGAAGTTGTAGAGGCTCGAGGGTGTTAGTTGCCTCTACATCGCCAATTATTCGAATAGCGCGACGCTGCAATCTGTCCAGAGCATCGAGGAGGTACTGAGCCGGAGTGCGAGCAATATTCCACGCAAGACCTAACCTGAGTTTTATACAACAGGCATAGTTGGTCCGGCGCAAAATACCTACGCACCTTGTTCAGGACACCGAGTTTCCGTGAGGCAGGAGTTACAACGGATTCGAGTTTTTCAAAAAAGGGATCATATATGCATTTAAATTTCAGGACTGCACAGCATTGTCATGTGTGTATGATAATGCTGTACAAAACATTATTTATTACAAAAAAATAAATATAATAATCAAGTTAAATTGTTTTATTGTTTATCCTAATTCTCGGGACAAGCTTTTATATTTTTATAAGAAAATATATCTTTTAATAAATTAAAGTTTATTTTCCTCTTTTAAGGCATTATAATATAAGCTTGTTTTTAAAAAAAACTTTTTTTAAACTAATTGCTCAAATAATACGAAATATTTTAATGACTACCGAGTTCTTTATGGTTAGTTGTATCTACAATTATTTTATATAATATACATATAATAATTTAGTAATAAACAAATATGAAATGAATATTTTCTTGTGCTCAACGCACTTTTTAGTACATTGAAGCCATTCGCTAGATTGTAATAAAAAAATAAATTAAAGTTTACTTTCTTTTTTTAGGGCATTAAAATAAAAGCTTGTTTTAAAAAATCTTTTGTGATAGCGGCCATCTTGTTTTAGTTTTTTTCATGGTGTACTTTCATTTGATACCCTATATACAGGCCCATATTGTGGGGATTATACATAAAAATAATCTGTCAATTTGTGACGGCGGCCATCTTGGATTAGATTGTCTTTCAGAATATAGTATATTCTACAATTCATTCTATAATTCAAGCTCTTTCATTTGACACCTAAATTGGGGTTTGCGTATGGATATTATCTAGGCTAGGCTCAAAGTACTCATCAAGAAAAATCATATAGGACCAAAGTACTCGTCAATACGAATCAAGCAAGCCCAAACTCGATGGGGTTGCGTCGTTTTATTTCGGAGTTCCTTTGGCCACCTTCCAACTTCAGCATCAGACCCTGGTTACCATATAGGGCCAAAGTACTCGTTAGTACGAATCAAACGAGCCCAAACTCGATGGGGTTGTGTCCTTTTATTGCGGAGTTCCTATGGCTACCTTCCAGCTCCAGCATCAGACCCTGGTTACCACATAGGTCCAAAGTACTCGTCAATACGAATCAAGCAAGCCCAAACTCGATGGGGTTACGTCGTTTTATGTCGGAGTTCCTTTGGCCACCTTCCAACTTCAGCATCAGACCCTGGTTACCACATAGGACCAAAGTACTCGTCAATACGAATCAAACGAGCCCAAACTCGATGGGGTTGCGTTGTTTGATTGCGGAGTTTCAATGGCCACCTTCCAGTTCCACGATCAGACCCTGGTTACCATATAGGACCAAAGTACTCGTTAATACGAATCAAACGAGCCCAAACTCGACGGTGTTCTGTCGTTTTATTGCGGGGTTCCTTTGGCTACCTTCCAGCTCCAGCATCAGACCCTGGTTACCACATAGGACCAAAGTACTCTTCAATACGAATCAAACGAGCCCAAACTCGATGGGGTTGCGTTGTTTGATTGCGGAGTTCTTATGGCCACCTTCCAGCTCCAGCATCAGACCCTGGTTACCACATAGGTCCAAAGTACTCGTCAATACGAATCAAACGAGCCCAAACTCGATGGGGTTGTGTCCTTTTATTGCGGAGTTCCTATGACTACCTTCCAGCTCCAGCATCAGACCCTGGTTACCACATAGGTCCAAAGTACTCGTCAATACGAATCAAACGAGCCCAAACTCGATGAGGTTGCGTTGTTTGATTGCGGAGTTTCAATGGCCACCTTCCAGTTCCACGATCAGACCCTGGTTACCATATAGGACCAAAGTACTCGTTAATACGAATCAAACGAGCCCAAACTCGACGGGGTTCTGTCGTTTTATTGCGGGGTTCCTTTGGCTACCTTCCAGCTCCAGCATCAGACCCTGGTTACCACATAGGACCAAAGTACTCTTCAATACGAATCAAACGAGCCCAAACTCGATGGCGTTGCGTTGTTTGATTGCGGAGTTCTTATGGCCACCTTCCAGCTCCAGCATCAGACCCTGGTTACCACATAGGTCCAAAGTACTCGTCAATACGAATCAAACGAGCCCAAACTCGATGGGGTTGTGTCCTTTTATTGCGGAGTTCCTATGACTACCTTCCAGCTCCAGCATCAGACCCTGGTTACCATATAGGATCAAAGTTCTCGTCAATACGAATCAAACGAGCTCAAACTCGATGGGGCTATGTCGTTTTATTGCGGAGTTCCTATGGCCACCCTTCAGCTCCAACATCAGATCAGCTCCATGTCGTCATCATTATATATTTATACATATGCATGCAAAATTTCAGCTTAATCGGAAACCGGGAAGTGAGTCAAATTTAGCTCGCAAGATTAGACCCGAACATGCAAAAGATAAATAAAAGCTTGTAAAAAGGTTGAAGGTTTTTCGTACGGCAGCCACAAATAACAAAATTGTTAGTTATCAACTTCTCCGATTACTCCGTAGGACTTCGCGTCGTATACATACACAAATAATTACGCGACCGGGAGCTAGCTCAAAGCGACGTGCTCTCACTTCGAGTCTTGATTGCACACTGAATTTCGACGCGCCCGAGCCAAGTATTTGTAAGAACATCGATAAATCTATGTTAAAAAATTCAAATAAAAATCAATGTACGATAATTTAAAAAAATACCACGGTGTCAGTGTTTTGCTTACCTTTGTTCTATATATTTGTTAAACTAAAATATAATAGGGTTAATTAATGAAGCTAAAAATCACGAACGGTATGTGGGTGTAACCTAAATTTTAAGTAAAATTGATGCTATTTTTTAACGAAATGGTATGTAAATTTTAAAAATGGTGACGGTGATTGTGTAGACACATAATTTAAGAATTTAAATTTATTTTTTCCCGGTCAGTTAACTGGAACGTTAACGTAAAATATCAAAAACGCCAACGGCCTTTTTGCTATTTTTCGCGCCATGGGCCCTATTGCGATTAATGCGATTAAAGAATGGTTGCATCGTTGCATGCAAACAGTTACTTACACAAGTTTATTTTTTAGTTATGACAAAAATTTTGTGTGCTTGTTCAGACAAGCAAACTGAACAACTTTCACTATGGGACCAACTTCGAAATCGCAAAAAAAAATCAGCTGTTCCATACAAATGTTCAACATTCACTGAACCTAAATGTATGGAACAGCTGATTTTTTTGCGATTTCAAAGTTGTGAAAGTTGTTCAGTTTGCTTGTCTGAACAAGAACACAAAATTTTTGTCATAACTAAAAAATAACCTTGTAGAATCATATCCAATTTAAGCCTCGCGGAACTGGACATAGAGGGTGTCCAGTTCCGTAGGTCCTTGACTGGGGCGGCCGTAATCCTCGTTACGGGCGAGAGAAGGAGGAGAGTGCAGTCGACCTCGCTGTAGCCCTTAAAAGGGTAGATGACCCGAATGTTGCGCGGGTAACCGTCCCGACAAAGATGGCGGAGATGTTGGTTTCCGGACTGGACGAATCTGTTCAGCCGGAAGAACTTAAAGAGGCACTCACAAAAATCGGCGTGTGCCAAGTCGAGGAGGTCCGGGTGGGCGAGATCCGCCAGGACCGCTACACCATGGGCACGGCTTGGACGTGTTGCCCGATGGAAGCGGCAAAGATCGCCAATGCTAAGAGGCTGCTGGTGGGCTGGTCCGCCGCGAAGGTGAAGCTCTTCCAGCCCCGTGAAATGTGGTGCTTCAGGTGCCTCGAGTCGGGGCACCTGAGAGTGGATTGTAGAGCGAAGGTGGACCGGAGCGCACTCTGCTACCGGTGCGGGGATGCAGGGCACAGGGCGTCGATATGCTCGTCGCTGCCTAAATGCCCATTATGCACAGCGGCTGGGAAACCGGCGGACCACCGCCTTGGGGGTAAGACCTGCTCTGCCCCCAAGGCAGGAGTCAACAGGAGAAGGAGGAGGGCAGCGCCAAACAGGCCACCCGAAACCTCCGGAGGGACACAAATGGAGGTGACCGAGGACTTAGTCGGAGAGGCACCCCATCATGCAAGAGGAGGCGACCGCGGGAGGGGATCCCAGCGCTAAAAGTGGTAACCAACCCTAGGGAACCTAGTGCTTGAATGTTTCGGGGTGAACAGCGGCGCACAACACCGGCGCCGTTGACAAAGCAGCTGAGCCACACGCCCTAGGCGTAGCGGGAGTCCGAAAACGGACGCATTCACGGGCAGGGGGTCAGCGGGAACAAGGCCTCGCTGTTGTCCCCTTCCCCCTGTCTCGTGACGGACGGAGGAGCTGCGGGGGGTTTTTAGTGGTTAGGACCGGGCCGAATTCGGACCGGGGAGTCCCACATATCCTCTTGGTTTGCCTCGACCACGAGGAATGCTAAAAGCATTTTCCCCCTCCCAAAAAAAAAAGTTTATATGATACCTAGGTAAAATAAAAGCTTGTATACAGTGTGTCCCCGGATAAGGTGCATAAACGAAAATGGGTGAAACTATAGTTGGGCCACTTTAATAGGCCACATTTGACAGTTCATCAAAGCTATTCACAGGTAGCCTTGTAATGGCGATCACAGAATATTTTTATATTTTTCGAATGATAAAATCGCACTTGTTTTAATTGCCACATATTAAATTGATTATCGAAATGAAAATGAAGATTATTTTAACACTTATCTTTTTTAAAAAGCTTTCCTAAATTAAATAAACAATTTAAATCGACGGAAACTTGATGTCATCACAAGGTCATAGTCGAAAGCCAATTTTCTTTTTTTATTCTAGGGATGTTTCCTATGCAATTGAACGAATTGTTTGAATCATTCGTTTCATTTCTCGAGTAACATACGAGTAACTAAGTGGCATAATTATACACCGTAATTTATTTATTACTCTAAAATTTAAAGAGTTTCTTCAGCAGACCATAAAAAACAACGTTTACACTATGGGATTTACTGTAAACTGTCGATTCTCGATTTTTGTTCAATGTGATGGTCTGAATAACCTATTGAAATTCCTAGAGTAGTAACAAAACACGATGTAAATGACAGTTCATAGTTTGGTTTTACTGTAAACCAAACTATGAACTGTCATTTAGAAAATTTCTTCATGTCCATTACCTACACGTTTAGTGGTTATAATAATGGTAGCGCTCATGGATATCTAAAATATTTCAATAATTTATGGACTCACGCTGTCCGAAATAAACTGATTTTATTGTATTTTTATTTTATTTATTTATTTAAAGAAATCAATAGTTTTTTATTATAGGGAATACTTTCCTTAAATAATGCCTATACATCATCATCATCATCATCTGAGCTCATATACGTCCCCACCGAGGGGCTCGAGCCTACCCTATGTTAGGGTGATTAGGCCTTAGTCAACCACGCTGGCCCAGTGCGGATTGGTCGACTTCACATACACGTTTGAATTTCTTCGCAGATGAATGCAAGTTGCCTCACAATGTTTTCCTTCACCGTAGGAGCATCAGACAAATGTACAAATGAAATTCGAAACGAAAAACACAGTGGTACATGGCGGTCTCGAACCCGACCTTTCGATTGGAAGACAAGTGCCGAGTCCACAGCGCCACCGACGCTCTGAATACCTATACAAGTGGTCATAAATTGCAGCCATATCAAAATTATCCACACCGATGACTTTTTTCTCTGTCTCTCTCCCTTTTTTGGGTGAATGCTAAATTCGCTCTTCTGAGCCTGACTGTCCATATTTCTCTTTTACGATTTGAGTAACAGTCTTCTTTCCTATGTCTAATGTTTCAGCAACACGATCTCTCACATGCATTAAGTATAGGCAAAAGAGGGCCCTCTTTTGCCTATACTTAATGCATGTGAGTTTTTGTGAGCACCGTTTACAGTGGCGGCTTGTTATTACGTTTAAAAGTTGAATTTAATGAGAAAGCCGAGTCAAAATAGAATAGTAAATAGAGTACACCAAGCACGCACAGTTACTTCAGTTCAGTTTTTAGGATAAGTGACTTCTGTCAGGTTTGACAATTCGCCAATGTCGAGTAGCGAAAACACTGTTTTTACAATGGTAAGATTTTGCGGTTTAAAAAGTACTTAGCCGGTTGGGCTACCTGTGGACAAGCAAAAGCAGACATTATTTCGTTAGTTGCAACTTTAACACAACATACAACTGTACGTAGCTGTGTGCTCTCGACCTAATAAAAAATCTACCTACAAGAAATTGCACAATGCACTAGCTTTAGTATTGCCATATAAAATAAGGTGGAGTAAAATAAGGAGTTTCCCTGTCGTAAACAAAATAAAAATATTCGCACTCTTCTTCTTTTACTTGCGATATTTATTAACAATCTTATACTCCAAATTAAAAATGAATGTCTCGCTTTCAAAGAATTTCCAACCGTATGGAAAATGACTTCATATCTTTCCAGGAGGACATTAGTGTGATTGTAAGATCGTGCGAGTACAACCAAATGCCTCTTAGATAAGTATCAAGTAATAACATTTCCAAAAATTAAACACACACATTCACGAACTTATACTTAAGCGAGTTAACGTTATTCGTTATTTAGGGTTACACTTCGGTTCTCATCTTACTTTTCGATTCCATTAAAATTTGTTGAGTTCGTTTTGTTTCCCACATTTAGAAATAAAAATCTTGTTTACCGAAAAAAATCCTTATTCTGCTTCTCATTCCTACTTCTGTGTACATATGTATAGTTTCTCGAGTACAAATAACGAAGTATACATATTGTATTGTCCTTTTTATTAATATAATAACATAGGTAACAATAAAAATATAACATGCATTAACCATTGCAACATTTGCAGCACTGCCATCAAAATATGTATAACAAGAAATAGGATTACCATCGTAGACTAGGAAAAAAATTAATTAAATCCCTTTATAAGTCACTAGCTGACCGTACGCAACTTTGTTTGCATTATAACTAACTTTTCCCGTAGGAAATTTACCCTCTGTCCTTCCCCTGGTCTCGAACTATCCCTGTACCAACTTTCATCAAAACCGGTTCAGTAGTTTCGTTCGAAGCCTATTCAATACAAACAATCAAATCTTTCTTCTTTATAATATTAGTATAGATTTTTATACAGCCGATGTTTATTTTCGCACAATAACTGCAATTGATTCACAAATGTATGGCGATCGTATCGATTCCTTCAATTAATCGATAAACGATGAGAAAGTCACCTCACATTGACCTTGTGGGTCAGAACTGTCAAATGTGGCCTATTGTAATCAGCGTTGGATTTCGTAGTATAATTATACTATTTGTACCATTATTTCATGATGTGTAGTATGTAGTATCGTAATGCCAGGATACTACGCGAACGTACCATAATTTAACCCTCAGCTCGATTGACAACTTTTCTTGGTTCGATCATTCTCCTTTTTATTATTTAACAAATAATCAAAGTATCTACCCTACAATATAAGTTAGTTCTGTTCTGTATGTATATAAACAGCCAGCGACAAGCTCCGGCCGGGGATTCCTTGCATAGTGTTTTACTATCTCATCTCGGTTGTTCTGACAGAGTACTTTACGGGGGGGTACGCCACTGAAACGTAGTATAATTTTTGACAAGTAGTATATTTTTCATTTCCATAGACAAGAATTTTGTGAGGGTCTGAATCCAACGCTGATTGTAATAGACTACAATTTATCGATAAAAAAAGAGAAAAAAATTATTATACCGTAAAACGCTGCAACTTTGCCAACAATGACCAACATTGCCTATTTCATTTAAAATACGATATTTTGCGTTTTCCATTTTCCTGTTTTCTACCATTTGGTAGTATCTATTGGTTATTAGGGCAACATATTTTTCATTTTTTATAGTAGTAACACCAATCAGATTCTGTCAGTTTGCCGACAAAAATCGGCACGTGTGAGTGATTTTTTTTGATGTTGATTAACTTTTTCAATTTCAACAGTGGAAAAGGTGTTTTGGTGATAAAACAACATTCCAAGGTAAGTAAATACTGTGTATTATCCGTATTGCTTGAGATTATTGTGAAAACGACACGATTTCATCAAAATAATCTAGTAGGCAATGTTGTGTACTGTTTTGTTAACTTGAGTGACACAACTTTGCCTAGGTCTAGGGTTGTCACTAGTTGCATTTAATTAATTATATATTTTAAAAAAATAATTTGATTCAATACTTTTCTCTAATATGTTTATCTGACATTAAAACAGAATTCGAAAAATTGTCAAATTTCGAAACTAATATATTATGATCTTAATATATGAAATTACGGTAGGTATACCAGTATCTCATGGCACAAAAATAATTAGAAAAAGCGATTTCATACAGTAACTTAAATTTTCTGTAGTATTTATAATTATGGTCTCTGATCATATCATAATATGTATAATCGTACAGATCTAGTAAAATCATAGACTAGATGTATAATGTACACTGACACATCTAATCTTGTAATGGAAGTTGAACACAATCTTTTACTTTGAGTTCTACTTTCAATTGACGACTCTGTAACAAACAATACAGGGAGAAAAAAATTGCCCTTGCTGGTTGTCTTGCTGGTTCTTTCCAGTACAAGGTCTCCCGCCATAGATTTGTGAACCAATGGCGTAGCTTCTTTGACGTTCAAAAGTGATTGTAATTGAATAAAGGATATTGAATTTGAATAACTAAACTCATATAGGATTTAAGCTGGAAAAATGTCATGTAGTACCTATACACCTATACGACAATTCTTTTGCATTTCTGAAATGTTTTGTGTTATAGATATTATTCAAATAAGACTTAATTCTTTTGCAGTTCTGTAGCAGTTAAAACCGAAGCAGGAGAAAACTAGGCGCTCGTAGGTACGCCGATTACTCGGGAGAAATGTTAAGTTTGGCAGCTGATCTCGTGCGAATCAAAACTATTTCCTCATATGAAGCGGAAAAGCAGTTGGGGATCCCTCGACGGACCATTGTTTATATTTATTTTTTTAACAAAAAATAAATAAAAATTATTACAAAGTAATCTGTATTTTTTTTTGGTTCAACCGCTACAGTCGACGACATTTTTGTATGGGAAGTCTGTAGTACCTGCTACAACTTTGCCTATGAACTGTGAAAAAAATTATAATACCTACATTGCATTTATTAAACAGGAGACAATAAACGCGGTGTCCAACGCATTCGGGAAAAAATACTGGAAGTGTAAGCGTATTATGAATTGCGGTATCCTTGCAGGCAATGTTGCGTCTTTTTCACACAACTTTGCCTACGTCTTTGAATACTTATAATTCAGCAGAACTGCAAGGATTGAATAGATTTGGACTCTATCTAGCAAGGCATGAGGTCTGTTTTCTATCTAAAGCTCATTATTAGTCATAATAATGTATAGGTTTAGGGATATTCACAAAAAACGTCAAAATCTAGGCAAAGTTGCAGCATTCTACGGTAATTAAATTGTATTTTTTTTATTATATGTAAATATGCAATCTGTTTCTCTGAGAACATTCAGCAAATGGTCAAGAACTTGCTATTGATCTTTGGGGATTGGGGCAGTATGTCCAGTGACATACGCCCTTTATGGTTCATTACATATTTGTGTCATACATAAGTTTAGTCCCTTCCATACAGATCTCTGGGAGTCCTTCGCTCTAATCTTTTAAAAGTTGCAGTGCTACTCATCAGGTTTGTGGCCAATCTGTTTGGGTGGTTTTCTAGTCTGTTCTTGTATGATCTCAATGAGTCCCTGATCTCACCTGTACCGATTTGATTTTAAGATCATGGTGGAGTTGTTGGTTTGTTATAATACCATGGGGCATTTGTGATTATTCGCAGCATTTTAGACTGGAATCTTTGTAAGATTTCTGTGTTCGAATTGGAGGCGGTCCCCCAGAGCTGAATCCCATACGTCCATATGGATGATATGGGTTTAAGGATACACTTATACAAAAGCAACCTGTTATTCATAGATAGCTGTGATCTTTTGTCTAGCAACCAGTAAATTTTTCTCAGATGAATTCCCAATGCCTTAAGTTTGGTGAAATATATGTTTTTTCCAGGTGAGACGACGGTCAAGAAAAGTCCAATTTGTACATAAAAGCAGTAATAGCAGCAGTAAATAAAAAAAAAGTACATAAAAGCAGTCAATAGAGAGAAAAATTTTTTTTTCACTAAATTTGAACATAAAAGTGTTAAATTTTGAGTACTTAAATGTTTATTTTTACCAAGTAATGGCCCCTATAACAATTTCTTTTTATTACCTCTTATTAATCCAGATCTTTTAACCTTGACAACAAAAAAAAATCAACATTTTGTCTCTAATACATGCTTAGCTACGAGGCTTTTTTGCCTGGGGCCTGCAAAATTTAACAAATTTTAATTAAATGATCAAACGTACTTACCTGAAGTGAAGTTCGATCTTGATTATCCTGTCTTCGCCGAAGAGATTTATTCCTTAACCATGTAGTAGCCCTGCTACTACATGGTTAAGTAGCTAACCCTATCGCACAAGTTTTAAAGTCAGAGAAAGAAAACCACTATATCTTCCTCTGTCTGATCACACCTGACACGCCTCCGCAGTACCGACCTCATTCTTTTTAGAGAAATAGAGCAACATTGATATATAGGAGGATAAGATTCAGGGAGGGAGGGACCTTAAATCTCTTCGGCGAAGACAGGATAATCAAGATCGAACTTCACTTCAGGTAAGTTCGTTTGATCATTTAATTATCCTGTCTTCGTCCTCCGAGATTTATTCCTTAACCATGTAGATGTTCAGAGAGTATAAAATCAATGTTGCGACAATAAAAAATAAACAACATTACAGTAAAACATCAAAACATAATTATTACGTATTTCCATTTTTTTTGCGCCACTAGCGAAAATTCAAAACAACAAAATATTGTGAACAAAAAACTAATCAACCGACAGTATTATTTTAAGTACCTTATAATAATTATAATTGTGACAAAGATTCAATAAAATTGGTTTCAGAACTAATATACGCGCAAGCGCCTCTGTCTGATCACACCGGTATATGTGTTCTGTGATCACACCTGACAAGCCTCCGCAGTACCGACCCCATTCTTGTCCGTGCGCGCGCGGCGTTCGCACGAGTGTAACAGTAATATAATTTGTGCATGAGTGTAGGTAACCTACGTAAAAAAAAAGGTATAAATTTACGGTTATTTGCTTATTTGTTAAGTATGCCTAAACGAAAACACTGTGAATCCGAAGAAGATAAATGGCTAAGGAAGATGAAGAGATACGAAGAAAACCTTAATTAGGAAAAACGTAGGGGCAAGCCGGAGGCACATTTTGTACTCAGATGATGGCGAAAATGATGTGCAACCAGAAGAATAGGAATTATGGTATAGATTTGCAGCTGGTTACAATGATTTTTAGGAAGACCTTACACTCGTCCATCCTGACGCGTGTAATGTCCTCATACACGCCACCTTACACTTGGTCAAACAGAACAATCAATTTATTCAAACTATATTGATTATTTATAAATTTGATAGCAATAACATTTGTAACACAAATAATGCAACAGTGCGTGCCCGCGCATCCGTCCGACGGTTGTTGGCAGCCTACTAATTTCGCACCGCCGTCGGTGCGGGCGAGAGTAGAGTACATCGAGTGACAGAGGCCTGACATGAGCTTGGAAAAAAGCGGCAAATTCAAAAATTCTAGCTCTGGTAATACTGTCTACAGAAGGTAAAATACATTTTGATACTGTAACATAAATTTCTCTACAAGAAATTTCTAATCAGGTTCCTACTGCCATCTAGTGACATTTCCATGTATTAGTTACCTTTTTTTATCTTAATTCAGAAAACATTGAACGCGCCTTGGGTTATAATAGTTTTATGTATATCGTGTCTTTGATTATTTCAAATTTAGTTCAGGAACTTTTAATTCAATAAATATCGATAGTTTACTTGATTTTTTTATCTATGTTTATTAGTCTATGTTATCTCGGAATAGTGAGTCTGTGGATTGGCCGAGCCGAGACAGCCATATTTTCTGTTTTGACGTTGACGGTCGAACGCTTGTGCCTGTTGGCTATCTACAAATTATTTTATTAAAACAAATCTCAAGTATCGATAAGCGAACACCTAATCTTCCACACAGTTGGATTTACTCAATTTAATATAAGGGCCTCTAACCCATTTTACCCGTTCGTTCACATGATTTTGGAGCACGCATGACATAGTGTAGCGTCATTAAAATAGACACCAGCCAGCAATCTACCAGCACAGCCAGGCAGACCCACTTTCCTCCGACAGGAGGAATTCCCTTACCCCGTGATTATCGCATACCCCGGAGTCAGACTCAATTACTGAACCCGGTTGCCCCGACTTCTCTTCTACCATCAGTGTCCGGTGGACCGGAGCCCGTGGTGTCTCCGGAGCGGGATCTCCTCGAATATAACAGCTGAGTCCACTCCATACAAAACAGTTAATTATAAAACAAACCGTCCTTAGGTAAAGGCTTTTAACGAGTAAATTACAAGAGTGCGTTATCGATCAAATCGTGCAAAGAACCTGTACCATATAGTTAAATAATATTAGTGATACAAATCCTCACCACTGATTGGCAGCCGTAGGCTACAATCAGTGCGCCCACTAATATTGTGTTCCCTTGGATAAGATAAAGAAAATTATTTTGTCGGCTTTGCCGGATTAAACCACATATTTTGACACTTCACTCGTTTCATTTATCTCTTTAATATTAAATAACCTTAATTAAAGCTAACTCAAAAAATAAGTATTACAATACTTGAAAATAATATTCTAATATTTTTTTTATTTATGTAGTAATTTAAAATGTTAAATTTGTGAGAGGATTGACTTTTTTCCCCTTTTTTTTCCAACTATATTCTACTGAATATAGTAGGAAGAAAAGGAGTTGATACTTTTAAAAAATTAAATATTAGCTAATGTTTAGTTTCAATGAACTACTAACAATGAACCTTTTATAAGAAATCGCTGTATTTGGATTTCATGAATGTTAAAATTACTTAATATCTGTAATATTTCGACAGAAATTAAGAAAAAAATATTATGAAATTGTTTATTACAAAGTATCAAAATCACCATGTTGAACTAAACTACATGGGGACATTGTATCAGTGTTGCTACTTGAAAAAATGTCAGGTTCATCTTTCATTAGCCAGACTCTAATAGCGCTGATAGTGACTTTTATTGATTTTCGGACCGCAGCCTAAGTAGTCTGTGCACCTTGTTGGTGATTGACACGATTGACAGCAATGGCAACTGAGGCGCGTTCAGAGCCTCAGGGCTACGTTCCAAAACATCACCCGGAGTGAATAGGTGGTGGGGGGAGAGTGGCCGGTTAGGGTGGTCGGAGTGTTGGTTGTTTTAGAACGGCAAGAGTGTTGTCTGCTTTGTTTACATTACCAAATATGCAAAAATAAGAAAATATATAATTCATCGGCGCGTCCGTTCGCTTTAATGCATGGATTACATTCCTGTTTCATCTACGAAAATGCTAAAACCAACAGAATATGAATTCTGTTAAATCGCGGCCTAACCTAGCTTCAGCAGAAATGAAGGCCAATTTTACAATCATGTCTCTTAGGATACCTATAGTCTTTGGAATTTAAAATTAACTTATTGTCGCCGTTACGAAGCGCATCCTCGCTCTCCGAGATGTACAAATTGTGTGTGAATATGAAATCTTTGTAATCACAATCACACACAACTTTAAAATCCACACAATTTCCCGCCAAATCCAATCGAGTGAAATTACACCTTGCTATATTATGCGGGTGAGATTCTACTCGATCGAGTGCGCTCCGTAGCGTTTTAGGACACGCCACTCCAACACTCTCGAGTGCACCCGAAATGTTTTAGGACATACTTCGGGTGACCGAGTGCACTCGGGTGATGTTTTGGAACGTAGCCCTGGGTGTAGTTGTCCGGTTGTTTTTTAACTCGCTCAAAGGCGTTGAACGCGTTGCAGCAACCAAATCTTTTATCTCCCTCTTTCACATGAATTTTTATTTCTCTCTCTTTCTATCAGATGACATTTTAGATAATGGCCGCCAATATCATCCAATCACGTAAGAGTATTTCAGTCATAAACGTCAGAGCGTTTTACAACCATCAAATTCGATGGTTGTTCGGTTGTAACTCGCGCCAACACTCTAAGGTCTTGAACGGGCGGTTGTTTCACCCGCGGCCCGTTCCAGATAAGCATTTTTAGCCATAAATACCAACATTTTTACCATCTCTGCGTTCCATTAGCCGGTGATGCTAGTTTTTCTTGCTGGTTGTCATGCGTTTCATTTAAGCATTTTTAACACGAAATGCTAGCATCAAATACCCATGCTAATAGATGGGTCCTCTGATACCACTTTTTGACAGCTTTCAAATTTGACATTTGGAATCTTTTTTTCAGGAATCAAAAAGGATTTTCAGCGGATTTAAAAAAAATATTGAAAGATATTTGTAGTATTAGCCAATTCTGATTTATATTATAAAAAATTTTAAGTGGCTGGACTAATTAAGTGAGGTGTCAAAATTCAGCACGAAAAATCAGTACTTTGCGTTTCATTTGTAACAATTAGCGCGGCTAAAAATGTCAACATTTCTTAAAAGAAACGCAAAACGAGGCTAACATCAGATGTTAGCCTCAGAAAGTAGCAGTGCTTTATCTGGAACGCAGGGCCGGTTGTCACGCTCAAAGGCATTGAACGGGGTTAGAGCGAAAAGTTGTACTTCGCGCGAAGGCTCTGAACGCGCCTCTGTGGTGGTGTCGGCGAAAGTTGTCAAAAATACCGTAAAAATACCGCCGTGCGTTACAAACATTTTTAAATGATAATGGATAAGATTTTGTTGTAATATGTAAAACTACAATAAACTGTTATTACGCTTAAACAATACAAGTTGGAAGATAGTGTAATTTACATGTACCTATGGCAATAAAATTATGAACGATTCTATTAAAATAACCTAACTTGTTTTCGTTTAGTTTTTCATTAATTGAGGAAATATACAAAAATTCAACAACATGCAAAAACTTCAAGATAGCGTGTTCTCAATAATAAAAACAACAAATTTGTCGCCTGCAGTATTTAGTTTTCTACAACCTTCCGATGATTTTACTGGTTTGTATTTTTTGTTGTGTTAATGAATTTTAATTCGAGCTTTTTCTCTTAATCATAGTAAATAACATTGTACCTTTAAAATGATTACATTTCCGAAAATTATCGTATACAATAAAGTAACCGGCTTAAAAAATGTAGTCAGTGGCAACAATACCTACATATAAACATTCAGTTAATGTTTTATTGAATATGAAACATTTAAATGAGTTACTTATATGTAGTGTTAAAAATACACAAAATTATTTAAAAAATTGTCATATTAGCTGCTAATTTTTGTAGGATTTCACCAGAAAGCACATAAGCATGTAGGCCCGTAATAATATCTATTGTACTGTATTAATAGATATTGATTAAATTCCAGACAAAACTCCGCTTGGCGGCATACTTAACGATACTCGGCAAGGATGGCTAGCTTTGGGTTTGAAATTCTGTGTTGTTGACCTTAGAACTGGTCTAAAAGTAGCTGCCAAAACATTTGGAACACCACACAGGTATAGATTGTCTTGTACAATATTTTCAAGACATTGAAAAGTATAAGATAAAAAGATCATTTTACATTATTTTCAATAAAAGAAAATATTCAGTTTTTGTCCACTTTTCCTAATGCATACCTATATACATTAAAAATAATAATTTCTGTTGATTCCAGCAGCTTCAAAACTTCAATCACAAGTGTTATCGAGTTACCAGTACCATTGACTGCTAATTCTAAGCAGCTTATCATCAGTTTATCTGATGATAAAACAAGCTCCATATATGTATTTCACATAAACGGTTCACAAACCTTGAAGTGTATACAAACAGATATAGTAGTGACAGAGCTAGCAGTTTGCAATCAGATGCCTGATGGACCCCTTACTTGTTTTGATGGTGTCATCATTGCTGGTACAAAAACTGGGGAAATATTTGCATTTGATCTTAATAGAGCTGGTCTTGTTCAAGGTAATAATTATTGCACTAAACTAAAAGTCCAAAATTTTAATTATGAAATATCACTCTCGTTTATTTATTTTCCCACTAAGGTTTTGAACTCTATGTTCCCTATTTATTAATCTATATTTATTACTTAGAACCTTTACACCAAAAGTTTAAAGTGTTTTTGTGTGTTTTTCTGTTTACTTCCTCCTTTTAACAACCACTGCTTTACTTTTTATGGACTCAAAACCTTGTGCGACCCTTGCTTTCACATTGGATACTGAAGATCACCTGCATATTTGACTTAAAATTGTTATTTAGGATTTTATCAGTGGCTTGTAGATTGGACACTATTGTTATTTAGGATTTTATCAGTGGCTTGTAGATTAGGCGCTTAACACATTGCCGCCGCATTCCGCTGCGGTGTACGGAGGGACGAAAACTGCATGCGGCTGCGGCAGCACGGAACCGTGCCACCATTCGGTTTGCTCCGTATCACCGTCTGGAGCTGCGGTGCACGACGCCCCGCATCACCGCATTATCTATGTCGAGATCTATTATGCGTATGCACGTCCTTTCTATGCAAAAATCCGTACGATACTGCGGCACAGTGTGGCACACCCCGCGGACCGCACCGCATCACCCTCCGGGAGTGCGGTGCCGTCGCGCGCGCCGCACAACCGCACGGGCATGCGGTGTGAGTGTGTTATACCCTGCAGTTTTTGTATACAAATTAAGATTCTTCAGTCAAAATTAAAAACCGCAGCACCGCACACCGGAGCGGCATCCGGTGCAATGTGTTATGCGCCTTAGACACTATTTAAACCACAGAACACAGAAAGAGGTTAGAAAGGCAATCGTGCACCGTTTGTACGGGAACCGCTGTCGCCAGTTTTGCTCCCACTTCTTTTCCTTGCACCGCCCATGCAAAGTCGCGCGAAATCGGGCTGAACCAATCACAACGCTCACTGGGCTCCTCATTCACAGAAATTCACTGACGTCCAGAGCCGCGTGTACAAATAACATTATTTTAGTGATTGACATCGATTAATAGCTATCGATATTAAATATTGCCCGCAATTTAACCATTTGAAATATTTAGAAAACCAAAAAATAATTATTACTTTCATTATACGTTTATAATTAATAATATTCAAGTAATATTTTGTTTCTATGTAACAAAATTAAAGCTTTTTAGCTCAAAAATGTTGTAGGTTAGACGTAAAATAAAAGAAAAACTATAATACTATAATGCACCGGTCTGAAAGCATAAACTAGAATGGATAATCTGACAAACGGACGTGCGGTAGTTTAGTTGTTAGGATATTTTAGTTGGATGGAGAAGTAAATATTTTTGTAAAGTAAATATTTACCTGTAAATTTGTGTTTTTAAAGTACTCAAATCTTCATGTCTTGCATGGCCACCTACCTATGCTAAAATAGTCATATAAATATTATGGTGATATTAAAAATTCTAAGTTGTAAAATTAGTTTAGAATTTGCCCATAATTTTTTTACTAATCGAACTAATTGTATCGTGAAAATTGAAATTAATTTTACAATTTTAATCTTTGATTACATCGCCGTACTTATATGAATAGGATGTTAGAAAGGGTAGGTGTTAGCTTCGCCAAACATTCTGTATTATCGATAAGTAATAATTATTATTATGACATTTTAAGTGACAAATAATATGTTATGTTTACTTTATACAAATATTTTTGTAAACAAATATTGCGTTTTTTGATTAGCACGGCACTATCCCTTGTACTGCGACATTACGCGCTCTAAGTAATATGGCAAAAATCGCGGGCGTACATTGCCGGTAATGTATATTTTTTAGAAAAATATTATGTAACTTATCGTTATGATCAGTTTTGGTGGATTTTGACATTATGATCTATGGAATATGGTCATTATGATTAATTTACTACTTACCGATGAAAAGAAATTCCTTCTTTAGCTACACTTGACACCTGACTTATTGTTTTACAAGTAATTATAGCACAAGAAGGCATTTTTTTATATTTATAGCGCCGCGCTTCACGATACACTCACTGTAGTTGTCCGTCAGTGATTAAACAACGCGTTCGCGTTACGGGGCCACAAGTATGAGCATTTAGTCATAGTTGTGGCTACGCGTGCCCCGCCCACATAGCCCTTCTAACCTCTTTCTGTGTTCTGTGATTGAAACTATGGATCGCTGTGTCAGTTGTGGGATAGCAACTAGCCACTGCAATACACTAGGCTGAGGACCCTTAGACTATCAAACATCATAGGTACTGGAGTCACAAACTCCATACTTGCCATCTACCTATGACTGACTATATTTATATTGACTCATGACTTATCAAACATTTTACACCTAATATAACAAACTTTAGTGTTTAGACAGCATTTTTTGTACTTATGAGTTATCTGACAGTTAGGAAATGCAATTTCAACTTACTTTTAGTAAACTGGAGGATTATATCTCGGCTTAAGATTGTCTACACTTATAAAATTTTCAGTGAGGGTCATATAAGCTTCAACATTTTATTTCACACCATTTTAATTTGTTTACATACAGGGCCCAGCTTTGAATGTGATTATTTCAGCCTCCTTTGAGTATTAAAATATAGTTTTTACTGTCTTGTTCCATATAAATTGTGAAATTACATTCTTTGTTTTGTTTCAGCATTAAAGGATATATCTCAAGGCTATGAGCAATTTATACAGAATGAAAACTCTCCTGCTACCCTCAAATTCTTGCCATTACATTCCATAGAATACATTGAAGAACAGAGAGATCTTGCCTTAGAAAACAATGACCACCTAGCAATAATGTTCAATGATAACTGTGTTGTTGACGGCCAGTACATATTCCGTAACCCAGATGGTTCGGTTTGCATGAAAGCTAAAAGACAACACATTAGAGTGACTGTGATACAATTTATACCTCAGTTAGGAAGTCTTGCAGTTGGTTTTAATTTTGGTGCTTTCCAAATTTGGAATCTTTTAACATTGGAACTAGAATTCACATCTCAAATTAGTGTAGAGGGTATGCCTGTTACCCATTTTGGATTTCAGGTAAATTTATTTTATTTATTTATTTACAAAGTCGAAAGATATAAAATTCGAAACGAAAAACACATGGCAGGATCGAACCCCGGACCTCCGTCGTAAGGCGTCGTCCTAATAGAACGCGAATGCGCGATCATCGCGCGAGTAAGCGATGCGACTATCGTGTGTTCACGCGATAGCAAATACTGGGTGTCCTAATAGAACGCGAATATGCGATTGCGCGAATTGACGACGCGAACGATCATGCTGGCCGGCAAGGCAAGCGGGATGACGGCGCGGTGCCCCGCCGCACTCCCCAACGAGCGACATAGCGCGACGCGATTGCCGCGCGAATGTCAGTTAGGACACCTATTCGAATTCAATATGTTTGATGGCGCATTCGTTCGAACTAAGTTCGTGCGAACAGAATTTCAAACTTTTGAGTCGCACGACCACGTCGTTCGATTGTCAATTAGGACACCTATTGGAGTTTGGAGTTTGATCACGCGTTCGTACGAGCAAAATTCACGCGAACCTACGATGATCGCGCATTCGCGTTCTATTAGGACGATGCCTAAGAGTATGATTTTTTATAAGTCATTGCAATGAACTAAACAAAGCATAAATATGTATTTGTAAAATAAAATCATAAGCATAGCAGGAGTTTAAAGTGCTATATGTTGAATGCGTGCGAGAACTACTGAGCCCAATGTAGTAAAGGCTCGATGGCCCGAGCTTGCTCAGAATTAATTGTCAGTGGCGTTAGTTGCGTCATCTCGCGGTAAAATAAAACAGCCAGAAGAATAGCCCGACTTAAATAGGTCCCATTACTTTGTATGGGATGAGGCATCTGTACTGTAGTATTATATTATCTGTGATCTCGGCGAAGTGACGCGAGGGGTATCCATCCACACTCGCCTTTCCTCAGTTAACTCTGTGTCGCCAGCTAATTCGTACATAGCCCGAATAGGGAGTCAGTTCAATTTTGCTTGAAACTCAGATGTGATATAACTTTTGTATGCCAAAGATATACCGGATGCATGCATTCTCTAACCTCTCCAGCTTATTAATCCCTCAACAGGATCCAGGTAAGCAACATTACGATAACCCAAAAGAGGGACAAGCAATGATTGAGCTAGCGATAGCTTTGTCTCCTGAGAAAGAAATGATGCCATCTTTTTAATGAATGAAGAGAAGCAAAAACTGCAGCCCACTTCTTTAACTTGAGAGCACCACGAAAGAGATTGATCCGTATAAAAACCCCAATTCTTCACAGTCTTAGCATATGGGATTAATATATTTTTAAATTTAACACCAAGCAACACCACACCTTCAATCCTGCACACAAAAGGCGTACTGCCGATTACAATTGCTTGCGGTATTTACAATATAGACTAATATATTCTCTGTTGTTGTCAGGAGCCTTGTGATGACCCTCGTGCATTTTGCTATCTGTGGGTTGTTTATTCATCACTTGATCGTTTTGACGAAGAGGAATTCCCGTTAGCTGTGATGTATTCTCTAACATATCATGGCAAACGAATGTTGTCCGATACAAAGTGCCTTTATCAAGTAAGTGTGTGTGTGTCATGTTGTTAATAATAAATTTTGTATTTGTGGAGTAATTCACATTAAAACCTAAATCAATTCAAGTATATACCATTAATGCTTTTCAATTATTAACAAAGTTACAATGCAATAAATCTCCCAGTGTGTGCATTTGTTTGTATCAAACCAAAATACATAGTTTGTTTTTCTATTGAGTTATTGACAAAGTTTTTTGTTAACAGGAATTTTCAATGGCCTCAATCAGATTTCAAGTGGAGCTCAATGCTATGGAGAATGTCGGATATCTTATTGGTGGGAGATGTGTATCATGCCACACTTACACGATTACTTCTACACTAGGCAATGAAGGAGAAGACAGTAAATATATTTCAATATACATATAGATTTTAGAATGATGTATATTGAAAAATAAACGCAAAATAAAATACACGCTTATTTTACATTTTGTCATGACAGGTATGCTGAACATTTGCCAATTAGTGTGGGAGTGTTGGGGTGAAACGGAGTCGTCTGTGCAATATGGAATGCTGTTGTTCGACCTTGATCAGTGGTACAAGGATCAAATGCCAGGTAACTGCAAAAGAAAGCAGAGAAAAGCATACTTACTAAAAAACATTATGCCATTGCGGCACATACCTACCGATGGATATTGGCAGGCGTCTGCGGAATTCCTTCACCGGAGTGTTGGCATACTCAGTAAAAAGGCCTTTAATGTCTATCTTACCCTTAAGGGGGCGGAGAAATGATATTTTTTTTACTGTTAATTAATTGTGTGAGTGTCGTAAAATATATCAACGTATCAACCAACACAATATCAATTCTCATTCCCACTTCTGTTTCCCGTATTTCCAATTGTTGTGTTTATTTGTTAGAGACGTACCGGCTTCAGAGCAACGCGTTTATGAGCGCGAGCTGGTGCTCAGAGCTGGCCGGCATGAGGGCGCTCGACGCGAGACTCGAACCTGTGTCCGTCGCACCGTACTCGCACGCTACCAGGCTGGAGGAGCACTTCTTCCCCAACTCGCTGCAGTACCGTACGTTATAGATATTGTTACAAGAATGTATATGTCGCAATATTATGTGTCTGTGCTCTCTGTTATTGAAAGTTATAACGGGTGTAAAAAAAACCAATCACAAAGGCGAAGCCCATGTATTGAACCCACCGTAAATATCATTTCTGTCTTCTAGACCATACCTGAGAAATGAATAGTTACCGAGATATTAAAGTTCAAAGTGACAAATATTTTTTCCAGGTTTCTATACCAGAGTGCTTGGAATATTATTTGTTAATTTTCATCCAAAGAAACTTCACAGAAAAAATCAGTATTTATTAACAAATAAAAGTTTTTTCTTCCAACTATGCTCTAATTTCATCATAATCACACTGAAAACTGAGCACAAAGCGAGTCTTTAGTGCTCTAGAGCAATAAAAATGTATGAAATTTCATTATTGCACAGTTTTGTTTATTTTTATCGCACAAAGAAGTTACCAATTTCAATGGAATAGTTATCTATTCAGCCAGCGGATATCGATACTTTCATAGTTTATATACGTTTTATTCATTTCTATCCTACTTGTTCCAAATTTAAAAAATGATTGCTGCCAACTCTGATTTAAAAATGTAAATTCGCGGGAACTTTAATAATTTTGCGTGGCAATATTTTTGGAATTGTTAAAGTGTGATACTGTCTTATTTTGATTGCTTCGTATTGAAAATTAAAATGGAAACATCTAGCAACTCATTAACTCCGGAAAATATTTTAAATGAAGCCGACAGTGTTATAGAAAACCTTTTACCCTTAAAATCACGAGTACAATACGTAAAATCTTAAACTTCTATTTTCATTTTTTGACGTGACTTATTTTTATCTACTATTCCTATAGGTAATAGTTGAAAGAAAAGCAGATTATGCACCTCGCCTTAAGTAATTTATTATTGCCCTCGTGCCTGTTAGAAAAATTTAAATTACTTTGTGCTCGGTGCAATAATCTATTAATTTACAACGCGCAATGTCACAGACGCTGTCTATTGTCGCCGTGAGCCGCTGACTCTCGCAGAGACGATATCTGTAGCGCGCGACCGCGCGTTACATTGCGTAGTACTTTTAGCAGTTGTTTTTAAAAGCTAAAAATTAATTTCGTTTCCCACCAAAAATTCCCTACCAAAAAAATAGACGCAGGCTTTGTGATTAGTTTTTTATACCGTGTATTTCATTATATACTTTCAGCCTTAGACCATTTAGTACTAAATGGTCTAAGCTTTCAGCCGATTCTGATTTGTATTATTCCGATTTTAAAGTTACTGGACGAAGTAGGTGAGGTGTACATAAAAAAAACGTGGCTAATTTCAGATGTTAGCACCATAAACTGGCGATGCTTATCTGGAACGCACCTTTTATTGTCCTATTTACAGCAGTAAAATCTAACCTGTCATCAGCATCATATTTCTAGGTTGCATATGCCTAACAACGTCTGAGGCGTGCGTGCTGAGCTCGGTGGGCATACAGCGGCAGATCATCAGCTCCATAGACGACGGGGGCCCCGCCGTATTGCTAAGCCCCACGCGGCTGTACCACGCGTGTCTTGCGGCGGGACTGGCGCCCCTCTACACGTACCACTACAGCCGCTCTGTGGACCAGGTGAGTCACTATGAAGAGGTGGGGGGGGGGGGGTCATAGCTTCTTAAAATACAGCGGCAGGCCATTAGCCCTTTCGAAGAGGGATAGATGATGAGGGCCCCGCCGCGTTGATAAGCCCCACGCGGCTGTACCACGCGTGTCTTGCGGCGGGACTGCCGCCCCTCTACACGTACTACTACAGCCGCTCTGTGGACCAGGTGAGTCACTATGAAGGGTAGGCGGGGGGGTCATAGCTTCTTAGAATACAGCCGCAGGTCATTAGCTTTTTAGATGATGAGGGAACCGCTGCGTTGCTAAGCCCCATGTGGCTCCATCACACGTATCTCGCTGCGGGAATGGCGCCTCTACACGTACCACTACAGCCGCTCTGTAGACTAGGTGAGTCGTTGTGGGGAGTAGGGGGGGGGGGTCATAACTAGAATACAGTGGGAAATCGTCAGGTCCTTTGGCGACAAGGGCCACACCGCGATGCTTAGCCCTATGATAAGGTGAGTCGCTGTGGGGAACGAATACTTAAAATACAGCGGCAGGCCATTAGCCCTTTCGAAGAGGGATAGATGATGAGGGCCCCGCCGCGTTGATAAGCCCCACGCGGCTGTACCACGCGTGTTTTGCGGCGGGACTGGCGCCCCTCTACACGTACCACTACAGCCGCTCTGTGGACCAGGTGAGTCACTATGAAGGGTAGGCGGGGGGGTCATAGCTTCTTAGAATACAGCGGCAGGCCATTAGCCCTTTCGAAGAGGGATAGATGATGAGGGCCCCGCCGCGTTGACAAGCCCCACGCGGCTGTACCACGCGTGTTTTGCGGCGGGACTGGCGCCCCTCTACACGTACTACTACAGCCGCTCTGTGGACCAGGTGAGTCACTATGAAGGGTAGGCGGGGGGGTCATAGCTTCTTAGAATACAGCCGCAGGTCATTAGCTTTTTAGATGATGAGGGAACCGCTGCGTTGCTAAGCCCCATGTGGCTCCATCACACGTATCTCGCTGCGGGAATGGCGCCTCTACACGTACCACTACAGCCGCTCTGTAGACTAGGTGAGTTGTTGTGGGGAGTAGGGGGGGGGGGGGGTCATAACTAGAATACAGTGGGAAATCGTCAGCTCCTTTGGCGACAAGGGCCACACCGCGATGCTTAGCCCTATGATAAGGTGAGTCGCTGTGGGGAACGAATACAATGGGAAATCGTCAGCTCCTTTGGCGACAAGGGCCCCACCGCGATGCTTGGCCATATGGATGAGGGGCGTCGCCGTGGGGGATAGAGGGGCGTCATAGCATCATCAGCTCCTTTGAGACTTGAAGTTTTCGCCAGGTTGCACTGTAGAACACTTGTTGATGTTGTCACTCGTGTGTGTCATAGGACGAAATGCGGCGATTCCTTCTGTCTGTGGCGTTAGAAGCTCGCCTGTCGCGTTTCCTGAAGAAGTGCGCCCACGACTGGGCCCCGGGAACCCATGCTGGCGTGGGCTGTACGCTGCCGTTTCTGGTGAGGCGAAAATAAACAATTTACGATATTTTCTTTAAAATAACCAAAATGCAAATTTAAGTAGTTAACTTCAGAGCGCAATCGAAGTTGTTAGAAAGATTTTTATACACGGTGTTTCATAATAACCAATAAATAATCAATGCGTTATCTAAAAGTAATTATTAAATTGTGTTTACCCGTAATGTCATTCAACCCAAAATTTTCATGTAACTAATAGACATGATGATGATACTATGATGTACATGAAAATTTTGGGTTGAATGACATTACGTGTAAACACATTTTAATAATTAGTTTTAGATAACGCATTGATTATTTATTGGTTATTATGAAACACCGTGTATATATGGACGATTTTGCTATTCGACTTAAGTACATAATGCAGCAAGAATTGACGGAAAACAAATTTCTACATTGATAAATTTTTCAAATACATATTTACGTCACCTTGACTTGTTTTGTTCCTTTATCATGCTAAACTGGCAAAATTGTGCAGAACATCTCAGATTAATTTAGTCACTGAATTGTCACACAAGGCCAAACTTGTGCCATTGAAATTCAATTCTAAGCTAGGCTTACACAAAGGATACTATAAATGATGTATGCGATTAGTGACGTGATATGTAAGTTATTTTTGTGTTTTATATCTTCACAGGTGGACTGGAGTTGGAAGCGGGCTATTGAATTAAAAGAGAACGCAAAAGAGCTAACTGCTCCTTTATTTTCATCCTCTACAATGCCAGACAGGTGTGTCAGTATTAGTGATGTCTTTGAACAGTTAATATCGTTGGTTATGAATGAATGAATAAACACTTTATTGCACATAGAATACACATACAAAGGACATAACATCATAAATCACATTGACAATAGGCGGAATTGCTACGGTAGTGATTTTGTATAAAGATACGGGATAGTGGACAAAGAATGTGACATCAAAATGTAAACTGAATTTTAAAAAAGCAGTTCATTTTTGTTTAAAGATTTGTATTGGTTTTCCGCACGTGCATGCATTTGTAGGAGTACTACACATTTAAATGAAACAAACTTTCTGATTTTACTTGTGTATATGTGGTCGTAACAATATCCTACTTATTGAGTCTAGTATTTCCAACTTAAGATAATTCAAATATTTTTAAGACCAAATATACCTGAGTTTATGCGGAAAGTGTGTTTTATTTTAATAATTTTATGTTATTAATGTCGACAGAAACGTGGTGCGTTGCTTGGATCATTGCGTACAGCAGTTGACGCAACTGACTGGCCTTCTGGACGCAGTTCTGACGAAGTGCTGCAATCTTGTCGTCCCCGACGGTTTGTATTGTATTAAAAACTGATATCGACGCTAATAATAATAAATGTAATAATAAAAATTTTGTGATATAGTTATGTGTACAGTTTGCTTATAATTTGGAGATTTTTAATTCTTCTTTTTTTCTTAGATATCTTTTCTATGAATTCGGTTTTTAAAGAGTTATTTTGTGACTTAAATACTTTGTATTGTGTAAAAATTTCAAGTTGAAATGAATTCGGTGTGTAAGATGCGAAGTCTTACGAGGTGTGTAAATTAAGTAATGACACTGGCAACGTTGCGTTTGATCTGGCAACACTGGAAGCGCGGGGCTTAGTGGGGCGGCAGAGGAACATGTGATCCACCTTCAGTACGAGTTTGACCTCGCTCGAGTCATTTGCTTGTGCGTAGCGATTGTTTTTGTGAAACAGTTTTTTCTATTGTGTTCTAAAAATGAATGACATCAATTTCGAGCAACGGTGTGCTATCAGGTTTTGCTTCAGACTTGGGCACAGAGCAACGGAAACTCTTCTTAAACTTCAGTAGGCCTACGGAGATAGTGTTTTGTCAAGGGTCCAGGATTTTCGGTGGTTTAAGGCATTTTCAGAAGGAAGAGAGTCGATTGAAGATGAACCACGAAGCGGAAGGCCTTCATCTTCAAGAACCGATGAAAATGTCAACAGAATCGGGGATCTTGTGCGTTCAGATCGTCGGTTGACAGTCAGAATGATAGGGGAAGAGTTAAATTTGACTCATACCACCGTTCATCAAATTTTGACCAATGAATTGGGGATGAGAAAAATCTGCGCAAAAATGGTTCCAAAAAACCTTTCGCAAGACCAGAAGAACATCAGGAAGGAAAGGTGCCTTGACTTTTTGGATTCAATTGAAAATGACCCCCATTTTCTGGAACGTGTCATTACTGGTGATGAGACTTGGGTGTTTGAGTACGACCCAGAAACCAAGCGCCAGAGCATGGAGTGGCACACTTCAACCTCTCCAAGGCCAAAAAAGGCAAGGATGGCGAAGTCAAAGATGAAATGCATGCTAATTTGTTTTTTCGATATCCGTCCACAAAGAGTTTGTACCCCAAGGTCAAACGGTCAATCAATACTTTTACCGAGAGGTTCTTGAAAGACTTCGAAAAAGGGTCATTCGTGTGAGACCAAACATCAAGAACAAGTGGGTGTTGCATCACGATAATGCTCCTTGTCACACAGCAATTTCAATAAACGAGTTTTTGGCCAGTAAAAACATTCCTGTGGCTCCTCAGCCTCCTTATTCGCCTGACTTGAGTCCTTGTGACTTTTTTCTCTTCCCAAGTTGAAAAATCACCTCAAGGGAAATCATTTTGGGACCGTCAAAAAAATTCAAACGGCTGTAACCGACCAGCTGAAGGTTATTTCAGTATCGGAGTTCCAGCACTGCTATGAGGAGTGGAAGAAACGTCTCCAGAGCTGTGTGGCCTCAGAAGGAAGTTATTTTGAAGGTGACAATATTCAATTGTAATTCTTTTTGTATTAAAAATTTAAAAAAAATCAGGCTCATTACTTAATTTACAGACCTCGTATATGTGAATAGCACAGAGATGGCGAACCAATGGCACGCGTAGGTACTATTGGTGGCACGGAACAAAGTATTATGGGCACGGGATCAATTCGGAATTTGACTTGTGTAAAACTTGCGTTTATTGTTGTAATCACTAGATGGTTGTATATTGGCACATCAAGACTGCTTTTTATTCGAAAAAATTGCACGATTATGTATAAAAAGGTTCGCCATCCCTGGAATAGGATAAATGAGGACATGGATAAGAGGATATGCAATCGATAAGAGGATTCGATTCTGATATAGGAGTCGGATTTTGCGATTCGAATCACTTCTTGAAGCCGAGTCTACCCATCTTTAGCAAAACAACGCAATTAAATATTTAAAAGTGTTTGTTTTAAGCCGAAATTAGACGGTTCATTTTTGCTTTCATTTTCGATGCTTCAGCGATGAATGACTGAAAATAACATGTCTAAATTGACGTTCATCGGAATGCGCCCTTGCGATAAAAGCTTCCGGCTCCCGATTGTTTTCACTAGCATCTTTCATCGTTCATCGGAAATGAACGACAAGTGAAACATCTCAACAGCGACATCTCATTTCTCATACTGCCGCGTCGCCACGGGCGTTGCGTTCTCGTGGGAATTCCACGAGGAATGAAATAATAGCTTTCATCAAAAGTGAACCGTCCATACAAACAACGCAATTCACTGTTCATTGTTCACTCACTATTCATCGCAGAAATTAATCACTTTTGATGAATCGTCTAATTTGGCTTTACAGTTTACAACTATATGTCATTTGAGTGAATCACATTTCTTTTCCGTCTATCAAGGTGTGCACACATCAAAGCTTACATAATTTCCCCCTTGGCAATAGCCCTGAGCGAGATCGAAGAGAAGTTTCGCGGCGTGGGCACAGTTTCGCTGTATTTCCGCGTGGTGCAGTGGTTTCTCCGCGTGGGGCTATTACCGGAGAGGCTGCATACTAATGGCGCTGTGCCCTACCCCGCTCATCATCTCTACGCTACGTATAACAAGAGGTATTTATTTCGTTTACGATTGGTCACCAGTAAGGCGATTCACACACTACCACCGACCACGGAGCGTAGCGCGTGAATGCGTGTTCTTACGTTGCTTGTAAGTACCTCCGTTTGTATAGAAAACACGCACAGTCCAACACACAGAAAACGCATCCACGCGCGTTCATGCAGATCACGCGCCTACAAGCGGTAAAAGACGCACCCACGCGCGTAGGTGCGCGCGAGACGCAAGGTATGGCACACCGAGTCTCGCAGTGCCGGGCGTGATTTTGGAAGGGCTTGACGTTGATTTTGGAAACGCAACTACGCGCGTGAATGCGTAAAAACCCGCATGATGATGCGGATCTGCACTCCCGCAAGTACGCGCGTAGCTGCGTCGACACGCATTATGCAGTGGGGTGCGTGGCAGTGTGTTATAATCGCCTTAGTATGGAACATTTCATGAATCATCATCATCATTATCATCACAGCTCAAATACGTCCCCCCCCCGTGGGGCTCGAGCTTACCCTATGTTAGTGTGAGTAGGCCTTAGTCAACCACGCTGGCCCAGTGCGGATTGGTCGACTTTACATACACCATTGAATTTCTTCGTAGACGTATGCAGGTTACCTCACGATGTTTACCTTCTTCGTAGGAGGGTCAGACAAATGTACATATAAAATTGGGAAACTGAAAACACATTGATACATGGTGAACCCCGAAACTCCCGATTGGAAAGCAAGTGCATAAGCAATAGCATGTTAAAAATCAGTGAAATGATTTTCATTTTTCACACTATGCTACTTTCCTTCTCGTGGACTGCTACAATTCACACTCTGTGAAATCGCTGATCATTCGGATTTTATTCAAGGGTCTCAAGAAGATAATTTTTTAATGGTGTCACGAATTCTTACATTGTCAGTCTCAAGCCTGTTCAAGAATGAGCGAAAGTGCATTGCTTAAAAAAGTACACCATACGTAGCACACGTACGTAGCGCGAAAATCGAACGACTCATGTGTTACATTTTATATAGTAAGTAATTTAGCAATCATTCATCATAATTCATACTTCGTATGGAATAAATTCATCTTCATTTAGTCATTTCTTCAGTCACTACAGGTTAAAATGAGCATAATATGCTTCAGTGATGGATGGATAGATTACTTGAAGGTGCACTTGTTCATTTCTCAGTTTTCTAAGACAATTATTTTATTGTGAAGCCAGACAAGTATTTTATTATGGAGTTTGTAACCATAATGCGAGCACCATCACTTGATTCATGTAAACTTGCTATCAAAACACATTTCATGCAGTTGGACATTTAGATGTACTTAATCTCATTTCCTAAGGCAATATACATATTATGTAGTGTATGAAATTAGTATATGTCATGTATTTTATTGTCAATGTATCTTTTGACTACAAGTTTTAAATTCTAAGATCAACCTTCCTCTGCGCATAGGTTGCCTTGCCGTAAACGTTACGGCTAGAGCAGTGAGGCTGCCTTTTGTTACATTTCTATATTTATATTTATTTGTAAGTGTAATTTTACTG
The DNA here is from genome assembly GCA_963935595.1 of Schoenobius gigantellus. Taxonomy (NCBI): domain Eukaryota; kingdom Metazoa; phylum Arthropoda; class Insecta; order Lepidoptera; family Crambidae; genus Schoenobius; species Schoenobius gigantellus. The sequence goes on along the minus strand of OZ012555.1, from coordinate 9,000,036 downwards.
TTAACAATAAAGCATTCATCCTTAATTGTGAAATAATTATTTACTATTAAATTATGTGCGTGCTTTTCAGACGTCTAAAGCTCCAACGACTAAGCGACGGCTCTGCGGGAGAGGAGCAGCCAACTAAGTCGTGCCCACTTCTTTACATTGATCAACTTATCGAAAACGAGTTTGGCGGGGAGAGAGTACACGAGTGAGTGCAAGAGATCAGCTCTCCTAGACAAGATGTCTTTCGATAATCGCTAACGCAATCGCTAAATGGACAATTTATGAGATTTGACAACTTCGCTCGAAAGCTAAGCGAGAGCTTATGTCAAATCGCATACATTTTCCTTCTAGCGATTGCGTTAGCGATTATCGAAATATGTCCTGTCTAGGGGGGCAGATTAACCAAGTTATGACTTCCTCTGTTGATAACTCGCCCTAATCATTCGGAGTGGTATATACCACCGGAGCATAATTTGAGTGGAATTTCTAACATACACATAAAAGATTGGACAAGATATTGATAATTTCGTAATCACATCTATACTAATATTATAAAGAAGAAAGATTTTATTGTTTGTTTGTATTGAATAGGCTTCGAAAGTACTGAACCGATTTTGATGAAAGTTGGTATAGGGATAGTTCGAGACCAGGGGAAGGACCAAGTGTCATACAGCAGAGCCAGACACTATCCACCTTCAAATCCCGCTTGAAGCAACACTACCTGTCTAAACGATAGGAATAATTGTCGAGCTATATTTTATGTATATTTATATATATATTCATGTCTTTATTATAGTATTTAAAAAAATACATCTACCTACCACATTATTCTGGTACAGTACACACACTATGGGTTGACTGGAAGAGATCTCTATTAGAGATAAGTCCGCCCTTGCAAACTACATTTGTAACTTTTAAAAAATGTATCTTGTTTAGTAATAAAGTGTATAATAAAGGACATAGGGTAATTTTCCTACCAGAAAAAAATCCCACGGGAAAACAAAAATAACGCGGGCGAAGTCGCGAGCGGAAAGCTAGTAAGCAATAAGGCGTCTCACCCACTGGAGACGCGTCCCGCCGCGGAGCGCTGAGCGACAGAAAACGTGCGCGGCGACGGGGGGCAGATCTGCCTTGTTTAGTTTAAAGGACATAGGGTAATTTTCCTACCAGAAAAAAATCCCACGGGAAAACAAAAATAACGCGGGTGAAGTCGCGAGCGGAAAGCTAGTAAACAATAAGGCGTCTCACCCACTGGAGACGCGTCCCGCCGCGGAGCGCTGAGCGACAGAAAACGTGCGCGGCGACGGGGGGCAGATCTGCCTTGTTTAGCGTTGTAATCTGCTTCTCCGCGCGGGGTAGCAGAATACGACGGCCCCGCGCCAAATAAAGTCAAATATTCACTGCTCTGTCGAGCATCGCGAAGAGTTGAATTTATTCAAGATGTTGCCGTTATATTTTCAATTTGGTTTCTGTATACTCGTAATAAAATTAAAAAAAGCCGTGTCCATAGAAGATTTTGGATACATCCCTATTTACGATCGAGATCTATAAATGGATCGTTTGTACTGAATTACAAAGACTTAAGAAAACATGAAGATAATTTTTTTAACTACACACGTATGTCAACTGCATCTTTTGATTATTTATTGAGCAAAATTCGAGCGACCATTACTAAAACAGATACAAATTTTCGTCCTTGCATTACACCGGAAGAAAAACTTTGGGTTACACTGCGGTGCGGTAGTTTTTTTTTCTTCAACTGATGTACTTTCATCGGTAAATATATTTATTACCTCCTCCCATTTTTTAACTTTTTGTATGCGGTCCCTGTATTCATTACTTTTCATATCCCAAATCGCTGGGCGTTGCTCGATTTCAAATATAAATTAATCCACATCAAGATCCATCGTGCAAATGTCTCTTTACCATAAAATCACGCGCGGGACTGCGGAGTCGGTGTGTTACCCCCCGCGGTATGCCCCGCGCTCCCGCGCAGATTAGCAGGATCTGCGCGCGGTGCGCCTTCACGCGCATTGCTGCGTCGTCAGTGTGTTGACTAAAGCGTGTTTTCTATATAAATTGAGATTCTTGCATACAATGGTAAAATCTGCGGCCCCGCGGCACGCGACGAATCGCCTAAACGTCACACTTGCACATACTTCCTACCGTACACAATTACACGTATTCAACGTGATTTTAAATCATATACTTTGACAGAGGGGTGGCGTTCCCCTCTGCCGACGGCCTGATTCATTGTGACACGGATCGTCCGCGTGCGGATTAGGGCATGCGTCTGACGTACGTAGTTTCGCCCTTCAGTTTTTTGTGGATTTTGATTACATTCACAAAGACATGGGCGAATTCTTATTTGTCAGTTATAAAGTGAAAAACTACATATAATATAATATTGCATAATTTTTGTTCTATCACTTTTAATAAAAATCTATACCATTGGAGTAAAGGTTTTTTTAAGATTTCAATACAAACTACGCTGTGGCAGCCCTAGCTATCGGGTGTTGTTTGTTCACATTACGGTCATTCCAGCGTCGAAAATGACTTAATTTATTTCGTCCAAATCTATGCAGCATGTTACAAGGATAGACAACTGTTACTCCAAATATTTTATGAATCGAAAGTGCCGCCCTAATTTTTTCTGTCCACTTTCAGGGTTGTCCATTTTGTAAATTTTATAATATTATTTTGTTAAATTATATAATATTGATCTTGAACTGATTGAGAGAGATCGTTTGTGATCATTGAGCTACGTGCCACAGTTTATAAAATGTATTTTTTTTTTCAGAATGTGGATAAGAGGGGGTAGCGAATGCAACGGGCTGTATCCCCCGCCGTCCCTGTACTCTCTGCTGCGGCTTTACCTACTGCCGGACATACCGGAGGAGCACAAGCATTCCCTAGTCCTTTATCTACTGGTCGATTACTCCGTTGTTTATGATCAAGTCTGGTGAGCTTGTTTGATTTTTTAATTCGTCATCATGATTTCGGTTGAGGACTCTGCAAACTGATATGGCCGTTTACCCTATGATTGCGCAGAAAGATACAATATGGAATATGTATAGAATTGGGTCCATAATTTTGTTGATAACATTAAGACTTAATAATTTGCAAAAAAATAACGCTCTATATTTAACCACCTCCGAGATCTAGTGGTTGAGATTTGAGACCACCTGTATTGATCTGAAGGTCTGGGGTTTGATTCACCATGGGGGGCAGAAGTTTTTCTGCTTGCTATGGTTAGTGGTAGGGCTTCCGGACCTGCCTGGCTAGCTACCGGGAGGTCCAGGTTCGAGACCGCCATGTACCACTGTGTTTTTCGTTTCGAATTTCATATTTGTCTGACGCTCCTACGGTGAAGGAAAACATCGTGAGGCAACCTGCATACATCTGCGAAGAAATTCAATGGTGTATGTGAAGTCGACCAATCCGCACTGGGCCGGCGTGGTTGACTAAGGCCTAATCACCCTAACATAGGGTAGGCTCGAGCCCCTCGGTGGGGACGTATATGAGCTGTAATGATGATGATGATGATCTGACAATTAGAGGTAAGGTAGCCAATTCCCCAGTTGTTAAGGAATCGAGGTGAAGCTCGTTTCCACCTTCGGCTTTATCGTCACTTACCATTAGCAGGCGGAGCATGGGCTGCCAAGACTGGACTTGAGTCACGCATTATCTCACAAGCTCAATGACATAATATGTGTCTTAAAGAGTAACACAGTAGCGCGTATTCAGTGTGATTGACGTATAAAAAAATTATGACGCTCGTCAAAGGACACGTATGACTGAGTTTCATCACAAATTTCTTTTGCTCCGACCGCTGCCACATGCTCCAAAATATTAAAGCCCTTGCTACAAACACAGCAGTCGGAGCATAGGCACGCCAAGGAATTTGTGATAAAACTCAGTCACACGTGTCCCTTGGCGAGCTTCAACAAATTTTTATCACGTCAGTCGCACTAAATACGCTTCGCCGTGCTACTCTTTGAGACATAGAGATTATGTCACGGAAATTGTGAGATAATGCTTGACTGAAGTCCAGTCTTGGCAGCCCGCGCTCTGCTTGCTGGTAAGATGAGGGGCAAGAGAACTGCTGTTGTATGTAAAACAATTCGATTAAAATGCTGCTAGCTATTGAAAATTGCATGACATCTCTTTCTTATAAGATTTTTTTTATACAAGAATGTGTTAAAAACAAAATAATACATGCTTTAACTATAGTATATGTATGTAATGTTATATTTACTACCATATACTAACAACAATAAATTTTCTTCTTTTGATAAATGGCACCAGTGATATCAGACCTGCAGGAATGTTTCTAAAACATTAATACAAATATTATTTACTAGCATTGTTTGTTAATCTAAAAGTATTTATTTCGTTAAAGCTGTGTTGTAATTTCTTGATGAAACTCCATGGTATCTTGTTATTAAAACACTAATTTCACTAGTTCCACTTGAATCTTTATTTTATTTAAGTTATTGCGACCGGTTTCGATACACGATTGCCTGACGCTGATGTATCGAAACAACCCTGCGAGCATAGACTTATCGAGCGACATATATCGATCGACAAAAGCATCTGTCCTTTTCACTCCTTAGGAATATCTGTCAAATTTATCGATATTTGTCGAGTATGTCGATCTTAGCTGTCAGATTTTGTTTATCGAGAGTTCCATGCTCGCAGGGCCGGTCGCAATAACTTAAATAGAATAAAGATTTAAGTGGTACTAGTGAAATTAGTGTTTTAATTACAAGTATTTATTTCGTAGTTACGAAGCTGTGGTAAGGCGGTTGATGCAATTCCCCACGATGTTTGGTCTCAGCAATACCGCTATCAAAGCTACTCAAGCATTCTGGCACCTAGACCATAGAGATTTCGATGTAAGTATTAAATTCTAGCTGTGCCTAATTTCAAGTTTGTAGGTGTTATAGTTTCTGAGGTTTCGTAATTAATCAGTGAGTGGTATTTCGCTTTTATATATATAGATTTAACTTTTCAAATTTACATTTACATATACGAGGGTGGGTCAAAAAGTTCGCGGAATGGAGGGTAAAAAGTAAGAAATAAAACACAAAATTATTTTTCCTTCTCAATGTATTCCCCCTTAACTCTAATACATTTTATTAGACCTATCAATTAATTTATTAATACCTTCGAAAAAAAATTATTTCTCTTTGTCGTCAAAATAGGCCGAAATTGCGCTCTTCACTTCTTCATCGCTAGAAAATTTCTTCCCTCGAAGCTCTTTTCATTTTTGGGAACAAATAATAATCACTTGGGGCTAAATCTGGGCTATAGGGAGGATGTTCCAAGATTTCGAAGCCCACTCTTTGAACAGCAGCCATCGCAACTTGCGCCTTGTACACGGGTGCATTGTCGTGCAAAAGGAGCACACCTTTAGTCAATTTTCCCCGTCTTTTTCTCTCACAGCATCTCGCAGACGTTCTAATAGTGCAGCGTTGTACTCTCCAGTGATAGAGACACCCCTTTCTTTATAATCAATAAGGAGGATTCCCTCTGAATCCCAGAAAACAGTAGCCATGAGTTTTCCAGCCGACGGAGACACTTTGAATTTCTTCGGAGGTGGTGTGCCCTTTTTGTGCCACTGCATGGAGTCTTGTTTGGACTCAGGCTCATAATGATGAACCCAAGTTTCATCTCCAGTCACAATTCGGTTCAAAACTTCATCCTTTTGTTCACCACAGAGCGCTAAAAACTCGCGACAACACTCAACTCGCCGCTGCTTCTGGTGTGGCGTGAGCATTCTCGGCACCCATCTTGCACACACCTTTGACATGCCAAGATGGCCGTGTAGGTTGTTCAAAATGGTTGTAACTGATACTCCAATCATTTCTGCAAGCTGTTTCTTCTTTAAACGGGCATCTTCCAATATGATTTTTTCAGGTTTTTCGACGTTTTCTGCCGTGGTTGCCTCGACAGGCCGCCCTGGCCTCGGATCATCTTCAATCGAATCCCTGCCTTGCTTAAACAGGTTGTGCCACTTGTAAACCATGGTTTTACCAGGGCAAGAGTCCCCGTAAACAGAAGACATCTCTTCCAAAATAGTATGGGGAGGTTTTCCTTGTTTGGTAAGGAACTTGATGACTGCGCGAAACTCAATTTTCTCAATGTTGCAAATTTTCTTCCGGATTGACTTGTTGATTGATGTATAGCTCAGGTAATTATGACCTATTTTTTTGAAACTTAGTATTTATACTCTTAATGAGTGTCACAACTAGTGCAGGTAGTAAAAAGTCACCTTTCCCCATGCCCCTCATTCCGCGAACTTTTTGACCCGCCCTCGTAACTCTTCAGGGGGAGATGTTTAAACTTAGTTATTCTTAGATGTGCTTTGGTATTTGTACATACAATTGTGAAAGTTTGTCTTTTCTATTTGCTAGTCACTTAAGTGAATATGCCTTAATGAATTTAAATGAAATTTGACACACTATTTATTTATTAAACGGAATAATTATTGAATCGTTTTTATCTCAGTAACAACCCAATTTTCAAGGACATAAGAACCTTGGTTTAAATGAAAACTTCCCACATTCATACGAATGGAAACAATGTAAATGTATACTTGCATCATGTCAATACTTCAGATAAAGCTTACAAGTTTCTTGTGACTATTCTTATCACCTAAAAAGGCCTTGCATAGACGGCAGGTAAAAAAGATTTTTTATTTTTTATTTTATTTATTAATGGATAACAAACAGTTACAGTATACAGGTTATATATAAAATTACTAATTTTACAATACAATACTGTAACCCACAACATTATCCACGGGTTAATATAAAACAGTGTGCCCAACTTGACCTCGACACCATACAATACACACGATATACATACACATTTACCCTTTTTACACGCACACACACATAAATACACACACAACACACACACCCACTCACACACGCACCCACTCACACACACACACACACACACACACACACACACCTACATATACAATTACATCTATAAATTTTAACATTGAACAACAGATCTATAAATAAATATTCATCTAAAATATACCTACATTAATTTCCACTCATAATTTCTGATGAGGTTTCGCAAATATTTGTAGTAATTCATATTTAAATTTGTGTTTACAGTTACTAAATATGTCCAATGATCCAAACACAGAGTTGTAACATTTAACAATGTGATTTAGGGGACAGCGCTGTCCGGTATTAGTGCGATATATGCCGATGGCGAATAAGTGATCGGCACGGACCTTACGCTTAAGAGCTGATCTTGGGACAGTATAATAAATTTTACAAGTTAGGTCCATGCAGTCAAACTGATTATTAATAATTCCATACAGAATGTTCATTTCCAGGTATTTACGTCTGTCCTCCAGAGTCAACATGTTATACTTGTTAAGTAGCTGTGAATATGATAAAGATGGTCGATACAATAGAGCTTTGTAAAAAGTCTTCAATAATTCGTCTTAAATAGTTCTAAATAATGAATATTTTGATTTTTCACTTACATGAAAATCCCTAAAGTAATGTCAACTTTGATATCATAATAAACAATTGTCTAGCTAATTAATAGATAACAATATTATGTATGACTTTCAGTTCGCACTCGACCAGCTGCAGTGCCTGACCGGTAACACTCTGTCGGAGTGGCAACACAGGGTGGTGCTCTCATCGCTGCTCGCCCAAAAGAAGACGCAGGCCGCCTTACAGTATCTGCACGTGAGAAAGCCAGCCCCGATACAGAGCAGAGAGGGCAACGTACACGTGAGCAGAGTGAACGACCACAACAAACTGGAGGATTGGCAGTCGTGCTGCAACCTGTACCTGGCCAGGGGGCTGGTGTTTGAAGCGTTGGACGTAGTGAGGATGTGTGTTCAGAACGCTCCGTCCGTGGAGGTGAAGATACAGGTGCTCAACTTCTTTTTCAAAGGTTTGTGTGAGCGTTTTCTGAATCTCATATAATAATATGCTTTAGTGATTTTTGTTCATATTATGAGGGTGGACTGGACAGTGAATATAGCTTCGGCTAAGATTTAAGCTTGCTGTCGTTTCTTTCTATACAGGGTGTAACTGAACACCCCAATAACATTTAAGGGTATGTATCCATCAGAAGTAGAGATTCTGTAGAAAAAATATTAGGGCTAACAAACCTACTTTTTTCCCATACAAACTAAATAAATTATTTTTTGGTATTAAGTGCCGACAACCCTACGTAAGCGTACGAGGAATACTACGCTCACGTCATACAAACTAAATAAATTATTTTTTGGTATTAAGTGCCGACAGCCCTACGTAAGCGTAGGAGGAATACTACGCTCACGTCTGTCACGTGTCATTTTGTGTTAAGAGCTGATTGTGGTTGTCACTTGAAAGTTTTCGCTTTCAGTTTAAAATCAAATAACTCTGAAAGTATTGGGGTCCCAGGTCTCAGACAAGCACCGAAGGTCCATTTAGTACCTAACTTTTAATATTGTTGGGGTGTTCAGTTACACCCGGTATATATACGTATGTATTTCTATTATTGTTTGCCTTTGTAAACTTGTATCATTAAATTTTCGTAATTTCTTAAGCATTAATTCTTTGCTGCTTTTGTTTTGGTTTCCCTCGGAAATATCTAACTAACATGTTTGAGAACTTTGAGATACACTAGCTTAGAAGATTATCAACTTGCACAAATACATAATAAAATTAAGAAATGTTTGTTAATTGATTATAATCTATCATTCATTTTCCCTAAACATCATTAAGAATCTGTAAGACTAGTATTTCCTAGGGGACCATGGACTGAAAAATGTAAATATATCACATGTATACTAAACAATTTTAGTGTTATCTAAAAAATATGATACAAACAGCTTAATTTAAAATTAGTCAGAAATATAGTGTGAATTGCAATTTCTTTTCAAGGTTGCCATTACAACGGCCTCTTGTCCAAACTCCTGCAAGTATCGCTGTTGCCTCTAGAAGAGGAGACATTCATCAAATATCTGCAGAACTGTAACGAAGCGCAAACCTCAGACATATTGGTCATGTATTACCTGCAACAAACAAGGTGAGTACAACATTCAATTAACTTGTTGAGTTATTAAAACATCACTACTATTGTAAGCAAGCATCACTACTATTGTAAGAAATGTATTATAAAAATGTGATTCAATTTTTATTATGAAAGATTGACAAAGTTCATGGCTTAGCGAGTTCATGACATATGTAATGTATTCAAAACGTAACACACCAATGTGCAGTAGTGGGGCGCGTCATTTCAGCTTAGACAAGCTTCTACTAAGTAATTTCACCGCCTGTCTGACCCTTTAACGGAACGGAAAGTCACCTGCGTTGTTTCATGACATACAAGGGTGGTTAACCACTTTTTTGTCCGACTGTACCTACGCAAACGACTCGGGTATAGAGACTGCTAAGATAAAAACATTTGAAAAATTACAAATGTTCTAAGCTAATAAGATGTGATCCACAGTTTACAACTCCAACTATTCCTTAATAACTAGATACATCGAAGCGGAACAGTATAACAAGAAGTTGAAACATTTCAAAGCGAAGGCCAACATGGTGGGTTCGGTGGAGTCACTGGCAGACGTTCTGGACAGAGAGAGCGCGCGCGATACGATAGTGGAACTAGCTTGCTCAGCTCTTCCCGCCATCACTACTTCGGTGCGAGACTTTGTGCTCTCCGACAAGGACGTAGAGCCGCACGGTTTGTATTATTAACTTTGTCTTTAGTGCTCTAGACTAGAGCAATAAAAATGTATGAAATTTCATTATTGCACAGTTTTGTTTTTTTTTAATAGCACAAAGAAGTTGCCAATCTCAATGGAATAGTTATCTGTTCAGCCAGCGCATATCGATACTTTCTTAGTTTATATGCGTATTATTCGTTTCTATCCTAATTGTTCCAAATTTAAAAAATGATTGCTGCCAACTCTGATTTAAAAATGTAAATTAGCGGGAACTTTAATAATTTTGCGTGACAATATTTTTGGAATCGTTAAAGTGTGATACTGTCTTATTTTGAGTGCTTCGTATTAAGAATTAAAATGGAATCATCTAGCGACTCATTAACTCCGGAAAACATTAAATGAAGCCGACAGTGTTATAGAAAACCTTTTACCCTTAAAATCACGAGTACAATACGTAAAATCTTAAACTTCTATTTTCATTTTTTGACGTGAGTTTTTTTTATCTACTATTCCTATAGGTAATAGTTTAAAGAAAAGCAGATTATGCACCTCGCCTTAAGTAATTTATTATTGCCCTCGTGCCTGTTAGAGCCCTCGCTAATAAATTACTTTGTGCTCGGTGCAATAATCTACTATTAGAGCATTGTTGGTGCTTCTCAACAGGTTTTTAAAAAACATTATTGCCTTTTTTACACGAAACAAACTTATTAATAGGTTGTTTTGTAAAGTGAGTAACATACACTTACGTGAAAATGAAATCGACCCACCTCATAGGTTGCGATTCGGAATATATCGATATAAAAAATAAGATTAGACAAACCAAAACTGTAAATACAATTTGAAAGTGTATTTCATAAGCTTTATTTTAACATACTCTAAATATCGATGAACGATGTGTCACAGTAAAAACAGGTCTAATGTAAGCTTAGGTTCTTATTTAACGAACAGGATTAAAAGTTATTATTTATGGATGGTAGATTTTGATTTTTCGCGAGCTCTGAAACGAAGCGTACAGGTGAGTCGATTTCATTGTACTTAGGTGTATATTTAGTGGAAAAAAATATTACAACCGGTATTTCTAACATAACTTCATTATTTTCAGTTATTGCGCCTAAGCCGTTGTCTGTATTTATTCAAGCTAATTCCCCGAAGAACACATTCACATACAAATCTTCATTCATACAAGTAAGATGTTTTATGAATTAAACATTTTTATATACACTCAGGGACAAATTTAGAGAAACTACACTTTTTACATAGATTCAAGCAACTTTTACATCATATCGATGTGTGATTGACCTTTAATGCGTTTGTTTGATTGTTATCCAGGATTCATGACCAAGGCCATAACAGATAATAACAAAATTTCCCTATTTGTGACCTGGAGAAGAATGGTGGTGGTCTTTTTTATCACAATCGTACAACTGGTTTTCGCGGTGAATTTTTTTCTTTGTAGCGAATACGATGGCTGGAAAGCTGGTAAAACTAAATATGGTTTCGTATGCTGACATACACAGCGTTATCAAAACTAGAAGTGAATTTTTATCGTTCCTCTAAATTTGTCCCTGAGTGTATTTAGTAGAGCTTCAAAAAAGTTATTTCACACGGTTAGCATCTATTTGTGTTCTATGTTTAGATATAAACATAGAACTGATAGATACACATTGTCATCTTGACATAATTTATTGAGAAGTTTATGAATTTGTTACGTTAATTTATATTAGTCTGTTCATAAAGAAAAGTGATTGTCATAGGATTCAATTGAAAATGCAAGTGAAACCTGGCTGAACAAACCGAAAATGAAGAGAGGTATGAAACGAGCGCTCAACGTTGAAGAAACTCCATTCATTTGCACACCAAAATTGACGCGGCATAGAAGGTATTGCATTGTTCATATCAAATACTTTATGAATATTATTGTGTCGCTTTAACGCTGAAATGCTCATTTTTGTTTATTTATATACAGGGTGTAACAGAACACCCCAATAACATTTAAGGGTATGTATCTATCAGAAGTAAAGATTCTTTAGGAAAAATATTAGGGCTAACAAACCTACTTTTTTTTCCATACATACAAAATAAATTATTTTTGGTATTAAGTGCCGACAACCCTACGTAAGGGTACGAGGAATACTAAGCTCACGTCATACAAACTAAATAAATTATTTTTTTGGTATTAAGTGCCGACAGCCCTACGTAAGCGTAGGAGGAATACTACGCTCACGTCTGACACGTGTCATTTTGTGTTAAAAGCTGATTATGGTTGTCACTTGAAAGATTTTGCTTTCAGTTTAAAATCAAATAACTCTGAAAGTATTGGGGTTCCAGGTCTCAGACAAGCACCGAAGGTCCATTTAGTATCTAACTTATATGCCCCTCTTAAATGTGTTCAGTTACACCCGGTATAACAAACTCCAGATTTAACTCTTTAACACTACTATTTCCCAGAATGACAAATTTCATACATTCACCGTTAATGGACTAAAAATCGAAGTGCTTTCTGATCACTGAAAGTTACATTCCTTAGACAAAATGAGAATATGAGGTACTTTTTTTAGTATATTCACCGACCACCCATCTGAACAGACGCCACCGAAGCGTATGAAAATGGACCCTAATTCTTCGTTGAAAACACCCAAAATGGGTAGCGCGGTGAAGCTGAATGACAAATTGAGCAAACAGATGGCCACCCTATTGGATATGCCCGAAGTTGAGAGTCCGGAGTGTAAGCTGTACATTGAAAGATCGGGCGCTGGTACGCCTCATAGCATTCTGAAGGTAAAATTTGGTATTTATATACATTAATATATTTTCTTTTTATTTTATCTGCGCAAAAGAAATTATAGTTATGTTATTTATTTATACGTAATGTTATGGTGTGATTGATAATAAAGCATTATTATTATTCATCTGGCTGTACGAGAGATTTGCAAAACCTTGCTACATTATTCACAGTATTGGTTCCAGATTTATTTAAATACTCGTAACGTAATTAACTCACAGTTTCATACAAATATCAATCTCATTTTCATATTTCAAATTTAGTATTATTTTCTGTTTGCGTCTACCATACAGCTGTTTTATATTTGAAGTATTTTTTCCACATAATTGTGAAGTCCTTGTTGCTAGTATTTATAATAATGTCTAAATAAAAAAATAATAATATAGAAGTTTATTTTTTAATTATCACAAAAAAATTGTGTGCTTGTTCAGACAAGCAAACTGAACAACTTTCACTATGAGACCAACTTTAAAATCGCAAAAAAATCAGCTGTTCCATACAAATGTTCAACATTCCCTGAACCTAGATGTATGGAACAGCTGATTTTTTTTCGAGGGACGTAGTACTCTAGCGGCCTTATTAAAAAAAGTTTACTCCTTGGATCATCCTAGGATTAGTTACACCCTGTTTTGTCTTATTTTGACATAATATGCCGACATGTGCGGAAACAAGACAAAACACGGAGTAACTACTCCGAGTATGATCCTAGGAGTAAAATTTTCATTAATAAGGCCGTAGAATTCTTCGTTCGGTTCTTTCTGCATTCATAAAACGCGCTCGCCCTAAAAATAGTTCTTTGCTCCCTTGGTAGCTACTCCATAAGGGATAAAAAGGTCTTCAATGTTTGATAGCGTGTTTGGATACTGTCGTTTTAGATACGTCGAAACGAGATTGAGCGGGACGTAGCGTCGCCCGCGGACTCGCGCTACCTGGCCGACAGCGACGACGACATGCTCGAGACGGGCAGCCACTACAGCGATTCAGCCAAGTTTGTACCACTTCCGTATCCCTCGCGCAAGCTTTATTACCGATCTTTAGAGACAGCCGTAATAGGCTAGATGGATGAAAAAGAATTATTGCTTTAATAGAAGCTCATTCATATAATAAACAGAAAGAAAAAATCGGTTTTCGAATAACTATAAAAACAACCAAGATATAAGGTGTCAAAGAGTTTTCTCCATCTCTTTCTAGCAAAACGGCAATTTGCATGGAGTTTATATGGCCGTACTCAATAATGTTGATGTAACGGTTGATGTCGGATCTCTCTGTCTAATCCAGGGACCGGACCCGGTTACCGTTATAGCCGGTAACCTTAGGGTTTTGATGGGGTATTTTATAATGCTGGGTTTTTAAACCCTTGGCCTTACGGTAAGCTTTCAAACGGCTTACCGGTTTACACATTAATCCCTTCGATTGAATTAATTCGGGTTACCGCTAACCGATATCAAAAACCCCCAAATGGGTTACCGTTCTAAACGCTGATTAATTTGTAAAAAATATTTTAGACCTTAGGTATATGGCGTGTAGATTGCTTTTGCACCGCATATTTGCCGAAGGTCGCAACCGAACTCTGGCGTTATTGCGCCCGCAGTGCTATTTCAATCGCTCGGTGTGCGTGAGGGAAAGGGTTACCCTAACCCGAACAGTAAGCGGTTAAGCGCATAAACACTAAAAACCTTTAAGATTGGGTAAGCGGTAAATTATTGTTGTGGGTGGTAACCCCTATTTTACGGGTTATCGTTATTGTTGGGAAACCTGTTGAACGGCTTACCGAGCCCACTGGGTTATCATACGAACGGGTTACCCTTTCGAACGGCTTAAGCAAATGAACGGGTTTTCCGGTCCCTGGTCTAATCCCTTCTAAATTAACAGCTTAAAATGCTTGTATCTAATGTATTTCTAAGTTGATTTTATTAATTCTAATTTTACATGATTGTATCCTTTTCTACGGTATTTTAATATTTTATGACGACACGTGAAAATTAGAATGCTGACTGCATCCCAATTGTCGTTTATAAATCGCAAATTCGTATTATGGAATGTTGGATAGCGCCACGTGTGAGCGAATGACGAACTAAAAGTGAACGTCAACGCTTGGACACGGCGATTGACTGCTTAATTTGGCTGTTGATCACAGACCACTTATAGATACTTTTAGCAACAATTAGCAACCGGTAGTTTTATTTCGTAATAAGCCTGCCGGCAACCATGGCAACTAAGTTTCGCTACCAGCCCCTCTAGTAAGACCACCAAAACACGATATGATAAAGCGGTTTATCCTGATGAACTGTCAAAATACATTTTTATCGTATTTAACAGTTCACCACGATAAACTTTTTTTTTTGTTTTCGGGGGAATCCTCATGGATACCCTGCACTGGGGGTACAGGGTTATGTTGGACTCCGTCGAGAAGGTGACTCGCCGACCTACCAACTAAACCACCCCGGGGTTCAGCAGCTCGCCAGGTAGGCGGGGAAGGGGGAGTTGCACGCTGGTGCATTTATCCCCGTCATACCCCGCCCGGCGTTCGCCCGCAGGCACACCGCTCTCTGTCCGTCAGAGGCATGGGGGGTCCCGAACACCCCACGGAGCACCCCCACCGTCGCAGGAACCTGTGCAATGCAGGTAGCCATCACCCCACGGACGACTACCCGCAGGCTCCTACTAGGGCAGCGAAGTCTGGTGGAACCACTTTCTCCGTCGCCCTGTCCTCCGACGCCTCCTCTCATCAGCGAGAGGATCCTCCTCCCTCCTGCGTTCGGCTGCCTCCTTCTGCGTGATAACTGATCCGCAGAAGTCGACCATCGCCTACCACGATCTTCTGTGGGCCAGCATCTCCCTGATGACGGTTGAGAGAGCTACATCGTCGCCTATCACCGCCCGGAGAATCTCCCTCTCCTCGGTCCAGGCGGGACAATCGCACAATGTGTGCTGTGCAGTATCGTCTGCACTCCCGCAAGCGTTGCAGATGGGCTCACTTCCCTTCTGGCAATTTGGTAGAGGTACTTGTCAAAGCAGTCGTGCCCAAACAAGACCTGCACCAGGCGGTAGGTAAGTGAGCCCGACCTTAGCTCCACCCATTCTTTCAACACCGGCTGTAACGCCGTAATCGCCCAGTGGCCAGCAGACGGATTGAGCAGGGACTCCTGCCATTTCTCTATGATGACACTATGGGCATCGTGTCGCCATCGCGAAATCTCCTCAGGGCAGAATCTCTGCCCACTGTCACGTGCCTCGCACCTCCTCTCATACACAGAGGCTAGCACTTCCGCCTCCAACTCCCATGGGGGGGACCCAAACAGGAGCCCCGTATAAGGCCATAGAGGCAACCACCCCTGCATATAGCTTACGGCATGTGGCTCCCGGTCCGCCGATGTTGGGAAGAAGTCGACCGAGAGCTGACGCCGCACCCACCAATCTTGGGCCCATGCGCTTGAAATGTTCAGCGAACTTCCACCCACTGTCTAATATGAGACCCAGATAGTTGAGCTGGGCCTCGATCTTGATGGTAATTCCCCCGACTACGATCTGGGCGTCAGGGGGAAGGCGCATTCTAGGTCTGTGAAAACAGACGGCCTCCGTCTTTTCTAGAGCCACTTGGAGACCCAAGGCTCTGATCCGCTCCACCACGTGAGCGGTTCCGACTGTTGCTAGTAAGGCAGCATCCCTGTACGTGTCACTACGAGCGATGACCAAGGTGTCATCGGCGTAGCACACGACGTACAGCCCGCCTAAGAGAGCACCTCTGAGCACCCAGTCATACCCAATATTCCAAAGTAGTGAACCCAACACAGAACCTTGGGAACCCCGTGCACATCGCTCGCCTTCCGAGTCGACCATCGCGATCTTCATACACCACAACACGCTCCCGCAGGTAGTCGGCGATCACTTTTTGTATGTATGACGGTACTTGGTGGTGTTGTAATGCCGCCATGATGCAGCTGAATGGGAGCGTATTGAAGGCATTCTTGATGTCCAGGGACACTGCCATCGCTACCCCACCCCTCTCAGTTATGCCTTCAGACAGCGCCTTTACCTTCAATATGGCGTCCACCGTAGAACGGCCCTCCCTGAAGCAGTACTGTTGGTCCGCCAGATCAGGACCTACCGTGCTAAGGTGTTCACATATTCGAGAGGCCAATATCTTCTCGAAGACCTTGCCTGCCTCGTCGAGAAGCACGATAGGTCGATATGCCGACGGGGAGTTTTCCGGGCGGCCTTCTTTCTTTAGAAGAACTAGCCTTCCCTCTTTCCACACTTTTCACCACGATAAACTGCTTTATCATATCGTATTCTAGTGGTCGTGCTACGGGGGCAGTTGCGTTGGAGGATTTTTTTTATACTTATCAGCAACTAGGTTCGATGGAGGAGTTTTTTATCTTTCCACGCAACTGGTCGCCTACAAGGAGTCATTTAGCCGCCATGGCAACTGAGTTTCGCAACCAGTTGTTGTGATGAATGATTAAGGCTCATATTTATAATTGCATCTTAACACTGATTTTGACAGATGCTCCAGACATTAAACGTTCTTTTATACAACTAATGGTAAGTGGTAACAGTCACCTATAATACATGTGGTTCTTGTGAGATTCGCAGCAAATCTCCAACCGCCACAAGAACCACCGTTTATGTTGCCAACCTGTGACATAAGATGTAAAGTCACGGTACCCAGTAATTTTACTGCCATATCTTACCATTCAAACCGGAACACAGCAATGCAAGCACTGCTGCTTTGCTGCAAAAATAGGTAAGACGGAGGTACTCAAGCAGTCGACTCTGGTAGAGTTTCCCTCCGGTATGATAGACTGTGAAATTACTGGGTACTGTGACTGACATCTTATGTCAAATAGTAACTATCGAGTGACTTAGCGAAAGAGTGATTTATTTGTGGGACTGAGCTGAAAAAGATGGTGAAATAACTCATTTTTATCACTCACTAAGGAGTTACACGTCACTAGTTTACAGTTAAAACTTATTTCATTTTCAGGCACTTAAGATTCACAATCCCGAATGCTTCGGACTCCGGTTCCGAAACATCTCCCCTGTCTGTGACCGCTGCCCCTGAACACGTATTGAGAGACGCGGAGATGGAGAGGGAACTATTCAGGGAAGCCGAAAGGGAGAGAGAGCTATCTGGGTCCGCCAAGAAAGAAAGAGACGAAGACATCCGCGCCACTACGCCGGCACACTCCATCGTAACTACTGTTTAATTCATATAATTGTTTAGTTTTCATTTTCAAACTGGACCCCATTTTAGGGTTCTGTCCGTAACTCAACGAAAAACTGTATAATTCACCAACTTACACTTTTTAGAATACACTGTGATTATGTGTGATTATTTGGTCGTTTTGGCGTCTATTTATAGAACGACCTCTAAAATCAGCCACGCCACAGAATGTACAGGACCAAAAATGTAAATGTACACTAAGAATGGTGATGGTAGATGAAAAGTCACTTGTAGAGTCAACAAAAGATTATGGTTTTATTATGTTAAATTATTACAACACTTTAACTAAGTCTATAAAATATACTAGAATTAACTATGGTAATATTATGTTGAATGTATGGTGATATGGTGTGAGTGCGTATGCGCGATTGGTATGGTGATCGGATAGACACTTAAATGCTGAATCAGCTTTTCCGCTTCACCCTTCAGCTTACTTTTTAGAAATTGAAGTTTCTGTGCATTTGACAGGGATGGATTATTATGTATGGATTCCTGGAAAAGGTCTTTAAATGACGTCCATAACTGGTAATTGCCACTAAAGGTTGGAATTTCCATTTGTGGTGTCGATTTCTCCCGGTGAGATACGGACCACATTTTGGTGTTAATTACCCTTTTGACGCTCTCATATGTTTTTTCATGTTTCGAAAATTTTTATTGATTAGGTCTTGTTGATTTTTTTCATTTTCTTCCAATGTAGGATGAAAGCAACCCTCTGGAATCTCCGCCCAAGAAACAAGCGACTGAAGCTTTAGTCAAACCGAGGAGGTCCTACAAAGATACTGTAAAGTCCAGGTAACAAACTGACAAATCAAATATGTAAAACAGTTGCTTCTTATTATAAACGCCGACAGCATTTTGAATCTGTGCTGCGGCATGTTTCCCGTATAGTCATGTTATTTTCCATTTTTTATAATCATAATTTTTTTGAATAAAAAATATAACTTAATTTAGTTTATAAAGAAATTAAAAAAAAGACGAAAAACAACACAATGCATTCTAAAATACTCATTAGAGCGCATGAAAATTAGCTCTAGGTGTTATTGCGATTGTTCACTTTGGAATGTTATGCAAAAAAACCTGTTTAAAAAATAATATTACAAAGATTTATCGAATAATTAATTGTTGAATATTAACGATATTTTACCGTAAACAATATGTTAATGAAATTGCCCATAGCCTGAAAATAGTTTGTTCAGAATCGAGAGAGAATCGACTCCACTGATAAAAAATATAAGACAGATTATATCCAAAAAAGAATTTCCAACCACGCAGCTTTTTAAATTTACTTGACTCTATTGCATTTATCTCTTAACGGCGGCATGACGGCTAAAGATGCGTTCCGAACGGCGTTGATATCGATGTCAGCGCACTAAAAGTCGTATCGAATCACCGTGAGCGTGTTCACAGCTTCCAACCTGACGTCATCGATTACGTCATCACATTCGGCATATTGCGTTTACGGTGACCACGCCTCAGATCGTAATCTTGTGAGTGTTCTGTTCTGTCATACGACTGTCAATAGACGCGACCGAATCAATAGACGCGATAATGATGCCAATGGCATGCTATCGTTTCGAAACGATCGTGAACGCGCTTATGTCAATAATACAATTACAATTACAAAAAAAAGAATTTAACTCGTAATTTCAAGTGTATTCTGAGATATCCCAGCTTTAGCAGTTTTTCTTTGCCTTACCTTTTACAATTTTCTACTCTTTTAGCGTCTTCAGGAGACAGTTTGAGGTAAAATACTTTGTTTTCTTCTTCAAAAAAAACTGGTAATTGTAATGTCGTCATTTTTTCCTTATATTTAATTAATTTTTTAGGATATTTGGCTTATTTATGCCTTCAAATACAGAGGCGCGTTCAGCGCCTCTGGGTGTAGTTGTCCGTTTGTTTTTTAACTCGCTCAAAGGCGTTGAACGGATTGCAGCAACCAAATCTTTTATCTGCCTCTTTCACATGATTTTTTATTTCTCTCTCTTTCTAGTAGATGACATTATAGAATATGGCCGCCAATATCATTCAATCACGTAAGAGTATTTCAGTCATAAACGTCAGAGCGTTTTACAACCATCAAATTCGATGGTTGTTCGGTTGTAACTCGCGCCGACACTCAAAGGTCTTGAACGGGCCGGTTGTTTCACCCGGTTGTCACGCTCGAAGGCATTGAACGGGGTTAGAGCGAAAAGTTGTACTTCGCGCGAAGGCTCTGAACGCGCCTCTGAGTAATTATCAACTAGCGAACTGAAACAAAATGTCAACTTGACAATGACATTTGACTCACGGTGCTGACGAATTCGGCCTAAGCACTGTAAACGTTGTTTGTGACGCAATCAATCACGTCATCACATCCAACGTGAAAGCTGTTGTCGCGAAATGGGCCGCTTGTTAGCGCGCTCACAGTGCTGATGGTCACTATAATCGCGAAACGGAACGCGGCCTTATTGTGGGGGATGAGGAAAATAATACAGTAGTGGACAAATTTTTCTGTTGTCTACCTAAGCGCCCATTAAAAAATGGTTAGATGAAAAATTACGTGCTAATGCTGAAAATTAATTGTCAAGCTATTGGACGTCAAAGTCTAAAGATACGTCAGCATCGTATGCGCGCAAACTATCGTTCCGAATGGCCAACTGTTATTTGTCGATGTAAGCGCGATATCCCATTCGGAACAGTTGTTAGCCTGAGCGCTCACACTGCTCTCATCGCTATAAGCTCATGCGGAACGCACCTTAAGTGGCATCGTACTCTCAGATGCGTGACCATAGAGTTTTAAATGTGCTAGATATGCAACAAAACAAAAAAAGTCTTCCTAAATAATCCGCGATATTTTTTTTTATTTATATAGTTTTTTTATAATCAAAATACTCGTAAGAGTCGGGTCTGAGGTTTTGCCTTATTTTAATAACACGTTGTATATATTATTGTTGTTGTATATGATTACGCGATAGAAAATAGCTACTATTTGTTTCAAAGATGAGATTTATCGTCGTAAAAAAGTCTCAATCAATCCTAAAATGCGTACTTTTACCATCAGACGCACCCTGTCGATATCGGCCAATAGCAGTTTGTCCGACGACCCAAGCACCTCGATTGAGAGCATTGCCGACATCGCCGTGACATTGATAAACCCTCGCTACTCCGGGGAGAGGCGCTACGTAAGACAGTTGAGGGAGAGGGAAGACTCGGTTATAGAGCTGCAAGTGCAACAGGAGGAGAGAGATCAGATATCGGAAACTTCCGTGATGAAGCCAGACATGCCAGCACCGAAAACTCCTAGGGGTAGACGGGGAATCAGAGCTACCAGCGAGGAAAGTACGCCTTTGCTGAATAGGTAAGAACAGTTTTATTTGTAAAAATTTTATGTTGTTTTTAAATTCATTCCGAAAATTAGTAAAATATTTTTTTTCACTACAAAATGAAAAATTATCAAGTTTTGCTAGTGATTTTAAATCAAAAAATCGTAGGTGTACACCTACGTACACGTACACCTACGATTTTGTGATATACAGTGCTGGTCATATAATTAACAACACTTAAGAACGGTTGTTCACTGCTTATGTAACAGAAGTCGTTCAGTGACTCCAGAGAGGGCAGATTCCCCGAGAGCCCAACGCAGGTCGAGCAGTAAAAGCCCTCGGACCTCGCCTCTTGCGCCGATCATAGAACAACCGAAGGCGGAACTCGCTACGGAACCGCACGCCGACAAAACTATCCTCAGCGTTCCCAGGCAACTCAGGTTAGATTTTGTTACTTATGTATAAATAGCTGTGCCCGCGACTTCGTCCGCGTGGAATAGTAACGGCTGGACCGATCTTGATAAAAAGTAGCCTATGTTATACCTTGTATAATTAGATATCAGTCTATTAGTGAAAGTCCCATCAAAATCGGTCCAGCCGTTCCGGAGATTAGCGGGAACAAACAGACAGAGAGACAATTTTTTTTAAATTGTGTTTTTGTTATTGGTACCCGATATACATTCATACCCATTTAGTAAAAACTTGTTATTTTGACATTACAAACAGATACTTTAATTTTATTTATTTGTATAGATAAACAAGGGATGGGGGTGGGGGGTTTCGTTAAGCTCGAAGACGACTAATCATCAAAAAGAAATATACCATTTAACACTAATACACGTCTGGGGTTCCCTGAATACAAACTCCGGCGAATCCTGGAGATGATATTCAAGCTGTTGCGGGAGGCCTTATTAAGTGCGCTGAACTAGCCCAGGACAGTAGGGAGTCCCACGCAATGCTGGGTTCTAAATTCATCACTCAGACTGGTTGTAAAGGTATAAGGCCTCGCTTAAATAAAAATACAGGATGCCATAAGATAATTAACTCTTTATTAAATTTTATCTTGGGATCCGGTCTGTATAATATCTTACTCATACCCGAGTCCATCTTCCCTTTTTGTGATGCACTCTACAGCCTACACAATAGATTAACGGATCCTTCATTAACACGCACTGACTCAGCCTTGTAAACGCTTAATTTAAACATTAATACTTGTAAAAAATGTATATTTTCTTTTATAAATTGGACTATGATGAGTATGTCATTCTCAATTTGACTATATAAAAATTTCAGCTCAATCGGTTAAAGATATCTGCTTCAAAATTGAGTTGCAAGATTTCACCCGAACATACATACTTATATACTTACATACTTACTTACATTGCAAGTTAAATAAAAGCTTGTAAAATATAGTAAATTCCTACGATTAAAATGACAATAAAAAGATATTTTTTCCTTTGTCAATGTTGTGTAGTCTTTGATCAAAGTGTACATATTAGGAGCAGATCGCGCACTCCAGAACGAATGGAGAAGAGCATTATGGAGTCACCCAAGCTGGAACCAATTTCGGAGTCACCTACTAAAGCCACCAACACTGAGATCTCTTCGCCAAGCAAACGGAATCTGAGGTTCGAATCCAATACACTACTCTCTTAGTATACATTCCTTTATCTCATCTTATGGTAAGCAATGTTAGCGTTAAAAATGGAAGCGAGTATAATAATTAAACATTCGGAAAAGCCGAAAGTACCTGAAGTATCATAATATCAAAGAAAACAACTTGCCTAACTAAATTTTTTTTCATGATCTAGGACTGTGGCAAATCGTGCGATTTAGGTGTGTGCGAGGTAATGTGTTTTGCAACATTTGTGATAATTAAACATAAGTGTAGCATTACCATGAATGCTTAAAATAATATTAAGCGAGAGCGTGATGGCTCAAATGCTGCAGTGCTGCATAGCAGTGCCTCCGTTTGGATATTGTTTTTCTTCACCTTCCTCCTTTTTAAATTGGACATGTTCTTCAATTATACCTTCAGGAGCCGGTCGCGCACTCCAGAAAGAATAGAAAAGATCGTTACGGAGCCATCACAACTAGAAACAGTAGTGGAGTCACCAACCAAATCTTCCGGCACAGACATCTCTTCGCCTAGCAAGCGAAGCTTAAGGTTTGATCATCATATCATTGCCATTGAAAATATTTGAACAGTTTACTTACTTACCAAGATTAATAAATTTTGTTCTATAGAAGCCGTTCGCGTACTCCTGAAGTGGAAATACCGCCGGAACAGCCTAGACCTGCAAGCCCACGGAGCCTAAGGTATTTTTCAATTTCCACCAACTATTTTATAAAAAATTTTAATACCAAGAATAATAAATTTTGTTCTACAGAAGCCGTTCACGTACTCCTGAAGTGGAAATACCGCCAGAACAACCTAGACCTGCAAGCCCACGAAGCCTAAGGTATTTTTCAATGTCCACCAACTATTTTATGAAACATTAAAATACCAAGATTAATAAATTTTGTTCTATAGAAGCCGTTCGCGTACTCCTGAAGTGGAAATACCGCCAGAACAACCTAGACCTGCAAGCCCACGAAGCTTAAGGTAGTTTTCAATGTCCACCATTTTATGAAAAATTTAAATACCAAGATTAATAAATTTTGTTCTACAGAAGCCGTTCGCGTACTCCTGAAGTGGAAATACCGCCAGAACTACCTAGACCTGCAAGTCCGCGAAGCCTAAGGTATTTTTAAATTTCCACCAACTATTTTATGAAAAATTAAAATAATAGTTCTTTTCTTACTCATAAATGAAACTGCTTTTGTTTTAGAAGTCGCGCGAAAACACCAGAAAAGATTATGACACCAAAACCTGAGCATCCAAATAAAAGCAAAAAATCACTCTCTAGAATGGTATTGGAAGCAAACACGTTTGCGAAATCAAAAATGAACTTAGAAAATGAAGGCGATGAACAAAAAGATGAAAGTAACATAGAATGTACGCCAATGAAAACTATTAAGCAAGTTTCTAGTCTTATGGATGTGACTCTCTCCCCTATCGTGAATAAATCCATTCTGCAAAGTTCCACTGATAGCATTTTATCGGAAACAGTTGAACAAGATGCAACACAGGTAGCAGATAAAAGTATAACTGAATTAGGCATGAAGTCTTTACCTGCATTCACTACGATCCATGAAACTTATTTTGAAAAGTCCGTCTTAAAAAGTTACGAGAGCAGTGTAGCTGAGTCCTCGCAAAGTATACAAGAAGATAACGAAAATAAATCTCAAGATCACAACGAAGGCTTAAAATCGT
The DNA here is from genome assembly GCA_963935595.1 of Schoenobius gigantellus. Lineage (NCBI taxonomy): Eukaryota > Metazoa > Arthropoda > Insecta > Lepidoptera > Crambidae > Schoenobius > Schoenobius gigantellus. Next base: position 8,975,718 of record OZ012555.1, on the reverse strand, counting down.
TACCCGCCTTCACAACTATCAACGAAAGTGGTTTTAAATCTGTGTTGCGTAGTTATGATAGTAGCGTTGGCGATGCGTCTCAAAGTATTGGAAAAGAAAAGGAATCAAAAGTATCAGAAGTCACTGAGCTTAAAACATATACTTTCACTGAATCTATTGTGGCACATATGCAGAAATCCGTCCTCAAAAGTTGTGAAAGTAGCATTGCCGAATCATCTCGAGAAAGTTGTAAAGAAGACAATTCTGCTTTAAAAAATACGTCTTTAATAACGAACGATAGCGATGTGGAGATGAAAGAAGATCAAACGTGGAAAGCTAAAATTGATAGTCAGGAAACCGCATCAGTGATACAAAAAGAGAAGGAGAAGATTGTGGATATTGAGAGAGAAATAAATGAAATAGAAGGTGATTTGACTGATGATGATAGTAATGATGAAGAGAGTACATCAGGAGACGAAGAAATAATGGAAGCGTCTGACAGTGATCAATCTACAGAAGAAAGTTCAGAAGAGGTAAGATTTTTTTCAAAGCCTGTAAGCTAATACTGAAACATCAAATTAATACAACCACAAAAATTGCAGATGATTTCAGGTTTATCCCTTACGACTTAAACATCAAAACCGTCAAGAGTCTAGCAAAAAACTGTATTTAGTGGAACAATCCATTCGTATTGATTTTTACGATTTGTACAACTTAGTGCACATAACTTGCCACGCTTATTTTACTATCAAACATTATAACGTAAAATCTTAGTTTATTGTTCACTATCAGTCCTATTAATAAAAAAAATTACAGCTTGGATCATCCTCGGTTTAGTTATTCCGTTTTGTCTTATTTTGACATATGACAGCCGACATGTGCGGAAACAAGACAAAACACGGAATAACTAATCCGAGGATGAGCCAAGGAGTAAAATTTTTATATACAGGGTGTCCCAAAAAATAGTGTCAAGCGAAAGTCCAGAGTTAGAGCATCTCTTGGAGTACCCGAATCACCCCCATGTATGTTCCGCGATTATTCGTAGTTTTAGAGTAATAATTTTTTTTCTGACTTTTTGAAAATTGAAAAATTTTTAATAAAAAAAAGTTGAACATATTTTCATGTTTTTCTTTATGCCACTGAATTATCTTTAGTGCTTCTTTTATGTCTAAAATAATCAGCTTCGTAACTTTAGTGGAAATTTAGAAAACAGTAGTGTAAAGTCAAAATTTGAATGTTAGTGAATAATTACTTAAAAATTCATCTTTAAATTAAAAATCTAAACAGGCGAATTCATGGTTTCTAAGTATGTGTAAAAACTTCTCTAGACTCTCTGCTTTCATAATAATTTTAAAAAAAAGTACTTAATAGGGCTACTTTGGCTTAAATCGGCCATCAAAGACAGCAAGGTGAAAATTTCATAAAACTCGACTACTGAATAATTTTTTTTAAATTCCAATTATTTATTAATAAACCAAAAATGATTGTAGAAAGCTAAAAATTTATTATTTGAAGGTCAAAAATAACTGTTCCTGCCGCCATCTTTAATAACCTTTGAAGGTTTATTATAACTTAATAAATGAAACAAAACATTATTTTCAAAGTATTTATTATTCGATCGCTTAAAGAAAGTTTTCAAAATTTTCCAACCTTCGTGCTCAATACATATTCTACATCGTCTAAAAAAGTTTTCTTTTAAATTTATAAATGCAATTCTGTTGTTTTTTATTGTTTCTTCCGCTTGTCTTAATTTTGTTCTTAACACTGTGACGTTTGTAATGTCCTTGGCGTATACTAATTCCTTGTAGTATCCCCAGACGAAAAAATCTATGGGGTTCAAGTCGGAGGACCGTGGCGGCCACGCAATGGGCCCTCCACGACCGATCCATCTGCCTGGAAATGTTTCAGACAAATATTGTCTAACATTTCTAGCAAAATGGCATGGAGCGCCGTCGTTTTGAAAATTCATATTTCTCCGCGTTAATAGGTCTACATCTTCTAATAAGACGCCGAGATCACGTCGTAGAAATTGCAAGTAGGCCTCGCTGTTCAGTTGGTCCGGTAGTTCGAACGGACCAATCAGCTGTCCGTTTAGGATGCCTGACCACAAATTGATACTAAATTGTTCTTGGAAATTAGATTCCCTTGTGAGGTGTGGATTTTCAATACTCCACGAATGGTAGTTATGCACATTAAACACCCCACATCGCTTAAAATGTGATTCATCAGTCCATAGAATATTTTTAAAGAAATTTTCGTTTTCAGCTTGTCTTCGTAACATTTCCTGACAAAATGCCATCCTTCTCGGGTAGTCTGCGGGCTTGAGCTGCTGAACTTTCTGGATGTGATATGGGTCAAAACGCTCTTGATGAAGTATTCGATGTGCTTGTGATTTCGGAATTGAGATTCGACGTTCTATTGTTCTTACACTAACTGATGGATCTCTCACCACTTCTTCGACCACTGATTGGACAGTATCTGGGTCACTCATTTCAGATGGTCGCCCCGATCTTCTACCTGGTAGGCGTCCTTCCATGTAAGAGTTATGTACTCTTAAAATCATGCGATGATCAGGCCAAGTTTCAGGCTGAGGTCCACCTCCATTTTGTACTTGCTGCCGGAACAACCTGGCTGCTTCAGAAGCATTTCCTCTTGCATATCCATAAAAGTAATGCATAAGAGCATATTCTTGCGATGAAAAAGACATCACAAAATGAAGAGCTTGAAAAGTCCGTTAAGAATGCCAAATTTGTCAAAATCCCGTATTCACACAAAACCAAATCGTAATCGCACTCAAGGTCCGTAAAGAAAGCAAAGTTCGTCAAATAATCACAAATGAGCGTATCGTACGTAAGGCGCAAACAAAAGCAGGCAAACGACTGGCGCCAGAACACAATAGGTGCTCGGACTACACCCCCCGCCTCATCCCCTTGTCACAAAGAATAGCATTCCTCAGTTACAGTTATCCATTTCGCCAATGAGAGTGAGAGAGATAGCAATAATGCGGTCTCTTTCATATCCTCTCACTCGGGCAATTTTTTAGCAGGTAAGTACTGCGTTACATCCAACACTACAACCGATGTGATCCGCGAGAAAAATATTTAAATATGGGTTTCATGTAGTAAATTTTTGCTAAATTGTAATTAATCTGAACCTTAGAAATTATAAAAAGACCAGATATTTTTTTTTATCATCTGATAGGAATTTGGTAAATTTTATGAAATTTTCACCTCGCTGTCTTTGATGGCCGATTTAAGCCAAAGTAGCCCTATTAAGTACTTCTTTTTTTAAATGATTATGAAAGCAGAGAGTCTAGAGAAGTTTTTACACATACTTAGAAACCATGAATTCGCCTGTTTAGATTTTTAATTTAAAGATGAATTTTTAAGTAATTATTCACTAACATTCAAATTTTGACTTTACACTACTGTTTTCTAAATTACGAAGCTGATTATTTTAGACATAAAAGAAGCACTAAAGATGATTCAGTGGCAAAAAGAAAAACATTAAAATATGTTCTACTTTTTTTTATTTAAAATTTTTAAGTTCTTTGGATCAAAATTTTCAAAAAGTCAGAAAAAAATTATTACTCGAAAACTACGAATAATCGCGGAACATACATGGGGGTGATTCGGGTACTCCAAGAGGTGCTCTAACTCTGGACTTACGCTTGACACTATTTTTTGGGACACCCTGTATAAGGCCGTTATACTCGTAAGTATAAGCTATACACAATGTAACAGTTTTGTTCTATTTTACTAAACTCAGTAATTAATCTCACAATCACCAACACAGATGACTGCAGTTGTTATTTATGTTTTTGGTATTTAAAGCCAACTAAAACACATGGGTTTCACAAATAATTTGAGATGATCCCAGAATAAAAGCTAACAGTTTGACTACAGTGACAAGTATTGACAAGAATGAAAATGTTAGTTCCAAAATAAGCCGTTCGTTTAGCTTTTATATCGGACTGTACATATTTCTAAAAATAGTTTATCCGACTTTTTCAGACAGAAGCTTCAGACAGCGATAATGATAACGACGATGTTATATCCATAAACGACTCAGAATCAAAAGAGTCATCAACTTCAACAGATAAAACTCATAATGAAGATAGCTCAGATCAAGCGAGCAAGCAAAGCTCTGAAGCTAAAGTAGAAGAAGTAAATCTAGATAAACCAGAGAAGGAACCTGATGCTGTTAATAAAGATGAAACTGAAATCAAAGATCCATTAAACCAAGCTCAAATGTCAATGCTTACAGACGATAATTCTATTGAGGGTCATGCAGATATAAAATTAAACTATTCCGATGAAACGATAGACGAAAAAAAGGTTACAGATGATAAAAATAGTGATGCTAATATGGAAACAGGTTATTGCCAATTATAAAAAATATATTTTGAAAATATAATGTGAAATGTTTTATTACTGAATTTTTTATACTGTTCTTTTTTTTTGTTTTCAGTCAGTAAAACTACTAAAGAGATTGAAGCTGAAAACAAAATGGAGGTGAAAGAAACTGTAGCTCCGCTTGAATTAGCAACAGAAGAAAAATTAACACAACCAGGAATATTACAAGAGGAAGAAACCAGCAAACCCTCAAGGACAAGAAAACGAGCTCAATCGACATCATCCAATAAATCAAGTGTCGACAAAGAAGATATTGAAGAGCCAAAGATTCCGACAACAAGAAAACGTACACAATCGGACGCTTCAGCCAAAGCTGCAGAACTTGAGGCAAAGACTCCAGAAAATGAACTTGCTACACCTCGTCGAAGAGTAAAAACTCCAACAAGCACGGAGGTGAGAAAGATAATAACTAGGCGTGCTTCGAAAGAAATAGCTGAAAAATTAGATGAATCGAATCAAAGTGTTGATGACTCTGTATTAGTTACGCCTAAAAGGCGGTCTGCAAGGTCAAGGTCCAAGAATTTTGATGATAATGAGAGTGTCGCTTCGGAGAGCTCGGTAAGATCTACTAGAAGTAAGGCGAGCGAAGACGCCGGCGATGTGAAACCAGCACAAGTGAGAAAAGGACGAAAATCCATACTCAGTACAAAACCAGATTTGTCTGTGATTCCGGAAATTGTAGCGGAGGACGATTCGAAGTCAACCGAGAATGTCATCAGTGACTATTCAAGCTCTAGGAGGTAAGTTGTTCTATTTTTATACAAGTATCTGCAGTTAGCTTAACATTCGGGACATTTTAATCTATCACATTTGATAGCTGTTAGTCTCATTAATAAATTGAACGAATCTCCATACATTTGCAAAAATAACAAGAAAATAACAAAGAATTGACTTGAAAATTTCCAGAAAAAAAAAATGTAATTTTAATACTTTTTTGCTATAATTTATTTAATGTATAAAAGAATCATTATTTTAAGTGACTAGTCGAAATGTGGTAAATTGTTTATCATCTATCAAAATTTATGATAAATGATTAAAATAAATGATTCTATTATGATTATTTAATTAGGTCTCCGACATTACCTTTTAATGACGTCAAATTTCCGTCGAATAAAATTGTTTATATTAAGGAAGTTTTATTAGAAAAGTAGGTTTTAAAACAGTCGTCATTTGTATTATTATAACAATCAATATTATATTTGGCAAGTGAAACAAAATGTCATTGTGCATTAAGTGAACGCACATTTGTCAGCATCGTACGCGCCACACGCGCCGCATTTTGGAATTCATTGTATGAATGAAATAATGAAACCTCGCACATTTGACCCGCATCGTTCGCGCTGAATTTAAAAAATGTTATATGTATCCGGGTATTGAAAGATGCATGTTGATTACGTCATGTAATGCGGTGCGTACGGCGCGAACGGATAATAATTATGTGTGTTTTTCTTCCCCCCGGATTTCTGACTGGATCAGACGTGTTTTAAGCATACTTTAATATTTTTCTAATTCAAAATTTATCGAAATTTATCCATTTAATTCCTATTAAATATTGGGAATGCATAAGTAGTGAGGAGACAAGCAAACAGTGAATCAAGCCACGGCATCGCCACTGTGCTTCGGTGTACGCTAGCCGCTAATGCTTTGCGATGACTCATCTTGCTCCTGTCCCGTGAAGCGGTGCGCTCGCGCCGTCGACGTCTGCATGCAACGTGATTACTCCATTATAAATAATTTAATCAACGATTCTCGTAAAAACCAATGTAAACTCGCTCGCGAATCACACACAGGCGCTTGCATTCAACCCTCAACGTTCGAGTGCGCAAACGCAACAAGTTGGGGGCCACGGACCGCGCCGCCCCCCTTCCCGTGAGTTTCCCGTCTTTGCTCTGCGCAAACGCGTTCGTTTCATAACTGTATACATTGTTAAACTGTGGTAGTGGTTTAATCAACTGTCAATGAGTTATTAAAGTAGGCTTACTATAGTAGTGTTTTTTTTTTCATTTTACTTTTGTTAGGAGTTGTAACAAAAATAAAATAAGAAAAAATAAATATTCTAACTTAGAACATATCTTGTAGCATAAGCCTTGCGGATCGGGTCACATCAAACGTATTATTCACCACTTTATCTTCAATCGCATAGTGCTGTACACAAAATACACATCAAAAACATCCCAGATCTTTCTCGTTAGAGCCGAAAATGCGCCGTATAGTATCAAACGCTACCGAGGACGAGCAACGTAAAATACGCTTAGATGTGGCCCTGCTACGGCTCGACCTGTGACATCTAGATAAAAGATATATGCCCTACCATCGCCTCAGGCTGACTCGCCACCAGAAGTCGATGCTGGAATCCTCGCGCGGTGCACGAGGCCGCCGACCCAGCGCCAATTCTGAAGTGTCTTTGGACGATGATGCTTCGTCCGTGACCTCTGATTTCGACGTAGCCCCCATCGACCGGATCGCCTTGTTGAACCGGCAGGACTATGAAGGTACGCCATCATTTTGAATGAATCTTGCAAATTTAATGTCATCCACTTCTCGACATACGATTGAGTTGAAATTTTTATACGGCTTTTTATATTTCTATATTGACTTCAATAATTTAAATTATTATTATTCAAAGATCATCTACCTACCAGCATAATAACCACTGAACTCATATCCCGTTATAACTCCGCTAATATTTCACAATGCTTCAATTTATATACAAATTCCCATAAACATTTCAGCTTTGATTGCCACAAACTCAAACTCAAAAATCTTTATTCAATATAGACCTTCACAGGCACTTATTGACGTCAAAAAAATACATAAAAATCTTCAACCAAGAATCTAATTAACTAAATTATTTAATCCTTGTATGTACACACACCCCAACCATTATTAAGATGTGTGCAAATACAAGTGAAATGAAGAAAAAAAGTTGACTACACCTGTATGTATGTGTTTCTACAATGTATGTGTTTGATACTTATAATTAAAAAAAATTACAATAACACACACACTAAAAATAAAGTATTAAGTAGTTAGATGCTGTAAATTTTAATCAATATCTATCTACTCAAAACTTCTACTGTTATAACGGTTAAAATGACAACTTCCAACTTCCTAAGAGTTTAAATGAAAATTTATGAGTTTACGGGCGTAGCATCACCATCGTAGCAGTAATATTGAAAATATGTAGCAAATGGATAAAGGCTAACATTTGTTCCATATTTTCTGCTTATAATAATCAACACTTGCAAACTTATTGTCTATACCAATATTATAAAGAGGAAAGATTTGAATGTTTGTTTGTTTGTATTGAATAGGCTTTAAAACAACCGATTTTGATGAAAGTTGGAATAGGGATAGCTCGAGACCAGGGGAAGGACATAGGGTACCTAATTTTCCAACGGGAAAATAAATCCCACGAGAAAACAAAAATAACGCGGGCGAAGTCGCGAGCGGAAAGCTATTTATTTATACGGGTCTGAGTAGCCTTTTATTATTGATTATTATGACTAGCTGTGCCCGCAGCTTTGCTTGCTGGAAATTCAGCTTCGCCGTAGCATGATGTTATATAGCCTATAGCCTTTTCGATCAATGCTGGGCTATACCTACAACACTAAAATAATTTTTTAATTCGAACCAGTAGTTCCTGAGATAAGCGCGCTCAAACAAACAAACAAACTTCACCAATATAATGTTAGTATTGATGATACTTATTTTACACAAAGACACATAAAATCGATAAAGCGTCGATGGCGTGGTGCGCAAGGCCGTCGCCTTCCAATCGGGAGGTAGCGGTTCGAACCCCGCCACGTACCAATGTGTTTTCAAATTTTGAATTCATACGGTATACACTTTGTTTAGTCAAGTGCTTAGTGTTTAATAGACTGTTTAGTGTTAAGTGATTAGTACGTGCTGTCCCTAGACTGTTTAGTAAACAGTGTTTAGTTTATTTGTTCATTATATGGACTAAACACTAAACAGATCTGTCCAGACGTGTTTAGTGTTAAGTGAGGGGTGAAGGCGGGAGAGCGGGAGGGGCGTTCCTATTCGCTAAACACTAAACACTTAACACTAAACAGAAGCTGTCCGAACGTGTTTTTTACTAAACACTTAACACTAAACAAGCCACTCGCACTAAACACTAAACAATGTGTGTACCGGCCATAAGTACGGTTTATTCGACGCTTTGACGGTGAAGGAAAACATTGTGAGGAAACCTGCACACACCAGTGAAGAAAGAATTTCCTTACAGGTTGTGTGTGAAGTCGACCAGCCCGCACTTGGCCAGCGTGGTTGACTAAGGCCTAATCGCCCTAGTTTAGGGTCGAGGCTCGAGCCCCTCGGTGGGGACGTATATGAGCTGTTGATGATGATGATGATGAACATAAAATCTATGACATTGAAAGTAAGAAAAGTAAATAAGTATAATACGATGAGTATCTTTCGCATAGTCAGCTTAAGCCCTGAGGAAAGACCATAGGAAACTTTTATCCCGAATTTTAAGGAGTTCCCTTGGGAACGCGTGAACAATACAAATGAACTCGCGACATAACTGACCTATGCGCAAACGAAGTCGCGGGCACCAGCTAGTATACAACGTGTCAATAAAATAACGCAAAGCCTCATTGTCGCACTATTTACACAGATTTTTCTTTTTTGTTTTGTTGCATGTCTTGCAAATTTAAAACTCTATGGTCACACTCCTCTCCTGTCGCAGCTGCCATTATGTCCGAGTTTGTACATATTGTACATGAAGAATTAATAAATAAATAAAGGCGATAGAGTAAAGAAAATTTAACAAGCGGCTTGGTTGAAAACATTTTTGTGGTTACAGTTTGGCACATATTTTTTTTATTAGTGTAATTGATTCTAATCTCGATTCTGAACAAACTAATTTCAGGTTTTGCGCAATTTCGTTAACACGTATAATAAAAAATAGCATTTCGTTATGTGACCCATTCAAAGAGGGGTTTGGTAGAACATTTGATGAAACAGTGATATTCATTCAGTAAATACTAGGCAAAAGAATGAAGATTTTTAATGTTTTGTTGACGTCAATAAGTGCGTGTAAAGGTCTATATTGAATAAAGATTTTTGAGTTTGAGTTTGATAACAGATGCTCTTTTGTGTCTGATGGTGTCAACAGCGCGGCTTTCACATTATAAAGCATAAAAGTAGGCCTACAGACCTAGCACGACGCGTGGGTTATAGAAGAGAAAATGACTAACCCTCGACCTGCTTCGCTTCACTGTTATATGAGAGAGCGAGAAGAAACAAGTTACTTGTCTCTCTTGTCCCGTTTTGTCCACGGTACGCCTGCTGGCGTAGCACGGACCGTGGATAAAACGGGACAAGAGACAAATAACACGTTTCTTCTCGCTCTCTCATATAACAATGATGCGAGACGGGACGAGGGTTAGTTACTTTCTCTTCTATAGTCCACGCGCCGTGTTAGGCCTACTGCTGGGGCGTTGTAAATATGCTTTTCCTTTCCTAACGTTTGCACGCACTTGCTTCACTAGGCTCGCCAGACGTAGACGAGTTGCGTAGCGCGTCGCCGGAGTCGCGCACGTCCAACGCTAGCTACCAACGTCGCTGTGAGTATTCGCTAAGCTGTAAACTAGTTATGTGGCATTCGCATGTTTCCAGAAGGCTTGAAAAAACAACGTAATCAATCATTGGTCACAGGACCGTGCAACAATGGTTCTTTGGTACAGTGTTTGGGATAAAATAATAATATGGTAAAATAGTCTGTCGTCTACAACGAATGTAGCGTGAAAGTTAAAACTTTTAACCTTTGAGATTTCCATTGGTCGTTCCTTTGATCCAAACGTTTGAAGGTCACCGCTTTAAGAGAAAAGGCTTGAGTAACTTTGACGGATACATTCTGAAATACTGTGATAAGTGTCAGGTGATAGAATATGTAGTGACAAAGGTAGAGAAGAGGATGATAAGGCGGGATGGTTGAAAGACGTGGATCAAATATGACAAAATTATAAATTAAGGCCAGATCAAGAGTACCCTTAGCTTATGAAAGCATTAACAAAAGGTGATTTAACTAAAGAAGTACCAGTAGGTATGTTTAGATCGTAACAAGTGGAAGACTGCGATCTCTACCTTCCCGTGGAAGAGATCTTCACATTGGGCATTCACTTCCACTTACTATCAGGCGGAATAGAGTCATCTCCGAGACTATACACTATAATATGAAACGTGTTTGTATAAAGTTACAGTAATCTATGGTTGTCTTATACAACTGACTGTCTGACTACTGAGATTCATATAGATGATGACGTATGGATGGGCAAGACCTTTATTACTGATATTATGCGAATGCCACTTATTAATTATTAAAATATTTATTATCTTTGCACTTTTTTCTTGTTAACAGTCAGCTTACTAACGCTTACAGTATTGTTGTAATTAATGTTGTTATACAGGATATAACGGAACCGCGAAGTAATATTTAAGTATAATAATCTATCAAAAGTGGATATCCTATAGGAAAAATATTGGGGCTACTCAAGTCACTTTATTTCATTGAAACGTAATAAAATATTTTTTGATCTTAAATGTCGACAGCCCTACATCAGCTGGACTATGGTTGTCACTTAAAGTTTTTGCTTTCAGTCTAAAGTCGATTAGCTCGAAAACTATTAGGTTCCCAATTGTAAAACAAGCACCTAGGGTCCATCTAATATACTGGGTTATTTTTTATCACCCCGGAAAATCAAAGGGACGCTTCAAGACACATCCATTATTATATAAAAAATTTGAAAAATGAATTAAAAAAGAAGTTAAAAACAAATCTCTGCTCTTAACTAGAGCAGTTTTTTTTGTATATTTTAGAAAATTAATATAAAATTAAGTAGGTGAGTTATTTTTTTTATCAATATTTAAATCATTCTACTGCCATGTCGTGAAGCGTCCCTTAAATTTTCCTGGGTAATAAAAAAAGTAATCCTGTATATCCTATACGCCCCTTAAATATTACTTCGGTGTTCAGTTTTATCCGGTATAATCGTGATCTCAGTTGTATAAAACCATTAAAAATTAAAACGTTAAATCGAGTGATATAAAAATACGCAACTATATTCTTGTCATTCTTTAGTACTTATATCATTGAATATGAATAATTTTCAGCCCGATTAGGTCGAGCGGCCTCTGAGACTAAGACTGTGCCCGCGAAACCGAAAGCATTGAGAAGAACTTCAGTAGATGTCGGTAAGAGCATTCAAATGTTTAATTTGCGACCTGACTATTAATTTGTTCATCATTCAGCATAGAACTCTCGAAAAATATTTTTTACCCAAACAATGTAATGTAACCTGATGTAAAGAAGTGGAAATGTTAGATATGGTAGGGCTACTGACTCCGCCTGGCTAGCTACAACCCTCTTATCTAAATTTGTCGCCATAATAACAATGTTAATAGCATTGTTGTAATCCGATTATAAGAGGTAAGTTACCCAGATCCTCAGTTGTTGAGGAGTCCAGGTGAAGCTTGCTTCCACCGTGGGCATTATCATCACTTACCATCAGATGACATGAAGGCTAAAAGCTTCCTTATCGGATGTTAAAAACAAACAAAAGTTTGAATTTAAAACAAAAATATTTCAAAATCCATAACATGGCGGGACACATGGATAATACCCATATGTTATCCGCCATTTTTGAGCGGCGGCCATGTTGAATTTCGGGCAGTGTTGCTACAGACTGATTTTTAATTCGACGGAATTCTGACATTTCTGAAGTGTTGCCAACATTGAAAAATTCTCACTGGAAAGGGAGAGCATTTTAGCAAAATAAAAAAATAATCCTTTCTTGAATTTAAGGTTTCTATTAGAAAAACTAAGACTTAAAAAAAATACTGATAATTTTAAAATAGTAATTACATTGTTCAATATCATATTATTGAAGTTACAATAATTATTTTTCTATTACTGGGATCCCTGTTCAATAATCCATAGGCTGCCAACCTTTTTTAGAAAAACCTCTCCGTTTGTAAAATTTTTGCTTCTTCTAAGAGCCAATATAACATGTCAAATCTAAAATTAAAAAACTATTTACGCCGCGTCATGCACCTCGGTCCGAGTTGCGGCAAGTGAAACAATTAATATTAGAGGGCATGTAATACAGCTGAAAAATGGCAAGAATGCATAAACCATATTATTATTAAAGAAGAGGATAAAATGTACCCTCTTAATGATCTGCTGGATAGTGTGTGTGATTCTTTTATAATCCCAGTTGATGATGATGACGACAATGATGATATAAGTGATGATGATTAATAAATATTTTTATTTGAGAAATATGTTGTTTTGCTGTTTTTCCATTTAGCACTTAAAAATTTACATTCTAGCTAGTGTGCATTGAGTGAACAAAACAAACATTATTTACAATGTCATTACTTGATCTTATTCTGTTTCATATTTTTTGTTATAAAATTGAAAACAAAAAAGGTTATTGATATCTGATTTGTCTATGGATGACATCTGTCAGAATTCCGTCGAATTAAAAATCAGACTATAGGTTCATAGTGCTCTACTCTTCAAGCCCTGCGTGGCATATGACACTTGGCTGGGGCACTGGGTGCTAGAATTGGTGTTCTCATATTCAGTATCAATATACGAGTTCAATGAGGTAACTACACACTAAACATATATCAATTTTAAGCGAAATTAAGGGTCCCTTACCCGATTCCTTAGTCGCATGCATAGCACTATGTGAGGATGTCTTAGGATGCTAGTATCAGCATTTCCATATTCTGCATGAAAGATCCAGTTTAACGAGTTGCTACAAACCATATCTTCTCTTATATATAAAAATGAAACGCTGTATGTTAGTCTCGCAAAAACTCTGAAACGGGTCGACAGATTCTTCCGAAATTTTCTGTGTGTTTGAATAGGTACAGGGAAGGTTTAAAAGTTCATTTGGACCCAGTAGTTGATGCTGTAATCGCTGGGCAGAACAACGTCTGCCGGGCCCATTAGTTTATTATATAAAATAATGAAAATTAGGGTTTTTGACCTAAGGTGGCATGTCCTAAAAATTTCGAAATAGGCTAAACCAGTGAGCACGCCCTATCATCTAGTGGAATCCCGAAGTTTTTAGGTGGCCCAGAGGTCAAGATCTTGATGGAACAGACAGGCGAAAGGAAACATGAGCATATAAGCATTACCAAACAAAAGTTTGGGTCGAGATGAAAATACTACTCAATTTGACTAATGGCATTTGAATACAAACCTCACATTGTTCTGGCGTAGGCCTATGTCTGATGATTTTGACACGAATACACTGTCGATTTGTGACGGGACCAACTCTGGAGTCGCAAAAAAGATTTTTGTAAATCGATCCACAATTGACGGAGTAATTGCGTAACATATACACAAAACACGTTGGACATACCTAAAAATTTAAGGATTTCCCTTGATTTTTATCGGATTCCATCAGCACATGTTATAAATTTGAGAAAAAGAAGTCATGAAATGCTTCATTTCGTATTACCGATCTCCGATACCGATACCAATATCATTTATCATCACTATGGTATAATTTCAATGATATCATCAAATAAATAAAAAAGATAAAACTGACCGGAAATTGTATTTTTCGTTTTGCACTATGATATCATATGATATAATTTGCAAAACCATGAGATCGGTAATAGGCCCTCTGATCCTGACTTTGGTGACCTTAGGACCACCCCAGGAATATACTCAATCGAATACAAGAAGAATTTCGAAAATCGATCCACAATTGACGGCGTAATCGCGTAACATACACAAAAAAAAAACATACGCATCAAATTGAGAAAATCCTCTTTTTTTGAAGTCGGTTAAAAAAATGCTTTCAAACAGGTGTTTCATACAAAAGTTCAAGATCTACGCACTCGATCGAAATGGCGCAGCTGAATTTTAACGTGATTTCAGAGTAAAAAATATGACCATGCATCTTATTTTGTAGTCAGTAGAACTATTGTGTGTTATAGCGGAAAGCTCCCCCGCAGCGTCGCCAGTGGGGTCCCCGGCGAGGGGCCGCAGGGCTTCGTTCAACAAGGCATGCGAAGCGCTACACACGCCGAAGAGCAGGCGGGCTTCTACTGATTCTAGGGTGAGTCTCCAGATTTCTCCTTCGGTGAATTGGGACTTGCTGATCCCGAATGTGCCCTCCATAGGCGAGATGTTCATTATTGACATATTCGCACCGACATATTTGCGGATCGCTTTGCCCATTTATGCAACACAGCTAGGATATTTTTGACATACCTACAATAATTCATAATGTTTTCACTGTTTTATTTCGATATTTCTGTGCTTTTCAAAACGCTTTTTGACATTTCTGTATTTCTCAAAATTAATTATGTATTCTATCTTGTTTACATATTATTTGACATTTTATTTTATTTGACATTCTATTTTATTGGACTTTTTTTATTTGACATTTTATTGTGCTATTATTTTATTTTATTTAAAATTTTATTGTGCTTTAGTCTAATAAGTCATTGGTCTATCTGTACTGTTAAACTTATACTGAATTGAATTAAATAAATTGAAATTGAATTGATTGCCTGCGCGGAAATGACACAATCCAGATAGATTTATAAAGTCATTTGTATACATTGCCACATTGTGCGTTTACGAATGCATATCGTTGCTCGTCCTCTATTGTGCAAGTTGGCTTTTCGAAGTGATTTTTCTTAGCTTTACGGGGGTCATTGCACTTGATAATGAATGCAACCTGCGGCCGTACCGCCTAACTCACAGCGATCACTCGCTATCGCTTTCGTGACATTAGAACAATAAGTTTTAATGTCACACTCCACAGACTCGTGGTCCGCGCCTTTTTCATTTTTAAGTTTCTTTGTGATCCATTCTGTATAATATTAAATTATATTAAGACTTACGACTACTTTTCATTCTTATTTTAATGTGAGTTGCGCAACTCAATCAAATTAGGTATCTATGCTTGGTTTATTTTTTTATATAATAATAATAAAATCTCTTTATTTTCTCTACAATCTAACTTAATCTAATAAAAGAGTTGCAATAAGCACCAAAATACGGAGTGTAGATTGTGAGAGACTGACATATCATAGATATATAAAGACAATGGATTAATCATACATTTGTTTTATATCTCACAGATAACATTTGAGCTATTGTTCTAATGTCACGAAAGCGATAGCGAGTGATCGCTAAGAGTTAGGCGGTGGCCCCCCTGATCGGGAATATAAGAATTTAATTGTGTTGTTTACGCTCGCGTATTTAGAAAGAGACGGAAAGTCCCCAAGAATCGCCGCCCAGTCCAGGGGCGGAGACGACTCCGGCGAGGCGCACTCGCCGCGCCGCCTCCACCCAGTCCAACGCCGGTCAAGGACATGCGGACACCGGGAGGAGGTAACTAACTGTACATGCTGTTTAGTGTTCCGTACCTCGAAAGGAAAAAACCGGCCAAGCGCGAGTCGGACTCGCCCATGAAGGGTTCCGTAGGATTTATGACGTGTTAAAAAAACTACTCACTAGATCTCGTTCAAACCAATTTTCGGTGGAAGTTTGCATGGTAATGTACATCATATATTTTTTTAGTTTTATCATTCTCTTCATTTTACCACTTTGGACGTGTCTCTCGCGCAAACTTTTCTGTATATAAAAAATGATATTAGTAATCTTAATGATTGATTTTTGAAGACCTATCCATAGATACCCCACACGTATGGGTTTGATAAAAAAAAATTGAGTTTCAGTTCTATGTATGGGAAACCCCCAAAATTTATTGCTTTTTTCTATTTTTGTGTGAAAATCTAAATGCGGTTCGCAGAATACATCTACTTACCAAGTTTCAACGGTGTAGTTCTTGTTCTAGTTTCGGAGAAAAGTGGCTGTGACATACGGACGGACAGACAGGACGAATCTATAAGGGTTCCGTTTTTCGCCATTTGGCTACGGAACCCTTATAGGATCACTTTGTTGTCCGTCCGTCTGTCTGTCTGTCAAGACCCTTTTTCTCAAGAACGCGTGAAGGTATCAAGCTGAAATTTATATCTAACACTCAGGTCTACTGTCCCTTGGAGCTGTGAAAAAATCAAACTTCTAAGCCAACGTAATCAAAAGATACAGCCGTTTATACCGCTCCGCAAATTTTCGACATTCGCAAGGGAATCAAAACCTACAGGGTATATACTTCCTGTGAACTCAGAATCTTGAAATTTGGTACGAAGTAACGTCTTATAGCACAGATAAAGGAAGAATTGCGAAAACCATACATTTTTACTTTTATACCTACCGGTTTGTACGGAACCCTCGGTGCGCGAGTCCAACTCGCACTTGGCCGGTTTTTTTATCATGGAACGGCCTGCTTGATCAAAGAAGATATAATAGTACTCCCTACAGAAAGGCCACACATCTCCCCGCACTCATTTCAGATATCCCACCCCCCACCCCGCGCTTCGTTTTAGACATCACTGACACTGACAAGGGAAGGGCCATGCCCAGCTGTGGGCATATTGTGGATGGAATGATAAATATTTTGTTACGTTTTTATTTTTTGCAGAACCAAGAAATCTTAATGCTGAGGTACGGGCAACAAGGAAAAGAACAATTATTTTTGTAGTTAAATTAAGATTGTTAACCATGTGGGGATTTCGCATTTGTATTTAAAAGAAATAAAATGTAAGAATGTTTTTTTTTTTCGTTATATATTTGTATATTTTTTCACTTAACTACGTTAACTTTAAACTAATGTACGTGTACAAACCTATCAAGCAATAAACAGGCGTTCTCTAACTAATATTTTTTGTTTAATTTTTTCAAATTACCCGAAATATTTTTTATCACTATATATATAATAAAATCGTAGGGGTAAAAAAATCTGTAATTGCGAAATATTAAGAAAAAAAATACACAGGTCGCCTTAAAATCATTAGCAGAACACGATAGAATAGTTTTAAAAAAAATTGTTTGTTTGTTGGTTTGTTTGTTTGTTTGTTTGTCTGTTTGTCCGGAAAGATCTCCGAAACTACTGGACAGAATTTGATATGGCTTACACCACAATGCTTAGAATTTTCCAGAAGAACATTTAGGCATAATTTCGTTTGTTTAAATTCACTTTTTATTTTTAGTGAAAAAATACCATATAAAATTTTCGAATTGGCTTTAGGTAGAAAAACAACATGGCGCACGTGAAATTATTTCATAGTATTACTTATATACTCAGAACAATCACTACAGCATAGAAGGAAGATTAAAACAAGAATTAATTGTGTGCTATTTGTCTCTTTCTAACATACGGCACAAAACTGTGTAAATGTAAGAGATGAGTAATATTTGTCTTTTGGCACAAGGTGGTCAGTATATGAATTGTCATTTTGGTTAAAAATATTACATTTTTTTTTTTTTTTTTTTTTTTTGCATATACTTACAAATATGTTACAAGATAACTGAGATAAATGCCACAAAACCTTTAATAGGTTTGACTTGGCATCCTGATATTCGAAGCTTATTGTATACCTTTTTTTTACATGGGTACCTGTCTTAAACGAAAAATACAAAAAGCAATTCACAAAACATAACATTCACAATACCAGCCAAAGAAAACAAATATTTTTACAATGCTAAGTGGGTAACTATATATTAAAGGAATCAGCAGGGGCCCACTTACTATGAGTTCCAAAAATACGCCCCGCTCCAGCGAGTGAACGAGACAGCTCCATACACTAAGTAAAGCGCTGTCTCGTCCATCCACCGAAACAAAGCTGACTTTAGGAGATCATAGTACACCACCTGTGCATGCGCATGACGAGTGCAAACCGATCGCTAATGTAAACAAGTCTTGCTGCAAGCCTATACAGAATGTTCAATATTATAGCCGATTTTTTTTTTCGTGATTTGTTTTTTTTTTTTTATATTATTTGTCGTAAAGGTAGTTTTGTACAATCAGTATTATAGCCATGTATAAACAACGAAAAAAAAAAAAAAAATTTTTTTTTAAATAGTCTTAATAACAGATATGCATAATTTATATTTAATATTATCTATTTTTTTATATATAAATAGATAATGTTAAGATTTATAATTAATTTACATTGTAAAATATATCATTGAAATTAATGTTATGTATATTTTAATAGGTTTAGATAAGTTCATTATTCATATTTTGCAAATAAAATTGTTTCAGTTTAAATTTCATATACTTCTTGTTTATTGTGTCTCTCAGATTAACAGGTAACTTATTATAAAGTCTGGGTATTATATAGTCACGTGTTCGCCTACCGTAGTTATTCGTTGTTGTTTTAGTGATCATGTCTTTTTTGCAGGCTAGTCTTGTATGTATTTTATGGTTGATCGGGCTCAAAAACTTTTGGTTGTTCATGGGTTGTTCTGTTAGTAAAGCGTATTCAACTTTTTCATGAACCGGCATTACCTCGCAGTAGCTGAATAAGGCGCGATAGTTATCTTTATATTTTTCTTTAACTTTTCTCGGTACTATTAATTTGAGTAATCTTACTTGTAAGTTGTAAATTTGATTAAGGTAAGTTTTATATGTGCGTCCGTAACTACTTATACCATACGATATAACTGATTCTGCCAGAGCGATGTAAAGATTTCTAAGGACTTTGAACGGAACTTTGTTCTTTATTAAATATATTTTTGATAGAAGAGCTCGTAATTTGTCACACAACATGTCTATATGGAATGACCAGTTAAACCTGTAATCTACAATTACCCCTAGGTATTTGGCCTTTTTAACTTGCTCTATGGTGTTACATCCGCCCGAGCAATGTGTTCCTTTGTACGTATGTAAATATGGTATACATATGGTTAAAAATATATAACACGGCTAAATTCTATAGTACCTTGTATCGAAGATAGACCATCAGAGTTTGAACTATTTGAATTGTTCGTATAATATTTGTTTGTGCGTCCCGTGGCTAGTAATATTTTGATGATATTTTATTAATATTTAAGTGATTAGAAAGCAAGAATTCTTTAGGTATTTACAAATAGTGTGTGTTTGTGCACTCCGTAACACAATGTCTTGTGTAGTTTGGGGCTGCAAGTCTCATTCGTCGCGAAAGGAAAACAATCAAAATTTATTGACCTTAAATTGGCATGTTTTCTCATATTGTTACTTGAATGTGAGCTAATAAGTACACTTATATACATATGAAATATCGCTGAATCATTTTGTAGAAAAACAATACGTAATATTAACTTCACTTTTATGTTTTAGCGATTTTTAGAAAATTACTTTGAGGTTTCTTGATCATGCGTAGGTAGTGTTGTAAAATTTTGTCGATATTTTTATTTTACAGATTTCCTAAAGACAATGTAATAAAAAATATGGATAAAGTGTATTGTCAGACGAAATTGGAGTCCAAGAAAGCATAGTCAAATTTGCTCCAGATATTTTCCATCAGATTAATTTTGTATGTACTTAGTAGTAAAACTATGAAAAGGAGACGTCTTGACGTAAGTCAAGTTATTTAATGAAAGGAAATCTTTAAACTAAAATATTATTTATGAAAATAAAAACGTATTTAATTTCTTAACTATTTCTTTAAGGAATCCTTGACACGGATGCCAAGAACAACCAGTTCAGATGATTTTTTTCTAAGAATTAAAATATTAGATCAAGAAAAGAACAGAAAGAGTCAAAAGGTAAAATATCAAAACGCCGCCTTCGGAAAATTTACATTCTAACTAAGCCCGGCCACACATCAAGCGTAATAAATCTATCGAAAAATGTCTTAACAATAAAGTATGGTCAAATGTAAATGTTTTTAGTTTAATTTCCAAGCACATGTACAAATAGTAGTTTTAGCATTCACGAATTTATCAAAGGTTCAAAATCCATGAGGGTTAAATTTTCGGGTAAGTAAATTAAATATTAGATTAACCTCAAGTACCTCTAAGCGATGCGATAAAAAATGAATTAAATCTAAGCGATGAAATAAAAGCAGTGTGTCTTCGATTTCCTTCCTATAGAATTTGTGAATCTCTGCAATAGAAAAATTCCAACATTTTAGATAACGGGAAATACCCGTCACTTAAATAGTCCAAATTTTAGGGTTCCGTACCTCAAAAGAAACACTGAACCATTATAGGATCACTTTATTGTCCGTTTGTCTGTCAAGACTATCTTGGAAACGCGTGAAGGTATCGAGTTGAAATTAAAACCATATAATTACTCAGTTCTACACTAACAAGTTCTAGTCCCTTGAAGATGTGAAAAAATCATTGACGTATATAACCTAGACGCGCTGTCCGGTACAGTGAAATTCAGCAGTCAACTGGAGCCAATCGGCACCAGTTCGCTTAGTCGGTCGCGGGCGAATGAGAGAACCAGTTGATGTGCCGTGGATATTGTGTCGGTAAAACAGAGATTTACAGTTATAGTGATACAATAAAACTCCATATTTGTGTACCTGTGGATATTTCTTAAGTAATTGACATATTTTTAAGGTGAGTAATCATATATTTCTTGATGAAAACAAAAAATATGTTTCCGAAACTGCGTAATACTCTCGGCCGCCACCTTAGTATTGTCGTCTCTTTTACTCTTATGTAATATTCTGTTGGAGCGAGGACGCTACCGAGTCGCTGACATAGATTAAATTTAACAATAAAAAACAGATGTGCCAAAAGTTGTAAAAGTGATGGTATAATAATAACTCATTATGATTTATTGTTTCAGATATTGCATCGATAGTTTTAAATCTAAAATGCCTTCTTGTATTATGGTAAAATGCAAAAATTATTCGGGAAGAGCAAATGTTGCTGCAGGTGTTATATATTAGAATTTTATAAGGGGTAATAATAAAAAATATAATACTCATATAATTATTTCTAAAGCTGTTTTAATTATTATCTTGTTTATTTACTTAACTTAAAACATGTTTAATAATTTTATATCTTTATAAAATTCTAATATATAACACAGGCATAAGTTTTCATAGGTAAGTTATTTTAATACCTATACTTAACATAACTAATATAGTTTGGTTAATTTTAACTACTTTTTAATTAAATTGTCAGTTCTATGTGTTATTCTATTTAACAAGGTAACATAAATATTTTTGTTACGCTTTTTAATAAGTTGCGAATAATATAAATGAAACACAAATAACAACATTTTTGTTTCTTTTATTTTAAGATATTGTTATAAATAAATTATCATTTGAAAATAACCATATCTAAAATAGTTTATAAAGTTTTATACATTCAACGTTAATTTTCCAAGAAATATTAAATGTTATGTAATCTCTCAGAGGCAACCTCAGAAAAATAGGTAAAAATCATTTTCGACGCATCTGCGTGAACACAAGATTATTCCTTGCACTATACCCCGCTCCGAACGTCACCACACCTCACTCGGCGCCGTCCCGCGTTGGGGCACAAAATTTCTTCGCAACAGCGAGTCTAGGTTATATACGTCAATGGAAAAAATCAAACTTCTAAGTTAACAAAAAAAGGTACGGCCGTTTATGTCGCCAAAAACGTATATTTCGACATTCTCACGGGCATCAAAATGTATAGGGTACTTTTCGTTGATCTAGCTAGAACTATGAAATTTGTGAAGTTATATAGTCTTACACTACAAGTCAGGGAAAATCTCAAACTCCACATTTGTAATTAAATCATAAAAAATTTTGTCTCTATTTAAAGTATAACCTACAATTTTATACGGGACCCTCGGTGGGCGAGTCCGACTCGCACTTCCCGCTTTTAGTCTCATGAACGGCCAGCCTGACCATACCAAATAGACACAGCAGCTATTAGCTGGATAAGTTACATAAGAAAATCTACCCTTAATTATTTATGTTTTATTTCTCGTAATAAAGACATTTTAGTATTAGGGATCTATTAAATACCTACATAATATAATTATCGACGTTGAAACTAGGTGAGTGATGAGCACGACATCACTGGGAGAAGAACTGACAAGCGAGAATTAGTGACGACCTACAAAATTTCGAAACATCTTGCATATACGTGTCTCTGTCTAACTTCTATTAGCAGCGCCTAATGTCAAAGTTAGTCAAATATATTAAGTTCAGTAGCTATTTTTGCTAGGTTTCTATGCTTTAGTTATTCTTCTAAAGACAATGTAAATAATGCTTATTAATAAAGAATACACTTTTAAAAACTATTGTTTTATTTTAGGGTTCCGTCAAGTATTTCGCTTTCCAAAAGGGTTCCGTCACCAAAAAAGTTTGAGAACCGCTTCGGGGCCTATTGGATGTTCGATGTTACCTGTGTTTAGTGTCCTTCGAAACCGTGATAATGCAACGATCGTGAACTAACTAACGATAACTCCAAGTTTGTGTGTTGGATGTTAGTCATCACGGCGAGTTTGCTAACCGAACTATGCCAGCAACACTATATCGCACAGTAAACGTTACAAAAACGGAAGTCTCAATACATTTTAAGGCTAACCGCATAAATACGTTATTTCGCATTCGTTTTCTGAATGCGGGCATCCGAATGCATCAAATCTATACAAAATACTCATTGACTGCCGCACACGTTCGTTTTTATTACGAACGGAACACGTTCTGTACGTACGTTTAGGTAGAATGGTAGAAATCCCGAATGAGAAGAAACGAACGTCTGCGCTACGTTCACGAAACTCCGTGTCTGTATTCCGTGATCGGATATCGAATACGGAAAACGTATTTGTACAGTAACCCCCCCATTCATGCTATACATTAACTCTACGAAAACCGCCAGTATTACGAGCGACATAAGAACGGTTCAAAGGTCAAACAGTATAGCTTGACAAGGAGCTTACTGTACGACCAGTCAAAATTGGCCATGTTGTCATATCCAAAAAATATTTTTTGTTGGTGTTACCAACACCCATTATAAAATCTAAACTTTATTCGTATACAGTTCTAATTTATTAACAATTGTTTATTTTAATTCGAAACATGAATACGATAAAGATTATTCTTGCAACTGTGTAGTTCTTTCAACTGAAGAAGAATTTATTAATATCAATAATGTCTCTAAAACAATAATTATACTTAGTGTTTATAGTAATATGTAATGTATTTAATTTTGAGCGTCGGTGGCGCAGTGGACTCGGCACTTGCCTTCCAATCGGGGGGTCGGGGTTCGAGACCCGCCATGTACCAATGTGTTTTTCGTTTCGAATTTCATATGTACATTTGTCTGACGCTCCTACGGTGAAGGAAAACATCGTGAGGCAACCTGCATACATCTGCGAAGAAATTCAATGATGTATGTGAAGTCGACCAATCCGCACTGGGCCAGCGTGGTTGACTAAGGCCTAATCACCCTAATATAGGGTAGGCTCGAGCCCCTCGGTGGGGACGTATATGGGCTGTGATGATGATGATGATGATTTAATTTTGTGGACTGTTAGAAAAAGAGTATTACGAACCTACGAAAATTGTCCTAATTTCGAAATGGCCGATGCTCAAGAAAGGCACAATAAAGTTGAATCATTATGGAATAAAATGGAGGAAAAAACTAAACACTCTGTTAAGTATTTTGATGGCGAAACGTAGTTCGCGGGCACAGCTAGTATGAAATATATGTTTACATGCTATCATATTTTATCCGCAATTGAGGAGCGTCTGTTCAAAAGGTTATATTTACAATAAAATAATAAAATGTTTTTTTTTTCATTCGTGCTCCGAACCTTCATTTCTATCCATTTTCGGTGTGAGTTTTGTTCAAAACGCTTTCTTTCCTGTACAAAATAGCCACGTTTGTCGAAAGTTCTGATCAAAAAGTTGCAATTACGTGAAATTAATTTAAAATAATCTAAAATCCACAGATTTCAACCAAAAGGTTATATTTTCCCAACATTAACACATACTTATATTTTATTCTTTAACAAAAAGGTTTATTTTTGTTTTTTGAAACTGAGTCGATTAAAACGTGACGAAACCTCGTAAGGTTATTATTACTAAAGATTAGGCTGTAAGGGCATCGAGCCTTTGCCTATCGGAAGGAAAATGTGACATTAGCAATCTCGGCTCCTGTCAAAGTTGTCAGTTTTGAATGCAGGTGCTAAGTGTTCTGTGATTTCGATCTTGTTTGAGTTGTTTGTGGTTAGATAGATTTTGCACTTGAAAACATTTTGAAATTTACAGTTACTTACTTGTAATTCTTATGTTTCATCGTCATGGAGGGTACTGTGGAATTATTAAGTAGTGGAAGGCGCCGAAAAGAAAGAAAAAACAGATCAGTGTACAAGAAAAAGTGAGTATTGTTACAGCAGAATGTTTATTGTAGGAGACTAATGGTTGGATGATTTTATTAATGCATTTAATTCATAAATTCTTGTTTTATTGTTGCAGAGAATATGACACAGACCTATTAGCTACAGATGTGTCGATTTCATGCAGTCACAAGACCAGCAAGACATTTAAATGTGATAAGTTGACTACCAAGGATATTATCGTGAATCGTCGACGTTTCTTCAGAAACACTTCAAAAATTGGTCAAGATATTTACTTGACTAGACTTCTTGCTCCATATGAGCCAGAAAAGAGAGGAAGAGCGCAACCGAGACAGCGAACTAAATACAGAAAGTTGTCATGCACTTTCTTTGTGTATCGAAAGAAAACAAAACTTGTTGTTTGCAAAAAAACGTTTATGAAAATTTTTTCATTTGGCCAAAAAAGGTTACAAAATTTGTTAACGACCATTCACAATGGGAAAACACCAACAGAACATAGAGGGGGTGATAGAAAATCAAGCAAGAGTGAAGCAAAAAGGGAACGTCTGAGAGAATTTTTGAAAAAATTGCCTGCCTCGGAAAGCCACTATGGCCGAAATAAAAGTAAAAGGATTTATTTATCTAGTGATCTTAATGCAAAAAAGCTACTAAGATTGTATAATGCATCTGTAGGCCTAGAACTGAAAATCTCAAGAACAATGTTTTACAGCGTTTTCAATGAGTTTAACATTGGTTTCAAACAACCAGCAAGTGACGTGTGTGGTACCTGCATACTATGGAAGAATAAGATTAAAAATGAGCAGGATCCCACAAAAAAACAAATGTTCATGTTAGAGAAGAGGGTACATAGCATGAGAGCTAATGCATTTTATACACATATGAAGACTGAAATACCAGATAGCTTATCATACTGCTTTGATTTAGAGAAGGTCCAACCTCTTCCGAGGACTCCGATTCAGGATGCGTACTACTCCCGTCAAATCAGTATTTACAACTTTTGTGTGGTTGAAATATCAGCAAGGAAGCCAAAATTTTATACTTGGGTAGAAACTCAGTCAGGCAGAGGTGCTGTAGAAATTTGTTCAGCATTATATTCATTTTTAACTGAATTAGAAGTCCCTCAAAATATCACAACTATCAGGTTTTTCTGCGACGGCTGTGGCGGCCAGAATAAAAATAGCCATATGCTGCATATTTTGACTTTCTGGTTGATAAGGATGTCTCCAAGTCATGTGACAGAAATTCGCCTTTTCTTTCCTGTCCGGGGACATAGTTTTCTTCCAGCTGACCGAGTTTTTGGACGCTTGGAGAAAGAAATCAAAGTTAATCCAGTACTGGTTAACAAGGAAAATTACTATGACATTTACAAAAAGCATGGAGATCTTGCAATACTGGGAATGGACTGGCATCTTTACGACATAAAAGGACTTGAAAAGTTTTACAAAAAGTTTTCTGCAATCCAATCCATGAAACGGTTTATTTTCAGAAAAATAAGAAGTGCACAGGGCCGGCCTGTTGATTGCAAAGTGAAAGGTCTTGAAAACTACAGATTTGAAACAGGTAAAGAGAGAGAAGACAGTTTGAGTAAAAAAAAGCAGCACCCAATTTCTCTTCCTCGCTTTGGAAATAGTTACACACAGCAACTTAGTGCAAACAAAAAAAAGGATGTTATAAATTTACTAGCCAAACAGTTTGGTGATGACTGGAAAGAATTGCAGGAACTGGCATGGTATAGAAGAGTATTGTGTGATGAATCCAATAATGATGATGATGAAGATATTGTCATAGATGATGATCATGAACATGAGGCTAATGAGCACTGTATGTGTTTGGAACCAGATATTGGTGACATAAGGGTATAGTTTGTAATGATTCCCTTATTTTGTGTGTATCCTAGGTGATTTTCAAAATGAATAAATGTTGTTAAAATTGTAGTATTGTTTTAGTGGAAATGGTAACAAATAATGCATGCATATATTCCTATTCAAAAAGTTACATAAGCTCGAGTGTCACATCAAATGGTTATATTTATTAAATGTATAGAACATAAGGTTATATTTGCCAAGTGTCTGATCAGAAAGTTACATTTAAAAATTGTTTTATTTTTTATCTCGAGATCCCTCCCCTTTCCCCAATAAATAATAGCACACATCAATAAAAACTATTACAAGCTACTAATAAAAAATATTGTTAAATTTCAACTAGGTAGTAATTGACGCCATATTGTTTTTTTCGGTTTCTGGCAAATTAGAAAAAGTGTAAATATAACCTTTTGAACAGACGCTCCTCAATTTATGTGAGTTTAGGGCAGTATTGCTAGATTCATAGTGTACACTTCAGGCCCTTTCATTTATACCAATTACTGGGATTGTAAAAGTACTTTTCCCGCCATTTTTAGGCGGTGGCCATGTTGAATTTAATGTTGTTAGATTCATAGTGCGCTGTTCTTCAAGCCCTTTCATTCGACACCCATATTACTGGGGTTGAAGGCGAAATTTTATCCGCCATTTAGAAGTGGCGGCCAAGTTAAATTTCGGGAATGTTACTAATTTTAGAGTACTCTACTCTTCAAAGCCTCTTATTTGATACCCATAGTATTTGGGTTGAAAACGTAATTTATCCACCATCTTGAGCGGCGGCGCCCATATTGAATTTAGGACTGCTGCTAGGCATATAGCGCTCTCCTCTTTAGACCCTTCCATTTGATACCCATATTACGGATTTATATTGAGGATTTGTGTCAGAGACTCCTGGCTGGCTCTGGTCACCCTTACACCTTGACTGAGTGGCATGACCCTAGATGTAGGTCTTAACCCTAGTATCATTTCCAAACTCACCATCAAAAATGCAGTTCAACGAGTTGCTACAAACCATTATTGTATTTATATATGAAAACTAGCTGTGTCCGCGAACTACGTTTCGACATAATTCTCAAAGAAAAACCTTTATCACCTTGGGGTATAAAAATAGTTTACGACCTATCCTCAGACCAAGGATGATATAAAGATTATTATTCTTCGTCTATGCTCAGACCTACCAAATATACCTACACAAAAATTCCATAGAATCGGTCAAGTCGTTTCGGTGGAGTTCGGCTACAAACACTGTGACACAAGAATGTTATATACATATATTAAGACTAGCTGTGCCCGCGAACAAAAAACATGTTTTTTTTAGTTTACGAACTATTCTAAGACCTACCGAATATACACAAAAAAAAATCGGTCAAGCCGTTTCGGAGGAGTTCGGTTACAAACAGTGTCACGAGAATTTTATACATATATTAGAGATTAGGGGTTTTGACCCTAGGCGGCAACACTAGGGTTTGACAATTGAAATTTTTAGAATGGGCTAGAGTTCAATTCAAACCCTTGTAATTACCCAAAATATCAAGATGGCTCAGCGACCGAGATCTCGGTTGGGTCGCGGCGCGGGCGCTTATATCCTGAAAAAATGTACAGCCAAAGATGGCGTTATTTATATACTTACTAATATTATAAAGCTGAAGAGTTTGTTTGTTTGTTTGCTTGAACGCGCTAATCTCAGGAACTACTGGTCCGATTTGAAAAATTCTTTCAGCGTTAGATAGTCCATTTATCGAGGAAGGCTATAGGCTATATATCATCACGCTAAGATCAATAGGAGCGGAGCACTAATGAAGAATGTTTCAAAATCGGGGGATTTTTTTCCTATTGAGAGCTTCCGCTGCGTGCGCTGCGTAAATGGTTAAAGTTTCGCAAAAATTATGTATGACAGAATTGTACCCCTTTAAAATTTCTAAAAAAAAGTCCGCGACAGCATGTCTATCTTTTAAGGTTAGCTCACTATAACCTTTTTTATGCTAACCAAATTTGTTCTAAAATAATGCATTATTTGCGAAGGTGTTTTTATAAACATGATATTAATCCTTATCAAAATAAATACGTTATTCATCACAAGTATTTAATTTAAAACAAAATTGCCCTTTACGTCATTCGATTTAAATGAATATCTTAGGAGATATCGGTTTTAAAATAACATCACAGCAAAATAATGATCGAGTACTGCGCGCACAATGTGCAAAGCCGGCGGGCAGTCATGAGGGGGAAGGGCGGTGGCCCCAGTTAGCTATCTACTTCTGCCGGAAGAAAACAAAACTAAAAATATAGTGTACGCAGAAGTACTTTAAAATAACATTAGTTTAATTTTTTTGAGAATAACCTACAATCTACATGATATAAGATTTTAAGACCCAGTACTTACTTACCTATATGAACGAAGTCGCGGGTTAAAGTTAGCGTTAGCCCAAAGTAACTATTCCACGCGGACGAAGTCGCGGGCGGAAGCTAGTCTTATCATAAAATAAAACGCAAAGAATAATTAAAATATACATTTATTTAATACATAATCAGTCACTTCATTTAATCTCACAATAGTTAAATTTTATGCGTGTTTGTCAAACGATATTTTATTTGTGTAGTGAATATGGAATTATATTTAGCTTTTTATAATTATTTCTTTTTAAATGAGATCACAGAATTTTGGTCCGAAAAACAAATGCACGTTTACATGAGTAACTTTTGATGTGGTATGGGGTGTCGGGGGAGGCGAGAAAAAAAGTCTTTCAGCGAACTGACACCCAACAGGAAGATAAAAGATATTGTTGCTGCAACGCGTTCAAGTTAATTAAAAAAACAACCAAACAACTACACTCCGAGGCTCTGAACGCGTTCCAGTAAGGTATGTACCTACTTACCGTCTTTTAACGGGGCTATTTTATAAGTTTCTATTTCATAATTCTAATTGATGTAATACGGCAAAAACTGGAATTTCCACGGGCAAAACCGAAAAAAACGCGGCCGGAAAGCAAGTTTTTTCAATTAGGTATGTACTAATACTATTTATTTATATACATATATTTGCAGCAGCATTTTTATTTGATTAATAAACAACGTAAGATTATTTTTAACATTTAAAACAGAACGACTAACAAAAAGACATCTGACATGACAGGTGACGTTATTTAGCACATTCATTATGTCACAGTCATAAATCCATTTTGCAAAAAAAGATGGAGAGCAATTTTCAATAACTATTAAATGTTTGTTTGTTATTATTATATCTTCATATTTTTTTTATTGTTACCAACAAATAATGTAATTGTTAATTGTATGCATAATACATAATGTACTGTATGTGGGTTAAGTAAGAACGGCAGATAAAATATGAATGAATGAATGAAATGTTATATAACTGATATTTTTGAAACATAAACATATCGAATCACCAGTTTTGTAAACCAACTATCATTAATGTTAATACATAAACCTGATGGTTATAATGTAAATATGGCTGCGGCGGTAGAAATTGTCTTTAAAACTTAACAAGCTTCTCTGAAACACATTTATTTGGTCTTCCTTGCACAAAATTTATGACGTAGATAACCTAAGTAAACAGTTCTATAATACTGTCGCAGTTACATTATGTGAAATAAATAATTCCATACAGCCTCATTTTTACACAGCAATAGTAATGACTAAAATTCTATTATAAAATTGGTTAGGTGAAGACAACTCCACTTAAGTTATTAGCAATGACAAATAAATTAACTAACTAATATGGTTCTTAGCCACAAATTATTAGGTCCGGCGCCCATAGACGGTATGAAATGGTAGGAGATATTTAAACTGTCGAATATCTAACAACAAAAGTTATTAGTCTAGTAATAAAGATGTTGCTTCAATGTTAATTGAACCTACGATCATACAAATACCGCTCAGAAACTGAAGTTTATTCTTATTTATTCTTATTGCTGTCTCACGCCGTGCCGTCAATGGGAGCCGCGCCTTGAAATGTAAAAATTCAACATTACATACATAACATTTTTTAAACAAGGCATTCTAATTAGAATTTGTTTATCTATCTAGCTTTTACAGTGTTAATCAAATACGTTTAACATTTATTCTAAATAACATTTCAACTCAACAGTACAGTGGAAACTATAAAATATGACAACAATATTTACACATACTCATCATCATCATCATCATTTCAGCCAAGAGACGCCCACTGCTGGACATAGGCCTCCCCCAGGGATCTCCAAACCGATCGGTCCTGCGCCTCCCGCATCCAGCGGCTTCCCGCGACCTTCACCAGATCGCATCACATACTCACTCACCATAAATTATTAAATGCATTTTTGTATCAACTTTGTGTGCCAAAATTTCCGAATATACAAAGCGGACAAATTCATCTTACATTCTTTTCATTTTCCTCAAAAGTTTTAAGCGACCTACTTATATGATGTATAATATTAACATCCAAAGGTAATTTATTAGGTAAATTAAAATGGGCGAGATCGACTTTTGATGAGAGAATATCGTTAACATCGGGTACATACAGTTTTGACTCGGGATTGTCAACAAGTGTATTGCAAATCTCTTTATCTTCTGGTTTTAGTGCAGATTTTACTGTGCAATCTACAACTTCCCTCTTCTGCCTTACAGGAGCTACAAGCTGTTCAATTTTACTATTGTCAACATTATTATGTACAGCTACAATGGTATTAAGACCATTGCTTTGTACATTTTCCTTATTATTGTTAATTGCTAGAGGTAACGGTATATTTTGTGCGACTACATTATTCAATGGAATGTTGCTTTTCTTCTGCAAATCTTCACCCTGTTTGTACGATTGCGGTTCGTCTGGCGAATGTGAATGCATGTTAGCTACCGCTTCTTTGATATCTATATTTTTTAGCTCAGGTTGATTTTGTGTATCTTTTTCAATGGTCTGAATTGGTATGGCATTATTGGGTTTATTTTTACCACTGACTATATAGTTCAATTCTACCCGAGGTTGAATTTGTGCATCATTATCATTAGGTTGTATTACAAATGAACTTTTATCTACTGGATTGACAATATCAGGTTTGACTATCGGTTTATCGTCAGTCTTTAATTCAACCTGATGATTCTGTAGAATGATATTGTTTGCTATTTGATCATTATTGGGTAAGTTTAAAACGTTTTTAGCTACGCTGTTCTTTTCTACAGGTTGACCATTATTCTGTGAAATTATATTACTATTTGGTGCACCAACATTTGCTGGAGATCTAACTTTTGATTGAATATTATTTAATGCTGGTATATCATTAGATTGTTGATTTTCAAATAAATTTGCATTATACTGTAAATTTTTATTGGCAGAGTTTTCCTGATTGTTAATGTTGTTATCTGTTTTGGGATTCTCTGAATTATTTACGTGATTTTGTAAATTATTGTTATTTACAGGCAAGCTATTCGATTTTATCTGCGAACCAACATTACTGGCCTGGACATTATTCAAAACTGGTGCGTCAGGTAAATTAATAGGGTTAGAATTCACCTGAGCTGCTTTGTCTTTAGTGTCCTTTATAGCCTGTATGGTTTCAACTGCTTTTTGGGCGATTTCTTGTACAGCTTTATCTGCTAGTTTACCTATCTCTCCTGTCTTTGGTTTCTCCTCCACTCCTTGCCCAGGTTTTTCAGATTCGCCACCCAAACTTTGCAATGCAATATTAGCAATCTTCTTTATGCTTTCTACGGCTATCTTTTGAGCATCAGCATCAGCAACCTCGTTTTTATTTTTCTGTAATTCCTGCTTTGTTTTCTTAAGTTCGTCTAAAATTTCTTTCTGTTCCTTAATTAATTCTTTTTGTTCTTCTCCGTGCTGTTTTATTGTTTCTATCAATTGCTGTTGCTTGATCATTTTGATTTTTTCTTCGTTTGTTTGCGGTTTGTCTTCCTTAGGTATATCAACTTTTTTTCCATTGACAGCATTAGTATCACTCAATTTGTTTAAATTTCTTGGATGGGTTTCTGATACTTTATCAATAGTGTCTTTTATTTCCGTTTTCTCCACGTTGATATTTCTGTTATTATTAATAGCAGCACCATTATTTTCATTTTTCTCATTAGATTGCGATTCCGGTGGTACTGGATTTGGAGGTAGGGCAACAGACTCCTTAGATTCTCCATTAATTTTTTCAATTTTAACATCTTTAACTTCTGGTTTGTTGATAACACCTATGAATAAGACACGAAAGATTCAACAACCTTTACTTAAAAGTTAATTTTTCTTGTGAACATAATTAATTAAGGTAAATAATTTGAATGTGGTATGATTTTTACCTTCTGGTTTCTCTTGATGTTCAAAGAAATCCTCAACCATTTTGTCGATCTTTTCCTTTGTTATTTTGTCGTCGTACTTGTCTGCTTGATTTTCAGCTGCTTGCAAATTGGCGTATGTGCCGAGTACCATTATAATTAAGCCCAGTATAACTATTGCCTGTAAACATGAAATATTATGTTTATTTCAATAACATTGAAAAGATATTTGAAGCAGTTTTATTTACAAAGAATTTTTTGCACATGCATATGTATATGATGATATTAGTAAGATAATTTTCAAGGATTTTCGCAACCATTATCATGAAAACCGATAACAAATTCTTTATATTTTGTAACAGTTTTGATGCATGCATCAGGAACAAACACGAAAGTAAAAGACTATGTAGTCTAAGCCCCTCTGCTTTCCAAGAAATTGAAAGGCAAAGAATTTAGTCCACATAGTGAATGACTCAAAAGAGGTTAAGGCGAGAAAATTATTGTGAAGAGTACTCACTTTGGCCAGTAATCTTTCGTTGGTGTCCTTATATGTAAGAGAGAGAAATGCAGCGGCGGGGAACACGAGACAGACGAGTACGCCTATGGTGGATCCCACGAGCCCGAGCACCAGCTCGATGTTAGGCAGCACCAAGCTGGCTCCTAGAGTCAATGCTATTATACAGACTGTAATACACCGGAACGAGCTTTCGGGGATTGATTGGTTGATAATGTGGTCGTGATGAGAAGAGTGCACCTGCCAATAAAAAACAGCCAATGATGAAATTATGATTATCAGCCATGCAAGTGAAATAATTATGTGATATTTTGTAAGCTCTATAAGTTTTGATATCAGAAGGCATGGTAATTTGCCATCGGTGTTAAAATCATAAGAATCTGCACGCCTATTACCGATCTCATGGTTTTCAAATGATATGATGAATTCATAGTGCAAAACGAAAAATAAGATTTTCGGTTAGATTTCGGATCATTCGTTTATTATGTCATGGTGGCATCATTGAAATTATGCCATAGAGATGATATCATTGAAGATCGGTAATACGAAATGAAGCATTTCATGATTTCCTTATCCCAAAATGTATACCATGTCATACGATGAAAGTTCCATAATAGACCTGCTGTTCAGTAAAACCATAGTATAAGTAGGCTGTAGTGGATAGTGGGCTGTCTTTATACGTGCATCGAGTGTGGTGTGTATTGTAGCTAATTATCTGATAACCCTCCATGATTAGGACACTATCACGTGCACGGGGTTAAGAGTTCCGACTACATTTTTGATTTTTTTTTATGGGATAGGGGGCAAACGAGCAAACGTATCACCTGATGGTAAGTGATTACCGTCGCCCATGGACACCCGCAACCCCAGAGGAGTTACAAGTGCGTTGCCGGCCTTTAAGGTAGGAATACGCTCTTTTCTTGAAAGTTTGAAGGTCGTATCGGTCCGGAAATACCGAAGGCGACAATTCATTCCAAAGTTTGACTGTACGAGGCAGGAAACTGCGAGAAAAACGCACAGTTGTGGATTGCCAACCATACGTGATGGGCATGGATTTTTGTCGCGTGGAACGATGGCGGAAAGAGGCGGCAGGTATGAGACCGAACAATTCCTCGGCGCATTTCCCGTAATATATGCGATAGAAGATGCATAGTGAGGCGACATCTCTACACAGCGCCAAGGTATCAAGCCGATTAGAAATTTCCTGGCAGTCGACGATTCGAGTCGCTCTCCGCTGAATGCGGTCCAGTAGAAGAAGCTGGTATTGGGGTGCCCCTGCCCAAAGATGAGAACAGTATTCCATATGAGGCTGAACCTGCGCCTTGTAAAGCTGTAGGCGGTGCGCTGGACTGAAATACCTTCTCGATCTATTGAGCACACCAAGCTTCTTAGAGGCTAATTTAGCCTTACCCTCCAAGTGGCCACGGAACTGGACTTCGCTCGATATGTCGACACCAAGGATCTCAATATTGGCTGAGGCAGATAGGGGAATGCTCTGAAAGCGAAGAGATACGACAAATGGCATTTTCTTGGCGGTGAACGCGCAAACCTGTGTCTTTGTAGGGTTAAAACGGACTAAATTAAGTCGACCCCAGTTAGAGACTTTCTCTAATGATGTATCAATTTCAGACACAAGTTTATTCCGGCACTCAATGACGTTTTCCCGAGAAATATTCGCACTTATTCGACAAATATTCGAATCGGTCAAGTCGTTTCGGTGGAGTTCGGCTACAAACACTGTGACACAAGAATGTTATATACATATATTAAGACTAGCTGTGCCCGCGAACAAAAAACATGTTTTTTTTAGTTTACGAACTATTCTAAGACCTACCGAATATACACAAAAAAAAATCGGTCAAGCCGTTTCGGAGGAGTTCGGTTACAAACAGTGTCACGAGAATTTTATACATATATTAGAGATTAGGGGTTTTGACCCTAGGCGGCAACACTAGGGTTTGACAATTGAAATTTTTAGAATGGGCTAGAGTTCAATTCAAACCCTTGTAATTACCCAAAATATCAAGATGGCTCAGCGACCGAGATCTCGGTTGGGTCGCGGCGCGGGCGCTTATATCCTGAAAAAATGTACAGCCAAAGATGGCGTTATCTATATACTTACTAATATTATAAAGCTGAAGAGTTTGTTTGTTTGTTTGCTTGAACGCGCTAATCTCAGGAACTACTGGTCCGATTTGAAAAATTCTTTCAGCGTTAGATAGTCCATTTATCGAGGAAGGCTATAGGCTATATATCATCACGCTAAGATCAATAGGAGCGGAGCACTAATGAAGAATGTTTCAAAATCGGGGGATTTTTTTCCTATTGAGAGCTTCCGCTGCGTGCGCTGCGTAAATGGTTAAAGTTTCGCAAAAATTATGTATGACAGAATTGTACCCCTTTAAAATTTCTAAAAAAAAGTCCGCGACAGCATGTCTATCTTTTAAGGTTAGCTCACTATAACCTTTTTTATGCTAACCAAATTTGTTCTAAAATAATGCATTATTTGCGAAGGTGTTTTTATAAACATGATATTAATCCTTATCAAAATAAATACGTTATTCATCACAAGTATTTAATTTAAAACAAAATTGCCCTTTACGTCATTCGATTTAAATGAATATCTTAGGAGATATCGGTTTTAAAATAACATCACAGCAAAATAATGATCGAGTACTGCGCGCACAATGTGCAAAGCCGGCGGGCAGTCATGAGGGGGAAGGGCGGTGGCCCCAGTTAGCTATCTACTTCTGCCGGAAGAAAACAAAACTAAAAATATAGTGTACGCAGAAGTACTTTAAAATAACATTAGTTTAATTTTTTTGAGAATAACCTACAATCTACATGATATAAGATTTTAAGACCCAGTACTTACTTACCTATATGAACGAAGTCGCGGGTTAAAGTTAGCGTTAGCCCAAAGTAACTATTCCACGCGGACGCAGTCGCGGGCGGAAGCTAGTCTTATCATAAAATAAAACGCAAAGAATAATTAAAATATACATTTATTTAATACATAATCAGTCACTTCATTTAATCTCACAATAGTTAAATTTTATGCGTGTTTGTCAAACGATATTTTATTTGTGTAGTGAATATGGAATTATATTTAGCTTTTTATAATTATTTCTTTTTAAATGAGATCACAGAATTTTGGTCCGAAAAACAAATGCACGTTTACATGAGTAACTTTTGATGTGGTATGGGGTGTCGGGGGAGGCGAGAAAAAAAGTCTTTCAGCGAACTGACACCCAACAGGAAGATAAAAGATATTGTTGCTGCAACGCGT
This sequence comes from Schoenobius gigantellus, assembly GCA_963935595.1. Classification (NCBI taxonomy): domain Eukaryota; kingdom Metazoa; phylum Arthropoda; class Insecta; order Lepidoptera; family Crambidae; genus Schoenobius; species Schoenobius gigantellus. The sequence goes on along the minus strand of OZ012555.1, from coordinate 8,939,185 downwards.
TCAAGTTAATTAAAAAACAACCAAACAACTACACTCCGAGGCTCTGAACGCGTTCCAGTAAGGTATGTACCTACTTACCGTCTTTTAACGGGGCTATTTTATAAGTTTCTATTTCATAATTCTAATTGATGTAATACGGCAAAAACTGGAATTTCCACGGGCAAAACCGAAAAAAACGCGGCCGGAAAGCAAGTTTTTTCAATTAGGTATGTACTAATACTATTTATTTATATACATATATTTGCAGCAGCATTTTTATTTGATTAATAAACAACGTAAGATTATTTTTAACATTTAAAACAGAACGACTAACAAAAAGACATCTGACATGACAGGTGACGTTATTTAGCACATTCATTATGTCACAGTCATAAATCCATTTTGCAAAAAAAGATGGAGAGCAATTTTCAATAACTATTAAATGTTTGTTTGTTATTATTATATCTTCATATTTTTTTTATTGTTACCAACAAATAATGTAATTGTTAATTGTATGCATAATACATAATGTACTCTATGTGGGTTAAGTAAGAACGGCAGATAAAATATGAATGAATGAATGAAATGTTATATAACTGATATTTTTGAAACATAAACATATCGAATCACCAGTTTTGTAAACCAACTATCATTAATGTTAATACATAAACCTGATGGTTATAATGTAAATATGGCTGCGGCGGTAGAAATTGTCTTTAAAACTTAACAAGCTTCTCTGAAACACATTTATTTGGTCTTCCTTGCACAAAATTTATGACGTAGATAACCTAAGTAAACAGTTCTATAATACTGTCGCAGTTACATTATGTGAAATAAATAATTCCATACAGCCTCATTTTTACACAGCAATAGTAATGACTAAAATTCTATTATAAAATTGGTTAGGTGAAGACAACTCCACTTAAGTTATTAGCAATGACAAATAAATTAACTAACTAATATGGTTCTTAGCCACAAATTATTAGGTCCGGCGCCCATAGACGGTATGAAATGGTAGGAGATATTTAAACTGTCGAATATCTAACAACAAAAGTTATTAGTCTAGTAATAAAGATGTTGCTTCAATGTTAATTGAACCTACGATCATACAAATACCGCTCAGAAACTGAAGTTTATTCTTATTTATTCTTATTGCTGTCTCACGCCGTGCCGTCAATGGGAGCCGCGCCTTGAAATGTAAAAATTCAACATTACATACATAACATTTTTTAAACAAGGCATTCTAATTAGAATTTGTTTATCTATCTAGCTTTTACAGTGTTAATCAAATACGTTTAACATTTATTCTAAATAACATTTCAACTCAACAGTACAGTGGAAACTATAAAATATGACAACAATATTTACACATACTCACTCACCATAAATTATTAAATGCATTTTTGTATCAACTTTGTGTGCCAAAATTTCCGAATATACAAAGCGGACAAATTCATCTTACATTCTTTTCATTTTCCTCAAAAGTTTTAAGCGACCTACTTATATGATGTATAATATTAACATCCAAAGGTAATTTATTAGGTAAATTAAAATGGGCGAGATCGACTTTTGATGAGAGAATATCGTTAACATCGGGTACATACAGTTTTGACTCGGGATTGTCAACAAGTGTATTGCAAATCTCTTTATCTTCTGGTTTTAGTGCAGATTTTACTGTGCAATCTACAACTTCCCTCTTCTGCCTTACAGGAGCTACAAGCTGTTCAATTTTACTATTGTCAACATTATTATGTACAGCTACAATGGTATTAAGACCATTGCTTTGTACATTTTCCTTATTATTGTTAATTGCTAGAGGTAACGGTATATTTTGTGCGACTACATTATTCAATGGAATGTTGCTTTTCTTCTGCAAATCTTCACCCTGTTTGTACGATTGCGGTTCGTCTGGCGAATGTGAATGCATGTTAGCTACCGCTTCTTTGATATCTATATTTTTTAGCTCAGGTTGATTTTGTGTATCTTTTTCAATGGTCTGAATTGGTATGGCATTATTGGGTTTATTTTTACCACTGACTATATAGTTCAATTCTACCCGAGGTTGAATTTGTGCATCATTATCATTAGGTTGTATTACAAATGAACTTTTATCTACTGGATTGACAATATCAGGTTTGACTATCGGTTTATCGTCAGTCTTTAATTCAACCTGATGATTCTGTAGAATGATATTGTTTGCTATTTGATCATTATTGGGTAAGTTTAAAACGTTTTTAGCTACGCTGTTCTTTTCTACAGGTTGACCATTATTCTGTGAAATTATATTACTATTTGGTGCACCAACATTTGCTGGAGATCTAACTTTTGATTGAATATTATTTAATGCTGGTATATCATTAGATTGTTGATTTTCAAATAAATTTGCATTATACTGTAAATTTTTATTGGCAGAGTTTTCCTGATTGTTAATGTTGTTATCTGTTTTGGGATTCTCTGAATTATTTACGTGATTTTGTAAATTATTGTTATTTACAGGCAAGCTATTCGATTTTATCTGCGAACCAACATTACTGGCCTGGACATTATTCAAAACTGGTGCGTCAGGTAAATTAATAGGGTTAGAATTCACCTGAGCTGCTTTGTCTTTAGTGTCCTTTATAGCCTGTATGGTTTCAACTGCTTTTTGGGCGATTTCTTGTACAGCTTTATCTGCTAGTTTACCTATCTCTCCTGTCTTTGGTTTCTCCTCCACTCCTTGCCCAGGTTTTTCAGATTCGCCACCCAAACTTTGCAATGCAATATTAGCAATCTTCTTTATGCTTTCTACGGCTATCTTTTGAGCATCAGCATCAGCAACCTCGTTTTTATTTTTCTGTAATTCCTGCTTTGTTTTCTTAAGTTCGTCTAAAATTTCTTTCTGTTCCTTAATTAATTCTTTTTGTTCTTCTCCGTGCTGTTTTATTGTTTCTATCAATTGCTGTTGCTTGATCATTTTGATTTTTTCTTCGTTTGTTTGCGGTTTGTCTTCCTTAGGTATATCAACTTTTTTTCCATTGACAGCATTAGTATCACTCAATTTGTTTAAATTTCTTGGATGGGTTTCTGATACTTTATCAATAGTGTCTTTTATTTCCGTTTTCTCCACGTTGATATTTCTGTTATTATTAATAGCAGCACCATTATTTTCATTTTTCTCATTAGATTGCGATTCCGGTGGTACTGGATTTGGAGGTAGGGCAACAGACTCCTTAGATTCTCCATTAATTTTTTCAATTTTAACATCTTTAACTTCTGGTTTGTTGATAACACCTATGAATAAGACACGAAAGATTCAACAACCTTTACTTAAAAGTTAATTTTTCTTGTGAACATAATTAATTAAGGTAAATAATTTGAATGTGGTATGATTTTTACCTTCTGGTTTCTCTTGATGTTCAAAGAAATCCTCAACCATTTTGTCGATCTTTTCCTTTGTTATTTTGTCGTCGTACTTGTCTGCTTGATTTTCAGCTGCTTGCAAATTGGCGTATGTGCCGAGTACCATTATAATTAAGCCCAGTATAACTATTGCCTGTAAACATGAAATATTATGTTTATTTCAATAACATTGAAAAGATATTTGAAGCAGTTTTATTTACAAAGAATTTTTTGCACATGCATATGTATATGATGATATTAGTAAGATAATTTTCAAGGATTTTCGCAACCATTATCATGAAAACCGATAACAAATTCTTTATATTTTGTAACAGTTTTGATGCATGCATCAGGAACAAACACGAAAGTAAAAGACTATGTAGTCTAAGCCCCTCTGCTTTCCAAGAAATTGAAAGGCAAAGAATTTAGTCCACATAGTGAATGACTCAAAAGAGGTTAAGGCGAGAAAATTATTGTGAAGAGTACTCACTTTGGCCAGTAATCTTTCGTTGGTGTCCTTATATGTAAGAGAGAGAAATGCAGCGGCGGGGAACACGAGACAGACGAGTACGCCTATGGTGGATCCCACGAGCCCGAGCACCAGCTCGATGTTAGGCAGCACCAAGCTGGCTCCTAGAGTCAATGCTATTATACAGACTGTAATACACCGGAACGAGCTTTCGGGGATTGATTGGTTGATAATGTGGTCGTGATGAGAAGAGTGCACCTGCCAATAAAAAACAGCCAATGATGAAATTATGATTATCAGCCATGCAAGTGAAATAATTATGTGATATTTTGTAAGCTCTATAAGTTTTGATATCAGAAGGCATGGTAATTTGCCATCGGTGTTAAAATCATAAGAATCTGCACGCCTATTACCGATCTCATGGTTTTCAAATGATATGATGAATTCATAGTGCAAAACGAAAAATAAGATTTTCGGTTAGATTTCGGATCATTCGTTTATTATGTCATGGTGGCATCATTGAAATTATGCCATAGAGATGATATCATTGAAGATCGGTAATACGAAATGAAGCATTTCATGATTTCCTTATCCCAAAATGTATACCATGTCATACGATGAAAGTTCCATAATAGACCTGCTGTTCAGTAAAACCATAGTATAAGTAGGCTGTAGTGGATAGTGGGCTGTCTTTATACGTGCATCGAGTGTGGTGTGTATTGTAGCTAATTATCTGATAACCCTCCATGATTAGGACACTATCACGTGCACGGGGTTAAGAGTTCCGACTACATTTTTGATTTTTTTTTTATGGGATAGGGGGCAAACGAGCAAACGTATCACCTGATGGTAAGTGATTACCGTCGCCCATGGACACCCGCAACCCCAGAGGAGTTACAAGTGCGTTGCCGGCCTTTAAGGTAGGAATACGCTCTTTTCTTGAAAGTTTGAAGGTCGTATCGGTCCGGAAATACCGAAGGCGACAATTCATTCCAAAGTTTGACTGTACGAGGCAGGAAACTGCGAGAAAAACGCACAGTTGTGGATTGCCAACCATACGTGATGGGCATGGATTTTTGTCGCGTGGAACGATGGCGGAAAGAGGCGGCAGGTATGAGACCGAACAATTCCTCGGCGCATTTCCCGTAATATATGCGATAGAAGATGCATAGTGAGGCGACATCTCTACACAGCGCCAAGGTATCAAGCCGATTAGAAATTTCCTGGCAGTCGACGATTCGAGTCGCTCTCCGCTGAATGCGGTCCAGTAGAAGAAGCTGGTATTGGGGTGCCCCTGCCCAAAGATGAGAACAGTATTCCATATGAGGCTGAACCTGCGCCTTGTAAAGCTGTAGGCGGTGCGCTGGACTGAAATACCTTCTCGATCTATTGAGCACACCAAGCTTCTTAGAGGCTAATTTAGCCTTACCCTCCAAGTGGCCACGGAACTGGACTTCGCTCGATATGTCGACACCAAGGATCTCAATATTGGCTGAGGCAGATAGGGGAATGCTCTGAAAGCGAAGAGATACGACAAATGGCATTTTCTTGGCGGTGAACGCGCAAACCTGTGTCTTTGTAGGGTTAAAACGGACTAAATTAAGTCGACCCCAGTTAGAGACTTTCTCTAATGATGTATCAATTTCAGACACAAGTTTATTCCGGCACTCAATGACGTTTTCCCGAGAAATATTCGCACTTATTCGACAAATATTCGAATCGGTCAAGTCGTTTCGGTGGAGTTCGGCTACAAACACTGTGACACAAGAATGTTATATACATATATTAAGACTAGCTGTGCCCGCGAACAAAAAACATGTTTTTTTTAGTTTACGAACTATTCTAAGACCTACCGAATATACACAAAAAAAAATCGGTCAAGCCGTTTCGGAGGAGTTCGGTTACAAACAGTGTCACGAGAATTTTATACATATATTAGAGATTAGGGGTTTTGACCCTAGGCGGCAACACTAGGGTTTGACAATTGAAATTTTTAGAATGGGCTAGAGTTCAATTCAAACCCTTGTAATTACCCAAAATATCAAGATGGCTCAGCGACCGAGATCTCGGTTGGGTCGCGGCGCGGGCGCTTATATCCTGAAAAAATGTACAGCCAAAGATGGCGTTATCTATATACTTACTAATATTATAAAGCTGAAGAGTTTGTTTGTTTGTTTGCTTGAACGCGCTAATCTCAGGAACTACTGGTCCGATTTGAAAAATTCTTTCAGCGTTAGATAGTCCATTTATCGAGGAAGGCTATAGGCTATATATCATCACGCTAAGATCAATAGGAGCGGAGCACTAATGAAGAATGTTTCAAAATCGGGGGATTTTTTTCCTATTGAGAGCTTCCGCTGCGTGCGCTGCGTAAATGGTTAAAGTTTCGCAAAAATTATGTATGACAGAATTGTACCCCTTTAAAATTTCTAAAAAAAAGTCCGCGACAGCATGTCTATCTTTTAAGGTTAGCTCACTATAACCTTTTTTATGCTAACCAAATTTGTTCTAAAATAATGCATTATTTGCGAAGGTGTTTTTATAAACATGATATTAATCCTTATCAAAATAAATACGTTATTCATCACAAGTATTTAATTTAAAACAAAATTGCCCTTTACGTCATTCGATTTAAATGAATATCTTAGGAGATATCGGTTTTAAAATAACATCACAGCAAAATAATGATCGAGTACTGCGCGCACAATGTGCAAAGCCGGCGGGCAGTCATGAGGGGGAAGGGCGGTGGCCCCAGTTAGCTATCTACTTCTGCCGGAAGAAAACAAAACTAAAAATATAGTGTACGCAGAAGTACTTTAAAATAACATTAGTTTAATTTTTTTGAGAATAACCTACAATCTACATGATATAAGATTTTAAGACCCAGTACTTACTTACCTATATGAACGAAGTCGCGGGTTAAAGTTAGCGTTAGCCCAAAGTAACTATTCCACGCGGACGAAGTCGCGGGCGGAAGCTAGTCTTATCATAAAATAAAACGCAAAGAATAATTAAAATATACATTTATTTAATACATAATCAGTCACTTCATTTAATCTCACAATAGTTAAATTTTATGCGTGTTTGTCAAACGATATTTTATTTGTGTAGTGAATATGGAATTATATTTAGCTTTTTATAATTATTTCTTTTTAAATGAGATCACAGAATTTTGGTCCGAAAAACAAATGCACGTTTACATGAGTAACTTTTGATGTGGTATGGGGTGTCGGGGGAGGCGAGAAAAAAAGTCTTTCAGCGAACTGACACCCAACAGGAAGATAAAAGATATTGTTGCTGCAACGCGTTCAAGTTAATTAAAAAAACAACCAAACAACTACACTCCGAGGCTCTGAACGCGTTCCAGTAAGGTATGTACCTACTTACCGTCTTTTAACGGGGCTATTTTATAAGTTTCTATTTCATAATTCTAATTGATGTAATACGGCAAAAACTGGAATTTCCACGGGCAAAACCGAAAAAAACGCGGCCGGAAAGCAAGTTTTTTCAATTAGGTATGTACTAATACTATTTATTTATATACATATATTTGCAGCAGCATTTTTATTTGATTAATAAACAACGTAAGATTATTTTTAACATTTAAAACAGAACGACTAACAAAAAGACATCTGACATGACAGGTGACGTTATTTAGCACATTCATTATGTCACAGTCATAAATCCATTTTGCAAAAAAAGATGGAGAGCAATTTTCAATAACTATTAAATGTTTGTTTGTTATTATTATATCTTCATATTTTTTTTATTGTTACCAACAAATAATGTAATTGTTAATTGTATGCATAATACATAATGTACTGTATGTGGGTTAAGTAAGAACGGCAGATAAAATATGAATGAATGAATGAAATGTTATATAACTGATATTTTTGAAACATAAACATATCGAATCACCAGTTTTGTAAACCAACTATCATTAATGTTAATACATAAACCTGATGGTTATAATGTAAATATGGCTGCGGCGGTAGAAATTGTCTTTAAAACTTAACAAGCTTCTCTGAAACACATTTATTTGGTCTTCCTTGCACAAAATTTATGACGTAGATAACCTAAGTAAACAGTTCTATAATACTGTCGCAGTTACATTATGTGAAATAAATAATTCCATACAGCCTCATTTTTACACAGCAATAGTAATGACTAAAATTCTATTATAAAATTGGTTAGGTGAAGACAACTCCACTTAAGTTATTAGCAATGACAAATAAATTAACTAACTAATATGGTTCTTAGCCACAAATTATTAGGTCCGGCGCCCATAGACGGTATGAAATGGTAGGAGATATTTAAACTGTCGAATATCTAACAACAAAAGTTATTAGTCTAGTAATAAAGATGTTGCTTCAATGTTAATTGAACCTACGATCATACAAATACCGCTCAGAAACTGAAGTTTATTCTTATTTATTCTTATTGCTGTCTCACGCCGTGCCGTCAATGGGAGCCGCGCCTTGAAATGTAAAAATTCAACATTACATACATAACATTTTTTAAACAAGGCATTCTAATTAGAATTTGTTTATCTATCTAGCTTTTACAGTGTTAATCAAATACGTTTAACATTTATTCTAAATAACATTTCAACTCAACAGTACAGTGGAAACTATAAAATATGACAACAATATTTACACATACTCATCATCATCATCATCATTTCAGCCAAGAGACGCCCACTGCTGGACATAGGCCTCCCCCAGGGATCTCCAAACCGATCGGTCCTGCGCCTCCCGCATCCAGCGGCTTCCCGCGACCTTCACCAGATCGCATCACATACTCACTCACCATAAATTATTAAATGCATTTTTGTATCAACTTTGTGTGCCAAAATTTCCGAATATACAAAGCGGACAAATTCATCTTACATTCTTTTCATTTTCCTCAAAAGTTTTAAGCGACCTACTTATATGATGTATAATATTAACATCCAAAGGTAATTTATTAGGTAAATTAAAATGGGCGAGATCGACTTTTGATGAGAGAATATCGTTAACATCGGGTACATACAGTTTTGACTCGGGATTGTCAACAAGTGTATTGCAAATCTCTTTATCTTCTGGTTTTAGTGCAGATTTTACTGTGCAATCTACAACTTCCCTCTTCTGCCTTACAGGAGCTACAAGCTGTTCAATTTTACTATTGTCAACATTATTATGTACAGCTACAATGGTATTAAGACCATTGCTTTGTACATTTTCCTTATTATTGTTAATTGCTAGAGGTAACGGTATATTTTGTGCGACTACATTATTCAATGGAATGTTGCTTTTCTTCTGCAAATCTTCACCCTGTTTGTACGATTGCGGTTCGTCTGGCGAATGTGAATGCATGTTAGCTACCGCTTCTTTGATATCTATATTTTTTAGCTCAGGTTGATTTTGTGTATCTTTTTCAATGGTCTGAATTGGTATGGCATTATTGGGTTTATTTTTACCACTGACTATATAGTTCAATTCTACCCGAGGTTGAATTTGTGCATCATTATCATTAGGTTGTATTACAAATGAACTTTTATCTACTGGATTGACAATATCAGGTTTGACTATCGGTTTATCGTCAGTCTTTAATTCAACCTGATGATTCTGTAGAATGATATTGTTTGCTATTTGATCATTATTGGGTAAGTTTAAAACGTTTTTAGCTACGCTGTTCTTTTCTACAGGTTGACCATTATTCTGTGAAATTATATTACTATTTGGTGCACCAACATTTGCTGGAGATCTAACTTTTGATTGAATATTATTTAATGCTGGTATATCATTAGATTGTTGATTTTCAAATAAATTTGCATTATACTGTAAATTTTTATTGGCAGAGTTTTCCTGATTGTTAATGTTGTTATCTGTTTTGGGATTCTCTGAATTATTTACGTGATTTTGTAAATTATTGTTATTTACAGGCAAGCTATTCGATTTTATCTGCGAACCAACATTACTGGCCTGGACATTATTCAAAACTGGTGCGTCAGGTAAATTAATAGGGTTAGAATTCACCTGAGCTGCTTTGTCTTTAGTGTCCTTTATAGCCTGTATGGTTTCAACTGCTTTTTGGGCGATTTCTTGTACAGCTTTATCTGCTAGTTTACCTATCTCTCCTGTCTTTGGTTTCTCCTCCACTCCTTGCCCAGGTTTTTCAGATTCGCCACCCAAACTTTGCAATGCAATATTAGCAATCTTCTTTATGCTTTCTACGGCTATCTTTTGAGCATCAGCATCAGCAACCTCGTTTTTATTTTTCTGTAATTCCTGCTTTGTTTTCTTAAGTTCGTCTAAAATTTCTTTCTGTTCCTTAATTAATTCTTTTTGTTCTTCTCCGTGCTGTTTTATTGTTTCTATCAATTGCTGTTGCTTGATCATTTTGATTTTTTCTTCGTTTGTTTGCGGTTTGTCTTCCTTAGGTATATCAACTTTTTTCCATTGACAGCATTAGTATCACTCAATTTGTTTAAATTTCTTGGATGGGTTTCTGATACTTTATCAATAGTGTCTTTTATTTCCGTTTTCTCCACGTTGATATTTCTGTTATTATTAATAGCAGCACCATTATTTTCATTTTTCTCATTAGATTGCGATTCCGGTGGTACTGGATTTGGAGGTAGGGCAACAGACTCCTTAGATTCTCCATTAATTTTTTCAATTTTAACATCTTTAACTTCTGGTTTGTTGATAACACCTATGAATAAGACACGAAAGATTCAACAACCTTTACTTAAAAGTTAATTTTTCTTGTGAACATAATTAATTAAGGTAAATAGTTTGAATGTGGTATGATTTTTACCTTCTGGTTTCTCTTGATGTTCAAAGAAATCCTCAACCATTTTGTCGATCTTTTCCTTTGTTATTTTGTCGTCGTACTTGTCTGCTTGATTTTCAGCTGCTTGCAAATTGGCGTATGTGCCGAGTACCATTATAATTAAGCCCAGTATAACTATTGCCTGTAAACATGAAATATTATGTTTATTTCAATAACATTGAAAAGATATTTGAAGCAGTTTTATTTACAAAGAATTTTTTGCACATGCATATGTATATGATGATATTAGTAAGATAATTTTCAAGGATTTTCGCAACCATTATCATGAAAACCGATAACAAATTCTTTATATTTTGTAACAGTTTTGATGCATGCATCAGGAACAAACACGAAAGTAAAAGACTATGTAGTCTAAGCCCCTCTGCTTTCCAAGAAATTGAAAGGCAAAGAATTTAGTCCACATAGTGAATGACTCAAAAGAGGTTAAGGCGAGAAAATTATTGTGAAGAGTACTCACTTTGGCCAGTAATCTTTCGTTGGTGTCCTTATATGTAAGAGAGAGAAATGCAGCGGCGGGGAACACGAGACAGACGAGTACGCCTATGGTGGATCCCACGAGCCCGAGCACCAGCTCGATGTTAGGCAGCACCAAGCTGGCTCCTAGAGTCAATGCTATTATACAGACTGTAATACACCGGAACGAGCTTTCGGGGATTGATTGGTTGATAATGTGGTCGTGATGAGAAGAGTGCACCTGCCAATAAAAAACAGCCAATGATGAAATTATGATTATCAGCCATGCAAGTGAAATAATTATGTGATATTTTGTAAGCTCTATAAGTTTTGATATCAGAAGGCATGGTAATTTGCCATCGGTGTTAAAATCATAAGAATCTGCACGCCTATTACCGATCTCATGGTTTTCAAATGATATGATGAATTCATAGTGCAAAACGAAAAATAAGATTTTCGGTTAGATTTCGGATCATTCGTTTATTATGTCATGGTGGCATCATTGAAATTATGCCATAGAGATGATATCATTGAAGATCGGTAATACGAAATGAAGCATTTCATGATTTCCTTATCCCAAAATGTATACCATGTCATACGATGAAAGTTCCATAATAGACCTGCTGTTCAGTAAAACCATAGTATAAGTAGGCTGTAGTGGATAGTGGGCTGTCTTTATACGTGCATCGAGTGTGGTGTGTATTGTAGCTAATTATCTGATAACCCTCCATGATTAGGACACTATCACGTGCACGGGGTTAAGAGTTCCGACTACATTTTTGATTTTTTTTTTATGGGATAGGGGGCAAACGAGCAAACGTATCACCTGATGGTAAGTGATTACCGTCGCCCATGGACACCCGCAACCCCAGAGGAGTTACAAGTGCGTTGCCGGCCTTTAAGGTAGGAATACGCTCTTTTCTTGAAAGTTTGAAGGTCGTATCGGTCCGGAAATACCGAAGGCGACAATTCATTCCAAAGTTTGACTGTACGAGGCAGGAAACTGCGAGAAAAACGCACAGTTGTGGATTGCCAACCATACGTGATGGGCATGGATTTTTGTCGCGTGGAACGATGGCGGAAAGAGGCGGCAGGTATGAGACCGAACAATTCCTCGGCGCATTTCCCGTAATATATGCGATAGAAGATGCATAGTGAGGCGACATCTCTACACAGCGCCAAGGTATCAAGCCGATTAGAAATTTCCTGGCAGTCGACGATTCGAGTCGCTCTCCGCTGAATGCGGTCCAGTAGAAGAAGCTGGTATTGGGGTGCCCCTGCCCAAAGATGAGAACAGTATTCCATATGAGGCTGAACCTGCGCCTTGTAAAGCTGTAGGCGGTGCGCTGGACTGAAATACCTTCTCGATCTATTGAGCACACCAAGCTTCTTAGAGGCTAATTTAGCCTTACCCTCCAAGTGGCCACGGAACTGGACTTCGCTCGATATGTCGACACCAAGGATCTCAATATTGGCTGAGGCAGATAGGGGAATGCTCTGAAAGCGAAGAGATACGACAAATGGCATTTTCTTGGCGGTGAACGCGCAAACCTGTGTCTTTGTAGGGTTAAAACGGACTAAATTAAGTCGACCCCAGTTAGAGACTTTCTCTAATGATGTATCAATTTCAGACACAAGTTTATTCCGGCACTCAATGACGTTTTCCCGAGAAATATTCGCACTTATTCGACAAATATTCGAATCGGTCAAGTCGTTTCGGTGGAGTTCGGCTACAAACACTGTGACACAAGAATGTTATATACATATATTAAGACTAGCTGTGCCCGCGAACAAAAAACATGTTTTTTTTAGTTTACGAACTATTCTAAGACCTACCGAATATACACAAAAAAAAATCGGTCAAGCCGTTTCGGAGGAGTTCGGTTACAAACAGTGTCACGAGAATTTTATACATATATTAGAGATTAGGGGTTTTGACCCTAGGCGGCAACACTAGGGTTTGACAATTGAAATTTTTAGAATGGGCTAGAGTTCAATTCAAACCCTTGTAATTACCCAAAATATCAAGATGGCTCAGCGACCGAGATCTCGGTTGGGTCGCGGCGCGGGCGCTTATATCCTGAAAAAATGTACAGCCAAAGATGGCGTTATCTATTAGGTTGGGGAAAAAGTCTTTTCGCATTATAGTATGTATAAACTTGTAATAAAATCTCTTTGGCTATACTATTTGTATCTGGCTGGTTTTGGTATCATTGAAAGTTTAAATTTTAAAGAACATAATTCCAAATTCAAATTAGGAAAATGTGTGATTTTCATTTGTTTTTCGTACCGCCAAGATGAGTGAATCTAATGAAGAAATTCGATACATTTTAAAATTTTACTACAAAAAAGGTAAAAATGCAACGCAAGCCGCGAAAAAAATTTGCGATGTTTATGGACCTAGTGCAGTGTCTGTGAGAGTAGCACAAATTTGGTTTAAGCGTTTTCAATCCGGAAATTTTGATGTCAAAGATGCACGTCGCTCTGGTCGCCCTATTACAGATAAAATGGATGCCATTTTTAAAAAAGTGGAGCAAGATCGGCATGTCAGTAGTTACGACGTAGCTGAAGAACTAGGAATTGACCACAAAACAGTTTTGGCGCATTTGAAAAAAACTGGGTACACAAAAAAGCTCGACATTTGGGTACCTCACGAGCTCACTGAAAGAAACCTAATGAACCGTGTACTCATTTCTGATTCTTTATTACGACGTAATGAAACCGAACCATTTTTGAAGAAGCTGATAACTGGTGATGAAAAGTGGATCACGTACGACAAGAACGTGCGAAAAAGGTCGTGGTCAAAGGCCGGTCAGGCTTCACAGACTGTGGCGAAACCCGGGTTAACTCGCAACAAGGTGATGCTGTGTGTGTGGTGGGATTGGAAGGGCATTATTCATTATGAGCTGTTACCACCAGGCAGGACCATCGATTCTGAACTCTACTGCGAACAACTGATGAGATTAAAGCAAGAAGTTGAGAGAAAGCGGCCGGAATTAATCAACAGAAGGGGTGTGGTTTTTCATCATGATAACGCTAGACCTCACACATCTTTAGCCACTCAGCAAAAATTAAGAGAGTTTGGCTGGGAGGTGTTAATGCATCCGCCGTATAGTCCTGACCTTGCACCTTCAGATTTCCACCTGTTTCGGTCTCTTCAGAATTCTTTAGGCAGTGTCAGGTTAACATCACGAGAGGACTGCCAAAACCACTTGTCGCGGTATTTTGACCAGAAGTCCCAAAATTTCTATAGCAATGGGATCATGTCCCTACCTACAAGATGGCAAAAAGTTATCGAACAAAATGGTACCTACATACTTTAGTTAAATGTAAATAAACTATATTAAAAAATGTTTTGAATTTTCTTAAAAAATGCGAAGAAACTTTTTCCCCAACCTATTATATACTTACTAATATTATAAAGCTGAAGTTTGTTTGTTTGTTTGCTTGAACGCGCTAATCTCAGGAACTACTGGTCCGATTTGAAAAATTCTTTCAGCGTTAGATAGTCCATTTATCGAGGAAGGCTATAGGCTATATATCATCACGCTAAGATCAATAGGAGCGGAGCACTAATGAAGAATGTTTCAAAATCGGGGGATTTTTTTCCTATTGAGAGCTTCCGCTGCGTGCGCTGCGTAAATGGTTAAAGTTTCGCAAAAATTATGTATGACAGAATTGTACCCCTTTAAAATTTCTAAAAAAAAGTCCGCGACAGCATGTCTATCTTTTAAGGTTAGCTCACTATAACCTTTTTTATGCTAACCAAATTTGTTCTAAAATAATGCATTATTTGCGAAGGTGTTTTTATAAACATGATATTAATCCTTATCAAAATAAATACGTTATTCATCACAAGTATTTAATTTAAAACAAAATTGCCCTTTACGTCATTCGATTTAAATGAATATCTTAGGAGATATCGGTTTTAAAATAACATCACAGCAAAATAATGATCGAGTACTGCGCGCACAATGTGCAAAGCCGGCGGGCAGTCATGAGGGGGAAGGGCGGTGGCCCCAGTTAGCTATCTACTTCTGCCGGAAGAAAACAAAACTAAAAATATAGTGTACGCAGAAGTACTTTAAAATAACATTAGTTTAATTTTTTTGAGAATAACCTACAATCTACATGATATAAGATTTTAAGACCCAGTACTTACTTACCTATATGAACGAAGTCGCGGGTTAAAGTTAGCGTTAGCCCAAAGTAACTATTCCACGCGGACGAAGTCGCGGGCGGAAGCTAGTCTTATCATAAAATAAAACGCAAAGAATAATTAAAATATACATTTATTTAATACATAATCAGTCACTTCATTTAATCTCACAATAGTTAAATTTTATGCGTGTTTGTCAAACGATATTTTATTTGTGTAGTGAATATGGAATTATATTTAGCTTTTTATAATTATTTCTTTTTAAATGAGATCACAGAATTTTGGTCCGAAAAACAAATGCACGTTTACATGAGTAACTTTTGATGTGGTATGGGGTGTCGGGGGAGGCGAGAAAAAAAGTCTTTCAGCGAACTGACACCCAACAGGAAGATAAAAGATATTGTTGCTGCAACGCGTTCAAGTTAATTAAAAAAACAACCAAACAACTACACTCCGAGGCTCTGAACGCGTTCCAGTAAGGTATGTACCTACTTACCGTCTTTTAACGGGGCTATTTTATAAGTTTCTATTTCATAATTCTAATTGATGTAATACGGCAAAAACTGGAATTTCCACGGGCAAAACCGAAAAAAACGCGGCCGGAAAGCAAGTTTTTTCAATTAGGTATGTACTAATACTATTTATTTATATACATATATTTGCAGCAGCATTTTTATTTGATTAATAAACAACGTAAGATTATTTATAACATTTAAAACAGAACGACTAACAAAAAGACATCTGACATGACAGGTGACGTTATTTAGCACATTCATTATGTCACAGTCATAAATCCATTTTGCAAAAAAAGATGGAGAGCAATTTTCAATAACTATTAAATGTTTGTTTGTTATTATTATATCTTCATATTTTTTTTATTGTTACCAACAAATAATGTAATTGTTAATTGTATGCATAATACATAATGTACTGTATGTGGGTTAAGTAAGAACGGCAGATAAAATATGAATGAATGAATGAAATGTTATATAACTGATATTTTTGAAACATAAACATATCGAATCACCAGTTTTGTAAACCAACTATCATTAATGTTAATACATAAACCTGATGGTTATAATGTAAATATGGCTGCGGCGGTAGAAATTGTCTTTAAAACTTAACAAGCTTCTCTGAAACACATTTATTTGGTCTTCCTTGCACAAAATTTATGACGTAGATAACCTAAGTAAACAGTTCTATAATACTGTCGCAGTTACATTATGTGAAATAAATAATTCCATACAGCCTCATTTTTACACAGCAATAGTAATGACTAAAATTCTATTATAAAATTGGTTAGGTGAAGACAACTCCACTTAAGTTATTAGCAATGACAAATAAATTAACTAACTAATATGGTTCTTAGCCACAAATTATTAGGTCCGGCGCCCATAGACGGTATGAAATGGTAGGAGATATTTAAACTGTCGAATATCTAACAACAAAAGTTATTAGTCTAGTAATAAAGATGTTGCTTCAATGTTAATTGAACCTACGATCATACAAATACCGCTCAGAAACTGAAGTTTATTCTTATTTATTCTTATTGCTGTCTCACGCCGTGCCGTCAATGGGAGCCGCGCCTTGAAATGTAAAAATTCAACATTACATACATAACATTTTTTAAACAAGGCATTCTAATTAGAATTTGTTTATCTATCTAGCTTTTACAGTGTTAATCAAATACGTTTAACATTTATTCTAAATAACATTTCAACTCAACAGTACAGTGGAAACTATAAAATATGACAACAATATTTACACATACTCACTCACCATAAATTATTAAATGCATTTTTGTATCAACTTTGTGTGCCAAAATTTCCGAATATACAAAGCGGACAAATTCATCTTACATTCTTTTCATTTTCCTCAAAAGTTTTAAGCGACCTACTTATATGATGTATAATATTAACATCCAAAGGTAATTTATTAGGTAAATTAAAATGGGCGAGATCGACTTTTGATGAGAGAATATCGTTAACATCGGGTACATACAGTTTTGACTCGGGATTGTCAACAAGTGTATTGCAAATCTCTTTATCTTCTGGTTTTAGTGCAGATTTTACTGTGCAATCTACAACTTCCCTCTTCTGCCTTACAGGAGCTACAAGCTGTTCAATTTTACTATTGTCAACATTATTATGTACAGCTACAATGGTATTAAGACCATTGCTTTGTACATTTTCCTTATTATTGTTAATTGCTAGAGGTAACGGTATATTTTGTGCGACTACATTATTCAATGGAATGTTGCTTTTCTTCTGCAAATCTTCACCCTGTTTGTACGATTGCGGTTCGTCTGGCGAATGTGAATGCATGTTAGCTACCGCTTCTTTGATATCTATATTTTTTAGCTCAGGTTGATTTTGTGTATCTTTTTCAATGGTCTGAATTGGTATGGCATTATTGGGTTTATTTTTACCACTGACTATATAGTTCAATTCTACCCGAGGTTGAATTTGTGCATCATTATCATTAGGTTGTATTACAAATGAACTTTTATCTACTGGATTGACAATATCAGGTTTGACTATCGGTTTATCGTCAGTCTTTAATTCAACCTGATGATTCTGTAGAATGATATTGTTTGCTATTTGATCATTATTGGGTAAGTTTAAAACGTTTTTAGCTACGCTGTTCTTTTCTACAGGTTGACCATTATTCTGTGAAATTATATTACTATTTGGTGCACCAACATTTGCTGGAGATCTAACTTTTGATTGAATATTATTTAATGCTGGTATATCATTAGATTGTTGATTTTCAAATAAATTTGCATTATACTGTAAATTTTTATTGGCAGAGTTTTCCTGATTGTTAATGTTGTTATCTGTTTTGGGATTCTCTGAATTATTTACGTGATTTTGTAAATTATTGTTATTTACAGGCAAGCTATTCGATTTTATCTGCGAACCAACATTACTGGCCTGGACATTATTCAAAACTGGTGCGTCAGGTAAATTAATAGGGTTAGAATTCACCTGAGCTGCTTTGTCTTTAGTGTCCTTTATAGCCTGTATGGTTTCAACTGCTTTTTGGGCGATTTCTTGTACAGCTTTATCTGCTAGTTTACCTATCTCTCCTGTCTTTGGTTTCTCCTCCACTCCTTGCCCAGGTTTTTCAGATTCGCCACCCAAACTTTGCAATGCAATATTAGCAATCTTCTTTATGCTTTCTACGGCTATCTTTTGAGCATCAGCATCAGCAACCTCGTTTTTATTTTTCTGTAATTCCTGCTTTGTTTTCTTAAGTTCGTCTAAAATTTCTTTCTGTTCCTTAATTAATTCTTTTTGTTCTTCTCCGTGCTGTTTTATTGTTTCTATCAATTGCTGTTGCTTGATCATTTTGATTTTTTCTTCGTTTGTTTGCGGTTTGTCTTCCTTAGGTATATCAACTTTTTTTCCATTGACAGCATTAGTATCACTCAATTTGTTTAAATTTCTTGGATGGGTTTCTGATACTTTATCAATAGTGTCTTTTATTTCCGTTTTCTCCACGTTGATATTTCTGTTATTATTAATAGCAGCACCATTATTTTCATTTTTCTCATTAGATTGCGATTCCGGTGGTACTGGATTTGGAGGTAGGGCAACAGACTCCTTAGATTCTCCATTAATTTTTTCAATTTTAACATCTTTAACTTCTGGTTTGTTGATAACACCTATGAATAAGACACGAAAGATTCAACAACCTTTACTTAAAAGTTAATTTTTCTTGTGAACATAATTAATTAAGGTAAATAGTTTGAATGTGGTATGATTTTTACCTTCTGGTTTCTCTTGATGTTCAAAGAAATCCTCAACCATTTTGTCGATCTTTTCCTTTGTTATTTTGTCGTCGTACTTGTCTGCTTGATTTTCAGCTGCTTGCAAATTGGCGTATGTGCCGAGTACCATTATAATTAAGCCCAGTATAACTATTGCCTGTAAACATGAAATATTATGTTTATTTCAATAACATTGAAAAGATATTTGAAGCAGTTTTATTTACAAAGAATTTTTTGCACATGCATATGTATATGATGATATTAGTAAGATAATTTTCAAGGATTTTCGCAACCATTATCATGAAAACTGATAACAAATTCTTTATATTTTGTAACAGTTTTGATGCATGCATCAGGAACAAACACGAAAGTAAAAGACTATGTAGTCTAAGCCCCTCTGCTTTCCAAGAAATTGAAAGGCAAAGAATTTAGTCCACATAGTGAATGACTCAAAAGAGGTTAAGGCGAGAAAATTATTGTGAAGAGTACTCACTTTGGCCAGTAATCTTTCGTTGGTGTCCTTATATGTAAGAGAGAGAAATGCAGCGGCGGGGAACACGAGACAGACGAGTACGCCTATGGTGGATCCCACGAGCCCGAGCACCAGCTCGATGTTAGGCAGCACCAAGCTGGCTCCTAGAGTCAATGCTATTATACAGACTGTAATACACCGGAACGAGCTTTCGGGGATTGATTGGTTGATAATGTGGTCGTGATGAGAAGAGTGCACCTGCCAATAAAAAACAGCCAATGATGAAATTATGATTATCAGCCATGCAAGTGAAATAATTATGTGATATTTTGTAAGCTCTATAAGTTTTGATATCAGAAGGCATGGTAATTTGCCATCGGTGTTAAAATCATAAGAATCTGCACGCCTATTACCGATCTCATGGTTTTCAAATGATATGATGAATTCATAGTGCAAAACGAAAAATAAGATTTTCGGTTAGATTTCGGATCATTCGTTTATTATGTCATGGTGGCATCATTGAAATTATGCCATAGAGATGATATCATTGAAGATCGGTAATACGAAATGAAGCATTTCATGATTTCCTTATCCCAAAATGTATACCATGTCATACGATGAAAGTTCCATAATAGACCTGCTGTTCAGTAAAACCATAGTATAAGTAGGCTGTAGTGGATAGTGGGCTGTCTTTATACGTGCATCGAGTGTGGTGTGTATTGTAGCTAATTATCTGATAACCCTCCATGATTAGGACACTATCACGTGCACGGGGTTAAGAGTTCCGACTACATTTTTGATTTTTTTTTATGGGATAGGGGGCAAACGAGCAAACGTATCACCTGATGGTAAGTGATTACCGTCGCCCATGGACACCCGCAACCCCAGAGGAGTTACAAGTGCGTTGCCGGCCTTTAAGGTAGGAATACGCTCTTTTCTTGAAAGTTTGAAGGTCGTATCGGTCCGGAAATACCGAAGGCGACAATTCATTCCAAAGTTTGACTGTACGAGGCAGGAAACTGCGAGAAAAACGCACAGTTGTGGATTGCCAACCATACGTGATGGGCATGGATTTTTGTCGCGTGGAACGATGGCGGAAAGAGGCGGCAGGTATGAGACCGAACAATTCCTCGGCGCATTTCCCGTAATATATGCGATAGAAGATGCATAGTGAGGCGACATCTCTACACAGCGCCAAGGTATCAAGCCGATTAGAAATTTCCTGGCAGTCGACGATTCGAGTCGCTCTCCGCTGAATGCGGTCCAGTAGAAGAAGCTGGTATTGGGGTGCCCCTGCCCAAAGATGAGAACAGTATTCCATATGAGGCTGAACCTGCGCCTTGTAAAGCTGTAGGCGGTGCGCTGGACTGAAATACCTTCTCGATCTATTGAGCACACCAAGCTTCTTAGAGGCTAATTTAGCCTTACCCTCCAAGTGGCCACGGAACTGGACTTCGCTCGATATGTCGACACCAAGGATCTCAATATTGGCTGAGGCAGATAGGGGAATGCTCTGAAAGCGAAGAGATACGACAAATGGCATTTTCTTGGCGGTGAACGCGCAAACCTGTGTCTTTGTAGGGTTAAAACGGACTAAATTAAGTCGACCCCAGTTAGAGACTTTCTCTAATGATGTATCAATTTCAGACACAAGTTTATTCCGGCACTCAATGACGTTTTCCCGAGAAATATTCGCACGGCCGAGGTATCTTTCGTGCTGTCATCTGCATAACAATGAATGCCGCTGATTTGCAGCATATCATTAATATGCAAAAGGAATAGTGTAGGTGATAGCACACATCCTTGGGGGACACCAGCATTTATAGACAGTGAGTCTGAGCATTCACCATCAATTAAGACCTTTATGCTTCTGTCTAATAAAAAACTGGTGACCCATCCACATAGTTTCTCGGGAAGCCCATACGAAGGAAGTTTAGAAAGAAGCGCTTTGTGCCAGACCCGATCGAAGGCCTTCGCGATGTCCAAACTTACTGCCAGTGCCTCCCCCTTCACTTCAATTGCCTCTGCCCAATGATGTGTCAAGTAAACTAGAAGATCACCAGCAGAGCGACCCCTACGAAAACCGTATTGTTGGTCACTAAGCAGCTGGTGATCCTCTAGGTACTGGAGAAGCTGGCGGTTGATAATCGATTCCATTATCTTTGAAAACAAAGAGGTTATAGCGATCGGCCTGTAGTTGGACGGATTCGAGCGGTCACCTTTCTTAGGGATCGGATGCACTAAAGCTGTCTTCAATGAAGTTGGGACTACGCCAGATGAGTAAGAGAGCCGAAATAGACGCGTTAAAACCGGTATCAACTCTCTTCCTAGCACGATAGGAAGGATACCATCGGGCCCACTAGACTTATGGATGTCCGGGGCTAATAGTGCTCGACGCACTGAGCTTTGGTGGAACTGAATATCTGGCATAAAGCTCTTGCACTGCGGTATGGTCGGCGGTTCCTGACCCCCGTCATCCAAAGTCGAGTTGGAGGCAAGGAGTTTCCCAAAAAAATCGGCTTTCTCTTTTGCATCATGGGCTAACGATGTGTTATCCTTGTGCAGTGGTGGAAAGGATGGCGTGCAGAAATTTCCCTGAATAGCTTTGGCAAGAGACCAGAACGCAGGAGTCCCCGAAGGAAGACGCTCTAGTTTCTCGCCAATTCTACTGATGTGCTCCGACTTCGCTCTTGCAATGTCTCTTTTGAAGGATCTGTGGTTATAGCCACAGGGCAATCCTGGCGTTTGCAAACCGGTTCGATTATATGAATGAACGATAAACTAGGGTAGATGTACACGAACATGAAAACGCAAATGGAAGTGGATCCACACGATTACCCCGATCGACTTGCATCCATGCGGTTTGTAAAGCAAGACTGCGAAAATATACAATGGTGCCTTTGCACTAATGACTATTGCAATGTCTATTTTTTTTAAAGTTTCAGTGTCTCATGGTCACACTGTAAACACGCTAACATGTTGACTGCTAGGCTAAATATGTTGACCTTGAGACGTGAAGCTTGACATGTTGCTGACATGAAGATTAAACAATGTAGACTTAAATTTGACTTTTACCTTCTTATACAAAAGCGAGTAGAGGCTGGCGCGACACGGGAATATGATGAGTGGGAAGCTGAAAGCGAGCGACATCACAAAACCCAACTTGATGACATCGCTAGCCATGGTTGGACTCAGGCTCATCAGAATATTACCTTAAATCAAGTGACCATCATCAAGATATTTATCTTTTAAATATATAAATTACTTGCTGTGCCCGCGAACTACGTTTCACCTTAATTTATTTTTTCCCGACATCTTCAACAAATATCGTTAATGTACGGTCGGCCTCAGAAGTAGATGGACATTTTAGTACCATGTCTCACCTACTATCACTTTTTTTAGTATAGTAACACCTACTTATATTCAATTGTTAATAGTTGGTGTGACTTAGTAGTAAAATGCTGATCTACTTTAGAGGCTGACTGTACACAGAAATAAATACAAAAACTTAACAAATTATATACTAAAACCTTCCTCGAAAATCACGCTATCGAGTGGTGAAAACCGCTTGAAAATCGGTGCAGTAGTTTTGAGTTTATCGCGAACAGACAGACAGACGCGGCGGGGTGTTTGTTTTATAATATGTAAGGATAAGGATATTAGCCATATAGATATAGACATTTTTTTTTTTGTATAATCATCTTGTGTAACTACTTTACGCAATTCATAATAGGGTTTTATACTGTAATCAATATATTATATACTATTTTGTTATTTATTTACACTGGTGCATTTTAAGCAAATTCACATTTATGAAATAGAGTATTTGAAAAAGTACTTAATAATTTATTAACTGGGTTATTCAAGCAACTGAACTAGCTTGAACAAACAGACAATAGTGGCTTAAATGGAATTAAAATTATTTGTTTACATTAACACAGGTGCAGACTGTACCTTAATAAATTATAACAGCTGTCTTCTATAAAATAACTGACATATTAACAGAAGATTGCAAAATGTTTTATTGCATTATAGAAAAATACATGTGAACATGTGAATAAATCTTACACTCTATATTTACATTGCTACTTTGACAAGGGATTTTTAAACAATAGAGGGATATTAAACTTAATATCACATACCTGATATCTCCTGTGAACTAAACGCAATATACCCAAAAAGACCAAGAGTAAAATAAACCCCCGTACAAATATTGATTGCATTTTTTGTTACCGCATTCATTTTCTCCATTGAAAGACTCGGCAATGATTCAAATATTTCAAATAATTGTCTGGAATGAAATACATTGAATAGTTATCACATAGTTTAAATTTTTTCTCATCTCATCAGAAATTATTTATTAGATTAATAATAAATTTAAAAACTGAAATATTTTTTACACTGTTCAAACTTATATTGATATTTAAAAACAGTTAAAAATAGTAATTAGTAATTAATTTTTAAAAAACTATAGTAGTCACATAAAGATCAAACTTTGCTTATTGTTTTACTTCACACTCGAAATGGCAGAAATTCAATTTTACAGTCCTGAGAAAATACTAACGTTTGGCAGAACAAGGCCATGGAGAATATTGGAACACATTGCAATACTCCAGACGGCTTCCACAACTCAACGCGTGATTGCCAATCATCTGTGAGGAGTTGAGATGCTGCTTCAGCTATCACCTGTTAATTTTATTTAAATGTTCACTTGTTAAAGACAACAGAGACTGTGTTGTGACATTAGATTCAATCTTACAGTGCATATAAATTAATGAATTAAGAGCTATTTGGATGCATGTACAATTTAAAATAATTTATTTCCTATTAATTTTTTTACTAAAAAATTACTACTGTTTTATAACTATTACATATAGGCATTCAGAAGTGAATCAACATGAATAACACAGCTGATCTTTGTGAAAATATGTTTTTTCTTTCATATCATTGCGTATGAAATAGCTGTTAAGAACTCTTGGTATATTTACATTATATCATTATTCATAATTAGCTGGAGCGGGGAAAACATAGTTGATTACCCAGTGCAATGGAATAATACAAAAACGCAGAGAAAGCGTAGCCATTTTAAAATATTTTATGTAGGTTTATTTTTAACTGTGTGTTATTAAAAAAATATCAAATTGTAAAAAATATTTAAATTAAAACCTATTTATCACTATCATATTCATTCTGAAAATCTGATGATAAAGTTAATGATGATAGAAAGATCAGCTCCATTTTTGTGACAAAGAAATTCATATTTCAAATTCAAATTATTTTGAGTGTACATTAATTCATCAAAAAAAAGTGTTTAGAAAACATTTAACATACCTTTAAGACAAGGCAGAAGTAAAACCCAATAGTAGCAGCACTGACATTGCTTAGGCTATCCACATTCCGTAATAAGCCGAGTGGTAAAACACAGACAAGGGAAACTATTACCATTATAGATGTTCTGAAAACATTTAACAATTTAAAGAAGTTGAAATGAATGTAGATCTTACAAGATATTCAAATGGCTTAAAAGTATGTAAGTACACCATTTTTTTAAACAATACTTATAGTTAACAATACTGATAGTCCTTTTAATTTTTTATTTGTAAAAAGTATGAGTCTACTTTACATGAGTTTTTCAAAACATAAGGCCAAGGTGTACAGGCAGCCAAGAAAGTTGTGCACCAGTTTTGACAAAACTCCGCATACAATACAAAATTTGTTGCAAAAGAAAATTAACTCTGTTGTTTTATGACTTGAAATTGAATTTCAACCTTATGGTGGTGATGAATTTTTGTCCGACTGTCCATCATCAACTTGGAATGCAAGATGTCACAGGAGTAATGGCCAATTTCACAAATGTTAACTTAGGTAACTCCTAAGATGACGTCACTTTTTGTCTTAAATGAAAATAGTGTGACAGCATGCCACCTAAGAGTATCCTAAGTCAAGGTTGGTGAAATTGGCCATAAGTTATTTTACAATATTTGTAAGTACAGACGAGAGTCAGAATAATTACTGGCTAAATGTAGACATGTACAGATCGCCATGCTTAGTAGGATACAAAAAAGTCTTTGTGGCAGAAATAGGTAAGGTACAGCCGATGAGCAGACAACTCATACTCAGTCTTCTTCTGGTAACATTCACAGACGTTTTTTACCAAAAGAGTATTGTTTATTAATATTAACATTTTAATACCAACTAATAACTCTCAAATGTTTTTATTAAATATTATAAAGGAATTCATATTGATTTTAAATTATGAATGAAATAAAGCTGTACATACCTCAACATATCACTTTGATTAATATTGAACATTTTAGAAATAATTTGCGGTCCCAGATCACCAACAACAACAAAATATGCAATGCATGTGCCCATCAAGAAGCCAATAATTCCAATCTCAACTCCCAATTTGCCAGCAGAACCGAACACATGGAAGGCTGTAATAAAATGTATTATTTTGAAACATTATTAAACTTTTATTTTATTGCTGTGTACTGTACAATCAAACAAATTGAACCATGATTCAATTCAATAGCCGACAGTGTTTAGTGATCATGCCTTAAATACTTACCAAGAAACTCAAAGTTTCTTCGTCTTGCAATCACAGCAGATTTCAATAAATAATAACAGCACAATCTAGATACTAAGCCCATGAATATTAATATTGTTGTAGCCAGAAGAACACCACACTGAAAATAAGTTAAATCACCACAAGATATAGACAGCAACAACTATGAAAGAAATTATACAAAAAAGCAACAGTTTCAATTGGTATAAAGTTTTGAAGGTTTCTAGACTTTCAACAACATAAAAATACGCGATTTGTAATAAGTATAGAATGAAAGAAAGTACCTATCAAAGCAACCAAAAAAAAAACTTACTTGCTGAAAACAAAAAGGCATAGCTAAAATTCCTACGCCTATAATACTGTTGGCTAAGGTTATAGACTGCCCTGTTGTTCCCATTTTGTAGGATTAGTGTTAATAAGAAATTTCAAAACATTTAATTTAAAATTAGCAAATTCCACATCACATTACAACCCACAAAGGTACTCCGCGTAAAATAAATGTCAAAAATTGTTATGACTTGTAAATGACAGTTAAACATTCTAATATAAAAGCAAAGAGGTCTAAAACATACTGTTTCGAATAATGTCCACCTAAGCAGCACCATTTTCCCACGCTATCTGATGCAACCATTTCTAGCGTTTTTTTAAATATTTTTGTGCATAATTTTCATAAAAGAAATTATTCTCAAAAACAATATTAATTTACAAAATAGAGCTCGGGCACAAAATTCTTGCTCATTGAAATAAAATAAAGGTTGTGTCAATTCGGATTTCGGACCCGCGGCCCTACCACCTATCTCAAAGCGATAGCGAGTGATCGCTATAAATTAAGCGGTACCCCCCCAGAACATGAAACCGCGCAGTTTTCATTCAGTTTCACTCAGCTCGCTCCGCTGTGGGTGGTCACAATATCTAACCTAACCTATAGTTTTCAGTTTGATCATAAGTTTTTTTCGATAACAGTTCACTATCGGGTACGAATAGCAATAGACTTCTATTGGGTTTAATGTCCAAGAAAAAATCTATCACGATCGCCTTCAATTTGACAACCATTGCGCCGTGAACTCAAGACTCTACGCCGACATCCTTATATAAAGAGACGATGGATGGATGGCGTCTGTCAAATTGTAAGCGATCGCGATTATATTTTGTAGTTAAAACTTCTGCACCGGAAGTCCCGAACTAGGAAACATGTATGTAACAGTGTGCAGTGGTTTTTATCTTATTTTGGACTAGCTTTCCGCTCGCAGCTTCGCCTGCGTTATCTTCGTTTTTTCCGTGGGAATTGCATATTTTCCCATATGGAAATATGGGTCATATTTTTTATTTGGAAGATATGTTGTAAATGTTGTGCAATTAGTTTTATAACTATAAATAGCTGTATTTTAAAATTAATATTGCTTTTGAGTCATCTAACGACTGTGCTATAGGTATATGTGTCTCGAAACAAATAAACTTAATAACCACAACTCGAATACGCTTCCACTGCCTGGAACCCTCAGTATTCAGTGTATATAGATGCTATTGAAAGGATTCAGAAAAAATTCATTAAAAGATTAAA
Organism: Schoenobius gigantellus; assembly: GCA_963935595.1. Lineage (NCBI taxonomy): Eukaryota > Metazoa > Arthropoda > Insecta > Lepidoptera > Crambidae > Schoenobius > Schoenobius gigantellus. The sequence continues at coordinate 8,911,537 of OZ012555.1, read as the reverse complement.
TTACAAATTTAAGAAATCTAACACAAATAAAATCGTTTCTCTTGCTCAGCGCAGAGAACAATGCGACCAATTATTATTATTTAAAATTATTAATAATTATATTGATTCGCCTTATTTGTTGAGTAAAATTTTATTACGTTGTCGGAGAGCCAATATCAGATCGTGTGATACATTTTCAATTTCAACTTGCCGTACCAACTACGCAGCCAACCGTTATATTCTTAGAAGTATGAAAACATACAATAAGAAATATTGTCACATGGATATATTCATGCACAAAATAAATAAATATAAGTTTTTGTTAAGACATAGATAGAGAAAAATTATTTTTGGTAAAAATATAAGAAATATTTATATTGGTAAAAGTAGCGGAAATTATAAATAGTACATTGTTATATCGCATATTAGATTATAATCTGGCATAGGATATTTTCTACCCATTGACTTGTTTAAATGTTTAAGCATGCTTGTAAGGCTTATAAAAATCTGTTTACTCAGTTAACTTTTTGTTGTTAAGATACTGATTATGTTACTATTATCTGTGAAAACTCTTTTGGCAAATGTATAACATAATTGATATTGTACATGTGTGTTATAAAACTGCTGTTTGTTTTCCTAAATAAATAAAATAAAAATAAAAATAAAATAAACTTCATTTGCTTTACGTTCCGTGAAATCTCATTTTTATCAGCCGCATCCGTTACAATTTTTGGTCCTTCGAGCCGGATCTCGAAACAAATAAGCTTCATTTGCTTTACCTTCCGTGAAATCTCATTTTCATCAGCCGCATCCGTTACAATTGTTGGTCCTTCGAGCCGGATCTCGAAACAAATAAGCTTCATTTGCTTTACCTTCCGTGAAAGCTCATTTTCATCAGCCGTATCCATTACAATGGTTAGTCTTTCGAGCGGGATCATGACGAGAACACCGGGACCGGGACTGAAGACGCGAAGTCAACTTCGGGACGTCGAAAATGCATCGGGTCAAGTTGCGCGATCAACGCCATATCCGACCGACCCACCTTGTGATGTTAAGAGTTACATCACGCTAATTAAGAAGGCATCTGCACCATTCGTAAGAAAGATCTTCAACGTCATCCATAGTCAAGAAGTAGCAGCTTGAGTTGGCTGCAGCGGAAGCTCGAGCTAAGATCAATAAGAGGCTTGAGGCTGATTTGGCATACGGGCACTGGACGCAGAAGACGCAATTGACCGTTACTTAAAATCCGAAAATAAATAATAAATTCCGAATTTCCCCTCTCCCAATTTCCGAAAAGGTGTAGTCAACTTTTTTTCATTTAAGTAATTTGTATTTGCATACATCTTAATAATGGTTGTACATACAAGGATAAAATAATTAGTTAATTAGATTCTTGATTGAATATATTTATTTTTCACTAACGTCAATAAGTGCCTGTTAAGGTCTTATATTGAATAAAGACTTTTGAGTTTTAGTTATTAGGAAATACCCAACTGAGCTACTATATAAAGAAGCAAATCTTCTCACAGTTAGGCAAATATTCATATTTAACGCTGTCCTTCGCCACCATAAAAATGTAGACCCCTCACAACTTCCACTTCAAACTTCTTGAACTTCTTGGTCAAATAAAAAATTTGCGCGTCATCAAGTGACCTACTCTGGCCCATTTCTATATAGGTATTTTAATGACATTAACCAAATTTATAAAATGAATCGATCAGCCTTAAAATCAACACTTAACAATAATTTTAAAGCACTTAATTATGAGGCAACAGAAAAACTACTAGCTAGTGATAAATAAGCCCACCGTCTTTCTCGTGTGTATCTACACTTACAAACATATGCCCATGCACACACCCACGCACACACACAAACGCGCATACACACACACACAAATGCGTGCACACACACACACACACACAAACGCATACATACACATGCACACAACATACATATGCGCACACACTAACACACACACACACACAAACAGACAGACACCGAGATACATACACTAACACACCTGAGCGCATATCCAATAACAAAACTAAAAAAGGAAACAAAAAAAAAACTGTTATTGTGGATTTTATTTTAAAAATTAAAGAGTAATACCATAAGCTTTTGACTTGTACCACAAGCTAACATAATAACAACAAAATGTAAGGTATTTGAGAAACATTTTAAATCGCTCTTAGAATTGTAACTTCGGTGCCATTGCTGTTGTTATTAGCTATCGCTAACGCAATATATAAATATTGTAACAATTATTAGGGTGGAGGGCTGATAACCTAAGACACAGGAGTAATCCTAGTTTAGGTATTAGCCCGCCATAAACATTGTAATATTATAAAGGGGACTATCAAATAGTGCAGTGTTAAAACAGTGTTAAAATAGGTTACCTACTCTTAATGTATGGAACAAATGTTTTATAGTTTATGGTGAGAAATAAATATTATTATTATTATTATTAGTTTAAAAGATTCGAGCACGAATAACGAGATCCGTCCAGTTGAAGCTCACACTGAGATGGCATGGCACCAGCCCAGATAGCAATGGCAAGTCTGGCAAGTTTGAATCAAACTTTCTAGTTTCCCATTGACAAACTTCTATGATTTTTGTTTTTTTTTTTTGCGGCAGTATACAATGTTGCAATGTACCTACATACAATATTGCCCCAACAAACTTAAAAAAACGACTAGTTTGTTGGGGCAATAATGGTGGCAGTTCTGTTGGCATTAATTCGATTAAACTTAACTAAATTTAGCTTTCGAACAAAAAACACGATTTGACAGCACTAAAACTAAATTTAGTTTAGTCTATTCCAATTAATGCCAACAGAATTGACACCATTGTGTGCATTGCGTTTTTGAAAAAACAAACATCATGCAAGCTTAAAACAAACATCATGCAAGCATGTTGATGAGAAACTTAGAAAGTTTGATTCAACCTTGCCTCAAGTGTGGCAAGTTTGCATGCTATCTGGAGACTTATTTTTGAATTACGTATGCGATTTAGAAATCACCGCTGACTAAATAGTCAGCGATGACTTTGAAGTCACGAATTCCTAAACATCCTATTTTTGAAAGTCGAACGCAGAGCTGCCAACATAGCTGCGTGGAACCGAACCCTTACACACATATGTAAGGGTTCGGTTCCACGCAGAATGTAGCCGTTTTCGGTATATACCGGTTATTATACGGCTAAAAATTCATTGCAACTAGGCCAAAATATAAGAAAATACGTCTAAGTTTGTTTGTGACACAAATTTAAAAGATTTTAAACTCAAGACGAAAGTCTTTGACCAGTGTGTGTTGCCAGTGATGACCTACGGAAGCGAAACGTGGCCATTCACTATGGGTCTCGTCCGAAGGCTCAAGGTCGCTCAGCGGGCAATGGAGAGAGCAATGCTTGGGGTGTCCCTGCGTGATCGGATCCGAAATGAGGAGATCCGCAGGAGAACTAAAGTAACCGACATTGCTCGAAGGATTGCTCAGCTGAAGTGGCAGTGGGCGGGACACATAGCTAGAAGGACCGATGGCCGTTGGGGCCGAACAATTCTTGAGTGGCGACCACGATCCGGACGACGCTCAGTGGGTAGGCCCCCGACCAGGTGGACCGACGATCTGGCAAAGGTCGCGGGAAGCCGCTGGATGCGGGCAGCGCGGGACCGATCGTTGTGGAGATCCATGGGGGAGGCCTATGCCCAGCAGTGGGCGTCGTGCGGCTGAGATGATGATGATGATGATGAAATTTAGATTTAGTGCTGTCAAATTGCGTTTTCAGTTAAAATTTTCGAACAAAAAACAAGATTTGACAGCACTAAAACTAAATTTAGTTTAGTCTATTCCAATTAACGCCAACAGAATTGACACCAATATAGTACATTTATTAACACAGATTGTAACACTGTATATTCACCATCACAACATTTTTGGCCTTGTGAGAGATATAATTGCAATTTTCATTCGAAAAACATTATGTAATTTGTTTACCTAAATAATAAAATGTCCGTGTCAACATTCCTCTGAACGTTTCTTTTGTGAATAGGCAAAGGAACTCGAAGCCTTCTGCCACTTCTAAGTAATAAATATATTATGTGATGTTTTAGTTTTGTTTCAAGTTGTGATTTTTTAAGTAAGTAGCTTTTAATTAGATATTTAAACCTCTTAATAATATTACCATATTTAGAAAGACACTTAGGCGCTTCGCGGGATAGTTTCCATAGTTGAGGTAGAACATAAATTTGTGGAAGTCTATGATGTAAGATGGTCATTGTTGAGTCTGTGGGTAGAATATTATTGTGTTTTGATCATCTGTGGAGCTAGTGCAGCGGTATTGATTTAGAAGAAATATCGTCTTATCGAATAGGTGTATATCGATACTGCGTTCTTATACTTAAAAGGGTTTATTTATTAATCTTTTTCGCTTTGTTTAATTATGTCGAGTTACCTATGTTTGTTTTGGAATGGTTTAAGTTTCAAATTATTTTAGTGTACTTCTTAGAGAATTAATTTAGTCTCTAGGCTTGTAGAAACCCCGCGGCGTCGCAGGGTGAATGCTGTTGGGCTTTGTGCTGGCATTAATTATAGCAGGGTAGGTCACCTTGCGGCTACCCTTCCGGGTTTAGTTCCGTGCCTCCCTTAAGGAGGTACCTTCAAAATTCTCCTCAGAAGCAGGAGATCATACTGATTTGATATCTGTTATTCGGATCGGATGAGGTAGTAGTATTTTTGTTCTGTGTATCGATAGTATTAACGGTGCATGAATTGCGGCCCGATTCCTTGGTTGATTCGCTTTGACGTTGTCACTTGTCAATGTCAGGATGAGGTCGATTAAATCCGGCCCTTTCCCGTTTGGAAGCGTGGAAGAGCAGTCGCTCGATATGAGCTGACCTTAATATTTTTATCCAAACCCATCATGGGATGGACTACTTTAACTCTTAATTTCCTTTTATAAAACCCATGGAGAACATGGTAAGTTGTGGTTTTCAATGTAATTTTGTCATGGCGTAAATCCGCCATTACCTGACCATGTTCTAACCATTGTGTTATTTTGTTTTAGGGTTTTAGGCTTATGCCTTAGTCCTTCTTTTTCGTACCATTTTATATTTTACTCTAACAATAATAAACAAACGGGGGACTGATGCAATTCAAGGAACCTGCTTATACTTATCCAGAACTTGGGTTGGAGTGAATCCCGCTATCGCGAAGAACTTACTCTCTGGCGTGTCTAGGTAACGTGCCCTGATTTTTCTTACCATTTACATAATCCCCGAGGGAAGGAGCAGTCACCAGCTCTCTAATTTCCACCCAGCGTGAGGAAGGAAGATGGTTCGCTCGTAATGTTATATCAACCCGCTTCTATCTTTACCTATATTTAGTTTATGATAGCGTGTCGTGAGGAGTAAAGCCCCCACCTAATTGTATCCTACTCATATTTGAATAAGCCTTAAGATATTTTTCTTACACTTAAGTACCTACTTATGAGGATGTAAAAAATATAATTCTTTACAATCCGAATTGTATCCTACTCATATTTAAATAAGCCTTAAGATATTTTTCTTACACTTAAGTACCTACATATGAGGATGTAAAAAAAAGGAAAAAGAACAATAATAATAAATTGCATGAACTAATTAAATTGTGTATACTTTATTGGATCCTTCCCACAGCTGAAGTCTGCTTGCATCTGTATGGAGGCGCCCTTTAAAAATATATCCATACACCTCTCCAGGTAGGCTCTTGTCAACAATATGAAATATCAACCCACGACCTGATGGTAGTTACAATTTTCTCTCATGCTCACCGAAAAAGGTTACAGTACACATATTCAAAATGGCATGATAAACTATGAAATTTAAAAAAAATACAGCGGTCTAAAATTTACATGGTTCATTGTACCACAACGTGCTCTACTAAACTTTTTTCGGTAGATACTTAGAACTATTTTGGTAAATATAAATAAAAATGAGTGCGTCTAGCGATGAAGATAGTAATTGTCTAACAAGTTTCCAATGCTGAATTTAGTTTTTTACCTGAAAAGTCGCGTGAAATATAATATCTTAAGGCTTACGAATTATTCAATAATTGGCGACTTTCAAAAGGTGCTAAAACTTATTCTGAGACTATACTTTTTGTCATATTTACGAAATTATCAAAAACCTCTAATCTGACAAAATGCAGTAATTTTACTTTCAAGTTTTGTTATGTTTGTTGGATATAATAAACATTGGCTTAATTGATTTTCTTATCTAAAAATCACCTATAAATATAGGTCACACTAATACACACACTAATACACTTTTCTCGTTGGTAGAGGCACAGATTAGTTACTACGTAACAGATACATCACTCCCATAGAAACGCACGAATCGTTGTAATAATAATAGCCAAAACCGACAGACAAAAGTCGCTGCAAGAAGAAAAGGTCTCTATGAACGCGCGACGAGAGTCTAGATTCCCGCGTACACCGCGTGATTGCATCATCGAGCGAAAACTTAAGGGTTGTACAAAGAACATAAACAAAATAGTTAAAGTAAAACTTTAATGTTATTATTTTATTAATATACGTAGGATTATAATGAAATAAAGTTATTGCGAGGAAAGCTCCCGACTCAAATGTGCTTTAATTTTATAAAATGATAATAATAATAGTACTTACTTTATTTGCAAGAATATGGTAAAATACATGATTGGTGTTAATCATTACATTATTCTTCATAATCTACTCCTAAATTGGCAGTGTATAGCGCGGAGATCGTCTCGAACGCGAAGACCACCGGCCCGCTACAGCTCGCCCTAACATTGTTTTCTACCACTAGCCTCTCACTTCTATGTAACCTTTTTAGTTAAGTACTTTTTAAATAGTTTGACTTTTATATTCTGATTGTCGATTTGACGGTTTGTCATTCTAACTTTGTTTATTGTGAAATACATTTGCTCTTAACATCGAATTCGAGTTTATTTTCCCTAAACACAATATAATAGCGCGCCCTACGCTAGAATTGGCTGCCCAACGTGAGGGCCGAAGTGTGAAGTTAATTATTGTGGTTTTTTTTTTGGGATAAACTTTGAGACTTTTTCCGTTTTGTTGCCGAGTATAGTGTTGCAGTCGTGGTTGGTATAACGGCTTGTATACTCGTGAACGGTCAGTCTTCGGTGCAGCGGTGTATGTATAAAACTGTTTCCTATAAGTGTATATAATATTTCGGAACATTTCGTTACTTTTTGCCATTAAATAGTGATATTTTATTGCTGAGCATTAATGTTTTTCCCGTTGCCATGACAACGTGTTCTTAACGAAATAGTGTTCTTAATGTGCATGTACTTTCGATAAACTTTTTCGAACATTTTGTGTTGTGCGTGTGTTGGTCGATAATTTTATCGATAGGTTTTTGAACTTTTTTTTACCGCATTTCAACACTGAACTTTGTAAATAATATTTTGAAATCTAATTAAAGTATAACGTGGACTTCAATATGGTGTTAACGCGATCAAGAGCGAATAGCCCAAGTGCTACCTATGGACAATCTGCAACTACTACTGCTGCTGTTGTTACTTCAGCGAGCGTCACTGCCCCTGCTGTAGTTACTAGTGCACATGCTGCGCATTCGCCAGTTTTTTCGGGGACAGCTGATTTATTGCTGCAACAGAGCGTGTACGCTTCTAGTTGTGGTGACTATGGTGCTGCTTCTACTACTCCTGTGTGTCCACAGCTCACACAGGGTACTGGCATCGCTCAGGACGCGAAGGTGCCATTCGTCGGAGCTGGTGGTGGTGGTTACTATGCGCCGCAAACACCTACACCTGCGACAGCAACGTCTACGCCTTTAGTGATTACTGACGGTCAGTTAGCTCAAATTATTAACGCTTTGAGAGTTCAGCCTGCTTCACTCAACCCTGTCGGAAGTAATTTTTCTGGCTGTTCAGCTCGATTTGATGGTACTGGCGATGTTCAAGCTTTTGTCGATGCAGTACAGATTTATAAGGACTGCGTTGGTGTGTCAGATGACATAGCTCTCCGTGGTATTCCTATGTTACTAAAGGATTTTGCTGCTACCTGGTGGCAAGGCATAAAGTACTCTGTTACTAATTGGGATCAAGCGATACAGCTTCTATTACATACTTACGGTGTTCGACTGCCACCGTACAAGGTGTACCGTCGTCTTTTCGAGAGGGAGCAAGGAGACGAAACTACCGATATTTTTGTATGTAAGGCCAGAGCTGTTATTAGTCTGTTGCCGCCAAATATGCTTTCTGAAGAGGTTCAACTTGACATGATTTATGGATTGTTACATCGCCGTATACGAGAAAAAGTTTGTCGTACTTTATTTAATTCTTTTACTGAGTTATTATATTTATGCCGATCTGTAGAAGAAATGATTGATGAAAGATCGCTGTCTCCATCGGAACCTACAAATACTGGGAGAGTAAATACTTTTCAGCCCCAGCCATCTACAAGTGGACAAGTTACAGATCCTACTGTTCGCGTAATTAATGCTCCTAAGTTTAGACTAAGATGTAAATATTGTAAAACATTTGGACATTTGATAGATACATGCCCACGTTTGGCGTCTAAAAATGATTGTAAAAAGAACACTCCGAGTCCTAGCAAACAACCACCACAACTTACTTGCTTTGGCTGTGGAACGCCAGGCGTAGTACGTTCCAATTGTGAGACATGTAAAATTAAGAAGACCGCGACTCCTTTTCAATCTATAGCCGCTTTGAGTGGCAGTCCTATTGACGCACGAGGCCGACCTCGTCTTTCTGTAAATATTTTTGGTGTAAGTGGTGAATTGGTAATAGATACCGGTGCGAAACATTCTATCGCTAGTATTAGTTTAAGGCAATTGTTAATAGATAATAAACAACAAATAAATATTGTAAATACTGAAATTAAATTAGCTGATGGGACTGTTAAATGTTTTGAGGCAGAGGTAACAGTCGTTGATGTTACTGTACATGGTTTAATTATTCCAACTTCATTTATCATTTTACCTGGCGCGACTGATTCGTTGTTAGGAATGAATTTTATAATTGACGCTGGCATGGTATTAGATTTCAAAAATAATATATACTCGATTAATTCATCTTCTTACAGAATGAGCTTTGAATTTGGAAACGATATCACCTGCTCGACTATTGCCTCAGTTGACTTGCGTGACGACGAAGGCGTAAATCTTTCGACACCTGAGCAAGACACTTTAAATGAATTACTTCGTGATAATTCTGACATCTTTGAAACAGGGGGAGGGCCTACAAAGTTTGCAGTTCATAGGATAGATACAGGTAACCATCCTCCAGTTCGTGTCCCGCCATATAGAGTAACACCTTTGAAGAAAGAGCAGATGAGGGTCGAAATAGACAAAATGTTAGAAGAAGAGGTGATAGAAGAAGCAGAATCTGAATGGGCTTCACCCGTTGTGCTAGTTCCAAAGAAAAACGGCGAGGTAAGGTTCTGTGTGGACTATCGTAGGCTAAATAGTATTACCAAAACTGACACATATCCACTTCCGGTAATTGATGACATTCTTCTGTCATCTAAGGCCAATTGCGTAATGTCAACGATTGATTTGAAGTCAGGGTACTGGCAAATAGAAGTTGATTATGGCGATCGTGACAAAACATCCTTTATTACGCCCTTCGGAACGTTTCGTTTTCGCCGGATGCCGTTTGGTTTAAAAAACGCACCGGCAACGTTCCAAAGGTTGATGGATCGTTTTAGGTCTGGCCTTAAAGATGTGACAGCTGTCATTTATTTAGATGACGTCTTGGTGATTTCCCGGGACCTAAATACGCATATTAATGACCTTCGGAAGGTATTTGACAGGCTTCGTCTTTTTGGGTTACAAGCAAATCGAAAGAAATGTACTTTTGGGCGCGATCAAGTAACTTACTTGGGTCACGTTATATCCTCTCGTGGTATTCAGACTGATCCAGAGAAGACTCGCGCCGTGCTTGAGATGCTGCCTCCTAATAATGTCAAGGAACTAAGGACTTTCCTTCAAACATGCTCGTGGTTCCGAAAATTCATTCCAGAATTTTCTAAGGTGAGTGAACCACTTACAAAATTGTTGCGAAAGAAACAAATCTGGGTATGGAAGGATGATCAAATAAATGCTTTTAACGAGCTCAAGCGACGTCTTACTTCTGCGCCTATTCTCAGCCAACCGGATTTTAAACAGCCATTTGTTTTGCGGACCGACGCTAGTGCGTATGCAATCGGTGCCGTTTTGTTGCAGGGATCGGATGTAAACTCGGAGCGTCCCATTGAGTACGCAAGTAGACTGCTGTCAAGTGCTGAGCGGAATTACAGTACGACAGAAAGGGAGGCGTTGGCGGTAGTCTGGGCACTAGAAAAGTTCAGAGGCTATATAGAGGGTTCTCAGGTAATAATTGGTACTGACCATCAACCTTTGAAATGGCTTTTGTCCCTCAAAACACCCAGTGGCCGCTTAGCTCGATGGGCTATGAAGATTCAAGCGTATGATTTGGTTATCAACTATACTCCTGGCAAAATAAATGTCATAGCTGATACGCTTAGTCGACCTATAACTAAAGAAATTAATATTGCAGAGGGCTGCGATGTCGCACTTATTTCAATTGATCTACCACATCATCAACCAGATGAGATTCGTAATGCACAATTAGAGGATTCATTTCTTTCTAATATTATTAAACATTTTGAATCTGATGACAGTGATGCCGCTATTAGATGGACTGACCGGGGGTACTACATGGTGCAAGGTGTTTTGTATCGTTCAGACCCTGATGGAGAATCTGAAGAACCGCAATTGGTAGTTCCGGAGTCGTGGCGTGGAGATGTTTTGCGTGAGTTACACGATGCACCCACCGCTGGTCATCTTGGGTTGGAAAGAACCCTGAAGAAGGTAAAGGAACGTTTTTATTTTCCAAATATTTAAAGAAGTGCGACCTTTGTCAACGTTACAAAGCATCGAATCTAAAGCCGGCTGGACTACTTCAAACTCCAATACTCCACCGTAGATTTGAGGTACTTGCTATGGACCTTTTTGGACCTTTGCCGGTAAATGATGAAGGGCAAAAGTGGATTTTCCTTGTTGAGGATACGGCTAGTAGATGGGTGGAAATTTTTCCTATGGCAGAAGCTACCGCTGAAGCCTGTGCTAAGCTTCTGATAGAAGAAGTATTTTTGAGGTATGGTTTTCCACGGCGTGTTATCTCGGATAATGGTCCCCAATTTGTGTCTGCTGTTATGCACTTTTGAGGTGGAAGATAAAAATAATGTGCTGAAGGGTAAATATCATGCCAGTTTGCTCACGCCTTATTCCGGGGATTTTGAACCTTTGGTGCAAAGACGTCGCGGTAGACCTAAATCAAATCCCAAGTCGCCCACGGGACGTGTGAGCGGCTTGGAGGGGGAGAATATAGCGCGGAGATCGTCTCGAACGCGAAGACCACCGGCCCGCTACAGCTCGCCCTAACATTGTTTTCTACCACTAGCCTCTCACTTCTATGTAACCTTTTTAGTTAAGTACTTTTTAAATAGTTTGACTTTTATATTCTGATTGTCGATTTGACGGTGTGTCATTCTAACTTTGTTTATTGTGAAATACATTTGCTCTTAACATCGAATTCGAGTTTATTTTCCCTAAACACAATATAATAGCGCGCCCTACGCTAGAAGTGCGCATATATTTAAAAATTTAAAATAGTATATGTTAAAAAATAAGAGTTTAGAATATTATTTTATCGTCATTAATACATTTAAAAATTATAAAAAATACAAATTATTAAAAAATTACCAATCCCGCCCAAGGCGAATTTTTTTCTTCATTGATTTTATTCATTTGTCAAATTACAAGCGATTAAAAAAAATACGAATTATTATGAAAAATACATGATCGATGTTTTTTTTCATGTTTGAACTCATGGTTATTCAATTTTACTATCGAAAATATCCTGAATCGTATGAATAATTGTGATAAATAGGCATCTCTTAAAAACAGGAGTAAGGTGGAATATTTTTTTTGTAAGGAATCAAATAACCGGTTCATCGAGACTTTATTATTTTTTTATAAAACTAAGTAGGCAATCAAGCAGGCTGCCATTTTTTTTATACAAACAACAGGGAAGCTGTTGGCTTTCATGGTCTAAGATGAAAGTGAGCTCAACCTGAACTCCTCAGCAAGTGAGGAACTAGACTGAGGACTGAAGATTGTTACTATGGCGACGAATTACTATCTTTAGTTCGAATTACTTCGAATTTCGACTATGAAAAAAATATCAAATTATTTATTTGTCTTTTAACAACGACATCCAATAGCGGTAGTAATGAACCATAGTAATGAACCACCGTATTGTTAATCAAGTTTATTAAATTAAAATTATTGTGTGGTTTTGTAAAACCACAATGCAAGTGGAACTTTTTTTGTATCAACATTTAACTGAAAATTTTCGGAAAATTATTCAATTTAGGTATAAAAATCCCATTTTTAGTTCTGAAAAGAAAATTATAAATAAAAAAAATAATTGATAAAAAACTAAAAGAAATCAAAAACTAAATTAATATAATAATCAAAAAAGCAATAAAATAAACGAAAAGAAACAAAAACAATATAATAAAAAAATATGAAAAAAATACAAGATTCGATAATAATAAGTCTCGCGTGCGGTGCGGCGGGTGGCGGCGGCCCTCTGCCGGTCGGCGCGCCGGCGCGCTACTTAGCGGTAGGTATTTATAACGCTGCATTGCGCGAGTGACGGGGGCCAGCAGGCCTATTCGCTAACTACGGTTGGTAACTAGAACTGTCATTTTTGAAAGCCACTTTATATCCATTACGGGTTTAGTGATCTTATGTGTTACGGCAGCGTTCATGATAGCAGTAATGGATGTTAAGTTCCTTTCAAAAATGACAGTTCTAGTTAGCAACCGAAGTTACAGAATAGGGGGGCTGGTAGAGGTGAAAAGTTGTATGTTTCCACCACAGACTTAATAGAGATACTACGTATTATGTTTCACAAGAGAGTAATTTTTTTTGTCTCGTGCCTTAAAATCGCTCACTGTGTTCAAGCGTTGCCATCTCTAAAAATCAAAAATCCGGACTTACCCGTCAAAAAAGCCGTTTTGCCAAGCTGTACGGGTCTTAAAGCCGGACTTTTGAATATCAAAACCGGACGCTAAAAAAGGGATTATTGATAAAAAAAATATGAAACAGTTGCGCGCGAGTCAGGTAATCTCGTCTCGCTCGCTCGTTTGCTACTGACTGAAGAGATGGATTGAATTGATTGAACGATGGTATAAAAAGCCTAACAAAAGCCAGACGGGCCGGACGCAGTCAAATTTGGCCAGACAAGAGGTCAAAAAGCCTAACACTGTCCGGGTTTATCCGGACGGATGGCAACACAAGGAGTAGTCTATATTAGAATCACTCGCTACGCTCGTGATCGGCACTCGCAGCAAAAACAACTTTGCTCACTTGTTGAACAAATAACTATTGTTTAATATTGTGTGTTTAGTTTAATAATTTTAATAATATTGTATTCGTGGGTACACTATTTAGAAATATTTGTTTATTTATATTTTAAATTTAATTGTGATATTTTGTTTATTTATTTGGGACTTCATTTTCTTTACCTTCCGTTTAATCATTGCATTGCATCCGTTACACTAAGGTTAAGCAATGTTGGCTGTGGTATTTCTATTATAGGGGGTCATGACTCTTTCCCCCCCTCCCCTCCCCCCGATCCACTGTTGGGAGTTGTTCCATAGTGAAATTGGAAATCAGCCCTCATACCTTTACTTTTTAGGCTTCTGTAGCCAAATGGCAAAATACGGAACTCTTATAGATCTGCATGTCTGTCTAAATGTCTGTCTGTCCGTCCGTATGTCACAGCCACTTTTCTCTAAAGTCCAAACTATAAGAACTATACACTGTTGAAACTTGAACTATAAGAACTATACACTGTTGAAACTTGATAAGTAGATGTATTCTGTGAACCGCATTAAGATGTTCACACAAAAATAGAAAAAAGCAATAAATTTTGGGGGTTCCCCATACATAGAACTGAAACTCAGATAGGTCTTTCTAAACTGAATAGTTTGCGCGAGAGACACGTCCAAAGTGGTAAAATGTGTGCCCCCCCCCCCCCCCCCCCCCTGTAACTTCTAAAATAAGAGAATGATAAACCTAAAAAAAATATATGATGTACAGCCGGCTTCAAAAGTAGATAACCATTTTAGTACCATATCACACCAACTATTAATACTGCAATATAGCTGTAACCATACTAAATAAAAGGAATAGTCTCATGATGTTTTCCTTCGCCGTAGGAGGGTCGACAAATGTACGTATATGATATGACATTCGGAAAACGAAAAAACACATTGGTACATGGCAGAATCGAACCATGGACCTCCCGATAAGGTCAGTACAGAGTCCAAGCGCCACCGCCTCTCATTTACCTTGTTAAGCAAAAGTAGACCAACTAGATCAAACCAAATAGTGGATCACTGTTAATTAAACTACGTATCAACATCAGTAGATAAGTACTGAGAATTCAACAGCACTCTCTTGCGGCTTAGTATAATAAATAATTATACTAATTAATTTTTGAACATCCAATCCGCACTCTGCAATGAAAAGCGCAAATAAATCCAAGAATTAGTTTATTTCTTTGAACATTCTTTGGTAAAGCAGGAAACAAATATTATTTGGAAGAGCAAAGAAGAATGAAAAATAAATTTAGAACAACAACAATTATTAGATAACATTCAATTCAGGTATTTAAGTTTAGGCGGGCAATTTCTTTGGCGAATGAATAAGTCGTCAGATTTTAAAATGTCCCATGTATGGATTAAAAACTCATTTACAGATAGCTCTCTAATAAAACTCGCAGTACCTACTTAACCTATGATACAATTTATTATTCTATAAACTATCTAATATTGTTTAAATAGACATCAATAAATAAGTTTTAATAGTGATATTCAGTGATTAAATTACCGATAAACTAACATACATATTGAATTGAAAAATTATTGCAATATTTTTTGGCATGTTTCAGTAAATAGTATTTGCCAACGAAAATATGAATTAAGCCGGCTTTTGACTATGGGATATAATGTAATATATATTACATTTTGAGATATAATATTTTATCGCTTGCCATACTTTTTTACGAGACCGTTCTCACTGTGCTATAATATATATTACACCCCAAACTGTAAATATTTTTTCGCCCGACCGAGCTATATTTGAAGGCGATATATTTTACCTCACGTTCCCGCACACCGCACCTCTGCCCCTGCCTCGCCTTCATTTCGAATCGTGACGGTCATGCGCACGTACTTACATAGCTGTCCGCGTGTTATGATTTTTGGGTATTTTGGTTCGCAATCTTTTCTTTAAGTATTTACCACGTATTTACCTATTTACGTATTTATCCCTATAATGGAACATTTTATAGAAAGTGTTAGGTTTACGACTAATCTTGAAGAGTATAAAATGAATGAAATTAAGGATGCTGCATGGAGAAACGTAATAAGAAATTCACTATAATCTTTTCTTAAGGCCTTACTAATAACCATTGTATACGCCTGATTTAGTTAAACAGTGTTTTGTCACGTTCACTCGAATGACATTTCAAATTCGAACAAAAGAGATAAAACACTACTTAACTATACAAGGTTTATACAATGGTTATTAGTAAGGCCTTTAGTCTATTAAGATTCGATATCCAGAATCGACGTTTATTGTATTTTTTCTAAATAATGAGACATGTAAATCGAATACTGCATCATTTTCGTCTGATGAACTATCGAAAGTATCTAGCAAAACAATTTCCATATTATCCATTTAATAACGAGAGGTCAACCGTTTCAATAAAAGACGTTATGATGTAAGGATCATAGAAGCTGAACTATTCTAAAAAATATATCTGATAGTGAGAACAGCAAACCCGGGATGTAATATATAGCTGAACATGTAATATATATTACATCCTATAGTCAAAAGCCGGCTTTAGAGTGAAAATGTATTGTTTCTTTGGTTTCTTCTTGGAACCGACTATGAGCGCTTAAGAGAACGTAAATTTATCAAATTAGTTGTACGATCTGCCACCAGAGGCCGTAAATGATCTAAAAATAGGGTGTTCAAATTCATAATAGTAGTGCAATTTTACGCCAAATTTTTATACGTACAGATCCAATAAGTAATAATATAACGAGATCACAATGTTCCTATGAGCCGTTTACATTAGAATGAATTTTGTACATACGTACAAAATATCTCCTAAATCCCGACATCAACTGGAGACCGTATCCATACTAACAAAATGTTAGAGGGTCGTTACTCGTTAACCCTAAACACCCTGCTTATGACTTTATCCGATTATTAGAAGCTAAGGTCAAGTAAAAGTAGGTACTAATGTTACTTTTAAAAACCAACGTAAAGAAAGTTGCAGTGCCGCCATCTATACAAGTTTAGCGATGACTCTACATCGCAACAAGCGCCATTACGCTTTATGTGGCAATTTTTAAGCTACCATAGTGGACCGCTTGATGACCAATGAAATAATACATTTTATTTTAAACTTAGTATCATTAATTACACGTGTATAAAATCGAAGTGAACAAAACAAATGTTTGAAGCAAAAGCAATGAAATGGCAATTTATATTTAACGCAGCTCGAATATTACATATTATTACGCATTTTTCAAATCCTTAAAGAATTTCCATAAAATTTTGTGCGAAATCAGATAACACTTTTTAGCAATATAAAGAAAAAAAAGCCAATCATATATTTACCATTCGATAAACATAACAACAAGATACTTACCTACCTACGTATAAAATACATGAGATAGAAACGCATTCATATCGATAGGATTTATCATACATTAAACACATAGTCTTTCTAATTACCTATACCAGAAGTAAGGAGCATAAATAACCTAATTAAAAAATTAATGCCACTGTTATGTTCCTACAATATTGCCACTACTGCAGAAGACTTCATAAACTATATTAAAACATACATACTTATGTATCTAAGAGTAAATACGACTACTATCAACTTCAAGGCGATGTAAATGAAATCCCCCCCCCCCCCCCCCCCCAATACCATAAGTAAAAAAGAGATAAAACAACATTAGACTTTTTTATAAATAAGGCAGTTTTTTCTGTAATAAGAACGCAAAATAAACGAGCTTTTATATTCAGCATTAAAAAACCGAGCTTTTAATCATACTTCGGCCCCTTTTTTAAATCCTAATTTCCCAAATTTCAAACAAGCCAAACCCAATTTTCAGTCAAAACTTGCAGGCTTATTCACAACCATATCAATAGCATTCTACGTACCATCATTTTACGATCATATGTCGCGGTATTGACGCAATTCGGGGTGTTTCAAGCGGGACTTCGGATTATCCGAAAACTTCGATATCCGAATCGGCCGCCGGCGCCGTCCCAATGATTTCGGATAAACGGCAGTTTAATGTACCTATACTATTCCAGTTACGTATACTTTTACAAAGATGTAAAACTATATTATTTGACTGTAAAATACAAAATGAGAACGGCGCATCAGGAGAAAACCTTTCAAACAACCAAGCTTTACAAAATATGCTTTAAAAATCAATATGCACTAACAGCTAACACGTGTTTGCAGATTCAGAACTCTGAAACTAGAAACAAAAAAGATCAGTTTATAAACTTGATATATGTATATAAAATTGACTTCTGAAATTACGGAAACAATCCGTAATTTCAGAAGTCAATGTTCCTGAAAATATTCTACACATTACATTGCAGGTTCAGAAAAAAAAAACATGTGTCTACTACAAGTTGACTATTTAAAAATAAACAGTTTTTCTATTAAAACGCACGCTTTGAAGTCGATAGTGTCAAGTAATGCTTCCTTCTAACACCAAGTTATGTAGTTTGAAATATTTACTTATTTTATTGAAACTACTAAATGACTAATCATCTAAACATGCAATTTTTTAGTATATTATTCATTGAATAACAGTTAGCTAACATATAGTATCTTTTCACACCCAAGTAGGTATGATGCATTATACACTTATATTGTAAACAAATCAGTACCTTCATAAAACAAAATGGCACTGGGTTCATAAATCATAACAATACAAGATTATAACACAAGCTAATAGAACCAATCACTGTAAATATATCTCTAAAAATAAACGGCCAAAATATTTAAATTAACATTAAATTATATAAAGCAACAATTTAAATAAACTCATCTGTCATTCATCATTACCCATAACAATTCAATGGCACATCATCCTAGTTTAAAAGGAATGACATCATAATAAAATTAAATCAATGTTATTATAAAAATAATAACACAAATGCAATTAGGCCCACTGGGGCCTATGATGCTCTTTGGATTAATCACTTCATTCTCAATGGCAAGTTGATGGTTTTAAAGCAATGTTTACATATTTTTTTACATATAAGGTGATCAGAACAATGTATGTCACACTTAACACATACCTACATATTAAATTATGAACACTAGAACATATGTAGGTAAAACATTTTTCATGTTATTGCTCTGGGCTAACCCAAGAAAACGTTAAAACATTATTTTCATTGTTAAAAATAATAACAAATGTCATATTAATATTTATAGGATTATAGAATATAAGGGGTATTCATAAACGTAAACGTGAAAAACGTTGTTATAAGGGGTATTCATAAACGTAAACGTGAAAAACGAGTTGTCTTTTGGTGATCAAGAGGCTTACTCTTAATCTCTCGCCCGAGTAAGAAAGACACAAAATATTATAATCTCTGCACCTAATATAATATAGGTACAAGCTATGGAATGAGATTCAATATAATGTTTGCCTCACCGCCCCTTAATATCGTGGCTTAATACCTATCTCCGAAATTAGGATTTCATAATGAGAGATGTCTTTACTACATTCCTCAAACATTTGCTACAATTTAAAATTTATATTGAATTATAACGATAGCCCATGTTCAATATTGGACAGATTAAATAATCAATAATTATGTGATGTTATTACACAGTAGTGCCTAATAAATAATATGATGATATGAATTCGACATGATTAAATATAGTCTGTATAATATCAATGCCTCAGTTTTGGAATACAAAAATTTATTCCAAAATAACACACACCAATGTAACACTTTTGCCTTTGAATAAACTAACTGTAAACAGTTGATACGTAAAATATGAACGATCCCATCGTGTCATACAAACAATCAGAGGGAGCCGATGTTGCATGTAATTTTTAATAAATATTTCTGACTTAACAATGCTTGGGTGATTAGAATAGTATATTTTGTGTTCAGGATCATAATCAACAATAGTCTGATATTGTTCAATATCAGCCTTTTACTAAAACACGCTGACAAACAAAATGCTCATATTTATTTTGCTTTCAGGGTTCTGTGGCACTGACAAACAAAATACTCATATTTATTTTGCTTTTTGCAGCGTTTCGAGGCACAAGGACGTCGCAAGCGGCGATCACGCCCTAAAACCAGCGATTGACATGAGTATTTCATCGTAACATTAGATTTGATTTAAGATTACATTACGGCATTCCAACTGGCTGGAGCGGTTGGGCTCTCTCTACTGGCCTATAACGCTATGTCGAAATGTTACAGGTATATACGCCACTTAAAGACTGTGCACCTGATAAGTAAAGTCCACCCACTAGCACTAGGTATTTGTATTTCTGCAGCAAAATATCTAATTTTGTCATCAATCAGTGTTATGTTGTTATGATAACACAACATAACCTAGTGTCAAAATGTGCCATACATAAGATTTGTAATACCTATATGTTTAACATTCGCCCTATTTCAAGTATCATTATCCAAGTCACAGTTTAACAAAGTGCCAGTCCAGCTATGCAAATACAAAAGTCTATTCCTTGCCTTGATGACATTGTTTCATTGAGCTATGCTATTACATGGAATGGTAATTACATTGCAAACTATTTTTAACACAAATAACATAGCAACATGCCACTAGTGGCTCCCTCTTTCAAAACACAACTTAAAAATATATTCACTTATATAATACATTTGTTTTCATCGGTGAGAAGTTCCAATATTTCCTCCGTTGATTTAGTAGCTATAAGTTGGTCCATTTGCTCCTTAGGCACTGTTGCACAGAGTAACATTTCAATGTTTTGCTTCAAACGTTTTATTGGTGTAATGGACTCATCCTTATTTGGCTCGAGACCCATAGCTTCCAGAGAATCTATCAGCAAGTCATCAATTAAGCGTTTGTTGAAACCTGTTGCAAAAACAAATGCATTAGTAACTTCATTTATTATATTGTTCCAAGAATAATCAGTTAGTATTAAATACTATTAAAGTCTTCATTTTGATCTGTAGTTTTATTTACATTTAGAGATATTTACAGCATATGGTTTCAATTAATAGAATCAAGATCTAATTATGTTTACCAGGTAAATTAATACTTTGTTCATACTTTCTATTTGATACCTATTTAGAAACAAAGCATTCAAATAATAAATAGCCCAAAATCATTTTCAAGAGTCTTTGAAATGTTTCTATACTATTATCTATTCAGCCATCACCTTTCTAAGCTACACCAATCTTATTTTTAAAAATTAACACCGCAATCCGAAACCGACATAGAGCCCACACCATCACCGACCCACACCTTAAATTAACAACAAAATGGAGATGAACTCACTCGCTGAAATGTTACCATTGCCCTCACATTGGTAACTCGCCTGTTGCCTTAACAAGAACATTAGCTAAAATAAAAATCAGGATGAAAAGCGAATTAATATGAATGTAAAATCTGCTCAGACACTTGCTACACAACACACAGCCAAAACAGTTATAATAGTGATTGTTTGATATCCTTGGCAGTTTGTAGACTCATACTTCTAGGAAAAAAAACTAATGTTCAGATTTATTTCTTAATCATTGACTAAGGCAATTCATAATTATTTTTTGTTTAGCTGCAAACTTTACAGATTTAGAGTAATACTTTACAAGATTTAAATTAATAAAAAATAATTTGGAGAAAAATATTCAGTAAGTATACAAATAAAGATTAGAAAAAGAATTAGAAGTAGCCAATAGGGAATGCCTCAAATACAAATTGATAGTGTGCTAGTACACATACTAAATAAGTAGTGAGTGGGTTGACCACAGATATCATATAATTTCAATTACAGTGCACAATAAAATTAGTTATTGTTTAATATTATTACTAGTAGGTATGAATGTACTATGTACTAGGGCCATGCCATGACCATCAATGGATGCTTAGTTGTAGGTATTGTATGGAATCTCGTTGATGTCAAATATAGGTGAACGAAACATCATTATTATGTTGTTTTTAGATATTTACTCATTCTACTACTAAAGGTACCAGTGATAAATAAATGACTATGATAATGTTGTAATTGCCACAAAATGGACTCCTGTTATTGGCAAAACAAACAGGAAGCATGTTTTTCACACTAAACAAAAAACAGTGCACTTTAAATATGAAAGTAGTGTAAAAACTTTATGTATAATTTAACACAACTTTTACGCACCTAAATGATTCAGTTTATCTTTGGTAGCGATGGTGCTCAGCAACAGTGCTAGAAGATATCTCATTCGGGGCAATGTCATTACAGATTCAACTTCTATTTCAACATATTTAACTGAGGCCTCAAGTTTTTCTTCGAAACTTAGCTCTTTGTCCCCAACAGTGCAATTTGTGGTGTGATTCTCCAAATCTACTTTCAACTTGAAAAATTGCTCACACTTTTGACATTTATAAGGGTTTGCTTGGCCGTGTATATTTCTCATATGGGCCTTCATGTGCGGCAGTTGGGAGAACATGAGTGGGCACATAGCACACGGGAATGGCTTCTCGCCAGTGTGACGTCTGATATGAAGCATCAAAGCATTTGAGTGTGAGAATTTACGTTCACAGATTCTACAGGGATATGGCCGCGCTCCTGTGTGGGCTCTTCTGTGAACATTCAACTGTGTGGACTGGATAAACCTTTGTCCACAGTCTGGACACTTGTGTGGCCGCTTCTTGTCATGGGTTCTCATGTGCTCATTTAAATGTCCTTTCAATTGTTTTTTGCATATGGGACATTGAACTCTGTGACCACTATGACCAACTTGAACATGTCTCTGCAAGGAATTCAAACGCAGGAATTCTTTGCCGCAATACTGACATATGAATTCATTAATCTTCAGGTGAATTTTTAGATGCTCCAATAATAAGTCACGATCACTGAATTTTTTAATGCACAATGTACACTGATAGCGGCCAGTTTTCAAATGCTTTTTCTCATGCTGAGTCATCAAGTAATATTCAGGAAATGTCTTAGAACAAAACATGCATTTGTGTTGATCCACATTATTAATGTGACTCTCTAAATGTTTGTTATATGATGCTGGCAATAAAAACGTCTGATAACATATGTCACATTTATAATCAGCCATTTCATATGCCGCTAAATTTCTATGATCTTGTACTATATGATTCTTCATAATGAAATCGTATCGGAACTTCTTAGGGCAATGTGGACATTTATGATGTGGCAAGTTGAGATGTTCAAAAATATGTCTGCGTATTGACGTTTTAGCATAAAATGATTTACCACAATAGTCGCATACAAATTTTGGACGACCTACAGTTGGAAGTGTGTTGTCAAAATTCATTTTTTGGATGGCATCTTTTTGTTTTCTGCGTTTCACTTTTTTCTTATATTCTTCAGTCTTTTTATTTTTTCTTGGCTTTTTGCTTCTTGTAGGTTTATTAGACTCAACTGACTGATCTTTATTTTTGGCATTAGGCAGACTGTTGATATTGTGATCACTTATGGCAGCGTCATTATTATTATTTGTGGACTGAGATTTGTTTGCTATGTTGGCTTTATTTCCAGAGTCCTTAATCATAAGCTCACTCTTCAGAATGTTATTAAACAATAGCATATTATTCAAGCATTTCTTACGTATCTTACCAGTTTTGGATACTAATCTGTCCTTGGAAAGGCTTGTTTTACTTGTTTTGTATTCTCTTTTTACAAACCTATCTTTGATTAAATGGCCGTTATTCAATACAAATTTCACCTTTTCATCTGGTGTCATCACTTTGAGACTGCTGGGCCTTCTCATTACTGTAACGGATTCAACAGAATTATTTACAGGTGGAGGTGGGGTGGTTTTGGTTGACTTACTGCCTTTTTTTGATGGATTTTGGGATGCGTTTACTCTACTCTTTACGTTAGCCATAGTGTATGGAGTGTTAGTAAGCGAAGTATCGGAGGTCGCGGCCTTATGTTACAGAAGCGTGAGCCCACCACCAGTATAAGGAAAGGTTGTTAGTAGGAATAGATCTCGTCGATACTGAGCGCACAAGGTGACGTACTTACATGCAGTGTGTGTAACATCGTTAGCATTTCTATAATCACCAACTAAAACTCGTCGACGTGCAGATAACGATTTGTTTAAACAATGATGCTCGGACTAATGTGTGAAGGACGAAACCTTTTGTCTTACGAGAACATCGTCGATTACCTTGTTCTTCATTAAACTAGAATATCACTTCAAGCAATCATGAATAATGCATATAAATGCCACCTCATTACACATTTCAAGTTAAACACGCAATATTCATGATAAAAACAATAATTAAAAATCACTCTTTACGAGGCCACACCACAAACCAACCAAAAGCCAGCCTGCCGAGTACTTAATTATTAATCTGTGGAATGAATGATAGCGATTGACAGATGAGATGACAGAAAGAAATAATACCGTCCGAAGAGCATGAATGGATGAGGAATTTGGTTGTCGGCGCTTTGCATGAATATTTTAGGGCGATCGATAATTTATTAAAAAATATCATTTAGTACGCAGCAAGATTCTTAATAGGGAAGCTGCGCCGCGAACTGCAATTATCTGCCTGCGCAGCGCATGCGTACCATCATAATTATATTTATTACTCTTCTCGGTACCTAATCTATTTCCCGTGCCTGCCTCTATATAAAATGTGTCTTGCTTCACTTGCTTGTCACATTGGTGCTAGTGGAAACAAAGCAATTCAGACTAAATTATCTAAGGCTTAAAGTACATAGCACATTTTTTCTCAAAATTTTATACGTAAGTAAGTAGGAGATATGTTATAATTTACGCTGCTTGTTAAAAAAGATTGCATAAGTAGGTATGTATATTTTTTATCCAAGTAAGTACTTACTATTTAATTAATTAGGACATACAAAATTATCTAAAAATAAGATACAATGCAATGAGTAATAAAAAGTAAAATAGCGTTGAAGTCTTTCCTCCTATTATAATGTTTTCTTATTGAAAAGACATCAACGATAATTATATTATTATTGTGCGAAAATAGAGCTCGCACATGCACCTTGATCCCGAATTCCGAGCTACTCTACAATCCATACTTACAACCTAATATTATAAATGCGAAAGTAACTCTGTCTGTCTGTCTGTCGCGCGCGAAAACTACTGAACCGATTTAGATGTTAAGGTACAGACAGACACATAGGTAGTTTGAGTCACAGGAAAAGACATAGGGTAGCTTTTATCGCAGAAATCACCCCTTAAGGGAGAGATAAAGGGGGTGGAAGTTCATATGGTGAATCGATAACCGCTGAACCGATTTAGATGAAACTTGGCATGGAGATAGTTTGAGTTGTGGGGAAGGATAAAGAATAGTCAATCAATAGATAAAGAATTATCCCCGAAGTCATTCTTTAAGGGTGTAAAAGGGCCAAGGGGGGAGGGGGTGATTTGTAAAGGAAATCAATAAAAAAAGGATTTCCACGCGGACGAAGTCGCGGGCAAAAGTCATAGTCAACTTGGCCCCTTGATACCGTAGCAGAATCCAGGGTTTCAAAATAAAAAGGCTCTAGAAGTCGTTGGTTCTAAGGTAGAACCTTACAAAAAAGGTTCACCACACATCCAATCACGGAAAGAAGTGTTAGGTATGTGGTTGCATATGTGGCGTACGATTATGCATGCAGGTTTTGAATGATGAGAATGAATGATGATGATGATAAATATTTAGAATAAATGATGCATATTATATAGTTTAAGTCTTTTTTTTATTTTTATTTACAATAAACACAAAAAATGATTTCCGCAATTTTCGGAAATATAGGGATTTCAATCGAGACGAGAAAAATCAGTGCCCTTTTCGTCTTGCTTTATTACTTACTTAAGATCTTATTAAATTTGCTAAAATACCATCTATTCGACATTGGGACAGACTAATTGAGTTTATGGGTTGGTCTTATCGAATTCATAAAGCCTGAGTGATACTTTAAAATGTCTAACATACCTATGATATATGAACATAATATACAAGGTTAAATAGGTATGTTTTCTTCTAATTAGAATGTTGTTTTGTTTTTCACGTCAATAAGTGCCTGTAAAGGCACTACAAAAACCAAACATAGACCTTTACAGGCACTTATTGGTGTCAATTGGGATGATGACTGAATTCTAATTTTTACTTCTCGTCATTAAATATTAAAATACCATGGAAAAAGATGCAGTCCTGTGAAATTAAAATTAAAATCGGCTTAGAAATACAATAGATACAAGCATTTAAAGTTGTTAATTTGAAGGCGATTAGACAGAGATCCGACATCAACCGTGACGTCATCGTTGAGTACGGCCATATAAACTCCTTGTAAATTGCCGTTTTGCTAGAAAGAGATGGAGAAAAATCTTTAAAACCTATATCTTGGTTGTTTTTATAGTTATTCGAAAACCGTTTTTTTCTTTATGTTTATCATATGAAGGAGCTTCTATTAAAGCAAAAAAAAATTTTTTTGTCATCTAGCCTATTCTGTTGGAATTGACACCAAGGTCAGTGGCGTTTTATCTCCGCTTCTTTTTTCAGTAATAATGTCCAGACCGTATTCGGCCACGGCGACGTTAAACCCGTTATTGAGAGCTTCGTTGATGTGCTCTCAGGTGACTGACATATCCGATTTTTGCAGTGAATGTACGTCCGCATTCACTGCAAGTCAGGACCCCTCCAACATAAATCTTCAGTTGGAGTCCGCTTTTAAGAGCCACGTCAACTGCGCAGGATATATTATAGTGCACAAAACGTTAAAACGACAGTGTGCGCGCGTACACAGGTGCACTCTTGTCCCTACCTCCCTGTATCCAATGGAACGGGGAACCGCTACGATTGGCAAGAGGTAAGCACGTCCCTAGGCATCAGCGAGGCCTCTGATGCAGAACCATTTTTGTAAAATATGTTAGGTCCAGTGACTGATCGGGATTTTCAGTCGATTTTGAACGGGAGGCGTCCGCTACTTGGAAGTGGAAGTTAGGAAACAAAAAGGATATTAGGCATGGGTATAGGATACCACTGTTACAGGAAAGAGGAGTGTAACAGTAGCAGCTAGAGCAGTCCGGGGTCGCGCACCCGTAGCAATCCTCACAGTGCAGTTATCGGACAAATAACTGACAGGATCGCCCTCTGAACTAAAAGCTCTCTTTTTTCAGTATTTATTAACTCTAATTACTCAGTCGCTTTCATGTCTCTATCACTTGTATGCTGATGACTTGCAGATCTACGCGCAGGCAGCCTTAACTAACCTCTCTGAAGCTGTTGCTGTTACTAACTCTGACCTTGATTTGATCGATGACTGGAGTAAATAGTATGGTCTTGTCATTAATCCTAGCAAATCTCAGACAATAATTATAGGCAGTCCATACTTTGTTTCAAGGATCGATTACAGTTTGTTGCCTCCGCTGGTATTCGGCGGTACGGTTGTTCCTTTTAGCAGTAGTGTTAAAAATTTAGGGTTAGTTTTAGATCAGTGCCTGTCATGGAAACCGCAGGTTGAGGCTATTCGCAAAAAATTTTTTACCGTGTATGGGTCTCTCAACAGATTCCGCAACTTTCTCCCAATAGGCACTAAAACAGTTTTAGCACAATCACTTTTACTGTCTTTGCTGGACTATGCTGATGTTGCTTGGACAGATCTGTCTGAAGATCCGCCCAAGTTGGAACGCCTACAGAATGTAGCCATGAGATTCATTTTTAATCTACGAAAGTTTGATCATGTTTCTTCCTATCGCTCTCAACTCAAATTGCTCCCAATCCGACAGCGTAGAGACATGCATGTTCTGTGCCTTCTTTACAATGTTTTGTTTCATCCAACGTCTCCACTATATCTTAAGTCTCATTTTTCGTTTCGGCCCACTTCTTCAAATCGCATGTTGCGATCTCATTTCAACTTAATTCTTGATATCCCGCCCCACTCGACACATGTCTTGTCATGCTCATTCCCATCCTACGCTGTCCGCTTATGGAACTCTCTCCCAGAGAGTATTCGAAGTGCGCGTACGCTGGAGTCTTTTAAAAACCATGTTTGTGATCACTTCCTATCCTTGAATCCTTAGTTGCTTTCGTGACACTGATTTCCTTTCCCTATCACACATTTATTTCCGATTCCAGTTTCTGCACCCTTCCCACGGTTGAATCTCCTGTGTATATATTTCCCACTTCCGAGGTTGCCTGGTTTTAGCAATAAGGCCGCCTATTGTAACATTTCTGTTTTTATTTCTTTTATTCTTTTCCTGTTGTACTTTGTCTTTGTGTGCAATAAAGAGTATTATTATTATGATCTTTATTTACCTTCTTTCTTAAATATACATTTTTTTACAATATAAATATAAAAAATATAAATCTTATAAAAAAACCTACATCTAGCGGGTCCATCGGCAGCGAGATAATGCCCAAACTACCGGTGGTTAGGGCTGCAGGGTGAGGAACCTCCTGACAATTCGTGCCGTGCCAATAATTACCGCCTTCTTATTATTATTATAAATTTAGTTTTAGTGCTCTTGTCTACGGGAGCCACAGGAAAATTTGCGTGTGGCTTTTGTCTAAGGGGTCTGCCCTTATACAAAAGCCACACGCAAATTTTCCTGCAGTCGTTCCGCAGAATAAATGTATGGAGATGACATTGAGGAGCGGAAAAAATAGCTTGAGGTTGTCCCATGCTAATGTCTTTTCCATACATTTTTTCTGCGGAATTACTGCGGAAAAGTTAGAGTGTGGTCGTGTGGCTTTTGTCTAAGGGGGCTGGTCAGTGGTTAGGGTCATATCTCATAGAGTCATTAATATGTCGATCCGACTGGGCTCACACTGCAACTGTCAGCACCAGTCACAATCAATTTTTGAAATACTTACACACACAAAACCACAAAACGATCTAAGCCCTGTGCGGTGACGAATAATTATTCATTTCTATACTTACATCATCATTTCTGAATAGCGAACTTCCTCATTTCCAAACAATTCAGCAAATGATATTATTTGTGTAGTTGATTCCATAACGTTGTACATTATTGTTTTGTTTACATTGAACACGGACGCCGAATAAAAAACCAACATGACAATAATAACAACGCCCGGCAATAATAGAAATAGGTTGGAGTGGCCACAAAACAAGCGTTGATCGATGATGGCGTTATTGCGCTCGTTACGATTGCTCTAAAGGAAACACTATAAGGACGAGAGAATGAAATAGGTAATAGGTAGGATTTGTAAAGTACTAAACTCGGCGTCAAAAAAATCGCACCTCTAAGAAAATCACTTTCAAATGTCATTAACTTTTGATATGCAGATGCAGTCACATTTATTATGATTTTATTTAAAAGGTTACTTAATGAACTTAATAAAAAACTTTCATTGTCAAATAAAAGCTAAAGCAACAAATATAGTGTCACAAAAATTTCTTGCAAATTTTGCTACCTGGGAGAGTCGTTAGTTGCGCTTCCTTTGTGGGTATAAAAGGGTCAACACGGGGTCAATGTGGGTCATTCGCTATTCAACCGTTGAAAAGGACACATCCGTACATTTTGTTAAAGAAAAAACACCTGGAAGATGGATACCACAGCTGGACAGCTGATGAAGCCGCTCAAGTGGTTGCACTACTGCAATCAAGGATGCGGCAGTGTGATGTCGTAACTGAATCTGAGCCGTTTTTCGGTTCGAAGAGTATACCAGCGCTTTTTAGAGACCGGTGGCTATATCCGAAGACATAGGTCCGGTAGAGGTCGCTGCACTTCGGACAGAGACGACCGGTTCGTTGTGTCGTACTCTCTGAGAAATCGCTTCTCAAACGCTGTTCAGTTGCAACAGCGAGCTCCAGGCAGCTCGCAGACGCACCGTGAGCGTCTCTACAATTAGAAGAAGACTGAAGGAGAAGAAGATAGCAGCCCACAGAGCTGCTACAGGTCCAAAATTGACTGCAGCGCACCGGCGAGCCCGCTTACAGTTTGCTCGTGACCACGTGGATTGGACCCTTGAGCAGTGGGGAGCTGTTCTCTTCTCAGACGAGACGCGAGTGTGTCTTTTCTGCAACGACCGACGGAGAAAGGTATACCGGAGGCAGGGTGAACGTTTCGCCCAAGCCTGCATCCAGGAGACGGTGGAATATGGAGGCGGATCCTGCATGTTCTGGGGTGGTATGTCGGCTGCCGGCAAAACCGACCTTGTCTGCGTCTCCCGGACGGGAGGTGCTCGCGGAAAAGGGTCGCTGACTGCTCGCCGCTATGTCACAGAGATCCTGGAAGTGCATGTGGTCCCCTTTGCCGAATTTTTTGGCGAGGGGTTCACATTAATGCACGACAACGCTCGCGCTCATACTGCAGCCATCGTGAGCGACTTTCTGCGGAGGTCCCAAATTTCTGTGATGCAGTGGCCAGCGAGAAGCCCGGATCTGAATCCGATAGAGCACCTCTGGGACCATCTTAAACGGAAGGTTCGATCTCGGGATCCAGCTCCATCGACTCTACAGGAACTCCAAGACGCGGTAATTGACGAATGGGATCTTGTCCCTCAAGAAGAGCTCCTGAAGTTGGTGAGGTCCATGAGGGACCGCATGGAAGCCATCATCAGGGCAAGGGGGGCACTAACACTAGATTTTAAGTTAATTTTAAGACACTTTTTGTACATTTTTTTTCAATCATCGATTGTTATTTAGGACTTAATTAAGGATTTTTATTATTTTTTTCATTTTAATGTTTTTTGTATCATTATAATTAAACAAAAGTTTAAATTTAATTGTTTTTTTTTATTACTCCTTTTTGTTACCTTTCTAATGATACCCAACACTATCCTCTAAATAAGGTTTAGGAATATTTGAACAAGATTTTTAAAAGGTGCGATTTTTATGACGCCGAGTATATATTGAGCGTTCGGTGGCGCTGTGGCCTCGGCACTGGATTGTGCTCCAAGTAGAATCGGGGGGAGGCTCGCGATCGATCCTGCCATGTACCAATTTGTTTTTCGTTTCACGAATGTACATTTATCTGACGCTGCTACGGTGAAGGAAATCATCGTGAAGAAATCTGCATACACCTGCGAAGTAATTCAAAGGTGTATGTGAAGTCAACTAATCCGCACAGCGTGGTTTGACTAAGGCCTAATCGCCCTAACTAGTTAGGATAGGCTCGTGCCCCTCGGTGGGGTCGTATATGAGCTGTGATGATGATAATGATATTGTTGTCGCACTGTGTGCTCGTACAATCGTTCTGAGGGCGATAGAGACAAATGCAACTCGGACCGAAAATACATATAAAAAGTACACAAAATGTACGTTTCGTTGTTCCCTGTTTTCTCCGCTAAAACTTGAACGATTTAATTACTTTTTGCATTGAAAATTAAAAGAAGGCCTGGGCTGTGTTTCTATGTTTTGCTTTTTTCTCTTTAATCTCGTCAAATTTGTTTGCTGGATGTTTGTTTGACTCTAGCAGAAAATCAGCCCAATTTCTGAGGTTTTTGAAGGCTTATATCTCATTTAATAATTAATTTAATCAAAAAAGAAAAACAGGAACAGTGGCCATTGATTTTTTTGGAAAAAATAGATCAGCTATTGCCATTATCCAGAAAAAACAGGGGACTACGTTTGTATGGAAAAACGACTCGTATGATTTCCTCTTAAGCAACATTCGCCAGTGTGAAATTCTATATGAGTCAAGAAAAATTTGATACTGACTTGCTCCGTTTTCACGATGGTACATATTGTACCTACCTAATGAGTTCTATTTTTAACCGACTTTACAAAAAGCAAGAAGTTCTCAACTCAACTCATTGTCACCAAGCCAGGATCTCGTATGGGATTCAAGGAAAATCGAGGGAAACCCTTAAATTTTCTGAAGCTAATATATATATTTGCATCTGGTAAGTAGTCATAAGTCGATCGATGATGGAAAGATGGAAAGACTTTAGGGAGTTTATTGATCATTAGTTGTAAGTAGTTTTCTTTCAAGGTATTTAAAAATCGACTGCAAAAACACAAAAAAGTGAAAAATAATATAAGAAGAGCACACAATATCCTCATGAATCTCATGATCATCGATAAAAAATGTCAGATTTTCCTTTTGATCATACAATAAAAGCCCGCTGTTTCGATGGCCATACACGCGCCCAGCCGCCACATGGGGTACCTGGATTTGGCTTTCCCCATTGTTTGAGTACAATGGCACTCGCTTGCACCACAGACCGGCAGGCCCGGCTTGCTTAACAGCCTCATGTTCATGGAAATTACCATTATATCAATCACCTTTATTTATCAATTCCATCATATTCTTTTGATTAAAAATTTGTATGTTCAATATTACCTAAGTATTGCTATTTACACTTTGCCAGATATGCTCGCTGATGAGAAATCTTATAAGAATTAGGAATTGCTTTCATGTGTTTTATAAAGGTAAATTGAAAGTTGAGACTAAAATATACTTAAATACCTACTTTTAGCTTTTCATTTATAGGTGGGGACAAAATAGTATACTTTATATCAATATAGCTTAATCGACCATAAAGTGCCACTTGAACATTATGAGTGTAAATAAATTACTCGGTAATTTAGCTTAGAACCTACCTACTCATATCAAGCAATCCGACAATTAGAGGTAAGATAGTCCGTTTCCGGATGAAGCCCGCTTCTATCTTCGGCCCTTATTTTGCCGGCATTTATGGCGTGGCAATAGCGCATCAATAGCATTGCTTTTTAACCGACTTCAAAAAAGGTTTTTTTATGTGTATGTTACGATGTTACGTGATTGCTCCGCCATTTTGACAGATTTTCTAAATTCTTTTTACATCCGATAGAATAGAGTATGCTCCTGAGGTTTTATTGAAACTCTATCGAGACATAATAACAACGTTAAGATAAGCAGAATTGGGCCCCAGCCTCTGATTGTTTAACGAAAAATCTATTGCGGTCGCTATCAATTTTGCCAATCAAAGTGCATCCATTGCTATTGTTTATCAGACAGTCGATCAGCTTCGCTGTTCTATGTAAAAAAACCGGCCAAGTGCCAATAGGACTTGCGCACGAAGGGTTCCGTACCATTATCTATACAACATTGGACAAAACGACAAAAAAATAGGTACGTTTGTTGTAAAACAAACATTTAAGGTCCTTAAATATTTATTTATTACGTTTGTTGTATGTGAGCCCCCCTTAAATATTTATTTATTTTTTATGAGATACAGCCTGTGACAGACAGACGGACGGGCAGACGGACAGCGGAGTCTTATGAATACGGAGGTTTCCGTTTTCACCCTTAGGGTACGGAACCCAATTTTTTTTTTAAATCTTGCAGCCGATAGCTTACTCTTGGGCTAGATAGAGCGTAGCAAGGTATACACATTACACATGCACTGCAAAGGAGAGTCAAGAATTCGCCAGGAAAGTCGTCCAAGGTCTTTGGTCAATACCCTATCAAGACAAAACCTATCCATAGTCATATAACAGATATGGCGTCATTGAAAATTCGAAATTATCAAATTATTTGTCTAATTCTCCATAAATTTCCTTTCACACACCCAACTATCCGTATGGGGGATTTCAAAATTAATTTTAAAATTTCGAATTTCAATTACGCCATAACTTTTATAACTACCTAGCTGTGCCCACATACTACGTTTTAATAAAGTTCAACACTCAAAAAATTCTGGAGAGGGCCACCCTTACCACTTAGGGGTATAAAAATAGCCTACGACCTATTCTCAGACCTGTCAAATATACAAAAAAATCCTAAAAATCGGTCAAGCCGTTTCGGAGGAGTTCGTTAACAAACACTGTGATACGAGATTTTTATATACGAGTATTAGATGTTAACATTTTTAGATCCGGTCCTGTACCTGTTATACAATTGTGATATACCAGAACCGGAAAATAACACCATCGCGACTCTTGCTGACGACACTGCAATCATGGGCATCGGTGATACTCATGAGGAAGCAGCAGAAAAGGTCAAAATTATTGTAGAGAAGATCTATGACTGGTCAAAGAAATGGAGGATAAAATTGAATGAATCCAAGTCTGTACACATCGATTTTAGTAACAAACAGAAAATGTATCACCCTATCTACATTAAAAGACAAATTATACCATACGAGAACACTGCCAAATAATTTGGCATGACTCTTGATGTAAAACTACGTTGGAAGGTGCACCTTAAGAAAAAGAGAGAACAGCTTAACCTGCGATACAGAGACATGTATTGGCTAATAGGAAGAGACTCCTCGTTAACAATAGCTAACAAACTATTGTTATATCGACAAGTCCTCATGCCAGTGTGGACTTATGGAATACAGCTTTGGGGCTGTACCGCTCAGACCAACAGGTGTATAAGATTTCAGAATAAAGTGCCAGAATAGAATAATAAAAAATACGCCTGAAGCTCACCAAAAAAGACTTCAAAAACATGTGAACGTGGAGGCTGTCCAGCTTCTCGACCACATAAATAAAAAATGAAAACTAAAACGGAGAAAGCCATCCGATCTAGTGTAATGAAGTGGAGTGATAAAAAATAAGTTTTAATTTAGTACAATGTAGAGTCAGTGCTGTAACTATAACTGTGAATTAGTGGCGTCGCCTTAATAGAGACAATAAGAAACGTGTTATTGGACACCTATTTTTATTTTTTAGCAATATAAGATCGAATTAAATTACTTATTAGCCGCAAAATAGGCTAGATTGTAATATACTTAGGGATGATCATGTTCATATGCGTCCCATTAAAAAAAAACAAAAAAGATGTTAACATGGGTAGGTTTCTGCTTGATAGGATATTGACCAAACATGGTGTATAATGCAAAGATCGATATGAGTTACGATTTTGTAGACAATATCCTGTACTACGTTAATTTGAACCGTACCCAAGGGCAAAGAGTGATTTTACAGTACTTATAGGTTAATTCCAAAGGCACCCTATTCCATTTGTCTCGGTTATTGTCTCCATTTCGATTGTCTGCGAGACCAAATGTTTATGTGTAATCGTTGTCGACCCATTGTTCCAGTATTACGTTTTCTGATGAAATAGGTACCTAGGTACTCAATTCACAAGCAAACTTTTTCGCAGAAAACAAGGCTTTGTTGACGCAAGGTTTTAATTTGCTCAAATAATTAAGTGTATGCGTAATTGTCAGATACAATTGGTGTATTTTTTAATATCTTAAAATGATGTGCTAATTCCCTTATAATTATTGTTTTGTTTAGCAATTTAGCAAATGGTAATGTGAGTCTTTTAAGTTTTGTCTTGCGAATAGGACATACGAATACTTCATACCTACCTATACGAGTATGTAAGTGCTTCGCAATGAATCAATTTAAAGGCATTAAGCCCAAATTGACTAGCAGACAAATCCTGGTATAAATTGCGATAGTGTATACAGCAAAATGTTGAAACAAGCGGATTGCCCATGCTCACCTGATGATTAAATGACTACCTATATATGACGTAGAGTACCTATCTACTGGTTCTCGTAAGATTCGCAAATTTGACTAAAAATCCATAAGACCCACCAGTAGGCCAGCAAAAACCAATCCAGAAAATTTTCGTAATTGAAGCATCTGTCCGTCCTCTTTCCTTGCTCCGAATTCATGAGCTGGACGCGCGCACGCTCAATTTTATAAAGCCCACAGGAATTTCAAAAGTAGGTAAATTAGTCAAATCATGTATGTGAATATCTTTATTGTGGTGTGATTAAAAAGAAAAGACAAAGATTTATTAGACCTTCCGAGTTACATGCCTGTTCTTCTCGGGACGATCTTCCGATTTGTTAAAGGGTGTGGCATCAAATTTTGTTTTTTTTTCTACTGTTTTCATTGCTTATTAATACACACATATATCGTACGACGTCTTTTTTTAACATACTTGTGAGGAAAAATACCTAATAAAGTAAATTCTTTGATTAAATAACACACATCATTGTTAAGATGTAGACAAAACTACTTAAATAATGGTATGAAAAGATACGTTTATTTATTTATTTTAAGCAATAGAGTTTATTGATCAACAAAAATATTTAGCTACTGTTTTTAAGACAACTCTTTGCTGATTTAATTTAATTTTAGCATATAGATTTTTTCGAACACTTTTTCGATAAATAACGTATCCACATCCTACGATAAATCAATGTAGTTCGTTGATGTCTTTTACCTCCAGCTTTTAAATAAATAGCACGCAATATTTGCTTTTATAACACATGCATGTTTTATGAGCTGCTGTATGTATCTAAAACCGGTGAAATTAGATGCACTTTACAAGCAAATGTGTTGAAAATAATTTTATGTTTGCTTTATTCTTAACCAATTTTCAAGAAATATTGGATGTTAAAAAGACTACTTTGGCTTAAGTAAGTTCAAAAGAGATCAATAAGCTAAAAGATTTCGTCGGGGCTGGTAAGAGCTCGATGGCCGAGAGGTATAGGCGTCAACAAGGTATATTGGAGACACGGGTTCAATCCCCGCCCGAGAGGATATTTTTTACCCGCCACCGAGGGGGCTGTACACCGAGGGTATACAACTCCCCGGGGCTTTGTGGTCAGATCGCTTTCTTAGATCGATCACTTCAGATTCGGATTAACTACAAATTTACGGTTTATAGATTTTTGGTAACTCATTGCTTCTTGTCAAATTCAATGTGTTTTTGTTTTTATTCCCTAGTCAAATCGGAAAATATGCGACATAAACGGTCTCGTCTTGATCGCGGTTACCAACCTAGCAACCAAGTTTGATTTTTGCAAAGCTGCAAGAAGCCGTAGACCAGAAGATTTTTAATATAAATTTCAGTTTTTTATCTCTAAGCGTTCCTGAGAAAAATGGGTCTCGACAGGCAGATGGACAGACGAACAACGAAGTAATTAAGGGTTCCGTATTCCTTTGGAGGTACGGAGCCCTAGAAACGGGGAAATTAATTAAAAAGTGTCGCTTGAAAAAATTGCTCAAATTTCCCTTGCTCACGCGGCTGGGCGCCATCATCAGCCATTCGCCTGGATAATGTGTCACCTAATACACCACACGAACTCAAAAACAAAGGTGTTTGTTTTCGTTATAGGTACGTTTTTTCTTCTTATATCGTCCTACTGCTGTCCTCGCTCCTCAAACGAGAAGGATTTGGCCTATCCACAAGCCATACAACACCACACGCCTGGCCGGGTTGTTGTAGGTTAGGGTTTTCCAAGTAGGTAAGTATTTAATTTCTTGGGAAAAGTGTCAAGGAATCGCACATTCTCAGATAAAATAATAATGCTTTAGTTATTCTTCGAGCGCATACTGTTAGCAGATTGACAATTTCATACACACACAGACAAAATAGAGTGACATTTACACAATATTTTACACAAATTTTGAATCTTACACACAGGGGTACGGTCTTATATAGCTGTTCCAGCGTTATGTAGGTACTCCAAGTTCCTGGCTGATCAAATTCCTTCCACCCGCTCTCAATTTATTTTATAATACTTTAAGAACTTTTTCTTATGGAATGAATGTCTCATGGAAAAAGTTTTTTGAAGAACTATTTCCATAACAAATTAAAAACCACATGGTTTAATGTTTCCTTATAATCACCTGTTTTCTCGACTCCCTAACTACAAAAACTTTAAAAGAAACGTTTTGTTAGTCAATTTCTCAGAACAATAATTTAGTTGGGCTGGTTTTGACAAATTGTAGAGCTAAGCATTCAATGCTCTAAGCGCTTCTGACGTTAAATTTACATACTGTTTTGATTCAGAGGGACGGTTTGATAATTGTCTATTACTTTTTTATATAAAAACGTCGCCCCACACTAGGATTTTCTCCTGTGTCCTGGGTGCAGTTACAAACATAGAATATCACGGGTACATACACATAAGTCAGCCAGACCGGAACAAATTTCTGTAGGCCATACAAAATATTTGTCCCATTAATTACCGGGATATTTACTGCAAGAATCAATGAAATCAGTCCATTTGTGCAGTTTTTCTCTTCGTTCGGTAGTGACGAAATTCGTTTTCACTCATGGAATACAGTGTAGCAGCGTCACAGTGTATTCATATTGTCTTAAATTAAATTCATTGAGTCACAGTTGCAATGAATGTCCGTGGGTTGGGTTACCATCATTTAACAGTGGGAGTTTCTAAGCCGTCCTAAATTGGAGCATGATGTTATTAGAGCTTATTAGCACTCTTTGTTACAGGTAAGTAGGTCATTTCCGTTACGAATGCAATTCCAAAACTGACTGTGAAATCGCAGAAGCGACAGTTTATCTGAGACGACATCTATTTCTCCTGACTTGCGGCAAGTAGACTGTGACGTAATTATGAAAAGAAATTAGGTCGTGGCTTGCTTGAGCCGTAATAAATTGTCGAGTACGGGGGAAGTTGAGTGACCTGACATTATTGGGTTGTTGTGTAGACATATCAAACGCCGTTAAAATTTTAATATATAGTGAAAAAGGTATTGAGAAAAAACTCAAAACAGGCACTTTTTTTTTTTTTACTTATCGACGTCAAACAAAAACACAAAACATTATTTAACCAAGACCCTAATCAAAAATATATATAATATAGAATTTTTTAGGATATTTAGCAATTAATTACTTAATCCTTGTGTACATACACCCCAACCATAATTAAGATGCAAATGCAAGTAACAACAGAAAAAAGAGTTGACTCTACACCTTCGGAAATTGGGAGAGCCTTCTCGAGAACAGGCTAGAAACTCAGTGAAATTTTTGTCTCCTCTTAATTGCCAACATGACAATACACATTTTAACGTCATTTACAATACAATACCTACGTGTTTCATATACCTACTTATATACCTATATATATACCTACGAAGGATTGATTAGGTACTCTTATAATTATAGGAAAATTTAATTGCGCTAGTTCATTTATTTATTAGTTGTTTCTTTATAACGATAATGCGGAGTATTCGAAAGATCGATTTCATCTTTCGAATACTCCGCATTAATCCTTTCGTCTTATTAAAAAAGACATGGTCGTCGAAACCATAGAGTTATCGAAACACTTTACGCCGAGAACGAAAATGAAATGTTACATATTTTTGGAAATGGTATATAAATAAGAAATGGAGTTGTGATTTCCCAACGCTTCCTTCTAGTGACATCTCGACATCTCCTCGCTCTAATAACCAATCTCCATCATCATCAGCGATGAGGTACAGACACCAATCTCATGCCTAATCGCCTAGAAGCTTAAGTCGTCAGAGCAATGAGCATTCCTTGATTCTTACTGTAGTACTCATAAGATTTAAATTAGCATAACGATGTTCAGTTTTACATGGTGACGGCTGTACGAAAAGCAACCTAAGAACTTGAGCGCCGAGCGGGGATTATTTTCCAAAGGCTGCACCTCGTAACGTCTTGGGCTTTTGTTAGCGAATTTATTCTATGTTACGGTCTCGCGGTGACAGCAGGGCGAATTGCGCGCCAAATATTTTGTTTTCGTATTTTTTTTCAATGCATCGTAAACGTAGGCGTCATTGCTCATAGTGGACAGTATAGATGTTTGTTTGCTGTGTTCGAAATGGTGAGATTCTGGTGGATGTTCATATTATTTGCAAAAACGGCGTCGGCTAGTGACAACCAATTGCCTGATGCGCAAACTGGAAAAGGTGGGTCCATGTTTTAAACTTTCAATAACTGCTGCTTGATGTAGTTAGATACAAGGGCGAAAGGTCCCTGACTAGATCCCCGAAAGAATTCTCAATAAACGTTGGGTTCTGATAACCATACTCGGCCAACTGAAAATTTTGTTGGGTATATTCGACCAAATAAGTGGTTTACAACCTTAAGGTTGAAATACAGTTTTCGTCATAAAACAATTGATTTTCCTTTGCAATTGCAATAACATACTGACAGTTACTCTAAGGTTACCTTAACGATGTTTTGTTTACCTATAAAGCCACATTCTTAAATGGACTATAATATAGGTACACATTCAGCCACTCAGCTCTAAAACTTTTGGGAGGAAATTTCCGTGATATTTTATTTAAAAAAAGTGGACGTCCGTCTTCCGTCATGTCATTTCGATTAAATTCGAGATTCGATGCTAACTCATGTCGACTTCTCGGTCTTAGCCTCCCTGAAGATTTTTGAGGGAGGCAATGGCAATATAGGCCCTTGTTTGAATTCAAAGGATTTAAGGGTTGGAATAGAAAAACATTAAGGATTGGAATAGATACCTGACACGCCGTATTTTATTAAACACGTCCCGCATTCGTAAAAGCCATAAGAGGAGTTAGCATGCTACCTTTAGATTGAACTGTATTCACTATACCGACCAAATTCAGATTAGATCGTAATGTTTATTTTAAATTAACCGCATCCCGCCTTGGTTCTATATTTGGATCCTGCCGTGCTACACACGCACGGCCCCTAGTTCATAACCAGGGGGTCTAGTAAAGTAGCAATCGTTTTATAGCAAAACGATATCTCATTTCGTTATCATCTCTGGGATAACGAAAACTATTCCTAGCCAACGTGACATAGGATTGTAGCGATCGCTGTGCCGAATCGATCTTTCTCTAGGAAATCAAAAATAATATCCGTTATCTACTCAAAACAAAATAACGGCCTTATATAATATTCCAATAAATGGTAAAATTAATAAATGATTAAATTACATTCATTTTTAATGAAAAATGAGTTATTTTGAGTAGTGTATGAAAGTAACGAAAAAACAGGTCGCTTCTTTATTGATTCGTTTCGAATCAATGCATTGTCTACCAATTTACGTATCGATGACTTTCATCGATTTGCCACGTGATTTAGCGATCGGATGTGTCAACCACATAATATTTTGTTCGTTTCTAACTTTGTTACCGTTTTCGAATTGTTACTTTGTCTAGGGCCCCTGCAACTCAAATCAAGCAATTTAGTCGTTCGATCTAATTTGTACATCGCGTAGGAAAAATTTATACTGAGATTTGTTGCGTACCGCATCCATAGGTTAAATGATCTAAGTCACGTAGAGATCAAACGTCACACACAAAACCCACACTATAAACGCACGCATTCTAAGGAAGTTTAAATCAGTTTTGTATTATTAAAAAAATACTGATTTAAATCAAATTGAAGTAATGGAGTGGGGCTCGCTATGTTGCAATGTCACAACAAGCGGCTATTTTGGATTTACAACAATACTAAAAATTAAAAATATTTTACAAAAAATAAAAACCGACTTCAAAAACTCTAAAAAATTTAAAAATAATATAAGAATAGGTACAGACAACATCACACTTCTATATTGAAGTCGGTGCCAAACGATAATCTCCTAGAAAGTCTTAAAATTTGTCACCGACTTCAATATAGAAGTGTGATGTTGTCTGTACCTATTCTTATATTATTTTTAACTTTTCAGTGTTTTTGAAGTTGGTTTTTATTTTTTGTAAAATATTTTATATGTTTAACTTTTTAGTGAATGAAATCTTTTTAGTAAAAGAAACCCTAATTTACTACCAGCAATTAATTTTAATTACCCTAATTTACTATCAGCAATTTAATTTAATTAGCGTTTCCCTCGATTTTCATGAGATCCCATACCCCTACCACCCTAGGAGTATTCTCTATCGAATTCAAAAAGAATTTTGAAAATCGGTCCACAATTGGCGGCGTAATCGCGTAACATACACACAAAAAAAACGAACGCATCGAATTGAGAACCTCCTCCTTTTTTGAAGTCGGTTAATAATAAAAACCGACTGCAATCAAAAACACTGAAAAGTTAAAAATAATATAAGTAAGAATAGGTACAGACAACAGCCACTTCTATATTGAAGTCGGTGCCAAACGATGATCTCCTAGAAGTCTTATTTGGCACCGACTTCAATATAGAAGTGTAATGTTGTCTGTATCTATTCTTATATTATTTTTAACTGTGTTTTTGAAGTTGGTTTTTATTTTTTGTAAAATCTGTTTTATGAAAAATATTATCTTTTTAGTGAATTTAATGCAAGCTCACTCACCTTCGGTGAGCTGGTATTAAAATTCAGGTCCCAGGTCAGGTCAGGTCAAGTCCAAAAGTTAAGGCTCCTTCCATCATAAGCTCGGTTCATGAGTACCAGACATATTATACGTGACCATGCAAATACGTGAATCGCTTCGAAAAAACCTAAACCTAAAATAACATTCAAGAATTTCCCTCAATTTTCATGGGATCCCATCAACAGATTCTGACTTTGGTGACCTTGGAACCAACCCAGGTGACATAGGTACTCTATCGAATGCAAAAAGAACTTTGAAAATCGGTACACAACTGGCGGAGTAATCGCGTAACACATACACACAAAACACGTTGGACATACCTATAAAATTTAGAGGTTTCCCTCGATTGTTATGGGATCCCATCATCAGATCTTGACTTTGGTGACCTTGGGACCACCCCAGGAGTATACTCTATCGAATACAAAGAGAATTTTGAAAATCGGTCCACAACTGGCGGCTCTCTCCTTGGACGGGAAATAATCCGAATCAGATATTACCAACTATAACCGAAAAAGTAAACAAGCATAATTACACAATCAATAAGAAAATTATGCAGATGTTGCAATCATGTTAAATTACACTACACATAGAGAAAGAAAAAGTATGTTATAATAAAAGAAATTACGCGGTTTACTTGCATTGCAAATATTTTCACACGCTTTCTAGAGAGAGCTTAAAATGCTACAAAACAATTTGAGAACTACCAAATTGTTACAATGGAACATTTTATATGCAACTAGTTAACCCGCCCACCTGGTTCTGTGGTTTGGTAGTTGTATTTATTTTTTTCCAAATGTAAGTAAAGTGGATACTGTTGTTGTTGTTGTTAATTTAATAATCAAATTGTTGAATTCATCGATTGTACATTTTTGAGTATAACACTTAATTCGCGTTTGCAGTGGGATCAACATATTGAGTCATTGACTTAGTTTTGCGACATATGCAGTAAAAAAAACAACATGTTGAAACGACAAGATTGATTTACTTATTTTAACAGTGTGAGCGTCGGTGGCGCCACGGTAATGGTATATTATTACCGTGGCGACACTGTGGACTCGGCACTTGCCTTCCAATCGAGAGGTCCGGGGTTCGAGACCGCCATGTAGCAATGTGTTTTGTTTTCGAATTTCATGTACATTTGTCTTGACGCTAGGAGCGTCAGACAAATGTACTCATATGTGGTGTGAAGGAAAACATCGTGAGGCAACCTGCATTCATCTGCGATGCGAAGAAATTCAAAGGTGTATAGGAAGTCGACCAATCCGCACTGGGCCAGCGTGGTTGACTAAGGTGGCTAAGGCCTAAACACCTTAACTTAGGGTAGAGTAAGCTCGAGCCCCTCGGTGGGGGGGACGTATTGAGCTGTTATAATGATTTTAACAGTGTCATGTCGTATGCGCTATTACTGTGGTGATCAGCTGCTACTATCATTGTACATACTTCAAAAAAGAGCAGTTTGTGCTATTTATAACTTACGAGCAAAGAGATTCTCTAAGAAATTTAGTTAAATACATTAATATTCTGTGTTCTGTGATACTGGGGGTGATTCTGAAGCGACCACCTAAAACTATAACTAAATAAAATTAGAGATAGAAATGTCAATCACCGTTTGGTATTCAGAACTCACAAGTTAACTCTAAAATTAAGAGTGACGTTACTAAACTACTCAATTTAGTGTTAGATGTTATTTTCGTATTCTGACATGCTTCCTAAATCTAATTTTTCCTATAATTTTAAATATGTCAAACTAATTTTAGGGAGTCTAAATTTATCTTGTTACTTTTTAACGATTTTCTAACATTACCGAAGACAATTTTTTTTTGTGCAACATGCCAAATGGATGATGAATTGGTTGTTGTGGCATTAATAGAGTCTTCAGAAAGGTAAAATATTTGTTTTATATAAAAAATTACATAAATACCTGCCTCATAGTTTTAAAATATATTTGTAAAGTATCGACTTATTTATGTTATAGAATAGGAGAAGAAAAAGTAAAATTGAGGAAGTTGAGGGACAAATCAGACCCGAACGTAAATTTAGAAAAATATTTCGTTTTCCTCGCCAATCCGCTCGCAACTTGATAGAAGCTATAAACTGCACTGAAGTACAGATTGGCTCCTTACCGGAACATTTAAAGGTTTTAGCCAGCCTTCGGTCATGCAAAGCTGTCAATGTTGTCACTGATTTAATATTGCGCAAATTAACTCCACAAAAAAAATTAATTTCCTAAAACAGCAATAGAAAAGGACCTTGTCAAGGCAGAGTGAGCGAGCACCTACTTACATTGTAATAAAATATTTTGAAATAATTATTAAGAAATACATTAACATTCTCCGTCCTTTTTCTATTTAGGTTTCTACAAATATATGGAATGCCAGAGCTGTTGATGGTTTACATATTGGTCGAGGCCTGGAATGCAGCAAACTCCTTCTGTGTGGAGGTAATCACACAGAAGGAGGTGGCAGAACGGGCCAGAGAAGATGACCCAGCGGCAGATCCCTGCCGCCGCAGAAGAACGGGGCGGAGGAGGCGGCAGTTCGCCCGCCTTCTTTCTCCTGGCGGTGACCAGCGGGACGCGGGCCCGGGAAGCCCGAGTCCTGGATTGCACAGGCCACCGCCAGTCGTCGATACTCCTAATGTACAGGAGCATCGCCGGCCTTCCCATTTTAGGGAGGTGAGAGGGGCTCGCCATAGGCGAGCAGACGCTGACGAGGTCATGGAAGTGTCCGAAAGGGTTCCCATGGCCTTGTCCGGCGACGGGGCGTCCCTTCCCGACGTATCCTCTTCGTCAGATGACGGGGAGGATGCGGCGGTGATGGACGTTCTCGTGCCAAGGCGTTTGTGAGGGGGCATCGTTGGGTTTTAGTCGATAGGCCGCGGTTTCCGGCTGGCGCTCTGCCCCCAGTGGCCGTGGAGAGTCCGACATAACCTCGCGCCTACCCAAGCGCGAGGTATGCGTAACGCATATCCCAACGTTAAAAAAATGGTACACATATCGGTATTGTTGCTCCACCACTGACACACCCTACAGCACCAGGAAACTTATTATACAATAGGAAAGGCTTTTATAGCATCAATTGCCAAGTCGCGAGTTATAATTTGTTTGTTCCCAAGTAGTCTAATAGTACTGACATTTAGATGATAGGTAGGTTATGTATGTATGTATTTACTCTTACAACAGAAATTAATATTCTATCTGCAGATAGAAGTATGCCTATCTAAGATTTGTTGCCTAGCATTTGCTATTATTTGTCAATAAATAACAGCGGTTATTATGAAAAGAAAATAAAAATTACTATTGAAACAAAATACGCAATTTTAAAATTCAGAGGAAGTCACGAATTACCTATTTATACAACTACAGACTACCACGTAATTTTTTTTATTTCATGGCATAGGCGCGAAGCCATCACAATCGCAGAATAAATGTCGAATAATTCTTCTTTTGTGATAAAATGAATAAAATAAATAATAAAATTTCTTTTCTGTTATTTACAAATACGATCAAATCTTAAATTAATAATTTCTGATAGTAAAATTTGTAGAATATAGCTGTTTTTAATGTTTCTAAATTATCCCGTTTTTCTACAGCACTAGGTGTATTTATAATCTGTGTATTCAATTTAAGAAATTGTCAAATACA
Organism: Schoenobius gigantellus; assembly: GCA_963935595.1. Classification (NCBI taxonomy): domain Eukaryota; kingdom Metazoa; phylum Arthropoda; class Insecta; order Lepidoptera; family Crambidae; genus Schoenobius; species Schoenobius gigantellus. The sequence continues at coordinate 8,866,592 of OZ012555.1, read as the reverse complement.
GTTTAAATTAAGAGAGTCCGGCGTTTCAGAATACGAATTACCTAAAACTAATTTAAAATTATATGTTTAATTTTAGTTTTAGTTTTAGTGCAGGTAACTTCAGAATTACCCCCACTGACTTTAGCAGGACAGTATATTTACGAAAATTTCATTTATGTCTATAAAAATTATGATACATTTAATTAATGGTGTAAGGCGTTATTTTTCGGAAGTCCATCACCAATTGCTATATAGAAAACCTTACAACAATAATGAAGAGTAGTTGGTATTAACTACGCAGGCCAATGGCAGGCCAATGGTGTACCGCCCGCCCTCCCTCAATCGAATGCGATAAAGGAATATCACTAGTTACCTAGTACCACACCAACATGCAAATACTTACACTTGTATCTATAGTCAAGTTAAAGTAATTACTTGAGTATAAGTCGTTACGTGATTTTTATACAATAAACGGGAATTTGAATGATGTGAAGAAAGTTATGCTTATCAGCTAGTGCAGGTTGGCGCATTTTAACGATTGGAAATACACCTGCCCCCCTAGCACGTCCACCAAAACACGATATGATAAAGCGGTTTAGCGCGGTGAACTGTCAAAATACAATAGGGTTTCGTCGTATTTTGACAGTTCACCGCGATAAATCGCTTTATCATATCGTGTTTTGGTGGACGTGCTACGGGGGCTGGGAGCAACGGCTTAACTAGCCTTTTGAAAAACGGAGGAGCTCGAGATACTAAGTTTTTGGTCACCTATCTCGTGACGGACCATTGTGAAAGCGTAATCGCCATTATCACAGGTCGGACTCGCGACTACTGCGCCACCGAATGGAATAATAAGACATTTTTTTATTGTGACAGTACTGTATAACAATCACAACTTAATTAATTACTTTGATTTGACTATAAATACGAGTGAGTGTTAGACTCGACGCGTTTCGCCACTACATGTGGCATCTTCAGAATGTTGTCGACTTCGCTGCTGTCCTCCAGCTGACGTTGGAGCGTCAGTCGTTGGAGCAACTATTACCAACTACTGACATTTTTGCCGGAGGTTTTGCTATATATTCGTACTTACCTACTCCTTAACAATTATAATACATTTGTTACAAATTTTCAAATTCATAATTAAAACACAAGAAATAGAAATAAACTTGCCATTCTAACATATATGCTCCAAAAAACTAGAGCCTTGTTTATAATAATAATAACTCTTTATTTCAGACCTTTTACAGTCCATAGCGAATATTTTTAAGAGAAAATGTATAACTTTTTATAACAAAGTTCCAGAAAGTGTTACTGACTTGCTTTTTCATAAGTTTAAAGCGGATGTAAAAAGACCCGAGTAAAGGGTATTATAATAGTCAATGATTATCTAAATCAGGGTTTCCCAACCAGTGAGGCGCGCCCCTCTTGGGGGCGTAAGTAGAGTGAACCAAGGTCGGCTCCAGAATTAAACTGTATGAAGAATATTAAAATTGATCAAACTCGCGCGACGCGAACACCTATGCGAAGTCAGCGACACGTTGCAACCATCTTTTGAATAAAACTAAACACGCCAATATTTTCATCATTTGCTTAATTTTCTTATTTTGACCTCTGGGGGGGGCGTAGTATTTTAGCACAATGTTGGGTGAGGCGCATAGGGTAAAAGGACGGGAACCCCTGATTTAAATAATGCATTGACATAACACGTCAATGGAATGATGCCAATACAGGATCTTAATTTGCAGACAGACATCACTCGTGTATAAGCGCGAACGCACACGACCGACAGTCGCGGCCGGCAAGTGCAGCATTGCCGGCCTCTGCTGTGATGCGTGCCACACGTGTTTTATGGGCTGCTTTATGTATCTAAAGCCGGTGTAATTAGTTCCACTTTACGAGCAAGTGTGTTGAAAATGTTGTTACCTACTTCGGATAAAGCTAATAAATTTCTTGCCATTCTTCTTATCAGCTAAAAGATGTCCTGCAGGCCTATTATGCGGATCTTTTATCTCATGACATGGTATAAATTTTGAGAAAAAGAAGTCATGAGACGCTTCATTTCGTATTACCTATCTCCAATGATGATATCATCACTTTGGCATAATTTCAATGTTGTCATCATGATATAGGTAATGAACGAATGATCAAAAATGATGATTTCATATGATATCATTTGAAAACCATGAGATCAGTAATACGCCTGGTGAATGGGTGGTAGGCAGAAAACGATTTAAATCTCTGGTGGTAGGTAAAAAATATGGACGATTCAAAAGAGCTTTCCATCATGTCATATTTGAATTAACATAATTTTGATTTTGAGTAATGTAGCCTTCTACTGGTGAAAGAATTTTACAATCGGTTTAATAGTTTCAGAGGTGGCTTCCTACAAACTTTACCTCTTTATTATTATAACGTATATAGATAAGCTAGCTAAGTCGGATTATCAGTTTAACCTAAGAATCTTTGTAGTACTTACAAAAAGACAAAGTATACGACTTACATTTATAAATTGGTGAACTGTACATTTTGCCAGCATACAATTTAACTGTTTTAAACAGTTCAGTCAGCTTCTACGACTTGATACATAATTCCTCGTAATTACTACAGTCAACGCTCCTTAAAACTATCAACGTAAAAACAATTAGACATCAAATTGAATTTAAGAGAGCCGCCCGCCCGCCGCAGTGCACGGTGCTGAGCAAGAACAATGCAAGTGAAAACTTCGACAGTACTCGTTTTGTATGTAGATATAGATATCTTTACAATAACTTTCAGTTTTAAATGGTAGCATCACGATCGTTAACATCGCCTAAGTACTTGTGTATGGACATAATAACATCAACGGAAACTTTCAAGATCTCTTGAAGGATCTCAAGATTTATACAACGCAATCTTTTTAACCGACTTCAAAAAAGGAGGTTCTCAATTCGAATTTTTCGTTTGTTTTCAGTTGTATGTATGTTACGCGATTACGCCGCCATTTGTGAACCGATTTTCAAAATTCGTTTTGTATTCGATAGAGTATACTCCTGGGGTGGTCTCAATTGTTACCAAAGTGAGAATCTGATGATGGAATCCCATGAAAATCGATGGAAACCTTTAAATTTTAAAGGTACCTACGGGCTCAGTCCAACGTGTTTTATCCGAAGCTATTCACGTATCGTCTGGTAGTCATGAACCGAGCTGATGATGAAAGGTTCCTTAACTTTTAGAAGTTAGAGGTTAGTTTTTTGAATATAATAGGCACGTATTATCGAGTGAATTTAATAGGTATATCATTCAACATAAATTCACTAAGATAAAAATAAAAAACGATAAAAACCGGCTTCAAAAACACTGAAAAGTTGAAAATAATATAAGAATAGGTGGAGGCAACATCACAGTTCTATATTGAAATCGGGACCAAATGATGATCCCCTAGAAAGTCTTAAAATTTGGCACCGATTTCAATATAGAAATGTGATGTTGCCTGTACCTATCCTTATATTATTTTTAACTTTTCAGTGTTGTTGAAGTCGGCTTTTACTTTTTGTAACAAAAAAAATCTGTTAATGTGTACAGTTTGACAGAGTTTGGAGCGGTGACGGCTGGAACTAATAAAAACCGATTCCCGTGGCTAAACTACATTGAAAGCTAGATTGTGTACTATTTCTTTCCAATTACATATAACTAAATTAATCATTGCCTACTTTTTTAATTGTGATGCCCTCATTTTGCCAAACTCTTTTTTACCAAGCTGAAAATTATCTCCCCTTTTAAGGCGGGATCGTCTATTACGATGCCAAGGGATTAAGCCGGCAAGGACTGATGCTCACTTGAGTATGCCGTAGAACTCTTGAGGGCCAATTCTACTAATAAACCACAGCCGAAACGAAGCCGAACCTTTGCTATCGTCCAATCAGAACGCAACATTATCACGTCATCGAACATTCGGAAGTTAAGTCTATGTGCTCCGATTGGTCGAACGCTGCGGTTCGGTTTCGATTCGGCTGTAACTTATTAGTTGAATTGGGGGGCTGGTCCAACAGCGGCTCTTCCGTTGGTGTCCAAAAATCCAACTAAGTATCCCTCCGGAATATTTCGCCATCAGTGGAGGTATGTTCGGGATCAGGGGCCTTACTATGAGCGTATCAAGCAGGGTTAAAACAATACTGAAACAGAAATTACCGCAATTACACTATTACAGCGTATAGAGCTATCCCGTTCTCACTGCAATGCCGTTTTAATACTGGGGCGCGTTCAGAGCCTTCGCGTTAGGCACAATTTTTCGCTCTGGTTAGACCGTTCAATACCTTAGCATGACGTTTGGGTGAAACTACTAGCCCATTTAGGGCCTGACTATAAGAGTAAGTTACATACAACATAGTCAGAGCAAGTTACAACCGATTTGATGGTTCGCTCTGAGGGTTATTACTGTCAACTCTTATATGATAGGATGATTTTGGGGCCTTAATCTATTATATCTATTAAAAAGTCAAAAATAAAAAAATACACGAGAATACAGCCCCCTATTCACAACTGTCGGATCGTAGATTCAATTCGGAAAGTCTCGTTCCATCTCGCTTTGATGCGCCGCAATAAAAAGTGACAGATATAGAGATTTCGTGATTCGATTGTTTTCCGACAGTTGTGAACAGGGGAGCTGATTGACAGCGCCTCCCAGCGCGACCTCACTCATGCGCAGAAACTCCTCTTCTAGACGATTCCTCAATACCTGATGACTACGGACGGACTACGGGAGGGAGACTCTGTACCAGGGTCGTCTGCTTAGGTACCTCCGTCTTACCTATTTCTGCCGCAAAGCAGCAGTGCTTGCATTGCTGTGTTCCGGTTTGAAGGGTAAGATATGGCAGTGAAATTACTGGGTACTGTGACTACATCTTGTGTCACAAGTTGGCAACGTACACTGTGGTTCTTGTGGGGGTTGCAGTTTTGCTGCGAATCTCACAAGAGCCACATGTATTATAGGTGACTGTTACCACTTACCGTCAGGTGGGCAGTTTGCTTGTTTGTCAACTTTCTGCAATAAAAAAAAAACCTAGAAATGATCGTGTCCTCTATAATGGTTCTCCTTTTGTTTGAGCCTCTGCGAGATATAGGGCATCTGCTTCTTTTATGCTGTGGCAAAAATTTGGTATGACAAGCGCATTATTTCTGCCTTTTCATGTGACCCGCAGAAACTTGCCATGTTCTTACTATTAGACTAAGGCAGGTCTTCTAATTGTTTTATCTTTGACATAACGTTGTTTTACAATGTGTTGTTGTATTGGTAATGAGGCTTGTGAGCCTTTGAGACGTTATTTATAGACTGCCAGATCATGTCCAACCCCGTGGCGACAACTATCGCCTTATTAAGCGACGTGAGTGTGGCTCGCCCCTAAGGCTGGAAATATACAGGCAGAATTTCATTTTGAAAGAAAATTTTAACCTATACAAACAGCAGGCTCCCGCACATTTTCTTTGTATTAAGTCCCTAACTAAATTCTAAATATGTTTTCTCTTATACCTACGCCGATCACTGTCTATTCAAATCCCATTGATACTCGGAATATCAACGAAATCTTAATAATTCATTCAACACATTTTTTCAGAGTCACGCTTCCTTCCCCTGTTTGAAGTCAAGCGTTATGACGGAAGGCCAGTACCTGGGATCGGGCCTGGGGGGCTCCCGCCATTAACAACAGTGCCGATAGCGGGCGAACGGTGTTCAGCCAGGCTTGAATCTGCCTTAGACCAATTAAAGCGCAGAAAAAGGAATCAACCGAAGAGTTTGGATACCCCTTTGGTAAGATCTGAACTAAGAGCTATTTCACATCACTTCTGATAAAGTTAGTTTAAAGTTTAAACTAACTCTTAGACTAGTAAAGCAGATGATTCTATATTAAAGTGTGCTGTCGGCATTTAAAACAGTTTTATCTTTGAATTTATTAGTCGTTTATCAGGACCCTCCCAAACAAGCCGGATTCCGCAAAAGCTATAGTACCCTACACCAAATTCATACGCTGTGGTAGGATAACCTGCAGAAGACCGAGAAGTATAATCTGCCACTATGCTTGGCGTTTGTGGACTATGAGAAGGCCTTCGATTCTGTCAAGACCTGGGTCGTGCTTAGGTTACTCCAGAGGTGCCAAAAAGACTACCGGTACATCCAAGTGTTGAAGTAATTGTACGAAAACGCCACTATGTTAGTCCGCCTTCAAGACCCAAAACTCGCAACGCAACCAATACGACTTCAGCGAGGTGTGACAGGCAGAGCGACGTTATATCGCCGAAACTGTTCGCAGCTGCGTTGGAGGATGTATTTAAGCTTTTGGACTGGGGAGGATTCGACACCAACATAAACGGCGAGTACATGTCTCACCTTTGTTTTGCCGACGATATCATAGTCATGGCTGAGACCTAGGTAAAACAAAATGCTCTAAGACCTCTTTAGTTTCTCAACAAGTGGGTCTACGAATAAACATGGACAAGACCAAAATCATATCACATTTCCATGTAGTACCCACTCCTGTGAAGGTTGGAGGCTCTAAACTAGATGTTGTTGACGAATATGTTTATCAGGGGCAAATAGTCCAGTTTGGTGTCCAACTTTCAGAAAGAGGTAAATCAACGAATCCAACCCGGCTGGGTAGCGTTCGGGAAGCTACGCAACATATTCTCTGCCAATCTACTGCAGTATCTCAAGACGAAAGTCTTCAATTCGTGCTGCCAGTGATGATGTATGGAACTGAGACGTGGCCGCTTAAAATGGGTCTCATAAGAAGCTCAAGATCACTCAAAGGGCAATGGAGAGGGCTATGCTCGGGCTTTCTCTAGGCGATCGCATCAGAAATGATGAGATCCGTAGAACTAGAGTCACCAATATAGCCAAAAGAATTGCAAACCTAAAGTGACAGTATGCAGGACATAGCTCGCAGGACTGACGGCCGTTGGGGCGGAAAGGTCCTCGAGTGGCGGCCGCGTACCGGGTGAAGGAGCGTTGGTAGGCCCCCCACAAGGTGGACCGACGATTTGGTGAAGGTCGCGGGAAGCCGCTGGATGCTGGGGGCGCAGGACCAATCGGTTTGGAGATCCCTGGGGGGGGCGGCCTATGTCCAACAGTGGGCGTCTCCTGTCTGAAATGATGATGATGACTAGCTGTTTCGACCGACACATGTCGATGTTTTGTATAAGGCAATTGGCTTGGTTACCGTCAATTCAATATTAATATAAACCTTTGCCATTAATGACGATACCTTGTTTGAATTGGCACAGGAAAAAATTGTTTTTACGTTTTACCGTGCATTTTTACCATTTTTACTCATAACTTAATCATGTCTCGAATATAATACAATAAATACTTGAAAATAAGATTAAGAACCCGCGGGAATTCGGGATTCAAAAAGAAAAAGCGATCAATTTTATTTACATAGATAGTTTCTTTTTCAGAGTCAAAGCATAGACCTGAACGGGTACAGCATGTATAAACAGCTGAGGAGTGCACCAGTGGACATGTACGTCACCAGAATGAGGGTGCGTTTGCCGCAGAATAGCAACTGGGTGAGAGTTGAAAAGTGTTACTTCGATCCTCGAAACGTTTCTTTGGATACAATGCTCTTGTTCAACGACTTGACAATAAGTGGCAACGTAGATTTGTACGACACCAATGAGCTTGACCGAGGCAGTCCACCATCCGAGCGGCTGCGCAGAGATTTCGACCCCCGACCTTATCCTGCCGACGGCTACAACAGACACAGACGAAATGGCTGCAATATGATACTGAGGTTAAGAAAAGCTGGCATAGGCTTCCACACAAGACCTTTGAATCAACAGCCCGGAAAGTTTAACGTGAAAACAGATTCAGAGTTTGTGGAGCCAGGATTCATAAGTGTTTACGCATACGGTTGCGAAAAATACATCAACAGAAACTCGATTAGAAATAAAGACAATCTTCCTTTGAGGCGAAGAAGAAGATCAGATGAATTCTCATTTGAACCTCATGTTGCAAAAGGACCAAGAGAAGAGTTTGAGGGAAGGGGCTCAGACAATAGCTGGGATATTGTTTACGAACCTCGCAGTAGGACCAATTACGAGAGAAGCAAACTTTTTAGACCGGATGATGATTTAGATGAAGTTGAAGACATTTCCCGTGAAATGGAAGACATATTTACTAAAGGTATACGGACTCTTCTGACGACTTACATGAAGAAGGAACTACAGCCGGCAATAAAGGATACACTGATGAGGAATATGGGTTATGTGATATCATATGGCTAGTTTTAGTCACAATATAGTAAACTATATTTATAATTTTAGCATTCACTCATGTTGATAAGAATAGACATGTTCTCATTTTTAAGAAGGTACATACAGCAACACGCCAGAATTTACATGTTGACCTCGAGACCATCGCTCGTAACAGCGACGGCTTTCGTAATGCAAATGTATAGTTAGGAATTTTTTTATACAACTAAGTTGGCAAACAAGCATACTGCCCACCTGATGGTGAGTGGTAACAGTCACCTAAATATAGTAGTACATGTGGTTCTTGTGAGATTCGCAGCGGATCTGCAACCCCCACAAGAACCACAGTGTCACGTAAAGTCACGGTACCAGTGTTGCTGACTGTACCTTAAATCCAGTGCTCGAATTGAACATTTTTACGAGACGGAACGCTAGGCCTGAACATTTTTACGAGACGGAACGCTAGGCCGCTATTCGCTATTCCGCCGTATTCCACGAGACGGAACGGTAACTTCATAAATTTTCACGAACCGGAACGGCGTTCCGGCGTGTTCCTGCTCAATTCGAGCACTGCTTAAATCGAAAACCATTTCGACGTTTTTCAACATCTAAGTGTTAAGTATTTTTTCGGATATTTGAAAAGGATGTTTTAACAAAATATTCGAAACTCGAGATATCAAGATAAGAATTTACGTTATTTATTACAAACATGCCAAGTGCGAGTTGGACTCGCGTACCGAGGGTTCCGTACAACTTATCTAAGTGTATAAGTTCCCAACTATGTACATATTGGTTTACGGTTTTCAGATTCTTTTCCGTAACATGTGTTATGTTATTTATAAGCCCTTGCTTCTTGGCAAATTTCATGATTCTAGGTCAACAGAAAGTACCCTATAGGTTTTGCTTCCCTTGTAAAATCGCAAACATTGCGAAAATATTTTGATTGTGTTGAATTACAAGTATAATGTTTTCACAACTAAAAGGGACCGTAGATCCAAGTATTCGATATAACTTCGTGCTCCCAAAAAAGGGCCTTGACAATCAGATGGACAAATGGACAGACAGAAAATGAAGTGATCCTATAAGAGTTCAGTTTTTGCCATGAATGCGCTTTGACATCTGCTTGTGTCAAATCCACAGAAAACAAATATTATTTTTAATTAATTTCGTAAAAGGCATAATTTTCTTAATTTTTTTTTGTTTTTGAACAATTTTTGTCCCATTAACACGCAACATCTTACACTTCACTTGGGTTGGCTGGAAGAGATGTCTATTTTTTTTCTGACACGTGTGTGTGTTACAAGAAAGAATTATATATAATCACCGCAAATCCTCCAAACGGCATATAAGCTCTTTTAGAAAGACAAATTTTTTAAATTTGTTTTAAGAGGACTCAGAATAAAAATTATTGAAAAATAAAATAATACAGTGCAGGGTGGGACATACTAAACATCTCATGGATGCCACATTGCCATTCTGTCTGTGCATCTGTCACATATGCTTTGGTATACATTTTCGATTAATCAATGTTCTCAAACTTTCCCATCCCATTCTATCTGGATTATGCATGCAGCAAACTTTAAAGTAGTTACACATTGATTTACTACCAAACGTAGATAGAGCACTTCATATAAAAACGCGCTTGAAATCTGTAACCTAATCGACTACACATTTGTACGCTGTTAAATAGGTAGTTGAATATGCACACCCGCATTAAAATTACCATAAAGAAATTACCGTATTTATCGAATTCAACCTTATTCTTTATTATTACGGCAACTATTTGAATTACAACCGTGTGCAGTTACATCATTTCATACCTAGCCACATTAAACTTGACGTTTTAGTAATTGCTACAAGAAAATATCACTTTATACTCTCAAACATAATGCTCCAAATTGCTTATCGCGTTGTCGCTCCAACGCATGGAAAAGAACTGCACGAGGCCCGATTGGGCAGTTCTACACAGGCCCACTTTTCGAACGTTTATGCGTTATCTATGTTTGGTAGTAAATCAATGTAGTTACATGACAATTGCTATTGTAAATGTTATATATTAAAGAATTATTAGTTACTTTTGATAGTCATAAGTCTGTAACTAATCATTGGACTATGTAAAATACGAAATAAAAATGTTATGATTTTCAAGCCTTATTATTATGAATTGCCTTTTCAGTGGAGTAGACTTGACTAGAAATATACATGGTATAAGTGACGGTGTCCCTTTTCTTTTAACAGTGAGTTCAGACCATGATCCTGATTTGAAAATCACTAAAATTTTCTCCCGGAAAATTAATAATTTTTTCCGAATTTTTTAAATTTTTTTTTCAAAATTTTGTGGTGTCTTATAGCTAAGTCAACGTTCACAAATCATATTCTGTCAAGAAACCATAATAAATATACAAAAAAATAACTTTGTAATGTAAATCATATAATTTTTCCATCATACTGCACGAGGAATCAGCTGTTTGGGTCATCGAACGTCAACGCACCAGTGTAAGCGGAACAAAAATGATTCCGGCGTGCCATACATTGCGTAATATGAATAAAAATTAAAAATGAAAACCCCTTACTTCACTTTAAAAGCTTTTCCGGGAAAAATAAACATTGGTAAACAAATATTAACATTGGTCTATTTGTTTACTCACTGTTAAAAGAAAAGGTACACCATCCCTCATACCCGGTATAAGGGATGGTGCTACATACTGGTGTACTACGTCCCTTAAAACTAAAGTCAAAATATTCTTACAAAGATAAATACATTTATACTACTTATATAGATTTCAACAATTTAGAGATTAACAATTAAAATAAAACAATATTGTGATAGTTTTTGTGGTTTGTGATAAAATGGTCTACCAACTTAAGATTGAAATTCAATTTGCTTTAATAATCATCTTTCTTTAAGGTTGATTTTCTCTTACATCTATATTTTTCACTGACCAAAGTTAAGTGATAGGAGATTAACTAATGATATTTTAGCTACATAAGGTGTTTTATTAGACTAATGTGATCTACTGGATCAACGTTGTCAGGGCACAGGTAACACCCCAATTCATGCATGTCATTTGGAGTAACTCTTTAACACTAGAAAGACCGGCATCCGCTTCCTAACTAAAAAAACCAACGTCGTCATTTTGACGCTAGGGTTTCTGCTAATGTTTATAGTAAGTTTTATAAAAGGTTTTATAATAAGATTTATATAGAAAAACACGATTATATTATCTTAAATTTATTTTAATCAGTGATGCATTTAGTGCAAATTATTGTTTTTTTTTTGTATGTTTTATGCATTTCCCACATACTGGTTTCTTACAACTATCACAAAAGCAAGTAGTTTTATTTCTTTTACAATTTGTATTTATTAGACAAGTTCGTCTTTTGTTTGACTTCGTCTCTTCTACCATATCTATATTTTCGGTAATATAAAGTGGACGAGCCGGACCTGCACGATTTTTTTGATATGTTGCTCATAATTCACAAACGGGTTGAAGTGTGAAATTATGGTGAGAAATATTGGTATGATTTTTTTTTTGTAAATAGCCCATGAATTTATAACAGCTATGTCTAAAATATTATAAAATACGTGCATAGGCCATATACGAGTGCCAGCTTTCAGGAAATATTTCCAATTGGTCCAAAATAACTACACCAAATTTTATCAACTGAATTATTTGTATTGTAAGTTTTATATTTGTATATGGGGTGGAGAGTCTGGTGTTCTGTAACACAGGCTTGTCCTAGTATAGACGCCAGTCTTTCCACAGTATGTGGAAAGAAAATAAATTATTTTTGATTTTTGATTTGATTTGAATAGTATGAGTATCTTCTCCATCCGATTTAGATTCTGAATATAGTATATCTCGAAGATTTTGTAATTGCTTCTCTATTTCAAACTCGGATAGATTTTAAGTGCACTCATATTGATTTTATTCAAAACTAGCTTTCCGCTCGCGACTTCGCCCGCATTATTTTTGTTTTCCCGTGGGATTTTTTTCCCGTAGGAAAATTACTTCCACTGGTCTCGAACTATCCCTATACCAACTTTCATCAAAATCGATTCAGTAGTTTCGAAGCCTATTCAATACAAACAAACAAACAATCAAATCTTTCCTCTTTATAATATTAGATAGAGATGAACACAATTATTATATCTAATACTTTTCAGCTTACACACGACTACTGAGTTTCAGCACTGATCCAACAATAAGAAAGTATAACAAAATATTTAGCGGTTTATAATGTAAATAAATAATTCTAAGTACCATCTAGTACCTACGCTAATAAACTGTGGTCTTTGTAGGTATGACTCTTTTTATTTCGAAAACTAATTAAGATAACAACTTTATATTTAAATGGGGTCTATAAAACTACAAATTATTAAAAGTCAAAGAGTGTCAAGTTTAAACTAGGCATAACTTTAAAAATATTATCATTTTACTTTGTGGAATCGTCAATTTGACTACTGCGGTCTTTCTAGTGTTAAACATACTGAGATGACAAACTAATATTCAATGTCACCTCATTCTAATCATTATATGTTTTATTTCATCATACACAGCAAAGTGGAGAGCAGACACAAATACAGCTTTATAAGTGCTGGGTAAATAGCCTTTGAAAAGAGCCAGTACACCCTCCTCCAAAATTGTCAATTTAATACAATGTAGCACACCTTTACAGTACATTTGTCTACCAAAACCAATTCTGTATTCCTGAAATCCTTGAATCTGTAATCTTTTCTTAATTAAATCAAATGGATATATTAAAGTTTTTGCAACATAGCCAGCTGCTGAACCAGCCAACAAATTAGCTATAAGAGTTGACTCTAAAATACCATTGACAACATCTTGACGCTGAAAATATTCTATTCTATTCAGTATACTGTTGGTCAAAAATTTATAGACTGCGAATTGGATTCCAGCATATGGTGCTATTTGTCCTAATGTAGGTAACAACCCTTTATAAAGGGACATCGCACCTTCAGTTTTCAACATAGTACTAAATGCATGAGTGAATCCTCTATATGCTCGGTTACACTTCTGCTCTGCAATGAGTCTTGTTCTAAGAGTGTCGAAAGGAAAAGAAACAATAGTTGCAACTGTAGCGGCAACACCACCATTGGCAAAATTGACCCAGTGCTTGTTTGAAGTATAAAATTGGAGATTCTGTTTTTGACATGTCTGGGTTAACGCCTCAAACAATGAAAATTGTACTATACCATAGGTTATTGATAAAAATTGCGCAGGTACATGCCCACTCCATAATGTTGACAAACCTTCTTCTTTGACTACCGAAGTAACAGCCTGTGGCACAGATTTGTATTTGGAGTTAGTTGCATGCTTGATAGGTTCAAGTTGGAGTTGGAATCGAATTTTTAAAACATCAAGTGGTTGAGATATAGCTCTGGTAATAGCGCCAGCTGCACCTCCGGAGAGAGCAGACTGATATGCTGTTATTTTATGTTCTTCAATCTCGATAACCATCACTGTAAAATTGTCCACCAACAATGTATCAACAATCTAAAGAACTCAATTTTATCAAACTTTCATCATTCTCTAAATGTTCAGTTGTGATCACAGAACACATGTGATAATATTCCCCTATTTAGTACTCAGCTCAGAAACTCAGTAGAGTCAGTACTTAATAGGGTTTAGGTCTATTTAGGCTATTTACTCTAAACTAGTATAAACTATAATCTTGTAATTGCAATAATTTTTTTTTTTTAATCTTCGCTCACATTGATAATTGCAATAAGCTAACCCCACAGACCACTATATATGTGGCTAACCCACGGCTAACCCTAAGTGGGTGCCACAGAACACATATACCCAAGGTGGGTGCGCCTCTTGAGTAAATGTGTTCTATGGGGTGCGCGCACGGGTGACTTTTGTCACCGTGACTGTTTTGTCGCCGTCATCAAGGTAGTTTTCCAATTACAGCACTAGAGCGCATTATGCGGCATAATGCTTAACGTTGAATGTTTCAACTACAGCAACACTTCGCACAATCGAGCACTCTCAAAAGTAATGTTTTCGTGTGATGCGTGCAATCGATACCAACTCAATGACAGAAAATTAACAAGTGTTTTTTCTTTAAGTTGGCATTGATCGAAATGTTTTATTTATATATAATCGTTAGTAATATTATTTATTGTTGAAAAATTTTTAAAGCTTTCTTTTCATTGTAGTTTTTTTCAAATAATCATAATCCAAATTACTTAAAATAACCGTAAATAGTTTTCAACCAATTATTATGTATACCACATTATTTACACATTAATGAGGTTATTGCTAATTCTATGAATATTTCTTTTCTTTTTTTCAACACTGAACTTAGCGCACTCTGCTGGTGCCACAGAACACTATACACTGGCTGGTGCATTTGAAAACTAATTCACGTTCCAATTAAGCATCAGCATAATTCGGCATTGTGCGCCACTGAGTCGCATTATGCTCTGTAATTGGAAAACTACCCAAGTCTATGGAAATGTATGGAGGTGCGCGCAAGTTACGACGTGACAGCTGGGTGACTTTTTTGGCCGGCGACAAACCGGTGACGCCCGGGCTCAGAATAATCACTACAGCCCGGGTGACAAAGTGTTGCCAGCTCTATTTCTGTTTACCTAAATAGAACCACGTATTTTTAGATCTTACCTGAAAACAGAAAATCATAGTGTGGGGCGACGTTTGTTTAAAAAAAAAATGTTTCACTGACACTAGTGGACACTAGACAGTTTCAAGGATGGACACGTCTTTACCACTTTATTATAAATATAGGGTCGTAAAAATATTCTATAGCGACGAGCAAAGGAAGTTTTTATTCTTTCAGTAGTTACATAAAACGTACGCTTCTGAAGCATTTCTCTATATGAAGGCATATTTAAGACTTTATGTGTAAAGAGGAGGAGACGCATGATAAAAAGTCGACGGACACTCAAAACCTCAGCATCTTCATATAAGAATGGTGGGATACCGTAGGTTCTTATTTAAGGAGACTTTGAGTACGGCTCTTTGAGCTATTTCAAGTAGGTATTTTAAGGACAGCTGAAGGAGCTCCTCTCCATACAAGGATAAAAAATGAAAAGAGTAACGGCATAGTTTCTTTTTCTCTGTAGAAACTATACCTATTCCGAACGCGGTGGTTTCATAAACGTTATTTTTAAGTTTTTTGGCGATTTATAGGTTACATACAGGGTTACTTTTTTATCACCCCGGAAAATTTAAGGGACGCTTCAGGACATGGTAGTAGAATAATTTAAATATGAATAAAAAATTACTCAACTATTTAATTTTATATGAATTTCCTAAAATATCCAAAAAATACTGCTCTAATTTAGTGCAGTATATTTTTAGTTTTTTTTTCTTTTTTAAATTATTATATGTATAATACTGAATGTATCCTGGTTGGTTATTGTCTAAGAAAAAATCTATCACGATCGTTCATAATTTAAAAGCCATTGCGCCGCGAATATAACACTCTGTACCGACTTTCTTTTATTAAGGAGTAATGGATGGGTTGCGACTGTCAAATTGTAAGCGATCGCGATAGATTTTTTCTTAGACAATAATTGTCCCATTTTTCCAGGGTGATAAAAAGTAATCATGTATAAACAAGACATAATTTTTGAGTTGTTTTAACCTAACCTACTCTTCATTATATTCGAAAAAACGTAGGTCTTACTATTTCTACGTAATTTCCTAATCTGGCCTACGCATTTTTTTGAAATCCGACTTGGCAATGCTGTTCTCCGCATAGTTCGTCATTTCATCATTTACATTGCGACTATTAATAAAAGCACGCAAATGGCATCAACGTCTTCACGAAAGGTAAATGTGCATGAGAACGATATTGATCATGATATTATTAGAGAAGTAGAAAATATACCAGACCCCCTAGACAAATGCCACACGCCAACTTTTCCGCAGTCGTTCCACAGAAAAAATGTATGGAGATGACATTAGCTAATATTTGACTAATATTTTCCATAAAAATGACATATGTAATTAAAAAAAACATCAAATAATGTGTAGACACACTATTAGAATGTATTGTTAGAATTTAAAAGTTTTTATTACAAAAAATCTAATAATTTTTTAACTGATGTTAGGCGGAATCTCATCAAATGTGACATTTCGGGATGACAGACTAGTATATCATTATATGAATTATATGAAGTACGCCCTAGAGAGTCGTCCTCTCTAGGGCGATTTCCCGACGTCGAGCGATGGTTTACGAACGCAGCCGGCGCGTTCAGCGCCTCTGGGTTCTTCGTCGGACGTTTTAAGCCGGGTCCGCAGCGCCAATTTTTTAACAAAACATGTAAGCCCAACATGGCGCCTGTTTTTAAAATGTTTTTGTCATTATTTATCAAGAAATAAAAATTTATGATAAGTTCGGTATAATCTATTAATGTAACATCCCACAGCACCGGTCTCTCTCTTATAGTTGTATTAAAAACAAAATATTGTCTTTATTTCACTCAAAAATAAACCAAAGAGAATTGTTATAAACTTCAAGCGATACGTGTTCCTCTAGTGAGCGCTAACAAAATATGCTTAGCTTCCCCTCCCCGCAGGCGAACGCGGGGGATGTTATCCATTCGTCGCGGGAAACATGTCATCGTATTTTTCTAACAAAACTGTTAAACCACGCCCCTAATCGGTTAACTAAACAATGTTTTCGTGTATACAAACACGAAAACATGGCGCAGCGGACCCGGCTTTAGAACGACATCGTAAGCTATGGCTGTCAAATGTCATTTTGATGTCAAAATAACCTAAAATTTATAAATTTGCTTCCGTTTTTTTACTTGTTTTGAACAATTAGCACTTCGCCCATAGAAATTATTAAGCAAATATCCATCTCATACATAAACAATGCCATTTTCATCCATAATAATGTATCCATTTTCTGTAACTATTTCTATTGTCTTCATATTTATGAAATTTCAAAACACAATCGAGTAATTATATATCTACGATAATACAAATTGAAATTGTTTACAAATTATTACAAAAAGGAAAAAATAGCCAAATTGACGGACATGTCATCTGTCAAATAAACGTCAGGGCGATTTTCACCCACCCATTTCACGGGGCGACCGGTGCGTCGTCGAGCGAGGTTTACGAACGGCTATACATGATCGTCGTGCGTTCACACCGGGTGTTTTAGAACGGCTAGTACGTCATCGAGCGTCGTCGGCTCAGACTAAGGAAAAAAGAATAGACATGAAATACCTACGAAAAAAACGTGCATACCTAAATGTGAATCTGGCACAAAGATGGCGGCTTGCTTGCTCATGCGGCAGCCTAACACACTGCACTTACCCATAATAAATGCAGTATTATGCAAGTTCAACACTTTAAACAAGCACAATTTTCGCCTAATAACAAAATTTTCTTCAAAACACTGAAACAAACAAGTCGCGATGACAACTGATGTACTTGTTGTTCATTGTGAGTACTGTGATGCCGGCTCCAAACTATCGTCCAACACTCCAACACTCCAACATTGACACCAACATCGTCCAACTCACGATCGATCAAACAGACTCTCCACACATCAATAGGCCACTAGCCAACCTCATTCATTATGGAGGACGTTGAACTGATAGGTGCTTTTGCGCTATACCTAATGAGTGCATGTTATTATTTTTTACAAGTGTATAGCCGACGTAAAACAAAAAAAAAACGTTCCATAAACGAATATGCAAACCAGGGATTTTTTCACATCCGCGGATGTGAATGCGGATGCGGATTTGTGAAGGCTCACATCCGCGGATGCGAATGCGGATGTTTAAGATATTGTTATAGAAAAAAAGTATATGAAGTAAGAATTAAAATAATAATAGAGTAATTATTAAAATTTTTATTAATTACTAGCTTTCCGCTCGCAGCTTCGCCCGCGGTATGTTTGTTTTCCCGTGGGAATTTTATATTTTCTCGAAGGAAAAATAATTTTATAGCCTATGTTCATCAGGGATAATGTAGGATTCTCAATGTGAAAGAATTTTTGAAATCGGCCCAGTAGTTTCGGAGCCTATTCAATACAAACAAACAAACAAACAATCAAATATTTCCTCTTTATAATATTAATAAGTATAGTAATTAGTAAATGAAATTAAATTCGTCCACTGGTTTATTAAGAGACTCCGAAATCCTCAACCAAGCATCGTGTAGGGCTATTTTATCTTTGTGACGACGATGCTTCGGATTCCATAGCACCGGTTCGCCTTCATATAACTCCAAAAACAAGAGTACGGTGTCATTACTCCACTCAGTCATGCTAAAGTTTAATCGCAAATTAATTTATAACGAGAGCGCTGCGTGTCAGATAGTGGTCAGATCTGCCTCGCCCGAGTAAACAGACAACACTGATGTGTGGAGGGTATGTTCGTGCGAGTTGGCAAACTCCTTTGATCTGGGTACAATTTACCGCCATCGGACCGATCGCGAGCCAACACGAACCAACACCATCCAACATACACAAACTATCTCTCTACACGTGGAAGGTTGGACGAACAGTTGGAGTGTTGGACGAATGTTTGGAGCCGGCATGACAAAACATGGCGACCGGCCGCAGTGAGGTATTCTGTGACGTCGCCAAGATAATGTTGCCATTTTTGGTAATGATAAAACTACTGTTGTCCTTTTTTACTTATGATTATCCTCATAAGTTAAACAGAGATGCCAATATGTCAGAAACTATGCCGTCGAAATACATCACATTCCTATTACTACGTTCGTTATGGCGAGTCCTCTTTTTTTCTATAGTCTGAGGTCGTCGGGCGATGTTTACGAACGCAGAGGCGCGTTCAGGGCCTTCGCGCGAAGTACAACTTTTCGCTCTATCCCCGTTCAATGCCTTCGAGCGTGACAACCGGGTGAAACAACCGGCCCGTTCAAGACCTTTGAGTGTCGGCGCGAGTTACAACCGAACAACTATCGAATTTGATGGTTGTAAAACGCTCTGACGTTTATGACTGAAATACTCTTACGTGATTGGATGATATTGGCGGCCATATTCTATAATGTCATCTACTAGAATGAGAGAGAAATAAAAAATCATGTGAAAGAGGGAGATAAAAGATTTGGTTGCTGCAATTCGTTCAACGCCTTTGAGCGAGTTAAAAAACAACCGGACAACTACACCCAGAGGCGCTGAACGCGCCTCAGCTGAACGCGGCTTCAGTCATCTATCCATTGACATTGACATGAGATTGACATTTTGTCTATTGTTTTGTTTCTCTGAAAATTCTGAAATATTCAGTTTGTTTGTTTGTTCACAAGTTACCTTTTGTTAATAGTAATTATCACATAGTAACCACCACCATTATTTTCATTCAGTTTCATTCTAAATAGCTCAGTAGCTTATACAATATGTACTAAATTCTTCGCAATTAAAAAATTGATTGATATAAGAAATGTCTTCCCCACTCGAAAATTTGGAAACTCAGCTAGAGATGTTTATTGAAAATGTCCGACAAATTCGCATCATCGTAAGTGATTTTCAACCACAAGGACAAAGTGTTTTGAATCAAAAAATGTAAGACGCATACATACCTATTTAACATGAATTGAAAAGTATCTTCTTAATTTTATGATTGTTATTAACCTTACTATTCTTTTTTCAGCCAATCCTTAGTAACTGGGTTACAAGAAGTAGATAAGTTGAAATCGCAAGTTCATGACATACATGTACCAACTGAAGTGTTTGAGTTAGTAAATTAATTATTATTAAAACAAATTTCGATTCATTCTACTGTAGATTATTATAATAAAAAGGAGTAATTGTTATTCATTGCTAGTATACCAATTTTACATTGTTACCATTCACTAGATATTGAGACTTACTATAGTAAAAAATTGCTAAAATGTTAAATATTTTCCTTTATTATTACAGTTACATTGATCAAGGCCGTAATCCACAGCTATATACAAAAGATTGTATAGATAAAGCACTGGCTAAAAATGAAGAAGTCAAAGGCAAGATTGATTCATACAAGCGTTTCAAAAGTCATCTTCTGCAAGAGCTCTCAAAGACTTTCCCTAACGAAATAGCCAAATACAAAGCTATTAGAGAATAATCTTTATTCCATTTTCTAGATGTTTAACTTATAAGAACTGCTATTAAAGAAAATTGTGTGTAATAATGTGCAGGAATTTGAGAATTAATTAAAATCATTTTCCATCAAAACATATTATTTATTATTGATTCTCATAACACTAATAATTTTCAGCTGGCTATAAGCAAAATACAAAGTTTAATTTAGAAGTAAGTAGACATTGATAAGAAAGAAATGAAATTTGATAAGAGTGATAAAATACTTTTCCTTAAAAAGTAATCCTTAAAAAAATCTTGAAATTGAAGACAAAAGCTACATTAGAAAACTAAAATAAGGTAAAGGCCAGCTTCACCTTAAAAAAATAATTTTGATGTTTGCTACACAATAATACATGATTTAATAATTGTCTTAAAATATATAAAATTACAATTCATTATTTTAAATTGGACGTCTATTCTGTTAAAATTAATTGAAAATAAATTGTGACCATTAACTTAGGATATATACTTTTTTTGATTAATTATATAATGTATCTTAAACTAAGCATAATTCTGGTGTTTTTGATATTGCCCTCAAAGAGTCTAACTCAGATTTGTCTACAAAGTGACAGTCTTCAAATATTCCGGCACTGCAATTATGTTTGTCATCTAATGTTTCTATCTCACTTGAAGATTCATCCCACATATGATAAAATCCTTTTTTAACTGGCTCAACTAACTGTGCCTTATTCGTTACATAAACGTAATTCCAATGATCTGATGATCGATCATTACCCCAGTTTAGAGTGCCAGTCATTAGAACCTCATCATCAATTAAACAAAACTTGTGTTGCATTTTTTGTTGGATGTCTTTTGAAATACATTTTATTTCTGCCCCTGTTTTTGGAAAAAGATACAGGTTAAAAAATGGTTGTTATAAATGTTTGGAAGAGTATTACATTTAGAAACCTATGAAACATTAAAACTTTATTATGTTCCTATTTACATACCGACATCCTTCAGTTCCTGCATTAAGAAATCTGTAGATTCCTGAAAGCCTGCACGGTCCAAAATAATGCGAGCTTTGATATTCTTCTTCCTGATGACTTCAACCAATCGTCCTTGAATTGCAGGATTGTGTATGCCTGGCATGCATACGTTGACGCTGTGCTTAGCTGCCTCCATGAAACTCATGAGCTTGTCGAAACAGTTATAGGCATTGTAATGCAATTTACAAAATATCATAACTTCATTTAGTTCTGTTTTCCGGCTCTTGTAATAATAGGCTGCTGCAGAAACAGCACAAGTAACTGCTATTGCGGCGGCTGTCGACAGTAAACGTGGATGCATTAACATTTTAGGTGATTTCAAACATAAATAATTGATTTTTACACTGTTATTAGAACCGTATTATAATTTTATCCTTTGGAGTTAAATAAAGAGGCTGTCTTTTTAGCGTTGCCTTTTTCTTTACGAATTAATGTTCAACATTTTCAAACTACCCTACTTTACAACAGAATGCTGTAATCCAAACTGTCTACACCTATAAATGCAGCTTTGGCTTTATGCTTATGTATAAATCATTCAAACACCAATTAAACAAGGCCGTTTTTATTAACACCATTCACTTTAAAAAATAGAAATGCTTTCTGCATACCTCAAGTTATACTATACTACTCAAGATAGAGTGTATATCATTTCTCCTATATAGCCCAAGACATTCTATATGGCTTTATGGGCTAGATCCTTTTGATTTCATTCTAATAAAAAAAAACAAACATTGGCGCTAATTTTTGACAGTTTGGATAAGTATGGCTTGTGGTGGGGTTCGGGTTTTGTAAATAAAAATTGCTTTTGGCTACCTACTGCATTTTGAGTTCGTGTTGCATTTTATTTTGTTTTGTGTGTTAGGGTATTGAGCGAGGTAGGCATTATGTTTTTTTGGTTTTTGTGATAATCCAATAGAAAATGTGGAACGTGGGAGAAAACCATTTTTCAAAAGAATTACTTTGATATATAATTGACGAAAATCATGCGGTAGAACTGAATGTTTAAAATATTTCTTTATATATTATTATATTTCTTACAATATGGGAATCACTGGTTTGATTCCATTTATTGAAAAAGCTTCAAGACGAGCCAATGTTGATGAATTTAGCGGTTGCACAGTGGCTATTGATTCTTACTGTTGGCTTCACAAGGGAGCATTTGCGTGTGCTGATAAACTTGTACGGGGAGAAGAGACAAATGTGTAAGTCATAAACAGTGCAAAACAATTGAAACAATAAATCAAAAGTTCTTACAAGAAATCTCAGTTGTTATGTGATATTCCAACACAATGCAATATCTCAACCCCTATTCTACATTTCCAACGGGGAAATTTCCAAAAAAGCTTAAAAAATTATGTTCACTCATTTCTTATTCACAGCTTAATTAAATAGAAAATTTGATGCTTCTAAATCCAAAAATTAATGACAGTTCCATAAGTACATTTATTCATTCATGTGTGTTATAAAACTTATAACAAAAATACTATCCATTTTCAGGCATATAATGTACTGCTTAAAGTATGTGATGATGTTAATTTCTAAGAATATTAAACCAATCTTAGTGTTTGATGGAAGGCATCTCCCTGCAAAAGCATTGACAGAATCCAAAAGAAGAGAGTAAGTGTGTTTATACAGGGTTATTTGTAAAACACCTGCAACCTCGCAGGATCAGATAGCTAACAACATAAACAACAATGTTTGTTCTATGACTTATGATAATTAGTTAGATTTTACTTTTATACAAATTTATACAAAAGTAAATATAAATTTAATATACCTCTAAAATGTTTGTAACTCTACACGCACAGCACGCGAGTGTAGCGTCGTCTTCCGTCGTCGTTTAGAAATGAAAAATAGACTTATCAATGTGACAACAGTGCAATAAAAACTTGAAAATAGATTTTTGTTCAATTTATTTAGTTATCTTAAAACTCGTAAAACAAACACTGTAGTTAATGATGTTAGCTATCTAATCCTGGAGGTTGCAGGTGTTTTACAATTAATTCTGTTTAACAAAGTATTTCACACCTTAGCTCAAAAAGTTTAACTAGTAGATTAAGATTTCGTAGATTGCAGTCTGTATTCGGACCTACCAATTTTGTGCTAACTTTGTGATGCACCTGTTCTGAGTACTATGTTTTCAAAAATTCTAAAGAATGAGTCTATAAAATTTACAATTTAGTGTTATTACTTAAACATATGTCTTTGTTTTCATTTTTATGTTATTTTTGTTTAATTATTATTTGTACCTAGTGCATGGATGTGTCATGGGTTGAGTTTAGTAAAGTAGAATCTTACTGAAACTGTGATATTTTTGCCTTAACAGTACCATATACATGGTATCTGTACTATACAGCTATATGTATAAACTATTTCAACCTGGAATTAATTTTATAAAAAGTGTTTCTTTTTTTGCTAAATCCAGAATATCTTGATTCTTGTTTCAGCTTATGACCTTACAGGTTTATTATATTATTGATTAAATAGTATTTGTTTTTACTGAGAAACTTTTTTATACATATGTGTCATACCTAAAGGAGATCTGTGAGAAAGCAGCAGCTAGCAGCCTATTTCAGAAATAGCATGTAAACAAAGACTCCATTGCAATGTAAAGTCTGAAAAAAAATTATTACATATTTCAGCCAGAGCCACAGAGTGTAAACAAAAAGTCCATTACTTCAAAAAGCTATTGCAATGTAAAGTCTGAAAAAAAATTATGGCTATCATCATCAGCAGTTCAATTGTTCTCATTGCAAATTGTTCTTAAAATTGTAATTGATTTTAGGTCTAGAGACATATCTAAGAAAAGGGCTGCTGAATTATTGAGCTTGGGCAAGGTAAGTTTATAGTTAAAAATTAATTGATTAAAATATCTTACAAATGCATAAATTCATCACCACAGCTCATATACAACCCCACCGAGGGGCTCGCTCCTACCCTTACATGTTAGGGCGATTAGGCCTTAGTCAAACCACACTCGCCCAGTGAGGAATGCATAAATTAGGTGCACATTATAACACTTTGTGCTAAAGGCTTTGCGTGCAGATTGAATGATGAAGAACATTAAAATATATATGAATCATAATGTGTTTGAAATAGTTTGTATTGTAATGTTCTCATCTCTTGGATTTTTTTGACACAAACTTAAAATAAAATTCAGTTTTAAAGTTGATTTTTTGTCTATACTTATCATCACATATTATGATTTATCGATGCATTTTTCAGTGTAAAGAAATTATTCTTTTCAGTAATTATAATTGATTTATAATTATTCTTTTCAGATAGATGAAGCAAGATCTTACATGAGGCGAAGTGTAGATATAACACATGCAATGGCGTTGGCATTAATCAAGGAATGCAGACAGCGAAATGTGGATTGCATAGTCGCTCCATATGAGGCTGATGCACAGTTGGCTTATCTTAATATCAAAAATATTGCTCATTTGGTGATCACAGAGGACTCTGATTTGATTTTGTTTGGGTGCAAAAAGGCAAGTTGAGATAGACAATCTTATGTAAAATTAAAACAGAAATATTATTACTTATTATTACATATCTTACTTATTATTATAATTATATTACAACATGTCAATCTTTTCTAAAATAAAACAAAAATATTAAACTATTACTGCTGGGGTCATAGTTATTAGAACATCAATGTGTTTCCAATTTAAATGTTATTGAACCGTTAAGATATCATCATCACAACTGGTCATATACGTCCCCACCGAGGGGCTCAGGGGCTCGAGCCTACCCTAAGATATGGTGTTTAGGTCTTAGTCAACCACATTAGCCCAGTGTGGATTGGTCGACTTCACATACACCTTTAAATTTCTTCGCAGATGTATGCAGGTTGCCTCACGATGTTTTCCTTCACTGTAGGAGCGTCAGACAAATCTACATATGGAAATTCGAAAACGAAAACACATTGGTACATGGCGGTCTCAAACCCCGGACCTCCCGATTGGAAGGCAAGTGCCGAGTCTACAGCGCCACCGATGCTGTGCATTGAGACATACCTCATACCAATTATAACAGGGGTGGCGAACTTGATTGGATCCAAGATTTGCTATTTACTAACGAAACCTTGAGTGATCTACTAATCACACATTAAATATTATTTTACATATAAATATAAGTAAATTGAACTTATATGTTTTGGAATACCACGATCGACTGAACCAATAACCGCGATCGACGGGTTGGCTACCTCTGAATTACAACATTAATAATAACGGTCCCATTTTGTAATTATCGTATTAGAATCTGTGCTATGTTGGATCCAATGGTTGACTGGTAGAGAAAGCCATATGGCATTGTCATGATTTGCACATTATTTTGCAATTGTGCAATAAAGCTTATCATTTGTAATGATACTGGTTGCTATTCCGAGGTAGGGCTTCTGAGCCCGCCTGGCCAGTTACCAGCGTCTTACCTAAGTTTGTCGCCATGATAACAATGCTAATAACATTGTTTGCTGTGTTCCGATAATCAGAGTTAAGATAGCCAGTTGCTCAGTTGTTGAGGAGTCCAGGTGAAGCTCGCTTTCATCTTGGGCCTTATCGTTACTTATTACCATCTGGTGAGATGAACACCAAGAGCTTCCCATGATGCGTGCAAAAAAACGTTGTGTTAACTAAAATAACTATTATAGCTCTACTAAATAACTTTATTGCAATATAAGTACAAATTTTATGAGGTAAGTATATTAACAATCGCGCGGCTGGTAGAAGAAAGAGACCGAATCTGCTGCACGATCAGTTTTATATGCTCTGCCACATTCCCGCCAACTTTGTCTTCCGCCGGAGCAGTGTTGACGTCCTTTGCCGACGCAGGAACGCCACCTTTTCTTGAATAACGCCAGCGAGTTGACTTCCGCCGGATGTCACAGCTAATATTTACAGCGATTGCCAACAGTTGCAAGAATATTTTTGTATTGATTTGGGGCAGAATTGTAACCTTTGTCCTCAACATGTCACTGTCCTGTTTGAGAAGCAGGTTCTCGTCCTGCTCACGGTGTCAATGTCCTGTTTGAGAAGCAGGTTCTCGTCCTGCTCACGGTTTCAATGTCCTGTTTGAGAAGCAGGGTTTCATTGTTTTGAATGTTATTTTACCCTGTATATCAGGGATGGCCAACCAGTTGCTGTGGCTATTGGTCCAGCCGATCGTGGCTGGCCATCCTTGCTGTATATTATTTTTAAGAGAAGATTAAATTTCTCAAGAGTAAATTATAGCATAATATTTTGAATATTTGGATTTCATTAATGGCCGATTTAACCAACCTTATCTTAGCTTAGGAATCCCCTATGATGTATGGCTGTCACTTTTTGTCTTTAACGAGAAGAATGTGACAGCATGTTACCTAAGAGTACCCTAAGCTAAGAAGAGGCTGGTCAAATTGGCCATAAGTCCTCTAATCTTTAGTGAACTTTATCAAAATTCCTGGTCTGAAATTAAAACAGATAGACTGTATTGCTTTTGCATTGAAAATATATAACAACATGCTATACCATATACTATAGGGTTGTTGATCTATCCATTTAATATTTAGACATTTTGTGATGAATGGTATTGATTTTTTTCAGGTGTTATTCAAAATGGACTTAGATGGTTCCGGCACATTAGTGGATACTGTCAAGCTGCCGTTAGCGATGAGGTGCCCCATTGAGCAGTACAGATTCGACAAGTTCAGACAGATGTGCATTATGTCCGGCTGCGACTACCTGCCTTCCTTGCCCGGTATCGGTCTGGCCAAAGCGAGACAATTTGTGGTGGCAACTCAGGATTCCAATTTTGCAAATGTAAGGTTATTTGTTGATTATTTTGTGACCTGCGTCATCTGTTGATGGCGAGACGATTAATCTACTTTGGCTTAACATAGTAACAAGTTATTTTTATACACCATGTTTGGTCAATTCCCTTTCAAGCCGAAACTTAGTCATGTTAATATATATATATATGTGTATATATATGTTAATATATTATGTTAATATATGGCATTATTGAAAATGTTAAATTGTAAAATTTATTTTAAAATTCCACATACAGTTGGGTCTTCGAAGAAAAAAATATATGGGGAATTAGAAAATAAATTTTATCGAATTTCCAATGATGCCGCATCTTTTATATGTATGACTATGTTCACATTGGTACGAGGGTGGGTCGAAAAGTTCGCGGAATGGAGGGTAAAAAGTAAGAAATAAAACACAAAATTATTTTTCCTTCTCAATGTATTCCCCCCTAACTCTAATACATTTATTAGACCTATCAATTAATTTATTAATACCTTCGAAAAAAAATGATTTCTCTTTGTCGTCAAAATAGGCCGAAATTGCGCTCTTCACTTCTTCATCGCTGGAAAATTTCTTCCCTGGAAGCTCTTTTTTCATTTTTGGGAACAAATAATAATCACTTGGGGCTAAATCTGGGCTATAGAGAGGATGTTCCAAGATTTCGAAGCCCACTCTTTGAACAGCAGCCATCGCAACTTGCGCCTTGTGCACGGGTGCATTGTCGTGCAAAAGGAGCACGCCTTTAGTTAATTTTCCCCGTCTTTTTCTCTCACAGCATCTCGCAGACGTTCTAATAGTGCAGCGTAGTACTCTCCAGTGATAGAGACACCCTTTTCTTTATAATAAGGAGGATTCCCTCTGAATCCCAGAAAACAGTAGCCATGAGTTTTCCAGCCGACGGAGACACTTTTAATTTCTTCGGAGGTGGTGTGCCCTTTTTGTGCCACTGCATGGAGTCTTGTTTGGACTCAGGCTCATAATGATGAACCAAAGTTTCATCTCCAGTCACAATTCGGTTCAAAACTTCATCCTTTTGTTCACCACAAAGCGCTAAAAACTCGCGACAACACTCAACTCGCCGCTGCTTCTGGTGTGGCGTGAGCATTCTCGGCACCCATCTTGCACACACCTTTGACATGCCAAGATGGTCGCGTAGGATGTTCAAAATGGTTGTAGCTGATACTCCAATCATTTCTGCAAGCTGTTTCTTCTTTAAACGGGCATCTTCCAATATGATTTTTTCAAGTTTTTCGACGTTTTCTGCCGTGGTTGCCTCGACAGGCCGCCCTGGCCTCGGATCATCTTCAATCGAATCTCTGCCTTGCTTAAACAGGTTGTGCCACTTGTAAACCATGGTTTTACCAGGGCAAGTCCCCGTAAACAGAAGACATCTCTTCCAAAATAGTCTGGGGAGGTTTTCCTTGTTTGGTAAGGAACTTGATGACTGCGCGAAACTCAATTTTCTCCATGTTGCAAATTTTCTTCCGGATTGACTTGTTGATTGATGTGTAGCTCAGGTAATTATGTCCTATTTTTTTTGAAACTTAGTATTTATACTCATAATGAGTGCAGGTAGTAAAAAGTCACCTTTCCCCCCTCCATGCCCCATCATTCCGCGAACTTTTTGACCCGCCCTCGTAGGTTTAGGCTTGATAGGGTATTGACCAAACACCTTGAATAAATATTTTTATATGAATATTAAAAAATACGGGTCATATTCCCTTAAAAAAAATCTTTCAACCACTAACTGAGGCCCAATTCTACTAATAAATTACAGCCGAATTGAAACTGAACCGTTGCGATCGACCAATCGGAACACCACATTATCTATCACGTCATCGAACGGTTGAATGGCAATTTACGCGCTCCCATTGGTCGATCGCAACGGTTTAGTTTCGATTTCGCTGTAACTTAGCAGAATTGGGCCTCTGAACTCTATCGTGTTGGCGCCGCGCGGGTGGCGCAACGACTAAGCGGTACTCCCATAGAGTTTTAAATTTGCAAGATATGTGCCAAAGCAAAAAAATGGAGATATCTTCGTAAATAATGAACGAAAATTTATTTTCATAATTTACATAATTCCTTTATAATAAAAATAAATTGGGGTGTCTGTGGGTTACGCGCTATTTTAACACGTTGTATATTCTTCATCACAATTTTAAATTTGCCACACAAAGGCTGACAGCAGACGTAGTTTTAATATCACAGAAACATGAACAGTGCCCCAAGCACGAGCCGCCATAGTTTTGGTTATGGTCATCGTATTATTTAATATGAAAACTATAGCAGTGCCGCTACGGTCGTTTAAGGTACTAAATTGTATCCTAATGGTAATGGTATAGTTAACGAGAGCTATGGTATGAGAATTGTCAGCACGAACTCACTTTTCACATGTCGTATCGTTTTATTCGACAGCTAGCTATCGTAATATCTCTCACCAAGTATTTTACAGTGAGAGAACTGTCGTTACGTTATGAGCTCACGATAGTCTTACGATAGTGTTTCTAGCTGTCCATTTAATATCTCAATCGTTATCGGATAGTAAGTAAATACGATCAACTATATTATAACGATAGTGGCTCGTGCTAGGGCTACAGAAGTATTTATTTTATTTTTTATTTAATATTATTAACACTAACGACATTTACATTACAATAAGAAAAACGATGATACCCGCAATAGCGTATAACACTGTGTCGCGTGCAGTATAAATAGTATAGTAAGTGATGTCTAATTTTTTCGGAATGTTTCATATTTACATACATGGGCATTAGCGCATTTCTGTCTTTAAATATCTTCGTACATGTTGCAGGCTCTCAGGAAACTACCGAGTTTCTTTAACAGGTCATCCCTAATTGTGACAGATGAGTACAGAGAGAGCTTTATGAAAGCAGAGGCAACATTTAAGCACCAATACGTTTATGATCCCCTAGAGAGGAAAATGGTCAGATTAACTGATCCTGACGATGAAGGTATAATTAATTAGTCCCTATTTATTTTAAGTTATTAATGCATTTCGGTTACGTCGGCCAAACACAATGGAGACATGTTTCGCGGAAGTAATAAAGTGCACAAGCTTCGGCGTTACGATTGTTAATGCGAAGAGTAACACGCCGTGGTCAGATTCATGATGGGTGATCAAAAATGTAACACATTTTGAGATCATTCATGCTTGAGATGGAACTTTCAATAGTGGGTTTAGAGAACAGTGTCGTCATATACAAATCTAAGCATTTCTTCTGATTCCTTACTTGCATCATCTGTGCCTAGTGGGTTTGTAGGACCCGGAAACAAAGTCATCTTTTTTATGTTATTGAATACGTCTAAATATCAAATAGTAAGTTTATATTAATTTTATAAAACTACTAAGAAAAAGTAAAATATAAATAGTTTATATATTTAAATTAAATATCCTAAAACCTTTTACTTTAGGTAACAAAAATCAACACTTATGATTAAATTAAAATTATTTAACTTTTAAAATTGAGATGAAAAATCAGACTTCTCGTTAATTTAAGGCACGTATGAACTAACTAGTATCTTTGGGCTTACAACTGATTAGTATTTATGCGAGAATTTTTACATATAAAATTAGTATGTTTTAGGCAAATGTGAGTGAATTGTTCTGTGAACACGAACCATCTCAAACTTATAGTGATTTGAAATATTTCGATGCTCATTCCATCAGTAGCCTACAAATCTTTTATGTCTTCCAGATTAAACCAGCTCAGAAGAGTAACCCAATAACTGCTTTTAGGTGCCTCAAAGTAGTCTCGAAATACGCATATTCGTTCGAAGGATTCTCTTTATCTCGTCTCACATTTCGAATCTAAGTAATAGTAAATAATAAGTGTGTTTTATAATTATTATATTCAACATGTTGTCGGTGACAAACAGATGGAAAGAATCAAGTTCTTGATGAGCATATCATGAGTGGGGTTTTACTCCAGTGCTCCAGTGAAAATATTTCCGGCGGATGCGAGAACTATTAGGAGGATTCTGGTACCATATTGTTTATCTTTACGTTTATATATTGATCTGCTAGCAAAATTACTAAACTGCTGCGACATCTCATCATCACTATTCGGTTCATAAGTGACTTCTTCTTCCTCTGCACAATCTGATTCATTTTGGATACTCACGTTGTCTAACTCGGCTCCATTTTCAACAAAAAATACATGATCATAGTCATTTTCATTAAAATCTATTTCTACAGCTTGACTTATTTTAGCACTACTCACTCAGTGGTCTGACCATTTTAATTGTAAGCGCGAACGCACACGGCCGATTATCGGTGACCGACTTTTTGACGGTGGAAAATGAAACATATGGAGTTGTACGTTGCAACGCACACGAACTACAAAAAGTCGGCCGTAAAATAAATCGGTGAGTCCCGGCCGGCCCGATCGACCGACACTGACCGACAGTCGGCGGCGTGCACTGGCTTTGTAATTGTCAATATCGATGTCGCTCTTTTAAAATTCCTTGGCAAAAGTTTTGTTTATTTATCAAGGATTAAGTTTAAACGTTTGATGTTTGTTACATTAAATTGTACGAAACTGTTATTAATTTTAATCTCTATATATAATAAAATCATAGGGGTACAAAAATCTGTAATTGCGAAATATTAAGAAAAAAAATACACAGGTCGCCTTAAAACCATTATCAGAACACGATAGAATAGTTTAAAAAATGTTTGTTTGTTTATTTATTTGTTTGTTTGTCCGGAAAGATCTCCGAAACTACTGGACAGAATTTGATACATGATGGCTTACACCACAATGCTTAGAATTTTCCGGAAGAACATTTAGGCATAATTTCATTTGTTTATGTTCACTTTTTATTTTTAGTGAAAAAATACCATATAAAAATTTCGAACAATGCTTATGTAGAAAATCAACATGACGCACGTGAAATTATTTTGACAAGTCTGTTACATAGTGCAAAAAAAAAATCTTTTCTGTTGTGGGCAGTCACTATAAATATTGTATATTAACACAATACATAAATACTTACACACACACAAATACAATACATAATAATATTAATTTATTATATTCTATTTTACACATATATATTAATAATTACAAATGTTATATACATAAATAATGTTATATTTTATATTCCAAAATATTTACATAAAAATAATATTAATTCCACATAACATCAACATGCATTCACACGATGAGTTGTGTCGAGGAAACGCGCACTCTTGTAGCAGCCTATTGTTCGGTTACCGCCGCCGTCCCCTCCGCGGGGTCCGGTGCGCGCGCGCATAGCAGCTGTCAAACCAGTCGAGACCATACCACGACGCGGAGCGCTTGCTTCTCGCCTATCCGCCTTGCCTTGTCGCGACTTACGATCCGCTAACGCTAGCTATTGTTTACCGTTTTCTTGCCTATTAATTTGTGTTCCTTCTCGCTTCTCACTGTATAAACTGTGCTGCGCTTGTGTTACGTACTGTTCTCCTTCTGTCTATTCTGTGTGTAATTGTGTGTGGATTAATTAAAGAACATTTGTACGTAAGTAAATCGGACAATTTATTTACAACTACTGATACGTACATCCACCACGTACTTACGACCCTAAACTGTTATTGGCTGTGCCAATCTGGTTGATTCCTCTGTAACTCCATGATCAACCCTAGATGTGCACGTATCTTGATTGCCACCGACAAAATGACTGCCGTGCCGTGTGCGTTGAGTTGGTGACTAAATCGGTGGAAAAAGGTCGGTGAAAAAGTCGGTCTACAAAAAGTCGGTCGTGTGCGTTCGCGCTAAATGTAATATATACATAAATAACTTACCTCTCAAAACAAACATAAATAACTTACCTCTCAAAATAATCTAAAATAATTACTCACCGAATAAAAGTTACGCCGCGTGCCTGGTCGGGTCCCTCAGACCCGAGCGCATAAAAAATGAGTTTTACACGGACGCGCGCTCGTGGCGGACTGTGGAAGGGGTCACAAAATAGCCGCTAGTCTATATTGCGAAGCTACCCAGGAGCAGAACGCGCTTGATGAATAATTTAAATAAGTAATTGTCGATTCATTGAAGTCACGGGTCTATCAGACCCACCAGGCACCCTAAGGGTTAAGAGGAAATCATACGGGCCGCTTTTCCATACAAGTGTAGTTCCCTGTTTCTTTCCTAGATAATGGCAAGAGCTATGTTTCATTGGCGGATCCAGCACGCGTAGCACAAGGACCCCGAGATAAATATGCCTATCATTAACTATCACTTTCTCGACACTAAACAATAGCTATCTCATACACTACTGTCAAAAGTGACATTTCGGTGTAGAGAAATAGGCCGAGAAAATACCCTTGCGATCCTTGTGCTACGCGTGCAGGGGGGCGGGGGGTTGGCATGGCCCCCCGCCCCCCTGCAAAAGACCAAGAATTTCATAATTCCGACTCAACTTTTAGCGGCACAAGGCGCGGCTACTTGATGTTGTAAAAATGTAAGGTAATAAAAACTTTATCTTTTGATAACTTGTGATTTTAACCCTAGCTCTGAGTAGAAACCTTGTCAGAATCCCATCCCCCCCTCAAATGACATTCTGGAACCGTCCCTGCAATGTTTTTTAAGAAAAAAAATCTGACCACTGTTTTCCTTCTTTTTAAGAGGCTGAGTAACGCGAACGATCTTGAGACATGATTTGTACTGGATTACGGGCGCGGTGCGTTATTGAAATAGAGCGAAAAAATCAAAATATATATTTTT
Organism: Schoenobius gigantellus; assembly: GCA_963935595.1. NCBI lineage: Eukaryota > Metazoa > Arthropoda > Insecta > Lepidoptera > Crambidae > Schoenobius > Schoenobius gigantellus. The sequence goes on along the minus strand of OZ012555.1, from coordinate 8,832,776 downwards.
TTAAGGGCTCATGGCGCGAAAAATAGCAAAAAGGCCGTTGGCGTTTTTGATATTTTACGTTAACGTTCGAGTTAACTGACCGGGAAAAAATTAATTTAAGTTCTTAGATTATGTGTTTACACAATCACCGTCACCATTTTTCAAATTTATATACCATTTCTTTAAAAAACAGCATCAATTTTACTTAAAATTTGGGTTACACCCCTAAACCGTTCGTGATTTTTAGCTTTATTAATTAACCCTATTGTATTTTACTTTAAAAAATATATAGAACAAGGGTAAGCAAAACACTAAAACCGTAGTATTTTTTTAAATTATCGTATATTGATTTTTATATGAAAATTTTAACATAAATTTATCGATTTTCTAACAAATACTTGGCTCGGGCGTTTCGAAATTCAGTGTGCAATCGAGACTCGAAGTGAGAGCACGTCGACGTAGTACTATTATCTATTCTGTGACGTCGCTTTGAGCTCGCTCCCGGCCACGTAATTATTTGTGTATGTATACGACGCGAAGTCCACCGAAGAAGTTGATAACTAACAATTTTATTTTTTGTGGCTGCCGTACGAAAAATCTTCATAAACCTTTTTACAAGCTTTCATTTAGCTTACTCGCTAATGTTCGCGTCTAATCTTGTTGACCCACTTCCCGGTTTCCGATTAAGCTGAAATTTTGCATGCATAAAATATTATTATGACGACATGGAGCTGATCTGATGCTGCAGCTGAAGGGTGGCCATAGGAACTCCGCAATAAAACGACACAGCCCCATCGAGTTTGAGCTCGTTTGATTCGTATTGACAAGAACTTTGATCCTATATAGTAACCAGAGTCTGATGCTGGAACTGGAAGGTGGCCATAGGAACTCCGCAATCAAACAACGCAACCCCATCGAGTTAGGGCTCGTTTGATTCGTATTGACGAGTTCTTTGGTCCTATATGGTAACCAGGTTCTGATGCTGCAGCTGGAAGGAGACCATAGGAACTCCGCAATAAAACGACACAGCCCCATCGAGTTTGGGCTCATTTGATTCGTATTGACGAGTACTTTGGTCCTATATGGTAACCAGGGTCTGATGCTGCTGCTGGAAGGAGGCCATAGGAACTCCGCAATAAAACAACACAACCCCATCGAGTGTGGGCTCGTTTCATTCGTATTGACGAGTTCTTTGGTCCTATATGGTAACCAGGGTCTGATGCTGCAGCTGGAAGGAGACCATAGGAACTCCTTAATAAAACGACACAGCCTCATCGAGTTTGGGCTCGTTTGATTCGTATTGACGAGTACTTTGGTCCTATATGGTAACCAGGGTCTGATGCTGCAGCTGGAAGGAGGCCACAGGAACTCCGCAATAAAACAACACAACCCCATCGAGTTTGGGCTCGTTTGATTCGTATTGACGAGTTCTTTGGTCCTATATGGTAACCAGGGTCTGATGCTGTAGCTGGAAGGTGGCCATAGGAATTCCGGAATAAAACGAGACAACCCCACCGAGTTTGGGCTCGTTTGATTCGCATTGACGAGTACTTTGGTCCTATGTGCTAACCAGGGTCTGATGCTGGAGCTGGAAGGTAGCAAAAGGAACTCCGCAATAAAACAACACAACCCTATCGAGTTTGGGCTCGTTTGATTCGTATTGACGAGTTCTTTGGTCCTATATGGTAACCAGTAACCCTGGTTACTATATAGGACCAAAGTACTCGTAAAGCTAAATAAAAAAAAACTTGTAAAAATAAAAATTGATCAAACACATGTCTGTATTTACTATAGTATAACATAATAATAAAAAACTAATAACATTTTCCAAAATTAACATCTACGGTATTTTGCTAGGCGGCCGCACCGATTGCACGACCGAGTGCGCTTGTGTGCGTGAGCGACGCACACAAACGGAGACTAGAGAAATTTACCTAAACTAGCTCGGGCTCGCGCGGATGGTGGGCCCTTGGAGAAATGTAACATCAATATTATTATATTAAGTGTAACGAGTTAATTCCTTGAAAATAATTAAATAACTCGGATTTTCTCCTGGAAGCTGTTTTTGATGGGTGTTTTTGGCATTATTTTTAACGAGAAATTTTGAGTACTTTTTGTGTACTTGCTTTGGGGACATGGATATTCTCAAAATTATTTTCAAGAGGTATATTTCAAGTGGGGCTCGATGAGCTCAGCTCACAGTTGTCAGCCTCTTAAATAGGATAGGTAAGCTCGTGGCCCAATCTCACCTGATGGTGAGTGAAGTCCGAAAGTGGTAGCGAGCTTCACCCGGACTCCTCGACAACTGAGGAGTTGGCTATTTTACTCCTAATTGTCGGAGCATAAGTACAACAATGTTATTTGCCCTACCACCAATTTTATTCCTTTTTTTCTTAAGGGGCCACAGTACTACTAGCGCCGCTATTCGTTTTTTATTAATTATGATAAATTAAAGACGTTTCTATAAAAAATAGATCAGTCAACTACTCAATACAGATATTTTAGATTTTTGAGCTATTCAGGCATAGATTAAATGTATAGGAATAATCATAATCCGAATTATTGCCAAAAGTGGCCACTTTAGTACCTAGTTTAGAATATGGGATTTCCTAGATTCTTTTGTTAGCACAACTCAAAGCCTTAACACAAATCTTATTAAAAAGACTTCTGAAGCCATTTCATAGTTTCTTCATAATTTCCTGTAGTCAAAGCTGTGTGCAGTTATATATGCTTGTTTTAACGGTAAAGACAATGATTTTACGGTTTTAAAACTGCACGCCTTACTCATAGTTAATATAACTTTTATTTCAGACATCGAAAAAGCATTATGCGTGAACGCTGGTGAGCTTTTGGATCCAGACATTGCTTTCCAGTTGGCACTTGGCAATTTGGACCCGTTCACTCTGAAGAGAATGGATGACTGGCATCCAGACACAAGTGTTGTGGCAGTGAGTATTCTGGAAAATATATCACTTATTTCAATATTAAATGTAGGGTTTTGCACACGGAAGATTGTAGGAGAGGTAGCTTTGTTAAGCCATTAAAACGATGTTTTCAGTTGTAAGATAGGTAGTCTCTTTGGTTAATAGTAGTTGGGTGGAGTTTGTTTTGTCACTCGGTATTTTAAACCTAGTGATATACAGGTGTTTGGTATACACCCTATCAAGCCTAAACCTACCCATGTTAACATAGTCATATAAAAGTTAGAGCATCATTGAAAATTCGAAATTGTAAAATTAATTTTGTAATTCCCCATGAGGTGGAATAGAGCTTTAACTGGACTCTGCAACCGACCATCCTTCCTCAAATCGTCGGAACAACAACGTTATTAGCGTTGTTATCACGGCGACAAACTTAGATCAGACGGTGGTAATTAACCAGGAACATAAGCCCTACAATCAACCAGACCTAACAGAAAAACTCCTGCCCTTATGGGCAATCGAACAGCTAAACGAAACATGTTCTGATGCAAAGGCCCAATCCCTTTTTTGGCTTAAAAGGAGGCTTCTAGACGCTAAGCTATTTGTTAAGTTTGCTCATGAAAGAATTTAAATTTAAATTTGCCTTTTACGGCTTCTTTGACCAGAGGCCATTACATTAGCTTTAACTATTTGAACGGAGTAGAATCAATAGAGGTGTAATAAACTGTAAAAATCAGTAAAAATCAATAAACACACTTGTTTGTTCTATAATAATTTACAGGAAAACTTAAAAACCAGCAACTGGAAAGAGAAAGCAGTGTCACCGCATCCCAGTATATGGAAAGTGGCCTTTAGGGAATATTTGAACGAGCCCGCACCATGGCAAAAGAAGGTGAAGAAACTGCAACCAATCATTGCTGTGCCGCTGACCAGACCACGGAAAAAAGTAGTGAACCTAGTCAATAAGTATGTGCCAGAGACACAAGATGAGAGGTAAATCGATATACCGAAAGTATTTAATTACTAGCTGTGCCCGCGAACTACGTTTCGCCTTATGAAAGACTTCAACGCGTTCTTAGTTATATCTTCTATGGTTTTCCCGTTTTAGCAACATTTTTTATTGTTTCTCCTCTCGCATTGATCGTAGCGTGATATTACATAGCCTAAAGCGTTCCTCCGATTCATCGAGAATCGAGAAGGTCCATTTATGATAATATTATTCAATAGTATCCAATACAAAAATATTTTTTCAATTCGGACCATTAGTTCCAGAGATTAGCGCGTTCAACCAAACAAGCAAACAAACAATCAAACAAACTCCAGCTTTATTATATTAATATGGATATACCGTGAATATTGAATTACCCGAGAAAACTTACTAGTGCATTCAGATTTAGGTCATATTTCAACCTAACAATGTGTTTCCAAGGTATCTCAATAATTTTGTAATTTTTTAGAGGTCATATCTATGAATGAAACCGATTACTTTCTTTAGACAGATAGCTATTGGCATCTTTGTGGGCAGCAACAAAGTTAATAACAACGCTTTGATCCGTCCATATTTCACCCGTTCGCTTGGCAGCGACCTCAGTCAGTATTTCACGAACAGACGTAGTGAGCACGCGCAACGTAAATCAGCTGGCAGCAGCGCGGGCGCGAAGTATGAGACTGATTTTGCACTGTGGCTTTTCAATATTGAAATAGAGAATATGCGCTTATGGTACGAGTATATTGCGCTGTTGTTGTTTTTCAGAGTTCGTGACTGAGATAGCTCTAGTTTAGCATGGTTCTCGACTCCAGGGTGCAGACAGTCAAAGGAAGCCATGCCAATCCTAAATAACAAACTGACCGAACGCATATTGCGTCTGGACAGGACAAGTCTGCGGCTGGTGACGGGAACCATCACTGGACACTGCTCACTAAACAAACACTTCCACACCGTAGGCATAACAGATAGCCCCCTATGCAGAGCATGCTTAGGGGCCGAGGAAACGGTGTCACATGTGCTCCTTGAGTGCACAGGTGTCACCGAAATACGGAAAAACACCCTTGGATCTCCCAATTCTGTTACAGAATCTCTGGACATACTCGGAGATCTCATACGCTTCTGGAGGGAGGTGGGCTGGCTGGAGTGACGGCCGCCCTCACGTACAATGGCCCACCTTAAGGATTAAGTGCGGAAACCGACCCTGATAACATAGAACATAGAACATAGCGTGGTATTGATAGATAAACAAAGGAACGTAACGTACTACGACACGATGTATACAAATTCGACGACTCGGTTAGCGCAGAGGTAGAGTGATCACCTACTGCACAACGGGTCGTGGGCTCGATTCCCGTATGGGACAAATATTTTGGCATGTGCATTGGGCGTATGTGCATGTGATATTCTATGTTTGTAACTGCACCCACAACACAGGAGAAAATCCTATTGGGTTAAAAAAAATGTGCACCGTTTATAGGATATTTTGTAAATGTAATAAATCAATATTTTTGTATGGGGGTGTAGCTCGCTTACTGTATATAACTGTTCTAACTATTTTTTTGTTATAAAGAATTGTGCATTTTCTTTAAAAATGCAAAATAAATTGAAAAATGAATAAATTCAATAAAGAAAAAATCTCGTCTTGGGCGGGATTTGAACCCGCAGTCTCACCGTTCTCATTATTCTTATTTTATTTAAGTTTCTTGGGTAATTCAAAATTCACTATGTATATTTTTATTGAATAATATTAAAGATCCCCCCTAGGGGGGAAAGGGGCACAATGTATAAGTAAGCTTGCTGTAAGAGTATTGTACACCAATTGAAATGATGTCCATTGAATTTATGCGGTAATTCGTAGGTACTATTCGGTAAACTCAATTCTTTCGCTTCATTCGCCTTTTTACATTTATTTCACCTTTTTCATAGTTGGTAATATCTTATGCAGCTTCACAATGCTGCTCTTACCTAAGTGTTTAAAAATGGTAGAAAATTAGGGCCCTTCGCTTTGCTGGCGAACTGCTGATAAAGGTTTTAATTGAGGCTATTACTGCAATCGCTCTTTACCATACCTACACTGGCCCAGTTATTTTAAGTTTATTAACATTTCTATCACATATGTATAGGGAAAATAGGAAATACTTTTAAATATGTTGACATAATATACATATAAAATAAGTGCATAAGTAAGTAAAGTAAAAGAATCTATCAATGTCGAGACAAAGTTGCGATTCGGTATTCGCGTCCACAATCAGGGAAATGCTTGACCAATTGCAGTCCAGCATGGACCGTGGACTATAGAGAAGACAGAAACACCCGAGCAGAAGAAAGATGTTATTCAATTCTATCACGTATTGACATGTTCATGCTTGCTAGTTGTAAAGTGTCAAATAAAAACGTCTTAAGGCTAATCACTATATGTATACATATATGCGTCGTTTTTTGCTCATGTAATAAAATAATTTGTATGTTTCTTTCATTCCAGCTTAACGATAGAATCTCTGAGCAGCATGTATTACGTCGAACCCGCTTCTAAGAAACCAAAAACGGACTGTGATACTAATTTAAGTGAATCATTAAGTCAGCAGTACACTCAAAGCGATCACAATGTGGCGTTAGCTGAAGATGAATTAGTCAAAGAGTTGCCCTCGTCTCCACAGAGCAGATCACCTATACTGGAAAACAAGGAAAGGTCATACAAAAAACTGAAAAAGTTCAGCAAATTTCCAAGAACAGTCCTAGGCGAGGGTGTGATTGAGAGCAAGTTTTTTAATAATAAAATTGAAATAATAGACGAGGATGTACATAATTCATCTAGAAGTAATTTCAAGATTGAGGAATCTCCAGAGAAATGTAGCAAGAATCCATTTAGGTTAATATCTCCCAAGCAATTAGAAATTGATACTCAATGCATTGAAATACCCGATTCGCAGATGTCGAGCTCCCAAAAAGAGAATTCGCCTCAGAATTCTCCAGTGAAGAGAGAATCTAGCCCTATCCTCAAACCTAGTCCTTGTAGTAGGAATCCATTTAAATTAAAAGTGAATATGGATGTTTTGTCAGATAAATTGAGCGAAGACTCTGTTATAGACAATACATATCCGTATGAAACATTGGTGACACCAGTCGATTCTCAGGTGAGTGCATAGATTTGTGAATTATTTCAGCCTAGGAAATTATAGATTTATTAGCAGTTGGGACATTAAACTTATACTTGGTGTTGAAAGTAGATAAACTTGCATTAAAAAAAAACGGAGCATAGATCTGACTTACTATAGAAATGGAACTTATTCTTTATAATACTTTAAAAAACATGCTAATGAAGTTATACAAAATTCAATTTTTGATCAATCAATCGACGTGATCCACGCTCCCTTATACTGGTTTTGTTTTCCAAATTTGCACTGGTTGCTGAAAAATAATATTAAGACTATGTATAGGTTATAGACTATTTCCATTTTTAGTCACTTGATAGTATGCTTGATTGTGTATGACCAATTTATATAAACTAGCTGACCCGGCGAACCCTCATATTTTTTAAATATTATGATATCTAAAAAATGGACATTGTATATGTATGGGTATAGTACTGATAGAATGATAGAGAGGATAGTTTAGAACACTGTTTATTGCTCTGATTGATAATGAGTGCACGCTACAGTTGATGAAGGTGAACTGATTGCGAAACTATATTACAATAACAAAACGCGCTCGCTGCGTAAACTGCTGACCGCGCGGAATGTACTGGCATCGGCCCGTACAGACATCAGTGATTCAATTTGTGCATTTCAACAGCTATCGTTCGGCGAATCGCCGCCGAAGCAAGCGAACTGTTGGGGAGGCAGTCGATCTCAGCCCGTGTTGTGTGACCAGAATAAACTAGCAAGTGTGAACGCCGTTAAGAAGAACAGCGCCAGGGCGACGGGGCTAAAGAAGAGTCCTTCGCTGCCGGTCAACCAGCCCACACTATTAAGCAAGTTTGGATTCCAAAAGAAGTATGTTTAAGTCAAAATTATCGAAGCGTTTTCATTGTCGAATAGAACCTATAGTTTCACTAGTACCCTCAATTGCACAGTTAGCATTCATACAGTACCGTTAGTACCTACGTTAGTACTTAAGGGTATAAAGTGAGGGTACTAGTGAAATTACTCGTCTCGAAATAGTGCCTTTGTAAAAGAGCGTCGGTGGCGCTGTGGCCTCGGCACTGGACTGTGCCCCGAGTAGAATCGCGAGGCCCGCGATCGCTCCTGCCATGTACCAATGTGTTTTTCGTTTCACGAAATTCATATGTACATTTATCTGACGCTCCTACGGTGAAGGAAAACATCGTGAGGAAACCTGCATACACCTGCGAAGTAATTGAAAGGTGTATGTGAAGTCAACCAATCCGCACTGGGCCAGCGTGGTTTGACTAAGGCCTAAATCGCCCTAACATAACTTGTTAGGGTAGGCTCGTGCCCCTCGGTGGGGACGTATATGAGCTCTGATGATGATGATGATGGTCGCTTGCATCATAGGCTTTAACGTGACTTACCATGTGATGTAAAGGTCAACTTTCATTTTTTTTTCAGTTTCATCATTGAAAAAATTGTTATTATTTTGCCAAAATCTATGTTATTTTAAAGAAATAGTTGAAAGTAAAGTATAATAAAATAAAGTCATTTAAAAAATATATATTTTAATTAATACTTAACTTTATGTTATTTCAATTTTACATTGCGCTGTAATTGAGTGGCTGTATAGAAAGTTGGAACATCATGGTTCAATAAAAATGTGAAAATAGAACTAGTTCTTTTAAAACTTTGACAGCTGTCAGTTGAAAACGATTCTCCCTAGGGCTGAAGAGTGTTACTTTCAACCCGCTCCTCTGGCAACTTTAGACCTACTTTCCGAGTATGAGTAATGAAAATTTATTTTTGTTTCAGGCCCGCATTGAAGAGGTGATAAATTATGTCTGTTATTATGTTTCAAATGTATATTGTTGCATTTCTGATTATGTACAGTATTAATAATGTGAATTGTGATTTTCTTTAAGATGAAAGTGTTAAATAAATGATATTAGTAATATCATTTCTGTTTCTATTTTTTGTAATTTATTGATTGCTTATAATATCACTTCATACCCGTTGAACATTCGCTCGCGCCTTTAATGATATATCAGTACTAGCTTTTGCCCGCGGCTTCGCTCGCGTTAATTCGGGGTAACACCGAAGATTAAAAAAAAAAAATAAGGCAGGTATTTTTCGTTGGTAACAAAGAGTCTGTGTACTGATTTTTAGCTTCCTACCTTGAAAACTGCAAAAAGTCCCATATAAAATTTCACCCCCTCTTTTAAGGGGTTGGGGGCAGATTTCCAAAAAAAATGATGCACGATTTTTTTGTTAGTCACAAATAGTTCGCATACTAATTTTTAGCTTTCTACCTTGAAAATTGCGGAATGCTCCATACAAACTTCCACCCCCCATTTTAGGGAAGTGGGGGGTTAGAAAGAGACAAAAAGTAGCCTAAGTCACTCTCCATCCGTTCAACTATCTCCACTTAAAAAATCACTTCAATCCGTCGCTCTGTTTTGCCGTGAAAGACGGACAAACAAACACACACACACACACTTTCCCATTTATAATATTAGTATGGATATCAGTAATCCTATTGTTACAAGCTCCGGTTCCGGGATCGCGCTAAGTCCCCTGCCTGCAGCTCCCATCTTCTGAACCCGCTGATTTTACTTTACGTTAATTATAATATAATGACATTGATTTACTACCAAACGTAGATAGAGCACTTCATACAAAAACGCGCTTGAAATCTGTCACCTAATCGACTATACATTTCATCATATCAGCCAATAGACGCCCACTGTTGGACATAGGCCTCCCCCAAGGATCTCCATACCGATCGGTCCTGCGCCTCCCGCATCCAGCGGCTTCCCGCGACCTTCACCAGATCGTCGGTCCACCTTGTGGGGGGCCTACCAACACTGCGTCTCCCGGTACGCGGCCGCCACTCGAGGACCTTTCCGCCCCAACGGCCGTCAGTCCTACGAGCGATGTGTCCTGCCCACTGCCACTTAAGGTTTGCAATTCTTTGGGCTATGTCGGTAACTCTAGTTCTTCTACGGATCTCATCATTTCTGATGTGATCACGTAGAGAAACCCCGAGCATAGCCCGCTCCATTGCCCTTTGGGTGACTTTGAGCCTTCTGATGAGACCCATTGTAAGCGGCCACGTCTCAGTTCCGTATGTCATCACTGGCAACACGCACGAATTGAAGACTTTCGTCTTGAGACACTGCGGTAGATGGGCCGAGAAAATGCTGCGTAGCTTCCCGAACGCTGCCCAGCCGAGTTGGATTCGCCGATTTACCTCTTTCTGGAAGTTGGACTTACCGAGCTGGACTATTTGCCCCAGGTAAACATATTCGTCAATAACTTCCAGCGTAGAGCCTCCAACATTCACAGGAGTGGATACTACACGGGAATTCGACATTATTTTAGTCTTGTCCATGTTTATTTTAAGACCGACTTGTTGGGAAACTCTACAGAGGTCTTCGAGCATTGTGCCTAGATCCTCCACGGTCTCAGCCATGACTACGATATCATCAGCAAAACGAAGGTGAGTCATATACTCGCCGTTTATGTTGATGCCGAGTCCCCTCCAGTCCAAAAGCTTAAATACATCCTCCAACGCAGCTGTGAACAGTTTCGGCGATATAACGTCACCCTGTCTCACACCACGCTGAAGTCGTACTGGTTTCGAGTTTTGGTCCTGAAGGCGGACTGACATGGTGGCGTTTTCGTACAATGACTGCAACACTTGGATGTACCTATACATTTGTACGCTGTTAAATAGGTAGTTGAATATGCACACCCGAATTAAAATTACCATAAAGAAAGTACCGTATTTATCGAATTCAACCTTATTCTATATTATTACGGCAACTATTTGAAGTACAACCGAGCCACATTAAATTTGACGTTTTAGTAATTGCTACAAGAAAATATTAACTTTATACTCTCAAACATAATACTCAAAATTGCTTATCGCGTTGTCGCTCCAACGCATGGAAAAGAACTGCACGAGGCCCGATTGGGCAGTTTCTTCACCGGCCCACTTTTCGAACGTTCATGCGTTATCTACGTTTGGTAGTAAATCAATGTATAATGATCAAATAAAATAATAATACATAAAATTTAATATAAGGATGGTGTCAATTCTGTTGGCATTAATCGGAATAGACTAAACTAAATTTAGTTTTAGTGCCAATCGTCTTTTTTGTTCGAAAATTTTAACTGAAAACACAATTTGACAGCACTAAGACTAAATTTAGTTTAGTTTAATCGAATTAGTGCCAACAGAATTGCCACCATTATCTACTTATTTCAGTATTACTAAAATTGTTTTAAACCATCTAAAACGATGGTACTTTATAGTGCAGTGAAAATCTTGAATGTAATAAGAAAGTATAAAAGCCGTCGTCTGCCATTTTTGTAAGTCTATACGTACTAATATTAGTAAGAGGAAAGATTTGATTGTTTGTTTGTTTGTATTGAATAGGCTTCTAAACTACTGAACTGATTTTGATGAAAATTGGTATAGGGATAGGGGGGAGGTAATTTTCCTACGGGAAAAAAAAATCCCACGGGAAAACAAAAATACCGCGGGCGAGGTCGCGAGCGGAAAGCTAGTAAGTAATAAAACGATTGTTGAACATAGACCGTCGGACCATTATTTTTCCTGAGCTGCTATCACACTATATTAATATTAATTTCTTTTCAATACAGCTGTTGGTGCTTTCAATACAAATATGGCGTACTTTCAGAGCCTATACCTTCTCAAAAAAATGTACCACACAACCATGGATTTATCAATCAAACGATTAAGTTCCTGCACACAACCCATCACACAACAAATGATTTTTTTCTTGATGAACTTAATGAAATGAACTTAATGGGAGTGAAGTACCTTTATAGCCCATAAACGCCAGTAACTTTATAATATTTTGACCGGAGGCAGACTGTACCAGGGTTGCTTGCTTGGGTACCTCCGTCTTAGCTCTTTTTTGCCTTCAAGCAGCAGTGTTTGCATTGCTGTGTTCCGGTTTGCAGGGTAAGATATGACAGTGAAATTACTGGGTGCCGTGACTCAGGCGCGGATCCAGTTTTCAAAAAAGGTTGTAGTGCCAGATGGGTCACAGCACAGCCGTAAATTGGTCAAGTGCTATTTTTTGGAGTATTAAGTCGCTCGTGATCAATACTTTAGCGCATTCCAAGAAAGGAGATACTTCCCAATTAGCAAAAAGTTGCTTTATAAATGCCATTAAAGCCAAAAAATATATTTTATAAAGGCCATATAAAAGTTAATAAGACTGCGTATGGGCACAAATTATAGGGAATAAAACCTTGTAGAGATTTTATAGTTACCATATAATAAGCTAATCCCCCTTAAACTCGCCATATAAGGCATATTGTATGGCTGATTAACTATAAATAGGCAAGACGTTTGCTTTTATTTAACAAATTACCCTTATAACCGCTATCAAAATTCGGCAATTTCTCGTGTTGTAGCAAATTTTTTTAAATATTTTTTTTATTGCAGAAACTTGGCAAACAAGCAAACTGCCCACCTGATGGTAAGTGGTAACAGTCACCTATAATACATGTGGCTCTTGTGAGATTCGCAGCAAAACTGCAACCCCCACAAGAACCACAGTGTACGTTGCCAACTTGTGAAGTTGTGACACAAGATGTAAAGTCACAGTACCCAGTAATTACACTGCCATATCTTACCCTTCAAACCGGAACACAGCAATGCAAGCACTGCTGCTTTGCGGCAGAAATAGGTAAGACGGAGGTACCTAAGCAGACGACCCTGGTACAGAGTCTCCCTCCAGTTGCAATACCTATGAGAAGTTCATGATTTATTCACGCGTCATTTGACTCAATACGACATTTATAAAAAGATATTAATTGCCTGCATTATTAGACATTGAGCACATCGCTCTTTTTTCGTATTGTACATACTGGAAGTTTACTTGGAAAAGCAGATTTGTGAGAAATGTGGGTAAGTTTTATGGCAAATTATTAATGCGCCTCGTTAATTCTATCTTTTTTTATTTTAAAAACTATTTTATTTTTGTGAGTTCCTGTTAATTGCTACTATAAGAAGGATTAGTAAATCAAATGTTTTTATAAATCATTTAAAAGTCGTGTACCCTTATTGTAGCAGGCTACTGCAAATATACTCAACCATATTGAAAGATTTTAGGTTTCAATCTCTATAATATTTTTTTAATTCTTAATAAATTCTTCATAATAACATTTTTTGAATACCTACTAGGTACTTTGTACTCTTTTTTATTTTTCAGAATCCAGCCAGTACCAAATATGGATGTGGACTGTTTCTTGACACAGGACGATTTCCACGAATTGTTTACTGAAGTGATGTGGCCTTGGCAAATCACACATTTTATAATAAGAGAAGAACGCTTTGGATGTCACAATCAAACTGATTTGAATCTTCTATCCTATTCCATTATCACTGAACAGAAAAGAAAATATTTATTCTACTTAAACATTTTTTGGTGTCAGCATTGTAGATTAGCAATTTACGACCATTATTTAAGTCATGAGTGCGAATTTAGGTATTCTTCATCGAAAGTGTCATTGTCAAAATGTTGTGAAAATATTTCTACGGAACCCATAACATTTTCTGTCATCTCTTTTCACAATACCGAGTCACTATTATAGTTACCGAGTTTAAAATGTCATGGCTGACGACAAACTTACTCGTATGTAAAGGCAAAGTCAAGCATACATATAAGAATGGTCAAAAACAGAAGCGGGCATTACTAGAAGTGGGCGTAACAAGAAGTGGTCAAAAACAGAATTAGTCCTATCCAGAAGGGGACATTACGAGAAGTTGTCACAGAGCGCCTAAACGGTTATATAAAGGTATGTAAGATAAGGTGATAAGACCAATATGCCATATTAGCAAAAAACACTTAAACATGATTTTATAAAGAGATACTTATATCAAACGAATGCTGTTATAAAACATGTGCAGGAGTTATTACCTTATAAATCATTCGTTATATAGCGCTTTTGCTGGTTTGGTTATACAATAGTAGTTTATGAAATAGTCCAATAATAGGGGGTCTTAAAACACTAGTGTGTGTTTAAAATTCGAGGCTTGCCGAGAATTTTAATAGTACCACACGAGTGTTTTAAGACCTAATTATGTGCAATTTCATACACTACTTTATCTACACTCATGCAATCAGTGGTTACCTCAATTAAATAAAAGACACAAAATTAAAACAAAATCAAACTCATTTCGGTGTCAGTCATCCCGTGACCACGGCCTGATGTAATTCGGCCGAAACGTCGGGAAACAGTAAGTCAATATAGTTATTGTTTACCGCGAAATAGACCCGAGTTAATTATATTTAAAATATTCTAATAATTATTTGCATTTTGAACCGTGCAATTGTGAAACTAATACAGAAATCTAAAACTACATACATTTATATTATTTATTATTTTAAAACCAATAACAGCAAAATAATGAATGAAAAATTCAGGGAAATGGCGCCAACACCAACATTCTACCGCGCATGCGCTGTTGCACGCGCCGCCATAGACAATGTACTGGCACAAAAGAAAATTGTGACAAAACCTCCTTGGTCGGGCTTCGTCAATCGAACTGTATTTTATTGGAATTCGAGTTACATTAAAGTACTGGTTTTGTATGGCGAACCTGTATTATAATGTAATTTGTAAAAGTCCAAGGGCTTTAAGTTACAGATGCTGACCAGCGCGGCGGCGTGGGAGGCTGTCGCCTCCTTCTGCAAGGATGTTATCTCGCAGAAGGAGGCTGCGGAGCGGGCGCGAGGGGATGACCCTCGCCGCACCGCTCCGGCGCAGGCGGTTGGGGAGGAGGAGGCGTGCGTTCCTCAACGCGCGCCAGCTCCCCTAGCAAGCTGGGGGCTGAAACGGCTCGGCCGGCCGAGAGATACTTTTCACCCCTAGCTTGGCCGTCTGGGGGGGTCGAATTTCTCAAGATACTTGTCGACCCCCTCCGTAGAGGTAAGTCCTGGCGCGTGCGCTAGGCAACCCTCCAGGGGGCACAATCGGGGAATGGCCAACGCCGATCCCGATTGTGTCTCCACGGAGGTAGAAGTATCTAGAGGGTTTTTAGCCGGTAGTGGGTCTTCTACCCGAGTCCTGCATATCCTTGGGGTGGCCTAGTCAGCTCAATTCCCTTGTCGAATACCGTAAAGACTGTATTTTCCCTCTTGTAAAAAAAAGGGCTTTAAGTTATGCCTTTAAAATATTAGTGTTGAGTTCTTAATATTAGAATTAGAACATGAGTGTAGATAAAACATATTAAGATTCACTGTTTTTTATTAAGGCATTGGATATAACATTACTAGCCTAAAGATCCTAATAAATTGTGCAAGTGTGACATCATATGTCTGTTAGGGTTGTGGGCATGCCCATCGTGCCCACAACGGTGGATCCGCGCTTGCCGTGACTCACATATTGCATCACAAGTTGGCAACGTTACACTGTGGTTCTTGTGGGGGTCGCAGATTTGCTGCGAATCTCACCAGAACCACGTGTACTATAGGTGACTGTTACCACTTACCATCAGGTTGGGCAGTATGCTTGTTTTGTTTGCCAACTAAGAATGATTCACTTCGTAGATCCGATTGGAAGGTAGCATTGAGACTAGCATACCATTCACACGCGTACCAAGAAATTCGGTAACTCATTTCTATGTCGCACGATAATGAAGTGGAACTCTTTGCTAGCGCATGTGTTTCCTCCTTCCTACAATCCCGGGTCCTTTAAAAGAGGCGTGAAGAAGCACCTTGCAGGTCGGCAAGGTGAGGGTGACTAGTGTGGCGTTTAACTTCTCCCGCACTATCTTCGCATTTAGACTAATTCCACTTTCAACCAGGTGGAATAGGGTCATTTGCTTGGCCTTCTATTAAAAAAAAAACATTACTGGAATCGTTGGTACAGGAGATATATTGCCGACACTTCAGCCACGACAGCTTCAGATACCATATCAACAGGTGACCTGGTGTTCATTGTTGACGAAAATCTGCCGCGAGGAGTATGGCCCAGAGGTCGAGTGTGTGCGGTATATCCAGGTAAGGATGGTGTAGATGGGTAGTTGATGTAGCAACTGAAGGAGGCACGTTACGCCGACCCCCTAGGAAGTTGGTTAGGCTGTTGACATCAGAGAAGCCTGCGCACCTAATCAACTCTGTGCTTTTCGGCACAAGGGGGGAGGATGTTGCGAACACTGAGTTGGCACGTTTGTACAGTGGTTTTAAACAATCATGTAATTGACATGGTTTTAATAGGAAACACCAAGGTCAAGAGAATTCAAAAATAGGTATTTGTAAAATGTATTGCTATCGCGCTGTGTCCGAACAACTCAACTAAGCGCGATAGGGACAACTGCAGTTGGAACCGAAAATATCTATGAGAAGTAGGTACACAAAATATACGTTTCGTAGTCCCCTGGTTTTATAGCGAAAAATTTACCGATTTACTTACTTTTTGCGTCAAAAATTAAAGCGTCTTTTTCTGTTTTTATGTTTTGCTTTTTTCATATTGTTCAATTTGTTTGCTGGACGTTTGAATACAGCAGAAAATTATGTCGATTTTTTAGGTTTTCGAAGGTTTAAAATCTCTTTTAATAATTTACTTAATAAAAAAGGAAAACATACGAACATACTAAATGTGGCCATTGCTTTTAATGGAAAAAATTGATCAAGTAGTGCCCATTATCCAGGAAGGAAACAGGGGACTACGTTTGTATGAAGAAACGGGCTGTATGATTTCCTCTTAAATCTGATACTACGTTTTGTCTGTCATTAGAAGTTTTATTGTGTTTTAATATTGTTTTGTAATTATTATTCTCAAATATATTGTATCCATCCAAGTCTTATATCATTTCTAACTACTACGGAACGTAACAAACCATTTCTATCCCCTTCACACATTATGTCAATTTCATAATTGAATTCAATTGACTATTTATCATTAACTTCTTATTGTAAGCAGGTACACAAAATTAATTAGACCAGATACACAAGCACCATCAAATTGGTATTTTAGTAGGAGACCACGAATAGTAGCTTTCGAAATAACACGTTGAGTTTTAATGTGGGAAGGCGAAATTTTACCCCTTGTAGATAGGCAACCCGAAATAATTGCGTTTATCCCTTACTTTTGGGTAGTCTTAAGATCCATAGACGGAAAGATGACTCGTGCTGAAAGAACGGTCAAAATAGGCCGATAAATTTGATTTTCTAAGGTTGTCTCCAAAAACACGACTATACGTTCCCACTAATGGGCGGGTGCGAGCGTCGGGCATTAGTAGCCCCTTGCCCGGGCATCTCCTCGGGTTTTGGGCACGTCACGTAGTGACGGGCCTCTCTTTGCCCCTGTGCTGCGACTCCGGGATCGAGGCACGGCCCTCCACAGTCAAGGACACCTCGCGGCCACTGAAGGAAGAGTGCCTAGCGACTGCGGTCTATCGACTTATATCTAACGATGCACACCTTGCGGTGGCGCTGTGAAAGACCGTCGGTGGCGCTGTGGTCTCGGTACTGGACCATACCCCGAGTAGAATCGGGAGGCCCGCGATCGATCCTGCCATGCACCAATGTGTTTTTCGTTTCACGAATTTCATACGTACATTTATCTGACGCTCCTACGGTGAAGGAAAACATCGTGAGGAAACCTGCATACACCTGCGAAGTAATTCAAAGGTGTATGTGAAGTCAACCAATCCGCATTGGGCCAGCATGGTTTGACTAAGGCCTAATCGCTCTAACATGTTAGGGTAGGCTCGTGCTCCTCAGTGGGGACGTATATGAGCTGTGGTGATGATGATAATAACACCTTGGCGCATCAGAGAAAGAGAATACGTCTAGAAGGGACGCGTCGCTGCCTGACAACTCGTGCGAACACTTTTCTACGACTTTGACAGCAAAGGAATTTACGACTCTGCATGTTCCAAATTCAAGTCCCGTAGCGCAGGAACATGGCCGCGACCGATACACCCTCTTTGAGCAAACAGCGGTACAGCGACAATTCAGAATAAATTAGTAATGTTAATAAACGCGTGATTGTGTACAATGGGGGCCATTCAAAATTCATCTGATAGCGAAAACGTCCTATTTATAATACCTTTTTAACAAGGGTCGTATATTCTTTGCAGGAAGGAGTAACGCATATTAATTACACAAGGGGCAGCCGTGCGCTGGCCCGAAGTGTAAAACAAAAGATTGTTTTGATAACGGCACTTAATTATATTTCCATTGTAATGAGATTTTTTTCCCTTTGGTGTTCTCTGGTCGGCTTTGATTTTTGATTTATTGCTGGACAGCTCGTGTCTACTTTGTATGCCATTTTCGTCAGTACCAACCAATAAATTAGTAATAACTGCTATTCTCAATCTCAGTCGCAAAGTTTATTTTTCGTAATTTAAGTTTATTTTTTACAGTGAAGATGATGCTGTTTCATAACTGAAGAAATCAAAGTTATAAAAATCGGAAAATAACATGCTGTTTAATAACTGGTTACATAAAAGGGAAAAAAAATCAATTTTCGCAACTGGTTACGAATCTTTAGTTACGAGAATCTTTATCTATAGGGAAATAATTCTCATGGGACCGAGGAAATTTAAAGAAAAATCCGTAAAAGTACCTATAGAGAATTTAGGGTCTGCTGTGTTAAAGTTAAAAGGAAGAAAAAAGATATCGTTTGTCGCGATGCTAAACTTCCACAGGAACATACATCGCGATGAACTTCGCAATAACAGGGCACCGCCCCAGATTATGTCGCGCTGCTAAATCACATTAAAAAATCAGTCCAATCAACAAAGTGCGAATAGAGAGGAAAATGAAATAAATAAAGGATTTTTATTGATAATAAACAATTCCCCTTTCCCAAAAACACGGCACCCCGCAGGCTATATTGTCAATCTGGATGCGTACCTACCTACCTTAGTATTATATATATGGTGCGTTACCTCGCGATGTTTTTCCTCCGGATTTTTTATTGTTGCATGGAAAATTGGGAATTGTGATGCGAACATGAAATTCCTGTCCTGAAAAAACATGGTCCTGTTTTCGGAAGGGCCGCAGATTCTAAAAGTAAGCCGCCACGCATTGAATACCTTGCTCTTGCTGCCGAGCCAACGTAACATTTGTTTTAATGATCTTCTATATTTCTGTTTGAACAGTATAACTGTGGTCTGTTTTCTCTGTCTGATCTAAAAATAATAAGAACGTATAATTTGTCGTTTTTGATCGCGTAGCTTGACCATCGACTTTGTGATTGTGACAAATGGAACGTGAACTTTGGTTTAGGGGACTCTCGAGTTTAGCAATACAGGCATAATGCGCTGTGTATTCGAGTAAATACATCGAAACTATTTTCGCTGAAGTATATTTTTAACATTATTATGTACATTTTTAAGTTTAGTATTATTAAGTATATTTTTAACTGTTAAAATATACAAATGTTGGAAATCAAAAACAAATAAAAATCACATAGGTACTTGGCCTACTGTTAGGCACGGGTCTCTCCTTAGAGCAAGAAAAATGGGTCTTCTAGATTCTAGACGAGTTTGTGTCGTATTGTTTTGGTCTTTGCGAAATCAAAATTGCGGTATTTTTACCACTTGTTTTAAGAAGTTATAATTCTATACATCCAGAATAGTCTAGGACTGAAAAATCGATTGTCACTTTATGATGAGGTGAGATAAAAGTGTGAATAAAAAAATGCGGTGAATAGAAACAAGTGGCTATTATGAAAAACCCGAGTTGCTACATAATTCGAATCTGTCACCCAGTTTTTCATAATTCTAACCACAAATTACTCAAACGACAACCCTCATTTCACGCTGTGCCTATTCGCTATAGGTATATCTGATTAATCCAATCTCTGGGCGAAAGAAAACGGAAAGAAATTCAAGTAACTCGATTTCCTCATACATTCGCGCCTTCCCGTCTCCACACGGGGGCACATCAAATATCTGCCGGTTCACTCTAAAAGAGAGTCAATTTCATTTACATACAGTATTGGCTGCCGAAATTAATTTTGCACTCGCAATGAGCCTGCAGCTTCGCACCTTATTGGTGAATACGGGAAGGAATAATCAACGTCTAATTTAAAAGGGTGGCAAGATCCTGCGTGGTATACCTACCTTTGAGGTGCTTAGGAACGTTATTGGTTTCTTCATTAGTTTGTTTTATACACACTTAATTGCAGTGTTTCGATACTAGTCACAGACTAATTACGTATCAGACGGA
Source organism: Schoenobius gigantellus (assembly GCA_963935595.1). Lineage (NCBI taxonomy): Eukaryota > Metazoa > Arthropoda > Insecta > Lepidoptera > Crambidae > Schoenobius > Schoenobius gigantellus. The sequence goes on along the minus strand of OZ012555.1, from coordinate 8,812,552 downwards.
GTAGTTATCCATCAGTTTTGACATCTAAACTATGGGAATGACAGCTGTCAAAACGTGCTTCATAGAACCTGGGGACTGTAATGTTCTGTGTAAACATACCTGCACTTGTAATATTAAGCTGTAACCGCACTATATTATGATTTGTGTGCTTTTTAAGTCTATGTTATTGTAAAGTTTTGTTTTGTCCTTTTCAGGTAACCCAAAACAATCTCATTATTATACTTTTGGCTACCTTACAAAAGTAAACTCAAATAACCGTATTTTATCCATAACTTGAGTTTGGCAGTAATGGTTGTGCTTACGACCGCCATTGCCATTTATCAAATGAGGTGAAGTGACTGTAATGTTTTAATTTAACTGTATTGTACCATAAAACCTATATGTTTTACTGTTCTGAGTGCGTTCGTTTTTAGCAATTTCCAGTTGCTTAGAATTTTCTAGGGATTCCTTCCTATACCGCACAGTAAAATGATGGAAATGTCTCCCTGTGCATGCGTTCTCTTCCTCTGTCGTTATTATGCTGCGTTTTTCAGCCTCCATTGGACCACTTTCCATCAGGTGATATGAATTGTAAACGCCAAGTAAACATTTTTTCCTTCTTTCTTTGATGGTTGACGTTGGCTGAAAACCCTTTTTGACGTTCGAATCGTCCTGATTATTAGCTGGTCAGGAGGGCTACCGCCTAACTCAGCGATCACGCTTCGATTCGCTTTGCTTTAGGCGGTACGGTCGCGGGTCAGTTTTTTTATAGGTAGAATGCTAATTCGCACTATACAGGCGTGTGTCAGACTTTCCCCGCAAATGCCGGCTGTTGCTTCTAGAATCCGTAATGCAAACTACTTGCTATTAGAACTAATTCTATGATTATACCAGAAATAGGATAACCAGTTACTTAGCATAACATTCATGATATACAGTATCTATAAAGTCTAACTATAAAGCCGTGTTGCAAATGTTGCCGGTAGGTACTTCTATAATCCGTAATGAACCACTTCGTAAAAAATTGCAACGACCAAACCAGACATGGGATAACCAACTCCTTTACATAACTTTCATCTCTGGTTACCTATAAATAATGATTCTATTGGACATTATGTTTGTGACAGTAGTATATTTTTATTGACCAATGAATGCGTTACGAATTTATGAATGAATGAATAACAGTAATATAGGCACTCCTCATTTTATTTTACCGAGAGCGCGTTCTCATTCAGTATTATTTATTGTAATTCCGTTGTATGCACGGACGCATAATTAATTCAGGTAAATTTCACGTTAACTGTTTTAGGCCAAACGTTCCTTTTTATTTCCAAACGTTTTACGACATCGCCCATTGTGATATACTTTTTATTTCATCCCTGTATAATTAAATTTGAATTTGAAAGCTTGATTCAATTTTTTACATGTGACGTTAATTAAATCTCCGGTGGTATAACATATTGATATGTTGAAAGTGAATTATTTTAACACTTAGTTTTTAGCGAATTAGTTTCTCAGCATTATGGCGGCCGTAGGACCACTCCCGATGAAGACGAAGTCCCTTTGTCAGAAATTTTCGTGTATTTACAATTAACATGTTTCGACATAATTATTGCACAGGAATTAATGGCATAACAAATTTTGAGCTCAATTGTGAATAATGGATTCATATGATTTATTATTATAAAGTCTGTCATTTATCAGTCTCCGTTGTGCACTAAATCAAGGATCGTCGCATTGGCGCAGCTAGCAAGGACTTAATAAATAATGCAGTTGATTTTTTACTAATAAGTTGAAATTTATATCGCTTGTAGGTATTGCTGCTCCATCTGTACCTTTTTTTTTCGAAACAAGTAAGCGTAGGCATACAGCTCTCCACATTTCACTGGAGGGGTAAGTACGCACATGGTATGATACGACACTCAGACGTAATGACAGCTCATTAAAATGTGACTAATTTTGATTTGTCAATTCCAATTTTATGTGGCCATGAACTTATTATAAACCCGTGTATGTAGTTTAATTCCAATATCCAACGTGCAATGCAATGCAATGTATCTTTCAAACTCTAAAATTTCATAACACTTTCTCGCTCGCACTGTCAAGTTGGTCTATTGGAATTTTTGCACATAACATTGTCAGTTTCATCCGGTATCCATACAATACTCACACAAGCAAAACATACTTACATCACACTTGCGCACACTTTGCTGTTATAGTCGCCGGCACGATTGTGACGTCAATTTTGTGATTTTGCGCGTGTACCCTCTTGTGCAACAAAAATGGTTACTGCTTTTCATTTTATTTCCATTCTAGTCAATAATATTTCAGTATTATTATTATTCAAAGTGTTAACTATTCGAGCTAATATAAATCATAGTATTCCCCGTTCTTGCCAACTAAGGTGCCGGCAACCATACCAAGGAATATACCTAATGACTGTAGTATTATATTATCTGTGCCTAATGGCTATTACACATATTGCAAGAGGGATGCGCTCATATTAAAAGGTCATTCCATGAAGGTTTAAATTTCTTTTAATAAGTAACTGAAAAAAAAAAGGAAAACAGAAACATGTTAATAGTGGCCATAGATTTTTTTATATGGCCATGAATTCATCTTGCGGCCGTTTCTAATATTCTATATTTATCTGTGGTCACTAGTGATAGGATATTTGTTATTATTAGCTCTATACAAGATAGGTCAAAATTCTACCTCCTGTAAACAAATCCAGAGGTAATCTGAGTGATTGATGTTGAAACCGGTAGTTGTAAGCGGTACCGCGAGGTAAGAGGAGTGGTGATCGCTTTAACATACAGCAATTTGTTACACGTTTTTGTTGTTATTTTAGGTGGAAATGGGTAGCACTCCCACCTCAAAAAATTGGCTACTTCATTCCGTTACATCTCATGAAATTTGCTTTTCACTCCCAGTACCCAATGGGTGATGATGGGCCACTACACACCATTGCAATTGTGGCCACGGAGCAGTATTGCATGATGAAGGACAACTTCCCATCACGACGCGCAATCGTCCGGTTTTTGTTTTGGTCGGAAACTTTAAAGAATCCTTGCGTATTGTGACTGGTGTTTGTCACATAATTATCCGTTCGTTGCTGTGTTTGTCACACAATAACCCGTTCGTTGCTGTGTTTGTTTCCGATTGCTGATAGGTTATCGCAGAGATGTTGGCTTGGAGAAACCAAGATCTTGTCCTTCGCAAGTGCCTTGCCAAACAGCAGGGAGCAGTTGGCCACGGTGTTAACCATTGGCGTAGGTAAGGGGGGGGGGGGCTTGGGGTCCGGACACCCCCATTGAACATCAACATATACTAGAACTTTTCCTTCCAAGTATCAGTATACACTGGGCAAATAGAAGTTTTAATTTGGTGCCCCCCCCCCCATCTAAAAGTTATACCTACGCCTATGGTGTTAACACATACGCTTATGGTCAATCGTGATGAATAGTCGTGTATGGCTCATTACGACTTTTACGTACTTTATGGCATAACTATACAATACAACCAATTAAAAGCCTCAAATTTTCTTGTAACCATAGACAAGAAGCGACAGTCAGTTATTTATGGTAGGATTACTTTGCGGGAACGCCGCTGCGGCCAATATGGCCCTTCTTCCGGCTAAGCCGATGATTTAAACACACAGCTCATCGATTCGGTAATACGGGAAGCGTAATTAATCATAATATTTTAACCGCTTTGCAAAACAGCGCCGGTGTTGAAGGGACGGCATTATTAGGATCGCTTTACCGGCGAAGCTTCGGTTGATGGTATGTTTTATTTTTCCATTATTAAAGACATCGTTGGTAATATGAAATTTAAACTGTCACTCTACTCATTATATTTTTTTAATCAGAAAAGTATATTTATTTAGTTTACCTATACAACGCGTTACAATAATATAATTTTTTTAGTTGGCAAACAAGCAAACTGCCCACCTGTGTGCGAATTGTGAGTTTTATCGAGCTTTACTCGGTCGTACGCATCGAATGCGTTAACGCGAATTTGTATGGAATTAGAGCAGCGCCATCTAGCAGATAGTGACAACTAGATGGCGCTGCTCTAATTCCATACAAATTCGCGTTAACGCATTCGATGCGTACGACCGAGTAGAGCTCGATAAAACTCGCACTAGGCACACTGATGGTAAGTGGTATCATGTGGCTCTTGTAAGATTCGCAGCAAATCTGCAACCCCCACAAGAACCACAGTGTACGTTGCCAACTTGTGACGTAAGATGTAATGTCACGGTACCCAGTAATATTGTGTAAACTCGATGAAATGTTGATGTTTCAGAATTTTAAGGTCTCCTACTATCGTAATATTATATATCTCATCATCTCAGAATTTTAAGGTCTTCTACTATCATAATATTAGGTATATATCTCGAGATTACGAAGTCATAGAAATATTTCTTAGCCTGCAACGATGACTACCAGCTAGTCTACGACGTGCTACGGCTACGAGCTACGAATCCGTAGCATGCCGTAGTACATAAGTCACTCGATAAATACACATGGCACTAAACAATGGAAGTGCAACACGAACACGACAATATTATTATGAACTATGCTAACAAAATATGTTGGAATAGCTTCTTATATCACCTTTGTCACTATATTTTTGCAAATAAAATGATTTATTATTATTACTATCGGGATCGGGACCGCTGCCGCTGCCTCCAAATTATCATACAAATAAAAAACCGGCCAAGTGCGAGTCGGACTCGCCCATGAAGGGTTCCGTAGCAGCAATTAACATAAGCAAAAACTTCTTACTAGATCTCGTTCAAACCAATTTTCGGTGGAAGTTTGGATGGTAATGTACATCATATATTTTTTTTAAGATTTGTCATTCTCTTATTTTAGAAGTTACAGGGGGGGGGGGGGTGGACACACATTTTACCACTTTGGAAATGTCTCTCGCGCAAACTATTCAGTTTAGAAAATGAAGACCTATCCATAGATACCCCACACCCCACACGTATAGGTTTCATGAAAAAAAAATTTGAGCTTCAGTTCTAAGTATGGGGAACCCCCAAAATTTATTGTATTTTTTCTATTTTTGTGTGAAAATCTTAATGCGGTTCACATCTACTTACCAAGTTTCAACAGTATAGTTCTTATAGTTTCGGAAAAAAGTGGCTCTGACATACGGACGGACAGACAGACAGATATGACGAATCCATAAGGGTTCCGTTTTTTGCCATTTGGCTACGGAACCCTAAAAAGTAACGTATTCTCTAGTACTAAGGAAAATTATGTCTGACTTTTTAGCTATCTTTTTGTGTTTATTTTAATAAAAGCTAGTCTAAACGAATCACGAGTATAAACCGACGATTTTCTACGGCTACGAGCTACGAATCCGTTGCACATCGTAGTACATATTAAGTCACTCGACAAATAAACGGGAAAGATTATGTCTGATTTTTCCTATGTTTTTGTGTTATTTTAATACAAACTAGCCTAAATGCATCGCGAGAATATACAGGCGACGTTCTACGGCTACGAGCTACGAATCCGTAGCCGTTGCACACCGTAGTACATTAGTCACTCGACAAATACACTAACGGAACTAAACATTGGAAGTGCGACACAAACACAACACTATGGGGACCGTTGTCTCCAAACTCGCATAATTAATGGTGTCAGGCGTTTTTTTGCGGATGTCCATTACTAATTGTAAAGGAGTAGGTAGGTATATAGCAAAACTTCCGACAAAAAATGTCGGTAGTTGGTACTAACTACGCAGGCCAATGGTGCACCGCCCGCCCTCCCTCAATCGCATGCGACAAAGGAATATCACTAATTAGTAGCACACCAACATGCAAATACTTAGATTCGACGCGTTTCGCCACTCCACGTGGCATCCTCAGGATGTTGTCGCATTCGCTGCGCTCGGACGACTGATTGACTTTTTCCAAATTCTCATACAAAAAAGTAACGCATACTCTACTACTAAGGAATATTATGTCTAATTTTTTCCTACCTTTTGTGTTTATTTTAGTAAAAACTAGCCTAAACGCATCACGAATATTATATACCGACGATGTTCTACGCCTACGAGCTACGACTCCGTAGCACACCGTAGTACATAGGGCACTCGACAAATACACGGAACTAAACATTGGAAGTGCGACACGAACACTAGAATATTACTATCTTTACGCAGTTAATTTAAGTAACAAGTATAATAAGTATTTTTCTTTACTCCAACGGTTTTATTAGAAGTGAAGATAATAATAATTATACATAATTGCATTGTCATCTGAACTAAAGGAGCTCAATCGGACACTGGCAAGTAGGTCAAAGTTAGCTTGCAAGATTTGACCCAAACAAACAGGGCAGGGCGGGCTAAATGAAACCGTTTAAAAACTTACCTTGCATCACGAATATATAATACAGAACATATACTGTCAGAAAATGAATCAAACAACTGAGAATTACAATTTCAGATCTCCAATTGTTTTACCAGCATGTTATGTGATTGCTCACTAACAGTGAGTATCGGTGGCGTTGTGACCTCGGCACTTGACTGTGCCCCGAGTAGAATCGGGAGGCCCGCGATCGATCCTGCCATGTACCTATGTGCTTTTTGTTTCACGAATTTCATATGTACAGTACATTTATCTGACGCTCCTACGGTGAAGAAAAACATCGTGGGGAAACCTGCACACACCTGCGAAGTAATTCAAAGGTGTATGTGAAGTCAACCAATCCGCACTGGGCCAGCGTGGTTCGACTAAGGCCTAATCGCCGTAACTAGTTAAGGTAGGCTCGTGCCCCTCAGTCGTCGTCGAGCGCTCGTGGCAAACGCACGCGTCCGCGGTGAGCCAACGAGCCCGAAGTGCCAAGTGCCCGAAGTTCCAAGTGCCCAAAGTGCCAAGTACCCAAAGTGCCCGCGAAGGTACCCAAAGTACCCGAAGTGCCCGAGGAGCCCAAGAGGGCCAAAGTGCCCAAAGTGCCCTGGAAGGTACCCAAAGTACCCAAAGTACCCAAAGTGCCCGAGAAGCCCAAGAGGACCAAAGTGCCCAACGAGCCCAAAGTGCCCGAGAGGGCCAAGGTGCCCGAGGGGGCCAAAGTGCCCAACGAGCCCAAAGTGCCCAACGAGCCCAAAGTGCCGAACGAGCCCAAAGTGCCCGAGAGGGCCAAAGTGCCCGAGGGGGCCAAAGTGCCCGTTCGCGCTCTGACCGCCGTCGGGAGCACGCGCGCCTTCCGAGTCGCTCCGCCGGTCGCAGGCCCTAGCCCGGGCTCTCCCTGGCCCTGTGCCCGAGCCCGCCGGGCCGGAATTTGTCGTCGTCATCGTTGCGGTGAACGATCGAGTGGTGTCGGCACTCCCGGTGCCTAGTGCTGGTGCAGTGTCGTGTGGCGACCCCGACACTTTTGTGTCGGGTGAACGCGGTGTTTTGTGGTGTTGTGCTGTGCGCTGTGCTGAGCAGATAGGACTGCAGTGCGGCCGCATCGTGCGCATCAGGACTTCATTATAAACTGTAAGTTTTAGTTTATAAGGTAGCTGTAAGGACAATTTTGTGGACCATAGTGGCGTAGTTTTAAGATACAAACACTAAGGTGCTTAATTTTAAGGTAGACTAAGTTTTTGTTGAACTGTCATTTGTATATATTTTGGTGTGATTTTATATACATTTTGTGTGTGTGCGACGGGCAAAGCCCGTATCGGTAGTCCACTATGGACGCCTTCAGCGTGTCTGACGCCACAGGGCCGTCAGACTACGAGGTGAGGGACCTCCTAGGAGAGGTCTTCTCGGGTGGTGAGGAGGATGCGCGTGCGATTGCTGAGCGCACAACTCTCTGGGTCGACAGAGTTGGCACTCCGGCCAGCAGCAACAGCCGCAAAAGGCCAAATCTTGGCCGTTTTTTCAGCGCCAGCTCCGGCACAGAGTCGGAGCTGGACACGGAGGTGGAGGTGGAGGGAGCTAGAGCCCCCTTGCCGAAGGTGGCGCGAAAGGCCAATAAGGCCCGCAAGGGGAAAAAGACACCTGATGGAAGTGTTATCCTCCACTCGGTTGGGCTCTCCCAGGCCCGTAAGGAGCTCGAGGAGGGCCCAGCGGAAGTAGACGTCCCGAAGCCCCCTAAGGGCAAGGGAAAGGGGAAGGCCACGAAGAGGGAGAGGCCCCCTTCACCAGAGGGGCTGACGAATGAGGAGCTTCTGGGTAGGGCGGAAGCTAGCGCCTCGCTCATCGTGGAGGTGGCCAAGAAGTCTGGCAACCTCAAGGGTACGTGTGTGCGGGAGCTCAAAGAGGCCTCCGCATCTATCTTGGGGGTTGCCAGAACTCTGGCGGAGCGGAAGACCTCCGAGGAGGTTCGCCGTTTACAGGCCGACAACCGCCGACTGAAAAGCCAATTAGACGGCCTTCAGTCGGAGGTTGCGGCTCTGAGGCGAGACTTTTCGGAGCGGGGAAGGGGAGCGAGCCCACGCCAGAGGGCGAGCCCGCCGCCAGTGGCGGCACCAGTAGTGGCACCAGCGGTGGCCCCGAAGGGGGACATCGTGACTCGGGACGAGTTCATGACATTCATGGACTCGTTCCAATCAGACATGATGTCCCTTTTCGGGAACATGTGTGCCGCCAGAATGGACGGTTTGGAGGTGGACGGGCGCCTACTGCCGGCCAAGTCGCACCGGCCCCCACTGGCCAGCGACAAGGCCGCTAGGAAGCAGCCCGCCAAGCAGGCACCCCCTGCCGCTGCTGCGGAAGCACCAGCAGCACCCGCGACTAAGAGAAAGAAGAAGAGGGAGGTGACCACCCTGGCCCCTGAGGCCAACCTGCCAAAAAAGGCCAGGGAGGTCAAAGCCAAGAAGGCTCCGGCGGCTCCGGCCGCTGCGCCGGAACCGGTGGCGGGGCCTTCGAGGCCCGACACCTCCAAGCCCCCCGAAGCGGAGGGCTGGAGCACGGTGGTGAAGAGGGGGCGCCGCAAGCCAGCCAAGACGGCGACGGCAACGGCTGCGGCCAAGGCTGCGCCCCCACCACCCCCAGCCACCGCCGCCAAGCCCAAGATGCCTACGGCACCTAAGACTTTGGCGGTGGTAATCACCCTTACGCCGGAAGCGGTGGCAAAAGGCGCTACATACGCCGCCGCCATCGCGACGGCTAAGGGTAATATAAAGCTGGGGGATGTGGGGATAGAGGGGAGCGCAAAGTTCCGGACGGGGATGACGGGAGCTCGTATCCTCGAGCTCCCGAAAGGCACCTCGCCGGAGCAGGCGGATGCGCTCGCCGTGCGCATAGCGGAGGTGCTCGGCGACGCCGCCAAGGTAGCGCGCCCGACCAAAAACGCGGACATCCGAGTCACCGGACTGGATGACTCGGTGACCGCGGAGGAGGTGGGCGGGGCCTTGGCGACGTTGGCGGAGTGCCCCCGCGCCGCGATCAGGGTGGGCACGGTCCACCCTGGTCTCAGGGGCATGGGAGCCGCCAACGTGTCGGCTCCCATCGATGTGGCGAAGCGCCTCGCGAGCGCTGGAAAGGTGACGGTGGGATGGAGCAGCGCCTCCATCCGCCTGCTTGAACAGCGCCCCATGCGCTGCTTCCGCTGCATGGGGATCGGTCACCCCGTGCAGCGGTGCCCCTCCGCCAAGGACCGCAGCGCGCTCTGCTTCCGCTGCGGTTCGGAGGGGCACGCAGCCGCCACCTGCCAAGGGCAGGTGAAGTGCGCCGTGTGCGCGGACGCCGACAAGTCTTCCACTCACCGGATGGGGGGCCTCAGTTGCAACCCCCCACCGGTGAGGGGAAGACTGATGCCGAGGGCTGCCACAGCGGCGGCTACCGGACGGGCAGCACTGTCCGCCAGGGAGGAGATTCCCATGGACACCGCCAATGGCCAGTAGGTCCACTGGGAATCTCCTCCAAGTCAACATCAACCACTGCGCCGCGGCACAGGATCTCCTGTGCCAGTCGATGGCGCAGTGGTAGATAGACCTGGCGGTGGTCTCCGAACCGTACGCGGTGCCCCAGTCCACGAGGTGGGCTGAGTCCACCGACGGCTCGGCGGCCGTTGTGGTGCCACCCACGAGCTCGGTCCCCCCCATCTCGGTCAGGGAGAGGGGGCCCGGGTACGTGGCCGTCAAGTGGGGAGAAGTGGTGGTGGTGTCCACCTACTTCTCCCCGAACCGCAGTCGGGCAGACTTTGAGGCCTACCTGACTGCGGTCGAGGAGGTCGTAAGGAGGGCGGCGCCCCTGCAAGTTTTGGTGGCGGGCGACCTCAACGCGAAATCGCGCGTGTGGGGCTCGCCTGCCACGGACATCAGGGGTGGTTTAGTCGAGTCCTGGGCCACGAGCCTGGGACTCGACGTCCTCAACCGAGGGTCCACCCCAACGTGCGTGCGGTGGCAGGGTTCGTCGATCGTCGACGTGACCCTGGCCACCGCACCCCTCGCCGCGAGGGTGAGGGACTGGAGAGTGGAGGCAGAAGAGGAGACCATGTCGGACCACCGGTACGTCCGATATTCGGTCTCCCCCTCGCACGCCTCCACGTCTCCAGCGGGAACGGGTGCCGCCTTCCGCCGATGGGCGGTGACGCACCTCCAGCCCGACGTGGCGCTGGAGGCGGCGATGGTGCGGGAGTGGTCCGAGCTGCCCCCGCACCTCGCCGGCGACGCTGACGGCATGGCGGCGCATTTCGCGGAGGACCTTAGCGTCGTCTGCGACGCCGCCATGCCGCGAGCGAAACCGGCCGCGCGCAAGCGGCAGGTGTACTGGTGGTCGCAGACCATAGCGGATCTGCGCGCCACCAGTTGGAGGGCGCGGCGCGCCTACCTGCGGTGCAGAAGGCGCGCCACCAGGAGGACGCCCGACGAGGAGGAAACTCTGCGTCGGGCGTACAGGGAGGCGAGCAAGGCCCTCAAGACGGAGATCTTGAGGGCCAAAACGGAGTCGTGGAACTCCTTCATAGAGCTCCTCGACTCCGACCCCTGGGGACGGCCGTACCGGCTGGTGAGGGGGAAGTACGGAAACAGTGCTCCCCCGATACACCAGCTGGACGAGGGGCTCGTGCAGAGGGTTCTAGGGTCGCTCTTTCCCGACCCTGGACCCTTCGAGCCCCCGAGGATGGTCGCCCCCAGCGCCTCCCTCGAAATGGAGGAAGCGGGCCCTCCCGTGTCGGACCTCGAATTCGACGCGGTGAGGGAGCGGTTCCGGCGCAAGGGGAAGGGGAAGGCGCCGGGACCGGACGGGGTGCCAGCGAGGGTCCTGTGCCTGGCACTGGGCCCCCTGGAGGAGCGGTTCCGGGCGGTGCTCAATACGAGCATCGCCTCGGGCCGGTTCCCTCAGGGCTGGAAGGTGGGGCGACTCTGCCTTCTGCGGAAGCCGAATCGCCCCGCTGATGCCCCGTCGGGGTACAGGCCGGTGGTGCTGCTCGACGAGGCCGGGAAGTTTTTTGAGAAAATTCTCGCTTCCCGGATCGTCGAGCATCTCGAGGGCCCGGGACCGGACTTGGCCGAGCGCCAGTACGGTTTCCGCACCGGCCGGTCCACCGTGGACGCGGTGGCCCACCTCAAGAGGTGGACTGAGGGGGCCACGTCGGCGGGGGAGGTTGTCGTTGCGGTGTCGTTAGACATCCGCAACGCATTCAACAGCCTCCCCCACGAATGCATAGAGGAGGCACTGCGTTTCCACGGAGTGCCCCTCTACCTCCGCTCCCTCATCACCGATTACCTCCGCGGGAGGGAAATCGTGTATGAGGGGGCGGACGGTCGCGTCCACAGGTGGCCGATGGCGGCGGGAGTACCCCAGGGTTCCGTGCTGGGCCCTCTGCTCTGGAACCTGGGGTACAACTGGGTTCTGCGGGGCAACCTCCTGCCGAATATGGAGGTTGTCTGCTTCGCCGACGACACCCTTGTCGCGGCGAAGGGGCGCACGTACGAGGAGGCGGTCCACCTGGCGTCGGTCGGCACGACGATGGTCGTCCGGCGCATCCGCCTCCTCGGGCTGGACGTGGCCGTCGAGAAGACGACGGCCATGACGTTCAGGCCGCCGCGTCGACGCAGACCCCAGGCGGGGCTCCGTGTCCGAGTGGAGGGGGTCCAAGTCCAGGTCGAGAGCTCCATGAAGTATCTCGGTCTGGTGCTGGTCCCCCGATGGGATTTCGAGGAGCATTTCAAGCTCCTCGCCCCAAGGCTGTCTGCCGCCGCGGCAGCCCTCGGACGGGTCCTCCCCAACGTGGGGGGACCGGGCGCAGCGTGCCGTCGACTTTATCAGACGGTGATAAAGTCGATGGCGCTGTACGGAGCCCCGATTTGGGCGGAGCGTCTCGCCCCCCGAACGATGGCCCTCCTGCGCAGGCCGCAGAGGGTCATTGCCACCCGGGCCGTGCGGGCCTACCGCACGGTCTCTCACGGGGCGGCCTACGTTCTAGCGGGCTCGCCTCCGTGGGATGTCGAGGCACGCGTCCTTGCGGCCGTGCACCGACATCGGGTGGCAGCGAGGAGTCGGGGGGAGCGGCCCCTCCCGCAGGAGGTGGCGCGCGCGAGGCACCTGGCGCAGAGGGAGGCTCTCCGCCAGTGGGCCGAGACGCTCGCCCACCCAGCTGCTGGCCACTGGACGATCGAGGCCGTTCGTCCAGTGTTGGAGGAGTGGGTTGGGCGCCGGCGAGGCAGCCTCACCTACCGGATGGTGCAGATGATGACCGGGCACGGGTGCTTCGGACATTATCTGCATCATGTCGCACGGAGGGAGCAGACGCCGCAGTGTCACCATTGCGGCGCTCCCGACGACACGGCCGGGCACACCCTCTCGGAGTGCCCGGCCTGGCGACCCCAGCGCGATGCATTAGCCCTCGCGCTGGGCCTAGGTAGGGGTACGCCCGTCGCGCTGGCCAGCGTCGCACGGGAGATGCTGACCAGCGCGGCGGCGTGGGAGGCTGTCGCCTCCTTCTGCGAGGACGTTATCTCGCAGAAGGAGGCTGCGGAGCGGGCGCGAGAGGATGACCCTCTCGCCGCACCGCTCCGGCGCAGGCGGTTGGGGAGGAGGAGGCGTGCGTTTCTCAACGCACGCCAGCTCCCCTAGCAAGCTGGCGGTTGAAATGGCTCGGCCGGATGACCACCGGCCGAGAGATACTTTTCACCCCTAGCTTGGCCGTCTGGGGGGGTCGAATTTCTCAAGATACTTGTCGACCCCCTCCGTAGAGGTAAGCCCTGGCACCAGGCAACCCTCCAGGGGGCACAATCGGGGAATGGCCAACGCCGATCCCGATTGTGTCCCCACGGAGGTCTAAGTATCTAGAGAGTTTTTAGCCGGTAGTGGGTCTTCTACCCGAGTCCTGCATATCCAAGGGGTGGCCTAGTCAGCTGAATGCCCTTGTCGAATACCGTAAAGACTGTATTTTCTCTCTTGTAAAAAAAAAAAAAAAAGGCTCGTGCCCCTCGGTGGGGACGTATATGAGCTGTGATGATGACTGTCAGACAAAAAACCATGAGAAGTCCATGACCATGAGATAAAATTTTACTTACTCACAATTTTAATAATTCGTTGAAAAAATATTAAAATATTATTATCGAATGTAACTAAAAGCAAATTTCTCAACTAAAACTTATTTCAATGCATTTTCTTTCAGAATGCAAAGGAGCGTTTCTGCACGATGCGCGAACAGAGGGTTCATATCGCCTACTTACGCTGAACTTTGTTTTCCTACTGGATAATCTCGAGTACAAAGGTTTATTACGTATTAATATCTTAGACAGGCGTATTCATTGTGAACGGTTGAACGTCGGGGCTATATTCTAATCCCGTTGAAAGCTGGAATCCGTAGTTGGCTGTATATTGCTGCGCGCGCTGCTGTTTTACACTGGGCACAAAGGACATGGCCCGTTTTAGTAAGGGGCTGTGCCCCAGCACGTTACAGCGATCATTTATGTGTCAAATGAAAGCTAAAAATATGTCATTTCGAAATATATATGCCATTTTACATATAAAGCAGTTAGTAGTAGTAGTAGTAGAAGAGTAGTATCGATCAATAGAGTAGATATCGATACCTTGTGAGTATCGGAACGCCGCCCTTAAAGACGGAAAGAAGATGGACGAATGGCCCAAATAACTTATTATTTTTTGTTGCCTTTTTTCCGGGGCTTTTACTGTTGTTTATTATATCTCACAAATAATTATTAATTATTTAAGGAATTTTCGCGTATGTTTTATCACTATGACTACTACAATATAAACAAACTTTATTAATTAATAATTGCGAGTCCAGAGAGTCTTTATTTATTTATTATTTCAATTAAACATTTGTCACCATTTTAACTGCTTTATACATTTGATAAATACCTACATATTTTAGAGCATTTAAATACATATATAAACGGCTTCACGGAAGATCAGCGTTGCAGACTTGCAACTCATGCTGAGTGAAGACCTTTTCGGTAGTATTATTTTATTTTTCCATTAGATCTAGTTATAAGACCATTATTGTGATTTAACTACCGAATAAAGAATATGAATTTGAATCTGTGTAACGGTCTGGGGCAGAAACGGGCCATGTCTTTTAGTCGGTCTATACAAGGTTTTTGGCACATACCCTATCAAGCCCAAGCCTACCAGTGTTAACATAATCATGTTATGGTGTCATTGAAAATTCAAAATTTTTCTAATTCTCCATGCATTTTTTTCACAGATCCAACGATTTATATGGCGGATTTCTAAATTAATTTTACAATTCGGAAATTTTAATCACCATAAGTTTAATACGACTGTTAGCATGGGTTAGGTTGCGGCTTGATAGGGTATAACGTACTAGCCGGCAGGGCAGCCTAACATTCCGCATGGTGCAGGTACTTACCGGGCATGGCTGCTTCGGTCACTACCTGCACCGGGTCACCCGTCGGGAGGAAACGCCGCAGTGTCTAACTAAGGCGCATAACACATTGCACCGGACACCGCTCCGGTGTGCGGCGCTGCGGTTTTTAATTTTGACTGAAGAATCTTAATATGTATACAAAAACCGCAGGGTATAACACACTCACACCGCATGCCCGTGCGGTTGTGCGGCGCCCGCGACGGCACCGCACTCCCGGACGGTGATGCGGTGTGGTCCGCGGGGTATGCCACACTGTGCCGCAGTATCGTACGGATTTTTGCGTAGAAAGGACGTGCATACGCGTAATAGATCTCGACATAGATAATGCGGCGATGCGGGGCGTTGTGCACCGCAGCTCCGGACGGTGATACGGAGCAAACCGTACGGTGGCACGGTTCCGTGCCGCCGCAGCCGCATGCGGTTTTCGTCCCTCCGTACACCGCAGCGGTGTCCGGTGCAATGTGTTATGCGCCTAATAGAGCACGGAGGTAATGGTGCATTTAGACATTTAGTGTCTCTACATACATTTAAAATCTCTCGACATCTATCACTGCTTTATTTAAAAACAGTATTTGGAACATAAATCACTAATTGGGGCTTACTAGCTTATAAGTTATAAATAGACATCGGATTATATGCATTTGCATGTTTGCATATGCAAATGCATATAACTATATTATATTAGAGCGTCGGTGGCGCTGTGGTTTCGGCACTTGCCTTCCAATCGGGGGGTCGGGGTTCGAGACCCGCCATGTACCAATGTGTTTTTCGTTTCGAATTTCATATGTACATTTGTCTGACGCTCCTACGGTGAAGGAAAACATCGTGAGGCAACCTGCATACATCTGCGAAGAAATTCAATGATGTATGTGAAGTCGACCAATCCGCACTGGGCCAGCGTGGTTGACTAAGGCCTAATCACCCTAACATAGGGTAGGCTCGAACCCCTCGGTGGGGACGTATATGAGCTGTGAAGATGAAGATGATATTATATTGCATATTTTGGTACCTTTTCATTGATAGTGCTTATTTCAATAGTTAGGTATAGGTACGTGTTTGGTATGTTGTATTATGTACCCGATGCAATTGAGAAACTAGAAACTAAAAACTTTCCTCTCGGCCAGTCCTTGGAAATAATAGAAAAAAATATTGAACTGAGTAACGTCCTTCCGAGTTCACTATCGCAGAAGGTTCGTGGCAAATTAAATGCAGTTTTGTATAAAAACCCCGGTTTTGAAGGCATGAAGAAAATTGACGCGTTTATCAACGGCACCGGACAAACTCTGTCTGAAGAGGTCTCTGTAGAAATGGCGCAAAATTTTAAGTTCTGTCCGGTAACGTCAGTTGACGTTGACAGGTCATTTTCATATAAGCCTATAAATTAATATTAAGTGACAAACGTCACAAGTTTGCTGTAGAAAACTTGGAAAAATATATTATTGCTTACTGCCACAAGAATTATAATCATCATCATCACAGCCCATATACGTCTCCACCGAGGGGCTCGAGCCTACCCTATATTAGGGTGATTAGACCTTAGTCAACCACGCTGGCCCAGTGCGGATTAATAACTAATAAATATCTATAATTTTTAATTATAATGTGATAATACTGATAATAATAAACGTAAATTCTAATTGTAAATGTTTTTTGATTGTGCATATTTTTTGCATACTTCGCCCTTTTTGCATACCTATAATCCGATGTCTAGTTATAAAGCACTAATTGGGGCTTACTAACTTATTCGTGACCTAGCGCCGCAATTGCTGTGAAATCGAAAACTATATTGATAGAATTCGCATGACGTAATAAGCCCCCAGGCAGGCCCCCGTCACTCGCGCAATGCAGCGTTATAAATACCTACCGCTAAGTAGCGCGCCGGCGCGCCGACCGGCAGAGGGCCGCCGCCACCCGCCGCGCCGCACGCGAGACATTTATTATTATTATCAAATGTTGTAACTTGCTTTTTTTCATAAATTTGTTTTTTATTATTTTTTGTTTTTTTATTATTTTATTGCTTTTTTGTTTATTATATTAATTTGGTTTTTAATTTCGTTTTGTTTTTTATCAATTATTTTTTTTTATTTATAATTTTCTTTTCAGAACTACAAACGGGATTTTTATACCTAAATCGAATATTGTTCCGAAAATTTTATTTTTCAAAATTTTTATTTTAGTAAAACTGAATAACCGTGCGTTCAAACATGAAAAAAAAACATCAGTTATGTGTATTTTTTTCATAATAATTCGTAATTTTTTTAATCATTTGTAATTTGACAAATGAATAAAATCTATGAAAAAAAATGGGATTGGTAATTTTTAAATGCTTAATTTGTATTTTTTTAAATTTTTAAATGTATTAATGACGATAAAATAATATTCTATACTCTTATTTTTTGACATGTACTATTTTAAATTTTTAAATATTTGCGCACTGCCAATTTAGAAGTAGATTATGAGGAATCATGTGTAGGTATAATTTAACACCAATCATGTATTTTACCATATTCTTGCAAATAAAGTACTATTATTATTATCGTTTTATAAAATTAAAGCACATTTGAGTCAGGGGCTTTCCTCGCAATCACTTTATTTCATTAATCCTACGTATACCATTTTGTTTATGTTCTTTGTACAACCCTTAAATTTTCGCTCGACGACGCAATCACGCGGTGTACGCGGGAATCTCGATTCTCGGCGCGCGTTCATAGAGACCTTTTCTTCTTGCAGCGACTTTTGTCTGTCGGTTTTGGCTATTATTATTACAGCGATTCGAGCGTTTCTATGGGAGTGATGTATCTGTTACGTAGTAACTATTATCTAATCTGTGCCCCAGGTCAGCTCCTCGGCCACAATAGAGCCAATTCCTCGGGACACGACGCTACGTACGATATTATAATTAACGATCTCCATACGTATTCATTACACCAATTTGCGGCTTAGATTAGCATTTCATTTCATTGCGTGTAGGTACGAATTTTCAATGCATATGTATTTCAATTTGTCATGAAATGTCGGTAGATAAATTTATTACAGTTTATAATCAATCATATTTCGTATCATAGTTCGTCACACTAATATTGGTCCCGACCGGGATTAGAACCTTATAGGCAGTTTCACTAACATATTATTCAAGCAATCGTGTATGTTCCTAGAGTTCCGTGCTTAAAAAGGAAAATACAGTACACTTATAGTTTTTTTTGTATTTTTCTAGTAAATCCCCGATGCAACGCACCTACAATCTAGTACTGATATGGTGATTAGAATAAAATAAACACTCATATTATGGTCTCACATAAATTTATTTCTTCATATACATATGTATAATTTTGCGAATCCACTGTGTCCCGAGACGCAGCGCGGGATAATTTACAAAGTAATAGTCTACAAACTCCTAAAGTTACATTCACACGTTCCCGCCAACCGCATTGCGTTCGCCATCTTTAATTGCACTAAAATAATTACTTTAGCAAGAGCTTGGACAGTCCAGGCCCTTCTTAAGCTACACCATACATGCACGCGATGAGCAAACGCGTATTCAACTCATAAGATACTCTAAAAACCTTTTTGATTTATTTACGCGTTCAAATATTAGTTACGTATTTACGCGTTCAAATTTCCAATTTCAACTGTTCACTTAATGGGGGCGCCATCCCAACTGACCATAAATTTATAAAAAGTAACTTGTTTGAAAATGTCATTTAAAAATGACGTGTAGTTGTTGGAATCTATTTACGAATCACAAAACTTGTTGCTATCCTTAACGTGATAAGGATAGCAACAATCCGTCACTCAACTGTCGTAGATGTCCAACGTGGTGCATCCACATGACTTCTATCGTGAGCCAGACTCCAGTAGGTACCAATATTGACTACTAAACAGTTGAGTTGGTGGCACAGTAATCCTTTTGAATATTTCTCTTTTTTATCTGCGTGAAAAATATCGAACCCGGTGAATGTTTAAAAATTAACGATCTCAGAGCCAAGTTTTATGGTAACATATCTTGTGTGCAAGATCCCAGAGGCTTTTGCGAACGCGTCTCATCTGTGCCCCACATTAGGTAAACATTAGCAAAATAATTCATAACGCAAATGTGTGTACTCCGTCATTGTCGAAACTATACAATATTGTATTTATACTAAACGTAACGAATAGGCATATTATAAAAGGTTTTAAGATTATGATTTTAATGTTTATGTAAGGATCACGATCCTACGTAGAATACAATAATGGTTAGCTGCAAACACTAAAATTAATAGCGAAATAGGTAAATTACAAACTAACAAATACAAAATTATAAAAAAGTACATTCGAGCAATTATTTCTCAATAACAAAAAAACAAAGATACGGTTCATTAAAATATACATTCAAACGAACACATACAGAAATTAGTAAATCAGTCTTCACGTTAAATGAAACGTAACATATTTAACGAACGAAAGGTATACAAATAATTAAATGTAAAATGATTGATGGAATCGAACGATATCATTACATCATAGCTTATGTTATAGGAGAAAAAAAACATTTTTTGTACTATTTCGGAATATGCAGCACCTTCGTAATGGCATGGCTTACTTGTACTATTATTTATAAAAATGCTTGTAACCTCAAAGATAATGGACAATGATAACAATACTTATTATGGGAATAAAAAAAACTGTCTTAGTCTAAATATGAAAAGAGATCATGAAATGTGCGTTTAGAAAGGTTACTATGATACACAAGGACAGAAATACTTAAGTAACGGACACCAAAAAAGTTATAAAGACAAAAAAAGGAAACTATCACCGCTTCGAATTGTCCTAACGCTCCACACTTCGCAAAATACATGATTCGTCAACGAATATTGAATTTTAACTATAACATCATTTCAACAATTACACTCAATATAGTCTAGGCAAGTAGTTAGGATTCGAATTATTTTTGTTGTTAATTTTAACATTTTACCTCAAAATTTGGTATTAAGATCTAAGTAAACGATTGGCAGTATACACACGAGGTCTCGTTCGACCGCACCGTGGAGAACTTTCAAAATATACGACTAACGTGAATTTTCACTCATTTTTTAAAGTTTTGTACAACTACATGACGTAACATTCGTTCGGGCATCGCGATCTCTCATAATAATTACCTAAGTTTACATACAAGCTCAAATTTAACTTATACGTAGGTAGATCGATACAAGTAGTAGGTAGGTATATTGTATAAAACGAGTGAAAAACCTAAAAATCTTACACTTTACTAGGCAAGGGGATTAATGTAAAAGATTATATAGTACTACACTTAAAGATAGCTTAAATAGGGGGAGGGGGAGGAAGCGCGGTAAACGCGTAATCCAAAATGACTCCTTATAACTAAATTAAAGTTTAACCGATAAAAAGCGTAACTAAGAAGGTATTAACATTAATTAGCTGCAATTTTTGATCTCGGCTTGAAAACGGTTTTTAGGCTCATATCGGCAAGTTCCAACCATCATGACTTTGGAGTTGAAATCCAATTTAATCCGTTCCTCCAATTCGAACTATACCACAAGGACATAAACATTTTTCTACCTACAAATAGATATGTCATTACATCACGATAATCCTATAAGCAAGCGGTGACAATAAACATAGCAACCACAGTATATATTTCAAACAAACAATCATAAAATGTAAACAATCTTTTCTCGACTTTTACGAGATACTACGTTAAGTATAATTTAGTTAAATTGAACAAATACGGGTACTTACATTTATTTTAACATATTTATTACGTAATCATATTTTTGTTAAATGTTTAAATGTGTATTACTATTAATATTTATATTTCCTTAATAAATTACTAAAATGAACTGTAGGAGGTATGTAATTGCAACTTCCTCGTAAAATAAAAATTATTTCCTACTTTTCGTTGATTGTTAAATTAGTCACAGACATTGACATAATTATAAATTCTTTCTGATAAAAAAAAAAAAAAGTTATTATTTGCGTACAATAAACCCAGTTGGCTGTACATCTAATACTTTAAACAGAACTATTAAGATTGTTCACATATTAGGATTGTAGGATTGAATTAGAATAAAAGTTTATATATAACACACTGAAGTGGGTTATAAATTTCCAACACCGATTGCTCAGTGCAAATGCGGGGTTCGCATTTTGTTTCTGCTATGTCTACAGTGAAAACCATTCGACAAACGGCGTCCACCTCAGGCAAGATGAAAAATAAAGCGATACTAAATTAAAAAATTCGAGTTGCGTGTCGCTAAAAATAGCTATATACATAAAATTACTTACTACTCACAGGACTGACACATTTCACACGACACAGCCGATTCGTCTAAGAGTAATATAATATTGCAATATGAAACGAGTTACCACAATGTACACTACTTAACATATTTCAACACCCGATATGAAAAATAAACTTCTAAATACCGTTGCAATAACTATTTTATACAATTTTTCATAATATGTCTCGTCTTATAAGTTGTTACAAATCGTATAATATTGCGATAACATTAAGTCTCTAAGCGCACTGTTTCATCGTCTAAATTACACTTCAATAGTTAATATATTATGCAAATTATCTATTCTTGCGTAATTCATTACATCGATATTGAAATATTTTCATAAAACACCTTTAGTAATTTATAAATGCATCTATAATTCAACGGCCAATATGGACTTTGTCAGTTCCAAAAGAGACAAAAATAGCACGAACAGCGTTCAAGATCTATCTATAATAAGTATCATAGGATAATTAATTTTTTATATTAATTTATTACCCTTCCGACTCACAATCATGTTTTTATAGTGGTCACTATCGTAATAATATATATCAGTAATAGCGTTCCTAGGCACTCATACAATATTAGCCTTGTTATGTATATATTATGAATGAACATGCACTATCAGTCAACAAATACTACGTTAAGCATAGACGATCAGTAACTTTGTTTCGGAATAGCGCTAACAGTATTGCAACATGTTTGTAATCCGAGTTTACACGAATTACAATAGTTCAACGCACACATCGGTTCGACTTTGACGGTTCCCATATAAACTTGTGCTAAGATTAATTCATCTCACCACAGTGTAACTCGTGTTAGAAACTGTCAAGTTAACGTTTAAAAAATAGATTTGACGATATACAGTATAAATGCATAAAAACGGCAATTTTAAGATTGTCATCTTGTTGTAGCATAGAATCATTAGATACCTTTAGATATCCAGTAAAATGAACATAAATTAAGTTTTGATTAGAAACCATCATAATCTAACCTGAATATAGGGTAGACCGGAGCAAAATAAATCATTGCGTCGAATTAACTTCATAAGAGTTCATTCAACAATATTTCAAGTATGCTATGAATTAACAAGAATGTGAAATAAGATTAATTATGAGTGTATATCATTTTAGGCAAAAACTTCTCCTTAAATGAAATATGTGTAAAATTATCCGTAGGTATGTATGATGTAACCGCCAAAAAATATATTTTGTCAATAATAAGGTTGATTTGCTTAGGTGATTTACTTTCATTTTAATCGTCCGATATGCAAAAGAATACTTGCATGTGGCAAAGGTGCATTTTTAATTTTTTACCCTATCATGTTTTGATGTCTCTGACCTACCCTATACTCTGTATGCGATAAGATTTGTGGAACAATGAGCAGTGGTTGGTCTTACATCTTACAAATATATTGATGTCCAACAGCATGGTCTAACTATATCGTAAAATTTATTAATTCATAGCATCAGCAATTAAACTTATTCCTTTCAAAGTAATAGTTTAAATAAAGATAGAACTTTCCAGTTAACCACTTATTACTTTAATAAATCCTCACCATTAAACACTTTACCAAAAAAACTGAGAAAAATTTTTTTTTGGCTTGGTGACGAATATCCTCTTTTATCAACAGATACACCATGCCGTTGGCCACACGTTAATAATCTGTGGTCGTGTTCAGCGTCTGGCGTTAAGTACAAAGGGCACGCGCCACGCGCTAGACCAGCCTGTCTCATTGTCAGTTGGCGTAGTGGTCGAACGATCCGAGGTATTCCAGAGCGGCACGGTAGCAGAATTCGTACTGGTCCTAAAGGATACACAAAGCAATTTTGAAATTAGGATAGATAGAAACACTTTATTTTGCACAATCAATAACAGATACTAGGAGAATACAAACACAAACAACAAAATAGGCGGCTTTATTACCGTAGCCGATTTCAGCCAGGCGACCTATATAACCACCTCATTCTATACACAGATGTAGGATGAACGAACCTTGTGAGTGTTTTTTGGCAAATAAATAGCAGTGCTGCTAAGATTTATATATACTGACTTGTGAACCATTGGCGTAGCTGCATTGACTTTCAAAAACGATTGTAAAATCCAACTTGAATAAAATATATTGATTTTGACTGTTATAGGCGATTATGCGCTGGTTCAAGGTAATACTAGAAGAACTAGGTATGATTAAAATCAAACATAAGAGGGCTGCTGCATTAGTATCGTTTACTTGTCAAAACCAGACATAGATAATAACAAATGATCTAAAACTGTCAAAAAACATTGTCCGCAGAGGTGTCCGCAATACTGATTATTTTAAAATTACACAATTATTATATGGTAAAATAGTCGTAGTTTTTTGTTGAGGCTAAATTTGCTATTCTACCAACCTATTGCGATTTGTATTTTAAACAATGTTTTATATTCTGTTAAGCTCATGTAAATAAGTCATTTTGAGGAGCTCCGCGATTTGCCAAAAGACATGTTACTCGTCATAGACCATACTAAATAGTTCATTGATAATGTTTGAATGAAAGCAAAAAGACAGCAGCACTCGTAAAAAAAATGAAGTTACTGAAATATTGTCTATGGTTACCTCAGTTTGCACCATGGCGGGCCGCTGCGTGCGTAGCGTGCGCACCGTTTGAAACACGTCGACCACGCCCTCGTATTGCATTCGCTCAAGGACCGTCGACAGCGTGATGAATACGCCAGTGCGGCCTACTCCCGCGCTGTGGGAACAAGATTCAATATTATATCAAAATCATTCGACTTTCAAAAGAACGTCACAATAAATTGAAAACTCTCTTAAAGTTGTTTCGAGCTTGTACCTCTTCAAGAGCTAAATTTTCAAACGACATACATATTAAACTCCTAATAAAGATAAAAATGTATATGAAACTTAAGTGAAGAAGAAGGCTACAGTTTTTATTGCAGTTCGAGAAATCGAAATAATACTAAAATTGACAACACCAAATAAATACACACTAACCTGCAATGAACAGTGATTGGGCCGTCCTGACCAAACTGCTCTTTAGTCTTGTGCACTTGCCCTAAGAAGTCAATGAAACCTTCACTGTTCTTAGGCACACCTTGTTCAGGCCAGTCTGTGAATTGGAATTGGCGCACTGTTCTGGACGCTCCGTCACGTGCGTCGGTCACCTGTAATAAAGCAATCAGTTAAATGAGACCTTCGGCCTAATAAATATATTTAATAAATACCAGGTATATAACACCAGGTATTCACAAAAGCAGAATAAAACTTTATGAACTTTACAATGAGCGTTCATTAAATACTAGTGATCAATTTAAATTGTATGTAAAAACTTATTCCAAAGTATTTAAAAAAGTTTGTAAATTTGCAAAGTCCAATTATTTAAGCTCTAAAATAAAAAATAGTAGTGACAAAATTAAAACGACATGGAACATTATTAATAATGAAACCGGAAGAGTAAAAACTAATAACAACAATTTTTGTTTAAATATTGAAAATAAGAAAGTTACAGTAGATATTGAGGTAGCTACAGAATTTGAAAAATTCTTTACTGACATTCCAGTTTCAATCACAAAATCTTTGGATTCCTCCCCCACTGTAGCCGAATCTATTCTAAAAGATTATGTTAAAACTTGTGATGATAAATTTAAATTTGCCCATATTTGTGCAAATGATTTAATAAAGTCATTTAAAACGCTGAATAAAAAGAAAACCGTGGATCTGTGGGGCAACTCTGTAGATGTTTCCCAATCTGTAATAGAAACAATAGCTCCAATACTTGCTAGTATTTTTAATGATTGCATTGACTGTGGTGTGTTTCCTGATCTAATGAAACTGAGTAAAATTATTCCATTACATAAATCTGGTAGCACATCAGACCCCAATAATTTTAGACCTATCTCTGTGCTACCTACTTTTAGCAAAATCTTTGAAAAAATAATGTTGGAACAAATGCAAAGCTTTTTTAACAGAAATAATCTTCTACACTGTAAACAATTTGGTTTTAGAAAGGGTCGCTCAACAACTGATGCTGGTGTTGAGTTAATACAAAATATATATGAGGCCTGGGAGGACTCACATGATGCGCTGGGCGTTTTTTGTGACTTGTCCAAGGCGTTTGATTGCGTTCATCATGACACCCTGATCAGGAAATTACACTACTATGGATTTCGCGACACTGTTCTGGATTTACTCATCTCCTATTTGACTGAGAGGATTCAGAAAGTAGACGTCAACGGGGAGAGGTCCCAGGGCGCCTCGGTTAAAATGGGAGTTCCGCAGGGTTCAATTCTTGGTCCTTTTCTATTTTTAATATATATAAATGACTTGCCTGCTTTTGTACAAGACAGGCATGAGATTGTATTATTTGCAGATGATACTTCACTTATGTTTAAAATTAAAAGACGATTGCAAATTTATGACGATGTAAATAGTTCTATCTCAAGAATAGTTTACTGGTTTAATGCGAATAACTTGTGCCTCAATGAAGGGAAAACTAAATGTATAAAATTTGTTTTACCCAATGTTAAAGAGGTTCACACCACTGTTAACATAAAGCATAAAAATGTGGACCTTGTGGATACCGTAGTATTTCTTGGTATTACTTTAGATTCAAAGCTTCAGTGGGGCCCACATATTGATAAATTGTCGAAGAGACTTAGTTCTGCAGCCTACGCTGTATGGAAAATACGTCAGCTGACTGATGTTGATACAGCAAGACTTGTATACTTTGCCTATTTTCATAGTGTGATGTCGTATGGCATTTTGCTGTGGGGAAATGCTGCCGACATTCAGACTGTTTTTGTGCTGCAAAAAAGGGCTATTCGTGCTATTTATAACCTTAAAATAAGAGACTCTTTGAGAGAAAAATTTAAAGAAATTGGTATTATGACCGTCGCGTCGCAATATATTTACGAGAATATAGTATATGTTCATAAAAATATACATTCGTTTTGTAAAAACAGTGATATTCATTCAGTAAATACTAGGCAAAAGAATATGTTAGCGTTACCAAATACTAGGCTTAAAAAAATTAATAATTCTTTCAAAGGCCTTTGTGTACGTTTCTACAATAAAATCCCAAATAATATTAAAGCACTTAACTTGAATAAATTTAAAGTCGCTATCAAGGGCGCACTTATGAAAAAAGCATATTATAAAGTGTCTGATTATATGACAGATAAAACTGCTTGGGATTGACAAAAAATGTGATAATTGACGTTTAAAGGGTGTTAACACTTTGTGATAGTGGGATAAATTTCATTCGAGTAACTGTTCCACTCACACCGACAGGCATTTCTATATTATTTAAAAAAATGTATGTGAAATATAATATTGTAATGTTGGCATTTTAAAAGAGGAGACAAAAAAAAAATACAAGACCTTCCGAGTTTCTTGCCTGTTCTTCTTGAGAAGGCTCTCCCAATTTCCGAACAGGTGTAGAGTCAATTTTTTTTTTTTTTTTTTAATTTTACTTGTATTTGCACACATCTTAATAATGATTGGGGTGTGTGTACATACAAGGATTAAATAATTTAGTTAATTAGATTCTTGGTTGAAGATTTTTATGTTTTTATTTTGACGTCAATAAGTGCCTGTAAAGGTCTATATTGAATAAAGATTTTTGAGTTTGAGTTTGAGTTTAAAATAATATACCATAATTAAAAAAATATTTCCATACCTTGAACTCTCTCAAGATGTATTGAGGCATATTATATTCTGCGATGGGATCCACAACGAAACATTGGTAGCGAACGGAACGATCCGAAGGCCAATATTGATGACATTTTTCCTAAAAAGATAAAATTAATTTCAGCTGCAATGTTATAAAAAGTCATAATATATTGCGAATGAAAGATACACTTACCCTTCCCATTTCTTTCAACTTCGTGAGCATCACAATTATGGTGGAGTTGTGTTCCCAAAGCATGCGCCAGAAATCATCTGTGGTGTCCGGCAATGGGCCCTGAGTGGCGATGTAAGCCGCCCTGTATCTGTAACCGTCTACAAACGACGCGTTAATATAATCCGAACCGTCGCGCGGTGTCAAGCAGACTCTAGTCGATTCGAACGGCAATATATGAACAAGCCGGTTCTTATGTTTGTTGCAAGGTAGACTGGCCGATACAAAGCGACTAGAGTCTGCCTTCATATTCGCGAGCTTCTTGAATTCCAACTCCATCCCTGTTATGTTCTCCATTGGGTCCACACGCAACAGTTTCTGGATGTGGGACTGTAAGTTGCGAGCCGGTACTTCTGTGTCACCGCACACAACGGCCTCGAGTAGCGCGTCGTGAATAAATATGTATTGGTCTTCAGTCTGCACCATGTAATTGCGTTGAGCTCTAAGGCAAGTGACATGACCATAAATGTCGACGGTACGCTCGTGTCTGGCCCTTTCAAGCATAGAATCGATCACAATGAAACATCCCGTACGCCCTACACCAGCAGAGCAGTGTACGACTAGCGGCCCAGCATCAGGGGCGTTGAGAGCGCGTACACGTCTTAAGAATTGCAGGAAAGGCGCAGGGTGATCAGGAACTCCGTGGTCAGGCCATGCAGTAAACTGCAACTGCTTGATCTCTCGTCTCTCAGCAGCCCCGTTTCTTGTCACTTGGAATGTACGAATGCAATAAGTTGCTAGTTCTTGAACTTCTGCTATTGTTACCGACATCATACCGTAAGTTTCACTTCCCCGGCTTGGCCAGTACTGATCGCATTTAATCCTTGTCCTCTCCTCAAGTTTTGTCATCATTACAATAGTGGATGTTCGCAGTTCCCAGCACATTCTCCAGAAATCGGCAAATGTTTCTTGGAGAGGACCTTGGGTAGCCACATACGCGTTATGTTTCCGATAACCATCACAGTAATTAGCATTGATGTAATCACTTCCCAGAATTCCGTCTATTGGTTGAAGTATGACTCGGCTGTGATCGTAGGCGATAACATTAGCATAACGGTTTTTAGGTTTGTTTACTTCCATGTTGGAATGGTCCCATGTGAATTGTTGGCCCGGTTCAATACTTTCGTATTCTTGTGAGAATTTCAAATTATCGTTTGTCTTGAGCCTTTCGATATGTTCACCAAGCTCAGATATAGGAATAGGTGGATGAGAAATCATTGCAGGGGTTTGGAAATTTAACCTTCTCATTTCAACAGGATCTGATGGAGCACCGAATCCAACGTCAGCAGACATTAGAGGCCTAGTTACAGCAGCTTGATCGGGTGTTTTACACGGTTGTCGTTTTCTCTTCAGAATAAAAACAAATACTAAGCACATTGAGAGCATTAATGCAGCTATAATTGGACCGATGATCCAAACCATTCCAGCTTCATTGGTGTCATTAGCTTTTTTAGTAATTTCAGGGTCCAGATTTCCTAAATTAGGATCAGGTCTACTAGGTTCCTCGCCAGGAGGCGCTTCTCGCATGTCCAATGAAAGATATTCTGAAAATGGACTTGATGTGTAAAGGTGTTTCTGTGGGGTGTCCACGACAGCTCTTACAAACACTCGATATCTTTTGGTCGGATTCAATTTTCTATTTAGAAAACCTTCATAAGTTTCATCGTTACCCAAATGAAATGTATATAATATATTTCTTTGTAAGAATTTCGCAGCAATGTATGGAGCATTTTCATCATCCGTTCTAGCATTATTCTTTATTAATTCATCTGTTAGGAACATGTCAGGCATCATTTGATTATGTGCTTTGTCATCTGGTACTACAACTAGATAATAATGGGAAATAGGACCATATTCTTCGGAAGCTTGAGGTAGAATAACAAGTACTTCGTTATCCACTACCCCATAGAAATCTGGTTTTACCATAGGTTTAGGTGCAGCCATTTGAGTTGTTACCGTTATTTTTGTTGGCGGTCTGTACGAATCATCATTGGGTATTGCACTTACGTTTACGCTGTAAGTGGTAAACGGTGACAGATCATTGATTGAATAGGATGTTCGGTCCTTTTTTATTATTATTTCCTTTTTCGGTATTTCTTGCGTCTGTGTCATACCTAAGGAATCAACAAACTCTTTGATTGCTCTATATGAAATCTTATAACTAACAGGGTTTAAGCGTACTGGCGGTGACCACGAGAGCGTCATTGAATGAGTTGATACATCTTGAGCCCTCAAATGTAAAGGCACTTCTTCTGGTCTAACTTTTACAGTGACTTTTTCAGAAAGTCTTCCCAAGCCATCTGCAGTTTTCGCTGCGACAGCAATAGCATACTCTGCAAATTTTTCTAGGTTTTCTAAGTCAGCTGAATGTGTTACATGTACATTTTTTTGTTGCCATTCATCTAAATCTTCAACTGGTGCCATGCTGTAAAATATAACGTATCCAATAATTCTCTTTCTAGTTCTAAACGTTTCCCACCATACTTCGACGCCAGATTCAGACGTAGCTACAGCTTTAACTGACATAGGAGCTCTACCAATGTCCCTTTCAGTATGAATTGTAAAATCTTTACTGTAAGGTCCAGGTCCTTGATCCGTGTAAGCTCTAACTTTGTATATGTAGTGAGCATCTTCTTCTAACCCAGTGAAGACTACTTTTGTTTGATCTGTAGTTTTTTCAACAACAGAAGCCTGGTCGCCTCTTTTGTAAAATTGAACATCATACTTTTTTATTTTTCCGCTTCTATCAGCTCTTGTTGGCTGTTCCCATCTTATGCTGATAATATCAGGTGTTTGGAAATTATGTGTAATATTGGTTGGTGGGCCTTTAGGTGGTCCCTCGGGGGTAAGGAAGTATTTGACAGCATCTTGGCCAACACCAATGTGATTTTTACCAGCAATACGAAACTCATAATTGACACCTCGTTCTAAGTCCGTAAACCTAAAGGAAGTGACTTTGATCGGTAAATGTTCATCAGTAAAATTTTGGCCCTTAATTCCATGTTTCAATCTGTATCCTAATAAGTCTCCATAGGTCTGTATAGGTTTTTCCCATTCTAATTCCAGGGATACAATTGGGTCGCGTTCCAAAACCCTACAAGAAAATATTTTCAGTTAAGGCACTTTTACTATTGGCAATAAGTCAAAAGGGTTTCACAATGAAATTTAGTTTCCGTTTAATCTTTACATTATAAGCGTGATAATACTTTAAATAGCCAATTACTTACTTGAGAGCAATAACGGGCCGGTTTGGCACACCGCCAGGTGTTCTAACAGTCACTGGCGCACTTCGGTCCCCATCTCCCTTTCTTGTCAGAGCGGCCACTTGGACGGTATATCTAGTGTCGGGTTGTAGGCCTGATACATTTAACGCGAGAACAGTGTCGTCCATTACATTGAACCGCAGAGGCTCGTTAAGAAGTCCTTTGCCCTAAAATACAAATACCTTAATTTTTCCACGAAACACGATTTCGGTTACATGCAGGAGTGAACTATAAAGTTACTGTCGCGTTTTAATTAATAGTCAGCTTATTAATCTAACAAAATTGTAGTTTTTGATTTTAAAGCGCCATTATATAGACCTATTGTAATGATTAGATTTTGATACGGTTAGGTGTTTAATATGAGGTATTAAATTCATGGAATTATTACTTTGCATGGATTCTATATAATAGGTATGCAGTGTAACGAGTGAATCTATCGAGGCGACTGATATACAACAAATCATCCTCCGTCAAGCCTAGCGGACGTAAGGGTCTTAGATCTTATTGAAAGTACAGTAAAATTAAAGAAATATTTTGAGAAGGTTAAGGTAGAATAAATAAACAAGCAGTTAAGTACTTTAAGGTTAGACTGTGGTTTTCCTGCTAAGGACAAATAGAAATGCAGATATTAAATTACCTCTTCCTTTAACTCCTGAACATGGACATGGTAACCCCTTATAATCCCATGCTTGTCCTTTTCTTGTGGCGGCTTCCAGGTGATATTTATTGCAGTCGAGTTCACAATGTTGATCTTCACGTCTTGGGGTTCGCCGGGCACTGTGAGCACATAAACAATATGTAAGATACTGAGTCAGACCTATTGCACTTCGACCTAATGCCCTATCAGCATCTACGGGAGCGTGCTATTAAACATCACTACCTAAAGCATATTTTGGATTTGAAATCGGGAACGAAGCATCCATGTCATAGGATATTATTAAGCGTTGCAAAATTTTCACAAATTTATGTGCGGTCGGTAAACGCCATCGGTAATGCTGATAGAGTATTTGGTCCTAGGCGCGCGTAAGCACACGCCTCTCAGCATCTCGATCGGGCATTTGAATACCAACACACACTGAGACATAATCATTTACGCTCTTTCATATCACCATAACCAATTAAAGTCAATTACCTTCCAATCCACATTGTAAAGAACAACTAAAATCGTCAAGCGTTATAAAAAAAATAACATTTAATAATATTAGTCTATGGTTAGTTAAGAATTAGTTCAAAAGCAGCATCTATATCACCTTTTCACACACTGCAAGGGATCATGCTTGGGACGTTAAGACTTGGGAGCATCAATTCAGACAAGTGTTACTGGAAAGGATACACCAAGTCTTACAACTCCTCTAAAGGCATGCCTGTTCAATAGGTTACCACTTGCAGTTTGTTTTAGAATCACAAGGTTAACACTAGGAAGAGTAACTACACAAAGCTTAGGCACAAGCACAAACGCACGTAAAACAAGCACTATAGTAATTTATACTCACTCTTTATAGCTGTACGGGTTACCAGCAGCCCATACAAAGTCAGTGACGAGAGAAAAAAGAGAAAAACGCATTCAAATACACTTAAGACAAATTGTGCGAACATTGCAGGGCGAACTACTAAGTGAGAGAATACGAGTAGAACGCTTGTCGGCGAAATGGGGATTCTCTTATTTTACTTCCTCGTGTATTTTGAGCTCTTTAGGAGGCACATTCGGGTTAAGCCGCTCGGGACGCCGGAGTCTGTCTATGTTCGCGTGCATCGCCTTTTTCTGTTCACAAAACAGTGCAGACGAACTGAGGCCCTATAGCTGTTGAAGCGGGCGTAAAT
Organism: Schoenobius gigantellus; assembly: GCA_963935595.1. Classification (NCBI taxonomy): domain Eukaryota; kingdom Metazoa; phylum Arthropoda; class Insecta; order Lepidoptera; family Crambidae; genus Schoenobius; species Schoenobius gigantellus. Next base: position 8,780,498 of record OZ012555.1, on the reverse strand, counting down.
GGCTCTCAGTATTTATTCAGTAACCGAGTGAGCTTTTGAATGTGAAGTGAACAGAGAAAGGAAGCAGCTAAATTTACTTGTCCCTCGGTGTAGAGTAGTCACTCACACGCACATGTATTGATTAACGCGACGGCGCCAGTCAGTGTGTGTGCTTCGTTGTGTACTTCTTGTCATGTGCGTCCAGCTTTGGTCCATGTGTGTTGTCATCGTACCTTGTGTTGTCTTCAGTGATTGTGACTGTGTCAGAGTGTCGTGGTCCTTCGCAGTGGTCTTCTACTGAATTGTTGGATGTAGGTACTTAACAGGAGTGTTCGTTGCCGGATTGTCTCGGAGCGTTCTTTGAGTCCTGTCCGTTCAATGTTAACGGCGATAGCGAATGTTAGCCATACCAGTATATATATTCTGTTTATGTCACAATATCTAGTGTGCATGCACGACGATAGATCGAAGAGTACAGAAGAAAGAAGGCGGAAGAGAAATCGCTACTGGCAAGATCTTGTAGCATAGAGCAAGTGAGATAGACAGAGATAGAGATAGAAAGACAGAGGTAGCGCGTATTCTAGTAGTATCCGAGCTGAGCAGTCGGGATGCACAGGCGAAGAGCGTCGCGTTTACGATCCGTCGGATCCTCGAGTGGACCAATAGGTTAAAGTTTGTAATTTTGATGGATCCTCGGGACATCGCTTCGACAGCCTTCCCGCTAATAGAGTAGATAGTATACAGTACAGAGTAAAGTGAGTATAGAAGTAGTTGTGAGTAGTAGGTATAGCATGCGCGCGTGTCGTGTGGGGACGGTATTGGTATTCAAATGCGGCGCTCGGGCCGTGGTGCGTGTAGGCTGGGCTTTATAACCGAGTGAACGAGCTCACGTACTGATCGCACCATTCGTGAAGTGGCACTTTGATTGAGAGTAAGTCTGGCGTCAATTCGCGGCTTAGTGTGAGTAGCTCAAACGGTTATAGCTGTGGTGTCACGCACTCGCTCTCTCACCTCGTGTCGTCGCTAGTTGTGCTGAGTGCTTCCTAAAAGTGCGGTCGTCGCTCTGCGCACTTCAACCGTCATTATGAATTAGAATGACCGTGTCGATTGCGCAGAGCGACTAGTGAACCTAACTGGTGCCCAGTGAAATCAATTGAACGAAATACGGTGCTGTGTCGGTAAAGAAAGCATGCAAAATTGTGTCCATCGCTAAATACTCAACAATTGTGCGCCAAAATCAATAATACAACAGGTGCCGTCGACAATATACCAGGTGCAGTATAAAGTTTGCATTTCAGTGAGTGCCATGTTAGCGAGTTGACCGATGACGATCATTCAAAAGAAATCATTACATGTGACAGTGAGTGGAGATATAAACTGACAGTCGCTCGCGATAAGCGACAGAATACTGTAAAACAATAATTATAACAACTATCAGTGGCATGAGAAAATTATAAATATATGGAAATTTATCGGCAAGCATAGTAAAACTTTGTTACGAGAATTGACCTCCTTGATTAGAATCCTGCTATATGCTCATAAAAAGGAACAAAAGAAAAAAATGACATTAGTATATAGGTAGAAATTAAATGCGCTTATGATGTTGACATATTATATTATTATAACAATTATAAAATAGTAACCCTTCGATCACATAATAATTAATGAGTTAATAATGATGACCATAACCCACCACCAGATAGGAACATTTTTTAACCCATTACTAGATTTCAATGAAAAATTGAGATTATTACCCACAGCTAATTTCCGAACAATGATTTGCTAAGTTCTGGTAGTTAGTTATATTAATTAAGAATATGGACACAAATTTTCATTGAAATCTATTAAGATTTTATGCAAGGATCATTTTAAGTTATCGAGTTATTATTATGAAGGACAATATTAATAAAAAATAAATTTTCACCAATAGTTTACCCATCCAGATTGAGCAAGAACATTATATTATTCAATGTTAATTGTTAAATGTTATGTTAATCAATAATACTAAAATATGCAATACCAGAAGAAATAATTTTAAAGTAACAAATGAAATTTTACGAGAAAACCTTATTTTCTTCGGATATTACATTATTTTTAGTTCTGAAATTAATATCTAGAGTTAAAGTTGTCGGAATTCATTGTATGTATGTGTGTGTGTTTCTCGAGTCCACGATCTTCATTAAAAATAATATTTTTTTAAATTGCGCTGCAAGAATTCATGTTTCGTGAAGGTGTACAAATTCAAAAAAGTTTAAACATTTGTTATGCTTAATTATTGAACATAGATAAAGTCTTTATATCTGAGGGTAGGTTGTGATTTTCCCCAACAGAAACGATGTCATGAAACATTATTTATGTTTCATTGAGTAAGTCTGGCATTGGCCCTTAAAAACGTTATAGAGATTATTCGTTGATGATTGGAAAAGTTTATTTATCTTAATTTAAACAAATGTTATGCAATGCAATATTGAATTTCATTAGCATGCATTAATAATTTAATATCTTATATAGGTTTAATGCAAAGAAAAGTTAATAGGATATAGATTTTATGAACACTGTCATCAAAATTTTTCTACAAATAACTGTAACACAAATGCACGTTTTCTGTATAGAAGCAGCAATTTAAAAAAATCACCCTTTTATTTCGAAACCACTTAGTTCAAGTGCTTCATACCCAGGACTGACTTTATGTACGTCAGTAGCTTGGTGCCTTTGTACCTATGTTTTCCTTTTTTCTTAAGTTTATTATTCAACAGGATTATAATATAATTACACGAATGTTCTAAACTTTGCACCAACCGAATTACTATTACTTTATCCGCTTCGTTCTATTCAACGATATAAAACCGTCAAAAACCTAAAATATTGGCCAGATTTTGTGCCAAATTCCAACATCCAGCAAACAACTTTGGGCTATAATATAAATAAATAAAGCTAAACATAGAAACACACCCAAACTTTTGCCTTTATTTTTAATGATAAAAGTTATTAAATCGGCCTAGCTTCAGAGGAGGATACAGGGGACTACGAAACGTCTATTTTGTGTATTTTTCATAGGTATCTTTGGTGCGAGCTGCTCGGGTACAACGCGACAGCAAAACATTTTATAAATACTTTTTTTAATATCTATTTTTAAATTCTCACGTCTTTTCGGTACTCCGTGGTTTTTTGTTATTTCGAGAAAGCAAAAAAAAAAACGCGTGTGATACTTTTTAACTATTTAACTGATGGATTATTTGGTTAATTATTTAACTGTTGGATTAATTAGATTTTCTTTTTTCATACTGCCTATCAAGTAGCTATTAGTTCGGTTGACCGAACAGATGAAACTTTTCCATCCAACTAGTTCGGTTGTACCCCCACCCGATTGTAGAGCCACCTCTGGTATCATTATATAGTTCGGTGTCGTCGAAACACTTTTGTTTGCGATTGTACTGCATTAATTTTTAAGTAAGTTCACATATTGTCGAAATTAAGGGAAAATCGTGGAATCGAGCCATTGTGTCACTGACCAATAAGCGAGTGAAGTGATTCGCGACAGAAATGGACACGTACCGTCTTCGTGCGTGCGTACGGTGACGGGGTAGGAGGCGGGCCCGTCCCCCACGCTGGTGCCGGCGAGCACCCATATGCGGTACTCGGTCCAGCGGCGCAGCTCGTCGAGCAGGAAGCTGGTGTGGTTCAGTTTGACGACGGTCGCCTCGGAGTCGCCGCGGCCGGACTCCACGCAGAGCAGCTTGTAGTAGGCGATGCGGCCGTTGGCGCGCTCCGCGGGCGGCGGCTGCCAGGAGACGCGGATGGCGGTGGGCGACACCGCCGCGGCGGTCACGTTCATCGGCGGCGCGCCGGGCACTGAACACGCGGCCACGTGAGCACAGACCAACCCAGACCCCGTACGTCGCCCGCCACCGGTAACGGTGCCACATTCGACAGCCCAGACCCCGGACGTCATCCGCCAATAACGAGTAAGAATACCACGTTTGACAGCCCAGACCCTGTGCGTCATCCGCCACTAACAAGTGGGAATACCACGTTTGACAGCCCAGACCCCGTACGTCATCCGCCACTGACAAATGGGAATACCACATTTGACAGCCCAGACCCCGTACGTCATCCGCCACTAACAAGTGGGAATACCACATTTGACAGCCCAGACCCCGTACGTCATCCGTCACTAACAAGTAAGAATACCACATTTGACAGCCCAGACCCTGTATGTCATCCGCCACTAACAAGTAAGAATACCACGTTTGACAGCCCAGACCCCGTACGTCATCCGCCACTAATAAGTAAGAATACCACATTTGACAACCCAGACCTCATACGCCACCCGTCACCAACAAGTATACCACACATTCGAGTCCGACAGACAGTAGACAGAGAAATAAACAGCGCCATAATCACCACGAGAGAAAGAGAGAGAGGTAGTATCGGCTCATAAGAGTGAATCGAATCACTAAAACCGACTCCGATATCGGAATGTCTAATGGTGGGTGTTAAAAGTTATGACAACTTATTAAACGTGCTAATTTGAATTAACATTTAACATACATAGTTTGAATTGATAACACGAAAATATTATTTTTAATACGCTGTATATTTTTAACAAGTCTGTTAAATTATGGAGAAAATTTCATTGATTAATGCTAGCTTAAATAGCCTTACCATTTGTTTATTCTAATATTTCTAATTATGATGAAAATTAACCCTTTGAGATGGGAGGTTAATAAACACAATGTCATATATATTAACCATATTGTTAGTTCCAATGATGTGGATAGAATAGCGCTTAAGTTAATTAACGCTTTGTATAACATGTTATTTTTAACATTAACGTTTAACTCCGTAAAATTGAATAGCATTTAACCCCACCTCTAATCAAATCTTCTCATCGACTCCCGAGTCCTTTCATCGACCTCGAATCCTCTCATCGACTCCGAGTCCTCTCATCGACGTCATCGACCTCGAATTCTCTTATCGACTTCTAATCCCCATTCTACTCTGAATCCTCCTATCGACTCCTTTATCCATGACGAATATCATGTACGAAGGGTAGATACTAATAGTATTAGTAAATGCGATCGATATATACGACCGCAGTCAGCTTGAGGACAACTTTCAACCGACTAACAAAAACAATATATGTACGATTGCACAAGACACATTTTTTATTTCTCTTTCATAGAACAGAAAATAAGCAAAGTCAATATCGTTGATCGATTACCCTTTGTACTTTGCAGGCGAATCTCAATTAATTCTTAGGCTGTCTTAACCAAACCAACGCCTACACTACATGGATTCCATAACTCCGTGGTGTCGATAAGGTTTTAAAGGGTTCGATAAGGGATCCTGCTCCACGTGTGTATTCGAATCATTTAAAGTCAATAGTCTGTGACCAATAGACCACCCTGAACTGTCTACAGCACAACTATCCCATAACCAGTTTTACTATAATTTATCTTTTTATGAAATATTCAAATTCTAGATACTCAACAGTGATATTAAAATTTATTGGTGACTGATTTTATTTATTATAACTTTATTGCACAGTAAAACTATGTACAATGGGCGGACTTAATGCATTATACCCTACCAGCCATTGGATTCAACAGAGTTCATGGTAATAGTTCCGAAGATTCCTTTGTTATATGATTATGAAAAGATTTTTTCTTAAATATTCTAAAAAGCCATCTAAATTCCACCGTTCGGATAGTTAATTTGCACAAGTCATCAAATTCATTTTGAATAAAGAATATTTTGATTTCAATTCGATAATTCAGACCCTTCGAGTGTTACATTTATGTGAGGACATGTAACTGCTAAATGAACCAAGTCGATTGAACCTAAGTACTAAACCTAAGTAGTCGATTTATCAACTGTTTTTCCCTGTTTCTCAGATGAGTATAAACTAATGTATTTTGTACGGAGTCTGAAAAGTTGGTCGAGTGCGTCAAGGAACAACCTGTAACTTAAAAGGGCGCGCGACGCTACAGTGTCGTGCGCCTTATTAGCGACCTAACCGACTCACTGAATGCTTATAAAAAAATATTGTGCTCAACCAAAAAAAAATCGGACTATCAGTCCACCAAAAAAAAAGAGCATGCACTTTGGTGACGCGTTCTCCAGTAGGTTCCCGATGCCAATCTCTGTATATCACTCCTGTTGGAATAAAGTAAAGATTATACACGAACCAATGGCAAAAAGAATTAGAGCGTGCTGTCGGTGTTTAAAAAATTAAAGCTCTGTTTGGCGATTACATAATTATTAAAAACGATCCACACTACATCTCCGTGCCATTGGCTTGGAAATTGGACGTATATATGAGGGTGTACCCCCAGAAATTGTCCTAATTACAACAAAAAGCTACTACTAAGGTACAGTGCGCGCATTCTGCATCGTTAACATCGAACGGGGCGATTGCAAAATCGATTCCGTTGCGCGCACTCCACCGTTTCGACAAATTTACGATTACAAACACTTATTGTGATATATAAAACTTGGTGCTTTGTGCTGTTTTACTGGCGGCGTGCCGGGCAGGTGCTCTTATGTGAAATATTACAAGTACGAGGTTACCTGGAGACCAACAAAGGTTTCACACTTTCACACATTCCCACGAGCAGCGATCTGAGGCAGCTTTGGCATAACTTTCGGAACAACTTATTTACGTCGGCGATCCGAGAACTCTCCGTGGGGGGAATAATTAAACGCGCCCTTGCGAATGTTATTGCAGCGTTCCCGCGTTTGAGATGCTAAGCTTTTGAATTATTTCTCATGTGTATGTGCAATATCGAACTTAGGTATTTACGTAGATGTTAATGTTAAGGCGCTATATCGAAAATGAATCAAACAATGGGAGGCGAGGTCTTTACGTCAACGCGAGGCGCCCCCCGTTCTCAAGAACCTAGTCTTTAATCTATGTCATCAAAGTCGTGAATGCGCTGCGCCCGCATGCAATCAGGTCCTTTAGAAATTATCGACGTATGCGACAAAATACAAATTATTTTATTAAAAAATAACTATAAAGATTAGAAAAAAATGCTTCTGTACGATTGTGAATACTGATGATGTCTACTTTTTTAAGGGTTTTTTAATGAATACCTAATACCGTTTACTAGTAATCCTGATTTTTTTATTTATAAGAGGTAATTTAAAAAATAAAATGTATCGAGGCAAAATCTTTAAACCGCGTTTCCGGTTCTGGTCGTGTCTAGCTTAAGATATAAAGAAACACATATTTGAGTTTCAGATCTGTAAGATCTCTCAGTGACCTATGACATGACATTGAAAATAACCAATATTTTCGATATAGCGCTTTAAATTAATACGTTATGAGAATTTACTTTTGACAAATTATAAGATTAACTTTTGGAATCATTGTTAACATATTACTAATATGATTAGATATTATCATTAAGTTACAAAATGACAAATATATCTAATACAACATATTATCGAACTAAAGTAGCCTTTAGCAGATGTAGGCATGACAATTGACAATGGAGTTCATTTAATCAACATAGGATATATTCGTGATTCCTATTAAGAAATTGCTCCAACGAAAGGCCCTTGATCGCACACAGGAAAGTCTGATAACATAAAAGATGGAACCGGATTTATCATTATCCTGTCCTTTATGCCAAAGTGCCTCCGCAGTGCCTCTGTGATTCTGTTTCCAGACTAAAACCAATTAAGTGTCACTACATCTCTTTCTAAACATTTTGACAACCGGAGTACATATTCACAGTTAGTTTTTCAATATGAATTTGGTCCGGAGTTAATGTTTTGTGTATATTAATCGACTGATTTCAAATAATAGAACGTTGAATATCATAGAACCGTTCTTGTTGGAAGCAAATAAAACGGAAGAGAGTTAGTGATCCAAAACATAGTTTTAGCCTATGCTAACAGAATCCTGGTCGTCGATCAGTTCCGCGCCAGGCCCTTCCACGTACCATACTGTTTGGTCCGCACTGCGATGGCTGGTGTGGTCGCCCCCTCCCCCCTTTGCGAGCGCGCGGCCAACCAGATGTAGTACAGCGTGTTCGGGTAGAGGCCGTTCAGAGTATACGTTTCAGCTATGGGGATTCGTCTGGATGGGAACAGTTCGGCCATTTAGAAGTATGAAAAAAGACCATGTGTTAAGATCTTATAATTGCAACATGACACATATTGATACGTGTCAAAAAAAATAAGCAGTAAATTAGTCTATTCCATACCAATTGTTCACTGTATCATTACTATATCAAAATGATGCGGTAATGATACAGGGCATTATTTTTTCATAGGTACCAAAAGTTTTGGTACCTATGAAATTGGTGACAGTGAAATCATTTTTACAGTAAAGTTTGTCTAGAGGAGCGAGAAATAGGTTAATATTGCCATAGCTAAATTGTAGGTAGTCTTAGAATTAGAATTGATTTTCTTTGTTGAAAATATCAGAGGAGATATTAGTTTTTTATTCCGTTTAATTGAAATATTAGACTCTATTTCAATGGGAACGCAAGTAAAACAGAAAACAGTGTAAATACTTAAACAAAAAAAAATAGTAAGTAAGTATACGAATTAAGGCCGGCAGCAGACTTCCGATTCTGTACTGTCCTAGATAGAACAGAACAGAATTAAAAAAAAAGCACGTCTAGAGTGTCGCGACCCGAAACAGCTCTGCGAGCATGGAAATCTCGATAAACAAAATTTGACAGCTAAGATCGACATACTCGACAAAAATCGATAAATTTGACAGATATTCCTAGGGAGTGAAAAGGACAGATGCTTTTGTCGATCGATATATGTCGATCGACAAGTCCATACTCGCAGGACTGGTTCGGTTGTTTGTCAAACAGATTACGGATCAGTAGGTCTGTTGCCAGCTTAATTCTTATAATCCCACCTCCTGTGATTCTCCTTGGCGTATGTGTCGTTCCAGTAAAGTTCGTACGACACGATGTTGTCGCCGGCGTGCGTGGGTCTTCGCCACGACAACGTCACCGAGGTTTCCCCGGCCTCCGTCGCCACCAAGTTTGACGGTTGCGACGGTACACCTGGACGAAATAAAATGTACGTTAGAGCAAGTGTAGATGCAATCGTGAAATATTTAAATATATTTCGGGATATACCAGGCTGTATTGGATCGTATGCGGAAAGTGTTGCTGTTTTCCAGTTTGATGGGAACTGAATATGTTATTTCACAAGCTCGCAGTATATTGCTATACGGTGTTTCTTGTAGAGATTGCAGATTTGTCAATCTTAAATAGGAACTGCAGCTGACAGTATACTCACTTTTTATACCACTAAATTGGCAAACAAGCAGACTGCCCTCCTGGTGGCGACTGTAGTCGCCTATAGAAGTGTGGTTCCAGTAAGATTTGCAAACCTACAACCCCCACAAGAACTCCAATGTACAGTCGACAAAGTTCGCGGTCTACCAGTAGAGTTTTTTTGGGAAGCATTATTTCAAACAATAAGAGGTATAAAGTAATCAATAAAAATCATATATGAAAATCCGAAAATACTATTTATTACTTACTATTTTTAACCGACTTCAAAAAAGGAGGAGGTTCTCAATTGGATGCGTATGTTTTTTTGTATGTTACGCGATTACTCCGGCCAATTGTGGACTGATTTTCAAAATTCTTTTTGTATTCGATAGAGTATACTCCTAGGGTGGTCCCAAGGTCACTAAAGTCAGGATCTGATGATGGGATCCCATGAAAATCAAGGGCAACGCTAATTAAATACCAGCTCGCCGAAGTTGAGCTGGTATTTAATTAGGGTTTCTTTCACTAAATAGATTTCAGTCACTAAAAAGATAAAAATAAAAAATATTTTACAAAAAATGAAAACCGACATCAAAAACACTGAAAAGTTAAAAATAATATAAGAATAGGTACAGACAACATCACACTTCTATATTGAAGTCCGTGACAAATTTTAAGACTTTCTAGGAGATCATCGTTTGGTTATTTTATACTGCCCGGCATGGCGGCCCCAGCGCAGCGAGCTTTACGCTGCGCTGGGTGTCGGAGACCTCTCACTGTCGCCTCCTTCTGCGAGGACGTAATCTTGCAGAAGGAGGCCGCGGAGAGGGAGCGGGAGGCAGATCCTCAAGCCGCTCCCATCCGCCGCAGACGGATAGGCAGGCGAAGGCGGGCATTTGCACAAGCGATGCCCGTCTAATGACCCTGCCGTGGAGGCCTGCGTGCACGGTTGGCCCCGTGCACGCCGCCGTAAGGCCCTCCGTCTGGGGATTGCCCTGGTGTTTTCGGGCAATCCCCCCGTGCGCGTGGGTAGTGGAGTCGCAGTGTGGACCTTACCTAGCGCGCCCATAAGGGCAGGGAGAATACCGGGGGGTTTTAGTGGGTAGGCCTGGCACTCTGCCGGGAGAGCCTCACACACGCTCGCTGTTTAGCCAACGGCGGGTACGGTGCGGTTACGCATTTCCCCCCGAGAAAAAAAAATGGTGATTTTATACTATAATATTAAAACCTTTTTTTTAAAATAATTTTTAATAATATTAAAACCTGTTTTAACGCTTTTACTTTTTCAAATATCGCTGACCAAAAACACTCTACTGGTAGACCGGCAACTTTGTCGACTGTACATTGCCAACTAATGACATAAGATGTCAAGTCAGAATACCCAGTAAATTTCACTGCCTGTCTCACCTTTCAAACCACAGTAATGCAACCACCGCTGCTTGACGGCAGAAATATTGCCTATAGACTTAACGGTTTATTTACCTTGCTGTGTCTTGACCTGCACCGGAGGCGAGATGGGACCGGGACCGACCGTCGTGTAGGCTTGCACACGTATCGTATACACCGTGTGAGGAGTCAGTTCGCTGATCGTCGTCAAATGGTTGTTGTCCATCTGTAAAATGATTGCAGCATTAACACAAGTCGCCACGCCTACACTAGAATTCGTCAGGTTTCTACACACACAAAGGTTCAATAAAAGCCGGCTTGATCTTTTAAGATGTATGGCTTTAATTAAGAATAAAAAAAAAAAGGTTCAATAAGGTCCAAGAATTTTCTTGCGCGGGTACGACAAGAATCTTCGAGTCTAGAAGTCGCGTAACAATATTCGATTTTCTGCAGAAGATGATGAAGCTTCATATCTGAAATCCTCACACCAAGACACAAGACATGTTCACAAAGAAGCGATTACGTTGCGTCATTGTCGCAGTTTGACGTAAAACGCGCACGTGTTCGTTTAACGCGTGAAAGCGCCCTTATAGGTTAATTCCAGTTTTCAGTGTGCGTCGTCGTCCGTGCACATGACTGTGCAATCGTCCGTGCACATGACTGTGCTGGGTATCATCTTTTATCACAAGATTTTGTTTACAGGTATTTTTATAACAAAATTGAAGTTCTTTATAAAAAATACGCACCTACGTTTGTGACTGTTGAATTTGGAAATAAAGATTATTGTAATAATAAAAAGGGGTTCATTAATAAGTGAAATAGCTTTTTTCGATGAAATTGATTGATTGCAAAAAGGCCAAAATTTGATTTTCTCAATTTTAACGCAAAAAAGGTATGATAATTAATTATTATCAAATCGAAATAAAATATTTTTGACTACATACTCATATCTAGTATTTGAAAAAGAACATAATACTCGTATATCATAAAGTTTATATTAAAAATTATTATATCTTATATTATTATATCTTATATCTAGCTGATATTTAACAATATTTTAGAAACTTACCATTTGAGATTGCCATGACTGTAATAGCTGAGACGGGTCCGTGGTGTAGTAAATTTTGTATCCCTGCAAAAAATATGTTGAATTAAAATACTATCGATTCTACTGGCTTGCTGCAAGTCTGCCTGTGTTATGTTATATGTAGTATAATTAGGGCCACAAATTATTATACAACGTGTTAATTGGGTTGCGCAAAACCTGAATATATATTAGTTTATTCAGCACCCCTATTCACAATATTTCTATAGTTCAACTAGATTGAGAACGAGAGAGAGATAGTGTACTAATTTTTTTTAAAATATTTTTATTGGCTACTGGATACAAGTCATTTAAGCATAGTGTACTGATGATACTAAGTATTGCTAGTTCATTTTTCCAATTATAATTAATCATTGCTTAGGTACCCATTGAAAGCGTGACTTTATTTTTCGTGTTGCTAGTGCGAATCTGCACTGGCGGCACCCTAATTCTATCCAAACACTTTTTTGCAGAATTGTCTATGGTTACCGTGACTTGTCCGTTCGGTGTCTCTGGCTCGTCCCACTGTATGACCATTGTGCTGGAGCTCAGCGGCCGCACTTGCACATTGCGCGGAGCAGAGCCGGGTTCTGGAAGAAAATAAACCTTTAGCTTTAACCATACACCGAGAGTAAGTAATCGTCGAAGCTGAACACGCAACAAAGAGCCTACTTTTTCTTTTTGGTATGTGCTTGTATTGTACAAGGTTAAATAATGATTTTCTAATTATATATTTTTAAAACTGTTTTTGACGTGAATAAGTGAATAAACTCATCTAAGCTGTAATGACGCGCTCCACTACGTACTTACGCATTCAAACATAAAAATGTGGACGCACAACATATAAAAATTTCATTGCAACTGGTCATTTAGTTGTCGGCTAGAGTTTAACGGTTTTGTTGTTCGATAATAATTATAATAGTCTGAATGCGCGCGACAGAGCTGATGTCTTGTTTCATACATTCATGGGTGGTAGGTAAAAATTTGGACGATTCAAAAGAGCTTTCTTTCAACATTTGAATAAAGAATATTTTGATTTTGTCACAATGCGCCAGCGCTGCTCCGTACAGAGAGCGTTGTCGGATTTATCATTTATCACGCGACTAGTCGACCGTATGTATACTCGTAGTTCACGGAATAGTCAACGCTCCCGCACAGACGAAGTGCAGTTACTAATACTTGCACTCACACAACTAAATCAAGTAATTAAGAAGTGGGGCGTGTCATTTCAGCTTAGCTCTACACATGTCGAATAAAGATTTTCGATTTTGATTTTTGAGAAAAAACTGCGAATGCTTATTTTTTCAAAAAGTATTTGCTTACTATATAGAAGGTTTGCATTTGTCTACCATAGACAAAAGTAACAATAATAGTGGTCCTTCACTTAGTTACTTATTCGAGTGCGTATATTATTGAGCAAAATATTTGACGTACGCGCCATAACAAAAACGACTATCTACACATGGAGCCGAAAAATGATGTAAGCAAATATTTAGCATAGAAAAAAATGATTTTTTTATTGAAATTTCTGTTTTGATTGTATCTTAGAACTCAGTAGCGACGAGACGTTACATGTTACAATTAAACGAAAGACATCCAGCACGTACGTAGTATTTGTTAAATACACAAAAGACCTATATTTATAGGTTGTTGTAGCTATTGGACATTATAGGACAATTTATAACAAAATTTTAGGGCCATTTAATTTTTACTAAATTAACCTAAGATAAATTTAATAGAGAATGCTTGAGTCATTAAGTTTAACTTAACAACATCATTTTATAATTGTGACTTTGCACATTGATTAAAGAATACACATTAAAATTTCAAACAACATTGAAATAAATACGAGAAAAATGTTTTTTCTGGCAGGGCTCGAACCTGCGTCTTCATCATCGAGGACTTTACAGGTTCATGTTTTAGCACACAGAAATATGTATTAATTAACACTAAACAAACAACTTCAATAAAGCTTAATATTGTGTTAAGCGTATTAAACCAATGACCAAAAATATATAAATATTATATCAAGATGTTTCTGTGAAAATCCTTAATTGATCAAGCAGAAAAGGTACTAATCAGTGAACGCATATAAAATATGGAAACATTCTTTTTAATCGCCACGAAAGTGCAGAGCTCATGCAACTGTATTTTATAGCAAGTTTGGAGGTCACAGCGACGGCGAGCATTGTTTTCATAAATTTATTAAAATAAGATTTAGAAATGCCTTCATTCTGTACTGTAGAAGTCGCTTGATTATCTATCACGCTAAGGCTAATTGACCGTATAGCTAAGTACAACGATTTTGTCATTATAAGAAAAAAGTAGTTTTTCTTTCTTTATGTCAACTGTCTTGAACTGACACCACTATTTACGTCGCAGATTCTATACTATTAATTTACGAATCGTTGTAACCCATTAAACCTTTTAGTAACTTTATTATTCTGAGTATAACGGTCATTTATTAATTATAACTTTATTGCATATTTCATACTTTACTATTAGACGGAGATTAGTATGAAAGGAACGCTTCGATATTTTATGCGTTCACTGGTACTCATGCGCAATAACTATTCTAGAACAGCATGCCAGAGCTGTACATAAAAAATAAATTCTACCAAATACTCTTAAGGTACTTAAAATAAGAAAATATACTGCCTGCATTAAAGCAGATTTGTAAATCTAGTTACCAATATTAATTTAGTAACGATTTTAAGCTTGACATTAGACTATTATTCATATTTTTAGGCGCAAGGACGTTAATAACATTTAATAATGTCACATTATCGCGATACAGTTTAGGACGATTTTTTAATTTGACTTCGAAAAGCCGGCGAAAAATCCCAAGAAAATCGGTGAGTCGAAGCAATTTTCATCATAAAACGTTCTTTTCAAGAGTCGTAACATTGCAAATTTAACAAAATCATTAGGCAATAATGGAAGACACTTCAGCTGGCAAGTAAGGCGAGTCAATAAGTTAAGTCGTTGACTAAGAAAATCCCATTAACAAAATCAGCCATGCTTAAAACTTCAAAACAAATATTATGCAAAAGTCTTTCGGGGATATTTTCCTTTAAACATTTGAAATTTCAAATCCTATTACAATAAATGGAGTGATACAAAAACAGCGCAATATCAAATTAAGGACGGCTCGGTTCGTCTCAATTAAATACAAAATGAAAATAAAAATGTGACAATAACTGCCGGGGGCATAATAGGAGCCCTAATAGGATTTGTAATCGCTGGCTCTAACACGGAAAAGGGGCGTCGCTCAATGAAAAATCTCTTTTCTGTTTATAATACGCAGAAAGGACGAAACAATAAAAGTTTTTCGGGACTGTGCAATATTAAAACGCTATAATCTCGTTTGGATACGGGTCCCCGGGCGTCAGTGGCAACTTTCCTTTATTAGAAACGCAAAGAAAACGCAAAAACCTGAGAGTAATTTTGATACAGCAACGTTTTCATTACCATCTCATCACGGCCCCATTTTGTTCGTCTCCTGACGGGGTCTCGTCAATTTTGAACCGAGGTAAGGTTTCGGACGTCAAATTAAATATTCGGAACGCGAAATTAGATATAATAGCAGTCTACAGAAATGTGACAAGGAAGACGAGAGAAACAAATGTTATTAAATTATTACAAAAGCCCATTTCATATTTACAACACTCCAGAGTAGGTAGCTGTGTTCAACCAATAAGTTCTAAAGAAAAATAATACTCAACAACTATACATGTTAAGTAATTGATTAGGTATCATGCTCGTTTGCCAAGACGGAAAAATACACCCAATAAACAAAACACCAATAAAATAGCTGAGAAATGATTTAATACTTACTGGCACCTCCATATAACGAATCCGCTGTGGGTGAGCATAGACAAAATGAAAAATTAGTCGGAATTCATTATATTGCAGAAATTAAACAGCCTGTCTACAATTTACATATATCTGTTCACAATCAGTGCAAATTTAAAGAACAGTGTGACGCAAAAGTTTGTCGTTTTAACCTAATGTCAGATATAAACGAAATGGTGCATGGAAAAATTAAATTGACGCACTACATCTAAATACTATTGAACTTAACATAAAGAGTGCAAATGAAACAAAAACAGAACAAACCCACTCGAAAGCGTAACTTACATGAAGCGGCGGCGATCGTCGTGCGTCGCGTTATTATGTAGGCATGGAAAGACGTCAAAAAGAAAATACCTTAAACTGAGAGTTGATGAGCGTAACAAACCAAAATAATTCTATTTACCGAATTCAAAGCAAGTAAATTTAATGTTGATGATACGAACGAAAAGCGAGACAGTGAACATGAAACGAAGTCAAATAAGCGTAAGTATATGATGAAATGCACAGAATTTACAGGCAGGCATACTCTGAGCGTGACGTTAATATTGGAAGCCTGTTTGATTGAGTTTAACGTCTGCTGGCGTCAGTATAACATTTCTATTTTAATACATCCTTTTACACTGAATTGTGAAATACTGTCGGAACTAAATTCCCTTTGAAACGCATTGAATATAAACACAAATTACCTACAAGCAGTTACTGTAGCAATGTCATTATTACAAACTATGAAACTTTAATTTTAGATGACAACAGCAAACGGTGTAATTTTCGAAATAATAAAATAGGAGTAATATACGAAGTTAGACCTCTATTGTCTAGTTATGACATATCTAGCCGAGTAAAGAGTTAAACAATAAAAAAACGTTACGTACCAGTTTCACCTGTGATGACGACAGCGGGGGCGGATGGTGGTCCCCGTCCTATGTTGTTGACGGCGATTACATACATCTCGTATTCGGTGTAAGGGGACAGGTTAGTAACCGAGTAATATTGGGTGACCACTCCGGAAATTTCGCTGAAGGCCTGTTTGAATACAAAAACATAAAAGGTGACAAACTATTGATTGTAAAAATAGTTTCGGGTGTTTATGAGGGAGGCGCGTGCAAACAATAAATATTACTACCATACATAGATGTGACTAATATTTTAATGGAGGAGCAAATGTGAGGTACTATTGAAAATAACAACTCTGAAATTCTCTTTGAAAATGCTAAATAAATTAAACAGTAATAATTCTACTAGAAAAATTCCACCTTGGGCAGAATTTGAAATTTTAATTGTATTGATCTTTTTTTACATTGGGAGAAAATCGTAAGGACCGTTTTTACATACAAGCCTTGCCCCCCGTTTCCTTCCTGGATAATGGCAATAGAGCAATTTTTTTATGAAAAAAATTTGGACCTGCGTCTTCAACATGCCGCGTTAAGGCCGTGATCTTATAGAACCCAAACGAAATTGTAATTGTATTTATCTCTTTTTTCATTGAGAGGACATCGTCAGGAGAGTTTTTCCATACAAACGTAGTCCCCCGTTTCCTTCCTGGATAATGGCAATAGAGCAACTTTTTTAAATAAAAAAATTTGAACCTGCGTCTTCAACATGCCACGTTGAGGCCTTATTGAACCCAAACGAAATTTAAATTGTATTGATCTCTTTTTAGTTTGAGAGGACATTGTAAGGATCGTTTTTCCATTCAAACGTAGTCCCCCGTTTCTTTGGATAGTGGCTATCGAGCAGTTATTTTTTCTAAAAAAAATCTATGGGCACTATATGCAAATTCCTATGTTTCCATTTATTTGTTAAGTTAATTATTGAAGGACATTTTAAATCTTCAAAACTAGAAAAAAAATTGGCCCGATTTTTAGCTGTATTTAACATCCAGCAAATAAATTAGATGAGAATTTATGAAAATTCTTAATAAAACAAGTAATTAAATCGGCCCAGGTTTAGAGAAGTAAGTATATAGCGGACTAAGGCTAATGTCATTTCCATACATTTCTTCTGCAGAACGACTAAGCCACTGCGATCGACCAATCGGAGCGCATACATTCTTTCAACTGTTCGATGGCGTGATAGTGTGGCGTTCTGATTGGTCGAACGCAACGGCTTAGTTTCGATTCGGCTGTAACTTATTACTGGAATTGGGCCTCAGAGAGCGCGACAGAGACAACTGCAGCTCGGACCAGCCCCCTTAGAAAAAAGTCACACGCAAAATTTTCCGCAGATGTGCTCATTAGCAGATTTAGCCTTGATTGGTTGTTCGGGTACAGAGCGCGACAGCAATACATTACACAATTACCTATATTTGAATTCTGTCCGCACTAAACACACACAGGTGCGGCGAGCGGGACGGTAGCTGAGCGGTTTTTTTTTTGTAAAATAGCGTGTTGCTATGGACCATGCCACACAGAAACCACCCGCGGAAGCGGCGCTGCGCAAGTAAATTGCTTACCGCAGTCCCGCTACCGTCCCGCTTCCGCCTCAGTGTGTAGAGCGCTTTAGTGATTCCCCTTAAGTCAAAGAAGATTTATCAACATCCAATTTAGAAATCCTTTACAGATTTTGTGAAAATTGTTGAAGAATACAGCAAAACTAAAAATGTTATACTTATTAGTGAATTTGCATTCTCTTAAAAATGCTAAGTTATGTCATCTACACGGTTTGTTGAAGAACCTCACAGGTCCAGGTCCAGGTCTAGATACATATCAATGACTTTGTAAAAACGTCATTTTCCTAAATGGCCAACTTATAAAATCGAATTCTCAAAACGACAACTTGTAAGAAGCAGGTGCGAATTCTGCCCGAGGTGAATTTTTTATTGTTATTGACTTTTTCATTCTTCAATTTTGCAAGTTTCAAATATTATTATGAAGTAACAGAAGCGGTAAGTATTGCATAACATTTATTTGAAACGAAGAAACGTGAAATAATACAATGTTAAAATTCAATTTCTCCCTAAATGTGTTCAGTGTTTCCTTTATTTTAGGCAGTCGGACAAATCATTTGAATAAAACCTCTATAAGGATATTAACACAATAAGGCTTCTATTTGCATAATAAAAGAGAGGAATTTTTAAAACTAAAACAGGCCAGGCAGGCAGGCAGCCATGATAATGGTGTTAATTATCTCCAGGTAATTAAAATGGACACACGCTACGGAACAACATTAAAGTTTTTGTTCTTAGTTCTAAATAGAATATTGTTTTCGTAAAGTTGTTTCTTTAATCGACAAAGCGAATTCCCTCACAACAAGTCGATATTTTTAAGGAGGAAAACAAAATTAGTCGAACACTATAGTTTTAATAGTTAGAGGTTTTAATATTGCTATTTGAATTACTGACGCTTTCATTAATATAAAATACCATACAATTTTTATAGTCTCTATGGAATCTGCAATAAAAAAAAGATATCTAATGGAATTGTAGTAAAGTAAGAAATAGATGAAATGTATTAAAATTAATGTATTAAAGTTGATTAATAAGAAGTGAGTGATAAGTTTTTAGGTTCATTTCTTTAATAAAAACTCTTTATGTGCGTTAAACTTGACAAATGACAACGAATAATCTTAAGAGTTTAATATAACAATATTCGAAATTTATTCTTAATATTAAATAATCTTATCTAAATATTGTAATCTGATATATAGAAATCTCGTGTCACAGTGTTTATTTGTATTAAAATTAATGTATAGTGGCTAATAAGAAGTGAGTGATAATAAGTCTTTAAGTTAATTTCTATAATAAAACACTCTTTGTGTGCGTTAAGCTTGACAATTGACAACGAATAATCTTTAGAGTGTAATATAACAATATTCGAAATTTATTCTTAATAGTAAATAATCTTATCTAAATATTGTAATCTGATATATAGAAATCTCGTGTCACAGTGTTTATTATCGAACTCCTCCGAAACGGCTTGACCGATTTTTATGATTTTTTTGTGTTTATTTGGTAGATCTGAGAATAGGTTGTAGGCAGTTTTTTATACCCATGTGATAAGAGTCACCATCTCCTGAATTTTTTAAAATATTATTATGACGAGACGTAGTTCGCGAGCACAGCTAGTTAAATTATAAAAATCAAATAATTCGTAACAGGAAATTCTTGAAAATGAATCTTGTAAAAATATTTTTTTCATGTACCATATGTATCGATCGAGAATGTGTTTCGTGAGATGTGGCTACGTTTTAATATTGTTTCCAAAGGTTTTGCATTGACCGCAGTTTCACATAGTTACAAGATTGCATTAGGTACGTGTGAAATATTGAATTTCATCGCTTACCTGGTTGGCGTATTTGGGTTTGTACTGAATGACGTAGTATTGGGGTTCCTCTGGTCCACTGTATGACCACGCTAGCCTCACCGTGGTCGCCGTGACCTCTGACGCCTTAACTTCAGCCGGCGGCCCTGGTAACGCTGTTGACAACCGTCAATATGAAAAAGACAAATGGTAACGCTGTTAACTTTAAATACATATGAAAAAAAAGACAAAAACATTGACCTGAAAACGAATTGAATGCAATTATTCCACATCTCTCTGTGGGTCGTGAGTTAAAGTCATTGAACTTGAAATAGTTTTGGCAAATAAAATCAATGTTACGATAACACATGAACTTTTAAAAGCAACTCGTTATTTTTTGGTGTCATAACTATGTTTTAAGGCTCCAAGTAAATATTTACAAAATACGTCCAGCGGCGTTACCCTGATTAATTTGACGAGAATTAAATTCTGCAACCCTTATAGCGGACGTCGTTTCATAATCTTTATTAATGTTACAATTATAAATTCCGAAGGCTCATCAATTTCTGAGGGCATCGTATCGAACACTAGATGTGCCCAGTAACTTAATCCCAAACGAATTGGATTGAGAGGAGGGAATGCAAAGGAACAATAATTAATCATTAATCAAGCTGACATTCGTTTGTCTCCTGGGTCCCGTGCAACTTTCCAACCCTTTCAATTATGAATTATAACACTAATTTATAATGGATGTCTCGACTTGCCGCAATTTATCAAATTGATTTTCGTAAATCCCTCTTTCCACCTCGGCGGAGTTATTACCATAAATTTGCAACAGTTATCCGAAGAAATTATGAATGTAATTTGATTCAGTCACTCGTCTCCGCGACTCGAGTCGTCGGAACTTTAGCCAAACGTCTAATGGTTTAATTAAGGAATACTAAGAGTTCGGCCGCGGTTAATGATTTACAAAACAATACATTTATTATTATTTATATCAGTGTTTAAAGTGGGCAATTTTGGTTCGCAAATCGGTGGTGTCGAAATAGCAAATGGTTAATATATCTAAATTACTTGGAATAAGCATGTTATAAGACTAATATGGGAGTCTCGCACATGCGTTATAGCTATCCTGTGATATGAGTTCGGAATTTATATGAGTTTAATGTCCTCGATAATAAACCACTCTTTGCCCTCTCCTGTCAGCTCGATAACTTCGAGCACACTGGCCGCCTCACACGTGTCGTCGATTCTCTTATGTCCTCCACGATATGACGATAAGTTACCCTTACTTGCTTTGACCTCGGTCACTACTTCAGTGAAGCCGAGCACACTGGTCGCCTCGCAGATGTCATAGATCCTCTTATGTCCTCGACGATAAGTTACTCTTACTTACTTTGACCTCAGCCACTGCCTTACTGACGTCGAGCACGCTGGCCGCCTCCCATGTCCTCGATAATAAACTACACTTACACTGCACTTTGACCTCGGCCACTGCCTCGATGACGCCGAGCACACTGGCCGCCTCGCACGTGTAATTTGCCGACTCCCTGATGTCTTCGAGCTTCAACGTATTCAGTCCTAGGGGTGGGTTGTCTTCCGGCGTTAGCCATTTTGTTGCACCTGGGTGAAATTAAATATTAGGTTGGGGAAAAAGTCTTTTCGCATTAAAGTATGTATAAACTTGTAATAAAATCTCTTTGGCTATACTATTTGTATCTGGCTGGTTTTGGTATCATTGAAAGTTTAAATTTTAAAGAACATAATTCCAAATTCAAATTAGGAAAATGTGTGATTTTCATTTGTTTTTCGTACCACCAAGATGAGTGAATCTAATGAAGAAATTCGATACATTTTAAAATTTTACTACAAAAAAAGTAAAAATGCAACGCAAGCCGCGAAAAAAATTTGCGATGTTTATGGACCTAGTGCAGTGTCTGTAAGAGTAGCACAAATTTGGTTTAAGCGTTTTCAATCCGGAAATTTTGATGTCAAAGATGCACGTCGCTCTGGTCGCCCTATTACAGATAAAATGGATGCCATTTTTGAAAAAGTGGAGCAAGATCGGCATGTCAGTAGTTACGACGTAGCTGAAGAACTGGGAATTGACCACAAAACAGTTTTGGCGCATTTGAAAAAAACTGGGTACACAAAAAAGCTCGACATTTGGGTACCTCACGAGCTCACTGAAAGAAACCTAATGAACCGTGTACTCATTTGTGATTCTTTATTACGACGTAATGAAACCGAACCATTTTTGAAGAAGCTGATAACTGGTGATGAAAAGTGGATCACGTACGACAAGAACGTGCGAAAAAGGTCGTGGTCAAAGGCCGGTCAGGCTTCACAGACTGTGGCGAAACCCGGGTTAACTCGCAACAAGGTGATGCTGTGTGTGTGGTGGGATTGGAACGGCATTATTCATTATGAGCTGTTACCACCAGGCAGGACCATCGATTCTGAACTCTACTGCGAACAACTGATGAGATTAAAGCAAGAACTTGAGAGAAAGCGGCCGGAATTAATCAACAGAAGGGGTGTGGTTTTTCATCATGATAACGCTAGACCTCACACATCTTTAGCCACTCAGCAAAAATTAAGAGAGTTTGGCTGGGAGGTGTTAATGCATCCGCCGTATAGTCCTGACCTTGCACCTTCAGATTTCCACCTGTTTCGGTCTCTTCAGAATTCTTTAGGCAGTGTCAGGTTAACATCACGAGAGGACTGCCAAAACCACTTGTCGCGGTATTTTGACCAGAAGTCCCAAAATTTCTATAGCAATGGGATCATGTCCCTACCTACAAGATGGCAAAAAGTTATCGAACAAAATGGTACCTACATACTTTAGTTAAATGTAAATAAACTATATTAAAAAATGTTTTGAATTTTCTTAAAAAATGCGAAGAAACTTTTTCCCCGACCTATTATTTAGACAAATCAGTCAGTACTTTACTTGATAAAATAGGAATATCTCAAATATGAAATTGGTATTATTTATTTAGACCTGGATATTTTGTATGTAAATTGTAAACCATAGAATTTTAAAGAGTAAAAAACTGAGAGGTCTTTTTACATTTTAATAAAGTCTTTTCATCAAAATAGTAGTGATATAATATGTTTGTACTAATCGTTATCAAGTATTATTTCTCTGTACCCATGTGCCTTAAAAAGGAGAATTTAGGCTATCTGCGTTATCGTCAGGGGTACGGGGATCTGAAGTGGTACATAACTTAAAAACAATTACTTACATTTGGTGCATAATCATTCGTTACCTTTTCTCCATTTCACGGTGGGCATCGGTGACCCGAAGGCGACACATTTCAATGTCACATTCCCACCCAAAGGAACCTCGGTGCGTGGGGAAGGCGGGATCGAAAATTGTGGGGCCACTCGTCTCACTGTGAACAATGATAATATGAACATTTTAATTTGTCGCAGAGAACTCACTGATGATGGTGTAATGCACATAATATAAAACAGCTTGTGTCAGTTTTTCCATCAATTGTATTAGAACATACTATATATACTATCACGAGTCAAACCCATCTGATACAATTAGAGCTACTATGTAGTTGTTTTAATTGGTATAGGAATGAGGATTAATTTGTGTAAACAAAAAAAACAAGATACACAGATAACGCTTTACACAATGTTTTAGTCGCGATATTATGTAGTGTAGCGTTAAAGCCGCTACATGGCAAGTCTGCTATATTCTTTTTAGTTTGTTGTTCTGACCTTTTTTGTTCGCTGTCTTACCGTTGACATAGGAGCTTGCGACGGATGACAGATAAAAGATATTGAGAGATTTAGTGGGTTTTCAGATTTTTCGTTGGAAAACTAATTATTTTGTTGAGAGAATTTAAGGATTTTTGTGAAAGAAATTAATGAAATTGTGTTAATTTTACTACCGAAAGTCTAGGTCGCTGTTAGCCGCCTGCGTTTTGGAGCACTGAGGTCGCACTACGTAAATCTTTTACCCTTGGATAGGGGTAAGTAGTTCTATTGAAGATTTGGATTTGGCTCGTTTGGGTTTACGTTTGATGTTTATGCTTGAATTGTTTGGTTTCAGTTTTTAGTTTGGGGCGGTACTGGAGTCCGTGAGCGGAGAAGGAAGTATGCTATGTGATGAGTCAATTTTGACAGTAGTACATATACAAACATCACCACAGGTCAGGCCTTTAACCATTATACCTTGTTCCTGCTCCCCTACATTCTGAATCCACGTTAGACATAAAATTACCAAGATTGTAAGTCCAGTTCATGATCACCTTGAGGTCTACCCAGAGTTAGTCATTTAAGCTACGGATCTAAGTAAATACTGTATGTATGTATACATGTGCAAGCTTTGTCTGTTCTATCTAGTAAGTTAATTTATTCCTATAGGAGCAGAATTACTTTCAATTTTGATGTGTCAGCGGTATATGTTCTATTTTAGTTAAATGTACATTGTATTTATGTAAGTCCTAAAAATGTGTACTTTTTTTAGCTCTAAATTACATAGTCATATGTATGTACGATAGCCATTGAGCTTAGGAAAAGCAGCATGCTTGTTTAACGCTTCTCCAACTGCTAAGTTAATAACGGACTGTAAGTGAAGCTATTAACGCCTTGATTTATTTTTTCCCTCATGTATTTTTTAAAATGTTTATAAGTATACATATCTTATTTTTTTATTTGTCTAAATTATTAAAGTTTCTCATTGGCATTTCTTGGTTCTTTTTTTTGAATCAACAAATTCTACGTATTTCTCCTGCGGTCCAATCCCAGGGGTTCGTTACAGATTTCTACTCGTAATAGAGTTTTTGTAACAGTAGGGACTATAGTAAATACCATGTTTTTTTATTTTCTTGACTTGCTAAATGTGGATTCATCATCATCGATATCATCATGTAATAGCTATAATGTGCCAAGTTGGGCGCTGGGTATATGCCTCCCTCAAGAAGGTGACACCTTTTCATAGTGACCGCCGCGGAGCACCGAATTTGCACTTATTAGTACCAAAATATGAGCGTCGCTGGCACTGTGTTTTCTCGACATTCGACTGTGCCCCAAGTACATGTACCAATGTGTTTTACGTTTCACGAATTTCATATGTACATTTATCTGACGCTTCTACGGTGAAGGAAAAAATCGCGAGGAAACCTGCATACACCTGCGAAGTAATTCAAAAGCGAAGGTGTATGTGAAGTCAACCAATCCGCACTGGGCCAGCGTGGTTTGACTATAAGGCCCAATCGCCCTAACTAGTCAGGGTAGGCTCGTGCCCCTCGATGGGGACGTATATGAGCTGTGATGATGATGATAATGATGAGTACCAAAATAATTAGCACATCCTCGAGAGCTCTGCTCTTATATTCCACAGCTGTAATTTTTTTTACTGCGCATTTGAGGCCACGGCAACAAATTCTTCAAATCGAACAACAATTTAGAGTAATACAGCTATACAGTTACGCGGCTATAAAACTGCAGCTGTATTCATTCGATCCGCAAACAATGTAGATACAAAATTAAGCCATTGAACCAATCTAATAAACGGGAGGCTACATAAAACGGAGACATTGTAAACTAATCTGAATGGTGTATACCTACCTACGTGCATACAAACATTAGAAGCGTAGAAGAAGCGCAGTACTTAGGGTTGTTACGGATGCAAAAATTTTAATATAAAATTCCCACGAGAAAACAATCATAACGCGGGCAAAGCCGCGGGCGGAAAGCTAGTCTTGGTTAATCCGTTTTTAGCGTAACCCAAACATTGTTTGATAACGCTTATGGTCTCGTCTTTCCTTCTGTCCGCTCGTCTGTTTTTTGTTCCATCGAGATCTCGGCCCTCGGGCCATCTAGAGACTTCACTAGATGACAGGGTAAAAGCCCTGGGCCCTCGGGCCATCTAGAGACTTCGGGTTTTCACTAGATGATAGGGTAAAAGCCCTGGGCCCTCGGGCCATCTAGAGACTTCGGGTTTTCACTGGATGACGGGGTTAAAGCCCTAATTTCCATATACGGGCAGAGTTTGTTAAAATGGGTGTATCAAACGGCGGTCTTTAATTATAAGTATTGACTAACAGTATGCATGCACACGTTTACGTTACGAAAAACGCATATGGTAAAAGGATTTTTTTATTTTCATACAGACATAAAATAATATTTTAATATTCAAAAAAATATACAACCCTGAAAGCGGGCGGAGCTTAGAGCGGCACCTTAAGAGGGGGTATAAAGCTAAATTGCTAATCGTAGATTTGATATCTACACTTGAAATTGAATAATGAACTACCCAATTTTTTTAAAATATATATTTAAATATATTTGTAAGTGAATGCACTGAGTGAAAACATAAAATTAAATTATTTTATCGATAGAAAAAAATCGCGAAGATACGTCTAATTTTCAAGCAAAATCGATTGCTTTTCAATGTGATGCATATAACTGCGTCAATTTTTTAATATATAATATAAAACTATATTACCTAGGGACTGTACTAGCGATTTGCAAAAATAATGTATATTTTACGAGTAATTAAAATAAAAGTAATTCGGCGCTTACAACGTTCTTATTCCGCGCAGAACGCTATCGTCTGTCGCACCTGACCCGAGGTAACAGGCATGTTTTATTTCATCAATCAGTCTTGATCGCTCCGTTGAGACGAGTAAACTGTGCTTCTGTGCTCCAGCCCGAGAAAATACATCGACCAAATTATGGCGAATGAAAAAACCAAAAAAAAATTGTCTAAAAGAACTTAAGAAGTCAAAAATTCAACTTATGGCGTATTGTAGAAGGTATGTACCTATTACTTTACTTTTATTGTGTTTACGTAATATTTTACGTTAATAAGTAGTTTCACCTTACAATATAGACCCATGCGCGTTGACTTTTAATAACACAATACAATGCACAAGCGCTGGTGCAACGTAGGCGCGGGTAGTGTATGTAAAACAAATTGATGCATTTGACTACTCGCGTGCTGGACGTAGGTGACAGTATGTAAACTTTTTATAGTGCTAACATAAATTAAATCAATTTGACGCGAAACTTTGATTATATAAAGACGAGAAATTATCGCATCATACTTCGTTAAGTAATTAAAAGTGTCATTACTGTAACAAATTTAAATTAAGCGACGACAGTCTGGCGCTGTGGTTAGAACGTGGACCTTTGGCGCCTTAGGCGCCAACGGTCCCGGATTCGATTCCGGTCGGAGCAGATTTTTTGTGATAAATATGAATATATGTATGTGCTCGAACCATGGACGTGTATGTTTATTTATATTTACTTGTGCTTTATTCATTTTTATTTATTTATGTATGTTTATCCGTTATTTCTATGAAATCGACAAATTCTTAATGATACTTATTGGGTTATATAATTGGGGTGAATGGGAAAAAAATATTTATTTATTTATTATTGTTAATTATTTATAGTAATTTTGTATTTCAGAGCTGCTGCAACACGAAATATCACACAAGCTGACGAATACGATCCAGTCAAATCCGTAAGCGGAAAGCTCTCATCAAATTTGTAAATTTATTGCAATTGTTGAACTTAGGACATTAATAAATGTTGTGTAGATTTTTCTAGGGACTGAAATCTATTTACTGTCAAAATATATTTTGATGTGAAAATCTATTTCTAACCAAAATTGCTTCAAAATTTCGGTTAAAATTTGAGGCATTTCATTTCTTTAGACGTTCAAATTATTGTTTTTTTTTTGTTATAAAATTATAGATAGATTAATAGAGAGAGAGAGAGAGAGAATAAGAGAGATAGAGATTAATATTATAGACGTAAATAGCACCATGATATAATAATGAATGAATTTACGTGAATTAAGTGAATAGGACGAAAAAATTATATTGTTTTTTTTTCAGATCATCTTCAACTTTAGACAATATTCCGACGTCTAAAGTCTAAAAAAAATTTTTTTCAAAATAAGTTAGTACCAATTTCTCTCCTAAAAATTTTGTTATTCCATACTGGGTTCAACGATGATTTTAAATACAGTTTAATATTATCGAGGCAATCCAAAGACTGCGTAAACCTGCAAATTAAACAAGTATACTGCTAACTTGTGCAAAGCAAAATGTTGCTTACTTAGGTACACCCAATTTCCGAAAGGCTGATCAAATCATTATTCAACTAACATGCTGCAACATTTGACAGTAGTGTTTAAATCAGTTCGAGTTTCTGAAACGTAGGTTAGTGAAAATTTACTAATCTTTGATCGATTTGATTTGACATGAGAATTATTTTTAGAGATGGAACTATGAACGACACAAAATGAATGATTTCAGTAATATAACTGAAATCATTCATTTTGTGTTGTTCATAGTTAATTTTCAATTACCTACGCATAAACTCTAATTGTGTCGTCGCTACTTTTCTTCCTGTCGTAAGACATCCACAGGAAGAAAAGTAGCCACGACGACTAAGGGAGTTTAGTGCCATAAGATACATTTATATTTCATTCTATAGTTATATTTTTATTTCATTCTATAGTTCATTTCATAGTTCATTCTAAGTTATAAACAAACTCTAGAATACACGAGTCGTCACTACCTTTCTTCCCGTGTATGTCGTAAGAGACGACTAAGGGAGTTTAGTACAATTAAGTACATTTATACTTCATAGTTCATTCTAAACTATGAACAAACTCTAGAATACTCGTAAATGTGTCGCCACTACCTTTGTTCCCGTGTATGTTGTATGAGACGAATAAGGTAATTTAGTGCGATTAGGTATGCACAAGTACATATTATGTATAGTTCATTCTTGACTATGAACAAACTAGAATATATGAGACGCCACTACCTTTCTTTCTGTTTATGTCGTAAGAGACGACTATCTGTGTCATCCACACCCAGACTACTTAGTCTTGGTGTGGCTGACCCCAGCTAGGCCACAAAAAAACTGGAAAATAGATTGTTTGAGTATGCCGCTATAATGTCCAGAGATACGAGTAGGTATAGTATGTCTGAGTTTGTCGGCATCAGAGTTTGTCGCTTGCGCGTTTCAGAGATACGTGTGGCTCAGGTGGGGCAATGTTACCTGACCCTGAGTCACACGAATATCGAAAACGGAAAAACATAGCATAGCAAAAATCTGTTTGCTGATATAGATAGGCGGCAGTTTGTCGGAGTTTGTCAGACAAGTAAGGAATTTCAACCCTGCATTACTTCAAGAAAAATATTTACAAAAATGCTTATATCTCGAAAACGGTGCAGCGAAGTTAAAAAATAATGAAATTTTTGACCCCCGTGCACTCCCACAGCCAATGAGGACACACATAATAGAGTTACAAAAATGGTCAAGTGTGGGTTTGACTTTTTTTCATTTAGGATGAACTGTACGCACTAACGTATAAAGAATGTTCAACGACCAAGTCACACAACATTAACTATAATAATAAAGAAATCGCAGTAAGGAACCTTAGACTTGGCACGACTTTGTCTAGATTTCATTACTTTTTAGAGATAAACAAGCAGTTCCATCGAGACTTGGCTAGTTTTTTACAGAATGTTTTTGGTGGGATTTCACTTCTTTTTGTAGAAACGTGAGCTTATTGATTTATTTTATTAGATTTTCTTATTTGACACAGTTTTTTTCTTTTTAGGGGTAGTTTTTTATTATTACAAATCTTTCTTTTCTTTATTGGAAGCGGCCTACCAAGTTGAATATTTTTTGTAAAGGCGGTATGTCGATATCTCTAATAGTTTGGTTGGGCTCTTGTGTTTTCTAATCAGGGTCACCAGGTACTCCAGATCTTCGATTATCCTAGTTTTTATAGTTTTCCCTTTATGTGGCCATTAAACCCTAACTCTGTACCATATTTCAGCTCTCTGAGTTTATGGGAAGTACAAGTTCAATTTTATGATCATGAGTGAGTGAGTGTCTGTCATAAATGCGAAA
Organism: Schoenobius gigantellus; assembly: GCA_963935595.1. Taxonomy (NCBI): domain Eukaryota; kingdom Metazoa; phylum Arthropoda; class Insecta; order Lepidoptera; family Crambidae; genus Schoenobius; species Schoenobius gigantellus. The sequence continues at coordinate 8,750,796 of OZ012555.1, read as the reverse complement.
CTTTCTTTCGCTTAACTTCGGAACTAAATGACCTATAGACTTGAAATTTTGGATTTTAAGTATGTGATTATAGCTTACTGGATGACGAAAATTTCTGCGTTCTGATCTTATCCAGAGGTTCTCAAATAGGGGCCTGAAAATGCGGCGAAATGGTTCCAGTAAAGGATGGTACGGCAGTGTTTGCTTCGCGCTCGACTTGACCAGATTTAGGAAAAAAAATAATAAAACGTATTGCGATTTATAGATTTTGTCACCACTGAGAAGTTTTATTGCCCAGTGGAAAAGTTAAGATTGTAGGTGCATTAGCGAAAGTTTATGATCGGTTGCTTTTTGTCCTTATTGCTACGCGATAGAGTCGAACAGTAGTCGAGCATAAACTTTCGCGACTGTACTATAGCGACATCTAAGTGATTTTCTGATTTTAGTGCCATCATGATTTTTACACTGGGCTAGATTTGTTTTGACTCCATATTAAAAGTTATATCTAATGATAAAATGGTGCCACCATATTCACACTCAATTTTAACACTAATTGTTTGATTTCAGTAACACCGAACGACGGGTTTATCGGTTAATCGGGCAAAGACGGCTTTCAAAAAACGGAAAGCTAAGGAAGCAAAAGACCAAAGTATCTATGATGTAAGTGAACGACTTATCACTCATAGCCAAGGTATAGACCGTATTCTGAAAAAAATATAATTTTAACATACACACATTAATTATTGTAAATTAAAGCAATTTTTACGGTTAACAATTTCAAAAATTGAAAGCGACATTATAAGAGAGGTAAATAAATATATTTGTCACTACCTTTTCGTATTATTTAAATCTGTACTCCAAGTATTTTTGGTGTTTGAAATATGTTTACGCCTATGCTTATCCGACGAGTGCTTAACAGGTAAATGTAAATAAAGCACTTATTATGTTAAATACCTATATTCTAAATAAATAATAATATTTTACCTACCTACCTTTTCCTACCTTTTCGTTTTACTTATCACAAGTGAAAAGTATTTTATACTTATTCACAGTTCAAAGTACGGATGAATAGTCCGACTCGCACTTAGCCAATTTTATCTGCCTAAGGTAGGTTATACTGTGCGCGATCACACAAAACATGAAGAGGGAGCGAACTTATCGCTGCGATGGTCGAGACCGGAACGTGTGAGGCGCGCGGGTGAAATCTGATATTTTTCTAGCTTTATACCCGCTCTTAAGGTGCGTCCCCACTACGAGTCGCGCGGCCGCGGGAGCCGCGAGGCTCGGCCTCACGAGCTTTTTGTGTATATTTTTATCGCATTCTCACTATAGAGCTGCGCGGCCCAGTGTGGCCAGATTTTGAAGAATTATTTCCATTTTAGTAGAAATGTAGTTTTATTTCAGTTAGGTTGTTGTGCTAGAAATGTTTTGAAATTCTAATATTCATAAATAAAGCGGTAACTACTGCATCTGTTTTGTGTAAAAAACGAAACTAACAGATAATATTAGAAAATTCCCATACACACTTTGTGAAAATTATCTGTTGTTTTCAGCTGTTCCATACAAATGTTCAACATTCACTGAACCTAAATGTATGGAACAGCTGATTTTTTTTGCGATTTCGAAGTTGGTCCCATAGTGAAAGTTGTTCAGTTTGCTTGTCTGAATAAGCACACAAAATTTTTATAATAACTAAAAAATAACCTTGTATAATAGCAGAATATCGGCGAACAGCTGGCAGAATGGTAAGTTCAATTTAAAGTTGACTTACGGAATACAGTACCTATCTACTTTTGGTTACCTTTATGTAGCCGACTTTTAAAGCGTTAAATGTCGAATATTATAACTTGTCAAGTCGTCTTGGTACGCATTTTGGTTCCGTAATACTTCAGTCAATGCTTGTTACAAGTTACAGCCTTTTACAGAAGTCATAATTTTGTCTATTTCTTTAAAATATCACAAAGTGTATACGTTTAAACTTCTTTCGTCTTATTAGAAAACAAACATGGTCTGAACTTAGTCCTGGTTGAAACTAGGACCAAGTTGACGTTGTCTCAATCTACGAGTATCAACACAAGTGAAAGCGCACTAGGTTTAAACAAAGACTAACTTTAGACCAGCGGCCCTACCACCTAACTAATAGTGATTAACGATGGCGATAGCGAGTTACTCGCTATCGTTTCAATTTCAAAAGCTATGACAGGCGGTACGAAATCACAATATTAGAGAGCTAAAATTATAACGAGGGAATTAGGCGGTAGGGCCGCCGCTTATCATAGCAAACTCGTAAAATTAAAACGATAGCGAGTCACTCGCTATCGCCATCGTTAATCGCTATGAGTTAAGCGGTAGGACCGCAGGTTTAGACCAGAGGTTTTGTAACAAGATCGTTTAAAAGTTAGCGTATACTGTGAGGGGGCGCAACGGGTCGGGTCGCAGCGCAAAAATCAGTTCGAATCGCTCGTATGTATTTTATATGAGCTATCGAGTACTATGCCGAAGCGCAGCGGGCCGCATATTCCGCCGCTAATAGTGGTTGCGTTGCGTGCTATGCGGCTCGATCCGCCCCGCTGCGGCCCGTCACAGTGTGCGTGATCCTCGAGTTTACTTCACAAACTATATTTTTACGCTTTAGTTATTGTTCTGAGAGAAGATGGCATATTTTTGGCATTATCGTGAGTCGCGTTTGGTAGATTTTAAACAAGTCGGGCAGGTTTGCCGTTTTTGAGATAGTCACACTGACCGGCGGCGCGGCTGTGCTGGGCCGCGCGACTTGGGCCTCGCTTTACATCCACACTCACGAGGCTCAGCCTCGCGGCTAGGCCTCGTAAGCCGCGCGGCCCTAGTGGGGACGCACCTTTAGGCATTATACAATATTTTGAGTGACAGGTGTCTATCTTGCCGCGTAGATTTGGACAAGATACATTAGGCCGTTTTGTTGACCCTAGAATGACCGTAATGTAAAAATCCTTTACTCCAATAATATCGATTTTTATTAAAAGTGCCAGAACAAAACAAAACTATTATGTGTAATTTCTCAACCATTCGACTTGATACACCTTTTTAGACAAACCCAGTATACATTCAATATGGTTTGTAGCAACATGCTGAACTTGATTCTGAGTGTGGAAATTCTGATAGTAAATCCATAGACTTACATCTAGGGACATGCCTCAGCCCTGACCTTTCTTTCGCCCGAATATTGTATAATAGTATGTCGCTGAACTGGACTTTAGATGCTGAATATGGAAACAATAAAACCTACTAAGATCATTGACCCCATTATCGTTAAAATTTGATTTGTTTTTTAATAGACCTCATTCTCATGTACTAATTCAATTTACTCAAACTATTTCCCTCTAATACAGATCTATATCTATACATATCTATATCAGTAAATATGGCGCGGCAACACCGTATTATAGGTTTTTACATTTCTTTTCGGTGCATTGTGTTTAATTTAAAAATTTAAAGTGAAAAATTGTGTTTTTAGCTCTTATTGTCTAGACACTTGGACAGTGTGTCAAATTATGAACGAGAAATAAAAAATGCATTAGGTCTTCAGTTTTCATTAAGTTAATTAACAGTTCATTTCAAGTCACGCCGGGCCCGGCCTTAGAAGATAGTATAAAATGGCGTAGGTACATTAATCATTTGGTTATGCTTCATAAAACAGACTACATCATAATAGATTTTTTAAGAAAACAGTTTTCAACAGTTACTATGTTAACAATTTCAATTATATTACAGTATGTGTACAATTACAGTTGTTAGGTATGTTAATTTTTTTCTGTCTTGTGAAATTTTCTTCATAGTATAAATACTTAATTTTTTTTGAAACGATATGGTATGTACAAAACGTACTGAAACAGTTATTATAAATACAAACTATGGTAACAATATCAGGCAGATAAATAACACGAAAATGCTTTATCGAAGCATAGTAAAAGGTAACAATTAAAAAATCTAAAAATTACTAACTTACCTAACTAATCAAATTAATTTTTTTCTATATTTAGATACAGTTATTAGTTTTTAACAAACATACGGACACGTCACAATTTACTTCTTAATGTCATACTTAAAAGCATATTATTAATAAGCACTATCCTGCTCATACTTTAACAACACATACCGTTGCTATAAATTCCTCTACATTACTGTCTTTTACAGGAGCATCAAATATTTACGATACGTATAAACTTCGGAACAGTATCGGATACTTGTAGGTTATACTCGTACAATGAGAATTTATAGAGCAAAAGTAAGCTATCTGAAATGATTCCGCAATGTCGATGTTCAGGAGGAATCCGCGAGAGTAGGTTTGCTCAAAGAAAATTAGTTTTCGAACTATTTGATCCAGCACTATTATAATTGGAAGAGGCGGCGATCCTGTCGTGATTAAATTTCGTTCGGCAGAATGTTTGATTAATGTACATTTCGATGTGCCATGTATGTATGGGAGCAGGTGCATCTTTTGAGACTTTCAACCTCCTGTTAGTACATTTTGATGCATTTGCTTATGGACGAACAGTGAATTTTATTTTCGATGAAGATGAATATAATTTTGATAGAGAAGCATTTTTTTAATAAATTGGTCTACGGAATTGTAGCTTCTCGTGAAGGTCTATCTATGGTCCAAATAGGAAAGAGCAATCGTATCGCACCCCACGTTCAAATCATTAAAATCAATGTAAAATTTTATACCAAGAGTAATGGGTTAATAATACTTTTGGTGCACTTGATAAAAATGTTAGATGAAAATTGGCATCAGATTTTAGTTAAATTAAATGAGAGTTGTGAGAGAAAGAACTAAGGGTTCCATTAAGTTATTTTTAAACAGTACATTGTAAAAGTGACTAAATTTGAGCGTTAAAAGCAATCCTATTTTCAGAACGTAGGCAGGCAGAATTGACACGACAGAGCCAAAATTAACGTTACGAGAGTTTTTTTCTCTGATACAAGTGGTTTCTAAATCCTTGATAATTTGCCAACCGTTCATTATCCTACTAATGCACCGCTATTTAAAAACGCAAGACAATTAGAGCATCCGCTGCTTTTCAACGAGAAGAATGATCGATGCTCCTTCGTCCCGCGCCGCGCCTTCCGTGTTTTGTCTTTGTGCAATAATAAGTAATAATAGAAGTGTCGGAATGTTTGATTGATCATCTTAAATATGCGAAGAAAATTGCCGGCGCTCGCACAGGGGAACACAATAGGACCACTTTGAACTTTTTTAATACCGCCCTTCTCTTTGAGGCTTCGCCGGCGCCATCTTATATATGTCGGTGAGTGTACACGCTGCCGATAACGAAATTGATCCAGCAGCGGCTCATTTTAATGCTGTTGATAAGGGAATTGGATACGCTTAATGTACCAAAAGTAATTCCATTATCATCTTTCACTGTCAATCGTAAGTGTGTAAGGAACAAATTTTCCACGGCAATATAATAAAGAGGTATTATAATGTAGGAGCATTAAAAAAGTTGAAGAATTAAGCGCAGCTGTGCGGTGGGATGTTTAGCAATGAGTTTGGTTATCTTATCTTAGTACTGCTAGACTTGTAGTAAAGTAGGTAAAAGATATGAAAGACATGTAGGATAAAGTAAGGATATATTCATACTATTAATATGAATGAATGAACTATTAATAAGTACAGACAATAAATCTTACAACGACTCTAGAAATCATTTTCCAACGAAAAACGTATATGCTAATAAACATATTATAAAGATATTTGCTTTTCAAAAAATAACACGAAATAGGCACAATTGTGGCAGCACACAGTTTTATATTTTTCATGCGTCAGCCTTTTGAAAGCAACCCCAAATTTGCTGGTTCGTATTTCCATATTCACAATATTATTTTCCACAAACGCCCATAAGCATTTAATTAATATTGTACAATGTGATACGGTTTGTTTTGAAGATTTAACTGCGTGGAAACACTGATAACCTGTTATTTATTCACAACCGATTAATTTGTTTATCTATCTATATGAATAAGTATTACGAAAAAAAAATTGATTCCATAGGTGAACCTATTCAGTAACATAGCCGTCTATATAGGTACGTTAAAATTAAAGAATGATTGTAAATTTTATTTTCATCCCTCCATCTCGGAAAGAGTATTTTTGCTATTCGATATCTGACCGCCAAAGACGTTTTTATCCGCTTGAGGGTAAAGTAAAATTGAATTTAGAACATCGCGTGCACTAAGTATGTGATTTCAAAACATCATTAAACCTATTTACTTCCTCCATCTCCATGGTGCCGAATTTATCATACAACTTTTTTTAAATTTGTTAAAAACTCAGACTGACCTCCTTGGTGTACTCGTACTTTTATTTTCAATTTGCTTTGTTTCATTTCCTCGCTGAGGATGAACAGTTACGTGTTGCACTCGAGTGCAAAGATTTTTTACCTTGTGCTCTTTTGATTCCCTCGCTAACGCTCAGGATTCTAATTTTTGAATCACTCGCTGCGCTCGTGATTCAATTTTAGAATCCTTCGCTTGCTCGGTCATCAAAGTTGAGCACGCGGTTTTTTTTAAAAAAAAAACGTCGCCCCACACTAGGATTTTCTCCTGTATCGTGGGTGCAGTTACAAACATAGAATATCACATGCACATACGCCCAGACCGGAACACATTTCTGTAGGCTATAGAAAACATTTGTCCCGTACGGGAATCGAACCCGCGACCCGTTGCGCAGTAGGTGATCACTCGACCTCTGCGCTAAACGTGTCGTCAATTAATTACGCGGTTAAAAAGCAACTTTGCACTCATGTATAACAAATAACTATTTTCAATAACTAACTAAGTGAATAAAATAAATTGAATTTGGAACATGCCAGAATATACGGATTATAGTAAGAAAAAAGGAAAACGTGCAGAGGTTGCACACTCTCGCTATAAAAAATTTACTAAAAACCACCAAAACGTCATAACTAAGTTTCAAAAACTGTTCTCATTTTACAATAAATTTCTAGTTCTTTTGTTTTCTATTGTTCTTTTATGTATTACCCATAATAAAATTTGATTTATAATCACAAAGTGATTATTTCTCCCAGTCAATGATAAAAAGTAGAGTACCTAACACGTGAAAAAAATTTCATCTCGGCTCTTGTATCCCTTGATCCGCTCAGGATTCTATTCTAGGATCCTTCGCTCCTCTCGGGATACAACTTAGTGCCTCGAAAAGAATTCACCTTTTCTTCATTTGTTGGGTAATCTACTAATTTAACGATGGTCAGTGGGACCCTATAGGTTTCGATGCCTTGTAAAACGCAAAATATTTGAAAATATAAGACAAAAGCGGTCGTATCTTGTGATAGCGTTGTCTTTGTTGTAAAAACACTCCTGTCGTAAAAAAATAAATTGACATCAACCCATACTCCAGTTTAATACATACTCCATTTTATACTCCGATGTAATTTATCTACACAACCATCACTAAACTATTATCGATCTGACGACAAATTACTTTGTAAACCAAAATAACACAGCAAGAAGCATTAATTAATATGAAACAAATATCAAAGTTTCTTCGTTAGGTGTAGTCACATTAATGAATTCGGACCAGGAAGCGGAGGGAGCAAATGTCATTATGAGCCTTTTAATTATAAGGTATTATTTTTGGAAAGGACGGCGCTATGCAGAAGTCGAACAGTGTTAATAATTCAACTTTAACTAATGGCCGTCAGTCTTGCGAGCGATGCCACTACAAAAGCCGGCCAAGTGCTAATGAGAAAATGAGTTTTCAACACACTTGCTCGTAAAGTGGGTCTTATTACCTTGCATTTAGACCCGTTATTCAGTATATTAAACACGAATGCTTTTCACTTTACATAATCGCACAAGTGCGGTAATTTTAACACAACAAATTCTAATTTGTTCAAGATTGCAAAGTAAATGTATGTCCAGTACGCATTCTTAAATTTGTCGCTTAATACACTTTTTTTTAACACGACTTTATGCGGCTGCCAATTGGAAACAAATGAACAGCCTACTACTGGTTACTTAAATATTAAATTAACAACTATACCAGAACTATAACAAAAAATAATAATTAATAACTATACTAACTAAAATAAATGATTTAAAATTCACACAAACTTGTTTTTTAAAAACTAAAATATTCGGTTTATTTAGTTTTGAATTTTGGCTGTTTGGCCCTTTTTTGTTGGTTGTATGAAGAGTTTAGCTATGCCCGGGCAGAGCGTGAAAAAAAAGGCGCGCGACATTTTCCCGCTATTGAAATCTTTTGCCTTTTTGTTGTAATTGATTTTTTTTATTTATTTATTTATTTATTAATAGCTTTACAATTATCTTAGTTTTATACATGTCCCGCAAAACTGCTTGCGCAGTTTGACTTGCAGGTAATAGTCTCTTCTAAACAATATAAGTAGTACATAAACAAAATTTTACTATATAGATAATTGATTATCTACAAATATGTCGAGTCCAAGTGAAGAAGAATCCATATTATTAACTCCGCCGGAAATAATTATGGAGGCGCAAAGCGCGAGTAATAGTTTGTTGCCGCCAAAGTCAAAGGATAAATACTTGGCGGCATACGATACTTTCATGCAGTGGAAGATGGATAAAAAAGCGCAGTCATTTTCAGAAAAATATTAATACCACAAGATCTTTTATTTTCCTCACAAGTGTGTTGAAAAACGTCGTATGATACACGCGCGCATTGGTCATTACGTACTCTGCTTTCATGTCGCGCTCGCCTGCGGCTCGTGCACAATATCGCCTCGTACGCAATGACCGACATAGCGCGCTCGTTTCATAATGTACTATTCTAACTAACTACATATTTAAGGTTTTCAGATTTTTCCTTAACATGCGTTGTAAAACATTGTACTTGCCAAATTTCATGGTTCTAAGTCAACGGGAAGTACACTAAGTTTTTATTATAAGTTTTTATTCCCATGTGAAATTGCAAAATAAGTATACAAAAATATGCGACGTAACGCTCATCTTTTAATCGCGTTGTCTTACAAGTTTGATTTTTTCACAGCTGAAAGAGACCATAGACCCGAGTATTTGAAATAAACTTCAGTTTGATATCTCTACGCGTTTCTGAGAAAAAGCGTGTTGACTGCTTGAGGTCTTGACCATGTCTTGACAGACATGCAGACTGACAACGAGGTGATCCTATAAGGGTTCCGTTTTTTCTTTTTGAAGTAGGTACATATGGAAGTCTAAAAATTTAATTAGTAAATGAAAATCTCTTCATTTAACTTTAAATATAAAATATGCTATTTTCCACTGGTATTCTTCTATGTGAAAATGGCTTAAAAATGGATATAAGGTGTTTGGCGCTTGAAAATTTTAATTCGTAAAATAAAGGTGCTCCCACACAGCAGTTATATTGTGTTATCCTCAGCACACGTACCACTCGCATGTATTCGCGTATTTCGCATAACTTGGACCGCTGCAATTTTTTTGTAGACAAAAGTGGCCAAACAAGCAGCATACCTACCTGATGGTAAGTGGCTACGGGCGCCTATACAACGTGTAACAAAAACTATGTGAACCCTTTTAGGAGCATGTTCGGAATCTATACTTACTTACGGACTTATATTATAAAGCTGAAGAGTTTGTTTGTTTGTTTGGTTGAACGCGCTAATCTCAGGAACTACTGATTCAAATTGAAAAATTCTTTTTGTGTTGGATAGTCCATTTATCGAGGAAGGCTATATAACATCACGCTACGACTAATAAGAGCTGAGCATCAATGAAAAATGTTGCAAAAACGGTAAAAAAATATATGGCGAAACGTAGTTTGCGGGCACAGCTAGTCGATATGTATACGTTATGACGTCATAGAAAATTCTAAATTGTAAAATTAATGTTGAAGTCCCTCATACAAATAGTTGGGTCTGTGAAGAAAAAATGTATATATAAGACATTAGAAAATTAATTTTAGAATTTCGAATTTTTAATGACGCCATATTTTAAATATCGATTCTAAACATGCTTCTAAAAGGGTTCACAGGGTTTTTGTTACACACTGTATAGTACGTACATGTGGTTCTTGTAAGATATGCAAATACACAACCTCCATACAAGGACGCCAATGTATGTTCCTTACTTGTTACATAAGACATTAAATCACAGTAACCCCTCACTGGGTACTTTCACCGACTGTAACACGGCATTGCTTTATCCCACCTTTTTTTACTTTCCTTTTCCTTTTTGGGAGTGCACACACAGGCTGGTCTGCGTTGTCACCAACTTATTGTGGCTACTATTCCCGAAACTAACGCAAAGTAGGAAAGACAATTCATTTCTATATAGCACAATAAAAATGGAGTTCTCTGTTAGCATACGCGTGTTATCCTTCTTATAATCCTGGGTCCCTTAATAGAAGAGTGAATAAGCACCTTGAAAGTCGCAAGGCGAGGGCGGATTGTGTAGCGTGTGTCAGTCTCACCTACCAGCTATCTTCGAGGTTGGATTCCGCTAACACCAGGTCCAGGTAGGATGGAGTAATTTTTTTTATACAACTAAGTAGGCAAACAAGCAAACTGCCCACCTAATGGTAAGTGGTAACAGTCAACTATAATACATATGCGGCTGTTGTGAGCTCCGCATCAAAACTGCAATCTCTACGAGTACAAGAACCACAGTGTACGTTGCCAACTTGTGACATAAGATATAAAGCCACGGTATCCAGTAATTTCACTGCCATATCTCACCCTTCAAACCGGCTTCAGCAAAGCAGCAATGCAAGCACTGCTGCTTTGCTGCAGAAATATGTAAGACGGAGGTACGCATGCAGACGAGCCTGGTACAGAGTCATTTGCTGGGCCTACAATAGAAAAATGCTGGTACAGCTGCTTAGCGTCAGAAATAAGTATGGTGGAGATACCTCGACTAGAGTCACCCTCTGCAGGCCTAGCACGGCGCGTGTAGTAAAGAAGAGAAAGTGACTAACCCTCGTCCCATCTCGCTTCATTGTTATAAGACAGAACGAGTAGAAACATGTTATTTGTCCCTTGTCCCGTTTTGTCCACGGTCCATGCTACGCCTACTGGTGAAGAGTCGTTATTATTCTTTCATTCAAAACGCTTCAGCTCGGCGGCGGCGCCATTTTGTTTTTCGCGATTAATTAAAATTAGAAGCGGACGCTCGTTCCACGTGACGCTCTTTTTTGCTCCGGCGAAAACGAGAATAATGGCGGGATGCAATTTCTTTTGCGCGTGACTAATTCCTCCTACTAAGTCTATTGTGACAATGAAGGATGTCAGAGTTGCGACAGCGGAGATATTTCCGGGTCAAAACAATGGGTCATTGTGGGGTGGTGTCGCGGGCGATAACATGAATTTTAGTTGCACTGTGACGTCACCAGCAAAAAACTGTATCATTTCATTTATTTATTTATAAAGAAGGGGTGAAGAAGGGTATATATAAAGTTCTCAAATATAATTCACAAAGTACAACCATGATTAATTAGTGAGGTATATAAAAAAGGAAAACAGATTTAAACTTATAACGTGCGCGTGGTAAGCAAGCGTAACAAAATTAATAACAAATAAATGTCAATATTATAAACTTTATATATTGTAATATATCAATGGCAAATAATGTTTTGTTCTCAGAACAATCACTTTTTCTTCTGAGGTTTTGTTTGACTATTATTTTATTAAAGTATGTACACAAGGAAAGAGCAAAGAAGTGCAAGGCATGTGATATTTTTTTGGCGTGTTTGCTCTTTCATCATCTTCACAGCTCATATACGTCCCCATCGAGGGGCACGAGCCTTTTTTTTTAGGAGGGAAAATACTTTTACGAGGACACCCGAAGGATATGCCGGACTCGGGTAGAAGACCCCATACCGGCTAAAAACCCTCCAGATACTTCTACCTCCGTAGAGACACAATCGGGATCGGCGTTAGCCATTCCCCGATTGTGCCCCTGGAGGGTTGCCTGGCGCACGCGCCAGGACTTACCTTCACGGGGGGGTCGACAAGTATCTCCAAATTCGACTCCCCAGGCGGCCAAGCTAGAGGTGAAAAGTGTCTCTCGACCGGTGGTCAGCCGGCCGAGTCGTGTCAGTCCCCAGCTTGCTAGGGGAGCTGGTGGCGCGCGTTCAGGAACACACGCTTTCTCCTCCCCAACCGCCTGCGCCAGAGCGGTGCCGCGAGAGGGTCATCCTCTCACGCCCGCTCCGCAGCCTCCTTCTGCGAGATAACATCCTCACAGAAGGAGGTGAAAGCCTCCCACGCCACCGCCCTGGTAAGCATCTCACGTGCGACGCTGGCCAGCGCGACGGGCGCACCCCTACCTAGGCCCAGCGCGAGGGCTAATGCATCGCGCTGGGGTCGCCAGGCCGGGCACTCCGAGAGGGTGTGCCCGGCCGTGTCGTCGGGAGCGCCGGAATGGTGACACTGCGGCGTCTGCTCCCTCCGTGCGACATGATGCAGATAATAGCCGAAGCACCCGTGCCCGGTCATCATCTGCACCATCCGGTAGGTGAGGCTGCCCCGCCGGCGCCCAACCCACTCCTCCAACGAGGGGCACGAGCCTACCCTAACTAGTTAGGGCGATTAGGCCTTAGTCAAACCACGCTAGCCCGGTGCGGATTGGTTGACTTCACATACACCTGTCAAACCACGCTGGCCCAGTGCGGATTGGTTGACTTCACATACACCTTTGAATTACTTTGCAGGTGAATGCAGGTTCCTTCACGATGTTTTCCTTCACCGTAGGAGCGTCAGAAAAATGTACATATGCAATTCGTGAAACGAAAAACACTTTGGTACGATGGCAGGATCGATCGCGGGCCTCCCGATTCTACTCGGAGCACAGTCCAGTACCGAGGCCACAGCGCCACCGACGCTCTAGCGTTTGCTCTTTGCTCCCCTCTAACTGATTCATCTCAAGTTATATAAGGCTAATCATAGATGAGCAAAAACTGGGCTCGTCAATGACATGGCAGTCGGTCAACCTTTCTGTTATTTTGGGTTCAGACTTAAATACGACGGTGGTGGCTAGCTACGAAGACTTAAGAAAACCCTGTTACAAACATACAGAGAAGAACATTGGCTGCAAATATAACACATCCACAGTTTAAGCAGGAATGATTTCTAGCACGATTCTTCAATATGTCCATCACAATCGTCAGATTGATCTATAAAAAAATAGAAACGTAGTTTTCTAAAATTTAAGACATTAACCAGGGACCCGATTCTCATGTAATAGAACTTTTCCGCATGGTAAATTCGTATGCGAATTTTTCGATTCTACTGAAAAGTTCGAATGATTCGTATGAACCGTATTCTGGGGTACCCATAGAACAATAATATTACCAATCGAACTAGGAAGTCGGAAATAGCATTGACAATTTAATGTTTCGTACGACGTTCATAAGGCGTTTTTAAAAACGCTATGGCAACCGCTATAATTTACATCTTAAAATAGTTCTTTTTGGTAAAAAAATATTACTAAATCTTTTTTAACACAAAATATATTTTTAAATGTGATCATATTTTCTAAAAATAATACTTATATTACAAAATATAAAAGTTCAATTTTTAATATTTCGTAAAGTAAGTACATTGATTGAAACGGAACGCTCCAGACAGCACATTCATAAGTTCTGACGTTAAATGTCATTAATTACAACAAAGTTTGTCTAAGATAAATATTGAATTGAGACAAATTCTTATTTTAATTATTTTATTTATATAGTAATCTGATAAGGAGCAAAATAATATATCCAAAAAATTTGCTAGTGCGGAGCAAAGGCTTCGTCTAGTACATTTAGTAGAAGCCGATCCACAGCTGAAATGTGGCAAACAAGTTCAACTTAGTCCCGAATCATTCACTAAGAATGAAGCTAAAAGGCGGTTGTTGGCAATGCGTAAGCGTGATGAGTTGAGGTGGCGATGGAGAAATTAGAAGCGTAGACTTTCAAATTTTACTATTTAATGCGATAATAAAATACAAGATAAACAAGGTAAGTGTGTCCTTGCGTAGCTTGTGCGTTAATGACAATGATATTTTAAATATTTGAACCGGCGATCGTTCCACTGTTCAGTTCAGTGCTTCGTCCAATGGTAGTCCTCCTAGTCCTCCAAGATATATGACGTCATTGAACGTCAATGTTGAAGTTGCTGTTGCTGTATATGCCTATGGTATGAATGAACGAGTGGTAGGTATCAGTTTAACGCATAAACAGCGGTGGATAAACATCAGTGAAGATATAAACTCCATCACAGGGGCTAAAAAAACTTGGGAGGAGTGGCGCAAGGTAAATTTTTGAAGTTATCCTCGATGTTATGTGTATGCGGTTCGGCGCTTGTTGCCTCAATTCTTCCACCAAATTGGGGAAGAAGTTCACCAAAAACTCTTTCTCATTCATTTTAATGAGACAAAACACAGAGAGAAAACACAGTTTGAGCCAGCTTCGCGGTTTGAGCTCGTTTATACAGAAATAATCACAAACTCCTTGTATTTTTATAATTTTGAAACACTTTTGACAGCTAAATTCGTATACGAACCTCAACTTCGACTGCTCCATACCACTCGTTGCGTTCGAGTGATGTTCGTTCGAATTATTTCGATTGTGAAATTCCGAGAATACACAAACTGTGGTTCCTTCGAAAAAAATTCGAATTTCGAACATTTTTACGAATGTGAACTTTTTTCGAATGCATGAGAATCGTGTCCCAGATCATTAAGAATACTGTCTTATTTGCGCCGATACCTAACCTACCAGACATTAAATGAGCCAAACATTTCGGATTAAATTCGGCTAACGAATTTAAATGCCCAAGATCGAATAAACACGAGTAGTACCCCTGCAAATAAAAGACGATTATTAGAAATAACGCTGCAAGTGTATTCCACATTCTAGGAGTCGCCGAGCGACGCAGGTGTCCGTGCCGACGCTCGGATCGCCCCATCCATGGGAAGAGAACCGTGACATTGCCTTTGTTAGTTTGACAGAGGTCCCGCACCGATAACGATACAAGCATAGTGCAAATAGCACTAAGTAGGAGCACTTCATATACACGCACCGGGCGCACTTCACATACACGCACCGAACGCGCTTTGCGTGTGTGCGTCATCGTCATCATCATTTCAGCCAATAGACGCCCACTGTTGGACGTGGGCCTCTCCCAGGGATCTCATGCGCTTCCCGCATCCAGCGGCTTCACCAGATCGTCGGTCCATATTGTGGGGGTCTACAAACGCTGCGTATATGTCTGTATAGAGACAACGTGTGTAAAAATAAATATAAATAATATAATATATGCAGAATAAGTGTATAAAATGGAATAAATAAATATTAGTATAAGCAAATAGAGTATAAAACGTATGTAATGAATGTAATGAACATGTAAAGGATCGAAGAACTGTCGTAGAAATGTCAACAGATATGTATATTAAACAAATGTGTAACTAAGCAACGAACGAAATAATTAAAGGCGTCATACCTAACTCCCATTCCCCAATCCCGTGTAAAGAAAGCATTAATAAAAATATAGAAATAGGTAGTTAGTAATAAAGAATGAATGAGGAAGGAAAATAGAAAGACAAGTATGTGGCAAGGAAGTGCGAGAAGCAAATTTGCGGGAACTGGAATGGAAGAGAATAGATACAAAAAGTGTCTGATCACAAATATCAGAAGAGGTAGTATTATAAAAAACATACAAACGCTGCGTCTTCCGGTACGTGGCCGCCACTCGAGGACCTTTCCGCCCCAACGAACGGCCGTCAGTCCTGCGAGCTATTGTGTCCTGCCTATTGCCAGTTTGCACGCAATTTCTTGGGCTATGTCGGTCGGTGACTCTATTTCTTCTACGGATCTCATCATTTCTGATGCGATCGCGTAGAGAAACCCCGAGCGTAGCCCTCTCCATTGCCATCTGAGTGACCTTGAGCTTTCTAATGAGACCCATTGTAAGCGGTGCACATACACAATTATAGCATTTAAAGACGATAAAGACGCATGGCGTCGTGGTTGCGCTCGATCGAAAACATTATAATATATGTATATTTAAATGAAATACAGAGCCCAAAAATTGTAGTATTATGAATTTCATTATTTCACTTTAAAAAAGTAATTGAAGTAAAAAAAACAATATTTTCTTTAAAATTAAAGCATTGAGTAGTTACTTTCGATTTTATTTCTACAAAATGAGTCATAATAATTTATTGCATTCTCGTTTTATACAAGCTATGGCATCTTTGCAGTTTTGGATGGAACTAACTAATGTACAGGATTACTTTTTTATCAGCCCGAAAAAGGGGCGGGACGCTTCAGGACACATCCATTATTATACAAAAAAAAAATCCTAAAAAATTAAAAAAATATTTAAAAATACTGCATTAAACTAGTGCAGTCTTTTTTGGATATTTTAGAAAATTTATATAAATTTAAATAGGCGAGTTATTTTTTTATTAATATTTAAATCATTCTACTACCGTGTCCTGAAGCGTTCCTTAAATTATCCGGGGTGATAAAAAAGTAACGCTGTATATAGTGTTGTTCACGCTCGAGGAAGAGCGAGTGGCAACACTGCATTGTGGTCTGTGCAGTGAGAGCCTTTTTGGCGGCCGGCCGCATGTAATATGTCAGTCAGTCGAGTCGAAATGTCATGACATTGTTAGAGGTTATGTGCGGGCCGGAATAAAATGTAATTTAAGTTAAATAACAAATTGTGTTTTGCGCGGCGCACCTAATATCGGGGTGCGAAAGCCCGCTTGGTGTTGTGCAAAAGTATTATCGTCGCGTGTGTGAGCCGTGGTGGCCTAATAGGCATTTGTAGTGCTCCGGTCTCCACCGGTGGATCCACCGCAGAACTTCAGGAGCCGCGACTTCCTTCGAGCTAGCTCAGGAAGTCCACCGGCTACATACGCAGATTGAACGGAGACAAGGTAAACATTATCTGTATCGGTTTTTGGATTCCGCAATCAAAGCATCAAGTCGGTGAATCGCCGACGTGGTGGTGTCTACCTTGGGCACCATCATCTCTTGGTAGCAGAGCGTGGTTTTTAGATTTGAGTGGTTGATTAGTATTGTACAATTAATATTGTAATCTTGTTGGTTGTCCAAACGGGCAATACATATTAATTGGTTTTGATTGCTGATTTTAAACCGACTACAATCTCATTTGTGGACCGATCTCCCTAACTAGTTGTCATTGTCATTGTATATGAAAAATTGGGGTTAAATGCCTTTTGTTGTTCTAGTTAAGTTCTAGCATTTACCTATATTTGATTTTGGTTTGTTTTTTCATATCTTTGTTTTGCCCTTGACTATTTTGTTTGTTAAGTTGTAAACCTATACTTGAATTTGATTTGTTAAAAAAAAAAATTTGCTGCTAAATGACTTTGCTGTTGTTGTAATACACTATATTGCTGTGTTAAGTTTTAGCATTTACATTTGATTTTGTTTTGTTTGCCTTTGAATATTATGTTTGTTAAGTTATTGACTTAATACTTGAATTTAATTTGTTTGAGAATTCTGTTGTTAAATGCCTTTGTTGTTCTAGTTAAGTTCTAGCATTTACACTTGATTTTGGTTTGTTTATATATTTTGTTCTGCCTTTGAAGTTCCTCCCGATCTGTTTTATTGTCTGCGGTTGTCGGTCTGTTTGTCCGTGTATTATTATAGTGTTTATTAATTTTGGTGCAAAATGGTCCCGCCAGTCAGCCCGCTTAGTGGTGCACGCGCGGGTGCACAAAAGATTTTGAGATGGTTTGCTAGTGCCGTCGCTTTGGTAGACCGACCAGACCGAGAACAGGCCTTGTTAATTCGGCATGAGGGAGTACCTGCTCGCTTGAAGGAATTGGAGCAGCTTTTCGTTGCTCATCAACAATATCTGCTCGACCACCCAGCCGAGGGTGCCGCTGAGTTGCGGGCAGTCGACCAATTTAATGCCGATTATGATCAGTTTTTTGAACAGGCGGATGTGATTATAAACAAGGCTCAGGCAATCCTATCCGCCCGGAGGGGTGAGTCGTGCACGCCCGGGGAGGTCAAGCCTACCCCGGCCGGCTTGCTGGGCAGACTGCCCACTTTAGACATCCCAACCTTTGATGGGAACCTGGCTTCTTGGATGGGGTTCATTAACCTCTTTGATAGCCTGGTTCACTCGAGGGACGATCTGTTCCCTAGCCAGAAATTGGCCTATTTGCTCTCTGCCTTACGTGGAGAGGCTGGTGTGCTTGTCCAGCATCTACCTGTCAACGATGACAGTTATGAGATTGCAAGGGCGTTGTTGACCGCCCGGTATCAGAATGTTCGCTAGCTAGCGGACACACATGTGGCTGCCATTTTAGGGCTGCCACGAGTATCGCGGGTCTCCTCATTGAGGAAGGAGATTTTGAACCCGCTGCTAAGCGCTATTAACGCGCTCAAACGACTTGATCTACCGGTGGACCAGTGGTCCTTTATTTTGCTCCACCTCATCCTCGATAAGCTTCCCATGGAGATGAAGGGGCGCTTTGAACAAAGGTATGGGGGCAATAGTGCCTCGTACCTCCCCCCCTTCTCGGATCTCCTCAGATTTTTGGAGGATGAGTGTCGGATGACGGACCACCTGGATCTGGTTCCTATACCGGGACCGAGTACAGGCCGCTTTGAGGCGACCCGGGCAGCGCCACGGAGAGAGCGCCGCCCGTACAAGCAGTATACTGCCGTGCGGCAGAACTCTCCACAAGGGGAGAGGCCGATGCCTTGCAAGTGTTGCAAGCGGGATGGCCATCGTTTGCCGGCCTGTCCCAAATTTGTTGGCCTACGCACCGAGGGGCGTAGAAATATGGCCAAACAGCGGAATTGGTGCTACCGCTGCCTGGGGGCTCATATGGCATCGGCTTGCCCCCACCCACGAGATTGTCACTGTTGTGGAGGGGCCCATCACCCCCTCTTGTGCTTTAATAATAAAGACACTCGTGAGGTGGTGAGACAGAGGGACTCGCACACGGGCGGGGGCCCTCGTAGGTCACCCACATCTCCGAGGAGATCGGAGGGGCGTGCCACCCCTCCGCGGAGATTGGACAGGCGCCCCCCCTCCCGTGAGAGGATTGAACGCTCCACCCCCCCTACGGGCGGGGGGGATCGACGCGCCGCTTCTGAGGCGCCACCGCGGGATTGGGCCGCGGTTATTAGGGAGCCACGCCGGGAGCCGATACGCTTCTCTCCCCCTCTGATGGAGAGACCCCGTTTGTCACGGGCTCCCCCAACTTTCGCCCATCATGGGCACCGCCCGGCCCCCCGATGCCGCTTTGATCGGGGCCAGTACGTGCCGGATTGGGACCCGCTCGAGCGCCTTGAGCGCCCTATTCCTCCGCCGCGCACGCATTTTTCTTTGGACCCCCTTCCCCTCCGTTGCGGGGAATGCGGGGGATTTTCATTAAACCAACTGTCGGCTGCAACTCCCCCACAGGAGCAGGTGCTGTTACCAACAGCCTCCGTACAGGTGTGGGGCCCGAGGGGCACCTTTGTTTTAGTTCGCGCCCTTTTAGATACGGGAGCTCAGGGTTGCCTTGCCTCCAGCTAGCTGGTCCGGCAGTTGAGTTTGAACACATCTCCATACCTTGAATCGGTACGAGGAATCGGAGACCTGCGGATCCCGGATCCGATCGGTCAGGTTTTGTTCTCCTTTTCCCCCCACTTCTCTTCAGCGCCCAAAATTGGCGCTACCGCGATTGTCTATGAGAAGGTTGTTGGTCAACTTCCGCAACAGCACGTTTCGCGCGCTGTCGTTGATGCGACATCAGGATTGACCTTGACTGACCCTTCCTTCCACCGAACCGGTCCGATTCACTTATTGCTCGGTGCCGATGTTCTAGGCCGCGTGTATTGTGGGAAGAGGAGAGAGTTACAGAAGGGTGGGCTGGTAGCCTTATCTACATCGCTTGGGTTTGTAGTGATGGGACCAGTTAGGCATAACCCACCATCTCCATCGGTGGACAGTTACATAACTGTTAGCTCCACCTTATCGGATGTCCTTCAACGGTTTTGGGAGGTGGAAGAGCCACCTACCGTGAAGCGAGTGAACCCCTTGGACGAGGAGTGTGAATTGTTCTACCAGAACAATACAGGTCGCCTTCACTCGGGACGGCTGATCACTCGTTTGCCCTTTTTGTCAGTTCGCCCCTCACTTGGCAGCTCCCGGCCGTTGGCCGAGAAGCGGCTGCTGTCCATGGAGCGTCGTATGAGTAGGAACTCCGACCTCAAACAGAAGTATGTTGACTTCATGCGAGAATATGAGCAACTGGGGCACATGTCGGTCTCGCGACTGGACTGGCGAAACGAGGAACATAATTTTCTTCCTCACCACGCGGTTTTGAAACCTTCCACTGGGAAGATACGCGTTGTTTTTGATGGGTCAGCTCCCACGTCTACCGGAGTTTCGCTGAATCAATGTCTGCATGCTGGACCGAAGTTGCACCACGAGGTGGGCGATGTATTGACCAACTTCCGTCGCCATGCCGTCGTCTTTGTGACCGATATCCGGATGATGTTTCGGCAGACTGTGATTCACCCGGACGACAGACGATATCAGCTCATATTATGGAGGGAGGATCCCAGAGATCCCATGCTAGTCTACGAGCTGAACACCAATACATACGGTTTGCGTTCGAGCCCCTTTGTGGCAATTCGCTCACTTGTGGAACTCGCTGAACGTGAGCGGTTACGATACCCTCGCGCATCCTTGGTTCTCAAGGAGGATGCATTTGTGGATGATATTTGTACGGGCTCCTCTAGTGTCGAGGAAGCCTTGATTTTGCGAGATGAATTAATTGCTCTTCTCGGGGCTGGTGGTTATGAACTGAGGAAGTGGATGTCCAACTCACCTCAGCTTTTGTGTGACTTGCCAGACGACCACCAGCAGGAGCCTCATATTTTTGAGAATGCCAACACTCCAGATTTACTGTCTGTTTTGGGAGTGCAATACAGACCTGTCCAGGACACGTTCACCTATCGATTGGAGCTGCCAAGCCCCAAGGTCTGGACGAAACGGTTGGTTTTGTCTACAGTAGCTCGTACCTTTGACCTAAATGGCTGGATTAGTCCCGTAGTGTTTTGGATGAAGTGCTTCCTACAGGAACTTTGGTCAGCCGAAGTGTCGTGGGATGAGCCCCTCTCGGGCCGTTTGCTGTGAGATTGGGAGTCCTTCATGTCATCTCTCCCCGACATTAACCGTGTTAGTATCCCTAGACATATACTGCCTAAGGGACGGTTTACGGCCAGCCTTCATGGCTTTTGTGACGCGTCTGAGAGTGGATACGCAGCCGTCGTATATATCCGGACGGTCGATGATAGAGGAGCTGTTAAGCTCCACTTGCTAATTGCTAAGAGTAAGGTTGCTCCACTTCGGACTCGATTAACGATTCCGAAGTTAGAATTGTCTGGAGCTACTCTTCTGGTTCGTTTGATGAACCACGTTGTTGACACCCTGGGACGTAGTGTGGACTTTGAGTCGCTATTTGCTTGGTCCGACAGTCAGGTTGTCCTATGTTGGATTAAGAACTCTGTCCACTCCCTGGAGGTATTTGTGGCTAATCGGGTATCCCAAATACAGGCCTCGAAGGCCCCGTTGATTTGGCGCCACGTGCCAGGTGAAATAAACCCTGCTGACTGTGCATCACGTGGCAGCGAAGCCCCTCAGCTTATTGACCACACTCTGTGGTGGGGTCCCGAATGGTTGTTACAGCCGTCTTGGCCTTCCACACCAGCTGTGGTGAAGGTACCAAATCCGGGCTTGCGTGTTCACGCTGTCGAGACTATGGCGGCTCCAGAGCGGGAATTTTTATTAGACCGCTACAGTTCTCTGGACAAGTTGCTCGGCGTGACCGCTTGGATAAAAAGATTTATACGAAATTGTCGACGGCCTCAGGACAAAGATTTGTGTCCGGTCCTCTCTCCGCAGGAGCGCCAAGATGCTCTTTTGCATTGCGTGCGTATGACCCAGTCTAGAGCGTTTGAACCGGAACTTAAGATTTTCCGTACCGGGACGTCCAAATTGAAGGGACCCTTGGTGCGTTTGACTCCCTTTCTGGATGATAAGGGATTGTTGCGTGTAGGAGGCCGATTGAGGCACGCTAACTTGCCTTATAGATCACGTCATCCCCTGTTGCTCCCCAAGGACGGACCATTGGTGCGATTGTTGATCATTGATCGCCATGTGAAGAATGCTCATGCCGGATGTAATGCATTGACCGCGCTCCTCCAACGGAAGTTTTGGATTTTGTCAGCGCGAAGAATAATCCGATCTGTTATCTTTCGATGTATGCCCTGCTATCGTTTACGCCCCGAGACGATGCAGCCCCAAATGGGTGATTTGCCTGCTGATCGTGTGAATGAATCGATGACCTTCTTAGGAGTTGGAACTGATTTTGCGGGACCATTCACTATAAAAACGTCGCGACTCCGTAATGCTAAGACTGAAAAGGCTTACTTGTGTGTGTTTGTTTGTTTGGCCACTAAAGCCGTTCATTTGGAGGTGGTGAGTGCACTCACCATGGACGCTTTCTTAGCAGCGTTAGGCAGATTTGTCTCCCGCCGGGGACTGCCTTCTCTAATTCGGTCCGATTGTGGGACGAACTTCAAGGGCACTGATAGACATATAAGAGAAGTTTGTGAATTTTTAGATAAAAATAATATTGAGATCGGATCCACACTCTCCCGTAGGGGGGTAACATGGCGATACTCCCCGCCGTCTTGCCCTCACTGGGGAGGGATTTTTGAATCTGTTGTAAAGGCCGCCAAGACTCACCTTCGCCGCGTTATTGGGGAGACTATTCTCACGTTCGAGGAACTCGCGACGGTGTTTCATAAGATTGAGGCGGTTCTCAACTCGCGTCCGTTATGTCCGTTGTCTACCGACGCGAACGATTTGCAGGCCCTCACGCCGGGCCATTTCTTGATAGGCAGACCACTTAACGCCCTGCCCGAGTATCCTTATAGAGATGTCAATCCAGGACGCCTTTCGCGGTTTGAGTTGCTCCAGCAGCTTACCCAGAGCTTCTGGCGCCGCTGGCACCTTGAATATTTACACATTTTGCAACAGCGCGTTAAGTGGTCAGATAAGACAAACCCACCGAGGGTTGGAGACCTCGTGTTAGTGAAGGACCCAAACCTGCCACCTTTACGTTGGCGTCACGGACGCATTGTCCAACTTACTCTAGGGTCTGATGGTGTGCCCAGGTTTGCCGAGGTCCTAGTTGGGGATTCTGTTTTGAAGCGCGCGGTCGCTACTCTTTCTCGCCTCCCCTTAGACTGATTTGGCGGACAGTCCGGGACTGTCCGGAGCGGGGGGATGTTCACGCTCGAGGAAGAGCGAGTGGCAACACTGCATTGTGGTCTGTGCAGTGAGAGCCTTTTTGGCGGCCGGCCGCATGTAATATGTCAGTCAGTCGAGTCGAAATGTCATGACATTGTTAGAGGTTATGTGCGGGCCGGAATAAAATGTAATTTAAGTTAAATAACAAATTGTGTTTTGCGCGGCGCACCTAATATCGGGGTGCGAAAGCCCGCTTGGTGTTGTGCAAAAGTATTATCGTCGCGTGTGTGAGCCGTGGTGGCCTAATAGGCATTTGTAGTGCTCCGGTCTCCACCGGTGGATCCACCGCAGAACTTCAGGAGCCGCGACTTCCTTCGAGCTAGCTCAGGAAGTCCACCGGCTACATACGCAGACTGAACGGAGACAAGGTAAACATTATCTGTATCGGTTTTTGGATTCCGCAATCAAAGCATCAAGTCGGTGAATCGCCGACGTGGTGGTGTCTACCTTGGGCACCATCAAGTGTTCTAATCTATTAAATTGGTATTAAATCACGGTATCCATCGGTATCTATCGGTTTTAATGTCACGATAACGATAGAAAGAAAGAAAGAAAGAAAGTTTATTGACCTTTTGAGTAAATAACATAAGAACAAAACAAAACAGATAAGGAGGCCAAATGGTTCCAGCTCAGCTAAAAACTTTTGTTACATCACTGTAACAAAAGCGCTGGTTTTCAGCTGGAACCAGGGGAGAGGCGATAGCGAGTGATCGCTATGAGATAAGTAGGCGGTAGGGCCGCCGGTGCTGTCGGTATTAAATCACGGAACTAATACTCGTATCAACTACCGGTCCATACACGGAAAGCATTAAAAGAAACTTGTTTTATTGATTCCTTGATCCTTTGCCTACCCTTGAAAGGAAACTGGTTCAATTTAATGACTGCACTTGTAATACTCCAATAAACTAAAAGCGGCAGCCCTACTGAAGGCGTTAGGAGGTTGTATCTTTCACAAGGGGTCTACTATGATGGGGATGGGGATGATGGGGATACTATGATGCAAGTGCCTTTTGGCTAAAGGAGCTTTTGTCTCAGTAAGGCGCGCTGGGACATTTGAGGCCGCATTGTTCAGAATAATTAAATACGGTTGCGTATTAATTGTTCGCGTTATATCTCTGATCTCATCCTATCAGAAATATCACGCAGTTGATATGATTTTTGTAGGTACGAGTAAGTTAACAATTGACAACATTTAAAATTTTTTACCCCTACAAATTTTAAGCGTACATGAAAGAACGTATAAACTAAAGAAACCAGTATTTTTAAAAAATCTTTTACATTTTTTCTCGACAGAGATCAGACGCGTGATAGGTAAGCAAGGACTTGCAACATTTTCAAAATCTTTTGCATCAAGGCATTTCATTAGATTTTCGTGTAAACTTTTCGTACTGATTTCGCGCGTTTCACTTAGATATATTTGCCACGAAAAGTTGGCATCAAATACCAAGGCTATAACAGGTCTTCTAATATCGTTTATTGGCAGCTTTCTTAGAGATATGAAAACTTCATGAAAAAAAAGGATATCCAGATGATTTAAAAAATAATTTGAATGAAATTGATAAAGTTTTAGCCAATTCTGATTTGTACAATTTGTAATTTTAAGTTACAGGACTAGGTGAGATGTCAAAAGTCAGCACGACAAATGTAGTGCAGCTAAAAATGTTAATATTTCCTAAAAGAAACGCAAAACGCAAAATTGTTGTAATGTTTATTTCTATATGGAACGCACCGTGAATGTCATTTGAAATTTTGAATGTTAGCCAGAGATAACCAACTATGTTAACATTTGAAAACTAGTTTTTTTTAAGATAGGCAAAGGTCTATCCCAGGTATTCAGCCCACCACTTCGTACTCTGAAGATTCTTAGAAATATCTTTAAAATTATTTATAAAAAATATCCAAACAACGTTTATTTATAACAATTCAAAAATCTCGAAATAGTTTTTGAATTTTGGTACCTAAGCAAAAATTAAAATGTTGTCAATTGTAGCTTTGGGAATGCGTTTAAATCGATCGATCGGTAGATAAAAGAAACATGAATATATTGAGCATTCCAATAAGCAAATCGTGCAATACACAGAATGTTTCATCATCATAATCTCCGAGTTTGCAAGTTGCATTTTATTGGCAGATACAGAGAGTGGCAGGGGGTAGGGGGGCATGGGGGCCATGACCTTCCCCAAAGATCTAGGAAGTTCATAAGTTCGACACAACTTTTAGCGGCACAAGGCGTGGTTACATTATTATGTAAAAATTCAAGCTCATAACAACTTAATTTTAGAAACCTTAAACTCTTAAACCTTGAGTAGAAACTCTAGTCAGAATGCCCCCCCCCCCCCCCCCAAATGACGAGGTAATACTGTCAGTATGCTAGGCAGTATGCACACAAGCTCAAGAAACAAGCTAAACAACATTAATATTTTGTAGGTAACTTATTTTTTTGTTGTAATTGTAAATAAGTAAATATCAAGCCCAAACATTAACATAGTCATATAAAAGCTATGGTGTCATTGAAAATTCGAAATTGCAAAATTATTTCGAATTTTCAATGGCGCTATAACTTTTGACCAAAGACATTATAAGAGATAGACCGACAATACGCGCGGCCTCTAAGAAACCCCCTTCAACCACAACAGCGGTCAGGCGGCCGCTACCATACTGTATTTGTACTGCATTCGACTGTCGAGCGCGCGTCAAGTTATAAAAATACTTAAACATGCCCAAATAACTTCGTTTTGTAGTGTAAAAAACGAACAGTAATAAAAACTAAATCACATTGTAACATTATTTATTACCGATGAGTCTTAATTATGCTTATTAATTTAGCTATTATCATATCAAAATTGGTTGAAGGGGACTTCATACATTTCGTTTGCATTGTTGGTCTACTCTTATAATGTCTTTGCTTTTGACTATGTAGCATGTGGGCATGGGTAGGTTTCGGCTTGATAGGGTGTATATCAAGCACCTACATGTTATTATAATATATTCAGCACCCAAAACGCGATGTTTAAAAACTTAATATTAAGCTATGATAAAAAATTTGACTCTTCGTAATAAAGTGTAAATATTTTCGCAGATTTGATTGCTGTAGAATGCCTACTCAACCCTTAATTAGGCGCGCCTCAAAAGCTGCGTAAATGGTCGCGCGGGGTGTGTAGCACCCTACAGTCAGTTGATTAAATAAAATACGAAATAAATTCAATTTCATTGGCGAGCACATTTGAAAATGTATATTAATCGACTCTTAAACTTCTTTTAAAATAATTAATAAATTTTTCACTTCTCGTGTTCGCAAAGTACGTCTTTATGTCGTTTATAGGCTGCATAAAATATCTTTTTATGTTCTAGAGCATAAAGTAAAATTTTCTTTTAGACAAAGATTCTTAGGCCCAACAGCCAACAACGCTCAATAAAACTTCACAGAATAACTTGCGATAATTT
Organism: Schoenobius gigantellus; assembly: GCA_963935595.1. NCBI lineage: Eukaryota > Metazoa > Arthropoda > Insecta > Lepidoptera > Crambidae > Schoenobius > Schoenobius gigantellus. The sequence continues at coordinate 8,724,055 of OZ012555.1, read as the reverse complement.
ATTATTATTTGCTTTAATTTATTTGTCTTGTGTTTTCTACATCAAAAGTCATGAAACCAGATAAAAATAGTAACCGTTTATTATTAAAACGCATGGAATTATTTTTATTACTTGGCAGAATGAAATATGGCTTAGGTACCTAAGCCATCGCCATGTAAAAATAAAAAAAAAATTACTGGCGGGAATTGGCTATTATTTAAGTTCTCTAATTTTTCAACATTGTGTTACATATTTGAATTAATAAAATAACGTAAATAATAATAAAATAACTAACTCTTTAAATTTTGTTAAATTTTCTCGCAATCGAAGTGAAAAGCAGAGTGTAAAACACTGGCATAAACAAGTCATTGTACCCCTCAACTTACTATCCACCCTCGCCTACGGCTCGGGAAGATAAAATCGTCTCGGGCTACAATGACTCATTTTATGCCCTAGTTGTACAATCTACTATTAAACTACAAATAAAAATAAATGTAAACACCAGTTATTTATATGCTACAATTTTGGCAGACTACAATCATATGGTCACTGCATACATTTTCATGGTTCTTAAAGCATTCAGTCTTGGTTTTTCTCTTTAAGATAAAAACAAGATTTTTGGTGTAAACAGAATCTATATTGATATAAAAGATGACAATGTCAAAACAAACAGTTAATAAATAGGTAGTCTTAACATCTTCTCTTGAAGGTTAGTTTTTACTTCCAGTCATTGTAACCCAATTTGTTCACAAAGAATCCTGAGCCTTAGTTTATATAGAGGCTTGGTAAACATATCGGCCAGCTGGTGTTCTGTCCCAACTTTCTCTATTTCCAGAATACCGCCAGCAATTACCTCTTTAACGAAAAAGTGTCTTATTTTAATGTCTTTCGTACGGTTATGAAACTCATAGGGTGGATTCTTTGCAAGTTTGATTGCTGACTCATTATCAACAAACAGAGTAGGAATTTTTGTAGGCTTGACCAAATGATCAATGAGTCTTTTAAGCCAAACAATTTCTCTTGCAGTTTCACTGGCAGCCATTAATTCAGCCTCTGTACTTGAAATGGCTACTGTTCCTTGTCTGACACTGCGCCAGGATATAGCTCCACCTGCATATATGCATACCATTCCAGTGGTGGAGTGCCCAGTCTCAGGGTCGCCACCATGATCTGCGTCACTATAACATTTGAGCATCTTTTCTATTACACACTTATAAACAATACCGTGATCAATGCTACCTCTAATATATCGAAATATGCGTTTTTCTTTTGTGATGTCTCTTTGACTTGGATTTTCTAAATGCCTCGATACAACACTTACAGAATATGCTATATCTGGACGAGTTCCGACCATTAAATATGACAAAGCACCCACAGCTTGTCTATAGGGGAATTTGATTTCAGGTTTACAGTCTTCTCTTGTTTCCGAGTCTTTCAGAATTGGTGTTGCAACTGGTTTTGAATCTTACATCCCAATTATTCCAAAATTTTCTTTGCATATCCTTTTTGACATATTTTAATAGAGTCATCTTTATTTTTCTGTATTTCAAGTCCGAGAAAGCAATTGGCAGATTTATATTTAATTTTGAATTTCTGTTTTAATTCTTCTATAAACTGGTTGACCTCTTGTTCGTCATTTGAGGCCACAAGTCCATCATCAACATATAATGCCAATATTATCTTTCTCCCCCCTCTCTCTCTCGAAGAAATAAACAAGGATCTTTAGCTGCAACAAAACCATTGTTAGTGAGAAATGTTTTAATACAAGTATTCCAACATCGTGGAGCTTGTTTAAGACCATACTCTCATCAGATTTCTTTATTTCTTGACATAGATCTTGCCATAAATTTTAAATTTTTCACAGATGTCTTGCCATGTCGTCGCTTGCATCCTTTTTGTATCCGAAAAATTGCATACATAGTTCATACGCTCTATCTTCGCATGTACCTTCATAAAGCCTATGTAGTTCTTGTCAGACTTCTCTAGCTGTGCTGAATCGCATTATTTTTTCAATATTTTTTTCTGTTAAATTTGCTGTTATCAATAATAATGCTGTACTATCTGCTTTATCTCTTTTGGCTTGATCTTCGCTCGTAACTTTATCTTTAGGTAGGTCATTTTCAACAACATCTAGGATTCCTAGCCCCTTTAGTGCTATTATAATTTTATACCTCCATGTAATCCAGTTTTTGTTATTTAACTGACCGATTTGCATCTTAGTCTCATCACAGATTTTATCCAATTTGCTTGCTTGCTTACCGTACTGGTTTCTTATTCGGACAAATTATTACTTTTAGCGCTTACCACTTTAAGATAAAAACAAGATTTTTGGTGTAAACAGAATCTATATTGATATAAAAGATGACAATGTCAAAATATAATCCTTCATAAAGCATAGACTTTCGGATTATCTCAACTAGTTGTTTTTATAACAACAAACAGTTAATAAATAGGTAAGTCTTAACATTTCTGTCCTTGGTGCCCAAACTGCTCACAGCCGAACGCTTCACGCTACTGAATTTATAACACTTGTTTATGCACTTGTATAAGAGCAGCGCCATAAATTCGAATTTTAAATTTTAAAAAGTTATAAACTTGGACGTTTTCTTTCGGGTGTGATACACCCCACGTGCCTAATTAAGGGTTAGGTGTAGGTTTCGACTTATCATTATGATTGGTCGTATGCTTAAGCTGCTTTATTCTTTTATTATGATTACAGGAACAAAAACAAATATGTATAAAAATAGCCATCATCTAACAAAAGGTCACTGACAGAAATATTTTCAGCTCTGTTTGCGATGCACATAGCCTATAGATTTATCGGTTATTCAAATTGTGCGCCTAATCAGACCCCGCAGTTAGCCGAAACTAACAAGCCGTGACGTTTGTCCGTGGTTAGAAACGATACCCCAAGTTTAGTGTTCGCCACTAATCCATCATCCGTCGTTATTGATGGCATGAATTTTGCTGTTGCTGATAAATCTTGTGACTGATGAACGAACAGTTGCTTTTATTAAGTTTACGTGTGACAGTCATACTGGTGTGTTTTTCTACTGCGGTGCGTGTTTAAGCTATAGCTGCAGGCTTTTCTAGGGTTACGTACTAAAACAGGAGCGGATCCAGGGTTTCATTTGGGGGGGACACACTGACAAGGTTCGGAGCTAGGGTTAAAAATTGCTAATAAGCAAAAAAAAGGTTTTGAAAAAAATATTATTTATAACTAATTACACAAAATTACCACGAATTTATACAAAACATACAGTTGTGGCGCCTGTTATTGCACCTGAATGTCAATCTGTCAATTTCGTTATTTTTTATATTAAAATTTTTTACTTCATAATTTTCACTTTCTTGTATAATTGTTCAAACATTTTTCTTTTATACAAACCCTGTCCTGACAATAAAGAACACAACATTATTATAATAATCCAATTTGGTGCTCCCTTTTTAAAGTTATGCGCGTACACACATTTCGACGATTCATTTTTATTTATATAGATAGATACTAGCTGTGCCCGTTTCGCCATAATAATAAAAAAACACCATTATCACTTAGGGGTACAAAAATTGGTTTCAACCTATTCTCAGACCTACCGAACACACACAAAAAAATTCATAAAGATCGGTCAAGCCGTTTCGGAGAATTTTGGTAACAAACACTGTGACACGAGAATTTTGTATATTAGACTAGCTGTGCCGGCGAACTTCGTTTCGCAATAATAAAAAATAGTTTACGACATATTTTTTTTTTTTTTTTTAAAAAAAAACGTCGCCCCACACTAGGATTTTCTCCTGTATCGTGGGTGCAGTTACAAACATAGAATATCACATGCACATACGCCCAGACCGGAACAAACTTCTGTAGGCCATACAAAACATCTGTCCCGTGCGGGAATCGAACCCGCAACCCGTTGCGCAGTAGGCGATCACTCGACCTCTGCGCTAACCGTGTCGTCAAATTGTCAGACCTGCCGAATATACACAAAAAATTTCTTAAAGATCGGTCAAGCCGTTTCGGAGGAGTTCGGTAACAAACACTGTGACACGAGAATTTTATATACACTGACCTTCAAAAGTAAGTACTACACTTTTAAAATTAAATTTTCCCCTAAACTACAAAAGATAAAGGATTCAAACAAAAAACATTTTCAGCTCATTTCGTCAGGTTTCTCGGAAGTTATAGTTTTTTATACATTAGTCTTTTTAATACTTTTTATTTAGAAAATATATTTTGCCCACTTTAAAAGTTTTTTCAATTTTAAAAGTGTGGTAATTACTTTTGAAGGTCAGTGTATTAGATAGATATAGATACTTAGGTCAATTGTCTCTTTCGACTGTGAAAAAATCAAACTTGTATGTCAACACGATCAAAAGATAAATGATCGTTTATGTCGAATATTTTCGTAAGTTTTGCGATTTTACGAGGAAATAAAAACCCGTTGACTTACTCGTAAAAACATGAAATCTGGCAAAAGCTTCTTCTTACAAACTTCTAGGTCAGATTTTTTCCTTAACCGATGTTAAGGAAAAGAGCTGAAAACCTTTAATGAAGAAACTTTGCAGATGGTTAGCAAAAGCAAAGCGCACACACCAAAGCGTTCTTCAGTTATCTATAATTTGTAGGTCCTACTAACTAACCCAGGAAGCAGCTGATTAGTTGATAAAATTGAAATCAGACTTACAGATTTCGACATTACTGCCACAACATTCTAATACAAAATTCCAAATACAAAAGGCCCATTTCCTTTTATCATTGCATTATGTGTAGAAGAAACTACTAAAAGTAATATATTTGACGACAAAATGTTGAATACAAAGGAAACACAGCACTGTGTCGTTATTTTTCAGATAAAGTAACATTCTGATCAAAGAAAAACTTCACAAAGATTTCACACTTGGGCGACTTCTAAAGGGTATCATAATCGAGTGTCCTTCGAAAACTAATTCAGTGAGATCGTCTTGCGTTGCAATAATCATTATTTGCCGATTACCACTGTGCTTGCTTGCTTAGTATGTAATATTATACTTGATGATGAAACGTCTGTGATTACATCACAAGTATAATATTACTGAGCATGCGGTTACTAAACATTGAAATTGAGTCACAGTTTGGGCGGCAAGTGGTTAATTTAAAATTAAAGAAATGGTAATATTGAAAAGACATCTCCGTCGGTTTTGATTTTTTATAAAATATATAATCTTTTAAGTGAAATTAATACCGGCTCACTGAATTAACTTGAAACAATATGACTAAGGTCCAATTCGTTATACTATATCTGAAAAAAACCCAAACTCCTAAAAGTCAAGGATCCTTTCATCGTCAGTTCAGCATGGTGGAGGAATCCTTGAGATGATGATTACCAGACGTAAAGCTGAATAGTTTCATAAAAATCGTAAATTCAAGAGGTTCTCTTGATTTTCCCATCACCAGATCCAACCAATCGGTAAGTTCATATCTATACTCTCTTAAACAATAAAATACAATAAAACAATAATTTTTTAAACCGGTTAACTGAATGACGAAGATATGAGGTAACAAATGGAAGTTATGACTGAGGAACTCATATCGCTTGCTCGCAATTGGTTGTGGACAATGAACTTAAACTGATTCTCTATGACTGATTGCCTATTCTCACCCGCAGAAATTTTTCTGTATGGCAGGGTTAGTGGTAGGGCTAGCTACCACTCTCTTGCCTGTTTGTCGCTAAAATACGTATATAAGATTGTTGTTAACCAGCAATTAGGTAACTGGCTGCCGTCTTAGATCTCATTGTCACTTAAGAGGACTGTGATGTGCCAATTCATGGCTCGAGTATGCACTTTCAAAAATGCAGTTTGTTTGTTAGAGTTGAAAGTCCAAGGCAAGTGCCTACAATTCTTATTGAAATATTGTTTCGGGCGATAACGGTTTTACCCCCCTATACCTTTACGAAATTAGATACTTTTGGTCTCATTAGATTCAGTATACCTTAATCTATGTTTGTACGTTTTACTATTTTGTAATTAAGGCTTGAAGTAGCTTTAAAGCGAAGTAGCTAAAAATGCTCGAGGTAGTTTTTAAGTCTAAAATATAGATATTTAGATGCTAATCTTCATTATATCTACAACATTTTCAAAAATTATGAAAATTGGACTATGTAAAGAGGGAGAAAAGCGTTATCGCTTTTTGTATGAAAATTTACAGCTTCGCAATCCTCTTAACGTCAGTTGGGTGTAGCTTTCCTGATGTGTATAAAAAGAGCCCACTGTTTAACGTGCCTTTCGCGGCATGGTCGAGCCGCTCGAGATGTTATGTATTTTTCTAGTCGTAATCACAGCGAATGTTGCTTAACTTTAGCAATCGTGTACGTAAAGTGCATCGTAGCAACAGAAGTGACTTTGTCATAGGTTTCAGCCCCTTTAAACATTGTATATAAAAATGTTACATCAATTATATTTGTCCTCTTAACGAGCCATAAATTATTTTTCATTCCCCCATCTCGGAAAGAGTATTTTTGCTTTGCTATTCGATATCTGACAGCCAAAGCCGTTTTTATCCGCCTTGAGGTTAAAGTAAATTTTAATTTAGAGCATCGCGTGCACTAGGTATGTGATTTCAAAACATCATTAAACCTATTTACTTCCATCTCCATGGTGCCGAATTTATCATACAACTTTTTTAAAATTTGTTAGAAACTCAGACTCTGAACCTCCTTGGTGTACTTTTGTTTATTTCCTCGCCGAGGGGGGATAAACAGTTACGTGTTGCACTCGAGTGCAAAGATTTTTCACCTTGTGCTCTTTTGATTCCCTCGTTAACGCTCAGGATTCTAATTTTAATCCTCGCTTGCTCGGTCATCAAAGTCGAGCACGCGGTTAAAAAGCAACTTTGCACTCATGTATAACAAATAACTATTATTTTCAATGTACACTATCACCTGGAATTTTATGGTTCGACAGCTTACTATTCCATTCCTGAATTTTTTTGAGGAAGCATTTTTCAACAATCACAATTACTTTGCGCGTCTAACGATGTTCAGCGAACGAAAGCCTTACAATATTCATAAACACGAATCTAAATCAATATAAATTATGAGGTTAATTTATGAGGACGAAACGACTGGGCCCATAAAGTTTGATTCATTAAGCATAAGTGACGGAGAAATTGCGTTGTATTTTATCGGAATATTCGTCGTTCGTATACGACTATCGTATTTGTAGGGTATTGGGTGTTTTTAGTTATGTCGTTTCGAATAATATTAATAAATAATAACAAATTCTAATTCTTGAAGTGATTTATCTCATTCCCAATGTTTTCACATGTATAGACTATAGAGGGTTAGACTTTAGACTATCATACAATTGTGTTATGTAATAAATTGATGGGTTTTATTTTCCTATTTAAGAGGAAATCGTACAGTCCGTTTTTCCAAGGTTTTTCCATACAAACGTAGTCCCCTGTTTCCTTGCTGAATAATGGCACTAGTTGCTCTATTTTTTTTCAATAAAATCAATGGCCACTATAAGCATGTTTCTATGTTTTCCTTTTTTATTAAGTTAATTATTAAAAGAGATTTTAAACCTTCAAGAAACCTAAAAAATCGAACTAATTTTTTGCTGTATTCAAACGTCCAACAAACAAATTAAAGAAGATTATATGAAAAAAAAAGCAAAACATAGAAACACAGAAAAAGCCTTGCTTTAATTTTTAACGCAAAAAGTAATTAAATCGGTAAATTTTTCGCGGAGAAAACAGGCAGGCAACTACGAAACGTATATTTTGTGTACTTTTCATAGGTATTTTCGGTCTCCGCTGCAGTTGTCCCTATCGCACTCAGTTCAGTTGTTCGGTCACACAGCGCGACAGCAATACATTAACAAATACCTATTTTTGAATTCTCTCGAGCTTGGTGTTTTCTCTTTAATAAACGCTTGTTTTTTTAAATGTTTTCTACTATCAATTTATTTTATATTTGTTGGTTATTGATTGTCATGTTTTAATCCTGTTCAATCACATATTCTTGGGGTTCTACAAAAAGCTTTTTCATTTGATACCTCCCATATTGGGGTTGCCGAAGATGGAAGCCAGTTTCATCTGGATTCCTCAACAACTGGGGAACTGACTATCTTACCACTAATTATCGGAAAACAACAATGCTTCACATTGTTATTAAGGCGACAAACTTAGGTAAGACGGTGGTAACTAGCCAGGCGGGCTCAGAAGCCCTACCACCAGCCAAATCAAGCAGAAAAATTTCTGCCCCCATTGGGAATCCAACCCTGGGAGTTGAAATCAACACCGAATGGTCTAAACCACAAAACCACTGAGGCAGTAAAAAATTCTAGTATAAGATGTACATACTCCTTTAATTTTGGCGCAAAAGGAGCATTATTTAAAATACATTACAGGTACGCGTACTCAAGGGGTATCCGGGCTCGATTTTATTCCTGCCACAATTCAAAGTAGGCCCGACCTCTTAAATAAGATTAATCTGTATATCAGGCGCTTGTAACTCACTATTACGAACCTTTTCCACTTTTATGAGCCCGCTTGGAATTAGGATAACGCGTCCCTGAGGAGTTTTGTTTTTCCGAATAAAAACTACTTATATACCGATGCGAGAGACGGACCGTATCTAATTTTGGCGCGGTTGCCTTCTATGGATGCGATTCGTGAATAAAAAGTCGATATCTTCAATGGAACAGTGATGAAACTTAAGGTCACTCAAAGGGAAATGGGGAGGGCTATACTCGAGGTTTCCCTACGCGACCGCATCAGAAATGATGAGATCCGTAGAAGAACTAGAGTCACCGACATAGCTTAAAGAATTGCCAACCTTAAACAAGTGGCAGTGGGCAGGGCACATAGCGGCCCCTAGACAAATGCCAAACGCTAACTTTTCTGCAGTCGTTCCGCAGAAAAAAGTATGGCGATGACATTAAAAAATAGCGTGAGGTTGTCGAAGGCTTATGTCATTTCCATACATTTTTTCTGCGGAACAACTGCGAGAAAGTTAGCGCGTGGTATTTGTCTAGGGGGGCTGGACTGACAGCTGTCGGGGCGGAAAGGTCCTCGAATAGCGGTCGCGTAAACGCAGCGATGGTAGACCTGATGAGGAAGACATGGCGCTGATGGCCGTGCTCGCGCCAATGCCTTTGTGGGAAGCATCGTTGGGTTTTAGTCGGTAGGCCGCGGTTTCTGGACGGCACTCTGCCTCCAGTGGCCGCGGAGAGACCGGCATAAGTGCGTGTTTTCCTAAGTGTGGTATGCGTAACGCATTTCGCAACGCAACGAACAAATGTTCGTGAAATATAGTGCTTTGTTCTAAAATAAAAAAATAAAATGTAGATTTTAATAAAAGACTTTTATTAAACCTTTTTTCCGTATAAATCAACACTTTCCTATCGACGGCAGGCAGCAGTGAGCCGCGTATATTTATCTAAACAAAGTTAGCGCCTGGCGGCGGCGCGGCGGACACTATCTGCCGGAATATATTGTGAATATTACCGGCGCGTCCGCGTCGCACGTTTCACGTGTCGCTTATGTACAGTACAGTCAGCCAGTAAAGTGGTTGACCACCCCCAGGGTTGAAATTCGGTTATATCTCATAAAACAATTCAGTTGACTTTCCTTTCCAATAACACACTGACAGCTACCAAGGTAATCTTATATGTGAAGTTTGACAAAACTGGAACACCACTTTCTTGGCCGTCTGTACAGTCTGCCTTGCATAACGGCCATTTCATAGAAGAAAAATGTTTGGTAAAGTGTTATTAAAAAAACAAATACAAACTTCTAATTTGAATATTTAGTTTTCATAAAACCGTTATTGGTACCACCGCGCTAAACCGCATCTAAATAGATACAGAAGTTTTCGAGAGCTTATGATCGTCGATGGGGTAGTGCGTAAGGCCGTTGCCTTCCAATAGGGAGGTAGCGGTTCGAACCCCGACACGTACCAATGTGTTTTCAAATGTTGAATTCATATGTACATTTATTCGACGCTTTTACGGTGAAGGAAAACATCATGAGGAGACCTGTACACACCTGTGAAGAAATAATTTTTTTACAGGTTGTGTGTGAAGTCGACCAACCCGCACTTGGCCAGCGTGCTTGACTAAGGCCTAATCGCCCTACTAGTTAAGGGTAGGCTCGAGCCCCTCAGTGGGGAGGTATATGAGCTGTTGATGATGATGATGAATGATCTTGTTTTAATATATATAGATTCTTTATATTAGGGTGGGCAAATGACTTTACTTCACCTAATGTTTAGAGGAAATGCCATTTGTATATGGAGGGTTAGAATAGCAGATTAAATGGTCTATCTACCACTACCATAACAACCAGCAAATGAATTTTCTAATATTATAAGTATTTCCCAAATATACAAGATGGGAAAAAGCGAGCCGTTCTTTTTTCTGATGTGCAACAGAAAAATGAGTCTGCATTTTTTGCCTGTACAGTGATCACTATAAAAGAGTGACATTAGAACACAGAGTTGAGTTTTTCGTTTTCTGTACATTGTCCCCCACGCCATGGGAATGTAGTTAACAAGTAAAGCACTTAAAATTTAATACCACGAATAATATTCAGAATACATATTTTTTTTGTGCCCCAGAAAGATGTGACAAGCTAGTTTAGTATATAGGTTTAATAAAAACCTATGTTTCGAATGATGATGTGGTGATAATTTTAAAATAAATTGCGAATTTCTTGTGCGATACAAAATGCGTTTATTGCGTTCAAACAGAATTTTTAGCATTACGTTTTATATATATATATATTTTGTTAATTTGTCTGTTGACAAATTAACGACGTCCATCTTCGTGGTCCAATCCTGTTGCGCCGCGCTGCCGCGATTCGTTGCACGTAGTAGTCGCGACAATCATAATATCTATAACCTATTGTATTGTATTGTATTGTAGTGGGCTCCCTTTTCCGCATTTAAACTCATATTTGGTCCATTATGCGTGTGGGATGGCCAGTTATTCTAACCAGCCCAACTCCTTCCAGAAGCACAGAAGTTTCCTTTTTTTTTTTTTTTTTTTTTTCGGGGGGAAATGCGTAACCGCACCGTACCCGCCGTTGGCTAGACGGCGAGCGTGTGTGGGGCTCTCTCGGCAGAGTGCCAAGCCTACCCACTAAAACCCCCCGGTGTTCTTCCTGCCCTTATGGGCGCGCTAGGTAAGGTCCACACTGCGACTCCACTACCCACGCGCCCGGGCTAGCCTGACCAACTGGTCAGGCTATCGCCAAGGGGGAAGCACAGAAGTTTCCTGGGACTTTCACAGGCTTCAAGGAGTGACCTTGGGTTACCAAGGATTTCCGCCCGTTGTGTGGCTACTCCCATGCATTCCAGGATTACATGGGCAGCTGATTCTTCAGCGCCCAGACATCCTCTGCACAGGGGACTGTCGGTTGCGCCTAATAAGTGTAGATGTTTGTTCAGTGTGTTGTGTCCTGTTAGAGAGCCTACCACTATTCTTAGTTCCGGTCGGTTTAGGTAGAGCAGTCTGTAGGTCAGTCGCGGTGTTAGTGCAGATATCGCTTCCTTAGACTGTCTACATTTTGCGGTATTTGCCCAACGGGCATTATGTTTGTTTTGGGTGTATTGCCGTGTCCAGGTTTTCAGCTGACTAAAAGGGATCGGCAGCTGTGGCACAGGACCAGCCACTATGCTTTATGAACCCCTTTTAGCCAGCTGGTCCGCAGCATCATTTCCCAACGACCCACTGTGTCCTTTAATCCATTGAAGCGTAACTCTGTTTTGTGACGCCATATGCTCTATTGCTTCATGGCATTCGTTTATAAGATGGGATGTAATGGTGTTACTTCCCAGTGCTTGTAGTACAGCCATGCTGTCCGTAAGAATTCGAATGTTGTAATTCTTAATGGTTCTTCTCATGACTGCGTTGGCAGCATGGGTGATGGCGACAGTCTCACATTGAAATATTGAGTTTCCATCACCCAGTGCTAATGATATGTTAATGTTGAGATCCATCGAGAATACCCCTGCGCCTGTACCCCTTTCGGTTTTTGAGCCGTCCGTGTATATGCGGACTTCATCAATTCCAGATTGATCTCGTTTGTGCTCTGAGAGCTGTATATTGTACTTCCTGTCAAATACATGTCTTTTGGGGATCCTATCACATGGTGCCGCTATGAGGGGCTGATAGTCGATCATCCTGTTCCATAACACGGTATGATGACCCCATCTATAACCTATTAACATCCTTTGTCTAAAACGGATTAATGATTGTCACTAAAATGTATTTTTTTATTTAACACTCACAATTATTAACCATTATGCTGGAGTCATTTACTATACGAGTTTAAGTTACTATACGAATTTAGTCAAACTAAAATTGCATTAAAACAGAAGTTACAAATTTCGCCAAAACAAAAAAAAAACTGCGGAAACAAAACAACGAATGTTCTACTTATTCTTTTAAAACAAACATTAAAATTGTTAGTTTTCATTTCAAATATCTTTTAATATTATCAAACTGTCACATTTCACCCCCCTTACCTGTAACATCTACCAGATCTACCTGGTGCTTTGTTGGACACCTTTTCTCACGGTAGACTGTACCCGCCATTTCATGCGGCCCATTTGACGTCATTTAAATGTAATGAGCGGCGGGGGCGAACGCTGCAATTCGGCCGAGTGATTTTGACATAGTTCCCGATATCATCGCTCTGACAATTACCACGTATGAACGATGGGGGCGCGTAAACGTGTGATTGGGGAATGTGTGTAATGCGAGATTTACACGTACGTGTAATATACGCTGACGAGCAAAAGTTTCGGGAGTATACATATAAGGAATAGATTTGAAAGACAAAATATATGAACCGTTTTTTTCTTGAACATTAAGTGAGTAACACATATAACTTATTAGAGGCCCATGTTTCATAACTTAGGAGATATCGAAGATTTTGCAAGTGACCCGGAACTTTTGCTCGTCAGTGTAGTTACTGTGGCGTTGCCGACCCACCACTCAGGCGCCTGTACATGATTACGGATAGACAGAAAGAATCCGCTGGCCCTGGCGCTTACTGATGCCTGTGATGCGTACTAATTATTGGTATTGTTGTAAAAATATGTATGGCTTAGGGGTCCAGACACATTGATTTTTCTTGAAAAAGAAATGTGTGATGTGATTGAACGACGTTTCCTCCAATAAAGATAAACATAGAAGTAAGTATAGCTTCATTAATCGTGTTTTATTATTTCTAATGGGAAATGCCGGTCCAGACACATTGATTTTTCTTAAAAAGTAAAGGTGTGATGTGATGGAACGACGTTTTCCTCCAATAAAGATAAAATAGAAGTAAGTATAACTTCATTAATCGTGTTTTATTATTTCTAATGGGAAATGCCCTTGGCTTGCGGCAGGTTATGTATACACTGGGTAAATTTAAGTGTTGAATCTGGACACCCCCATCGAAAATTAGCCGCGGCCAAAATGTGGACGTTACGTCATTCACATAAAGTCCCCTTTTCGCTCTAATTCTAAATTTTTTTCTAATGTAGAAAACTGTGAAATGTGCGATAAATTATAGAAATGAAATGAAAACATTTTTATTTCGCACGTATGAGGTATAAACTTGAAACCGTAAAAATTAATTAATTTAAATATGAATTTACCTACTCGCCTGGAATGCTGACCTTCCCGAGAAGAGCGAGGCAGAAATTCGGGGGTTGCTTTTATCAAATAACTTAGATGTTACATATTTTAAATTTTAATGTGACGAAAATAATAAAACAGCCTGTCTTAGAATCGATAGCAGGTAACAGCCATGAATATTGTTAAAAGTCGCTTCGCCGATTTTGTAATAACTTATCATCTAACGTATATCGAAAAAATACATTGGAATCTACTTAATCTAACTTCATCTTTAATAAAAATGGAATTAGTTGACATATGTCGCACATTTGGTTAAGAAAATTTGATTTCTTTTTTCGTCAAGTAATACGCCGTGAACCACCCGACTATTTGTCGTCCGTCCGTCCGTCGTTGTACTTCAACGAAGGATAAATCATCAGTTATCTCATGACTTTTCTTTACTGGCATTTAAATATATAGACTAAAAATAGAAATGGTCCGAGAATGGACGCCCATACGGAAGCGGAATATCCACTTTCATATTATCTAAATATGATGTATTCGAATGTACACATGCGAATCCCCCAGACAAGTCACACAAAGCATCTAAATATTGCATTACATGAGTTTTTCCATGCTCCATAAATATGACTGATTAACTGAACACTTGTGTGAGTTGCTGAGCGACTCCTAGTGAAACTCAAATTGCTGTGAGATATAAAATTGTTTCTGTTGAAATAAGACATTACAGTCAAGTGTCGATTATCCGAAATTTCGTACTAATTGGGGGACATGAGTGTTTGGAAAACCGTTTTTTTTCGGACAATCGAACTGTATTGATTCAGGCATACATATTTATGTACGGGTGAATATATACTATATTTATATCTTTAATGACAAATGGAAATTAAACAAAGAAGTGCAGGCAGTCTTGTAATAAAACATGTATGTACTTGGTATAATTAACGCCTTAAAAATCTTCAATCTTAGTCTGCCCAAGTAAGCCTATATAGCCTAGCGCGGGAGGAGGTACACACGCGCGACACAGGAGGGTGTAGCAGTTCGGATTTTTTCTTTTTTTTAACTTTTTTTTATAAAATAACGGATGTGTCCTGAAGTATCCCTTCAATTATCTGGGGTGATAAAAAAAAGTAAGCGTGTTACTAACCAAATTAAACAAAAGCAACAGAACTTTCAAACAGAATGTACGGTTCACATCCACGAAAATCCCCTGGCCTGAACGTACCTAATAATTACGTGTTCTAAATAGGGATAAGGTCATTAAGTGATTCGTGATTTCGGTTGTCTTGCGGTGTTACCGCAACGGGCCTTTGACGCGGTCGGATCGGCCCGCTCTGTTGGATTGACGTGTAGTACTTATGCCTCTACGCTCGCCATTGGCCATTAGCTTAATTAGCAATATCGCTCAATATCACTTGTTTGATTGAAAGTTAAACGGTGCTAATTACCTTTGATTGCGAAGCACCTCGTCCAAAATGTATGAGTATGACTGTTAACGACATAATGAAAAATGAAACTGTCTATATAACATACTAGCTTTCCGCACGCGACTTCGCCCGCTTTATTTTTATTTTCCCGTGGTAATTTTATATTTTCCCGTAGGAAAAATAATTTTGTAGCCTATGTTACTCAGGGATAATGTAGCATTCTAATGGTGAAAGAATTTTTCAAATCGGTCCAGTAGTTTGGGAGCCTATTCAATACAAACATACAAATCTTTTCTTTTTAGGTATAATATAAGTATAGATTCCAGCAGCAAAATACCAACAATTCTTTTAAGATACAAGTAGAATTAGAAATTAGTTTACTGTACACCTATTCTAAAATTGGGAGAGCCAACTTTAGCAGAAAAGGACTCTGTACCAGCGTTGTCTGTACGGTATCTCGCGGGATTTGAAGCGTAAGACAGGCAGTGAAACCATTGAGTAATATGAGTAAGCATCTTCGATCTTATTACAAAACTTGGTCTTGGTCTGGTCTAAGCTTTGTCTTGGTTTAAGACTCATGCTTTCGCTTACGTTAATACAACTAGATAGAGACTGCGTCAGGTTCAAACCAAGATTAAGTTTAGACCATGTTTTGTAATAGACAGCTTGTCTCACAAAGTACACTCATACACTGCTGCATTGCACTGTGGTCTTTGTAGAAGTTACAAGTTTGCAGATCTCACAAGAACCACATTGATTGATACTATTATTTGATTGATTGTAGCCATTTACTATCAGGTGCTTGTTTGTCTGTATATAAAAAGAATTTAAAAAAGGAATTAATCTTAGTCACCTGACACAATATGCACACAGAATTGGATTGTTTTCTCGTTACGAACGAGAAGTTATACCACGGGTTATCTGGCTCACACTATATGTTGTCCGCTTTGTCTCACGGGATGGCTGTAATCTCATTGGGGACTGGGGTTGCATTAATAATATGATTATCTTATTTTAATACAACCAGCAGCTCACAAATTGTAAGGAAACTGGAGTTCTTGTTGGTTAGTGTGTTAGTGTTGTTGTAATATGTTTAACAAGAAATACACGATTCTTTAAAGCTTCTCAAATTATCTAATCTAAGCTTGTTTTCCCTCTAACTGGAAGTTATATATGATCTATATAAGTTTGAGTTTAATTTTATTAAATGTCTCTAAAAGTGATCACAACAAACGGTCTAAATGTCAAATTCCGAATTTTCGGAAAATCAACCCACCTAAAGTGGGGAACGGGCTTTTGGGCGAAAATAACTATCTTTGTAGAGTTAGGCCAGGATAAACGCGAAATTTATTTTGGTTATGCACAAATTGAATAATAAACAAAGATGCTTGCAAATGTCACTAACGTGACATGAAATGACGTTGACGTTGACAATTGACATTGACATCATATCAAATATTGCATTTCAGTTAATCACTGTTGTATTTTCATGATTGCTAGCCTTTTAGTATAGCGCTATTAAATTTACGCGTTTCTCAGACAAAACTACTTTTGTGTTCAATTTTTCTTCTAAATTCAATAAATATTTTTACGCAGCATTATGCTGTATAGTAGCTATATACAGTGATGTGACTTATCTTAGATAAAAGTATCTGAAATACAGATACAAGATACAAAATACGTATTTACATCTTGTATTTGAAATACTTTTTTATTTTTTTATTTTGTATCTTATATTTAGATATATTTTCCTGGCATCTTAGTATTTTGAAGATATTTTGTTCCTAAGATACTTTTAATAAAATGAACTTCGCAGTTTTTCTTTTCCAACACAACTGAACGCAGCGCGTCGTTTATATTAGTCGATATTGGTGGTAGTTCTGTTGGCACTAATTCGATTAAACTAATCTAAATTCAGTTTTAGTGTTGTCAAATTGTTTTCAGTTAAATTTTCGAACAAAAAACACGATTTGACAGCACTAAAACTAAATTTAGTTTAGTCTATTCCAACAAATGTCAACAGAATTGACACCATTGTCGGGTACTAAATGACAGGTGGCGACACTATCTTTCTACAAATGTCATCGGCTAAGATGTCCAACCCACCGTCACTCCTGTTAAATTTTTTTGTTATCAGTTAAAATTTTCGAACAAAAACACGATTTGACAGCACTAAAACTAAATTTAGTTTAGTCTATTCCAACAAATGCCAACAGAATTGACACCATTGTCGGGAACTAAATGACAGATGGCGACACTATCTTTCTACAAATGTCATCGGCTAAGATGTCCCACCCACCGTCACCCACCGTCGGTCCTGTCTGACCTGTCTGTGATCTGTCACTCATTCCGTAAGTTTCCCTGTAAGCTTAAATGGTTATCCTACAATTAAAAAAATATTCCTAAAATATAACACCTGTTTGCCCAGCTCTGCCCCTGTGGAGCGACTTTGGGGGCATGATAATGAGGCCTCATCGAAGGAAGATGAGCGACAATATGTTTGAGGAATTAGTTTTACTGAAATCTCAACTAAAACATAAAAAGTCTCAATTTTAATACCTTCATATTTTGTCTAGTCACATTTGCCTGATCCTTGTTATCAACGCGATCTATTCGAAAATTGTTTTCTCGAACAAATAAACTTAAATTCAATTAAATGTTGTTTTCTTACAAAAGTATTTTATCTTTAAAAAGTAGTTGAAAGATAGGTATTTTGTATCTACACTCGCGAGCAAAAGTTTGGAATCAGTTACTTGAAATTGGTTCCGCGTGATCTTGCTTACTAAATAAATTTTTAATGACAAATAAAAATGACATCATGTTAAAGGTGCAACTGTCCACTTTAAATCGATATAAAATTAATTCATATCGAGCCCGTAATTGTGGAGTTATCCCGGATTAAGTGAAGGAGGTAGGAAAACAAGGAAATATGGAAAAATAATGAATGAATAAAACAACAAAAATTATTAAATTTAAATTTTATTTATCTTTTAAAATAAGTGTCAATATTTTGTGTTCCCTCCCCTCGCCCTAATAACTGCTCCAATACGATTCTTCATAGACCTGATCAGCTTCTGAATTGATTCTTGTGGAATACCTTCCCACTTCTCAATCACCGCTGATTTCAGCTCATTCAGACATGAAGGAGCAGGAGTTCTGGAACGAACCTCCCTCTTCAGTTCATCCCACACGTGCTCAATGGGATTCAAGTCAGGGCTGAGCGCTGGCCAGTCCAATGTGGCAATACCGACTTCTTAGAGGTATTCCGTTGTTACACGGGCAGTGTGACAACGAGCGTTATCGTGCATAAGGAGGAAGTCATCACCGATGTATCCCGCATAGGGAACGACATGTTCCAGAAGAATATCGGAAATGTACCGGTCCGAAGTTAGACCGCCTCCTCGTCCCCCGCCAGGCACGAAAACAAGCTCGGTTTTACCATCGAAGGAAATGCCGGCCCACATCATACAAGAGCCGCCCCCATAGGCCACTGTTTCAGCGACACAGCACTGTGCAAATCGCTCCCCAGGCCGCCTGTAGACCCGTCCTCTTCTGTCGCTACCGTGCAAACACATCCTGCTTTCGTCGGAGAACAGGACTTGCCTCCATTGCTCAACCTCCCAATCAAGATGGATGCAAGCAAACTGAAGGCGTGCTTATCGGTGAGCTGCCGTGAGTTTCGGGCCTGTGGCAGGCCTTTTTAGAGTCAGATTCGCTTGCTTGAGTCTCGACGAACTGTCCACTTGCTGGCTGCTACCCCACGAACATCTCGGAGCTCCTGTTGGACGTCTACACCAGTCAAATGCCGATTTCGGAGAGAGGTTGACACGATAAAACGGTCATCCCTCTCCGATGTGCACCGGCGCCGTCCAGATCTTGGTCTCGGGATAAAGCCACCAGTCTCCCGAAAGCGCTTATAAACTTTCGAAACACAGGATTGGCTTATGTGGAGCCGACGAGCGACAACCCGCTGGCTGAGCCCTTCTTGCAATAGGGCAACGATTTGTGCTGCTTCTGTAGGTGTTGTCTCCATTGTCGTACAAGGTAAAGGGTCAAAAGTGGCGGAGATGTGTACCGGTCAACGTGTGAAAGTCGACTGATAAAGAAAATCCGATAACAGGTGCTTTTATAGGGGGTCAATAGGTCGCAACTCGTGACGTATCAAACAATTGAAACACGTCTTTTTCGATACACCTTCACTTAATGCGGAATGACTCCATAAATACTGGTTTGTTTTTAATGAATTCGGTATCAGTTTAAAAGTAAAGAGTTGAACCTTTAAAATGATGTCATTTTTATGATTATTAAAAAAGTATTAACTACTCAAGATAACGCGCAACCAATTTCAAGTAACTGATTCCAAACTTTTGCTCGCGAGTGTAGTATTTCAGATACCCTTTTAGAAAATTATTTGTATCTGGTATCTGAAATGCTTTTTTTTAAAGTATCTTGCATCTAGTATTTCAGATACTTTGTATAGGGTATCTTATACATCACTGGCTATATAACTATTTAAACTTACCTTTCACGTATAGAGAGGTGGGCTTGGAGAATTCAGTGCCGATTGAGTTTTCGGCCACGCACTCGAACTTTCCCTGGTCTTCTTCTTCACTCTTCACTATTTGTAAAGTACCTGGAACAAAGTAAAGAGCTATTTAATGAGCGACAAAAAATAACATTTAAACGTAATGATTTCTGAAATGTCATCTTTAAAATGATTATTCGGGTATATAGATAGGTGTATCGTTGAAAAATTTGATGAGATCAATTATTTTAAATCCTTCCATCCAGAGGGAGTAGTAAATAAAGATGAGTACCCATTGATTAAGTTTAGCACAATCGATCTCATTGGTTCAAGTTTTGGAAGCATAAGGGGTGTTTCCTGAAGCTACAATTAGCTTTCTATAGTCATTATAATTATGTATATTAAGAGTACTTTTAAACTACATGTCTGGTGAAAATGTCCCCACCCAACAACCTTGCTTTCAGCCTCAAGAACCTCGCTTTTGATATCAACAACCTGGCTTTTAACCTCAATAAACTCGCTTTCCACACTTTAACAACTTGCTTTCAGCTTCAATTCAACTTCAATACCTCACTTTTAATCTTAAAGGTTAAAAGTGAGGTATTGAAGTTGAATTGAGCGTCGGTGGCGCTGCGGACTCGGCACTTGCCGTCTAATCGGGAGATCCGGTGTTCAAGACCGCCATGTACCAATGTGTTTTTCGTTTTCGAATTTCGTATGTACATTTGTCTGATGCTTTTATGAGGCAACCTGCATACATCTGCGAAGAAATTCAAAGGTGTATGTGAAGTCGACCAATCCGCATTGGACCAGCGTGGTTGACTAAGGCCTAAACACCCTAACTTAGGGTAGGCTCGAGCCCCTCGGTGGGGACATATATGAATTGTTGTGACTGACGCATTCTGCCACTGTTCAGTTTAATAGCATAGTATTTCTGGAAACGAATCATCATCGATATGGAAAAAAAATCAATAAAAATTACTATTTTTGGGACATTTATCAATTCCATGACAAAAGTGAATAGTAAGTATTCACCTTTGCAAAAAACTATATAGAAAGAACAAAAAAGCGCGCCCATAGGCCTGTCCATACTACAATTAATAAAGTCAAGCGGAGATTTATGAGCCAATAACAGGAGGCTTATGATCCATTAGGGCCGGGCCCATACTGCGCTTTTATAGCACTCTTATGAAGTATGTCGGCACTTAACTTCAGTTTCTATGGAGCATCTGTTAAGCTTCACTCGTGTTATCTTGCTCAATCGGCTTTGAGGGGGCGTAAAATCCTTGAGTGTTATTAAATTCACACGTTCGGAGTCAAATTTAAATATCAATGCGCATTTAACTTAACCTTCTGAATAAAGAGTCGTGTTTACAGTTACATCCATACTAGAGAAACGCCTTCTCATCACGAAGACGAATGCAAACGCAATTTTTTTTATATGGAATTAAGATATTTATATTGTTACGTTTGTGAGGTGGGTATTGTATAGAAAATATCGAAACATCGACAATTTAGAGATATCATTTAATTGAGCACTAAATAAGCCATCTTACTAAACACTGTAAACCACTTAACTAACACTGAACACTTCACTATAAAACGTTACTAAACTCTGCACACTACGAGAACAGAACATTTCCCTTTAAAACGCTTCCAAGTCGCAGATGATTGCTCCAAGTTGCTTGTATCGCTTGATCCGCTCTCACTTGAGATGAATTGTCCGTTCACATTTGCCCTCGCGCTTATGTAGGGCCGGCGAATGTTCGATTTTCGAACATTCTGTACCTGCCCCCGTAGCACGTCCACTAAAACACGATATGTTAAAGTGATTTATCGCGGTGAACTATCAAAATACGAGGAAAACCTATTGTATTTTGACAGTTCACCGCGATAAACCGCTTTATCATATCGTGTTTTGGTGGACGTGCTAGGGGGGCAGATCGATTTATAGAGCGAAGTCTGAAACGGACTAAAAACATGTTTCGGGCGCCTAAAAACAACGGCAACTTGGGTAAAAAATTTCGACATTCCAATATGTGATAGAGCACCTCCTGAAACGCACTGAACCAGGTTTTCAAGCTGCTGAAAACGCTTCTAAGGCAAAGAAAACCATGCCGGAAGTTTCTTACACCATCGGCGTAACAATATGTACTTAAACGCAAAAATCTAATAAGCTTATGTCCAAGATGTTTAATAAATTAATTAATTTAATCATTGTATGTACAAGTACATACACCCTTAAAAATTACGAAATACAAGTTAATACGTAAAAAAGTTCGGAAATTGGGAGAGAATTTTCAAGAAGAACAGGCAAAAAAACTCGGAATATCGCACTTGTCTCGTCTTTTTGATCGCCTTCACAAAAAGGCCTCCTCCTTTCGCAATTCGACTCTATGTTTTTTTCATGTTGTTACATCATAACTTTGATTTATTAACCGATTTCAAGTAAGTAATCATTTTTTGTTTGAGAGGGTAATTGGTCTCATTTTCATCAAAGTCAGGATCTGGTGATGGGATCCCAGCAAAATCCCGAGGGAAATCCCTTAATTTTATAGGCACGTCCAACATGTTTCATGTTTTTCTGATGCTATTCAGGCATTTGCATCTGGCAGTCATGAGCCGAGAGGATGATGGAAGGATCCTTGACTTTTAGTTTTTACGAGTACAATGGGCACCTGACCCCCTGTTGTTCCTTCATGTTACATCGGTGAGCTGGTATTAAATTCACTAAAAAGATTAAAATAAAAAAAGTCAAGTAACAAAAAATAAAAACCGACTTCAAAAACACAAAAAAAATAATGTAAGAATACACACAATATCATATTTCTTATTTAAATTCGGCCCCAAATTTTAGTTTCGAAATAAAAATTATACATATGATTTATTACTCTTTTTGTGGTTTTGAAGTTGGTTTTTCTTGTAGTCAAACGTGTACGCGCGCTAGTAATGTTAACGTGAGACTGCTGAGTCGTCTTAATAGATACCTCCAATTATTGCATTGCTTTGGCACGTCATGACTACTGAGATGGGAATTAAAAAAGCAAGGTATAACAATATAATAGTCTTTATTGCCAAACTGTGTACTAAGTGCTGTTGTAATGCATTTACAAGTTCAACAGATTACCCATAACGGGTTTACAATGTATAAAATAATTACATACTTTTAATTTCTTACTTACTATTTTAAATTAGAACGAACGCGTTGTATAAAAGGACATACATACGCAAGTATATAGGCATAGCAAGTTTAACACGGACCATTAGCCAACTCTGGAATCGCTCGAACGCCTAACTCGACAATATGTTATACATTCGCACACGGTTAGTGTGTAGTCCTCGCACTTTAAGTGACACAGCCGGGGAAATACTACTGCAAACTTACCTAAGATGACGAAAGCTCTTCCGCTATTTTCGTATGCAAATAAAGGAAAGTTACGTACCTATACGCGCGCCCGAAACTTTAGCCGAAGTGAAGTGCCCACCTAGTTTTAGTGAGAACTGATTCTTTGTTCGCGTTGTCGATATTGAAATACTCGGTGTATCGGCACGTGATACGATTCGCGACCATCAATATTGGAGGGAAGGGGGTAACGGGGGAGAGGGGGGGGGGGGCAATGATAAATCTCGAAATAATGTGCTAGTTGTCTTCGGGCGTGCATGAGAACGTTCGATGATTTGATTTATTGTATGCGCGAAGTTTTTTTGTGAAGTGACAAAACAGTAGGCACGAAGCGCTTGTACTGCATGTAAATGTTCAGTTATTGATGGTCTATTTGTCAGTGAACATTAACTAGCAAATGTTTGTGGAGCCTTTCATTCGACAAATCTATGACGATTGTTCACAGAAATAGAAGCTTTTCCGATAAACAAACAACGCGTTCCGTCCATTGTAATGGTGCGTTAAATTTGGAATGGAATTTCGTAGTGTATATTAGAGAATTTCTCGAGATCTTTTGTGTCACGACATTCTGCAATGGCATGCAACTGATAGAGTAAAACAAAGGGATTTTCGTAATGACAAAACTACAAAAATATTTTTTGCGCGTTATTTTATTGGATAAACTGTTGTTTTGTTCATAAATTGCAGATGATTAACTACGTCTGTAAAACTAAAACAAAAACAGATTCTGAGAGTGCGGAGAAGACAATATGACAATAAATGATAAAACGGTCAATATTTGTAAATAAAAAGTAAATTGAAATCATCATCACAGCTCATATACGTCCCCACCGAGGGGCTCGAGCCTACCCTATGTTAGGGTGATTAGGCCTTCGTCAACCACGCTGGCCCAGTGCGGATTGGTCGACGTCACATATTGAAATGATTAAAAGTAACTGTTCATCTAAATTATTTTTCAAACTTAATGACAACAAAATGAACACAATAAAATGCTTCTCTGCCCTAAGAGATAAGAAAGGCAAAGTTGGTGATAGAGGCATGATGTGAACATTTGTGTAAACGTTGGAAGCCTTCAACCACAATTCACACTACATAGTCGTTTTAAATTGAGATGTATTGAACACCCACTAATTTGGCATTTATTTGTTTTTTATGTACAATGTGTACAACGCGGACTTAATACCTTAGCCATTTTCTTCTAGTTAACCTTCAGGTGGTACAGAGAACAAATGTGGCAGATGTACCCATAAAACACAATTCATTAGAAATTAATAACACATTTTTTTAAATCCTTATAAATACATAAGTATAATAAATAAATACACGAATACATATTATTTATTTACCAAAGGAAAGTATTTGTAACACTTCACTTAAAAAGCCAACACATAAGCAACATTACAAAATCTAGTTCTGATGCATACGTCTGCGTAGTTTATTTAAAACTTAACCTCACCAAATGAAAGGTAGCCATCACATTATTTAACATGATTTTCTTCTCGCGATCGTAACTGGCACCGCTAATAATATAAGGTTAAGAAGCCAAGATACCCTATCGATATACTATTCTATCATCGCCGATATTACCCAGATAAAAATCAAATCCGCCAGAATGTTGCATCAAAGGCAATGAAATAAAAAAGATCAGGCGCTCTACCGTCGCGATCCTCAAGGCTTTCTGCTCTATATATTTGATTGTGGTCCAATTCATAAGAGTCTGTAAATTGATGACATGTTTGTATTTTTCTTTTCTCTCGTGAACTGTCAGAAGAGCCGATTAAGGAAACTGACTATTATACTTTTGCGACGAGGTAGAAATCTCGAACCAAAACCTTAAAGAAAGTAACGTTTGACCAGCAGTACACCAACTCCCACTTATAGAAAAGAAGAGACAATGCCCAGCAGTGGAACCTATATAGAATTCCAAACTCCCAAATAAAATGTATTATTTATTATATATTAGATTCTTATTTTTAGTTATTGTTTTCAACTGTACCTACTTATGGTGAAATGAGAATCCGGTATTTTGAGAATCTGGTGTTTTGAGAATCTGAGGCCCTAGACAAATGCCACACGCTAAGTTTTCCGCAGTCGTTCCTCAGAAAAAATGTATGGAAATGACATTAGCTTACGACAACCTCACGCTATTTTTTCCGTAGCTAATGTCATCTCCATACATTTTTTCTGAGGAACGACTGCGGAAAAGTTAGGGTGTGGCACTTGTATTCTGCGAATAAAGCGTTAAGAAGCCTATCACAAAATCGCGTCGCGTGGTACTAAACAAACTGGTATCGCCGGCGCGGCGAAGTTTCTTTCCTTAACTTAGGAGCCATATAACGAACATATTATTAAATTGTATTATTATTGAAGTGTATGATATTGTGTCACAAAATAAATATTTTGATAGTTGATTTTTAACAGAATCTGTTAATTAGAGCTCCCAAATCTTTGCCTAAGTATGCTTTGGGAAAATAACTATTACCAAGAAGTAATTTTAAAAAAACTTCTTTATTATTGTAGATAAGAATATGAATTAGTTTTATCCAGTAAATATTATATTCATTGCGACCAACGAAAGTTATACAATTTTAACGAAGAAAAACTTTAATCTGAGAGATTTTTTTGTAATAGGCCTCTTAATGCGAGATTTGAAAGATGAGTAGTGTAAATTATCTACTAATAGGCCGTCTCATTTGTATATAAATTACTATAATTTTATAACATCAGCCACTTCATTTGCAATGCTGGGTATAGGATTGCCTCAAAAAGGGCCCGTAGCCGGGTGAGGTTGGCTTCGGATCCTTACGAGTAAGACGTTATTCGAATCTCTTAATATCGAATTTTTAAATACGACTGTGACATACTTCTAAGGCAATCCAGTGATCAAGTGTTTGTCCTTATATTTTCTTTTTAAAGATTTTATATTTAATCATTTACACAAAGGTTATGGTTAGCCCTAAGTTGATAAGAAACATTGTCAACATAACACTTATCAAATATATACTTACTCAACACACTATTCGGAACAGTTTAACGGGCCAATCTCTTGTGACTTCAAATAATATCAAATCAAACATTAATAAAAGAAACCCTCATCTTGAGCAGAATTCGAATACTGTGTTCATGCCATGAAAACTTAGACCACCAAAGACTCATCCAACATAAATAAAATATTAACGATATTCATATATTTTTACCTAGTTAACACAAACTGGACCTAATTTACAGTTAACATGACTAACATATGATGAGATATAAATTTATTCACTACTAGCTGACCCGGTGAACTTCATATCTAACTTGACAGATGACAGGTCTAAAAAAGGTACCAACCCTTTCTATACAAAATTACCATTATTACTTCGTGTTATTTTTTAGCTTTTCTTTAGAATTTTCCTTATTTTTTCCTTTTTAACCACCCTTCTATTATAGCGAAGAAAATAAAAAAATATATTCGTTTTAGAGTTTTAGCGAGACTAACAAACGGCGATTTATTATAATATAGAAGTAGATAAGAAAAAGAAGAAGAAAATAAGCCTTAATCCTAATACAGTTGCTGGAAATTGATTTAACAGTTTTGAAGAATATGCAAAGTCACAAAAATAAACTCTTGTGACTTGCTCCCAATCAAAAATGAACGGAAGTCTATGATGGGTGGAACCCAACCCTTTAACTATTCCCACATTTCTTTGATGCGGCGACTTCCTTCGTCCCGTCTGGTTTCGTTTATTTTTAGTTTTCTATATTATTCATGTTTTAAGGAGAGTTAAACGTGTTTTTTTTAAATATATTTGAGACCCCTTCTACTGATATTCCTTATACTTCTACTGCCGATATTTTCACAAACACTGAACGATGGACGAAAGGATGACGAGACGGACGAATGATTACTCCTTATCGCAAAAGATATGGGATTATGATGAAACTCAGTATCATCCCCAAATTAACATTAAGACCACTTTTTGCAGTTTTATTTTACACAATTTAACTAAAGAGACATAATTTGAAGCAAACATGTATAAGGTGCTGGTTTCTCTGACTACCCGCCGCCGGTAACGGACGGCGACGCCCGCGGCGATCGCTGCGGGCGACGTTTCTTAAGGTGCGTTTAACCGTTATACCGTGTCTACAAACCAAAGGACAAAGAAGACGATAAGATGATACAGAAGCGATAAGAACATTCGAACTTGATAAGAGAATTCGATTCCGATATCGGAGTCAGGTTAAGTGATTCGCATTACCCTTAGGAGCCAAGGCTACCTACATCTCTACCACAACTTGTTTAAAATAGCACAAAACCCAATTTATTTAAATTAGAAAAGAATTATATAAATTATAAAAAATATATTTTCAAGGATTATTTACGACGATATTTCATTTTTTTTGTTTAGTCGCATATTTTGCAAAATTAAAACTCTATGGTCGCGCCTTAGTGCGGTCGATGTTGTTAGCCGTCGCGCCGCGCCGATAACAAATAAAAACGACAGGGTTATGAAAATTTTAAAAACGGCGTGGTTGAAAAAGCTGTTTTGGATAAAATCTCACCCGTATTTTTATTGGTGGAATCGAGTCTACACTCGATTTATATTTATAACGAACTATAATATATTTCGTTATTATAGTCTTAAAACTGTTTCAAACGTGCGTCCTGTCCTTAGCCGTAATGAATAGGAAGTCGTCTAGATCTTCACCGATTCGAAATAGTGGTTCGATTTGGCGGAGCACCCCGACACTTGTTTCCACGTTTCTTTAAAGCCGCCCGCGGCCGCGATCGGCCGGCTTCCACTCCTATCTCATATTTCATTTCATACATTCCTATTCATACGGATTCAATGATGGCGGATCTATCTACGGCCGAATGTTGATAGCCTTAAAACATTATCATAATTTATATTATGTTTCAGTTTCACTTGGGTACCTTTTGCTGTAAATTAATATTTTCGACTTATCGTTTACCTCTTAGCCTATAGAAGACTTGCCACACCCCGAGCGAAATTTCGACTGTTTTGATATATTTTTACTTCGCAAAGCCAAAGTAGATTTCATCCTCCAATTGAGAAATCTTTACAGTTCTAGTGAAAATTGGTTTACTATTATATTTGTATCATAAAATCCTTTATAGTCACTCACGAAGCTATACCAGTATTAAACGTAGAATAACAAGCATTTAACAATATTTTTTATAATCATTAAGCATTTTAACAGAAAATACAAAGTCACAAATATAAAATACGCAATTCCTTCAGTTAGTTGTAGATTAATTTGGTACCTGAAATATTTGATACTCTAGATTAGAAGATTCATAAACATTTCATTAAAGTGGCGAATTTCGGTCGTGAATTTTTCACAGTGAAGCGTAATTTTACTTCATTTTGCGAAGTTTTTGTAAAGACACGGGTGTTTTTAGATTTGCTTGTCTTTCTTTTCTGCGACTAGTGGTCGAGTCAAACGTTGAATGAAACTCTCAAGTCCGAGCGAACAAATGTCGTTGTTAGATGTCATTTCAGGGCTGCCTACAGCGGCTCGATGTCTTAATTTATAATTATTCATGTCAATTTATTGCAATTTAATTTAATATTCCGTAATCACTTAAGTTATGAATCGTTGTGGCTTAGCTTCATTAATCCTCCTTAAAATACACAAAACATTTGTCTGGAATTGAACTCCACACTGTAACAGCAATAATGTTAACTTAGGGTTGATATTGAAATCATTAGAATATATTTTATCCGCTTAATAAATATACTATGTTGATAGATTTTCTGTACAAAAGCTTTTTTTTATTTCTTAAGTATTTCTTGTTTGACTAAATACTTGTTTGAATTTTAACACCAATGTTCATTGATACTGTTTTTTATATAACAAAGTTGGCACCGCTGCTTGGTGATAGAAAAAGGTAAACAACTTTACATATTTATTAGTGTTTTGCAGAAATATAATTTTATAACATTTTTCAATTTTAAAATTATTCACATTCATTTACTGTTTTGGTAAGTATCCCACGATTACCAAAAAAGTAAATGAATACTAATATGCAAATTTCTTATTACCTGTTTCTTTTACCAAGCAGCGGTGCCAATTTTGTTGTGTAAAAAACAGTGTTAATTTAACTTTATTAACTGTCGAACATAATTAAAATTTAATTTAAATACAATTTCACGATCCTTCGCTTGCTGACTGCGTGAATAATGTTATGATTTTATTAAATACTACAAAAAAAAAATAGAGTAGAAATTGACAACCCTATAAAATATTACAGCAGTGTTTGCTAAGTCGTGCTAGCTCCAACAATATTGAAAAAGTTTGCGTTTGTGAAATTGTTTCTCGTTCAATTTCAGTGTGAGTGAGAACATATAAATAGAAAAAAAAACAGTCATGATGTTGTCATTTCCAGCTCATATTTTTTTATATCCTTAACATTCATTCCCAGTATATGTATATGGTAGTACGAAAAAAATCTGCTGTTCAATACATTTAGATTCAAAGGCTGTTGAACATTTGTATGGGACAGCTGATTGTATTGTGCGCGTACTTCCAGCAGGAAATTGTGTCCTAGACTTATTTAAGTTTGATAAATAATTAGAGCGTTATTTGCTTTAAATGTGCGATTAATGAAAGGTCAATTGCAAACATTTTGCAATTGACCTTTTAGTAATTGTACAAGAAAATATCAACGTTATACTCTCAAACATAATGCTCAAAATTGCGTAGCGCGTTGTCGCTCCAACGCATGAATGAGACAACACATCGTGATACGACGCCCGTGCGAGCAAGACGACTGTGATTTACTGACATTGACGCGCGAAGACATTGAAGCGACATGTTTATGATTAAAATAATTGTCTTTGATTGGTTTTTACTTATACTTAAATCGAATATTTGAATACACAATAAGATGTGTAATGAGTTTACTCACGCAAAATATGAAATCCTGTCTTTTTTCTGCCGTTTCTGGCTATTGTTACCACAACTTTTGAATGAGTACTTCGGCATGTTGACGTGCCGACAGCTAATCACTAACTATGGAAAAGAACTGAACGAGTCGCGATTGGGCAGTTCTTCACCGGTCCACTTTTCGAAGGTTCATGCGTTATCTACGTTTGGTAGTAAATCAATGGGAATAGGGCAAATATATTGTGCGCAATAGTGAATTCAAAAAGCTATTCCTGCCGATACAGGTGTAACTTTTTAAATTCACTCAGTATTGTTTTCTTTATTAGCAATAGCACAATAGCAAACAATAAAATGGAAATCTTGTAATTAGCATCGTATTAAAAGCAACAAAACCGAAAACCTAACCAATTCAGCACAAACAGAATTAATTAACATTTCCATGCACTCACTGCTTACACACCGAGCGTATTCTATGTAAGTGCAGAATTAAAGTAGAATAACTTATCTACGAGCCGATCTCGCTTACCTGTTGGTCGTGTTGCGGCCCTAATTAAAATTGGTACAAATAAATTGTCAAATATTTCACTTGGATTCGGGGCCAATTTAAATTCTATGGAGCTCGTCGGGATTACTGGCGAGACCCTTTTCATGACGGATAATAAAGAGCAAAGGCCTAGGCAAATATAGGCTTATTTTAATGTTGCAACTGAACCTGTATAACTTACGCGGATTGGGTCCTCGATCAAGCTATATTGTTTATGATGATAGTTTGCTGTCGCATATTTGTGCTATACATGTCTATCGGAGGGAGACTCTGTACCAGCATGGTCACCGTGTGCTTGGGTACCTCCATCTTACCTATTTCGGGTACCGTGACTTTACATCCTAAGTCACAAGTTGGCAACGTACACTGTGGTTCTTGTGGGGGTTGCAGTGTTGCTGCGAATCTCACAGGAACCACATTTATTATAAGTGACTGTTACCACTTACCATTAGCTTGGTAGATTGCTTGTTTGCCAACTTAGTTACAATAAAAAAAAGCTGCGACACATAAGACAGATCAATTCAAAATATTTGTTCACTTGGAAAATATTTGTATATTTCTATGTATATGTATGTATTTCATAACAAGATAGCTACTATTGCGTTGCATGAGTGCACATGACACGATATCGCTTTGCGTTACGATAAGCGATAGACAATTTGCACAGCGATTAGATTTACACTGCCAAAATGCGTTCAGAGCTCAGTATCGCGCAACATCTTGAACCAAGTCGTAAATTTGACGAAAAACGTACAAAACTCTTGATTGTTCCCGGGATAAAATTATTAAGGAGGCGAGGGCAACTTGTCAAATTGGCGCCAAACGAAACCTCTGAACTTCGCGCGGCGTCACCGAAGTGCCGACTATACTCGTATTTGTAGTGAACAGTTCCGAAGAATCCGAAGTCGGAACAGCCGGGGGCGAATCGCGTCGCCAGCCAGCGGGGGTCGTAATTAAAAGAAAAATAAGCGCTATTCATAAACGTCGCACGGAATAGCCGGGTCGTTGCCGCATTATATTAGCACCAGATCGCTTGACCCCCCACGCCGGTGTCTCTACCTTCCCCTCGGCTCCAGCGCAGGGGTCAAGTCGCAACGGCCGCGGCTGTTTTATCACAGGGGCCCATTTAATCTAGCTCTTAGCTGAAGACGAGAGGACAGCGGGTTTACGCAGCGCGAAGGTTGATTAAGTGATATAAGGTGATCTTATTTTCAGGGGACACTTATATGACTAGTAAGTTAATGAGTGTTGGTAATGAATAAATGTAGACGGGTTTATCTCTGTGTAATAAGATTGCGGAGAGCTTAGCGGATATACGTAGTTTAACCTCGCAACAACATATCAATGTTTAATCTCGTCGTGGTCGCAAATTTGGCGGGTAAATTCAGGTTTGTACGATACAAACAAAATGGAAAGTTTTGTTCATATACACCATTTTACAATTTCGAATTTTCAATTACGCCACATCCTTCTTTAACTACGTTAGCATGGATAGGTTTCGGCTTGATAGGGTACTGACCAAACACGTTGTATAGCTTCATTGTCAAATTTGCCAGAAAGTTTAACGTATGAGTTATTTGTCGGGTCACACAAACGAAAGGTAGGTAAGTAGATTTTGTATAAATACAGTATGTGTTATGGATTGTACAATTTGTACCTTGTAATAAATGAATCTGTGCCAGTATCTTTTTATAGTTACATATTCATATGTTTACAGATTGTGGTGTGAAAAATAAAGATTATTATTATTGTACTGTTCATGGCATATTTATTACGTTACCAAAATTCATGAATCGTTTCCGATGATCAATTTTTAACAAAAGTCGAAATTTTTTTTGTCAATTTTGGCTAACAATAAAAGAACTTGTATTATAAAATTACATCCTCTAATTACTATATCACACAAAATAATAACTTCTGAAATCCGTTTTCTATCTAAATATAATTATTATGTGGTATGTTACCGCATTAAAATAACCATCACTTTGCGATAACTTCTCTGCAAGGCTTGCAAAGCCTTTATAAAATTATACTTTGGCTAAAAATCAAAAAATTACAATTTCGAGCAGCCAAATGTAGAGAACATTGCCCAAACACGAAGCTTCAGTAGTATGGAATAGAACACAAAATCAGTAGAGGATTAACTGATTTCTTACACATAGAACAAGATATTATTCAGAACTTCACAGAGCACTTATTAAAAGCGGTCAACGATGGTTTCGCTTGATTAACTCGTTGGAAAGTAATCGAGTTTCGCGGATCGATTCTTAGGTAGATAAGATTCATGCGAAACACCAAATTTTAAGTATTATATTTCAAAGAGAGTCGTAGAGTCGGGATCGCCCAGACAGCGAACAAGATAAGATTAAGGTCGTACGCCAGAATAAGATTTCGATGGAGATTGCGTGGTGCGAGTACCAATCGAACATAAAGCACTGTCATCTATACTTGAAACATTACATGGCCGAATTCACTGACTGACTGACTGATTCATTAACTTTAGTACAATAAAACGATCCTACTGGTCATTTTATTGAGTAGACACTCACTAAGGATTTTTGGAAATTCTATCTCTAAAGGGGTGAAAAAGGGTCTTAAAGTTACGTATGTGGATTAGGTAAGGTTAGGCAGCCCGCCATTTTTGCATCAAGAAGCATGAAATTTTGTACTTAAGCTCATAATTAAAATTCGCACTTAAACGTGAAATAAAAGCTGAAATTTTGTTTTTGTTTGAGTATATCTAACTCGTGTAGGTAGGGAATTTTGTTTGCAGTATGTTATATACAAGGCGTTTGGTCAGTACCCTATCAAGCCGAAACCTACCCATACATACATAGTCATTTAAAAGTTATGGCGTCATTGAAAATTCGGAATTTTAAATTTGATATCAATGAATATTTTTGTGTTGATTCATGTGCCCCCCAGGACACGCCGTGATGACCTAAGCAATTGCTTAATTTGCTAATGGGCTAATCCGGCACTATTTGTCCTGCACTCTGCGGGGGTATAGTCCCAGACACGCCTGCACGCCTGTCGTCTAGTCATCGACAGATATGATGGACATCAGCAACCAACCTTGTAAAGGGGGAAATGAGTAACACAAACAATACGACCATTATTTTTGTAAAACCTCATTGTATTTTATGTTCAGTAATCTGTGAACAGGTTCGGAATATTATAGGTTTTCAAGCTGATTAAATTTTATTGGGATGTTTAAATATTTCAATGGCTTTCCAAAGCAAAGTATTTTAGGAATGAAGCCATTTTGCGGGACGACGATAAAGGAGTCATCGAAACTCGCGCTCAGTCTAAATTTGTCTGGTAATTGTGGGCGATCAATAGAACGGAATAAAAGCCACAATCGGGCACTGAGCCAGCGAGAAATCGGCTCTTGGTTTTTACGTCGCACTCACAGACTAGAACCAGTCAAAAACAGACCGTGCGCGCTGTAACAAAGTTGTTAATATAATAATTCGGGCGCTCGCCGGCCGCGCAACTTTACACAATAAACTACCCCCGCCCGCGGTGCGCGTGGCAGCCGACTTTGGACTCGCATGAAAAACTGCACCCCCGTTCTCCTGACTGGATACTTTGCTGTTCTTTGTCGCAAGCGCGATTTTTAATTGGGTCACTTTTTATGTAAGCGTTATTCTTTTGCAACAAGGAGGGTTATGAAAAGCGCAGCAACGGTCGATTCGGACATCCTTAACTAGACGTCTCTCGAGAAAAATAATGATGAATAAGAATGACGTTGCTCACTGTACCTATCAGTTTCATAAATATCTTGGATATTAACTGGATATTTATTCTCAAGGGGTGTATATCGCTAAGATATTTCTTGCTATCGATAAGTATATTGTAGTAGTAAGTAGATAGTATACAGGGCCCTTTACTGGAGTGGTTCCGAGACTACCATAAAAACCGTAAAACAGTAGTACGTATAAATGGATGTGATAGTGATCCCATTAACATGGATCGAGGTACAGCCCAGGGCTCTATTCTCGGTCCGACGGAATATTTTATTTACGTAAACAACGTGTGTAATATTTTTGGAAGCGGCTCTGTGTACCAGTTTGCTGATGATACGTGCTTAGTAACGCATAGCCGTGACCTCGACGAGGCACAAGCTCTGATGCAGCATAATATAGATCTGCTGTTTGGGTGGGCTCATGATGTGGGCTTGGTTGTGAATGCAGGTAAAACTAAAATTATTCATATGCGGTCCCCATATATAAAAACAGGAGAGCCCATAGCTACTGCACATAGTCATCAATGCACGCATGACCAGCTACGTGTCAATGTCCTCTACTTGAGCTGGTGGATCAACATACCTACTTAGGACTCATTATTGATAAACATTTTACCTGGAAGCCACACATAGAGCACATATGTAATAAACGAGCTCATAATAAACTAAGAGCTGTTCGTGCTAAGCTTCTCATACTAAAATATAAGCTACTTTATAATATATTAAGAATGTTGTACTTATCTTTGGCAGACTCTGTAATAAGTTACGGATTGAGTAGTTATGGCCGCACCCATAAAACTAATATTGATAACATATACATACAAACTTCAATTAAGTATACTAAAAAAGATTGTTCCTAACCACATAAAAAATAACAACCAAAATGATGACGTCGGCATATTATTAGTTATTCTTATGACGTCGGATTGTTTCGTCACTGCAAAGCAATATCAGTGTTTAATAAAATAAACATATTTATTATAGTTGAGGGTTTCCAAAGAATTTCTATGTTGCGTGTCAGAATGAGACCTGAGAACTTAAGGAGCCTAAGTGTTAAGATGTTTGAGACCCCCAAATGTACAAATTACTATGGGGAGAGGACGTGGGAATACATGTTGCCGAGTATACTGAATACCCTTCCGGAGGACTTTATCAAAAAAAATGTTTAACGGCAATGAAAGGAGCTGCAGAGGGCTACTTTATTCTAACTATCTGTGGCAGTAGATAACAAGTGTGATCTGGTGCATTAACATTTCTTTTTCATTTTTCCTTTTCTGTTGTGTTTGCGTGAGTGTGCGAATTCCATCGCGGTCCAATTCCATCATACGGGGTTTTCGCTGGGGCGACGTATTTCATGTACATTATTGTTACCATTTATTTTGAATAAAGAGTTCAATAAAAAAAGATATCTTCTCAAACAATAACTTTTCAATAAAATAATGTACTGTTGAATCAAGGTTTCGCAAAATAATACTACCTCGACAGGTAGTTTCTAAAGTTTTCATTTATGGGATGTTAGTTTGACAAATGTTCACTTTACAAAGGTCACATTGATAAATTTTAATTTCACAAATATGACAAAATTCATTGAATTTACTTGACTTGTATAGGTATATGTACCAAACATGACGTGTTGAAGTAAATTGAAATAATATGAAACTACTCTTTATATGTATTTTAGCTAATATTTCAATTTCTCAATAGTGGTTATTATTATTTCAAATATTTATATGTAATTTTGAGCACATTAATAATATACAACATATAATTAAGTTAATATGTCTCACAAATTGCCGGACAGGGAAATAATGAAGAGCCACTCGGGCGTATTAATTTAATTGAAAAATAATTATTACCATCATGTTTCGGAACGAAAATTAAGGTGACTTGTCATATTTCCCATCAAGATTGGCGCCGAGTGAAAAATTCACGTAGCAGCTGAGGGGCGATTAGGGCAAATTAAGCTTCATATAATGAAAGCGCCCGTCAAAATCGCGACGCCTCACTCGAAAAGGAGACATATTTTTGAATCATTAGAAATGAACCTTGAATTCAAACATAAATACAAATCACGTGCAAAATTAACTTCTACTGTTCCCAATTTTAAAGATTTTTGAATCACTCGTATTCAGTATTGTCATTAAAAACAAATTCTATATTGGAAACTTTTACATGCAGAAAAAATAGAATCCGGTACGCAATACATGGCAATAGCTCATTAATTTAAAAAATCAGCGACGAATCGCATATAAAACGGAACGTATATACGTTGCGTATATTTTACTAGTAGAAATCAAAATCGAGTGGGCAGGACCACCGATACAACCAAAGAGCCATTATTTTACGAAAAGTTACTTGTAGGATAGTTATAATAATTAATAGACTACTCGGGAGTAGTCGAGACGTCAATTTCAAATTTTAAATATGGTTTTTATTTCTTTTTCTTCCTTTATTGATTCATCGTCATCATCATCACAGCTCATATAGGTACGTCCCCAAACGGGGGGCACGAGCCTACCCTAACCAGTTATGTTAGGGCGATTAGGCCTTAGTCAAACCACGCTGGCCCAGTGTGTATTGGTTGACTTCACATACAACTTTGAATTACTTCGCAGGTGTATGCAGGTTTCCTCACGATGTTTTCCTTCACCGTAGGAGCGTCAGATAAATGTACATATGAAATTTGTGAAACGAAAAACACATTGATAGATCGATCGCGGGCCTCCCGATTCTACTCGGGGCACAGTCCAGTGCCGAGGCATAAGAATAACTAATAATACGAGTATTATTAGTTATTCTTATGGCCGAGGCCACAGCACCACTGACGCTTTTTTGATTATCTTTCTTTAATTTATTTTCAATTACATTAGATAGTAATTGTACAATTTTACATAGCATTATGATTTCCTAAAAAAAACACTTAAAAATATTATCAAATTATTTTATTGAAGGTTAATTATCTATAATGAATACTTTTTAGAAAGATAAAGAAGTGAAAAATCGACCCTACCTATTATTCGAGACGAGCCAAGCGTCGTTCCTTCAAAAAATGGCAGATCTTGAGATGTCCAATGTTCTGATTGGCTGGGCTGCGACTACCGCTCGAGAAAAATATCGAATTCGATCACTTTTTGAATCCGTGAGTTTTAGCCCATTAAAAAGTTTGAATTCTATTTTTTTTCCCGAGCGGTAATCACAGTTCAGCTAATCTTAAGACAGGACATGTCTAATATGACTAACATCACATAGAATTTCACCAAACGGAGAAAGTCAAATAAATACTTAGTAGAGCCGCTTAAAAAAAGGTACCATTATTAAGAATTACAATGCACAACGTAATGTTCCACGAATCCGCACAACTGTTGAACAAAACGATGACATGGCAGTTTCGACTCTCGACTCCTTTGTCGCGGGAACACAGAAACAAACTAACCCTTAACTATTTATTATAATACGAGACATTTCGTCGCGTAATCCGAGCTTTCGCCCCAAAAAGTGTTAAACGCACCATTGTACACGTAGCTAGAAAAATGACGAGTGCTGGATGTGACACTAGGCGTGTTGTGTGAATAGGATGGACCTTAATCAACCCGCGTACGCCGCTGTTATTGTTGTTCGAATTAAGGCCCGCTTTTTGCTAGAACAACAGTCGGGCGTAGCGTCCCATTCAAACTTGGAGGGACGCCGCATTTGTATGTAAATGAATCGTAATCTCGCCCGTAGGTCGCAATCACGGCGCGTATCTGTGTCCCTTTAGGCGGAGTGGGTGAACACCGAAATGATAATACTAGAAGGGGTGTTGAGCAGCGATTTCATATTTTTGAGAACATGTACACTCGCATGCTGGAATTACATCCAGCATGCGAGTGTACATGTTCTCCGTCTAATATTTTAGCACTTATCGGATAAGTTCAAAGATAATAAAATGTTACGAAATTATCAGCATTACGAACATCATTTATCAACATGAAACTTTTGTTGTTAGTCTCACTGTAGAACTAATCACTATTTAAGATAAAATCGTGTAAATATTAACAGATTTTGTATGAGTACCACAAGATGGCGGCATCCGAACGAACCAAACAGCCGATTCGGAAGAATCTGCTGCCAGCGGATATTTTAAATATGTATAGCTGTTTAAAAATATAAAATTAAAAAATATTTTGTTCGGAATTTTGTTTGTGCCAAAATCTTACATTGAGAAATTTTGGGTTTAAAAATACAGTACCACAAATTTATCTCACCCGGTGGCCAAAATTGGAACTATTGTTAAATTCAATAATTTGAACTCTAAGAGTATTTGCACGGGTAAATGGAACTGATCCGTGCACCGACCAGCGGGTGCACGGGTCATCACCAGTCATTTACTTCATTAACTAGTCATTTATTTACTTAGAAACTGCAGGAATTCTATGGAGCAGGGCACTAAATTAGACAACGCCCTAGCTCCAATCATAAGTATCCTGATTCGAAACTTCCTTGTTGAAAACGAGCAGGGTCTCTATTTTTTAATCATCCGTCTGATTTTGATCACAAACGAAACGAAAATCAATAGAACATTACGACGAAAATCAATATTAATTTGATTTTCGTCAAAAACATAACGAAAATCAGTTGAAATTGTGAACAGACGACGACGGACGTTCGATGAGCGTTCGATGCCAGACGAATGATACCATACCCAACCAGTAGGGCTGGCACGAACATTTGCGTCAAAGTATACATATCGTCATCGTGAAATATTTGTATGAGAATTGTACAGCGCCCTTACAGGGCGTACTCGGAACTTAATTTGAAAGCACGAACCTTTTGTGTAAAGTTTCCAAGCCTAACGTAAGCGTAACGTTGTACATTTGTATGAAGATTGCGAGCACGAACAAAGTTTTGACGTATGGTATCGTCAAATTCGAAGGCTGGCTATCGAAAACGTACGAATATTTTACGATGGCGAAGGTGCTCCATGCCACGTACTAGCGCCATCGTATCGTAAACTCGATACGTTAACGTTACGAATCTAACAAATATTCGTGCTTGGCCTACAGCAGTAAGTTTTATTGAGACAATAAAAACTCGAAATGGTGCGTGTACAAGCTGTTGGTAAATTCGTAGTTGAGAACAAATTTGTATTCGGAACAACATTACTAGTACTTTAAAACAGTTTTAACCCCGGATACAAGTTTCCGTCTACGTGTAAATAAGCGAGGGCCAAATCATATGCAAATGCTGTTTGCATTCACAGTCGCGACACTTTTGGCGCACAATATTTCGTTGCATTATTATTATGATCAAGTTTCCGTGTAGACTTTTGGGAGTTGAGGGATTTCAAATATTAAATGAGTTTCCAACCAAAAAAATAATATGTGGTTGACTCTAGCGCCATAATTCAGACACATACGTAGGTATATGTACATCTAATATATTTTCGATTCGAATATTTTCGGGTTTTGTACATTTCATTTTACAGTTTTCATTAAAAAATAATTTATTTTCATACGTAACTCGATACATCGCCCCACAAAATATTGCCACGATATACATATTACTAAGCTATTAATGTTATAAACACGAATACTTACAAAAAAAGTGTTTCAAGCATCAATTTCATATGATATTTGTTAAAAAAAATGAATTTATTCATTTTTTAAAATTTGGTGCGATTTTCCCATTATAATAAAACTTTCAACATCATTGCAACTTTTGTTGGAGAATAACAAAACGACAAAATTTCAGTTGTATTTTTGTATTAATATTTTACAAAAAAGACGAAATAATCCGAGTGATACCGAAATCATTCGATTTTCTACAGCCTGCACTATCATCGGAGCTTCATTAGTCATTTCCAGCAACTAAACGTCAACGGTGGATATTATTATCAGCTGGCAAGTTTTAGTTGTTAATTTTGCGGGGTGAAATACCGTAAAAGCGCCTAGTCTTTGTCTCAACCTCAATTTACATTAGGAGAGGGCCTCAAGATTGCTTTGAGGAGTGATTTTGATTTATTCTGCTTGTACTATTACAAGCTACATTCAAAAAGTAAGCATCTGACGAAATTTTAAGGATAAATTTACATTTTGGTGAAACGTTAATGAAGACCAATATTTGTTAGTAAATTGCAGGGTCCAACTTTTTATTTGTTGAGATATGAATGGCAAAGAAGCATGAAGCACACTGCCTACCTCATATTATGACGTAACCTCACAGCTTATTGACATACGGTGTTATGAGATTTCCACGACATGTGAGTCACTTTCACGTTACAAAATTTGATGCCATTCGCAAGAGAATACTATTGTAATTTCACTAGTAGGTAGCAACATAGTATAATGTCACGGCGGCCAATTTTCGCTAATCACTATCTGCACATTATTCTTATGTTGCTAAGATAGAATATATGTTTTGAATGTACACCAAGATTAATGTTAACGAGTTGACTTGTTAAGATCTGTAATTTGCGGCTGCAGCGAGTTTACGACTTCACCTGCTTTTCGAAACGAGGACGGAGTGGTCGGTCATTCATTATGTGTGCTCTGGCTAACGGCGTATACGTATAGAAATATTAATTTTATCAATTCACAGTTGCGCAGTAAAGCAAATGTTGCTTTAATTCTGCAGCGGATGAAATATTTGGCTCAATGATGGTGTTTTGCGATGGTGATATTTTGATTATACAGGGTATAAGTGACGGTGTCCCATTTCTTTAAACAGTGAGTTCAGACCATGATCCTAATTTGAAAATCACTGACATACATAGATAATTGTAACATATATTTGCGAAAATATGGTTATTAATTATATGGAGTGTCTTATATTCTATTGACGTAGTTACGTGCATATTTTAGGTTTTTATGCTATTTTCATGCCAGGCCAATTAACAATCTGACGAAAATTTTGATATTGAAGCTTTCAGCGTGAAGACTTAGAATTTTCCTGCAAAAAGAAACTGTAGACTGAAAAAGCAAGAAACAATAACTAACTGACTTAGAACATTGAAAAATGACTTGGCAAGGCTGTATAAATATTCTTAAGATATAAATAAATATTCTAAAGATCACCATAAGAATTAACTTCGATGTTGACTATTTCGTTATTTTCTACGACACTGATATTGCTCTTCAAGTATTACCCTTGCAAAGCACTGAAACGTATAAGGATGAAAGCGAAGATAGACCATTGAGCATCGCGAAAATCTTCAAACCAAATATGTCGACTCGGAAAACGCGTGTGGCGTCAGCATCCAGACACAAGTAGCTACACCACATCAATATTACTTCACAAACAATCGAATCTGCTCCCGGAAACAATACAGTAGATGGGCGTTTGTTGTTCTTAACGCGTTTAACACAAGGCGACGTCGCGCACGTGCCAAAGGGCATAGTAAAAGAACAGAGGAGAGTAATTCTTGTGTTGTTAAGCCAGTGCTTAGGACAACACATATATTCCCACTCACATTTAGGCTGTGGTCTCCTTTATGCCAATGCCGCATCATAAGGTGAAGTAAAGTATCGGGGTGAACTACGGTGGGAGCGGATGCAGCGCGAGTCTTTTGTTTACATAAATCCCTTGTATATACATTACTAGTTCATGTTTGCCGCATATTTATCACTTACGATCATAACTGTGCATGCAAAGTTAGAAAAATTGAAGTGATACAATCGAGGTTTTTCTCGCTCACCGCTCAGATAACAGAGGGAAACTTAGTTCAGGAGTTGAATGTGCCAAGCAAGGGTAAGTAAAATTACTGGGTACTGTGACTTGGCATCTTATGTCACGAGTTGGCAACGTTGGATTCCTTGTGGGGGTTGTAGATTTGGAAATCTTACAGGAGCAGTATGCACTGAGATACAGGCTCCCGCTTAGATAGTCGGCAGTCTCTCTCAATATTTTTAAGATTGTTTTTGAGATGACCTTAAGATGACTACTATACGATATACACTACTATATCGTAAGTGCCTACTACTGTAGGTACTTACGATATGGTGGGCAGCCTACATTTTTGCCAACTTGGAAAAAAACACATTTGTTAGTATCGTACACGCCGCGTTTTGGAATTCGTTGTGTGATATAATATGAAACCTCGCACATATGATGAATTTTAAAAATGCGGTAGGTATCCGGGTATTGAAGAATACATGCTGATGATGGCATATAATGCGGCGCATACGGCGCGTGCGTATATGTACGTTCACCTCTAGTTTGGCCGCTCAATAAAAGCGTCAGCAGGAGATCCGAGTCGAGGTACTTCTTTTCTTTTACTATGCCACGGACGTCGCGTCAAACGTTATTAGCGGATTACAAGATACGCTTGCGTCAGTCGCCTTGTGGCAATGATTAATGTGGATACGGGCAGCCACGTTCTCGATTATTCCTTTAATCGGAATAAGTCAAGTTTTTTTTATTTGGTGCTTACGTAATAACCTTACCATTACTTATTTAGAGAAATTAATATAGTAACTTTGGCAGGGCAGTATATTTAAGAAAATTTGATTTAAGTCTATAAAAAATCTAATACATTTGATACCAATTTCAAAATTTACCATTTAAACACAAGAAATAAAAATAAACTTGCTCTTCTAGCGTGCAGACTACAAGAAACAAGAGGCTCGTTTATGGGGAAATGTATAACTTTTTTTAACAAAGTTCCGCAAAGTGTTACGAATTTGCCATTTGATAAGTTCATCATCATCATCACAGCTCATATACATACCCACCGAGGGGCACGAACCTATCCTAACTAGTTATGTTAGGCCTGCGTTCTTGCGGGCCAAACGCCGTGGCATGTCGATGCACGCGTCCTCGCGGAGGTGCATCGACATCGGGTTGCTACCCGTGAACGGAAGAGACGATCCGCTCCACAAGAGGTGGAGCGGATTCGTACCATGGCGCAGAGGGAGGCTCTGCGTCAGTGGGGTGAGGCACTCGCCTCCCCAGCTGCCGGCCACCGGATGATCGACGCGATTCGTCCGGTATTGAGGGAGTGGGTTGGGCGCCGACAGGACAGCCTCACGTTCCGCATAGCGCAAGTACTGACCGGGCATGACTGCTTCGGTCACTACCTGCACCGGGACGCGCGTCGGGAAGAAGCGCCGCGGTGTCACCATTGCGACGCTCCCGACGACACTGCCGAGCACATCCTATTGGTGTGCTCGGCATGGCGACCCCAGCGCAGCGGGCTTAACACTGCGCTACGAAGCGGAAT
The DNA here is from genome assembly GCA_963935595.1 of Schoenobius gigantellus. Classification (NCBI taxonomy): domain Eukaryota; kingdom Metazoa; phylum Arthropoda; class Insecta; order Lepidoptera; family Crambidae; genus Schoenobius; species Schoenobius gigantellus. The sequence goes on along the minus strand of OZ012555.1, from coordinate 8,680,728 downwards.
GGGTGGTTGTCGTCTCCTTTTGCGAGGACGTAATCTCGCAGAAGGAGGGAGCGGGAGGCAGATCCTCAAGCCGCTCCCATCTGCCGCAGACGGATAGGCAGGCAAAGGCGGGCATTCGCACAAGCGATGCCCGTCTAATAACCCTACCGTGGAGGCCTGCATGCACGGTTGGCCTCGTGCATGCCGTAAGGTCCTCCGTCTGGGGATTGCCCTGGTGTTCTCGGGCAATCCCCCTTGGCGAAAGCCCGCTGCCCGACCAGTGGGTCGGGCTTGCCTGGGCGCGTGGGTAGTAGAGTCGCAATGTGGACCTTACCTAGCGCACCCATAAGGGCAGGGAGAATACCAGTGTGTTTTAGTGGGTAGGCCTGGCACTCTGCCGGGAGAGCCCCACACACGCGGATTGGTTGACTTTACATACACCCTTGAATTACTTCGCAGGTGTATGCAAGATTGCAGGTTTCCTCACTATGTTTTCCTTCACCGTAGGAGCGTCAGATAAATGTACATACGAAATTCATCAAACGAAAAACACATTGGTACATGGCAGGATCGATCGCGGGCCTCGCGATTCTACTCGGAGCACAGTCCAGCGCCGAGGCCACACCGCCACTGACGCCGCATGATAAGTTATTCATAGGTATATGATAAGTTATTAAAAAGTCAACGATTATTTGAATGTTGTCAATTTGTAGACATTCATCGTTGTAATGTAAAAGAAATGGTTATAATTATATGGTATTATTTTTTGTGTAAACAAATATTAATTGTAAATGTTGTAAATTGTTAAAACATAATTTATAGTAAATGTTGTTACTGCCGATAAAGCCGATAGATTAGTTTCTGGCGCCCATTCTTCTTATCAGTCAAATCAAAAGATATCCTGAATGGGTAGTTGGTTAAAAAATTTGGACGATTCAAAACAGCTTTCTATCAAGTCAATATTTGAATAAAGAATATTTTGATTTGATTAGAATTGATTAGAATTAAAGTTGGGCTTACAAATATAGAACATTAAGTAGGTAAAGGTATTTATGTAGATACGCCTCTGATATACTAAGCTTGAGCATAACTTTCGTGTTAGTCGTTTGATGCTGACAGTCTCGCACCGCCGATTAATAACCGAAAAGAAAATAATAATAAGTTACTTTCTTACCGTGCCTTTCTAGAATACAAAAATATTGTAAGAAACATAAGTTGTTTGAGCTAGAAACATTTTTATTCTAATTACAAGTTGTCGTATTTGCTAAGCAATTACTAAAATATATACGAGTATAACAAGTTGTTTACACAAATTATTGGCCTCGAATAGTAGGAATATAATAATACAGTTAACTTTCAGAACACAAAAAATATGAAAAGCCTGTAATTAATGTTCACGAGTACGTCGAAGTTCACTTAAAGTTCATCGATTCTTTCTTATTTCAGATGAAGCCTCTAAAAGCAGACACTTATTTAACTTTAAGATGAGCATCAGACGTATGAAAACTTTTGTCAAGATTGAGTTTCTTTTTGGAAAGTATTGCACTTTGTATGACACCTCATCTATTCCATTTTCACGATAACTTAGTTTAACAATTTGGGATTCCACTCTCGATGGGAACGTTTGGTGCACTTGTATTAACATAGATTGAAGCTTAGCATTTTCCCACGTTTTTATAAACTTTTTTTCTTGATTTTGTCCCTTTTTGTACATTTGTAATTTAGCTCCTGTATTTATTTGTTTAAGCAGCAACAACAATATTTATTGATAAGTTGTTTAAAATTATATAGCACATCAATGGAAATAACGATCGTATGTTCTTCTTTGAAGAGGTATTTATACACGGTTATTTTTTTATCACCCTGGAAAATTTAAGGGAGGCTTCACGACATGGTATTAGAATGTTTTAAATATGAATAAAAAAATAACTCACTTAGTACTTAATTTTATATTAATTTTCTAAAAAATCCAAATCATGCTGCACTAGTTGAGAGCAGCATTTTTTGAGATTTTTTAATTTTTTTTTCTTCTTTTTTTTATATGATACTAGCTTTTGCCCGCAGCTTCGCTCGCGTTAAATTCGGGGTGACACCGAGGATTTCAAAAAAAAATAAGGCAGGTATTTTTCGTTGGTAACAAAGAGTCTGTGTACCGATTTTTAGCTTCCTACCTTGAAAACCAAGTCCCATATAAAATTTCACCCCCTCTTTTAAGGGGTTGGGGGCAGATTTCCAAAAAAAAATGATGCACGATTTTTTTGTTCGTCACAAATAGTTCGCATACCAATTTTTAGCTTTCTACCTTGAATATTGCGGAATGCACCATACAAACTACCGCCCCCCATTTTAGGAAAGTGGGGGGTTAGAAAGAGACAAAAAGTAGCCTATGTCACTCTCCATCCCTTCAACTATCTCCACTTAAAAATCACTTTAATCCGTCGCTCCGTTTTGCCGTGAAAGACGGACAAACAAACACACACACACACTTTCCCATTTATAATATTAGTAAGTATGGATAATAAAGCTCGATTAAATTTTCCCTAAAATTTTCCAGGGTGATAAAAAGATAACTGTGTATAAGGTTGGCAACGTGAGTGATACCACTGGTATTGCAAGCGTCCTTAAAGGCACCGTACCATCAGGTGACTCACAGGCGTTTGCCACCTTTGTGGTACAAAAATAGTTTCAAACTTACTCCGATAGATGGCGCTCTATCCATTTCAAACGCGGAGATGTTATGGTCATTGTAATAAATAAAATAAGAATATAGGGATTTATCGTTTTGTTTGTCATGGTGTCATTTGGTGGTGCAAACAAGTTTCTAACATCGTCTTGTTTTTGCTACGTGGGTTTAGAGCATAATAGGTATTTATAATTGTTGAATTCGACCAATCTTAACACCAAGTTTAGTTTAATCTAAAAACTCACATTTAGCATGCTGATAGATGAACTCTAAAAACGTGAGGCGTAGTGTGACAACATTAGTAAAAAGATAACATACAGTTAATTTAGAAGTAAATATACTGACAGTTCCGAGCATCTTTATTTATGAAACTGCAGTTTTTGTAGTTAATAATATAGACTTATTCGAGTTCATGCCCAGAGCTCGTCATCAACAGAAATTGAAATCCGTACCTTCCCGAAAAGTAATGCTGCAAGAGTGTATTCTGTTTAGCCCCAAAAATATATAATAAATTACCTAGACATATCACTGATACAGAAAATATTATTGTCTTCAAAAGAAAACTTAAAGATTTTCTTATAAGGAAAGCGTACTATAGCGTCAAAGATTTTCTTGAAGACAAACATATTGTATAACTGTCATAGTCTGTGTGCTTGCAATTAAAATAACATTTTCCATAGGAATTAAATTTAAAAATTGTACCCAACTCACCAGTTTTAAAATTTGTACACCTTACGAGGTAAAACATAGCCGGATACATACTCGCATAATGTAACACCATATTGTACTGTACAAACAATTAATAATAATAAAAATACAACATATATAATATATTTTAATGTAAAATAAAATGTAATGTAGAATAACAAAAATCTGTAATATGTAAAGTATACAATGTAATAGGAATATAATAGGTATGTATGAGTATAAATATATATATGATGTATAAGCGTGTGTGTATTATCTATAAACATGTAGGATAGTTACACTTTAGGTGATGCGCAACTCACCCTAGATATAGAGTAGAGTAGTCTGACTTATTAAGTTTAAAAAAGATCAAAACGAAAATACAGCATTAAAAGGGCACGGACCACGAGTCTGTGGTGATACAATTATATATATAAAAAAAAAACACCATATTGTAACCTATGTTTACAAATAAATAACTTTGACTTTGAAAAAAGTCTCAACTTGATCATTTCATATTGGCTGACGGAGATATACCCAACTGTAGTATTGGCCAATTCATATTTTCCTTTGTCCCGAGAAAAGGAGACTTCGGTTGCTTTCACTCCAGCACCAGCTTTTATCCCCATCGAGGTGCTAATGCGACTCCGCACGGGACTTATTATTTCTTAATTAAAATTTGGACGAAATGAAATAAGCGCCGGGAGCTTGTTGACGCGCAACGGCAAAGAGTATCAGCTAATTCACATTATAAATATTATTTTATTATAATAAGTTCTTAGACAATCAGACGGAGAGCCAACGCATCCGAGCCCAAGTAATCCAGGCGAATAAATTAAAATTAATAAGATTAAAAGAGCTCCGAGTCACCCGCGGTGTCGCCCTAACTGAATTTAAATTACTTTCTCACCTCTTGTGAAGTGCATAATGACGTTAAAATTGAAATTATTTACATATTCGTCCGAAACTCGTCCTTAGTTGTAGCTGGCGATTTGCGCACTTATAAAACTTTAAATTTAATGCGCTCTCTCTATGCATTTAAAGTTGGGTGGTGCGATTACACTGAGCCTTTTCAATGAGATTAACTCTAATTAACCTTAATCTTTTTGAGTTTTGTCAACGTCAATCAACAGTTGTTTATGTTTTTTTTTTAAATTTATTTAAAGTTCCAAATATTCTATCATGTATCGCAGAGTTTCATATTCATTAACTGCTAAAGCCACTTATTTACGGCTAGAGTTCGATCTATTTTAATTAAACTATTTCACACTTTAACAAATTCATGGTGCACTGAGTATTAAACAATTTTTTATCTGTCGAATAACATTAAGAGGTTATCAGAGCTATAATATTGTACATGATTATCAGATAGCATAAAGTAGTTATTAACATCTTTGATTGATCCATAGTATAATATGAGAGGTACAAATCTTGAATGTGTTTTGGGAGGCTATTTATTATTTTGGCAAGCAGGTAAGGATCAGTGAAGATATGCCATAAACATTTTTACTTGGAGGTAATACAAATCTATGTGCATTGGGTAAATTTCTTAATTTAGTATTGCGATTGTGTTCGGTCAAATTGGCTACGTTTATATACTCCTCTTTTAGTATGGACATTTTGACCATGTTTTGTACGGGAAGTACCTTGCAATATTTGAAAAGGTCGGAGTAGTCACAACTGTACTTTATTTTTATGTTTTTGGGAACTATGTTTTTCAATATTGGATACATACCAATTTATGGGATTGAAAAAGTTCCAAGAAATATCCTTACAGCTGAGGGTTAAATATACCTACTTTTCAAATCAACACTTAAGAACTTTACCATTGATTTATCGCAATGAAGGCTATAACATCCTGCCCCCGTAGCATGAACACCGAAACACGATATGATAAAACGATAAAACCATTTGGCGTAAAGATGCTCATTTGATAGTAATTGGCTACAGTATTACCACAGTAAAAGTTTATAAAAATTCTTTTATTCACGAAAAACATCCTTAACTTACAAGAACTCCATAAATCTATAGACATCGAGTTGCTAGAACTTTCGTGGCTGCACTCATTGCTTATCGCCTGTGTAAAATGCAGTGCGATATGCAATAGTCTGCAATGCAATATGCAGTTAAATGTGAGTGTCCAATGTTGTTCGGTTATTGTAGGGTGGCGAGCAATCAAAATGCAAATACGTTAATCGCCGTAAGCATCAGTGAACACAAAAAATGTACAAGCACTTAATTTTTAACTGCCCAAGTAAAAAGAAGGCGGTTATAAGTTTACCCAATAAAATTTAATTCCAGTTTTCTATAAATAATGTACTTATGAATGATATGATTCATGAATTAGTAACTCAATTATTTAAACATTTTTAAAGCATGTTGTGAATATACCTAGAGTGGCCAAGTCTAAAAATGCTGAGTATTCTTCAAAACGATTTTGTAAGCCTATTAGCGTCAGATATTATATTAATCATAAAAACAACCGTTTCTATTGATCCCCAGAGATTATTTCCGATGCTTGCAGTTGTAGCGCGATGCGCCCGTAATCCTATTTTTTACGAAACAACAACAATCAATCCAGCGACGGCATCCGTTGACGAACGGACGGCTGCCTCCAACGGGTTGATAGAACAGCTGCCATCGGCACGTCGTCGACGGCTATTGGCGGCTACCGCCGACGCGTCGGAGGCCACCGCCGATACGATGTGTGAAAATATTATCATGAGATCAATAGAAATGGCCGTCTTTATTCTTAAAATTTTAAGGCGATTCACACACTGCAACGCACCACGCAGCGTAGCGCGTGAATGCGTGTTCTTACGTTGCTTTGTATAGTTTATCTCCGTTTGTATAGAAAACACGCACAGTCCAACACACAGAAAACGCATCCACGCGCGTTCATGCAGATCACGCGCCTACAAGCGGTGAAAGATGCACCCACGCGCGTAGGTGCGGGCGAGACGCAAGGTATGGCACACCGAGTCCCGCAGTGCCGTGCGTGATTTTGGAATGGCTTGACGTTGATTTTGGAAACACAACTACGCGCGTGAGTGCGAAAAAAACCCGCATGATGATGCGAATCTGCACTCTCGCAAGTACGCGCGTAGCTGCATCGACACGCAACATGCAGCGTGGTGCGTGGCAGTGTGTGAATCGCCTTAAGGCGCATAGTACGGTCAATCATAAAAAATCACTGCAGAAAAAACCGGTTCTTTTCATAAATATTGAATAAAAAAATCTTTAAAAAAGAAATGTTATTATTCAACGCATTCTTTAGAGGATGGTCGTTTTAATTTTTTGATAAATTTATTAAAACTTGGTTAAAATATGACCCAAACATGCCTCGATTTTAAAACTTTAAACCTAATCGCTTCGTAAATATTAGGTTAAATCATATACTTTCGATTTCAATAAATAAAGTGAACAATATTCTAGGGGATGGTCTTTTTAGATTTTTCTTATTCGCCTTAATTAATTTTTTATTGAAATAATTCATCTTACGCGTAAAGGTTTGCTTAAATATTCCCCTCATTCTCACTCACTCACTCCTATGTAATCAGTGCGGGACGATCGACGCAAGGTCATTGGGAGCACTATGCGCCTTAATCGTGACATCTTTCGAATATAATGTCGGAGTGTCGGTGGCGCTGTGAACTCAATACTGCGGCCTTCTAATCCGAGGGTAGACTCGAGCCCCTCGGTAAGGACGTATATGAGCTGATCATGATAATCGTGTTATTTTTCGAATATTATGTATTTAAAAGTCTAAATAATTGCTGCAACTTATTTTTGAGCGCTATAGCGCTACCCACAGTATGCGTTATTTCATTACTCTGCGCAGTTGGTTAGTGTTATCAGCATTCCAGCGTATTTTTATAAAGTGGTAATATTATTTCCGTAAATTGGGAATGCTACCGATGAATGTGTTTCTACCGCACCTCCCTTAATGTGCTCTTCTCTTACATAAATACGTACAACGTATGATTGCAGCTTTGCTCAAACTAAAATTCGCCAGATTCCTGATGAACTTGAGAATAATGCTGCCTACAAATTTCGCCGCCGCTCCTCCGTATTGTGGAGCGAAACTTGACTCTCATTAAAATGTGCAAATTAAATTCGTCCCCGAGACGTTTTTTAATCATTCCCTATCCTCTTTTAATTAAATTTGATTATAGGTGACTCTGAGTGACGCGGCGCGAGGAGCTCAAATGATCTTTTCGTGTTTCCAGAAATGAAAACGGCAGGTGAGACGTTGGCGGCCGCCTAATTTTTCACCGTCGCAAAAACTCACAATGTTGCCGAGTGTTTTCTGAGTGGTCACACTTTTAGTAATCGCCATTAAAATAATTGTCGTTTCTTTATTATTCAGGGCGTATCGATTTTTCGCGAGTCGTCTTAATCTTCACGGCGAACTGAGAGTCCTGTCGTAGTTTTTGTTGTTTTGTATCGCGTTCGTCTTGTTGTTTTGTTAAAAGTTTTTTATGTTGTATAATTATTAAAATTTGTGAGCTAGTCAATATCGGATGAACTTTTTTTTGGGTTCCGTATGTACATCTGAAGGAAAAAACGGAACCGTTATAGGATCACTTTGTTGTCCGTCCGTCCGGTCTGTCTGTCAAGACCCGTTTTCTCGAGAACGCGTAAAGATATCAAATTGTAGACTGAGACTCTGTCTGTACCAGGGACGTCTGCTTGGGTACCTCCGTCTTACCTATTTCTGCCGCAAAGCAGCAGTGCTTGAATTCCTGTGTTCCGGTTTGAAGGATAATTTATGGCAGTGAAATTACTGGGTACCATGACTACCATGACTTTACATCTGATGTCACAAGTTGGCGACGTACACTGTGGTTCTTGTGGGGGTTGGAGATTTACTGCGAATCTCATAAGAACCACATGTACTATAAGGTGACTGTTACCACTTTTATCAAGTGGGTAGTATGCTTGTTTGTCGACCTAGTTGTATAAAAAAGGCAGGGCGCTCAGACAGTGGGGGCTCTATCATTTATCTAGCATCGAGCACTAGCCGAACGCAGTCTGCATTCAATTTCCCAAATTTTCATTTCTATTGAATTAAATCGATAGTGTGTTACGACGCAGACCAATATAATTGTGATGCTCGTCGAAAACGAAACGAGAATCAGTAGAAACCGCGAGCGCAGACGAATGAGTCTAAAATAGAGGCCGGTAGCTAAGCCAACAACTAAAGGCGCTATTACGAGCGCCAATCGACCGTGAAGATTTTTATCACGTGTATAACAATCGGCTTGCGGGGCTCGGCCGCTTTGTGCGAAATTAGGCGCGAATCTCTAAGGATGGCGATGTATTTTCTTGTGGTAAAAATCATGTTTTATTATTAATAATAATAATAATGTGTTCCCTTTTGATGGGAAACGCGATGATTTCTTTTTTTCATCTCGCATGATCACAGCACATACATACGTCCCCACCGAGGGGCACGAGGCTACGTCTAAGGCCTTAGGACTCGTTTACGGAGACGCGGGGCGTTGCGCGGCGCGGCCCGCACAGAATTCAAACATATGGCGTTGTATGAGTGCGTTTACGGAGAAGCGATTTTACACGCCTTTGCTTGATATGGCGCGTTTTTTACGGCCGCACCCGCGGCTGGCACCGCCGCGTCTCATGCGGCGTTTATCGCGGCGGCGCACGCAGCGACAATTCTCGATGAAGCGATGCCCGCCGCGTGCTTCGCTACACGTTTGAGAATGCGCCACGAGTGGCGCGGCGGGCACCGCGGCGGTCGCCGCCACGCTTCCCATCTCGCATCTCTATGAACAACGTATATTGCCATATGTTTGTGTTTACGCGTGCGATTATGAGTGCCGCGTCACGCGCCGCCCCAGCGTAAACAGAAAAAACGTCGGACGCGCTGCGAGACGCCACACCACACGCGACGCGCGACGCCCCGCGTCTCCGTAAATGATGCCTTAGTCAGGGTGTTTAGGCCTTAGTCAACCACGCCGGCCCATTGCGGATTGGTCGACTTCACATACACTTTCGAATTTCTTCGCAGATGTATACAGGTTACCGCACGATGTTTTCCTTCACCGTGGGAACGGCGGACAAATGATCGTTACATGGCAGGATCGAACACCGGACCTCCCAACTAGAAGGCCATTGTCGAGTCCAAAGCGCCACCTACGCTCCTAATATGGTGTTAGTAGGTAATAATAATTAGACTAAAATGGGAAGTTTGATTTCGAACCTGCTCGATTTTAAAAATTGCTATAAACATTTAGTTACTTTTAATAGATCTAATAAGCTGAGATCGAGTACGTCATCAACCTATTTAAATAGAAAAATGAGAAAGACACAAACATTTTGCAATGAACATTGTATGGTGTGTGCGTATGTACATTGTGTAGCACATTGAGCAAGTTGAGTGTAGTAGGTTGTCACTTTTCTGAAACCATAATGCATTGTTCGACTTCGACACGAATATTTAGGAATATTTCGATCTTAGAACTCGCCACCCCTAGACCTGGATTATACTGGTTGTCAATTTTTCCCCGGGTGATTTGCGGAGCAGAATGGGGCGTTTGATACAGACCACGATTAAGAGTAGGGGGATCGGGGAAGTACATATTTGTATTAAAAAGATTATTATCGTGAAAGCGGGACGTCCCGAAGGATTACCGGGCGTAGACTGTACTTGCTCGGTTCGTTTTTATATTGCTCAACGAAAAAGAGAGTTCGCAAGGAGAAAGTTACCTCTAAGATATTTTTAATCCGTGGAACAGGTGTTACGGTGTTACTAATACTTTGACAGTTGCAGTTAGTATGACAAGAATAATTATGAGGGTATTATTTTTCAACAAATTTTATTGATTTGTATTTCTTTTTGACAAATTAACATTTGTTCCAATGTTTCAATTATTTTTCAAATTTGATTTAATCGGAATTCTATGATTATTTATTAACAGTTATTAACGACATTTGCATACATTCGACCCTCAAACGTATGCATATGTTGTGTTTTTTTGACGTGAGAATACTGTATCAGACACATTAATTTCATTGTTTTCTGCAAATAAAGAATTTGAATAATTGATTAGGTGCCAGGAGAACGACACTGCTATGACATGCAAAGCAAACATTTCATTCCGCATTAATTCACAAAGGAAAAGAGTATCAACTTCATGTCGGATTAACGCTGTATAAAAGTCATATAAATACCAGCTATACCTTGAAACTTAGACGGCAGAGAGTGGAAAGTGGGTGGAGTACTTAAGTTTATACCGCTGCTCAGTGGGATGCAGTCGACCACTTAGCCGAAGCTAAGCGGAAAACTTCCTCGTTTTAGCTACATCAGCGCGCCAGCCATTAGGATGGTATCCCGACATTACGGCTATGAACAGTATGCATTGCGGATCCGAGATCTTTGCGCACATCTATACTTACTTTTTTAATCACGAACCGTTTAGGTACTCGTGCCAGTAAGCTCCCATTCAAGCCTATACATTTGCACTACGAAAACCGCCATTATTACGAGCGACATGAGAACAGTCCAAAGGTCAAACAGTATAGCTTGACAAGAAGCTTACCGACGGTGTATTAGACTCAAATAATTGGAATTATTTCAATAATCGTCGACATTATATTGACCTTTTTTCAAAAGTCTTTCCATATGAACGTGTTGCTCACTTCATTCAACTCATGAAAGTAATGTCATGCATGACATCCAAGGGAAAACAAGGAGCGGAGATTCGACTATGGTTATGGCGTGTTAAGGTGCTTAGTTGGGTGTCACGTCACAGTCCGCAACTAGGCGGAAGAAAGTCTTGGTTGCGAACAATCAAAGCGTCCAAATTGCCGACTTGATGAACAGTCAGCCACGGGTCAAGGCCGCGACTTGTCCATCGTTTCTCATAAATAATTACGAGGCCGAAACGGCCTATCGACCGAGAGCCCAACTAGCTTCGTTAGGGCGTCACATTTCATCACTGCCCCAATTATATTGTTTGCCGCTCCCCAGTCTAGTACCTAAGCACTGCTGGTAACAATCTCAGAGGTTGCGGGCTCAACTTTATTAAATGGTAAGACGAGATACGGCCAAGTTTTGGTATAATTGAAGAATATTTAGGCCAAATCTCGGAGCCCTAGTGGATTGTATTTGTCGGCGGCAGTCCCGGCGCCCAGTCTGTTGTATTTTCACGAGTGGCCATTGTATAGTGGAATACAAAATTATATAGGGACATAATACGACTTGATGAAAAAGCTCATTGAAGTCACCCAAAGTTTCATTACGATATACATTAATATCCCATTTTTAATCATTGATCGAGTCAAAGCGGGAATCTTCATGAAGTGAGAATCTCGGCTTCCCCCTCCAACAATTGTATGAAAATTGCTTTATTAGCAACAAACAGATTAGATTAGCCAAGTGATGTTTTTTCAAAATAGGAGCCTCCTAATATCATCTTAATAACCTGGTACAAATTACTGTATTCGTAAACTAGCTGTGCCCGCGAATTTGTTCGCGTGAAAATAAAAGTATATCGATAAATGGACTATCCAACCCAAAAATAATTTTTCATTTGGAATCAGTAGTTCCTGAGATTAGCGCGTTCAAACAAACTAACAATCAAACTCTTCAGTCTTATAATATTAGTATAGATAAAATATTTGATATCTTCCATTTTGTAGGTATAAAATAACAGATACAATGGTACAATAGTCACATTCAATAAGATGACGAGGAAGAAGCCAGAATTACCGGAGCACTTAATGATATCAATAAATAAATTGATAAATATGATTACTACAGCTTAGTATTTAATCTAACTGACTATGTTATACTCAATCCGACCTAAAACCGACTTAGAGTTTGTAGCGCAATTACATTTTACGAGATACGAAATATACATACATACCAAACTTGGTACGATTTTGTCTTCTCAGAGCAGTTTCCAGTTTACAAAACTTGTAATCCTAGAGCAGCACAAACACCTGTATAAAGATCCGAAATGTTAGGCGAAGTTTGTCGCAGCAATAGGCCATCATCATTAAAGATACAGTAGAGTCCTAAAACTGAATCACAATTAAAATATAAAATAAATATAATCTTTAAATTTGTATACGTGGGTCATCACAATTAAAGATACAGTAGAGTCCTAAAACTTAATCACAATTGAAATATATATTGAACTCATCAAAATTGTATATGTGAATATTTTTTTAAAGCGAGGGCAGTACTCAGCCTTAATCACACCTGCAGGCGAAGCACGGGCTGCCAGGACTGGACTCGAGTTGGAGATCTCACATTTTCAGTGAGATAATCTTTATGTCCTAAAAAGTGGCATGGTAGCGCGTATTTAGTGTGACTGACGTGATAAAAATTACTTGACGCTCGTCAAGGGACAAGCGTGACCGAGTTTGATCATAAATTTCTTGCTCTCCGACTGCTGCTATATCTTCCAATGTATTAAAGTCCTTGCTACAACTACAGCAGTCGGAGCATAGGTACGCTAAGAAATGTGTGATACAACTCAGTCACACGTGTTCCTTGACGAGCGTCAAAAAAATTTTATCACGTCAGTCACACTAAATACGCGCCACCGTGCTACTTCTTAAGACATAGAGATTATGTCACTGAAATTGCGAGATAATGCGTGACTCGAGTCCAGTCTTGGCCAGGGACCGGAAAACCCGTTCATTTGCTTAAGCCGTTCGAAAGGGTAACCCATTCGTATGGTAACCCAGTGGGCTCGGTAAGCCGTTTAACAGGTTTCCCAACAATAACGATAACCCGTAAAATAGGGGTTACCACCCACAACAATAATTTACCGCTTACCAAATCTTAAAGGTTTTTAGTGTTTATGCGCTTAACCGCTTACTGTTCGGGTTAGGGTAACCCTTTCCCTCACGCACACCGAGCGATTGAAATAGCACTGCGGACGCAATAACGCCAGAGTTCGGTCGCGACCTTCGGCAAATATGCGGTGCAAAAGCAATCTACACGCGATACACCTAAGGTCTAAAATATTTTTTACAAATTAATCAGCGTTTAGAACGGTAACCCATTTGGGGGTTTTTGATATCGGTTAGCGGTAACCCGAATTAATTCAATCGAAGGGATTAATGTGTAAACCGGTGTTGTGATACGGTGCAAACCGTACGGTGGCACGGTTCCGTGCCGCCGCAGCCGCATGCGGTTTTCGTCCCTCCGTACACCGCAGCGGTGTCCGGTGCAATGTGTTATGCGCCTAAGCCGTTTGAAAGCTTACCGTAAGGCAAAGGGTTTAAAAACCCAGCATTATAAAATACCCCATCAAAACCCTAAGGTTACCGGCTATAACAGTAACCGGGTCCGGTCCCTGGTCTTGGCAGCCCGTGCTACGCCTGCTGATGGTACGTGACGATAAAGTGGATGGAGAAAGATGCGAGCGTCACTTGAATTTCGCATTCACAGAGGAACTATATACCCAGTTCCTCTGTGAACGTTCTAACCTAACTTAACCAAACCAAATCGTCAATAAAGAAACAAGTTACTACTACCCCTATATTGAGGTAGTTGTTGTTACTACTGCCACATCAAAATGAAGACTTCACCATCATTCATCATCATCTCCACCAATTATGGTGACAAATTAAGGTAAAGCAGGCGGTATTAGAAGTCCATACTAATTCGAATAAAAATCTGCCCTTAAGGGGAATCAGACCCATCCCGTCAAATGGTGGTGGAGGGGAGGAGGATTAGAAAAATGAGAAGGCAGGTTACGACTGTCTTTCTATACCTATGGGGTGAAAATTGAGTACAATATTTGGAGTAATACTATGTTTAAAAAAAATGCTATCATCAATATTTAGGATGATTCCCCTCCAGTGATCGTTTTTTATTTTCACCCTTTGAATCGTTAGGCCTGCCACATCAGAAAGAATTAACTACTCGTGTTGTCTACACTGTTATAAGATCAGTTATTATCTTTAATCTTCACACATATACCTGTTATATCTGCGTAGTGTATGACGGACTGAGCCCAAGAGGGGGTGTATAATAAAGTTGGGCCGTTATTTGGGATAATTCCTGCAAATCCGGCCTCTTTATTAAGTTCTGTCTGCCTTGGACGCTCTAAGTGAATGTATTGTGGGCGCCGCGACACGGGCTGCGTTTTATTAGGAAATCTATTAAATGGTGCCGAAAAACCAGGAGAGAATGAGATTATCTTGATTTTATTGATTGTGAAAATATGTCATACAGCCTCGGACAATCATTCCACTGGAGCAACCTAAAGGCCGATTTACATCAGACGAGTGAATGCTCATTTTAGATTCTTTATTAAATTCTTTTAGTGTAAACAGATGTAGAGCATTCTTTCATTGTTATATCGGCATTCAAAAAAATTCTATAGAATATTCTAGAAATGCTCGGTCGCTTGATGTGAACGGCCCTAGAGCGCGCGAACAGTTGCTTAGAGCGTTCTTGCGTGTTCGGATACGCTCGCTCCTTCAAAGCGTTCTTGTGTTGTAGCGATTCGGCTGATCTAAACATCTATTGTGCAAGAATTCTAGTTGTTGGTTCTCATTCTCGCTCGTTGATCTTTTGATGTAAGCGCTCAAAATGAGCTTCCGTTTACAATGGAAGATCACGAAAGAATGCTCTTGTTCTAGCTCTAGTTCTTTGTTAGTTTGGTTTAAAAGCGCCTTTATAAGAGCGCAACCCTCTTTAAATTAAATCACATGCTTCGGAAAAAATTGTGTTTTTTTTATAAACAATAATTATATGTCCCGAATTATCTCTTAAAAACACACAAAAAGTAGTTTTTTTTTACTAAACGAAACGTTCTCGTCCGCAACGCTGTCGAATATAATCTGCGTTCTATCCAATATAGGTTCAATCATCTATACCCACCTACAAAATATTTACTGCAGGTGGCGCACTGATACGCACTAATGTCCTTGAAACTCGAATTAACCGCTGTTATTTCGTTGAACAGAATCGAAATTTGTGAAAAACGGGCTAATAACCGGTAACGAAACCTTAACCGCAATCCATTTCGGTTTTGGGTCAATGACTGAAACCGGTTTAAAAAATGATTCCGGTTTCCGAGCCCTGTATAAGATCATATTAAATGTATGACTAGCTGTGCCCGCGAACTACGTTTCGCCCTGGATAAGATCATATTATAATGTATGACTAGCTTGCAACATTTTTCATTGACGCTCAGCTTCTATTAGTCGCAGCGTGATGTTATATAGCCTACAGCCATCCTCGATAAATGGACTATCCAGAAAAAAGAATTTTTCAATTTGAATCAGTAGTTCCTGAGATTAGCGCATTTAACTATACAAACAAACAAGCAAACAAACACTTCAGCTTTATAATATAAGAAATAAGAAGTACAGATTTAAGATTGTGTGTGTACAGAATGCAGTATTTACAAGTGTGACTTATTAAGGCTTGTGTGAGGATGAATTTGTTAGTTTTGTCCGCTCTTCTATATGTGCGTTTGTGTAGCAAGACCTCTTCAACCCAGAGGCTCAATTCTGCTAATAAGTTACAGCCGAATCGAAACTAAACTACAACGATCGACCAATCAGGATGCCAGATTATCTCGTCATCGAACAGTTGCATGGCAATATACGGGCTACGATTGGTCGATCGCAACGGTTTAGTTTCGAACTTATTAGCAGAAATGGGCCTCTGTTAGTGGCAGAAATTCTAGTCAAATAGGTAATGACGCCTCCGATAAATTTTTTCACTCAACGTATAACTCAAAAAAATATTACTCATACGATTGCCAGTTCGATATATGTGTATAGATAGTATACAATTAAAGTGTAGATTAAAAGTGTAATCAACTGATTTTTAACGTTTACTTGTATTTGTATACATCTTAATTACGGTTACGGTGTGCGTCAATATATCTTAAATATATCTCAGTATTCTCAAAGACAAATAAATAAATAAACCTCAGATTTTCTTTAATTTTTAACTCAAAAAGTAATCGGTCTAACTTTAGAGGAGAAAAAGGGACTAAGCAACGTCTGTTTTGTGTACTTTTCATAGGTGCGAACTGCAGTTGTCTCTCTACTAGGTTGACAGCGGTACATTTTACAAATATCTACCTATATTTGGACTCCCTCGCCCTTAGTATTTCCTCTTAAATGTTCATGCCTGCCCGAGGCATGTTCTTCAGGCAATTTGCTAAAGGGCAATGCCGAAAATCGCCCCATGACCAACAAAGATTTGATTTACGTCATAATTATATGCATATTCGGTGAGCGTCGGTGGCGCTGTGGACTCGGCACTTGCCTTCCAATCGGGAGGTCCGGGTTCGAGACCGCCATGTATCAATGTACCAATGTGTTTTTCGTTTTCGAATTTCATATGTACATTTGTCTGACGCTCCTACGGTGAAGGAAAACATCGTGAGGAAACCTGCATACATCTGCGTATAAATTCAATGGTGTATGTGAAGTCGACCAATCCGCACTGGGCCAGCGTGGTTGACTAAGGCCTAATCACCCTAACATAGGGTAGGCTCGAGCCCCTCGGTGGGGACGTATATGAGCTGTGATGATGATATATGCATATTCTATAACATTCCTAACAAATATATGTATTACGGTACAAATCAAAAATATATAAAAAGTATATTCAGAAACAAAACCAAATGAAGTAAAATATACGATTGGTTATTTTTAGCTTAGCTCGATTGAATAGAATTGAGTTGATTTAATGTAGTACGGATGTTTATTTATTTGTATAAATTATGTTTTTCACAGCTTCTTTTACAACAAGACGTCAATTGGATACTCGCGCGCTGTCGCTTGTTAGTTCGTTGTGTTTTTGACTTGCTTTCTAATTTCGAGATTTCTTGTTATTAAGTACTACGTAACTATAATAACGTTCTTTGATTAATTGTAACAATAATTATTTTTATAATTCTATAGGTTTTGACTATGTGTATTGCTCTAACGAAATAAAGTGTTACCTACTTCAACTAAACCTCAAAATCCGATGCATTTTGATATATAATTTGATTTCGAAGCTTGTCCGTAGTAATTGATGTGGACGTATAGTATTTACTAATGTCTAAATATACGAAAATCATTTTTTCACTGCTGTTGGTATTGGTGGCGAACAATGTATGTACGCAGAACAATGTCCTTTGCCTTCAGCACAAACAACAAAACACATATAGATTTGTGATACATATAAATTTGTGGTATATTATAGGTAGGTACAGTAAAGATAATTTACTCAAACCGGAGAAATATCAGCGCTCTGACTTACCATGCAGAGAGCTTACATACCCACATCGAGAAAATTAAAGATACGATTTATCAAAATGACTGAAGAACCAATTTCGAAATCAAGAGATCAAGCCCCAATGTATATGTTCGCCCCTTCTTTCTTCGAGATGAGGCAAATTAAAAGACAATGCCTCCACTTCGTAGATGTATTGACATTTCATTACCATCCGACACGGCACTTGATGGATGCGACGATTCAATTTCAGATTATGTAAATTGCCTCCAACGGCACAGAGTGACCTTCGATATTGAACGACGTATTGAAGGATTTTTTTTAACGTTTAGGTGACATGAGGCATGACGTGCGCTATGTGCTATCATACAACTGTAGTCATGCAATAATTTTTGGGTGCTGAAACACCTACACAAAACGAACTAGAAAATCTGACCGATTAATTAAAGGGACACATTTTAATAAAAACGTGACATTCTGCGAACGTGACATTCTGCGAAGGAGACATTCTGCGAACGTGACATTCTGCGCCGAGAGGGTAAAAAATGTTAATGTAACACAAACTCAAAATCAAACATTTTACAATGCACAATTATCACTTTGTAGAGCTAGGAGCTTTGTAACCAATGTTAGTTTTACTATGTTTCACTTAACTTGCTTCCGTCTCTGTTTGTTCATCCGGCAAAGCTTTTTAATGGTGTGTGTAGGTGGTGATTAATTAATTAATTATTAACCAAAAAAACAGGTCAAGAATAACACATAAATGATGACGAGAACAAAGGTGCTGTTTATTTCTAAAAAGCATTATGTCTGGTGGTTTATGCGTGGCATACACAGTGTAAAAAAAATATAAATTATATTGACTAAAATAATTAAATCAAATATAAAATAAATAATAAAAACAATTGAAACATACAAATAATAAACAATGAATGTAATTTACTGCGTTCAGAGAACACTAAATGTGCCTCTACTGGAGACACATTTAGAAAACTTGTACTTTCTTTCATTATTAAATCGGTAGAAAAAAGCGAAAAAAAAATCAATTCACGTCAATTATACAAAGAAAACACGGACATTGACGCCGTGAGCTAGACCACAGTGTAAACACCCATTTAAACCGTAAGAGTAGAACTTTGATTTATTTTTTATTTTTGTCTTGTTCAACCAAATTCACTTTTAACAACAAAGTATCAATCAATATCGAGTGTTGATTATTTTGAAAACTTCAGCACCAAGTACAAGCGAACTAGATTCTTTGACGTTGACCAACTCGCCACAAAACCCCTAAATCGAGGTGGTCAACACATAACAACTTATCCTATCTTGAGGTGGGGGCGGCCCAGTCAGTGATACTTCGCACTTCGACCCAGACCCACATGTGTTCGATTTGAGATTCTGACCATTTGAAAGTGTGACGTTTTGAAAATCTGACCAACTGAAAACAAGCGATCTTTTCTACTTCCCCAGGTACTTAGTCTCAACAGCCATTGACACCTACACTGTCCTCTCCATCTCTCGGTCTATAAGCATGATAATGTCCTTCAGTGGCATGGCCGTGTGATCTTCCGATTTTGAGGATCCAATTGTCGTCAGCATTAACCTCCTGCAGGCTAGAGCATCGTAGTGGCATAGTAGATGTTTCATACTTTCCTCTTCTTCCTTGCAGGCCCTACGGATTTTAAAACTGGCATGGCCCAGCATAATCCCAGTGAAATGTCCGGTCAGAGCACCTAATATAGGCGAGTCTGGGATCTGCTAGAGTTTGAGCACCTAACATAATATGCATCCGCTTATTGAGTGACGCGTATCACGGGGTGCCGGCGACCTGGTAGGGGGTTAACTCCCATCGTCTCCTTCGAAGATGGAGGGGCCGTAACCGCCCCGATGTGCACACTACATCTAGAACTCACCATGCATCTTGTTATTGAGCAACGCGTATCTCGGGTTGGAGGCGACGTCCAGGGGCAGCGAGTTCCACAGCCACTTGACCCTCGGCGTCGGGGTGCCGGCAGCCTGGCAGGGGAGAGTGGCCGGGTGCCCGACTTCCACCACCATAGTCGACGACGGAGGTGCCACGATGGTCGGGAATCCGGGTGGGGTCTTGTCGGCTGGAACAAAGAGAATGTATTTTTTAACCTCCCAGTTTTTCCAATTGTTAATGTGAAACTTTTTTTACATCGCCGCAAATCTATACGTCCATCTATCGCATATCGCATTACACAAAAACATGAGATCTTTAATTTCACGCCTTCATATAAGACAGGATTCGTCCGTGCGCTAGAGCTTCGAATTTAAATCAGAGTGGCAGTGGTTCGATCCTGGTGTAAAACATTTTTTTATAAATTTATCTATTTTTTATTTCAATTAAAACATATCACGGTCTTATTCATAATCGTACAATAAACATTAAATAGCTACAACGGTAGGTAGTCATCTATCTATCTATAATATTATAAAGCTGAAGAGTTTGTTTGTTTGTTTGTTTGAACGCGCTAATCTTAGGAACTACTGGTTCGAATTGAAAAAATATTTTTGTGTTGGATAGTCCATTTATCGAGGAAGGCTTTAGGCTATATAACATCACGATATTGTTATTTTCGTATATCTACGCGAACGAAGTCGCGGGCTCAGCTAGTTTTTCATATTAATGACAGAAACAAAGCACTTTATAAGCTAGCTATAACTTCGCCCTCTGTTATGAATCAGACAATTTTTATAAACTCAAATTCACTTAATACGCTAAAAAACAAGGTTATCTTTACTAAACTTCATTTAAATACCTCCAAAAAAACATTAGATTTGTGACTTTTCATGTTGGTAAGTAGGGTAGGATTCGAAGAACTTACTTAACGCGAGCGAAATTTCTAATGCATATTAATCAAATATTAAGACAAATTCATCCTACTTTATTGAGGCAAAGTAGTTATATCAACATCCAACAGCTTTATAGAATATTCAAATACGAAACAATGTACTTTTCACCAACATTAATTGCAATGCAACACATCCATGAATTACGATTGACTGGAACACCGCTTATCTGCGTTCAACTAAATCAAACTTACTATAAAACTTAACTGATTCACCTTTCAGCGGAGTTGATGCTTACAAAACGCACAGTTCAAACGCTGACGCCTGACGTAACCGAACGATTAATATTACATTAAGCTCTCCCCGCAAGATCCACGTCATCAGGTGAAAGTTAACTCGAAAGTT
The DNA here is from genome assembly GCA_963935595.1 of Schoenobius gigantellus. NCBI lineage: Eukaryota > Metazoa > Arthropoda > Insecta > Lepidoptera > Crambidae > Schoenobius > Schoenobius gigantellus. The sequence goes on along the minus strand of OZ012555.1, from coordinate 8,659,930 downwards.
ACCAGTTTCTAAACTGGAACGCTACTCTCTAAGTCCGTAAACGAAATTTCGAACCCGTCAACTCGTATTTATCGTTGTACATTGTACAACGCAGCGAGAGTTGGTCTCAGAGAGTTGCCCTTCTGTTTAGGCCGCGCACTGAGCCCGAAAGATCCCGTGCAAATCTTAAAGGCCCGTAAAATTTCAAATAGTGAAATGTTAATTCGCTAAATGAAATTCCCCTCGGTCTTTCGACCAAACTGAACGAAATTTGATTAAGTTACAAGGCTGACATTATTTCTCGGAGATTTCCACGCGCCCGGCGCTATTCCGAGTGCGAGAGAGAGGGCGCACTCTTCAAGGGGGATTGTTTCATGAACTTTTGGATGGGAATGAAATTTATTGCCTTGTATAACTTTGCCCGATTAATTGAATAAACATTGGCGTTTCTCTGTTTAAACATAAGGGTGTGCGGGGAATTGCAACAATGTGCGGCTGCGCTCTTGACGCCTGTATCTTTTATTGAAAGATTTGGAGAAAATTAGGATGTAATTTGATGATTAGGGTTAATATACAAGGGTGCAACAAAAAATGTAAAACGGAAGATTATAAGAGAATTTGATATGAACATTAACTATGCTGTTGATATTTCGCAAATCAATTGTTATTTGTTTTGACGGTTTGAAATTTAAATTTTAATAACGTAATGTTCAAGCCACTCTTCTTCCTCACTGCTCAACTAGTTGGGTAGGACATAGTTTATATTAGCAAAACTCTTGTGCTCTGTAAGCTAAACTAGTTTTTGCTCAACTCAGTTGACCAATAGGTCATCCTGTTATAAAATCGAACATAAACTTACCTACTGCTCAACAATTCTTGAGGCACTGGCTACTTATAATCTACTAGCTTTCCGTCCGTAGCATCGTCCGCTTATTTTCATGTTTCCCGTGGGAATTGGCTAGATGACTAAAATATTTTTTTTGCTTTAATAGAAGCTCGTTCATATAATAAACAGAAAGAAAAAATCGGTTTTCGAATAACTATAAAAACAACCAAGATATAAGGTATTAAAGATTTTTCTCCATCTCTTTCTAGCAAAACGGCAATTTACAAGGAGTTTATATGGCCGTACTCAACAATGACGTCACGATTGATGTCGGATCTCTCTGTCTAATTGCCTTCAAATTAACAACTTAAAATGCTTGTATCTAATGTATTTCTAAGCCGATTTTAATTCTAATTTCACAGGACTGCATCTTTTTCCACGGTATTTTAATATTTAATGACGAGACGTAAAAATTTGAATTCAGTCATCATCCCAATTCTATAGTATATTCAGGATAAGAAGGTTCCTGTGTCAGGTCGAAGTGTAAGTGTTTGGATCGTTCCGATTCACGATTCAAATACATATTACTTAATTAAACAAATTTTTTTTCGTAAGTATAAATACTTATATTTAACTGGACTGATATTCTTGTTTCAATTTAAAGTGAAATTTAATTCGGTCATCATCCCAATTCTATATTTTCATGGAGCAAATTTCACCTATTCAAACTTTAAAGAAATATCTTTTACAAAAAGTTCTATTGAAACACGTCAAGAAGTTGTTAGTGTGATATTCAAACAATAGATACTTAGTATTTATGTGGAGTATATTCAACTTTGAAATAGATGTCTATTAATAAAATTTTAGTTGCTTACTAATTTATTTATTGCAAAACATCTCATTCGCAGAAAGTTCCATTCGCACGTTAAAATATTTTATTTAAATAATAAGGCAACGTTTTAGGTCCACTTTTCTTGTGCGTACTGCACAGGATTGGAACTCTCTGCCGCCTTCCTTGTTTCCTGAGAGCTATAATCTTGGGGTTCTCAAGGCTAGAGTGAATAGATATTATCTAGATCTACGTGCTTCATCTTCGACCACACCGTCGCTTACCATCAGGCGAGTTGGTGGTCAAACGTAGACCTATTACGAATAAAAAAAAAAAAAATAAGAATGTTAGGAGAGTGACATAGAACTAACAATAAGCTCGAAGGAAGGCACATTCAAAATTAAACAAATCTCTAACCAAAAACATCATGACATTGACGTGCTTGCTAACTTGCAAACAGCGAACAGGAAAAGAAAGAAGTATTAACATAAAGATGATGTAATTATATAATTAACATTCAAATGCAACTAATTATTTCAGAATTCCTAATTCGGAATGCTCTGGAAAAATACGATAACACCTTTATGAAAAGAGAAGAAATAACATTGTTTTGAATTTTAGGATTTCTTATTAGTAAATGGGCAAAGAAGATTAATTCTGAGATTTTGAATTTCATATTTCTAGTCTATAAAAACAAATTCAAGTTCAATATCTTTTATTCAAATAGGGTTGTAACAATCACTTTTGCACGTCAAAACAGCTACGCCAAGTACGCCATTGGTTCACAAGTCTACAGTGGGAGACCTTGTACTGGAAAGAACCAGCAAGAAAACCAGCAAGGGCAATTTTTTTCTCCCTGTGTGGGAGACCTTGTACTGGAAAGAACCAGCAAGAAAACCAGCAAGGGCAATTCTTTTTTCCCTGTATTGTTACAGAGTCGTCAATTAGAAGCTGACATCAAAGCAAAAGTTTAAGTTCAACTTCCATTACAAGATTAGATGTGTCAGTCGTCAATTCATGAATCAGATCGTTTTCCATTTGACAGCTATTGCAACGACAATACAAGACTGAAAAAAAGACCTTCCGAATTTCTTGCCTGTTCCTCTAGTGTGGGCTTTACGATTTCCGAATCTAGTTATTTGTTTTTTCTCTTCTACTTGTTAGTGTATAATTTTCTCAATTTATGTCGTATATGCACATATAAGAACTAAGACTCAACTCGGATTTGCACCACTTGGAAATGGAAAATGGTAGTGACGTGTTGGATTGGCCCTCACAGTTTCCTGATGCCAAATCTATGTTAAATGGTGGGATGAAGTTTGTGGATGAAGCCAAAGGAAGACCGCCGCTGATTTCACTCATATACTGAAGTCTGCGTGGTCTATACCTCGCAGCTATGCTGAAAAATTGGTGGAAAGTATGCCGCGAAGATGCCAAGCGATCATGGACAATAATGGAGATTGGACGCCGTATTACTCGTAATATTAAAGCATCAACCTATTGCCGGTTTATTAAAGACCTAATTTATTACATTTTTATGTTTGATATTTCCAAGGCTTTCATTAAATTATGCCGGTTGCTAAATGTGTTGTTAAGCGCAAAACTCGGGAACGGATGGATCGTTTCGATTAATTCTTTTTTAAAGTATTCTTTAAATCACAACAGAGGTTTTTATGAGGACGAAAGGGAGTAATATATAAAATTCCGGAATAAACATTATGAAATACAATATGACACAAACACGTCAATCTAAAACACGAGCTTTTGATAGAACGACGCCTATCAAGACAGCTCAATTTGTACATACGATGTTCACCAGTGCCGTGTCCGGTTTGCTACATGAAAGTGATGCCGTTGCTGGCACCCGTAAATGAAAATGCATGACATAATTTCGTATATTTCAGCTTCGGAGGCAACTGAATAGTTGCAGCGGAAAAACGGCTATAATAAACTATCAAATTCGCGATCATAATTACGTTAAATCGGCAATAAATCACACTTTAACCGCTAAAAGATCCCACAAGCTACACCACCGGCTGGTCGATGGATTATTTTTAGTACAAAATAAACTGTCACCATCCAGCCAATCCCCGGGGCAAGATTACAACCGATCCATACTTCATAAGGCGCCTTGTGCGCGTCCTAGAATATTTAGTTATTTAATTCTGTTGAAACATTAATAATCATTACGCCGCAGCCTTGTGTACGCAGTAATGAGTATGGATGTCGGAACGACCCCCGGGAATGTTTGAAGGGCTCGCCTTCGAATCAACTTGTTCTCTCCCTCAATTAGTCTTATTTGACCCTATTATTAATGTAGCGTATGGCGAAGTCACAGCGGGTAATTGCGTACATTCTACGATATTACGACGATGTTACGTCGATCGTCCTGCTGTGTAGGGTTAAATGTCATTCAGGTATCATTAACTTGAAATTTATCGTATAGAGATCAATATAATGGAGTTTCTTTTTGATAATTATTTTTCAACATGACATTTTTGAGTTACATAGATACGTTTAAAATGTCTGAAAGCGGTTGCTAATTGTTTTTGCACGTTTTACATATTTTTTATTCGAGGTCTACATTCGAGGATATGCGCCGACTCTGTCAATATTGAATATGAGAAATAATTAATTTTGATCAAAGAAAAATCTGTTCTTTTTACGTAGACCGTTTATGGTCAATTTGGCATGGAGATAGATTATAAGCAGAAAACGTCAGATGATAAGATCACAGGGGCAATCGCACTAATTATAACGTTTCAACCAAATCAGAAACGTTTCCGTTCCCATACATTTTGACAACACCTTGACAGCAGTCAGATGTCAAAACATAATATGGGAACGGTAACGTTTTGGTTTTGGGTTCAAACGTTGGTAAATAGTTCGATTGTCCCTCTGATCAGATCCCTTGGCAGTGAATGTGTTAACTCTCTACCAATAGCGACGTCATTTCGCTGAGAGGATAAAGGAGTATTAGGTGCAAACTATGGCACAGTACAGCGTCGAAGTTGGGGATCCGTTACCATGGCAGCATACACACTGCAAATATAGCTCGCTTTATCGCGTACGCAATACGATTATCGCAGATTGTTTTTGTTCGAGATAATGTTTGGTCCAAGTCACAGCCTGAAGAATTTATTTGATTATTTGAAATGTCCGCGGGGTGAATACATGTGTCGCCTTCCTTTTTTCCCGTAGACATCCTATTAGCCGACTAAGGGATTTAACCGAAGTGATACCTCTGCGAAGAGATGAAAAACTCGGAACAAAACCCTATATCAACCCGTCCGGCCGGTCCTTTTCATTTAAGGAGAAATCTGTGCCTACCACAGGAACCGGAAAACCCGTTCATTTGCTTAAGCCGTTCGAAAGGGTAACCCATTCGTATGGTAACCCTGTGGGCTCGGTAGGCCGTTCAACAGGTTTCCCAACAATGACGATAACTCGTAAAATAGGGGTTACCACCCATAACAATAAATTACCGCTTACCTAATCATAAAGGTTTTCAGTCTTTATGTGCTTAGCCGCTTACTGTTCAGGTTAGGGTAACCCTTTCCCTCACCCACACCGAGCGATTAACACTGGAGTTCGGTCGCGACCTTCGGCATATATGCGGTGCAAAAGAAATTACACGCAATATAAGTAAGGTCTAAAATAACTTGAAAAAATTAATCAGCGCTTAGAACGGTAACCGATTTGGGGGTTTTTGATATCGGTAAGCGGTAACCCGAATTAATTAAATCGAAGGGATTAATGTGTAAACCGGTAAGCAGTTTGACAGCTCAACGTAAGGCAAAGGGTTTGAAAACCCAGCGTTATAAAATAATCGATCAAAACCCTCAGGTTACCGGCTATAACGGTAACCGGCTCCGGTCCCTGCCTACCAATGAGACTGATAAGGGTTGAACTGATTGATTATGATCATATTATACATATTACCCTGCGCTGATTCTGGAGACCCGTGTCCGTGTCCAGCAGAGAAACGTGCAGGGTTGAAATGATAATTCCAGTCCACAGGGAGACTCGGTACTAGAGTCGTTTGCGCAAGTACGTCTATCTTACCTATCTCTGCCGCAAAGCAGCGGTGCTTGCATCGCTGTGTTCCGGTTTGAAGGATAAGACAGGCAGTGAAATTTTTGGGGCACTTGGCTTGACATTTTATATCCTAAGTTGGCAACGTATATCGGGGTCCTCATAGGGGTTATAGACTTAATTTTACAGGAACCACACGTACTATAGGCGACTGTAACCAGTTATCATCAGATGGGCAGCCAGCTTTTTTGTCAACTTATAGTATATTCAGGATAAGAAGGTTCCTGTGACAGGTTGAAGTTTTCTGTTTCATGCATACTAGTTTCCATGGTTAAAAATATAATGTTTCAAAAATATAATTCATCTCTAAGTTATTTTATTCAAAACTACAATACTTAATTTCACTTTAAATTGAAACAAGAATATCAGTCCAGTTAAATATAAGTATTTATACTTACGAAAAAAAATTTGTTTAATTAAGTAATATGTATTTGAATCGTGAATCAGAACGATCCAAACACTTACACTTCGACCTGACACAGGAACCTTCTTATCCTGAATATACTATAGAATTGGGATGATGACTGAATTCAAATTTTTACGTCTCGTCATTAAATATTAAAATACCGTGGAAAAAGATGCAGTCCTGTGAAATTAGAATTAAAATCGGCTCAGTAATACATTAGATACAAGCATTTTAAGTTGTTAATTTGAAGGCGATTAAACAGAGAGATCCGACATCAACCGTGACGTCATTGTTGAGTACGGCCATATTAACTCCTTGTAAATTGCCGTTTTGCTAGAAAGAGATAGAGAAAGATATTTAATACCTTATATCTTGGTTGTTTTTATAGTTATTCAAAAACCGATTTTTTCTTTCTGTTCATTATATGAAAAAGCTTCTATTAAATCAAAAAAATTTTTTTAGTCATCTAGCCAATTGTATATATAAAAAAAGATTCTAGCGTAAACACTATAACCTCTATACTCTTTTCCCGTGTACCACACGCTAACTCGATTATAAGGCAAGTTTGGAGACAACGTCGTGTTGATGCGATATGACAAGGCGCTGCCGAGCCGACGTCTGCCACCTTCGAGATCTGATGGAATTTGACAAACGTAATGGAACCGCCCGGCGTGTTCGCTTTTTTTTTCAATTTGAACTTCTCAATTGGATTACAGTGCGAGCAAGAGTTCGATTACCCGCACTACAAATCCAAACTCTTGTTGCAAACACAGATTTTTGATGGATGGATTGATATTGTAAGTAGATCGAAGGCTCCAGAATGTTATTTTTAGTCTACTAACATAAAATATAATACGAATGCTAATCTGCCTGCAAGTATCCGAACACATGTATCTCTACATGTGTTCGGATATTTGAAGGTTTGGAAGCTGTTATAAAACGAACAGTAAAGAAACTTACAAGGTCTATTTTTTGTCTCCTCTTACATTATCTGTTATTTTTTCGCGTCTACGTTGATCTCTAACTAATTTTAATTCAATTTAATATTTCAAGGAAAAGACGACGGATTACCATTTGAAGTGAAAGTAAAACTTACATTAACAAGGGAGTTAATGTTTGCCTGGGAAATTCAAAGCTATGTTGGCAAATTATTATTTTCAAAGACAAAGTCCCAGTAAAAAGTTCGGAAAGTCAATATTCTTTAATCCCATACAATACAAACCAAAACTTTGATTTTCTTCCTGAGAAGTCAGACAACTCTACATCTTAAAATATTCACACTCTCCTCGAATAAATTAAATTTCACACGAGAAAGAAGCAGATTCCAACAATGACTAAAACTTTTTAAACTCAGCATCAAAAAGTTCAAGCTAAGAGCCGGAAAGTAAAAAAAAAACCTCATACTAATATCTTCCATATATAGGTACCGAATTACAGACGTTATCCTCCAAGCGAATAAGGTCGAAACTCGGACGGAGACTCTAGCGTTCATAAATTTATAGCCAACTTGATATTAATTACATCGCCTGCTCAGTCTGCCCGGCCGCAAATTGTAATATATTGTTAATACCCTTTGGTTCCGTACAGTTAGACGCCTCCACTAATATTAATAACACCCTTAACTTTCAAATGAGGATCAACTTTAACATTTTCCGTGCGCAGCTCCATCGTGGAACGCGCGGAAGTAATTGAAAGGTAACAATAAGGTCGTGATCGTAAATTGAATTAATAGCAAAGACATTTAAAATTGTACCTATAGAGGCGCAATTTCATACGCAATAATCGAGAACCCATTTAGCGAAGTCGTCGTAACAGTACCGGTGCTCGGATATATTAAAATTCATTATACAGGGCGTCCCAAGGCTATGCCACATGAAGGATACATTTTGATTTAACTGAAGCATACTTTTGAGCCAATTGACTTTGGCATTACAATTTTACGCTATTCCTTTCTTTTAAGATACTATGTTACTTAAGAGGGCTTATTTCTTTTGTCCATTCGTTCGATTGGCATCATAAAAATAAGGGATGTTTTTTTTCGACATTTGTGTTCACATTCCTAGATGAAGTAATTTTTAGGAAATCTTTGAATGCAGTTTTACCTACTATTAAAAATAAAATAAAGTTTCCTTTCAACCAAATATCCTATCTACAATATTTAAGGTACCGTCCCTTCATGTCGCATAGCCTTGGGATGCCCTGTATACGCTCAATACGAACGTCTAGGTAGTGGTGACGATAAAAAGACAGGCGGTTAAATATATTAAATTAATTTTAATTAATAATATTATTTTAATATATTTCGTCAAGTGATTTTATACCGAGACAAACTTTGTGAGATGTAATTTTAGCCCATTATCAAATAAAAAAGTCGTCAACGCAGTGAAGATAAATTTGTCTTGATCTTTTAAATGTAAGTACATATTTAATATTTGCGTAAGATGGAAAAAGCTTTTTTCATAAGCATATTTTTGATAGTAATTTTAAGTTTACTAAATATAAAAAATTATAACGTTATGACCCGACAAAGCCATATTCTATTGTTACCGACTCTAAGAATATGCCGTTACCGACTTCGCTGTTATTGACTCGGAGACTATGCTATCATGGCTTAAGCAGTGGACAAAACTCTTGGAGGAGCCGCACAGACACAGTGAACTCACTTTTCTCTGCGGCGGCGAGTACCTACCCGGTCATCATGGAATTATCGCACAGAGTTATATAATAATTACTAGTGCTATTTTTGTCTTCTTTATTTCAGTAATTAAATAATTGTGAGGGTAGTGTGACCACTAGTTTCTTTTAAAAATTAACCTAGCCTCTGATATTTAAGACTATACTATGAGAACATAGACGTATCCGGAATATCACAAAAATGATTGTAATACAACAATTACATTCACATGTCTTCGTCGAAATATGTTTCTCTTCTCGTGCGTCGAGCACTCACAACAATACGCGTATTTGCGGGCTTCCCGGTCCCCGTCAAATCAAAGTGCTCTTTGACATTAAGAAGAACGCAATCAATAACCAAAGCTGTTTCATACTCGTAGTATATATACTTGTTACTGCGGCCAGCCTCTTTTACCGCGTCTTTCTTACAAACTTTGAACCAGCCATTACCGACCCAGATATAACTTTTTCTTTTATTGCTTGCTTCGTTAAAAAAAACAGCTGAGTGCGAATTGGAATCGTGCACCGAGGGCTCCCTTCAAAATAATCGAGTGTATAAATAAGTTCCTAAATATTTACTTACATATTTGCTTAAGAGGCCTAGCTATTAGATCAGATTTTTTCCTTAAGAGGCCTATTATAAAAAAAAGCGAAGATTAAGGTTTTCTTCATTAAAATTGTATACCTTTCGTTGTTCATAATAAATAATATTTTCTTAATAAAACCAGTTCATATTCTTATCTACAATAATAATAAAGCGGTTTTTATATTATTTTTTTATTAACTACGTTCCCGAAGCGTGTTTAGGCAAAAACTCATGACTCGGGAGCCCTGATTTACAGATTCTGTTAAATATCAACTATCAAAATATGAATTATTTATTTATGAGTATTATATATATATATTTTTTTTTTTATGTAAGGCCCGGCAAATGACCTCCTCCCGCCTGATGTTAAGCGGTGAAAGAGGCCCAAATGAGTTGACAGATAGAGTAGGGACGACATCCACTATCCTACCTGCCCGCCCCTTGCCGGCCTAAAAGATGCTTTTTCACACCTCTTTTGAAGGAACCCATGTTGTAGGATGGAGGAAACACCAAGGAATTCCAAGTATGGGATGAACGACAGAAGAAGGAATCTTGGAATTTCTTGGTACGGTGTGAAAAGGAGGACACAGTGTACGGATGACTCCGAAGGCCCTTACGCGTGTTTCTGTTAAGGAATGGAGAGGGAGGGATAAGGTTAAAGAGCTCCTCAGAGCATTCCCCATGGAACATTCGGTAAAAGGCGCTAAGAGAGGCGATGTCACGACGAAGTTGTAGAGGCTCGAGGGTGTTAGTTGCCTCTACATCGCCAATTATTCGAATAGCGCGACGCTGCAATCTGTCCAGAGCATCGAGGAGGTACTGAGCGGAGCCGTCCCAAAGGTGCGAGCAATATTCCACGCAAGACCTAACCTGAGTTTTATACAACAGGCATAGTTGGTCCGGCGCAAAATACCTACGCACCTTGTTTAGGACACCGAGTTTCCGTGAGGCAGCAGTTATAACGGATTCGATGTAGTCTCTGGGGTTCAGATCGCAGCGAATGTTCATTCCCAGCAAGGTGATGTTACTCTGTGTGTGAAGGGTTGTGCCCTGAAGAGAAGGAGGGGGGAGGAAAGGTGACCTTTTCGCCGAGAACGCGCACACCTGTGTTTTCTTAGCATTGAACTCGACAAGATTGTTGGAACCCCATTCGGAGATGAGGTCCAGCGTCCTGTTGAGCTCAATGATAAGATTCTGCCTCTCCCTATCAATATTGCCACGAGCAGCCCCTGAGCTTCCGTGATATCCCCCATGCACTGTACTGTCGTCTGCATAGCAATGTATACTTCCCAAGGAAAGCATGTCATTGATATGCAGAAGAAACAATGTTGGGGATAGAACGGAGCCTTGTGGAACACCAGCATTCACTGCCACGAACCGCGAAGCGCAGCCGTCAACGACAACGCGAATTCTACGCTCGTGGAGGAAGCTGGCAATCCACGTACAGAACTGAGCGGGCAATCCGTATGCCGGAAGCTTGGAAAGGAGAGCCTTGTGCCAGACTCTATCAAAAGCTTTGGCGATGTCGAGACTAATAGCCACAGACTCGCCGCGCTTATCGATAGATTCACCCCATTTGTGCAAAAGGAACGCTAGAAGGTCACCTGTTGACCGTTTAGGACGAAACCCATACTGACGGTCATTAAGCAACGAGTGACCTTCCAGGTAACGGATCAGCTGGGTGTTAAGGATCCTCTCCATGATTTTACACAAAATGGAAGTGACGGCTATAGGGCGATAGTTAGCCGGATCAGAACGATCTCCCTTTTTGGGAACCGGCTGGACATTGGCCTCTTTCCAAGATTTCGGCACAACAAAGTGATCCTATAAGGGTTCCGTTTACCTTTTGAGGTATGGAACCCTAATTACACAGACACTTCCGCTTGAGGTGAAAAACACTTCAAATTATCAACTCCGAAATAACATGAGTAAATAAAAACAAGTAGGTATACACTTCAGCTTGGGGTGAAAAACATTTAGGGTTTATGTCCCTTTGTAGTTCAACACGGGGTCACCAATTCAGGTTTATGTCCCTATCTGACTATCAGAAGGTTAGACTGAAATGAAAGTCATTAATACTGATAAATAAAATATATATTATTATACATAAGTAATGCCAAGAACCTAACCTAACGTTCGCTACACTATACGGAGGACGACTGGCGTATGTCAGTCGATTCGATGCACACGTCAACTCTACGTACTGTACCACAGATTACATAATTATTGTACCATAGTGTCTCTACAAACAAAGTATCAACTCCGAAATAACATGAGCAAATAAAAACAAGTAGGTATAGGTAGTCACGGAGAGCAGAGCAAAAACACGAGTAAATCATTTATCGTTTCCATATTGTATCAAGTGCCTTCGCAACGCAAGAATTGATACATTACAAGCCAAAGGAATTAGTTTATCCCAGTCCTGTCCTTTGATGCGACATCAATTTGCTCAATCTTGTTTTGAGCGATTTTTTCTTCTCCAAATAATTAGGTTTTGTTTTTGGTCGGAAACGTGATTGTGACGTCACTGGCCCCATTAGTCGCTGTGTATCTCATGTTTCTTTTATATACGTAGGTGTGTATTTGGGGAACTTATTAGAAAACAATTTTCATCTTTTGAGTTAGTTAATGAAGTATATATAGTAGGGCGTTTAAATACTCCAAAGGTCATAGCGGTCAATTCTATTAATAAACCTTCAATCGAACCTGAACCGTTGGCAAAACGTCACATTATCGCGACATCGAACATTTGAAGGCAATCTTACTCCTTACTCGTTCCAAAACGAAACCATATCTAAGTTCGTCATCGTATGTGAGATAACGAAAACTAATTGCTAGCCTACGTAAGGATTAACGATCGCTGTATCGAAATGTTCTTTCTGTAAGAAAACAACATATTGGTTATCTAAGTGCTCAAAACTGAGAAATGGAAAAGAAATGGTAAAATAAACGATTGAAATTAATATTTTCATTTCATTTTAATGAACAATGAGATGTTTTGAGTAGTATATGAAAGTTACGAAAAAACAATTCGCTACTTCATCGATTCGTTGTGAATCAATTTGTCTACCGACTCACATATCGATAACTTTGATCGATTCGCCACGTTATTTGGTAAGGACGACATAATGTCCATCCCATACATTTTGTTCCTATGGAAATTCGTTATTGTTTTTGAGTTGTCACTTTGTCTAGTCTAGTTTTTGAGTACTAGTCTTTGAGTTGTCACTTTGTTGGTTTCGCAATGAAATGCTTTAGCAACAAAAAGGCTGTATTTCCAAAATATCTGTTTTTGCAATTTTTAATTAAATTCGGTAAAACGTCGAGTCGAACGCTAATGATGTATTATGCCGTTTTATCATTTTTAACTAAGGCAACGATGTCGTTGCCTTAATGACATTGACAGTGCGGTCTGTGGTCTGTGGTCGGTCGGTAGGTGGTCGGTAGTCCGTGGCTAGTGTGGAGTCGGGCGGGTACTCAAAACTCCAATTGGTGAATTTTAACGATTCAGTTTCGGTCCGACTGTATTAGACCTCGGAGTATATTTCCACGGAACATATTACGGTGCACAAAAGTTAAGCAAAAAAGGAGACGAATGAAAGAAGAGTACTCGTCGCGGAGATGGTAATGTTAAGATGGACGTGCGGTGTGACTAGAATAGGAGGAAGTTTGAAAGTAGCACCACTGAGAGAGAAGATAGGATGTTACAGATGTAAGCGTGGTATAGGCGTGTGATGGGGAGGGATCAGACTCATATTTCCAGAAGATAATGATGTCTCTCGTGTCCTTTCACATTCATAACCATAACGGTTATGAATGTGAAAGGACACGAGAGTTGAGGAAGACTTGCGAAGTGTGGATGGATTGCTAGAGTCATCATCATCGTATGGCGTTATACTCCTACCATATATACGAATCAGATAACATTTTGTTAAGCCTTGAGATATGAACGTATAGCACTCATTTCTCCCACGAGCATATGTTTCTGATAATGATAATAGACTTGTCGAATCGAAATGGCGGTTTGACAGCGTGATTGTGTAGCTCATCTTGTCATATTTGTAATTGCGCGCGAACGATGTAGACACCAAGATGGCGACCTGACATTCCCATTAGTATTCGACGACGATTCACACAGGAGCTATTTATAAATTAACTAGCTTACTAGCGGTGCCCGCGAACTCATGAAAGTTTCGCCATAATAATTGTCAAATAATATCAGGAGAAGACCACCCTTATCACCTAGGGGAATAAAAAATAACCTACGACCTATTCTCAGATCCACTAAATATACACAAAAAATCATAAAAACAGGTCAAGCCGTTTCGGATGAGTTAGATATCAAGTGACACGAGATTTTGAGATGTATATCTGTCCCATCGATCTTATTAACAAATATTTCGGAACAAATACTAGAAAAAAAATTTGTTCACTTCTTATTTCAACGCTTCAAAAACAGATAACATTTCGTACAAAATAATAAATAAATCTATTCTTTAACATAAATTACGTAATAAAGTAACTCAAAATATTCTTCCTGATTCTTCTTCCACATTGATATCTCATGTGTTTTGAACTTGCTTTGATAGGTGTCATAACGATACGTAGGATTATCTTTAAAAAAATAATTGGGATGCAAAATAATGATTTTTTTATAGTACCATGAGAGAAAATGTGAAGGGTCCATGTTGCATTGGTTGTGTCCTCCAATGATGTCTTCCTATTTTTACCAAGCTTTAAAATGGCAAAATTTACATAATACACTTGAATACGATAACAATTAGTTATTTCAAGTGTGGAACATGGGGGAAAAAGCACAATTCTCTTTGTTTAAAAAGAATGACCGCCAAACGGGGCTGGTAATGCACAAATTTCGCAGTAATTAGGTCTTTAAATAGCCGAGCGCACTGCTCTCGCCAGCACATAGTGCTTTTAAGCGAAACTCGTACTGCAATGGAGATTTAGAATGCAACCGGAGAATGCTCGCGAGATTGTCTTGTATTGTTGGAATTGTTCAGCGATAAAATGCCCCGCTATCTGTTTCACATTTTCCATTAGCATTATGAATCGTCTGAGTGAAATCATTTGATTTCGAAGAACACTGCTGAAGGTAAGGTAGCTAATTAATTTTCAGAGTAAGCAGTGACAGTAGTACAGTCATCATCATCATCATCATCAATCTTCGCACATTGTTGAAACCAACCACACTTTATATGGTTGGTTTCAACAATGTGTGAATTAATAAGTCAAAACTGCATTGTGCGTTTGAACTTTTACCGAAAGGAGACTCTGTACCAGGGGCGCCTGCTTGGGTACCGCCGGCTTACCTATTTCTGCCGCGAAGCAGCAGTGCTTGCATAGCTGTGTTCCAGTTTGAAGGGTGAGATATGGCAGTGAAATTACTGGGTACCGTGACTTTACATCTTACGTCACAAGTTGGCAACGTACACTGTGGTTCTTGTGGGGGACACAGATTTACTGCGAATCTCACAAAAACCACAAGACTATAAGGTGACTGTTATTTCGCATCAGGTAGGCAGTATATTTGTAAGCCAACTTTGTTGTATAAAAAAAAACATTTTACTGGATCAAACGCAATACATGAATACAGTAGCTTGCCGTCCCCCTACAGCAAAACAGTATAGCTATGCAAACGCAACTCAGCATCGCACTTTAATGTTATGCAATCTCAAAGAATCTCTGTCACCCGAACTTATTTTTATTATAAAAAAATCTGTCCCATAATTTTATTTGTGAAATCGATTTTACTCTCGATTTGATCAAACAAAATAATGACTATTATTGCGCAATTTCATTATAATACTTTGTATAATATAGATTAAATTTTATGGGGTAGTTATAGACTCAAAACATTTTATAGTCGTTGAACATACAAACTATTTGGGAGGACGTAACCTGTACCTGATACCTTAAAAATACCACTTTCTGAGCAAGTGTGTCAAAAAATTATCAATCTACCGAAGTAACCAATCAATACGCAGCAGATCCATGCTAGCAGTGAAGTTTCGATCTTTATGCATTCTTTTTAGGAATGCCTCATTAAAAGAAACGTGTTTAATTAATCAAGGCCTACAGAACCAGAACACATTGCGCCATCGGTCCTTTGACTTGAATGGGGCTTTCGCGAGTTTGCCAAAGGACAGTAACCACCCCATAATTAGCGCTTCGAGGGCACATTTAACTTTCATGTCAGCCACCGCGGCGAGTTCATTTCGTTTCACTTGCTTAACTATTTAAAACATTAACTCGTTTATGCTTATATTTCACCGCATTGTGTGCATTATGGAGTTAAGGTTTTTTCTTTCCTATCGGTGTCGGAACTGGTAAAAGAAACAGAGAACAGGCGATTAACACACTAAGGGCCAGTTTGACCAACCTTACCATAGGCAACTCTTAAGACGTACCTATGCTGTATGAATGTCACTTTTTGCCTCTAATGAAAAGAATGTGACAGCATGCCAGCTAAGAGTACCAGGCATATTCATTGCCTAGGACGGGGGAATTTACCTGGCTGTTCGCTGGCATATCGCTGGGTACCTATATTCTATCATATAACCTATATTAACTGGCTGTTCGTTGGCTGGCATATATCGCTAGATATATTCATTGCCTAGGACAGGGGAATTTACCTGGCTGTTCGCTAGCATATCGCTGGGTGCCTATAGTCTTTCTTTAGGATAGGGGAATTTCAGTCTCAGCCTTTCACGCTGGCCATAGTCTTGTTCAATCAGTAACACTTCAAGCATTACATTTACATGACGAAAGCCCTTGCTATTACGAACAACTTAACATTCAAGGTCAACATGTAAAGTCTGGCGTGTTGCTGTGTGTACGTTGAACAGCACGGTACATCTCTTGCGTTCCGTGAGGTGTCAATTGGAATCCCTTATACCACCTTGACGATTGAGATCGTCAGAGATTCCTGGAGAGGACACAGCTAACGTTCATTCAGCTAGTGTCAAGGTGGCACTACTCTTATGCTTGCGGCGTAAAGTTGTAAGTCGGTCAGAAGCAAGTGACTTTTCCAAAAAGCGTGTTGTTACGCTTGTTGACAAGCATCAGATAGGTCCAATGCACTAAGACATAGTATCACTAATGAAGTGATTGTATCCGGTGGTCATACAAATGATAGCTTTGAAGCACCACTCATTTCATACGAATGTCTCGAGAACTAATTTGGATTATCGGAGGGAAACTCTGTACCAGGGTCGCCTTCTTGGGTACCTCCATCTTACCTATTTCTGCTACAAAGCAGCAGTGCTTGCATTGCTGTGTTCCGGTTTGAAGGGTAATAGCCGTAACAGACGATCCGATTTGGTTGGAGCCAACCGCCCGACCCCAACCAAATTGGAACGTGTGTACGGCTGTCGGCCCGACATAATTATTATTAGCTTGTTGGATGCTCGACGGCCCGATCGCTCATCCGACAAGTAGGGACACGACAAAAGACAAAAGTATCGATACTTTGTGGTTTAATTTAATTATGTGTGCTTAAAGTAATAAATTAATAATTTAGTAAACTAAAATGATTCGACTGCTGTCCTGCCAAACCACAAAGTAGAGAAAAAAATATGTTGCAAAAATGTTGTTTTACTTTTTGTTTGTGTTTTAACAGGGCAACCGTGTTTCATTATTTATTTATTTTCGCACGTACAGTAAGCTCTTTGTCAAGCTATTTGACCTTGGGATCGTTCTTATGTCCCTTGTAATAGTGGCGGTATTCGTAGTGTCAATGTAAAGCTTGAATAGGAGCTTACTGTACATCCTGCTAGTTGATTATTTATATAATCAATAACAGACATTACCCTATTTATGAGTACCTACCTAATATAATAAACTTTAATTTGTGAATTTACAGATGCTTTTTTATTATTGTTTATACACACCTACTTAATTTGTTGCTGTTTTCAAGTCACTGACTGACGTTGAAGTACTCTACACTTTGAATTTGAAGTATTGATACTTTTCTTTCGATATTTTTACGAGTACGATAATTTTTTAATCTATAGGTATAGGTCTTATTTTAGAAATCTTTGTGTCTGTGTATCTGGCTGGATGTCTGGCTGTGGCTTCATAGTTCCTAAACGAATGGAACGAATGGTCCTATTCAGTGATACAATACAAGGCATCCGACGGCGATGCCACATGGAGGACAAGTACATTAAATACCGTAGATATAACTTTGCGGAAAGAATTCATAATTTTAAATTCAAAAACAAATCCAACCGCATTCAAAGACTGCTAAATAATCACCTGTCTGGATCGGGATTTTTATGATACCGATCGATAGAGTCGGATCACAGGAACTAAATATTTCTAACAAACATTACCTCAAAAAATTAAGGACAACCATGAAATCTATCTGTACCTATTTATTTATTCTTTATAAACAAATTTTATAAACTTTATAAAATATTAACAAAAGGTGTTAATTTATTTGAGTTTCGCAAAGACAAATTATGTTTTTGTATTGGCCAAAATAGTATTTTGTATCGATATCGATATAGGTACATAATACTTTTTAGGGCATCCCTAATGTTGGATTGCCAACCGCGTCGGACCGTCTGTAGGCGCGTCGGCTCCTCATTTGGTTAGATCACGTTGGATCCAACCAAATCGGATCGTCTGTTAGCACTATAAGTTATGGCAATGAAATTCCTTGGTACACCGTGACTTTACATATTATGTCACAAGTTGGAAATGTACACTGTGGTTCTTGTGGGGGTCACAGATTTGCTGCGAATCTCACAAGAACCACAAGTACTTTCCAACTTAATTGTATAAAAAAACCTCCTTTCGAAATGTTGTTCCATGGACACTAGTTTTGGTACCAATCTTGGGTATAAAACGGCGCAAACCAAACAGGTTCGAATATTGCATAAAATGTCACATTCTTCGATCGCCTTTGGCATTACGAGTATTTGCCAAATCTCGTGAAAACTCTTTATCGATTATATAAGTCACATAGAAATTTAATATACTTACTGCCTGAAAAAACATCTGTCCGACAAAAACTCGAGTCGACATTCGAAAGATTAATCGTTCATTAAATTTACAAATCGAACGATCAATACCGCCGCTGTGCCCAACATATTCATAAAAATCGCTTTCAATTAAGCCCAAAGTAATTAGCGCCGGTAATGGACCGAGGCGATCCTGTTCGATGCTTTGGATGCTCATTTATTAATATTGTGTTAGGGTTTTTTTGTGTAACCAACAGATTATGGGCCTGTTGGTATGCGCGTAAATGAATGGAGTTTTACTACGTTTCTCCTGGATACAGGCTAAGTGCTTATGTCATCGCGCGTTTTGGGTACGATCCGCCCTGATTCTGTTTTAATATCTTTTATTCAACAAACAAAGAGGCACTTATGCATCATTATCATCATTACAGCTCATACACATCCCCACCGAGAAGCTCGAGTCTACCCTAAGTTGGGGTGTTAGGCCTTAGTCAACCGCTGGTCCAGTGCGGGTTCACATTCACCTTTGAATTTCTTTGCAGATATATGCAGGATGTCTCAAAGTGTTTTCTTCACCGTAGGATGAATATATAAAATTCAAAGACAAAAAATCACATTGGTACATGGCAGGATTAAATCTCGGACCAGCCGATTAGAAGGCCAGTGCCGAGTTTACCTACTTTTTTATTTTTATAAGACTCACAAAAGAAATTATAACACTTAACGTGTAAGCATAGTATGAGTTGGTAACAATAAAATGTTAAGAAGGTTAGTGATTAACATTAGTTAAGCCAATATTTGATGTTAGTAATTTTGAAAACAGTAACAATAAGGTTCTAATCACGAGCTGAAATAAGTTCAAAAACTTGTTTTCGAAATTTACATAATTTTGTACCGAAAATATCCAAAAAGGGGTGTTCAGAGACAGTCCACAAAGATTATTAGATTGTAATATGATGTATTATTCCTATAGACTTGAAGGTAAAATATTGTACATGTAGGATTTTGTGTTGAACTTAAGTAGGGAAAGAAGTGAGGGTGAGTCAATCTCATAATTAATAATTTTATAAAGGCATATTAATTCCTGGACTTTGCGCCGATAAGCAAGGGATAAAATTTTGAAGTGTTGGAGCCTAGCACTATTAGAATTGTATTTGAAACCTAACTGCAGCCTAAAGCAAAGAATGTCAAGGAATGTCCTCTGAACTTTTTCAATTGAATTAGAATGAGTAATATAACAAAATGACCATATCGCACAGGCATATTCGAGTTAACTTCTGATTAAAGAATAGTAATAATATAAAAAGGTAGAATGATTTTTTAAACCAAATGAAATCTATAAGTTGGGGGGATTTGGAAATAATATGGTCCTAATGGTGGCGAAATGAAAGGTCATCTTCAAAATATACCCCTAAGTCTCTGATGACATGGAAGAGTCTAGAGAGTAATTATAATGAAGTAAATTCTTAGAAGACAAAACACTATTATTTAAAACCTTAAGTTTTTAAAAAACCACTCGGCCACCATAGAGAGATTGCGCTGGAGACTGACACAGTCTTCACGACATTTTATTGTAACAAATTTCTTTGAATCATCCGCGTAGAGCAAACTGGGGACAGTTGGTCGTTGTGCAAGATCATTTATAAACATTAAGAAAAACAACTGTCCTAGATGTGACCCCTGTGGAACATCAAAGGTAATCGTGACCGGTGAAGATAGTTGTCCTTGTATACTTACGACCTGGCTCCTATTGTTTAAGTAAGATATCAACCACCGCAGCAGACTGCCATGGACACCGTACCTTCAAGTTTCTGGCAAAGTATAGAAAGATTAACTTTGTTAAATGCCTTGGCGAAGTCGGTAGATAGAGTCCACTTGGTGTCCACAGGCAAATGCAAAGATAATTTTGATAATCAATTAGATTATTTACGGTCGATTTGTTTTTAATAAATCCGTGCCGATGGTTTAGTAAGAATACAAGATGCTGTAAATTACTAACTCAAACAGCTTAGCTAAACAAGATAATATACTAATTGGTCTATAATTATTGCATTGATCCCTGTCGCCTGATTTATATATCGGTATGACATTAACAGTCTTCCAGTACGCTGGAAATATGACACACGGAAGTGAGTTGTTAAATCATAGCTATTCCTGAATACACACTGTCAGAATTGCATATGCGTATGTCTTTTCTCGTTTTTTTTCCTATCAGCCTAGAATCCCTAGATTGTATAAATAAATTAACATCGCTGATTGATGTTCATTTATTTATACCATCTAGGGCAATCTAGGGCTTACCTACCGTACTGACATACTCAAGCAAATTTAAAATGTGGACTAACAATGCAAAACGTATTCTTAAAATTTTTAAGTTTTCTGGCACGTCATGAGAAGAAGCGCGTGTTATAACTTTTTTACTCAATTACGATACAGATGATAAACTGAATAAAGTGCATTTTTAGATAGGGACATACTGTAAGTAGATTTCCGAATAATTCATGCGACGCAGAAGTTCTCCAAAAAGACTTAATAACAAGGAACAAATTGTCAAGACAGAAATATATGCATTTTAAATATCCGTTATATAAGTTAAATTCATGACTTTATTAATGCTGTTAGTCTGCAATCAAAAGGAATCGCGTTACTTTGATACGGGGGCCTCCCCTCATTCTTTGGTCTGAGGATTTGGGAGTCAAAGCGTCGGGTTCCGTGCGACATCCGAGTGTTGTGCTTATTGAAGAACCCGACTCCAGCTTAGACATCTTTGTACAAATGAAATGCTCCCTACAACTCACACGGGATCGCAACGCGAGGTTATTCGAAAAATCGGATTGAAAACGGGATTTATCAAATTACGGAGTGGATTATTTATGGCGGGCAAATTGAACGGTGCATGTCATCGTACGTTCCCGATAAGATATTTTTTTTTCATTCATCTGGTGGCTTGTTGAGTCTTCTAGAAATCATTTTTACTTTATTGCTACATTCGGGCTGGCTATGTTCCGAGGTCCTTAAAATTACGAGTATGAAATTAAATATACCATGTGATCGATAGACCTCTTGAGGTTACAATATGTTGACGTTACAATCTATGAATGACAATGCTGTAAGTGGCGTTAACAATAACGCATTATACAAATTGCGTGTCAATTATTTTAGTTCACGAAGGCGGCGTATTATAATTGCACCCACTGTTTTTTCTGATGCACTGATTGTGAATATCTGTTCTAATTACTATACGTGTACTTTTTTTGTATTTTAAGTATTCACTTAACGAAACAGCTTTAAATTGTACAGGAGTGAGTTGCATTACTTTCAATTACATCGTTTGCGTAACCATCCTAGTTCGTTTGACCTACTTTTATTATCTTAACTGCTTTCAGTCCCCGTTTCAAAAGTACAGACCACACGAGTTAACGTGTACATTGGGTAAATCACTGGCGCCAGTCGATTTAGGTGATCCGAAACTGCATTGTGTAAATTTATTTATTTATTTTATTTATTTGGTGTAAAGCTGTCTCAATGAACAAGCGGGCAAGTCGTATTCAGCACCAACACTGGTGCCAATTAGTGACCCTACATAAATCTGCCTTTAGAAGTAGTTCGAGGAAATTGTACGAAATTCTACTTTATCCTACGCGCTTAGTTCCTAAACTTTCTCCATTGTCGTGTCAAGCGTTTCCAAAAGGACCGATTAGGTTAATTCGCCGACCGCTCATCCGTTTTGATATACCTACCTACAAATTCAATTCAATATCTTTTATTTAAGTAGGATTGTAAAGATCACTTTTGCACGTCACAGAAGCTACGCCATTAGTTCACAAGTCTACGGCGGGAGATCTTGTACTGGAAAGAACCAGCAACGGTTATTTTTTTCTCCCTGTATTGTTACAGAGTCGTGTATTGGAAGCTTCCATTACAAGATTAAATGTGTCAGTTCACATTATCTATACTAATATTATAAAGAGGAAAAAGATTTGATTGTTTGTTTGTTGGTTTGTTTGTTTGTATTGAATAGGCTTCGAAACTACTGAACCGATTTTGATGAAAGTTGGTATAGGGATAGTTCGAGACCAGGGGAAGGGCATAGGGTAATTTTCTTACGGGAAAAAATCCCACGGGAAAACAAAAATAACGCGGGCGAAGTCACGAGCAGAAAGCTAGTATAACATAAAGTCTTTATAACATATCAATCAAAAGAAAGTGTAGAAAGAATGTTAACATATCAATCAAAAGATGTTAATTTCATGTCCAAATAGTTTTTTTAACCAAATAATATTTAATAATACCAATCTCTTTAAACCTATTTCTGAGAGAAGTGTGTGAACTTAGCTTATAAATTGCTCTCGCTGAACGTTTCTTTGTAATAAAACGCAGTACATTGTTAAATACTACGCAAGTCCAAGACCAGACAAAGGCCACGTGGTATTTCGAGACTCACAAAACTTCTTTCATATCATTAGTCCAATAGTCCCATATGGTCCTTCTACAAAGAAAGTTACGCCAGCACCCTCTTAACATCCCATGAAAGGGTACACAGAACTAACAATGTTAACGAACACAACGACAATGGGAAAGGTCCTCGCAAACTTCTTAGCGACACAAAAGGCCGTGATACACGTTATGTACATGACAAACGGCTCGGCCATTAGACTCGGAAGAATGATGCCTGACACATGTAACGCGCTGTAGAAATCCAGCCATTTGCTATTTTCTCACCTGTAGTCGAGCCGCGTTTGAACGACTTGCTAGTGGAATGCAAGTTGCTGGCTTTGCTGGCGCGTAATTCTCATTTAGGTACTGACGTTGTATTACATGTTTTTGATTTTGTTTGTAAGATCACAGGTTAATCATAAAATATACCACCACAACATCATGTGAGAATTCCAGATATGTGTTATTGATCAGTAGATCAATCATAAAATACTATAAATAAGAAATATTTACAATTAGCTGTGCCCGCGAACAAAGTTTCGCTTTAAAAGCTCAAAGAAAAAACTGTAAATCTACTTCCCGCGGGAACTACTTACTTTTCCAGGATAATAAGTAGCATATCTGTAAATCCCTAAATAATCCGTAATCTGTCTACCTAAAAAAAATTCACCCAAATCCATTCAGTAGTTTTTGCGTGAGAGTAACAAGCATCCATACATACAAACTTTCGCATTTATAATATTATATTACGGTTACGACGGTTAGTTAGGCATTGAGCAGTTAAGAAATAAAACAGTAGTATGACAGGACAGGTTTCGTTTCATTAACATACCACCCGTAACTGTAAATGAAACGAAATGAAGTTAGAAAGCACCTACTCTGGAGTCACGCATTCTGACTGGAGCCGAAATGATCGAACGAGGAAGAACAACTGAAACGTAGTTAAATAATAACTAAAAAAAGAAAGTATTAAGAATATCATGCTTTAAGGGTGATATTGGTTAAAATATAAAATTGTATAGTATGTGGATCGTTCAATGAAAGAATACTAATAACGATTATTTTTTTTATATAAATCAAAATAAAAAATGCAAAATATTTTTGCAATATTTATGCAACATATGTTGTTGCACTGTTAATTACATTAAAAAATTTCTCTTATTTTATTATCTTAATATAATGTTGTACTACCTACTGTATCAAAAAAACATTTTATAACTATTTTTGTATACTTAAGGGAACTATAGGTCTGTTTTTAGAAATATGCTTAAAACTATGTGTTTTGTACGACCGTTTGTTTATAAATAAATAAATATATAAATAAAAAAGAACCAATAAAGTTTACTAGCAGGGTTGTTAAATAAAGTACTGATTATAAGGACCCGTTTAGATCTTAAGTAATTGCATTTTTTTTCTGTCACATACTATGCATGCTATGTGTTTCCATCACACACGAAGAAATTGAAAGTACATTTAATAAGAAATTGAGTACAAAGCCTTTTGTAGAACTATTTACCCGATACGAAGCAAAAGTTTGCCATCGGGCGTGGATACTATATACATGTAGTATATACGCAAGTCACAATGTGACAGTAGCTGCAAATGCGACAGGTGTTCGAGAGCACCTACTGTCGCATTTACGGCTACTGTACCATCTCTCCACTAAACGCAGCACGAACAGGTCATCTCGTACGGGCCGCGTTCAAATCTCAACAATAACCGAGGGACGTGGCGAACAATTTTTGGCCTCTCGTCAACTTAGGATTACACGTCACGGTGACGGATACACGTACTTTGGGAGTCGGCGAGGTAACGGCCGAGGTGGTTTTTATCACCGCGGATTTCTTATACGACACTGGATTACAGCGAACTTTACAGCTTTGCGCTCAACTTGCACTAAAGCGCCATTGCCTGGATTAGGGAAGCAAGAAAGATGATAGAGTTACAGTCGTGTCCACATATTTTCGCATGTAAGACTAAGAGTTTTGAGGAATCACAAACACTTCGGAAACATTACACAGGAAACATAAAACATTATATTTTTTAAAATATTTATATAAATTCGAATTAGATTTTGAGATTATGAATAAAAATTCTATGAATTAAGATGACAAATTAATAGCGACACCATCAATTTAACATGGCTGAGATAATTAAGAAAACGAATTTACTGTTGGTGATATTTTATTAATGTCCCGATATAACTTTGTGTCCACCAAAAACTAGTCGCATACTAAATGATGCTTGTTCCGAAGTGATCAGTTAAAGCGGCTACCATTGAGAGATGCTACTGCTTGAAGATTTTATCGGCTTCTGTGGTTTATTGGCTGAGACCATAGAGGTAGAAGCTTTTCTGCTTAGTTTGGTTGGTAATAAGGCTTTTTTATCAAATGATCGAATAGTTATAGTGATTAAATATTATCTTATCTATGTATATAATTAACTCAAGTGGAAGCGTACTCGGTGTTATTTCAAAACCTGGGTTTAACCTGGTGCGCTTTCACTTGTTTTAATACACATAGATAGAGACAGTGTCAGGTTTAAACCAAGACTAACTTTAGACCAGGTTTAGACCTGCAAGCGTATTCACTAACTACGGTTGGTAACTAAAACTGTCATTTTTGAAAGAAACTTTATACTTATCCATTACTAGTTGCACCCTTCTCATTAACCAAGTAGTAAGTGTAATGAAAGAATCAATAATAGTTTTTTTTATTAATATAAAGAAGCCTTTTTCATTTCCAAAATTATTTTTGACAGGGTCCGTGGAATTGTTTAAATTGTGGAAGTGGTCCATGACTGCAAAAAGTTTAACAAACCCTGAAATAGAGGGAAGATGGGAGATTCCTTAGTTATTAAGTAATCTAGGTGAAGCTTGATCCCATATACCATCAGGTGAGATTAAGACCAAGAACAAGCCTATCATGAATAAACACTAGGAAGAATATCGAGGTAATTTCTAAACTGTGTCTTAGCGTACACACACACGCAGACATGCACATAACAATATTACAAAACAGCTTGATTCCACACAAGTCACAAGCCATATCTTGTAGAAATTATACGCGTAAATCCACTGGACACAAAGGACGCCTAACCTCTGCGTACACAATAGTCAACCTTTTTGCGAACGCGCAATATTCCTCTAATAAATAACACGAACAAGTCCTCTAAAATTCCAATTAATGTATTACTCGGTTAATACGTTTCGCATTCAAGCGGGACCCGGGATCTAGAACACACTAAGGCGCATTTATAAAACTGCGATTAAATTAACATTTAAATTAACTTAGTAGGTACCTAAGCGATTTATAAATTTCATGAGCCATTAATAAATATGTATAAGTGTTCAGAAAGGAAGGCGTGAGGATGCCGGATTATAACATTACGAACTTTAATAATATTTCTGTATGAAATTTTAATAAGCCTGGTACACGTTTTTGATATTTTCCGAATATGAGAAACTCATTTTATCTCCAGAGGAATGCTTTACGTTATGTAACTTATCGGAGGATAAGTGATTGACGCATGTAGGACTCTTCTAAAAATACTGACATAATCACCTCCGTGTCTGTTTTGCAAATAATAAGGAACCGAATGGGATTTAATAGTAAACCCAGAGAACTACCTATTCATTTCAACAAATTTCTATTTATTTCTTGTTCTCTAAGAGCAATTTTATTTTACTACAAAATATAAAAACGTCCGCCTATAGAAAGTATGATTTATAAATTCTAATAAAAAAGTTCGACATCACGGAAGAGGTCAAAAAACATTGCGAAGAAGCCCGATAGATGCAGAAGGAGTATGAGTGACCCATTATGCTAGAATTTGTGATATTTACTGACATAATTCGGATACTTTCTTGGCAAATGAATCTGCTATAGATTCATTTATACTCGTACTTCTGCCATTATTACGACACTGAAGCTAAATGCTCTAGCTAGATCATAGTCTAACTAAACTAAAACTTCTTGCCCGAAATGAAAATGCATATTTACCAGATGGTACGAGTATCAACAACTGACGTAGTCAAAGTACTTTAAATCAAGCAAGTAACATGGATTCATTGGAAACATTGCAAATTTATTTCACTTCGTAATCACACTTAATTATTGTTGGGCTATATTTACGTGTTCCGATGCAAACCGGTATTTTCTTAAAGCGAACATTCGTAATTTTGATAATCCCGAAACACCGCAGCGTACTTACTACACACAGCCATCGGCGCTAAACACGACAATCTCCGAGGATTGGAGTATGATAACGGCGCTTATTTCACGCACACGAAATGCATAATTAACTTTGTATTAACATACGGGGGCGAGACAACAAGCCTCGCCGAGATTAGATGGCCCCCGGAGACGGTTCTCGTCTCATTACAGTCTTTATAACGGGGAACTGTAGGCTTTTACTGCGATTCAACGTGGCATTCTTGCGAGATTACCGGCACGCGCGAAATATTGCTACTGGCAACACACACTGTCATAGAGTATGGTATAGACAAGATGTTTCAGAGTTTGTTGCTAAAGCGGTCAGGTTATATAGGTTGTCCCAGAAGCCGACGTCAAGCCGAAAGCGGGTGATAGACTAACTCATATAAGTTATCAGAAATCTAGCATTTAAAAAATCGATAAAATTTAAACCCTGTGACGGTTTTTTCACTCTTGTTGCTACAAATCTTTACTTTTCTAAACATTTTCTTTTGTTTTGTAATCCTGAATAATGCTTCTGTATACTCTAATCTAAAATTTTAAGCCAGCTGCTCCAGATTAGAAGAATATGCCATTTTTATCTAAATTAAATATTCAAAATTTATTTTTCGCATAGCTTACAAGCTGTACTGAAAAAAATTTACTATGCGAGTTTGGCAAGTAACTGCAAAAGTTGGCGCATTTAATAAGGATTCCAAAATGGTATGATACTTACTTGCTAGACAATTTCTTCAATTGTGGACAATATTTTTATTTTCAAAAACAGGCGGCTTTAAACAAATTTTTCTTATGTACTTAAAAATTATTCTAGTATACCCATGGTTTGCTTTAAGACCGTAACTTTAACATTCTAGTTTTAATGAGACCGGGAGAGTCATTTTACGAAGTGTGAGAGAGACAGATAGTTTACACTAACGCGACAGAGACGGAGAGAGTCATTGTACAAAGTGTGAGCGAGACAGATAGTGACGCTAACGTGACAGAGACGGAGAGATACGAAGTATGAGCGAGACAGATAGTGACGCTAACGTGACAGAGACGTAGAGAGTCATTTTACGAAGTGGAAGTGAGACAGATAGTGACGCTCATAATATTCATCGCAAAATTTTCATATCACATACATAATAATATAAGGTTATTGCTTATTTCTTTGTGCTCCCATGCAAGAGACGATATAAAATGGAGTATCTGTTCTTGTTTATTCTCTGCCGCTGCTATTGCTAGTATAATGCCACCGTGTTTTGGTTATGAAAATTGCACGCGTAAAACCTGTTTTTGCGTAAAAGGCGATGGCCGTGAGTCACTGCACTAAAATGTGTTAAGTGCTCTCGTAAAAGTACACGGGGGGCATGAGCGCGGCAAGAGTTAGTATTAAGACCCCTAAATGAAGATAGCTTTCTTATGTCGCCGTTGACGACTCCGAAGATTATTACCTGGATACGGGAGCCCGAGTTAATAGTAATCCTAAAGTGCTCAAAATATGTTGCGCTCAGTACCTAATAAAGTAAGATGACATAAAATATTCCATTGTAAATGTGCTTCGATATTTTATACCAATAGGTATGGATTCATTACACTAGCGTTACTTGCGTAATAACAACACAACCAAGCGGTAGGGCCGCACCGCCTATCTCAAAGCGATCACTCTCTATCGCTTTCGTGACATTAGAACAATAGTTTTAGTGTCACAGGTGACATTAGAACTATTGTTCTAATGTCACGCAAGCGACAGCAAGTAATACACCTACCCATTGTACTTTCACGATCCATGTCAAGAAAGCAGAGTCTTACAAGGGCATTACCATCCATTTGAAAAACGAAAACTGAGCAAATAACTCGATTCTGGCGAAATCCAAAAGGGAAACGCCACCAAACAAAAAAAAAGAAGAAGATCGCTATGAGATTGAATAATCTACTACTCGTATTTTTATTCAATCTACTCATCACCACATCACATCACACACAGCTCATATACGTCCCCACCGAGGGGTTCGAGCCTACCCTATGTTAGGGTGATTAGGCCTTAGTCAACCACGCTGGCCCAGTGCGGATTGGTCGACTTCACATACAACATTGAATTTCTTCGCAGATGTATGCAGGTTGCCTCACGATGTTTTCCTTCACCGTAGGAGCGTCAGACAAATGTACATATGAAATTCGAAACGAAAAACACATTGGTACATGGCGGGTCTCGAACCCCGACCTCCCGATTGGAAGGCAAGTGCCGAGTCCACAGCGCCACCGACGCTCAATCTACTACTTAATATCATTCCATGGAGTCTTTTTTATTTACTACTATTTTTTACTACTACTACCTGTATATATTTTGTAGCATGTAACGTGGCGAGCTCTGTTCCTTAACCCTAAAATTCATCTCGGTAGTTTTTGTTATTTCGTCAAAGTAAAAAATACGTCTGATATTTTTTATTATCCAACTGACGGACTAGAGATTAGATTGGTTTTCATTTTTCATACCCTATACGCTATCACGCATTTGTTGTTGTTTGTCAGAGAACGGTGTTGTTTATGGCTATCATACTTTATTTAATATTTTTAACCATTGTACAACCAGTTGGACATAACAGTTGTACCACGGGTCGGTCACCCTATCATCATCATCCCTATTGTGGCTGAAATGCCTGAAATGATGACGATATGACTGGCTCTAAGCTAGCTTAGTTGAAATATTCAATCAGTAATTAGTTTGGCAATGTTATTACCAAGAACTTGTTGAAAATTTGCATCTAATTTGTAAATTGTATTCCAAATAGAGTGCGTACAATCATCTATAATACCTTAGTTAAATCTTTTTTTTTTTTTTTTTTTTTTTTTATGGATGGCCCGGCAAATGACCTCCTCCCGCCTGATGTTAAGCGGTGAAAGAGGCCCAAATGAGTTGACAGATAGAGTAGGGACGACATCCACTCTCCTACCTGCCCGCCCCTTGCCGGCCCAAAAGATGCTTTTTCACGCCTCTTTTGAAGGAACCCATGTTGTAGGATGGAGGAAACAAGTGCGCAGGTAGAGAATTCCAAGTGTGGGATGAACGACAGAAGAAGGAATCTTGGAATTTCTTGGTACGGTGTGAAAAGGAGGACACAGTGTACGGATGACTCCGAAGGCCCTTACGCGTGTTTCTGTTAAGGAATGGAGAGGGAGGGATAAGGTTAAAGAGCTCCTCAGAGCATTCCCCATGGAACATTCGGTAAAAGGCGCTAAGAGAGGCGATGTCACGACGAAGTTGTAGAGGCTCGAGGGTGTTAGTTGCCTCTACATCGCCAATTATGCGAATAGCGCGACGCTGCAATCTGTCCAGAGCATCGAGGAGGTACTGAGCGGAGCCGTCCCAAAGGTGCGAGCAATATTCCACGCAAGACCTAACCTGAGTTTTATACAACAAGCATAGTTGGTCCGGCGCAAAATACCTACGCACCTTGTTCAGGACACCGAGTTTCCGTGAGGCAGTAGTTATGACGGATTCGATGTAGTCTCTGGGGTTCAGATCGCAGCGAATGTTCATTCCGAGCAAGGTGATGTTGCTCTGTGTGTGAAGGGTTGTGCCCTGAAGAGAAGGAAGGGGGAGGAAAGGTGACCTTTTCGCCGAGAACACGCACACCTGTGTTTTCTTAGCATTGAACTCAACAAGATTGTTGGAGCCCCATTCGGAGACGAGGTCCAGCGTCCTGTTGAGCTCAATTATAAGATTCTGCCTTTCCCTACCAATATCACCACGAGCAGCCCCCGAGGCTCCGTGATATCCCCCATGCACTGTACTGTCGTCTGCATAGCAATGTATAGCTCCCAAGGAAAGCATATCATTGATATGCAGAAGAAACAATGTGGGGGATAGAACGGAGCCTTGCGGAACACCAGCGTTCACTGCCACGAACCGCGAAGCGCAGCCGTCAACGACAACGCGAATTCTACGCTCGTGGAGGAAGCTGGCAATCCACGTACAGAACTGCGCGGGTAATCCGTATGCCGGAAGCTTGGAAAGAAGAGCCTTGTGCCAGACTCTATCAAAAGCTTTGGCGATGTCGAGACTAATAGCCACCGATTCGCCGCGCTTATCGATAGATTCACCCCATTTGTGCAAAAGGAACGCTAGAAGGTCACCTGTTGACCGTTTAGGACGAAACCCATACTGTCGGTCATTAAGTAACGAGTGACCTTCCAGGTAACGGATCAGCTGTGTATTAAGGATCCTCTCCATGATTTTACACAAAATGGAAGTGACGGCTATAGAGCGATAGTTAGCCGGATCAGAACGATCTCCCTTTTTGGGAACCGGCTGGACATTGGCCTCTTTCCAAGATTTCGGTACACAACCAGCAGAGAACGACAGACGGTATAGACGCGTAAGGACCGGAGTTAACTCCGCTGCACACTTCTTAAGAACAATCGCAGGAATGCCGTCTGGTCCACTTGCTTTTCGAGTATCGATCGACTGGAGCTCCGCCCGCACATCACGCTGTCTGATACGGATATCGGGCATGGTGCTGCCACAATGGGACAGTTTCGGAGGTTGTGTACCACAGTCATCGACACGGGAATGAGCCGCAAAGAGTTTTGCCAGGAGGTCGGCTTTCTCCTGCGGCTGATGAGCAAGTGAGCCATCGGCAAGTCTCAGCGGTGGCAGCGAGGGTTGGCAGAAGTTTGATTGCACAGCTTTGGCCAGGCGCCAAAAAGAACGGCTACCCGTAGGGTGCGATAGCAGTTCCTGGCCCACTTGTGCAATGCGCTGAGCATCCGCTCTAATGTAAGCCCTCTTACATAACTTGGTGGCATTATTGTAGGCTGTTTTCAGTAGGCTTGTATTGGGATCCTTAGATGCTCGGCCTCTGATCCAAGCGCGGTAAGCCAGCTGTTTGTTTTCAACAGCAGAGGCGCACTCGCGATTGAACCAGAGGTTACGTCTGCCTCTACTGACGAGATTGGAATGCGGAATATAATATTCCATATAGAATATCATATAGAATATTTAATTGAGGTGTGGGGATCCGCCGCAAAAACAAATTTAAGCCAATTACAAAGAACTCAGAATAAAATAATCAAAGTACTATTTCAATATCATTATCTTACCCCAACGATAAAATTATACAAAGAAACAAAAATACTAAATAGAACACAGCTTTTCAACTACTACACTTGCATACTAATAAAAAATATAACTACAAATGCCGTTCATTCTAACTTAACATTTCATAAAAAAGTACACTCACATAATTTATAAAATAAAGCACAGTTACAGCTGCCTACCGTGCGCACAAACTATGGTAAAAAAACAATTTTGTTTGAGGGAGCACAGCTGTTTAATAATTTGCCAAATATTTTAAAAGATTGTGAGAGCATAAACATTTTCAAGTTAAGACTTAAAGAATTTTTGCAGAAATTATAATTAAAACATAGCATGTTGGAGGTGAAAAATTGTATAACACAACTGTATATTATCTCATTATAAGTGAACATTGTTTTTTATGAGAAATAAATTTCTTTGAACCTAATTTGCAAAGTTTATTTTACCACAAAGGTAGCAAAAATCACGTGGGTCGCCCGATGGTAAGCCATCATTACACCCTACGGACTCGAACACCGGTGTTAGTGGCATCACTAGCGAGTTTGTTTGTATGCATTGCAGAGTCCAATCATATCGCCATACAGTAGGTCAAATCGCACAGCGCAGAAAGTTTTTCGATGACTACCTCCCGCCCCCAGTGACCGCGTCCCGCGCTCGCCTAGTTAGTACCGCAACCGAACTAAACATGAGCGCGTGACGTCACGACGTCATCGGCAAACTTAGTTCGCGCTTAGCTTGATCGTTTATCTAGGAACAGCTAGATGACCAAGTGTCCACAATCATGTATATCGTAGTCGCTACGTTTCATCGCGAATTTAGCGTGTCAATGTTTGACCATCCTGGGCCCTTCAGACATATTGATAGCGGACTGTTGTTATTGGAGCCCAAAACATCAACATTGTAAAACTTCCCTCACGACATTGTATACGACATCGGTGTGGATAACGCAGTCATGTACAAACGGAGCCAAACAAAAACATTACCTCACGCCGATAATACGATTCACCTCGCTCCCGTCTCTTGTTTATCGTTACAAGATTTATGTGGAACGCAAAACACGAGGCATGCAAACCTGCAGGAGCTGTTTATATTTGATTACGGGATAAGAGATTCGGGCGCTATCTACCTCGACGCCTGAAAGCGTATGTGTGTACGAAAACAGGCTTAGAACAGCCCTTTTATACTGTCGAGAGCATTTTTCCTTTAAAAGAAATGCCAGCGTCTGCTCGTCTATATTTGCGTGCATTGTTTAAGCGGCGTAATGAGTCGTTGGATTGGTGTCATCACTTTTTACTAATTTCATCGTAAAAGTTCTGACTCGTTCGGAAGCTCAATTCTTAGCTGCGGCGAACGAATGCGCAACAATCAACGTAGTCAACGTAATCAACGTAGTCATAAGGAAGCTCTTGGCCTTCATCTCACTGCTGGAACTTCACCCGGACTCGTCAATAGCTGAGAAGTTGTCCTTCTTCAAATTGCCGGAACACAACAATGGTATTAGTATGAACGCACACGTCCGATTTTTTGACGGTGGAAAAGAACCATAATAATATGGAGTTCTACGTTGCAACGCACACGAGTTACAAAAAGTCGACAAAAAGGCGGTAGTTCTGAAAAATGAAACATCAGTAAATGTATACGTTAACGCACACTACCTACTCACCGATCGCCTGTTGGCCGCTTGCACTTGCTTAATGAGAAAGGACTTGTCACTGCTCGGTGATGGATATACCAAATCCATTAAATCCACGACGCGCACTTCTCTCGATAGCCACCGACTAAGTGGCAGACGTGTGCGTTGTGTCGGTCATAAGAGTCGGAGGAAAAATCGTCCTGCATAAAGACGTTGCCTGCGTTTCGTGTCGTTAAATCGGCCTGCGTTTGCGGTTATGGTGACAAATTCAGGTAAAACGGTGGTATGTTATGTATGTAATCTGTGTGTGTATGTAATCTGTGTGTATGGTGTTATGTATGTAATCTGTGTGTGTGCGTGCTGCGTCCACGCATGTCAAATAAACAGTGTGCTAATAGCAGTCTAGCGTATTACTTGTGTTCCCTACGCGCGTATCTAACAGTGGCGACGAGGATACCCTCAAAATAAAAATTCTTCAAATACGTTAACATGTCGCATTTTGGGATTTTATCCGTATTCGACCATAATGTGCATGACTGGGAAACGTATAAAAGTCGGCTATCACAATGGTTTTTAGCCAACGATATCGGCGAAAAGGATACGACAGGTATAAAACGGCGTGCAATACTGCTTAGCGCACTCGCAGATAGTACCTTCAAGCTCACATCGGACTTAGCTTTACCGAAGAAACTTGAAGATATATCGTACCAAGGCATATTAAGTCTGCTGGATGGTCACTTCACTCCTAAACGATGTGGCTTCAGCGAGCGGTACAAATTCTACGCGGCAACACAGCAACCCGGGGAGACATATTCTCAGTGGGCTGCGAGACTGCGTGGATTAACGGCGCATTGTGGTTTCAACGACGTGGAAGAAGCACTCCGCGATCGATTCGTCATGGGGATGTGTGCTGGACCGGAGCGGGAGAAACTATTCGCTCAAGATATGCTGTCTCTGACATTGGCAAAAGCTGTGGAATTAGCAGAAAGCATCCGCTGCGCACGCGCAGGTGCTGCATCGGCCTTGGCTCTGCAACAACCAGATCCAGTTTTTAAAATAACAAAAAAACAAAGTCCAAGTTCAAGTCAGTCAGGCAAAGTAAAGTGTTCAGTGTGCGGTCGTACAAATCATAAGTCATCACAGTGTCGTTTTGCAAATTACACGTGTAAAAAATGCAACACAAAAGGTCATTTACGTAAAATGTGTTCAAAAATAAATTATATGACGGCTGAGGAAGTAAGTGAAGATGATGATGGTAAGTCAATTTTGAATATACACACTTTAAATGGCGAACCTATGAAAGAAATTGTCAAAATAAATGGAGTGCAGTTGGAATTTGAGATTGATAGTGGATCAGCTGTCACTGTAATATCGGAATGCACATATAATTTGCATTTTAAAAATGTGCCATTGTTACCCACCGCCCAAAAGCTTTGTAGTTACACTGGGAACAAAATGACGTGTTTAGGTTACATTACGCTGCCAGTGACATATAAACAACAGACTCATACGCTTTTTATATATGTCATACGTGATGGCGGGCCACCACTGCTAGGCAGAGATTTTATTTACAGTTTTAAATTAGAGCTTTCTGTTAAACAATTAAATTTTGTGAATCAACCATCTCACTACTGTTTTGAACTTTTACAAAAAGAATTTCCAAATGTGTTTTCCGAAAAATTAGGGTCATTTAATAAATATAAAGTCAAATTAAAATTAAAACCAGATGCAAGGCCAGTATTTTATAAAGCGCGACCTATGCCGTTCGCCTTAAAAGACAAGGTGGATAAGGAATTGCAACGTTTAGTACATCTAGGCATTTTAAAGCCAGTTGAAAGTAGTGAATATGCATCTCCAATTGTCCCTGTGCTTAAGCGAAATGGCACAGTCAGATTGTGCGCCGACTATTCAGTAAGTATAAATAAGCACTTAATTATAGACCAATATCCCTTACCCACAATCAAAGAATTATTCGCAAAGTTACATGGGGGGCAACAATTTTCCAAGTTGGATTTATCGATGGCATATAACCAGATTTTACTCAGTGATGAGGATGAGTCACAGAACATAACCTGTATAAATACTCATCGCGGGCTTTTTAAATATACACGTTTAGTTTTTGGTCTAGCTAACGCGCCTTCTATTTTTCAACGGGTGATGGAAAGTGTACTTGCAGGGATCGATGGTGTGCTCTGCCTGTTGGACGACGTGTTAATTACAGATAAATGTCCAATATCGCATTTAAATAAATTAAAATTAGTGCTTAACAGACTTCAAGATTCGGGGCTAACCCTACAAAAAGATAAGTGCGATTTTTTTAAAAATGATATATCTTATTTAGGGTACATTATCAATAAAGATGGTATCAAAAAGGATCCTCACAAGGTCAAAGCGATTGCTGATGCGCCAAGGCCCACGGATATTAGTTCATTACAGTCATTTTTAGGGTTAGTAAACTATTATAGAGGGTTTGTAGCCAATGCTTCTTGTGTGTTAAGTCCGCTGTATGATCTTTTGAAAAAGGGAGCCAAATGGAATTGGACGCCCGATCATGAACAGTCGTTCCTCAATATAAAAAAATATTTAACTTCAAACAAATTATTAGCTCATTTTGACCCTAGCGCTAAATTAATACTTACTGTAGATGCTTCCCCAAACGGATTGGGTGCAATATTGTCACAAATAGGTTGTGATGGAACGGAAAGACCTATTTCGTTCGCGTCTCGTACACTTAGTTCGGCAGAAAAAAGATATTCACAAATACAAAAGGAGGCCACCGCTATTGTCTTCGGGGTGCGGCGGTTTCATCAGTATTTGTATGGTAAATCTGAACCTTTTGTTTTACGGACAGACCATAAGCCCCTTATCTCAATTTTTGGCCCGCATAAAGGTATCCCCGAAGTGTCGGCAAATAGGCTGCAACGTTACGCAATGTTCCTAAGTGCATACAACTATATTATAGAATACATACGTAGTAAGGACAATAGCGCTGACTTCTTATCGCGAGCGAGTTTGAGCGCGGAGAGAGGGGATACTGCTACAGAAAGCAACAGCGGCCACGTAGCCGCTGCTGCCGCAGTCTACGAGAGCGCGTCGTATGTTAATTTTATCGTAGACGGTGACATGCCTGCTACGTTATATGAGCTACGTACGGAGACAGCTAGGGACGTTATACTTAGTAAGGTTAGCAAGTATGTGTTCAACGGATGGCCTAAAAAAGTAACCGATGCGAATATTAAGCCGTACTTTAACTGCCGAATGCAACTATCTTTGGAAAATGGTTGCTTAATGAGGGGGCACAAGATAGTATTGCCAGGAAAGTTACGTAGCAAAATCCTTAAAGAATTACACAATTCACATTTAGGAATAGTGAAAACAAAAAGTGAAGCCAGGTCCCGATTTTGGTTTCCAGGAATAGATAAATCTTTGGAAAATATGATTAACTCTTGCGACATTTGTAGACAACTGAGATCAGCCCCAGCCAAGTCACCGCTCAAACCGTGGCCGTATCCTACTGTACCATTTTATAGGATTCATATTGACTTTCTGGGGCCTATCAACAATAGCACATTTTTAATAGTTGTAGATGCTTATACAAAATGGGTTGAAGTGTATGATATGAATACATCAACGTCTACTTCAAATGTTGTAACTAAAATATGTGACTTTATGTCAAAATTTGGGCTGCCGAATACAATCGTTAGTGACAACGGATCGGCTTTCACTTCTACAGAATTCCAACGATTTTGCACAATGAACGGAATCAAACATTTAACATCAGCGGCGTACAGCCCGGCCAGCAATGGACAGGCAGAAAGTTTTGTGAAAATCGTAAAAAAAGGCATTAAATCTTGTATGTTATCATGTCGTAATAAATATGAATGCAATTTGAAACTTTTAAAATACCTGTACGATTATAGAAAT
Source organism: Schoenobius gigantellus (assembly GCA_963935595.1). Lineage (NCBI taxonomy): Eukaryota > Metazoa > Arthropoda > Insecta > Lepidoptera > Crambidae > Schoenobius > Schoenobius gigantellus. The sequence goes on along the minus strand of OZ012555.1, from coordinate 8,622,267 downwards.
TCTGTACATTCCGTCACCGGCTCATCACCTGCCGAATTAGTTTTCGGTCGTAAGCTCAGATCGCGTTTAGACCTACTTATCCCATCTTCGACTTCATTTACTTCCTCAGCACATAAAGTTAAACTGAAACAGTGCTCGCAGATTAAGTATTATGGTGGAAAAAATAAAGAAATATTTAAAGTAGGAGACAAAGTAATATATAAAAAAAATTATTGTAATAAAGCATTCGAATGGTGTATTGGAACTGTTACAAAAAAAATCGGGAATGTTATGTATTTAATCAAAGACAATTGTTCACATGTTCTGGTGAAGAAACATAAAAACCAAATTGCTTCGTATAAAGGTGTCAGTAACGAGCACTGGAACTATGATGATTTCAAAGTGGTTGAAAATTCGTCGAAAACATCAAGCCCTAGTGCAGGGGAGGAAAACAGGGAGCAATCCAGAAGTAGAGATAGTAGGCTTCGTGACATACCTAGAGTAGATTACACACCATTCTTTTAATTGATATGTTTGTATTACTTTTAAATCTATTGTCAATTGAGGGAGGAGTGTTATGTATGTAATCTGTGTGTGTGCGTGCTGCGTCCACGCATGTCAAATAAACAGTGTGCTAATAGCAGTCTAGCGTATTACTTGTGTTCCCTACGCGCGTATCTAACAGCTAGCCAGGCAGGTTCAGAAGAATCATGGAAGTGTCCGAAAGGGTTCCCATGCTGACCTTGTCCGGCAGCGACGCGTCCCTCCTCGGCATGTCCTCTTCGTCCGATGACGGAGAGGATGCGGCGGTGATGGACGTTTTTTTATTATTGCTTGGCCCACCTGATGGTAAGTGGTAGCCGCCGCACATGGACTTTGCTAATATCAGGGACATAGCCAAGCCGCTGCCTACTTTGAATGCAATACTCTTCTTAAGCGTCACTTGAAAATAGACATGTTATAGCGCTCGGGAAAGCACAGCAGCAGGAAGTTCATTCCAGAGCCGGACTGTAGGTACGTGATAAAAAAGAGCGCTGAAAGCGAACCGTGCTAGACGATATTGCTTCCAGGTAGTGAGGATGAACTGTACTGTATTAACGCTTTTATTGTTGCAAATCGAAATGTTTGTGTTTTTATATCGGACTGAGCTACTATTGCTATTTGCAGCAGAGAGCTATTACAACTTCACGGGAGATCCTTTAACAGGTGAGAATTGTAGTGGGTCCTTGCGCCAAGGCGTATATGAGAGGTTATCGTTGGGTTTTAGTCGGTAGGCCGCTCGGATGGCACTATGCCTCTAGTTGCCGCGGAGAGTCCAACATAACCTCGCGTTCTCAAACGTGGGGTATGCGTAAAGGTGTTTTCAGACTACGCTATAATATAATAGCATATATAGTTCATAGCACAGCAATATCGCGCACCATACATTTATTATGGACACGTTCACACTTAGCTGTACTATATATTATTGGTTTACTATACGCTATAAATTATTTGCTATACTATATAGCACAATAGTATAGCGTAGTCTGAAATGAGCTTAACGCATTTCCCGAAGTAAAAAAAGGCAGGTTCAGTCGTACTTTGGAGGAGTGGGTTGGGCGCCGGCAGGGAAGCCTCACATTTCGCATGGTGCAAGTACTGACCGGGCATGACTGCTTCGGTCACTACCTGCACCGGGTCGCCCGTCGGGAGGAAACGCCGCAGTGTCATCACTGCGACGCTCCCGACGACACTGCCGAGCACACACTATTGGTGTGCCCAGCTTGACGACGCCAGCGCAGCGAACTCAACGCTGCGCTGGGAGGTGGAAACCTCTCGCTGCCGAGCATGGTCGTGGCCATGCTCCGCGGCGAGGCAGAATGGAAGGCTGTCGCTTCCTTCTGCGAGTACGTCATCTCGCAGAAGGAGGCCGCGGAGAGGGAGCGGGAAGCAGATCCTCAAGCCGCTCCCATCCGTCGCAGACGGATTGGCAGGCGAAGACGGGCAATCACAATGGCATCCGCAAAGCGATGCCCATCTAGTGACCCTGCCGTGGAGGCCTGCGTGCACGGTTGGCCCCGTGCACGCCACCGTAAGGCCCTCCGTCTGGGGATTGCCCTGGTGTTCTCGGGCAATCCCCCCTTGGCGATAGCCCGACCAGTTGGTCGGGCTTGCCCGGGCGCGTGGGTAGTGGAGTCGCAGTGTGGACCTTATCTAGCGCGCCCATAAGGGCAGGGAGAACACCGGGGGGTTTTAGTGGGTAGGCCTGGCACTCTGCCGGGAGAGCCCCACACACGCTCGCCGGTGTAGCCAACGGCGGGTACGGTGCGGTTACGCATTTCTCCCCGAGAAAAAAAAAAGGTTCAGTCGTACTGTCCACCAAACCGAGCAGAAAAGTATCAGTATTACTTCAGTGGTAAACAATCCAAAGTAATTCCTTACATTCGTCAATAGCGCAAACAAAAAAAAAACAATTTTCCTCCACAATTTTAGCACCTTCATGATATTAATTAATTATTAGCGCTCTGTCTGTTTGTACAAATGTCACATGAGCAGGCTTTAATTAAACACCACTGACAGGTATTCGAAATATTCCGATTCACACGCCTCCCTGCTTGGAAAGCGTCAAGCATGACTGCATAATTCCGAGAATGATACGAGTACATATGGCTTAGAAACATCACATTTCGATTCGGGATAATATGATGTTATTGCGTCATATTTACGTATTTCGAATGAGGCTGTTTGTGCGGGACCCCTTAGCTTTTCTATAAGTGAACTGGTATCGTTACAAATTTTTCTATTGTATCTATTTTACTCTATAGTATGCAAAAGTAGAACCTCATTTTAATATTTTAATTTTTAATGTCTTCAAAATGTGAATAGCGTCATTTTTAAAAAAATAAAAATAAACACAATTAAATTTATTGTTATTATTAGGTATGTAATAACTAATAACAATTAATTTAGATATTTCCACGTAACAGTTTTCATCTCATATAAATTTAACAAACCACCTATTTACATAACAAAGCAACTATTTATCACACATAGTCATATATGTTTTTGTCGCATATAACCATTACGCGAACATAGTTGCGAAGAGAAGTAAAAATTTGTAAGCAAAACAATGTTCCCATTTACCTCGCTTTCCACAACGTCTTCTAGCGACTCAACTCTCACGTAAGGTGCTTTAATTTTTCAACTACCTACCTAAAGGAAAAAAAACTAAAAAAGATAAGGTAACACAAGCTTTCTGTTTCAAGGGGACACTTCTTTTCATTACCCAAGAGACACTTCGGCAGCGCAGTAGCCGCGTACAGTCGGACGCGTAAGTGTTCGACTCGAATTTCTCGTTATAACCGCGCAAGGCCCCCAACTCTGCTGGGAGTCGCAAAATACGGGCTGGGAACGAATTTAATGGCGCAAAATGCTGGAGTTACGATAGAAAGGTGGACGTGGCGATTTAGAAAATCACCCGGAGCAGGTACTAGAAGCTGGTATTGAAAATCAGAACTGCTAGATGACTTTAATGTACGCTCGCTTAATGTGTTTACTTAGTTGCTATTGCAGAATGGCTAGAGAGAGCATTAGCGAGTTGTTACACTTTAAATCGAAAATATTAGATGTGATTATGTCGAGGGTGAAAAAAAAACGTTTAAAAAATGCAAAAAGTACCTACCAAATATGCTTATATAATTATATTAACAATAATACTTATTTCTTTTTTTTATTTCGAAATATTTATTAACGCTTTTAATGTTGCAAATTCTGTTGCTATTTGCAGCAGAGAGCTATTGCAACTTCACGGGAGATTCTTTAACAGGTGAGAATTGTAGTGGGTCCTCAAAACTTGCAGGCGAATTAATCCTAATGGGATTCCTAGCAGATTGCAAGCTTGAGGCCAGGGGTTTTCAAAGTGGGGCCACCACCCAGGGGGGCGCAGGCCCGCAAAGGGGGGCTTTGGTTAAATTGAGAAAGCATAAGTAATTTTTGTGTAGATGTAATCTATATAAATAAAAATGGATATTCGAAATGTATGTACGCCCATAACTTTCGAACGACTGCACTAAATTGGATGATTCTTGATTTTATGTATTCGTTATTGTTAGGACAAGGTTTGTGTAATATAAAAATTAAAATAATTTAAACAAACATTTCAGTAATTTTGTTTAAAAACATGGCGATACAAAGTACGCCGGGTCAGCTAGTAAGTAATAAAATAACTCTTTTGATTTACAACTTTTTTGACTTTATGTAATCATTATAATTCTCGCTCGTAATTTAGGCCTAATAAATAGTTTGGGAACCACTGCTCGAGAAGTCGAGGGTGTCCTACCGTCCGAATAGAACCGGAGCCTTGAGCTTGGAATATTGGTCCTTTATTTGGATATTTTCAGTTTTCTCTAGGTAAATATTTCATTCAGATCCAACCACAAAAAAATGTTTCGCGGTTGAATTTTTTTAAAGGAATATTAGCATGCTTATTATTTTTATGAGCGTAGGTCAACACCTTCTTGAAATAACGGACACAAGTAAATAGTAAAGGTTTTAGAGGAATATTCTTCCTGTGCCTTTAGCCCCCAAGTAGGTATAATACAGGCAAATGACAATCCCTTGAAATGGTCGATTCGGTCCGGTTGACATTCATAAGTCTCAACGTTTCCCCGTCCGTCGGAGTGTCCCACACGTGGCCCCACAAATTGAAACCGAGCGCGATTGTACCCGTGTCTGGTTCGCGTGAGATAGTGCTAACTGCTTCGCCGACGCGACGCCGGAAGACGTTTCACACAAAAAGCCGATTGCTTGCGACTGTACGGCGACGACGGGACGCGGGAATTAATTTAAGACGCTCCTTTAATTCTCAACTTTTGTTGTCTAATTTGAAGAAGAAACTCTGCTCTGAATTTGCTCTGGGGGTTTTTTAATAGCCATTTTTAAGGTTTCAAAGTAGGTTCGAGAAGAATTAACAAATTCAAGTAGCGTTTGGGGGTCTTCGGCAGTTAGCTGTTCACACGTTAGGGAGTTCCTCACGTTAGAACGACGTTTAATCTCTTGCGGTATCCTTATACTTTGAGTACCTACATACTGAAGATGGTTTTCCAGTATTTATCAATTGATTTAGCATCTTAAAAGATAACGCAAGGTAACTTTCACTAATCACAAGAACGGCACCACAGCTTATTCTTCTTAGGGATGTCGTAAAAGACGATTTAAAAAGTGATTATCCACCTATGTAGTATATGAAAGGCCTCAAAGACAGCGATAAGTGATCATCTAGTCATCGATGTCTATAGATAACAAGGATCCAAAGGGGCGTTGGCGTCAGGCAGGGGGCTACGGTCGTTAAAATTTATAGACAAATCTTTGGTAACAAGGATATAGGGTAATGATGAGTTAAGACATTAATGAATTTAATAATAGTATAACTATGTAAATATAAGTAAAAATATCATGTTATTATAATGCAAACGAATTTTATACGCAAAACCATACTTTAAGTAGTGACAGTTGACAGATCGAGCTCATTGACCTTCCTATTCCTATTCTCGTTTTGAAGGCACAAGCATAAATTAAATCATTCATTACGGAATCACTACCTACCTACAAAATATCGCCTTCATTTTCATTTCCCGGAAAACGTCAATAAATAACCTCGTACGAATAAACAAGGTTAAAAACAAACACGCCTTTAAAAATATGTTTCATCTTTCACACATACAAAAAGCGACACTCGGCGGAATCCTCTCATGCCTCTTAAGAACACATTATACGGGCTCACTGTGGAGTGGGGGAACGCGTCACTGAATAAATCACCCGGCCGGTGGTTCATTAAAAAATCAAGCGTGTTTGAACCGAATTAGGGACGGAATTAGAGTGACACACTCCACCGGCCAAGGGCTCTTCAGTACTGTGACACTTTCCACTGTATTAACGATTTCATAAGGGAATTCGGGGGTTTACCTACTTGATATTTTCGGCTTAAGGGTTTTGATTCGTGCGGGCTGAGCGGGCATCAATTTCGCGTGGTCATGTAATCATTACGCCAAAGGTCAATTTTGGACAGCCTATTCACATATAATATTTGTCTTATCCTTTACGAATTAAGTTGAGATTTAAAATATTTATTTAGATTGTCTTAGAAGATAATCCCAAGCGACATTTTGTACTATTTTGGTACCTATACCTGTTAAAATCCTGTCTAAGAAATCAATTTTTTCGCGGCGATTGGTTATTGCGTTTGCAATGTAATTTATTATTATTGCATAGCTTTAATTCACTCTTCGCCAGGTTCACGAACGAAAATATTACTATTTAATGCATTCCAATTGATTTTTGTAAAGCTAGATCATTGTCTAAAAATTCCCCCGAACGTCGAACCCCTTATATTTTTAGTTAAGTTTGTACGCGGCCCTCAGGGCGCGAGATCAACTAACACTTGTTTTTTTTTGCACAAGATTCTTTTTTAAATGAACGGTAGTACAAACACTTTTATTTCGCATCGTGTGGTTGGTTGGTCACTGGTTAATTGATGGTACTATCTAATGGTGCCACGGAAAACAAACGAATTGATAACCATCTCTTTAGTCGCTATTAATACTTACGATCAATCCATCGCCGCATAAATATACATTGGGAGCCGGCTCTCACAAAAAGTAGGCTAAATAAAAAGTAAGCCAAGAATGTCCGCCAATTACGAAGCGAAAACTTCCATATTCATACAAAAAGTTGTTTACGAGAGAAGGTCATTACGGATCCAGTTCAGCTCGTCGACTTTACAATAACGGGCAAAATTTATTTGACGTCCATTTTCTTCTCGTCACCAAGGAGTTTTCAGTTTTACAGTTTGCGATGCATATATTACAAAGAATAGAATTAAATTATATTTATTATGATATAGGCATAGATGCTTTTGTTATTTTTTCTTTTTTATTACGATTATACTAGGGAACAGTCATTTTGCGGTATGGTACGTTGAAGTCAATTTTGTGTAAATTCAGTATATGCTGAATACGCGAAAAATATCAGATTTGTTGAATTGACTCTAGTTTATGAGATAAGACTTTATAGCAATTTTGCTGAAAGAAGGTCGAAATACAAAATACAATTACATATTAAAATATATTTTTTTAGAAGTGGCTATATAATAACGATAAAAAGAATAAATACATATGCTTTGAACACAAATCATTAAACAAATATTAAAAAAAACTTTTTCTGTAGGCTTTTCTATTGTGTTTATGCTCAGCAATAGTCTGCCATCTTATGGCTGTTCCGTCGGCATTGGTATCTTTCCTCCATTGTTCAAATGTCCTGATGGAACCATTCTCCTTGTTTCTCGCTTTAACCGCCAAAGTTGTCCGGTAATTTGTCCAACCGACTATGTAAAAAATATAATTTAATGCTCCTAAGCGGGAAATCCTGAGAAAATCCCTGTTTTGTAGAAATACATTCCTAGAATTCACTTTCAATTCTATTCTTCTGACTGTTAAATTTATCTAACATTTCAACTTCATCACAGTTTGCAGTCGATGATCCTGAAAATACTGGAACTGGCAAATATTTCCTGTGTAATAATTAGGGGCTTAGCCGATTCCATATTAGGATAAACTCAAATACGTTTTTGTACCGATTCATTCCTTTCATATTCACAGCACAAAAGTAACAGTCATTAAAATGATTAGTTATCTTAGTCCATATCATTGGCAGTCTACATTTAAGCCATTTATACGTCCTCCGTGGCTTCATTGTCGCAGAGATTGCACACAAGACTTACAACTTACATACGATATTCGGCGCCCCCTCTATATTTTTTTGAACAAGTTTCGTCCCAAAGTATACATGATAGGCTTGCTTCACAAAATCAGTGATCTTTTCTCTTTGTTTTTGCTGACAAAATTTGCCTGATATATGCGCAAAAGCAAAAAAAGCGCGACGATGCTTTTTAAGAGAATAATTGCAAGAGCGTCGGTGGCGCTGTGGCCTCGGCACTGGACTGTGCCCCGAGTAGAATCGGGAGGCCCGCGACTGATCCTGCCATGTACCAATATATTTTTTGTTTCACGAATTTCATATGTGCATTTATCTGACGCTCCTACGGTGAAGGAAAACATCGTGAAGAAAACTGCGAAGTAATTCAAAGGTGTATGTGAAGTCAACCAATCCGCACTGAGCCAGCGTGGTTTGACTAAGGCCTTAATCTCCCTAACTAGTAAGGGTAGGCTCGTGCCCCTCGGTGAGGACGTATATGAACTGTGATGATGATGAATTGCAATGTACCCAAAATAGGGCACGAACTGTTAACCTTAAGATCTAATTATCTAATAATCTAATTGATCGCATTTATGTTGAATATCTCAAGAACCAAGGCAATCCATACAAAGTAAATACATATCGGGTATATATGTCGGATAAATTAAAACCAATAACAAAATTAATGCCGCAGAAAACATTTTTTTTTGTTCCGCATATATCACCTATTCCTTGTATGCAATAGAGAGCCGATGCATATATTGTAATACATTATTATGTGCTGGACATTGTACACGTATTTATTCAGTTCCAACACTTTTCGTAGAACTTACCTATTTGTTTTCTTCTCACTGACATAAATCATATTCGCATCTACAGATAATAATATCATGTCTGTGACAAATAGTCTTCCTTGAATTTAGTTTTTATATTTTTATGCCTCGGTGTTAGTTTTGAGAAAAAACACGTTTGATGATCATACGCATGGGTTGTTCACGTGATGACGACGACGACATGACGAAAATGTTGTAAATAAATATTTTTTTCCATTTATATGTATACCTCATTTTATCAATTAACATAGCTCAAATTTACGAAAATTTAAAAAGGAATAAATCAAAACAAGACAAAATTCCGACTCGGGCGAGTAAAAGATGCCGCCTCAGGGAAAAAAAGATGCCGATTTATTTATTTTTCAGCATAATTATTTAGAATTTTTAAAGAAGATGCGAAGTCACAAATTACGAAATTTCTTTCTTTATAATTTTCTCAAATCTATGAACATCAACGACAATATCTCGAATGGCCGCCGGTAGGGTGTTATTTTATCTTTAAAATTTATATCAGCATCAAAATCACAGATAAATTGTGCGACATTTTGAAATATTGTGCATCAAGTCAAAACTAGTTATTACTAGTTAAACCGTAAGGTTTTCCATATGTTATGGACATGATGAGCATAGAGGTTGGGTTAGTGGTAACTCTCTGTGCTCTGCGGGATAGGTAAGTCGACTAGCTATTACGCATAGTACCGAACGACGGTAATGCACTGCGAGTGATACCGCGCCACAAATTCATTTATAGTTGTAGCATTTTAAGTTGTAGGTATACGTAGATTACTGTAAATAGTTTTTAGTTTATGGTAGATTTGTAAATACGATTATTTTAATGTAAGGTACCTATGTGATATTTGTTTATGTTTGTGTACCGTCAATATGTGTAATATTTATGTCGGCTGAAATAGCAATATGTTTGTCTTGTTCGTGTCATTGTCCAAAAATTCAGCCATACGGAGCGCAAAAGCATTCCACCTCGTTAAAAAAATTGTGTTTTATGAAAATTCAACATCTGTATCAATTCAAATGCGTATATACTCGTATTTATTATAAAGGCTATATACCCTTTACAGAGGCTTTTTAATACACCGCACTGATTAGCTCTCCCCGCTCGTACGCGTGTGTTTCAAGCTTTACGGCAATTTTGGACTTTGATGTGGTTTTAATGGAACATTCGTTTATTTAGTCTTATTGTGATATAATATTAAAATCCTATCGCTTTTCGGTAATTTTCAGTTGGTCGGCACGATATCATGGAAGTTGTTATTACTTACTTGTTAACAAGATGATATTAGTTAACGTTTATATAATTTTTTTATGTTAGCTATACAAGTTTATTTTTTAGTTATGACAAAAATTTTGTGTGCTTGTTCAGACAAGCAAACTGAACAACTTTCCCTATGGGACCAACTTCGAAATCGCAAAAAAAAATCTGCTGTTCCATACAAATGTTCAACATTCACTGAACCTAAATGTATGAAACAGCAGACTTTTATTTTGCGATTTCGAAGTTGGTCCCATAGTGAAAGTTGTTCAGTTTGCTTGTCTGAACAAGCACACGAATTTTTTTGTCATAACTTAAAAATAGCGGTGTATAAGTAAAACATTTATTATATTTGTCAACTTATGGGATTTAGCGGATATCTCAGAATAATTTTCGTCCATCCAATGAATATAAATTTCAATACCCTCGCAATATTCTCGTGGACAACCATTGTAAAGCTCATTAAAAACCAAGCAAGGGTATGTTTCCTAGAACGAATAACTATTTTTTGATAATGCCAACACTAAACTTACTCAAGACTACTAAACTTTTTTCTCTAGAAATGTCAAAGTCACGAGAGACGAGTATCTAACCGTTCCGCTATCGATACGAGTAGGTATCACAAGCATTGTATCACTCCTTTAAGCCTCGACAAATTCGATTCCCCAACGATGCCAAGTATTCCACTATCGTGGGGTACTTAACTTTTAACTCCATCCCTTTGGAGGGTGAAATTTAATAATCCGCCAAGAAGATGCCCCGACCGAAATTCGTGCGGAACTTTATTCAAATCTCAAGGATATTCAAAAGATACAATTAACTTAATCTTGGGAAAGTTTTAATTCCCCGGAGCCGCGGCTACGTGAAAACCCGTTCGTGGAGAAAAAAATCGGTGCTCGAATAGATACAGTTGAGTCTTGACTAGATGTATATAGGTGTCTAAAATATACACGCACTACCTGCGGTTTTGGTTGGGCTTTTATCGAAATAAATCAACAATAACAACAACAAACAGTTAATATTTTTTGCGGTCTCAATCACTCACATACATATATACATTTTCATACACACACACATACACATACACACACACACGTCCATCACGGCCTTACCACAAAAAGTATTTAAACACTGTCTTAAGTTAAACACTGTTTCATTTGTTTTAAAAGGATAGATAGAGACAGCATCATGTTTAAACAGTGTTTAACTTAAGACAGTGTTTAAAAACTTTTTGTGGTAAGGCCGTCAATGTTTTGTTTAAGCTGACCATGGTTGGTTTGTATCATCCCTGGGTTGAGCCTGGTGTTTCAGTAATACAGGCTTTAAACCTAGTACAGGCTCCAGATCTCATTAAAGTCAGTTCCTATTTAAGTCAGCAATTATTTCATTGTACCTATGTGAGAGAAATAGGGAAATGTTTATGTTGAAGTTGTCAAAGTAATTAAAAATAATGTAAAAGTAGGTTTTCAAATAATAAGAGCAACAATGCGAAATTTCGAATTTCTAAACGAATATACACACCCTAAAAAATATATAATAAAGGAAGTTGTCAAAGTAATTAAAAATAATGTAAAAAAAGGTTTTCAAATAATAAGAGCAACAATGCGAAATTTCGAATTTCTAAACGAATATACACACCCTAAAAAAATATATAATAAAGGACCCTATTTATCGAACTGCATCATAATCCGAACACTTGGATTTGAGATTATTAACATAGAAATACTCGCTCAGTCTCTAAATTGCATATTATCAAAATATCATAATGGCAATTATTAAAAATATAGTAATTAATATATTAAAATACCGATACACATACTGCGAAACCGCTTAAACAGCATGCTACTAAAATCATATTGATTTCAAGCATTTGGCTAGAAAATAGAATATTACATTATTGTACCGAGTAAGTATATGCTCGCATATATACATACATATACGCTTTTTATACTTTCCTCTGTTTTATGGTTGCCTCCTTTTGTGTTTGTCTTTGTTGTTTTTTACACCGCAATAGAGTTCATTTCTTCTACGTACGTGCAGACTCCGGAACGAACTCCTAACTGCGGTGTTTCCTGAGCGCTAGGATATGTCCAAATTCAATCGAGGTTTAAAAATGGCTTTCTCTCCAGGTATGCAGAAACTGACCTACGCCCCTGGCATTGCAGATGTCCATGATGAGCGGTGGTTACCACTTATCATGAGGTAGGCCACTTGCTCTTCTCCCACCGTTAACAATAAAAAAAAGCAAGGGAAGCTCTAGGGCCTTAATCTCAGCTGATGGTTTGTGATGATAAGACCAAAGATGTCGATGCGAGTTATCTTGACTCCCGCCTGATATAAAGCGGTAAAAGAGGCCCAAATGAGTTGACAGATAGAGTAGGGTCGACATCCACTATCCTACCTGCCCGCCCCTTGCAGCCTAAAAGAGGCTTTTTCACGCCTCTTTTGAAGGAACCCATGTTCTAGGATAGAAGAAACACTTGCGCAGGTTGAGAATTCCAAGTGTGGGATGAACGACAGAAGAAGGAATCTTGGGATTTCTTGATACGGTGTGAAAAAGAGGATGACTCCGAAGGCCCTTACGCGTGTTTCTGTTAAGGAATGGACTGATGGTTATCTTACCTCCAATCGTAGGAACAAAGACATGTTATTGACGTTGTTATTACAGCGACAAACTTAGAGAAGGCTCTAGTAGTTAGCCAGGTGCGCCCAGAAGCCTTGCCAGTATCTTAACCAAGCTGAAAAACTTACGCCTCAATTGGGAATCGAACTTTAGACCCCTAGAACAATATCGGTTAGTCTCAACTGAAAGACCACGGAGGCAGTGTTTGTTGCAATTTAGGTTTGTCATTGTCTCCGAATCTCTAAAGTTAAGTGTACGCATGTCAGACGTTTATTACAGGAGGTACATGACATTTAGGACACGTATACCTGATGTGCGGTCATCAGGCCGCACGGGGGTCGTCTCAAGCGCAGAGCTCTAGGGAGCCGTGTGTCAATCCGTGTCACATCGTCCGTGAATAGTGAATGACCGTCTGGGGCGATCAATCGCCCTCGCTGCCAATCTGGCCGGGAAATTAGGGAATCACGGCCTAATATCGCGTGGACACAGCGGTGTAAGGTATGATCTTGAGGCATGCGGCTTTAGCGGGAACGTCATACGAGATTTTGAACTCTTAGCCTATTTAATCTGTGGCTCGGCGGTATTGCTGTAATTTCCTAACAATAGGTATGTGCAAAGTTTTAGCGATGAAAGGTGACTGAATTGGATGTCATCAAGTTAACACTGGGGCGATCTTTATTCAGTTAATAGGGTAAAACCAGGATTTTGCGTCCATGGGTAAGAATTTTTGTAGGCTACGATTAAGGCAGATAAGGCAGTCAGGCAAATATTCTTTAAAATTATTCTAGGAGAATACTACTAACTATAATGATACGATTCAAAGACGAAAGTTTTTCAATATCACCAACTATAGTCTGTTTAAAATAAGAAGGTTCGTGTGACAGGTAGAATTTTCCGTTTTATGCATACTAGTTCCCATGATTAAAAATATTATGTTTTAAAAATATAACTTATCTCTTTAGGTTATTTTTATAAAAAATGCAATAATTCATTCCACATTAAATAAAATTTGAATTCTGAAAAAACATTTGTTTAAAGTTTACAAATAAAATATTTGTGTAAAGTATTTGTTCCGATTCACGATTTAAATACGTACTTAATTATACAAATATTTTTTCAGAATTATTCATATTTAACTGCACTGATATTCATGTTTCTATTTAATGTGGGATTAATTATTGAATTGTTGATAAAAATAACTGAAGAAGATGTTATATTTTTAAAACATAATATTTTAATCATGGAAACTACTCGTAGTATGCATGTGTTGAGAGTGGACTGTATTTAGGTACTTGAGTTAAACGCTGGTTTCTTTGTGATAATATTTGGAGCTTTATTTACTTCTTGCAAGACGACTTCCACTGACCGACTACAACTGACTACAATTTATCAGTATTCGGCCCTATATTTATACACTATCCCTTGGTCCGCGGGGGGACATCCCGCCCGCGGACCAATCAAAAGGGGCCGAATTTATTTACGATATGGTTCATTCATGGGGACTTGGCCCGCATAAGCTTAGACTACGTCCGCTGCTTAGTTCTGGGTCCCCGGCACTTGCGAACTGTCGTCAACATCCTCCCCCCGGCGAGAACTCGTACTCGCCTTCGCCGTAAGACAGTGCAGCGCGTCCCCTCCCTCTAGTCCGGGGAGTGTGCGGTATGTCAGGCCGATGTGCAGCGCGTCCCCTCCCTCTGGTCCGGGGAGAGTGCGGTCGATTTTTCTTACGCCGTCCGGTCCCGGGAAAATCTTGTCTATGCGTCCCCGCGGTCAGACATTCCGGGGAAGCATGGGGTCTGCGACCAGGGTCACACCTCTGTCGTCGAGCTCTGCTGGCGTCGCAGCTTTGGGGCGAGGTACAAGGTTCGGGAGGTACTCCCGCACCCATCGACGCCAGTAGTGATCGGTCAGCGTTTTTGCCGACCTCCACGTGTGGCGACTTCTCGCGCTTGCTCCCGTTCTTCGTACAGTGGAGCGCGGTTTGTGAGTCGCTCCAGTTCACGGCTTCGTCCACGGGAATGCAGTGATCCGTCTTGACGCTTTGAGCGAGTCTAGCTCCGATGAGCGCAGCCTGCATCTCCAGCCGTGGAATCCTTTGTGGCGGCGCGGCCTTCACCTTGGCCGACACCAAGATCGTTCCTGAGGTGCCATCTTCATTTTGGTGCACCCAATATGCCGCCGCAGCGTATGCGTCTTCGCTCGCGTCGCAGAAAACGTGCAGTTCGCGACGCGTTACTCTTCTCCCCCCGTTGTAAGACCGGGGTAAGCGCAGTCTGCCGACGGCTTCCAGGCTCGTAAGCCAGTCTTTGGACATCGACGCAATCTCGGGAGGGACTGGCTCATCCCAGTTCGTCTTCAGCCGCCATAATTTTTGCTGCGCGATCTTCACCGTAGCAGTGTAACAGCTCAACAGCCCGAGAGGGTCATAAATGCTCATGACTGTCGAGAGTGCTTCCTTCTTCGTCGGCGGCCGAAGTTGCGTCTTCACCTCGTTTGGGACGCGAGCCAACGCGATGTTGAAGCGCAATGAGTCTTGCGCGTCCCACATGAGGCCCAGTGCCTTTTCTGGCTTCCCAAGGAGCGTAGTGGTCGCGCGGCGTTCACTCTCTACGTTCCTCAAGAGCTCCGCGCTGTTACTATTCCACCCCTTCAGGTTGAAGCCAGCTTCTTTGTGCACTTCGTCGACTTGTTGGATCGTTCTCGCTGCTCGTTTGACGGTGGACTCAATGTTGGTCATCACTCGCTTGTCCTTTGCCCTCGTGTGTGCTGACTTCAGCGAGATTCCCAGCGATTCTAATTGGAAGTGCTCGCTGACCCGTCGTTCGATGTTTTGCGTCCACACGTGCAGCACTTCATCTTGGCGCTTGATTATTACGTTGGTCGGTGCCGTTCCGTGCACCACCCATCCGAGTTCCGTTCGGGATGCCGCGGGCTCGTTCCGTTTGCCCACGCGCAGCTTTCGGGTAACAATCAGCGGCCAGTTATCGGATCCGATGAGTATGCGAGGTTTCGCGTTCTTGTATACCAACTGATCTTGCAGGTCAGTGAGGTGATCAAACTGCACCTCTTCCTTTGCAATTGATTGAGTGGCGAGGTTCAGGTCCGCCATTGTTCGCGCAGAACACGCCTTGAAGCTGTTCGTGCTTCGTTCGGCGATGCGTAGTGAAACGACGCGGCTGTCGATTTCACGCTGTCGGTCGTCGATCCCTTTTACGCGTAGCTGCGTCGCGGGGCCATCCAGGCCTATCTCTCGTGCCAGTCCCTCTTCTATGAGCGTCACTGTGCTGCCTTCATCGAAGAGCGCGTATGTGTTACGCTCCCCGTTCTTGCCCGATACGGTTACTGGGCAAACCTTGAGTTTCACAGTGCACTCAGTTCGGGTTGAAGAGACGCTTGCTTCCTCCGGCTGGTGAGTTCGGGCCGCAGGTGCTTCGGCGTGAAGCAAGCGGTGGTGCGGCCGACGACATCCATTCACGCCACATGGTTTCTGGCGGCAATTTATTCTTCGGTGCTTGCTCCTCAAGCACTTGAAACACAAGCCAGCTTTCTTCGCGACGTTCCATCGTTCGTCCAAACACATCTTCTCAAACTCGTCGCAGGCGTCAAGTCGGTGTGCGTTGTTGCACTGTGCACAGCGTTCCGGGTCCGTCTTGTTCGACGACGACGATTCTGCTACGTCGTACGCCCTCCTCCTCTGTTCGGGTTTAGGGGCGGGGCGTCGCGGCGGTCGCGGCGTCGGTTGCGCGTCGTCGTACTGTGCACGGCGTTCCGGCTCGGTCTTGTCCGACGACGACGGTTCTGCCACGTTGTACACCCTCCTTCTCTGTTCGGGTTTAGAGGCGGGGCGTTGCGGTGGTTGCGGCGTCGGCTTGTGAGTCGTACCGGAGTATCCGTGCTTGAGTGCTCGATCAGCCTCTCGCATGAGGAACGTGGTCAACTTGACTATTTCCGGCTCAGGTTCATTGTGTTCTTCGGCGTAGTCGCACCATTTCGTCTTTAGATGCGGGCTAAGCTTCTCGAAGATTTCTCTCACGAGCAGCGGATTGTGTAGATAGTTCTTTTCTACGTTGTTAAGCACGGCTACGACATTCTGTACTCGAACTGCGAAGGTGTTGAGTTCTATCGCAGTGGAGCCGAGCTTCGGTAGTTTCTTCAGGTCTTCGAACGCGACGTCGATCAATATTTCAGGCCTGCCAAAACACTGCTGCAGCGTCTTCATGATGACGTCAGGATGCGCTGCGGTGCTCAGTAACGGCGCGACGGTCTCCTTGGCTTCGCCTCGCAGACAGTTACGGAGGCGCGCAAGGTTTTCCACTTTTGAAAACTGGTACACGGCCGTCGTTTCTTGCATTGCTGCGGCAAACTGCAGCCACTCTAGCGGTGATCCCGAGAATAGTGGCAGGTCGGTGGCTTGACGCGGCGGCGGTCACGACCTCATCATGTGGTCGAGCGTGCCGGCTAAATGTTCAATAGCCCGTCCTCTCGAGTGCTCGCGATCACGCGGTGTGGTTGTTTCTTCCCACCGTAGTCTCGTTCGGTGCGCGACTGGAGTAGCGATTTCAACCTCCCTAGGTCTAACTATGTCGCGTCTCACCGGTGCGAGTACGGGTTCCGGTTCGAGCACTTGATGCACTTGTTCCTCTTGCCTCGAAGTCTCCTGTAGCCATGCCTCAACTCGTTCGTGGTTTTCCGCCGGTTCGGTCTCTTCTTCCAGCATACTGCCATCTTCGGCGGCGGCTAGGTCGGCGGTTAACTTTTTTCGAATAAGCTCCGCTTCAATTTCTAGCTCCTGACGTCGTACTGCAGCTTCCTCTGCAGCTTCCTGGCGTCGTACTGCGGCTTCCTGGCGTAGTGCTGCGGCTTCTTCTGCAACTTCCTGGCGTCGTACTGCAGCTTCTTGGCGTCGTACTGCAGCTTCCTGGCGTAGTGCTGCGGCTTCCTCTGCAACTTCCTGGCGTCGTACTGCAGCTTCCTGGCGTCGTACTGCAGCTAGTCTCTCTTCGGCTTCGAATTGCAGGCGGGCGATGGCACTGGCGGTCGATCTCGTGGAGCGAGCAATGTTCCTAACCGGCGTCGTCTTATAAACATGACGCGCATTCTCCTCCTCGCGAGTTGGCATCCCTTCCGGTCGGTGAAGTTGTTCGGGGCGAGTTGAGCCCCCTTCCGGTCGGTGAAGTTGTTCGAGGCGAGTTGAGACCCCTTCCATTCTTGGTTGTTCGGGGCGAGTTGAGACCCCTTCCGGTCGGTGAAGTTGTTCGGGGCGAGTTGAGACCCCTTCCGTTCGTGGTTGTTCGGGGCGAGTTGAGACCCCTTCCGTTCGGTGTCGCCGTTCAGTGCGACTTGAGATCCCTTCCTCGCGGTACAGGTTTTCGTCGCGAGTTGAGACCCCTTCCGTTCGGTGTCGCCGTTCAGTGCGACTTGAGATCCCTTCCTCTCGGTACAGTTTTTCGTCGCGAGTTGAGACCCCTTCCATTCGGTGTCGCCGTTCAGTGCGACTTGAGGTCCCTTCCTCGATGCCCGGTTCCATTTGGGCGGCGACAGTCGTCGATGCGGATGGCGATCGTGGTGGGTGGTCGAATACGCACACCAAATCTTCCTTCCCGCTCTGGCTCCGTGTAACTACCATCACTTGTACTTGTTTAGATCCGGTTCGGTAGGACCAAGATGTTGAGAGTGGACTGTATTTAGGTACTTGAGTTAAACGCTGGTTTCTTTGTGATAATATTTGGAGCTTTATTTACTTCTTGCAAGACGACTTCCACTGACCGACTACAACTGACTACAATTTATCAGTATTCGGCCCTATATTTATACACTATCCCTTGGTCCGCGGGGGGACATCCCGCCCGCGGACCAATCAAAAGGGGCCGAATTTATTTACGATATGGTTCATTCATGGGGACTTGGCCCGCATAAGCTTAGACTACGTCCGCTGCTTAGTTCTGGGTCCCCGGCACTTGCGAACTGTCGTCAACAGCATGAAACGGAAAAAGTCGACCTGTCACCGAAACCTTCTTACCTTGAATAGACTATACAAGGCTATTAAAAAAGCTGATAAGTATAATCGCACTAAGCAATAATAATACGCGAATTATTTTTCGAATTAGAAATAAGACAAACCGAAGAATTCTACAAAATTCTCTGTAGACAGATAGCTTGCGTTCAGGGCACACTTTGACATCAAACAACAAAATGTAACAAAGTTGTAGTTAAGACGCGCCACTGATAGGAAGCGAAATTACACCTCGCTTCAGCACAACTGCTGTAATCACAAACAATTTCAAAGAGAAGAAAATTGCGATTCGCAATATTGTAAGGTCGACCGAGGCACGAGAGAGTGGCTGGTTTTAGGTGTCCGGGAGTATTATAATACTGCACAAATTGTGTTTTGTCACTCAAATATTTAAACAACAAAGTTAGCAATCATGTGTCCACACGATGAAAGTGGCACCAGGCACCCATAGTTCTCGTGGTTCTTGTAAGATTCGCAGAGCTGCAACCCCCACAATAACCACAGTGGATGCTGCCAACTTGTAGAGTTTAGCTGCAGTACCCAGTAATTTAACTGTCTGTCTTACCATTCAAATAGGAACACAGCAATGCAAGTACTTCTTAGCGGCAGAAATAGGTAAGATTGCGGTACCCGCAGAGATAAGTAAGGACAGTCTCTTTCTGGTAAAATAATCCGTAAATAATTCGATAAGACTAAAAAAGAACAGCCCGAGCGTGATCAACTACTAAATGTGTCTTTCGTAGTATATAGAAGTTCGAGGCGTTTTACAATTTTGTTACCGCAGCAACGTTTACTGCCGTCACGTCTAGTTTATTCGAAGAACAACCATGAATTTTTCTTTCTTTCATATGTATATGTTATCTGTAACAAACAACTTTGCATTTATTTAACAAAGACCTTATGCGTACTCTTTCAACAATAGCTATTAAAAACTTCATATCGCTACCGCTCATGACATACTCCATCTAAGCGTTCTAACTGCTTATGAACAAAGATTGGATCTTTACTGTGAAAATCTAGATTGCGAGCAGTGTACACGTCTGCGAGGCTCGTAGAGACGGAGCCGTGGCACCGTGGCCTTGTTACGTTAACAGGCTTTGAGGAGCTGATTACGTACATATACAGACGTCAGTTTCATAGTCTGGAAGCTCTTGAAGATTTCACAAAGTTATTTTTATGCCTCCCTTCTTCAACCCTAGTCTCACTGCTGGGCATGGGTTTTGCCTTAAAAGAAGGAAGTACCCTTTTCCATCTCTTGGCAGAGGTATTATTTACCGTAAACTCCCTCAGTCGGTTTTTGATGTCCACGGGAAGGAAGTAACTTTTGATAATGTTGGACAAAAGCAATAGCCAGTTTATCTATGATCGAGGTATCCGAGGCTCGAGCCCCTCGGTGGGGACGTATATGAGCTGTGATGATGATGATGAGGTATCCAAGTGAAGTTAGGTTTCATTTTCTGTGTAGATTGTCATCCGCCATCAGCCAAGATGAAGCCTCCTCACTTCAATCCACATTCGGTCCAGTACTGGGCACTAAATACCTATATGTATGTATTGTAATACCAGTGTAGTGTTAAAAAGTAACTTTACACTAGAACTGAGCGTCAACAGTCCAAGTAGCGGTGGAGCTAAAACTAACTAAGTGTGAGTGTTGTCATTAATTTTAGACACAGATTTTTATGGTCTTTCTTTTATTAAGAAGGTGATGTTTATAAGAGACCTTTATTCCTTTTGACTGATATATCAGTATGAATATCACTGTATATAAAATTAGTACTGTAGACACTTGGCGCGTTTGATTCCCAGCTCTGGCAAGCAACAGTTAAATATCAATGTATGCAGATACTTTTCTTTCTAAACACGTAAAGATGTTTCCTTATGCTATAACTCATATTGGATACTTTTCATTAGCGATTTACTTACTCTGATTAGTTATGCTTTCTACAACGAGTCATATTGTAAATTATTTTACAAAAAATGGAGACCGACTTTGAAAAAGTTAAAATATTATAAGAATAGGCACAGACAACATCACACTTATATATCGAAGTCGGTGCCAAACGATGATCCCCTTTTTTTTTTTTTTTTTTTTTTCTCGGGGGGAAATGCGTAACCGCACCGTACCCGCCGTTGGCTAGACAGCGAGCATGTGTGGGGCTCTCCCGGCAGGGTGCCAGGCCTACCCACTAAAACCCCCCGGTGTTCTCCCTGCCCTTATGGGCGCGCTGGGTAAGGTCCACACTGCGACTCCACTACCCACGCGCCCGGGCAAGCCCGACCCACCGGTCGGGCTATCGCCAAGGGGGGATTGCCCGAGAACACCAGGGCAATCCCCAGACGGAGGGCCTTACGGCGGCGTGCACGGGGCCAACCGTGCACGTAGGCCTCTACGGCAGGGTCATTAGATGGGCATCGCTTGTGCGAATGCCCGCCTTCGCCTGCCCATCCGTCTGCGGCGGATGGGAGCGGCTTGAGGATCTGCCTCCCGCTCCCTCTCCGCGGCCTCCTTCTGCGAGATTACGTCCTCGCAGAAGGAGGCGACAGCCCCCCATTCCGCTTCGCCGCGGAGCATGGCCACGACCATGCTCGGCAGCGAGAGGTCTCCGCCTCCCAGCGCAGCGTTAAGCTCGCTACGCTGGAGTCGCCAGGCCGGGCACATCAATAGGGTGTGCTCGGCAGTGTCGTTGGGAGCGTCGCAGTGGTGACACCGCGGCGTTTCCTCCCGACGCGCGACTCGATGCAGGTAATGACCGAAGCAGCAATGCCCGGTCAGTACCTGCACCATGCGGAACGTGAGGCTGCCCTGCCGGCGCCCAACCCACTCCTCCAACACCGGACGAATCGCGTCGATCGTCCGGTGGCCGGCAGCTGGGGAGGCGAGTGCCTCACTCCATCGACGCAGAGCCTCCCTCTGCGCCTGGGTACGAATCCGCTCCACTTCCTCAGGAGCGGATCGCCCCCCCCCCCCCCGTTCACTAACGGCAACCCGATGTCGATACACCTCTGCATGTACGCGTGCATCGACATCCCACGGCGTTTGACCCGCTAGAACGCAGGCCGCGCCATGGCTGACCGTGCGATAAGCTCGCACGGCCCGGGTTGCTATGACCCTCTGCGGACGTCGCAAGAGGGCCACCGTTCGGGGGGAGAGGCACTCCGCCCATATCGGGGCTCCGTAGAGTGCCATCGACCGTATCACCCCGTGATACAGTCGACGGCACGCCGATCCTGGTCCTCCCACATTAGGGAGGACCCAAACGACCCAACCCCTAGAAAATCTTAAAATTTGTCACCGACTTCAATATAGAAGTGTGACGATATTGTCTGTGCCTATTCTTATATTAATTTTAATTTTTCAGTGTTTTTGAAGTCGGTTTTTATTTTTTGTAAAATATTTTTTATTTTTAACTTTTTAGTGAATTAAATCTTTTAAGTGAAAGAAACCCTAATTTTGTAGGGTTTTTCATGATTTTATGGGATCCCATCATCAGATCCTGACTTTGGTGACCTTGGGACCACCCCAGGAGTATACTCTATCGTATATAAAAAGAATTTTGAATTGTTATATTATTTTTAACTTTTTTGAAGTCGGTTAAAAAGTCGGTTAAAATTTCCTATCTCAAAAACTACTGAACCGATTTTGATGAAACTTGCAGTATTCCCTAAGTTGAACAATACCTAGTACAACAAAAAAAGAATTACTTAAATCGGATTTGTAGTTCCGGAGATGTGCGAACACAAACATAAAAATATACATTACATACACTTTTGAAATTTGGCACATTTGTTCAGACGCTGATATAGACGAAATATATGATATAGCTGATATATTATACGAAAACTGGGCAGTTCTGGAGATATTACATACGGGTCGAATTGATAACCTCCTTATTTTTGAAGTCGGTTAAAAAGGTCTGTGTACGCGTTTCCAAAACAAGTACCTAAAGGTGAAATATAATATCACATTCATGAAACGGCCGCGTGCCTGATTCCCTCGTACCAAAGTTGGCAGCACAGGGCTTCAACTGGAGCGATAAACTCGTTACTGGCGTGTTTGCACAGAAGCCCACTCGAGCTGATGTTTGGTTTGCACCGCACGCATGTGTACTTGTCTCTGATTAGTTAGAGCTAATTTACGCTTTGTATACACATACATCATCGACACCACCAGGACATATAAATATTTAAGCATGCATCGATTTGTCCGGCTCGAAGGACCAACATGCGAAAACAGTTAGACCATCCATTGACCTATTATTAAAAATAAATCTACGCCTACCTAAACCTTTAGTTGCATCTTGCCGTAACAATTTATGATATCAATTGGATTAAGATACTGCTGTTATACAGTTAGTTGTTGCTTACTTTATGTTGCTTATTTAATCGATGTTGACTTTCATTATTGAAAACGAGAAACGAATGATTGATTTTTCATTACTCTTATTCATCATTTCTTCTTAGTATTGTTTTCTTGTTTACACTATCGAAATTATTTGTGGAAATACTTCAGTGAATTAATAACCTTGGAATAGTGTTTTCCAATTTTTATTTTAAAATAGGTAGTTCTGAACAAATACTTTTTATATAACTAGCTAGACCCGCTGTACGGTGCAAAGAAATGGTTTAAAAAAGATGCTGCTCTTAGTCCCTAATTTGGCGAACTTGTTACTAAAAATGTTTTTACACGTATGCATATGTGATACGTGCAATCGGAACGCACTACTTTAATGTTTCTATCTTCTTTACTCTGAAATGGTACTACTGATTCCTTTTTCTACCCCTCAAGCTGTGCTGCCCGCCGGCCTCGTAGTGTGCTTCCAACAGCTTGTTCAATCCAATAGATATTTTTTTCTGCATAAAATAAATTATCCCTCTACTAACATTAAATTTCTGGACAGTCAATTTAGATTTGTCTCTGCAGTCAATTCACCGTCAGCAAACTCACAAGAGTATTCCGCCATATTCGAGCATTGTCAATTGTCAGTTACACGAGGGCCATTAGGAGATCGCAATAAAACAGCAACGTCGCCAAATGAACAAAATAAAGGACCAATATAAGCCTCTGCATTTAAAAAAGGTAAATATTTCTCCCGTCCCATTAAATATAATACAGAATTTCCTTTTCCTTGTTGCCAAAGAAAAGTTCGGGCGCGCGTCCGTTCCGCCAAGGACTGAATTCGACGATAAATGATGAAATTTGTTTTGTGTTTTGTGCGTGTGTGTTTATTTTTCTCAAGGAAAAAACAACAATATAAGTCCTTTTAATATTAAGATACTTTACAATTTACATTTTGGAATCAGTGAGCAGTTTGGGGGCACATTGGAGATATTGGCGTGTACGGCTAACGATTGCTAGGTTTGGCGCAGGCCTATAACTCATCTCATGGTTTTCAGATGATATTATGATGAAATCATATACAAAACTTGTCATAAGATTTCCTTTCAGATTTCTGATCATTCGTTCATTATATCAAGATGGCATTATGTCACAGTGATGATATCATTGGCGATCGGTAATACCAAATGAAGCATTTCATGATTTCCTTATCTAAAAATTTATACCATGTCATACGATGAAAGATCCATAATAGGCTGTGATGGGTGTTCAGGAACATCTCGAGCTGTTCCACTGCGTGCTTCGGAAGGCACGCTATACTGTGACTCCTACGCCTAAACTCGCCCCTGACGTGTCAGCTAACTGTCCCATCGGAGTACGCGAGTGAAGGAAGTGGGAACAGAGAGTGCACTAGTATTTGTGTATTCACTTGTGCATTACAAACATCTCCTGCGCAAAAAGTTAGTCTCTTTTGAGATTTGCCGCTGTAACCGAACATCGGTTAGGAGATTATTATTGTCAAAATAAGCCATGTTAGTCATTTTTAACCGACTTCAAAAAAGGAGGAGGTTCTCAATTCGATGCATATTTTTTTTGTGTGTATGTTACGCGATTACGCCGCCAATTGTGGACCGATTTTCAAAATTCTTTTTGTATTTGATAGAGTATACTCCAAGGGTGGTCCCATGGTCACCAAAGTTAGGATCTCATGATGGAATCCCATGAAAATCGAGGAAAACCCTTAAATTTTAAGGTGAGTCCAACGTGTTTTGTATGTTACGCGATTACTTTGCAAATTGGGATGATGACTGAATTCTAATTTTTACGTGTTGTCATTAAACATTAAAATACCGTGGAAAAAGATGCAGTCCTGTGAAATTAGAATTAAAATCGGCTTAGAAATACATTAGATACAAGCATTTTAAGTTGTTAATTTGAAGGCGATTAGACAGATCCGACATCAACCGTGACGTCATCGTTGAGTACTGCCATATAAACTCCTTGTAAATTGCCGTTTTGCTAGAAAGAGATGGAGAAAAATCTTTAATACCTTATATCTTGGTTTTTATAGTTATTCGAAAACCGTTTTTTTCTTTCTGTGTATTATATGAATGAGCTTCTATTAAAGCAAAAACATTTTTTTTGTCATCGAGCCTATTGTGGACCGATTTTCAAAATTATTTTTGTATTTGCTAGAGTATACTCATGGGGTGGTCCCAAGGTCACCAAAGTCAAGATCTGATGATGGATTCTCATGAAAATCGAGGAAAACGCTAATTTAATACACAAAAAAGTTAAAAATATTTTCCAAAAAATTAAAAACCGACTTCCAAAACACTGAAGTGTTAAAAATAGGTACAAACAACATAGCACTTCTATATTGAAGTCGGTGACAAGGAGATCATCGTTTGGCACCGATTTCAATTTAGAAGTGTGATGTTGTTTGTTGACATATTCTTATATTATTTTTAAATTTGAGTTTTTTTGAACTCGGTTTTTATTTCTTGTAAAATATTTTTTTGTTATTGTCAAAATAAGCTACGCCGATGGTATGAAGAAAAACCGCAATTGTAACTTCTTGTTCGTTTTTGTTAGATGGCCGGCAGAATTCGGTCGTTACCGGGATAGCATTTTTGAAGGTACAACAATGGTACTTCCTACTAAAATATAAGTATTTTTTATAACAAGTTAGTACACGTGACACAATTTATACAGTATCTTAAAAATAAATATGTACTTGTTTTTTTTTGTTTATTTATAAGGGTCGAATTTTGTTCGACAAATAAAGGGAAAATTTTGGATCTCGTCGACTTTCAAAATCAGTTTTCGTTTATGTCGATCACTGGGAAACCGATTTCGACTACCTTGAGAATCCCTGGTGCAGATAGCCTTATAAATGACTTCTACCCACTGGTCCGATCTACAATTAATTCGAACACTCATAGACAATTACTTAACAGAATAAACTCGAGAAAGTCATAAATCGTGAATCGGAACGCGGAGTCCCAGGAAAGTGTTGCCATTCATAATAACACTTTAACCATTCAACAGCACAATAGAAATCAACAAAATGTACAATTCGCAAGCACACAAGAGATACACTGCGCGAGCTACAATATTATTTTCACATACACAATTTATATTCAATTTAAATCGTATTCCGAATTGTAAATTCGAATGCTATTTTCGTAATAGCCATTGCTCCGTATATTCGCCCGCATGTGAAATTTCATTTGCTGTATGTATGGAGACAAAATAGATTTTTAGTTACTAAACAATAACGTTTTCTAAGCGATTTTGTAGTCTGAAGTAAATCAAGCTTTGTATATTATATGTCCTACTGTGTAGAAATGGATTGGTAAATATGTTGTTAGCGCACAAAATAAGAGAACGCTTGAAAACTCAGTTAATCTTTCTGCATGTATTTAGTAGATTGGATTCTAGTTCTTATAAGAGAAAAAACCGACTTCGTCAACTCTGAAAAGTTAAGAATAATATAAGAATAGGCACAGACATCACATTTCGATATTGAAGTCGGTGCCAAATTTTCTTCGTCGGTCCAGACTTTCTAGGAGATCATCGTTTATGTTGTTTTATTTTTTATGTTCAGCAAAGTTTGTGTCGGTGGACTGTATGAATGCAAAACAACAATGAAAAATAAGTATGTATTGGAATATTCATTAATCATACTAATATTATAAATGCGAAAGTGAGTTTGTTTGTTTGTTTTTTGTCACGCTTTCACGTCTAAACCATTAAACTTGGGAACAACATAGGCTACTTTTATCCCGAATTTTGATGAGTTCTCAAGGGATGCAGAAAAGCCGCGGGCAGCAGCTAGTATACAAATAAATCAAAAGCATCGCAATTTGATGACATATGTGCCATGTCAACTTTATTTAACAAAAGATATTGTGCCTAACCCGCCAGTTGAAAACAAAGTCAAAACAATTATATAAACTAAATAGGCTTATTCAACCTTTATTTGGTCTCCTTTTCCACTTAATTTAAAATACGAGTACTTCGCTAGCACCCGCGCCTTCTTCCTGTCAATGTCATTGATACGTCAAGTTGAGTTGCTCGACCGCCGTCCCCTGAGATCATCCTGACATGCATTAGTCTCAACTAAACTCGATTCTGTAACTGGATGTCGATTCTGTAAACTTCGAACAATAGCTCGCATCTCACTTCGATATTCACGCTCACTTCGCATAAGATACAAGATACCCTTACATAGTCATTATCACGAGTTAGTAGCGATAACATTCTAATAAATAACTCAGAAGTAGTTTTTATCACCTTCAGAAATAATTTTAAATGTATTTTTAAACTATGATAATAAATTTTGCCTGTTTTCACTCACAAAATAGCAACGTTTTATTTGACACTTTGTTTCGAGTTCGTGTGCAAAGTGAGCTTCGAAGTGATAAAGGAATTCCCTTTACGGAATGCCACTTCATACGTCATCCCATACTTATAATGACAAAATCTCACGGTCACTCTAGTTCCACTCGCTGCCACGCTCGCAAGTGTAGCGCTGTAGCACAGATTACTTAATAGTTTTTAGTAACTTCGAATCTACATTCGAATTTTGAGAATCCCAATCTAAGAACTCACTGCGGAATCAGATTCGAAGTTTAAAGTGAGGTTTTACAGAATTACACTACTTGTCTCGTGTGTGTCTCTGTGTGTGTGTGTGTGATTCCCGAATCGCTGTGAAACTATTCTCGTGTGTATCTCTGTGTGTGTGTGATTCTCGAATCGCTGTGAAACTGTACTCTGTTCTCACATAATAATCCAGAAGACTAAACAATGCTTTTGAGTAGAGGCGCATATTTCTATGTATGCTATTAGCTTGTAATAATCTCTAAAGTTTTCAATTTTATAAATTAAAAGTTACTGATGTATCTGCAAATAAATGAGTAGCTAGTGTACGTAATAAACTCACATTTACGACTCGCAATTTTAACACATCAGGCAAAGGGCTTAACAGTATTAAACAGAGCTGTAGAGTAGGTAAGTATTTGTTAATATAACATAACTCTCATAATGGAGAAAATGTTAAATGTATTTCGAAATTTACGCTCAATGATGATTAAGGTGATTTCGACATAACTGATTATCGGTGTGATTTATTGGATATGCCTACCAAAATATGGGCATAGCTTTGCCTATCGTCTACCTAGTATAATAGTACCATTTACATGCATCTGAATATGTCCTCATAAGAAATGTGAATAATCTTGTAAGTAAATTTTTTTCATAGATTGCGTAATATTTTGGGCACCACAAAAGGCGGCAAACAAACACGTACTTATGGTAAAGTTCTATATACATAAACGCGGAATGTAAATCACGAAATCGTGAGCTACTTCACCCGTGAATATGTTGATTATGAGCAGGAGATCGTCAGCTCAGCTCAGACCTCCCAAAGGAGTCGAATGAGGGTTGGAAGTTTGTGTAGTTTACCCTTGTTTTTTAGTTAAAACGGAGAAAATTGCAAAATCTAAGGGAGCGAAGCCGCGGGCTGATCAATATTACAAAGATACAATGTCGTATTGAACTACGCGAAATTGTAATTTTAATATTCGCGCCATGTTCATTCCGCACGTAACGAATATCGGCGCTCATATTAAAATCACCTTAACACCTTCATTTCGTAATTGTTGTTGCTTTGTTTTTTTTATTGCAACTAAGTTGGCACACAAGCAAACTGCCCACCTGATGGTAAGTGGTGGTAGTCACTTATAATACATGTGACTTCTGTGTCATTTGCAGCAAAACCGCAAGAACCACAGTGTACGTTGCCAACTTGTGACATCAGATGTAAAGTCGCGGTACCTAGCAATTTTACTGCCATATCTTATTTATCCTTCAACAGCAATGCAAGTACTGCTGCTTTGCAGAAAAAGATATAGGAAACTGTCAGATAATAGCATTATAAATCCTTTGATGATATTATTTCATCATTCTTCGGGAACACCAGAAGACTCTACCAGTCTTCTGCATGGGTACCTCCATCTTGCCTATTTCTGGTGCCAAACAGCGGTGCTTGCATTGCTGTGTTCCACTTTGAAGGGTAAGACAGGCAATGAAGTTACTGGCATGGACTTAGTCCATGGTTACTGGTTACCTGGGTACTGTGACTTGACATCTAATGTCACAAGTTGGCAACATCGGCGTTCGTATTGTAAAATAAATGAATAAATATTTAAACCGGCCGTTAGCCGGCTCTTACGATATCCGAGCAGAAGCGAGCGGTGATACTATATGTGATGATGTAATCTTTTTCTTTAATATATAAAGCTGGATTCGTCTCGAAGTCTGGATCGTCGTCGAATATATTCGAGCTCAGTGGGGCTAGCACGCAGGAGAATCGAAAATCGAATCGAAATCCGAATCGAGGAGTTTGTATGGCAATTTTATTAGCGCCACGGCGGTGAGTAGCAGAACTAATAAAATTGCCATACAAACTCCTCGATTCGGATTTCGATTCGATTTTCGATTCTCCTGCGTGCTAGCCCCACTGAACGGTTTACCGAAACACTCTTCGCCGATTTAATACACACTTAATTATAATTCTAATTTAGTATCATTCTCATCTTATTTTATTTATTTAGGACAACCAACAAGACATACAATGAGACATATACTTTAAAATCTTAACACATAAAGCTGAGCTGAGCGCTCTCTAAATTAAAGGTCGCCACGGCATGCATCAACAAGGGCGGAGATGTATCAAAGAATTAGCAAAAAAAAAACCCAATAGAACAGCATAGGACAACCGAAATACGAAAAAGGTATTCCAACTTTCTGGTGAAAACTTTCAAAATGTGATGTTTGAACTTGTTGAGGTTGCTGGAGAAGATATCAATATCCTTCCCGCCAAACAAAGTGTTATATTGATATTGCAACCTATTTAATGTGGGGTTTATGAGAGTTGGTTCTACAAGGCTGAGACAAAAAGGGTTTATATCCAGATAGACGTAGTGATTTTATAGGTACATTAAAGTTTATTTCCTGCACATTTATTTTAAATCTTAAAAGAAACCAGTACACTGACTAAAAGTAAATAAATCAATTCTGAAAATTTACCTTGTAAATGTTTTTTCTTATGTTAATTTATTTATTGATTATTAAGCATTCCCAAAATACAAAGTCATAATAAAAGCTTAGTATCTTTTTCAAAGTCGAGTCTTTCTTCTCGACCTTCTTTTTCAATATCGATTTACTTACCACTTTCCCTAAAATGATTTGTGCTCCTTTCATTCTGCTTCTCAATCATTCGAAGCACCACGTAGCGTTTGTTCGCGTTCACACAAAGGAATTCGAGGAACAGGCCTCCGTCGTCCTCCGTTTGAGTTGGCATTACACGGGCTTTGCGACGTGCGTTTGGTTCGATTGTTAAGTTTGCGCGAGTTGTTTTCATACAAGATATTTGATATAAAAGATATTCACAGGAGTTACGGAGACAGCAATTACGACAGAATTTAATCTCTACGTTACTTCAACTTTACCTATGCCAAGACAAGCTGCTAACGGGAAGAAAGTTACAATTTCTAGCTATACTTTGAAGGAATCAAGCAAGAAAAATGCATAATAATGCAGAGTTTAATCTGTAAATCTCAGTTCATAAGTAATCGTGATTTGATTGCTTACATTTTAACCGCCTCCGTGCTCTAGCGGTTAAGTGCTTGAGACCACCAGGTGTTGATCGGGAGGCCTAAGGTTCGATTCCCCACGGGGGCAGAAGTTTTTCTGCTCGGTTTGGTTGGTGGTAGGGCTTCTGAACCCGCCCGACTAGCTACCACCATCTTACCTAAGTCTGTCGCCATAATAACAATGTTAATATAGCATTGTTGTGTTTAGACAATATATATACTATTTATTGCATAATCAAAAATTGTTTGTACAAAAAAACATAAACATGGTATGCAAGGGCTCTCTCCAGTCAACCCATAACATTGGTGGCGTAAGTAAATGTTTTTTTTTTATTGCAGAAAGTTGGCAAACAAGCAAACTGCCCACCTGATGGTAAGTGGTAACAGTTACCTATAATACATGTGGCTCTTGTGAGATTCGCAGCAAAACTGCAACCCCCACAAGAACCACAGTGTACGTTGCCAACTTGTGACACAAGATGTAAAGTCACAGTACCCAGTAATTTCACTGCCATATCTTACCCTTCAAACCGGAACACAGCAATGCAAGCACTGCTGCTTTGCGGCAGAAATAGGTAAGACGGAGGTACCTAAGCAGACGACCCTGGTACAGAGTCTCCCTCCAGTATGTAGTAGACAACATGAATAAAACAATACATAAATAACCCTTATTTATAAATACCTATTTCTATATACATACATAAATAATAAATAAATTATAACTGCCGATCATTGAATTACACTGAATTTTTTTTATGATTATGTAAATTGTAACAATACCAGGTGATCTAAACATAAATGAAATTAATTTTTTTTTTTTTTTTTTTTTTTTTTTATGGATGGCCCGGCAAATGACCTCCTCCCGCCTGATGTTAAGCGGTGAAAGAGGCCCAAATGAGTTGACAGATAGAGTAGGGACGACATCCACTCTCCTACCTGCCCGCCCCTTGCCGGCCCAAAAGATGCTTTTTCACGCCTCTTTTGAAGGAACCCATGTTGTAGGATGGAGGAAACACGTGCGCAGGTAGAGAATTCCACGTGTGGGATGAACGACAGAAGAAGGAATCTTGGAATTTCTTGGTACGGTGTGAAAAGGAGGACACAGTGTACGGATGACTCCGAAGGCCCTTACGCGTGTTTCTGTTAAGGAATGGAGAGGGAGGGATAAGGTTAAAGAGCTCCTCAGAGCATTCCCCATGGAACATTCGGTAAAAGGCGCTAAGAGAGGCGATGTCACGACGAAGTTGTAGAGGCTCGAGGGTGTTAGTTGCCTCTACATCGCCAATTATGCGAATAGCGCGACGCTGCAATCTGTCCAGAGCATCGAGGAGGTACTGAGCGGAGCCGTCCCAAAGGTGCGAGCAATATTCCACGCAAGACCTAACCTGAGTTTTATACAACAAGCATAGTTGGTCCGGCGCAAAATACCTACGCACCTTGTTCAGGACACCGAGTTTCCGTGAGGCAGTAGTTATGACGGATTCAATGTAGTCTCTGGGGTTCAGATCGCAGCGAATGTTCATTCCGAGCAAGGTGATGTTGCTCTGTGTGTGAAGGGTTGTGCCCTGAAGAGAAGGAAGGGGGAGGAAAGGTGACCTTTTCGCCGAGAACATGCACACCTGTGTTTTCTTAGCATTGAACTCAACAAGATTGTTGGAGCCCCATTCGGAGACGAGTTCCAGCGTCCTGTTGAGCTCAATGATAAGATTCTGCCTTTCCCTACCAATATCACCACGAGCAGCCCCTGAGGCCCCGTGATATCCCCCATGCACTGTACTGTCGTCTGCATAGCAATGTATAGCTCCCAAGGAAAGCATATCATTGATATGCAGAAGAAACAATGTGGGGGATAGAACGGAGCCTTGCGGAACACCAGCGTTCACTGCCACGAACCGCGAAGCGCAGCCGTCAACGACAACGCGAATTCTACGCTCGTGGAGGAAGCTGGCAATCCACGTACAGAACTGCGCGGGTAATCCGTATGCCGGAAGCTTGGAAAGAAGACCCTTGTGCCAGACTCTATCAAAAGCTTTGGCGATGTCGAGACTAATAGCCACCGATTCGCCGCGCTTATCGATAGATTCACCCCATTTGTGCAAAAGGAACGCTAGAAGGTCACCTGTTGACCGTTTAGGACGAAACCCATACTGTCGGTCATTAAGTAACGAGTGACCTTCCAGGTAACGGATCAGCTGTGTATTAAGGATCCTCTCCATGATTTTACACAAAATGGAAGTGACGGCTATAGGGCTATTTTAAAGTTTACAAAGTTTCGTTATTTTTAATTAACTCAACTAGTTTACATAATTAGTTTTTTTCAGTGTAGAGGTAAGATAGCCAGTTCCTCAGTTGTTGACAAGTCCAGGTGAAGCTCGCTTACACCTTCAGCCTTATCATCACTTACCATCAGGTGAGATGAAGGCCAAGAGTTGCTTGTCGTATGAAATAAAACTAAGGTTTTGAGACAACCTGGGGGGCTACCGCCTAACTCATAGAGATCACTCGCTATCGCTTTCGTGACATTAGAACAATGGTTCAAATGTCACCTGCGACATTAGCCGCATTCACCAGAACACATCGAGGAGTCATCGATTGCGAATTTTTTTCTGAATGCACACAAAAATGCGATAACTGACAGCGATTGACAACAATCGGACATTTTTTCCATCACATTTCATTTTCGATTAGTATCAGCGATTAGTGATTAGTTTTACTGTTGTTTGTCAAATTTGAATTTGAATAGTATTTATTAAAATTTATATGATCAGTGCTTGTGTTGACACAGGTAGTTTTCGGATTTCATTAAAAAAACCAAAACAAACATTAAAGTAGGAAACGAAAAAAAAACCAAAACAACTTACAGAAAAAACTAAATAAAACCCAAAACAACTTACAGACATCACAGAACACAGACTATAAAAATATGCATTCAGCAGAATGCATCGAAACTGGTAATCGGTCACGTGATCGATGACTTAGCGATGTGTTCTGGTGAATGCGGCCATTAAAACTATTTGTTCTAATGTCACGATAAAGATAGCGAGTGATCGCTTTGAGTTAGGCAGTACGGCCGCTGGATGGAGACCCATAGTCGCCACTGTTAGTCAAGATACGCATGAAATCACATCTTCCAAAAATACAACGCACTCCGCACGATTGAAATAATAAAATTACGACACGTGGTTTCAAAATTTAAATAACCGTTCATTTTAAAAATTCGCCATCTCTCATCGCTTACGCCAAGTGACGCGGCTTTGTTTCAAGTGACCACATTTATTCTCCCGGTGTCCTAGTCTCTTTAATTGTGGACAATTTATATTCAGATTAAAGCGGCCGCCAGGTGGGTGGTGTGGTGTGTCGAGGGTCGGAGGCTCCTTTGTTGAGCGCGCATGACTCTAGTGAAGTCTAGTGGATGCAAGCATTCATTTTAAGTCGGATTGTGAGAGGACATCGATTAGCTTCATTGATTTGAAGCAACGCTACGAAATCATCGTTGAACAAAATTATTGTTTGGGAGAGATCCCCATCGTACATATTTTAGTCAGAAGCCAAATTTGAAATATTATTGTCTAGACATCAATACGATGTTGTAAATGTTGCAATGATTATTGTCATGGTGATATTTTTCGAATAACATGCATTTCATAATATCTATAAAAAAATAAAAAACGACTGGCTTATTTTTATGCGTTATTGTAAGTATGATTCCATTGCACTTAACGTAGTTAACTAGGTTTTCTGTATTCAGCTTTTTTCTATTAATGAAATCATCTTAAATCCGCGAGTTGGAGATATACAGAACACAGCAAACGTAAAATGATAAATTGGATAAGAGTAAAGAAATACAGATAAAACATAGAATATAAAAGAAAAAGAAAGAAATATAAATTAAACTCCCCATAACAAGACGACACGGTTAGCGCAGAGGTCGAGTGATCACCTACTGCGTAACGGATCGCGGGTTCGAATCCCGTATGGGACAAATATTTTTCATCCCCCCATCTCGGAAAGAGTATTTTTGCTATTCGATATCTGACCGCCAAAACCGTTTTTATCCGCTTGAGGTTAAAGTAAATTTGAATTTAGAACATCGCGTGCACTAGGTATGTGATTTCAAAACATCATTAAACCTATTTACTTCCAACTCCATGGTGCCAAATTTATCATACAACTTTTTTTAAATTTGTTAAAAACTCAGACTGAACCTCCTTGGTGTACTTTTGTTTTTAATTTGCTTTGTTTCATTTCCTCGCTGAAGGGGGATGAAAAGTTACGTGTTGCACTCGAGTGCAAAGATTTTTCACCTTGTGCTCTTTTGATTCAATTTTAGAATCCTTCGCTTGCTCGGTCATCAAAATTGAGCACGCGGTTAAAAAGCAACTTTGCACTCATGTATAACAAATAACTATTGTATGGCCTACAGACATTTGTTCCGGTCTGGGCTTATATGCATGTGATATTCTACGTTTGTTTCACCCACGAAACCCTAATCATCATCACAGCCCATATACGTCCCCACCGAGGGGCTCGAGCCTACCCTATATTAGGGTGATTAGGCCTTAGTCAACCACGCTGGCCCAGTGCGGATTGGTCGACTTCACATACATAATTGAATTTCTTCGCAGATGTATGCAGGTTGCCTCACGATGTTTTCCTTCACCGTATGAGCGTCAGACAAATGTACATATGAAATTCGAAACGAAAAACACATTGGTACATGGCGGGTCTCGAACCCCGACCCCCCGATTGGAAGGCAAGTGCCGAGTCCACTGCGCCACCGGCGCTCAAACCCAAATGGGCCCTTTTTAAAAAAAACAATCTCAGGGGAAAGAGAATAGAAAATAATAGAATAGAAATCATTTTATTACCACAACACAAACGACGAGCTTACACAAACAATAAGTAAATAAATGAAACAAAAAACCAACAACATACAGCGAAAATAAAAAAGAACATAATATTAATGCGAGAATAAAGGTGCAAACAAACTGGGCTTCTGTGATGGATGCCACGCCACGTTAGGGCTTATGTGATGGATGCCACGCCACGTTAGGGCTTATGTGATGGATGCCACGCCACGTTAGGGCTTATGTGATGGATGCCACGCCACGTTATGTGATTGGTGGCGTTAACGACGTCACGTAAGCTAAGCGTAGTTGTAAATAATGATTTTTCATCATTGTCTTGATTTACTACCAAACGTAGATAACGCGTGAACGTTCGAAAAGTGGGCCGGTGAAGAACTGCCCAATCGGGCCTCGTGCAGTTCTTTTCCATGCGTTGGAGCGACAACGCGATAAGCAATTTTGAGCATTATGTTTGAGAGTATAAAGTTGATATTTTTTTGTAGCAATTACTAAAACGTCAAATTTAATGTGGCTAGGTATGAAATGATGTAACTGCACACGGTTGTACTTCAAATAGTTGCCGTAATAATAAAGAACAAGGTTGAATTCGATAAATACGGTACTTTCTTTATGGTAATTTTAATTCGGGTGTGCATATTCAACTACATAATTAACAGCGTACAAATGTATAGTCGATTAGGTGACAGATTTCAAGCGCGTTTTTGTATGAAGTGCTCTATCTACGTTTGGTAGTAAATCAATGTTTTTCATACATTTTCTATTAAGTCCTATGCCTTCTGATGGACGTAACATCACAAACTTGGCATCACATAAGCCCAGTTTGTTTGCATTTGATCGCACGCCTTTATTGTGATCGCACGTCGCAGGCTGCGACAACGAGGTCCACACTCAGCTTGTTGCTATGCTACGACACAGACGTAACACAGCGCTGATTTTCAGTGTGAGCCCCAAGTGACGTGCGGACGCGAGGCCACACATCTTCACGTACGTAGATAAAGCACACCTTTAGATAAATTAAGATGATAAGTTAAGGCAGCAATCTGCACGCGCCATATTAGTATATAAGCGCTATTTTTACTTAAATAAATCAGACTATAACAACACCTAAGTCTCATTATATCCATTGCCAAATACACATACACCGCGTTGATTGCGACACCGGCACCGGGCATACAACAGCCCGCATCCCGCACTTCCCGCAGGCACGCGGGGTGTCTGCGCACCATTAATGTCCTCCTAACCGATATTCGGTCACGGCGGCCAATCTCCAAAGAGACTAGCCATCTGCGCAGGAGATATTATAGTGTACAAGTGACTGCGCAAACGCAAGTGCACTCTCTATTCCTTCACTCGCCTAGTCCGATGGGACGGTTAACCGACACGACCGGGGCGAGATCAAGCGCAGGACCCACTGTTTAACGTGCCTTCCGAAGCACGGAGGAGCTTGAGATGTTTCTCATTTTGGTCACCCATTCTAGGACTGACCACAGCGAACGTTGCTTAACCTTAGCAATCGCACCAATAATATAACTTATATTAGCAGCATTAATGACTTGTACAATTAAAGAGAAAATGATAACAGAAACTTTACAGACTGTGATAAAACTGTGTACAAATTGAATTCAGCACCAACATGTAAGTAATCTAATAGGTAAAGAAAGAAAGAAAGAAAATGGTTTATTCAATGGCACTAACACAGAATAACAAATAAAAAAAGGGAGTACACTAATAGATGTGCCACGGACCTATACCTATACATTGTTTTTCATACCACTTGCTCGACAATACCAAATTACATATCATGCAAACCTTACGTAAAGCAAGTCATTAAAGCCCTTGGCTTTAGCCGGGGTGTAATGTTGGACTGAATCTCATTATAACCCGCTGGGTTGTAATATTTTTACTTTTAATAGTGCTTATTGCAATGGCCTTAAAGTCTAATTTCGTAATAATAGATCAACTAATCGAAGGCCGGGGCCGGCGCCGCGTCGAACGTAATTTGAAAATCGAACTTTTTCTAAAACCGAGCTGGCCACGGCAAGCTGAATGGAACACATTTGAAATTAAACAAAAGCCGCGAGTATTGTAAGACGCTGCAATAATATATGTAATAACTGCAAATATCTTATAAAAATATATCAAAATAGAAGAAAAGTTCTGTTAAAATGTCGAGTGACGAAACAGTGTTTTTAGTAGCCTTGCTTTTTTATTGTCTCGCAAAAGGTGAGAAAAGTAGAGTACACTCCTCGGGGATAAAGCTGTTTTGTCTTGGGCGCGCTTGAACCCCTCACTGCGCTCAGGACTCGTCTTAGTTCCCTCGCTTCGCTCTGGAATTAACTCATAACACCCTCGCTGCGCTCGGGAATTAAATCTGGAGTCCTTCGATACGTTCAGGATTCAATATCGCGTTCGTGACATAAAACAGTGCTTTATCCCCTCGGTGTATAATCTACTATTATTTACAGTACTCTTGATACAAAATTTCTAGAGCAACGTTTACAAAAAAAAACGCTATCGTCATCGCTTATCGCTACAAGTTAGGCGGTAGGGCCGTCGTTATAGATACGGGTAGATTTGCGGCGGCTAGTAAACAAACAAAATTTGTGTATTTATATCGCGGCTACTCGAAAATATATTACGATTAAAATTAAAATTTGTCCATAACTCAATAGAGGTTGCTGCCTCGAGTTTTATTACAAAATCTGCGGCCGGCTAGGATTAACAGGGCGTTTATACCTATTATTGTGAATTACGATCACTAATATAGGGCGCCCCGCCCGTGGGTTCGGGCGGGATTTGCGCCGAAATTATACAGTTTGCCCGCATTGATTTCACGATATCATTAGTGGAGAAATTGTTGTACCTGTCCGTGGAATAGCTGGACTGGTCTAATACATATTATGCCGGGTTCACTCTCTCGCGAATGCGCCTCGTGGGTCACTATTTTTAAATAATTTGTTTGGAGTCGAGCGCTCGGTTTCATTAATTTTCGTGCGATTTCATAAATATTCTATTTTTCAATGAAAATCAATAGAATATAGAATATTAAGTCGGAAACGAAACGTCAGAAATCGAGTGCAAACCACGCTTGACGAGCGTTCGACGCCAGATGAATAATTAAAAATAAGACCCCTGGAGGCCTAGATAAAGTAAAAATTTAAAAACGATAACAAATTTTCAAAACAACAAAATGCATGGGAATGATTCCACATCACGATCATTCTCATACATTGATAACGTATAATGTAAACAAAATGAACGCGAATATTACTTTGTCCAAGCCCCCTGGTCATCTACACTCTCGCATTTGCGTGGCGACGACACCTCGTCTTGCCTCCTAGAGAGTGTGGATCCGCCAGGTGCATGAGACGGCCCGTAGTTTTAACCTCGTTGATACCATGCCCAGCAGGCCTATTCTCTAACTTCGGTTGCTAACTAGAACTGTCATTTTTGAACGAAACTTAACATCCATTACTGCTATCATGAACGCTGCCGTAACACATAAGGTCACTAAACTAGTAATGGATATAAAGTTCCTTTCAAAAAGATAGTTCTAGTAACCAACCGTAGTTAGCGAATAGGCCTGCAGGGCGATTTCTGGGCTAAATGTTCTTCTGCTGTTAAGATACAGAGCGTCATCAAAATAGGTTTTATGGTTGATTCGTAAAGGACTAACAGGCAGCCTCTACCGTTACAAAATTTCGCATTTATATTATAAAATGTGTAAGAAAAATGATAAGACCTCTGAGGACTTGGCCAAACCGAGCGAAATTTCCTTTCGGAGTTTAATGTCCAGGGTGCTAAAATGACAAAAGTGCTAAAATTTTCAAGGTGCTAAAATGACTACATTCCTAAAATGACCAAGGCGCTGAAATGACCAGAGCTAAAATGACCAAGGCGCTAAAATAACCGTACTCGTACTACGAAAATGTCTTTGCTTTAACATTGTCGAGGAAGTTCAGAAACAGTCAAGTGTGATGTATAACCACTTTTTAGTGCCAACACAGTTTGTTGAAGACGTACATGTTACGAATCATGGCCGGGTTGAAATTTTTTCATGTGTTGGTCAATTAATTTAGCATTTCTTTAAAAAATGCAAAGTCATTGCGTTAACACGGTACGTTGACGACGCAGGTTCCGATCTTGCTCGAGGTAAACCTAAACAAAACCCTACACAGACATGTAATTTTTTCTTGGATTGCTTTATTCATTAATCAGATTTTTCATACAAAAGTTTAAAATAATCGATCGAAATGTATGACGCGAATGATTTTTTCGCGATTTCATGACTGGTCAATGATAGTTGTTGAATTTGATTTTCTGAACAATCTCTCAACATAATTTTCCGTGACAATATACGAACGGCAATAAACCGTTAGCATATTTTAGCATAGTGCCTCCACGTCATTATAGCTCGGCCGATAATCGGATCTCACTCTTAATCAAAGCGTATTGCAGCTCGTATATTGAATTTGCGTGGAGAATTTTCAAAGTGACTGTGCCATATAATAAGATTAGTAATATTTACAATAAAAATAAACAAGTTGACATAACAATTTTCAAATCATTATAAAAATAATCAACACGTAAAAGTTTTAAATATTTGAATTTCACCATCCTTAATTAGGGTTAACGGTGACTTAGCTTTCACAATCATAACATTATGGGCACGTTGTTGGAAACGCAGGTTCAAATCCCGCCCGAGACGAAATTTTTCTTTATTGATTTTATTCATTTTTTCAACTATCAAAGTTTTTCAATTATATATTGGTTTGAAATGTCGCATGACGTCATACGTAGGTTAATGTTCTACTCACTTGTGACGTAACGAATCTCGATTAAATTTAACACCTCAACAGTTTATTGTTATTTCGACAAAGTAAAAAAAATACATGTCTCATATATTTTTATTAACTAACTGACGGATTAATTACATTTCTGTTCGCCGTTGTCTGAAATTGTTATAACAGTACCATTGTATAATCAAAACTACTGTACGTCAGTTTTTATAATAATTCAAATTTGAAATTTATTTATTTAAGTACTTCAAAATTAATCATCCAATGTAACAGACATTTTCTTTAATTTAACACTTTAAAACAATTCTTTTACAACAGAAAAGATGCCAGTGCCCAGCAGTGGGATGCATAGTGTCTGATGACGCCTAAAGTCGACGCAACCATTTCGGCGTTTCGCCGATTATTTTGTTTTGTTGCTGATATTAAATCCGACTATGTTCTCCCTACAAAACGAAATATACTATCGCTTACCCAAAACGCCACATGTAGCCGGTGGACTTCCTGAGCTAGCTCGAAGGAAGGCGCGTTTTCTTTAGGGCTGCTGTCAATCCACCGACAAAAACCACACGAACCACAAATAAATTTCCCTAATAGGTCACCAATTCACCTTTTAATCGACAATAAACGAACCAATTAGCAGACATTCGCGACAATAATAATTTTACTCAAGAGAGCGCGCCGCGTGGATTGAGAGCAGCCCTAAAGAAAACGTGTCCGAAGTAAATAAGATCCAAAATTCAAATTCAGTACGCTTGAGATCCAATCACTCGACATATGGTGAAGAATTGGTGCAAGCGAAATTGAACACCACAGTAATATCAATGGGACCTAAAAATTTTTTTTTTTATTAACGTTTCGTAATTTTACGAAAACAGTTTTCTAGGAATTTGTATTAAACCCGACGTTCATTTGTTTGTAGGTTAACGGATGCATATTATGAGTTAAGGCGCATAGTAACGTCAATCATAAAAAATCACTGCAGAAAAAACCGGTTCTCTTCATAAATATTGAATAAAAAAATCTTTGAAAAGGATATGGTATTATTCAACGCATTCTTTAGAGGATGGTCTTTTTAATTTTTTGATAAATTAATTAAAACTTGGTTAAAATGTGACCCAAACATGCCTCGATTTTAAAACTATAAACCTAATCGCTTCGTAAATGTTAGCTTAAATCACATACTTTCGATTTCAATAAATAAAGTGAACAATATTCTAGGGGATGGTCTTTTTAGATTTTTCTTCTTCGCCTTTATTAATTTTTTATCGAAATAATTCATCTTACGCGTAAAGGTTTGCTTGAATATTCCCCTCACTCTCACTCACTCACTCCTATGTAATCAGTGCGGGACGATCGACACAAGGTCATTGGGAGCACTATGCGCCTTAAGGTGTGTATACAAAAATGACACTATGCTTAGAGCCTTTGGTAGGTATATGAGTATATGAGCGCTAGTTTGTCACACCACAATTACGCGATAACTAGACATCTGAGAAACGATAAATTCACGATAATTACCCGTTCCCGTATGATATCGTATCGTGCACAATTAGAAATGTAATTTGGAACAGATTCGGTTCGCCTGAGAATCCGATGTTGTATTAGCATAAATCCACACAATTTAGGGTTATATGGAGATCGTTGATGCAATTATAAACAAAGTTACGTTAAATTATACATGGGCGATACGTTTAGGGCTGATAATTAGGGAATAGTTCAGACGTATGAGTTTACTAGCGTTTTAGATTGTAACACCGTTTTTTGTTAAAATTTCATAAAACACTAATTTTGCAAAAACACTTTGGTTTCACTGTAGTTTTAACACAAATTTCACAACTAAAATCATAATATCATATCATACAATATTTTTGTTAATGAATTTCACAATGTCAATGTCAAGTGTCAACGTCAACGTCGTTTCACGTCACGTCAGTGACATTTGCAATTATCTTTGGTCATTATTCGATTTTGGCAGAAACAAAATAAATCTCGCGTTTATCCTGGTCTTATTTACAAAGATAGTTTTTTTTCGCCCAAAATCCCGTGCTCCCCTTTAGGTGGGTTGATTTTCTCAAAATTCGGAATTTTACATTTAGACCGTTTGTTTTGATCACTTTTGGAGTAATTTAATAAGATACACATAAATTATAGCTCATAACATTATAGTCTCGTCAAACGGAATTTTGAAAGCATTCATATTTTTCTTTATGGTTAATTCTTTATGACCTTTTGTTTTTCAACCAAACTCATAACGTTAGCTTGAAATATTAATTGTAATGGTGTAGAATTTTTAAGAACCATATGTTGACTTGACACATCTTGAAACAAGTTAAGTATCTTACGAGTGTTATGAAATGAATTTGGTTTCGTCGCCAATACGACGCTTAACATTCGGCAAACGGACTTCGGTTCTAGTATCTGCATAAATGCAAATCTGTGCTCACAAATTAAGCTGTTTTCTTTCTATTAATAGCAATAACTATACATAAAATAGGTGCTCTCTCTCCATGTGTCCTTTTTATAAATCAACTATTAAGACAATTTGTCAATTTATTAAAAATTATGTTTGGAATTCATTTGCTATGTTTATTACATGAAATTCAAATGTATTGACTGGGATTCCTTCAGAACTCAGTGTTAGACCCACTGACCCTAACATCATAGGCATATTTAATTATATTTTTAAACTAACACTGTGCTATGAATTTTTGATGTCACATTTTTATTGGCTTCGCACATTACTAAAATTAAACACACAAACAATATAGTTTTTTATTAGTTAGGTTCCATAGACAATCGACGAGGTCGTGGAAGTGCTCGTCAAAGTTCCCGTGACTTTGGGGCCTGGACAAAAGGCAATGACTTCATAGCGATATGATGTCCAAATCCGTCATCGTCTCGTGGGATAATTAGAAATCAACTCCTAGCCAGCGTAACACGATTTCAACGATCGCTATGTCAAATTCCTCTTTCGGTAAGAAAAAAAAAACTGGTGTCTATGGTTTCGAAGTTAGTTAAATATCACAATATTGTTATCAGTCACATATCGATGACGATTTGCTATATACCTACGTGATTTAGCGATGGCATACGTCAATACTCATGCATTTGTTTTTTCTAGCTTCGTTATCTTCGTGGAATTGTTACTTTGTCTAGGCCCCCTGTCCGGCAGCGACGTGTCCCTTCTAGGCGTGCCCCCTTCGCCAGAAGACGAGGAGGATGCGCAGATGCGGTCACTGGATGGTACTCTGCATCCAGTGGCTGCGAAGAGCCCGACATAACCTCGCGTTATCCCAAACGCGAAGTATGGGAGGCATGCCCCAACGTAAAAAAAAGCTTCCATAGACCATTCATCATCATAACAGCTCATTTACGTCCCCACCAAGGGGCTCGACCCCACCCTGAGTTAGGATGATTAGGCCTTAGTCAACCACGCTGGCCCAGTGCGGATTGGTCGACCTCACATACACCTTTGAATTTCTTCGCAGATGTATGCAGGTTGCCTCACGATGTTTTCCTTCACCGTAGGAGCGTCAGAAGGCACTTGCCTTCGGCCATGTACCAATGTGTTTTTCGTTTTTCGAATTTCATATGTTTTATACTATGTAGAAATTTAATTATCAATGGTCGCAGCAAAAGTAACTGCTTAAGTGTAAGGTTTCTTACTAGATATTACTGTTTCTTTGATTGTTCGGCAACTGTCTATGCAGGTCAAAATATCTGCAAAATATCTTAAAAGCGAACGCGATCATTTAAAAACCATTTGCCATCTAAAAATTTTGTTATAAAAATTTTCGCATTAAAAAGAATCATAATTATGAGCTGTCTCAAGGTCCAATTTGGTCAAGTTCGTCAATTTCAACAGAAGAATTGACAGACAGACATACAACAACTGTTATTAATGTCTGAGCCACAAGCCTAGTGTTACTCTCTCTCAGTGCTATCAAAGTATTGAGCGTCCAAATCGGCGTTCATTTCTGCATGCTGTTATCAACGTCACCACAGCGCGCATGCTTAGCCGCGTTGTACAGCTATAGTTTCGGAATCAAATCTTTGATTGGCTATTTAGGTAGTTAGCACTTCTGCGATAGACATCTCTGACGAGCGATTGGTTATTGAAATGGCCGGTTGATAACGTGAATTGTGTGCTGCCTTAAAAGGCTTCGTACGTAATATTCGTTTCAAACCCAAACACAAGTGAATTACTCCTTTCCCATACATTATTGAATGTACACGCCCGTTCGCGTAATCACAAAAACGTCCGACCGCGCTTACAGCACAAAACGTTTGAGCTTTCCAACTTAAATAACGGGATTCAATTTATTTCAGCGGGAGCCGGTCGCCCGCCGACTCGATATCCAGAATGCAATAAACTGCGGCCGAGTCAAGTGACTGCTTGAGACCTGGATTCCGGCTAACTGCATGTGTACACGGAACGGAAATATTATATGATATGAGACATAATTTACCAGACATTTAACCGTCTCCGTGGTCTAATGAGACCACCAGGTACTGATCTGGAGACACGGGTTTTCAGCCCCATGGGAGCAAAAAATTTTCTGCTTGGTTTGGTTGGTTTTATGACTTCTTTGCCCGCCTGGTTAGCCACCGAGGTCTTACCTATGTTTGTTTTCATAATAACATACTTTGTGTCCCATCTATTAGAGGTAAACTGATGGGAGGTGCAGGTAAAACTCGCTTCAGTCATCGGGCTGATCATCATTTACCATCAGGTGAGACGAAGGTCAAGAGCTTCTCTGTTGGCATTGTCATAAGTAAGGGGAGGGGGGAGAGTTGGGGTCCGGGGACGCCCCCCATTGAC
This sequence comes from Schoenobius gigantellus, assembly GCA_963935595.1. Taxonomy (NCBI): domain Eukaryota; kingdom Metazoa; phylum Arthropoda; class Insecta; order Lepidoptera; family Crambidae; genus Schoenobius; species Schoenobius gigantellus. The sequence continues at coordinate 8,577,332 of OZ012555.1, read as the reverse complement.
AATCAACATACAGTAGATAGAATGAGCTTTTCCTTCCAAGTATACACTAGGCAAACTTAAGTTTTAATCTGGACCCCCCATCGAAAAGCCTATCGTTGTTAATGTGTTAACAGCATATCTGATAGTCTAACTAACAATCTGACCACCCGCTTAATCACTGCGTTCATGCCTGAGGTTTGATAACTAATGTTAAGCAATGTTCACCATAATGAGGACCTGATGGATAGCCAAGAATAGATAAGTAGTTTTTTTTATAGAAGGCCTAGCAAATGACTTCATTCTGACCGACCTGACGGTAAGTGGAAGTAGAGTCCAAATGCAAAAATAGCTAGTGTGGGAGAGAGAATATACGCCACACTAGCCACCCTCACCCAGCCGACCTGCAAGGTGCTTCTTCGCGCCTCTTTTAACCCCTAGAGGCCCAGACGGCAGGATTCGGGATTGTAAGGAGGAAACACGTGTGCTGGCAGAGACTTCTATTTTTGACCGTGCGACATAGAAAGGAGTTGCCAAATTTCTTGGTTTACGTTGGTTACAAATCTCAATACGTGAAAACACTAAAGCACTCGTGTTTTAATGTCACTTAACGCTTTTCCGAACCCAACGGCAACGAAGTGAACACTGTAGATGGTCGTGAGCAAACGTCGAGTATTCAGAAGAGCCCTACACTTATTTCAATATGGAGAATAAAAATACGCAAATGTGCGACACAAATTAACGCGAGGCGTTTAAGAGTTTTAATACCTTATCTATATCATACAAATCTCGCGTTACTTAACCAATTTTGATAAAATTTATCTCACTGAATGTACTTTGGTCCAAATTAAAAGATAGGATAGCTTTTATCTCTGTTATCGACCTTGCGAATTAAATTAAATGTTGTTAAAGGATAATACTTTGCAGTTTCCATAAGTTTCTAACAGACGGCGGTGTGAGTTGATATATTTGATTACCTATCCAGTAGATGGCGCTTTTTCGAAATTTCTTTATGCACATACTGGAACTACTGAGCCACAGCTCTTGCCGGATCAAAAACAAACTCTAAAAAAAAAACAAAAATTCACAAACGTCCACCGTTTTATTAGAAAACATGGTCTAAACTTGCTGGTCTTGGTTTAAACCAGGACTAAGCTGACGCTGTCTCTATCTATGTATATTGACACAAGTGAAAGCGCACTAGGTTTTAACGAAGACCAACTTTAGAGCAGGTATTGTAATAAGACTGTAAAAGTCCACACGACACAAGTTTTTTTTATTGCTAACGGTGGCAGACGAGCCAGTGGTCGACCTGATGTTAAGTGGTAACTGCACCGCTCATGGACATCTGCAATGCCAGGAGCACAGTTCGGGGCATGATCGTGGCCATGCTCCGCCGAGGCGGAATGGGGGGCTGTCGCCTCCTTTTGCGAGGACGTCATCTCGCAGAAGGAGGCCGCGGAGAGGGAGTTAGAGAATGATCTTCAAGCCGCTTCCATCCGCCGCAGACGAACAGGCAGGCGAAGGCGGGCATTTGCACAAGCGATGCCCGTCTAATGACCCTGCCGTGGAGGCCTGCGTGCACAGTTGGCCCCATGCACGCCGCCGCAAGGCCCTCCGTCTGGGGATTGCCCTGGTGCTCTTGAGCAATCCCCCCTTGGTGATAGCCCGACCCCTGGTCGGGCTTGCCTGGGCGCGCTGGTAGTGGTAGTCGCAGTGTGGACCTTACCATGTGCGCCCATAAGGGCACAGAGAACACCGGGGGTTTTAGTGGGTCGGCCTGGCACTCTGCCGGGCCAGCCCCACACACGCCCGCCGTCCAGCCAACGGCGGGTACGGTGCGGTTACGCATTTCCCCCCGAAAAAAAAGGGGACAATACCTATAACAATAACTAAGACGCGAATCTTTGTACCTTCACCGCAATGTAAATATTGACGCGAGTGAATCTTTACTATCAGCCGGGTATAGACTATAAAGAAGGCTTTAAGCACAATATTTAGTGCAATGTATTTTTACAACGTTGGCACAAGCTCAAAATAGCCTCCCTCCGGCTGTTTATCACCACAACAATGGCTTTATCGCCAACTGACAACATTCTTTAATTTCCACCGCGGCCCGGAGCCGTTTAAACTGGTTTACTAGCGCGAGTAACGCCGAGGGCATTTAATGATAACTTCTGTATCGGGCCGAATATTTATTCCCGTTCAAATTATACACCGCGTGTGATGAAACAACTCGGTCGACCCAATTATACGTAGTGGAACCGACAATAAACAAAAATGATATAACGAATAATGCAAGTCGCCCAATTAACCCCCTAAATTACGCGTAACAAGAAACAGGCGAGCCGAACACGAAACAACTCCACTAACTCCCTAATTCCCCGCCAAATGTATGCAAAGGAGTTAAATGTGTCTCGTAGCTGAGTTGAATTATTACGTAATTATCACGATTTAGTCGTCAATTACCGACCGCTTCTGGGCGACATCGGGAACTCAAAAGATCGCGATAATAGGTCCACTTGTTTGCGGCACAAATTGTGATGTTATTTTGTTGGGCGCCGCGCGACTAGAATTTAAGGCTAGTGTATTCCCTAAAAAAATGTTTTCGATGTTCTTACCTCATCATTACACCGTAGATGATATACTCGAAAATCAATGCTGAAGTACTCAATGCATTTCAAAATGTATTTAAATGTACTTATGCCAATTTTAATAAATGTTGGTGAACATTTTCGGTGATCACTGAATAATGTAAGGAAAAAAACTTGTTGTCTGTTATTTATCTTCTTGTTCATTATCCTTTGCTCGATACTTTAGTACAATTTAAAACTTTAACGATTCCTAATGAAGAATATTACCCGATTTAAACATACCACTACCCTGCTTTGGGGCAGCGTGATGCGACAAAGCCAATTTTCATCTTGGGTGACCTACGTCCACTAGTGAGTGCCTATGGTTGAGATGATTGAAATATAGATTAGTAGTTGCCCGTTATCGCCCTAAAACCATAACTCACGCGCAGAGAAAAGATACAAAATGATATTATAGGCTGCAGTTTTCTGCTACTTCCCAAGTCTGTTCATTAGAGCGATACGCCCTTTGCCCTGTGTTCAAAACAATGTATTTTTATAGCCTACATCTGGGGGGGTTATTATATTGTCTAAGAAAAAATCTATCGCGATCGCTATCAATTTGACAGTCGCAGTACATCCATTACTTCTTTATAATAGGATGTTGTTGCAGACGGCGTTCGCAGAATCTTTCATTGACAGCGCAATGGCTGTCAAATTAAAGGCGATCGTGATATATTTTTTTTCCTAAACAATAGCCTCAGATATAGACAATAGAATGCCTCAGGCGTTCAGTCCGCCTTTTGTACACTTGATCGTACGAGTATGTTGTACGAAAAAGTTTAAATAAATAAATAGCCCCGGAATCCGATAACTTTTGCAGGTTACGCTCGCCTTAAACAGCTCGTGATCTCCGCGACTCGTCCGAGGTTTTAATGCTTATTTATTGAAAGACCACTGTCTTCGGTCAGCCGAGTTATTTTCTGCGGGGATCACGGTGTCGGCGCGCGCCGTATTTTATGCGTTGCGTTGAGCCACGCTGCGCACAAATTCTCTTCCTACCCTACCTTTTGGGGAAGGATTGCGCGCTCCCCTATTCTGTTCGTGTTATTCTTGTAATCATTACTTTATATTGCCCCCGTAATGGCGCGGGAAGAAATATCGACTCGCTCGGAGTTTCTTTTATTGCGTTAAGCTTTATATGACGTCGGAATTCCGCAGTAGGGAAATAGACTGCCAACTGTAATAAAGTCAATAATATTCTGACATTTTTGTCGAAATTATTCTAACGAGTTGTTTAAAGCATAGTTTCTGATCGACAGCGATAAGTCGCCGCCACGCCGGTCGTTTAGCAAGAAAGTTTTCACTGAAAATCATAATACATGTCATGTCAATTGGAATTTAAAGATTATGAAGCCCATCACACTCAATGAAGATAATATAAATATAATACACACTCAATGAAGATAATATAGCATAAAAAATATATAATCCTAAAGGACCACACACAGCTAAGATAGGATAGTATATCGCAACTTCATCATTGTATTAGAGGCAGTCTTGCGAGTCGCCGGTTTCGTTCCTTATACAGAGTGTTTTAATTTGCCATGAACCGCATACAAAACTGGCTGCTGTTGCTAGATGACGAATTATCAAATTCACTGTAATCTATAATATAAGCTCGATTTCTATAATATATAAAGCTCGAGAAGATAAATGCGTAAAATCTGGGAAGAGGACCATATAAGAACCAGAAAACAGCGCTAGACAGAACACACTATGGTTTATCTCAAGATAAATATCGCCGATTATGTTAACACATATTTCAATATCTTAAGATATCGCTGCTATGTTAAGATATATTTCACATATCGGTCAGTATCTTGAGATACTGTAATGTAAAATATATATTATATTAACTGTGTGTGGTGATCCATTGACATGTAGGGTTAACGATTCGTCTATACTAATATTATAAAGTGAAAAGATTTGTATTTTTATATTTTTGTATGTTTGTATTGAATAGGCTCCGCAGCTACTGGACCGATTAGAAAAATTCTTTCACTAATAGCATGCTACAATATCACTGAGTAACATAGGCTATAGAATATTTTCCTACGGGAAAATATGGAATTCCCACGGGAAAAACAAAGATGAGCTGCGAGCGGAAAGCTAGTAGCAGATATATTGTATAGTATCCTTATTGTGTGTGATGGGCTCGAATGATTGAAAAACTCACATTCGAACACGGTGAGGGTGGCGACGGCGCTGACCGCGTCGCCGACGCCGTTCTCGGCGACGCACTCGTACGTGGCGTCGTCGCGCTGCGCACGCACCGGCTCGATGCGCAGCACCGCCCCGTTGGCCCGGGGGCCCGCCGCGGCGTCCATGCCGAACACTTGATAACGGGACTGTACGCCTGGGGGGCAATGAATCAATGAATATCTTTATTGTTTCTAAAATAAAATTTACAGTAGCTGAAAGGAGACAACGTAAACGAAAGGCGACCTTATTGCCAAAGCGACAATCCCTACCAGGCAACCTCTGCGTAGAGGAACGTTAACTTAAAACTTATTATGACGGGTTAAATAAATCAATCATATTTTTTGTAGATTAAAATTAAATCAACGACTATAAACTACATATACTACATCTATGAAAATAAATAAAATTGAAGTGTCTGTTTCTAATGTCGAAATAAAAAGTTTTTACTTAATGGGTATGAATGTTTATCGGGTACCAATAACAAAAACACAATTTATTTATTTTTTGTCTGTCTGTTTGTTCCCGCTAATCTTCGGAAGGTTCACGCCTTACAGACTCCGGCAAGGAATTTCAGAGACTAACGGCTTTGACCGTAAAGGATTTGTCGTAAAAAATTGAGGTATGAGGTGAAAGAACTAGAGGCAGGTCGTTTGATGAACGAAAGGTTCTATTTATTGTTGTGAAGTGCAGAACAAAACGGGATTTGAGGTAATTAGGAGCATGTGGATTGATAAGCAAAGAATGGAGACGGGAAAGGATGTTGTAGTCTCTTCGACGAGTTATTGGTAGCCATTAAAGTTAACACGATGATTAAGTTATTTTTTAAATATATTTGCTCGAAAAGTAGACTTTTCTATGTGTATTTTCTACGCCATTGGCAACAGGTGGCCTATACAGCCTCGCCTTTATTTTTAAAGAAGACGAAAACTTTAGTGGGTGTAAAGCGAGAACTACAAACATAGACGTATGGAAACATGATACAAATGCAATGGCCCATCAAACAACCGGCCTTAATCTTGGTCGCGTGATGCGTATTGTCTAACAGTACACAGGGTTACAATTCAATTACGAGTAAAATCCAAATTTGAATATTTTATAGAGATTAATATTTTATAAGCATTGAGACTGCGACTTAGAAGATCTAAATCGTTTCTTCTAGATCATGTCTATGCCCAGCGATGGGAGCAATGTGGCTGACATGAAGAAGTTAGTGTTTACATTTTAATATGTAATATCATACGATACCAATAGATGGCGCTGTAGCGTTCTGGATTACGCATTTTTTCGATCAATGCAAATAATTTTTAGTATGGTTACTCTTCAATAAAAATTCTAGATTCCGTTGAGCTTGCGCATTTTCATTCATTTTCCGTACAGTTAGATTATAGCGTTCAAGTTTTCAAATCAGAATTCACGCTGTCGATTGGGAAAGACTCTTTTTTTAACAGAAACGTAGGTTCCACTTAGTTTAGAACGTAAACACAAAATATCATGTAATACATGGCTCATCAACAAAAAGAAATTCATTGAAATCTTCGCGTTAAAACTTGAAGCTCCAGTATGAACGTCCCACTTCTTTTGTAAAGCGTTCTTGCACTTTGCATTTTTCCCGCTCAAGATTGCAATGAAAAACTAAGAGGTCGACTCACTTTGCCGTTACACTGACTCGTGTGCACATAGATTTAAGTACTAAATTGCTGTGTGACGACTACATCCCGGAGCAGTCCGCAAAGTTGGAAGAATGTGGGACGACAGAGCTAAATCGCTATAGTGGTAAGTGGCAAGAAAACGTATTTCACAACAAGTGAGAATAATCGTTGTCTTTCTTCAACCGACGGCGAAATGGCTAGGACAATAGAAAAATCCACTGTTTTATGTTTGAAAAGGAATATTTCACGCGATCCAGCCTGTTTATTGCAACGAAACAATGGAATAATATCGACATTAGTATGTGCAATTATGATGATAACTATTAAATGTATACCTAGTCATATTCGCATTTTTTCCACAATGATCACAGGATCTTCTGATACATACAATTCAAAATTTTCTCTATTTTCCAGTATTTTCAATGTTTTCAGACAGGATCGCTTATTATAACCCGATTACTATATTTAAATAGATTTGTTGGCGAATTAAGTTTCGCTTATATTTTTTGGAAGGATATTGCTCAACTTCCTGAAGGAATTTTAAAATATCCTTTCTTAGTGGGCGCCTACATAGGGTGCAATGCAACCGATTCTGAAAAAAAATGTAACTCAATATTTTTTATTCTTAATTAAAGCCATCAAATTCTACTTGTGAAAGGAAACAACTTTCCCCAAGGAGCATATGTTCAAAGAAGCAAAAAAAATTTTGGACTTTCCATAATAAGTTCCTTAGTTAAAATATCATTTTCTATGGATAGAGCGAAAATTTTTGTGGTTTCAAGACATGTTCTGCGGGGAAAGATGTTCAGTTTCACAAGTAGAATTGTGTTTTCCTTTTCGGAAGCAATTGCATTAACCCCGGCACCAAGTCTTGGGCTCTACGTTGAAACCTCAGTCAGACACTCACCAAAGTCACAGAAGAAATACCATGTACTATAAAATTTTATACTTTAAGTGTAAATTATTACGATTTTCATCACTCACAATCACATATTCACATTTTATGGTTCGACTCGGAACTGCTTTTAGTTTACCACATGTAAAACTTTATTTTGAAATTTAATGTTCCCGCGAACTTTACCTTAAGGCGAGGCGTCGGAGGATAAGCGGAAAAAGCAATTTATTAGATCAAATAAAAAAGTCTTTAACCAATAAATAGCAGTGATTTAGAAATATTTTATAATATTAGTTAGGATATACGAATGAGTCACACTAGTGTACCTACAGAGGGATTCGTACTAAAGATCACACACGCACTTTCACAAGCTGGTATAAACACAAAAACACACTCCCATGCACACGCACACGCACACACACACGCAGATGCACACACACAAACTCACACGCACATGCTCACACGCAAACTCACATGCACGCACACACACATAAACGTTTTTCTCTCTTTTTATTTTCTTAATTTGTTAAATAAAAACAACCGGAGGGAGGCCGGAGCCCGTAACACAGGGTATCCTAGTATGGGTTCCGTCTCTCACTCTGGCTTAACGAACTAGGCTTTGTAAGCGTAGATCTTAGTCATTGTGATTGAAAATAAATGGTTTTTATTATTATTATTATATATAATATTCATAGAGATATTTTTTTAACAATTTACTAATTGGTAAGGAAATAAAACGTGGCGCTATCTAACAAAACAAAAAACATCTGTGTTGTTCTATCCGAAAGTTTAGGTATAGTACGTAGTACTATTATCTATTCTGTGGTATAGGTGTATAAACATACTCACTCTACGCCAATCATTTTAAGTCCCATGTAATTGGGGGCGAGCCTTTGCCCTTATTCTAGTATTAACTCCAGCATCCGAGTTGTGATTTTTCTAAGAAGAAACTCTAATAAACTTTTGCCCGACCCGGAGTCGAACCCGGGTACAGCAGTTGCACTGATCATCAAGTAGACTAAAGCATCAGTTATAAATACTCCATACCACCGCCGAATTGATAGCAAAACCAACTAAAGAGCCCTTCAAAGTTTTTAGACTTCCGCGATTTGTACCTACACATTTTCGAATTGCATCAGGCCGTGGTCACGGGATGTCATTCCGTGACCACGGCCTGATGCAATTCGGCCGAAACGTCGGGAAACAGTAAGTAAATATAGTTATTGTTTACCGCGAAATAGACCAGAGTTAATTGTATTTAAAGAGCCCTTACCTACGTTTACTTCATCTCAGTAACAACACTTTCAACCTAGCAACAACTAATAGTTTGTACCAATACACAAACCTTTTATAGAGAGCGTGCTCCAATTCGGGCTCAACCCACATAAAGCAACAGAATTCCCCTTGACTATAGACCGGTCATAAGTAACGATAATCATTAGCGGCGTGAGAGTAACGCCGCCCCGCCCGTAAGTAGCCGATGAATATTTAAACGCGGCGTGCCTTCGGAGATTTGCCCTCAACGATTATTTTGCCTCGGTTATTGTCTGTGAGCTGGGCCACATAATGGTTCAGCTTATGCGTATTAAATGAAGATCTTACTTGGCATAATAACTTTACGCTTTCTATAGTAGTTCTATGCCTGCAATAAATATTTTGATACTAGCTTCTGCCCGCGACTTCGTCTGCGTGGACTTCAATTTTGAACAAAATTCAATTTTCCCTCGGGAACTACTTAAGGAATCGGGATAAAAGGTAGCCTATGTTCTTTTCCATGTCAAAGGCTACATGCATGCCAAATTTCATCCAAATCCGTTCAGCCGTTTTTGCGTGATTGAGTAACAAACATCCAAACATCCACACTTTCACATTTATAATATTAGTAGGATAGCAGTTAATGTATGCTTCGGTTAGTGAAATGACAGTCTATATTGTTTGTTACTCAGTCTAAAATCGTAGTAAATAGAGTTTGCCATAATAACAAAAAAACAAATAATAAATTGATTTATGACAATTTGCTGATAACCAGTATACGTTTAACTACTAATTCAGAATGTAGCGAGAAACGGGCGAAACGAGTCTACGAAGAAGCTACGCCGTATCGTTTACCGTCTACGGTTTCTTACAGTAGCTACACGGTTGAATTATCCTCCACAATCACTCGTGTCTGTGTCCACAATATTGAATTTCAATTGAAATACATTTTATTTAGAATGCTGCTTTATATTTTTACAAGCTCCCGGATAAAATGAAACACTACTCTGCAGATACTACATCATTATATTGACGGATTCATCCTTTGAATGAAAATACTTTTTTTTATAATACATGAGGCAAATGTTAGCAGCGAATCTATGAATGCATTAAAATGGTAGTTTATGTATGCTTCAGTTAGAGGAATTATATATATATATATATATATATATATATATATATATATTTATATATATATATATATATATACTCTTTATTGCAAAAAAACACACATGGGGAAACACAAGTAAAAAACAGATGATGCATTGGTGGACTTATCTCTAAAGAGATCTCTACCAGCCAACCTGAAATTGTGTGGGAGATTCCATTTTATTAATGGGAGACACCAAGATAAAATAAACATTATTATTGATATTAAAAAAGATAAATATATACATAGGTATATATAAACTAATATATATTATATATATATATATATATATATATACATACACCATAGATATATATTCATACATAACTAAATAAATAAAAATGAAATGATGATGATAACATATTAGGTTCATACTTTATGCTCCGAAAGAAAATGCTGCTTCAGTTTACGCCGAAATGACTCCACTGAAGAGCATAGATGTAAAGTACCCGGTAAATGATTCCACAGTTGGGCGGCACGAAAGGAAAAGGAGTGGAGAAGGAAGTTGGTGTTGCATATGGGGAGATCGAGCCCTCTAGTATAGTTGGAGCGCATAGGACGAGCGGGAAGAGGTAACAAGTTGAAACGAGAACTTATTTGTCATAGTTAATAGAATTTGCAAAGATAACATTAATACTACATAGTTTAACTACGAATTCAGTATGTAACAAATCGTAGCAATGAGTAAAAGAAGGAGCTACGTCGTAGCGCTTTTAGTCTACGGATTTCTACAGAAGCTACGTGAGTGAATTATTCTTCACGAGCACTCATGTCTTTGTTCGCAAAATAGTTTCAATTCGATGGCTCCTAAGTCAACTAACAAACTTTCTCAATTGCACTTTTTAATATATAAAAAAGAATTACATTATTTCCTATCTTCCCATGAAGAAAAATGTCATATTTCTTTACACAACTTAAAAAAATGACGTATACGGAATCAAGTATTATAATCCATTTTTTTCGCACGTAGTACACTGAGTCAACTGGTACCATAGCAGTATTCGCGTGACGCGAACGCGACCGTTTTGGTGCAAGTTGTACTCTTAGAAAATTAAATTCTTAGAAACCCTATGTATAAGTTTCAATTTCCTATAAAAAGCTCTTGAAAAAGATCAAAGAGTTGGACAATCAGCAAGGAAAGTATGTTATCATCTGGAAAAAAAAACTAATGGCATGAAGCGTAGCGTTCTTGACCATGTTGCAAATTTTCATCTGTAAAATTATATTATATTCGTAAAGATAAAAATATCCCGACGGATCTGTTTAGTTTCGTTTTGATAAATTGTGTAAAGAATGGTTTAAATTCAATAACTAAATAAATAACAAATAAAGTAACTAACTTGAGGCAATATCGTGAAATTATCAACAAATCTTAAACATTAGTTTCCACAAGCCTAAAAAAGATGTGTACCTCATGGAAATGTTAGCACATTTTACTATAAACGATTTTATATCTAATTTGATTGGAACTGACAGGGTTGAAATAAATTCAGAATGAGTAAAAATATATTTTTCTTTTATCGATATATTTTACGTAATTATGAAATTATTCCACAAGCTAATTTTAGAGACTGATTTTGTTCTTAGCAATAATTACTATGTATCAAAGATGTTTAGAATTTTATTGTATACTTAATGTGTTTTTCAAAATAAGTATTTAAGATGATTGCTCCTGAATGATTGTGATTTTAAGCATTTATTATTTAATCATAGTATTATTGCCAATTATTATAATAAGAAAAATGGGCAATTGATATACTTAAAAAATCTTTTTTTGTTACCTAAAACCTAAGTCATTGCTATTGATATCTAGTAAGGTATGTTAATTTTTTGTGATCTCTTTAATTAGAATAATAGTTTTAATCAATGATGTGAGATTTTAATTATTTTACCTACTTTTAACACACTTGAGTCAATATAAGGATGGTTCAATTTTAAAATAATGTTCATGTATTTTAACAAATATAATCCATAGCAGGGCAATTGTAATACATAATAAATCCAATAAATATATAAAAATATTTTTTACCACATTTACTAAATAATACTTCTTTAAAACATAGATTTAATGATATGGCAGTTGATCCATTTTTAACATACAAGTAATTGATTTAAAAGTGTATCTACATTATCTCTTAACTTAATTAAAAATCACGAATTTTATTTTGCACTGTTGAAAGGCCTTAATATATTTAATTCATGATGATAAGTAATTTTTCTTGATTGTATTAACATTTAAAATATAACTTTTCCCTTTTTAAATGGCCTTCCTGTAAAGTTATCAGAAGTACTTAGGAGCCGTCGAAATGAAAGAAAATTTTATTGAGAATGCAGCTTTACAAATCCACTGCTTGAAGAAAACAATGGTTTTGAGATGTTTCATAATTAAATTGTCAATTCATTCTTTAGTTTCAAATAAGATTGTTGAATACTTCTCTTCAAATTCCATTACTATTCTATAAATGTAACCTAATAATCAGCAATTCATATCTAATAATTACATAAATTACGCTAGAGATTATTGGAAAGTACTGAAATGTTACAGCTAGTTCGTGTAGAACTTGCGTTATTATCTCCTATATTATTGTCAATGATTTATTGTCTCTCGCATGTGTACGTTCGCGTTTTCAACTAGTATTTATCATAGTGTCATTATCATTACCAAAGTGAGACTTAGTGTTTGACACGTGTCCCAAATGTAGGCCAAGATTATGTCTGGTAGAATTTACGACACCGTTATTAACTGTTAATTGAGGTGTCGTTCCCGGAGCTTTCATATAATTATTTATCACATGCATTTGAATATATCATTTGTTTTGTTAAGCAAATAATTTGATGATTCAATAAATATAGGGAAGCTTGATTACGTGTTATTATTATGTATATTTGGGAAACTGTTTATAGTTACAAAAACGATGTTTCCGCTAGATTTATAAGTGCTTATCAAACGATAAGAGCTAGTACAAAATATTAATTGGAATAAGTTAACTATAAATATTTTAAGTTCACATTTTGCAATATTGTAAGCACAGCACGCCTCGCCAGCGTTCTTACGTGAATTGTTGGTTGAGGTGTAACGAAATTATTGTCTCTACAATATAAATACGATTTATGACAAAACGACAACTTTTTGAGATTATTGAGAAATATATTAGAACCATATTATTATTATGATATTGCACAAGACCAAAAAAAACAAGAAAGCTGCACACTATTGATAAATTATATGACACTAGTGTTAAAAAATCATAGTCAATGTTTCAAAAGTTCACAAGCAAATTTTGTGAAGGTTTAGGCCGTTTCTTTCTGAGTATTTTGTTCAAGCATATTGAAAAATGTTGTATTCTGCTGTAATCGATACTTATACCTTTGGTTTTAAAAATAGGCGGTCTTGACAGATAGAGACACGTCGTTTTGCGTTCTAAAATGAACCAATGAATGATAGTACACATAAAGATTGCAAACAGATTTTATTGCCGCAGTAGATCCTGGCCAAATAATTTCGAAATTATTAGCCTTTATTGGTTACATACTCAAATTAGCTGTGCGTATTAGGGAGGGCTGAGACATCCTATGGGTGATAAATACAATAAAGCAGATTTTGTTTATTTATTTTCGTGCAAATAATGTTTTAAAATATCAAAGTTAAGTGTTACTTCTTATGCTAATTTATTTCTCATCGGAAATCTAATCAAGCCTCAAATTTAATTTTGACTTTTTTACAAATCTTAGTACAAATGCTTATTTTTTCCACCAATACTTAGACTACAAAGGTTTCAGATTGACAGTATTTTTTTACCGCAAACACCGTACACGAGTCCAATATCAGCAAAGTTAGATTGATCGTCCAAATTGAGGCGAATGAAAAAAATAGACACCCGAAATCTTCCTCTTAATTCCTCAAAGAACTGCGGCCGTTTCGTGCGACACCGCATAAATCCCCCGCCAAGAGAAAGTATAGGCTATTACTTCCACTATTTTTATTCGTGATTGAAATGTAAAACCAACCCCCTTTTTTGGCTCATAAATATCTGGGACCGGTAATGACGCCTATAAGCCTGGGGCAATGAGCTGAAAACATCCTATCGGCGCGCGACTCGCCCTGTTAACCGTATGTTTTGAGGAACAGAACATATATTGCTAATACAAGTAAAACAAGAATAACAAAAAAAGTTCACCTACATGCTGTGATTGTTTTGTTTGTTTTCTATTTGAAACCTAATTCTATTTTATTGTTTTCTTTAAAATCTAATCGTATAAGTATTTTGCAAGACGTGCCAATAAGTTGGATCAAAAATCAACTAATTTAATGTAAGTTAATGTTACCTGAATAATTTTCCAGATAATAATTTAATGAATGCCAATAATTTACTTTTGACCATAATTTATTGTTGTTTCTTGTTTACCTTTTTATGGCTTACAAAAATTGTTAACATGAAAAAAGTTAACGAAAGACGGCCTCATTACGAAAGTGACAATCTAAAGTTGACTTTGTTCTATGATCGAAATTAAAAAAAAAGTAGCTATATGCTAATAATGTAATATTAGATTAAATAAGATAAATTTTAAAGAAAACTTTTTTAAATTTTAGCTCCTGAATTCTGTTAATACGATAGTTCTGTTAGAACGAGTTCTGTTAATACGAATCAAACGAGCCCAACCTCGATGGGGTTGTGTCGTTTTATTGCGGAGTTCCTATGGCCACCTTCCAGCTCCAGCATTAGACAAGCTCCATGTCATCATAGTACGAGTATTGCATTGTCACGCGATATACATATGCATGCAAAATTTCAGCTCAATCGGAGACCGGGAAGTGGGTCAAATTTAACTTGCAAGATTTCATTACAGACACCGGACAGGTGAAAGTAAATAAAATCTTATATTATGCGAAGAATTTATTTTTCCAATGACTTAAAAATCCCCCACAGAACGTTGACCGCACGCGCTGCAAATTAAAACCATACGCGCAATAGTCCACAAAAGAGCATACCTATACATTAACAGACCGAAGCTCTATGGCGCGCCAAATATACGAGTAGTGTAATGAATTATTAATACTCCATTAAACAGTGTGGGGTCGGTTCGTTTTGCGCCATGGAAAATATTCAACGTCGCATCGCCGAAGTGCCATAAAAGAGTAACGGCTATCCCATTTCGTATTCCACGTGCTATATCAAAAGTTTCCACCTATTTGTCCGTCTGTCATCAGCTCCGCCATCTATCAAAGTGGCGCTGACTCGAAAAAGTATGAATACGTTTGCCCCCCCCCCCCCTACCGTTGCGCTCTTAGGGGGATATTCGAGATCGCTCGCCGGATAACCACACTATTCGGCCGCGTTTGGGATCACGCAACGCGAGACTGTAAATCTATCTGTACTTGAACTATTTGAAAGTGGTTTTCGCTCGGCAATTGCATGTTTGTCTGTAGGTTTCGAGATTATTAAAGGTAATGTAATTTACAGGACAAGCTTTTAATACGAATAAGATTAATGTATTTTTTTTAAATTAATAAAGTACATAATAAATTTACTATGATCATCACACTAGGTTAGACCTGTTACGCGAAGATCATACTTATTAACAGAAATCAAGGATGTTCTGTACCTGCTGATTTAAAAGATTAAATTTATATATAAATGAAGAAATCAAAAAAAAAACTAATAATTAATAAGGAGCCTGAGTGTGTCTGTGTGAGTAAGTATGTGTGTTGTTTGTGAGTGTATACGTATGTGTGCTAGTGTGTGAAACAGTGTTGTATATGTACGAGTAAGCGTGTGTGTAGTAAATGCGAAGTAAATAATTGATTATGATACGTTAGAACAAACCTTAATAATCCCTCCGATTCAGTATAATTATGGTATAGCAGATACCTCTGCAGTAAATATTTAGCCTTTCTGACACTAGACAGTTTCAAGGATAGACACGTCATTACCGCTTTATTATAAATGTAGAGTCCTAAAAATATTCCAAAGCGACGACCATAGATGTTTTTATATTTATGGATATTGATAAAACATTTCATTAATCATTTAGTTTTGAATTTGTTACATTCTTCAAGGTCGCATCACTTTTGAGTGAATCATTAATCACTTAATCTGCCCTGAAGAATACCTCCTCCCCAAGGGCGAACGAATTAAAATAATATAATGTTGTGTTTACGCTAAAAGCCTTTATAAGCTACAGCTAATTCATCCGAGTGGGCTCAGAGGAACTAAATGAAGGTTGTGGTCGAACAAGCCTGAGCCTAGAAATTGGTTTATTTATTTAATGCTATTAGAGTCGTCATATTTTCACGTGCTTTCATTATTCTTACATTCGCAGTGTATAAGAAGAAGATTTAAACTCTGACATAGGCTGAGAAACCAGCTGAGCAGCTCATTCTGAACGTGATTGGACTTGCTTCGGCTGAGCCCGCTCAGGTATCTCCACATGAGCGGGCCTAGAAATTGGTTTATTTATTTAATGCTATTAGAGTCGTCATATTTTCACGTGCTTTCATTATTCTTACATTCGCAGTGTATAAGAAGAAGATTTAAACTCTGACATAGGCTGAGAAACCAGCTGAGCAGCTCATTCTGAACGTGATTGGACTTGCTTCGGCTGAGCCCGCTCAGGTATCTCCACATGAGCGGCTCCGCTAAATGAGCGGGTTATTCGCCTGAGCGTGCTCAAGTAAAATACACGTAAGTTTTTGGTCGTTTAATCCCATTACAGGTACATGCGATACATGAAACACTCGATGTCGTGATCAACATTTGTAGTGTTAAATAAAATATTAAATAATTGTTTACTATTATTATAAATAAGCTCGAATAAACGTTGAAAGTTATCGCTGGACTACGCTTTAACAGAAAATTATCAGATCTCCCATCAAAACAAGGTGATTTTTTAAAGCAGATACTGTGCGCTGTGTGTGTGTAGAAGCATTTACATATTTGAACATTACTTGTCTAAAGGAAAAATATTAACTAGTTTTATTTCTTTTTACGTGTTGCTTGCACTACCTCCAATTTTCTGCCGTACATAGGTATATGGTTGACTGGTAGAAAGAATAAAGCATTAAGTCCGCCATTTGTGTGATTTTGTTGTGAAATAACGTATCAAATAAATAATTAAAATAAATTATTAATATACCTGCCGTTTCATTTAATTGAATACGCGCAAAAAGCTCGTCCACTTCACCAATAATAATTTCTCCTTTCTTTTTCTATTTATACTAGACATAGTGCAGAGTATTTTACTATTGAATAGTCTATCCTGTCAGAGGGATCGAAGCGATCTACCTCTTAGCTACCAACCTGTCTCATGAGACCGGTGTGACCTCACGCTATGAAATAATTGATGAATACCTTAACGAAAGGAAATTTATCAATTATTACATTGGTTTCTACAGAATGAAATATATGCTTTAGTTGTAAAATATATTTTTTGTGAAAATTTTCTTTCGTGAGTACCCTCACGAAAAAATTTTTCGTAGCATGACGTCACACCGACCGGTCGCATGCGACCGCTTGGGGGCTGAGAGGTAAGCGATAAAAACGGCGTATATACTCACTTGAGACCCGTTTGCCGTTCTTCCGCCACTGTATGTTGGGCATGGGGTCGCCTCGCGCGGCGCAGTAGAAGGCGGCGATGCCGTTGGCGCGGACCTGCAGGTTGCGCGGCCTGATGGTAATTTCGGGCGGATCTGCAAGGAGAAAACGGCGAGCATTAGCATCGAACACGAGACGTACACAAAGGGAGAATATTTTTGTTCACAGTCACATTGAGATTCATTTTATACATTGACATTTATGGAGCTAACAAACGTAGGTACAAACTGTAGTTTTGAAGGAGTCAACTGTTCTCTATTTTTGTGATCCTGAAAATATAAATAAGTTTATAAAAACGATACATCTTATTACAACCCTGCAATCCGTACAACAACCTTGCTAAAGAAATTAAAAAGTTAGATCATTATGGAAAAAATCGATTGTGAGATGTGTTGAAAAGATACTCAATCAGTAACATAATATCACAATTCATCATTATTCAACAATCCATGCTGCTGTGTTGTTGACTTTATTATAACATTCAGGTATTAGCTTCAAGCTGGTGTGTCATTTAAAACAATAATATTAGTTATGGGGATTAGGTTGGGGATTGGAGTCGCTCACGTCCGTAGGTTTTACCCTCGAGACCCTACACGTGATCCCCGGGTGGTGCTAATCGAGTGACCAACTTCTGGTGGTAGGGCTTGAAAAACCCGACTGGCTAGCGACCACCGTGCGCATGATGTAAAACCCGTCAAGTGGCCATTTTTGTCCGCGTTTCGGGATCAGTCTGCGCACAGCCAGAGCTTGAGGGGTCGTTGCTGCGATTCGTATGGTTTGTGCGGGCTTCCGTCGAACCAGTGCCAGGTTGACTGCGTTGACCCTCCGCCCAGGAAGACCCGAAGAAACGGCTGTTCCGCTGGCCGCCCGTGATATAGTACAGGGGCCCAAGCGGACCTAACCAGTCCGTGAGGCTGCCCCACCATGCCACGCATAATCTCGGAGTGGTCCGTCGTGCCGGTTGGTGACCGGACGGTGGGTCCCGGCGACCACTTCCGGGGGGGTTCGGGGGCCCTTCCGTGCGGAGGGTCAGCGCAAATCAGCTGTCGGCTGTTCCCTGGCGAAACAGGCCTACACACATTAACTATGCGAAACGCGGCAAGGATACCTCAGTTTCACGCCTCTCACTCCAATAATTATGGCAGCGCAAAATATTAAGACAGGTCGTACAGTGGTGCATTATCCCACCAAAACACCATTATTCGAGGTAGGGCTCGCTAACATCCGCGGGCTCCATTCTAACCTCTTAGCTGTCCACCACCATCTCGAGACAGCCCGTCCAGCAATGCTGTTTTTGACGGAGACGCAAATTATCTGCCCGGCCGATACAGGCTACCTTAATTACCCCGGCTACGCTCTTGAGGAGTCCTTCAAGGCGAAGGCTGGTGTTTGCTTGTTCGTCCGGGCGGATGTTTGCTGTCGTCGCCTGCGCTGTTTGGAGGAACCTTCCTTTTCCATCCTTGCGGTACACGTTGATTTTGGCACTCATTGCCGTGTCTACGTCTGCGTCTACCGTTCCCATCGTGGTGACTTGGAGACAACTCGACTTTTTGAACATCTAAGTCGGGTGGCAGA
Organism: Schoenobius gigantellus; assembly: GCA_963935595.1. Lineage (NCBI taxonomy): Eukaryota > Metazoa > Arthropoda > Insecta > Lepidoptera > Crambidae > Schoenobius > Schoenobius gigantellus. The sequence goes on along the minus strand of OZ012555.1, from coordinate 8,558,403 downwards.
TGACGCGCAGGAGCGATTTCCTTCCGCCGAGCTGGTGTTTTTAGGGGACTTCAATGCTCACCACGAGTTGTGGTTAAGTTCCTCTAAAACTGACCATGCGGGTAGGACTGCCCACGCATTCGCTCTCACGCACGACCTGACACAATTGGTCACCCAGCACACCAGGGTACCAGATATTATCGGTCAAGCGCCCTCTTTATTGGACCTTCTGCTGACAAATCGCCCTGACGGATATCAGGTGGTGATTCGAGCTCCACTAGGATCTTCGGATCACTGTCTGGTATCCGTCACAGTGCCTCAGGCGTCGCGACCGTCACCTGTGGTTGCAGCACGCCGTCTGTGGCACTATGCGTCAGCAGATTGGGACGGTATGCGGGATTATTACGCATCTGTTCCTTGGTGGCAGCGCTGTTTCAATAGGATGGATCCGGACTCCTGCGCTGCCTCTGTTGCTGACGAGATCATACTAGGAATGGAATATTATATTCCGCATTCCAATCTCGTCAGTAGAGGCAGACGTAACCTCTGGTTCAATCGCGAGTGCGCCTCTGCTGTTGAAAACAAACAGCTGGCTTACCGCGCTTGGATCAGAGGCCGAGCTTCTAAGGATCCCAATACAAGCCTACTGAAAACAGCCTACAATAATGCCACCAAGCTGTGTAAGAGGGCTTACATTAGAGCGGATGCTCAGCGCATTGCACAAGTGGGCCAGGAACTGCTATCGCACCCTACGGGTAGCCGTTCTTTTTGGCGCCTGGCCAAAGCTGTGCAATCAAACTTCTGCCAACCCTCGCTGCCACCGCTGAGACATGCCGATGGCTCACTTGCTCATCAGCCGCAGGAGAAAGCCGACCTCCTGGCAAAAGTCTTCGCGGCTCATTCCCGTGTCGATGACTGTGGTACACAACCTCCGAAACTGTCCCATTGTGGCAGCACCATGCCCGATATCCGTATCAGACAGCGTGATGTGCGGGCGGAGCTCCAGTCGATCGATACTCGAAAAGCAAGTGGCCCAGACGGCATTCCTGCGATTGTTCTTAAGAAGTGTGCAGCGGAGTTGACTCCGGTCCTTACGCGTCTATACCGTCTGTCGTTCTCTGCTGGTTGTGTGCCGAAATCTTGGAAAGAGGCCAATGTCCAGCCGGTTCCCAAAAAGGGAGATCGTTCTGATCCGGCTAACTATCGTCCTATAGCCGTCACTTCCATTTTGTGTAAAATCATGGAGAGGATCCTTAATACCCAGCTGATCCGTTACCTGGAAGGTCACTCGTTACTTAATGACCGACAGTATGGGTTTCGTCCTAAACGGTCAACAGGTGACCTTCTAGCGTTCCTTTTGCACAAATGGGGTGAATCTATCGATAAGCGCGGCGAATCGGTGGCTATTAGTCTCGACATCGCCAAAGCTTTTGATAGAGTCTGGCACAAGGCTCTTCTTTCCAAGCTTCCGGCATACGGATTACCCGCGCAGTTCTGTACGTGGATTGCCAGCTTCCTCCACGAGCGTAGAATTCGCGTTGTCGTTGACGGCTGCGCTTCGCGGTTCGTGGCAGTGAACGCTGGTGTTCCGCAAGGCTCCGTTCTATCCCCCACATTGTTTCTTCTGCATATCAATGATATGCTTTCCTTGGGAGCTATACATTGCTATGCAGATGACAGTACAGTGCATGGGGGATATCACGGAAGCTCAGGGGCTGCTCGCGGTGATATTGGTAGGGAAAGGCAGAATCTTATCATTGAGCTCAACAGGACGCTGGACCTCGTCTCCGAATGGGGCTCCAACAATATTGTTGAGTTCAATGCTAAGAAAACACAGGTGTGCGCGTTCTCGGCGAAAAGGTCACCTTTCCTCCCCCTTCCTTCTCTCCAGGGCACAACCCTTCACACACAGAGCAACATCACCTTGCTCGGAATGATCATTCGCTGCGATCTGAACCCCAGAGACTACATCGAATCCGTCATAACTACTGCCTCACGGAAACTCGGTGTCCTGAACAAGGTGCGTAGGTATTTTGCGCCGGACCAACTATGCTTGTTGTATAAAACTCAGGTTAGGTCTTGCGTGGAATATTGCTCGCACCTTTGGGACGGCTCCGCTCAGTACCTCCTCGATGCTCTGGACAGATTGCAGCGTCGCGCTATTCGCATAATTGGCGATGTAGAGGCAACTAACACCCTCGAGCCTCTACAACTTCGTCGTGACATCGCCTCTCTTAGCGCCTTTTACCGAATGTTCCATGGGGAATGCTCTGAGGAGCTCTTTAACCTTATCCCTCCCTCTCCATTCCTTAACAGAAACACGCGTAAGGGCCTTCGGAGTCATCCGTACACTGTGTCCTCCTTTTCACACCGTACCAAGAAATTCCAAGATTCCTTCTTCTGTCGTTCATCCCACACGTGGAATTCTCTACCTGCGCACGTGTTTCCTCCATCCTACAACATGGGTTCCTTCAAGAGGCGTGAAAAAGCATCTTTTGGGCCGGCAAGGGGCGGGCAGGTAGGAGAGTGGATGTCGTCCCTACTCTTATCTGTCAACTCATTTGGGCCTCTTTCACCGCTTAACATCAGGCGGGAGGAGGTCATCTGCCGGGCCATCCATAAAAAAATAATAATAATAATTATTATCGCAACGATACTTGCGTTGAAAAGCAGTTCAGCAAGAAAAAATTATTTTTTATCTATTTCATCTATATCTATAATTTTGATTGTTTCTGTATTTATAAGTACAGGCACTTATTGACAACAAAAACAACTAATAAAATTATAGATGATTGCCATATGCAAACATCCCTAATGCAAATACAAATAAGACAAAAAATACAAGAAATTGTACCTACTTAATATGTATAAGTGAACACGTAACTGTTAAATCAATAAATATGACTAGATTAAAATAAATGCCGGACTTTTTATCGGAGTTAAATAAGCCAATTTTGTCGGACATTGAAGGATGAATGTACGACAATTGTTTAGGTTTGACAGTCAGTAATCTCCAATGCCAACAATCGTGCCAGCTCATCATTGGAATTTACCAAAGTACAGAAATATGAAACTCAACACTCTAAAACGATTATTTAATTTTATATTGAGGTTGGCGAAAGAGTTGTGCTACAAAAATTTTAACCATACAAAAATGCATTTTTTTTCCATAGAAAATAGGAGACCTAATTAAATGAATTCATTACTTTCTCAACGTGTCTTTTGCATTTTGTGTAATACTTAGTACATGAACGGTTGTAATATACATTTAACGTTATCAATCAACAACTAGTATCATTAAAAGAGAGAAATGTATTCGAACGCTTCTATTCAGTAAACTAAGTACCCTTCATCGAATCCTGTTTTGTAGCTTACGCCATCATTAGCGTTGCGAAGATATTCGTAGATCCCACTTAATCCACAATAACTAGGACCGCTCAAAGAGCTGTTTCTACGATAAATTTAATAGAAAGTCTAGTATTGCAATGCAAATTCTTCGTCCCGAACTAATTGTAACTAATCCCTTTCCCGAAGTTATCTTTCGTATGAATAATGAATAGAGAAATAGGTTTTTACGGCTGTTATCCTGTTTGCGTTAGCCCTGTCCTTTGACGATAGACCAATGAATAAATTTTGTTATGTCATGCAACACTGTTACGTTTTAAAAGCTAAAAACGATAAGTATATTTCACATACACATTGTTTATACAGCGTGTAACAGTATACACCGAAGGAATATTTATGTGTTTGTATATCCATCAGAAATGGAGATTCTATGGTAAACATATTGAGGCTAATCTAATCATGCTACTTTTATTTCATACAAACTTAACGAATTATTTTTTGATCCTAAGTATATCGACAGCCCTACATCAGCGTACCTAATTTCATGATTATGTGTTTACATTTCTTTTGTGTTAATTCCATAGTCAGCTGGATCAAGGTTGTCGCTTGAAATTTTTTGCTTTTCCTTTAAATCGATTAACTCGGAAAGTATGATTTTCAGATCTAAAGTAAGCACCTAGTGTCCATTAAATATCTAACCTACTCGTATATGCCCCTTAAATATTATTTCGGCCTTCAGTTGTTGAATGTTGTACATTCCGGGTATGCACACGTCTATACACTTTAGAGCTTAAGCAGAGATCAACTTTTTCTATTTGCTATGATTTAATCTCTCCACACTGTACTTTCCATTAATGCTTCATACATTTCATAGTCACGGTACAGCAAGTAGAATAAGGTTGTCGTCATAGCTGGGATGTTATACATCAGTCATATTAGAGTCAAGTCATTCTGACGAGTGCAGTTGAAAAGCATCGGAAAAAACTCAATTATTTTTAATTTGAAAAATCACAGTTAAAGCAGCTGCTTTGACGATGTATAATTTACTAATAAATAATAAATATGTCAAAATAAAAAGTAAAATAAGTTTGTTCTATGTCAAAATTGTTCTCCGCTCGTTCTTACCGTAATGAAATCTATAAATATATATAATCATCTTAATCATCATCTTAACTACATTGCACTTAAGTGCACCCTTCATCCCCCTAGCTCGCAATTAACAACAAAGCAGTCAATCAAGTAATCACGTGCCGAAAAGCCAACTTACATCAATACACCTCAATGAAACGAACCCCGAATCATCACGATGACGGCTGATGTAACAACTTGGCATTCAAAGGCCCCCCCATTGAGAACATCAAACGCTGAATATCGGCATCCAGACAAAATTATAAGGCGGCGGCGGACGATGCACACCGTACCTACTTTATTAGCGACTCCGCGGCGCGGTAAATGTGAATTTAATTTCTTAACATCGAAAAGTCGCAAACTCGGAAACTTCGCCGTGGCTGTGACGCGCGCCGAGTTTAAATTGTTCCGCCGCCAAATTACTAGATGGCGCTGAAAGAGGCGTGTACATTTTCATTACCCCCCGCGAGATTAATGGCATTATCTTGTGAAAAACGCGCGTTCTGTGAAACAATTATGTCTGCGAAGCGAGAGGTTAGGTCGGTTCTAAAAATGTCTTTAGTTTGAAGGAAACTTGAAAATTTCGCATTTTTAACACGAAATTCATATAACCTAACCACTAAGATTCACTGAAGTGAAGAATACTTCCGAAACACATTACCTACTCTTATTCATCGAAAAAGTTACAGGAATATTTTTGGATTTAAAATTGTTGTATTATTTATTAATTGTACTACATACAACATTACCTAGAAACATAATACAAAGAGGACATGCAGAGAGATCTCTTCTAAGATTAAAATATCTCATTTGATGTTTGGTAAGATTTCCCTACAATGCGGGAAATCTATAAATGATACGAAGTAATTACAGAGTTAAATAACGACAAAAATAGCTAGCCAAATACATACACACACATATAATACTGTAGGACATACTACTCTTAAATGTAAGTATATAATTATAATTTAAATGAGGTAATTTATGGATGAAAGTTCATTCTCTTTTTAGCGTTGCGTACCCCAAAAGGAACAAACGGAACCCTTATACCATCACTCAGTTGTTCGTCTATCTGTCTGTCAAGACATTTTTCTCGAGTCCTCATAAAGATTCATTCATCATTCATCACAGCTCATATACGTCACCGAGGGGCCCGAACCTGCCCTAAATTACGGTGTCTAGGCTTTAGTCAACCACGCTGGCCCAGTGCGGATTGGTCGACTTCACAATCACATACACCTTTGAATTTCTTCGCAGATGTGTGCAGATTGCCAGATGTTTTCTTCACCATAGAAGCGTCAGATAAATGTATACATATGAAATTCGAAAAACGAAACACATTGGTACATTGCAGGATCGACCCCGGTCGTCCCAATGAGGCGGCCAGTGCCGAGTCCACAGCACCCAAAAATTACGTGAACACAAAAATATCACATTTCTAGTCAATGTGTACTTGTGATCTCCAATGAATTTCCATGCTATCCCATTTTGTACTGCCCTAAAAAATTGACGAGCACACACGCCGTTGTCCTGGGGGAGCGTTTGATTTCTGGACTAGAAAATGGAATCCCATTTAGATGGGTGGCCGTGTACGCCGGCGAGTCCCCGGGCAAGCCGCCGTGGCATTAATAAACGAATTGGCGATACATATTTTCGAGATTGTCGCAGGAGTTAAAATATTCATGAGTCGGCGGACGCTGTGCAGATTAGTGACTGACGTTTCGGAAAAAAGCGGAGGGTGTGTGTGTGTACATTATGTTAGGATTCGCTTTGATCGTGGGATGTGATCGACATCACAATTTCATGGATATCTCGTTTCGAATTGTGTCGCTCTGGTTACATTTCCTATACACGAGTGGGTCGCCCTTCCTGATATCGACATGAATAGTAATCATCATAAACATAAATTTCATTGATTTTCATGTAATTTAATAATAAGCGTTAATATAAGGTTAGCAACAATAGTACAGGAAAACATATTAGTAGCAAACATATTGGCTACAGTTCCTGTCATGTAATGTTATTGTAAATCTTAATATTTAATTCGTACACAAACATAAAACATATCAAAATGTTTAAAATTATTAAATTGATTGAGTTTATTTATTTTGATAGAAAATTAAATAAATTCGTTTACAAACACGAAATAAGTAATAATGTATATAGAATGAAATTAAATTGAATTATTTCAAAAGTTCATATTAACTTCGGTTATACGAGTAGGTAATCGAAAACCCTTTTTATTTCGGTTATAGGTAGTGGACACCAATCTTGGTTCTGACTACGGCGAACGTTGCTTAGCTTAGGCAAACACAATCCAAGCTCCATTAAGGAGGATCCATGGAGTTTTTTTATTTTTTTTTATTACAGAAAGTTGGCAAACAAGCAAACTGCCCACCTGATGGTAAGTGGTAACATTCACCTCTAATACGTGGCTCTTGTGAGATTCGCAGCAAAACTGCAACCCCACAAGAACCAGAGTGTACGTTGCCAACTTGTGACACAAGATGTAAAGTCACAGTACCCAGTAATTTCACTGCCATATCTTACCCTTCAAACCGGAACACAGCAATGCAAGCACTGCTGCTTTGCGGCAGAAATAGGTAAGACGGAGGTACCTAAGCAGACGACCCTGGTACAGAGTCTCCCTCCAGTGTTTCCATTATGAGCACGTGTTAATAAAAAATATTCATTCTATTCAATGCGACATTTGCGACCAATGTCAAAATTGAAAGGATTTCATCAAACCTTTAAAACTCCGAACTCGCTCGGGGCGCCACTCGTTAGCCATCGACAACACAACAGCCTCGCGATAAAGTAATAAAAGGGTGAAAATCTGCTTTAACAAGCGAGAATTACAGTGGACTGCAAAGAAAGGGGAAAGGGGTGACTTTTTAATTGACATCTCGATGAAATGCTAACTTTACCCTTCAATTAATATGGCCACCACCGATGGCTGCGCCAAAATCTGGGGATTCATCGTAATTCGTTATAAATGAGGGGAAACATAACAGACCACATTTTTTATCAAAAAAGGACATTAGAAAATTTGAGTAACATTTACTAAGGGATCAATCTTGAAAACGCGAAAAAAAATCGGCTGTTCTATACATTTGGGATCAGTGAACGTTGAGCATTTGAATGGAACAAATAATTTCTTCGCGAAATTTTTTTCGTGTTTTTTGGTTACCTTATTATAATTATACGTATATGAACTATAAATCGTCTCCTTTTCATTCAGCACACGTTAATGAATGTAAAAAAACCTCTGAATATTTTCTGAGACGCTATTCCGTCACACACAGTGCGTCACACGTCTCACGAGCTTCTGAGAATTCAGTAAACCCAATTTTCTGATGTAAACGAACAAGCATAAGAAATTTGAAGTGACAAACGGAGAAACCATTAAGAGTCACTTAATTATTCAGCCTAATGACTAGATACTGTTTTAGTTTCAAGTTTCGCAGTCTTTACTTAGGCTTTGCCATTAATTAACTTATGGATTTACTTCAGAGAACGGAACGTAACAATTGGAAATGTTAATAATTTTAAGTAATTAGTACTCCAAAGTCTACGGGCGGTTAGAGACGTTTGGATATTTTTCCTCGTCAGCGATAATGAGATCTCTTTTAGAGCTCACTCTCTTCACAGAAAATGTACCGTTACGAAACATTGTGATATATATTTTATTAAAAGTATTGTGTTGAGTATGCAGATTCGCATTACTAAGGGTCTTAATTCATCATACTCATCATCATTTCAGCCAAGACAAGAGACGGTTACATTTTCGAACCGATTGACAGCCCACCTTTTGGAGGCTCAACGCCGCGTTGCCGTGAACATAGCCGCCATTCGAGAACCTTTCCGCCCGAAGGCCGTCAGCCCTTCGAGCGATGTGTCTTGCCCAATGCCACTTAAAGTTCACATTTTTTGGGGCTATGTCGGTAACTTAGCCTTCTACGGATCTTATCATTTCTAATTCGATTACGTAGAGAAACCCTGAGCACAGCCTTCTTATGAAGCTCATTGTAAGCGGTCACATCTTAATTTTGTACGTCATCACTGGCAAAACGCACGAATTGAAGACATTTGTCTTAAGAAACTGCGGTAGACGTGTCGGGAATATGCTGCATAGCCTCCCGAACGCTGCCCAGCTGAGTTGTATTCGTTGACTGATCTGCCCTGCGAGCATGGAGCTCTCGATAAACAAAAGTCGACAGCTAAGATCGACATACTTAACAAAAATCTATAAATTTGACATATATTCCTATGGAGTGAAAAGGACAGATGCTTTTGTCGATCCATATATATTATGTCGATCGACAAGTCCATGCTCAAGATGTTTCAAGATGTTGGAATCAGCGGGCTGGACTAATTACCCAAGGTAAATAGTCCAGCTCGTCAATAACTTTTGCCAAAGGCACAAGACTATGGCAACCGGCTGTGTCATATCACCAAAATTTATGGAAGAAAATCAAAGATACTTACACACAGGTATAATGCCAGACGGAATGCTAACAGATGTAACTTCTTCTTATCACGACGAAAAGCTCCCGAAATAAGTTTCTTCATCGTGAATTCAATTCAGGGAAAGCTGTTCCTGTTCGTGACCTTCAGCCCTCCGAGTGCTAGCACCTTCGACTATCTACCTACCCATCGTAATATCGCTACGTTGGCGAACAAGCGGAATACAATGATAATAAACAGGCCCCGTACCTGCAAATATTGCTTCGTCAATGAATATTGCGAATTATTCGACAGGTGTTATCAGTTCCGAGCCCTTGTTGAAACTAGGTTAGACGAGAAAGCAAAATTAATACTTAATCTAAATCCATCCAAAAGACCTACGATTTGTTACCTTACACTCAATAACCATATAAATAATTGAACACAAAAACTGTATATTTTATTGAGAGATATATATGAGACTGAAGTTGATGATTGTACTATAAACTCGAATATATCGTCTTTCAGAGCAACTTAAAAATTACACGTATCACTCTTGTATCCTAATTTACATGCAACATCACACATCATCATCATCATTCATTATTTCAGCCAAGAGATGCTGTTGGACATAAGCCTCCTCCAAGTATCTCCAAACCGATCGGTTTAAATTTATACGAATCGCATTAAATCATCCACTCCTCGAAAAAACTCTCGCCCGTGATGGGGGCAGCGCCAGAATATTGCTATCAATTATTGCCGAGTATTCATTACTCAGCGATGCGAAATCGTTCCGTTATCGACTCGGCGATTTCATGAACGACGGTCGGTTTTCGGCGTGTTTGTGAAACTGGACTGTTTGTATCACGGTGCGAGTGCGTTGGTAAAATTTTAAAACTAAATGGTAAAAATACTAATGGTACCACGAAACATTGAATTGAAATTTCAACTAAGGGTTGCAAGGGATTCAGAATAGTACCTTGTGGGATGCAAGCAAACGTCTTCTGCTTTGGCACAACCTGTCGACCAACCAATGAGGCGCTGTTCTAGGGGAAGCTAAGTATAATCACATCTCTATGAAGAGATTATATCTCGAAACAAATGCCCACATCCCGTTTGGCGAGCGTGATGTGGTTAGGACCATTTCTCCTCCTCTAGGGACGCATCTGTGCCTAGGGCTACCTAGACAAAGTAACAATTCAAATGCAAAAACGATGTTAGAAAGAAACGAATAAAATATATGGTAATGATTCCACACCACGAATCATCTTCATACATTGCCGTTCGTTATAGAACGTATAACGTAAACCAAACGAACAAGAACGCTACTTTGTCCAATGGTGTGATTACCGATTGAGACGAGCGATTATTTTAAAATCATAGACGCAGTTCCCATAGTAAAATTTTCTGTCTACGGAATATTAGGTAATATAACCCATTGGCGCGTTGGTGGTGATGGTCGCAGTGTGGACCCTATCACGCGCGCCCATAAGGGCAGGGAAAACACCGGGGGGTTTAGTGGGTAAGCCTGGCACTCTGCCGGGACTGCCCCACATACGCTCGTCGCCTAGCCAACGGCGAGTACGGTGCGGTCACGTATTCCTCTCGAAAGAAAAAAGGTAATTTAACCCTTAAAGCCGCGTTGACATTATACGAGTCTGCTCGGACCGAGTGGACTCGTACGAGTAAGCTTCATACGAGTGTACTAGGATATTATCATAGTTCACTCGAATCATATTCTTCAATTGTTTATTACAATAGAAATTGAAAAATATGTCGGATTTTGAGCGAGCTAGTATCGGAATTGTCGCAGACTTGTTGATAGTGGAGCTAAGACAGGAAAAAGAGACGCTTGGTTGTTGGTATTGCCCGCCATTTTATTTCACTACTCGTATACGAGCTAGCAGCTCGGAACAGTAGAGCGCGATCCGAGTGTACTGAGATCGGATGCTGTCGTCCGAGTGCGTTCGGATTATGGGTTGCCTGCCACAATACAATTTGCGTCCGAGTAGGCATCCGAGTCCACTCGGCCAGAGCAGACTCGTATCATATAGGCTGCGGTAACTTTTGATTACCAGCATTTACTACATAGGGCGTCGAGGGGCAAGTGGCAAGAAGCGCGCCTATTCTAAATTTGTGCGAAGTTGAGACAGCGGCAAGTCAAGGCCCGTATCATAGAACGATTCTCAGTAATTAGTCTAGTTTAAAACTGGTTTTAGGATGAGATCTAATTTTAGAAAGTTTCTTGAAACGAAGTTCAATGATCGTTGCTCAGGTGAGTAATTGCTTATTAAAGAACAACATTTACGTCAAAATCTACGCTCAAGTAAACATTTGGTCTTTGGTTACGTAACTATAATCGGAACCACTCTTGAGAAAATAATACTATATTACCAAATAAAGTTGTAACGTGGGTTTATAAGTATGATCATCATCCAAAACGCGACTCAAGACTAGCACTCAAGTAGTGATTGATCTCCACTCAAAACTAGCTTGCGTGATTGGTGTTCGAACGCTGCTTGAGCTGCGTTCTTTAATACGGGCCTATACGGTTCGTTAAAACCTGGGGAAGCACAATAGATCCTGAGTGGGTAGAAGTGCGAAGGCTCACCACTTGGCCGTCCCACCTCTAATATAAGATAAGATAAACATATCCAGGTAAATAGGATATTGAAACCGTTAGCTCTTCGACTTCGTCCCATAGACTACGGTAGCCACACCATTATCATCATCATCATCACAGCTCATATACATCCCCACCGAGGGGCACGAGCCTACCCTAACTAGTTAGGGCGATTAGGCCTTATTCAACCCACGCTGGCCCAGTGCGGATTGGTTGACTTCACATACACCTTTGAATTACTTCGCAGGTGCATGCAGGTTTCCTCACGATGTTTTCCTTCACCGTAGAAGGAAGGATAGGTAGCCACATAACTACTATTTATGTTGTATGTACAAATCGATAAATAGCATTAAATGAAACAATCAAAATATGCAGCAGACTTAAGTCCCGGTTAATCGAATCGGCATACCCACGAGCCTACGCATACCGGCAATTTATGACAATAATCTGTACATACCTGTCGAATAACGGATCCGGCGCCGTTAAATGGCGCACAGGTTTTAGCCATATTTATTAGGTGATTAAATTCTCATTTGCATTTTCATTTCAAATCCCGCCGTGATATTACTCCGGCGATGTTTCGGCGCCTGTGTGTTTTAATATTGTATGTTTGTAAATTTCTGAGCCGATAATACACAAGTTCTATTGAATATAGTGACGAGACGACATGTTCTAATGGTGTAGGTAAGCAAACGAGTTTTACGGGGGCTAAGCAGGAGGCTTACAGTGAGGAAAGATCACGCAATAAGATTCTTTGGTATCCCTAATAGTGCCTGGCATCTTCATTTAATTTAAATATTTAACACTAGCTTTTCGCCCGCAGCTGTAGAACACAGATCCGCTGCGGCACCGCACCGACGGGACCCAACTTCCTGCTGAGGGCCACGACGCCGACCACGGCCATGTACACTCGGCTTCAAAAGTAGATAAGCATTTTAGTACCATGTCACACCAAATATTAACAATGCAATATAGGAGTAACCATACTAAATAAAAGGAATAGTTGGTGTGACGCGGTGGTACTAAAATATCCATCTACTTCTGAGGCCGACCGTACCTGTCCCGCCTGCTTACACCGCCACAGATAGTACATCCAAAAGAAGGCCAACTAATGTTCTGAGGTTGTCAATCCCTTTTGCACTACTTTAAGGCGGAAATTTTTAGAACGCTGAAAAACGTATTAATTTATATAAAATGTTAAGTCTAAATTTAAAAAATAAAGCAGTTCTATACAAATTTTTCCTATCACCACTTTACCTCCTTAGGGGTGTTATTTTAGAAAATCCATTCGTCATGGATACCTACGTCATAAGGACTATCTGTACGCCAAATTTCAGTTCTATCAATCCAGAACTTTGAGCTGTGCACTGATAAATCAGTGGGTCGTTAGATCCTTTTTAATATTAATATAACTTCAAAAAGTGTACAAGATATGTTTAAATTTAATCTGGGGAATAATTTCTCGAGCTCAACCTACAAAAAAAAAACAGATAAAAATCAGTTTGACCTTCCGTTTGTTACCATAAAAAAGATTCCATTGTTTGTTACCACAATGTTTAATTTGAATGAGTCAATGTCACTGTGAACATTAATACAATAAAACTCTTCTGTATCTCCAATCTCGCGAACTCCCGGCCTATAATCTGAAACAGAAGAACACGTTAGCTACTTACGTGTTAAATAACGTATAAATATGCTGCCAGAATCGTTGAGCGGCGGCAGCAGTCGCGGCACGATGTGGGGTGTGTCGTCTTCCACTGTCACTAGTTCTGGTGTCGGTACACTTTCTTCTGTGACGTCTTCTGTCCGAGAACATTTTAGTTTAAACGAGCGGTTGTCGTATTTTTGTGACTTACGTATAAATTAACTTATCCAAGATAAATGTATGAGTTCTAAATAACGATCTCATTTTTAACTAATCTTAATATAACAACTAATCTTAATATAAAAATTACATCCTCAAACAAAAGTATTAACAAAAAAAGCATTACATTAAAGTATCATAAACTCAAATCGAATTCTGCATGAATCCGAAACCATAATCAGTTCATAAAATTGCCGTCAAAGAATTATTACAACATGTATGGCTTAGGATTTACATACGCTTAAAGTGATGTGTAAAAAGGTATATTCATTAAGAGCTCTCAATTTACATTTTTTATGACCAAATCATTTAATAAAACAATGCGTAGAATATTTGGAACATTATGTGTGCATGTATTAAACGATGACATTGATTTAATGCATCATGCATCAACCAACAGACCTCAAAACTGTATGACATTATCACTTACTGTCGCTAAAAATATATTTTACGTAGACAACCAGTACAGAGAAGCGCTTTCTTAAGCAAACAGTGCGTTGAATATCCCACACTTAACAGCCACCTCCGGGATGAAGGAAATAAAATATTTACCAAACACAAAGGTTTGGAAACTAGATACCGTTTCGCTACAATAAATCATACCCATTGTTATTATCGGGAGAAAAAGTACGAGATCTCGATACTGTAGCATCGGCGCAATAAATACACATCCGAGGAACATAGATTACTGAAAGATTTATATCTTAGTTCCGCCTGACGTACGCAGTTCTGCCATTATTCATATCTGAGAGCCTATTGTATGGAGATAGGATAAAAGTTGATAATGGGGATGTTCTTGTATTGACCTGTGGTGGATTCCGTTCAAGCGTTCGCTCGGTCTTCAGCAGGCCTATTCTGTAACTTCGGTTACTAACTAGAACTGTCATTTTTGAAAGGAACTTAACATCCATTACTGTTATAATGAACGCTGCCCGTAACACATAAGATCACTAAACCAGTAATGGAGATAAAGTTTCTACAGTTCTAGTTACCAACTATAGTTAGCGAATAGGCCTGCAGGTCGGGTCTCACAAAGTGCTCGTAAATATTGCTGTTCAGCTCAATTTTGCACAGTTGCTATTTTGTTAACAAAATAATCAAGCCTTATGATAAAATATGTAAGTAGTACCTAATTAATTTTAGATGTTCGTTATTGTGAGGACGAACAGAAGATTTTTAATTGTTGACAATTTTGAAGCGTAGCATTATCATGATTTATCGTATTTTGGTTTGATGTCTTGACATATTATTTGGTTTAAATAAGCCATCTAATCGTTATAAAGTACGCATAAATGATGTCGTCACAAAGTTGACCTCCGAAACGAGTTAAGCAATTGACATTGCATGAATTGATAAGGTTCATTACAAACGTTAAAAGACACTCAAATCCCACATCAATTTTTATTGTGATAGATGACGCAAATAGTGAAATGCAATTTTTCAAACGCGAGTTCGATGAAAACGGGCAGAGTGGAGAAATGTCTTGTGAATTATGAGGAAATGGCCGATTTATGTTCTGAAATTGAATTCAGAGCCGAGTTGAGAGATATTAAATTGTTTCCACACGGTAAACTGATGGGCTTTTGAGCTCGCCTGTTAGAGATTTAAGTTAGACACGCTTTGAGAAGCACACGACGAATCCACGAGCTGATAGACACATTACTAACGAGTGCGTTTACCAATGATGGTTTTTCTACAGGCTATAACGAAGTAACATTAAAACCTGGATTTGAACTTGCGTTTTGAGCATAATCGTGTTAACACAAAAATCACTAAGGCCAATGAGAACTTATCCTACCCGTGCGAAATATCGACTGCATTAATATAAGTACAATTAGTTAATATGAGGAAAAAACATAATTCATTATATTTTAGTTAATAAATGTAGATAAAAAGTTGTCCCAGTTACTTATATGAGGAAATAGTGAATAATTAAGTAGGTAACTAGACATTAGAATTAAGGAATAGATTTCTGCCTTTCGATTAATTGCTTTTTTAGGTGTGATTTAAAGTTTGTGACTGTTTTCAGAGATCTCAAGGGAGGAGGCAAATCGTTCATCGTTCTTCGTTCAATGTACTGATTTTTATATTATTTATTAGCATTAAAAATACAGTAATAAATATAAAATAATGTACACCAATAATAACAATTATAGGTAAACATTGAAAATAATACCTTAGACCAGCCAGTTCTCAAACTTTTTTGGTGACGGAACCCTTTTGGAAAGCGAAATACTTGACGGAACCCTAAAATAAAACAATAGATTTTAAAAGTGTATTCTTTAAAAAGCATTATATAAGTACGACCAGAGAGGTGTGTTTTGATTCTTTTCTAAATTATTACGGAACCCCTACAGGGGTATCGCGGAACCCTGGGGTGCCGCGGAACACACTTAGAGTATAGCTGCCTTAGACTATTACAATTTTAGTATAGGTATTGAAAACAATACCTATAGTATTGTTTTCTATACCTATATATGGTATAAATTGAGTGATAACTTTGTTGTTTAAAAAACATACGTGATTATAACTAAATGTTGAAGAAACAAAACAAACCTACATAATTATTAAATAGAAGTTTCTTAACAAGTATTTTTTTAATATTAATACCATTATAATAATGATAAAAATTAATAACGTACAGGAGACGGTATGGCATTTTATTATACCTATTTACGATATTGTTAGTTTTTTGAAGGCTATTAACAGAATCATCCCAAAACCTTCGATCGAATAATACGGACAGATCGTATTTTTATTTAAAACTCTACAGCACATCATTTTAAAGTTTCCCACTTCCGAATTATAAAAATGACATTTCCCTGCTCTCACTTCGCCAGAATAAAAGGAAAACGAAACGAGGTCGTCATATAAATCCAGTTTCAGAAGATCGGAAAGCACTCCGAAGACACGCATTCACCGAGGATTTGAAACTACGAGCTGATAAAGTCATCCGAGTGTTGCGATATCCTCTTCAGTATTCAGCGGGTGTGACGCGCGCAGCGATGCAACCTGCTATTCGTCATAAAACGTGCTCACTAACACTAACCGCACATAGCTGCGAGGCGCTTTGTGAATTTATGACAGTTTATATCGCCACACCACGCAAGGGTTGAAAAGAGTACTTTACAGTATCTAAAATAACTTCAAAGATTTTACGAGACCGTCGCGTGTTTCACCCATCGCCTTTGTTCCGAGCAGGTCGTGCGTCATACTGCAGCATAATAGTCTGAGAGCTCCTTACATTCAGATTGAGTGCAAGTACACTGAAGAGCAAAACTATATGTAGTAACATGCAAAGTGAAATAATACTTGACGTGAACAAAATAACTCGTTGAAAGAAAAACATCTTACAAGAAATTCATCGTGATTTGAAGTATGTAAGAAGCATAAATACACTGTAAACATGTTTTACAGAACTGAGCCAGCGATTCATAAATAAGAAAAAATATTTACATACTTCTTCACAAGGGTAATAAAAATGTGCTTCATATATTATTGATATAAAACTAAGATGACAAAAAGTATACTGTCCACTTGATGGTAAGTTGTATAAAAGTCACCTATATAGTACATGTGTGATTCTTGTAAGATTCGCAGCAAATTTGCAACCCCCACAAGAAGCACAGTGTACGTTGCCAACTTGTGACATAAGATGTAAAGTCACGGTACCCAGATATTTTACTGCCATATCCTTCAAACTGGAACACAACAATGCAAGCACAGCTGCTTTGAGGCAGAAATAGGTAAGACGAAGGTACCCAAGCAGGCGATGTTAGCGGTGAGAACAAATCTTGTGCGCATTCGTGAATCAATGTTTAGTTTAAGGTTTCAATGTGCACACTAAAGTTGATATGCATTTATTTCCATACAACCGCTATCTCTCATTGACACATTGGTAGGACAATGATATCTATGTCTCGGTGTAACGAATAATGATATTAAACATACGAGACAAGCCTTCTCTAAGCATTACGTTAAAGCAAGTTCGGTTATACGTGGAGCCACTAAAGAAGAATATGAATAAGCGATATCAGAATACTA
Organism: Schoenobius gigantellus; assembly: GCA_963935595.1. Taxonomy (NCBI): domain Eukaryota; kingdom Metazoa; phylum Arthropoda; class Insecta; order Lepidoptera; family Crambidae; genus Schoenobius; species Schoenobius gigantellus. The sequence continues at coordinate 8,540,974 of OZ012555.1, read as the reverse complement.
ATCCAACCGAGATAGAATGCCACGTTACGGTCCACTCTAATATGCAACGATGATGCATCCCGGCACGCCAGCGTGCGGCGTTCTAAAAGCCATAAACTACCAGACCTAGCGTGATGCTTCCCAGAACGGAATTTATGAGCTTTGAAACAGCTCCCCATTACGTACTTTTATGCGGCCAGTGTTTTCGTCGAGAAAGATAACAGATTGCCATTTTTATATTAGTTCATACTACAATGTTGGCAATCTATTAAAAAAAACATACTACCCACCTGATGACGTAGGCAACACGTGACGTACGCGTCAGATTATAAGGAAATAATTTGCTAATCTTACAAATCTGTAAGCCCTAAGTAATAGAACACGAAGAGACTTACTTGAATCTGTCAAGACTGCATTTATTTGATAGTGATGAGATATAGTTTTAGTATTATTTATATATCCAGTACGTAGATTAATATTATATTTATTTATATACCTATTTTATAATGTGTACGTATAATTATTTCCTGGTATTAAACAATTTACTTGCTTTTTTATTACCTCATAAACCATCAAAAATCTTCCCACATCTTACTGATTAACTGGCAGAGAATGTCTCAGGCATTAAAGCCGCCTTTTGGTCACCACTTTCGCTGTTGTAGGATTAGGATAAAATTACTAAATAAATAAACCACGTTTCCACTTCTAACGAAAGGTAACCTTTCGTTCCGTCTGGGTACTGTGACTAATGCCCGGTGTCTATATTCAAAAACGATTCCTTTTTGCTACGGACAATTAAATTTTGACATTGGTTCTTTGGAAAATATGCCAAATTTAACTGTCCATAGCAAACACGAATCGTTTTTGAATATAGAAACCCGGCATAAGACAGAGCCACAGTAGGCGGTAATTTTCCTGACTGTCTTACCGTTCAAAATCGGAATGCAACAATGCAAGCGCCGCGGCTTTGTGGCAGAAATAGATAAGATACTTAGGTAGTTACGCAGACGGTTCAGTACAGTCTCCGTCTTGCTTCTACAATAACAAAATAAGCTAATGAACGATAAATCCTATCATTGTGCAATCAGAGAATCTAAGTCACGTATCCTTTCAAAGATTCTTACCGCTCCGCTGTACTGACTGAATGGTTGAGAATAGAAACGAAAGAATTGCACTGTAAAACGAACCGAAATGACTTATAGCTGCAGTCGTGTTCCGAATGCTGAGAAATATATTTAGCTGTACTGATATATTTATTCAAATGACAAATTGTTTTACACAGAACACCCTCCCACGATTGTCACGCCGTAATGTATTTACAATTATTACTTGTATTTATACATAAATAGACACACATTACAATCTAACAAGATTTATGCGTTCGCCGGGTTATGACGAATGTATCGCACGATCTAAGGTTACAACTTCATCTGTCTTTGTCTAATGGCTTGTCTATGATTAATACGTGTCAATAAAGCTGCGATCACAGTGGCGCTGTCCGCGAGCGAGCGAGACTGCCGCGATATTTCACCCGCTCGATATGTGAACAAATCGTTTCTCGATCGCCTCGGGGAATTTATCGCTCGATAGTTAATAGCACACATTAATATGAATCGCGCTCGCTCCGCTTACGCAATGTGCACCATTGTTTACATGCTTTTTCTGGTCGGATGTTTCTTATCGTGGATTTATCGACAGGAAATGGCTTAGATGAATGTCGGCGTGATTTGATAATAGACTATTAGTATTTAGTCGTTATTGATAGTTTAATATGTGATCCTGTTATCAGGCTGCTAAAAGAATTTTGCTGATTCATAAAAATACACCGCGTCTAAAAGAAATCGGGTAACAATGATCTGAATAAAATATATTAAAAAACTGAACGTTTAAAAATATAAATTGTAAAAGATTTTCACTTTTGTTGGTGCGTATGTTATAAAAATAATAAAACCAAAAGCAAGTTTCTAGTTACTCGTCCGTTTCCATTGCGGCTCAATGTACCTAGATTAATTTGCAACTATATGTTAAAAAATTAGCACAATATGTATATATGAAATGAACTTAGTTCGTTAAATTTCTCAATTAAATGTAATAATCATCGCCGTACTTTTCTGAATTAGAATGTTGAAATGTTCCATGTCTTAGGATTTAGCACGAGTGCAATTTACAATTATAAAGAGGGGTTGTGAATTGTAAAGACCAATACTAAGCTGAAAAATTGTACCTCATAACATAACATAGCATTCCTAAGTTTTTTAGTTTTCCAACTCTTCACAGAGGCATAATTGCGGTTATCTCCTTGACCGTCTCTTCACTGAAAAAAATGGTAGCTTATCAAGTTAAAATTTTGCTTGTTTGAGTAAAATATAATAAAATGAATCATCAACATTTTTAAAACTACAAACCACAAATGATTATGACAATCAATTTGAAATGATTGAACGTTTAATAAGAAAAAAATATTCAAAACAATAAACTTTCTTATTTAATTTTGGTGACGTCACCTTTGTAAAGATTTATAATTGTTAATTCTAATAAGATAAAATGATTAATCATATCAAGCTTTGCGACTTGCCAGAAAAGTGATCAAGTTCCTAATAAAATCCACAAACATCATAGTGACATTAAAAAGTAATCTTACTACGGATACATATTATAAATTTTTGATACATATTATCAATTTTTTTTCAGTGTTACGACATGCGAGGGAGGGGGATGTATTTTTAATCCGTCAGAATTAAGGATATACAAAGTCAAAGATTTTTCATTTTGAAAAACAATCCACACGTTATTTCAATTCGATAGGTATGTGTCGAAACACCTTACCGCTGAGCGTCAATCGTACCCACACTAATAAATTGATGACGGCCAAACAAAAAGGTTGGATAAACAAAGCGTGAACAATACAAGCGAAACAAAGGCTCGCCTCAAAGGAGACCTGGCGCAAAAATGTGAAAAACCATTCTGGCAACAAGCGCTTGAGTTTTGAAATATAGGGTGTCAAAAGTCGCAATGGGTTTCGGCGTGTGCATGAAACGAGCCTTATTTGGTTACTACGGTTGGCGATGAGTAAATATATATAATTTAATCTGTGCTTCAGAGTATTTAAGACACAATAGTAATACAACTAATAGTGTTACTAATTTAAATGCTAGAGTTATGTAGGAACAAAGCGATGAATTTTGATGCTATTTCATTAAAACAATGAAATACACTTAAACACGCTTGGAGTAACTCGAGTCATTTAATTAAGTTACTTCAAGCATTCATGGGCTTTAGTCACAACCGAACATCAGACGAACCGTATGCTTGTATACCACACATAAAAACTATACATAAACAAAGCACAAGGCACAAAGCCGACGGTGGAAGCGAGTTTTACATGGACTTCTCAACAGTTGAAAAATTGTCTATCTTACCTCTAAGTTGTCGGACCACAACAATGCTACTGGTGACAAACAGGTGAGACGATGGTAGCTAGCCAGGCGGGCTCAGAAGCCCTACCACCAACCAAACAACAGAAAAACATCTGCCCCCATGGGCAATTGAACCCCGGACCTCCCAATCAACATCCGTTGGTCTCAGACCATAAGCATCTCGACAAAATCGTTATGTCGGAAAATTCCCCAGTCACACACACCCAAAGTAAAATAAAAATCACAGACATCCGCAACCGGACCACCACGAAAACAATTTGTAGTCTTATGGAGTCTCGGGCAACATTGTATAAATAAAAAAATTTCGGCGGCCAAGATCATTATGGGGAATTGACTCGTGCGAGGCCATCGTTCGTGGTTAATGGCCCCTGAGGAAGGCTCTATTAGTTTCATGCGATACCCGGGAATTTATAGTTCAATCTCTCATCTCATGTATGAAACATGGATTTTTATAGTCCCCCGTCTGCCGGGATACGAGGCTACAATGTCGACGGAGATTTGGCAGGTATATTTATCAAATTTCCCAGAAGGGTGCGTTTATTCAAAGAAGGCAGTAACGGCCTATTTCCCTGTGAATTTATGTGAAAACAGTAAACATTTCGCAAGTGCTTCGCGTCCGTTTCGCTAATTATGATGAACCAATCCATAAACAATTTGCCTTTCAGAACGATGAATATAAAACCGATGTACGGATAAGGTTAACATAATGAAATTGAAATATTTGTTTAAGTCGAAGAGTCGAAAACGCCGGGCTAAATAATTAAAATCTTTAAAACCAATTTATGAGAGTAAATCCGGCAATGTTGTTTCATTTAAATATGTACAAACCTTATATAAAACAACCTTTATTTTACTAAGACCTTACTACACTGAGCAGTACGTTTAACGCAGGTCTATCAAATATGTCTATAGACGCCGATCTTTCAATGTTTCTATTGCTCTGAATATGTTTATAGATCAATAAAACTGAATTTATTCAATTTTCATTTACAATTATCACTCGTTTTTTATTTACAATTAACATTTTAAAATAGCCGCCAACTGTCCAAAATTAAGGAGCGAATAGTTGAAAGCAATAGAAGATATCAAGCAATTTTGAATTTGAATATCAGTATAACAATAAGCATTTAATTTTCTTTCGTACATACCAACAATAAATTTTGAACTCGTATTGTCTGAAGTGATTCAAATGTACAACAAATATTAACCTTTACAAATCACAACAAAAGTGAAGAGCTTTCGAAACTGCATAAAGCTAATGCTGGAGACCGTTTGTGTCTAGAACAAAATGAGTTGCACAGAGATGTCTTTCAGGAATTCTAACATGATTCGGAAGTTTCGCGGAGACGAGATGTCTAGCGCATTGTGTAGGCAGGGCGCTTTAAGGGGGACCTTAAAACATTTACAACCTAGCCGCAGACTGCAACGACGGTAGTGAAAACGAATCCTAAGTTATAGTATATTTTGAAGTATCTAGACAACTTGAAGAAGATTAAGAAAATATTTTTTATGAAATGCATAAAATAAAACGAAATATTTAAAATGATCTAAGTATTGTCATAATTTCATGGTCAAGTACTAAAATGGAGTACCTATTAAGAATATGTTGATTTGTACAAATTTTCCGCTAATCTATATAAATAAAAATCAATGTACTGTAATCAATTACTATGTTTGTTTGTCCTCTATGCGTTCCGAAACCATTCATCAGATTGTAATGAAACTTTGGTACGGTGTTATGGGGACACCGGTGAGGGTTCCTAGCAAAAAAAAAGCATTTACGTGGGGCAAGGCATTGCAACGCATACCACCAAAGCGTTTCTTCATTAATAATGGTAAAAAGCTCAAAGTGATTTCGATGATTCCTTCTATCTTTCTAAACACTTTGTTACGGCGAGAAATTTCAACGTGAGCGAATTAATATGGAGGCGAACGCCGGGCAAAAGTTGGAAAACTACAATTTTTTAAATAAACGTAAATATTATACACAATAAGGCATTAGTTAAAACTTAAAATTTTGCAGAATCTCTCTAGGAGCTGTAGAGGAATCAATTCGTGTGAATGGTACGAGAAATATTTAGTGATTTTGTAATTAAATAATTCGTTTTAGTGTTTTTTTATACTACAAGCCCGATTTCAGGATTTGATATGGTCGAATGAATTACATTCAATCGTGTAATTAATTAAGACATTCTTAAGACAAAAGCCTTGTATATTTTTGATGTACCCAAATTCTTTTTCCCCTAATGCACCGCCGCCTTAACTCAAATGTTTACTGGATACTGGAGTTGATAATGATCAACTGTATACAACTCTGGTCCAGAGACAACTTCAAAGTCTGAAACACCGCCGTAAGTTTGCCAGTTTGTCTGTTTTTATCGTGTACATCCCAAGAGTAATCATCTGATCTCCACGATCCATTTGCAGCATGCCCATTTTTCTATTGGACCACTAGAGACGGCACCGCTTCATAGTTGATACAACAAGAACTTAGAATAAAGCGTATAGGCTTTGTCATCATTCTAAGAACAGATGAACTTTAGAATAAATGTTGCCCGAATGGGTGCTTTCTACTTATTGCAACCTGTCTGTCATCATCGAAACTAAATCAGTTCCCACAGGCTATGTGCGGGGCAATCTGGACTGCTCAGCGCTAACATCACGCGAGAAATCGGTCAAGCCGCTATAAAAATAGTTCGAGATATGGAGCAAGATTCCTAAAAGAATCCAAAAGTCAATAGCAACAATCAGTCTAAAATATCTCGAAATGACGCCGCGCCGTATACATTTCGCGGAATAATCGCAGATAAGCGAATCGCCGAAGATTGTTTGAGCAAACAAAACGTGATCGATAGAAAGTAATTGGTATTTAAGGGGACGAATTCAAAATTCCTCCTCCGCGCTGTCTGCGGGCGACTAGAAGATTCCAATTTGCGCTATACATTCGATGACGTTTCTTCCGCCCGTTTAACGTTCAATGGTACTTTTGTTGATAGAGAATTGGACGAATTCCATCGTTGTGTCCGACCTTCTATTAAAGCCGAGGATTATACGGTCACCGATGCCATAAAAATCTATTTGAGAAGCGTGGCCAATCGTAACATTCCGATTTTTTAAATTTTCGCGTTGTTATTCTAAGACAATCTTATTTTTGTTCTCGCAACGTGATTTTGAATAAATTCCGAATGAAGCTGAGCTTGAAAGGTTTTCAACTTTCATCATTATCATTTCAGCCTAGAGACGTCCACTGTTGGATATAGACCTCCCCCAGGGACTCTAAACCGATCGGTCCTACGCCTCCCGCATCCAGCGGCTTCCCGCGACCTTCACCGGTTCGTCGGTCCACCTTGGGTGGGGGCCTACCAACGCTGCGTCCCTTACGCAGCCGCCACTCGAAAACCTTTCCGCCCCAAGGGCCGTCAGTCATTCGAAATATGTGCCACTTAAGGTTCGCAATTCTTTAGGCTATGTCGGGGACTCTAGTTCTTCTAAGGATCTCATCATTTCTGATGCAATCAGGTAGAGAAACCCCGAGCATAGCCCTCTCCATTGCCCTTTGAGTGACCTTAAGCCTTCTTTTGAGACGCATTGTAAGCGGCCACGTCTCAGTTCTGTACGACATCACTGGCAACACGCACGAATTGAAGACTTTTGTTTTGAGACACTGCGGTAGATTGGCCGAGAATATGCCGCGTAGCCTCCCGAACGCTGCCTAGCCGAGTTGGATTCGTCGACTTACCTCTTTTTGAAAGTTGGATTTACCGAACTGGATTATTTGCCCTAGGTAAACATAATCATTAACTACTTCCAGTGAAGAGCCTTCAACCTTACGGGAGTGGTACTACATGGGAATTCACCATGATTTTGGTCTTGTCCATGTTCATTTTAAGGCCCACTTGTTAGTTTCAACTTTAATAAAATAACTGTTAATAAGTTTCATATTTCAAGTATTACGTACTTGATGTCATAAGTGGCAGAGACAAGACTAATGAAAACACTATCTGTTTGTCTGTTACAAATTGAAATAAAAGCACAGAAGTTGTATTCTGTTTTTTTAGACCTGTTGAAAATAAAAATTGAAAGACACACAAACACACATAATCTAATTACAACTTATACTATAATGATTATACCTTTCACAATCATAGACCAATAAACTTATTATAAGCGGAACTTATTTGAAGTAAAACAATTCAAGTTGTTCCAAACTACAGCTTCAGTTAATCACATAGCTTAATAGATATCTCTATTGAAACAATGGAGCAAGTAAACATTTGTTTGTGTTTTATCCTGAGCACTCACATGTTGATTTGTCACATAATCATTTCGGTTAAGAAACTGAATACCTTTAAATAAAATGTTAGGGACGTAACTAGAATAATAAAAAAAGGAACAGCAACATGAATTAATGACAAACCAAACTCAATTCTAGAAACATGTATTCCATATCACTGCAAAATATATACCACTAAACTTGGTTGTAAATTGGTAGATTACTTTAATCCATTTATTTTTTTTGTAATGTGATTTTTTGTTTAGTAATGAGTACCCAATATTTTTGTAAAACTTGGTAAAGTAAATTTTAATTTGGTAATGTTGCGGTTCACGTTTGAATAAATTAAAATGTAAAAAATCAAAAATGTACAACATGACAGCAATAATAAAGAGATAAAGTGAAAGATATAGTATTATGTTGGTTTGGTCCATTGTTTTATAGATCCTTAATACAAAAATGTTAAATACAACAATCAATGTTATTACAAATCTAAAGATCAATACGAACTGACGATATGTAACGAATGTTAACATTTTAGCATGATATGAATCTATGGTACTTAATGAATCTAACGTCATCCGAAAAGATAAACTAGAAACACTATTACCTAAGACCTCAGCTATATCACTGAATATACACATCATATTATTATTCAATTTAGGACCAGAAAAAACGGCACCTAGTTCAATGTAAAAATGTGGTATTGTATTTTAAGATTTTTTTGTGTTTTACTAAATTCAGTTTTTTTTACATATGTATTATGTGTTTTACCTGACATATTGTTTTTCTAAAGCACTAAACAACAATCTTTAAATCATTTTACAGCATTGCAATTTTGTTAGATTAAATTAATTGTTATTTAAATTTCTTGCGTCGTCGACGTCAGTACCTTGGTGGTTATCAGAACAGCGCCCGTTCTCTATGTATATGCAAATGTCTCTTCCTTACACCGCCTGTAATAATTCACTATGCACGATATTGTCTGAGAGCTTGATACCTGGCGATTCATTGCTCGAGGCTGTGTGAGTTGCATATCAAATTACACCTTTGACGGTCATCAAAATACCTTTGGCTTAAAAATTAACTTAGAGAGTCGTTCAAAATTACACGTATAAAACCGTTTTGGCAGTAATTTATGATGCCTACGACTAAAATTTTAAAAAAGTTAATATGTCTAAAAAAAGATCCGTACCCAGCAGTCGAACGTGTGTGCACGTTGTCTTCTGAAAAGATTCGGTCTTTAGTTAATTCAAGGGAGTATTAAGGCGATGGCATAAAAACACGGCACTACCCAGCATTAAAATTAACCATATAAAAAAAAAACTTCTTATTCTAAATATTTTGAGCGACGTATGATTTAAGGCTCGATACAAGGGGAGTGACTAGTGCTAGGTTGAACCGGTCGATGCCATTACCGTGCCGTTTCGACAGTACCTTAAGGTATTGTTGGTGGGTATTAACATAAACTAATCTATCACTCCGCAGATAGTTTTACATAACCTTAAAGCCCTGGGGGAATAGCCGAGGGCGAGGGACGCATATCACTGTTTCTAAGCTTCAAACATGATATTGGTATAACACGGACAAAAAAGTACCATCGATTTCTTCGAGGATCGCGTAAATTTTGCCGCATACTAACCATTTTCGAACACTCCATTTAACATTATAACATAATTTTGAAAACTGAATTCTTGTTTTTGTTGTTGATGTGAATAGTAAAGTGCCTTATAAAATTACCTTTTTTTTCAAGTACCTATAGACCAATGATTTAGTGCAGTGGCGCGTTAATGGTGTACTCGCGACGAATTTCTAAAAGCTGACTGACTAAGAAAATAATCAAAAATTGGAACACGATCCAATGGAAAACAAAATCCAAAACACATTATAACGCAGACCGTTTCTATTACTGTAATCATAATTAACCGAAGTGTTGCGTTCCTCGAAAACACAATTCAAACAATATGCGTTTAAATCAATCGCGTCTTCCCCCCGTTTAAAATTGGCCTCGGAGTCCGTACCCTCTGTGCGAGTTCGGGTATCGCGTTTGGATTGGCGATATTTTTTCGAGTAACGGAGGGGGGTTCGGTGGGTTGAATCTCGCCAATTACGCGGGTGTGAGGCGCCGCGTCGAGTGTCTTGGGGGTATTACCATGCATATTGCATGAGAGGCAATAACATGTCAAAGTTTGGCCCCCGAATGAGGCGGGTGGATGATTTTTGTCACGGTGTGGCTTTTTCGGTCGTTACGAAACAATTTCGCGTTTTGCCGGCACTCGGACTTGGTGCGTCTGACGAAAGATCACTTCCGTTGTGTGCTCAATTAGAAAATCAGAAAACATGTTTAAAAATCCATAATATGGGTATTGCCACGTGACCTATTCACGAATCAGTATAGAGGGAAATTTGGGCGAAATTTGTGTCATGACAGGGGTAGTCTTAGGGTGCTGGTAACAGCATTTACATTCTCAGTACCAAAAATCTAGTTCAACCAGTTGCTTCAAATCTATACTACTCGTATATACTTACTAATCTATACTAATATTATAAAGCTGAAGATTTTGTTTGTTTGTTAGCTTGAACGCGCTAATCTCAGGAACTACTGATTCAAATTGAAAAATTCTTTTTGTGTTGGATAGTCCATTTATCGAGGAAGGCTTTAGGCTATATAACATCACGCTACGACTAATAGGAGCTGAGCATCAATGACAAATGTTGCAAAAACGGGTAAAAAATATACGGCGAAACGTAGTTCGCTGGCACAGCTAGTATTATATAAAGCTGAAGAGTTTGTTTGTTTGTTTGAACGCGCTAATCTCAGGAACTACTGGTTCGAATTGAAAAATTCTTTTTGTGTTGGATAGTCCATTTATCAAGGAAGACTTTAGGCTATATAACATCACGATATTGTTATTTTCGGACATCCACGCGAACGAAGTCGCGGGCACAGCAAGTGATAAATAAAATTATAAATAAACATTAAGATTTTTTGCTCTAGGTGGCATAATCCTAGCAGCCCTAGCGATCGGATCGATATTTAATAAAAAAAATTGAGCTTTGCTTGGATTTGTTTACGTGATAACATTATATACAAATGTTCACAAATATACTTATTTGCCGAAACGATTGTTGTATTAATCAAGCACTCTGCAAACAATACAAAATTACATTACATTTTGAACTTTAACTTGTAAATTCATAAAGGAATTAGAGCGGGAACTACGAGTACTTAATTAATTTCGGTTCTGCTTTGTCAGAGCGAGGCAAGAATAAGATGTCAAGATAATTGCCCTGTGTCGCCGCAAAGTCACAACACTCGCTTAGCGAATCTTGCTGCATTGCGAATAAGTAATGCGGTACCGTTTTTTCAAGGTGTAATGCTGCAGTGCACCGTATCTGCCGAATGGCTTGCTTGTCGACAAACGTGTATGGGACTCCCTCGCAAAGTGCAGGCTGCACTCACTAAACCTAGCTCGAAGTTTATCTTACCTATAGAATACCAGATTTAGGGACCGGCAAGATCCTATTCTCCGAACCGGCCCGACAGACCACGGTCAGTTACAGGGTTAATTTGCAGATTATTTATTTATTTAAAATCTTTATTGCACGTTACAAAAAAAAGTACGTACAAATGGCGGACTTAATGCCATGTGGCATTATCTACCAGTCCACCATTGGGTTTAAGCTTCGTAGTCACGTAAAAATATGAAGATAGAGTTAATAGCAAAAGTAAATTCATAAAATAAAAGTATAACATATAATAATATATAGTACCTATAAGATGCTAATAAAATAAATAAATAATATATACTTCTATATACCTGGTGTAACGGAATACCGCAATAATATTTAAGGTTGTTGATTAACAAAAAAAATGTTTTATGACTATTCTTTCTATTTTTATTATATGCCTACTTTCGATTTAATACGCTGAACTGTTAAGCGTATTAAATCGAAAGTAGGCATGTAATGATGAATGATTATGTATGTGATTATGTGTATTAGGAGCTATCCTAGTACTGTGGCGACTCCTTGTTAGATCGGGCTTTGTCTGTGGCGATCACGATATAAGGATTTCAAATAATAATGCTATGAATTAAAAAGGTTGCTGTGGTTGTAGCTAGCTCTTTACTACTTTGGAAGATGTAGCAGCAGTCGGAACACAGGCACGCCAAGAAATTTGCGATTGAACTCAGTCACACGAGTCCCTTGACGAGCTTCAATCAAATTTTTATCACGTCAGTCACACTGAATATGCGCCGCCGTGCTACACTTTAAAACATAGAGATTATGTCACTGAAATTATGAGATAATGCGTGACTCAAGTCCAGTCCTGGCAGCCCGTGCTCTGATTTTTGGTAGTACATAAATCTTAACTGCCATCAAATATTTATTAAGGAATTCTTTTTACAAAAGAACCATACAGTGTAAGATCACATCAAGCGTATATGCTAAGCAAACCAGGAAAGTAAAAAGGCGTCAACTATAAAATCCAATATTGTGCCCGTATATCACAACACTAGAATCTTCCTCAGCCGCGCCTTACTGCGCACTTCTCTATACATTATTTATTAGAGGACATAAAACACAATTTAATGCAAGAGCCAACAGGTGCTAAATTGTATTTATGTGCGAGTCTGCGTTAAAGAAACTATTTCGGTGCTACTTACAGCCACCAGAGAGCACAACAGGACTGGCTTCCTACTATTAAGATACTTTTTGTCCAAAAGGTTTCACGATTACATGTAAAGAGATGTATTTTGTAAGAACTAAGAGCTGATATGTAAGTGGATTGTAGAATAGGCCCCTAGGCATATGATGATATATTTCTATTCACTTTCGTTTGTACAGGAATTATCTTTTATACAACAATATTGGCAATCCAGGTAACTGTCTACCTGATGACAAGTGGTTATAGTCACTTAAATGCTCGTTGCCATCTTGTTACGTGTGATATCTTAGCGATAGTCCCAATACCCAGTGATTAACACTCCTGTAAACCAGAACGCAACAATGCAAGCACTGCTGCTTTGTGGTAGAAATAGTAAAGAGGTACTCGTAGATGGCCATGTTTCAGTCTTTCTCTGGTAACGTAAGTGTGATGATACGAGGAAAAATACAAGCAAAAACTGAATAAACAAAACCGTATGTAGAATAATTCGTTATCATTCTCAGCAAGACTCATATTGATGACTAGTTTCTTTGTGCATTGTAATTTTGCTCATTATAACAGTAATAAAAATAAATAATATGTTATACATGAACTTTCATGTTATCATAATTGAGTCAGCATCATCTAGCTTAGGCCTTTCACGAAAAGGGTTAGGATCGTCTTTTATGGGGGTAAGGTTTTATCGATTCAAAGTAGCTCCGCCAATAAAAAGAGAATACCGGAGATTCTCAGAACATAGTTAAATTAAGAGATTAAGTTGCCACACTTACTGGTCGCATGTAGTTCTTGAAAGATAATACCTCCAAGAATCTCAGTGTACGTTACCATCTTGATCTAAGATGTCAAATTACAGTACCCAATAATTTCACTATCAGTCTTACCCTTAAAACCGAAAAACAATAATGCATAGACCACTATCCGATTAGCCGTCGGCAGGAACAGTAAAATACGCATCCAAACTCGATAAAAAAAGGTTCCCGTAAAGATTTATTCGAAGCACCAAACAATTTGTATTGTAGGATTAGCTGAACGAATAAAAATATTATGAAAATTTAATATCAAAAGCAAGAAACAACTATGTATTTACGTCATTAACGAACCACACAATGAGCTCACTCGCATACGATTCCATGAATAGCGGAAGTTCAGATAATAATTGGCGATGCAACCAGTTCGTTACGCTCACAGCCTGGAAATCCAGGAATGTCATTATAACAAGCACCTGATACCCCGATCTTTGCGGAGTTCAGTGAACATAATTACACTATTTCAGGTTCATTCGAGACACGGTTATTTACGTCCTCAACCTGATTCCGGATAGGACTATTCATAGATATATTGGACATTTGGTGTCTACCTAAATTGTCAAGTGAACGCGTCATGGTCAATTTAAATATGCTGGGCTCAAAAGGTGCCATCAATAACTGTACATTAAACAGTTTAAGACAACAACAGCCCCTATGTCTCGATGTCTTAATGCACATAGTGCTCCCAATGACCTTGCGTCGATCGTCCCGCACTGATTACATAGGAGTGAGTGAGTGAGAGTGAGGGGAATATTTAAGCAAACCTTTACGTGTAAGATGAATTATTTCAATTAAAAATTAATAAAGGCGAATAAGAAAAATCTAAAAAAACCATCCGCTAGAATATTGTTCACTTTATTTATTGAAATCGAAAGTATATGATTTAACCTAATATTTACGACGCGATGAGGTTAAAGTTTTAAAATCGAGGCATGTTTGGGTCACATTTTAACCAAGTTTTAATTAATTAAAAAAATTAAAAAGACCATCCTCTACAGAATGCGTTGAATAATAACATATCATTTTTAAAGATTTTTTTATTCAATATTTATGAAGAGAACCGGTTTTTTCTGCAGTGATTTTTTATGATTGACCCTACTATGCGCCTTAAACCGACGCACTTAGCCAAACCACAGATTTAGTTACTACGTGCCACACTAGCTTCAATATCGGAGAGTCCTTCCCGATTTGCATCCATCCCATCCCTTGCGAGCACACGTTAAGCCATCTCTCTCTCTTCACTTCATTCAAATTCTCGTTTATTGTATAAAAATCACAACTTACGTAACGACTTTTACTCAAGTAATTACTTTGACTTGGCTATCGATACGAGTGGTAGACAAGGGCGCGCGCGTTTGCTCGGGCGTAGCGACGTTTCACGTTCACCGAGAAGACGCGAGCGCCGGTCGATAACAGATGCCTCATTAGTGTAGTAGGCCACAAATGTTCAATCCCTGATCCCCAAACACTACTCTGCCTCATCTCTCATAAAGAACAGGCGTATAATATTTATTCTATTCCTTTGTTTTTACAGTTGGCTGCATTCGTTAGAAGATATTTTTAATAATTCACAGAAACGTTTTAAGTTTCATCAAAGTTATTATGATACGTTATATTATATTAAGATATCAAAACAGAACATAATATAGTGTTACTCATTATTCAGGCATGTTACGTATTTTTCTAAATTATTCACGTATGAAACTACGTCCTTTTAAAAAGTAACTTATAGCGGAGTTTGAAAAACCAGCACTCATAAATTTCAACAAATCCGTTTCACAATAAAAGAAAGCGTTTAATTAAACATCTTGAAAGTTCACGTTGAATATTTACGTGAAATTTTAACGGCAGTTTCCACAAAGCAACAATTTAAGGCCGGCACCGGCGAGCGTCCGGTGGAAGGTACAGACGCGAGCAAAAGTGCACGAAGTCACCAATTAATATGCAGCGGCCGCGACCTCGCCTAATGGAATTACCACAACAAAGCGCGGGCGGCGCTGCATGATTGTTGTGCAAATATAAACATCGAATTCAGCAATAACAGCCGTTGGATTCCTGACTGCTGCGCTGTCTAATCTATTTTTGTTAAGATATTCGTTGGCGATTCACACTATTCTAGCATAAAAATGTTCTAGTCAGATTATGTGCTGGTGTATAGTCGACCAAGAAGGTGGTTTACCAATTTTTTACGTATTTCGCGAAGACAAAACATCGTTAGTGTAACCTTAGTAACTGTCAGTATGTTATTGCAAAGAAAAATTGACAATGTTGACGAAAACTGGATTTCAACATTAAGGCGGTAAACCACTTTATTGGTCGATTATACTTGTTACACGCTAATGAGAGATGCAGCCCGTGCCAACAATGGAACGAATCTAAAATAGCAGCGAAACAGGGAATTTTTGACAGTTGACAGCAATAAGCCTTGTAGCGCCGCCATCTTGGATTCGTTTATTAGCTAGCACGAGCTATACAGATCCTATCGTGTCACGGTGAGATATATGCTAGGATATGACGGGTTTTGAATATGCGAATTCGGACGGCGACCACTTTATAAAAGTCTTTCCAATTTACTTGCGTTAATATTTTAGCTCTTTTATTGTATTAGTGTGGTACTTATGCACTTTACTAAATTAAACCTTCAATTAACGCAAAAACCTTGAATGGTGTCTTAGGCGTTTCAGAAAGTCATCTCACCTGATGGTGAGTGACAATAAGCACAAAGCGAGCTTCACTTGGACTCCTCAAAAACTAAAAACTGGTTATACTCGTATTATCTCTTATTGTCTTCAACATTCTAAGGTAAGATGGTGGTAGCTAGTCAGGTGGGCTAAAAAGCCCTACAAGCAACCTAACCATGTAAACAACTTGTAGTGCTTTTTCTTGCTGAATTGTAGAAATATAGGGAAATCTTAAAGTTAAAGAAAAAAAACAAACTTATTCCTTTAGTCCGATACAAAATGAAAAGCTTTATTCCTGTAGGTACATAATTATAATTCACTTAGGCATATGTTACTTAAGTAAATAAACTCCCTTAATGCAAAGCACTTAACTAAATGTTTAATTAATACAAGCTAAGGGCAGGATGGTTCAGGTTTGTTTGATCAATCTCGGCAGGTAAAAATCAGGTACAAATTGGGTACAAAACTACAAAATGAGGGGCAATAAAGTACACGAACAAATAGTTATAGGTTTCTTTTTTTTTAAATTAGTGGCCTTCCCCGGAGCGGTTGTTAGTGGATCATACCTTCAATGCTAAGTTTCTGCGATCACGGGTCAGAGATATAATATTCCTGTTTTATATTAATATATTTAGCTCCACAGAATTCCTCCTTGATAATAGGTTAGTTCATCTCGCTCTAAAGTCAAGCAGCGGAGCCCTACGGCCTCCGGGAACTGCCCTGGAGATTCATAGCACAGTGTTAGGTTAAAAATATAATTAAATATGCCTATGATCTTGAGGTCAGTGGGTCTAACACTGAGTTCTGAAGGAATCCCAGTCAATACATCTGAATTTCATGTAATAAACATTGCAAGTTAATTCCAAACATAATTTTCAATGAATTGTCAAAGTTTCTTATTGGGTAGTTAATAAAAAGGACATATGGAGGGGAGAGCACCTATTTTGTGTATAATTACTGCTATTAATAAAAAGAAAACAGCTTAATTTGTGAGTTATTTGCCAAAGAAGGATGTGAAACTTAATATTGTGAAAATTTAGAATTTAACAGGAAATTCGCAAGTGTTACTCAATATATTGATTGATTGATTGATTGATTGAACACTTTATTGTACACGAAACATACATAAACAGGACACAACAATACAGGAGACACAGTAACAATAGGCGGCCTTATTGCTAAGGTAGCAATTTCTACCAGGCAACCTTGGGGTCAAGGAAAGCTCTTGCTAAGGTAAGTGACGGGAATAGTGCTAAACAGTTCTAAGAAATAGTTAATATACGTTACGATTATAATTAACATCTAACAACAAAAAAAAAATAATATCAAAATACTATATATATAAAGTCACAAAATATACATAAATGTAAATATATACATAAATAATACCTATACATATATATATATATATATATATATATAAAAACGGATAAGGACATGACTCATTAGTTGTTCTCCAGCTTGAGGAAATGGCTCTTAATTTTTGCCCTGAATGAATTCTGAGTTGTCGCTCGTCTGATTACTTCCGGCAGTGAATTCCATAGACGAATAGCTTGCTTAGTGAATGACTTGGATGAAAAGGAGGAGCGGAAAGGGACATACAGGGATAAATTATGATCAGAACGCAAGTTACGAACGTTACTGTCCGAGCAGTATGTAAACCTTTCTTTAAGATAGGGTGGAGCATCGGGGTTAGACAGGATAGTGTATAAGAGGGAAAGGATGTGACAGTCCCTCCTACGACAGATAGGTAACCATTGAAGTTGGGAACGGTATTGGGAAATATGGTCGAACTTACGCAAACCAAAGATGAACCTAATGGCAACATTCTGCAGTCGTTGCAGTTTATTTAAAAGAGTTACACCTAAGTCGGGATAACAAGCATCGGCATAGTCTAGGATTGGAAGAAGAATAGATTGCGCCAGTGCAATTTTTGTTTTAGTCGGCAAGAGATTTTTTAGGCGTCTTAATGAGCTATATGCACGAAAAACCTTTTTGCGTATCTCAGATACCTGTATCTCCCAAGAGAAGCAGCGATCTATATAGATTCCAAGATTTTTTACCACATCCTGATATGGAATACGCACATTGTCAAAATAAACTGGTGGCAAGGAGTTAAAGTCAATCCTGTTAATAAACCAGTCACTGCCTATTATTATTGTTTGCGTTTTATTTGGATTGACTTGTAAACCGTGTCGTTTACTCCAATCGGAAATGTACTCAAGATCGTTATTTGTTCGTGCTATCGCTATTGGAAAATCATCAATAGTTGCCTGAGTGTAAATTTGAAGATCGTCTGCATACAAGTGATAGGAAGAAGAAAGTGGAATAGAAATGGAGTTAATGAAGATTGAAAAAAGGAGCGGAGACAGAACACCACCCTGCGGAACGCCGGCAGTTGTGTTACTCCAAGTGGAGAAGGTGTTATCAATGTGTATTCTCTGCCGACGCCCATACAGGTAACTACGAAACCAATCAATTACTGGTGGAGATATGTTAAGCGAACGTAGCATCGCCAGCAGAATATCAAAATCAACGGTGTTGAATGCATTACTGAAATCCAACAGTGTTAAAATAGTCAACTCACGATTATCCATTCCGAGGCGAATATCATCGGTGATTCGGACTAGAGCCGTGGTCGTACTATGACCGGGACGAAAACCGGACTGGAAAGGATTCAAGAGATTGTTTGAGAAAAGAAACTTAGCCAGCTGTTTATGCACAAGTTTTTCAAGGACTTTAGATAGGAATGGTAATATGGATATGGGACGATAATCGGAGAAGGAGGAGGGATTGGTTTTTTGGGAAGTGGTGTAACATGTGCTTCTTTCCACGTGGATGGGTATGTGGAAGACGATATCGATCGATTTAATAGATTCGTAATAACAGGAACAAGAATGTCAAGGAGAGGGATGATCATAGTACGGCCAATACAGTCACTGCCAACGGCATTCGAAGTTATTGAAAGTACGCTCTTCTTAACATCACACTCAGTAAATTGAGAAAATATGAAAGAAGGATGTTTGGGATCTGGCAAAGACGAAAGATTATTAAGCGTATTAGTCTTAATGCTAGGATCAATTACAGCAGATGAAGTGAAATGATTATTTAGAACATCAATGTTAATATTGTTTGAAGAAGTGAAACTATTTTTTGTCTTGCCGATACCAAGCTTATAAAGAAACTTCCAGACTTTGGCTGGATCACCATTTTCAACGGATGAGTGAATGTGTCGTCTCTGTAAGTCCCTTATCACTGTATTGCAGCGATTTCTTGATTCCCTATACCGCTGAAAGTTGAGATCTGATGGTTTATTTTTATATTTTGTTTTAGCTTTAACTTTTTCGTGCATAAGTTTGCGAGCCTGTTCTGTGAGCCATGGGGCGGGAGCATGTTTGACGCGTATACGACGTAATGGAGCATGAGTATCATACAATGAGGTTAAATAGGAGTTGAATAATGCTACCTGTTCGTCGATAGAGTCCAAATCTTCAATTGCCGACCAATTGACGTTATTAGCGTCTTGACGCAACTGGCTTATATTCATACCGTTGAAATTACGGGCTAGAAGTGTCGATGCTTTCCGTTTAGGTGGTCGAATTCTATATGATAAGTATATCAGGTCGTGATATGAAAACTGGTCTGCATTTACTTGGCCGTGTTGTACAACATGTTCGAGTGAGGATACCAGTATATGGTCAATTAGAGAAGGATTACAATTAGGAAACCTGTGTGTTGCCGAGAGGGGAAGAATATTCATATTGCTTGTATCGACAATGTTCTGAAACTTATTACACCGAGTGTCATTTTTTAAAAGGCAGGTATTGAAATCGCCCATTATAATAGAATGACTATATGTGACAGACCAGTCTTCAATAAGACTTTCAAATGAGTCAAAGAAATCTATTTTGGATGATGGGCTATAAAAAACGCCAAGTAGAATTTTGGAATGGGATAAGATAATTTCAATGAAGAGATGTTCTGCAGTATTCTTGGGTGGGGGTTGAGGCGATCTACTACGGATCGAGAAGGGGATATGTGAACGAAGATAAATGGCCACTCCACCATGGGAGGAACTGCCACGATCGTTACGGATTAGGTGAAAACCAGGAAGTGAATAGGAAGTGGAAGGTAATGTAGGATGTAACCAAGTTTCTGACACTAAAATAGCGTGAATATTATTATTGTCAAGATAAGCAAGCATATCCGAATAGTGGGCGGGAATACTTTGAGCGTTAATATGCACACAATTGAAATGTTTAGGCGTGTTTGTGAAAGTGTTTTTCAGAAATTCATCCAGAGGTTCATCAGAACTGGAAATACTGGTATCACTGGAGCCTGAAGAACAGGAATGGAATATGTCAGAATTTATTGAGATATCCATAGAATTATAACTATATATATATATATCTCTCCAATATAATATTATGATAAATAATAAAATAAACCTATATTTTAATATACAGAATAGATAGCTATATTAAAAAAAAGAAAAAAAAAAAAAAGTCACTAATACAAAAACTTAGCTTTACCCGCTGGTGGCCACTATTGAAATCTAAATAACAAGCAATAAAAATAAGAAGAACTTAATGGCACTTAAACAAAAAAAATTAATAATAATATGTACAGAAAAAAAAAGCAAAAAACCAACCATATCTTTACTAAATTACTTGTTAATGGAGTAATAATCTATATTTATTCAAGATATTGAATCTCGAGAAACATTGTCATATCCATTTACTTACTAGTCTGTGATATTGGCTTTCGCCTGAAGGCCTTTGTAGCTATGGCCGGTAGAACATTTATATAAAAAAAACGAGATTGACATAATTAAAAAAACAAACAATTTTATACAATCTGCTGTATAACAATAGTTTATTGCATACAGACTAGGCTGTATGGTTGACGCCTTTGCCTTTCCCAAATGGGATAAACAAAATTAAAAAAAAAATGGTTTGGTTTTCTACGATTGAAATAATTGATCTCAAGTGGAGTTTGACACTGTATTTTATGTTTTATTTTACCGAAGTCTAATGATTTGAAAGGTAGATTGTAAATAATTGCAATAATTTACAGTTCTTACAATGAAGGTGTTCTGTTATAATTACATGTCTAAATGAGAAGAGTTTACCTTCAAAGATCAAGAAAATCAAATCAGTGAAGCAATACTACCTACTCTAAGATTCAATTTTATAATGAGTACTTACAATGAAGGTGTTCTGTTATAATTGTATGGATAAATGAGAAGAGTTTACCTTCATGGATCAAGAAAAATCTTTGAAGCAATGCTACCTACTCTAAGATTAAATTTTTTAATTATTAGTTGTAAAACATAAATATCTGGCCAAAATACTAGGTAAGTAATTATAAGCAAAATTTCTAGCCAAATCATGCTAGTAGCTCTCACTCATAGAAGCAATCTTTAAAGCAATGCAAACAGTAAAATGAAGAAAACATAATTTACAAAAACAAAGAAAAACAAAATACTAAAGCTCACTTTCTTTTTGCAGTGGTATTTGTCCTAAGCCGCTTCGTGTTGGACTCCCTGATATCCTTTGGTGAAGCTGGTTTGACACTGCTGCTTGCTATAGACTGAGGGCTGACAGTTTTGCCACTAGTTTTTCCTCCATCTGGCGGATGACAGGCTACAATTTTATCCAGATCTGCTTGACAAGAAATGGGATGACGCTTACCATCTTGATCAAGTGCTATTATACGTCCGTCTCGGGTCCAGCAGTTCCCCACTCCAAGTTTACTACGCACTGCAATGAAGAGCTTATGACGCCGCTTAGTAAGGAATTCAGAAAGTGTAATGCCAGAATTCTTGAGGCCAACCTTGGCCATCCATACTTCATCACGGGTTTGAATGTTGCTGAACATAACAAGTATAGGTCTCGACTTGCCAGATGCAGCAGATCCCATCCGATGTGCTCGACGGACATCCTCTGGCTGCAGATCAGGCAATGCAAGGTACTGATGAGCAGTATGCACCACAGTACCAACCGGGTCATCATCTTGTTTCTCCGGAACACCGTGCAGCAAGAGCATTTTTCTTCTGCTTCTCATCTCCATGGCATCACATTCATCCGCAATGAAGTCCAGCTGTCTCTGGAGTGCTATTAAGGTGGTCATGACTATTGTGCGGAACTGAGTGAAGTCAGCTGAGAGTGATAAAATAGTGTCATCTCTTGTAACTGTTGTTGAGTTGTTATTGGGTGCCTTCTTGAGTTCCTCTTCAAATCCCATTATTTTACTGCTCACAAATTGTCTTAACATGTCCATGGACCCCTTCAATTCCTCCATAGTGTAATGTAAAATTTTAAGTGCTTGTTTTCTTACTGATTTGTGAAGTGAATATTTTGAAAATGGCTTCAGCAGGTATTTATGCACTATACTATCATATTATGCTTAATTAGTGTTATAATATTGATTAGATTTATTTTTAAATAATAAAATTATACAGATGTTTTTAAACACGTCTAACTTCTTTCGCACCTACCCCCAGATCAGGAATATATGCCTTAATCCCACTAAGATGCCGCTTACTATCAGGTTTTTTTAATGAAATAGGGGATGAAAAAGGCGAATTTTGGAAATGTAATATGTTTGTTTTAATAATCAATTTACCCACAAATAAAAATAAAATTAACAAAATCTGTTTTAAATCATGAAATATAATAAGTTAATTAGATACCTTATTGATTTTTTGCACTTATTGATACAATAAATCCATTTAATTTAATTAATCGCGTGCCGGCGAGTAAATATAGTATTTTATCCTTAGCTTTACTCTTCAAGCTGAAAACAAAAAGAACTGACTTTGGAAATAGCTTTTCAAATTAAATTCACACGGAAAACGAGAGAAATACCTATGGATTTTCTTCGCAGAAATTAAGACAATGTAGAAATTTAGATTTCGCCAGAAATCAATAATAAATTACTTCGGTCGATGTCTCACAGACTACTCATAACATAGACGATAGACGCGTTCTAAAAACCAACGCTCCACCTGCGCACAGATTTGCGTTTATGTGGAAGCGACGGAGCCGAGGTCCGTTTGCTGAATGTTAAGCGCCGTATTGGCGACGGAACCTCTCCTAAAACCAAATTCATTTCATAACACTCGTAAGACTCTTAACTTGCTTCAAGATGTGTCAAGTCAACATACGGATCTTTCGAAATTCTACAATATGCAATAAGTATTTCCAGCTAAAGTTATAAGTTTGGTTGAAAAACAAAACGTAATGAAAAATTAACCATAAACAAATTGTGAATGCTTTCCAAATTCTATTCGACGAAACCATAATTATATGATCTGTGGCTTTAAGTGTATTTTATTATGATATGTCTCTAAAAATGATCAAAACAAACGGTCTAAATGTCAAATTCCGAATTTTGAGAAAATCAACCCACCTAAAGGTAAGCACGGGATTTTGGGCGAAAAAAAACTATCTTTGTAAATAAGACCAGGATAAACGCGAGATTTATTTTGTTTATGCAAAAATTGAATAATGACCAAAGATAATTGCAAATGTCACTGACGTGACGTGAAACGACGTTGACGTTGACACTTGACGTTGATATTGTGAAATTAATTGACAAAGTTGTTGTAATTATGATTTTAGTTGTGCAATTTGTGTTAAAACTACAGTGAAACCAAAGTGTTTTTGCAAAATTTGTGTTTTATGAAATTTTAAGAAAAAACGGTGTTACAAACTTTGTCCCCAAAAGGGGAACTGAACTTGACCGCGGAGGCGGCAAAAAAAATCGGGCTTATGTTATAACTTTAAATTAAATTTGATGATGAACAATTAAGCTGAAAAACTCCATCCAATCGTACAACTGCCATTTTAATTGAATAAAACAAAAAAATACATATGAGACGTGGAAATTATAGCATTAAAAACCTTATTCACAGCGTATACGATATCTTACCTTAAAAATCAAAATGGAGGTGCCGTCTAAGCCTAAGTCGTAACAGTAACTTCGGATTACAGCTTCGCTCGTAAACTGACATAATCATTATGTAGACTCAAAGCTATACTTAAGTTACTTATAACTTGACTTAGATTCCGAGTTTGTTCTAGCAATAAAGATTTCTATATAGGAAAATTGAAAGAATAAACGACCGTAGACAATCGGGTTCATCACGAGAAAGTTATAGTCAATTTACAAAATATGCCTTAGAGAGGCCAGAAATGTAGCGAGTCGCTCCCACTGAATACTCAATTGGATTCAGAGCAGACTCAAAGAAAACGACGTAAAGACTGAGACAGACTGTGTAAATTTGTTATCCGTGTTTTTATCACATCTCTACATTCTACCTTCGTTCATGACAAGAAATCCTTTTCATTATGAATCTGTTAAACTTCAGTAATGTTTTTTGCTCCCACTGTACGGTCACCGTTCATTGAACTTGGTATGTAGGTAATAGACGCGTCAGCAATTTGACTTGTCGCATTCCGTGCAAAATGCATGTGAACTTTATTTCTTAATTTCGTACTTTATTTATAAATTTTAGCATCTATGCGATTAAAATACCAATTATACGCACTTACACCATTTCAACATACATGCACGATAGGTTTACAGTAGCTAATTCTAGTGTTTTATAGACTTAGTTCAAGTGTTTGTTTGTAACAAAATAATAAATAAATAATCTTTTGTTTACTCTACAAGTGACTCTTTATCTACCATTACCATCTTCTAAGTGTACACCCCGTACGTCTACTTTGTTTTATAAGCACCTTTATACAGACTCGGCTACAAAACTGTCTGAAATTTTGACTTATACACAAAACGGTAATTGTTTAGTCATTGACTGAACTCATCGGTTTAGCAAGCCTTTTATAGATCTTTAGTGAAGGTGTTTATCTAACATTGGATGTCTTTCGGTTGGGATTTTGATGATAGAGGTAATTTTGTTCTTTAGTTGTAGCAGTGAAGACTTTTAAATGACTGTCCAACTATTTACAAAGCTTACTAATATAGCCGATAGTGCTACTAAAATGATGAGTACATCTGAGCTACTTCAAATGGGATTAAAACGAAAAGAGATAGTCATGCATCACATTTTTAACCTTTCTAATGCAAAGTAGACTTTTTCACCAAACGTGAATTCCCATCTTTACTCCCGAGCATCTTCAATCAACGATAAAAATAAAGTATCCCAATCGGATTCGTATCACGCGCGGTTTTAATTTGAGTAAGTAAATTAAAATGCGGCCGGGCAGTAGCCGTTTGAATACAAATAGTTTATTGGAGGAAACGGTTTCAATTTCCCCTTAACTCATTAGAGCGCCGATCTAAAGTTATTTATGTGAGACTTTTTATTTATCGCCGAAAGGGTGTCGCTTCATTCGATTATACACTTTTGTTTGCGATGATACGCGGCATTATGGCGTTCGGGGACATCATTTAGCTTTCTGATTAAAAAGGGCAGCTTTTTTATTTTTTTTTCGAGGAATTAACACGGGGTTAATTCACTTACATTTTGTTTCAGCGAAAGATATTTCATCTGCGGCAGATTTGCTGCGGGCAGTGGGCAGTCATTGGAGTTCATGCTTAATAAAATATTATTCAGCCACATTATACTGATATTAATGCAGTGAATTACTAGTATATTAAAGGTCTCATATATTTCGAAGCTTAATTAGAAATGGCTGTTTGGCTATCAATGTTAATGAATGTCAATATTGGTGTAAAAGCTTATAGCAATATTAATAAGGAGAGAGATGGAGAGTTTGAAATAGGCCTACTTTTAGAGGTGACATCTATATATAACGCGAATTGGTTATTCGATTGTTTACTACCTAGAGAAGGGGATGAGGTAACGTAACACAATGTTACCTAAAAAGCATCGTTACTATACATACACTTAATATCAGACTCGGGGATTGGACAAAACAATGACAATTCAACAGACACACACGAAAAAATTACACTCTCAAAACACGCACTTGTGCGGTTCGTTTAACTCTTGCATAATAAAGCGTACAATATTTTATCTTATTTCTTAAATTCATGATCATTTAACTGCATCGTCACTTGAAATCAATTCTCACTATTCGCAAACAGCTTTAGCCCCAGTACCTTGACGTATAGAGGTTTAACGCGAAGAAACACTAAAGCTAATTACAGAGACCTGAATCAAAGACACGCTATTTGACAAAGTTCCAAGTAAATAGCCGCCGATTCCAGGATACGGCTATTAGCGAACAATTCACCCGATATTTACATCGAAAGTAGGTAACACCACGATTATTTACGTACCGAATGCATTAACATACAAAACTAACGGTGCGATGACACGAAACCACTGGAGACGTGCAGTTGTGATGCATGGTTCGATTTCAATAATAGTTAAACTGTGAGGCACTCATACATCACTAAATAAAATGTGCAGAAGACAAATTACATTGAAAGCAAAGAGATCAATTTTAAATAATGATTTATTGAGTCTATTTTTAGGTTTTTCTATCATCGAGGGAGGTATATCCTATCACGTAACCAACTGCAATCTTAAAATCCTTATCATTTACATAATTATATGCTTGTATCTATTATGTTAATGCTAACTACTTGATCTAACTAAAATGCCTACGATAAATTCAGATCGTTTAGTCAATTATCAAAATCATTGCTGGTAAGAATTAATTTTGCCTATTCAGAAGTAAACTCCGGTCTACTATAACCCTGGGTCATTTAGTCCGGAAGTGAAAAGGCATCTCGCAGACACAGAGAGGGCGACAGGTTGCGGTAAGGGTTCGTCTGTTTCTGCGTTTGTGAGCCTTATATCTGCGCCTTTATGTAATGTGACTATCTCAAGGTGCAAAATAAAAACAAATCTCAACACTTATCCAGCGTTTGAATTCAATAGTAGTTAGATTCAATAAAGCTGTCACCCAGACATTTCTTAGAAAGGCACTGAACAGAGAAAGCCCCCAGTAGCACTAGTACATCGCCTTCGTAAGCACGTGAGTCTCGTAAGCAGGTGGCGGCTCAAAAAGGAATTTCACTCCTGAAAAGCTTTTACCGTTATTAAAATTTTTCGGAATAGACGAGTTCTGGAGATATGAAATCTGTGTCGTTTAGTATATTGCTACACGCACCGTGGTTGGATATTGGTTTAAAATAAGCTTTGTTACTTTTTAACTATAAAATAGTCATTTGTTTTTTTTCTATATTTAGTCATTATTTGTTTAGTACCATAATGATTCTTATTTTTTGCAATATCTTCCTATTCCTGCAACTATTTCCCTATAAAAATATAAATTTTCCTCAATGAGATAACGAAATCTGACATCAAGATAGCAATGTACGACTGTAATCTTAGAATAATATAGAAGAGAGGATTATTTTATCCCAGTGATAATGTAATACAATTTCAAAGGATACGTAGACAGATTCGTGAGAAAAACTAGACCAATATATGATTACAACGCAATTCACAAACATTAACAAAGAAGGTAACAATAATAACTTGACACAACACTGCCATTGAAACAGTCAATTACACTCTCCTTCAAATAGTAAATTCATTTGATACCGCCTCAAGTTTGAAGGATCTCGGCCTTGATTGACAAACAAATTACAGTAACCGTGCGCTACTTTACGGCCTAAAATAATATATCCCATACATCAAATTCGCCACAAATGGAGCGTTTCACTTATCTTTCTTCAGTATATCCATGTAATGTCGACTTCGGTCATTCCCAAGTCGGAATGACCTCGCTGAGTGTAGTTTGTCGTCGAGGAGAATATTTTCCACAGGCCTAATATTAGACCGGCTTGTTGATTTACGATTATGTTTCAGAATATGGGACGTGATAAATAATTTATTTAGAGCGCTGAAGGTACCATTCGCAATTCGGGAAGGCATACTTGTAACATTTTAAGATTTCTGATTTTACGACGGAGAAAGGAAACAAGAAAGTTCAAATATCAATTAACTTAATGAAAAACAAATGTTGGGTGGAAAAGCCAATAACACGTCAATAAAATGTAACTTTCCATTGCCATTAAAACAACTTGAATGATAGTTCGGGACAACTAAACAATACTGGAAACAGCGAACAAACGAAAACAATATAAAAATTTACGGATATTCTTTTCGGCGATGTTGAACATGATGCTTGTTATGCTAAAATAACATCTGCAATTTATTCGATTTGGTTTATGCAGAAATTCACTTCTTCCCGTCACAAATATACTTATATATAGTTCATAATAGCATTTCTATTATTCTTAATATGAAAGCTATAAATGCAAGACTAATTTTTGAAACTGGTTTTCTCTTTTTTGCACATGAAGAAATTGAGATTGTCAATATTATAACTGACGTTCGTACTATCGAAACACGGGCATCGAAAATCGATGACTCACTCCGTTGCGTGTAATTACAGAACAATTTGTAAGCGGCAAATGTTTATTTAAGAGGCAGTGAATGCGGTAATTTGGGGTCATTATGTTGTACGACTGCTAGCAGTTACAAGGCAAGGCCGCGACTGTGGAGACTATCCTTTGGATCCGTGAATTCGGTAGAACGAGCCTCTTGTAATTTTCCGTAATTGTGTACGATACGAACCGGCAATAAACAGATCGTCGACCATTATTTTATGACATATAAACTCCGAAAATACCAGCCACAAATATCTAGCCAATTTCCTTACTTGTGGACGTTTTAGTATTGCCAAAGTATATTCATCCAAGAAGTTTTTCGATATACTCGTAAATAAGTTGCTAGTAAAATATACAAAACTTATAATATCTACCGTGAGCTTAAATTTTTCAATGCGTTTTACACACGTGTAGGTAAGCTCTAACAAATATTTTAATAGTAAGAAATTTACGAACTTATCTATCGATGAATATTTTACTAAGATCTCTATCGTTTACGAAATACTTTTGAATGAAAGAAAGTTTATAGATATTGAGCACTAAAAACATCCACCTCGTAATAAGTGATGAGAAGGTGTGTCTAACGTCGTAAAGCAGAGAAAGTAACTAAGATCATTTCACGAAGATAGGCCGGGCACCACCGTAGAAATATTACCTGTTCGGAATTGTTAGATGAAAACGGGGAGTTACAATATCCGCTCCCGAAATAAATATTTATCACCGAGATTATCTAGACTGATAATGCATTCTTTCTTCGACGCAAATGTGCGAAAACGTATAACCGAGTCCGACTTCACACGCGGCTGTAATGAAGTACGTTCCGTATTCACGCTTCGACGATTTTCTTAGGGTCTCCGTGCCTTATATTCCTTACGTTCCCGACCGTTTTCAAAAGACGGCGAATTTGCAACGGGTAAATAAATATCCGATTACGTCTTGGCACCAAACGAGTTGAAATCCTGTTTTAATGGGCCACAAATATTGTAGACACTGTCAATAACACGCCGTGTCTGCGAGCGCGAAACGATTTTTTGGAACTAAGTTTCTTATAGGGCGCTGTGGAGCCAGTAGCTAGCCTAAAAACGCGTTACAACACATTTATGGAGTATTATTTTAATAACTCGAAAACAACGGATCTGTTATTGAGACGCGATGCGTAAGATTTTTAGAGAATTTACTAGAGAATCGATTGAGATTTTTAAATGAAAGCCATATTGGATGAACGCCAGAGTTGTGTCGACTGATACGATGATAGCAAGGTGACGTTGGTATCAAGTCGGACAGTTCCTCGGAGCGCTCACTAAAGAGACGGTAGAACACACAGAGAGAGCCGAAATCCGTCTGTCAGCCCAGCGACTCTAACGAGTCCGTTAGATTGGCATCTCCGATGATTCGAGCAGCTCATCTTTGTTGAGTTTTGCTCATCTTTGTTGTCATTGCAAAGTTCGTTAATAAGATTCCAATTAACGAAAAATAACAGGGAAACGTTCAAAAGAGCATAAAGACATAAATATTACAAAAGTTGAATTTAAAATTAGATTGACACTTCGGAATGTTTAATTTACTGAACAGAAAGAATATTGTGTCAACTGCTGTTTTCAGATGATCACACAATCAAGCTGATCCGGTTTAAAAATACAAATAACTGCAATCCCTGTTTGGATTGTTGATTTATGATGCGTGGATTTTAAAAAATACACACAAAATATATCCTGAACATTTTGAAACTTTGTCGTGCGTGTCCATTTTATTTTTCTTTTCTGTTATTGTTATTTGGTTTAATGATGAACATGAACGGCGGCATGTGTATGATTCTGACAATTGATTGACCCCGTATTTGCATACAAAAAGAAGGTGTTTCGACATATTTATTCATGTCACTAGCAGTGAACACGAAAATTTATTTATTTATTCGGGTTAACAACAGCTCATAATTATAAAACTTATGTATTAATATATTACAATATTAAGAAGCCAATTATAGCTAACCACATATTACAATTTTGTAAGTAACTCAAGTTATCCGGAATACAACAAACAGTGTTTGTATGATACGTGGTGACTTAAATGTGTGATTGTGTATAATGTGTAGTATACTATGTGTATCGCCTTAACTATCAACTTTCAAAAAAAAATAATGTGTGTGCAACGGGTATAGAGTAATTGTGTGATTGTGTATAAATATATACATGTGCCCAGACTATAGTGTCTTATTACACACTAATTACTCACAGTGTCGGTCAAATCTTTGCAACTCGTTCGAATATTTTATTCGTAACATGCTTTTTAATGATTGCTTGGTCACAGCAAACAAGTCAACTTCACAAAATTCTTTATTATAAGTATCGACAACCCTAGAGAAAACAGCGTTTCCTCCGTATTTAGTGGAATGATACCGAACACTAAACAAAGGTGTATGTCTTGTACGCCGCTTAGGAACGGTGAGAAGGATTCGATCTAGAATTTCGGGACTGTCTATTCGACCGTTTAAGATATCATGCAGGAGACAGACATCCATCAATTTACGGCGTTCCTCTAATATAAGAAGGTTATGGGAGCGGCAACTTAAAAGGTATGAGTCATATTTTTTGTGACATTTGTAATTTAAATGTTTAATAAACTTTTTTTGGATTTGTTCTATCCGATCAATATAAGTTTTATAGAAGGGCGACCATACAGGGCTAGCATATTCAAGTAGACTACGTACATAAGCGAAGTAAAGTATTTTGAGACTAAGAGGACACTTAAATGGCTGACAAGTTCTCAGCACAAAACCCAGATTACGATATGCTTTCTGTATGACTTGGTCAATGTGTGCAGACAACAACATCTTATTGTCAAAGTAGATACCCAAGTCGCGAACCAGTTGAACCCTCTTAATCGTAACGCCATCAAAATTATAATTGAAAACAATAGGATTTTTTTACGTGTAAAACTAATAACTTGACATTTACCTATACTGACCGAGATCCTGTTACGCTTATAATATTCATAAAGCTCATTCAGATCATTTTGTAGTAGTTCACAGCCAGTAATAGTACAAACTTTCATGTAAATTTTCGTGTCATCGGCGTACAAAATATGCCGAGCATTTTTTATGTAGTTGGAAATATGTGAGATGTAGACGTTATAAAAAATAGATAAAAGTTTGACATTTGATATGAAATTTGACTAAAATTTTTTTGCCAATTCAATAAATCTATGAAAAACCAATGGAATTAGTTGACATTTGTTGTCAAATTTGCATAAAATATAAATGTTATCCGAATTACAAATAAAATCCGAAAAAATTAACAGTGGTAGTAAATATTATGAAATTACAGGAAAACTATTACAGCTAAATAGGGTTTACAAATTAAGACGTTATATTCGACCAACATACAAAATGTACTTTGTGAAGGAAAATTTTGTAAAATTAGATTGAAAATTATTTAGATTAAGTTGTTAATTAAGTAAAAGAGATAGTAAATACAGATTAATGCACCATGTGAAATTATAGAAAAATAAAACCGATCGAAAAGTTCTATATGTATGGACTAAAACAAATAATAAATATAATAATACTAGCTGTGCCCGCGAACTACGTTTAAAAGGAATTCTGGAGAGGGCCACTTTTATCACCTAGGGGTATAAAAAATAACCTACGATATATTCACAGACCTACCGAATATACACCAAAATTTTCAATCAAAATTACAATAGACAGCGTCTATTGTAAATACATTGCGCGTTGTAAATTAAAACTTTTATTTGTTAATAAATACTTTTTATGTTTCTTTGGATGAAAATTAACAAATAATGTTCCAAACACTTTGGTATAAAAACCTCGAAAAAATTATTGTCACTTTGAACTTAAATATCTCGGTAACTATATATATCCTCCTGGCCGATTTCGGCCACGGCGACCTGACTTCATTAGCTATGAGCTGGGATGGTGAGCTCTAAAGTGGCTGATGTACCCTATTTTCGCCTTAAATGTTCTTGTACAGTAAGGGCAGGTGAGGGTGCCATTCATGAAATTATATGGGATGCTTGAAGAAGGCTTATTTTTGATAGCATCTCGCTTAATATCAAGTTCCTGCCTCCTTTCGTTTTCAAAATCGCATACGCTATTTTGAACAAGGCGTTTCCATTCAAGGCGATTTGAAGCGAGGGTCTCTAAACAGCGTGGCTCAATTTTACATCTCTTCAGATGCCGTTTTTGGACATCTTTGAAACGCAAAAATTGACCACCATGTTTCCGCTTCCCGTGTTGAAGTTCGCTATAGAATATTCGTTTCGCCTTTCTGTCGTCAGACATTCGACACAGATGCGCACACCAACGCAGTTGACGCCGCATCAGATATGCCTCCATACCACAGACGTTAGCTCGTCGGAGAACATCGGTATTGCGCACTCGATCCGACCACTTGATGTTCATTATGTCACGAAGGCATCTCAGATGGAATCTGTCTAGCACACGTATGTGTTTTCGGTACAGGCACCATGTCTCAGATGAATAAAGGATGTTAGGAAGGATAATCGCCATGTATACCGAAATTTTAGTGGAAAGTTTAATATCATGGGAGCGAAATACCTTGACCCGGAGCTTGCCAAAAGCAGCCATTGCTGCGCCGATCCTGTAGTTAATTTCGGAGTCAAGGTCACCCCTGGCTGTTATCGTACTTCCGAGGTACTTAAACCTGTCCACACATTTAAGATCTTGACCGCCTATCTGTATATGCAGGGGGTGTTGATTTTGTGCATTTACAGCCATCACTTCGGTTTTCTTGATGCTAATCTGAAGGCCAAATCTACGGCAGGTCGAGTCAAGTCTAGTGATGAGGTCCTGGAGTCCTTCCGGTGAATCAGCCACAAAGCACAGATCGTCGGCGTACATAATCTCAGTAACTACGTCATGAGACACTTTAGTCCGAGCTTTTAACCTGGAGAGATCAAAGATGTTGCCATCTGTACGGTAACGGATATCGGTAACTATTAATTTCCCAGGTATGGTCTAGAAGACAAAAATGATATTGATGATGGGTTCAATACGTGGGCTTCGGCTTTGTGATTTTTGGTGTGATTGAGGTTTTTTTACACCCGTTATTAGAGATATCTTCTCTACAATGATGAGCAATGTTTTTTGCATTTGGGAAATCATTAAAAGATACTGGACTTGTACTTTTTCTTTTTTACGTAATCCACAATTTGTGACGATACAACTGTCGCATGACGTCACAAGTAAGTTCCACCACTCCATAACTTCGATTCGCATTACCTTAGTAGTTTTCTATTCTATTAATTTCACAAAGCAAACATTCTGATATTGTTTAGATTTAACTGGACTAAAGACATTTATTTTTCAGACCCAGTTATTCTGATGCTATAATGACTGTGATTATATCAACATAGTTTTCAGACGGTTCAATACGCGTTATAAAACACTATGGGTATGTAATTTAAAAGGCAACGTCATGCGTGATATACGATCCCTGGAACATCTTGGTTCTAATAACGATAATAAGTATTTTCCCTGCGTCAGCCGCTCCGATGGCGTCGAAGATTGATGACGGGCGTTCGCTACCACGGCTGCTTTGGTTTCACACTAGGCCAACGAAGACGTGATAACGGCTCGAATTCACACTGAACTTTACCCACTGAACTTTCGGGTGCTGTGTCTCCTTTTCAAAGTCCTTAATGAAAATGAAATGATTCATTTTCATTTTTCATTTTTTCAGTCATATTGTGGAATGCACTCACTCCCGCACAAAATTCGCGCCTCAGAATTCTTTTCTTTTAAAAAGAGACTTAAGGAACATTACCTGTAGTCGGTTCTATAACTGTCATATTGTAGTGTATGTAGTTTATATATTTTGTGTTTATTTATATGAAGTTTATGTACTTCTCTTACAAATATAGTTTATTAAATTTCTTCATTTTTAATGCTCGTCATATGACTCTTTTTCGTTTCGGGGTTTCCTGTCGTTAAACTGCTGAAAAAAAATCCGCAGTTATTATGTACGTATTCTTTTCTTTTCGTATTTATTTTATATATGTCCATAAATAAATAAATGCTTCATCAAAATTGAAAATAACGTCTAAAACAGCAGATATTGACGTACAATGCCTATAACAATGTCACCTATCAATTAAGGCGTTTAACTATAAGCCACATAAGTGTGATATCACAAATATTGCGTTTAGAATATTACACAATGGACAAAGTAAATATTTTCAAGGAATTTATGAAAATTTTGATGTCGATCTTCACTGCATAACCTAAAGTCATCCCGTGACCACGAATGCTGAAAAGAATATTTTTAAAAACAAGTATACGTATGTAAAAGCGAAAAGTTTGCTTCATTCTACTTAAATAAATTAGTTGCTGCAAATTAATTACATTCTTCGAGCATAAATTGGCATAAATTTTTTTGGACATAAAATTGTTCTAATATGTCGTGTCGTTTGAGTTTTTGTTGTATTTTGGTCTTGCATTTTTTGATATTGGAGCACTACCGGAATTTTTACATTATATTTATATTAAACTAATCCTACTAGTAGATACCACAGAATAGATAATAGTTAGGAACAAACATGTTCAATGTGGATATGTTATTGGCTTGCAGTTGCTTCTCATCTCTATGCCCTTAGCCTCTCCATCAACCAGGGTAATGGCGCATAATCAGTGTTTTTTGCTCTTTTTAGGGCAAAAAAATCTACACTGAGCCTTGGCCCTTTGGGTACTGCAACACACAGGCGCATTTTATTTACATACATTTTTTTATGTTTCTTAATTCTTGTTTTCAATCCACCCTTCTTGATATTGATTGTATCTTAATTTTGTTAATGTGTTTGTGAGTTTTGTACCTAATTAACGTTTTATCTATGTATCTATCTATCGTATACGTTTTTCATTACTTCGTTGAACGTTGTATACTTTAATCGTAGCTACTTTATTTCATTTAGGTTATTTCATTGCGCGTTCTTTAGACGACTCGCACACGGATATTTTTGGTAGCGTGTATCGCGAGCTTTTTGTCATTCAATTCTCCAAATTCACTCCGCTCCACTGAGCCGTCGGCCTTACTGCGGAAATGGGTTTAGTTGCAAGCCGATTGGAATTCGTCACTGGAATATTGGATATAGTCAGGGGCGCGGGAAAACTTTTGATTTGAGCCCTTATGGTTATGTATCAGGAATATTTTGTATGTATACTGTACGTCACAACACATCTGATCGTCACCTGCACGGAAAATTTCGTGAGGATATACTGTAACAAAAATATGGGGACGCGTCGCGGACAGGATGCGACGTTACGTAACAATTCAGATTGAGGACAAGCAACGGTGTATCGTGATGGCAATGAGCATTTAATTTTAATTCCTATTAACTAGATAGCTGTCTATATTACTATTATCAACAAATTTGAACCTGGGCGTACATGTAATGAGTGCATTTTAACACATAGCAGGAAAGCTCTTGGTCTTTATTTCATCTGTTAGGGGCGAAGACGGAAGCTAGTTTGACCTGGACTCCTCAACTAGCATAACCGTAAATTTGGGTAATACGGTAGTATTTAGTCGGGTAGGTTTAAAAGCGCTATCGTCAACCGAACTAAGCAGAATAATTTCTGCACCCATGGAAAATATAACCTTGGAGCTCCGGATCAATACCATATACAACGTGTCTGATATCTCCCCATAAAAATTGTAATATTTAATTTTATTGAAACTATCAAAAGTGTTCTAAAATTGAATTTTCATAAATTTTGATCGATATGACAAGTTATTAGGGTTGATACTTTCTTTTCGGTTAAATAAATATGATAATTTTTATGCGGAGTTATGAGATACGTTGTATAATATGTAAGGTGATCTCAACCACTAATATAAGCCAAGGAAGCGATTTAATGCATTGCAAATAATAATAGGTTAACATACCTCACAAATTACGAAATAATAACGCAGAAAATATGACTCAGAAATTTTAAAATTTGACGCCAATAAGTGCCTGTAATATAAAGGCGTATGTTGAATAAAGATTTTTGAATTTTTAACATGCAATGAAATTGAGAAATTCAGTGTTGGCTGAAATTCTGGATAACATAAAAGTTTGATCAGTGCATGCATTCGCGACAAATATAACAGCAACTGAAAATCCAAGAAATACAGACGTACACACGTAGGTACACTTCACAAAGTTTGATAGAGCGTGCAGACTTGAACTTGCGAAGTTCAATATAATGTTTATTGAGAAGCCGTCAGTTATCCGTTTGGTGGAAGAGTTTTCAATATCTTTTTTGACTATGCAACATTTGTAAGCATTAACAAAGTATAATGGGGAGTAGAATTTATAGAACGAGCGCTAATCTTCAGTTTTCAACTTAAATCGAAGTTTTTCTTTGAACGGTTTTAAGAGCGAAATTCCGCAAACGTTCAACGCAGACAGTTTGCTGTAGCCACAGATAATATAATACCTGTAGCTCACATTACGACTCCGTTGTGCACTTTTTAATACTACCCGCGGAAATATATCCTCGAAAACAATGTTGCGTACGGAACAGAGGCGCACCTAAATTTGATTTATGGGATCAAGCCGTTTTTGTCGGTGTAATCATTTTCACTTACCCCTTAGACACGCTGGGATAAAAATGAAATGATGCACAGACCGAGTACCAAAAGTGGAATTAATTAACTGCGGCCTATGTCGGCTGTGTTAAATTTTGCGCGTAAATACTGAAATGCTAAAATAAAAAGTTTTCATTTCAGTAATGAAATGTGTAAGAGCTGTTACCTCATTACAATGAAGTTTTCATTTAATAAAATATATAAAGTAAGTTTTTCGGAGCGTCGTCGGTGGCGCTGTGAACTAGGCACTTGCCTTCTAATCAGGAGGTCCGGGGTTCGAGACCAGACCAGCATGTACTAATGTGTTTATCGAATTTCATATGTATATTTGTCTGACGCTCCTACGGTGAAGAAAAAGCATCATGAGGCAACCTGAATACATCTGCGAAGAAATTCAAAGGTGTATGTGATGTCGACCAATCCGCACTGGGCCAGCGTGGTTGACTAAGGCCTAAAAACCCTTAATTAGGGTAGGCCCGAGCCCCTCCAAAGGGGACGTCTATGAGCTGTTATGATGATGTTTTAGTTTCTTTTTATTATATTACTTATAAATACATGTATTTGTGTTTTAAACATACAAACAGAACCGCCAACATCACAGGACATTTTTATATACTTTGGTCGTAAAAAAATTACAAAACAAATGAATTGACAAATTCTCAATGTCGCAACCTAATTAAAGCGGATGAAAATACAGGCCGCACAATCCCGAGAAACTCATTGACACGTAAAATTAAAAAGTCACCAGCGGCATCCAAAAAAAAAGAAACGTTATGGGTCCTAAAAATGTCGAGTCTTTATTCACACTCGGAAACAATTAGTGGGACCGAGGAGCGCAATTTTGGTCTTCCCGAGTGAGAAACGGGATTCGCCGGGGCCATTCCGGGGCGTAAGTGTCGTGTTAGCGATAAAGCAATTTAAATTAGAACATAAAGCACGTCAAGGGATTGTCAACGAGGAATGGAGAAAGATGGTGGGTATCTTACCACTTAAGTAGAAGTATTTTTCATAGTTACTTGCCGCCTGTGAGATGTTGAGTTTGGTGCTGATTGAAAGCATTTATGTAAATA
Source organism: Schoenobius gigantellus (assembly GCA_963935595.1). Classification (NCBI taxonomy): domain Eukaryota; kingdom Metazoa; phylum Arthropoda; class Insecta; order Lepidoptera; family Crambidae; genus Schoenobius; species Schoenobius gigantellus. Next base: position 8,503,048 of record OZ012555.1, on the reverse strand, counting down.
ATAATTTGTTAAACTTTGGGTATAATACGAGACTAAAGACATTGAGATCAGATTTGACAGTCATATACACATCAGCAGGCCTATGCTCTAACTTCAGTTGCTAACTGAAGTTAGAGCATAGGCCTGCTGATATGTCATTTTTTAAAGAAACTTAACATCCATTACTGCTATCGTGAACGTCGCCGTAACACATAAGATCACGAAACTGGTAATGTATATAAAGTTTCTTTCAAAAATCACAGTTCTAGTTACCAACCGTAGCTAGCGAATAGGCCTGTAGACCGCATTCCATGACATACGTATTCGAAAAACTTTTAAGTGGCCAATGTTAGAAAATGTCAACAGCACCCTCCCACAACACGGGCACATCACAGGATACAATAGTACGATTATTCAATACCTAGTAATTCTAAGAAGTTTCACATTTAATACGACCCAGAGGCTTCGTAAATATGTCAGTCATGGTGACTGACATATTTACTAAGCCTCTGGGTAGTAGTAGCTTCTTCAGTTGGTAGATAGGATAAACTAATAGAAACATCATCTAATACCTCTCTGATAGAATGGTACCTCACGGCACTGATGTGTTTTTTGTACGTCTGTAAGAGGTTGGGTTCTAGCTCTAACTAGTTTTTTTGTTGAGTCACAAAACAATCTAATATTGCACAAAAACCTCAGCTCGCACAGGCGCTCAAGGAATACCGCTTACCGCTTCACGACAAACTTCGCTTAGACTAATATACAGGGTTATTTTTTTATAACCCTGGAAAATTTAAGGGACGCTTCACGTCATGGTAGTAGAATGATTTAAATATGAATAAAAAAATAACTCACATATTTAATTTTATATTAATTTTCTAAAATATCCAAAAATGCTCCACTAGCTGAGAGCAGCATTTTAAGAGACTTTTTTTGTACTTTTTTTTTAACTTTTCATTTCATTTTTTTTATTTTTTATATAATAATGAATGTGTCCTGAAAAGCGTTCCTTTAATTTTCCAGGGTGATTAAAAATAACCGTGTATATCTTTTCGAAGAACTTTCTAAATAGGATATCGGATAGATACATTTTTTTCACTGTCGACGCTTTGTTATTATTAAAACTGTTTTCGTGGATGGTAATGATAAGTACGCCTTTATAGTTTATGGTACGACTGACGACTATTTTTTTTATTTATGTCAAGAAGCCGCTCGGGATTTGATGAAGAGGAGGCAAAAAATTTAACCATTGGAATTATAACCCTTATAATATATAGCTGACCGCATGCAACTTTGTTTGCATTATAACAAAATTTTCCCGTAGAAAATCATTTCCCGATAAATTTTTCCCATAGGAAAATTACCCTATGTCCTACCCCTGGTCTTAAACTATCCCTATACCAACTTTTATCAAAATCGGTTCAGTAGTTTCGAAGCCTATTCAATACAAACAAACAAACAATCAAATCTTCCCTCTTTTTAGTATTAGTATAGACTAGCATTGACTAAATCGACAGCATGCATTTTAAGTCCTCAAAAGCAGAACTGGATTCAAAATGAGAGCAACACTCACTATTGATTGTCCAATAACAGAGCCCCCATTTCAGACACATTAACTTTAAAACCAATCGAAACGCCGACGACACAAAACCTCGTCTAAACTCAATTTCGCAGTTTCTAAGGGTAGGTACGGGTACGTTGCTTTTTTATCGACACTGCGACATCCGAGAGCTAGTGTTGTCCGTAATTAATTAACAACGCCCGAGTTTGTGAGCTCGTCGCGAAGTTCAAGTCGGCAGAGACCGTTGACAGCTGATTGGATCCGGCGACGATACCCACGTCACGCTGACAGGTAGCCGCCGATTCTGCGGCATCGCAAATCAAATTATTCAGATATGCTCCCCGAATCGCCTAGATCTTGCCTACTGTAGCATTATGGTAGTGCGATTGGAAATTACGTTACGTTATGATCAGATAACTGACAATATACTTACTATCATCATCATTATGATCACAGCTCATATACGTCCCCACCGAGGGGCTCGAGCCTAGTCTAAATTGGGGTGATTAGGCCTTAGTCAACCACGCTGGCTCAGTGCGAATTGGTTGACTTCACATACACCTTTGAATTACTTCACAGGTGAATGCAGGTTTCCTCACGATGTTTTCCTTCACCGTAGGAGCATCACACAAATGTACATATGAAATTCGAAAATGAAAATCACATTGGTACATGGCGGTCTCGAACCCAGACCTCCCGATTACTATACTTGTTACTAATATTGTAAGGTGAATAGTATGTTTGTTTGTTTGTTTGGTTGAACGCGCTAATCTCAGAAACTACTGATTCAAATTGGAAAATATTCTTTTTGGGTTGGACAGTTATTTCGTTTTCATTCATCGTGGAAGGCTTATAGGTTATATAACATCACGATGTTGTTATTTTCCGACATCCACGCGAGCGAAGGCGTGGGCACAGCTAGTACTTAATAAGGTAGTATTAGATTTTGTGATCTTTTATATTAAATACCACTGTTCGTGCCTATGTCAGGTATTTAATGTCAACTTTTTCTATGAAATTTCATATTACATATCAAATACCGCTTTGCTGCGCTCTTAAGTCGGTCTTCATATAACCTGACTATATCTGCCGAAATGTAGCAGTGCTTGCATTGCTGTGTTTCGGTTTGAAGGGTAAGATATGGCAGTGAAATTACTGGGTACAGTGACTTTACATGTTATGTCACAAGTTGGCAACGTACACTGTTGTCCTTGTGGGGAGTTGCAGTTTTGTTGTGAATCTCACAAGAGCCACATGTATTATAGGTGACTGTTACCACTTACCATCAGGTGGGCAGTTTGCTTGTTTGCTAACTCAGTGCCGAGGCCACAGCGCCACCGGCGCTCTTTACTCTACCTACATTCAAGTTACTTGACGATAATGAGCGACAGACTCTAACGAATAAACTTTCAATTGTTGCTCGCCACCCGCTACTTAGTATGCGCACTGACCTTCCAGTTCAACTTCAATTAAACGAAAATACTCGGAACCTATAAATTGTTCCGGAAAAAAGATTACTAGAGGGGTCTCTGTACTATAGTAGTCTAAATGGGTACCTCTATCTTACCTATTTTCGCCGCCAAGCGGCAGTGCTTATATTGCTGTGTTCCGCAGTAAAAAAAAATATTTTACAAAACACTGATAAGTTAAAAATAATATAAGAATAGATACAGACAAAATCACACTGCTATATTATGAAATCGGTTCCAAATGATGATCTCCTAGAAAGTCTTTAAATCTGGCACCGACTTCAATATGGAAGTGTGATGTTGTCTGTACCTATTCTTATATTATTTTTAACTTTTCAGTGTTTTTGTAGTCGGGTTTTTATTTTTTGTAAGATATATTTCTTTTATCATTATAGTGAATGAAATCTTTTTAGTGAATTTAATTGTATGTATTAAATTGAGGTGCCTGGTCAGGTTAGGTCAGGTCAGGTCAGGTCAGGTCAGGTCAGGTCAGGTCAGGTCGAATCCAAAAGTTAAGGATCCTTCCATCATCAGCTCGGTTCATGACTACCAGACACAAATACGTGAATAACTTCGGAACAAACATGAAACGCGTTGGATGTACCTATACAAGTTAAGGGTTTCTCTCGATTTTCATGGGATCCCATCATCAGGTCCTAACTTTGGTGACCTAGGGACCACCCCAGGAGCATACTCTATCGAATACAAAAATAATTTTGAAAATCGGTAAACAACTGGCGGCGTAATCGCGTAACATAGGCACAAAAAAAAACAACATACGAATCGTATCGGTAACATCCTCCTTTTGTGAAATCGGTTAAAAAGCAACCGGTTGCTAATTGTACAATGCCACCGCGATCATATAAGTATATCTAAGTGTTCTGTGATCAACCAAATTAAACAACCGGTCGCTGTGTCCGAGCGTTGACGTGCATTTTTAGTTCGTCAGTCCTAGCTTCACAAACTCTACATCGTACCGAAGTCAAAAAATGTAGTTTGGTCGTATCGTAGCTGCATGAACTATTGTATAACAGAAAACTAATGAATAGCGAATTAATTTTTCACCTTACGCCCATGTGACGGTAGCGCAACGGCCAAGCCACATATTTTGAATAACGTGTAGAGTTTGCGAAGGTACTTGTAGAGTTAAACATTAGTTGAAGTTACAGTTTCTTAATAGGAATATTTGTCAGAAAGAAGAATACTAATATTTGTCCTACTGATAATATGTAAGGTTACCACCTACCCTTACCCAGCTAGTTTATTTATATGGATGTTTATTTGATAAGATAAATCCCACGCTTGGCCTACTGGTAATATCTCTACGATTTTTTTCTTTGATTCTCAGAATACATTAGTATTCTAAGGACAAGCATTAACTTGTCCGACTGGTATATAATCAGTCTAATCAAGCAAGTTTCTTCACAGGAATGTTTGTTTAATAAGATAATTCTGATTTTTGTCCCACTGGTAATAAGTAATAAGTCTAATCGAACTAGTTACTTTATTAGAAAGTTTGTTAGAAAAGAGAATGCTAATACTTGTCTTACTGAAAATAATCCGTCTACTAAAGTTACAGAAAAATGATGGTATAGAAATATCTGTAAGATATGATAAAACTAACGCTTGATGGACTTATATATGTCATCTGTCTCATCAAGCTAGTTTGTTTCAGTACTAGATTGTTTGTAAGTAAAGAGAATAGCCTTTTTCAACGGTAACGTGTAGTCTATAAGTACTGTTATGAATAAAAAAAAACGCTAGACGAAACTTAAGAAAATGCGAAGTTAAACGAAACGGGCGGCAATAAAATCCCTAAAGTATAAACAGCGAATGAACATTGATAAATTACGAAAACATTCCCAAAGAATCATATTCGAAAAAGCAACAAAAGAAAGGAGCGAAGCTGTTACATACATTAAAAGTTCCCAAGAACTCGGGAGGGCCTTTTATAGAAAGAATAAAGGAGCAACTTCGGTAAATACGCATACAAACTAACCAGTAACTGCGGGTAAGAGAATAAAAAAGGTACATTTTTCGTAGAAAAAAAATCCAAAGTTGTCGGGCGCTAGCTTAAGTTGTTAACTTTCATAAAACTTATTGCACCCAAATTACTAAACGAAAGCATTATTGCTTTCAGCGTAGAGTCTATTTTAAGTTGCGTCTGCCGTGGTGACTTCTTCGTAAATTTGTTGCACGTTTTGTCCCCTTTCAACCGCCATAAAGGCTATAAAAGTATCTATTCGAATCCATGTTATGTCTCAAAAGTTTATCTGGACGCACAGAGCACAGTTGGTGAATTTGGATCGAGTTTTTATTATTTTTCGGTGTGTAATGCCATAACTATCAACCGCTCTCTAACATGGGCTTTTGGCCATCTACGAAGATCAAATATGCACTAGTTTCAATGCTTATTAATATTGTAATCAATATATTAATACTTAAAAAAATCTCTGCTTGACACATTTGTGAAGTCAAAGTGTACAAAAAACTGGATTGTTTATGGTGTTTATGGTGAGTGTACAGTATACGGCGAAGTCAATATACATATAAAAATATTAATATTATAAAAAACCTACATTTAGCGGGTCGATCGGCAAAACAGTGCCCAAACTACCGGTGGTTAGGGATGCAGGGTGAGTAACCTCCTGACAATTCGTGCCGTGCCAAGAATTACTGCCTTCTGTATCAGGCCCTTGATCCATCCGCCTAGCGAGAGTCTCTTAAGATGTTGGTCAAGACTCTCCGCTATTAGACCATTCACAGACCATTATCGGGACAATGACAGTCGAGTCATTATTATTATTTTATCACCTGTTTTGGCGATTATTGTTTTGTTTGGTCAGTTGTAGCTAGATCTTTGTATGTCGTCTCACTGACTCACTCGACCGACTCGAAGATCACTTCCATCTTTCTCAGAATCCATCCTTATGGCTTCAGCCAATATTTTACGTCAACAAAAGTTTGCGTTTTCACACATTTCCATTAAACCCCGAGGAGAAACGTCGTAAGTGGTGCGATTCTTACTACATTTCTAAACCGAACCGGTTCAGAAATCTATAGCAACGAAAATACAAAAAAAAAGAATAAATTAATCCAGAGGTTACTCCAAATGAAACGATATCATAGCAATTAAACTAATAATCGAATTTATGAAGCCTGTTATAATGTCATAAACTTCGGTGTCTGTTATATTGCTCGCGACGAGCATGGAATAGCAATGAGAGGGTGTTGTAACCCTCCGCGCGCTTGTCGGCACAACGAAAATAAAGGTGCCACTTTTATTTTACATTCTGAGCGTGCACTTTTAATTATTACGCTTTTTGAGCAGGCGGATAATTCTCTCAAAGTGTTAGGAATAAATAGCTGTCTGATTTTCATTACAATTTCAACAAACGCTAATGAAATACGACAATAAATTTTTTGTACTTCCAAATGTTAAGCAAAAGTAAAGTTGCAATCTTGACTCGCGGTTATTCTGATCAACCGCAGACTGGCCATATTCGCAGGAGATACTTATTTACAATATAATATTCGGAAACCCAAGTGTAATGTCTATTGCCCCACGCATCGTTTGATTGTGACGATTAACCGTTACAATTCGAGCAATAAGACGTCACGGAGTCCTCCGCCTTTATATTTCCTTTAAGAGCGGGCATAAAGCTAGAAAAATATCAGATTTCACCCGCGCGCCTCATACGTTCCGCTCTCGACCGACAACGTCGCCGAAAGTCGCTCCCTCTTCATAATATTTTGTGCGATCGCGCACAGTATACCCTACACAAGCAGATTAAATTGGATAAGTGCGAGTCGGACTATGTATCTGTACTTTGCAATGTGAATATAAAATACTTTTCGCTGGTGATGAGTAAAACGAAAAGGTAAGTAATATAATTATTTTTTTTTTGTATATGTACGTTACTTAAGATAATAATTGCTTTATTTACAGTTACCTGCTAAGCACTCATCGGATAATTTATATAGGTATGAACATACTTCAAACACAAAAATACTTTATTTTTTATTTTATTTATAAGGAATAACAAACAGCTGTCACAGTCAGTCTTAAATTAGAGTATAACTAATAGATACTAGAAACTAGTAACAATAATCTTATTTATTGTGAAGCCCATACCGTTATCCACGGATTGTTATAATGTGTTACTCGATATGTACGAAACAAATTTGTGCAGATTCTAGTTGTATATAAAAATAGAAGAAAATCTATATAAGAAATATACACAGTTATTTTTTTATCACCCTGGAAAATTTTAGGGACGCTTCAGGACGACACTTCAGGATACATCCATTATTATGTAAAAAAAATAAAAAACATGAAATCAAAAATTTTAAAAATATACAAAAATTTCAAAAAATTCTGCTCTGAACTAGTGCAGCATTTTTGGATTTTTTAGAAAATTTATATAAAATTAAGTGTATTTTTTTTCATATTAGGTTGGGGAAAAAGTCTTTTCGCATTATAGTATGTATAAACTTGTAATAAAATCTCTTTGGCTATACTATTTGTATCTGGCTGGTTTTGGTATCGTTGAAAGTTTAAATTTTAAAGAACATAATTCCAAATTCAAATTAGGAAAATGTGTGATTTTCATTTGTTTTTCGTACCGCCAAGATGAGTGAATCTAATGAAGAAATTCGATACATTTTAAAATTTTACTACAAAAAAGGTAAAAATGCAACGCAAGCCGCGAAAAAAATTGGCGATGTTTATGGACCTAGTGCAGTGTCTGTGAGAGTAGCACAAATTTGGTTTAAGCGTTTTCAATCCGGAAATTTTGATGTCAAAGATGCACGTCGCTCTGGTCGCCCTATTACAGATAAAATGGATGCCATTTTTGAAAAAGTGGAGCAAGATCGGCATGTCAGTAGTTACGACGTAGCTGAAGAACTGGGAATTGACCACAAAACAGTTTTGGCGCATTTGAAAAAAACTGGGTACACAAAAAAGCTCGACATTTGGGTACCTCACGAGCTCACTGAAAGAAACCTAATGAACCGTGTACTCATTTGTGATTCTTTATTACGACGTAATGAAACCGAACCATTTTTGAAGAAGCTGATAACTGGTGATGAAAAGTGGATCACGTACGACAAGAACGTGCGAAAAAGGTCGTGGTCAAAGGCTTCACAGACTGTGGCGAAACCCGGGTTAACTCGCAACAAGGTGATGCTGTGTGTGTGGTGGGATTGGAAGGGCATTATTCATTATGAGCTGTTACCACCAGGCAGGACCATTGATTCTGAACTCTACTGCGAACAACTGATGAGATTAAAGCAAGAAGTTGAGAGAAAGCGGCCGGAATTAATCAACAGAAGGGGTGTGGTTTTTCATCATGATAACGCTAGACCTCACACATCTTTAGCCACTCAGCAAAAATTAAGAGAGTTTGGCTGGGAGGTGTTAATGCATCCGCCGTATAGTCCTGACCTTGCACCTTCAGATTTCCACCTGTTTCGGTCTCTTCAGAATTCTTTAGGCAGTGTCAGGTTAACATCACGAGAGGACTGCCAAAACCACTTGTCGCGGTATTTTGACCAGAAGTCCTAAAATTTCTATAGCAATGGGATCATGTCCCTACCTACAAGATGGCAAAAAGTTATCGAACAAAATGGTACCTACATACTTTAGTTAAATGTAAATAAACTATATTAAAAAATGTTTTGAATTTTCTTAAAAAATGCGAAGAAACTTTTTCCCCAACCTATTATTTAAATCATTCTAATACCATGTCGTAAAGCATCCCTTTAATTTTATAAAAAAAATAGCAGTGTATGTATATATTGAAATGATGGTAATAATTTTTCGTTCAGCTTGTCTACTTTGTAAAACATTAAAAACATGTCTTTTGAATTTTGACTCTGATTCTGAGAATATATCTAACTTTGAAAATACTTTGAAAATAGCACATATAATATTATATCAACAATCGTAAAGAGACCAAACCAATAATAAAATTGAGTAGAATGTACATGTGTGCTGCAGTGCCTAAAAGGGTCGAGGCTCAGTGGGGATTTTTGCCCTAAAAGGACAAAACACTGATTTTCAGCCATCACCTTAGGGAGTGTGACCATATTACTAAGTAAGAAACATTTTGCTTTGCACAGGTTAACCGTCAAAGTCGGTCTATTATATCTCAGAGACTACACTTGTTTAATTTGCTCCCATAGGGGGGCGTGGGATGGCCGAGTACAACTCGGCGGACCGCTTGCGTGGCCCAACGCGTCATGCGGTACAAGGTGAAGTCTCCTCTTCTTTTCAAAAAGTGGTAAGACTCTTGCCTGAGGATGTGATGTGGTCAGTCTGATCCACATTAAATGGCAGTGAAGGGGCGAAGTTTCGCCATGACGTTTTGTGGATGTGTCACTATTGATGCTCCATGAGCTTCGGCTCTCTTGCGCGGCGGTAGATATAATGATGTCTGCCGTCGGGCAAACCCGTTACCCACATTGAGTGGGCCGGGGGTCCGACGCATTGAGCGTTGGGCCAAGTGGAAGAAAACCACATTAAAAAATTACCCCAAATCCTAAGGTATGGTCCGTGCCGATAGGATGAATGGCTGGAGGGAGTCCAGTCCCGAACGGCCTCCTCAGGGAGCTTCCCCTTAAAAAGCAATTATGGAATTCGGTGTTGAAAAACAAACACACCAGGGGGTGTCAGTCCCCCCCGTAGGACCGCGCAAGGCGGCTGCGGGCAGCCGGGAGTATCTGGTGCCGTGCCACTTGAGTTCCACCATTGATGCGTCAGTAACTGAATATGAACCCGTTGAGAGCGGGCCGTCGCCGGTATCCGGGCCGGTTGGCGGAAATAATGTATACGAGGCGAGTGGGAGAGTTGATGAAGGAGGAGGAGCTAAGTTCAATAGTTGTGGGGGATATACGGGGTAGGCGCCGAATGCTACCCGTACACGGTATGGAAAATCGGACGGATGTGCTGTCTCGAGCTCAGAAGAGACAGTCCCAAAAAAGACGGCTGCTAAACGAGGCCGAGGGTGCCCGCCCACTACCGGAAAATACGTAGGCTTAGCGAAAGCAAAAAAAGCTAACGCTCTGCTCCAGGAGTCCCTAAGGCAGCAGGCGGAAAATGAGTCTGCAGATGAGCTAACCCGGCATCAACTTCGTTCGCAGTCCGCTGCTTCGCAGCGATCTGATGCGTCGGACCTGCTCTTTGTTGAAGAGCAGGGAGAGACAGGAGCCAACAGACTCTATAAGTCGGTGCAGGATGCGTTGGCCAATATTCTCGAGGTCGCCACTAAATCCAGCCATCTCAAGGGTACAGATCAGAAGGTCCTCAAGTCCTCCGTGACGGGCATTCAGGAGTGCATAGATCATTCCCCGAGTTTGAACTTTTGCTCGGTGAGCTCGGAGCGGCCTTCCGCCGGATTCCTGCGTCTCTCTCGGTTATTGTGATGGGGGACTTCAACTCCAAGTCTGCTGCTTGGGGTTCCCGCATCACTGATCGTCGTGGCTCTGCAGTTGAGGCCTGGGCGGAGAGATACGGGCTAGTGTGTTCCAAACGAGGTTCAGCTTATACGTGCGTACGTCGACAGGGTGGGTCAGTGGTGGACTTAACGTTCACCACCCCTGCTTTAGCTATATGCGTCCGAGACTGGCGGGTCACGGACGCTGAGACCTTGTCGGACCATGTTTACATCAGGTTCGACTTGGTTCTGCCACGCGCTATAAATTCCTCTACACCGCCTTTGGTCAGCCCGTTTCCCAAGTGGTCACTGACCAAACTGGGCCGTCTCATTCCAGCGGTCCCTGCACAGGATATCCGATGCGGCAATGCCTCGAATCCGCCGTCGCCCACTTGATAGAAAGGCCGTTTATTGGTGGTCGGAGGAGATTGCCGGCCTCCGCGCTGCATGCAATAGCAAACGCCGAGAGCTGGCTCGTTACCGTCATCGGACTAGATTAGGTAATAGAAACTCCGAACTGGAGGCTCTGTTGCATGACCAGTATGCAGAGGCACGCAGGTCTATGAGGTCGACTATTTTCAGAGCCAAAACACAAGCGTGCCAAGAGCTACTTGATAGCCTCAACAACGATACGTGGGGTCGTCCATATCGTGCAGCGCGCAACAAGTTGCGTGGGCAGGGCCCACCGGTTGCTGAAACTCTTTCTCCACAGCTACTTCGGAACGTTGTTGAAGCCCTATTTCCGGATAGATCTGAACACGTGTCTCCACCAATGACTCCGGAAAATGGCGAGTTGACGTATGATCCGCAGCCTCCGCCCCTAGAGATCTCCAACACAGAGTTCGACGCTGCGCTTCGTAAATTGCGAGGCAAACGGACTGCCCCGGGTCCAGACGGGGTCCATGGCACAGTCCTGGCCCTCTCTTTGGTGGAGTTAGAGCCACGCCTTCGCAGGCTTTTTGACGCGTGCCTCTCCGCAGGTCGTTTCCCCCGAATTTGGAAACAGGGCAGATTGGTGCTCCTCCGAAAGGCTGGTCGCCCGGCGGACTCGCCCTCCGCGTACCGGCCCATTGTCCTTTTGGATGAAATCGGTAAGCTGTTGGAGCGCATTGTCGCTGGCCGGATCGCAAGCCACTTATCGACGAATGGTCCGGATCTTGCGGATACACAATACGGGTTCCGGGAGGGCCGATCGACAATTGACGCAATCTTACGCGTTAAGTCCCTCTCCGATAACGCAACCACCCACGGTGAGGTTTTGCTGGCGGTGTCACTTGACATCGCCAATGCATTCAACACCCTGCCGTTTGAGTGCATCACCGCGGCGCTCCGATACCACGGAGTGCCCCTGTACCTAAGACGGCTTATCGCAGACTATCTGCAAGATCGGGCCGTTGTCTGTCAGATGAGTGACGGTGGCCTCCTCGTAAGGCGAATGGTTTGTGGTGTTCCACAGGGGTCGGTTCTGGGCCCACTACTGTGCAACATCGGTTATGACTGGGCCCTCAGAGGGGTTTTGTTGCCTGGCGTAAACGTAACCTGTTACGCCGACGATACGTTGGTCACCACGCAGGCAGTTACATTCTCCGAGGCCGTCCGCTTGGCAAATGTTGGGAACATGCAAGTGGTCCGCCGCATCCAAAGGCTTGGGCTTCAGGTGGCTCTCGGTAAAACCGAGGCTATCCTTTTTCATGGTCCAAGGCGAGGACCGCCTGCGGATGCAGCTCTTGAATTGGATGGGTGTCGGGTACTTGTAGGTTCAACACTTAAGTACCTGGGCCTCGTGCTGGATTCGAGGTGGAGGTTTTCACCTCACTTTCGCCAGCTGGGCCCCAAACTTCTGAGGGCAACTGCCTCCCTTGGGCGCCTTTTGCCCAATCTCGGCGGGCCGGGTGATACATGCCGCCGCCTATTTACGGGGGTGGTGCGGTCAATGGCCCTTTATGGTGCCCCTATATGGGTCAATGCCCTGTCGGCTACAAACAAGGCTCTGCTAAGACGTCCATAGGGGGTCATGGCCGTCAGGGTTATTCGAGGGTATCGCACCGTTTCCCACGAAGCAGCGTGCGTGATGGCGGGCACCCCACCATGGGAGCTGGACGCCTCAGTTTTATACGAGGTGTACCAATAGAGTGCGGCCTTCCGTCAGGCAGAAGGCTTGAGACGAGTGCCGCCTGACATTGTAGAGCGCTGGCGTAAGTCTGCGCAATGTCGAGTTCGCCGGCGATGGCGTGGGCACCTAGCAGAGCCGGTCTCCGGTCACAGAACCGTCGAGGCAATCCGGCCTGTCCTTAGACGCTGGATGGAGAGGCATCACGGGGTGCTGACCTTCCGACTCACGCAGATCTTGTCGGGGCACGGGTGCTCCGGTAAGTATCTGCACAATATTGCTCGAAGGGAGAGCACCCCGCGGTGCCACGAGTGCGGGGCAGACGAGGACGACGCGCAGCACACGCTAGAACATTGCCCGGCATGGGCTGTTCAGCGGGCCGCCCTCGTCACCGATATCGGGGGTGACCTGTCTCTGCCGGCCGTCGTCGAGAACATAGCCAGCAGTGAGATATGTTGGAGGGCGTTTGCCTCCTTCTGCGAGGAAGTCCTTGCACAGAAGGAGGCCGCAGAACGGGTTCGCGAGGACGATCCTAATGCTGACCCGTCTCGCAGGCGGCGGCCGGGTAGGAGGAGGCGAACTTACGCCCTCCACCAGCTGCCAGAGGGGTCGCGGTGACGGAGTGGGGTTCCCGTCACTCGTACTAATAACCCCCCATGCTGAGGGGGTGCCTGAAGGCGCTCCACAGACACTCCCTACTCTTGAGAGGAGCTCGATTTAGTCGGGCAGCATCGCTCTCGACACACAAAGCGATTGCGAGACCCTTTGTGTATCGAGAATGCGATTTGACGGAGCCCCCCAGTATTTTTAGTGGGTATGCCTTGATTAGCGGGGTGAGTCCCACATAACCGCAGCTGGGCCCCATTCCCACTGCGGTAGATATAAAATCTTTTTTAACTGGGTAAAAAAAAAAAAGGTTTACGGAGTACTTGGATCGCCTCAATAATATTAAACTGTATTTCAAATCATAGTCGAAACCAATATGGGAAAAATAGGAGAGAAATTGATACTCACTTATCTTTTATGGACTTTGGTAGTCGGAATATTGTTAAAAGTTGAATATGATCTGAAAAAAAAACAAAAAAAAATTTCGCCCTATTCACTTATTTTTATATCACAGTGTTATTTACGTCTAACAAAAAAATACAATAATTTGAACGATTAAAGTAACGAATTGCCTCAAATTTTAACCGCAAATTTGATCCAGTTTTGATTAGTAGTTTAAACCTCAAAATAAAATTTGACAGTTAATTAAGTAAATGTAAGTCTTTACTAAAAATCTACACAACATTAATGTCAAATTATAGAACAATCGCAATAAACTAACAAAGTTGATGAGAGATTTCTGCTTACAGATTTAACTGGATCGCATGCTTGTGCGTTATTACATTCTGCAGCAACTCTAAAATACAAAATTACTATAAATAATTAAGAAATACCAAATAAATAAACAAAATTCTTTTACTTTTCTCTCCAATTATATAACCCAATAAATAAAGTATCATAAAGAATTTGTGGTATGGGTACACATAAATAAATAAATATAAATAAAGCAAAAATAAATATAAATAAACATACATGATTTGAGGATATACATAATATTCATGTTCATCACAAAAAATCTGCCTCGACCGGAATCGAATCCGGGGCCTTTGGCGCCTTAGACTGCGTTCTGACCACATCGCTAGACAGTCGTCACTAAATATGTGAAGTATGGATATGTATGGATACGATAATTTCGCGTCAAAATGTTAGTATTATAAAAAGTATAACTTCAGATACTGTCACCAGCGTCCAACACGCGAGTAGTCAAAAACATCGATTTGTTTTGCATACACTACCCGCGCCGACGTTGTACCGCTTGTACTTTGTACTCGTATTATGTTATGATATGAGCAATGAGCGTCGGTGGCGCTGTGGACTCGGCACTTGCCTTCCAATCGGGAGGTCTGGGTTCGAGACCGCCATGTACCACTATTTTTTTCGTGTCGAAATTCATATGTACATTTGTCTGACGCTCCTACGGTGAAGGAAAACATCGTGAGGCAACCTAGATACATCTGCGAAGAAATTCAAAGGTGTATGTGAAGTCGACCAATCGGCAATGGGCCAGCGTGGTTGACTAAGGCCTAATCACCCTAACATAGGTTCATAGGGTAGGCTCGAGCCCCTCGGTGGGGACGTATATGAGCTGTGATGATGATGTTATGATAATTATGACCACTAAAGTCGACGGCAAGAGTCAATATTGTAAGGTGAAACTACCTACTTACAAAAAGATATGAGGCAAACAATAAAAGTAAAGTAATAGGTACCTTTCGTTTCCGTTTTTCTTATTGTAATGTAATGTTGTTAGTTAATGTTGTTGTGTATAATAATAAATAAAAATAATATAAAATAGGTACCTTCTACAATAAGCCATACATTGAGTTTTTGACTTCTTAAGTACTCTTTTAGACAATTTTCTTTTATTTGCCATGATTTTATCGATGTATTTTCTCGGGTGGGGAGCACGGAAACACAGTTTACTCGTCTCAACGGAGCGATCAAGACTGATTGTTGAAACAAAACATGCCTGTTACCTCTGGTCAGGTGCGACAGACGATAGCGTTCTGCGCGGAATAAGAACGCTGTAAGCGCCGAATTAGTTTTATTTTAATTACTCTTAAAATAAACATTATTTTTGAAAATCGCTAGTACGGTTCCTGGGTAATATAGTTTTATATTATATATTAAAATATTAACGCAGTTATATGCATCTCATTGAAAAACAATCGATTTTGCTTGAAAATTAGACGTAACTTCGCGATTTTTTTCTATCGATAAAATATGATGATTTTATGTTTTCACTTAATCCGTTCACTTACAAATATAGTTAAATATCTATTTTTAAAAAATGGGGTAGTTCATTATTCAATTTCAAGTGTAAATATCAAATCTACGATTAGCAATTTAGCTTTATACCCCCTCTTAATGTGCATACCGAATCACAGATCTCGAAATATTTCCGGTCACCCATCATAGCCTTGACCATGGAAAACAAGCTTTACTTTAGTAATCGTGACGCCTCCACTACCATGTTAGTTTAGTTGGCTGCGCGGCTGATCTTTTCTCAAGGCTCCCGGCTTTAATCCCCGGACAGCATTTTATTGAGTTTATTCTGATTGAGAAGTTCTCAGAAGCAGTTCAAAACCTGAAATAGGCGTCAATATAGTGGCAACATGCTTGCTTGCTATAACATAATTTATCAAATAATCAGCCAAAGTGTGGATGTATTACCTCTATATACCTCTGCCTAAACATTAGGGGAGAAGCAGCGTGACAGTATTTTTTTATTTTAATCGTAGCCCATGCGCAGACCAACGAATGGTAACGAATAACAGAGATAATATCTGCTAAACTCCTCGATATCCCCTACGTATCCCATTCTAATCTAAAAACAACATTAATAACAAGAAGAAATCCTGAAAAACTTAAACAACCTGCTCCGCATTAATATAAACAGATAAAACAGCAATTGGTACACCATTAAACTATGCGCGAATTAGTTTAGTGCACGCGGCGTGACAAGAATTCTGGAGACAGAGGTCCTGTGGAACTATGCGATTTAATTAAACTCTTGTGAAGTACACGCGCGAAGCACATTACCAAGTTCGCTATACTTTAAAACGGCGAACAAAGTGAATATTGCCGAAGTAAAACACGTTTTGTCTACCTTTTTGCAACGTATCGATATAGTAAAGCATTAAAAGGGAATTTTAATAAATAAACACTTCAGCTACTTTAGAATTCTCTACAAATGCTACCTATATAAAAGTTAATGCATAAAGAAATCGTCTAATAAAGTAACCAAATCTATTTTCATTGACCGACTGACAAATGCATAAACTCTCTAAGGTACGTTTACATTGCTACTCGTATACAAATATTATTCGATTTTTAAAAAGAAGACAAGTTTCGTAACTGAGTCCAAGACCCCCTGTATTTGGGTTATAGCACACCAAAAATGTCAACTATTCAAAACATCAAACCATCACAAAAAAATACCAACACCGCTCGTTATATTTGTCGGATCCCACTCTAACTAATTAAGGCCCGTATGAACGAAAAACGCCGCCATACACAATATCCATCATAAATATCACCCGTTCAAAGATAAATCGTCAAAAAAAACCAGAATCGTGTATTAATTAAGCCAAGTCCACCCTCCACGGTTCCTTTCACACTTCCATTTCTGGAATTAGTTTACCTTTAATTTGGATAAGCGGCCCGGCTGACAATGTCCGCTTTTCCCGTCTCTCCTCACTGCCGCCGCCAAATAAAAGGGAGCCTTACTCCTATCGACACTGAATACATAAACCAATATCTGCCAAACAAATTTTTCTCGGTCGTTGTGAATTAGGTATGTTTCATAACGTTAGATATTCGGTGTAATTACAAAGTCTGGTCTAAACATGATCTAAGTTTAGTCTTGGTTTAAACCTAATGCGCGCTCACTTATCAAGTTTAGACCATGTTTTGTAATAAGACGGATCAAGTCCAGGGCTAATGCAATATTTTTAAACTTCTTCCACACTGAATTAATTTAAATAAGGGGCAACTTTAACTATAGAGCACGGTGCGCATGGAAGCTTCGTGATCCGGAACTGGCCCTCATCATAAAATACTATTGTTGAGTGAACTGTAGGTAGAGAAATGTTAGTTTGTTTAACGTTGAAATCAGTTGTCGCGTTTTCCTCGGTCCATATTTTATATAACAAATATAGAAAAGTTTGTTGTTGCTTTTTGAATCAATCATCAATTTCTATTACAAGAAAATACTAGTTACAAGAAAGGATTGCAGTTGCTATTACGGCACTTCACATTCTAAATGACTTACAAAGCGATACCAAGATTGTTTTATTCGGATAAGCATAATATATAAAACACAACAGAGCCACCGCCAAATTCAAAAATAGGTTCTATTTAAAGGCTCTAAACTAAAGACTTACACTTACTTTATACACACTGTAAAAAGGTTTAAAATCAAATAAAACTCCGTCGACACATCGGAGAGCCGAGTGACACTACTCTGATAGCGGGTAGTAATTTAATGAGACACACGGGGAGATAGCAGAAAGGCAGCCAGAACACAGATACCACTCAAAAATATTACTCCAGTTATTTCACTCAATATAGAATCTATGTGGAATTGTAGTCGTTATCTAGCTGATATATTGGCTGGCTTCGTGTAGGTGCAAAGTTCACAGTTCGACAATTTGTTACGCCCGATAGCTGAACAGTGGCTGGACGCCTGGACATTGCATCTTGTTTCACCCAACTTTTTGGAAGGCCCCCCGGGGTATATAGATTATAAAAGTTATAAGGGACTGTTTGAAGGACGTTCTGAATGAATACAGATTTTGGCATGCGATTCGCAGATTCGTCTATGAAAAATACATGTTTAACGTCGTTATGAACTTTGTAAACTCTAAATATATCAGACTACTTATGTAAATGTACAAAGTAGCTAAGAAATGCATTCAACTATTGAAAATATTTGCAAAATATTGGGTCTGTTTTAGATTATCTATTAATTTAGGTAAGTCGATAGTTAATTGATAATATATCTTTAAAAAATTAATTTTAATTAATTTATTTATGTTACAAATAATTAACACGAAATATCTATGTACAGTCACAGAATTTGAAAGTTTAGCAGGTTTAGGCATATTTTAATTTGGTCATATTATATTAAAAATGAGCGCTATGGAACACAACACAATGTCAAAATATCGATTGTTCGTGTTTAGCGTTTAGTAAATATTTAGCATAAGTAACTAACTATATAGCCATATAATATCAAATATTATACGGCTAAATGCTAAATATATAAATTCTTTGACTCTTGTTATTAAAACACTAATTTCACTAGTCCCACTTAATTTTTTATTATATTCAACTTATTGCGATTGCCTGACGATGTTTCGAAACCAGTCGCAATAAGTTGAATATAATAAAAAAATAAGTGGGAGTAGTGAAATTAGTGTTTTAATAACAAGATACCATGGAGTTCCATCAAGAAATTAAACTAATTCTTTGACTGTACATCTTTTTTAGATTGTAATTTTCATTTAATAAAGGATAAAAAATGACTAATTATTCTCATCTATTTATGTTTCCATTGATTGTAAAAAGAAGGAGTTGTTCTAATATGTGCACAACTTTTGCTGCATGCTAAACAAAAAAGTATTCAAAATCCCAATCCCCCAATTCGGACCTGACGACTGCGCCCTAATCTCTGCCGCATGACAGTTCGTGTTTTCCAATGGGGGTTTTCTGTGTCGTGTTGTCCATTGTACAAGCAACAGTGCCCTTAATCTGACACCGGCGTAGATTTACGTTTGCCCTGCCTCCCCGCACAGAGCGGGGACAGCGGCAGGCTTTTTCACGGAAATATACGGACCGTGTCACGTTCTGCAAACACCACTGTAGCTAGGAAATACACACATCTTAAATACGACTTTACACCCTACTTGATGCGACTGCGAGTTTTACTAAAACTATGAATTCATTTAAACAATATCACATAGGAAATATATTTCGAATTATGATAGATTAGATGAATGTTATTTTTTTTTCAATTTAACTTGGCTAAGGTTAATTTAAACTAAGGCTTCACCTTAAAACGAACATCTTGTACATGTGTAAAAAAGTAAAACATTTTTTTAAGGCTTTTATTACTGAAAGTATCAATATCACATCATTTCACCTTCCACCTATCATTTATCAAGTGCAATATATAGGGGAAAAATTCAATCCAAGCACAGACATTTTTTTATAAAAAAAAGTTTGCAAAATAAAGTTTGAAAATAAGGCTGCCCACCTGACGGTACGCGATTGCAGTCGCCGACAGAACACGTAGAATTAAGATTAGCTAATATAAAACCCAACAAGGAGCTTAATATACGTTACCAACCGTAATTTAAGGTGCCAAGTCATATAGTACCCAACAATTTCATTTTCTGTCCTCTTTACTTTCGAAACGGTACACAGCAATGGAGCATATAGAGCTACTTGGCGGCAGACATAGATAGAAGTACTCGCGGAAAAACTCCAGAACTAAGTTCCTCTGTAGTAAATTATGGTAAGGATTACGTGGAAGCCAAAACATAAATCTAATTTCCTGCGCTCATATCTAAACACCACATCTATAAAACCAACTACTTAGCCACACTGAAACGCTTAGGAAGTGAAAGAAAGAAACCTCAAGATCAAAGCTTTGTAAGACAAACGCACATTATCCGATCCTAAGTTAAGATGACTCCGAATCTGGTTTCAATTACGCGGGCCTCAGCCGAGCGAATTTAAATGGCTCGAGACGGAACCATTCGCCTGAGCCGCCCGTTTTATTTTCATTGTGCAATCCGTATTAATGTAAATTAAATTCAACGAAGACGTGTGTTAACAGTTTCGCTACAGAGAGGAGCCAACCAAACGGTGTTTCGTAGCATTGGTAAAGATATTCCGCTACGAACAACGATGCCCGCTACAAATAATATGTTCTGCTACGACAAGGCTACGACTAATGATAGTCTGCTACGGATTGTTATGTTTCGTTGAAATTAATAGTTTCGATATACCCGGTTTTCCATTTAAGCATCACGTTTTTAGGGTTCCGTAGCCAAATGGCCAAAAACGGAACCCTTATAGATTCGTCATGTCTGTCTGCCTGTCCATCCGTATGTCACAGCCACTTTTCTCCGAAACTATAAGAACTACACTGTTGAAACTTGGTAAGTAGATGTATTCTATGAACCGCATTAAGATTTTCACACAAAAATAGAAAAAAGCAATAAATTTTGGCGGTTCCCCATACATAGAACTGAAACTCAATTTTTTTTTCATCAAACCAATACGCGTGGGGTATCGTGGTATCTATGGATAGGTCTTCAAAAATCATATTGAGGTTTCTAATATCATTTTTTTCTAAACTGAATAGTTTGCGCGAGAGACACGTCCAAAGTGGTAAAATGTGTGTTCCCCCTGTAACTTCTAAAATAAGAGAATGATAAAACTAAAAAAAATATATGATGTACATTACCATGCAAACTTCCACCGAAAATTGGTTTGAACGAGATCTAGTAAGTAGTTTTTTTAATACGTCATAAATCCTACGGAACCCTTCATGGGCGAGTCCGACTCGCGCTTGGCCGGTTTTTTTTCATGCTTACATCAAATGTTAAATATGTTTTGCGTTTCTATTAAGAAATGTTAATATTTACGCTATTTTTTACGAAGGGATCCAAACTCAAATATCGAGATATTGTTGAAATTACTTTAAATGGAACGCATTACGTTAACATACGATGCTAGTAGCTCTGCTAGCGTCAAAAGCCAACGAAACGCGATGATGCTAAAAATGTTGAAAATGCCGCAAATCAGTGCTGAGATGGAACGCGCCTATAGTCAAATGTTTTTCGAACATCCAGCCGCACCGCTACAGGTGTCCCGCTACGGACAGCGATGTTCTACTACGTTGATTCTGCTCCGTTACAGTCAATTGAACTTTGTAGCAAAAGTTTTGCTACGATGACATTATGATTCTCTCTATTTTAAAACTTCTAATGAATTTTGTAACTTCAGTCAAACTTATTGAATCATTCTGTGCTGAACAGTTACCAACATTTGATGTCCACCAGAATTGATATTGTCCTAGATGCAGTCAATGATATTTCTAGGCGTTTTCTACATATTTATGATAAATAACGTTTATTTCCATGTTATGCGAGGCACTGCGATTATGCGAAGAAGAGAGAAATTGAAAGTGGAAGGTATCTGTTAAAACAATTAATCTTGTTTCGACTGTACTTGTAAAAGACAACATATAGTGGAACCTTTCAGTTGCGGGGTTTCGTGGTTTCACAACTGAGGTGGACTGAAGTCATCGTTGCTTAGGCTGTTAACTAAGTAATAATATTTGAAAGGTCCACCACATGTTAAACAAAATATTACAGTTCTATAATTTTTAACAAAAGGGTAAGCTGCGCGGTCGTTTTTTTCTGTTATTATTTCTTAAAAATAAAACTGGAATTGAGCCGAGATTCACTGTATTGCGAATTGTTTTTTTAGGACAATGAAAATTATCAGGGAAACCCTAGAAAATATATTTCGCCAAGAATTAAACTGGGGGCGGGTTGTTTCCAGGGCGAATTAATAGTATCACAAACTCCCTTGTTTCCTCAAGGCTTTCTGAAATTGATTCGGATGAAATTCATCAAGTTATTATTTGCGTGAACGCAAACTAATAAGTCTATCATTGTTAATCTTAGATCGAATTGGAATGTTACTTTTGATGGGTGAGTGAGATGTTTGTTTAGGGATTATTCTATGTTGTGACATATCTATAGTAATCAATTTGATGATTAAAAGCGAAGCAATATAGTTTAAATAATAAGCTCTAATAAATAACAAGCGTTATCTATAATTTATCTCATCGGCTTATCGCGGGGAACTGTCAAATTACAATAGGTTTTTATCGTATTTTGACTGTTCACCACGATAAACTGCTTTATCATATAGTGTTTTCTTGGTCAAGCTACGGAGGCAGGGACTTCATGACAGGGAAATGGTGTCATTCGTAAAAAACGTAGATAAAAATAGGGAGACAGTAATAAAGAAAGAAATGTGCAACAACACGAACCTCTCAGTTCACTGAGAACATAAAAAACTGAACCAATAGATCACTCAAAGTGGAAACCAATACGGCGTTGCACATGAAAAACTAAGTTGTTTAAAAATACTCTTTCGTAAAAGCAACACGGACCGTGTGGAAACCGCTTACAGTGAATAATTAAGTAATAAATCTGCCAAAGAGCAAAATCGCGCGCCAATTAGCGAGGCAGTACATAGCAGTTTACAGTTTTCTTTTGCGGACGGTACACACCACTACTGACCGCTTTTGTCTTCATTAGAATGAATCGTTTAATCTGAAAGCCTTTTACCTTGCGGCGTCATGTTCAAAATGAGAATATAAGCACAATGCACGATGCAGCGATTTGGTAGATACTTAATTCCCCGTAAGAATGTCATGTATCACAAACAGAAATACGTTATTCTGTTCGGTGGCAGTCTTACCTTTCGTAAAGGTTTAGGGCATAGCTAAATATTGGTATTGATGTTCTCTACATTAAAAAGTTGAAAACAAGTACCCCTGAATTACAATTAAGCATGGGATCCCAATAAAAATAATCCATAATAACCAAGTTCCATCAAAAACTGCATAGATGGCATAGCTTGTATCGAATGGCATTGTGATAAATTCAAAAATCCCTCCGGTATTGGCTATGCCATCCTGGCGAAGAAGTCCAATCCATCCTGAGTTAATCCAATACTGGGCAACAAGTTTTACGAGTAGTTGTGTATTTTGTTATAACAGAAGGTCTTAGTGATACTTAGGTAGCAATTTATCATATTTTGATACTTCTATAAAGCTGATAAGGAAGATATATATATTTTTTTTACATATGACACAGCTCTTGGCCTTCATCTCACCTGATGGTAAGTGACGATAAGGCCGAAGGTGGAAGCTAGCTTCACCTGGACTCCTCAACAACTGAGGAACTGGCTATCTTACCTCTCATTGTCGGAACACAACAATGCTATAAATATTGTTATTATGGCGACAAACTTAGGTAGCTAGCCAGTCGGGCTCAGAAGCCAACCAAACCGAGCAGAAAAATTTCTACCTCCAGTAGGAATCGAACCCCGGACCTCCCGATCAACACCCGGTGGTCTCAACCACTAGACCAGGGAGGCGGTATAAAAACAAAAGGTTGAAAATATCAATTCCCATTGGGTTATCGGTTTAAGAAATTCGTCCATAGCGTTATTTATGCTTGACAAGCAATCGGAAATACTTCCATAGCTCCCGTGGGCTTTTGAGTCGCGGGTGTTTTCCTTGCCTTAACGAGGTCGGGCCCTGCGGTCGTTTGGGCCAGTAATTAGACTAATAGCTCTAATAGAGGTCTCTTAACTTACCTGCGATATGACGTAGGCTCGGCTGTTCTTGAGAATGAGGACCCGTCCGAGTGGAGTTACTTGCGCTGAATTATAATGGCGGTCAGGAGATGTCATTACGATGTTGTTAGCCCACGTCAGTTATGTTTAATCTGAAGTCCGCACGCAAATTCGATTGCTTTTATGCCTATCCTAACCTACGGTGCTCAAATCCAGCTACACATTAAGATAAACATTACAGATCTAGCCATCTAAACATAAAATTATTCACATTCCTTTGATACACAAAAAGAAAGAAGGGAATTTCTTGAGTGGCGACTAAAAATAGAAAAACGCAGTAAGACCCTCATAAAGACGGACTTAACGCTCCACTCACAGAGGAGGCAAGCTGGACGGTAGCGGAGCGGATTTTTTTGTAATTATAGTATTGCTATGGACATTGCCACACAGAAACCGCCAGCGGAAGCAACCCGGCACATCGCTTGGCGCATTTCGTTACCATCCCGCTTCCGCCTCTGTATGTGGAGAGCTTTAGATGACCTAATAGAGGCTGTGGGAGAGAGTTACTCGCGGGTAGGACAAGACTGATCTTTGTGACTGTAATTGGCTGAGACTTAAGGCCTTACTAATAACCATTGTATAAGCCTGATTTAGTTAAACAGTGTTTTGTCACGTTCACTCGAATGACATTTCAAATTCGAACAAAAGAGACAAAATACTGCTTAACTATACAAGGCTTATACAATGGTTATTAGTAAGACCTTTTGTATATACAGCAGTGAAAGGCTTTTAGGTGATGTTTATGGTAATGTCCTTAGAGTTGTCAGATAAAGTACTTAACTAGCCAGACAGATTTAGAATAAAGTACTGAAGAAAAACAGACAAAATATTAAACGTTCATTCAAATAACTAAGTTAAGTCGAATTATTTAAATCAAGCTCTATTTATGGTAACTTGTTTATACTTCTTTCGAATTCCATGCTATTTTATCGAGTTTAACTAATTTAGCTTTGACAATGTTTAACAAGGTCCTGCCGAATTAGTTTTGGTTGATATTTATGTACCAACATAATATAACTCACATAAATGTTTATAGCGCTGTATTTTTTTTCTAATATATATTATTCTACCATACCACCTTAGTAACTCGGCAGGTACTCATGCATCTCCGCTAGGTTCTTTCCGTAGACCGTAATAATATGTTTGACATAACGTTACTTTCATCTTTAAAGATTGTTTGTTGTATATTCTTCGAAATTTTTGCAACGATTTCAAATTGTCAATGCGATAAAAAGACTCTCGAATCATCACGCACGGGCACATCAGCATTGCACCGTTAAAACAATCGCTCGTTTGTGATCAGCGTAAACTATTAAATTTCAAATCGTGCATGAAGTGGGATATTAATTAGGGAGGCGTACGTACGATTACAGAGAATTAATTGGATAATCCAATATGAATTCGGCAAGGACGCGAGCGTCGAGATCGACATAGTATTATTTTTATGTAACCCGTAATTTATTGAACGTTTGTTGCCGCCATTCGATTCGACACGGTTAATTGTTTTTCATCGAAATTTGTATCAATTGAAACTTCTTATTATCGTCTACGATTGGTAAATCAACGGTTGGCAATTATGTGAAGTGTTTATGTGCGTTTGGATATTTCTGTCTGTAGAAAAATACTTCTTGTTAGTCAATTGCCGCTCTGAAGTCGTGAAAGTGAAAATTGTGGGAAGCTGCTGGATGCAACGCAGGACCAATCGCTTTTAAGTTTCTCATGGGACAAGAATGATATAGGATCACAGTGGGCGTTGGCCGACTGAAATGATGATGATTAAGGATAAATGAAATTCCATATATTGTTTAAGCAGCATTTTGACAGAATGAAAATTATGCACAAACAAAAATATGATTAAACAGCATATAAGGAAACACAGATGTTGCTTATTTATCAAGAAATTTCTGCCAGCATACCTGCGACAGGTGACCGAGGTAAATTTTAGAAGACCATGTACAACAATAATCATATGTACCTAGACATTAAAAAGGATTATAAGAAATTTATGCCAGCAGACCTGTGACAGGTGAATGAGAAAAACTATAATAGAAACAGTTTACAACATAAAAATCTAATAATCTATTGAAAAGGTATAATAGAAATTTTTGCCAGCAGACTTGCTACAAGTGCTACACACAGGTTAAGAAACACTACAGTAAAGCAACACAGCCGTGCGGAAGAGTGAAGACTGTATAACAGCTGCATTAGGGTTATGCTTTTCACGAGCTAATGATGGCACTTAGCCACCTGAGTCGCACGCTACTTCCATACGCTCTTTAGTTGCTGACAATGTAGTGTGCTCCTGGCTTCATGTCACTTTCCAAATCCCAGGAGCTCGAACGCGCCAAACATTGAACTTAAATTGCGACTTTGAGCCTTACGCCGAGAGAGTAAGAGTCGCGCGGGCACTTTACGGCTCATGAATACTTTATGGAAGTGCAGCGTTCGATTTGACATTACTCCGTACGAATTGCGTGTGAAAGACTTGTTTATGATACAAACGGCGCGGGCTTTTACAAAGAGTAGGAATAAAAATGGTTTACGGAACGTGTTTTATTGTGTCACGAGTGCGAGGCGATATTTTGGTTACGTTGATGTATGAATCACCGCTCATCATCTTCTAATGTATAAAGATCTCGTGTCACAGTTTTTGTTATCCAGCTCCTCCCAACCGGCTTCACCGATTTTTATGAAAGGGGATTGTCCATTTTGTATGAGACTTTGGCTAATGATGAACATTCATTTACAATTAATTTTTTACAATAATTAATTAGTAAGTAGCCCCATATAAATAAATTTGAGCAAGATTTAGTATCAAAGTCTTTAAATTGATTTCCTAGCGCTTACCAATTTTGTAAAATGTATAACAAACAACCTTCCATTTGGTGTCCTTAGCTGAGCAAGAGTCGGAATGAGAGAGAGAATCGATATCCGTGGGATGGCGAAGGAAAGAGAATTATCGAGGTCCATTATAAATTAACAAAGTCGGCGTTGCATAAATCACGAAAATAACACTAACGATGTAGAAAAACAAAGCGAATGACAATTGACATGACATGATATATTTTTTTATTGTTTTCGTATTAGTGTTGCCATATGTCAAAAATATTAAAATCATAGTCAGAAACAGTTCCTATTTATTTTAATTCATAATTTATTATTGTATTACTGATTTAAACTGAAAAATATTATAACTTTATTTATTTTCACTTAACAGAGCGCAGCATTTTAATCTCTCGCACAGTAGCAATTATTATTGGATAGAATACCGTGCGCTACGCCGGAGATGTCATGCTATTGATCGCATAAATAAAATAAATACTGAAAAAAAAATATTTACAAAAGTGTTGTTTGATACAAATCTGTTTAAGTATAAGTTTGCTAAAATAATAAGATAATTAATTTGCAAATCATTTTCCTTGTGGCATTGTGTTCACTGGTAGCCAAAAATGGACATTGCCCTTTCTATTTTTTTTGTGTATATTTAGTAGGTCTGAGAATAGGTCGTGCATGGGCTATTTTTTATATCCCTAGTAGGTAATAAGGTGGCCCTCTCCATAATATTTTTGAGTTTTTTTTTATTATATGGCATCATAAAACCAACCAAAAACCAAACCCCTTCTTTTAATAGCGATATTAGTATTTTTACTGGAGAAACGTAATTGGCGGGCACAGCTAGTAATGTTATGTTTGAAAGAAAAGAAATTAACTGCAGGTGTTAGTCATTGAAGCATTCATGTGGAAAAATTATGATTACAGATGTTATTTTTAAATATAATCCTTGTTGAAAAGCTATACAATATAGTGCAGAGTATGATTTGAATACGTTAGTATCATTTTTTCATTCAATGCAAATCACTAAGGCAAAGGCCACACCGCAGGTGGCACGCTTAGCGGCAAGAGGTTAGTTGGTCGCTTCGATGACTCATCCCAGTGAAGCAACACACTGCACGCTATGCGCGCGGCCCCACCGCTCGCTTGGTGGGACGCTTGGCGCCTCGATAGCGGCTTAGCGGTTAGCGAGGCGAACAGACGCGTCGGTTATTTGCTTGGATTACTAGGATGCATTGTGGAGGAATTGGTTGATAATAGCCCTGTTTATCAAAACGAGCCATTGTGAACTCCTTCCCACTCGTTACGTAAACAATTTAAGTGTGTTAAAAAATTGTGGCAAAAAGTAACCGATATTTTACATTTGTTTTACAGTGATGTTATTATTATGTTTCACTTTTTTGTATTAAATTTCAAATTCTCAGTTAGTAGACGTCGATATATTAATATCACGTACTCAACATGTTCGATTACATAAGCAATTTTCTAGAAAAATTTTAAAGAGAGACATTTTACTATAACAAAAAATATGTCTATAGACACTGTAGACCACCAGGCGCGCGCTGCCAGTGTGGCCACTATCTATCGAAGCATTTTGACCGCTAAGCCTGCCTTCTAGCCAACCTCTAACCCTCGGGTGTGGCCTTTGCCTTATACTTTTCTTCATATTGAAATGAGAGCAAATAGTATGAAAATAGTATTTAAAAACCACGTCATCTCATATCAGGGACTCAGTGGACCAAAAAGCCCTATATTTATATTCCTTTGATAGTTCATTTCTTATTAAATTGGTTCGTATATTCACAAAAACCTATAAATACAACAGTTTGCGGACAACAATTTGTTGTATTTATTTGTTTTAATTAGTCACTCAATTATACATTTATTTAGAAACAGGAGTCAAAACAAAACAATAATATAAATTATATCTTCGGAAATACAAAACATAACTTCATCGTCAATAGAAAGATAACATACTAACATAATACATACATTGTTAACAAGTTGAAGTATGTTTGAAAATTGTGCAAATATAAAACTATTGTTGCGATGTTTTTAACGTTTGATTTTAAACTTGTCTATTTATTTAACTTATATATATTTTTTCATCATAACAGCTCATATACGCCCCCCCCCCCCACCGAGGGGCTCAGCCTTTTTTTTAAGAGGGGAAATCCTTCTTACGTATTCGACAAGGAGCCGACTGACGAGGACACCCCAAGGATATGCCGGACTCGGGTAGAAGACCCCATACTCGGCTAAAACCCCTCCAGATACTGCTACCTCCGTAGAGACACAGTCGGGATCGGCGTTAGCCATTCCCCGATTGCGAGGGGTCGAGCTACCCCAAGTTAGGATGTTTAGGCCTTAGTCAACCACGCTGACCCAGTGCGAATTGGCTTCACATACACCTTTGAATTTCTTCGCAGATGTATGCAGATTGCCTCACGATGTTTTCCTTCACCGTAGGAGCGTCAGACAAATGTACATATTATGAAATTCGAAAAACACATCGGTACATGATGGTCTCGAACCCTGAACCTCCCGATTGGAAGGCAAGTGCCGAGTCCACAGCGCCACCGATTTTAATTCTTTAACACCGTCTATACTAGTATAGAGCTAAGTAGGTACTATTCAATTATCAGACCGTCACTTATGACCAAAACGTCGATGTGACGATGCTAATGCGCTTTCGGCGATCAATTAGAACACTACGGCAGTACTCACTGGAAATGTGAATTATTTACAGAGCCAGCAGTGAACACACTGCGATTGATAGTTCACAAACGTGTTGCTAAGTCAACTTTATTGCGTCCGGACACTTTTGAGACCCTTCTGCGTTAATACAAATAGACGAGACGAGTTCGGAACATGTTTAAATTATGCATTTACCTACGCCGTTGGGCATGAATTTCAACGAGCCTGTTTATGATGTGAATAATTATTGTGTTTATGTTCTACAAGGTAACATAACATTTATTTGTTTACTTATCATTTGTCGCGCTAAATGGAGTACAAAGGGCAAATTGAT
Organism: Schoenobius gigantellus; assembly: GCA_963935595.1. Taxonomy (NCBI): domain Eukaryota; kingdom Metazoa; phylum Arthropoda; class Insecta; order Lepidoptera; family Crambidae; genus Schoenobius; species Schoenobius gigantellus. The sequence continues at coordinate 8,473,569 of OZ012555.1, read as the reverse complement.
TTACATTCTTGATATACTTGTAGGTACCTATCTGCTTCATCATCGCAGCTCATATACGTCCCCACCGAGGGGCTCGAGCCTACCCTAGGTTAGGGCGTTTAGGCCTTAGTCACCCACGCTGGCCCAGTGCGGATTGGTCGACCTCACATACACCTTTGAAATTCTTAGTAGATGTATGTAGGTTGCCTTACGACGTTTTACTTCACCGTAGGAGTGTCAGAAAAAACACATTGGATGGCGGTCTCAAACCCCGGATCTCCCGATTGGAAAGCAAGTGCCGAGTCCGCAACGCCACTGACAAAAGGTGGCGTGTAGGCATATAATTTCAGCAATCTCTCATCGATTCAACACAAACAACGAGCCGTAAATGTTGATCAAACATTTACAAACCGCTCCATTCGGGCGGACCGCTGTAAACAAACAGCGCCATGATCGGCCAAATTGCCGTCGACTCATATATAATAATATTATTGAATGATGCAGATTAATTGTAATCGATGACAATTTTTGGAATACCGCGTCGATTTTGGGGACGGCGGTGTTTTTAAGCGTGTGACCGAAACTTTTTGGTGTCGCTCAGCAACGCTTGTGTGCTCATGTTTCCGTCCGTTCGCGTGTCGGTTTGTTCCATCGAGAAGTTACTGTCGAGTTGAAACTAAGCCGCTGCGATTGACCAATCGGAGCGCATATAATAGCAAGCATATACAGATGTAACAACACGATTACCGCAGTCTACATAGGCGTTCCATTTCAGCACAGGTTTGCTGCCTTGGTTATGGTTTTAAAATTATCTCTTTCATCTCGTGGATGTGGTGAAACCCGACTAAAAGATTATAATTCAACTAGCTGTGCCAGCGAACTACGTTTCGCCGTATATTTTTTACCCGCTTTTGCAACATTTGTCATCGATGCTCAGCTCCTATTAGTCGTAGCGTGATGTTTTATAGCCTAAAGCCTTCCTCGATAAATGGACTATCCAACACAAAAAGAAATTTTCAATTTGAATTAGTATTTCCTGAGATTAGCGCGTTCAAGCAAACAAACAAACAAACTCTTCAGCTTTATAATATTAGTATAGATTATAACTCTGCGGAGTAGCGAAAAGCTCTAAAAAAATTCAATATATATCAATCGTCCTCATCTGAGGAATTAAGGACCCGTGCCCAGCAATGGGACGTGTGTTAAATTGATAATGGTTACTAGTGAGTCACTGTCACTCAGTAAGTTATAATGTCACTCACTGCACTCGTTGTAACTCACAGATCATAACTCACTGTTTTCGCTGTAACTTACAGTTTATCATCACTCACTGTACTCATTGTAACTCACAGAGCAAATTCTAATTTGACAGTAGAAGTCCTATGATGGGATAAGTCACACTTTTGATGAAACGTTTCATCATTTTCTCTACACATTCTAGAGTCCATTCCAAAATACTAAGGACAACGTTGTTCGAGTTATTTGGGTTTAACAGACGCAACAGAGATCATTGTGACCAGATATTGAAGAAAACAAAAAATCTACTTAAAACAAGGTTTCCCAGGAAACCTACTCGTGCACGGCTCCTGCTTTATTGCAAGATAATGAAATGTTTTGAGCAAGGTTTTATGCCTCAAACCTGGAAAACAGCTCTTATTGTACCAATACATAAAAAAGGTCTGAAATCATCAATAGAAAACTATCGACCAATTTCAATTCTTAATACGCTAAGCAAAGTAATGGAAAGAATTGTGCATAACTATATTTATAGCTGTATAGCTCACTCCGTTCCTCAACAACAGCATGGTTTTATGAAAGGCCGTTTCACTAACACTAACCTAGCAATTTTTTCTGACGATATTTTTAATGCAATGGACGGTGGCGGCCAAGTAGACGTAATTTATACGGATTTCGAAAAAGCGTTTGATCGTGTTGATCACGTCATACTTATAAGAAAATTACAGGAACTGGGGATACATGGCAATTTGTTGAGGTGGATGGAAAGTTATCTTAGAAATAGAAGTCAAGCAGTGGTTTTGGGTGGCCATAGGTCAGATTATGTCACTATATCTTGAGGGGTCCCTCAGGGATCAATCCTCGGTCCTTTGCTTTATGTGGCATACTTGTACGATGTTGGTAAGTGTTTCATGTACTCAAGATACCTTATGTACGCGGACGACACAAAAATTTATAAAATTATTGAGAATATATCAGATTGCTTAAAACTGCAAGAGGATCTTGATCGATTAAACGCTTACTATAATAACAACCGTATTTCTGTTAATGCAGCAAAGTGTACGGTTGTAACGTTTAGTCGTAAAAAAAACTTAATAAGTTATCAATATGTTTAAAACAATATTACTCTTGGTATAACGTCGCTGGTGAGGGACCTGGGCTTGATCCTTGACTCTAAATTGATTTTTGCGGTTCATATTGACAATATAATAAGTAACGCTTATCGTAACTTAGGATTCATACTGAGGGTAACTAAACCTTTTACTGACACTTACTGTCTTAAAATATTATATTTTGCCTATGTAAGAAGCATACTTGAATACTGTAGTAGTGTATGGAACCCTCAGTATGATAAGTATGTTGACAATGTTGAAAGTATTCAATCAAAATTTCTTAAACATCTCAACTTTCGTACTGGCTATACAAATGATGACTACGATGCATCGTGTATGTATCATAAAATGGTAACACTCAAAGATCAACGCACCATTTTGGACATGTCTTTTTTGCATAATATCTGCAACAATCGGATAGATTCGATGGAACTCGTCTCATCTTTTCTCAAATTACGTGCTCCAACTAAATGCACGAGACACGCTCAACTCTTTCACACACCAATTGTAAACACAAATTATGCCGGTAATTCTATTATATGTCGTATACAAAGAAAATATAATAAGGTCTTTGCATCTTCAACGGATTTATTTAATATAAGTAAACAAAAATTCAAGCGCGATATTTTAGACCTGCTGGCAAACTAATATTTTTAAGAATTTTAATTTTAACTTTATAATAATATATTATTAATTTAGCTTTTTAATAAATATATTTTTTATACACACACTCATATACACAAACATTTTCAAGGTAATTAAGAAAATAGTTCGTTAAAAGCTTTGCGCTAAAAATTAAAAGCGCCAGCCACTCATAAACACGTCGATACCATTCACTGTTGCCAGCAGCGTGCGATCCTATTTCATTAATATGACACACGGAGCAAACTGGGGTAAAAAGCGTCCAAAGTTATTTATTCAGTGGCGCATAAATCATATCGGCACGTGCGGCAGGCAGCCGGGAGATGGGCGCGACACAGACACAAAATAGAACTTATACGCTTTTTACCCCACACTCGTCCGTTTCTCCTTCGCCGCTCAACTGTGCAAAAAAAGCGTTGTTTTTAACGCACATTAACGTCGGACAACTCTCCTGAAGAACATTCGGCGAAAATGTAATAAGATGACGTGTAATAGGAGCTTCTTCACGACGCTGTCAAGAGTATCGAGCTTCTTAGATAGTTATAACGGTTTAACGGTTAATATCCACCATTATTTTTATATTTTAAGCTGCAAATTTTAATCGGTATGACTACAATTTTAGCGTTACAATTCACTCAATTCTATTGTGCAATATAGCTGTTTTCAAAAGGAGCTAAATATTTTGGTATTATGTTACATTAACATGAGTGAAATATAACAGGATCTACTTATGATGTTGTCAAGAATATCGACTTTTTTAGATATAACGGGGAATATGAACCATTAATGTTTTTTTTCATAAGCTGCAAATTGTACCTACTCAATTCTGCAACTCAATTCTATTGTTTAATATAATAGATTAAGTTGAATATTTTAGCACTCTGTCATACTAACAAGGATGACTATGAAACAGACACAGAAGTGGTCATAGGAAACGGCCTAGTCGTTGCTGCATAAAATATTGGGTATATATTTTTCTGTGTTACTTGAGTACCGAGTATACTTGTGACTCCAACAATTATTGCAATAAAAATCAATTGAAATGAGCTATTGAAATGTGACGTTTTAAAGAAGGATTGATGTCAACCGAGAAAAACAGTACCACAGCACAGATTATAAATTAAAAATTCATTTAAAGTGTAGCCACAGCCAATGTACATACAATCGAAACAAAGCATCGGATATTTATACTCTACAGATACTCGATAAAAAGAAACTAGGGCAAACACTATTTTCTATTTAGTCTCGCATTCCCAACCACCTATAACCAGTTTATGGCTTCATATTGAAAAAGGAGAGGAAATTTATCGGTACGCCCAACATTACGACTTCAACCGGCTTTCCATGTGGGTAGGTACAGGCGACGGCGCTGCGAATATACCCGCGGCGAAAATTTTTACCCAAACGGTTTTGAACTTTGAGTCTTCTACGCTAGAGTCCCAGATGAATTAGAGAAAAATGTAACTTTTGGGATAAACTGATGAGATGTTGAATGTACATCAAATATCCTGCTTGTTTACAGTATCAATATCTAAGGCGACTCAGGGCAAGCACGACGGACGACGGTCAGGCCGACATGAAACTTTGTTACTTCCCGGACAGTTTGTCAATAAAACTTGCCAAGTAATTTTACCTTGGGCCCCCGCCTTGTATCTTTTTATAAACTTAAGAAGGGAGGGAGCTCCTTTTACTTACTTTTACATTTCTGCCGAGATAAAACTGGTGTAATTTGTTGCGCAGTTGTCCCGGGAATCAATCTTTATTGGATCGGCGCTCGAATAATTTGATTCGAGATAGTCTTGTATGGAGCGGAGTCGAGACGAGAGCACGATGTTCATAACATCGGATGTGATGGTCGCATTGATTTGATACCCTCTCGTAAGTGCCTTTTGACTTTGCAACATTACTTACGATACGGACATGAACATCATGTCATGGGGACGTACTAACCCATGTTTTATACACAACAAGAGTCAACGGGATAGTTAAAGACAGACCTTAGTAGTTGGGGTAAACTTGTGTTTGCTCACCTTGTGGTAAATATGAACAACTTATGTATTTATTTACACATAAGCTTATGACTTAGCTAACTTATAATAAGATAGATGGCGTCGAAATTGTTATCAGATCGAAAAAGGCAATACAAAAAAGCTCTGAAAGAGTATCCAATTTCAGAGATAATGTATTTGTGTTTGATGACAGATTTTAACTTAAAGTTGTTTTCTAAATACTCGTATTTATATTTATATTACACGTGTGACATTAAATTTTGCATAAAAATGCTAAATGAATATCGTCGAAATTTTGCTCGGGTTGCAAAGTGTTCGGTAGTCTTAGTGGTCAATGGTATTAACACGGTATGTTTAAGACGCAGCTTCGCATTCCGTCGGACATGCATTTATATCGCATCAACGGAACAAGGTTTGCAGTGACGGATTCGGAAAATTTGAAACAAGACCATCAAACACAAATTGCTCTAATTAGCCAAGAGGAGACTACAGACACCGCCAACCGACTAACGAAAATAAACACCGCACAAAATCCACAACGAAACTGCTGGGATCGCCTGAAAAATATGCTGGTCCATAATCCTGGACTCGGGAACAAAGTAAATCGGGAGTTTAGCGCGGCCACCGCTGGATTAGTCGGTGCAAAGTTGGCGACCTCCGGCGAAGTTTTCATCTCTTGTTGATGTTGAAAAATATATAAAAAAATACGGGAACTAGAACCCTGGGCGTGTTGCGAGAGCAGCCCGGGGATTAACCGGAGATGGGCAGTGCACCGCAATGAATAATCGTGGACGGCCCGGGAGAATTAAAACTGATACGTACCCTCTGAAGAAGGCGATGTATTTCAGGTCGCGTGTACCTACGGCAGTTGCGGCGCTCGTGGATTTATTAAAAAAGTTCCTCTACGAAATGGGATACAAGATTTTATCGAGTCTTCCTTTCCTTACCTTTCGACGACTTGTGACTTTGCGTAGTGCGAGTATGGATATAGTCTGATCGCCTCCTTGGTCTTGTGGTTGAAACCACCTGGTATTATGTGGAGGTCTGAGATGCGAGCTTCTGAGCCCACCTAGCTACCACCGTCTTACCTATTGCTTGCTTATGTTCCCTCAATTAGAGGTAAAATAGCCAGTTCCTTAGTTGTTGAGAGACTAGGTCAAGCTAGTTTCCATCTTCGGATTTGTCGTCGTTTATCAACAGGTGAGGTTAAGGCCGTCAGTGGTGCTGTGGACTCGGCACTGGCTTTCTAATCGGGAGGTCCGGGGTTCGATCATGACATGTACCAATGTGTTTTTCGTTTTTCTAATTTCATATGTACATTTGCCGACGCTCCTACGGTGAAGGAAAACATCGTGATCGTGTGGCTACTTGCATACACCTGCGAAGAAATTTAAAAGTATATGTGAAGTCTACCAATCCGCATTGGGCCAGCGTAATTGACTAAGGCCTAAACACCCTAACTTAGGGTAGGCTCGAGCACCTCGGTGGGGGCGTATATGAGCTGTGATTATAATGAGATTAAAGCCAAGAATGTGTGTCAATAATCGTGTATTCATAGATTTTTTGAAACGACCTACTTTATAGATTACGAGTACTTTGCAAAGAAAAGGAATGCAGTCCTGTATACATTTAACCAATAAAGGCAATCTTCTGCTGCCATATTAATTTTGATGACCAATTCAAAGTTATCTTTTGTTACAATAGTCCCGAATGCCCGCTTGTATAACAGAATTCATTAGCTCGAGCACATCTCGCGAAGTGTAAATTCCATATTTAAACACATCCCATCGACGAAAGCGGCCGCGTACAGACTGAAGCATTTGAACAATATTTATTTAACGGACGTACATTTTGCACTGCGAACTGTATGCAAATTGCATCCGACTCACGCTTGGTTGTAACCCCCGGTGCAGTTTTCGCATTAACATCTGTGAATAATGAACGCGGCTCCCGAGCAAGATTTGCGGGAATAGCTGAGAATGAAGCAGCAGCATAACGGAATGATAATCTTGCAGCGGCGTGCAAGCAAGCTCAACAATCTCCTGTCTAGGAAGTCTTTGAGGACTCAGCTGAGTCTTCATCGCAGTTTGTTATTGGGTATTTTCTTTAGTGCACGTGGCGAGCATTGAACGTCTGAAAAACAAGTGAACATCGGACGTTTACTTGTTTTTCCTACGTTCACTTATTTTCCCGTTGCATGATGGTTACCTATTCGTAATTGCTTTTCACACACGCGTTAGTTCTAAAAATTCCAAATGAAATTGGTATATATTTAATTAAGCTGTAGTGATAACTAGTTTCGATTTAATAATACCTAATTACTTTTAATTTTAGAAAATTATAACACTAGCAAATAAGGAGTCCTGAAGGTGGTTCATCCAATACAATCCAGGGGCCCAATTCAGCTAATAAGCTACAGCTGAATCGCAACTGAATCGTTGCCATCGACCAATCAGAACGCCACATTATCACGTCATCGAGCAGTTGAAAGACAATATAAGCGCTCCGATTGGTCGACCGCAACGATTCAGTTGCGATTCAGCTGTAGCTTATTAGCTGAATTGGGCCCCTGTACATCCAAAAGCTTACGGGTGGTGTTTCGCGTATCATAATAATATGGTTTTATGCGTCAAAAGGCAGTCGACTATAAAAAAGTTGGTGTTATGCGTAGTTGGAATTTTGCATATGTAGTTTTTTCCGAGTTTGGCGTTTTGCGTAAAGTTGGCATTTTGCTTAAGTGGTTTTATGCTTCTAAAGGAAATTTCCGTCACTGAAAATCGCAACTAGCAATAGCTACATAGCATTTTCTAAAAAGGTGCGTTTCGCAAAACCCCATTAATAGCGTTCGTACGTACATTTTAACTAAATACCAGTATTAGAATATATACAGTTCGTTATGGAGCTGATCACTTTTGTCACGTTCTTGAAGAACTGCTTGAACATTTTCTCCAAAGAATAAAACTAAGACACCCGTTTCACGTAGGTCGTTTCAGTTCGTTTGAATACCAATTGTTGCGAAAATTGTCGCTTGCAAGACTTTCACAAGGAGCGACATGGAGCCCTTTGGGACATGGAAATGCAGTGCACTTTCAAGTTTACTTCTTTCTACGTTTTTATTTTAATCTTTGAACACAATTGTAGTTTACTTAAATAATATATCATGAAGGATACGATCATGCCGAATGCTCTGATATTAATAACACTAAATTTATAAATGTGCGATTTATAAAATGCTGTTCATATGAAATTTGAAAGTAAATGTAGAACCATAACAAGAGTCTATATATCTATTGAAAGAAGGGTTGTGGGTAACTAGAGAGACTTTCAGCGACCTTTGAGATCTGTGCAAATCTATCGTAAACAAATTAATGTTTTAGCGTAATACTCAATTCTGGTGACAGAAACTACGCGTTATGATTTGGCAAGCTGGCTCCACCAAAGCTCAACCTTGTGTGGATGAGCGCAACACTCACATAGCGTGCATATTTCAATGGGATTCTTTAATTTTAACAGAAGCAAAGTACAGTGTCACTGTCCACAGAGTTCATTAATCCTTTGAAATTATTATATCACCCATTTTAATCATAGAAATCTGTCGTCGTAAACTTCAACTGTTGCAGTCAACAGCTTGGGCAACATAATAGAAATCCGCTTCTAATGCAAAGCAATAAAGGCGACTAAGATATCACAAAATATATATTTCGACATTAGCGCAACCAGGTAAGTGAACAACGGAATCTGTACCTTAGGTCCGGAGGATAGGAGTCAGATGAGATTGAGAGTGTATTAGACGCGCGGAGGAAATTTGATTTACTCCTGGCAGTGTGTCAAGTGGCGTATATAGCCGCGAATGCGGAATATTGGCGGCATGACAAAGCGTTATTTGAAGTATATTGAACGGTGCACATCCTGTACGCCTTATCGGACGGGTACAGGTGAAACAATCGCTCATCACGCCCATAGGTATATGACGATTCTCTACTGTAGAGCATTTCTACTCCAAGATCAGCCGTTGAAGTCACAGCGTCCCCAGAGGCCCAATTCTGCTAATAAGTTACAGCCGAATCAGAACTGAACCGTTACGATCGACCAATCAGAGGGCCTATTACCGATCTCATGATTTTGCAAATGATATCATAGTGCAAAACGAAAAATACGATTTCCGGTCAGATTTTTGATCATTTGTTCATTATTTAATGATGACATCATTGAAATTTTGCCATAGTGATGATATCATTGGAGATCGGTAATACGAAATGCAGCATTTCATGACTTCTTTTTCTCAAATTTATACCATGTCATACAATGAAAGATCCACAATTGACCTGCAGAACGCCACATTATCACGTCATCGAACAGTTGAATGGCAATAACGCGTTCCGATTGGTCGATCGCAACGGTTTAGTTTCGATTCGGCTGTAATTTAATGGCAGAATTGGGTCTCAGATCTCGTCACCATACGAGATCTGAGACCCAATTCTGCTTAGAAGCTTAGAAATAAATAATAAGTATCACATTTTACAGTTCGGGCAACCGAATGTCCTGTTGACTATACCATAATAGGTACCTTCATACATAAATAGGTTATTGCTATGCTCCTTGTCTATTTTATTAATAAAAGTACGGTTTACTTTATTCTACGAAAAAATATGTAAGTATAATTATTTTCAACATCGCGACGAATGAAGAAAGGGAGGGGAAGTCTTTGCCCAGCAGAGGGATAATATAGGCTAAATAAGATGATTTTGAACATCTATGTGACTAACTAGCTTTCCGCTCGCAGCTTCGCCTGTGTTATTTTTGTTTTCCCGTGGAAATTTTATATCTTCCCGTAGGAAAAATAAATTTGTAGCCTATGTTACTCAGGGATAATATAGCATTCTAATGGTGAAAGAATTTTTCAAATCGGTCCAGTAGTTTCGGAGCCTATTCAATACAAACATACAAAAATACAAATCTTTCCTCTTTATAATATGCATTAGTATAGACGAATAATCTGCAATTTTTTTTATAACTAATTTCACTTTACACAAATTAGAACTATATTATTACAATATTAACTTATATGGTTTATGATAGAGCTACTCTCCTTATACATTCAATGAGTAGTAGGTACCTTTATACAATGTTTCCATTTGTTTGTATGTTAGTTAATGTATTTGTTTGTAAAATGATTGAACACAAAATAAACGATGTTACAAACACTCTCAGCACACTCGGCAAAAATTATCGAGTCGGCAGAGCCTCCAAATGGTAATCGGAACGGCGAACAAACTTGCGAAGCGGAACCCGAGAGGGATCTATTAATTGCCGCAATATTTACCGATATTGCGAATTGCCAATTCGAGGCGCGCTCACATATCTATGCAAAGCGTTAATAAGAGAAAAAGGCAAATTAATTTGTGAGACGCCAACGTTTTTGCGGACGCCGCCGCCGCCGTGCCGTAATCCCCCGGCGGCGCATCGGCCAAGATTGTTTCAAGCGTTGTTAATTAAAAGACATAAACCAGGAAGAGTGGACGCGGATTTTTTACCTTCCAGGGTAACGAACATGTCGCAATCGTTGTCGTCGCAACAAAGCAACGATTACATTGTTGAGACTTGTGAAATCGACATGGCAACTTTTTAACCGACTTCGAAAACGGAGGAGGTTCTATGTTCGACTGTATTTATTTTTTTATGTATGTTCACCGATTACTCCGCCATTTGTGGGCCGATTTTCAAAATTCTTTTTGTAATCGAAAGAGTATACTCTCGTGGTGCCATTGTGACCACATCATAAACTGATGATGGGATCCCATGTAAATCGAGAGAAATCCTTAAGTTTTATAGGCATGTCCATTGTCCAACGTGTTTCATGTATTTGCATCATGTATTTCAGATATTCAGGTATTTGCATCTAGTCGTCATTATATTATGACACTGAGCTGATGATGGAAGGTTTCTGGTAGGTAAGGAGTAAGGGGATAGTTCTTTCAAAACTCTTTAGAGCGAAGGACGTTTTAATTTAGGTTATTCTGGTGTTTGCATTGACTCAAATTCTAATAAAGATTGAAATAAATTGAAATTTGGCACAAACGTCATTATAAAACTTTGATGTAGATATACAAGGTTACAAAAATATTAACATTAATAGCGTATATATGCACTTAATCTTTTCAACTTCCCTGCGCAGCAGTGTCTTGGAAAGAAAATTCAACTTTACAGCTCTCTTTTTCAGATGGCAGTTAAAATAAGAAATAATGTGCGAAACTTGCGGCACTAAAGCTCTAGCTAAAACATGTTTTGGTTGAGTCTTGTCTACGTTATTTATTGCTGTACAATAAACATAATCGTATTTATTGTTTTGCTTTTATACATTTGTTCCATTTAACATTTCCGAGGGATTGTGTCAATTCAGAATACATTATTTATGACGAATATTTCATTACAATTTTTTTATATCTTTATAAAGTTTTCTGGTTTACTCGAATGTGCAGGCGCTTCAATATTCTTCATAGTCATCATTATCAACAGGTCATATACGTCCCCATCGAGGAGCTCGAGCCTAACCCTAACCTAGGGCGATTAGGCCTTAGTCAACCACGCTGGCCAAGTGCGGGTTGGTCGAATTCACACACAGCCTGTAAACAAATTCTTTCTTCACAGGTGTGTGCAGGTTTCCTCACGATGTTTTCCTTCACCGTAAAAGCGTCGATTCTTCATAGTGTCAGGCGTTATCTAATGGGTAGGAGGTATTTGCATGTTGGTGTGGTACCAATTAGTGATATTCCCCAGTCGCATACGATTTGAAGGTGGCCGAGCGGTGCGATCTTGACTTGCCTAGTTTGTATCTATTACTGACATCTTTTTCAGAAGTTTTGCTATACGATTCATTAACAATTAGCATCGATATTCGTAATTTCACTCTCAATCTCTCTTACCTACTACTCTATCTACCTACTCTCATTTCAATGGATATTTGATGAAAAGAAATTGACCGGACGTAAAGAAGGGTCAATTCCAAAGATAAGAAAGTACATGTGAATATTTTCCGAACAACTACAAAAGGAGAAAAATCAATGAACCAATCTAAAGATATGAAGCTTAATAATATTTTACGAAATTGACCTTTGTAAGCAAATAAGAATCGTTAGATTAATTTATTTATTTATTTAGGTAACCCAACAGCGTACATTTACATAATATTTACATTATTACATAAGTTAATTACAATAAGGCCAAAAAGGATTACACAAATTACATGATAATTACAAGCCAAAATGCTAAGTTTGCTAATGTGATAAAATGAAATATCTAGAATAAAATTTACATGAGATTGAACTTGAGAAAACATATTACTATTATACACATCTTTTAAGGTTCAATACCTAGCGTGTGTTAAATACCAACTGTGTGGCTTATTGTGGACATTTGTCTGAATGTGTGAATGTGATTGTGTGTGTGTATGTGTGTGTGTGAGTATTATTGAAATATAACAATGTAGGTACCTGATATTCGGTTTAGCGGCCAATCTCGACAGAAATTAGTCATCTGTGCAGGAGTTGTTTTACCGGGTGTAACGGAATACCGCATTAATATATAAGGTTGTTGATTAACAAAAAAAATGTTTTATGACTACTCTTTGTATTTTTATTATATGCCTACTTTCGATTTAATACGCTGAACTGTTAAGCGTATTAAATCGAAAGTAGGCATATAATAAAAATACAAAGAATAGTCATAAAAATGTTTTTTTCTTAATCAATAACCTTAAATATTATTGCGGTATTCCGTTACACCCGGTATATAGTGCACAAGTGTCTGCGCATACGCAAGTGCACTCTCCGTTCCTTCAGTTGCGTAGTCCGATGGGACGGTTAGCCGACACGACAATCCCCCGTTACTATAATCGTTTAGTCAAGTATATGCAAGGTTAAAACAATATAGAAATGGAAACACAGCCCTTGCCGCGAGTAATGCCATCACGCTCACAGTGAGGTTTCAATATTGTTTTTAGCGATTACGGTATGGGAGCAAAATAGATCAGGCGCAGGATCCATTGTTTAACGTGGCCTTCGATGCACGGAGGACATCAAAATATTTCACATTTTGGCAATTCATCATAGGCCTAACTTCGGCCAACGTTGCTTACAATAACTTTAACATTCGCGAATGCGCTGCCGAGCTCTTCATATTAAAATATAATCGAATTGCTACAAGCCACATAAATATTTAAGTTACTTGTGTGGGTGGGACCTAACAAATTTCCAAAATACGCTAAACTAGGGTTTGCCAAACGACGGTAACGCTTTTTGGCGTTACGGTGACATATACCGCTCTCTAGGAAACTACGCCGTTTTGTTTAAATAGACAACGTTCTAGTGACGTCATTCACCGCAGTATTACGGCACCGCTATTGGAGGAAACTTGAAGAGAGGAGAGCTTAAGGGTCACCAAAGTTTGGGTCACACTAAGGACCAACGGCACCAAAAACGCCCACCGCAAATAAGAGGGTAATTGCAAATTCAACAACTTGAAGCGAGACCTAAGTTGAGATAAAAACATCGTTGCCGAGGAGCCTAATGACTGAATATAAAACAGTCATGACAGCGTCATAAGTAGCTCAGCCGAGGCCCTGGAGGAAGTCGGCGCAGTCGTATGTCAAGACGAGTTATGAATTCTGAAGTGCCGTGAAAAATAGCAGAGATCGCGGGACGCATTCGTTTCAATCTTACAGGAGCGCCAACTTGCGGATATATATATGGCTCGGCTGATATTGAATGTTATGAAAACACACAGTACTATAGATGGGTATCTTGAAACTGGTTATGTTGTCGATTGCATCCAATCATAATATCTGTACATTCACCTTGTGATACGTTCAACAAGGGGACTGTAACATATACGTAATCAACTAATGTAACAAAATTTACATTCCGACGTTTGTTAATATTGCATTAGCGGTGGAATGAATTTGAAACAAATTGAAGAAACGCTTAATTTTATCTATACGCAACCAGTTCTGAATAAAACACCTAGTTGAGTCTAGTGTTGGTAGGATTTATGAATGAACAAATTAATTATAAGAATGACTTTGTAATTCCACTGTTGAACAGAATACTCCGAAAAGTTGAAAATATATTTATTAAAAAGGCACGTATAAAATCGGTAGAATATTTCAATTCATTTATTAAATACTATAAAGGTAATAAAAATCTATAAATACACATACAAAGAAATAAATAACAAAACATCACACCAAAAAAGCGTTCAGAAATCATCAATGTAAAATTAACATGTTATCAGATATTTTTAAAATTAACATGAGATTTATGGTGTTATCACAATAAGAAATGTCTGTCGTAAATACATAGTTTAAATGGTAAATAAATAGCACACCACGACAAATATTCTTCAAATAAATAACGAGACATTTAATACGTGACAAACAAAATCGTAACTTTCAAAAAATCATCATAACAGCTCATATACGTCCCCACCGAGGGGCTCGAGCCTGCCCTAAGTTAAGGTGTTTAGGCTTTAGTCAACCACGCTGGCCCAGTGCGGATTGGTCGACTTCACATACACCTGATACACCTTTGAATTTCTTTGCAGATGTATACAGGTTGCCTCACGATGATTTCCTTCACTGTAAGAGCGTCAGATAAATGTTCATATGAAATTCGTAAAACGAAAAACACATTAATATATGGCGGTCTCACCTCCCGATTGGAAGGCAAGTGCCGAGTCCACAGCGCCACCGGACGCTCTTAAAATATAATCAGTACCAATCAGAATTGATCAAAGAACGCGAGATTAGATGTTCTTTTCCTAAGATCTTAGTCATATTGCTGTATTCCGCTTGCTTGTATTGTATTGCTTGTATCCGATTGAAAATGTAGTGTATCTGTCTTATAAGACGAGTATTTATTGTCGTCATTATTTTAATCTGATTATGATATTTTGCTTCTAAAGATTTTCTGAACGCGAGTAGCAGACGGAATGTCCTGCGAGACACTGAGAACATCGAAAACATTTTACTCAAACGCGCTTAGCCGAAGACCTATAAACGTTAAAAATATTGCTCGAGAGTAACACCGGTGAGCTGAACGTTCCATTTAATGTATTCAGAAAGTTATTTTATGAAACGTCTATAAAAATATAATGGTCCGCCGTAAATGTTAAATTTCAACCCCCTATCGATATAAGGAGCGTAAAGAACGGAGTCCAAAGAATAAGTCCGGGGTTTAGCTTAGTTTAATGCTGTGGGCCCATTTTTTCAGCAGTTACGGCACCATTAAAGGATGGCGTTTGAAGTCCGAATAGCTCCATAATCGGCCCGTTTACTTTGTAGCCGTTGTTTCCTGATTATTTTATTTATAATGCAGCGGAACCTTGGAACATTTGCAAAAGGACCCTTTTGATTATTCAAATATGAAAATAATTAAACTTTATATTATCGCTGTGATTAGAGCTTTGTGCTTGTTTCGCGAAGTTTTTAATACAGTTTGAAAGTTTCCACTCTCGTTTAGCGAATATTAAGGTTTTTGTTTCTTGGAGCAATTGAGATTATTAGGGATTTATAAAATTCTTACAATATTTTCCTTGATATTATTACTACAAAAACTTCACTAACTAGCCGTAATATTAGTGTAATAATGTTAAGTTGTTTATTACGAGTAACATGGCTAAATAAAGTCTTTGTAAATAAATTATGACAAGTTCTTCGTTCCTTATTCTTCAGGAGTAGACAATAACTCTTACCTACTATACATTATTCAAATCTCTACTAATATTATATTATAAAGAGATAAAGTTTGTTAGTAGGAAGTAATGTCCGGAGCTACTGAAAAGATTTTGAAACTTTTTCCACTAGAAGCAAGCTAGTTTATTTCTGAGTCACGTAGGCTATATTCGATTGCTGTTAGATACTATTTTTTGTTTAGGGACCTGCCCCAGCTTCGCGAAGGCAGTACCCTCTAGTTATACAATTAATGGTGTTTTATACCGGGTTATTTTTCAAGGAACCAATCTCGAAATCGCGAAAAAAAATCTGCTGTTCCATACAAATGTTCAACATCCACTGAACCTAAATGTATCCCATAGCAAAAGTTGTTCATTTTGCTCGTCTGAACAAGCAAACAAAATTTCGCTTCTGCTTGAAAAATAACCCGGTATTAACCGGGCAGCTCATGACTATAAAACAGTTCGCAATCGGGTAACAACACACATACACACAATCACCCAACCCAACCGTCGATCGGGAAAGTTATAAATCACCAACATCTCAAATGTAACGTGATATATTTTTTATTAAACTATTATACGGCACGGATCAGCGTACGGATTTACGAGTGTTTGTGGAGTAACGAATCTGTTCATACGCGTTCGGAGCCCGCATGAGAGACATAAAATTCCACTAGTATTGAACCCTCAATAAAATTTTCCGTTTTATTCCTCCCGGAGATGTATGGGCAGTTGTCCTCCAAACTGCCCCGAGCTCGGTTTATTCAATATGAAGGATCTGAGATGTTTCAAATCAATGTATTCGCTTCGGTGGTTGGTTTTATATACCAGAGCTGCTGCCAGAGCTTGCCAGAGTGTAGAATCCACAGACTAATTAGGGATTAGAATCACCAGTGACCGATTGCGTGTACACAGATTATTTAAATCAGTGGCCAGACGTAGTGGTGATAAGAACCAAGCGAAATAATTATTTTCAGTTATATATAGATTCTTTATTGTACAAAAACAAATATTAAAAAAATACAATATATATAACATGTACAAGGGCGGGCTTATTTCGACAAGAAATCTCTGCCAGCCAACCCCAGCAAGTGTGATGAGATGGTAGCAGCGGGTGAATGTACAACATAAAATAAAATACAAATAAAAAAAAAGTTACACAACAAATGAACATAATATTAACACAACACACAACATAATTAATATACAATTAAGACATATAATATACATAGATACATTTTAAATTTTCAGGTTTGATAACAGATGCTCTTTTAATGTTTTTTTGAAACTGTCAATAGTGCGGCTTTCAGGTATATTAACTGGCAGTTATGCGATAAATGGGGGCAAATGTTCTAAATGTTTGTTGTTGCACGAAGAAATTACATTAAATATTATCTTCAATATGTTATAGATGTCATTGCTGTTCAAAAAAGAAATTATTTTGAGCTAGGCCTCCATACATAGTTTTACAAAATAATTTTTATGTGGTATGGTGAGTTATACTGTTTAGCTAATAGCTGAACGTATATACGTTACAGAATTCACCTGCAACCAGTGGTCCTACCCACTCGTTTTTGAATTTTAGTTCTGAACTTCCTTATCTTCCCGCGCGTACTAGATAAAGGTTCGAAGGACCAAAAAATGTACGAGCCTATGCTAAGGACGTACACTGATGTCGTTGTGAAGAGAACATGGGTTAAATTATAGACACGTGTTTGTCATGAGCGTTTATTTTGCACACTGACGTTATAATGCAAGGCATGCACAAAAGACATTGGACACGTAAACTTAATGAATTAATACAAAAATATAAATGTGCGAGTTAGCTCGTACAGAATGAAAATCAAGAAAAGTGAATTCGGAAATCGTATTCGTATCCCGCGATTTCAAATGCGAATCCGAATTCGATTATTTCAAAAACGCGTCTCCTGGACAATTTCACTCGGCCACGCCGAACGATTTACGAAAAACAACAGCGAGTATAACGACTGGGCTTAAACGGTTTTCGTCCAAAAAGCATTTCCAAACTGAATTATCGTTAAATGAGCTCACATAACGTCAATTCGTGTCACTTTAGGCTTTATAAAACAAAGATGCGAATTAATGGCTCTCATTCGGAAAGGTCTATTGTGAAAGCCCGTCCCCGGGGTGTACCCTTCCATTTTGGGAGAATTGGACGTGCACCAGCGCCGCCGTAAGTGGAGCCACCTTACCTCTCGCAAATCATATTGCCAAACGGCAAAACAGGGCGGGTAGGCGACAGTGAAGGGGTCGTCGCTCATTGGATGTGTAGCAACAAACGGAATGGATATACGCGGCCCGTTTATTAGATTGGTCGCTTTCTTTCCTTACCTTTGACTGAGAGGTTAGTATTGTCTTTTGAGAAGGCACTTCGGTTTCACGCCTAGTTGCCGTTCCGCGGGATTGGAAACGGGGGATGGGATATTATCGAAAATCTTATTTTTTGCTATTATATCAAGGCAGCGGAGCGTCGTCGGTCGCCTCTGATTACGCGTCAAAATGGCTCGCTGTTTTTGCGATGTTTATATGTATACTGTAATATGTCTTGGGGTTTACACTTCATTTACGCTTAATATCGGCGGGCGAGCGATGTCTGTATGTGGACAACATTTTTCATTACGTGTCGTGTCACTATGACTGAGCATAGTCACCACATATCGAAATTTAAGAATTACGGTGTCTGCTACAGAAGAAGTGTGTGTCTTGTAGTTTGGTGTGCGTTGGTATTTTGTAACACTCAATTGGGTACTACTCAAAGCATCCTGTAATATTTAATTTCGACTTATTAATATTTAAAATATTCAAATGCTTATGCAGTTTCTGGATAGAAATACTTGACATTCCAGATTTTTTTTGTACCATGAATATTTTTTACCTTGGATTGGTTACGAAACCGCTTATTCGCGACAAATCTGACATTCATCTTAGTCCAGTTAACAAAATATGACGAATTTAAAAATGGTAAAATAAATTGAAAACTGAATAAATCAACAATAAAAAATATTTCGCCTCGGGCGGGATTCGAACCCGCACCTACAACATACCGTGACCACTCGGCCACCGAGCTCTTACCAGCCTCGAAGAAATTTTAATTGTACCTCGACAATACAACATTTCCTGATTTGCTAGATGTGCCTTGAATACAAAAAATTTGGGGAGCACTGGCGTAGAGTATCAACATTTTAAATAGCAAGATTTGCATTAAGTATCGAACTCTAATTGATAACAGCTTTCTTTATTGCTGCAAGTGGCAGACGAGCAGACGGTCCACCTGATGGTAAGCATTAACCGGCGCCGGACTTCGCCAATATCAGAAAGATTACTAGGTCGCTGCCAACTGATATACAGAGTGTACAAAGAACCATAACGAAGCCCTCGTCTACGCATTCAGATCATTAAAATTAACTTTCATACAAAAAGACATTGATGGAAAATTTATTTTATTTTTAGGTTTTAAAAACAACTGCAAAAAGTACTCGGCAATATAACGCGCACTCGCGCGCTACGGATATCGTCTCTGCCTGAGTCACGTCACGAGCGAGGCTAGTCGCGAAAAAATCTGCGTCCGTTGTAAATACATTACGCGTTGTAAACTAAAAACCTTTATTTGTTAATAAATACTGATTTTATCTTTGATGTTTCTTTCGACGAAAATTAACAAATAATGTTCCAAACAGTTTGGCATTTTAACCACGAAAAAATAATTGTCACTTTAAACTTAAATATCTCGGTAACAATTAATTTGCCAGGGGGTGTATTATGACGTCGTAATTCCAGACAGTTTTCTGAATTGTTTTCTGAACAGTTAATGCAATTTCTTTCTCTTTGTATAATAAGTAAAAGAAAGGCACTAATAGCAATTCGGAAAACTGTCTGGAATTAAGATGTCATAATACACGCTCGATGAGCGTCGGTGGCGCTGTGGACTCGGTACTCGCCTTCCAATCGGGAGGTCGGAGTTCGCGACCCGCCATGTACCAATGTGTTTTTCGTTTCGAATTTCATATGTACATTTGTCTGACGCTCCTACGGTGAAGGAAAACATCTTAAGGCAACCTGCATACATCTGCGAAGAAATTCAATTATGTATGTGAAGTCGACCAATCCGCAATGGGCCAGCGTGGTTGACTAAGGCCTAATCACCCTAACATAGGGTAGGCTCGAACCCCTCAGTGGGGACGTATATGAGCTGTGATGATGAATACACGCTCAGGTATGGTCTAGCGAGAAGACAAAAATGATTTTTTTTCCATTTATTTTGGCACAAACAGTCATTACAATGATTTCTTAATATCTAGAGAATTACTTCACATAATAGACACGGAGTGCCCAAAACTAACATATAATTAAATATTGGCTAAAAAGACAACTAAGTGTCAACATAAAAAAAGATTGGAAAAAAATGATGAATAAATGAATCACAAAACAGTAGTAAAAAAAAATTAATTAGCATTTTTAAAGAAAATGCAAAGTCACATAAGACAAAATTGTACTTATTCTTTTGGAGAAATATAAAATGACATTGTAAGGACTTACTTACAAGGTTTTCAAATATTTTCAATTTAAATCTGACGAGTGTATTGCTAAACAAGTCAATATCGTTAAAGTTTTTGTTATAATCTCTAAGCCAACGTGAGATAAATCTGTTAGAGGTATATTTTTTGCGACTAGGTGGTGGTATAAATGTATGTAATAAACGAGAGGAGCGTGCAGGTAAGCGAGCTTTAATTTTAAAATCTAATTTAGATAAAATATCCGTGCAATCAATTTTATTATTAAGTAATTTATACATAAAAACTAAGTCAAATTGCTTACGACGATTTTCTAAGCTAAGCAATTTGTGTTTTTATATTTCAGTTTCACGTTCGGTCTTTTTATACCCTGTGTGTATGTAGTATATTTGTCGCTCTCAGTGCAACGTTTTGCACTGAGAACGACAAACATATCATATACATATATACCATCAGATACATATTTTGATGTTAATACAAAATAAATGAACTCGATTATTCCGCTCGTATCGACATAAACTCAAACAGGCGAACACGTATCATCTTAATGCCGAAACATAAAATGCGGCAACAAAAACCTTATACAAAATGAAGTCGACGCAGGAATACGAACCGGTGACGGGAACACTCCTGCGACGTAATTCAGGAGCGTTTTTACGATGCGCCATAAAATATTACAGCCCGCGGTAAAACGTTAAAATTTGACCGAAAACAGTTGCCGTGTAGTTTGACGAATCGCTCGCTTCGTAAACATTGCGCAGTGCGAGTAAAGGCAGAATCAAAATATTGTGTCGTGTTGTGTTGTGACGCGTCAGAAGCGTATCGGTTTCATACATTTACAGCCGGTTGCACCAAGTTTTACGTTATACGATTTCGTAAAAAGTAACAACTTAATACCTAAAAATGGGTCGTTTCACTATTAAATATATGATTCGCGCCGTACATAAAACCTAACGTAAAGGATAAAAGTATTGAAGTATACACATATAAATAATTATATTGTAAATCAAATAATACTTATTACACAACTTGACCCAAGTCACGTTATGCTGACATGTTAATAATTCTGGAAATGTATGTGTCGCAACCTTGTTTAGTAAGACAGTACTGTAAATTATTCATAGCACCTTTGGCATTCAATAAACGACTGTCTCCGACGCAACATGTGTTTCACTGAACATCATCTACCATCAACATATTACATGGCGACCCTAAGCCAGAAGTTCCTGCACTAAGATGAAGATACTCAAATAACAAGAAACAAGAAAGAAAATGGGGAAAACTTATTCTAAAGAAGAGAGTTAAATGCAGTCACTATCAGCACTATATCTCGTCAAGACTTGACTTCGCCTCAAGCATAATGAAAGCAGCCTCCAGAAGATCGGTGTCCAGGGTATAGCCCGGCCCACGAGCACAGGATTGGAGTCCAGGGTATAGCCCGGCCCACCCAGCGCGTTCACCCCACGTGCGTCTACAACGTGCGCAAGAAGATGACACCACCAGGCACGCAGCAGCAGTCAGCATACAGAGCTAGTTTCGCTTGAGAAAGTAACCCCAATTTTTTTTTCTTTCGAACTAAATTTAGTTTATCTTTTAATTAAGTTATTATTTTATGCCTTTATAATATGTGTAAAGTTTAAGTTTTTTAACTCTTTTTGCTATGTCTGTTAATGACTTAACTTTTATTTTAGAGGGATTAAAAAATATAAAAACATATTTAATTAAGATTGGCCCAGCCCGAAGGGAAAGCTCAGAGTCAGCTCATTTAAAATTAAAAGAGGCACAGTTATTATATAATAAGTTAGAGTGTATTTTATCTAGTATTAAACAAAAAATCGAAGTTTCAGAATTGAGTTCGGAATCTCTTACACATATTAATTCAATAGTTCATGATATAAATATTTTATATAATTCAATTATTAGTTTAGTACCTGTGAAACTAGAGGATCATTCACCAAAAATGGCTTCCAATACCTTTGATTTGAAAACTGCCCTTTCTCTACTACCTATAATGAACGGATCGGAACAAATAACTTTGCAATTAATTGATGGAATTCAGTTATATGAGAAAATGCTTGATAGCAATTCAAAAATGTTGTTAATTGAGTTTGTGTTAAAAACCAGACTATCAGCCAGTGCTAAACTGCGAATAAAATCTAGCTATCACGATGTCTCTAGTTTAATCAGCGACATGCGTAAATTTTTAATACAAAAAAAGTCACATATTGCATTACAATCCCAATTGTTTAGTACTAAGCAGGGTCATAGGTCTATTGAGAGTTATGGGTCTGAATTGGAAGAGTTATTTGTCAACTTGACTATTTCACAAGCCGATGGGGATGATAATAAATATGACGTGCTGCGTCCCTTAAATGAAAAGATAGCCATCAAACGTTTTGCTGATGGGCTCTCTAGCAAACGCCTCAGTACCATCATAGCGTCTCGCCAATTCGACTCGCTTCCGGATGCCATTAGGTCAGCTGTTGATGAACAAACGATGTCTCCCAGTGAAGACAATGTCATGAAAATCAGGCAATTTCATTATGCAAACACCCAACGCAGACGATTTTCTAATAACTATCGAAATATAAATTCAAATAGGCCCGAGCATTTTGATAGAAATCGTGCTAGTTCGAGTCGTCATTTTAATTTTAATAATTCGTATAATCCTCAAGGACATTTAAAGCCAACGAAGTATTACAATAATTCATCACGCGGACACACACAGAGGTTCTCACGCCCAGTTCGGTCGACAATGCCAAAGTTGAGCAATGGTATCGGAAACCGCTTTCCGCGAATCCAGCACACCCGCGCCAACTCAAGCCAGGAATGCACTGCGAATGCACCTAATAATGAGTTTTTTCGTTCCTTCAGTGAATGAACACTTTATTTTTAATTATAACATAAGTAGCATAGTGACCATGTTTGTAGGTGATAATTACGAAAATAATATAAAATTATTAGTAGACAGCGGTGCAAGTCTATGCGTCCTAAAATATGAATGGTTAAGTAGTAATAGATTATTAAATAACATTTATTATGATAAAATAACGATTAAGGGTGTAAGTGGTAAGTTGATGTCAGAAGGTTATGTTTATTTAGATTTAATGTTTAATGGTATCGTATTTCAACAAAAGTTCTATGTTTTTAAGAATTTATCGTGTTCCGCCAACGGAATCTTAGGTGAAAATTTTTTCAAGCATTATAATGCTGTAATTGATTACAAGATGATGTGTTTGCAATTGTCAAAAAATACTCAAACAGTACGTATTCATATAGATAACAAAGATTCGTACACACACGTGATACCTGCGCGTTGTGAAACTATAAAGTATATTCCATGCCAGTCCACTCAAGATTGTGTTATTTTAGCAAAAGAATTGCAGGAAGGGGTATTTCTTGCAGGAATGATTGCAAAGCCTGTAAACGGTTGCATACCCATTAAAGTTCTTAACACGAACTATGAGAATATAAGTTTGAATTTTTCTAGCGTAGATATTTCTACTTTAGATAGTTTTGATGTTTGCTATTTTACGGAGGAATATAAATCAACGCAGCGTGTTAAAACACTGTTTGACTTACTCGACTTAAACTATTTAAACAAGGAAGAGAGAATAGGAATAGAGAATATATGCGCCAAATATTCCGATGTGTTTCATCTACCAGGCGACAAATTAACAGTTACTAACTTAATGGAACACTCAATTACTTTGAAGGAAAATATGTCACCAGTGTACATTAAGCCTTATAGAGTCCCACATGCTTTGAAACCGGAAGTTAATAAACAAATTCAGGAAATGTTAGATAACGACATTATTGAGGAGACCGTCTCAGAATGGTCAAGCCCTGTTTTATTAGTTCCAAAGAAAACTGATAAGTCTTGTGAAAAGAAATGGAGACTTGTCATAGATTATCGTCAACTTAATAATAGAATTCAAGATGATAAGTTTCCATTGCCTAATATTACGGAAATTTTAGACTCGTTATCAGGAAACATTTATTTTTCGAAATTAGATTTGTCACAATCTTATTATCAACTAAATTTAGATGAAAAATCGCGAAAATATACATCTTTTTCTGTAGACAAAATGTATCAACTTTCTTTAGATTCTAATTCGCGTAAATATACTGCATTTTCAGCGGGAAAATAATATCAGATGAAACGTTGTCCTATGGGACTCAAGACAAGTCCCAGTGTTTTTTCTAGGCTCATGACAATAGCCATGGCAGGACTTAACTACAAAAAATGTTTCATTTATTTAGATGATTGCGTAGTTCTGGGAAATTCAATAAATAATCATAATAAAAATTTAATTTGCGTATTAAATCAATTAAGAAAAGTAAATTTAAAACTTAACCCATTGAAATGCGAATTTTTGAGAAAGGAAATTATATATTTAGGCCATAAAATTACATCTGAAGGTATTTTCCCCGACCCAAGTAAAATAGAGACAGTTTTGAGTTTTCCAACCCCAAAAAGTGCTGACGAAATTAAACGTTTCGTAGCCTTTGCAAATTACTACAGGAAGTTTATTCCTTGTTTTTCAAGCATAGTATACCCACTTAATATTTTATGCAGAAAAGGTGTTAAGTTTGAATGGAGTTCTGAATGTGAAACCGCATTTAATAATTTAAAGATTGCTCTTACCAACCCCCCAGTTCTCCAGTACCCCGATTTTTCCGAAGAAAATATATTTAAATTACAAACCGATGCTTCCAAAGTTGGGATAGGTGCCATTTTATCGAATAACAATGGTAAAGTAGTGGCCTATGCCAGCCGCAATTTGAAACCTGCCGAGACTAGGTATCCAATTATCGAATTGGAATTACTAGCAATTGTTTGGGCTGTACAGCATTTTCGACCATATTTATATGGGAGAAAATTTAAAATTTGCACCGACCATAAACCTCTTATTTATTTGTTTAGCCTCAATGACCCCTCTAGTCGATTAACTAAATTTCGTTTATATCTAGAGGAATACGATTTCGAAGTTGAGTATGTTCCGGGTCGAAATAACGCAGCTGCAGACGCGTTAAGTCGACTTCCGATGACTTGCAAGGATTTAAAACAAATGCATGAACATGTAGTATCAGTTTTAACAAGAGGTCAACGACGACAATTAAATATTACCGGAAATGACAGACTGACTACAGAACACACCGCGCCCTCTAGGCCTGATCAACCTACGGCCGTGGAAGTTCTGAAGCCACCTGAAGATATCGTAGAGTTAATTTTCACTGATAAATATGACGAGAAATGTTTAAAAAAAGATAATAATATTATACAGAACAACTGTTCGTTTGTTCCTTCGCAATCAGCCATTTTTCTAAACTCTCGATCGTTATCGACCATACAGGTGTTAGCGAGAGACTTAGAACGATTATGTGTACGTTTAAATATTAAAGAATTACTAGTAATAAAAAATAAAAATAATGAGCGTAATTTAAAATATTTATTGCGCGAAATGAAAAAGTTGCAACTTAAGCTACCACGATTCCTCGTAACTCGAGATGTATTACGAATATTTGATGACGATGACAAAAAAGTTATCCTAAATGATTTTCATTTGTTGCCCACTAGCGGTCACGCAGGGGTAAATCGCATGTTAAATAACATCAAGAAATATTATTTCTGGCCAGGTATAGCTAATGACGTCAACAATTATGTAAGACGATGCAAAAGCTGCCAATTGCATAAGTATACAAATAAGTATACAAAAGAACCAATGTCTGTCACGACTACACCTGATTCAGCTTTTCAAAGAATCAGTTTAGATTTAATGGGCCCACTAGATTTAGATAATAATAATTATAAGTATATTTTAACGATCCAATGTGATCTTAGTAAGTACATAGAAGCCTACCCATTAAGGACAAAGGATACTATTACAGTATCTAGTAGTTTTGTAAACAATTTTGTATTACGCTATGGCATCCCGAGTGAAATCATCACGGACAAAGGGAAAGAATTTATGTCCTCGGTATTAACGGAAACTTGTAAATTATTAGGAATTAATAAATTAAACTCTACAGCATACCACCACGAAACCTTAGGTTCCCTTGAAAATAGTCACAAACACTTAGCAGCATACTTAAGGACACAATGTGCAAACAATAACACGGATTGGAGCGATTGGATCCCATTTTGGTGTTTTTCATATAACACGACTGTACATACCGAAACAAAATACACTCCCTACGAATTAGTTTTTGGAAAACTATGTAATTTACCTAGCAACTTGAATAGAACACTTGAACCATTGTATAATTTTGGTGATTACGTAAAAGAATTAAAGTATAGGCTACAAAAAGCTCATTTTGATGCCAAGGAAAACTTAATTCAAAGCAAACAACTTAGGAAAATTGTATATGATAAGCATAAAAACCCTGTACAGTATAAAAAAGGAGATCTAATATTGTTAAAAAACCAAACCGGAAATAAATTAGATAATATTTACAATGGCCCATTTGAAGTAATAGATGACTTGTCTCCAAATGTAACAATTAAAAAGCACAATAAGGAATATGTTGTGCATAAAAATGTAACAAAATTGTTTATAAAATAATTTTATTGGTGTATAATTAAGAGAAAATTTTATAAAATTATAATTTCTGTTTAATTTTTTTTTATGTAATTTACGTTTATGTTTTTTTTGTGTGCGGAGGGGATAGCTTGTATCTTTTTCGGGGGAGATGAAGTATACACATATAAATAATTATATTGTAAATCAAATAATACTTATTACACAACTTGACCCAAGTCACGTTATGCTGACATGTTAATAATTCTGGAAATGTATGTGTCGCAACCTTGTTTAGTAAGACAGTACTGTAAATTATTCATAGCACCTTTGGCATTCAATAAACGACTGTCTCCGACGCAACATGTGTTTCACTGAACATCATCTACCATCAACATATTACAGTATAACTGAAACTAGATTATGGTGCATTTCATTCGTATTTATATTGTTACTTTTACGAAATTGTAAAACGTAAATTTGATGCAACCGGTCGTTAATGTGGCCAGAAACACATTGCCGCCACAACACAACACACTGTAATAATGTGTTTCTAGCTATATTAAATGTATGAAGCCGATACGCTTCTGACGCGTCACAACACATCACGATACAATAGTATGTTTCTGCCTTAACTTGTTTTATAAACACGTATCTTGAGAGCGGGAATGTCAAACTGGTTTTTCTATAGGGCCATTTATACGATTTAGGGTGTGTAAGCGGCCCAGAATCAAAATTAAGAACAACAATAAATACTGAATTGTTAAAATCTTTATTTAGTCGAGAATATTTTCGTAGTAATCTACGATGGGAGATTTTTTTACTACACGTTTGAAATGTGTTATGCGCTTCGCGCTTCGCTTTACTTGAATATATTCCTTTACCCTAAGGTTGCCTGGCAGAAACTGCTATTTTAGTAATAAGGTCGCCTTTTGTTTTTGCTGTCCAATTGCTAGGTAGGCGTGTCTGCTATGTGCAATTATTTTTAAGTTTCCTTGTGCAATAAGGTATTCATTCATTCATTCATGGTGGATTGAAAAGTTCGCAGGCTAGTTAAGAAAACAAAATAAAAAATAAGCTTCTATGCCACTCTTAAACAGATTCTTCAAGATCTTCAAAAAAATTATTAACAGCACTCTCAACCTCTTCATTCGATTGAAATTTTTGCCCGCCAGGATGTTTTATAAATTTGGTAATAGATAAAAGTCCGAAGATGCCAAATCTAGTGAATAAGCGGGATGATGCAACAGCTCAATTTTCACCATTTTCTAAAAATGCTACACTTGAACTCACTTATCTTGTTATAATTCAAAAAGCACAAACGCTATCAAACACAATTTTGCACGTTGATAACCAGATAAACAGGTGAACATCGTGACAGTAGAAAAATAAACATAAAATTAGTTTTATATGTGAGGTCCGAACTTTTCAATCCACCCTCTCTTGTATGTACCGTGATATATTTCCTGGCGTCCAGTAAAATGAAGTAGCGTGAAGGGGTAGCATAAAAATCTTAACTATTAAAATATTCCTACTGGATAGTTTGTGGTGGTTTATATGGCTTATATGGTTTATATGGCGTGAGGGCCGCATGCCATGCCAACCAGTCATGTATCTTTAACAAGACTGGTTTAAAGAATCTACGTGATTATTACGTCAGTTTATAAATTACGGTGAAGTGGTATTTATCTATACTGTGTGTACATATGTGGGTGGTTTATACCAAACGTAAACGAGCGTCGGTGGCACTGTGGCCTCGGCACTGAACTGTGCCCCGAGTAGAATTGGGAGGCCCGCGATCGATCCTGCCATGTACCAATGTGTTTTTCGTTTCACAAATTTCAAATGTACATTTATCTGACGCTCCTACGGTGAAGGAAAACATCGTGAGGAAAGCTGCACACACCTGCGAAGTAATTAAAAGGTGAATGTGAGGTCAACCAATCCGCACTGGGCCAAGGTGGTTTGACTAAGGCCTAATTGCCCTAACTAGTTAGGGTAGGCTCGTGCCCCAAGGTGGGAACGTATATGAGCTGTGATGATGATGATGATAGTAAGTATTTACTTATACCCTCAAATTAAGTGTGTGACTGGCGTACCACTAGGCGGTTATACAAGTATTAATAAGTAGCTAATCCCGAGGACGAAGCCAAGTATAATGGGTGATTTTCAATACCAGAAGGCTTAGTTAGTCAACTGAAGGGCCTAATTAAGTGAAAACTATATAGTGGTAATTTTTTTTTTTTTTTTTTATTCTTAATTAAAGCCATACATCTTAAAAGATCAAGCCGGCTTACAATTTTTTAAGTTGTTATTTTATCTTAATTTAAATTATCTATATATTCTATATATCTATAATATCCTTACGTAGCTTCAATGAATGAATTATATAACTAAGAACCCTAGCACTATGTTTTTCAGTAAAATTACTAAAAATACGGTGTAATAGAAAAAACAAATCGTGTTCACAACATTGAGTATCTTTCATTAATTCTCGTCTTGGAGCTACATTAATTTTACAATGCAATAAAAAATGAATTAGATCTTCCTTTTGATTACATGTCTCGCATTGGTCTGATTCAACTTTCTTCATTAAGAAATAAAAACTGTTTAAAGGAAAGTGATAGGATCTTAGTCTAAAACAAATAACAAGTTCTCTTCTGCTCAGTCTTAAATTCGAAAACCATGGTATATGGGGCGGTTCACTCACCAACGTTTTGTACCACGTGCCCTTTTCTACAGATCTTTTATCAAAGTGAGTTTTCCATTCCTGATAAATGCCACTCTTTACAAGATGGAGATAATCAAAGTGGCAAGGGATAACGTCAATAGGTACACCCTCAAACCGCGCATCCCTGGCTAGTGAGTCAGCCTCCTCATTACCATGAATACCTACATGTGACGGAATCCATTGCAGAGCGATCTTAACCTTATTATGTATCAGTTGCCCTATACGTTTAATAATAAGGTAAGCCTCCGACCGACCCATCGCACCCCTAGCACAGGCCAGCAAGTGCTGTAGGCCACTTCTCGAATCCGTCAGTATTACTACAGCCTTATAGTCCGTAGAAGTAACATAACTGAGAGCCTCCGCTATAGCAGTAAGTTCAAGACCCATAACGGGTATATTCATGTTCGTAACTTGAAAACTAGCCTTAAAATTCGAGAAATTATCAAAGAAAGAACAACCATTTTGACCATTTCTAGCCTTTGATCCATCGGTGTATATAGTTCTAAAACCACAAAATTTATCTAATATCATTCTTTCGCATTCTGACCTAAAGAGGTCTGCAGCAACCTGTCCCTTGGTGCAGGAGAACGATGAGACCTCCGTGGCAACCACCTCAGCTAGAGGCACGTCAGATATCCTGAATGGCATGTGGAACGTAGGCCAAATGGGATACCTAGCCATTGGATTGTCAGTCAGCCCAGGATAACAATCAATCAACATGGGACACTTACCCCCCTTCCAGCGACTTCTGTCACCCAAATTCCCGTCATAAAATAGCGAAATCCTATTCAAAAGACTATCATCTATTCTAGAGCCTAACTTAAGATAGAATTTTTGAGCTAAGAAACGACGTCTTAAAAACAACGGATGTACATTAAGTTCGCTCTCCATGACGTGAATTGGGGTTGACTTGAGGAAGCCACCGCATAATCTGAGAGACTGGTTCTGTACCATGTCTAGTTTTTTCAAAACATTGAAGCTCGCATTTCCATAGATAAAGGATGCATAGTCCATTCTGCTTCTCACTAAAGCTAGGTACAGTCGCCTTAAGTGAATAGGGTGGACCCCGAACTTAGAACCTCCAACAAAACTTAGTATTTTGACGTATGAAAAACATTTCTCAGCAATTTCATTCACGTGCTTTGACCATCTAAGTCGGCTGTCCACCCACACACCCAAAAATTTTATACATTTTACAAATTCAATTTCAAAATTATTCAGTGTTAAATGAAGGGGGGGTATGCGGTACTTTCTAGTAAGTAAACATAATTTAGTTTTACTGTATGATATTTCTAAACCTATTTCTTCTAATAATTTAACAAAATTAGTTAATGTTTTTTGCATAACTTGAACACATTCTTTAACATTATTTCCTATATGGGTCATTTTCATTTTGAGTGTAAGATGGTCGAGTACTTTAAATCTTTTTGTTTCTCCTCTAATTGATTAGTTTATATATCTAAATATTTACTAATATAGTTTTCCGAGCTTAAATCGTCGAAGGTTGCTGGAAAAACCCCCCTGAAAAAAATTACCACCCACGTGCTTGACAACTTGCTCACGTTTTTGACTATCAATGAAAAATAGACGACCACGTACATGACAGGTTACCACGTTCTTGACTATTGCTTTCAATTTCGACAAAAAATCTCCAGATTTGCGAGTTATGGTATTGTATTATAAAAGAAAACAATTAAATTTAGAATCATACATTTATTATTTTACTTAAAATATTAATCATTTAAACATGACAACGAAAACCTCTTTGTTGCAGGGAGAACTTGCATTATAATAAAAACTTATTATAATGCAAGTGGTAAGATATCTAATAATCTCTTACATCAATCTTATTTATTCTAAATTCTTACACACTTAATAACACTTTTTTATATATTTATTAATTTACTTTAAGAATATTAATCATTGAAACATAACAAAAACTTGTTTAATCACTTATTTATTTCTTCTACTTATTTTAATGTAAGTGGTAAGTTACCTAATTATCTCTGGTATTATTTATTTTTCTGGCACCTTATTTATTATCTTAATCAGTCTCATTTATTATCTGGCACTAGTATCAAGGCAAGAAATCAATCATAAAATAATAAAGTATTTACTGTCCTCCACGCAATTCTAAATTCTTACTAACATTGTTTTTATTCTTATATTATTTTACTTAGAATATTAATCAATTACACATAATAACAAAGACTAGCCTCAACTCAAGCAACTAAACATAAAATAATTAAGTAACTTTTTAGAAATTAACTGTCCTCCACGAGGTTCTAAATTGTA
Organism: Schoenobius gigantellus; assembly: GCA_963935595.1. Classification (NCBI taxonomy): domain Eukaryota; kingdom Metazoa; phylum Arthropoda; class Insecta; order Lepidoptera; family Crambidae; genus Schoenobius; species Schoenobius gigantellus. Next base: position 8,441,784 of record OZ012555.1, on the reverse strand, counting down.
AGAAAATTAATATCACTTTTTTATCAGTCTTACATAATTGAATATTTTTTTGCAGAAAAATCAAAATGAAAAACGATTTCACCTCGTCGGGTGGGTGTTGGTTCCGGCAGTTAGCACATAATATAGTTTACTGCCTTTATTTCTGGGTCAGCCTTTATTCGAGCATGTCTTCGTTTTTCAACCTCTCTTTTTGCTTTTTTCTTCTGCTCCTCAGTCTTTTTGTTTTTTCTAGCGATCTGTAAAACAATGTTATTAAAACAAAAAAATTAATATAAAAATGCTATTTTACAAACCAATAAACAAAAAGATTATTAAATACGTTTAGTTAAAATAAATTGAGCACAATTATCTTCAAAAAATACTGAAATAATAAAACTAATTTGACTTTAACTAACTTTAACTTTTTTTAAACTTTAATTGAACTATTTATTATATTTAATTTAACTAACTTTAATTAACTTTAACTAACTTTAACTAACTAGTTTGACTTTTTTAGTCAAAAACATGACCACCTGTCAAAAACGTGTATAATTCAAGAACCGAAAATCCACGTTTTTGACAAATGAACAGAGCCACGTCTTTGACATAATTGAAACGTGCCGGTAAAACATAACCTAAAAGATTCACGATGGACATGCAAATTGATTTACGCCATTTAGACTATATTTCTCACCAAATACATGAAGATTGTCAGTAAAAACATTAATTGAAAAGAAATAGTTTCGATCATGGTTTTGACATGTTATGCTTTACATTTTTAACACCAGAAACTTCAAAAAATCTTACCTTGATTATTGTAAGCTTCTATCCTCTTGTCAATCCAAAATTCAAATGGCCGACTCGATGTCTTTTACTTCCGGTGTTGCCCGCTTTTTAAAAAAATTCCCAACAACGTTATTAGCGACGTTTGTCGAAATTATGGGTATGCACGTTTTTGACAGTTTTTTTTATCACAGGACAAAGTGAGTTATTTAAAATCTAAATTAATAATCAAATCTTCATTAAATTGTGTTATCTGATAGATAAAATAGTAATATACACTATGGATATCTTCTATTTTATTATACTTGCGTAGAAAACATGTACAGGGCCACAGACATTCAGTAAACGGGTTTTGCACACACCACGTTTGATGACATTTTAAAACATTTTTTTTTATTATAATTTTTATATTACATATTGATATACAAAAGATGCTTGCCTGCCTAAAGACAAAAGAGACACATATGTTATAAAAGTAATAACTGTAACTTTTTCAACTAGGGCCAGAAAAACACCATGTCACAAAAAAAAACTGCTGATGCAAATGACCCATATAGTAAAAAGCAAAGTCATCGGCATATTGAGATATGTTAATATCACTTTTAAGAGCGTTTGATATAAAAATAGTTGCAATATTAAACAGGATCGGAGACATGGGGTCACCCTGAGCCAAACCTTTACGGGACAGCCTCGACAATCTCGAGCCCTGCTGACATTCGTACACCAACCTGCGCTCACCCAGATATTCATACATATACCTACATATATATGGATCTATGCCATAACCCTTAAGGCAGTTAATGAGAGTTACAACACATACATTGTTATATGCATCCTTGATATCTGAAAAAGCACACAACACATATTTCTTATCAGATAGCGCTATTTCAGAATCAACTGAAAACCGCGCCAAATTGTCAGAACAGGAAAAGCCACGCCGAAATCCTAATGTACAGTCATTAAATAGCTTTTTATTTTCAAACACATATTCTAATCTTTTTGTAATCATACAATGAAAAACTTTAACAATACAATTAATTAAGGATATTGGACGAAATTTTGTATGACTATCTGACCGCTTAGGTATTGCAACAACTTTAACCTCTCTCCACTGTCTAGGGATCTTTCCATGCTTGTAAACTAAGTTATATATTTCCAATAGTATCCGTTTAGCTCGTTCAGGAAGATTATATATCATCGAATACACTATCCCATCTAAGCCCGATGAGGTATCCTTTCTTTTAATAACTGAAGTGAGCTCATTCATGGTGAAAAAATCTGTGGAAGCGAGCGAAAAATCAACGGAAAATGGTGGCAGATGTACACTGTCCGGGGTGAGCTGACGGAGGAAGGTTTCCGCCTCAGCCGCATCAGGTCCGTCCTTGGGCGGAACCCGGCCGCAGCCTCGCATCCACCTCAATCTCCGCCATACATTAGAGCTGGACATCCTGTAATCAACCGAATCACAGAACTCCTGCCATGATTTACGCTTAGCATCTCGAATTAATTTTCTAGCAATTTTAATCTTTTCAACGTATGTGTTGTAGCTCTCCGTATTCCGATATTTGCGCAATAATTTTAACGCCAACCTCCTTTCTGCAATCGCTCTCGATATATCCTGGTTCCACCATGGTTTTGGTTGAAACTTGGAGTGAGGGCAACGACTTATCTTAACAAAAGGAATTGACTCCCTAACCGCGTCATCAATAAGGGTTATAAATGAATCATAGGTATCCTGCAAATTATCACTCATTAAAAAGCTTTCACTAGAGTGCTCAATAGTCTGCTTGTATTTTTTCCAATCCGCTCTCTTAACATTAAGTTTTTTCTCATTTGCTATGACACAAGAGTTACGAAATTTGATTTTTACGAGGAGATGATCACTGCCTAAACTTTCATTTGTAACAGACCATTCAAATTCAAGAGCCAAGTCCGAGCTAACAAAAGTTATATCCGGGGACGAACAAATTAAGGAATCATCCAATCTCGCGCAGCGCGTAAAATCCTTTTCATTCAAAACCATGTACCTATGCTCCAAACTGCTTTCCGAAACAAGACGACCCCTGGTATCAGTTTTGTAGGACCAAGCCGAATGGTGGGCATTAAAATCCCCCGTTATAATTGTTCTACTTGAAAAACAGCCAAATAATGAGTCATAATCCTGTCTACTTATTTGAACACTTTGAGTTGAGTATACACCAATAACATACTGCAGTTTGGAATCATTCAATAGCTCAATACATATATAATCAATATTGCAATCTGGTAAAGATAAATCAATATATCTGGCAGGTACAGATCGGTGCACAAAGACAGCTAGGCCAGCGTAGCCATCGTGCCTATCTTTCCTAAAACAAGAAAAACCAGACAAACTTACCCGTTGATCAGTTGACAGCCATGTCTCCGAACATACACATATATGTATACATTCCTTAGTAAGGTACGCTTCTAAGTCACTTTGCTTAGGAATCAAACTCCGGCAATTCCACTGGATGATATTCAATGTATATTGCTTATTTGTATATTTAATGGACATTTATTATAAATTATTATTTAAAAGTAAGTTAATAAATATTTATATATGTATATATATATACCTATAGTAGATTGGTAGTTACTAATAAATTAGTTGATGTCAAAAGCAGTAATTTTTTCTGAATACGTAAAATACGGCTTTTTAAGTTTCTGCATGTAATAATAGGAATTAAATCTTTAAACATATTAATAAGGCTATTGATATCATCAGTGTATTGACTAGTAATCCCACTTATATCTCTTTCACCAAATGTTTCTTCAAGATAGCTTTTGATTTGCCGTGCACTTAATGGATATATTTTATTTGAATTTAACAAGTGAGCTTCAATCACTAACCACTCAGACTTATCAATATTAAACACAGGGGATTTTCGTTGTTTTTTCGATCCCTTTGTTTCAATAACAGCATCCAGACTAGCTTGGGAATCCTCACTGTAGTTTTCGTCGCTATCTGAGGTCATTTTCGTCATTTCAGGTTGGTTCCTTTCATATGGCTGGTCATCATTCGATAGTGTGGATTTCGTGGACTCCGTTAGGGGCCGTGGTCTTTTAAATGAGGGTAGTTCACGTTCACGTCCAGGAGGGTCCGGTGGAGATGTTAAGTTTGGCGGTGTATCGTCATTGTTGGATGTTGTAGGGCATCTATTTGCCACATGTCCCTCTTGCTTACAAACGAAACATGTAAGTGTATCTGAAGATACATATACCCAATATGTGGTACTATCAAAATCTATTTGTATTCTGTCTGGCATTTGGTTATAGTCTTCTGGCGCCACATAAACTTGACGGCGGAAACTTAATATGTGGTTGTATCCTGGTTCATTTAACCCAGCGCGTAGAAAGGACACCGTTGACATAGGTTTAATGTTTATTTCAGTAAGTTTATCCTCAATCACCTTATGGGGTATTATTGGGCAGACGTTCGACAATATTATACGTTTGTTTTTGCTTATGAGCGGGCGAACAGCTAATCTTTGCTCCTGAATTGTAATGAACTTATGATTATCACACACATATTCAGCCAGTTCTTTAGTAGCTAAGAATATACAGACGCGATTATTTGAGATCCTAGACAGGAATCTTATCTTTGTAGGATCAATAAGTTTGCCCAGAGCTTGAGCGTATTCTTTCACCTGTAATTGTTCGCTTGCATCAATTACAATGGCTTGATCCTTTTTGGGAAACACATCTTGTTGAGCTATATTGGCGTAACTAGGAGTGGGCTGAGACGATTGGGAATTCATTCTGTAGGATTTTTATGGCGTATACCCTGTAGTCAGAATAACACCGCTGACGATATAACACAATCACTTCACTTTAAAGTTTTAAACAAAACCGGTTTCATTTTACAATTCTTTACGTAAGACTCGCGGAAAGGAATTCACTCGCGTAGATCAGTAACGACACGTGTGATCCCTAAGACGTCTGTCTTATCACTGATAGTGGTAATAAAAACCATAAATACAAAAAAGATCGATTAGTAATTCAGATATGTCATACGTACCTATAGTACCTACAGTCAGCATATTCCAATTAATTTGGAAATGATACAAAACTAGTATGGAGAACAATAGCTCAATCGTGATCCAGTAAGCTTGAATTTCAAAAGGATGCAACGAAAAGCCACTTAGTATTTACAACACAAATACCACAACTACCGTCAATGTTTGAACGTAATAAGAACAACCGCACGCTGTGCAACGAATATTCATTAGCGTGATATTCCAATCCAATGTGCCTGTGAAATACGCGAATAATGCAGATAAGTATTTAATAAACACTTTCTGTTATGAAGGGTGGGCCTTTGTAGTTTGAAAGGGAATCACAATAAATTATTTAACGATAATTCCGACGCAATGTCGCAATCGAGCTTTATGTTATACCTATAGATAGATTGTATTTTGTTCCTTTTCAAATGTTTACACAGAAAAGTTGCAACGAGACATTTGATTTTTTTCCCGTTGGTGGTAGGGAGGGCTTCTCAGCCCGACTTAGCTACCACCGTCTTACCTAAGTTTGTCGCCATAGTAACAATGTTAAAAGCATTGTTGTGTTGAGACAATTAGAGGTAAGATATAGCCAGTTCCAGTTGAGGAGTTCAGGTAAAGGTCGCTCGGTCTTACCGTCATTTACCATGAAGGTCAAGAGCGTCCCTGCCGTATTTAAAAAAAGTAGTAAACTCCAAATTTGTTTCGATGTTTTTTGTAAAGAAAAAACCGGCTTAACGACGCGGTCTCATCTCGATGCCGTACTACAGCACGCCTACGCCAGCTCAAATTCCAAAAATAAAGTATAATGTTCCAATATTTTTATGATTTGTAGAATATATTCATTTTCGCTTGAATAATAAAATGGCTGAGGCTATAAGCGATAAATTGTAAATCCACCGTGTTGCCGTGTAGTGCGGTGCGCCCGCTCAGTAGTTGTTGTTTTATGTAAAAACTGCAAGTTGGAGCACACATTTGAACCGAGTCGTTTCAAACGTGTACTTGCAGTTGGTCGGTTAAACCGATCAATGCGGCCACGGTTGCTACCGTGAGCTGGCACCGCGCATCGTACGGCGTCGTGAGCGTCGTCGCGAGTTGGATCCGCTCGCCGAGGGTTCCGGACAAACTTATATAAGTTCCTAACTATGTACATATTTACCGTTTTCAGTTCTTCCCTAACATGTGCTATCTATAAGGCATGGCTTCTTGCCAATCATGATCCTAGTTCAACGGAAGATTCCCTTGTGTTTATCTTTTGATCGCGTTCACTTACAAGTATGATTTTTTATAGCTGTAAGAGACTGTAAATCCGAGTGTACCTATATTTGATATAAATTTCAGTTTCATATATTTACGTGTTCCCAAGAAAAAAAACGTTGACAGACGGACAACGAAGTGATCTAATAAGGGTTCCATTTTTGTTGCAACTTAGTTGCATTTTAGTTGTACTTTTTTATTTTTAATCCATTTTTGTCGTGTGGCAACTTTTGTATTCTCTTCGTACGTGCCTGGTTGAACTGAATACACGCTTTTAAGTGAGTGCTTTGTTTTATTTAAAATTGACGCCACCAGACACTAGAGAAAAATACAATCCACACTAAAAGTAACAACTTTTTCCCTTTTGTTGTAGGTAACCCTAAAAATATATAAAAAATTGTCGCAACAAGGGCAAAAAGAGCAGTTTCAACTCGAATAAATTTGCGATCGTCCGCTAGTTGTACAAAGGGGAAAAAATCACTTCTTGGCAGCTTATTATAACTAATGCAGAATCGAATTTCTCTGCCCCCGGGGTGACCCTTGAAACCTTTTATGTAGTAATGGATCATCTATCAAAAACAAAAAGAAACAGTCGAAAAGATAGAAAACTTACATACACTATACATAAGTGCGTAATGGATTTCGAGGGAAGGGCCTCCAGGGCAATGATTTCTTTAGAAATTGATTGTGCGTTGTTTGTTTTTGGGTTGAGAGGGGTTTTTATTTAGAACATCGAAGGTCAGATGAAATGTACTGATAGATAATGCAAATGCAATTCAAAATGTATCTAATTAAATAATTTAAAGTTTAAGTTTTATATTATACAGTACGAAGTCACTAAATATTAAAAAAAAACACAATTACATCTGTGTAATGTATGTTAGATGTATATGTATGCATGTTTGCGTATATTGATGAGACTAGGAGTATTCTAGAATATATTTCTTATATCTAAGTGTATGTTATGTTTAAAGATGTACTTTGCGAACTTTTCTAATTTTGGTTACCCACACACGTAGTCCATCTTAAGGTTGGGTGGAAAATATAGCTTATTGCGATAAGGCCACCCACTGTCGTCATCATCATCATCATTTTAGCCAAGAGACGCCCATTATTGGACATAGGCCTCCCCCAAGGATCTCCATACCCCACCCACTGTACCGTACTTAAACTATTTTTATTTTATTCACTGTGTGTAATGTCCAAATCTATCTACTTCTGGCTTAGGGCGCGGTCGCACGATACTTCAAGAGATTTATCGCTCACGGCAACGCAGCCTCTCATTTCGGTCAGAGCCTTGGGAAAAAAACCGACGGTTTTTGACCGTGATGATACTTCCATAAAATCACACTATTTACGCCATGGCTCGCGTGGCGTAGGGTCTCCGTGGAAAGCCCACAGCGAGCAATAACAATTCGACACTAAACCGAATATGGGTCAGTGGGCGCCGACAGCCCGCCTTACAGCCGGGAGCCACGTATTAACGTGCTTTCCGATGCAAATGTAATTAACTGTAGCATAAAACAGATTAATTTATTCCTCGGCGACTTCGAGTTAGCTGTGAATAGAGTTGCGCGAATACGAAAAATATGCGCTACAATAAATAACCAAACATTTGCTTTCGTTGGTATCAGTCCGCGCGGATTGCAGTGGTAAACGACAAACAGGTAAGTAATAAAAATGTATACAGCCTGTATAAATGTAGATAATCTAAATTTATATAGCGTGTATAAATTTAAAGTTCATCCAATTTACAATACAAAAACAACCAAAGTAATATGTATTTTTTTTACTTATCCCAGATTATAATTTACCGACAGTGTCCGAGTATCACGAGAAATGAAGATAGCTAAGTCCAGATGAAAATTTGATTAAACAACGTTTATTTGTGTAGCCAAATGATCTAGTTCGTTTTGTTTCATTCCGAAACACGTACAAGGTGTTGAAACACAATTTGATAACATCAAAAGTTGGAAGCTAGCTTAATAAAAAATATACATAGGTCACACTCAGTTTCCGGAATTGATCACTTACATAAACAATATTTAAAAAGTTATTACTACATTTGTAACCTTTTTCCGGTGAGCATGAGATGGAATTTAAGATAGGTAAGGTTGTAGTTGTTAATAAAAAAATGTAAGAGCCTACTTGGAAAAGTGTATGGATATATTTTTCAAGGGTACCTCCAGACTTCAGAGGTTGGAACTGGTTTAATAAAATATACAAATGATATACAACATGCAATTGATAAGCTTAAACTTAACAGTTACAATGTTGAGCTTGTAGTGGCTCACAACACGATATTGAACCTTAGTTTAACAAAACAAAAAAAGAGACCTCACGCGTTGTTCCTCAGTTATCAAGACTGAAGTAATCCAATCATTGCGTACGCACCTTGTTAAAGTAATTACGTGTATATCCTTATAGTATTACAGCCACTTGCTTGTCCGGACCATATTCGTCAAGACACAGTTAGTAGTTAGGCAAGACAATGCAGAATGGACCCGAGCCGGATCAGACCACCAGAGTGCGAAATATGTTAGTAAAGCTGCTCCACTGCGAGATCCCTAATTCCGTGGTAATAGGTAATACTTGTGATAAGGGAGGAAAGGTGCGGTGGTAATGGGAATGGGAACCGTGAGTATGCTTTTTAATCAAACGAATTTCATTTGATCCATGGGACGATCTCGGAGATTTATTAAAGTAGATCAAAAGTGAAATGGGAACACGAATAGAAACTCTAAAACAAAATAACACAGAAGTTAAAACGTGGTCACCAGAATGGCGAACCTACGCCACAGCAAAAATTGTGATGAAGAGTTTGATTTACCGTGTTCTCTGTGGGTTTTAATCAAAATATTAAGATATTAAAATATTCCATTTAGGTCAGCTCATATCGAGCGACTTCTCTTTCACGCTTCAAAACGGGAAAGGGCCAGATTTAATCGACCTCATCCTGACAACGTCAAATCGGAAAAGAAAGGGGTCAAGAGATGGGGTCTCCATTCAACCATAGTACTCGTACATACTCGGCAATAACTAAACAGATGATCAAAACACAATAAAACACAATAATATTCTATCCACCGACTCAACATTAGCCAACATAGTTGTTTGCTTAAAGAAACAAAATTGAAGGTTTTGTCCAATTAGAATATAATTATTATGAACATTTGCAACTATCTCAGTTCACCTAAGATGTTCACGTGCTTATATCAACTCGGAACAACGGGAAGGCTGTATGGCGGCGATCCCTTGCTCACAAAGAATGAGAAAGTTGCACAAAAAAAACTACAACAGATGTTAGTTCTGTCATAACAATGATCAATAATTTCAAGAATGTTTTTATGAGATGAATGTTTAATGTTTTTATTTCAGAATATCAAAAAATTGCTTGAGTGTCACTAATTAATGACAGTGAAATCAATGATTTGTGCTTACCACCTAGTGTTAAAAAAAATAGTGAAGCACTGGAAAATGGACCGTAGAATACAATTTGCTTCATTTGACTCTCAATTGTTTTTACATTGTGGCGTCATTAGAAAAATTGCATGATTACAATAAAATGGATTTAACTCGGAAAACTTTCAAAATCTATTTGCGACAGTTATAAGCCCAACCGTTGCTCGTTAACTGGGCTCTTCACTATAAGCACTAAATAACTAATAAGTGGGCGGTACGCGTCAAGGAAGTCCCACGATATTATTTGTAGTAAATTTTCTCGGAAATACTAAATACGAAACATTACGGACGTGATCTGCTAAAAATATCATCTTTTATTATTTTATCATCCTAATCGTATTATATTTCAGATAAATTATCGAAAAATTGAGACCGATAAAATCAGTAAAAGATTTTTTAAGCAATAAAGTTATTTCAACAAATTCAAAAATCTTTACTCAACATTGATAAGCCTATACAGGCAGTTATTGACGACAAAACAAAAGAAAATTCTGAATAGAAGGAAGCAATAAAATACTCAAAGAAATAAAATTCAAGGTTCCGCCGAGGCTGCCTCGCTACTGGTCTTTATTTACACAGAACATTATAGAACTAACTTTGGACACCACTCCGTGGCTAGGCAATAGCCTAGCCTAGACTGTGTAGGTTATATGACGAAATCGTCAAAAGAACATCACTATAGCACGGTAATATAGTGACTATAGATTTATTCCATAGCAGCTTAACAGCTTTCAAACATTCGACGTGCTAACTCTATACTTATAAATAGTATAATTGCTATCCTACATTAAATTATTATACTGTATTCCTTTAAGGTAAGATATTGATAACATTATTGTTAACCGTTATGTTTATGGTGAATGATGAGGCCGTCTATAATTGGAGTTGCACCTATCTAACAACTAATTACTTTGTGTTTTAAATTATAAAATGATGTAGACTCTGTTGATGGTCCAATGAATAAATAAATAAATAATAGTAGGTATATTATGCAACTAGATCTAGCAACCTGCATACATCTGCGAAGAAATTCATTGGTGTATGTGAAGTCGACCAATCCGCACTGGGTCAGCGTGGTCGACTAAGGCCTAATCACCCTAACATAGTACCCTAGCTCGTGCTCGAGCCCCTCGGTGGGGACGTATATGAGCTGTGATGATGATGATGATGATGATGATGAGATGAATAGATAGATGAATCACGAGCAAGTGAAGGATTCTAATGACTGAATCACGACCATAGGGAGTGATTCAAGTGTTAGGATCCTTAGCGACACGAGTGATTCATGGCCCTCGATATAAATCCGTTTTATTCAAGAGTTGCATACATTACTACGAGAAAAAAAAAGATTTCAGTGAAAATAGACATTCAATGAAGAAAAAAGGAAGGTTAAAATAATTAAATCGCATATTAAAATTGTAACAATTATTAAAATTAAGAGTAATTTAATTCTAATGCCAAACTTCTTGTAGAAAATGTCGACCAATCAAATCTCGGGGAGTTATTCGCACAAGTAGTTTGTATGTCAAGTATTCATTGTACAAGGTGTTTGTATCGTATATTTTTTGTGCAAGGATATAAGTATAGCATATAATAAGCATAATAAGTATAGCATTGAGCATATAATAAGTATAGCATTGAGATGGAGGTATATATTGGTGTGTTCTAAATTCAAACACAAAAACAGTGATGAAAAGTTGTTTTTATTCACTTTTCGGTGAATAAAATAAGCTTTTTAGCGGGGGAATGGTATAAAACATATTTAACCATGTTAAAATACGCGTCAGGTCGACATGGCAATCGGTTGGTATGAGATTTAGAGTAGATCGGAGATACCCCGCACATCCCCACAGCACTTCCAGTTCCAAATCTCTGTTCTATTTCTTCAGTTATGGAAATCATAATAATACCGCGTCGACGCTACGCACAACCAGGACTTAATATCATCAGCATACATTGAAAATCAGGACAGTCTCTATCTAGTATAATAATACTTGATACTTTATATCGCCATTGACACACACAACAACTCAAAACAATCCTAATCGAACAACGGAGAGAGCTGTATAATCCAATTGCCTCATATTTTTCTTTCACAACACTCTCAGCATTTATTTCAGTATTCTCTATTAATATTGGTGCCATTATTTCTTTATTTCTTTATACTTTGCAAACTTTATTTTCAACATTTATATTATAATGTTTCGCTACAAAGATTATGATAACGTCGATAGAGATTGCGGATAACTGCCATCGTTAAATTTGATGTTGACTTCCATACGTTTTTCGATAACACAAAAATAATTTATACATTTGCTATTCAGAATATTTGTGTTAGGAATCTTTCGTAGTATTGCTTTGATTTGATTGGTACTTTTGAGACAGTCTTTATTAAGGATATTACCACATTAACAGTTACAAATATTTTGTGTTATTATTATAAGCAAGTCATAAAAAAATCTATGATTTTGAGGCCGTTTCGTTGACGAATACAAAGTACAAACGTTAGACAGGAATAACACCTAACAATATCAAGACCACTAACATATGTATTATGTATACAGCTTTGTATATTATGAGTATTTAATTTAATAAACATATAAAAAGTTGATGAAAAAGTGTAGTCTTATAACCACAGTTTGCTAGGAATGCAACCAAAGGAGTCATCGACTGTGACAGTGTGCGTCACTAACCCTATATTGTCAACACTGATACTGCAAACGATAAAAACGAACGCCACCGCATAATTAACAACCGAATCCCAATTCATAAGCAAAACTCGGCAGACATAGATCGACTTTTAGTAATTTAAATCGTCGTCGAAGCAGAAATATTTCAAGAGGAAAACAAACGGTGACACGCAATTTCATATTTAGAGAATCAATTACGGCAGCGCACCGGTGCTAGGCTGACATCAGACCTACCGATCTGATCCGTTCCGATCCGCAATTTGTTTGACATGCAACCGGACAAGGGGCATTATTTATTGAATCATTCGTCTGGCGTCAAGCATCGTCTGGGCGATTTCTATAGAATTTTATTTTGTCGATAATCAAAACATTGTAAATGTTCGTCGTGATATTCTACTGATTCTCTTATAAAACGAATCAAGAATGAGTAGAAACGAGCGCAGACTCCACGCCAGACGAATATTCAAAAGCAGGACACCAATAGGCTTACTCTTGGAACCCGTGGCGATCGATCGACATGAAATTGTGATTTACATTATTCCTGAGTTGCGACACCGCCGCCAAATTGGATCCGTATTCCATATTCCTCGGATCCTATTAAATGACAATGAGATTGGTTCACTCCAATAAGAATCTTATGCGGCGCTAGCGTTGCACTCAAGAGCATAGTCAAAGAATTTAAATGATTAGCAGGCTGATGATTATTTGTATTTAGTCGTTAGTATTACTAATACAAGAACTACCTATATTTTGACAGTTTGTTATATGCCATAGCTTTAATTTGTATTATTTTTTAATACTAAAAAATCAAAAAACATCTTTATCGTTTAAATTCCGGGACTGTACATTTTCTCTCAATCTCAATTTCAGTGCGGTTTTAACACTGTCTTAACATAGTCTACTACTACGAGTTCGGATCAGTGGGTGTGAAGATCGGTACATTTCGTATTGCATTCTAGCGTTTCACTTTCCATTGTTTCTCTACTTACAATCGGTACGTCTGTTGCCAGCCTAAAGCACACAAGTCGATGGCATAAAACTTGATGGCGGGGCCGGGGGTTCCAACGAAAATGAATTGATTGAAATAAAACGTCCGCATCGAGTTACCGGCGGGGGTGTAATTGTCAAGTTTATCGGGACGAAATTTAACGAAGAAGACAATGAAATTTTGTTAAATAAAACGGAGCCAAATGAAGTTCAATTCATTAGTATTGACAAATCGGGCAAACTGAATTTATATAGAACGGATGCTGAAGTCTAAGCGTTTTACAGATATATAATCAATCATCAAAGTGCGGACGAATACATTGTCAGTATTAGAAATATAAAAGCTGCTGGAGCTGTATCGCATACAAAATAAATATAAATTGCATATGAGACTCGACTGAGACCACATACAAACCGTTTAAACAGTTTTGTGGACCTTTTGGCTTAAAAATTGTATTAAACCTGTTGTATTAATAAATAAATTAAAAAAAGCAAACACTAAAGTTTATACATACGAGGGATGCAGAAGTGCGGCTCTCTAAGTCCTTTCTTAATGTTTTGAGTGTTGAATTGGCGTTTCTTTCTGCGTGTTGTCATTAATAACGTAACCAACCAAAGTATTCTTTAATATCAAGAAATCAAACTCCACTTCGCGATCAAAACTTTCACTATGGACTCAGAGACTTGACCCTGTGTTGAGTTACAATGTTAAAACGAGAGCGGGTACAGGGTTACGCAAATCACTGAAAATAGTCAGTATCATTCATAGCTCTATTTGATAAAAGTAAAATAGATGCTAATAATGAGCTGGGTATGCAAACTTATGGCGCGTTGCTTTCAGAATCGCACATGATATCTGTATATCGAAGTATTTGATTAATAGCAGTAATGATTTCAATTGTTAGAAAATATGACGCACCACTCGACCTTTAATAAATGGCATACCATAAAGAAACAGAATTAAATGTCAAAGAACAAAACCTAAAAATGACAGAGGTCTAACACATCATTGAAGGATAGGTTACGTGAACAGAATTGATAAATCTTGCACGTACAACCGATGCCTTTATTCCACTATATTAATATTTCAAGGGGGCAGTTCCATCCATCCCTCTTCTCAACAGAAAGTAGTGAGATCGCGTCCATTGAAAGCCCGTAAGGCAACTTTGGCCGGCCATTTTCTGCGGCCATTCCCTTTATAGCCAATCGTAATGGACACTACGAGGAGAAAAAAGTGCTTTCCGAAGTGGAATGAATCGTAACAAAGGTTCGTATTGTTTTATTAAAAGGCTAATGCTTAAAGTTAATACGAGAGAACACAGTTCCAATACACATTAGAGAAATGATGACAATGATTTCAACAGCTTTGCATTATATATTAATAAAATAATAGATAAGCAACTAATTAATCAACCGAATAAGCAAAAATCTTAAGTCGACAGAAAAACACATAATCTCATCCCAATCTTGAATATAAGAGAGACGGTCCCCACGCAGTGTCAGAAAATAAATAAATTAACAAATCCCTGCATGTATACGACCTTTAATAATTTCACTCAACTTCGATGAATAACACAAAGAGTACTTGACACAGCCATTGCTAATTGTCGACTCATAAAAAATGAAAAAAAAAACCGTGCTCAAAAACCAGGAAATTGTAAATCCGATCCGCTCTCAAACGGCGATTTGGGATTAGCGAACCTCAGATTTCATGGAACAAAAAACGAGAGACCCGGGAAACACTGACTGTTCCACGATTTTCCCACTGGACCACTGCGAAGCTAGTGTAGAGCTGCACGCGACGCGCTTAATATTAAATACTCAGAATAGCATGTTCGTGAAATCAGATTAAAAATAATTTGGCACTCAGCGGACTAAGAACCGTAACAGTCCCAGAGTACGGAAAATGAAATGCTAATAATCGCGAAGTAACGAGGTTTGTACATAGGTCTGTGTTTCATGACTTTGGTGAGATTTATCCAGAGTACTAACATTAAGTTAATTACCAAGTATATGTAAGTGCAAAATACTACGCAAGATTTTACGTGGTCTACAAACTGACGAATAAAATCACGGAAACGTATGTACGTATGTATCAGGCCGCAGAAAAATTTGCAACACATAAAATATATCACGCCGAAAAACCATTGCACTGAAGAATTGATGAAGGAGACAACAAAAGTATCTACGAATATACAAAAATAAAGATTTACAAATGAAATGAATATGTCGATAGAAAATTAATGAACGTCACACGCGTAGATGCATAATACTACATCATCATCATCATCACAGCCCATATACGTCCCCACCGAGGGGCTCGAGCCTACCCTATATTAGGGTGATTAGGCCTTAGTCAACCACGCTGGCCCAGTGCGGATTGGTCGACTTCACATACATCATTGAATTTCTTCGCAGATGTATGCAGGTTGCCTCACGATGTTTTCCTTCACCGTAGGAGCGTCAGACAAATGTACATATGAAATTCGAAACGAAAAACACATTGGTACATGGCGGGTCTCAAACCCCGACCCCCCGATTGGAAGGCAAGTGCCGAGTCCACTGCGCCACCGACGCTCTTAACTACTACTCGACGAATACTACATATCCAGTTCCTAAGTTTACAAGCACCATATTATTGATGTCGCTATCAGGTTGGGTACATCACTAGCATGCTATTTGGCATCGATTGACCGGTGCTTCGCTTTTATGTCCCGTCGTAAAAGCTAGCTAGATCCGCGAAAAAACTATAGCGGTGCTGACTTGCCTAGCTTATATGTTAATTTGATTGAACAGATACTGGGAACTGGGATGTACATGGAAAAAGGTTTAAAGATCAGTTCCGTTTGATAGTTTAGTTCCATCGTGGAATAATTATATTTACAGGCATGTAAGTCAAGCCTTGTGTTTGTATTGACACAAGGTGTTATAATGATAGACAATTATTATGACTGACATAATTGAAAGATGTAATAATAAAAGTATAAAGTACAAAGATTAATTAAAAATGATTGTCATTTTTAGTCAACAATGTCACTGATTGTGACTACACAATTTTCATATTGTAATGTAATATCATTTTCTTTTGATATTGAAGCTGCCGATATAAATTACCGACATATTTATATTGTCTCTTTCAATACTTCTTTAATAATCAGTTGATGGAGTTTTAATGTCATATGAGATTTCCACATGGATATTGTACCCCCAACCTTCTGCGAAATAGCGACGAAGAAAACCATTGCATATTCATATTCCAAAATGTCGATACTAATTAGTTGCTACTTGCAAATCATTCTCAAACGATTTACCTGTGAAAGAATATAGTGATGTATACGCCGACGGAGTGATTAATCATGTGCTTTTTGGAAAGAGGGCAAGTATCAAGAACACTTCAGCGCGCGTCAAACTTCCGAAAGATGCCACTTCTTGTCGTTATAAGTTTCGAGGTTCGTTCTCCTTATAAAAAATGAACAGGGCTATATAGGTTAATAGAACTTTATAACTCATTAGTGGATCGCTCCAAACTTCTAAACGTATATACAATTGAGCGTTTTGTTGCTATTGGAAATTGTATTAATGCAGAATACATAATAGGAGTGAACGTAATGTGAAATGGAAATAATAGGTATTATATAAAAATACACAGGCATAAACAAATAAATAAAATGTTAAATCAATTGTAAGTAATTGTCACGTATAAAAGGATCGTCGTGGCTTAAGTGGATGAAAAAAGAAGTGAAGATGAATAAAAACCATAAAACTATTTGCTTATTTGAATACTCCATATATACAATTAATAAAAATCTATGTAACAATGACAAACATAACGATGTAAAAGCTAATGTTTGATAAATCTTTTTCCCTTTATGGCCGTATCAAAATTTTTTCAAATGCCGGGTTGTATTAACGTTTACATTTTATTTTTCAGAGAAATATTCAATAACTAGCTGTACCAGCGAACTACGTTTCGCCGTATATTTTTTACCCGTTTTTGCAAGATTTGTCATTGATGCTCAGCTCCTATTAGTCGTAGCGTGATGTTATATAGCCTAAAGCCTTCCTCGATAAATGGACTATCCAACACAAAAATAATTTTTCAATTTGAATCAGTAGTTCCTGAGATTAGCGCGTTCAAGCAAACAAACAAACTCTTCAGCTTTATAATATTAGTATAGATTCAACGCCATAAGAATTTGGCAAAATCTTTGACATTTTTTTGCACAATTAGAAATAACTAAAATTCACAAACAGGAAAGGAGATTCCTTTACCTATGTGGATTTATCACTAAAAATGGTCTTTTCCAGCCAACCTCAATGGATGTTTGTCAAGATATACTTGTACGCCTTGTAACGATTGTGAAAGCAATACATACATACATATAAATGAAATAATCAACATAGTATGCACTTTATTAAAATACATAACTAATTATAATTGTAATGTCATTATTGAAGACGTTTATCACGTAATTATTGAGTTCGTCAGAAACGAATCAGAGAGAGCTGATTTTAAATTATCAAGTAATATTAATTTGTATGATGTAGGTATGTGTAATAGCATTTTGGCTTTTCCACTATCGAGAAATGCCAGGATGCTAGTTAAAATAGTAATTTGCGGTATACGCAGAAGAGTTATTGATTAGTTAACTAGTTAAGAACCATGTTTCAAGGGTGACATTATCACTGCGTGATAAAACCCTTTACATTATAAAAAAAAATGTAATGTCATAAGAGTTTGTTCCACATTCGCGTCGCTGTCACAGTGAAAAAGTTCGAAAAGATCCGTGTGTTGGTTTTTGAGCGTTCTAGTGACGCAATCCTTTTGGGTATATACGAGTAAGAGCTGTGGGAGATAATGGAATCGGGAACGTAGGGAGTAAGGATACTTAAGACTGGTGAAGATAATGAAGAGGAAGGTTAATGTGAAGATCATGCCTTTGGGAATCACTCAAATTTCGATCAATATTCAGTTATGTGGATATATCTGCGAAAACCAAACCTAAATACTCGTATGATCCTGACCAAATATGAATCAAATAGAAAACTACCAGACGCAATACCATAAAACTACATTAATCACACCAACCCTTACAAATCGTTTCCACTTACACCCTAACAAGTGACTGTATTATAAAAATCAACGATTTGAGGTAAATTGCATAAAAGCTTATACATAAAACCGATTACCGTCGTCCAATGGACGTCCATTCCACTTTATTGTACTTTAATGGCGGAATTACAGTCATCTGAACAAAATGATTCCGCTTTGCCGACACATGGAGTTTTGTACACTTCAAAATGAATGAGGTCAATAAAAAAGACGTTACTGTTATATTGATCTCACTTTATTCGATGCTACTTATTCGTTAATTGGACATTTCAAGCAAATGCTATTCCACTTCTATTGAATAATTTTATTTCAAATTTGATATATCTTCCTGATTTAAAGTTTAATTTAATATGTTCAAACGTTCCACTTAACAGACAGAATCATATTGACAAACATGTAATAAATAAAAAACCTGAAAATTAAACCTAATAAATTATTTTTCTTTTTCTAAAAATATATTATATTTTTTAACAAAATAAAAAGTGAAATATACCTTTAGCAAAACCTACAACATTTAAACATAGTATTATTCGTTAAATAAAATAGTATTAATAATTTAGAAAGTCAAAACTCATTTAATTTTGCTTCTTTACGCTATATCAAACGGGTTTATGTAAAGTTTGTTGTTTCTGTAAAGTCGAAAGAGATATCGCCACGAAAAGTGGATTACGTTAACGAGATATAATTAAACAAGGCGAATATTACCGTATTATTGCCGTACTCAAAACTGTAAAGATAAATGATAGAGTATCAAACGAAATGACAGATAAGTTTAACAAGCAGCTACTTGAGCGAAATGTCGACAGTGGGCCCGATTGCGATCGAGGTATAAACATAAAAATCTACAACGCCATTCATCGGAGCGATAGCGGAGAAATCACAATAGGTTTTGCTGTACCACGATCATCCGACAATATTAACTTGGCGCCTAATCATACGGATGGAATGACATAAAAATGTCGATAACCCAACTTTGGTCCCAGAATAGTTGTGGCAACAAAGACCCCGAACGGGATTCCGGGCACGATCCGCTAATCTACGATTGTTGGCGATTATTAAGCAACTATTTCCCGGTGGGTATGGTAACAAAGGTAACGTACCTGAGCGAGCGAAAAACCGTAGTGATACCTAAAATTAACAATTACTCGCATCTCGAGGGCTCCATTTTGCCAGTTCTGAGTCATTACGGGGACACTTAGTTACGTAACAACTGGGTTAAAATTACAAGCACAACAATAGTAAAGATAAGCTAATTATAGATTTGCAGTTATGAATTCAAAAAATAATATTTTGTAAGACATACGGCAGCATTATCGGTAAAGGTAAAAATGATAATGTTTTTATTAAGTATCATTTTTATATAATTTTTACCGTTTTGCATACCTATCAAAACTGGAATTGTGAATTTAAGTTATTCACATGTAAACAGTTATAAAAAAACTTTAAGATGGCATTGGTATTGTTTTGATTAATTTAATACAAACGTGTCTCAAATATGGAAAGTCGACAAACAACGCTTCACACGGTGCCGTTATTTATGAGTGGTTTCACAAAAACCCGATCCATATTAGCGACTCATGTTGCGCGCTCAGAGCAAAATCTTTCGAAATCGACACGGTGACAGGAACGAAGTCAATAACGGCTGACTGTCAACTATGTAATGACATCGATCAATCCGCCAGAAGCGTGGGCCTGTCCCAATTTCTGAGCACATCTGTTCAGTGGCTAAACCACCTCCACCCAAACTTGATACGCCAACATTACGCGTTCAGAATACTTACTAACTCCGAATATCAGTCACAACGAAGGTAGTGCTGATCAACAAATATAAATTACAACCCGACTTATAGGGGTAAATAAATTTGAGATTGCACTTTCCCTATTACCCTCATTTGTACGCATGTTGAATACGGACCTCTTCGGTCACCTCGAAGTATCGATAGCACCGGTCGTGTTTGGAAAGAAACTAATGCCTCTCGCTGAGGGAAAACTTTCGGGGCATTATCTACTGATGAACCTTTAAGTAACACGCGTACATTAGTTAGCGTTAATTCCTATTGTGGTTTATTCTAGTGTTTGCTGAGAAGTACATTTTTGCTACTCAAAGGACTAGATAGATCAATGCTAGACAAGAGAGTATATTAGATTATGTAGTGCTTTTTCCTGCTGAATTGTTGAAATATAATAAGTTAATTAGATACCTTAGTGTGGGCGGAGTATTATCTATTGATATAATTTATTTATTCAACTAATTCACCGAATCGCGCGCCGGCGATTATAAATATGATTGAGCTTTTACTCCTCAAGCTGAAAACAAAAATAACTCACTTTGTTAAATTCAGGGTGGCTTTTCGAATTAAATTCACACGGAAAACGAGAGAAATACCTACGAAATAAATATATAAAAACTTTATGATCTTCAAATCAATAACAAATTACTTCGATCGATGTCTCACAGACTAGTCATAACCTAGACGATAGACTAAACCAACGCTCCACTTGCGCGCAGATTTGCGTTTATGTGGAAGCGACGGAGCCGAGGTCCGTTTGCTGAATGTTAAGCGCCGTATTGGCGACGGAACCTCTCCTAAAACCAAATTCATTTCATAACACTCGTAAGACTCTTAACTTGCTTCAAGATGTGTCAAGTCAACATACGGATCTTTCGAAATTCTACAATACCTATGCAATAAGTATTTCCAGCTAAAGTTATGTTTAGTTGAAAAACAAAACGTAATGAAAAATTAACCTTAAACAAATTGTGAATGCTTTCCAAATTCTATTCGACGAAACTATAATTATATGATCTATAAGTTTAAGTGTATTTTATTAAAATATGTCTATAGAAATGATCAAAACAAACGGTCCAAATGTCAAATTCCGAATTTTGAGAAAATCAACCCACCTAAATGGAAGCACGGGATTTTGGGCGAAAAAAAACTATCTTTGTAAATAAGGCCAGGATAAACGCGAGATTTATTTTGTTTATGCAAAAAGTGAATAATGACCAAAGATAATTGCAAATGTCACTGACGTGACGTGAAACGACGTTGACGTTGACACTTGACATTGATATTGTGAAATTAATTGACAAAGTTATTGTAATTATGATTTTAGTTGTGAAATTTGTGTTAAAACTACAGTGAAACCAAAGTGTTTTTGCAAAATTAGTGTTTTATGAAATTTTAAGAAAAAACAGTGTTACAGTATCCCCCCAACCACGATAGAATTCACGTAGGGAATTCGTCTGACGCCTCGTCAGCCTCAAAACCTCCTAACCAACCAAACAAAATTATCATAATTAGAATCAATTAGGTACTTAAAAACTATTCATTCGTGATAAACTCTGTACCCAATTACGCCTAACGTTATTTTTTTTTTATAAGTTTATTTATTTGTATAAGATAAAAAATAAAGCTTTAAATATAAACGTGTGTAAATAAAGAATATTTAACATGCATGTACCTTAAATCTACGTAAATCCATTAATATGGTATGTTAAAGATTGTAATAAAAAAAACCACATTCACCAATAAGGTGACAAAATCTAGCGCGAAACTACTGCTGCTAGCACCTACATGGTTGTAAAAAAAAAATATTCACCAATAAGGTGGCAAAATCTAGCGAAACCTCTTCTGCTAGCACCTATATGGCTGTGATAAATAGGCAAAAAGCATTATATCCTATGCCCATCAAATATAAGAAAGTAATAAAAAAAAAACTGTAGTGTCAGGACTGACGCCGAGATGGCGTTGTTAAATAAGTATATCTTGACACTAGCAGTGTATAGCAAGTAATGTCAACAACCACCGGTAGATGCCGTTATTACAGACATTTTGACTCTAATCGTCAAATAATAAGTAGAAAAAAACAATAAAAAGGAAATAAAAAAAAAATGAGTTGCATGGTGTCGTTGCCCCTGATCGTCGATATTGATTTTCCTACGTTTCCAGCTAGATGTAACTTCCTCCATTATAAGAATATAGCAAAGGCTTATTTCTAGAGTTGCAAACCGCTCCTGTGAGGAATTCAAAATTAATTTTGTTGATTAGAGTAGAATACATATAAAAATAATGAACAAGACACGTTTATATTTGTGATCTTGTGCTAAATGCATCTATCTAACCACATAACAGTTATAATAAGTACATACTTGTTCCTTAATTCTGGTATCAGATACTAAAGAAGTAATATCCATTTTATATAATGGTAGTAATAATATATTTATAATGGTATGAACTAAGACACGTATAATATTTGTGTTTTAGATCTTTATGTACTTATGTAATGGTAATATCAATTTTGAAGATGTTAGGTAAATGGAAACTTAAGTATCAAGGCAAATCAATAAAAAAACGACAGGGACAGACACATGCAAAAACGCCGCCAGATGTTATATGGCGCGTTATCCTACACTCGGGTTCTACGAGACGCCAGGAAGAATGGCGGGGTGGGTATTCTGTGACCGCCGCACCCGCGGTGCCTAAATAGTTTAAATGCTTATAAAAATATGGCTATTTTCATAAGAGTATAAAAATGAAAATTAAGTAGGTATTATGTTACTAGGTATGTAATTTAGTCACTCGAAGTATCTAAATTTTTAAAATCTTTTATGTGCCACTTTCCTATGTATTTTCCGTTCTCGTCTTCGAGCTCATAGACGAGGCGAGAAAGCTTACGTATAATTTTACAACGTTCATATTTAGGGGCAAGTTTAGCAGTAAAATATTTATTAGCAGAACTCTGCTTGTACGTCCGCTTCCACACAAAATCACCAACATTAAAAGAGATATCTCTGCGTTTGTTGTTATAGTATTTTATATTCCTTTCATGGGCCTTACGCAATGACTCTCGGACTTTGATGAAAATGTCACCGAGGTGGCCAATATTAGACGCATGAGTATCGCGTGGTACCACAACCAACTCTTGGAGATCTTCGAAGCCACGGTAAATACTACCATCTGTGACAGCTTCCCTACCGTGTACTAGCATGAAAGGAGTATAAGAAGTAGACTCATTTACTGAGGTGTTCATGGCAAATTGTATTTTATGTATGTTAATATCCCACGTTCTATGATCGTTCTCAACAAACGAGGAAACTGCAGTGATTATTGTGCGGTTATAACGTTCCACCGTATTAACTTGTGGACAATATACTGGACCCAAATGTACTTGCGGAATATTGTATTTTTCATATAATGCCTGAACCTCATGACTTATAAATTGCGAGCCATTATCAGACATCACCGTCTGTGGTATTCCGTGAACCAGAAATACATGGTCTTCTAACCTTTGCGCTATAACTTTGCCCGTTGCACGCCGTAAAGGAAATAATAAACAATATTTTGTAAAACAACACACAACTACTAGTAAAAATGTATTTTGCTGTCGAGACATCGGCAGTGGACCAGCATTGATCTGGTAAATTGTAGTGCTTTTTTCTGCTGAATTGTTGAAATATAATAAGTTAATTAGATACCTTAGTGTGGGCGGAGTATTATCTATTGATATAATTTATTTATTCAACTAATTCACCGAATCGCGCGCCGGCGATTATAAATATGATTGAGCTTTTACTCCTCAAGCTGAAAACAAAAATAACTCACTTTGTTAAATTCAGGGTGGCTTTTCGAATTAAATTCACACGGAAAACGAGAGAAATACCTACGAAATAAATATATAAAAACTTTATGATCTTCAAATCAATAACAAATTACTTCGATCGATGTCTCACAGACTAGTCATAACCTAGACGATAGACTAAACCAACGCTCCACTTGCGCGCAGATTTGCGTTTATGTGGAAGCGACGGAGCCGAGGTCCGTTTGCTGAATGTTAAGCGCCGTATTGGCGACGGAACCTCTCCTAAAACCAAATTCATTTCATAACACTCGTAAGACTCTTAACTTGCTTCAAGATGTGTCAAGTCAACATACGGATCTTTCGAAATTCTACAATACCTATGCAATAAGTATTTCCAGCTAAAGTTATGTTTAGTTGAAAAACAAAACGTAATGAAAAATTAACCTTAAACAAATTGTGAATGCTTTCCAAATTCTATTCGACGAAACTATAATTATATGATCTATAAGTTTAAGTGTATTTTATTAAAATATGTCTATAGAAATGATCAAAACAAACGGTCCAAATGTCAAATTCCGAATTTTGAGAAAATCAACCCACCTAAATGGAAGCACGGGATTTTGGGCGAAAAAAAACTATCTTTGTAAATAAGGCCAGGATAAACGCGAGATTTATTTTGTTTATGCAAAAAGTGAATAATGACCAAAGATAATTGCAAATGTCACTGACGTGACGTGAAACGACGTTGACGTTGACACTTGACATTGATATTGTGAAATTAATTGACAAAGTTATTGTAATTATGATTTTAGTTGTGAAATTTGTGTTAAAACTACAGTGAAACCAAAGTGTTTTTGCAAAATTAGTGTTTTATGAAATTTTAAGAAAAAACAGTGTTACAATTATACGAGTATAAACAGCAACAGTATGATTTTTTCTAGATCGTGTACAAGTTATTGGGTAGCATTAACCAGGGTTTATTATCATGTTACATTATATTAATGTAATAAATACATAATAAAAGGTTTCTATCCGTCGATTAGAATGGCCCTATCCGTATGATTGTTGATATATCAGATATTATAATATCGTCAGACAGATTAAAGTGTTGAAGTGAAAATGTTGTTTCAAACTTTTCAATAAAATGAATGATATCCACCGCGACGCCTTTTATTCCTAACTTCACTCTGTTCTAACTTTGGTAGTCGTGAATATAGTATGATTTTAAAATATACAAAAATCGAGCGAGCGAAGCACTTAGCTGTATTAAACCATCAACAAGATTAGAATATAAAATTGAAAATAAAATACTGAACGCAGTTGGTGTGTCCATTTTAAAAGGCTAAACATTTTGGTGATTTACGAATATGAAATGAGCAGTGATGACAATAGTGAGAAATAGTGTCTTCGTTAAAAAAATAGCAAATTCGTAGCTTAATTTTTGATACCGCGGAAGTAACGTAAAATATATATCATAAATCACGTTAGGCATATCATACAATAGGGAATCACAAAACGAGTAATTTGATAGCCAATCACGAGAATTTAAAACAATGAAATGGTGAGACGATATTCAAAAAATTGGATTGTTTTAAAAATCGCGCAATTGTATATTTATATATCTATAATAAGTAAATAAACAAATAAATAGTTAAGCTTGATAACAATATCTATAGTAAAAGTTACTTAAATTTCTAATATTGATGAATGGAAGCGGATAAGGAGTTCCACATAATAGTTCAATAATATCTTAATGAAAAATGTAGGTATCTCTTAAAAAAATATTATCAACTATAGACACTATATTGAAATACTTACTAGATTTTATGGAATCTTGCAAAGTAACGGTGATGGGGTCAATTTATTTCAAACTAAGAGGTGCTTTTAAATATACATTTAAAAGTAATAGGTTCGGGTCGCCGCCTCCGCGGTCTCTGAATGTTTTCGTATCCTGAATTAATCAAGAAAACAATTATTCTCCCTTGTAACGTTTTCCCGTATTATATTCTGAGATTCCCGTCGCCTATTGTTCTAAGCATTTGATTTCTTGGGCTCGTTGGAAACACAATGTACCGGTGAATTGTTAAATTATTTTGAACGTTTATGTTTAGTTTACCATTTTAGGTGAATTGAGTAATGCGCAAATAGATTTGGTGGTGATTTCGTGAAAGGGCCTACAGGTATGATTAATTCGATTTGATTTTGCTTATTGAAGTCATCATTTTCATTTTTGTGCCTGTTGTCTGTAGTGTTCCCCTGAAACAGTATGTGATTTTTTTTATTGCGCTTAATGGGTAATCATCACTGAATACCCATAAGTGATTTATCAGTGATCGTTTTGCAAATAACTCATAATTGTTATATGCCCAAATTATATATTTAGTTTTTTAAATATCCAGCCAAAGGATTTCGGCTCTTTAGAGTGTTTAAACATGAAATACGACACGGTTACCGCAGAGGTCGAGTGATCGCCTACTGCGCAACGGGTCGCGGGTTCGATTCCTGTACGGGACTTATGTTTTGTATGGCCTACAGAAATTTGTTCCGGTCTGGGGGTATGTGCATGTGATATTTTATGTTTGTAACTGCACCCACGACACAGGAGAAAATCCTAGTGTGGGGCGACTTTAAAAAAACTCATATAAAATTTAGATTCATAGCAATATACGGATATTTTGTAGCGAAAAGTGCACATTGACAATAGTTTCCCACTTACTTAAAATATACTTCCATGATAATGAAACTTTTTATTTGGTTTATTAATATCATAATATAGATACATCATAAACGATACTTAGCTAATTAACATGCTTCTAAAGAATTATCGTCTAAAGAAACCTTAGCTGACGAACTTACACCGTTGCTTTATTAAGTCCAAGTATAAAAATCTTCAAGACCGAAGCTAATCGACAAATCCTTTTAAAGCGATTGTCTGATACTTAGAGTGCAAGATTAACGCTAAGCCGTTGAGTTGTTGATTCTTTCGTTTCATAAGTTTGTCGGGATTAGTAATTTATAGTTGGGGGAAAGAATATTAGGGTCGGTTAATTGCGTCGAACGTAAAAATCTTTGCTTTGCTGAAAACTAACTGCGATTAGTGCCACCAATGGAGAACATTTAATAATTTCGCAATTGAATGCTTTAAAAATGATAGAATAACCTTTTCTAAATGACTTCGTGTCTTTATTACTCATTATACTTTTTTATAACTTAACCAAAGGTTTTTTGCAATGCTATCTTAAGGATATACTCGTAACTCAAAAGACTATTACATTTTAGGAACGACGTAGCGAGTGAAAACACGTGTAATACTCGTTAATAGTAAAAATGATTCAGGCTCGCTACTGTTTTGCTCTTTGTCGGAAAACGATATACTTGTAGTTTTCGATATTGAATTTGATACACAAACGGAATCAGCTGCTAGGTTTTACGCGAGCTCCTAGGGCAAACCTTCTGATTCATTAAGTGAACTATTTCTCAATATTTTCAGGGTACATTTGTTTGGAAGTAAATCCACAGCGGAATGTCTGCGGTGTTGGATCAGATTCTTGGAGGTGTGCAGATTCGGGAGCAAATTGCCAAATTCCGAGGGGCGCCAGATTGGGCCTCCCAGAAATGCTCGTTACCGTTGATCACATCATGAAAACTGGAACTGTTTTAATGGAATTGGGAGAAGTAAGTTTTCCATCTGTTACTTTGACTTTGTATGGTGCTTTGCCAACTTCGACAAAAATTGTTTCAAAGCGAGAACTTCGTTGAGATTCAATTGACACGTGTACTATTAATTAAGCTAATCCAGTTAAACGCCATTTCTAGTTGGTTCCTACTAAATAATGATTGTGTTTTCAATGACACTGTAAGTAACCAAATCTAGACACTAACTCTCTATGCCTTTCTTATACAGGCTATAAAGGCTTCCGTTCAGCATTCATGAGTTTCCTCAACAAACACCAAGCCCTTCATGTACGAATAAGATATGATTGTGGTGTATGTCATGATGATATGTATATGCTTATAAAAAAATATTTTCCTTCACACAAATTGACATTTCAAATGGAAATGTACATTAAAAACAATTACCGCTGGCAATAGAAACAGTCGTAATAAAATCGATACGGCATTAAAATCTTAAATTAAATAGTTTCTAGCATGGCATAAGGGAGTTGATTAATGCCAAGTTAATGGCTTCTAAGTTCTGATTAATACTGATTGTGTGGATTTGCTTCAGAACTCCAATCGGCACTTACGAATCACTAAATTCCAAAATGTATTTCTACTGAAATGAATCAGTACGTAAATTGAATTTATTGAGAGACGTTTGTATTGGCGGATAATGTATTTTATCTTAAATCCAACGCAAATAAACGCTTCTAATGTAGATTTGTGTACGTTCAGACATAATTTCCATATCAACTCCGCTTCAATAAGGAAAGAAACGTCATTTATTGTGATTTCTTTATTTTATCCGCCACTGTCTTTTTTGAGAGGCACAGTTTCGTAACGTAGCGATTATCGACACATCCGATTGTTGCTTGTTTTGTCAGTATCTTTTTTATTGGGTTGAATTTTGGGTTTCAAGAGCAGGGACCGGAAAACCCGTTCATTTGCTTAAGCCGTTCGAAAGGGTAACCCATTCGTATGGTAACCCAGTGGGCTCGGTAAGCCGTTCAACAGGTTTCCCAACAATAACGATAACCCGTAAAATAGGGGTTACCACCCACAACAATAATTTACCGCTTACCCAATCTTAAAGGTTTTTAGTGTTTATGCGCTTAACCGCTTACTGTTCGGGTTAGGGTAACCCTTTCCCTCACGCACACCGAGCGATTGAAATAGCACTGCGGGCGCAATAACGCCAGAGTTCGGTTGCGACCTTCGGCAAATATGCGGTGCAAAAGCAATCTACACGCCATATACCTAAGGTCTAAAATATTTTTTACAAATTAATCAGCGTTTAGAACGGTAACCCATTTGGGGGTTTTTGATATCGGTTAGCGGTAACCCGAATTAATTCAATCGAAGGGATTAATGTGTAAACCGGTAAGCCGTTTGAAAGCTTACCGTAAGGCAAAGGGTTTAAAAACCCAGCATTATAAAATACCCCATCAAAACCCTAAGGTTACCGGCTATAACGGTAACCGGGTCCGGTCCCTGTTCAAGAGTCCCTATGAGCCTGACGTGGTTACGACGGGTGACTAAAGCCTCTTAAAAATAGATCAGAAAAGAATCTACCTACGATTACATCAATAATAATGCATGCATCATGAGAAATGTTGTACTCCTTCAAAAACCGGCAAAGTGCGGGTCGGTGTAATGTGAAATCAAAAGTGTAATCATTTCTCTCAAACAGCAATTAGGCATGAAACAACCGTAAACTAGGTCCCGAAAACCCGATAAACATTCTAGCGAACGAGGAATAAATCACCACTGGTAACCGGCCCACGTGATTAACTTACAAACTAGATTTGTGCCGACACGGATTTTTACTAGCAAAAATCACAGCTTCGAAAATAAACGCGTCGCGGGCGGGGGATCGGAAATACAGGCCGCCGGCCAGTCGATCGAGCTCATCAATCATTAGCCCTCGGAAGGGCTGATAGATACTACCCCCGATGAGATTGGGCCGCTTCCTTGACGTATCAATTTATAAGACAACGAATGGACTGTCCGTCACTTAGCGGATTAGTGTTAAACATTCGCCGTAGGATATTCCCCGACATCTGTATCGAGTTTTTCCCCTTCGCGATGTATCTCTCTCCGCGTTTCGTTCGCTCGAGTCAGAAGATTACGCCTGTTTACCAGAAATTATTTACGGCCGCGATAATTTTCTTTTGTGTGGCGATAAACGTTTGTTTAAATATTGCTGACTCGCTTTTGTTTGAGGTGCTTCGATCGCTTTGTACCGTTTGTACTAATGCAGTTGGTTGAAATGCAATAAATTAAATACAAATAAATGGCGTTACACGCCTGCGATCTATACCAATATGTTTAAAATTTTACTTTAACTTGGGCGAGCCACAGTCTCCCCTCTGGAGTCAGAAAGTGTAGGTACTCCGATCCGCCGTCAAATTTTGTCGAAAGACATATTATGTGCCCATCAGTGGGATTTATATGGTTTGATATGGTAATCAATTGTCTTTGCAGAGTTGAAAAAGATATAACCTTATCATTATGGATGGGAGATTTATTTTCGGATGAAGTTAAATAGGAGCAGTTAAAATACATAGTATTTAGATACTTTGAATTCAAAACTGTTTAAAAACAAATTTATCCTATGTATGAATAGAATAAATTACGAAATACCTCTCCAAATTATTCAGCAGCTTTTTCTACAAATTTCTATTAGATTAGGAGATTATTAAACATTTTATATAGTAAGGTTATTTTTAAGCCAATTTTTAATATTCTTACGGCGGGTTGCACCAAGTTTTACGTTTTACGATTTCGTAAAAGGTAACAGTAAAAGTCAATATAAATACGTAAGAATTGCACATAATGCCTCACCTCTAGTTTCATTTAGTTTTATTTTATCCTTTACATTTTAAAGGATTTAATGTACGATGAGATTCGTATATTCAATAATCAAAGACCCAATTTTTTTGTATTAAGTTTTTACTTTTTTACAAAATCGTAAAACGTAAACTTGGTGCAACCGGCTGTTTGTATCGAAATATCAGCATTAGCCTATTTTTAACCTACACTAGATAAATTTCGCAAATTGTGCATTCTATTCCATTGCTCTTTGATGGCTGTCATCTTAAGCTATATTTATCAGAATATCATTTGTTATCATTTATTATCAAAATGATTTGTCAATGAAGATCTAATACGAGAGAAAAATAATCTCTTGATACTTTGCCATTATTTTGATGTTCTCCGTATACGGTCAATAGTAGTATGACAAATTTGAAACATCAAAACCGCTACTCATAGATCTGATGGAGTACCTACGCAAGTAGTACCTACAGGGGCGTTGTTAAGTTGTTGAGCCATACCTAATTGACATTTGACCCTCCTCTGACATAAAACGCTTAAACCCGACACTATCAGACCTACATCTGGCAAACAATACACAGATTAAACAATCTGCTTCACTCGTGAAACGTAAACGTATTCATCATAGAGCGGCAAAAAATGGAGGCGTTGTTTCTCTAGTTCCGTTCGGTTCGGAGCGCGACATCCATATATCAATCAAGGCGACAGATCACCCGGCGGGCAGTCGCAATAGATTTAAACCTTGAGATTTGCTGTGATGGATCGATTTGTATGCAACGGGCGTGTACGTTTTTTGTGCGATTAAGTTTGGTTCACTTTTTTAACGGCACCACTTATTCCGTGAATATCTTATCGCGAAGTCCCTGAATCGTCTCTATTAGTAGCGAGCGGCCGATGGATAAAAATTTGACACGTAAACCAATACATTCGCTGCTAATAATATAAATCGAATTACTCGCCCTATAGATAAAAAGCAGATGGCGGCGTACAGTGGCACGTCAGGCATGGTGCTGGTGGATCATGAAGCAACTGACGAAAGGGGAGCAATCACATTCTGCACACCGATCGAGGACCCAATAGTGGTAATTGCCAAGTGCACCCGCTTCATGCTGGAGGACCGAATTCTAAAAACGGCGGAATCCGTGAGTGGAACTTGGATCTCCGAACCATGGGGTAAACTGGCAATCAGATGGGTTGACGGTGTGCCGGGTTGCGGGAAGACCACGTGGCTCCTCAATAACTTCCAAATGAAGGAAGATATGATCATCACTAGCACACTCGAGACGGCAAAAGAACTGTTGGACAAAGTGACGACTCGATTCGGGGCGGTCGTGAAGGGGAAAATAAGAACCATTGCCTCAGTTCTCATCAATGGTGTGGAAGCATCAAAACGCCTTTTGGTGGACGAAGCTCTCCTAGTCCATTTTGGAGCTATCATCATGGCAACAAGGCTGACCGGGGCAAGAGAATTGGTACTAATGACCGATACAAATCAGATCCCCTTCATAGACAGAGACAACCTGTTCGAGATGCGTTACGGAAGCCCCGCCGCCATCACGTCGGTAACAGAAAAGCTCCTCTGCACACACCGAAGTCCGATGGATGTGGTGTATGCCCTCCAAAATATCTACAAGGGTATTTACACATCACGGCAAGTGCTGAGGTCCATGACATGCAGAATGGCATCGGAGGCGATGTTACGAAGGGGTAACCCAAATACTCTCTTCCTTACCTTTACTCAAGACGAGAAAGAAGCGTATGGGAGGGAAGGGTTCGGCACCGGAGAACAATCTAGACTGCTGACGATCCACGAAGCACAGGGACTAACGTACGATCACGTGGTTGTGCTCAGAGGAGCAGAAAGGCGGAACCCTGTCCACGATAGTGTTCCTCACGCGGTGGTTGCCATTACCAGACACACGGTATCCTGCACCTACTTCTACCGGGAGTTGAAGGAGGACGACGCAATTAGACGTCTCATTGCCCTTCCCAGCATAGCAACAGATGAAGTGGTCATGGAATACAATAAAAAAATGGTACTCAGGGCCCTATCAGGCGGAGCGACCTTGGTGTAACTAAAATAAAAAAAAAAAAAAAAAACACGCAACATATATTATGCCAAATACGAGTATATTAACTGACCAAATCTTGTTAGCATAAGTTACCCAGGAATACTGGCATAATAATTATAATGATCCAAAAATTGTGAAATAGTCCATACATAAATTATTAACATATAGTATAATATTATTAAGATATATATTTGAGTATAATTAAGTATATATAAGTATAAATAGATATTATTAAGATATATATTTAAATTTTTAAATTGATTGAGTTGCGCAACTCACCTTAGATTAGGAGTAAAAAGTAGTCGTAAGTCTTAATATAATAATTATAATAAAATAGATCACAATGAGAAGATTCCATGAAAAGAGCACGGACCACGAGTCTGTGGAGTGTTAAATTAGTAATAAAAAAAAAAAAAAAAATCGAATTACAGAAATCATCTATCGATGTAAGCTGTCTATCAAATTTACTTTCATCCTAGATGGGTGCTCATAATATAAAAGCCGCAATACGATCAGTTTTAGTTAAAAATATCAAGACGGAAATAATAGTAGAATTTTCACATGTATAAATAAGATCAAAAAATTACGAGCTCTTTACGACATTCAGATTAACATTCAAGAAATAGAACACTCTAGTAGTATCATCACACTGACATAGTGGGATGTCTAGTGGCATCCGTCCCATTTCATTGTAAGCTCGAAGAGTACTGTGTGGCCTACACGATACGGTCTTAAAGTTAGCACTCAACACCTAGTGGTTTGATTAGTACATAGCTACCCGACAACTACAATGAGATTAGCGTTTAAATTTAAGCTTTGAAAAAGATAAACACTTTAACACACGTGTTCACGCTGTTAAACGATTATAAAATTCTTCTGTCGACAAAGCGTACGCAGACGGTGATGTTAATATTAATGTTAACGCAACGTATGTCTGCTCCGGTGGGCGCGGAGCACTCAGCAAGGAGATTTTATTCAACAAATGTTTAAATAGCAATTATAAGCTCGACAGCGTTTAGCTCGAGCCAGCTGATATAACAACAATAGGACACCGTCTGTAAACTCATTATTATAAGAAGGGAATCGCCAAAAACTTGACGGGGTATAGGCCAACCGAGAAATTGCTCCGAAAATGAAATGCAAATTAGGAAAATTTATTATAATCTCGCGGTCAAGGAGGAGAGAGAGAAAAAAAGAGAAAATCCGAGGGGGAAACACAGGACGTGATTAATAAGAGCCTTGTAATGCCCCTAAGAAATTTTACTACGAAGGGTGGATTGTAAATTCCCTTGAAGATCATTTTGCGGGATTTATTCGGAATCACCGTCGATGTCAGAAATTAAAAATGAAAACACGGGCCGTGCCGTTAATATTTTACGCGGTGGATATTGCGAAACAGCAATAACGTTAAAGTCAACATTCAAAATTGACGATTTTTATACAGTTTATGGGGGTTCAGGAAATTTATAAGTACTTATACTTACATGAGTAAACAATGCATTTCATCCGACGAGACAGCTTTAAGCCAAATGTTTAGGTACAAGTTAACAATGCATTTCATCAGACGAGGCAGCTTTAGATCATATGTTTAGACAAGTAAACAATGCTATCGGACTAATACCGACGAACATACTTCATCAATACTGTTTTCCTTTGTTTCTTGGGTAAATTAGTTATTTAGGAGAAATATGTACAATGCTTGGTACTTTTTTATGATTTGTATATATTCATATAGATAAGTATTTGAATTATATAGGTATTTTTAACATCTCGTGGGCTACTATTAATTCTGAGATATTTCTCATTAAATTCTGTGATACTTCTCATAATACCAGCGCTTCCGTGACGTACACCATAGATGCAACAGTTGTTTGGCCACAGTTCGTTAATTTTTAAATCATTATAATTGTTTTTTTTTTTAATTTTGTTTGCAATTTTGTTTTTTTACAAAATAGCAAAAATGTAATAAACGTTATTCATTAATTTCTAAAGTCAATCGCAAGAGATCTGTGAGCAAGAGTATTGGGCTACCAATACTCGTGCTTCTCTTATCCATGGACCAAGGATCCTGCGTCCATGGTTACGAGAAGCGTTTAATTTGATTTGTCATTTACGTTGCAAAAGAAATTGGAAGAAATACAGCTCAATGATTTTGAAGACTATGCCAATTTCAAAGTGTCCTTTAAGCATATTATATAAAACTTTTATACAAAACCATTCTTAGTAGCACTTTCGTTTCAAGATACTTCATATCAAGAATTTAACACAGTAAACTTTCAAACACTCGACGCCACGTCACCAGACATATTTGTGTGAAAAATTAAGCATATTATGTTCTCATGCGAACTGCCAAGGAAACAGAAGTTGCCACAGAGACACAGCCAGATTCGGCTCATGTACACATAAACTTAAATGATGCCGGAATTAGGGTGGAGTTAGCATACACATACACCTCGACTTTTATCCACGCCTACATGAATGACAGTATCCACAGACGTAAACGCGCTGGAAACATAGATGAGATGGGGCGGACTATCTCTTTCCTTATTAAGACAAAAGGCCTAATGTTGGGAAAAGAGTTTTATCCTTCTACTTGTGTAAGCCGCTTACTTTTTTGGGCTTATTAGGTAGAAATAAGATGACAAAAGGTAATAACAATTGACACACACACAAATTACCTTTGGCTTGCTGCAATACAAAATCTTATCGAACCATTTACATATGTATGAATGTATCGAACGAAACACAGAAGGTATAATTTATTTAGTAGACTTTTAGGTAACAGTGATCTATACGAGTATATAGATTATCAGAGTAACTTAAGGCAACTTTATTTGATATGTAACTTTATAAGATTGCGTTGAAAAACCATTTTAGATACAATCTTACATAATATTTAATAACTACATTACGATCTATATAGTATAACTACATCGAATCTTTAACACTTTAATGTTAATGCACGTTCCATATTTCGACACATTAACCAGATTCTGCAGCGGTGCAACAGATTTTCTTTTAAAAAGATAACCGCCTCCGTGGTCTAGTGGTTGAGACCACTGGGTGTTGATCGGAAGGTCCGGTGTTCAATTCCCCATGGGGGCAAAAAAAATCTACTCGGTTTGGTAGTTGGTAGGGCTTCTGTCTTACTTATGTTTGTCGCCATGATAACAATGTTTATAGCAATGTTGTGTTCCGACAATTAGAGGTAAGGTAGCCCGATCTTGCTACCACCTTCGGCCTTATATTTACTTACTTCTCACCTGATGGGGTGAGATGAAGGCCAAGAGCTACTCTGTCGTATGTAAAAAAAAAATGTCAAATCAACATTGTAGTTGACATTGACATTAAATACTATGAGTTTATTCACATTTATTATGAATAATTTAATCTATACTAATATTATAAAGCTGAAGAGTTTGTTTGTTTGTTTGTTTGCTTGCTTGAACGTGCTAATCATAGGAACTACTGATTCAAATTGAAAAATTATTTTTGTGTTGGATAGTCCATTTATCGAGAAAGGCTTTAGGCTGTATAACATCACGCTACGACTTATAGGAGCTGAGCATCAATGAAAAATGTAGCAAAAACGGGGAAAAAATATATGGCGAAACGTACTTAGTTCGCGGGCACAGCTAGTAAGCTTATATACCAATCGGATACGTCTTTGAATTTGTTTGTATTTCTATGTCTGTATTTCTTTTTTGTTACATTCATATGCCTACAAGGCGAATCATGGCTGTACACTATCCATTATTCAGAACACCAATGTATATACCCACGTATTATGAAATAAATGAATATGAATTCTTAAACAGAGCAAATAAACATCTTGAGGAATATTTTATCAGAGGATTGCATTTCCACACAGCGATAGACGGACACTATCAAATATTAATAAACATAACAGCGTACACAAGAAAGTGCCGTTTACTCCGCGTCGACTAATCGAGTTACAGCCTAGTTACTATGTCGCCGTTGGAAATTATAGGGGATGTCGGCGACTAAACTAATAGCTGGCTTAGGCAATGTCTTAATAGACGTCGCGCAAGTTCCGAGACCGTGCCAAGTTTGATCTGGTGTTAAACTTGTGAACGAATTTTGCGTGAAGAATCCCCAAGTTATCTGGACGGTTAGTTTGTTCAAGAGGCGGGTTGTGTTTTCGCACAATGTATTATTATATACAAGCTGTGCCCGCGACGTCGGTCGTTCGCGTGGATATCGGGAAATAATAACGTGTTGTACATTTTTTCCGGGTTTTGAAATATTTTTCATTGATGCTTTGCCCCTATTAGCCGTAACGTGATGCTATATAGCTTATAGCCTTCCTCGATAAATGGACCATCCAACACAAAAATAATTTTTCAATTTGAATCAGTAGTTCCTGAGATTAGCGCGTTCAAACAAACAAACTCTTCAGCTTTATAATATTACATATACAAGCTTTCCGCTCGCGACTTCGTCCGCGTTATTTTTGTTTTCCCGTGGGAATTTTATATTTTCCCGTAGGAAAATTACCCTATGTCCTTCCCCTGGTCTCGAACTATCTCTATACCAACTTTCATCAAAATTGGTTCAGTAGTTTCGAAGCCTATTCAATACAAAGAAACAAACAAACAATCAAATCTTTCCTCTTTATAATATTAGTAAGTATAGATTAATTAGGTAAGTATAGATGTGAAGTTTTTTCGGAATGAGATTTATTATAGATTAATTAGGTAAGTATAGATGTGAAGTTTTTTCGGAATGAGATTTATTGTTCCGCCTGTTGGACCACTTGTTACATTGGTTTATGCAAAATAAGGTAATGGGCGTGTATAAGATCTTGCAGGGTCAATGTTGTGACTTTCAACATATGACCTCTGCTACATTATCATCACAATCATATAATCTTTTGCAAATATATCTCGATGCAGGACTTTTTGAGCGTTCATTTACTGTGCGGCAAATAATTCAGTTGACTCAATTAATTTTTTTTTGCTAATCCGCACTGGGCCAGCGTGGTTGACTAAGGCCTAATCACCTTAACATAGGGTAGGCTCGAGCCCACAGAACACAGAAAGAGGTTAGAAGGGCTATGTGGGCGGGGCACGCGTAGCCACAACTATGACTAAAAGCTCATACTTGTGGCCCCGCAACGCGAACGCGTTGTTTAATCACTGACGGACAACTACAGTGAGTGTATCATGAAGCGCGGCGCTATAAATATAAAAAAATGCCTTCTTGTGCTATAATTACTTGTAAAACAAGAAGTCAGGTGTCAAGTGTAGCTAAAGAAGGAATTTCTTTTCATCGGTAAGTAGTAAATTAATCATAATGACCATATTCCATAGATCATAATGTCAAAATCCACCAAAACTGATCATAACGATAAGTTACATAATATTTTTCTAAAAAATACACATTACCGGCAATGTACGCCCGCGATTTTTGCCATATTACTTAGAGCGCGTAATGTAGTACACTGCTTTCGGTAGTGACGCATTTGGCTTAATGAGCATTAACGCAGTAGTCGCAGTACAAGGGATAGTGCCGTGCTAATCAAAAAACGCACGCATTACATTTTATCGATAAATGTATATTTTAAAATATTTGTATAAAGTAAAAATAACATATTATTTGTCACTTAAAATGCCATAATAATAATTATTACTTGTCGATAATACAGAATGTTTGGCGAAGCTAACACCTACCCTTTCTAACATCCTATTCATATAAGTACGGCGATGTAATCAAAGATTAAAATTGTAAAATTAATTTCAATTTTCACGATACAATTAGTTCGATCAGTAAAACAATTATGGGCAAATTCTAAACTAATTTTACAACTTAGAATTTTTAATATCACCATAAAGATTTGAGTACTTTAAAAAACACAAATTTACAGGTAAATATTTACTTTACACATATTTACTTCTCCATCCAACTAAAATATCCTAACAACTTAACTACCGCACGTCCGTTTGTCAGATTATCCATTCTAGTTTATGCTTTCAGACCGGTGCATTATAGTATTATAGTTTTCTTTTATTTTACGTCTAACCTACAACATTTTTGAGCTAAAAAGCTTTAATTTTGTTACATAGAAACAAAATATTACTTGAATATTATTAATTATAAACTTATAATGAAAGTAATAATTATTTTTTGGTTTTCTAAATATTTCAAATGGTTAAATTGCTAGCAATATTTAATATCGATAGCTATTAATCGATGTCAATCACTAAAATAATGTTATTTGTACACGCGGCTCTGGACGTCAGTGAATTTCTGTGAATGAGGAGCCCAGTGAGCGTTGTGATTGGTTCAGCCCGATTTCGCGCGACTTTGCATGGGCGGTGCAAGGAAAAGAAGTGGGAGCAAAACTGGCGACAGCGGTTCCCGTACAAACGGTACATGATTGCCTTTCTAACCTCTTTCTGTGTTCTGTGCTCGAGCCCCTCGGTGGGGACGTATATGAGCTGTGATGATGATGATGAATTAATTTTTAGTCTTGAATTTGTCCTTTACTATTTCAAGTCAATAACTGACATTTTAGTCGACGCAAAGTAGTAAAGGGTATTTTCTATTTTCAAGTGTGCGTTAACATTATTATTACTATTACAGAGTTAGCGAATATTTAAATAATGTGCACGTTGGGAAATACAATAAATTATTTTCAATGTTTTTACATACGAAAGTTGTTATTTGTAACTTAAGCCTTACGCTCATTCTCCTTTTCAGTTAAAAGATGATCAGCATAGAATATTAAAAAATAGATGATTGGAGCCACATTGAATACAAGTTCAATACAATTGTTCCTTATAATCCTATATCATTGAATATTTTGAGTATTTCAAAAAATAATATTGACATTACGAAAAAAATGTTTTTACGTGTTTGTTAATTAATTTATCATGTAACAACTCTTTCAACTCTCTGTTTTTGTACGAAACAAATTAAGAAAGAAAGTCTCCTAGAAAGTCTTCTTTTTAGTGAAAGAAACTTCATGCAATGGGATCCTATCATCAGATCCTGACTTTTTGTGAACATGAGACCACCCCAGGATTATACTCTATCGAATCGATAGTAACATTTATTTATTTATTTTAGACCACCAACAAGTTTACACTAAAACACAATACAGACTTACAATAATAGGTTACATTACAAGTGCAAACTTAATTATAGGCAGCAACCACATGGTACGAAAAATAACAACTTTAGAATCAAAAAAATCAAAACAAAGAAATATATATATATCAAAAATGTAAAAGTAAACATTGGACGTTAATATTTAAATCGCATCCCACTGGCATCCTTTGCAATCAACCAAACGTAGCATCGTCAGTGCACTGGAAACGACGCCATGCTCTATCGGTAATTTAGAACTTTATGTAATTTAAGTAAGTACCAAATTAAAGCAATTGCTTAATCGTGTTTTACATGTAATGTGGATTTAAATTTAGACAGAGAATCGAAATAAATGTCAATATTACAAGATTTCGAGAGTGAATTATATTGTTTAAATAATCTATTCAGTGGCGAATACAAACCTAAGTTTGTTCTGGAGCATTTCGTTGCGAACAAATTAAAACTAGATATTCTAGGAATTTTTATTGGTACACACAAATTAACTCCAGCAAGTAAGTCAGGTGAGTCCAGTAATCCATTAACTAATTTATATAAAAAAGTATTATCTAAAAAAGCGCGACGATCCCTGAGGGATTTCATTTTAAAATGAGACAATTTATCATTATAACGCGGAAGTTTTTTTGCAACATTATATTGAAATGAGAGATGCCACAGAAATCTTTTTTGGACACGTTCTAACTTCTTGATGTAAACATCATAGTGTGGATTCCATACTACACTGCAGTACTCCAGGCCACTACGAACTAGTGCATTGTACAAAATTATTTTAGTTTTGGCGTTTTTGATGTCTCTGCAATTTCTCAAAACAAACCTAAGCATTTTGAAGCCTTTCTGAACGATATCATCGATATGTTTATTAAA
The DNA here is from genome assembly GCA_963935595.1 of Schoenobius gigantellus. Classification (NCBI taxonomy): domain Eukaryota; kingdom Metazoa; phylum Arthropoda; class Insecta; order Lepidoptera; family Crambidae; genus Schoenobius; species Schoenobius gigantellus. The sequence goes on along the minus strand of OZ012555.1, from coordinate 8,401,346 downwards.
GCGCAGTTTTGTATCTAGAATCACCCCTAGATCACGGCAATAATTAGAACTTGAAAGTATATCTTGGTCAATAGTGTATTTACTGGTTAAAGTTGACTTATTGCGAGTGTAATGGACCACGGAACATTTTTTTGGATTAAGAGACATGCCGTTAATACTGCACCATCTTAGTAAACTGTCTAAATCTTTCTGAAGGAGATTTACATCGCCAGGTTCATTGATTTGCCTTGACATTTTAAGATCATCGGCAAACATATAGCATTTTGAGTTCCTAAAGCACAAATGTACGTCATTAATAAAAATATTGAAAAAAAGTGGTCCAAGAATTGAGCCCTGGGGGACTCCAGTCATCACGTCGACATATTCCGAAGAGTACCCGTCCACTACTACCAATGACTTTCGATTTTTTAGATAGGATCCACGCCATTCCAATAGCTTTCCGGTTATCCCAATAGCGGATAGTTTCCAAAGTAATACATCATGATTTACCCTATCGAATGCCTTACTGAAATCAGTATAAATAACGTCAACTGGCTGTCTTGTATCTAAGGAATTAATTAAGTCTTCCAAGAAAGTAGCTAAATTTGTGGCCGTTGACCTTGCCTTAACAAAGCCGTGCTGATGCGGGGAAATTATTTGTCTAAAATGCCATAATATTACAGGATACAGAAGTGATTCAAAAACCTTGGCAAAAGTAGGAAGAATGGAAATTGGTCTATAGTTGTCAATTTTACCAGAATTTCTGGTTTTATGTAGGGGCAAGATTAAAGATATTTTCCATTGCGATGGGAAACTACCCGTACTTAAGGATTTATTAAATATACAAGATAGTGGGTATTCAAGGGCCTGAACACATCTTGCAACAAAGACTGATGGTAGCTGATCTTCTCCTGCTCCTTTGTTTAGGTCAAGTCTTTTTAATGCTTTATAGACCTGATCCCTAGTAAAAGAAATAGCATTTAAGTATGCACCGTTAGCTTGACCAGGGTGTAATGTCTTCAAACTATCCAAGTCTGCCTGTGTAGTCGTGTTATTGACACAGATGCAAAATATGATGCGAAAAGGTTACTGATTTCAGTTCCTCCCGATGCAGTTTTATTACCAAGGGCCATTGCAGCTGGATAGGTACCCTTTCCTTTTTTCTTATGCTTTATAAATGAAAATAAGAGTTTCGGGTTACTAGCCAACGACTGTTCTAAGCCGTTTATGTATCTATTGTAGGCAATCTTCTGTAATTTACAACATCTGTGCTTTAACAAATTGAAAGCCAAAACGTCTCTAGGATTATTATTAAACTTCACTAATTTCATACGTAATTTGTATTTTCAACATAACATATTAATACTTTATAATAACTCATTTCAATATGTTTTGATTAAAATATAGATTTTTTTCAAAATATCTTATGCAGAGTGCTTATATATGGCTTTGTCATGCAGACTCAAACATACCCACACACACACATATACACACACACACACACTCACACATACCATGCATACACACATCTCATTATTATTGGCACTTGCCTTCTCCTTCTCTTTAACCTTCCTTCTCTTTTATTAATGTTACCTTTAGCATCTTTGTTTAAGCATTTATGTTTGCGATGTTTAATGTACATTTTATTGTACAATGTACTGTAAATGTACTGATTAAATAAATAAATAAATACAAAAAGAATTTTGAAAATCGGTCCACAATTGGCGGAGTAATCGTGTAACATACACACAAAACACTTTGGATACATCTAATAATTTAAGGGTTTCCCTCGATTTTTATGGGATCCCATCATCAGATCCTAACTTTGGTGACCATGGGAACACCCTTGGAGTATACTCTATCGAATACAAAAATAATTTTGAAAATACACACAAAAAACACACGCATCGAATTGAGAACCTCCTCCTTTTTTGAAGTCGGTTAAAAACAAAATCATGCTCGTCGTCTCCAGCGAGTTCGTTCGAGCGGAGAATCGAACGAACTCCCGTCTGGCTACAAACCTTTGTTTTGATCAAATTTAATTGAAATTTAAAACTAAAACAGTGCTCGTGTAATGACTCAACTCTCATTATTCGTTCTGTAGCACCGAAGCGACGGACGTTTTGTTCCATTTTCAGGACTCGAGCGGAAACTTCGAGCGCGAGAAATTCGTCGTAGATTTTCTAAATTAGTGAATAACAAGCGTACAGTTGAAACGTAATTGCATTATTAGTACTATGAGTGGAGTTTTTCTGATTTGGTCGGTCTATAGTTTTTGTAATTGGTCCGTTACACACAAATCTAGGAGCGTTCGAAATATGGTGGTCTCTATTTTTAATGAATAATTGTTTTAAGCCGACTTCATAAAGAGGAAGTTCTATGTTCACCACCAGCTCATATTGGTCTTTCGGGGAATGAGAGGGCAAACCTTCTATCTAAAGAAGCGGCTATAACGGGACCTGTATTTGAGTATTTACCGGACTCATCGGAGTTCCTTCCAATGTATAAAAACGTTTGTCATAAAAAATGGAATCAATACTTTGACGAGGTCCCTAAGGATAGGGGTATATGGTATAGATCCATTCAAGGACGACCTACTCTTGTGCCCTGGTTCGAGGACAGCACGTTGAGCCGAGGCTATATAAAAAAAATTGTCAGACTGCGTTCTGGACACTATCCACTAGCAAAATTTGCTTTTCTTATGAAAAAAGCTGACTCACCCAATTGCATAGAATGTAATAAAATCGAAGATGTGCAACACATGCTGATGGATTGTGTAAAGAACAGAGATGAGAGACAGGCACTTTTTAAAGATTTAAAACTAAATCTAAACGATGTTGGTATAATACAGGCCATTCTGTCAAACCCTAAATCTGTTACGGCTAAAAAGTTATGTTCCTTAGCTTTTTAGATATGGTATTCTCTTTTGTTTTTAGTTCTATGTATGTATGTGAAATGCGTTAAGTTAAGAAGATACAATGGGGCTGACATTACCATGTGGTTAAAAGCCCCAAAATAATTAAGAGAAAAAAAATAGTTCTATATTCAACTGTATCTAACTTTTTTGTATGTACGCTGATGGGTTCGATTTCTTTATTGTACACTAGCTGTGGCCGCGACTTCGTCCGCGTAGAATAGTAACTCTTGGCAAAAAGTAGCCTATACCTTATATAATTAGCTATCTATTAGTGAAAGTCCCGTCAAAATCGGTCCAGCCGCGTTCCAGAGATTAGCGGAAACAAACAGACAGACAGACAGACGAAAATTTTTTAAATTGTATTTTTGTTATTGGTTGGTACCCGATAAACATTCATACCCAATTAGTAAAAACTTGTTATTTTGACATTACAAACAGACACTTCAATGTTATTTATTTGTATAGATTAGCTTTTCGTTCGCGACTTCGCCCGCGTTATTTTTGTTTTCCCGTGCGAATTTTATATTTTCCCGTGGGAAAAATAATTTTGTAGCCTATATTACTCAGGGATAATGTAGCATTCTAATGGAGAAAGAATTTTGGAAATCGGTCCAGTAGATTCGGAGCCTATTCAATACAAACATACAAAAATACAAATCTCTTTAAAATATTAGTATAGACAAACAAAAGAAAAACAAAAGTGTTACAATCGAATGACGTACAAGGACGAGCTTATCTTTTTTTTGTGTATATTTGGTAGGTCTGAGAATAGGTCGTAGGCTATTTTTAATACCCCTAGGATATAAGGGTGGCCCTCTCCAGAATTTATTTTTGACAATTATTATGGCGAAAGGTAGTTGGCGGGCACAGCTAGTAAAGTTATAAAATTAAATAACAAGAAAAAATAACGAAGAAAAAGTAATGAAAAGTTTCAACGTATTAATATAGCATGGTAATTACGTGTTTAACTGTTCAGTTGATAAAGTCTTATTGAGAAATTTGCGGTCTTTATAACAAAATTTAACGTGTTCTCCAATAACTCTTGCACAGTGTGTACAAAGTAACTCGCGTATTATGAAGAAACCCTTATCAACACTGTGGATTTTTTTATATCGGTCATAAGGCGTAATGATACGAGTGCGCTTGCAAAAGTACTTCCTTTGCCGCTGTATGTCATAATTTGAGCCTATTTGAGCGTATGCTATTGCGTCATGTAAGTTAAAAGAGGTAGCGATACGATGTAAGTAAAGTTTAAGTAGTATCTTGTAATTTTCAATTGTCATTATTTTGGGTAGTTCAAGGTGTTTGTTGGCAAAGTAAAGTGAAGACTCAATTATGTCTGATCCTCACTATATATATATATATATATATATATATATATATATATATATAGGGTTAATTTTGCGGTACCGGCAACCTCGCAGAATTAGACAGCTAACATCATTAACTATAACGTTTGTTTTACGAGTTTCAAGATAACTCAATACATTGAACAATAATCAATTTTCAAGTTTTTATTGCACTGTCGTGACATTGATAAGTCTATGTTTCATTTATAAACGACGACGGAAGACAACGCTACGCTCGCGCGCTGTGCGCGTAGATTTACAAACATTCTAGAGGTACCTATATTAAATGAATATTGATTTTTGTATGAAAGTAAAATCTAACGAATTATCAAAAGTCGTAGAACAAACGTTGCAGTTAAAGATGCTAGCTATCTATTCCTGCGAGGTTGGCGGTACATCAAAATTAACCCTGTAAAGGTAGGCACTGTAATCAGTATATTAGTTTCAATAATCAAAGGTATTTTAACAACCTTAGTATTTGTATCGCTTTAATTCACAGTTTATAAGTCAGCAGACGTTCCTGCGATCAATTATTGAGTCAAAGACTTGAGCCCATTTCCTAAATTTTCAGAAGCCCTAAGTTTTATTTTATCTCTGAGTGAGTATTATTGGACTGGAGGAAAAATTGGCATCATAAAGATTCCTAAAGTAGAGATTAACTTACATTTCTAGAAGCCGGAACATGACACTAGCTAATCGGAATTATAAATTCGGCAATATCGGGTTATTTTTCCAGCAGGAGCCAAATTTTGTGTACTTGTTTAGACAAGCAAAATAAACAACTTTTACCATGGGACCAAACTCGAAATCGGAAAAAAAAATCAGGTTTTCCATACATTTAGGTTCGTGGATGTTGAACATTTGTATGAAACAGCTGATTTCTTTTCGCGATTTCGAGATTGGTCACATAGTAAAAGATCTTAATTTTGCTTGTCTGAGCAAGCACACAAAATTTGGCTCCTGCTGGAAAAATAACCTATACCCAGCAGCACGGATACTATCAGAAGATAGGAGCTAGAAAGTTAGATTTCTGTTTATTTTCTGAAAGTTCTGTCGCCAACAATATTCGAACAAACTTCGTAACGAAAATACAATGACCCCAATTATCTTAATGTACATTTTTTATAGAACAAAAACCGGCTAGCATGTTTCGGTTATTTGATGAAATTTAATGAGGGAAAATTGTTTATGATTTCAAACAATTTTCCCTTCTTATGCTGTGAGCGTAAACGGACAAAGTTACAAAGTTGCTAACTTCTATCAGCGAAGCAATACCGATAACTTTGGCCCTCCCAATTAATTAACTAATGACTATTGGGGGCGAGTAATTAATTATCGCTTTAGCGCGACTAAAATACCGGTCGGGAAAAATGTAAATACAAAATAAAAGGAATTTTTTAATATACTTACCTACTTACAGCATCAATATTTTTTGGTTGTAGCTTTCGGTCCTCAATATTAACGAACATGAAAATATCTACGTACTTTAGTACTATTGAATTCGTATTTACAGCAGATACATTAAACAAAGCGTGTTGTTATACCTATCACAGAATTACAAATGAATATAGGAACTGCCAAAGAAAAACGAAATAATGTGAATTGTTAATTTCATGTCCTTGTTTCTTCATACTTTCAGATTTGGAATCTAATACTTACTTTTGCCCACGACTTCGTCCACGTGGAAATCCTTTTTTATTGATTCCCTTTACAAATCACCCCCCCCCCCCCCACCCTTTTGGAATGATTTCGGGGATAAAAGCTATTCTTTATCCTTACTCACAACTCAAACTATCTCCATACCAAATTGCATCTAAATCGGTTCAGCCCTCTCCCCCTTAAGGGGCGATTACTGCGATAAAAGCTACCCTTTGTCCGTCTCCTGGTTCTAAGCTACCTCCCCACTAATTTTCAGCCAAATCGGTTCAGCCGTTCTTGAGTTATAAATAGTGTTAGATATAGATTATATGTAACAGATAAATCTCCATGAATCGCTACCGCGTGTATTTTGTATCAGCAAATGTTTGAGTGCTTACAACGAACTCCTCACCGTGTAGTACGGCTATAGTGTTAGATATAGATTATATGTAACAGATAAATCTCCATGAATCGCTACCGCGTGTATTTTGTGCCACGCAAATGTTTGAGTGTTTACAACGAACTCCTCACCGTGTAGTACGGCTTGGACCGTAAATAATAATTATACAACATAACAATAACTGCAGCCCCCTAGACAAATGCCACACGCTAACTTTTCCGCATTCGTTCCGCAGAAAAAATGTATGGAAATGACATAAGCTTGCGACAACCTCATGGTATTCTTTCCGCAGCTAATGTCATCTCCATACATTTTTCTGCGGTACGGCTGCAGAAAAGATAGCGAGTGGCATTTGTCTAGGGGGGAAGGGGGGGGGGGGCGATATTCTATGGATGCCGAACAGAACTTACCTAGCTTTATCATGGGATATGGTTGAAACAAAAGATTAATAAAATAAAGTTGTTAGTTATTACGCTCGAGTCGCGAGGCTGGATTGCGACACCGCTCGGGCGGCCGCGATGTGTGCGGCGAGGGAGAGGTAGGGTAGTCGCGAATCGAAGTCGGCATTGAGCACCCGCGTATTGTTTGTTGACCGTGGCACACCCCGGACACTCCTTCGCCAATCAATTACCTATTACTACTACATAACCAAATGACGTTTCTACACGCGCAAATGTGTGCGTGGAATCTAGTTGGGCTGAGTGCGCGGTTATCAATCGAAATGACGCGAGGAGTGTAGCGACTGCCTTCTCTTTTACGAGCGAGCGATCGCGCGCGCCCTTGTTTATGTGTCAGTGATGTCTACAACGAAGTGCGGCGTGGGATGAGGTATTTGAAATGAGTGCGGGGAGGTGAGTGGCCGTTCTGTACGTAGTACTATTATCTATTCTGTGACCGTGGTTTAGTTCGCTGAGTAGCGACCCGGTATCTTGATACATGTGATTAACTAGAAGTGGATAATAATCAAATGGATCCGGGCAGTTCGATGTAGTGTAGCAAATTCCTGCTCATCTATGGGGATTAAAGAGACCCTACCAGTGGGACATTTATGGGTTGAAGTGAAAATCAAATTGGGTAGAGATTATGCCGAACTTCTAGTTCGCTCTGAACACAGCACGATTCGCGTTGCACTGTTAATTGCACTGTCAATATAGGTATAATTAAATTAATTTATATTGTCTGTCCACATAAGGTATAAACACAATATAGAGAACGATACAGTACTTTGACTCCATATAAAGGGACGAATCGGCGCACGCACACATACAAACGTCGTTTACACGGCCGCCAAGCATCTGAACGGCATAGCAACGCAGTGTCACGCCGCGCGCCGGCCATGATTGTTGTGCTCCATGTACACGTAGCGCCCGCTCACGCGCGGCGTGTACGTATAAGTTCAGCGATTTTTTATAGGTATCAACCCTAGCGCCCAGTTCGCTTTAGGTATAAATTTCAAAGACACACCTGAGTTGGGATACTGTATTGTTCTCTATATTGTGGTATAAGTAAAAGATGAATGTCACTAAATAAGTTTTAGCAAGATAAGAATAAACTTAGTATATTTTATGTGCGTGAGAAAGAGGCGCGAGACAACTTCAGAGCGGATTAGAAATTTGGCGCGGTCTGTACTTACCAATTTTCAAACACACAGGAAGCACAAACACATATATTATATGTTGTAACACATATTAGGTTGGGGAAAAAGTCTTTTCGCATTATAGTATGTATAAACTTGTAATAAAATCTCTTTGGCTATACTATTTGTATCTGGCTGGTTTTGGTATCATTGAAAGTTTAAATTTTAAAGAACATAATTCCAAATTCAAATTAGGAAAATGTGTGATTTTCATTTGTTTTTCGTACCGCCAAGATGAGTGAATCTAATGAAGAAATTCGATACATTTTAAAATTTTACTACAAAAAAGGTAAAAATGCAACGCAAGCCGCGAAAAAAATTTGCGATGTTTATGGACCTAGTGCAGTGTCTGTGAGAGTAGCACAAATTTGGTTTAAGCGTTTTCAATCCGGAAATTTTGATGTCAAAGATGCACGTCGCTCTGGTCGCCCTATTACAGATAAAATGGATGCCATTTTTGAAAAAGTGGAGCAAGATCGGCATGTCAGTAGTTACGACGTAGCTGAAGAACTGGGAATTGACCACAAAACAGTTTTGGCGCATTTGAAAAAAACTGGGTATACAAAAAAGCTCGACATTTGGGTACCTCACGAGCTCACTGAAAGAAACCTAATGAACCGTGTACTCATTTGTGATTCTTTATTACGACGTAATGAAACCGAACCATTTTTGAAGAAGCTGATAACTGGTGATGAAAAGTGGATCACGTACGACAAGAACGTGCGAAAAAGGTCGTGGTCAAAGGCCGGTCAGGCTTCACAGACTGTGGCGAAACCCGGGTTAACTCGCAACAAGGTGATGCTGTGTGTGTGGTGGGATTGGAAGGGCATTATTCATTATGAGCTGTTACCACCAGGCAGGACCATCGATTCTGAACTCTACTGCGAACAACTGATGAGATTAAAGCAAGAAGTTGAGAGAAAGCGGCCGGAATTAATCAACAGAAGGGGTGTGGTTTTTCATCATGATAACGCTAGACCTCACACATCTTTAGCCACTCAGCAAAAATTAAGAGAGTTTGGCTGGGAGGTGTTAATGCATCCGCCGTATAGTCCTGACCTTGCACCTTCAGATTTCCACCTGTTTCGGTCTCTTCAGAATTCTTTAGGCAGTGTCAGGTTAACATCACGAGAGGACTGCCAAAACCACTTGTCGCGGTATTTTGACCAGAAGTCCCAAAAATTTCTATAGCAATGGGATCATGTCCCTACCTACAAGATGGCAAAAAGTTATCGAACAAAATGATACCTACATACTTTAGTTAAATGTAAATAAACTATATTAAAAAATGTTTTGAATTTTCTTAAAAAATGCGAAGAAACTTTTTCCCCAACCTATTATAACAAAAATTGCACTCGTAAAAAGATCAAACCAATAACAGATAGAGTAGGATGTGCATGTGTACTGCAGTGCCTAAAAGGGCCAAGGTTCAGTGGGAATGTTTGCTCTAAATAGGACAAAATACTGACTTTCAGCCCTTATGGAGAGAGAAGAGGGCTAAGAATGAAACAGATTTGATGGGATAGAACAAGATTTGAGTGGATAAGAGAAAAAAAAAAGATTATACATGAAGAGAAGTGCGCTTTCTTAAGTGGAGTGAAATTTAGTGTTGAAGACGCGAATTCAAACCCCGGCCGAGACAAAATATTTTTTTTTTTCAATTCATTTCGCAATTTTTAGTCAAGTCTGCGACTGCGAAAGGTCAAATGACATCTGTTAATGTCACCAGATACTCGTATATCATATGACATGTCTAGATTTTAATTTGACTCTATCCAAATGTGTCGAAAGTAATTTGTCTCAAAGATCATGGTGGAACAATTGCAATGAGCAGAACCGCATACCAGAACATAAATACTTAACTTCCTACCCACAAATCTGACCACAAAAATATAGTGTTAGTGTAAGTAAGGTATATAAAGGACCGCCCCACTCCAAAACTGTTTTTAACCGCACTTTGAATAAAATTTCAATTCAACCTTCATAAAGACTGCTTACGAGTCAGCATAACTTCGCTCGGAAGTAACTTAGAATATAAACGCTTTTGGCACCACTTTTTTTTCCTACTGTTGAAAATGGCTTTGTTATTGTAGAACAGAAATATGTATATTTATTATGTATGACACAAAAACATAATAGTTCATTTTGTTTATAAATGTATCTTTTTCCAGTCAGTGAAAGAATGTGATATTTTAAAAGCTACTCACAGGAACCCAATGCATAACACGTGTACCGAAGGGGAAGCACAGGTGAGTTTGGTCACCCGTCCGCGTACTGACCATGGTGAGCATTGCTTAACTTTAGCTAAGGCTAACGCTATTAGTTTGCTGGTCGTTTCAGTATTTTTGTAATATTAATCTTACCCTCTCTTATGTAAAAAGCAAAACTATTACAGTTAATATTGGTTTGCTTGTTTTTTTTTCTCGCATCTTCTTATGCAACAAGCAGGTTACATACCTACAAGTAATTTGTACCCATAATATAATGATCTGTCCCGATTTAAGTGATTCAATTAATTCTCGATGTAATAAGCTGTTAATGTGTTACATGTGTGTAAGCCTTCATAGGTGTGCTTAGCCTTATAAAGTGTATGTAAGTATTTTTCTGCATTTGTATCAACCTTTTTGTTGTAATACACTAACACTGTACTAATTTTATGAAATAAAGAATTTTGAAATGAAAAAAAATGCTTAACTTTAGCAATTATTCTCAGACTGTTGTCGCAATGAAAAATCGCCGAAGCGATGACGTCACAACCGCCGAAACCACAGTCGCACTGCATGCACAATGTGCACGCCGGTAATTACTATCGTCCCGAAACCGAACCACTTTTCTTTATAGGGTTAATTTCGTGAATTGAATTAAACAGTGCTTCATAACGGCACCGAGCCGGCTTTAATATTTCGGGGTTGTTCCGACCGTTATTTAGTTCTTCTACGTGAGAATTGCGAGTGTATTTTAGGGTTAGCTTGAGTTACTAGCTGCAATTGGATTACTTCGCCACTCCGAGCGTTTGAATGTTTCAGTAAACACACACTATTAGCGCGCGGGAAGTTTAATTTGGAACAGTGGACGAATAGCACATTGACCTTTTAACATTTATTTTAAGCAAACAGTTTGCAGAAGAATCGCGCAATAGTTTACCATTTCGAACACCAGTTGGTTGCCGAAATTCGTAATTTATATTTAATATTGAAAGTACGGTCAGCCAAGAAAGGGGTGTAGGTATACCTACCAGTTTTAATAACACCTCGCATATAAACAAACCGTTAGGGGATCTTACTTCGGTAGTTGCCAGTATGATATTTCAAAGCAGACGGCTGTTTTTTACATAAAACTGAATTGAAAAATGATTAATAAATCAATACAAGAAAAAAAAACAGCCTCGGGCGGGAATCGAATCCGCGTCCTCAATATACGTGTCTTAACCGCTAAGCACTAACCAGTCCCGAGGAAACTTCAACTGTATTGATCGCACATTGACAAATATTGACGAAACTGACAGGGAAGCTCTTCACCTATATCTCACCTAATGGTAAGTGACGATAAGGCCGAAGATGGAAGCGAGCTTCACCTGGACTCCTCGGCATCTGAGGAACTGGCTGTCTTACCTCTAATTGTCGTAACACAACAATGCTATAAACATTGTTATTATGGCGACAAACTTAAGTAAGACTTTGGTAGCTAGCCATGGCGGGCTAAGGAGCCCTCCCACCAACCAAACCAGACTGAAAAACTTCTGCCCCCACTGGGAATCGAACCCCGGACCTCCTGATCGAAATACGGTGGTCGCAACCACTACACCACGGAGGCGGTTTTTAAGCCAAAGTAGGCTTTGCTCGCAGTGAATAACTACGTATCGACATTCAATTTAGAAATCGTTACTATCTTATCCTATTTCTGCCGCCAAGTAGCCGTGTTTGCATTTATGCGTTCCGGTTCGAAGGGTAAGACAGACAGGCAGCGAAATTACTGTGATTATGATTATACATCTTAAGGCCCCTGTAAACGATCAAACATGTTTGTCAAATTTACGTGTTTGACAAACTTGTTCGTTCGTGTAGGGCTGTGTTTGACGCGTTTGACAAAAGAACTACGTGTTTGATGTGTTTGAAAAGTATCTGGATTGACGTCGTGTTTGATGAAAACGTGAAGTTTGTCAAGCAAGTTTGACAAAAGAGCCCGTAAAGAGCCCTGTAAACGAGCAAACATGCTCGTTTACAGAGCTCTTTACGTCACAAGTTGGCAAGGAACACTGTGGCTGCTGTAGGGATTGCATATTTGCGAATATTACAGGAACCACATGGACTGCGGCCACCAAACATCTTATTATGCTACACTTAGCATCAGATTGCCATGTTAGCCAATTTTGTTGCATAAAAAACTGGCTTTTGCCCGCGCCTTCATCAATTCAGCCGAGAGACGCCCACTGCTGCACATAGGCCTCTCCCAAGGATCTCCAAACCGATCGGTCCTGCGCTTCCCGCATCCAGCGGCTTCCCGTGACCTTCACTAGATCGTCGGTCCACCTTGTGGGGGGCCTTCAAACGTTACGTCTCCCGGTAGGTACGTGGTCGCCACTCGAGAACCTTTCCGCCCCAGCGGCCGTCCGTCCTGGGAGCTATGGTCCCGCCCATTGCCACTTAAGGTTAATAATTCTTTGGGCTATGTCTGTGACTCTAGTTCTTCCACGAATCTCATCATTTCTGATGCGATGGCGTAGAGAAACACCGAGCAGAGCCCTCTTCATTGCCCTTTGAGTAACCTTGGGCCTCCTTACGAGTATAAGACCCATTGTAAGCGGCTACGCCTGCGACTTTGTCAGCGTAGAATTAGTAATTTGGGTAGCTTATTTTTTATAGAATCTACTATACAGGGTGTCCCAAAAAATAGTGTCAAGCGTAAGTCCAGAGTTAGAGCACCTCTTGGAGTACCCGAATCACCCCCATGTATGTTCCGCGATTAGTCGTAGTTTTCGAGTAACATTTTTTTTCTGACTTTTTGAAAATTTTGATCCAAAGAACTTAAAAATTTTAAATAAAAAAAAGTAGAACATATTTTAATGTTTTTCTTTTTGCCACTGAATCATCTTTAGTGCTTCTTTTATGTCTAAAATAATCAGCTTCGTAACTCTAGTGGAAATTTAGAAAACAGTAGTGTAAAGTCAAAATTTGAATGTTAGTGAATAATTACTTAAAAATTCATCTTTAAATTAAAAATCTAAACAGGCGAATTCATGGTTTCTAAGTATGTGTAAAAACTTCTCTAGACTCTCTGCTTTCATAATCATTTAAAAAAAGAAGTACTTAATAGGGCTACTTTGGCTTAAATCGGCCATCAAAGACAGCGAGGTGAAAATTTCATAAAATTTACCAAATTCCTATCAGATGATAAAAAAAATATCTGGTCTTTTTATAATTTCTAAGGTTCAGATTAATTACAATTTACCAAAAATTAACTACATGAAACCCATATTTAAATATTTTTCTCGCGGATTACATCGGTTGTAGTGTTGGATGTAACGCAGTACTTACCTGCAAAAAAATTGCCCGAGTGAGAGGATATGAAAGAGACCGCATTATTGCTATCTCTCTCACTCTCATTGGCGAAATGGATAACTGTAACTGAGGAATGCTATTCTTTGTGACAAGGGGATGAGGCGGGGGGTGTAGTCCGAGCGCCTATTGTGTTCTGGCGCCAGTCGTTTGCCTGCTTTTGTTTGCGCCTTACGTACGATACGCTCATTTGTGATTATTTGACGAACTTTGCTTTCTTTACGGACCTTGAGTGCGATTACGATTTGGTTTTGTGTGAATACGGGATTTTGACAAATTTGGCATTCTTAACGGACTTTTCAAGCTCTTCATTTTGTGATGTCTTTTTCATCGCAAGAATATGCTCTTATGCATTACTTTTATGGATATGCAAGAGAAAATGCTTCTGAAGCAGCCAGGTTGTTCCGGCAGCAAGTACAAAATGGAGGTGGACCTCAGCCTGAAACTTGGCCTGATCATCGCATGATTTTAAGAGTACATAACTCTTACATGGAAGGACGCCTACCAGGTAGAAGATCGGGGCGCCCATCTGAAATGAGTGACCCAGATACTGTCCAATCAGTGGTCGAAGAAGTGGTGAGTGATCCATCAGTTAGTTTAAGAACAATAGAACGTCGAATCGGAATTCCGAAATCACAAGCACATCGAATACTTCATCAAGAGCGTTTTCACCCATATCACATCCAGAAAGTTCAGCAGCTCAAGCCCGCAGACTACCCGAGAAGGGTGGCATTTTGTCAGGAAATGTTACGGAGACAAGCTGAAAACGAAAATTTCTTTAAAAATATTATATGGACTGATGAATCACATTTTAAGCGATGTGGGGTGTTTAATGCGCATAACTACCATTCGTGGAGTATTGAAAATCCACACCTCACAAGGGAATCTAATTTCCAAGAACAATTTAGTATCAATTTGTGGTCAGGCATCCTAAACGGACAGCTGATTGGTCCGTTCGAACTACCGGACCGACTGAACAGCGAGGCCTACTTGCAATTTCTACGACGTGATCTCGGCGTCTTATTAGAAGATGTAGACCTATTAACGCGGAGAAATATGATTTTTCAAAACGACGGCGCTCCATGCCATTTTGCTAGAAATGTTAGACAACATTCGTCTGAAACATTTCCAGGCAGATGGATCGGTCGTGGAGGGCCCATTGCGTGGCCGCCACGGTCCCCCGACTTGAACCCCATAGATTTTTTCGTCTGGGGATATTACAAGGAATTAGTATACGCCAAGGACATTACAAACGTCACAGTGTTAAGAACAAAATTAAGACAAGCGGAAGAAACAATAAAAAACAACAGAATTGCATTTATAAATTTAAAAGAAAACTTTTTTAGACGATGTAGAATATGTATTGAGCACGAAGGTCGTCATTTTGAAAACTTTCTTTAAGCGATCGAATAATAAATACTTTGAAAATAATGTTTTGTTTCATTTATTAAGTTATAATAAACCTTCAAAGGTTATTAAAGATGGCAGCAGGAACAGTTATTTTTGACCTTCAAATAATAAATTTTTAGCTTTTCTACAATCATTTTTGGTTTATTAATAAATAATTGGAATTTAAAAAAAAATTATTCAGAAGCCGAGTTTTATGAAATTTTCACCTTGCTGTCTTTGATGGCCGATTTAAGCCAAAGTAGCCCTATTAAGTACTTTTTTTTTAATTATTATGAAAGCAGAGAGTCTAGAGAAGTTTTTACACATACTTAGAAACCATGAATAGTTGAACCAAAACTTGTTTAGATTTTTAATTTAAAGATGAATTTTTAAGTAATTATTCACTAACATTCAAATTTTGACTTTACACTACTGTTTTCTAAATTTCCACTAAAGTTACGAAGCTGATTATTTTAGACATAAAAGAAGCACTAAAGATAATTCAGTAGCATAAAGAAAAACATTAAAATATGTTCAACTTTTTTTTATTAAAAATTTTTAAGTTCTTTAGATCGAAATTTTCAAAAAGTCAGAAAAAAAATTATTACTCTAAAACTACGAATAATCGCGGAACATACATGGGGGTGATTCGGGTACTCCAAGAGGTGCTCTAACTCTGGACTTTCGCTTGACACTATTTTTTGGGACATCCTGTATATTCTTCCTCACAAGTCAACCTGTCTCCATACCAATCATATAAATCAATTAAACTTCCACCCCCCTGAAGGATGATAATCTACGATAGAAACTGTCGTATGTCCTTCGCTGGGACTCAAACTATCTGTATACAAAATTTAATCTAAATCGGTTCAGCGCTTTAGGCGTAAAGTAACAAACAGACAGACACACTTTCGCATATATAATATTCGTGTATATATCATATTATGTTATTCTCCTAGTTGTGTAGGTTATCATAATAATGATTATATAACACAGACACTGTTAAATAAAATATTAAAAAATTCGAACAAAACAATATCTTTGTGACAGAGCAAGAAACATACACAAAAAATAGATACAGTCGAACACAGAACCTCCTTTTACAAGTTGGTCAAAAACAGAAAGAAATATAAGAACAACTTAAAATTCACGTTCAAAATTTTTGAAGTTCCTCCTTTTTTTGCCGTGTTACCGCATCGTTGTCTCAGACCCAAATAATTAATTTAAATTTAGTGTAATTAAAGCGGTGCACACCTGCGGTGTCTGTGGATCTTCGCCATATTGCATAGTATATTATGTTGCTTGTAGCAAGTAAAGATGCTCTCACAAAAGCATTTAGTCCCTAACTTGACACTCAGTAAAGCTAGGTATGTTAATAGATTAAGGCCTATGTATACAATATCCGGCTCGTAGGACCAATTACATAATGCGGTAATACTACATTGACATAGCACATGTGAGTTGACGTGAGTAAACATGGAGATAGGAAGCTTATGATCACAGACACGAGATAATATTTAAAGAAACAATATGAACGTACGGAGCAAATATATAAATACAACCAAATAATAGTCAACATATTATGCTTTACTTTCATTTCAATTTTTTAACTGACTTCAAAAAAGGAGGAGGTTCTCAATTCGATGCGTATTTTTTTTCTATGTATGTTACGCGATTTGTTTTCTTACAGAAAGAACAACTCGACATAGAGATCGATACAATCCTGAACGATCGCTAGGAATTAATTGGTTTTCGTTATCTCAGAGACGATGACGAATTTAGATATCGTTTCGCTATGAAACGATTGTCACTTGTATAGGCCGCCTGTTATATTTTTTGTACGGCTAAGTTAGCAATCAAACATACTGCTCATCTGATGGTAAGTGGCTACAAAACACTAATGGCCTTACAAATAAAAACTTATACCGAGGATAATCCTCGGAATAATTTATTCTGTGTTTTGTCTTGTTTTAGCACATGTCAGATGTAATATGTCGAAATAAGACAAAACACGGAATAACTATTCCGAGGTTATTCCGAGGTATAAGTTTTTTATTTGTAAGGCCGTTACAGTAAATGTTCATAGGCGTAGATATAACTTTTCAATTTGCCTAGTGCAGTATTGATACCTGCTCCTTTTATCTACTTGGAAGGAAAAGTTCATTCTATCTAGTGTATATTGATTTTCAATGGGGGGTTTCCCTTACCCACGCCAATGTACATGTGGCTCCTGTAAGCCTAGCAAACCTCTCCATTATACCCAACACATTTTGATAGTTTATATCAATTTATCGTTTTATAATGTCGTGTTTTAGTGTCCATGCCACGGGGGCAGGACGTTGTCGCCTTCGCTGCGCTCCAACGACTGAGAAACGTGCGAACGAGCCGGCCCTTCATATGAAATGAAATTTGAATCACACCGGTCACAATGACCAACCAATTTATCGTTTCCCATGAAGTGTTTCATCTGTAAGTGTGCCTCGCCCGCAGTGATTCAGCTGAAGTGTGCCTAAACTGCAGCGGTTTTAATCCCCGCACATCTCTGGAATACTCTGGCCCGCTCCAAAACAGAGTCGCCTTCACCGCTACCAAGGTGTCTCCGGGCGGTCCGCGGTAATAACTCTAGCGGTGCTCACGGTCCGTGAAATTATTTATGTCCTGGCGCACATTGTTTACACTGTAATTTAGGATAAACTCCGACCTCTCACAGAGCCCGCGCTGCAAATCTTGCTGGTATCAGAAATTACTTAATATCACGAAGTTAAAAATAACGTCGAATAATTTAATAATATTTTACACTATAATCTCAAGCAAACGACCAATTTATCTAAAAGCTCAGTATTGCAATGCATTTAATATAAAATAACGCAAGACTCGACAGTTTGTTTGGCGAAATCTGCTTTTGCAGGACAGAATTGTCAATGACTCATGCACTTCATGTAATTAATTACCGTGTGACGCATAGCATTTACAAATAGAAATAATCAATTACAATCACCATTAGTTGTAATTACGAAGATGTGCTCAAATTGTGATCAGTGAACTTTCAAAAAGTTGTCAGAACGCAATGCTTTTAACAATTTATTCTGGCTTAGCTTACCAGGCGGGTTCTATATTTGCATTGATGCAAGTCTAACATTATTAAAGTCGAAGCTCAAAATTAAATGAAAATCAAATTAAAAATCTTGGCTCAAAATTTATCATCATCATAACAGCTCATATACGTCCCAGCCGAGGACACGAGCCTACCCTAAGTTAGGGTGTTTAGGCCTTAGTAAACCACGCTGGCCCAGTGCGGATTGGTCGACTTCACATAGACCTTTGAATTTCTTCGCAGATGTACGCAGGTTGTCTCACCATGTTTTTTTCCTTCATCGTAGGATCGTCGGACAAATGTACATAATTATGTAATTCGAAAAACGTAAAATATATTGGTACATGCCGGTCTCGCTCCCCCGATTGGAAGGCAAGTGCCGAGTTCACAGAGCCAAATTAAAAAGCATGATATGCCCACAAGTTGTTGCATCTTTACACAAGGTTGCTTTAAGGGTTACTTAATAGATATGCTGTAGAAACATTGTTTATGTAATAAAATAAGAAAATAAGCAGGTGCCAAATTATGTGCGCTTGTTGAGACAATCATACTAAACAACTTTATCTATGGGACCAATCTTGAAATCGTGAAAAAAATCATTTGTTCCATAAATGATATTTTTACAAGATTTCAAGATTGGTCACATATAGGGTTACCATCTTTTTTGTCCAAATAATGTACATTGGATTTTAAAAGGTTGAAAAAAAAAGTACATTGTGTCATAATAAAGTACTATTTATTCCACTTTAAAAATAATTTTCTTTAAAAAATATTTTTGCTTAAAAAATATTTTTCGTTACATCTAGCAACTTGATTGCACTTCATGTTAGTTATATTGCACTCAATCGATCAAACAAAACAGACGATTTTTTATAAACACCTTAACATGACAATGTTGACGTTTGCTGTTAAATTGCGTTCAGAAATGAGCATTTAGCGACCTCTACATAATCTGTCATTCGGTATTACGCAAACATTCTTACAATAAACAGTTTTTTTGTATATTTAATGTCAAATGAATGCTAGAGAAATAAAATCACGGAAAATAAAGTATTTTCGCGTACTTTATCGTTGGCGTAAAGTATAGAGTACATTTACCCGAAATAACGAACAATACTTTATAATAAAGTACGATGATAAAGTACGCAACCCTAGTCGCATAGTAAACGTTATTCAGTTTGATTATCTGAACAAGCACTCAAAATTTGGCTGCTGCTTCAAAAATAACCTTATATAATACGGGACTTGCTAAAACCTGTTTTCATTCCTGCCCCCGGCGCTCGTGCCTCGTAACGTATTGAGTGCAAGAAGTAGCGTCGATTATAAAATCCTTAGCACGATACGGCCCGCACGCGACTGTAATTAATATAAAACACGTTCAGTGGCCCGCGCACTCGATACTGCCAGACAGAATGGCGTATTAGTGTTTAGTATAAATAAATCTGCCCCGGACAATCTCGTATGAAATCTATAAATTGTACTTGTACCAAGTAAGGAATAACGGGTTGAGTTTATCAAACACGTGAGCGTGTGACGTAATTTTTATGAGTGGATAATTTTTATGAGGTAGACATAGATCTAGAGGTAGATATTAGCTGGAAAGGATATAAGCGTAAAATGAAGATGCTCGGTGATGAAAAATATTGTATCTGTGTTTATTTAGCTATTTTGCAACAACTTATTTTTCCAAGTTTTCAAAACGCGTCGCGTCGTAAGCATTTGTTCGTCGGTCGTTATATGGATTTCGGTAGACAAAGATCCAAAGATAGGATATAAAATTACACGGATATAAAAACGAAGGACAATAGAGTTAAACGATGAAAAGACGAACCATGATAAGAAAATGGAATCATTATCATCATCATCATCATCAACAGCTCATATACGTCCTCACCGAGGGGCTCAACTTCAAGCCTACCCTAAACTAGGGCGATTAAGCCTTAGTCAACCACGCTTGTCAAGTGCGGGTTGGTCGACATCACACACAACCTGTAAAGATATTTTTTCTTCACTTCTTCACAAGTGTGTGCAGGTTTCCTCACGATGTTTTCCTTCACCGAAAAGCGTCGAATAAACGTTCATATGAATTCAAAATTTGAAAACACATGGGTTCGAATCGCTACCTCCCGATTGGAAGGCGACGGCCCTACGCCTCTCTGTTTAATTACCGAGCAGAAAGCCTATTTTGCCACAATATATAAATTAGACTATTCAAAAAGCGCCATAACTGCAACTAATAACATGTATGTTATTAGTTTATGTGAATTTAAAAATAAATGTATTTCTTAATTTTTACGAAGGTAAAGAGAGTAAGCGTGCATATAAACAAAGAATATTATTGACGCTAAAAATAATATTTATTTAGGTATATGCACTTTCATAAGTAAACAAACGTGCTGCAGTAAGAGTAAGTGTTTAGATACAAAATTATCCAATCTCCAATAAAAATATAATTAAAAAAAGAGCAAACACGCACTTATCATTGTTTAATAAAAACGCAACGCTTCCCTAAATCCCTTGTCATTGCACAATTAGTGTGATAAACATTCGAGGGACAGGCAACCCTGATGTCAATGGTTATCGACCCCAATTCACTCGCCGTGTTCGCGCCCTACAACAGCCTAATCACAATAATAAGGCCTATTAAAAAGGCCCGCTAACAACTTGCATCATACCGAAAGCGTAAGGAAACTACGCCCGAACGTAACGTAGTCTTTTGTGGGTTCAACGGCACTTTTGTAAACTTTTGTGATTAGGCAATTTCCATGGAAAAACGCTAGTGGCTGCCGTGTTCACTTACGTTTGGTTAATCATAAAATTTTATTACGTAGATGCATTATCGCGATATTGATTGTCAAATTAGGGAGATTAGTTTCAGTGTGTGAATAACGGTTGTTGTCGAGCAGGAAGTTGTGCAAAATGAAAAAAATCGAAAGCAAAATATTCCTTATTCAAATATGACTTAATAGAAAGCTCTTTTGAATAGTCCACATTTTTTTACCTAAAACCCATTTGGGGCGTCTTTTAGTTGATAAGAAGTATGAGCGCAAGAATTTTATCAGCATTACCAGAAGTATCGATATTTCAATAAATGATCTTTGAATTAAAGAAAGTTACAGGATATGCCTAAATCTATCTATCTATAATCTTCTTTATATATAAAAATGAAACGCTGTATGTTTGTCTCGCAAAAACTCTGAAACGGCTCGATCGATTCTTACGAAATTTTCTGTGTGTATTTGGATAGGTCCAAGGAAGGTTTAAACGTATAGTTGGACCCGGTATATAGGTGGCGCTGTAATCGGGCGGGACAACGTCCGCCGGGCCCACTAGTATATTATAAAACTCGATTACTCGTACCACCGATAGTAGCTGAGTGGCTGAGACCACCCACCCAGGGTTCGATTTCCCATGGGAGATATTTCGAGCATTTAACGCGACAATGCGTTGTTGCCTTCCCGACGTCGCGCGTCGGACGAACATAGACTGACCACGGTAATTGCGCATCTACCTAGCACGTGGAGTTTAGTAATCGGTATCTAAAATAGTGCCTGGAACCTAAAAGTCACCCCGAGTCTGCGCATATCCTATGTTCGACCTAAGTAACAGCAGTGGCGTAATTATACCATCTGGGGCCCGTGGCAAATTCTTTGGATGAGGGCCTCCCAGTAAAATAGTAAAATTGATCGATTTTTTTTGTTTTGAATGTGTTGAAATCTTAATGATTAGTTTGAATTTGTATATATGGTCTTTAGTTGTATCTCACTTTAATTGGTTTAAGTACATAAAAAATATGATTTTTAAGTACTTAGGTACATTTTTTTATGTTAGGTTATTTCTAAGCTCGCGGCCTCTTGGGCCGGGGCGCTCTCAGGTCGGGGCCCGTGGCATTTTGCCAGCCCTGCCGCCTTATAGTTACGCCTCTGGGTAACAGTGAGGTCTAGGAAATAGCGGTAAAGTATTAGACTTGACTATCATTAAGTTACAGCCCAGCATATATTTAAATATATTATTAGTTGTTCCCCCTAACAGGAGCAGAAATTTTTCTGTTTAGTTTGGTTGTTGTTATGGATTCTGATCCCGCCTGCTTAGCTGCCACGATCTTAACTAAGTTTGTCGTAACAATATTAATATCATTGTTGCGCTCTGATAATCAGAGGTAAGATAGCCAGTTCCTCAGTCAGTGAGGCCAGATGAAGCTCGATATCTAATGAAAAGAGATCGATATCCTGAAATGAGCTGATGAACGCAGCAATAGACGAAGCGACCGCGTCTTCTCGTCCTTATCGAGAAGGTGATGCCTTTTCACGCTTCGCCTCAACGACCCGAGTTGTTTATATTCAATATAGACCTCTACAGGCACTTATTGACGTCAAAAAAAACATAAAAATCTTCAACCACGAATCTAATTAACAAAATTATTTAATCCTTGTATGTACACACACCCCAAATTAGGACTAGATATCCAGACAAATATCCAGACATTCGTCTCTCTGCCTCATACGATAAAATGTTGCAAAAGTGGAAAAGTATTACAAAAAATGTTAAAGCTTGTTAGAGCTTTTCCAACATTATCAAAATTTAAGTTCTTGAAACAATATAATTTCTTCAATCCTAAACTGTATACTATGTTGGCAGTATTGATCGCATCAGGTCGACGAAGTATCATTACATTTGAAAGTGAGACATGCATACGATCTAGGCTCCGGACCGAGGACTCTTTGTTACCTTAATTACATTAACGAGCACGCGTCACCCCACCGACCGTATGTTATACCAACAAAAATACACGTCCCACTCGCCATGCGAAGCGGGCGATATGCGACAACGCGTGGCGTACACCCGCGGGCGATATGGCACGCAACGTCATTTGCGCTGATGGCTGACCGTCCGGCAGAAATGGACGCGATGCGGAACCGAAAGGGGACGGTGCGACGAGGCTGACAGTTGCGTAGTCACAGCCTGACAGTTATTTATTGCAATTAATTTGGCAAACAAGCAAACTGCCCACCTGATGGTAAGTGGTAACAGTCACCTATAATACATGTGGGTCCTGTGAGATTCGCAGCAAAACTGCAACCCCCACAGGAACCACAGTGTGTTGCCAACTTGTGACTTAAGATGTAAAGTCACGGTACCCATTAATTTCAATGCCATATCTTACACTTCAAACCAAAACACAGCGATGCAATCACTGCTGCTTTGCGGCAGAAATTGATAAGACGGAGTTACCCATGCACACGACCCTGGTACAGAGTCTCCCTCCGGTAAGTTACGACACTTACGACACCACAGAATGGGTAATAGTACTACGTACAGAATGTTTCACTCATTTGATATTGAAAAAGCCGACATTTTAAATAACTAAACTTTGAGCATCCAAACTGATTCACACTTTAATGCCGAGTTAGCGTATAATACGCGTAGCGTATAATAAGAATAACTTACTAATAATCTAAAGCCTCACATCGCTACAAACACAAGCGACAGGGTTGTTGCTAATGGCGCGACACATTGTTGTACACGTAGGTACAAGCGTTGCGAGCGTTTGATTATTTACAATCAGCAACAATCCTGTCGCTCGAGCTTGTAGCGGTGGTACACCTGTGCCAAGACTGCGGCACACAAAACAATATATTCCAAGCGGAGCGCGGCAGCCCTGCTGCTTTTTTGCACTCTCAGTGTGCGCGGAACGGTAGGTACTTACGTCTTTTACAGTAAGCTCCTTGTCAAGCTATACTGTTTGACCTTTGGACCGTTCTTATGTCGCTCGTAATCGTGGCGGTTTTCGTAGTGTAAATGTAAAGCTTGAATGGGAGCTTACTATACCTAAGCGGGTAGTGGCGTAGTAACAGTTTGACAGTTACAAAACGCCATTGATATCGATACTCGATAGACACCGCCCGCCGCCCTTGTAGGGACAGTAAGCACCCCGTCAAGCTATACTGATCGACCTTTGAACCGCTCTTATATACCTTGTAATAGCGGGGGTTTTTGTAGGTGCCAATGCAAAGCTTGACATGGCGCTTACTGTACTTACGCTATCAGCCGCGAATGTGCAAGTATTGAATTGAATTGAATTCGCATTCGGTTGAAAAACCTTATCAAAGTTCGATGGAAATACGATCATGACCGTGGTTTAAATTATACTATAAACGTTAGATTATTTCCAATAAATGAACGAAAATTCTGCCTAAATAGGGTTTCTAGGTAAACACAGTAGTCAAACAATAAAAAACAGAGAAAGGCCAAATGACACCGTTTAAAAATCAGCTGGAGGTAACTGCCAGCCAAAAGAATCACGCGAAGTACTTGTTCTACGTTGGTGAATGTAAAAATTACATGTCAAAGAACAAGGTGGAACAGCTTTATACGTTCTGTATGCGGTCTGTATGCCATTAATTTCTATGTCCACTATTATACATAATTACATGTTGTGTACACGGACGATACTTTCGCATTACGGGGTGTAAGAGCTCCGGATGTCAAAGATTTCCCTCACCGACAACTTTGAAGGAATAGAAACAGCGCATTTCGGACCGCAGGGAATCTCGTTGACAATAAACGTGTTGATCGAAGAAAAAATAATGAATGTTAATAATTAATGTTAATTTTAAACATGTATCTAACCTGTCTAGACAAAGTCACTATGTTTTGACTTTTCTATACGAAAACGTGTATCGAACTCATACTAATGATGGATAGCGATGTCTTTCGCAACGTTCATTCCGAGACGTTTTTATGTTTTATAGAAAACGCAATAACAATGACATTGTCTAGGTCTACTGGATTGGCATATATACTTTCATCCTGAATATGTTTAGACTGAAGCAATATATTAGTATTCTATATATTTAACGTTATTTTTATTTTATTTCTTATTGCATTAGTTGGCAAACAAGCAAACTGCCCACCTGATGGGAAGTGGTAACAGTCACCTATAATACATGTGGCTCCTGTGAGATTCGCAGCAAAACTGCAACCCCCACAAGAGCCACAGTGCACGTTGCCAACTTGTGACATCAGATGTAGAGTCACGGTAACCAGTAATTTCACTGCCATATCCTACCCTTCAAACCGGAACGCAGCACTGCAAGCACTGCAACTTTGCGGCAGAAATAGGTAAGGCGGAGGTACCCATGCAGACGACGCTTTTTTTTTTTTTTTTTTTTTTCGAGGGGAATGCGTGACCGCACCGTACTCGCCGTTGGCTAGACGACGAGCGTGTGTGGGGCTCTCCCGGCAGAGTGCCAGGCCTACCCACTAAACCCCTCGGTGTTCTTCCTGCCCTTTTGGACGCGCGTGGTAGGGTCCACACTGCGACTACCACTACCAACATGCAGACGACCCTGGTATAGAGTCTATTTATTATATTATATAAATGAATATGTATGCTGTTTATTTATGTATGTATATCTTAATTTATCCCTCATTATATACTTTTTATCTGTCTTATTTGACAAAACAAAAATAATGTTCATCCTTTTTTTCTTTTTCTCCCTTCACACTTTACCGGTTGTCTGGTGGAGAATGCCATTGGCATTAAGTCTGCCTTCTGTAAAATTATTGATTGTTTTACGAAAAGATGAAATAAATAAAAAATTAATTGATGCTCTTCGAAATACTGATTGCGCTTAAGAACCAATTTCGAACATCGAGGATAGGTGTAAGTAGTAGTACATACTTACGATACGCTTTAAACTACGAAAATCAAACAACTGTAAAATCCATTTGTAAATGTTTCCCTACATTTCATTAGTAAACAAACAAACTCTGACCGAACGACGCCCCATCAAACAGTAAATGGCCGAAAAATTGTTTTTTACCAGCCTTAGCTATAAATTTCAAATGAAACCTCTGCCGTTTCAAACAATACATTAATGGGCATTCAATTTAGGAACTGTCGCGCCACGATATATCAAAGGCATCGAATAATATCATTAAATTTTAAATCGACTCGTGTGTTTGCTCGAACACTCGGCGCTATTCAATGCCGAGCCGAATAGACGTGTCCGAGCGTGTATTCGTAGACGAGCGAACGGTTAACGCACAAAGTAGGGGAGATAAGTGCACCTTACTTATTCATAACCGCTATGATTCAGCGGTGCCGCCGTAAATTTCTTTCAGAGAAGTCAATGGCGGTGGTCTTCGGCGTGACATAAAACGCAACCCTCGCGCACGTTCCCCGTGACCCTAAAATTGACCGGCCCGGTCGCTTGGGCCCCATCGCTCTAACGGCCCATATCTGTGACTGAATATAAAACCCATGGTGCGGAATTGAAACATGCCATAACTTTGAAAGGGCCCTTTCGATGTTTCATATCTTTTCGGGTGCAAAATATTTGGATTGGCTTCAATCTCGGAAGTAACGGGCAGTTTATCAGCGTATTCCACTTGCACTGGTTACAAGCGTAGCTATTTATCTGGTATTCTTTATTTTTTTTATTTATTTTTTTTTTAAAAAACGTCGCCCCACACTAGGATTTTCTCCTGTATCGTGGGTGCAGTTACAAACATAGAATATCACATGCACATACGCCCAGACCGGAACAAACTTCTGTAGGCCATACAAAACATCTGTCCCGTGCGGGAATCGAACCCGCGACCCGTTGCTCAGTAGGCGATCACTCGACCTCTGCGCTAACCGTGTCGTCAAATTACGTTATTCATAAAATTACGTTATTCTTTGTACGGTCGGCTAAGAAAGTGGACCAGAAGAAGTACCAGTTTTGAAAAAAAATTCGCATATAAACAAAATATTGTTAAGATTGCCTTATATTATCTTATATTGGGGCCCTTGCGGGCCCTGCATTTCGACCCTTAAGGATCTCTTGTGCTGCCCCTGTTCTCTTGTTTATGAGTTACTATCACCATTTATGGACCAACTGAGTTCACTTATCCAGGTCCGGGCGAGAAAGCCTTGAAGTCCTCAGGCTTTGGATATCCAATCCCCAAGTGACTCATTCTCCTGTTTGGTAACTGCCAGTACGGTATTGCAGAGGAAAGTCGACTATTGAATAATGACATAACACTAGATTTCAACCTTAGGTTGGTAAACCAGTTTTTGGCCGATTATACACCAGGCGTTTGCTTAAATATAGGTAGATATAAGATACGAGTATATTGTAATTGTAGCTTTAATGAAATGTTATGTATGCGTGCACACTTATATATTACAAACATTGCATTTTAAACAAGGATACACTTATAATTAGCTTAAAAGGCAACGTTATCCCTAAAAGCGATCTCTTCCAGGAGCTTTAGCGACAGGGATGGGATGACAGAGAAATACTGGTGGCGTAGGTATATGCACATCGTTTCATGACTATAGTGATAAATAGTGATCCTAACAAGCGCTTTGAATCTGTTTACTGTTTGACTGGTCTGACACATAATGGTTATGTTTTAACAAATAAAACAAACTGAGTATAAAAATAAGTAGTAGCTTCACCCGCTTTTTTTTTAAATAATCAGTAGGAATTGTATATTTTTCGTAGGAAAAACAACTCTACAGCCTATGCTACATAGTAATAATGTCGGTCCAGTAGTTTTTGAGTTCATTCATTACAAACAAAAAGACAAACATACGAAAATACAAATCTTCCAGCTTTATTCCCAAAAACCATCACGATCGGAGCCGTTTTGTAAAAGTTGACATTTCGCGCCGTCAGCCATCTTGGATTTTTCAAATTTCGAATATCGCTTTCTACTCGACGGAATCGATATAGATATAACTATTAAGGCTAACATTTGAAACGGACTACCTCGCTACAGCGCGGGTTCAGTTAAGGGCGCAAGTGGCCAAAATAGAGATTAGTGATACATTGTCTGATGGCTTGATGTAAACAGGTGCCAGAGTTCAACTTTGAACCTTGTTTCCGTTAGAATAAGATAGCCTAATTCACAAGGCAGCGCAATATCTCGGGCGCTATTAAGGTCTTAAATAAGTGAAAGATGGCATCGGTGAAGTTGGGGGAATAGTTTAAGGTTCAAATTACGCGTCTGCCGCACACTTAATTCTATATAGAAATAATATTTAAGGGTACTCGTTTAATATGTGTTCATCAAAAGTCAATCGAGCGTCGGTGGCGCTGTGGACTCGGCACTTGCCTTCCAATCGGGAGGTCCGGGTTCGAGACCGCCATGTACCACTGTGTTTTTCGTTTTCGAATTTCATATGTACATTTGTCTGACGCTCCTACGGTGAAGGAAAACATCGTGAGGAAACCTGCATACATCTGCGAAGAAATTCAATGGTGTATGTGAAGTCGACCAATCCGCATTGGGCCAGCGTGGTTGACTAAGGCCTAATCACCCTAACATAGGGTAGGCTCGAGCCCCTCGGTGGGGACGTATATGAGCTGTGATGATGATGATGATGAAAAGTCAATCAGAAGCTAATCGAAAGCTTGTAGTTTTTTCCATACAAACCAAATAAATTATTTTTTGATCCTAGTATTGACAGCCCTACACCAGCGAACCTTGTTTCTTTTGTGTTAAGTAAGAGGCCAAGTAACGCCAACGACCTTGAGACAGAGTTTCTACTAGATTATGGGCGCGGTGCGCTATTGAAAATGAGTGAAAAAATCAAAATATATTTTTTAAAGAAACTAGTAACTTATTTGAAGATATGAAACATCAATATTATCAAATTCAGTGTAACGAGTTAATTCCCTGAAAATCATTAAATAACCTTTGTTAAATAGCTCGAATTTTCTTTTGGAAGCTGTTTTTGATGGGTGTCTTTGGCATTTTTTAACGAGAATTGGGGACATGGATATTCTCAGAAATATTTCCAAGAGTAACATATATTTTTTTTACTACGGTATATTAAACAGGTTTTGCTAAAAAAAGTTTAAAGTGGGGCTCGATGAACTCAGTGAAATTGATGAAATTGAATTGATGAAATACAAAAATTATTATGACATCAGCGAAACTTACCTGGAATCAGATGCAAATAATTTAATAAAACAAAAGGCGATATGACCGCATCCAAAGATAATTAAGCATCGAATCCTAATGTGTACAATTTAATGGCAGCTATAGCAGAAAATGTGAGGATCTCTTCGCTCAATCAGTAAAATCTACACAAACTTAGTACGGCCCAACTCCCCGATCAATTTCACACCTGAAGCTGAGCAGCCATCAAAATCTCATATTTACCCCGCGTAAAGTTTCATAATATAATCTCGTTAAATTTAAACGGGAAGGTTTCTGTAAGATTTAATTAATTGCTAATCTTCTATCCGCAATAGATTTCCCGTAGGAGGTCGTCCCAGTTTTTGATTGGAAAATTTTAATCGTTACACACCCGCGGAACGAAAAAGTTTGAGAGGATCGAATTAAAAGAGTTGTGAATCAAAACATTGACAAAATTAAATTTCGGGTCGTTCGGTTCTCCGATATTTCCCCTCGAGTGAGATTCTGTTTAAATCCGATGAAACTCGCTCGGGTAGTATCTGCCTGTTAATGCGCAGTGTTTTCTTTGACGACAATCAAAAAATGTAAGCACACATACAAGTACAGTGTCTTCATCGTCTAAAGCAATTTTTTGTTATTGGATAACAAGCAAACTGCCCACCTGATGGTAAGTGGTAACAGTCACCTATAATACATGTGGCTCTTGTGAGATTCGCAGCAAAACTGCAACCCCCACAAGAACCACAGTGTACGTTGCCAACTTGTGACACAAGATGTAAAGTCACAGTACCCAGTAATTTCACTGCCATATCTTACCCTTCAAACCGGAACACAGCGATGCAAGCACTGCTGCTTTGCGGCAGAAATAGGTAAGACGGAGGTACCTAAGCAGACGACCCTGGTACAGAGTCAGAGAGAATTAAAAAATAAACATCTATAGGAAAGAATACAATACAACTTACAATGGGTCTCATAAGAAGGCTCAAAATCACTCAAAGGGCAATGGAGAGGGCTATACTCGGGGTTTCTCTACGTGATCACATCAGAAATGATGAGATCCGTAGAAGAACTAGAGTTGCCGACATAGCCCAAAGAATTGCAAACCTTAAGTGGCAGTGGGTAGGACACATCGCTCGTAGGACTGATGGCCGTTGGGGCGGAAAGGTCCTCGAGTGGCGGCCGCGTACCGGGAGACGCAGTGTTGGTGAAGGTCGCGGGAAGTCGCGGGGACCGATCGGTATGGAGATCCTTGGGGAAGGCCTATGTCCAACAGTGGGCGTCTCTTGGCTGATATGATGATGATGATGATAATAAGAAAGAAAGAACACAATAGGAAAGCTCTTTGCTTTCATCTTATCTGATGGTCGTGACGATAAGGCCGAAGATGAAAGCGAGCTTCACCTGAACTCCTCAACAATTGAGGAACTGCGGACTTAGAAGCATCGGCAGAATCATAATATGATTCATATTACGAATGGAGTGCAATTCATCATCATAATCACTTTTGACAGCTTTCTATGAATACTCGAAAAATGGTCCACAAATAAGGAATTGTTTAAGTGTCAATTGGAACCTCTTTCGCATATTCATACAAATCTGTCAAATAGAATAATTGCTTATGAGGAATTGCACTCCATTCATAATAATGATTCTGTCGATGTGGCCTTTTAGGTCTGTAATTCCTCAGTTGTAATGTGTTTGTATCTCAGAAATTTTCAGAATTCCATATCTTGTCCTCATAATTATTATTTTTATTTGGCGGCTACGTTAGATCAAAAAACTCAACACCGTTCGTGTTCAAAAGGCGAACATTAAACAGATCGAATTCGCTCTCTCTAAAGATGGCATCTCGAGTACGTTGGCAGACTTGCCTCTTTGACGCGACTTTTTACATTCTTTTATAGTGCGGTAGGGTAGGCGGAATCCTAAATAGTGTGAACCGTGGCCAGCGCGATGAAAAGAGATGCACACACGATACACATGCATAGTTAAGGCCCGCCTTTTGCTTTGCCCAAGTTAATGGAAGTTGTGAGGTGCTTAAAAGACTGTCTTATCTTGCCCGTTTAAACTTGCAGCGGACTTTTATAGCCCGTTTCGAAAGGTATATTAGAGGGGAATGTAGGAAAATGGAAGTGTTATGATTAATTTAAATTCAACACTGGTGTTTTCGTAGCATGAAGGGTTACATTGTTATGATAAATAGTAAAACATGGTTAATGTACAGTCGAGGAAGTTGAATCAAGACCCACTCACTGCATTGCGTTTGAAGATGTCAAAACCGTTCGGTCTTACTACAAAACATGGTCTAAACATAATCTTGGTTTAAATCTGCTACTCTGTCACTTATGTCAAGAGGAGTAGATAGAGATAGCATAAGGTTTAAAAGCAAGACATAACGTTTATAAACCAAGACTAAGCTTAGACCATGTTTTGTGATAAGACGGGCAAAAAATTTTCTTATTAGCATGCATGTCGCACTTTGGGTCTTCTGAATACTTAGCCGCCACTTCAAGTATTGACCGATAACAAGAAATAACATGTTTGATTCCAGGGATATATACTCGTACATACATTATGTGCGGTATAATTGTTTTGGGGTATCTGAAATGTAAGACAATAAGCTTAAATGGGTGGGCAGGATTCAGTTTGTTCGATCGAACTATTTCTATAATAATACAAGTAATTTAATAAAGAGATTAAATTACTTGTATTATTGTAGATTAAATTACTTGTATAAATTTGTATGCAGGTATTTAATGTTATGCAAGTTTTCATTTTTTATCTGAAGAAAGGAGGAATGCTTTAATTTGCCCGTATTATTCATCCTTGAGCAACAATCCTCAACTAAAAGTAAAACTGTGAGATGTGATGTCTCGGTTTTATTTGATTAAATTTATGAACGGTTCCGTCCATCTTGCCACGACTATAACTTTACTATCATGAAAACAAACAAATCCCGAATTCTCTAATACTAAAAATAATGACTACATCGCAACTGACCGGTAAAATTACTAAACATAATGTTAGTACACGGTATAACAAGATCCCATATCGCCGCTACAAAGGTTTCCGACCTTTAAGAGTCGAGCCATTTCGCAACCCTATCGTCCATTAGTTAGTGGCAGGTTAATAAGGTTCTTTGTCGGGTCCTCGACATTCTCACAATTCCGCCGTGAATGCAGCTTATCCGAAGCGTTGTTTGCCAACGCCCTCGTTAAAAGACCCACCAGCCAACGGGGCCTGTCAATTTTAATGGTGTTAGTTCAAGTTATGGACCGGGCGTGCCCTTTGTTTATTAATAATTTTATCTTGCATCTTGGTACCATCTTGGGCGATGGTATTTTCCAGAACTTGACAGTCACAACTCGAATAAGTGTATAACTAAAATAATTAAAACTGTTTTATAATAATTCAAAGGAACCAATAGATGATTATTGTGAGCGTGTTGATTTCTTTAATAACACTATTTCTGTAAATGCTTCAAAGCTTTTAGATTTCAAGAAAACGCACATAATATTAAAAGTTTAACCAATGTTTCAAGGCAGAATCTCTAAAGACCAAACCAGTACAAATGAAACACATTTTTTAAGCGTTGTCAAGTTACGAGCTGCTCTACGTTAACTGCTCACGAGAAAAGTGAATTAAATTAAATAGCAAAAGAAAAGCAATAAGTAACAGCGACGCATGTAGACGTGTAAAGCAAGAGAGACACAATAGATAAAGTCTGGTATCTCGGAGAATAAAAAACGAACGAGATAGACGCATGAAAAATAAGGTTGCAATGTGTGCATCTCCCGATTCGAGTGCGCGGTCGTTTATTTGCCCAGCGTTGTCGGGCACGGGTTTAGTTGCGAGAAAAAAGGCATTACTTCTTTAGGTAATAAAAAATGCGAAGCGAACAGAACAGGAGCGGATTTCCTCACAACAAAGACAAATGACACACTTTGCTCTTCGCAATTTTTCAAAACATTGTAAGTTCTTTGCGTTAATACATTCCGGGCTACGTTTAGTCGTGGTGATCATGAATTTATTTATACCACAAAGGTAGTAAACGAGCATGTGGTTCACCTGATGGTAAGTGATCACCACCGCCTATGGACGCTTACAACACCACTGATATCAATCGTGCGTTGCCAACCTTAAATATAAATACCTCTTCACGCCTTTTTTGAAGAATTCCATCCTGTAGTCCTTATCGAAAACCCCAGAAGAAAGCTCTTCAACAACCTGGTGAGGGTACGCGGGAGAAAATGTCACGAGAACCGTACCGTACGCGACCATTTTGGTTCTAAGGTGTGAGGATGAACTCCCTCGCGATGGCGAACGGTGCGATGGTAAAACGTGGCCGTTGGCATCATATCGAACAGTTCTTCAGAACACACCCCGTTGTACAGACAGTGCAATCCCAATGCTGTTCGATGTTTTGAGGGGTGTGTTAAAGAACTGTGGAGCTACAGCGAATGGAACTTTTTTTGCGGTGAACGCGCAAACTTGTGTCTTGGTCGGATTGAATTCGACTTAATTTAGTCTTCCCACTCAGATATAGAAAGTGATAAGATGAAGATATAGATCGTGAAACTACGATGTATAGAAAGTTCTCTGCGTTGATACAATTCTAACTGCGTGTCATCGTTGTTAACATCGAATATTGTTACAAATTCAAAAATGTTACGAGACACAAAGTTGTTACAAAAAGTTATATAAACATACTAGCTGTGCCAGCGAACTATGTTTCGCCATTATAATGTTTAACATAATAATTAATACTGAGGTCAATAATCAAGATAAAATAACTATTCTTTCTTTTAAGTCGAAAAAAATCACTCAGTAAGCAGAATTTCATCAAATTCAGTTAAGTGGCGTCGGAGTTTATTTCGGACAAACATCAGGACACGAGATTTTTATTTATATTGATAACATGACACCAAGTTGTTCCAGAATGTTATATATTAATTAACGTGATTAATAACGCTTCAATTATAAGTTAACGATTTTCAGAAGCAGATAATATTTATGATTTACTAAACGGCATTAAAAACCATCCACGATATATTAAACTCAACTACGGTTACAGAAACAAAGAGAAACATCTTGGGTTACTAGTAATAAGAATCGCTAATTGGCAATTAAGATACAACCGAATCATGCACTAATTAAAGCATGTTTTAACACTTAAATTTAATAATTTCTTCGATATCTAAATACAACAAATGTAGAATGTAGATTTTGTCTCTTTCTACTATCGACATTGCATAAAGGTAATAAAACCAGGAGCAAGTGATAAAAACGCAGAAAAGCGCCGCTTATTTCCTAATCACAGCTGGCTCACTAGCACCACAATCTTATATATCCCAAACAATACTTGCTGCACTGCCGCCGGCCACGAAGCGTTATTAAACTTAAATAAGACTGCTCGTTCATGCAGAAACTTCCTATTACTGGGGATCGCTAGAAAATCTCTTATCATAAGCGATTATTGGTCGTGGATTAATATCTATCTGGCGTCCCGTAGACGGGATTTTTCAAAAGCCTTTGTGGTCTATGGTAGCTTTTGTTTTGTTTCTCGAGCAGAAATTGATGTGTATGGGGTCCACCTTAATTTAGAAAACAATAGGTTTTCGTGAACGCTACTAAGGAACAGACGGGATGATAGTGAAGCAAAAGTTGTACATGCATGAATATAAGCACAAACAAGGGATATTAAAATAGATTTATGTTTTGTTTATCCCGAGGTAGCATGGCTTACAAATATTTTGTTTCGGGAACTAAGAGAATATTACGCTTTGTATATTCATTAATATCTTTATATGAGTTATTATGTTTTGATCACATTACATCTACTTTTATAGGTTCCTTCGTTTGACCCAAGCTTCAATATATAGGATTAGAAATTTCTAATATGGTTAGGTCAGTCTACCTAATATTTGTTTATATTCCAACGTTAACAAAGACCTATAACTACAATGGACGAATGATTCAAAAATAGAGCTCCAGGCTTGGAGAACCTCGATTACGCTAATGCTAATTTCGTCTACTCTTCCTGATATACAAGCTAAACAGACCTATTGCAAGCAGGAAAGGGTATACGAATCAATGCTCGTAAAACTTCATCAAACTTGCCGGTAAACCTTTTGAGTCTTGACCCACTGGTCGGACGAAGATATTATCGACCTGAGAGTCAGAAAGGCGAAAATTGCAGTTGCTCAGCTTGCTCTAGCCTACCCTAAGTTAAGGTGTTTAGGCCTTAGTCAACCACGCTGGCCCAGTGTGGATTGGTCGATTGGACCAGATTGATTTTTGCAGTGGAATATAAGCAGGATTATTTAATAAGTATCTAGTGGCATATTATTTCTATCTACAACTTATGTTACAAAATAATAAAGATTATCTCTTTTACAAAATAATAAAGGTTTATACATATTACACAGCTAAGCTTAATGTTGTGATTGCGTATTTTTATTTATTTGGTACAACATTATGTTTTATTTAAACACATATAGCATATAACGAGTGAATTGATTATTATTATTATATGTATAAATTACTAGCTGTGCCCGCGAACTACTGCGAAAAATGGAATTGGTGGTAGAAAGGTGAAAATTTAGGGT
This sequence comes from Schoenobius gigantellus, assembly GCA_963935595.1. Taxonomy (NCBI): domain Eukaryota; kingdom Metazoa; phylum Arthropoda; class Insecta; order Lepidoptera; family Crambidae; genus Schoenobius; species Schoenobius gigantellus. The sequence goes on along the minus strand of OZ012555.1, from coordinate 8,365,861 downwards.
TAGAAGTATTTTTTGATGACAAACAATAAAGGAAAAATTTGCCTAAAAAAATTTCTGGAGATAGCCATCCTTATCACCTAGGGATATAAAAAATAGCTATTCTCAAACCTACCAAATATACACAAAAAATTTCATAAAAATCGGCCAAGCCCTTCCGGAGGAATTAGATAACGAACACTGTGACACGAGGTTTTATATACATATTAATAAAAGCCACATAAGATCAAACAGTTTAACCAAAATAATGTCACATAAAAGACGATACAGTCTACGCAAAACTATTTATGGTGTGCTCTTTTCGGTGCATTTAAAACGTTACGCCAAAAGATAGACCCTTTCACTTCACTGCGAATTCGAAAATTAGCAAACGGAACGGAAAAACTTTCGACGTGGTACCTTTGGATTCCGCAAAATGCCTCGTCAAATCCCCATCGTATCGTCGCCGCTCGCGGTCCTGACGCAGATATATTAGCATTTAGATTATGTCCTCGAACGGAGCACGTGGTGTCGTTTGCTCTACCCACGATTTGTTTCACATGAAACCCTTCCCGGTCCTCGCTGACATATTACGTCGAAATAAGGATATTAGTAATAGCTACGACAAGGCGACTACTATCTACCGCATCTGTGTACTATACTATAACGACAGGATTTTGTTCTTGAAATTCATTTTCTTAATACAAAAGACGTGAGTTATAAATTATTTCACATCAACAGATTCATAGTTATTTAACTACGGAGCATAGAGATAGTTACCCAATTTTGAGCTGACGCAGATGAAGTGTGACATCAATGATTAATGTAACATTTCATTAGCTGATTTAAAGCCTATACTTAATAACATTTTAAGAAACTAATACACAACTACATTTATTTCATTAAACATGAATGACCTGCAGAAAATTTTTACGCTCCATGCTCCGCTGAAAATGATTTTCGGTGGCCTCCGTAAGCCATTATGACGTGCACAATGACAAACAAAACGTCAACATCGCGTCGATTACGTCAATATGTGCACAGTAGAAGTGTGCACGTGGGGAATGATGTTTAGGTTCCCAGAAATAACAAACAATAGGGTACTATCATAATTAGAGGCGCGCAAGTGTATTAGCTGATAGCAGCTGAGGTAGCGAGTCTGCTTTGCCGATACTTTTATGTGCTCTATAACTATTAGTGGTAAGGTCGAAAATACGATGTCGAATCATTCAGAAGTCAATTGTTTGACATCACATTCATTCATCTGCTTCAAAGTGCCCACGTTGGGCGCCATTTTTTGTAAATTTTTATTAACAGTAATAATAATAATAAAAGAAATTCAAAATATTGAATTTATCGTTGCATTACAAAAAAACTATTAATACTAGAGGAAGGCTGTACCTGCCCCCCTAGCACGTCCACAAAAACGCGATATGATAAAGCGGGTTATCGCGGTAAACTGTCAAAATACAATAGGGTTTCGTCGTATTTTGACAGTGCACCGCGATAAATCGCTTTATCATATCGTGTTTTGGTGGACGTGCTACAGGGGCAGAGTCGTGTGCATGGGTACCCCTATCTTACCTATTTCTGCCACCGAACAGCGGTGCTTGCTGTGTCATTACGTCACAAGCTGGCAGAGTATTCGCGTCTTATGTGTTTAGATTTGCAAGTCTTACAGAAACCACGTGTACTATAGGTTTGCTTGTTTGCCAACTTAGTTGTATAAAAATAAACTTAACTTTAAACCCTTTTTAAATGATTTCGATGTAAATAAAGTACAAAGTTTCATTACATATTCAAAATCGTAGCCTAATATCTCAAGCGATAAAATAAAGCAAAGAATGCTCAAAAAATCTTAAATTCCTAAATCTTCTTTTTCACGTCCAGTATACTTCAAATCAAGACATAAATCTCTTCCCTCGCTTCGTTATGCCCTCGGAGTCAGAGAGGGAATATTAAGTCCATTGTTGTAATGAATGTGGTCACAGTCCCGTGCCTTTGTAGACGCGTAACATAAGACACACACCGGGTCCGTATACAATCGTTAGAATGGGCCTTGTTGCTCTTAATTGATGGCTCTTAGAATACGCATTCGTATTCTCAGAGACAACACACCCTGTACACGTCGTCTCGAGTGCGAGTGTGCCGATTGTTTTCCATCGATTCACGTCTTCCTCTCGTTGGATCTACACAATATGACAGCTTCGCTCGTCGCTATCCCCTTGTGCATATTAAAATGCAAATCAAAGCCGACGCCTGACGACGCCGTAATTTTTTTCCGTATAATCGATCCGGCCGTAATCGGAGCCGACGGATAGTCACGTCTGTAATATATTTCTGGGGGTGCCGTAAAGACATCTAATAAGAAATCTTTTTTACTCATTCCAATATGTGCGGACGTAAAGCGTTTTTTTTTTCGGTTTACGGTCGCAATAAAACTCTTAATCGAGAATTAATGCTGTGGGCAAGGTGCGGCCGCGGAGCGTGTTGCGGCAGGGTTGTGCGAGGCGTAATTCTGAGCGGTTGAATGTATCATTTCGGTACATTAATTGCGTTCATAAGTTTGAAGCGGACCGCTTTATCGCCGCCGCAGCCGCGCCCGCCTCAGCCCGCTTATGCAAATGATACGCCGCGTGTCCGTAATGTTGGCATTACAACAATTTAAGAAGTAAAACAACAATAAGTGTCTAATGCCGGACCTATTTGATGTTTTAGTGGTGCAATGCTGTCCATTTAAGTGAGCGGAGCAAAATTAACTCTTCCCGTTTAAAATGCGTAATATTAAATGAAATAGATTGAAAGGCGTTTGTTTTCTCTGTGTGGCGTATAGATGAAGTCTGTGTATATATTTGTGCATACTCTACGAAGCACGTGGACAAGCGCTAAATGTCACAGTATACATATTTCTTTAATCCTGTCTCACTCTATTTAGGCACGCTTCATCACTTCTCGCTAGCAGTCATTGTGTTGATTTTCCGCTTTTCAGTATGTATGCAATCATTAATTTTTTTTAGATGTTTCGATGAATGGTTTAGTCATTGAGTTAAGCTCTGGAGCTGCAATAGACCAGAAACGGGCAATAAATTGAATAACTTGCTTGACCACCAACGAGAGAATATCACTGAGATTGTAAATAAAACAAATAACAAAGTATTAGCAGATAACAAAACTTCATCAACCAAGAGCGAACAACTCGATCGTATGAAGAATGAATGGTAGCTCCACCGATCTGGGTATATTGAAAACACATTGTTGTTTATCGGGGTAAAAGCAAAATGAACCTCCACAAAAGCCTTTCATCGCGGAGGCATTAAAATAATTGAAAGAAGTAAGTACAAAACAAATTTCGTCTCTAAAACATTCTCCAAAACCATATAAACATTATCGTGAAAGCTTTACCGAAGGTAGACGAACCTCCTTTTTCTATTGTAAAAAAAATAATATGTACTACTTTCCAAACGTTCATGCAATTTTAATCTTATGTTTATTGAAGGGCTTGCAGGCCCTCGGATCTCATGAGCTACGTCTATTGTCTTATTGCTTGTTATCAACTTTGCTGCTCCGAATGAATCCACGCATAAATTTCGCAATTACTCTGGTTAGGATAGCCTTAAAGTCAGCAGGTTTTGGAAACCCAATCCAAAAAAAAACTCCTTCTTCTTTCTACAAGCTAGATACCGTAGGTGTTTCATGTTCACTTCTTTCTCTTCGCAGGCCAATCGATATCAAAGTTGCATGCCATGGCTACCAAGAAGTCGGCTTTTTGTTCTACCTGAACGTATTGAACGTTTAAAATTCGAGATGGTAAGTTAGGTACACCCTTTATACCCCAAACAGAAGGGATCACTTAACTTCACATCAAAACTGTCCTCTCATTTTAATAAATCAGTGATACAGAGATAATTATGCGAAGTATGGCAGACCCGCCAAACGGATTTTTACTCTGAGTTTTATGTTAATGTATGTGCCCCAGGGTGTATGCTAATGAGTGAATATGAGAGTATTCATACGGAACCACTATTTTAACCCTTCGCGCGCAACGGACTAACATAAGCTGAAATTGGGTAACGGAAAATATGCTAATTTTCTTCAGGAAATTCAAGAGCAGCGTGATTAAGAGTCTGGCGGTGGGACGAACAGTCTCATCATTAGGCTGCTTTAGTCAAGAATATGATGATTTAACTTTTCTTAGTTGCAATTCAGGCGTCACCTTCGGACTGGGCTCTGAAATAGCTTTGTTGTTGTTATAAAATTACATATCTATAGTTTGTTTATAATACATTTTGTAATTGGTGTTATTAAGTTAGCTGTAATAATTAGTTTTATTGTTTTAAAAAGACTTTTCTTTCCACTACTAAAGCTTCCATTACTTTCCACTACTAACTGGCGACACTTACGCGTATCTGGCGGAACAACACACTATCGCAACATAAATTAAACTCTTGCCGACACTTCGAATAAGTTAACTGTTCAAGCCGCTGGATAATTTTAAACAGTTATCTATCTTAATCTTAACTCTAAGCTTATCTAATGTTACTTCAAAACAACATTGTACTGGAAACAAATTCAGACAGAATAAATCGGGAGACATTTTTCAAGAGCGATCGCTCCGCCTCGAGAAAGTTCCACACTCAATAGTTGATTGATAGAACTTACACACAAGAGCTTCTACTACATCCATTATGTTTGACAGTGGCGTTAACAGTTTGACCTAAAAGCCTTCCAAGGTTCAAAGGAAAACCGATGTGCGTTGTACATTTGATAAAAATTAATCTGAAATTGCTTTTTTATTTCAGTGCCTTATTTCAGAAAAATAATAACAACTGAAGCCAACACAGATTTATGCCATTGACTAGACAAGCATGTTATTCATGCTTATAATAAACCCCTTGCTTATTTTGAAGAATTGTTTTTAACTTCATTTATTATTACCAACCTATTAATGAAAAACATTTAAAAACAAAGAGCTACAAGAATTAAAATTCACCGATTAGTATAAGTAAGTTAATCACAAACTTTTAAGCTTTATCATGAAATGATACTTTTTCTTTATCAATCTTCAATAATTCTAATTTGGAAAAATGCCTCAGCTTAATAAACTTACATTTATCGAGATCATAAGCTATTTCGAGCCGAAATAGGGATGAATGCTATTTAAAGACTCATAGAAATAATGTATTTCACGTAACTGTTCAGAAGTGACATATCAACTGTCGTAGAGACTTCCGAATGAACAGCTATTGAACTCTACGGTAGAGTTCAATAGCTGTTCATTCGGAAGTTTATAAATATATAACATATGACTGATTTTTATACATACCTCTATAGCCCACTCAACCAACTAATATTAGTTTTTAGTGTCCCAATAAATGTTATAACTACTCTACTAATCGGATATTAATCGTTTTATACAATTGATAACTCGGTTTCGAATGCATCAGTTGTTCGCCACGGTTTCGAAGCCATACATGAAACAATGACAGTTTTGTCGACCGCAGTCATCTGTCATCATAAAATTGATATGACCGCACGCTATCGGCTACTGGCCGAATGTTATATCAAACTTTTTTTATAAACGAGCCGAATTGAATTGACCTAGTTTAAGTTGGCTATACGGATATGTATTTACGAGTTTTATTTCCAAGTTGACCTCATTTTTCCTGTTTATATAGATTTGAAGTTACATTACCTTGTGAATATCTAATCCAATCCATGATACCAAATGTAGCAATTTTGAAGATGTCTTTGATTTGCAATTTATCTTGATTTAGGTACTTACAACATCCCATTGAACTACCTACATATGGAGGTCGCGTGAAATATCTAATTTAATAGAAATATGTCCTAACTAACATATATCGCACTCTTAGTAAGATAACTACCGAATGCAAAATTTTGTGACGAAATACACCTTATTATTTCGTCACAAAAACGGTTTTTTTCTCTCACTATATTGTAGAACTTGCTCCTTGTCACTGCAGATATATGAGTACAGCAAATGAACAACGTATGTAAACGGAGCTTGTGAATTTACACTAAAAATAAGCAGCATTTTTATGACGATACGCGCAATTCTAGCTTTTAAATGTTTGGTTTAGTAGAACGCTTTAATGCATCAACTCTGCTCTGCTTTTGATGTTAAACAGCATAATAATAGTTCACTGAATGCAGCTCACCAAGTAGTACCTAACCATATTACTTTGTGATCTTTATTTGCATCGCACCGTAATAATTTAGAATTTTGTATAAATTACATACACAAGCATGAACAAAATCTAAAAGATAATGTTGAACTACGTAGGTAAGTATTCGTTATATCGTCAGTTCGTATTTTACATTAATACACGTTTATCTAACCAATAAAATATCCAATGATAATTTAAATTAATTGCATCAATAACTACTAGATTTTCATTTGTTTACATAATCCAATTACAGATATAAGTATTGTTTCTGCTCAAACAGGCATTTGAAACGAGAGCCAATGATTGCGAAGCTCCTGCGGACAGTAGTGGTGTTGTTGCGTCAAACAAATGAAAGTCTAGCCGTTTGTCTGGTTAACAGGTAGCGGACGGACTCACCAGATGCCTCGACGTGCGAGCTCAGGAAGAGGGCGTAGGCGAACAGCAGAGCGGCGGTGCGGTGGAGCGCGCGACGCCACTCTCGCATCTTACCGGCGCCGCGCCGCGCCTGCGCAACACAACACGTGACAACGCACCGCACGCTCCGCCCCGGACATCACCGCGCGGCGAGCGCGCGCGCAACCATCAAACACAACCCCCCCGCCCCGTAGATACGACGGAAACCTTACTTACGATACTGCTTACGAACTATACACATCACAACCGAGTTTTGCCACTTATTAGATTACTTTAAAAAATTAGGCTTAACGATTTATCACAAAAATACGACAACCGCTTCGATGATTAAAATTTCAAAACTTCAATAAAACATGTAGACGCACGACGATGAGGATTTTTGTAAACTATGTACTATTATTTACAAGTTTTCGATTCGTTTGCTCTATTTGGGAACGTGTTCCTCGTTGAATTTATCAACTGGTGTGAATTTTCACTGCGCGAGTTAGTTCGGAAGCACAGTTCGATAGATGACGCGGAGGTCGATGTTGTTCAACCATATTCCATTGTTATTCGGCACTGTTTTCGTCTTCTCAACTTTGTAAAGAATCACTACACTGGCACGTTCGACCCTCTACGTGATACACACATATGTCAATCTCCATCAAACACATTTTTTACTTTTTGGAGCCAGTACACCTGTCTTGTTTGATGAACCTGCAACGAGATACGAGAAAAGTTGTATGTTGTATGAAACGACATCCACACCAACACACAACATATGCTTTGATATCAAAACGGAATTGAAATGCGCATCGTAAAGTTTAACGTTGTAGAAACGACGGTTGAACGAAAACAAACATTAATCGTTTCACAAGTTGAAACCACAACAGAAGCACGTCAGCAAATTCAATGTGGTTTAAATTCAAATAGTTTTTTTGCTTGCCACTTTGATGTATACATGGTAATTTTACAGTACAGGGGTTAGCTGCCGCTACGAGATTATAAGTTTAAAATAAAAGACTTTAAATGCTCATGTTGAATTATATCTCAATGATTGAGATTTGCGACTGAATACAGACGTAAAAACTCTAGTCCAAACTTTGGGAGTCAAATTGAATTTCGTGAGAAAATTCACAGCCCCACAAAACGGGTGGGAAGGTAACACCGAAAACTAAATATTCAATGATAGAGAATCGTCGGCGGCAGTTTGCACAACTTATAACTTCAATAAGGCCGGCCCAGGTGTGACCGAGTCACAAGAATGAAGCTAATTTGCATATCTACTGTAACTAGAGGTTAGTTTTGAATTTGTCTTTATTGAAGTAGATTACTGACCACGGAAATGCTGAACAGTGAAAGTGAAATTCGTAATAATTTTAATTTAATTTTAGTGTGAAGAAATGATCTACTACACAAAAATGACAGATAAAAAATTAAACAGAGAAACACAATAATCGAGGAGTATATTAAAAAATGAATGAATGATTAAAAACGCTATAAAAATCCTAAATATCACCATAACAATAAATTTCCATTTTGACTTTTCGTCATTTTCAACGAAACGATTTCTTTGCAAAAAAGATAGCCTTTTATCGTTCTAACACAAGAACCAGTTATGTATTCAATAAATTAATTCAGTATTTCTAAAAATCAATTAATATGCACTAAAAAGTTAATGATTCCGTTTTTGAACCTGGCGAAGTGAGAATAAAAGCTGTGCAATAATCAACCGTATCGTATAACAGTGTAATAAATATCCCCGTGTAAATGTATTTCGTGAACTAACTTGGTCTTGATAATAAAAGAACTAGGTACAGAAGTAGAAATTCACTAAGCACGGGCCGAAGTTAACAATGATAAGGAAGATATATCAAAAACATTAGAAAGATGTTATTTAGAAGTATGTGAAGGAAACTCCAATATTATTACTGAAACGTGTTTAGGAAATCATCAGTATGTAGCTCGTGCAATCAAGATTCTCAAGATGGAAGATTAGTCAAACGCTCAAGTGCGAAACACGAAGAACTCCGTCGCCGATTGCAATAATCATCTATCATGCCACGACTCGGAAGCGTTTAATCAACTCTCAATCTTAATTAACTCACTAACGATCTTATTTGCTACTCTACGCCGGCATCTAGCTAGTATTATTTTTAACTTTTAATATAAGTTTAAATTTATCGTTATACTAGTAATAATCTTCTGAAATTGATAATTTATTAAGAGGATTGTGAAGCTTTAAATTTTCATACAAAAAGCGATAACGCTTTTCTCCCTCTTTACATAGTCCAATTTTCATAATTTTTGGAAATGTTGTAGATATAATGAAAATCGAGGTTTGTACGTTTTGATTTTGAAGTAATATTGCTCAGAATATAAATGATTAGCATCTTAATGTCCATTTTTAGACCTAAAAACTACCTCGAGCATTTTTACCTTTTTTGACTAAATTATACTAAATTACAAAAAAAGCAAAACGTACAAATATAGATTAAGATATACTGAATCTAATGAAATTATAAGTGTCTAATTTCGTAAAGGTTTAGGGGGGTAAAACAGTTATCGCCCGAAACAATATTTCAATAAGAAACGTAGGCACTTGGTCGAACTTTCAACTCTAAGCGTTGTGCAACAAACTGCATTTTTGAAAGTGCATACTCGAGCCATGAATTGGCACTTCACAGTCCTCTTAAACGCCTAATATATATCGATAATTCCTTCCAGTGCTTTAACCGCCTTCGTGGTCTAGTGGTTGAAGTTTGGAGGTCCGGGGTTCGATTTTCCATGGGCGCAGAAGTATTTCTGTCGGATTAGGTTGGTGGAGCCTAGCTAGTTATCACTATCTGAACTTAGTTTGTCGTTATGATAACGATGTTATGACCTTTGATACATTCCGATAATTAGACGTAGCCAGTTTCTATGTTGTTTACGAGAGTGAAGCTAAAATCAGGGTTTCCCTATGGTAAAAAATAATGTAACATTTAAATTAGTATTGGAACGTCCACAAATTTCGATTCCAGTAGCTTCTAATTATATTTTCTAAAAACTTTTTTGATTACGTCGCCGTAAATATCAGAGCTCTAGCTAATTGTGGATCACACAAAAACAAATGTTGAGAGATTGTCACCGTATTTGGGATTATCCTGTGCTTGCCTGTCACTCCTAACGCGGCTTTCGCAAATACCCTCAAATTCCCTTTATGTAGGCAAAATTTGGAAACTGCTATGTTCGATCCCATCCTCGCATATAATTACGTACGTGCGAAGAGATGTCGCCTAATCGCGAATGATCGTTCGGGCAAAATTGTTTGGATATACAAACTTTCTATAAGGCTATAGCTGAACGCTTATGAAATGAGATTAATGAACTATTAGTGATTTTGGTAGTTTCATTTAGCTGGTGATGTTAGAGGCTGTCGACATTATTTTGCTTTGATACGAACTGGGATGATTTTATATTCGATATCAACCAGCTTTACCAAAGCTAGGTGAAATATACTGTAATAATTCACAAAGTAAAGCAGTAAAAAGTAATAAAATTTAAAGTACATTTTTGGAGCGCATCTGCGTCCAAGTGAAATTATGAATGATTCGTACAATCTAAAACGAACAGAATATGAGGTGAAAAATTGGCTTTATATTCTTAAATTCATAAAGCTTTTATTCTCCTTTCGTCGAAGCAAGATTAAAAAGAGAATTTTACGAGGCGTTGCCAAAAGGAAAAATAATGAACTGCAAACCGTAAACTGGTTACAACTTCGCCGGCGAAAGAAGTTTTTACATAATATTAACAGGATAAATTTTTATACTGAATGAAATCTGAGAAACTTCTTAATTATTAACACAAGGCAATTTCAGTTTTTTTACTTTGCTAACATACCTATTTTATTTTTTCGCATTATACGTAACTTTACATACTTTTTGAAATAATAAAATTTTAGTCTTCAAGCTTATAAACAAATTTAAAATAAATATCAAATGTTATAAAAATAAGATGTAGTCATCAACATGCAAAGATTTACATTTGCATAAGGAAAATCGTCGCTTTTACGAGCAGCATAAGAGCGGTCTAAGGTCAACATGTAAAGTCCGACGTGTTGCTGTGTGTACATATTCTTAATTGCTTTTTATTTTAATAACAAATTACTAGAAGAAAAAAGGAGATCACAACAATAATAGTCCTCCTAATAGATGTTCGGTCATAGCGGTCGACCGAAACAGTGACTAATTATTTACTTGGGAGATAATATAGCGAGCAATGGTCTCGCAAACACATAGCCATTGCCTGTTTCTTCACTAGCATTGCCTGATGGGACGATAACGTCTAAAGCGAGAACTGGCATCGGACCCACGGCTGAAGGTGCCGTTCCAAAAACCGAGGAGCTTGAGATGTTTTAAATCAGGTCGCCCATCACAGACCTTTTTTTTTTTTTTTTCGAGGGGAATGCGTGACCGCACCGTACTCGCCGTTGGCTAGACGACAAGCGTGTGTGGGGCTCTCCCGGCAGAGAGCCGGGCCTACCCACTAAACCCCCCGGTGTTCTCCCTGCCCTTATGGGCGCGCGTGGTAGGGTCCACACTGCGACTACCACTACCGACGCGCCCGGAACGCCCATCACAGACCTGACTATGACCGACGTTGCTTGACTTTAGCAAACGTTAGCCGAGTGCACACGCCGCTATCCCATCCAACTCCTCTAATAATGGTTTTCTAATATAATATAAGAAAAATATATAACTATATAAACTATCAAAGTTAAAGGTCCAAATGAAAAACAGACGACATGAAAACGAACAAAAAGTGTTTGCTGAAAAACCTCTTTGACAGATTCGGCAGCTTTCCAGGAACTGTCCAGAAAGAAAAAAAATTGTGTGACTGAACGTTTGGACGAAAAAGTTCGGACGTCTGAACGTGCTAGGTTGATCCGATGACAAGGCGCGCTCGGCAGAAATACATTTCATGTTTCTCACAACTCAAAAAGCTTTCAAGTCACTATTAATCAAGTCACGGTTGAAGAGGCAAAGGGAGATGATAAATATAAGCAACTAATTGTGCAATTAGTGAACACGAATTTATACTTTATAATAATACCCTCTTTTTTATACATAAAGCATAAATTCGAGTTATTTAGACTCATCAACGTAAAATCCCTTAACATACCTCCTAATTTATAGGAATGTACCTAATATTAAAAAAATATCGACAAATACGAAGACAAAGGCAACGCGACATCTCCAGTGGGAAGAATCTGTGATATAACACTTGGCACATAGATTGCCTATTAGGAGAATATGTTCGTAAAGTTTTACCACACCTACATTCAAGTTTCGGGAGAATGTACCAGGGAGGGTGGCATTTAGTAGACTTTGCGCCTTCAGCCATAAAATCAAGACGAGGACAACTGAATTTTGAGCCATTATTCTGTCAATGCTCCATAACTGGACAAATTCTGGATCATTCAAAATAATGCAGACCTTTATAATTTGCCCACGTTGAATTTTAGCATGCATGTTCAGATTAAAAGTACGTAGATGCACGCAGTAAAATTTTACGGTCGACATAAAACTTTACTGTTTCCCGATAACAGTTGGTGTTAACTCGAATACTTACATTAGCAAAATTTGAATCGATATCTGTAAATGTATCATTAATATTATCATATTTTACTAACTTACAAGCTATTTTTAACTCAACTTCTACCTATTTGAGTAGGTTATGACAACGAAACATTATATAAGGTTGAAAACATTCCGATTCCGATGATCCCCCGTTTCGTTAATTTGAATTGAATCAGTCGATGCATTAATTTCCTGTCAACAAACGTGCCAGTTAAATGTGCGACACATAAAAACGGACTTGCAATAACAAACGAACAGTATAAAAATTCAATATCCGCTCAAGAGGCTGGAGAAATGCAAGGCAAATGGAACTCGGTAAATTGCGATTTTATTAATGAACGCCTGTGAGATATATTCCTAGGAGAATTATTGCTGTACGTAAAACCGATAAGGATAAATTTTGTAGATATAAAAAATATATATTTAAGTGCCGTTTTTAATATTTATTATAACATTATAATTTAAGATTTGCTTAGTTTGCTCATCTGTATTGAATTTTGCACCGCAAGTAGTTATTTTTCATTAAAGTATTTCACCTCCATGTTATCACACAATTTGTACACCTTGTACCTAAAACTGTATTTATGAGGAAAGTTTTTCACAATCTTTTTTGCGTTTTCAAGCAAGCGCCGAAAATACGAGTATTAACGTGATAAACTACTACATTTAGCCATTTTTGTCCCATTATGTAATCAACTAATATTTCAGTTGTAATTATAAGGGTTTTTAGTTAAAGCTCTCGCAAGATTTTAAATCCTACACCTCTTTGTATGTACGAGAAAGAACATTCGCCAAAAAGTCAATTATAAATTTTGAGGCGTCATTCGCGAGTTCTTGGCCAAGCCTACAGCTGCCACTGGAAGTCGACAAGAACAATTTAACTATTCCATCACGATGTAAATTTGCTAGCCGGGTAAGTTGTCTGAATGCCGAATGTTAATCAGTAAACACAATGATTAATTAAGTCTGCAGTTGGAGTCGTCTTTGTCATTATAATGCGTAGTGTCGTATTCGTATGCTAACGTCCCGAGGCGTTAAATGAAAGAGATTCCGCTGACTAAGTGCCTCTTGTGCAAAGTTGTCATATGTTTCCTGTTGGTAATTTAACAAGCGTTTGTTTTCTTGTCCTAGATACGCTCACTGTCATTCTATCTCTTCTCGAGGCAGAATTCATAAATTTGATAGTTTAAGTGTTTTTGAATTATATACATTTTGTGTTTATATAATATGACCCTAAGATAAAACTATTTTCATAAATAAACATTTTAACCTGGTCTATAAAATCTTACGCACAAGAAAGGTATTATAAATAAGTAGGTAGCCAACAAACAATTACCAACCTAATTTTATCTTTTACATTTATCAAATTGCGTATAATTGATAAGAGCACTATGAAAAGTAACAAAATATCAACAAAATCTGAATCAATCTGATAAACATTATCAACGAGTAATCCACGCAGCTTTCCATTCAACGCTAAAGTTAAGCAGTTAAGTAAAAGAGCGTCTAAAGCAACCACAAGTGAATGAAATAGAAACATTTACTCTGGACGTAGGTGGCTGTTTACAGAGCTGCACGTTGTTTGTTGTTGTAACCTGGATGTCGGTGCTTCGGAGATGCAATGTCGTGTTTGATATAGGACGCTGTGTCACGTATACTCAAGCATTATATTTAGAACTAGCTGTACCCGCGACTTCGTCCGCGTTGAATAGTAATTTTTGGCAGCATTTTAATTTTTGTAGGCATATTGTTTTAAGATCTTGATAAAAATCAGTCTATATTATACTTTATATAATTAGCTATCTATTAGTGAAAGTCCCGTCATAATCGGTACAGCCGTTTCGGAGATTAGCGGGAACAAACAGACAGACAGACAGACAATTTTTTTTCAATTGTGTTTTTGTTATTGGTACCCGATATACATTCATACCCATTTAGTAAAAACTTGTTATTTTAACATTACAAACAGACACTTCAATTTTATTTATTTGTAAAGATTTGGAATTTATTGGTTCACAATAAAACGTATGATACTTTTCTTTTTTTGTGTATTTAAAGTAGTAAGATAGCAATAATCAAAATGTATTTTTAATATCATTGGATCGATATTACACAAGTATTAAGATCGCTTATTGACTAGATACATATATCAGAAATGATTAGGTTATTGTTCTAAGCAGAACCAATAGAAGTGAAATTATTTAACGTGTTCACACGTTCAATAAGACATATAGTAAGAGATAATGACGTAATTTATTATTAACAAGTTTCAGTAACAACGATATGGGTAATTCTAACCTCTGTCTGTATTAAGGCTAAGAGATACAGGACAAATTAAGGTAAAATAAATAATTTATTCGGGGAAGCCTTAAGCAATAAGGAAGTTAGATACTAATATTCTATTGACATAACTACATAAGGACAAATGAAAGTACCTACCTACCTACGCCAGATAAAATAAAACGTATAGCCCTTGGAAACGGCACTTATTGATCCTAAAATATATATTCCATAGAGATTAGAGCAGTCAATAAAAGCGATGCGTGTTAGGAGCTACAGAAAAGTTTTTGATACACCCTTGAGGTTTCCAAATACGTTACCAATTGTAACGTGCCTCCAATACCAAATATTGTACTTGTATTCTTCGGAGGGTGTGCGATAATTTTAACAAAGTTTATTCAACACATGCGAGATATCGCCCGCTCCGCGTTCCCTGTACGAACAAAGTTCCACAATTAATGGCTTTGGCTAGACCAAGTTTTGATTCCGAATTAAGTATATCATCGATTCTGGTTTTTGGTAGTGGTGATATTTATAATAATTCATATCTACATAATAACCTAGTTCATAAAAAATAGTAAACATAATTAAGAATATTTACTCTACCTTCTTTATGGTGGACTGAAGTCAAGAAGAACAAGCATATTAAAAAGCAAGACTAGACGTGCTGGTCTGCATTGTCAC
Source organism: Schoenobius gigantellus (assembly GCA_963935595.1). NCBI lineage: Eukaryota > Metazoa > Arthropoda > Insecta > Lepidoptera > Crambidae > Schoenobius > Schoenobius gigantellus. Next base: position 8,350,719 of record OZ012555.1, on the reverse strand, counting down.
CGTCATACTGTGACTACCATTCCAACGCGTACAAAGAAATTTGGTTACTCATTTCTATGTCGGACAATCAAAAAATGAAATTCACTGCCAGCACACGTGTTCCCTTATAATCCCTGGCCTTTTAATAGAGGCGTGATAAAGCACCTTGCAGGTAAGCAAGGTGAGGGTGGCTAGTGCAGCGTGTATTCTCTCTGCTGCACTAGCTATCTTCGCATTTGGACCCCACTTCCACTTACCAACAGGTGGAGTGGAGTGATTTGCTAGGCCCACTATAAAAAAAAACTTACAAAAGAAGACTAGGTACTTATTAAAGAGAATAGTTAAAACTCATTTTTCAATAATTTTTCTGATATTTTAAGTAATAAAAACCACATATTTTATACCATAAACGATAGTGAAAACAATGCCAATAATTTTGGAGATAGATCTGAAATCTTTAAAGATTGTTCTAGAAATAACTTTAACATCCCTACATAAATCTGGAGCTGTTCAGATTGTTACGTGCTTACCGGAAGCTCTGTCTTTTTGATTTACTGACAAACGTGCAACTACACGTACACTCGTACAGTTTAAATGGTGTTTCACTGTATTTATTTGTTCTGATAACATTGCTTTTAGACGCTACTTGGAGTTCTATAACATAATTTCAGTAACTATCTTTTATTATTAGTTTATTGCATCTTTACTTCATAATTTAAGCCTAAGCACATTGGAGTTTACTTTCTATAATGAAAATGACTGATTGACTGGTTCTTGGTTGGTGCCAAATTACCTATATACGTGAAATATTTTTTTCTGAATTAATAGGAAATTCACAATCACGCGTAACATACAAGGTAATTTAAGTAGACACAACTTTTAGTTTCATACATAATTACATTTACACGTTTTTATACTTTTTTTATAATAAAGATGGTAATATAGTGACAATAAAGACTGAACTAGAGACGAAAAACGCTAGTATTTCACAACCATGGCGAAACTAAGTGGCTGTTGTCAGCATTTTCATACTCAGCATCAAAAATCCAGTTCAAAGAGTAACAACCATAATATGTTTTTATATTAGGGCTTTTGACCCATGACGGTCATGACCTTAAAAAAAACAAAATGAGTTAAGAACCCGAAGTCTCAACGAATAGACAGCTGGACGGACGGACGGAAAAATGAGCACATAAGTTTTACTTAATCAAAATTTAGGTCACGCTCAACACATCGATTAATTATACATATAATTAAATCAATCATAGTCGTACGGGAAATTTCAAAAAGTTAATCTATCAAATTTCTGCATCGGGCGAGCAATTAGTGCAATATGCCGACCTTATTCAGCAGTCAACGAGAAAATTAATAAATAAACTGTAATTGATTGATATTTTTCGAAGTATTTTCATAAAAATCCAAAATATTGGATACAATGCATTCTGTTAGGTTTATACAGGATTAAATAGCAAGTGTATTCTTTCCCCTGCAATAGTTTATCTTCGCATTTCGACTTCATTTGTACATACCATCAGGTAGGATGTATTTATTCGTTGTAAAAATGTAAAACATCCTAATATATTTAAAATATTAGTAAGATTGTTTACTAAAAAGTTATTCAAGTATTTCAACATATTTTACTATTAACATAAGATCTACTGAAAGTATTTCCATTAAACTTCCCTTTAAACGGAAAAACGGCGTTAATTGAACATAAAGCACATGCCAAAAGAAATTGATAGCGACCAGTCGGATTTCAAGTAAAAGAGGACAAAATATTGCCATAAATGACTCGAGCTATAACTGGTGAAGTTTGTTAAAAGCCTTTTAAAAATTCTGCAGCGGTTCCGAGTCGTCCAGAAATGAAATTCTGGGCGCATCCTCCGAGCGGTCATTACCTGGTGCGAGGCTATAACACCCACAATCAGAATATCAGATATGGCACCAAGCCAAATTTTAACGGCACCTGTTCTAACTCCTACCCTTCCATCCGTAATACGGACTATCTGTTCCACGTGTTTGTTCTGAATACAAAAGGCGACAAAAATTTTGTATTAGGATTGTTGAATATATCAAAGTATTGTACTTAGGTGGATTTACTAATTTAGCACTTGTTGGTTGGCAGCAATATGGTATGCGTCATTTTTCATCGTCATCATCATTTAGGGAGATTAGAAGCTCATTATTTAGGAACATATGAATGTTAGGATTAATTTAGGGAGAATGGAGAGTGGCTGATTGTAAAAAAGTACGTTTGTTTCACAAAGTCTTTATACTTTGTGACATAACCGTAGTTTAAAAACACTCATTACCTTTATAGCAATAATTAGATAGTATTCAAGTTACAAACCAATTGTACGTTTCAATGATCTAATTAAATAAATCGCTATGAAAGCCAAGTCGCTATGAAAGTGAAAAATCGTTATGTCATTTCAGAATACTTCTAAATCACCACAATGTTAATTAATCTAACAAAAACTTATAAGTAACCAATGATTACATCGTCAAGAATAAATTTATTTAAAATAACTGCCATAAAGTTATTAAAGTCAATGACAATACTAAACATTTAAATAAAGGCAAAGCTGCCCCAAAAAGACAACTTACAGTAAATACAGTGCTATTAAGAGCGACCCGCATTGAACCGGAACGCACATAGCATCATAATTCAAGCATCGACGCCATCGGAATGGGTCTGGCAAAGGAAACCGTATTAAAACTTATCCCAAAAACTTGGAGTAGTTTCAGCTGAGCCGGGAAATTGCACTTGAATGAGCGCACGCCAATGAATGAAGTAGTTTTGGGTCCCAACGGAGTAACGTAAAGTGCAAAAGTCCTAAATGCCGGAAATTTTGAGCAACTAATTAGAGAATGTTAATATCGCAGATCTAATTATTGGCGGGAGTTATCGCTGGTACGTTATAATATGTGACTTGATTCTTTTGAATAACTTGTAACTTCTGTTAATATGCTCTTTAGTTATTGTTCCTATATTTGTGCATCACACCAAAATTTTTATAGATAAAATGAATTTATTGAATGTTGCTTTGATTAAAATTTAGTTATAATAGACAAAATTGAGAATTGACAAAAGAAGCGTTATGAACACAGAAAGAATTGCGGAATATGTTCGTTGTCATAATGTTGTCAGTGATGAGTAACCTATATAAGAACCATTAAAATTTTCTATATTTCCTGAAATAATTTAAAATACTTTAAAATCATCTGACTTGGATAACGAGTAACACCGTGTAGAAGTACCAATACGAAAATGTTTATAATTTGACGAAAACGCCATTGCATTTGTATTTAAGCAAGATATTTTTCGTAAGAGCCCGCTTGTTTCGTTGCATACTTTCGAAGAGGTCTGTAACGAGGCGGCAGCACATAAAACACACGGCCCAGTTAAGTCCACTAACCTAACGAACTAAGAAGCACTTCGCTCTTCGAGGGTTCTGCGAAAAATTGACCCTCTGCTGTTAATTACACTAACAAGGTTGTTCGAGCACAATTCTTGAACCTTCCGCATTGAAGGATTACGAGTGGAAGAAGTAATGAGAGAGGCATAAAGGTAAGTCCTGTTGCAGTCGTGAACTGAACTTGACATAGGTACTTTAAAGTTAACACAATATGGAATCTCTAAATATCATCTTACTAATAAAATCATTGTGTGATTTTATGAAACCACGATGCAAGTGAAACTCTTTTTCGGATCGTAGGCATTTAACTGAAAACTTTCGAAAAATTATTCGATTTATAGTATTAAAATCGCGTTTTCAATCTAAACTTTAATCTTTTTCTTCTGCAAAGAAAATTACAAATAAAAAACTAATTAATAAAAAACAAAAGGTAATAAAACAACAAAATAATAGAAAAACAAAAAACAGTGCTCTAAATCAGGATCGAACCATTGCCACACTGATTTAAAGTCGAAGATTTATAACGCATAGATAGACCAATCTCGACTTATATGAAGTAGTGAAATTAAAGATCTCATGTTTTTGTGTAATGCGACATGCGATAGATGGACGAAAAAATTTGAGGTGATGGAAAAAAGTTTCACTTTAAAAACTTATATATATCGGGAGGTCCGGAGTTCGAGACCCCCATGTACCAATGTGTTTATCGTTTTTCGGATTTCGTACATTTGTCTGACGCTCCTACGGTGAAGGAAAACATCGTGAGGCAACCTGCATACATCTGCGAAGAAATTCAAAGGTGTAAGTATGTGAAGTCGACCAATTCGCACTGGGCCAGCGTGGTTGACTAAGGCCTAAACACCCTAATACAGGGTAGGCTCGAGCCCCTCGGTGGGGATGTATATTGTGATGATGATGACGATTGCGAGAGTATTTTTACGTCATCAAAAGAATTCAATTTTTCATAGAATGAGATAAAACAAAATTTCTTCACAATTAAAGTAGGTTAAGATCTTTGTACTTTATTAGCGCAAAACCTCCGAGTATTCCTTCGTAAATTCAATCCCAATGGACTGGCGCTTAGTGGGAATGTTACCCAAGAGCTTGAAGTTAAGGTGAAGTGATATTACTCACTATATTATAGCAAAGTGTCATATAAAGTTTCAGCGAAGTCACAACTTTGTTCGGAAACCCTTGTTTTGAGATCATATTTAGATCTAAGCCAAGATTTATTTATATTTAATGGCAATAGAAGGTGATAAAAAATAGAAAATAATGAGAAAAGATGAAGATGAAAAGCGTTACTTACTACGACCAAAACATAAATACTAAACTTTCTCAATTTATGTCAAGTAGCAAGCCTCCGGCGAAAATTATAAATGTCTTGATAATTAAATTAAAACATAAGTTATGGACTTTAAAAAGAAATTGCGATTCCAGCTTAGTGAGCACTGGGCGATCTGTCGCTGACTTGAGGAAAGTTTAATTAAGTACATAGTTCGTCCCTTTCTACTTCAAACGATCTGTTGAAATCTAAGAAAATTGTCGCTTTAACTGGTTTAAATTAGAATGCTATTTTATATTGAGTTGTGTTACGTAAGGATTTATTCGTCATTCTAAATAAAAGTCAGTTTTATAATATTGATTATTGCCACTCATCGATTTGATTTCTAAAATGTTTTATACGTTTAACATGATAACAATCAATGTGTATGTACTCGTATGTGTTAAAATGTACCTAATAATATTTCTTCAAAATATTTAAGCATGTATTGAAAAACTATTAATACCTTTTTTAGTTAATGACATGTAGATACAAAGATAATAAAAACGCCTAACTAAGAAAATTCTTATCTACTAATATTTCACTAGAGTTTAATTTACTTTGTTGTGGTGTACACCAGAACACTGCATCTGTTTTTTAATTAAAATGATATTAAAACTTCGTCTAATTATTATAATGAAACGTAACAGTTTTCATTATGGTGTACAATGGTAGTAGCAGGAATATTAGAGTCAGTTAAAAGGGTAATAAAAATAAAATTCAGAGTAAAGGTAATACTGAGTAATTTAAATGAAACTGGTTACGGAAAACACAACCTCACTAAAAACATGAGGTCGATTTTTGAAGCAACAAGATACGAAGGAAATATAACATTGAGATGAAACAATGCTTTAATAAGAGCAGGACGTGGAAACTTACAAAATAAAGATTACCTACACAAGTCCAGGAGGACTCATTAATCCAATTTCATACTTCGTCGTAATAATAACTTTAAATATTCACGATTGAAAATGCTTTAAGCTTGAGTTTATAGAAAGTTTGCCTGAGGCTGGTAATGAAAACGTCAGCAAATGTTTGAAGACCAGTTGCCGACAAAGAGATATCCATACATTTTACAAGAAAGTAACTCTTGGTGTAGCCGGTAATAGCAATTTTGTAATGGACGCTCATTATGAAACTTTGAACTTAGCCTAAATCTTTAGTACACTCTAACATTATCAAAATATTTTATCTACAAACTTGATGAATTATTAAAAGATATTAAAAATTTGGATTAAATATCCGAAATTGTTATATTCTAGTCCAGTTGCTGTTTAGGCTAATAATTATTGCATTAGTTTAATTAATAGTTACTAAATGCTTCCTACTTTTCTCATTATTGAAATAATTTTAAATTAATGAAGGAGATTTTACGTAGGCATTTTTACTTACGTACGAGTACAAAACGAATATGAACCTCCTCTTGTACTAGCGATTGGCATAGCACAATCCCAAGAAAGTATCAGTCAAAATTCGTTGGATTGAATCAAGAAATATATGACAGTAGTGGGGCAAATACTGTATCTAATTTTGTGCGCCCACTTCCAAGCGTAAACAGTGCAGGCCACCTCACGTATCGAGTTAATCTCCTAATGCACGAGCGACATATGGCGGCAGACTACTCCGCGGCGGATTGCACCAGGTGTCTTCAATACAGTGCTATCAAATCGAATTATAGTGACAGCTGCGTCTTAACGCTTCGTTCCTTCTAGTTGCCGACCCTTTGCTTCTTAAGCACGGGACACAATCAATCATCATTCCCGTTCAAACAGGCCATCTTTCGGATGGACTATTAAACGTTCAAGCGTTAAACTTATAGCAACTTTCACCAGTGGATTGATGTTTTGATGATACCGATATTTAAACACAGTCTTGTTACACACTTATCTATCTTCGACTCGTCTATATAAATAAAAATCAATGTATTACTATGTTTGTTTGTCCTCCATTCGTTCCGAAACCATTCATCAGATTGTAATGAAACTTTGGTAGGGTGTTATGGGGACACCCGTGAGGGTTCCTAGCAAAAAAAAAACGTGGCATTGCAACGCATGCCGGGTGCAGCTAGTTTATTATAAACGTGTAAAAGAGACAAAGTAATAAAATACATTGGCTAGATAGCACTCGTAGAAGAGCTTGTTAAATTGTAAAGTAGCGTTTGGGTGTTGTTCTTTGAATTAGAAGTTTTGATTCTGACGCCTTTTATATTTTAACGACCCTCCCTTTCACGGGTAGCCCTTTAAATTGGAACCGAATAAAGAAACCCTTCATAACAAAAGAAACGAAATATTGTCTTTGATTTAAATCTCGTTTTATAATGCGAGTGATTACCATAATTACTTGATTTTTTTTTGGCTAATGAAGCACCAAAGCAAAACGAATTGGAAACAGATGTTCTGGTTGCTGAACATTTTAAATATTTTGCCGTCCCGGATAATATTTTTTTAGTGAAAACCATATTATTAACTGATATTTAAAGAATAAATAGCACCTAAATATTGATTTGTATAATTATTTTTATCTTAAAAATAATTATTTAAAAATAAAATTCTAAACGCTCTGTTATTATCACAGGTGAAAGAGCATCAGGTTTAAACCAAGACTAAGCTTAGACTAGTTATGTAATAAGACCGTTACAGTTTTCTCTCTATGTTACTAATGTAGAATGAAGCAATTTCGTTCGAGCCATAAACATACACTCACAATTGGTTCCGATATTTGGCACCAGAATACGTAGGTGCTCGCCCAATAATTGATATTTGCCATTTGAATTCAAGCTGTGTCGGTCTTGGGTGTAGAGAGCCAGACGCTAAGGACCGCGCACAAAGAGCTATTGAATCGACCTCAGGCTGTGTATCTTATGGTAATGACGTGAAGGCAAACGTTTAGTTTCGAGATTCGGGCATACAGTTTTGCTGCATAGTTACAGGAATGTACATTTTATATTTGGACTAGCTGTTAGCCGCGACTTCGTAGCGTAGTAATGAAGATATGTATTATAAAGTTCAATAATGTATCATATTTCAGTCAACAGAAAATGCCTTTTACACAAAGCAACGTTACAACATAGGCTTACGAAAGTGACTATGTTCCCTTAAACCGGCCCTGTCGTAAAATGTGTTTCTACATGACATGTCTTAACTATATTCTATCTCTCTTTCAATTTTCAGATACAAGAAGTCTAGGATTTTAATAAACTTGCGAGAGCCCTTAGTTCAGCCCTGTCGCAAAGTCCGTTTTTTGCGAATATTTACTAACTATTAACTACCTCCCTGTCAAATTTAAAGTTTGTAGCACAAAAAAATAATTACTTTCGTACAAACTTGAGAGAGCCATTACGCCGGCCTCTGACCTCCTTATTTCGGCCCTGTCACAAAATCCTTTTTAGTGAACATCTACTAACTACCTCTCTCCCAAAATTCAAGATTTGTAGCAAAAAAATTAAGGACTTCAATACAAATTTGCGAGAGCCTTTAGACCTGGTAAATTTCTTAGCGCACGCCTACTAAGTACCTCTCTACCAAATTTCAAATTTGCAGCAAAAAAATATAGGACTTTTATATAAACTTGCGAGAGCCCTAAGACCCTCTTAATCTGGTCCTGTCGCAAAATTCGTATTTAGCGGACGTCTACTAACCATGAACTACCTCCCTGTGCAGCGGTGCTTGCATTGCTGTGTTCCAGTTTGAAGGGTAAGACAGGCAATAAAATTACTGGGTACTGTGACCTGACATCTTATGTCACAGGTTGGCAACGTAAATTGGCTTCCTTGTGGGGGTTGTGGATTCACAAGTCTTACAGGAGTCGCATGTGCCTGTTTGCTTTTTATAAGTTGTATAAAAACATCATCATAACAGCTCATAGGGTGATTGGTCATAAATTAGGGTGTTAAGGCCTTAGTCAACCACGCTGGTCCAGTGCGGATTGGTCAACTTCACATACGTCATAACTTTGAATTTTTTCTCAGATGTATGCGGTTGCCTCACGATATTTTCCTTCATCGTAGGAGCGTCAGAAAAACGTACATATGAAATCCGAAAACGAAAAAACACATTGGTACATGGCGGTCTCGAACCTCGGACCTCCCGATTGGAAGGCAAGTGCCGAGTTCACAGCGCCACTGACGCTCCTAAAAAAAGATAGCAAGCGTACTCGTATATTCAACATAATATTTTCTTTGCAAGAATATAGTCGGGAGTTACAAAAGCTCCTTATGCAATTTTCATAACGTAATAATTCACGTTATGCAACAAGACAAGTTAAGTCATGTGCTCTTCCTTTTGTTCTCACAATATGTAGTTACCTATACCATATTCGAATAAATAAAGTATAGAAATTTCGAAATTATTACAACTTGCACCAAATTTTGTTATAACATTAAATGGGGCATACCCATTTGTTGTTATAACAAAACTTTGTATACAAAATTTTTAAACGCGTAGCTGTAAAATATAAAGCAACCTTTGAACAAACAATGGAGACGCTAAAAGCATTATTTCGTTTCAGTTACGTCGTTAATGTTAATAATATTGAGCTTGAGCTTGCGAAACTCAGAATAGGCTGTTCGTTTATACGAGTATAAAATGTATTCAATATTTTTCTCTAAATATTAATTACCAACTATTCGTTACAAGCCAATTCGAAAAGCTATTCATTCTTGCTCGAAAAGATTCGTTTTCTTATTTACATACGACAGGGAAGCTCTTAACTTTAATCTCACCTGATGGTAAAGTGACGATAAGGCTGAAGGTGGAAGCGAGCTTCACCTGGACTCCTTGACAACTGAGGAACTGGCTATCTTACCTCTAATTGTCGGAACACAACAATGCTATTATTATTCAGTAGACCTCTCTGTTTGTAGGTGCTTCCAGGCACTTATTGACATCAAACAAAACAAAAAATTTTAATTAACCAAAAATCTTATTAATTAAGATATTTCACAATTAATCCTTAAGTACGTACGACCTAATAATTATTAAAATGTATGCAACTACAAGTAAAGGAGAGGCAAGAAACTCGGTGGAATATTCTGTCTCCTTCTAAATTGCCAAATACATAAATATGTTTCCCACATGCATGATTATATATCATTTTTTAAAACTTTACATTGATCAGAAACGCCTGCCGGAGTAAAGGAACAGTTACTCAAACTCAAAACATTATCAACTCACGAGAAATTATTACGGGCGATTGAAAAACCTCCCGACACCCAATCACGACCGTTCAAACACCGTGGAAACAGCGATAAATTCCACAAATCACCGGCGTACATCAATGTTAGCCACCGAATGTATTGTTAATCGGGCGTGTGCATATCGCCTGAATAATAACACGGTACATCACGGTTAGGCCGACGTTATCACGACGTGGCCGAGGGCGATTTATTACAAAGAATACCGGGAGTCGCATCACGCCGAATATTGAATTTACATATTTTCCGATTAGGTGCCCCCGGGTGATTTATCGTCATCGATCCTGAAGTGCGAGTCCGAGTCCGTAATTAAAGTTCTGGGTGTCACAATCGTCATCGTTCATTTCTGCGAGCAGCAAGCAGGCGGAGCGCAGGCTGCCAAGACTGGACTTGAGTCACGCATTATCTCACAGTTTCGGTGACATAATCTCTGTCTTAAAGAGTAGCACGGCCGCGCTTATTTAGTGTGACTGACGTGATAAAGATTTCTGTGGTTGTTACTACAACCACAGAAATCTTTATCATTGTCGGCTTTAATACTTTAAAAGATGTAGCAGCAGTCGGAGCACAGGCACGCCAAGAAATTTGTGATAAAACTCAGTCACACGTGTCCCTTGACGAGTGTCAAGAAATTTTTATCACGTCAGTCACACTAAATACGTGTCGCAGTGCTACTCTTTAAGATATAGCGATTATGGAGTTTGATGACGCCACGAACACGTAATATTCCTTTTATGTCTAGACCAGCTACGTCCTTTCGTTTAATCCGTTTGGCCAGTCCCGTGGAAATTTCGGGAATATATGGAACATTATATGCATACTCGTACATGCCAAGTTACATCAAAATCCCTTCAATAGCTTATTCGTCACGGGCAACATCCTCACAAACAATCACATTAATACGAGTAATGTCAGTAAAGGTAACATCATACCGTATCAACTAAGACAACAACTGCTGGAAGTGGGCCTTCCTAAACATTATTACACCAATCCGACATGCGCTACTGCTACCCGTCTCCCGGTATTTCGGCTTAAATTAAAAACAAACTGTTATAACCAAAAATCATTGGAATGACTTTCGTCAAACGGGTAATGCGGTAAGCGTCGACACTAATAAATAGGTACTGGATAGCTTTGGTCCGTTGGTACGCATTAAGTTAACCTATATTATCCCAATGGGTCGTTAACGACCCAAGATTAGTAACTACCTTTAAATAGGTTGATATTTTTACTTTTACTAATAATCTGTACTAAGTTTATTCTGCCAATAACTTGAAAGTCTGAAGAACGTTTAACATTGATTTACAAGTTATTTTAGTGATATAATTTATTTTGAGAGCTGTTATAGTTTTTGAGTCCTATTTGGAGTAAATATTCTGCGTGCGAGGTTGCGGAAAATGCAAGTATAATTTTTTTTATCTATGTTCACAAGAAATAAATAATGTAACATGCTTGTTAGATAGATAATTGATAGAAATTAGGTATTTCCAATGATTTACTAAGCTGTTTTTACTGTATAAGAGGACCATAAAAATATTTGGGTCGCAAACGACCCACTGGGATAATCCCTTACCTTTTTTCTTTCTTTCATAGGTTGCGCGTGGCTTGAACACTCTAAGTATTTCGTTTCATTTTCGAAGTTTTATAGCACACAGCTGAAGAAGATGATGTTGGCCAATTAGATGTGTACTTGGATCCTCCTCGTGATTGTCAGCAGTCTGAAAATGACTGGGAGACGAGGACTGCTCGGATATAGTAAATACGACTACGCAGCTACACAGCTGGTAATAATCGAGAGAATTTCCAGAAGTTGTGGATGAAATTGAGATTTAGAGTAGCCAGATCCTTGTAAAATAGAATAAAAGAAGCATAAAAAACCAGTGCGAAAGTGGGTACGAAAGATGGCACCGAAAAGCTTAGCCCTGAAAGTAAGGTGATAGACTTTTTGCAATTGTTTTTCGGATTAGACAAAAAAAAAAGATTTGGTAAAGAAGATAGTGATAACGATCCTATGGATGAGCACGTAAGTGTAGAAATAGGTCAATGATTCCTTATGACGGGAGGTATGGATGCAAACAGCATTGGTAAGCCTATAAGATTTGGTTATTAGTGCTGGTTAGGATTAGGGGTATCCCTGTCGACATTGGATTTTCGCAGATACTTGGCTACAGCTCTACTACTAACCCTCAGCTCGAGATGCTCCAGAACCATCAACCACGACTAGGCGATCTATACCCTCTGCTGTTCAAACACAAAATAATATCGAACATATTTTACAATATATAAGTATCTTTACTTACACTTCGAGGTGTTATTTCTAACAATAAAGCCAACCAAATGTGCAAGAAACGTGGAGTCAATCTGCATGATAAGTGTTTCCAACTATACCACACGTGATTTAATATCTTTGTTACTTTTTAATGTCATAATATAGTTTTCTTTTGATTTTAATAGTTTGTTTCATTTCATACATTTTAGGACATCTATTATCCCAGTGGGTCGTTAGCGACCCAGTCAAAAAAACTACTTTTTCCAGAAAAAAATTCAAAAATAATGTAAAAGCCCTTTATTTGAACCTATTTCCAGCAACATTTGTGAATATCAGATATTTTCATGACCTAAATAATTACGGGCATATATGGGTTAAGAGGACTGAAGTGCCATTTCATGGCTCGAGTATACACTTTCAAAAATTCAGTTTGTTGCACTCTGCTTAGAGTTGAAAGTCCGAGGCAAGTGCCTACATTTCTTATTGAAATATTGCTTCAGGCGATGTAACACCGTTTTTTCTTAAAATTTCATAAAACACAAATTTTGCAAAAACACTTTGGTTTCACTGTAGTTTTAACACAAATTGCACAACTAAAATCATAATTACAACAACTTTGTCAATTAATTTCACAATATCAATGTCAAGTGTCAACGTCAACGTCGTTTCACGTCGCGTCAGTGACATTTGCAATTATCTTTGGTCATTATTCAATTTTTGCATAAACAAAATAAATCTCGCGTTTATCCTGGCCTTATTTACAAAGATAGTTTTTTTTCGCCCAAAATCCCGTGCTTCCATTTGGGTGGGTTGATTTTCTCAAAATTCGTAATTTGACATTTAGACCGTTTGTTTTGATCATTTCTATAGACATATTATAATAAAATACACTTAAAGCTACAGATCATATAATTATGGTTTCGTCGAATAGAATTTGGAAAGCATTCACAGTTTGTTTATGGTTAATTTTACATTACGTTTTGTTTTTCAACCAAACTTATAACCTTGGCTGGAAATACTTATTGCAGATTGTAGAATTTCGAAAGATCCGTATGTTGACTCGACACATCTTGAATCAAGTTAAGAATCTTACGAGTGTTATGAACTGAATTTGGTTTCGTCGCCAATACGACGCTTAACATTCGGCAAACGGACCTCGGTTCTAGTAGCTGCATAAATGCAAATCTGTGCGTGAATGGAACGCGCCCTATCTCACCGTAGTCTGTGAACGCGTCTATGCTATGATCTCGGAACGGGATAACTAGTCTGTGAGACATCGACCGAAGTAATTTGTTATTGATTAGGTACCTACCTAGGATTTGCGAACAGCATTTTAAATCTTAATTTCTGCGAATAAAATCCATAGGTATTTCTCTCGTTTTCCGTGTGAATTTAATTTGAAAAGCTATTTCCAAAGTCAGTTCTTTTTGTTTTCAGCTTGAAGAGTAAAGCTAAGGATAAAATACTATATTTACTCGCCGGCACGCGATTAATTAAATTAAATGGATTTATTGTATCAATAAGTGCAAAAAATCAATAAGGTATCTAATTAACTTATTATATTTCATGATTTAAAACAGATTTTGTTAATTTTATTTTTATTTGTGGGTAAATTGATTATTAAATCAAACATATTACATTTCCAAAATTCGCCTTTTTCATCCCCTATTTCATTAAAAAAACCTGATAGTAAGCGGCATCTTAGTGGGATTAAGGCATATATTGAGTAACACTTGCGAATTTCCTGTTAAATTCTAAATTTTCACAATATTAAGTTTCACCTCCTTCTTTGGCAAATAACTCACAGATTAAGCTGTTTTCTTTTTATTAATAGCAGTAATTATACACAAAATAGGTGCTCTCCCCTCCATATGTCCTTTTTATTAACTACCCAATAAGAAACTTTGACAATTCATTGAAAATTATGTTTGGAATTAACTTGCAATGTTTATTACATGAAATTCAGATGTATTGACTGGGATTCTTTCAGAACTCAGTGTTAAACCCACTGACCTCAAGATCATAGGCATATTTAATTATATTTTTAACCTAACACTGTGCTATGAATCTCCAGGGCAGTTCCCGGAGGCCGTAGGGCTCCGCTGCTTGACTTTAGAGCCAGATGAACTAACCTATTATCAAGGAGGAATTCTGTGGAGCTAAATATATTAATATAAAACAGGAATATTATATCTCTGACCCGTGATCGCAGAAACTTAGCATTGAAGGTATGATCCACTAACAACCGCTCCGGGGAAGGCCACTAATTTAAAAAAAAAGAAACCTATAACTATTTGTTCGTGTACTTTAATGCCCCTCATTTTGTAGTTTTGTACCCAATTTGTACCTGATTTTTACCTGCCGAGATTGATCAAACAAACCTGAACCATCCTGCCCTTGGCTTGTATCAATTAAAGATATAGTTAAGTGCTTTGCATTGATTTTGCAGGGATTTTGTTTACTTCAGTAGCATTATACATAAGTGAATTATAGTTATGTACCTACCAGAATAAAGCTTTTCATTTTGTATCGGACTAAAGGAATAAGTTTGTTTTTTTTCTTTAACTTTAAGATTTCCCTATATTTCTACAATTCAGCAAGAAAAAGCACCACAGCGATAACTGTTTTATTTAACCCCCTAAACCTTTACGAAATTAGACACTTGCCTCGCCTCGCCTCGCCTGATTCGACAGTTTTCGCCTGTTACGCGCAAATGTGCATTTTTTTCAGAAGTAGTAAATAACTGTAGACTGTAACTGTATCATATATCAAATCTTCAAAAGTATGTAATTTATTAGGGTTGCTAATAAATAACATAGACTTTTAAAGATTTAATGTGTGATTAAGTGACAATGAACACCTTTATGCAATAAGATCGTCCTCGGTACCCATTTCCGTGTAATAATCATTTGATATCATATCATATGATAATTAATATCATGTAATACATAGAATTTAAAATTATCATTTGCAGTTATCGCTCAAATCAATACATAATATGTACGGCCCAGATGATCATTTATATCATCCGTAACGTATCTGTGTACAATAAAGAATTACATCTTATATTTATTTAAATTTGATTAATTTATTTTGCGTTTTAATGAAACTGCAGTCACAAATGTAAAAGAATTTTAAATTATTTAGTTTAAGCTTAAGATTTAATTTTAAAGTGTTTAAGCTAATTGTTTAGTCAAAACATGGTGTACTATAAAATAACACAGCCATTCATAAATTTCTCCATTCTGAAGAGAGCAGCAGACATTAAAACCGTCCATTGATGTTCGGTATCTTACGCATCGCTTACTGACACCGGCGGCAACTTTTGTCGTCCAGCGCAACTTTTTACTCAGCAACTTCATTTGAATCCATAACTTTATTCAAGAGAGCAACCTCCAGAAATTACTTAGGCCTCACTAATTACTGGCGCGCTCGCGCATAAGCTGCGCCCGCCGCACTTTTAATTTAATCCTGCCCGGTGGAACGCGCTCACTCTCCACATCAATTTATTGGGCAGCCCCCCGAATAAATACTGCACGCGGCTCCAAAACTTTACAGGGGGTCGAAAATAAGAAAACGTAGTCTTGCGAAAAAATGAATGGTGCGAAACGAAACAATTTACCTACTTGAAATACACTTAAGATCGATTTCTTGTGGACTGGGTGAAGTCAACTTTTTGTCCGACTAATTCTTAACTGCAATTGCAAACTATTGTTTAGTCAATGAGACAATATCAAGGATATATGGATGGAACCAATAAATGGATGGATGTAAGGCGTAAACTCATAGTTTGGATTAAGAGATGTCGCACTATTTATTATTGTACAATGGAGTTTCAAATTGACAGGCGTTCAATTTGACACTCCGTCGGTTGGCTTAACTTTCTAAGCGCAGGCGCAGTTTATTTCTATCTCCAGTCTCATCATAACTATCATTAGGACAGACGAAGTACCACAATTTTTTTACATTTGAAATGTTGTTGTCCAATGAAAAGACACACAATTGCTCAATCAAACTCCAAAAAACCGACCTTCACACAAATGAGGATATCACGGACCGAAAACAAAAAGACAAGCCGCTTTCGACGGCTCCATCACTTTCGGGAGACAAATTATTTCAAGGCTGCATACACCGGCTGTAATCAAAATTCCCTTTGCCCGGAAACTTCGCCACTTCTTAGATGCTCATGAATAACTTACGAGCCGCGACACGCCTCACTTGTTATGTTTAAAACTTTTTTTATTTTCTTCTCCATTAAAAGGCGGGCCAGCTGACGATTTAGCGACGGCCCCGATGAATAATTAGGGGGTATTTCTTGCCTGTCACGTTCCTAATGAATATTAGAGGAGACTCGTGCTTCACGGGAATTCTCCGCGAGAAAGAGAGAATGAAAAAAAAATAAGAAGAAAATCTGCGGCCGCTCGAAGGAATTCCCGTTAATTACGAGCGCTTGAGAGATAAATAAGTCACTAAGCACAAATTTGTCCATCTATCCTGTTTTTGCGGTGCTCTGTAGTTTCCCAGTTGTTATTGGGTCATTTTTTTCCGTGACGGCGGAGCAGTGAGTTATACTGGCCGTTTGTGTGCGTGGATATAGTCCAAATAGGCTGCTTTGTGCCCCTTTTGTTAGTTTCGCGCGGCTTTAGTGAAATAAACACGGTCCTGAATGGCGCGCGGCGATAAATCGAACACAGTGACCTCCATGAAACTTAATGTGCCTGTCGCTTGCGGATCCCTAAGAATTAAGAGAGTAGAGAATGAAAGCAATGTGTTAAGTGATTTACTTTATTTACCACACAGTTGACAGACTTACAATCTCGTGATGCTCTAGCCTGCAGGAAGGTAAAGCTGATGAGTCGATTACAGGGTGATGCCACTTCAAAAACTGTATTAACTATTATTGTATATTTTATGCAAATTAAGATTCTGATTTTGATTCTGAAGGACAGTATCAGACTATGACTATGAGCTTGATTGACTGGACCGCAGGTGGCGATGGGTTTACGGACAAAAACAGAGTGGTACAAAATATCAAGAGAGGGGCCTAAATCCGCAAATGTTAACGTCGTTATCGTGTCCTGATAGCGTTTCAATAAAACTGCTTATGTGGCTTTAATACGCATTTCCTGGTGCTTTTTATTCGTACTACAATTTCTTGATAAGTCAATATATAGTGACAAAAGTTTAAGTTAGGAATCAGTTAACCAACTATATGTGTCTCAAAAAGCGATTCTATTGAAGCGTTATTGACACGCCACAAATGCGTTAATGTTAGCAGAATACGGCCCCTGGTCGAAGTACGAAAGTCTTTGCGGCGTCTCAATACAGCCCCATGATAAGAATCACAACGCTTTCAACACTACCAGCGATTCTTGTTTTTGTTTTTCTATTTGAATTTAAATTCTCTTGGATAAAATTAAGTACTATACCTATAAACAGTCCTTTATTTTCTTCGAATTTTTACGATAAACCCTTTAACATCTATCTCATTAATGCTCTGATTAGTGCCATTTAAATTTTTAATATTGATTTGGCAACAACAGCAAACAAACAAAACAAAGTCGATACAAAACAATCACCAAATTAAAACTGAATACGATATCCACAATTTATCTCCAGCTGTACACGTTGGATATATTATTATATTGCCATAAAATATAGTACATTCTGAAGTATTGAGACTCGAACAAGTGTACGTAGGTCTAATGTAATCTTAACACGCACTAGACTTCAGTTCAAGCACACGCCAAGTCGCATTCATTAATCTTCATTGTGCGTATATTCCTTACGAAAGTGAAAATTCAGCAACCAAATAATCGTCTGTTTTACGGCCATACTCAAAGTAAATCAAATTTACCGAGGCACTCTTTAACTTACATGTTGTTAATCGACCATTTCAGTCGATTATAACAACTATAAAAAGTTTTATTTATTTTTATATGATCATCTTCATAAATAACTTTTGAATTATATATTTGTAACAATTTAACCTTTACTAAGCGATTCCCTACATTTTACACGTTGTCTTCACAAATGTAACATCTCTTGATTGATAAATAAAATTTATCGAGACACTCTTTAACCTGCATGTTGTTAATCGACTGAAATGCATCTTTAACAACATGAATGTTTTATTTATTTTTATATGATCATCTTCATAAATCACTTAAATTTATATGTTGTTGAATAACTCTAATTTCGAACACATTATTAATTTTAAAATTTGTAAATTGATTTGTGCATATTTATCTTTAGTTGTCCCCTATACATAGTCTTATATTTTTACCCCCGCTTATAGGGGTTTGACTTTTTAACATCTACAGTAGATTCTCTGAATTACCCTAAGGCAGTGAAAGTCCATGGCGCTGAGTCCGCCTTTGTACACAGTACACAAAGAATAAATAAATAAAAAATATATATAAATTTTACATTTAAATAACCTGTATCAATGATTCATGTCTTAATCTTAAAACCTGACGTGAACAATACAGTAAGTATCAATTATTAAACAATTCCCAACAAAGATACAAATTGTATGTTACAGCTTGTAAAGTAATAGCGCTATCAACAACTTTTCACGAGCTCTTATCTGAGTGTACGGAAGATTTTACACGAGCCAAGAATATTTTCGTGACTTCTTCCCACCTACAACGTGCACACACGGCCACAATAGTCGCCGCTTATGCAATGGCAGCAATTCCCGCAATATTCCCGGGAACTTGGTAAAATCCCGGGATCCCGGGGCCCGAACATCGTTTGGGATTGGCTCGGCACACTCTAGAGCCTTCCTGCACTCTCCGCGGGCGCCGCGGTAAGTAGCCCAGTGCACGCGATCATAAAATTTACTGCTAGATGTGACAAGGAAAACGTAGTTTACACGAAAAACGGCCCAATAAAGTTACGTGAGGAAGGGTTATGATCGCCGATGCTTACGTGGATGAAGGCTTGTCGGAATATCTTAACGATTGTGCCATGGGGTTAAGTAAAATTAAGTCGATAACAATAGTCGACTAAAAATAATTTTGGACAGCACACACAATTAGTCAAATGACTACATTTCTAATGGCACAACCACTAAGGTATCGAAGTGCCAGCTATAATTATGTGGAATGTTAGATTTGACATGCTTAAAGTAATTTCTATTAATATATAAGCCTATTTGAATGACACTAAGTCATTCAAATAGGCTTATAAAAAAATCTTGCATTATGAGCTTCTACTAAGCTATCTTTAAATAACGGGTCCCTGAGTAGCACGTAGATAATATTATCACAATAGGTAGGTATATCAGTTATCACTTACTTAAAACAAATTCACCGAAATCTAGTAGTTCAATTACAAAGTAATCGTGGTGAAATCGAATCCTCAATCCCGACAACAGCTAATCCGATGCCGCGATCGCGAAGCCAAATCGGTCGTCAATAGGATTTATTAACGAAGCCAACTTTATAGAAACTATCCAGTAAAGTTCCAATATACGAGTATGTACACTATAGGTACTAGTCTCAGCGTTATACAGTCTATGTGAGAGATAGCTATTTTGATGATATTTGCAGACCCAACGTTCTAAGAAGCTCGATTTGACAGCTGTCATCAACTAGTTTATCTGTCAGTTTTGACAGATAAACTATGGGGATGACAGCTGTCAAAATCAGAAATCTTAAAACGTGGGGACTATAGTAGACGAGTATATGAATTGCTTTGGTATATTGAACAGATGCGACAAAAAGGACTATCTGGGTTCCTCGTCTGTTCTATTCGTGAAAGCTCTCCCTATTTCCGAATTCAATTTTTTTTTTCTACATTTGCTTTGTTTAGGATGTATGCACATAAAATGTTTAATAATTATCTTGTTAATGGAGTTTTTTAATTATCTTTAACGATAACTTACAACAAAGTGCCTGTACCGTAGTACATACATACATACCTATGCTCTAACGAACAGGCACTGAGGATTTTTAAATTTGAACTCGTTTCGGAAATACTAACATAATTATCTGATCTAACCAATTTATATATTTTCACTTATTTTTGATATATTTTTACTTATTATGAAATTTTTTAAATATCAACACTACGGTCTTTTAATTCTTCGTACTTAATGAAACTCCAAAATGTATGACTTCCGCTAAAATGAATATCGTGTATTTAAATAGTCTGAATATTATTTTTAGAAATTGTAATGTTCGAAATTTTGAAAATCGGAATATTTCCAAATTCTGAATTGCTTATTTCAGAATTTTCGGGTGTTTCCCAACATCTCCGCTGTCCTACCGCCGTGCAGTAGTGTAATAGTTAGGTAATGAGTCACACCATCACATCAAAATATTACTATAAAAGTTACTGCATTTAATGCGCGTACTTATGCAAATCATAATAGTTTTTGTTTCATCAAAATCAGGCCAGGATTTCCAAAGTTACAGCGTGGTAAAGTTTCAGCGCTTTTTTAAATTTGCGTTCCTTCGCGCGTTACTGCGATGACGTCACGCTGCGACTGTTATGTCCGATTGCGGGTGAAGCGGAGTGTTTATGTGCATAAAATTTGATTTCTCAAGTGGTTTGCACCAAATATTTTAAATGTTTGTTGTTGTATTTGTGTTAGCGATTACTTTAGATATTATTTTTATTAAATTGACATAGTGATGAAAGAGGTTTTTGTAAAAGAACAGTCGGATAACCTACCAAAAGTCGACATATTTATGGTTGCGCGATATTTGTCTGGAAATTGTGATTATGTAGCCATTGAAATGCGAGGAACAAAACTGAATGTAAGTAAATGTCTAACTACTCATTTATTTTAGTATTTCAATCAAGTTTTATTAAAAGAAAACTCTTTGTTTTTTGTCGAGTTACAAACGGCAAGGTTTACAAATATTTTCCAAGTAGACAAAGTTCAACATATACTTCCAAAATATTAAATGATAATAAAGGCAGTTTTAAATTGTTCATGTTTTACAAGCAGGGGGCGACAAACATTTTCTTAATTTAATTTTTTAATATTGCCTTTTACACACAAAAAGTTCATTTTATCCTTTATACCAATTAAACTGAGTGATGTTTTTTTAGTTTGGATGGGATCGATGTAAAGTATGTTAATTTAAAGTATTGCCTATTTACTACGTAAAAATAATAATCAGAAAATTTGTTACAGATCATTGTGAGAAAATTATGGCCATGAAGCCATAGGATATGTGCAGTTAAAAAGGGAAGGGAAGTAAAAAAGGAATGCACTGTGAAATGCCGTATTACTCCGGAGCATCGTGTGCGCGTTAAGCCATATTACACTTAAAATACAATGAAGTCGACAGCCGAATCACGGTAATAGTATAATACAGTATGTGGATTCGGCCCCTCTTTGGAATTTTATACCTACGGCCGCTCGGCATCGCTTGGTTTAAAGCAAAGAATTAAAGCAATATACAATTTAAATTTTAATGACAATAATATTAATTTAGGTATATAATACAACTTTAATATAAATAGTATTCAAATTAATATAAATAAAATTTAGTAAGTACATTATTTACAATGTATAATAATAAAACAATATAATTATTTACAATATACAAGAAATTGATATTTACTCACTAAAGAATTAAATCGTTAAATTAAAATTCAATGAGAATATTAAAAAAAAATTAATATAGATAATATTTAGTGTAATAATTATATTTATATGATACTATTAATAAAAAAAAACATACATAATATCAGTACAAAAATTATAATATATAATAATAAAACAATATAATAATTTATGATGCAATTACATAATTGATGAACTGTGCACGAAAGTCATAAAAAGCGTTGGACATCTGATAGCTGTCCCTATAAGTCACATTATTAATCTTTGCTTTGATACTGGCGTTTTTCCAAGCAAATTAAAACTTGCTATTATAAAGCCACTATTTAAAAAAGGCGACAAAGAGGATATCTCAAATTATCGACCTATTGCGCTATTACCCATCTTATCAAAAGTAATTGAAAGAATAATTTCTAATAATATTTACCAATTTCTTAATAAACACAACATATTGATCAAGGAACAAAATGGTTTTAGGAAAGAAGCTTCAGTAAATACGGCAATCTATGATTTAGTAAAAAAAGCTGTACTTAATATGGATACCAGAAAACCGTCATGTGCCGTTTTTATGGACATGACTAAAGCATTTGACCTTGTAGATCACAAAATATTACTTGACAAATTATATAGATATGGGATTCGAGGTAACTGTCATAAACTTTTAAATTCATATTTATGTAATAGAGACCAATGTACAATGTTGACTCAAATATGTGCCACCACAAAAAAAGAAAATAATCATATATCTGAACGCAAACGAGTGAAATATGGTGTGCCTCAAGGAAGTGTTCTTGGGCCTTTGTTGTTTTTGGTTTATATTAACGATATCACAAAATCTACTAAGCATCCTATGATATTGTTCGCCGATGATAGCACTGTATTTATTGAAGCTAACAACAATAACGTTGACTACATGAAAGACATTGCCGAAACTATAGGAAAAGTCATTAATTGGTTAAATGAAAATAACCTTAGAATTAA
The DNA here is from genome assembly GCA_963935595.1 of Schoenobius gigantellus. Lineage (NCBI taxonomy): Eukaryota > Metazoa > Arthropoda > Insecta > Lepidoptera > Crambidae > Schoenobius > Schoenobius gigantellus. The sequence continues at coordinate 8,327,973 of OZ012555.1, read as the reverse complement.
TCTACAAAAAACAAATATTAGGCATTTTTCACAAAGGAAAACTTTAGAAAATGTAGATATTCATATCAACGGAACAAGTGTGACTAACACAAGCTCTGCTCGCTTTCTAGGCGTCTTGATAGATAGCAACATGTCTTGGGAGTCACACTCGACGTTTGTAAAAACGTTTGTAAAAAATTATATAGATCGTCATACGCACTCTACAGGTTGTCGAGATCTGTGGATCAAGGAACACTGTTGATAGCTTATCACGGTTGCGTTGCTGCAACTTTACGGTACGGAATTATTTTTTGGGGAAACTCGTCTTACAGAGAAATTATCTTTAGAGCACAAAAAAGATGTGTTAGAGCCATTCTTGGACTTAAAAGCGCAGATAGTTGCAAACCGTATTATAAATCTTTAAAGTTACTAACGTTTCCCAGTCTCTACATTTTGGAATGTTGTATGTTCGTTAAGGTTAATCCACATTTATTTGAATTAGTAATTCCTAATGATCCTCGACTTCGCACCAGAAAGCCTTACATTAAAACTCAGTTTTGTGTGACTGCAATGTTGAGAAAAAGTGTTGTGACAATGGCTCCCAGACTGTACAATAAATTGCCTGACAATGTAAAAAATCTATGTAGACATAAATTTAAAATTGTTTTGACTAAATTATTAATTGACAAATGCTATTATAATGTAATTGACTTTTTGAATGATAATAATATTAATATTGACATTTTATCTTGACAATTCTATTTGTAATGTATCAATTCTAATTATTATTGAATTTTTATGTAATTTCATTATTCATTATTTTATTGTGTTTAGATTCAATTTTAATCATTAATATTAATGAACAAAACAATGAGGTTTTTGCATCTGGACAACAACTTTACTGTACTGTACCTATGTTTATGAATAAATGATTCTGATTCTGATTCTGATTCTGATAATACAAAATATTAATAAAAATACAATAAATGAATATTTACACAACAAAGAGTTAAACCGACAAATTAAAATTCAATGACGAAATTAATAATAAAATATAAATAATATTCAGTGTAATAATTGTGATTTACAACAATAAATCAGTAAACATTTCAATGACTTATATTAATTTATATACGAGAATAGTAAAAGCGTTAATGATCAATTCAAATCGATTGTCCTAATAACTATTTTATTAACACATGTATACTATTTTAAAAAAGAAAAAAAAAAGAAAGAACTATTATGACGTTATCCTCTCTTCTATATTGCTGTGCCCAACAGGGTCCAAAATTGTGTCAATAATAGTATTTACCATCTATGTAACATTTTGGAATGCAAATAAATTGAAATTGAAATTGGTGCGTGGCATCCGTTTGTTTTAAAATCCAGATTTTTAAGAACGGATTTTGTTCCAATCCGGATTTTACGGATTTTATGGATTAAAATAAAAGCACATGAAAATCGAATCAAATGCTTTTTTATTATTTTTGTTATTTGGATTTTTTGTTTTTTGGTTATTTGCTCGACCCGCGTCCCGCGCCGCGCCCCGCTAACCTCCAGAACCGATAGACTCGACAAGTCTATACTCGCGCGCGACGCGAGACGTGCGAACAGCAAACTCGCTCGTTTCGATTTTTTTGAAAAATTTCTTCTTATAAAATAATCCGGATTCAATTTTTAAACCCGGATTTGGAGGTCTAGTAAAAATGTGCAGATGTCCGGATTTTTCAGATTACGGATAATCCGGATTGCATTCCCTATGCGTGTCCCGCGATAGGGCTGCTCGGTTACCGACCGTGCGCTCCGTTTGACTCGTGCGTATACCCTGCGGCGAACTGCATTTGTTGACAGCCCTTGTAGCTATGCGATCCCAGATCGAGGCGCGTAGGCATAGCGCGTGTTTCGACCGTTTCTATTAAGTCATTCTATACCGTCCGTATACTATTATACTATTACCGTGGCCGAATATTAAGCGTAGCATTTGAAGATTGCGCTCCACTAAAATACTCAGTATCGAAATGACCTGGTTTAATGTAATAAACACAAACAAAAAAACACCCAGACCTCATACCTCACCTCAAACACTCAGACCTCACCAAGTTAAACTCATCTGCTAGTAATAATAAATAAATCATATTTACTTTTTTTGTTATTTTTTATGTAAGATCAATAAAATTAAAACTTTGTTACACCTGACTTTACAGTCAGTGTTATAGGTAGGTACCAGGTGTGATCTTGGTAAACATACTTTTGAAATAATATTACCAAAAACCTAGAAATAACTTGTTCTTTACCCCTGACTATCAACATACATGACTAACTTTATTAAGTACTAGCTGTGCCCGCGAACCACGTTTCGCCTTAATTTTTTTTCCCGACATCTTCAACAAATACCGTTAATGTACACAGAAATAAATACAAAAACAAAAAAAATATACTAAAACCTTCCTCGAGAATCACGCTATCGAGTGGTGAAAACCGCTTGAAAATCGATGCAGTAGTATTTGAGTTTATCGCGAACAGGCAGACGCGGCGGGGGACTTTGTTTTATAATATGTAAGGATCTACTACTGTAGTCTTGTGTCTAGGTACGTAATAGGTACTTACTAACATAGGTACAACTAACATTTTAAGCCATTTGTGATTAGATGTAATAAACCTGGGTTTGTATTATAAAACAAAAAATCATCGCCAACGCCTACTCAAACCAGGGAGCGCGTTCTTCGCCGCTCGCGAAGTTATTAACCTGCACATTCAACTATAGTTTCAGATTAGGTATCTATTGCTAAAAAGAAACACACATGTATATAATATAATAAACACAAAACTTACGTCGAAATGATCTTCACAACAATGCACGTGACTGAGGCTGTGAGAGGATCTGCTCTTCTCATAACTTTTAACCATTTTTTCCGAATATTTTTATTATATGACACAGAAAAAAAACACTTTTTGGGGTGTTTTTTACTGGAGTTAGTACACATAGGGACAATACAATATTTCTTAACCATTTTATTCATTCACTATAAGAAAAACAATTGAATTTATAGCGAAACCACGAGAGCGCAGTATGTAGGGTACGCAAGCAACGACTCGCAGCTCGCAGCGTGACGTCACACGTTGGCGCGGTCGCTTAGCCGGATTTTGCCGCGGAGGCCGTACTTTAACGTTTAATATCTCAGTCATTTTTGAAGGTAGAAAAAAAATTAAAACAGATTCTTTTTTTTTGAGTTACCTATTTTTTAGATATGCTGATAACAAAAATCATTGTGATGACTCATTACTGGAATAGAACTATTATTACACCCACTTTCTGAGCAAAACCAATGCAATAATAGAACTTGTAAACTGCAACATTCACCATTGATTTAGTCGGTGTAATAGTATTCTTAGCACATACCATAAGAATAACTAATAATACGAGTACTCGTATTATTAGTTATTCTTATACACATACTTAGTTTTTCGCCGGCAATTTGTGGCAAGATAACTAGTTTTTTCGTTGAACAATCCATGTGAAGCTCATTTCTATCGGCTTTATCGTCAAATACCATCAGGGGCATCAGGTAAGATGAAGTCCGACAGCAATTTATCGAGAAAGTTTTGTCGATAAATAAATCCATTCATCCGTTTGTGGCGAAAAAGATCCATACATCCTTAAAAACATTACTTGGACTATAATCCAACATTTTAACGATCATAAAATCATAATACAAGGGTTACAAGCGCCGCGGTTATACTTCATCAAGCGCACTTTGGTAAATCAGAGGGTCTCGTCAAGAAAACTATTTTTGCAGAAACGTCACGCTTTCTACTTTTCCGCGAAATGTAAAAGATTTCTGTCAGCTATTTCGATGTACGGAGGTGATGAAGGGCTCAATCAAGATAAGTATTTCAATGAAATGAATTCGAATGCAGTATTGTATATGAACATTTTCAGAAGTATTACAATACTACATGGCAAGAGATGCGAAACAAATGAATAGTGTTTATCAAAATGCACATTAAAAAATCGGTCTCGCGCCCACTCATAACAAAAAAATCTCATAACCAATACGTAAAGGTCCCACTCATAACTGCTGATGTACTTTGCCCCATACCTATTGTGGTTTGTGTTTCTACGCATCACATCGCACCATGATACGAGAAGACTCTTGTTTAAGAGTGTATCTAAATAAAGGTGTATCTAAACTCAGATAGACAACATTTTAATTTTTTCTGCGTATCATTATGAAACAGGATATAGATAGTTTTAAACACTATACTGGGTGTAATGAAACTGAAAGCAATAATTTTCAAGTGACAACCATAGTCCAGCTGACTATGAAATTCATCACCACAGCTCATATACGTCCCCACCGAGGGGTTCGAGCCTACCCTATGTTAGGGTGATTAGGCCTTAGTCAACCACGCTGGCCCAGTGCGGATTGGTCGACTTCACATACATCATTGAATTTCTTCGCAGATGTATGCAGGTTGCCTCACGATGTTTTCCTTCACCGTAGGAGCGTCGGATAAATGTACATATGAAATTCGAAACGAAAAATACATTGGTACATGGCGGGTCTCGAACCCTGACCCCCCGATTGGAAGGCAAGTGCCGAGTCCACAGCGCCACCGACGCTCCACTATGAAATTAACACAAAAGAAATGCAAAGACTGAATGAAGAAACAATGTACACTGATATAGGGTTGTCGACACTTAGGATCAAAGAATAATTTATTTAGTTTGTATGGCAAAAGTAGCTTATTAGCCCCAATATTTTTTCCACGGATTCTCCACTTCTGATGGATACACACCCTTGAATATTATTTCGGTGTTTCGTTACAACCTGTATAGCGTCTTAATTTGTCACGTCATCGGAACAAATTACATTTATTATTTATTGTCAGCTAAGAGTCGTTATGAATAGAATTGATCTCGACAGTTACAAACTTTAAAATTCCCAGAAACCACTACTTATAAATAAGTTTCAAAATAAATTAACGAGAGCGCTATTGTTCGTTGGAGTTTAGGTCATCAATTTGCAAAGGAAAAAGGAAAGGGAAAGTGACAAAATGTGCGATTAGACACTCCCTACATGCTCATCGTTCCGAGTAACCAGCGTTAGTGGCGAACATAGCTCAACTCAACCCCATCGACTCACTAATCCTCAGGCGTGAACCCTTTGAAACTGACGAGTCATTAAATTCTCAATTACTCAAACTAACAAACGCCTCACAAAACGTGGATTACTCTCTTTGAGACGCAACTGAATCGCTCGACAATACGGCATCGATACTTATTCGAACGTATCGAGTCGATGAAACGAGACGTGAAATCTCTTTTCAAGGCGCCGCCGACGACGTCTTCCCGACTCGAATAAATACTTATGGATCTACATATCTACGGCAAATAGCTTCACGGGAAATACGAGTAAGTCATAATACTTTCGTGTATCGATGTAAATAAATGCACGCGAATTTGTGATATTCATATCGATTGCAGTAGTGCGGTGCTCTTGTTTTAGCCTAACCCTTCATTAGCGGCGGGGTTCTTTTTAACCCAACCCCATTTGAAAAGCGCTCTCCTTGAGACGGATCTAATTTGTTTCTTTTCAAGTACGGCCTCGTTTCGTTCCCGGCTGATTGCGCTGGGTTTTATTTTTCTCTCGTCTGTCTATATCTCCCATTCTGAGATTTCGTGAGCTCGGGTTAATATTATCGTGATCAGCTGGACTTTGGTAAACTTAACAATTTATTCTTCGCTGAACATTATCACTCGGGCGACAATTTTTCCCACTTGATCCCATTTGCGTCGACGTAGTTGGGGGGCGCTGTTAAAACCTCATTAAAAAGGCAAAGCGGCTTTATTACTTTGCCATTCTCTGCGTAGCGGCACACCTTCACGGTATGTTGGAAGCGACCACGGTAAGTGCAACAGTCTTTGTTCTGGAAAATACGTTTAACGAGATGGTTCTTAGCAAGAGAAGAGAATACAATGTCTTACTACTGTTTCTGGGTAGAACTGTGATGTCAGGTCGCAAGAGGTTTATTTTGCACTGAACTCTCACGCGTATAATTTTTGTAAAATGATATTCACAGATATGTTCCTGAACTAGATAACGACAATCCCTACCTACCGAGTTACGGAATGTGACGTGATATGAACGCTTAACACGCTACCATTATTTCGATCTCTTACGACAGCATAATAATCGCATTAGTACACTTATTGATACATTTAGGCATTTTTTTTTAATTTAGGTTGACAACTGGTGCCGATAGCAGTGGAGCGCTAACTAAATAAAACAGTTTTTAAAAGGAACGTTTTTTTTGGCAAGCAGAGTACACACACTCGCGATTAAAAAATACTGTTGGTAACATTAACAAAACAATTTTTTTGTATGGCAAGATGGCCAATTAAAGATGTATTGAGACTTCCGTTATTGTAACGTGTACTGTGCGGTATAGTGCTCCAGGAAATTTCTTCCTCCTACAAACAAACCTACTTTACCAACGTGAGCTGTGATTGTATTCAAATGAACTAAGTAAATATTTCAGTGATTTGGGAGCTCATTCTCGTAGATTCAATAAAAGTTCGAATTCGTTTTTTTTTCTCGAGCGGCAGTCACAGTTCAGCTAATCAGAAAACGGGAAATGTTGAATGTCGAGATCCGCCATATTTTGATGGAACATCATTTGACTGTCTCGAGTAGTAGGATCGAATATTTACTTCCTTTAAAATATTGTTTTTAGATTTATTTAAACACAGAAAATTATAAGTTACATTCTTGTATAAATAAGTAATGTAATTCGTAAAAAATACTATATTAAAAAATTCATTACTATTGTTGGAAGCTAAAGTTGATAACTTGGAGCAAAGGGGACGTTCCTGTAATGTAGAAATAAGAGGGATTCCAGAAAATCAAAATGAGAATTTATTAGATATCATCACGAGAACTTGTGGTTTTCTAAAAACAAATCTTGAAAAAGAAGATCTTTATACAATATTTAGATCAGGTCGCAAAATAACGCCAGATAAGCCTCGCCCAATTGTTGTAATTTTTAAAAACTTTGTTTTGAGGAGTAACTTACTGCGTATGGCTAAAGAGTACAACAAAAATTGTAAAGATCAAAGTGCACGATTAAAAACGGACTATTTAGATTTGAATTTTAAATCACAACCATTTTATATCTCAGAACATCTGACCTCTAAAATGAAACATTTACTTTCCCTAAGTAAAAATACCGCGAAAAAATATTCTTACAAGTATTGCTGGTATTCAAATAATAAAATATATCTAAAAAAAGAGGAAAAATCTACTCCAGTAATAATTAAAACTGAAGACGACTTAGAGTCAATCAAAGCATGACTATTCTGGTATGTTGCATATTTTAATTTTGGTGAAAAATATTTCTATATAATACTAAATATTATATTGTTCTCCTTATTTGTACAATGTTTTTGCATGCATAAGTTTAATATATTTATATTTTATCCGGTTGATCAAATTGTACTTATGTTGCTATCGTATATATTATGTAAATTACTTTATCCCAGCATTTGGCGCCGCATATATAATATGATGCCTTGCATTTTGTTTGATGTGGGCTTTGATTGTCAAACTATATTTTTAAAAATTCGATTCTGTACATGATTTTTCTAAAGAATTGGACCAAGATAGGAATAGCTGCCTTTCAACTGATGATTTTTCATTATGTCGTAATGTAATTGACACACCTGGTGCTCTTAGAATTATATCTATCAATATAAGAAGCATTCATAAAAACTTTGACCAACTTATGGTCACACTATCGTTGCTGAAAGTGGATTTTGACATACTTATATTGACTGAATGTCGCATTAAGCATCGTAAGTCCAACCACTCTATTCCAGGCTACACTTCGGTTAGTACATGTATAAATAAGTTACAGAATGATGGCGTCATCGTGTATTTGAGGGACAGTATTCCGTACTGCTCTTCAGAGCTGGAATTCTTAGGTGCTAATTGTCTCAAATTCTCATTGACTAATCATAACACAACACTGTTTGCCATATATAGATCACCATCCAGCTATAATTTAGAATTGTTTTTAGAATCACTAAATAGTAATTTAAGCAATGTCAGTCGAACTCAAAACGTAATATTAATGGGTGACATAAATATAAATATTTTGTGCAATGGTCATCCTCAAGCTGATGACTACTTGTCTTTATTAGCATTGTACAGCATTAAAATTGGCATCGATGTCCCTACCCATGACAAAAGTTGTATAGATCACTGCATGACACGTTATCCACCCAAAAATGAAATAAAATACGTTGTTTTAAGGACAGATGTAACTGATCATTATATGACATTATGTTGTATCCAAGAAAACTTACCTATCACAAATCATACAAGTTCTCACAAAATTACACAAATTAATAATGACAAGCTTTATAAGGACATAGAAAATGAATCTTGGATTGGAGTATACACCCAAAAAAATGTCGACTGTGCCATGGAAAACTTCCATAATATAATATCCCAACATCTGTCTAACAATTGTTCTTCAAAAGTTATTTCGAAAAATAAAACCATTCTAAAGCCATGGATTACAGATGGTCTTTTGTACTGCATTAGGAAACGAAACAAATTACACAAAGTATGGAAAAAATATCCCGACAACTTAATACATAAACAAAACTACATTGAGTACAGAAAACTATGTAATTTAATCGTAAAAAAGAATAGAAATAGCTACTATAGGAATAAAATCAACAAATGCTCTGGTAATGTAAAAAAAATATGGGGAGTCATTAATGAAGTAACAAATCGTAAAGTCAAAAAAGGGATCGATCTTAAGGAATTAACAATAAATGGCAATATTGTGAAATTTGAAGAAAATTCACAAATTATAGCTAATTCCTTAAATGACTATTTCAGCTCTGTGGGCTCAGATCTATCTGAACATCTTTTGAGCAGCAGTAGTAATATCATTGACGCAGCCTGTGATGATTTTAGCATAGGCAATACTAATAATTCTCTTTATCTTAAACCAACTTCTCCAGATGAGGTTGTTAAGTATATTAATACTTTGAAAAATTCAAATTCAGCAGGATTGGACGGAATCACATCAAGGACACTCAAATTTCTCAAAATGTTTGTTGCACACCCGCTTACTCATATCATAAACTTGAGCTTTAGAACAGGGACTTTCCCAAAACAGTTAAAATCTGCCTTGATTATACCACTACACAAAAAAGGGCCAAAATCGCTAATGTCAAATTATCGACCAATCTCTCTCTTATCGACGACTTCAAAAATTATTGAAAAGATTGTCAAGGATCGTCTAAATCTATTTGTCGATAAATTTATGTCGCGGAATCAATATGGTTTCAGGCAGGGAGTGGGAGCGTCTGATGCTATTGCTGAATTGACAAAACATATTGTACTGTCACATGAAAACAAACTTAAAACTATTGCAGTTTTTGTTGATCTGGCAAAGGCGTTTGATACTGTTCCTCATTCTTTGCTTTTGAAAAAGTTGGAAAAGTATGGGATTGTGGGTCCGGCACTGTGTTGGTTTCGTTCTTACCTTGCAGATAGAAAACAGGTAACTCGTGTTGGTGACACTATTAGCTCAAACAATACTAATGTCATTCGTTTTGGTGTCCCGCAAGGAAGTGTACTTGGACCAATCCTATTTAATATATATTTAAACGATTTCTGCACTGCAGTTCCTGATTGCAAAACAATCTGTTTTGCAGATGATACTGTGCTGATCTTTACTGGCAGTACGTGGAATTCAACGACAATAAAATCCGAGATTGGCTTAAAATGTGCTAAATTGTGGTGTGATCGAAACTTATTGACTGTTAATGTTGACAAAACAGTTAGCATGTGCTTTTCACCAACTCGTGCAGGTCTTCCAATGGTAAAACCTGCTCTTAAATTGCATATGTGTCGGGATGAGATCATTTGTGAATGCCGAGCTCTTGGGTGTACGAATAGTACCACATATCTTGGAGTGACTGTGGACCAGCATCTCAGATGGGATATTCATGTTGATCTATTATCAAAGAAGTTAAGACGTTTGGGTTATATATACTGTGATCTCAGGAATATTATGTCAAATAATCTTATCATGCGTGTATATTACGCGTTCTCTCAGTCCTTGTTGATGTATGGTATTTTAAGTTGGGGTACATGTGGGTCAACTCTTTTGGACAAAATAGAAAAAGCTCAAAAACTTAATTTAAAAATAATAAAACGTAAACCTATTAGATTTCCATCCGATCAATTATACCAGATTTGTAACGTTCTTACTCCTCGTAAGATATATGTTTGGCAATTGGCAATATATATGTGTAGGAATATCGAAAAATTCACATTGAATCCTTTTGCTAAAAACAAACGTGTCGGAACTCGGCCCAAGTATGCAGTGCCGTATACTAGAAGCTTTTTTGGCAGAAATCATTTTACTTCGCAAGCCCCGCGACTTTATCATTATTTGCCATCAAACATATCTTGCTATATTGATGAAAAACAGACAAAATCTTCGCGTGGGTCCATGTTACCCATATTAAAAAACAAAATAAAAGAATATTTGCGTGGCACTAAAGACAAGGTGTTCAAATTGTTATGGGACAATATAAATATATGTAAATAAATATGCTGCGTTCTTTGTTGTGTATCTAACGATGGGATATAGTATACAAATATTTTATATACTATAGATATATACAGGTTAATATAATATAATGTTATAGTCTGCATGCTGTTATGTAATATATGTATGATTGTTATATGTATGTATTTATGTACTAAATTAGTGATAAGGCAACACACGCTACATGCACTTGGTCAACTACGAAGGTAGTAGCCCTACCACAGGCTTCGGTCTATTTGGGCTACTTGTAACATAATATATCCTGTACATAGTCGTGCACTCTGATTTAATAAATATTGTAATGTATTTATTCTTTTTGTTTGTCATCGGATATATAACAATGTCATGTAAATTGTTCTTACAAATAAAAAAAAAAAAAAAAAAATTAAAAATAAATAATAGGATAATAAAAAAATCAAATTTGAAATCGACGTCTTAAGTCAATACAAGCGACTTTAAAAAAATGGCGGAGCTCGTAAGGTTGTGTTCTGATTGGCTGAACTGTGATTATCGTTCCCGAAAAAACTCGAATTCGAACTTTTTACGAATTATGCGAGAGTCAGCTTCCTGCTAGGTATCGATAAATAAGTGAAGTACTCTAGAAGCTAAGACATTTCATACAACTGTTATGCGACAGTAAAATGTTAGCTTCTAGAAAATGTAGTGACTTTGAAGAAAATTATAGTCTAATGGACAGCAATCATTCATTGCGCTAAATTAAAATATAAAAATCAACAATATTATAGAAGAAATTGTATTTATCTAATTTTATTTCCTTAACATAGATATTTGGTACAGGGGAGCATTGCTTACTACTACTGTAATTGAAGCCCTTCATTACAAGCAGGTTTTATAATAAACTAGTGGGTCCAGTAGACGTTTTCCTGCCGAATAACAGCGCCACCTACCGGGTCCAATTGTACGTATAAACTTTCCGTGGACCTATTCAAATACACACAGAAAATTTCGTAAGAATCCGTCAAGTCGTTTAAGAGTTTTTGAGAGACTAACACATAGCGATTCATTTTATAAGAAGAAGAAGGAAAGAAGAAGAAGATATGCAATTAGTATAAAAACGAACTACATATTACGTAACGTTTGCAAGCAGAGCGTTACGATGTGAAGCTTTCGCTACCTATAAATAAACGTTCACCTGTTCAACAAGACCTGAATGTATAATCGAGGGTTAATGAAGATGGCCGTCCGCCGCTCTCGCATAGTGTTTGCCTCTTAGAGATTAGTGCTTCCGGAGTACAGCTTAAGTGCACTATTATTTTAGGGCTGGCGGGGTCTGTAAATTTTGATACTTGGCTTACATGATGTTGATTAATCGCGTTAGTATACAGGCTGCGGTGTGCTTGTAATCTACTAGAAGTGCTGCTCGTGAATTCCTGCATATTAACGTCTTTCGGCTTTTAAAATTACTTACTCGTAGTAATTTTTATGCCGTTACGACAAAATGGTACGCTGGTAGCTCAACTCAGTACACGGTCATGATTTGTGGACCATTGCGTATATACACGTTAATTTGTCGATGTGTGTGTGTTTCTTTATTGTGAGGTAATATTTTCATAGTGTGCGTGCGTATCGTCCGTGTGCGTTTACCTCGTCTCCCGCAAAATGTGTCAGAAAAATGTATACTGCGATATGTTGCGTAGCATCTACAAGGGTAAATGCTCGAAGTAAAATTATGATACATAAAAAAGGAAAGGATCTTACTGTTTCGAGACTTTTTGATATTTTTTACTTACGAGGTGTAATTTAGATGCGTGAACTGAATTTTCTTAGATTTTGTAATCGATTCGACGTCATTGGTTCGTAGGTAGGTTAATGATTGAGACGTTTTAACGCAACCATGCAAGTATTTTGTCTTTCAGATTTATTTTAAACTAAATTTAATTTCAAAATTTACAAAACAATAAAATATAGTTACGACAAAACTATTTTGATGTTGAAGTTTCTGTAAGGACAAAAATACTTTTATCAATCGCTCAGATAAGTCGAATTCTTGTATTACATTATTCCAGGGAAACATAATTGTGTTAATTTAAAATTCAAGAGCTTTGCACACTTTTTCCCCGAGAACACAATATAACAGTGAATATTGAGTACTGAGTGGTCTACAAAATTCTTTAATCAATTGTAGGCACCACGTAACTCGTGTTTCAAACTCAAACTCAAACTCAAAAATCTTTATTCAATATAGACCTTTACAGGCACTTATTGACGTCAAACAAAACATAAAAATCTTATTAAACAAGAATCTAATTTACTAATTATTTAATCCTTGTATGTACATACACCCCAACCATAAATACGATGTATGCAAATACAAGTAAAATGAAAAAAAAAAAGTTGACTCTACACCTGCTCGCTGCTTGTTGACAAGACTGCACATACTACCAGATATACATAATTACCGACATGGTTGAAAGATTTGTTCCTGATTCGTCATATTCCTGATTGGTCATATTCCTTATTCGACACTTTCCTAACTGGTACCATATTCCTAATTCATCATATTCCAAACTCGTCATTGTACAGTCAAATGAAATCGCGAACATGTGCGAAGTAGTTATACTTTGTTCTACGCTTACTAGACAATAATTTACTTAAGACGGAGTCACATGTAAATATATTTGTTTAACTTGACACACAAGCAAAATTATTTGTCAAATTCGTTATAACTCAAATACTGGAAATGTACCCAGAATGCAACAGTAACTTTTTTCTTCTTTCACTTTCGATAAAATGCATTTCTTCGTTGCACCATTTTTACAAGTCTGCTAGGCCATCTTCTCAAAATTATGCTACAATATCATTAACTCGATATAAATAATAAAATGAAAATGACATTAGCTTCATGATGGACAAGTAGAGGATTTATATAATTAGTTTGTGTAGGCAAATGTACATGGTATGACGTGTGAGGAATATGTCGAATCAGGAATCTGATGAATTAAGAATGTGACCAGTTAGGAAAGTGTCGAATAAGGAATATGACGAATCAGGAACAAATCGGTTGAAAAAAAGTTATTAATAACTTCGGAAACAAAAAACACCAATCGTCAGCCCTAGCAGTTCCGTTACCCAGCAAGTCGGTACACCAATGAGCACTTGTTGCCACGCGCTAATTACAACCATTCCGCATTTTCCTACTGGCTCGTGGAAATAGCCTTAAGTTTTCAGAGTGATTTATGCCTACCGAAGTTCAAAGAAAAAAGAACTAGCGGAAAGCACTACAGGCCACGAAGTTTCTTGAGCAATATAAATGTGTTTTTAATGTTTCCAGGCAAAACCTGCCTAGGTGCCGATAACTTTTTGGAGTAAGTAACAACGGAGTACAAAATATTTGTAGGCGGCTATAATGGAGCCGATATCGGCCGATAATCGTAATCATCGTCATCATCACAGCTCATATACGTCCGTCCCCACCGAGGGACTCGAGCCTACCCTAAGTCAGGGTGTCGGCCTTAGTCAACCAGACTGGCCCAGTGCGGATTGGTCGACTTCATATACACCTTTTGCGCAGATGTATGCAGGTTGCCTTAAAAATGTTTTCCTTCGAAGTAGCAGCGTCGAACAAATGTGCATATGAAATTCGATAGACGAAAAACACATTGGTACATGGCAGGGTCGAAACCCTGGACCTCCTAATTAGAAGGCCAGTGCCGACTCCACGGCCACAGCCAATGATTAATATGTGCAAACGTTTGCCACCGTCATTGATACTTAGTTTTATATTGTTATTTTTTTTATTGCAGAAAGTTGGCAAACAAGCAAACTGCCCACCTGATGGTAAGTGGTAACAGTCACCTGCATACATGCGGCTCTTGTGAGATTCGCAGCAAAACTGCAACCCCCACCAGAACCACAGTGTACGTTGTCAACTTGTGACACCAGATGTAAAGTCACAGTACCCAGTAATTTCACTGCCATATCTTACCCTTCAAACCGGAACACAGCAATGCCAGCACTGCTGCTTTGCGGCAGAAATAGGTAAGACGGAGGTACCTAAGCAGACGACCCTGGTACAGAGTCTCCCTCCAGTAAAAGTGTTATACATTATTAAAAAAACCGCTAACACCGAGGGTTTCATACAAACATATCTAAGTACTTAAGTTCAGATTTATTTCTTAGCATGTGGTGTAAAACCTTGCTTCTTGCCAAATTTCATGATTCTAGGTCAACGGTACTTCCCGTTTAACAAAAAACCTATGGATTTTGATTCCTTTTGAAATCGCAACATTTGCGAAAGTATGCGACATATAAAAGTAGATCGGTATATCTTTTGATCACGTAGACTGACAAGTGTGACTTTTTTCACAGCTGAAAGAGAGCGTAGACCCAAGTATCTATACTAATACTTACTTACTTACTAATATTATAAAGCTAAAGTACTATTCCTACCTACTAATATTTTAAAGCTGGAGAGTTTGTTTATTTGTTTGAATGCGCTAATCTCAGGAACTACTGAATTAAATTGAAAAATTATTTTTGGGTTGGATAGTCCATTTATCGAGGAGGGCTATATTAGGCTATATAACATCACGTTACGACCAATAGGAGATGAGCATCAATGAAAAATGTTGCAAAAGCGGGAAAAAATATTCCTGCAGCAATTACTCAATCAAAATAAATACTCATGTAAAATCATGTGACCTACCCACCAACATACGACGTGTTGTTATTTTCTGACATCCAAGCGAACGAAGTCGCGGGCACAGCTAGTTTGATATTTTGATAATTACAGTTTGATTGGGTTTTGACGTTTTCGCTTTTGAGGTAGAGAATCCCAAAAATTATTTTTTTTATTCCTAAAACTTTAATATTAATTATTCCCAAAACTAAAAAGGTATTTCCAACATTCTAGCACTTTGGGAACATTGACCTCTTGGACAGTGAAGAATACTGCACATAAACAAACCATGTTAGACTATTCGACATTAATAATAACGCCCTTCCACGAAGCTCCCTTCCGTGATTATCACTTTCTGCTGAAAGAAATTCAGAGTTTTACTAACAAACGTTTATTTTTATATAGGCATTTTGCAAAAGACTACCCTCAATAATGAAATGAAATATCTATCCGAGAATAACTTCGTTAAAGGAGCTCTAACTTAAATTTTCTCGGAAGAAATTCGATGATTAAATTCTAATCTTCATTAATAACATTATGAGAAATTGTGATAGCCTCGCCACCTAGTAATGAGATGGTATGATATCCATCATACTAAAAGAAGCGTTTAATACTAAGTAATGGATCAACCTTTTAAGGGATACTCACAAATTCCATTACGAAAATGAATAAACAGGCCGGTTTCAACTTTTTTAAGCTTTTCATTCAGTTTAAAGCAAAGAGCCGAGGGTTAAGTCACTTATTGTACCCCAAGGAAGTTAAGTAGGTAAGTTCGTACTTTGCCGTTATGTTTAAAGGAGTTCAGTACAATAGCTTCTGCGGTGAGGCATCCATGATAAAGGGAACTGCCCAAAAAAATTTAAAAACAACTCAGTTAACGTCACAATACGTAAAATGTTAACAAATGGTTAACAATAACAAATTTATGCTTATATGACAGATATTAGGATGAGAAAGAAAGAATCAAGCTAGTACAGGGATCGACAAGATAACTAAATTGATTGAAACTTATATTTCTACGCGTAAGGTGTTTGCTGAGATTTCAACGGAGAAAAGTCAAAGTTTTTTTCTATTTTTTATTTTTGATAACGTCCTTTTGAGCAATATAATAGTTACGCTTACTTCTAACTAGGATAAAATTTAGACTAAGCTCACAGTTGTGCAGTTTTTAAATGTGCACACCAGTTTAATCTCGTGGTTGGGAGAATCAATATATATTTTTTTATTGTAGCCACAGAACAACAAAAATGATAAGTCTACACAAATGTAAATATAAAAAAAAAACTGTATCAATAAAAAATTCGTAAACAAAATACCTTGGTCGTGCCTCCGTTAAAATCGTTTAATTTTTGAAAGACTAATGTCTCTTAAAAGAACGCAAACAGGGGTGGCGTCCCTAATTTGGTGTTAATTATTCCGAAAAAGGGGGCGGAGCTATATTGGGCCATAATTACGGACTCGTAGGACAAAACGGAATCAATTAGGTTATATACACAGCACCCGGACAGTATATTTGTTTGCATAGCTGATAATGGCCCGCGAAATAATAACATTTAATCAATGCCGGCGAAAGACGTTATTGGAAAGAAGTCTAAAGATTTTCAGTATAATAACTTCAGATTAGATGGATATGACGACTTTGGAAAGTCACAGATAGGTAATGTCAAGGGTTCCAAATGACCCCCGAGACTAAAACCAACGGCACATATATTAATTGTGTATCTTGTATCAATGCTGGCGGAACATGTTGTTCAAAAGTCTAAGATAACAAGGATAATGACATCCGATTTAACTAATATGACGATTTTGGAAACTCGTAGTCAAAGAACTTTGGAAAGTAAAAAAGACTCAAGTCACATAATAATTGTTTGCGCAACTAAATAATAGCTACTGATTATTATGTATTGTGGGTAAAAAGTCTAAGATTAAGTATAAGGATAATGACACCAGATTTAATTGATATGTGGATTTTAGAAAGTCACGGTCAAAGGACTTTGGAAAGTCAAAAGAATCAGGAAGTCAAAGTCACATTATAATTGTTTGCACAACTGACAATGGATAATGATAATCTTAATAAACAAAATTCTCGTGTCAGTGTTTGTAGCCGAACTCCCAAACGGCTTGACCGATTTTTATGATTTTTTTTGTATATATTCGGCAGGTCTGAGAATAGTTCGTTAACTTTTTTTTATATCCCCAGGTGATAAGGGTTTTTTTCATAATTATTATGGCGAAACGTAGTTAGCGGGTACAGCTAGTAATATGTACGTACAATTTATCAATACGA
This sequence comes from Schoenobius gigantellus, assembly GCA_963935595.1. Taxonomy (NCBI): domain Eukaryota; kingdom Metazoa; phylum Arthropoda; class Insecta; order Lepidoptera; family Crambidae; genus Schoenobius; species Schoenobius gigantellus. The sequence continues at coordinate 8,310,430 of OZ012555.1, read as the reverse complement.
GTGAAGATGTACAAAACACAAATACCAATGTGTTTTCAAATTTTGAATTCATATGTACGTTTATTCGACGCTTTTACGGTGAAGGAAAACATCGTGAGGAAACCTGCACACACCTGTGAAGAAAGAATTTCTTTACAGGATGTGTGTGAAGTCGACCAAACCGCACTTGGCCAGCGTGGTTGACTAAGGCCTAATCGCCCTAGTTTAGGGTAGGCTCGAGCCCCACGGTGGGGACGTATATGAGCTGTTGATGATGATGATGATGAGTGAAGATGTTATTGGAAAGTATAAAGATATTAAGAATAATAATTTAAGATTAAATTGATATGACGACTTTGGATTAATAGATAATATTTAGGGTTCCAAATGACTTCCTGGGACTCAAATCAACGTCACATACAAGGTGATTGTTACATACCCTATCAAGCCAAAACCTACCCATGTTAACATAGACATATAAAAGTTATGGCGTCATTGAAAATTTGAAATTGTAATATATTTATTTTCTAATACCCCATATATTTCAGATTTTCACCCAACTCAACTATTCATAGGAGAAGGCTGCGAGCAACAAAAGGCGTTTTATGGCCGAGATTATGTCAGCAGTTCGCAAAACCTTCAAACGATTACACACCACGCCTGTAACTTTTAGTAATTGTAGCTCACGAAAATAATAACTAACTCACAAAAAATATGTGCAAATATTAAATAAGAATTATTAAACATTCACTGACAAGAGAACTTATATTTATATCTGACACAATTCTGTGAGGATGAAGCAAGTTTCAAAGTTCGCCTTTGAATTCAGTGTTTTGTACATCTGCCGGTAAACTCTGTTTATTACCTTACGGCTACACGGTAACTAAGTTCGGAACCAGTTTCAATGAGAAGAAATGAAAACATGACAATGAATATCTGTACCTTTAGATTACTATTTCAGATTCATTTCAGTAAAATCATTGATGTAAAGACCCATTTACACGTGGCAACAATCCGTCGTAATGACAAAGGGTTCAGAAAAAACTGCCAGAATGCTTCGAGAAATACACTTAAAAGGATTATATTTTACGTAACTACTACTCCTATAGCAGTAACTTTCTTCAAAAGTATTCGCATGTTTAATGATAATTATGATATTAATTTAATTTCTTTAATATTAAAATATCAGAAAGAGGTGTGGTCGGATAATTTCAACACGCCTATCTCTTTCGCTCGGTAAAGAGAGATAAATATTCCTAGTGTTCGATGCCACCAACCCGCACTGGGCCAGCGTGGTGGGAGAAGGCCCAACCCCCCCCCCCCCAAAATGCACTCCAGAGGTGCCAAATAGACTATCGGTACATCCAAGTGTTGCAGTCATTGTACGAAAACGCCACCATGTCAGTCCGCCTTCAGGACCAAAACTCGAAACCAGTACGACTTCAGCGTGGTGTGAGACAGTGTGACGTTATATCGCCGAAACTGTTCACAGTTGCGTTGGAGGATTTATTTAAGCTTTTGGACTGGAGGGAACTCAGCATCAACATAAACGGCGAGTATATGACTCACCTTCGTTTTGCTGATGATATCGTAGTCATGGCTGAGATCGTGGAGGATCTAGGCACAATTCTCGAAGACCTCTGTAGAGTTTCCCAACAAGTGGGTCTTAAAATGAACATGGACAAGACTAAAATAATGTCGAATTCCCGTGTAGGACCCACTCCTGTGAATGTTGGAGGCTCTACGCTGGAAGTTGTTGACGAATATGTTTACCTGGGGCAAATAGTCCAGCTCGGTAAGTCCAACTTCCAGAAAGAGGTAAATCGGCGAATCCAACTCGGCTGGGCAGCGTTCGGGAAGCTACGCAGCATATTCTCGGCCCATCTACCGCAGTGTCTCAAGAGGAAAGTCTTCAATTCGTGCGTGTTGCCAGTGATGACATACGGAACTGAGACGTGGCCGCTTACAATGGGTCTCATCAGAAGGCTCAAAGTCACCCAAAGGACAATGGAGCGGGCTATGCTCGGGGTTTCTCTACGTGATCACATCAGAAATGATGAGATCCGTAGAAGAACTAGAGTTACTGACATAGCCCAAAGAATTGCAAACCTTAAGTGGCAGTGGGCAGGACACATCGCTCGTAGGACTAACGGCCGTTGGGGCGGAAAGGTCCTCGAGTGGCGGCCGAGTACCGGGAGACGCAGTGTTGGTAGGCCCCCACAAGGTGGACCGACGATCTGGTGAAGGTCGCGGGAAGCCGCTGGATGCGGGAGGCGCAGGACCGATCGGTATGGAGATCCTTGGGGGAGGCCTATGTCCAACAGTGGGCGTCTATTGGCTGATATGATGAGTGTTCGATGACCTCTACTTGAAATTCGCTCGAATCATACGTCACGTGTGTGCTATTTGAATTACACCTATAACGTAAAATATACCGTCTAAAAATATTGGTAACTGCTCTAATGCGTCTATACAGTTTAGTCTCCCGACACTTTTTCATCAACGCCTCTGCGAGATTGTGTATCTAATTCTTTTATAGAACATCGATATTGTATTGTTTTAGTACTATGTCAGATTGCAGCGTTAAACGTCGTGTTAATTTTAAATGTAGCACCACACACAACATTTTAGATGTCAATCTTATCTTTATTAATGACGGAAGCATCGGGATCGGATATTAACACCGAATGAGACGCAACTGAAGAAACTATACTATCTTCTACGTTCATAAAGCAATATAGTTTAAAGTTTGAATAATTTGTGTATTATACCACTATAAAACGAAGTACGTTTATAAAATATAAATGATAATATTGGCAATTTGACCTTCCGAGTTTCTATGACGATTCTTCTCATGAAAGCTTTCTCAATTTCGGAACTGGTGTGGAGCCAACTTTTTTTTTGTTGTTGTATTTGCAGATATTATTATCTCAATAATTATTGTAGGCATAGAGCACATACAATGATATTTAAGCAATGTTATCGACGTTAATAAGTCTATGTTGAATAAAGAATTTTTTTTTCTATTATAACATTGTTCAATAACCTGAATAATAACATATCCCCAAAACTTGTCAGAATTCGATATGCTTCTAGCGGCGTAGCCTGAACTTCGACTTACTACTTGCATGCACGTGCTCGGACAAAGTTCCTCAGACCGTCTGCTCACGAATAACACACTGCTAAATTGATCAATATTTAACCGTGTAAGCTTTGGCTTAGGCGGAAATTGATAGGTTAATTCTGTAAAGGTAGCAACGTTATGACTTACTACGATTTTAAGGTTTGCAGAAACTACGTTTATCCTACTGTAATATTATAAATGTGCAAGTGTGGATGTTTGGATGTGTGTTTCTCAATCACGCAAAAACGGCTGAACGGATTTGGATGAAATTTGGCATGCATGTAGCCTTTGACATGGAAAAGAACATAGGCTACCTTTTATCCCGATTCCTTAAGCAGTTCCCGAAGGGAAAATTTAAAATTGTTAACGAGCGAAGCTTTGGACCCAATTCTGAAGTCCACGCAGACGAAGTCGCGGGCAGAAGCTAGTGCTTTATATATAACACTGTATAAGAAGAGCTAAATGGCGTGCGATTGCTAAGGTTAAGCCTCGTTTACCGTTGTCGAGTCCAATACGACCCATATTGGACACATGACTATCTTGAGCTCTTCCGTGCTTTGGCAGTCACGTTAAACATTAGGTGCTGTTGCTGCTCCTGACCTTGCACCAGTGTCGTGCCGGCGAGCCATCCCATCGGACTATTAGAGTAAGTTCCTTTGCACACATTCCGGTTGCTGATAGTCGGGGCCGACTGTCCGGTAACACATTCAGCTTTCACACGACCCGGTTTTGTATCCAGTAGCGTTTAGACCGTCAACGCGAGTACAGTTGTGTAGTGACTACATAATTTAATCTCTCAACTCTAAAATAGAATGTAAAAAAAATTATTACTGTTAATTTTTTTCCGAAGAATCGCCGCAGGGAAAGGAAGTCAAGACATCATTGGATTCATCCGATTAAAATATAAAGCCATACCCGTCTGGCCAGCGTTATGTAGTTGCCAATTCCTTCTCATATAGGTATGGGAGAAACCCAAGCCTAGCAGTGCGATGTTAATGAGTTGAAGTGAAATGATAGTCACCTATAGGTACTCTCCTAGTCAGATTGATTAAGTTATAGGACTCTACTTCTAAACAATATAAGTATTTAAAAATAATAGCTTTGACGTTCCAACTATCGACAGTTATTAATCCGAAATTGACTAAAACCTCTTTAAGTTAGTAGTTCTATTACCTAAGTTTAACAGTTAAAGCAATTCTAGATTCGTAAAGTACATTCATACATTGTTAGGCCTTGAGTCGCAAATGAGACATAACTTAGACCGCCCGCGGTCTTCACTAAGCAACTAGTGCGCCCTCTAGTTCTCAAAGCCTGAATTTCATAGTAACAGCGCCTGAAATAACTTTAAAGCGCCTAAAAGTTAAGTGTATATATTACGGTACGAAACGTACTGGTGGTCGAAAGTTTTGATAAATGATATAGGTAAATTACCTTTAATCCTGAAGAGCAACGTTGTCCTTAGTTCGAAATTATCATTATACCAGTCATAATACCTTCGCCCAGTGCTGGGCGTAGGAATATGAAGCTGGGCAAAGTAAGGGGGATGAGAGCTATCACCCTCCACGCTGGCTCAGTGCTGGTTATCGGGAAGGTCAGTCTTGTCCATTCATCAACAGGGTGTGCATGCAGACTAGCTTCAATTGGGTCACATGAAATCGGAACTTCTTGCATTATCATTTAATATTAAAAATTGATATTGAACAAAAAATCAAACATCAACAACACGACAACTTACAAAAACTTCAAAACAAATCGCCCCTACCCTCAAATTGCAAAACACAAACAACTTGAGCACACGCAAACTCCGAACTAATAAATGATACAAAACTACCTAAAATGTAACCAACAACAAATACGACGTTTAACGGACACGAGAAAATTGAAAACGCCACACTAATCCTACGCAACGAACGCACCAAGCTTACAAGCGCCGGGGAGAAACCGATGAGCGTAGGAAAAATTTGCCATGTCCGAATCCCGCTGCGTTTTCCCGCGGGATCAACCCGAAACTGATACCTACGCAATACCGCGCGCCCCAAGGGCGCCAAATACCACTGTCAATCAAACGGCCGGGCGTTTAGTCGCGACAAACGGAGTCTAAACACCGCTCGTTTGCGTTCCAGTCACGCGCGATCATCCGTAACCAACAAAGGATGGGACAAAAGCCAACCTCAGGAACGCACCGCGACCCAAGCGATGGAAGATGAGCGATGCCAAGTTTGAAGTGTTTGTGTTAAGTTCGTGTTTTAAATTATATCAGGTTGAATGGCTATGTTACGTTGAGGTTTCCTGCAAATTAGATTAAAATAATGTTGTAATAATTCAGTTTCAGTGGATGGTTTATTATAAGCCAAATCTTAAGGTTTTATTCCTAAGATTGTAATTGATGTTAAATGTTGTATATTTGAAGAATGTTTATCCTCTTAATCAGAAAAAGGGCGAAATGTGTTTAAATTATTATTATTTTAATACTGCAGAAATGAAAAAAAATAATACATAGAATTTCAACACCCTGCATGGATTTTAGAATCCTATGGGTCAGAGTCTAACATAGCACTGGCAAAGTCAGTAGTTGCTAATCTCCTAGCCGTTGTCCGTGGCTTTGACCGCGTTGAAATTAGTATATCGCGAGTTCGGTTGTGTTACACGTTCCCTAAGGAACTTATTAAAATTTAGGATAAAATGTAGTGCATGTTCTTCCTCGGGGCTTAAGTTATCTCTATACCAAATTTCATTAAAAATTGGTTCCGCTGTTGATAGCGTAACAGACAGGCATACCGACAGACAGTTACTTTTGCATTTATAATATTGGTAGGGATTAAAATATAGTGATTATACAGTTTATTGTCACATTTCTAGCGAAGTTAACAGAATCGGTTAAGCGTTTGTCTAAATCTTCAGAAACTGAATCAACGAATCTAAGGCACCTTATTTTCGTGTATGCATCTGTCGAGTGTGAGCTGTAATCGGATCACTGCTAACAAAGCTTTTGTGTAAAGTCGACCTCAACAACTTGCGGCGCAATTCACAAGCTTAAGCGTGCTTAAATTTTTTCTTTATCCAATATTGAAATCAGTAGTTACGTTTTCTATTGTGCATTCCAGATTGATCTCACGTAACCTGATCAAGAGGTCCAGGTATGAGGTAGACAGACGCAGCAATACACGAAGCATTACTGTAAGACTTGTTCTTATCACCCTGAAGGCGTAAAATATGCTTTTCCACTAATAATACATTTGGAAAATCTATGTATGTCGCCGTAAAATTCTAAATACCGTTCGATTATAATCTATCGCATGGGATTGTAAACTGTCGAAATATTGTGGATCGAACGATATACTGCTCATATTTTAACGATTTCCTTCGTGGTTGAAAGTCAAGCAATATTAAGTTGTCAAGTCGTTGGTTATCGAATGTAAACAAAAATGTTTTGGTGACTTAGTTTTCCTTATTTCAAAGAGAAATCGCTCTGCGCGGAAGAATCTATTATAAAGACCATTATTTTTGTTTACGTACGGAAAAGTAATAACAAAAAAAGTGTAAAAAAAACATTAATTGTAAACCGCTATAGAATTTGACGGGGGGTCCAAAATTATACCGTTATATAAGAAAATCGTTAAGTTTAAGACAACCTAATGTAGACAAGTAAAAACAGTACCTATAGTAAAAATATAATATGAAAATAAAACATGTCAAGTCCTTTTTATTATTAAGAAATAAAACTTTGAATACTTAGAAGCATTGCATTATTGAATCCTATTAATTATTCCAAACAATATAGTTACAAAACTCAAGCCACAGTCAAATGACAAAAGACAAGAAACAAAATTGCAATATGCAGTCACTGGATAGCGATGCACAAACAATTCCACTAATATCTACATCTGACATCTGAAAAGACATCTGAAAACGGCAGCCAATAGACCATTCAACAAATGACAAGAAAACTTGAGAATCGCCCGCAGAATTTCGTGTTCGAGTCACGTTATATCATGAGTAACCAACAAAGGCCGGAACAAAGCCAACCTCAACTGAAATGTTGGCGCAAGGTATGGGCGCAAGCAGTTTCGTATACATACTGAAGATGATTGCTTACAGCCTTTTAGCATTTTCGTGAGCATCGCCTTGGCAGTCAAAAGTTTTGAATTCTGTAATTACCGGTTGAATGCAATGGATCAAAATACATCGGCAATAAAATACTACTGGCTAGCTTGCTGTGCCCGCAGCTTTGCTCGCGTGAAATTCAGTTTGGTCGTAGCGTCATTAATAAATGGGCTTTCCAACACTAAAACATTTTTTCGATTTGAACCAGTAGTTCATGAGTTTAGCGCCTTCAAACAAACAAACAAAATCTTCAGCGTTATAATATTAGTATAGATAATGTACAGAGGAAACTGTTGAGAAGAATATAATAATGTTCAGATTATTTGTACAGAAATGTGAATACGAAAATGATAATGAATGTAATCAATAATCTTAAAGCTCTAATAATTTATTTTGCAGTTACTTTTTTATTAATTTATATTACCAAGCACGTGAATGCTTGAATTTCGTGAATGATGAGTTCATGACATTGAGCACATTAATGAACTTTTATTCGACAACTGCTTTGGTTTTGGCTTATGCAGGGGTTTATAATTATTGTCTATGAAAAACTCAATATGTTTGACATAATTATTAACAAAAAAATGTTTTTTTTACACAATAAAAAAATTTAGACAATGTATTGATTGGAAATATGGCACGTCATACCTAGGTAAATTGTCTAATACTTATGACGTAGCGTTAATTTGACAGTGATTGCAGCGTCAATCTAGGGTCCTTTATAGATTTAAGTACCTAGCACGAACAGGTATACCGGTATACCGGGATATATGTGTGATAAGGTTCATCAAACGAATAACATTATTCTTATGTATGATACAACTGGATACTTCAACTTCCTTCGCATTGTACCAAACGTCATCAGTTAATTAGCGCCTGTGACAACGCAAATTCACTCAGTTGATCTCGTTTACGTTAATGTTGAACAAACAAGTAGTTCCCGGATTACATCGCGCAGAGTTCTTTGACATCGATCGCTCGTCTACTAATCTGCTCACGGAAACGCACTTATATACATATTGTATGTATGTATTTATTCATAGACAAACGAGCAACATCTTTCAAAGTGTGACGACGGAGTTCATGTGGTTGCGCGATACACTTAAATGAATTAGCGACGATCTGAAGAACATCGGAAGTATTTTAATTCTAAGACGTGCTGGAGCGGAGGACACAATATTCTGTCTATCCGTGGATTTGAACTGAAGATAGAATTTTGACGTATTTTGTATAGAGCTTATGTCCTATTGTCTATCACAAATAAAAAAATCTACAGATAGAATATTGAAAAAATCTGTGTGTTGGTATATACTGTAAGGTGTAACCGTACGAGTATAATAATGACAATAATAGTTTATTTGCCAGAATATGGTTAGTAGTAATAGTTAGTGTTACATTTACATACCGACATATTCTACAGATTTATTGACGTGCAAATTTAATAGCATAGAATTTAATACAATATTTTTTAAAGATATATAACAATTTGTAATTATGATAACTTGCAATAAGCAAAAATACATTATTTTTCAGATTATGAATATAGTATTTCGAGTCACATAGCCACGTGTTGACGTGTCATGTAACGATGTCATGTCAGTAATAATTGAAAATTGTCAATATATTAATTTAATAAGCTAGATGAATGAAAAAAAATATTGCTTTAATAGAAGCTCATTCATAGAACAAACAGAAAGAAAAAATCGGTTTTCGAATAACTATAAAATCAACCAAGATATAAGGTATTAAAGATTTTTCTCCATCTCTTTCTAGCAAAACGGCAATTTACATGGAGTTTATATGGCCGTACTCAACTATGACGTCACGGTTGATGTCGGATCTCTCTGTCTAATCGCCTTCAAATTAACAACTTAAAATGCTTGTATTTAATGTATTTCTTAGCCGATTTTAATTCTACTTTCACAGGACTGCATCCTTTTCCACGGTATTTTAATATTCATTGACGAGACGTAATAATTAGAATTAAGTCATCATCCTAATTGTATCCGTATTCCATATTGCGCGGATCTTGAGTATATCATATCATACTACATAGTGCTGCCTCTTGAACTTCAACGAATATGTGAAACTCATAAACACCTTCATTTTGGCGTTTTAAAGTTGTGTCAGAAGTCTCATAAAATCTTGCGTCGGCGTCGTAAGCTACTGAAGGTAAAAAGGTCACATAAATCGTTTCTTCTTGATTTTCTTGGTTTCTATGCTTCTAACGATGTTAACATCCATAGTCATACTAATATTATAAAGAGGAAATCTTTGATTGTTTGTTTGTTTGTATTGAATACGCTTCGAAATTACTGAACCGATTTTGATGAAACTTGGTATAGAGATAGTTCGAGACCAGGGGAAGGACATAGGGTAATTTTCCTACGGCAAAAAATCCCTGGAAATGCCACTCTTACATCTGTGCATTTGACGCTGAAGTAGGTATTCCAAATTCAAACCACCAGGGGCCGTTTCCGAAATGCTATTTAATATTGCAACGTTGATAGATCCGACGTGAATGCCTCTGCAACGCGCACTGCTAATTTTCAAGGTACATAGTTAGGAACTTGAGACGAAGGAGGCGACGCGATTGATCCGCCGCATAATCTATAAGCCTCGACAAGATGCCATTATGCAGGCTAGTGGGGCGAGAGGCTTTATCCTCGCTCCGAGCCTAGTTCAGGCCGGGACAGGTGAGCTGGCGAACAGGCCAAATCGTTAGCTCCGCAGCGCTGAAAATAATAAGTAGTTCCGCCGGTTGGCTTGCGGAAAACGTCTCGGGCAATTCTATTGAAAGACCGAATGAAGATAAATGGTGAAGTCGGCTTTATAACGAGGCAAAGTCGACTGTTTTCAATTTGCTACCGCTCGTTTCGAGTTCGATTTAGTGTGAATTCTAAGAAATATATTTTCAGATTCCGTTGTGCTCCGGACAAGATTTATTGATGGCCGACTTTGAGGCGACGCTTCGGGCTGTTTCTTCCATGAACTGTGTTTTGATTAAAAATATAATTAAAGTAGTAGCTCGATATTCTATATAAAGCCTAAAAATAGTTGTAAAATAACTAGGTAATATCATCATAGTAACAATATTATTTATACAAAGCCTATACTTATACATATTGATAACTAAATACAAATTGATCGCATTTCTGTAAAATTCGCTAAAACGAAGTGTTTAATTTTTTGTGTATTGGCCCACGTAGCAAGACTAAACGCAATATCGGTGACCTTTACAGTGAGTGACCTGTTGCGTGCAACTCCGCAAACAGCGCTCACCTTATTTAATGTGTCAATGTTACCTGAATATAGGGAATATAATAAAATAAACTATAGCTTAAAGACAAATTATTTATTAAAGACATTTACAGGCACACATTGACATCAAACTCTTATAAAACGAGAACATCACTTATACTCCTTATGCATTAATTTTCGCCTGCTTGGGTACCTCCGTCTTACCTATTTCTGCTGCAAAGCAGCAGTGTGCTTGCATTGCAGTGTTCCGGTTTGAAGGGTAAGATATGGCAGTGAAATTACTGGGTACCGTGACTTTACATCTTATGTCACAAGTTGGCACCGTACACGGTGGTTCTTGTGGGGGTTGCGGATTTGCTGCGAATTTTAAGGACATCGCAAGGAAACCTGCATACACCTGCGAAGCAATTCAAAGGCGTATGTGAAGTCAACCAATCCGCACTAGGCCAGCGTGGTTTGACTAAGGCCTAATCGCCCTAACATAACTAGTTAGGGTAGGCTCGTGCCCCTCGGTCGTATATGAGCTGTGATGATGAAGATGATGTGCTTTTTGCTCGTTCGAATTGCCTGGCTACGGCCTTGTTGGCTACTATGATCAATTGGTCATTGCCACATTCCTGATTGCCACAAAAATTAAAGAAAAAATTGCCTGAATTCAAAACAGCCACACGTTTCTTCGATTAATCTAAATCGCACCACCTCCTACATTATCACTCTTTTTTCTATCATTAACAAGACTATAATTATACCAATTTTCGGTTTGAAGGTACGAAAATGAAATTGTCAATTATCTAAAATTATAAATTGACTAAAATATATGGGCAATTTTGTTCCAAATGATAGTAATTTAGAGAATAAGCTATTGTATCCTCGAAGTTAATCGACAAATTGGGGCAAGACATTACAAGTAATAATTAATAATTCCAATAATTTGCTTACTGCCTCGCTTGTTAATAGCAGCGTGAAACTAAACCTTAATTTCACAACACAAAATACTAAAGATATTGTTTTATATTGTGCAGGTGTCTCAGGAATTTAACAAAATTTGTGTTTAAGAAATGCGTTAAAATAACATTTGAAGCTTATCTTTATACTTACATTTATATATATTATTATATTTGATTTGATACAGGGACGCCCTGTATCAAATCAAATATACGGCGATGCCACGTAAAATTGAAATACTCCTACCTAAAATACCGTAGATATATAATTTTACTGAAAGAAGACATCATTTTGATTTCAAAAACAAATGCAATTGCAAAGATTGTTAAATAACCACTTGTCTGAACCGGAAATTGAACCCACCAAATTTAGATCTTTTAATATCCCGTATTTTTATAATACCGATGAAAATATCTCTAACAAACATTACCTCACAAACTTGGGGACGACCATAAAATCTATCAGTCCCTAATGCATATTATTGCGACAAGACGAAGTATAACCAAAATGTCTGATCCATTTCAGTTTCGCAAAGAAAAATTGTGTCGATGTAATTTTTTGATTAATTTGTGTCGATTGCCTCTTAACGTAATTTTTTTATGAAGTTTATTAGAGAAATTCAGATTTTCTTTACATGGTTGTCTGGTTTTACGTAAAGAACTAACTCTAAATAGAGTTAGTTATATCTTATGGTTGGCCCTTGGCTTTATCGAGTGACATAAACATTGTGGTTTTTTTTTAGAATTACTGGGAGCAGCCCGGTTCAGCTAGACGATTATTTAAGTAAATAAAACGTAGTAAATTGATATAAACATTTATTAGTTTTTCGTCTTGTCCCACTGCCAATGTATCAAGTACCTACTGTTTGATTTTATGTTATCCTCAAGTTTTAGAGGTACCTAATGTTTATTACAGCAGAGATTTGATCCCTGTGCTCGACTTTATCGATCGGCATCATAAATATAAAAGATGTTTATTTCCTCAATGTTATCGGGTTCGATTCCCGGTTCGGACAGGCGATTATTCAAAAATCTTTGAATGCAGACCGAATTAAAAGCAAAATGGAGTCTTCTCTAAGTAAAAATTTAACATTTAAGATATTTAAAGTACTTTCCCTCCATATGGTATTTGGCATCGCCGTGGGACGCATGTATACAAAAAAATTCAGTGTTAAACGACGTTCAAACGCTCCATCAATTTTATATCACGCGCGATACGAAATACGAAACCGTAATGAAGTAAGCCAATTAAGTTTTAATTAAATAAATGACTTATTAGAATCACTATTGTCCGGGAAGTAAAGTTAAGTGTCATTAACCTATGTAAAAACTGTAATTAAATGTTGGTGCTTCAACAATGTTAATTTAAACATGTTACTGGTTTGTTCTTTAAGGTCATATAAATATATTTCGCATTATGTATTTCTTTTAGTTATTAGTAAGTTCTGCCTTTTTTATCATACAAATAGTTGACAAGCAAACTTTTCTGAAGAAAAGTAGCTTTAGTCACCTAACAGTATTCCATGCGGCTCCTGTACCTAAGATAATACAACCCTACAAGGACTAAGGGGTACATTTGGGTAGGTACTGCCATATTTTATGTCACCTTAACGTGTGACATAACATATGGCAGCACCCAGTTATTACATTGAATATCCCTCAAACCAGTACACAATAATGCAAGTACAGTTAGTTCCATATCAAGATTCACATATGTACTACGAAAAGCGGCGGTAATACGAGCGACATAGGAGTGGTCCAAAGGTCAAACAGTATACCTTACCAACACCAGCAGGCCTATTCTCTAACTACGGTGGGTAACTAGAACTGTCATTGTTGAAAGGAACTTTATATCCATTACTAAACTCGTGAGCAACCAAATCGACTCAACCATTCACTGCGCACACGTAACATCAATTTTACAAAAACTAAACACGGAATTTATGACAACAATGTGTCATTTGAAAGCTTAAAATTTAAGCTTTGAATAAGCATCAATACCTTATAAAAAAATAAGCCCTTATTTATTTACGCTCTTTAATAGGGCGATACAGTAAACTTGCTCCATAAGCTACCCACGACTTGCGCTACTTGCCCCGCTATAAAAGCTTCCCGCAGCCCGCTACCCTTATCAGTTGCATATCACAACTTGACCGGTACACATCTCCGTAAATTATATGCATTGTTTTTACGAAAATATGGGTACCATACCTGAAGAAGCCGCTCAAGCTGTTGCGCTGTTGCAACAAGGGGTAAGTCAGCGAGCAGTCGCTGCCCAGCTTCACTTGAGCCAGTCTGCTGTATCTAGGGTAGGTATACAGACGATTTCAAGAGACTGGTGCCTTCGATCGGAGACCAAGGACCAGTCGCCACCGGTGCACTTCCGAAAGAGACGACCGTTTCATAGTCGCTACCTCGTTGCGCAATCGCCATTTAACGGGTGTTGATGTGCAGCAAGAACTAAGACGTGTACGAGTGGTGTCTGTCAGCTAGTGGACAGTAAGAAGACACTTGAAGGAAGCTAACCAAACTCTAAAAAGGCCTGCAAACGGTCCATTGACTGCAGGTCACCGACAAGCGCGCCTTCAGTTTGCTCGAGAGCATCTCGATTGGGACATTGCGCAATGGGGGTCAGTCCTGTTCACTGACGAGTGCAGAATGTGTCTACATGGGAGCGACAGGAGAGGCCGGGTCTACAGGCGTCCGGGCGAACAATTTTCACAGTGCTGTTTCGCTGAAACAGTTGCATATGGCGGAGGTTCTTGCATGATGTGGGCTGGGATCTCCTTAGAAGGAAAAACTGAGCTTGTTTTTGTGCCTGGGGGAGGCCGAGGGGGCCGGCTAACGGCTGATTGGTATATCACCGACATACTGCTGGATCATGTTGTTCCCTACGCAGGGTTTATTGGCGAAGACTTTGTGTTAATGCACGACAACGCCCGTTGTCACACATCGCGTATCACTAGGCAGTTTCTTCAAGAAGTCGAAATACGCTCAATGGACTGACCTGCGCTCAGTCCAGACATGAATCCCATTGAGCACTTATGGGATGAGCTCAAAAGACGAGTACGGGCCAGAAACCTTCGAGCGTAGAAGAGTTGAAAACAGCGTTATTAGAGGAGTGGGACGGCATTCCTTAAGTTAATTAGGTCAATGAAAAACCGACTGCAAGCTATAATTAGAGCTAGAGGGGGCAATTCCAAATACTGATTTAATAATTTTTTTTATGTTTTTCTGACATTTTTTGTTTAATTTGTAAAACCCCCGACCACAAACCTTTATCGTAAATTTCCCTTTTTTCCTACACTTACGTTCAGACATTATTAATTTGAAAAATAATGATTGGATGTCAATAATAATGACACCAAATTAAAGCTAACATCTTAAACTTTTAAATGACATATTGTTGTCAAAAATACTGCGTGAAGTTTTTGTAAAATTGGTGTAAAAGTGTGCGCAGTGAAAGGTTGAGTCGATTTGGTTGCTCGCGATACACTCGTTTAGTGGTCTTATTTTGTTACGGCGGCGTTCATGATAGCAGCAATGAATGTTGTTTCTTTCAAAAAAAGATAGTTAGCAACTGAAGTTAGAGAATAGGCCTGCAGGTCCAGCTGAAGCAGGCAGCAGAAAAACGCCAAACTTTAGAAGCGGAAAAAAGTATTAATTTCATGGTCATAAAGAATAAAACTTTTTTATGGACAGGGAGAGGTGGAGGCCAATTATTTCGCGACCGGCAATGAATTCGGACGGCGACGACCCAATCTGGACGCTTAATGAGCTGTGAACGATCTGTGAGCTAAGTTATACCCAACCTAATTCGCCAACCACCTCTAATTTTTAGCGGATGCTGCTATGACGTTCGCATGTGTTTGATTTGTGTAGGTACCTAATAGATACATTAAAGCGTTGGTTTCGTGAAAGAATTTTCACATTGTGTGATTGCAGACATTATTTGCGGTCATTTTAGTAGGTGTAATAATTGAGTATTATAATTGACGAAAACAACATTGTTAATATGGCGACAAACTTAGGAAAGATGGTTGGTAGTATAATATTAGCTAGCGAGGCGGACAAAGCAGCCCTAACAACAACCGGGCAGTTAAGAGGAAGCACCAAGGTCGAGAGAATTCAAAAATAGTTATTTATGAAATGTATTGCAGTCACGCTGTGTGTCCGAACAACTTAACTGAGCGCGATAGGGACAACTGCAGCTGGGACCGAAAATACCTATGAAAAGTACACAAAATATACGTTTCGTAGTCCCCTGTTTTCCCCGCGAAAAATTGACCGATTTAATTACTTTTTGAGTTAAAAATTAAAGCAAGGCTTTTTTTGTGTTTCTATGTTTTGCTTTTTTTCATATAATCTTGTTCAATTTGTTTGTTGGACGTTTGAATACAGCAGAAAATAAGGTGGATTTTTTAGGTTTTTGAAGGTTTAAAATTTCTTTTAATAATTTACTTAATAAAAAAAGGAAAACCAAAAAAGAACATGCTTATAGTGGCCATTGATTTTATTGGAAAAAATAGAGCAACTAGTGCCATTATCCAGGAAGGAAACAGGGGACTACGTTTGTATGGAAAAACGAACTGTGCGATTTCCTCTTAATTTCTGCTCCTATGAGGAATCAAGCCCGGGACCTCCAGGAATACCTTGTGGTCTCAACCACTAGACCGCAGTGGCGGCTAAAGAAAATTAATGAATAATTACGTTACGGGCAACGCGTTGCTTTAGTAGTTAAATGAATTATTCTACTATACCGAATTCTCTTTAGAAACAAATAATTAAGTATATGAAGGTGTAAAACAACTCTAATAGCAACAAGATATACAGGGTTATTTGTAAAACACCTGCAACCTCGCAGGATTAGATAGCTAACATCATAAACAACAAGGTTTGTTCTACGACTTTTGATAATTCGTTAGATTTTACTTTCATACAAGAATAAATATTAATTTAAGATAGCTCTAGAATGTTTGTAACTCTACGAGCACAGCGCGCGAGCGTAGCGTTGTCTTCCGTCGTCGTTTATAAATGAAACATAGACTTATTAATGTCACGACAGTGCAATAAAAACTTTAAACATTCTTTTTGTTCAATTTATTGAGGTATATTAAAACTCGTAAAACAAACGTTGTAGTTAATGATGTTAGGTATCTAATCCTGCAAGGTTGCAGGTGTTTTACAAATATATAACCCTGTATATAATTGCTAAGTAACACCACCTACATAGTAATAATTGCTTCTATTGATAATTCGTAGTAGGGATGTTACGGATGTAAGAATTTTGACATCCGCAGATGCGGATGCGGATTTCACAGTATTTTTTTAAGATATATCAATTTTAAGTAAACATATACATGAAAATTGATTCAATTTTAATATGTTTTATTTAATCATATATGGAGAACAATAGAATAATATAGTTTTTACAACAGCAAACACGCGCAAGGTACGTGCCACTCTGGTCCTGGCCACTTTCTTTACATGTCGTTACTTGATGCAGAGCTCAAGCTCCGCATTAATTGATGCGGATGCAGATGTCTGAATTAATGCGAATGTTCCGCATTTGCGGATGCGAATGCGAATACCCGTAACATATCCTGATTCTTAGTAGTAATGTTTCAAATGACATATCGCGGCGACAAATTCATTTCAGTGTAGCTAGGGCTGGTGAAAACGTCTTGACTGTATTGTAGAGGATAAAGTTTTCAAATACTGTAACGACTATAGTAATTGTACTCATTAATCTGAATCTTTGACTCGATGTCGCAAGGAATATTACTTAAATAAGCATTTTAAAATTGAAGCGTAAAATCAAATTTGAAATATAATATTTAGAGATCTACAAAATTTTACTTCATGATTATTTTACTTGATTATTTTTTAATCATTATATTTTTCGAATAACACGCAATAACATTCGAAATATCTATCATAAAGTATGTTTATCTTATTTTTATACATATTTTTGTGCGTGATTGTGAATATTACTCGATTGCACTGCGTATTAAGCTAAGTGCTCCGTAATAGCAGCGTATAACGAGATTGGTTTATATCCACAAGATTTTTGACGACGCGTGGACATAATCATTAAATTTGACATAAGAATGAATTGACACTGACACTGAGTCTCTGGTTTTTTTTCGCGCGGAGATGCCTCAACGCAAATCAACAGCTTAAACAGGATTAAAACGACCCAAAAACGACCGTGTGATCGTAAAAGCTCCAACAGCGATATAAGTTCTATATACAAGCGGAATTCCGACGCAAATCATTCAAGGCGTGTATCAAAACTAATTTCGCCAACCCTAGCAAACAACGTTGATAACGAAATGTACGCCGCAGTGCGAACTCGATAGTTTTTTCTCAGGAGTGGCCGGTCGGCTGACAACTGCAAATTTATCTTGGCGGCGCTATTTGCTTAGGACCGGCCTCTCCAAACAGCCACCGTCGATTACATAGACCATGGAATATTAACTGTCTCCTGCTGAGCGGAACAATGAGGATTAGGCGGTCCACTTTTGATTGTAAGCCTTTAATTCGCGCGCTCATATTTGATCAGATCAATGACACGCGCCCGAAGCGATGAAAGTTCATGATGTTTGAATGCTTTCAAAAATTTGCGTGTGTTTTTTTATGTAAGATACTTAGTTTCTTTAAACTTTACTAGCGTCGGTGGCGCTGTGGCCTCGACACTTGCCTTCCAATCGGGAGGTTCGAGACCGCCATAATGTACCAATGTGTTTTTCGATTCGAATTTCATTTGTCTGACGCTCCTACTACGGTGAAGGAAAACATCGCGAGGCAACCTGCACACATCTGCGAAGAAATTCAATGGTGTATGTGAAGTCGACCAATCCGCACTGGGCCAGCGTGGTTGACTAAGGCCTAGTCACCCTAACATAGGGTAGACTCGAGCCCCTCGGTGGGCACGTATATGAGCTGTGATGATGAAACCTTACTTACAGGAAGGCAGATAATATATCTATATGAAAATGTGCAATACGAGCTTTTATTGACTAATTAATTTGACAATGTTATTTTTTGAACGAAGTGTTAAGAGTAATTTACGTACAAAAATATTAAAACCTCGATTAATATCAATCGCTCCTTACAATTCTGCCATCGAATCCGCTAGACTTTTATATTTTGATAGTCGACAACCATAGAAGTATTAGGGACTCAAAGCATTAATTTCTCAAATTAACAACAATGTACGATAGTTAAATTTCAATCCGTAGTTTTCATAATGCTATTATTTGTGGTATTCAATCCTAACCATGAAAATTTGCTCCAGGCGAGAAAACAAACTCAGCCTTATTCTATAAAAAGGAAAGCTGCAAAAAGATAGTTTCCAGCGACAATCTTGACGTCTGCTTGAAAGACAGACAATGAATGTGTCCCTTCCTTTAAGCGACATGTTGACGCTCGCTCCGTGACTGCGGCCGCTGACACACGTTTGTTTTGTTTGCGCGCTTATGCCAAAATAATCTTTATACTTAAGTATTGAATTAATCCAGAGGACAAAATCTATTGATAGCGTTATCAACAATCACTCAGCGAGTGATTAAGAATGGCTCTGGCGTTATAATTTTGCCCTGTACTAGACAAAACATCGTTTTTACATACTCGTAGTTATAAAAAGGAATTGAATTTCCGATGAGTGCACAAAGAAAAACATTTTTTCAGTCATGCGGTCATGCCTGACAACCATCATTTTGTTGTCATATTATAAAGACTGTATCGTTGCAGATTGTTCTAACAAGGTTGAAAAAAGTAAAGGTCTCAAGGTTCGGCATTTGGAAAATGATTTCTTCGATATTATTAGTATTTTAATTTTGTTAAATTTGATTTCAACGTCCACCTTTGAAACGAAGGTTTCTGTAAGAACTATTATCATTTTTATATTAGTATTCTGTAGTACTCATATATTCTTCGGCTTTTACATTTGTAATTCATTGATGATCATAATGTTGACTTTACGTGCATGTTTGTATGTGTTTTGTAGAAATAAAAAGAAATCACATTTTTATAATGTAACTCTAAATACAAATTATGCTGCTGATAATGTGCTAAACATTAACGAAAATTCCTATGAATATTTGATCGACTCACTCAACTTTCCTAGTTCAAACAAATTATAAAGTATATTGGGCTCTAATTTGTGGCTTCTGTAATTAAATTAGGCGGAGGCATTAAAAATGCAAAGGGACAGTTTTCACGGAAGCTAAAATAAAATGACCTCAAATATATTATCTTTTCTGGGGTGGGGTGGATGGCCTTGGGCTAAATTTAAAAACACGGTCTACAATTTCCTTTTTCAGATTTATTTTAGAATCATCGGTGCAAGCCGTAGGTATTTTCATTACCTATGCATATAGACGAAGTAATTTTGAAGCTATAAATCTTGCATGCATTGCATGTTTTATTTAGCTAGCTAGCTATCATAATTTTAATGAGAAATAAAACAAATACCTGCACTTTGACATTACTGCACTTTGACATTACTGCACTTTAAAATTTATGTTTAATCGATGCGAAGTTAATTTTATAAGTTTAGAAGCTTTCCTTGATAATAAAAAAATAATGGGTCGACATATTAATTAAATCTAAATAAACATCCACCAAACCCTGTGCATTACAAATAGATAGATAGATAGATAGATAAAAAGTTTATTCGCAGTTACATACATCACATATTGTAAAGACTTACACTAGGAAACTTACATAAATTTAGTATAATTGCTAGTACCTATTTGACATTATGGAAAAACTGAAAATGTGCGATGTACGACTACAAATGGGCCACAGCTCAGCATGTGATTTGATCATGTATGTACCTACATAAACAAATCGCTGTTATTCTGCTGCAAACCCGAGGGGTCAGTGAGGTCCCAAAGTGCCACAAAATAGAATAAAAAAAAGGTAAATAATGAGAAAAGATAACTCGTCAAAAGTTTGGGGTTAATATGGCCATTCAACATAAATTTAAGTAGTAATATAATGACTTTACATATATATATATATACAATACACATACACATTTGCACGAAAAACTTGTACATAATTCACATTCACAGCACGGCACAGGGAGAGGTGTTAGTAAATAGGAGTACTAAGTATTCATGCATATCCACCAAACGCATTTCCTGTGACCACACACCAGGCCCAAGCTATATGTATACGCATGAGGCTGGAACTGATACATGTGAAAATTACCTATGAACATTATGGCGGGGGATATCTATAGTACCAAATCGTCTATTGAATATCCTTTGGGTATACCCACGCGCTGCTTATTTAACAGAAATATTTTTAAATGTTTTTTAATAGAAGTTTTATATTCTTCTTTGCTTGAACAAAAATCTGCATTTCCTACTACATTCGTGTTTTCACCAGTTTCAAGCTAAGTCAGCTTTTTAGTTATACGTTCAACTTCAGTTACAATTTAATGGTCCAACTAGGCTTCTTAGTAAGTAAGCAAAATAACGTGTATGTTTTCATAACAAGATTTTTGTAAATAAATACAAAAAATTAACGCCCACGTTAAACCAAAAATAGGGACGCCGCAACTCGTGTTCCTAATCTAGTTGATCTAAATCTATCTAAGGTAATTATTTGAAATATCTCGATATACAATAAGGATCTTATTGTATATATTTTGATTCGTGGAATCTACCTAGCGAGTAAAGGTATTTTAAAAGTCATCATTATTTCTGGTAATAACACATACAAACATGCACATAAAGTCAACATTATGATCATCAATGAATTACAAATGTAAAAGCCGAAGAATATATGAGTACTACAGAATACTAATATAAAAATTATAATAGTTCTTACAGAAACCTTCGTTTCAAAGGTGGACGTTGAAATCAAATTTAACAAAATCAAAATACTAATAATATCGAAGAAATCATTTTCCAAATGCCGAACCACTACTACCGAATAAAATATTCCATAGATTTGGCTCCAATACAGCTGTCGGTAGCATCAATTTGAATGCCATTTCCGTTGCCCTCCAATAAAACGGTCGAAGAAAAAAATTATTCCAGTAAACCACCGGCTATGATTGATGGGCGGATGATAAAAACGGACACACCACAAGCTCGGAGTTCGAACGATAAGGTAATTCGTGTAATACTGTCGTAAAAACTCGAGGCGAGAATATTGGGATGGGGTCAATGGTAGTGATAACAGGTGACACGCGAGCCAAAGAGTAAGCGTTACACTAAGTAACGAACGTCACGCTAGCTACCGCCGATTTACGTAGACTTTGGATTACGTCACTTAAGTTTTTTTTTGAGAACGCATTAGACGCTCGCAATTCTTTTAAGAGTATACGAACAACAAAGTAATGATATCTGAGTAGTAACATGAGTTCTGTCAATTTTATCCTCATTTCAAGGTCAACGAAAGGGCAGTATAGTTAGATCAGCATGGTTACTATCTATATCCTTTATCAGAGTACCGATCTCATTATTAGCTAGGTAACGGAGGTAGGTAACCGGGGCGCGGCGACTTAGAGAATAGAATCTCTAATTCCCTACAATGTTACGATAAATGCTTTATCTAGTTTTATTGATAGCTATATTTCATAGGATAAGGTATTTTAAAATGCAATTCATAAGCAATATACACTATTCTCTTTTATAAAGCATGTTCGAAAAAGTGATATTGAAAAACAGCAAACACTTAAGATAAAGCAACCTTCAAAGTAATAATGTCCTCCTAACCGATATTCGGAAACATTGCGGTGGCCAAACTCAACAGAGACTAGCCATCTGCGCGGGAGATATTATAGCGCACATGTGACTGCGCAAACGCAAGTGCACTCTCTGTTCCTTCACTCGCATAGTCCGAATTAGGACGGTTAGCCGACACGACCGGGGCGAGATCAGACGCAGGACCCACTGTTTAACACGCCACCCGAAACATCAAAATATAATTTGACTCAAATACAAAAGATTTTTAAAAAGACAAAGACATTCATTTAACCGATTCAAACATGAATGTTTCACACAAACAGCAGTCGTTAAATAAATCACAACATTTTTATCTATACGTAAGAAGTACCCCGGCGCAACATTAGCATTGATAAATTAAATTGTAATGTCCCAAATAGCCCAATCACTGGCAAGGTATGTGTATTAGACGCCCCTGTGGTTTCCAGCTCGGCGCCGCTCCTCTCGGTACCCTTGGCAAATAATTAATTTACCCTTCCTTTAATTAATATGACTTCAAATATTACTGTTGATTTGAGGCTGTGACGACATTTTTTGCGGTTCGTTTTAGATGTACTTAGAGTTCTGGATGTTAATATAACAAAATGTTCCTGAGGTTTGGATTGTTAATGGTGGTTTGGTAAAGCGAGACCTTACTTTGACTCACACTCAAAATATGTCTTCACTGAGAGGAAAAAAATACCATATGAATGAAAATAAATACAGTAACGTTAATAGAAAAATAGATATTTGCCAGGTTCGTTCTACACATCGAGTAGACGAAATTAAAGCATCTACATATGGCATTTGTGCAGAAAATAAAAACGACAGTGTTGCCTTCAAATCCATTGAAGATTCATTTTAGCTGTCCTTAATTAGGTCATATTTGCAGTCATTCAATAATGACTTAAAAAGTTCAACCATAAGTGACAAAATTACAAATGCAAAATTTTCACATTACACCTTTAAAAGTTGCAATTTATAAAAAATATGTCAAGCTTTAACGGCACGACTCATTAATGGCCAATTGCATTTATACTTTGTCTTAGCTTAGGACGATCTTGAGTGATATGCTGTCACATTCTTTTCATAAAAGACAAGAAGTGAGAGCATTTTTCTTAGGATTGTCTTAGGTAAGACAAGGTTAGTGCAATTGACCATAAGTGTTGCACAACTGTGAGTGATATGACCCAAACTCGAAATAAATCCCCTAGACCAAACTCGAGATAGCTGTTGGCTTGGCTACAAGTAACTTTAAAATGGAGAGCCGTTCCGTTGGAATCGATCGAACAGAATCACGAAAGCTATATTTTTAGAAACTGGACCTACTTATTATTGACACATTAAAACAGGTATTTTAAACATCAAGAAAAACGGAGCGTGGGTCTCCGCTATTATTATGTACTTAACTAGCATTTGTTACTGAATTCATCAGCAAGGCGTTTCTTTTGGCCTTGTTAAATTTTCACTTTTTTTGTATGTGTGTAGTATTCCTTCGTGTTGGTTAATGAATTAACGTTAAAAGAACACGAACAAAGGTGGACTTATCTAAAAAGAGGTTAATCCCAAGCAACCTCAATTGATGGTAAGATTTGTGCGAGAAACTTCACATACAAAGAAAGTGAAAATTCATCAAGACCAAAAGAATTAAAACCAATCCCTCTTTTTTGGGGTGATTGAATAAAAAAACATTAAATGTAAATTAGTAATTGCGATAGACTTCTGAAATCGCAAACGTAACAATTTTAAACTCACACTAGGGAACCTTCACCATTCATCTCACTTTACTGCAAGTAGTGATTAGGTTGCAAATGGAAGAGACCTTTGCTCGAGTTCCTCATACAGAGAGGAACTAGCTATCTCATCTCTTATCTTAAATAGGAGATGTCACACAATGGATGGATTTCTCGATTCACCAAAGCCTATGTAAATAATTAACCGGTAAGGTATTGCGGTATAAACCCATATATAATGGACGTAGGCAGTGGTCAGTTCTCCATTTACTACAATTTAAATATACGTATACTTCTTTAGCTTCCTCAACTTTCATATACGTTTCCATGATCCATGCATCACCGGAGGGAGACTCTGTACCAGGGTCATCTGCTTGGGTACCTCCGTCTTACCTATTAATGCCACAAAACAGCAGTGCTTGCATTGCTGTGTTCCGGTTTGAAGGGTAAGATATGGCAGTGAAATTACTGAGTACCGTGTCATTACATCTGATGTCACAAGTTGGCAACGTACACTGTGGTTCTTGTGGGGGTTGCAGTTTTGGTACAAATCTCACAGGAGCCACATATATTATAGGTGACTGTTACCACTTACTATCAGGCTTGTTTGCCAACTTAGTTACAATTTAAAAAATGCGCGCTTATCGGTTATAGGTAAGGAGTTAAAAATCGTAAAGGAGTAAAAGGAAACCGGAGATTTTAAAGCTAACAACATCGCGTGTAGTAATATCGACCGGCCGTGTGCTCACTCATTTCTCGCTTTTAAATCGTGCTGTCCTTATCGCTACTGGGGCAAAAAGAAACTAGGCGATATCTGGCTTGCGATCCTTTTATCGCTTTGATTCCTTCAGGTGCTCTGGCTTTGTTATGTTTGGGTGAGTTTCACGTGATTTCTAAAAGGTTGCGAAGCTTGGTGTGCGGACATGCAATCGCTAAACTGAGGCAACATTCTCCGTGGTCAGTTCCGAGATGGGTCACCAAAAATGTAAAACATCTCGAACTCCACAGTGCTTAGGGAAGCACGTCAAACGAATGAAGGAACAAACGATACACCAGTGTTTACGCAGAAACTTGTACACCATGATAACAATTCTAAGAGACATGCTATAGTCTCTTAGAATTGGTAGCCGTAACCGAAAATGTGTAAGAAGGACTTTTGTTATAAAGAGGTTATTATATCAAGGGAGGTGTAACAATCACTTAAATTTAAATCTGCTTGGCATTTGGTACGTTTCAAAAATCGTGTGGCTACGGATTGAGTATACTTTATTAAGCTCATCTGACAGTTTTATTTTAATTTCACTATTTGTGCCTTATATAGACACCATTACCCTTCAAACCACAGCACAGCAATGCAATCACCGCTGCTTTGCATCAAAATAGGTGAGATACAGACTCAGTCTTCCTTTCAATTTCCGAACAGGTTGTAGATAAATGTTTCTATTTTAAATTTTTGACGCCAATAGGTGTGTAAAAAGGTCTATTATGTATAAAGACTTCTAAAATTCTTGCGTATCTTGTCCGGAAACTGTAGGTGCTTTTTTTGCTAGTATTGATCGGTTTAGGATAGACAAGGCGCTAGGGACTATACCGGGTTATTTTTCCAGCAGGAGCCAAATTTTGTGTGCTTGTTCAGACAAGCAAAATGAAGATCTTTTACTATGGGACCAATCTCGAAATCGCGAAAAAAAATCAGCTGTTCCATACAAATGTTCAACATCCACTGAACCTAAATGTATGGAACAGCTGATATTTTTTCGCCATTTCGAGTTTGGTCCCATAGTAAAAGTTGTTCATTTTGCTTGTCTAAACAAGCATACAAAATTTGGCTCCTGATGTGGAAAATAACCCGGTATAATCACTTGGTTGCCGTAGAAGTCTATCTATACTAATATTATAATGAGAAAAGATGGATTTTTTGTTTGATTTTAAAAAATCTTTTACAAATAGAATTTAATAAAGATTTTAGAAATTCTTTCGCTTCATAATCACTGACTAACAAAGAATTGTTTTTTCTACGAGAAAATATTAAAATCCCACGAAGAAAAATTATTTTAACTAAAAAATTAAACCGACTTCAAAAACACCAAAATGTCATAAATAATATTATAATAAGAATACAAACAACATCACAGTTTTATATTGAAGTTGGTGCCAAATTTTAACTAAGTAATACTTACATTAATTGTTCTTATATTTTTTTAAACTTTCCAGGTAATCATTGCTTGGCACCTTATGCTCTAATCTTGGACTTCAATATAAAACTGTGATGTTGTTTGTATTTTTATAATATTATGTATGAGTTTTTGGTGTTTTTGAAGTCGCGTTTTATTTTTGTAAAAAAAAAATTCAATAATTTTAGTAGATTTAAAATACCAAAACCTTCTTCTTAATCTAACAAACACTTTTCTGAAAACCGCATCAAAATCGATTCAGCCAAACGCGAGATAATCGCGGACAAACATGAATACAAACAAACATACAGGTCAAACTGAGAACGCCCTTTTTTGAAGTCGGTTAAAAATAAAAATTACGCGGCCGAAGCTGCGAAAAGAAAACTAGTAGCCTAGTTAAATAACTATAAGTCGCAGTTGAAGTATCAACAAGTGGTACTAGTTTCCTTTCGTTCCCATTACCGGTGGAATTGAAATAAATAGCGCTGCTTTCTTGATAAGAATCGTCATTTTTAACTGACTCATCAAAATAATTGCTCTCAAACTCTCCTATACACAGTGGCACCTAAATCATTGATAAACAGTTTTACATGGAGAATCAGCTTATTATCTTTATAATGTCCTCACGCGACATTATTTTGTACGTAGGAATTTCATAACGGATTTCGCATAGAATTATTTGAGTATTTTAATTACGACTTTGTTCCTGTCTCGTGGATGGCCGGGAATTATTGGAATGCCGTCCTAGGAGGGTACAGGTGTAATTTATTTTGACGAGCACTTCTAAATTGTGAGTTTGATATTAATCGTAATAGGTAAAATCTTGTTGCATCGAATTGATAGATTAGATGATGGCAAAATAAAATCGTATCATAGTGTAACACCGTTTTTTCTTAAAATTTCATAAAACACTAATTTTGCAAAAACATTTTGGTTTCACTGTAGTTTTAACACAAATTTCACAACTAAAATCATAATTACAATAACTTTGTCAATTAATTTCACAATATCAATGTCAAGTGTCAACGTCAACGTCGTTTCACGTCACGTCAGTGACATTTGCAATTATCTTTGGTCATTATTCAATTTTTGCATAAACAAAATAAATCTCGCGTTTATCCTGGCCTTATTTACAAATATAGTTTTTTTTCGCCCAAAATCCCGTGCTTCCATTTAGGTGGGTTGATTTTCTCAAAATTCGGAATTTGACATTTAGACCGTTTGTTTTGATCATTTCTATAGACATATTTTAATAAAATACACTTCAACTTATAGATCATATAATTATAGTTTCGTCGAATAGAATTTGGAAAGCATTCACAGTTTGTTTATGGTTAATTTTTCATAACGTTTCGTTTTTCAACCAAGCTTATAACTTTGGCTGGAAATACTTATAGCATATTGTAGAATTCCGATAGATCCGTATGTTGACTTGACACATCATGACACACAGGCTATGAAATGAATTTGGTTTTAGGGAAGGTTCCGTCGCCAATACGACGCTTAACATTCGGTGAACGGACCTCGATTCTAGTATGCGCGTAGATGGAACGCGTCCATTTTTCACCTTAGTCTTTGAACGCGTCTATCGTCTATGTTATGATTAGTCTGTGAGACATCGACCGAAGTAATTTAATATTGATTTCTTGCGAAATCTTAATTTCTACATTATCTTAATTTCTGCGAAGAAAATCCATAGGTATTTCTCTCGTTTTCCGTGTGAATTTAATTTGAAAAGCTATTTCCAAAGTCAGTTATTTTTGTTTTCAGCTTGAAGAGTAAAAGCTCAATCATATTTATAATCGCCGGCGCGCGATTCATTGAATTAGTTGAATAAATAAATTATATCGATAGATAATACTCCGCCCACAATAAGGTATCTAATTAACTTATTATATTTCATGATTTAAAGCAGATTTTGTTAATTTTATTTTTATTTGTGGGTAAATTGATTATTAAATCAAACATATTACATTTCCAAAATTCGCCTTTTTCATCCCCTATTTCATTAAAAAACCCTGATAGTAAACGGCATCTTAGTGGGATTAAGGCATATATTGAGTAACACTTGCGAATTTCATGTTAAATTCTAAATTTTCACAATATTAAGTTTCACATCCTTCTTTGGCAGATAACTCACAAATTAAGCTGTTTTCTTTTTATTAATAGCAATAATTATACACAAAATAGGTGCTCTCCCCTCCATATGTCATTTTATTAACTAACCAATAAGAAACTTTGACAATTCATTGAAAATTGTGTTTGGAATTAACTTGCAATGTTTGTTACATGAAATTCAAATGTATTGACTGGGATTCCTTCAGAACTCAGTGTTAGACCCACTGACCCTAAGATTATAGGCATATTTAATTATATTTTTAACATAACACTGTGCTATGAATCTCCAGGGCAGTTCCCGGAGGCCATAGGGCTCCGCTGCTTAGCATAACAAAATAACCTGATATCAAGGAGGAATTCTGTGGAATTACACCAGTAATAAATATATATACAGAAAGAATAAGTTAAGAAACTGGAATGTCATATCTCTGACCCGTGATTGCAAGACTTAGCATAGAAGGTACGATCCACTAACAACCGCTCCGGGGAAGGCTACTAATTTCTTTAAAAAAAAAAGGAAACCTATAACTATTTGTTGGTGTACTTTATTGCCCCTCATTTTGTAGTTTTGTACCCAATTTGTACCTGATTTTTACCTGCCGAGATTGATCAAACAAACCTGAACCATCCTGCCCTTGGCTTGTATTAATTAAACATTTAGTTAAGTGCTTTGCATTAAGGGAGTTTATTTACTTAAGTAACATATGCATAAGTGAATTATGTACCTACAAGAATAAAGCTTTTCATTTTGTACCGGACTAAAGGAATAAGTTTGTTTTTTTCTTTAACTTTAAGATTTCCCTATATTTCTACAATTTAGCTAGAAAAAGCATTACAATAGTATTTTGTGACAATTATAAATCATAAAAGAGGAATCTAAATTTTAAAGCTAATACAAGGTCATTGTCCTTTAAACGGTGTATAGTATACATATAACGAATATTTAAAATATGATTTCAATAATTGATAGCAATCAAAAACATTTTAATCTTTTTTAGTATATATGGTTGACATATTTAGCGTACCTACCTACACACAACTTTCTTAAATTGTAAGTTTTTTTATGATATAATAATTGTGACTTTGTGTGTTTATGTCAACTGATTTTTAAGTTGATACCTATGTGTAGGCAATGTTAACAATATCTAACTCGAGCACCTTCAAACTCCAACAAAAAACTTTACATAATTTAATTCGCGTCATCACTTTATTGACGAATTTAACGAGTCCTTATTTAATTCCATTGAACAACATTATTCAGAAATATCAAACTGACAGAATCGTAATTAGGTCAAATCAATTTGAGCCAATTTTCATGGTTTGGATGTTATTTATTTATCATTATCATTCGAAAACGTCAGCTACCTTCCCTTAATTAATAAATAAATCAAACATTTGAAGAGGATTCATTATAATTTCTAAAAGATTCTTTATATATAGCAGACGGTGTATTGTATAATGCTGCACTGACACTGATGGAAAAAATGCGAAACAGTAAGATAAGAGAGAAGTGTGGAGGTAAGTAGTGAGAAAGGTCGAAATGAAGAAAGGGTGGGTGAAAGGCAACTGGCGAAAGAAATTTGTATAAGGATACAGAATACAAATGGAAAAATGGGTAATGGGCGATTCAAGCCAACTGAATTAAATAGGAGACATCCTAAGATGATGATGATCCGCCATGATCTCTAAGGCTCATATTAATGTTCGTGTCTCAAAGTTAAGATCAATTTTAAGCTGCAGTTTTGACGTTTAATGTATGGAACATCTGTCGAAATCAGTATCTTAAGATCGATCTCATTCTTGAGTTGCAATTATTAATACGGGCCTAAGAACTAGCGACGGGCGACTCGAGTTAAATAACTCGGGCAACTCGGGTTCGTCATCCAGCCCGTTGACCCGAGTTGATTTCCTCATCTACCGAGTTGACTCGGTCATTCATTATGGACTCGGACTACTACGGCACATGTTGTTGCTACGCGTAGCAGTAGGCGAGTCGAGTTGAATAGCCTGGGCACGGGCATATTCATATCGGTATTTTTGGATAAACAACGTAGTTTCGTTTTATTACAAAACACACAAAATAAATTCGACTTTGAATCGTCAGTCGGTCGAATCAACTCGACCCGAGTCAGCCCGAGTTGCAACCCGAGTTCGAACTTATTTCAACTTGATTTACCCGAGTTTAAAAAATTGCGACACGAACCATCACTACTAAGAACAATATTAAAACCGCACTGAGAGTGAGATGGCGCTATACGCAGCAAGAGCGATGTGAACTTGTAAGATGGTGGTACCTAAATCAGGCTAAGAGACCCTACCACTAAGCAGAAAAATTTCCACTAAATCGGTTAAAATTCAGTAAATACCAATGATGTTATATGTCATATGTTTCTATAGTTCTTTAAGCCCTTTGGTGAAGAGAACAAAACTCAACACCATTCCCGTAAGTATAGTGGATTTGGATTGGAGTAAACAAAACAGTAAAGTATTCCACCAGCACTTTAACCGATATGCGTCTCTCCTTAGATGAGAAATTGATTGGTGTGGTTTCGACTACTCGTCTCTTCGTTTACAGAGATGTGAATACGGTACACAACAATCACCACAAGCACTAGAAAACTAAAGTAATATTTTAATAAAAGTGTAAATTCTAAACTGACGTTGTTATTAAAACCATCAGAAACATTCACGAATTACGAGAACAGAACGTCAAGTACACGCTGAGCGAGTAAAGTACAGAGGTCAATACATTTAGCACAACAACTATCAAACTGACAACAGAGATACTATCTGATCGACTGATTGTTCGACGTAATTAGTTTCAGTAATATTGTAAATATTGTTTGTAAAAAGTAAAAATCAAATATAGAAAACAGTATAAACTAATAATAAGAACTGAAGGGATGTTGATAAAACATTGTAAGGCTTATCTTTTGATTTCCATCATGACGAATATAAACAGCAGTGTTTTAAGCGATTGCGGAAAAGTACAACAATAGATTTCACAAAAGTTTTAGTAAATAGTTGCACTGATGTAGAGAGGGATATGAATTGGAACTTTGTTTTCAATGCGTTTAAAACAATTTAACGACCAGACAAAACAAAACCTCTCCTAAATAGGTATATCCGAGCAACAAAGTATTATAAAAGTTACCCAAAGCGGTCCATGTTACTATAACATTTAGCAGCTCAATTTTAAAAGCGAGATCTAGAAGCCCATTTCAAATCCTTCACAACTGAGCCTGTTCAGCCTTACTGTAAGTATTCACAAAAAAATGCGCATTCCAACTCCGTAGCACAACAGGCACAAACACAAAATAAAAATTATGTACAATTTGAACACGTTGACACTTCGCTACGGACACGGGCACGGCTACGGCGTAGCGCGTGCGGACTACGCGACGGGCATCGTAGCACTGAGGGCAGCAGACGCGGCGGAGGCGGCGCGCGGCGGCCGTTTCAATTAACTGCTTTGTTGCCTCCGTGTCGACGGCTACGATTTTATGAGCGCGATGTTTTTACAACTCTAAAATCAACAAACCAATCATTAATTCTGTATGGTACTGCTGTTATAGTTTCCACTTTCAACAGGCAAATGAAATGTCGACCACATCCAATTGAGCAGGACAGAAGTTTTCGAATGATAGATTAATAAAATTCGAAAAATTTCAAATTGCGCCTCCTGTGGCAGATTTGAGTTATTTTAATAAAAAAATCTCGTTTTGCGAAAAATAAAGTATTGATAAATGATGACTACGCCTGCAAGTACTGATCTCACCACTGTCTCTGCTGCATCTTTATCACGCTACGACAGAATCGAGCAGCTGCGTCATCACTTCTCGCAGCGTTGGTCTAAGGAGTACGTCGCAGAGGTTCAGACGAGAACAAAATGGAAGACGGAAGGATGACATTGCTTTTGATAAGACATTGCTTTTAATAGTCTTGTACTGGTCAAGGAGGACGGTTTACCACCACTCAAATGGAAGATGGGGCGCATAGTACGCATTATCCTTCTATTTTCAACTGGCGATTGTTGGTTAGCAGTAATAAGTAAATTGGTCTGGCTATTGATACCCGAGCCCGCCTGGCTTGTTTATGTCACCATGTTGACAATGCTTATAATAAAATTTGTTTTCCAAAAGTTAGAGTTAGGAGCTTCGGTGGCGCTGTGGACTCGGCACTGGCCTTCTAATCGCTGGGGTTCGGGATTCGATCCTACCATGCACCAATGTGTTTTTCGTTTTTCGAATTTCATTTGTCCTACGCTCCTACGGTAAAGGAAAACATCGTGAGGCAACCGGCATACATCTGCGAAGATATTCGACGGTGTATGTGAAATCGGCCAATCCGCATTGGGCGTGCGTGGTTGACTAAGGCCTAAACACCCTATTTTTGGGTAGGCTCGAGCCCCTCATTGGGGACGTATATAAGCTGTTGTGATGTAATGATAATGAATAAGCAAATAACATTAGATATTAATTATTATATATTTTTAAATGCCAGCACACATTTCTCTACCTCACACAATAGTTGACTTTAGGAGAGTGATGTTATTAGCTTTATATGTTTAAAGAAATCAGGTAGCCAGTATTATATTACATTTTTAGAATATTTATTAGTCATGAAAATGCAACAACTGTGTTAAGTATAAAAAATAACCATGACTCTTATGACGGCTAGAATAATCGTAAGTAAACAGTTACGGAACATCACAGCTCGACTACTTAAAAACAAGCAAATCACCAATGAAAAATAAAAACAAAACAACGGCACCACAGGAAAAACCCAAACGCTTAAATTGTCCGAAATGAAATATCTACTCTGTGACAAGTTAAGAACGCAGCGACCGAAGAAGCTCAAGGAACTCTTGCCACATATAAATTAAAATCTAAAATTGGACGCAGCCGAAGTTTTTTTTCTGGAGATAGCTAAATCCCTGTGTCGATTAAACGAAGATATCGACGAACATTGGTCTAACGGTCTAACATAACATTGCTTTGTGACAAAATATATCAACAATGGATATATCAATATTTAAATGGTATATAACTCAGTTATATAGATTTGAATTCTTTAAAGTTATAGAGCGTAATAATAGCAATTAAATAATCTAATATATAAAATTCTCGTGTCACAGTGTTTGTTACCGAACTCCTCCGAAACGGCTTGACCGATCTTTATGAAATTTTTTGTGTATATTCAGTAGGTCTGAGAATAGGTCGTCAACTATTTTTTATTATGGCGAAACGCAGTTCGTCGGCACAGCTACGAGTAGTAATCTGATTAATAATCAATTAATATAAAAATGAATCCCTATTTTCCTTGGTTACGCCATAACATGAAAACTCCTTAACGATTTCACTCATCTCTTTTTTTTAATACTTTGTAGATGGTTCTTACGGGATAAAAAATTAAGAAAATTGGAAAATTTTAGAAAACTTGACGACTGTTTAAACTTCGCGCGTTTGACAGTTCATGTGCTTTTGACAGAGTGACGTCTCTTGGGAGAGCTAAGGGACAGCTAGTGTTTTATAATTTAGGTCAGTTTTTCAATATGCGATGCAAATACGCGATCCCTGTACTATTAAAAAAATTGAGGGGAATCACTTGATCTATTGACAGATAAAAAATAAGACAATTCCATCTTTCTCACTGAAATTGTGTTTTTATTGTCGTGTAGAAGCTTGCCCAATTCCTTTTGCCGGTGACCCTTCAAGTAAGGCTTCGCTTCGCGACCCACAGATTGAAAAACACAGATTTAGGCGATGCAGATGAGATGTCGACCGTGCAGTGACAGATTCAAAACAAACTGTAGACATATTGTTTAAAACAAGTTAACGATGTCCGACAAGATATTGTGGTCTATTGTACTTCTACAATATGTAATAGAAATCTAATGACTATTATTTTCCAAGAGTCTTAGTTAAACTCTCGTATTTCAAAATTGATTTAAACGGGTCATTTACTAAAAATGCCTACTCATTACTTTCTATATCAACCCTTTTAAATCAAGAACTTCAAACAGGCATCGACAACAAACAGAAACCAACACTAAATGAAAGCGTACAGCGTATAAACATCAAAGACAGAAAGAAATGTAATGTGATGAAATTCCGAAAATATTTCAATACTAAAACGCGCCTTTGCCACATCCCGTCCCCGTCACTCGGTAATAAATATTCCTAAAACGATATAAACATTCGCACTTTTGTGGACCTTAATTAAGCGCACATTATTCACCACTGGCAGTGCTCTGGCGAGATTGGTATAACTTTTTGTCTGAGCGTTAATTCCAAAATCACATAGATAGGCGCGGCGTTGGACGGCGGTAACCTCATGCAGCCAGTCATCGTTATATGTATGGTGGCTGGTTAGAGGGAATGAGAAGCTATCGTCTGGCAACTGGAAGCAGCAGAGGGAGGGAGGGAGCGGGAAAACTACCCTCCCTCCGCTCCGACGCAGATGGTTGGGCGGTAGGAGGTTATGCAGCCCGCTTCCATGACGACTCTAGGATGCGCTAAGATGGCTCTTCTGGGAATTACTTTTATGTCCAGGGTAAGCCCCAACAGGCCTTATGTCCGGGCCCGTAGCTGACGGAGCTGTTTTGCCAGTCCTTGGTTTTCCTCGACAATAATTTCAGTACGCATCGATTAGCCAACGCTATAGGTACGGTGAGTCGCGGTTTGCTAAAAAGGTCGCTCGTAGAGCTACTTCAAGATTGTGGGCAAATCACACTGTAAGTGTCCACGTCTCAGCTCCGGCTTCCGCCATAGAACCAAGAAAAACAATCACTGCCGTTTAAGCGTCTATATTAATTGCATGTATTCTCAACACAAGCAAGAACAATAAACCTCGCATGTAAATTACAAGCAATATGGGAACATCGCATCCATTTTGGAATACCGTTACAGCTGCTGTAATTGTACAATTTAATCATAATCACGACGGCTATGGGCGTGGGTACCGAGCTAACAAATGGCATCGCACATAAGGTCGTGTTTGCAATACTAGAAACGGTGCGGGAATACTTTAATTCATTGGGAATTAATAAGTTTTCAATTCGTGTTAGCTTTTCATTATCAGGCCGCCTGGTCGTATTGATCGGGCGGAATAGTCAATTGTACCTTTGGCGTGAATTTCAATAGTTTTCGGTTTCATAGAACGAATCGTTTAGGCTCTAAATAAAATGACAAGTTTAATGATACACTTTTAGGGTTCTGAACGTTAAAAGGAAGAAACGGACCCTTATAGGATCACTTTGGTGTCCGTCTGTCTGTCAAGACCCTTTTTCTCGGGAACACGTAGAGATATCAAGCTGAAATCGATACTCGGGTCTACGGACTCT
The DNA here is from genome assembly GCA_963935595.1 of Schoenobius gigantellus. Taxonomy (NCBI): domain Eukaryota; kingdom Metazoa; phylum Arthropoda; class Insecta; order Lepidoptera; family Crambidae; genus Schoenobius; species Schoenobius gigantellus. Next base: position 8,274,921 of record OZ012555.1, on the reverse strand, counting down.
TTCAGTTGTGAAAAAATCATACTTGCACGTAAACAGGATAGAAAATAAACAGAAATGTTACAATAGACGCCGTTATTGCTAAAGAGCAATCTCTTCGAAGCAACTTAGGAAGTGGGAAATAAATACACAGGAGATTCAACCGGGGGAAGGGTGTAGAAACTGGAATCGGAAATATATGTGTGATAGGGAAAGGAAATCAGTGTCACGAAAGCATAAGGATTCAAGGTTAGGAAGGAAGTGATTACGAACTGGGTTTTTAAAAGACTAGCGTGCGCGCACTTCGATTACTCTCTGGGAGAGAGTTCCATAAACGGACAGCGTAGGATGGGAATGAGCATGACAAGACATGTTAAAGTTAAAATGAGATCGCAACATGCGATTTGAAGAAGTACTTTTGTACTTTATTAAGCCAAAATAGTCTTTGTTCCCTGTTAATAACTACGTACCTATCAATACTTATCCATTTTAGAAATCTTTATATAGATTTCTTGAAAATTGGTTCACAAATATGAAATTTGTAAGTTTCCTCATAGAAACTTACAAATTTCATATTTGTGATTATATTTTATAAAAAATGCTAAATAATTTGAAAAAAAATGACGAAAATAAATTAAACCCAAAAAAAAATTCGTCTCGGGCGGGAATCGAACCCGCGTTCGATTCCCACACAACAAAGCCGATTTAACCAACATTTTCACCATTGAAAGCAATAAACATCGAGACATAATTAAGGAAACTTTAAATAGGTATTACATAGGAAAAACCGGCCAAGTGCGATACGGACTCGCGCACGAATGTTTCCGTACCATTGACTAGATAAGTTAAGATTGGAGTTGAAAAATATGTTTTCCCACACATTCCACCTGCAAGTTGGTACTTATTTTAAAATTACAAAACAAAATACATTTAAGATCTTCACATTTTTTAATTTTCCACCTTCCCCCCAAAAATGACCTCCCATATAAAAATTTCATCTATTCACGTCACACCTCTGCGTTTGGGTCACAGAAATTGATATGTGTACCAAATTTCAACTTAATCGGTCTAGTAGATTTGGAGATAATCGACTGTGACCGACAGACACACACACACGAGTGATCCTATAAGGGTTCCGTTTTTTCCTCTCAAGGTACGGAACCCTAAAAAAGAAACAAAATAAGTAACTTACTGTGGTAGCAGGCAACGCAACACCTCAAACCATAATTAGCTTTAACAATTAATTCTGTGCAGGTGTTCGCAAATCCTGAAGAATGTGCGATGACGACCGGTGATTGACGGCGCGGACTTTAAAAGTGTTCTGTTCCCGTCATTCGAATTTCTGTATGTTTAGTGAGTAATTAAGTCGGCTAATTAATGGCGGTTTTGGGTTTCACCAAATTAAATGTAACGCGCGCTCGTTTATAACATTAATCGTTTACCAGGGGAACTAGGGAGCGAAATTCTAGGTGTATTAATTTATTTGCAAGACGGCCGGGGGGCGAGTATTACGGCTGATGAATAATTGTCGAATTAATAATATTGTAATTTTTTTCTGAATTGAAATATATTTGCGTTAGGTTGTTTGATCATCACAGTGTTGAAGTTATCGGTGCGTTTTTACAAACTTAACTTTCACCTCAGACCCCCTAGACAAGATGCTTTTCGATAATCGCTAACGCAATCGCTAAATGGACAATGTATGAGATTTGACAATTGCGCTCGATAGCTAAGCGACAGCTTATGTCAAATCGCATACATTTTCCTTTTAGCGATTGCGTTAGCGATTATCGAAAAACGTCTTGTCTAGGGGGGCTGGTCCCGGTGACTGTAATGAAATCCTGCAACTTGAATTTGACCCACTTCCCGGCTTCCGATTGAGCTCATATTTTGCATGCATATGTATATCGCGTGACAATGCAATATTATGATAAAATGGAGCTGATCGGGTGCTGCAGTTTGGAGCTCCAGCATCAGATCAGGTGGCCATATAAGGAACTCCGCAATAAAACGACGCAGCCCCATCGAGTTTGGGCTCGTTTGATTCGTATTGACGAGTACTTTGATCCTATATAGTAACCAGGATCTGATTCTGTAGATGGAAGGTGGCCATAGGAACTCCGCAATAAAACGACACAACCCCATCGAGTTTGGACTCGTTTGATTCATCTTGATCCTAGATAATGTCCGTATGTCTATGGTCCTAGATAATATCTGTATGCCACCCTATCTAATTTGTTTTTTTTAGCTTGACACGTTTGTTTGGGTCAAATCGTTTTTACAAACATTTAACTTTCACCTGTCCCGGTGTCTGTAATGAAATCTTGCAAGTCAAATTTGACCCACTCCCGGTTTCCGATTGAGCTGAAATTTTACATGCATATGTGTATCGCGTAACAATGCAATGTTATGATGAGATGGAGCTCATCTAATGCTGGAGCTTGAAGGTGGCCTTAGGAACTCCGAAATAAAATGACACAACCCTATCGAGTTTGGGCTCGTTTGATTCGTATTGACTAGTACTGAAAACTTGTATTTAAAAAAAATAGTATACTCTATACATTAGAATTTCGTCTCTTTATGGTAAGAAAGGTTTTCGTTCGTTAGTTCGAAAATTTACAAAAAGTTGACAAACGTTCAAAAAATATCCAATTCTGAGCCGAGAACAGCAAGCCTGTATACTATACAGTCTATATCTAGTTATCTACGCCGTTTTTATTCGATAAAAAGCTTCAGCGCCTTCGTTCATAACGTAATGCTTCTCTTCTGGCACAGTATCAAATATTCAGTATGAGTGGAATCATGAGAAGTAATGGGTTTTTTAACCAACTAATATGGCATTTTCATAATTAATTGATAGCCAGTGCAAAAATGTGAAATGGAATTCAAACTGAAATTACAAAAATCTTTAATCAATACGGACTTTTCCAGCATCGGCGAATATACATAAAGGCATTCATGGTGACACAACGGTCGTTTTAACTAGACAACAGCTAAAACTAACTAGGTAAACAAGATTTTTAAGTCCATTGTCGGTTTACCAAAACAACTGACAACTAACTGTAATAGGCACATGCTTTTTTGCCATTTGAGTGGCATAAAAATAATCAAAGGTAATGTTGCCACTTCCGGTGTTAATCAGGAATTTGGCTGTACCTCGATTCCACTTTCGAAGTTACAATAACGTATCTACAGTCAGAAGAGAAGGTTTCCATGAAAGGTAGAGGGTTAGGAAAAAATCGTTCAGAAATTACTAGGTAACACAAAATATTTATAACAAAGTCTTAGAACAAGAAAACACTGAATCAATAATTGTCTTCTCCCATTCACATCTAATAGCAAAGACTGATAGAAACAAATGTCCCAAATGCAATGAACCTATTACAGTCTACCATCTCCTAATTGAATGCAACGGATTTAAAGAAGAAAGAAAAATTGTTCAACTACCGAATCAGATTAACTTATGCTTGAACATAGATGGGTATAACAACACTTTAGAATATATTAGTTATATTAATAATTTTGTAAAAATATAGAAGCCAATATTAGTCGTTAATGACCACGATGTTTATACGACTTTAAATAAATAAAAAAAAATTGTCTTCAAACTACGCCGAATTTCAAAAATGCGGTAGGTTTTCAGGTACCTACTTACATGCTGATGACGTCATATAATGCGGCGCGTACGGCGCGTGCTGGTATGTGCATTCAGCTTTACCAGCCTCGACGAAATCTTTAACTTATTGATCTCTTTCCAACTTTTTTAAGCCAAAAATTCTTTATTCACTGTTAAAAACTACGTATCAACATCCTAGGCCTACGTCTAGGCGTCACCACGGTATGTTGAAGAGGCGTGTTCAAAACCCGAGACGAATTTTCTTCTTTATTGATTTTTAAAGAAAATGCAAAGTTCTACATATAACAGAATACACTCAAAATTTCAGTTATTTCTCAACACAAGAATTCAATAACTTCGTAATATTGTCAATGATATGAAAAGTAAATATAGGTGCTTCAAATACCTACTTCTGTTTTGACGCAAAGTTTTTTCGACGAGAAACTCGAGAAAGTAATATTTTCATTGTAGAAGAACCTTTAATTATGTCGAATTGGGCCAGCTGTGTTCTAGTTAAACCCTTAAATTATTTTTCTTGTGGACATTGTTGTTATTGCTGGAATTTCGTTGCGAAGCCGACAAAAGGATGTCGTCTTCGATCATTAGCAATCGGTCAGCCACACAAGATATTTTTTAAAATACAATAGGCCTAGAATGAATGTAGTAAATACGATTTCGATACGCGTTTAAAGATACATGTTAGTACTTTTCATGACTATTTCAACACATAAATCCAATATTATATTCACAATCAACGTTGACATCGCAGTGAACCCTGTGAAATGGAAAAATATAATTATAAAGTGCACGTCAAGTCGCGTAGTATCGCCCCGGCTATCTTAATAGCGTGCGCAGGCAGTCAAGCCTTGTTTGCTCCGGCCACAACACAATAGGGTTGTCAATCATTCCGTATTGGCCCCATCGCTCTAGGTGCCCCGGTGAGGAAGCAAAATAAATAATGTGAGCTTAAGAAATATGTGCTGCTCCGTAAAAGAACTTGAGTTTTCTTTTTTGCTGTAAGTGTAATAATACGAAGATAGAAATTGCAGGCAGTCACTAATGGTTAATGTTTTTAATTTATGTTTTGGAAAAAACAACTTTTTAGAGATAGTTTTACCACATATTTTTGATGCTTGGGAGGGCAAGCAGGATGTAATTGGAGTTTTTTGCGATCTCTCCAAAGCGTTTGACTGTGTAAGTCATGAAACGCTTATTCATAAACTTAAACATTATGGTTTTTCAAATGAAGCAGTAAGTCTTATAAAATCATATTTATCTGACAGATTGCAGAGAGTTGTCGTTAATAAATCGGAGTCTGCCAGTGCACCTATTCTTATGGGGGTACCCCAGGGATCAATATTGGGTCCATTACTCTTTTTAATTTACATCAATGACCTGCCTTATTACATTAAAGACTTATGTGAGACTGTATTATTTGCAGATGACACATCATTATTGTTTAAGGTTGACCGAGGGAAACAATGCTCTGACGATGTAAATGATGCTCTCTCTATAGTTCTGTTCTGGTTTACAACTAATAATTTGTCATTGAATTCTAAGAAAACGAAATGCATTAAATTCTCTTTGCCAAATGTAAGGCAGATTGATACCCACTTAAATATGAATAAGGATGTAGTTGACCTTGTAAATAACACGAAATTTTTAGGCATTACTTTAGATTCACGGTTACAATGGGACCCACATATTGAATCCTTGGCTGGCAAACTAAGTTCGGCGGCGTACGCAGTAAAGAAAATCAGGCTTTTAACTAATGTTGAAACGGCGAGATTAATCTATTTTAGTTATTTTCATAGTATTATGTCATATGGATTATTGTTATGGGGTTCGGCGGCTCATATTGAAAGAATTTTTGTGTTACAGAAGAGAGCAATTCGCGCCATTTATAATTTACGGGCTCACTTAGAGAATTGTTCAAAGAAATTAATATCTTAACTTTAGCCGGTCAGTATATTTATGACAATTTAGTTTATGTACACAAGCATTATGCTACATTCGTTAAAAATAGTGGTTACCATAATATAAACACAAGAAATAAAAATAAGCTTGCCGTTGCAACTTACAGGCTTCATAAAACTAGTGGTTCATTTCTAGGGAGGTGTGTAGCATTTTATAATAAGCTTCCACAAAGTATCACCGATTTACCAATTCATAAATTTAAAGTTCACGTTAAAAAGACTCTCATGAACAAAGGTTATTACAAAGTGAATGATTATTTAAGTGACCACACGATATGGAATTAGCTAGACTAGTTATCAGATGTCATGTTTGGTAACAACATAATTTATTGTATAATGCTTAGTGTTAAGCTTATCATGTTTTTCTGACATTTTAAGTGTATGTAAGCATACTTCCTGAATGTATTTTATAACTTTCAATGACTATGTAACAGAACCAATATTGTAAATGGCGATTTAAAAGAGGAGATAAAAAATTTGACCTTTCGAGTTTCTTGCCTGTTCTTCTCGAGAAGGCCTCCCAATTTCCGAACAGGTGTAGAATCAACTTTTTTTTTTTTCATTCCTACTTGTATTTGCAGACATCCTGATTATATTCAGGATGTATGCACATACAAGGTTAATATGTTTCCTTTAAATTAGAATGTGTTGCTTTGTTTTGACGTCAATAAGTGCCTGTAAAGGCCTATGTTGAATAAAGATTTTGAATTTTGAATTTTTTGAATTTTGAACTAATGGTAAATGTTGCTAATTAGGTTTTGGAAAAAGAAAACTTATTAGAGATAGTGAGTTTTACCCGATTTTTATAGATTACCGTCTGGAAACAAATTTGAAATATAATATGTGGAGATTCAAACAAATGACAGTTTATGATTATTACATTGTATCGAGATATTTCTGAGTTCAGCTTATTTCATTGCACGATAAGCTATTTCTGTTTTTTTTTTATATTTCCGTGTATTTTTTATGAAGAGATAAGCGAACGTACGATTGTAAGATAAGTATAATAAGAGAGACGTACGATTGTAAAATCGTACGTTGTACAATTACCCGATTGTAGAAATAATTAAATTTGACAAAAGAGAAATATTTCTTTAAGTGTAAATCGGCCCAGTTACTCTTAATTTTAACTTTATTTTGTAAATTTAGCTTCATTGGTAATACCTACTAACTAAGCACGTATTTATTGTTATATGTAAAATAAGTAACTATATTTTGAACTTATACTTTACCTAATAAATAGTAGCTATAAACATACAAAAATTTTGCCTATTTGCAATATACAAGGCAGTCTAAAGGATGCCTGACTAATGTCTCCTGGGCCTTAACAGCTGGATCGACAGGAGAACTTATTTAGAGAATAAAGTATCCCTGACGATGTAGGTGGTCGATTAGGCTGGAAAGTTGATATTTTTTTTATTATGGGAAATTGTTTCTACTTTAAAATATAGAATTCTCACTGGAAATATTTCCAGGCGAAAACTAAAACTAATCTTTGAAAGGAAATAAGGAAGAGGATTTAGGAAATTCGAACAGAATTAAATTGTAAATCATCATTGACACGACCAGAAAATCAATACTGTAATAAAAACACCAAAATTCCCGTAAATGAAAATTGCTGTATTACTGGCAGTAGGTACTTCTATAGGGTTAACTGTATTTTTGGTAATTTTTAACGTCAAATTTGATTAACGTGTTTCTACTGTTGTGTCCGAATTCATACCTCGGAAATCGGACATGTTTAAACCTGTTGACGGCTCGCAACTCGCCAGCCCTACAGACACTTATTACGACGACGTACTAACCGAACCGATCCCATGGTCGCGCGTTCATTCACGACTCAATCTGAACGGTTACTTCGGCATTCGGCCGGGTAATACGTTTCGTGATTCAACAATGTATTATTGAGGCAATCGTGAGTGTCGGTCAGGGGCCTACCATGAGCGCTTGGAGAAGTCGAAAACAATATTGAACTATCGCAGCGAATCTCAGCATCTCGCTCTCACTGTGGCTTGAACACTGTTATAAGCGATCGTGGTAAGACTCGACTCACAGAGTCGAAGCGAAGCGACGCGTCGTGTTTTTAAACTTTGAAGTATATTCATCTCTATTTCTATTAAGAGGCAATCGTACAGGCCGTTTTTCCATACAAATAGGGCATACATACATTCCTTGTTTCCTTCCTGGATAATGGCACTAGTTGCTCTATTTTTTTCCAATAAAACAAATGGCCGCTATAAGCGTGTTCGCTTAGATAAAGTCAAGCGATTTTTATTTAAAGACTTTGTACGTTACTTACTTGAAATAGAGTAGGTACACGTAAGAGTAACATAATATCAGTATTCTATATATTTTTAGTATTATTTTTATCTATATTAAACAAATATATATGAATGTTGTTTATTTATGTATGCATGTCTCAATTATATCTTATTATCTATAATAGGCTATCTCTATGTAGAAATATGATTATGTTTATTTTATTTTTTGTGTTATATAATTCGTACACCGTCAACTTTTTTCTCACACATTGCCGGTTTACTGGTAGAAAATGCCATCGGCATTAGGTCCGCCTTCTGTACACCCTGAATATGTTGTATGAAAAGTTTAAATCAATAAATAACTAAATAACATGACGCGTCGCTTCGCTTCGACTCTGCTTCAATGTGAGTTGCGCCGAAGGGGCAGGCAGGTGGCAGTTTGCCCCGATTTGCTGATCAATTATTGCTGCCGGATGCACCGGCAATTCCGCATTTTGCAATTTCATTCAGTTATACATTTTTAACGACGACGCGCCCGGACCTATCCGAGAGCAATCTTTTGGTGTACTTTTGGAATTGACGTCTCACGCCACATGTGTATACTCGAACTATAAAGTGTATTTTTAATATATTTGCGCCGTAATGGGCAAAATAGATTTCTTACTGAATATGAAAAATCGGAATATTATAAGTCCGTCAGTTGTTAGATAAAAAATATATCGCACACGTATTTTTTTTGCTTTGTCGAAACACCAAAAACAACACTCTAACGCGAATTAAAGTTATGGGGTGTGCGCTCGCTAAGTCAAAAGTTAGTAGAAAATTTACCTACGTATGTCGCCGTGTGTCAAGTCGAATATTTTAATGTAGGTATATCGTCGCAAGTTGTTGATTATGTAAAAAAATGTATCCAATATTTTTCCTGCCAGGCTTAAAAAAATATCCGCTTCCCGATTCGACTAACCGCCATCAGGTGCGTACCTTAAGGTGTTAAGACAGTGGAAAAGTATCTATGTCAACAAAAATTTAGCTAATTTATACAATAGCGAAAGACGAGTCTAAAGGTCATGGTACACTATCCCGGCACCACCACAGCTCGACTCGCAGCCCGCACGCTTCAGGCGAGTGGACCGCGTGCTTACAGCGCGCCGACTCCACATTGCTAGTTCGCGCAATGTTAGCCGAGAGATTATTGAAACGTGCAAATACTAGACGTGTTCAATGCTATATAAAAATGGTGTTCGCGGTGACAGCAAGCTTGCACCTTGCGGCCAGCGCGAGGACTGCAAGATTACACCTCGCGGCCGGTGTGGCGTGCAGTTAGTGCGCTGGCGGCTAACCGTAGCATAAAATTTTAGGCGACGCCGTGCTGTAGCTGTGCAATTGCCGTGCCGGTATAATGTGCCATGACCTATAGTGTGGCATGACCTTAACGCTACTGTGTAAATTAGCTAAATTATGCACTGTATGTTAAAGGGTGTGCGATTACGAAACTTGTCGTCTATAGCACGTAATAAATTGGTATATTTCGACCGGATTTGCCAGGCAGGTGACTAAAAGCCAGCTATTCACATACGCACTGAGAGATGATAATCTCCAGTCTTCCTATTGTGTGGGGGCTTTGATAAAACCGCCTCATGTTGCGTGGCTACTGATTATTCGTACACTTTGAAATGAATCAAAATACTGGACGTTTAATAAGCCGGGCAAAATCCAGGTACGACAAGCCCACTGGTGGGCGTTTATAGCCCAAGAAGCGGCATTGGCTGTCTCCCATTACAGTGGTCCAGGGCGGATGGGTCCACACAGCATATATTATTCGGATCTTTTTTACGATTTTTATTCGGTGGATGTATAAATATTGTGTGAAATGTGCTGTGTGTAAATATAGTGTTAAGATGTGATGTGCTGGTATTTTTATATAATGGTTAAAACACAAAATTTGCATTAGTACTTGAAAAATAAAAACCGAGTACAAAAAAAGTTAAAAATAATATAAGAATAGGCACAGACAACATCACACTTATATATCGAAGTCGGTGCCAAACGATGATCCCCTAAAAAACTTGAAATTTATCACCGACTTCAATATAGAAGTGTGATGTTGTATTGTATTGTATTGTATTGTGCCTATTCTTATATTATTTGTAACTTTTTTGAAGTCGGTTTTTATTTTTTGTAAAATATTCGGAAGAAGAAAAAGAAGTCGGTTAAAATTCCCTATCTCTAAAACTACTGAACCGATTTTGATGAAACTTGCAGTATTCCCTAAGTTGAACAATACCTAGTACAACAAAAAATAATTACTTAAATCGGACTTGTAGTTCCGGAGATATGCGAACACAAACACAAAAACATACATACATACACTTTTGAAATTTGGCACATTTGTTCAGACGCTGATATAGACTAACATATACGAAAACTGGGCAGTTCTGGAGATATTACATACATACGGGTCGAATTGATAACCTCCTTTTTTTTGAAGTCGGTTAAAAATCCAACAATCTACATAGTTCATGTCTACGCATAAAGTACCTTTTTTTTACGTTGGGAAATGCATTACGCATACCTCGCGCTTGGGAAAACGCGAGGTCGGACTCTCCGCGGTCACTGGGGGCAGAATGCCAGCCAGAAACCGCGAACTACCGACTAAAATCCAACGATGTCCTCTCACAAACGCCTTGGCACGAGGATGCCCATCACCGCCGCATCTTCCTCGTCATCAGATAAACAGGATACGCCAGTGAGGGACGCCCCGCCGCCGGACAAAGCCATGGGAACCCTTTCGGACACTTCCATGGCCTCGTCAGCGTCTGCTCGCCTACGGCTCGCCTTCCCAAAATGGGAAAGTCAGCGGTGCTCCTGGGCATCAGGAGTAACAACGACAGGCGGTGGCCTGTGCAATACAGGTCTCGGGCTTCCCTAAAGTACCTACGCGATTACACAAGATTTTTGAAAATTATTTCTGCTATTCGTATGCCGTTGTTTTTTTTATTGTTAGAAAAAGCAAATTTAATGCTAAAATTCTGTTTTCCCGTAGGACTTCGACCTCCGGGAAGTTAATGCCGATATGGATGGATTCGACGGAAAACAATGTTACCTTCCCGTTGGAATATGATGAAAGCCGTTTTTGATTGACGAAGTATAAATTATGTACGACACGTGGACAGAGGTGTCTAATCTTTTGGGAGTTGAAACAATCATGTCTCTGGGTTGTCCAAAAAAGAAAATTGATTAGAATTTCCTACAGTAACCCGGTTACCGCAAATTTAAAAAAAAAGGGATTGAATTGGGTCTCTTACAATTTTATCCGAATATTATTTCATCAATTGCTATGAAACAACAAACAAAAATTGATGTTCGAAGATTTTACTAAATGGAAACATTCCTTTTTTTTTAAAAAAGACTACGTATTTAAAGACATTTAATAAATCATTCGCTGAACTGGGAGACTAACCAGTTAAACCCGAGAAAACATAATGTTATGGTATCAATCGAAAGGCTTAATGTAACAATCAATTTCTTTTCAGTGATTATATTAATTTAAAATTTGATCCTAGAAAGGTATCACGATTAATAGTTCAAAAGCCAGATGCTGTGATACATAAAAGTAATTAATAGTCAGGGAGAAGGCGTAAATAAATGACTATTATAAGTATATATTATAATGTCTATTTATTTATGTATATATAGCGTCAGTGGCAATTTGAACTCGGTACTGGCCTTCTAATCGGGAGATCCGGGGTTCGATCCTGCCACGTACCTACGTGTTTTTCGTTTAGGTATCGAATTTAATATGTACATTTGTCCGACGCTCTTACGGTGAAGGAAAACGTCGTGAGGCAACCTACAAACATCTGCGAAAAAATTCAAAGGTGTATGTGAACCTTTGAATTACCGACCAATCCGCACTAGGCCAGCGTGGTTGATTAAGGCCTAAACACCCCAATTAGGGTGGGCTCGAGGCCCTCCGTGGGGATGTATATGAGCTGTGATGATGATATGTATATGGCTTATACCGGGTGTAACGGAATACCGCAATAATATTTAAGGTTGTTGATTAACAAAAATATTTTTTTTTACTATTCTTTTTATTTTTATTATATGCCTACTTTAGATTTAAAACGCTTAACAGTTCAGCGTATTAAATCGAAAGTAGGCATATAATAAAAATACAAAGAATAGTCATAAAACATTTTTTTTGGTAATCAACAATCTTAAATATTATTGCGGTATTCCGTTACACCCGGTATATACACTGTAGATTTGGCCATGGTTATGCTTTAAAATACCGTAAACGCTTTGTAACATCATCATCACAGCCCATATACCTCCCCACCGAGGGGCTCGAGCCTACCCTATATTAGGGTGATTAGGCCTTAGTCAACCACGCTGGCCCAGTGCGGATTGGTCGACTTCACATACATCATTGAATTTCTTCGCAGATGTATGCAGGTTGCCTCACGATGTTTTCCTTCACCGTAGGAGCGTCAGACATATGTACATATGAAATTCGAAACGAAAAACACATTGGTACATGGCCGGTCTCGAACCCCGACCCCCCGATTGGAAGGCAAGTGCCGAGTCCACTGCGCCACCGACGACAACATAAGCTCGGTATATTATGATGGGTAAATATCAAATATGAAATCCGAAAAAGCCTCCACAAGAAGGAGCGGATTGTGAACATTACCAGGATGATGAGGCTGGAATCCGGAATACATTATACGTGAAATTAGTCATGCAGCTTTTCAGCTGTATGTTAAAGCAGCTACGATTGGAAGTGCTGACTTGTTATTTTTGATTGATAATAATGTTCATGTAACAGAGAACATCTTTGTTTAGTCCTCCGATAAATCAATAACATTACAGTATCGAAAAATTTCATGTACCCTGTCGATATACTTCTCTTTATTTGCTTGGGAACAATTGTTTTGAGTATTTTACACTGGAACCTAAATATATTATTAACTAGCTGTGCCCGCGACTTCGTTCGCGTGGATGTCCGAAAATAACAATATCGTGATGTTATATAGCCTAAAGCCTTCCTTGATAAATGCGACTATCCAACACAAAAATAATTTTTCAATGGAATTGAGTCCAATACACCAGTAGTTCCTGAGATTAGCGCGTTCAAACAAACAAAGAAACTCTTCATCTTTATAATATTAGTATAGATTTAGGACTTAAATGTCCTACCATAACTACTGTCAATAACCGATGACAGTCTGCCAGTGACATATAAATTATCAACATTCAATTTCATATTTCTTGAGAATTGGTTATTTTTTCATTCACTGTGTCATTTATTTTTCAGTTTATCTTGCATTTTAAAAGAAAACATTTTAAATGCAAAGCCACAAATACATCATTGTAGTGCTATTTTTCGTTCAATTCTTAGGCTCATATTTATATTTCCATCCCAAAAATGACATCGTTTAGACAAGACTTGACTGAATAGGAAGTGGACAGCTTAGGAATTGACAAAATTGGAAGTGGGAGAATACGGAACATAAAAAGAGACGTTTTAGGAAAAGGACGTTGTAGGAGTGGACGAATTAGGAAGTGGACGATTTTGGAAATGGACAATTTAGGAAGTGGCCGAAGTCGACCGGAGGGAGGGTTTAACAGGTGTTCCATACATTAAACGTCAAAACTGTATTTTAAGATCAAACTGAAAATTGAATCGAACACATTTAAATAACATAGTTTTGTATACAGTATAGTTTGTCCGCCTTTGTATACAAAATTGTACATAGAGAGTTATAAATAAAATAAAATAGTTTTAGGTATATTTAAGTGTCTCTGTCTAGAATGCACCGAAACAGTTTTAAAGACCGTTTCGCATCCACAACTTGTGCTTTGCGGTGTTGCACATTCACCTGGTTTATTAGTCTCGTGTGTACCAACCTGCGCCGACTAAGTGTGATGAATAAGGGTCGCCAGGCACGGAACGGTCCGCGCCGGGCGGTACAACTTGTTTAATTTTTCATTTTCACCGCTTTTCGCTGCGACTTAAATATTAAAATTGGACTTGCGCTCGACACCGGTGCAATCACTGTTTTCGGTTTGCATTGTGTTCTTTGTCACTTGGGGCTTTACATTCGAGTAAAGTAACGTATCATGTAAATGTCCAGAGCTTTATTAGGGTCGCTCAGAACGGAATGGAAAGCGCACGCGAAGCTGTTCATGGGCCTGCATAGCTTCAACAAATTCACAATGAATGCAGGCAGAACGCAAATTCGACTTCTGTTGGGGGCTTTAACTGACCACTTAGGCACTAATTACATGCTAGCAAAAATGGGTCTGAGTAATACAAAAACCTGCAGAGGATACCTTATAGGATCACTCGCTTGTCGGTCAAATCGTTAGTGATAGAATATGATAAGTTCCAATTTGGTACACACAACAATTTTTGTGACCGATAAGGCAGGTCTTCTGAAGTTACCTGGCTAGCTAGCTTCTACTTCAGAAAATAATACCTATTTAGATCTTAAGGCGGATTCACACTTTCGAGGAAGAAAGACGGGGCGACGCGAGCGCAAGAATGTAGATACTCGATTCTTTGGTTGTTTCGGCCTACGATGTATTTTGAACCGATCGTTTGGTCCCACTGAAAATATTTTTACAGTAACTGAGTAAAGTGTTGTTGAAAAGAGATGGTAAAAGTTTGTGTGGATTTTGGGACCACTCATGAACACCAAATATTCGTATCGCTGCGCTTCGTGGGACGGCCTCCACGATGCGCTCTCGCGTAGGTGTCCATCATTGAGTCTGTCACCACAGCAGCAATGTTCATAATGTTGCTGCAGTTGTGTTTCGAAACGTAAGTGATACTCGTATAACCAACTCCCCTGTGATTGCAGAATCCCGATGAAATTCGCTCATGTCACGGTCTTTATGTCTACCATCAGGCGTAACGAAGGCCAAGAGCCTCGTGGCTGTCAATCAAAAAAAGTTGACGCCTATATTCTCCTATGAATTCCAATCCAGTTTTAAAAATACATTTTCGTATTTCTCAACGTTTCAAAACTGTCAATAAATTTACATGAAACGAACACATTACCTATACCTAAAATAATAATAACAGGCGAATTCAATTTAAGTGACACATTTCACTGTCAAATTTGTATAAAACAGCAGTCCTTTTCGTATGACATTTCTTCGCCAGCTCCGATGGGGATAACCAAATGAAACGTGACAAAAACAAAGTGCTCAGTTTAATTTTCTTTAATATTAGATTATACGATGACAGTGGACTGCCAGTTCGTTGACACTTAAGCGCCCTTCACACGGGCTCACTTGCCTCGGAGAAAGACTCTTTTATTCTTTTAACCAACGCTTTTCGAGTAAATGTAGAAAACACTAGTTGAAACGTCTAGAGACGACAGCATTCTCTCTATTAAGAGAGATAAATTTAACATTTCGTGAATTAGTCCGCTCGACGCTTTAGTCGGTTATTTTATTTTCAGACTAAGAGCAAACTTTTATTGTGTCAAAACTAACTTCAGCAAATAAGGCTAGCTAACTTAAACCAATACCGGTTTTGTATATGGTTGATATTTGTGTCACCAATTTTAACTAAATGCCACCAATTTGATGGCATTACATTTTCTGCAAACGCCTAAGCAAAGTTGAAAATAGCTACATGAATACAATGAAAAAAAAAACTATTCTAAACACAAAAAAAACATATTTTATGAGTAAGTAATAATTATGTTAAAAACCTTTCTGAATGATACAATATGGATAATTCAAACAAATTTAAATTGGTCAGATTCAGACTATTTAAAAGCAAGTATATTATACTCCTATTACCCTCACTTTGTAAATACTGTAACTTATCTATACTTACCTAATAATATTATAAAAAAGAAAGCTTTGATTGTTTGTTTGTTTGCATTGAATAGGCTTCGAAACTACTGAACCGATTTTGATGAAAGTTGGTATAGGGATAGTTCGAGAACAGGGGAAGGAAATAGGGTAACTTTCCTACGGGAAAAATCTGACGGGAAACATTTTTCCTAGGGAAAATTAGTTATAATGCAAACAATGTTGCATACGGTCAGTTAGTTGCTAATTCTAAATTCGCAATATGGAACGTTGGATTACGCTACGTACGACAGCGCCACATGCGAACGACTGACGAACTAAAAATGCACGTCAACGCTTGGACACAACGACCGATTGTTTAATTTGGTTGTTGATCACAGACCACTTCGAGATACTTTGTTGATGGCGTTGTTATTGTACAATTAGCAACCGGTCGCTTCTATCCGTAATAAGCCTCCCGGTAGCCCCAGCGTCGGTAGCGCTGTGGACTCGGCACCTGCCTTCCAATCGGGAGATCCAGGTTCGAGACCGGCATGTACCAATGTGTTTTTCGTTTTTCGAATTTCATATGTACATTTGTCTGACGCTTCTACGTTGAAGGAAAACATCGTGAGGCAACCTGCATACATCTGCGAAGAAATTCAATGGTGTATGCGAAGTCAACCAATCCACACTGGGCCAGCGTGGTTGACTAAGGCCCAATCACCCTAACATAGGGTAGGCTCGAGCCTCTAGGTGGGGACGTATATGAGCTGTGATGATGATAGCTCCAACCACAACACCACGGAGGTGGTTAAATAAAAGGCGATTTAGAATCTTGCCGCTATAATAATGATGATAACAACATTGTCGTGTTCCGACAATTTATAGGTAAGATAGCCAATCCCCCAGTTACTGAGGAAACCAGATGAATCTCGCTTCTATCTGAGATGAAGGCCAGTTTCCCTGTTGTGTGTTAAAAGATCGACCAAATGCAAGTTGGACTCGCGCACGAAAGGTTCCGTGTAAACTTATCTAAGTACCTATATAGGTAAGTTTCTAACCACATCCCTAAACATGTGCTGTGAGACTTGCTTCTTGCGCAATTTCATGATTGTATAGGTCAACGGAAAGTACCCTATAAGTTTTGATTCCCTTGTGAAATCGCAAAATATAGCAAAATAAGTGAATAAAAGGGACGCTAGACGGACAACGAAGTGATCCTACAAGAGTTCCGTTTTCCTTTTGAGGTCATCATCACATCACCGCAGCCCGTAAATGTCCCCACCGAAGTCTAAGTTAGGGTGCTTAGGCCTAAGTCAACCACGCTGGCCCAGTGCGGATTGGTCGTTTTCACATACAACTCTAAATTTCTTCCCAGATGTATGCAGGCTGCCTCACGATGTTTTCCTTCACCGTCGAAGCGTCGGACAATAAATTAATGTACATAATGATATTCGAAAAACGAAAAACCCATTGGTACATGGCGGAATCGGACCCCGGACCTACCGATTGGAGGGCCAGTGCCAGTTAGTTACGGAAACCTTTTATTTCCCATTTACTATTATAATAACCCGAGCATCCACAGCTTGGACCTGAATGACAACTTCATCGTGCGCCATATTAATACTTAATGCGTGCTAATAGGGGTGCGCGCGGGCGCTGCGACCGCGCGGCTGACAATGTGGCGAGACGGGCGCTCATTAATTTTACGGCGCTGGTATTTAGTGAAATCACTGAAGAGGACGTCGTTTGATGATAATCCTCGCTTATTTAGCATACGATTGCTTTTTCAACGTATAATTTGAAAGCAGTCTTATTAGGTTTCGTTCTGGGTCAGCATATCTGTTCCATTAATGGGTACGCATACTCAGTGCCAAAAGTGAGTACATACGAAAGTACCGCATTCGATTGCTCAAACAATTAATTATTTTGAAAACATCTAGAACTTAGAAAAAAATATAAGTGGAAATATCTACCAAAACACATCCACATACTATTATATTCATAAGGCATTTATTTTACCAAATACAAAATATTATATACCAATTACCAACATACATTAATGAATCCAATTTCATTAGTTACTTTGTAAGCATAACATTGACATTTTTACGTGATAACGAAAAATATACCGCCGCTAATTTCCTATTTAACTTGACGATTGACTGGTGGACCAGTACTTATGCCATGTGGCATAGTCTGCCGTTTGAGCATGCTTTTTGAATGTGAAATAAAGATCAAATAAAAAAATGTCGACCACGCCGCGTGTCAACCCTAAACGAAATGTCCGCACACATCGCTACGTTCATTTGACGATCGAATCTCCGCTATCGAGTCGCGGCATCGCTGTATACGAAAGGAGGGGTACTGCAGAAGCGTCGCATTTCAAAATTATCCGTCTGCAGCTCCATTACTGCACATTACGTATTTACGCCGCGGAGCCGTCGGGGGTGCTTGCAAATAAAATGTTCCGGCATTTAGACGTTGATGCGGCTCCATCATACTTTATCTTTATAATCGCTGGTTCTTTTGAATTTCGAGCGAGAAACTGGTATTCGTATCATATTTTCGCTAATATTAAAATTAAATAGCTTGGAAGCCTGTCATCAACAAACACCCAAAAGAAGCTTAGGCAGACATAGGCTCGTATTAATAAACGCATCGCAATATTGAGTTCGATCTTAAGATACAGTTTTGACATTTATTAATGTAAAGACCATCTGTCAAAAACAATGTCATTCATTCTTGAGATGGAATTATTAATACGAGTCATAGTAACTAATAGGAATCGTTATGTCCTCCTCGTGGTGCAATCCTCTCTCATACAAGAAGTGAGACAAAGAGATGGAATGTTTGTTCTAAATATAATTTTCTCAGCCTTTTAAAGGATACTTTTAGATACATAAATTGTTACAATAGTAATTTGCTATTTAAATAAAATGGTCGTGCTCACGCAATATTTGTATACTCTAACGACCCATGTCAATAATGTAAAATTTCTCCCATATTAGTATCTGAGTAGTTAGTCTTTTATATAAATGCTTATGAATCTTGAAACAGGTAGAAAGTACTACGTAAGTAGCAATTATGGGAAAGTTTCGAGAAATCGAAGTGTACCTAATTAATAAGAACGAGACGAACGAACAACTGTCATTAAACGGAAAGTCATCAGCAAACTTGATGCGATCAACCTACGTTAATTAAATACTGTCAGAATCATATACACGGTTATTTTTTGATCACCCTGGAAAATTTTAGGGACGCTTCAGGACACATCCATTATTATATAAAAAAAAATGAAAAAAAAATGCTGCTCTCAACTAGTGCAGCATTTTTTGGATTTATTTAAAAATTAATATAAAAATAAGTGAGTTATTTTTTTTATTAATATTTAAAACATTCTTATACCTACATGTCGAGAATCCTTAAATTTTCCAAGGTGATAAAAAAATAACCGTGTATAGCTAAGGAAGTTCACAATAGTGTAAGTTGTATGTAAAGGTACTTGAGGGCCATATTTGTTTGAATTATTCATCTCGCGCCGAGTGCTCGATTTTAATTGATTTTTGTTCGATAAAAAAAATTGCTAATTTTCAATCGACTCGTCGCCAGACGATTGTTGACGGCAAAGTAGCACGCGACGTATCAAACGAGTAATTCAATATGGGTTCCTTGTTGTTGTTTACTACGGAACCCTTCGAAAAAAAATAGAATCCGAGCAAATACCGCAAGTTTCCCGAACCAGCAACCATCGCGATTGCTTGCTTTAGCTACATGCACCGTGTATGAATTATGAAGCACCTCAAAATTATATTTTTAAATCACGCGTTTTCTATTAAAATCCAATAAAATATTGTCACCTTTAAATTAAATATTGGCACCTTTATATCCAATTAAATATTGTCATAACATATATTTTTTATTTTGCTCACTGCAGTGGATCACATGTGATATTTCAGGATATATTATGCTCTTAAAATAGTAAGCTCAAATACACTAATACGAGTATTACAATAAAAAAATGTGTCCATAAAGACTTTTAATCAAGTTTAAGTTGTGCTAAAATACACCTTTTTAAAATTTTTACATATTGTTTATCAAGTGACACAATAAAGAAATAGTGTTTTAGATTTTTTTTGTAATAACCTTTGTTTATTTCTTATTTATATAATTATATCATCTTACGAACGAATATTACAAATTTGCCTTATTTGAAGTGACGTGCAAGATTTAAGTGTAGCTGATGTAATTCTCTTAAACAAAACATTTAATAAAAAAAAATATAAATTGTGTAGAATCAAAACTTGGTTCACGAACATAAGCGCTGACATTAACAAAACTCGAGAAAACAGGATAAGAATAAACATCAACTGTAACAAATGATCTATATGTCAATTCAATGGATTCATTATCACAACAAAATGGGTCATCAATAATGGAGAGATTCTATTGGGGGCAAGTTCGATAACTTAGTTTTGCACCAATTAAATGCCGACTTATATCTGTCGAACACGGAACCGGCAGCGTGGACTGGACGTGGCATCGAGGAGAATTGAACGAATTGCACGAGAATTGAACCAATTGAACGAGAATTGGACCAATTGAACGAGAGTTATTTGTAACGAGACACTAATTTTTCTAATGCATATAAAAACTAAGTATTTATTTTATACTAGCAAGGGATGACAATAGGCCTGCCACCTAACTCATTCGTTATCGTTTTAGCTATCGTTTTCGACGCCCTCTTGCGATTTCGTAACCGCCTGTGACATTAGAGATGGCGAGTGCATCGCTACGAGTTAGGCGGTGGGACCGCCGTTCTTTGATTGTTATTTGAAAACAGTCATCATCATCATCATAACAGATCATATACGTCCCCATCGAGGGCTCTTGAAAATGGAAAATCGTTAGTTTTGCAAAACTAAACTAATTAGAAGCTGCTTTATGCATTTAACATACACAAAATTCGTAATAAGTTCACGCAGACAAATAATTGAGCAAACATTTTTTATTTCTACAACTCCTTTAGATTACTCGCTTTTAGATTGTAATTTTGAAAACGGTGTCTCTGTTGAAAGGCAGTATAACCAATATTTTTTTTGTAAAAGTTTAATCAAAAGCTGTTTAAAGCATTGACCATACATAAAGGTTCCATCACAGTAATCATCAGCAACGAAATCACAATGCACTCGTGATGTGCCACGGCATTTAACCAATCAGCACACGCCACGCGACATCTCGAAATTCGTGATTGCGCGTTTTCATTGGACGCAGTGCATGACAGCGAAATCGTCTGATGGTGAATGTCAAATGGGGATTGCGCTGAGTACTACGGAAGAAGCTTAGTCCAGTGTTGTAGTGATTTGGAGTTATTAGAGCATCATTATGTCACATTGGTTCTTGTAGATTTCCAAATCCTACAGGAACAAGAACAAGTAAACTTTGCAAGCTTTGTCGTATAAAAAAAATATTTCCATGATTATGTCTATTAATAAATTCGCACATACAATACAAAAAGACCGCATCATTCTCTTTTTATTTCAAACCTATCTATCTTCATCTCACGAAAAAGAAGTTGTGAAAACGAAAAAAATATATCATTCAGTCACGTCACAAATATTCGATACAATCTGATACAAAACATTTTCATTTCCGACTTCTTATTTCCCGGGCATATCTTTACAAGTCCTTTCGTACGTCATTGTACTCGTTAATGGTGTATACGAAGTATTACTCGAGGTTTGTCTGTTACAAACTTTCGCTTGCCGATTCCCGCAATTCGTTTCGAGTCTATTCATCGCATTGATTTCGCATCCGCTGTGGGGCTCTTAACGTTGGGGCCACACCGGCAGCTAATAGCGTTATACTCGCGTTCTAAATTCAAATAGTTTACCGGTTATTTGAATATAGTTATTAGAACTTATTGTTGGTCTGAACTGATAGCTGGGTAACATTATTGTCAATCAATAGAGACGGTTTTTGTAGAGCTCACAAAAAAATGTTATGACAGAAGAAGAGTGACAATATGTTTGTCTCACTAACACCGTTCAATTTGCAGTAGGTAAATTAACTTTGCGTTTGATTCTAAGAAATCAAATCTAGGTAGTTAGATTTTAATCCCAAGAGTAGCTAAAAATTTATATGTCGTAGTCGGTTTTCACGAAAACGCAATACAAATAACGCTCTGACAGCATACCTTGACATCTGGCGTGCGATTGTCATAATATAGGAATGCATAGACCTTCATTTTTGTTTTTCAATTTTGTAGAACAGGGAAAACTGGCGTACACCAAACACATTTCTAATGATTTTACTTTGTATTCTTACTTCTATCTATTTTTTTTTCAAAAACGTCGCCCCACACTAGGATTTTCTCCTGTGTCGTGGGTGCAGTTACAAACATAGAATATCACATGCACATACGCCCAGACCGGAACAAATTTCTGTAGACCATAAAAAATATTTGTCCTATACGGAAATCGAACCCGCGACCCGTTTCGTAGTAGGCGATCACTTGACCTCTGCGCTAACCGTGTCGTCAATTTAAGCACAAGTATTTCTTATGAGATATGACCCAGCACCCCTAGACAATAACTATTTACCTAGCGATATTTTAGAAAACTACAATTACACTTTTATAGTGCTATAAAAATAATTAAGTTCTTCCTCGCCATCTCGTTTCATGGCCACATCCCAAGAGTCAGGAGTACTGGCACTAACTCAATTACAGGCATCCGGCTTCGTAAGGACCAATTCAGTGACTCCGAGGCATTTTCTTATCCACTATGAAATGCGATATTTCTAGTAAAACGTAAGTTTACTACTATAAAAATGTATACAGGCGTCAGTATACAGCCATATTACTTTAGCCATACGACTTTTGATAATTCGTTAGATTTTACATTCATACAAAAATAAATATTCATTTAATATACCTCTAGAATGTTTGTAACTCTACGCGCACAGCACGCGAGCGTAGAGTTGTGTTCCGTCGTCGTTTATAAGTGAAAAATCATAGACTTATCAATGTCACGACAGTGCAATAAAAAGTTGAAAATTTATTTTTGTTTAATGTATTGAGTTATCTTAAAACTGGTAAAACAAACGTTGTAGTTAATGATGTTAGCTATCTAATCCTGCGAGGTTGCCGGTACCTAAAAATTTACCCTGTATGTTAGCTGTGTGCACAACAATTGAAGTTGTTATTTAACTTCGCCGTTTTGTTAGTTTGCTTTCTTTATGAGTTAAAACGTGAATTTATTTCTCTTTAACCGTACGCACGGAGGTGTGGGGAACTTCAGCATTACAATTAATATAATACTCAAATAATGATACTATTTTACTTCTAATATTCAACCCCGATTGATTCTTGTGTCCGATGAAATAATGACCATGTAAACTCTGGACTGGCCATCGCCTTATCTATTTCAAAGCGCTCACTTTGCTCCGAGGGGTTAGTTCGAGTACACATCGCCACAAATAGCGGTCCGCCATGAAAAGTTGTGTATGGAATAGTTTATGAAGTAGAAATTCGATAACGTTGAAATTCAACACAGGAAGAGCTAAAGAGTCGCTGTAACGGATATCCACTTTGCGACACACAGCATGGATTCAACAAACACGCCGTAACATTAGGGGCGTCTCGCGAAATAAAAACCTTCACTTTAAATCGACCACGATATTGGTGCATTTTATATACGAGTACATTTGTCTGACGCTCCTACGGTAAAGGAAAACATCGTGAGGCAACCTGCATACATCTGCGAAGAAATTCAAAGGTGTGTATGTTTAGTCCATACTCATCCCCTGTGGCAATTTCTAAAAATCATTCCTTACTGAGCGCCTTCAAGCTTTATCATTTTTGATGGGGATTTCTCTGTTTCCTGTAGGAATTATAAAAAATCTTCCCTCGGTGGGCACCTGCATAGTACGAACCCCTGTACCGAATTTCATGTTTCTAGCTCCAGTAGTTTGGGCTCTACGTTGACACATCGCTCAATCACCAAACCTTTTTATACAGAATGGCACATTTAGATCGGTCAGGTCAGTGTATACTCGTATTCAGATTGTCTCAATAGGTTGAGAGGGTAGCCAGCTAGGCGGATTCAATACACATTCACGCGTCTTTCCTGAATGTTGGCAACTCTTAGAACAACACCAGTAGAGTATGAGTCAGATAAGACGCCATGAGCTCTTCATAATTGATAGTGACAATGCCTCTACAAAGCAGCTTTTTGTTGTGTTGAAGTTTGTCAAAAAGTAAATTGTAAATACAGTTAGTTATAATTCCCGTTAAGGTAATAACGCACCCAATATGTACTCGATTAGCAATACGACTTGGGTCTACCGGTCCTATTAATAAAAATGTTACTCCTTGGATCGGTTTATTTAGTCCGTGTTTTGTCTTATTTTGACAAATCACAGCTGACATGTGCGGAAACAAGACAGAACACGAAGTAACTAATCCGAGGATGATCCAAGGAGTAAGATTTTTATTAATAAGGCCGTACGAGTATTATAAGTACACTCCATAATATATATCCATATAATCGTGTACATCAAAAATAACTGTCTCACTATAATATCATATCGCCCTGGACATATGAGCTTACTTCCTCAACGATAGCTTAATTTCACCGAAGCTTAACAGCGAAATGTATTACAAAGCTTGAGAGACAACCTAATCGTTCTGTCTGGTATTTGCCATTGGAGAAATTGAAGGTTATAATAGTAATACTCGATTCTATTCGAATCGGAGAGGCGTACTAACTTATTTATCTTTCGGTGCTTCGCTGAATAGATTGTTTAAGTTCTTGACTTGACAGTTCGGAAAAGATAAGTTTCGTTGCGTAAAAGATGCGTTTTCCACGAATATATGAACATGGCGTTTCGCTTATGAATACAGCACTGAAACAATGAAGCGGTTAGTTTTGCTACGAAAATTATTCATTATCAAAGTTGATTTAACTGCTTAACTTTAGCAAAACCAATTACAGATGTCTGTAAATTTTTCTTTATTTATTGTGTACAAATTCTAGGTGGAAATTATTTCCTAACAGATTAACTGTAACCAAAGTAATCTAGCAAAGACAGTAAAAATATATGTCTGAAAATACTTTTCTAGCGTTTTATTTCATTCGACACATGCCAACAAAGCAAAATTTATTTTGAGTCACCAAGTATCATCATGCCCTGCCCTTATCCAACATGTTATCTTTTTACATTCATAACGTGCACATCCTTCATCTTACCTCATTAGGTCTTCCTCTACGTTACGTTAAGCTGTCGACGTATATTAATTTTACTACCAATCTACTAAAGATCGTAATGTTTAAGCATTTTTATAATAAACTAGCTGTGCCAGCGACTTCGTTCGTGTGGATGTCCGAAAATAACAATATTGTGATTTTAGCCTAAAGCCTTCCTCAATAAATAGACTATTCAACACAAAAATAATTTTTCAATTCGAACCAGTAGTTCCTAAGATTAGCGCATTCAAACAAACAAACAAACAAACTCTTCAGCTTTATAATATTAGTAAGTATAGTTAAAACCATTATTTATACAATCGAAACTTCAAACGACCGTACTCCGCGCCTCAAGTCAAGCAATCACTGTCTTATACGCTCATTGATAACTGGAGTATCAAAACAAGTAGGCGAGGGGGATCCATCCTTTATAATCCCGCGGTTTTTGATTAATAAGCTCGGATCATCCCACACAACCCTAAACTTTATCTTAACAATTGCCTTCCTACAAACGGTGAGAAGCGATGTATTTACGACATCCGTATAGCCGGCTTGGGCGTTCAAACGCGTTTTATTAATTCATATATTAGAAGTAAAGCTTATAAAATATTAAACTTTTCTTGTGAAATGAAACTATAATATTAGGTTTCCAATAGAGCGGCAATTCTCGGGTAAACGCCTTTTGTTCTGTGACATAAACGTTGCTGAGCGAGATGTTTATGTGATATATCTGCATTGTGTCTATTTATGTTTTTATTATTTTTATGTTCAATGTTTGCTTTTATATTGTAAACAACAAACAATTGCTACTTATATTACTCCTGCAAAACTTCAAGGCACTCATCTTCTGAAATCTAAGACTCGTCTTTTACATTTGTGCAATTGCGAACATTTCGAACGCAGTGATCATCAAAAACGACTAAAAGATAATATTAAAGAAAAAATCTGTATAATCACGTGTAGGTAGGTATTAACAAATACACCAAACACCGCTCGAAAGCGGCGAGTGCAGAAAATTAAGGGTTCTCCTTCATATTGTTTCGTGGAAAAATACAAGAGTAATTTTGTCAAACGTTACACAAACGACACGCCCGTATTAGCGCCGAAGCGTGGAGCTCTCGCCAAGAGCTCGGAGCTTACAAGAGGCGCGCACGACGAACTTGGTGAAAATATTAATCCGCGCGTTGCCGATACGGTGACATTCTCAAACTCATAAACAAACGCGCCGCTTTAAAACAGTAATCGTTCGAGAATTCGCAATCAAACATTGAACTTTATCCACATTCGATAGTATAACCGAATAAAATCATGATTCAAAAACATTTATAAAATCATAGAGTCGTTTTTTTCTTGAACTCCATTACTTCGATATTCGGTTCTGTTTAGGTATGAAAATGAAATGAAATAAGCCATCTTGGAGCGGCGGCCATTTTGCATTCAAAATAAATATTGACTATTAGAAAAGCTACCAGAATCAAAGATGTACATTTCAGAAATTTCAACTCAATTAGATGTCAAGCATTCAAGATGCTTTAATTCAACGTGCAAGAAAAGATGTTTCAATTCAACGTGCAAGAATTGAAACGTGCAAGTAATAGAATAATCGGCGAGAACTAGGCTTTCCTGCCAATTTGGTGGCATAATTGATGTAGTATCGGCTAATTTTATACTGGTTATCTTTAAAGAAATCTGACATCAGCATTAATAACAATGTTACTGTTAAACATATAAAACCAACCAGCATCTGATATTACGAATATATCGACATTTAATACTAAAATTTCGTGAAATCGCGACCTCCATGTCACTCGTAAGAAAATAATCTAAAGATGATTAAAACGGCAGGTTTCGAAGCGGAGTTCATTTGAAAATCAAAGAACCGTTCCGCAAACAGGTAGCGTTCTCGGGGTGACTGGTGTATTAGATTTACATGTGAAAATGCTCAGCAGAGGGCGCCGTGACGGGGATATCACATTGTAATGCGACCTCATTTAAAAGTCACACCTCGCGAACCTCTATCTAGATTGAATTCTATTGGATATATCTTTAGGTTCATGTTTATATACAATACCTTAGAACGAGGTTATTCGTTATATATATTTTGTAATTGGCATTCTGTAGTATAAGTAATTGCTGTCAGGAAATGAAGATGGAAAGGGCAAAAAAACACTACGGAACTGTTAACTTAACTGTAAGTGAACAGCAATTGTATAAATGAGATTATTTTTACAAACATTGTTATATTCAGAAAATGTTATAATAGAAAGAAAAGAAATAATAATAGAAATCATTAAAACAAGGAAATTAAGATTATACAAACGGAATAAGGAGGACGTAAAATTGCTATTGCAATGTACACTAAACAAACAACTGAAATAAACATGAAGATGCACCAAGGCCGTATGCAATTTAAAATTGTTTCTTATTTGAATTGTTTTCCTCGTCAGTAATTCTCGTAAGTACTACAGCCCTAAAGGTAGTTGAAAACAAATGACAATCTTGTTATTCCTAATAAGCTCGAAATCGCAATACGCTTTATATTTCATCATCATGCTATCAATATGAAGTTTCTGCCAACTCATGGCATAGAGCGCGTTCTGCCAAAAATATCGAGGCGTAATCTTGTTTGAAAGTCGAGCAAATCTTCACAGTATGGCGAACGACGCTAGTAACAGAATATATTATCCGTTCAGTTATTTTAGGTGTGTCAGCATTTTTTCCTTCATACCGTCGAGATTTTTCTAAAAGAGTTATCATTATGAACATGTAGCTAGTTTAACAAAGTTAATAAATAAATGCAAACGTGTTTATTTACACCAATTTATACGTTAAAGAGGGTATATTATTTGGAATTTCCTTTTCATACTGTTGTTATTGGTTTCGGTGTTATTCTGCACACGCCTTAATCACTTATTGTAAGCATGGTATCACTATAAAACCATCGTATAGTTTCTTAGCATTGCTATAGAATAGCATAGACTGTATATACCGTAAAGTGGGTTACAATAAAATGCTACCTAAGCAACAAACAAATATGCAACTGAATAAATAATGCGAGGTGTATCGATCAACTTTGTTTCCAACTTGGTGTAATTCGTTCAACAACTTACGGAGCTTTCATTTATTTTTTCATTCATTTACTTTTCAACGAAGAGGCGCCCACTGCGCCCTAACGTACCCTCCTTGCCCACTGCCACTTAAGGTTCGCAATTTTTTTAGCTATCGATTCTGCAGGCCTATTACCGATCTCATGGTTTTCAAATGATATCATATGATATCATTGTGCAAAACGAAAAATATGATTTTCGGACAGATTTTTTATCAATTGTCCATAATGTCATGATGATACCATTGAAATTATGCCATTGTGATGATATCATTGATGATCGGTAATACGAAATGAAACATTTTATGACTTTTTTATCTCAAATTTATACCATGTCATACGATGAAAGATCCATGATTGGCCTGCTGATTCGATCACGTAGAAAAATCCCGAGCCTAGCCTTTATCCATTACCTTTAGGTTTTACCTGGGGTCGAACCGAACCTACGAAGTTTCGCTTTGTTTCAATGATAGGCCGCCTTTCAGCATGTTACTGTGGGCAACAGTAGGTGCTACTGCAGTGAGTGCGAGATCAAAGACCAGCACCACGCACTGTGGGAGTGCTTCCGTAGCAACGCGCGTAGGGGTCGATTATGCATATACTTAATTATGGTTTACTATCACGATCTCGTGAGGATGGAGGCGAATTTCCTGAGGCCAAGGGACTCCGCGCATCGGTGGCACAAGATCAGGAGTGGGCTAGAAAGAGATGAGGAGCAAAGAGTGCAACCGCCCGAAGAAAAAAGAGACGACATAAAGTAGACGAAGCCGGCGGTACCACAAACGGGGGCTCACGGCGCCCTTGCGACGGACACCGAAGGAATACCGAGTGTTTGTCCACTCCAGAAAGGAAAGGAACACAGGGACAAAAGGGACAGATTAAATTAATTACTCGTTCGCATTCGCTTGTTCGCAAGAACTCCATGCGGCAGTCTCTTGAGAAAAGCTCGCGAAGGAATTCATTCTGCAGTCTGACTACGCGCGCGCGGAAACTTAAAATTTTGTTAGATACAAAAAAATCATCAAGATTTTGAGCTACAACATTTTAACACTTAAATAGAATTCATGATCTTTACCAATATTATAAACGCGAAAGTTTGTCAGTATGGATGGATGTATGGATGTTTGTTACTCTTTCACGCAAAAACTACTGCATGGATTTGGATGAAATTTTGTATGATTACGACATGTAGGCTACTTATTATTTCGGAAAAGTAAATAGTTCCCGTGGGAAAGTAGATTTAAAGTTTTTAAGGTTTTTAAGGCAAAAGTTTTCCAGTTTTCCTTTTAATGCTACTGTAATGTTTTCAGCTATAAAACCCTGTCTTTTCCAATTACGAAATTATAAGAATAATTATGGGGTTGAAAAGGCAATTTAGTCCGCCATCTTGGAATGGCCGTCATTTTGAAATGATTACAAATATTGGAGCGATAAAGATGTACCTAAATATCAGCTCAATCGAGTGTCAAGAGGTTATTAACATCTACCTTGTGTATATACCTCTATTTCGGTTTATCTCTAAAGCGCTAGAATCACTCCCCGGGTACTTAAGTTGTCATTTCACGCTTCGAGCAGAGCACTGTGTAATCCACCTAATGCTTCGCTACTAGGACTTGGTTATGTTGAGTTATAGGAAAACATTTCAAGAATCGAATCGAATCGTAATAACAGTTTACGCTTGTAACACTGCTTTTCTCGTAGTTATAAAATTTTGCGTTACTAGTAATTCAATTTTGATAGCTTATTTACACCAACTAGTCAACGTGGCAGTGAACTATTGATCTTAAAATATTTTTAAAAAGTAAATTTCTTATAATGAAATGAAATCAACATTTGAAGGTTAAGGCCGTCATTAAGACTATAAAAATGTTTGAAAAAATATATTTTCTCAAACATGTACGGAAATGTAGGCATTATTGTAGTTAAAAGAAGACACAAAGTTTGTAATTCTTGGCTCATGCATTACTTTATCGGCCTAGGCCAGGAAAGTAAGTATGAAAGTTCATTTTTGGCCGCTGCTCCAATGTTTTTTTATTTACATTATTAAAAAATGCACTCTTCGAGCATATACAACGTGTCTCATAACTCCCCATAAAAATTATAATATTTAATTTTATTTAAACTATCAAAAGTGCCAACCTAAAACTGTTCTAAAACTGAATTTTCATAAATTTTACAATAAAATTCGATTGATATGACAAGTTATTTGACACATTCTTTTCGGTTTAATGAATATTATAATTTTTATTATGAAACACGTTATTAGTTATTATGAGACACGTTGTAAGTATATGAATATGACAACAATTTTATTAAAGTGTTGGTATGAAATCACACGAAAATATGCTTAATTTTCGTTGCGAGAGAAAAAAGTCATAATCTGCAGTATTACATTTTTTGCGTAAAATATGATTGGGCTGTATGGGCTTTGTTTCCTTTGCACTAATTGAAAATTAAAAAGTATTACTAAATGCTAGGCTACTATAATTAATTAATTGCTTGATTTGTTTTTTTATTCATACTATACTCATTTGTTTCCAATTCAATTCGATTCAAAATCTTTTATGCATAACATAATGTGTAAAATAGGTGGTTCACAAAAAATAACATCATTATGGACCCGTTGGGCACGCAATCGTTGAACAAGAGAGAGGAAGCTTATTATTATTAGGTACCTACTATTGTCTTATTTACAGATCATAAAGCTACATTATACGAAGATCACGGCAATTATAAATATTTGAATAAGTAAATAGACAACATTCAACAATATTTTAATATGAAAGGTTTTTATTTATATGGTATTATTATTACACTGAATTTCATAATTAATTCCAGTATTACGTCTCTCATTATTTCTTCGCAATAATTGAGAAAAGCACTATACATACCTCGGCGGGAATGGGATTGCCGGACTCGTAATCATTGTCAAAGCATTACTCGTCCGGCAATCCCTAACTTCCCGGCCTCTGCAGTAATGTACTATTAATTAACAAATATTCTATACAACGCCAAAAATAGTATGCGTTCAAAAAATAAATCTACTGTCATTCTCATCATGCAGTGTAGTGATAAGTATTACCAGAAGCGCTCACAAATCTGTAGGCTTTATTGATTAGTTTTATATCTAATATATAAAATTCTCGTGTCACAGTGTTTGTTACCAAACTCCTCCGAAACGGCTTGACCGATCTTTATGAAATTTTTTGTGTATATTCAGTAGGTCTGAGAATAGGTCGTAAACTATTTTTTATTACGGCGAAACGTAAGTTCGCCGTTATTATGGCGAAACGTAGTTCGCCGGCATAGCTAGTTTTAAAGTAAAATACTTAAGGCGCATAGTAAGGTCAAACATAAAAAATCACTGCAGAAAAAACCGGTTCTCTTCATAAATATTGAATAAAAAAATCTTTAAAAAAGATATGTTATTATTCAACGCATTCTTTAGAGAATGGTCTTTTTAATTTTTTGATAAATTTATTAAAACTTGGTTAAAATGTGACCCAAACATGCCTCGATTTTAAAACTTTAAACCTAATCGCGTCGTAAATATTAGGTTAAATCGTATACTTTCGATTTCAATAAATAAAGTGAACAATATTCTAGGGGATGGTCTTTTTAGATTTTTCTTATTCTCCTTAATTAATTTTTTATTGAAATAATTCATCTTACGCGTAAAGGTTCGCTTAAATATTCCCCTCTTCCTCACTCACTCACTCCTATGTAATCAGTGCGGGACGATCGACCCAAGGTCATTGGGACCACTATGCGCCTTAATTGAAAAAAAATAAATCTTATTTTCTTTATGTTGATCTCTGAGTAATAAACTTATTAATTGTTTTATATAAGTGTAAATTTTGTGTAACTTTTAAGAATCGCACAGAATCCTGTAGAAATGTGTGCAATACAATTTGCCAAAAACATTTCCGGACAATTTTAGGGACATAATAGATTTCTACATTTATGTATACAATTCCTGTAACAAACATAAATAAATTAAGCACGTACCTAATACAATAATTACCGTGTTCGGTTAGCTTGTTTCGAGATGAAACGGGAAGGAAATTACTCTCCACATTTAATGCTCACCCATGGGGGAGATTTTAAACATTACGTTTATGCAGATGGGAGCTGTGTTAGTTGAAAATAGCTCGTAGCTCCAAAGACATTGTCAAATCGTTTTAAGATGAGGCATTATAACGGAAAATAAGCTTATAAGCACGCTGTGTACGCTGTTTGTGCTGTCGAAGTATCTATATTTTGAACAAATTTTGAACGACTGACAATTCCCAATATTGCTACCAAAAGGTTATAAGTATACCTCTAAAATAGATTCGACAAATTTATCACGAATTACCTTCACTGTATCCACATTTTGTTGTATGGATCAAAATACAGGCACAGTTAGCGTTAAGTCAATATGAAAATTGGGATATGAGATAAAGAGTGGATGGGATACCCTGGTGCAGCAACTGCACCATCTTAATATGAGTACTGCATGTATGAAATGTCATTACCAATATAATGAACACACTTGTAAAAAGAACCGTAAGTATAAACAGCTAAGTAGTATTTCAACTAGCTCTGAGTTCAAGTTACAAGTGTGCTCTTGTTCTTTGTAATGAAATTTAATTATTATACTTTGCAACATGTATACCCTTCAGCCTTACTTCAAAACAAATATCTACACGAGTAAGACGTAGTTTGGCGCTTCTAAATTAACTGTAAGGTCCCCATCGATCGACCGCGTTTCATAAATATCGGTATTAATATCGCTATTGCGTAGTCGCTTGTAGTTTTGCAGTCAAAGTCCAAATTAAATTACCATGTTGACCTGTCGCGAGCTATATTCAAACATACTCGTATATGTGTCTACAAAGAATTTATCAAAACAACAACGTTTCTGTTGGTATCTAAACATTCCACTGGCTGAGTCCACCGAACGGCTAATTCGGACCGCGCAGCACAATTGGCTAGATGACAAAAAATTTTTTTTTGCTTTAATAGAAGCTCTTTCATATAATTAACAGAAAGAAAAAAACGGTTATCGAATAACTATAAAAACAACCAAGATACAAGGTATTAAAGATTTTTCTCCATCTCTTTCTAGCAAAACGGCAATTTACAAGGAGTTTATATGACCGTACTCAACAATGACGTCACGGTTGATGTCGGATCTCTCTGTCTAATCGCCTTCAAATTAACAACTTAAAATGCTTGTATCTAATGTATTTCTAAGCCGATTTTAATTCTAATTTCACAGGATTGCATCTTTTTCCACGGTATTTTAATATTTAACGACGAGACGTAAAAATTTGAATTCAGTCATCATCCCGACCCAATTGCAGAGAATGTTGGCGAATATTCAGATCAGAATTTTCGGTTAGCCGCTATCTATGGCTCCAGGACATGCTCGTATTTTTTTTTTTCTCCTACTCCGCGATCTCAAATTGGACGTCAATCGAATGGCAGCGACGCGGACTGCGGCGTCCTACCGCCGCGGGCTGGCTTAAGGCGCATAGTAAGGTCAAACATAAAAAATCACTGCAGAAAAAACCGGTTCTCTTCATAAATATTGAATAAAAAAATCTTTAAAAAAGATATGTTATTATTCAACGCATTCTTTAGAGGATGGTCTTTTTAATTTTTTTATAAATTAATTAAAACTTGGTTAAAATGTGACCCAAACATGCTTCAATTTTAAAACTTTAAACCTAATCGCGTCGTAAATATTAGGTTAAATCATATACTTTTGATTTCAATAAATAAAGTGAACAATATTCTAGGGGATGGTCTTTTTAGATTTTTCTTATTTGCCTTAATTAATTTTTTATTGAAATAATTCATCTTACGCGTAAAGTTTTGCTTAAATATTCCCCTCACTCTCACTCACTCACTCCTATGTAATCAGTGCGGGACGATCGACGCAAGGTCATTGGGACCACTATGCGCCTTAAACCGGTTTTATACTGCACTTGGGTACCTACTATTTTCTTTCACCGTCGTCGTATTTATTTCTGTCTAGGACCTGCAGTCAATCCGTTAAGCCGTCGAGCGTTAAATAATACATTTCAACCGTCGTTTATGATTTTCCGATAGTAAACAAACTAATAGGAAAGTTGACCAACTTACGATTCTTGTTATTTTCAAGTGACATATACCTAATCCTATTTTGTAATCTCGTAATATAAGAATCGTGTTTTAATAGCTAAAACGGAATAATTTTTCATTACGTTACGAATATATACTTAGTTATATTATATTTTCAAATAATCAACCCATAAATTTAATAAAATAAATGCGATATATGTAGATATTTGCTCACTGCACAAATTATGTCGAATATAAACGAATTCTGAACTTTAAAACCAGGTGTTAAAATTAATTACAGACTCAGTAATTAAATTAGGACGGCTTATTTTTCGTAGCTTAGTGACGATTAATTCCATTCAAATATTCATCAGATTTAGTTACTTTTATAACTGAACTAAATTAAATCTTCTATCCTGCCATAATTTGCTTTTGACATTAAAATTTATCACAATGTTCAAACTGCCTTACCTACTTGAAATTAAATTTTTGTTCACGTGATGATGGGGTTAAACAGAGGATGTGATGCATAGTCTCAATGCTAAACAATCAAACAAATCCTATGCTCGCAGGGCACTGCGAGGATAGACTGAGAAATCATCTGTCCTTTTCACTCCTTAGGAATATCTGTCAAATTTATCGATTTTTGTCGAGTATGTCGATCTTAGCTGTCAAATTTTGTTTATCGAGAGTTCCATGCTCGCAGGGC
This sequence comes from Schoenobius gigantellus, assembly GCA_963935595.1. Taxonomy (NCBI): domain Eukaryota; kingdom Metazoa; phylum Arthropoda; class Insecta; order Lepidoptera; family Crambidae; genus Schoenobius; species Schoenobius gigantellus. The sequence continues at coordinate 8,240,121 of OZ012555.1, read as the reverse complement.
TGTTTTGACTGGCTAAATCCAAACTCGATGTATAATTTGAATGTCGTTCTATAATAGTTGGAAGTGTTTGGCCCGCGCTCGGCATTGCCACAGATTAAGCTCGAACGCATACGACCGACCGGTGACCGACTTTGTGGCAGTGGAAAATGAAACATATGGAGTTATACGTTGCAACGCACATGAAATACAAGAAGTCGGCAAAAAAAATCGGCGAATCCCGGCCGACCCGCAGGCCTATTATGGATCTTTCGTCGTACGATATGGTATGATTTTGAGACAAAGAAGTCTTGAAATGCTTCATTTGGTATTACCGATCTCCAATGATATCATCACTATGGCATAATTCCAACGATGTCATTATGATGTAATGAACGAATGATCAAAAATCTGACCGAAAATATTATTTTTCGTTTTGCACTAAGATGTCATAATGATATCATTTGAAAACCATGAGATCGGTAATAGGCCCGCAGCTCTCTAACCACGATCGCCCAAAACAATATTAAAACCGCACACTGCCTACTCACTGACCGACAGTTGGCCGTTTGCACTTGCTTAATAAGAAAGGACGTGTCACTGCTCGGCGAGGGATATACCAAGCACCTGCATTAAATCCATGACGTGCGCTTCTCTCGATGGCCACCGACAGTGTAACAGATGTGTGCATTGAATCGGTCATATGAGTCGGAGGGGAAATCGGGCCGACAGAAAGGCGGTCGTGTGCGTTTGCCGCTACAGAGCAGACGGCGAGCCGCGCAAATTAAAATATGGTCAAACTTCATCTTCGCGCTCGGGGCAATGCTAATTAGTTCCAACGGCTCCTTGTTGAAACACGCTCCGCGATTCTCTGTCTGTATCGCTGACCGTCATGGGAATCGTAACTTCTCCGTTTCATATAATACCTAAGCATTTTTTGAATCCTTTACTTCTTTCGTACGGTGAATAAGCGCAACGAGCTGCGAAATATGCCTTCACAGTGAACAAACACACGGTTTTTCATACAACCAAGTTAGGAAGCAAGCAGATTGCCCACGTAATAGTGAGTTGGTACGAGTACTATAGGTACCTTTAAATTTAAAATTTAGTTCTGCCCCATAAAACAACACAAACACACTTGATTTTCCTTTCCAATAACATACCGACAGTTACTATGGTTACCTTAACGATTTTGTCTACGCGAAGTACGCCCAAAAGTGATAAACTACTTTCTTGATCGACAATATACACTAAATATAAATTAAAATAAAGAAGACATTGGCAAAAATAACAGCGAATCAGCGGACCTAAAAAGGCCTTATTGATAGAATCATTATGTTATCATATGATTGGTATTATGAATTCAGTGGAATTCATCATAAGCAAATTCTATTTGGCAGCTTTGTATGAATATTCGTAAAATGGTCCCAATCAACACATAAGCAGTGGACTATTTTACGAATATTCACACAAAGCTGTCATATTCGCTTATGATGAATTGCACTCCATTCATAATACGAATCATATTATGATTCTGCCGATGCGGCCTTTTATTAGGTTCGCAGATTCAGGAACTTCATTTTCACCAACTTTATTCTGAACTGTCTAAACAACAGTCGTCTGACCCGAACCGAAATAAACGCGGCGTATCGACCGCTCTCCATTCCCTTGGGTTCTCTAATGACGTCATTCAGATCTTGGCAGTCACGTTCGGCAGCGGCAACATAGCACCGGCCCTCTGGTAGTGGTGCACCACTATATAATGCATTTGTATGTGGGGCTTCCGACCAAGGACCACATCACGCGAGCGAACGACCTCCTTTCCGCGCCTTCCAATCAAACATCGAACACTACCGACCGGTTGCACCAAATTTATGTTTTACGATTTCGTAAAAGTAGCAATATAAATACGCAAGAATTACACCATAAATTAGTTTCAATTGTAGTTTTATTTTTTCCTTTACGTTTAAAAAGGTTAAATGTGCGGCGCGAATCATATATTTTTTAGTGAAACGACCCATTTTTAGGTATTAACTTGTTCCTTTTATACGAAATCGTATACCTAACGTAAAACTTTGTGCAACCGGCTGTACGAGTACATGGGGCGCTTATGTTGCGTCGCTCCCTATTCGGCTTGAACAACCTGGTGACACTATTCGGACAGCCGAACACCCTCGAGGAGATGCTTTTCCGTCAGAACTTCAGCAGGATTGGTTCGCCAACAAGGCTTAAGGATCCACAAAATTTCTCGCTTTCTTAACTTATCAAGGTGACGCTGCAAAGGTCACCTTGATTATCTTACGTACGGCGTATCTTTGTTCTAACGCAAACTGTGTAGGATGTAAACCTGGCATTTTGTAAACAGCGCTACGCTTTACGCCGGTAGCACACCTCCGCCGCGGAACTGTAGTAGCGAAACCGCTAAACGATTCTCCCGCGTTGTCGTTTGTACGGCGCGCGAGCTCTGGCGGCCTTGCCTGCTATAACGCGGATATTTCACTATGACGCTGTTTCTGTCGCGCGCGGTTCCGCCCGTTCTGCTCAGATGCCGTCTACACTACTTTGATGTGCGTGACAGTACCAACCTACTTGTCAGGTCTTGAGCAGCATTCGAATTGGTATAAATATTTTTTACAAAAAAATTAGAAACGGCTTCAAAAGCACTTAAAAGTCAAAAATAATATAAGAATTTTTTATCCTTGAAGTCGGTGTCAAATCTTGAGGCTTTCCAGGAGATCGTCGCATGGCTGGCAACAACTTTTATTTTTATCTTTTTAGTAATTTTAATACCAGCTCCGTGAAGCAACTTTAAAGAATACAGGCACGGATCATAATATTAAAAGAACTATGCCCTTACTCCTAATTCTAAATGATCCTTGCATCATCAGCTCTGAATCATGAGATAAAGACTACCAGACGCAAGGTTAAGATAAAATGTGGTATGTGCTTATAAAGTTTGAGTGTCGCTCGATTAATCTGGGATTCCATCATCAGATCCTAACTTTGGGGACAATGTTGCCACACCACCTCGGGGAGTATACTCTTTCGAACACAAAAAGAAATGGCGGAGTAATCGCGTAACACAGACACGCAAAAATAACATCGCGTTGAATTTAGAACCTCCTGTTTTAAAGTCGTCTAAACACCTAGTTGATTACTAAATTCTGTGTAAGATTTAAAGTGATAGTGACCGTCCGTACTACAGATCATTTGTCAGTCAATAAAGTGACCTAAAAAAACTATTACAGCATAACAATAAACGTTAATTTGGTGACATCGCGTGGCTTGCGGCGGCCGCCGCGCCACCCATTACAAAACGAGTGGGTAGTTGAATTTTCATTGAGCACAACGTTGAATTACCCACATTAACCAAACGATAAACTTCATGAATCCGAAAGTTTTATTTTTTGTCATTCACACCAGACATACACCCAATTTCTGAAAGGCTGATCAGCGATAAAATTAACCAACTAGCTGTCAAATCTAATGCTAACTATGAATAGGCTAGATGACTAAAATTTTTTTGTTTTAATAGAAGCTCATTCATATAATAAACTGAAAGACAAAATCGGTTTTCAAATAACTAAAAAAACAACCAAGATATAAGGTATTAAAGTTTTTCTCCATCTCTTTCTAGCAAAACGGCAATTTACATGGAGTTTATATGGCCGTACGTAAACAATGACGTCACGGTTGATGTCGGATCTCTCTGTCTAATCGCTTCCAAATTAACAACTTAAAATGCTTGTATCTAATGTATTTCTAAGACGATTTCAATTCTAATCTCACACGATTGTATCTTTTTTTACGGTATTTTAATATTTTATGACGAGACGTGAAAATTAGAATTCAGTCATCATCCCTATTGAGTTGCTGGAAGCTAAATCAACTTATCACTGTGTTAGTTGACACAGCTGTCAAATTTATCTCAAAATTATTAAGGAAAGACTCATTTTGGGTTTCCAAAATACACATGAATAAAACAAAATATATGATTTCAGCAATGTGACCGTGTCTAAAAATATTTCTCACGAGAAATCAAATTATTAAAAGATAAGTAAATTTTGGCTAACCAACGTTTCGGAAACTCAAATTGATTTGACACTGCTGTTAAGGTGACATGGATGTTAGTTGAACAATAATTTGATCAGCCTTTCAGAAACTGGGGGAAAGAGTTAATTGAGGAAAAATGACAATAACTTTTTTTATTAATTGATATTTATAAAGACGAAACTTCAATTATTCAAGTCCACATTTCGTATAATATTTTATAGACCCAATATTAGTTTCTTTTGTGTTGTGGGTTAACTTGAAAATATATTTGCAAAACTAACTTCAAATTAAATTAACTTCAACGATTTAAAGAGTATTATGATACCTAAGTAACTACTAATTTCTGTTCTGTATCGATCAAATTCTGTACAAATAATTTTCATTTAATTAATGTTTTATAAACCTAATATTACTTTCTTTGATGTTTTGAGAGAACTCGAAAATATATCTTCTTACTTCAAATTACTTAAAATTCAACGTATGACAGTACTAAATTCTGTACAATATCTTGTACTGTTTTGATATAATTCTTAAAAGACTGGTGAAATCCGACATTATATTTTAAAAGGCCTCATATTGTTTATATGGATTCCTTTTCATTAATATTATTATTTTTTGTAGGTTCATTTTCATTTTCATTTATTGTACAAGACATTCAACACATTTTTTACAAAGGAAATGTCATATCGACGAAAACCTGGTTTATGAGTCGAATGACGAGTTCGTTCACATTGTCATAATTATTATAGCTATAAACATAGGTTCACAATAATCAACTGCTCAGAAAATTGCAGTGTGGGTTATTTTCTAATAGATACTTTTTTATAGAACGTATAGATTTACAGTCAGCTAAATATCGCTGCAACAGATAAGTGGGCAGAGTATTTAACACTAATGAAAGAAAATATTTAACATATCTTTTGCCATAAGCGTTGTTATACTTAGGTAAAATATAACATTTCACATTTTTCGGTATATTTGAGGTAATTAATTTTAAATTAACAGTGCCAATACAACTAAATTACTTAAAATACCTACAAATATCTATATTATAATGAGTATATATCTAATAAAATGAAGAAATCATTAGATACATATAGATATATCTATCTCTTTAATCAAATGGTACATACAGGTGCACTAAGAAAATAATTAAAGAGCAATAGTGCTCACAATTTACACGACGAAACACACAACGAATTCCTAACCTCAAAATATTTAATGCGTCAAATCGTCGAAATCTACTTTTTCAGAGAACCAACTAACAGTGAACTTTTTTGTGAGTCTAAAGTTGTTCTTTAGATATCAGTTAGTTTCATTGGTGAACGCGACCTTGAAATGCAGGTCCGGAAATGTATCGAAGTTTGCCAATTTTCTTTATTAACCTGATTTAGGGACAAGTTCAATAGAAAGATCTTAAGTACTGTAATATTAAAAATTGATAAAAAATTGAAATCGATTAAATAAATGTGCAAGTAATAACTTGAATGATAGTTGAACACTTGAAGCTAGAGTTTAAGATACAGTTTCCGATATTTAAGATGTCAAGAACAGTTACGAAGGTTATTAATAATGTATGACAAGAGTTGCTGGTAATCTATAAATAACAGACTGAAATATATCATGGCTAGAATCGAAATAAAATGAGAAACAGTGACCAAAATGCTGAAGTTGAGGATACCCAAAAATCTCAATAAGTTAGGTGCCGGCGACTATAAACACATACGAGTATGTATAATATTTGGTGTTTTTAACCAACTCCACAAAAAGGAGGAGGTTGGAGGATTAATTCGAATGCTTTTTTTATGTTTGTTACCTCATAGCTCCGTCATTTATTAACCGATTTGGAAAATTCTTCTTTTTAACCGACTTCAAAAAAGGAGGAGGTTATCAATTCGGTTGTATTTTTTTAATGTTTGTTACCTCATAACTCCGTCATTTTAAACCGATTTCCAAAATTCTTTTTGTATTTGATAGAGTATACTGCAAGGGTGGTCCCATGGTCAGGATTTGATGATGGGATCCCACAGAAAATCGAGGAAAACACTTTCGTTCACTAAAAAGATTTCATTCACTAAAAAGTTAAAAATATTTTTTTTTTACTAAAAATAGAACCGACTTCAAAACTTTCTTTTTTTAAGAGGATATCCTTCCCAATTGGTCCAGTTGTCACAAAGTCTAGGATCTGGTGATGGGATCTCAGGAAAATCGAAACGTCTAACGTGTTTTATGAAATAATAAAAAAATCTGATATTATTCAGGTATTTGCGTCTGGGAGCAATGAGCCGAGATAACTATGGAAGAATCCTTGACTTAGGAGTTTAGAAGTTAGTTTTTTTTTAATACAATAGGCACGTAATGACCCTTAGTCATAGGCGTAGGTATAACTTTTGGGTTATTCACCAACTCGACACGAGAGACTGGACACACGTGTGCCCAGTTGGTGAAACTCAAAATTAGTATCACCTATTATTTCGTCACTTTCATTCACGCCTAAATTATGACGCGTGTCCAGATGGTGAAACTTAAATTAAATCATCTTATGTTTTCGCCAACTGGACACACGTCCGTATTTTACCACGAAACCATGATACTAAGCCGTGATACTCATTTTGAGTTTCACCAACTGGGCACACGTGTGTCCAGCCTTTCGTGTCCAGTTGGTGAATAACCCTAACTTTTCGAGGGGGGGGTCCAAATTAAAACTTCAATTTTGTTCAATTTGTGAAGGAAAAGTTCATTCTTACCTACGCCAATGCCTTTAGTTGTATTGTATTCTTTCAAGTTAATTCGGTAAGCTGGTATTAAATTCACAAAAATAATATAAGAATACCCACATCGTATTTTTCTTTATTTTGAAGTCGGTGCCAAATTTTAACTCTTGATCATCGACCATCCGCAACGGACTTGAAAATAAAAAAAATGTGGTGTTGTGTGTGTGTATTCTTATATTATTTTTGACTTTTTGTTTTTTAAAGTCATTGTCTTTATAAAAGTTTTTCTTTTGTTAATTAGCGTGACTTTTAAAAAACAATCTAACAGTGCGTCGTGTGCTGAAATAAATAAGCAATTCGTGTCTACGACAAACTGAACATTTGTCGTCATTATTAATGCCATTCGAAAGCCGAGTTCGAAGCAGAATCGTCCGTGAAAAGTAAACTTAGTCGTCCCAAGTTTAAAGTCATCTCCAAACTTATTTAGGGCTGTCGCGGCCAATAAAAATGCACGAATGAAACATTTAATGTCACACAATTTTACAAAAACATGATTTTTCAGAAATAAAATAATTTAGGATTGTATAAGTAAATAACTATCTAAAGACAATAAATAGTTTAAATTAATATAAACAAAATGTTATCTGTCATAGGTGCGAGTAAATAGTACATTTCATAGAAAAAGAAAATTCTTCCAACAACTGTTATTGAATTATCATTATCACCAACCCTTGGTCACAGTTGTACATGGGCCTACCGGCCAATAGGGATATGCTTCCTAACAAGTGCACAACAAATTTGGGTAGTTGTCTGACATTAATAAAACACCGGGAATTTATTTGCGAAGTCACACCAACTGGATAATCATAGATATCGCTAACAAGTTCATTCCATGCAAACTTCGACTCCTTGATTGTGTAACTCAAAATCTGTCGCAATCGCTTTCAGTTTGACAACTAGAGTACATCCATTACTGCTTTATGAAAAGAAGTCGGTTCAGAGTCTTGTGTTGACCGCGCAATGGCTGTTAAATGAAAACGCATTACAACATACAGTATTTTAGGGCTAATCTTTGATGCTTAATAAATACGTATACAGGATTATCTTTGAAGCAGGAGTCAAACTTAATAACTTTTACTATGGTATTGATATGGAAATATCGAATAAAATTTGCTGCCATACAAATATTCAACATCAACTGAACCTGATTTTTTTCGCAATTTCAAGATTAGTCCTGTAGTAAAAGTTGTTCAGTATTCTTATTCTTCAGTAAGGACACAAAATATAGTTCCTGTTTTAAAAGTAGGTAATCTTGTAAACGAAATAAATCCAAAAAATATTGTTTCATTTAAATGTGCAGTATTTGTTCGCGCCATTTAGAGGTTGTGCCAATCAAGCGTTTAAAAATAATTATTTAAGGTTGAGAATTGACAAACAACACTTTAACCCTTTTCCTTCCTATAACCGCATCCTTTTCCTGCACGTACCGTTAAAAAAATACGCGCGAGTGATCTACTATAGTTCATTGCGCTAACGCACGCCGCCGCAGGCATTTTTGTTAATTACTGTTTGACTAACTAATTTATTATCCTAGTATCCTAGTGTATGTGTTCGGGCCCGATACCTAGTGTGTATTAGTGTTGCATCAAGAAGCAGCCCCCCTAGACAAGACGCATTTCGATAATCGCTAATGCAATCGCTAGAAGGAAAATGTATGCGATTTGACATAAGCCCTCGCTTAGCTTTCAAACGATCTTGAACTTTCAACTGTCAAATCTCATACATTGTCCATTTAGCGATTGCGTTAGCGATTATCGAAAGACATCTTGTCTAGGGAGGCAGTACTATTATCTTCATATTACTTATATCGTCCGCGCCGGATGCCGCAACGGGAGCTGCCATAACCACGAGGCTGGTCGTTCGCTGAAGAAAGTGCCATCATCAAGGTACCGTGCCTACCTATTTCCTCGGTGAAGTGTTTAGCGTTGATTCTCATCGCCAAAATAGAGTCCACTCTCTTTCTCAATTTATTTCACCGCACAATCATTATTCGTGCACATAAAAGACAATAAATAGAATTTGCGTATTCTACTTCGCCGACAGCCCTACTGCGATCGATCGTGGCTGGTCGCCAGTTATTTTGGGCTAGCCATCCGGCGCGATGCTATTGCAGACGGAATCAATGTCAAGCTTAATTGGTATACCTCCAGCCGCCCGTTTGTAGATCAATAGCCTTATGATATATTCATTTGGCAACACTGATTTTTAGCATTAATACATGTATACGTCATCATAAAAGCAACTCTGACTCGACGCCAGTGATAAAACAGAAAACGAGTTATTGCAGTCTGATTAATTAATTGAGATATGTGTGAAGCTAGTATTCGACGCCAGACATTGGACACAATGAACTCCACGTCGGGTTTTTTATACTCCCATTTTTAGGGTTCCGTATTTTAGGAGAAAGAAACGGAACCCTTCAATCACTTTGTCCATCCGTCTGTCAAGACCCTTTTTGTCGGGAACGCGTACAGATAACAAAATACTCTGGCCCATGGTCTCTTTCAACTATAAAAATCTCGTAACTGTAGACAACACGATCAAAAGTATGAACGTTTAAGCCGCATATCTTTGCAATTTTTACGACTTCACAAGGGAATCAGAATCTATAAGGTATTTCTCGTTGACCAGGTATCAAAAATTGATAACAAGCAAGGTCTACAGCCTAGGACTAAAATGCACCACCACAGACCACACTCAAACTCAAAAATCTTTATTCAATAAATAGATCTTCACAGGCACTTATTCCCGTCAAACAAATTGCAAGAATCTAATTGACCAACGAAATAATAAAATGTAGGAAACTATGATAAGCAATAACCTTGTATTTACATACACCTCAACCATAATGAAAATGTATGGAAATACAAGTAAAATAAAGAAAAAAAGGTGACACTACACTTGTTCGGAAATTGTGAGAGCCTTCTCGAGACCACCCAACTATCCAACCGACTACACTATAAACGCCAGTAACCAGTCACTATAGTAGGGCGGTTCGCCAACTCGTTACATTAAATAAGATTTTTAAATTATTAATCAGATTACAATACAAAAAGTTAATTTGTAATATAGAAATAAAAACCACAAGTTTGAAGTAAATGCTACAACAGTCTTCACAGTTAAATGGCAAAAAAAGCAAGTTAAAAAAATTATGAAATAAAATATTTAACTGTAGGTTGAATCAGTCAATTCAGCTATTCAGATGGAATCTGTAGATTCATTTCCCAGTGTAGAATTTCATTTCCATATTCTGGAAAGTGAGAAAGTGATACTTAAAATTAAATTTAATATTTGATGGCTTAATTATATTTCGCAAATCGGGGTGTAGGCTGTCTGTAATTCGGGGAACTAACTAGATAGGCCGATGTATGTTCGCCATAATGTATTATTAGTACTTAACGTGCAAAGCTGGTTTCGTGCAAAGAACCAGGGGCCCAATTCAGCTAATAAGCTACAGCCGAATCGAAACTGAACCGTTGCGGTCGACCAATCGGAGCGCTTATATTGCCTTTCAACTGCTCGATGACGTGATAATGTGGCGTTCTGATTGGTCGATCGTAACGGTTCAGTTTCGATTCGGCTGCAGCTTATTAGCTGAATTGGGCCCCTTGTGTATTTTTATACAACTAAGTGCAAACAAGCATAGGACTGCCCACCTAATGGTAAGTGGGAACAGTAACTTATAGATGTATACAGAATGTAGGATTTTACAGTGGACTAGTGTCAAAAAACTGTTCTTTTTTGTAATATAAGTGAAGCGTATTCGTTTTGCAAATTTACTTTAGTATTTTCTGATACTTAAGACTTAAAAAAAATCCAAAACAGAAGTTTGTTAAGTGTATAAGAAAAGACAGTGACGATATAAAAATGTTGAAATTTTAGATAATAAATATAAAAATCGAAGAAGAAACATTCATTAAAATATTATTTTGCTTAACGTTCTTTTATGTTTGCACCTCGCCAACAAGTGAATGAATCAACAAGTGATTTTTTTTATGTTTTGGTGGCGAATTTTATTTTAAGTTTTTTGAGAAAAAAAAGTTTAATTATAAATTGATATAATAAACTGTAACATCTAAATTCGCCAAGGATCGCAACAATAGTTACTGAGATAGGTATTAGCATTTATTTTATGGCTGCCACCTGTAGGTAGGTAAAAAAATTACCCATCAAATCTGAAAAATACGCCACCAAAACCAAATTATGTCCACTCATCGAGAATTATTTTCCATCTAGCCGCCAAATTCGAAATTGACCCGCAGAAAATAATCGAATTATGTTTTATGCAAAATCTTCGGGGGACGGCGCGCTACTGTTCGGCTTTAGGCCCCTTTTCTATACGAGCGTTATTATCATACAGAAGATAAGGTGAAACTAGATAGTGCCTTTAAAAATATATAGCCTCGGCAGGGACGTTATATGTAAGTATCCAGTCGACAGACGCGTTCAACGAAATAGTCTACGTCGTAACGTAACGGCTGGATGTACGCACAATACCGTGCCCTCGAGGCGGTAACCGTATTCCAAATAACACAGTACTAGGGATGTGCCAGTCCGATTTGACTGAGTCTTCGAACCGAACATTTTCCAGTCACCGAAGATCGAAACGATTCAAATAATATTGAATATCGAATCGGGTCACAATTAATCGATTTTACCACTGAACTGTATTATATTACTATAATTACTATGTAAATTTTCTGTCTCCTAGTTCCTTTCGCACTAGTTTTTTTTGAGTTGGATGTTTGGTAACAACATCATCAATTGTATAACGTTCATATTTTTTACATTCAAAGAGTATGTTAGTATACCAGTTGTATGTTTGTTTGACTGTGAAAATCAACTCGGGAAATGGGGATTTGAAAGTGGAGACAAAAGTAGACCTTCCGAGTTTCTCCCCTGTTCTTCCAGGGAAGGCCTTCCCAATTTCCGAAAAGGTAAAGAATCAAGTTTTTTTCTTACTTGAATTAGCAGACATCTTGGAATATATGTACAGAATACTCACGAGTTTAATTAATAATCTGATTATAAGTTGTCAGAAATCAGCTGCGCCACCGCCTAACTCATAGCGATGCGCTCGCTATCGTTCTAGCGTCACAGGAGATTACGAAATTATAAAGGTCCCTGTAGACGATCAAACATGTTTGTCAAATTTACGTGTTTGTTCGTGTAGGGCTGTGTTTGACGCGTTTGACAAACGAACTACGTGTTTGATGTGTTTGAAAAGAATCTGGATTGACGTCGTGTTTGATGAAAACGTGAAGTTTGTCAAGCAAGTTTGACAAACATGTTTGATCGTTTACAGGGCTCTTTAAGTGACGTCACAAACGAGAGCTAAACGACAGCGAGTTAGGCCCGCCGCCTAACTCACTAGCGAATGCATCGCTATGAGTTAGGCGGTAGGGTCTCAGTCAGGTGCGATCATAACTGATCAGCAATCGGATATCTTGTAGACACATCGGCAGGCTGATTATGTAACTTTGATTGAAATTGTTGCAATCAAAGTTTTGTTGCTAACAGGGCAAAAATTTCAATCGATGAAATGCGATCACATATTAAGCATATTCAGTCAGTTTTGTCAATTGCTATCCATAAAACACTGACGTGAAGTTGCCGCGGAACGTGGATAGTCCGACTTATTTAAAAAGTCACGTACAGTCGGCGTCATCATCATCATCATCACAGCTCATATACGGCCCCACCGAGGGGCACGAGCCTACCCTGACCAATTATGGTAGGGCGATTAGGCCTTAGTCAAACCACGCTGGCCCAGTGCGGATTGGTTGACTTCACATACACCTTTGCATTACTTCGCAGGTGTATGCAAGTTTCACGATGTTTTCCTTCACCGTAAGAGCGTCAGATAAATGTACATATGAAATTCGTGAAACGAAAAACACATTGGTACATGGCAGGATCGATCGCGGGCCTCCCAAATCTACTCGGGGCACAGTCCAGTGCTGAGGCCACAGCGTCACCGACATATATAAGCGTCATATAATAAGGAAATCATTAAATTTAGCAGTGTTTTAGCTCTATGATGTTTTGAAATTGCAGATTTTCATATAATTTGTGCTTGATTTGGATCTCGGATCGATCGATTGCAGAGCCCATCCCTATCCGGCAGGTTATGACGCCACAACTGAACACGCGAGGAGGATGAATGTGTTTATTTTAGACAGTGGCTCGATAAATAAAGAGAGCGCGGGATCGATTGTGCAAATCCCCCACTAAGCAGCGTAAGCCCCGTACCGCGGCGCGGAAGGTGTTACAAGCACGCAAAAAGAACTCACCATTTTTCTCCACTTTATTTAGCGATACAAATTTATTGATACGATCGCTTCCGTGAAGGTTATGGAAGCAGCTCCTTCTGATAAGTTTGATGAGACTGCGTCACACACTGTTATAAGACCTGGTAGACCTTAACTACGTATAACAAGCCCTTTCAAAATGAAAACAATAAGTTTTTGTTTAAGGCAAAAAATATATGAGACTATTCACTAAATAAGACTATAGTCACCCTTCGACTCGGTGAAATTGATTCATTGATAGAGTAGAGTTATCCTATTAGGATAGGTACCTACTATGAAAATATTTGACTATCATCATCCTACTTTGTGTTAGTAACAATTTGTTAATACTTAAGTACTTACTTATTAACTTAAACAATTTGTTATTACTTATTTTTTTCATTATTACAATTTAATTATTATTTAGAATTATTATTATTTTATTATTTTTATATAAACTATATATATTTTTAAGTACTTAATTACAATAATAAACATGAATGAGTCTTCGAAAATGATTGCAATTTAACACAAAGAGTATAACCAAAATAAATACTATTTAAATTATTCACCACTAGCTTTCCGCTCGCGGCTTGGCCCGCGTTTTGTTTTCCCGTGGGAATTTTATATATTCCCGTAGGATAAATAGCCTACCGGTCGCGGCTCCGCCAACGTTATTGTTTTCCCGTGGGAATTTTATATTTTCCCGTAGGAAAATGTTGTAGCCTATGTTAATCAGGGATAATGTAGCGTTCTAACGGTGAAAGAATTTTTGAAATCGGTCCAGTAGTTTCGGAGCCTATTTCTAGAAAAATACAAATCTTTCCTTCTTAGAATATTAGTATAGAATCGGAAGTCTTCAAAAGTTCACACAGATGATGTTGCGGACTGAAACTAGTAGAATATCACGTTTTTACGCTTTCAATTACTCTTGCAATTCGTGAGTATCTTCGTTGAGACAGAGGCACAGTTGAAAATTTCGAATTATTTATGACAATATTTCGTTTTTTTTAAATAGCCCGTGTCGAAATACTAAGTACCTACCTACTTAGCTTTCACAAAAATAAAATCTTTTAAATAAAATAAAAATTCAGCCATATCAGTGAAGAAGAAACGCAAGTGACGCACTTTTTGGCCGCTGCTCCAAATGTTTTTTAATTTATCTATAACTTGAATTATGTTACTTGTCATACAGCCAATTGGGATGATGACTGAATTCTAATTTTTACTTCTCGTCATTAAATATTAAAATACCGTGGAAAAAGATGCAGTCCTGTGAAATTAGAATTAAAATCGGCTTAGAAATACATTAGATACAAGCATTTTAAGTTGTTGACTTGAAGGCGATTAGACAGAGAGATCCGACATCAACCGTGACGTCATCGTTGAGTACTGCCATATAAACTCCTTGTAAATTGCCGTTTTGCTAGAAAGAGATGGAGAAAAATCTTTATTACCTTATATCTTGGTTGTTTTTATAGTTATTCGAAAACCGTTTTTTTCTTTCTGTTTATTATATGAATGAGCTTCTATTAAAGCAAAAAAAAATTTTTTGTCATCTAGCCTAAAAAATGCACTCTTCGAGCATATACAACGTGTCTCATATCTCCCCATAAAAATTATAACATTTAATATGCATCTTGTTATTAAAACACTAATTTCACAAGTTCCACTTGAATCTTTATTATATTTTAATTATTGCGACCGGTTTCGATACATCATCGTCAGGCAATAAACAAATTTCATAAGAAGGGTATATTTACATAAATATACCCTCACGATCTTTATAAAAGCGTCAAAAGTTGTTTTGAATGTACCTTCGTTTTGTTGGACAATATTAATAGCAGATAGATCAAACTGTGTCACAGTGCAGTCAAAGTCGCGTATATCAAAAATGAATAAAAAAATAAACATGAAATTGGTGGAATGTCATAAGTGATTAAAATATTACAATTTTACGTCGGCAAGTCAAGTTATTACAGATAAAATTATTAATGTCAAATTGGTGCAATGTCATAATAAGTTATTAAAATGTCAATATTACATTGGTATGTCAAGTAATTACAAATAATAATTTAAAATAAAATATAATACTAATAATAATTAAAAAAATAGTTTGATATTTTCGTCACAACTTAAAATAATTTAATAAGGGCGATGTAGATAGACAAGTTTGGTCATTCAGAATGCGGGTATTGATCTTGTGTCTATTAACCTCTATTGCTTCTAAAGCATTGAGCTTTCTTCCTTTGTCAGCAACATGAAGATATTTTACGTTCTTTGATGGGTCGAAATCGTGTCCCTCATCATTGAGGTGTTCCGCGAAAGTTGAAGACTGGGTTTTCTTCTTCCAACTAGCTATATGTTCATTTATCCTAATTTTGAACTTCCTACCCGTCTGTCCGACATATATCCTTCCACATGTATTGCAGGATAGGCTGTAGATGCCACTCTTATTTTCAATAGGAACTTTTTCTTTGTTATTGCAAATGAGGTTCTTAAGGGATCCAGTACTGTAGAACGCTGTTTTTATTCTTGGGCTATCTAAGAGTCTTTGTAGCTTTTGTGATATCGAGCCTAAGTATGGAATTTTGACCCACCTTTTCGGTTCTATGTCTGATTTCGTAGTGATCGTCGGAAGTAACAAGTTCTCCATTCTCTTTCTTAATTTTCTTTTCAAAATATTATTTACTATTGTATCTGTGTAGCCGTTGTTCATTGCTATTTGTTTAATAGTGTTCAGTTCCTCGGCGTAGTCTTTTTTATTCATCGGGACATTGACCAATCTATTTATGAAAGAGTGGAACGCTGCATGTTTGTGGGTATCTGGGTGTCGTGAAGATGCGTGGATTACATTGTCGCTGTAAGTTGTCTTTCTATAGATTTTATATTCATGGTGTCCTTCATACAACGTTATTGTGAGGTCAAGAAAATTGATGGATTTCCCACCCACTTCCATCGTTAGCTGAATACATTTATTCAAAGAATTCATGTAATCTTGTAGTTCTAGTAATGTTTGGTCATCGCCCACCCACAAGCAAAGAATATCATCTACATACCGGTACCAATATAATAGGTTATTTTTATACTTCGATTTTAAGATTTTCTTTTCAAAATTATCCATAAAAATATCTGCACAAAGAGGAGATAAAGGACTTCCCATGGCCAAACCTTCCAGTTGTTTGTAAGTCTTTCCTTCCCATACAAAATAGTTTTGTTGTAAACAAACTCTTATCATAGCTTCCAAGTCAATTATTTGTTGAGGTTCCAGTTTTGATTCTACTAAAAATTCATCAACAATTTGAATCGTTTTGGAATCGTTGGTCAGTCGAATATGTGTCGGAGCTACAAACAAGAAGCAAATGGCATCAGCATAAGGATGACCTCAAGGAGAATATGCTGGTCCTAATTAAAGATGACAACTTACCACCGTTAAAATGGAGCTTGGGGCGCATAGTCAAGACTTACCCAGGCAAAGATGGCATATCTCGTGTGGCTGATATACGCAAGGCTGATGGCATCGTGAGACGCGCATTCACCAAGATTTGTCCACTTCCTATTCATGAAGACATCAAGCCAATTAAGGTCACGCATGATACCTCGCATGAATAATTTCTTGGAATCTGAAGTTTCCAAGGCCGGGAGTATGTTTATGCGTTGAACTGATACCTACCACTCGTTCATTCATACCATAGACATATACAGCAACAGCAACTTCAACATTGACGTTCAATGACGTCATATATCTCGGAGGACTACCATTGGACGAAGCACTGAACTGAACAGCGGAGCGATCGCCGGTTCAAATATTTAAAATATCATTGTCATTAACGCACAAGCTACGCAAGGACACACCTATGAAATTTATCTTGTATATTATTATCGCATTAAATAGTAAAATTTGAAAGTCTTCGCTTCTAATTTCTCCATCGCCACCTCAACTCATCACGCTTACGCATTGCCAACATATTTTACTGACCAACGATTTCGACCCATCAAAGAACGTAAAATATCTTCATGTTGCTGACAAAGGAAGAAAGCTCAATGCTTTAGAAGCAATAGAGGTTAATAGACACAAGATCAATACCCGCATTCTGAATGACCAAACTTGTCTATCTACATCGCCCTTATTAAATTATTTTAAGTTGTGACGAAAATATCAAACTATTTTTTTAATTATTATTAGTATTATATTTTATTTTAAATTATTATTTGTAATTACTTGACATACCAATGTAATATTGACATTTTAATAACTTATTATGACATTGCACCAATTTGACATTAATAATTTTATCTGTAATAACTTGACTTGCCGACGTAAAATTGTAATATTTTAATCACTTATGACATTCCACCAATTTCATGTTTATTTTTTTTTTATTCATTTTTGATATACGCGACTTTGACTGCACTGTGACACAGTTTGATCTATCTGCTATTAATATTGTCCAACAAAACGAAGGTACATTCAAAATAACTTTTGACGCTTTTATAAAGATCGTGAGGGTATATTTATGTAAATATACCCTTCTTATGAAATTTGTTTATTGCCTGACGATGATGTATCGAAACCGGTCGCAATAATTGAAATATAATAAAGATTCAAGTGGAACTTGTGAAATTAGTGTTTTAATAACAAGATACCATGGAGTTCCATCAAGAAATTACAACACAAAGCTTTAACTATTTAATATGCATTTAATTTTATTTAAACTATCAAAAGTGCCAACCTAAAACTGTTCTAAAACTGAATTTTCATAAATTTGACAATTAAATTCGATTGATATAACAAGTTATTAAAGTTGACACATTCTTTTCAGTTAAATGAATATTATAATTTTTATGGGGATTTATAAATGAATATGACAACAATTTTAATAAAATGTTGGTATAAAATCACACGAAAACATGCTTAATTTTCGTTGCGAGAGAAAAAAGTAATAATCTGCAGTATTACATTTTTTGCGTAAAATATGATTCGGCTGTATGGGCTTTGTTTCCTTTGCACTAATTGAAAATTAAAAAGTTTAGTATTACTTAATATACGTAGTATCTCTATTATAGTTTGTGTACTAAATGTTAGGCTACTATAATTAATTAATTGCTTGATTTGCTTTTTTATTAATATTTATTTATTGCATACCATAATGTGTAAAATAGGTGGTTCACAAAAATAAGATCATTAGGGACCCGTTGGGCACGCAATCGTTGAACAAGAGAGAGGAAGCCTATTTTTATTAGGTACCTAATATTGTCTAATATACAGATCATAAAGCTAAATTATACGAAGATCACGGCAATTATAAATATTTGAATAAATAGACAACATTAAACAATATTTTAATATGAAAGGTTTTTATTTATATGGTATTATTATTACACTGAATTTCATAATTAATTCCAGTATTACGTCTTTTATTATTTCCTCGCAATTATTGAGAAAAGCACTAAACATACTTCGGCGGGAATGGGATTACCGGACTCGTAATTATTGTCAAAAGTATAACTCGTCCGGCAATCCCTAACTTCCCGGCTTCTGCAGTAATGTACTATTCCCGTGCAGTCAGATGAAGGTCGTAAGAGTAGGTAAATGTTCATAACTAAAGTTGGCTTTTCTTCTGTGACAACACTACCGAAACGCAACGATAACTGCCTTGCGAACTACCCGTCAATTTCTTGTCACACACCTGCGACAGTGCATCCTGTTCGCCGGGCAATTTTTCAGGTGCGGACCGCTGGCAACTAATTTATGACCACCGCCACCAGGAAGGAAACCAAATTACCATACGACGTCCGCGCCCGACAAAGAAACTGGGCACTTCCTCCGATACCGCCACTGACGCAAAGCGCCTGTTGGTACGCATTCCTCTAGCTTTTGTACTTGTAGAAGATTTTTTTTGTCGGTTTTTTGTTTTTATTTTATTTCACTTATTTCTACTCGGCGACTTAGGCCCATAGATAAGCTAACATACATATCTATTACGCAGGTGATTTGGTTCCGGGTGATTTGCTGGTGCTGGCATTGCTGTTCCGGTTTGAAGGGTCAGATATGGCAGAGAAATTACATGAGATGTCAAGACACGGTAGACTTGACATCTCATGTCACAAGATGGCAACGTACATTGGTAGCGACACGTCCCTCCCCGACGTGTCCTCCTAATTTTGTTGATGGGGTGGATGGGTATCGTTGGGTTTTAGTCGGTAGACCGCGGTCTCTCAATTGCACACTGCCCCCTGGCCGCGGAGAGTCCGACATAGCCTCGTGGGTTTGCAAGTAAGAGTATTATAGGAGACTGTAATCACTTACCATCGGGTGGGTAGCCTGCTGATTTGCCAATTGTGTTGTATAAAAAAAGGCAAGTAAAACTACAAAGCACAACTCAACGGAAAATTCTTGTAAAAGGTTTCTGCTTATAGCTTAAATTCTACTATAAGTACTGTCCAGTATAGAAATCCCAGGGAAAAAAATGCAGGGAAAGCTGTGGGTGAAAAACTTGTAGAAAATAATTTCAAATGACTCAACGTATGGTGCTCAATAAATTCTCAGTTAACTCACATTCTAACACTGGCTGAAATGTATCTACCGAAATATTAATTTAGCACTAACACTCTTGCGTGCGTCGAGATAATAAAATTTCTGTGCCATAATAAAGACCCATTTTAATTAACCACAATCAGTTAAGTGAATGTTTCGAGAAAAATAAACGAATACACATAAGGTAGAGTGGAACTAAAATACCCGTAGAACAGTGCACAAATTAGTGCAGTCTTTTACTAAGTTGTCCACAGATACTGTTTCAAAAACTTATAAAATCCATTTTAGAAATAATCCAGTCCAGATTATAAGTCTTTTTACGTCAAACGGAATGTATATTTATGTTTATATACTTATTTTACAAGCATTAAACAAATTATTTATAAATTTATATTAGATTGCATACATTATACTTACACTGGGCAATAAAGAGTACAAGAGGGCAGGCAGAGGATATCAGTTGGACAGCCTGGCAGTTTTCAAATTTGTTGTATAAAAATGTCCGTCGTGTCACAAAGCAATATGTCCATTAGGGCTCCCTTTCTTATTCTATGGTTGCTTTTTTATATAAATATCTATTGAACTTCGATTACATTGAGACAAGTGTTAGACAACGAATCAAAGAAGATTTTCAATAAAGTGCGCTGGAAATCAAAATATAACAAAACAATTCATGTGAAACCGTACCTAAAATCGCACGGGCGCCCAAAAAACATTTTTATTCGATAAAGAAAAAATACAACAGCTCCTCGAGGGGGCGGCCTTTAGTTCAATGACAATATTATTTCAGTTAAAAGTAAGTTCCGCTCATCCGATCCATTCCCCTCGTCCGGGGATATTCAAATAAGACATTTGGCACCATCTAACGGCCTCATGTGGACTTTGGGCCGATAGAAATAAGGCTTGCACAAAGACAGGGCCCCTCTCGACGCGGCCTCTCTTATTTTTCCATTTGGTTTTTGATAGGCGATACGTTAAGCCGCAGTATGTCCGCCGGAGGAAAATATGCTATTACGATATGAGCGGTTACATACACAAGTTCAATAGGAAATACGATATAGTCACCAGCTTATATTTTATATAAGCGAATATAATATATGAGCGTAGGTGGCGCTGTGAACTCGGCACTTGCCTTCCAGTCGGGAGGTCCGAGGTTCGAGTCGAGACCGCCATTTATCAATGTGTTTTTTGTTTCGAATGTCATATGTACATTTTTCTGACGCTCCTACGGTGCAGGAAAACATCGTGAGGCAACCTGCATATATCTGCGACGAGGTTCAATGGTGTATGTAAAAAATCGACCAATCCGCACTGGGCCAGCGTGGTTGACTAAGGCCTAATCACCCTAACATAGGGTAGGCTCGAGCTGTGATGATGAATATTTTATGTCTACAGATGTAATTGAGTGTACTAGATGGTACAGAGGACGGCAGCTTAACAAAGTCATGTGAAAAAGTAAACCACTGACGTCCAAATAGTGTTGTATATGTATATATATACCTAACAAATACCAACGTGATCTTCAGATGATCATTCCAGATTTCAAATCGAGATTTCTTTTGATCACCTACGGTAGTGCCACTTTAGCCTCAAACAGACGACTCCAGCGCTATTCGGTAAATTTGGCTTATCTCAATACTAGATCGGGCGCGTCGTGAAGCAAAAGGTATAAGAATTGAGTGGGGTAATGTCATTGGTATTATCCTTTTTTAAGGCGGTATAATCTATTTTTTTTTTGTAAATCTTTTTGGATCCCCTTTTCGGGATAAAAAACTAAGGCGCCCCTTGGACCATAACCATAGATAGAGCGAAAGTGTATAATAATAAACAAGTCCATACTTTTCTCTGACATTGTTTTTTATTGTAATGTGAACCTTGCCTTTTTGCGTGCGTGTACCTCTTGTGCTTGCGGCTTGGGTTCCCTACTTACCTAACGGTCAGCAACGCACACTGACTCTCTGCGTGCGTATGTGTGTGGGTGTGTGTCAGTATGTGGGTTCGCCTGTGCTTGCAGCTTGGGGTGCTATACTGACCCGTGCGCGTGTGTGCGGAACGCTGTCAGTGTTAGTAAGTTTTTTGTGGTCGGAGCTTGGAGTGATGGGTTAACATCGCACAGAGGCTGTGCGTGCATGTGCGTGTACTTTTTTATATATCGCACAATACTCGTAACTCTGGCCACAATCTCTAGTCTTTTCTGGTCGTTCCGGGCTAACTTTGAAACTGACTGTATTGCCAGACGTGAATTCCAACGGAAATCATGTGACCGACATAATTGTAGCGTGAAAACGGTTATAGACTACAGTACATACTCGTACAATACAAGGCTTTGGAATCACGTAATCAAAACATTGATTACGAGCTTAGAGGACGAGGGCTTAGCAACGTCATCAAAATGTAGCATTTCTCGGAACCCTCGAAATAAACAGACACCCACCAGATGCTCATCACAACGAAAGGCGAGCCCACCTCAATTGTTCGCTCCGCGGAGGGGACAGACCGCCCTTAAGCCCGGTAAGTCGCCGGCGTGTTTGCTCCGAAAGCAATAATGGACCGTGACACCTCTAACATTTGACTACGCAAACCGGCACGCCTAGATTTAGTTGAAATCCAACTGTATTTACCGTATGCCGAACGGCATGCCTTTGATGTTAATGCAAAATACATAATGATTTCCATTTACTTTAATTATCTCTGTTAAAATGTAACAAACTCATAGCGAGAGAGAGAGAGAGAAAATAGCCCTTGTTGGTTTTTCCAGTGCAAGGTCTCCCGCCGTAGACTCGTGAACCATTGGCGTAGTTTCTTTGATGTGCAAAAGTAATTATGTAATAATCCAATTGAAAAATCGACATTGAATTGAACCCTTCAGCCATATTGATAATTGATTGTTTGATAACTGGTTACTTTAAAATAATTTTTTTCACTGTTTCGTAACTAGTTACTAAAGAAGAATTGAATTTTTCTGCATTCGTAACTAGTGTGAGATAACTAAAATTGTTTTACATTTTCAAGAAATAGTTAAGTGCTTAACAGGAATCATAACTGTCCTAAGGGAAAAAATTAATAAACCCTTTGATTAGTAGTTCGGTTGTTCTAATAACCGAACTACTAATCAAAGGGATGACTGAACTGATGAGACTTTCGGCTTCAGAGTATTATTATCTATTCTGCGACTTCGGATGTACATGCCATCAGGGGCCGTATTCTGCTAGCTTTAACGCATTTGTGGCGTGTCAATAACGCTTTAATAGCATCGCTTTTTGAGACAGTTATTGTTGGTTAACCGAATACTAACTAAAACATATGTCACTTTTGACTTATTAAGAAATTATGGTACAAATAAATTGCACTAGGAAATGCGCATAAAAGCGACAAAAGCAGTTTTATTGAAACGCTATTACGACGCGACACTGACGTTAAGATTAGCGGAATTAGGCCCCAGTCACGTGACATTGTTCCAAACCAATTACGGATGAAGTTCTTAATCTCTCCCAATTAGAAGAATAAACAAATGCAGTCTTAGACAGTGTAAGACTTAAGGTGCAAACAAACTGGGATTATGTGATGCCACGCCACGTTATGTGATTGGTCGCGTTAACGACGTAAGCTAAGTGTAGTTCTAAATAATGTTTTTTCTAACATTTTCTAATAAGAGCGCGATGTCTTCTGATGGACGTAACATTACATACGTGGCATCACATAAGCCCAGTTTGTTTGCACTTTAAGACCGATGTCTTCTGATGGACGTAACATCACATACGTGGCATCACATAAGCCCAGTTTGTTTGCACCTTAATGGGCTTAATTACACTTATCCTAGTTAGGATCCGATTTAAGCATACATTGAAATTATTATTATTCGTATTCAAAGAATGCACATTATTATTATTATTATTATTTCATATCGAAACCAATAATCGCGATAAAAGCCACACACACAACTTGAGCAAACAATTTGTCAGAGCCGACACGAAATTACCCCACATCAAAACTCGACGAGGCCAAAAAGTTAATAAACGCAAAACTAGCATCCAACCCTCCGCCCGCCGCGAACTTATTATAACATAACCACAACTATTAACAAGCGAATACCGAACGCATACCGTAACAACAATAAAGGAACTGTGAAGTTGCCTATAAGTGTTGCGAACAATGGCGCGGTGCAAATGAAGGGACCGGTTAATTTATTGTAGCCCAATTGAATCTTGAGTTGACAATCGCGCGGCCTCGGGCGAGTCTCGCTCGACCTCTCGAGTTTATGATCCGAGGGCGGATTCCACCAATGAAGCGAAGCCAAACGTCCGTTCAACCGTTTGGAACGCACAATTGTCATTCAAACGTTCCACGAGGTGGTTATGCGGCATTTTTATTAGTTGAACGCAACGTATCAGTTTAATTCTGGCTTTGGTTTGTGGAATTGACCCTTTGTTTCATTATACCCACTGTAGTTAGAGCCCCTCAGACCTTTACATAAGAACGGCTGTAATTAAACATTATTAGATACCCAACTAGAATTCGACCTCTACACGGGAAAAGTGAAAACAATATTAAAATTATACATAAACTTTACGGTATTAAGCTCGAGTACGTTTGAAGTTAAGGGCCCATTTCAAACTAATTCAATAGATTTTATTATTTATTATGATTACGAAAGTTTTGATATTCAAAACTCGGGCTTTTTATTGTAGATAGACACTCAGTGTTAACTCTTGAAATAGAGTCAAATAAAATTAAGTATGATGCTAGATTATGATAAACGTAGGGGGGAGGGGTTTCAACGGGAAAAAGCCAACTTTACCAGCCCCCTAACCATGATCACTTAAAACAATATTAAAACCGTCGACGCCGCTATAATGTCCTCCTGACCGATATTCGGTCACGGCGGCCAAACTGAACACAGACTAGCCATCTGCGTGGGAGATATTATAGTGCACAAGTGACTACGCAAACGCAAGTGCACTCTGCGTTCCTTCACTCGCATAGTCCGATCGGTGGGACGGTTAGCTGATACGATCAGGGCGAGATCAGGCGCAGGACCCACTGATAAGCACGAAGGAGTTCGAGATGTTTGGAATGGTAACCCATCACAGGACTGACCACAAACCAACGTTGCTTAACCTTAGCAATCGTTCGCCGAACGCACGCGCTAATGCGCCACCAAGTTCCTTACCGGTACAGCTAAACATTCGCTGTATATATCGGTGTCTGATTCAAGATTGTTTTAACTTTGCTCAATGATAAATCGTAAGGCCCTTGGTTGCGGAGTCTTAAGAACCCATGTAAAAATTATGGTATGCAATAAAACATTTGAATTTGAATTTGTCTCGGTGCATCGTGGCGATCAACAGACAGGCTCCCCACTAACTCGCACTTGGCCAGCGTGGGGGGACTGACACAAGTTCTCCCTTTTAAAGGAGGCCAAACGTCCAACAGCGTCAGTGCAGTATCACCAGCGTCAGTGTCAGCGCGTTGCATTAGGCCAATTTCGTCTCGTCTAAGGGAGAAATTGGCCTCTTTAGGGCTCCGTAGTAAGCAAGGAACCCTTATAGTTTCGCCATGTCTGTCTGTCCGCGCTTTTACTCAGAGATAATTAGTACTAGAAAGCTGTAATTTGGTATGGGTATGCCAAAAATGTGGTGGAAAAAAACATTGAAAAAAATTTTTTGAAAAAAAATCTAGTAGTTAGGACTTGCCCACACAGTGCGGGGTACCTATAGCTACTAAGCCACCTCGACGTCCATCTTGTCTTTGGCCGAAGTAATCCAGGGACTGGGAGACCCAATTTCTCCGGACCACCCTGAGACGGCACAGCCAGCTACGGGCCAGGTCTTAGCGCCTGTGGGGGATTACCCTGGGCATAGAGGTAATCATCAGACGGGGAGGCCACACTTAGGGCGGTCATGGAAGACGGACTGCACAGGCCCGCCTTCTACCGGCCAACCGTCTGCGTCAGAGGCGAGCGGCGTTAGAATCGTTTCGCCGCTCCCTCTTCACTGCCTCCGTTTGCAAGATTGCATCCTAGGAGAAGTTGGCCTAATATAGTTGAATGAATAGAGAGTTTAATGTTTTTACACACAACAGAGAGGCTCTTCGCTTTCATCTCACCTGATGGTAAGTGACGATGATGCCGAAGATG
The DNA here is from genome assembly GCA_963935595.1 of Schoenobius gigantellus. Classification (NCBI taxonomy): domain Eukaryota; kingdom Metazoa; phylum Arthropoda; class Insecta; order Lepidoptera; family Crambidae; genus Schoenobius; species Schoenobius gigantellus. The sequence goes on along the minus strand of OZ012555.1, from coordinate 8,214,354 downwards.
GAAGCGAGCTTCATGTGGACTCCTCCACAACTGAGGAACTGGCTATCTCACCTCTAATTGTCGACAATGTTATTAGCATTGTTATCATTACGACAGGCTTAGATAAGATGGTGGTAACTAGCCAGGCGGGTTCAGAAGCGCTACCACCAACCACCCAAATCGAAACAAGTGAGAGATTCATCGGATATACCTACAAATAAGTGACAATTTTAGTGAGCGACGTACTCGTATTAACACAGTAACACTAATGGATTTGGGAAACATCTCGAAGATGCAAATGAATGAATGCAAAGCGTTCGATGTCCAAGATGAGACAGCGCGCCGAGTCGCTAAAATCAATGCTATTTTGCATTTCACCCGAAAACAAAATAGGTACGCTTAAACAGAAATCGATAGGCCAGTTGTCTCCGTTTACATTTGCTTGCGGAGAATTCGAACGAAAGATGTCTGAACTAATTCCCATATCACCAGTAAAATCCGTTTGGAATACACCATTGTATAGGACTGATTCGTAGCAACCCACTCACTCCGAGGAAATCAATTGTATTCTACGAAATGAACCTTTCAACAATCGTGCCAGCAACCTGAAAAAATATATGAATAACCGTTCAGTATTGTTTTCTAATAAAGACTTCAAAATACGAGTATCATACTCGTATCATAGGTTTAAATATTAAATTGTAAAGATAAATCAAATAGAAAATTTTATCGCCCGCGATTCGAGCCCAAGACAGAGTTTCCTCCAGAAAAAAAAGTTGACAAGTCTATATTGTTATCATTAATTTGTGTACCTTCACGCGAGTCAGCTCAGAAGGTTTTGGAATTTCCCTTTCTCAGAGATTCTGTCTTTTTGCGATTAAACACAAAGGCATCTCAAGTGTCAACTGTATAGTCCCTATGAATGTCGAATACAGACAAATCGGGCCCTTTTTACCCCTCATAAAGGTGATCGGCTCTGCCAATAGGAAAAGAAATAAGATTCGGGGACAATTTTCTGTTCCGAGAACTATACGAACGTAGGAACATAACGAGAAATTCGAGAAGCGCAGAAATTATTAGCTTGTGAACATACTTGACTGCCGATCCGCTTATGAGAAAGGGAAAGACGAAATTCGTGTTTTAATCAAGAATGTGTGAAACGTGTCGTGAAGTGTTCACTACATCCGCTTTTATGTTAATATTTTAGTTATTCTCCAAAAATGTTACTGTAGGGCAATCAGAAATTACTTCAAGCACAAGAGCATAAAAAAGCCATCGTATAAAGTTTCTCTCGACATAAACAACAACTTATTCTGTCATCATCTCTATTATTTGATATGATGTCTTTTTTAAAGATATGACTTTGTCTCATAACAATCTTGTGTCCGCTGATGTTCATAAAATTATACTACCTATGTAAAGATGGACAAAATCACACTTTTCATTTTTAATTTAACACGACCCAGCGAAAACACTTCGTACGGGGTTGAAGACAATGTACCCCGCGCTAATAAAAGAAGGTGGGAAGCCATTTGTCATATTCAAAAAGGAATTTCTAGTCGTCTAAGCATTTCTAATAAAAACACGACCAGACAGAGCCGCCGGAGCACAGGATATTAAACGCGCATTGCACAGAAAAATTTCATTGGCGTTTTCTTCTAGAAGTTTAGGAATTTAACTATATTGATATAACTGGAGGGAACTTCACTGTGTAGGAACTGCTGTTTCTAAAACATTGAAACTGTCCATAAGATCCATTCTAGATAGGTTAACAATATCTTTGTATACATAGAAAAACGTATACCCTTCCTTTACACTTCATTAAATAAGAAATGTATGAAGAATGAATACTTTATTGTTTAAAACCCTTCACACGCAGAGCAACATCACCTTACTCGGAATGAACATTCGCTGCGATCTGAACCCCAGCGTGTCCTGAACAAGGTGGGTAGGTATTTTTCGCCGGACCAACTATACCTGTTGTATAAATCTCAGGTTAGGTCTTGTGTAGAATATTGCTCGCACCTTTGGGACGGCTCCGCTCAGTACCTCCTCGATGCTCTGGACAGATTGCAGCGTCGCGCTATTCGCATAATTGGCGATGTAGAGGCAACTAACACCCTCGAGCCTTTACAACTTCGTCGTGACATCGACTCTCTTAGCGCCTTGTACCAAATGTTTCATGGGGAATGCTCTGAGGAGCTTTTTAACCTTATCCCTCCCTCTCCATTCCTCAACAGAAACATGCGTAAGGGCCTTCGGAGTCATCCTTACACTGTATCCTATTTTTCACACCGTACCAAGAAACTCCAAGATTCCTTCTACTGTCGTTCATCCCACACTTGGAATTCTCTATCTGCGTACGTGTTTCCTCTATCCTACAACATGGGTTCCTTCAAAAGAGGCGTGAAAAAGCATCTTTTGGGCCGGCAAGGGGCGGGCAGGTAGGATAGTGTATGTCGTCCCTCCTCCATCTGTCAACTCATTTGGGCCTCTTTCACCGCTTTACATCAGGCCATTTATCATCATATATCAGGTTATTTGCCGGGCCCTCCATAAAAAAAAAACAAAACGTAAAAGATTTTTGAATTTGAAATCGATAAATTCACTACTTAAAAAATAAACTTATTACGGCCTTATAAATAAAAATTTAACTCCTTGGATCATCCTCGGATTAGTTACGGCCTAAGTAATAAAAATTTTACTCCTTGAATCATTCTCCTTGATTTAGTTACTCCGTGTTTTGTCTTATTTTGACATATTATGACAGCCGACATGTGCGGAAACAAGACAAAAAACCGGTTAACTAATCCGAGCTCAGAATAACAACTTGCTTTAGTTATTCTTCTGAGAATCCGAGGGAGGATGATCGAAGGAGTAAATTTTTACTAACAAGGCCGTCGGTGTTTTGTCTGTCATAATATGTCAAAATAAGACAAAACACGGAATAACTAAATCAAGGAGGATGAGTCATGGAGTAAAATTTTTATTAATAAGACCGTTAAAGTGTTTTAAGATATTTTATCTACACTCATGTTTTAATTCTAATATTAAGAACTCAACACTAATATTTTAAAGGCATAACTTAAAGCCCTTGGCCTTTTACAAATTACATTATAATACAGGTTCGCCATACAAAACCAGTACTTTAAGGCGACTAGAGACCTGAAATGGTGGTTTTTGGAGGCGAACTACTCTTAAACTAGCCGGTAAAAAATTCTACAAAAAATATATTTTACGCTTTGATATGTGCCCTATAAACTGTACATTTGAAAAGTCTGAAGTATATTAAATAGTATGCAGAATTTTTTTTTGAAATGAGTCTGTTTTCAAATTTAATTTCCGAACTGCTCCTAAACTACAAATGATATGTTTATGGTTGTTGATAGACCTAAATGTAAATTAATTACTCTTGAATCTGTACATTTTTTATTTTAAAATATTTATTAGTTTTTACAAAAATATTTTTTTATCACTTGCACAGCAAACCGTCGTGAACGGGCGACGAGAATCAGTGTAGCGCTGACATTCAAGGAGGAAGGTTGCGCGCTGCGCTGCCGCCATCCACTTGTTACGCGAAATCGTAAAATCGATTGCTAGGGTGCTTACACTTCTCACATGCGATAGTGAATACGATACGCGCTTCTTTAGTGCAAGACGTGTAATTTACTTCTTGTGTGCGAAATGACGCTTTTTGTGATTATAAGAACAATTTAGTCTAAGGCAGTCTAGAAGTATGCGAATTAGAGATCCTGAATATAATAGAATAAGCTATAAAAAAACAATAGTGACTTTACATCTGATTTCACAAATTGGCAACGTACACTGTGGTTCTTGTGGGGGTTGCAGTTTTGCTGCGAATCTCACAGGAGCCACATGTATAGGTAACTGTTGCCACTTACCAACAGGTGGGCAGTTTGCTTGTTTGCTAACTTATCGCAATAAAAAAAAAGTTGCGTCGAAGAGAAGGCATAATCAAGACGAAAATACACCTATTGAAAAAAATCAGGAAATGAGCAATAAAGCCACTGAAGAAATAAATAAACGAAAACCGGCCAAGTGCGAGTCGGACTCGCCCATGAAGGGTTCCGTAGCAGCAAGTAACATAATATAAAAGTTCTTGTAGTTCGTTGTAACTTTGATGGATGTTTTAATAATAGTGTATTTTTTTAAATTAAGTTATTGATAAGTAAACATTATAATTAGGTACACCTAAATGATGGGATTTTTATTATTAGAAAATAATGGTTCACGGTTTATGAACCATTATTTTCTAATAATAAAAATCCCATCATTTAGGTGTACCTAATTATAATGTTTACTTATAGCATAAGGTTTATGTTTATGAAATTAAATGTTTTTTTTATTTTTTTATTTGAGTTGATTGAATAAAAGGTAAATTACAGTTTACGATTTCTGACGTATTAAAAAAACTACTTACGAGATCTCATTCAAACCAATTTTCGGTGGAAGTTTGCATGGTAATGTACATCACATATTTTTTGTAGTTTTATCATTCTCTTATTTTAGAAGTAACGGGGGGGACACATTTTACCACTTCGGAAGTGTCTCTCGCGTAAACTATTCAGTTTAGAAAAAAATGATGTTAGAAACCTCAATATTATTTTTGAAGACCTATCCATAAATATCCCACACGTATGGGTTTGATAAAAAAAAATTGAGTTTCAGTTCTAAGTATGGGGAACCCTTAAAATTTATTGTTTTTTTTTTATTTTTGTGTGAAAATCTTAATGCGGTTCACAGAATACATCTACTTACCAAGTTTCAGCAGTATAGTTCTTATAGTTTTGGAAAAAAGTGGCTGTGACATACGGACGGGCAGACAGACAGACAGACATGACGAATCCATAAGAATTCCGTTTTTTTCCATTTGGCTACGGAACCCTAAAAAGCGAAGGGTAGAAAACGAAGAGGCAAAAAGTCACAATACCGAATTTGTTAATCCTTTACGTGAAAGGTTTTTCGGAATTTTAATATTTGTGGATAATTAAATGAATAAAGTATTTTTTATTCTTGAATTTTTCTTTCATGGACATACAGAAAGACAGACATTTTCATTACTTTTATGAGAAAATCGTGAGTTGAGCCGAAACCTACCCGTGTTAATATAGGTCATAAAAAAATTATGGCGGCATTGAAAAATCGAAATTGTAAAATTAATTTTGAAATCCCGCATACAAATAGGTCTACCTATACAATTTCGAATTTTCAATGACGCCATATCTTTACATGACTACGTTAACATAGGTAGGTTTCGGGTTGATAGGGTATTGACCAAACACGGTGTATAATATAGTTCAAGCTCACGATTTTGTCATAAAACTAATGATGTTTGTCTGTCTGTCTCCTTGTATGTCAATGAACACCTTGCTAAATATACATTTGACTGCCCCCTTGGCTAAGCTGGGTTCGATTCATCAGCATGACCATTTTATTATTCAAACTGACTGACTGAACAACTTGAATGAAGTTACTTTTTTCATAACTATACCTGTAACACATCAATAATGTGCTATTTTTACTCAGGATTGTATACATATAAATTAAAAAACAAGATAATCTTGTATCTACATATGTCACACTAAGTTTCCGAAATTGGTCACTTACATAAACAATACCTAGCTGTGTCCGCGAACTACGTTTCGCCATATATTTTTTTCCCGTTTTTACAATATTTTTCATTGATGCTCAGCTCCTATTAGTCATAGCGCGATGTTGTTGATGCCTTCCTCGATAAAAGGGCTATCCAACACAAAAATAATTTTTCAATTTGAATCAGTAGTTCTTGAGATTAGCGCGTTCAACTAAACAAACAAACTCTTCAGTTTTATAATATTAGTAAGTATAGATTTAAAAAGTTATTACTACATTTGAAAATTGAACGCTTTAGCTAAAGAATACAATTTGCTTCATTTGACTGTCAATTGTTTTCACATTGTGGCGTCATTTTAAAAATTGCGTGATTACAATAAAATGGATTATCTCGGGAAATTGGCATGATTTTTAACGATTTTATGTGTAATTTGACAGCTCAGCAGAGCCTCGCTCGGCTTCAATCTGCTTTAGGTGAAGAAGCAACATGCAAGACGACTTTTAATAGCTGTTTGCAGAATTCAAACGCGTTCGGACTGGACTGGACTTCAAACTGGACACGTGACTACTGTTGCTTTAGAAAATTTGTCGTACCGTGACTGGTACACGACCATTTGTTTACCGGAAATTATTTATAAGCTCCGTGAAAATAACGCTCAACGCCGTATCATCTTGCACCACGACAATGCAAGTTCCCACACGGCCAGACAGACAAATAAGTTTTTGAAGGCGAAAAACGTACAACTTATGATGAGTCATCCCGCATACGGTCCTGGGGGCCAATCGCGCTACAGTTCTAACGGACCGCTGAGGTTCAACTCTAATCCAGTTCTAATTACAATTCAACTTTGGACAAAATTGGTAACGCGCTAATTTCTACATGAGAGTTGAACCGCAAGCGAAGCTGGATCTAATTTGGAGCTCTAGAGATAACAGAGAGAAAGAGAACAGAAAAACACTCAACATTGATAAAAGCCAAATTTCAATCCAAAAAAGGAGCGCCGCATGAACTTTGTATTTTGACAGCAGTTTCGTACCAATATCAATCGGGTTGCGTTTCAATCTCCTGTCAAAACATTACCGCGATACAAACGATCATAAAAGTTGTAGTTTAGTCGTAGTTAAATTCCAATTCAACTACATCTGGGGGCACGACAGTGCCCCCGCCAAATCGAGCGCGAAGCAAACACTCCCGTATTTATTTATCGCTATTAGTCTCCTGACCTGGCACCATGTGACTTTTTTCTGTTCCCAAAAATCAAGAACCAATTACGCGATTAACGATTTTCATCACCAGAAGAGTCTGTATTTAAAAAAAAAAATGTTTGACCATTAGTAGAATTTTTATTACTGATTCCCAAAAAATGTAACACCGACGTACACCCTACTATTGATATTTAGATGCGAGGTAACGGCGGGTGGCGCGGCGCGAACACTAGGCCACGCCCGTAGGCTCAAGGCCATTGGCGGCTATAGGGGCCTTAATGTAACTCGAATTCCAATAAAATACAGTTCGATTGACGAAGCTCGACCAACGAGGTTTTGTCACAATTTTCTTTTGTGCCAGTACATTGTCTATGGCGGCGCGTGCAACAGCGCATGCGCGGTAGAATGTTGGTATTGGCGCCATTTCTCTGAATTTTTCATTCATTATTTTGCTGTTAACCACTGATTAGGTAACCACTGATTGCATGAGTGTAGATAAAGTAGTGTATGAAATTGCACATAATTAGGTCTTAAAACACTCATGTGGTACTATTAAAATTCTCGGCAAGCCTCGAATTTTAAACACACACTAGTGTTTTCAGACCCCCTATTATGTGACTATTTCATAAACTACTATTTTAGATGTCCAGCTGCATGAAATTTGCAAATCTTTCTATTTGCATTGCAGCTCCCCAAACAAGCCTCGGAGAGCCCATCAACACGCTGATAGAGCGGTTGACTCTCAAACATTTTAGTAAAAGTGAGCGACTCTAGATACTAGTATATTTCACTGCCGAAAGGAGATTCTTTGCAGTGGTAGACGTTAACAGCGTACTTCTTGACTTTGTCCAAAAAATATATATAATTACACAGACACAGAAGAGAGTTGTTATTGATAACGCGGCTAATAATTAACTAGATAGTAAACAAACATAAGGCCGTGAGTTAGATATAAATCATTGCTTACCATACCAGATAACATTGTCTCAAAGAAGTTGTACTTCTATCAACTAAGTAAGTAATATTAATATTAGAGAAGATATTCGTAGCATTCGTATCACATTTTTGAAACTATATGGACTATGGGGCAATATCGCAAATCGAATATGCGGCTAAAATGGAATTTCATATTTTCAATATCGATATTTATAATATCATGTGAATGGGGCATTGCACTGACTTCACAACGACATCGAGTAAAACATAAATACGTTAATTTACGGATCAAACTGGCATAAAAATAAAATTTTAAATACGCTTGGTAATAAGTTATTTATCCGATGGAAAAAGAAAACCGAATAACGATATAAGTAACTTTTCAACAATTTAGCAAAACTTATTCCATTAAAACGTTTATTTTGTTATCATTCGTAAAACTCTTATTATAATAATAATAAGAGTTTTACGAATATCTATAATTTAACGTCCCCAATATAACAGTTAATGTTTGTAACTACATCAAACATGTCCCTACTCCTAAACGGTCAACAGGTGACCTTCTAGCGTTCCTTTTGCACAAATGGGGTGAATCTATCGATAAGCGCGGCGAATCGGTGGCTATTAGTCTCGACATCGCCAAAGCTTTTGATAGAGTTTGGCACAAGGCTCTTCTTTCCAAGCTTCCGGCATACGGATTACCCGCGCAGTTCTGTACGTGGATTGCCAGCTTCCTCCACGAGCGTGGAATTCGCGTTGTCGTTGACGGCTGCGCTTCGCGGTTCGTGGCAGTGAACGCTGGAGTTCCGCAAGGCTCCGTTCTATCCCCCACATTGTTTCTTCTGCATATCAATGATATGCTTTCCTTGGGAGCTATACATTGCTATGCAGATGACAGTACAGTGCATGGGGGATATCACGGAAGCTCAGGGGCTGCTCGCGGTGATATTGGTAGGGAAAGGCAGAATCTTATCATTGAGCTCAACAGGACGCTGGACCTCGTCTCCGAATGGGGCTCCAACAATCTTGTTGAGTTCAATGCTAAGAAAACACAGGTGTGCGCGTTCTCGGCGAAAAGGTCACCTTTCCTCCCCCTTTCTTCTCTCCAGGGCACAACCCTTCACACACAGAGCAACATCACCTTGCTCGGAATGATCATTCGCTGCGATCTGAACCCCAGAGACTACATCGAATCCGTCATAACTACTGCCTCACGGAAACTCGGTATCCTGAACAAGGTGCGTAGGTATTTTGCGCCGGACCAACTATGCTTGTTGTATAAAACTCAGGTTAGGTCTTGCGTGGAATATTGCTCGCACCTTTGGGACGGCTCCGCTCAGTACCTCCTCGATGCTCTGGACAGATTGCAGCGTCGCGCTATTCGCATAATTGGCGATGTAGAGGCAACTAACACCCTCGAGCCTCTACAACTTCGTCGTGACATCGCCTCTCTTAGCGCCTTTTACCGAATGTTCCATGGGGAATGCTCTGAGGAGCTCTTTAACCTTATCCCTCCCTCTCCATTCCTTAACAGAAACACGCGTAAGGGCCTTCGGAGTCATCCGTACACTGTGTCCTCTTTTTCACACCGTACCAAGAAATTCCAAGATTCCTTCTTCTGTCGTTCATCCCACACTTGGAATTCTCTACCTGCACACGTGTTTCCTCCATCCTACAACATGGGTTCCTTCAAAAGAGGCGTGAAAAAGCATCTTTTGGGCCGGCAAGGGGCGGGCAGGTAGGAGAGTGGATGTCGTCCCTACTCTTATCTGTCACCTCATTTGGGCCTCTTTCGCCGCTTAACATCAGGCGGGAGGAGGTCATCTGCCGGGCCATCCATAAAAAAAAAACAACCATTATAAAATCACACATAGTGAATCATATTCATATCGAATCGCATCGCATCGCATCGTCGGTATCAGAAAAATATACAAGTTTAGAAAAGGCATACAGTTATAGAAAATATACAGTTTCCGTAATCCGATATCGAATTTTTGATATTTCATATTATACAAAACCGATATTGCCCATATCTAATTCATATAGCAATGTGTGTCATACCCGCCTACTGCAAAAAAATTAAGATTGAGTTAAAACAAAATAAAATTTTACTTTTATTAAAATAACAATTTCAGTTATTAACATATCTTTAGGTATAGCAAGGATTAATTTAAAAGGTGGTTCCACATTAGACTAACACTCTCGTGAGTCGACGAGAATTAAGCGCAAAAATAACACGCGCTTTATACCTATAGTGCTACTAGTATAATAACGAACGAATACGTTATTTGGCCAACTTAGTCCAAACACGGCTAAGGTTGCAATGCTTCGACACAATAATTGGGTTACAAACGGTACGGCAACCCCGGAAAGAAACTCAAACAGAAGAACAAAACAGCTCGCGCGTTAGTGTTGAGTGCCAGCCATACAACGGATTAACTTAATGTGCTCCCGTCGAGAATTGGGGTGGGAAATTAAGCAGATAGTGTTGTTTCTGGTAAACGCTTCAACGACTTTGGTTGTAACTTTTTAGTAGTATCTAGAAAAGTATTTAATTTTAAATAAATCGGTTTTCCTAAAGCCTTAACAATAGCCGTATAACAATGATTATAGCTTCAAAGAGATACTTTAAACTTCAATTTCTCCATAACGTTGAACTCGCAAGCTAGCAGATGATTTAAGCGTGTAATCTACTTCTACTACACTAGCTGGTATCCTTATTCATTTAATAGGGAACGAAAGAGACAGTTGTAGTGAGAGAATAGCGACTGAATTGCGGTACCCACGTGGCTTCATCTAACTTACGGGAAATCGATTATAATGTTTAGAAGAGCTTAGAATTTAGAGCCCATTCTCGAGAAGTTCAAGTTCTGGGAGATTTGTATTTGTCTGTTAACGCTGCCGAATTATTATTTGAACCTAAGCAAGATAATAGATAAATTTGAAACAAATCGCCAGCCGTTAGGCATCAAGAAGATGGGGAAAGTTTCGAGACAAAATCGTCAATATTTAAAGTAGTTTAGAAAATGTTTGCCGAAGAACAAGAGCTGCGCCATTTCTGCTGTCATGTTAAATCCGTTTTCATATCGAAAATTTATGAGAAAAGCCTGTTAAAGATTTGAAATTAAAACACGTTTACCTACTGTTTTGGAGTGTTAATAGACAGTTATGATCTTATCCAATATAATAACTATCAGATCCCCAACTATTTTCTTCAATATATTTTGCGATCATCCCAGGATTAGAGCCTTAGGGCGCAATGATACAACAATATAAACTCAAGATTAAGGCATGATTGATGCGCGTATGATAAGAGTGTCAAATGGTTAATTGTTTCGTAACTTGTTATTTTATTGTGTGAATAAATAACTTCACATGCATATAAATACTTATCTTTTGGTGTAAGTAAAATTTAATCGCATCCGCAAACTTGATCATGTCATTAGAAATATAGTACTATGGCAAGAAAGTATAGACAGTTAAATCGTAAACCGTGTGATAATTAATCGTAATAAGTATAGGATAGGGTACGAATAATGCGACTATACTTTTGCAAAATAGTTTAAAAATGTTTTATAAAAGTCTGCTAATCTACACTATTATTATAAAGAGGAAAGATTTGTATGTAAGTATGTATGCAACGAATAAACTCAAAAACAACTGGATCGATTTCAAAATTCTTTCACCATTAGAATACTACGTTATCTCTGATGAACATAGGCTACAAGTTATTCATCCAACGGGAAAATATAAAATTCCCACGGGAATACAAAAAAATAACGCAAGTGAAACTGCAAGCGGAAAGCTAGTGCTTCATAGAGCACAAAGTCGGTCGCATATAATAATAATAATAATGGACCCGCTAAGTGTAGGTTTTTTTATAATATTTATATTTTTTATATTTATGTTGTAAAAAAAAAATATTTAAGAATTTTTTTTAATAAAGAACATAATAATAATAATAAAATGTTTATTATACCATTAAACAATGTGTTACTTTAATACAGTCTGCCAAACTGCACAACAGTTTGTTGGCAGCAATGTAGCTCCCTTTTTATATCACATTGCGCTTATAAGGAGAGCACACTAATAATACTACATAGTAGCATAAAATGGAAAACATATAAATATAGAGTACTGCTCGCAGCTCTGCGCAGGAGTTCATAATTATCAGACCATCTTGACTTCCTGCAAAGGTCTTTAGTCCTCTCTGCGTGCTCCATCGGCCATTTAAAGGAGAGTCCTCTGAGGAACTGTAAAGGTACCATCACACCACCCGCCATCACAGTAGAGTTCATTTGTATTACCTGGAAACAGTCTGGTCTAGTACAGTTCGGTATTAGCGTTCATTGCTTCCGCGTACGTGCATACTCTGGAACGAGCTCCCAGCTGCGGTGTGTCCGACTTCAAACGAGGCTTGAAAAGAGCTCTTCTTTTCAGGTAGGCAGTCACGGTAGCCCGGTGCATAATCTTTTTAGCCATATTATAATTTGGCATAACAGTTTCAGCATAAAGTTTTTTTGCATAAATAATGATAAGCAGAGTTCTATACACGCAGAATGGTTACATTGGCGTAATACTTATTTCATCCAATTTTCTTTGGCATAATTGTAATGTGCATAAAAATAAAAGGCATAAGTATAATACCGAATGGACGATACACCTATGGATGAAATCCCAAAAAGCAGCTTCAAGCAAGGGGTGTAGGGAAGTGAACATACAGAGGTATGCAAGAAAAAATTAGGTTTATTTATTATTACTATAAAAGAGGTTATGGGAAAATAAAGTATGCCTAATTATTTCTTCTGTATGAACGTTATGCGAAAAGATTAGTATGCCAAAAAACGTTATGCAATTTTAAAATATAACTTTTCAATTTATGCAACCGTGGCATTGCAGATGTATGTATGTATGTAAATCGTTTATTCACCGATGGCATTAAAAAAACTTAATTTGTGTTTGTATAATTTACCGACTAAATTATTGGTAATCACATCTACGTTGCTATTTTTGCAACAAATTAGGAATATTTGTCACAGTGAAATTGTGAAGATTTTACTATCTTCATCTAAGCTTATTCATATTAATTCATAATGGTAGTAGGGTTTGTATTCTAGCGTTAGTATTTTCATCTAAGGACTATGAAATATTGACCCCAAAACCGATGGAATTCCCCCCTAGAAACAAAAGTCTAGGTACAATAATTCAAACATGTATACAAACTTTTTATGTTGTTCACTCCGCCTTTTAATTATGTTTGCTGTTAATTATATAAAAACATCTACCAGCTACCTTTACAGACTACGTTAACGTATGATTTCAAAGAGTTTCTCAGCTAATTAAGCACAAATTGTATCCGAAAACATCCTTACGTTAGTATACAACATTTTCTTGTGGAAATATAATGAACCTTTGAAGCTTAAGATAACAAACATACTTCCATAAGATAGTACTGTAAATTTTCTTTAACAGTTTACTGCAAATAATATTTTTTCTCTAATTTGCACATTTAGACGTCCATCTTCTTCTTCTGTATTTATAAAAAGCTTTGGTAAGTGACAGACTGAGGTATCAATCAACAAAACAACATAGAGCCAAAACTTCTGGAGCTATAAACATGAAACCGGTACAGAGGGTCGTTGGCGCCGATTATAAAAGGATTTCACAAAATTAGAATAGGAAGCTGAGAAATCCCCATCCAAAAATTAGGACACAACAGAGTTGAGATTTATAGAAGCAAAACCTAGTTCGCGGCACAGTTAGTTTACACTATTTTCACTATTATTATAAAGACGAAAGATTTGTATGTACTCGTATGTAGCGAATAAACTCAAAAACTGCTGGACCGATTTGAAAAATTATTTCACCATTAGAATGCTACATTATCCCTGATTAACATAGGCTACAAAATTATTTTTCCTACGGGAAAATATAAAATTCCCACGGGAAAACAAAAACATCGCAGACGAGGCTGCGAAAAGTCAAGCTAGTATTTAATATAGCGGAATATATCAACTCTTATGGCGGCTGTACACTCTCGCCGAGACACCACGAGACAGGCCGAGTGCGAGAGTGTACATGGTAGCTCTCGCCTCGCCTCGGGATGTCTCGTGCTTACTCGCCCGCTCTCGCTCCTGTGTCGGTTTTTTGTGCCCGAGTCTAAGGGTCTCGGCATGTCTCGCGAGGAACGGCGAGAGCATTGATGTACACTCTCGCCAAGTGCAGTGCACAGCCAGCAACCGCTCTGAACACACGTGAATTGAGTCGTACTAATCATAATATTTTACATCGGAATAAGTATTTGCACGTCGAAAAATGACAAAATATGTTGGATTAGCTTCTTATAATCATCTCTGTAACCATATTTTTATCCGACTTCAAAAAAGGAGGAGGTTCTCAATTCGATGCGTATGTTTTTTTTTGTGTATATGTTACGCGATTACGCCGCCAATTGTGGACCGATTTTCAAAATTATTTTAGTATTCGATAGAGTAAGCCCCAAGGGTGGTCACCAAAGTCAGGATCTGATCATGGGATCCCATGAAAATCGAGGGAAACGCTAATTTAATACCAGCTCACTGAAGGTGAGCTGGTATTAAGATGGTGGATGGTCGCTATGCATCGAATAATAATAATAAAAACCTACTTCAAAAACACTGAGAAGTTAAAAATAATATAAGAATAGGTACAGATATATAATATAGACATTGCGAAGATAGACATATTCTTATATTATTTTTAACTTTTCAGTGTTTTTGAAGTCGGTTTTTATTATTATTATTCGATGCATAGCGACCATCCACCATCTTCTTTGACGCCACTCTTTTTGAATTTTTTTGTATGATATTCGTGTACATACATATAATAATTAATAGTGCATAGCGAAACAGTGGAAGCGACTTCTAACGCGTCCATCCTCTCGGTGATCAAAACCGCAAGTGAATAGACGAGAGTGTACATGGTAAGCACTCGCTGACAGGTCTCTCGGGCGAGACCTCTCGGCGAGACTTGACGAGAGCACTCGTCGAGAGTATACAGCCGCCATTACAAGGTGGCGAGCACCTTGCCAAATACTTTTAAGGGAAATTTTAAAAAGTAACATTTGGAAGAGGTTTTACCCAGTTAGCGAAATGTTGCAGGATCATCTCATCCTATTTGATATTAGGGATCATTGGTACGCCATTTTGTTCATCTGGCTAAGTCAGGGTTAGGATTTTTCCCGTAGCACACCTCACGTACTGGGTGTTCTATGGGTAATTTTTTGCTTTTGCGAAACAACAATAAGCTTCTTTACTATAGTACTAGATAAAGTGATTTAAAATCGTTAAGGAGTGGGGGTGCGCTAAGTAGCGAGTAAATAGAAAATCTACCTACCTATGACGTCAAGCGACATTTGAAATTAATGTCTTGTCGGAAGTCGTTGATAACGGAAAAAAAGAAATAATACGTGAGCAACATTAGATTTTTTTTAAAGTAATCCGCCAGACGGATATTAGAAAAAAAATATCTGCTTCCTTATTATTTCGTCCCCTTAGTCCAGCTCAGTCAATATAGATATACTAGGGGAAATACTATGTTCTCGTGGTTCACCTAAATAATTACGAGGTTGATTTAACCAAGTAATTTGCCTAAAGAGACTTACTCGTAGCTTAGGACAATCTCAAGTTGTATGCTGTCACTTCTTGTCTTTAATGAAAAGAATGTGACATTATGCCACTCAAGATTGTCCTCATCTAAGACAAGGTTAGTTAAATTGGCCATGAGTGCTTTTTTACTGGTGCAAATATCACATTTTTCGAACGATTTCAAATCTAAGATCTACACAGCACTATTATTTGCCATTACTTTGGCACTCGAAACTATGTCCGCGCACCTCTCGGGGGACCCAAAATGTCGTATCAAATACATTTCATAGATAAAGCGAACACCGTTCCGCCATAAAAGTCATGCGTGATCCATTGATACTGTGTCAAATATCAATTTGAGATATTGCCCGAGAAAATGCGGTCCAAATGTGGGGCATAAATTATTGGGTCGACTGGATGTGTCATATTATTATTTGCCTCTGAATACTGTATTTCGATAAATACAAAAACAGAATATTTGAAAATGTTTTGCACGCAATCATTAATATATTTGCAATTTAGTGGAACATTGTGTAATTGATGTGTAAACACGATATCTGATGTAGGTATTGTAACAAAATTTGTGTTGTCATTTTTAAATTTTTATTTCACTATTCAGGCTGTAAAAAGTGTAACGCCGTTTTTTCTTAAAATTTCATAAAACACTAATTTTGCAAAAACACTTTGGTTTCACTGTTGTTTTAACACAAATATTCACAACTAAAATCATAATGACAACAAGTCTGTCAATTAATTTCATAATGTCTATGTCAACGTCATTTCACGTCACGTCAGTGACATTTGCAAGTATCTTTGGTCATTCGCGTTTATCCTTTCATTGCTACAAAGATAGTTTTTTTTTCGCCCAAAAGCCCGTGCCCCCTATAGGTAGGTTGATTTTCTGTAAGTTTGGAATTGGCCATTCAGCCCGTTTGTTTTGATCACTGTTTGTTTCATCGGTGGCTATTTTCTCTAATCTGTGGTCGGTGCGAAATACCTAAATCGATAATTTATTATTGTCGAGAAAATTAATATTGATTACCGAAGTTTTTATCATATTTACATTTTTACTCTACTTTTTACGGATTTGTAATTCGTTTAACATGGTGCAACCAGCCGTTAGAGACTTCCAAGTTTACACGTGATAGCCAAGCTTCGCTCGCCTCCATTAAAACACCTTAAAACGTCTTGTTGGTCGGTTTTAAACAGATTCAACGCAGGTGCACCGCCGAACAGGGTTTAACGAGGACGCGTGGCCTGTTAACTAAGCAGACATGTTGGGACTGGGAATTTTGAGTGGCGTCAAATGCCGAGCGAGGATTACGATCAGCCTAAAGCTCCGCGTATGTAACGACAATGCCGATTCTATCCCGCTCCGACTCATCTCACAGTGTTATTTGAAAGGACGAAATTTGAAATAATTGGACGGCTGCAGTAGTTTGTGCATCTGTGACACGAGAGGCGCATTAACTGGGAGAGAACATATAAAAAGAAGCCATGGGAACTTTTATCGTAACCCATCATAACCCTACTTTCGTAACCAGTAAGGGGAGAATGGGCGAAACGTGTTGACATTATTTATAGAATTTGCAGAGTTCGCGGCAGCACTAGGGATGATGACAGGGATTGAATGACGAAAAGCTAATTAAACCGTCGGTTAGATGATAATAAAAAGAATTTTTATCAGACACATTTTTATTGCATTTTCGTACTAGCAAAAGAAAATACTGAGACAAAGCGATTTAACGTACTGACAGACATGCGCATAAAAAGCATACTAATGAGCATGCTAAAAACTAGCATGCTCTGCAAATACTCGAAAAAAGCATGCTCATTACTAGCAATGTCTTGACATACGTGCTACTATGTAGCAATTGCTCAATAATGGCATGCTTCCGTGTTAGTAATGATGAGCATATCTATCAATAAGTACCTTTAAACATAGGGTGGGGGCTCGTTAAGTAACTACGTGCTAGAAAATTATCCCTGTGTATACCCAAAATTAACCCAAAAGTTCAAATAAATGCATCGTCTCAAGTTTTTTTAAAATACTATCTGACGTTTTTTGACACAGGTAAAGAAAAAAAATAAAATTCGTTATTTCAAAAAAATATGGAGCCAACACTGGTCTTTTGTATGTTGAGGAATTCGAGCGAAACTCGCTTAAGTGGCCTTTGATTTAATTAAAAATTAATATATCAGGAATGAGCTTCTACGGCGTTGATATACAATATCATGATTCTCGCAGAAATTAATTACTGACGTTTAATAATACGTCTTTCGTTAAGCAATTAAGGCAGAAGCTTTATATCGCTACGTACTATCAGAACTCAAGCTTAAAACTATCTGTAACAGGTCAGTTCAATAATTTAACGAAGGTTAGCCAATACAATTGACTGTTGACCGGACAAAAGAAACTAGCCTTTGTAACGATCGCGCAAAGCAATATTCAGCAATGCCCGAGAGTTATTTGAAATATTCGTATTCAATTGTTTTATTAAAAAATGATATTGCCCCATTAGGTGCCATTCTTCGAGTTTAATAAACCGAGGGGCGGAAAAGGGAGCAATTACACGGACAAAGCCGTATTAGGGTGGCTGCGCCGGGATTTTATTATTTCTACATTCAACAATCAATGTGCTCAGGTCGTTCGGAACGGTGTTTAAAAAACCGGAACGGAGACAATTTGGACTTTTTATGGCTTCGAGGGGACGTGTTCATCTAATCCGAAGATTCTCGCTTCATGCTACTAAATCACACATTTATATCTAAGCTCTAGGTAGCTTAGATATAAAAGCTTTTCAATTTATTTAGCATTTTTAAAGAAAATGCAAAAGGAAGTTCTATGACGTCACAGATAAAACTCACTCTATTAAACGGACGTGGTAGAGAGTACCTGTCCCGGAGTCTGTAATGAAATCTTACAAGTTAAATTTGACCCACCCCCAACCCCATCGAGTTTGTTTTTTTAAATAATTATTTCCTAATCAAGAAGTTGAGACGATACATCAATTTGAAATGACACGCTGTGACTAGGGAATATTACCTTTGTAGCACGCTGCTGTGATGTACTGAGGAAAAAGCCAACTGCTTTGTGTGGCGAGCCCTTAGGTATAAATCGCTTTATCCCAATAATTATTTTTTATACCAATAAAGCAAAAATACGACTTTGACTTTTTTTATATTAACTGGTGGGCTATTTAAATTTTTATTTTTCATAACCTGCCATCAACCCTATTGTAATGCAAACCCTCAAAACACCTCTGAAAGGAGTAGTAATTCCTTAACACCCCGTGTCCCGCCCTCTATATTTATTGGATAATTGAACAAAGCACACGGCAGATGGTATCGCAACGGATCGCCATAGAACGAGGTGTTTTATAGGGGACTATCGTATACGCTGGGGTGGCAACGGTACCCCGTGGCGAGAGGGAATATCCCCTTCTTTGCTGAATATGAAATAATAGAGAGAATATGAATAGAATTTGTGTTATAGTTTTATTGACAACACATCATGATACATTAACAACCTTGAAAAATTGATATTCATTTTTTAATTTGTTTAGCATTTTAGATATAAAATTATGAAGAACAGTAAAATACAAGGTACAATACAGTACAAGGTAATCTAATTACAATTAAAAAATAAACACGTTTTTATCTCTTGAAAATCGCAGGGTATATCTTATTTGCAAAACAGACAGATTGAAATATAGCTTCACTCGGTTGTTTATAGAATGAAAAAGCTTATGCTAATAATAAAAAAGTGCATATAATCTATTGTTTAAGAATAAATTGACTAAGCAATCTTAAATTTTAAGGAATATAATATACTGGGATCATGTATGATGATAAGGCAGAGCGATGATGATACATTGTCATCATTTTAATTGCCTCTATTAGGTATTCCCGCATCGATCGCCCTCTCGCTACCTTCACCAGATCAGTCTGCCACTTCATGGAGGGGGGCAGGGGCAAACTCCAGCACTTGAATAGCCTTTTCTCTTCAACGGCCATAGAACGAACTACTAATGTCTGCTTACAATATAAGCTGCTAGTTTAATAAATCTTTTTTTTTTTCGTGATAACAATGTTTATGTCTATTGAAGGAAAAAGATTCGTGGTCATCCTACTATGAGAGGCCATAGCGATCTTTAACTCAATTATCTCGGATCCTTAGCGACGAAGTAAACGATAAACTCACTTTTGTTTATACACCCATCTCGACGAATCGAATTGTTAATTGTGAAACAGAACGCCTTTCGTACGAATCGAGAATTTATCATCAAATAAATAAGTGCGAGTAGGAACGAGTCGAACTTTAAACGCTTTCATCGTTATTAAATTTACGTAACTTTGAATTTTCGAAGGTATCATGACAGGAGTACCAATCATAAGAGGCATTCATAATTCATAAATACTAATCATACATCACAGTGTTCCACTACTACTATTTGTGGTAGGTTGCAATGAGAATATTAATCTTTGGCCGATTCCATTTGTCACTTTATTTTCATTATTTCAATGTCATTGTTTTGTGTTGTATTCTGCTATTATAGTTTTGACTAAATAATTTTTATTTTACTTTGTGTTTCATTTTGTTAAGCATTTCTAACCAATGTACCTACCTACCTACGTAGATTTGTAACGTGTCCAATTTTATGATTATTTCTGCTGCTGAAAATAGCACGAGTTTGCGTCGAAACCAATCTAATTATACTGTTAAAAAGTTATGCTAGATACGGAAAATTTTAAAATACGCAGTGCAATTAAAGACAGTGGATCGCTACTCAAAAATAGGCAATGAGTGATTATGAAATTAAAAAAAATTATTTTAAATAGCATATTATTCGAAAAATATCACGATTAAAAATCATAATCATACACTCAGTCCTTTAGGTACACTATTCTCTAAATTAAAATTGTATTTTAACCCACGACACAACGAGATACAGGTTAGTTCCTAGTTAGCAGGTGAGAGTGGTCAGTGATGGGACAAGATACAAGTAATACTTTTTAAGGACATAATCTTGTAAAGATTATATCACCCACATTGACGAGTAATACATAATTAGTGCTACACTTTATTGCACTTAGCTTTACAAATAAGCCAGTTACGTTTTTACATAATTATAAACTCGTATATATTGTAGCCAGTAACGTCTTCAAGTTGTTGCAGGGAAGTGTTATCGAACTTGAAACCGACAAAGTTTCCTCTTCCATCGCCTTTGAAGCGGACAGCAGGTAAGTGCACAGAACAAAATGCACCTCCAACGCCCGCACTCTTCTGAACTATGCAACTAATAACAGCTATTTACGGAGCCTCCCGCGTCGCTGTAATTGCTAGTTATTGTGATTTGTGGCCGGCGCCGTCTTAAAGTTTCCCCGTGAGTTATGAGTCTGCCTGAAGAGATATGAGACAGGTAACGTTTTTGAAGTCGCGATGCATAGGTTATATATGCATTAAAATGAAAATGGTGAGCGTTTTAATGTGCTTACTGGGTTACTTACCTTTGACATCCATCCTAGCCCGAATAATAATGTCCTTCTTAGTAGGTACATACACATGTTACATTCATCCTAGTCCAAATAATATTGGTGTCTTCCTAACGGATATTGGCCAGTGCGGTCAATCTCAATAGAGACTAGCCATCAGCGCGGGAGATGTAGTGAGTGCACAAGTGCCTGCGCAAACACAAGTGCATTTTTTGTTTCTTCGCTCGAGTCCCATGGGACGGTTAGCCGACACGACAGGCGCTGGACCCAGTGTTTATTAGCTTCATATTTATAAACGTATAGGTACGAGTATATTACTTAAAAAGAGTGGTAGAGCTAACCATAAATTACTTGGTAAGGGGATCCAGAAGATAGTAAGGCTTACTATAAATTACTTAAGAAGGGTATCCGAACTGTAGTAAGGCTTATTATAATACATTAGACAGACAACACGCTCAGTGTATGCATTTAGGTTATCGTTAACTAAAGTCAGAGCGTGGGTATCATTATTGTAAATTAATTATTAATTACTGTAACATCACAAAGATCGATCTATCTACTATTCGGGTGATAAGTATAGATTTTGACAAAAAAAATAAAAATTGTTAATGAGTAGGTAGGTATATAGCAAAACTTCGGACAAAAAACTTTCCATTAACAATTAGTAATGGACTTTCGAGAAATAACGCCTAAAACCATTATTTATAAAAAAGTTACAATTATCGAAATCGAACACTGTATTAGCTTACACACTAAGAACAACAAAAAGAGTAGATTTGCACTATAATAATCAATTTTCTTCTTACGCTGGAAAATCTTCAAAGTCAATTTAGCTAGAAAACTCTTATATTGCGGGCGTAAACAGGCATTGATGGTACTATCTAATGGTACCACGGAAAACAAACGTAAAAAACATATTATTTTATAAACAAAGTCCCGCATACCTCGCCGATAGCGTCTTTCGGCGACACACTTTTAACATGTCTCCCTTGCTCACCCGCACAGGGTATGTACTTGTACATCAAAGCGAAACGGAGTTTGTCACGTACAAAGAAAACAAAAAAGGACACATCGCCCTAATATCTTGACCTTTATGACATAGCCGCGCGTCCGTAACAGGAACGCATTAACACGGTATGAGAGCACAAGGGAATAAATTCGCTAAATCTAATAAAGAGGAACGTTGAGAGCAGCGTAAACACACCGCGAAATTAACAAATACCCACCGCCAGCGCCGATGTAGCGGCACGTTCACATTAGGCGGTACCGTCCGCATTAGGCGAGATCTTCTTTTGCAGGATCCTGTTTAGTAAATAAAGTAAGCGCTATTTTCCCGTTTTCAAGCAATTTCGATTTACTCCATCGCCACAAATATAGAACATACATACAGTTCTCAAATTTATATATGATATTGTTGAACATATTATCTCAACATTCTTAAAGACAGAAACATTGGATGTCATATCAAAATGTAATGCAAAAATCCTGTAAAAGGCATGATTTGCATAAGACAGTGGAAACAATATTATTATAAATTGTATTTCGTGTTAACAAATCACTGTTATGTAAAATTTTGAAAAACTAAAGGCTCGTGTAGATTAATTGTCCCTATTATAGGACCTTCAAAAAACGGATCCATCAAAATCGAACGTCATGTGAACGTACCGCAAAGTGACACACGGTCGCCGCGGAAGGCGAGCGTCGCCCGGAGGTGAGAATAACCGCTTAAATCAAACAATGTCGAGAGCCGAGAGCTGCGCAAATACGCAATGAAATTAACAAATACCGCGGCAGCGCCATGACACACTGTCAGCTGCTGGGGCGCATCTCATAAGTGAACTGTAGTTACACACTGCACACACGCAATTCTTGCCTGTGGAATAAATCAAGTAGTATAATAGGGATGATGACTGAATTCTAATTTTCACGTCTCGTCATAAAATATTAAAATACCGTAGAAAAAGATAAAATCCTGTGAAATTAGAATTAAAATCGGCTTAGAAATACATTAGATACAAGCATTTTAAGTTGTTAATTTGGAAGCGATTAGACAGAGAGATCCGACTAGAACCGTGACGTCACTGTTTAGTACGGCCATATAAACTCCATGTAAATTGCCGTTTTGCTAGAAAGAGATGGAGAAAAATCTTTAATATATCTTGGTTGTTTTTTTAGTTATTCGAAAACCGATTTTTTTCTTTTAGTTTATTATATGAATTAGCTTCTATTAAAGCAAAAAAAAATTTTTGTCATCTAGCCTATTACCGTGCAACCTCAACACGAAAGTGCAAGAAAATTTGCATTGGACAAAATTCATATAATACAGTTAATACAGTAAGATAACTATTGAAAACGAACCAACCTCCCAAACCAAGTATCAGGTTGTGTATTTGGTAGAAAGCTGTTCTGCACCGTACCTGGAAAGGACTAGTCGCCAGGCGTGTGATAAATTATGGAGCTCTATCCACAAAGTGCAAGATATACTTCCCTCAAACTCTATCGACTCCTTATGAGGGGCGATCCGGGATCGAGAAAAACTGATTGACCGGACGAATCCTGGGTTACTATTAGTCAGTTCTTATTTCGGGATTATCCTGGACAAATCTTAAAAAGCTCTATCTCCTTTCAACATTCTCTATTTCTGTATATTTTATTACATTTATTAAAAACTTCACTCGATAAATATTTTCATTCCAATTTCATATGTAACTAGCTGTGTCCGCGAACTATGTTTCGCCTTAAAAGTTCAAAGAAAAAACTGCAAATCTACTTTCCCGCGGGAACTACTTACTTTTCCGGGATAATAAGTAGCTTACATGTTAATCCCTGTCGTAATCCGTCTACCTACAAAATTTCATCAAAATCCATTTAGTAGTTTCTTCCTGAAAGAGCAGCAAACATTCATACATACTCACAATCATTTGCGTTTATAATATTAGTAAGGGTGATATGAATCATATATGATTGTACCATACCAATAACAAAACCATTCCAACCCCCAGCTACCAACACACCGAGCACATGCACCCACAACCAGTCACATACCTAATCATAGCACACAACTTCGGCATAATAATCATAAAATACTTAGAGGAAAATGGATCTACTCCACACAACAATATAAATAACAGCTCTTATCAAATTACTGGGCCGCTTTCAGGGAAGTTCGGTTCGCTACTCACTAAAAATGTTTTTCTTATATTTTGGTGGAAAAATAGGCGGCGCTCAGGTTTCGCAAATTTGTTTCTCTCATAACGGCCCCTGTAAAATATCGCGCTGTTTTATATTTCATACAAGTGAAATGTAATTGAGTAGCGTCGAGTAGGGCAACTTTAACCGCTGTCCATTTCTCGTGGTGACAATGATGTTCGTGCCTCGTCTTGAGATGGCTTTTTAGGTCAAGTTTATTTTTTTTAATATTCAATTGTTCTAGTGGCTTGTCATATTTAAGTATCCCCAATGTAGCAACGTTTAAACTTACTTAGGCACACTTTACTATAAAAAAGAGAAGTTTGAATTGAACTCGAGACATGGTTCCATGCGTTTAACAACTATGTTAAGTGTTTTTTTGAAAGCCAATACTGAAATGTACCATTTCTTCTAACTATGCAATGATTCTACCTTAAATGCATTTCACACAAAGCGGCGCATTCTTGATTTAGTACAAAATGCAATAATGATACTTTATTGCAATGTTTGAACTAAAACAGTACAGTAGATATCAAGGCGGATTAGGGGATTGCAAAGGAATGTAAGTTTAGAGCCTTAGTTATAGCATTGAAAAGTTGCTTTCATTATATTTACATTTAAAAAAATAAAAAATAGATTATTTTCGACTCGGTACAACAATCTATTGAGTATTTCGGGGAGGATTAAAAAATCGTCACATTATGAAATTACCTGGTGTTTTCTTTATTTCCATATACTTATAAAATATTCAGGTGCATCAACATTGCCTACTCCTATATTTGCATTGTGAGCATCACCATCGAAAGCTTTTAGTTTCTTATCCACGCAAATATATTGGTTCGCCATCACTTATGTTCTCACCTGGGGGAATACCATTCTAGCCGATTTCCTTCTTACTAGATTGGCTTCTGCGGTTCCCTGGTCATATACACTTTAAATTTAAGCAAACGTTTGACTATAAATAAATTTCACCCCACCTGTGTTCCATACGAGGACAGGAAAGGCTGCTGAAATGCATATAGACACCCATATTGCGGTAATTAAAAGCAAGTCTATTGACACTATTCGGACAACAATTCCAGAGCTGCAATGTGACAATTTCCCAATAAAAAAACTCAAAACACTGTTGAATTAGAATCAGATACATAGGTGTAGGTGTTTTCCATACCACACAGATGGGAAATAAGCACGTGGTTGTTGGTAAGCGACCACCACAGCATATCATCACCAAAGCTCATATACGTCCCCACCGAGGGGCTCGAGCCTACCCTATGTTAGGGTGATTAGGCCTTAGTCAACCACGCTGGCCCAGTGCGGATTGGTCGACTTCACATACACCATTGAATTCCTTCGCAGATGTATGCAGGTTGCCTCACGATGTTTTCCTTCACCGTAGGAGCGTCAGACAAATGTACATATGAGATTCGAAACGAAAAACACATTGGTACATGGCGGTGTCTCAAAACCCGATCTCCCGATTGGAAGGCAAGTGCCGAGCTTATGGACGCTTGCAGTACAGTAGTATCTCGCGCGTTGCTCTCCTTGTGTATTTAAAAAAAGTTGAAGAACATCACGATGTAGTTCTCATCAAAAAAAAACTCAGGCTTATTCTACACAACCCGAATACGGGAGAAAATGTCTCGAGAACCGCTACGTGACCATTTTCGTTCTAAAATATCAGTATGATAGACATGGGCTGGATTAGCTAATTTCCGTACCTAATCCACCTGTTCCTAATATTTTCAAACACCTAATCCAAATACCTGTTCCTAATATTTATTCAGTTCCACCAAAAATATTCGGAATAGGGAATGTATTAGTTTAGTACTCGTAATAGGTCCTAATATTTATTAGGTACCGGCACAAATATTTGGAATAGGGAATGTATTAGTATCGTAATAGGTCTTAATATTTATTCAGTATTGGCATAAATATTTGGATTAGGGAATGTATTGGAATAGTAATAGGTCCTAATATTTAATTTCATTCTTGATTCAAGTTTAATATTTTTACCGTTTTTTTTTGTGAGTATATTACGTGATTACTCCGCCCATTGTGGACCGATTTTCAAAATACTTTTTGTGTTCGATAGAGTATAGTCCTGGGGTGGTTCCATTGTCACCAAAGCCAGGATGATGATGGGATCCCAGGAAAATCGAGGGAAACCCTTAAATTTCATAGGTACGTCCAACGTGTTTCATGTTTTTTTCGAAGCTATTCAGGTATTTGCGTCTGGTAGTCATGAAATGAGCTGATGATGGAAGGATCCTTGACTTTTAGGAGTTAGAGGTTAGTTTTTAAATACAATAGGCACGTTTTGATGCTAAATGGCATCTATTCAAGTTACTTCGATGAGCTGGTATTAAATTTACAAAAAACAAAAAAAAAATTGTTACAAAAAAATAAAACCGACTTCAAAAAGACTTCAATTTGGCAGCGACTTCATAATAAAAAGGTGATGGTGTGCATTCTTATATAATTTTTTACTTTTAAGTGTTTTTAAAGTCGTTTTTTTTTGTATTTTGTATAAAGATTTTATGATTTTGTTAAACTGAACAAGAGATTCGCTGTATTTTCTATGCAAAAAATAGTTATGGTATTTTATCCTAGATGACGTTTGAAACTTAATAATTAGACGTTAAGTGTAGTTTTGTTTACAGGACCTATAGTTTGACAGATTGATACTTCACGATTAACAAACATGGTATACGAATACCTAATTCTAGATGGCATGGATTAGGTACGTACTGGTAACGAAAAATACCTAATCCACGTACCTAATCACATATTTATGCCTCAAGTCTACAGTATGACTTCCCTTCCGATGGCGAGCGGTGCGATGGTATGCGGCCTTTGGCATCATATCGTATAACTCTTTACATCCCGTCGTTTAGGCGGTAAAACAAGCCACAAACCTAAACAACAACAACAAACGTAAACGCCGCCCACACCAAATATGCGTGAACAAAAGCCACAAAAGATAAATAAAGCACACGCGTCCAGCGGAAGCATTCAACTTCACTTCAGAGGCACCGAAAACAATTTTCTTGAATTTCAAATTGCGAACACTTTGCAGAAGTGCTCATAATTTTACGAGATGGCAACGAGGAAAACAAACAATTTCAAAAGGGAAATTGTTTCGGTCACGTGTAATTGTTACTTGTCCCGCCGCCGAGAGCCGCCGCAGTTCATAACATTAAGTGGAGTGGTGACAAAAGTTCAACTTATACGCCTACCCCACCTGAACTAATGCCATCAACTGATTTTATTAAACTTCTTCAACATTCGATGCAATTTGAAACAGATTCAGAGTTTATTAAAACTAATTCTTACTGTTCGACGTAAGTACTGTGTGTTTACCTATTTTACGAGTATTACGTGTCGTTTACACAAAAAAGAATCTTTAGAATATCTACTTACTTACCTCCATCAATAAGTTTTTGTGTTAAAACTTAAACTTATGTGAGGTATTTATTCTCAACGAGTATAATTAACAAACGAGGCATTTACATTCACGAGATTTTATTATTCAATTTTCTTAGAAGCTTATACAACTAGGACTCTTAAATAAAGCAACGTGGACAGTAATAATAGCAGACACACTCTTCAATTGGTCGCTGCCGATATTGCATACGAGCTTCATTTGTCCTTCATACATTTCGTTTAATTGAATTATAATATTTTAATCGTACGTACATATTTTATTGTGATAGTCCACTTAGCTTTTAATTTAAAGTCCAAATAATATAATACCCTAACAAACATTCTTAACATAAGACAGGGATCTGGCGGATATGCCAGAAAATTTTGCTTTATTATGCCAATCGGCAAGATTCATTCCAAAACTATTATAACTGCATAGAGATAAAGTACCAAGCTTCAATAAGTACCGTATCAAAGCACCTAACTTTAATGGAATATACCTTTAATGGACTATACCTTTTCGAATTTTAATCAGTTCCTGGGGAGCGCGGAATATCATCATCTACGCATCATCATCTAAAAAAATATCTCAGCGCAAGTTTCTCCTATGGTGAAGAAAAACATCGTGAGTTAACCTGCATACACCTGCCAAGAAATTAAATGGTGTATATGAAGGCGACCAATCCGCACTGGGCCAGCGTGGTTGACTAAGGCCTAAACACCCTAACTTAGAGTTGGCCGAGCCCCTCGGTGGGAACGTATAATGAGCTGTGAAAATGAAGTTTCTAACTCTTCTACGCCCACAGCTATTACATAAATTATAAAAAAAACTCGTAAAAAAGCAATAAAACGCAAACTCGACATTCCTCACTCCACACGCATTACAGCCATCAAGTCATTTTATATTACACTTTACAACTGCGGAGCTCTAACGAACAATAAGAAAGTGAGAAGATACCGAAGTTGCTAATGTAATTACCGGTCTACGTCCAGTTACATGCTAATTCCAGCTCCCAACTTCGCCCGGACAGCGCGCCCGCCCAGTTTCTTCGCCCACTAATCTGCCGCTAACTTTTCTAATGGCCGAATTAGTTAGGACTGACGCTTTTGTTTGGGCAGCTTGTGTGTGACTATTTATTATTTCACAAGAAGCTAAGAGTTCGAATCAATTGGAATCCTCGTGGATTACTGTATCACATTGAATAATATACTTGTGTGAATTACAACTAAGATAACTTTTGATTTTCGTGTACAGCAGTAGCTCGATTCTATTTTTTTGCACTGTCAATCTTTCTTGTCAATTATTCCTTTAATATCATCTTATATTTGCGTGGAAGATATTGCAATAACGCAGTATGGCCGCCAATTGTCATTTCTGTTTTGTTTTTTGTAATTATATCTTTGACAAATATAGAGTTTTGTATTATGATTATGTCATATTCATAAGCAACTCAATAAATGTTAGAGTTTGTAAATTTGCTAATTCTTGTATGATATGACACACATACAAGTTACAACGTGAGCTATCAATACTGAGATTCCAACAAAATCGCAAGCAAAAATTCTACCTTAAAGCATAAAACAGAGATCAATGTTAAGAAATAATATAAAATATTATCGTTAGTATTACAAAAATAGTTGTTCAATATGTTTCTATGCCACAAAAAGTTGCCGGTCAGTTAAAACAAATATAAGAGGAACAGAATTAACAGATATTGATAGTGAAACCTTCCATTATCCCTCGAAACTAACCTCTGGTACCTATGGGCCTAAATACGTAGTGTAGTTATTATATTGTATATATTACATTAAACGCGATCCTTTCCTAATTTGTTAAAATCGTATTCAGTTTCGTTTCGCAGATTTATAAGGCTTCAGCTAAAACGGAGTTCACGGGAATGTTTCAAACGGTCCATATTCGGAAAACAGCGCATGTCCTACAAAAGCAAGTTTAGAGACAATTTGTACGTCAGTCTGTCGGTCTGTCCGGCGCCGGGAGACGTGACCGGCTCGGAATTAACTCGGACTGCCAGCAGCCACTGTAAACACTATCGCTAAAACACGGCAAACTAAACTTTGTCGCGACGCAATAAAACCGTTTGCGATCACATAGGCAGTTGCGCTTTCAACGCAGCTACAAGATTAATGCTTGCAGCCGACGCGGAGGAAAATAAGCTATATAGTGAGCTGTTAGAGTTGTTGTTTGTACCGTTGGAAGATCTGAGGCGTGCACGCAACAAAACCGTTGTCGAGAACTATGAAAGAGGACCAAACGGCTAAATCTTTGGCTGCAGCTCTACGCGCTGGCTTGTAAATTTATGTCACATTAAGGCCACCACATTATAATCCTTAGGAAGCAAAACAATTCAGTTAATTAGAATTTAGTTAAAGTGAATATGTCAAGCTTCGACCATTGCTGCAAATATCATGAAAATATTGTGTTTTGGAGAATGCTGTAACTTAATATTATGGTGTTAGAAAGTTAATTTTTAAGGAGAATTTACATAATTGAGCTTCCTGCTTCAATAATAATTGATTGTAGCGAATCTATTGAACTAGCTCTTTGAAAGGTTCTAAATGCCGTGCAATAATCTTCATAATTTGAGGTTTTCAAATAATGTTCAATTAGGTCTTAGGTATATATAGTCAAATGAGAAGCATAAGATACAAGTAAATTTAACATTATATCGCATCAATCACATGTCAACTTTGACGTTTCAGCGTAAGAGATCCACACGGCGGCGGGCGGGCGGTTTGAAGACTTTATCTCTCATAGTAATTAGTTCTATACTAGACAACAAGCTACGTAGTTTTCAACTCCTCTAAGTATCCCTGCACTTGGAGCAAAGCAATCTATACTAGCCTTCGAACTTGTATTTTCATGACTTCATTCAACCGATAGGTTGTAAACGTAAACCGATAGAATGACGTTGAACTTACGTATACGAATAGTTAACAAAATTTCTTTAAATGTTAAAGATAAGTGGAGTAAACATCGGATTGGGTCTTTGACCGTTTGTGAAAATTTAATTAGCGAACGGTTGAAAATATCGAACGATTACCAATGGGGCGGAGGGAACCAGAGGGTTAAGTGGGGTGTACTTTATCCAGTGGTCGCGCACTACCCCCAAAACATGATCGCCTAAAACGATATCCAGTGGTAGAGAAGCACCGGAAGAAGAAGATTTAAGTGGGGTTTTCATATTTTTTTAAATATTGTAGTCTGGATAGTAGCACGAGAGATGATGAGTCTAGATCGCAATAAAGACTGTGGAAATGTATTCAATCACATGAAGAAAACTAGAAACAAAATCGAATCTGCTAGCTTTATATAATATGAATAAATAAATAAATGCAATTAATATAATTATTTAGATTCAATGCTGAAACGAAACAGCCTTTTGTGAGTTTAACTACATTAATGAAATTGATTATTATAAGTTACATTCAAGGTTTAATACTATCGAACGACGACGCACCAATCGGTTCACAAAATTGTGAGGAATTTATTTAGTATCAGAACTCTGCAAGCACTGCTCATTCATTAACAACTATAAATCAGGCGAAGTGAAGTTTCTGAGATATAAGTACTCATACATCATACTTTGCAGCATTATATATGATTCGTGGAAAATATGATGGAAACAGAGTCTAATAGCTTATAAGGACTATAATTAATGAGAAGACTACGTAACAATTTGAACTTTATATTGTATTTTTAATAGATTGAAATAATAAACAACGGCTGTTTCCTATAGTATGCACTATGCGTTACTATGAATGCACTGCACTATGCACAGATAAAACTCCGAACGACTATAATGAAGCAATAAAAGTCTTACCAAGTATAAATAAAAACCATACTATTAAGTACCAACCAGAGTGCGTAAAAGATTTAAAATTATATTTATGGAGTTACAGCATCCATTTTGTGATGTAAATAACGGTAGGTAGTCATATGAACGACGACACAAAAACAATGATTTTTATATCAGATCTGTTACTGTATAATAAGTGTCGGTTGGTACTTTGATAACTAACCAAAGTAACCAACCTTATAACACATTGGCCTTAAACTCAATTCCAAAATCTTTATTCAATATATAGACCTATACAGGCACTTATTGACGTCAAACAAAACATAGAAAAACTTCAACCAAGAATCTAATTGAGGTTCCTTAAGTTTCCATACCTCAAGATTATAGCTCATTCATATTCATATAATTATACGTCCACACCGAGGGGCTCAAGCCTACTCTAAGTTAGGGTATTTAGGCCTTAGTCAACGCTGGCTCAGTGCGGATTGGTCGATTTCAGATGCACCTTTGAATTTCTCCGCAGATGTATACATACAGGTTGCCTAACGATGTTTTCCTTAACCGTAGGAGCGTCGGAGAAATGTACATATGAAATTCTAAGAACGAAAAACAAATTGGTACATGGCTGGTTCGAAGAACCTCATACCTCCAGGTTAGAAGGTCAGTGCCGAGTCCACGATGCCATCGACGCTCCATACCTATTCATATAAAATTCAAGTGTCAATTAAACACACATACTACGTTCGAATCTTACCCTATATGTCACTAGTTATATTATCTTAATCAGTAGCTATTGCCATAATTGTTCGTCTTCCCGATAAAGCAGAGTATACACGCACATGATTGTATGATTGCCATATAATAGGACGGACAGGTGGCGCGTTACACTGAATTACCATAATGCGATGCCCATTGGGCAGAGTTTATCGCCTGGCCGCCCACATTTCTATGCAAATACGAATGCCGTGTGCAGACATTAAAAGTTGCCGTTTTTGTTAGTGAAGCGTGCGTGTGATTGGGTTTAATTGGCGACTTACACAGTTACGAGTTGTAGGACTTGTCAGACGTTGTTAGGGTCGAGCCTACATTGTATAGAATCGTTGTTACATATTCCTTGAGAATGAATGTCTTTATTACAACATTTAACAAGCTTTTATTTACTTTCACCCGTCCCGTGTCTGTAATTACGAGTAAATGTTGCAAGCTAAATTTGACCAACTTCCTGGTTTCCGATTGAGCTGAAATTTTGCATCCATATGTATATCACGTAACAATGCAATAATAAAAGCTTGTTAAAAAAATCTACTATTTATAATACTTTAATTTCATGCTATAAATTTTACTTTACTAAAATATTACACTTGGACATTTTGAGTATATTAATGTATATAATCAGAAAGTAGTATATAAATACCTGCTACAGTTATTATCTCCATCATCACTTCACTAAATCACAAGATCACAACACACTGCTTTATTATAATATAATGACAGCGATACTGAAGGACGCACAACACTCAATGGATGTTCTGGCAGAAATGGTACAAGCCAGGATGAATGCTTTCGAAGATGAATTGCGGAATTCAGACATGAAAAGTGAAACCGTCTCTTCCCTGGCATCCGAGTTTTATCTGTTTCGAACTCTTGTTCTAACCACTTTATCAGCACTACAGCAGCAGATTGATATGTTGGCTATTGAAAGCGACAACACTGAAATGAGGAGTAGGCGGAAGATGCTTCTGTTCCATGGCATTCCTGAGAAGCAGCAAGAAAATCTTACAGAAACAATTGCAAGTATTGGTCTTCAACATCTCTCTGTGCCAATAAATCTCACACAGATTCATCGCCTGGGTCATAGCACTTCAGATAAGCCACGGCCAGTCTTGGCTAAGTTCAAGTGTTGTGATACACGGGATTCTTTCTGGGCTGCCAAAGTTGGTTTAAAAGGCACCGGGATTACACTGTCAGAATTCTTGACGAAACGACGTCAAAAACTGTTCCATGAAGCTCGCAATAAACTTGGTGTGAGAAACTGCTGGACACGAAACGGTATAATAATAGCACTAGACAGTAAAGGCAAGCGCCATTCACTGTTTTGCCGGGCTGATCTTGAGAAGATAGAAGCGTCCAGTAAGCCTGCAGAAATAGTTAGCGGCGACAACAGTACAACCACGTCTTCTAGTGTCTCCTCTCCACCGAAAGGCGGTAAGGTGGCTTCCTCAAAGCGTCCGAGAACTGGCATGGCTGTAAAGAAGACGAAGTGATCACCTAGTTTTGTTTAGTTCGTTGCTCATTGGTATGATTCATTATTCTTTATAAATTATACAACAAACCTTCCTATCATAACCAAGTACCAAATCACTTTCAAGTACCATAACATTAATAGTTAACTTCCTTAGTTATTTTAGTTTTATTTATTATTATTAGAGTAGGTAGTTCACTAGCCACCAATTCTTGTTGTTTCTTCCTGTCAGTGACATTTTTTTTTTTTTTTAATCTTTCTCACAGTGAGCAGGCAAGGAGCAATGTCCATACAGCCAAATCGTCAATGTGATTGAGAGCAAAAATGTCAAATATCTGATAAAGGGAATCAAGCCACACATACTTGTGTTTGTACTGTATAGATATCTTTATGTGTATATTGTTGTTTTTGGCAATGTTAGCGATCGTATTATTGTCTATGAACCTTTTGTTAATGTTGTTGTATCTTTTTAATTATTTATTGAAAATTTTTCATTTGTAGTGTCAAACTCAATAACTGTTAGCAGGTAGACGAAAGTTTACTTAGGCTTTTATATATATATATATATATATATATTTTATTTAGTTTTATATTTATATATATCATTTAATTTAATGGATTTATCCATTAACTCTGAATTATTCCAGTCGTGTTCATCTTTATCCAGCTCAAATTCAGACAGTTTTTTCAGTAATGATGATGAGGCATTGGATGTTCAGCTGCATAAAACTTTTAGTAATGCTACAAAAAATTTCAACTTTATTCATATTAATGCACAGAGCATACCAGCACACTATCCAGACATGCTGACTTATCTATGCAACAAAAACATTCACGCTATTCTTGTATCTGAGTCTTGGCTGCACCCTTCACTGCCCTCAACTTCCTACGCTCTGCCAGGTTTCCAACTTATCCGAAATGACCGTGGCAGTTCTTCCCACGGTGGTGTAGCCATTTATCTTCATTCAAAAACGCCATATACACGAATCCGTTGAAAATGGTAATCCCGCCAAGATTTGGCGTTTTCTCAATAAGCTGGGGGTTGGTAAGGCAAAAAATAAAATAAATAGCTCAGATATTGATATAGATGCTTTAAATGCACATTTCGCTGCATCGCACACTATTGATGCTAACATTAAAAACAGCACACTCGAGAACCTTCCATCGCCACCAATTTCCTCATTTCAGTCTTTTCATTTTACTCAATTTACTGTGTGTGGTGTTAAGAAATGCGTACTTAATATTGCCTCCAATGCCAGTGGTAGTGACTGCATTAGTCGTAGTATGATCGTTCCCTTAATTGATATCCTTGCACCTGTTATTACCGATATCCTGAACAAATCCATTTCCAGTAGCATTTTTCCCGCAAGTTGGAAAGAAGCTAATATAACTCCACTACCTAAAAATTCATATCCCGCTACCTTTTCCGAATTCCGACCTATTTCCATATTGCCTTTCCTATCCAAAGTCCTGGAAAAGCTTGTTCACGAACAATTAGTCAATTTCCTACATCGTAATAATCTTTTGAATCCCTACCAATCTGGTTTCCGCCCCAGTCATAGTACGACAACGGCACTTGTTAAAATCACTGACGACATTCGTTTTGGTATGGAAAACAAGGAGCTAACGGTGTTAACCCTGCTTGATTTTAGTAATGCGTTCAACACTGTTGACTTTGATATACTCCTAGCTACGTTACGTTCTCTTAACATATCTCCGCCAGTAATTGAGTGGTTTCAATTTACCTGTACGGGCGTCGGCAACGGATTCGCATTGATAACGATTTCTCGTTATGGTGTGATATATTTGCTGGCGTGCCGCAGGGTGGCGTTTTATCCCCACTTCTTTTTTCAATTTTCATAAACTCAATTACTCTTTCTATATCTTCCTCTTATCATTTGTATGCAGACGATCTCCAGATCTACACTCAGGCGCCAATAAATGATCTGGCTAAAGCGATTGGCACTATTAATAAAGATTTGAAACATATTTCGGACTGGAGCCAACGTCATGGTCTTCTAGTTAACCCAAAAAAGACACAGTGTATCATTATTGGCAGTCCCTGGTACATATCAAGAGTTAATTATGATTCCTTACCCGATATTAATTTCGACGGGTCAATTATTTGTCTAAGTAAAGAGGTAAGAAATTTAGGTGTATATTTCGACAACTCCCTTTCCTGGCTCAAGCAAGTGTCGGAGGTCAGCAGGAGAGTGTTTTGTGTGTACAGTTCTCTTAAGCGCTTGAAAAATTTACTTCCGACCAAAACGAAAATTTCGTTAGCCCAGTCCCTGCTTCTTCCTATTTTGGACTATTCCGATACTTGTTACCCTGATTTATCCGTTATCCAGTTGAACAAATTGGAGCGATTACAGAACTTATGTATACGGTTCATCTTTGGGCTACGAAAATTCGATCATATATCTTACTATCGCTCCAAACTTCAATGGTTACCAATAACTCGTCGAAGAGACTGCCACATCCTTTCCCTTCTCCATTCTTTGCTTACCAATCCACATGCTCCTAATTACCTCAAATCCCGTTTTGTTCTCCACTCCACAACAATAAATAGAACCTTACGTTCCTCAAACGACCTGTCTCTAGTTCTCCCACCTCATTCCTCAATTTTCTATGACAAATCTTTTACGGTAAAAGCTGTTAGGCTCTGGAATTCCTTGCCGGAGTCCGTAAGGCGTGCTCGTTCGCATGACTCATTTACGCGAGCAATTATTATTTTAAAAAAAAAAAAAAAAAAAAAAATATTGTAAAATTTTTATTTTAGAAACAATAAAGATATTCATTCATTCATTCATTCATTTTCACCTGTGCCGATGTCTGCAATAAAATGTTGCAAGCTAAATTTGACCAACTTTCTGGTTTCCAATTGAGCTGAAATTTTGCATGCATATTATATATATATATATATATATATATATATTATAATATTGCATATATTATGATGACATGGAGCTGATCTTAGAGCTGGAAGGTGGCCATAGGAACTCCGCAATAAAACGACACAACCCCATCGAGTTTGGGTTTGATTTGTATTGACGAGTACTAAAAGCTTGGATTTTAAAGTTTTTTATATATTTTTTTTATTTCATAAGAACTCGTAATATTATGAACCAAAAAAAATTCAAATGGGGAAAATTAGAGTTCATCATACCCTATATATGGCCTATACCATCTAGTGATAACACTTAGTAAACACTTGGCAGCCTAGAGACAAAGATATAGGAATATAAGTTGACAGACAGACAGACAAACGGACGGAAAGGCGAGCACATAACCGTAACGAAACCCATTTTGGGTCGCGCTAAACACTCGCAACAGCCACTGCGCGATTAATCTTTACAGGGATCATTGCGACCGACAGGCGTGACGAGCGACGCCACTGAACGGGTTGACCCTAAAAATCTACAAATTACAACAAAGCTGAGAGCCGTATAGTAGTCTTAAGGTGTCACGCGGCGGGCCCCGCGGACCCTAATAACTCGACGTGACATCCGCGCGAGGGTTGACGTTTAAACTTTACCCGTACATGTTTACAGTGGCCCTGGCGGACGCTGTTTAAGGGATACAACTTTAAAGTCGGGCTCAGCGTCCACTGGATATGACTTCGAAATTTCGTTTCCGGTGTATTTTGTCAGTCCGGTTCCGATGTAATTCAGATGGGTCGATTTTGTGAGCCGAATAACAAATTGGAATAAGTGAATGTTTCGTTGTCGTTTCTCCTTAATAAGATTTAATTTAATAAAGTTTATTTTAACTCTCTTACTTAGTTAGCTAGTAAGTTTTAATTACAAGCAAGATACACTTTTTATTAAATTTTTGCTCTGTAAATTATTGTACTAATTAATTGCTTCAGAAATACGTTTATTATGGGCCTGTGCTCTTCTTTTGGATGGATTTTCGTCGTTTTCGAATGAGTGTGCATTACAAATTAATACGGTTTTGTTTATCATAGAAAGAGTTTACGTCAGATTGACGAAAACTAGCAGACTTTCTTTGCACGACAAATGTTACTGTGTACCACAGTTGGAGTGTTGTCTACACATCAACTGTGTTCAGTTCCCCTAGCATGAACCACTCTCGTTTATACTTACTATGAGATATTAAATGGACAGCTAGAAACACGATCGTAAGACTATCGTGAGCTCGTGACGTAACGATAGTTTTGTCACTTTAAAATTCACGGGGAGAGACAGTATGCGATAGATAGCTGTCGAATAAAACGATGCGACATGTCAAAAGTGAGTTCGTGGTGACGATTCTCATACCTACTTTAGCTGTCGTTAACCATTACGATACCATTTAGTTCCTTAAACGACCGATAGCGGCGCTGCTTTAGTTTCATACATATAATACGATAACAATAACTATAATCGTTCGTGCTTGGGGCACTGGTCACTGCGATAGAACATATACCTGTCTATGATAAATAGGCTAGTGAATAAAACATTTTTTTTGCTTTAATAGAAGCTCATTCATATAATAAACAGAAAGAAAAAATTTGTTTTCGAATAACTATAAAATCAACCAAGATATAAGGTATTAAAGATTTTTCTCCGTCTCTTTCTAGCAAAACGGCAATTTACATTACATGGACATTATATGACCGTACTCAACAAATGTCTAATCTCCTTCAAATTAACAACTTAAAATGCTTGTATCTAATGTATTTCTAAACCGATTTTATTTCTAATTTCACAGGACTGCATCTTTTTCCATGGCATTTTAATATTTAATGACGAGACGTGAAAATTAGAATTCAGTCATCATCCCAATTACCCATTGAAATTTATATTTGCCAAAGATCATCACACACAACGGTACTATCACTACTTTAGTACTATTATTTATTCTGTGCTATCACTACTGTCGTAACAATCCAAGTTTTCATCGCACACAATATCAGCACGCGGCGCTTCCAGCAACAATTATAATTTATCCCTCGACGCGGACCCTTAAGTAGATAATTTAACGTGCGCCGGAGTCGCCACCTGGGGGCGCCTAATTGTTTCAACGCGTCCGAGACACTGGACCATTTTCAGGCTAAGGGGCTAAGCAGAATTCTAAGACAGGTTCGCGTAGCGCAAAAACGAGCTTTAGCCGCGTACTCGCAAAGCCCACTTCCATTTGGACCGGCGCCGACTTTCTTTTGTTTAGTTAGTGAGAATTAGCGGATGTCACGTTGTGTTTACGACGCATGACATTTGCCGGAGTAATCAAATTTTGTGTCTCTCGACACTCGTCGCAACGTTTGAAAGCAGTTGAGGCAATCACGCAACTTTTATCGCACGGAGTGCTTTTACAAAAAGTTTGGATGAGCCTTGACGCAAACAATTAATGTGGTTGGGTTTGGGTGCCTACGCAAATATTTATTTCGGTGAATTCACCACACAGTCTGTAATATATGGTTACATACATATAAATCGGAAGTAAAATTTAAACTGCTTTATGGTTGTTACTCTTGATATTTTGCATTTAGTAACTAATATATTTTCACTATAAAACCATGAAATTGCACACAATCGAAGTTTATGCAACCGATACAAGAGTACGGTTTTAATATACTACTTACTTTTCAAAATAATTATACATTCGAGTATTTCAAGGCCTAATAATGTACAGTTACATTCATAAATAAGTAATAAATTAATTTCTTTATAGATAATTTGTTTCATTTTAGATGCACGCTGAACAGCAACAAAAAATGACAACAAGGGTATTAATATTCTGTTAATCATATTAGGTAGACAAAATAATGAAAATCTTATTCTCAATCTGTCGGAATCAAATGTGCGATATTAACAAAATAATGTTTTACCGATCTGTTCCGTATCAACTTAATTTCGATTTAATTAATTTTATTTAAATTGATTACTTTAACAAAAAGGTACCTACCTATGAGTATAGTAAGAAAGAACATTACCGCTGTCACTCATTACCACATTTCACAGATCAGAAAATTGTCACAGTTAAATTGATGTCGGTAATGCAGGTCATTACATCATCGTCATTTACGGGACTTATTGTGTGTCGACAGAATTATGTAATAGAAAAGATATCGCAACATTATTACACTATGAAACCAAAAAGGTTGAATCCTACTGGCTCAGACTTAGGTATGTGCCCGCGTCGTAATTCCACAGTGAACCTAATCATAACACAAGCACGACCAGCGGACGCCAATACACATTCTATAAACGGCATAATTGCTTATTAATAGTGTCAAGTTGAACTAACATCTTGGGAACGGGGATATCGAATTACTTGAATAACAATTAGCTCAGTGATTTAGGGCCGTCTCAAATTTAAGCCGCTCTGTTTGTTAAGGTCGTTTCATTACAGATAACTGTGGCTATCTATGCGTTTGGGAGGCTCTATATTTGCTTTAGGGCAATATTTGCTGTTGCGTGGAATAATAATAGGGGTGCGAACGGGCTATGAAAAATCGAAATCGAATTAAACCGTCATTTGGGCAATAAAACAATATCAGATACATTTTTTGCTTCTCTGTCAAAATAACAAAAAAAAAACTAGTATGTAAGTTAAAGCGATTTAAGATTAAGAAGTAGGAACGCGGTACGTCACTTTAAGTAGAAAATTTGCCTACGTGTGATAGCATGCGACATTTCCAATTAATAAGTATATCATCGCCAGTTTTTGACTGTGTACAAAAATAAAACATACGCGTGTAATATCTATAAATAATCTACATGTCAGCTTTAAAAGAAATATTCCACTTCCTTATTGTTGTTGTATGTGAGAAGCCATCATCAAAATAAAACGTACGAAAAGTGAGCGTGTGGGTTCTGAATCACCTCTGGTGGCAGTAGTTTGTAGTAGTTGACTAATGACTGCGACGTTGTGATCAGAGGAGTTTTGCACAGATAGCAAAAGATATACCGAAGCACGCCATGTATTTACTAAAAATTATACTGCATTCATTCTCAATAAAAAACAAAAATAACAGTGTTCAAGTTGAACAGTGAACATTTTATCATCAAATCATTTGAACACTCATTTACTAAAAATGTATAAGCAAGAAACAAAATTACAGTGTTCTGTTTGTAAAATTTTTGCCTTCTTCAAACATGTTTGATGCTCTTCTAGGACGTCTGCTGCGGTCAGCGGGCGCCCGCGCGCCGAACGTCCGCGCGGTGCGGCGTTCGGCGGCGTTTCATGCAAATTCAAAAGCAACGCTGCGTATCCATGCGAAGGAAACGCACGAGCGTAGCTGTTTTTTGATAATCAGTGACATATGGGCTCATTGGCTGTCTGTATTTCTCTTGTCTGCGTCGTTTTTTGGTTAAGTAGTAAATAAACAAATAATCCAATACGCAGATTGTACACACGCGCTACCAAAATTGGGAGTCCGGCGCGGCAGCCCGCGACGGATTTGCAATGTCCATGACGGACGTCCGGCTAGGATGTCCAGTTAACACAGCGGGCACTCGTTATGTTTGTATCAAATTGAAAAAAAAATTTGCAAGGCTAATAGCACAGATGATATAATAGTGCTAATAGGGAAGATGACTAAAACTTGATTAACGTCCGTCATATTGATTTTTTAGTTAGATACGTATTTTTTTTCTTTTTTTACTTACCTAATCAATAACATGCGAGAGTACATTCGTGACGCCTTCATACATTTCGTAACACATTGTGACATGCATAGCGAGACCGCGCACTTTAATTTTTAATAGCTTTATCATTGTAGTTTTCATTATTTCCGCAGCAACCAAAAAAACTTACCTATCTTATATTTTTTTCATTATCCAACTGACAGATGAAATAGCTATTTCTCTACCATACCCTGTCATCACCCCTATCTGGTACATTTGAGTGTGTTAAGGTTGTTGCATTTGCAACATACAAGCTCGCACTTCGTATTTTTTGCGTGTGCGGAATTCTGTCGACCCTACGCCTTAAATCAGCGCAGGCATTCCCGCCACAGAGCACACAGTTCTGAATCACAGTCGCGGCCTCCTAAGCACACGCCGTAGATAAATGAAGGTGTGCATAATCGCGCGGGCGGCGTCGCCGTCATCGATCATCCGCGGTAATTTACCGCCCCGGGATCAGGCCGGGTCCCGAGCCGGTCAGGTTCGCCGGGCAAATTTGCGCGGGCGAATCCGCCGCGCAAATCCGCAGTTCAAATCCGACCCGCGTCGGATCATCTCCGT
Source organism: Schoenobius gigantellus (assembly GCA_963935595.1). Classification (NCBI taxonomy): domain Eukaryota; kingdom Metazoa; phylum Arthropoda; class Insecta; order Lepidoptera; family Crambidae; genus Schoenobius; species Schoenobius gigantellus. The sequence goes on along the minus strand of OZ012555.1, from coordinate 8,172,632 downwards.
TCCCTAATGCGTTATACCGGGAATATTCAATTTTTATCAGCAGCCCTCCGCCCCCGTCGCGTCGCCTACGCACCTACCCACCTACAAATGGTCCGCCGTTTTAGATTTGGACGCAGTTTTTTTCTTAGAATATGACAAAGTTCCGAGTTGTTTGCTTTCGTGGATTTATTCTTCGCTTTGTTTGTTTTGCGTCTGTTATTTCCATCCATTTATAACAGGAAAGTGTGGTCATTAAATATTTACATCGCATGGTCAACATGACCTGCAGGCTCATTTTTGAAACTAATTCCATCGATCTACATTGACAACGTGTAACATTTGCCAAATTCGAATTGGTTTCAAGTGCAACACTATTTTTTATCAACAATATATGTATACTCGCTAGGTAACTGGTTGAACAAAAAGATCCATGATAGGTCGAAGTGCGAAGGCTTCTTATGCTGGGCCGCTACCACACTATAAAATAACTGGTTTTGAGTAAGTTAACGCGTATACACACACGTAGACAGTTCAAGTTCTTTATTGTGAAGGGTATAATGTACAATGGTACAATGTTAGTTTGTTGTTTCAGGCGTATAAACAAATATATGCCTTTAAGCAGCTAGTAACAAAATATCTTAATTTACCTATACCTCATATACCTATTATCTACTTATAATCTTAAGATTCATTTGCTTACACTATGTTAAGAATTTTCCTCAAGCCAAATGTTCATTTAAAAAAGATGCGAATCCGCTTCTTTTGGGGAGATTTAACCACGACTCATAGTTTATAGCATTATGCTCAACTCTAAGTAACTAGAAAGCTAGCTCTGAGCAAACAGCCGGCAGATGACCGGCAAACGGGCGACCGGATGCAACCAGTTTCGAAATTCGAAATTCGAATAGCCGGCGGTTCTCACTGAATTTCATTGCCTTAGCAATTGAGCAAGGATTACACTTTGATGGGCTACGTACACCTTGGATTTGCTCCAAGTGAATTCACTTACATGTTAATTATTAGAATGATAGTATTCGTTATTGGTCGGCTAACATTAAAGCTATACAATGATACTAACAGTATCTAATTATGATTTATCTCAATGTTTATTTATGTATTTATTCTTTTTTATGAAAAATATCGTATAATGGCAGACTTAATGCCCGAGGCATTTTTAGCCGCTTAAAATTAGGGTCATGCTGAGAATAGTATGGTACGAACAGAGTAAAAGTACGAAAGAGATCAATAGTTAAATATAACCATAATTATGTTGAAGATCAGTTAGTTAAATAGATCATAGTTATCTCATAGTTATCATTTCATTGAGAAGATAATAACCATAATTATAATCTTCTCAATGAAATGATAACTATGAGACAAGTTATTGTCGAGAACATATTTCAGAACAGTACCAGTTCTTAGCAGCGACATGAAAAATTTTCCAAGACTCTTGTAATTATTAAATATCGACCGATGAACTCGCGTTCCGCCGACAAGGTCCCGCTTAAATATTCATGTGGAACAATTCCGATGATTGCGAAACAAGTGTTATTACTTATTTGTAAGTCGGTTGAGGCGTTTCGTTCATAGTTAAGGATCAGTTTGGAGTGACGCTGACGGGGCCGGACGGGACGGCTGGAGCACGGATTGAAATTAGACATTGCCCGTCTTATTACAAAACATGGTCTAATCTTAATCCTGGTTTAAACCTAACGCTGTCTCTATTAAACCAAGACTAACTTTAGACCAGACTTATACCAGGTTTTATAATCAAACCGTCCGAGTTTGTTTTGAGAATTAGGCCCCTGTTCTTCTCGAGAAGGCGCTCCCAAATTCCGAACCGGTGTGGAGTCAACTTTTTTGTACATACAAGGATTAAATAATAATTTAGAGTATTTCTTAGTTAATTACATTTTGGTTTATTCTTGGTTGATTAGATTTTTGGGAGTCGAAAGTGCCTGTAAAGGTCTATAATATTTTTTTTTTACGTTTGGGTTTGCTTAGCCTTGTATTGACGTAACAAAGAAAGCGAACGAGTTAGATTTTGAATTACACAATAAGGCTAGTATCACACGGATATTGCGGATGGTGGCGCACCTGCCTCCCTAAATTTGAAGATTGTATAGCTCTAGTTGAAAAAGACGACATGAAGATGTAAGCTGTAATACTTCTAACACGGCATAGGTTTCCACGGAAAAGGGGCAATTTTGGGCATCTCCCACCACATTGGCCTAAAGTGGTTTGGTGGGAAACGTTGCACTGTAGCGGTGCATTGCGGTCCGTAGTCATCGGATATTCGTGGTACCGGGAATTACGGACCGTGTGGCCCGCGCCTTAGGCCGTACAGCCGATCAATCTCACCGCGGGACAGTCACTTATCGCCGTGTGCCGTATCATCGCGGCAGGAGATAAACGCGTCCATTCATTTTTTCATTCCCGATAAATATGAGGATCTTTATGTGCAATAAAATGAACGATGGCTTTTTTGTTTGTCCCGTTGTTCACATACGGGTCACATACGTTTCTTCAAAAATCAAAATAATATATATTTTTTAAGATCTTAATTATTGAATTAATTAATAAAATGACCTGAAAGAAAATGATGATGAATGATGATTAGAGAATTGATTAATATAATGAACAGAACTAACTTTATCTTTATAATAGCGTATTGTTTATGGTACGCTCTTATCTATATTGTTTTGTTCAGTTCTGCTTTGTCAATAAAGTAACCTTTACGAACATAAACAAGATTATTTTTCTGGTAGGTCACATCACATAATTAATTAATACTCTGTATCAAATTTCCTTTAAAAAACCAAATCTCTTGATCAATTCATGATTGACCTTAAAACTTAGTATTTGACGTCTACATCAGATGCAAATTAAAGCAGCTTCGCGATTTCATAGAAATGTAGATATATAAATAGATTACCTACCTAAAAAACACATATTTCGTGACCAAAAAAAATATATGTGGTAAAATGGTTTACCTATTGAAAAAACAAACATTTCGCAACCAAAAAAATATTTTCGTAACAAAGAAACATTGCGTTAAGTACCAAAGTTTCCAAATGTGTTAAGATCCTTAAAAAATTATTAAGCGACTGATTCTAATCGTCATTAAAAGCCCCTCGCCCCATTTGCACATAAAACATAGCCCACTAGCAGGTATCCAATTTCCTCGCGAAAAAAGTAATTTTCATAATCAAATTGATTTTCGCACAGTAAAAATCCGTTCGGCGCCGGGATTAAAAGAAAACACTTAGAACATTGATTTAATAGCCTATTAGACAAAGAAAACAACATTACTGTTTGTTACGGCGAATCCGGTGTGCAAACTCAATGGAAAATTAAAAGTAAGCAGGAAGAATGTGCTCGCAAGCGATTGGAGGTCGTTGTATCTGTTTAACGTGTGATACTGTGGAAAGAAGCACAAACAGCTGTGTTGTCTTCTGTTTCTCATTTAAACGCTGCCAAAGATCCAGATTAAGATTAGCGGGTTTACTTTGTGGACTAACCAGATCAGTGGCAGTTTCCAGACGCCAAAAGTAAGCAGGAAGCATGAGCTCACAAGCGATTGGAGGTCATTCCATCTGTTTAACTTTAACGTGTGATACTGCGGAAAGAAGCACAAAGAGCCGTGTTGTCTTCCGTTTCTCATTTAAACGGTGCTGAAGATCCAGATTAAGATAAGCGGGTGTTACGTACGGGAGTCTTCGACAATCATCGTCGGCGCAAGGAGGCGCAGCGTGCGGAGGAAGAGGGCATTCGGGCGGGCCCGCCTGGCTGCGGCCGACGCTCTCACACTAGCAATCTATGATGATCAGTAATAAACAGTTTCCATTATAATATTCATCGACGTATTTCAATCAATATCACATTCCAACAAAGAAAAAACCAATCTGAATCTGAATCAGCGGGTTTACTTTGTGGACAACCAGATCGGTGGCAACTTCCAGGCGCCTGCAGGAGTTCGCGCACCAATAGCGTAAGAGGTGAAAGGAAAACACCGCTGGAATCGTCGCTCTCGACATATCAGAATGCCACATTATTACGGCCTCGAATATAACAGTTTACTTTTGGATCGGCAGAGGTTTGTTAGTAGATTAGTCTAGGGCAGTGGTAGAGCATTGTATAGATTCCACATTTTCTGAAACACAATACCTATAAATACATATATTTAAACTATCAATTTTGTTTCATTACAAGAGATAATATTCCTTTTTAGCACTTAATAAGAAAAGGACACCGACTTCAAATATTATACTTCTGAAATCACTATGTTCTTATAGTTGATATTCCACTCCTCAATTTTGAGAGCCCCTCCAAATCCACACGGTGTGAATTTGCGTAAAAAACGTAACCATTAGTTATGCGTTTGCACGCGTTATGCTAATCGTATTTTATGTTTGCATTAACTTATCGCGCGGATGATTTCAATAAATCTGAGTTCCAAATTTTCTATTTTGTCTCTCGAGCACATGAATACACTCGTGTAATTACCCTCCACTGCTGGCCAACAACTTGTTCTTGGACGCGGAATTATTGGCAATCTATGTCTACTGCGAGCTATGTTTCCTGCCTACTGTCGCTTGCACTGTTTGGGCTATATGACTTTAGTTCTATGGATCTCGTCATTTCTGATTCGATAGGGAGACCACAAGCATAGCCCTCCCATTTCCCAAGACTCAATTGCTAATCTCCAAACACAGAGAACGAAAACAAATGTAAACATGCCAAAATGCCGCCATATTTCCCTAGCCTTGCATTTAGGTATAATAATGTCCATTTAAAAAACGTTTAGGTCCCTATCGCGCCCTGACACTCGCCGCCAGCAATAATTACACAAATCGACCTTATATTTAGCACTCGATTTCATCCAACCGGTGTTTACCGAAATGTTCTTAATAGACTTCACTTTTGGATTTTAAACGCGTTACTGAAATTTTCTGGTATTACGAATTTACGAGAACAAAACGGCAGGTAGTTTATTAAGAATATCTAGGAAATTCTGATTTAACGTACTTACTTAAATATATTTTCGTAGTATCATACATAGTTTGATACATGATAACATATTTATAATATACCTCTTGTTCCTATCTATTGATAATAAATAGTCAAATTAAATATGCGTTGCTCTAAAAAGCAGCTCATAGGAATGAAATGTTTGGAAGGTGTCACCCTCTCCTTTTTCAAACTTGCCGTGCCCGACAGGGTCCCAATGAACAGTTTTGAATCATTATTTGTTAACACCTTATGTAACATTGTGGAGTGCAATAAAGTATTGAGTAAATATGTTGCGTTTGGGATGTCAAGTAGTAGCCATTTTGAGTAGGTAATAATTATATTGTTAACTCCATATGCGTCACTACAACACATAACCAATATGCTTCACTATGTTGCAGTGAGTAATGTATCGTTGCAGTTTAAGTGCAACTTTCGACACATACTACAGGAAGTCATCCCCCGTAGCACGTCCACCAAAACTCGATATGATAAAGCGATTTATCGCGGGGAACTGTCAAATTACGCCGATACCCTATTGTCTTTTGACAGTTCACCGCGATAAACTGCTTTATCATATCGTGTTTTTGTGGACGTGCTAGGGGGGCAGGAACCTGTACTCAACAAAATGGGCGCCGCCAAAAACATCATACTATGTTCCTGCACGTAAATTGTTAGGTCGCCAGCGCTACACACAGGGACCACAGATTGAATTAAACGTCAGTTCCAACATCTTTATGGAAACTTGCACAATAATTTTTCATTGCCTAATGCAGTCAAAAAGGCACATTTTTCTGTGGCTTTTTCCGGTAACGGCGAAGCGCTGACTAAATAAAAATTAGCCGCGGCGTCTAGTTAATGAACATGTGTATGAATTATATAATATGTCAGTAATTTTACCTTATACAGAGTCAATCTTATAGAGCACAAATCTTTACACATCTACAAATGAAAACTCAGTCGTCCATTTCGGCAGCACAATGCGAAGAGCAGATGAAAGTCTGGAAAAACTGATCATCGCTGCCAAATCCACAGCAAACGAGCGCGGGGTCGATCGCTATACATAAGTTTGAACGCGACAGGCTTTTGAGCTATTGCCCTTCAAACTTTGCTTTGGGGCAGAAATGGGTAAAATTACTTTTTTCTTCCCGCGCAGAGGGCTCAGTTCAGTGAAAATATGGAAGATATGGAATTAAAATAATTGGAATTACAATAACGGCCATGAATAACACCGCTCCGATATAGAACTACATACAATCGATATCCATTATCTACTGGCACTTTGGCGGAGACTACCGAAATAATACACCGAATTTGTCTCACGGCACGAGGCAATCGGAATATCTCAGTTCACTTAAAATAACAGCGTCTCGGGGCCGGGCGATAAATTATAAATTTAAATCAGCCACTCATGAAGTCGGCTCACGCAGCGTATGCATTTCGTATGAGTTTTCCAACATGAATTGGAATTTTCATTGCCGAACCTTTAGATGGGCAACTAATTTCATGAGATGAACTAAATTTCTACATATCTTGTTCGTCGCTATCAACGTACCTACCAACACAGTGTTTTTTGTTTTGGAAACTTATAGCACAAGCACGGTGCGTGCCAGTGAAAGGTATATAAGTTGACAATGATTGACCACCTATTTACTTGATCGTAACAAAGAATGAAAACCACAAAAAGGAGTAGGTAATTAAACATTCACACAAAAGTATATCTTACATAAAGAGATGTAGACAAGTAATGTAGGTACTAAACGCTCCGAAAGTGGCATTGCAAAATTTATCGGTTTTTTTATAGAATGCCAAGCAAGTGACCCCATTCCTGGTGGTAAGTGGAAGTAGAGTCCAAATGCGAAGATAGCTAGTGCGTGAGAGAGGTTAAACGCCGCACTAGTCACCCTTACCTTGCCGACCTGCAAGGTGCTTCTTCACGCCTTTTTTAAAGGACCCGGGATTATAGGAAGGAACACAGGTTTATATTGGCCATGGTCTTGCAACAAACGTGTCAAATGGAGAGTATATTCACTTGCCTACTACACTACACAAAAATTATGTATAAATGTAAAAAATAGTTTCTATTTATCACTATTAAAGACGTTGAAATGACGTTTGACAGAGAAAACGGAGTGTACCGTTTTTGAATCTCGATCGTCATAGAAATAACCTAGGTACCTATAATATTTCGGGCGCGTGCGAAAAACAAGGTACCAATAATATAATACTCGTAGGCTAAAAACTACATATGCCTACTGCGTTTAGTCCTTTACACTTGAAGTCCTTAACACTTGAAAAGATAGCCGGGGTCCAGTGCGGAACCCTCCATAATGTCGTACAATGGAGCAAGTGGTCTTAAATATTTCAACAACGGTCATAAATTCTAGTCATAAATTAATACATTAGCTACTACGTCGTATTTGCTTCATTATCGATATTATTGAATAAATTACAATCTTAAAATTAATAAAATTAAAAATTAATTTATTCTACTTATTCTTATAGAGCTTTTTCACCTTATGCAATTCTATAATTGAATATTTCAATGTTAGTTTTTGTTAACACTATATAATTCCATGCCTAAGTGCTTCTATTATTCTGCTAAAATTAAATAAGTCGAGCTGTCAAAAATCTTCCGGTTCATCATATCAACAAATTTCATACGTGTTTGAGTATAACATGAAAAAACGTAGTTTTCTTATAAATGTAGTACAGCTCCAGAACTATGTTTCAACCGAGGCAGGCAATTTTTCTCAAACAATTTGGAACATATTTTTCGCCTAGTGTCCCCCTGATGGAGTGTTTCAGGGGCCTGATGTATTGTGAATATTTCCGTATAAAATGACATGAGCAGGGTTATGTCGACACGGCGAGGGTGGCTTGACGGGGATCCATGGGCAACGTGTGCCAACAAGGTCGGAGTCAAATGAGGTTATCGTTTCACCAGCCCCCGCATGTTGACAGGGCCATCGGCGACCAACAGGAAAATTCCATCAAAAATGGGAGCGCATGCATTTGTTTGTTTGTATATGATTAGTCGATCAATAAAGCGGCTTACCACTTTTGACCATACAACGCGTATAAACAAAACATCGATAAGGTAACCTTAGTAACTATCAGTGTGTGTTTGCAAAGGAAATTCACCTGTGCAGCTTTAATTGAATTTTAACATTAAGCTGGTAAAGCACTCTTCTGGTCGACTGTACCTACATGTCTAAGCATTTTTGCTTTTGAATCTGACTGCATATTTTGCTCAGGCAGTTAATTTCTTTAAAGTATTTCTCAAAAATGGAGCTATAATGGCAAACAGCATGACACCAGAGGATAAAATTTACACGTAGGTGTTAAAACTATTTCACCAATACTAAGATGCTTAGGTGGACATTCCATTAAGATAAAATCCAGTGAAATGGTTAACAATATTTTTCAAAACACCAACAAACCTAATTTACGCTGTAGATAAAGGTAGTATCGAGAAAATCGGGGAAAAATAAATGTCCCTGTTTCCCCACTTTCCTCCGAGTACAGGCCCTCGAGAAATAACGAGAAATTTTGTTTTTACCACAGGCCGAAATTTATTAAATGATATGAAATGTGCCGTAAAACGATATAAATGCCGAAATTTATAAAACGTTAATGCCGAAACTAGAGCCAAAGTGACCAACTTGTCGAAGTTTAATTTAGAATTTGGAAAAGTAAAAAAAAAATGAGTTTACCTAAATCGATCGAGTTATTACAAAATAGTAGGTAAGTACGAGATATAAATAAAAAAAGGTGAAAAATATAAACAAATATTAAAAAAAACCTTCCTCCCTTTGTCTTGTGACGACGGCGCTGACGATGCGGTGGACGATAAAGTCGACCTTGGAAGTGCCTCGGGTTTAGACTTTGGTGCACAACCGAACCGGAAAATATTTTCGGTGCCACCAAATCTGAGGGCTAGCGGCTAGCGAGTAAAATTATTGTGGGGTAGCCGAAAGACTAGAATAAAATAGCTCCCGTAAATAAATTGGAACAAAAACACACCAATAATAGCCGGAAACTAAACCATATTGAGATAAAACTTACCCGACAAAAACTGCGGTCTTTTATATATTATATTGAATTATATCACACATTTGTATGTATAAATATTAAGCAATTTTATTACATTTATAATCTTGTTATCTTTTTGTGCTAATTGTTCAAATAAATAAAAACATTTTTATCAACATTATCATGGGTTTACAATCTTAAAATTCCATGACAGTCCTTATTTTTTATTCGATATTCCAAATTTATTCCTTTGGAAGCGAACTTTACTTCATACGTCAAATAAAATGATTTTAGCATGCAGTTTCGCTGCAGTAGGTATTACGTATCTGTGCATCTGTAGTTTGTGGCTCTGTCCAAGGAAGTCGAGATCATAATACAGACGAAAGTTGACATACTGCCACTGTATTTAGACTGACGACATTTTTTAAATGTTGAAATGGTATTTTGATTAATTTGATGTCTAAAACCAAATTAATTATACCTTGGGACATAACAAAACCTACATAGCTACATCAAACATTCTAATTGATTGAAATTATTGTGATCAAATGACAAGATAGACAGCGCAGTAATTAAACTGATCGCACTTGCATTACCCAGTTACTATTTGCTCGCCTATCAAATTAATTAGCTGCGGTACTATGCGGATCATTTGTAATATTAAACGGGATTAAACGCTCCAAACGTGTAGTTATAATGTTCAATTAATCCTCTGGGTTTTTTATTTGCCACGAGAAATTTGATAGGTACGAACTTTGCCAAAGCGGAGACAAGACGAGAGAAGAGATCATTATCACAGCTTATATACGTCCCCGCCGAGGGGCTCGAGCCTACCCCAAGTTAGGATGTTTAGGCCTTAGTCAACCACACTGGCCCAGTGCGGATTGGTCGACATTACATTGTGAACTACTACGGCATGTATGGTATCTATATAGGCTATAGGTAAATCTTCGCCCTAGATTTTGTGTTTAAATCTGTCAAAAGTTCGTAGCGAACTTCGATATTATCCAAAGATTCGTATTTGTTGTGCAAATTTGCTTTTGTAAATTTCATAGTAAATAAAACCCTGATTGTGAAATTTATCTCACTACAGAAATGCTCAAGTAGGTACTTAATACTTTCCGAAGCGCGGAGGTGGAACAATTTGTTTTTCCCTTTTATTTCCCTCAACGGGCAGTTGCTAAGCTAATTTACTGTCAGAGTTATCTAGCCAGCAGTCAGGCATCGGGCGTGGTTGAGAGAGATTACCATCTCACCACGTGAGCTAATGTGCTTTCCTTGCACGAATCACCCGCTTTAAACGCGGCAAATTAGAAATAATTCCTTTTTAATTCACATCGATCAAGATAATTAATGTGCACAGTCAAATATACTCGTGTCAAGTCAATTACTACATTAACTACATGAATTACTAAAAGTGATTTACTAGCTGAGGTTATCTCGTTTTCACCGTGACTAAAGTAAACGAGTCTTTGCTAACAATTTCGGTGATTTTTTTTGTAGCTAACGTTACCGATAAGCTCGACAAAAGGGCTGGTATGTACGGTAGTACTGAATCTAGTGCGAGCCCTTAACTTTACATACTACGTCAATTTGTAATCGATTTACGACATTTTGTAATCTGTGGCTCTATTTTTGAATCGTTCGTCTTATATCGAGCGCTCGTTGAACGTCGTCTTCGCTCGATTTCCACAGATCTTTGTTTCCTTTTGTATTGTTAATAGGTGTGCGCTTGACCCATAATCACCAGGTAAGCGAGACTGGACGAGGACTCTAAGATGGACCGCGCTTACCTAGTAAATGCCCATAAAAGTTTCGATAAAAAGCGAAATAATGTTGATTTTCGACAACAATACCCTTATTGATTTTCACTTAAAAATGAAACGATAAATTAATCAATAGAAATCGATTGCAAATTACGCTCGACGAGCACTCAACGCTCAACGACGAATATTTTAAAAATAGAGCCCCTGGAGTTTTCTCACATCTACATACGCGACGTCTAGGGCAAACAGTAACAAGAAATGTTAGTACCTACGTAGCTACTAAGCTAGATTTTCGCTTGCTACATGCTACGTGCCATAATACGAGTACGTAGCAAGAAAGTATGTCATATGCACTCGTAGAACTTAAAATATAGGTATGTTGAAAATTGAATAAATGAACATTTATATTGTTTTAAACACGCATATAAAGAAATATCTGTAATACACAAAGAACATCATAGCTATAGCAACTACATCCTAACAACATGAAATTAGATTTTCTTCATAAAGCTCATCTAAGAATGACGTTTCAATAAAAAGCAAGCAGAGCATAATGAGAGCGAAACGAGAAACTTACAATTCGTTCTTCACCTCGAGGGCATACTTAAAACAAACAAGAGTATAAACATCTTCCTTTTGGCGAAGATAGAAAAACAAATTGTTACATTTTTATTAATTTTCAAAGAGCCTCTACCGACAGTGTGTCAAAATTAGGTTTACTCTTAATCCGTGCTTGGGAATTTCGTAACACTTTTGAGTTCAAACCAAAAACATTACACATCATTTACATTATCATATTCAAAAAAAATCGCGGTCATCATTACGTTACATTATCAAGGTAAATCTTATTGTGGCTGCTTCCTAGATAATATAGCCTCACTAAATAATATTTGAGCTAATTTTTATTTTGTTAGTATCTTTTATAGTACACATGAACTCAGTAATTCGGTTTCGTAATGAGTAGATAAAACTTTCGACAAAAATATCAGTAATACGTAATTGGTACTACACACAGGTCAATGGTGCACCGCTCGCCCTACCTCAATCGCATGCGACAAAGGAATATACCACTAATTAGTACCACACCAACATGCAAATACTTCGATTCGACGCGTTTCGCCACTCCACGTAGCATCCTCAGGATGTTGTCGCCTTCGAAGCCGGCCAAGTTTTTCAGTCGCCGTGCCGGGTCGCCGACAACAACACAACAATCATGTGGCACTACACATCTATCATACGAACATCCCAACAACAATAGTCCAAAAATATCAACACACCAACAGCGATACAAAATCGTTTCACATTTTTTTCAACAGAACTGTCAAAATTAAATATTTAGGTACGTCAACTTCGCAGCTAAACCCGCGCCAGGTGGCGGTCGTAATTTATGTGCCCTATGAAACGCGCCGTTACTTACACGACTAAACCGGACAGGTGTCCGATTAATCTCGCGCCGGACACATTATATCATTCCGGACGTATTTGTGAAATGTATAAGAATTTATGTCGCGAGGGCGCGCGGCGGGGCGGGCGAAGTCGCCGATGTGTCTAATTGACGGTCGTCATTTGTTTCTTTGATAAAAAACGCGCTGCTCAATCAATGACCGACTAACCCGTTGAAAGCCATTTCATCAATTTCTCACGCGAAATTGACTGAAAATTAGCGCCATGTCCTGTGATATAAGCGTCACATAGCCTTTGCTTGCTACAGCACGCAATCGAAATGACGTGATAGTTATGTAAATCCCGTATTTTTGTGTGTGTATATTCTCAATGGATGTATGTTTTTTGTAAGAAATAAACGCCGGATTATAAAACAATTTGCCGTACAACCATTTTTAACGGCAATCTTAAAATTCCAGCCCAACACTCGAGGAGCTGCCTATCTTACACCTAATTGCCAGAAAGCCACAATGTTATTAACATGTTATTATGGTAGCAAACTTAGGTGAGACGGTTGCAGCTAGCCAGACGGTCTCTGAAGCTCTACCAGAAACCGAACCCAGCAGAAAGTCTTCTGTCTCTCAACTATAGTAAGTATCTTTAGTGTCAATCACCAGACTACAGAGGAGGTTAATAAATAATAAAGCAAAATAATAAGAATAAAATTACTAAACACCAACCTGTTGTCGAACTAATATGAAAATTAAATAAATTGAAGTGCTTTGTACTTATTACAATGTAATCTTCCAATAACGAAATTGCCGGCCGGCATAAATAGTTTCCGATTAATGATCTATGTATTAAGAACGGAACGACCAATAAACAGTCTGAGCTCAGAATAAACACAATTACAAAATCATTATGGGGCGGCTCTCAATTAATTTCCAGTCGCAGTAAATCTTCATTAATTTGGACTTGAGTGAAACTTAATTAATCCTCACTCATAAGCTGAGATTCCAGAACACTTGCGCGTACAATCGGAAGCGTTCCGCCGTCACATTCGCTTCACCATTTGTACCGAACACTATTCGATTTCAGCAAATGTAGCAATGTGATGTAATACGTAGCTTATTACAAGCGTTACTGATTTATTTGCAGTTTATGAACAGAGACACAACAGTAATAAAAATGTGAACATCTTCATTGCAGTCAGGAGACGTCCTGCTGGTCATCCTCCCCCAAGGATCTCAACTCAGAATCAACTGTTTCCACATTCAGCCTCCCACGACTTTCAACAAATGGTTGGTGTAGGTACTTGTGGTGGGCACCAATCCTGAGTCGCCCAGTACGCGGCCGACACTCGAGGACCTCCCCCAACGGCCGCCGTAAGTCCAACGAGCATTACGCTTAGCCCACTGCCACTTCAGGTTCGCAAAAATATAAAGTTACAAAAAGACACATAGCTAAGCCGTTTATTTTTAAACGACTTTCGGCAGCCCTGTTGCAAATCAAAATTTCAATACCTACAAACTTTAAGGTTTGTAGGTACTAAAAACCTTAATGTTTCATGATAAAACATAAAACTAATTACAGAAAACACAAATAAAGCAATGTAGCGACTACGAACGAATTCACAAGTACCTATTGCAAAATTTACTGTTACTTAAAACGGATACTTATATAATGTGTTTGGTCAATACCCTATCAAGCCGAAACCTATCTAATATAAAAGTTCTAGCATCATTGAAAAAATCTAAATTGTAAAGTTAATTTTCTAATTTCGAATGCAAATACTTACGATTGTGAAAAAGTGTAAGTATGGGGAATTAAACAATTAATTTTACAATTAAGAATTTTCGTGGGTAGGTTTCGGCTTGATGATTGAGAGTATCGACCAAACACCTTGCATATAGTATTTAAATTAAATTTCAGTTATTTAAAATAATAAATAAACCTAATAGAATACATATGTATGCTTTTATATCGTATTGGCTTAAATCTTATAAAGGGAAGATAGGTTTAGGTTTATTTATTTAATTTTTACAAATATTTTTAAAACATTTTACAACATTTACAAAAACTATTTAAAAATGATTGTCGATATAAAAAATAAATAATTCAACAAATGTGTTATCGCTCAAGCTTTCTCCTTTCTCTTTCGCAGCAATAAAACAACAACCATGAACCAGGGACTGTTTACCGGTATGAATACGAGTATAACATTTATCTGTATGACGTCATTTAAATAAATTTCGGTAGTAGTTGATTTCAGTACAGAAATTATTTTTCTGTACTTAATTTTTTTTGTACTTTAATCATAATTGTACAGATATCATTTAACTCTTATTATTTAAAATACTGAAATAAAATCAAATCATAATGGCTGGGACGAGGGCGGTCCTTTACGTTAGTTCATCTTCGTGTCTTCGTGCCTTTCATAATTTGTGTGGTATTTCTTGCTTTATTGGTTTGTATATACCGACGAGTACATAAAATTGCAATACAATTATATTTTTTAAATGGAGGAAGATAAACACCAGCGGTTAAAGGAGTGCATACGTCACGATTTTAATTGTTTAGGACAATGACGAGATATTGAGGAAAATGATAATGCTCATGAGTCTAGTTTTATACTTATAGAATACGCAGCTAAATGAAAATAAAAAGAATTTAGTATCTAGGTAATAATTTTATTTGGTTTAAAGTATCACAATGAACGTCAAAATATTAATATTAGTCGAACTTTTTAGACTTTTATAAACCTAATTGCTTTATTCAGATCTTAAAAAAATCAATCCTACACAATCCTACCACGATTACGTGGTAGGATTGTGTAGGATTGATTTTTTGTTATACATTAACAAATGTATAACAAAAAACCAGTTTACCTTGATTCTAAATAATATATATTATTATTATCATTTTATATTGAGATCTTATACAAATCATCCGTTATAACCAAAAAAACTAAACGTAGTCATTTCTTTCATTTCCATAATTAGAAAACTTACTAATTTTTTACTCAATATGATCCTCGTTTATAAAAGAATATGCAGTCATAACAACTGTGATATGATATGATCAAAATAATGGTAAACATAAGTACCGTTTTTGTGTATAGGTATATGTTATTTTTTGTAATATATTTTATCTTGTCTGCACATTCTACGCTGTTCGCATATTGCAAATAAAAATTATTTGTTATCTCAATATCCGATGCTTTCTTACTTTTTTAACCAGTTTCTAATTGGTTTCTCTTATCAGAGCACATGTATTTGATTGTGAACTTAATGAGCCTACATTTTGATTCTGTAAATTTATTACTCTGTTAGGAAATTAAGTACCTAGATTTTGTAGTCGCTTTTTTTTTTGCTTGTGTCATTTTTTTTTCTTGTTAACAGTTGTATTCTTCTTTGTATCTTTATATTGAATAGCTGCACTTTTTACTTTTAAATGATCCTTCTTTATTAACTAGGTTGCTATCCTAAGAATTACCCGCACCTTGCTCACTAGCAACTGCTTTTACTTTAACTGCTTTGAATGTTGATTGTTTTCCTTTTTTCGTTGTATGTTCCCGTAATAGAAAATTATCACTATTATACTTTGTTAACTACTTATAACACTTAATCTTATCCCACGCTAGGCGGGGTTAGTACGCTATTTTTTTTTTCTCCCACTAACTTCTGTTATTCGTCATACTTACATTTACTCCTTTTACTTCATATCATTCCATCCATTTCTTCACGCATTGTATTCATTTATTCTTTGGTCTCCTACCTGCACATCCATTTACGTTCATATTCACTATCTTCATTTACATGGCATTTTTTCCTCCTCAACCCAAACCATCTTAACCACTCCTAATCTTTTCTGTATTCGGCGCAACTTTCAAACTTCCTCCTTAATATCCTCATTTCGTACTTTATTTCTTGTCACCCCTATGTCCATCTTAGTATTCGCATTTCATTAACATGCACTCTTTTTTATCCTTCTTTTTCATTACTTACGTATAATAGTTACCTATCGTATAAATACATTCTAATAAATGAACTAGCTGAAGAAATTATTTATTTGTTGAATTCCCCTTTCACTTTTTGCGTTGCTCTTATATTGCGCGAGGGCTTTTTGCTGAATTATTTTCTTCTTTCTTTTTTAATTATTTCTGTCTCTTTTTTCTTTTTCGACAGTTAGCAATTCAGGATCATTTTTCCTCAGGACAATAACTTATTGTTCTGAGATTTTTTATTTCTGCGTACCGTCACCTTTGACATAGGTTTTCAAAATCAAATCAAAATATTCTTTATTCGAATATGACTTCATAGAAAGCTCTTTCGAATCGGTCATTTAAAATCATAATCCATTTGATACCAATTTCCAAATTCACCAATTAAACACAAGAAATAACAATAAACTTACCTTTCCGACGTAAAGGCTTTAAAAACTAAATGCTCGTTTATGGGGAAATGTATAACTTTTTATAATAATATTCCATAAAGTGTTACTGATTTGCATTTCATAAGTTTAAAGCGCATGTAAAAATACTCATAAATTGAGCAAAGGTTATTAATTACTTATTATAAAGTCAACGATTATTAGAATGATGCTGGTGTTAATTTGTAGATATTATTAGTTTTATTGTTAAGAATTGTTGTATATTAACTATTTATGTAAATAAATATTGCTGTGTGTGGTATTGATACACCCTTTTGTCAATTTCAATTTATTTGCATTCCAAAATGTTACATAGGTAGATGGTTAATATTATTATTGACACAATTTTGGACCCTGTTGGGCACAGCAATATAGAAGAGAGGATAACGTCATAATAGTTCTTTCTTTTTTTTGTTTTTTTCTTTTTTTTTAAATAGTATACATGTGTTAATAACATAGTTATTAGGACAATCGATTTGAATTGATCATTAACGCTTTTACTATTCTCGTATATGAATTAATATAAGTCATCGAAATGTTTACTGATTTATTGTTGTAAATCACAATTATTGCACTGAATATTATTTATATTTTATTATTAATTTCGTCATTGAATTTTAATTTGTCGGTTTAACTCTTTGTTGTGTAAATATTCATTTATTGTATTTTTATTAATATTTTGTATTATGTAATTGCATCATAAATTATTATATTGTTTTATTTTACTCCGTACTTCAGCCATGAGTAAGCATAAGCATAATACATGACTAATGCAGTTTCAATGTTAGTGGTTCTTTTAATTTCTCTGAAAGCATATGTAAAACTGGCGATTTTTGATCTGATTTTTTTGACATGTTGTTTCCATTTAATATGTTTATCTAGAGTAAGTCCGAGAAGATTAAATTCCTCGACAATATCTATATTGTTGCCTTTATATTGGAAATCGTAGTTTAGGGATTTCTTTTGATGTGGGTGAAAGGTTATGAGTTTTGTTTTATTAAAATTAATCCTGAGATTGTGGTCGTTCATCCACTCTGTTGCTTTATCAAATATGTCTTTGAGATGGTAACTAAGATTACTACAATTCTCGGCTCTTGTAAGAATAGATACATCATCCGCGAACAGGACGCACTCTTCCCCTATGGCTGAAGGCAGGTCATTTATGTAGATCAGAAACAGCAAACATCCCAGGACGCTACCCTGTGGGATAGATGCGGTAACTATCACACTATCTGATCTTATATTTTTAATTTCACAAGTTTCAGTATTATAACTCTCCAACTCAACCAACTGTTTCCTATTACTGAGGTATGATCTAAACCATCTATGTGCCTCGCCGCGGATCCCTACTCCGTAAAGCTTTTCTAGCAGAATATTATGCTGTACCATATCATATGCCTTTGTCATGTCTAGGAATAATCCTATCGCATATTTCTTTTCGTCAATTATATTATGTACACTTTGCATATATTTATATACCGCTAAGGTGGTTGACCGCCTTTTTCGAAAACCGTTCTGATTGTCATCAAATATTTTGAAGTGTTCGCAATATTTGTATACACGATTACACATGGCTTTTTCAAAGATTTTCGATGCGGTTGGAAGTAGAGCTATAGGGCGATAATTATTCGGGTCCGTTTTTGCATTCTTTTTGTGAATTGGTTTTATTAATGTTATTTTTAACAAGTCCGGAAACATACCCTCCTCAAAGGATTGGTTAATTAGTAAGCTAAAGGGTAAGGCTAGCTCATTAGCACATTGTCTTATTAAAAATGGTGGTACTTCATCTATTCCATGACTACTTTTATTCTTAAGATTTTTTATTATTTTATGGGCCTCTGCAGTGTCTACTGGTTTAATATACATGGAGTTTACTGAAGGGTTCCGTATTTGCCGACCGCTGGGGGGTGCGACAGTTGGGTCAGGCTTCCCTATTGATGAAAAGAATCGGTTAAATATGTTTGCTACTCTATATGAGTCAGAGACTAGGCCGTTGTCTAATTGCAGTTTTATGTTATTTTTCTTTTTTTGTTTAATTTTGTTTGATCGTTCATGAATGACTCTCCACATAGTTTTTACTTTGTTGTTTGATTTGTTAATTTTATTTATGTATTGTATTGTAAATGTTGGTACATTTCTGATGTAGCTGTTAAGTTCCTTGCGTCCATTCTTCTTATCCATTATTCTTCTAAAAGATGTCCTGAATGGGTATTCAGGATATCTTTGACTGTTTAATGGGTATTGAGGACTTTCTATACTAGTAGTATTCCATATGACATGACACTGTGAAAATAACTAAAGTAAATCAATGTTGCCGTTTCAACATCAGTAAGTTGTCTTGTTTTTTACTGCATTTGCTGCAGAACTAAGTCTGTTTGCATAGGACTCAATATGTGGATCCCATTGCAACCTTGAATCTAGTGTAATACCCAAAAATTTGTAAAGTCGATGAATTCAACAACTTAATTATTCATTTCTGCAATAGTATCCACTTTCCTTACATTTGGCAATGAGAACTTAATACATTTAGTTTTATTTGAGTTTAATGATAAATTGTTCATTGTGAACCAATGCAATACTCTAGAGAGAGTACTATTTACAACGTCAATATTTTCGTTTCCTCTGTCAATCTTAAATATTAAAGAAGTATCATCTGCAAATAGTACTGTATCGCAAAGATTATAAGTGAAATGTGGGAGGTCATTTAATGTAAATTAGGAAAAGCAATGGTCCCAATCTCGATTCCTGAGGCACACCCATAATTATAGGTGCACCAGCAGACTCAGTTTTATTAATAACAACTTCATCCCAAGAATTCAATATGTGGATCCCACTGCAATCTTGAATCTAGTGTAATACCTAAATATCGATCTAATTGTAGAATCGATGAATCCGACAGTTCGATTAATCATTTCCACAATAGTATCAACTTGTGTTGGCAATGAGAATTTAATACATTTAGTTTTATTTGAGTTTAATGATAAATTGGTCATAGTGAACCAGTGCAATACTTTAGAGAGAGAGTAATATGTACAACGTGAGTATTTCCGTTTTCTCTGTCAACCTTGCTTACTAGCTGTAAGGAATAATATTAAAGAAGTATCTTCTGCAAATAGTGCTGTATCGCACACATTGTTAGTAAAATGCGGGAGGTCATTAATATAAATAAGAAGAGCAATGGTCCCAATTTCGATCCTTGAGGCACGCGCATAATTATAGGTGCACTAGAAGACTCAGTTTTGTTAACAACTTTCATATATATACTTGAATATAACAACTTTCTGAACCCTATTAGACAAATAAGACTCAATAAGTCTAATTGCTTCTTCAGAGACACCATAATGCTTGAGCTTATTATAAGAGTTTGGTGACCAACGCAGTCAAAAGCCTTTGATAGGTCACAAAATATACCAATTACATCTTGTCTTGTCAATACCAGTTACACTCATTATAATATTGCCTTCCGTCAACAGTATACCGATTTGTACTAATTATTAAAATGTTATATTTGATCTTAAACAAATGCATTTACGAACTCTCATCATTATCCTCAAGATTTGTCATTACTATTCCACATAATGTCATTCTTCTCAATGCGCGTCATTATCCTGGCAGCCCAAATTCAGGACAATGACGTTAGGGAAAATGATGAAATCGCAAAAAACTTGACCTAATATGTTTTACGCAATTTTTCGCAATTTACGCAATATTTCAAAAAAAAATTATAATGTTAAATTATGTTCACAAAACTTCCATATTTTGCAATATGAAAAAGACTTACAATAGGACAGAATGAATATACACGGTGTTTCATAATAACCAATAAATATTTTATCGTTATCTAAAACTAATTATTAAATAGTTTTTCCCGTAATGTTATTCAACCCAAAATTTTCGTGTATATCATAGTATCATCATCATGTCTATGATTTACATGAACATTTGGGTTGAATGACATTACGGGAAAACATAAATGACGTTTGTAATGAAAATTTTTGGAGAATTAATTTTAAAGGCTGCTTGCAAAAAACCAACGCTTTGTATCTTCACCAAAGCATGTGTCTTTGGTGCGGGGAGGTCTGTTCACCCTGCCACAAGTTTCCTCCCCCCTCTCGTCTCTAACTCAACACTAAATTGAAAACAAACATTGCGCAGGACAATGACGCGCATTTTTGGAACACGAGTTTTTTCTTTATTGACTTAGCGGGTATTGGTAATTTTATCAAAAGTATTAAGCTTGATTAGTTATAATTACAGCACACAATAGCCAATAGCTCAAAGAATTCACCTTTTTTCATATTATCCAAATATAGTAGCGCATGAGCCGTGGCGACACGTGAAAAAATTGCAATTTTATTGGTTTTATTTTAACAACTTTTTTATTATTAATTTATTATAATCGAGGCTTAGAGGAACATTTTCGTTGATTATTTTACTATCAAAAAAAAATCTTTTAAAAAAATATACACACATTCTCGAGAAATTTTGAAAGACATGAATTTGGGGCCTTTCAAATATTGACCCTGTTATTCTAAGTGGTGGGATATAGATTTTTTTTGCATTTCATCCACGTTAAGTGAAAGCATGTAAAATCAAACACAGCCCAAGCATAGCTTCCGTTTTTAACGTCATTCATAGGTACCCATAATTTGTTCAATTTTCCTCAATTAACCTAGCTAGCACCCTGACACGTAGTTTTATATAGGCACATACCTAGTTAAGGTAGATAGGCCCTTACCTAGATAGGCACTTACCTACTATTAACATAGGTAGATACCTATCTACAAAGACTTTTAGAATAGGTAGGTATTCAAATCGTAAACATCGCGTTTTATTTTATTGAATACTATTAAACTTAACATAATAAATAAGGTAACTACTTGGTTAAATATTAAGACGAAGGTACTTATTTTTATTTTCATTGCACATCCTTCTATCAAACACGAAGATTCGTTGCTTGTTTTACGCTTCCTACCCATTGCACACAAAAATGATTGATATTGCGTTAATTAATATCCACTCTACAGTAATCAAAACATCTACGATCCCTTTATATGAGTTAGTAAACCTGTTGCAAGTTGCAATGTGCGATTTGAGCTCAGCGGCAGCGCGCATAGGCATATTTTTCCTCACCCGTTGGGGCCCCTTATCCACCTGCCCCGCGGCCAGTGACGCCCGCGCGTATGATTTCAGTACAGAAATAAAATAAGGGTTAAATAAGTGTATAAATGAAGAATATCGGTACAGAAATTCGCCTTGTATAGAATTTTAGTACAGATAGTTTTCACTGATACTATATCAATATTTTATACTGATAAGCAGTCCCTGCCATGAACACGATGATCTGTTTGTCACCGCGACCACGTACCGTGGAATCACCGACACTGACGCTCCGTCAAACCGTGATACAATTAGCGCGCAATACTGGCGCTCAGTGTAACGTATACAATGTAACATATGGTACAAACATTCTATTAATAAGGTAGTTGTGATAATGATAACACTTATATTCCAAACGCTAAACACCTGGGTGACTGTGTACCTGAATATTAACTTTGAGGAGCTCGTGTCGTTAAGAATTACAAAAGCTAAGCAACGTAAGTCTTGGTTAAAGACGCAAGTCGGCAAATGCGCATTTCGCTAGAATTGGCACCACATCAGATCAAATTTGAAAATCATGGAAGAAAACCATGAAAGATCTCACCAAATATTTGGATAGTATCCTAATTAATTTGCAACAATAGATGACGTCAAATCCAATCCAAACAAGGACCCTTCCCGTGTTATCACAAAACTTGGTCTAAGCTTAGTCCTGGTTTAAACCAGGCCTATGTTGACGCTGTCTCTGTCTATGTACATTAACATAAGTGAAAACGCAGGCCGTCTTATTACAAAACATGGACTAAAGTTAGTCCTGGTTTAAACTAGGACTAGGTTGACGCTGTCTCTATCAATCTATATTGACACAAGTGAAAGCGCACTACATTAAAACCAAGACTAACTTTAGACCAGGTTTAAACCAGATTTTGTAATAAGACCCACTAGGTTTAAACCAAGGCTAACTTTAAACCAGGTTGGAACAGGCTTTGTAATAAGACTGTTCAAGTTCATCACAGCAAAGTAGACAGATAAAGATCCGTTAAGATAAAAATGCACATATCCTCGTTATTGTTTTACAATTATATCGTCACAAAAGTTATTAAGTTTGCGTGTTTCTTTATAAAATCAGATCTAGGGTTGAGCTCTGTAATTTTATTTTAATATTCAACAAAATAATTTAGTTATCTAATTTCAATTCATCTAGCATCCCATAAGCTTTAAAACTACTTATTTAAAACGACTCGCTCGACCCACAGTACAAAAAACTTTAAACATGTGTGCCGGCGCAAAGAAAAAACTAAAAGTTGGCGACAGTTGACGCCAGTGGAAACACACGTAGCCCCGCGCCTCGCGAACTTTATCTTGGGGCTGAAAAACAAAGGCACAAAGAATGTCCGGGACACGTTAGTTGGCACAATTATGTTGCTTTGCGACGTTAAGATTTACGTTTTAGTCAGCTTTGGTGCTAGCTAGTAGCGTAGCTTTTTAAAGTTTAGAGATTCCCGAAGAAGGAAATAACGAAATTAAACTTAATTTTACTGATACCTAGGTTTTCGTAAACTAATATTCTGCTTGAAAATTCGAATTGTACCCAATATCGGCTCAACCTTACATTCGGCATAACAATTCAGCCTCCAGTTCTACAGAATAACGATTACGCCAGCAGTTCAAAGACTATTAGAAATTCTATGTTGATATCGCAATGCTTAATAACATAATGCTATTGATACTCTTTTATATTTTAAATCTTTTTTTTTTATAAACATAACTCCAGATGTTTCCCATTTGGTCACCCACCCTATCTGAGGCTTGACTTTACTAAAGCAATCGTTAGTCGAACACACTCATTAGCTCAGTAAATGAAAGCGACACAATAAAAATACCTGTATTACGAAAAAATGTACTTCACCGACTGCCATTCATAGATATAAATAAATACGCCGAAGTTCCACTACAAGACTGTTATCATTGACTAATACTCAGTATAATCAAGGATGTGGGCGTCGAGCGACAGGCACGCCCCCGTAGCATAAGCACCGAAACACGGTGTTCACGCTCGAGGAAGAGCGAGAGGCGGCACTGCATTCTAGTCTGTGCAGTGACAGCTTTTTTGGCGGCCGGCCGCATGTGATATGTCAGTTGAGTCGAGTCGAAATGTCATATTTTGTGGTTAGGATGATGTCCGGGCATCCATAAAATATAATACACAATATTCAAGCAAATAGTGATTTGCGCGGCGCACCTAATATCGGGGTGCGAAAGCCCGCTTTGTGTTTGTGTGTCAAAATCGCGAGTGTGAGTCGTGGTGGCCTATTAGGCGTTTGTAGTGCTCCGGTCTCCACCGGTGGATCCACTGCAGATCTTCAGGAGCCGCGACTTCCTTCGAGCTAGCTCAGGAAGTCCACCGGCTACGGAGGAGACCGAAGGAGACAATTGGAGCCAAGGTAAGTAATACCAGCTTTCTATGAGTTGGTAGTCAAATAAAATTCAGCAATACAAGTCGGTGAAACGCCGACGTGGTGGAGTCTACTTGGGGCACCACCATCTCTTGGTAGCAGAGCGTGGTTCTTAGATTTGAGCATTTGATTAGTATTGTACAATTAATATTGTAATCTTGTTGGTTGTCCAAACGGGCAATACATATTAATTGGTTTTGATTGCTGATTTTAAACCGACTACCAGCTCATTTGTGGACCGATCTCCTTAACTAATTGTCATTGTATATGAAAAATTGAGGTTAAATGTCTTTTGTTGTTCTAGTTAAGTTCTAGCATTTACCTATATTTAAATTTTGGTTTGTTTTTTCATATCTTTGTTTTGCCCTTGACTATTTTGTTTGTTAAGTTGTAAACTTATACTTGAATTTAATTTGTGTAAAAGATTTTGCTGCTAAATGACTTTGCTGTTGTTGTAATACACTATTTTGCTGTGTTAAGTTTTAGCATTTACATTTGATTTTGTTTTGTTTGCCTTTGAATATTGTGTTTGTTAAGTTATTGACTTAATGCTTGAATTTAATTTGTTTGAAAAATTCTGTTGTTAAATGCCTTGTTGTTCTAGTTAAGTTCTAGCATTTATACTTGATTTTGGTTTGTTTATATATTTTGTTCTGCCTTTGAAGTTCCTCCCGATCTGTTTTGTTGTCTGCGGTTGTCGGTCTGTTTGTCCGTGTATTATTATAGTGTTTATTAATTTTGGTGCAAAATGGTCCCGCCAGTCAGCCCGCTTAGTGGTGCCCGCGCGGGTGCACAAAAGATTTTGAGATGGTTTGCTAGTGCCGTCGCTTTGGTAGACCGACCAGACCGAGAACAGGCCTTGTTAATTCGGCATGAGGGAGTACCGGCTCGCTTGAAGGAATTGGAGCAGCTTTTCGTTGCTCATCAACAATATCTGCTCGACCACCCAGCCGAGGGTGCCGCTGAGTTGCGGGCAGTCGACCAATTTAATGCCGATTATGATCAGTGTTTTGAACAGGCGGATGTGATTATAAACAAGGCTCAGGCAATCCTATCCGTCCGGAGGGGTGAGTCGTGCACGCCCGGGGAGGTCAAGCCTACCCCGGCCGGCTTGCTGGGCAGACTGCCCACTTTAGACATCCCAACCTTTGATGGGAACTTGGCTTCTTGGATGGGGTTCATTAACCTCTTTGATAGCCTGGTTCACTCGAGGGACGACCTGTTCCCTAGCCAGAAATTGGCCTATTTGCTCTCTGCCTTACGGGGAGAGGCTGGTGTACTTGTCCAGCATCTACCTGTCAATGATGACAGTTATGATATTGCAAGGGCGTTGTTGACCGCCCGGTATCAGAATGTTCGCTTGCTAGCGGACACACATGTGGCTGCCATTTTAGGGCTGCCACGAGTATCGCGGGTCTCCTCATTGAGGAAGGAGATTTTGAACCCGCTGCTAAGCGCTATTAACGCGCTCAAACGCCTTGATCTACCGGTGGACCAGTGGTCCTTTATTTTGCTCCACCTCATCCTCGATAAGCTTCCCATGGAGATGAAGGGGCGCTTTGAACAAAGGTATGGGGGCAATAGTGCCTCGTACCTCCCCCCCTTCTCGGATCTCCTCAGATTTTTGGAGGATGAGTGTCGGATGACCGACCACTTGGATCTGGTTCCTATACCGGGACCGAGTACAGGCCGCTTTGAGGCGACCCGGGCAGCGCCACGGAGAGAGCGCCGCCCGTACAAGCAATATACTGCAGTGCGGCAGAACTCTCCACCCGGGGAGAGGCCGATGCCTTGCAAGTGTTGCAAGCGGGATGGCCATCGTTTGCCGGCCTGTCCCAAATTTGTTGGCCTACGCACCGAGGGGCGTAGGAATATGGCCAAGCAGCGGAATTGGTGCTACCGCTGCCTGGGGGCCCATATGGCATCGGCTTGCCCCCACCCACGAGATTGCCACTGTTGTGGAGGGGCCCATCACCCCCTTTTGTGCTTCAACAATAGAGACACTCGTGAGGTGGTGAGAGAGAGGGACTCGCACACGGGCGGGGGCCCTCGTAGGTCACCCACATCTCCGAGGAGATCGGAGGGGCGTGCCACCCCTCCGCGGAGATTGGACAGGCGCCCCCCCTCCAGTGAGAGGATTGGGCGCCCCACCCCCCCTACGGGCGGGGGGGATCGACGCGCCGCTTATGAGGCGCCACCGCGGGATTGGGCCGCGGTAATTAGGGAGCCACGCCGGGAGCCGATACGCTTCTCTCCCCCTCTGATGGAGAGACCTCGTTTAGCGCGGGCTCCCCCAACTTTCGCCCATCATGGGCACCGCCCGGCCCCCCGATGCCGCTTTGATCGGGGCCAGTACGTGCCGGATTGGGACCCGCTCGAGCGCCTTGAGCGCCCTATTCCTCCGCCGCGCACGCATTTTTCTTCGGACCCCCCTTCCCCCCCGTTGCGGGGAATGCGGGAGGATTTTCACTAAACCAACTGTCGGCTGCAACCCCCCCACAGGAGCAGGTGCTGTTACCAACAGCCTCCGTACAGGTGTGGGGCCCGAGGGGCACCTTTGTTTTAGTTCGCGCCCTTTTGGATACGGGAGCTCAGGGTTGCATTGCCTCCAGCTGGCTGGTCCGGCAGTTGAGTTTGAACACATCTCCATACCTTGAATCGGTACGAGGAATCGGAGACCTGCGGATCCCGGATCCGATCGGTCAGGTTTTGTTCTCCTTCTCCCCCCACTTCTCTTCAGCGCCCAAAATTGGCGCTACCGCGATTGTTTATGAGAAGGTTGTTGGTCAGCTTCCGCAACAGCACGTTTCGCGCGCTGTCGTTGATGCGACATCAGGATTGACCTTGGCTGACCCTTCCTTCCACCGAACCGGTCCGATTCACTTATTGCTCGGTGCCGATGTTCTAGGCCGCGTGTATTGTGGGAAGAGGAGAGAGTTACAGGAGGGTGGGCTGGTAGCCTTATCTACATCGCTTGGGTTTGTAGTGATGGGACCAGTTAGGCATAACCCACCATCTCCATCGGTGGACAGTTACATAACTGTTAGCTCCACCTTATCGGATGTCCTGCAACGGTTTTGGGAGGTGGAAGAGCCACCTACCGTGAAGCGAGTGAACCCCTTAGACGAGGAGTGTGAGTTGTTCTACCAGAACAATACAGGTCGCCTTCACTCGGGACGGCTGATCACTCGTTTGCCCTTTTTGTCAGTTCGCCCCTCACTTGGCAGCTCCCGGCCGTTGGCCGAGAAGCGGCTGCTGTCCATGGAGCGTCGTATGAGTAGGAACTCCGACCTCAAACAGAAGTATGTCGACTTCATGCGAGAATATGAGCAACTGGGGCACATGTCGGTCTCGCGACTGGACTGGCGAAACGAGGAACATAATTTTCTTCCTCACCACGCGGTTTTGAAACCTTCCACCGGGAAGATACGCGTTGTTTTTGATGGGTCAGCTCCTACGTCTACCGGAGTTTCGCTGAATCAATGTCTGCATGCTGGACCGAAGTTGCACCACGAGGTGGGTGATGTATTGACCAACTTCCGTCGCCATGCCGTCGTCTTTGTGACCGATATCCGGATGATGTTTCGGCAGACTGTGATTCACCCGGACGATAGACGATATCAGCTCATATTATGGAGGGAGGATCCCAGGGATCCCATGCTGGTCTACGAGCTGAACACCAATACATACGGTTTGCGTTCGAGCCCCTTTGTGGCAATTCGCTCACTTGTGGAACTCGCTGAACGTGAACGATTACGATACCCTCGCGCATCCTTGGTTCTCAAGGAGGATGCATTTGTTGATGATATTTGTACGGGCTCCTCTAGTGTCGAGGAAGCCTTGATTTTGCGAGATGAACTAATTGCTCTTCTCGGGGCTGGTGGTTATGAACTGAGGAAGTGGATGTCCAACTCACCTCAGCTTTTGTGTGACTTGCCAGACGACCACCAGCAGGAGCCTCATATTTTTGAGAATGCCAACACTCCAGATTTACTGTCTGTTTTGGGAGTGCAATACAGACCTGTCCAGGACACGTTCACCTATCGATTGGAGCTGCCAAGCCCCAAGGTCTGGACGAAACGGTTGGTTTTGTCTACAGTAGCTCGTACCTTTGACCCAAATGGCTGGATTAGTCCCGTAGTGTTTTGGATGAAGTGCTTCCTACAGGAACTTTGGTCAGCCGAAGTGTCGTGGGATGAGCCCCTCTCGGGCCGTTTGCTGCGAGATTGGGAGTCCTTCATGTCATCTCTCCCCGACATTAACCATGTTAGTATCCCTAGACATATACTGCCTAAGGGACGGTTTACGGCCAGCCTTCATGGCTTTTGTGACGCGTCTGAGAGTGGATACGCAGCCGTCGTATATATCCGGACGGTTGATGATAGAGGAGCTGTTAAGCTCCACTTGCTAATTGCTAAGAGTAAGGTTGCTCCACTTCGGACTCGATTAACGATTCCGAAGTTAGAATTGTCTGGAGCTACTCTTCTGGTTCGGTTGATGAACCACGTTGTTGACACCCTGGGACGTAGTGTGGACTTTGAGTCGCTCTTTGCTTGGTCCGACAGTCAGGTTGTCCTGTGTTGGATTAAGAACTCCGTCCACTCCCTGGAAGTATTTGTGGCCAATCGGGTATCCCAAATACAGGCCTCGAAGGCCACGTTGATTTGGCGCCACGTGCCAGGTGAAATAAACCCTGCTGACTGTGCATCACGTGGCAGCGAAGCCCCTCAGCTTATTGACCACACTCTGTGGTGGGGTCCCGACTGGTTGTTACAACCGTCTTGGCCTTCCACACCAGCTGTGGTGAAGGTACCAAATCCGGGCTTGCGTGTTCACGCTGTCGAGACTATGGCGGCTCCAGAGCGGGAATTTTTATTAGACCGCTACAGTTCTCTGGACAAGTTGCTCGGCGTGACCGCTTGGATAAGAAGATTTATACGAAATTGTCGCCGGCCTCAGGACAAAGATTTGTGTCCGGTCCTCTCACCGCAGGAGCGCCAAGATGCTCTTCTGCATTGGGTGCGTATGACCCAGTTTAGAGCGTTTGAACCGGAACTTAAGATTTTCCGTACCGGGACGTCCAAATTGAAGGGACCCTTGGTGCGTTTGACTCCCTTTCTGGATGATAAAGGATTGTTGCGTGTAGGAGGCCGATTGAGGCACGCTAACTTGCCTTATAGATCACGTCATCCCCTGTTGCTCCCCAAGGACGGACCATTGGTGCGATTGTTGATCATTGATCGCCATGTGAAGAATGCTCATGCCGGATGTAATGCATTGACCGCGCTCCTCCAACGGGAGTTTTGGATTTTGTCAGCGCGAAGAATAATCCGATCTGTTATCTTTCGATGTCTGCCCTGCTATCGTTTACGCCCCGAGACGATGCAGCCCCAAATGGGTGATTTGCCTGCTGATCGTGTGAATGAATCGATGACCTTCTTAGGAGTTGGAACTGATTTCGCGGGACCGTTCACTATAAAAACGTCGCGACTCCGTAATGCTAAGACTGAAAAGGCTTATTTGTGTGTGTTTGTTTGTTTGGCCACTAAAGCCGTTCATTTGGAGGTGGTGAGTGCACTCACCATGGACGCTTTCTTAGCAGCGTTAGGCAGATTTGTCTCCCGCCGGGGACTGCCTTCTCTAATTCGGTCCGATTGTGGGACGAACTTCAAGGGCACTGATAGACATATAAGAGAAGTTTGTGAATTTTTAGATAAAAATAATATTGAGATCGGATCCACACTCTCCCGTAGGGGGGTAACATGGCGATACTCCCCGCCGTCTTGCCCTCACTGGGGAGGGATTTTTGAATCTGTTGTAAAGGCCGCCAAGACTCACCTTCGCCGCGTTATTGGGGAGACTATTCTCACGTTTGAGGAACTCGCGACGGTGTTTCATAAGATTGAGGCGGTTCTCAACTCGCGTCCGTTATGTCCGTTGTCTACCGACGCGAACGATTTGCAGGCCCTCACGCCGGGCCATTTCTTGATAGGCAGACCACTTAACGCCCTGCCCGAGTATCCTTATAGAGATATCAATCCCGGACGCCTTTCGCGGTTTGAGTTGCTCCAGCAGCTTACCCAGAGTTTCTGGCGCCGCTGGCACCTTGAATATTTACACATTTTGCAACAGCGCGTTAAGTGGTCAGATAAGACAAACCCACCGAGGGTTGGAGACCTCGTATTAGTGAAGGACCCAAACCTGCCACCCTTACGTTGGCGTCGCGGACGCATTGTCCAACTTACTCTAGGGTCTGATGGTGTGCCCAGGTTTGCCGAGGTCCTAGTTGGGGATTCTGTTTTGAAGCGCGCGGTCGCTACTCTTTCTCGCCTCCCCTTAGACTGATTTGGCGGACAGTCCGGGACTGTCCGGAGCGGGGGGATGTTCACGCTCGAGGAAGAGCGAGAGGCGGCACTGCATTCTAGTCTGTGCAGTGACAGCTTTTTTGGCGGCCGGCCGCATGTGATATGTCAGTTGAGTCGAGTCGAAATGTCATATTTTGTGGTTAGGATGATGTCCGGGCATCCATAAAATATAATACACAATATTCAAGCAAATAGTGATTTGCGCGGCGCACCTAATATCGGGGTGCGAAAGCCCGCTTTGTGTTTGTGTGTCAAAATCGCGAGTGTGAGTCGTGGTGGCCTATTAGGCGTTTGTAGTGCTCCGGTCTCCACCGGTGGATCCACTGCAGATCTTCAGGAGCCGCGACTTCCTTCGAGCTAGCTCAGGAAGTCCACCGGCTACGGAGGAGACCGAAGGAGACAATTGGAGCCAAGGTAAGTAATACCAGCTTTCTATGAGTTGGTAGTCAAATAAAATTCAGCAATACAAGTCGGTGAAACGCCGACGTGGTGGAGTCTACTTGGGGCACCACCACACGGTATGATAAAACGATAACTCGATATGAACTGTCAAAATATATTGGATATAATGGCCACATTAAAATTTTATCGACATTAATATATAAAAAAATGCCCAAAATAACAATACCAATATCCAAAACACACTCAAAACATCAAGATAGCTAAAAAATCCAAGTTTTTTAACGTATATCAATATATCGTTTAATCATATCGTGTTTCGGTGGTCATGTTAGGGGGGGCTGGCCAACCCGTCATATGGACCCCTATCATGATCGCTTGCAGCAAGGTTAACACTAGAGTACACGCGTGGTCTACTATAGTAGACCAGGGTGACATTTTAAGTGATAACTTTTGAATTATCCATTAAATTTGTCAGCGAGCCAGTAAAGCCCGCAAGGTCAGCACGTAAACACGTTCCTGCGATTTCCCACCAAATACGTTGGCCTACCATAGTAGTCCGCGCGAGTATTTTGAGTATATATGAGTTTAACAAATTTAGGTAAGCGCTATTTGTTTCGATTTGCTATTTATTTTGTTCGAGCAACCATGTAGACTCTTCCTCGACAGTTGAGATGTAAAATAGAAATGCTAACGGGCACAGCTCAAGCCACACAGTATGGTGTTACCCTCAACATGGGACGGGTTGGTCGATGCGCACTTTGCTCAAGAGCCAGAAATCGATTCACAAACAAATGGTGCAAGACATGCAACCAATGGGTTTGCTCTCATTTCTGTAGGAATTTTATTCATACGTAACCAAAAAACAAATTGATAGCAATTATAAAATGGTATACCATAGTAGGCCACGCGTGTAATCATGTAAAAAAAGGGGCGCGTGTACTCTAGTGTTAAAATAATATTTAAACAGAGACACCGCTCTTGCTGCGTATAGCGCCATCTCGCTCTCAGTGCGATTTTAATATTCTTTTGAGCGATCACGGTTATGGGCTGATTAGGCGGGCGACCGATCTTGCCTGCTCCATTAATCACCAAGTGATTTATGAAACGGCTAGTCTTTCTTGGTTGGTCGCGGAAAAACGCTACGGACTCGTAATGCGCTTGTAAACGACAACAGAACGGCAATTCCACTAACTGATCACAGACTTAGAGGAGCCCCTTTAAACTGTTGCCTTGTGGGCCAATCGGAGCGCGTGAATAATGTCGCGTTCGGATTGGTCAAACGCATCGGTTCAGTTTCCGCTCGGTTGTGGTTTAGCCGGCGCTGAAAACCACTATTGGGTACGAGCTTAAAAACTCTATTTAAAGTAATTGCAAAGTATTTAAGTATTTTTATTATCAGTATCACACAGTCGATAATTACGAGTCAAACTGGCTACAATACGAACGCATTCATGACAAATATAACCACAGATTATTTCATATCAAGTCAATACGACTTTTGACATAAGCTATCGACATCATTGCAAATGCACCATCCGTTTTTTATAGCCAGAAAATCCCTCATGACAATCCTTAAAAAAATGGAAATAAATCTGAATTATTATGTTATACAGTTTGCCCCAATTTTACTGTTGCAACACTTGCGATCAAGGGTTACCATTAATTTTTAACATTTTCTTTTGTCTCTCGTACAAAACCAGACAACATATCTAGTTATTTATTTATTTCAATCTTTACTGTTCTAATATAAGGGACTTAATGCGACAGGGCATTCTCTAACCAGTCAACCGAACGGCCGCCTTAGATGGAACGAATGGTTTTTTTACATTGGCATTTAATTTATTCGGAGGTCGAATCTTTTATTTATATTCTCTTTAGATTTCGACTTCAGACGTTCATTCGCGTATTTAAATACAGAGACGTACACAGATGGAGTTTACACATTAAAAGGTAACACAAAGGCATCAAATCACAATAACAAGTAATCCGCCCTCATACCTTTCTGAATTCACCTTTTCTAGTAAGAGAAACAAGTTTTCTATTAATGTAAAGACGAAATGTAACTAGTCTCATACTAGACGACAATCAAATCGAATCTCTTCAAATTCTTCACACACTTAAATCCACAAATATAGGTCTATGTATGTATGTATTTATTTATACTGAGAGCACTCTCATAAATCAAAGACGGACAGTATTTCATAATGGACTGTCGCTTACCTGCTTGCGTACGACTTTTGTTAGCTGTCGCAAGTCGGCCGTGAATGCGACCCGAGCCCAATGAATTGGGGCAAAGGGAGCGTTTTCGTCTTTTTGTACCGTAAACAAACCCTTGCGGGCTGGACGTCTCCCGGCTCAATCAATTAAGATAGTTTCGGCGGGACGTGGTTTGTAGGTGAAATAGGTGCTATAAAGGGCGTGAAACAACGCTATCGTTAATTTTCAAATCTACATTAAATAATACGTTTTGATAACAAAGAATACTGTTGTTGTTCAAAAAATAAAAAAAGGAATTTTTATAAATAAATGTAATATTACTTAAAAATACCTATATTACAATGTTGGAGAGTATGTATGTGATCGAATAGAGTAATATGACATCAATGACATAATAATTATAATTTTAAATGATAGTTTTTTAAATGTTACATTTTGGTATTTGTTGTGATTTATTTTTTCTATTAATGTAATAATGACTATAATGAATATGACAATGATAACAGAATAGTAAGTATGACATTATTATTGATTGTGACATAATGATTGAAATCCTTAATAATAGTTATTAATATCATAACAGTATAATATAATATTTTTGTGTGGTATTATTGTGTAACACTACATTTAAGTAAAAAAAAAGGAAAACATAATAAAATGTGATTTATTTTGTTGAAAAAAATTGTGTCATTGTAACCATGTTCGTTCAAGTGCATAACTACACAAATACCAACTACAAATTGATGTCAAATAAAAACCATAAAATTCATATCAAATGTAATGAACGCTGAAATGTTTAAAAATTTAAAGGGCATTAGTACCATAAAAATTCGAAATGCTATTGCAAGATGCCAAAGTAAAAAAATACTTTAATAATAATACAAATTTTTCTGACATCGTTATTTAAAATTAGTTTGTGTATTTAATGAAATAGTAAAAATTATTCTGGGTACTATTATATACCTACAATCTGAGACGATAAAAATGATATTGAAATTCATCCTTTACGAGTACAAAAAAAAAATATATATAGTATAAAACTGTCTGCCCAGATACGCAACATTTTACCCACCTTGTTATTTCTAAGCATTGTTTTTCTTTTCTGTTAACGCAGTGTGTAAGCAATGTTAACTGCCAAATAAATTGAAAAGAAGATGCCTGGCAGTGGTCCAGCGGGCGCTCTGTTCTCACAAAAAGGTTAGGAATAACAATGATCTGTAATGCCCGCACAGGATTAATGGTCCTGCCCCGTACTAGACAGAACGGCATGCTGCACTGTTCGCGGAAGTCGGTACATAGTTGTTAGTCTGATAGTGACAGATAGAATTGAAAAAATTAGGTTTTTTTTATACAACACAGCAATAAATATTTCACGATTATTTCACACTTTTGTTTAATTTGGTTTAAAATTTAATATTAGCGAATAAAAAATATAATAAAAGTCATTGGGCATTTACCTACCCACGGCGCACAAAAATAAAATTTGAATTGGTTGGATGTATAGATAATTAGATAATAACATTTAGATTGTAGGTCGCATATCTGTAGGTCGTGGGATTAACCCGAAAATGGCCATAAAAGTACAAAAAAAGTTTTATACCTGTTTTCTTGCAAAAAATAATCAAAAAGATACAAAGATATGATAAATGAAAAACATATTTTTCGATTCATTTCATTTTTATTCTGCTGCACCCAAATACAAGACTTGAAGATAACATTAGTAAAACAGATCACACAACGGATTACGAAGTGACCGCTTTTTGCGCGCGGTTGTCGCGTCAGTCCCTAAAAGTAGGTAGATTAGTCTTGAAAAGTAACGTAAAAGTAACATTCTGAGTCGTGTAACATGGAGGTAACAGGAAAGGGACAAAAGTAACGTAAAATGTTAGAAAAGTAACATTCTGGCAACGCTGTCAGCTTGCGCAAGCGCACGTGACATAACCCGTTTACGAGACAATAACCGAGAGAGATGAGAGAAAGTGAGACAAACGAAACATTCCAACCGCATGACAGGTATTATTAAAGTAGGTGGCAGGTGGTGACAGGTACCTTGGAGTGATATTTTAA
Source organism: Schoenobius gigantellus (assembly GCA_963935595.1). Taxonomy (NCBI): domain Eukaryota; kingdom Metazoa; phylum Arthropoda; class Insecta; order Lepidoptera; family Crambidae; genus Schoenobius; species Schoenobius gigantellus. The sequence continues at coordinate 8,137,421 of OZ012555.1, read as the reverse complement.
TTTGCAGGATAGTCATTTTTATTCCAATGAAAAAATCAACAAAATATGATTAAAACACTGATTATTTCCATTTGTCCATTGATCTGAATCGAAATAACTACAGAAAATGAAATCTGGATGAAAGCAGTACCTACTGTAGGATTTAAAAGTATTTTGGTTTATGTTCGCGACTTTTACAAAATTGGGTAATAAGTGCCCAATGTCCTTTCTCCATTAATATTTCGATTGCTGTTACTGGCAGCCCTGTCTATCACGGTCGTATATCATTGAGTATTGAGTCGAATTTATAATGAGCATGCAGGGGTGCCAACATTACCTCCGAGGAAATGTTAATAGGCTAGATAAATGAAAAAAAATTATTGCTTTAATAGAAGCTCATTCATATAATAAACACAGAGAAAAAAAAACGGTTTCGAAAAACAACCAAGATATAAGGTATTAAAGATTGTTCTCTATCTCTTTCTAGAAAAACGGCAATTGACATGGAGTTTATATGGCCGTACTAAACAATGACGTCACGGTTCATATCGGATCTCTCCGTCTAATCGCTTCCAAATTAACAGCTTAAAATGCTTGTAGGTATCTAATGTATTTCTAAGTCTATTTTAATTCTAATTTCACATGATTGCATCTTTTTCTATGGTATTTTAATATTTTATGACGAGACGTGAAAATTAGAATTCAGTCATCATCCCAATTGCTTTAACTTGCTTTAACTCTGACGTACTACATGTATAGTCTGTGCTCTGTGGCGTCGTCGGCTACCAAGACAGAGGCTGTCGGCGCGGCCCGTGTCCCCGCCGGCCGCAGCGACATTTGTCCAGGACGGCGGCCCCGCCCGTTCCTAATAAAGTTTTTGCCGCTACATCCAGCCCGCAGTTAGTCTTGATTGTCCAAACTTTACAGCTGGAGTCTGTGCATCATAATTTTCTCGCTGAGCAACTAATTAATATTTATATTGTTTTGTTGTCGAATAGTCGAATAATAAACTGTCTTTGACCATTTCAAAGACAATTGTTGGAAATAGCGAATTTTCGTTAAAGCTTTGAATGAATCCTCTCTACAACCTTTTATGTTTCAATCCAATCAAGGTCTAATGCATAGACAATTTCATAAAAAAGGGACCACTAGTTTAGGCGCAAATAGGTAACAAACAGATAATGTATCTTTTGAATCTAATGGAACAAAACAAACTAATCCCATATACGCCTCCGATTAGGTGTTCGAAACGCATAAAAAAACGAGAATACGTTACTGAAACATTTATTAACAAAGCAAGAAGACAGAACAGAAGACGAAATCACCAGAATTGAAGTGATTGCAACACATAACCTGGATACAAATAGCGATAACCATTTTCAATCAGGTAATAAATATGTAACCTCTCGTTAAAACACTCCGTTACCCGATTGTGAACCGAACAATGAACACTGTATAAAGGGAACGGCTAATTTAATTTTCCAACAAGTCAAATAATTTCAGTTTTTGAACATTAATTTGTTTTGTTTCTCGCCGAAAACATCGGAGCCCATACAAGGTGGGTAACGTGATAACAATTCAAAATGGGCGAACCGTACAAGAGGAAACTTTGACGGGAGAAAAATTAATTATTCGGATGAATCACTGTTTCAGCGGTATCATGTTCATTCCCGACCGAGAAGACCTACGGGATTGTATCGCGTTCCACTACAATATTGCGAAGAGGTTCAATTAAATTTTAGTTTAAATTTCCGAAATCCACCCGTCCCTTTATTGTGAGACTCGAAATATATCGCTTTCAATTACGGCAGTCAATGTATAATCGGGAACATATAAGGGGGGCTATTGTCTAAGAAAAAATCTATCACGATCGCCTTGAAATTATTAATCATTGCGGCGTCAATACAAGCTACTGTGTCGACTGTCCGATAAAATATAGCGTTGGATGTACTTTGATTGTTAAAATTGCAAGCGATCGCGATAGATTTTTGTCACATAATCAGGGGGGCAGGACCTGCAGCCAAAGTATCATTTGCGCCCGTTTCGTTAGAACTTATCGTACGGCAGTGCATGAGAATGATTCGTAAATGTTCCCATACGTAATTCCCATACACTTTGTTATTTTCTTAGTTCGTTATTAATTAATTTATTTTATTTCAGCTAAGGAACGCTCACTATCGGACAAAGGCCTCTCCAAAATATAATAATATTAATTCATAAAACCTTACTTCCACAATACAGGACATCGCACACTTAACAATTATACTACATGAATTTATTTTCCATTGCCTATACCATTCGCTCTGGGTTGGGTTTAATCTGTGCATCACGTGCGAAAAACATTTCATAAATTACTAGCTTTTGCCCGCGACTTAGTCCACATGGAAGTCCTTTTTCATTGATTCCCTTTACAAACCCCCCCCTTTTACACCCTTAAGGAATGATTTCGGGGATAAAAACTATTCTTTATCCTTCCCCACAACTCAAACTATCTCCATGACAAATTTCATCTAAATCGGTTCAGCTGTTATTGATTCCCCATACTAACTTCCACCTCCTTTTCTCCCCCTTAAGGGGAGATTTCTGCCTCAGCCGACGACCTCTGCGGAGGTGTTGGCAAAATGTGTGAGAACGGAAACGTTTCTGATTTGGTCGAAACGTGAATATTGCGATTACCCCTTAGTATAGTTGAGTCAGTGATGACTGTCAAACTGAAAGTGATCGCATCAGAGTTCGAGTTTCACAATGGGCCCCCGAGTGCGCGATCGAAAACAAATTTAAATTAAGAGGGGTCAGCCCAAGGCCGAAGCAGAAATCTTGTCAAAAATTAATTAAGTCTGTTTCGGGCCCCGTCCGTCAACTGAACCATAAAGGTCGATTAGGGCAATCAGGTGAAAGGGTAATCGTTATCAACGAGAAATATAATCTAAAAATCACGACGTTGACACTCACACGTAGAATTTTATAAAATCAGTCGAATTTTGATTGGACGAGCGACGCGTAGAAATAGAAGTAGGTTTTAAAACGCCCAAAGTCCTAGGAACCTTAAAATCGCAATATTGACATACACACGCTGAATTTTATGAAAACAATAAAACTGTAATAGGACGAGAAATAATAGGTAATACGAGTAAATGATAGGTAGGAATAGAAGGAAAGTAAAAAGAGCGCAATATAGTTGAAACGTTCGGGAATGTTGAAGACGCAAGCTGGAATCCTTGTCGCGGTAAAATTGTTTTTCTTGTGTGTTTTTTTTTTACTTTTCAATCACTGTTTAATTTTTTGCACAGAAAAACGCACTCCATAGGACAGTTCAGGCTTTTAGACAGTACAAAGTCTATTGAAACAGAATATGCTTTATTAGATTTATTGAAAATGTTTTTTACATTTTGTAGAATGATCAAAGAAAGAATATTCCTTTCTTTTCGAGACATCTTTGCTTTTTGACACATTTATGGACTATGGCTATATTTATATCACGTTACACATTGGCGTAGGCATAGGGGGAGGCTTGGGGTCCGGCCACCCCCCATTGAAAATCAACATACACTAGATAGAATGACCTCTGATGGATTATTGCGTTTATTTTGGGATCTATCATAACAAATTTAATTTACGTTAAATAAAATGCATGTTTATACTCAATCATTTTAGCACCACAAATCAGCAACAGTTATAGAATAGTTTTATAAAAATGGTAAAATATTTAAGAATTATCAATTAAGGCACAAAAAATAACTATAGTAAGAAAACGAGAACTTTATCATTAGGAACTTAAATCTTTTACTTCTTTTTCTTATTTCTAATAATTTAAATAATCTAAAAATAAAATAAAAATAAAAAAATTAACAAAATATTAAAAATTAAATAAAATTGCAATGCCTTAACTTTTACATTTTTTGCGGCAGTTACAGCACATTTTTTTCGAGCACTCCAAACAAATTGGCACTTTACGGCGGAATATTATCTTCCAACGAGTCGTTTTCTTCTGGAGAGCTGGATGGAGATTGTGACCTTGAAGAGGCTGTTGGTTCCGGCAAGCTATTTTGATCTTCGTCACCTACAATTTTAGATTCGGATTCACGCTCTTCAGTCTGCACTTGAGTGGAAATATCAGTTTCGACGTCGCTGCAATTCTCGTCAGAAATGTTTTCATCATCTGAGATCTATTGCTGAAGCCATCTTTCCATATTTTCGTAATTTTTGTTCATTTTGACACTAAAACAGAAAAGATAAATAAATGCACAAAAGTCACACAACCACCTACGTGCGGTCACGGAGACCGCTGGCGAAATATTTTTACTTACACTGGCCAAACGCGCACACGTACACACTCGCCAAGCGCAAGCGCGACACTGATTAGTATGTAGAAAAGGTACACGAACGCGCTGTGACGTACGCCACTCACACATGGAAATATTTGAATTTGAAAAATCATTGCGGTCTCTGAGACCGCTGGTAGGTAGTTAAGGGTTAAGCAGAAACACAAATTCCACCTGTATCCCATTTCAACTCGAATCATCCGCGAGCTCCGAAACATTACACAGCGCATATCCTGTTATCTTGTCGAACCAGAGGGGGCTAACCTCGAAATATATTATCAAAGTTTCGAATGCATACTTCGATGTACAGTTCTGTGTGACGTACTTCAGTAACGCGGGAACAGCGGACGCACCTGAGGACGCATGACTGCTTAAAATATTAAAACCACCGTGAGAACGAAAGTTAGTTCTAGTTATTATTATTAATCTGGTGTAGTATTCTTTCTTTAAACTCCGTTTATTCAGGTACAGCAATTAGCATTAGCATTGGCTAAAAGAAATCTCTTTCAGAGATAAAGTCGCCTTTGAACATACAATGTATTCCGTGTACGATATTTGTATTTATTTATGTTCAATAAAGCGTCTTATTTCAAGCTTATGGCATTGCTTTAATATAACGTATTTGTCAAGGATGATGACATCAAATATTCCCTTGCACACACGAGATGTGTAAATGTGCAGTTTTAGAATAAAATAAAATCTTACATAGATAACAATAATACATTTTTATAACATAGCACTGATGTACAATACAGGCGGCCTTGATAATAAGAAATCTCCTACAGGCAACATTGGACCAGGGAGATACAAATAGGAAATTTCAAACCAAATCTTTATTGCTGACTAAGGTGTGATACAGTAAATTAATACAGAGGATAGGTTTATTTTAATGATATAGATCGACAATGAAGAACTACTTTAGAAAAGGATTTAGGGATTGAAAGTGAAAGATCTCAACGTAAGTATTCGAGACTTAAGTAGCACCTCTGGTACGCGTACCAAAGCATCTATATATCAAGCACGACGCGAAAGTCGTACCAAGTTAGTTAATTATGTAAATTGTGGCGTGTTCCTTGAAATATGGGCGGATTCCCTCAGCCGGCCCTCGAGTGCGGTCTTATGTTGGAAATGGGAGAAACGTTTGAGGCAGTCCGTGACTGCGTAACTCCTTAAATTTGTTTTTAATTAAGTCTATCGAGATCTTGGCGTCGGTGAGAAATCCATGAGTGTTGGCGTTAAAACAGGACAAATTATTTATATTTCAACTTAAATCACTAAGAGCAGACAACGAATTGGATGTTGCAAGAAAACATCCAAAAAATCTTGTTTTCAGTTTTACCAGTGATTATTTCGAAAGCATCTAAATTGGGCAAAACCCACATAAAAAGTTGTTTGTGTGTTTATTTAATTTTATTTATTTATTATATCTGTGTAATATCTGAGTTGAAGTCTTTATTGAGGTAAAGTCAGCAACAAGTCAAGCTTTACATTTGCATTACAAAAGCCGTCGTTATTACGAAAGATATAAGAGTAGTCTCAAGGTCAACATGATAAGTCTGGCGTGTTGCTTAGTGTACAAATATACCTATATATTATGTCAGAATTTTGCTATTTATAAATATAACTAAGTTAGTTTATTTCGTTCGAAGCAATTAAAGTAAACTATAACAGAGTATCTCTATTTTATACAAGGGTGGAAAAAAGGAGATCGCCCACCTGATATTAGACGGTTTGGTCTTAAAGATTCGAAACTCTGCAACTCCACAATGACCACGTGTACACGGCCAAATTGTGACGTACTAGTCACCAGTTAACCCCATTACACATAGCAATAACTACCAACATAAACCAATCACGGATAATTCCCCCTTAAAGGCTTCCGTGATTGCAGGCCGCACGTTGCTTGGGTGCGTCCAGTTTTTAACTCCAACAAATACGCCATAAATCGACCGGCTGTTTGCAAGCAATTTCCGAGCGCTTACGCGGGCAAGATTCATGATTCCTTTGCCTTTAGTGAGTAGCCAGTGGCGCGGAGACAGTAAGTTGTGCGAAGTATTAGGACTTCGGGGCCTTTTTCACATTGCCATATAAAAAAGCAATCTATCGATAAATATTACAAAATACACTACTCCAACTGATGAATAGCTTTCTTGAAATTATAACAAAGTTAACAAACAAAACAGGCTGCCCACCTGATGGTAAGTGGCTAGTCCTATATCGTATATGTGAATCCTGTAAGACTTGCAAAACTACAACCCCTAAAAGGGCGCCAATGTACGTTACCAACATTTGACATAAGATGTCAAGTCCCACCCAGTAATTTCACTGCTTGTCTCATCTTTCAAAGCGGAACACAGCAATGCAAGGACTCTGCTTGGCAGCAGAAATGGGTAAGAAAGGGGTACCCATGCACACGGACCTAAAAATGCAGAAGACTTTGGTATTAACTGACTCTGGCAATAGATAAGTGTCAAACAAGCCTTTAGTTAGACAGTTTGTTACAAGTAAGAATAACCATATCAAGTCGATATTAGCTGTTGATTTCATCATCATCCTATAGATACATTCTAATTATTACGAAATATGAGTCGTGAATTTACATGATGAGCTTTCACCTAAAATACTTTAAATATTTTTTGGACAGTTCTGTGTAACGGATCGCGGTCGATCCTACGGGGTAATGGCTGAAAATCAGCGCTATGTACTGTGACATAAACGTCGCTGAGCCTTGACCCTATATAATGACGCAATGAGTATGTAAATCCCGTATATCTCTTAACTTGTATTCCCGATGTTTGTGTGTTGTTTGTAAGCAAAAAACGTCTATTACTATTAATGCTACACGTCCACTATTGAAAACTCCACTAAGCATGATCCGCGGCTACTCTCCATCCAATCCTTGCTAGTCACTTTACGCAGATTGACGCACTAGACAGTGTAAGGGCATCGGACAATATGTCTACCGATACGCGGTCTCCACTCAGGAACTCGTATACCCCAACGGTGGTCGGTTCTGGTCAATATAGCCACTCCACTGGCACTAAAGCTTGCTAATCTGAAGGGAGACGTCATACTTCAGTTGTTACGTCATGGTTACGTCATATCGCCTCGTTTCGGTTGACTCGTCACTTAATAATAATAATAATGCCTAACTTAATAGCAACGTATTTAGTAATCTGTGGCAACGTGTTGTGTTGTGAGGTGTGAGTGTGAACTCAAAGTTGGCATTTGCAACTACGGAACCCTACACTGCGCGTGGCCCCACACGCAATTGGCCGTTTTTTTTATAAATAAGCCCGTTTTACACTCCTTCAATATCCAAGTGGATTTATCCAAATACAACATGCAGTAGGTATAGAGAATGTAAGATCAAAATAAGTACATTATAGAAAAAGTAGTGCTTAATGTAAATTAGTTATCGCACTTGGCAGCTCAGTTGAATGGGAAGATGTTTTTTAATTGCTAAAGAAGTACCTAATACCAATATCACTCGCGAGTCTCGACTCTAGCTGGGGGATACTGGGAACATACATAAGAAGTTTTTCATGCACTGCACTTTCATTAAGCTATCTTACTGACGTGCATATGCACTGCGCCTGCGAAGCAGACCGGGTATCGTTTTAATCTATGAAGCTTTTAAGACCCGTTAAGGCTTCAATGAATAAAATGCTTTCGCAAATAAACTCGTCTGCATTCCTGTTGCCTATCTCGAGAAAGCGACGCCGCTAATTTTTCAGATTAATAAAACAGTTGGATTATAATTCTGTGATTACGTAGGAAGGGTAGTCAAATAAAATGATTGAAGATGAGCTGTAAACTGAATTCCTCTAATTAGGTTAAGTTTAGCTGAAAATTGTGTGAGATTCTGGGAGAAATCTAAAAGAATCTGATGTTGATACGTGGTTATTAACAGGAAGTAAAGTGTACTTTGGCGTAACAATGTAGATACTCGTACAAAAAGATCAATACAGTTGAAGTTTTGTCCGGGTTAGTAGGTAAGTGTTCGGTGACCAAACTGGTTAAGCCGTCAACAAATGTTGAATGAGCCATCAAAAGACGGTTCAAATCACGCCGAGTTTGCTATATTGTTAACCAATTTTCACGAAACCTGTAAAGATTTCTATTGGATGTTGATATGTAGATATTACCAGTAAACAAAATCTATTTTGGATTAACAAAGTACAAAAAAAGATCAATACAGGTACGATCCGGTAAGCGCTCGCTGGTCAAATGGTTTATGCGTCAATACGGTATGTTGAAGACGCTGATTCAAATCCCGCCCGAGTCGAGGTTTACCGTGTATTGATTTATTCATATTTCAAAAAACTTTTTACTTATAAAGTGACTAATGTTTGTACATTCCGAAGCTATATCAAACGATTTCGAAACCATTCCATCTTAATTCTAGACTTTGAAGCCCTACCAACGATCTTAAAAAAAAATACCACCAGTAGAGCCAACGGTAGTACCACAGGTAAGAACTGAATCGAACCTGTATCATCCATAAGAGATATGACAATAGCTTATCTGCAGAAGCTATTAAAATAGAATTTCTGTGTTTGATATGTTAACTTTTGTCGTCAAATAAACATTACTGCTACAGCACTTTGTATGAAGGCACGTATCTGCTAAATGAAGATCTGAATGGATGGGAGAAAAAAAATCATTTAGAATAGATGACACTCGAATATAGTGCGGTACTGATGTGTATCTGTGGTTGGGTTTTGGATGCAATAGGCACCTATGCGCGCGCTGTGTCATTCACGAGTGTCAGTGGCAAACAAACCATCTAAGTGCTAAGTCGTTGTGTTGTTATTTCTACCAAGAAACAGTTCAGGTACCCGTAGACATTACCGGACGAATTTCGTAGCCCTCAAAATAAACAAGTTTCACTGACAAAAACTTTCCACAAAACGGCATAAAGTTTCACAACAAAAGACTATCGTAATATGCGTCCGCCCGTTCACAAAATGTTCATGCATTTCCATAATGAAACTCCGAACCAACGCCATATGAAAATCCACATTCAAATTATTAATGGTGGACAGCAGAGATGGTGCGTCGCGATAACATTTTAATCCATAAAACCTTTTCATCAAAGAATCCACTGGACTCCGCTATCGCAATCGATGATTAATAGTATAAAGAGATAAATAGACAGATAAGTATGGGGTATTCACGAGCTGTTTGTATAACTGCATTCAAATAATTGTTATTGAGGGGCGGCCTTGGACATTAATTTTTATAAAGAGGTCGAACGCCTAAATAAGGATAATAAATATTCATAGTAAGCAGTTTGTAGTTAGCCTACAACAGAAGGTGGACTACCCACTGGCCGTATTACGGTATCTAAACTCAATTCACCGGACCAATTGGCAGGTCCGCTTCCATAAAACGGTATGGTGATATGGAGACGCATTTTTGAAACAATAGAATTCCAATTCGCATTTTGATCCCTATTTTTGAATATTCATTCCGTAAATTCTGCAACGAGTGCTCACTTTTTTGATTTCTACTAGTAGAATATACATAGCGTATATAATTTCCGTTTTACATACGATTCATCGCTGGTTTTTAAAATTAATGAGCTATTGCTATGTTATTGTGTACCGATTTCTTTTTTTTGCGTGTTTCCAATACAGACTTTGTTTTTAATGGCAATACTGAATTCGAGTGATACAAAAATCCTGAAAAATGAGAGCAGTAGACAAAAAGTTCGCACGTGATTTGTATTCGTGTTCAAATTCAAGATTCATTTCTAATGATTCAAGATGCGTCTCTAGGTTATGTGCAGGGTTAAAGCGTATGCCTCGGAAACCACACACCGCGTAGCGAAGCTCAAGTGGCAATGGGCTGGACATATAGCCAGAAAGCCGGCCTCGTGGTGTAGAACTGTCTTAGAGTGGAGGCCATGGGACAGTAAAACACCAATCGGGAGAGAGGGATGCGGTGGAAGGACGACATCGTTAAGATGATGGGCACGAACTGGATTAAAGAAGCCCAAAATAGAACGAAATGGAGAAAGTTGACGGAGGCCTATACCGCCATGGTAGAAAAATAGCTTTAATGAATGCATAGATTGTAGCTGATGTTGATGCTGACGTACAGCATCAACATCAGCTACAATCTATGCTGATTTTTAAGGCTGATATTCAAGTCGGATATGTTCGTTAAGGACGGGACCAAACGCAAGTCATGGGGAGTTTGAACCAAACCTAAACAATTTGTGAATATAAATTGCTTGGACGCTGGTGCATTATCGTGTGTCATGAATTGTGTAATTATAACAAATAAGTAATCCATAAATCACATTCAAATTCATAAATGCATGCTACAATTATTAGGTAAGTGTCACATGTTTTTTATTTAAAATAAAGCATCACATTTGTTACTAAATTCTATTGTAAAACATGTCCAGTTTAATTGAGGTACTTAATTTATTAATATCAGCATCCACTGATACAGTAAAGACCTGCATTAGCAACAATCCCTGGTTATGAGGCATATCTATATCATCCTTGATATATTTCTTTAATTAATTACATCTGTACTTTAATCAATTACATGCTAATAAGTCGGTAGGTATCGGACAAAGATCTAAAAATAAATATTTCCAGAAGAAGCAATTACATAGCAAAACGATAAAACAGCGAGTGGATGGTCACAAAATAATAGATAGTCCTTGAACAAATAATAACGAGACGCAAAAAGTGACGAGGATCTTGTCTTCCGTATAATGTACTGTATCTTTACACAATAACAATCATTTTAGCTTAAACTTGTTCCAAACAGCCTCTCTCCCACTTTTCAGGAGAACGATGTCGCCATTTTCATTTGTTTATTCATATTCCAAGCAGCACTTAGGCCAAATATACTCAGTTTAATTGCACATCTCTTCGAATGGAATTTTAGAACCCATTGACAAAGGGGGCGGAAAGTTTGATTATTGAATGAGATTTGAGGAACATTTTTGAAAGTAATACATGCGAACAATACTACCCTTTTAAATGGACGAGTTTCATATGAACGAAGTAACCGAGTATAGTTTATTAAGCGAATGATATGTTACACTACACCGATACCAACCAAGATTGTAGATATTATCTACTGCCAGAAAGAGTCGCCATATCGAGACTTGGTGGGTTATTGTCTAAGTTAAAATCTATCACGATCGCCTATAATTTGACAGCCGTTGCGCCGTGAACACAAGACTCTGTGGCTACTTCCTTTTATAAAGGAGTAATGGATGGGCTGCGACTGTCACATTGTAAACGATCGCGATAGATTTTTTCTTAGACAATAACCCCCAGAGTCGATATTAGAAACAGTCTCTTTAATTAAATATTCAATAAGCTGCATAGTAACGATGATTTTGTCTAAGCAGCATGTTCGTTTTACTAAATTTTGGGAATACAGAATTGGGTCGATAAATTGTGTACTTGTGTCTTAGAGACACACTTATAGCTCCACGATTTCAAGTCCGGATATGTCTGCAGAGTTTGCAGACATCCGGCCCACTTTCACTTTATTGATATTGAGAGCATAGTAGGTGACTTTAACACGCTGCCGAATAATTTTATCCCGATTCTTATCCACGAGAAACCTCTCGAGTTTTGCTTTATCTTACGTTTGAATTCGTGAACCAGATAAATATAGACAGACGATCCGCAGATTACGGAACACTAAATGCGAATACTTTTAAGGAGTAAGCTCGTCACAGCAAACCTACATTCAGCATTGGAAGTTATAAGGCGAATATTAAATTAAATGGTGATTCTCGTGAAATAGATATAGTTAAACAACCAATTTTAAAAGTAATTTTCAATGTAAAGAAGCAAGGTGACAAAAATAACGTTGAAAAAAAACATGACATCAAGCTAACGCGACCGACAACAACACAAATACTGAAGGTAGCTTGAACTTTGACAATCAGCACGCCAAGCGAAGTCACAACCTCTTGAACTACTGAACAAAATTAGTGAGCCATTAAAAAGATAAGTTCGTTCGATGTTCCGCGATAACAAAAATTATATTCTTATTTTATTTTTCAATTAAGTCGTGCGTTACTACGAGTCGCTGCGCTAAATTATTGAAGGTGTTCGCTATCAACGCAACCAACTCGTCCCATAATTATAATTGAACACGCAAGCGGTGTTTTTGTTAACCGCTTTGACACCTTTGACACCTATGACCTCAAGGCAAGTTTGTTGATGTGCTAATATCAACATCATTTCAATCATTTATCTTTTCATTGTCTTAATTCCTTGGGGGATAAAAAATATACTGCTGTTTATAATTATTTACGTTCGTTACATAAAAATTAGGACTAAAACGTTATAAATCAACTATTAGATTTCCAAAACAAAACAAGGAATTGACGACTTTTAGCACATTTCAAACAAAAATCAAATTCCTATAATGTAATTGACAACAATCGTCAGCATATTTAAAACTTTAAGTGCCCTATTTTTGCCACCAGAACAAAATCGATCATATTTTTATTCACAGTTTATTCACAAAGAACGCTCGCAATTTGAGATGCAAATATGCCAATGCCAGTGCAAGTAATGAATGCCAAACTCCATTATCCTCTGGGTTATCTTCCACCAACCTCGCTTACACAAGGTACACGCAATATTGACCTAAAATGGCGCACAGTATACTAAGCCAAAGTAGTAGAGAATTTGATCTGCCGACCATGTTTTAATGTACACTATCAAACCTGAGGGGCAATTGCACTATTTACGAACGTTACCGTTCTCATATAATTTGACATGACAACTGTCAAGGTGTTGTCAAAATGTATGGCAACGGTAACGTTTCTGATTTGATACAAACGTTGTAAATAGTGCGATTGCACTCTGGTCGGCAAATCGAACTACTAATGATTACTTTGATTCAACTCCTAACAATAACAATCAAGATAAGGAAACCTTAAGAAACAATGAATTCTAATAGCCATAATTAAACTAAAAACCAAATAACAAGTTAGTAGTTATCTTACTTAAAAACTGCTGACACCTATGTTAAAGATGTAATATGATAATAGTAATTTCAATAAGGGTATCAGCAGCATACTAAAGTTTACAACAGACTAGTGAAAAAAGCATGAGGCAATAGTAAACAATTAGTTCCAGTGGTTAATATTTGCGAAAAGATTTAAACTTGTGATCAACAACCAGTCAGGGGGACGGTTGAAAGAGAATCGTTCACATATATGGAAGCAACAATATGGATCGTGCAAAATATTGAAAAGGACACAAAATATGAGCATACCTACGAAGGCAAATTGGAAGGCTATCTTTTCGGGACGCCAAAGATGATCAAATTGTTTTAGTTTACCTAGAAGCCGTGTATCCAACGTAAGCCTTTTGCACTGTGGCACACTGTGACGGGGGCGACCCGTAAACAACGTTATCGGCGACGTTGGTCGACGTTTACGTCAAGTGCCGTTATGTGACGGCTGGACGTGCCGGCTATTACACACATAACGATAATTACCTCCACGCCACGCATCTTGCGCGAGATATTAGTTGGGTTAGGTGAGTTTAATTAACCGCAAAATTTACAGCAACCTTCACGACACTGCTTCACGACAGTGTTAGGGTGGCTTAAATTTGACCTAGGTAAGGCGTTGTCTAAAGTTTTATATTAAAGTTAGTGCCAAATCTTAACTATCTACAGTAATGCTTACTAATATTATAAACGCGAAAGTTTGTGGGTATGGATGGATGTATGGATGTTTGTTACTCTTTCAAGCAAAAACTACTGAATGGATTTGGATGACATTTTGTAGGTAGACGGATTGCGACAGGAATTAACATATATACTACTTATTAACATATAAAAAAATATATTGAAATAATTATTTGATCAATAAATAAATAAAAAATCAACAAAGTACCGTGAAAATCACATCGTCCAAGTTAACAAAAAGGCTCATAGAATAAAAACTACTGGGGGAAATTGAATTAAATTTTAATGGGACCAAGTGGCAACTATTCCGCATCGAACAAAAAAGAATCACGTAAATTGGGTCAGAACTCTCGGCGTATCGGTGTATATACATAAAAAAATGCCGACCGAATTGAGAACCTCCTCCTTTTTGAAGTCGGTTAAAAATTCATACTTTTGTCAAACACGACTATCGAAACTGTCTTTTCAATGACACCATAACATTTATATGACTATGTTAACTTGGGTAGGTTTCGGCTTGATAGGGTATTGACCAAACACCTTGTAGATTCCATAAACGACGCATGTGGAAAACGGGAGGTGACAGAAATTTCTTTCTCAATAAAATAAATAATAAAAGTAATACATGGTAATACTAATAAAACCATTTAAGAAAATGATATAAAAATGCCCATATAAAATGAAAGATTTTGCATCATTCGATTAATCTGCGTACAAACCAATAAAATAAAAAAGATACCATAACTACGAGGGTGGGTCAAAAAGTTCGCGGAATGGAGGGTAAAAAGTAAGAAATAAAACATAAAATTATTTTTCCTTCTCAATGTATTCCCCCTTAACTCTAATACATTTATTAGAGTTAAGGGAGTTAGCATGTGATACAAGAAAATGTATCACATGCTACTCTTTAAGACATAGAGATTATGTCACTGAAATTGTGAGATAATGCGTGACTCGAGTCCTGTCTTGGCAGCCCGTGCTACGCAGTAGTCTTACTAGTAAGTCTGTTGGGAAGTATATTCCCAGTAGTACTACTAGTAAAACATATATTTATATATATTTACGATGAGCATAGTGCTTTAGTTTCAAAGAAACATCTGTACGACTTCCATTGTATATCGACATGTATGTAGAAAGTTGGACTGATAGAAGATAATAATATTAGGGTATCAAACCGATTAATTATAGGACCTTCTTAAAATCTTTTTGAGATTCCGGACCAGCGACAAATGCTAATTCTGGACTATACAATATGCCCCGAACTAAAACTTCAATAGGATTCATGGAACATCTACCATAGATATCCAGGACAATACAAGCAGCAATTTAACAAACAGCGAGGTAAGATGCTCCCCATTTCCTAGTATAAGCTCCTAAGCAGCCATTCTCGATAATTTGTTATAATCGACCCACAAGTTGGGTATGAAAGTTTAAATCATAATGTAAAGCACAACCCGTCAGCAGTACTCGGCCCGGAAGTTTCCCTGTTAGATGAAGTTGAGGGTATCTGAAATAAATAATTTATTAAAACAATCCTTGGAAAGCTACAAGCTCCAGTTTGTTAAGTTGGAAGTATCTACCTAGATATTACTGAATACTATAGAAGAATGAATATGAATAATATAGAAGTCACCGAATTAACGGTATTGGTATATTTGATACGTTGTTACCATTTATTTTTATCAAGTGCCATTGCAAGAATAATCTAAATTTTAATACAATAATCAAAACTTATACTGAGACAATGCGAAAGATACTGTGGGTAACTGTAGCCACTTCAATATCGTTCGTATGCGAATGGCCAATGATTTTACTGTCAGTATTTAAACCAATACCTTTCGCATTTTGTTCGTTCATTCTATGCTTTCAATTACTTCGCACTTTCTTGTCGCGCTGAGGTTCAAA
This sequence comes from Schoenobius gigantellus, assembly GCA_963935595.1. NCBI lineage: Eukaryota > Metazoa > Arthropoda > Insecta > Lepidoptera > Crambidae > Schoenobius > Schoenobius gigantellus. The sequence continues at coordinate 8,121,519 of OZ012555.1, read as the reverse complement.
GTTCTGTAACCTCTTACCGTTAAAGGTTAGAAAAGTCTGAATCAATTTGATTCAGACTTTTGTAACTTATTTAATGTGAGTTATCATCGTCTCGGAATTTCAGAATCAATATTTATACAGATCTCAAATGATACGATAATTTTTAAACATTTCTGAAATGTGTCTTCTGCAACATTCTTCACATTGTAGTTTGGACGTATTCCTAAATCGAATCGTGAAAATACTATACACTAATCCATACAATATAGTGTTCATTATAAGGATAAAAATCTATACCTTAGTAAAACACGCACCACACCTTATAAGAAGTCCGTTACAAATTATCACACCGCAAAACATTCCATTATTTAAGTTCTTGCTTACGCAGAAAGTTGTCAAAGAAGATCAAGGTGAAAATTGTTATTGGCAGATGACAAACACAATTATGAAGCAGTCACGTTTATTACGCGAAATAATACAATTCAGTTGTTTTCTAAGAGCGGAGGACAGAGGTTAAAACATCAGAACTATTTCGGAAGAAATTTCTAAAGGCATTTTTTGTAATTATTCGCGATTCGATGTTAAAGCAAGAAATCAAAGATATCGTTTAAATAGAAGAAAATAAGGGCGAGAAGATAGAAATTATTAACAACATATCACAATTCAAATAATTCGTTAATACTGTCAACATTGAACAGTAAGCTCCTTGTCAAACTATACTGATTGACCTTTGGATCGTCCTTATGTCGCTCGTAATAGCGACGGTTTTCGTAGTGTAAATGTAAATCTTAAATGGGAGCTTACGTAGTATGTACCTATGCATCGGTTGTCAAAGAAAGTACACACAGGTACACACTACAGAGCGCGCACAACATTAAACCATTCACGTACAAAGCACAACATGACCACATTAGTAAGGAAAACAGCCGTCAGTATAACTAGCCACTAACGGACGTCAGACAAAACAAATCGTAACTAGCCCGCAAGACATATTGATCGCCCGCCAAGGGCGGCATGAAGAGGCAACAAATCGAACAAGTCCAAACAATGTTACACACCACTAATGTGTATACTAACGCGCGCTGCTCAAATAAAATGTGCCACTAATTCGTCCAGAGTTACGTCACGGTTTCACGAATTCCTCTCGTATCGTTTGTAGTTTCTCTCGCGTCTTATTTGTCGGTTTCGGTGCGCTCAAGTTGGATTTAAATGATCACTATGATCAAAAACAACTAATGCTCGAGTTAGATTTAAATGATCACTATGATCAAAAACAACGAATACTGTTAGCTACAGCATTTGATACAATAGCAAAATAGCAACAACGTTTCAAACAGAAGGTGAAAATGCTATTAGCTATAAAGCATTTGAAAAAAATATGTACAGTCGTGTCAATGTTTTGTAAGTTATATTCACGTAATAATTCTCATTCTGAATATCAGATACTGACAAAGTTGATACACAAACAAGGCTTTATATCAAAAAGGTAAACATGCTGCACATTTGAAAAAAAGTTAAATCCATTTTTTGTTAACGAAAAAAAATACTATTTAAATAGTTCAAAATCACTTGCGGATTTTTGTGATAATAATCGCAACACGCACTGACCAGAACCTTTTGAACAGAACCATTCAATGCATCCAGTAGCAAATATATAATGTGAAAGGTGTTGTTTTGGTGACATATAATAAATATATAAAAATCTACCATAATACCAAAACAATGTTTAGAATTCGCAGCAACGTGAACGCAAACACCGCGCGAGTGTTTGAGCACGCGTTCGGAGTAGACGCGCTCGTATTTAATAATTATGCGCTTTGGCAACCTGTGTCAGTGTTTGGACGCATATCGAAGAGTTCAAATGTTTGCTCAGCGTCCGGTTTGAAGAGAAGCAAAGGTGAAATTATTTTCACCTCAATAAAAAATGACTATCGATTATCGTGAAATATCAATCTGTAATACTATAAACAAAACTACACTTTTCGTTTAATCACTTACTTCCAAATTCACAAAAGTCCTCAATCGCCATCTAGGATAGACCATAACTATTTTAGCATAATCTTGTGCTAAGCCATTCTTAATCGAAATTTAAAGTTTTTTTTTCTTGTTTTGATGGCGCCATATTCAATTAGTTTAAGTTATAACAAAATCGTTTTAATTTATCTATCATATGTATAAAAATCTCGTGTCACAGTATTTGTCCGGGGTAAACTCCGAAACTACTTAACCAATTTTAATGAAATTTGGCTCATGTATGTAATTTGGCGGTTACCTATTGCAACGCATAATGTTTTTCGTCATAAACTAAAAAGGCATAATGTTAATTGCCATAATCGTCACTTGCCATAAGTCTTTATATCATAAATTCATAACGCATAATATTATAAGGCCGAAATATGTGAGGCATAACCATGAAAAAGCATAATTTGAATAAGCATAAGTAATAAAAGGCATAATTTATGTTTGCCATGATATTTCAAAAGCATAATATTCAAAAGACATACATTTGAAAAGCATAACTGACAAAACCCATAAATCCATAGAGAACTCATTCACCATAATTTCAAAACACAAACACTTGCTATGCATAACAGATTCAATTTATTGTCTTATGTTTAAATTATTTACTATTGTTTTTTTTGTTTTTGAACATTATTTATTAAGAAATAGTCTAAATAAAAAAGCTGCATGCAGACATGTACTATGCAGCATGCATGCAGCATGCATGCAGCATGCATGCAGAATGCATGCAGGCACGCAAGCTGGCATGCAAGCAGGCATACAGCATACAAGACTTCTGTCATAGCTCCGGCACTGCGGGGTTTTGGCGGTCCCACGCATGCTAATCGTCGCAGATGGCTTTCACTCACCACCGCAGCCTCGGCGGCTCGCTCATAGCCACCTGCTCCTCAGCATGCGGGCCGCCTCACCCCTCCGTGCCTTCGCGGTTTTCAATAACACTCTAGGGGTAGGGCAGACATGACTACGTGGAGTCGGGGTTGACTGAGTCGGTTTTAAGAGGATTGTGAAGCTGTAAATTTTCATACAAAAAGCGATAACGCTTTTCTCCCTCTAAACATAGTCCAATTTTCATAATTTTTGGAAATCTTGTAGATATAATGAAAAACTAGGTTTGTACGTTTTGATTTTGAAGAAATATTGCTCAGAATATAAGTTATTAGCATTTAAATATCTATATTTTCGACATAAAAACTACCTTGAGCATTTTTGTCTTTTTTTGACTAAATTATACTGAATTACAAAAAAAGCAAAACGTACAAACATAGATTAAGGTATACTGAATCTAATTACACCAAAAGCGTCTAATTTCATAAAGGTTTAGGGGGGTAAAACAGTTATCGCCCGAAACAATATTTCAAACAGGAATTGTAGGCAATTTCGACCATTTCTTGCAACTCTCTCTATCGCACGATACGGGTCGGGGGCAGGGGTACAATGTAGTGATAGTGATGTGACATAATGTTATCGTAGTTATTGTCGCCTAGGGAGGAGAAAGTAATATCGATATATCGATCAATAGTGAAAGTTATTACTCAAGTCGGAACTATTAATCTTCACAAATACCTTATACATGAAAAAGTAAATATCTTTTTGATTACGTTTATTGATTTTAGTGTTTTATTTTAAAGATTTTATTTCAATACAAATTTCCTTATTTAAGGGTTAGCAGCCTGTAGCCTGTTAACTTTACTGTATTTTTTTTTTATTGCTGAAAGTTGGCAAACAAGCAAACTGCCCACCTGATGGTAAGTGGTAACAGTCACCTATAATACATGCGGCTCTTGTGAGATTCGCAGCAAAACTGCAACCCCCACAAGAACCACAGTGTACGTTGCCAACTTGTGACACCAGATGTAAAGTCACAGTACCCAGTAATTTCACTGTCATATCTTAACCCTTCAAACCGGAACACAGCAATGCAAGCACTGCTGCTTTGCGGCAGAAATAGGTAAGACGGAGGTACCTAAGCAGACGACCCTGGTACAGAGTCTCCCTCCAGTAAAAAATATAAGTATGTAAGTAGTTGTTTGTTATAATAAATATGTGCCATAAAGAAACCAACTCAAAATAAATTCGTATTTTGTTTCTTGTGATAGGTATTTGTTATGCAATGTATGAAGTTGGAGCAGCTAAAAACGTGTAAGACTATGCAAGTAGCGTTATTTTTAATATTATTTTATTTGAATTTTATTCCTCTAAAGCTGGGCTTTAAGGTTTTACTCGCGTTATGGAATCTACGATTGTATAAAAAATACAAACGACAAAGTACCTAAATAATATACGAGTATGTAGGGTAGGAAGGGTAGGCATATATGGGAAGAAGGCACCCTTCGTACGGTTTTGAAGTTTTTTTTTCGTTTTAACTATAAAATTTAAAGCAGCTGATTACATATACTAATAGGTATTTTTTAACCGACTTCAAAAAAGGAGTTTCTCAATTCAGTTTTTTTTTGTGTATGTTACGCGATTACAGACCGCAATTGCAGACCGATTTTCAAAATTATTTTTGTATTCTCAAGATTATACTCCAATGGTGGTCCCACTGTTACCAAAGTTAGGATCTGATGATGGGATCCCATAAAAATGGAGGGAAATCCTTAAATTTTTAGGTGCGTCCAACGTGTTTTTTTTTTATAAAAACGTCGCCCCACACTAGGATTTTCTCCTGTGTCGTGGCTGCAGTTACAAACACAGAATATCACATGCACATACGCCCAGACCGGAACAAATTTCTGTAGGCCATACAAAACATCTGTCCCGTGCGGGAATCGAACCCGCAACCTGTTGCGCAGTAGGCGATCGCTCGACCTCTGCGCTAACCGTGTCAACCGTTTTGTGTGTATGTTACACGATTACTCCGACAATTGTGGACCGATTTTCAAAATTCTTTTTGTATTCGGTAGAGTATACTCCTAGGGTGGTCCCTAGGTCACCAACGTCAGGTTCTGATGATGGGATCCTATGAAAATCGATGGATACCCTAATTTAATTAGGGTTTCTTTCACTAAAAAGTTAACAAAAAAAATATTTTACAAAAAATAAAAACTGACTTCAAAAACACTGAAAAGTTAAAAATAGTGTAAGAATAGGTACAGACAACATTACATTTCTATATTGAAGTCGGTGCCAAACGATGATCTCCTAGAAAGTCTTAAAATTTGGCACCGTCTTCAATAATGATGTGTGATGTTGTCTGTACCTATTCTTATATTCGGTAAGAGCGTCGGTGGCGCTGTGGACTCGGCACTTGCCTTCCAATCGGGAGGTCCGGGTTCGAGACCGCCATGTACCACTGTGTTTTTCGTTTTCGAATTTCATATGTACATTTGTCTGACGCTCCTACGGTGAAGGAAAACATCGTGAGGAAACCTGCATACATCTGCGAAGAGATTCAATGGTGTATGTGAAGTCGACCAATCCGCATTGGGCCAGCGTGGTTGACTAAGGCCTAATCACCCTAACATAGGGTAGGCTCGAGCCCCTCGGTGGGGACGTATATGAGCTGTGATGATGATTCTTATATTATTTCTAACTTTTCAGTGTTTTTGTAGTCCCGACGAACCCGACGAATCGAACCCCGCCGGACGGACCTCCCGATCAACATCCGGTGGCCTCAATCACTAGACCACGGAGGTGGTAAAAATTAGAATTCTAAGACTATTAGTATAACTACCCAAGATTAGTGTATAAAAATGAGAGGTATTTTTTATTTGATGCATAATTATTACTTTATATTTTTTAAATGCCTGCTCCTAGTTAGTTTGTATGTAAAAGTATTAATTTATCTATCTAAAATAATAGATTTTTTGTTATTTATTTTTAAGTTAACAAGAGGTCTGTTCTTGTTTAAAGAATTGTAATGTCATTTTATGTTTAGTGTTTATTTTTTTCATAAAAGGATCCATTATTGATTCACATCTCAAATGCAAATCATTTTAATTCAGTATAACACTCATCTTACAAAAAGTAATTTTCTTTAGACAGGTAAATGTACGATAGATAGGTACTTTCATAACAAATAACAGCTCAGTCCTATAAAGTAGGACTTGGTAGGGATACCAAGTAAGTGCCTACACTATAAATTTCAAAGGAATACTGAAATAATTTACGAAACTTATCTACTAAAATATTATAAAGAAAGAAGATTTGTATTTTTGTTTGTAATTAATAAACTCAAAAACTAGCTCACTGGGAAGTCTCGGCGAGATTATTGTTAAAATGATTTTTAGAAATAAAGCTATTTTTATTTATTATATTTTTTATTTTTAAAAACTACTAGGCTGATTTAAAGAAAATTGACTAATAGAATGCTACATTATCACTGAGTAATATAAGGTTATAAAATAATTTTTCATACGGGAAAACAAAATTCCCTCACGAAAAACGAAAATAACGAAGGCAAAGTTGCGAGCGGAAAGGCAGTCAGGAATACCTAAGCAACGCAAAACATTACAAACGGTAAAATAATGATCTCGAGTTCTCGCGCCGAGGAGTCGCGCGCTGCTGTCGTTGTGTGCGTGAGAATTTGCGCGTGTTGTATTTGTGGTGTAAACGCCAGACGGGAGGCCGAGCGGTGTGAAACAGATAGCATTTTAGAAAATACCTACTCGCGCCGCGCTCGATTTTTTTTAATAATTTGTAATCCTCGCATGGAGAAAAATACATTCCAGATTATGTCAAAGAAGATTTATGGATACCTATTTATAGTTATTATTCTTTTTAAAATATGTCTTTAGTGAGTTATGAATAATTAAATTATGTCAAACAAAATTATAGATATTAATAGTTATGCGTAGCAAAATTATGCGTTTTAAAGTATGCTTAATAAAATTATGACAAACCAAATTATACCTTTCAAAGACTATGTTTTTAATATTATACTTTTCGACAATTCTGCATTATAATGATTATGCCTATTGATATGTTATACCAAATATCACTATGCTTTTTGTTCACGCTCGAGGAAGAGCGAGTGGCAACACTGCATTTGTGGTCTGTGGAGTGAGAGCTTTTTTGGCGGCCGGCCGCATGTGACATGTCAGTTGAGTTGAGTCGAAATGTCACGACATTGTTAGAGGTTATATGCGGGCCGGAATATATAACTAGCAAATTGTATTTTGCGCGGCGCACCTAATATCGGGGTGCGAAAGCCCGCTTTGTGTTGACCAACGGTGTCAAAATCGCGTGTGTGAGCCGTGGTGGCCTAATAGGCATTTGTAGTGCTCCGGTCTCCACCGGTGGATCCACTGCAGAACTTCAGGAGCCGCGACTTCCTTCGAGCTAGCTCAGGAAGTCCACCGGCTACACACGGAGACAATTGGAATCGGGGTAAGCCACAATGCTTTCTATGAGTTGGTAGTAGGGTACAGAATTCAGCAATACAAGTCGGCGGAACGCCGACGTGGTGGTGTCTACCTTGGGCACCACCATCTCTTGGTAGCAGAGCGTGGTTTTTAGATTTGAGTGGTTCTTAGATTTGAGTATTTGATTAGTATTGTACAATTAATATTGTAATCTTGTTGGTTGTCCAAACGGGCAATACATATTAATTGGTTTTGATTGCTGATTTTAAACCGACTACCAGCTCATTTGTGGACCGATCTCCTTAACTAATTGTCATTGTATATGAAAAATTGGGGTTAAATGTCTTTTGTTGTTCTAGTTAAGTTCTAGCATTTACCTATATTTGATTTTGGTTTGTTTTTTCATATCTTTGTTTTGCCCTTGAATATTTTGTTTGTTAAGTTGTAAACTTATACTTGAATTTAATTTGTTTAACAGATTTTGCTGCTAAATGACTTTGCTGTTGTTGTAATATACTATATTGCTGTGTTAAGTTTTAGCATTTACATTTGATTTTGTTTTGTTTGCCTTTGAATATTATGTTTGTTAAGTTATTGACTTAATACTTGAATTTAATTTGTTTGAAAAATTCTGTTGTTAAATGCCTTGTTGTTCTAGTTAAGTTCTAGCATTTATACTTGATTTTGGTTTGTTTATATATTTTGTTCTGCCTTTGAAGTTCCTCCCGATCTGTTTTATTGTCTGCGGTTGTCGGTCTGTTTGTCCGTGTATTATTATAGTGTTTATTAATTTTGGTGCAAAATGGTCCCGCCAGTCAGCCCGCTTAGTGGTGCCCGCGCGGGCGCACAAAAGATTTTGAGATGGTTTGCTAGTGCCGTCGCTTTGGTAGACCGACCAGACCGAGAACAGGCCTTGTTAATTCGGCATGAGGGAGTACCTGCTCGCTTGAAGGAATTGGAGCAGCTTTTTGTTGTTCATCAACAATATTTGCTCGACCACCCAGCCGAGGGTGCCGCTGAGTTGCGGGCAGTCGACCAATTTAATGCCGATTATGATCAGTGTTTTGAACAGGCGGATGTGATCATAAACAAGGCTCAGGCTATCCTATTCGCCCGGAGGGGTGAGTCGTGCACGCCCGGGGAGGTCAAGCCTACCCCGGCCGGCTTGCTGGGCAGACTGCCCACTTTAGACATCCCAACCTTTGATGGGAACCTGGCTTCTTGGATGGGGTTCATTAACCTCTTTGATAGCCTGGTTCACTCGAGGGACGACCTGTTCCCTAGCCAGAAATTGGCCTATTTGCTCTCTGCCTTACGTGGAGAGGCTGGTGTGCTTGTCCAGCATCTACCTGTCAACGATGACAGTTATGATATTGCAAGGGCGTTGTTGACCGCCCGGTATCAGAATGTTCGCTTGCTAGCGGACACACATGTGGCTGCCATTTTAGGGCTGCCACGAGTATCACGGGTCTCCTCATTGAGGAAGGAGATTTTGAACCCGCTGCTAAGCGCTATTAACGCGCTCAAACGACTTGATCTACCGGTGGACCAGTGGTCCTTTATTTTGCTCCACCTCATCCTCGATAAGCTTCCCATGGAGATGAAGGGGCGCTTTGAACAAAGGTATGGGGGCAATAGTGCCTCGTACCTCCCCCCCTTCTCGGATCTCCTCAGATTTTTGGAGGATGAGTGTCGGATGACCGACCACTTGGATCTGGCTCCTATACCGGGACCGAGTACAGGCCGCTATGAGGCGACCCGGGCAGCGCCACGGAGAGAGCGCCGCCCGTACAAGCAGTATACTGCAGTGCGGCAGAACTCTCCACACGGGGAGAGGCCGATGCCTTGCAAGTGTTGCAAGCGGGATGGCCATCGTTTGCCGGCCTGTCCCAAATTTGTTGGCCTACGCACCGAGGGGCGTAGGAATATGGCCAAGCAGCGGAATTGGTGCTACTGCTGTCTGGGGGCCCATATGGCATCGGCTTGCCCCCACCCACGAGATTGCCACTGTTGTGGAGGGGCCCATCATCCCCTCTTGTGCCTTAATAATAAAGACACTCGTGAGGTGGTGAGAGAGAGGGACTCGCACACGGGCGGGGGCCCTCGTAGGTCACCCACATCTCCGAGGAGATCGGAGGGGCGTGCCACCCCTCCGCGGAGATTGGACAGGCGCCCCCCCTCCAGTGAGAGGATTGGGCGCCCCACCCCCCCTACGGGCGGGGGGGATCGACGCGCCGCTTATGAGGCGCCACCGCGGGATTGGGCCGCGGTTATTACGGAGCCACGCCGGGAGCCGATACGCTTCTCTCCCCCTCTGATGGAGAGACCCCGTTTATCACGGGCTCCCCCAACTTTCGCCCATCATGGGCACCGCCCGGCCCCCCGATGCCGCTTTGATCGGGGCCAGTACGTGCCGGATTGGGACCCGCTCGAGCGCCTTGAGCGCCCTATTCCTCCGCCGCGCACGCATTTTTCTTCGGACCCCCCTTCCCCCCCGTTGCGGGGAATGCGGGAGGATTTTCACTAAACCAACTGTCGGCTGCAACCCCCCCCACAGGAGCAGGTGCTGTTACCAACAGCCTCCGTACAGGTGTGGGGCCCGAGGGGCACCTTTGTTTTAGTTCGCGCCCTTTTGGATACGGGAGCTCAGGGTTGCATTGCCTCCAGCTGGCTGGTCCGGCAGTTGAGTTTGAACACATCTCCATACCTTGAATCGGTACGAGGAATCGGAGACTTGCGGATCCCGGATCCGATCGGTCAGGTTTTGTTCTCCTTTCCCCCCACTTCTCTTCAGCGCCCAAAATTGGCGCTACCGCGATTGTTTATGAGAAGGTTGTTGGTCAGCTTCCGCAACAGCACGTTTCGCGCGCTGTCGTTGATGCGACATCAGGATTGACCTTGGCTGACCCTTCCTTCCACCGAACCGGTCCGATTCACTTATTGCTCGGTGCCGATGTTCTAGGCCGCGTGTATTGTGGGAAGAGGAGAGAGTTACAGGAGGGTGGGCTGGTAGCCTTATCTACATCGCTTGGGTTTGTAGTGATGGGACCAGTTAGGCATAACCCACCATCTCCATCGGTGGACAGTTACATAACTGTTAGCTCCACCTTATCGGATGTCCTTCAACGGTTTTGGGAGGTGGAAGAACCACCTACCGTGAAGCGAGTGAACCCCTTGGACGAGGAGTGTGAGTTGTTCTACCAGAACAATACAGGTCGCCTTCACTCGGGACGGCTGATCACTCGTTTGCCCTTTTTGTCAGTTCGCCCCTCACTTGGCAGCTCCCGGCCGTTGGCCGAGAAGCGGCTGCTGTCCATGGAGCGTCGTATGAGTAGGAACTCCGACCTCAAACAGAAGTATGTCGACTTCATGCGAGAATATGAGCAACTGGGGCACATGTCGGTCTCGCGACTGGACTGGCGAAACGAGGAACATAATTTTCTTCCTCACCACGCGGTTTTGAAACCTTGCACCGGGAAGATACGCGTTGTTTTTGATGGGTCAGCTCCTACGTCTACCGGAGTTTCGCTGAATCAATGTCTGCATACTGGACCGAAGTTGCACCACGAGGTGGGTGATGTATTGACCAACTTCCGTCGCCATGCCGTCGTCTTTGTGACCGACATCCGGATGATGTTTCGGCAGACTGTGATTCACCCGGACGATAGGCGATATCAGCTCATATTATGGAGGGAGGATCCCAGAGATCCCATGCTGGTCTACGAGCTGAACACAAATACATACGGTTTGCGTTCGAGCCCCTTTGTGGCAATTCGCTCACTTGTGGAACTCGCTGAACGTGAGCGGTTACGATACCCTCGCGCATCCTTGGTTCTCAAGGAGGATGCATTTGTTGATGATATTTGTACGGGCTCCTCTAGTGTCGAGGAAGCCTTGATTTTGCGAGATGAACTAATTGCTCTTCTCGGGGCTGGTGGTTATGAACTGAGGAAGTGGATGTCCAACTCACCTCAGCTTTTGTGTGACTTGCCAGACGACCACCAGCAGGAGCCTCATATTTTTGAGAATGCCAACACTCCAGATTTACTGTCTGTTTTGGGAGTGCAATACAGACCTGTCCAGGACACGTTCACCTATCGATTGGAGCTGCCAAGCCCCAAGGTCTGGACGAAACGGTTAGTTTTGTCTACAGTAGCTCGTACCTTTGACCCAAATGGCTGGATTAGTCCCGTAGTGTTTTGGATGAAGTGCTTCCTACAGGAACTTTGGTCAGCCGAAGTGTCGTGGGATGAGCCCCTCTCGGGCCGTTTGCTGCGAGATTGGGAGTCCTTCATGTCGTCTCTCCCCGACATTAACGGTGTTAGTATCCCTAGACATATACTGCCTAAGGGACGGTTTACGGCCAGCCTTCATGGCTTTTGTGACGCGTCTGAGAGTGGATACGCAGCCGTCGTATATATCCGGACGGTCGATGATAGAGGAGCTGTTAAGCTCCACTTGCTAATTGCTAAGAGTAAGGTTGCTCCACTTCGGACTCGATTAACGATCCCGAAGTTAGAATTGTCTGGAGCTACTCTTCTGGTTCGGTTGATGAACCACGTTGTTGACACCCTGGGACGTAGTGTGGACTTTGAGTCGCTCTTTGCTTGGTCCGACAGTCAGGTTGTCCTGTGTTGGATTAAGAACTCCGTCCACTCCCTGGAAGTATTTGTGGCCAATCGGGTATCCCAAATACAGGCCTCGAAGGCCACGTTGATTTGGCGCCACGTGCCAGGTGAAATAAACCCTGCTGACTGTGCATCACGTGGCAGCGAAGCCCCTCAGCTTATTGACCACACTCTGTGGTGGGGTCCCGAATGGTTGTTACAACCGTCTTGGCCTTCCACACCAGCTGTGGTGAAGGTACCAAATCCGGGCTTGCGTGTTCACGCTGTCGAGACTATGGCGGCTCCGAAGCGGGAATTTTTATTAGACCGCTACAGTTCTCTGGACAAGTTGCTCGGCGTGACCGCTTGGATAAGAAGATTTATTCGAAATTGTCGCCGGCCTCAGGACAAAGATTTGTGTCCGGTCCTCTCTCCGCAGGAGCGCCAAGATGCTCTTTTGCATTGGGTGCGTATGACCCAGTCTAGAGCGTTTGAACCGGAACTTAAGATTTTCCGTACCGGGACGTCCAAATTGAAGGGACCCTTGTTGCGTTTGACTCCCTTTCTGGATGATAAGGGATTGTTGCGTGTAGGAGGCCGATTGAGGCACGCTAACTTGCCTTATAGATCACGTCATCCCCTGTTGCTCCCCAAGGACGGACCATTGGTGCGATTGTTGATCATTGATCGCCATGTGAAGAATGCTCATGCCGGATGTAATGCATTGACCGCGCTCCTCCAACGGGAGTTTTGGATTTTGTCAGCGCGAAGAATAATCCGATCTGTTATATTTCGATGTCTGCCCTGCTATCGTTTACGCCCCGAGACGATGCAGCCCCAAATGGGTGATTTGCCTGCTGATCGTGTGAATGAATCGATGACCTTCTTAGGAGTTGGAACTGATTTTGCGGGACCATTCACTATAAAAACGTCGCGACTCCGTAATGCTAAGACTGAAAAGGCTTACTTGTGTGTGTTTGTTTGTTTGGCCACTAAAGCCGTTCATTTGGAGGTGGTGAGTGCGCTCACCATGGACGCTTTCTTAGCAGCGTTAGGCAGATTTGTCTCCCGCCGGGGACTGCCTTCTCTAATTCGGTCCGATTGTGGGACGAACTTCAAGGGCACTGATAGACATATAAGAGAAGTTTGTGAATTTTTAGATAAAAATAATATTGAGATCGGATCCACACTCTCCCGTAGGGGGGTAACATGGCGATACTCCCCGCCGTCTTGCCCTCACTGGGGAGGGATTTTTGAATCTGTTGTAAAGGCCGCCAAGACTCACCTTCGCCGCGTTATTGGGGAGACTATTCTCACGTTCGAGGAACTCGCGACGGTGTTTCATAAGATTGAGGCGGTTCTCAACTCGCGTCCGTTATGTCCGTTGTCTACCGACGCGAACGATTTGCAGGCCCTCACGCCGGGCCATTTCTTGATAGGCAGACCACTTAACGCCCTGCCCGAGTATCCTTATAGAGATGTCAATCCAGGACGCCTTTCGCGGTTTGAGTTGCTCCAGCAGCTTACCCAGAGCTTCTGGCGCCGCTGGCACCTTGAATATTTACACATTTTGCAACAGCGCGTTAAGTGGTCAGATAAGACAAACCCACCGAGGGTTGGAGACCTCGTGTTAGTACGTTGGCGTCGCGGACGCATTGTCCAACTTACTCTAGGGTCTGATGGTGTGCCCAGGTTTGCCGAGGTCCTAGTTGGGGATTCTGTTTTGAAGCGCGCGGTCGCTACTCTTTCTCGCCTCCCCTTAGACTGATTTGGCGGACAGTCCGGGACTGTCCGGAGCGGGGGGATGTTCACGCTCGAGGAAGAGCGAGTGGCAACACTGCATTTGTGGTCTGTGGAGTGAGAGCTTTTTTGGCGGCCGGCCGCATGTGACATGTCAGTTGAGTTGAGTCGAAATGTCACGACATTGTTAGAGGTTATATGCGGGCCGGAATATATAACTAGCAAATTGTATTTTGCGCGGCGCACCTAATATCGGGGTGCGAAAGCCCGCTTTGTGTTGACCAACGGTGTCAAAATCGCGTGTGTGAGCCGTGGTGGCCTAATAGGCATTTGTAGTGCTCCGGTCTCCACCGGTGGATCCACTGCAGAACTTCAGGAGCCGCGACTTCCTTCGAGCTAGCTCAGGAAGTCCACCGGCTACACACGGAGACAATTGGAATCGGGGTAAGCCACAATGCTTTCTATGAGTTGGTAGTAGGGTACAGAATTCAGCAATACAAGTCGGCGGAACGCCGACGTGGTGGTGTCCACCTTGGGCACCACCACTTTTGGATTTTTATGCCATATGATGTATGCCAATCGAAATTATGACAATCAACAGTATGCGTTTCAAAGTGTCACCAATTTGGCCCAACTTAAGAGATGATAGTTTTCCAAATATGTACATGTCCTTTCTGTATGTTAGTCAAATGAATGTTTAAATGTGCAATAAACAATATATAGTTTTTAGCTCGATTATTGTCCTCAATATTTATTATCGAGTTTAAGTTTATTATGGCGAAACGTGATTCGCGGGCACAGCTAGTTAAGTATAAAAATTCTACGTATCAACATCAAGTTTAGACAATTTTACAGACATCGTGAAAATTGGTTAAAGATACTCGTAACCTTATAAATTGACTTTGCACTTTCTTTGATAATTTCAAACAACATTAAGATCAAAACAAGAACTTTTTTCAATGCAAATTCTGAGCTACACTGGCAAGTGCCTGAAGTTATAACTTAGTTATAGCAATAGTTTTGACACTTTTTTGTCGATTTATAGTAATGGAAGTAAAGGCTTTTTTATCAAATACATAATATTTCATGACGTCAGAAAATTATGGTATTTAGCATCCGTTCGTTGAAGTCCTAACCTTTCAGCTAACACTGCAATGGGAAGTAAGCCTTTTAAGTTCAAAAACTACCAAAATAGCATAAATCTGCTTATATCTTTCTAACACTAGCGAAAGTTAATTGTGAGGGATTTTACTGAAGTAAAAATATTTTTATGTTCAAAATGAATTTTGTTTTCTGTAGTGTATACTGTTCATACATTTTAAACACCAAACTCATATAAGGTAGAAAGCTATGACACCAACTAGCGACTTAGACAGAGTTCGCTAATAACAGAGATTAAATTACGTCTTTCCGACAGCCGTAAAGCTATGGTCTATTCATCTGTCTAAGGAACTACGAGTAAACATCGAGTGGAGAGAAAGAATGTATCCTGTCAAGCGCTGTTTCCCGACTTGGAGTAGTGATGGTGGAAGAGAATCTATATTTATCTGTCAATTTGGTCCGTTGCACGTTTCCTATTTATGTGTCTGTATGTAGACGTCTTCTGCAAGGAATTGCATTTAGTTTACAAGCTGAGTTTGTTTCCTTGCTAGATATTTCCTTAGACGCGGTACTCTATTGAAATAAATTTCTATTTTAGTCTATACTTACAAGTGTCACTTCTCACAAAATGGTTTTGTTCAAAATGATATTTCTCATCGTAAGTACTCTGCCTATTTTCAGTATTGTTAACGATCAGAGGCCCAATTCTGCTAATAAGTTACAGCTGAATCGAAACTGAACCGTTTCGATCGACCAATCAGAACGCTAATCACGTCATCGAAGTTGAATGGCAATATAAGTGCTCCGATTGGTCGACGCAACGGTTCAGTTTTGATTCCGCAGTAACCTATTAGTAGAATTGGGCCTCAGGGCAGCATATTTTCCATTTCCACACATATTATTATAATCAACTATTTTTTAAGTTGACAAACAAGCAGGTTGCCCACCTGATGGTAAATGACTAAAGTCGCCTATATCGCGCAAACCCCGCGCTGGACACTTTCCTGCAGGAGGGCTTCTGGCCAAAAGGTGTGGTGTTTAGGCGATTTCAGGAACGATTTCCTAATACCATCGGCATGCCGCAGAACACGGTAAAAAATTTATTTTCTTTACATAATTTCTATTACAATTGTTATATATATTACAATTGTTATATAACATAAATTGTTATATATAGGTACAATCAGGGACAAATTTAGAGGAACGTTAAAAATTCACTTCTAGTTTTGATAACGCTGTGTATTTCAGCATACGAAACCATATTTAGTTTTACCAGCTTTGTAGCAATCGGATTCGCTACAAAAAAAACATTCACCGCGGAAAACAGTTCGACGATTGTGATAAAAAGACCACCATTAAAAGTTACCGTTCTTCTCCAGGTCACAAATAGGGAAATTTTGCCATTATCCATTATGGCCTTGGTCATGAATCCTGGATAACAATAAAAAAACGCATTAAAGGTCAATCACACATCGATATGATGTTGTAAAAGTAGCTTGAATCTATGTAAAAAGTGTAGTGTGCCTCTGAGTGTATATTATGTAGGTATATATCTATGGGCCTAAGTTGCCTGATAATATATAAAATGAATAAATAAATATAGGATTTGCAAATACAACTCCTCCAAGTATGAAGAAAAATATAGGTACGTTGTTTACTTATGACATGCTACCATCATGCTACGCCTGCTAATGTGATTGAGGAAGCTTTGGATAAAGAGTTAGATACTGTTGTACACTATTTTTAAGCAATTTTTACTCAAACATGAAGCAACCCTCAGCTAGCTAGGTCCTCACTACCTAAGCGCAGGCCATTATGCTTTCTTCTATTGTGGCACTTTTATAATTCTTAAATCAATAAAAAATAATATATATTCGTCAGTATACTTAATCAAATCGTAAGAAGTTATTTTAAAATCATCCTACTAATATTATAAATGTGAAAGTGTGGATGTTTGTATGTTTGGATGTTTGTTACTCAATCACGCAAAAACGGCTGAACGGATTTGGATGAAATTTGGCATGCATGTAGTCTTTGATATGGAAAAGAACATAGGCTACCTTTTATCCCGATTCCTTAAGTAGTTCCCAAGGGAAAATTGAAAATTGTTTACAAGCTAAGCCGCGGGCAGACAGCTTTTTTTAAAAAAAAAACATGCCCCACACTAGGATTTATCTCCTGTGTCGTGGGTGCAGTTACAAACATAGAATATCACATGCACATACGCCCAGACCGGAACAAATTTCTGTAGGCCATACAAAATATTTGTCCCGTACGGGAATCGAACCCGCGACCCGTTGCGCAGTAGGCGATCACTCGACCTCTGCGCTAACCGTGTCAGCTTAGCTTTGAAGTATGCATGTCACCTATGCTATGGAAAAAGACATGTACTTTATATTCCTTAATGATCTCTCAAATAGTTCCCGTGGGAAGATTAAAAATTGTTAACGAGCGAAGCTTTAATTCTGAAGTCCACGCAGACGAAGTCGCGGGCAGAAGCTAGTATATTTATATATATATTTATTAATATTATAAATGGGAAAGTGTGTGTGTGTGTTTGTTTGTCCGTCTTTCGCGGCAAAACGGAGCGACGAAAAGACGTGATTTTTGAGTGGAGATAGTTGAAGGGATGAAGAGTGACATAGGCTACTTATTGTCTCTTTCTAACCCCCCACTTCCCTAAAATAGGGGGTGGAAGTTTGTATGGAGCATTCCGTAATTTTCAAGATAGAAAGCTAAAAATTGGTATGCGGACTATGAGTGACTAACCAAAAAATTGTGCATCATTTTTTTTGGAAATCTGTCCCCAACCTCTTAAAAGAGGGGGTGAAATTTTATATTTTTCACTTTTCGCAGTTTTGAAGGTAGGAAGCTAAAAATCGGTACACAGACTGTTTATTACCAACGAAAAATACCTGCCTTATTTTTTTTGGAAATCTTCCCCCAGCCCCTAAAATAGGGGATGGAAATTTGTGTGAGACCCTCCTATAATATCGTCTATAGTAGCGTATTAAAATAATATTCTGTTCCAAGTTCTCTTCTGTGTTCTAAATCAGGCAAGGGGAACCGCGTTACCCCGAATTTAACGCGAGCGAAGCCGCGGGCAAAGCTAGTAATCCATAATTACGTCACATTAATCTTCAGTCAGTAATTTATCTTATTAACCTCAGATTTAGCAATGAATTTAGTTCCAATTAAAAAGAAAGGACAAAAAAATCGGACTGATTGTCTTACTTCTGTGTCTACAGTACCTATAGATATTAGTTATCTAATTAATCTCTAACCTTAATTTGATGTTCTTTCACTCAGAGCGTTCATCTCTATCTATTCGATCAACCAGAGGACCGAGATGTCATAAAACAAGATTTTGATTGAAACACAGAACTTTTCTAGATCGTCCATAACATTAAAAAATATTTGGACAACCAAAAAGTATTTATGCAATTTTGTAGTTGACATACTTATTCATATTTAATCTGATGTGCTGATTATGAATATGCCAGCTATAAAATTTCATTAAACTTTTTGGTCGGCTCAACGTTTTTTTTTTAAAGTTATGGACGATATAATCCAAAAAAAAATCCGAGAGTATTATATTTGAAACCAAAAAATCTTGCACTAACAAATTAGTCCTCAACAATAACACGACGACGTAGTTATCCGCGAGTGCACTCACGTCACATAGGTGCCCGTCGCCAGTCGGCGCCGCTCAACTATTACGGCATACGTTATTCCACTGAACATTCACAGGCTGCAGCTTCATCAGGATAATGGACACTTCAATACAAACGGGGGTTGTGACCGCGCCACTAAAGCCCCGCGTCTGTCGCCACCGAATGCACGAGGTGTTTTTGGTAGGTACCTACAGCGTCACACTTAATTCGCACTATATTAACATTATAAATCATCATCATCGTCATCACAGCTCATATACGTCCCCACCGAGGGGTTCGAGCCTACCCTATGTTAGGGTGATTAGGCCTGAGGGGCTTGTACAGAGGGTTCTAGGGTCGCTCTTCCCCGACCCTGGACCCTTCGAGCCCCCGAGGATGGTCGCCCCCAGCGCCTCCCTCGAAGTGGAGCAAGCGGGCCCTCCCGTGTCGGACCTCGAGTTCGACGCGGTGAGGGAGCGGTTCCGGCGCAAGGGGAAGGGGAAGGCGCCGGGACCGGACGGGGTGCCAGCGAGGGTCCTGTGCCTGGCACTGGACCCCCTGGAGGAGCGGTTCCGGGCGGTGCTCAATACGAGCATCGCCTCGGGCCGTTTCCCTCAGTGCTGGAAGGTGGGGCGACTCTGCCTTCTGCGGAAGCCGAATCGCCCCGCCGATGCCCCGTCGGGGTACAGGCCGGTGGTGCTGCTCGACGAGGCCGGGAAGTTTTTTGAGAAAATTCTCGCTTCCCGGCTCGTCGAGCATCTGGAGGGCCCGGGACCGGACTTGGCTGAGTGCCAGTTCGGTTTCCGCACCGGCCGGTCCACCGTGGACGCCGTGGCCCACCTCAAGAGGTGGACTGAGGGGGCCACGTCGGCGGGGGAGGTTGTCGTTGCGGTGTCATTAGACATCCGCAACGCATTCAACAGCCTCCCCCACGAATGCATAGAGGAGGCACTGCGTTTTCATGGAGTGCCCCTCTACCTCCGCTCCCTCATCACCGATTACCTCCGCGGGAGGGAAATCGTGTATGAGGGGGCGGACGGTCGCGTCCACAGGTGGCCGATGGCGGCGGGAGTACCCCAGGGTTCCGTGCTGGGCCCTCTGCTCTGGAACCTGGGGTACAACTGGGTTCTGCGGGGCAACCTCCTGCCCAACATGGAGGTTGTCTGCTTCGCCGACGACACCCTTGTCGCGGCGAAGGGGCGCACGTATGAGGAGGCGGTCCACCTGGCGTCGGTCGGCGCGACGATGGTCGTCCGGCGCATCCGCCTCCTCGGGCTGGACGTGGCCGTCGAGAAGACGACGGCCATTTCGTTCAGGCCGCCGCGTCGCCGCAGACCCCAGGCGGGGCTCCGTGTCCGAGTAGAGGGGGTGCAAGTCCAGATCGAGAGCTCGATGAAGTATCTCGGTCTGGTGCTGGACCCCCGATGGGATTTCGGGGAGCACTTTAAGCTCCTCGCCCCAAGGCTGTGTGCCGCCGCGGCAGCCCTCGGACGGGTCCTCCCCAACGTGGGGGGACCAGGCGCAGCGAGCCGTCGACTTTATCAGACGGTGATAAAGTCGATGGCGCTGTACGGAGCCCCGATTTGGGCGGAGCGTCTCGCCCCCCGAACGGTGGCCCTCCTGCGTAGGCCGCAGAGGGTCATTGCCACCCGGGCCGTGCGGGCCTACCGCACGGTCTCTCACGGGGCGGCCTGCGTTCTAGCGGGCTCGCCTCCGTGGGATGTCGAGGCACGCGTCCTTGCGGCCGTGCACCGACATCGGGTGGCAGCGAGGAGTCGGGGGGAGCGCCCCCTCCCGCAGGAGGTGGCGCGCACAAGGCTCCTGGCGCAGAGGGAGGCTCTCCGCCAGTGGGCCGAGACGCTCGCCCACCCAGCTGCCGGCCACTGGACGATCGAGGCCGTTCGTCCAGTGTTGGAGGAGTGGGTTGGGCGCCGGCTGGGCAGCCTCACCTACCGGATGGTGCAGATGATGACCGGGCACGGCTGCTTCGGCCATTATCTGCACCATGTCGCACGGAGGGAGGAGACGCCGCAGTGCCACCACTGCGGCGCTCCCGACGACACGGCCGGACACACCCTCTCGGAGTGCCCGGCCTGGCGACCCCAGCGCGACGCATTAGCCCTCGCGCTGGGCCTAGGTAGGGGTGCGCCCATCGTGCTGGCCAGCGTCGCACGCGAGATGCTGACCAGCGCGACGGCGTGGGAGGCTGTCGCCTCCTTCTGCGAGGAAGTGATCTCGCAGAAGGAGGCAGCGGAGCGGGCGCGAGAGGTTGACCCTCTCGCCGCACCGCTCCGGCGCAGGCGGTTGGGTAGGAGGAGGCGCGCGTTCCTGGACGCGCGCCACCAACTCCCCTAAGCAAGCTGGGGATGAAATGGCCCGGCCGGCCGACAACCGGTCGGGAGACACTTTTCTACCCCTGGCCTGCCCGTCTGGGGGGTCGAATTATTGCACTTGTCGACCCCCCCGTAGAGGTAAGACCTGGCGCTTGCGTCAGGCCTACAATCCAGGGGGCGCACTCGGGGAATGGCTAACGCCGATCCCGAGTGTGTCTCTACGGAGGTAGAAGTTGCTCTGGAGGGTGGTTTAGCCAGGTATGGGGTTACCCAGGTAACCCGAGTCCAATGGCATATCCTTGGGGCGGCTTTGTCAGCTTTCAGCCCCTGTTGAATCGTAAAGAGATTCCCCCGCCTCAAAAAAAAAAAAAAAAAAAAAAAAAAGGGTGATTAGGCCTTAGTCAACCACGCTGGCCCAGTGCGGATTGGTCGACTTCACATACATCATTGAATTTCTTCGCAGATGTATGCAGGTTGCCTCTCTGATGTTTTCCTTCACCGCAGGAGCGTCAGACAAATGTACATATGAAATTCGAAACGAAAAACACATTGGTACATGGCGGGTCTCGAACCCCGACCCCCCGATTGGAAGGCAAGTGCCGAGTCCACAGCGCCACCGACGCTCCACATTATTATAAATGTTTATTATATAATATTTCACAGGCAACAGGAAAACTCTTGGCCTTCATTTCACCAGCCCCCCTAACATGACCACCGGAACACGATATGACGAAACGATAATATCGATATGAACTGTTAAAAAAGTTGGATTTTTGAGCAATCTTGAAGTTTTGAGTATGTTTCAAATACTGGTCTTGTTATTTTGGTAATTGTTAATATAATATTAATGTCGAGAAAATTTTGACAAGAAAAGCTTCTGCCCCCATGGGGAATCGAGCCCGGGCCTCTAGATCCATGATGGGTGGTCTCAATCACTCTTACGAGCATTTACCTCTTTCTCAAGACAGGATGGCAAGGCTGGACAAACCCCTTTGCCAAAGTACGAGTACGTTGGCCATATGACCATACAGGTTACATAAAACTAGTTGACGCGCGGTCGCTGCCATTTGGTGTCGTTTCGTATCGCATGCAAGAGCTCGTAAAAAATGGTTAATTGTGCAGTTTCCTGTTGCAAAGGGCGATCCAAGTAACTCAAATCTTCAAGACTATGGCGTTTCTTATCACATGTAAGTATAAAATAAACATTAATGTGTTTTATTTAAGTACAATATTGAAGTAATTTTTATGCCGTCACGATAGAAAAATATAATGATACGTTGGTAGCTCAAACATAGTACATGGGCATGATTTGCGGGCGATTGCATAGATACACGTTAATTTGTCGATGTGTGTGTGTTTCTTTATTATGAGGTAATATTATCATAGTTTGCGTATCTGTAATTAAATTCTAGATTTTCGTAGTGTGCCACGCGTGTCTACCTCACCTCTCGCAAAATGTAGCAGAAAAATTAATACTGCCATTTGTTGCGTACCATCTCCATAGGCTAAATGCTCTAAGCAACCACTAGACCACGGAGGATGTAAAAAGGATTGGGAATACTTTGACAAATTGAGAGTATAACTTACTGTTACGCTACGTATAAACAATTTTTTTCTTGTGTAGATTTATCAATTTATTAAGCATTTGGAAAAACGCAAAATCGCAAATATAAAATCTCAATGTTGTTTATTTGAAAAAGTAAGAAAATGCAGAACGCATAAACGTGTTAAATGAGTCTACGAAGGACAATAAATATAAAACTCTCTCTCAAGACGAAAGAACATTTTCCTTGGATCTTAGTGTTAGTGAAAAGGAACCACAGGAAGTAGTATTTTTACCTACATGTATTTTCGTCACAATAGTAAAAGAAACCACTGAAACTGCCAATTTCCTTTTCCAACTACGAAAATATAGACAATTTCGGTAACAGATATTATATAGTTTACAAAACTATTATTGACCAAGTCACAAATATTAAAATCTACATACTCAACAATAAACTAACAAAAAAAACTCATCAACCGTCAACATCAACGAGTAAATAACAAAACGCCGATACAAAAACGTCCAAGATGAAAGGAAAAACAGCACAATATGGTCGCGGACAAGTAAAATAGGCCTCCTCTAAGAGCATCCAGCGCACCATTATCCCATTCCTCTGAGATGGAATAGAGGGAAGTCCCTAATGGATGAACGGGGCTCGCGAAATAATCGACAGGCAACCCGAGCATCTATTTACAGCACTAGAAAGCCGCGCTACATCTACAGGGGGCGGTCCCTACAAGACTTTACATTACTACAATAAATTTTCTACGCGGTATGGAGTAGCTTTATTTATTTTCTGCTAGCCGGTGTTTTGTTTGGTCAATACCCTATCAAGCCGAAACCTACACATGTTAACACAGTCATATAAAAGTAATGGCGTTATTAAAAATTTGAAATTCCCCATACAAAAAGTTGGCTATGTGGAAAAAACATGAATTTTACAATATCGATTTTGCAATGACGCCGTAATGTTTATATGACTATGTCAGCATGGGTAGATTTCGGCTTGATAGAGTGTGTGTTTACCAAATGACCCCCTGGCCGATCCCTCTCGCTGCAGAAGGCTGGAACGGAGAAGGTGGATGTATTTACGCCCGCCTTCTTGCTCCTAACGGCACCCAGCGGGGCCCCGGGGTGGGGAAGCCCGGGCTCTGCATTTCACCGGTTGCTGCCAATCGCTGATCCCCTGGACGCCCCGGAGGATCACCGGTCACCACATTTTGGCAAGGTGAGAGGAGCAGACGCCGACGAGGTCGTGGATGTGTTCATAGGAGTTCCCACCATAAGAATTCCCATGACCTTGTCCGACAGCGACGCGGCCCTCCTCGGCATGTCCTCTTCGTCCGACGACGAGGATGCGGCGATGATGGATGGGCTCGCGTCAAGGCGTCTATGAGGAGCATCGATGGATTTAAGTCGGTAGCTGGAACTTTGCCCCCAGTGACCACGGAGAGTCCGGAATAACCTTCCCAAGCGCGAGGTATGCTTGACGCATTCCCATCGTAAAAAGGCAGTGTACTAAACAAACACCTTGTATATCGCGTTCGGCTTTATCGCACTCACGGTATGTCCTTTATTAGGGCTTATCTGTACCAAATTTTTTAAAAATTGGTACGTACAGCGTACAGTGTGAAAGCTAAACGGACAGTAATTTTCGCATAATACTAGCTAACCCGGCCACGCGTCATTGTCTTAGTAATTATTGTACGTTGGATCAATCCTCAACTTCCTTTATGTAGTAATTGTCATACATAACGATACACAACAAAACACTTTAATTATAACATAATTAACTTCCACATGTACATGTATACCGTGGAATAGAATGCACAACGCCATTTACTGGAAGGTTATAAGCCAAGTGTTGTGTTAGCAACTTAACTCACACTCACACCGCCATCTCTTTCGAAACTTTTGGAACCAACAAATAATTACAAACAATTGAATTCCCAATAATAAATATGTAGGTCAATAATCGAGATAAAATCTATCCTAACTTTCAAGTTGGACCAAATTACACAAATTACAGTAAGCCAAAATTCATCAAATTCGGTTAGTAGTTTCGGCGTTTGTCCCGGACAAACATCGTGATGACAGACTTATATATATAAAAATAGAAAATAAAGATTAGTAGAGAAGTAGGGATGAGGCGAGCGCCAAAATTTATACAGAACCGTATAAAAGTACAATTTGATCTAATATTTTTTGTACGTTTAATATCTTTGTCCATAATAAGAATAACATCATAGATGATGTCAGTGAAAATAGCAAACATTGTAAAATTGGTAACTTTATTTCAGGTTACTAAAACGTCGCCATTAGCATTTTGATGACACAGTTATTCACAGAAAAGATGGTTCATGAACCATCTTTTCTGTGAATCACTCAAAGGAGTAAACGTTTTCCTCAGTCATAGTCATGAATATTTTATGATTATAAGAAATTTAAAACATAGCATCAGCTGGAAAATACAAACACCACATACTATGTCACGAAATGAGATAAATTGAGAGAATATGGTTTCATCTACAACTGTCTAGAAAGTATTGCAAAGGTTTTAAACAGTACATACATATTTTTTGTCCAAAAACCCTTGCGGGCGCGGAAGACACTACCAAGTTTCATCGCAATAACGCATACAGGACAAACAAATGTTTTTTGATTTAAGGTATTTATAGTTTTATTAACAAAAAAAAGAGCGTCGGTGGCGCTGTGGTCTCGGCCCTTGCCTTCCAATCGGGAGGTCTGGGTTCGAGACCCGCCATGTACCAATGTGTTTTTCGTTTCTAATTTCATATGTACATTTGTCTGACGCTCCTACGGTGAAGGAAAACATCGTGAGGCAACCTGCATACATCTGCGAAGAAATTCAATGGTGTATGTGAAGTCGACCAATCCGCACTGGGTCAGCGTGGTTGACTAAGGCCTAATCACCCTAACATAGGGTAGGCTCGAACCTCTCGGTGGGGACGTAAATGAGCTGTGATGATGAACAAAAAAAAAACAAGAACCAAATGTCTGGAGGGTCTCGCGCCCACTCTTAACCAATACGAAAAGGTTCCACTCATAGCTGCTGCTGTGAGAAGACATAACTTATTATCAATGCTGCCAAATTTACCAAGAATGACATTGAGATAAGTACAATGAAATGGCATTTTATTGCATTTATTAAAAAAACATCAAACCATTTTATTACTTGAAAATGGTTAAATTACCAAAATACGGCGTGGCGTTTAAAAGCGTCTCGCCAAGATTTCGACAATTATTCAATTCGACTTCACCTGTGTGTAAATTATTTAACGATTTCTGGGCAACTTAATTAACAAAGTAAGCCTTTAGCCACGATTCATTTCCGCGGAGTTCGATCGTATTAACTTTGTGAACAGAACGATAACAAAATTAATATCAGTTCGGCATCAGTGTTGCCACATATTTTGTTTTGTTGATACGTGTAGATTCAATTTAATAAAACAATTGTATGCGGGACCTATGTTAATATTGTTTAACAAAAACGCTACTCAACTATACCTAATATAATGCTTATTGGGTATAGTAATCATCATTATCACAACAGCTCATAATACGTCCCCACCGAGGGGTCGAGCCTACCCACCCTAAGTTAGAATGTTTGGGCCCTGGTCAAGCACGCTGGCCCAGTGCGGATTGGTCGACTTCACATACTCCTTTGAATTTCTTCGCAGGTGTATGCATGCAGGTTGCCTTACAAAGTTTTCCTTCACCGTAGGAGCGTCAGACAAATGTACATATGAAATTCGAAACACGAAAAACACATTGGTACATGGCGGTCTTGAACCCCAGACCTCTCGATTGGAAGGCAAGTGCCGAATCCACAGCGCCACCGACGCTCCGGTATGGTAATAGTAAGTAGGAGGGGAGGCGTACGTTAGGTAAATCAGCAGGCCTTTTACCAATCTCATGGTTTTCAAATGATATCATGATGAAATCATTGTGCAAAACGAAAAATTTCGGTCAGATTTTTGATCATTCGTTCATTATATCATGATGACATCATTGAAATTGTTATGATCATAGTGATGGTAATAGTGGAGATCGGTAATACCAAATGAAGCATTTCATGACTTCTTTATCTCAAAATTTATACCATGTCACACGATGAAAGATCCATAAATGGTCTGCAGAACGATAATTAGGTAAGATCGTTACTTTAGAATTCATAAATGTTAATACAAAGCGTAGGCTAGAACATGAGATCTTTTTTCTAAAACAAATTTCGCATGTATCTGCAATTAAATTATTTTTACAAAACAAAGGTGTAGACATTTTAAGGAAGGCATGTAGGTAGGTAACTCATTGAGGTTAGGGAAAAAGTAGGCAACATAAAACGTATGAAGACCTAAGATGGATGGTATAAGACAAAAATTCCTTGATAAACAAAAAAACATATGGCTACGTATACACATTGCGTGTCCTTCATTCACTGCGCCGGCAGTCATTGCGTGTTCTAACTCATTTTTAGCAATATCTCCAAATGTTATAATAGTTAATCAAAACGAAAATATATTCAACCATCTCGGAATGTTTACTAGGCATAGAAAATTTATTGCTGAAGATTCAAGATTACAAGGAATGGGGCAAGATTTTACTACGCATATGAATACAGATATACGAATGAATTTAATAAACCATGGAGTGTCACTTGAATAACCGTTTGAAACCATAAATCATGTCCAAATAAACATGTACCAATAAAGATATGTGGCACTGAAATATAAATATTGAATTACCCATGACGACGTATCGATTCGTTAAAGGTTGTAGCATCAAGTATCTGCTACAAGCCAATGAATAAAACATTTAAAAATGAAAGCGTACATTATGGTAGCTACAATATGGCAAGATACAATATGGCAAAACTATCAGACACAGCATTTCCGATTGCATGCTATTTGATGTGATAATTTTTTTCATTAATCTGTTACCTTTGCAAATATCGCAGCACATCAGAAACTTGTCAAATTGAAATTGTATATTTATTGTAAAAGAATAGAGCTTGTACATACAGCTTAAAAATGCTAAAGAATTTTTAATGCACATTTTTAAATGGCGACCAATATGTAAATTTTAAGGACTTTAAGGACTTAAATTTTTTTGCATAATCGAAACGTAAGCCAGACAGCAGGCATTGTTGCGTGTTAAGCATTGATTTACTACCAAACGTAGATAGAGCACTTCATACAAAAACGCGCTTGAAATCTGTCACCTAATCGACTATACATTTGATACGCTGTTAAATAGGTAGTTGAATATGCACACCCGAATTAAAATTACCATAAAGAAAGTACCGTATTTATCGAATTCAACCTTATTCTTTATTATTACGGCAACTATTTGAAGTTACACCATTTCATACCTAGCCACATTAAATTTGACGTTTTAGTAATTGCTACAAGAAAATATCAACTTTATGCTCTGAAACATAATTGTCAAAATTGCTTATCGCGTTGTCGCTCCAACGCATGGAAAAGAACTGCACGAGGCCCGATTGGGCAGTTCTTCACCGGCCCACTTTTCGAACGTTCATGCGTTATCTACGTTTGGTAGTAAATCAATGGTGTTAAGGGACACTTTAATTCCTTTCTCGTGTTAATTAATTGGCAGCTATCCTTCTATATCTCAGAACTTTCGTTCTAAATTGCACTTTCGACGGCTGCCATGTCTAACAAAAAAAACTTTACATAGATGTTCATTGTTTCTGTTAGTTATTAAGGTGATATCAGAAGACTGAAGAGAATCACAACCACGTTCAATTATAATATCCGTGACAGTTAAGTGGTAGAAAGTAGATAAGTTGTGAATATTAGGAAAGAAGACGCAATTGACTTATATTCTGATAACGATACCAGTGTGCCGATGCCATATTCTGAGCATCGTGCGTTGATCCATATAGGTTTTCCTGAAAACCACTTAAGCCACTTAAAATATCAACATTCAAAATGGCCGACCGTTTATCATAATTAGTAACAATAAACGGGATCATTTATAAATATACTCTGGACTTGAGGGAATTAATACCACAATTCAAAATTAAATGCTATAATAACTGAAAAAAAATTCATGACAAATATAAATAGAAGCGAGTATTATAGAAAACCTTACAACAAGCACTGCTCTGTGAATTGGTTTGGTAATCTAAATAGAAACTACTTTGAATTAACATGTAGACTTCGCTCAGGACACTATCCAACAGTTAAATCTGCATATCTTTTGCTGGTGGACTGTCTCAATAATAAGAGTAAAAGTAATCAAAGAAAATTATTTTAAATGTACTACATATAGTTTTAATACACAGTCTATCAGCGGATCCTAATTCAGGCACTGCTAAACGTGTATTTTGTTTAGCTTAAATGACATAGTTATTACATACTAATAACACTACAATTGTATAACGCAGTTTGAAATTCTTGGGTAATAAAGTTTAAGGCGCGTCGGTGGCGCTGTGGACTCGGCACTTGCCTTCCAATCGGGAGGTCGGGGTTCGAGACCCGCCATGTACCAATGTGTTTTTCGTTACGAATTTCATATGTACATTTGTCTGACGCTCCTACGGTGAAGGAAAACATTGTGAGGCAACCTGCATACATCTGCGAAGAAATTCAATGGTGTATGTGAAGTCGACCAATCCGCACTGGGCCAGCGTGGTTGACTAAGGCCTAATCACCCTTACATAGGGTAGGCTCGAACCCCTCGGTGGGGACGTATATGAGCTGTGATGATGATGATGAAAGTTTAAGAGTAGGATCAGATTGACTTGTCCTAAAGAATAAAACCTTATGTCACAAATATGAATGAAAAAGTATCAACATTTTCTAAATTATCCTAGTCTGACACCAGGTCTAAAATACTCGTAAGCTAAAATACTTACATGGTAACCCAAAAATAGTAAAAACAACAATAAGAGTTACAAATATATCAAGAAACAAGGAGCAACTTATAAGACGTTTTAATCAATTGGCATCACTGCATTTATGTATGAGCTTGATGAAAAAATAGAAAGCGACCTCAATAGGGTAAGGCGGCAACAGGTGCACTCTATTGCCTACGCTTTTTATCGGCCATTATGGGGACGATTCAATGTCGTTTATTAACCGAGCTGTGAATTTATCGGACGAATTTTTGGGGGTTTTTCGATAACCCATAAACGGCCTTCTACTAAAGGGGCATCGCAACAAATTGGGAATCGCGGTTCTGTGGAAAATAAGGGTGTTTCATACTGTAAAATGCATCCGACGGCGGATTGGGTCCATCATTTTCACAAAACTGACCTAAAACGATACTTGAAGGAAACTATCAATATTTATTATTTCATAATATTAGATCGAATAGATCACGTACTAGTCTATGTGTACTCTTTAAAAGTATATAATACCATTGCATCGGTTGCGCTGTGGCCTCGGCACTGGACGGTGCCCCGAGTAGAATCGGGAGACCCGCGATCGATCCTGCCATGTACCAATGTGTTTTTCGTTTCACGAATTTCATATGTACATTTATCTGACGCTCCTACGGTAAAGGAAAACATTGTGAGGAAACCTGCATACACCGGCGAAGTAATTCAAAGGTGTAGGTGAAGTGAACCAATCACACTGGGCCAGCGTGGTTTGACTAAGGCCTAAGGCCTAATAAATTTCTCTAGGACTTTGTACTCGTTTTTCTTTATGTTTTATCCTTGTTCTGTTATTTTTGTGTACATAAGTAATACATAAATAAATAACACTAAAATGTTTTTGTTAATTTTTATTAACTACTAAATACCAAATTACAGCTGTCTCGTCTAGTCTAGTCTCTGAGCTAAGCCGTGGACAGACAGACAAGGACATGGCGAAACGAAAAGGGTTCCTCATTGACTACGGAACCGCAAAAAAAGTCGACATTTAGCTTTAAAATAGCAGCATGATGTATGACAACACCGCATATGCCTTTTTGCCGTAATAGCAACACGCTACAGTGCAGGTGTTGCGATACCAGTTTCATGCTTCC
Organism: Schoenobius gigantellus; assembly: GCA_963935595.1. Taxonomy (NCBI): domain Eukaryota; kingdom Metazoa; phylum Arthropoda; class Insecta; order Lepidoptera; family Crambidae; genus Schoenobius; species Schoenobius gigantellus. The sequence continues at coordinate 8,091,216 of OZ012555.1, read as the reverse complement.
ATAACACGAAAATCAGAGTGTAGCACGACAGCATGACCCCTAGCATGACCACCGAAACACGATATATACACGATAAAACGGTATATCGATATAAACTGTTAAAAAAGTTGGATTTTAGTTATCTTCAAGTTTTGAGTGTGTTTTGGATATTGGTATTATTATTTTGGACATTGTTAATATATTAATATCGATAAAATTTCAAGGTAACCATTATATCCAATATATTTTGACAGCTCATATCGATATATTGTTTTATCATACCGTGTTTCGATGTTCATGCTACGGGGGCAGGATCAAGTGCCTACACTGGACTTTTCAGTAACGCTTAGAAAAAACAACTGGTACTTAAAAAAGTTTCAGTCCTGACAAGCAGGAAATTATTCATACTTACCTTAATTCCTGTATTAAAAATTATCGTTCTGAAAGAATCAGTTCAGTATCTGATATCTTCTGCATTTATGACTGACTGACTTTACTGACTGACTGACTGAAGTATCAACGTAGAGCTCAAACTCCTGGAACTAGAAGCATGAAATTCGGTACTGGGGTTGGTTAGAATACTAAGAAAAGATTTTTCAAAATTGCCACAGAAAACTGACAAATACCTATCCCAAAAATAAGGAAAACCGACTAAGCCAATGAAGTAAAAGGTGGCAGGCGAAAAATTCCTCGGTCAAATCTGTTACCTATAGGCATTTATTGTCACATGTCATATCAATGGAAACTTCCGGTGAAAATTCTATTTGTTTTTTTTATCTTTACCGTGGTAAGGCAAAAAATCAAGTTCACACAACCAATTTCTTTACTCGTGTTATTTCTGTTTGTTTATTTGTTGTAAGTTTTCCTTTCATTGCACAATATAACACAGTATCATACAACATGTATTTTTTTAATTCCTAATAATTTTCACGAAATCTGTAACATTTCCAAATTGGGTGTTTGGAATAATGGCTGGAATTGGATGAATGATACATAGCAATTATTAACAGCGGGTAAAGTCTACTTTCGTTCAATAAAGAGAAATCAATAAATTTGAAACTTCGTTCGGGTTGTATAAAGGCTGATTCACACAGATCACTGAAGTCACAGTTCTGACGTAGTCCCGCCACCATGATGATTACTCTTTTATATATTCTCTTTTATAACAATCTGAATTCAAAATAGTTAGAGTGATAATTTTGTGGATAGTGGATCCACAAAATTATCACTCTAACTATTTTGAATTCAATAGTTCTAAATCACTCAATAGTTCAACTCTAATAATCTAATTGAACTTATTATACATTTTAGTATCAAAATTATAATTTACTAGCCGAATCAATAGGACCAAAAAGCTGATGATTATTTGAATATTTTATCACAAGATAACTTTTCTGCAGATAACAAACATGCAATTAACTGTTCGGGATACTATTATAATCAAATGGTCATCATTTGATGGCAATGTCACTGTGATAATTTTGAAGAACTTCATGAAGGTAACGATGTACTTATTAACTCTACTCAAAATCCTTGCAAGACATTAAGACCATTGCTAGCAACAGAATAAAATGAAAATAAGAAGCAGAAAAATGTATCACTTGAAATGTCAGACTGACATTTCAGTTTGGCGTGCGACTGGCGGCAAATTTTTGAACGGGGTAGAAAATACATCCAATTACTTAAGACTTAGCTGAGTAGCTCGTAAATATTCGATGAATACTTAAGCCAACAGAACCCATGTTTCAAATTGAAATCAACATTGCGAGAGCTCTTCAGTTTAAATAGACTCTAAAATGTTAAAGAGCTTTTAATATCAATTGCGATGTAGCTCTGTGTTTTGAGTCACGCTCGACTCGCCAGACTTCATCACTTGATTATTTGGTGCGAAACATTAATTACATGATAGAAAGGGGCATGATGTTATGGGCTTACGTCAATCCAATCGATTTTTTTTAAATTTTATGTAGTATCTTGAGCTTCGATAAACCTTTACCAATAATTCAATAAACATGTAGAATAACAGATTTAAAAAACTGCTATCTTTTTAAACTGCATTAAGAATGCTTCTATACACATGTAAGTAAATTAAATAGCTATGATCAAGTCGACAACAATAAAAATAATTCAAAATACTATTTTAAGGTGAGATAATTGAAACACTTAATCAGACCACACAAAAATAATGAATTGGCGCGAATATCCCGAAGATAAATACACTTGATCAGTATCATCATCGGGATAGCAGCCGAGTTAACAGAGGTTTGATTTTTGCAAATTATGGCCCTTAATTTAGATTTGGACAGATTATTGTAAGCCCGAAGCTTTACCGTGGCAATAAATCTTGACACAATATCATTGGATCCATCAATTGTCATAATAGGCTACGTAAGAGCGCCACAATTCTAAAATCTCATTCGCCACGGCTGTGATATTGACACGTTCATATTTCAAATAGATTACATTGTTGATAGGGATTTTCGAATTCTTATTTGTTACGTAATTTATGGTAGATCTAAATTTAATCTAAAATCGTTTTCGCTATCGGCTTTTTATGCACTCGATTTCACTACTAGTCTTGTTTCTTATGTAGACCTTGGCACTGTAAACGAAAACCGGTATCCATTTCATTTCTAAACGTTAACCGGTATTCATTTCATTTATACACTGACTTTATTGCTTCACCTCAAGGAAGAATTTACATACATTTAGGTTATTAATAACTCAACTGCAGATTGATAACGATAAACCAATGCAATAGACTCGATAAATTAACTGAATGATTAACTATGAATAACGATACTAAAATCTAAAGATACCCAATAGTCACATAACGCCAAAACACGGACGGAGCAACAAATTAACGATGTTGAGCCTATCGCTCGGGAACAATCTACAAATTCAATGACAAGCGATAACATCCCGGGAGGCTAGTTCGGCGCAGTTCAACGCGAGTCCAGAAAGATACACACGAACAATTAAATATTTATTTAGCCTTAATCCTAATTTAAATTAACACGCAATGCTGCGCCGACGGCGGCGGCCGCGACGGCGAGCGTACGTAAATTAAGCCCACAGGCACACCTCCCGACTTACTCATTAACCGAAAGGTCCCAGAGGCGTAAATTTCAACAACAACAACTCCTTTATTGAATCGTGGCGCACAGAACAATATTTATTTACCGCTCCCGCTGAATCCACCGCCGCGCCGTCACCTAATGTTATACTGAACTTATTTAGGCTCCTTGAATTTCGTGAACTTCGCAATATTATGTAGGTAATCGATGGTGCAAAGTTTCTAACTTTTATATTAACTGAATGAGGCCAATAAATATGGGTCGGTTTGCGTTAAACTTGTTGTTGGTACGGACTTCCAGTGACGGGCCGCGGACATTTCGCGAAAAATAAGTTGATACCGGCACGACGGCCGACGCCCGCCATTTTGTTTTCTTTTTGAACGCGTTCGGTGCTCCCCCGACAATGGCGAAGTTTGCAGATCAACTTTAAATATGTCGGTAGCGCCACGCTAATTTGGCCGGAAGCTTTGTGCGGTCATCGCAAACACTCCTAATGGGTTCGCGCTCAAAGACAAACGTCTGCCGCTTCTGTGTTACCAGACTGGCAATGCAAACGAAAAGTAATGGCGAGCGCCAACTTACATTTGCCGACGCAATGAACCTCCATTAACGGGATAACAAGCGAACGACGCGACGCCAAAGTTGGAACTGCATATTAGGGCATAAAACGTGGATATCCGTCCCCGAGCCACGATTATACAGTGAATAATTTAATTAAAAACTCCGGAGCCGGCGCTTGTGCAACAACGGACCGTGATGGCAATAAATAAAATTATTTCGCGAGCTCACAAAATGGTGCAAAACTAACGAAAAATCCGACCGCATCCGGCTTGGCGGCGCTCCTGCGTTCAAACACAGTCGCCAGGCAAATTGGTGAGCACTACCGGGTCAGATATAAAGGAATTTGATTCTGTTCACTAGTTCCGAACATACCAATTTGGCACCTACATCCGATTAGAGCCACCACTGTAATATTTTGCTGGTATTTGTAGTACAGGTGCATCTTTTCAACTTAAAATTCTACAACAAAAAAACTTTAATATTGTAATTATTCATCGTCGTTTGACTACATCGAATACACAAAAAAATTACTGGCTATTTTTTAAGCTTATTAACATGTGATATAACTGAATCAGTTAAGTTCAAACTGGCGAGTACTCAACAACACGACTGAATTATCACTACGAGATAAACGAGTCCTGTAATAATTTCTTATGGAAAAGAATAATAACTACCCAATGTCAAATACAAGAAGGGATAGATTGGCGATGTCGTCACACGCGAACTTAAAAACGTTTTATGCGCGAATGTCATGCTGCGACAGAAGACTCACGCGTTCGAGTTGTAAATGATAAGGTTACATTTAATTATGTATGAGACTTATTGCCATAGATATAAACGTTATCACCTTCGCACGCTATTCAAACATACATAAATATAAATAGATCTTTACATAATATAACATTAAATTCAGACAAAATCAATAAGTCATACACCATAACGTGAGCCTGAACTAGGATCAACGCAGGTATCGCGTTGTGGACCCTACTACACGCGCCCTAAAAGGCAAGAAGAACACCAAGGGTTCTAGTTTATAGGCTGCGCTGGGAGAGCCCCACACACGCTCGCCGTCTAGCCATCGGCGGGTACGGTGCGGTCACGCATTTCCCCACGTAGAAAAAAAAGGATCAACCTGTGTTTCAGGCAGATATGAAATAAAGATTTTAAGTATATGCAATAAAATATTACTATAGAATAGATAAAAATGAGCTACTCGGAATTACTTCGTTCTATTAAGTATAAGAACAGCAAATTTTCAATATCCACTGAACCCTCGATGTATCGAACAGCCGAGTTTAATATTTCGCGACTTCAAGGTTGGTTCCATAGTAAAAGTTGTTGTGTCTGAATAAGCATACAAAATTTGGCTTTGCTTCAAAAATAATCTTGTATACAAAGTACGGCAGACTGTAGGTTGTGCACGTGAACGCATATAAGACATACAGGTATTTTTATAAATAGGTTATGTTTGAGCTAAATTGAATGCGTTGAGATGATAATTTCAACTTGCCTTACCTACTTAAAAATTAAAAAAAATAAAAGTATTTTAAACGCATCACAATCAACACAAACCAGTCATTTGATGCCGTTCTTGGCATCAAATAAACTGTAACAATGACGTTTCAAACACAATTTTTACTCAGTGAAAAGAAGACGCAACAGAATCCACGGTTTCCACGTTTTAATCTGCATTGATATTTACAAGCAAGCGTCCCTTAATCACATTCCGCGTGTTTACAAAGCTCGCCTTACCCCTCAATCTGCGCAAATGTGATATGCCTCAAGTTGCCGACGAGGCGGTTTCATAATCACGCAGATGTTGGCTTGGTGTACGCGAGACGCCAATGAGAGGACGCAATTAATCAAAGGGCACGGCTTATTTAAAATACGAATTACGTATTATGAGTGGTTACTTACTTCACCAAGGCGTTTGTTGCAGAACATGTGTCAAAAAAACCGGCCAAGTGCGAGTCGGACTCGCCCATGAAGGGTTCCGTACGATTTATGACGTATTAAAAAAACCACTTACTAGATCTCGTTCAAACCAATTTTCGGTGGAAGTTTACTTATTTTTTTAGTTTTATCATTCGCTTATTTTAGAAGTTACAGGGGGAGGGGACACACATTTTACCACTTTGGAAGTGTCTCTTGCGCAAACTATTCGGTTTAGAAAAAAAAATATTAGAAACCTCAATATAATTTTTGAAGACCTGTCCATAGATACCCCACACTTGAAAAAAAACACTTGAAACTTGGGTTTGATGAAAAAAAATTTTTTGGGTTTCAGTTCTATGTATGGAGAACCCCCAAAATTTATTGCTTTTTTTCTTTTTTTGTGTGAAAATCTTAATGCGGTTCACAGAATACATCTACTTACCAAGTTTGAACAGTGTAGTTCTTATAGTTTCGGAGAAACGTGGCTGTGACATACATACGGACGGACAGACAGACAGACAGACATGACGAATCTATAAGGGTTCCGTTTTTTGCCATTTGGCTACGGAACCCTAAAAAATCGCATTAAGGCTATTAGGACAACGGTGCTTAGCGGTAGAGAAAGTTACGATACAGGGGGTTTATTGAGTATTAAAAAAATCTCACAAGCGCGATCGCGCGCGATCAACACAAGACTCTGTGCCGACTTCCCTTTATAAAACAGTGATGGATGTACTGCGGTTTTAAAATTGAAAGCGATCGCGATAGACTTTGAGTTACACAATCAAGGGACAAGTGTCCGCGCAGACTACTCTAGTTCCGAGTTTCCCTCTGGTAAGCGGAAACGCGTCCAATTAGCGCCAACAGCTCCTTAATAGCGCAAATCAAACTGCACGAAGAGACATAGACAGCAGCCATCAGTCCAGTGGTAAATATTAAATATATTTTTTTTATGGGATCGAGCAAACGTATCACCTGATGGTAAGTAATTACCGTCGCCCATGGACACCCGCAACCCCAGAAGAGTTACAAGTGCCTTGCCGGCCTTTGAGGTGGGAATACGCTCTTTTTCGAAAGTTTGAAGGTCGTATCGGTCCGGAAATACCGCAGGCGACAATTCGTTCCAAAGTTTGACTGTGCGAGGCAGAAAACTTCGAGAAAAACGCACAGTTGTGGACTGCCAATAGGCAAATGTTAATATGTTCAATAGGCAGCCACCATATTTATAGTATGCTACCACCAGATATACCACAGGTAAAGGAGTCTTCCCTGTATCCGAGTCCTCTCCATGGGTGTGTCTTATAGATTTCTGGCGCAAAACAGCAGTGCTTGCATTGTTGTATTTCGGATTGCAGGGTAAGATATGGCAGTGGAATTACTGGGAAGGTACTGTGACTTTTTATCTTATATCTTAAGTTGGCAATGATTCCTACAGGGGTTGCATATTAGCGAATCTTACAAAAATTACATGTACCTACTATAAGAGGTGACTTTAGCCATTGAACATCAGGTGGACAGTTTGCTTGTTTACCAGTTTTGTTGTATAAAAATGCTCTTAACGGCATGTTTGTGTGACGTGGTTAGGAGATGCAGCACGAACGACAAGCGCGACGCGTACGTCGTGCGGCGCCTACGGCGCGTTCGGCGCGTACGTCACATGCGGCGCGTACGTAGCGTGCGGCGCGTACGTCACGTGCGGCGCCTACGTCGCGTTCGGCGCGTACGTCGCGTGCGGCGCGTACGTAGCGTGCGACGCGTACGTCACGTGCGGCGCCTACGTCGCGTGCGGCGCATACGTAGCGTGCGGCGCGTACGTCACGTGCGGCGCCTACGTCGCGTTCGGCGCGTACGTCGCGTGCGGCGCGTACGTCCCGTGCGGCGCGTACGGTGCGTTCGGCACGCGTGTATGTCGTGAGCACCGCGTACTGTGCCCGCTTCGATATGCGCGATCAGCGTAATCGATCTGAATTCAAACGAACCTTACTATACGCCAAACCAAAAACAACCTAGTCTCATAATTTATTTCCGCGCGAAACCGCTACTCTGCGGCCGATCTACGTACACGTCCATTAGCGAGCCGGCTAAAAACAGTTTGAGAGCCGCGTGCAAAACAGTGAAACAATTTCGCAGCCGTCCCATTGAGCGACGTGTTAACGCGTCTGATTTAACTCTATTTTTCCGCAACTAACTCTGAAAGGAACTAAAATCGCGGGCGCGTGCAACGTTCGGTTCAGCGCACACGGTATGATTTTAACTGATATTTTTTTACGGTGGCCCATTGGACGACGACTGTATTGATATTGCGAATATTATTTTCATATGGAAAGCGTCTCTTTTTTATTCGCCTTCTGTTTTGTTGGGGGCTGGGTATAGTCGATGGGAATATTCGTAGCGAACTCACAAATATATTACCTATATGGTCACGGTCTAAAAAGGTTTCCTACTGGTTTAAAAAAAACAGACACAATGTGTATAATATTGATCTAATAAAAATAACTTTCTACTTACACTTTTGTAATTTAACAATAATACTTATAAATACAGGAGTCACAAGCAAAAATTTACCTTAATTTAGTTCATTCCTATAGAGAAAGCTGCAACAAGGTAAATCCGTTTCGTTAGTCAGTACCTTAGAGCATTCATACGGGAGACGGCAAGGCTGGGCGAACCCCTCTGCCAATTTACGCTGACCATATGACCATACACGTTATATAAAACTAGTTGACGCGCGGCCGTTGCCATTTGGTGTCGCTTTCGTGTCGCACTAAGAGCTCCAAAAAAATGGTTAATTGTGCAGTTTTCTCTTGCAAAAGGTGATCCAGCTACTCAAATCTTCGAGATTATGGTGTTTCCTATCACATTTAAGTATAAAATATACATTACCGTGTTTCATTTGTTTACAATTTTGAAGTATTTTTTATGCCGTTACGATAGAAAAATACAATGGTACGATGGTAGCTCAACACAATACACAGGCATTATATTATCTGTGACACGGGCATTATTGCTTAGTGCTGGGACAACGTGAGTGAATGATGCTGATTCATATTTTTATTTATCATTCATTCACTCCGGAGTTTGTTTAACCAGATATAAGATTAAAATAGAAATTCACGTGTAATATAATAGAACAAAAAAATATCAAGAAAATATTATTACCTACTTATTATATTGCTCAACTTTGCTTTGTAGTTTAAAAAATCTTTTTCTATACAATATACTTTTTTTTCTTTATTTAATGGCCGTACACCTCATGGTTAAGTCGGCCATACAATATACACACTTACTTTAAACAAATTTTCGACTGCATCTCACTTGATTTTAAGCCTATTAAATAGAAAAATTTCAATAACGTCCTCAAAATTTTATGTTGTAGTTGAGGTCATAAGTACAAAAAAATGAATTATTTTTTTGTACTTTTAGTTTTTTGTTTGAATCTTTTCAGCCTGAAAAGATGCAAAATGTTCATAAACTTTCAAGTATATTTTATTCAACTGTACTTCTATTTAATTTTACACGTTGACTGCCAGACAGCATACAAAAAAAACTATTGTTTGCGGTCACCGTTAACCGCGTTTTCGTTTCGATTCCGCGTTGCATTGCGATTTCATGCCACCTGCTTTATGCAGCAAGTTGTTGGGGACATCAGTAAAGAGCACAAAGCAAGTGATTGTCGTCATCGTCGTCGTCAGAGAAAATTTTAATAATGCAGCATAATTATTAAAATCACACAATAAAGCTTTTTCTTCTTATTTTTGTGGCTTTGAAGTTTGTACGGGCAATGTAAACAAAAACACTTTCAACGTCACGTTATGACAAATGAATAACATATAACATGTCTTACTATATGAAAATAAAAACTGTCATAGTAGTAAACATCTACTAAGCTAAAATGGTAGAATTAACGCCACATACGTGTAGCAAGGAATTTTATGTTTACTTTAACTCACATTTTTTGGTGCAACTTAAAGGAAAATGCCTTCGTCCCAAGCGTTATAACACGTTGGGCCCTATCACAAATGAAGGGTTTTCTAAAATACTAATTTTGTTTGTATGCAGTAAGTTGCTACCTCGTGCTTTTTACTTGCACGAGATAGCAAATTTCTACCATACGAGCAAAGCTAAACGAAAAAGTGCCTACCTATTAAACATGTTTATAACTATGTAGGTAGTTATATAATAAAATCAGAAATTAGTTCTTGGTAGTAACAATTCTCACGTAAAACATCTAAGACATTCCCGGTATACCCCCACCCTCCCACTGCACCCCGCGCTAACTTATTTCGACGGGTTCAGATAGAAGCGTCGCGCAAGTCAAGTCACACTAGTCATTGTTTTGATCGCACTCCGGAGTGTCGTTCTGTTATTTGTTTACTGACTTTTCATGGTACCTTTATTTTACTTTGACCATGACTAATTACTTGATGTATTTTAATTTAAATAAACCAGTTACATTTATCATAGTGTGTGGTATTCTACTAGTCAAGCCCTTTCATTTGATACCCATATTAAGAGAGTTGTGAAAAAATACGTAATCCACCATTTTGTGGCGGCGGCCATCTTGGATCGATAGTCATCAAACATAGCATCCCCGAGAGCTGATAAAAATTATGATTACGCATTGGAGCGCTTACTATGACTGAAAATATATATTTATTTCAGTCGATCAGCTAAATAGCAAATGAAATTGCTGTATTTGACACAAAAAACTAATTAAAGCATTTTAATAATAATTAGCAGGCCTCGCTTTGTACTAATTTAAGAAACCCTGTCTTCATTGTATTTTTATTAACTCTAGCCGAACAGGGTATAGTAATAAAAATACAATTTATTGTAACATTTCAATCATTCACTCACGACGACCCAAACAGTTACTCATTCTTTGTGTCACATCACTAGGGACATTAATTCTTTGTGGTGGGGATTGCGTAGATACACGTTAATTGTCGATGTGTGTGTGTTTCTTCATTGTAGGGTAATATTTTCATAGTGTGTGTTCGTAAACATTTTCGTAGTGTGCGTAGCGTGTTTACCTCGCCTCCCGCGAAAAGTGGCAGAAAAATTTATACTGCGATTTGTTGCGTTCCGCATCCATAGGTTAAATGATCTAAGGTCAGTACAGAACGTTTATTTTCCAACAGTCTGAATTTTCAGGATATATTCATATCCTAATCTTTTGTCAGATGTTTTGGTTCGATGTCATAATAAGAAATCTTAAGGTGGCCACAATACATTAAGTAAATGTAAGTTATCTAAAGTTATAAACAATATATTAACGAAAAACATTTCAGCGCTAAACGTTTAAAACTTATACCCGGCGGGCGAGTGCCAAGTTTATCCCATTTATCCTCGAGTTTCAACAAAAATTTTCTTCTATCGAGTAACTTACAATTTAAAAAGCATGCTACAATATGCGGTGCATTATATTTCTCGTGGAAGGCAAAGTGCTATCTCAATAGCTAGCTAACACTAGTGATGTGCTCGTACTCTATACGTATCGAATAGGTATTCAACTAATTATCATCATTATTCGTACATTTTTATAAATGAAATTATACATTATTACTATTAAGTATGTAAGTATACCATTTTGTAATACCATGTAGGTATGTAGTATTTTTGTCATTTTTTAATTACGACATACAGTATGCCAATTCAATAAATCTTACGATGCATGCTACCATAATTGCATCAAAAATGATTGAATATTTCCTTATTTGGAAATGAAGGATTATTTCCTTTTACTGTAGGTATTCAATGTATGGGAAGCTTTTTCGCGAATTATCGTCTTATTTCTGTAGATATTTATCAACGTGTAATTAAATTTTCAATATAGGTAACTACTAGGTATTATTATAGATGTGTATACAATATGTTAAATAACGTATAACCTCAAACTTTCCTTAGTCGTACACTCTTGACGGAGTGGTCGTGGTTACTGATCCTTTATGCTATTACATAGATGGCGGCTTTTACAATTCTTCTCCATCTCTCTCTATTTGTTGCACTGCGCGTACATTCAGTGAGTGAACACTTTGTCGATGATTTAAGACGATACATCGAAAATGAACCAAACAATGGGAGGCGTGGTCTATACGTAAACGCGGGGCGCCCCCCGTGCTCAAGTAGCTAGTCTTTATATCTATGTCATCCAAGTCGTGAATGCGCTGCGCCCGCATGCAATTAGGTCGTTTAGAAATTATCGACTTAAGCGACAAAATACAAATTATTTAATTAAAAAATAACTATAATGATTAGAATAAATGCTTCTGTACGATTCTGAATACCGATGAAGTCTGTTATTTATTTAAGGAACTTTTTAATGAATACCTAATACCGTTTACTAGTAATCCTGAATTTACTGTACTGTACAACCTATACAGAATTAAGCTTTGGTCAAAAATCAATAGTATACAGAGTTACCCTTTTATCAACCCGGAAAATTTAAGGGGCGCTTCAAGACACGGTAGTGGAATGAATTAAATATTATTAAAAAAAATAACTCACCTATTTAATTTTATACTAATTTTCTAAATATCCAAAAAATACTGCGATAGTTTAGTGCTGTATTTATTGAGTATTTTTTAAATATAATACCTAATGGATGTGTCCTGAAGCGTCCCTTAAATTTTCCGGGGTGATAAAAAGTAACCCCGTATATGAATGAAACCTAACAAATAAGATTATGTTTTAAGCGCAAAGACGTGACACCTCGCGTACCGCGGCGTATCCTGCCTGACGCGCGTCCCGTCCCTATCCAAAGCCCGGGCGAGAAGCCCGCGCCCCGGCCGTCAGCCGTAATTTATATATTGACTCGGCGGACCCCGACTCGTAATTCTTCTGGTCGCGTGTCAATTTGCCACGTGGGCCGCACTCGGAGACCGCAACACGGTGCATTAGAGGGCTCAGTGAAAATTAAGGTGCCTTTTGCAGTTGCGCGACCGAGACTTGCATCTCAATCAATAGAAAGACGACGGCAACGTATTATTTTATTCCATAAACAGTGTTTCAACAGTATAACTTAAATACAATTAAATTTACATATTACTTACACATGTACCAATAACAGAAACATACTTTGTTACAATCAACTATTATTAAAATATTTCGGTAGTTAGGTTGGTTGGTAGTAGGTAATTTCAACATTAATTTATTGTGAACTAGTGGGCCCGGCAGACGTTGTGCTGTCCGATTATAGCGCCACCTACTGGGTCCAACTGTACTTTTAAACCATCCCTGGACCTATTTAAATACACACATCAAATTTCGTAAGATTCTGTCGAGCCGTTTCTGAGTTTTAGCGAGACTAACACACAGCGATTCACTTTTATATATAAGAAGAAGAATAAAGAAGAAGAAGATTTATGAATGTTAGTCATACAATGCATAGTACTATGTGAACACGTGTGTGTGTAGGGGTGAGTCATGTCATAAGTGGCATTGGGCAGGAGATATTACTCACAGGACTACAGGTCGCTGGGGGTAAAGCCTCGAGTAGCTACAATGTGAACCGAAGAGTTTGGGGAAGTTCCTGGCAGGCGTACCTCCGTCTTACCTATTTTTACCGTAAAGCAGCAGTGCTTGCATTGCTGTGTTCCGGTTTGAAGGGTAAGATATGGCAGTGAAATTACTGGGTATCGTGACTTTACATCTTATGTCACAAGTTGGCAACGTAAACTGTGGTACTCACAGGAACCTCATGTATTATAGGTAACTGTTACCACATAGTCACTAACCATCAGGTGGGCAGTTTGCTTGTTTGTCAACTTAGTTGCAATAAAAAAAAGCGCAGGAATTTCGGAGATCCTCGAGGAGAGACCTTATGTAGAGCAGCAAACGTTTCTCAGCTGATGATTAGGACTGACTGATTCGGTTTCGCTTTTACGAGCATCCTAATTGTTGGAGTTTCTCAAACTTAGAAGATCACAGATAAGGTTTAGGTTGCGCGACTTGCGCGTACTGAAATTGTCAGAGATTGGTGGAGGAGACGCTGCCAATGACCTTAAAATGACTGCGGCAGTATTGGATACAAGGCATCATCTAGTGAGGTCATAATTTCTTAAGCAATGCTCAACTATGTTTCAGAAGGTTAAATGGATATAAGTACCAATAGCTTTGAATGGACAAGTCTAGTTATGCTAAACATATGTTTCAAAATCATAAACTTCACACATTCAGATACAACAAAAATATTATAGACACCTCTAACTGGTAACAATACATCTGAGGTAGTGCATTTAATTTTACAATCTCAATAAAAGAATCAACTAAGCAAACAAGTGCTTTTAATAATTAGAAAACAAAACGAAAATATAAGAACCCTAACGGTAAAATAAGGTAGTATATTGAAGGCGATAAGGCGATTAATACGCCATTTAACATTTACGCAACCGAAACCGCCACAGACTTGCAGCTGAGACTTGCGAGTAACCTCTTTTCAAATTCAGTAAGTACCTCTAAAACTCGATATCATAAATTAAATTTGTTTTTCCCAACACAAAATAGAAACACCACAGCTTAATTGCACCCAATTAATAAGATTAATACAAGCGATATATTATGAGAATAAAACCGTTATGGCTACTTCTAATGCTAACTTGAATTCTCGACATATCATACTGAGACTAATGAAATTCAGCATTGAATTGTCAACCTTATTTCAAATTCAGTGCCTCTAAAACGCGATATCATAAATGAAATTTGTTTTCGCAACAAAAAATAAAAACACCACAGCTTAATTGCATCCAATTTATATGTTAAATACAAGCGATATGGCTTCTTCTAATGCTAACTTGAATTTTCGACATATCATACTGAGACTAATGAAATTCAGCATTGAATTGTCACCCGTTTGCTAATTTACGAAACCTCTGCGATTCTTCACGATTCCGATACAATTCTGATCTCTATGGCATCCAAACGATAGGCATATGATATGAATAACGCAATAGAATTGCGTGTCTATCATCATTTTTTCCTCGTTTTGTGAACAAACCCCATTACTATATTACAATTCATTAAGCAAGCAGTAAATCAAATAGATACAGAAATATCACCAACTGTGTTTTAGTTTAGTCTCACATTTCTAGACTTAATTAAAAGTTATATATTTCAAACATAACAAATTTCCATGTACTGGACACGTGAATTAATGCTTAGCAAGTGATCCAAATAAAACAGATTCTTGTGGAAGGCCGATGTCCAGTCGTAGATGTTTCTCAGCTGAAATGATGATGACACAAACAGTATTTCACTATGAAAAAAAGACAAATCAAAATTGTATATCTAATGGAACATGTACTTCGAACTGAACATCGAATGCAAAAAACAGTCAGTTTGTAAGTCCATTAGTCAACTAACATACAAAAACAAAAATTCACAACAAGAAAATCTCGAAACGCAAAATCCAGCTACACGCCCTGACCAAGCGAACAATCGGAATAGCCGAATGTAATGGGCGTGCAAAAAAGCACTACAAAAACAAATTCCCGGGAAAGTCCCGGTAAAAAAAACTGCGACACCATCCGTGATTTTAGCGCACCCGCCGCCGCCGGCGGACATTTCCACCGCGCTGACAAGGGTTACCAGTCATCATTCCGTACAATTTACGAAAATAAAATATAGATCGATCCCACTCCCAGTATAGTGGAAGTAGAACAGTAGGCCGACTCGAGCCCCGCACGAGAGATAATAGTCTATTGGGTGGCAAGGGTTGTCGCTTTTATTTAAAAAGCGATAGCGGCGAAACGTGCGGCCATACTGCCATTTCTTTCAGGTCAAGACGTTAATCAGGGTATGAAATAACCCTAAGTTAAGAGACGCCTCAGCGTGTGTGGGACACACATCCGCACAGGTCTGCACCTTCCTACGATGATTTAGTCGCTTCTAGTGTTGTATTCGTAATCTTACGTGTCATAAACTGTTTGAAGCAACATTATATTATTTTAATTCGTTTAAAGACGTTCTTATTTTCAGTATGACCTCACTCCACCTGATTAAAAATTGTCTAGAACCCCAGTTATAAAGCTCAAGCGAAGCACAGTAAAGCACTAAGCGAAGCGTTACTGTAATTTCTCGCCCTCGTCCTAAAGTCCATGATGATTTTTACGCCCCGCCTAAATGACCCTGGATTGCAGGAAGAATGGAAGACATGCGCTGAAAGGGAGAGCTACGTTTTCAGGGCCCGTTTAATAAAAGAATAGGTAAACCGTATAGTTCAATTACTGTCAAATCAAAAACGATGGTGTCAATATTTTTCTAAAATAATAAACCTCTAGTCTTGTTAATGAAAGCTCTATCGGGCTTGAGTCTTTTAACTAAGTTAGAAGAAGCTAGACTTACAAGCATTTAACTCATTTTGTTTCTAGTATATAAGGTATCGAATTTCCCAGTATTCCTGGTACGGTATCGATCCACTATCAGGAATGCGGGAAAATATAAATTTGATTTCCATACCGGCACAACGGCGCGAGTAGACTATGCGTAGGTAGACACTGACACGTTCACACCTTATAAACGTACGTATAGGGACTTCTTTTTTACTTATACTATGTTCCTGACATCCACATTTCTATTCCATTAGAGAGGCGAGAGTTGAATGCGAAATGAGTGTTGACCCTTCCTATATCGGCGGAACCAAGATAATTGTTTCAAGGGGTAAGCAGATATTATACGAAGCCCCATTCTTTCTCATATTATTTGATATCTATTTCAAGCCTCCCTTTTTACCACGCGCTTTGGTTTGAACTCAACTTCTGCTTTCTTTTAAGATTCTCTATTCGCCATCTTGTGAAAACGCTTGTTTTGAACTCTAGTTATATTGAGGTTCTTTGAAGCAATTATTTTATAAATGGTATTTCCTGTAAATAGTATGAAAAACAGCTCTTTATTTCTAACATTATTAGAAAGAAAGAAAGAAAAGTTTTATTTGGACGCGCACACACACAGATATATACAATTTACGGAATTACAAAGTGCGATCCAAAAAGGTGATTGCCTCAGCTTATTGCTTTTGCGCTGAGTCAGTGCAAAAGCACAGATTTTTAGGCATGACCTACCGTTACCATGGACGCAACATATTATTATGTCGTGTTGTGCACTGTAATACAAATAAGCTCCATGGCGGCGACGCACGAGACGACAAAAGTCTATGGCACGGTTTTGAATTTTGCGCCATTGATACTAAATCATTAGCTTCTTATAAATACTAACAAAGAATAAACAAAAAACAAACAAGTAATATGGTAATCTCGATGGTGCAAGGTGCAACAGTGCAACCTACTGATACTAATTCAACAAAATTCTTGGGTTTATATGTTGATAGCAAATTAAATTTGAAAAATCATGTTGATCATATTTGTTCTAAGCTTAGTCAGTTTTCCTATGCATTATTCAATTTACGAAAAATAGTCAATATATCAACCCTGTTAACTGCTTACCATGGAAGGGTTGGGTCAATAGTACTAAGATACGGCGTGATGTTTTGGGGAAACTCAACCAACAAAGATATGGTCTTTAAAGCTCAAAAGAGATATATACGAGCGATGTTTTGTCTACAACGACGAGATTCCTGTCAGCCAATTTTCAAGAAATATAATTTATTAACACTACCTTGTTTATATATATTTGAATGCGGTATATTCGTAAAAGTCAATCCACATTTGTTTCAATATAATTCACGAGAACGTCATAAAACTAAATTAAGGTAAATACAATGTAAAACAACATTAATGAGCAAGAGTGTAATATGCAGCGTCCCTCGCATCTTTAATAAGATTCCGGAATCTATAAGAAATATTAAAGACCTCAATAATTTCAAGAAAAATCTTTGTAATTTGTTGATACAGAAGTGTTATTATGCTATTGAATCATTCTTAACTGACAAAGATTTCTAATTGGACCATTGAGTTGGATTGTACTGATTGTTGTGTTATTTTGTAAGTGTATTCTAATGTTAATGTTTTCATCTAATGTTAATTCATCTTTTTTTGACAGTGATTATTGCAGGGCCCTCACGGGACTCATGTAATGTACTTACTTTATTAGCCCTAAGAACCTTGTAACTACATGACGCAATAAATGATATGATATGATATACTGATCTATTCAGCTTGGTGTATCCTAAGCCTAAGAGTGTACAATAAATCTTACATCACTTTATAGTCTGTGATTTATTCCGAGGTTTGATCAAGTCTCTCTGTTCGAAGATACATAGTAAGTCGTCTGTGCTCTTTGTTTATTATGACCTCTAATGAACTGTTTATTATTTATTATTATGAACTCCATCTGCGGGATCGAAAACATTTGCATGATTGAGAGTCAAAGACCCGAACTCACCGGTAAAATCATAAACAAAATCAAAGTTTCATAAAACTTTTATCTATTCACAGATGGTCTACAACACAAAATTACGTAGTTTTACATCACATGTAACCTTAGTAACGCCCTATAGTACTTTCACGCGCCTACCTAATTTAATCAGGTGTGCTATTAGCGGCGTAGTCAATGTACAGTGGCGGACTCATCAACCTAGACTAATATGTGGCTTTGGACATAGGGTGGAAATTTCGTTGTGGAAATTTGACAGATTTGTATAGGTTGATGTGTCAGTCCGCCACTGTACCTAAATGGTACATAATGGATGAGCTCAATCGGCCGGAGCCACTGTAGGTGCTGAATGCCGCGGCTATCCACAAATCAGGCTCCAATCAACGGCCAATGTTCGATACATTGCTACGGCGGTAACACTATGCGGCAGGTAGTAGTAACATAAAACGCCTACGAGGGGAGCGTTCAAAAACCAGAGTGAAACCAAGTGATCGAATGACGCACCCAGCTTGTTCAGAAACAATCTGTCAAGGGAACTTTCGTACTGACAGGTGCGAATTTCAACCCCTACCGGGGAGCCGACAAACTTAACCTCAAACTGCTCTTCGACTGATTCTACGCAACTACACTCGCGAGCAAAAGTATGGAATCACTTAGTTATTTTTTTTAATTTTACTTGTATTTGCAACCATCTTAAGAGGAAATCGTACAGTCCGTTTTTCCATACAAATGTAGTCTTCTGTTTCCTTCCTGGATAATGGCACTAGTTACTCTATTTTTTCCAATAAAATCAATGGCCACTGTAAGCATGTTCCTATGTTTTCCTTTTTTTATTAGGTTAATTATTAAAAGAGATTTTAAACTTTAAAAAACCTAAAAAATCGACCTAATTTTCTGCTGTATTCAAACGTCCAGGAAACAAATTGAAGAAAATTTTATGAAAAAAGCAAAACATACAAATACAGAAACAAACAGAACAAATACAAAGCCTCGCTTTAATTTTTAACGCAAATAGTAACTAAATCGGTCAATTTTTCGCGGAGAAAACAGGGGACTACGAAACGTATATTTTGTGTACTTTTCATATGTATTTTCGGTCCCAGCTGCAGTTGTCCCTATCGCGCACAGTTCAGTTTTTCAGACATACAGCGCGACAGTAATACATTCTACAAATACCTATTTTTGAATTCTCTCGACCTTGGTGTTTCCTCTTAGTTGGGGTGCGTGTACCGACATACAAGGAATAATTAATTAACTGTTAAATATCTTTATTCATTAGATTCTTGGTTGATAGGTTTTTATGTTTTGTTTGACGTCAAAAAGCGCCCGTAAAGGTCTATTTTGATTTCTATGTGAAAGAAGCTCACCTTTTGTACTGTCTTCGCTTATTAATATTTCTACATATATTTTTAGTGTACAATAAATCATTATATAAATAAATAAAAGATTTTCGGGTTTGAGTTTTGAGTTCATAATCCACATCCATGAACATCCGACGAGGAAGAATTCCTTTCGCATAGTAAAACAAATGAACTTAATTTGTGCTACATAATATTGTATGTAGGTACCTAAAGTGAAGTCAATCGATAAGTTAATACAGTCTAAACGTTAAACGTAAAAATATATGAAAACGTTACAAGTGGCTTACGTTGAGAAATAAATTATAATACGCAACAAGGGAAATAATGATTATGACATTCATGACACAAACAATAATTATTATTACTAGATAACCATCGCAAAGAATCAACATCCTAAGGGCCTTTTTAATGACCACCCTTTTCGTCCAATAAACAAAATATTAAGTATCCTTGTATTTTTCGAACACCATCGATACCCGAGCATCAATCACGAAACATCTGACGTCTCCGATTTCTGAATCCACTTCGAATTATCAACGAATCTCTTTACAAGAATATAATACACGTTACGAAGATACAACATCATTCTACGAACGGAAGAGGGAAGCACAAAACCTCAATCCTTCGACACGCGTCACCGGTCAAAAGTCGGCTCTTCAGTTTTCACTCGCATACTCATCCCCTTTCCAAGACAAACTTGTTGAAGTCATCGATCTGAATACACGCCGATGGTTCTTGTGCAATTTTCATCGGAAGCCGCCGGCCCCTTTATTGTGTAACCGAAATCTATCCAAGATCGCGCTTTTATCATTTGACAGTCGATGTGTATCCGATGAATTTCTCGAGTGTGATTTGTTTGTGTGCGGCGCGCGCGGCCAAAGTGCAGTCGCATGATTCGGACGGACAACACGATAACCAATGGAATGGCCGTGTGTATAGTCAATGTGTATCTATCGCTGCTTAAAAACGGTAGTCGTTGGAAGGGCCCTAGGTGGTGGTAGGATCAAGTCAATGTACATCTACTTAAAATAAATTAATGGTATTTTTTAAACAAGCTTTTATTATTGCATTATCACGTGATTTATACACGGTTATTTTTTATCACCCTGGAAAATTTTAGGAATGCTTCAGGACACATCCATTATTATATAAAAAAAATGAAATAAAAAATTAAAGAAAAAAAAATCTCTAAAAATGCTGCTCTCAACTAGTGCAGCATTTTTTAAATAACAACCGTGTATATGCATGCAAAATTTCAGCTCAACCGGAAACCGGAAAGTGGGTCAAATTTAGTTTGCAAGATTTCATTACAGACACGGGACAGGTGAAAGTAAATAAAAGCTAGTAATAAAAACGGTAGTCATTCTCGTACGAGACTCACGCCGCAATTACTGACACATCGAAAACTATCATGATAGGAGTTACACAACAACCCCCTTGTTTGACCCGGTAACAAAAGATTTTAGATCTACCGCAAGAAATTGGAGCTGTGTCTTGCAATTCTGCGAGACTTCCCCGGAATTGTTTCGACTTTTTTTTGGTTTTAAGGTTGATACTAAAATCAATTTCCTTCAATAAGGAAGTTTTGGATAATTTACAAAATAACACTGACAGTTTCTATTATTATGTTCGTGAGTGCATTTTGTTTAGAAATGCCAAATAATTTGAATTATGAATAAAACAATACCACAGATAAGTGCTCGGTGACCAAATTGATCAAGGCGTCCGTCCACACGGTATGTTGAAGACGCAGGTTCAAATCCCGCACTAGTCGAAATTTTAAATCATAGGCAATTACTAAAGCTTATATCCGAATCCGAATGTTGTGAGATATTTATTTTAAAAAAACATACCGATCTGACGTTTCGTATCTACTAAATTTCGATATCTATTAATATAACAATTGGGGTCTCCTACAATTGTGTTGAGTTTAGAGGATGTTCCCAATTCGAAACGCATTACTTTATGAAATTGATATTCATAATAATATTACTGCTATAACCTGCTATCACATATCAGGAAATTGTCATAGTTCAATTTGCTGCTGCAATGCTGCATTACCAACGGTTTTGAACGCATTTTAGGTAGTTATATGTGGGTAGATAAAACTCTTTCTCACAGTATATAAATCAAAACCGGTATATAGCTAATCATTTTTTTGTAATCCGTTACACTTCCAGACACATCAATATTACGGTCACATCGAAATTTTGTGGTTGAAAGTGTTACCGAGTGAACGTTCAGAAGTGTCGATCTTCCAAACGCCGACACTCAGACACCGCGTCGGCTCGCCATAATTCAGCTACATTAATGGGCATCGCTTTATCTATCGCATCTCAGCTGCGCTGAACAACCACCGCAGTCGACACTAATCCCGGATCACCGGAGCCGCAGGTGTTCCGGGCCGGCCGGCCGGACATTACAGTCCGCACTTTGTACAACGAATTTGGTCCTCCGAGCATCAGCGGGTCGAGGGGCCACAGTTTGCGTAAAGCGTTCGGGACGCCTGACAAATTGCAAATTTAGACTTTTGGATTGATTTATCGATTACCAATACATACCGAGTCACTAGCCAGCTCAAGGATGCTTGTTCTCTAATCGATTAAAGCCATCAAATAAATACAATGAAGTGATATACCATACTGAAGACTTAAACAATACGCAACATATTTTCACACGAAATTGTTTCTCCAACGCAAGAATTTCAAATGTCAAAAATCTTCAACGTCTCTGGTTTTCACCAATGAATGCTCATAGTGGGGACGATAAGCACTATTACCTTCAATTTAAGAGGTGGAGCCACGAGCGAAATGCGCAAATGCTACACAAGCTTCTGCCGTGACTGGAAAGGTTCTTCATACAGGCTCCCATAGACCAGCAGAGTTTCTTACCCAGCCACTGTTTCCTGGCGAGCACTTCTGCTCCCCTTGCCAGACTTGACCAGATACACAAGCACCATCAAATTGGTATCTTAGTAGGAGACCGCGAATGGTAGCTTTCGTAACACGTTAAGTTTTAATGTTGGGAGAGCGAAACTTCACCTCTTGTAGATAGGCAACCCGAAATAATTGTGTTTATCCCTTACTTTCGAGTAGTCTTAATATCCATAGATGAAAAAATGATGACTCGTGCCGAAAGAACTGTCAAAATAGGCCGATAAATGTGACTTTTGCTGAATTGCCCCTGGGAGGCAGGCAAGCCCCCGCCTGGGGCGCCCGCAGGGGGCTCTCTCGTGGCTCCATCTCTTAAATTGATGGTATGGGTATGTGCAACATTCGTGCAAAGTTTCAGAACTTAATCACGAAATGCAAGGTTTTGGCCAAAGACACGACTTAACGTCCCCACTATCAGAGGTAAGTTTAAATGGAACGCTTCATTGGTCTAAGTCCTTCATATCAATATAAATGTTAGAATATAGATGAAAACCTAAAGTAACAATAAACAACTTACCTGAACAAAAAAACTAGCTGGTTTTTATGAGTTTTGAATGAAACAAATAGAAGACATTATTATTCCGCATTCGTGTTAATTTTGATTTCCGGTTTTAAAAAAGCAAATAATCGAGTTTATTACAAACATTTAAGAAAACAATAGAGAAATTTATTTTTGAATTATTATTGAAGTCCAGGTAAATAAATATCGGAGTAAACATTTTATGCCGAACAGTGGGCGTACTAACATATTGAATGATGATATATCTTTTGAAATGCTTACCTTTTAATTATCAGCAACATGTTACAAACATTTAAGTCAAACATCAAGTTAATATTTTACACCGAAACACAAGAGGAGCAGTCCGAGCATTGTGGGTAGGTGTAAGCGCTGTGGGTAGATTGATAAATGCGCGGAAGCACTTGCCGACTAATGAATGGGGTGTGGCACGCACACTGCATGCCATTGCAGTATCTGCAATCCTCGCTGAATGTGCCGCCGTGCCATAACGGGCGAATATTTTCCACTATTCCTTGTGTTAATAATAATCAGCTCGTAATAGAAACTCTACTTCTACACAATTTACTGGGTGAAACGTGAAGTTGCTAAGCGAAAATGCGAGTTTACATCCCACTCGTTGTATACACGACGTTTTAAGTACTACTTAGCTCAGTAGAATAATTAATAAGCAATTCACGCCCACGTTATATTCTTAGAATCATATTCAATTCAGTACGTGATAAATTTATGAAAAAAAGCTCAACAAAACAATGCATAACAAATTAACACAAAATAACATGTTTTTCATTCTTTCTCCTAAAGTTATTCTTCTTTTAAAGTACCTTTACTTCTAGCGGATATGACGTGAAGCTGAGGAGTTTTCTAGCAGATATGATGTGATGCTGAGGAGTTTATGAGGAAGGAAGGGTTTCAGGAATCATGAGTCTTCGGGTTTCAAAAGTATCCAGCAATCTGAAATACATATAGTGAATTTAACAAAAATGTTATCAAATTAATTCGTTTTCAATTACGTCTAATTCACATGTATAATATAAAAATAATCAGTTGTAAAGATGCAAAACGTCCGACTGGCACTGGTATATGGCATCGTGACGTTAAAACGAAAAGCAATTTTGCACAGAGGACACTTGTAAAGTGCTCCCTGACCGTTCGGCCGGACGGCCGGGCGATTCATTTCCCTGATGGCCACTCATTAGACCGGTCAAGATGGATGGATAACAAAACAGTAATTACACTATAAACACAATGACAATCGAATGTTTTTACTAATTGAAAACGCCACACGTGTATCGATCCGTTTAAGAGCACTATATGAAATGAAAGGCAGACAATATGGCATGACGTGACATGGCGCTTGATATATGTATACCATTGACTTTACGAGCGGCGGTGACATTTATTAATCTAGGAGGTCACTCGGCGTATGCTTCGTTACTTGAATTATTAGACCAATTAACCGCTCGGGTGACGATGCAATCGAATGAAGAACTTCTCTTGGTAAAAGCTCCTCGCGTAATTGCCCATATATACGGATTTTATGTACGAAAAAGTGGAGTCGATGACAAAGGGCTTCACAAAATTCTTTGAGTAAGCTAAACTAAAACGATAATGAAGGAATTAGCGACTCTGCGTCACTTGGCAAAGAATCCTAATCATAATAAGTCAAGATCGTATCGCGGAGGTAGGCGACGAACAAAAGGCGACGCGGCGGGCCAACAATGGCGCCCAACGCGGGCTCACGATCCGCGCTAACAAATTACCAACCCACAGATAACTAAGCAATATTAAATCATAGTAATTTGTGGTTGCAAGACGCAGCCCCTTCTCGGACGAGTTATCTTCCGACGTTCATGAACAATTGACGATATTATTGTCATTGTACTTTTTTCCGGGGAAAAATACTAAAACAATGGTGGCCGGAGTAAAGATTAATTTTTAAGTTGGCAGTGACTAATAGTCCGGCGAAGACGAGGAACGGCATCATTTGAATCAGTGTAGGGAGGAGCACTGAGCTGTATTCGGCGACTCTGCATGAAACTGCAATTTCACCGTTCATAAAACAGGCGGGCGCGCCGGAATCGCATCTTTTCACTCTGCTCCTTCGGCGGCGCATTAGCAATTCTAATCATCGGAATACTAGTTTCCGGGAAATTGTAATATTTAGCTTTAATAAAGCCATCTGTAACGGGGTGAATCAGTTTCGGCTGTGAAATACGAGTTAGAAGCGGGTACGTAAATTCACAACAACATATTATCATCGTACGGACGAATAAAAAACAATTTCAATTGAGATAACAGGTCTTCGGTTATATTTATTATTCAGGTCTAAATAAGAGCCTTTAATTCCAACAAAAGGGCGTCATTACAATTTACACACCGTATGAGGTGTGTTGCCTGTGACGCTACGGACTCGGCACTGGCCTTCTAATCGGGAGGTCCGGGGTTTAATCCTACCATGCACCTCTGTGTTTTTCAAAATATTCATATGTACCTGCACACATCTGACAAGAAATTCAAAGGTGTATGTGAAGTCGATCAATCCGAATTGGGCCAGCGTGGTTGACAAAGATCTAAACACCCTAACTTAGAGAAGGCTCGAGCGCCTCGGTGGTAGGGTTACCATCTGACCGGATAATTCCGGTCTACACCGGATTTTAGGAGTTCAGACCGGACTCCGCCCGGATATTACTTAAGACCGGATTTTTTATTCATACCACACAGACAACTGCGTGAATGCGCTTTTCGCCGCACGTAGACAATACAACTGACTGATTGAAACAAATGCATCATGCACAAAAAATATTTTAATTTCAACAAAAGACCGGACTTTTTTACTCAAATCAGGATTTTTTATTAGTTGCAACTGGCTTATCTTTTTTAAGCCCTGGTAACCCTACTCGGTGGTGACATATATAAGCTGTGGTGATGATGACGTGCGTTTGATTTTTTTTATGAGTACGAAAGCCTCATTTGATAAGAAAGAAAAACGATATCCATAATAAAATTACTATCAAAGAAATAATTGCTACAAATTCTCAAAGACTGACGATACTGAACCGTAATGCGGCACGGTATAGCAACATAGTATTATACGATTATATTCATGAAACAATTGTGAGCTACGTCAGGGTCGAGTAATTCACAAGAAATTTACTCAATATCTGTGGACAATGGACACTCCGCCTCGGGATGTGACCATATGCAATCTATCACACGGTTATTTCAAAAATGGAACGCTTGCCAAATGTTTTAATTCGGCTCACGAAGTCGTGATATGCAGAATCACGGGGAATTATGTGAAAAATATTACGTGTGCGAACTCTGCACGGAGCATTAAATCAAGCAAGCCTGAATGCAGCACGTTTAAACGTGAGCGTGATTTAAGCACTAGGAAAGGGAGCTCCTATAAAGCGCTAATAAGCTACACAACTTTTGATAATATAATATAGAGCAAAGAGAAACTGTTTCTTGAGCATTGTTTCCCAATTGTGGGTCAACCAACATCTACGGAAGGTTTATTGGAACAGCACAATTGATGCTGACGAAAGTTTAATGAAACAGCACGCTTTAAGTGCTAGTGCATTAATATTCAACTTTAGAAGATTTTGAGTTTAATGTTATCATAGACAATAATGCACAAAAACAACAATTCCCATTATTTGTTATTGCCTTGTTTCAAAAAACGAAATTAGCTTACAGTGCCATCTGCTGAAGGATGATTGAAAGAAGTACTTACGAGTGCTGACTAAACTAGTATAATGCCCGAAGTTTTGCTTTTGCCTAGAGCAACGCCATCTGCTCAGTTTCCGCGCGCGAAGCAACGTAAAAAAACGATTTTAACGCCATCTAGCGGCGGTCGATGCATTCACAAGAACAATCCCGGTAGGTGGTGGCGGCATAGCGAACCTTATTCCTCCTTCGAAAGGATCCTGCTACGTAGTTTACTTAGGTTCGAATAGATGGCGCTATGTTACAAAACTGGCGGGAAATTGTGATGTGTAAAGTTGTAATTTTTTTATTGTCAAAAATATTGATTTAGGTAAGTACTTAATTGAAATAAAACAAGATTTCAGATTGATCAAACTAAGATTTCAAAGATTGTTTGTACTCACGGGTGTGGTTTCGACGATCATTCTGCGATGGCTGCGACCGGAAACTTAAGTCTGAAAAAAAGACATTCCCTTTATTCACCAGATTCAGTTCATTCTTTTGCAAACGATTTTTACTTATTGTTTCATTAAATACAGTGTTACTACTAAACTTTAATGTAATGTCACTAGCCATCTAATTTTCCTTGAGATGTATTAAAATTTTCATTTATTTCTGCCGCTTGATACTTAACCCCAAAAAAATTATTCTGGGGTACCAATCTGAACGTCGATAGATCAGTAGACTAGCTACCAGAAAGAATGATACAAGGCAATATTGCAAACAACACACAACCTAATGTTTCGTCACTATTTTTTTGGTGTAGATACTGGTCCCTTAGGCAATGTCTTTATATTTTTCTTTCTTCTTTATTGTTATCCAATCGTTAATGAATACTTGACCGTACATGTCCACATATTTATAATACTAGTATCTCAAAAACGCCTCTTTATTGTACTACTCAGATAGCTTTTCTGCATTTTAGTGTATTTTACAAGCTTTTATTTAACTTGCAATGTATTATATGTTCGGGTGAAATCTTGCAACTCAATTTTGAAGCAGATATATTTAACCGATTGAGCTGAAATTTTGTATACGCGTTCAGTTTGGATGACAATGCATGGTTGACTGTGTGAAGTCATTCTAAATCCAAGATGGCGACATACCCAAGAAGGCGGACCAATTATTTTTAATGCACCCCTACAATATGGGTATCAAATAAAAGGTCTTGGTAAGAGTAACTCGAAAAATAATGGGACGTCACTATTAATCCAATTTGGCGGACTTCTAAAGCTTGAAAATCAATTTTGAAGTAGATATATTTAACCGATTGAGCTGAAACTTTGTATACACACACAGTTTAGATGAAAATGCATGGTTAACTGTGTGACGTCATTCTAAATCCAAGATGGCGGCATACCCAAGATGTCGGACCAATTATTTTTAATGCACTCCTACAATATGGGTATCAAATAAAAGGTCTTGCTAAGAATAACGTGAGAAATTAAGTGATGTCACTATTAATCCAATATGGCGTATAAGATATCTTTAACCGATTGAGCTGAAATTCTGTATAGACGTTCCGGCAAACGACCTTGCAACAATGATGTGTTGAATGAGATGAACAGACTGAGAAACGTGTCCATTGATAACTAAAAAGTAAAAAATAAATTAAATGTAAAAAAATCTTTTTAAAAACAAGCTTTTATTTAAATGCGCTAAAAAGAAAAAATACACTTTTACACTAAAACTTTTACTTATAACGTCATTTCACATTTGACACAATTTATATGACATAAAAGCTTGTCGCGAGATTTACTTTTCTTGGTAAACAAGTAAATTAAATAATTTGATGTGAATAATTTTATACATTACAATTTTCAAACTAAGTAAATACGAATAGGTACTTAAAAATACCTACTCTTTTAAGTACTTTTAAGTTACTACACACAAGTAAATCTCGCGACAAGCTTTTATGTCATATAAATTGTGTCAAATGTGAAATGACGTTATAAGTAAAAGTTTTAGTGTAAAAGTTTATTTTTTCTTTTTAGCGCATTTAAATAAAAGCTTGTTTTTAAAAAGATTTTTTTACATTTTATTAATGAGGTTAGCTTTTATCCAGGAGTTCTGTTCTTTCACAGAGCATAGAAATAATTGAAATGGTCAAAAGCAAAAAAAATATTTTTACGTAAAACTAAGTTGGCAAACAAGCATAGTGCCCACCTGATGGTAAGTGGCAACAGTCACCTATAATACATGTGTCTCTTGTGAGATTCGCAGCAAAACTGCAACCCCCACAAAAACCACAGTGTACGTTGCCAACTTGTGACATAAGATGTAAAGTCAAGGTACCCAGTAATTTCACTGCCATATCTTACCCTTCAAACCGGAACACAGCAATGCAAGCACGGCTGCTTTGCGGCAGAAATAGGTAAGACGGAGGTACCCAAGCAGGCGACCCTGGCACATAGGTAGTCTTTCTCCGTTATGATACTAATCTCTCTGTTAATTTTACTTGTTGTGTAAGTTAAATTCGGTGTAATGTATATATAGCAAACAAAACTGGCATAAAACAATTTTATTATGATGACGTTAATTGAAATCGAGATTGTTAAGCATAAGTCACTGTGCAGGAGGTCAAAATTACATTTTAAATACCTAAGTCATATACTTCATTGACTGATGACAGACCAATCATTAGCTTTTCTTTTGAGTACCAATGAAATTTAATACTAACATTTAAATATATGTACTAACATTTAAGTATCCTTTTTTATTTTAAAGAATAACCTATCTACCTATGGACAGTCTTAAAATTATTATGACTAATACGGCACATAACACTACATTTCAATCTGATGTCGAAGAACAATGTCTAAAATCGCCCCGTGACCAACAAAAGTTTGTCTACAATTACCAACTAAATGCATACAGTCAAATTACTTAAACAGTATTTTAAAAAGGGTATCATATATGCATTTAAATTATAGGTATGCACAGCATTGTTATACACACAATATGTTATTTGTTGCAAAAAAATATATACACAAAAAAGACAATTCAGAAAAAAAATTAAAAATGAGGGACACAACTCATCCAAATAGCCTTTTTAAAAGTAGACTCATAGCAAATATGTATTCGACGGTAAATTTTTTATCAAGTACTATTTTTTATCATTTTAAGCATAATATATGAACTTAAATGTCACGAATATGGCAACTAAATACCACATTTCAATCAGGTCACATTTCAAAGACAAAACAGAAATCAATGTCTTTATGATTATTATTTTTCATACTTTTCAAATTACACGGACTGTCCTAAAAATATCATTAAAAAGTCCCAATAAGGCTACAGCTTATTTTTGTGCTCTACGTTTATCTGCGCAGTTCGCTTAGTACAAGTATCATCATAAATAAGCAATTTTAAAAACGAGACAAAAAATTAGACCTTCCTAGTTTCTTGTCTATTCTTCTCGAGGAGACATTTCCAAATTCCAAACAGGTGGTAACTACGAGTATAGTGATCTCGCCCTTTTATTTTCATCAATAAGTGGCTGTAAAGGTTTATACTGAATTAAGATTTAAGTTTTGAATTCGAATATCCCAGCATTTTTTTTAAGTATACAGTGTGTAGCAAAAATCCTATGAACGCTTTCAGGAGCATGTTCAGAATCGATATACAAAAGATAATTATGACGTCATTAAAAATTTGAAATTGTGAAATTAATTTTCCAATTCCTCATACATTTTGGGGGATTTCAAAATTAATTTTGCAATTTTGAATTTTCAATGACGCCATAACTTTTAGATTAATTTTGAATAAGCTCCTAAAAAGGTTTACAGGGTTTTTGTTACATACTGTAGAAACCCTGTACTATATAACGCGTGTTATCTTTAGCAGCGTTTACAAAATAATTAAATTGCGAACAAAAACGTACATGTGTCATGTTAATGGTACGAAGTATCTGCTGCAAATGTGTTTTCTTGTTGAAATGAAACCCTGTGTTGGATTTGAAACGCAGTCTATAACGTAGGGTGTTTAAATTGCTTTCATCATAAAATAACGAAACGCAACCTTATCCTACCCTCACATTTATCATTCCCTTAATATCCTATTATGTGGGGGTAGCCATATACTATTGTGACAGAAGCTTCCGATACGTCGTGCTGTTCAGGTCGAGCTACCACTGCTCCCAAAAAACCTAACTATCGTCGAAGTAAAGAAAATCAGCCGTAGTCAACGCGTTAACCAAATTCGTGTTCTGCGCAATCAAATCTCGTAGCAAAACACTGGTGTGACAAAAGGTTGAAGATAGGAGCGAGCGTCCTACAACATCTAGCACGCGGGAGCGACGGGAACCAGGTTAGCCCCCATTTCCTTTCTTTTCACTTTTTTTAATCCACCATATCTTCCCTGGTCCTTCTGCCGGATATTCCTTTATTTTCCAAAGGTTCGTTTCAAATTACATAATATTTTTTTTATCCATTTCCTAGTACGGGTAGGTAAGCATTTAATAATTCTCATATGGGTACTTTGAAACTTACAGCAAAACGTTTTTCGCTTTATCTGTGGTACATTAACAACAACTTTTAGCGTACTTTGTGCTATCATAGACAATAATAAATCGTTCCGCCAATAGTTCCTAGATCCATGGTCCGTCATTGACGTTTGAGAGCTGACTGTCGTTTATCTATATTGTCTATTCTGAATTCTGTTTACATAGTTGTTATTCTGAGGTTTACATCTTGTTTGTAATTTGAAGGTTATTTTTAAACAAATAAGCAATCTTTAGTTTGCGTTGTTTTTGTATTCAATTAGATTGTAACTGTTGTTGAAATTGAGATAATGGCCAGTAAGAGTGGAAAACAAAAGATGTTGGTATCGGATGAAACTTCGAAACACGACTTAAGTATTGTAAAGTTGAATGCAAACTCCAAGTTCATGGAATCTTTGTATTGCTTGTCGAACCAACTTAGTACACAGACTGACAAGGATTCTTGTTTAATATCATCTTTTAAAGTACGTTTTCGTGACATTGATAATTACCGTATGAATTTTCAAGAGGCTCATGACTTTTTAATGGCAACAACAAGTGATGATACTTTTAAACTTGATCTTGAAAAGCAATATAATGACTTCTTTGATAAGTACTATTCAGTGCAAGTTCTTGGTGACACATATGCACAAAATTTACCACAAACCTCAAGTCAAGATCACAGTCATAAATCTATCAACTTTAGTTTGCCCAAAATAAGCTTACCTAAGTTTTCTGGTGTATGTACTGAGTGGCCTAATTTCATAGCAATGTTTGATAGTCTAGTGCATGAAAATCGATATCTACCTAATGTTCAAAAAATGCACTACTTGTTTTCAATATTAGATAAGGAGCCACTTAATTTAATTAAACACTTAGAACTTTCTGATTCAAGTTACATTATTGCTTACAATTTATTACAAGATAGATATCAAAACAAAAGACTTATTGCAGATAGACATTTGGAAATAATATTCAGCTTAACCATAAATCAAAATCAGCTTAATAGTAATTTAAAGAAACTTGTTAACACATTAAAAGAAAACATTTAGGCATTAAA
This sequence comes from Schoenobius gigantellus, assembly GCA_963935595.1. Lineage (NCBI taxonomy): Eukaryota > Metazoa > Arthropoda > Insecta > Lepidoptera > Crambidae > Schoenobius > Schoenobius gigantellus. Next base: position 8,059,275 of record OZ012555.1, on the reverse strand, counting down.
TGCATTAGGCTTTGACACTGCCTCGTGGAGTTTCATATTATTGCATATCATACTAAGAAAACTTCCTACTGAGTTGAGAAGTAAGTTTGAGGCGGAAAATCAACGAGAATCAGCAAACAGCATTCCAACCTTTAACAAATTACTCGATTTTCTGGAAACTCAGCTTAAAGTGTTGGAAGCTGTCATAGGTTCCAAATCTACTTCAACTTCTAGTAATAATCATACTCAAGCAACTAAATCATTTCTTGTGAAACTTCCATACAGTTGTGCTTGTTGTCAAGGTGAACATAGTATTTATATTTGTCAGAAATTTAACTCGATGACACCAGCTAATCGTAAAAGGCTTGTCATTGATAACAAACTATGCTTTAATTGCTTGCGCCCACATCCTATCAACAAATGCCTATCAAAAAGCTGTTGTCAAATATGCAATGGCAGACATCATACAAAACTACATCTTGATAAGGAGAGCAACACCACACAGGTTTCTACTGTCCAGCCTACACCTGAGACTGCAGTATCAATGCTTAGTTCTACAGTTCAACCTTCTCTCATCCACAGTATTCATAGTGGATCTACTGTGTTGCTAGGAACTGCCATAGTGGGAGTTCTAGATGCCAATAACTCCATACACAAAGTTAGGGCTCTCATTGATAGTGGATCACAGGCTACAATTATTACTGAGACATTAGCCCGGAAACTACAGTTACCTTGCTCTGATCCTATTATTTTACATGGCTTAGGATCTTCTATTGGTCAACATACAAACGGTAGCGTTCAATGCTCTATCCATTCACTAATGAATTCAGAGGCAACCCCGCTTGTGACAACGGCTGTTATTTTAAAGCGAATAACTGGTGTTCTCCCTAGTGTTCACATCTCTCCTGAAGTGTCGAGCAGATGTAGAGATATTTTTCTGGCTGATGAGAATTTTGCTATGCCTGGCCCAATTGACCTTTTGATTGGTGTAGAAGTTTATGATCAAATATTTGATGGACGCAAGTTATCATTAGGTGATGGCTTTCCCTCAGCCCACTCATCTGTTTTCGTTTGGGTCCTGATGGGTAGAGCTCCATCACAATCCGATCATAATGATCACGCAGTCTCAATGCCTTGTACTGTCGACCTTAATTCTATTTTGACAAAATTTTGGGAAGTGGAGGAAGTTCCCATTAAGGTCATACAAGATCCTGAAGACTTGCTGTGTGAAAAACATTTTGTAGAGACTTATCTATATCACGTGACTCTTGCGGTAGATTTATCGTACGCCTTCCCTTCAAACCGGGACACAAATCCTTGGGTTCAACTTTCGATAGCGCTCTAAAGCGGTTCTGTTCTCTAGAGCGAAAGCTTTCTAGAGATGATCGCCTCAAGAAACTCTACATAGAGTTCATGAAAGATTATGAGGAATCTGGTCATATGAGATCTATAACATCTAATATAGCTTCTGACAGGTATTACATTCCACACCATGGGGTGCTAAAAGAAAGTAGTAGTACTACCAAACTCCGTGCTGTGTTTGAGGCGTCTACGCCCAGCAGCTCTGGCATTTCTCTCAATCAAACTCTCATGGCGGGACCCAAATTACAGCAGCATGTCTGGATATCATACTCCGTTTTAGAACTCATTCTATTGTCTTCACTTGCGACATAAAACAAATGTATCGCCAAATTCGGCTACATGATGACGATTGCAAGTATCAAACCATTTTCTGGCGTGAATCCCCTGAAAATCCTATTCAGCAATATGAGCTAGTCACCGTAACATATGGAGTCTCGAGCGCTGCGTATCTAGCCATCCGTGTCATACACGAATTAGCTTCCTTAAACGAGACCGAATATCCTATTGCCTTTGCGGTGTTACAGCGCGACACATTTGTGGATGACATCATAACTGGCGCTGATGACATCTCTTCAGCCAAATTGCTGCAACAACAATTGGTGGATATTTAAAATCAAGGTGGTTTCCAATTAAGGAAATGGGCTAGCAAGCTAGCGCAGAAATGCTCGAAACTTATCCTACTGAGTATTTAGAAAAGCCTTTGCGATTTGAAGAGTCTGGTGACAACATATTTAAAATACTTGGAATCGAGTGGAACTCCGTTTCTGATAGCTTTGTGTTTCAAGTTTCTAATCTCGGTAGATGCAAAACTAAACGCGAAATATTATCAAATATTGCGCGTATTTATGATCCTTGCGGCTACATAGCTCCTGTTACATTCTTTGCTAAAGTGCTCATGCAACGCATTTGTGCTCTTCAACTGTCTTGGGATGATCAACTCCCAGACGAGATTATCAAGCAATGGGATTTATTTGCTGCGCAATTCACTCTTCTAAAATTGCCTCAAATATCTAGACACATACTTGCTAGCGACATGCAGTCTTGTGAGATCATGGGTTTCTGCGATGCATCCGAGAGCGGCTACGCAGCGGTCATATATTTGCGCGTTCAGCATACTTCTGGTAAAGCCAGCATTCATCTTCTTCGTGGTCGGTCTAGAGTAGCTCCACTGCGGCAAAAGCTCACCATACCTCAGCTCGAGCTTTGCGGGGCTCTACTTTTGGCTCGTCTTATCGCGCATTATTTAGAGCTGTTAAAAAGCAAAGCTGACGTAACTGCTATAGCGTGGTGCGACTCATCAATTGTTTTAGCATGGCTACATACCGCACCCCATAAGTTACAAACTTTTGTAGGAAATAGAGTTTCCCAGGTTCAAGGCCTTATACCTTCTGTGAGCTGGCGTTATGTTTCCTCAGCGTCCAATCCCGCGGATTGCGCTAGCAGGGGAATAACTGCCGAAAAGCTTGTGGGTCACCAGTTGTGGTGGTCTCCTTTTTGGCTAAAGGAAGACTCATCCACATGGCCCACAAATACACATATCGAATTTAGCGACTTACCTGGTCTGAAACAAGAGACTATTTCCTCATTAGCTGCTGTTAAGGATGACACTCAATATCATCAATTAATTTCACGGTATAGTTCTTTTTCGCGTCTTCAACGTATCACTGCCTGGCTGCTGCGCTTCTCTTATAACGCCCGCCAAGCAGGTTACAAAATCAAAGGTCCGCTTTCCGTTCAGGAATTAAACAATTCTCTGATCACACTTGTGAAGTTGGTGCAAAACGAAGTCTTTGCCGATCAAATCTCAGCCATTAACAAAGGTCGATCTTGTTCGGGTCCCTTGAAGCACCTAGATCCTTTTGTTGATGCAAATGGTCTTTTTCGCGTCGGTGGTCGACTTAAGCACTCCAACTTGCAATACGAGATCAAGCATCCTCTGCTGTTACCCAAATCTCATCATCTCACTTGTCTCATCATTGACTATTATCATCAACTTCATCTACATGCTGGTCCCTCTTTGCTCGTCAATGTTCTTCGACAAAGATTTTGGATTCTATCCGCTCGACGAGTCGTTCGCAATCGAGTGTTTCAGTGTCATCAATGTTACAAGCTCAAGGCTAAACCACTGGAACCCTTAATGGGCGACCTTCCAGCTAGTCGGGTGCGAATGAGTCAGACGTTCATTCGAGTAGGGGTCGACTTTGCAGGTCCTTTTACCATAAAGGTATCGACCTTACGTAGGTCAAGTACACTCAAAGCTTATCTTTGTGTATATATCTGCCTAACAGTAAAGGCTGTGCATTTCGAGGTCACTTCGAATCTTACTACTGAAGCGTTTATGGCTTGCTTTCATAGATTTGTGGCAAAGCGAGGTTTACCATCAGATGTCTATTCTGATTGCGGCAAGAACTTTCAAAGTGCTGCAAATCTATTAAAGCGACTTCAAGTCAATGAGAGGTTGGCTCAACTCGGTGTCAAGTGGCATATGAATCCGCCTTATGCTCCGCACATGGGTGGTCTGTGGGAATCCATGGTTAAATCAGCAAAGCAATTACTCTATCGGACCATCGGATCACAGGTTCTTACTTTCGAGGAGCTGACCACAGTTTTCGCTAGGGCTGAAGCAGTGTTAAACTCCAGACCTTTGTGTCCACTTACCGAGGATGTGTCAAGCCTTGGAACTCTTACACCTGGGCATTTTATTATAGGCCGCCCTTTAGTCAACGTTCCGGAAGACAATGTTTGCGACGAAACAATTTCGCCGTTAAAACGTTGGAAGCTAGTCCAACAAATATCACAACATTTTTGGCGACGATGGCAGAGCGAATATCTGCATAACCTGCAGCAGCGCTCTAAGTGGTGTAAAAATGTTACAAATCTCGAATTAGGTGATCTTGTTTTAATAAAAGACGACAACACTCCACCACTTAGATGGCGTAAAGGCCGCATATCTCTTCTCCATCCCGGCGCAGATGGTGTGATACGAGTGGTTGAAATAAAAACGGACTCCGGAACCTGTGTCAGATCTGTATCTAAGGTGTGTCCATTGCCCAAATGCGATAGTTTTCAATAACAAAAAATTTACATCAGTTTACTTAACTCTAGCATTAATTATTTTATAATTAGTTTATATTCAACTTTATGTAGTAAATGTCAATTTTACCTAAATTTAGCCTAGGAGATAGATAAATAAGGAAAAGTTTTACATTATAAAAAAATATTTAGTTACTTTAGCCAGTCATCTTATTAGTTTCCATATTTGGAGCATCATCTTTATTTCACACTCAAGGAGAATCGACTTGAACTTAGTTTTCTCAATTTGTTTATTCTAAAGAGCATAGCTGCTCTTTGGCGGGCGGTATGTTGGATTTGAAACGCAGTCTATAACGTAGGGTGTTTAAATTGCTTTCATCATAAAATAACGAAACGCAACCTTATCCTACCCTCACCTTTATCATTCCCTTAATATCCTATTATGTGGGGGTAGCCATATACTATTGTGACAGAAGCTTCCGATACGTCGTGCCGTTCAGGTCGAGCTACCACTGCTCCCAAAAAACCTAACTATCGTCGAAGTAAAGAAAATCAGCCGTAGTCAACGCGTTAACCAAATTCGTGTTCTGCGCAATCAAATCTCGTAGCAAAACACTGGTGTGACAAAAGGTTGAAGATAGGAGCGAGCGTCCTACAACATCTAGCACGCGGGAGCGACGGGAACCAGGTTAGCCCCCATTTCCTTTCTTTTCACTTTTTTTAATCCACCACCCTGTATAAAGTATACAAATTACCATAGACCCTTTCCACATTTGCATTCATTTCACTTTTTATACTAAGCATTCTCGTTTGTTTTATATTGCCGTCTTCATTTACATAGGTACCAAAGGAGTTAGTTATATGTACTTGCAAATCATTATTAATTACGTTTACTTTTTATTTTTTAAAAAATTCATGAACCCAGAAAAGAGTAGCAAGGACATAGCAAGCTTCTTGTTGAGGTTTGTATTGCTGTAGTTATTGGACTGATTTTCATGTTTGAAATCGTTGGACATGATAAATTGAAAAAAATGAAATTCCATTGTAGCCTTGATCGAAAGTATCCAAATTATGTACGCAACAAACCCGGAGATACAAAGTTCCAAACCCGAATATTCATAAATAAACTGTGAAGCAACTTATACACAAACAGCTTTGAAAACTAACAATTGAAACGACTGTCGACTCGAAAAAACAAACAAATTATGTTAAACTAATTATTGATGAGCTTTCGGAGTAAACAAACCATTACCTGTGTGAACAAAACCATTATCATTATCATCATATACACCAAATTACAAGTTAACCACACGTCAAATATTTTAGACGCTCACACGTTTAATGGAGTTCACTGTTAAACTTAATCCGTTCGACATCAAAATATCCAACATTAAGAAGTCTAACACTGAAAAGCAATTTCACGGTGGCCTAGACTAGATTCGACTAGATTGTGTGTGAACCATCAATTTCATACACAAAAAGCATTTTCGTGCAATGAATGCGGAGCGGCGGGAATGTGGAGAATATTTTTTTTCTCAATTGGCTTCGTGAAGGTCAAGGTGAAAGGTTAGCTTCTATTACTGTCCATGTGTTTTCATTAATTAGAGTTGAAGTTGGAGATTCTTGTGGAAAGAGTCGAAGAAATATTTTGTGAATCAATCGGGCAAGAACTGGCCTGCTGGGTGGATTTTGAAGAAGTTGTACATGTAATCCTTTTTATTCGGGGGGAAATGCGTGACTGCACCGTACCCGCCGTTGGCTAGACGGCGAGCGTGTATAGGGCTCTCCCGGCTGAGTGCCAGGCATACCCACTAAAACCCCCCGATGTTCTCCCTGTCCCTTTAATACGACGCCACAACCCACGCGCCCGAAACTGTACATGTGATCCTAGCGAATAACCAAATTCCGAATTAAATGCAAACCAAGGTAGAGACAGAAACTAAACAGGCTGTTTTTCTTTCTAAAATAATCAACATCACAGCTCATATACGTCCCCACCGAGGGGCACGAGCATACCCTAACTAGTTATGTTAGGGCGATTAGGCCTAAGTCAAACCACGCTGGCCCAGTGCGGTTTGGTTGACTTCACATACACCTTTGAATTACTTCGCAGGTGTGTGCGGGTTTCCTCAGATGTTTTCCTTCGCCGTAGGAGCGTCAGATAAATGTACATATGAAATTCGTGAAACGAAAAACACATTGGTACATGGCAGGATCGATCGCGGGCCTCCCGATTCTACTCGGGGCACAGTCCAGTGCCGAGGTCACAGCGCCACCGACGTTCTGGCCTCGGCACTCGACTGTGTGAAAATAATAACCCGAGTAAGGCGCATAACACATTGCACCGGACACCGCTCCGGTGTGCGGTGCTGCGGTTTTTAATTTTGACTGGAGAATCTTAATTTGTATACAAAAACCGCAGGGTATAACACACTCGCACCGCATCACCGTGCGGTTGTGCGGCGCGCGCGACGGCACCGCACTCCCGGACGGTGATGCGGTGCGGTCCGCGGGGTATGCCACACTGTGCCGCAGTATCGTACGGATTTTTGCGTAGAAAGGACGTGCATACGCGTCATAGATAATGCGGTGATGCGGGGCGTCGTCGTGCACCGTAGCTCCGGACGGTGATACGGAGCAAACCGTACGGTGGCACCGGACACCGCTGCGGTGTACGGAGGGACGAAAACCGCATGCGGCTGCGGCGGCACGGAACCGTGCCACCGTACGGTTTGCTCCGTATCACCGTCCGGAGCTGCGGTGCACGACGCCCCGCATCGCCGCATTATGTATGTCGAGATCTATTACGCGTATGCACGTCCTTTCTACGCAAAAACCCGTACGATACTGCGGCTCAGTGTGGCATACCCCGCGGACCGCACCGCATCACCGTCCGGGAGTGCGGTGCCGTCGCGCGCGCCGCACAACCGCACGGGCATGCGGTGTGAGTGTGTTATACCCTGCGGTTTTTGTATACAAATTAAGATTCTTCAGTCAAAATTAAAAACCGCAGCGCCGCATACCGGAGCGGTGTCCGGTGCAATGTGTTATGCGCCTAACGATCATTGATTTCAACATTAGGCGCATTTAATCACAAGTGTTGTTTTACAATGCAGTCCAATCTGGCACCTTATTTTAAAAGTTTTCGACGTATCGAAAATGAATTCGAACGATTTATCGAACAAACTAAAAGCATATAATAGGCGAAGAGAAGGTAAATATTTTATAATTGTACCATACTCAACACGCAGCGCACGGGAACACTCAAAAAAGCTTTTTAACTTTCCACGGAGCGTTCACCGCACACTACATAAAAGGCTTTCCGCATCAAAACCTCTGGCGGGGCACTCAAAACTCTAAAAAGCCGAAAAGCCATATCAATATTCGGTGCCATCGGAAAATTTCCCAAACAATGTCGTATAGCGTGTGAGCGGCGCGGCGTGATGATAAACCGTCGAATAATTGGGTTAAAACGCAACGCATTGTTCCGGCGCCGTTCCGGAGCGCAATAATGCAATAAGATTAAACCCGGTGCATCCTGGAGCGCTGTGATATAGTGAATTTCGCAAAGCGGGGAAACTATTACTACGGCTGTTTGTCGTGTTTCATATAGGTACGTACCTCCACATTCAGTGGACCGCGATGCGAGCGATGTGTAGTTAAATAGGAAATAAATACGAGTTAAAGCTGCGTGCGGCGGAAATTTAGCAACACCATATCCGCACTCCATTTTATTGTCTTGTAATTTTTTTCAAAATAACTCGTTGCTCCAACCGTACAAAATAAACGAGTATATTAGGTAGACCTTTCGGTGGTGCTCCCATCGGAATGTCAAAACCTATTAAGAGAGTTATAACTTTCCTAACCTTCAAGGTAACCCTCCCCACACACACAACGAAATCTATTAAGACGCATTAGAGAAATTTTAATTGTGACTTCGAATATAGGCACAAGCGGCAAGACTTAAATTTAATCACTTCCACTGCTAGACAGATAATTCGACCCCTAAAGGTTAACAACAGGTTCAACGCTCAGATCCACACTGACATCATCATCATCAAATCGACTCAATCTCTACACGCAGCATACAAAATGGAATGATTTCCACTTACTAGACAATACTCGAACTAATAACATTAAACTGAGAAACTGCATACTTTTACAGATCGTTTATTTTCATCTCAAGACAAAAAGCTTAAAGAGTCTTCAAGGCGTGCATCTGGCAATTGCCTGTGTAAATAAACAAAGCCACGAGTAGATTAATCATCGAATGGAATACGGAAACCCTATTCAATTCGTAAATAGTCTGTCGACAATTTCTGATATCTGACTATGTTTCAGTTTAAAATATAGCTTTATTGTGAAGTGTACCGTGTTGACATTTACATTTGTTTTAGACCAAGGTATTTATGATTATGAAAGATTACCTTTCATGGTTTTTGTGCAGTCTGAAGGGTGATTTTTAATTACTTAGTAACTACAGGCATTTTTTTGAACCCTAGAACTATATATTCGACCAGCAGCATTAACTACGTCCGTTTAACATTAATTATTATATTAATTATAAGCATCAGTTTAAACCGGTAAGCAAAATTAGATAAATGTTCCTTGGAGGTTGACGTATCCAAGTATAGTCCTGGACCCTTGCACGACATGGACTTCTTGTTGAAAAAATGTTTTCATAAGGACAAGAAAACGTTGACGCAGCAGTTAGACTTAAAAAAATTCCCTCATTTTTTTACACTCAAAATTGTAGATTAGTTGTTTTAGTCATCGTTAGCAAAGAAGAGCAACTAGAGGGGATGAAACACAGAAAGATACCAACTATGTAGTTCTCCAAAGCACTGCGATAGTCGAACACACAAATATACTGGTTGTGGACCACTAGAGGAACCTGGTCTGAGAATCTTTAAGAGAAACAATAGTTAAAAGTTAAGTTCCATAAAACTGAAACAAAACGGAGCATCGCTCGTAAAATTAAATAATACGTTCCATTTTTCTCCAACGTTAGTTGAAACAGCAGTGCGCCAGAATACGCTCGGTTATAAATTCTAAGGGTGAGCACTAACTGAAGCATTCACATGTAAAAACTACATTTATCAATAACATACACTCACATTTGTCTTGAATCAGCGAACCGACCAGGGGAACCTCTAATATAGAGCCCCTAAGGATTATTTATAAAGCTAAATATTTGAAAAACCGGACAAAGGCAAAATTATCAGACGAGTATTATCATGTACAAAGAAGAAAACAACTTAGCCAAATTTTATGTCACAACACACGCCACGACTGAAATCCATTTGACATTGAAAAAACGATTTCATTGCGTGAGCGTTCACCTTAGATCATTTAACCTATGGATGCGGTACGCAACAAATCGCAGTGTAAATTTTTCTGCCACTTTTCGCGGGAGGTGAGGTAAACACGCACGCACACTACGAAAATGTAGAATACACTTACAGAGACGTTGTTCTTATCTTTACGAACACACACTATGAAAATATTACCCTACAATGAAGAAACACACACACATCGACAAATTAACGTGTATCTACGCAATCGCCCCACCACAAAGAATGAATGTCCCTAGTGATGTGACACAAAGAATAAGTAACTATTTGGGTCGTCGTGAGTGAATGATTGAAATGTAACCGTGCGTCTGCACTGAGAAATATAAAACATGCAATGTTTTACAACTTGTTGTATGATAAAAATCTCAAAATTTGTTGTGTATGCTTTTGCATTCGCACTGCCGAAAATCGTTTTGGATTCGGAACAAATAATAAGATTTGTTGCAGATTGCGTTAGGATCGCCTCAAAACTTGTTGTCTGTCAACGTTTTTTATGAATTTGTCAACGATTGCGTTCGCACTTTCGGCTGTTAAAGACTTCATACATGTTTTGCAACATGTTGGGGTGTTGACAATGGAAACGCATTTATAAACATTGACAGAAACATGTTTAAAAAACATGTTTTTATGTACATGTTTCGTCAGTGCAAACGCACGGTTACAATAAATTGTATTTTTATAACTATACCCTGTTCGGCTAGAGTTGATAAAAATACAATGAAGACAGGGTTTCTTAAATTAGTGCAAAGCGAGGCCCGCTAATTATTATTAAAATGCTTTAATAAGTTTTTTGTGTCAAATACAGCAATTTTACTTGCTGTTTAGCTGATCGACTGAAATAAATATATATTTTCAGTCATAGGCTTAGGTATAATGTTTCGATGGGAGGGGGGGGGGGGGGCGAATTTATATTATCAGTTAACGAAACACAGTAAGCGCTCCGATGCGTAATCATAATCTCTACTCAAACTAGCTCCCTACTCAAACTAGCTCTCTGCTCACGACTTTGTCTGCGTTGATTTGATTTCTGATTTTTATTAGTTGTTGGTACCCCACAGGATCGTAATACTTTTTCAGCATACATTTTATCCTAGATGTTGACAAAAAAGTCATAAATAATAATAATATAAGACTATTTACGACGTCACAGTTTTCTATTGAAGTCGGTACTAAGCAATGATCACCTTGAAACTCTTCAAAAATATAAGAACAACAGTTACTTAAAATTTGGCACCAACTTCAATATAAAACTGTGATGTCATAATGTAGTCTTGTTTTATTATTATTTATAGCTTTTTGGTGTTTTTGAAGTCAGTTTTATTTTTTATAATATGTAGTGATGTAGTATAGAGACTAGATTCCAACCCACCAGCGGCTTTGCCCGCTAAGTTTTCAATTTTCCAATGATTTTGAAAATTTTACCCGACAATCCCAGAAGGATAATGATTAAAGGGGTATCTCTTAAGGGTAATGTAATAAACGATGAAGATACATTAAACTTTAACATCCTTTTTAAATTTTGATAAATTTAAAACAGTTTTTTACACCTCTAGTCCGCGTCTCTGCGCCCGAGTCACGCAAAGCCGCTTCAAGCCAACCCGCGAAAACGCGGTTAACGGTGACCGCAAACAATAGTTTTTCTATTTTGTCTGCTGTCTGGCAGTCAACGTGTAAAATTAAATAGAAGTACAGTTGAATAAAATATACTTGAGAGTTTATGAACATTTTGCATCTTCAAAGCTTTTCGAAAAAATAAACAAAAAAACTAAGTACAAAAAATAGCTCATTTTTTTGTACTTATAAACATAACTACAACATAAAATTTAGAGGACATTACATGACATTTTTCTAACTGGAGTATTAACTTACATTGCATTTTGTAAAATACCAATATAGATTATTTAATAGGCTTAAAATCAAGTGAGACGCAGTCGAAAAATTGGTTAGAGTAAGTAATTGTATAGGAAAAGTTTTTTAAACTACAACGCAAAGTTGAAGCAAAATAATAAGTAATATTTTCTTGATATTTTTTTGTTCAATTAAATTCCACTTGAATTTCTATTTTAATCTTATACTACCTATAATCCATGCACCGATATTAACATTATTCTAACTCATAACTTCGGAGTGAATGATAAATAAAAATATGAATAAGCATCATTCACTCACGTTGTCCCAGCACTAAGCAAATGCCCGTGTCACAGATAATATAACGCCCGTGTATTGTGTTGAGCTACCATCGTACCATTGTAATTTTCTATCGTAACGGCATAAAAATTACTTGAAAATTGTAAACGAATGAAACACGGTAATGTATATTTTATATTTACATGTAATAGGAAACGCCATAATCTCGAAGATTTGAGTAGCTGGATCGCCTTTGGCAGGAGGAAACTGCACAATTAACCATTTTTTGGAGCTCTTAGTGCGACACGAAAACGACACCAAATGGCAGCGGCCGCGCGTCAACTAGTTTTATATAACGTGTATGGTCATATGGTCAGCGTAAATTGGCAGAGGGGTTCGCCCAGCCTTGCCGTCTCCCGTATGAATGCTCTAAGGCGTTCACCTAATATTCAGCAACTTGTTTGTAGTCTTTTGCAAAATAACCAGGTATTTTATATATTATCTAGACTCTTTGATTGGAATGGTTCGCCAAATAGCATCCCACTTTGAAACATTTAAGCACATTAGCAATTAACTGCATTTAACACCGATGCCCAACGGTGAGCAATGGCTCACCGTTGGACCTGTCTCCAGAGGGTGCGTTCAGGGAATGGCTAGTCCGATCCCGAATGTGCCTCCATGGGGGTGGAAGTTACTGGTGGGTGGTTTATCCAGGTATAGGGTTTTTACCGAATCCAATGGCATATCTAAGGGACGGATTTAACACCGATGCCCAACGGTGAGCAATGGCTCACCGTTGGGCCTTTCTCCAGAGGGTGCGTTTGGGGAATGGCTAGTCCGATCCCGAATGTGCCTCCATGGGGGTGGAAGTTACTGGAGGGTGGTTTAACCAGGTATGGGGTTTTTACCGAATCCAATGGCATATCTAAGGGGCGGCTTAGTAGTTTTTCAGTTCCTTGTCGAATCGTAAAGAGATTCCGCCGCCAAAAGTGGCTACAGTCGCCTAAAATAAATGTAGATCCTGTAAAGATTTGTAGATCTACAAACCCTACAAGAACTGTGAACGTTGAATTATGTACGTTTATTGTTTGTTTGTTTACATTCGACAGGGAAGCTCTTGGCCTTCATCAAAAAAGCAAGAAGTTCAAATAGATTTTTATTAAATAAGTAAGTAGGTACATATTTAATAAGTCTGTCTTTTTTTTTTATTACAACAAAGTTGTGTAATACTTATTTTTTTGCGTAATAAGCATAGGGTTAATAGATATAAGGTGATTAATAAAAGAGTGAAATGTCAAAATATGTGGTTTAATCCGGCAAAGCCGACATAAGGATTTTTTTTTTCCAAGGGAACACAATATTAGTGGGCGCACTGATTGTGGCCTACGGCTGCCAATCAGTGGTGAGGATTAGTATCACTAATATTTTTAGATAATATGGTACAGGTTCTTTGCACGATTTGATCGATAACGCTCTCTCTTTAGTTAACTCCCTAAATGCCTTTACCTAAGGATGGTAGAATTATGTTTGATAATAATCTTATTTGGAGTGGACTCAGCTGTGAAATTCGGGGAGATCCTGCTCTGGAGACACCACAGGCTCCGGGCCACCGGACACTGGTGGTAGAAGAGAAGTCGGGGCAACCGGGTTCAGTAGTTGAGTCTGACTCCGGGGTATTCAATAACCACGGGGTAGGGAATTCCTCCTGAAATATTACACGAATAGGTATGAGCAATCACTATAAAAAATTGCAATACAAGTAAGTAGGGGTAACTGATGAGAATATTAGGAATATTTTGGTAATGTGGTTCAAGTTAATTTGAAAGGTCAATGTTCACCGAATGGCTGGCAATCATGTAGGATAACCTTACAATTAAAAATATGAAATCTAAGAACAAATTTAAAACACTACCACAGGAATCGATCTCAGAAAACGGTAACGTACCTGTCGGAGGAAAGTGGGTCTGCCTGGCTGTGCTGGTAGATTGCTGGCTGTCTATTTTAATGACGCTACACTATGTCGTACGTGCTTCGAAATCATATGAACGAACGGCTGAAAATTTAGAAAGCAAGGATTGAAATATCGAAAAGGCGTCATAGGAATAATATAATCATGAACATAACTTACGTAAAATGGGTTAGAGGCCCTTATATGAAATTGAGTAAATCCAACTGTGTGGAAGATTAGGTGTTCGCTTATCGATGCTTGCTGAAAAGGAATACCTGGTTAAAACGCTGCGCTGAATACGAGACAATCAATTAAAAGAATCAAAATGAAGAATTAACCATTTCACGGTGCGATACTTACAGATTTGTTTTAATAAAATAATTTAGGCTATCTAGCCAACAGACACAAGCGTTCGACCGTCAACGTCAAAACAGAAAATATGGCTGTCTCGGCTCAGCCAGTCCACACTCCACAGACTAACTATTCCGAGACAACATAGACTAATAAACATAGATAAAAAACCAAGTAAACTATCGATATTTATTGAATTAAAAGTTCCTGAACTAAATTTGAAAATAATCAAAGACACGATATACATAAAACTATTATAACCCAAGGCGCGTTCAATGTTTTCTGAATTTAGATAAAAAAAGGTAACTAATACATGGAAATGTCACTAGATGGCAGTAGGAACCTGATTAGAAATTTCCTGTAGGGAAATTTATGTTACAGTTGGTAAACAAGCATGTTGAGATTTATTAAAAACAATAATTGGGAAAGTCTCTAGGTGAAGTAAGGGTCAGTTTTCAAGTCTGATAACTTTTATCCGAGGAACAGATATTATGAAAGTTTGACAGCTAATTATATACTAGAATCTGTCAAACCCCCATTTTTATTTTACTAAGTATATAAAGTAATCTAACCGTTGAAAAAGTTGACTTTTATTGACAAATAGAGATTATATCTTATTACTTATGCCACTTGCCTTCCAATCGGGGGGTCGGGGTTCGAGACCCGCCATGTACCAATGTGTTTTTCGTTTCGAATTTCATATGTACATTTGTCTGACGCTCCTACGGTGAAGGAAAACATCGTGAGGCAACCTGCATACATCTGCGAAGAAATTCAATGATGTATGTGAAGTCGACCAATCCGCACTGGGCCAGCGTGGTTGACTAAGGCCTAATCACCCTAATATAGGGTAGGCTCGAGCCCCTCGGTGGGGACGTATATGGGCTGTGAAGATGATGATGATGACTTATGATTATGTCTTTGAGTATCAATTTATTCAGAAAAAAATTCATGTCTATCAACTTCACGTCTATACAGCTACTACATTGTGATAAATGTTTTCTTTCGAGCATTAACCATATAAGAACGGTTTACGTTGTCTAATGCAATTACACAATGTGCGTTTCGCTTCTAGGTAAGACTTCTCAGTAACACGCCCTCTTGAAAA
Source organism: Schoenobius gigantellus (assembly GCA_963935595.1). Lineage (NCBI taxonomy): Eukaryota > Metazoa > Arthropoda > Insecta > Lepidoptera > Crambidae > Schoenobius > Schoenobius gigantellus. The sequence continues at coordinate 8,044,013 of OZ012555.1, read as the reverse complement.
ATATGAATGAAGCAGGTGGAAAAGCAGACGGAATAGGCTCCGTCAGAATTCAGATAGATAATTGCTAATATACTACCTAAAAAACCGGAATAAGACAAACACCATTCTCGTATCATAATCCGCCATGAAACTGGTAAACAATAAATACTAATGATGATATTCAAGTGCACTGATTGCAGTTTTATAAATATGAAACAGTATGACCACGCCTCTATAGAGTCAACACTAGTCGCCAGCTGCACTGGTACCGCGCCGTTTGGATTACATTAAAAGCGTAGAATATTGCGTTTGCGGTCCTCAAATGACGTTCTGACACTCTTACCTTTTATGGCCCAATTTTTTTTTTGTAAACTGATATTCTCCGCTTTATATGAATAGTACAAAGAAAGAAGACCACCTTTTCCTTCGTATTTTAAAAATCTGAATTTACTATTGAATTTACACTGATTGCTATGTAGAAATTACTACACTTGTTAATAAGACAGGGAAGCTCTTGGCCCTCATCTGCCCTGATGATAAGTGACGATATGGCCGAAGGTGGCCGGACTCCTCATCAACTAAGGAATTGGCTATCTTACCTCATTGTCGGAACACAACTGTGAAGCCCATCACACACAATGAAGATACTATAAAATATATCTTATCTGCGACGTATCGCTAACCATACAATTCAATCAACAGATTACCACACACAGTTAATATCTTCTTCTTATATATAAAAATGAAACGCTGTGTGTTTGTCTCGCAAAAACTCTGAAATGGCTCAGACTCTGAGATGACAGATTCTTGTGAAATTTTCTGTGTGTGTTTGAATAGGTCCAAGGAAGGTTTAAACGTAAAGTTGGACCCGGTAGGTGGCGCTGTAATCGCGCGGGAAAACGTCCGCCGGGCCCACTAATCTTATATATAAAAATGAAACGCTGTGTGTTTGTCTCGTAAAACTTTGAAACGGCTCGACAGATTCTTACGAAATTTTCTGTGTGTATTTGAATAGGTTCAAGGAAGGTTTATACGTAATTTAATTGGACCCGGTAGGTGGCGCTGTTTTCGGGCTGGACAACGTCTGCCGGGCCCACTAGTCTTCTTCTTATATATAAAAATGAAACGCTGTGTGTTTGTCTCGCAAGACTGCTTCTAATACAATGATGCAGTTGGGATATATTATCGTATCTTAGCTGGGTGTGGTCCTTTAAGATAATATATTTTTATATTAGATGCTATAATATACATTATATTATCTTCATTGTGTGTGATGGGCGTTAACGCGACGCGCGCGCGAGCGACGGTTCAAACTTCTACCTTCATTCATCATCCATTCATTCATCAGCTCAACGCATCATTCATCCATCGTCATTTTACGTCATACAATCATTTTTATATAGATTCATTTCATTCAACAGATTTAAAAATTGTAACACACTTACCAAATACGTTGAGAAATGATCCGTTTTTTAATTGGCAAATAAATAATCGACTATAGTACATATTCTTTTTAAAATTATATAAACACGAGATACTTTAAGTGAAACCACAAACTATCGAACAACAACAATGCTATTCACACAGTTATTGTGGCGACAAACTTAGGTACGACGGTGGTAGGCAGAAGGCGGGCATTCGCACAGGCGATATGCCCGTCTGAGCGAATGACCCTGCCGTGGAGGCCTGCGTGCGCGGTTGGCCCCGTGCACGCCGCCGTAAGGCCCTCCGTCTGGGGATTGCCCTGGTGTTCTCGGGTAATCCCCGCTTGGCGATAGCCCGACCAGTTGGTCGGGCTTGCCCGTGCGTGTGGGTAGTGGAGTCGCAGTGTGGACCTTACCTAGCGCGCTCATAAGGGCAGGGAGAACACCGGGGGGTTTTAGTGGGTAGGCCTGGCATTCTGCCGGGAGCTCACACACGCTCGCCGTCTAGCCAACGGCGGGTACGGTGCGGTTACGCATTTCCCTCCGAGAAAAAAAAAAGTTACAACGGTAGTTGCTCGCCAGGTGGACTCCGAAACCCTGCTACCAAACAAAATAAGTAGAAAAAAATTCTGCCCCCATGGGGAATCGAACCCCGGACCTCCCGATCAACATCCGGTAGTCTCAACCACTAGACCACGGAGGTTGAAATCACGGAATTCCATACGTAGAAAATGTATCCCTGGGTCCAACCAGACAAACTCATTAGGTGTACCGCGAGCAGCGACCCATAGAAACATACATACTCGTACATACATAATCATATCTATAATTGCATCATTTATAGGATTTATGACCTCCGAGCGACACATGAGCGTTCACCACCCAATATATAAAGCAATAAGACAAAATTCTTACTACGAACTTTTAATAGCCTACCATATCGTATCGAGTGATCATAACATTAATAGGTTATTATGGTAATATGAATACTAAACGGTACGTTCCCTAAATAGCTCCACTAACTGGGCATCTTACATTTGGACGACGTCGTTAAAGATTTTTTTATTACCAGAGCTCTAACGCGTTCAAAGTTAAACCGGCCACATGATATGATAATTTTCTTGGAATAAATATTATTTTCGACAGAAGAAGAAATGAAGTTCTCAAGGCAACTTCCTACTAATAATTAACTTTTCAAACAAGTTATGACGAAATGGCATCGTATTTTTTTATCGAGCGTCGGTGGCGCAGTGGACTCGGCACTTGCCTTCCAATCGGGGGGTCGGGGATCGAGACCCGCCATATACCAATGTGTTTTTCGTTTCGAATTTCATATTTGTCTGACGCTCCTACGGTGAAGGAAAACATCGTGAGGCAACCTGCATACATCTGCGAAGAAATTCAATGATGTATGTGAAGTCGACCAATCCGCACTGGACCAGCGTGGTTGACTAAGGCCTAATCACCCTAATATAGGGTAGGCTCGAGCACCTCGGTGGGGACGTATATGGGCTGTGATGATGATGATGATTTTTTTATACTATTCTTTAAAATAATACCGAGCATTAGCTGTAGTCTCTAGGTCTACGTGCATACAAATGCAAGCTACTATAACCTGTCGTCAACAATTACCTTTAGAAACACCGATCTTATACGAAACCAAATTTTCAGTTTAACAAGTTCAAGTTCAATTTTTAAACAAGTAACTTAAAGAATTAGGATTATGCGGCTAAGCTAAAGCAATCTCAACTTAGAGGTGGGGTGGCCCAAGTAGTAAGCCTTCGCACTTTGACCCACTCCGGATCTATTGCTTCCCCAGGTGTTATGGCGTCCGTAGGTGGTGATGGTTTTAGTCCCTAAAGCCTTCACCATCTTCGGTCCAGTTCACCGTACCTAGCTAAAGCAATACAAATATAACAATATACATCAGACAGAATGTAAACTCAAACCATTTGTTCAATTTAAATATGCGAGTATGTTATAAAGAGTAGATATTCACAGAGATTTCGTAAAAATAGTATTAGTACTTTGATAAAGAAGTAGTCGTTTAAATGGAAGACACTTTCCGGAATTAACTCTATAATATTTGGTCTAAAACATTTTAATTAATCTTTTTTACTGTCGCCTCCGTGGTTCACGGTACGAAATCACAAGATTAGAGGGCTAAAACGATAGGTCCGAACCCGTACCTCTAGCTAGACTAATACCGATTAGTCTAGAGAGGTACGGGTGCGATTCCCCATGGGAGCAAGCGTTTATCCTCCTTGGTTGGGTTAGTGGTAAATTGGTCATAACTTTAAAATCATTATATCCGTTGCGGTTCATTCGTAATCCTGATGACTCTACGCAACCATGTGATGAATTACGGCTGCCATATTAATTACATCGGGGACTCTGAAATTATTATGAATGGATAGCGTAAGATATTTATAGAATAGGCGTCGGTCGTCCGCTTGCTCGATACGACTCCATAATGCCCGATGACACTACACCGGCCGTAATGAAAACTATTTCTGTCACACACGGTTAGTAATAGTAGTCATATGGCAATCAATGTTTGTGAAATATAATATGTGTAATGTTGGCAATTTAAAAGAGGAGACAAAAAAAATACAACACCTTGCGAGTTTCCTGCCTGTTCTTCTCGAGAAGGCTCTCCCAATTTCCGAACAGGTGTAGAGTCAACTTTCTTTTTCATTTTATTTGTATTTGCATACATCTTAATAATGGTTGGGGTGTATGTATTACATACAAGGATTAAATAATAAGTGAATTAGATCCTTGTTTGATTAGATTTTTATGTTTTGTTTGACGTCAATAAGTGCCTGTAAAGGTCTATATTGAATAAAGATTTTTGAGTTCGAGTTTAAGTTTAATCACACTGCATTTCCGATTCACTTTTTGCACATCGAACGAAGCAATGAACTGAACTATCTATTGTATTCCACAAACGAGCAACGACCTTAGCACACTTGAATGGAGAAGATTCATCAGATTTCAAATATGTGTATTCGTTCAACCGCTCCAAGTGTCGCGAGCACATATTTTAAAGCTGTCACAATGATCAGACTGTTGCATAGGAATGTTTGAATATTTGATAAAAATTGTAAAATACTGCATATTGCAAATCATTCGGGCAAACAAAATCTCCTTTTCTCGGGCTGCTGTCACATTATGACATGCACGAATTTTGGCGATAGTGTGGTAAACTATCAACATTAAACGACAAATTTATTAAAAAGTCAATAGCACATTATCTTCAAAGGTATGTTAGTTTAATTTTTCTTTGGACTGGTGCAACCATTAAACCGTTAAGGTGACGAAACTTTTTATTCTGTGAATATCCATTAACAAACTGCCAACACAAGATCTTTTCACTGAAGACTAGCTGCGCAAAAACCGCGATTATAGCCACGTCGTCGGCATCGATCCCGTAGGAATTTCGAGATTAGAATTAATCTTTATTATTAATCTGAATCTTCAGCTTCCTACCGAGTTTTATCAAAGTCCATCTAATAGTTTTTGCGTAAAGGAATAGGTGACAACTTTTTAATAAGGGTAGTCTGTGACGTCGCCATAAAGTAAATATTCCATGTATTTCGAGTATAAAGCCGGGTCTGCAGCACCAATTTTCTAACAAAACATGTTATCAAAACAAGTTAGATCAAGTGTTTTTGTTTAAAAAATGAGCAGCGACGAAGAAGATGTGGCTGCTGTTCTGTCATTAGTAAATATAGTTCTCCAAAGATCATCAAGTAATTCCCATAATTTTTGATATTTCCGACTGGGAATCTAGCTTTTTATGTTTATTTTTATGATCTCAGGTATTAATGTAACATCCCACAGCACCAGACCCTCTCCTATTAGTTGTATTAAAAACAAAATATTATCTTTATTCCACTCTATCACAAAACAAACTAAAGAGAATTGTCACAAACTTCAAGCGATACGTGTTCCTCCAGTAAGCGCTAACAAAAAATGCTTAGCTTTCCCTCCCCGCAGGCGAACGCGGGGGATATTATCCATTCGTCGCGGGAAACATGTTATTGTATTTTTTGCTAACAAAACTGTTACCACGCCCCTAATCGGTTAGCTAACAATGTCATCGTGTTAGCAAACACGAAAACAAGGCGCAGCGGATCCGGCTTAATAAACGACAAAGGACAATGGAAAGGACTGCGGTCGGAGTTTCTCTGTGTGATATGAAGAACAAAAGTCAGCGACGTAGCCCTAGGAATTGCCAGCTTCAATTGGCTGTGAATAGGATACATTGCTCGCAGGATTAACGGCCGCCGGGGCGAGTTCTTCGGATGGCGGCCGCATACTACGAAATGCAGCGTCCGTCGGTGTCGTCACAAGGTGGACCGACGACGGTGTGGAAAAGATTGCGCAGTCGCTGCATGCGGGCAGAGTGCAAAGCCGTGGACCGACGGTCTCGTAAAGATTGCGCAGTCGCTGATCCTTAAGGCGCATAGTACGGTCAATCATAAAAAATCACTGCAGAAAAAACCGGTTCTTTTCATAAATATTGAATGAAAAAATCTTTAAAAAAGATATGTTATTATTCAACGCATTCTTTAGAGGATGGTCTTTTTAATTTTTTGATAAATTAATTAAAACTTGGTTAAAATGTGACCCAAACATGCCTCGATTTTAAAACTTAAAACCTAATCGCGTCGTAAATATAGGTTAAATCATATACTTTCGATTTCAATAAATAAAGTGAACAATATTCTAGGGGATGGTCTTTTTAGATTTTTCTTATTCGCCTTAATTCATTTTTTATTGAAATAATTCATCTTACGCGCAAAGTTTTGCTTAAATATTCCCCTCACTCTCACTCACTCACTCCTATGTAATCAGTGCGGGACGATCGACGCAAGGTCATTGGGATCACTATGCGCCTTAAGGGAGACCATATCCAACAACTATTTTGACTTACTGTTTCCGGACGTTTCAGCCGAATTTTATACCTTGTACCAAAGATGGCCACTTACCATGAAATAGGTGGTAAGTGGCCATCTTTAATGCCATGCCATCTTTAATAGGTGGTAATGGCTAATGTTATTATAAAAAAGATGTCACATTCAACACAAGCTATTTTTATTTATTAGCTGTATGTGAACAATTGGGGGGCATCAATAACATTTTTATTATTTTTCTCGGCCCGGACCGATGGCGGCAGATTTATTACAAGCAATTTGTTACCGCGATCGCTTCCACTAGATCCTTATTATAATTCCCGTCTCGTTCATTATGGAGTGGCCGAGATGATGCGACGCGAAAAATGTATTTTATATTGACGGCGCTCTTCATATTATATGGTGGATTTGTATGCTCTATGTTCCCTGACTTGTATGGTAATCATCGGTGGATGTGAGAGGTGCAGGACCTATCGTTTTGGAGATGCTTTGGGGGACATTGTCACCACAGTAGGCGTCTCTTGGTTAAAATTATGATGATTGACAGTACTTATGGTAATCTGCCGTCTGCAGGATACTCAGTTGGGACAATGATAAAATTTTGTTTTAAGAGGCTGAGTAACGCCAACGACCTTGACACATGAGTTTCTACTGGATTACGGGCGCAGTGCGTATTGAAATTGCGCGAAAAAATCAAAATATTTTTTTAAAGAAACTAGTAATTTATTCGATATGAAACATCAATACTGTCAAATTAAAATTTCTTGAAAATCATTAAATAACCGTTGTTAAATAGCTCGGATTTAATGTCAATAAAATTTTAATTTGGCCATTATATCCAAAATTTATTTTGACAGTTCATCTCGAGTTATCGTTTTATCATATCGTGTTTTGGTGTTCATGCTACGGGGCTTATGGCGAGGTTTCCTGGGAAATCTACTCGTGCATAGCAACTGCTTTATTGCAAGGTAGCTATAGTTGATAATTGCATAGCAAAAGAAAAAAAAAGAAAAGAAAGAAAGAATGTCACTTACGCGCTATGACCAAACTCAAACGTTACTTTTTACACGTTTTAAGAGGATTGTGAAGTAATCGTGCGCGGCGCGAGTAGGTATTTTCTAAAATGCTATCTGTTTCACATCGCTCGGCCTCCGGTCTGGCGTTTACACCACAAATACAACATGCGCAAATTTTCACGCACACTACGACACAGCAGCGCGCGAATCGGCCACGATACTCGGCGGCTGCGGCCGGCGCGAGAGCTCGAAATTATATATTATTATTCTATCGTTCGTAATGTTTTGCGTTGCTTATATTTCTGACTCCCTTTCCGCTCGCAACTTCGCCATCGTTACTTTCATTTTTCGTGTGGGAATTTTATGTTTTCACACAGAAAAATAATTTTATAGCCTATATTACTCAGTGATAATGTAGCATTCTATTAGCCAAAGAATTTTTAAAATCAGTCTGGTAGTGTTTGAGTTTATTCATTACAAACAAAAATACAAACGTACTTAATCTTCTTTCTTCATAATATTTTAGTAGATGAGGTTCGGAATACAGAATTTATTTACATTTCGTAAATTATCTCTGTATTGAAATTTATTGTGAAGGCACTTATTTGGTATCCCTATAGGTAACTTATAGGATTGAGGGTGAGGACTTTTTGTTAGGAAAGTATGTATCCTATATTTACCTGTCTAAGGAAAATGCCATTTTTTAAGATGAGTGTTATACTGAATTAAAATAACTTGCATTTCTTTTCTTTTTTAAAAAAAAAAAAAAAAAAAAACGTCGCCCCACACTAGGATTTTCTACTGTGTCGTGGGTGCAGTTACAAACATAGAATATCACATGCACATACGCCCAGACCGGAACAAATTTCTGTAGGCCATACAAAACATTTGTCCCGTACGGGAATTGAACCCGCGACCCGTTGCGCAGTAGGTGATCACTCGACCTCTGCGCTAAACTTGTCGTTTGAGATGTGAATCTATTCTGAAAATAAAACATTAATCATATAATAATACTTTTACATACAAACTAAATGTATCCCTGATACAAAAATAAAAAGTAATAATAAATAATAATAATATTTTTTTGATTGGGCTGGGCAGCTTTTGCAGAACTTGGCTTTGCTTTTAATATGAGCATTAGCATAAAACAGAAAACGCGGATCTTCAACTAGTGTGTCCTACCAGTGCTTACTTATGGAGCCGAGATATGGATAACAACTAAGGCCATCGTCCACAAACTAGAGGTGGCACAAAGAGCAATGGTAAGAAAATTGGTAGGAGTAACACTCCGGGACACGAAAACGAATAGTTGGTTCCGAAAACGGCGTCAGGTCTCGGACATTACACACCACGTAGCAAAGCTCAAGTGGCAATGGGCTGGACATATAGCCAGAAAGCTGGACTCGTGGTGCAGAACTTTCTTAGAGTGGAGGCCATGGAACCGTAATAGACCCAACGGGAGACCACAGATGCGGTAGAAGGACGACATCGTCAAGATGGTGGGCACAAACTGGATTAGAGTAGCTCAAAATAGAACGGAATGGAAAGTTGAAGGCCTATACCGCCATGGTAGAAGAAAAGGCTTAGATGATGAATAATATTTTTTAATAATTATATGATTATTTTTGTTGGTGATGTTCACCTCAATTTCTTTATTAATAAGCCAAACGTAACATCATCTGCAACTAGCTCCATCTCCATCCATCTTTGAAATTAGTCAGCAGCAAAACAAAAATAATGTGCGTCGGTGGAATCAGGGTTAACAACAGGGCTCTGTGACTGATCCCTCTATGAGTTTCCATAATTGATCCTCAAACCCAAGATTCCTCGAAAAGCCCGGAATACCAAAGGAAAAGGTGGCTAGATGACATTAAAAAAGTAGACTGGACTGACATCCACAATTAAAAAACGCAGGCGTTTTATTAAGTACATAACTAGTTATACTAATAGTTTTAGAATTTATTTTTTTCCACCTCCGTGGTCTAGTGGTTGAGGCCACCGGGTATTGATCGGGAGGTCCGGGTTCGATTCCCATTGGGGACAGAAGCTTTTCTGATCGGTTTGGTTGGTGGTAGGGCTTCTAAGCCCACCTGGCTAGCTACCACCGTCTTACCTAAGTTTGTCGCCATAATAACATGTTAATAGCATTGCTGTGTTCCGATATAAGGCCAAGAGCTTCCCTGTCGTATGAAAAAAAAACCTATTAGTAGGATTATATGTAATCAGGTGCTTTAAATTATATTGTTAAAATGAAAAAAAAAACGTCAAAACCGTACGAAGGGTGCCTTCTCCAAATATATGCCTACCCTGCCTAACCTACATATATTATTTACTTTGTGGTTTGTATTTGTTATACATTCGTAGATTGCATAACGCGAGTACAAATAAAATAATATTGAAAATAACGCTACTTGCATATAGTTTGTTACACGTTTTTTAGCTGCTCCAACTTGGTTATACGAAAAATAGTTTGTGAGCAACTTAGAATACGATAACGAACATACAATGCATAACAAATACCTATCACAAGAAACAAAAAACGAATTTCTTTTGACTGTGTGTCTTTGTGGCACATATCTATTATAAAAAATAAAAACCGACTTCAAAAACACTGGAAAGTTAAAAATAATTATAAGAATAGGTACAGACAACATCACACTTTTATATTGAAGTCGGTGCCGGTAACTTTTCAGTGTTTTTGAAGTTGGTTTTTATTTTTTGGAAAATATTTTTTATTTTTAACTTTTTAGTGAATGAAGTCTTTTTAGTGAAAGAAACCCTAATATAATACCCTAGTATTAAATTAGGGTTTCCCTCGATTTTCATGGGATCCCATCATCACCATACTCTATCGAATACAAAAATAATTTTGATAATCGGTCAACAATTGGCGGAGTAATCGCGTAACATATACACAAAACACGTTGGACACGTAAATATTTAATGGTTTTTCTCGATTTTTATGGGATCCCATTATCAGATCCTAACTTTGATGACCATGGGACCAGCCTTGGAGTATCCTATCGAATACAAAAAGAATCATCAAAATCGGTTCATAAACGACGAAGGTATCCGCGAACAAACATAAAAAAAAGCATATAGGTATACGGTCGAATTGAGTAACCTCCTTTTTTCGAAGTCGGTTATCAAACAACTACATACTTACTTACAATTTATTTTCTTTTTTGATTTTGGGAATTTACAGTTAGTTAACAGGCTACAGGCTGCTTACCCTTAAATAAGGTTTGTATTGAAATAAGATCCTTAAAATAAAACACTAAAATCAATAAACGTATTCGAAAAGACATTTACTTTTTGATGTAGAAGGTATTTATGTAAACTTGAGTAATACCTTTCAGTATTGATCGATATATCGATATTACTTTCTCCTCCCTAGTCGACAATAACTACGATAACATTATGTCACATCACTAGTAGATTATGCCCCATTATACCCCTGCCCCCGACCCGTATCGTGCGATAGAGAGAGTTGCAAGAATTGGTCGAAATTGCCTACAATTCCTGTTTGAAATATTGTTTCGGGCGATAACTGTTTTACCCCCCTAAACCTTTACGAAATTAGACACTTTTGGTCTCATTCTATTCAGTATACCTTAAACGATGTTTGTACGTTTTGCTTTTTTCATAATTCAGTAAAATTTAGTCAAAAAAAGATAAAAATGCTCAAGGTAGTTTTTAAGTCTAAAATATAGATATTTAGATGCTAATAATTTATATTCTGAGCAATATTTCTTCAAAATCAAAACGTACAAACCTAGATCTTCATTATATCTACAACATTTCCAAAAATTATGAAAATTGGACTATGTTTAGTGGGAGAAAAGCGTTATCGCTTTTTGTATGAAAATTTACAGCCTCACAATCCTCTTAATAATGATTTTTGGAAACGGGTACAAAATAAAAAATGTGCTTTTACAATTTTCTCGAAGACGAAAAAAAAATACACGTTTGTTGGTAAAATTGTTATGTCATTTATTATTGTATTTTCTGATTCACAGCTGTTTCAAAATAGTGATCTTTGGATTGTTTCTATCGAGTGAAACGTTATCAATCATGTTTCTGTCCTTAAGAATGTTTAGATAAAATGTTCAACTATATCATAAATTAATTTTAGAATGTTTTGTATTTGTGGCGGTAGACACTACATCGAAATTGTTCGAAAACGGGAAAGTAGCGCTTTAACTACAAATCGCTTTATAAAAGCAGTTTTGTTTTTTTTTTGTTATTTCGACAGAACAAACATACATACATATTTGATTTTTTTTCTAATTGACGGACTAATTCGATTTAAATTTTTTATACGCTGTCTTCATCCCTATTGTCAGTTTAATTATTGGTGCTGATGAATCCATGGACCGATTCGATATTTTAGAGAAATGTTATAATGACAAAGTTCTCATCCAAGCAAATGTGTTCATACGTCAGTAAATGAACGTGCACCATAATTTCAAGGAGATTAGTATTAGGATTAAAAAATATATCATCCACCTACATTCTGCTACAACCTACCATACCATAGCATCAAAGCAGAATCTACAAATAAATTGAACCTTAGACGGAACGCTGCCTTCGACTGATCGTAGCGCATAGATTGTCTTTCAAATGTTAAATGACGTAGATAGGGGAGGATTCTCATTGGCCGAACGTAGCTCTGCGGTTATTAGTGAAATAGAATAAAAGTAGCCCTCAGTTACGGTAAAGAATAGATATTGCTATAATTTCAAATACTAAGTGGGTACTTCCACAGACATTAAATTAACCTAGCATTCTATCACAATCATGAACAAGACGTTAATTTCGCAGCTACTGCTAAAAATCGACTAATCCGCACTGGGCCAGCGTGGTTAACTAAGGCCTAAACACCCTAACTTAGGGTAGGCTCGAGCCCCTCGGTGGGGACATATATGATAGGATGAGCTGTTATTATGATGATGACTGTTAAAATTTACTGAGTAAATTAAGTATTCTTATTTTCGTCCCAAAATAGACATTTTGCTGTATTTAATTGTATGGTGACGTAATTTCAATGAGTTAAATAAATAGTAAATAATGGTTTGTAATTTGTATACTGCACAACTAAACAAACATCTGCGAAAAAATTCAAAGGTGTGCCATGTAAAGTCGACCAATCCGCTTGGGCCAGCGTGGTCGACTAAGGCCTAAACACCCTAAGGGTTTATGAGCTGTGATGATGATGATACTGCACAACTAATTGTGCCTTTCAGTTGGTCGATGGGTCAGAAGTGGTATTAACAATAATTTAACGGCTTATTACTAATAAGTAGTTACGCAAAATTCATCAGTCGTTTAATTAGTTCGATAAATATAACTCCTCGACATGACTAGATAATAAATCTGCGCAAATTAAAGTTATAAGTTGAGTGGTAAACTGAATTCACCGCGCTCGCAACAACAGAAGCGTCTCCGATTTTATTGATTGTGATTTCAGAGCGATTGGGCGTTCTATATATCGCTGTAATGACTAGCTCTATTTTGGGAAATATCTCACAGAAGACCATAGCTAAATGCAAGAGTAAGGTCCGGGCTTAGGGGAAGCGCTACCGAGTTCAAGTTCCAAAATTCCCCTTTGCGAATCAACCAAAAACCACAGAACAAACATGAATCTAATTAGATGTGGCATCCAATGGAGTGGATATATTGTCAAGTTGTCTGTGAATGGACAACTCAACGGGACTAATGGTATACATCCGTATCCCCATGGGAAATCGAACGTCGGACCTCCAGATCAGCAGGCCTATTACCAATCTCATGGTTATTTAATGATATCATGATGAAATCATGTAATAGTGCAAAACGAAAAATAAGATTTTCGGTCAGATTTTTGATCAGTCGTTCATTATAACATGATGACATCATTGAAATTATGCCACAGTGATGATATCATGGAGATCGATAATACCAAATGAAGCATTTCATAATATCCTTCCCTGCAGTACAAAGTGGTCTGAACCAGTAGACCACGGTTGCGGTTATGTAGTTAGATTCAAGTCTGTATCACAAGCCCATACCTCAGCTTGTGATAGATAGATAGATAGATAGATAGATAACTTTATTTGGTCTACAGACACACATACATAATAAATATGGCAAAAAAAAAAAACAGAGACAAAAAGGACAAAAAACCTTAAGAAATAAAAATAAAAATAAAGAACTACTAATCAAATAATGCAGATCTGTCCGCCACACAAAAAAAAATATTATTATGTATGTGTGCTGCAGCAGCACAAAAAGGCCATAGCTCAGCGTCATATTCGCTCGTTGAGCAAATCGCTGGTTTTCAGCTACAACCTAGGAGGATGACTACGGCTACGACACTCAGTTGGAGTGCTTTAAAAACTAAATCGGGAAAATGAAATGAAATTTACGAGCTAACAATCAGTATGACGTGTAATTAATTATGTCACCTTACTTTTGCTTCTGTAAATTAAATGTAATCAAGTACATAAAAAATTATAATAGTGTAATAATAATAATAAAATAATGATAATAAATAGTGCATTCTTCAGCCCTTATAACCTAAGCAAGACATTTTGTTATTCCCTTTTTTGATAGTCTAACAATAAATCTTTTATTCTGTCCTTAAATATCTGTTTGCATTTTTGGCTTCTTATAGGATTTTGATATTGTATGAACCACTTGCAAGTCACATACAGTGAGAGCGTTCATAGGGCATGTAGCCCCTTACCATAAGGTAAAATTGTAAAAAAATAGGGCAATCCTTCGTAAAAGGCTGAGACAACATCGACTGTATGTTCTCATCGTATCACACAGCGGGTGGTAAAATACAATATCGTACCGCTGCGCTGTGAGGAGAAAGATTTATTTATTTCAGTCTTTACTAAAATAAGAGGACAAATAGCGGATTTAATGCAACAAAGTATTTTCAACCAGTCAACCGAACGGCACGTCATAATGTGAATTGTGTTTGAAGTAAACAAAGATTTAAAATTAAAATAAGCAATTTAAACTTACTACATGAATGCACATACATTATGCATTATAATATATTTTTTTAAACATAAATTTAGCTTTTTAGATTGATGTTTTCATATCAGTGACTTCAGATGGTGCTCACGAACCACCCTCGTAAAATTTAATTTTCTTGGAGACGCACGGTTGCAGTACGTTAGAAGAATCGTACCTTATCAATGCGGTAGATGATTCCAGAGACGAATCGCAGTGACGCTAAACTATGAGAAGCTAGTGCGGATAACCGATATATTCAAGGTTAGGTTGCCTGATGATGATGAGCAGTGGTCACAACCATGCGCGAACTTTAGAAATGAAAATCCTGGCTGAATGCTGCAGCATTAAGATATACCTATGTTTAGGAAAAACATTGATCCTGCAGCTGATTATTACAATAAGTTGATAACAGAGTACATTGACCTAGCACCGAGGCAATATGTTCCGCGATATTTTAATGTCAAGGGTGTAACGTACCATCTTAGATAAGACGCCAACGACCTGTGTTACGCCGATAATAACATGATGGCTAAAGGTGGTAATGTGATGCACGCTATGTCAATGAATAAGACAACGTAGCGCTATGTAGAATAAGACAGTGTTTTGTGATATCAGCGAGAGACACAGCCGGTGGCACCAAGTTTTACGTTATACGATTTCGTAAAAAGTAACAACTTAATACCTAAAAATGTGTCGTATCACTATAATATATGATTCTCGCCGTAAATTTAACCTTTTAAAACGTAAAGGATAAAATAAAACTACAATTGAAACTAGATTATGGTGTAATTCTTACGTATTTATATTGTAACTTTTACGAAATCGTAAAACGTAATGGTGCAACCGGTCGTAAAAGTTGATCAAGCGCATTAACAAATAAATACAGTATTTTTGATGATAGTATTACCAGAATAGGATACAGTCTGACTATCCGAAATGGATGACTAAGCCATGTCAACTATGGGATATAGAAAAACAAATTATTGATTTGAATTATTTTTAAAAAATTTAAAAATTGAAATAGGAAAACTGCATGATTTTATTTTTACAGGCAGTTGCAGATACATCCATTATTTTTAATGCTCCTTTCATACTTTATGTCGTTTTGCACTGCCAATGTGCGAAGACAGGAGACGGCAACAGCTTTAATTGAAACAAATTTAATGAACCTTTGTGCAACTGACTGCTTATAATCTTAGAAAATAATCAATTTTGCTATCGGCAAAAAACTTACCTATTGCAAATATTGTAGAGGAAAATTATAAGATTTTTTACAGTAATTATCAAAATAAACTTATTTTTCTATAGCATAGGTCCAGTCAATTTTATATATGCTTTTAGATAATACTATTCTATTAAATGCATAAAGTATGGACTTTTGATCATACTATAGCTGATACTGCTGCTTTAAGCATTTGGATATTGCTTTAAAATTCTTGAGCATAATCAACAAATATTGTCACAGTATATTTAAAATTACTTCAGACATACATTAACATGATTTTATAAACTATATCCATTTTCCAATTTATTTTGCATTTTTAAAGAAAATGTAAAGTACTTTATAAAATTTAAGGTAAAGTTTTCATTTTTGTTCATGCTTTAAAATATATTATATTAAAAATCGACATCAATTGCGATTAAGTGATTTCAGACAGAATTGCAAAAATTAATGATTTGATGAATTTAAATTTATTATGATAAACATGTACTCGTAGGTGTGTGAAACTCAAATTTACCCATATGAAAAGCAAAAGAATGTTTATTGTGAACAAGTCAAGTAAGTACATATTACTTTGAGTAGATATTAGATAAGTTGATATTTAAGTATGATAAGTTTGTCAACTGACTGTCACTCTTTCACGGAAATAGAATTATAGTGCCATCACTTTAAAAGCATGTAACATTAAAGAACTTTAATATACAATAAATAAATTTTACAAAACATTAAATAAAACACTGGAGGTGTGAAAAAATAAATCTCATAAAACACCAATTTAATTTCATCAAATATGAGAAATATTGAATTTTTTAAAATTTTTACACAGCTATTAGGTTCGATATGATAATTTTATTTATTCCAACTGATTCACACTATAATTGATTGACAAACCAAGAATGATAGAAACTCTATATTAATTATAGTGATTGTGAATTTGTGATGTCATCCAATTTACTAATCTAGAGTCTGACAGATTGACATTGTCTGACATTGTTGTCAGTGGACATTAATTCCAAACATTTGTTTTCTAATGCTGGGTGTATTAGAGTGGTACAGTAGGTAAATTGTAAAGGATATTGAGCTACAGGAGGGTATGTTATAATAAGCTTATTCTTCTTAGATTCAAAAAGGGACTTATTCACATTGGAGGCAAAGCTTCATCAAGGGAAGAGACTTTTATGTGCACATACACAAGACATTTTCAACAAATAATAAATAAATGATACAGAAACACAGTTTCTAATATTTTTACATGTTTCATATAAGTACACAATATATTTGTAAGAATAATGAAAGTGGAAATGCGTTCATGAAGAGTCGAAAGACCTTGAAATATTCACTTGGATGAAACATTCAGATATTTTTATTTATTTAATCTTTATCATACAAAAATCAAAAGGACGTAATAATTAATACCATTCATAAGTTGACATCCATAATTATAAATAATAATAATAATAAAATTATTTATTTTACTCACAAGAAGGTGAGGTGCCTTAGACATTTCTTTGTTTTTTTTATAATATAATACTGCATTTTAAAACAAGCTTGTACTAATGCTAAGCAACTTTAAGTGGTTATCCATACAAGCTTGTGAGCCTAATAGAAGATGTATTCCAATTATTTACAAATCAACATAATTATGAAGTTAGTGACATTAACAATTTATGATATTCATTTCTTAATTTTACAATTTTTAATTTTACAATTGTAAAATTAAAAAATGTTGTTTGTTTTATAAAAACTTCGAATGACAAAATTTTGTGACAAATCACAATTTTCATTTCTTAATTTTACTATTCAGTCACATGAAAATTCTAATGAGAAAATTTTGTGACAAATCGCACTCATTTATCAGTAACACTAACTAATTATTTTTAGTGGGAAATTAACAAAAAGAACATTTACTCCAGGGTGCGAGGATATATACATCAATGGATATATATCATAATCACAATATATATCAATGGATTTTTTTATAAAAATCATTGATATATAAATTTTTTTGGTTTGCAGAACTGTTATAATTTACCATGAATATTAGCTTCATCATCACAGCCCATATACGTTCCTTCATATTGGTCGACTTCACATACATCATTGAATTTCTTTGCAGATGTATGCAGGTTGCCTCACGATGTTTTCCTTCACCGTAGGAGCGTCAGACAAATGTACATATGAAATTCGAAACGAAAAACACATTGGTACATGGCGGGTCTCGAACCCCGACCCCCGATTGGAAGGCAAGTGCCGAGTCCACTGCGCCACCGACGCTCTTAGAATCTTAATAATTAGAATTATAGCTCTCGAATATTAGCTTAATGGGCTAGATCTCTTGGCTTAAGATCTGAATAAATAATAAACTATCAAATAAACATCAAACATTTGTTTATAAAAATTGTTTTTATATTTTTAATTGACAATTTTTACTGGTTTTCAAATCTAAAAATTGTTTTTTTTTATAATCTAGCTTTGCCCGCATTGTCTGGGAATTTGAGATTTTCCCGTAGGAAAAATAATTTTGTAGCCAGGTAGATGTTAACCAGGAATAATGTAGCAATCTAATGGTGAAAGAATTTTTGAAATTGGTCTAGTAGTTTTTGAGTTTATTTGTTACATACTACATACAAATCTTTCCTGTTTTTTATTGTATTAATAGTACAAAAATCTCGTGTTAAGCCATTTCGGAGGAGTTTGATAAGAAACTCCTTCGAAATGACTTGACCACTTTTTATGAAATTTTTTGTGTATATTTGGCAGGTCTGATAATAGGCCGTAGGCTATTTTTTATAAGGGTGGCCCTCTCCAGAATTTTCTGATAATTATTATGGCAAAACGTAGTTCGCGGGCATATAGAAAATTGCATAAAATTATAATGTATGCAACAAAATAGGAATAGTAATAAATAAAAGGCATGTAATAGTTTCTTTATGAATACAATGTAAGAAACATATATTTGGATATATATCTGATATATATCGGATATATATCAAAAATCCGATTTTTTGATTTTTATTATAAAAATCTGATTTTTTCGCACCCTGATTTACTCTCAGACTTATTCATTTTAATGTAACTTCTTGGCCACATACGTAATTTGTTACTAATAAAAAAATTGCAAATAATCCTAATTTCTTTTTTATGTTAACTTTATTATTGCTTGCAATTATTTACTGTCTAAGGCAATACTTTATTTAAGAGTTTTGTCTATAAGAAATATACTCTATCAAAGTGAATGTATTTTTATTTTATATTCCAGTGAAAAACTCTTGATAAACTATTGGCATAATTTAATGACAACAAATATAATTTCCTTTTTAATTATCAAATATATCAACAATCGTCAATGAATTTTTGAATAGTATAAATGAATGATACTAAAAAGAGAATGTCACATTGAGACAACCTGATATCATTAGTGAATCAGATTAAAATATCAATCTTACACATATGGCGGGTGAATCATGAGAGTTATCCACAGATGGTATCGTTTTACAAACATCTTAACCCAGCTAACAAGACACTTCGTAAATAACAAATGTCTATGTTTATTATTTCAGTTTCACACACTCAAACAACTGAAAACATATGGTACTCATACTAAATGTGATGTGATTTATATTGCAATAGGAAGGTCCAAGCTTAAATATTTTCTATTTGATTACTTCTTATATTGTGGATGGAATCTCCATTCAATTTATTGTTGTAGTTCATATTTTGTTTGAGCAAACGTACATTTTTCGTACCTGAAATCTTATGTCGGTGTTTCCAGTTTTCAATACAGCTGAGATAAATGGGTCAGGTGCACAGATTTTGAGTTATATTATTGATGATCTACAAACTTTCTAAATACTCAATATGAAAGTTATAGTAAACGTTTCATTTAGATAGGATTATTACTGGTCGACGTGCGAAAAGTAATCATTTGGCAGTAACCTATGAGAGGAAGGCTGTACCGTCGTACAATACACCTGAGACATTGCACAAAACCTAACCAAACTACAGTTCCCTATAAAACAAAATAGTAAGAAACTCGTTACCAAAGCGTACATAACTAGAACTCAATAGATTCAATTTTCTATTAAGAAACATAAAATACATACCCTTTATAAGTACACTGTAGATATCAAATCATCCAAATGTTCAACACCAAAAACCATCATCACGAAAAATAACACACAAACCACAATTCTCACTGACACATAATTTGTTAGTAATTAAATAAATCCACACCCGCGCAAATGTTAAAAATCAGTTTCTTATTGACATAAACACAAACTGAGCGTTCGCCATATGCAGGCACGTTCAAAACATGTGAAACCACGAAATTGTTTGTCTGCTAACAGATGAACTATTTCACATCAAAGTCTCCTTTTTTTACTTTCTGTAGCATCCAAGCTGAGAATAAAGTCAAACTTATAAGCAACTAAGACAACTAAGATGACTTGCATCAACTAACATTTAATAAATCATATATTTTTAAAATATTCTGCAATAGACTGTCAAAAAATTATTTCAATATCGCATGTTCAGAACGTCGTTCGACATGCGTTTCACTTCACTCGTATGCAAACTGCGCGCGAACTTCATCGTGCTCCAATCCCGACGAGCTTTGATTTCGATTTACGGAAGAGTCCCGATACATGAGTGCGAGTGAGAGGGACGATGCTATATTCTTTAAGTCAACGGCCTCTACGAGTGTACTGCGTGAGTGAAGCTCTTTCGCTAGACTGTGATGCTTTCGTAGACTAGCGATCGTAACGACCTCCGTAGCACCACACGTAGCATTCATTGATAATGATGGCAATAAAAGAAACTGATAACATACATAATGATAACACATTAAGTTGATAAAAAGAAAAAGTCAACTAAAAATAGTGTGGTTTTTTTCATAAAACGAAATGGAATACTTAATTACAAATAAAATTGCCGGCACGTAAGTTGGCAAGAACGGGGGATATTATGACTAATATTGGCTCGAATAGTAGATACTATGAATAATAATAATAATGAAATATTATTGGCCAGAATGGAAATTAATTTTTATTGTACACGACGAGGGCACCGGCGCGAAATCGCAGAATATAGGTCAAAATCTTGCCAAGTTAGGTGCCGGCGACTATAACCATTTTATGAGTTACTTTTAAAAGAACATCTATTTCGCTTTGTTTTCCTTTAATCTTAATTTTTTCTCCAAGTCTGTGCATTCATTTTATTTACATTTCTTTTCCTTACTTATTCTCCCGATGTTGAAGTGGGTGATAGGGTGAAGTGGAGAAGCAAAGTGCGGAAGGCTGATCCCATCACCATGTAACAGTCAGGAAGAGAGAGAGTTCTTCCATTACTCAACAGAACATCGCTATTATTCTAAATTATATAAATACAAAACACTCCACAAGAAATAAAACCAACTTCAAAGACACC
The DNA here is from genome assembly GCA_963935595.1 of Schoenobius gigantellus. Classification (NCBI taxonomy): domain Eukaryota; kingdom Metazoa; phylum Arthropoda; class Insecta; order Lepidoptera; family Crambidae; genus Schoenobius; species Schoenobius gigantellus. The sequence goes on along the minus strand of OZ012555.1, from coordinate 8,023,018 downwards.
AGAAAATCCAAAATAATATACTAAGTATAGTAGAATACTTAACAACAATGCATTTTAATATTGAAGTCGGTGCCACATTTTATTTAACTATACTCGTACATTATTATCATTGCTAGGCACCGACTTCACTATAAAAACGTGATGTTGTATGTGTTCTTAAACTATTTTTGACATTTTAGTGTTCTTGAATTCAGTTTTTATTTTGTATACTTAAAATATTTATTTAAATCTTTTTAGTGATTTTATTTTAATGCGTGCCCTAGAATTTGACCCAAGGCAAACATCAGAATAACTTAAAATATTAAAAATAGCTTGAAATATTATCCCTGAACTCCTAAAAACTTAGTTGTTAGGGAGTTATATTTTCCACTATCAGCTCATTTGAATCATTCCAAAGAAATCTTTCATCATCCGATCAAAAACGTTAGATAATGACTATCAGACGCAAATACAGGAATGGCTTAAAAAATATGGAGCTCGTTAGGTACAGGTGGGTAGTACAGGTGTTCTCGGGCAATCCCCCCTTGGCGATAGCTCGACCCGCTGTTTGGGCTTGCCCGGGCGCGTGAGTAGAGGAGTTGCAGTGTGGACCTTACCTAGCGCGCCCATAAAGGCAAGGAGAGCACCAGGAGGGTTTTAGTGGGTAGGCCTGGCACTCTGCCGGGAGAGCCCCACACACGCTCGCCGTCTCGCCATCGTGCATCGGCGGGTACGGCGCGGTTACGCATTTCCCCCGAGGAAAAAAAAGGATACCATCAAAAAATCCTGTCTTGGTGACAATGGGACTACCTCGGGAATATACTCTATCGATTACGTAAATAATTTTGTAAATCAACCCACAAATGGCGAAGTAACCAGTAAATATAGCTACGAAAATATATAAAAAAATAGATACCTACGATCAATAAATAGATCCTATTTCTTATTTGAAGTCGCTTAATTTTCTAAGAACCAACGATCTGCGCTATCATATGGAAACAATATGAATGTTATGTTAGACGCCTAGTCATGATTAATAACAAAAGATGAGTGTTTCATCACCCTCCCGATATGATTAACAACTATCTAGTGTTATGAAGTCAACTAATTTCAACATAGCATTCATACTCGTAGGTCATTTTTTAAAAACAATTCACTCTTGAATTCAAAGGAAAAAATGGGAAACTAAAAGATTGGATAAACGATATTTTATCCAATATAATTATTTCCGACAATTGTCTGACAAAACTATTTTGAAATGAACGTCGGTGGCGCTGTGGTCTCGGCACTGGTCTTTTAATCGGGAGGTCCGGGGTTCGAACCCGTCATGTACCAATGTGTTTTTCGAATTTCATATGTACAGTAAGATCCTTACCAAGCCTTACCTTTGGACCGTCCTTATATCGCTCGTAATAGTGGCGGTTTTCGTAGTGTCAGTGTAAAGCTTGAATGGGAGCTTACTGTACATTTATCCGACGCTCTTACGGTGAAGGAAAACATCGTGAGGCAACATGCATACATCTGCGAAGAAATTCAAAGGTGTATGTGAAGTCAAGAAATCCGCACTGAGCCAGCGTGGTTGACTAAGGCCTAAACACCCTAACTACCCTGTGCTCGAGCCCCTCGGTGGGGACGCATATGAGCTGTGATGACTGAATCATCATAATCGCGCTACCCTTAGGCGCATAACACATTGCACCGGACACCGCTGCGGTGTACGGAGGGACGAAAACCGCATGCGGCTGCGGCGGCACGGAACCGTGCCACCGTACGGTTTGCTCCGTATCACCGTTCGGAGCTGCGGTGCACGACGCCCCGCATCGCCGCATTATCTATGGCGCATAACACATTGCACCGGACACCGCTCCGGTGTGCGGTACTGCGGTTTTTAATTTTGACTGGAGAATCTTAATTTGTATACAAAAACCGCAGGGTATAACACACTCGCACCGCATCACCGTGCGGTTGTGCGGCGCGCGCGACGGCACCGCACTCCCGGACGGTGATGCGGTGCGGTCCGCGGGGTATGCCACACTGTGCCGCAGTATCGTACGGATTTTTGCGTAGAAAGGACGTGCATACGCGTAATAGATCTCGACATAGATAATGCGGTGATGCGGGGCGTCGTCGTGCACCGCAGCTCCGGACGGTGATACGGAGCAGCCGCATGCGGTTTTCGTCCCTCCGTACACCGCAGCGGTGTCCGGTGCAATGTGTTATGCGCCTAAGTCGAGATCTATTACGCGTATGCACGTCCTTTCTGCGCAAAAATCCGTACGATACTGCGGCTCAGTGTGGCAAACCCCGCGGACCGCACCGCATCACCGTCTGGGAGTGCGGTGCCGTCGCGCGCGCCGCACAACCGCACGGGCATGCGGTGTGAGTGTGTTATACCCTGCGGTTTTTGTATACAAATTAAGATTCTTAAGTCAAAATTAAAAACCGCAGCGCCGCACACTGGAGCGGTGTCCGGTGCAATGTGTTATGCGCCTTATCCTTCACACGCGGGATCGGCACAAAACGTTTTCTTCAAAATCAAGATATTATTAGATATTATATATTCTTTATTCATTAATAACTTGAAAGTTCTTTTGAATGGTCTAATTTTTTTACCATTGCCACTCGACGAAGGACTCGCGATTCTTCAAAAACAGTGAATAAAACGCTCGTTGTTTCACTGAGTGAATAAAAAAAATTGAATCTGGAACATGCGCGAATATGAGGATTATAGTAAGAAAAAAGGAAAACGTGCAAAGAGGTTGCACACTCTCGCTATAAAAACGTACTAAAACCCACCAAAACGTAATAACTAAGTTTCAAAAACTGTTCTAATTTTACAATTAATTTCTTGTTTTTTTTATTTTCTAATCTTCTTTTATGTATTACCCATAATAAAATTTGATTCATAATCACAGAGTTAATATTTTCTCGCAGTCAATGATAAAAGTAAAGTACCTAACACGTGAAAACTCGTATGCCTTGATCCGCTCAGGATACAACTTAGTGCCTCGAAACGAATTCACCTTTTTTCACTTGTTGAGTAATCTACTATTACCTACCACCCATTCCCTTCTATTTGTCTGAATCATACAACATCTTATTACATTCATCGCATGGATATACTTCTTCAAAATCAAATCCCAAACTCTTTTAGAAATATCTTCCTCCTCATCGCATGCCTTTATACCATACTTTATAATTTGTAACTTCTCATCTTCTCTGTCATTAGCGCTATTCCACTATAGAATATTCATGAATATCTTATCCATTCTAGTTGACATAAGATGAGAACTTAGGTCCAATATTATCAATATTTAAACGGGCGGTTAATAAACTAACAAACCAGTTTCTGACATTAATTCCCCTCAAACAATAAGTGTCAAAACTGTTGTTAAAACTATAATTGTCTGTTAAAACATGACAAATATCATGTGAAAATCAGTTTGATATGTCAAAATAATTATTTCTTCATGCCATGAGATTCTAGAAGAATAACCTGGGCATTTTTCAAAAAAATTGTCCACTAGTAAATCACCTTGTCCGGTGGAATGGTGACTTGATGATAAATCGAGAGATGATTTACTTTTTCCCATTTTTATTTTTTTTATTTAATAAAATCTTTAAGTGTGACATGGTTATATTATAAACATGAAAAATTGCATATATTACAAAATACAGTTCCATAAAGGAATATTGACCCTTAAAATTCTTAGCGTCCAACCCCATCGCGTAAAATTTATGGTTTAATTACTCTACTTTCTATATTCAGATGGCAATGTTTTTTATTTTAAAGATAAATTTTATGTTGAAGTATTCAATTTATCATTTTAAATGAATTGATTAGTATCAAACATAACATAATAACCCTGAATAAATTGTGTCCACAAAAAATACATATAGTGGAAAATCCTAATAGTCACGATGATTATACGCCGTGCGAAATAAATAATTACTAAACAAAGATTGTTTTTATATCATGGCAACATTATTAGTCTGTGGCCAACTTCACTCATCGTTCGTATTCATTCGGTTAATCAACAGGACGTCAATATTTTGTGAGCGTCACGTTCATCGTTGCAGTGCTCCTAATAGTGACGGCGTACTTAAGGTAATTACTGTATATTAGATTGTATTACTGTTAAAATTTTCTTAATCAACTAATAAGTAACAGAATAGAAGATTAGTCTTGAAAATATTTATTTACAAACGATTTAAATTGTATGTTATATTATTGGAATCGGGAAATCGTCACATCCATTTCGTCACGTGATGTATGCGTGGAATTGTTTCGTGACGAAATCGAATTCTTAAGCTGAGTGTATACAAGTAAAAAGTAATATTAATGAACAAGTTACACTATAAAATGCCATTATTATTATTTGTTCTTATTAAGATAGAATTCTTTAAATTAGTATTAGGCTTATGTTTTTCGAAATCAACTTAAGTTATTGAATGGTTGTTACAGAATTCATAAAAAAGTAATTATTTGTTATTACTTTTGATATTGTTTTTTAAAAATTGCGATATCAAATACTAAATAACCTACACTATTACTTTATTTTGTGCCACCTGGTTTTATTATAAATAAAATTACCAAATCACATTAACGTACGTAACCTAGACACGCTGTTCGGTACAGAGAAATTTGCTCACAACGTTGGTGCCAATTGGCACCACGCCGCACTATGTGGAGGTGCCTAAGAGAGCTTGGCCATAAATACATTTTGTAAAAATCGGCGCAGGTACTTGTATTATACCTCAAACTATAGCTAAGAAGTTGATCTACTATATTATGTATAAATTATGTATGTAACTAGTACTTTTTTATAGTAAAGAGCATCTAAATACGATGATTGAAAAATTATCACGAAAACATCATAATTTGTATTTTTTTCAGGATGATTTTCTAGTAAGCTAGCAATGAAAATTATACAAGTATTATACCATTTTAGAAAGCTTATAATATATACTTTTTTTTGGTATACACAAATATGCTATATATTTATAAATATATTTACTAGAAATATTTATCTCATGACATATCATTTTTGCGTATCTGAAACTTTCAATTAGAGTTTTGACAGTTGCCGAAATTTGCCGAAGGTCTGTAAATGATGTTATTTGATAGGAAATTTAATATTTTTATACAGGAAGAAAAAAAAAGTTGCAACTTCATTGCACAACATAATGCTATCTATCATAACATGAAATAGTAATCATTTCTTAAAAATACGTGGGCGAATCTATTTGTTTTATTAGTTGATATAGGTTACACTTGTGATATATTATTAATTGCGGTTTATGTTTTGATAATGTATCGAGTATTTCTCACCATTTTTAGTTCGCCTACAAAATAAATTATCAATAAAACACATAGGAAACCGAGTAACCACATAATGATAAATAGTTTTTATTCCCATACTTTGCACACGTTTCAAATCAGTTATTTAATATAAAATAGAGCATCTGCATACTTAATAATTACATACTGTTTTTCGTTCGTTATTGTCGTTATTAAAAGTGTATCTAACCACCTACTCTCTCGCAATGAGTGAATTCCAATGTACCAGACGCGACCTATGTCTTGTTTTGATTGAAAGTGACGGGAATTATGTTGTTGCTTTAACAAGTTATATACGGAATAATTTTATCAACTTTTCTGAGGCAAATATCGCTAAAATTGTCGCGAGTGTACAAAAAAATCTTATTACGAACTTTCGTCAACGCTACACTAAATCTTGCAGAAATAAAGAAATTTTTTTAAATCAGAATAGCCTGTGGTTGAATGCCACATTCACAGTAAATCTGGAAGATCCTACTTGTGAATCTGAACCTTCGACATCGACGGGGAAGCGAGGACGCCCTTCTAAAACCTACGAAGACAGTTCCGATAGAACACAAAGACGAAAAAACAAGGAGTTGCTTGAAACATGTGGCCTTGATTTTATACTGAATTCATATCTTCAAGGATTGAGATCTCAAGGGGAAACGGAAGAAGCATTCATTGTCGAAATTTTACGAGTATTACCCATAGATAAAAAAAGTGAAATACGTCAAAATCTTTTAAATGAACCGGCACATTTAACAGCGTACTCTAAAGATGAAGCTCTCAGTATTTTTATAGAGTTGGACCTTAACATGGCACAGTATGAAAACATGAGAAATTGCTTAATTGCGAAGAACTGCGTATTATTTCCGTCATATAAATCAATTCAGGAAGCTAAAGGAATGTGCTACCCACCAAGATCAAGCATAGAAATTAATAATATTACAGCAAAAATAAAACTGCAAGATCTGCTGGATCACACTATTGCAAGAATTTTGAAAATCAATGGTGTATACAAAGCTGGCAAAAAACATTTAATGCTGTATTCGAAATGGGGCTGTGATGGCTCAAGCGGACAAAGTGAATACAAGCAAGTCTTAACTGAAGAGGATGAGTTAATTTCTGACACAAATTTATTTATATCTTCATTAGTACCTCTGAAACTTGTTGATATTAATACAAATGAAACTTTGTGGGAAAACCCTGTTCCATCATCAGTAAGATTTTGTAGGCCCATTTTAATAGAATTTTCAAAAGAGACACCAGAGAAAACTACAAGTGTAGTTAATGAAATTATAGCTCAAAGAAACGCTCTCACAACAAGCTTAATCAATAAAAATGGTGAAAGTATTGCAATCAAACACACATTATTTTTGACAATGGTTGACGGGAAAGTGGCTCAAGTTTTGTCAGAAACTTCATCAGGTGCTGTATGTACTATTTGTGGTGCAAGACCTACAGAGATGAACAATTTAGAAAAAGTACAAAATAAACCTGTTGACGAAAATTCTTATCAATATGGGCTTTCGACTTTACATTGCTGGATTAGATTTATGGAACTAATTTTACATATATCTTATAATGTAGGCTTTGAAAAATGGTCTGCTACAACGACAGAAAATAAAGATTTGAAAAAACAAAAGAAGACATATGTACAAAGAAGGTTCAGAGAAGAACTTGGTTTAAATATAGATAAACCTAAGCAAGGTTCTGGTAACAGTAATGACGGTAATACAGCTAGACGATTTTTTCAAAATTATCAGTGCACTGCAGAAATTACCGGTGTGGATGAGGAATTGATAAAACGATTTTATGTTTTACTTCAAGTTATGTCTAGCGGAAAAGTAATTAATGCTACGAAATTTGGACAGTATGCTTTCGATACAGCACAACGATATGTTAGTAAATATATGTGGTATTATATGCCATCATCTGTCCATAAAGTCCTAATTCATGGGGAAAGTGTAATTCGGCATTATTCAGTGTTACCTCTTGGACAGCTCTCCGAAGATGCCCAGGAATCAAGGAACAAAGACTATAAACGATTCAGACTTCATCATGCTAGAAAATGCTCTAAAGTAACTACAAATGAAGACGTTTTACATACACTTTTGTACACTTCAGACCCTTACATAACAAGTTTAAGAAAACCTTCCAATAAAAAGTCTATGGAACTTATAGATGAAGCTGTAGAGCTAGTAGAATAATATAATTCTATGTTATTTTCTTTTTCTTATTATATTTAATTAATAAGAGTAATTTTATGTGTTTATTTTGTATTAATTATAACATTTAGGTCACATTGTTTAAAATTAGTCGTAAATTTATGATAATTTTTCAATATTTCATGTTTTGTATTTTTTTACAATTATTAAATATATTTTTATATGTATAGACTGTATATTATTTTAAAGTACGTTTATCTCAGATTACCTAAAAAAAAAATCAGCTATATATCTATAAAAACATGGAAGTTATAGATTTATGACCCGAAACAGACTCGATCTCCACATAGTGCGCCGCTTAGTCGATCGCGGGCGGTCGTGCTTGTGAGACGTAGCCGATGTGCTGTAAAGATTGCGTCGCTAATTTTGCGTAAAATATGTCTTAAAACTTTAGTGTGACAATTGAAAACACTGTTGTTGTGTACGTGTGAATATTAGTTTTGTATTTAAGGTGTGTATTATTGAGTAATTACAATTTAGGTTTAGTTTTTGATCAGTGCTTATCATGGCGACAGCAAGTTGAAGCTATTCGCAAAAAGATCTATGCTGCATATGGTTCACTCAACAGGTTTCGTAACTTTCTCCCAATTAGTACTAAATCAACATTAGCACAATCACTTTTACTTTCACTGCTCGACTATGCTGATTGTGCCTGGGTGGATCTGTCTGAAGAACTTCTCGACAAGCTGGAGCGTCTGCAAAATGTGGCCATTAGATTTATTTTTAATCTAAGAAAATTTGACCATGTTTCTTACTATCGTTCTCAACTCAAATGGCTCCAAATTCGACAGCGTAGAGACTTACATGTCTTGTCACTCCTTTACAATATTTTGTTCCATCCAATGTCTCCACCTTATCTTAAGTCTTATTTCTCTTTTCGGTCCCATTCTTCGAGTCGTACTTTGCGATCTAATTACATTTTATCCCTTGACATCCCGCCTCGGTCAACTCAGTTTTTGACATACTCGTTTCCTTCTCAAGCCGTCCGGCTATGGAATTCTCTCCCTGAGAGTATTCAGAGAGCGCGTACGCTAGATTCTTTCAAATCCCTAGTTCGTAGTCACTTCCTATCTACAATTCCTTAGCCACTATATTGTTAGATATGTAATTTCCTTCCCTATGACACAAACGATTTTTATTTATTCCCATTTCTGCACCCTTCCCTTGCTAATTCCTTTCCCATATTTCCTATCTTAAGGTTGCCTGGAAGAGATTGCTTTATAGCAATAAGGCCGCCTACTTGTACATTTCTTGTTTTTTTTTTTTACATTTGTTTCTTTTGTTATATCTTTTTTGTGCAATAAAGAGTTTATTATTATTATTATTATTATTATTAATTACATATAATATCTTGATTAAAACAAATGAAAATGGATTCCGAATTATACGTTAGAGCGAGTACGCTACATGTCCACGCCTCACCTAGCTGCGTCCCGTGTCGTGACACAATTTTTCTTCGCGTCAGCTTGTCTAGGTTTCGTAAACGTCAATACTAAATCATAATCGCTTAAATCACAAAATATGCTTTTGTGATTTTATGTTTTAAAAACAAAGTATATTTTGTAAGAGCAGCTTTAAAAATCGTTCTTTCTTTTAGTTATTTTTAAAGAGAGCTTAGAGTTATAGTTACTTAGTAAAAACTGCCTACTAAAATCAATACCAATAGAAAACACTGATTCGCAAACCTTTTTTTCCAGAAAGAATACATGTCATTGCTGTGATGCCAGATTTTATAGATCTCGACTGTTTTTTGACAAGAAACGATTTCGCACTTTTAGACCGAAAGGAGTGGCCGTGGCTGATAACCCATTTCGTTCTTTCAAGAAGGTGTTTTCATTGTAAGCGCTAACCAAATTTCAGCCTGCCACGCCACTTTAAAATTCATAAATCAAATATACCACTTTTATTACATCTCCGTTTCTTTTGTTACATAAGTAAGGTAATTGATAATAATAGTCTTTTATAAATCCTTCGAATTATTGTTCTGTGTATACTATGACTTACTAAGTCCTAATAGTCACGCCACATTCCATAAGTGTCACTGTCCGATTTTGGCTAAGTGTTTAATTTTAAGATTTTGAAAATATAAGTAAAGGTACCTTAATGTTATTTATTTTATAATATTTTATTAAAACACAGTTACCATTTTTAAGTATCAATTTTAAGACTTCTTGTAAATGATATGTAGGGAGATAGTTTTTGTCAGTACTTTATGGCCCAATAGTGACGATTATGAGCATTTTTCTTGATTATCTTTTTGATTTTAATAAACTTGTTGAATATGATTTTGACTTTTCATAGTTACCATTCATTAAAGTTCTCTTCAAACCTTTGTTTCACGTAAAATCATATGTTTATTTCTTTATTAATTATTAATCAAGTGACGAAATGGAACATTCTTTTTGACATTGACACTAACTGACTGTAATTTAAACAACAATCAAAGCAATTTTTAAACAAATTATATATTTTTAATATAGTTGTATATACCATCTTTCTTACTATTTACTTTTCAAGTTAAATAAAGAAAACTGAAAAAGTGGAACTCCCATTTCGTCACGAACAATTTTTTTGAAAAATGCCCACCTACACCTATAATTTTTTATGTTCTCACTTCTTTCTGTGAGATAAATTCACATATACTATCAATATTTACTCGTAAAAACATAAGACTCTTTTATACATTTTAACGTAGCTCTTGCTGTTAATGTACGAATAAAAAAAATATAGGGATTAAATCACAGTATTACTTTTAAGCTATGGCTAACTTTAGACAGCGTGGCGTAGTGACACCGTTAGTTACAATTTGCTTAGTTTAAATAGTGTTTTGACTTAATCGTGACGTCAGAAAGTGCCCACAAAGGTATTGTTCCAGAAAAAAAATCTCTTCCTACATCATAATTTTTGTGTAAGCTAACGAGATCAATACAGTGTTTATTAATGAATGGACTGGATCCTCGACAGATAAATGCTCTACATTATGTTCAAAATAATTTTGTTATTATGAAGATAATATAGGAGTATAGGACGCTTCAAAGCTAGGTTTTGTTTGATACTAATCATTGTTAAAACATAAAGCTGTCAATAAACATATCAAGGAATTCAAAAACGCGTCATTGCAACGTATAATTTCCCAAATTCAACGGACTTAGATAAATAAATATAACCAAACAAGAGATATGGGCGCATTTCGTCACCCTCCCGATGTGACTCAATGCGTTGCCCTTGGTGCATTTATCGCGAACTATGCCTGTGGAGCTCGGTATATCATGCCTTTGTTTATTGGGCCCATGGGAAATATCAGTGCGATCCACGCTACTTATATGAGAGGGGCGGGCGTTGATTCTATTCTCACAAGTAGAATGGAGACGATATTTTTTAAGGAAAATTGAAAAATATTTCACGAAAGTCGCTTCAGGTTGCGTCCATCGTAAATTGAATTACAGATCACGATACACTCGTATACGTACCTACTTCATTAGTTCAATAAATATTGAAAATAACACAAAAAAGCTTGGTAAGTAAGTTCCCGTTTCAAATGATTCTATCCTAAGTGCGGCCCAGAGTTTCTTTTTTATTAAAATTGCTTTAGATTAAGCGCAACATCACATTGAAAGTTCTCGCAATGGGACCGTAAAACTCGTTGAGTCGAGAGCTTATTTCAGTACTTAGGTACTTTGTGAAAAATATAACTTTTATACTTAAGTCTTCTCGGTGATTTGATAATATGATAATTCTACGATTTTAGTTCTACTGCTGGGCACGGATTTCCGCTAGGGGCTGTCTCCACGGGCCCAGAGAGGTTCCGTTGGTGCTTTAGCTAGCTAGTCACCGAGAGTCCAATAGCATATCCAAGCGGGCCGCCTAGTCAGCTTAGCCCTTGAAATCGTAAAGAGATTCCCTCGCCCTAAAAAAAGGTGTCATCTCGTTCTCGGGGGGTGCATTCGGTGAATTAGCCTTTACGTACGAGCCTGAACGTACTTCCGCCGGGGGCGGAGAGGTTCCGGAGGGCGGTTTAGCTAGGTAGAGGGACATCGGCGGAATAGCCGCTGGTGTACTCGAATTCTATGGCATATCCAAGTGGGTGGCCTGAGTAGTCAACTTAGCCCCTTATTGAAGCCGTAAAAAGATTCCTCCGCCTTAAAAACTGCGCCGCCTCCTTCTGCGAAGACGTTATCTCGAAAAAGGAGGCTGCGGAGCAAGGAACCTCTTGCCGCACCATTCCGCCCCAGGCGGCTGACTAAGAAGGAGACAAGCCTTTGTAAGCGCTCTCCATCTACTCTATGCACCTGGGGAGGGGGTAACCCAGTCGGACCGACATCTGACTGGGAGATGTTATAATCCTGACTTGTTTGCCCGTCTGCGGGTTTCAAATGTTGACTCTGGTGACCCCTCCCTAGGCGAAGTCCCATCTCGATTATACAGCTAGATCTGTCTCCAGGGAGCGCGTTGGGTGATTTGGCCTTCCGATTCCGAACGCCATCGGGTACGCAGAGGTTTTGGAGGGTGGTTAAGCCGGGTTGGGGACAACAGTGGAATAGTCGCTGGTGAATGTGAAAGGGAACTGCACATGTATTCTAAATCTGCCATCACACGACTTAACTGGCTATACAGGAACAGAAGAGTTAGGCTGGTATCGGTACTCGTACCATTAGGCTGTCCGCGTTATTTCACTGAATGTCATTTATTTATTCTTTCAAGTACATTTTTTCTACAAAAGCGCTTATAATCTATTGTAATGAAAACTATGTCGGATATTGAAGAAAGCCGCATGAAAATTTAAATAATATTTTCAGGTTATCCCTGACGATCAGACAGGTGTACGTGGCGGGTAAACAACTTTGTTCTATGCCAACGTATGGTCAACCATTTCGATACAATTTGATAATATAAATAAATTCATTTTGTTGAACAACAACTTGCAGCTTAGAAAAAGCAAAAAAATTGCTTATTTCTAAGCTGCAAGTTTTTACATTAGCCCAATAAAGGTGGGAACAATAAGTTTTTATTAATGACAAGTTATTGCAACTTGCGAGTTTAGGCACAGACTATACAAGTTGTTGGCACGCAGGCCATCCATTATTTTCAGAAACCTAAATTATCTCAAGTTCGATATGTAAAATTCAAATGGAAAATACAAACATTACAAATACAATCGCTAAATATATAACACAGTATACGCACGATCGTGTATGTACTATCGCGCGCAGTTCCGCCTGATCACCGCTACGCTCATTTTCGTTTGCACTAGCGCTCTCTAGCCCCACCCCGTCGACCTCGAATAGACATGGAATAATGAAATAAAAGATTCTTCTTCGGCCTGCCGCCGAGCCGCCGAGGAACCCCCCAACGCCGATTAGAGAGAGAAAGAGTATTTCTTTTCTAATAGGCCAAAACTTAAGGGGGCGTAACCCGGCGCTTCCGCACGATTCAAGCGAATAAATTTTTAAATGGTCAGGCGGAAGTGCTCGCGATAGTACCTAATGTAGAGATGAAATGTAACTACGCGAGTGTCGGTCCTACTTACTCGTATGATCGTAGCTCGTAACAACTTGTTTTGAAGTGTGATGCAGTAAGTATACTAAATAATAATACATATTTTCTTTTTACTTTGCTTGCAAAAATCTGCGTTTAATGTACAATCTATATTCTCAGAGGTACCTACTTAGAATTATCTGATGAAATGACCAATCATGCCTAGTACAAGCACTTCACTTACCATACCTTTTAATAAATTAATATTTACATAAAATCTTTCCAAAACAGAAGCTATCAGTCATCACACAAGCAACGTAATAGGTAAGTATTATTTTGTAATTTTAGTTAAATAAAAGTTCGATCGTTAAATACGACTCGACTAATAGCGTATTAATCACAAGAAATAACACGTTTACGCAGAATTTCTCAAAGCATAATAAATCAACTAAGTTAAGGCGCATAGTGGTCCCAATGACCTTGCGTCGATCGTCCCGCACTGATTACATAGGAGTGAGTGAGTGAGTGAGAGTAAGGGGAATATTTAAGCAAACCTTTACGTGTAAGATGAATTATTTCAATTAAAAATTAATAAAGGCGAATAAGAAAAATCTAAAAAAACCATCCGCTAGAATATTGTTCACTTTATTTATTGAAATCGAAAGTATATGATTTAACCTAATATTGACGACGCCATTAGGTTTAAAGTTTTAAAATCGAGGCATGTTCGGGTCACATTTTAACCAAGTTTTAATTAATTTATCAAAAAATTAAAAAGACCATCCTCTAAAGAATGTGTTGAATAATAGCATAAATTTTTTAAAGATTTTTTTATTCAATATTTTTGAAGAGAACCGGTTTTGTTGCAGTGATTTTTTTTATGATTAACGTTACTATGCGCTTTAAATGTATGTAAAGCAAGCATGCAAGCAAGTAGGCATGCATGGCTTCTGTGGCGGCTCCGGGCTCTGCGGGGCTTCACTCCAGTGGTCTCATCCCACACGTACTTACGGTCACAGATGGTTTAAAAGCTCACCACCGCAGCTTCTGCTAGCTGGCTGGACCACCTGCTCCTCAGCACGTGGACCACCTTGCACCTCCGCACCTTCGCGGCTCTAAATTGAACTAGAGAAAACATGACTAGGTGATATCTGTTTTTCAGCAATTCGTTTTTGTCACTAAAACCTGTGTACAAAATTAAAAATATTTAAATACTCCAGATTTAAGTATAAAAATATGAGGGTTTTTGAATAATAATGGCACATAAAATTATATGTAGTAAAGGGGATTTTAGGACTACTAAAATTGTTATAAGAAATCAGGGATTTCATTTATTATGCTTAATAATATTAAACCTTTGGATAACTATGCCTCATAAAAATTATGCAAGGAAAATGTTATGAGACGTTAACGTTATGCTATTCGAGAATTATGCTTTTTGCATAATGTTTTTATGACAAAAACATTATGCAAAAAAAAGGTCCCCACAGATGTCGATAGTCTTAGTGATAGGATAAAGATACAAATGCAAATATATCAAGATTTGTTCACGAGTAATCGCTCAATCTGCATTAAGTTGATGACCTTTTGAATGAAAAGCAAGGAGATTTTACACGTAGCACGCGAAGGCAAAAGCGAAAAGGGCAAAGAAAACGAAAGAACCGCATCGGACTTCAAGTGCGAGTACAATTCAGACGAAATGAGGTCGCTTATTGAAAATTTTCAAGCGCAAAATGAAAATAAAAAAACCCAGCGCGAGTAAATAGAAATGGGGCAAGGTTAAGCGCTCGAGGCGGGACAATTAGAACCCGACCCGAGACATGTTTATATGCAAACGACAATGAATATTGTAAATTGAATATACCTCTTAAAATGTCTCCGCTTAATGAGATAATCTACGTGTTCCGTTGTGGCTGTGATTGATGCGAGCTTTCGTGCGAGTGCTCGAGTCTTCAAGCTTGATTATGTCAACGCAAGGGAAGGGTGTATCAAGGTCTGCGTTCATTTGAGTAGTATTCTTGAGAGTACATTTACATTACATTTGAAAACAAAACATCTGATACTAATGATGTAATGTAAGAATGTTACGTGAATTTTTTTAAGCACAAGTGGACATTTAAAGTTCTCAAGTTTACTTTCTGTGATTTCTGTTAAACCATAGATCCGGTTACTATAGTTACATATGGTCTTTATTTTCAATATTACGGAATTAACTGCAATTTATATATTTCTTTTACTTTAATATGGTAGCAGAGCGTTAATATTTTTGCTGAATCTGTACAAAAACCGTACCGTAAATTTTAAAATTGATATCGGTTGCCTAGAAGGCAAATATAAATGGGCTACATGGAAGTATAAGATGACAATACTTCTGAATACTCCTATAGGAGCTCTGAACATAGTGAATGGAACTTTCAAAGCACCCGACTATCCAAAACAAGCATCAGCAGAGGATCTAAAGCACTATGAAAACATTGGATTCAATTCTTTGGATATAAGAAAGATTCAAGCCATGACATAGCGACTCAATAGTCTAAGATAAAGAACCTATGGTATGATATGAAAGGTGAGCTACAGAAAATAGAGAAGTCTAAATTGCCAGATATTATTAATTTAGACACTTTACCAGAAGAGTACTTCCCGTTTAAATCCAGTTGGTTACTCGTTGGTTCCTTTTTAGGGTTCCGTAGCTAAATGGCAAAAAAAACGGAACCCATATAGATTCGTCATATCTGTCTGTCTGTCTGTCCGTATGTCACAGCCACTTTTCTCCGAAACAATAAGAACTACACTGTTGAAACTTGGTAAGTAGATGTATTCTGTGAACTGCATTAAGATTTTCACACAAAAATAGAAAAAAGCAATAAATTTTGGGGGTTCCCCATACATAGAACTGAAACTCAACATTTTTTTTTCATCAAACCCATACGTGTGGGGTATCTATGGATAGCTCTTCAAAAATCATATTGAGGTTTGTAATATTTTTTTTTTCTAAACTGAATAGTTTGCGCGAGAGACACGTGCAAAGTGGTAAAATGTGTGTCCCTCCCCCCCTGTAACTTCTAAAATAAGAGAATAATATAATTCTTTATTGTACACATAAACATTCAAATATACAGTGAGTACAAGTACCATAAAGGCGGACTTATCTCTGGGAGAGATTTCTTCCAGCCAAACCCAAGTGGCAGTGTAAGATGTTGTGTAAATGCGGGAACAAATTTTTCTACATTTATAAAAATACAATTTTACAAAATAACTAAAACACATATACCTACATATATATTGATAAACACATATATACATACATATATACATACATACTTACTTACTATACTGATGAGGATGACAAATTTGAAAGAAAATGTTCTTTTAAGTGGCGCTTGAAGGATTGGACGGAACGTCTCTGGCGAACTGAAACAGGCAGCCCATTCCACAACTTGGCAGCCTGTACGGTAAAAGACTTGCGGAAGAAGATTGTGTTAAAGTGGGGAACTTTTAGGACGTTATTGGTAACACATGACCTCTGGGGACGGGAACTAGGAGGGAGAAAATGGAAACGGGAACGTATGTATTGAGGAAACTGAGGACAATTTAGGGCTTTGTAGATAAGGCAGAGGATATGCATATTTCTCCGTTGACGAATAGGTAACCATTTGAGTTGCTTGCGGCATTCAGTCACGTGATCAAATTTACGTAAGCAGAAAATGGCTAAGTTCTAAAGCCGTTCAAGTTTATTTAAGAGCTGCTCAGTAACATCCAAGTAACACACATCGGCGTAGTCGAGAATCGGGAGTAGGAGGGACTGAGCAAGCATAACTTTAGTACTAAATGGCAGGAAGTATTGAAGCCGCTTGAGAGAGTGGTAAGTATAATGCATATGGCGACTAACCTCATTGACATGAGCATTCCATGACATGGTACAATCAAAGATCACGCCTAAATTTCTGCTTCTTTCTGTAAAAGGTATTGCAGTACCATCAAATATAATTTGGGGAAGATCCTTGTAATCCAATTTGCTAATCATTCTGTTACTGCCAATGATCATTACTTGTGATTTTTTGGGATTAACAAGTAAACCAAACGAGTCTGCCCAGGTCTTGATAGCTTTGAGATCTTGGTTGATTGTTTCAACTGTGTTACTAATGTCAGTGTGCCTATAAATTTGCAAATCATCAGCGTACAGATGGTAGGGAGCCGAAATAACATAAGTGAGTTGGTTAATAAGAACAGAAAAAAGTAATGGAGATAGTACGCCGCCTTGTGGCACACCTGCAGTGATTTGGCACCAACTCGATACGGAGTTATTATGTCTAATGCACTGCCGGCGACCTCGAAGATAATCAGAGAACCAATCAATCACCGAGGGAGATAAATTAATAGAGTGAAGGATAGCTATAAGAATGTCGTAGTCTTCTGAATTAAAAGCGCTACTAAAATCGAGTAAAACAGCAATAGTAAACATTTTTCTGTCCATAGCAATCCGTATGTCGTCTGTTACATTCAACAGCGCCGTCACTGTGCTTTGGCATGGCCGAAACCCAGATTGGAATGGACTGATTATATTGTTACTGCGACTTAAGACCAAAATACTACATCGAAAGCGTGTTAAAACAGTTTTACTATCACTCGGTATCTTGAACAAGGTGCGGTAATTCTTCACGGCTGATCAGCTGTGTTTGCTATACAAAACGCCAGTACGGTATCGTGTATAATTTTGGTCACACCTTTGGGATGGCAGCGCTATGTACTCACTCGATGCTTAGGATAAGTTGCATCTCTCGCGAAAGAGAGGTAACTAATAACCTCGAACCTCTTCAATTGCTTCGCTCCTGCACTAGGAATCTTCACATTTGGAGTTCACTTTCACTTATCATCATGTTAAAATTTAGTCATTTGTTAGACTGACTAGAAAAAAAAATCAAATATAAACAGTATTATTTCGAGGCAACCAAACTTAGAGCATTTATGCTCTAAGCAACCAAACCCCTAGAAAGCCATTGACCAAGTTTAATTATTTTCGAGAAACCTTATATCAACTATTAATAAAAGAACATATGAACCATAATACCCAGCATCTCATTTGCACAGGAAGCCAGATAGAAAACACGGTAACAAGCTGAACAATATTTCAGGCAGTGACAACAGCGTTGTCCCAGGGTAACACACTGCCTCATAATTGTGTTTGAAGCCATCTCGTGGAATATTGCCTGCACTCTGCACCCGGACAGCAATATACTGGTAGGTACAAAACAACTAGAACAGAAGGTTGTGGTGCGTCAACGCTCTTATATATTTTTTTGCAGGTTAGGTTAGGTTTAGGTAGCTAAATTCAAAGTAATGATACTTTTTACCTCGCCTATTACCACATTGCAAACATTACGTAATCGAAGTCACGGCCATAACAATAGTTGTTTGTGTGACTTTTATTTTTTTATCCAACAAAATTTGCAAAGTAGTCCACTGTCCACGTGATATTAGTGGCTGTCCTTATCGAGTATATAATATGATTCCTTTAAGAATCACAATTGCAGCACCTGCAATGATCACAATGATAATTGTGAGTAGTGGCTTATTGTGAGTGACTTATCGTGCCTTCTGTCGTAAAATATTGACCGTGCCCCGCCAACCTATTATATTCCGTCCTCTCATAATTTCAGTACGCCATACATGAACAACACATAAATATGCCCTTAATGAAATTTGACTTCAAATTGGCCAATCTAATTGTTCTTGTCTCTTGGATACGAATTACTTGGCAGTTCTTCGGGCGTCAGAAATAATGAAATACTCGTATATTTGGTCAAAAACATCCAACTAGACTAGTCTGTATGTCAAAAGAACTTTTTTTCAAGAAATCCTAACTGTGATTAAGACCGCCCAGGACTTTTTTATTTTTAATAAGATTAAAGTACGGTCCTGTGTAGAATATTGTTTGCACCACTGGGATGGCACCGCCAAGTACTTACTCGATACTTTGGATAGGTTGCAGCGGCGCGCAACACGCATCATTGGTGATGTGGAGGTGACTAACAACCTTGAACCTCAGCAGTTGCGTTGCGATGTTGCGTCACTTAGTGCGTTCTATCATCTATACCACGGCGAGTGTTCGAAGAGCTTTTTTCACTATGACCCCCCCCCCCCCTTCTCCTTTCCATTTAAAAACTACACGTTTTGTCACCGTCTAACTGTGACTACCATTCAAACGAGTACCAAGAAGTTCGGTAACTCATTTCTATGTCGCACGATTAAGAAATGGAACTCTCTGCCAGCGCTCTACAATCCCGGGTCCTTTAAAAGAGGCGTGAAGAAGCACCTTGCAGGTCGGCAAGGTGAGGGTGGCTAGTGCGGCGTTTAATCTCTCTCCCGCACTAGCTATCTTCGCATTTGGACTCTATTTCCACTTACCACCAGGTGGAATGGGGTCATTTGCTTGGTCTTCTATAAAAAAATACAGAAGAGGTCTTTTTAATTATTCTTTTTGTGCTGACAAGCACATAAAGAAGGTCCAACAAGGTCCAACAACAACCACAGGTACGGTTTTCATTTCCTGTCGGTGCAAATGTGTCGGTGGTCATAAATATGAATAAAAAGGATTACAATAAGTAACCAATTTTACATGAGATGATTTTTTAAAGTGTAAATTATTTATATATGCATAGCAATAGACAATCCTTCATATTCATTTAGCCCTATACTTATTCTACATTAGTGTTGCCCAAATTCAGTCTTGGTCTTGCAGTCTTGGTCTTGTTCTTGCGTTTTTGCAAGACCAAGACCAAGAACAAGACCGCGTATTTTTAGCAAGACCAAGACCAAGACTGACCGTGCAAGACTTGAGCAAGAACAAGACATAGCCTGCAAGACTCTTGCGTCTTGCAGCTAGGACTTAGCGCTATTTCACTGAGTAGTTAGGTGTAACAGTTCGGTGTATAGGTAGGTACGCTTAGGAATTCTATGAGACGCAAAAAACTGTATCAAAGAATATGAAAAACTGGACCTATGCGCATTACGACTAATACCATAAACATAGCGAATAAAAAAATATCTATTAAAATCAAACTGAGTGCATGCATAGTTATGTTTTAACCATCGGCACTTTGATAATGCGGCATCAAAGGTTTTGTACTTACTTCTCAAAGAAATTTGCCGCTTTTCGGAAGTACATGGTTATGATACACGCGCCGGCGGCTTCTTTTGAAATCTAAAACAATCGTTGCCGCCACGCCGAAATCATAACATTTGACACTATTTGCGTACTATAAATAAAGGAATTATTTTAATTCCAGTCATTTCCAATTGAGCTGTGCTTCGAGTCTAACTTAATAATTGTTTTTACTAATTCTCGTTGTTTTCTAAAAACGTATCACGTGTACAATTTAATATGAGTGACGAAGATTCAAATTATTCTAGTCCGAGTAACGAGAGTTTGAGTCACAGATCTAAAAGACCCAAAAGCAAATTTGAGGAGTTTTTCGAAATAATTCATGCATCCCAAACTGCCTTCTGTAAATTGTGCCAACATAAAAAGATTGAAATAAAAATGAAGAACAGAAACACTTCAGGCTTAAGGAAACATCTAATATCTTTCCACAAAAAGGAATCAGAAATATTTCTTCCTGTTAAACCAAAATTAAGTGGAGATATCACAAGCTTTTTAGTAACCGCTGGAAGAAGTGGACAGGTAAGAATATTTTTTTAACAGTTAAAAGAATTTTAACTCCGCGTAGCTATTCATGCGATACTTTCAAAAACGCCATTAACTTACGTAAGTATTTTTGAGTTAGTGGTGTTTTCATCTAGGGGTGCGACATATTAAGTATGTAATTATCGTCTTAAATATTTTTTATAAACACCCATATTTTCATTTAATCGGCCAGTAACAACTAAGTACTTTATTTTGGTAAATTACAGTACAGTGCAACCTTAACAAATATCAATTTAACGATTTTCTCGATTTAACAACAACAAACCTCCTCCTCTTATACGCTCAAACCTAGTATGTTTTAAATAATAACACAAGATTTATTGTTTTGCTTCAGTCGGAAAACAGCAGTGACAACATCACGACAGCTACAGTTGATTGGGTGGTGAAAAAATATCTTCCCTTCTCATTTTTCGATGACGAAGTTACACAAGTATATTTTCGACGTATTTGCCCTAATATGGTGTTTCCTAAAAGGTCTACACTTAGAAGGAAAGTCAAAGAGCGATTTGAAGAGCTCCAATTGAATCTCAAGGAACGACTTCAACAATTATCATCTAAAATGTCTTTTACCATTGATGGGTGGACGTCAATTGCTGGTAGGAGTTACTACGGGGTTACTATTCATTATATAGACAACGCATGGAAGTATCAATCTGTAGTTCTTGATTTTATACCATCACGCGGTCGACATACTGGGGAAGATATTGCAACGATTTTCCATGAATGTTTATTGGAATATGGCATAATTGATAAATTACAAGGTATCACGGTCGACAACGCAACTGCAAATACCAAATTTATGTATGAACTGGGCAAACAGCTGCCGCCACACTTTGATTCAGACAATCAACATTTCCGGTGCTTTGCTCACATTTTAAACCTTGGTGTACAAGATTTATTAAAGACCTTAGCATTACACTGTGAGTCTGACACTAACGCGCAAGATCAGCAGTACGAAGACTATGCAGACGAAACTGAGGATGAGGAAGATGAAGAATCTGCACCAAATATTGCTGACTCGCGTACATCTGTAACAAAGTTACGCAGTATTTCCAGTAAAATAAAAAGAAGTGAGATAGTGAAGAAGAAGTTTCAGTCTGCTTGTGAAGCAGCTGGCGTGCCATCAAATCTAAATGCCATTCTTGACTGTCCAACGAGATGGAATTCCACACATGATATGATTGGATTTGGTTTAAAAGTGAGAGCGGGCATTGACATATTGTGCAGTTCTGTCACCGAATTAAATGATTTTCAAATCACAGCTAATGAATGGCAGGTACTCGAAAAATTACATAAATTTCTAATAAACTTTAAACTTTTAAGTACAAAACTTGGTGGAGACAAATATGTTACATTACCGCTAGTCATTGTATCATTCAATCTCTTGCTAGATAAAATTGAATCCATGGTAAAACAGTTAGATGAGAAACCTAATCGATCTGAAGTGGATGAAAGGCTCATTCTAGCTTTCCAAGCAGCTCGAGACAAAATGCTTAAACATTACAAGAAGAGCAACTGGATTTATTGTACTTCTTTAATTTTAGACCCAAGGCATAAGGCTCAGACTTTTGACCTGACAATGTGGGGGAAGCAACTTAAAACAGAAAGTCTGCGCAAGTTCAATGAACTTTATGAAGAATATAAAAGTCTACACTCACTGAACAAATCTCTGGAATTACCAGAAAAAGAAAATAAAGTATGTGATGAAGATGAAGACGTAATAGACTTTGATAAACTCTATGAATGTCCCTCGACGTCATCTGGATCTTGTCTTCAAGGCTTAGTGATAGACGAGTTGGAGGAGTACCTGAGAAAACCAAGAACTGCCAGCTCGGAAGACATTTTAGATTGGTGGAGGACGCATGAGACAGAGTATCCAATTTTATCGAAAATGGCCCGCGATTTTCTCTCAATACCTGCAACTTCAGTACCTGCTGAGAGGTTATTTTCAAAAGCATCATTAGTAATTAGAAAACATAGAAATAGGTTAAGTGATGAGTCAGCCAGATGGTTACTTTGTATTAATTCTTGGTCAAAAGAATTGATATAAAGTATCATAACCTAATGATAAAGCTGTTGATTTGTGTTGTATTTTATTTTTTATTCAAATAAATGATAAATCGTAAAACTCTTTTATTAAATTTCTTATAAGTTGAGGGTTCAATCTCTTTGTAGACAGATAAGTATTGTTCTTTAAAATACAGTCAAGTTATTGTAATTAATTTGTTTTTTTACATGTTTTAGCAAATGTAAGCTTATAAATCATAAATGTTTATTAAGAAACAGTTACTTCCATGGAAAACGACATATAGGTCAGTTGATTTTTCGAATTTCTTATCAAATCTTCAGTTATTTATTAATCTGCTTGATCTTTACTATGGCTATGTTAATTCAAGCTCACAATGTTCCAATTCTAATACGTTTTTCTAAGATTTAAAGTAAACTTTAATAAATAGTAATAGACTAATAGGTAATTGCAAGACTTGCAAGACTCTTGCTGCAAGACCAAGACCAAGACCAAGACTGGGAGCGCAAGACCAAGACCAAGACCAAGACCAGGTGTATTGGCGCAAGACCAAGACCAAGACTGGCTAAGTCTCGTCTTGTTCTTGCATTTGGGCAACACTATTCTACATTCATAATAAGAGCCAATGTCACATACTTTGTTGTTCCAGATAATTGAAGTAAGCGTGAAAATAATGATGTTACGGCCCTTAGTTTGGGATGCAACTTTTGTTGACACTCTGGCTGGAGCAGTGGCTGAATTTGCCGAAGACCTCAACAGGCGCAAATATGACACCTTAAATAGCGGATAAATATTTGAGCCTTTTGGGGTCGATACATTGGGTACGTGGGGACGAGCTTATAAAATAATTTTCATAGACCTGTCAAAACAGCTGGTCTATTGACACTAATCTAATTAAACCACTGTCACTTCTAAGTGTATGAAGAGAATAGCGCTTTTAAGGTCCATATATATTATTTTGTGTAATGCCTACCTTATTTTGACTGAGGCAAGACGTCGTTTAAGGCTGTGACTAATCTTGAGTTCTCTTAGCTTAGGAGATCGCTAAATCCTATGATTAATTGACTGCGTTAAGATCCGTGCGTATAAATAAAGACTGTTAACGATTTAGAGACTTAATACCTTATATGTTAACAGTGCACAAATATTTACAATTAATTCTATGAAATTTCATAATTTATGATTTTATCTTCCCTCCGGCTCCTGAAGTGCTGCCCGTGACCTTCACCAAATCGTCGATCCGCCTTGTAGGAGCAGCCTCACTTTGTGGATAGCGCGGGTTCTAACTGGACACGGCTGTTTCGGTCACTATCTGCACCATGTTGTACGTCGAGAGGAAACGCTGGCTGACATCGCCAGAAAGACGATGACCAGCGCGTCGGGAAGGGTTTGTTACCTCCATCTGTGAAGATAATACCTCGCTAGCAGCCAGCTGGCTCACCTAGCCGTCTGTTCAGGGGCTCACAAACGAGTCAACCCGGTGACCCCTCCCTAAGCGAAGTCCTCAACTTGTGTGTACCGATGTGCCTATTTCCAGGGGTGTGTTCTGTGAATTGATCTATCGATTCAGAACGTGCTGAGCGAACACCAGTGGAATAGCCGCTGATGGACCGAGTCTAACGTCTTACCCAAGTGGGTGGTCTGTCAGTATGTGGTCAACTTAGCCCCTTGACGTAGTAACAGATTCCCCCGAATCAAAGAAGGGGGGCCTTACCAACGCTGCCGTAGCTCGCCACTCAAAGACATTATCCCCCAAAGGCCGTCAATCCTGCGAGCGATATCTCCTACGATGGTGTCACAAGGTTCGCAGTTCGCGGACTGTGACGTGTCGACTCATAAGGCCCATCTTAAACGGTCACTTCTTAGTTCTGTACATCATTCTTTCACACTAGCGAAACAAAATTAACTTTTGTCCTGAGAAACAGCAGTAGATGTGCTAAAAATATACCCACCCCAGTCGAGTTGGATTCGCCGATTGACCTCTTTCTGGTGAAATGCCTATTACATTATATTTTCTATAACTCAGCCTTTCGAACACGCCGTAGTAAGTTATATATGACGCAAAATTCTACGTCACGGTTCCGTGACAAACAGAGCGTGATACGATAAATTTTTCTCCGACCGAATAGTTTTAGTGATAAATGTGGTATTATTTTTACTTGGCAAGCAATGCCAGGGGTGATTTGACGATGGAAAACATTGAAGTTAAATGTTGAAAAAATCTAAATAAATAATCTTAGTTTTTTAGGGTTTCTTACCTTAAACGGAATTCTTAGGAACACTTCGTTGTGCGTCAGCCTTTTTAACTGACTTAAAAAAAAAAGAAGGTTCTCAATTCGATGCTTATGTTTTTGTGTATGTATGTTACGACGCTATTACGCCGCCATTTGTGGAAGCTTTTATAGGTACGTCCAATGTGTTTCATGTTTTTTCCTAAGCTATTCACGTATTTGCGTCTCATTTTGTAAGGATCCTTAACTTTTGGATTTGACCTGGCTTGACCTGATCTTGGACTTGAATTAAATACCACTAAAAAGAAATTACAAAAATAAAAACCGAAACTGAAAAGTTGAAAATAATATCAGAATAGGCACAGAAAACATCACACTGTTATATTGAAGTCGGTGCCAAATTTTAAGACTTTCTAGAAGATTATTGTTTGGCACCGACTTCAATATTGAAATGTGATGTTGTCTGTACCTATTCTGATATTATTTTTACCTTTCACCAATAAAGATATCATCCCGAACCCCATCCGGAACTAGTCCTATCAGTAGATTGTAATATATTAATAGTTTTATATAGTTAGTATAAACATTTTTTAATTTTTTTAAATTTTTATTTTAGTAACATATAGGTAACATTTTACAACATTACAGTCAAGACAAGATTAAATATAGGAAACATATAATCGTGAGCCTGAACTAGGATTAACCTGTGTTTCAGGCAAACAAACACAGTACCTACAATAAAAAAAAACGGAAAATCAAACGCAGAATCAATAACATTAACAATAGCTACAAAAGTATTATTATTATGGACACACACAACACACACCAGAAATCAATCAATACAAATTACTTATCTACTACTAATAATTTTTCTGTATCTTCATACGACATATTTTGGAGAGCTTCTTGCAGAAGTCTCTTAGTTTTATAATAGGTACAACTATATATACTCAGTTTAGCGTTTTCTCTGTTATATAGAAATGGGCCCAAAAACACGTAAAATCTGTGCAGAAAAGTATGTTTAGTTCCTAAATTTTGGCAGCAAACAATATCTTTAAGTCTCATGTTAGTAATTTCAGTGCTAAAAGTAAGTGAAGAGTGCTGTTTGAGAATAGTGCTGATAATAAATAATTGTCTTACAGTTAATTCTTCACAGTTCTTATAAAGTTAATATTAAGCGGTGCGTAGGGTAAATAAAGGTGCGAAATGTAGATACCTTTAGTACTGCTCTTTGTGCCCTCTCAACCGTTATTAAAAGCGTTTTAGCAGTGCCAACACATTACGTAATGCAATAGGTAATAATAGATTGACATAATGAAAGGTAAACTTGTCTCACTAGCTTAAAACCTGCGATGTCACGAAGTTTTTTAAAAACAAATATTAATTTGCGGATTCTATTACATAAAGCATCAATATGATATTTAAATGTGAGGTGTTCATCTATTATAGTAACATAGTAATATATAGATTATTTTTATATAAGCAACTAATAAATTCAAATTCAATATCTTTTATTCAAATTGGATTGTTAAAATCACTTTTGAACGTCAAAGCAGCTACGCCATTGGTTCACAAGTCTGCGGCGGGAGACCTTGTACTGTAAAGAACCAGCAAGAAAACCAGCAAGGGCTATTTTTTTCTCCCTGTATTGTTACAGAGTCGTCAATTGGAAGCTGACCTCACAGCGGAAGTTTGAGCTCAACTTCCATTACAGGATTAGATGTGTCAGTTCTGTCATTACCAAAAACAATATTTGTTTAAATAAATAGTTATACATAACAAGTTTCTTTTTCTGCAAATTAACACCAGGCATTGGCATCATTCAAATAATCGTTGATTTTATAGCAACCTTTACTCATAAGAGTCTTTTTTACATGCGCTTTAAACTTATGAAATGGCAAGTTAGTAACACTTTGTGGAAGCTTATTATAAAAGGTTATTCATGCATCCGATCCCCACAGTAGTATTCCATATGACATGACACTGTGAAAATAACTAAAGTAAATCAATCTTGCTGTTTCAACATCAGCAAGTTGTCTTATTTTTTAACTGCATATGCTGCAGAATTAAGTCTGTTAGCCAAGGACTCAATATGTGGACCCCATTGCAATCTAGAATCTAGTGTTATACCCAAAAATTTGGTAAAGCCGATGAATTCAACAATTTTATTATTCATTTCCACAATGGTATCCAATTTTCTTACATTTGGCAATGTGAATTTAATACATTTAGTTTTACGTGAATTTAACGATAAATTATTTATAGTGAACCAATACAATACTTTAGAGAGAGTACTGTTAAGAACGTCAGTATTTCCATTTCCTCTGTCATTAAATATTAAAGAAGTATCATCTGCAAATAGTACTGTATCGCACAGATTCTTAGTGAAGTGTGGGAGGTCATTAATATAAATTTAAAAAAGCAAGGGTCCCAATATCGATCCTTGTGGCATGCCCGTAATTATAGGTGCATCAACAGACTCAGTTTTGTTAATAACAACTTTGTGAACCCTCTTGGACAGATAAGACTAAATAAGTCTCATTGCTTCTTCAGAGACACCATAATGCTTAGTTTATTTAAAAGAGTTTAGCGACCAACGCAATCAAAAGCCTTTGATAGGTCACAAAATATACCAATTACATCTTGTTTAAACTCCCAAGCAGCAAAAATGTGTTTCAGAAGTGCAACACCGACATCAGTAGTGCAACGACCTTTGGTAAAACCAAATTGGTTCATATGTAAAATGTTGTTACTTGAGAAATGATCAGTTAACTGATTAGATATAATTTTTTCAAATATTTTACTAAGAGCTAGAAGAATCGAAATTGGTCGATAATTTTTAAGGGTCATTTCTATTCCCAGACTTAAATAGAGGTATAAAGTAGCTTTTTTTCATGAGGTCGGGGAAGACACCTTCATCGACACATTTATTGATTATCAACGCAAGTTGCGGGGAAAGTTCTTTAATTACAGATTTAATTATATGGGTCGAAATACCCCAAAGATCTTCAGTTTTTTTGGTACTGATCATACGAAATGTTTTCAAAACAGTGTTAGTATCAATGTGACAAAAGTTGAACACCTTGTTGCACCTCTCCACACTCCGTCCCAAAAAAGCTACAGCCTCATTGGGACATGAGTTGAGACTACTTGTAGTTTCTATGGGTATATGAGAGAAGAAGTCCTCAAATGCTTTAGCAACCGCATTGTCTGATTTAATAGTTTGGTTATTGATTTCTAAAGAGAATAAATTCACAGTACTTTTGGGTTTATCTGTTTCCTGGTTAATGATATTCCAGGTGGTTTTTATTATATTTTTAGGTGAACTGATTTTGTTACTTATGTACATTGCTTTTGCGCACATGCACACTTTCTTAAATGTTTTAGAGTAGTTTCTGACATAATTTATGAAAGCGGGGTCATTGGATGTTCCTTTTAAAGCGTATAGTTCATATAGTTTCCTGCGACTTTTATATATACCAGGCGTAGCCCAATCACAAAATTTCTTTCTCCCATTTTTTATTTTAATTACTTTTTCTTTGAACATATCATTGCATTCATTTTTAACTACATGAAATAATTTATTATACATATTACTGGCGTTAGTCCCCTCGATCGGTAAATTTGCAGTTTGACTAATAACATTTCTTGTAAATTTCTCTATACCACGTTTTGTTATAGGTCTACAAGTAGTCTCATGTATGGAACAAACATGATGGTGCTCAAACGAGGCTAATTGTCCGCTATGGTCAGAGTTAATACAATTTATAATCAACTTATCTTGTACATTACAATTACAGAAGATGTTATCTATGCAAGTAGCAATGTTGCTGTTGTTCGGGTTGGTTCTTTAAATACATTATTTATGTTAAATGATTTGAATAAGTTAATAAATCTACTAGATACTTGGGATTGTTCTAAAATATTTACATTAAAATCCCCACAGACAACATTTTTTTTACTTTTTCTGCATACTACTCTTAAGGCATCTTCCATAACAGACTCGAATTCTAAAAAAATTCCAGAGGGGGGTCTGTATACACAAATTATAATGAAATTGTCAAGTTCCACACAAGACAACTCAATGGTTCGTTCAACAGAATGAAACTATGTCCTATCTTTCCTTAAATTGGATGTCATTATGTAAAATTATTAAGGATCCACCTCGGATTGCAGATTTTCTAGTGAACGAACTTACAATCTTGTAATTATCTAAACTTATTAACAATTTATGATTTTTAGCCAATGCTCTGTGATACAGAGTACATCTAGGTTTTCAAAATCTAAGAATAAATTTATTTCTAAGTCTTTACCAGAAAAGCCTTGAATATTTTGATGGACAAGCCGTAAATATCGGCTTATCTTTGGTCAATACCTGACCAGAGGCTACCTCTATTGTCGGATTATCTAATTTAAATTACTTGGAACTTGTTCCAAAACATCATGTTGCTCAATAAAACCATTGTCGACATGAGAAATAATAGCCAAGTTCTTGGCTAAACAAGAATTTATAGCTATTTTTTTGGCTAAAGTTAATAAACAAGATCTTAGCATAACAGCTAATTGTTTTTTGAAAAACATTGATAGACATAATCTATCTTTTGTCAAAAAAGCTCTGTCTCTGACACATGTCAGTTTATTAAAATCAATGACATGGAAGTTATCAGAATAATTAGTCATTAAATCTAAAGTCAAATTAGTTTATACCTAATATTATTTTCATTTTGTGACAAATCATTATGCTAAGGAAGGGTAAACATTATAATCTGAGTTACATCCAAATTATTTAAATTAGAATAAAATGCTTTCAGTGCTATTTTGTTTAAATTACCCCTATTTCCCAGGATAATTATCAGTTTGTTATTGATATCAAACTTATAACTATAGATTCTACTTGCAATATCTTTGAAATTCGAGCCAGGCATACAATAATTAATGAAACTTAACCCTAATTCATTTGACAATAACTGGCCCATACCTTTTCCAATGTCATCACAAAACATTTTGGCTTCGACTGTGATCTCTGTGAACATTAAAAACTAGATTGGACATTGACAGGTGGTTGACACACATTGTTCTTAATAGGGGCAGAGGATGTATGATTGGGTGCATTGTTACTGTTTGTCACACTGCATTTTTCTATCGAGTTAATCCCACTCGAATCTAATAATTGTTTATCAAGCAGGGATGGATAGCGATCCTCATTATGCTGACAGAGTGTGGCTAGTTCTCTGATAGACTGGATGTACATTTTAATATCATTTTGTGCAGTATTATAATTTTCAGAAATAGCCGACAATGAGTGGTGTAAATTCTTTATGGTACTGTTTAGGTGTTCAATGTCCCTATCATACATACTCCTGCTCTGCTTCAATTTGCTATCATAGATGTCTAATGAATCTATTAGACATGCACGTTCTTTCCTTAATTTAATATTACTCTTAAAAGAATTATACTTTTTAGTTGACGTTGAGTCCTTTTCAGCAGTTTGTTGATTTTAATGTATTTTCTTAATTTTTTATTACTTTTGAAATTATTCACTAAGGGTCTTTCCAATGTAGGTAAGAAGGATTCTGCCAGAAGCTGTCCACTAGGTGAATGTATGAGTTCATCGAACAAGCTGTGTGTGTGAGCATTTTCCTGATTTTTTTGAATTGTTCCAGCTCAGAAATTTGTCTATTTGCCTCACACAGGTCTCGTTCAAGCTCTGTGATTCTGTCCAGAGCTTTCACATAAGTGTCATTACACTGAGAAAAACCAGTGATGGTGTGCTGCAGCTAATGTCGTTCCTCAAGTGCTTCCTTATATTTGGTATCCAACGCAGAGAGCTCACTTTTAAGGAAAGTGTTTTTGTCGATGATCTTTTTTATTTCTTCCTCACTCTCATCACGTTCTATGAATATAAATTAATATACATTAAAATATAAAATTGTAAATGCGCAACTCACCCTAGATTAAGTGAAGAGTAGTAGTAAGCGTTTTAGAAAAATATAAATATAGCGATCACTTAATATTGTACACAAGAATTCCAAAGGCGTGGACCACGAGTCTGTGGAGTTTTAAATCAACATTTTAAAAAAATATCTCTTCGGTGATGGAGTTGGAACAAAATATTTGTCTTCAGTCTTTCTTCCTGTAGATGTCAAAAGTGATACTTTCGAGCGTGTGTAAAGTATCTTTTTAGTGTTCCTCTCTGTTAATTTAAATTGCTTTCGTATTCATTTATGGAGCGTCGGTGGCGCTGTGAACTCGGCACTGGCCTTCTAATCGGGAGGTCCGGGGTTCGATCCTGTCATGTATCAATGTGTTTTTTGTTTTTAGAATTTTTATATGTACATTTGTCCGACGCTCCTCTCCTACGATGAAGGAAAACATCGTGAGGCAACTTGTATACATCTGCGAAGAAATTCAAAAGTGATGTGTGTGAAGTCGGCTAATCCGCACTGGGCCAGCGTGGTTGACTAAAGCCTAAACACCCAATTTAGGGTAGGCTCGAGCCGAGTGAAGTGCTAGTGTCCTTACAACTTCGACAAGTGTTGATCTCGCCGAAATAGGAAGAACGGGCCAAGCGTTGGTCCTGGTCCTACTGGTCCTACGGTGGTGAAGAGGGGGCGCCGCAAGCCAGCCAAGACGGCGACGGCAACGGCTGCGGCCAAGGCTGCGCCCCCACCACCCCCAGCCACCGCCGCCAAGCTGTAACACTGTTTTTTCTTAAAATTTCTTAAAACACTAATTTTGCAAAAACACTTTGGTTTCACTGTAGTTTTAACACAAATTTCACAACTAAAATCATAATTACAATAACTTTGTCAATTAATTTCACAATATCAATGTCAAGTGTCAACGTCAACGTCGTTTCACGTCACGTCAGTGACATTTGCAATTATCTTTGGTCATTATTCACTTTTTGCATAAACAAAATAAATCTCGCGTTTATCCTGGCCTTATTTACAAAGATAGTTTTTTTTCGCCCAAAATCCCGTGCTTCCATTTAGGTGGGTTGATTTTCTCAAAATTCGGAATTTGACATTTGGACCGTTTGTTTTGATCATTTCTATAGACATATTTTAATAAAATACACTTAAACTTATAGATCATATAATTATAGTTTCGTCGAATAGAATTTGGAAAGCATTCACAATTTGTTTAAGGTTAATTTTTCATTACGTTTTGTTTTTCAACTAAACATAACTTTAGCTGGAAATACTTATTGCATAGGTATTGTAGAATTTCGAAAGATCCGTATGTTGACTTGACACACCTTGAAGCAAGTTAAGAGTCTTACGAGTGTTATGAAATGAATTTGGTTTTAGGAGAGGTTCCGTCGCCAATACGGCGCTTAACATTCAGCAAACGGACCTCGGCTCCGTCGCTTCCACATAAACGCAAATCTGCGCGCAAGTGGAGCGTTGGTTTAGTCTATCGTCTAGGTTATGACTAGTCTGTGAGACATCGATCGAAGTAATTTGTTATTGATTTGAAGATCATAAAGTTTTTATATATTTATTTCGTAGGTATTTCTCTCGTTTTCCGTGTGAATTTAATTCGAAAAGCCACCCTGAATTTAACAAAGTGAGTTATTTTTGTTTTCAGCTTGAAGAGTAAAAGCTCAATCATATTTATAATCGCCGGCGCGCGATTCGGTGAATTAGTTGAATAAATAAATTATATCAATAGATAATACTCCGCCCACACTAAGGTATCTAATTAACTTATTATATTTCATGATTTAAAACGGATTTTGTTAACTTCAGTAACATTATGCATAAGTGAATTACAACCATGTACCTACCAGAATAAAGCTTTTCATTTTGTATCGGACTAAAGGAATAAGTTTGTTTTTTTTTTCCTTCAACTTTAAGATTTCCCTATATTACTACAATTTAGCAAGAAAAAGCATTACAATTTGGCGCCCGAATATACAGCAGGTTTTGTGGTATTATATGGCCCATTATTCTGGTCAAATGCTCAGATAGTGTTGATCCATCTCGGTATGTATCTTTAATAATTTTCTTTTTTTTAACGTTGTGTGTTAGTTAAGCTAAAACTCAAAAACGGCTCGACCGATTCTTACGAAATGTTATGTGTATTTGAATAGGTCCAGGGAAGGTTTAAAAGTACAACTGGACCCAGTAGGTGGCGCTGGAATCGGACAGGAGAACGTCTGCCGGTCTCACTAGTTATAAGATAAATAAGAATTCTATGCAGGTTTGGTTCAGATAGGTATAAATAAAAAACAAATTTTAGTTAAAGTTGCAAAGGTGAATATATTTTAAGATTTTTTGTTCATAGTTTGAGTATATAACATAAATAATATTGTAAAATTAACTTATCATATAGAATAGAGCGTAGTATATTTTTACAAAAATGGAACAAAGACCAATTAGTTTTAATTTACTTAACAAAGATGAACTAGAATATGAGGTGAAAATCAGGGGTTCGAAACCAGCTGACACGGTGATGGCTCTGAGAGCACAGATCCGTACTCTCAATAAAGATCTGCCTTCTGATGAAATACTGACTTGTGATCTTGATGTCAATATTGAATTAAAAGTAATTCAAAAGAAATTAGATGATCTTGAGAAACTTATCACAAGTACTTCAAGTAAACCGTCATCACTTAAGGTGTTAAATAGAATTCAAACTCTTGCACACCACTTATTCCACAGAATTGGTCGCTTGTCTTTATCGGAGTATGATGATAATAATCTTACTTCTTTAATTACTTCTCTGAATAATAGATTAGATAGCATTCTTGTTAAAATAGATAATATTTGTCATAATTTTAAAAGTAGCTTGGCACCTGAACAACCTATTGAGCACTCCACTGCAACTACACACAACACAGCTAATGATTGCTCCGTGCATAAACTAAATTTACGCTTCAATGGCAAGACATGCATTAAAGCTTTCTTACAACGCCTCGAGGAATTATGCTTGTCTCGTGGCCTTTCAGATTCAAAGCTTTTCTGTTCTGCGGCTGAACTTTTTACTGATGAAGCGCTGTGCTGGTATCGAGGAGTAAAGTCGGACGTTCACAATTGGTCTGAGCTGAAGACCTTGCTTCTCGAGGAATATCTTCCATCTGATTATGACCATCGCTTGATGCAGGAAATTAGAAGTCGTACTCAGGGCCCCGATGAAAGCATTGTGAATTATCTCAGCATTATGCAAAATTATTTTTCTCGATTATCAAAACCAATCTCTGATGATGATAAATTGAACATTATCATGTTTAATATAAGACCTTTTTATACTACTCAGCTTGCTCTAGCCCCAGTGGAATCTTGGACTGATTTAAAGAAAAAATGTAGGTTATTAGAAGGTGCAAAGGAGCGATCGGTGCATTTCAGTGAACCTCCTAGGGTCACCACTTCTTCTCTGGCTCCCGATTTGTGTTACAAAAATACTAGTGGTAATAGTAGTAGCAAGGCTCCACCAAAAGTCTCTTCAATTCAGCCAGTGAATAATACACAAAATAATCTTTTTTGTGTCCGCTGTCGTAAAAATGGCCACAGCTTGAGGTATTGCAAGGCGCCTTGGGTACTTATTTGTTATCGTTGTGGAGAAAAGGGGTTCAATGCAAATAATTGTCCAAAGTGCACTTCTTCAAAACCTTCAACCGCAGAGATTCCAAAAAACGCCAAGCAGTGAACCGATGGCATAAGACAGTATATTTTTATAATAAACATTGTAATTCTGAACAATCAAGGCAGAAATACAATGAATTCTATAATAATGTAAATAAAGCTAGTAACATACATACGCATAAAGGTAAGGTTACATCGGTTCACGCTACTACTACCGCCACCTATAATGATACCAGAGCTTATCTGAAGATTAATATTTTTAGCTTGGAATTCAGAGGATTACTGGATTCAGGATCACAGATCTCCATTGTGGGAGGGCAAGCATACAAATATTTTAAAGATTTCGCTACTTTACATAAGTCTGAGGACTTAGACTTTATAAAAACTGCAAATGGTTCTACTTCACGAGTAACTGGGTATTTATTTTTACCAGTATCGATAGAGAATAAAACTCGTGTTATTAAATTTTACGTCGTCCCTGGAGTTGCTACAGAGTTGTTATTTGGCTTAAATTTCTGGAAGGAATTTAATATTGCGCCAGATATTTTATCATTGTTAGAAGATAGCGGACATTTATATAAAAATAATAATCAGGTGTACACAGTTATGTCAGGCAGCCGTGCTTTACATGATTTTGAAACTTTATCTAAGCTTGAGCGTAGGCTGGTCAATGACGTCATAAAGCAATTTGATGACATTTCCGCAGAAAAGAAAGGCCTAGGTAGGACACACTTAGTGAGTCATAAAATTGATACCGGTGACCACCCACCTATTAAACAACGGTATTATGTAGTCTCACCCGCTAAACTGGCAGAATTAAATAAACACCTAGACCAAATGCTGAAGGATGATGTTGTGGAGCCTAGCGGAAGTGCATGGAACAACCCCGTTACTTTAGCGGTTAAATCAGATGGGTCATCACGTTTCTGCTTGGACAGCCGAAAACTTAACGCCATATCAAAGCATGACGCTTACCCTATGCCTTATATTAGCCATATTCTGGACCAGCTCAAAAACGCTAAGTACTTATCTTCTATTGACCTTAAGTCTTCATATTACCAAGTTCCTTTGGACTCTATTGAGTCCAGAGAGAAAACTGCTTTTACTATTCCCTGCAGAGGCTTGTTTCACTTTAAGGTCATGTGCTTTGGACTTACTGCAGCTCCAGCTACGCAGCAGCGGTTGATGGACCGCCTCTTTGGGCCCGAGTTTGACAATAAGGTGTTCGTATATGTTGATGATTTAATTTTACTTACTCCTGAAGGCCCAACGGCCTTCCAGGATCACCTCCAGCTCCTACGTAGGGTAAAGGAGAGACTTAAACTAGCCAACCTTACTGTCAACATGGGTAAATGCCAGTTCTTCAGGAGACAGCTGAAATTCTTGGGTCATGTGGTTGACGAATATGGTCTGCGCACGGATCCTGACAAAATTAAGGCTATAGTAGACTTTCCTATTCCCACCTGCAGGAAAGACGTCAAACGTTTCTTGGGAACTGCATCTTATTATAGGCGTTTCATAAAAAATTTTAGTCATAGAGCTGGTCCCCTTAATGCTCTTACTTCTACCCGTAAGAGCGCGCCCCCTTTCAAATGGACGACCGAGGCAGACGAGGCGTTCAACGACCTAAAACTCGCACTGTCTACTTCCCCGGTTCTGGTATGTCCTGACTTCTCGAAAGATTTTGCTGTCCACTGTGACGCTTCTGATTTCGGGTTAGGAGGTACCTTAACCCAGGTTGTAGATGGACAAGAACATCCTGTTGCGTACTGTAGCCGTTCACTAACACCCGCTGAACGTAACTATTCCGCTACAGAGCGAGAGGCATTGGCCGTGGTACATGTCGTTGAACACTTCCGCCCTTACCTTGAAGGTGGTCGACAATTTAAAATTATTACCGACCATGCTAGTCTAAAGTGGTTTTTAAACCTTAAGAATCCGACAGGACGACTAGCGCGTTGGGGGTGTAGGCTATCGCCTTATAATTTCATTATTGAGCATCGTAGTGGATCTCAAAACGTCGTACCGGATGCACTATCACGTTCTGTACCAGTGGCAGCCGTAGACGCATTTACTTCCAGCGATGCTTGGTATAACAATATATTAAAACGTTGCACGGATAGGCCGCGCGCGTGTCCCAATTTTCAAATTGTTGATGGTAGGCTTTTTAGATTTACAAAAAGCACTAACAAACTCTGTGGTGACTACCAGTGGAAAGAGGTTGTACCAAAGGAGCTTAGGGAGGATATTATGAAAAGTAACCATTCTGAACCAATTGCTGCGCACTTAGGCGTTGCAAAAACTTATAAAAGATTAAAATTACGGTATTTTTGGCCCGGTATGCATAAAGATACCGAGGAATTTATTAAAAATTGTGCCACTTGCAACTCATATAAACATAGCTCACTAGCGCCAGCTGGCTTTATGGGGGAACCCAAGGTCTGCTGTCGACCATTCCAGTGCATCAGCATTGATCTAGTTGGTCCACTGCCGATGTCTCGACAGCAAAACACCTTTTTACTAGTAGTTGTGTGTTGTTTTACAAAATATTGTTTATTATTTCCGATACGGCGTGCAACGGGCAAAGTTATAGCGCAAAGGTTAGAAGACCATGTATTTCTGGTTCACGGAATACCACAGACGGTGATGTCTGATAATGGCTCGCAATTTATAAGTCATGAGGTTCAGGCATTATATGAAAAATACAATATTCCGCAAGTACATTTGGGTCCAGTATATTGTCCACAAGTTAATACGGTGGAACGTTATAACCGCACAATAATCACTGCAGTTTCCTCGTTTGTTGAGAACGATCATAGAACGTGGGATATTAACATACATAAAATACAATTTGCCATGAACACCTCAGTAAATGAGTCTACTTCTTATACTCCTTTCATGCTAGTACACGGTAGGGAAGCTGTCACAGATGGTAGTATTTACCGTGGCTTCGAAGATCTCCAAGAGTTGGTTGTGGTACCACGCGATACTCATGCGTCTAATATTGGCCACCTCGGTGACATTTTCATCAAAGTCCGAGAGTCATTGCGTAAGGCCCATGAAAGGAATATAAAATACTATAACAACAAACGCAGAGATATCTCTTTTAATGTTGGTGATTTTGTGTGGAAGCGGACGTACAAGCAGAGTTCTGCTAATAAATATTTTACTGCTAAACTTGCCCCTAAATATGAACGTTGTAAAATTATACGTAAGCTTTCTCGCCTCGTCTATGAGCTCGAAGACGAGAACGGAAAATACATAGGAAAGTGGCACATAAAAGATTTTAAAAATTTAGATACTTCGAGTGACTAAATTACATACCTAGTAACATAATACCTACTTAATTTTCATTTTTATACTCTTATGAAAATAGCCATATTTTTATAAGCATTTAAACTATTTAGGCACCGCGGGTGCGGCGGTCACAGAATACCCACCCCGCCATTCTTCCTGGCGTCTCGTAGAACCCGAGTGTAGGATAACGCGCCATATAACATCTGGCGGCGTTTTTGCATGTGTCTGTCCCTGTCGTTTTTTTATTGATTTGCCTTGATACTTAAGTTTCCATTTACCTAACATCTTCAAAATTGATATTACCATTACATAAGTACATAAAGATCTAAAACACAAATATTATACGTGTCTTAGTTCATACCATTATAAATATATTATTACTACCATTATATAAAATGGATATTACTTCTTTAGTATCTGATACCAGAATTAAGGAACAAGTATGTACTTATTATAACTGTTATGTGGTTAGAT
Source organism: Schoenobius gigantellus (assembly GCA_963935595.1). Lineage (NCBI taxonomy): Eukaryota > Metazoa > Arthropoda > Insecta > Lepidoptera > Crambidae > Schoenobius > Schoenobius gigantellus. The sequence goes on along the minus strand of OZ012555.1, from coordinate 7,984,690 downwards.
AGATGCATTTAGCACAAGATCACAAATATAAACGTGTCTTGTTCATTATTTTCATATGTATTCTACTCTAATCAACAAAATTAATTTTGAATTCCTCACAGGAGCGGTTTGCAACTCTAGAAATAAGCCTTTGCTATATTCTTATAATGGAGGAAGTTACATCTAGCTGGAAACGTAGGAAAATCAATATCGACGATCAGGGGCAACGACACCATGCAACTCATTTTTTTTTATTTCCTTTTTATTGTTTTTTTCTACTTATTATTTGACGATTAGAGTCAAAATGTCTGTAATAACGGCATCTACCGGTGGTTGTTGACATTACTTGCTATACACTGCTAGTGTCAAGATATACTTATTTAACAACGCCATCTCGGCGTCAGTCCTGACACTACAGTTTTTTTTTATTACTTTCTTATATTTGATGGGCATAGGATATAATGCTTTTTGCCTATTTATCACAGCCATATAGGTGCTAGCAGAAGAGGTTTCGCTAGATTTTGCCACCTTATTGGTGAATATTTTTTTTACAACCATGTAGGTGCTAGCAGCAGTAGTTTCGCGCTAGATTTTGTCACCTTATTGGTGAATGTGGTTTTTTTTATTACAATCTTTAACATACCATATTAATGGATTTACGTAGATTTAAGGTACATGCATGTTAAATATTCTTTATTTACACACGTTTATATTTAAAGCTTTATTTTTTATCTTATACAAATAAATAAACTTATAAAAAAAAAAAAAATAACGTTAGGCGTAATTGGGTACAGAGTTTATCACGAATGAATAGTTTTTAAGTACCTACCTAATTGATTCTAATTATGATAATTTTGTTTGGTTGGTTAGGAGGTTTTGAGGCTGACGAGGCGTCAGACGAATTCCCGACGTGAATTCTATCGTGGTTGGGGGGATACTGTAACACTGTTTTTTCTTAAAATTTCTTAAAACACTAATTTTGCAAAAACACTTTGGTTTCACTGTAGTTTTAACACAAATTTCACAACTAAAATCATAATTACAATAACTTTGTCAATTAATTTCACAATATCAATGTCAAGTGTCAACGTCAACGTCGTTTCACGTCACGTCAGTGACATTTGCAATTATCTTTGGTCATTATTCACTTTTTGCATAAACAAAATAAATCTCGCGTTTATCCTGGCCTTATTTACAAAGATAGTTTTTTTTCGCCCAAAATCCCGTGCTTCCATTTAGGTGGGTTGATTTTCTCAAAATTCGGAATTTGACATTTGGACCGTTTGTTTTGATCATTTCTATAGACATATTTTAATAAAATACACTTAAACTTATAGATCATATAATTATAGTTTCGTCGAATAGAATTTGGAAAGCATTCACAATTTGTTTAAGGTTAATTTTTCATTACGTTTTGTTTTTCAACTAAACATAACTTTAGCTGGAAATACTTATTGCATAGGTATTGTAGAATTTCGAAAGATCCGTATGTTGACTTGACACACCTTGAAGCAAGTTAAGAGTCTTACGAGTGTTATGAAATGAATTTGGTTTTAGGAGAGGTTCCGTCGCCAATACGGCGCTTAACATTCAGCAAACGGACCTCGGCTCCGTCGCTTCCACATAAACGCAAATCTGCGCGCAAGTGGAGCGTTGGTTTAGTCTATCGTCTAGGTTATGACTAGTCTGTGAGACATCGATCGAAGTAATTTGTTATTGATTTGAAGATCATAAAGTTTTTATATATTTATTTCGTAGGTATTTCTCTCGTTTTCCGTGTGAATTTAATTCGAAAAGCCACCCTGAATTTAACAAAGTGAGTTATTTTTGTTTTCAGCTTGAAGAGTAAAAGCTCAATCATATTTATAATCGCCGGCGCGCGATTCGGTGAATTAGTTGAATAAATAAATTATATCAATAGATAATACTCCGCCCACACTAAGGTATCTAATTAACTTATTATATTTCATGATTTAAAACGGATTTTGTTAACTTCAGTAACATTATGCATAAGTGAATTACAACCATGTACCTACCAGAATAAAGCTTTTCATTTTGTATCGGACTAAAGGAATAAGTTTGTTTTTTTTTTCCTTCAACTTTAAGATTTCCCTATATTACTACAATTTAGCAAGAAAAAGCATTACAAAGCCCAAAATGCCTACGGCACCTAAGACTTTGGCGGTGGTGATCACCCTTACGCCGGAAGCGGTGGCAAAAGGCGCCACATACGCCGCCGCCATCGCGACGGCTAAGGGAAATATAAAGCTGGGGGATGTGGGGATAGAGGGGAGCGCAAAGTTCCGGACGGGGATGACGGGAGCTCGTATCCTCGAGCTCCCGAAAGGCACCTCGCCGGAGCAGGCGGATGCGCTCGCCGTGCGCATAGCGGAGGTGCTCGGCGACGCCGCCAAGGTGGCGCGCCCGACCAAAAACGCGGACATCCGAGTCACCGGACTGGATGACTCGGTGACCGCGGAGGAGGTGGGCGGGGCCTTGGCGACGTTGGCGGAGTGCCCCCGCGCCGCGATCAGGGTAGGCACGGTCCACCCTGGTCTCAGGGGCATGGGAGCCGCCAACGTGTCGGCTCCCATCGATGTGGCGAAGCGCCTCGCGAGCGCTGGAAAGGTGACGGTGGGATGGAGCAGCGCCTCCATCCGCCTGCTAGAACAGCGCCCCATGCGCTGCTTCCGCTGCATGGGGATCGGTCACCCCGTGCAGCGGTGCCCCTCCGCCAAGGACCGCAGCGCGCTCTGCTTCCGCTGCGGTTCGGAGGGGCACGCAGCCGCCACCTGCCAAGGGCAGGTGAAGTGCGCCGTGTGCGCGGACGCCGGCAAGCCTTCCACTCACCGGATGGGGGGCCTCAGTTGCAACCCCCCATCGGTGAGGGGAAGACTGATGCCGAGGGCTGCCACAGCGGCGGCTACCGGGCGGGCAGCACTGTCCGCCAGGGAGGAGATTCCCATGGACACCGCCAATGGCCAGTAGGTCCACTGGGAATCTCCTCCAAGTCAACATCAACCACTGCGCCGCAGCACAGGACCTCCTGTGCCAGTCGATGGCGCAGTGGCGGATAGACCTGGCGGTGGTCTCCGAGCCGTACGCGGTGCCCCAGTCCACGAGGTGGGCTGAGTCCACCGACGGCTCGGCGGCCGTTGTGGTGCCACCCACGAGCTCGGCCCCCCCCATCTCGGTCAGGGAGAGGGGGCCCGGGTACGTGGCCGTCAAGTGGGGAGAAGTGGTGGTGGTGTCCACCTACTTCTCCCCGAACCGCAGTCGGGCAGACTTTGAGGCCTACCTGACTGCGGTCGAGGGGGTGGTGAGGAGGGCGGCGCCCCTGCAAGTTTTGGTGGCGGGCGACCTCAACGCTAAATCGCGCGTGTGGGGCTCGCCCGCCACGGACATCAGGGGTGGTTTAGTCGAGTCCTGGGCCACGAGCCTGGGACTCGACGTCCTCAACCGAGGGTCCACCCCGACGTGCGTGCGGTGGCAGGGTTCGTCGATCGTCGACGTGACCCTGGCCACCGCACCCCTCGCCGCGAGGGTGAGGGACTGGAGAGTGGAGGCAGAGGAGGAGACCATGTCGGACCACCGGTACGTCCGATATTCGGTCTCCCCCTCGCACGCCTCCACGTCTCCAGCGGGAACGGGTGCCGCCTTCCGCCGATGGGCGGTGACGCATCTCCAGCCCGACGTGGCGATGGAGGCGGCGATGGTGCGGGAGTGGTCCGAGCTGCCCCCGCACCTCGCCGGCGACGCTGGCGGCATGGCGGCGCACTTCGCGGAGGACCTTAGAGTCGTCTGCGACGCCGCCATGCCGCGAGCGAAACCGGCCGCGCGCAAGCGGCAGGTGTACTGGTGGTCGCAGACCATAGCGGATCTGCGCGCCACCAGTTGGAGGGCGCGGCGCGCCTACCTGCGGTGCAGAAGGCGCGCCACCAGGAGGACGCCCGACGAGGAGGAAACTCTGCGTCGGGCGTACAGGGAGGCGAGCAAGGCCCTCAAGACGGAGATCTTGAGGGCCAAAACGGAGTCGTGGAACTCTTTTATAGAGCTCCTCGACTCCGACCCCTGGGGACGGCCGTACCGACTGGTGAGGGGGAAGTACGGAAACAGTGCTCCCCCGATACACCAGTTGGACGAGGGGCTCGTGCAGAGGGTTCTAGGGTCGCTCTTCCCCGACCCTGGACCCTTCGAGCCCCCGAGGATGGTCGCCCCCAGCGCCTCCCTCGAAGTGGAGGAAGCGGGCCCTCCCGTGTCGGACCTCGAGTTCGACGCGGTGAGGGAGCGGTTCCGGCGCAAGGGGAAGGGGAAGGCGCCGGGACCGGACGGGGTGCCAGCGAGGGTCCTGTGCCTGGCACTGGGCCCCCTGGAGGAGCGGTTCCGGGCGGTGCTCAATACGAGCATCGCCTCGGGCCGGTTCCCTCAGGGCTGGAAGGTGGGGCGACTCTGCCTTCTGCGGAAGCCGAATCGCCCCGCCGATGCCCCGTCGGGGTACAGGCCGGTGGTGCTGCTCGACGAGGCCGGGAAGTTTTTTGAGAAAATTCTCGCTTCCCGGATCGTCGAGCATCTGGAGGGCCCGGGACCGGACTTGGCCGAGCGCCAGTACGGTTTCCGCACCGGCCGGTCCACCGTGGACGCGGTGGCCCACCTCAAGAGGTGGACTGAGGGGGCCACGTCGGCGGGGGAGGTTGTCGTTGCGGTGTCGTTAGACATCCGCAACGCATTCAACAGCCTCCCCCACGAATGCATAGAGGAGGCACTGCGTTTCCACGGAGTGCCCCTCTACCTCCGCTCCCTCATCACCGATTACCTCCGCGGGAGGGAAATCGTGTATGAGGGGGCGGACGGTCGCGTCCACAGGTGGCCGATGGCGGCGGGAGTACCCCAGGGTTCCGTGCTGGGCCCTCTGCTCTGGAACCTGGGGTACAACTGGGTTCTGCGGGGCAACCTCCTGCCGAATATGGAGGTTGTCTGCTTCGCCGACGACACCCTTGTCGCGGCGAAGGGGCGCACGTACGAGGAGGCGGTCCACCTGGCGTCGGTCGGCACGACGATGGTCGTCCGGCGCATCCGCCTCCTCGGGCTGGACGTGGCCGTCGAGAAGACGACGGCCATGACGTTCAGGCCGCCGCGTCGACGCAGACCCCAGGCGGGGCTCCGTGTCCGAGTGGAGGGGGTCCAAGTCCAGGTCGAGAGCTCCATGAAGTATCTCGGTCTGGTGCTGGACCCCCGATGGGATTTCGAGGAGCATTTCAAGCTCCTCGCCCCAAGGCTGTCTGCCGCCGCGGCAGCCCTCGGACGGGTCGTCCCCAACGTGGGGGGACCGGGCGCAGCGTGCCGTCGACTTTATCAGACGGTGATAAAGTCGATGGCGCTGTACGGAGCCCCGATTTGGGCGGAGCGTCTCGCCCCCCGAACGATGGCCCTCCTGCGCAGGCCGCAGAGGGTCATTGCCACCCGGGCCGTGCGGGCCTACAGCACGGTCTCTCACGGGGCGGCCTGCGTTCTAGCGGGCTCGCCTCCGTGGGATGTCGAGGCACGCGTCCTTGCGGCCGTGCACCGACATCGGGTAGCAGCGAGGAGTCGGGGGGAGCGGCCCCTCCCGCAGGAGGTGGCGCGCGCGAGGCACCTGGCGCAGAGGGAGGCTCTCCGCCAGTGGGCCGAGACGCTCGCCCACCCAGCTGCCGGCCACTGGACGATCGAGGCCGTTCGTCCAGTGTTGGAGGAGTGGGTTGGGCGCCGGCGAGGCAGCCTCACCTACCGGATGGTGCAGATGATGACCGGGCACGGGTGCTTCGGACATTATCTGCACCATGTCGCACGGAGGGAGCAGACGCCGCAGTGTCACCATTGCGGCGCTCCCGACGACACTGCCGGGCACACCCTCTCGGAGTGCCCGGCCTGGCGACCCCAGCGCGATGCATTAGCCCTCGCGCTGGGCCTAGGTAGGGGTACGCCCGTCGCGCTGGCCAGCGTCGCACGGGAGATGCTGACCAGCGCGGCGGCGTGGGAGGCTGTCGCCTCCTTCTGCGAGGACGTTATCTCGCAGAAGGAGGCTGCGGAGCGGACGCGAGAGGATGACCCTCTCGCCGCACCGCTCCGGCGCAGGCGGTTGGGGAGGAGGAGGCGTGCGTTCCTCAACGCGCGCCAGCTCCCCTAGCAAGCTGGCGGTTGAAATGGCTCGGCCGGATGACAACCGGCCGAGAGATACTTTTCACCCCTAGCTTGGCCGTCTGGGGGGGTCGAATTTCTCAAGATACTTGTCGACCCCCTCCGTAGAGGTAAGCCCTGGCACCAGGCAACCCTCCAGGGGGCACAATCGGGGAATGGCCAACGCCGATCCCGATTGTGTCCCCACGGAGGTCTAAGTATCTAGAGAGTTTTTAGCCGGTAGTGGGTCTTCTACCCGAGTCCTGCATATCCAAGGGGTGGCCTAGTCAGCTGAATGCCCTTGTCGAATACCGTAAAGACTGTATTTTCTCTCTTGTAAAAAAAAAAAATGGTCCTACTGGTCCTGGCCCCGGTCTCGCCGGTCCTAGTCCCGGTCCTGGCCCCGGTCTCGCCGGTCTTGGTCCCGGTCCCGCCGGTCCTGGTCTCGGTCTCGCTGGTCCTGGTGACGCCGGTCCTGGTCCCGGTCTCGCTGGTCCTGGTCCCGCCGGTCCTGGTCCCGCCGATCCTGGTCCCGCCGGTCCTGGTCCCGCCCTGGTCCCGGTTCTCCGTGTTGGTGTCGGCGCTCCCGGTGTCTGGTGTTGGAGCAGTGTCGTGTGGCGACCCCGACACTATTGTGTCTGGTGAACGCAGTGTTGGTGTAGTGTTGTGCAGTGCGTGTTGCTGAGCAGACAGGACTGCAGCGCGGCCGCATCGTACACATCAGGACTGCAGTATAGACAGTAAGTTTAGTCTATAAGGTAGTGTTAAGTGAACATTTTTGTGGACCCTAGTGGCATAGCATTAAGTTTGAAACACTTAAGTGGTTAATTTTAAGGTAGGATAAGTTTTTTGAACTTTTATTTGTATATTTATATTGTGTGTTTTTATTTTTCCCTGTGTAAATATACATTCCTGCGTGTGTGTGCGACGGGCGAGGCCCGTATTAGTGGTCCGTTATGGACACTTTTAGCATGTTTGACGCCACAGGGGTGTCAGACAACGAGGTAAGGGACCTCATGGAAGAGGCCTACTCTGAGGACGAGGAGAACGCTCGTGCGGCTGACGAACGTACCTCACACCTCCGCAGGAGGGAAATCGTGGTATGAGGGGGCGGACGGTCGCGTCCACAGGTGGCCGATGGCGGCAGGAGTACCCCAGGGTTCCGTGCTGGGCCCTCTGCTCTGGAACCTGGGGTACAACTGGGTTCTGCGGGGCAACCTCCTGCCGAACATAGAGGTTGTCTGCTTCGCCGACGACACCCTTGTTGCGGCGAAGGGGCGCACGTATGAGGAGGCGGTCCACCTGGCGTCGGTCGGCACGACGATGGTCGTCCGGCGCATCCGCCTCCTCGGGCTGGACGTGACCGTCGAAAAGACGACGGCCATGACGTTCAGGCCGCGGGGCGGCCTGCGTTTTAGCGGGCTCGCCTCCGTGGGATGTCGAGGCACGCGTCCTTGTGGCCGTGCACCGACATCGGGTGGCAGCGAGGAGTCGGGGTGAGCGGCCCCTCCCGCAGGAGGTGGCGCGCACGAGGCACCTGGCGCAGAGGGAGGCTCTCCGCCAGTGGGCCGAGACGCTCGCCCACCCAGCTGCCGGCCACTGGACGATCGAGGCCGTTCGTCCAGTGTTGGAGGAGTAGGTTCCTCCGCCGGCAGGGCAGCCTCACCTACCGGATGGTGCAGATGATGACCGGGCACGGGTACTTCGGCCATTATCTGCATCATGTCGCACGGAGGGAGCAGACGCCGCAGTGTCACCATTGCGGGGCTCCCGACGACACGGCCGGGCACACCCTCTCGGAGTGCCCGGCCTGGCGACCCCAGCGCGATGCATTAATTAGCCCTCGCGCTGGGCCTAGGTAGGGGTGCGCCCGTCGCGCTGGCCAGCGTCGCACGCGAGATGCTGACCAGCGCGGCGGCGTGGGAGGCTGTCGCCTCCTTCTGTGAGGATGTTATCTTGCAGAAGGAGGCTGCGGAGCGGGCGTGAGAGGATGACCCTCTCGCCGCACCGCTCCGGCGCAGGCGGTTGGGAAGGAGAAGGCGTGCGTTCCTGAACGCACGCCACCAACTCCCCTAGCAAGCTGGGGACTGAAACGGCTCGGCCGGCTGACCACCGGTCGAGAGACACTTTTTACCCCTAGCTTGGCCGCCTGGGGGGTCGAATTTGGAGATACTTGTCGATCCCCCCGTAGAGGTAACTCCTGGCGCGTGTGCCAGGCAACCCTCCAGGGGGCACAATCGGGGAATGGCTAACGCCGATCCCGATTGTGTCCCTACGGAGGTAGAAGTATCTGGAGGGTTTTTAGCCGGTATGGGGTCTTCTACCCGAGTCCGGCATATCCTTGGGGTGTCCTCGTCAGTCGGCCCCTTGTCGAATCCGTAAGAAGGATTTTCCCTCCTAAAAAAATTTAAAAAAAGGGTAGGCTCGAGCACCTCGGTGGGGACATTTATCAGCTGTGGTGAAGTGAAGAATTTATGTATGATATTATATCGTATAGTATTATTAGGTTTTTGCTGTTATTTATACGTTTTCTGTTGCACATGCAAATTATTCGCGGGTCTACTGGAAAAACTAACCTCTAACACTTAAAAGTCAAGGCTACTTCCATCATCGGCTCAGCTTGGAAAAAGAGTCCTTGAAATGATGACTAGGTACCTGACGCAAATACCTGACTAGATTCAGATATAGCATGAAACACGTTGGAAGTGCCCATGGTTTACCTTGATTTTCCGGGGATTCAATCAGCAGATCCTAAGTTGGTAACAATGGGACCATCTCACATGTTTATTCTGTCAAATACAAAAATAATTTTGACAATCGAGTAAAAATATAAAAAACATACAATCGAATTCAGAACCTTTTGTGAAGTCAGTTAAAAATATAAGGCAGGCTAATTTGTAATAAAATCTTGCTATTCATCGGTCGCAAACTCTCCAACATTCTTTATCATTTCAGACAACTACAGTTTATAGCATAAAGCTATGTGACAGTCGAAATTAGAGCAAGATAGCACTACACACTGCCATTGTGGTATCTCTGTTCAGGGCCTATTTCAAGCTTGTTTTGAGCGCTCGTAGTAAGCCTTTGGACCCGAGGCCAGCTGCAGTTGGAATCGTAAAAAGGTCGTTATCTAGAAACTGAAGATTTATGACTTAAGTCAACGCGTGAAAATCACAATCCCTAGGTTATAAAACTTCGCTGTCCAAAATTGTAGGTATTCAAATGGTCTTGTTGAAGTGTCACCAGTGGCATGCATTGTCTATGTCTAGTTCAGTAATTTCTTGGTCGTCTTTTTTAGGGTTTCTTTGATATTCGAGTTGCTTTGTCAAATAAGGTATCATTATATCCATAATCAATTATATAGTTGTGTATTTGTTTGTCTTGTGTATTCTTCGGGAATCAGGCCCCAACACCTGCTTGGGTACCTCTATAGTATCTATATCTACAGCAAACAGCGGTGCTTTCATACGCGTGTCCCAGTTAGAAGGATGAGCAGGTTGTAAAGATACTGGATATTGTTACCATATATTATTTCACAGCTGGCAAGCTAAACTTCGTAGAGTAGAAATTTACATGTGTTATAATCACCATTAGCTGGGCACTCGGCTGTCAATTTTGTTGTATAAAAACATTAACTTCTCGCTGTGCTCGCGTACCGAGTTTTATTTTATGTTTCTAGTTCCGATAGTTTGGGTTCTACGGTGATACCTCAATCAGTCACTCACCAAAGCATTCAATAAAACAAGATATGCACAAAAATGGCATTAACCTTAGGAACTTACTGCGCAACAGGTTGCGGGTTCGATTCCCGCACGGGACAGATGTTTTGTATGGCCTACAGAAATTTGTTCCGGTCTGGGCGTATGTGCATGTGATATTCTATGTTTGTAACTGCACCCACGATACAGGAGAAAATCCTAGTGTGGGGCGACGTTTTTTTTAAGATAAAAAAAAAAAAAAAAAAAAACTTACAAAAGTGTATTCAAATTTTATTTCCCTACATTGCATTGCGAAATTATCTCAAATTTCTTTACTCAGTTATTGTTCGGTACCGATCCGATTCGAATCCACCTGCTGACTGAATTACTCAATTGCCCAAAACTTGGGTGGAAATAGGACAGTTATAGAAACTCGCTTAACCTCTCTATTCCAATAGGGAAAGCAATTAAAATCGCTTACCGTGCAAACATTACGTTTAGCTACGGCACGTCACCTAATCCCGGACTATCGTTTAACGCTCCGCTAATCCACCAGATACCAATTAAATGTTTTGAAACCACTTAACACAAATGCTACTTATCATTTAAACTGATTTCTGCGGCTCCCAAACTTTTGTAAGGTTTATGGTTAATATGCAAATAATAAAAGGGTACTTTATTCGTTGCATTTGTTCAGAGTCTAACTAGATTTTTGCCTGAGACTTTACCTGTGTGGATTACATTTTGGTCGTTCTCGCTGGGACATCGCAAATTTCGGAAAATATTCCAAATAGGTTACATTTTTAAAGTTCAATTATCATACCCCACTGATCTTTTTTTGCGATGGGTGTGTATCATAAATACAAACACTCTCGTATTTAAAAATAATCAAAAAATGATCTTTCGACGCGGTTATAATAATTTATGTTAATAAACAGAAACTTTCAAAGGAAAGCCCGTTTTATCGTTAATTCTAACTTAAAATGAACTTGTAATCACTATATCGCCCTTTTGAGGGTGGAATTTTCAAAAACGCTAAAAGACTATTGGTCAGTTTCACCAACCTTATCTTAGCTTAGGAAACTCCTAAGATGTATGCTGTAACTTTTGTCTTTAATGAAAAGAATGTAACGGCATGCCAACTAAGAGTAGCCTAAGCTAAGACAAGGTTAGTGAAATTGGCCATTAATCATTTCTAAAATTTCGTATTTTAGCTCCAAAAATAACATAGTTGCATTAAAACTTTCGCCTATTTCACTCCTTAGGAGTTGAATTTCTGAATACCGAAATGACCTACGGATGTCTCCGACATTTTATCGATCTGTGTGTCAATTTCAGTCCAATCCATCCAAGGAACTGAATGCATTGATAGATCAAAAGATACGTTAAATAAATAACACTCACCAGTTACAATGGTATGTAAATCATGCAATATGGAGGTAAATGTGTTGTTGATTGTTGTTGTCATTTATTTCTATGTAATTTATAGAAAAGTAACACCGCTAGCTTTTAAGCTAGGCAATGCTGTTCAAGTTGCTAATAACAATCAATGCGTACATATATTTGTTAAGGTTATTTTTAGTATAATATTATGTATAATTTGTTTTTTTACATTAGTTTTGGAGAATGAACTGCCAGAAACTAATTAAACTACAATATATTAAATTTACATTATTAAGTACATGTTTAAATTACCTACTTTTGTGTTTGCAACGAACAAAAATATTTGTCAGCACAATAAAGAAAGCATGTTTAAAACCAACCTTATTACATAATTCCGAAAAAAAAATACTTTGCTAATTTAAAGTATTTAGATTAACCAAAATCTCGAGCATTCACGAATTTCAGAGAACGCGATAAGATTAAGTTCCCTTATTTACAAAAAGAAATGAAGATGTGTTTGGGGATTGGAGTCGCTCACGTCCGTAGGTTTTACCCTCGAGACCCTACACGTGATCCCCGGGTGGTGCTAATCGAGTGACCAACTTCTGGTGGTAGGGCTTGAAAAACCCGACTGGCTAGCGACCACCGTGCGCATGACGTAAAACCCGTCAAGTGGCCATTTTTGTCCGCGTTTCGGGATCAGTATGCGCACAGCCAGAGCTTGAGGGGTCGTTGCTGCGATTCGTATGGTTTGTGCGGGCTTCCGTCGACCCAGTGCCAGGTTGACTGCGTTGACCCTCCGCCCAGGAAGACCCGAAGAAACGGCTGTTCCGCTGGCCGCCCGTGGTATAGTACAGGGGCCCAAGCGGACCTAACCAGTCCGTGAGGCTGCCCCACCATGCCACGCATAATCTCGGGGTGGTCCGTCGTGCCGGTTGGTGACCGGACGGTGGGTCCCGGCGGCCACTTCCGGGGGGGTTCGGGGGCCCTTCCGTGCGGAGGGTCAGCGCAAATCAGCTGTCGGCTGTTCCCTGGCGAAACAGGCCTACACACATTAACTATGCGAAGCGCAGCAAGGACACCTCAGTTTCACGCCTCTCACTCCAATAATTATGGCAGCGCAAAATATTAAGACTGGTCGTACAGCGGTGCATTATCCCACCAAAACACCATTATTCGAGGTGGGGCTCGCTAACATCCGCGGGCTCCATTCTAACCTCTTAGCTGTCCACCACCATCTCGAGACAGCCCGTCCAGCAATGCTGTTTTTGACGGAGACGCAAATTATCTGCCCGGCCGATACAGGCTACCTTAATTACCCCGGCTACGCTCTTGAGGAGTCCTTCAAGGCGAAGGCTGGTGTTTGCTTGTTCGTCCGGGCGGACGTTTGCTGTCGTCGCCTGCGCTGTTTGGAGGAACCTTCCTTTTCCATCCTTGCGGTACACGTCGATTTTGGCACTCATTGCCGTGTCTACGTCTGCGTCTACCGCTCCCATCGTGGTGACTTGGAGACAACTCGACTTTTTGAACATCTAAGTCGGGTGGCAGATGACGCGCAGGAGCGATTTCCTTCCGCCGAGCTGGTGTTTTTAGGGGACTTCAATGCTCACCACGAGTTGTGGTTAAGTTCCTCTAAAACTGACCATGCGGGTAGGACTGCCCACGCATTCGCTCTCACGCACGACCTGACACAATTGGTCACCCAGAACACCAGGGTACCAGATATTATCGGTCAAGCGCCCTCTTTATTGGACCTTCTGTTGACAAATCGCCCTGACGGATATCAGGTGGTGGTTCGAGCTCCACTAGGATCTTCGGATCACTGCCTGGTATCCGTCTCAGTGCCTCAGGCGTCACGACCGTCGCCTGTGGTTGCAGCACGCCGTCTGTGGCACTATGCGTCAGCAGATTGGGACGGTATGCGGGATTATTACGCATCTGTTCCTTGGTGGCAGCGCTGTTTCAATAGGATGGATCTGGACTCCTGCGCTACCTCTGTTGCTGACGAGATCATACTAGGAATGGAATATTATATTCCGCATTCCAATCTCGTCAGTAGAGGCAGACGTAACCTCTGGTTCAATCGCGAGTGCGCCTCTGCTGTTGAAAACAAACAGCTGGCTTACCGCGCTTGGATCAGAGGCCGAGCATCTAAGGATCCCAATACAAGCCTACTGAAAACAGCCTACAATAATGCCACCAAGTTATGTAAGAGGGCTTACATTAGAGCGGATGCTCAGCGCATTGCACAAGTGGGCCAGGAACTGTTATCGCACCCTACGGGTAGCCGTTCTTTTTGGCGCCTGGCCAAAGCTGTGCAATCAAACTTCTGCCAACCCTCGCTGCCACCGCTGAGACTTGCCGATGGCTCACTTGCTCATCAGCCGCAGGAGAAAGCCGACCTCCTGGCAAAACTCTTTGCGGCTCATTCCCGTGTCGATGACTGTGGTACACAACCTCCGAAACTGTCCCATTGTGGCAGCACCATGCCCGATATCCGTATCAGACAGCGTGATGTGCGGGCGGAGCTCCAGTCGATCGATACTCGAAAAGCAAGTGGACCAGACGGCATTCCTGCGATTGTTCTTAAGAAGTGTGCAGCGGAGTTGACTCCGGTCCTTACGCGTCTATACCGTCTGTCGTTCTCTGCTGGTTGTGTGCCGAAATCTTGGAAAGAGGCCAATGTCCAGCCGGTTCCCAAAAAGGGAGATCGTTCTGATCCGGCTAACTATCGTCCTATAGCCGTCACTTCCATTTTGTGTAAAATCATGGAGAGGATCCTTAATACACAGCTGATCCGTTACCTGGAAGGTCACTCGTTACTTAATGACCGACAGTATGGGTTTCGTCCTAAACGGTCAACAGGTGACCTTCTAGCATTCCTTTTGCACAAATGGGGTGAATCTATCGATAAGCGCGGCGAATCGGTGGCTATTAGTCTCGACATCGCCAAAGCTTTTGATAGAGTCTGGCACAAGGCTCTTCTTTCCAAGCTTCCGGCATACGGATTACCCGCGCCGTTCTGTACGTGGATTGCCAGCTTCCTCCACGAGCGTAGAATTCGCGTTGTCGTTGACGGCTGCGCTTCGCGGTTCGTGGCAGTGAACGCTGGTGTTCCGCAAGGCTCCGTTCTATCCCCCACATTGTTTCTTCTGCATATCAATGATATGCTTTCCTTGGGAGCTATACATTGCTATGCGGACGACAGTACAGTGCATGGGGGATATCACGGAACCTCGGGGGCTGCTCGTGGTGATATTGGTATGGAAAGGCAGAATCTTATCATTGAGCTCAACAGGACGCTGGACCTCGTCTCCGAATGGGGCTCCAACAATCTTGTTGAGTTCAATGCTAAGAAAACACAGGTGTGCGTGTTCTCGGCGAAAAGGTCACCTTTCCTCCCCCTTCCTTCTCTTCAGGGCACAACCCTTCACACACAGAGCAACATCACCTTGCTCGGAATGAACATTCGCTGCGATCTGAACCCCAGAGACTACATCGAATCCGTCATAACTACTGCCTCACGGAAACTCGGTGTCCTGAACAAGGTGCGTAGGTATTTTGCGCCGGACCAACTATGCTTGTTGTATAAAACTCAGGTTAGGTCTTGCGTGGAATATTGCTCGCACCTTTGGGACGGCTCCGCTCAGTACCTCCTCGATGCTCTGGACAGATTGCAGCGTCGCGCTATTCGCATAATTGGCGATGTAGAGGCAACTAACACCCTCGAGCCTCTACAACTTCGTCGTGACATCGCCTCTCTTAGCGCCTTTTACCGAATGTTCCATGGGGAATGCTCTGAGGAGCTCTTTAACCTTATCCCTCCCTCTCCATTCCTTAACAGAAACACGCGTAAGGGCCTTCGGAGTCATCCGTACACTGTGTCCTCCTTTTCACACCGTACCAAGAAATTCCAAGATTCCTTCTTCTGTCGTTCATCCCACACTTGGAATTCTCTACCTGCGCACATGTTTCCCCCATCCTACAACATGGGTTCCTTCAAAAGAGGCGTGAAAAAGCATCTTTTGGGCCGGCAAGGGGCGGGCAGGTAGGAGAGTGGATGTCGTCCCTACTCTATCTGTCAACTCATTTGGGCCTCTTTCACCGCTTAACATCAGGCGGGAGGAGGTCATTTGCCGGGCCATCCATAAAAAAAAAAAAAAAAAATGTTGATCCCTATCTCCAAGGGACGTCCGTGACACGCCGGGCGGTAGCTATCTTCGTGAGTGATTTTGGCAGAAATAAAAAGCTTGTTGCGTCACAAACACACTATACTTTGTCTATTTTATCTCACGGCTCCACCGGCGTTTAAGAGGATTGTGAAGCTGTCAATTTTCATACAAAAAGCGATAACGCTTTTCTCCCTCTTTACATAGTCCAATTTAGATATAATGAAGATCTAGGTTTGTACGTTTTGATTTTGAAGTAATATTGCTCAGAATATAAATTATTAGCATATAAATATCTATATTTGAGACTTAAGAACTACCTCGAGCATTTTTTCTTTTCTTTGACTAAATTGTACTGAATTACAAAAAAGCATAATGTATTAGAAATGGCGGCTCATCGAGCCGGTACCGTCAGCTACCCACGAGTGTGAGTATAGATGGAAATAGAGTGCGAGCGAGAAGTGAATACATGCGCCGCCATTTCTAATCCCATTCTTTAACCGCACGAGTTGTACTTGAAGCAATCTCGATCGAGGCAGCCTGGCCACGAGTGGCTCGTGGCAAGACTCATCATCATCATCATCATTTCAGCCAAGAGACGCCCACTGCTGGTCATAGGCCTCCCCTAGGGATCTCCAAACCGATCGGTCCTGCGCCTCCCGCATCCAGCGGCTTCCCGCGACCTTCACCAGATCGTCGGTCCACCTTGTGGGGGGCCTACCAACGCTGCGTCTCCCGGTACGCGGCCGCCACTCGAGGACCTTTCCGCCCCAACGGCCGTCAGTCCTGCGAGCTGTGTCCTGCCCACTGCCACTTAAGGTTTGCAATTCTTTGGGCTATGTCGGCGACTCTAGTTCTTCTACGGATCTCTTCATTTCTGATGCGATCGCGTAGAGAAACCCCGAGCATAGCCCTTGCCCTTTGAGTGACATTGAGCCTTCTGATGAGACTCATTGTAAACGGCCACGTCTCAGTTCCGTACGTCATCACTGGCAACACGCACGAATTGAAGACTTTCGTCTTAAGACACTGCGGCAAGACTGCCTCGATAGAATATTTTGATCACATGAGGCAACAAGCGAGGCCGGGTGACGGTTTGCAGCCGCATTCATTCGGTGTCCTAAATAAAAGGAAGTGTACAGCCTTGATTCGCCTTACACATTGCATTTTTTTTATTGCTACTAAGTTGGCAAACAAGCAAACTGCCCACCTGATGGTAAGTGGTAACAGTCACCTATAATACATGTGGCTCCTTTGAGATTCGCAGTAAAACTGCAACCCCCACAAGATCCACAGTGTACGTTGCCAACTTGTGACTTAAGATGTAAAGTCACGGTACCCAGTAAGCATGCGAAAGACGAACGTATTAAGAAGCTTACGAAATTAATAATAAAACATACGATTAAATTACAAATCTTATAGTATTTATTTTTAATGTCAACCACAATTTATAATGTCTGTTCATATGAAATCAAACCAAATAATTTAGATTTAGTTATCATCGTCAAGTCCAAACTATTAAAGCTCCACATATGAAAAGGCTCCTTTTATAAGCTAACATCCACTAGGAAAAGGTTTTTTTCTGAAATTCAACTCCTAAGAGGGTAGATAACCCATAAAGGTTGAATTTCGTTATTTTTTAAGCTAAAAGCATGGGTTAATACAAAGAATGAAGAAGGTTTTAGTTTTTTTTAAAGAATTTCTCTGTTAACGGGGTGATAGGTTTGAGTGTTGGACTTTTTTTCAATGCTTGTGCATTATGGTTTGTACTGCGGGAAAATATAGAGTACCCACTGGAAAAAAGCTAAAATGACGCAGGCAAAGCTGCGAGCTAAAAGCGAATTATATGAAAATTAAAGTAGTAGATACTTGTTTCGCGAAATTACATTCGAATGCAATCCAAGAGAAAATGTTAATATCACACCTATGCCACTGGAAGATATATTGAATGTATATATTTTGTTTCTTAACTACGCTATTTTATAATAAAAAACTTGGAACACGGTAATGCCTAAAAATGGTGAAACTGCTGGATGAATGACTGCAAGTGGTACTTACGTCCACATTTGCGAGGCGCGCATTGTCGAGACACCTTTGGGCACAGTCGAAAAACCGACTCTCGACGGCTCGTATCGCCGCGGTCATAGGTTCGTATGCACTAATGCGAACGAACCTCAAATCGTATGCACTAATTAAGCCAACGGAGAGAAATATGCATGCCTCAACCCGAGGCTGTGCAAGTCCGTTCGCAGCTTTAGTTTTAACACCCGCGTCCTAAACAATTAATTTTGTACAAACTAAAAAATATTGTAATGAGAATTAAATAGGTATTTTTTTAATCTGTAAATTTTACTTCTTATTGTTTCTTTCTTTTACTGTATTTAAACACACGTACCCTTCTTAAAATAGCAAGCGCAAGAAATTCACCGTCTCAATTATTTCTTCTCTTGTAAAGCTTTTTTTACAAGAAATTTGGCAAACAAACAGACTACAAATCTGATGGTATGTATGTATGATAGATAATTGTGACATGAGACATGTCACAGTCATCCAGAAGTTTCACAGCCTGTCCCTGTACCCTTCAAATCAGAACACAGCAGCAAACGTTCCTTTGCGGCAGAAATAGGCAGAGGTACCTGCCCGCGCAGACGGTTCTCTAAAACTAAGTTTTCCGCTAGATAAAGTTACGGCTTGCTCATGAAACCCTTTGTCTATTGTTCTTATATTTAGGGTAAGACAATAAGTATGGTTATTCGTAATTTCAGAGAAATGGTAAAAAGTATCAAACTGGTTATAGTCGATAGACACCCACTGGATATTCAATTTCAATTTCAAAGCCTTTTATTTACTAATAATACATGATACAATAAATATGCTTAACAATTAATTATTTTTCTTCTCAGTTTGTCTTTTTGACACAAAGGCCTCCTCCAGGCTCTTCCATGTTTTCCTCTCACGTGCCATTGTGGTCCAAAGTGGACCAATAGCTCCTCGGAGCTCATCTGACTATCTCCTACATTGTCTACCCCTCTTCCTCTTTATATTGTAGCGAGGGGTCCATTCTGCTAATGCTCTGGTCCATTTCTCCCTTCGTTCTCTGAGCATGTGGCCTGTCCACCTCCACTTCATCCTTCTTACTTTTGTTTCGACATCCTCCCACTTTGTGATCCTGTTTATGTCTACAGCTTTTATTCTGTCTCTCTTGGTACAGCCCAATACACTTCTCTCCATGCTTCTTTGACATGCTTCTGTCACTGGATATAGGCATCCCTTAAGATATCCAAATTGATCGGTCCAGTCGCATTCAGCTTGGAGAATACACAGTGCAGGCGTAGCACGGGCTGCCAAGAAAATTGTGATAAGACTCAATGACACGTATCCCTCGAGGAGCGTCAAGAAATTTTTATCACGTCAGTCACTAAGGCTGCGTTCCGAAAATCAATAAGAGTCACTATTAGCGCGCTCAAACGCGTCCCGAAATGTTGTGCGCCTTTATGTTAGCTGGCATGAAGAGGAACTGTCAGTCTGACGTTTGACAATTGTGTTTTCGGTTCAAAATGACTGTACCTGTTCTGGATGAGCAGCGGGGAAACAATGTTGTCATTAAAATCTACGTAACAAAAATACTGAGAAGCAATCAAAAGCAAAATGACCTACTCAAACCAAATTTTTAACTCGACATTTGACAAATTGATACGCTAAAACCCCGGACCGGAATCATAAGCATCATAAGCACTGTTAGCATTTTTAGTGTTCTTTTCAATTTGAACCAGGCGATTATAATCGCTAGCACTGTGAATGCTGATATCGGACCGCAGCATAAATACGCGCCGCCGTGCTACACTTTAAGACAGAGATTATCTCACTTAAATTGTGAAATAACGCGTGACTCAAATCCCATCTTGGCAGCCCGTGCTACGCCTGCAGGAGCAGCCTTATGAAGGCCGAACTACAACTACTGGTCACCGCTCTGAGCGGTGGCGCCTGCTGTGTCCTATCGATACTCATTAGTAGTCATTAGTAGGTACACTTGTTTTTAGTCGTTAGTCGTGTCACAGCTAGCTGTCACTAAGGAGTAACAGTGCATCTTTTTATGTGACGTAAAACACAGACGCAAATGAAATCTGCAGTTCGTGAACACGCTCTCGACGGACCTAGACATATTTGATTTATTAACAACAAATCCTCTCTAAAGAACACCCATACATCCCAAAGATACTACGTGAGGTTATTGAAAATCACAAATACCCGAATTTCAATGGTTGGAAAATTCCAACTGCTTGGAATCATCAAAATATTAAAATCCCAAGCCCGTCCACAAACTGCCAAAACCAAGATACCTTGAGCTCTGTTTGCGTGAAACGGACTACATAAATATATGAGATGACTGTACTAAAATAATCAATATGATGTTAATCTTCACTCTATGACACCCACCAGCTTATACGAGACTCTTCCCTCCCCCGCCTCTCCGTTCGTAGCAGAAAAATCTAGCTAAGTTGTTTTTTTTTTTTTTTTTTTTTTTTAGGCCCTTGCGGGCACTTAAAATCGTCAATTTTACACATTTTACAAAATTATTAAAACATAAAAAATATTCTACTAAAATCAAGCTAACCCGTGCGCTAGTGGCAAGTACATCCGCGGAGTTGATGCCGCGCATGTAATCGCCAAGAGCGACCCGATTCCGAATGTAGGGGCTAACATGAGAAGAATCGGGCAAGAAACTCATGTGCCAAAACTCTTTTAAAATCGCCAAATGTCTTACAAATTGTGAATATTACAAAACTATTTAGAGAACGAGCAATTCATTTCTTTTACCGCCACGCTGCCTTATCATTAAAAAAATCTTTAACACTGTAATAAGCCTTTTTGCTTAACTGAGCTTTAATTAAAATTTTAAATTTATTTACTGACAAGTCATGCATGTTACATGGCAGCGTGTTGTACATTCGTATACAGTGACCTGCAAAAGAGTTGCTTATTTTATGGAGCCTATATGTGGGCATTGCTAGCTTGTCTTTATTTCTTAAATTTAAATTATGATAGTCACTATTTTTACTGAATTTGATATCTTTATTCTTGTGTGCATACAGTAAGTTTTCATAAATATATTGTGAATGTACAGTCATAATATCAATTTCTTTGAATTTTTCTTTTAAAGACTCTCGGGAGCCCATCCCATAGATCGCCCGAACAGCCCTCTTCTGCAGTACAAAAATGCAGCCAATATCGGCGGCATTTCCCCACAGTAGTATCCCGTATGACATAATACTGTGAAAGTAGCTAAAATAGACTAACCGCGCAGTTTTCACATCTGTTATTTGACGAATCATTTTAACGGCGTATGCTGCAGAACTTAGTCTGTTCGATAGGCATTCAATATGAGGACCCCATTGTAACTTAGAATCTAAAGTTATACCCAGAAATACAGTTTGATTGGCCAGCTCTATTTCTTCATCCCTAACCTTGACTTTGGCTTTAACTAATCGAACGTAGACGCAAACTCTTACGTTTTGATGCGGGCAGTGCGGGCTTGCACGCGCCGGCACTTTGAGCGCATACCGGTCGCAATGTGTGAATTGTCATTCAGTATCAATAAAATACTCTTTACATTGTGATATCTTTTATAACAATCATTCTATATTCTTTATGGTCCTTCGAGCCGGATCATATAATGATGCCTGCAATGGCTGTGTTGCTACAACAAAAAAAACATGATTAGGAACAGTTTTCTTTGCAGAGTCCAGAATAGATTTGGGAGTTATGAAAGCCAAAGGCCCTATGAGCGACAGGCCATTTTAGAGCGGCACAAAATGGCGCGGGCGGGCGTGACGTAGTTACCGCGCCTTGTACATTTCCCGCTCGCGACCGTTTACGCCGCTCGGTGTTTCACGGCTGTCATTCGTGTCATTGTAGCTGAGTAGGGTTACTGGCGTCCGCTTATCATTTATCAATCTGGTATTGGTTGTGTCTGGGATTACCTTTTTATTCACACCGCTATTACCTTTTTATTCACATACATAAGCGATGTCCCATCAGATATTATTGGAATTCCGTACATCCTCATATAAAAGAGGAAATATACGGGATCTCGAAGCTATACGGGATTTTACCTAACTATATACGAATGATTTAAATAATTTAGTTGTTAAGGGTTATAATAATATTATTAATCTGTGACAAGAGATTCACAGGTTAGCTGGAAGAGATCTCTCTAAGAGAAGTTAGCGTTAGGTGACACATGGACGCAGAAATTAATCAATTATTATTTATTTATTGCACACTACAAAAAGTATGTACAGTACAAGCCAACTTGGTGCCATATGGTATTTTCTACCAGTCAACTGTGAAATATCCTAAAATTTCATAATTTTTTAGACGGTAGTTAAAAAAAATGAATTAAGCTTTAATGCAGAGTAAATATATTGTACAATCAGCGGTCTTAATACCATATGGCATTCTCTCAACCAGTAGATCCGATAGAGTTTATGGCGGTGCTTCAACAGAATAATCATGAATTGTATTTGCTATGGTATATGTTATATACTTATTAGTTTAAGTATTATTATTTAGTCAGATAAATATTACCTTTTTCAGTTCTTTTTAAATTTTAAATTTCGTACGAATCAGAGGAATTATAGTTTTGGTTGAACCCAAGTGACGTTCCGTCTATTCTCATTTTATTTTGTGTCGAGTTACCACCCTCGGCTCCAATATAGCTAAACGAAGAAGACAGAAACCGGAGCTTACCGCAAATTCCATGAATATCTAATCCGTTCTGTTGTGCAGAATACTAACTTAAAAGCGCTCTTTAGAGAGTAACAATAAAACACACAACCCTTGGGAATTCACCAATTATTTAATTATGTAGCGAAAGCTGATGCAACGCTTAGAATCAATTATACAACCTACGAGTACTATATAGCTTTATAGGTACCTTATATAGCTTTGACAAGTTCTTGCATACGATATTATCTACAGACAAAAAATAGAGCTTTCACAGGGTTAACAAGCTAATTTAGGCAATTTGCTTGTTTCCTACTAACTTGATGCAAATTTTAATTTAGTAAATGTAATTTAGTAATTTAGCCTTAAATGTAGTTAGTATGCGCATGTTGTTCTTGTAGGATTTGCAGATCTGCAATCCCCACAAAGAACCCAGTGTACGTCTACTAGAATGTAAGATGTTTAGTCATAGCATACATTGAGTTCATTGAGTTATATGATAGTACCCAATAATTTCACTACTCTTTAAGCCGGAACACAGCCAACTTGGAGATGTAGGTAGAAAGTATCGCGTCTCCCTCTATCCGATGTTATCCAGAGAGCTTACTTTTATTAATAAGCTATAACAGAAATATTGCATTCAATTGATTCAACCAATTATAATGCCTCATTGCAACGTATTCCAATTTTTGAAATACAATCTGCGCTCTGATTGGTCGATTGGAATCTCGCGCAGCTTTAACTCTCTTAATATCAAATTTCATTTCTGAATGAGCGTAATGGATAAATAAAAAAACGTGTATATCATGTCCTTATTAGTAATTTATTACTAACTAAATTATTTCCATAAATTGTTCACAAACCATTTCACCATGTCGGTAACATACACCAACCATTGACCCTGATTACCAACAGAATCATTTAAAATATTCACAGAAAAAAAATCTTGTTTGCAGCAACCCTACTCTATTGTCGCACGCCGGAATAGATTCGCGGCACGAGTATGATGGAAAATTGCGGATGCATTTAACCGACCACCTTCAAACATCGATCGTGTACACTGGGTGTGACGTTGCAACCAAATATTTCGACCATTATCGACTAGCGAATCATTAGACCCTCCATGTAGTCAAATTGTTTTAAAGGTCTATTAGTCGGTTGAACAAAAATATTGAACTTTATTACCGGAGGAATACTTTGTACCAGAATCGTCTGCCGGTCTGCATGAGTACCTCTATCTTATCTATTTCTGCCTCCAAGCAGCAGTGCTTACATTTTCTGTATTACTGTTTGACAGGCAGTGAAATTACTGGGTACTGTGACTTGACATCTGATATCACAAGTTGGCAAAGTACATTGGCATTCTGGTAGGGGCGAGACATTTGCAATTCTTACAGAAGTCACATGTATGTACCAATATATTCCAATCCATGTTGTACCTACTTTCGTACCTTTACTATCTAGTGGGCAGCCCGCTTGCTTGGCAACTTTGTTAAATAAAAAAATATACAGGGTGTATCTGAACACCCCAATAACATTCAAGGGTATGTATCAATCAGAAGTAGAGATTCTGTAGGAAAAATATTAGGGCTAAAAAACCTACTTTTTTTCCCATACAGTGTACAAGTGCCGACAGCCCTACGTAAGCGTACGAGGAATACTACGCTCACGTCATACAAACTAAATAAATTATTTTTTGGTATTAAATGCCGACAGTCCTACGTAAGCATACTAGGAATACTACGCTCACGTCCGTCACGTGTCATTTTGTGTTTAAATTTCTTTTGTGTTAAGAGCTGATTATGGTTGTCACTTGAAAGTTTTTGCTTTTAGTTTAAAATCAAATAACTCTGAAAGTATTGGGGTTCCAGGTCTCAGACAAGCACCGAAGGTCCATTTAGTATCTACCTTATATGCCCCTTAAATGTTATTGGGGTGTTCGGTTACACCCGGTATAGATCCTGAAGATTACAGAAGATTGGAAGAATACCGATTGAAAAGAGGTTGAGATGAGGTCGATCCGTATTTTTGGATTCACTATTCTTCACACCTTACAAATATACAGGTAGTTAAGTATTTTAATCGTGCATTTATAACTTTTCATCGTCGCAGGGATATTGGTACAACATAATTTTGTAAGCCAAAAATTAGTATTCTAAACGCCAGTAAAATATGATGTTGAAATTAATGAATGTTGTCCCGAATAATTTGATAGATGAGCCAAGCATGTCACTGCGCTACAAGTAATCTCGTAATTTAGATCTCCTACAGAATAGAAGTCCCGTGGGAGGAAACCGGATAATTACAGCTCGCTGGAATATACGCGAACAAAAGCCAATACAGTCAGCTCGAAATAATAAGCCTTACTAATATAGCGTTTTAATATTATAATAATGTAAACCAAAGCGTTTAGATAGCTTTTGCCCATCAAAAAAAAAACTACATCTAGTAGCAAAAGTAAAATATCCCATTTTATTTATTTGGGGAGAGATTTTACAGAACTCCTCACGCATGTCCCAGCTATTTACGTACTTTTTTTAACCGACTTCAAAAAAGGAAATTTCATAATTTTAGGTCAACAGGAAGTACCCTACAGGTTTTGATTCTCTTGTGAAATCGCAAAATATACGAAAATATGTGACATAAATGGCGAAATAAAATCTTTTGAACACCTTGAATTAAAAGCATTATTTTTCACAGCTCAAAGTGACCGTAGCCCGAGTATCTAATATTATGAAGAGGAAAGATTTGTATTGAATAGGCTCTGAATCTACTAGACCGATTTGAAAATTTCTTTCACTAATAAAATGCACTGAGTAACATAGGCTATAGAACATTTTCCTAAGGGAAAATATTGAATTCCCACGGGAAAAACGAAGATAACGCGGGCGAATATAATTTTGGTTTGATATCTCTACACAGAAGGATAGACGGACAACGAAGTATCCTATAAGGGTTCCGTTTTCCCTTTTGAGGTACAGAAATATAAAAATATCTTTTAAATACAAAAATACGAGGAATAAAACACTGTAAATAACAAAGCTTAACAAAATTTACGCTAATTAATTAATATTTGCCCGTTGGCTCCAACAAAATGTAATCCCTCAAAGGGCTTAGTCAACTTGATAATGACTTGGAAAAATACAAACTCACTGTGTCCTGAAAATGTGGTATTTAAGTAAGTTTTACGTTAAGTAGCCTGTATGCGTTTCATCTGAGTTAGCTAACAATTAGACTTTCGAAGCAAAATTTTAACCTTATTTGGTCTAAGGTTTAAATCACTGCCGCATAAAAGGAATCGAGACCGCCATATACCAATGTGTTTTTCGTTTTCCGAATTTCGTAGTCCTCTTATTTAGTATGGTTACACCTTAATTGCATGGTTATTAGTTGATGTGACATGGTACTAAAATGCTTATTTACCTTTGAAGCCAACCGTATAGTATATGTCTGACACTCCTACTGTGAAGGAAAACATCGTGAGGCAACCTGCATACATCTGCGAAGAAATTCAAATGTGTATGTGAAGTCGACCATTCCGCACTGGGCTGGCGTGGTTGACTAAGGCCCAAACAGGGACGTATGAGCTGTTATACTTTTTGATCGCATTGACTTAAGTTTGATTTTTTCACAGCTGAACTGACAGACAGACATACCGACAACAATTCTTTTTCTTTCCGTTCCGTTTTTTTTAAAGGTATGGAACCCTTAAAGTTGTTTTCGCACATCTCTACTTACACCCCATACACTTGCACGTTATTATATTAACCTATAATTCATTTAAAATAAAACATACGCATCGAATTGAGAACCTCTTCCTTTTTTGAAGTCGTTTAAAAATCATTTTTAAAAACAAGTTAAAGCATCAAATATGAGCCCAAACTCGATGGAGTTGTGTCGTTTTATTGCGGAGTTCCTATGGCCACCTTCCGGCTCCAGCATCAGATCAGCTCCATGTTATCATAATATTGTATTGTGACGTAATATACATAAGCGTACAAAATTTCAGTTCAGTCAGAAACCGGGAAATGGGTTTAATTTAACTTGCAAGATTTCATTACAGATGCCGGGACAGGTAAAAGTAAATAAAACAAGTAAAATTATTTTGAAAGAAAGAAGAAAGAAAAATTATTTATTCGGTAGTTACAGTTATAAGTGCACAGATACAATATTTATTAGTAATGACACCGAATTGGACTCCACTCAGCTTGTGTCACGACACAGGGATGCCGTGACGCTGATTTTCAGTGGAACCATATAGAGGGACGCAGAACAATAAAATTGCAAACAATCATTACAAAGTGACAGTTTTGTTTTTAAAAGTAGAATGATTATAGTACAGATTAATATATACATACAATATAAATATGATAAATATATACTAGTGTGAGTGATATAATAAACAATGAAAGAAAATAAATAATAATACAAAGAGGGAACGGCTGTTACTATGCTGTAGTTGAAATTTGGAGGTCATGAAGGTACTTCCGAAGTTGAATTTTAAAAGTCATTATCGATTTAATGTTTTGAATAGGTGGTGGCAAGTTATTCCAGCACTTCGTGGCAGCATAACGAAAGCTGCCACGAAAAGCAGCCGTTCTATGTTGCGGGCATAAAAGTCGTGACGTAATTCTTATTTGACGCTGTGAAAACTCTAATTTGTTAAATAGATAACTAGGTTGTTTACTCTTTATAATACCGAACAGAAGTGTAGCAAAGTGTAATGTATATCGGGAAGTCATATTAAGCCAGTGATGGTGGTTTATAAAAGGGGAAACATGAGAATATTTTGGAATAGGGAAGCAGTATCGGGCACAGGCATTTTAAAAAAACTTTTTTAAATACAAGCTTTTAAGCACAGAAAAAATAATAGTACCAAAGTACAGAAGGATCACTCTCGAAGAAAAGCCAAGTTTAGGTATGAAAATTTACCTACTCTTACGACCTTCATCTGACTGCACGGGAAATTGAAATTTATTGCATGAAACGAGTGTTCCTATTCCGTTACGCGTCGCTGACCCGATACCGATTCGGCGATAAGAGCGCAGGGTTCCCACTCACCGATATGCAGTTATCGTTACAAAAATGACCTCAATTATTAGGCGCATAACACATTGCACCGGACACCGCTCCGGTGTGCGGCGCTGCGGTTTTTAATTTTGACTGAAGAATCTTAATTTGTATACAAAAACCGCAGGGTATAACACACTCACACCGCATGATCGTGCGGTTGTGCGGCGCGCGCAACGGCACCGCACTCCCGGACGGTGATGCAGTGCGGTCCGCGGGGTATGCCACACTGAGCCGCAGTATCGTACGGATTTTTGCGTAGAAAGGACGTGCATACGCGTAATAGATCTCGCCATAGATAATGCGGCGATGCGGGGCGTCGTGCACCGTAGCTCCGGACAGTGATACGGAGCAAACCGTACGGTGGCACGGTTCCGTGCCGCCGCAGCCGCATGCGGTTTTCGTCCCTCCGTACACCGCAGCGGTGTCCGGTGCAATGTGTTATAGGCCCTACTCACGATGCAATTTCGCTAGCAATTTGTTGCTGCGATCTGTTGCAATGCAACAGATTGCGACGTGAATAGGAAGGTTGCAGGTTGCATGCAATTTATCGCAGGTCGCATCGCCCGCGCTAGCGACCGACTGATTGCTGCAACATATTGCGATGTGAATAGCGCGGTTGCATGCAACTTGGCTCAGTCGCACGTGTGCCGCTTAGTCAGCCACACCTCTGTGGTGTAGGTAGCGTTTAGAATTCATAGTAATGAAAATGATCCGCAGAGAAAAAATTGAGAAATCTTCTGGTTCCAAATGAAACATAATGTTGTTTTGCGATATTTTATTTTGTAGCTGTTACCATTTTTTACCTAAAACTGTTTTTTCTTTCTTCTCGCAGGTGTTTAAATTGTATAAGCAAGAGCTAATGCAAATGCTACTTTTTAGGGTTCCGTAACCAAAGAGTAAAAACGGGACCCTTTTAGTAAGACTCCGTTGTCCGTCTGTCTGTCCGTTCGTCCGCTTGTTTGTCACTAGGCTGTATCTCATGAACCTAGCTAGACAGTTGAAATTTTCACAGATAATGTATTTCTGTCATCGCAAATATTTAAGGGGGCCGCCATACAACAAATGTGATTTTTTTGCCGTTTTTTGCTCAATATTAATAACGGCAACAGGTAGACGCTTGAAATATTAACCGAATATTTAGTTGTATATTTACTTTAAAAATAAATAATAAAATTAAAATAAAATAAATATTTAAGGGAGAAAATATTTGAGCTCCCATACAACAATTTTGATTTTTCGCCGTTTTTTGTATAGGTCATTGTACGGAACCCTTAGTGCGCGAGTTCGACTCGCACTTGGCCGGTTTTTGAAATCTAGATAGCGTTGGTAGCATTATAATACGATTCGGTACGTAGGCGTGTACACGTTGTGACGTTAAGGCGTTTGTTTGCAAAATGAAATTGCAAGCGAAGTTACATAGGTGAGTAGAGCACGTGCAACCGCGATTGCAACATGTTGCAGCAACAGATCGCAAGTTAGATTGCATCGTGAGTAGGGCCTATTATGCGCCTTACGTGCGACGCGGCCAGCGTGCGAGCCGAGCGGCAAGCTTTTGCCACATACTGCCCGGTCGGTCCGCCGGCCAAACGTACCTAAACTGCGGAGTGAAACCCCCCTGCTTTTAGTACTCGTCAATACGAATCAAACGAGCCCAAATTCGATGGGGTTGTATCATTTTATTGCGGAGTTCCTATGGCCACCTTCCAGTCCCAGCATCAGATCAGCGCTATGCTTAGAGTATTCAGACGGGAGATGGCAAAGCTGGGCGAACCTCTCTGCCAATTTACGTTGACCATATGACTGTACACGTTATATAAAACTAGTTGACGCGCGGCCGCTGCCATTAGGTGTCGTTTCGTATCGCAAGTAAGAGCTCGTAAAAATGGTTAATTGTA
Organism: Schoenobius gigantellus; assembly: GCA_963935595.1. NCBI lineage: Eukaryota > Metazoa > Arthropoda > Insecta > Lepidoptera > Crambidae > Schoenobius > Schoenobius gigantellus. The sequence continues at coordinate 7,955,614 of OZ012555.1, read as the reverse complement.
GTTTCATCTTGCAAAAGGCTATCCAGTAACTCAAACCTTCAAGACTATGGCGTTTCCTATCACATGTAAGTATAAAATATTCATTACGTGTTTTATTTGAATACAATTTTGATCTAATTTTTATGCCGTTACGATAGAAAAATACAATGGTACGTTGGTAGCTCAACACAGTACACGGGCATGATTCGCGGGCGCTTGCGCAGATACATGTTAATTTGTCGATGTGTGTGTGTTGCTTTATAGTAAGGTAATATTTTTATAGTGTGCGTGTCTGTAATTGAATGCTAGGTTTTCGTAGTGTGCCTTGCGTGTTTACTTCGCCTCCCGAAAAATGTGGCAGAAAAATGTATACTGCGATTTGTTGCGTACCATATCCCTAGGCTAAATGATCTAAGGTGCTATGTCATGTCATCATATTATTGCATTGTCATGCGATAGACTCATACATATGCATGCAAAATTTTAGCTTAATCGGCAACCAGGAAGTGGGTCAAATTTAACATGCAAGATTTCATTACAGACACCGGACAGGTGAAAGTAAATAAAAGCTTGTACATAATAAGTAGCGATTTTTGGCATAATATAATTAATTAATGTTAGTAGTTTTTCTTTTATTCATTGGCTTATATTGATTATCTTATCTGATTAGTTTCACCAATTAAAATCTTTAAAGAATATTTACTCTACTAACACATTTTTTTTTCTACTGAACGATGTAAATCACACTCGTTTGATTGCCACAAACTAAATTTTCAGCAATTGACGTAAACAAGAAAAGCGTTCAAAACTGTCCTCAGCGAGGAATCCCTCGCGCTGTGCTCCAACTTATAATGACATTTAGATATCCTTGTCATCGGCTCGGGTGGGGGCACTGTCTCCGACGCCTGCCCGACGAAATTATCGGGGAATATTTCTGGATTTCCAACCATTTGACATGTAATTTACTCGACTCCGTCTCCGAAATGATTCAAGGGTGTTATTGTCTGACGATTTAATGTTATTAGGAGTTCTCTCGGCCATTTTCTTTTGGTTAGATTGAAAGCGAACGTCATTAGTAGGGATATTTAATTTGAATGTTTTACCGATAAGAGGATTTTTGAGGACCGAACGCCTGCCCGCCATTACGGCTTATTCGCTGAATGAATCGTTGAATGTAAATCTTGACAAATGTGCTCCGTAATGACGAGATTTGGCGTTCTTTGTGGAATAAATACAGAATTTGCGTATGAGTGCGTTTAGTTGTACACTCATTTGAGTGTTCAAGTCCTCGTGATTCTCACATTTTCCTTAATTCCAGTCGCCATAGTTCCTAATAACCGCTAAGATTAAAAATCTCTTTGACTCGTATTAATAATTGCATCTCAAGAATGAGATCGAACTTAAAACAGTATCAACGTATAGCCCTAATTTCTGTAGTCACGTATTAAGGAAGGTTTTTCATAATCCCCACAAGAAGCTCAGAAATTTCTATTCAAAAATAATGGAAACTACAGTAAATCAAACTTTATTGAAGTGAGTTACTTTATTGATACGAACTTTAGCTGTTAGCTTAGCATATAGGTATGCTTGAATAATTGATCCTGTGAATTGAATTAGGGATAGAATGTTGTCATAGACTGCAAAAAGCTAAGCTAAAACACTTTTTTTTCTTCTATGAGAGTATTGTGTATTCATTTTGAAAAGACCTCTGTAATGAGATAAATCTAAAATTTGAAAGTAAACTCTTTCTGTCAATGAAAACTTAAGATATCCATTCCTATCTCCATGGATATCCATAACTGCCTTATTCTAAGAGCACGTGCCTACAGAGAACGCTCTCTCTATACGTGCTCTAAGAAAAGGGCAGTAATGGATATTCTTTTATTTATCTCGCTCGATAGAATAATCTTGGTTGTACAACCCAGTTCTATAGTAAAGAAACGATGAACCGACGCTTAATAGCCTCTCGGCCTAGAATTTGAGCCACTGACCGGTAATTTCCGATTTATATGAAGACCCATTAGCATATTGTGGGGTTGCCTACTTTGTTATCAGATAATCTTTCTACTTCAACAAAGCCTTTGAGAGTGCTTGCTACATAAATATGATGTTATGAGTGTATTTTATTGGAAATAGTTTATGTTAGATTCATGTGTTCTTTTTCACAAGAACCATATGTACTTTATGTGACTGTTACCATTTACCCAGGTGGGCAGTATGCTTGTTTACCAACTTAGTTGTAGATAAAAAAAATGTATAATAATATAATCTATAATAAAAAGGTGTCCATTTGATATCCGCTTCTAATGAGAGTTAGATGTTTCTCAGTACGGGCGTACGACGCTCCAGCCCCCCTAGACAAATGTCACACGCTAACTTTTCCGCAGTCGTTCCGCAGAAACAATGTATGGAGATGACATTAGCTGCGAAAAAAATAGCGTGAGGTTGTCGTAGGCTAATATCATTTTCATACATTTTTTCTGCGGAAAGACTGCGGAAAAGTTAGCGTGTGGCATTTGTCTAGGGGGGCTGCTGCGCTCGCAGCTTCGCCCGCGTTATTATTGTTTGCCCGTGGGAATGTAATATTTTCCCGTAGGAAAAATAATTTTGTAGCCTCTGTTAATCAAGGATAATGTAGGATTCTAAATATGAAAGATTTTTTCAAATCGATCCAGTTATTGACGTATACGTCAATGCGGTCCAGTAGTTTCGGAGCCTATTCAATGCAAACAAACAATCTTTCCTCTTTATCCCCTTATTTAAGTCGTGTAAACACCACTTTCAAACCCATCAGTAGCGCCTATGAGTTTGATGATGTCATTTGATGACATGGCCATAATCTTCCGTCTTGAGTATCTAGCTCTCGTCAGCTTTACCTCCTACAGACTAAAAGCATCGCGCTCGCACAGTAGATAGTCTATGCTCTCCTATTCTTCATTGCAGGCCCTGCAGATGTAATTAGCATATTGTATCCTATGTACTAATGATCCTAGTGCAAAAATGTTCGGTTAGAGCTCGATACTGCCTAAGCTAGTTTGGGATCTGCTTGAGGTCTCTCACTGTTTTAAGTCAACTATCAATGTGTCATAGGACTAATAGGTATCCAGCTTTGCCAATCTGTGGGGAATTCTCCAAACTGCGGGGATTTTCTGTCTAATTGGGTAATTTGAGGGGAAAGCGTTTATGTGGAGAAAATGCGGGGAATTTAGACATTTATGCTTTATCTTAACTTAGAACTCAAAAGTAATAAAAGTAGTAAAAGAAGTAAGTATAATTTATGAATTATTTCTTTAACTCAAGTTTAACTCAACTTATCCGACTGGAAGGTTTTAGAGTTTATTTTATTGTAGCATTTATGTCCATCAAACCTTATCGTTTATCGGGGAAGACCCGGTTGTTTACTTTAGCTTTGTAACGAACTATACAGAGTACGTATGGCAGAGAACTTTTAGTGTTACTGTATTCATTCATTTTCATATTTCAAGTTCACACATACTTCTTGTTGCGTACTGCTCACGCTTGTTGTTTATATAATATAATAGAAAGATACAATGGATAAGTGGTAGTTAAAATGTAAAAAAAGAAAGTTATTAACAACGATGTTAATATCAAGGTATGGTATCGTAAAACCAATATTCAGTAGTCAATTATATGTTAAGTAGGTACTAGATGCAAGCGGCCTGCGTTATCGCCGGCACTCCCCCGTGGGAGCTAGTGGCGCACGTACTGGCGGCGGCCTATCGTGTGCGGGTTGACGTGAGGGAGGGGAACCGCAGGATGGCTCCAAGAGAGCAGGTCGCGGCCCTGGAAGGGGCACGAGAGGAAATGTTCCGCCTATGGCAACAGAGCCTGGGTGAGCCGGTCTCCGGAACTCTTAGGAGAACCGTTGAGGCGTTGCTCCCCGTGCTGAAACCATGGGCGGAAAGGAAGCATGGGTCACTCACGTACCATCTGGTGCAGATTATCAGTGGTCACGGCTGCTTTGGCCGTTATCTGCACCGGACTGGGCGTGAGCCGACCGCTGAGTGTCACCACTGTGGCGCTGCGGAGGACTCAGCACAGCACACTCTCGAGGAGTGCGCTGCCTTTTCCTCGCAGCGCAACAGTCTGGTTTTGAGTGTTGGCCCCGACCTTTCTCTCTCATCTCTGATATCCAAGATGGTCGAGAGTGAGGAGGCCTGGAATGCAGCAAACTCCTTCTGTGTGAAGGTCATCACACAGAAGGAGGTGGCAGAACGGGCCATAGAAGAGGACCCAGCGGCAGATTCCTGCCGCCGCAGAAGAACAGGGCGGAGGAGGCGGCAATTCGCCCGCCTTCTTCCTCCTGACGGTGACCAGCGGGACCTGGGCCTGGGAAGCCCGAGTCCTGCATTGCACAGGTCACCGCCAGTCGTCGATGCTCCTAATGCTCAGGTGCATCGCCGGCCTCCCCAATCCAGGGAGGTGAGACGAGATCCAGACGCTGACGAGGCTATGGAAGTGTCCGAAGGGGTTCCCATAGCCTTGTCCGGCGACGGGACGTTCCTCCCCGGCGTATCCTCATCGTCTGATGACGGGGGGGATGCGGCGGTGATGGACGTTCTTGTGCCAAGGCGTTTATGAGGGAGCATCGTTGGGTTTTAGTCGGTAGGCCGCGGTTTCTGGCTGGCACTCTGCCCCCAGTGGCCGCGGAGAGTCCGACAAAACCTCGCGTTTTCCCAAGCGCGAGGTATGCACCATGCATTTCCCAACGTAAAAAAAAAGGTACTAGATGCAACAATTGCTTTTACGTTTTTTGGTTTATTTGGTTGAGACTGGAATAATACCAGACGTATTTCTCGATTGGTTTCATTTGTTAGAGTAAGTTTTATTTCAAGTTTATTATCCATTTCGAACAGTACTTTTATTTCTTTGCTGAAAACTTGTGGGGAAAATGTGGGGGGATGTCTATTATATTTTCCCCAAAATTGGGGATTTTCAGATAGGTTTTTGGGTAATCCAGACCGTGGAAGTCGACAACGCTGCCGCCGCTGGTCATATCACAGCGAATCTGATATATGTTAAGTACACAATGAAGGGGATAGAGGACCTTACCTGATCGGTTAAGCAAGGTGAAAACAATATTGAAACAGACGCCGCACGACACTGCGTATCGCGTCATCTCGTTCTTAGTGCGGGATCATGGTTATAAGGCCGTTCGAACAGAATAAAAATTACAATACCTGCGATACGATCCGCACAAAACCGCACAAATCAACCCAATGTCACCTTTCACCCAGAGCCAGGTCCAGAATTTCGGGGGGGGGGGGGGGGGGCATTCTAACAAGGTTCTGAGCAAGGGTTAAAATTACAAGTGAACAAAAAAGAGCTTGAATGTTTAGAAAATAAAATTAACACGCTTTGTGCTGTTAAAAGTTGAAGTCTAAATTATGGAACTTCTGGGTTCTTTTGGGCCCCTCATCTATCCGCCAATGCTCTCACCTTACGTCATCAGGTGAGATGAAGATCAATAGCTTCCCTGTTGTATGTACAACCTGGGTCTTTCAATCGAGAATGAATCGGTTTTTATTAGGCAAGCGCGTTCCGCTGTAGACTGCATCGTCGCTTAACATCAGATGAGATTTCGTAGCGTAAGCCATATGAAAAATATTTAGCACGTACAAAAACAAATCTAAACTGGGTTGCCTAGAACGTTTATATTGAACAATTGTCATCATAGTTATTTTGAAGTAGAGGTCGAGATATAGTTTTATATTAGTTCATTATTGAATCGGTTGCAAATGAGTGCAAGGAAACTTTTATTGCGTACACTTTTTAATATAGCTATATTATAGCATTAAACTCATTTCAGACTACGCTATACTATTGTGCTATACCTACAGGGTAAATTTTAAAGTACCGGCAACCTCGCAGGATTAGATAACATCATTAACTACAACGTTTGTTTTACGAGTTTTAAGATAACTCAATACATTGAACAAAAATCAATTTTCAAGTTTTTATTGCACTGTCGTGACATTGATAAGTCTATTTCATTTATAAACGACCGACGACGGAAGACAACGCTACGCTCGCGCGCTGTGCGCGTAGAGTTACAAACATTCTAGAGGTATTTTAAATGAATATATATTTTTGTATGAAAGTAAAATCTAACGAATTATCAAAAATCGTAGAACAAACGTTGTAGTTAATGATGCTTGCTATCTAATCCTGCGAGGTTGCCGGTACCTGAAAATTTACCCTGTATAGTATAGCAAATAAGGACATAATGCTGTACTATATAGCATTGCGTTCACATTACATTTAACGACATGAGCTTGCTATATACATTTATTGTATATAGCAAGCTCATGTCGTTCGTTTCGCTTGCGAGACATGCGGAACGGGCGGGGGTGAGGGAGGAGGAGAAAGCGGCGCGCGATATAGCACAGCACAACGCTCAATTTTATAGCGTATAGTAAACCAATAGTATAGCTAACTGTGAACGTGTCCATAATAAATATATGGTGCGCGATATTGTTGTGCTATATGCTATTATATTATAGCGTAGTCTGAAAACACCTTTAGGTAAAGCTTTTATAAATAACAAATACCTACATTTCAACGATTGTGTTGGCGTGTAACGTTTCCGGTTTCAGTATGTATGTACCGGGACTGTAGATAGAGGATTTGCACTCATTCGTTTCTCTTTTATATTTATTCACAAAGGGAAACTCCCGCACAAAATTCCCCCACAGAGCGACAAAGCGAAATTCAAGCCTATGGAAAATTGGGGAGCTTGATAAAGGAACAGGTAGGTACTGTGATAATAAGTGGTGAGTTATTTATAGTGGTGTTAGAGTTAGTTTTATTTTGATTCTTCAATCAAAGCACAATACGAAATGAAATCTGAAAAAATAATACTTTAAGTCGACACCTTAAGAAATGATATTAGGAACTATAGTCCTGCCCATGAGGAACCTTTTATCATTCGCTCAGCAATATGAGATGAAGACTACTAGTCGAATATACCTGAATACCCTTAGAAAAATAACAGCATACAAACTAAATACTACACATAACAACACGCGAGACCTTGAGACCGCTATGTCGCTCGTACTTGTGACGACTTTCGTAATACAAATGTAAGGCACGACGTGTTGCAAACTGTACGTGCCCATAAAATTTAAGCATTTCCCTCGATTTACCCCGGAGTCCATCATCAGACCATGGTAACAATGGAACCACATATTAAATGTATACTTTCGAATAGAAAAAAGATTTCGAAAATCGGACCATATTCGGCGGTAAAATTACAAAAAAATAAAACCGACTTCAATAACATCAAAATGTCAGAAATAATATATGAATACATCGTTACAACATGACAGTGTTAAGTATATTAAAGTTTGTGCTAAATTTTAAGCAGGGTTGATTGATTTAAATCAAATGATTTATATCATGATTTAAATCAGTGTGTACGAGCAATGCATGCATCGTACAATTCGCGCGGCATCAGCAGTTTTGTACTCAGTTGACGTCATTCACGCTATTGCATTGTTTTAAGCATATTATTCATTAGTAGTTAGCGATCAGCTAACAAGAGCGCCGCGCCTACTCATTATTTACCATTTATAACATAGGATAGTCTCAGTTAAATATATCAGTTTAATCAAGTTAACAAGTTTATCATTTAATCAATATTGTTTCGGCGTAACCCGAACATTGGTCCTTCGAGTCTTCCGAAAGACGGGATCACTACACGTGTTCAACAGTTCTCGTGTCAGTTTGTGGAGTGCATACGTGCCGTGCTTCTAACCAGTGACCTTTCGGATTAAGTGCATTAATCAACGTCACTGAGGATATTACACCGTTCATCTCGTGGCGTACTGTGCTATCAAGTAAGCACAGACTACCCAGGAATCAGAAGAACCAAGATCTTCTTATATCCAGGGCATCAAGGCTTGTGTGTGAGTCTGCACGCAACCACCAGCATCAAGCGAGGCTTGTGTGCGAGTCTGCACGCAACCACCAGCATCAAGAAATCAGACAAGTAAGATCTGTCCATTTATACATACATATTTTGTCTGTAGATATGTCGACCATAGACGATATCTACACAAACCAACAACAAGTTGCCAAGGCTATCGAGCATGTCCTTACCAATTTTAACAAGGACAGCGCCGAGAGGAAGACACCAGAATATCTACAGTGTCGCGTGGATCTTCTAGACAATTATTGGCATGAATTTTTAAATAATCACGGTAGGTTGTCAGAGGTTCAAACAGAATCTCACCCCTATTTTACTAATAAGGAATTCGATAGGGTTAGGGAGAGATATGAGGCTATCCGATCACATATTAAAAGTTATCACGCCCCGGCCGGAGCGGAGAGACCAAGAACCCCCGTGTTGAAACCACCAACCTTCGTTGACCGGTCTGGGGAATCTAAGCCCTCACCTTCCTCGCGAGGGACGGCCAGTAAGACTGAAGATATGCTGAAAAAACAGCAGAGTAATCTTAGGGCATTCCAACGGACTCTTCAAAATTTTGATGTAAACAACTTAAATGAAAATTGGGAGTTTGATGATATATTGCGCACAATTCAAATGCGCTGGGGAATCGTTGACGCATTACATTGGGAGTTAGATGCTGAGCTCAATGGTTCCAACATGGAGTATGAAGAAGTTTTTAGTCGCTATGAAAGAGAATATCACGAGGTAAAAAGGGCTATCAACAAAAGACTTTCTTCAAGAGTTCACATGGAGAAGTCCGCGCCTCAAATGGAAATACCACAATTCAGCGGAAACTACCTGAATTGGACCTCATTCAAAGATCTTTTTGTTGAAACAATACATAATAATTATTCAATGTCAAAAGCCCAAAAATTGCAATACCTAAAATCTAAAGTTAAAGGAGAGGCCGAAAGATTGATACAGCATTTAAAAGTGAGTTCAGATAACTACGATATATGTTGGGATATTTTAAATCAAAGATTTAATAACAAAAAACTTATTTTTTCATCTCACATTAATATATTATTAAATATTCCAACAATACAGCATCAATCCATAAATCACATTAAACGCATTCACGATTCAACCCTGGAATGTCTCAATGCCATAAAGAATTTAGGGGTAGATGTTGGTTCATGGGATCCTCTTATTGTGCACATATTGGCACAAAAATTAGATACTGAGTCACACATGGAGTACGTCGCATCACTCAAACAACCAAGGGAATTACCAAATTTAAAAGAGTTCTTGTCGTTCTTAGAAACCAAATTTACCACATTGGAATCTTCTCGTAGGAAACAAGATGGAGTATCCTTTCAAAAACACCAAGGTACTTCTAAGTCTTACAATCATTACCAAGCTAATGTGGAAAAGCAAAGCAATCTACAGAAAAATTCATTTTCATCAAGCACAAAAATGACAACGCTTCAACCAGGCCAGACTACCACAGGCCCTAAGTTTAGATGTCCGATGTGCAAAAGCAATGTGCATGGCATTTATTATTGCCGAAAATTCATTGATTTGTCACCAAATGACAAACGTGACATAATATCAAAATTTAAATTGTGCCCGAACTGCCTAAATAATCATCAAAATATTTGTTTATCAGAACATCGTTGTAAAGTCTGCAACAAAAGCCATAACAGCTTGTTACATGATGCATTCTCACAATGTAACGAGGTCATGACGGACACACAAGCTCAGAGTTCGCCTAGCAACACAAATGCAAAAATCACGAAAAGTAGTTCGCACGTGCAACTTTTTAGTGAACCCATCGAGGTTCTGTTGCCAACAGCTATCCTTAAAGTACAAGGAGTTGATGGTTTGTATCATGAAATGCGAGCCTTGTTAGATCAGGGTTCACAGACCTCGTTAATCACCGAAAGAGCGGCTCAGCTGTTAAGACTTCCACGTAAAAAATGTAGAGGAGTAATTTCAGGCGTAGGTGACAAAAATAGCGAAATCAAGGGTCTAATTAAAATAAAATGCGTATCCCGTATTAACGACTTTTCATTTGAAACAGAAGCATTAATAATGAAAAATCTAATAAAGAATTTACCAAGTTGTTCATTTCAAATGCCAGAGTGGCCATATCCTGATAACATTAACCTAGCGGATACCGAATTCTATCTTAGCCGCCCGGTAGACCTTCTCTTAGGAGCCGAAGTTTATTCACAAATTTTACTTGATGGTATATGCAAGTCAGATTTAACCCTTACAACAGCCCAGCAAACACAGTTAGGCTGGATATTAAGTGGTAACACAAAAAGAGTTTTTCAATGCAACGTCGTAATGCAAGATCTTGATGACATAAAGAGCTTCTGGGAGATCGAAGATATTTTAGAATCATCCCAATTATCAAACGAAGACCAAAAATGCATTGAATATTACAATTCAACAACCACTAGACGGGATGATGGGAGATATGAAGTTAGGTTACCTTTAAGACCTAATTACCAAACAGAATTTGGTCAGTCCAAACAGAAAGCCATGGCGCAATTTTATAAGTTAGAGAAAACATTTGAAAAGCAAAATAATATTGCAAGTGAATACAAGCTATTTATAAACGAGTATTCATTACTCGGTCACATGACACCAGTGACACCGATTCACGGAAAGAAGTCACCTGAGTATTACCTACCTCATCATTGCGTCATTCGCCAAGACTCAACTACGACAAAATTGCGAGTAGTATTTAATGCCTCCGCAAAAACATCAAGCGGTAATAGTTTGAATGACGTAATGTACAGAGGGCCAAACCTTCAACAAGATCTTCAATGCCTAATCATCAAGTGGATGCAATAGAAGTTTGCTTTCACAGCAGATATTGAGAAGATGTTCAGACAAATTTGGCTGAACATCGAAGACCAGGCTTTGCAGAAAATAGTATGGCGTAATAGCAATTCAGAAAAGCTTGAATCATATCAGTTAGCAACAGTCACATACGGGACAAAAGCAGCTCCTTTTCTCGCTATGATGACTCTTAAACAGTTGGCACAAGATGAGAAAGAGAACTATCAAGACAGTTCAGCACCAAGCATACTTCAAGACTCTTTCTATATGGATGAAAGTTCAGCGAAGAAAATTCAATCAGAGCTAATTCTTCTTTTAAAGTCTGGTGGATTCAACCTAAGGAAATGGAAATCAAACTTGCCAGCACTACTGCAGCAGGATCAAGATAGCAGTAAACAAACAGATTTTGATTTTAAAGTTTTAGAATCAACCAAAACCTTAGGACTTGGATGGAACCCTATTACAGACTGTTTTACATTTCAATCTAAGATAGAATCATCACATATAAAATGCACCAAACGAACACTTCTTTCCGACATCTCCAAGTTGTTTGATCCCCTGGGCTGGCTTTCGCCTGTAATAATCAAATTAAAAATTCTATTTCAAAACACCTGGAAAACAAATATTCAATGGGATGAAGACGTACCGGAAGATATATTTAAAGAATAGGTTACGATCTGTAAAGATATAGCAATGATAAAAGATTATAACATTCCCAGGTGGTTGAAAACAGAGGAAAACGATCATATTGAGTTGCATGGGTTCTGCGATGCAAGCAACCAAGCTTACGCGTGTGTCGTTTACTGTAAGAAAAAATCTGTGGTTAGATTAATCGCTGGGAAAACAAAGTTAGTACCACTAAACAAAAATATATCTTTGCCTCGCTTAGAACTAAGTGGAGCTTTACTTTTATCAAAATTAATGGAAAAAATAAAATTATCGTTAAATAACTTTAATATTACCATTTATGGCTGGTGTGACTCAACCGCAGTTTTGGGTTGGCTGCACGGTGATGCCGACCGATGGAAGCCCTTTGTCGCTAACAGGGTAAAACAGATCACTACGTCGATGCCAGGGATCTGTTGGCGCTATGTTAAAACAAATGAAAACCCGGCTGACTGCGCCAGTCGAGGTCTTACAGCTCCTCAGTTGAAAACACACAATCTTTGGTGGGATGGTCCCACATGGCTTCCTACTTACCAACCAAACGGTGATGACACCAAACTATTTTCGACAGATCAAGAGTTGCGAAAACTTAAACTAGTTCATACCACGCAGCATATTACGGAAAATAGTATCATTAATAAGCTGTTAACAAAATATAGTTCTTTATCAAAAACAACACGGATCTTAGGATGGATAAGAAGATTTATTTATAGGAAAAGCAAATTAGATTATTTATCATTAGAAGAATTAAGACAAGCGAAATTAGTCATAATAAAACATGTACAAGCGGAAGAATTTAGCACAGAAATAAGTCAAATAAAACAAAGCAAAAGTGTTAGCATAAGCAATAAATTAAGTAGTTTAAGCCCTATGTTAGATAACAAAGGCGTGTTAAGACTATCAGGAAGGTTGAGAAATGCAAAAATGGTCTATGAATCAAGACACCCAATAATCATCCCAAACAACACGCGCTTGGCCGACCTTATCATTGATGAATCACATGAACTTACCTTTCATGGCGGTCCACGCTTGACGACAGCATTGATGCGACAAAAATATTGGTTGATTGGTGGTATCCGGGCTACCAAAAAGCGCTTGCGTTTGTGTGTTGTTTGTAGAAAGCACCAACCTGATGAACAAAACCAGCTCATGGGCGACTTACCTTCATGCAGGGTTAACAAGTCTCGCCCCTTCTATCATGTAGGAGTTGATTACACCGGTCATGTCCTAGTCAAGGCCAGCAAGGGCCGTGGAATCAAGTCGAATAAAGGATATGTGGCCGTATTCGTCTGTATGGTCACAAAGGCCGTACACCTCGAGCTGGTATCAGACTTATCAAGCTCCGCATTCCTGGCTGCTTTAAGACGCATGGTAGCGAGAAGAGGAGTGCCGGGACACATCTACAGTGACCAGGGTACCAACTTTGTCGGTGCTAACAATGTATTGCAACAAGAATATGACCATCTAAATCACATCATTAACAAGGACTTCTTAGTTGAAGTAACCAGTATCGGCATAGAGTGGCATTTTAATGCACCTTCCTGGCCATCAGCAGGAGGCCTGTGGGAGGCAGCCGTTAAAAGCCTTAAACACCACCTGAGAAGAGTCATCGGTGAACAAAAACTCACCTTTGAAGAGTACATCACACTCCTTTCACAAATTGAAGGCTGTCTCAATTCACGACCATTGTGTCCACTCACGGAAGACCCTCAAGATATAGACGTTCTCACGCCCGCCCATTTCTTGACAAATGGTCCGGCCTTAAACATCCACGACACAGAAACAGATTTGAGGACGAGATGGACATTGCTACAAAACATTCTCAGAGCACTATGGGAGCGATGGCAAAACGAGTATTTAACACAATTAAGTTCTAGAAGTAAATGGAGAAAACCACAAAGCAACATTAAGATCAACGACATCGTTACCATCAGGGATGAAAATTTGCCCCCAGGCAAATGGGCTCTTGGGCGAATTATAGCGTTACACCCCGGAAATGACGAACTTGTAAGAGTCGTTAGTTTAAAAACTAAATCAGGCATCATAGAACGACCGATCGTCAAAATTTCAGTTTTACCAGTCGCCACAGGAGATGTGTCACCAGGACCGAAAAGTTCTGACCCCTCTACCTGTCAAAAAGAAACAACATCTGCTAATTGTATAATAAAACATAAACACCATTATTCTTTTACATCAATTGCATTCACATTGTTATTATTTTTTATGACGATAGTAAGCGGAACACAAGCCGCATATAACATTACACCACTTCAAAATAATAGCATATATTTTGACAACATTACTAATATGCATCTGATAAGAGATGAGTGGCGCCTCGTCGTCTACCAAGACACAACGCCTTATCAACAAGGTAATAAGGCTCTAAGCAAATATATCCAGTACTTAGATCATTTATGTTTGAGCATGAAAGAGCGATCACATTGTGATGGTGTAATGTTGCAACTTCGGCACGAGTTCGCAGAACTGGAGCATTACAATAAAATGTTATCAATTAAAACGATACCTAACGACACGCGCCGGCGTCGGCGCGGTTTGATCGACGGCGTGGGCAATATTGCTAACAGCTTGTTTGGTGTACTTGATTCCAGATTTGCCGAAAAATATACACAAGACATAAAATCTATAAAGGAGAATCAAAAGCACCTAGCGTTATTATGGCGAAACCAAACCTCTGTCATAGAGTCAGAACTCAATCTTCTTAAACGCACAGAATTAGTAATAAATAAACACCATAAAATGGTTAATTCCAAATTTAATTTATTAGAAAATAGCATGACCCAATTCAAGACTGCATTACAAAATATTTCACTATTTAATGAATTTATTAGTACCGCAATGATGACTAACAATTTGTTGTCGAGTCTAAAGAGTATTCAAGAAACATTTTTAGACACTATTACCAATTTATACAATGGCAAGTTTCAATTCCATTTGTTAACACCAAATCAATTGAAGGAAGAGCTCAGTACCATAGCAAGACAGGCTCCCGAAAGATCTATCTCTACCAGTCGACACTTATGAATTTTATGAAATTTACAATTTGTTAGAAGTTAGAGGAAGCCTTTCTGAACCATATTTAATTTTTGAGATAAAAATCCCCTTGATCGGCAGAGACATGTACGAGATATTAAAACTTATTCCAATCCCGTACAACATACGCAACAACACACAAGCAGCTGTTGTTCCTGTATCAGAGTATGTTGCGGTCAATATAAAGAAGGACGCTTATATACCGCTAACAGAGAAAAATTTAGATTTATGCATCAAGAAAGATACGACACTATCATTATGTCGCTCTAAATCCCCAATTTTCAACCTTAAAAACGATCAAAGTTTATGTGAGATACAAACAAATACAAAAAATTGCAAAATAATAACGAGTCTTTGCCAAAATGAATTTATAGAATTACACACATCAGATAGTTATTTTTATTATTGTTGCACTAAGTGCACTCTTAAATTGTTATGTGAAGATTCTGTAACAGTGGTACCAATCACACAAGCTGGTTTATTTGGTGTAAATCAAGAGTGCATTATTAAAACAGCTGATTTCATGGTGTACTCGCAAAGACAATCATCCAATAAATTGACAATCAGTTCAGACATACCAGAAATACGAATTTCGCCTATTAATCATATTGTGAATATCTCCCTACCTGACCTATCTATTCTTGAAAGAAATTACTCTGGCAACCTTAAGTTTAATGACCAAATAGAAAAAATCCAAAACCAAATAAACGACATGAAGAACAGTGACCCTCTTGTTGAGGTTTCCTATCATGACATCCACCATTACGTTGCTATTTACGTAATCTTCGCGGTGGTAGCAATAGGGGTGGCGGCAGCCGCTTATCGACGCTGCCGCAGGGCGGCCGCGCGGACGGCAGCAGCGACGAGGGCGTCGACGCCGGACCGGTCGGTGCCACAGCTCGCACCCGCCGGTAGCTCCAGAAGTGTACAGTGCAGTGATAGTGTTATGGGCAATCAGTGTAGTGTTAGTGTTATGGGCAATCAGTGTAGTGTTAGTGAAACTAATGAGATCTCAAATGTGCGGTTTTCAAAACAAAATAAAACCACGTCGCCCGTGCTTCGTAGCTATTTCCATAATAAAAACTAAAATTTTAAACATGTAAATTAGTATATTACTAACAACTTACTTCTCTAGCATTAGTTCTAAGTAAAATTGTACTTTCACCTTGTACTTAGATATAATATCATGCACATTATCATTTAATAATTTTACTAACACTAATCTCCTTTTCTCCCGCCCGGGAATATGTACGAGCAATGCATGCATCGTACAATTCGCGCGGCATCAGCAGTTTTGTACTCAGTTGACGTCATTCACGCTATTGCATTGTTTTAAGCATATTATTCATTAGTAGTTAGCGATCAGCCAACAAGAGCGCCGCGCCTACTCATTATTTACCATTTATAACATAGGATAGTCTCAGTTAAATATATCAGTTTAATCAAGTTAACAAGTTTATCATTTAATCAATATTGTTTCGGCGTAACCCGAACACAGTGATTTAAATCAAACATCGGTCCACAACTGTCCACATCGTGTCCACATCGGTCCACAACATACGCATCGAATTGAGAACCTCCTCCTTTTTGAAGTCGGTTAAAAATGATTTTTTAACCGACTTCAAAAAAGGAGGAGGTGCTCAATTCGATGCGTATGTTTTTTTTGTGGACACACAAAAAACCAGTTGTGGACGCCAACAGCCAAAGCCGCCAGTTGTGGACCGATTTTCAAAATTCTTTTTGTATTCGATAGAGTATACTCCAAGGGTGGTCCCATGGTCACCAAAGTCAGGATCTGATGATGAGATCCCATGAAAATCGAGGAATACCCTTAAATTTTAAGGTGGTTCCAACGTGTTTTGTGTGTATGTTACGCGATTACTCCGCCAATTGTGGACCGAATTTTAAAATTCTTTTTGTATTCGATAGAGTATACTCCTGGGGTGGTCACAAGGTCACCGAAATCAGGATCTGATGATGGGATCCCATGAAAGCTCACCGAAGGTGAACTGGTATTTAATTAGGGTTTCTTTCACTATAAAGATTTTATTCACTAAAAAGTTAAAAATAATATAAGAATAGGTACAGACAACATCACACTTCTATATTGAAGTCGGTGCCAAATTTTAAGACTTTCTAGGAGATCATCGTTTGGCACCGACTTCAATATAAAAGTGTGATGTTGTCTGTACCTGTTCTTATATTATTTTTAACTTGGAAGTCGGTTTTTATTTTTGTAAAATATTTTTAGTATTAGGAAGATATTTAAAAAAGTGTTAATGATATTTAATTTACACCATAACTCCAATTCAAGATCAACACCAAACGATTTTTGTCTTAGCACGCACGATTTGGGGAATTCCGTGTTTTCTATTACTTGATTGACGTGACGTGTTGTTAGCTTAATTTTTTTTGGCCTGATTTCTATTAAAGTTGCCAGAAACTTACCAAATGATGTTAAAAAAATAAATATACGAAATCATGACTTTTCCTTGAAGTTTCTAAAGAAAATTAAAAAAATCTAAAAAATCATGATTTTTTTTATTTCAAAAAAAATCAAAAAAATCTGTCAAAAACAAAAAAATCTCGATTTTTATCAACCCTGATTTTAAGTAATTTTACTAATTGTTCTTATATTTTTTAAGACTTTCAACTTTCAAGGTGATCATTGCTTGGCACCGACTTCAATATAAAACTGTGATGTTGTATATATGTATTCTTATATTATATAATGTTGTTTTTAAATTTAGCAAGCCTATTCGTTTTCCTTTTTTTCGGGAGGAAATTCGCAACCGCACCGTGTCCGCCGTTGGCTGGACGGCGGGCGTGTGTGGGGCTGGCCCGGCAGAGTTCCAGGTCGACCCACTAAAACCTCCGGGTTTTTCCCCTGCCCTTGTGGGCGCGCATGGTAAGGTCCACACTGCGACTACCGCTACCAGCGCGCCCGGGCAAGCCCAAACAAGTTGGTCGGGTTATCGCCAAGGGGGGATTGCCCGAGAACACCAGGGCAATCCGCAGACGGAGGGCCTTACGGCGGCATGCACGGGGCCAACCGTGCACGCAGGCCTCCACGGCAGGGTCATTAGACGGGCATTGACGCTATTTACTTTCCTAGCTAATCTGGAGTATTTTCAATACTCTCATTTGGTGATTAGTTTTCGTACAATCTACGCGCGTACGAAGTCGCGGGCAAATCGTAGTATATAATAAAAATAAATTCGGGTGTTATAGATTTGACTCTGTTTAATTACACACGTTCTAATAGAGTGTAAACTATGAAGTCCGCATCGTCGCTGGGTCGCATAAACTGGTGGATTGATAAGTCAGTTCAGCCTCCGAGCGGTGGAAGAATGCCGAATGACTGAATAAAAGCCGCGCCCCACGTCTGAGGCGGTTATTCAAATTTATACAACTGCGAGCTCTGGTCTCCATTGAACTCGTCCGTGGCAATTTGTAAATGGACCCTCGTTTCGACAAAGAATAGCTCTCCCTCATATTTGTATGGAAAATCATAAGTTTGATAGTGAGCGGAGACTTTTTTATGGGTAACGGTGGTATTTAAGTCGTGACAAAGCCAGCTGATGAATCCAATCCAATCTTCAGTTTATGACCAATGTTGGCAGCAACAATACAAAGTGGAGAGACAATATGATAATCAATACTATACGATATACTATAGTATTACAAAACTAGAGTTTGTTTGTTTGAACTCGCTAATCTTAGGAACTACTACTATACTATATACTATAGGATTCAAATTGAAATATTCTTTTTGTGTTACATAGTCCACTTATCGAGGAAGGCTATAGGCTATACAATATCACAATGTTGTTATTTTCCGTCATCCACGCGAACAAACTCGCTGGCACAAATATAAATGATAAAAAGACTTGTAGTTATTTGAAATTATTAAAAATAACTTGACATACAAATAATAAAAAAAATGTTTTTCAAATAATCAACAAAAATGGAAACAAAATAAACCCACCATTTATGAAATGTATCTCTGGCCTGAAATGTAAGAAGCGCAAAGATGCAGTACCTGCTAGCGATACCTATGGTATAAGGATTAGGTGAAAAGTCGTCGTCGAGCGCTCGTGGCAAACGCACGCGTCCGCGGTAAGCCAACGAGCCCGAAGTGCCAAGTGCCCGAAGTTCCAAGTGCCCAAAGTGCCAAGTACCCAAAGTGCCCGCGAAGGTACCCAAAGTACCCGAAGTGCCCGAGGAGCCCAAGAGGGCCAAAGTGCCCAAAGTGCCCGGGAAGGTACCCAAAGTACCCGAAGTGCCCGAGGAGCCAAGAGGGCCAAAGTGCCCAAAGTGCCCGGGAAGGTACCCAAAGTACCCAAAGTACCCAAAGTGCCCGAGAAGCCCAAGAGGACCAAAGTGCCCAACGAGCCCAAAGTGCCCCAGAGGGCCAAGGTGCCCGAGGGGGCCAAAGTGCCCAACGAGCCCAAAGTGCCCAACGAGCCCAAAGTGCCGAACGAGCCCAAAGTGCCCGAGAGGGCCAAAGTGCCCGAGGGGGCCAAAGTGCCCGTTCGCGCTCTGACCGCCGTCGGGAGCACGCGCGCCTTCCGAGTCGCTCCGCCGGTCGCAGGCCCTAGCCCGGGCTCTCCCTGGCCCTGTGCCCGAGCCCGCCGGGCCGGAATTTGTCGTCGTCATCGTTGCGGTGAACGATCGAGTGGTGTCGGCACTCCCGGTGCTTAGTGCTGGTGCAGTGTCGTGTGGCGACCCCGACACTTTTGTGTCGGGTGAACGCGGTGTTTTGTGGTGTTGTGCTGTGCGCTGTGCTGAGCAGATAGGACTGCAGTGCGGCCGCATCGTGCGCATCAGGACTTCATTATAAACTGTAAGTTTTAGTTTATAAGGTAGCTGTAAGGACAATTTTGTGGACCATAGTGGCGTAGTTTTAAGATACAAACACTAAGGTGCTTAATTTTAAGGTAGACTAAGTTTTTGTTGAACTGTCATTTGTATATATTTTGGTGTGATTTTATATACATTTTGTGTGTGTGCGACGGGCAAAGCCCGTATCGGTAGTCCACTATGGACGCCTTCAGCGTGTCTGACGCCACAGGGCCGTCAGACTACGAGGTGAGGGACCTCCTAGGAGAGGTCTTCTCGGGTGGTGAGGAGGATGCGCGTGCGATTGCTGAGCGCACAACTCTCTGGGTCGACAGAGTTGGCACTCCGGCCAGCAGCAACAGCCGCAAAAGGCCAAATCTTGGCCGTTTTTTCAGCGCCAGCTCCGGCACAGAGTCGGAGCTGGACACGGAGGTGGAGGTGGAGGGAGCTAGAGCCCCCTTGCCGAAGGTGGCGCGAAAGGCCAATAAGGCCCGCAAGGGGAAAAAGACACCTGATGGAAGTGTTATCCTCCACTCGGTTGGGCTCTCCCAGGCCCGTAAGGAGCTCGAGGAGGGCCCAGCGGAAGTAGACGTCCCGAAGCCCCCTAAGGGCAAGGGAAAGGGGAAGGCCACGAAGAGGGAGAGGCCCCCTTCACCAGAGGGGCTGACGAATGAGGAGCTTCTGGGTAGGGCGGAAGCTAGCGCCTCGCTCATCGTGGAGGTGGCCAAGAAGTCTGGCAACCTCAAGGATACGTGTGTGCGGGAGCTCAAAGAGGCCTCCGCATCTATCTTGGGGGTTGCCAGAACTCTGGCGGAGCGGAAGACCTCCGAGGAGGTTCGCCGTTTACAGGCCGACAACCGCCGACTGAAAAGCCAATTAGACGGCCTTCAGTCGGAGGTTGCGGCTCTGAGGCGAGACTTTTCGGAGCGGGGAAGGGGAGCGAGCCCACGCCAGAGGGCGAGCCCGCCGCCAGTGGCGGCACCAGTAGCGGCACCAGCGGTGGCCCCGAGGGGGGACATCGTGACTCGGGACGAGTTCATGACATTCATGGACTCGTTCCAGTCGGATATGATGTCCCTCTTCGGGAATATGTGTGCCGCCAGAATGGACGGTTTGGAGGTGGACGGGCGCCTACTGCCGGCCAAGTCGCACCGGCCCCCACTGGCCAGCGACAAGGCCGCTAGGAAGCAGCCCGCCAAGCAGGCACCCCCTGCCGCTGCTGCGGAAGCACCAGCAGCACCCGCGACTAAGGGAAAGAAGAAGAGGGAGGTGACCACCCTGGCCCCTAAGGCCAACCTGCCAAAAAAGGCCAGGGAGGTCAAAGCCAAGAAGGCTCCGGCGGCCCCGGCCGCTGCGCCGGAACCGGTGGCGGGGCCTTCGAGGCCCGACACCTCCAAGCCCCCCGAAGCGGAGGGCTGGAGCACGGTGGTGAAGAGGGGGCGCCGCAAGCCAGCCAAGACGGCGACGGCAACGGCTGCGGCCAAGGCTGCGCCCCCACCACCCCCAGCCACCGCCGCCAAGCCCAAGATGCCTACGGCACCTAAGACTTTGGCGGTGGTGATCACCCTTACGCCGGAAGCGGTGGCAAAAGGCGCCACATACGCCGCCGCCATCGCGACGGCTAAGGGTAATATAAAGCTGGGGGATGTGGGGATAGAGGGGAGCGCAAAGTTCCGGACGGGAATGACGGGAGCTCGTATCCTCGAGCTCCCGAAAGGCACCTCGCCGGAGCAGGCGGATGCGCTCGCCGTGCGCATAGCGGAGGTGCTCGGCAACGCCGCCAAGGTAGCACGCCCGACCAAAAACGCGGACATCCGAGTCACCGGACTGGACGACTCGGTGACCGCGGAGGAGGTGGGTGAGGCCTTGGCGGCGTTGGCGGAGTGCCCCCGCGCCGCGATCAGGGTGGGCACGGTCCACCCTGGACTCAGGGGCATGGGAGCCGCCAACGTGTCGGCTCCCATCGATGTGGCGAAGCGCCTCGCGAGCGCTGGCAAAGTGACGGTGGGATGGAGCAGCGCCTCCATCCGCCTGCTGGAGCAGCGCCCCATGCGCTGCTTCCGCTGCATGGGGATCGGTCACCCCGTGCAGCGGTGCCCCTCCGCCAAGGACCGCAGCGCGCTCTGCTTCCGCTGCGGTTCGGAGGGACACGCAGCCGCCACCTGCCAAGGGCATGTGAAGTGCGCCGTGTGCGCGGACGCCGGCAAGCCTTCCACTCACCGGATGGGGGGCCTCAGTTGCAACCCCCCACCGGTGAGGGGAAGACTGATGCCGAGGGCTGCCACAGCGGCGGCTACCGGACGGGCAGCACTGTCCGCCAGGGAGGAGATTCCCATGGACACCGCCAATGGCCAGTAGGTCCACTGGGAATCTCCTCCAAGTCAACATCAACCACTGCGCCGCGGCACAGGATCTCCTGTGCCAGTCGATGGCGCAGTGGCAGATAGACCTGGCGGTGGTCTCCGAACCGTACGCGGTGCCCCAGTCCACGAGGTGGGCTGAGTCCACCGACGGCTCGGCGGCCGTTGTGGTGCCACCCACGAGCTCGGCCCCCCCCCATCTCGGTCAGGGAGAGGGGGCACGGGTACGTGGCCGTCAAGTGGGGAGAAGTGGTGGTGGTGTCCACCTACTTCTCCCCGAACCGCAGTCGGGCAGACTTTGAGGCCTACCTGACTGCGGTCGAGGGGGTGGTGAGGAGGGCGGCGCCCCTGCAAGTTTTGGTGGCGGGCGACCTCAACGCTAAATCGCGCGTGTGGGGCTCGCCCGCCACGGACATCAGGGGTGGTTTAGTCGAGTCCTGGGCCACGAGCCTGGGACTCGACGTCCTCAACCGAGGGTCCACCCCGACGTGCGTGCGGTGGCAGGGTTCGTCGATCGTCGACGTGACCCTGGCCACCGCACCCCTCGCCGCGAGGGTGAGGGACTGGAGAGTGGAGGCAGAGGAGGAGACCATGTCGGACCACCGGTACGTCCGATATTCGGTCTCCCCCTCGCACGCCTCCACGTCTCCAGCGGGAACGGGTGCCGCCTTCCGCCGATGGGCGGTGACGCATCTCCAGCCCGACGTGGCGATGGAGGCGGCGATGGTGCGGGAGTGGTCCGAGCTGCCCCCGCACCTCGCCGGCGACGCTGGCGGCATGGCGGCGCACTTCGCGGAGGACCTTAGAGTCGTCTGCGACGCCGCCATGCCGCGAGCGAAACCGGCCGCGCGCAAGCGGCAGGTGTACTGGTGGTCGCAGACCATAGCGGATCTGCGCGCCACCAGTTGGAGGGCGCGGCGCGCCTACCTGCGGTGCAGAAGGCGCGCCACCAGGAGGACGCCCGACGAGGAGGAAACTCTGCGTCGGGCGTACAGGGAGGCGAGCAAGGCCCTCAAGACGGAGATCTTGAGGGCCAAAACGGAGTCGTGGAACTCTTTTATAGAGCTCCTCGACTCCGACCCCTGGGGACGGCCGTACCGACTGGTGAGGGGGAAGTACGGAAACAGTGCTCCCCCGATACACCAGTTGGACGAGGGGCTCGTGCAGAGGGTTCTAGGGTCGCTCTTCCCCGACCCTGACCCTTCGAGCCCCCGAGGATGGTCGCCCCCAGCGCCTCCCTCGAAGTGGAGGAAGCGGGCCCTCCCGTGTCGGACCTCGAGTTCGACGCGGTGAGGGAGCGGTTCCGGCGCAAGGGGAAGGGGAAGGCGCCGGGACCGGACGGGGTGCCAGCGAGGGTCCTGTGCCTGGCACTGGGCCCCCTGGAGGAGCGGTTCCGGGCGGTGCTCAATACGAGCATCGCCTCGGGCCGGTTCCCTCAGGGCTGGAAGGTGGGGCGACTCTGCCTTCTGCGGAAGCCGAATCGCCCCGCCGATGCCCCGTCGGGGTACAGGCCGGTGGTGCTGCTCGACGAGGCCGGGAAGTTTTTTGAGAAAATTCTCGCTTCCCGGATCGTCGAGCATCTGGAGGGCCCGGGACCGGACTTGGCCGAGCGCCAGTACGGTTTCCGCACCGGCCGGTCCACCGTGGACGCGGTGGCCCACCTCAAGAGGTGGACTGAGGGGGCCACGTCGGCGGGGGAGGTTGTCGTTGCGGTGTCGTTAGACATCCGCAACGCATTCAACAGCCTCCCCCACGAATGCATAGAGGAGGCACTGCGTTTCCACGGAGTGCCCCTCTACCTCCGCTCCCTCATCACCGATTACCTCCGCGGGAGGGAAATCGTGTATGAGGGGGCGGACGGTCGCGTCCACAGGTGGCCGATGGCGGCGGGAGTACCCCAGGGTTCCGTGCTGGGCCCTCTGCTCTGGAACCTGGGGTACAACTGGGTTCTGCGGGGCAACCTCCTGCCGAATATGGAGGTTGTCTGCTTCGCCGACGACACCCTTGTCGCGGCGAAGGGGCGCACGTACGAGGAGGCGGTCCACCTGGCGTCGGTCGGCACGACGATGGTCGTCCGGCGCATCCGCCTCCTCGGGCTGGACGTGGCCGTCGAGAAGACGATGGCCATGACGTTCAGGCCGCCGCGTCGACGCAGACCCCAGGCGGGGCTCCGTGTCCGAGTGGAGGGGGTCCAAGTCCAGGTCGAGAGCTCCATGAAGTATCTCGGTCTGGTGCTGGACCCCCGATGGGATTTCGAGGAGCATTTCAAGCTCCTCGCCCCAAGGCTGTCTGCCGCCGCGGCAGCCCTCGGACGGGTCCTCCCCAACGTGGGGGGACCGGGCGCAGCGTGCCGTCGACTTTATCAGACGGTGATAAAGTCGATGGCGCTGTACGGAGCCCCGATTTGGGCGGAGCGTCTCGCCCCCCGAACGATGGCCCTCCTGCGCAGGCCGCAGAGGGTCATTGCCACCCGGGCCGTGCGGGCCTACCGCACGGTCTCTCACGGGGCGGCCTGCGTTCTAGCGGGCTCGCCTCCGTGGGATGTCGAGGCACGCGTCCTTGCGGCCGTGCACCGACATCGGGTGGCAGCGAGGAGTCGGGGGGAGCGGCCCCTCCCGCAGGAGGTGGCGCGCGCGAGGCACCTGGCGCAGAGGGAGGCTCTCCGCCAGTGGGCCGAGACGCTCGCCCACCCAGCTGCCGGCCATTGGACGATCGAGGCCGTTCGTCCAGTGTTGGAGGAGTGGGTTGGGCGCCGGCGAGGCAGCCTCACCTACCGGATGGTGCAGATGATGACCGGGCACGGGTGCTTCGGACATTATCTGCATCATGTCGCACGGAGGGAGCAGACGCCGCAGTGTCACCATTGCGGCGCTCCCGACGACACGGCCGGGCACACCCTCTCGGAGTGCCCGGCCTGGCGACCCCAGCGCGATGCATTAGCCCTCGCGCTGGGCCTAGGTAGGGGTACGCCCGTCGCGCTGGCCAGCATCGCACGGGAGATGCTGACCAGCGCGGCGGCGTGGGAGGCTGTCGCCTCCTTCTGCGAGGCCGTTATCTCGCAGAAGGAGGCTGCGGAGCGGGCGCGAGAGGATGACCCTCTCGCCGCACCGCTCCGGCGCAGGCGGTTGGGGAGGAGGAGGCGTGCGTTTCTCAACGCGCGCCAGCTCCCCTAGCAAGCTGGCGGTTGAAATGGCTCGGCCGGATGACCACCGGCCGAGAGATACTTTTCACCCCTAGCTTGGCCGTCTGGGGGGGTCGAATTTCTCAAGATACTTGTCGACCCCCTCCGTAGAGGTAAGCCCTGGCACCAGGCAACCCTCCAGGGGGCACAATCGGGGAATGGCCAACGCCGATCCCGATTGTGTCCCCACGGAGGTCTAAGTATCTAGAGAGTTTTTAGCCGGTAGTGGGTCTTCTACCCGAGTCCTGCATATCCAAGGGGTGGCCTAGTCAGCTGAATGCCCTTGTCGAATACCGTAAAGACTGTATTTTCTCTCTTGTAAAAAAAAAAAAAAATGGTATAAGGATTAGGTAGGTATCAACTAAAGCAATCACAATTTAAAACACCAAATTGGTTTTCACCGATACGGGGTATGGCCTGTTTTAGCCCAAAAAGTTATACAGCGTGATGAAAATATTAAAAATATTAAATTAATGGTAAAGAAACATTTTATATGCTCTAAAAAGAGAAAAATAAATAGGAATATCTTCGTATTTGTACTAATAATTTATCACACCTCGATGACCCTTGAACCTTCTTGCGGTAAAAACCATGGTAAGACATGGTTGGCACTTGGCATAAGCAACGATGCTGGCATCAAGTTAAGGTATGCCAATATTGTCAACACCTCTTTCTCGGAAGACCATCGTCGTATTTTTATTTCTTCCTAGTTTCGTGTGGGTTAACAGCTCCTACTACTTAGCTACATTACCTTAACATCTAATACTCACATTAGAGGACAAAAAGGCCCAAATACAATTTAACCCCCCGCACGTGAATCGACAGTATTGACAGCCGGAACCTCCAATGGGCCCGGTAATTTCGGATTGCGGGCAGAAACGGATTACATACATTCCAAGTGGGCACACTAAGTGTGGAGCTATTCACAACGTTGCGGCCGCGGTCTGGCGACCAGCCTCCACGTCGGCCATTTTGGACACAATCTGTTACTGCTTCAATGGAAATATGTTTTGTAATTTGGCAGATTTGGGTTTGGAAATGCTTGCTGCATTTCCAAAACATAACAATTATGAAACGGGAACGCATATTGCAAATTGAGCTTGCGTGCAGAGGTTTTGTTCCAACTCATTCGAATCGTATATTTTTTATTTACGACAGGCAAGGTCTTAGTTAAATTCACGTGTTCCAACAGTTAAAGGTAAGATAACCGATTGACTCCAGTGACTGCATGTGAAGAAACTCTGTAGGAACACATCAATTTAACCCTCTCCGTGTTCCAATAGTTGGAACATCCTATATTGTTCTGGAGGTCTGGAGCTCGATTCAAGGCAGATGTTTTGCTTGATTTGCTTCGTGGTAGGGCTTCTGAGACCGTCTAGCTATCAACAACTTACCTAAGTTGGTCGCTATATTGCAAAGTTAACAACATTGCTGGCACGTTAATTGCTGGGTTCCGACACTTAGTGGTAAGATAGCCAGTTCTTTTGTTATTGGAGTGTCCAGGTATAGCTCACGTTCATCTCCGATAGAGTATACTTCAAGGGTGGTCCCATGGTCACCAAAGTTAGGATCTGATGATGGGATCTCATAAAAATCGGGGTAGGTGTGTCCAACTTGTTTTGTGTGTATGTTACGCGATTACTCCGCCAATGGTGGACCGATTTTCAAAATTCTTTTTGTATTTGATAAAGTATATTCCTCGGGTAGTCTCTAAGTCACCAAAGTCAGGATCTAATGATGGGATCCCATGAAAATCGAGGAAAACGCTAATTATTAGTTATTTCGTTTTGTTTTGGACGATTATTAGGATGTTTTTCGGGTAAAATATAGGTGCGCAATGCTGCCTTCAAACGAAGAAGTCGTGAAACATGAAAGATTTTTCACATATTATTAAACATTTCGATTCATCTCCTTTTAACGCCTTCGAATGTCTAATTTACTCTTAAAAATGTGGAAATGTGTGAAGTTTGGGAGGCACGGAATAAGCAACCTATTTCCTAAGCGTATTTTTTGACATCTCGATTACGCCGCGAATTGCGGCAAAATTAATGTAATATTATTAATTAATTAATATATTTGGTAAGTTTTCTTTAATTATCCTTCGTTTTTACGCTTCTCCGGCGTTATTTCATGTATTTCATGGAATATTTGCTGCCGATTCCACCTACAACTATAAGAAATAGAATTTTTACCAATTTGGTGATGTTCCTTGGGGAAAGCTGCTCAGTCCGGCATTCACAAGTAGAATTGTGTTCTCTTTCATTGCGGTTGCATTACACCCTGTATAATGTCATATAATGGAACCCGGCTAGTGCGCTGCGAGTGGTTTCACATTTTGCTCGCAGTTGTCAAGACTTTTGCAACCAAGTTGGTTATAAAAGTCTTGTTGTTATCCATAATTGATTGTATTGGAAGACAACTGCGAGCAAAAGTCCAACCATTAAGCGAGTGCAACCAACGACCACAGAACAGAGAGAAATCAACCAGGTAAGTCTACAAACATAGAATATTAAAAATGCTGTCCGTTCTATGCATCAATTTTACCATTGCTACTAACAATAAGCTACACTTACCTGATATCACTAGGTGTTACGTTTGCTTGTTTGCCACAATTAATTGTACTTTGTAGTATCGATTAATTCATTTTTCAATTCATTTTGAATTTTAAAAACAAATATTGTCAAAAGGAAGCTGTATGCTGGCAAATTTAGTACACGAGATTCAAAAACCTAATTCAAGGTGAAGATTGGGTGGGTGTATTACCTACAGGATGTAGGGTAATAATCATGTATCAAAAGGCGTTACAATATTTCTTTGATATGCTCGCGCACTCGCTCTTTCAGCGGAATTATTTATAGGAGTAATTTTGGAGGAATCAACATCTGTCACGCGCACTCAGCCCTAACCGTGAGAACGCTGTGGTTTCATTCCGGAGCCGCCTCCCCTGGGACGCGTGGACCTAATTCCAAGTAAATAGAGTCGCTATTCATTTCAATTTGCTTTGAGCACTAAGCGTGACGTATAGTGCAGTCGCTTAATAGTACACGTGGATCCTGTAACACTTGCAAATCCACAGCCCCTTTTTTATGGCGGGGAAATCTCTTTACGATTTCAGGAAACTCAAGCTGACAAAGCTATCCCTTGGATATGCCGTAGGACTCGGGTAAAAGCCCCATACCCAGCTAAACCAACTTCCGGTAGCTCTCCGCCCCCGGTAGAGGCCCCGAGCGTGCCTTTACCGGGGGCGGACTAGCCATTCCCCGAACGCATCCCCTGAGACATGCAAACCCACAACCTCTACAAGGACGCCAATGTACATTGCCAACTTGCGACATAAGATGTCAAGTCACGGTACCCAGTAATTTCACTGCCTGTCTTACCCTTCGAACAAATCACAGCATTGCAAGCAGCGGTTCTTGCCGACAGAAATAGTTAAGATCACAGATAAAACCAACCCGCACTTGCCCAGCGTGGTTAACTAAGGCCAAATCGCCCTAGGCTCGAGCCCCTCGGTGGGGACGATATGAGCTGTTGATGATACTAAAGATACGTAAGTAGCGTCGGTGGCGCTGTGGATTCGGCACTGGCCATCTAACCGGGAGGTCCGGGATGCGATCCTGCAATGTACCAATGTGTTTTTCGAATTTCATATCTACATTTGTCCGACGCTTCTACGGTGAAGAAAAGCATCTGTTTGTATGTGAAGTCCACCAATCAGCACTGGGTCAACATGGTTGACTCAGGCCTAAACACCCTAACATAAAGTAGGCTCGAGCCCCTCGGTGGGGTCGTATATGAGCTGTGATGATAAAAGATACGAGCGCAGATGACTCTAGTCTTCCTCTGCTAAAGGTAATGGGAGTTTTCGAAATAGCGACCAAATAATACACAGAAACCACTTGTTTGTGAAACGCGATTGAACAATAAACTACGGATAAACGATCAGTGTGTGAAAGCCATTAAAAGTTTATAGTCTTGAGCAGACGCTAGCAAAGCCGCATTTCAAGTTAATACGGAAATCAATTGCAAAGTTTGGATTTGAGAAATAGCAATCTTATTCGATGCGAAAAGACATCTCTGAAAACAGCTCTGAAGGAAGGCTGATATAATTTTTTTACTGTTGTTGGACAGATGACCTATACAACATCCCCAGAATTTGTAGTTTTGTAAGCTTTTCAGGCGCACTACTCTTGGTCGAATTTTAGTGGATACCTAAGCATCACCGCAAGGATGTTCCAACGTCCGAGTAGAATCAAGATGGTCTCTAGCCGGAAGATTGCCAGTTCCCACGTTGTTGAAGAGCCCTGCCCCCTAACCATGATCACTCAATACAATATTAAAACCGCACTGAGAGCGGGATGGCGCTATACGCAGCATGAGCGGCGTCTCTGTTTCAATATTGTTTTAACCTTGCTTAAAGCGATTATGGTAGGGCCCCTGGTGAAGGTCGCTTCCGTCACTTAGCATCAGGTGAGATCGTTGACGTAGGTATAACATTTCGATGTGGAGTGTCCAGATTGAAGACTTCAATTAGTCTGCACTTTTCCTATAAGACATAACATAACACGATTGGTGAAGGTACCTAGTTCGGTAACAGACTATTTGACTAAGCACATCTAAATGATTGGTAAGTACATTACAACTTCTATTTGTAATTGGTATTGAAGCAAAATTCGTGTACCTAATTGGTATTGAAATAAATTAGCATTAAACAAATTAAACCTTTTTCTCTTTGAAATCAATTCCTTCAAATGGTATCGTCGGAATTTCGTTTTTCTTTGCTTTTATTTTCTGTTGGTCAAGTAATTCTTTTTTTATTATTTAATTATTTTTACTTTCGTGATGCCGGTAGCACACCTCTGCCTCGGAACTGTAGTAACGAAACCGCTGAATGATTCTCCCGCGTTGTCATTAATTGTACGGCGCGCGAGCTTTGGCGAGAAGGCTCTCGCGGATTTTTAACTATGGTACTATCTCTATCGCGCGTGGATCCGCCTATTCTACTCAGACGCCGTCTACACTTTCGCGTTCGATTCGTCGTTTGGTTTGTTCCTATTCCTGACTATGCGTCGCGGTTTCGCCTTGTTAGTTTCGCGGCTGAGATGTGCTACGCCATATAAAAATACAAGAAAAATGTCATTTAAAGCAAGAATCAAACACTTTTTGCCGCTCGCGAACTTTAACACTTAACAGACTTGTCACGCTTAAATTATTTATTTTTTATTTGTTTTTTTTTTAATAATTAGGTAGGTCCTAGGCCCCAGTCATCATACTACTCTCTTCTATCTTTCATCATACTACTCCTTTCTAATTTGCCCTAGATTTTTCAGGCGGATTGATCAGACGGAATAATAAAATCGTGCTCTAAGCGAACACGCTAAGGGCCCAGGTTCAATGGTTGTTTACCTGCGACATGCCTTCTATCAAAAGTTTCCGCTGGGTCCTAATTGATTTGCTAATTTGAAAACACGCTTCGAACTTCACAAGGTCTGTTGCGAATTCGAAATAAATTACGCTTTCCAGTATTTAAATTGGGTTTCTGTGCTTATATTTTATTATTATTTTATTTTACAATTTATGTACACACAAAAAACAGCATCAAGAACATATACACATGGAAACACTGTACAAAGGCACTGCTTATTTCTTAGCGAAATGTTATACTTACTTATCATCGGAAAATTCCTCCGTGGTCTCGTGATTGAGACAACCCGATATTGAGCTGGGTCTGGAGTTGGTCGGTCGGTTGTTCGGTTCAGTAAAACTGAACCGAAGCCTACAAATAAAAAAAACAAAGAGAAGAAAAAGAGGAACCTAAACTAAGGAGGTTTAGAGTAGACATTAGGAATGGGAGGGATGAGATCGAATAAGCCGAGATCTGGGGTCATATTACAGATGCTAGTTATCTTATATTTGGCTAGATTTATGCTATACGCAAGTTACTGCCTTTTTACTGTTAGGTTTTATTCTTTTATTTGCTTTATTATTTATTTATTATTTATTTGCTGGTAAAAAACCAGCCAGGTGAAATGTTTCGATAGACAATAACTTATTTACTTTACACTGTATTAAAATAAATCTCATGTCAGGACGGTCTACAGAACTTGGCACCCTTTAGAGCTCAATTCTTTTGTCGGTGAATGAAGTGGAGAGGCCAACGATATCACAATATTATTGAACATGGCTCCAATTTTCACGTTTATGTTTTTGGTAAGATCATTTTTTATCGGTTACCCGGTATCCATAAATACAGTTCTCTACACGTTACGTTCAGGCTATATAAATTGGTCATTGATTAAAACAACTGAAGGGCCGTGTAACCGCCAAACACACTCGAAACGTCTGCGGAGAGTGATAAAGTGGGTCGTCTTGAAAAGTATAACCGCGCCATCCAT
This sequence comes from Schoenobius gigantellus, assembly GCA_963935595.1. Taxonomy (NCBI): domain Eukaryota; kingdom Metazoa; phylum Arthropoda; class Insecta; order Lepidoptera; family Crambidae; genus Schoenobius; species Schoenobius gigantellus. Next base: position 7,924,375 of record OZ012555.1, on the reverse strand, counting down.
AACAGGCGCCGAGCGGTCGCTCACAGCGGGCCTATTCTGTTTTCTTCTACTCTAACTTCATTTCGATAATATTTCACTCCCTTATAATTTTAAGGACAAGCTTTTAAATAGGGTATAAGCGACGGTGTCCCTTTTCTTTTAACAGTGAGTTCAGACCATGATCCTAATTTTTACCAAAGTCCTGTAAATAATTAGATTTAAAAAAAATGATCCTAATTTTAAAATCACTGAAATTTTCTCCCGGAAAATTCACAAATTTTCCTAATTTTTGTGTTTCTAAATTTTATGGTGTAAGTAATATAAGCAACCTCTGTGGTTAGGTCAATCCAAAGAGGTTACAGCTTTTTGGATTACTTCGTTCTGCTTCAATCAGATCAACCACAAAGCTGGATAATGACGTACTGCCATGATTTCTTTTAAGTTTCATGGAAATTATCTAAATAAACCATAGCCTTGGACAATTTTGAACAGAACTTGTAGTATTATTTTGTAATTTAGTATTTTTCAGTCTTTTGTGTATTAAAATGCAATTTCGTTTATTTCTGCTTCGTGCTTTTGTCTTTTCCGGACGGTTTTTGTTCGGGGATGAAATTGTGAATTTTGACCTGCAGCGCGGCTTTTTGCTGGTTTCTGTAGATGCTACTAATGAAAGTAAATAGTATTTTTGCCTTTTTTGGAGGCTTGTGAAACCAGCAGGTTATTTTGGTGGTTTTTGCGCCAACTGTCATACATTTTTTTTCGGTAATTGACGTCGATTTTCAGAAGAATAGAGTGTTGATCGACTTGATTGTCAGTGGGGACCTCTTATTTCCGATATTATGTAGGTTTTTGACAAATTTTAATTTGGATTGACTGCCCGTTTTTCAGCTTTCCGCAATTGATCGGTTTGTCGTTGTAAAAAGTGTGGTTTTTTTGAAAATAAATTTTTTTGGTAACAAGTAAAAAATCTCAAAAATTTTGGAACCGTTGTAGCTCGATAACCAACTGTTTTTGACCCCTGGTTGATTGGGCTTTTTTTGTTGCTTATGACCTGTACTGTAGCCCCTTTCAGGGAGTGCGTCAACTTTTCCTGTCACCTGTATATTAGTTTATTTTATTTATAATATGTATGTATTAGTATATTATGTATATGTCGCAGCCAACTAGCTTATTAGCCCTCCAATTGGTATCCTAGCCCTCTAATTAACGGGCGCCATTTAACTAACCTCCTGAATAATATTCAGCCGTCGAAAATACACATAAAGTCGTTTCTGGTGCTTCGCCGGCCGCTGCGGCGGCACGCTCGCTTCGCTCGCTCGGCTTGCGCGCTTGGTTCATTTTCAAACCTACGCTACCTATTTTTGACACGCCTATAGATTCTACATATACCTACATATCTACATATACATATACAATCACTGTGCACGAACTTAAAATAACGTTCCATTACACGTAACTTCAAACACGTATAAAAAAACTACGCGTCTCCGCACGGTGAGGGGGGGCTCGTTTGGAAGGGATAATTAACCCCTTTCAACCCCAAAATCGGGGTGCGAATTACCCCACCCATCACAAGTACTAAAAATATAATTTGTTAACACAACTTTGATGACATTTGGATCCGCAAAGAACTTTGTTTTTAAAACAAGCGCATCTATTAAGCAACTAGGTCCTTCGCAACTCGTGGTCACCCGAGCTTTTTTGATATCGGAACTAAATTAAAATGAGAAAGCTAGACAACTGGTTAAATGTTGTCCATCGAGGTCAGTTTCCTAGGCGTTTAATTGGCAGGCCGTATATCATTCAGGAGGCTAGTTAAATGGCGCCAATTAATTAGACGGCTAGGATGCTAATTGTATGGCTAATTAAGCTAGTTGGCTGCGACATATATACCATTATCCAGATTTTTTTACCAAGTACTACATCTACTTCCTTTTCTCTGCACCACCCAAAGGTTGACTGGTAAATAATGCCTTTGGCATTGAGTCCGCCTCTGTACACAAATTGTACCGGAAGTTTAAATAAATAAATAAAAATAAATAAGTGATTGGATGGTAAGTGGTAAAAATCACCTATAATACATGTGGCTGTTGTGAGATTCGCAGCAAATCTGCAACCCCCATAAGAACCACGGTGCACGTTGCCAACTTGTGACAAGGTGTAAAGTCACGGTACCCAGTAATTTCACTGCCATATCTTACCCTTCAAACCGGAACACAGCGATGCAAGCACTGCTGCTTTGTGGCAGAAATAGGTAAGACGGAGGTACCCAAGCAGGCGACCCTGGTGCAGTCTACCTGTGGTATGACTTGGCGGGTAACAGCTCTACTTAGACTTAGAGCATAACAGAAAAGAATTGAACGCAATACGAAATGTATGAAGCAAAACCCTACCGACCCGAACTAGTTCCTTCCTTCGTCTTCGTCTGCGTCTATTTGCAGGCGAAACGGATTTCGGATCGGATCGGTCAGTACCTTTGTTACCTTATTAACGGTTGGAACTCTATGCAGTCGTCCCATCTGATATTCAGCCACAGCCTTCAATCGACTAATCGTCTCTACGTGGAAGATGTTAATGCACAAGTGTCTGCATATTTGTTATATCTGTATTTTTACCACAGTAACTTCGCGAAAATAAGTTTAAACAAAATTATCGTCATTAGTGCGGTACACTTCAAAAGACTTTAAGCTTGTTCATTTTTCTATTTCATATGTTTCACGATGAAACCATCGAAATTTACGATTATTCGGTCAAGTACAGATTCTGGTTTGGGCAGATTCTTTATTTTACACATAACCGCTTCTAATCCCGAGAAATTTTCACACGAATTAGTTATAAAAGCGATCTATCGTAGGTGTACCTAAAGCTTAAAAAAATTAGTTAAAATAAACTTTTAGTATTACTGTGTTTCACGTTTCAGTTTCAGTGTCGGACTGAAAGTAGCGTGTATAGTATGTATCTTATTTACTTTCCACACCCATCTACATATCCAAATCCCTTTAACGCTATATGCGTGTCAAAGCTTAGAGCATTTACCCTAGTGTCAGGCCATTCCATCTTCATAACAGATAATTAGCAGTTTGCTGACAATATCATTTTACGCATCGCTCGCCATAATTGGATCCAAATTACTCGTACCTTCTTTGTCGTGTTGAACGCCTTATTAAGGGCTATCGGATCACGTCGTCATGCGTAGTAATCTTAGTATTATCGTCAAAGTATGTGTTAGGACATCTTTCAAAGAATAAGTAGGTAAGTATGAACTTGCAAGGCCAGGCGTTTTTATCAGATTTCTAAAAAGAAGAATTTATCTAATTTTGTAATTATGAAAATTAAAGTAAATTATCATACATGTTTCATTTAACTCTGTACCAGGGTCGTCTGCTTGGGTACCTCCGTCTTACCTATTTCTGCCGCAAAGCAGCAGTGCTTGTATTGCTGTGTTTCGGTTTGAAGGGTAGGATATGGCAGTGAAATTACTGGGTACCGTGACTTTACAGTTGGGAAAGTACAGTGGGGGCTGCAGTTTTGTTGCGGATCTCCTCATCTCACAAGAGCCACCTGTATTATTATAGGTGACTGTTACCACTCACCATGAGGTGGGCAGTTTGCTTGTTTGCCAACTTAATCACAATAAAAAATATGACGAATTCTTGATAAATAGAACAACCCATGAAAATAATAAAATAAACTAACGAACTAGCGTTTTATTTGGATTCCTCGGCGGTTGAGTTGGACACAGACCTTTATTGCAAATTCAAATGCAATCATCACTTTGACCACAATGCGCCATCTGCTAGGTGCCATACAGGTAGACCTAAAAGGCCGCATGGACAAAATCATAATATCATAATAATATGATTCATTTTGGTAGTCACAAAATGGCCAACATGTTTTCACTATTATGAATGGTATGTATGGAACATTTCGTTTTAGGAATGGAGTGCAGTTGAAACTGCCATAACAATTTCTGATACCTTTTTTTTTCTTTTTTTGAGGCGGGGGAATCTCTTTACGATTCAACAAGGGGCTGAAAGCTGACAAAGCCGCCCCAAGGATATGCCATTGGACTCGGGTTACCCGGGTAACCCCATACCTGGCTAAACCACCCTCCAGAGCAACTTCTACCTCCGTAGAGACACACTCGGGATCGGCGTTAGCCATTCCCCGAGTGCAACAATTTCTGATACCTAGCAAAAAATATAATATGTTTTATCATTGTAAATTGAAAAATTTATAGAACAGAAGCCGGTGTATAAAAATTAGTAAGTATTTTACAGTATTTATAGAACTGTGAAAATGATTTTTTTTTCGAATTGCTAATCATCTATACTATAAATTCTATACTAATACTTACTTACTTACTTACTAATATTATAAAGCTGAAGAGTTTGCTTGATTGTTTGTTTGTTTAGTTGAACGCGCTAATCTCAGGAACTGCTGATTCAAATTGAAAAATTATTTTTGTGTTGGATAGTTCATTTATCGAGAAAGGCTATATATAGATTCTATAACATCACGCTACGACTAATAGGGGCTGAGCATCAATGAAAAATGTTGCAAAAACCTGAAAAAAATATATGGTGAAACGTAGCTCGCAGGCACACCTAGTAAATTAATGAATCTTATTTTACAGTATTTTTTAGGAGAGTGAAAATGAATTTCTTTTTCGAATTGCTTAATCATCTATACTTATACTTACTAATTTTATAAAGCAGAAGAGTTTGTTTGTTAGTTTGGTTGAACGCGCTAATCTCTGGAACTTCTTCGGTCCGAATTGAAAAAATATGTTTGTGTTAGATAGTCCATTTATTCAGGAAGGCTATAGGCTATATGTATAGGGTGTCGCAAAAAGGACGCAAGATTTCAATTTGCCGCCATTTTTGTATTTTAGTACTGGCAACCTTAAAAAAAACTATTTGACAGCTGAATGTTTAGGGTTTGTAAAAATGGCGGGTTATACGAAAGATTGACGCGTTTTTATTATTGAACAATATTTCAATCATACAAGAGGATCAAAAAAAAAAACAATATTTCAAAAGTAATGAAAATTTGGCGTGTACGGTTCGAAAATTCCGTGCAAAATATGGTCGGAATATTGACATGACTTCATCAACTGTGAGCAGAGTGGTTGCAAAATTCAGGGAGAGTGGATCAATTCATGATGTTCATTCCACTGGTCGTCCAAAAACAAGCCGTTCAAATGGCAATATCGAATCAGTGCGTCAGAATGTCCGTGAACATCCAGGAACATCCATTAGGCATCGTGGACAAGAATTGCAAATTTCAAGAAGCTCTCTCCAGCGTATACTCACTAAAGATCTGCATCTCCATGCTTACAAAGTTCAAATAACACAAGAACTGAAGCCTCATGATCATGGACAGCGAAGAGAGTTCGTTGAATGGATTATCGACCGCCAAAACAGGGATGCAGATTTTTCAAACAAAATCATCTTTAGCGACGAAGCACATTTTCATCTCGATGGCTTTGTTAATCGTCAGAATTGCCGCATTTGGAGCTCAGAGAATCTACATGTGATTGTTCAAAAACAAATGCAACCACAACGGGTCACTGTGTGGTGCGGATTTTGGGCTGGAGGCATTATTGGACCATATTTTTTTCAAAATGAGACCGGTCAAGCAGTTACTGTTAATGAGCTCGATATCGCGACATGATAACAAGGTTTTTTCTAGCCTAATTAGAGGATATCGATGTGGAAGCAATGTGGTTTCAACAAGACGGGGCCACTTGCCACACAGCCAGAGAAACGATGCAATTACTGCATGAAACATTTCCTAGTCGTGTGATCTATCGATTCGGTGATCAGAATTGACCCCCTAGATCTTGCGATTTAACGCCTTTAGACTTCTTTTTATGGGGTTATTTAAAGTCTATACCAATAAGCCCACAACCACTCATGCTTTAAAAGAGGAAATCCGACGCTGCATTGGAGAAATTCAGCCGCATCTATACAAAATAGTCATAGAAAATTTTGACAAAAGAGTACGTACGAGTATGTGCCAGCAAAGCGTAGGAGGACATTTGCCTGACGTATTATTCCACAAATAACCCATTAAGTATATAAAAAACATCAGGCTACGACTAATCGGGGCTGAGCATCAATGAAAAATGTTGCAAAAACGGAAAAAATATATATGGTAAAACGTAGTTCACGGGCACAGCCAGTAATTAATATAATCAATTAATAATTGGGCTAAAATTGTCATTGTATTTAAGCATTTATTGCAGAAGTACCTTCAATGACAGAAATTTACTGATAAAGTAAGCCCGTTAAACAGCTTCAACTTCCGAATAGATTCTTCAATTAGGTGTTTTAACGAAAATGGCCCCTTCCTTATTACCCGTAATCCCATTAACGAACGCTCAGGCAACGAGCAATTACTTACTCGAGCACCGAAAAGTTTGCATATAATCCTTGCTGCTTGATATTCACTGGATTTCAAGTAGATACGTTTCAAGTATACACTGACTGATGCTCGCTACAGCACGAACCTATCTCTGTGTAAACTTCATGAAGTCGATTTAGCGGGCTTAGGTGTTAAAATGCCGAGTTGATAATAATTATTATAACTGTCGAGGGACCGGGAAGAGATTTTCGGCATGATAATAATTTTGTTTGTTTCGACAAGACATGTGGAAGTGTAGCGAGGCTTTTTAAGGCAGTTTATTCAAAGGGCTCAAAGCTATGCTATGCTATGCTGTAAGACCCCAATCGACCTCCACCCTGCTGAAAAAAATCTGATAACCGTTAACATAGTAGGTCCATAGTTAAGAACTTATATTTTATCACCCCAGAAAATTTAAGAGGCGCTTTTGGACACGGTAGTAGAATGATTTAAATATTAATAAAAAAATAACTAACCTATTTAATTTTATATTAATTTTCTAAAATATTCAACAAATACTGAACTAGTTTGGTGCAGTAGTTTTAAGATTTTTTTATTTTTTAAGTGTCCTGAAGCGTCCCTTAAATTTTCCTGGGTGATAAAAAGTAGCCCTGTATACAGGGTTTTAATATTGTTTTGAGCGATCATGGTCAGGGGGCAGTTCAGGAGATTTTTTCCGGTACGAGGAAGACGTACGGCGTGGTAAGAAAGATTCAGCGCAAGTCTTATTCATTGCACGTCTCATACATTCCAAAGTCATGTCATTCTATGTGGTTCTTCCAAAGTCAATCATTTTGTAGGAAAAGCCTCGCTCTGAGTGGACCGAGAAGGTAGGAAAATTAAGTAATACTATCGGTTTATAATTTCAATTCATCCGCTCAGCTTCCTAATACGCTATCGATGTAAAAGCAACTTTAATCAGATAGACCGAACTACATTCATATTTTTGATACTATTAACTAGGATGTTTCCAGTCTAGAATTTTGCATTACACTGTATACAGAATACGGATGAATTCAGCGCACGTCGCGGCCGAGCGCGGGCATCACAGCCTAGCAATCTCCGCTGAAGTACCAGAATACAAACATGGCGATGAGAACACTAGCGAAATTGGCGTTACTTTGTTTACGGCAAAACACAGTATCAAACATCAAGTTGTAAGTATGCGTGCCGCTAGTATATGTATAGAGAAAGAAATACATATTAAATTGTACTTCAATTTAATAATAACAATTAGACGAAAAAAAATAGATGAGCGAGAAAAAAAGTTTAATTAATAAAAAAATGAGAGGCTGTGCGGGGCCAAAAGTGTCCCTGCCTCAGCTAATATTATTTGAGGCAGCGCCGCAAAGTTGAATAGTTGTGAAATTAAAGGCGATCAAGATATTAGGAACTACTTACACATCCTTAATACATTACGTAGATACGAGTATATGTAGATTCGAGACTCTGACGAAATTAATTGATTTTAACTATGGTCAATAGCTACGAATCCGTAGCATATTAAGCGGCCAGAAAAAAAATTCAGAGGGGTTTCGTGATGCGTTACCAAGCGAGCATAAAGCATACTCATACTAATGAAAAAAACAGTAAATAGGGAATTTGTTTTGCAGTGATTAGCTATTTATTATTTGAAAGAAAAGTTACTTAAAGTTTTTTAAAATTTTAACCTTTCTATTTAATTATTTTTTTCCCCCAAACCACTGAAAATGCAATAATACTTATTTATCAACACACTTGCTCGTAAAGTGGGTCTTATTACCTAGCATTTAGACCCGTTATTCAGTATATTAAACACGAGTGCTTTTCACTTTACATAACCGCACAAGTGCGGTAATCTTAACACGACAAATTCTAATTTGTTCAAGATTGCAAAGTAAATGTATGTCCAGTACGCATTCTTAAATTAGTCGCTTAATACTTTTTTTAAACACGACTATGCGGCTGTCAATTGGAAACAAATGAACAGCCTACTACTGGTTACTAAAATATTAAATTAACAACGACATTTAAACACAAACATTTAAAAACAATAATCAATAACTATAACTTAAATAAATTATTAAAAATTCACACAAACTTGCTTTTTTAAAAATTTTAATATTCGGTTTATTTAGTTTTGAATTTTAGCTATTTGGCCCTTTTTTGTTGACTGTATGAAGAGTTTAGCCATGCCCGGGCAGCGCGCGAAATAAAAAAGGCGCGCGGCATTTTCCCGCTATTTAATTTTTTTGCCTTTTTGTTGTAATTGATAATTGATTATCTACAAATATGTCGAGTCCAAGTGAAAAAGAATCCATATTATTAACTTCGCCGGAAATAATTATGGAGGCGCAAAGCGCGAGTTATAGTTTGTTGCCGCCAAAGTCAAAGGATAAATACTTGGCGGCATACGATACTTTCATGCAGTGGAAGATTAATAAAAAAGCGCAGTCATTTTCAGAAAATTATTAATACCACAAGATCTTTTTTTTCCTCACAAGTGTGTTGAAAAACGTCGTATGATACACACGCGCATTGGTCATTACGTACTCTGCTTTCTTGTCACGCTCGCCTGCGGCTCGCGCATAATATCGCCTCGTACGCAATGGCCGACATAGCGCGCTCGTATCATAATGTACTATTATATCAGTGCGCCAATCTCGTATTTAGAATAATCGCACTGGCCAGTCAACGAGTGCATGAAAAAAGTTAAAAGCTCTTTTTTCTATAGTGATTCTCCAGTGACAAACGCAGGCATAGTTACCTACCTAGAAAAACTTTCTATATTACCAACTGTAGTAATTTTCCTATTAATATTTATACAAACACTAATCCAATATATTATTTAGGCTGTATTTTACAAGCTTTTATTTAACTTGCAATGTATGTAAGTATGTATGTATGTTCGGGTGGAATCTTGCAACTCAATTTTGAAGCAGATATTTTTAACCGATTGAGCTGAAATTTTGTATACATGTTCAGTTTGGATGACAATGCATGGTTGACTGTGTGACGTCATTTTAAATCCAAGATGGCGGCATACCCAAGATGGCGGATCAATTATTTTTAATGCACCCCTACAATATGGGTATCAAATAAAAGGTCTTGCTAAGAGTAACTCGAAAAATAATGTGACGTCACTATTTATCCAATATGGCGGACTTCTAAAGCTTGAAAATCAATTTTGAAGTAGATATTTTTTTTATAGTTTATGGGTAGGCACTTGTCCCCATCTTGCCTGATGGTAAGCAAAGGTGGGGACTAAGGTGGAGCGTGCCTACTCATTAGGTGCCGATTCACTCTAGTTCTGAAAAGACCCGGGTTGTAGTGAGGTGGGAACACAGAGGACGGCAAAGAATTCCATTCCCTCGCAGTACGCATTAAAAAAGTGGAAGCGAAACGCTTCGTACGGGCAAGTGGAATTTCTACTACGTAGGGGTGGGTCTTTGCCGTTCTCCGGGTGCCTCGGTAATAAAAGGGAGACGGTGGAATAAGATCAAACAGCTCTTGGGAACACTCCCCGAAATGTAACCTGTAAAAAACCGATAAACGGGCCACTGTGCGGCGATGTTCAAGACTCTGAAAATTTTAAATTTTCAGAGTGTCTTCACCGATCTACCTCTTCGCCCGGCGCTCTACCGAGTCAAGGGCAGATAGCTGGTACGTAGCAGAGCCGTCCCAAAGGTGGCTGCAGTATTCCATGCACGACCGGACCTGTGCTTGATATAGTGTAAGAAGCTACTCCGGCGTAAAATACCGCCTAACCTTCGAGAGTATGCCAAGCTTTTTAGCTGCAGTAGCCGCCTTCGCGTCAATAGAACGCCCAAAGTTGAGGTTCGGTGAGAGGTCAATGCCCAGTAGGCTTAAATGGTCCGTTAAAGGCAAGGGTACATTTCGGAAAGTGGGAACCAAGTTGAACGGGTTCCGCTTGGAGCTGAAAAGACAGGCCTGGGTCTTGGAGGCATTGAACTCGACTCTGTTAGCTTCCCCCCAATCCGAAACTTCTTGCAGGGTCGAGTTCACGCGTTCTACCATGTTGGCTCTGAGCAGCTCGATTTCAGCCTTCCCAGCCTTAGCATCGGACATATATCTCTCTGCAACTGTGCTATCGTCTGCGTACCCAAAGATACCGGGTTTCAACAGATCGTTGATATGTCGCAAAAAAAGTGTTGCAGAGAGGACCGATCCCTGGGGGACTCCGGCATTGATAGCCAAGGGATCGGACGAGCAGCCATCAATGACTACCCGAATCGATCTGTCCTTCAGGAAATAAGATATCCATGAGCAGAGGTTTGGAGGTAGTCCACATGAGGGAAGCTTGCTAAGTAAACCGTCGTGCCAGACCCTATCAAATGCCTTTGAGATGTCCAATGAAACCGCGAGAGCTTCACCGTACCTCTTAATGGCTTCGCTCCAGAGGTGTGTGGCATACACCAGAAGGTCCCCAGTTGATCGTCTTGATCGGAAACCGTACTGTCGGTCTCTGAGGAGGTCGTTACCTTCTAGGTAGCCAATGAGACGAGCATTCAGTACACGCTCCATACTCTTACAGAGAATGGAGGTGATAGCTATTGGTCTGTAGTTTGATGGGTCAACACGACTTCCCTTTTTGGGTACTGGCTGCACATTAGCAAGCTTCCAAGATCTTGGAACTTGACCGGTGTTCAGAGATATCTTTAACATTGAGCTGAAATTTTGTATACACACAGTTTGGATGAAAATGCACGGTTAACTGTGTGACGTCATTCTAAATCCAAGATGGCTGCATACCCAAGAAGGCGGACCAATTATTTTTAATGCACTCCTACAATATGGGTATCAAATAAAAGGTCTTGCTAAGAATAACTTGAAAAATTAAGTGATGTCACTATTAATCCAATATGTCGTACTTCTAAAGCTAAAAATCAATTTTGAAGTAGTTATCTTAAACCGATTGAGCTGAAATTCTGTATAGACGTTCCGGCAAACGACCTTGCATCAATGATGCGTTGAATGAGATGAACAGACTGAGAAACGTGTCCAGTGATAACTAAAAAGTAAAAAATAAATTAAATGTAAAAAAACGTTTTTAAAAACAAGCTTTTATTTAAATGCGCTAAAAAGAATTAATAAACTTTAAAACTTTTACTTATAACGTCATTTCACATTTGACACTATTTATATGACATAAAAGCTTGTCGCGAGATTTACTTTTGTAGATAAACAAGTAAATTAAATAATTTGATGTGAATAATTTTATACGTTACAATTTTCAAAGTAAATACGAGTAGGTACTTAAAAGTACTCTTTTAAGTACTTTTAAGTTTTGTTTTGTTTTGTATGAATGTATAAATTAAGTTGTTTTATTTTGTATGAAAATCAATGCTTCTATGAGAGCTTATTGTGAAAACAAAAATAGTGGCAGAAAATACAGGATTTTATTCATTTGCAGTTAATATTTCTGATAAGTAATCTACTTTCATAACTTAACCACTTTTTCAACATTCGACGCAGGGTTTTTCGTCGCTGCGTGGAAGTACTATTTGGAGAGAGTAGACAATCCAAAGTTTACCAGATGGAGGTTTTGAAGGGAGTAGGCAATTCAGAGCTAACCAGAGGATGATTCAGTACTAGAATCGTTTGCGCGGATATCTCTATACCTATTTCTGCCGCAAAGGAGCGATACATTGATGTGTTCCGGCACAACAATGCAAGCATCACAATGCAAATAAGCAGCAATTTGAAGGGTAAGTCAGCCAGACGACACGGCGATATGACGACACGGTTAGCGCAGAGGTCGAGTGATCGCTTACTGCGCAACGGGTCGCGGGTTCGATTTCCGTACGGGACAAATGTTTTGTATGGTCTACAGAAATTTGTTCCGGTCTGGGCGAATGTGCATGAGATATTCTATGTTTGTAACTGCACTCACGACATAGGAGAAAATCCTAGTGTGGGGCGACGTTTAAAAAAACAAAAAAAAAACAAAGTGAAATTACTGGGTATTGTGACTTGACATCTTTTGTCCCAAGTTGGCAACGTACAGTTTGGTTGTTGTAGATTTGCAAATCTGACAATACATGTAGTACAATATAAAAAATTGCACAACAGAACACCAACAATACAAGGGAAACATAATGTACAAGAGTGGACTTATCTCAATAAGAGATCTCTTCCACTCAACCCAAGTAGTAATGCAAAAGGTTGAAAATTACAGGGGATTGCCCTGGTGTTCTCGGACAATCCCCCCTTGGTAATAACCCAACCAAATGGTCGGGCTAGCCCGAGGGCATGAGTAGTAGTGTCGCATTGTGGACCCATACCACACGCGCCCAAAGGGGCAGGGAGAACACCAAGGGGTTTTAGTGGGTAGGCCTGACACTCTGCCGGGTGAGCCCCACACACGCTCTTCCTCTGACCAACGGTGGGTACGGTGCGGTAGCGCATTTCCCTCGATAAAGAAAGGCTTGAGTGTACAAGTCACTAGAGACTAACGTATATTTAAAATTATTACACATACCTACATAATGTACATATGATACATGCTTGCGTGCTTGCTTGACAATGTCAAACAGTTTCAATGGGTCCTATTGGCCTCCGAAATATACTATCTACCTTCATTGTTCCCATTCTATTGGAACTATGGAACAAAAAAGAAGAGATTGGAACTTTGAAGATTGGAAAAGATTTATGATCTCCTGAGAAATAAAATAAATCTTTAAATTTAACATTTATTCAGAGATAGGTTTAAAGAGATTGGTATTATTATTGCTTATTTGGATAATAAAACTATTTGGACTATTTGCTCAACTCTACACTTTCTTTTGATATTTAATAAAGTCTTTATGTTATATAATGTGAACTAACACATCTAATCTTGTAATGGAAGTTGAGGTCAAACTTTTGCTTTGAGGTCAGCTTCCAATTGACGACTCTGTAGACAGTAACAAAACAAAATTGTAAATGGCGATTTATAAGAGGAGTTGATAAATTTTGATCTTTCGAATTTCTTGCCTGTTCTTCTCCAGAAGGCTCTCCCAATTTCCGAACAGGTGTAGAGTCAACTTTTTTTCATTCATACTTGTATTTGCAGACATCTTAAATATGTTCAGGAAGTATGCACATACAAGGTTGTTTTCTTTAAATTAGAATGTTTTGCTTTGTTTTGACGTAAATAAGTGCCTGTAAAGGCCTATGTTGAATAAAGATTTTTGAATTTGAATTTGAATAATACTGCGATAAAATTAACAATGAAATAAAGTCATTTATCATAACAGCTCATAAACGCCCACCGAGGGGCTCGAGCCTACCCTAAATTGGGTGTTTAGGCCTTATAGTCAACCACGCTAGCCCAGTGCAGATTGGTCGACTTCACATACACCTTTGAATTTCTTCGCAGATTTATACAGGTTGCCTCACGATGTTTTCCTATACCGCAGGAGCGTCAGACAAACGTACCATATGAATATCGAAAACGAAAAACACATCGGTACATGGCGGTCTCGAATCCCGGACCTCCCGATTGGAAGGCAACTGCCGAGTCCACAGCGCCACCGACGTTCCGAATATAAAGTAATTATCTACATCAAAATTAATTTTTAAAGCTATAAAGCTCCTGTCAGATTTAACAAATCATACTGAATCCATGTATTTATTTCATTTTAAATATTGACTGCTACACTCGAGTACAAAATGATCGATACGGTCGAAGTTAAAAAAATATGTACTCTACCAACTCTTTAATGTAGAGTCTGTCAATCAATGTAGGTAGGTATGTATATTTTTTGTAACTTTAACCGTATCGATTATTTTGTACTCGACTGTACAAAATGAAATAATAATAACAATATAAAACTATCGCTTTAAATGTTTGTAACATTTTTTAAAATGATATACTCGTAGTTGCGTACATACTACCATAAAAATCTTCACTCAATTGTGTATCTTCTCGATTTATTATTTAATTATGCTAAGCCACGAAGGAATTTTCTTCACTTATTAAAATCACGGACGCTCAATAAAGATTGAGAACAGCTGGCCGCGATTCGCTCACGCTTGACCAAATAAATAAGAAGCTTTACTATTTTATTGAATTAAGGAATTAACCGGCACGCACCATTTCGAACAATATAAAAGCCTTCTCCACCATTAAGCCTCCACAAGTGAGAAGCGACACTTCATGTCGGACTACTCACTTCGTCATTTAGTTCATTTTTTAATCAACAACAGTCAATAAATGACACAATAGTGTTTGATACACCAAACAGATTGTAGCTGACGCACGCCATTTTGTAAAATACACGCACAAAATGGCGAACAACTTCACGGACTACGGGATCGGGCCGATGGCGGAGCCTTTGAAAATGTACGTACTTTTTATTGTTCGCTTATGCAAATTAAAAATTGGCTCATAAAAATACAGACGTAAATCTCTCTCTTTCAACTTTGCAACGGAAAATGGAGTGAAACTTTTCGGAGGTCTTCATATATTATTACAACTTTGGAATAAATAAAAGTGAAGAAATACGTATTATACCTTTCAAATGTTTTAAAAAATAAATCAAAATTTTCCTGTTTTAAAATTAATATATTTTTATTTTTTTTATTGCTACTAAGTTGGCAAACAAGCAAACTGCCCACCTGATGGTAAGTGGTAACAGTCACCTATAATACATGTGGCTCCTGTGAGATTCGCAGCAAAACTGCAACCCCCACAAGAACCACAGTGTACTTTGCCAACTTGTGACTTAGGATGTAAAGTCACGGTACCCAGTAATTTCAGTGCCATATTTTACCCTTCAAACCGGAACACAGCAATGCAAGCACTGCTGCTTTGCGGCAGAAATAGGTAAGACGGAGGTACCCAAGCACACGACCCTGGTACAGAGTCTCCCTCCGGTAAAATGTTGTGCAATTTAATTTTGTTTATAACGCGTATACATAACGAAGATTGGGCAATGAAAGAACGGATTGAAATACACGTATCGCTGCTCCCTTCTTTCTGTGGATCTCGTATGAAACGACTAAGCGATTTTTTTTACTCACAACAGCTCGACCTTCAACTCACGCATGGTACCTAAGCGACGATAAGACTGAAAATGAAAGCGAGCTTCTTCTAGATTCCTCAACAACTGAGGAAGTGAGGACTGGCTAGCCAGACGAGCTATGAAGCACAGAATACATAATAGAACTACGTACCAACCCGCACTTGGCCCGCGTGGTTGACTAAGGCCTAATCGTCCTAATTTAGGGTAGGTTCGAGCCCCTCGGTGGGACGTATATGAGCTGTTGATGATGATGACTACGCAATAGTGTCTGAAGTCCTGTTAACAACCAAACCAAGCAGAAAAACTTCTGTCCCCATGGAGAATCGAACCTCGGTCATCTACCGGTGTCAACCACCACCAGCCCGTTATAGTAGAATTTACTGTAATAATACCTAGCAAAGAGATTAAAAACTCGAAAACCTTACACCAAACCAAAAGACCCAAAGGTTAAGAATAATGTTTGGGTAACAAGATACAAGACAGATATAGTTATTGGCACCGATAAATCACGGAAGACAAGAGTCAGTTCAAATAGACTCCTTAGGGGAGAATAGCGACGCGTGTGTCTGTGTCTCACTAAGCTTGACTTGACGTTGGCATCGCCCCAACCTAATCGCACTGAAGGGTCAAATTGACCCGTGAGTTGGATGTTCCTTATTACGGTACTGCATACTCATTGAGGCCTGGCATCTATGAGTATGCAGTACTCATTGATGCCTGGCCTAAGCAAGTGGTTTATATGGCGCAAGAATAAAGTTTTTTTTATACATGCGCTTATATTTATGAAATGGCAAATTAGTGATACTTGGAACTTTATTTTCAAGATGTTATAAGATGTCGCATCACAGTACCCAGTAATTTCACTGTCTGTCTTACCCATCAAACTGGAACACAGCGATGCAGGCACCGCTGCATGTAGGCAGAAATAAGTAACATAGAGATATCCGAGCTAATGACTTTAGTATTGAGTCTCCCTCTGACCTCCCTTTTCAGGTGCTTTGCCCGCATATGCTGCAAAAATAACTATTAATTGAGCGTCCATTGACAGCTTTGATTGCTGATTGGTTCAAATTCACCATTTTACTCACAAGAAATTAAAAATAAAAATAAACAACGATACAGGCTTCAAAACACTAGAGAGGCTCGTTTACGGGGAAATGCAGGTATAACTATTTATAATAAACTTCCACAAAGTGTTACTAATTTGCAATTTTATAAGTTTAAAGCGCATGTAAAAAAGACTCTTATTAAAGGTTATTATAAAGTCAACAAATATCTGAATGATGTCATTGTCTGGTGTAAAATAATAATAATATCTATTCGTTATATTGTTAAGAATTGTTGTGTATAACTATTTAGTAAACAAAAAATGCTGGGTATGGTCGACACAATATTTTTGTAAATGTCGATACATTTCTGATAAAGCTGATAAATTTCTTGTGCCCATTTTTCTTATCGGAGCGTCGGTGGCGCTGTGGACTCGGCACTTGCCTTCCAACCGGGAGGTCCCGGGTTCGAGACCGCCATGTACCAATGTGTCTTTCGTTTCGAACCTCATATGTACTTACATTTGTCTGACGCTCCTACGGTGAAGGAAACATCGTGAGGCAATCTACATACATCTGCGGTGAAATTCAATGGTGTATGTGAAGTCGACCAATCCGCACTGAGCCAGCGTGGTTAACTAAGGTCTAATCACTCTAACATAGGGTAGGCTCGAGCCCCACGGTGGCGACGTATATGAGCTGTGATGATGATTCTTCTTATCAGCTCAAAGATGTCCTGTAAGGGTGGCAGGTAAAAAATTAAATGATTCAAAAAACGCTTTCTATGAAGTCATATTTGAATAAAGAATATTTAGATTTTTTTAATGTAACCGTCGAATCTCCTTTGGCAGGGTCACAAAAGAAGTGGTGGAGCACATGCTCGGCTGGAACATCCCAGAAGAGCACCAGGACCTGGTCCACGAGCACTGGCGCAACTTCCCGGCGGTCAGCAAGTATTGGCACTACTGCCTCGCGCTCATCTACACCATGCTCATGGTGACGTCGCTCACGGGCAACGGAATTGTCATCTGGATATTCGGCACGTAAGATAACACACATTAACACCATACACAGACTTGTGCACCTATTTTTAATGTTCCGTATCACCGCAAAAGGAAAAAATATTTTACAAGAAAATAAAAACCTACTTCAAAAACACTGAAAATTGAAAAAGTTGCTGGTATTTAATTCAGTTGATAGTATATACCTATTATATTTGAAAAACTAGCCTCTAACTCCTAAAAGTTAAGGATCCTTCCATCATCAGCTCGGTTTATGACTAGCAGACGCAAAAACGTGAATAGCTCCGGAAAAAATATTAACCTATAAAATTTAAGGATTTCCATCGATTCTCATGGGATTCCATCATCAGATCCTGTCTTTGGTGACCTTGGAACTAACCGAGGAGTATAGGTGGTACTCTATCGAATACAAAAAGAATTTTGAAAATCGGTCCACCTTAATCGCGTAACATACCTACACAAAAAAACATACGCATCGAAGTGAGAACCTCCTCCTTTTTTGAAGTCGGTTAAAAACAGAATCCCTTATAGGATTACTTTGTTGTCCGTCTGTCTGTCTGCAAAAGCCTTTTTCTCAGAAACGCGTAGAGATATGAAACTGAAATTTACATCAAATATATAGGTCTACGGTCCCTTTTAGTTGTGAAAAAATCTAATTTGTAAGTGAACGCGATCAAAATATAGGACCGCTTATGTACCCGCTTTCGCAAATATTGTGATTTAACAAGAGAATTAAAACTTATCTACGTATGACCGTTGACCTAGAATCACGAAATTTGACAGGACACAATGTTTTCAGTGATTATATGTTAAGGAAAAAAATCTGAAAACCGTTAAATATGTAATGTGGAACATATACGGAAAATGCGAAACATCTGCCATTAGTGGCACTTGTGCAATAATATGTAATTGCCAAATTCGAGAAATATTTTCTAATACAACATGGGCGGCAAACGTGGCCTACCTCTGAAATTACAAGTAGAAAGTTTTACCAGTGTGTTTTCATGCAAGAACTTGTAGAGATTTTAAAAATATTAAAAGAAACTGTTTTTACAGAAAGTTTTTAAGGAAATATAAACACTGGGATTTAATTCTCAAACCTGAGAATGATGTTAATAAACATAATCAAATTAAACATTTTACATAATATTATCCAAGTAGCTACACCCATATTCAGCAAATAATAAAACATTCCATTCCATAAGAGTGAGTTACCAACCAGACAAGAAATCGCGACTTCAGAATGCTATTAAGATTTTCTAGCCTAAATAATATATATAAGTTTTTTTTTGAAAATATATAAACCCTCAAAATATTATTTTTTATTTACCAAACTAAAAAAATGTAAATCAAATCCGAGACCGCGTTTCTTTATTAATAGTCTTAATCAGTAAATAAAGTAAATATTTGTAAATAAAGCATCTACATTTTTATGTGATGATGAAAACATTAAAACTAAATGATACGAGTATATCGATTTTTCGCGAATTATACTCTCTTAATGTAACTTATCCCTTTATCACGTTCTTTAATCAAATCTCAATACATGTGTGTCTAAAATCGGGTTTAAAGAGCAACGGATATCTTTAAAATAACAAAAAAAGCGATAAAGCAATAACAGACGACAATCGCCTACACAACATAACCTGTGCACATCACGGGCGAGAGGCTCCATATCGAAAAACAATTGAACCTCGCCGGTTCACCGCACAAGCCATTACCGACGAAACCCGCTCGAGCCGAAACCTTCCCGAATCCCGAACCGCTCCACTTCGGCGGCCGCGGTGTTAATAACGTGGAACAGTTGACTATCGGCTCGAATTTCGAAGAGCGCATTCATATGACGCGCTCAACACGGAACAATCGCACTGTTTACGTTTTACCCAAATCAGACACGTTTCCGTTCCCATACATTTTGACAACACATTGACAGCTGTCAAATGTTAAAACGTATAGGGGAACGGTACCCATTCGGTTTTGGTAAAATCGTACGTAAACAGTACGATAAGGCTGCAGATTACGCTTGAGTCGCGTAGCTTCGTTCACGATTCGATACCTGCTCTAAAGCTGCAGCAGACATGCTACTTTTAGCAGCAACCACCCTACCACTTACTCCACTTACCTTTTCGGAAGCTTGGTACAACAACCCTTTAGCACACATTAAACCAATGACCACGGATTTGCCAGAAAGATAGAGACCCCTTCCTTGCCTATTTCTCACGACACAGGCAGTTGAATTTCTGTAAACAATGACTAGACATCTTATGTCAGAACTTAAACTGGCAGCATGTACTGTTTTACCTCGTAGAGCTTGCATATTTGAGAATCTCACAAAAAACATATACCTATTTACTAAAGATAATTAGGTAGCATTATAATTCGCTGTCTATGAGTGACTGTAGCCACTTACCATCTTACGCTTAATTCTACTAATAAGTTAAAGCCGAATGGAAACTAAGTCGTTGCGATCGGCCAATCGGAACGCATATTGACTTACGATTGCTCGATTACGCGATAACGTGGCGCTCTGATTGGTCGAACGCAACGGCTTAGCTTCGGTTCAATGGTGGCTCATTAGCAGGATTGGCCATCAGGCAGGAAGTCCGCTGGTATGCCCTTTATGTACCAGAGTCGTCTGTTGGGGTACCTCCGTCTTACCTATTTCTGCCGCAAAGCAGCAGTGCTTGCATTGTTGTATTCCGGTTTGAACGGTAAGATATGGCACTGAAATTACTGGGTACCGTGACTTTACATTCGATGTCACAAGTTGGCAACGTACAATGTGGTTCATGTGGGGGTTGCAGTTTTGCTGCGAATCTCACAAGAGACACATGTATTATAGGTGATTGTTACCACTTGCCATCAGGTGGGCAGTTTGCTTGTTTGCCAACTTCGTTGGCATAATCAAAACCACTACTCTATGGCGACGTGTGGTTAATCAGGTAACTGGTTATGATGCTACAAGCGCATTCTTTATAGGTAGCTATTCCGATGCTGCAGCTGTACGAACGCGTTCTTTACTTTACTAATACATCTACTCTACCAAAAGAATACGAATTAAATTCCAAAGTAAAGCAAAGCGCAATTAAATTTACACACGGAAAACTCGCGCTCGTGTGAACACCGCCGAGCGTTTAGCGGTGATTTAATTAAGTTTCCCAACGCACAGAGACGCTCGCCCGAGTCCTTCAGTCGGCGGGAAACCATTAGGTTATTGAATGAAACATTGCCCAATCTCCCATTGAATATCTACTTTAATAACCATCAAGTGGTTGTACCTACCCAACGGGACCCAAAAAGCCTACCTAACCAACCCCCTTTTCATCGTAACGCTGCCTGCAACGGTGTCTGTTTTGATATTGTTCTAATCTTGCTCTAAATCTAAAGGATCATGATCAGACAGTGCTCAGAGGATAATGGTGAACATAACATATTCCACTAGAGATGGTCAAAGAACAAAAACATATTTGGTGCCAACATATTTCAATGAATTGAGTATCAAAGAATCTGATATGTCAGAGTTAACTTTTAAAAATAACATTATAGAGTCATTGTTATCTTAAGTATAAATTTTATACTATACAAGGAATTAAAGTATAATACTTTGTCATTTTATCACTTGAGAATAGTTTGTATTTTTGTGTAGCTTTTGTGTATTATACGTATAAGTACGTATAGTTGGCAAAGAAATAAATGAGAGTGTTGTGTCTCCGCCAACAAATTGTTGTTGCAAGTTGGCGGATGCAATATTTATGAAAACCATCTGTAGTTGAAGTAAATAACGATTTAATTATTATTATTATAAATTAAATGGAGAGCTGTAAAATATTTTAAGACAAAAAATACTAACGCTAACATCAATATACATTTTTGATCTATGTGAACTTGTGAAAAAGAATAAACATGACTATCTGGAAGAAAATCAGTTGCATGCTCGTAGTTTACAGAATGGGGACAAAATGGTTCTGCCAAATACACAATTAAAATTGTTTAATAATTGCGCCTGTTATGTGTCTATCAAAAAATGTAAGAAGCTACCTTTTTTTATTGCAGAAAGTTGGCAAACAAGCAAACTGCCCACCTGATGGTAAGTGGTAACAGTCACCTATAATGCATGTGGCTCTTGTGAGATTCGCAGCAAAACTGCAACCCCCACAAGAATCACAGTGTACGTTGCCAACTTGTGACACAAGATGTAAAGTCACAGTACCCAGTAATTACACTGCCATATCTTACCCTTCAAACCGGCACAGCAATGCAAGCACTGCTGCTTTGCGGCAGAAATAGGTAAGACGGAGGTACCTAAGCAGACGACCCTGGTACAGAGTCTCCCTCCAGTAAACCTGCTTCACTAAGACAATTAGAGACAGAATCGACATTTCATTTAATAAATAACGGTAGTTATTTAAAAAATATATTTAGGCCTCTATTGGTTATCTATAAATTAATTACGAGTACTTATGAGTGATCTGACATACATAAGTAGTTATATATTATTAAAGAAAATAACTTTGTTGTTATTACAGTAAATTCAGTTCTACATTTGCCATCAGAATCTGGTACCCCTAAATCTATTCAATCTTATTTGTTTGAGCAAGGGCGACCTTTATCTCTTCCTCTTTTGTTTATGTCTAGGACAAGAAACCCATTTCGGCGAACCTCCGTTTGTTCGATTTTCATTCAGATCTTTTCCCAAATTTACAAGTCACCTGATAGACTATTATTGTTTTGAATCATGAAATAAGTTTTTTCGAAAAAGAACATTGAATTCGGCATTTCTATTAAAGATTTTCCATTGTAAATTAAAGGGAAAACCAACTAACAAGTTGTGTTTGACATAGTTAACTGTCCGCTGCAATAACTAATTGCTAGTTGCTGGCTCGCAAGTTTGTACGCTGTAACATACTGACGCTGTTAAAATTATGCTCTTCTAAACTTACTGCCAGTCATTTTACACGTGCAGCCTGTGAACTAAGTTTACGCAGAGGGCATAGAGCGACCTGCGTGTCCAGTATAATAATGCATTCAGGGTGCTTTTGTGATTGCCGTGGCGTTGTAGCGCGTCGGGCATGAACGACGCAGGACGTAGACGCAGTTCGCCGCAATAATAAGGAAACGTTGTGCTTCCATGCTGACGCGTCTGCGCTTCTCCTCCAACAGCATCCTGAATGTTTTTTCATAGAGGTGTGACTGCCCCCTTATTTGCAAATGGATTTCACTTCATGTGTAAAGAAAAATGTAAATAGTTTGTTTATAATTTTATTTAATAAGTACCAACACTAGTTTTAAGACACAATGTTACTAACAAAATGTGGATCTAGTCCGAAATAAATAATTTGATTTGATTAAGCCATATAAGTGTCAGTTTCATGATGGTATGAAGCTGAAACAAATTTATCGGAAAATTGACAAACCCGAGATCGAAAATATCCATCGTAGAATAATGGGAACATAATTGAGATTTTTTGGTTTAATATTTTCGAGATAAAACGGTTTCTTCTCGGACAATTTTTAACCGACTTCAAAAAAGGAGAAGGTTATCAATTCGGTTGTATATTTTTTTTATGTTTGTTACCTCATAACTCCGTCATTTTTAAACCGATTTCCAAAATTCTTTTTGTATTTGATAGAGTATACTGCAAGGGTGGTTCCATGGTCACCAAAGTCAGGATCGGATGATGGGATCCCATAGAAAATCGAGGAAAACACTAATTTGGTATTAAATTAGGGATTCTTTCACTAAAAAGTTTTAAAAAAAAATTTTTTAGAAATAATAGAACCGACTTCAAAAACACTGAAAACTTAAAAATAATCTTCTATATTGAAGTCGGTGACAAATTTTAACACTATCTAGGAGATCATCGTTTGGCGCCGACTTCAATATAGAAGAAGATTATTTTTAAGTTTTCAGTGTTTTTGAAGTCGGTTCTATTTTTTGTAAAAATTTTCTGAGATTGAGTCGACTATGCGTCCTTAAAATTTTACATACTTACATACCCTATAAAATTACCATATTTCAGATCGAAATCACTGAGGAGCGCGAGCAACATGTTCGTGATCAACCTGGCTGTGTTTGATCTCATGATGATGCTGGAGATGCCGCTGCTGATCCTAAATTCGTTCCACCAGCGTCTGCTGGGCTACCAGCTCGGCTGCGACATATACGCCATCCTCGGCGCTCTGTCCGGCATCGGCGGGGCCATCACGAACGCAGTCATCGCATTCGATAGATACAAGTAACCTTTTTATGAATATACAAATTTATTTGAAAACAAACGAACTGCTGTCAAATAGGTCTTTCTCCCGCTTTTAGGTACTTCTATGGTGTATGCAACAGAAGTGCTGGTATTATGAAAAAATATTACACAAAAAATAAAAACCGACTTCAAAAACACAAAGTGAAAAATAATATAAGAATTCGCATTTTATAGATACAAGTAACCTTTTTATCAATTAACAGATTTTTTTTAATATGAAAAGAGCTGCTGTCAAATAGGTATTTCTCCCAGCTATTAGGTACTTCTGTGGTGTATGCAACAGGAGCGCTGTTACTATGAAAAAATATTACACAAAAAATAAAAACCGACTTCAAAAACACAAACTCCAAAATAATATAAGAATTCACACAATATCACATTTATATATGAAGTCGGTGATAATCGATGATCACCTAGAAAACCTTAAAAATGTAAAACATTCCTTTATTTTCCGATGAGGGGGGGAGTTGTCCAAATTAAAGACTTCAATTTGCCTATTGTATACTGATACCAAACCCGCGCCTATTTACTTGGAGGAAAAATTCATTCTATCTCGTATACGTTGATTTTTCAATGGGGGCTGTCCGGACTCCAACCCCCGCCCCCCTTTACCTACGCCAATGGTCCTTAGGTATACCTTGACAGTCCGAGGTCTACCCAGCCGTGCCGATAGTGTGACCCGGCCTTTAGCGTATAGCTTGTAATGCACTACTTATATCTTACATAAATAGTGAAATCTGTTATATACAACTAAGTTAGCAAACAAGCAGTTTGCTTGTTTGATGGCGACCGTTATCCCTGATGGTAAGTGATAACGGTCGCCTATAATACATGTGGCTCTTGTGAGATTCGCAGCAAAACTGCAATGCCCACAAGAACCACAGTGTATGTAACCACAGTGTATGGTAAGTGATAACGGTCGCCTATAATACATGTGGCTCTTGTGAGATTCGCAGCAAAACTGCAATGCCCACAAGAACCACAGTGTATGTAACCACAGTGTATGGTAAGTGATAACGGTCGCCTATAATACATGTGGCTCTTGTGAGATTCGCAGCAAAACTGCAATGCCCACAAGAACCACAGTGTATGTAACCAACTTGTGACATCAGATGTAAAGTCACGGTACCCTGTAATTTCACTGCCATATGTTACCCTTCAGTCCAGAACACAGCAATGCAGGCACTGCTGCTTTGCGACAGAAAATAGGTAAGACAAAGTTACTCAAGCAGACGACCCTGGTACTCTGTCTCCTTCCGGTAAAAATCTTCCTTGAGATCAATCAACGTTACAAAAATGGGCGTACCAAGACAAACTTAACTCCTAGGTAAAAATGTCTTAAGCGGGACGATTATGCTTCATACCATTATTGAAACAATGTGGTCTGTGTGCTATTTTACAAGCTTTTATTTACTTTCACATGTCGCGGTATCTGTAATGAAATCGTGCAAGTTAAATTTGACCCACTCCCCGGTCTCCGATTGAGCTGTAATTTTACATTATGTATATCGCGTGACAATGCAATATTATGATAATATAAAAACTTGTATTTAAAAAAGTTTTTTTTTATATAATTTACTTGTTTTTATTCCCAACAGAACCATCTCCTGTCCGTTGGACGGCAGAATAAACAAGGTTCAAGCGGCTCTCCTGATTGCGTTCACGTGGTTCTGGGCTCTACCCTTCACAGTGCTGCCGGCGACGAGGATCTGGGGAAAATATGTTCCAGGTATGTGTTAGGTTAAGTCCCTCATTGCAAAAATGATATAACTTTGAAAAACAAAGAAATAATATAGCTTTTAGAGTCATGAGTTAAATTAATAGTTTATTTAATAGTACATTGTTACCCCAGGGGTGAAAGTAACTAAGTCTTTAACCCGAGGTAAACACTGTGCTTTTCATTACGAATACAAGGAAAGTAAAAATAAAACAATGAATTAGCTAATGAAAAAACGTGTAAATTTTATTTTACATAAATCAACAACTTCTGCTTTATCCCGCTTTCTCTTATAAAATCAGGCGTTAACTCCATACCTGAATCAGATGAATT
Organism: Schoenobius gigantellus; assembly: GCA_963935595.1. Lineage (NCBI taxonomy): Eukaryota > Metazoa > Arthropoda > Insecta > Lepidoptera > Crambidae > Schoenobius > Schoenobius gigantellus. The sequence continues at coordinate 7,898,605 of OZ012555.1, read as the reverse complement.
CATTGTGTTAATTATTGACACAACGTTATACAAATATAATTATCAGTTAATACAAATCTCTGCTATACGGAAGTATTAACAAAACTCAACAAATGAAAAAACAAATGAAGATCGCATTGCCGCCTTCCCGCTTATATTGTTTTTTTTCTGTGGCCGGCCAGTTATTCAGCCATTATTTTTCATTTTCATAATTTATTAAATGGTAAATATTTTGCCCAAATCTATGTTATTTTAAATAAATAGTTGAAAATAAATTATAATAAAGTCATTTATTTAAAAAATATATTCTTTAAATACTTAACATGATGTTATTTAAATTTTACACCGCGCTGTAATTGAGTGGCTGTATAGAAAGTCGGAACATGGTTCAATAAAAATGTGAAAAACAACTAGTTTCTTTTTAAATTTTGACAGCAGCTGTCAGTTGAAAGTGATTCTCCCTAGGGCTGAAAAGTATTACTTTCAACCCGCTCCTCAGGCAACTTCAGACCTACTTTCAGAGTATGAGTAATGAAAAATATTTTGTTTATGTACTGGAATTTTGTTATGCTTCAATTTTCTCGTTTTATTTCCCGGTAGGTATATCTACACTTCTCTTCTCAGAAAAAAAGGTTCAGGAATTAAGTCCACCTTTATACAAAGAAATAAAAATTTATGCACCCTGTGGCTGGTAGAGTCAATGATCAAAAATAAAGACATCTATGATCAATTGTCGCGCACTCAGACATCACGACTATATATAAATAAAAATGAATCGCCTAAATGTATGTACGCGCATAGAACGACTACACCGAATTGGGGTAATTCTCTTTTCGTTGTCTTCGTTATTGTCAGTACAAGGTTTGTATAAAAGAAAATGTTTGTAATATTTAACAAAAAGTAAAAAAAATAATGTCAAAATTTTCATATAAAAAGTGAAATGGTTGAGTAACTTTTTTAGTACATCCGTGCGAAGCTGGGCCGGGCAGCTAGTTTATAATAAGCACAATGTCTTTTGTGGTCGTTGCAGTCCGTACCGTCATCGAGTCAAACTTTGGACTATCACTATTATGAATAATAAAAATATTTAAAATACTAGCTGCTGCCCGCGACTTCGTCTACGTTCCGTGGGGAACTCGTTAAATTCAGAATAAACGTAGCCATTTTCATTTCCTGGGACTCAAACTATACATATACCAAATTTCATCTAAATCGGTTCAGTGGCTTAAGCGTGAGGAGGTAACAGAGGGACAGACAGACTTTCGCATTTATAATTTTTTCGCGCATTCCGTTAATACGAGTTGGCACTTCACAGTCCTCTTAAGTCTCGTAGGCATGGACATAGAACCTACGTGCGGGTAATAGCTAAATCTGAACCACAGGAATTGAAATAATCTAAATAATTATCACAATTGTATGTAATGCACAATCGAACAACTTAAATCAAGCCCTACTTACTCGATAATCTGCTTAAAATTGTCAAAACACAGATTTATACTTACTACCTAGTATACAATGTTGCATTTAGGGCCTTTTCAACACTTAGCTGACCTTTACACGAACTTGTAAGTGCCATAGACACGATCTTTAATACGGGGCCCTCCATATGCACGGCTTTTTCGGACTATTTTCATTCTACTTTTTTAAATAGGGGTAATCAAAAACAAAATATTTATGATAGAAACGACTCATTTACATCTCACTCTGACTCTAGTTTGGGTATATCATCTGTGTGTGTGTCAACTGAACTAGTCGAAAAACTTATTCACAAACTCGACGTCTCTAAGTCCGCCGGACCCGACGAGCTACCAGCTATCTTTTTAAAGAACTGTGTGACCACCATTTCACAACCAATTGCATTGCTTTTCAAAAGATCACTCACAGAGGGTTATGTTCCAGCAATATGGAAACGCGCTTTTATTACCCCTGTGCACAAAAAAGGTGCCCATAATCAGGTTGTCAATTACAGGCCTATTTCTAAGCTATGCATTATCTCCAAACTACTAGAAAAAATTGTTTACGATCAGGTTTATTCATCTATGAAACAAAACTTTTGTGTCTCCCAACATGGCTTTCTTAAAGGACGTTCCACTGTGAGTAATCTTGTACTACTTTATGAGCATGTCACCTTCGCAATGGATAGTGATCAGCAGGTAGATGTCATATATACTGATTACAGCAAAGCATTTGATCGAATAGATCACGAGGTGCTTCTCATGAAGCTGGAAAAATTTGGTATATGTGGCAATCTGCTAAGGTGGTTAATTTCTTACATTCGGAATCGGTCGCAGGCAGTAGTTATAAATAACTATATATCAGGATGGCTCAGTGTACCCAGCGGCGTCCCTCAGGGATCCCTGTTGGGTCCCTTGTTATTTATTATCTTCGTAAATGATATTGAAACTTGCTTCCGATCCTCTCGGGTCTTATGCTTCGCCGATGACATGAAAATCTACTCTCCGGTCTCAAGTTCTAGTGATGCTCTGGCTCTACAGCAAGATCTCGTAAGTCTAGAGAACTATTGTGCAGAGAACCACCTAGACCTTAATGCCTCCAAATGCAGCGTGGTGTCCTTTAGCCGAAAACGCCTAGTAAAGCAATTTGACTATACACTAAAAAATACAATCATACAGAGACAAAGTTCAATACGCGACCTTGGTGTACATTTTGATTCTAAGCTCCTCTTTGACTTACATATAGATAAAATTGTCGCGAAGGCCAGTAAGGCCCTGGGTTTCATAAGACGCATATCTAGTGACTTCACAAAAGCTAAAACGCTTAAAATACTATACTGCACTTTCGTTCGGAGCCATCTGGAATATGCGTCTCAAGCTTGGAATCCCAAATACCTTACCTACGTGTCGCGTATTGAAAGAATACAGCGTAAGTTCATTAAATATCTGTGTTACCGCACCAAGGAAAGCTATCATTCAAATGATTATGACGCTATTTGCAAAAAACACCATATTCTTACGCTCGAAAACCGCCGTCTAATAGCTGACATTCTATTTTTATTAAAAATTTCCTCAAACAAGTTAGACTGTCCTGAATTGTTATCGCTGCTGGCCTTAAATGTCCCTTCCAAAGGTCTGCGGCATAGGCCAATACTTAACATTTCTTCAGCGTCTACCAACTATAGGCAGAATGCGTTTGTACGACGAGCAAGCAGCAATTTTAATAAATTGAGCAAAAGATTCGATCTCGACTTATTTAACACCAGTGTAACAACAGCACGACGTTTACTTGTTTTGTGAATTATTGGCAGGTAAGTGTTTCAAAACTGGCTATGTTGTCCAATTTATTTTATGCACATAACATGTGTAAGGTTGTCTTGTATTGTAATTATAACATGCGCTACGGGATAGGTGCCATTTACAATATATTATGCAATTTTTTTTTTTTTAACATAGTCAATTATTATATATTGTTGTTTAATATTATGTTATTTCATACTTTTTCTTAGATTTTTAGCATGTTATATTTCACTTTTTTACGTTTGTGTACGGTATAGGAACTTGGTCGCTTTTTAGCAATTCTATGTTATGTTATATCTATTAGTGGAAACCAATTATTGGCTTTTTGTTACATATTTTAGCGTTATCTGTGTTTGTGAGCTGTTGGTTTTCCTAAGATAAAATAAATAAATAAAATAAATAAATAAATAGATCTCCATAAAGAGGGAGGATCTAGAGAGAGGTTAAGTCGGGTATATGGAAGCCAGCTGAATAGCTGGTAGACGGTAGTCCTACCCACGTGGACAGTTTTGATAGATTAGTCCCCTGGTATCGTGAAAAAAGAGGTGAGATGCTTTAAAAATAAGGTCATATAGAAGTAGCAATGAAGTGAGGGAAGGTTGATTGATATTTAATTACACCCATACAACTTGAAGGATTAAAAATATTATTGCTGCCTGTACCACCGTCCACCACTCGCTGATTTCATACATATAAATTCAGAAATTTTCATTGCCAAACATATTCGCAATCGCATAATATCCACAAACTTTCACATATTCAATAATATTATTAGGGTAACAGCTTACTGGACCGCAACATTATACCCTTCTCCGTTTGCGTGAACGTGGAGTATTACAATTATCGGAATGTTCCATTAAACCGGCTGATTCATCACCATAACAATGACCCGTCGTCGCTTACTCTCCCGTGCCTATTTTTATATGAGAAGGATAATAGTCGTATAACAAATAATGTGCAGCAAATACCTGGCTACAGTCTATGAATATTAACTTATAGCCAATAGAAACCACGAAAACATAAACTATAAAAGACAATGGCTTACCGTAAGCACTTACCCATTTGTTACCTATAACACTTCCTACAACTTAAGGCACAGATTGATTCATCATCGTATCCACAATGTGGGAATACCACTATACGGGTGTGGGTGGCATTTCTGGGACTAACTAATTTAGTGGCAGAAACGCCACAGAGGTTTTATTTCTCAATGCTGACGTAGTGCGGATTAATGGGAGATATCTGGAGGTTGGCTTGAGTCCCATCGTTATACGGAAACCCTTACAAGTTACAGCCGATAATCATGCTTCCTTACGAAATTTATACATCAACCTACATACTAGGGAAGAAATCGAATTAACTAACGCGTTGATATAAGAGACGACTTTTATCTGGAAAGAAGCAATGACCACTCAATGAGGCATCACGCAACCATAATTGGTTATGAACCGCGTAAATATAAATTATCGAATCAACAGGCCTACTTATTTGCTTGTAATTTGCGCAGAGAATTGGCTGCATCCGCAATAACTGGTGTCTTGTGTCTTCGTGTACATTGTCTTCGTGTTGACCGGTCAAATGAATAATAAGTTTGCATGATTAGATTTCCTTCACAAATATGAACTTTAAATATGATAAAGTACGCAAATTAATTTTCTGCATAAAATCTCTAGACTAACCAACAGTTAGGGAGATACTAAAGTGTAAACGGAGAAATAAGAATGGCGCAGAGTTTACGCACGAAGGAACTCTTCTCCGATAAAGTCTCCGATTAGACTTTACACAATAAAATAGTCTACGAAGTGATCTATATACACTTTGAAGCGCAATTTAGCCTAGAACACGACACTGAGTCACAGAATAGATAATAGTCCAAGTGTAGAGAAGAGCATAATGAGCGCTCTACATTCTCGCAAGAATCTCGCGAGAACGCGAGAACACCACGAGAAGCGTGAATGTGGATCCGATTCGCAGGTTCTCGCGATGTTCTCGCGTAGTTCTCCGACTTTTGTCGGTTTTTTGGCGCGAGACAAAGGCGCGAAAACTATATTGAGAACCTTGTACCAGGGTTGGAAAAAATCATGATTTTTTAGTAAAATCCAATTAATCATAATTTATTGAATAAATCCTAATTTATCATGATTTTTTGATTTTTTCGTTTTTATCGTTACTAATTTTAATAAGTAAGCAACTATTTTGCGGAAACGAAAGAGGAAAAGGAAAAATTAAATATTTACCCAGTTCTGAGGCAACTATTTGGAGCGATAGCCTCCTCAGCATCAGTGGAAAGTTTTTTTTTATATTTGGCATTGTTCACTCGAAATTACGTAACAGACTAGGGACCAAAAAGCTGGAAAATTAGTTTTTTTAATCAAGAATTACAATAATGCCACTGAAATATGAAATATCTGATTTACTCGGAAAATACATTTTCATAAAAATAAATTTTTCTTCACAAAAATAACAACATTTGATTTAATCTCTGATTTTGTGCCAACCCTGCCTTTTACCTTCTCGCGAGAATCTCCCGAGAAGTGTGTACCCAAGAAGTTCTCGCCGATGTTCTCGCGGAGATTCTTGCCGAGAATCTCGCGTGAATGTGGAGCGCTCATAACACAAACAAATAGGCAATAGAGGTGTGCCTTAAAACAAAATCTGCAAGTGCTTGTTGAGTTCAATATCACCTAAATTTTATTCAAAAAATTAGATGATATGGGTTGTTAGAGAGTCAATCAGTTTGCTATAAATATCTATACTAATATTATAAATATATACTAAATTATAAAGCTGAAGAGTTTGTTTGTTTGAACGCGCTAATCTCAGGAACTACTGGTTGGAATTAAAAAAATATTTTTGTGTTGGATAGTCCATTTATCGAGGAAGGCTTTAGACTATATTATAACATCACGATATTATTATTTTCGGATATCCACGTGAAATAAGTCGCAGGCACAGCTAATCTATGTATATTTCCTGATGAACTATGAGAAAATCCCTGGGACATCGTGTAAAGAAAAAAAAGTAAGAATAGTAATAAATGAAATGTTTATTAAAAAACAAAACAATGTGTTTAGAATGTGTTACAATCCACCAAACTGCACAGCAGTTAGTTGGCAGCAAAATTCATTTTATTACATTGTGCTTAAAATGCAGAACGCACTAATAATACGAGTTATAATATTCTGCTGTTATGCAACTATTTTTGTCTTCCATCCAGAGGGCTTCCTGACCACCTGCTCCTTCGATTACTTCACCGAGGACCAGGACACGAAGGTGTTCGTCGCGTGCATCTTCGTGTGGAGCTACTGCATCCCCATGGCTCTCATCTGCTACTTTTACTCACAACTGTTCGGTGCTGTAAGTATTTGCTCGTGTCATTTTTACGAGTAGGAGTCTTACTTTTTTATTTTGGGGGGAATCCTCATGGATTATATTGAACTTCGACTAGAAGGCGATTTGCTGACCTACCAACTAAACCACTCCGGGGTTCAGCAACTTGCCAAGTAGACGAGGAAGGGGGAGTTGCACGCTGGTGCATTTATGCCCGTCTTACCCCGCCCGGCGTTCGCTGTATCTGTCCGGATCACCTCACGAAGCACCCCCATTGTCGCCGCTGCGTAGCAGGAACCTATGCAATTCAAGCAGTCGTCACTCCACGAACGACTAATCGCAGGCTCCCACTATAGTGGGCTCCCCTATAGGGCAGCTAAGTCTGGTGAAATCACTTCTCCTTCGCCCTATCTTCTGAAACCTTCTCGCATCTGCGAGAGGAAAGGAGGAGGCTCACTATAATCTTTTAAGAAATTCTCGTCACAATGATTTGGCACTATGCATCAATACCGGTCTCTTATTTCAAATAAGATAGAGTCGAATTCTGCAACCAATACGTTTTAGCATAATATTGAAAAATATCTTTAAATTTTAGCTAAGTGGAGAAAGAAAAAGACAGAAAAGAACCGCGCACACACACTCAAAAAAACATATTGATGTGATTGTGGGAAAATTAAACTAAAAATGTACCACGAAGTGCGACAGTGTTTTTGTTCTGACTGAATACTGTCTAATGAAGGTATATAGGTTATAGGAAGTGCGAGCGAATAATTGTAATAGTATTCTAGTAAATTTCAAGCTTATGTATGACATTTTTGAGCTGTTGAATTTAATTTTATTTTTATGATAAAAAAAATACTTATTAAGCCTTGGCAGCTATTGATTAAACAACCATAAAATGTACTTTCTTATAACGAAATGATAATTTTGACACAAAAGACATGCTATCGTCCTTAAAACGCACAGGGTAATATATTCTAAAAGATTTATCTATAAAACGGCTCTTTACCACTATACTCGTACATTTTCTATATTATATAAAGCTTTTTTTCTTTCTAAAACTCCACATCTTCTTAGGAAGGCTCTGGTAGTAATCTGTTTTTCCAATGCGAAAATGATATAAGATTATACTATCCTTTTGCGTTCATAACTTCTTAGAATCCAGGATTTAGGTATGTTTACAAGAACACGGACCGTCAAGGAAAATTTGGGACAAAATTTGTTTATAACGGTGGTAATAAGAAAATCGTATTAAAATCTTTCGCTTTCGACCGAAGTGCCCAAACAGTTCTTAATATTAGGAGCAGTTTCCGCCCAATTTAAGAGTTGGACCCGTTCTGACCCCGATGCGAGGGCGGGATGATTAATTAAATTTTCCATCTGTTCCTCGAATCAACCGACAGGAAAACACTTTTTTTTCTCATTTTTACCCCTTTAAATGTTGGACTTGTTAACGACTTTTTAGTGAATGTGGGTAGGGTTAGTGAAAAAAAAATCAACGAACCTTACACATTTATATTTCTTCAGTTTCTTGCTGTAGAGTTCACCAGCACTACCATTCACGCAATCATTAAAAACATGAAATGTAGGTGTATACGAATAGACGTATAAAGATTTTCATTTTAATGTTATATTATATTCTACTATAATTTCGTCTTCTCTCGGTCATCATTCTTAATGAATAGAATAGAACTGTTGAATACCAGGCCACTGAAAATTCTGTCTAGAATAACAACGATCATGATTGTTCGGTTTTGAAATATTGGGTAGATGTGTACAACAGCGCCCCAGTTATGAATTTTATTTTATAATATCCAAGTAATGTCACAGTATAACAACAACAGAGGTTAATTGTGCGTATTTATGTCTTGCGAAAATAATTTATCGGTAAAATGTATGTCCAGGATTAACATATATTTGTGGGCCCTGTTAAAAATATTAATTAATAAATAATTATTAACTCCACGGGTAAAACCGCAATGCGCAGCGAGTACCTATCTAAACAACAACCTCTCCTCAATTCCGAAGCAACAGCTTACGGTGACAATCCCGAAAAGCACTTGTTCTAAAAACTTTAAACTTTCCCCTGACGAGAGCGCGAGCGGCGAAAGTGGAATTTGGAAAAAATGTCCTACTTAGCGGCTGTTAATGAAAAAGTTTGTTTGCGAGGCGTCCCAAACAAAAACTTTCGTTCTGAAATTGTTTACTGACGCTTAGGGGCGCTGTTGTACACATCTACCAAATATTTCAAAACCGAACAATCATGATCGTTGTTATTCTAGACAGAATTTTCAGTGGCCTGGTATTAAAGCTTTATATAATATAGAAAATGTACGAGTATAGTGGTAAAGAAAAAAAAAGTCTATATATCCATGATGAAAAAAAAACGTCTTTATATATCCATGATGTGTATATGTGTATGTGTATATATAAAATTTTAAACTAAGCTAATTTGATTGAGTTGCGCAACTCACATTAAAATAAGACTAGTCGTAAGTCTTAATATAATTTAATATTATATAGAATGGATCAAAAAGAAACCTAAAAAAATATAAAAGGCACGGACCACGAGTCTGTGGAGAGTTAACTATGTATTAAAAAAAAAATCAACATACTCGTATCTTGCCTTCGTCCCAGTATGTAATTTAATAGCAAATCTATCGCACTCAACAAGAAAATTCAAGAGCAATAATATATTATTCGCTTTTATTGCATTAAAGCGTCGATTTGTAGCAGATTGGCTACCTTTATAGCTTTATTTAGTTGTATATTGGCAGCCAAGTCCCTTCAACTCCATCCATAGCGCAGTAGTTGTTGAGACATTGCTATAACTGCCCTAAAATGTTTGCATGCTGCTGTTACTCCATATTTATTCCATCATTATTCGACATACTTCACAGTTACTCGCCTTGTATTGCCTAATTCCCATTGTGTTTACTCCACTCCTATTCAACACAAAACAGCACTCTTTTTCAACTATTTGGCAAAACGGAAACGTGGCCGTGACTATTATAGCATACCATTTTGCTATTTGGGAGGTACATGTTACTATTAGCTATTACCTGTGCTGTTAGTAAATTTTTATGTACAAAAAAACGCGGTCAATCCGGTACAAGGAAGCGTGAGACTCCGAAACTAAAGAATATACTTAATTATAATCACAAAGCATCCTGTTTTTACACACAACAGGGGAAGCTCTTGGCCTTCATGTCACCTGATGGTAAGTGATGATAAGCCCGAAGGTGGAAGCGAGCTTCACCAGGACTTCTCGACAATGGAGGAACTGGCTATCTTACCACTTATTGTCGGAACACAACAATGCTATGAACATTATTATTATGGCGATAAACTTAGGTAAGATGTTGGTTGGTAAACAGATGGGCTGAGAAGGCCTACCACCAACCAACCCATAGATATCACTGGACCATAGATATCCTGAAAAGATCCTGAAGTGGGATTCGGGATAAAGACTAACCTAAGTTTATCTTGGTCTCCATCTATCCTCACCCAGTTTCATCACAACAGGCTGGTTTTGATAAAAAATATTGCCGATCATTTCTCATGAGCAGAACCTAGTGAAAGCTGAGAAGGACAGACTCAGCTCTCGAGACCTTAATAAATTGTAAGATTAAATAAATAAAATTTAATGCATTTATGGTATGAATTAGAACTGTAGATGTCAGTAAATATTACTTATAACCTGAGTAATTTTCCAATAACTTGTCCGATAAAGCTGCTCTGATTCCCAGACTCTATTGCAATGTAAATCTAATTGAGGAAAACGGCAGAGCGTCGATGAAATTCTTTCACTGAAAAGTTACGGCGCTCTAAGGTTTCTCGAAAGGAAAATCTATTTTATTGCCCATAATTATAAAGTTCTTATTTGATGGTTGTGAAGTTCAGATCTGTAATAGCCATCGTGGCTCTAAGTTCTCTCATAATATCAAGTGTTCTTAACAATAGAAATAGCCTCCGGGAGATATTTTCTGTCGCGAACTCTTTTTGCAAACTTTTGCTATTGTGGCAAACGTATTTTCGTTGCCTCATTCTGTTGAGCTAGGTACGCAAATACGTAGATATTATTCTAAATTCCACACTTATTTTAACATTCCTTATAGGACTAAAATGCTTCAAAGTCATATACACTTAGAAATCACGACTGTTTTGTTTTGACTCACGTAATTATCTAATTTGAGTTCATCCGATTCCCGATAATATTATCATTTTATTATTATTTTATAACTTGTAATATACTTCGTAGCGTAATTTTTTCGTAAATATATTAAAAAATAATTGATGATTAAACTTGGATGAAATAAAAAATGAAGGGACTATCGACTATGATATACAGGATTATTTTTTAACACCCAGGAAAGAAGGACGCTTCACGACATGGTAGTATAATGATTTAAATATGAATAAAAAAATAACTCACCTCCTTAATTTTATATAAATTTTCTAAATTATACAAAAAATGCTGCACTAGTTGAGAGCAGCATTTAAAAAGATTTTTTATTGTTGTTTTAAATTATTGTTTTTATCTCTATTCATTTTTTTATATATAATAATGGATGTGTCCTGAAGCGTCCCTTAAATTTTCCGGGGTGATAAAAAATTAACCGTTCACAGAAAATTACGCCACGAAGTATAATATTAGAAGTTATAATAATATAAAAGTTCTCTAAAACGATCAAATAATAAAATGGTCATATTATCGGGAATCGGTATTATTAAGAATTGTTTTTAATAAGCGCTCCACAACGCGAGAACAACACGAGAACTGTGAATGTGGATCCGATTCGCATGTTCTCGCGTAGTTCTCGCGTAGTTCTCCGACTTTTGTCGGTTTTTTGGCGCGAGACAAAGGCGCAAGAACTATATTGAGAACCTTGTTCCAGGGTTGGCAAAAATCATGATTTTTTAATAAAATCCAATTAATCATGATTTATTGAATAAATCCTAATTTATCATGATTTTTTTGATGTTTTAGTTTTTATCTTTCCTAATTTTAATAAGTAAGCAACTATTTTGCGGAAACGAAAGAGGAAGAGGAAACATTAAATATTTACCCAGTTCTGAGGCAACTATTTGGAGCGATAGCCTCCTCAGCATCAGTAGAAAGTTTTTTTTTTACATTTGGCATTGTTCACTCGAAATTACGTAACAGACTATGGACCAAAAAGCTGGAAAATTAGTTTTTTAATCAAGAATTACAATAATGACACTGAAATATGAAATATCAGATTTACTCGGAAAATAGATATTCATAAAAATACATTTTTATTCACAAAAATAAAGACATTTGATTTAATCACTGATTTTGTGCCAACCCTGCCTTGTACGTTCTCGCGAAAATCTCGCGAGAAGTGTGTACCCAAGAACACAGAAAACAGAAAGAGGTTAGAAGGGCTATGTGGGCGGGGCACGCGTAGCCACAACTATGACTAAATGCTCATACTTGTGGCCCCGCAACACGAACGCGTTGTTTAATCACTGACGGACAACTACAGTGAGTGTATCGTGAAGCGCGGCGCGATAAATATAAAAAAATGCCTTCTTGTGCTATAATTACTTGTAAAACAAGAAGTCAGGTGTCAAGTGTAGCTAAAGAAGGAATTTCTTTTCATCGGTAAGTAGTAAATTAATCATAATGACCATATTCCATAGATCATTAATGTCAAAATCCACCAAAACTGATCATAACGATAAGTTACATAATATTTTTCTAAAAAATATACATTACCGGCAATGTACGCCCGCGATTTTTGCCATATTACTTAGAGCGCGTTATGTAGTACACTGCTTTCGGTAGTGACGCACGCATTACATTTTATCGATAAATGTATATTTTAAAATATTTGTATAAAGTAAAAATAACATATTATTTGTCACTTAAAATGCCATAATAATAATTATTACTTATCGATAATACAGAATGTTTGGCGAAGCTAACACCTACCCTTTCTAACATCCTATTCATATAAGTACGGCGATGTAATCAAAGATTAAAATTGTAAAATTAATTTCAATTTTCACGATACAATTAGTTCGATTAGTAAAAAAATTATGGGCAAATTCTAAACTAATTTTACAACTTAGAATTTTTAATATCACCATAATATTTATATGACTATTTTAGCATAGGTAGGTGGCCATGCAAGACATTAAGATTTGAGTACTTTAAAAAACACAAATTTACAGGTAAATATTTACTTTACAAATATTTACTTCTCCATCCAACTAAAATATCCTAACAACTAAACTACCGCACGTCCGTTTGTCAGATTATCCATTCTAGTTTATGCTTCCATAGAAGCATTATAGTTAAGTATTATAGTTTTTCTTTTATTTTACGTCTAACCTACAACATTTTTGAGCTAAAAAGCTTTAATTTTGTTACATAGAAACAAAATATTACTTGAATGTTATTAATTATAAACGTATAATGAAAGTAATAATTATTTTTTGGTTTTCTAAATATTTCAAATGGTTAAATTGCTGGCAATATTTAATATCGATAGCTATTAATCGATGTCAATCACTAAAATAATGTTATTTGTACACGCGGCTCTGGACGTCAGTGAATTTCTGTGAATGAGGAGCCCAGTGAGCGTTGTGATTGGTTCAGCCCGATTTCGCGCGACTTTGCATGGGCGGTGCAAGGAAAAGAAGTGGGAGCAAAACTGGCGACAGCGGTTCCCGTACAAACGGTGCATGATTGCCTTTCTAACCTCTTTCTGTGTTCTGTGCCCAAGAAGTTCTTGCCGAGGTTCTCGCGTACTTCTCGCGTAGATTCTTGCCGAGACTCTCGCCGAGAATCTCGCGTGAATGTGGAGCGCTCATAAAATGTAAAAACAATTTCGACGGTGCTTGGGTACCTCCGTCTTACCTATTTCTGCCGCAAAACAGCAGTGCTTGCATTGCTGTGTTCCGGTTTGAAGGGTAAGGACAATGAAATTACTGGGTACCGTGACTTTACAACTTGTGTCACAAGTTGCCAACATGCGCTGTGGTTCTTGTGGGGGTTGCAGTTTTGCTGCGAATCTCACAAGAGTCACATTATTATAGGTGACTGTTACCACTTACAATCAGGTGGGCTTATTTGCCAACTTAGTTGTATATAAAAAAAACGTTTTACTTAAGTAAAATATGTTATATTTTAAGGATATTCTATAAATTATTTCACGCCATCAATAAACCCAACCTAAATAGCCTGAAATTTCTTTATTTGTCCGATTGGTCTTCAGAAATTTATTTAAAGTTGAATCTCTCTCACCTCAACAATTTTATTTAAAACAGACTGCTGAAAGTTTCAGCGCGTGCGCTCTGAAACTGTATTAAACTTCCGCCGCATTCGTTTGAATGCACCATTCCTTAATTTAGCGAGAAATATCTTAGTAAGTATGTTTTTCAAACAGACCACAGCATTAAGGAAAAGTTTTCGCCATTTAGTAGACAGCATACACACGATCCTCTCTCCGGACAGAATGGAAAAAAAAAATTGTTCTTGTTGAATGAATGACACATTTAATTAGCTATTAGCCTTTTATATTATTAAGTATATTTAATTAGAATTGAAATTAATCATACGACTCGGAACCAGTTAAATTTTCAAACCCGTTTAGGTCATTGACCCTAAACCAGAATGGACGTTATTTCCTGGTTAATATAGGAAACCAAATGTTATTATAATATCAACAAAGTATATATTAATATACCATTATTACTATACCTATATTTATCCTATTTATGTATAAACTATGTCATACTCAAACTACGTCATAAACACGCGTGTAGTGAAGTATCGAAAAATTGGGCATTAAAACCCTACTGAAAAATAAAATCTACGTCTATGCGTACATACACATGTGCGCTCTCATTTGGGTTTGACGACTTTACATCGTTATATTTCTTGAAAAATTTATCAAAATTAAAAATGGAATTTACTAAATTTTTAAAGATCTATTTTAATGATACCACACATAATGTTCTATATGGCGCCTCATGGTCGCCATATTTGATTTCGGTAATGTCTTTAGTGATACTTGAAAGATTTTAAAACTCGAATCGATTGACATGAGGATCAAATCGGTCCACACCAAGGAAACCAAAAGACATGAAATACCTAAAAAAAACGTGCTAATAATATGGTGCCAATTATACCGGGTGTAACGGAATACCGCAATAATATTTTAGGTTGTTGATTAACAAAAAAAATGTTTTATGACTATTCTTTGTAATTTTATTATATGCCTACTTTCGATTTATTACGCTGAACTGTTAAGCGTATTAAATCGAAAGTAGGCATATAATAAAATTACAAAGAATACCTAGTCATAAAATTCTTTTTTTGTTAATCAACAACCTTAAATATTATTGCGGTATTCCGTTACACCCGGTTACATTTTATAAAAAAAATATAATGAGAAACAGAATTGTAAATTGCACTCACAAACAACGCTCACTGACTGATATTTTAGCACAACAACAAGGTGTTTTGTAATGGCGGACTGGACGCAAAATTCGTGCCATAGTTTATCCTTTTTTTTTTTTTGCAGAAAGTTGGCAAACAAGCAAACTGCCCACCTGATGGTAAGTGGTAACAGTCACCTATAATACATATTGTTCTTGTGAGATTCGCAGCAAAACTGCAACCCCACAAGAACCACAGTGTACGTTGCCAACTTGTGACACAAGATGTAAAGTCACAGTACCCAGTAATTTCACTGCCATATCTTACCCTTCAAACCGGAACACAGCAATGCAAGCACTGCTGCTTTGCGGTAGAAATAGGTAAGACGCAGGTACCTAAGCAGACGACCCTGGTACAGAGTCTCCCTCCAGTAACTCCATATTGCGAGTCCATTGGTTTATTTGGTCTGAGGTTCACACGGCCAATATAGTGCCACAAAGGAATAAACGCACATACATAGACTGATGAATACATTACTCTTTTTTATAAATACATTACTCTTCTTTGTCTTATCTCATAGTCTCAACGACTAGACCACTAACACTATAGTTCTTTTAAAAACGTTTCCACCCACAGGTGAGACTCCACGAAAGGATGCTGCAGGAGCAGGCCAAGAAGATGAACGTCAAATCCCTGGCTTCCAACAAGGAGGACGCGAGCAGGAGCGTCGAGATAAGGATAGCGAAGGTGGCTTTCACTATCTTCTTCCTTTTCGTCTGCGCGTGGACACCGTACGCATTCGTCGCAATGACAGGAGCATTTGGAGATAGGTTCGTAGTATTTCCAGCCATTCAGAACTGTGTGCAGCAATGTTTAGTATGTTGCACTTTGAGTGAGGACCACAGAAGAGAGATATGTTCTATGTTGAGACAGCTTTCAACAGTGGCCGGTCAGAATAGTCCGTGATGGCTTGGAGTTTTACTTGAATAGAATTTGAAAAGGCGTAATTGTGTTTCTCAGGAATTGTAATATCCCAACAGAAACATTTTAAAGTAAAATGTTGCCAAGACGAGACCATGGTTCACTGCATGAAGCTTCGTGGTTCACTGTGTCAAAATGTTATCAGATCTCACGTAGAAGCCAATCTTCTAACTCTACACGCCCTACTCTACAAACCCTAACTTCACGAACCCTACACCTTAGTCAAAACATGTGCCTTGGCCGTTTCACCTTACGCCTATGTGACGGTACCCTTTTTTTTCTCGGGGGGAAATGCGTAACCGCACCGTATCCGCCGTTGGCTAGACGGCGAGTGTGTGTGGGGCTCTCCCGGCAAAGTACCAGTCCTGCAGGGTCATTAGACGGGCATCGCTTGTGCGAATGCCCGCCTTCGCCTGTAGCCGGCAGCTGGGGAGGCAAGTGCCTCACCCCACTTGCGCAGAGCCTCCCTCTGTGCCAAGGTACGAACCCGCTCCACCTCCTGTGGAGAAGACCGTCCCCCCCGCTCTCGTACAGCAACCCGATGCCGATATACCTCCGAATGGACGCGTGCATCGACATCGCGTTTGGGCCGCAAGAACACAGGCCGCGCCGTGGCTGACCGTACGATAGGCTCGCACGGCCCGGGCTGCTATGACCCTCTGCGGACGTCGCAGCAGGGCCATCGTACGGGGGGAGAGGCACTCCGCCCATACCGGGGCTCCGTATAGTGCCATCGACCGTATCACCCCGTGATACAGCCGACGGCACGCCGATCCTGGTCCTCTCACGTTGGGAAGGACCCGCCCGAGTGCGGCTGCGGCGGCGCACAGCCGTGGAGCGAGGAGCTTAAGATGCTCCTCGAAACTCCATCGGGGGTCCAGAACCAAGCCGAAGTACTTGAGATGCGCCTCGACCGGTATATATACCCCCTCCACTTGGACGCGGAGCCCCGGTGGGATCCTGCGACGGGGGGCTTGGAATAGCATGGCCCTCGTTTTGTCGAGGGCCATGCTATTCCGTCCAGGCCCAGGAGGCGGATGCGTCGGACGACCAGTGAGGTGCCGACCGACGCAAGGCGGGCCGCCTCCTCCCCCGTTTTCGCTCTCGCAGCGACGAGCGGTCGTCGGCGAAGCAGACGACCTTCGTTCGTGGCAGAAGGTCGCTTCGCAGGACCCAGTTGTACCCCAGGTTCCATAACAAAGGGCCTAGTATGGAACCCTGGGGCACACCCGCCGCCATTGTCCACGTGTGGACGCGCCCATCCGGCTCCTCGTAGAGGATGGATCTGCCTTGCAGGTAATCCTCCACGAGGGCGTGGAGGTACGGAGGCACCCGGTGGAAGCGGAGTGCCTCCTTTATGCACTCGTGGGGCAGGCTGTTGAAAGCGTTGCGGATGTCAAGAGACACCGCAACAACAGTCTCCCCACGAGCTGTGGCCTCTTCAGTCCACTTCAGGCCACCGCGTCCACCGTGGACCGGCCGGTGCGGAAGCTGAACTGGTTGTCAGCCAAGTCCGGTCCCCGGTCCTCTAGGTGCTTGACGATTCGGGAAGCCAGGATTTTCTCCAGGAACTTCCCGGCCTCGTCGAGTAGCACCACCGGCCGATACCCAGTCGGGGAATCAGCGGGGCGGCTCTCCTTCCTTAACAGGCAGAGCCTGCCCGCCTTCCAACGACTGGGGAAGCGGCCCGAGGCGATGCTTAAATTTAGCACCGCCCGGAACCGCTCCTCAAGGTGTCCCAGGGCGAGGGCCAGAACCCTGCTTGGGACACCGTCCGGTCCCGGCGCCTTCTTTTTGCGCCGGAACCATTCCCTCACCGTGTCGAATTCCACGTTCGACACAGGAGGGGAGGGATAGCGGCAACCACTTCCACCGGAGGAGTGTCCGGGGGGACCATTCTGGGGGGCTGGAACAAACCGGGATCGGGAAACAGAGTCCCCAGTACCCGATCCAGAAGCCCCCTGTCCATAGTGGAGGTAGGGGGAGCGGAAGATTTAAACTTCCCCCTCACCATCCGGTACGGACGCCCCCACGGATCATCGTCCAGGAGTCGTATAAATTGCTCCCTGGACTCCTCCTTGGCCCTGCAGATTTCGTTCCGCAGGGCCTTCTTGGCTGCCGCATACACCCGACGAAGTTCAGCTTCCTCGTCGGGTGTAGTTCTGACGCACCTACGACAACGCACGTAGGCGCGCCTGGCCCTCATACTGGTGGTACGCAGATCCGCAATCTCTTGCGTCCACCAGTACATCTGCCCCCTTTCGGGGCAGGCCTGCGCCCTCGGCATGGCGGCTTGGCAGACGACCTTCATGTCGTCTGCGAAGAGATCCGCCATGCCGTCGACATCTCCGGCGAGATGAGGCGGCACTGCTGCCCACGCCCGCACCATCGCCGCCTCCTCCGCCACATCCGGGCGGAGCTTGGTGAGCGCCCATCACGGGAAGGCACTCACCACGAGGCCCCTAGGGATCGGGGTCCCTGGGGATGCCGTGGAGACATTATATCGGACATATAGGTGGTCCGATAGGGTCTCCACTTCTTCCTCAACTCGCCAATCATTAATTCGACTGGCGAGTGAGGGGGATGCAAAGGACACGTCCACCACGGACGTGCCCTGCACCCGGACGCAGGTAGGGATGGAGCCCCTATTCAAAATCTGGAGTCCCAGGGACAGAACCCAGGACTCCAAATCTCCACCCCTCGCGCTAGTGCGGGAGGACCCCCTCGCGGTAGACCACGCATTGAAGTCCCCCGCATCTAACACCGGTACCGGGGCCGTCCTACGGACGACCCCCTCTAGCGCAGCCAGGAAGATTGTGAAGTCCGCCCGGCTGCGATTGGGGGAGAAATATGTTGATACAACCAAAATTCCCCCCCACATGGCGGCAAAGTAGCCAGTGCCCCTCTCTCTTAAAATGAGAGAGGGGGCTGTGCCACGCGCCGCCCCCATTATGGCGGCGAAACTATCCGCGTAGCCGAGCGTAGTCCGGCTCCGACACAATCGCCAAATCCACACCCCACTCCACCGCGGTCTGACACAGGAGGTCCTGTGCCGCGGCGCAGTGGTTCAAATTAGCATTGGTGGTCTCCATGGGCTCCTCCTGGGCCGTCGCTGCGGCCGGTGCTGCCTGTGGTGCCGAGCTCCTTGGGGCCACGGACAGTTTCACTGGGGCCAAACGGCCCCTTACCGGCGAGGGACTGCAGTTCATGCCCCCCATGCGGAGATTCGCTGGTCGTTTAGCGTCCGCACAGACGGCACAATTCAGCTCCGCCTTGCAGTCAACCGCCTTGTGACCGTCCGACCCGCAGCGGAAACACAATCCGCTGCGGTCCTTAGCGGAGGGGCATCGCTGCATGGGGTGACCCATGCCCATACAGCGGAAGCACCGCATGGGCTTCTGCTCAAGAAGTTGAATGGAGGCAGAACTCCATC
Organism: Schoenobius gigantellus; assembly: GCA_963935595.1. NCBI lineage: Eukaryota > Metazoa > Arthropoda > Insecta > Lepidoptera > Crambidae > Schoenobius > Schoenobius gigantellus. The sequence continues at coordinate 7,879,215 of OZ012555.1, read as the reverse complement.
CAACTTCGATGCGCCCGGCCTCAGCCAGGCGCTTAGCTGCCTCCACGGGCACGGAGGCGAATGCCGCCCCGACGCCACGCACCCCCGTGTGCACACGGCCCACCTTGATATGGTTGGCCGGACACGCACCGTCCTGCGCCAGTATCTGCCCCAGCTCCTCAGCGGTCAACGAGTCGTCTAAACCAACTTCTTCCGACCTCGCCGCACAACCGTCGACCAACCGAAGAAGAGGGTACTGCCACTAGCGCAGAGGGCGCAGTCTTCTTTATGACCACTCTTGCCTCCTTCGGCATATTTGCCGGCGGGGCAAGAGTAGTGTTGCCCGTCGCAACTTTCGCGGGCCGTTCCGGTTGAGGCTGCGGCTGCGGCTCTCTTGCACGGTCCACCGCAATCGGTGGCCTTCGGACCTGAGCCGGCATCAGCCGCCCGTCGACCTCTAGGCCCTCCAGGCGAGCCGAGACCATAAACCCGACTTGTGCCAGCAGCTCCCGCTGGAGGAACTCCATACTTTCAAGGTACTCCATCCTGGAAATCCCTCCGGCGGGTGCGGCCTCAGTTAGTACGGCCACGGCTGGGGCAACCTCGGCTGGTTAGGCCGTCGGGAGCTGCACCTCCGGTAGCTCTTCCTCCATTGCGTCGTCGGCGGCAAGGTCTTCCGACTCAGCGCTCTCTACAATCAGAGGGGCCGCCTTTGCACCGCGGCCCCTTGGGAGTTCTACCCCCCGCTCCGAGAAGGCCCTGCGAAGGGCCTTCATTTCTCCCATTAGGGAGTCCAGTTGACCCCGGAGACGTTTGTTGTCGGCTTGGAGCCGGCGCATCTCCTCCGAGGTATTTTTGGACGCCAGAGCACGGACAATCTCGAGTAGAGAGTCGGAGGACTCTCTAATCTCCCTCACGGACGTCCCCTTGAGGTTTTTCGATTTCCTCGCAACGTCCACTAGCGACTTCGCGCTCTCCTCAGCTCTGCTGCAGAGATGTTCAGCAGTGGGTTCGGGAGAGCGCTTTCCCTTTCCTTTGTTTTTGGGAGCGGCTACGGCTTCCGTCCTCCGATTCGACTCCCGACCTGACTCCCGATCCGACTCCCGATCCGACTCCGACTCCTCAGCGTCGGCCTCTACCTGCCTGAGCTCTCGCTACGCCTGCGAGAGCCCAGCTCCGTGCGATAGGCCTCCCCTACCCCTACGAGTTCGGGGAACCTTTGGTGCGTAGGGTGCCGTGACCTGCTCCGTCTCAATCTCCAAGTCCGTTGCTAACGGATCCTGGAAAAAGCGGCCCAGCATGGACCGCTTCCTTAGAGCGGGCTGTGACGTCGCTGGGAAATCTGCCTCCGGCAACGCCGCTTTTGTCCCGCTAATTATATCCCTGTAATCGGAACGAGACGCATTCAGGCGTATGCGAGCTGCGACGACGGGGCGCTGCCCTCCCGACGTCCGAGACTAACAATTCCGGGGACACCACCCCCTCGACAGCCGTAACCACACCATCATCAACCGGCGAGCGGCTTTTTGTCTCCCAGATTCCACTGGGAAAATCAGGTTTTTCGGGTCCCTAATGGCCCCCCCTTCACCAGCAGTGTCCGTCTCGGACATCACGTCCGAGTCGGACATGGCCCAGTCGTGGACCCAGTACAGCAACGAATTTGTTGGCGAGAACAGATTAAAAATCTATTTCCCGCACAACAAAAAAAAACAATCCAAATCGTAAGCAAAACAGTTTCACTGCTCCAAAGCCAAGTCGTACACAAAGATCGTCAAAGTAAAAAAAGAAAATATAAAAATATTACAATGAAAATAACACAAACCTTAGTCTAACCTAAACCTACAAAAAAGAAACTAAAAACAACCAAAAATCCCATAAAAAACAACAATTCTTAAACCTAATAAAATAGAAAATAATATAACCAAGAGCAACAAAATAAAAGGCAACGTATATATAAACAATACCAAGACAGTAACAAACTATTTATAGCCGCGCCGGGGCAATGACCCCCGCGCCACTGCCACAGACACTGACTTACAAAAACGAATACCTTATAGGTATCTAGGGACACAAATAACCTACAATTTATTGACAACAAACAAACGATGAAGTAATGATTTTATAAACAAAATGAAAAATTATTTAATAAACAAGACAGCAGCAACAACGAAACAAGAACGAAAACGACAATGATAAAACCATACAAACAAACGAGTGAGGCCAATCGAGATCGATACAACATATTAGGAAAGGACGCGCGCGCTCGCTGTGACAGCTCGCTCGCGAGGCTCGGAACCGGTTTAAAATATACCGGTTAATATCGGTTTATTTCGGTTTTGCTCCGAACTTTTCCTGAGAACGCGAACGTTATAAGAACTTTACTATGACCTAAATAAACCGGTTTAATTGACATTGTATCGTGTTATTGACTTGAAGATGCGTACGGCCGCGCAGTACGTTTTAACGTATATACGTTGACGTCTGATTTGCGTAGTGGATTTACAAACCTCTATCATTTGAAAGTATTTAAGGTAAGTAGAAAGCGAAAGAATACAATATATAGGTACATACTTTGATTACGTCGCAAACAACACTTATTTAAACTGCGAAGAAGTGAAGTAGGTACTGTAAAAAAATTACACAGTATCAATCTTGCGTTCTATTAACCGGTTTTTATTACTCCAAACCGGTTTATTGATAAAAACCTTTATGTAAACATTCTTGCAAGAACCGGTTAAAAAAGCGGTTTACTGGAACGAAACCGTAATGAAAAGGTTCTGCTCCAAGTAGGTACATGATACCGGTTTGAAAATTTAACCGGTATCCGAGCCTTGTCGACTCATGTGACGGTACCCTAAGAATTTTGATGATCATCAGTGAGTCAGTGACGAAATCGGTTTTTTTAGGATATCAATAAAATCTAAAATATAAGAGCTATGCAATTGAAACTTTATCGCTCATTACAAAACCTGGTCTAAAGTTGTTCTTGGTTTAATCTAGTGTGCTTTCTTCACGTGTGTTAATGTACTCAGATAGAGACAGCATTAACTTAGTCCTGGTTTAAACCGGGACTAAATTTAGACCATGTTTTGTATTAAGACATTGACATGTTCATGAGTCCACTACTCCAAACCCAAGTTATGGGGGTTAAAATAAACGTTGAAGCGCTTCGAGAAACCTTGCGCTCCGCTTGGCGCTCGACTTGGACGAGGCCGTACCGCGCCTCCAGATTCGGATTTCTGAAAATCATAATATGTATTCAAGTTCAAAACTACACAGTTTGTCTTCATTTGCCTGGTTCCATGAACTTCAAACACAATGAATCATGCAACTAGTATTTTTGATACCTACGTTATAATTACGTACAGGAGCATCCTGACTCCGGTTGCGACCATGATTCCCGCGGTGTGCTGCAAAATCGTCTCCTGCATAGACCCCTGGGTATACGCCATCAACCACCCGAGATACAGGTGCGTGAAACTTACTATTTTTAGTTTTATGAATACTATATCTATGTCGATTGAGGTAACCCATATTCACAAGCCAATAAATGAATTGAACTGAATTGACAGGAATTGCCATTTGAGTGAAAAATGCCAGCTCAACACAGTTGAGGGAATGCTGTCCATTGGCGATATGGGCTTTTGGATGGGATTTTTTGCAAATGCAAAATGTCTCGGCTAAACAATTTGTCGTAGTTTTCAAGACAACCATATCATAGAATTCGAGCATATAATAATACCATATCATAGCACCAATCGCTGTCGAATCCCAACAGAACCCCAAAAACCTTTTGAAATTATACCTTCTTAAACTCTACGTTAAACGCCTACGTGGTCTAGTGGTCGAGACCACCGGGTGTTGATCGGGAGATTCGGGGTTCGATTCCCCATGGGGGTAGAAGTTTTTCTGCTCGGTTTGGTTGGTAGGGCGTCTGAACCCGCTCCTAGCTAGCTACCGTCTTACTTAAGTTTATCGCCACAATAACAATATTTTTTAACACACTTGCTCGTAAAGTGGATCTAATTCTACCGGTTTTAGATACATAAAGCATCTCATAAAACACGCGTGTATTATAGCCGAGGCACGCATCACAGAGTCCGGCAATGCTGCACTTGCCGACCGCGCCAAGTAATGTACTATGTTTTTAAAAGCTAGAGGTAATAGTATAATAGACATCAACTAACTACATGATTGTTCAAATGATTATTTTCATACCATTATTTAGTTTTCTCTACAAATTGACAATGATTTGTGTTATTTATTCCAAAAATTCAGTTTATTAAGTATTTTCACAAGTGTGTTGAAAAAGGTCGTACGATATACGTGCATAATTAGATATACTATAACTATACACACTCGGCTCTATAACGCCCTCGCCTTAGACTCGGGCTGAAATTCCGCCACGTGAGTTATAATAACCAACATACCTCACTTATATCATAATGTACCTACTATAAAAGTATTGTTGTATTACGACAATTAGAAGTAATAGCCTGTTCCTCAGCTGTTGAGGAGTCCAGATGAAGGTCGTTTCCACCTTCAGCCTTGTCCTCATAAGTAACATTGTTTATGCAACTGCCAACCTCTAATCTGAACGAACTGTCGACCGATAGAACTAGTCTGCAAGTCATCAGTTGTGTCTATCGTCTTCAGGGCCGAGCTGCAGAAGCGTATCCCGTGGATGGGAGTGAGGGAGCAAGACCCAGACAGCGTCTCGACCTCGACCAGCGTCGTCACGGCGCAGTCCAACCCGCAGGCGCCGGCAGAAGCGTAGCCATACTGCCGCGGCCAGTGGCTTTGCCTAGCACGAATTTTGACAGGTTTCATGAACTACGAACGCTGCGTTTCTTCGATGTTTTAACTCTATGTACTGTTTATCTTTGATTATCAGTGCTGTTGGGGATACTTCGAGGAAACGCAACGAACACAGTTTTCGAATACCCTCAAAACTTGTACTGTACACAAAATTTATACGTGAGCGTTAGAGCGGCAATGTATGAAAATAACACCATCACGCCTGGTATTATATTGGCGTTCTATTCGCTACGCAACGTACCTACGCGTTTAATTTGACTGGAAGATTAGACGCAATTGACGTTTCAAAATCATCGAATGAGATTTTTTGTTGTGAACTTTAGATATAGGTCTAGGTAGGTACCTGATAACAAAGCATTTGATTTTAAATCTAATTTTATGATTTTCAAACTGCGAACTGTAACTAAACACTACCTTTCTAATATGCAAAACCTGTACTACCATCCTATCGTACTATATCGAAGAAAAATACTATTATATTTTCATTTCAATTAGTAGATAAGTACGTACAATATTTGTTAAGATTTAAAATTAGTTATTATTTCAGGAGACATTCCAAAGTAGCGTTTAGAACCAAAAATACGTGTTTTCGATTGCGTTTATATCTTCCCTAATGACTATTTTTCTAACGAATTGCGCAAGTGTTTTCGGTATATTGAGAGAAGAATTAATACTTTTTATAAGAAGCAAATATATTTAAAAAATACAAAAAAATGTACTCGAATCGACCCCGACGACTCAAGCGACTTATTTTAAGAAGCAAATAAAAAGATTTATATTTATTTGTTTTTTATTTTCCATAATACGTACATACCCTCCTCAAACGTACCTTCTCACATTCTCACATTCATCTACAAATTAATTAAAAATTAAATAAGTATTTTTTTACTTAAACTTACGGTTTTATTGAAAGTGAAGACAATAATAATAGGCTAGATGAATGAAAAAAAATATTGCTTTAATAGAAGCTCATTCATATATTAAACAGAAAGAAAAAATCGGTTTCCGAATAACTATAACAACAACCAAGATACGAGGTATTAATGATTTTTCTCCATCTCTTTCTAGCGAAACGGCAATTTACATGGAGTTTAAATATACTCAACAATGACGTCACGGTTGATGCCGGATCTCTCTGTCTAATCGCTTCCAAATTAACAGCTTAACTCAGTCACTACTACGTGAACAGAAGGACGCCGGTCTACGCTAGCGGTGGGCGATTATGAGATATACTAATGAAATCATTCGAATGAATATATATCTCGAGATATCTCGATTATAACAGATTAGTAATTACTAATTAGTAGTATTGGTCGTGGCGAGTCGAACACAGAGCGAGATACGATACGATGATCAGCGTGCAAGTACCCACAGGTAGACAGCGTGGAAAGGTGAGAGGGGTGAGACATCACAGTGAACCCTATCTCGCTCGCCCGTATTTAAATGCTCTAAGTTTACGCCGTTATGAATAATGACGTATCTAATTTTATTTTATGTCCTAATAAATAATAATGTTACTGAAACAAAGTGATATACTCGTATCAGTATTAATGAATACTTCAAGAATATTGTTTTTATAATCGGTGTTGGATTTAGGTATAGAAATAAATAATTAAAGAATTAACTATAAATTATCTTTATTATAAGAAAATATTGAACTTTTGCAATATTTATACAATGTAATACTACAAAATTTATTAAAATTCTCTTGGACACAGTTTCAGCCTTTTAAAGGTAATAAATCTTTTCGTTCGTTTCGTTTCTTTACTTTGTGGCCAACAACAGAGGATTAGTAGTACAGATTAGTAATATCATTCGATTATGAAAATATATTACTAATTTCGTAATCGATTATTAACATTAGTATTTCAAAGTAATTCGATTATACGAATCATTCATAATCGCCCACCGCTCTACGCGTGCTTCCTCGACCTGTCAAAAGCTTTTGACACAGTCAGATAGGATATACTGTGGAAGAAGCTTAGAGACATACAATTACCTGAGGAGTTATGTTCTGTTTATGAGTATTGGTACGCACATCAAGTTTACTATATAAAGTGGGGTGGTGCCCTTTCGGACGCCTACGGCTTGGAGTGCAGGGTGAGACAGGGGAGGATAACTTCCCCTAAGCTGTTTAACTTGTACATTAATGGCCTGATAGAGGGCCTCAGTAGCCTACAAGATGGTTGCACCATTGGCGGCATCGCGGTCAACAACCTGTACTACGCAGATGACATGGTGCTGCTGGCGCCATCTATCAGGGCTCTTAGAGAACTTCTGGCCTACTGTGAGGCTTATGCTGCTGGTCATGGCCTGCAGTATAATGCCAAAAAGTCAGAGTTTATGGTTTTTGGGTCAGGGGGTAAGTCCCCATTATATGTGCCTCCTCTTATGTTGAGTGGTAAGGAACTAACTAGAGTGTATAAGTTTAGGTATCTGGGTCATCTGGTTACACATAACCTTAAAGATGAAGAGGACATGGAGAGGGAGCGAAGGTCGTTGACGGTGAGGGCGAATATGTTGGTCCGCAGGTTTGCTCGTTGTTCTACAGAAGTAAAAATTACCCTCTTTAAAGCTTTTTGCCAATCTTTTTACACGAGCATCCTGTGGTTCACGTATACGAGCAATTCGTTCAGCGCCCTTCGCGTACAATATAACAATGCATTCAGGATGTTGTTGGGACTCCTACGATTCTGCAGCGCCTCTGGCATGTTTACGGAGGCCAGAGTAGACGGCTTTGCCGCCTGTATGAGGAAAAAGGCAGCCTCACTGCAAAGCAGAGTACGTGGGAGTACCAACAGCATCCTGGAGGCAATGGCAAACAAATTTGATGGGCTCTTGTTCAGCCACTCATATGCTAGATAAATAGGTATTTAAATTTACTAAGACTAACATAGGCTAGATATTTTTTACTAACGTATGGATCTGTGTAATCTGAAAATAAACGAATTTATTATTATTATTATCCATTTATTCAAAAATATTCTTAAATTTAAGTTTTTTACAATATATATATATATAAAACAAAATACTATAAAAAACTTAAACCTAGTATGCCGCCAACAGCGAGGCAAGGCCCAAGCTGCCGGTGGTTAGGGCTGCAGAGAGAGGAATCTCCGGACAATACGTGCCGTGTCGAGAATCACTGCTTTCTGTATCCGACCCTTGATCCATTCCTCAAGCGAGAGCCTCTTAAGATGTCGGTCGAGACTCTTCGCTATCAAGCCATTCGCCGAAACAAATATCGGAACAATGATCGTCGAATCAACATTCCACATGGCGGTTACCTCGTGAGCCAAGTCAAGGTACTTGCTGACTTTGTCCTTCTCAGCTTTCACGAGATTCTCATCATGAGGGATAGTGATATCGACGAGCACTGCTCGGCGTTGGGACCGGTCGATCACCACGATATCAGGCTTATTGCAAACAATAGTCCTGTCCGTGATGATAGAGCGGTCCCAATAGAGCATTATTATTAGTATTATCCCAATTGGGATGATGACTGAATTCTAATTTTCACGTCTCGTCATAAAATATTAAAATACCGTAGAAAAAGATGCGATCCTGTGAAATTAGAATTAAAATCGACTTAGAAATACATTAGATACAAGCATTTTAAGTTGTTAATTTGGAAGCGATTAGACAGAGAGATCCGACATCAACCGTGACGTCATTGTTGAGTACGGCCATAATATAAACTCCATTGAAATTGCCATTTTGCTAGAAAGAGATGGACAAAAATCTTTAATACCTTATATCTTGGTTGTTTTTATAGTTATTCGAGAACAGATTTTTTCTTTCTGTTTATTATATGAATGAGCTTCTTTTAAAGTAAAAACAAATTTTAGTCATCTAGCCTATTACATAATTGCATTGTCACCGGAACTAAAGGTGTACTTTCAGCTCAATCGGACACTGGCAAGTGAATCAAATTTAACTTGAAAGATTTCACCCAAACAAACAGGGCAAGCTAATTAAAACCGTTTAAAAATTAAGGTATTTGAGTCGGCAATATATCATTTATGATTATCATCGCCTACAAATATTTGTTTCCATTATTATCATTAATTCTACGCGAAAAATATTTGGATGAGCCTAATGAATGATTCAATTATTACTAATTTTCCACCCTTCGCAATGAAAAATGGTTTTTCTCATCAAATTCTATGGTGATCATCAATTAAGAGGATTGTGGAATGCCGATATGCGGCGTGACTCCGTACAAGTTCTAATCTAAGTGGTGGTGCCCAAAGTAGACACCACCACGTCGGCGTTTCGCCGATTATTTGATTGCTGATGTCGACCAAATACAATTAAAGAGTTTGCTACTTACCTTGTCTCCGTTCGGTCTCCGTGTGTAGCCGGTGGACTTCCTGAGCTAGCTCGAAGGAAGTCGCGGCTCCTGAAGAGCTACTGTTAACCGATGGAGACCGGAGCACTACATAGGCCTATTAGGCCACCACGGCTCACACACGCGACGATAAAAGATTTGGTGAATTTACACTTTCACCGACACTAAAACTTTGGCGGACCCTCGCACCAACAATCACTTGGTGCGCCGCGCAATACTATTTGTTAGATGCTTATATATTTTATATTATATTTTATTGCTGCCCGATCATCATAACCTAATTCAATGTCATTCCGTATTCGACTCGACTGACATGTTACATGCGGCCGGCCGCCATAGGCTCTCACTGCACAGACTATAATGCAGTGTTGCCACTCGCTCTTCCTCGAGCGTGAACATCCCCCCACTCCGGACAGTCCCGGACTGTCCGCCAAATCAGTCTAATGGGAGGCGAGAAAGAGTAGCGACCGCGCGCTTCAAAACAGAATCCCCAACTAGGACCTCGGCAAACCTGGGCACACCATCAGACCCTAGAGTAAGTTGGACAATGCGTCCGCGACGCCAACGTAAGGGTGGCAGGTTTGGGTCCTTCACCAACACGAGGTCTCCAACCCTCGGTGGGTTGGTCTTATCTGACCACTTAACGCGCTGTTGCAAAATGTGTAAATATTCAAGGTGCCAGCGGCGCCAGAAGCTCTGGGTAAGCTGCTGGAGCAACTCAAACCGCGAAAGGCGTCCTGGATTGACATCTCTATAAGGATACTCGGGCAGGGCGTTAAGTGGTCTGCCTATCAAGAAATGGCCCGGCGTGAGGGCCTGCAAATCGTTCGCGTCGGTAGACAACGGACATAACGGACGCGAGTTGAGAACCGCCTCAATCTTATGAAACACCGTCGCGAGTTCCTCGAACGTGAGAATAGTCTCCCCAATAACGCGGCGAAGGTGAGTCTTGGCGGCCTTTACAACAGATTCAAAAATCCCTCCCCAGTGAGGGCAAGACGGCGGGGAGTATCGCCATGTTAGCCCCCTACGGGAGAGTGTGGATCCGATCTCAATATTATTTTTATCTAAAAATTCACAAACTTCTCTTATATGTCTATCAGTGCCCTTGAAGTTCGTCTCACAATCGGACCGAATTAGAGAAGGCAGTCCCCGGCGGGAGACAAATCTGCCTAACGCTGCTAAGAAAGCGTCCATGATGAGTGCACTCACCACCTCCAAATGAACGGCTTTAGTGGCCAAACAAACAAACACACACAAGTAAGCCTTTTCAGTCTTAGCATTACGGAGTCGCGACGTTTTTATAGTGAACGGTCCCGCGAAATCAGTTCCAACTCCTAAGAAGGTCATCGATTCGTTCACACGATCAGCAGGCAAATCACCCATTTGGGGCTGCATCGTCTCGGGGCGTAAACGATAGCAGGGCAGACATCGAAAGATAACAGATCGGATTATTCTTCGCGCTGACAAAATCCAAAACTCCCGTTGGAGGAGCGCGGTCAATGCATTACATCCGGCATGAGCATTCTTCACATGGCGATCAATGATCAACAATCGCACCAATGGTCCGTCCTTGGGGAGCAACAGGGGATAACGTGATCTATAAGGCAAGTTAGCGTGCCTCAATCGGCCTCCTACATGCAACAATCCCTTATCATCCAGAAAGGGAGTCAAACGCACAAAGGGTGTCTTTAATTTGGACGTCCCGCTACGGAAAATCTTTAGTTCCGGTTCAAACGCTCTAGACTGGGTCATACGCACCCAATGCAAAAGAGCATCTTGGCGCTCCTGCGGAGAGAGGACCGGACACAAATCTTTGTCCTGAGGCCGGCGACAATTTCGTATAAATCTTCTTATCCAAGCGGTCACGCCGAGCAACTTGTCCAGAGAACTGTAGCGGTCTAATAAAAATTCCCGCTCTGGAGCCGCCATAGTCTCGACAGCGTGCACACGCAAGCCCGGATTTGGTACCTTCACCACAGCTGGTGTGGAAGGCCAAGACGGCTGTAACAACCATTCGGGACCCCACCACAGAGTGTGGTCAATAAGCTGAGGGGCTTCGCTGCCACGTGACGCACAGTCAGCAGGGTTTATTTCACCTGGCACGTGGCGCCAAATCAACGGGGCCTTCGAGGCCTGTATTTGGGATACCCGATTAGCCACAAATACCTCCAGGGAGTGGACGGAGTTCTTAATCCAACACAGGACAACCTGACTGTCGGACCAAGCAAAGAGCGACTCAAAGTTCACACTACGTCCCAGGGTGTCAACAACGTGGTTCATCAAACGAACCATAAGAGTAGCTCCAGACAATTCTAACTTCGGAATCGTTAAACGAGTCCGAAGTGGAGCAACCTTACTCTTAGCAATTAGCAAGTGGAGCTTAACAGCTCCTCTATCATCGACCGTCCGGATATATACGACGGCTGCGTATCCACTCTCAGACGCGTCACAAAAGCCATGAAGGCTGACCGTAAACCGTCCCTTAGGCAGTATATGTCTAGGGATACTAACACGGTTAATGTCGGGGAGAGACGACATGAAGGACTCCCAATCTCGCAGCAAACGGCCCGAGAGGGGCTCATGCCACGACACTTCGGCTGACCAAAGTTCCTGCAGGAAGCACTTCATCCAAAACACTACGGGACTAATCCAGCCATTTGGGTCAAAGGTACGAGCTACTGTAGACAAAACTAACCGCTTCGTCCAGACCTTGGGGCTTGGCAGCTCCAATCGATAGGTGAACGTGTCCTGGACAGGTCTGTATTGCACTCCCAAAACAGACAGTAAATCTGGAGTGTTGGCATTCTCAAAAATATGAGGCTCCTGCTGGTGGTCGTCTGGCAAGTCACACAAAAGCTGAGGTGAGTTGGACATCCACTTCCTCAGTTCATAACCACCAGCCCCGAGAAGAGCAATTAGTTCATCTCGCAAAATCAAGACTTCCTCGACAGTAGAGGAGCCCGTACAAATATCATCCACAAATGCATCCTCCTTGAGAACCAACGATGAGCGAGGGTATCGTAACCGCTCACGTTCAGCGAGTTCCACAAGTGAGCGAATTGCCACAAAGGGGCTCGAACGCAAACCGTATGTATTGGTGTTCAGCTCGTAGACTAGCATGGGATCTCTGGGATCCTCCCTCCATAATATGAGCTGATATCGTCTATCGTCCGGGTGAATCACAGTCTGTCGAAACATCATCCGGATATCGGTCACAAAGACGACGGCATGGCGACGGAAGTTGGTCAATACATCACCCACCTCGTGGTGCAACTTCGGTCCAGCATGCAGACTGATTGATTCAGCGAAACTCCGGTAGACGTAGGAGCTGACCCATCAAAAACAACGCGTATCTTCCCGGTGGAAGGTTTCAAAACCGCGTGGTGAGGAAGAAAATTATGTTCCTCGTTTCGCCAGTCCAGTCGCGAGACCGACATGTGCCCCAGTTGCTCATATTCTCGCATGAAGTCGACATACTTCTGTTTGAAGTCGGAGTTCCTACTCATACGACGCTCCATGGACAGCAGCCGCTTCTCGGCCAACGGCCGGGAGCTGCCAAGTGAGGGGCGAACTGACAAAAAGGGCAAACGAGTGATCAGCCGTCCCGAGCAAAGGCGACCTGTATTGTTCTGGTAGAACAACTCACACTCCTCGTCCAAGGGGTTCCCTCGCTTCACGGTAGGTGGCTCTTCCACCTCCCAAAACCGTTGAAGCACATCCGATAAGGTGGAGCTAACAGTTATGTAACTGTCCACCGATGGAGATGGTGGGTTATGCCTAACTGGTCCCATCACTACAAACCCAAGCGATGTAGATAAGGCTACCAGCCCACCCTTCTGTAACTCTCTCCTCTTCCCACAATACACGCGGCCTAGAACATCGGCACCGAGCAATAAGTGAATCGGACCGGTTCGGTGGAAGGAAGGGTCAGCCAAGGTCAATCCTGATGTCGTATCAACGACAGCGCGCGAAACGTGCTGTTGCGGAAGCTGACCAACAACCTTCTCATAAACAATCGCGGTAGCGCCAATTTTGGGCGCTGAAGAGAAGTGGGGGGAGAAGGAGAACAAAACCTGACCGATCGGATCCGGGATCCTCTCCGATTCCCCGTACCGATTCAAGGTATGGAGATGTGTTCAAACTCAACTGCCGGACCAGCCAGCTGGAGGCAATGCAACCCTGAGCTCCCGTATCCAAAAGGGCGCGAACTAAAACAAAGGTGCCCCTCGGGCCCCACACCTGTACGGAGGCTGTTGGTAACAGCACCTGCTCCTGTGGGGGGGTTGCAGCCGACAGTTGGTTTAATGAAAATCCTCCCGCATTCCCCGCAACGGGGGGGAAGGGGGGTTCAAGGAAAAATGCGTGCGCGGCGGAGGAATAGGGCGCTCAAGGCGCTCGAGCGGGTCCCAATCCGGCACGTACACACCCCGACCAAAGCTGCATCGGGGGGCCGGGCGGTGCCCATGATGGGCGAAAGTTGGGGGAGCCCGTGACAACCGGGGTCTCTCCATCAGAGGGGGAGAGAAGCGTATCGGCTCCCGACGTGGCTCCCTAATAACCGCGGCCCAATCCCGCGGTGGCGCCTCATAAGCGGCGCGTCGATCCCCCCCGCCCGTAGGGGGGGTGGGGCGCCCAATCCTCTCACTGGAGGGGGGGCGCCTGTCCAATCTCCGCGGAGGGGTGGCACGCCCCTCCGATCTCCTCGGAGATGTGGGTGACCTACGAGGGCCCCCGCCCGTGTGCGAGTCCCTCTCTCTCACCACCTCACGAGTGTCTCTATTGTTGAAGCACAAAAGGGGGTGATGGGCCCCTCCACAACAGTCGCAATCTCGTGGGTGGGGGCAAGCCGATGCCATATGAGCCCCCAGGCAGCGGTAGCACCAATTCCGCTGCTTGGCCATATTCCTACGCCCCTCGGTGCGTAGGCCAACAAATTTGGGACAGGCCGGCAAACGATGGCCATTCCGCTTGCAATACTTGCAAGGCATCGGCCTCTCCCCGTGTGGAGAGTTCTGCCGCACTGCAGTATACTGCTTGTACGGGCGGCGCTCTCTCCGTGGCGCTGCCCGGGTCGCCTCATAGCGACCTGTACTCGGTCCCAGTATAGGAGCCAGATCCAAGTGGTCGGTCATCCGACACTCATCCTCCAAAAATCTGAGGAGATCAGAAAAGGGGGGGAGGTACGAGGCACTATTGCCCCCGTACCTTTGTTCAAAGCGCCCCTTCATCTCCATGGGAAGCTTATTGAGGATGAGGTGGAGCAATATGAAGGACCACTGGTCTACCGGTAGGTCAAGTCGTTTGAGCGCGTTAATAGCGCTTAGCAGCGGGTTCAAAATCTCCTTCCTCAATGAGGAGACCCGCGATACTCGTGGCAGCCCTAAAATGACAGCCACATGTGTGTCCGCTAGCAAGCGAACATTCTGATACCGGGCAGTCAACAACGCCCTTGCAATATCATAACTGTCATCGTTGACAGGTAGATGCTGGACAAGCACACCAGCCTCTCCACGTAAGGCAGAGAGCAAATAGGCCAATTTCTGGCTAGGGAACAGGTCATCCCTCGAGTTGACCAGGCTATCAAAGAGGTTAATGAACCCCATCCAAGCAGCCAAGTTCCCATCAAAGGTTGGGATGTCCAAAGTGGGCAGTCTGCCCAGCAAGCCGGCCGGGGTAGGCTTGACCTCCCCGGTCGTGCACGACTCACCCCTCCGGGCGAATAGGATAGCCTGAGCCTTGTTTATGATCACATCCGCCTGTTCAAAACATTGATCATAATCGGCATTAAATTGGTCGACTGCCCGCAACTCAGCGGCACCCTCGGCTGGGTGGTCGAGCAAATATTGTTGATGAGCAACGAAAAACTGCTCCAATTCCTTCAAGCGAGCAGGTACTCCCTCATGCCGAATTAACAAGGCCTGTTCTCGGTCTGGTCGGTCTACCAAAGCGACGGCACTAGCAAACTATCTCAGGATCTTTTGTGCACCCGCGCAGGCACCACTAAGCGGGCTGACTGGCGGGACCATTTTGCACCAAAATTTAGATACACTAAAATAATACACAGACAAACAGACCGACAACCGCAGACAACAAAACAGATCGGGAGGAACTTCAAAGGCCGAACAAAATATATAAACAAACCAAAATCAAGTGTATGCTGGAACTTAACTAGAACAACAAAGGCATTTAACAACAGAATTTTTCAAACAAATTAAATTCAAGTATTAAGTCAATAACTTAACAAACATAATATTCAAAGGCAAACAAAACAAAATCAAATGTAAATGCTAAAACTTAACACAGCAAAATAGTGTATTACAACAACAGCAAAGTCATTTAGCAGCAAAATTTTTTCAACAAATTAAATTCAAGTATAAGTTTACAACTTAACAAACAAAATATTCAAGGGCAAAACAAAGATATGAAAAAACAAACCAAAATCAAATATAGGTAAATGCTAGAACTTAACTAGAACAACAAAAGGCATTTAACCCCAATTTTTCATATACAATGACAATGACAATGACAACTAGTTAGGGAGATCGGTCCACAAATGAGATTGTAGTCGGTTTAAAATCAGCAATCAAAACCAATTAATATGTATTGCCCGTTTGGACAACCAACAAGATTACAATATTAATTGTACAATACTAATCAATCAATGAAATCTAACAACAAACCACGCTCTGCTACCAAGAGATGGTGGTGCCCAAAGTAGACACCACCACGTCGGCGTTTCGCCGATTATTTGATTGCTGATGTCGACCAAATACAATTAAAGAGTTTGCTACTTACCTTGTCTCCGTTCGGTCTCCGTGTGTAGCCGGTGGACTTCCTGAGCTAGCTCGAAGGAAGTCGCGGCTCCTGAAGAGCTACTGTTAACCGATGGAGACCGGAGCACTACATAGGCCTATTAGGCCACCACGGCTCACACACGCGACGATAAAAGATTTGGTGAATTTACACTTTCACCGACACTAAAACTTTGGCGGACCCTCGCACCAACAATCACTTGGTGCGCCGCGCAATACTATTTGTTAGATGCTTATATATTTTATATTATATTTTATTGCTGCCCGATCATCATAACCTAATTCAATGTCATTCCGTATTCGACTCGACTGACATGTTACATGCGTGCGGCCGGCCGCCACAGGCTCTCACTGCACAGACTATAATGCAGTGTTGCCACTCGCTCTTCCTCGAGCGTGAACACTAAGTAAGAGCAAAGAGCCTATATTAACTTTAAAATATTGTTATGGGCGATAACATTATCACCCCCTACACCTTTATAATACCTACCTATTAGACAATTTTGATTTTTTTCGTGATTCAATTTAGAAAACAAATATCCAAAATTTTCAAGTCAAAAATATAGACATTTAAGTAAATGCACAAAATACGGGTTACAACATTAGCAATATTTATTTTTATAAAAACGTTCGCAACAGACCTAGTTTTTCATCATATCTATTACATTTCCAAAAGTAAAAATTGAACATTATTTTTACAGATGGGCAAGCCGTAAGTATTGCTTTTTGTATGAAAATAGCACAATTCTTTTAAAAGGTCTTTTAATAGGTCTCGATAGCATGAATAATCAATACATCATGAGACCCAAAAGTATATAAACATTATTCTGTCTCCTATAAACACTTTGTATTACATAAATCATAAAAAAGTTTTAAATATAAATAACTCTCAAAATACTTTGTAAAAAACGAATTTTTTTTAATGAATTACTAATTCAAAGTCCATATTTTGAAAACAATAGAATTGCTGGGTCGGTCTCAGGTTGTCTAGATAGCATTAAGACTACACTACACTAATGACTGTATCATAACCTATACCTGCAGGCCAATTATGGATCTTTCATCGTATGACATGGTATAAATGATATCCAATGATATCATCACTATGGCATAATTTCAATGATGTCATTGTTAAATAATGAACAAATGATCAAAAATCTGGCCAGAAATTGTATTTTTCGTTATACACGCTAAACAATGAGATCGGTAATAGGCCCTTTTTTGGGTTTTTTCCAAAGGACTTTGCCTGCAGGCGTAGCACGGGCTGCCAAGAAATTTGTGATAAGACTCAGTGACACGTATCCCTTGAGGAGCGTCAAGAAATTTTATCATGTCAGTCACACTATGGCTGCGTTCCGAAAAGCAATAAGAGTCACTATTAGCGCGCTCAATCGCGTCCCGAAATGTTGTGAGTGCGCTAATGTTAGCCGGCATGAAGAGCCACATGACGTCATCGTTAACGTCATATAGAACTTACGACGTTAATGCTCTGGAGTGAATTCACTTTATGTGAACTGTCAGTCTGACGTTCGATAATTGTGTTATCGGTTCAAAATGAATGTACCTGTTCTTCCGGACCGAAATCATAAGCATGCTGATAGCATTTTCAGTGTTCTCTTTAATTTGAACAAGGCGACTATAATCGTTAGCACTGTGAGCGCTGTTATCGGACCGCAGCTCCAATACGCGCCGCCGTGCTACTCTTTAAGACATAGATATTATGTCACTGAAATTGTGAGATAACACGTGACTCAAGTCCCGTCTTGGCAGCCCGTGCTACGCCTGCTGATGTCCTTTGGCTTACTGTATGTAATTCGGTCCCACTAGGATAGTTTTTATCTCGATTTTTTACCTTAGTATTTATTATTACATGGTTATTAAATGGTTTGCAATTATTTGTAAGTTCCATAAGTTTCTCACAGATGGCGGTGTAAGCTGATTTATTGACACAACACTTTATCTATGTTAAGTAAGCATCCAGTAGATGGCGTTAAACATCATAACTATTGATCCACAGCACATCGTGAAATCGTGATCGGGTCAGGAGCTAGTATATTTATAAATTACCTACTAGCTAACCCAAATTACTGGGTGGAAGCGCTAGAAGGAAATGGCGTCAGAATCAGCAGGAAGAAAACCGAGCATATGTCATGCATATTTGACGGCACAACAGACCCAAATGAAGTCAGGTTCTATATAGGAAACGACCGTTTACCATCAGTCAACCAATTTAAATACCTTGGCTCCATTGTAAGCAGCGATGGCAGAATAGATAGCGATGTCCTCCATAGAACTCAGACAAGCTGGATGAAATGGAGACAGCTCACAGGCGTTATGTGTGACAGGCGCATACCGCTTAAGGTGAAAGGGCGAGTTTACAAAACAGCAATTAGACCTGCTATGCTGTATGGTTCGGAATGCTGGGCCACATCCAAACACCACCAAGCAAAGTAAACAAGCTCCACACCTCAGAGATGCGCATGTTGCGCTGATCAGCAGGGGTCACTATGCGGGACAAAATTAGAAATGTGTACATCCGCGGTAGTTTCAGGGTAGCACCAATTACAGAAAAGCTGAAAGAAAAACGTCTGCGGTGGTACGGGCATGTACAACGACGTCCCGACGATCACATGGTGCAGGTTGCCCTTGATTTGCAAAAGACGACGCGAAGACGCGGCAGACCACCTTCCACTTGGCTAACGACGGTTCAGAAAGACCTGAAAGATGAAAATATTGACCCAAACCTTGCACTCAATCGTGCAGAATGGAAAAAAAGGACAGGGAAGGCCGACCCCAAGTAAATGGGAAAAGGGCCAAAGAGAAAGAAGAATACCTACTAGCTAACCCAGCAACGCATTGCTGCGGCTCATTATTTAATAATAATACTTACCTACTTACTATAATTATAGTAAGTAGGACCTACCTACCTACCAAGCCATTGCTACCCAGATAGCAATGGCTTGTCGTGCAAGTTTGAATCAAACTTTCTAGGTCCCATTGACAAACTTGCGTAATTTTTGTTTTTTTCGGCAGTAGGTATACAATGTTGCAATGTACATATAACATTGCCCGAACAAACTTTAAGAAGCGACTAGTTTGTTGGGGCAATATTGTAGTACATTGCGTTATTGTAAAAACAAACATCATGCAAGCTTAAAACAAACATAATGCAAGCTTGTTGTTGGGAAACTAGAAAGTTTGATTCAAACTTGCCTCAAGTTTGGCAAGTTTGCATGCTATCTGGGTTGGTGCTTTGTTTAAAATGAAATAGATTTCGGGTCAATGTTATATAAGTACTAACATCCTAGTAAAATGGCCTGTAGCACGGTAACTGTAGCATAAAGAAATTGAAACAGCGCCATCTACTGGAGGGTTACCCAACCTAGATAACCAAGTGTTGTGTCACATATTAATAAGTTACTCACACCGCCATCTATTCGAAAGTTATGGGACTAACAAATAATTACAAACAATTTAATTCGCATCGCACTAAATATTGATAGGCAACGGAGAGGGCTTTGCTCAGGGATTCACGTGATCGCAACAGAAAAGCTGAGATCCGTAGAACTAGAGTCATCGACAGCCCAAAGAATTGCAATCTTAAGTGACAGTGGGCAGGACACATATCTCGTAGGACTGACGGCCGTTGGGGCGGAAAGGTCCTCGTGTGACGGCCACGTACCGGGAGACGCAGCGTTGGTAGGTCCCCCACAAAGTGGACCAACGATCGGGTGAATGTCGCGGAAAGCTGCTGCATGCGGGAGGCGCAGTTCCGATCGGTTTGGAGATCCCTGGAGGCGGCCTATCTCACGCTGGCCCAGAGCTGTTTGGTAGAATTCACACTTTTGAATTTCTTCGCAGATATGCAAGCTGCCTCACGATGTTTTTCTTCACCGTAGGAGCGTCAGACAAATGTACATATGAAATCCGAACAACGAAAACCACATTAGTTCATGGTAGGATCGAACCCCGGACCTCCCGATTACAAGACCAGAGCGCAGCGCCACCGACGCTCTTCCAGATTTTTATCTGCGCTTAAGGCTTTATCTCCAATATAATTATGTACTGTAATATACTTATATATCATAATATATTTATGTGATCTTTCTGTAGAGTGCCCTAGGGATTCTATAGGATGGTACCTTCACTAGAGGAGCTCTAAGCTATACCTGCCTTGGCGATCTGACAGCGAGAGCGTCACTGGTTTCCTTATTCAGAGGCTTCACTTCACTCTCCAAAGGCGCGTTCGGATAGCATCGAGATGGCAAAAATAACTGTTAAAAATGACAAAATTGACACAAGGAGCGTTCGGTTAGAAGAAATGTGAACAAAAGTTGCATTTTTATCTGTTTACGTCAACCGTTCGGATAGCTGAAAAAATGACAAAAATGGCATTGTGAACTGCCAATTTCGCCCCAGCTCTCGAAGAGGGTCAAAAGTGGAAGTTTTTGACATTTAAGATTTTTGACGTTTACAAACGTAAAATTTTTGACACGATTGAATAAGTTATAACGAAATAAATTTTAATTTCATTATTTATGGAAATTAATGATCGTTAATCATGAAGAGAGCTTATTACATCATAATACATCCAGAATCTGGAAACTGAAAATAAATTTAGGTTATAATAGCTTAGTGCGTGGCGAGCTGTCATTGTGAGCGCACGCATCCCTGCCGATTTGTTTTGTTGTCGATATCGATTGATTGAATTGACTTCGTTTTGTTATATTATTAGGTTGTTTTCGTAATTTCTAGTGTTGTGCCGTCTAAAGAATAAATTAGTTTGTGTGTTTGAAGTCAAACACACAAATTATTTCGTTTTTAAAGTTTTGTGTTTGGTATTTTTGGTGTTTGTTTGTTTCTTTTTTCTTATTTTATTGTTGTTGGTCGGTATTGGTGAGCGGGGCGCCGCCCCGGCATCAGTAATTTATTTGTCCGTTTAGTTGTTCGTCCCATTTTGTCGTATTAGTTTCAATTTGTCGGTGTCGTTGGCCATTGTATATATCACAGACCACGTTTGTATACGTTAGATAATTTAGGTTAGTTTCATTTTTTATTTGTTTTTTTTTTGTTGTTGTCGGTGGCAAAGGGTGCTATGCCCATACAGCCAATACTTTGATTTTTTTTTTTTCATAAAGGTATTGTTAGACTGAAGACAGATTTTGCTCTGTTTTCGCCGACAGAATCTCTGCTGGGCTGGGCCCACGATTGGACCATGTCCGACTCGGACATCATGTCCGAGACGGACGGTGCAGATGAGGGGGGGACCGTTAGGGCTCCGGTCTCGCGGACGGAAAAGAGCCGATCGCCGGTCAATGGCGGTGTAGCGAAGGCAGTTGGTGGGGTGATGTCCCCGGTTTTGCCGCTGTCCAACGCTGGGGAAGCAACGCCCCGTCGGAGCTGCAATAACGCAGGGAAATCTTGTTCCGCCTATAGATACATTACTAGCGGGAAATCAATATTGTCGGATGCGGATATCTCGCTACCGCGGGCTAGTGGAAGGAAGAGGCCAAATTATAGCCGTTTCTTCCAGGATCCCTTAGCTACGGACCTAGATGTAACAACCGAGACAGAAGAGGTAGTAACGGCGCCGTACGCTCCCAAGGTCGCCCGTACTAAAAGGGGCAGAGGAGGCCTAGTGCACGGCGTCGGGCTCTCCCAGGCTAGGCGGGAGATACAAAAGCTGGAGGCCGATACTGAGTCGGAATCTGACGAGGAGCCGGTGGTTGCAGAGGCCCCCGGAAAAAAGCGGAAAGGCAAAGGGAAGCACTCTCCTGAGCCCACTTCTGAGCTCCTTTGCAGCAAGGCCGAGGAGAGCGTGCAGGCGCTATTAGGAGTAACACGTAAGTCCCGGAACTTAAAGGGGACTTACGTGAAAGAAATTAAGGACGCCTCCGACTCTCTCCTAGAGATTGTCCGCACCCTGGCGTCCAAGAAAACCTCGGAGGAGGTGCGTCGGCTTCAAGCCGACAACAAGAGGCTCCGGGGTCAGCTGGACGCCATTGAAGGTGAGATGAAGGCCCTTCGTCGGGACTTCTCGGAGCGGGGGTCCGAGCGCCCTAGGGGCCGTGGTATGGTTGCGCCCCCCACGATTATATCGGACGTCGAACCGGAGGCCGTTGATTCCGAGGGAGCCGATTTTGAGGAGCTTCCAGAGGTGAAGCTGCCGGCGGCTCAGACGGCCAGGGATAACCCCGCTGAGGGAATCTCCAAGAGGGAATTCTTGGAGAGTATTGAATTCCTTCAGCGGGAATTGCTGGCCCAAGTGGGCACAATGGTTTCGGCCCGCCTAGAGGGCCTTGAAATAGATGGGCGCTTAATGCCGGCCCCGATTCGAAGGCCACCGCTAGCGTCGGATCGCGCAAGACAGCCGCAGCCGCAGCCTCAATCGCAGCGATCAGCGAAAACGATGGTGGCCAATACCACTCTTGCCCCACCGGCCAATATGCCGAAAGAAGCAAGATTGGTGAAAAAGAAATCTGCGGCGGTCCCCTCTACCTCTGGGGTCGCGGCAAGCACGGCAACGGTCGAGGATCCCTGGACCGTTGTTACCAAGCGTGGTCGGAAAAAGCCGGCAGTGGACGTAACGGTGCCCAAGAGGACCACCGTGGCGCAGAAAATACCTAAACTGCCCAAGGCACCACGTTCTCTGGCAGTGGTACTGGCCCTCAAACCGGAGGCGGTGGCGAAGGGCCTCACCTATAGTGAGGCCATCGCCAAGGCCAAAGCCTCCGTCAGCCTTGGCGCTCTAGGAATAGGGCCTGCCAAATTCAGAACGGGTATTACCGGAGCTCGAATTATCGAGCTCCCTAAAGAGACATCCCCGTCCCAAGCCGACACGCTGGCCGCCAAGCTAGGGGAGGCGCTAGGGGACGCGGCGAAAGTGTCGCGTCCTGTAAAAACAGCGGACATCCGGGTCGTTGGTTTAGACGACTCAGTGTCCGCTGAAGAGCTGTGTCAAGTGTTGGCACAAGCCGGTGGCTGCCCGGCCCACCACATAAAAGTGGGCCGCGTGCATACTGGGGTACGGGGTGTCGGGGCGGCCTTTGCCTCGGTGCCTGTAGAGGCAGCGCGGCGCCTAGCTGATACTGGTCGGCTCGAAGTTGGATGGAGCTCTGCGTCCATCCAACTTCTGGAGCAAAAGCCCATGCGGTGCTTCCGCTGCATGGGCCTGGGGCACCCCATTCAGCGGTGCCCCTCTGCCAAGGATCGCAGCGGATTGTGTTTCCGCTGCGGCGCCGACGGACATAAGGCGGTAGACTGCATGGCGGCGCTAAATTGTGCCGTCTGTGCAGACGCCAAGAGGCCGGCCGACCACAGGATGGGGGGCATGAACTGCAGCCCCCCGCCAGTCAGGGGCCGTTTGACCGTGACCCCGAAGAGCCCGGCACCACAGGCAGCACCGGCCGCAACGACGGCCCAGGAGGAGCCCATGGAGATCATCAATGTCTAGTGGTCCCATTAAGCTCCTCCAGGCTAATTTGAACCACTGCGCCGCGGCACAGGACCTCCTATGTCAGACCGCGGCGGAGTGGGGTGTGGATTTTGCGATTGTGTCGGAACCGTACTACGTTCCGCCACAGTCGCCAAATTGGTTGGTGGCGGCGGATAGTACCGCCGCCATAATGAGGGCGGCGCGTGGCACAGCCCCCTCTCTCATTTTAAGAGAGAGGGGCACTGGTTACGTTGCCGCCATGTGGGGGGGAATGTTGGTTGTTTCAACCTATTTCTCCCCCAATCGCAGCCGGGCGGACTTCACAGTCTTCCTGGCTGCGCTAGAGGGGGTCGTCCGTAGGACGGCCCCGGTACCGGTGCTAGTTGCGGGGGACTTCAATGCGTGGTCTACCGCATGGGGGTCCTCCCGCACTAGCGCGAGGGGTGGAGATCTGGAGTCTTGGGTTCTGTCCCTGGGGCTCCAGATTTTGAATAGGGGCTCCACCCCTACCTGCGTCCGGGTGCAAGGCACGTCCGTGGTGGACTTGACGTTTGCTACCCCCTCCCTCGCCCGTCGAATCAACGACTGGCGAGTGGAGGAAGATGTGGAGACTCTATCGGACCACCTGTATGTCCGATACGAGGTCTCCACGGCATCCCCAGGCGCCGCAAACCGCAGGGGCTCCGCGGTGAGCGCCTTTCCGCGATGGGCGCTCACCAAGCTTCGTCTGGACGTGGCGGAGGAGGCGGCGATGGTGCGGGCGTGGGCTGAAGTGCCGCCCCACCTCGCCGGGGATGTCGACGGCATGGCGGATCTCTTCGCAGAAGACATGAAGGTCGTCTGCCAAGCCGCCATGCCAAGGGCGCAGGCCTGCCCCGAAAGGGGGCAGGTGTACTGGTGGACGCAGGAGATTGCGGACCTGCGTACCACCAGCATGAGGGCCAGGCGCGCCTACGTGCGTTGTCGTAGGCGCGCCAGAACTACACCTGACGAGGAAGCTGAGCTTCGTCGGGTGTATGCGGCAGCCAAGAAGGCCCTACGGAATCAAATCTGCAGGGCCAAGGAGGAGTCCAGGGAGTCGTTCATACGGCTTCTGGATGATGATCCGTGGGGGCGTCCGTACCGGATGGTGAGGGGGAAATTCAAAGCTTCCGCTCCCCCTACCTCCGCTATGGACAGGGGGCTGCTGGATCGGGTGCTAGGGACTCTGTTCCCCGATCCCGGTCCGTTCCAGCCCCCCAGAATGGTCCCCCCGGACACTCCTCCGGTGGAGGTGGCTGCCGCGATCCCTCCCGTGTCGAACGTGGAATTCGACACGGTGAGGGACCGGTTCCGGCGCAAAAACAAGGCGCCGGGACCGGATGGTGTCCCTAGCAGGGTTCTGGCCCTCGCCCTGGGACACCTCGAGGAGCGGTTCCGGGCGGTGCTTGACTTATGTATCGCCTCGGGCCGCTTCCCCAGTCGATGGAAAGCGGGCAGACTCTGCCTGTTGAGGAAGGAGAGTCGCCCAGCGGATTCACCGACTGGGTATCGGCCGGTGGTGCTGCTCGACGAGGCTGGGAAGTTTTTCGAGAAGATTCTCGCTTCCCGCATCGTCGAGCACCTAGAGGACCGGGGGCCGGACTTGGCTGAAAACCAGTTCGGCTTCCGCACCGGCCGGTCCACGGTGGATGCGGTGGCCCTCCTCAAGGGGTGGACTGAGGAGGCCACAGCTCGTGGGGACACTGTTGTTGCGGTGTCGCTTGACATCCGCAACGCATTCAACAGCCTGCCCCACGAGTGCATAAAGGAGGCACTCCGCTTCCACCGGGTGCCTCCGTACCTCCGCGCCCTCGTGGAGGATTACCTGCAAGGCAGGTCCATTCTCTACGAGGGGCCGGATGGGCGCGTCCACACGTGGACAATGGCGGCGGGTGTGCCCCAGGGTTCCGTACTAGGTCCTCTGTTATGGAACCTGGGGTACAACTGGGTTCTGCGAGGCGACCTTCTGCCACGAACGAAGGTCGTCTGCTTCGCCGACGACACGCTCGTCGCGGCGAGAGCAAAAACGGGGGAGGAGGCGGCCCACCTTGCGTCGGTCGGCGCCTCACTGGTCGTCCGACGCATCCGCCTCCTGGGCCTGGACGTGGCCCTCGACAAAACGAGGGCCATGTTATTCCACGCCCCCCGTCGCAGGATCCCACCGGGGCTCCGCGTCCGAGTGGAGGGGGTTCGTATACCGGTCGAGGCGCACTTTAAGTACCTCGGCCTGGTTCTGGACCCCCGATGGAGTTTCGAGGAGCATTTTAAGCTCCTCGCTCCACGGCTGTGCGCCGCTGCAGCCGCACTTGGACGGGTCCTCCCTAATGTGGGAGGTCCAGGATCGGCGTGCCGTCGACTGTATCACGGGGTAATACAGTCGATGGCACTCTATGGAGCCCCGGTATGGGCAGAGTGCCTCTCCTCCCGAACGGTGGCCCTCTTGCGACGTCCGCAGAGGGTCATAGCGACCCGGGCCGTGCGAGCTTATCGCACGGTCAGTCACGGCGCGGCCTGCGTTCTAGCGGGCCAAACGCCGTGGCATGTCGATGCACGCGTCCTCGCGGAGGTGTATCGACATCGGGTTGCTACTCGTGAACGGGGGGGACGATCCGCTCCACAGGAAGTGGAGCGGATTCGTACCCTGGCGCAGAGGGAGGCTCTGCGTCAGTGGGGTGTGGCACTCGCCTCCCCAGCTGCCGGCCACCGGACGATCGACGCGATCCGTCCGGTGTTGGAGGAGTGGGTTGGGCGCCGGCAGGGCAGCCTCACGTTCCGCATGGTGCAGGTACTGACCGGGCATGGCTGCTTCGGTCACTACCTGCACCGAGTCGCGCGTCGGGAGGAAACGCCTCGGTGTCACCACTGCGACGCTCCCGATGATACGGCCGAGCACACCTTGTTGGTGTGCCCGGCCTGGCGACCCCAGCGCAGCGAACTTAACGCTGCGCTGGGAGGCGGAGACCTCTCGCTGCCGAGCATGGTCGTGGCCATGCTCCGCGGCGAGGCGGAATGGGAGGCTGCGGAGAGGGAGCGGGAGGAAGATCCCTAAGCCGCTCCCCTCCGCCGCAGACGGATAGGCAGGCGAAGGCGGGCATTCGCACAAGCGATGCCCGTCTAATGACCCTGCCTATCCGTGCCTGCGTGCACGGTTGGCCCCGTGCACGCCGCCGTAAGGCCCTCCGTCTGGGGATTGCCCTGGTGTTCTCGGGCAATCCCCCCTTGGCGATAGCCTGACCAGGTGGTCAGGCTTGCCCGGGCGCGTGGGTAGTGGAGTCGCAGTGTGGACCTTACCATGCGCGCCCACAAGGGCAGGGAGAACACCGGGGGGTTTTAGTGGGTCGGCCTGGAACTTCGCCGGGCCAGCCCCACACACGCCTGCCGTCTAGCCAACGGCGGGTACGGTGCGCTTACGCATTTCCCCCCGACAAAAAAAAAAAAAAGGTTATAATAGCTTATGACTTTGACATATTGATAATATAGCGTTCGGTTAGGGTGTGGAGCAAAAATGGCAAAAATTTCATAACCTAACCGAACGCTTTACATCAACGCCAATTTTGATAATGCTAAAAACGCCACCACAGGCTACCCGAACACGCCTCAAGATGGACAGCCCAGCGGCGTCACAGATTACATAATATACTAGTAGTGTTAAATATTAGTCAACAGAAAGTACCATAGACTTCGATTCCCTTGTAAAATCGCAATATATGCGAAATATGACATAAACGGTCATCTCTTTTGATCGTGTTGACTCACAAGTTTGATTGAGGCCGGTAACACGAGTATTTGAAAAAAATTGCAGTTTGATGTCTCCACGAGTTCCTGAGAAAAAGAATCTTGACAGACAGACAGACGGACAACAAAGTCATCCTTTAGGGCTTCCCTTTTCCTTTGGTGGTACGGAACCCTAAAATTAGATTTCTAAAGTTACACAATAAAGAGCAGAAAACACAAATCCACTACACCCTAAGCGCAGATAAAAATGTTCTATAAGGTTCAGTATTATATCAAACTAGCTGCCCGGTCCAGCTTCGCACGGATGTAGGTACTTACTAAAAATTTTATATGAAAATTTTGAAATTATTTTTTTTGACAATGACGAACACAGCGAAAAGAGAATTATCCAATTCGGCGCAGTCGTTCTAAAGTTATGCGCGTACATAGGTACATTTCGGCGATTCATTTTCAAGGTAAAGCAAATAGAAGAACTACACATTTGCAAAAGTGTTTTAATCAAATCCATAATCAGGCAGTACTGCAATACTTAAAAACTATTTACATTTTCAAATGCTTTAATAACTACAGAATATTATGTAAATGGAATGTAGTTAAACTTTTCAAATATCGTTTCATTTCAAGCCGACCACAAACATTTAACTTCGCCAGACTCTCCAACAGGATGGTCCAATAACATTATATTGCAGAAGGCTCAAGTCAAATTCATGATTTATTTTTTATTCTATAGCAATTTTTCCGCCAAGTCATCTAATAATTTAACTCAAACTCTAGCTGATCCTAAAAAAGTAAATGCTAATTTCCCTTACGATTTAAATAAAATGACAATTCACACTAAATTATTTACAATACTTATATGAACAACTACATCTTTGATTAGGAATTATTGTTTCCCTACTTCATGCCAACTCACACTAACTTATTGCTTTGTAAATATTGTGTTCAAATAATTTATATCACATTGTATAACAATATTTTTCTCTCAAATTTAACTTTAATATTCACGACATTTATATATAGGGCACATCTACAAAGCAATTTGCACCATACTGTATCGATTTGAAGGAGTTCATGATTAGAGTAATTAATTAATCAACTATAAAGAGAAAACTTTAACAGTAGAGTTGAATAATTATTATTGAGAAAAACTATATAAGTACTTCATAACAAGTTCACATAACGAAGGGAAACGAATTAGGGAAGTGAATGATTAAAAACGATTTTAAAACATGTTTGATAACAATTTACAATGCTTCACTGATGTTCATGTATTTTTATATAAAAAACACAATTCCTACCAGTTACCAGCATTATTTTCCAGTGTCGATATTGGGTCGTCTGCGTGAGTAACTCAATCCATCTTACCCAGTGTTGCCAACCATATTCGAAGCTAATTCCGTATTTAGTAACTGAGAAACTCGAATATTTTTTGTGACTTATGTTACCCTATTTCTTTCAATGAAGATGCGGTATATCGTAATGTACTATTTGTTCATACGCAAAGTATGGTCAGAAATGGTAGACCACTTTCTTTCAAAATTAAGCTCCTGCTTAAAAAGTAACCTTCTCTATCACTCAATAAATAATTAAGTACACTTATGCTTTTTAAAAGTGTGCTTATCAAATTAAAAATATTTCAATTTCAAAATGAGTACCTACTAATTTCCTTTAATGTACCTTAGCGAATACATTGTTAGTATTAACAGTATTTTATATTTTGTGATATGAAAGTACACAACATATTTTTAACCGACTTCATAATAGGATGCATGTTTTTTCTTAGTGTGTACGTAATACGCGATTACTCCGCCAATTGTGGATCGATTTTCAAAATTATTTTTGTATTCGATAGAATATAGTCCTGAGGCGGTCCCATTGTCACCAGTCAGATCTGAGAATGGGATCTCAGGAAAATCGAGGAGTTAGAGAAAATCGGGCGCGCTGGTAGTGGTAGTCGCAGTGTGGACCTTACCATGCGCGCCCACAAGGGCAGGGAGAACACCGGGGGGTTTTAGTGGGTCGGCCTGGCACTCTGCCGGGCCAGCCCCACACACGCCCGCCGTCTAGCCAACGGCGAGTACTGTGCGGTTGCGCATTTCCCCGCGAAAAAAAAAGGAAAATCGAGGAAACCCTTAGATTTTACAGGCACGTCCAAGGTTTTACATTGTTTTATTAACCGACTTCAAAAAAGAAGGAGGTTCTCAATTCGATGCGTATGTTTTTTTTGTGTGTATGTTACGCGATTACTCCGCCAATTGTGGACCGATTTTCAAAATTTCTTTTTGTATTCGATAAGAGTATACTCCTGAGGTGGTCCCATTGTCATCGAAGTCTGATGATGGGATCCCAAAAAAATCTATAAACTCTTAAATTTTATAGGTGAGTCCATAATTGAAGTTTTTACTGAAGCTATTCATGTATTTGCATCTGGTAGCCATGAGCTCAGCTGATGAAAGGATCCTTAACTTTAGGGAGTTAGAGGTTAGTTTTTTAAGTACAATAGGCACATATTGACCCTTAGAGTTGGATTCTTTCAAGTTACTATGATAAGCTGGTAATAAATACAAAAAAAAAAAAAAAAAAAAAAAACACTATATAAAAACAGACTTCAAAAACATTACAAAGGTATGGTAGCCAGTTCCTCAGTTATTTAACATCTAAGTAAAACTGAAAGTGCATACAGACTGCCTACAGCCTGTAACTTTTTATAGGATCATTAGATTAAGTTACAAATGGAGAATAACCACAGTATGCCACCCCTAAACAGTTTCATTCAACCAATTCTTCTATTGTAATTAGACTCGTAAATTCTCTTTTGCCGTCCTCTACATTTGAAATAGCTTCAAATATGACACCTGCCGTAATCAAACTGTTACAGCACTGTGAACTGATCCAGTGAAACATTGTAAGCTGTGCACCTAATATTGTAACTAAGACCGGTGTTTATTGCGGTTTATGTTTTGCATGAGACGCCGCCCCCACCACTGTTCCAGGTTGAAGGGCCTAAAGTTTGCCAGTTGCCGGGGCGTCAGCACTTCTTGGTAGTATTTGGCGTCATCACTGCCTCTCTCCAATTCTCGTGTCACCTGAAAATTATACAAGGACATTTAACGAATTGGCAATCTACACAGGACAATAGGTCAGATTTTACACTTTGAATCGCTCTCTGGTCGCTTATAATAGCGGGCTTTTTGCAAGTTGGACATGTTGCTATAGTCCGCAACGTGTCCAACAGCAATAGAGGATAACTTCTGCTTATCTGAATGGAAGTTTAAACTAAAATGCTTTAATAATTCATCATAATTTCAGCCAAAGTATACCCACTGGAGCATGTTCAGAGCCTCGGAGTGTAGTTGTTCGGTTAGCTTTTAACTCAGTCTTAGGTGTTGAACGCATTGCAGCAATAATATCTTTTATCCCACTCTTTCATATGAATTTTTCATTTCTCTCTCCTTCTAGCAGATGATGCAATAAATGAAGACCCCAATATCATCCAATCATATGAATATTTCAATTGTAGCTCGCTCTGATTCTCTAAGGTCTTGAATGGTACGGTTGTTTCACCCGTGCATCATGCTCGAAGGCATTGAACGGGGTTACAGCGAAAAGTTGTATATCGCACAAAGGCTCTGAACGTGCCTCTGCTGAGCTTATAAATTTTGTTACATGAACTCAAAAGTTTGCTTTGAATGTCTAAATAAATGACAAATCTTCATCTGTGCAGATAAAGAGTTAGTTTAACCTTCATTATATGATGTTGATAACATGTACAACAGATCATTCAATATACAATAACAGATCATTCAATATACAATGTGCTAATAAAATAATGCAGTACCTCCGAACCTTTCATTTATTTTAATTCTAAAAGAAATTAATTTTCATAACATATACCTAATAAGTTATGAAAATTATTAAAATTCACAAAGCAGTAAAAATTATACTTAGCCATAAACTTGTTAAACAATTATTTATAGATTCTCTCAGCATTCTTCAAACTATTGATTCAGAACCCTTTTCATTTATGATTAAATTGTTATATAAATACATATGTTCTAACCAAATTATAACTTAGAAGTTATACAATCATACCATACTACCTTATGTTTTGTGTTGACATTGCCTTACCCTATCGGATAATGATGATACAACACTGAAATCTATTAAATGCATGCTAAAAGAGATTCTATAAGACTGTCTGTCTTGGCACTTGATATTGGCAGTAATTCTCGTCTGTATCTCTGCCAATAACTAATTGCCACAAATTGTAAAAGATTAAGATAATATGATTTAGTTTTCAAAGCTAACTTTGCACAATTTGCGATGTGTTACATGAACTGCTTGGTCTCTGTAAAATTATCTGCAAAGTGGTACATTTTCTTTTTAATAGCACTTTTTATATATAATACCTATATTATTTTATTTAGAGATGGGCCAAGTGTGGATCTAATTGGCCCTGACATCGCCAACCAAGTGGTCGGCTGGCTAGTCATTGGTTAACTTTGAATACAATCAAGAAAGTTTTTCTCAGTCCGCTAGTCATGCCACTTTCATGTTTTGACAAGTTTGTTTAGTTTAATAATAATCACAAATGATGTAGTTGTATTTCCAGCAAGTCATAAAGTGCCAAATATTTAGTATCTTTTGTTGACTAGTTACCTACTATTCACTGACTACAAATATGTCTTTCCTATACAAATGTGGCTGTGGATCAGTGACTAGTCAGTTAGTATATCTTCAATTTTTATGCTCATTCATACATATAGTATGCCATTGCAGCAATTTTGAACCATTTAGGTACAAAAAAGCTGTAATTTGTTAAGCTTACACTAACCCGTGAGACTACTTAAGCTAACCGGACACTTATGTATGTTGTTATCATTTAGTTTACTTACAACTGCATGAATTAAGAATTATCTAATCGTTTCCACCAAATAAATTACAATATTAAATTACCTTATTCCAAGATTCATAAATGTAATTGATGAGATCGTCATGTTGGTTAGTGTTGTTATTGTTATTATTATGCACACTGGTCTGAGGGAGTTGCATTGGGGGGCTTAAGCGGGCTCCGTTGTGGTTACTGCCACTTTGGATGTGGTTGTTTCCTGGATTGTTGTTTGTGCTATGGCCATTCCCACTGTGATTATTTCCATTATGCCCGTAGCTGTTACCATTGTGCCCATTGCCATGTCCATTACCATTGTGGCGCTTGTTACCTGTCATATGCGGCAGCGAACGTGGGCCACTATTTACATAGCTTGATCTAAAAATACAGTTGTAAACCAGATGAATTCTACAATAAACTTAAGCAATTGTAAATATTAATTTATGTTACGATATATACATGTATTAACATTAATTCACAATATTAGAAATAGTTTGGAAACTGTAACTTTACTTTTATCATTAATAAATGACGATAAGCTAGACAAAGGAAAACAAAGATAATATTAGTATATATAGTATTTTAGTATGTATTGTTGTCTATATGGTCTGATGATATTTGCGATATTACATCATTTAGAATAGATAAATGCGAAAACATAATAAAACTGCTGCTAAATAAGTAAAAATGTAGAGATTGAAGTACCTCATATTGTTTCGGTCCATGATTGAATGGAACACTGACGGCGTCTTCTGTTTTCTGGAAAATAATTTCTTACCCACAAAATTATACTACCTTCTCCTAACTATACTTTAATACATTTCTAATTAAAATTATGGTAAAATTTATGTAAAAATAACAATAAAGCTATAATAAAGTTATTAGACAGGACGCCACACAACACGACAATTGTCAATACAAACAGCTGCACTTCCGGAATTAGTAGTACTGTTGCGATTGGTGATTATCATACCGGAAGTACGATTTTAACGAATAGGGTGAAGGAAGGAGTTATACATTTTGAGGCCTTTTTTGACTTTTTGTGGACAACTTTATAGTCTAGCTACTATAACTTTTGAGCCATAATAATAATGCTGTGTCTATTCGGACCCGGGTCCCTATAGAAATCGCTTGCTATTCGAACCCGCGGCCGTACCGCCTAGGGCGTGAATTCCGAAATTCCGGAATTTCGTAATACCGGAATTCCGTAACAATAATTCTGATTTCAACTCCGGAATTAAGATGAGTAATATCGGAATTCAGATATTCATAAATTATCATGTATGTAATAAAATCTGTATGAATCTCTCGACAAATTTCGACCTCGCATGCTTTGTGAAATTATTAATTAGCAGGCGTGTATCGACAGAAGCTTTACCGGAAAGAGGCTCTGTACCAGGGTCTGCTTGGGTATCTCCATCTAGCTGGGCACCGTTAATCAAATAGTTAACTTCGATAATCGTTAATCCGTTACTAAAAAAATTAACTTCGTTAAACGTTAAAACGTTACATTTCGGAAGATTTAACGCAAGTTAACGTTAATCGTTAATCCGTTAACACGTGATTAAAATTGCATTTTTTATATCGTTGCGTTAGTGATCTGCTTACAAAAACTGTTGTTTTGTGTTCTGGAAGTTAATAGGTAGGTTCAAAAAATGATAGTGTATAAATATAGGGACAGGTGGGGTACAATGAAACGAAAAAAGCATTTTTATTTTTTAGAAAAACTGTGCTATATATTTTCATTAAATTTGTTTAGAACGATCAACAACGGTTCATAATCTACCTATTAAGAACAAAAATAAGTAAAAAAATTAACCTTAACCTATAAAAAACTACGTTTTTGCTCAACGCCTCTTTTGTTTCAATGAGCCCCAGGCCTGGGGTACAAATCAAATCAAATCAAATCAAATTTATTTGCATGAAACATGGTTATTACAAGATGATATGTCGTTAATTTAAGTGCAGCACATTTCGCTGTTTTATACAACATGCAAATATTAAAGCTACAATTATATTACAATAATGAACTTATTAACTAGAAGTTAATTGTTACGTTATTTTATACATGTCACATAAAATTGAAATTATTATTAAATTGTAATACCATTACCCTAAATCATTATTATTATCAATGAAACGGTATCTGGGGTACATTGGAACAAGGTTAATAAAGTAAAAAAAAATGAAAATTCTATATTCATTCCTGCGTCTCTATCTCCTGCTGCTTTGGTTTTTTTAACATATCGATGCAATTTTACTGCACTTGGCATTTTTAGGTCAGCAGCAGTTCGTTAACTCGTACCATATCCTACAAGTTCAACAGCGCTGCTCGCACATCGTTTTACTATGCAAGCTCTTATCTGTCGTTTTCTTACGACTTTTCACCATTATTACTTCAAAATATGTAATAAAAATCCAATAATCTATCCCGGGCATATAATAACTCAAAATATGTAATAAAAATCCAATAATCTATCCCGGGCATATAATAACGGGGTAAAAATGAATACTGTCTCATAGTACCCCGTTCCATTGCGCCCCATACAGTATCTGAATCTTTTAAAAATATCTTTAAAATGTTGGGTTATGTTTTTCACTGCACATGTTACTGCATTTAATGCGTAAATTGATTAAAAATCATGCAAGAAAATATAGCATACCTCTTATTGATACTTTTCTTGTGAAATCGAAAATTCATTCGTTTCGAAATTTACAGCTTTGGAGCCCTCAAAAAATTTTTTTTCACATTAAAACTTTGTTGTCGAAGACTGGTCATATTGCACTGCGCTATCATGTGCCGCATGAGACGCTCTTATTCATCGAAGTAAAACTGCGTGAATTTGTTGTAAATTACAATAATTATCGTCTTTGTTTTATTGTACCCCGTGTTCCAATGCGCCCCACTTGTCCTATATAAAAAATAAAAGTGTGTAATTTAATTATCTGCCCTCGTAGCACGTCCACCAAAACACGATATGCTAAAGCGATATATCGCGGTGAACTGTCAAAATACGACGAAACCCTATTGTATTTTGACAGTTCACCGCGATAAACCGCTTTATCATATCGTGTTTTGGTGGACGTGCTAGGGGGGCTGGCACAATGTGGATATTCCCCTTCATGAACATTAGTATGTTGAAGTTCTCGTCTGAGAGTGAGGCTCTTGCCGGTACAAAAAAAGACGAACGTACTTGTCAGAACATGTTTTTCACGACATGGCGCGGTGTCTGTGCGGTATCTTTTTGGTAAATAGTAGGTACCTACTGGATTAACGATTAACGGACTTAGGATAATTTAACGGAAGTTAACGAGTCCGTTAACATTTTTCAAGTTAGCTTAAAAGTTAATCCATTAATAGAAATGTTAACTTCGTTAATAAACGATTAACGGATTAACGAGTTAATGCCCAGCTATATTCTTACCTATTTCTGCCGCAAAGCAACAGTGCTTGCATTGCTATGTTCCGGTTTTAGGGGTAAGATATGGCAGTGAAATTACTTTGTTACCGTGACTTTACATCTGATGCCACAAGTTGGCAACGTACAGTGTGGTTCTCGTGGGGGTTGCAGTTTTGCCCAGGTGGGCAGTATGCTTATTTACCAACTTAGTTGTATGAAAAAAGCTTACAAGTGTTTTTATTTTATGTGAGAGAGTAATTTTCCTGTGCTGGCTACTTTTGTAACCGAATACAAAGTTCATCATCATCATCATCATCAACAGCCCATATACGTCAACACCGAGGGGCTCGAGCCTACCCTAAACTAGGGCGATTAGGCCTTAGTCGACCACGCTGGTCAAGTGCGGGTTGGTCGACTTCACACACAACCTGTAAAGAAATTCTCTCTTCACAGGTGTGTGCAGGTTTTCTCACTATGTTTTCCTTCACCGTAAAAGCGTCGAATAAACGTACATATGAATTCAAAATTTGAAAACACATTGGTACGTGGCGGGGTTCGAACCACTACCTCCCGATTGGAAGGCGACAACCTTACGCACTACGCCATCGACGCTTCAAAACAAATACAAAGTTCACTCTCTGATAAAATGTTAGATGCATTATTGTTCTTGAGAACACATTATCAAGAACAACGAGTCCTCTTGAAGGAATAAATAATTAATGTTTTCGTGATTTCATCATCATTACAGCCAAGAGACACTGTTAGATCCACTGTTAGACATAGGCCTACCCCATGGGATCTCCAAACCGATCGGTCCTGCTCCTCCCTCACCCATCGGCATCTCGCGACCTACACCAGATCCAGATCGTCGACCTACCTTGTGGAGGTCCTACCAACGCTGCGTCTCACGGTACGCGGCCGCAACTCTAGGACCGCTCCGCCCTAATGGCCGTCAATCCTGCGAGCTATGTGTCCTGCCCACTGCCACTTAAGGTTTGCAATTCTTTGGGCTATGTCGGTGGCTCTAGTTCTTCTACGGATCTCTTCATTTCTGATGCGATCGCGTAGAGAACCCCGAGCATAACCTTCTCCCTTTGAGTGACTTTGCCTTGTGATGAGACCCATTGTAAACGGCCACGTCTCAGTTCCGTACGTCATCACTCATCACTGGTAACACGCACGAATTGAAGACTTTCGTCTTAAGACACTGCGGTAGATTGGCCGAGAATATGCTGCGTAGCTTCTCAAACGCTGCCCAGGCGAGTTGGATTCGTCGATTTACCCATTTTTGGAAGTTGGACTTGCCGAGCTGGACTATTTGCCCCAGGTGAGCCTCCAACCTTTACAAGAGTGGGTACTACATGGGAATTCACTATGATTTTGGTCTTGTCTATGTTCATTTTAAGACTTACTTGTTGGGAAACTCTACAGAGGTCTTTGAGCATTGTGTCTAGATCTTCCACGGTCTAGACTACGATATCATCGGCAAAACAAAGGTGAGTCATGTACTCGCCGTTTATGTTGATGCCGAGTCCTCTCCAGTTCAAAAGCTTAAATACATCATCCAACGCAGATGTGAATAGTTTTGGCGATATTACGTCACCTTGTCTTACACCTCACTGAAGTCGTATTGGTTTCGAGTTTTGGTCCTGAAGGCGGACTGACATAATGGCGTTTTTGTACAATGATTGCAACACTTGGATGTACCGGTAGTTTATTTGGCATCTCTGAAGTGACCTAAGCACAGTCCAGGTCTCGATCTCGACGTCATCAAAGGCTTTCTTATAGGTAGTCCACAAACGCCAAGCATAGTGGCAAATTATACTCCTCGGTCTTCTGTATAACCTGTCGCAGCGTATGAATGTGGTGTATAGTACTTGTTATAGTACTTGTCATCATAGACAAGTATGACTTCATTCCGACGAAGAAAACAATGTTTGTCAATTAATGTCATTAACAAATATGTATAAATTTTATGTTGAATAAAACCAATATAGATTGGTTTTGTCTGTATCATTTCAATTTATTCATTGACAAACATTGTTTTCTTCGTCGGAACGTTAGTACGAAGTATTAAACAAACTGGGTAAAGCCAACACGGTTCAGCTAGTCTGGATACCAGGACACAAAGGTTTCGCTGGAAATGAAAAGGCTGACCACCTGGCGAGAAAGGGATCGGAAACACAGCTTGTGGGTCCGGAACCATTCGTCGGAATTACTCTAAAAACAGTTGGAACAGGCCTAAGAGCTCAATCACAAAGGAGGCACCAAGAAGAATGGGCCAATCATAAAGGAATGACACACGCCAAGCTCTTTATGGGCATGGAGAACTGGCTTAAATTCACATTGAGCTCGAGCAGATCCCAGACTCGCTTAGTGGCAGGTGCTTTGACCGGCCATTTTAGTACTAGGATCATGCTCAACCGGATGGGACACACCAGTTCCAGAACTTGTAGGGCCTGCAAGGAAGAGCAGGAGAGCATGGAGCATCTTCTATGCCACTGCGATGCTCTAGCCTGCAGGAGGTTAAAGCTGACGGGAACGGGATACCCTAAACCGGAGGACTACAGGGCCATGCCACCAAGGGATATAATCAGACTCATGGTCACGATTGATTGGACCGAAGGCGGTGAAGGCTTTAAGGACTAAACACGGGGAAGCACAAAAGATCCATGAAGGGTCGAAGTGCGAAGGCTTCACATACTGGGCCGCCCCTACGATAAGATAAGATAAGATATACATATTTGTTAATGACATTAATTGACAAACATTGTTTTCTTCGTCGGAACGAAGTCATACTTGTCTATGATGACAAGTACTATAACATTCATCCCCTCTGGATAATCTACCGTACATAGTCCTTGTAACGGGTAGGTTAACATATTTGACGTCCGGAACGGTGAAATTCGGGAATCAAAATATGATCCTCTGGTGGAAGAGGTAGAGCTCTTACAAGGTAATCCGGCTTATTCACATGTTGGCCTTCCAGATGGTCGCGAAACGACCGTTTCTAATAAACAACTAGCTCCGTTACCATCTTCACATAATATTGAGGAAACTGAAAATAATGATGATGTTAATGATGCGGATACCCCGACGGGCGAAACAATCGGTGACGAGGAATTACCGCCGGAAGTCTCCACAGATGAATTACCGCCAGAAGTCCCCACAGACGAAGTAGCCCCGCTACGCCGTTCCGGACGTCAAATATGTCAACCTACCCGTTACAAGGACTATGTACGGTAGATTATCCAGAGGGGGTGAATGTTATAGTCCTTGTCATCATAGACAAGTATGACTTCGTTCTGACGAAGAAAACAATGTTTGTCAATTAATGTCATTAACAAATATGTATAAATTTTATGTTGAATAAAACCAATATAGATTGGTTTTGTCTGTATCATTTCAGTACTATAGCCTTTACGGAATCCGGCTTGTTCGGGAGGCTGCGCGCTAGCCGATTCGTGATGACTCTCGAGAACAGCTTATATACATGACTCAAGAGCGTGATGAGTCTGTAGTTCTTCAACTGGGCCCTGTTGCCCTTTTTGAAGAAAAGTGCCACTACGCACTTAAGATGTTTCGCCCTCGAGGACGACGGAGTTAAATAGCCTCTGCAGCGTTTCCAGACTGGTAGTCCACCCGCTTTCAAAAGCTCATCTGTAACTCCATCATCACCTGTCGCCTTGTTGTTTTTGAGCTGTTTGAGAGCCACACTAATCTTGTACAGGCTGACGTCCGGGATATCTTTGGTGTAATGCTAGATCAATTTGGCTCTAGGATCTGTAGCCTGAATGACAGGTGCCTGCGATGTTGTGTAAAGCTGTCCATAGAAGCGTTCGATCTCAGCCATAAGCTCATGTTGAAACGTAACGACTCTGCCGTCCTCTGTCTTCAGCTTCTTCAGCAGACTCTGACCAAGTGACAGATCTTGCGAACACTTTGGAGCCCTTGTTCCGCTCGATGGCTTCTTTAATACTTACGTTCTGTATTAAATCGGCGTATGTCGCGAGTCAGGGACTTCGAGATCTGTTTGTTGAGCCATCCCACACCATTCCTCCATCAGCTTAATTGTCGGCTCTAAAATCTTGCTTCTTTGCTGTATTGAATACTGTTGGTATTCATATTGTTAATGTTTAATTCGCATTGTGTGATAAATAAGCCTTGTTGATTTTACGGTTAAAGCTGTATAATTAGAGTAATAAGAGAAAAAGATGACCAAATACGTTTAATTTGTTACAAACTTGTTTGATTTGAAAAAAAAAATGAAAGTTCCGGAATCAGATCATCAGTATTGGAACTCAGCTCCGGAATTGAGAACCTTGCGATATTGCATGCCCTAGTACCGCCTAACTCATAGCGATCACTCGCTATCGCTTTCGTGACATTAGAACAATAGCTCAATTGATGTTACCTGTGGTGACATTAAAGCTATTTTAAGTATATGCATGAAAACATGCAGTTTCATACTCCGCTCGCTTCACTCGCCCCGCTGTGTGTGGAAAGGCTATGCAGACCCGATAGGGAATTGTTATCGAAAAAAACTTGGGTTAAACTGAAAGCTATAGGTCAGGTTAGTGTAAATATTGTGACCACACGCAGAAATATAACTGCATATTTTTGTACAATGAAACTGAAATGAAACTGCATGTTTCATGCTTCGGGTCCGAATAGCAATCGACTTCTATAGGAACCCGAGACCGAATGGATACAGCCGTGGCGAAAATGGCGAAATCCACCTATAGGCGTCGCCATCAAACGCAATAAAGAAGATTTTGCTTGACTTTGATGTCGCATTTACACATGCGTGTTCGCCATTCGACGAAACATTCGACGAAATATTCGACGAAACATTCGACGAAACATTCGTCTGGCGTTTACACATTCGTGTTCGCTATTCGCCTCGTCATTCGACGAAACATTCGTACCTACGAGTGCCACCGCGAACTACTGTTCACACATTCGCGGGTGATTCATTTTGATATTAGCACACGAACACGGAGGACGTGAAAATAATGGCGGCATGCGTGCTACATTTTAGTTTTTAATAATTTAAGCTTTAATGTTACAAACATATGGCGGACTTAGCGATAAACATCGCTCTCTACCAGTCAATCATTAGGCTAAGGAGAGAAAGTAAATGACGGCATAAGAAAATAAATGTAATAAATGACAATAATTGTTATATTCAAATAATATGATATTAAGAAAAAAACATACATTCACGCACATAACACTCACATATACATATTGTATATGTGTGTGTGTGTAAGTGTTATGTAAGTAATGTGTATGAATGTTTATATATACACATACATACTTGCATATACAGCGCGCGACAGAGCGTCGGTG
The DNA here is from genome assembly GCA_963935595.1 of Schoenobius gigantellus. Classification (NCBI taxonomy): domain Eukaryota; kingdom Metazoa; phylum Arthropoda; class Insecta; order Lepidoptera; family Crambidae; genus Schoenobius; species Schoenobius gigantellus. The sequence goes on along the minus strand of OZ012555.1, from coordinate 7,838,420 downwards.
GCGCAGTGGACTCGGCACTTGCCTTCCAATCGGGGGGTCGGGGTTCGAGACCCGCCATGTACCAATGTGTTTTTCGTTTCGAATTTCATTTGTCTGACGCTCCTACGGTGAAGGAAAACATCGTGAGGCAACCTGCATACATCTGCGAAGAAGTTCAATGATGTATGTGAAGTCGACCAATCCGCACTGGGCCAGCGTGGTTGACTAAGGCCTAATCACCCTAATATAGGGTAGGCTCGAGCCACTCGGTGGGGACGTATATGGGCTGTGATGATGATGATGATGATGATATTGAAGTCGGTACGGAACGATGATCTCTTATAAAGTCTTAAAATTGACACCGACTTCAAAATAGAAGTGTGATGTTGTCAGTACCTATTCTTATATTATTTTTACCTTTTCAGTGTTTTTGAAGTCGGTTTTTATTTTTAACCGACTTCAAAAAGGGAGGAGGTTCTTAATTCGATGCGAATGTTTTTTTTGTGTGTATGTTATGCGATTACGCCGCCAATTGTGGACTGATTTTCAACATTCTTTTTGTATTCTCTGATAATGGGATCTCATGAAAATCGATGGAAACGCTAATGAAATACCAGCTCACTGATGAGCTGGTATTAAATTAGGGTTTTTGTTTTAAAAATAAAAACCGACTTCAAAAACGCTGAAAAGTTTAAAATAATATAAGAATAGGTACAGACAACATCACACTTCTATATTGAAGTCGGTGACAAAAATTTAAGACTTTCGAGGAGATATCGTTTGGCACCGACTTCAATATAGAAGTGTGATGTTGTCTGTACCTATTTCTTATATTATTTTTAACTTTTCAGTGTTTTTGAAGTCGGTTTTTATTTTTTGTAAAATATTTTTTATGTGTAATTATGATTGCGATGTTTTGGGTTCCAAATGAGCTCTTCTCTATAATAAAGTTCTAGGAATTCTAAAATTCGCACTTTACTCCACTCTAATTTGTCTACACGTTCGGTTGGGTCGGGCGCTAGCAGTCAACTAAATGCATGCGAATGTGTAAACAGTAAGTTCGTGTTCGCCATTCGTGCCCTTTGATTCGCGTCCAAAAAACCGCTCCCGACGCGAACTCACGAATCGCGAGGCGAATGGCGAGGCGAATAGCGAACTTACTGTTTACACATGCGTGTTCGTTATTCGCCTCGCGATTCGCGCGAATGTGTAAACGCGCTATTTCGCGCGAATCTCGAGGCGAATTGCTAGGCGAATAGCGAGGCGAATAACGAACACGCATGTGTAAACAGCTAGTTCGTTATTCGCCTCGCGATTCGCGCGAATGTGTAAACGCGGTGTGCACAAACTATATAGAGATACTACCCACTGGAACGCTCGCCACGCGAAGCGTGGTGGGTTTCAAAAGCAAAAAGTAGTATATCTCAAATATCAAAGGTGCCGCCATTGCGGAATGACTCAACCCGGCGCGTACGGAGTGTTCAAAAAATTGCGGAGAGTGACATATACTGTCTACAAGAGAACAAAAAATACGTATGGAAAGGTAATTTAATATAGAAGGAACTTATAACAGTTAATTAGATAAGGATTAATAATTAAATGAATGAAGCGCGAAAATGTTCGGAAGGTCGCGGAAGACCCGATTTTTTTTTTAAAATTTTTGCACAAAAACTATTTTATAAAACTTTAAATAACCATATATATTATTATAGCCCTATTCTTGAAGATTATTTTGATATATAATAGTTTTGGGTAATATTTTTAATGAAAAAAGAAAAAAATAATAAAATCGATTAATTACGTAATTATATACGCGAGATGCGCACGCGCGACCTCAAATTTAAAAAAAATGCAAAAAATAAATTATTGTGTCTAAAATTAAATAAAAAATACGTATGGAAAGATAATTTAATAAGGAATGAACTTATAATAGTTAATCAGATAAGGATTCATAATTGAATGAATAATGACGAGAATAGTAACTAAAGTGCTTAAAATTTCAAAAATACTCACTTTTTGAAAAAAACGTTTAGTGTGGCAATATAACACTATAAACTATCATAAACCATACATAATAATGTAGCCCAATTCTTCTAGTTTATTTTGATATAGAACACTCTACGAAAATACTAATACAGACTAAGTAAGTACGCAATAAATCTCATCGGTCATGGAGTAAGAAACGTATGGATACGGCCAAGTAAGTTAAACCGCAGACTATGACAAATTTATTTCAATCTAAGACTAAAAATAAATTGGACATGACCTGTCAACTTATGAAAGAGACTATTGACAAAGGAATAAAGCCATAGAGAAAATATTTTATTTTTCGCGATTTTTTTATCACACCGCGCGGTTTTACGCAAAGGGAACTGGGTACCATAGTACCCAGGTCGATCGAGAAGATCGAGATTTTGGGGACTATAGTCCCCACGGACGTTCCAGTGGCTACGTATCAGACGGCAATCTCACATAGACAAAGGACATGTCCTTTTTTGGGCCACAAGTTTTAAACACCACAACTTGATATTTTTTGTATAGAGTTCTTAAAATCTTACACTTTTAAGAAAAAATTAGATCGTTTTAGCCCTGCAAATCAGAGAAAAAATTCATTGTCTTCAAAACTAACGTTACGTGAAATGGAACAGATTTGTCAAATAGTGTGTAAAGGAACAACAAAAAAAAGCTATGGCACGAATGAGTTTGGCCAAATGGGTGATACCAGAGCCGTAAAAATAGTAAAAAAAGTGATAGCTGACAGCTCTGACATATGACAAGTTTAGCAAACAAATTCAAATCTGACTGATTTTTGATTTATGTACTTTTTGCAAATGATAATTAGTTGCAATGATTATTTAATGCATAATCTTAAATATCAATCTATACAAGAGACCAGTTAAACCTAAATCGTAACTTACCGGCACCTCTGTATTATTTAGTTTTGCGTCTGTTATTCTATTAAATACGTAATAAACTGGGTACCACACCTGCTAAACACCTGAAGTCGAACACAACATCTGGACTACACATCCCACCGGATGTTCAGTCCCACCATATTTGATGTTCTCACAACGTATGTGAAATATCCACGGACCAAAAGATGTAAATCTACCATTTTACCATTCGTTCCTAACCGGTAGCTGGTGCATAACAGAAAGGATCGATTGTATGCGGTACTCATATTGAATTGAAATAAATCACTCACAAGCGCGGATCCAGCCCTCGTAATAGGTTGTGGTCACAGACACCCGAAAATACATACAAAACCATTGCCCTGACAAAGATTCTTTGTTTTTTTTTGTATTAGATATAGTGTCATCAGCCTATAGTTCCTAAAAGACCTTAAAAGTGTGATGTCACAAGTATATTTCTTTTTTGTTTTCTTGTGGGTTCGCGAATGAAAGGGAGATAAAGTTCAAATGCGATTTGATACATTCATGCTCTATCTCCCAGAGTGTAAAATTGGTAAGTGGGATGATGGCAAGGGTGCGCTGGGTGTAATGATGAACAGGAGTGTTGTTAGGAAGGAAGAAAGGAAGCAAAAAGAAGGGAGAGAGGGTTTCTGACGAACATCACAAGTATATTAGGGTTGTGGGCATGCCCATCGTGCCCACAACGGTGGATCCGCGCTTGACACTCAATATTATGATGCTGTTGTTACCCTCTAAAATAGACAAAGATTAGAGTGTAGCTAATTGGCTTTATAGGATAATCAAACATTGTAACTTCTTATGCATATATTACTTAATAAACATGTTACATGATTATTATAAAATAAAACAATGGTTTTTTGCAATGTTTATTTTAATCAATTCAATTTATTCCAAACAAATAACTGACAATATCTGTATAAAATATCTAGATCAATAAATATGAATGCTTAAATACAAAACTAAAAACTGTTTTAAAAGCATGAAATTCCTCATTTGAATATGGAATTATTATCTATATCTCATGAGTTTATTTTATAGTGGAAAATAACAATGATTCTTTTCTGCCATTTATTTAACTTGAACCTGGTTTAATTTGCACAATGTTTAATCTGGCTTTTTGCTAATGTTGCTACGAAGGATCACCAACTCCTAGATAAATCATTTTTAACATTTAATTTGTAGCAGACAGTTCCATTATCTGATACATTGTTGATAACAGGAAAAACAAAAGCGAGGCAATGCAATACTGACTATACTTATATTAAAAAAAAAATATTACTGTCAATTATCATCAAGAGATGATGATGGCACCCTTTTGCTTTCCACATTGTCACAATTAGGCACAAAACAATGGGTTGATGCATCAGAAGTGCGCCTGTAGTCTTGAAGTGTTAAAGTGTTTGAAACAGATTTAACATCAAATGTATCAAAGCTAGGTTGACTAAGGTCAGGAACAGAGCTTGACCTGCTTTCTAATAAGCCGCCTTCGTCATTAAGTTCACGTCCAATATGTTGGTGAGCTTCGCCAGCATGCATTACAAGCACGAGCATTAATGGGAACCTAAAAATGATCAGTTTTATTAGACTTTACTAAAGACATAAACATAAAATAAATGCAATATTGCTTTTTTGCTTAAATGGTCAATAAGAGGTGCTTCATTCTAGAACAAGTAGGTATAGTAAGTGTAAGAATATGAATAAAATTGATTAAAATATATATTAAAATATATTATATTATAGTGAATTAATGCAATGATTTATATAAGGATGCTGATAAAATAAAACTTACCAGATGTGGGTTAATCATAGTTACTATAAAATGTAGTCAGCCGTCCCAATGTGTTATCATCATCATCATCATCATTTCAGCCAAGAGACGCCCACAGCTGGACACAGGCCTATAAGCATAGGCACATAGACAATGTGTATATAATGGCAATGATTGTCAGCCTATTAGCCTTGATATTGATATTCTACAACATATACAAACTGACTGGTGCCCTATTTGTCAGTCTCCAATATTGCATCGACCTCTGATAGTTAATTCCAATGACAAAAGATCAAAGCACTCTTGGCAAAGATGGTTTCCATCTACTACCTGAAATATAGGTTATTAAGAGGTCAATTAAAAGAAAAAGCTAATTGACATTACCTCACGCATGTTCAGTCCATTTTTCAATAATGGATACATATAGTCTTGGCTCATATCCATTACATTGTAATGATAATGTTGATTTGAAACATTAATATTACAGATAGTGCAGTGTGCCATCGTGGAAATTGCCTGAAAAAGTTTATAAGCATTAGGTAATGAAAAACTATAAATTATCTTTAATTTATTATTTAATATAACATACTTTGGCTCAATTTGTAGTATCGGCAATACTCACATTCAATTTTCGTTCAGGGTAACAGGTTATAAAATCAAACGGTATCCAAATCGAAAAGATCAATGAGAAAGCCAATATATATCCAGTTCATGTACGAAATCGAGAAGTCCATAAAGAATAGATAGGTATACAACCACCAAACTAACAACCAGGGGGGTTATTGTCTAAGAAAAAATCTCTTTCAGTTTGACAGTCCATCCATTACTCCTATAATATAGGAAGTCGGCACAGAGTCTTGTGTTCACGGCACAATGGCTGTTACATTATAGGCGATCGTGATAGATTTTTTTCTTAGACAATAACCCACCTGAGCAACAACAACAAACCATAATTATTTAACTAACCTCAAACATTTTTTGACATTGACAACGACGCGACGTCAAAATATTTTTTTTTTACTGTGCTTACATGCTATAAAATTCGTGCAGTGTTGCTGCTATAATAAGAAAAAAACGAATATTCAAATTCAATTTTTGAAAAAATGCAGGGGTCTAAAATTTTTATTTTTGTGGTTTTACTTTCTTTTCATAAAGCTTAACCCTTCCCTGAAAGTTGAAGTTGTTTAGAAATATAAATTTATAAAAAACCAGGCTCCATACAAATCGAGGACATCTCCTTTTTGCTTGAAAAAAGAACTGTCAATACTGAAACGATACATGACATTTCTTTTTTTTTTTTGGTTTTTTTTTCAGATATGGCGACTGCTTATAGGCAAAGGGAGTAAACATACATTTACTCTTTTTTCGTCACATATCTTTTTAACTACTTTTGTAGTGAATAATTGTGCAATAAAAGAAGGTAGTATTTATTAAACTGTTTATTTTTACATTTTTTTTGGATATTTTTAGTAAGGTTTTTGCCTTTTACTCTTTTAAATTTTTTGTAACATTTTTTTGTATCCATTTTCTTCCAAATACCTATTTGTTTCTTTAACAATAGTTCCAGATGACCTCAGAAGCTTTTCAGAGGGGTATGTTAACTTCTTTGCTTTCACCGTATTGTACTCCCGGGCACTTAACCAATTATGGATATTTTCAGTTTCAGTGCTCGTTAGACCGCTCTTCCATCTCTACAAAACCAGTTACTTTTTTCATCCCAGCTCGCAATCTAAAACAAAATAAAAATTTCATTTGTAACTTCAACATCCAATTTACATGAAGCTACGATATGATACATTATAATGTTTTCAGAATATTACCTGTTCTTTCAGAGCTGTAAAAATTTGTGGATTGATTCCAGCTTCCACATTTAAATTTGATGTGAATTTATTTAGTGTTGTTTTCGATGGTAAAATGAAAATTCTATGTAGAAACCTGTAAGCTTTCGGGCTTTGCTTCATTATACTTAAAGCAAGTAATTTTTCTTTTGCAGAGAATCGTCTTCCTTTTTCTTTCTATATGCTAAATTGATTTGCATTTCAATAATTCTTCTCGCATATGGATTTAATCCTCGAGTAACACTTGCTGGAACCTTTGTAAATTTAGGTTTCTTTAAATCTGAAAAGCAATAACAAACAAATTTAATATTTATTACATTTGACGGATCAGTGGTGCAGTGACTGAGTAGTTACAATGTGAGTTCAATTCCTACCAATGACAAACACTTATGTAATAAACATTAGCATTGTCTAAATATGTATAAAGGACATTGAACAAAAGTGGTCGAAATTTCCACCAGTAACATGACATATGTATGTATGACATGTGTATATAGTAAAAAGATAGTACTAAACAAAACTTACTATTAACTATCTTACATAATGACAAGCCACTCTGAACCAAGTGCTTACTTCTTTGCTTAAAAATTATTTTTGATAAAGAAGTCTGATATCTGACCTTAACACACTTTTTGTTTAGTAACTAAGTACCAACCTGCATTTGATGTTGTATGTAGTCGTTCCTGTATATTTAAAGTTATGTCTTGTAACACTGCACAGAAAGGCTTGCAATAATTGTGGTCAAAGCGTCTTTTCTGGGAATAAGTGTGGTACTGAGAAATGTTCTCTGTAACAAATAAAAATTATTTATCATCACAAACCATTTTATATGACATCTATTCCTAATTCAGCATCGATTGATGATGTTTGTTAATCTTTTATTAAAAAAATATCTTATTATATTACTTTTTCACATTAAGATACATATTTTGTCTAAATTATTACTGGGATACGTGATAATTAAGGTTAGGTGCTCACCAGTATCCTCAGTGTGATGACGATATGCCCGTAGTGATTTCTTCACTTGAGAATAGCGTTGGATGAGCAGTTATGAGTAAACGGTTTTTTGGTGTTATAAAACATTTCTCGAAATGCTTATGACAAACATAATGGTTTCTAGGCTCACTTATACTCAAATCCCGGAATTTGTCACTACCAAGACACTAAATCCACTTTTCAAGTCTTTCCTTGTTGGTAAATGGAAAACGGTGTAAATAAACGTCCTGTCGTACACTATCACACCCTTCAACACAGCGAAAGTAATACATTTTAACAAAATGTAAATACTATTGCAAATATCACAGGTAATTGCGGAGATGTGGTCGGAAATTAATCAACGAATTGAAATGTCAGCCATATTGTTTGTTTGTTTTCGTGCGTGACGGACGACGGGCCACAGAGGGGAAGGGAAGGGCAGGGCGGGGAGGGGTAACTGTCATCTGACAATAGGCGCGTTCGGATAGCATCAAGGTGGCAAAAATAACTGTTAAAAATGACAAAATTGACACAATGAGCGTTCGGTTAGAAGAAATGTGAACAAAAGTTGCATTTTTAACTGTTTACGTCAACCGTTCGGATAGCTGAAAAAATGTCAAAAATGGCATTGTGAACTGCCAATTTCGCCCCAGCTATCGAATGTTGCGGTCCGCATGACGATGATATCGATATTATCGCGATAACAGCCGGTCCGCATGAACGTTAGCGCGTTCACGACATTTGTCATGACGTCATAGATGACGTCATTGAAGCCGCCATTTTGCGCTAACATCGACCATGCCTAAGAGCGTTATCGTTGTGAGCGAACTGTCAAAAGTATCAAATTAAACCGCCAATGCAAAAGTATTTTGAACTTTTGAGACAATAAATTCTTTATAAAAAGTTAAGAAAAATGGTTTTGGTTTGAACTGGTTCCGCTTACTGTGAGGGATGAGGAAAATAACAGAGTAGTGGATCTTTCTCTTACTCCACAATAACAAAACAGAGATTGCAACGGTAAGCATTAGTGTTGTTGTGTGTAAACAGAGTTTGTTAGATAATTTGTGATGCCCATGGTCCATAAGAGTACCTAGATCTAGAAAAAAAAGAACGTTTGAATGATAAAACCGATATACAACATTCACTAAAAACAGAGTTTTAGGCAGTGGAATATTATTACTCTACTTACTCAGTAGAGTAATAATATTCTACTGCCTAAAACAATTAATGTTACTGATGTAATAAATTCGCAGAGTACTTTTTTGGAAAACTGAAATTTGAGGTTAGCTAGCAGTTTCGTTAGCGCGCTAAATGTCGGTCCGCATGATAATCTGTCACAAACTGTCATTTGTCGATTTAAGCGGGCTAACGAATGCGGACCGGGCGTGAGCGTTGTGATCGCTCTAATCAAAATTATTCTCATGCGGACCACACCAGAAGAGGGTCAAAAGTGGCAGTTTTTGACATTTAAGATTTTTGACGTTTACTATACGTAAAATTTTTGACACGATTGAATAAGTTTTAACGAAATAAATTGTATTTTCATTATTTATGGAAATTAATGATCGTTAATTATGAAGCGAGCTTATTACATCATAATACATCCAGAATCTGGAAACTGAAAATAAATTTAGGTTATAATAGCATATGACTTTGACATATTGATAATGTAGCGTTCGGTTAGGGTGTGGAGCAAAAATGGCAAAAATTTCATAACCTTCTAACCGAACGCTTTACATCAACGCCAATTTTGATAATGCTAAAAACGCCACCACAGGCTACCCGGTCCCGAACACGCCTTACGTAGGGCCCCTTTCTGGGATGAATAAAAAAATAGTATCATGGCCAGTGTTGCCAAATTCAGAGGATTTCCCTAAATCCTAGGGGTTTTTGCAGGTCTTTGAGGTTTTTTGGAGGTTTTGATATTACGAAATTTATCTAGGGGATTTTCTGAAGGTTTTCTACTATTCTAACCAAATGGCAAATTCCTTTTTATATCAGATAAGACCGACAATTTATTCACCAAATAGAATGAATGGGACACTAAAACTTACGAGTATTAGCTGGCAACACTTTATGTTACCATTGAACTGTCTTGTTTATCATAATTCCGGCTAAAAGACTGTTTTCCACAGCCTCACACAGACATTTATAACGAAAAATCCAAATCGACAGACACACGGCTATGTATATGAAATAAATTAAAATAGGTAATTTGAAGAAAACTTCTAAGTTTTTTATTGTCAATATTAGAAAGCTTATGTATATGACATGGCCAAAATAGTCAGAGGTTTTTTATTAACCAAACTGGAGAAACTAGGGGTTTTTTAAATGTATTTGGGGGGGAAGGTGGAAAAAATCTGGCAACACTGATCATGGCAGACAATCTTCATACAACGGAATTATAACCGTAGCGCCATTTTGTTTTAGTGTTATATGACGTTTCTTTTTTTTTATTTACATGACAGGATCGATTCCGGATTTCCTTCCGGTCGACCATATTTGTTTATATGTTTGTTTCTTGCTTGTTTCTTGTTAGGTACCTTGTGCATAACTTCCCTTTTTAATGAATTGAGTTTACAATTGTTTCTCGTAATTTTACGTAATTTATGGTGATACTACGAGTACTGTGTGTACAAAAGGTCGCGACAGGACGCTATTACTGGGCTTTGAGAAGCGACGCAACGAGTGGTTAGTGTCTGAACCCGGAATGATTTGAAGGAATTGCTCCAAGAACAACTTTGATAGCTTTCGTTTGCCAAAAGCACTTTGAAAGACGATTCTTCGCAAAATCATGTCTTACGGGCGTTGCTTACCCTTCTTTGTTTACTGAGGACGAGATTATAAGTGGAGTACTTTCTCGACATAATAGCGGTAAGTCTACATTTATTAGAAAAGTAGAAGCAACCGTAGTTTGCCCTAGTATTAACGTTAAAATTACTACATACCTCTTTCATTTTAACTTAAATTAACCTCTAAACATTGTCGCGATAAGGTGTGTTGAATCTCCAAAGATTCACTATGGCTCTTTAGTTTGTTAGTTGCTGAATATTTTTTTCAGTTAGGTAATTTTTGACAACAGTATAGAACAAAACAAACTTCCTATATGCTGCATAGAGTCTCCAAAAAAACTGCATTCGGATCTAAAGATCAGCACTCTGAAAATGTATAGTATTAGTAATTACTTTTCATGCAGAAAAATGCTGTTTTTTGTAATTGTAATCTGTCTGCTAATAAAAAGCAGCAATATGTTGGATTTTTAGTAAGCATTCTGCAGGAAATAATGTATGGAAATCACATTAGCTACAGGAAAGAATTATTATTCTATCAGTTGCAGTTAACTAGTCCAATGATTTGTGGGTAACAGTTCCAGTTATTTGTATTCCATTTATAGTTTTAAAAAAAATTACTCGCGCATGTTACAATTCATCTTTTCAATTAACTATTTTAGGAAATAACTTCTTATCAATAATTTTTAACATGATTATTAATTGTTTCAGAAACCATTGCTCCAGTCCAAATGTACTAGAAACTTATCAGTATTTGAAACCTATTGAATCTTCAGGTAATAAAAACTTCTTGCTGACCAACACATATGCAAAGAAGATGACTGAAATGCAAATTTACCTTAGCACCAAAAGCAAAAAAGGCTATCAATTTTCTTTGCAAGAAAACTTGATTGCTTTTGTGTTAGTACACAACCTACACTCACACAGATGTACCAGGTAAGACAAAAAGCTGTCATTTTTCAATGAACAAGACACACACACATACAAATGTGCTGTCATTTGCATGCTTCACTCGTGATTCAACAACGCTCTGTCCGTCTTTTTTTCAGGTATGTGGCCATAAGGCTTTAAATTTCTGCAGATAATATTTTTCTACCGTCCAGGATAACATTAAATAAAATGGTGTCAAAACTCAACATCCAAACTGGAAGCTGTCCTCAAGTTTTTGAAGTGCTGACAAAAGAGGTAAATCCTATATTTTTGAACTTTTCACTGTTAAAAAATGCCAAATAAAATTCTGTGACAAATTATAAATAAGTAATTAATACAATAAAAATTTAAAAATGTAAAATAAACCAAGAAATCAACACAAGAAAAATTTGGCTTTGGCTTCAACAAACTGAGTTTGTGTGTTGACTCCATTTCCATTATGCTACCTAGTACCTACTTATCTAATCCAACCAAAATTTCAACTATGTATATTGAACAACTTATTTATCTTATTATATTTGTCACTTGGCATTTTCTTTGAAAATGCTAATTATAACAACTTTTCAACCTTTATCTTGCTATGCCAAGGTAAACTTTATTCATTTTGATATGTATTTATCAATAGTGAGCTTACTGTAGAATAAAAGAAAAAAAGCTAATTCTTTAAAGCTTTAAATATGCCACATTATCTAGGTTGATTTATTAAAAGAAAAGAAACAATTACAATTGAACTTATTTTCAGGTTGCAGAATGCAGATGAAACTGACTTATGATAAAAAGAGGGACTCCATTGTTTGGATGTCAATGAAAAGAAACAGCAATTTGTCGAACACTCTGTCGTTCTTATGTTGAGAGGGGCCATATATAGATGGAAGCAACCAATTGCTTTCTATTACTATGAAGACACTACCACAGGCATAGAATAAAAAAAATATTTATTTTTAAGGAGGTAATTGCTGCTGTTGTGGATTATCAAATTATTAAATTGTGATGTAATTTTTCTAAATGCCTGATTTTATTGACGTTAACTCTACACATATTATAATATGTATAATATTAATTTACAATTTCAGATGACACTGTTACAGTAAGTGCATATTTAAATATTGTTTATAACCCATATCACCTAATTAAAGGGTTAAGAAATAACTTCCTCAATAAAAATATGAAAATGGATGGAAAAATATCAAAATGGAATGATATTGTTGTGTATCAAACAGACTGCAGTCACACAGAGTTTAGATAACTACACAAATAAACAACATGTTGTTCCTGAAAAGATAAAGAAAATGAAGGTATGTTCCTCTTTCTTTCTATTTATTTAAATTTTGCTATCCTAGTATGGTTTCACTTCAATATTATATTTGAATTCGATTAACATTAATATTTTGTTTTTAGGTGAAGAATTGTGTGAAAGTATAGCAGTACCTGGCAGCATTATCATGCAGTCCAAAATTTTGTAAGTATTATATTAGTAGCTTTCCGCTCGCGGCTTCGCCCGCGTTATTATTGTTTTCCCGTGGGAATTTTATATTTTCCCATAGGAAAAATAATTTTGTAGCCTATTTAAGCCGGGATAATAAATTTCAGCGTCGGTGGCGCTGTGTACTCAGCACTTGCCTTCCAATCGGGAGGTCGGGGTTCGAGACCCGCCATGTACCACTGTGTTTTTCATTTCGAATTTCATATGTACATTTGTCCGACGCTACTACGGTGAAGGAATAATCACCCTAACATAGGGTAGGCTCGAACCCCTCGGTGGGGACGTATATGAGCTGTGATGATGATGAATAAATTTCATAGAAATTGGAGCAGATTTTAAAAATTTTCCATAGAAACTTTCAACCCCTATTTTGCCCCCTGAGGGGGTGAATTCCCATAAACCACGAAACACGTGTTCAATGAAATATTTTTAAGAACATGAATCTCAAGTTTTATCAAAATCGTTGCTAATTTTAAGATTTTTCCATACAAACTTGCAACCCCTATTTCATCCCTTTATGGTAATTTTTTTTTAAATTCTTTCTTAGTGTGCGTCCACATTTTGAATTAAAACAACTGTCCAAAATACCCGTTTCTACCATTAGCGGTTACGGCTGTGCGTGCGTCTATAGATGGGAACACCTCCTTTTATACACGGTTATTTTTTTATCACCCTGGAAAATTTAAGGGACGCTTCACGACATGGTATTAGAATGATTTAAATATGAATAAAAAAATAACTTACTTACTTAATTTTATATTATTTTTTTTAATTATACAAAAAATGCTGCACTTGTTGAGAGCAGCATTTTTAGAGATTTTTTATTTTTTAAAATATTTTTTTAATTTTTTTTTATATAATATTGGATGTTTCCTGAAGCGTTCCTAAAATTTTCCAGGGTGATAAAAAAATAACCATACATTTAATCATAGTATAATTTAATACACGGTGTTTCAAAATAATCAATAAATAATCAATTCTTTATCGAAAACTCATTATTAAAATGTGTTTCGCGTAATGTCGTTCAACCCAAAATTTTCATGTAAATCATAGACATGATGATGATACTATGATTTTCATGAAAATTTTAGGTTAAATTACAAACGTGTAAAACATGTAATAATGAGTTTTCGATAAAGAATTGATTATTTATTGGTTATTTTGAAACGCCGTGTATATAGATTAAAGAAACACAAGAATTGTAGTTCAAGTATGGATGTGAACCAAAGTATTTGATGTATTTCCCTTTCGCTGATTTCATCTTAGTATAATGATTACACAATCACCCAGATCACAGACATTAGCTAATTGTATAATCTTACAATGTGTAGACTACCCCATAACAATAGGAGAACGATTTACAAAAAGAAAAAGGTTTTTTTGACGCTTAATGTCTTATTTTTTCAGCTCTAACTATGCTGATGGAAAACTGATGGATGCAGTAAGTAACCCTAAAAAAACTGCAAAAACAGTTTTACTTTTTGATCAACTATTTGACAGTTTGAGTGGGATAGCAATTTATTGCAAAGAAGCTAAGGGAAGCCTCTACGGACAGCTGTTACTACACCATAACCTCATCTCATCATGTATTCTGGGATGAAGCCATAAAATAATTACAAAAAAATATGTATGTGCATTCCGCAGAAAACGAAAAGTCAGTGCCCATTTTGAAAAATTCTATTACAACATTAAAAAGTTACTAGAGGCTGTAGCAGTTTTTTAAAAAAAGAAGGAATAAAAATAATGCAGCTAAGAGATTTAAATTCAGATCCAATTGAGAATTTAAGTCAGTTGCGGGTATACAATTATAGAAATAATAACCCAAATTGCCACAGTCTCAACTGCACCTTTAAGTCATTATTAACAACTAGAATTATAAAATTTCTTTAAGAAATTTAATTGTGAAGATGAAAGTAATTACTTTACAGACTGTAACAACATTTTGCATAAAGCTACAGACATTATTCAATAACACTGATGATGTCATGCTTGGTTATATCAATACAGAATATATCTTGCAACAGGCCCATCGAGAACGAGTATGTGTGCACTCACAGGCCCACACATTTGGGTGGGTAGTGCGAAAAGTATTAATGAAATTGAAAAATAATTGCAGCTCCTCCAAAAATTGCCTCACTAGAAACGAGGAAATAAACATGACCAACAGAAGTTTTTTACAAGGAAAAAATTGCTTGCACTACCCACTCGAAGGTGCAGTGAAGTGTTTCGGCACAGTAATTACTGAATCAAATGAACACCTGGAAAGAAAAGCTCATGAAAAAAAAACATATGCCAAAATATAAAAGAGCTAATAAAGTCCAAGTATTTAGTTGATTTTATTGACTGTGCCAAACACACAAAAACATCCTAGATCATTTTCTCTGGTTACAAAATTTACGATTGTGAATTGGTACAAGAAGAAATAAAATCTGAGCACTGTAAACACAAGAAATAAAATCTGTATTTAGTTTGAGAAATTGGAATTTACCATTAATGCACAAATGACTACAAAAATATGATAAAAAAATAAATAAGTTTTTGTCAGTCCTTTTACTCGAGTGGCCTGTGGGTAGAATATACGCGGCGTGCCTATAACGCTTTACGTGTACAGTACAACAATGGCGTTAGGATGCTGTTGCGGCTGCCATGGCGATGTAGTGCTTCAGGGATGTTCGCCGAAGCTCGTACGGATGGCTTCCCAGCAATCATTCGCAAAAAGGTGGCATCATTACTACAAAGGCTACGTAGTAGTTCGAATAGCATTCTAAAGGTCATTGCTGATAGGTTGGACTGCCCTATACAAAAACATTGGGTAGGTTTGTTGATAGATCTTACTAACAATTAGTTTATAAGTACTTAAATTGTTACTAACATATAAAATGTATGGACTCTTGTATGGTCTGAAATAAAGTTGTATTATTATTATAAATTATCTTGGTTTTTATTTAATTTCCTTAGTAAGTTCGAAATAATATGAAATAAAAAATAACTGGCTTATAAGCTTACAGGGTACGCAGTAGAAAATTTTTGGCTGTATATCCTCCCACTTCCTTTGCCGCTTAGCTAGAGATGAATTAAAAAAGAACAAACGTCATACAACACTAATAATTCCCTGGTATTAGGGTAAATAATCTTTGTAAGGCAGTCGGCGCAGTCTGATACGTAGTATCTCTAATAAGTCTGTGAATAGTATGGAGATTACCACCCGTGGCGGTGTGATGCTTTGATTGTGTACCTATTGAAAATTGAAAATTTAAGTAATAATTTTGTACATACAATTTAAATACCTGCCTATGCTGTAACTACTCTGTTTAATAAGAAGACTTAGTCATGTCGGATAAATTAGGTTTTGAAGAATTAAGAGCAAAATATCGAGTGCGTAATAAATGTAACCAACATTAACATTTTTTCCTATTTTTGGCAATTATCAATTATTTTACATGTTTTGCAGGATGTACTTTCAAAAGCGTTCTCCACCAACAACATTGACTTACTGGATTCATTCACAAAAAACACAAATGAAACTGATAGAAAGGCAGCCATGGATCAAGCATTCCGGGATAAATTACTTGAAATACTTGTCGAAGAACCAGATACTCTTGAAAACTTCGTCTGTTTCTGTATAGAGTCATGTAGAAGGCAGATGGTAACTCCTACAATGCCAGTTGTTCTTCTTGGTGATATATTTGATGCTTTGACTTTAAATAAATGTGAAAAAATGTTTACCTATGTTGAAAACGGTGTCACCATTTGGAAAGAAGATCTATTTTTTGTAGCCTGTAAGAATAACTTGCTTCGAATGTGCAATGATCTTTTGAGGCGGCTTTCACGCTCGCAAAATACAGTTTTCTGTGGCCGTATATTATTATTCCTTGCAAAATTCTTCCCATTTTCTGAACGATCTGGTCTTAATATTGTGTCAGAATTTAATTTAGAGAATATCACTGAGTTTGGTGGTGACAATACAAGTAACCTGCGAGATTCCCTTGATGAAGAAATGGTTGTAGATAATGAAAAAAACAAATTAAACATTGACTATAATTTGTATTGTAAATTTTGGAGCCTGCAAGATTTTTTCCGGAATCCAAACACATGTTACAATAAAATTCAATGGAAAACATTTGTTGTAGTAAGTTATTATTTCAGTATCTAAAAAAAATTATGAATTTTTAAAATCACAAATAAGGTTTTGAACATTCTTCTATATATTTTTATTTCCAGCATTCGGGCAGTGTGTTATCAGCATTCTCATCATACAAGTTAGAAGCTGTCGAACTACAGAAATCTAAACTGAACAGATTGAAAGCTGTAAATGCTGATATTGATATGCAAGAGTCAAGCAAAGAGCAGCATTACTTTGCCAAATTCCTTACAAATCAGAAACTTTTAGAATTACAACTATCTGACTCCAACTTTAGAAGATGTGTCTTAATACAGTTTCTGATTTTATTTCAATATTTAACATCTACAGTGAAGTTCAAAATGTAATTATTTTGCTTTTACTAACCCTTAATTTTTTTATCATTTGTTTAATACACAAAAACACAAACTTCCAAACTTATTACTTTTGTAATTTCTTATTTTGTATACCTACTGGTCTTCAAGTTAGCTTATAGATGTGGTTTTCAATTTAGTCACAAGCAGTGCGTGGTCTTGGAAGGGCTGGGGAACCAAGGGCAGAAAAAATAGGTTTAAACTCTCTGTAAGTGCAATGAATAGACCATTTGATTGAAGTCTACCTAAACTGTAGCATAGAAAACTAGTATTTACAGAAGTTTGTTTCTTGTTTACAAATTGATGTCAAAAAGATTTTTTTTTTAAATGTTCACATGTTCTCAATAATGACTAGGTTTTTTAAAATAATTTTGTATTTTTTTTATTAAGTAATTGTGGGGAGCAACACACTATGCCACTATTTACGTAGCTTTTTAACCAACTTCATAAAAGGAGGAGGTTCTCAATTCGATGCATATGTTTTTTTTTGGGTATGTTACGCGATTACGCCGCCAGTTGTGGACCGATTTTCAAAATTCTTTTTGTGTTTGATAGAGTATACTCCGAGGTTAGTCCCATGGTCACCAAAGTCAGGATCTGATGATGGGATCCCATGAAAATCGGGGAAAACCCTTAAATTTTAAGGTGTTTCCAACGTGTTTTGTGTGTATGTTACGAGATTACTCCGCCAATTGTGGACCGATTTTCAATTTTTTTTTTGTATTCGATAGAGTATACTCCTAGGGTGGTCCCAAGGTCACCAATTCAGGATTTGATGATGGGATCCCATGAAAATCGAGGGAAACACTAATTAAATTAGGGTATCTTTCACTAAAAAGATTTCATTCACTAAAAAGTTAAAAATAAAAAATATTTTACAAAAAATAAAAACCGACTTCAAAAACACTGAAAAGTTAAAAATAATATAAGAATAGGTACAGACATCACACTTCTATATTGAAGTCGGTGCCAAATTTTAAGACTTTCTAGGAGATCATCGTTTGGCACCGACTTCAATATAGAAGTGTGATGTCTGTACCTATTCTTATATTATTTTTAACTTTTCAGTGTTTTTGAAGTCGGTTTTTATTTTTTGTAAAATATTTTTTTGTACTCAAATTTTGCTTAGTTTTGTTTTGTTTTTGTTTTCTAGGAAAAGAAAATTGACTTGGATTTTTAACTTAACATTAACATTTTTAATGGTTCGAAATAATATTTCATTTAATGTTTTCTCATTGCAGGGAATCTCAAGAGTTGAAAACTGATCAATTAGATTGGGTTAAAGAAACCACAGCACTCATATATAAGTTATTGGCCGAGACACCATCTGATGGAAAACGCTTTGCTGAATGTGTTAAACAAATTCTTAAGAGAGAAGAACATTGGAATAACTGGAAAAATGATGGTTGTCCAGGTAAGTGTTACCATCTTTTAATAATACATCAAAGAAATGAACCTGGACTCCTCAAAAACTAAGAAACAGACATTTTTATTATGGCTACAAACTTTGGTGAGATGATATGGTACCTGACAAGGGAGGCTCAGAAGCCCTATTACCAATTAAACTAAGCAGATAATTGCTCTATGTGGTAGATAAATTTCTACCAGTTTCGGGAATCAAACCCAGACCTACGGATCAATACCAGTCTCAACCACTAAACCATAGGCGTAGTTAAAAAGGTTATTTACTTACAACTATAACAAAATTGCAATAACTATTGACCTTTTTTCCATAATTAGAATTTCAGAAACCAAAACCTCCAGTAATTTCCGATTCTTCAGATGAAGTTAGAAAAGGAAGGAAAAGACGCCGACCAGTAGGTGATATAATTAAGGAATATGAAACACAGAAAAAATGCTACATGGGCAAGTATGTATATTAATACAATACAATAAACTTACGGCTTTACTAATTAAGGAGGGATTTGTTACATTTTCGAACCAGTTTTCATAATTTATATACACGGTGTTTCATAATAACCAATAAATAATCAATGCGTTAGATAAAACTAATTATTAAATTGTGTTTACCCGTAATGTCATTCAACCCAAAATTTTCATGTATATGATAGTATCATCATCATGTCTATGATTTACATGAAAATGTTGGGTTGAATGACATTACGGGTAAACACAATTTAATAATTAGTTTTATCTAACACATTGATTATTTATTAGTTATTATGAAACACCGTGTATATGTATATATTTGTTTATATACAGGGTGTCCCAAAAAATAGTGCCAAGCGTAAGTCCAGAGTTAGAGCATCTCTTGGAGTACCCGAATCACCCCCATGTATGTTCCGCGATTATTCGCAGTTTTCGAGTAATAATATTTTTTCTGACTTTTTGAAAATTTTGATCCAAAGAACTTAAAAATTTTAAATAAAAAAAAATAACATATTTTAATGTTTTTCTTTTTGCCACTGAATCATCTTTAGTGCTTCTTTTATGTCTAAAATAATCAGCTTCGTAACTTTAGTGGAAATTTAGAAAACAGTAGTGTAAAGTCAAAATTTGAATGTTAGTGAATAATTACTTAAAAATTCATCTTTAAATTAAAAATCTAAACAGGCGAATTCATGGTTTCTAAGTATGTGTAAAAACTTCTCTAGGCTCTCTGCTTTCATAATCATTTAAAAAAAGAAGTACTTAATAGGGCTACTTTGGTTTAAATTGGCCATCAAAGACAGCAAGGTGAAAATTTCATAAAATTTACCAAATTCCTATCAGATGATAAAAAAAATATCTGGTCTTTTTATAATTTCTAAGGTTCAGATTAATTACAATTTAGCAAAAATTAACTACATGAAACCCATATTTAAATATTTTTCTCGCGGATCACATCGGTTGTAGTGTTGGATGTAACGCAGTACTTACCTGCTAAAAAATTGCCCGAGTGAGAGGATATGAAAGAGACCGCATTATTGCTATCTCTCTCACTCTCATTGGCGAAATGGATAACTGTAACTGAGGAATGCTATTCTTTGTGACAAGGGGATGAGGCGGGGGGTGTAGTCCGAGCGCCTATTGTGTTCTAGCGCCAGTCGTTTGCCTGCTTTTGTTTGCGCCTTACGTACGATACGCTCATTTGTGATTATTTGACGAACTTTGCTTTCTTTACGGACCTTGAGTGCGATTACGATTTGGTTTTGTGTGAATACGGGATTTTGACAAATTTGGCATTCTTAACGGACTTTTCAAGCTCTTCATTTTGTGATGTCTTTTTCATCGCAAGAATATGCTCTTATGCATTACTTTTATGGATATGCAAGAGGAAATGCTTCTGAAGCAGCCAGGTTGTTCCGGCAGCAAGTACAAAATGGAGGTGGACCTCAGCCTGAAACTTGGCCTGATCATCGCATGATTTTAAGAGTACATAACTCTTACATGGAAGGACGCCTACCAGGTAGAAGATCGGGGCGCCCATCTGAAATGAGTGACCCAGATACTGTCCAATCAGTGGTCGAAGAAGTGGTGAGAGATCCATCAGTTAGTGTAAGAACAATAGAACGTCGAATCGGAATTCCGAAATCACAAGCACATCGAATACTTCATCAAGAGCGTTTTCACCCATATCACATCCAGAAAGTTCAGCAGCTCAAGCCCGCAGACTACCCGAGAAGGGTGGCATTTTCTCAGGAAATGTTACGGAGACAAGCTGAAATCGAAAATTTCTTAAAAAATATTCTATGGACTGATGAATCACATTTTAAGCGATGTGGGGTGTTTAATGCGCATAACTACCATTCGTGGAGTATTGAAAATCCACACCTCACAAGGGAATCTAATTTCCAAGAACAATTTAGTATCAATTTGTGGTCAGGCATCCTAAACGGACAGCTGATTGGTCCGTTCGAACTACCGGACCGACTGAACAGCGAGGCCTACTTGCAATTTCTACGACGTGATCTCGGCGTCTTATTAGAAGATGTAGACCTATTAACGCGGAGAAATATGATTTTTCAAAACGACGGCGCTCCATGCCATTTTGCTAGAAATGTTAGACAACATTTGTCTGAAACATTTCCAGGCAGATGGATCGGTCGTGGAGGGCCCATTGCGTGGCCGCCACGGTCCCCCGACTTGAACCCCATAGATTTTTTCGTCTGGGGATACTACAAGGAATTAGTATACGCCAAGGACATTACAAACGTCACAGTGTTAAGAACAAAATTAAGACAAGCGGAAGAAACAATAAAAAACAACAGAATTGCATTTATAAATTTAAAAGAAAACTTTTTTAGACGATGTAGAATATGTATTGAGCACGAAGGTCGTCATTTTGAAAACTTTCTTTAAGCGATCGAATAATAAATACTTTGAAAATAATGTTTTGTTTCATTTATTAAGTTATAAGTAATAAACCTTCAAAGGTTATTAAAGATGGCAGCAGGAACAGTTATTTTTGACCTTCAAATAATAAATTTTTAGCTTTTCTACAATCATTTTTGGTTTATTAATAAATAATTGGAATTTAAAAAAAAAATATTCAGAAGTCGAGTTTTATGAAATTTTCACCTTGCTGTCTTTGATGGCCGATTTAAGCCAAAGTAGCCCTATTAAGTACTTTTTTTTTAATTATTATGAAAGCAGAGAGTCTAGAGAAGTTTTTACACATACTTAGAAACCATGAATTCGCCTGTTTAGATTTTTAATTTAAAGATGAATTTTTAAGTAATTATTCACTAACATTCAAATTTTGACTTTACACTATTGTTTTCTAAATTTCCACTAAAGTTACGAAGCTGATTATTTTAGACATAAAAGAAGCAGTAAAGATAATTCAGTGGCATAAAGAAAAACATTAAAATATGTTCAACTTTTTTTTATTAAAAATTTTTAAGTTCTTTAGATCGAAATTTTCAAAAAGTCAGAAAAAAATTTTTACTCTAAAACTACGAATAATCGCGGAACATACATGGGGGTGATTCGGGTACTCCAAGAGGTGCTCTAACTCTGGACTTTCGCTTGACACTATTTTTTGGGACACCCTGTATATAGTATAGTATATGTATGTAATAAGGTTCATAAGTTAGGTTCACTAATAAATATTTATTTCATACCTATTCTATAATTTATGTCATTCAGAAATGTCTGTTACATGTGCATCTACCTCGATAGTCTCTCAACCACCCTAGAATGCCTAAGACATTAAGTCCGCCTTTGTACTTCTTTTGTACATAAAGAATAAATTTTTTATTTATTTTATTTTTTTTATTTATGGATGGCCCGGCAAATGACCTCCTCCCGCCTGATGTTAAGCGGTGAAAGAGGCCCAAATGAGTTGACAGATAGAGTAGGGACGACATCCACTCTCCTACCTGCCCGCCCCTTGCCGGCCCAAAAGATGCTTTTTCACGCCTCTTTTGAAGGAACCCATGTTGTAGGATGGAGGAAACACGTGCGCAGGTAGAGAATTCCAAGTGTGGGATGAACGACAGAAGAAGGAATCTTGGAATTTCTTGGTACGGTGTGAAAAGGAGGACACAGTGTACGGATGACTCCGAAGGCCCTTACGCGTGTTTCTGTTAAGGAATGGAGAGGGAGGGATAAGGTTAAAGAGCTCCTCAGAGCATTCCCCATGGAACATTCGGTAAAAGGCGCTAAGAGAGGCGATGTCACGACGAAGTTGTAGAGGCTCGAGGGTGTTAGTTGCCTCTACATCGCCAATTATGCGAATAGCGCGACGCTGCAATCTGTCCAGAGCATCGAGGAGGTACTGAGCGGAGCCGTCCCAAAGGTGCGAGCAATATTCCACGCAAGACCTAACCTGAGTTTTATACAACAAGCATAGTTGGTCCGGCGCAAAATACCTACGCACCTTGTTCAGGACACCGAGTTTCCGTGAGGCAGTAGTTATAACGGATTCGATGTAGTCTCTGGGGTTCAGATCGCAGCGAATGTTCATTCCGAGCAAGGTGATGTTGCTCTGTGTGTGAAGGGTTGTGCCCTGAAGAGAAGGAAGGGGGAGGAAGGGCGACCTTTTCGCCGAGAACACGCACACCTGTGTTTTCTTAGCATTGAACTCAACAAGATTGTTGGAGCCCCATTCGGAGACGAGGTCCAGCGTCCTGTTGAGCTCAATGATAAGATTCTGCCTTTCCCTACCAATATCACCACGAGCAGCCCCCGAGGCTCCGTGATATCCCCCATGCACTGTACTGTCGTCTGCATAGCAATGTATAGCTCCCAAGGAAAGCATATCATTGATATGCAGAAGAAACAATGTGGGGGATAGAACGGAGCCTTGCGGAACTCCAGCGTTCACTGCCACGAACCGCGAAGCGCAGCCGTCAACGACAACGCGAATTCTACGCTCGTGGAGGAAGCTGGCAATCCACGTACAGAACTGCGCGGGTAATCCGTATGCCGGAAGCTTGGAAAGAAGAGCCTTGTGCCAGACTCTATCAAAAGCTTTGGCGATGTCGAGACTAATAGCCACCGATTCGCCGCGCTTATCGATAGATTCACCCCATTTGTGCAAAAGGAACGCTAGAAGGTCACCTGTTGACCGTTTAGGACGAAACCCATACTGTCGGTCATTAAGTAACGAGTGACCTTCCAGGTAACGGATCAGCTGTGTATTAAGGATCCTCTCCATGATTTTACACAAAATGGAAGTGACGGCTATAGGACGATAGTTAGCCGGATCAGAACGATCTCCCTTTTTGGGAACCGGCTGGACATTGGCCTCTTTCCAAGATTTCGGCACACAACCAGCAGAGAACGACAGACGGTATAGACGCGTAAGGACCGGAGTCAACTCCGCTGCACACTTCTTAAGAACAATCGCAGGAATGCCGTCTGGTCCACTTGCTTTTCGAGTATCGATCGACTGGAGCTCCGCCCGCACATCACGCTGTCTGATACGGATATCGGGCATGGTGCTGCCACAATGGGACAGTTTCGGAGGTTGTGTACCACAGTCATCGACACGGGAATGAGCCGCAAAGAGTTTTGCCAGGAGGTCGGCTTTCTCCTGCGGCTGATGAGCAAGTGAGCCATCGGCAAGTCTCAGCGGTGGCAGCGAGGGTTGGCAGAAGTTTGATTGCACAGCTTTGGCCAGGCGCCAAAAAGAACGGCTACCCGTAGGGTGCGATAGCAGTTCCTGGCCCACTTGTGCAATGCGCTGAGCATCCGCTCTAATGTAAGCCCTCTTACATAACTTGGTGGCATTATTGTAGGCTGTTTTCAGTAGGCTTGTATTGGGATCCTTAGATGCTCGGCCTCTGATCCAAGCGCGGTAAGCCAGCTGTTTGTTTTCAACAGCAGAGGCGCACTCGCGATTGAACCAGAGGTTACGTCTGCCTCTACTGACGAGATTGGAATGCGGAATATAATATTCCATTCCTAGTATGATCTCGTCAGCAACAGAGGTAGCGCAGGAGTCCGGATCCATCCTATTGAAACAGCGCTGCCACCAAGGAACAGATGCGTAATAATCCCGCATACCGTCCCAATCTGCTGACGCAAAGTGCCACAGACGGCGTGCTGCAACCACAGGCGACGGTCGTGACGCCTGAGGCACTGAGACGGATACCAGGCAGTGATCCGAAGATCCTAGTGGAGCTCGAACCACCACCTGATATCCGTCAGGGCGATTTGTCAACAGAAGGTCCAATAAAGAGGGCGCTTGACCGATAATATCTGGTACCCTGGTGTTCTGGGTGACCAATTGTGTCAGGTCGTGCGTGAGAGCGAATGCGTGGGCAGTCCTACCCGCATGGTCAGTTTTAGAGGAACTTAACCACAACTCGTGGTGAGCATTGAAGTCCCCTAAAAACACCAGCTCGGCGGAAGGAAATCGCTCCTGCGCGTCATCTGCCACCCGACTTAGATGTTCAAAAAGTCGAGTTGTCTCCAAGTCACCACGATGGGAACGGTAGACGCAGACGTAGACACGGCAATGAGTGCCAAAATCGACGTGTACCGCAAGGATGGAAAAGGAAGGTTCCTCCAAACAGCGCAGGCGACGACAGCAAACGTCCGCCCGGACGAACAAGCAAACACCAGCCTTCGCCTTGAAGGACTCCTCAAGAGCGTAGCCGAGGTAATTAAGGTAGCCTGTATCGGCCGGGCAGATAATTTGCGTCTCCGTCAAAAACAGCATTGCTGGACGGGCTGTCTCGAGATGGTGGTGGACAGCTAAGAGGTTAGAATGGAGCCCGCGGATGTTAGCGAGCCCCACCTCGAATAATGGTGTTTTGGTGGGATAATGCACCGCTGTACTACCAGTCTTAATATTTTGCGCTGCCATAATTATTGGAGTGAGAGGCGTGAAACTGAGGTGTCCTTGCTGCGCTTCGCATAGTTAATGTGTGTAGGCCTGTTTCGCCAGGGAACAGCCGACAGCTGATTTGCGCTGACCCTCCGCACGGAAGGGCCCCCGAACCCCCCCGGAAGTGGCCGCCGGGACCCACCGTCCGGTCACCAACCGGCACGACGGACCACCCCGAGATTATGCGTGGCATGGTGGGGCAGCCTCACGGACTGGTTAGGTCCGCTTGGGCCCCTGTACTATACCACGGGCGGCCAGCGGAACAGCCGTTTCTTCGGGTCTTCCTGGGCGGAGGGTCAACGCAGTCAACCTGGCACTGGGTCGACGGAAGCCCGCACAAACCATACGAATCGCAGCAACGACCCCTCAAGCTCTGGCTGTGCGCAGACTGATCCCGAAACGCGGACAAAAATGGCCACTTGACGGGTTTTACATCATGCGCACGGTGGTCGCTAGCCAGTCGGGTTTTTCAAGCCCTACCACCAGAAGTTGGTCACTCGATTAGCACCACCCGGGGATCACGTGTAGGGTCTCGAGGGTAAAACCTACGGACGTGAGCGACTCCAATCCCCAAAAAAATAAATAAAAAAAAACACCCATACACCATAATACAATCATTTTTACTCAGTAATTCTTGGAATCGAAACCAACTAAATTCTTCCCAAAAAAAGTATACATAGACATCATTTATAAATGTTTAGGTTAAGATTCTATTACTCCATTATTTGTTTCAGCAATGAACTTACAAAATTATGGAATTTATGCCCAGATAACTTAACAGCTTGTCGTACTAAGGAAAGAGATTTTATGCCATCACTGGGTAAGTAATAACATTATTTATCTGTAAGCATTGCAGACAGCAGACCCTATTTAATTGCAGTACAGCTGGGTCGAAGTTCAACCCACAATGCTACGTATGCGTTCTGTTATCCATACCTAAAAATATACCCACGCATTGCATCTATTACTGTATTTAGCTTTATAAAAAAAATATTAAGAAATTAAAAAATATTACGTTATTTGCGAGCGGTTGGCATGTCGCAAAGTTGTTATTCTAAGCTAAATCGCGTAAAATACTTACAGTAAGAAAACACTAATATGGCAAATTGTAAAGGATATTATCTGCATTTTGCCTATAATCAAATCGATGTGGACAGAGTCATACATGACGGGCGGTGGTCGAGTCAGCAACGAGAAGCGCACTGCTTGCGGGGGCTGGGGCTGGCGGGCCCTGAGGCTCCTCGCTCGCCGCTCGCCGCACTTCTTCGTGCACACCAACAACCCAATAGGACGTCTGCCCGACTACCTCGATGATATGGTGAGTTGCGCTCGAATCCTTGAACATCGTCTTAACTTCAGCTACAATTCAGTCACTGCGGTCGCGGTGTCGCGCCACTTCATTCGCTCAGACCAAAGAGATTAATTGTCAGACTAGTCATCTGCACAGGTGCCTCTAGCTAACCTACTTTTGCCGACAAGCAGAGGTGCGTGCATCGCTGTGTTCCGATTTGAAAAAAAAAACATGTAGTAAAATTACTGGGTATAGTGACTTGATATCTTGTGTCACAAGTTGGCAATGCACGTTGGGTTCTTCATAGGGGTTGTAGTTATTCAAATCCTGCAGGAACTACAAAATGTACTATAGGCAATTGTAGCGATTTCATCAGGTGGGCAGCCTGTTTGTTTGCCAAGTTAGTTGTTCAAACAAAGACCCGTTGCGAAGGGCGGTGTGAAGCATGACTAATATACATACCAGCCCCCCTAGCACGTCCACCAAAACGCGATATGATAAAGCGGTTTATCGCGGTGAACTGTCAAAATACAATAGGGTTTCGTCGTATTTTTACGGTTCACCGCGATAAATCGCTTTATCATATCGTGTTTTGGTGGACGTGCTACGGGGGCAGCAACCAATCGATAGCATTTTACTTCTAATTGGCCAATTATTATTTCATTTCAGAAACAGACAAATATGTAAAGATGAGCCCACTGTAGTTATTTATTTCAATATTAAATTAAGTCCATAACAGAGGCGGCAATTAAGACGGTAGCGTAGCGGTATTTTTTGTAATATTCGAACGTTGTTTCGCTACCGTGCCGCTTCCGCCTCTGTAGGTGGAACGCTTTAGGCGTGGGCATATCGTAGCGAAATGTTTTTGCTGTCTCGCCACGCTGGCTTATCTAGGTTGCTGGATGGAACTGTCAGGACCTCTTCTGTTAGTATACTGCGAGCAGATGGCACGATTCCCTTGAGTTCTTATTTGAAACCCTCTCTGAAACATTAACAATATTTTTGTGTGTGCATTATGTAAACATTTCAGCCATAGTTCATAAGGCCAAATGTAGAAGCAATTTGCAATCAGACAAAAACTGGTTATCTTACTTCTAGTTCACACAAGCAACTTGAAGTAGAAGAAGAACAAGTAACTTCAAGTTGAGGTGGAGACGTCAATACGACAATAAAAAAAATCTGTCAATATCAGTAATTAGTAAATAATTAAAAGTAACTTGTCATCCAGATTATATTTTTTTTTTCAAACAAATTATTTCTCTTTCCTGAAAGGTAAG
Source organism: Schoenobius gigantellus (assembly GCA_963935595.1). Classification (NCBI taxonomy): domain Eukaryota; kingdom Metazoa; phylum Arthropoda; class Insecta; order Lepidoptera; family Crambidae; genus Schoenobius; species Schoenobius gigantellus. The sequence goes on along the minus strand of OZ012555.1, from coordinate 7,810,382 downwards.
AACTGTAACATTGCCGAATCTGTTAGCAGCTATGTAAAGCAACACCGAGCTTGGTTCGTAATAACAAAGTGATATAAATAAAAGAGGTTTCAACTCAAAGTCAACAAGCCTGACCTGAGGCCCAATTCTGCTAATAAGTTACAGCTGAATCGAAACTAAACCGTTGCGATCGACCAATCAGAACGCCACATTATCACGTCATCGAACTGTTGCATTGCAATATACGCGCTACAATTGGTCGATCGCAACGGTTTAGGTTCGATTCGGCTCTAACTTATTAGCAGAATTGGGCCTCTGCTATGTGCACACAAGGCGAAACGAAACAAGGACTACTGTAAATAATACTGTCTGTTTATTTACTTTTTTGAAAATAAACTCGATGTAGAATTCAAGATATTTAATTAGATATTACAACATAAAGAACGGAGAAATAATTTCGTGTCGACTCAACTGACGTCTCAGATTGTAATGTCAAAATGCGAGCGTTCCTATCAGAACACATCGAGCATAGTCGACCGCAGTGCCGTTGCTGTGTTGTACTTGCAGGCGTTAACATACTCCCCCCCGTTGAAGACCTCAGTTCTTCAACCATTTAGTGTTCTAGTTTGTCATCATCCAACAATGGACAGAGTCGTACTAGGGGCCGTCGATATGTTCCAGTGGTTGTCTTTACGTCTGCGACACGGGATATTCCATCAGCTCCTAGGTACAATTTAGTAACTCGACCCATGCGCCAGCATAGAGGTGGCAGACAGTCTTCGCAAAGCACGACCAAGTCTCCAACCTTTAGATGCGTTGTATTTTGTCTCCACTTTGTTCGGACTTGCAATTCTGACAGGTACTCCCTCTGCCATCTTCTCCAAAAATGTTGTCGCAATTTCTTCAGGCGAGCGTAGCGGTCAAGTCTGCTTTCGTTCTCAGCTTTCAGGACAGGTGATGGTACAGCATTTAGAGGCCTTCCAATTAGATAGTGCCCTGGGGTTAGAAAGAAGGGATCGTCAGGAGAGGAGGATAGGGGACACAAGGGACGGTTGTTTAATATAGCTTCCGCTTCTGCAAAGAGTGTTGTGATCTCCTCAAAAGTTAAATGGGCCGTACCCATGACGCGTCTTAAAATTTGTTTAGCACGCTTTATCAAAGATTCCCAAGTGCTGCCAAAATGGGGAGCGTAAGACGGCGTAAACGTAAATTTTATGCCTTCTTGAGAGGCAAACTCAGAGAGCCCTTGATTTTGCTGAAGTTGGAAGTTGTCAAGCTCTTTAGAAGCTCCTACAAAATTACGACCATTATCGGAGAATACGTTCGCTGGCCGTCCACGACGCGAGACGAACCTGCGCAATGCCAACACAAAAGCACCCTTCGATAAGTCGCTGACAGCTTCCAAATGAACGCATTTAAAACGGAAACAAATGAATAAACACAAATAACATTTTACCAACCTTGCACCGCGCCCTTTACGGTTAGTAATATAGAATGGCCCTGCCATATCTATTCCTACGGAATTGAACGGGAAATCAGGATTGACACGATCTGAAGGAAGGTCACCCATTTTTGGTTCCAAAGTTTTTCCCTGCACTCGTCGACAACGCACACAACTGCGAACAGTGCTTCGGGCTATAATTCTGCCTTTAATAGGCCAAAAGATTTGTCGTACAGCTGCAAGGAGTAACTGCGGACCGGCATGCAAATTTCGAATGTGTTCATATTTAAAAATTAATTTAGAAAAATGATGGGATGAATTTATAAGAATTGGGTGCCTTTGATCATAACTACAGTTAGACTTTTCAATACGACCACCTACGCGAATCAAACTTTTGTCCATAAAGGGGGACAAGGACAAAATCTTACATTTTGGACTTAATTGTTTTTTATTTTTTTAAATATCATATTCAATTGGAAAACATTGCTGTTGAGCTATTGAACTTAATACAATAGTAGCGTTCCTCAGCTCATCAGCTGTTAAAATGCCATTTAATTTAGTTTTTGGGTGTTTAATATTATATAAAAATCTATTAACATAAGCCATTGTTCTTTGTAATCTACTAAAATTAGAAAATCGTTCACATTGAATAAGAGGTTCTGAAATAATAAGTGTATTAACAGTTTTAACTTCTGGTAAAATTTGAGACTCTTCAACCTTTAAAACAGGCCAATGAATTTCATCCTTCAGTAAAAATGCTGGACCATACCACCACAAACTTGAATTTTGTAGCTGACTGGCATCAACACCTCGTGAAATAAGATCAGCAGGATTTTCAGCTGTAGGAACATAGTGCCATGCAGAAGACTTCGTGATTTCTTGTATTTCACTGGTCCTATTTGCAACGAAAGTCTTTAGCCTCGAAGCGTCACCCTTCATCCAACCAAGAACAACATTAGAGTCGCACCAGTGAATGATACGGTCAGGGATAGGGGCCTTAGGGATTCGGTCACCGTTTTGCACAGCCGAGCAGCAAGCAGCGCACCTGAGAGCTCCAAACGAGGTATGGTAGTTGGTTTAAGTGGGGCAACCTTTGACTTAGAGCACAAAAGTCTTACAGTAATTTCATTATTAGAATTTTTTGATAATAAGTAAATGCAGGCGCCATACCCTACCTGTGAAGCATCACTGAAGGTGTGTATTTCGAAATAGACTGGATTGTCGCAAAGTACTTGTCTAGGAATTTGGAAGGATAATAGCACAGATAAGCCTTTAGAAAATTCTACCCATGATACTTTAATATCATCAGGCACAGGTTGATCCCAATCCATTTTGAAATGCCAAAGTTTTTGGAGCATTAATTTTGCTTGCATTATAAAAGGACTAAGGAGGCCTAAGGGGTCAAATATTTTAAACGCATTTGACATTATGTATCTTTTGGTAATAATAACATCATCTGAATCTGATTTTATATTTATAGGGAAATGAAATGTATCTGTATTTGGATTCCAGCCCAAACCAAGAGTACTTGAGGACTCACTTATTGTTAAGTCCTCTTGTAATGATGTGATTGGAGAATTATCAAAAATTGAGGGCAAATTCGTTTTATATTTACGTAACTTGAAACACCCTTTATCTAATTGTGACGCTACTGAATTTTGAATATACTGTAATTCTTGCTTGTTATTAGAACCAGTAATAAGGTCATCAACATAAAAGTCCTTTTGGATTATTGTTTTGATTAGACCATCATGACATTCCTCTCCAAGCTGCCATAAGCAGCGTGTACTTAAATAGCTGGCACTTGCTGTACCGTAAGTGACAGTATTTAGTTGTAACGTTTTGATAGGTAAGGACTCATCTTCTCTCCATAAGATCAATTGCAAATTTCTATCCTCTGGATGGACTTCGACTTGCTGGTACATTTTTTCAATGTCACCTGTAAGAAGATAACGGTACAATCGTGCACGTGTCAATATGGAGAAAAGAGATTCCTGTACATTTGGACCTACCATTTGCAAATCGTTAACCGAGAACCCGGAAGATGATGGTGCTGATCCGTCAAAGACAACCCTTAGTTTGGTGGACTCACTGGTCATTTTATATACTGCATGATGACAGAGAAAGTAGGAAAGATCTGGCAGTAGAACGATTGATTCTGAAAGATGGCCAAGAGCTTCGTATTCCTTTATAAATTTAGAATACTCTTCCTTTAGTGGAAGATTTGCTCTAAAACGTTTCTCCAAATTTAAAAATCGTTTTTTAGCAAGAGTGTATGAGTTACCTAAGCATTCTGGCGAGTCCTTTAGTGGTAATTTTACACAGAATCGGCCGCTATCTAAACGTGTAGTGTGTGCCAAAAAATGACTTTCACATGCCCTGTCATTTTCACTTAAAATTAACTTATTTGGCACCTCTTCTAACTCCCAAAATTTTGTTAGTAAATTCTCAATTTTAGACTCTTGTGAACAACTATCGTGACAAATTAATGAATTATTACAATGAATTTTGTGAGATTTAGATGTAATAAAGGCACCACCAATAAGCCAGCCAAATTTTGAATTTTGAAGAATTGGTCTATTTTTACCTAGTAGTTTTTGTTCTCCTAATATGATGTGCCAAAAAAGATCTGCACCTATTAATATATCAATAGAGCAGAGCTGGTTAAACTGGGGATCGGCTAATTCTATATTTAAGGGTAGATTTAAATCATAGAGACTTATAGGAGACTTTGGAAGATCTCCTGTAATTTCGTCTAATACATAGCAGTTTAATGTGTTTTGATAATTATTAATTTTAGAATTTAATTGAATAATACAGCTTTCGTTGACTGTTTTTACTGAATTATTACCAATACCTACAACATGTATAGATATTGGATTTGAATTAAAGGATAATTTATTTTTTAATGATTTTATAATAAAAGACGACTAACTTCCTGAATCCAATAAGGCACGTACAGTAATTGCCTCTTTAGTTATTGGATTGGATACTTCAATCAATGCAGTTGACAAAATGACGTGTTTAGAATTTATTTCTTTAGAAAAATTTACAATGGAATCGTGTTCCTGAATTTGGGCATTGTTGACTTTAGTAGATTCAACTGAATGCAAAAGTGAATTATGTTTCTGATTGCACTGCTTGCAGGGACCCATGTGACAATTGCTGACCGGGTGACCTTGACGTAAACAGTTAGAACAAAGTTTATACATAGAAACGTCTGACAATTTTTCTTCTAAAGTTTTAGATTTAAATGTAGGACAATCGTAGATCTTGTGATCTTTATCACAAATTATGCACTGACATTTAGAATAAATACTGGAATTTTGTTGCACTGTGGCATAGGATTTTGTTTGAAATTGCTTGTTATGACTTGGTTGCGAAAGCTGAGGTCTCACGTTATTGTTTTTCACAGTAGAATTAAAATATTTATTTTGATTTGTAGACTCAATAATATGCGCCCTATCAATCAAAAATGTTTTGAATTGTTCTAAGCTAGGGAAATCGCCTATGTTATTCCGTTGTTCCTCCCATTTTATAAGTGTCTGACTATCCAACTTAGAACAAACCATAAATATAATGAGTGTGTCCCAGTGCTCAGTCGGCTGACCTAAATTAGCAAGGGCACGTAAGTTTTTGGTGATATGGTCCACTAAGAATCGCAAAGAACTCTCAGTTTCGCGTTGCAATAGCTGTATGTTAAAAATAGATTTCAAGTGATGATTAGTTAGTAAACGTTTGTTATTATAACGGTCAAATAGAAGCTGCCAAGCGTCGTTATAATTAGCGGAAGGTACCTCAATGTTGGAAATTACGCGTGCGGCATCGCTCTCTAAATATGATATAAGGTAGTGAAACTTTTGAATCGAAGAGATACCCTTGTTGTTATGTATTAAGTTGGTGAACGTGTCGCGGAACTCCAACCAGCGAAAGAACGATCCGTCAAATTTCGCAATTTCTATCCGAGGTAAACGAACACCAGAATCGCCATAATCGAGATTGCATTGAGCTTCATGAAACAAAGACTCGCGCCTTTTTTTATCCTGGTCCATGGCCTTGATTTCACTTTGTTGTTCTAAGTATGTTTTCGCCATCGCAATACACACAATAAATTCTTGTTCAATGCGATCCCGCTCATCAAACTCAGATTCTAAGTTATCGGAATTAATCAACTCAATCTGAGTTTGCAACTCATCATACTTAACCGACTGACCCTCGAATTTGCTGAGCTTTAGTGACAATTCAGCAATCTCAATGGTTGTCAGTGTAGCTTGCCCCTTAATATTGTCTAGGTATTTTTTAAATCTGGTAATTTGTCCTTTAACTGAACTACGTTTTGTAAATAAATCTTTTAAAGTCTTATTATCAGCTTGTAAAAGGGGCGATGAAATTGTAGGCGTAGTCATTTTAAATGCAAAATGTAACAAATATATAAATAAATGAGAGTAACCAAAGCTTTACGAAATTATTGTTGAAACCTATGTGTTTAAAAGAAGACAAATCAAAAGGCACGCTTATTTATAAGACAAAAAATTCACTTTAGTAAAAAAATGTATACGTATCTCACACTCCTCACCACGATGGCACCTGGGTGCAGGCTCCGTGACGAGCAGAATCAGCTGATGTCCCGTTATCAGCGGCGATCATAGGCCCGTGCGAAACCGGCCAGTACCGCTGTTGTACCGCTGTTGTACAGCTGGAAATAGTCGGCAAATTTGGCTAAATAACCAGCAAAACCTGGTGCGAAATATATAAGGGGGCTTATATTACTGTTTTTATTGAATTTAAGTTTAATTTTATGAAATATAAAAGATTTTAGATTTTTTTATATTTAACATAGGGTACTTGAAAGATTTTGCACAAGCGTAAAACTATACAATGAAATTGGAATTAAATTAGGAATGTTTAGGAATTTGGATAATGGTCGAGAAAAGGGAAATGATTTTAGAATGGAATAAACAGGGCACTTATCTGAATTTTGGCTTCGAAGTGTTCTTTCGCCGAATCACTGTTCGATGTCTTCTAGGTGTCCGTATTTATGTCCTGTCACGATCGCCAATGTTTACGCCTTCATGTGACGTAATGGAATTTACTTTTTTGAAAATAAACTCGATGTAGAATTCAAGATATTTAATTAGATATTACAACATAAAGAACGGAGAAATAATTTCGTGTCGACTCAACTGACGTCTCAGATTGTAATGTCAAAATGCGAGCGTTCCTATCAGAACACATCGAGCATAGTCGACCGCAGTGCCGTTGCTGTGTTGTACTTGCAGGCGTTAACACTGTCTTTTATTTGCACGAGTACTACACGTACTCGTGCAAATAAAAGACATATTTAATAACTTTTAAATTTTGTAACTTTTAACATAATAAAAGATTTAATAACTTTTAAATTTTGTTTCGCGCTTATGTTTTACGTCAGCTATATGTTATTTAATAACCCGTGTCTCAACGCTTCTCTTTGTTTGACCTATGTAAGAGAGGCTACAGTCACAGCCCAATAATTTGTAAACGCCTGCATCTTGAAGGGGAATTGGGCACTTGACAGAAAGAAGGTATTGGTTAATCTTTTAATCTTCTTCGGCGGCTTAAAATAGGTTCTAATCGAAGCACGCCTCAGGAATCTTGTCAGAGACCCCTTTCATATAGGGTAGTATATAGAAACGTCGGGCTAAATAATTAAAATGTGCTAACTAAATATACGCGAGTAAATCCGAAAGTGTAGTTTTATTTACTTGTGTATTTTTTAAAAAATTATAATAATTTTAACTCGCCATCGACTTAGGGCTGTGCTCTTTTTTCATTTAATTTCCTTTTTTACCTACTACAACGTTTGTCCATTTTAATTATAGTAGGTAGGTGGGTACCCATATGTGAGTTGCGCAGTGGCAAATAAATATCCATATGCGGTAAACATACATTACAAATACATTCATTCATACATAAAGTGATTCATCAGAAATGATGAGATCCGTAGAAGAACTAGAGTCACCGACATAGCCCAAAGAATAGGCTTAATGGATGAAAAATATTATTGCTTAAATAGAAGTTCATTCATACAATAAACAGTAAGAAAAATCGGTTTTCGAATAACTATCAAAACAACCAAGATATAAGGTATTAAAGATTTTTCTCCATCCCTTTCTAGAAAAACGGCAATTTACATGAAGTTTATATGGCCGTACTCAACAATGACGTCACGGTTGATGTCGGATCTCTCTGTCTAATCGCTTCCAAAGTTCCAAATTAACAGTTTAAAATGCTTGTATCTAATGTATTTCTAAGCCGATTTCAATTCTAATTTCTCACGATTGCGTGTTTTTCTACGGTATTTTAATATTTTATGACGAGACGTCAAAATTAGAATTCAGTCATCATCCCAATTGCAAACCTTAAGTGGCAGTGGGCAGGACACATAGCTCGCAGGACTGTCGGCTGTTGGGGCGGAAAACTCCGCGAGTGGCAGCCGCGTACCGGGAGACGCAGCGTTGGTAGGCTTCGTACAAGGTAGACCGACGGTTGGTAAATGATGATGATGATGATATTTTGTAATATAGGGTGGCGCAGGAGATGTGGAGGGCAAACATTTTTCATTTTTCTTAATAACAAGCATGCTCTATCCATTAATTACGAGTATAACACCTTTACCAGAATTCTAATTTATGAATATAATTCGATATTATTAACCACTAAATGCCACAGTATTCAACTCAATTTGGTCAGTAAATAATCAGTATTTTAATTGATTCAAGTCAGTAAAACAGTATTTTTACTATAGTATCAGATTCCACCCCTGCATATATGGAGCGAGACTCAAGCCTTCGCACGAAGTACAACTTTTCGCTCTAACCCCGTTCAATGCCTTCGAGCGTGACGCCCCCGGGTGAAACAACCGGCCCGTTCAAGACCTAGGTGACAGAGCGAGTTACAATCGAACAACCATTTGATAATGATAAAACGCTCTGATGTTTATTACTGAAATACTCTTACGTGATTGGATGATATTGGGTGCCATAAGCTAAAATGTCATCGTATAGAAAGAGAGAGAAATAAAAATTCATGTGAAAGAGGGAGATAAAAGATTTGGTTGATGCAATCCGTTCAACGCCTTTGAGCGAGTAAAAAAACAACCGTACAACTACACTCACGAGGCTCTGAACGCGCTCCAGTTCCGCTACCGTCCTGCTTCCGCCTCTGTGTGTGGAGCGCTTTAGGCCGATGATAGGCCGAAGATGGAAGCGAGCATCACCTGAATTCTCCAACATTTGAGGAACTGGCTATCTTACATCTAATTGTAGAAACACAACATTGTTATTATGGCGGTAAACTTAGGTAAAACGGTGGTAGCTAGCCAGGCGGGCTGATCAACTAAACCAAGCAAAGCAGTTTACATGATAATGTCATTAAGTGCCATGTCCTAATCAAATTTTAAAATTCGAACAATGTGTAGAAATCACAAATAAAAATGTCAAGGGTGATATCAAAAATAACATGCATTCCGCTTGTTATAAAATGTCTTTGTTATGTTTATTTTGTCTGATCAATGCCCTGGAGAATGGTGGGATGATTGGTAACTTTTTTACAAGGGGAATGCGTTTGCGCACCTTCCGAGCCCCTTAGGTATAGGCAAGGCTCAAGGGTGTGTGAGACTCCACCTTACGCCTTAGTCCGCGACTACCCACTAGACCCCTCGGGAACACGCCATAGCCATAGATAGGCGACTACGTGCATGCGCAGTGCGCTGGGCACGCAAAAGTCGCTTGGCCTGGCCCGCAATGCTAGTAATTGGAACAGGACGTGCCTTCCTCTCCACTAGAGTCATAGGAGCAGCTAGTGTCCTGTAGTTGCCCCCACAATCGCACGGGTTGAATCGCAATGCAGGCGACACGGTACCCAGCAACCGTGTCGCCCGCTTAGCGCTTACCACTAGGACAGCGGAATTAGGGCATTTTAGGCCCCCCTTCGCTGGCCTACCCTCTGACGGATGCTCGCCCATGAAGCAAATACAAAGAGGAGGTGCCCTATCGCGTTTTCCGTATGAAATCAAGTGAAGCCGGATATCGAGGTGCGGGGGGAGGGTGCGCGACGCCACTGTCACCTTGTAGCGAGTAGAATTACTAAAATGCCAGCATTATTGACGTTAACATAAAAGTTCCGCTATACATTACTAGGTGGCAGCAGTGCTAGTACAGGGCCTCACTAAGGGATTTAATAAAATAAATCATTCTAAAAATAGATAATCTAGTTATAAAATTTTCTATCATTTACAATGCATTCATTATTTGTGAAAACTTATAAATGGACTTCAGTTTATTTAGCTCCAATAGTAGTAGTTTTGTAGTTTTTCATGTTACTTTTTGTTTTCTTTGTGTAATATATGTGAAAGTTACTAAAATTTGGGATTTTTGGAAAAGAAATAACAGAAAAATATTTTTTTTTAATAATATTTTTTACCTTTTTTACAATTTGTAAAACAACAAAACTAATCTTTATAATAATTTTCGTCTTAAAACGAATATTAAGTCTTAATTATTAATTCGAAATCTTAGGAAACACGCATATAGGTTCTGCATAATATGAAAGGTTTTATATTATCTATATCTATACATCTATATATATCTATACAAATAAATAAAATTGAAGTGTCTGTTTGTAATGTCAAAATAACAAGTTTTTACTAAATGGGTATGAATGTATATCGGGTACCAATAACAAAAACACAATTTAAAAAATTTTTGTCTGTCTGTTTGTTCCCGCTAATCTCCGAAACGGCTGGACCGATTTTGATGGGACTTTAACTAATAGTTTACTAATTATATAAGGTATAACATAGGCTACTTTCCATTTTAAACCATGTATTTCTTAAATTAATTTCCGATGGAAATCTATAAAACACAAAAAAAATCTTTTGGTGTTTTATAGATTTCCTGATGTTATGTTTTCATAGGAGAAAGAAGTTTCATTCGTAGGAGAAAGATAATTTATTAGGTGCTGTGTCAATATAATCTAAAAATAAAAATCGTTAAAACTGCTTATATTAATTCACGTGTTTTGTTTTCGCCCTTAATACATCTTTCGTTAGTATTTTTACTCGCCACTAGAGAGCCTTTTGTGCTTTATCGGGACATTGACAGAAGCGTCCATGTGGCGTCGAACATTCTAGAAGCAATACGTCAAGTAATAAATTAATAATGCTTGTTTAATGTACTTATAAATGGAAAGAGATTTTTTTTCGTTCACTTTGTTTCTGTCGTCTGTGTAACTTTTGCACGATAGAATACAACATTTCATTTTGTATTTAGGTAATTTAAAACTAAAATAAAGGAAGAGCGTACGACGTACTAATCCGACAGATAAAAAGATCGACTGATGTCAGCGCCTCTGGCGTTAAGTAGCTAAAACTAAAAATGCGTGACGTCAGGACTCTGGTGATAGGAGCTGGACCTAGGTGCTTATAACATCTCCTCTTTGTATTGTTTCATGTGCTCGCCCTAGCGAGTCGAGCTCACGCGCTCGCTCGTGACGCTCCTTAGCTTCCATCACTTCTTCGCAGGAGTGGGAAGCGGCATTTCAGGCTGCCCGCTCGCTGAGCATTGCTCTAACCAGGACGGGCAGCGAAGTGAAGTCACCTCCTCCAAGTGACGACTGGTACCTAGAACCAACTGAATTATATACACCTACATCATTATTATCTTTATTGTCAACTAGCTGTGCCCGCGACTTCGTCCGCATGAAATAGTAACTTTTGGCAGCATTTTGATTTTTGTAGGCAATTTTTTAAGATCTTGATAAAGAGTAGCCTATGTTATTATATCTTATATAATTAGCTATCTATTAGTGAAAGTCCCGTCAAAATCGGTCCGGCCGTTCCGGAGATTAGCGGGAACAAACAGACAGACAGAAAATATTTTTAAATTGTGTTTTTGTTATTGGTACCCGATATACATTCATACCCATTTAGTAAAAACTTGTTATTTTGACATTACAAACAGACACTTCAATTTTATTTATTTGTATAGATTAAACCGTTTAAGTTAAACATTTTTTTTACTTTTTTTATCAATAATAATGTTAATTAAAATTAGTTCATTCATATATCATCCACTTAGTGAATGCAAATCACAATAAGAAATAAATTCGAATACAGTACAACTTTATTTCCTTTAAAAAAAAATATTTTCTATTTGTTTGTTTTTTCAAATTTTAACAAAAACAGTAACGTTAATCATCCAAATGCAGTCATATAGTATTTATATATATTTTATTATTATTCTCATTACCGACTTATGTGATCTGATGGGTTCGACGCATTTGGCCAAAAACGCAAATGACCATTTGGCCTTTTGCGTATAAAAAAAAATATTTTCGCAAATGACCAATACAGCAAAACCAAAAAACGCAAAAGACCTTTTACTTCTTTAAAACATATTTATATGAGTGACCAAATAAGTGAAAGGTCAAAAACGCAAAAGATTAATGTGTTAAACTTAAACGTTAGACCACGTGACTCCTTAAAAACTTCAAAATTTAGGAAGACGTGATCATCACCAACACACTCAAAACGGCAATAGAGCTATTGGTCGAAGTCACGAGTCTTCTAGGGACGGTTGCACAGGGGAAAATAAGAACAATTGCCTCGGTCCTGATCTATGGGGCGAGAGATTCAAAACGCCTTTTGGTGGATGAGACTCTCCTGGTTAATTTTGGAGCCATAGAAGGATATGTACACATCCCGGCAAGTACAGACATCCTTGACATGCAGAATGGCTTCTGGGGCGAAACTACGAAGGTGCGACTCCAATACTCTCTTCGTGACCTGACTCAAGATGGAAAGAGGCGCCCATTTCTGTGCCCAATAAACGTTTATTCATTTATTCCCAGGAGGGGGGGTGGATTTGGCACTGGAGTAAAGTCGAGGCTGCTCACGTTCCATGAAGTACAGGGGCTAACGTACGACCACGTGGTGTGCTCAATGGAACGGAACCAAAAAACCCAGTTCACGACAGCGTATAAATGCGTCATACATACAGACATAGTTAAGTAAATAGTTAAAAATGCGTATTGGCTAAATTTGTATTTCTTTGATTTGTTGTAGAAATAGGAACTTCTTCTGCTGAATCCATTGTAAAAAAATAATACAAACAATTTATAAGTATAAAACGACGTTTTCTTTGACAATTGACACTAACAAATATCGTAGTTGTTATAAAGTATGTTCTTATAAAGTAGTCAATTATTCTCAATTGCAACCTGTTTTGAACCAATATAATGTTAATTATGACGTTTTAATTTACCGCAGTAAAAATCATAATATATTACACTAACAACTCGCCAAACTAATAAGTGTGCCAACACTAAAATTTACATTAAGGGTACTAATTAGTTTTAGTTAATCGCGTACCTATTGCAGTTTTGGAGAATCGCGTACTACTTCACTTTTGGTCAATCGCGTATTTTGATTTTGGTCATTTGCGTATCTGGCCATACACGTATTTGGCCATTTGCGTATATGGCTAAATGCGTCTATTGGGCTTTTGCGTTTTTGGTCATATGCGTCGAACCCGATCTGATCACTACATAGACTTCTTAATAGTTTTTTTTTTGTTAAATTATGTCCAACGCTAAATTGAGTCGTTCAGCGGCTAATGTGATAGTTTTATTAGCTGTTTTAAATTAATGGTCGTTTTGAGGATTACTGAGGCGTAAATTGGTCGGAGACGCTTATATATATCTTGACACATGCGGTCAAACAGAATGTTTAACATTGCTAAAGTACAATGTGAATGTAAACTGAATGTACTGACATATTTATATGACTGTCATATCTATTCTTCGAATAGACATGTATAATTATTACATACTAGCTTTCCGCTCGGAGCTTCGCCCGCGTTACTTTCATTTTGCCCGTGGGATTTCTTCCCGTAGGAATTCTATATTCGTCAAAATCTTTTAAAATATGTCCCGTCGAAAAACGTTAAGCAGTCAGTCAGCGACACTCAAACAAAAATGAACCCCCATTTCACATTTCTAATGGAGAAATCATTTCTAATTATATCTGTACTAATATTATAAAGAGGAAAGATTTGATTGTTTGTTTGTATTGAATAGGCTCCGAAACTATTGGACCGATTTGAAAAATTCTTTCACATTGCGAATCCTACGTTATCCTTGAGGAACATAGGCTGTAAAATTATTTTTCCTACGGGAAAATATAAAATTTCCACGGGAAAACAAAAATAACGCGGGCCAAGTTGCGAGCGGAAAGTTATCATATCAGCTTATAAATACAACATTTCATGGTTCTAGTTTCTAAAATTATAAATTATACTTCCATACACATTTTCAACCCCCTATTCACCCCTTGAGGGTTGAATTCCGTAAAATCCGTTCTCAGCTGTGATTTCGGGATTGATAATAATGCAGCAATGAATAAGTTGACAACTGGAGTTACGGAATAGCTCGCCTGGTCTTTTTGGAAAAGAAATAAAGGTTAAGTTAGTTTTCCATCCACCTCATCATAACAGCTCATATACGAGTACGTCCCCACCGAGGGGCTCGAGCCTACCCTATGTTAGGGTGTTAAGTCCTTACTCAACCACGTTGGCCGAGTGCAGATTGGTTCACTCCACATACTACATCTTCGAATTTCTTCGCTGATGTATGCAGGTTGTCTCACGATGTTTTGCTTCACCGTAGGAGCGTCAGATAAAATTGTACATATGGATTTCGAAAAACAAAAAAGATATTGCTACATGGCGGGCGGTATCAAACCCCGGACCCCGATTGGAAGGCAAGTGCCGAGTCCACAGCGCCACCGACGCTGAACGCTCATTTCATGCTTCTTCTACCTTCAAATCTCTGAATAAGGAAACCAATGGAACTGCCATACCTACGAATGAAACGTGCATACCTACGCAACTAAACATGGCGGTTACACCATTCCGGTTTTCCATTTAAGCGTCACCATTTTTTGACGCTAACATCAAAGGTTAACCATGTTTTGCGTTTCTTTTAAGAAATGGTAACATTTTTAACCGCGCTATTTTTCACAAAGGGAACTTAATCTAAAAATATTGATATTATTTAAAAGGAACGTTTACATACGATGTATTACGTCAAAAGCTAATGAAACGCGATGATGCTAAAAATGTCGAAAAAGCTGCAAATCTGCGCTTAAGTGGAACGCGCCTCAAAGTAAACAGCGTCAAAACATGGCGAACGCGGCACACGTCTGACGTCACGAAAAATGTTGCCAACAAATCGAAACTGTTTTGTATAGAGTTGGACTGTTTTATTTTCATACGTCAGAGAAAGACGCCATTATATTTATTTATTCATCTTCTAAAATTTTGCATAAATATTCGCTCTACTTCGCTCTACCTATAATGGTCTCCTTAAATGCCCTTCTCATAAGTCTGATGTCGTTCATTCCTATCTCCTTGTCCAGTCGATCCTTCTTTGGAATGCTCTCCCTCTTCATGTTAAAAAATCTACTAGTAAGTTAAGTTTTAAGAACAAATTACGCAAGCTATATCAAGCAAATTATCTTGTTACCTAACTGCGGATAATCTTCTAAACGTAGGTTAATTTAGTAGGAAAATATGTATTAGTTTATTTTACTTAAAATATGTATGTATTAGTATTTTATGTATTTATATTAGTTGTTTATTATAAGATTACTTTAAATATCATTGATATTTATATATATATTTTAATGTTGCTTATAAATCTTATAATTAATGTAAAACCGGTTTTATTTTAATGTTGTACATCTACTTCTTTTTCTCTGCATCACCCAAAGGTTGACTGGTAGATAATGCCTTCGGCATTAAGTCCGCCTCTGTACACACATGTACTGAAAGTATAAAATAAAATAAATAAATAAATAGGTATCTATATGACATTGCAACAGTTCCATTAGTTTCCTTATTCAGAGCTTCAAATACCCTACAGAACATGACATTTTGTTTGTCAGGTGGAGCGCGTGACGCGAGAGGTAGCCGCCAATGCGGCGGCCGCCAACAGCGCCGGCGACGACGCGGCGTCTAATGCCAACGAGAAGGCTATCAAGCAGGTGAGGTACTTTTTAGCGTGGCTCAAACATTATTCGGTATCGCTTACGTGCGCGTCTTTCAATTCCAATATGGGTAATTTTTTTTTCTTTTATTTTTTATTGTAGAAAACATTTAACTACATATGTAGGTACGGTCGGCCTCAGAAGTATTATGGAAATTTTAGTACCATGTCATACCGACTCGACTACTCATTTTATTTTGTATGGTCACACCTATATTGCATTGTTAATAGTTGGTGTGACATGGTACTAAAATGTTTATCTACTTTTGAAGCTGACTGTACAGAAAAAATGTCATATCAACGAAAACCTATAAGGCTTATGAGTCGAATGACGAGTTCGCTCACATTCTCATATTATTGCTTTATACATAAATGTAAGTAGGCATTTAAAAACAAACCCACATTGTAATAGTCAACTATTTAGATAATAAACAATGTTTAGTAAAATAAAATATTTAGTAAAGTAAAATTCTTTTAGTACCATTGACATCAAAACAAAGTAAAATAATTTATAAATTATTAATAATGATACCTGGTCTATTAAATATATTTACATAAATGATAAATTATGACATTGACATTTATTTAATTTAATTGTTCTCTATAAAATTTAACATTCTATTAGTACCATTAACATCAAAACAAAGTAAAATAATTTATAAATTATTAATAATGATACCTATTAAATATTTTTGACAAAATACTTATATTAAATAAATAACATATAGACATTATAAATACATTCTTATGATATAATAAATTGCTAACACTAAAACTAATAAATTAATTAAAGATAGCCTACCTGACTTGTACCTAATTCACACTCTGTAAAAATACAACAGCATTTAAGTTTGACCATAGGGTCATTCAAGCTAGGGCCAAAAACCTTAATTTTTGTATATAAATTTAATATAATTGGTTTGTATAGCCGCTCGTTGAACTGGTTTTCTCATACTATGTATGGAAATACTACGAAGCAGGACCTAGGCTAGCAATTATATATATTTTTTTGCAATGAAGAAATTGTAGGACGAATAAATTGCATCACTATAACGTATGAAAGTGACAAAAGAAGTTCTATTGAAACGCTATTAACAACATTAAGATGAGCAGAATTAGGCCCCTGAAGCCTCGCTGTCACATGTGGACATCCCATGTGCTTGTGCAAAATAACATTGTAAACGTTTCGACTAAAAATAATATTGCTATTTCTACACACTAGGATCCTCAGGACGAAGAAGCCGAGGAGCAAATTGAGACTGAAATTATAAAAGACAGCGACACCAATGATATTGAACAGGTAATGATAATTATGTTGTACTTTTACATTCCGAATTTTAACGAAGTTCTCTGGCGATCGAGTAATAACCGTCATCGCGATAAAATTTCACGCGAACGGAGTCGAGAGCAATTGTTAGTTGGTAAAAGTTTCGGAAGTTTTCAGTAGGTTCGAGAACTTTCCAGAACGCTCCTCATCTTTCAGGAACTTTCTAGAACGCTCGACATCTTTTTGGAACTTTCTAGAAGTCTCGCCATTTCGCCGAAAATGGAATGTTCGAGAACCTTTCACGACGTCATTCACATAATCTACGACTCGGAGGCGCGAAAACGAATATGTTTACGGCGTCCGTCGTAACAATAGTTAAAAAATTACAATTAAGAGGAGTGTGAAGTCCCAATTCATGGCTCGAGTATGCACTTTCAAAAATGCAGTTTGTTGCACAACGCTTAGAGTTGAAAGTCCGAGGCAAGTGCCTACATTTCTTATTGAAATATTGTTGCGGGAGATAACTGTTTTACCCCCTAAACCTTTACGAAATTAGACACTTTTGGTCTCATTAGATTCACTATACCTTAATCTGTGTTTGTACGTTTTGCTTTTTTTGTAATTCAGTATAATTTAGCCAAAAAAGATAAAAATGCTCGAGGTAGTTTTTAAGTCTAAAATATGGATATTTAGATGCTAATATATAATTTATATTCTGAGCAATATTACTTCAAAATCAAAACAGTCTTCTTCAATCAAACGATCTTCATTATATCTACAACATTTCCAAAAATTATGAAAATTGGATTATGTAAAGGGGGAGAAAAGCGTTATCGCTTTTTGTATGAAAATTTACAGCTTCACAATCCTCTTAATTTTCCACAGGTACCGGACTCAACGCACGCAGGCGAAGACGATTACGACAAAACGGCGCGTTCGCGACTGACCATGATAACGCCGGCCCAACTAGACACTGTTTCGAGCAAGCTGGCCAACTGGAAGAAACTGGCCGCGAAGCTCGGCTACAAGCCCGACGAGGTCCAGTACTTCGAAAGCGAACATAGCACGGACCAGGCGAGAGCGAAGATTATGCTGCAGCTGTGGTTCGATGATGACGAGGATGCGTCAGTGGAGAATCTACTGTACATCATGGAGGGCCTGAAGATGACCGAGGCCTGCGAGGTCCTGAGGAACGCTAAATGACATAAGAGTCGCATCGCAGTAAGGAGACGGCGTATTAAGAAGTGTACTTGAGGATTCTATTGTTTTATTTTACTGCCTCTACTTTGTTCACAGTTTAACAATCATACAGTTTAGAAACGCGTTTGATGTCGGACGATGCCGCCGGCAGCATGGGGACTTACGCTGTCACTCGCAAATGTGTAAGGGTTGTCAAAAAAGAAAAATAATTTAAATGCGGTTATAATGTAATTTATTTACAAGAACTATTTAATTTATTTACCCATATACCTACATTTACATATGTTAGGTAGCTATATCAGGTAGGTGATCCGTGCTCGTAGGTGAATTAAAGACATCGAATACCTAAGTTCGCGATATTTTAAAGGTATAAAAATGTATACAAAGTTAAAAAAAATGCATTGAACTTTTTTGTCGTCTCTTACGACATCCACGGAAAGAAACCTAGGTAGCGGCGATACATGTATCATAGAGTTTAATTTAAGTTATGCTTTAACTTTCACTAGTATACTATCACTATACGACGGATATAAATAGTGTATACAAAATAAATCATAGTACTAGACAATACCAATTTGGTTAAGTAATAATAAGAAATTATAGGAATAAATACCTATACTTCGCGTCGCGGGGAAATCTATGGAATCTTAATTACTATTTGTGGTCGAAAAAAATACGTATACAGAACAAGTATGCACCATTATAAATAATGTAATAAAGAATTCACGTAAAAAACCAATGTGTATCGCTCGCGTATCACACAGTCACACACAGTCGTTTCCTTCAACCCTCAGCGTTCGAGTAAACAAACTCGGTGAGTTTGTAGGCCACGGACCGCGCCGCCCGCTTCCCCGTGAGTTCCCCGCCGTTGCTCTGCGCAAACACGTTCGTTTCGTAACTGTATGATTGTTAAACTGTGCTTTGTTGTAGTGGTGAGTTGGGCCGTTTTCTGACATGCGAGCGGCGATGGAATATTTTCCTTTTCTTCGCGTACCTACACGTAATGTTGTGGTGGAGTGTCCGTCCATAGAATGGACGCACCTGTTTAATTAGAATAACATAGGAAAGGCTATTTTTTAAGGTAAATAATTCTATTTGTAGTAGGGTTCACCATATTGCGGACGGAGGCACTAATGGCCGCGATCCAGACCTGAAACAGAAACAAACCTTTTTTTGTAAAACTTCCATTTTTGACATAAATGATAAACAAACAATAGGTTGCCTGGTGCCGCCTCGGCGATAAGGCCGCCTTTTGTTTTTTTTTTCCACTCGTACAAAATTACTTATAAGCGTCTTTTGTTAACAATAAAATATTTACGAGTATTTATTCATTATTCATAAACAACCTTGGAGAGATTTTCTTAACCGTAGACCAAAAATAAAAACTGTTAAGGAGCAGGTATAAAGCAAATCTTTCGACAAAAATATCAATAGTTGGTACTAACTACGCAGGCCAATGTTGCACCGCCCTCCCCCTTAATTGCATGCGACAAAGGAATACTACTAATTAGTACCACACCAACATGCAAATACTTAGATTCGACGCGTTTCGCCACTCCACGTGGCATCCTCAGGATGTTGTCGCCTTCGCTGCGCTCCAACGACTGAGCAACGTGTTTTTTTTACCACTATGCGGAGTAAAGTTGGAGAATCCTCATAGATACCCGCACGGCCGGCCGTACGGGTTATGTCGGACTCTTACCGACTAAACTCCACCTTACGCCTTTAAACCGAAGGTCATTAAGGCAGGAGAGAGGGCGGTGCAGCGCTGCCCTAGGCTAACTAGGGCATATGCGCTCTAAGACGTCGGGAACCAAAGTGGGCCGGTCGTATCTGATAGGGACCAACTTCATCGAGCGTACAGGAGCAACGTGCGAACAAGCCGGCTTTTATAAGGCGATCGAAACAACCGTCCAAGTAGTGGGGGAAAATAAAACTACATACTGTCCAGCCCCCATATTCACAACTCTAGGAAAGCAATCGAACCACGGAATTCACTCTATGGCGACGCATCAAAGGGAGACGGCACGTGTCTTTCCAAATCGGATCCGCGATCCGACAGTTGCCAATAGCGGGCTGTACTTTTTCCTCTCACCTTCTTGGCGGTCGCATGCGTCCGGTGGGACGTCAGGCTTTGAATTTTTTTTATAATTACCCTTAAAACATTTTTATTTACCAAAACAAAATATATTTCACAATCAACGCATATTTCTCATTCTGTAAAAAGCAATGTATTAATTTATAAATTTCCTTTCGTGAGGGTATTTTTCAATTATTACATAGCATAAAGCCACACTGGTCATGAGATCGGTTGGCGGCTGATAGATAGGATAGCCCTTCCATCTAGGGCAGCGGTTCCCAACCTTTTACCCTATGCGCCACACCTAACATTATGCTAAAATACTACGCCCCCCTAGAGACCGATATGGGGAGTCAAAATATGAAAATTTAAAAACGATGAAAATATTGGCGTGTTTAGTTTTATTCAAAAGTAGGCAATCAAATAAGAAAAGAAAAACATACAATTAATAACCAATAATTATTAACCAATTGGTGTATCCTTGGCTTCATAGTAGTCAGTGCACAGCGAAGATCATTTTCCTCAAAATACTCTGCGTCCCCCCTTGGTTCACTCTACGCCTCCCAAGTGGGGCGCGCCTCATTGGTTGGGAAACTGATCTAGGGAGTAGCCATACCTCTAGGGTAGTTCTCCACAGCCTGCATGCACGGATGGCCCCGTGTACGCCGCCGTAGGTCTCTCCGTCTGGGGATTGCTCTGGTGTTATCGGGCAATCCCCTCTTGGTGATAGTGCGGGCGCGTGAGTAGTGGTATCGCGTTGAGGACCCTACTACACTCTCCCTTAAGGGCAAGGAGAACACCGGGAGGTTTTAGTGGGTAGACCTGGCACTCTCGACGATGTGGTCACGCATTTCCCCCGAGAAAAAGAGGGTAGTTCTCTACAGAGGTCCGATTCTACTAATAAGTTAGTCGCTTCCGCGTTTCAGAGATATGCGTGGCTCAGGTGGGGTACCTAACGCTACCCCATCTGAGCCACACGGATCTCGAAAACGAAACGACATAGCGAAAATCTGTTTGCTGATATACCTGACCTAGATAGGCGGCAATTTGTCGAAGTTTGCGTTGGGGAAGTTTCAGGTTTCATGAGGCTCGCGTTTAAGGGAGTTGTGTGGCTCAGCTGCAGGGGTAATGTGGGCGTCGACAAACTCTGAATCTTTGAATAAAGTATCGACAAACTACCACTTATCTTTATTAGTAAACAGATTTTCGCTACGTCGTTTCGTTTTCTACATCCAGGTGACTCGGCTGGGGTAACGTGTGACAGCTGAGCCACATATCTCCGGAATGTACTAGCGACAAACTAAAATTTGTTCTACAAATTCCGACAAACTACCACTTCACTATTCCAGCAAACATACTCAGCTGGGGTAGTTGCCAAAATACTAATATCATCATAACAGCTTATATACGTCCCCACCGAGGGGCTCGTGCCTACCCTAAGTTAGGGTGCTTAAGGCCTTAGTCAACCACGCTGGCCCAGTGCGGATTGGTCGACTTCATATTCACCATTGAATTTCCTAGCAGATGTATGCAGGTTGCCTCACGATGTTTTTCTTCACCGTAAGAACGTCGGACAAATGTACATATGAAATTCGAAAACGAAAAACACATTGGTACATGGCGGTTTCGAACCCCGGACCTCCCGATTGGAAGGTAAGTGTTGAGTCCACCGTCACACATAATACATCAACAACAGGTGACCTTCTAGCGTTCCTTTTGCACAAATGGGGTGAATCTATCGATAAGCGCGGCGAGTCTGTGGCTATTAGTCTCGACATCGCCAAAGCTTTTGATAGAGTCTGGCACAAGGCTCTCCTTTCCAAGCTTCCGGCATACGGATTGCCCGCTCAGTTCTGTATGTGGATTGCCAGCTTCCTCCACGAGCGTAGAATTCGCGTTGTCGTTGACGGCTGCGCTTCGCGGTTCGTGGCAGTGAATGCTGATGTTCCACAAGGCTCCGTTCTATCCCCAACATTGTTTCTTCTGCATATCAATGACATGCTTTCCTTGGGAAGTATACATTGCTATGCAGACGACAGTACAGTGCATGGGGGATATCACGGAAGCTCAGGGGCTGCTCGTGGCAATATTGATAGGGAGAGGCAGAATCTTATCATTGAGCTCAACAGGACGCTGGACCTCATCTCCGAATGGGGTTCCAACAATCTTGTCGAGTTCAATGCTAAGAAAACACAGGTGTGCGCGTTCTCGGCGAAAAGGTCAACTTTCCTCCCCCCTCCTTCTCTTCAGGGCATAACCCTTCACACACAGAGTAACATCACCTTGCTCGGAATGAACATTCGCTGCGATCTGAACCCCAGAGACTACATCGAATCCGTTATAACTGCTGCCTCACGGAAACTCGGTGTCCTAAACAAGGTGCGTAGGTATTTTGCGCCGGACCAACTATGCCTGTTGTATAAAACTCAGGTTAGGTCTTGCGTGGAATATTGCTCGCACCTTTGGGACGGCTCCGCTCAGTACCTCCTCGATGCTCTGGACAGATTGCAGCGTCGCGCTATTCGAATAATTGGCGATGTAGAGGCAACTAACACCCTCGAGCCTCTACAACTTCGTCGTGACATCGCCTCTCTTAGCGCCTTTTACCGAATGTTCCATGGGGAATGCTCTGAGGAGCTCTTTAACGTTATCCCTCCCTCTCCATTCCTTAACAGAAACACGCGTAAGGGCCTTCGGAGCCATCCGTACACTGTGTCCTCCTTTTCACACCGTACCAAGAAATTCCAAGATTCCTTCTTCTGTCGTTCATCCCACACTTGGAATTCTCTACCTGCGCACGTGTTTCCTCCATCCTACAACATGGGTTCCTTCAAAAGAGGTGTGAAAAAGCATCTTTTAGGCCGGCAAGGGGCGGGCAGGTAGGATAGTGGATATCGTCCCTACTCTATCTGTCAACTCATTTGGGCCTCTTTCACCGCTTAACATCAGGCGGGAGGAGGTCATTTGCCGGGCCTTACATAAAAAAAAAAAAACATTCATATTTTGCTGTTAAATTAACAGTCACCATGATGTAGGTATATTGAAACGCACAATTATGGAGCTAAACTCTGATTACAGAACTGACGCCGACACAACAAGTAGTACATTTCTATACAAGTGCAGAAAGTATATGTCTTATGTATTTCTTCAGTAATTGGGACAAGTGGAAATGGAAATTCCGCACGTGCAGCGAAAAACATAAAGAAAGGAAATCATTGAAAAACAGTTTAATCCTTGGACAAGTAATAATTAACATTACAGTTTGAACAATTGTTGAGAGTGATATTAAACGTTTTGAAGGGCAAATTTAAGGTTCCTATCAATCACCACAGCCCATAGATGTCCCCACAGAAAGGTTCGAAGCCTGCTCTAAGTTAGGATGTTTTATGCCTTAGTCAACTACGCTGGCCCAATGCAGATTGGTCGTCTTCACATACCCACACCTTTGAATTTAATCGTAGATGTATGCCAGTTGCCTCACGATGTTTTCCTTCACCGTAGGAGCATCGAGTAAATGTACAGTCCGCTCTAAAAGTAAATGAACATTTTAGTACAATGTCATACCAATTATCAACCAATGCAATATACGTGTAACCATACTAAATAAAAGGAATAGTTGGTATGATATGGTACTAAAATATCCATCTACTTCTGAAGCCGACCGTACATATGAAATTCCAAAAACATTGGTACAGTAAGCTCCTTATAATCAAGCCGTTGTTATTTAGGTAGTTCGTAATCGTAGCGGTTTTCGTAGTTTAATGTAAAGCTTGAATGGAACCTTACTGTACATGGCAGGACGCAGGATCGAACTCCGGACCAGTGGATAGTCTACAGCGCCACCGACGACTCTCGAAATTTAAGGGTTGATTTTTTTGAGACTTTTAAAGAACCTTCATGCGTTTGGAGGTTATATGCAGAAAGAAAGCAAAAAGCACTAGTGCGTAAAAGAATAACTTACCGTGTACTTTTTGAGTAAATGCATTAAAAACAATATTCTTGCAATGTGACAACGTTGCGTCTGCGCGGTGGTACCTCTATCTTTACCTATTTTTGTCGCGAAGTAGCTGTACTTACATTGCTGTGTTGCTATTTAAAGGGTAAAACTGGCAGTGGGTACCGTGACTTAACATCTTATGTCACAACCACTTTTTGCCCATGGTACGGTTCAAGGAAAATTTCCATGGCACAGTTGACCGGAGAAATTGTTTTTCTGGAGTCCGGTTGACTCTAATTCAACCGATTATGTAGCTTAACTGATAATTGAACTGACGCCGATACAACTGAAAAAAATACTTTTGCATTGAGACAACGATAGATTCACCAGATTTAGTTGAGTAACTGTTCCACTCACACCGACAGGCATTTCTATATATTATTTAAAAAAATGTTTGTGAAATATAATATTGTAATATTGGCATTTTAAAAGAGGAGACAAAAAAAATACAAGACCTTCCGAGTTTCTTGCCTGTTCTTCTCAAGAAGGCTCTCCCAATTTCTCCAAATTTGTGGTAGAGTCAATTTTTTTTTCATTTGACTTGTATTTGCACACATCATAATAATGGATGGGGTGTGTGTACATACAAGGATTAAATAATTTAGTTAATTAGATTCTTGGTTGAAGATTTTTACTTATGTTTTTTTTTGACGTCAATAAGTGCATGTAAAGGTCTATATTGAATAAAGATTTTTGAGTTTGAGTTAGAGGGCAAATCGTCTGCGCGGATGCTTACATTGCTGCTTCCGTTTGAAGAGTGCTGTGTGCAGTGCTGTTGCAGCAATGAAATTACTGGGTGGGTAGTCTGGGTACCTACTGTAGCGACATTGGGGTCCAGTCGTAACTCGTAACCCTACGAAGGCCATATGGAATAGAATCTAGATACGCGGCAGTGTCAAGCTAGGATTTGAATTGCCTAGTTTTTACCAATAAACCGTAGAAAACTAGCCAATTCAAAACCTGAACTTGAATAGCCAATGCAAAAAATGCATTGTGTAATGTTAATAATTGTCTGTAAATTATTAGTCTGAATATGGCACCCATTAAGATCACAATTCTTTTGTCGGCGAAGTCAACAGCGACGTATATTCTAATATTGAACTAGGCTCTTATTTCTCATTTTGTTTTTGATGGGATACAAGTCTTATAGGAACCACACGGTTTACCCCAAGTACCCATGGATCAACTTGATAGGCACAACAACTGATTGTGCTTTCGGGACATTGATTCGATGGTTAGGTAGTAGATATAAGCGAATTTAGCCGCTTATGTACTATCAGGTGGGCAGTTTGCTTGTTTGCCAACTTTATTGTATATAAAAAAACGTAAACGTAGCTAGCCAGATCTAACATGCCATCAATCAATTGGACGACACGGTTAGCGCAGAGGTCGAGTGATCGCTTACTGCGCAACGAGTCGCGGGTTCGATTCCCGTACAGAGGGCCTATTACCGATCTCATGGTTTTGCAAATGATATCATTGACATCATAGTGCAAAACGAAAAATACGATTTCCGGTCAGATTTTTTATTCATTTGTTCATTATTTAATGATGACATCAATGAAATTATGCCATAGTGATGACATCATTGGAGATCGGTAATACGAAATGCAGCATTTCATAGCTTCTTTTTCTCAAATTTATACCATGTCATACGATGAAAGATCCATAATGACCTTCTGGGCAAATATTTTGTATGGCCTACAGAAATTTGTTCCGGTCTGGGCGTTTGTGCATGTGATATTCTATATTTGTAACTGCCCCCACGATACAGAAGAAAATCCTAGTGTGGGGCGACGTTTTTCACAAAAACAAAAAAAATCTGTAAACTTCTTCGCGCTAGGAGCCGACCGCATCCTGAACCTCTACGTGCAGGCGGTGCAGGTGATCAGGTGATAACCGGGGAGTGTGTGGGGCCCCTGAGGTTGTTCGTCGGAGTATTCGATCGTAACTGGTTACGAAGCCCCAGTTTCGTACACGGCCGAAACGATCTCACTGAGGTCTGACACTGCGAGCCCTTGTCCCTTGCGCCTTAAAGCCCCAATGTATCCTTTTATTTAGACATCCTCGCCCTAATACAGACCTATACATACGACAGATGCCATTCCGCAAAAACAGAAAGAGGTATTTGCTGTGTTCTGAATCTTATCCGTACATTATCGTCGTGTAATTTGCCTATACTTATTAAAAGTCCACCCTGAGTGATGCATGGTCATTAGACCGCGGAGACTGTCCACATTGTATTGATTATTATAGAGACATTCCAAACTTAACACGTGAAAGTGTCTCGTCTAATGGAACACAATGTTACGCTAATGTTCTTCAAAATATGTTTATAACACAATTTTCTCGGTCGAACAAATTGATAGTCCAGACGGTAGCTCTCAATGGCACTGAAAGATTTATAAAACCTATCTACAAAGCTGGCCGCGCCGAAATTATAACTCGCACGCATTTCCTCATCCCGGCTGACTCACGGTGTGCCCAAAACAGAACTTATTGCGTACACACTTTCGGGGTCTTCGTGCTTTTCAATTCTCAGTTCTGCTCCGTTAGTTACAAAGACTACGAGGAATATCGGCGCAATGTTGTACTTCTCAGTTTGGCCAGTATGAGTTGAGCCATCACACCTCCCCTTACTGCTAAGCGTTTGACAGAAGATGTAAGAGTTCTCGGGCTGTAAGCGTGCCAGGATTGGCTGGACGCTCATTGCCATTGCGGTGTTTACAGAATCGTGGAATAGTCGCTCGCTGCACCGAAATTAGTTCGAAACGAATGCGTCAATGGGCAGCCGGCCGGAGCGCTGCTAGTGGTGCGCGTGTTCGCTCCTCGACTATTATTTTTGTGTTTCAATTCGTGCGTCGGGATTTTTATATTAAAAATATATTCGGGGATGGAGTGGCGGCCGCGCCGTCGAAACGTGCGCGCGCGCAAGGGTGCCTTCGGTGGATTGTTGTCATACTTTGCGTCCATGTAAGTACGGAGGACCTTGTGTATATTATGTGGACTTAAAAGTATAGTGGTGCTGTGTTATTTTTAGCTTTCAAATTTTCCATTTATATGCCAATTGCCAAGCTATAAACTTCCATGACGGTGGCGTGCGGTTTGCGATCTCTTGTAAATTACGTGAGCTCGTTTCGCATTGCTACAGAATTTCAAGATTTATGATAATTGTGTGACGCGCTTTACAACAGATATTTCATGTTGGTTAATAGGATTGCATAAATGTAGCGAATTTGTGTTTTGAACCAAAGACTTCAATAGAACTTACTCCACAGGACGTAAAGGTCTAAAGAATTAGTTTTAGCAAGGATATTATTGTTCGTCTATGGTTTTAGTGATATCAAGTCCTGTTACAAATATTCAAACGTTTTAATATTCGTGAAAAAAAAACAGTTTTTTCACGATTTTGATATAAGTAGTAAGTACTTTCTTAGATTATCAAAAATGTTAATGTACGTACCAAATCTGGTATGCTACATAGGTAGGTGTATGCCTTGCTCAGATTAATATCCACTTGG
The DNA here is from genome assembly GCA_963935595.1 of Schoenobius gigantellus. Taxonomy (NCBI): domain Eukaryota; kingdom Metazoa; phylum Arthropoda; class Insecta; order Lepidoptera; family Crambidae; genus Schoenobius; species Schoenobius gigantellus. The sequence goes on along the minus strand of OZ012555.1, from coordinate 7,782,815 downwards.
TTTTCATAAGATAAGATAATTTTAGCTTGGTAATTATTCTTAGTACAATAGATAATATCATAGGACCTACATCACACAAACTTTATGTGCAGTAATAATTCTAAACTTTAAGCTCTAAATAGGAAACTTTAAACTTTGCACATTAAACATTCAGTTGGTCATAAACCTTATTCTTGGTTTAGTGCTACGCCAGCGCTTTCTTCTTGTACATCAAAGAGATGAGCTCGGCATGGCTTGGGCGTGTCATCGGGCTTTTCAACTATTAAAAGTCGATGTAGGTATGCTATCGCAAAATTTGTGGTAGACCAAACCGACAGATTATTCCATAAAATTACCGAATTATAATGTAGCATTGAAATGAATGTGATTTTATAATAGTTATTTGTTATACATGAGTGCAAAGTTGCTTTATAACCGCGTGCTCAACTTTGATGACCGAGCAAGCGAAGGATTCTAAAATTGATCACGAGCGCAGCGAGTGATTTCAAAAATTAGAATCCGGAGCGTTAGCGAGGGAATCAAAAGAGCACAAGGTGAAAAATCTTTGCACTCGAGTGCAACACGTAACTTTTCATCCCCCCTCAGCGAGGAAATGACTAAATGCAAAATAAAACATTTACAATCACAAGATACTTTTATTTCAGTTTAGGTATTTTATTAAATTTTATAAAAAGTTGTATGATAAATTCGGCACCATAGAGATGGAAGTAAATAGGTTTAATGATGTTTTGAATTAACATACCTAGTGCACGCGATGTTCCAAATTCAAATTTACTTTAACCTCAAGCGGATAAAAACGGCTTTGGCAGTCAGATATCGAATAGCAAAAATACTCTATTCGAGATGGGGGGATGAAAAACATATTTTTCACTTCTCATGCCCTTGAAGGTGCTAGTTTATGCTGGCTATAGGCTACATATACCGAGACCTGGACCGTACTTAGATCACTCCAGAGGTGCAAAATAGATTATCGGTACATCTAAGGGTTGCAGTCATTGTACGAAAACGCCACCATGTCAGTCCGCCTTCAGGACCAAAACTCCAAACCAGTAGGTACGACATTAGCGCGATGTGAGACAGGGCGACGTTATATCGCCGAAACTGTTCTCAGAGCTGTGTTGGAGGTTGTATTTAAGCTTTTGGACTGGAGAGGACTCGGCATCAACATAAACGGCGAGTACACGACTCACCTTCGTTTTGCTGATGATATCGTAGTCATCCTCCACGGTCTCACGTGGAGGGTCTAGGCACAATGCTCGAAGTCCTCTGTAGAGTTTCACAACAAGTGGGTCACTGTGGGTCTTAAAATGAACATGGACAAGACTAAAATAATGTCGAATTCCCGTGTAGTACACACTCCTGTGAATGGAGGCTGGCTCTACGCTGGAAGCTGCAATTTTGAGGAATATACAGTTCAATCCAAATGGGTCAGTAGGGAGAAGTCAGAAACTATGAGAGTTAGCCATATCTGTTCTTAGGAACCATGGCGTCGATTTTAGATTTAATAATATGGCATTCAAATTTTTTTAACTCTCATACATAACCGGGAATCGAACCTAGTCACGTTTTTTTAACAAGTCCCAAACATTCACTATAGGTTTCATATCTGGGGACCTTGCTAGCCACTGCATCACTGTTATACTAACATGGTTTAGAAATGCTTGGGCTGAGTGAGCACTGTGAGTCCGAGAATTATCCTGCATCAGAATAAAGCTGTCATCATTAAAGGAGGCAAATAAGCAGTAATATTCCCTCCATCACTAACTCCATACGAGCTCCGAAAGTTATGAGCCGCCCCATATGCCATCGTATTTTCAAAATTAGTCTGAATGTATCGTATCGTTCTTCTTTGCATCTCCATTTACTCTGCCTTATATCGATCTGGTTAATGAGCACTTTGCACTCATCAGTGAAAAGTACCTACCCGCACTATTGGTTTATTTCCCAAAGACGATGATAAGCTAAATGGGTAGGTATAGCAAACTTACAGCGAAAGTCAAGATTTTAGACAGCAATAGCAGATTGTTTCGGGCGTTAATGTTCGAGGGCCTAAAAACATATTATACTCGTAGGTCTTTCGCCCGAGCGAAACAGTTCTTTTCATTTGAATCAGACTTGTGAACTTTAGAGTTAGACTCGTGAACCATTGGCGTAGCTGCATTGACGTTGAAATGCGATTATGTAATCCTACTTGAATAAAGTATATTGACTTTGACTTTGGTTTTGAATATAAGGAATATATAAACCTGAATAATTATACTTATCAGTATCTGATGAAATCATTTAAAACGTAAATACCTAATTAACACTGAGGCGCGTTCAGAGCCTTCGCGCGAAGTACAACTTTTCGCTCTAACCCCGTTCAATGCCTTTGAGCGTGACAACCGGGTGAAACAACCGCCCGTTCAAGACCTTTGAGTGTTGGCGCGAGTTACAACCGAACAACCATCGAATTTGATGGTTGTAAAACGCTCTGACGTTTCTTACTGAAATACTCTTACGTGATTGGATGATATTGGCGGCCATATTCTAAAATGTCATCTGATAGAAAGAAAGAGAAATAAAAGTTCATGTGAAAGAGGGAGATAAAAGATTTGGTTGCTGCAATCCGTTCATCGCCTCTGAGCGAGTTAAAAAACAACCGGACAACTACACTCACGAGGCTCTGAACGCGCTCCAGTTCCGCTACCGTCCTGCTTCCGCCTCTGTGTGTGGAGCGCTTTAGGCCGATGATAGGCCGAAGATGGAAGCGAGCATCACCTGAATTCTCCAACATTTGAGGAACTGGCCCAGAGGCTCTGAACGCGCCTCTGGACTCGACAAAACAACTGAAGATCGAATTGAAGCTTTCCCGCCTCTTTATGTTTTGTTTTGTGGATATCTAGCAGACAGAATTTTTTTAACATTGAAGGTGGCAAATATTTAGCTCAACTCTTTGTGGATTAAATATAATTTATTAAATAATTAATTATAAATTACAGTATTTGATATCAAAATGTGACTGTATAGAAAATTTCGACATGGCTGAATAGAAATGTCATTATAGAATGTTTTTTTAATAATTTGACAGCGGGGATAATGGTTTTGCCCGGGAGGGTCAAGCATCAATCAATCTTGCATCATCAAGCAGCACATCAAGCTTTCTTTCAAAGCATAAGAAATGAAAAGGGCTTTTCGTGCTAGAGAGGTGCAAAAATAAATTTATGATGCACCCGTCTCCGACGAGAGAGCCCCTCTGTAGAGGCATATAAATTAAAGTCACATAATGTTACAGCTCGAAGTTTGTGCTAATGTGACTTTTTGCGTGTGTCAGTACAAAATTGGCAATACAATCTTCCCATGTGTGCGTTTGTAGTAATGAAACTTCGTCCGCTCCTATTTGTTTGAAGCAGTAATTCTAGGCAAGTACGGTCGGCGAAGAAAGTGCTGTACCAGTTTTGACTTTTCGCGTATAAAAAATATCGTAAAGGTTACGTTGGTAGCTGTCAGAATATTATTGCAAAGGAAAGTCAACTGTGTTGATTTATGACATAAAACTCAATTTCAACCATAGGGTGGCAAACCACTTCTTTGGCCTACTGTACCAATATACCAAAGAATGCCGCCTCCAATATGATTTCTTTATCTGTCATACCTACTTAGCTAACCATCATCTCTGAAAGAGTGGTTCTTATTAGTGATGCGAGCAAAGGCCATGGCAGCAGGCCAAGAGGAATCCCATATGGAGCCCAACATAATATAAATATTAGCAAGAACTTTTCAATTATAATCAGATTTGAAGAATACAAGACAGCTAAAGAATTAATTTAACATATTATTGGCCATAATACATTTTCATTCTTTGATTGAGTCTCTGAAAAAGATCTAAGTATTCCAGCCAACCCAAGTAGTAGAGTCGTCGACATGACATGATAAAAATTGTAATCAATTTTCTCAATTCAGTGCTAGATAATATTATTGAATCCCAGAAGTTCTAACTTTCCAGTTTCACGTGAAACTTTCCACGACACTTTACACATAATTTTTATCTAATTCTTTAGGATTGATAATATTTCAATTAAAATCGCACCTCTATTTTTAATCGATATTTTTAATCGAATTATAAAAAAGGAGGTTCTCAATTCGATGCGTATGTTTTTTTTTGTGTGTGTATGTTACGCGATTACGCCGCCAATTGTGGAGCGATTTTCAAAATTCTTTTCGTATTCGATAGAGTATAATCCTGGGGTGGTCCCAAAGTCACTAAAGTCAGGATCTGATGATAGAATCTCATGAAAATCGAGAGAAAACCTAATTTAACAGCAGCTCACCGAAGGTGAGCTATGGGCGTGTATTATGACATCTTAATTCAAGACAGTTTTCTGAATTGCTATCAGTGCCGCTCTTTTACTCATTATACAAAGAGAAAGTAATGGCATTATAACAATTCACAAAACTGTCTGGAATCTACACGTCATTATACACCCCCTATTATTATATTAGAGTCTTTCACTTAAAAAGATTTCATTCACTAAACAGTATAAAAAAAATATATTTTACAAAAAATAAAAACCGACTTCAAAAACACTGAAAAGTTTAAAATAATATAAGAATATGAACAGGCAACATCACACGCATCGCATATTTAAGTCGGTGATAAATTTTAAGACTTTCTAGGAGATTATTGTTTGGCACCGACTTCAATATGTAGAAGTGTGATGTTGTCTGTTCCTATTCTTATATTATTTTTAACTTTTCAGTGTTTTTGAAGTCGGTTTTTATTTTTTGTTAAATATTTTATGCTTGTTATGTTTTGGACAAAGCCTTCGCAGACGATCTTATATACAAATATCATAGATGTTGGGCTATACATACTGGTGATGGTAGTCTATTTTTTAATTTTATTTATTGCTTAATGTAACTATAATGAGACTTGAATATAATGTGCCTTATGTTTGTAGGTAGCTATCTGCTTTATTATGCTTTATATTTATAGATGTAGTTATTTTAATATGTGATATAGGTGTGATGTGATATAGAGATGTGTATTTTGCAAAAAAAATATTAAATCAAGTAGAGATAAATATTACGAGTATAAGATTTACCATGCATTTAAAAAAAAAAAGCTCTTAGCGGTATAGCGCACAGTAGTAATTATTGAGATGTATTAGTAGTTACGTGAGCCCCACGGAAGATCAGCGTCATGGCATCTGATGCTGTGGTAATGCTGAGTGGGAGCTTTTTAGTGATACATTGCTGTTTGCATGATGCTTTTATTGTGTATTTTATGTGTATCTTGTGTCACTAATAAACTTTTTTCATTTCATTTCATTTCATTTCATTTCAATTATGAAAATTTATTCACTGTCACTTGAAGAAATCATTTCTCAAAACAAAACCATGAATTTCTAACAATCCGTGAAAATTGACGAAAACGCGGGCTGTAGTTCGCACGTTTTTAATCTAATTTCTTTTTTTTTTATTCAGCCGGCGGCGGGACTATGGGCCGTCGTACCAGCCAGTGTTTGTTCAAACAATATTTGCGTTCGATTTCTTTGGCGCTGAACACTAAGATGTTCCAAGTTCAAAAAGTGCGCGGCAAAGATAATTGCGGCGCACTTATAAAGAGGATTAAAAACTCATTACTGCCCGCTAAAAGTTTCTTATAGAAAACACCACCTTTGGGCGCACTTAAAGGCGAACCAAGTCGTCCTTTTCGAATAGATGGGATGAAAAAAAAAATTGTAGCCTATTTAAGCCCGAATAATAAATTTTATAGAAATTGGAGTAGATTTTAAATATTTTTCATAGAAACTTTCAATCCCTATTTTGCAAAATAGGGGTAACTCCAATAGACCATGAAACACGTGTTCAATGAAATTTTTTTAAGAGCATGAATCTCAAGTTTTATCAAAATCGTTGCTAATTTAAATAGTTTTCCATACAAACATGCAACCCCTTTTTCATCCCTTCAGGGTAAATTTTTTTTAAATCCCTTCTTAGTGTGCGTCCGCATTTTGAATTAAAACCATTGTCCAAATTTGACGTTTTTACCATTAGCGGTTACGGCTATGCGTGCGTCTATAGATGGGAACATCTCCTTTTATTTATATAAGTATATAGATTGTCTAATGACAAAAAAGCTGTGAATGTTGTATTTATATACTTACAACGTTTATATCAGCGTATATCAGCATTTATGTAAATTTTACTCCTAAGGGGGTAAAATAAGTGTTGAAAGTTTGTATGAAAGTCCTTATTTAATGGACTATTGATTAATAATAAATAAATACGTTTAAAAACATGAATAAATTATTCTTACATATTTATACAGTTTTTAAATCTGTAAATATAATCACCTTCCAAGCGAGCAAAGCCGCGGGCAACAGCTAGTTTAATTATGTAACGAATGTCTTCCCGTAGTAGTATAATACTCTTTGCGAATGTCTGAAAGCAAAAACGCTTTTAATAAATAAAAGCTTTTTTTCTTTATAAAAGATAACATTTAAAGATATGTACTTTCGAGAAATTACGCATTACCTATATTTAAAAATATTAGAAAAAACTTCGGACTGTACTTCCAGAATTCTCTTCATTTTCTTATTTTAAAGCATTTAAATCAATAAAATAAAAAAAATCCATAATTAATTAGAAATTATTAATTTATTAAATAATTAGTGTTATTTGAGTACTTACTTATTATTACCGTAAAGCCTAAATATTATGAACAATAATTGCAAAAATTCCAATAGAGACAGAGATATTTTAATGATAGGAGTGAAATTCAACATTGTATAAATTACGCTGCCCTTTTCGCTTTACGATAATTTCAACCAAAGACATTATAAGAGATAGACCGACAATACGCGCGGCCTCTAAGAAACCCCCTTCAACCACAACAGCGGTCAGGCGGCCGCTACTCATACTGTATTTGTACTGCATTCGACTGTCGAGCGCGCGTCAAGTTATAAAAATACTTAAATATGCCCCAATAACTTCGTTTTGTAGTGTAAAAAACGAACAGTAATAAAAACTAAATCACATTGTAACATTATTTATTACCGATGAGTCTTAATTATGCTTATTTATTTAGCTATTATCATATCAAAATTGGTTGAAGGGGACTTCATACATTTCGTTTGCATTGTTGGTCTACTCTTATAATGTCTTTGATTTCAACGATACCTCAATAGGTGTCGTTGAAATGTTCGTAAATTTTGCGAATGTTCGTCTGTCAAATGTATCAACGTTGTCACTAGATAGACGAACCTTCGATTTTAAGAGTAGGGTTATGACGCTCGCTTATGTCAATCGTTCGTTCGGTCGTTCCGTCAAGCGACAGAAGCGAAACAAAACATGAGAGGAGCAAACGACACGATGAAGCGCCGATATATCGTAAGTTCGATTTTAAGAGTACGGCCCCAGGCTCCTCTTATTACAATAATGTTTTATCAACAGAAATCATTTTTTCTCTACCTAATTAGAAAATGAATAGTATTTTGTTTTTTGTGTGTTAGTCTCTCTCTGCGTGACTGTGAATGTGTGTGTGTGTGTGTGTAATTATGACAATGATGATCTAATTGTACTATGAATAAGGTCTTCCAAACTGTCATCCAACCATTTTGATACCAAATTTTTTAAATTTATTTGAGTGGTATTGGGTAAGGTTTTTATTTTTTGATAAAATTTTGATATACAGAAACGATGGAAAACTAAGTAATATTTTTATTCTTAATACAACGGAAAAGTTATTTAATAATACAAACATTTAAGAAACATTACATTAAAATTAAATTAAATAGAACATACTAATTTAGTTTCTATTAAAAGTACAATGCATAAGTATGTGGCAAAAAGTTAATGGACTGTGTATGAGTATTTATGACCAATAATTAATGTTTAAAATAAATACGGATGAAATAATCTTCGTTGTTTTATTTATAGACGATTTTTGAAATTGGAATAGTTTTATTTACATAATAATCATCATTTACAAATTTAAAATATTATTTGTAAACGATAAAGTTAAAATATTGAAAAAAAAAACGAAAAATCCGGCTTATCCGGATAATCCGGATTTGCAGGTGAACATAATTTTAAAATCCGGATTTGAAAAAAATCCGGATTTTGCATTCTCTACTTGTAATGTCGCTACGTTATTTTTCCCGTGAAAATTTTATATTTTCCCGTAGGAAAAATAATTTTATAGCCTATGTTCATCAAGGATAACCTAGGTTTCCTAATGTAAAAGAATATTTCAAATCTGTCCAGTAGTTTTGGAACCTATTCAATACAAACAAACAAACAATCAAATCTTTCCTCTTTATAATATTAGTATAGATGAATTTTAGAACTGTACGTTTTATATTTGTAGCGGTACAGTACATCGAAATTGTTCAAAATAAACGTATATATACACACTGCATCTATCTATACAATCCGTGCGAGCTTCTACAAAAATGCACAAACGAGGCAATCCCAATAGCATGTTTCGTTAAAGGCATTGTTGCAATGTGCTTCCAAACCCTTTGCGTATAACCATGGGCCAATGGACTGTCTGTACATACATAGCAACCATAACTTAGATGTAGGTATGCAAAATATTCTGTAACAGATAATATGTAAGAGTGAAAAATAAACTCTAGCGTTGATTTTGCTCACAATCTTTCATTCAGACACTTTAAGATGTGTGTTGGAAAATTAAAAGCAATAAAATAAACATTGTTTTCATCGCTAAAGTTTCCGATAGCAACAAAGAATTAAAAATCTAGGCCAAACTGCGATTCGGTTTTGGGATGGTGTTTAATACACAAACACATACTCGCCTTTGGTTTCAGCATGTGATTTTAGCGAAGAATACTTACTCCAGTATAACGCATTAATTCAGTAAACGAGGCTATCGGTCTGTTCGTTGTAACGAACGGTTAGACTAGACACGGACAAGACTAGACTAGACACTAGAAAGTGTAATATCCTGCTTTTGATACAATTCCTATTGAGGAATTTTTTGGAATTCCTGGGAAATGCGTACGTTTAATAATGATATAATTGTCATTTCACACATGTTCCGCTCGGAACTCTAAAGATTTACATAGTCTGTCGATTAAATGTTTTTACATGGGAAAATACTAAGGACTTTCGAAAACCCTACTTAACTTCTACTTCTTCTTTTTTTTTTAATTTGTCGTAATTGGTCGTTAAAGAGGCTAACGACCAAGTGCCACAAATTGAAAAAGAAGAAGTTATGTATGGTTTTTGAAAGTCCTTAGTATTTTCCCATGTAAAAGCGTCTAATCGACTGACTATATATCGATAGGTGTACATTTCCTAGTTTTCATTCATTTCCTGTCAAGTGTGTCTCCGTGTTTTTTTTTTTATTGCAGAAAGTTGGCAAACAAGCAAACTGCCCACCTGATGGTAAATGGTAACAGTTACCTATAATACATGTGACTCTTGTGAGATTCGCAGCAAAACTGCAACCCCCACAAGAACCACAGTGTACGTTGCCAACTTGTGACACAAGATGTAAAGTCACAGTACCCAGTAATTTCACTGCCATATCTTACCCTTCAAACCGGAACACGGCAATGCAAGCACTGCTGCTTTGCGGCAGAAATAGGTAAGACGGAGGTACCTAAGCAGACGACCCTGGTACAGAGTCTCCCTCCAGTGTGTCACCACTCTTACTCACTCGAGAGACAGAATCGCTATTTTCCCATGTAAAAGCATCTAATCGACAGACTATATATCGATAGGTGTACATTTCCTAGTTTTCATACATTTCCTGTCAAGTGTGTCTCCGTGTGTCACCACTCTTACTTACTCGAGAGACAGAATCGCTACTGTGGAGAACTGTCTCTGTGGATACACAACATAGAGCCACCAATCTAAGTTTTGTATGAAGATTAAATATCCACTTCACTGTCTGCCTAAAATAGTAATTTTAAATTTAAAACGATGTCAAAATGTGAGTTTCCATTCTAAGTAAGCGTAAACACATTATTAGCTTACAGATTTGAAGAAGCGACACTGAAATAGTTCCAAATCCCGTCAAATTAATTGCCGTTGTCACCTACGGGTTAACATAATGTAGTAACGTCGGCTGCTTTCCGAAATTAATGTTATACTCTAACACTTCCGCCGTTATTTCGGTGTTGACAGTGTTTTCACAGCCTCAATTCTCGATTTTTGGGAAATCAAGAAATAGCTAGTTTACGAAAACAGCACTAAATTATACATAATTAAAAAATACAAATAGTTTATGGCAAAAATGCAAATTAATCACAAACTTTGTCTGACTTGAACTAATTCTGGGACTTCTTGATCGCGAACGTGCCAGCTCCAGAGTAGAGCAGCCATACTCATTTTTTTTATTGGGGCCGCTTTCGGCCTGAGACACCACAGTACTCATATAATATACCTACATATTGATGTCTAGTTATTCGCGTAAAATAGTTAATCCGGAAGAAAATCTTTTGGTAAAGCAACTCTCGACTAGCATCCGGAGTCCGCCTTAGATCATGTTCTAAGGAGTCCACCTCTTTAGTGTGGTGCAACTAATTGTAGGTTAGGTAATCTTGACGTACACAAATCAAGATTTCTGGATGTAAAAAGCGCCCGTATTTCAACAATAAGAACTAAAACATTTTTTACAGTTAGGAATTTCCTAAATAAGACACAAAGTAGTAACTTAAATAATTTTGTTAAAATTTGTAGTCCCCTGGCTTGTCCTGACCAAAGTATTAAATTAATAACAAACTTAAATACGGAACTGGAGATCAAACAGCTATATATAATTTTATATGATAGGTCAATAAATGTTTCTTCTTGATATATTATGACTAGAGGCATTTATATTTTCATACGATTTGAAAACTTATGTGTGTTCAGAAGAGCCCATGAAACATTATAATACTTCGTCCCTAATTACACAGATATCAATCATTCCGTGCCTACGTTACCCAAGGCTGCTGTATTATTAGACATCTAAAAACAGCTGATAAATCTTTATTTCAATGACGCAAGTCCGTATCGTCGCTATTATTCAAGTAACGGAATCAAAGCGAAACAACTGGGAAATGTCTAATAATCCGGCATCCAAAATTTCCTATATGCGGTAGCTTATCAATAGCTTTAAGACATTATAAGCCGGTGTTAATTTTATTTTATGAAGCTATTAGCTATCCCAAAAATGTAAAATAAAATAAAAACTCCGCTATCATTTTAATGTCACAGGTGACATCAGAATCATAGTTCTAATGTCACATGTGACATTAGAATGATAGCGAGTGCGTCGCTATGAGTTAGGCGCTAGCCCCCCAGATGAAGTAAGAATTCAACAAAATTGTTTTAAAAAACTTTAAATACGAGCTTTTAGTACTCGTCAATACGAATAAAACGAGCCTAATCTCGATGAGTTTGTGTCAAATTATTGCGGAGTTCCTACGGCCACCTTCTAGCTCCAGCATTAGATCAGCTCCATATCATCATAATATTGCATCGTCACGCGATATAATATACCTACATATGCATGCAAAATTTCAGCTCAATCGGAAACCGGGAAGTTTGTCAAATTTAACATGCAAGATTTCATTACAGACACCAGACAGGTGAAAGTAAATAAAAGCTTGTAAACGCGATAACGAAGTTAGAAAAGAACGAAATAATATGGGAATGGTTTGATATCACGAATCCTTCTTATATACAGGATGTAAAAAGACGTATACTGAAGCCCGCATCTACGCATTCAGACCATTTAATAAAGCAATATAACGAAAAATCAATGATGTGAAACGAAATTAATTTTCAGGCTTAAAAAAACCACGACAATAAATACTCCGCAATGTAACGCGTGCCCGCGCCTGGCTTGCGCATACGCATATCGTGTCGTGTTAGTGAGTCAGTATGAGTGCGTGTAAAGCAAGACGAGTTTTCGGCGCAAGAGATTCCTTTTCAGTCATAAATTTTGTTAAGAAATACAGATTTTTTCGTAGATGTTTCTTTGGACGAAAATTATCAAAATACATTTCGAGCAGTTTTGTATAATAATCTCGAAAAAAAAATTGTAACTTTAACCTTGAATATCTCGGCAACTATTAGTTTCACTTTCACAACCATAGTCTGGAAGAAAAAAACTTAGTGATAATGGGAGCAATACGTGGGTTTCGGTTTCGGTACCGGTCTTTTTACACCCTGTATTGTCGTTCCATGTGTAAGCGATTCAAAAACGATAACGAAGTTAGAAACGAACAAATGTATGGGACTGACACACGCTTTCGCTAAATCACGTGGCAAATCGAAGTAAACAATGGTAGGTACCTACCTATTGATTCGCAACGAATCGCTGAAGATGCGATTTATATTTCGTTACTTTCATATACTACTCACAATAACTAATTTTGAATCAAAAATGAAATGAAAATATGAAATTTTATCATAATATATTTCAATACTAATAACATAATTATGTGGCCGTTATTTTGTTTTGTGTAGATAACCAACATTTTGTTTTCTTATAGAAAGAACAATTCGACACAGCGATCGCTACAATCCTGTTACGTTGGCCAGGAAATAGATTTCGTTATCTCAGAGACGATGACGAATTTAGATATCGTTTCGCTACGAAATGATTGTCACTTATCTAGGCCTCCAGTACAGCTATTGTGTAAGCGCACACCTCTAAACAACAGAACTTTGTGCTTTTACTTAGTAGCAGTATTATACTCTGGTCAAATTGTGCTTTCATATAAAATGAGCATAACAAGAAGACGGCCGCGCAGCACTCATTAGCGTCACGAATAGAAAAATAACAAACAATATAAACAGCGGGGGTGTGTGAATTCATTCTCCTGGATTCAACTCAAATATATTTATCTTTCTATTTTAAAGACGTCAAATAGAAAATAGCTCAAACTATAAATACTTACATTTTTATACGACAACGTTTATATCACAAAAAACCGTCGAAGTGCGAGTGAGAGTTACACTCGCAAACCACCAAGGATTCCGTACATACTGATCTAAATATGTACTATGGTTTTTTTTCTATAATATGTGCTAGACCTTTGCTTCTTGCCAAATTTCATGATTCTAGGTCAACGGGAAGTACCCTATTGACCTAATTAATAAAAAAAATATCCTTGGATCATCTTCGGATTAGTTACTTCGTGTTTTGTTATTGACTTATTTTGTGACAGCCGACATGTGCGGAAACAAGACAAAACCTTTGATTATTATTGTTCTGAGATTATTACAATCAAAAAGGACAAATCACGGAGTAAATAATCCGAGGATGATCCATGGAGTAAAATTTTTATTAATAAGGCCATATAGGTTTTGATTCTCTTGTGAAATCGCAAAATATGCGAAAATAGGTATGCGACCTATACAGACATATAACTTTATTGCCTTGATAAGTTGGATTTTTTTACAGCTGAGCTGTTGACCCGAATATTTCATATAAACTAAGGTAATACGAGTATCTTTACGCGTTCCCGACCCGATAAAAAGGGTCTTGACAGACAGACGAACAGACGCACGATAATAATAATATTTTATTTCAGGTAGTGTCAACCCATACAATTGCTAATAATAAATTGATTAGATACAATTGAGAAATTTTACTACACCCCAGTCCATATTAAATTATAGGAAAATAAATGTCAACATAATATTACAAACATTAAATTTCACAATGAATTGGACCTGTTACACACATTTTGTCAGGCACCAAAATAAAACTAGGTGGTAGTATTGGTGTGGGCATCGTCCCCTTCTGTGAGGATGTAATGTCGCAGATGAAGGCGGCGATGTCCATAGTATCTCTGTGCTCATGTCCTCGGAAGAAGCTTTTATCCTCCTTTAATCATTGTTCTCAACTCATGTCGCTGTCGAAAAGGATTCTGACATTGACGTTTAGACACAACTTTTTTGTATGGTTGGATGACAGAAGGCGACCATAATATACAGCCCGCCATCCATGATCACGTTAAGGTGGCTCCAGATGGGCTTGATTATAGCCTATAGACCTCCCCACCTGGGGATTACCTCTATGTACAGGTTGATTCTCTAAAGGCGTTGAGACCCGGCCGGTAGCTTTCCTGACTGTCCCGAGTATGCCTGGAGTAATGGGTCTACTCAGACCCTGAATCGACATCGAGGTTGGTCTAGTGGGGATGTCCTATACAGGATGAGTCCCACACACGCCTGTCGACAAGCCTTCAGCGAATATCTTGAATTGTACTTTCATCCAAAACATGTATGGGGCAGCAGCATTCCCCACGTAAAAAGAGGTAAATTAGTTGTCCTATAGCAAAACTACGTCCATGATTTGAATGAATTATCCTCTTGATCATAGAATAACAAAATCCTAGTACCCAGTTTCTGATGTATGTACGTAATGAACGTACGCAGTACCTACCTAAAATACGCAAAACACTGAACTCATGTGATCAAAAAGATCAGCGATATACTTTTCAAAGAACAACAATCAGTCCGTCCATCAACTTATCATCTCTGGATCCGAGTCACTTAGCTGAATGTTTTTATTGCGCTGACAGCAAAGGTTACCCGATATATGCCGAGTGGGAAGGGCGTTAGCCTGCCGGGCCAGAATTAACCCGGCACAATCGGCAACACGCCACGCGGAACACTACGGGAAGCTGTAGCAGTATTTCAGGCGACTTATAAACTTGCCGTTCAATGCACAAGCTTCTAAAATAAGGGGAATGTTGGTATGGCTTTTAATAATAGTGTTGCAATACGTGTTACTGGCCAAATGGTGTAAGGTACAGGTTACAAAGTTACAAAGTCTGCGACGATCAGGTACTCTTAAAAGAATTCGGTATTGCTATTTTTGTGGGAATATTTTAAGTAACGACATAATAATATCATATCAACGTACTGTGAGAATATTCCTTACTTACCAGTTGTCGACATACTCGTATTTTTGCTGTAAGCTGTATCTACATGTGAACTCTATCGCGATGCCACGAGATATGCTTTGGTTCAGATAATAATTGTGTTGTAGTTATTCTCAACCTCTTTTTCTTTATATGTATATCTTCTAATAAGTTTTGATTATGCAACAAAACGTAGTAGTTTATATCCCTCTACAAGATTCCAAGTATTTCTCCCAATTTCCGATAGAGTCAACAATTTTATTCCTCTCTTAAATTTACACTAGCTGTAACCGCGAACTACGTTTCGCCTTATTATTATCTGTGGTTTCGCCATTATAATGTTTTCCCGTTTTGGCCACATTTTTCATTGATGCTCAGCTCCTATTAGTCGTAGCGTGATGTTATATAGCTTAAAGCCTTCCTCGATAAATGGACTATCCAACACAAACATAATTTTCAATTCAATTTGAATCAGAAGTTCCTGAGATTAGCGCGTTCAACCAAACAAACAAACTCTTCAGCTTTATAATATTAAGTATAGATATCCTGATTGTCGAGGCTAAATAGTTTCATATGTTACACATTATTTTCTTTTCTAATAAGCTTTTGCTCATATTTCTGACATCGATAAGTCTAATTAATTAAGGGTTATGATGTGAATTCTATACGAACATTCGTGACGATTCAGCGGCTAGGCGTAAAGACAAATTATGATTTCACTTCAGAAACCGCAACCGCTTACAATCTATTTGGTGACTGATCTATTTATGCTAGGTTTTACCAGCGTCAATATTAGCGTTACCACTAATACTTGCGGCATAATTCGCGTTACTGAACGCTTTAAATACCCCAAAAACCCTACTCAGTTCTTAACACTGCCAATGCCACATTCAAATTACCGCGTATGCTGTTGGTCGCATCACTGCCGTAGATAAGAGGGGCCATGTGAATCAACTTACCTACATAGAATGAAGTTTTTAGTGTACCTATACACTAGACAAATTAAAATCTTTAATCTGGACACCCCCCATCGAAAAGTTATACCTACGCCTATGGGTCACATAATTATGACATATGATGTCAAATTTATTGCGTTTTTACGGCATAAAGACGTAGGTGGAGCCGCAACATTAGTGAACTAAATTTATTCTAAACACACTCGTGTATTCTATTCGTAGGTGGCTTCAGACTATCTATAGATAGCAGCGAACACCTG
Organism: Schoenobius gigantellus; assembly: GCA_963935595.1. Classification (NCBI taxonomy): domain Eukaryota; kingdom Metazoa; phylum Arthropoda; class Insecta; order Lepidoptera; family Crambidae; genus Schoenobius; species Schoenobius gigantellus. The sequence goes on along the minus strand of OZ012555.1, from coordinate 7,766,720 downwards.
AACTATATTCCAGTATGAATGAACTGACAATAATAACGCAACAGCTATTCGTCGTATGCCCATTGGCATGCTTTCGTTTTGATAATAAAAATGTAGCGTTTAGTAGCTAGTGCCGGCAGGGAAAGTATGGAAGCAAAATAATTACCCGAAATGGTTACCTCAAGCAGGTTCGCATTCGTTCGCAAACCTTCGTAACCGAGCCGAATCAATTCGTCTTGGTTACTTACTAGATAACTAGACTGTGGTTTCATTTCCTTTCCGTTCGATTTGTCAAATGCCATTCAACAGGCCTATTATGGATCTTTCATCGTATGACATGGTATAAGTTGTGAGATAAGGAAGTCATGAATTGCTTCATTTGGTATTACGTGGCCGTATCACCGAACTCCAATTATATCATCACTATGGCATAATTTCAATATGTCTGTCATCATGATATAATGAACGAATGATCAAAAATCTGATCGAAAATCTTATTTTTCGTTTTGCACTGTGATTTCATATGATATCATTCGAAAACCATGAGAACGGTAATAGGCCTGCAGAAAATTTTAGAAGGTGCGGCTAAGACTTATTAAAAGATAATCCGTTTGAGGTAATCATAGATCATATTTTTATTATAATATTTATTGCCTTATAAATATGCGAGTATTAAAAATTGCTAAACACCACACGCACTATGTATTAAAAACACAAGATTATGTTGACCAATATATTTTTTTATTCTTTATTGTACAAAACCAAAACAAAAACAAAATCGTTACAATCAAATGATGTACAAGGGCGAGCTTATCTCTTTAAGAGATCTCTTCCAGCCGACCCTAGATAGTGTATCAAATAATATTAGCGGGAAGATGGTGACATATAAGTAAAGATAATATGTATATTTGAGAAATATAAGATTTTTGAAAATTTATTCTTACACTCGATAAAGTTTCCGACAGCAACTTGGTCTCGGATATGTTTCAGAAACCAGCAGCCTTATACACAAACTTTTTTTTTTAACGTTGGGAAATGCTTTACGCATACCTCGCGCTTGGGAAAACGCGAGGTTATGTCGGACTTATTCACAAACCTGAAAATAATTATAATGATTTTAGGTTTATCTGGATAAAAAGACAAAAAGCAGTTCAACATTAAAGTAGGTAAGTAAGTACCTATCTTTTTTTTTATTGCTTATCAAATTTTTGCAAAAATCTACTTATTCTAATATACTTAATGGATGGGCGTGCTGGTTTTTTTTTCTACTCGGCTTAACCACAGAAATTGCACAGAGTGAATCACTTTCACTGTCAAGTTTATTTCTATATTTGCTACTTCAGCAAAAAATCCTCTTTAACTATTGTAAGCCCCATTTGTAAACTCTTCCTCTAAGCAATCATGGTAAGGCTCCTGATCACATATGTGCTTAATTCGTTCTTGATGAAAGATTTATTATACTAGTCAACAAGTGAACATCAACAAAACTTCCATTGGATGATATCTTTGATCTTTGAATCTGAATTTGACGTGACGTCCCTATTAGGTTCCCGTCCCTAGGTTCAAAAAGAACAACGTCAAGCAAAATGCCAAAATCATGAATAACTGTTAATGGGTCCATTACTGTTAGCAGAGTTCCAGGTGCAGCAGCGTATCAAACTTGTAGGATCGAGAGAGAAGAAATAATGTTTGTTTATTATTGGAATCTTTATTGTCATCTTAATATAACCCAATAATTCAATTATATCAATAGATTGCAATACAATTTATAGATTTATCTCAATAATTAAAAAACACATCTTGCGGAGAAAAGAAAACGTCAGAGCAAAAGAGAACGAACATAGACCATGCTATAGATCATAGAGTTAATAGTGAAAGGTAATTGCCATATCCATGTCATATTATCGATGGTCCGTTTCCAGGGCTACCTTGTTCTTGTTATTTACTTCACTCGTTTGTGTACTAGGAATATACAATATTTGGCCTTATTCATAAAAATATTTAAGCAATGTTTAAGTTAAGTAATGTTGCTGTCTCTTTTGAGTTCCTTTCTTTTGTAATGAGATTGAAAGTGACAGCAACATTATTTAACTTAAACATTGCTTAAATATTTTTATAAAGTGTGATTATACAGGGGATTTGTTAGAGCGACAACTCCGTGATCGCTTTGCAACAGGATTGAACCACCCGCAATTAGAAACAGATTTACGACAAAAATGGTCGGATCTTTACCACACATCAGAGAACAATAAGAAAGAGGTCACGTTTCAAGAATTGTTTCTTTTTTGTACAACACGTGAGATTGCAGAGAATGACACAAGCTTTAATACAGAAGAAGTAAAAACACTGAGTAAAAACAATAAAAGAACGCACGTCAACGCCGTTACGTACGTTTACGGCTCAAGGGCTAAAATTAAAACCTGTCAAACTACGACCTGGCCAATGTTTACTTTGTGGGAAACTAAACAAACACACATATAATGAATGTCCGGCAAAAGACAAAACATGTCGTGCTTGTGGTCGTGAAGGTCACTTTGAAAATTGCTGTATCAAGACAGGTAAAGCATATCTTACTCAGTACAACAACACTAAACTCAACAGAATAAAATGGGATCGAACATCAGAATCAGAATCGGAGGAAGATACCGAAGTAAATCCAGTTTATAAAATTAACACAACAAAGCGGTGTAAAGGGATCGACGTATACATCAACGATAACGAATGCACAATGGACGGATCCAGGATCTATCTACTCCATTATAAGTACGCGATTTTGGAAACAGATTGGTTCATCAAAACTAAGCAAAGGCCCGACACTACAGGCATACTGTAATTTTGAACTGAAACCCAAGGGTCTAGCCAACGTAGATGTAAAAGTAGAGGGAATACAGAAAGTGCTTCACCAGTACTATACTACAACGCTGATAGGGCTGTGTCCAAATATCAGGTAGAGTGTGCAGATTTACCGGATCAAAGTGCAATAAGACAAACGACGGCAACTCAGGAGCCTGAACAATCGTTCTGTGAAACTGAAGTGATACGCCCAACGGAGGTGTCACAGGTGTGTCAGGACCAAGTGGATACCCAATTAAACAAAGAACCCACTACTAACATCCAAACATCTGAGGAACCAGCATTGAGGCATACCAAACGGACAGTGAAACCACCACAACGCTTAATAACTGAGATGTGAGACTAAGTAGAGGAAGAATGAGTGTTAAACGGAGGATGCGGAGGAATGCTATAGATCATAGAGTTAATAGTGAAAGGTAATTGCCATATCCATGTCATTATTATCGATGGTGGATAATATCGATTATCGAGGATGTATTATTTCATGCTATAACAGACGAAATACACAGATATTATACATCCTAGGCAATGGTAGGATAAACCATACAGCCATGCACATTAATCACTATTTTAACAATAACTCAGAAGAATAACTAAAGTTAGTTATTGTTCTGAGGTCCGTTACATGTTTCTAATCCATTTGGCTTGCCTCGTTATTACACAAATGCCAATATAATGTTTCCACTGAACCCTTCAGCAGACATATTTTATTACTATACTTATTAGCCGAGAATCGTAATCAAATTCGTAATCAAAAAACCTGTTCACATCAGTCATCCAGAGGAGTAGGTTAGCAAGTAATTGTATTTCTGCTACTGATTACAACATAGGTACCAAGTTGAAAAACCATATCGTAGAATGTGCTCATTGTGCTCTGCTACTGACTGTAATTAAAATCAATTCTCCCCTTGCTACTTATACTGACATTAATGTTGTTTTTCGCTCCGTCCAAACTTATACCAAAATTATTCTGTGATTTATAGTTATTTGCGAATCATAAATAATAAAAAAGTAGCATATCTGCCCTCGCAGTCAGTTATTCCAAGAATTGGGAGTTTAAAAATATCAAGAATAACTCCCAGTAGGTACCTACCATCCTACGTAGATGAAATATTTGGTTTTATGGCTCTAAAAATAAATATCTTTGCAACAACTTCTACAGGCTAACCGGACTATTGAATGAATCGGAGAGCTTATATTTAAAACGAAGGTATTATTTTTAGGTGTTAGGTATAAATTTTGTATTATAAAAACGTAAATGTAACGTCCTTATAACGTAATTATAATGCAAGTTTAACACTAAGATAGCTAGATTTCTAATTTACTAAGTAGGTTGATTTTAATCTAATAACAAACAAGTAATTAGTTACATTATTTTTATAAATAGTGAACTTTTAATACAACGACTCTTCCAGTTCCAGTACCAAAATGTAAATATTTAATTATTTTACGCAGAAAACAAACAACATTTAAATTACATTAAAAAGAATAGTAACTAGGTATGTAAATTAATCTTAAAATGAAATATTGTGTTCGTATTTCATTTTAAGATTAATTTAATTTTCATTTTAAGAAAATAAGCAAGATCACATTAATGCTATTTATCAATCAGAAATTCAGAAATTATTTTTACTTTTTATTTCCGTCTGAAAAGCAAAACTGTTAATTGTGATTTCTTATATAATATGTGGAACATTAACCATAGCACGAAAAAAAGCGAAAAGCGCGAAATATACTTATTATAGTATAGTGTGCCTCAGTAAGTTCTTAAATATGTACCTAGCCTTAATTTCTCTTATATATGATACAGATAACTATAGTATCTGGGTCATCTTTCGCTCCGCTTCTTTAGAGAACTTATTAAGTTGTTTCAGTAGTTGATGATGCAGACTCATCCATGAAGCAAATACAAAGAGGAGATGTTATAAGCAATTAGGCCCAGCTCCTATCATTAGAGTCTTGACGTCACGCATTTTTAGTTTAAGCTACTTTACGCCAGAGGCGCTGACATCAGTCGATCTTTTTATCTGTCGGATTAGTACGTTGTACGCTCTTCCTTTATTTTAGTTTTAAATTACCTAAATACAAAATGAAATGTTGTATTCTATCGTGCAAAAGTTACACGGACGACAGAAACAAAGTGAACGAAAAAAAAATATCTTTCCATTTGTAAGTACATTAAAAAAGCATTATTAATTTATTACTTGACGTATTGCTTCTAGAATGTTCGACGCCACATGGACGCTGCTGTCAATATGCCGATAAAGCACAAAAAGCCCTCTAGTGGCGAGTAAAAATACTAACGAAAGCAAAGGATGTATTAAGGGCGAAAACAAAACACGCAGTTTTAACGATTTTAATTTTTAGATTATATTGACACAGCACCTAATAAAATTATCTTTCTCCTACGAATGTATCTTTTAACATAGATTTATTGTTTATATGAAAACATAACAAAAATCTTTTGATGTTTTATAGATTTCCATCAGAAATTAATTTAAGAAATACATGGCTTAAAATAATAAAAAGGGACGGTTGGACACCAACAAAATACACTAAAATATGTTCACTTCACTTTGATGAGGAGGATATTGTTAAGACTAAAAAAGGATATAAAAAACTGCGAGAAGGTGCTTATCCAAATATCCAAATCCAAATCCAGATTTTATATGAAACTAGCTGTGCTCGCGACTTCGTCCGTGTGGAAGATCTTGATAAAAAGTAGCCTATGTTATACCTTATATAATTAGCTAACTATTAGTTAAAGTCCCATCAAAATCGGTCCAGCCGTTCCGGAGATTAGCGGGAACAAACAGACAGGCAGACAGACAATTTTTTTAAAAATTGTGTTTTTGTTATTGGTACCCGATATACATTCATACCCATTTAGTAAAAACTTGTTATTTTGTCATTACAAACAGACACTTCAATTTTATTTATTTGTATAGATATAGATATATATATATATATAGATAATATAAGACCTTTCATATTATACAGAACCTATATGCGTATTTCCTAAGATTTCGAATTAATAATTAAGACTTAATATTCGCTTTAAGAATAAAATTATTATAAAGATTAGTTTTGTTGTTTTACAAATTCGAAGAAAGTTAAAAAATATTATTTAAAAAAAATATTTTTCTGTTATTTCTTTTCCAAAAATCCCAAATTTTAGTTACTTTCACATATATTACACAAAGAAAACAAAAAGTCACAAGAAACTACAAAATTACTACTATTGCAGCTAAATAAACTGAAGTCCATTTATAAGTTTTCACAAATAATGAATGCATTGTAAATGATAGAAAATTTTTATAACTAGATTATCTATTTTTAGAATGATTTATTTTATTAAATCCCTTAGTGAGACCCTGTACTAGCACTGCTGCCACCTAGTAATATATAGCGGAACTTTTATGTTAACGTCAATAATGCTGGCATTTTAGTCTGTACAAGCACTGCTGCCACCTAGTAATATATAGCGGAACTTTTATGTTAACGTCAATAATGCTGGCATTTTAGTAATTCTACTCGCTACAAGGTGACAGTGGCGTCGCGCACCTCCCCCCGCACCCCGATTTCTGGCTTCACTTGATTTCATACGGAAAACGCGATAGGGCACCTCCTCTTTGTATTTGCTTCATGGACTCATCTCCCGGTGCCGGAAGGTACTATTGCGACCATCCCTCTATATGGATATCAATATTATATGAAAATTAATATTACCAGTGGGAGACTGAGAGACTTAGTTCAGAAGTCCTCTGCGCGGGAACTAGGCTTGCCAACTCCCAGATTACCCAGTTCGACATCCGTGCCGGGACTTGGATATACACGGTTAATTGTAAAACACCTGCAGCCTTGCAGGATTAGATACCTAACATCATTAACTATAATAATAATAATGTCCTCCTAACCGATATTCGGTCACGGCGGCTAATCTCCACAGAGACAAACAGCTCGACTCCTTAGAGAAAATATCACGTGATCACAACATTGAACTTCAGGCTGTACCCGAGCACCGGGGAGAGAACATTTTGAAGCTTTTCGAGCAACTGTGTATGACACTTAACATCACTATACCTGAAACTGACATTCGTGCTGCAAGAAGAGTCGCAAAATTTAACAGCACATCTCCACGACCCCGCAGTATTGTTGTGACTTTGTCTTCCCCACGACAACGAGATCTGCTACTATCAGCAGCTCATCGTTACAATAAGGCCAACCCAAATGGCAAACTGAACTCTTCTCATCTAGGACTGCAGGGTGACTGTTGTCCTATATACCTCGCTGAGCACCTGTCCCCATTAGTGAAGCAGCTGTACGGCGCGGCCAGAAAATTCAAAAAAGAAAACAAATTCGACTTCGTCTGGATAAAATATGGGAGAGTGTTCATAAGAAAAAACATCAACTCTAGTGCATTTGAAATCAAAAACATGGAAGCACTATCCAATTTTAAAGAGTGACGGGATAACTCAGTTTTCGTTTTGGCTTGTTTACAGCACTATAATATGTGTCAATATTCTACATAACTTTAAATAACTTTTTAATGGTACTTATTTACTACCAAAATGTTAACAGAATTAGAAACAAGATGTCAAACTTTTACCTTAATGTTCTTAACCATAGCTATGATATAATCAGTCTCACAGAAACCAATTTTAACCAGAGTGTTTTTGATGGCGAGTTTATAGATAATCGTTACAATGTATTTAGGCGGGATCGATGTGACACAAGCAACTCTAAGAAAAATGGAGGTGGAGTAATGATCGCCACTAAGAAATGTCTTGATGTTGTTCGTTTGTATTCATATGAAACTCAATTCGAAGATATTTGGCTAAGTATCTCTTTTAATAACAATAATACAACTCTCATAGTTTGCACCTGCTACTTGCCACCCTACTTGACAAGGGATCTTTTAGATTCATTTTATAACAATCTTCAAAATATCATTTTGAATGCTGCCTCTAATGTTGACTTTTTGTTACTGGGTGACTTTAACAGCCCTCACCTAACATGGTGTCCTGGTGTTCTACCAGCACTAGTACCAACAAATCCTCAGGATTTCAGAGCAGAGTTACTTATAGACTCTATTAGTGTTTGTGGTTTGTATCAATATAATAACATAAGGAATGCCAATAATAAACTTTTAGATTTAGTATTATCAACCAAATCAACCCTACAGGTATACGGTGCAGACTCTTTGAGTAAGCTGGACAAACATCACCCTGCCCTAGTAATCGATGTACGTATTACAATTGTTAAACCTTTATTAAATAACAATGCACATCGCTTAAATTTTAGAAAATGTAATTACATAAACATTAAAACAGATTTGATGAAAATAGACTGGTCAGCCTTATTTAGTGATCAGGATATTGACGCCTGTGTCTCAGAGTTCTATAGAACACTTAATATGTTAATTAAATTGAATACACCCCTTATAAGGGAGAACTCTAATAAATACCCAGTTTGGTTCACTCCTGCACTTATCAGATGTTTAAAGGAAAAAAAGAAATATCACAAATTGTACAAAACTTATCAAAATCCCAGGGACTATGATACATTCTCATTACTACGTCAAAGATGTAAATTGCTTATTGAAGAATGTCACAAAAAATACATGACATTGATTGAGGGTTCTGCGCGGGATGAGATAAAGATCTTTTGGCATTATGTGAATCAAAACAAGGGCAAGTTTTCCATACCTCAAAGAATGTCTCATGGTGGTAGAACATCCAACAGTGGTCATGGTACTTGTGAACTATTTTCTACATACTTTGGTTCTGTATTTGTGGAGTCTAGTCCAATAAATGCCGTGCAGGGCTCATCAAGTATAAATTCAGACACATTAATATTCTCATGTCAATCCTATCATGAAACCTTCTCAAGGGTGAAAATTACCAGAGATGATGTATTGGATAAAATAAAACAAATTGATCCGAATAAGGGTGCAGGTCCTGACGGTATCCCTCCCTACTTTATAAAAAGCTGTGCAGAGGAATTATCTCTTCCCCTTTCGATTCTATTTAACAAATCATTAAGTGCTGGAGTTTTTCCAGCAGCCTGGAAGATTGCTCACATAGTACCTATTTTCAAGTCTGGTGACAGCTCGCATTGTGAAAACTATAGACCAATAAGTATTCTATCTTGTGTTGCAAAATTGTTTGAAGCCTTAGTTTACAATCCGATCTACAATCACATTAAGAATGTAATATCTACAAAGCAGCATGGCTTTGTAAAGAACCGTTCAACAGTGAGTAATTTATTAGAGTACAAATCATATCTATGTAGTGTCTTCGCTAGTGGTGGTCAGGTTGACTCTGTTTACACAGATTTCTCTAAAGCTTTTGACAAGGTTGATCACGGTATTCTATGCCGTAAACTTTCATTTTATGGATTTCATGGAGACCTTTACAGATGGATCTGTTCATACTTACATAATCGGAGTCAACTCGTGACATTGAGGAACTACTCATCTGCACCTGTCAATGTCAGCTCAGGTGTACCACAGGGATCGCATCTCGGGCCATTACTTTTTATAATCTACATTAATGATTTAGTGGAGCGGCTATCCTGCCCCTGTTTATTGTATGCCGACGATCTTAAGATATTTAACGAAATAGTAACAATTAACGATTGCATTCGTCTTCAGAATGACCTTGTGACTATCCGCACTTGGTGCGTTGCTAATAAAATGAAACTTAACATACAGAAATGTTCAGTAATTACTTTTACTTTAAAAATTAACAAAATCATCTTTGAATATAAACTTTTGAATAACACATTGCAACGCAGTCAATGTGTCAAGGATCTAGGTGTTCATTTTGACGAAAAACTTAGTTTCAGACCTCATTTCGAGCACATAGTTAAAAGGGCAAACCAAATGTTAGGGTTTGTGGCGAGAATAACCCAAAAATTCAAAAATAAGGAATGTATGTTATATCTTTTTCAGTCACTTATTCGAAGTGGACTGGAATACTGCTCCATTGTGTGGTCTCCATTTTACTCAGTTCACACCAAAAGAATAGAGGGAGTGCAGAATAGGTGTCTTAAAATAATTGCTTATCGTCTTAATCTTGGTCGTCGTTTTTTGGGGTATGAGGATAGGCTTAAGTATTTCAAACTGACATCTCTTGAGATTCGGCGTCAGAGACTTGATATGGCCTGCTTTTACAAAATACTGCATGGAGCTATAGACTCACCCTTACTTCTATCCCTCATTAATATTAATACTTACCACAGATCTAGGAACCCTCAAACATTTTCCCTGCAGGTATATAAAAATAATACCTCCTTTTACAATCCGTTGTCACGTATGTGCAGATTGTACAATAAAATAGTCTCAAAAAACGAACAAATTGACATTTTCTCATATTCATTTATTACTTTCAAAAAACGGATCCAAAATATCATTGTGTAGTGGAATATTGTCTTAGTCCTTGGGAATTCTATCAGTATCTCTGATCTCTATCATTGTTTAGTAGGTTACTTAATAAGTTAACAGAACATTTCTCTAGATTTTTAGATTGTGATTTTAATAATTGATAATATTTTAATTCTCTGGTTGACGCTGTCACCTGTTTCATTTAACTAAGTGTTAATGTGAATGGAATTATAACTTAAATAATGTTTTATCGTAATCGTTGGGATTGGAAAAATTTTTGTACACTCTAATGGCCAACTACACTAACCTTGTCTTAGCTTGGGACGATCATGTGTGGCACTTTGTAACATTCTTCTCATTGAAGATAAGAAGTGACGGTAATCTTCTTAAGGTTATCTTGGCTGGAACGGGGTTGGTGAAGTTGACCAATATTTGGTTTGTTTAGTTTTTAATTTTCCCCAACATGTAAACTTATGTTACCGCGACATACTATGTGCTAGATGTGTGCACTGATTTTTGGGTTGTAGTCTAGTGTAAACTATAATGTACATTAATATTATTCGAGGCATCAGTGATTACAATCTGTATGTGTACCTTTCTTAAATAAATAAATAAATAAATAAATAAATAAAGAGACTGCGCAGGAGATATTATAGTGCACAAGTGACTGCGCAAACGCAAGTGCACTCTCTGTTCCTTCACTCGCCTAGTCCGATGGGACGGTTAACCGACACGACCGGGGCGAGATCAGGCGCAGGACCCACTGTGCCTTCCGAAGCACGGAGGAGCTTGAGGTCTGCGCAGGAGATATTATAGTGCACAAGTGACTGCGCAAACGCAAGTGCACTCTCTGTTCCTTCACTCGCCTAGTCCGATGGGACGGTTAACCGACACGACCGGGGCGAGATCAGGCGCAGGACCCACTGTGCCTTCCGAAGCACGGAGGAGCTTGAGGTGTTTCTTTTATTTTGGTCACCCATCCTAGGTCTGACCACAGCGAACGTTGCTTAACCTTAGCAATCGTTTGCTGAGCGCGCGCGCCTATGCGCATTAACTATAACGTTTGTTTAACGAGTTTTAAGATAACTCAATAAATTGAACAAAAATCAATTTTCATGTTTTTATTGCACTGTCGTGACATTGACAAGTCTATGTTTCATTAATAAACGACCGCGGAAGACGACGCTACACTCGCACGCTGTGCGCGAAGAGTTACAAACATTCTAGAGGTATATTGATTTAATATTTTTTTTTGTATAAAAGTAAAATCTAATGAATTATCATAAGTAGTAGAGCAAACGTTGTTTATGATGTTAGCTATATAATCCTGGGAGGTTGCCGGTGTTTTACAAATAATCCTTTATAAAGCGGGACACAACATACCGCATATAATGCGCTTAGAAAAACCGAACAAATACATATCATTTTTTATCATATACTAAAAACCAACACAAGTGGAAAATGGGTACCTATACGCAACGCGTACGTATTAAATTTCAATGATGTTGATGTATAACAAATTACTTGGGTCAATTGCAACCCAACAGTAGTTGCCAGTTGGTACAAGATAAATACCTTATAAATATATAATCACTGACATTCGGGTCAAAAGATGTGTCACCACGCCGTTGACTGGCTCAAAGTTAACTCAGAAGCGGGATATCCCGAAATCTGGAACGGTTGGCAAACCTAACAGGAACCTCTATCCTACCTATTTCTGCTGCCAAGCAGAGGTGATTGCAATTGCTGTATTCCGGTTTGAAGGGTAAGGCAGGCAGTGAAATTACTGGGTACCTACCTACTGTGACCTGTCACAAGTCATCTTGTCACAAGTTGTCAGTGTGCATTGGGTTCATGTCGGGGTTGTATATAGGTACATAAATGTCAGTCAGTTCCTGTAACCAATTTTTTTTCTAGTTTGTCCGATTTCATTTTTAATTGTTTTGCTTAGGTATAAGTACTAAGTACAAACGCTAGGGACTATTGTGTCCATCCCCACTCTGCGAATGGGATGCAATAGTAGAGGTGTCGGCGTCCCTGGGTGTGACGGTAGTGTTTGTCATCCTCGGATCCGGTAACCACTTACCATCAGGTGGGCAATCTGCTTATTTGCCAACTGATAAAACTCTTCGGCATTAATCGGCATTGTCATCAATCAGTTACCACCAGAAAGAATTTAAACATTTTCACATAGTAGACAAATAATATTAATAAATAGTGAGGAAATAATAAATAAACAGATACATACTTAACTAATAATAAAATAAGTAAAAAAAATAAGAAAGAGGTTTTATTGAAAATAAAGATAATAATGATGTACATAATGTACTAAAAGGTTCCTTAAAAATAATTCAGTAGATCCTAAGTACCAGTCATCACACCACTCTTCTCATCAATCAAGCTAGGGTATTGATCAGACAAAAAAATAAAATCGTGGGGAGTAGCGTAACTTGAGAATAAATATGTAAATAGCATTTTCATCCCCCCATCTCGGAAAGAGTATTTGTGCTATTCGATATATGACCGCCAAAGCCGTTTTTATCCGCTTGAGGTTAAAGTAAATTTGAATTAAGAACATCGCGTGCACTATGTATGTGATTTCAAAACATCATTTTAAACCTATTTACTTCCATCTCCATGGTGCGGAATTTATCATACAACTTTTTTTAAATTTGTTACAAACTCAGACTCTGAACCTCCTTGGTGTACTTTTCTAAACAGCCAGTGTGAACTTAGCGCAAACTTCTTTGAGCGGAATAAGCCGCAACAATTACGCGGTGTTTCATCATATTAAAAATTTAAAAAGTGGACATAAATTGACGGAATACTAATCTGTTATGTATCTGTGACGGAATTCAAAAAAATAGGTAATAATCTCTTATGCTAAGATTTGAATATTAAGGCGCATAGTGATCCCAATGACCTTGCGTCGATCGTCCCGCACTGATTACATAGGAGTGAGTGAGTGAGAGTGATGGGAATATTTAAGCAAACCTTTACGCGTAAGATGAATTATTTCAATAAAAAATTAATTAAGGCGAATAAGAAAAATCTAAAAAGACCATCCCCTAGAATATTGTTCACTTTATTTATTGAAATCGAAAGTATATGATTTAACCTAATATTTACGACGCGATTAGGTTTAAAGTTTTAAAATCGAGGCATGTTTGGGTCACATTTTAACCAAGTTTTAATTAATTTATCAAAAAATTAAAAAGACTCCTCTAAAGAATGCGTTGAATAATAACATATCTTTTTTTAAGATTTTTTTATTCAATATTTATGAAGAGAACCGGTTTTTTTTTCTGCAGTGATTTTTTATGTTTGACCTTACTATGCGCCTTAAAAATGAATTCAAGCGATTCTGAAATGTTGACACCTGTGGGGTTACTCTTGAACCGAATCCGATCGATCGGCATTGAGATTGTGATTTTTTATATGCTTATTTTTGCGCATTGGCTCCAAATTGACCGCGTATTGTGCAGATTTCCGGTGAACCAAACTCAGTATTATTAAATTTTCTCAAAATACGGATCCAATTTGGCGCTAGTGTTGTTACTCAAGCATATGAAAAATCACAATCCCAATGACGATCCGTCGGAAATGGTTCAAGAGTAAACCTACAGATTCGATAAAAGACGAGGCAAATTGTGTTATCGGTTAACAATCTACTATTTTATAATGATATAATAATATGAGCAGTTTACTGTTGATTGAAATTTCTAACGCCCGTAGAAAAGCACTCGTTTTGGAATATTGCCAGTGATTATTGATAAGAAAGTTTATTTTACGAAGCTGTAAATAAAGTCCGGAAAGTGTTCCTACTTTCTGGACTTTCCATTACTTATTTTGAAGTCACGATATCGATAAAATGAGTAATCAAAACAGACGTTATATGTTGCCGTTATTATATTATAATATTTATGTAAATGTCGAGTTCTCTTGTATATTCTTGTATATATTTCAAGACACAAAGTGGCTACGAGTAATAGAGGCAGTAAATTTGGCGCAAGTTTAGTGACGCAGTAGTGTCGGTGTGAGGCATGTCACGTATGTCGTGGTAACCCACCAAATCACATTACTAAATCAAAACGATGCTTTGAATGCAGATTTTTCATTAAAAAGAAACCGGTCAAGTGCAAGTGGTTCCGTACAAACTTCTATAACTCCCTAAATATGTAGGTACGTACATATTTCCAGTTTTAAGATTATCCCCTTAATATACGCTACTAGCTTTCCGCTCGCGACTTCGCCCGCGTTATTTTTGTTTTCCCGTGGGAATTACTTTTCCCGTAGGAAAATTACCCTCTGTAAAGGACACCTTGGTCTCAAACTATCCCTATACCAACTTTAATCAAAATCGGTTCAGTAGTTTCGAAGCCTATTCAATACAAACAATCAAATCGTCCGACTGTCAACCCTCGCCTTCGGCTCGGTACGACATTTGTCGGAACTCGTTGCAATGACAGGCTTCCCGCACTTGTAGTGAAAATAACTATTTCAGTTTCAATCAGTAGTTCCTGATTCGTTCAACCAAACAAACTCTTCAGCTTCATTATAATATATACTAGCTGTACCCGCGTCTTCGTCCGCGTGGAATAGTAACGATTGATAAAAAACACTGTGTGGTTACAAACACTGTAACATGAGAATTTTATTAATCTATACAAATAAACAAAATTGAAGTGTCTGTTTGTAATGTCAAAATAACAAGTTTTTACTAAATGGGTATATCGGGTACCAATAACAAAAACACAATTTAAAAAGAATTTGTCTGACTGTCTGTTTGTTCCCGTTAACATAATTCCGGTGGTGTTAAATCAATTAATATGTTATCAGAGTCACTCATTTTATAGAATAGAGTAGTTGACTCATATCAAAATTTATTAAAATATTGTTTATTTCTAACAGTATTTGGCATAAGGTTCCACAATATACCGATTTTAATAAATAACAATGAATGATTACAGTAAAATTTTAATTTGAAAATGCTAGAAATAATCTTTTTTTATCTCACGCCGTAAACGCTTTGATATCCTGTGGTCAGGGCCGTGACGTCACTCATATAGTAAACAAAGAAATGTCAAAGGACAATGTCGAAAATCGCCCCATGACCAACAAAGATTTGATTTACGTTATAATTATATGCATTTTTTATAACACACATTACAAATATATGTATTCGACGGACAAATCAAAAATAATTAAAAGTACTTTCAGAAACAAAACCAAATGAAGTAAAATAAACGAATTGTTATTGTTACCTTTGCTTGATTGAATGGAATTGAGTCGATTTTATATTGGTATTGACATTTTTTTATTTGTATAAATTATGTTTTTATAACTTCTTTCACAATTTACAACAAAAATTAAATTTAAACATACGTCAATTGACTACTCACGCGCTGTCGCTTGTTAGTTCGTTGTGTTGCTTTATAATTTCGAGATTTCTTATTCTTTAATACGTGGCTTTGATAACGTTCTTTTATTGATTGCAATACTTAATTATTATTTTAATAATTGTATAGGTATGGACTATGTGTTTGCTCTAACGAAATAAAGTGTTACTTCAACTAACCCCAAAATCTGATTCATTTTGGTAGATAATTCGATTTCGAAGCTTGTCCGCAGTAATTGATGTGGACGTACAGTATTTACTAATGTCTAATTATACGAAAAGCATTTTTTCACTGCTGTTGGTACTGGGGCGAACAATGTATGGACGCAGAGCAATGTCCTTTGATTCAACAACTCGTCTATTTGCACTATTCTTTCCTAAAACTGGCAAAAAATCGTCCAAGTCTCCGTTATTATATTTGTAAATATCGTAAATTATTTGTATTAATAGCAAAATCAACCATTGATGTTGGATTTGTGAGAGCAGATAGTACAAATCTTCCGAAAATAGACAGATTGATGGTCAGGAGATTCTTTGTGTATCGCTCTAAACAATATAAGTACAGTTTCAATACTATTATAATGAAGAACGGTTACAAGTGTACTTGTCAAGATTTTCACGCGGCAGAAGAGAGTTGCAAACATGCATTTTTGGTGTGGTTGCACCATCACAGTGAGGAGCTATTTTGTACAGCAGTTGAATGCTATTGGATAGAATTCTATCTCTCAAAAGTCAAATAAACACTCAAAAATATTTACTTCAAGAGAAATGTTGAAAAGAAAACATCAGGATCATGTGTCAAATACCAGTGTAGTACTGCAAGAATTTGTAAATGAACATAAAAAGAGAAAGATTGGCAGTTGTTCATTTGTCAAGCATGAAGAAAATTACTGGGAGGAAAAATATATATACATTCACAGACACAGATTGTGACATATTTCTTAAAAAATAAAAGACCTCTTCAATGAAGAAAGAATAAAGTGCATAGAAAACTAAACCACGAATCATCAATACAGAAGTGCTCTTTAGTTCGAGCTTCGTTATGAACAATAACAGCTTCCATGTGCTATAAAGTCAGCCAGTGCATAACACATGATGGTTCTTTTGTTGGGAAATCTTACAGACACCTACGAGTATATTGAAATGTGGATAAAAGTTGAAAGATGAAGATTTTGGTTGAAATTTGCAAAATGTGACCTCATTTCTGATTAATACCCTGTAATAGTCTATTCAACAAACGGTATCCATAAAATTAGATTAATACAAAATTGTCATGCTCTTTTACTGAAGATAATGTTAATTATCAAAGACGAAAAACTGTGAACAGTATGCTTAACTCAAGTATAGATGCAGATGTTTTGTGCTAAAGCAAACAAAACTTATATACTTTTGTGTTGCTGCTAGCAGTATGTCATTTTGAAAACACTCAAAAGGTGACAATATTAGCTATAATAGGTATTTGTTCTAACAATCTGTATGTCAAAAAACTTATTGATCAAATAGTGCCATTTTGGAAACTCTAATACATTTTTCCTAAATCATATGAAAGTATTACTTCATAATAAATCACTTTACTATTATTTTGACTTTTATTACCTGCGACCTTAAGGCAATATATACAAATTAATAAATTTGATCTAACTCTATTACAGCCTATTTGTACTTTTGGAACATATATATTTGAGTAACAATGATAAATATGAGCAACAAACCTATAAAATATTATTAATCTTTTAAGGTGTAACGGAAAATAAAACACATGTAGGTATTTCAAATTAAAATATTTTGATTCAACTTAAACCTTTACAAGTCATTATTGTCAAATAAACATAGAACATTTTTTTAGTGAAGAACAGAATGACTAATGTAGTACAAAAATTTATTATGTCATCTTTAGATGTTAGTTATGTATAAAGTAAAGTAAAAAAATGTCTTTATATTATTTATTTAATAAGAAGGGTCTTGTAAATTAAAAAGAGCACAGGCTGACAACACAGCAATCACATTTAATATATTTGTATACGGCTTTAAAATGGATAACTTGCATATTCTTGCGTAAGCTGTTCTGAAATTTACCAGCCATGGTGGCCAGCAGGTTTAATCAGTGAAGATATAACATCTTTCAGTTTTACCAAACTGGACCTATTTACTTCTATGGTGCTTTGGTATATGAATACTTGAGTTATTTTGTTGACATAATGTTGTTCTAGTTGACGGGTCACATTTTAATGTTGTGGCTGAGCATGCACTGCTTTGTATTATGTTGCACAAATTTTACTGCCTTATCAATCTCGTTGTCAAGAGGAGAACAGGTTAGAACACAATAGTTCTCATTAAGTAACCACTGAAAGCAACAAATTTTAATTAGGTACTCAGTAAATTCAAGTACCTAAAAGTTGTTTAGATAAATATATTCATTATGAAACTTTGATATTTTTATTTGTATTACATACTTTTTAATTAATATTCAATTACATAATTATTCAATTGGACATAAGTACATATTCTTTTCTTTGAAACATCATCTAGTGTCAGTGTATAACTTAGATTCAATCAAAAAGGCGTAAATGGTCAAATTTTCTCTCAGTTTTCTGGTTAAGTTAAAATTTGGTTGGTCGGCTGCAGTCAGTTTTCATTCTAACTGAAAGATAAAAATTTAATTAATTTACATACAGATTTGATTTTACATACAACCTAAAAACTTCTATTTTGTTTAAGTTGAAACTGAAGTACCTACACAGATTGTTATTCAGTTATAGTACTTACATTAATGTGATTTTCGCAAAAATACATTTGAGTTTCAGTAGATAGTTAGAGGATTTCTTTAAGCGAGTGTTAACCAAATATTTCGCATGTCTATATCACTGGGTACGTCTAATCCACAGATTTCCTGGAGTCTTATATTCCTGTTCTATTGTCCCGTTCCATATACAGTTTTACTATATTTTGTGATATTTAATAGAAAGCATTGTTTTTGTGAGGTTATTTCGCCCCCGTGCTTTGTTTACTATAAGACTGACGTCATTGCCACAGATAATGAACAGACTATCATGGCTGACCGTGTTTTCGGTCCAAAATTGAAAATCTTAATTTAAAATAGATTTTTTGCACTTTTTAGCCATCGAAAAAAATAATATTCATGTGCTATGGTCTAATACAACAATTATGAACATTTTAAGCCCTACTTTAAAAAAGGGTCAACTAGCCTATTATTAAACTTAACAACAATCAATAATCATGCAGAGAAAATTTTAGAAAAATGGCGCCAAATATGTCGTCGTACGTACACAGCAGTGACAAAGCAAATGCGTGCTATGCTTTGCTTGCCGTGTTTTTAAAAAGCAAGGTCCGGCCGTGCTTTTTGTTATGCTTTGCTTTTACAATACAAAATTTGGTAGACCAGTCAGATTATTTAGCGCAATCTTAACTTAGCATTCTAGAAAAAAACAGGAAAAAAGCAAAATGTCTGTCAGATTCTAGACATTTGACGTTTGGTAAAGAAAAGGCACTAGTGCGTAATGGTGGTCATCCCGCACGCTAAACAGTCCTGCAATATACTACTTTTTGAGCAACTGTATTAAATAGTACATTACTGCAGAGGCCGGGAAGTTAGGGATTGCCGGACGAGTAATGCTTCTTTGACAATAATTACGAGTCCGGCAATCCCATTCCCGCCGAGGTATGTATAGTGCTTTTCTCAATAATTGCGAGGAAATAATGAAAGACGTAATAGGAATTAATTATGAAATTCAGTGTAATAATAATACCATATAAATAAAAACCTTTCATTAAAATAATTTATTGTTTAATGTTGTCTATTTATTCAAATATTTATAATTGCCATGATCTTCGTATAATTTAGCTTTATGATCTGTAAATAAGACAATAGTAGGTACCTAATAATAATAAGCTTCCTCTCTCTTGTTAAACGATTGCGTGCCCAACGGGTCCATAATTATGTTATTTTTTGTGAACCACCTATTTTACACATTATGGTATGCATAAAAGATTTTGAATTGAATTGAATTGGAAACAAATGAGTATAATATGAGTAAAAAAACAAATCAAGCAATTAATTAATTTTTTTTTTATGTAAGGCCCGGCAAATGACCTCCTCCCGCCTGATGTTAAGCGGTGAAAGAGGCCCAAATGAGTTGACAGATAGAGTAGGGACGACATCCACTATCCTACCTGCCCGCCCCTTGCCGGCCTAAAAGATGCTTTTTCACACCTCTTTTGAAGGAACCCATGTTGTAGGATGAAGGAAACACGTGCGCAGGTAGAGATATCCAAATGTGGGATGAACGACAGAAGAAGGAATCTTGGAATTTCTTGGTACGGTGTGAAAAGGAAGATACAGTGTAAGGATGACTCCGAAGGCCCTTACGCGTGTTTCTGTTAAGGAATGGAGAGGGAGGGATAAGGTTAAAGAGCTCCTCAGAGCATTCCCCATGGAACATTCGGTAAAAGGCGCTAAGAGAGGCGATGTCACGACGAAGTTGTAGAGGCTCGAGGGTGTTAGTTGCCTCTACATCGCCAATTATTCGAATAGCGCGACGCTGCAATCTGTCCAGAGCATCGAGGAGGTACTGAGCGGAGCCGTCCCAAAGGTGCGAGCAATATTCCACGCAAGACCTAACCTGAGTTTTATACAATTAATTAATTCTAGTAGCCTAGCATTTAATAATACTTTTTAATTTTCAATTAGTGCAAAGGAAACAAAGCCCATACAGCCCAGTCATATTTTACGCAAAAAATGTAATACCGCTGATTAAGACTTTTTTCTCTCGCAACGAAAATTAAGCATATTTTCGTGTGATTTCATACCAACATTTTAATAAAATTGTTGTCATATTCAAAATGCTTACAACGTGTCTCATAATAACTCCCCATAAAAATTACAATATTTATTTAACCAAAAAGAATGTGTCAACTTTAATAACTTGTCATATCAATCGAAATTAATTGTCAAATTTTTTAAAAATTCAGTTTTAGAACAGTTTTAGGTTGGCACTTTTGATAGTTTAAATAAAATTATATACCTATTATAATTTTTATGGGGAGATATAAGACACGTTATATATGCTCCAAGAGTGCATTTTTATAATGTGGTAGCAATTGGCTGTATGACAAGTTACATAATTCAAGTTATAGATAAATTAAAAAACATTGGAGCAGCGGCCAAAAATGAATTTTCATACTTACTTTCTTGGCCTAGGCCGGGAAAGTAATGCATGAGCCAAGAATTACAAACTTCGTGTCTTCTTTTTAGTACAATAATGCCTACATTTCCGAGCATGTTTGAGAAAAAATTAGTTTTGTGTAGGATGTCCATTTATCAATGACGGCTATAATATCACGTTGTTGTTATTTTCCGACATCCACAGTCGCGGGAACAGCTGATTTATCATAAATGGGCCTAACATTATACTTACATTTTCTTATTAATACTTACTAAACAATTGGAAATAGCGTAGTTAAACAATTTGCATTATTTTCGTATAGAGTTATCGTGATGTTCCCACCTACGTTTTTCGCTTCCGAGTTATGTCGATGTTTTTACGTCGCGTTAAACTAAAGAATTCTCTTCTAGATTCCTCAAGTGCATTACGACGTCAATGGATGAAAGCTGTCAGACGAGACTAATAGGAGCCAACCTGAGCCAACAAACAAAATATTACAGCAGACATTATTTGAAACATTTTAACAAGTCATATTTTAATCCGAGTATGAGTATGAGTGAATGAATGAGTGGAATTTATAAGAAGATAACTGTATTTCAATATCATTAAAATTATTGATAAAATGTAAAACACTAAATAAGCAATCCTAAAACACCTAAAACTATATCTAAAATAAAAATACAATAAAACTACCTACCTATAAATAAATAAAAAAAACCGGCTAAGCGCGAGTCGGACTCGCCCATGAAGGGTTCCGTAGGATTTATGACGTATTAAAAAAACTACTTACTAGATCTCGTTCAAACCAATTTTCGGTGGAAGTTTGCATGGTAATGTACATCATATATTTTTTTTAGTTTTATCATTCTCTTATTTTAGAAGTTACATGGGGGGGGGGGGGGGGGGACGACGACACACATTTTACCACTGTGGACGTGTATCTCGCGAAAACTATTCGGTTTAGAAAAAAATATATTAGAAACCTCAAATGATTTTTGACCTATCCATAGATACCCGACACGTATGGGTTAGATGAAAAAAAAATTGAGTTTCAGTTCTATGTATGGGGAACCCCCAAAATTTATTGCTTTTTTTCTATTTTTGTGTGAAAAACTTAATGCGGTTCACAGAATACATCTACTTACCAAGTTTCAACAGTGTAGTTCTTATAGTTTCGGAGAAAAGTGGCTGTGACATACGGACGGACAGACAGACAGACAGACAGACATGACGAATCTGTGTTGGCTACGGAACCCTAAAAATGTCCTGTAGCCCATGAAAATTAGGCAAGCCGGACGACAATCTGGGAGATATGACCCTATCCAGGGTGGTGATTTTGTAACTCATCGATTGATCGGCAATCGTTATCAGACTGCATGATTTAATAAAGAAGAGCGAAATTATCTTCATTAGCTATAAGTATTGGTTGATTTATTCAACAAATATACCATGACTACTTAGACGACGACACTACCAAACGTTAAACATTTTAAAAATCAGTTTGAATCAAACAGAATTATCAAATCGATGCGATAGTCGATTGCCGATGAGTTACAAAATCACCCACCCGGTCACCCGTCTGGGGATCGCAAACAGGTTTACACCTAGTGATATTTTTTTTATAGAAGGCCAAACAAATGACCCCATTCCACTTGGTGGTAAGTGGAAGTAGAGTCCAAATGTAAAGATAGCTAGTGCGGGAGAGAGGTTAAACGCCGCACTAGCCACCCTCACCTTGCCGACCAGCAAGGTGCTTCTTCACGCCTCTTTTAAATGGACCCGGGATTATAGGAAGGAGGAAACACACGCGCTGGCAGAGAGTTCCATTTCTTAATCGTGCGACATAGAAATGAGTTACCAAATTTCTTGGTACGCGTTTGAATGGGAGTCACAGTTAGACGGTGACAACGCAACGTGCTGGACGTTAGTTCTTAAATGGAAAGGAGAAGGTGGGGTTAGTGAAAAAAGCTCTTCAGAGCACTCACCGTGGTGACGATCCTGATCCTGACGATCCTGATCGACGTGGTATGATTTTTCCAAAGGCAAAATCCTAGCTGGTTTTATACAGGTAAGTGTATCCAAGGGAGGCTCATTCGGTGAATCGGATCTTCCTGATCCCGAACCAGCTCTTCAAAGGGAGCAAATAGGTGCTGTGGAATTTTATCCACCAGAAGGCCGTTCAACTTCGGTTCTACCGCTAACCGCCTCCGTGGTCTGCTGGTCGAGACCACCAGATGTTGATCGGGAAGTCCAGGGTCCGATTCCCCATTGGGGCAAAAGTTTTTCTGCTCGGTTTGGTTGGTGTTAAGGCTTCTGAGTCCGCCTAGCTAGCTACCACCGTCTTGCTTAATTTTGTCACCATAGTAACAATGTTAATAGCATTGTTATTCCGACAACTATATAGAGGTAAAGCCAGTTCCTCAGTTGTTGAGAAGTCCAGGTGAAGCTCGCTTCCACCTTCGGCCTTATCATCACTTATCATTGGGTGAGCTAAAGGCCAAGAGCTTCCCTGTCGTATGAATTCCCTCTTGATATCGTAATGATTACCCCACCTTAAAAAAAGGTCACCCAGAGAACAATACTACTCTAGACAAGTCTAGGCTCACCCGTCGATCAGTGTCTAGTTTGCTGCCAAGCCACACTAAGTACGCCTCTGACATTACTGACGCTGTAGGATACAAACAAAAAATCGCTTCCTCCCGCTTTCCAGAAGATGTATAGCAATATTAGCCGAATCAAATAGCTCGTGAAAGTCAACGTTACTCATTGGGAATGTCTGGGTTTCCGTCGCATAGATCTTTTATTTAAATACGTCTGCGTCCGGACGCGTTCCGGGCTATTTTTAAGCGTATCGACACCAGGGGCTATTCATGAAGCCAATATTCGAGTTTTATACTCATCGCTTAGAACGGGCCACGAGAAAAGTCAGTCTCACTTACTAGATGATAATGATGCATCTAATGAATCTTGACGTCTTACCAGCGATGAAAATATAACCAAACGAGACATAATTCGCTTATTGCTGGGGGGAGAGTTGGACTCGTATTCCATGCGAGCTTAGATAGCAGATTGGTTGGACTGAAGGCTCGTTTGTTGCTTTAAGTTGAGGACGGCAAACTCTAAATAAAATATGATAGTGTATATCCTCGGGAGCAAAAGCAGCAATGAACGACAAACAACGGACGACAAACTTCGATCGTCGATAATGAAAGGAGCGCCTCAGTCCGTCTGTTTTTCTGCATGGGCGAGCGAGCATCGAAAATAACAATGTATGTAAAATTAGCATTCGGTGACTATTTTAGGGTCAATATGCTGTCACATTTCAGTTTATTTTTGTCAATCGGTGTCGGAAGTGTGGATAATGTAGTTGTCACTAGTTGTCACTTATTTTCCGTTTTCTACTAGGCGGCATCATTATAAATCAGTCGGATAATTTACGTCTATTTAATTATCGAACAGTAAGTCCACAATATTTATTTTGGCGCGTACTTTTGTCACAGATTGTTATCCTAAAACAAAACGCGTTTACAAAATAGGCACTAGGCAAACTTTTTCTTTGCTTCACGCAAACCATTATGTTACCAATTCATTGACATTGACATCCAAAAAGATTAAACTACTAGGTCTAGGTACATCGAAAAAAATTAAACTACACTCGTAGACAATTTTAGGTCTCATTTTATTATCACCCAATATATGAAAATCATAATAATGATATAGCTAATTTTTTTTGTATGCGGCCATTTTGTTACTCTGCTTAGCCCAATGGTTGACTGGTAGAGAGCGATGTTCATTTGTTTTATAGTGGGTCTAGCAAATGACTCCTAAAGTTGAGTTGGAAATGAAATCCAAATGCGCAGATATTTGCTAGTGCAGGAGAGATACACGCTGCACCGGCCACTCAAACCTTGCGACCTGCAAGGTGCTTCTTCATACCTCTTTTATAGTACCCGGAATTGTAAGGAGGGAAGATGGCAGGGAGTTTCATTTTTTGATTGTCCGACAATAGTTTTATAGTGAACAGGGAGTGACAGTTAAATGAGGGTGCGCTTTTATTCAATACCTTAGCCATAGAATAGCAAAACGTATTAAAAGTTGGTATTTAAAACCTCAAAATATTTAGAAAATTATTCATAGAGATTAATATCATCAACAGTCAATTATCAACAAGACCCGAGACTTAAACCAGTGCATCTAATCTGTAATAACTAACAGAGCAAAACATAGACAACTACCGTAGGCTTGGATTACAACCAGCGTAGCGCTGGGAGGCGGAGACCTCTCGCTGTCGAGCATGGTCGCGAGGCGGAATGGAAGGCTGTCGCCTCCTTCTGTGAAGAAGTAATCTCGCAGAAGGAGGCTGCGGAGAGGGAGCGGGAGGAAGATCCCCAAGCTGCTCCCCTCCGCCGCAGACGGATAGGCAGGCGAAGGCGGGCATTAGCGCAAGCAATGCCCGTCTAATGACCCTGCCGTGCACGCCGCCGTAAGGCCCTCCGTCTGGGGATTGCCCTGCAAGCGTAGCACGGACCGTGGATAAAACGGGAGACAAATAACACGTTTCTTCTCGCTCTCTCATATAACAATGACGCGAGACGGGACGAGGGTTAGTCACTTTCTCTTCTATAGTCTACGCGCCGTGCTAGGCCTACTGGTGTTCTCAGGCAATCCCCCGTTGGCGAAAGCCCGACCAACTTGGTCGGGTTTGCCCGGGCGCGCTGGTAGTGGTAGTCGTGTGGACCTTACCATGCGAGCCCACAAGGGCAGGGAGAACACCGGGGGGTTTTAGTGGGTCAGCCTGGCACTTTGCCGGGCCAACCCCACGCACACCAGCCGTCTAGCCAACGGCGGGTATGGTGCGTTTGCGCATATCCCCCCGACAAAAAAAGGCTTGGATTACAAATCAAAAGTAGCTTAGAGCTATGCTCGATGTGACCCGAACCAGAGCTACCAACATTGCTCGCAGAATCAGCACGCTAAAGTGGAAGTAGGCTGGTAGTTAATGGAGTAGACAAGTGTTACAGTGGAGACCGCATTTAGGCAATCGTATTGAAGGACGCTGGTTATACGATAGACCGTCGATTTAAAAATGGCTAATAGAGGATATAGCGGACTGGGCTACTTGGCTGTGTCTTTGGAAGAGGCCAACGTTTAGCCTTGGATAGCAATACGTTAATTAAGATGACACTGTCAAATACGGTATTTTGCAAGACTGTGAATGTGAACTTAGTTCCAATTTTAGCCACATTCATTATGATCCTTGTCGCACATACTAACGTCTGTTTTGTTACCATCACCTATGTCAGTTGTCTAATCAACCCTATTCTGTGGACTTTTTCCACTAGAATCCCTTACTATTTGAGACATGTTGGGTGTTTCGGACTCCAATATCTAAAAAGTATACCAATAAATGATATAATACCGTGTTGAAGTTAGCATAAGATCTATAGTCAAACAGCCGAAAGTTTGTTTCTTAGAATAATAAGGCCTTTGTCTATTTCCCGTTATCTTCTTAATGCTACATAGGTACAACTTTGACGTATATAAAAAGTAAATTTTACAAGTAATTTTTGCTGAACTAAGCTTGTACATAAGTGTAAAGTGAACAGTTCTAACCCAAGCAAAGTAAAAAGACTCACAAGACCGAACTAGAAGAAATACCTGGATACAAGACAGAAGCGAAAGTTCTGCATAAAACTGTCTTTTTCCGCTTTGCTGCTGATGGTTTGTGAAATGTCAACAGCAAAGTGAAAAGGTCTCTTTTATGAGAACTTGCACCGTATGACTGCAAATCGACGCGGAAGAAGAGAGAAGATTAATAGAGGCAAGATAATAATGTCACTATACATAATTATCCCGACTTAGCTTCTAACTCAACCGACTAGCAAATCTAGCGATAGGTAAGTATTACATTGTCATGTGTTAAGAAGTATGTTGATTTTCATTGTCAAAGTTTATCATAAAGTCTTTCAGACTGTAAACTTTAGTGCCAGATGTGTCAATCTGGTGGGTTTACTGTGCACCTAAGTATAATTCACTTCACTTCTTTAAATGGCACAAATGCACAATTCATGCATAAAAGGCTGCTTTTTTGAATTTAATTTAAGAAATATGGTCAAAAGTGTCAGCAATGTTTTGGGTTGATATAAAAAGGAGAAAACAATATGTTATTATAATGACATCAAAACATTAGGTAAAAAGGCAAAAGCTCAAATCATAGTTACAACGGTTACAGGATGAACTTATAAAAAAGTCGCTATGGCGAGGTTTTCCTGGAAATCTACGCGTGCACGGCAATTACTTTATTGCGAGGTTATACATAGTTGATAATCGTATAGCTTCTAATGTCGCTTACGCGCCCGTGACCGAACGAAAACGTTACTTTTTACATGTTTTATTCGATTTTTGGAAAACTGAAGTACAAAATAAAATATGTATTTTTGCAATTTTCTAGACAATAAAAATGCACATCTATTGGTAACACTTTTATGCCATTTATTATTTTATTTTCTGATTCACAGCTGTTTTAAAATATTGAACAGAGTAATCTTTGGATTTTTTTTCTATCGAGTGAAATGTTATTAATCATGTTTCTGTCTTTAAGAATGATTAGATAAAATGTTCAACAATATCATATATGAATTTGAGAACTGCATGTTTCATATTCGTGGCAGTACAGTTAATCGAAATTGTATAAAACGAGAAAGTAGCGCCTTACTTTCCCGTTTTATACAATTTGTGTAACTTTACATTTCTACACGAAATACCAAATAATTCATAGTTCGTAGTCCCCGTTTGTGGCATTGAACGTCGAAAGGTTAATAATATACATTTGCACAATAATAATAATAATAATAAATCATTTTATTTGCAAAAATATGGTTACAGAGTTGATATAAGAAGCTAATCCAACATATTTTGTCATTTTTCGACGTGCAAATAGGTACTTATTCTAATGTGAAACATTATGATTAGTCCCATTAAATGCAAAACTTTTATAATTTATCATTTGGGTACAATAATTAATCCAAGCCAAAATTGTGATTACACATTAACAAAAATGTTAAATAAACAAAGTTATAAATGTCAACTCAGTTTAAATTTTTAATAAATGTCATTGCTTAATTTACTTTATTATTATGTCAATTAATCTCATTAAGCTCAGAGTAGAGATAGAAAATAATAATTAAAAAATATTAAATTTATTGATATAGGTAACATCTTAGAATAATAACGGGTAACATTTATATTATTGAATCATTTAAGTATTCGTTAATTGAGTAATACATTTTGTTTAAAAGGTGATTGAAGAACTTATTCTTAAATTTACTTAATGTCAATTGCTTAATATGTTCTGGTATTTTATTATAAATTCTTATTGCCATACAGTACACATTTTTTGAAAATAAATTTAATGGTTGTACCGGAACATATAATAAATTGTTATTTCTAGTCTTTTTACTATTAAATACACTATTCTTTTGAAATAGAGCTCCATTCTTTTTTACGAATACTGCCATTTCAAATATATATAGGCAAGGAAGTGGAAGAATATTAAGTGCCTCAAATAGTGGTTTGCAGCTATCTAAATAATTAGCGCCACATATTGACCTTATAAATTTTTTTTTAATTCGAAATGCTCTTATTAGATCAACTGAGTTGCCCCACAAAATAACACCATACCTTAAAACAGACGAAACGTATCCATGATATGCTTCTTTTGACGTGGTTAGTCTAATTCTATTTAGAGCGTACACAAATCTATCTAATTTTGTAACAATAGTATCTATATGATTTTTCCAGTTTAGGTATTCATCAACATTTACACCTAAAAATTTTGTCCTTTTTACCTCTTCAATCGTA
Organism: Schoenobius gigantellus; assembly: GCA_963935595.1. Taxonomy (NCBI): domain Eukaryota; kingdom Metazoa; phylum Arthropoda; class Insecta; order Lepidoptera; family Crambidae; genus Schoenobius; species Schoenobius gigantellus. Next base: position 7,738,060 of record OZ012555.1, on the reverse strand, counting down.
TCTTCTTTGTGAGTGATGTTTTCAATTCTACTATTATAGTTTTTAAATTGTATGTACTTCGGTTAATTTAAATTTATATTTTAGTTATTTGTTTCTAACCATTTTATTATTTTACTAAGAGATTCATGCAAATGAATCTCTTAGTTCTATATTTTCTATATTGTTTCTATATTAGTGTTTCTATATTTGTGTAATTTTTACCATGTATCAATAGTGTAATGTCATCTGCAAACATAATGCATTTTTGATTAATAGAATTTGGCAAATCATTTATATACAGGGTGTAACTGAACACCCCAATAACATTTAAGGGTATGTATCCATCAGAAGTAGAGATTCTGTAGGAAAAATACTAGTGCTAACAAACCTACTTTTTTCCCATACAAACTAAATAAATTATTTTTTGGTATTAAGTGCCGACAGCCCTACGTAAGCGTACGAGTAATACAACGCTCACGTCATACAAACTGATTAAATTATTTTTTGGTATTAAGTGCCGAAAGCCCTACGTAAGCGTACGAGGAATATTACACACACGTCTGTCACGTGTCATTTTGTGTTTAAATTTCTTTTGTGTTAAGAGCTGATTATGGTTGTCACTTGAAAGTTTTTGCTTTCAGTTTAAAATCAAATAACTCTGAAAGTATTGGGGTTCTAGGTCTCAGACAAGCACCGAAGGTCCATTTAGTATCTAACTTATATGCCCCTTAAATGTTATTGGGGTGTTAAATTACACCCGGTATAAGTAATGAAAATAATAAAGGGGCCATTACACTCCCTTGCGGTACACCGACCTTGTTTGTCATATATTTGCTTCTGTATATGTTTTTATTATTACCATCACATTTTGTAATCTCTACACATTGTGCTCTATTTTTTAAATAACTTTCTTACCATTTTAGAGCATTTCCACGTATACCATACCTTTCTAATTTAGCTAGTACTAACGAATGCGAAACAAAGTCAAATGCTTTGCTCATATCTAAGAAAATAGCTAACGTATGATTCCTATCGTTTAAATATTGGGAGATATTTTTAATCAAGTGATAGATGGCAAGTGTAGTAGAACTATTTTTTCTAAAGCCAAATTGTTCGTCTTTAAGTAGGTTTTCAGAAGTTACAAAGTTATATATTTTATTGTTTATTATTTTCTCCAATATTTTTGAAAGAATTGGTAGTATTGCTAAAGGTCTGTAGTTTTCAATTGAGTCAATTGAACCACTTTTGTGTAGTGGTTTTATAACAGATAATTTTAATTTTGATGGGAAATGCCCTTGAGTCATTGATAAGTTTACTATATGAGCTATCGGTGTTGCTATAAAGTTTTTAATTTTCTTAATGAATTTCGTACTTAAGTTGTCGTATCCTGTTGTATTTGTATTTTTTAGACCCATTATTATTTTGTTAATGTCATTCTCGTCCACCGGTAGTAAAAAGATGCTCCTATCATGGAAAGGTATATCATTTAAAATATTTTTATGGTCAATATTTTTGTCAGAACTGCATGTATTTGTCAAATTAATAAAATATTTATTGAATTCAGAGCAAATTTCATTAGGATTATTTATGTAAATGTCATCTAATTTTATTTTATTTATTTCAACTTTTTCAATATTAGTTTGTGTACATTCCTTAATTATTTCCCACGATGCCTTACAGGTATTTCTAGAAGTGGCAATATATCGTGTATTCATGTAGTAGTAGGAGTTTAAGCATTGGGAAACTAAAGATACATAAGGTAGCAAGGTTTTAAACATTTAAAGGTCTGGGGATGAAGAGCATCATACTCTTAAGAGGAGATACAGGTTTTCTAGAACAATTAAACAAAGTATGATCTGTGGTTGATGTAGATGCTTCATCGGTGCCCCATTGACATATCGGTGTGTCTCGAACATGAATAATGGATAAGATGCGGTTGTCAGCAAATTTGCCATGAGTAAATCATAACTTGTTGGAACAAAGATGTACTTTTCGAACACTGCTTGTTACCGTGTTTAGCGTTTACATAACGATTCCACAGTTTTACAATGCATATGTTTAACTGTGACGATACCCTGTATCTTGACTTAGTAGCTTCGCTATTCCTGTTAGAAGATATATAATTAATTGAATTACAGCAACATGAAATGAGAAATGAATCATCCGAATGAATCCGCTTTTCATTCACGTTCCAAAGTTTACGATCTCGTTTTAAGAGTTATCAAATATTATATACTTAGTTTAACAGCAGCGGCATGGTTAATAGTTATTATTATAATATACTAGCTTTTGCCCGCGACTTCATCCGCGTGGAAATCCTTTTTTATTGATTCCCTTTACAAATTCCCGCTGCCCATCCCTTTTACGCCCTTGGAATGATTTCGGGGATAAAAACTATTTTTTATCCTTCCCCACAACTCAAACTAAGTATACACATACCAAATTTCATCTAAATCGGTTCAGCGGTTATTCCTGAACGTGTCGTACAAGTTATTTAATAATTAAAAGGATCTTCTAAATAAAACCACCATATAATTCACAGTATGTCAAGAAGACTGTCATATATTTTCCTATGTATGATATTCCTATGTTAGGCCATAGACATAGCAAGAAGTTACAATTCGTAACATCCTCCCACGCCAGGAAAATGTATCATATATAATAATTCATCAATCGATAGATGCAGAAACAAATCAAAATAGGGAATAAGTCAAATTAATTAATAACATATCACATTAACGCACTTGGGTTTTATCAAAACTAAAATACAAGTATGAGATCAACTTAAATCAATTAATTACATATTACATTAACACACATGGGTTCAAACGAATGTAAAAGAAATAGCTTTATTGTAAAGAAAACAAAAGACAATCTCACTACCCCATTAACTAAAAATATAATTGAAATCGGCTGGGGAAGGCTACTTTCCTCCCGCTTCGAGTAACATAGGGTACTGGAGCTGGTATGTCACTTACCGTACTCTGGTTACTTTGGTTAGATTCAGAAACGACAGAGAAAGGGAGCTTGTTACCTTGTACTTCCAATTTGTACAGCCGCTGAACTGGCCGTATTTTTATTCCCGTGGAAGTTTTGACTCGCGCCGTTCTCTGTACACCGTCTCTACCTGTAAACAACTCCTCAACAATAGCAAGCGGCCATTTTATTCTCTTCCCTTCCGTTTCTAGAAGTACAATATCACCAACATTAATAGTATCTTTCTTCTCGTTGCCCTTCTGCACGAGAAATGTAAGATAATCGGTTTTAAAACGTTCTCGAAATTGATCCCTTAATTTTTGCATAAAACGGAATCGCATATTTAAGCTATCCGAATCAATAACGTCCAGATCTACCACCTCTGAACTTGGGATAGGTTGGATAAAATGTGTTGGAGTTAACGGTTCTAGATATCCTGCTTTATCGTCATTAATAAAAGTCAGAGGGCGTGCGTTCATTGTAGACTCGCAGTCGCATAAAATAGTCTGTAACTCCTCATACGTTACTACAGATTTTCCTAAAACACGCCGGAGTAAGTCTTTAAGCACCCTGATAAGGCGCTCCCAGTATCCACCCCACCAAGCAGCTGTAGGAGCATTCATTTTCCATGAAATACGATTCACAACACAATGTTTTTGAATCTCATCCCAATTCAAAGAGTTAAGTAAATTTTTTGTTCCTACAAAATTTGTGCCGTGATCTGAATTCAACATACCCATACGACCGCGTCGAGCTATAAACCTTCGCAGTGTCATTGTGAAACCTTCAGTTGACAAGGATCTTGTTGTTTCCAGATGAACAGCTCTATAAACCGCGCAAGTATATAGAACTATCCAACACTTTTGTCCTTCTCTTAAAAATAGTGGTCCTGCTAGATCTACCCCCGTTGTTTGGAACGGTGCAGCACAAACGATACGTTCAAGTGGTAACGGTGCGGTAGGAGCAGTGGACGCCTTTGACCGATATCTTCTGCAAATGACACAAGTTGAAATTACTTGCTTTACCAGCCTCCGCATGCCAACAATCCAGAACCTCTCACGCAAATCAGACATCAATTGATTGGCACCAACATGCTGTAATTGTTCATGTCTTTGTCTTACCAGCAACTTTACAATCGTGTCTTTAGAAGATAGTAAAAAGGGAGATTTGACACTATCAGGAAAATCTGACAATAACAGTTTCGTTCTTACCCTAATTATTCCTTCGTCATCTGTGAATGTTGATAAACTACTATTCTTTAAAACTTCTTCGTCCTTCGATTGTATTATTTTGATAACCAATTTTTCCGCTTCATCGTACTCTTCATAGTTTAACTCTCCTCTCTTCTTAGTAATATGTCTAACATTGTACATAAATCTAATCATCCATGATACCATTCTAATAATCTTCGAATATTTAGAAAAATATTTACTAATCTTTCGTAGGAAATCATCATAAAATGTTATATTTACATTATTTACAATTATTTTTGTTTCCATATTTACTTGTTTTTCATCATGTACAAACTCTGATCGAGGCCATAGATTTTGTGAAAGTCGTAACCATGGAGGCCCTTCCCACCAACGAGTTTCATACAATATCTTTGCACTACACCCTCTAGACGCTAAGTCCGCCCAATTATTTTCACTTAAGATGTGGTGCCAATTTTCCAAGTTAGTGTTTTTCCTTATTTCGGTTACCCTATTTTTTACGAATGTCTTTAATGACAACTCGTTCTTTATCCAACACAACGTGACACTCGAATCTGTCCAACAGTACTCACGATAATTTATAAGATTAATATTCTCTCTTATACTTTTCATAAGCCTCGAACCTATCAAAGCAGCTGTCAATTCTAACCGAGGTATAGTAACCTTTTTTGTGGGTGTGATTCTCGACTTAGCAGCAATCATTTGCACTGATACGTAATTCTCTTCTTCAGCTCTTAGCAATACGCACGCGCCATACCCGTCTTTACTCGCATCCACGAATAAATGGATACTCACCATCATGTCTTTCAAGGCCTTGGTCGATACAAATCTGCGTGGAATCTTACACTTATTGAGAAAAATTATGAATCTGTACCAATCGTGAAACTTTGACAATAATTCGATAGGCAAAACGTCTTCCCAGCCTAACTTAAGCTGCCATGTTTTTTGAAGAATGAGTTTTGGAACCAACCAAACAGGTGCGGTGTAACCTATTGGGTCGAATGTGCTTTGTGCTATCGACAACAATTCCCTTTTTGTAATATTTGCCAAGCTTTCAATAGACGGCATGTTGTCACAATTACAACACAGCTCATCCGATTGAGTATTCCAGTTCATCCCAAGCACTGATATGGTTTCTTTGCCTGTTTCGTTAATACCATGAGACGTTACCCACATTCTGAGATTAAATTTTGCTGCCAACATGATTTCCTTTGCCTCTCGAATAAACCGATCAGCCTCATCACTACTATCGACACTTAATATCGCATTGTCAACATAAAAGGATTTATTTAACATGTTTGCTGTCGCACCTAATTTACTATTTCCCTCGTAAGAATTTAAATGATATTTCAATGTTGCTGCAAGTATAAAAGGACTGCACGTCAAACCAAATACAACCCTACAATGTCTGTAAGTTATCAATTCTTGCAGAGTTTCATCTTTGTACCATAAAAATTTAAGGTAGTCCCTATTACTTTCTACTAAACTTATTTGTAAAAACGCCTTTTCGACATCTGAAGTAATAGCTATTACACCTTTACGAAAATCGAAAAGTAAATTGGGAATAAGTTCAATAAAATTCATGCCTTTTTCTAGACACGCATTCAAGCATAGACCATTTTTGTCCTTAGCCGAAGCATCGAAGACAGGTCTTATAGTACTCGTTAAACTTTGTTCTTTAATTACAGGTTTATGAGGCAAAAAATGACCTATCTCCGAATCGGTATCAACTAACTCAATAATACCTAAGCTTAGCCAAGTTTTAAAGACACTATCGTAATCTTGAAATTTTCCCGTCTTTACTAACTTCCTTACCATTACTTCTAATCTTTGTTTGGCTCTATCGTAGTTAGGAAGCAAACCACCATATTCTACTTTAAAAGGTAATTCAACTTCATACGTCATATCGTCAGTTCTCTTAACTGATTCCTTAAAATTCAGCCACGCATCAGCTTCTTTTTCCGACTCGCTCTTTTCCTCCACTGGATCTCGAATTCCCAATGTCTCCAGAGCCCAATAGCCTGTCAAATCATCGTCACATGTACAGACCATACTTATCGCATTAAAATTACTATTTACATATGAACTTACCTGGTTTCCTTGTAAGGTCCACCCTAGTTTGGTGTTCACAGCTGTCAAATTATTTTCTAACTGAATTATTGAACCTGTCAAAAATAATCCCAAAACATCTGCCCCAACCAATAAACCAATATCTGTACAATTATAACCCATGTCTGTCAAAGTAATATTATACTTACGTAATAAATTTACAATGTCAGTGTCATTATCATTAATTTTTGGTACATTGCTACATATATTATTCTGACCAATCGCTGACAAATTAAAACTGAATTGTTTATCTAGTGAATGGATCATAAAATTATAGACACAATATTCTTTACATTGCGTTTGCACTCCTCCAAAAAGACAATGTGTTAGTTTTTCTTTTCCTGAGACCGGTACATTTAGTTTTTCAACGATTTCATTTTTTACATATGTACGCTGAGAACCGGAATCTAATAGTGCCCGAATTGGAATTTTCTTGCCTTTATATTCAATATGAAGTACTATTGTCTGTAGCCACGTCGGTTTTGACATATTAATCATAGATAATGACGTCGATTCTTGCGGTTTTTTGTCATAAACTTTACTCTCCTTGGTTTTTAAGTCGGGACATAAAACGGTGGAATGTCGTTTTGAGCATATAAAACATTTCACAGAAGCTTTGCAATTTTTGGGATGATGACCTATTCTTAGACATATAGGGCAAGCTTTCTTATCTTTCAAGCTTTGCTTTCGTTGTTCAAGGGTTAATTTATTAAGTTTATAACATTCGATACTTGCATGCGAATCTTTATCACACCAAATGCAAACGTAAGATCTCTGTTTTGTACTTGTTAGTAAACACTCTGCTGTTGCAGGCTTGTCATCCATTTCCTTAAGATCATGACTAATGTTTCCGATAAAAGCCTTCTTCGTGATCGCAATCCTTTGCTCAGATTCAACCTCTTTCCTAACGAATTCAAGCAAATTTGTAAGTTCATCAGATACGCCTTTGTCTTGAGGTTTGTTCCTCTCCCAACATCTAAGAATTTCGTTAGGGAGAGCAGACTCTACCATCGGCAGTAAAAATAGAGCGTACTTTTCTTTAGTGACTTTGAGCGTCTCTAATGCACGTAAATGAGCGTTTAGCTGATCATACAGTTGAGTTAAAGTACCCTTCTTATCTGATAGTACAAGTGCAAAAATTTCTCTTATATATATTTGCGCTAGCAAATCGTCTCTGGCGTATCGGGATTTAAGCTGAGATATGCAATCTGGATAAGCACTTGCCGGAAAACTTTCGACTAACTTTCTTACTTCAGTTTCGTCTTTCATGCATTGCAAAAGGTATTGATGTTTATCAATATTATCAATATTTGGATCCTCGTTAATTTTAGAAAATTGGCCCCAAAATGGTAACCAATTGCGTATATTGCCGTCAAATTTTGGCAACTGTAATTTTGGCAGTTTTATATTTTTTGGTGAAATATTTTCAGATACGGAAGTTGTTGATCCTGCTAATACTTTGTATTTTGCAATAACTCTCAACATCCGCGTGTTATATTCCATTACTACCTCTAGCTCATTTTCTAAAATTTGTTCATCGACTTCAGTCAAAAGTAAATCTAAAATAATTTTATCAACTCTAAGTAAATGATCATACTTTTCTTTTAATTTCTCGAAAAGAATTTGAGTCTCTATAGCTGTTTCACGGCGGTCTATCGTGGCTTCTAAATCATTTACACATTTAGTAAAAATGCGTCTCACCACAGTTCTCTCCTTTTTCTTATTCTCCAAGTCCGACATTATCGTTGTCACGGTCGCCACAGTATTCCTGAACGTGTCGTACAAGTTATTTAATAATTAAAAGGATCTTCTAAATAAAACCACCATATAATTCACAGTATGTCAAGAAGACTGTCATATATTTTCCTATGTATGATATTCCTATGTTAGGCCATAGACATAGCAAGAAGTTACAATTCGTAACAGCGGTTATTAATTCCCCATACAAACTTCCATCCCTCTTTTCTCCCTCTTAAGGGGTGATTTCTGCGATAAAAGCTATCCTATGTCCGTCTCCTAGTTCTAAGCTACCTCCCCACCAATTTTCAGTCAAACAGGTTCAGCCGTTCTTGAATTATAAATAGTGTCACTAACACGACTTTCTTTTAAATAGACACATATGTTACGCTCAAAGACCGATAACGCTCATTGAGCGAAAAAATAGCTCACAACGCGTTGTGGTCACAGTAAAACATCCACATGGCGAAATTCGTGTTATGGCTCTAATGAAAACGCTCACAACGCGTTGTGGCAATCATAGAAAGACCACATAGCGAAATTCGTGTCGTAGCTGACATGCTATTCGACCACGACGCGTTGTGGCGATGAAGAAGAGACATGAGGAAACACCAAGGTCGAGAAAATTCAGAAATAGCTATTTATAAAAAGTATTGCTGTCGCGCTGTGCCCCGAACAACTGAACTGAGCGCAATAGGGACAACTGCAGCTCGGACCGAAAATACGTATAAAAAAAAACAAAATATACGTTTCGTAGTCCCTTGTTTTCTCCGCGAAAAATTGACCGATTTAATTACTTTTTGCGTTAAAAGTTAAAGCAAGGCTTTTACTGTGTTTCTATGCTTTGCTTTTTTTTCATATAATCTTGTTCAATTTGTTTGCTGGTCGTTTGAATACAGCAGATAATTAGGTCGATTTTTTAGGTTTTTGAAGGTTTAATATCTCTTTTAGGGTTCCGTACCCAAAGGGGTAACACGGAGCCCTATTGCTGTTGTGTTTGTGTGTTGTTATGAGCATCAATCCATCAGGTTGATCCTCTATCAGTTAGGAAACAAAGAAGGTATATTCGACAGACTTTATGCACGTAATGAGTTTACACTTTCTGAGACTAACTTCATTAACATTTGTGATGTACCCTCAACTTCGTCGTTAACACTTCGCTCAGCATCAATGTTATCATCTGGAAGCAAGCATAGGGTTTATAATGTGCCACTGCAAAAGATACTGTATTGATAAAAAGTGCAAGTGTCGCTCGAAGAATATAAAAAGCAACTCACAATTATAGTAATTTCTAATATAAGTACATTGTTGTTGTTTACTGTTGACTAACAAACAAAACTCAAAAATCATAAAAAAACTTAAGTCCCTTATTATTTTAAGTACCTACCTTATAAGTAATTTACTTTTTTTTCTTTTTTGAAGGACCTATGCTGTTAGCCACAGATGGCTACACCTTGATTATTTATAAGAAGGCGAGAACTTTGGTGGGTCCTCAAGCCTCGTTTGGCTTACCTAACCTGGTGGGTTTCTAGCTCAGAGAGGCATCACCACAGGGGTGTCCCGCTCTCTGAGTAGAGTCACCAGGCGACTAATAGCCGGTACGGGGAGCGACTGCAACGCGAGCGCGCCTCTAAGCATGCTCTACATTCCCGTAGTTCACCGGGAGGCGAAACTTTCGCCAGGGAACAAACATTGGCGGGAACACACGAGAGCGGCTCTCAACATTCCCGTTTGGCTCAGTTGAAAACTGACGCTCATACGAGATGGACGTCACTAAAATATCTGCTGCTGCGGGGTATTCGCCGCAGCATATTATAACTATTTGGTGATTTATGAAAGAAGAGTTATTAAAAAACGCTTGCCAATATTATGTAAATAACTCCTTAAAATATTACGGTTCTTTTCTGCTACACGTTGTATGTAAAAAGCAGCTTAAGCATTTTTATACGCTTTTTCTATGTAGTTTTGTAAAGAATCATCAGGCCTAACCGTTACATCAGAAAATATAGATATCGAGTTTTGAGAGTTCACTACTGATGGGCCAGAAGATGGAGACTGTTCCGGGATGTGGATTAGGATGGGTTTTTGCGAAGTATTCTGATGTGGTGAGGTAGCAGTGGGAGCTCAAATCTTTAATGGGTATATTCAATATTTTTCAACGCATCATGTACTTTGTTGCTATCTTCTGGATCCCATATTATAGAATGACTCTGGTACAATTCTCAAAACGACAATTCAAGATCGTGCGTCCAATTTACCAACATATTTAAAGATTTACGTACGCCAGTTATGGTGTCTGTCGGCTAAATGGTGCTTAGACAGCGCGGGAATATGGAGAGATAGTTTCGCCTTAGCAAGAAAATTGACGAAACTAGCCGAGAATCCTTTGATGGTACCGACACGGAATGGATAGAAGGCGAATATACACGTGACAACTGTTGTAAATGATTACTATAATCTGTGGTACATGTTGATTCTATAAAAATATGTTGTTGATCTGTGACATTATAAAATAGTAAGTTGCTGATTATTGAGTGTTTTATTTTAAAATTTAAGAAATAACTAAAACATGGCGCTGCGTAATTAATACAGTGATTAAAATAAAATACATAGTGTGTAAAAGTTAATAAGCATAATGGAAACATTGGGAAATCGTATAGACAAACTGATCTTGGGAGATGGAGACATCTCTCAAAACAAATCAAAATGGCGATTGTTTAAACAAAAATTTGAACTTTATCTAGAACTACTCAATCTCAAGGAAGAAAAAAGCAAAATAGCTCTATTTCTAACTAACCTGGATGACGCAACATTACAGATATATAATTCTTTTGGCTTAATAGAAGAAGAGTTAAAACTAAAAACTATAATTAAAAATTTTGACGATTATGTATCTATTCATACCAATGAAGTCTACGAACGATTTAAATTTTTCTCAATTAATCAAGACTCCTTGCCGGTGGATACTTTTATAAATAAACTTAAAATTCAAGCTGAAGAATGTGGCTTTGACACACAAAAAGAATCTCTAATTAGAGACAGAATTGTTTTGGGCTTAACAAATAAAAATTGCCAAACCATGTTACTTAAAGAAAAAACATTAACATTAAAAAGGGCTATAGAATTGGTCCGATTAGCGGAGACTCAACAAAAACAAATAACAGAAATCCAAGAAAACAAATTGGAAATTATGGAAGTAAATAAAAAATATAAGTGTAAGAAATGTGGTTATACACATGAAACAAAAAAGTGTCCAGCCTTCGGGAAGAAATGTTCAGTTTGTGGGAAATTGAATCATTTTTCAGTTGGGTGTTTTAACCGCAGTCGTTATCAAAAGAAAAGCACAGAAGAAATTGAGACGTTACAGGATAATGAAAGGTGTGTTTATGTAGATTTAGTAGGTAATAAAACTAAGTGGCTAAAAAATATAACTATAAATGGTAAAATTTTACAATTTAAACTTGATACGGGCTCCGAAGTTAATTTGATCACATTAAATGATTTGAATAGTTGTAATTATAATAATAGAAACATGAAGAAAACACACATTACATTAGTTACTTTTGGAGGTTTTAAAATTAAACCAATAGGCTCTATAATTATTAATTGCTCTTATAAAAATAAATGTACAGAATTAGAGTTTATAATTGTAAATAATAATTGTACTTCATTATTAGGGTTACTAGGATGTAAAGCATTGGGTTTCATTAAAGAAATTGATGAAATTAATTTAAATAAAAGTTCTGGTAAAAATGAATTTATAAACATGCACAATAATCTGTTTCAGGGAGTAGGTCATTTTTGTGAAGAATATGCCATAAAGATAAAAAATGGTAGCGAGGGTAAGATTTGTGCTCCACGCAGAGTCCCCTTGTCACTAATGAGTATAGTTTTTGCATGTAGAAAATTTCATAATTACATTTTTGGTTACAAAGTCAATATACTGACTGATCATAAACCCCTAGTAAATTTAATTGAAAAAGATATGTATAAAGTTGTGTCAATGAGGCTGCAAAAAATGAAAATGCTTTTGTGTAAATATGATTTGAGTATAAAATATCTTCCTGGCAAAGAAATGTTTATCGCAGATCTTTTATCTCGTAACTGTCTACCTGAAAAATATGATCATGAGCTAAATATAATGGGAATTGTTCATAGTGTGGAAAAATTTGACTTAATTGATCAGTATCAACTGTCAGAACATACCACAAAGGATTTAGTTCTTAGTCATGTAGTGAATTATATACAAACAAAATGGCCTAAAGAGATAAAAAGTGTTTTACCAATAGTCAAACATTTTTGGAGCTTAAGACATGATTTAACTTGTGAAAATGGCATATTATTTCTTAATAACAAAATTGTCATACCTAGTAAACTACAAAATAAAGTACTACAATTGTTACATGAAGGTCATTTAGGAATAACTAAAACAAAGTTAAAAGCAAGACAGTTAGTTTATTGGCAAGGTATTAACAAAAGTATAGAAAATTACATAAGCTCTTGTAGTGTTTGTGAAAAGTTCAAAATAACAAATAGCTGTGAACCTTTAATTCCACACCAAATACCAGAAATACCTTTTTACAAAGTAGGCTGTGATATTTTAACTTGTTATGGTAAAGACTATTTAGTACTTATTGATTACCTATCAAAGTGGATTGAATTAAAAAAATTAAGCAATAAAAATAGTGAAGTTATTTTAAAATTAAAAAATATTTTTTCAGTTCATGGTATACCGGGAATAATAATAGCAGATAATATGCCATTTGGTTCAGAATTGTTTACAAAATTTTCTAAAGAGTGGAATTTTAAGATCATTACTGGCAGTCCAAGGTATCCAAAATGTAATGGAATGGCAGAGAAAGCCGTGCACATTGTTAAAAATTTAATTAAAAAATGTACTGAAGACAAAAGTAACATAGATAGTGCTTTGCTGAATTACAGAACCACACCAATACCTTCCTTAGGGTTTTCACCAGCAGAAATATTAATGGGACGCAAATTAAGGACTAAAATACCTATTACAGAACAATTGTTAAAACCGGCGTCTGTACCTAATCAAAAAAAAAGAATTGAAGAACACCAGAATAACTATAAAACTTATTATGATAAAACCTGTAAAAGAGAACAAAGTTTTGAAACTGGGGATAAAGTATTAATACAAAAGGGTAAAATATGGGAACCTGGATTGATAATAAATAAATGTAACACACCAAGATCATATTTAATTAAAGATTTAAATACAAATAATATCATTAGAAGAAATAGTTCTCAATTGCGGCAAAGGAAGAGTTGTGTTGTGCCTGTAATACAGGAAGGCATTAATAATTTTAATTTAATTAATGATGATTCTGAAGAAGTTGTCTTTAAAAATAATAATTTTAATTTAAGTGACCATTCTGAGGAGGTGATCTCACAAAATAATAATTTAAATTTGATGAATTTAGTTAATAATGCAGAAGATTCGCAATTACTGCAAAGAAACAATAGGGCAAAAAGGAACATACAGTTGCCATCAAAATTTAATGATTATCATTTGTATTGAAATTTACAACTAGTTGATTTATTTTATATTGGAAGTTCTTAATGTGTTGAAAGGGGAGATGTTGTAAATGATTACTATAATCTGTGGTACATGTTGATTCTATAAAAATATGTTGTTGATCTGTGACATTATAAAATAGTAAGTTGCTGATTATTGAGTGTTTTATTTTAAAATTTAAGAAATAACTAAAACAACAACACGAATATTCACGAACACGCCGTCCACACTCCCATATTCGCCAATGTTCGTGTAGTTTCGGGGGGAATGTGGAGCGCGCTTTAAGACTCGGACGCTCGAGTTCGCCGTGTAGTGGAGGGTGGGGAGAAGCGACCAGGCACATATTATCTGTACCTGGTATATCGCAAACTGTGTAGACCGGGCCTTCGCACTCTTGTTCTACGAGTAGGTGTATGGGACTAGTGCGTGAGTGTGCAGTGTTTGATAGTGGGTTGAAAGGCGGAGGGAAAGTAATTTACTGTTTAATAGTTTGTGTTCAATATTTCATTACTTAATAGTTTGTTTTTTTTTATATATAAAGTAATCGCAATCAAATGCAAATTTTCGTTTATTTTAAAATAATGTTTTTTTTGTATTATATTTGATCATTATTAATAACATTCAATTAATATTCATAACAAATACGTTATGCAGTGATTTAAATTTTTTGACTGCAGAAAGGGCATTAATTAGAATGTCTGCCTGGTACCTGTTGCAGGATAAAAAATATTTCCTAGGGACATTTACCATAATGTTTCGAGACTAGTACGACCCAATCGCAAAACTCTGTGCGTCGTAATCAAATATGGTTCCATACGCCTCATGGCTTTTCTTCATTGCCACAAGCAACGCGTCGAGGTCGAATAGCATGTCAGCCACGACACGAATTTCGCTATTGGTCTTTCTGTGATTGCCACAATGCGTCGTGAGCGTTTTCATTAAAGCCATAACACGAATTTCGCCATGTGGATGTTTTACTGTGACCACAACGCGTTGTGAGCTATTTTTTCGCTCAATGAGCGTTATCGGTCTTTGAGCGTAACACATATACCTAGATTAATATTATATCCTCATGTTTTCAACCGCCACCCGTGATGTCCTCTCCTCTACGGGCGTCCATATTTTTCTTTGGCCCCGGACTTACCATGATCGCTTAGAGTAATATTAAAACAATAATTATTGACTTAGAGACAGCGCTATTGCGCTATCTCGCTCTCAATGCGGTTTAAGCAATTGTGGTAAGGGCGCTAAAGGTGTTTCCACTTTCCAGCCGCCCGGCACCGTCCCCGGCGTTTTTTTATATATATTCTGTTCAAGAATGTTTGTAGAACCATAATAATATAACGGTTGTTCTCGTCGGCATTCGTCATTGCTTTCATGCATTCATGCGTCATTGTTGTTAGCTCCACTACATAGATACCTACACCTTATGGTCTAAGACCTACACAGAGGCATATAAACATTAAAATAAAAACAAAAAAAAAACTATAAAAACTAACTAGAATTAAAATGTATCGGAGCATCGGGTTTAACGAAGTTAATTTCTCCGCGTGTATTTTTTCTTTTTTTTACAGCTTAAAATATACTTTTTGTTACTTCTTTTAATATTTGTGTACATAAGATATCATTTACAATTCACTATAATATACACAGTAAGAATTTTAAAAACAATATTATTGAATGTAACATTATCCATTAAATTAAACGCCATCTAGTAAAAATCAATAGTATTATAACAATCTAAGCACCGCACCGTGCTAAATTGTATAGCGCCATCTAGCGCAAAACCGTAGAAACCGTATAATAGGATTAAATTTTTCGATAAAGATTAAAATTGTTCTGGCGGAATATTGTAGAATTATTTGTAATTTACTATTATTGGAACAACCTTTTATTAATTTTCAGGCATGATTCAGTATAAATTATCAACAAAATTTAAGTTAGCAACCTTATAGGTCAGCGCCATCTAGATATAAGGCGGGAATAGGACCTTTCTTATAGTTGTATGACATTGGCAGTCTATATTATTCTTCGTCTATGCGCTTACGTAGGGCTATTAAAATAATTTATTTAGTTTGTATGACGTGAGCGTAGTATTCCTCGTATGCTTACGTAGGGCTGTCGGCACTTAATACCAAAAAATAATTTATTTAGTTTGTATGGGAAAAAAAAGTAGGTTTGTTAGCCCCAATATTTTTCCTACAGAATCCCTACTTCTGATGGATACATACCCTTAAATGTTATTGGAGTATTCAGTTACACCCTGTATAAAGGAGTAATAGATAGGATGCGACTATCAAATTGTAGGCGATCGATAGCGATATCAAATTTTTTCTTAGACAATAACCCCCCTCTGAGCCGAAACGTGTGGCGGGTGAAAACGACCGTAGCTGAACATAAGTGGCGGGAAAGAGAACGACCGTTCTCAAATATTTCCAACGACTCCATGGACGTTCTCGACGGGTAATAACGAACAGGCCTGATTAGTTCTTTTTCCTTCTCTCCCTAATCCTCCATCATCAGCTTTCAGTTTGGACCAATATTTTATTTTTTAAGGTATAATGAATATCATTTTTAATATGTTCTTTTCACGTACAAGTTATTCCATATTTAATTTTGAAGTGCAATTATATGTATGCTAAAAAGGATACTTAACTGAATTAAATTTAAAACCCGGGGGTTATTGACTAAGAAAAATCTTTCGCGATCGCTTAAAATTTGACAATCGCAGTACATCCATTGCTCCTTTATAAAAGGAAGTCGGCGCAGAGTCTTGTGTTCGCGGCGCAATAGCAGTCAAATTATAAGTGATCGTGATAGATTTTTTATACACAATAACCCATCTGTTTAGTCAACATTCTACGAATAGACAACGAATGAATATGATTCAACACGTCATACTCGGCCGCCCCGCGCGCGGTGCTATAGTTAGTTTTGAAATTACTCTGTTAATGCTGATTTAAAAAAAATGGCTGAAATTGATTCATTTGCGTATTTGTAACAAACCATTTTCAGGATGTACCTACACTATTTTTTACACGATGAATATTAAATATTATAAAGAAATATAAGTACTGATCTAAGATAAGCACACGAAAGAAAATGTGTATTTACTGCTTATTTGTTACGAAATTTCTTCCAGCAGTTCAAATTCTAATCAAACTCAACTATACTTAACATCTCAAATCAGATGTAAGTACATTTTGCCTCTAAAACAAGATATCATTAGATATCTACCTAAGATGCTTTTTCTATTCAAAAATTACTATCTCTTATAATGTGCAAGTAGACTGCCTTTCTGATAATAATACTTATGTGTTATGTGATAGATAGTAGATACCTACAGAACATGTGGTTTCTGTAATTTTCTGTAATCTATAATCATAGATCGATGTCTGTTGTTGAGATGAGACATGATACCTATATGTGTATTAAATAATTTACGTTATTTCCACTAGTTTAAATTTAATAATATTAACTAAATATAGAGCTTTACTAGCACTTATTGACAGCAAACATAAATCAAAGAAGTTAACCCTTTTTTTTCTCGGGGGGAAATGAGTAACCGCACCATACCCGCCGTTGGCTAGACGGCGAGCGTGTGTGGGGCTCTCCGGGCAGGGTGCCAGGCCTACCCACTAAAACCCCCCGGTGTTCTCCCTGCCCTTATGGGCGCGCTGGGTAAGGTCCACACTGCGACTCCACTACCCACGCGCCCGGGCAAGCCCGACCCACCGGTCGGGCTATCGCCAAGGGGGGAAAGAAGTTAACCCTGCCACACTAGCAAAAAGTCCGAACTTCTCTATTTTTTGCACCTTCTTTAAATTGCCATCATTACAACATTAGTTTTATAAGTTATCTATTGACCCTTCAAATCCGAACACAACAATGCAGGCACAGGAAATCGATAATTCTTTTTGTCTAAATTGTAGGAGAACAGGAGAGATAGGACGTACCTGACGTTAACATATTAAAGCCAATCGAAATCAAGAAAATAAAAATTAACAAACATGTAGGTATTGGCTTGTAGGCAGACAATTAACACTCAGCCTTGAGAAAAAACTCCTACCTAAGTACAAATGTATACTAAACATGTGTTAAGCTGGACATTGACGATCAGTTTTTCGCGTCAGTCTAGATGTAAAACTGTGGCGTCACTCCAATGGTTTTATGCCAACTAGATTTGCCCATTCACGGGCGTCACTCCGGCTCTTCAGTTTTCGACCGGCCGGGCTGTTTAAAGAACGTGTACTCCCTATTTGTGTCGAGAAAAAAGTGGATTCTGATTCTGAAGAAACATAAATTCTTACTGCGGTTACTCTTTGTTGCCAAATACTTACCTAAAAGCAAAAAAGAAAGCAATGGATGAAGGAATGACTTAAAAAAAGAAATCAATTAACTCACGTCAATTAAAATAGGAAGCAATTCATCTAGAGCTTTTTGTCGATGCTGTTTTGTTTTATAATTTTTGTCCGATACTTTCCACAAACATTCAGAATTTTTATATTTTTCAATAAATTCTGTCATTATGACACGTCTAGAGGACAGCGACGCCTTCATTGTATCAACAAAATACCATACACAGCAGCACAGCACGCTAAATCACCGCGCGGCGCGGGCGCTGCGCACGAACTGACGCGATTGTCATGACGATCACACATTCACGTTCAGTTTGGCGTAGACGTGGGTCGTTACGTTATTTTCAAGAAACGTAACGAAACCGGTTTCTTGGTCGGCGTCACCTGTTTCAAAACTAGTGATTTTTGTAACTAGCTATTTTTATTCAGCTATTGTGATTGTTTGCATAAATACCTCCACCAACTATACAGTTACACACGAAACGAAAATAAATTAAATCACTATCAACGTGTTTGTAGCTATACAGTTAAATCAATAAATTAACTTCCCTTCATACTTTATTCAGGCTTAGGACTGACTGCATTAAATGTATTTATGATTGACTAGCTTTCCGCTCGCGGCTTCGCCCGCGTTATTATTGTTTTCCCGTGGGAATTTATATTTTCCTGTAGGAAAAATAATTTTGTAGCCTATTTAAGCCCGGATAATAAATTTCGTAGAAATTTGAGCAGATTTTAAAATTTTCCATAGAAATTTTCAACCCATTTTGCACCCTAAGGGGGTGAATTCCAATAAACCATGAAACACGTGTTCAATTAAATATTTTTAAGTATTTACTAGGAAATTATGATTTTAATGACATTTTTTTATAATTTTATTTGTTTTATTTCAATTTTATGATAGATAATTGAGTTTATGACCCTATCAAAAATCTTTTTGGATCTAAGTTAACATTTAAATACGTCAATTGGGCAACGACTCACACCCTACAATCACAGTAATATAATAACGCATTTACAAAAATCACTACTTGTAATTTGTCTCGAAACTAGTTATTCGGTTACATGCCGCGTAGCTAGTTATTGTAACTAGTGACGTGAAATAACGCCCACGTCTAGTTTGGCGCGACGCGCCGGGTTGGATTTATGGTAGCCCCGGAAATTTCGTGCAGCGTCGTCAGTTAAAACTCTGGAGTGATGATTCGACACTCACGATCAAATTTTGGATGGATGTCAGTTCAACTGACGCGCAAAACTGATCGTCAATGTCCAGCTTTAACATGAAATAGAGCTATGAGGGTAGATCAACCAGTAAAATGTAAAAAAAAACTGCTACGTTTTCAAAACAAATAAAGTCATTGAGCAGCGCCTTGGTTCACGAGGAATAATGAAGTCCATTGTTACCTACAAAATTCACTAATTTAAGAATACAATATATGTATCTTGATTTCTTGGCTAGTGGGATTTATAGGTATTCAATAAACATAGAGAGTATTAGATATACATACAAAGACCTGAACGACAGCAGTGCTTGCATTGCTGTGTTCCGGTTTGAAGGATATAATAATGGCAGTGAAATTACTGGGTACCGTGACTTTAAATCTTGTCACAAATTGGCAACGTACACTGCGGTTCTTGTGGGGGTTACAGATTTGCTGCGAATCTCACAAGTACCACATGTACCTACTAATAGGTGACTGTTACCACTTACCATCAGGTGGGCAGTATACCTACTTGTTTACCAACTTAGTTGTATAAAAAACTCTAACCTTAATTGTGAATTTAAAACTAAGCTTACGACTGTGGTTCAGAGAGATAAGGGGCGCGTTCCAAATAAGCATTTTTAGCCATAAATATCATCATTTTTAGCATCTCAGAGGCCCAATTCTACTAATAAGTTACAGCCGAATCGAAACTGAACCGCTGCAGTCGACCAATCGTAGCGCGTATATTGCCATTCAACTGTTCGATGACGTGATAATGTGCCGTTCTGATTGGTCGATCGCAACGGTTCAGTTTCGATTCGGCTGTAAGATATTAGTAGAATTGGGCCTCTGCTTTAATTAGCGGTGATGCTAGTTTATCTTGCTGGTTGTCATGCGTTTCATTTATTTTAAGCATTTTTAACACGAAATGCTAGCACCAAATACCCATGCTAATAGATGGGTCCTCTGATACCACTTTTTGACAGCTTTCAAATTTGACATTTGGAATCTTTTTTTCATGAATCAAAGAGGATTTTCAGCGGATTTAAAAAAATTCATTAAAGGTATTGATAGTATTAGCCAATTCTGATTTATATTATTAGAAATTTTAAGTGGCTGGACTAAGTAAGCGAGGTGTCAAAATTCAGCACAAAAAATCAGTAGGTACCTTCCGTTTCATTAATTTGTAACAATTAGCGCGGCTAAAAATGTCAACATTTTATAAGAATCGCAAAACGAGGCTAACATGAGATGTTAGCCTCAGAAAGTAGCAGTGCTTATCTGGAACGCAGGGAAGATAGCCAGTTACTCAGTTGTTGAGGAGTCCAAGTGAAGCACCAGGTGAAATAAAGACCAAGAAAAGCTTTCCTGTCGTATGTAAAAAATATGACTATTGCCTTGATAACACGTCAATAACAACTAAAGCCGGCTTTTGACTATAGGATGTAATATATATTACATGTTCAGCTATATATTACATCCCGGGTTTGCTGTTCTCACTATCAGATATATTTTTTAGAATAGTTCAGCTTCTATGATCCTTACATCATAACGTCTTTTATTGAAACGGTTGACCTCTCGTTATTAAATGGATAATATGGAAATTGTTTTGCTAGATACTTTCGATAGTTCATCAGACGGAGATGATGCAGTATTCGATTTACATGTCTCATTATTTAGAAAAAATACAATAAACGTCGATTCTGGATATCGAATCTTAATAGACTATAATCTTTTCTTAAGGCCTTACTAATAACCATTGTATAAACCTTGTATAGTTAAGTAGTGTTTTGTCTCTTTTGTTCGAATTTGAAATGTCATTCGAGTGAACGTGGCAAAACACTGTTTAACTAAATTAGGCGTATACAATGGTTATTAGTAAGGCCTTAAGAAAAGATTATAGTGAATTTCTTATTACGTTTCTCCATGCAGCATCCTTAATTTCATTCATTTTATACTCTTCAAGATTAGTCGTAAACAAGGATATTTCCTAACACTTTCTATAAAATGTTCCATTATAGGGATAAATAGGTAAATACGTGGTAAATACGTAAAGAAAAGATTGCGAACCAAAATACCCAAAAATCATAACACGCGGACAGCTATGTAAGTACGTGCGCATGACCGTCACGATTCGAAATGAAGGCGAGGCAGGGGCAGAGGTGCGGTGTGCGGGAACGTGAGGTAAAATATATACCGCATAAATCGCCTTCAAATATAGCTCGGTCGGGCGAAAAAATATTTACAGTTTGGGGTGTAATATATATTATAGCACAGTGAGAACGGTCTCGTAAAAAAGTATGGCAAGCGATAAAATATTATATCTCAAAATGTAATATATATTACATTATATCCCATAGTCAAAAGCCGGCTTTATATGACTTTTGAATCGCCAATTTTTTTACCTATCACCCATTCAGGACATTTTTTAGCTGATACGAAAAATGGGTGCAAGAAACTTTACCAGCTTTATCAGAATTTGGTACTTACTGACGTTTACAATAATATATGTTGTTACCATACACAATAACATTTATAGTTTACATTGTAATTAATTTATTGGACACGAAATAGCTCCAAGCATTGATATCATTTACTTAGGCGCATAACACATTGCACCGGACACCGCTCCGGTGTGCGGCGCTGCGGTTTTTAATTTTGACTGAAGAATCTTAATTTGTATACAAAAACCGCAGGGTATAACACACTCACACCGCATGCCCGTGCGGTTGCGCGGCGCGCGCGACGGCACCGCACTCCCGGACGGTGATGCGGTGCGGTCCGCGGGGTGTGCCACACTGAGCCGCAGTATCGTACGGATTTTTGCGTAGAAAGGACGTGCATACGCGTAATAGATCTCGACATAGATAATGCGGCGATGCGGGGCGTCGTGCACCGCAGCTCCGGACGGTGATACGGAGCAAACCGTACGGTGGCACGGTTCTGTGCCGCCGCAGCTGCATGCGGTTTTCGTCCCTCCGTACACCGCAGCGGTGTCCAGTGCAATGTGTTATGTGCCTTACCCGTGGTGGCCGTGGTACAGTAAGCTCCCATTCAAGCTTTACATTTGCACTACAAAAACCGCCACTATTACTAGCGACATAAGAACGGTCCAAAGGTCAAACAGTATAGCTTGATAAGGAGCTTACTGTACTACCGTTGGTACTACTGGTAGTTCTGGTATGTGTCAAGTAATATGTATAGGAACTTTTAGAGTACTATGTGGGTTCCGACATTCAGGCTTAAAAACTTGTATATGCTTTTATAACTTATGAAAAGGCAAATCAGTAACAGCTTTTCAATTGGCTAGATGACTAAAAATTTTTTTTTGTTTTAATAGAAGCTCATTCATATAATAAACAGAAAGAAAAAAATCGGTTTTCGAATAACTATAAAAACAACCAAGATATAAGGTACCTATAAAAGATTTTTCTCCATCTCTTTCTAGCAAAACGGCAATTTACAAGGAGTTTATATGGCCGTACTCAACAATGACGTCACGGTTGATGTCGGATCTCTCTGTCTAATCGCCTTCAAATTAACAACTTAAAATGCTTGTATCTAATGTATTTCTAAGCCGATTTTAATTCTAATTTCACAGGATTGCATCTTTTTCCATGGTATTTTAATATTTAATGACGAGACGTAAAAATTTTAATAAAGTCATCATCCCAATTGCAATTTTTGAAAGAATCAAATCTTAGTATTCTGGCTGCTTTATCACACACAATTTAGATCCACTAGATAAAATGTTAAGAATAAAACGATATTTATCGATTCAACATAACACTAGACTTAAAAATAGGCATTTCTCAATCCATTGGGGCCTTTGAGCGCAATTCAAGTCGCATTCGAGCGTCCGACATCATAAAAGTCGTCATTTGCCACGACTTACAATCATAATCATAAGCATTTGGGCCGTCCAGCATTACGCCACGAGGATGCCGGACGTATTTGTGAGGCAACGTGTTATTTTATGCATAAATCAAATTGATGATATTGAGTGAAAAAATATTTAGATGGCGCGTCTGCGCGCGCGCTGCCGAGCTATTCCGGAGTCGATGACTGATCGACTGCCGCCCTGACACGGTTCACGCGAAAATACCGAAGAACTGGAACGAACTCGGCGATATTTGCGATGGAAGATATTGTATCTCAACTTTGTTTTAAACATACTTCGAAAAATTAACAAATTGAAAAGGATTCTGCAAATTGTGTACCTACAGCTGTTCCGAATTAGTTTCGGAATTTACTTATATCGGCGTACGTATACAAAGTAATATATTTACTTCACCGGGGCATAAACTATCTCTACATATACTAAATTTCAATAAAATTCGTTTCGGCGGCTTACGATCGGACTCAATATCCTATCTAAGTATATGTGAATTAATTTACTGGAGATAGGAATCTTGACGTACTTTGTATGGCTAATGTCAAATTCCTATCGCTAGGTAACCAAATCCACAGATACGTATATAAAATAATGAAATCAGCCGTTAGACGTTAGCAACAGACAGTTACCTACTTCCGCATTTATATTAGTGAGGAGGTAGGGAGTGCGGTGCAAAATTTGCTATCGGCGCACGTGTTCGCTATTTGTATGCAAGCAGCTCATGTGCGCATTTTGTAAGCGGTATGACTGACAGTGCTAACAAAAAAGGGGTAGAACACTGTCACCAGAACTGTCAATGTCAACGTTAATATTAGTTCCCCGCCGAGTTTTATTTGTGTATGTTTGTTCGAACTTATTTTTCATTAAATATCTACAATAATCTACAATAAATACAGAAGTGCTCTCATATTCTGTGAAGATACCGGAGACACAATGCATTTCTCCCTCCAATTTTCTTTTTAAATGACATTGACTGTAACTTGACAGACACATAGAACAAAAAATTGGTCCAAAATTGACTGATCTTTTACTAGGGTTGCCTGTTTGGGTACCTACCTTTCTACCGCAAAGCAGAAGTGCTTGCATTGCTGTGTTCCGGTTTGAGGGGTAATATATGGCAGTAAAATTACTGGATATCGTCACTTTACATCTTATGTCACAAGTTGGCAACGTAAACTGTGGAACTTGTGGGGGTTGCAGATTTACTGCGAATCTCACAGGAACCACATGCACTATAGGTGACTGTTACCACTTACGATCAGGTGGGCAGTATGTTTGTTTGCTAACTTAGTTGTATAAAAATAGCTTTCTACAATACCCGACTTTGATAAAAGCTGAATTCGCCTAAAGTGCTCACTCATGGAAAATTTATTTTGTGGTAAGTCTGGTAACTAAGTGAACTCAAGTGTCATTCCGAAATCAAATCCAATCTAACCTAACCTGTCCCTTTATTAAGTTTATCTATTTGCCCACTCGCAATTGTTAGTTTGAAATACACTAAAACATCCGTTGCCGTCATAATGAAAGCCGACGAAATAAAACTAGTTGCGGCACGCTATGATGGCCGTTTTGACAGTTGTCATCCCCATAGTGTATTTGTCAAAACTGACGGATAATCTATGGGGATGACAACTGTCAAAACGGCCATCATAGCGTGCCGCAACTTTAGAAACTGTATATATTTCAAATGTACGGGTATTTAAAATTGAGTTGGTAACCGGATTACGTAATAGGTGGGCAGGTGGTCGAGCTCACTCACAGTGAGTAATATCCGATCCTATCAGTGGTTAGTAATGAGTAAGGGTAAACGAAATTATCGTGTTGTGTTGTGATCCTACTAATATTATAAATGTGAAAGTGTGGATGTTTGGATGTTTGTTACTCAGTCACGCAAAAACGGCTGAACGGATTTGGATGAAATTTGGCATGCATGTAGCCTTTGACATGGAAAAGAACATAGGCTACCTTTTATCCCGATTCCTTAAGTAGTTCCCGAGGGAAAATTGAAAATTGTTAACTAGCTAAGCCGCGGGCAGACAGCTTTTCGCAAGCGATAACGCGGATGACAATTTTATTCCATTTTTTATTACTTTCACATTTTTCATTTCTTTTTAGACCCAATTCTGAAGTTCACGCAAACGAAGTCGCGGGCAGAAGCTAGTTTAAAATAATTATTGTTCGATTTGTATTCAATTGTGATTTATTTTATTTTCGTTATTAGTTTAAACGTTCAAGCAATAATATAAGTCAACCATGCGGTTTGGTACAGAAAATATACAGATCAGTTTAGCTTCTTTTTACTGTAGATCCATTTTTAAATACTTACTATTCCAAAAACTATTGTGTCAATATTGTTACTAAAGAAATACTTTATTGTTTTATCATTATTACTTTCCTATTTAAAAATATTTAATATAATTTTTGTTGAAACATCCGGTAAAACGTGGAAAACCAAACATGTGGATTAACACGTAGATATAGCGTTTACAATACAAAATGGCAAATTTTAAGATTTTTCCACCTCTCTGTCTTTGAAGTCCGATTTTACCAAAAGTAGCCCGTTAAGTACTACTTTGTTTTAATGATTATAAAAGCTGTGAGTCTGGCGTAGTTTTTAAACTTACTTAGGAGCCATGAAGCTACCTATTAAGATTTTAAATTTAAAGTTGAAATTTTAAGACATAATTCACTGACCGTAATTTTTTCGCTTTGTACCATCATTTTTAAAACTTCCATCAAAGTTACGAAGATAGGATAAGCATTAAAGTACAATTCATGTAAATTGCAGGGGTCGAAACAGGTTCAGTGTTCAAAAATACTGATTTTACTGACCAGAAATCTAAAAAAACTGACTTTTACTGACCATCTGAACTAACTTAAGAGGACTGTGAAGAGCCAATTCATGGCTCGAGTATGCACTTGCAAAAATGCAGTTTGTTGCACACCGCTTAGAGTTGAAAGTCCGAGGCAAGTGCCTACATTTCTTATTGAAATATTGTTTAGGGCGATAACTGTTTTACGAAACCTTTACGAAATTAGACACTTTTGATCTCATTAGATTCAGTATACCTTAATCTATGTTTGTACGTATTGCTTTTTTTGTAATTCAGTATAATTTAGTCAAAAAAGATGAAAATGCTCGAGGTAGTTTTTAAATCTAAAATATGGATATTTACTCGTAGATGCTAATAATTTATATTCTGAGCAACATATTTTCAAAATCGAAACGTACAAAAATAGATCTTCATTATATCTACAACATTTCCAAAAATTATGAAAATTGGACTATTTATAGAGGGAGATAAGCGTTATCGCTTTTTGTATGAAAATTTACAGCTTCACAATCCTCTTAAACTAAAAGATTCATGTGGAATTGAAAAAATACTTTTACAATTATTGGCCTCCACCATCCCCATAGCCAACCATCGCCACCTTTTTATTGTTAAAAAGTTTACAAATAATTAACAGTTTTTTTTCATGTGTGTTTATTTCGAGAAAAAATAGTAGGATTTGACTATTTTTCCTCGAAATAATGATGCTACAATATTAAGTTGCCACAAGACATCATAATAGAGCATCAGTTGTTTGTTGCCCTCAAACCATCACTGGGCCCGGCTAAGAAAATGAGAAATGACTAAAATTTGGTTTTTGTTGACACAATATATTATGAGATATTATTTAAGCAAAATCTAGATTGAAGAACGTAGGCGGATATAGGAACGACACAGGTACACACAGACAGACAAAATTGTATCAGTAAAAGATTAATAAGGTTCCAAAAAAATTTACGGGGCAATATGTGTTAATCTCAAAAAACTGAAAAAACTGACCATTTTCTCAAAAAACTGACATTTACTGACCAGGCTCAAAAAAACTGACTTTTACTGATTTTACTGACCAGTTTCGACCCCTGAAATTGAGTTGCAAAAAAAATATCTCAAAAAAGTCTTATACATTTTTTATTTATTAAGTTGTTTAAGTCAATAATTCTCAAAATTTTAGTAAACAATTCATAACTCAAAAACTACCAAAAATCGCGGAACATACATGGGGGTGATTCGGATAGCCCAAGAGGTGCACTATCTCTGGACTTCCGCTTGACACTAATTTTTGGGACACCCGGTATAAAAGGACAAGAGCCTTAGGCGCATAACACATTGCACCGGACACCGCTCCGGTGTGCGGCGCTGCGGTTTTTAATTTTGACTGAAGAATCTTAATTTGTATACAAAAACCGCACGGTATAACACACTCACACCGCATGGCCGTGCGGTTGTGCGGCGCGCGCGACGGCACCGCACTCCCGGACGGTGATGCGGTGCGGTCCTGCGGTGCGTCGTGCATCGCAGCTCCGGACGATGATACGGAGCATACCGTACGGTGGCACGGTTCCGTGCCGCCGCAGCCGCATGCGGTTTTCGTTCCACCGTACACAGCAACGGGATGCGACGGCAATGTGTTAAGCGCCTTAGTATGGCGATCAGTCGATATTTGCTGTTAGTTGTGATGTGAACGTTAGTTTATACAATGTATTCTTGCTGATACCTACTTGAATTGTGGTTCCAATCCTTACTAATATTAGAAACGCGAAAGTTTGTGAGTATGTATGGATGTTTGTTACTCTTTCACGCAAAAACTACTGAATGGATTTGGATGAAATTTAGTAGGCAGAGACATTACGACATTAGCAAATAGGCTACCTATACCGAAAAAGTAAGTAGTTCCCGCGGGAAATTAGATTTACAGCTTTTTCTTTGAACTTTTGAGGCGAAACATAGTTCGCGGTCACAGCTAGCTAGTAAGCAATAAAAGTTACTCTAGCGCAGGGGTTCCCAACCTTTTACCCTATGCGCCTCATCCAACATTATGCTAAAATACTACGCCCCCCGATGTGATAAATAATGTATATCAGTGTGGCATAAGAAGAGGACGATTAATAAAACCATGGGCGCAGATGAATGATAAAACTTTTATTCAGAAGATGGTTGCAAAGTGGCCCTGACTTTGTATATGTGGCACCGTCACGTCGCGCGAGTTTATATGAATAATTTTAATAAATATTCTTTATACAGTTTAATTCTGGAGCCGCTCGCTGGTTAACTCTACGCCCCCTAGGTGGGGCGCGCCCCACTGGTTGGGAATCCCTGCCATAGTGTTTTATTCATCAAACTCGTTTAACCCAGTTAATTCCGGTCCAACGAGCAAACATATTAAAAAACTAAAGGGATTATTTAAAGTAAAATACAGTATCAATGGAAAACATTTATTGTCGCTACACATAGAAACATGAACTAACATAAATAAATGCATCACAATATACTGAATATTTTCAAATATTTAAAACAACATTAAAACATAACTGGGTGATGTAAAGTATATTTATATGGTCACGGAATGAAGTTATATCCTATATCCTTCCAAATTTGATGACACCTTTTTACACTGCAATATACTGCATTGGCACATTTACATCAATCAGTATGGGCAAGTCTGTA
Source organism: Schoenobius gigantellus (assembly GCA_963935595.1). Classification (NCBI taxonomy): domain Eukaryota; kingdom Metazoa; phylum Arthropoda; class Insecta; order Lepidoptera; family Crambidae; genus Schoenobius; species Schoenobius gigantellus. Next base: position 7,709,556 of record OZ012555.1, on the reverse strand, counting down.
ACTATAAGACATAGACGAATATACAAAGACGAATTAAGTATTCGACAATTTCTAACAGTCTTCGAGAGTATCGTATCGCCTCTATGTTAATTATACAATTTATGTACATACTTACAAATTCTGCTGCCTCAGTGCTCATCCAAGTGTGCGTACACCCGTCTGAGTTTTTCCCTTTTGTTTTTGTTCGCGTGTTTCTTCTCTTGCTTCCAGGGCTTGGTGAGCTGCGCGCCGGCCGGCTGAGCGCCGACTATTCTGTAAGAGGGTGGAGACTGTTCGAAACATAATTCAATAGCAAAAACAATAAAAGTGACAGATTTTAAAACACATAATATGTCACCGCTCTATTTTTTTCCCGTGGATGTCGTAAGAACCATTAATGTCTTTTGACAACAAGTCAGAAAGGATGTTTTTGATAGATATACCTATCTATACTATACCGGGTGATTTTATGAGACAAAATAAAACTTATGCGGAATTTGATCACTTAGGTGATTTGATTAATACCTAATACCGTTTACTAGTAATCTTGAAATTTCTTATTTTTAAGAGGTAATTTAAAAAATAAAATGTATCCAGGCAAAATCTTTAAATCGCGTTTTCGGTTTTTGTCGTGTCTAGCTGAAGATATAAAGAAACACATATTTGAGATTCAGATCTGTAAGATCTCTCAGTGGCCTATGACATTACATTAAAAATAACCAATATATTCGATATAGCGCCTTAAAAACTTTCTCTACGTCACAGGGCGCCCAGCAGTTGGACGTTATGTATTGCAGTGATAACGATGAATACAATATCAGGATCTATTGAAATATTTCTCGGGTCAACCTAAGCGTACTTTACGCGGCTCATCTTTGGTCGGTTTGCATACCTACACACACGCCTGTTCACCCCGAAAGGTTAGGCAGAGGTGTATTAAACACCCACACTTAGGCAATTTTTATACCTATTGCCACTTTCCGGGAACTTATTCCAGAGTCTTCTGGAATCTCCTAAACAGAAAAAGCGAAATAACCTTTTGCCTGACCTGCCTGGAGATCAAACCCTCTGATTAGCAGTTACACGTTTGTGTAGGCGTGTGCGTGCATGCGTGTGTGCGTGCGTGCGTTGCGCGTCCCGAACGTTCTTTTCATCAATGAAAAATTACAGACTATGTGAGTCAACGAAACAAACCATTTAAAAAAAAATTAAGCATATTCTACACAAAACTAAATTGGAAATCATCCACATTCAGCATATAAACTCACGAGCAGTAGAAGTTTGCAAATCACAGTACGAAATTAGCTCCTTAGGTCATTCGTTTTACCGGTCCGCAAATAGGATACCTGGCTAAAATTGGCTCGGACAGTTAGTTTAGAGTAAAAGTAAAACATGTGTCTTGTGAAGTCCGCGCTATCAACAGAATACCACCCACGAGGTACATGTTGAGCCGACATATTGGTAGTAACATAACGAACTGTCAAGTTAATTTTATTTGTGAAGTTAGTTTAACTAATATTATAAAAAAATGAATGCTTTTTTGCGATTTGTATTTGTTTTTTTTTTTTGTTTTGACGCGTCGAATATATTATATAATACATTGACAAGCTAAACCCTCAGGATCAGGAGGCAATTTCAGCTCCAATATTTTGGTGTTATCAGGAATACATTCAGGGACCGATCGAAATACCGTGAAGTTTTCACTCGGTAAAAAATAAAAAGATAGATATATTGCGAGGAAGAAATGTTTAACTGGTTTTCAAAAACTAGCCAGTGATTTTCGCTATTCACGAGTTTTCAAACGGGTCTGTCAGTTAAAAACGAAGAGAAGAGTTCTTGTGTTTTGCAATGCGAACTTGCTTTATTTTACAACTGCACAAAGCTTTTCTTATCATCACAGCACAGACTACTTAGAGAGATACTATGCTTATCATTTGTAGACTTTAACTTCGACGAACAATCAACGGTCAAAGTCAGGTAAAATTTAACGCCGACCAGGGGCGAGTAATTACACTTCTGTCAGGCGAAAATTACTCTGCGTTTACTTTCGCGAAAGCGTTCAGAAAAACGAGCAGAGTAATAGGTCGGTTACCCTCGGTTTCACTCGGATGGTTCTCGAACGCTTTTGGGTGAAATTCACTCTATCCCGTTCTCGAACGTACCCTAAATATGCTATCGTCACCGACGTGGCGACTGCTGCCGACGCGCGACAGCTACCGCCGATAGCTGTCGACGACCGAAGCAGAGAAGTAACCTCTGCTGTTGCTATGCAGCTCGTGTTTACGTGGTCTCATCGTACTCAATGGTGTGATGCAAAAAGAAACGTCAGATACGTCCAACAATCCGACAAAGGGGAACAAAGAAGTGTTAAATGTGTCTATCTCAATTAGCTCGTTAAGACAATATTCGAACAGCGAGCTTGTGCAACGCAACAAATTGGACGGGATGTCGAAGTGAACGGAACGTGTAGAGTCAAATCAGCGGCTAAATGACTCTGTTCGCAAACAACAGATTTTTGAAAAACATCTTGTTTTTATTATTTATGTACACAAAATAAGAAATACAGAATACTGTACGTTTCAATACAGTCAATTTCAAAAAATTTCGCAAACAAGCAGGCTGCCCGCCTGATGGTAAGTGGTTACAGTCGCCTATAGTACATGTGGCTCCTGTAAGATTTACAAATCCACAATCCCTGCAAGAATCCAATGTACACACGCCAGCACATCAGACTAAACATTCCTGTTGCAAAATGGTAATGCCACAGGGTTTACATTGATGTGAGGCACTCGCCTCCCCAGCTGCCGGCCACCGGACGATCGACGAGATTCGTCCGGTGTTGGAGGAGTGGGTTGGGCGCCGGCAGAGCAGCCTCACGTTCCGCATGGTGCAGGTACTGACCGGGCATGACTGCTTCGGTCACTACCTGCACCGGGTCGCGCGTCGGGAGGAAACGCCGCGGTGTCACCACTGCGACGCTCCCGACGACACAGCCGAGCACACCCTGTTGGTGTGCCCGGCCTAGTGACCGCAGCGCAGCGAGCTTAACGCTGCGCTGGGAGGCGGAGACCTCTCACTGCCGAGCATGGTCGTGGCCATGCTCGGCAGCGAGGCGGAATAGGAGGCTGTCGCCTCCTTTTGCGAGGACGTCATCTCGCAGGAGGCTGCGGAGAAGGAGCAGGAGGAAGATCCCAGACGGATAGGTAGGCGAAGGCGGGCATTCGCACAAGCAATGCCCGTCTAGTGACCCTGCCGTGAGGGCCTGCGTGCACGGTTGGCCCCGTGCACGCCGCCGTAGGGCCCTTCATCTGGGGATTGCCGTAGTGTTCTCGGGCAATCCCCTCTTGGCGATAGCCCGACCAGTAGGTCGAGCTTGCCCGGGCGCGCTGGTAGTGGTAGTCGCAGTCGAAAAAAAGGGTTTACCTTGATGTGCTGTCGTCCATACGTTGCCAACTTGTGACATAAGAAGTCAAGTCGCAGTACCTAGTAAGTTTACTGTCTCACTTACTCCTCAAACCGGAACACAACGATGTAGACACCAGCTGCTTGGCGACAGAAAAGGGTAAAATAAAGGTACCAACGCACACGACTCTAGTACCTACTGACTGAGTCTCCCTCTGATAAACCGTCTTTACACCTGAATATAAACCGTGAATTTTGAATTACCCAAGAAACTTAAATATTATATAAATAAAATTAGTAGTGGGAATTAAAAGTATATTATCGTAATAATATGAGAACCGTGACGTGAGAAAAATCGTCGACGTGCGGGCACGCCACGACTGTCCAGTGCGATTTTCACGATCGTTAACCCCCCGGCAGCTCGTAAAGAAGCCGAGAGTTTATGAATTAACACTTGGCGGCCGTCCAGGGGCGCGTTCCTGTCCTCAGAGTTTATTTCAGTTTCCCTTAGCTCTAATTGATAATGTATGCTGTCGTTCATCTTGGTTCATTATGAACTGTATTTTAGTGTGCACTTAGTGTGACTTACCCGATCCGCACGTGGGTTTGGGTGGTGCGAGCAAAGCGCTGGTATAAATAAATGTTAAGCTAAGCCGGGATTCTGAATGGACGGTCGTGAAATCGTATCCTAAAGGCCAGGCCAGCGGCCCTGCCACCTAACTTATATCGACGCGCAATAGCGATAGCGAGGCACCCGCTATCGTTTAGATTTCACGGAGTTTGCTATGATAGGCGGTACGAAATGAAAAGATGACGTCATAAGCGAGAGCTAAAACGATAACGAGTTGTCACCTCTTTCGGTGAGCATGAGAGAGAACGCGAGTGAAATTTGGTCAGGTCGTGGATTACTTATTTAAGAGTGTGCGGTGCCTGGAGAATCGCATGAATATATTTAGAAAAGGACGCCTCCATGCAAATACAATCAGACTTCAGTTGTGGCAATGAGTCAATAAAGTACACAATTTAGGTAAAACATGCGGTTTATTAAATTTATGTAAAAAGAAGAAATTACATAGACTTAATCTAAGAATTGTAAATTTAAATGAAGGTAAATTAAAGTGCACCTAGGAATTACATTGGTATGTTACACAAGTGGGTAATCATCTTCTTCATCCACTTACTCCAAAAATAAGGTTACGTAGAAAAAATATAAGAGGCATTACCTCAGGCTCACACAATCACACATATGAGAATGAATCGATGCCCATTGTGGAAGCTGCAGACATTTCGTAATAGGCCGTCAAAATCCAATGGAAACGTTACAAATAGTTGCCCGAAGACTCCCAAACAGCGGCAGTCCCTCGTTATGATTGAAATTGTGGAAAGTGAAACGAAATAGAAAAACCCTAAAACAAAATAATAATTGTTAGAACGTGGTCATCAAAATGGCGGACCATTACCACAGCAAAATTGCGATGGAAATTACAACTTACCATGTTCTCCATGGGTTTAATTAAAAAATATAAAGAAGATCTGCGCAGCCTACTATGGACTGGCTCAGCCTTCACTTCCTTTGAAGCGGCTGCTCCTCCACACCACGAAACGGAAAAGACCAGATTTAATCGACCTTATCCTGACGACGTCAAAGCGGAAAAGCGCGGAGGGCCGAGAGATGGGGTCTCAATACAACCATAGTAACTAGTATCGATACACAGATCAAAAATACTACTACCTCTTCCGATCCGAATAGCAAACTTCAGATCAAATATGTTCTCTGGTCTCTGCGGAATTATCTTGAAAGTACCTCCTTTTAGGGAGGCCCGGAACTAAACCCTGAAGGGTAGCCTACTATGCTATAATTAATACCAGCATAAAGCCCAACAGTATTCGCCTTGCGACGCCGCGGGGTTTCACAAGCCTAGAGACTAAATTAATCCTCTAAGAAGTACGAGTACACTAAAATAATTTGAAATTTAAACCATTCCAAAACAAGCATAGGTAACTAGAGTTAATTAAGCAAGGTGAAAGAGATAAATAAATAAACCTTTTTAAGTATAAGAATGCGGTATCGATAATTCGATATACACCTACTCGATAAGACGATATTTCTTCTAAATCAATACCGCTGCACTAGCTCCACAGATTAACAAAACACAATAATATCCTATCCACAGAATCAACATTAACCAATCTATGTTCTACCTAAACTATGTTATGTTATCACGCGAAGCGCCTAAGTGTATTTCTAAATATGGTAATATTATTAAGATGTTTAAATATCTAATTAAAAAACTACTTACTCAAATATTACAACTTGAAACGAGACTAACACATCACATAATATATTTATTACTTAGAAGTGGCAGATGGTTTTCGAGTTCCTTTGCCTATTCACAAAAGAAACGTCCAAAGGAATGTTTTTCGCATTAAATTGCAATTATTTATCTCTCTCAAAACCGAAAATGCTGTGATTGTGAATTTACAGTGTTACAGAGTGACTTATGCATTAAGGCCGCCCTTCACGAAATCTGATGAAAAGATTGATATTTGAGCTTCGAGTGTGAAGAAATCATGTAGAACTCTACGACACTAAAATTGACTGAAAAAGAAAGAAACACAATAACCTAAACTAATATTTTAAAAAATGGCTTGATAACTCTGTAAAAGAAGCTTTCATAGCACCATAAAAATAAACTTCCTTGTTGAAGGTTACGTAATTTTCAACGACAATGATAGGATTTAACAATATTTTATTTTACAAAAGAGAATAGCTATTTTAATGTTCTAACACATTTTTTACAAAAATAAAACCGACTTTTAAAACCCCAAAAGTCATATAAAGCAAAGTTTGTTTGTTTGGTTGAACGCGCTGTAACGGTGTAACGGGTGAGGAGTAGGTTCAGCGACGACGCAGTGGTGCAGTGGTTAGGAAGTAAGGCCGTTAATAAATAATGCACCAAGAATTGTGTCACTGATATATATATTATTCCTTCGTTACAAATATAATTAAAAAGGCACTCTGAAACAGATATATGGACTATTATAAGCTATGGATCACAAATATGTTATAAAAACTTACCAACATAATAAAAGACTTACACATTAAGATTTTATGATGTTCGTTAAATTATTTCGTCAGATTTATAGAAAAAGGTGCTGATAAAAATATTAATTTATGTTAATTAGCCATCGCTACTTTTTCACGTTTCGATGTCCGCAATTGAGTGACGGGAGAGACGAAATTAATTATGTCAAAGACATAAGATTTGAAATGCAGTCAGGTTAGGCGGGAATGCAACGAGTTGCTATATCTAGAATATAGCACCTCGTTACAGCGCTAATCTCAGGAACTACTGATTCAAATTGAAAAAATAATTTTGTGTTGGATAGTCCATTTATCGAGTAAGGCTATATAACATCACGCTGCGAGTAATAGGAGGTGAGCATTCATGAAAAATGTGTGGTGTGGTGCGAGTGTGTGGTGTTGTTATTGTGATGTTTAGTTGCACAATGGTGTCGATTCAGACACACAACTTAATTAAACTAAACTAATTTGACAGGTCTAAAAATGAAGCCGTCACTTTTAACCCTTTAGAGAAAAAGAAAGATGGCGATAGTTTTAATCCTGTCAAATTAGTTTAGTTAAATTAAGTTGTGTCTCTGAATCGACACCAATAACGGGAGGAAATAAATATTGCAATTATTCAATATCACTAAATTTATCATTTCATTCAATCATAATCTTTTAACATCAACACTAACACCGTTTCCTTATCAACCATCTGTGTTATATTTATTGGACAGCACAGCTTATTCACAACAGTACGAACGACACGTTGTTAACAAAACATTTCAACGTGAACATGGCTACATTGAATCACTGCATATTCAACGTAAACTGCCAAATGATACATCAGTAAGCTATTTCTCGTCAAACCAACTGTATCAATGCACTATTCAAAATAATGTCTAGTAATGTACGCCATAATGAGTAGACACGACAAGATCCCAGGGCCGCTAGGCGTCACTTATTTTCTGATGAACAAAATGTATATTATGATTGAGCGAGTTAGTATATTTTAAAATTCACATTATTCATTACTTCATCATTCACAACTACCAATAGTTTCTACATTCACTAGAATTATAATGTGTTTGATTAATTGGCTTATGTCTGGGTAATTCTGTAAAAAATATTATTATATATACCTATAATGTATGCTGTTGAAACAATGTTTAATTGAATAAATTCAAATAAATGAACTAGTTAAAATAAATATAATAGTATGCCTACCTGCTACCTTGAACAGACGGCCATTTTCCAGGTATCGGCTAATAATCAAGGTAGGTACGTTGAAAACGCTACTAAGCTCACTTAAATTTTGACGACTGATTTTTACATTTAATTATTACACAAAATACCGTTAATAATCAGTCTAATCAGTCATCAATACTTCCAGACACTTGGAAGTCGACAATATTACCGTACAGGCGCTTTAAAGCTCTAAAAAAAATAATTTATATCACATTCTGCAGATGTTCTTCTTTGTACAAATATATACTTACCCCATTATAGGTTTTCCCTTCGTGTGCACCGAGCTTTTCTGCATGGCGAAGAATGCGCTATCAATCTCAGCCGATTTATTCAACCAACCCTGTTGAAACAAATTATATCTCAATCGTTTTGGATTTATTATGCTTTTTTAAATACAATGCTCCTGTGTCTGCTTGTGCATACATACAGCATACACAAAAATCTAAACATACTGGTTGTTAGACATAAAACATCGTATATTTTAAAGTTTGTCCACTTATCTTTAAACGTTTCAGTGAAAATATAATGTACTCAAACATTACCCATTTTCCAGTAAAAGGAAAATAAAAACTTGTGATTCTTTTTCATAATGACTTACAATTTTACTATTTAATTTTCGCACAAACGAGTGTAAACAAAGTCGTAAAAACCAGGTAACAAATTGTCCCCGCGATGTTCCATATAGAAGTCGGTCATTAAAGCTTAACTAAAAATTTAAATATACGTGACCTTGTTCTGGCAAACAAATAACAAAATATGACTCGGACCAAGATAGGTCACGGAAAGAATATTTCGCTTTGATTTCAATCGTAAGTATTTAATTTTACGTTGGTTGGCGAATATGTAATAGAGACAGTAACTAGGACAGAGCACAGCATTCATCGTTCTAACGAACACCCGGGGGTTAATTGTTTAATACAAAATCTATACTTTGCTTTTCATTTGATAATAATTTTTCCGCTTTAATAAAAAGCCTTTTTTAAAGCAGTAATGGGTGTATTCTTCCTATTGTTGAATAAATAACTATTATTCCCACGTGCAACCCGTTAACACAATAAGTTAGCAAACACTCATTTTGCCATCTCTGGAGCCGGTGGCGAAGACCCAGTGTTGCCGTTTTGCAAAAATGAACTTCCGCGCCAAAGGCCGGCGCCGGCGGCAGTCCTACCTACCGCCTAACTTATAGCGATGCGCGATGGCGATAGCGAGGCGCTCGCTATCGTTTTAATTTCACGGAGTATGCTATATAGGTGGTACGAAATTACAAAGTGATGTCATAAAAGAGAGCTATAACGATAGGTTGGGCGGTAGGGCCGCGGGTGCGGAAATCCGTACCCGTATGGCATTTGTGGAGCGGTGATTCGCGATCATAATAATACAGATACGATGATTGGAGCGGGCAAATGATAGGTACCTGGACTCGGCTTCGGGCGCGCAAATTCATTTTTGCAAAACGTAGTCGAGGAAATAAAGGTGAATGGAGCGGGCAAATGATAGGTACCTGGACTCGGCTTCGGGCGCGCAAATTCATTTTTGCAAAACGTAGTCGAGGAAATAAAGGTGAATGGAGCGGGCAAATGATAGGTACCTGGACTCGGCTTCGGGCGCGCAAATTCATTTTTGCAAAACGTAGTCGAGGAAATAAAGGTATATAAATTCCTCAGAATATCATATTCGCAAAAAGACAATTTCGCTTAATGTCATATTCGCAAAGCGTAACTTTCGCAAAATGTATATTATTTAAATTCATTGGCCATTGCCTAAGAAAGTTAACGCAAAATTTAAAATTGCTGTTGCTAAATCTGCCTCATGCATGGCTATGGATTTTAAATCTCAACTGTAGCTGCTGTATGCGCAAGTAAAATCGTAAACTTGCGCAGGCGGCAGCCATTTCTATTGAATTCACGTGTCGCGATTTGGGGGGTTATTGTCTTAGAAAAAATCTATCGCGATCGCTTACAATTTGACGGTCGCAGTCTATCCATCGCTCCTTTATAAAATGAAGTCGGCGTTGAGTCTTGTGTTCACGGCATAATGGCTGTCAAATTAAAGGCGACCGTAATAGATTTTTCTTAGACAATAACCCACCTGTACCTTCCCGAAACATTCTGAATGTTATACAAAAGAACACCCTCAATACATATAGCATAACGTTACTCTACCTGTTACCATAGTAAAATCGGAGCTGGCGATTAATAATAGCAAGGCAGCGCAAGACATAATAATTATCGTTATATCTATCCATAAAACTGATTCAAACGCCGACTATCTGGGTTAATACGTGTTCTGGATGTAGGATGGTGCGGAAACCCGTCGACTGATACGTTTCACTCCTCGTTCAGGCGGTGCTTGCACAACCTATCGCTGGCTTTGTTTATTTAAAACTGTTCAGTGAGGCACATTTATTTAGTTTATTATTTAATCGAAGTGGGATTTCTTCATTTCGTTGAATTGCCTCATATAACAAACTACGGGTGTGAGGCGGTCGCTTGTTGTGATCAAGTTCCCCAAATGTTACCTTTACATTGAGTCTTACATTATCTGTGACATTGACTTGTTTATGTACACACAGATAATGTACAAAATACATAAGTTATGCAATGATTTTTATTGTCATTAGGCGCGTCAACCTCATGAGCGCTCCACATTCTCGCGAGATTCTCGCGAGAAGGTACAAGGTTCTCAATATAGTTCTCGCGCTCGACGACGATGGACGCAGAAGTAACTGCTGCGACAAGTTTATTGCTATGCGCATTTGCATATTATAATTATGCTTAGATTAAAGATAAAAAACAAATTAAAAAGATGAAAAACATGTGAAGCCGGCTTTTGACTATGGGATATAATGTAATATATATTACATTTTGAGATATAATATTTTATCGCTTGCCATACTTTTTTACGAGACCGTTCTCACTGTGCTATAATATATATTACACCCCAAACTGTAAATATTTTTTCGCCCGACCGAGCTATATTTGAAGGCGATATATTTTACCTCACGTTCCCGCACACCGCACCTCTGCCCCTGCCTCGCCTTCATTTCGAATCGTGACGGTCATGCGCACGTACTTACATAGCTGTCCGCGTGTTATGATTTTTGGGTATTTTGGTTCGCAATCTTTTCTTTACGTATTTACCACGTATTTACCTATTTACGTATTTATCCCTATAATGGAACATTTTATAGAAAGTGTTAGGTTTACGACTAATCTTGAAGAGTATAAAATGAATGAAATTAAGGATGCTGCATGGAGAAACGTAATAAGAAATTCACTATAATCTTTTCTTAAGGCCTTACTAATAACCATTGTATACGCCTGATTTAGTTAAACAGTGTTTTGTCACGTTCACTCGAATGACATTTCAAATTCGAACAAAAGAGACAAAACACTACTTAACTATACAAGGTTTATACAATGGTTATTAGTAAGGCCTTTAGTCTATTAAGATTCGATATCCAGAATCGACGTTTATTGTATTTTTTCTAAATAATGAGACATGTAAATCGAATACTGCATCATTTTCGTCTGATGAACTATCGAAAGTATCTAGCAAAACAATTTCCATATTATCCATTTAATAACGAGAGGTCAACCGTTTCAATAAAAGACGTTATGATGTAAGGATCATAGAAGCTGAACTATTCTAAAAAATATATCTGATAGTGAGAACAGCAAACCCGGGATGTAATATATAGCTGAACATGTAATATATATTACATCCTATAGTCAAAAGCCGGCTTGAATGTGGAGTCGACACAAGTTCTCGTCTGTTCTCGCACCAAAAAATCGAAAAAGTCGGAGAACACCGCGAGAACCTGCGAAGAATATGCGAATCGGATCCACATTCACGCTTCTCGTGTTGTTCTCGCGAGATTCTCGCGAGAATGTGGAGCGCTCTTTATACTTTAATCGCGACCTACAATTGGGAAGTACAATGATCGGTAACCTGACATTTCTTTATATCGTAATGCATACTTAGTAATTCAATTACAAGTAATTCAGTTCAATGACAAGTCTCGATTAAATAGATGAGTTTTTATTACTAATGTTTAAATAATTCTACTGCCGTGTAATAAAGCGTCCCTTAAATTATCCGGGGTGATAAAAAGTAACCGTGTATCTGTATAGCCTATATGCCCCATATATATTATTTCGGCGTTTAGTTAGTTACACCCAATATAGAGCTTATGTCAAATAACTATCGCTAGTAACCAAATCTACAGATAGATCGAATATTGACACCGGCCGCAATTTAGATTCTCAAAATTAAAATAGTAAACTGAGGAATATTCATGAGCAACTGTTTTCTTATTACTCTCGCATCTTCATTTGAGTTCCCTCAAATTCCCAGTTGGCAATGGCGCCAATTTTTTCAGGGCTCCACGGCGCCACCGCGCCGTTTTAATGAAGTTAAAACAATACAAAAAAAGAGCAACTTCCGCACCGCAAAGTGATTTACGGCGAGGTATAGCGTTTCAGATGGAGCTAAAAAATGCGTGTGGTGACATCAAACGCCCACGGGACTAGAGAACAACGCGTTATTATGAAGACCGACGACAGACGTTATGTCACTGATTCCGATTCTCCGCGGCAATCGTAAATCGTGGACACGTATCGCGTGGGTGTCCGAGCCGAAACCCACATTTTTCTATGCAAAATGACATGATGACAAACATGCAAAAACTCGCCAAATGTTAAGCGGTTACAGTAGCAGTAGAATCTACACGGTTATTTTTTAGTTAGTAAAAAAATTTTGTGTGCTTGTTCAGACAAGCAAACTTAACAACTTTCACTACGGGACCAACTTTGAAATCGCAAAAAAAATCAGCTGTTTCATACAGCTAGGTTCAGTGAATGTTGAACATTTGTATGGATTTCAAAGTTGGTCCCATAGTGAAAGTAGTTCAGTTTGCTTGTCTGAACAAGCACACAACATTTTTTTCAGTAAATAAAAAATAAAATTGTATATGCTTAGCATATAGAATCTTATGCTATCCTATCTTTAGTATAGATACTTGAGACTAAAGACACTTGCACGTTGTTGATCGCAAAATTGCACCCTACCAGCACAGACAGCATAATAAGACTCCGGCATAAACTCGAACTCAAAAGTCTATATTCAATATTCATAGACCACTAGCTGTACCCGGCATGCGTTGCAATGCCACGCAAATGCCAATTTTTTTTGTTAGGAACCCTCACAGGCGTCCCTAGAACATACTTTATTTATATAGAAGACTAGCTTTTGCTCGCGACTTCGTCCGCGTGGAAGTCCTTCTTTTTATTAATTCCCTTTACAAATCCCCCCCTCCCCCCCTTTTTAACACCCTTAAGGAATGATTTCGGGGATAAAAACTATTATTTAACCTTCCCCACAACTCAAACTATCTCCATACCAAATTTCATCTATATCGGCTCAACGGTTATTGATTCCCCATACAATATTCCACCCCCCTTTTCTCCCCCTTAAGGTGTGATTTCTGCGATAAAAGCTATCCTATGTCCTTTTCTGGGACTCAAACTATGTCTGTACCAAATTTCATCCAAATCGGTTCAGTAGTTTTGGTGTGAAAGATTTATTATGACTTTCGTTGTGGGCTTACTCAACAACAAAGCTATGATAGGCTGCGATTAGCATTTCTTAATGAAGCCCCATCTCGTGCCACTATTTACAGTTTAAGCGTGGACGTAGCAAACTCAGTGATGATCCGCGTGAGACGTCCTTTAACAGCGACTACTGAAGATAACATCAGTGCTGTGCGACGCATGATAGAGGAAGATAAGAGAGTGACCTATCAGCAGATACGGGCAAGCCTAGGCATTGGTATGAGTGAAGTCCAAAAAATATTACACGAACATTTAGGCGTCAGGAAGCTTTGTACCAGATGGATTCCCCATACTTTAACCGACGACCAGAAACGCCTTCGTATGGACTGGTGTCGCGAAATGTTAGATAAGTTCAACGGCGGTGACTCAAATGCTGTATTTCACATCGTCACAGGTGATGAAAGCTGGATATATTGCTACGAACCCGAAACCAAAAGACAATCAGCTCAGTGGGTGTTTCCTTTTGAGGATCGGCCAACTAAGGTAAAGAAAGGAAGAAGTCAAGGAAAAAAGATGATTGCCTCGTTCTTTGGTCGGAAAGGTCATTTCGCGACAGTTATGCTAGAAGATGGAAGGACATTTACTGCAGACTGGTATGTCAATCGCTGTTTGCCTGTTGTCCTGGAAAAAATTCGACAGCAGCGCCCTCGAAGCAGGATCCTCCTTCACCACGACAATGCTTCAGCGCACTCCGCAAAACGGTCTGTTGAATATTTGACTATGGCAGGTGTCGAGATAATGAGTCATCCGCCATACAGTCCCGACCTGACGCCCTGCGACTTTCATTAATTCCCAAGAACTAAAGATAAACTTCGAGGTATTCGCTTTACGAGCCCTGAAGATGCGGTGAAAGCGTACGAAAATGCCATAGAAGAGACCCCTAAGGAAGAATGGGCTTACTGCTTATCTCAGTGGTTCCATCGAATGCGACGATGTGTAGAAAGGAACAGAGATTACTTCCAAAAACAATAAAAGTATTGGCAACTTTCTACATTAAGCCGTTATTTATTTTCTAAAAATTTTCAGTGTTACCCACGTATACTTACTAATATTATAAAGCTGAAGAGTTTGTTTGTTTGTTTGTTTGAACGCGCTCATCTCAGGAACTACTTGTTTGAATTGAAAAATTATTTTTGTGTTGTATAGTCCATTTATCGAGGAAGGCTGTAAGCTATATAACATCACGATATTGTTATTTTCGGAAATCCACACGAACGAAGTCGCGGGCACAGCAAGTTTATAATATTAGTATGGATTACAGAGACTTGTTGACGTCAAAGAAAACATAAAAATCAAATTTTTCAAGTCTATTTTACTAAGATATTTAACAATCAGTTATTGAATCCTTGTATGTGCAATTCAAATTCAAAAATCTTTATTCAACATAGGCCTTTACAGACACTTATTGACGTCAAAACAAAGCAAAACAATATAATTTAATGAAATCATATTAACCTTGTATGTGCATACATCCTGAATATACTCAAGATGTCTGCAAATACAAATAGGAATGAAAAAAAAAGTTGACTTTACACCTGTTCGGAAATTGGGAGAGCCTTCTCGAGAAGAACAGGCAAGAAACTCGAAAGGTCAAAATTTTTTATCTCCTCTTTTAAATCGCCATTTACAATTTTGATTTTGTTACAGGGTCGTCAATTGGAAGCTGATCTCAATGCAAAAGTTTGAGCTCAACTTCCATTACAAGAAGAGATGTGTTAATTCACATTATATAAGCTATTTCTGAGAGAAGTGCATGAACTTAGCTTATAAACTGCTCTCACTGAATGTTTCTTTGAAACAAAACGCAGTACATTGTTAAAAATTAGAAATGAGAGTTCAAACCCAAGCTTTTTTGTCCGTCATGTAATCAGACACTTTCTAATATGCTTTTTTAATAAGTACATCTTTGATTGCAACTTTAAATTTGTTTAAGCTGAGTTCTTGTATACAACTTGGGATTTTATTGTAGAAACGTATACACAGGCCTCTAAAAGAATTATTGATTTTTTGGAGCCTGGTATTTGGTAAAGCTAACATATTCCTTTGTCTAGTATTAACTGAATGAATATCACTATTTTTACAAAACAAATGAATATTTTTACGAACATATATTAGATTCTCATAAATATATTGCGACGCTACTGTCATAATACCAATTTCTTTAAACTTTTCTCGCAAAGAATCTCTCATTTTAAGGTTATAGATGGCTCGAATAGCCCTTTTCTGGAGCACAAAAACGATCTGAATGTCGGCAGCATTTCCCCACAACAAAATGCCATATGACATCAAACTATGAAAGTAAGAAAAATATACAAGTCTTGCTGTATCAACTGACGTATTTTCCATACAGCGTGAGCTGCAGAACTAAGTCTCTTTGACAATTTATCTATATGTTTTGCCCCATTGCAGCTTAGAATAAAGTGTGATCCCAAGAAATACTGTGGTGTCCACGAGGTCAACACCTATATCCTTTATTTTTACAGTGGTGTGAACCTCTTTTACATTGGGTAAAACAAATTTTCTACATTTTGTTTTCCCTTCATTAAGTGACAGGTTGTTTACATTAAACCAATGAACAATTCTTGAGATAGAATTATTTACATCGTTATTTATTTGCAATCCTCTTTTAATTTTAAATAAAAGTGAAGTATCATCTGCAAATAACACTATCTCGTGCCTGTCCAGTACAAAATCAGGGAGGTCATTGACATATATAAGAAATAGAAAAGGACCAAGAATCGAACCCTGCGGAACTCCCATTTTAACTGTGGAACCTAGAGACCTTTTTCCATTGACGTCTACTTTTTGAATCCTTCCACTTAGATAAGAGAGTAGAAGATCCAGTGCAGTATCACGAAATCCATAGTGGTGTAATTTTCTGATCAAGGTTTCGTGATAAACGCAATCAAATGCCTTAGACTTTAGACAAATCACAAAAAATGCCTAACGCATCGTGTGAGTCTTCCCAGGCTTCAAATATATGTTGTATTAACTCAACACCAGCATCGGTTGTTGAGCGACCCCTCCTAAAACCAAATTGTTTAGAGTGTAGAATTTTCTAATAAATTAATATTAAAATCACCACAAACAATGATTTGTTTCGTGGAACTACACACTTTTTTTAATACTTCATCCATAGTATCTTCAAAAGGGTCATATAATCCTGAAGGAGGCCTGTATACACTTAATACAATAATCTGGTCCAGCTCCACGCAGGCTATTTCTATTGTTCGCTCAATCGAAAGGCTCACAATATCCTTACGATCCTTAAATTTCAGCTTTTTATTTAATATTATTAAAGAACCACCACGAATTGCATTTTCTCGACTGAACAAACTACCAACCAAATGATTACTGAAATCAAATATAAACTGATGGCTTTTAAGCCAATGTTCAGTTACACAAAAAATGTCAACATTACTACAGTTTAAAAATAATTCCACTTCCAGATCCTTGCCTAATATTCCTTGAATGTTCTGGTGCACCAGGTTAATAAGATTTACATTATCTTTGTTATTATATGGGTTTTGCAATACATTATCACTTACAACGTTTACTGTATCTTTTTTACTTAATGATAGGCAAGAGGATGTCTCTATTGTCTCATTACTTAATTTAAAGAATTGTAAAAATTATCATCAGTACTATTACTGACAGTCGTTTTATTATCACAGGAGTATTGCTTAATAGGAGCAATTTGACTACTGTGAGTGGGCTGCTCAATAAAAGCATTGTCAGAGAAAGAGTTTATAGCCATGTTTTTCGCTAAAGTTAAAAAATAAAATCTTAGCGAAATAGCTAATTGTTTTTTTAAGAACATTGATAGATATAATCTATCATTTGTTAAATAAGCATTATCTCTAACAATTGTCAGTTTGTTATAGTCAATAATATGGATTTTATTTGAATAATTTGTCATTAAGTCTAATGTCAAATTAAGTTTATACCTAATATTATTTTCATGTTGTGACAACCTGTTATGGTAGGGAAGGGTAAACATTATTATTTGATTTACACACAAATTATTTAAATGAGAACAAAAACATTTTTGTGCTTTTCTATTCAAATTACCCCTATTTCCCAAGATTACTACTAGTGTAACGTTACAACTTCTCTGAGAGGGAGAAGCTGTAACGCAGCAGATAAATCGGGAGAGAGAAATAGGGAAACACTATACTACAAAAGATAAAAATATTATGGTACAAAATGTTAATATTTATTTACAAGCAAATTTTAGAGTCTATTTCGATGCACACACGAGGGACAGGGGAAAAGGGAATTCACTCGCGACGTGACCACCGGTGGTAGGATCGATACGGACTTAGGGGGAACGTGAAACTATGGCGGGAAAACAGGAACACAGCTGAAGATGGTAACAGCAGCGTCGTTTCAGTGCACGGAGACAACCCAGTCACACCAGGCCCGCAGTTGTGATGCTCTTCAGCACTCTGAGACGATAATCAGAAGAGACCCGTAGAGGCAAATCGGCAGTGGCTTCTTCCGCAGGACCGAAATAAAACGGCGATAGAAGGGTAGCTTCTTCCACGGCGACCGAAGCTTCGGCAAAGCGTTTAGGCAGCAGCAGGTAGATTTAGTTTAGAGATAGATTTACGCGGAGCCTTCTTGAGTCCCGGGCCAATGCCAATGGCCCGGGAACGGCCTGCACTACAGTGCGTAGTGTACGAGCTAACTCGACGACTGAACTCCAGAATCAGCGTACATACTAATTTCATATTACAGCTAAAACAAATGAATAAAACAAAACAAGTACTAGAATTTAGAAGAAGAAAATAAGCTTACTCTTTCTATTTATCATTTTGGGATGAGAGGATAGTAAACCGTAAAGTGTAGAAATAAATGACAGTCAGTGCAATATTGGATGATAGAACTTGAGTAGTCCGCATACATATAAATAATATAATAAACATAGTATGAAAATGGAGATAAAATATGAAAATAATAAATGCGAAAAATAAACTATATAGAATAGAGTAATTAAAATATATAGAGCATGCTAATAAGAAAAAGCTTATTTTCTTAATATGTACAGAGTTAAAGGCCGAAAATAAATCTTACAAACTAACTTAAAATCTAACTTATAATACATAGTATAGGAACGACAGGCAGGACGCTACACTAGGTTGTCATTAATGTCAAACTTATAACTATAAATTTTATTTGTAATATCGTGGAAACTTGAGCCAGGCATACAATAATTGATGACACTTAAATTAAACTGATTTGTCAATAACTGGCCCATACCTTTGCCAATCTCATCACAAAAAATAATGCATTTTGGATTAGACTGAGACTTCTCTTTACAGTGAAAACTAGATTGCTCATTGACAGGTGGCTGACATACATTACTATGAGCGGAGGATGTATGACTGGGTGCATTTTTACTGTTTGTGAGATTGCATTCTGTTATTGAATTATTCTCACTTGGGTTCCAAAGTTGTTTGTCAAGAAGGGACTGGTAACGGTCCTCATTATGTTGACAAAGTGTGGCTAGCTCTCTAATAGACTGAATATGCATTTTAATATCACTTTGAGCAGTTTCATAATTTTCAGAGATGGTTGACAATGAGTGGTGTAAGTTTTTTGTAGTATTATTGAGTTCTTCAACGTCCCTTTCATACATACTCCTACTCTCTTTCAATTTGGAATCATAAATGTCTAATGAATCTATTAGCCATGCACGCTCTTTCCGTAACTTAATATTACTCCTGAAAGAGTTATACTTTTTTAATTGATATTGAGTCCTTTTTAGCAATTTCTTGATTTTAATATATTTTCTGATTATTACTTATAAAATTGTTCAACAAGGGCCTACCCTCTGTAGATGAAGAGGATTCTGCTAGATTTCGCCCACCAGGTGACTGCATAAGTTTATTTATTTATTTATTTAATAGGTTTGTCAACAGTAGTCACAATCTTCTTAACATATAATTCAAATATAATAAAGCTTAGGTCTAATTATGCTACTAATTACAGACAAACACCGCATCCGCTGATGAAACAGTGCATTAACTAAAAAAAAATAATATTAAAACAATAACATTAAATTATGTATAAAATTGTGGCACATCTACATGTTATGTACTTAAGTTCATCAAACAAGGTGTGCGTGTGAGCGAGACATGAGACAATGTAACATACATATACAACACCCCAATCATAATTAAGATTTGTATGTGAATACAAGTAAAATGAAAAAAAAGGTGACCCCACACCGGTTAGGAAATAGTCGAGCCTTCTTGAGAACATGCAAGAAACTCGAAACATATTCGTATATTTTACATCTCTCATGTTCGGTAAGTAGGTCCTTATTACCCCCAAATGGGGATTGTAGGTGACCTATTAGCGCTCTAGGGTAATAATGTAGCTAGAAAAGCCCTAGGGTTGTAAGTAATTAATAAGGGCTGTGAGGAACATAGCAACTCAAAACTATTGTTAAGATAACTGGGCTTGTTGGGACTAATTAAGTAATGAATGGAGTGTAGTCAAAGTTCTCATGTGCCGACGTTGGCGTATAGACAACCATTTCAAACGCAGCCGATGTTCAGAAACATAATCAAACTTTTTTAAATTATAACCGAATCGAATGCAGTTATTTAGAAGTCAGTCAAGTTTATTGAGTAGATCTGCATTCAGGTCGAGATAGCACACATCACCATAGTCAATTATGGGAAATATCAAAATCTGTACAAGCATTTTCTTTTTTTTTCAGGCAAAGTTTTTCAGGCGATAAAGAGTCCGTAAAGCCCCTGTAATTTTTTGGCAAATGTTGGCAGTTTGGGGTCGCCAACTAAAACTGGAATCCAGGTATAAACCTAAATCCTTCACGGTATTACTGAAGGGGATGGTCTTGTCATCGAAAACATCAGCGCTAAGGTTATCGGGATCCACCCTTGACATAATTCTTGAACCACCGATAATTTTTGCTTGGCATTTGGTTGGATTGATAAGGATCCCAAACTGCTCAGACCAGCTCTTAATAGATTTTAGATCTTCATTGATTGTATCGATAGCATCATTTACATTATCAATATCCGCCTGGGTATAAAGCTGCAAGTTATCGCCATATAAATGGTACGAGCAGCGAAGATGGTAAGTGCGAAAGTTTATGAAGATAGAAAACAGAAGAGAGGATAAAATGCCGCCTTGAGGAAGTCCAGCTACAAGGTTACTCCATGAGAACGATTACTCATTCGAGATAACCGATTGCTGGCGTCCCTGAAGATATGAAGAGAACCACTCCAGAACCTCCCGGGAGACCGAAAAATGAGAAAGAGTAGCTAACAGAATTTCATGATTAACGGTATTAAATGCATTTGAAAAATCAACAAGAACCAGAATAGTACCCTTCCTGTTTTCAATTCCAGCTCTAATATCACTAGTTACCTTAAGCAGAGCAGAAGTAGTGCTGTGACCAAGTCTAAAGCCAGACGGAAAAGGACTAAAAATTAAGTTAAGGTGGATAAAATGGGAAAACTGCTTATGGACGCAGGCTTCGAGCAACTTGGATAGGTAGGGAAGGACAGAAATAGGGCGGAACTGATTTAGGAGAGTTGGATTTGGAACTTTTGGAAGTGGACGTACTAAAGCTTTTCGCCAAAGGGAGGGATATGTACAAGATTCGAGAGAGAAATTTATAATATGCGAGATTGCACGTAGGATTTGCTCAAGAATGGACATAATCATCTGACGGCCAATATTGTCACAACCCATTACATTAGACCTAATTGGCATGATAATTTTCCTAATCTCGTCTGTAGTTACGGGTGAAAAAACAAAACAGTATGCCGTTATGAAATTGAATTCAAATGAAGCTCGAGAATTCTTCAGTGACGCTTACGGTCGGTTTAAATATTCTATCTGTCTGTGGTTCTAGTTGGTTACTATCGATAGGTATTTGACTTTGGGTGCATCCAATTAAAATAGGTCAAAAATCCAGAGAGAGCATATTGAAACCGTTTTCAAATTCAAATTCAATATCCTTTATTCAATTGGGATTTTACAATCACTTTTGAACGTCAAAGAAGCTACGCCATTGGTTCGTTGATTAATCTTCCTCGCGTTTGCGCATGCCTGTGCGTGTATTACATCTTAATTCCAGCCAGTTTTCTGAATTGTGCTATCAGTGCCTTTCTTTTACTCGTTATACAAAGAGAAAGAAATGGCATTATAACAATTCAGAAAACTGCCTGGAATTAAGACGTCATAATATACCCTCTGTTCTCTTATGTCGTCGACCGACTTCAGTAAGCAGTTCCCTCCAGTGAAAGCGTATTTGAGAAGCCATCCACTAATTACCCACCTCAACCACCCTTGCCTTGCACGGCGTAATGTCTGCACTACATTATCGGCGATGATCGTTGATCGTGTGATCGTCTATAATCGGCACGATCATCGTGCATGCATCCACACAATCGTCTGTAGTAGGTTGTTGAACGGCAAGCGTCAAGATGGACGTGAAGTGTGTTGCTGCTGCAACTGTTTATTTAATAGCGGTGCACAACCATTTTGTTAATGTGGTTCAACGAAAAGTTATGAAAAAGTGTGAAAAAAAAGAAGATGGTGGTGTTTGACCATTCATCGTAATAGAACAAAGTTAACATGAGCATGAGCATAGAACATGAGCGGCGATCATGTGGACACCTCAAAGCAACCACCAGGCGATTCCCTTGACAATTGGAATGATGACTGAATTCTAATTTTTACGTTTCGTCATTAAATATTAAAATACCGTGGAAAAAGATGCAGTCCTGTAAAGTTAGAAATAAAATCGGCTTAGAAATACATTAGATAAGCATTTTAAGTTGTTAATTTGGAAGCGATTAGACAGAGAGATCCGACATCAACCGTGACGTCATTGTTAGGTACGTGTTGTAATAGTACCTCCATAGAGTACCATTGTCTAATCAAAACTACTGTACGTCAGTATTTGTAATAATTCAAATTTGAAATTATTTACTTACTTCAAAAAATAAACATACAATGTAACAGACGTTTTCTTTAATTTTCACTATAAAACAATTATTTTACAACAATCGTTATCAGCACGAGGCTCTAAAGTGAATTAAAGTTAATATTAATAGCTGTGAATTGTGTGGTAGCCAATATTTTTTGAAGCCGACGGTGGTAATTGTTTTTCGTTTCACGAAATGTCTCGAGGCGACTATTCGGTAAGAGAAAACCATTCCACTACTTTGCCTCCGATTATTTTACAACAGGGGTGACTACAGTAGATGGAAGTTTAGAATGCGTAATTACCTATTGCATGAGGACTTATGGGAAGCAGTCGACGGCTATCCTGCTGGGGATACCACTCCCGATCCTCTTAAAGCAAAAAAGGATAGGAAGGCGCTTACTTCAATTTGCATGACTGTAGACGATTCTGCTATTATACATGTAAACAATGCTAAGACAGCATCAGAAGCCTGGATAGCACTACAAAAGGCTTATGAAGATAGAGGCATGGGGCGCAAGTTGGCTTTAGAACGCAGGCTATATAGACTAAGTCTTGATGACTTTGAAGATATAGAGAAGTATATTCATTCGGTTATGAGTACTGCGCAAAGTTTAGCGGACATAGGGAAAGTAATCGAAGATTCATCATTAGCTGCAATCTTATTAGGAGGCCTAACCCCGAAAGGACATGTCCTCTTTTGGGCTAAGAATATAATTATTTATTAACCAACATGTTTCAGGTATTATTGTAAAGAGTACTCAAAAATCTAGGGTTTAGAATAAAATTTAGGTTTTTTTAGGCCTGCAAATTAAAAAAAACAGCAATTTTCTGATTGACTTTCATAGTATGTAAAACAAAGCGATTTTTGTATAGAAACCAATGACAAGTTACTGTAACGTGTCACAAACGAATAAATAAGTAACAAAAGCGCACAAACGATGTGATAGTGAGTGACTTTCTGACTAAAATTCACATAAATTACATTTTTAATGTTTTATCAAGATTTACGAAAAACATGGCTGTATGAACTTAGCTCCCTTTGCCTTCTCTTGCAGAAGTGACAGCGTCAAAAAAAGCCTCGTTTAATTTTGTGATTTTATGGATCGTGATCGCTTATAATCTAAGCAATCACAATACATCACAATACTTTTTATTAAGAAGTGCACAATCTTGTGTTGTTGCCGCAATGACTGTCAAATTAAAGGCAGCCGACGTTATAGATTTTTCCTTCGACAATAAACCCCCAGGTGACCACATATTGAATTGGATTGCAAATTAGCAGCATTGCAGGTCACTGCTGGTAACAAACAAGCATCTCTGACTCTGACCAAAAAAATGATACATGCAATCAATAGGTCCATGCTATTAACATGAAATCTAGCACAATAAATACATTGGTTGGTGGCAGATGACTTCTATACTTTACTTTGTAGCAGTGTGTTTGTGCAGCATTTGTTAGGATGAGCCCCTGGCTGTAGTGTCTAGTGTGTGATACCTGTTTTACTCTGGCTACTCTTAGGATAAGCACCTACCTCACAGTAATAAAATATCAACATAAATAAAATATACTGGTCTGTTCTTAAGAATGCTACAGTTTTACTATTACAATAACAAAAGATTTTTTACAAAACAAATGCTAATTAATGAACTAAGTGCAAAATTCTCTAAGATTACTATAATGCTAATTCAAAGTGTAAATATTTACTACTATATGACTACATACCCTCGATTTTATCATGGGTACTAAATATGTAATATGAAGTGTTGAATAATTATAATAGTGGAAACTATGTGAAAGAGTTGTAATATAGAAACTGGTTGCAGGTATGAAATAAAACCCAGAAATTATGTAATTTTTATTTATTCAATTTCAACATCTTCCCTCATTAGTACGTAATTTCAAAATTGAGCCAGTGGTGTTATATGAGTTTGGTGCGGAGCCCATCCTAAATTCATGGATTTCATTTGATTTTTCCTCTTATCAGCAGTCTCATGTGATGGATCATTTTCTTGAATATGTTCCCCAAAATATGACTTAGCTTGCTTAATTTAATATGTTCCAAGACTGATTAAAATTAAATTGAATATTTTCATTCCGGGGAACATATTCAAGTGTGGAATTTAAGCATCAATATGTACAAAGATGGCTTCTAATGCCCTATTTAAAATAGATTGACCA
Source organism: Schoenobius gigantellus (assembly GCA_963935595.1). NCBI lineage: Eukaryota > Metazoa > Arthropoda > Insecta > Lepidoptera > Crambidae > Schoenobius > Schoenobius gigantellus. Next base: position 7,685,095 of record OZ012555.1, on the reverse strand, counting down.
CCAGGTCGGTTGGTCGCTTACTGCAGCTAGCAGTGTAAGTTATAAGATTTCTTTTGAAATAGGTAATTAGAGGACTTTTGTAAGTAAAATGTTAGTAACCTCTAATAAAACAATGGAATTGTTTGAATCAGACCCAAAGAGTATAAGGTATAGTTAGATTTCTACTGGACAGGTTTTCCCTGCTTATATGGGCTATACCTAAATGTAAAGGTGCATATTGATTTTTGAAGCAATAACACTTTTTTATATAAGTAAACATGAGTTTTTGAAATGCATACCCGAGAAGCAATTCTGCAAAGGGATTCCTTAGCCCATAGTCTTACTTAATATAAACCTAAGGCCTTTTTAGGCTTTGAACAAACCTCACCTAATTGAGTTAAGCAAGAGAACAATATAACAAATTGTGTGACTGTTAAACCTGTCCAGTATTTACATACTATATCAGTGGAATTTTCTATATTTTCAAATTCAATTAGTTTCTGTTCTTTGGATTTTATTGTTAGTAAGTCAAGCATGAATTATTACATTTGGTGTAAACTATACAGTTAATTTCTAATACACATAAAAATGCAAAATCATATTGACTTGATAAGTAATAATAATGTTTATGTGTGAATGCAAGTATTTGTTTCTTTTAAACCGTACCGTACCGTAAACGTAAAACCTTACGTTTATTACCGTAAAAATGCAAAATCATATTAACTCATGTGATTTTCACAGACTCTGGCATTATTTTACGAATATTTTACAATCCCCGAGGATCTTCTTTCTTAAATATAATGGTACCCTTCGACATTCCAAATTATAGCACTCTGGTACAAAAAAATGAGAAGTTGTATCAGGAGTGCGACTGTAACCTGGAAGTATAACATTTTGTTGTTTAATTCTTGGGTCTGGTTACTTCGTACGTTCGTACGTTCAAATTACGAGAAAACTTAGTCCAGTTAGCAAGCCAATATTTAAATCACATGTAAAATCAAGAACCTGAACATAGGCAGCTGTAGAAAATAAAAGATTTTTTTTTTTTGTGATAATGGCAAAATAAAAGATACTATTTTGTGAAAGAAAGAAAGGTTACACACATACACACATACACACAAACAATAAACAAAAGTCAAAACGACAGCTACAGTGGCATTGACAATGACATCCTTTTAATTGCCAGTAAAAAAAACTAAATGTGGCCCTGCTAAAGAAACAATAAAAAAAAACATTTTTAATTTTTTTCTCCTAAATGCAGGCCTTAATATTTTTAATATTCATGGATAAACATCCTTCTCATAAAGTTCTATTACCGTCATTAATTTTTAAACTGGTTAAAAAAGGTTCAGAATAAAATTCCACGTTCCATACAAAAAGTGGACATGTCCTTTGATCCTCTAGTTATGGCTTTAGAAAATAGCAATGTCGAAATTACTACAGATTTGGTGAAAGAAAAGTTATTAAATGAAATGTCAAAAGGTCAGAATTCTGATGGAACTGCGTTACGTTCTGATATAAATCGGCGTAATAAACCTAAAAAGAAAAAGTCTATTGTATGTTACGACTGCAAGGAGCCAGGACACAAAAGGCCAAATTGTCCGTTGAGAAATAAGAAGAGATCAAAAGAGTCATCGTCACAACAGGCACTTGGCATTAGTGATGGCGATTCTGTGGATCACTGGATTGTTGACTCTGGCGCTTCACAGCACATGCCATTCCGGAGGGATTGGTTTACGACTTACAAGCCGAAAGACTCAGTAAGTGTTACAGTTGGTAATGGAGAAAAAGTTAGTTGTAATGGTTTCGGTGACATTTCAATAAGTACTTCATCAAATGTAAATAGTATTAATAATATATACCTAAGTTAAAAACCAATCTTTTATCTGTACATAAATGTGTCGAGAAAGGTTCTCTGTCTTGTTTGATAAGAATGGTTGTAACTTTTTTAGAAGCGATACCTTTTCTTTTACAGGAGAATCTGTTTTAAGTGGTTCAGTTTGCAGGGGGCTGTACAAGTTGAATTGTACTGTCAATTCCCCATGCAGCACTGTGTACGAGTCGTGTGCAGCTGAGACTGTATCGAAATATGAATTGTGGCACAGACGCTTAGGACACTTATGCCGGATTGGTATGGACATACTGAAAAATAGTAGTGTAGGTATAGATTATAAGATTGTAGATAGGAATAATTGTATTGCATGCGTGGAAGGTAAACAATCGCGAAAACCTTTTAAAAAGATTGTTTATGATAAGGCATCTTCTTTATTAGAATTAATACACTGCGATCTATTTGGCCCAACGAATACAACTTCGTTCCAAGGCAGTAAGTATTGTTTAGTTTTAATAGATGACTATTCGCTAAAATATTTCCTATCGTCTATTAAAATATTTGTTTATTTCCTATCGTCGAAAGCTGATGTAAAGGAAAATTTCAAACATTTTCATCTGTTAGTCGAACGTCAGACTGGAGCAAAATTAAAAAACGTGAGGACTGACAATGGCACAGAATTTGTTAATCAGGAACTAACAAATTATTTCTCTTCCCACGGTATAGTACATCAAACGACGGTACCCTATTCTCCACAGTCGAATGGAGTAGCGGAACGTACTATACGGTCTATTGTGGAAAAGGCTCGTTCTATCTTGGCAAGCAGTTCATTGTAATTTCCATATTGGCAAGATGCTGTGCAGACTGCTGCTTATTTAAAAAATAGGTCACCTCATCGTGCTCTGGGTCGTTCGATGACACCTTTCGAAAAATGGTATGGCACTAAACCTAATCTGAGTCATTTAAAGGCCTTCATGTCACAGGAAAAAGTTTGACGTGAAAGCAGAAGAATGTATATTTGTTGGCTACTCGCGAGATGTAAATAGTTATTATTTTAGAGATGCTAAGTACCCCAAGAAATTGTTTAAAGCTAGAGATGTCACCTTTTTTGAAGATTGCTTCACTTCCCTGAAATCTAATGAAGGACATGAAAATAGTATTGACTTCGGACCTACTTTGCGACTGTCAAGGGATGAGCAACCACTGATTGTTCCTCAAGCCCCTGATATTGTCAATAACGAAGTAAGTAGTCCTTTGCCTGAGACTTCAACTGCGATTCATGAAGCTTCAGATAACTGCGATGATACTACGTTATGTCCACTAAGGGGGGAAGATATTAATGAAGCTCTACTAAATCTGCCAATTTCAGAAGAAGGGCAGAGGTATCCTTCGAGAGTTCGAAAACCACCCGACTATTTTTCATATAACATTTTAGATACAGAATACTCACAACCTGCAAGCTATTTTGAGGCCATGAGTTCTGATGATGCTCCTAAATGGCAGGCTGCGATGCAAAGTGAGTATCAGTCTCTAATGAAATTGAAAACGTGGAGGCTAGTAGACAAACCTGATAAAAAGGTGATACCATGTAAGTGGGTTTATAAAGTAAAGATGGATGCGCATGGTAATGTAGTAAAATACAAAGCCCGACTTGTTATAAAAGGCCACAGTCAGGTCGAAGGTATTGACTACAATGAGACATTTGCACCAGTAATTCGACATTCATCTTTACGAACGCTTATGGCACTTGCGGCAAATCTTAGTCTCAAGATGAGACACTTAGATGTGGAAACTGCATTCCTTAATGGAGATCTTTCCGAGGAAGTATACATGCAGCAGCCACAGGGATTTGTAGTAAAGGGGGAAGACAGTAAAGTTTGTTTGTTGCAAAAGTCTCTATATGGACTGAAGCAAGCACCTAGGTCTTGGTATAATAAGCTAAGTGAAACATTAATTAAAATAGGTTTCACAAAAATACCTTCAGAACCCTGTGTATATAAAAAACTTTTTGGTTCAGACCTTGTAATCTTAGCTTTTTATGTAGATGATATAATAGCCTTCTATGAAAAGGATTTTCTTTTTAACATTGTCATAAATGACTTAAAGAAATATTTCACAATAAAAGATTTGGGTAGCTTAAGCTATTATTTAGGAATTAATGTTTCTCAAGATGATTGTGAAATACGTATAAATCAGAAAACGTATATTTTGAATTTGTTGAAAAAATTCAATATGGAACATTGCAAAGGATGTAATACACCATTGTCTAATAACAAATTAGAAGTCGAAGACGGTAAGCATCCTAACGAAATGTATCCTTATCAAAATTTAATTGGCTGTTTAATGTTTGTGGCTGTAAATACTAGGCCAGACATTGCCTTTACGATAAGCTATTTGAGTCAATTTAATACATGTTATAGTAAGACACACTGGTTGGCCGCAAAGCGAGTTCTTCAATATTTAAAGGAAACTATTGATTATTCCATTAGTTATAGGAAGTCTGATAAGCCTCTTGTCGGATACTGTAAAACCGACCGACGTTCATACACAGGCTATCACTTCCAATTGGCGAATGGTCCGGTTTCCTGGGCTGCTCGGAAACAGCCTACTGTCGCATTGTCTTCAGCGGAAGCTGAATACATGGCTTTGACGGATGCAGCAAAAGAGGTATTGTACTTACGCAGATTCTTATCCGAGGTGAGTGGTGTTAGTCAGGATTCTGTAACACTATTTAGCGATAGTCAAAGTGCGCAAACATTGGCTAAGAATCCGGTGTTTCATAACCGAACTAAACACATCGATACGAGATATCACTTTATAAGAGAAAAGGTATCTGAAAATCTCATAAGCTTGAAATATATCAAATCAACTGATATGTCGGCTGGTATTATGACTAAGCCCTTAGGACGTGTACTTCATAATAAATGTGTAATGTCTATAGGTTTGATAATTTGATATATTTTTTGTTTTTATAGAGCCTTGTTGTTTGTTATTAATTTATTGTTTGGTTAAGATCTGTGTGTTAAGTCAGTGCAATATTTTTAATATACCGTAGGTTTTGATTAAGGGGGGATGTTGTAATAGTACCTCCATAGAGTACCATTGTCTAATCAAAACTACTGTACGTCAGTATTTGTAATAATTCTAATTTGAAATTATTTACTTACTTCAAAAAATAAACATACAATGTAACAGACGTTTTCTTTAATTTTCACTATAAAACAATTATTTTACAACAGTACGGCCATATGTAAATTGCCGTTTTGCTAGAAAGAGATGGAGGAAAATCTTTAATACCTTATAGTAGTCTTGTCTAGTCTTGGTTGTTTTTATAGTTATTCGAAAAGCTTTTTTTTATTTTGATTATTATATAAATGAGCTGCTATTAAAGCAATAATTTTTTTCATTCATCTAGCCTATTACCCACCTCAACCGCCCTTGCTTTGCACGGCGTAAGCTTAGCGTTCGTCCGTCTTCTGTTCCACAGATTCACCCATAGATTCATCCGTCTCTGAAACGTATTCATCTAGAGTTCTCACCTCAACCGCCCTCGCCTCGCGCGGCGTAGGCTTGCGTCTGCCCGTCCTCTTCTGGTCTATCATGTCATCCACCGGCTCCGGTTCACTCCCTGGTGGTAGTTCCGCCCAGCGCAGGCGCCCGCTGGCCGCGTCCTTGAGGAGGAGCCGCGCGGATCGCGACTGGTCCGGCTGGCCGGCAGCCGTCATGAAGCCTCGGTTGACTAGTGGAGAAGACAGCTTTGTTAACTCACTGTGACTGTACCGGCGTTCCAATCCAATGGCACAGATAACATATACTAATACAGATGCGCAATCCCATACTAAAAAAGGCGAACCTGTCTCAGCCCCCCTAGCACGACCGTCAAAACACGATATGATAAAGCGGTTTATAGCGGTGAACTGTCAAAATACAATAGGTTTTCATCGTATTTTGATAGTTCACCGCGACAAATCGCTTTATCATATCGTGTTTGATGGTCGTGCTACGGGGGCTGGAAAGTATTTCGGGTAACTAGTTTCCCCACAAACGCAGCACGAAATGCTACATTTTTATTATCAAAAGCAAACGTGCATGCAAATCTGAAATAAAATGCGATTGTACATACTTTAAAAAATCGAAAACGTATTATAATAGATGTTAAAATGAAATACGGATCCAAAAAACAAAACAAAAACATTCAGTTCCGTTTATAAATACGTACACTACCGCCATCTATTGTCAAATTTTTTAATTGTTATGTATGCACGTGGTTAACTAATACGCACTTGGTGTGCTTTTGCCGTAGACTCGATTTTTTATTTTATTTTTTTATTTCAAAAAGTTATCGAAATTCGTTCGGTAACAATATTTTCTTATAAATTAACTACACCATTGAGAATTGACATACAATTTTATTTCTACAAAATGAATCATAATAATTTATTACATTCCGTGGGGTTATTGTCTAAGAAAAAAATCTATCACGATCGCTTATAATTTGACAGCTATTGCGCCGTGAACATGAGACTCTGTGCCGACTCCCTTTTATAAAGGAGTAATGAATGGATTGCGACTGTCAAACTGTAAGCGATCGCGATATATTTTTTCTTAGACAATAACCCCCCCGGTTTGATACAAGCTATGCCATCTATGCAGCCTTGGATGGAACTAATAATTATAGATTATTACTATCTAGTACCCAATGCCAATGTACTGAGCTCCAATTTCGAAACAGAACCGTTGCGATCGACCAATTGGAGCGCACGGATTGCCTTTGAATTGTTTGATGGCGTGATAATGTGGCGTTCTGGTTGGTCGAAAGCAGCGGTTCAGTTTCGCTTCAGCGGTGGTTTATTAGCGGAATTGGCCTTTAGGTGGCCTACTATAACTGTTTGGAACAATAAAAGTAATGGAACGATACACTGCAATATCTATAACTCGTTTACACATTGTATTAACATTGCTCTCTTAAGCGCTTGTGGTGAAACTTTACCAGGCTTCATAGTAACTTTTTAATGAGGTTCCACAAAGTGCAGTCTTATGCCATTAAAAATCACAGCAAAAAGAATGTTACGAATAAAGGTTTTTAGAGTATTTTATTATTTTGTTATTACAGGATAGGGGACTAATATTCCATTTTTTCCTAATCAAAGATAATAACTGTTCTAAATTTTTAGTAGGTGCTGTATTACTGATGATCATAATTGTTCCTAATGTTTAGCAGGAGTTTGTCTGTTGATTTCAATATTCCGTGACCATTTGTCTGTGATATGTCGCGCAGCACCTAACAAAACAACAACGTACAAGCATGCGCCGTCAGTATCTGCTTGTAGTCCAGCGTCTCGTCTTCCGTCTGCGGCAGTAGAAGCCCATACTTCTGCTCGAAGGTGTGCCGGCTCACCAGCTGACAGAGCCGCGACATGGCGGAGTCGTGCGAGCGCATCTGTTACACAAACATTATTTACGGTAAGTTAATAGTTTAAGACGAAACACCAAGGTCGAGAGAATTCAAAAATAGGTATTTGTAAAATGTATTGCTGTCGCGCTGTGTGTCCGAACAACTGAACTGAGCGTGATAGGGATAACTGCAGCTGGGACCGAAAATACCTATGAAAAGTATACAAAATATACGTTTCGTAGTCCCCTGCTTTCACCGCGAAAATTTGATCGATTTAATTACTTTTTGCGTTAAAAATTAAAGCAAGGCTTTTTCTGTGCTTTGCTTTTCTCATATAATCTTCTTCAATTTATTTGCTGGACGTTTGATTACATCAGAAAATTTGATCGATTTTTTAGGTTTTTGAAGGTTTAAAATCTGTTTTAAAAATTAACTTAATAAAAAAAGGAAAACATAGGAACGTGTTTATAGTGGCCATTGATTTTATTGGAAAAAATAGAGTAACTAGTGCCATTATCCAGGAAGCAAACAGGGGACTATGTTTGTATGGAAAAATGGACTGTACGATTTCCTCTTAATCGACCAAGCCACCTTCTAAATTTACTTAAAACGCCTTTAACTCTTTTCGGCGTCGCGACAGCTAAGCCGTAACATCGTATTCGCCAGGCGCTTGGCCATATAGTTTTAAATTTGCAAGATATGCAAGAAATTCATTGCTTTCCACAAAACTCGTGCATCGCAACCAGCAAGACTCCATCGCATGAAACTACACACCTGTAATTCGTCATCACAATCTCTGTCTGCTTGTAACTGCCATGTTGTTGAACGAACAAGCTTTATGACATATCTCGGTGTTACATTGGATGAGAATCTTTCTTATAAGCAACATATCTCTAATCTCGCATCACGGGCCAGAAAAATAATTTTTGTAATAAAGTCCCTAAAAAACTCAGCTCCAGTAACAACGCTAGTGATGGTTTACAAAACGTTATGCCAGTCGTTGCTGATTTATTGCATCAGAGTTTGGGGCGGTGCTGCCAAAACTCATGTTATTCAACTCGAAAGAACGCAACGCGCTGTTCTCAAGGTCTTATGCTCAGCAAACCTTTAAGGTACAGCACTGACGACTTATATAAAGAGTCGAACGTTTTACGAGTCCGCCAATTGTATATTTTAAAAGCTGTCACAGTTGTGCATGACAACGCGTTGCGCTCACCGACATTGAACGTTACAAAAATCAACGTGTTTATAAGATCCCAGTGCCAACAGTCCACACTTTTTTTGCAAGACATCGGCAACTATTTCTCCTTCCGTGGATTCATAATGTTATCTGCCGTAAGGTAGACTTAAGAAACGTTGTTACACGCGAAGCTAAAAAGATGGTAATTTCTTTTTTGAAAATTCTTAACTACACGCAGACAGAAGATATTCTATTTACGCCTACATAAAACCTTCAATAAAATTATACAACACGCCACCAACCCACACACACTTACACACACACACATACACGCACGCACGCACACACACACATATATACAAACACACCCACACACTTAATATCATAATCATTTTTTCATCCTTTTCTTTTATTATCCCAGTTAGAATTACTCACTCCAAACAAAATTTTATACTGCTCGTTTTTAAAATAAACTGTCTTTTTTTTGTTTCTGTTTCCTTTGGGAGAATAAAGTTGTATACTAACCGCAAATATTAGGTTGGGGAAAAAGTCTTTTCGCATTATAGTATGTATAAACTTGTAATAAAATCTCTTTGGCTATAACATTTGTATCTGGCTGGTTTTGGTATCATTGAAAGTTTAAATTTTAAAGAACATAATTCCAAATTCAAATTAGGAAAATGTGTGATTTTCATTTGTTTTTCGTACCGCCAAGATAAGTGAATCTAAAGAAGAAATTCGATACATTTTAAAATTTTACTACAAAAAAGGTAAAAATGCAACGCAAGCCGCGAAAAAAATTTGCGATGTTTATGGACCTAGTGCAGTGTCTGTGAGAGTAGCACAAATTTGGTGTAAGCGTTTTCAATCCGGAAATTTTGATGTCAAAGATGCACGTCGCTCTGGTCGCCCTATTACAGATAAAATGGATGCCATTTTTGAAAAAGTGGAGCAAGATCGGCATGTCAGTAGTTACGACGTAGCTGAAGAACTGGGAATTGACCACAAAACAGTTTTGGCGCATTTGAAAAAAACTGGGTACACAAAAAAGCTCGACATTTGGGTACCTCACGAGCTCACTGAAAGAAACCTAATGAACCGTGTACTCATTTGTGATTCTTTATTACGACGTAATGAAACCGAACCATTTTTGAAGAAGCTGATAACTGGTGATGAAAAGTGGATCACGTACGACAAGAACGTGCAAAAAAGGTCGTGGTCAAAGGCCGGTCAGGCTTCACAGACTGTGGCGAAACCCGGGTTAACTCGCAACAAGGTGATGTTGTGTGTGTGGTGGGATTGGAAGGGCATTATTCATTATGAGCTGTTACCACCAGGCAGGACCATCGATTCTGAACTCTACTGCGAACAACTGATGAGATTAAAGCAAGAAGTTGAGAGAAAGCGGCCGGAATTAATCAACAGAAGGGGTGTGGTTTTTCATCATGATAACGCTAGACCTCACACATCTTTAGCCACTCAGCAAAAATTAAGAGAGTTTGGCTGGGAGGTGTTAATGCATCCGCCGTATAGTCCTGACCTTGCACCTTCAGATTTCCACCTGTTTCGGTCTCTTCAGAATTCTTTAGGCAGTGTCAGGTTAACATCACGAGAGGACTGCCAAAACCACTTGTCGCGGTATTTTGACCAGAAGTCCCAAAATTTCTCTAGCAATGGGATCATGTCCCTACCTACAAGATGGCAAAAAGTTATCGAACAAAATGGTACCTACATACTTTAGTTAAATGTAAATAAACTATATTAAAAAATGTTTTGAATTTTCTTAAAAAATGCGAAGAAACTTTTTCCCCAACCTATTATTTTCAAGTCTGACCATAAACCGTGTGCCCTGTTGTAACGTAATCTAGGTAGTAATTTTTAACTTGTTGGTCGCTGCGATACAAGCAAAGCTTAGTGCAGTGACCGCTAGAAATAAGCATACTGTTGTAATACGCTTTCTTTTAAATAAATTATTATTATTATTAACAAAAGAAAGGTATTTGTAAACAATATGTGTTAATGCATTTTCATAATTTATGCGTAATTTTATTAAGACGTTTTATTACATGACATTTGCTACTAAATACCTGATCAATAGACAGGACTGCGGTCAACATGAGGTCAGGTGCGACAGCATACGCCGGTAGCACTAGTCCTGGGCAATCGAGAAGCTCTAGATCTTCGTCCAAAACCAACGACTGAATGTGACGCGTATGTCCCGGCATAGCGCTCACACTAACCTGAAATTATTTAAAATCTTAAACACACTGAATTGAAAGTATTCGTTCAAACGTTTTCATTAATGTCATTATTATTATATACCTTTTTGGTTTGCATCAAAACATTAACTGTACTCGACTTCCCGACATTAGGATAACCAATCATGCCCACAGATAACCTTGGTGGATTTTTCAATTTCTCCACCTTCTGTTTTTTAAGCATTGCCAACAACATGTCTCTATCAAATATTTCAAATGAATTAACTACATCCTCTTCTTTTCTATCTTCCGCACCACATGGATATATTTCTACTGGTTTTCCTAGCCTTAGATTTTCCATAACCTTATCTAAAACCTCTTGTATTTTGTCTAATTTATTTGCCGTTTCCGAAACAGCTATATCTAGAACACCTATCTGTTCTTTAAATAATTCTATGTCTTTTTCTGTACTTTTTAAAGCTTCTTCCTCTAAATCACTTTGTGTCAAATCGTCTAAAGAATCAGCAGATTCAGTATCAGAATCACCACCAAAATGGTCTTCTTTCTTCGTGTCCTCACTCGTTTCAGATATTTTCCTTTCATTTGTTTGTTTGGCCGCAGAAAAGAAAGCAATAGGAATTTTCTGTTTGTTAAAGTACTCTGCCCAGCATTTCCTTTCATATTCATTAATTAAATCTGCTTTGTTTAATAATAATATACATTTACATTTCTGCTCCATGGCATAATGCTCCAAATCTTCACATCTGTCAATGAATAATAAGAAAAATACAATTCAAGATGCATACATAAATCTTTTAGTTCTGACATTACAATCTTCAATATTAGTGTTACAAAATTATAGGTTTCAATCAAAGTTATCTTATTTATCATAATATATATATATATATATATATATATATATATATATATATATATATATATATATATATATATATATATATTTATTATATAACTCGAAAGAAATCCTATATTGTTACATTGGCCATTTCTATACCTTTTTGGTTTGTATCAAAATATTAACTGTACCCGACTTCCCAACATTAGGATAACCAATCATGCCTGTGTTGGAAAGAATCCCTCTTCCGTAACTTACAAAAAATGTAGAATAATGTAAATGTAGATAAGATATAAAGAAAAGTACAATTATGTAAATCATTCAGGATCGGTTTCTATATCCTATCTATTTGTGGATTTGTGTACTGGAGATAGAATTTGAGGTATTTTGTATGAAGCTAATGTCAAATACCTATCGCTAGTAACCATATTCACAGATAGAGATAATACTGAAACCGACCGTCAGTCAATGATGGATAAGTATGACCAAGACATAAAAATGAATCATTCACGTAACAAAATATCTTGAAACTGTTACCTAATCAATACTTAAACATATTTTCTGTATTATCACCTGAACAATAGTGGATTTCTAGCATCTAAAAGAATGAGTACGATGTCTGCTTTTTCTAAAGTTCTCCAAAGCTGCTTCCAAAATTCAATATTTCTTTCATATGGTGTTAGGGCTGCCCCTAAATTGGCTTGAAGTGTATTTAAATGTCTACGCCACTCAAGGAAAGACTCTCGCTCTCGTTCGTGCTGCTCCTCTGCTGTTATTTCTGGTCTCCAAGGAGGTCTGTAATTGTAATATAATGTTTATTCATTATAATATGTGCCAAACAAAATCAGCTGTTCCATACATCTAGGTTCAGTGAATGTTGAACATTTCTTTCATTTTTTGCAATTTCAAAATTGGTTTTATAGTGAAAGTTGTTCAGTTTGCTTGACTGAACAAGCACACAAAATGTTTTTCGTAATTAAAAAATAAACTTGTATAGGGTGTGATGACTGGATGTTGCATTTGATAACATGGTGCCTCATTAATGCCACATCTTGAATGTTAATCAGTACAGATACTCGTAGATAGAATACAATGTGTTAATTTAGAAACGCATAACCTGAGACAGCCCAACTTAATTTTATTATAAGAGAATTATGTCAATTAATAAATAATAAATAAATCAAAAATTTTGTGACTTATTTACGAAGATATGTCCAAGGATATATCTTTCTGTTTCGTTGCATATCTTGCAAATTTGAAACTCTATGATCGCGCGTCTGCGAATACGATGTTGTCGTTCAGGGGCTCTATTTTTTAATCACTCATCCAGCATCGAACGCGTTTCAAACATCATCTGTGCTCGATTCCTATTGATTTTCGTCATCTTGCGATGAAAATCAATAGAATATTACGACGAAGATCAATATTGTTTTGATTTTCGTCGAAAAACAAAACGAAAATAAGTAGAAATCGAACACTAAAGAGCGCTCTGTGCCGGAAGAATGATTCGATAATAGCGCCCCAGGCCTGTTACAGTGCTGGACCGATCGTCGGTACGTACGTCGGTCGCGATCGTCATTTATATGAAAATTCATAAAACCTTACAGTGCCACACTAAACATATGGATACGCACGGCGCTAGGCACTGCGTACGTGGACCGTCGTCGGTCGAGAGCGTCCGCATGCGTACTGTCGGATTACTGACGCGCTATGAAAACATATGAATTCGTTCAGCGCTGAATCGACTGGTGAACCGGCTCAACGTATGTGCCTATTAAAGTAGTCAAAAGTACTTTCCAAGTGATCTCGTAGTGAACATGACAAATATATACTTAATACACCGAACGACCGTCGTATTGTTGGTCAGGATAGCACTGAACACAACAAACTGACGGACAGTCGGTCAGTAAGTATCGTGAGGACTGAAGGTACGCGCCGACGGTCGACTTAGCACTGAAACCGGCCTTAGCCGATAAGAGGTAAAGACGACAGAATTAAGTAAATTTAAATCTAACCAATATTTTTTATTAGTGAAATCAATTATTCTCACGATTAAACTATATTCAGGTTCTGTGCAATTTAATTAACACATTGTATATCTATGCAAATCAAAATCTTACATTTTTGCGAATGAAATAGTGCACTGTGCAGGTTTCTAATTCTATAGAAAATTCTTTCTAACTTTGTGTTTACAAAAAATATGTACAAACAAACTATCTAGATGTATTAAGAAATGACTTAATTTATTACAATACCTTCTAGGTACAGTTAACGGCTCATCAAAATTTGGTTGTGATGTCACTATTTCCACTGCATCAGGAACCGATTTCACATACTTCAAGTTCATCTTTTCTGCTGTAAATTCTCTCTGTGCTAGCTCTGCAGTTGACAGAAATTCTTGCAGAGAGGACTCTGCAGTGACTGACTGAAGATTAAGTCGCCCCCACTCATACCCATCATTGACTTCAGTAGTGTGGAGCTACAAAAAATAAAAACTGACATCAAATCAAATCAAATCAAATCAAATCTTTATTGCTGACTAAGGTGTGATACAGATGTTGTTATAAATTAGAGTTCTTGATTACCTAGTCATCAAAATAAATGAACAATAAATGTTAGCACACAAGCAATCCAAGTCAGTGCCACACATTTAAGTGACTTTTTTCTCACATTTTTGTGACATTCAAGGAAGTTGATCATCATTTGGCACTGACTTCAATAAAAAATATTAATGATAGTTTAAGTTATATAACATAACTATGATAGATGATAATAAAAGTCTAAGCAACTACACAAGAATGACATGAAACATCCATGTCATACTCTGCAGTTGCCCAGGTTGCTATTTATTTATTTATTTCAAATGAAATGTCTTGTGTTCTTCTATGTTGCAGCCCTGACGTCTTACTTCCGCCAATCCAATTGTGTCGTATTTTATTTTATCTATTGCATACTCTAATTCCAGCAGTTTTTCTTCCGATGCCAATGATCTTTCATTTGATGTGCAGATGCGGAGTTTAGTTTTAGTTTTATTGTTGGCGAGTGGATTTGATGGAGGGTTTTGGTCATAATCCTCCACGGTGACCGGCTGGGTTGGTGGTTGGATTATTATTATTTTTATTAACTAAAAAGGACAAGGTTACCTCTAAAAGATTATGATTGCTTGCAAATTGTAGGGGTCTGATTGAAGGCTATTCCGTTTTCAGGAGAAGGAGGGTCTAACTGGGCTGTTGTGCTTGTAATTAGCGTCTAGATGTTAATTATTTTATCCAATATTTATTGTAAATGTGGCTGTAAGCTTTCCCAACAAATAAAATAAAATAGTTAAAGCTTTGTGTTGTAATTTTTTGATGGAAATCCATGGTATCTTGTTATTATTTTATCTTGTTAATCAAACATTGTTTGAATAACAAGACTCTGTATCAGGGTTGTGTGCTTGGGTACCTCCGTCTTACCTATTTCTGCCGCAAAGCAGCAGTGCTTGCATTGCTGTGTTCCGGTTTGAAGGGTAAGATATGGCACTGAAATTACTGGGTACCGTGACTTTACATCTTAAGTCACAAGTTGGCAACGTACACTGTGGCCCTTGTGGGGGTTGCAGTTTTACGGCGAATCTCACAGGAGCCACATGTATTATAGGTGACTGTTACCACTTACCATCAGGTAGGCAGTTTGTTTGTTTGCCAACTTAGTAGCAATAAAAAAACAGGGGTCGAAACAGGTTCAGTGTTCAAAAATACTGATTTTACTGACCAAAAATCTAAAAAAACTGACTTTTACTGACCATCTGATCTAACTTAAGAGGACTGTGATGAGCCAATTCATGGCTCGAGTATGCACTTGCAAAAATGCACACCGCTTAGAGTTGAAAGTCCGAGGCAAGTGCCTACATTTCTTGTTGAAATATTGTTTAGGGCGATAACTGTTTACCTTTACGAAATTAGACACTTTTGATATGATTCAGTATACCTTAATCTATGTTTGTACGTATTGCTTTTTTTGTAATTCAGTATAATTTAGTCAAAAAAGATAAAAATGCTCGAGGTAATTTTTAAATCTAAAATATGGATATTTAGATGCTAATAATTTATATTCTGAGCAACATATTTTCAAAATCGAAACGTAACCTAGATCATTATATCTACAACATTTCCAAAAATTATGAAAATTGGACTATTTAAAGAGAGAGAAAAGCGTGACTTCTGAAAAAGGAGGTGGTTCTATGTTCGACTGTATCAAATTTTTTTGTATGAAAATTTACAGCTTCACAATCCTCTTAAAATAAAAGATTCATGTGGAATTGAATAAATACTTTTACAATTATTGGCCTCCACCATCCCCATAGCCAACCATCACCACCTTTTCATTGTTAAAAATTTTACAAATAATTAACAGTTTTTTTTTATTATTAATATGTGTTTATTTCGAGAAAAAATAGTAGGATTTGACTATTTTTCCTCGAAATAATGATGCTACAATATTAAGTTGCCACAAGACATCATAATAGAGCATCAGTTGTTTGTTGCCCTCAAACCATCACACAATATATTATGAGATATTACTTAAGCAAAATCTAGATGATTGAAGAAGGTAGGCGGATATAGGAACGACACAGGTACACACAGACAGACAAAATTGTATTAGTAAAATATTAATGAGGTTCCAAAAAAATTTATGGGGCAATATGTGTGTTGATCTCAAAAAACTGAAAAACTGACCATTTTCTCAAAAAACTGACATTTACTGACCATGCTCAAAAAACTGACTTTTACTGATTTTACTGACCAGTTTCGACCCCTGAAAAAAAAAAAAACATAAAATGTGGATGTTGGGGTTGTAAAGAGAGTTCTCCTGTAAGAATTACCTGAAGGTCTAGGGGTGAAAACTGTCTTTTGAGAGGACATGAGAGTAGATAGAATAACTGGAGAACCACTCTCTAGAAACATTGGCAAATGATTGACGAGCTGGCGGCTTCGAGCTGAAGTTAGTTTTTTTGTCTAGAGTGCTCAGGACAAGATTTATTGATGGCAAAATGTCTGCCAAAACATGACAAGCATGTAGAGTCAACTTCCTCTACTCAGCAATCCTTGCCAGGATGAGACTGAGCGCATCTGTAACAACGAGGGGTTGATCGGCATTGTTTTTGGACATGTCCAAATCTGCAACAGTTGTTGCACTGTATGGTGGTGGTAGGAAGCTCATACATTTCTACTGGTAGAGAGGTATAACAACAATATACATGTTTGGGAAGTATTTGGCCACTGAATGTGATCACCACTGTACGAGTTGGGATCCATTCAGTAGTACCCTCTTTTAATGATTTTCTGTTTCATCTACGAGCTTTCAATATTTGCCTACAATTTTCTGGAACTTCCACAGCCTCAACAAAGTCATTCATTGACCATTCTGTTGGGATGCCTCAAAGCAAGGTAGGAATTAAAGCTGAGGTGCGATGTCAGACCACTTCCTCGTGGTGTACCCTGGGCAGCCCGGCAGATTTTCTGCCGCGGGCTAAGAGTCTGACAGCGACAGCTGCCCCGTGGAGGGGGCGTGGTGTGGCCAGGTTCAACCTGGCGAGCCACTTCATGTGGCCATGTGGGGTGTCACCTCTCCTTCTTTTTTAAGATGGGGTTGTGTGCCGCCCGGGGACCTACTCGCGGGTCATTGCGCCTTGTGCCGTTGCCCCTTTGGTCGGATTGGTGCGGGTCCTTGTTGAGCTTCGACATGTCGTTGTTCCGAGTCGGTGCAAGCTCGTTGAGCTTCGGCGTGTTGTTGTTCCAAGGACTGAGACTGAACCGATCACCGTGTGGCTTCAGCACACTTGTGCGGCCTCATGAGGGGGGCGTGGGTGCTACTTGGCGGGCCACCTCGTGTGGCCACCGTGGCCGCGGTGGGTCGGCGCTCTGGCGCCGCAGAGCTTCGGCTCGTGTGCGCGGCGGTGGATCCAGTGGGGTCTGCCGTCGGGCAAGCCCGTTACCTCGCACTGTGCGGGGCCGGGGGCCTGGCGCACTGAGCCTCGGGCCGCGTGGAAGAAAACCACAGTTAAAAATTACCACCCGGAGTAATTTTGACATTAACAATTTCATAATAATTGATTGGAGATTTGTATTTGAGCTGACAATTCATTAATCTTAATTTGGTATTGATTTTCATAATTTCATCTCTATTTTGACAATTACAGTATGAAAATAAGTGTTTGAAATAAATTGTAACATAGTTTAAGCCATACGTATTGTGTAGACATAAATTTTGCATGCAGACGTCAGCAAATCGTGTGTAGCCTTCATAACAACGTACGTGACATCTAATTATCTGTATTAATATGATAATTCAACGGTCCCAATGTAAATTATCAAAAGTGATTATTGAACTCTAAACTTTCGATGAACTACTACGCAATCGAGTTTTATATTTGATGATTTACAACTTATATTTTTGGAACTACATAATTTTCTCTTATTATCTTTAGTGGGTGTAAAATATAGCTCTACAGAAAACGTTACAGCTAATAAAAAAATAATACATTTTGAGTTTTGATGAATTACGTTGGGGCCCTCGAATTGTATCCACTATTTGAGCAACTAAATATTATGATTATGATTACGGCGTAAACAATTAATTAAATATAGAAAGAAAAATTTTTGAAAAATTCTAAGCCGATGCTTGTATCCTGGACGCTTAAATTGACAGTCCAACAAGTAATTAAAAAGTGATTTGTCTCAAATCCAATATGCCGCCATATTGGATATTCATTTACTGTTCTTGGTCACCAGGAGAGAACATATAAATCTATTTTGCTTGAATTTCAGTGATGAAGAAATCACTTTTTGCTTGAAAGTGAGCATAGCACAAAGCAAATAGATACTTTGTGATTTTAGTATATATTTTACATGTAACAAAACTTGTTTTGAACGAACTGTTTGTTTTTTTTCTGATAGATTTCAGTGTGTGTTTTATTATAATATTTATATTGTGATATCAATCTCAATTTTTGTAAAATCACTTTTTGTATGTTTGCTCCTCATAATATGTGCTAGAAAAAAAAGATTTTTTTTAATTTAAAACAATAGTTTAAGCACATGCAAAAATATCAATATTACGTTAAATACGATTTATTTTTCCAATACAAACATTATATTTGACAAGTATGATAATTTTGTTCCAAATATTATCGTATTTGGAACTATTCTACGCTGATACGATAATTTCCTCATCTGAGGTTGTAAACAAAATGAACCATAAGTTTCTGAAACGTAAAACTTCACAAATCTACATAGATATAGTGTTTCCGATGATAAGTATCTGAATCAGCAAATCGTGGCTTGTTAATATCAACGTGAGCCAAGTAGTTTTTTAATACAAAAACTAGGTGAGAGATCATTAAAACAAAAAAGGAGACCATATCCATCCATACAGCATACATAAACAATGATAAACTACTTATTAATCTACTACTTACCATTGTGTTGTCTTCGACATGTTTTCGGTGACGATTTTTTGAAAATCTATCTTTAATAAGCGAACGTCCCAAAGAATCCTTATTCTTCTTACCCATTTTTATCACTTATATATTATGAAAAAAACAACTATCCGGAGAATATTTACACCACAAATTATATTACTTGAGGCGCGTTCAGCGCCTCTGGGTGTAGTTGTCCGGTTGTTTTTTAACTCGCCCAAAGGCGTTGAACGGATTGCAGCAACCAAATCTTTTATCTCCCTCTTTCACATGATGTTTTATTTCTATCTCTTTCTAGTAGATGACATTATAGAATATGGCCGCCAATATCATCCAATCACGTAAGAGTATTTCAGTCATAAACGTCAGAGCGTTTTACAACCATCAAATTCGATGGTTGTTCGGTTGTAACTCGCGCCGACACTCAAAGGTCTTGAACGGGCCGGTTGTTTCACCCGGTTGTCACGCTCAAAGGCATTGAACGGGGTTAGAGCGAAAAGTTGTACTTCGCGCGAAGGCTCTGAACGCGCCTTGTTACAGATAGGAATCAACCCCTCTAGCGGCCGTTTCGTAGTGAAATGACAGCTCCGTAATGATAGTGCTGCAAAACTATCGACTGCTTATTATCGACATACTGAAAATTATCGATATAAATTTACAGCCCTAATCTACTTTTTTAATTCTGATAATATTTTAGGTTATTAAAAATCAAAACAACGAAATGCGATTATCTTTTTATTGAATTTAACATACAATATGACAAAAACGTACACAATGGAACTTATTAGAACCCACAATTCTCCGCCATGCAACGCTGTGCTTACTCTGCGATTCTGAAAAGATAAATAAGCATTTGTATAAAGTGTGACGACTCTAAAATGAAAAACAGTGAAAAACCTAGTAAAAATAAATAACCTGCCTCTCCATCTGATCTTAGTCTCTCCACTTCTCAATATCTGTACACCTGTTGATACAAAAAAGATAATTATATAAGACATTACTTTGTTTTTGAAAATAATTTTGTTTTATTGATTATTTACAAAACTTCAGATTGAAGAATTGAACTCTGCAGACAATGGCAAATAGTTTAAAACGTTTGAATACATTTTGAAGAAGTTAACATTAAAAGCAATTAATTTTATAGTAGGTAATCTAACCAAACAAATCAATCTAGTTTTTAATTTTGATGAATATGTTAAGGTCAATAAGAAATGTTTTCCATAAATTAATGATATTCATTCATATAAATGATTTTAATTAGAGTTTGAAAAAGCATTTAAAAGGAATGGCATACCCATTCCTTTTGTAATGCTTTTAAAATTATGTTTATCAAACTTTCACATTCTCTTAAATAATTGTGTCAGAGTTAAATGTTCCAAATTGGTTCACTAAACTCAAATAAAACTAGATTTATTAAATTCTCATGGCCAAATGTAAGGAAAGTGGATACAATCGAATCGTTGAACTCATCAATTGTAGTTACAAAATTTTTGGGTATTACACTTGATGCACGTTTGTGGGATCAACATAGTCCTTCGCGAACAGACCTAGTTCTGTTGTATATGTAGTAAAACAATTCAAGCATGTTACTATGTTGATACGGCAAGATAAATTTACTTAGTTATTTTCAGTGTCATGTAATTGGCTATTACTGCTGGGTTTCGGCTGCTAGTATAGAAAGTATTTTTGGACTTCAGTTGGTGCTATTTATAATTCACAAGCAAAGGTTTCTCTAAGAAATATTTTTAACTAAATTAATATATTGATTTAAGCTGAACAGTCTAATTATGAAAATTTGATTTGTCTATAAAAATTATAAAACCTTTGGTACCAATTTTCGATTTCATAATCTAAACACAAGAAATAGAAAGCCACTGTGAACAAGTGTGTATTGATCTGCTCATCACGTTCTAGTCATTTTCTGATATAACCATAAAAAGTAGGTGTTATAATAGCAACGTAACATCCCATTTTTTTTTTCGTCGTGACTATTGTGATTTTCAAAGCTTATTTACTCGCAAACTATAAGACTTGAGAGAAAATTGACATGAATAAAAAGTGTTAATTTTAAAGCTATTCTATATGATACAACCATAAAAATTAGGTGTCCTAATATCAAGGCAACATCCCAAAATATCCCATCCAGTTAAATATAATTATTTATAATTCTGATAAAATATTTGTTTAATTAAGTATTTATTTGAGTCATGAATCGGAACTTATACTTTACACAAACATTTTATTTTTAAACTTTAGAATTATAATTTTATTTAATTAGGCTGATATTCTTGTTTTTATTTAATGTGGAATTAATTATTACATTTTTGATAAAAATAACCTAAGGAGATAAATTATTTTTTTCATCACGGAAATTAGTATGCATGAAACGGAAAAAATCGATTTGTCAAGGGAACTTTCTTATCTTGAATGTACTATATTTAATTTTATCACTGATTAGCCTTTCAGAAACAAGGGGTTAATAAGCAAACATATTTATGTCAAAAACAAATTAATCACCTTTTGACAGCCCACTTTCTGTTATTCATGTCCTGTTCATTGCTTGTGCAGTGGCTTATGTTCTTAGCATATTAATAAAATTGATAAAATGAAATTCAGGTCCATGGTGAGTAACCAAAGCTTCTAACATATCGAGCTTCTCTATGCTTCCGAAGTCACCTTGCGCCCAGACATGTGCACCATCAGAAGATCAATTTTAGCAGAGCTTTGCTACTCTTTTTGAGAAGAAGTGTTTTTCATTTTCATTCAATCTAAAAAAAAATTACATGTAATTTTGAACAACAACATAGTGTAGGTTATTTAATGGAAAACATAATATTAAATTAATTTTAAACTATTGTTTATTTAATGAAAAAAATATTACACAACTTTGCTCACCTATCATTATTGGATTTTTAAGTATTCCTGAATTTATTTCACTTGGAGGAAGTTATTTATTGCATACTCAACTCAAGATATTCATCTTCAAGTATTTGTGTTTCAAAATAACACTAGTTTTTCTGTGTTCATAAGTTGTTTTTATCGATTTCAAAATTGATGTGCATCCAGAAATGTAACCTCTGTTGAAGCCGATGGTCTGTAAAATATTTTAGTGGATTCATAACAATATAAAGTTCGCTCGTTTTTTAGTATGGGAAAGTTCAACTTCATACATTTTGGTAAATAACTATTAGGCCAAAGATGAAAGCGTTCTTCACCTGGATTTGCCTACAAGAGAGTTGCTGGATGTCTGATTATCAGAGTAACAAGTTGTACTCTGCACAAGTTGTACTGTCACCATGGTGATCTGATAAACTTAAGTAAGATTATGGTAGCTAACCAGGTGGGCTCAGCTATATTAGCATGAAATAGTATGAAACAATGAAAGGTCAAAAAGTTATTAAGTTTAGAAAATCACAAGCAAACAAACCGATAAAACTGCCGAATCCCTTCGTACACACAGGTACTGTTATTGAATCAAGAACAGTGAGTGTCAAAAATCTTAAAAAACATGCTTAAAACACATAAAATCTGAAGATAAATTAGAGATTTAAACAAACCAACAATGTAATAATGAAAAATGAAATGCAAATGTGTGCGTTCTACTTCTATGATGAAATGACACGACACGACACACACACATGCACCCAAAAGCAAAATGGCGTCAAAAAAAATGGCGGAGACTGTCTCAGAGCCGCTCCACTAACGACCCGCTAGTTATAGGGGTGATTCCAACGCCTGATTTACACCATGTGCGTTTCGAAATTATGTCATTGTCAATGTCAAAGTGATGTCAAAGTCATGATCATATGTTTCGGCTCAGACATAAGTACACCAATGGACTCGCCATGTATTAACTATAGCACGAATTGCGTCCAGTCCGCCCACAAACTTCATAGAGATACTAAGTCCGCCATTACAAAGCAATGATTTTTTTAATGAATTGTATAAAGAAAAACATAAAAAGTGTAGAATCTTGGATGCGGCGTCCCTAGTTTTTTCCGCCATCTTAAAGCACCAACCCAAATGGCACGCTTTTTTCGTAGGTATTTCATGTCCTTTGGTATCTATAGTGTTTCGGAGCGAGTTGACCGGTTGTTTTTAACTCGCTTAGAGGCGTTGAACGCATTGCAGCAAGCAAATCTTTTATCTCCCTCTTTCACATGAATTATTATTTCACTCTCTTTCTATCAGATGACATTTTAGATTATGGCCCCCAATATCATCCAATCACGTAAGAGTATTTCAGTAATAAATGTCAGAGCGTTTTACAACCATCAAATTCGATGGTTGTTCGGTTGTAACTCTGACACTCTAAGGTTTTATACGGGCCCGTTGTTTCTTTCACCCGGGCGTCACGCTCGAAGGCATTGAACGGGGGTATAGCGAAAAGTTGTATGTACTTCGCGCGAAGGCTCTCCTGTGGTATGCTCTATGATACGTAGTATCCGTGGGTGCGGTCCATAATCAGACGACAGTGGAAACGTTTGCATGCATGCAAACAACCCGTTCAAAACGTTTGCACTGCTCACGGACGTAAGCACTCAGGGCTACGTTCCAAAACATCACCCGAGTGCACTCGGTCACCCGAAGTATGTCCTAAAACTTTTCGGGTGCACTCGAGAGTGTTGGAGTGGCGTGTCCTAAAACGCTACGGAGTGCACTCGATCGAGTAGAATCTCACCCGCATAATATAGCAAGGTGTAATTTCACTCGATTGGATTTGGCGGGAAATTGTGTGGATTTTAAAGTTGTGTGTGATTGTGATTACAAAGATTTCATATTCACACACAATTTGTGCATCTCGGAGAGCGAGGATGCGCTTCGTAACGTCGACAATAAGTTAATTTTAAATTCCAAAGACTATAGGTATCGTATGTGACACGATTGTGAAATAGGCCTTCATTTCCGCTGAAGTTAAGTTAGGCCGCGATTTAACAGAATTCATATTCTGTTGGTTTTAGCATTTTCGTAGATGAAACAGAGGAATGTAATCCATGCATTAAAGCGAACGGATGCGCCGATGAATTATATATTTTCTTATTTTTGTATATTTGGTTATGTAAACAAAGCAGACAACACTCTTGCCGTTCTAAAACAACCAACACTCCGACCACCCTAACCAGCCACTCTCCCCCCACCACCTACTCACTCCGGGTGATGTTTTGGAACGTAGCCCAGATCAATTCAATTCAATTTTTAGGTTAAGTGACTTCTGTCAGATTTGACATTTTGACAATTTGGACCGAGCTTTCAATCTGTGAGTCTGTCAAGTTGACAGTAAATGTAATTTGAAATGAAAAATTGGAGGGCGACATGTCTTGTGCCTCTAGTAATTTTACAGAGCACTTCTCTATTTAATGTAATTCGAACAAACTAAAATAAAAATAAAACTGATGTTAACTTTGACATTGACAGTCCTGGAGACAGTGCACTACCTCTTTTCTGTTAGCACTGTCAGCATCAATTCCTGACATCGATTACAAAATGCGCACATCAGCAATTTTGGACCGATCGTTTGCGTGCAAATAGCGCACACGAGCGCCGAGGCCCTAGACAAATGCCACACGCTAACTTTCCGCAGTTGTTCCGCAGAAAATTCAAGCTATATTTTCCTCAGCTAATGTCATCTCCATACATTTTTAAGAGGAACGACTGCGGAAAAGTTAGTGTGTGGCATTTGTCTAGGGGGGGATATCAAATTATGGACCGCACTCTCTAAGTAGGTAGTCTGTGGCTTTTTTAGACATCTGTGGTGGCTATAAGCTTCGATTTTTACAAAAAGGTTTTGCAGATTTGTTGTCATATCTTGAAATGAATAATAATGATGTAAAAAAAGTTTGTCAGTGAATTAATTTAGCTAGGTTAACAACACAAAATCAATTTGTGTCTGTAGGGTTTATTCCACGTTCTTTTTCATTTATAATGTCCGAATATTACGATCATTATCATCGCTGGGAACCCCTGGCTGAGTTTCATTTCAGTATTAACGGTGATGATAATGAAGAATATTTTGATGAAGACAGCTATGTTTATTGTCTTTGTAGCAGAGCGTTTATAAGGTAGTGTAATTCTGTTTTGTTTTTTTACCATAGTAATGTTGCCTGATTAACCCACATCAAATTTATCTAAATTATTATAGAGATGGTGTTAGAACTTATTATGTAGAAAAAGAAGACTATAGCGAAAGCGATGCGGAAGCTGTTCAAGAATCACAATCACAGGAATGTGATGACCACTCTCATGTGCATTTTTCATTGGATACATCATATAAAGTAAAATGTGAGGTATGAAATTAGAATCTTAATAGATTTTGTTAAATCCAAGTTATAAGTCGGTTACTTTTATATTATTGAAGGCACTGTATGTTCATTCTGATAATCTAACAATATACATACTTTATTTTACAGAAAGATGAAGGAGTCAGTTGCTATTGCAGTGCATCGCACACAGATAATTACTGCTCAACTGATGAACATGATCCCGCCCAAGCACATGGTACAAATTCCCACGCCTTACAACCAAGTGACAGTGGGGCAGATCTTACGTACCCAGACTGCCACTCTGACAATACTACGCATGACAAGTTGGATAAAATGGAACATGATCTTCCTCTTGAAAATATCACAGAATGTGATGAAAACTACCACTCTGAGGACACATGGGAAAAGTTTTGGGCAGTTAATGGGGAAAGATTGATTTGGGCGTCCTGGATTAAAAAGTATAGTGACTACATTAACTCTCAATATTTAGATGAAAATAATGATCTTTTAATGGATGACAATAATATTCCTAAACAACGGTCAGCAGATCAGATCTTCAATCAACAAACAGACACTATTATAAAAGAACTAGATACTGATGACAGCATGAGAGAGAGAAAATTCTCATATGATTCAAAAATAAATCCATACAAGAAAGGTAGCAATTCTCAAAATTCTGTAAACAAAAATAACAAGTCTAATGACTTGGATAATAATGATGACACTTGGCTACCATTAGCACGCAAAAGGTCTTGCTCGGAACATGATCGTATATTGAGTCCAAGAACTGTGACTGGTACAGATTCTATGACAAATGTCACAAAGATGACTCTATCAAGTTATGACATTACTTCTAGTCATGTCACATCAGAGTCAACACCGACTGATGATTACAGCATATCATCATCAACTTCTGATGACCAATCTAACGATCAGACAAGGATAGCTAATGTTGATGAGAATGTGGATCAAGCTCCATCTGAAGAATTAGACACAGAGCAATTCTGGCAATTCTTATGGAAGAAGCACTTTGGAGACCAATATGCCTTCCACTATGCAAATTACCTACAGACGCAAGAAGTCAATATAGAGGAAACAACTGATGTACCAGTTATAAATATAGAGGCTGCACTTGAAATAAATGATAAAACTGAGGAAAAATTAGAATTTGAATGTGAGAACAGTGAAGGCAATTCTCAAGAAATGCCAACGGTAATTGAAGTACAAGCTCAAGTAGACAATATCAAATTAGATGATAAAGATGTTAAGATAAAAAAAAGAAACAAGAGAAACACTAACAAAATCATTAACTCTGTAGGAACATTGTTACAAACTTTGCTCAAAGATGAACAGATAAGAAATGAATTGTGTGAATTAGGTGAAAAATCTGCTAGTGATAATACAGATAAAATCGATACTGCACCTGTTGATGTTCTTGATGGGACATCAGCTATCGTGAATGCTCCACAGTCTATAAGCAGTACTAATTTAACATATAGTTATGATGATGGAGAAGATGATCCACCTGAAGATAAACCAATATCATTGAAACGAAGGTGAGATAGTTATGAAGTAGTAAATTAACCAATTGTATATATAATTATCTGGTCACATGTTACTTAGTTTCACAAATATAATTATTAATTTAAGTAAACATTTCTCCATTGAAATGGAACATTGTATTAATTCAATATACACAGTGTTACAAAAGTATCCCTAAAGCGAAAAGAGTGTTAAATGGTCCTTTGTAAAGAGTCCCTTTACATTTGAAAATCTTAGTATCACTGTATGACTTACTGCCAAAAAATTTTTATTGATGTGCACACCCTATTTCAGTAAAATTGAAGAGTAAACTATGCAAAATGACAGGTGTGGTGATCCAGTTCTCTGACATGACAGCTTACATATACCGGGTGTAACGGAATACCGAAATAATATTTAAGGTTGTTGATTAACAAAAAAAATGTTTTATGACTATTCTTTGTATTTTTGTTATATGCCTACTTTCAATTTAATAAGATTAACAGAATTCTTTGTATTTTTATTATAATTCCTAATTTCGATTAAATACGCTTAACTGTTAAACGTATTATATAGAAAGTAGGCATATAACAAAAATACAAAGAATAGTCATAAAACATTTTTTTTGTTAATCAACAACGTTACACCCGGTATATGGCCTTGATAATTTATTATATTTTCTTAATGGTTTTATTTAGTTTGCTCTGATTGTATATTTGTTTGGATCAAATTTACTTATAACACATTGTATAAATGGATAGTGAATAGCATTTAGGGATAAATATTTTTCAATAAAACAGTCTAACATAGATTGTCTTATGACTTTTTCAGTCACGAAA
This sequence comes from Schoenobius gigantellus, assembly GCA_963935595.1. Classification (NCBI taxonomy): domain Eukaryota; kingdom Metazoa; phylum Arthropoda; class Insecta; order Lepidoptera; family Crambidae; genus Schoenobius; species Schoenobius gigantellus. Next base: position 7,657,577 of record OZ012555.1, on the reverse strand, counting down.
TAGATGAAGAAGAATTTGCAGCAGAAAAAATTAAGAATACTATTGAAATTATGGGATTTTGTGTTAATTCCGAAAATTTGCCAAAAGGGCAGTTGGTATACAGAAAAAGATTTGGGAGACTTAGGCCACCTCGCTATAAAAGATTTGGGGTAGGCAGGAAAACATATTTTGATGATGATGGTAACCCTTGTGATGTAAGTAATTTTAAACATATTATCTTTTTATTTCTCATAAGACTTTTATATAAATATAGGTCTATTTTTCAAATTCTCCCCCCCCCCCCCCCCCTATTTTGCACCCTTAGGGAATGATTTCGGAGATAAAAATTATTTTTTATCCTTTCCTACAACCCAAACTATCTCCATCCATACCAAATTCCATCTAAATCGGTTCAGCGGTTATTGATTCCCCATACAAACTTCCACCCCCCTTTTCTCTCCCTTAAGGGATGATTTCTGCGATTAAAGCTATCCTATGTCCTTTCCTGGGAATCAAACTATGTCTATACCTAATTTCAACTAAATCGGTTCAGTAGTTTTGGCATGAAAGCGTGACAGACAGACAGGCAGAGTTACTTTCGCATTTATAATATTAGTATGGATTTGATGATACTCCAATTTTTGCTGTAACATTACTACAGGTACAAGATTCACCAGAAGAAAAAGATAATATGCATACAGATGATGACTGCCCCAAAGATAACTCTGACAATGACAGTGTTAATGATGTTATTAAATCTATCAATAAAGAAATCACTAATGACACAGCACATAATAAAATAGATGATCTAGAAGATAGCAATAAAACCAAGGAGGACCCTATTCCATCACTTTCTTCAGACTTGGATGCATCATTTAGTAGTGTGCAGGACCACAATGATGAACAAAAGGGTAAGACGTAAAAAAGGGTAAATATATTTGCTGAAAGTAACTATATGTGTTAATAAAATAATGCAAAACCTAAAACACCCCAACTTATTTTTATTATAAATAAAAAATAAAACAATTCGGTATATAAATTAAATTCTCGCTGAGTAATGAAGATATGTCCAACTTTCTGTTTTGTTGCATATCTTACAAAGGACATGGATAATTTCTGTATGAACATTACCTATATATCAATATTAAGTTCCCATTAAGAGTTTTGATTGTTTTATCATATTGAATATCAGAAAATATAATAACAATAAGAAATAAACTCTAACAACTTGACATTAAAATAAAGCAGACAAATACATTTTCCGTACTGGGGATGTGTAGGTGGTGCACTTACATTAGAAACAAAAAACACTACTACTGAATCAACATTTATTATTAAAGTTATATTTTTCTTTTACTAGTTCTGGGTTTTCTATCCTAAGTACAGTACATACGTCTCGTCTCGCCGTTCGTATTTTTGATGTGGAACACTAGTAGGTACTATATGCGAGCGAGACGATGGGAAACAAATCTACATCTACAAAAAAGAAAGGAATGCGAGACGCATAAGATGATTTGCGGGACTATTTTATTAAATATTGCAATGTGGGATTACAACAACTGTCATTCTGGGACGGTCCCGCAGAATGCAGGATGGTTGACCGCCTTATCTTAGAGACCCTTGAGGATATTATGCGGGATATTGTGAAATATCACAAAGTGATTGCACAGTACAACATCAAACGCAAGCACAACGTTAAAACTGCAATAACTTTGACAGTGACAGACAAAATAGCACCCTGTTTCTCATTTTAACATGTTTCGTTCTGATGCTGCGGGAGTGTAGGTGGGTGGAGTGAGCCAGATATACCGGGTGTAACTGAACACCCCAATAACATTTAACGGGCATATAACTTTGATACTAAATGGACCTTCGGTGCTTGTCTGAGACCTGGAACCCCCATACTTTCAGAGTTATTTGATTTTAAACTGAAAACAAAAACTTTCAAGTGACAACCATAATCATTAATACAAAAGAAATTTAAACACAAAATGACACGTGACAGACGTGAGCGTAGTATTCCTCGTACGCTTACGTAGGGCTGTCGGCACTTAGTACCAAAAAGTAATTTATTTAGTTTGTATGGGAAAAAAAAGTAGGTATTTATTTTATTTATTTTTGTATTACAAATGTTTTGGATGTATTTAAACATATGTACCTCGCTGAGGTGTTGCAATTTAGAATAGAGAAGGGCAGACATTATACAAATTTCGGTGCATTAAATTTAAATTGCATACAATTTCATTGATTCTGCTTTCACTAATTATTATTACTCCATTATAATTCGTCAATAAAATTAGGCGTTAATAAAATAAAATAATATCAGAGTTATTAGGCGTCAACATTTTAAGTAGTACCATTTTGTAATATTAGTAAAATATATATATATATATATATATACGAATTTCGTACGAACTTGCATATATATTTGATGTCAAGTTAAATAGAATAAGGTAATTAATTATGGTAATTTTGATTTTTTAATTTCTAATTAAATGAAATATGTCAGAGTGCAGAGTGTAGTAAATATGTGTGTAGTAAATATGATGAATCAAATACAATTAAATAAATTAAGTCCAGTAAAGTATCATTATAATAAAATGTCAAAAAAAAACATAAGTACCTATATAATTAACTCCGAAAAATAATAATAAAAACTACTATAATATATTTCTTCAAAGTCAAATAATATAGAATACGCTAATTGATTGTAGTAATTTTAATTATCACTTATACAGTTTATTTCATGTCCGAAAAATAATGAAATTAAAATAAAAAAAAAAATAAAAAAAAGATGTATATTATTATATATTTAAGAAATGTCAAGTTCTACAGAATTCGGTAATTGATTAGAGTAATTTTAATTATTATTTATGTCAAACCAAATAATTACTTAATAAATTTATTCCTTAACATAAAGTTAAAAAATTAAAATGATATGAAACAAATAAAATAAAACTATGTCGAGTAAAATAAAATCATATCAAATAATAAATTGTATAAAAATTCTAATAAATCAAATTAAATCAGTGAAAATAAAATTATTTCTTTTTATCATTCAGGTATTCTTCTAAAGAGTAGTACACTTCTTTCAGTAGCAAATCCTTCAACATTTTAATATTTTTTTTGCTATTTTATTCGTTTTTTATATACTCGGGCAATTTATTATAAATTTTTATAGACATACAGTAGGAGCTTGACGATTGCAGAGCTAGTCTTGAATATATTTGCCTTAAATTATTTTTATATCGCGGTATATTATGCTGAGGAACTTCGCTTTCCTTTGTATATAAATGAAAGTATTTTCGTACGAACTTGCATATCTCTAGAATAAACATACATGGAAGGGTAAGTATACGCAGATTTGTAAAATGAGGTTTACAGCTGTCAATTTGTTTGATGTTAGTAAGAATTCTTATACATTTTTTTTGAAGAACAAACAAGTCGTGTATATCTGTGCTATTTCCCCACAATATTACACCATAATTGGTTTTATTTTGTTTGTGTCATATAAAATGTTTGTGTAATAAAAAAACAAAATAAAATGACTATGAAACTTGTGTAATTTATTTTCTGTAGCATCAACAAAACGTAGAAGACGATCAAGGAGGCAAGCGCGTTCTGAAAAAAATTGCCCTGACATACCTCCTGAGTTACGAGACACGCCAAAAATGATGAAGTATTGGAAGAGGAGACATTCCCTGTTCCATAGGTAATTGTTTATTTACTAGTCGCCCTCACTGAATTTCGGTCAGTTTTACTTAGTTATAATGTTCAGAAAAATTTCGACAATGCTCATCAGCTGTGGCCAAGTGCTTTAACAATAATGCTTCTTAAAATTCAAACTATTGTTATTCATATAGACCTTTACAGGCACTTCTTGACGTCAAACAAACAATTAATAATCATTTCAAGATTGAATATATTACCCAATGAATATTTGGTACTGCTTTTGTGGCCATTTCACTGAAACAAGCTTAGAAAACATTTGCAGACAGCGATTAAGATTTTTTAAATTTTTAATTTAATAATTTTATTACGTTTTCAGAGTATAATGTTTTCAATATTATCATTTGGCGCTTGAATTTCGGTCGGTGTTAAAATAACTTCATTACTTTCTTTTCTTTTTAATTCATGTAACAAACAAAGCTCTTATTTTGTCGTGCCAATTCGAAATTTCAATAAAATTTAAGTGAGTTACCTCCTTAGTAATAGTGTACGGGCTTTATAGAAGTTCGTTCCATTTTCGATTTACATTGCCAGCTGCTCGAACACGCCAGATAAGAAAATGCTGGCCGCTGAAACACTGTGCGACCACTCAAACGATATGTGACACAGTTTATCCGCACCCTTAAACGACCGAGATATAAAAATCTTAACTGTATGGTTACCCAACCTAGATAAAGTGTTGGGCTGCGTTCGTAAACCATCGCTCGACGTCGGGCGATCGCCCTAGAGAGGACGACGCTCGTTGTCGGACGTTTTAGAACGACATCGTAGGCTTTGGCTGTCAAATGTCATTTTGATGTCAAAATAACCTACAATTTATAAATTTTGCTTCAGTTTTATTTACTTGTTTTGATCAATTAGAACTTCGCTCATAGAAATTATTAAGCAAATATCCATCTCATATATAAACAATGCCATTTTCATCCATAATAATGTATCCATTTTCTGTAACTATTTCTATTGTCTTCATATATATGAAATTACAAAATCCACTCGAGTAATTATACACGGTTATTTATTTATCATACTGGAAAATTTTAGAGGCAGCTCGGTAGACGCTAGACGACTCATATCAATAAAAAAAACATGTGGTTATATTTTTTAAATTTTATCCGCCAATAATATTAAATTATAGACATTGTTCTTGTTTACTACAAGATAAGGTAAGATTATGAATGAATAAAGCATTTACTACTACGGGCTTAGGAAAATGCGGCAACGTCGCATTATTAATTCAAGCAAGATCAATCTACAACTCAATAATAGTTTGAAATAAGAGTTATTATTGCACTAGACACTACAATAGTGAAAGACAGAGACAGTCGGCGCCGGCGCCGAGCGCCGGCGGCGGCGTTTTGTTGTTTGCTGTCGCTTGTCGGCACGAGCCGGCCGGCTTTAGTTCGCCCTTGACCCCGGCGCGTGTGAACGTATCGCGATGTCGCGCCCGCGCCTGACGCGCGGCAATCGGGCGCATTCGGAATTTTAGTTTCAAGTTAACACATCTCGCGAATACACAGACCTTACTCCGGTAGACCGTAGACTTTTACTTGTGAAGTGAAATTAAGTGTTTGGTGTAAGAAAGTGAACCCACAAACGTAAGACTTGGAAGCGAAAACTGCATTTCGAGACGTTAAACACTAACCAAAGTGATATGTTGTTGTGGTCATGTATAGTTTTAAACGTGCACGACTATGTATGAGTTAGAGGACTTCCTTTAAATTTAGAACTCTTTTGTTATTAGAACTAAAGTTGATTTAAATTGTTTCTTAGGTAGGTAAGTATTTAAAGTTGATTCCAATTTTTTAACTACGCCAAAACAACCTACCATAACCGTAATACCTACCTAGTACTGTTTGTTTTCTTTAAAAACTTTGTTTTGCCGGTCCTAAGCCCGTAAAGTAGGAAGGTGAAATTCTGATCAACTCAGTGATGACTTTGATTGAATCGGCGACGTTGTTGCCAGTTCGCGTTCATTCAATGTTTTGCCTACAACTTCACTCAGTGTCCATACCAGTGCAGTATTTTTTGGATATTTTAGATAATAAATATCTAATTAAACAGGTGAGTAAATTTTATTATTAATGGTTAAATAATTCTTCTACCGTGTCCTGAAGCCACCCTTAAAATAACCAGGGTGTTTACGCTCGAGGATGAGCGAGTGGCAACACTGCATTGTGGTCTGTGCAGTGAGAGCCTTTTTGGCGGCCGGCCGCATGTGACATGTCAGTCGAGTCGGGTCGAAATGTCATGACATTGTTATGTCCGGGCCGGAATAAAATGTAATATAACTAACAAATTGTGTTTTGCGCGGCGCACCTAATATCGGGGTGCGAAAGCCCGCTTGGTGTTGTGCAAAAGTATTATCGTCGCGTGTGTGAGCCGTGGTGGCCTAATAGGCATTTGTAGTGCTCCGGTCTCCACCGGTGGATCCACCGCAGAACTTCAGGAGCCGCGACTTCCTTCGAGCTAGCTCAGGAAGTCCACCGGCTACATACGCAGACTGAACGGAGACAAGGTAAACATTATCTGTATCGGTTTTTGGATTCAGCAATCAAAGCATCATTCGGCGAAACGCCGACGTGGTGGTGTCTACTCCGGGCACCCCCATCTTTTGGTAGCAGAGCGTGGTTTTTAGATTTGAGTGGTTGATTAGTATTGTACAATTAATATTGTAATCTTGTTGGTTGTCCAAACGGGCAATACATATTAATTGGTTTTGATTGCTGATTTTAAACCGACTACAATCTCATTTGTGGACCGATCTCCCTAACTAGTTGTCATTGTCATTGTATATGAAAAATTGGGGTTAAATGCCTTTTGTTGTTCTAGTTAAGTTCTAGCATTTACCTATATTTGATTTTGGTTTGTTTTTTCATATCTTTGTTTTGCCCTTGAATATTTTGTTTGTTAAGTTGTAAACTTATACTTGAATTTAATTTGTTGAAAAAATTTTGCTGCTAAATGACTTTGCTGTTGTTGTAAACTTGTAATACACTATTTTGCTGTGTTAAGTTTTAGCATTTACATTTGATTTTGTTTTGTTTGCCTTTGAATATTATGTTTGTTAAGTTATTGACTTGATACTTGAATTTAATTTGTTTGAAAATTCTGTTGTTAAATGCCTTTGTTGTTCTAGTTAAGTTCTAGCATTTACACTTGATTTTGGTTTGTTTATATATTTTGTTCTGCCTTTGAAGTTCCTCCCGATCTGTTTTATTGTCTGCGGTTGTCGGTCTGTTTATCCGTGTATTATTATAGTGTTTATTAATTTTGGTGCAAAATGGTCCCGCCAGTCAGCCCGCTTAGTGGTGCCCGCGCGGGTGCACAAAAGATTTTGAGATGGTTTGCTAGTGCCGTCGCTTTGGTAGACCGACCAGACCGAGAACAGGCTTTGTTAATTCGGCATGAGGGAGTACCTGCTCGTTTGAAGGAATTGGAGCAGCTTTTCGTTGCTCATCAACAATATCTGCTCGACCACCCAGCCGAGGGTGCCGCTGAGTTGCGGGCAGTCGACCAATTTAATGCCGATTATGATCAGTGTTTTGAACAGGCGGATGTGATTATAAACAAGGCTCAGGCAATACTATCCGCCCGGAGGGGTGAGTCGTGCACGCCCGGGGAGGTCAAGCCTACCCCGGCCGGCTTGCTGGGCAGACTGCCCACTTTAGACATCCCAACCTTTGATGGGAACCTGGCTTCTTGGATGGGGTTCATTAACCTCTTTGATAGCCTGGTTCACACGAGGGACGACCTGTTCCCTAGCCAGAAATTGGCCTATTTGCTCTCTGCCTTACGTGGAGAGGCTGGTGTGCTTGTCCAGCATCTACCTGTCAACGATGACAGTTATGATATTGCAAGGGCGTTGTTAACTGCCCGGTATCAAAATGTTCGCTTGCTAGCGGACACACATGTGGCTGCCATTTTAGGGCTGCCACGAGTATCGCGGGTCTCCTCATTGAGGAAGGAGATTTTGAACCCGCTGCTAAGCGCTATTAACGCGCTCAAACGACTTGACCTACCGGTGGACCAGTGGTCCTTCATATTGCTCCACCTCATCCTCAATAAGCTTCCCATGGAGATGAAGGGGCGCTTTGAACAAAGATACGGGGGCAATAGTGCCTCGTACCTCCCCCCCTTCTCGGATCTCCTCAGATTTTTGGAGGATGAGTGTCGGATGACCGACCACTTGGATCTGGCTCCTATGCCGGGACTGAGTACAGGCCGCTATGAGGCGACCCGGGCAGCGCCACGGAGAGAGCGCCGCCCGTACAAGCAGTATACTGCAGTGCGGCAGAACTCTCCACACGGGGAGAGGCCGATGCCTTGCAAGTGTTGCAAGCGGGACGGCCATCGTTTGCCGGCCTGTCCCAAATTTGTTGGCCTACGCACCGAGGGGCGTAGGAATATGGCCAAGCAGCGCAATTGGTGCTACCGCTGTCTGGGGGCTCATATGGCATCGGCTTGCCCCCACCCACGAGATTGCCACTGTTGTGGAGGGGCCCATCATCCCCTCTTGTGCTTTAACAATAGAGACGCTCGTGAGGTGGTAAGAGAGAGGGGCTCGCACACGGGCGGGGGCCCTCGTAGGTCACCCACATCTCCGAGGAGATGGGAGGGGCGTGCCACCCCTCCGCGGAGATTGGAGAGGCGCCCCCCTCCCGTGAGAGGATTGGGCGCCCCATTGGGCTACGGGTGGGGGGGGTCGACGCGACGCTTCTGAGGCGCCACCGCGAGATTGGGCCGCGGTTATTAGGGAGCCACGCCGGGAGCCGATACGCTTCTCTCCCCCTCTGATGGAGAGACCCCGTTCGTCACGGGCTCCCCCAACTTTCGCCCATCATGGGCACCGCCCGGCCCCCCGATGCCGCTTTGATCGGGGCCAGTACGTGCCGGATTGGGACCCGCTCGAGCGCCTTGAGTGCCCTATTCCTCCGCCGCGCACGCATTTTTCCTTGAACCCCCCTTCCCCCCCGTTGCGGGGAATGCGGGAGGATTTTCATTAAACCAACTGTCGGCTGCAACCCCCCCACAGGAGCAGGTGCTGTTACCAACAGCCTGCGTACAGGTGTGGGGCCCGAGGGGCACCTTTGTTTTAGTTCGCGCCCTTTTGGATACGGGAGCTCAGGGTTACATTGCCTCCAGCTGGCTGGTCCGGCAGTTGAGTTTGAACACATCTCCATACCTTGAATCGGTACGAGGAATCGGAGACCTGCGGATCCCGGATCCGATCGGTCAGGTTTTGTTCTCCTTCTCCCCCCACTTCTCTTCAGCGCCCAAAATTGGCGCTACCGCTATTGTTTATGAGAAGGTTGTTGGTCAGCTTCCGCAACAGCACGTTTCGCGCGCTGTCGTTGATGCGACATCAGGATTGACCTTGGCTGACCCTTCCTTCCACCGAACCGGTCCGATTCACTTATTGCTCGGTGCCGATGTTCTAGGCCGCGTGTATTGTGGGAAGAGGAGAAAGTTACAGAAGGGTGGGCTGGTAGCCTTATCTACATCGCTTGGGTTTGTAGTGATGGGACCAGTTAGGCATAACCCACCATCTCCATCGGTGGACAGTTACATAACTGTTAGCTCCACCTTATCGGATGTCCTTCAACGGTTTTGGGAGGTGGAAGAGCCACCTACCGTGAAGCGAGTGAACCCCTTAGACGAGGAGTGTGAGTTGTTCTACCAGAACAATACAGGTCGCCTTCACTCGGGACGGCTGATCACTCGTTTGCCCTTTTTGTCAGTTCGCCCCTCACTTGGCAGCTCCCGGCCGTTGGCCGAGAAGCGGCTGCTGTCCATGGAGCGTCGTATGAGTAGGAACTCCGACCTCAAACAGAAGTATGTCGACTTCATGCGAGAATATGAGCAACTGGGGCACATGTCGGTCTCGCGACTGGACTGGCGAAACGAGGAACATAATTTTCTTCCTCACCACGCGGTTTTGAAACCTTCCACCGGGAAGATACGCGTTGTTTTTGATGGGTCAGCTCCTACGTCTACCGGAGTTTCGCTGAATCAATGTCTGCATGCTGGACCGAAGTTGCACCACGAGGTGGGCGATGTATTGACCAACTTCCGTCGCCATGCCGTCGTCTTTGTGACCGATATCCGGATGATGTTTCGGCAGACTGTGATTCACCCGGACGATAGACGATATCAGCTCATATTATGGAGGGAGGATCCCAGGGATCCCATGCTGGTCTACGAGCTGAACACCAATACATACGGTTTGCGTACGAGCTCCTTTGTGGCAATTCGCTCACTTGTGGAACTCGCTGAACGTGAGCGGTTACGATACCCTCGCGCATCCTTGGTTCTCAAGGAGGATGCATTTGTTGATGATATTTGTACGGGCTCCTCTAGTGTCGAGGAAGCCTTGATTTTGCGAGATGAACTAATTGCTCTTCTCGGGGCTGGTGGTTATGAACTGAGGAAGTGGATGTCCAACTCACCTCAGCTTTTGTGTGACTTGCCAGACGACCACCAGCAGGAGCCTCATATTTTTGAGAATGCCAACACTCCAGATTTACTGTCTGTTTTGGGAGTGCAATACAGACCTGTCCAGGACACGTTCACCTATCGATTGGAGCTGCCAAGCCCCAAGGTCTGGACGAAACGGTTGGTTTTATCTACAGTAGCTCGTACCTTTGACCCAAATGGCTGGATTAGTCCCGTAGTGTTTTGGATGAAGTGCTTCCTACAGGAACTTTGGTCAGCCGAAGTGTCGTGGGATGAGCCCCTCTCGGGCCGTTTGCTGCGAGATTGGGAGTCCTTCATGTCATCTCTCCCCGACATTAACCGTGTTAGTATCCCTAGACATATACTGCCTATGGGACGGTTTACGGCCAGCCTTCATGGCTTTTGTGACGCGTCTGAGAGTGGATACGCAGCCGTCGTATATATCCGGACGGTCGATGATAGAGGAGCTGTTAAGCTCCACTTGCTAATTGCTAAGAGTAAGGTTGCTCCACTTCGGACTCGATTAACGATTCCGAAGTTAGAATTGTCTGGAGCTACTCTTCTGGTTCGTTTGATGAACCCCGTTGTTGACACCCTGGGACGTAGTGTGGACTTTGAGTCGCTCTTTGCTTGGTCCGACAGTCAGGTTGTCCTGTGTTGGATTAAGAACTCCGTCCACTCCCTGGAAGTATTTGTGGCCAATCGGGTATCCCAAATACAGGCCTCGAAGGCCACGTTGATTTGGCGCCACGTGCCAGGTGAAATAAACCCTGCTGACTGTGCATCACGTGGCAGCGAAGCCCCTCAGCTTATTGACCACACTCTGTGGTGGGGTCCCGAATGGTTGTTACAGCCGTCTTGGCCTTCCACACCAGCTGTTGTGAAGGTACCAAATCCGGGCTTGCGTGTTCACGCTGTCGAGACTATGGCGGCTCCAGAGCGGGAATTTTTATTAGACCGCTACAGTTCTCTGGACAAGTTGCTCGGCGTGACCGCTTGGATAAGAAGATTTATTCGAAATTGTCGACGGCCTCAGGACAAAGATTTGTGTCCGGTCCTCTCTCCGCAGGAGCGCCAATATGCTCTTTTGCATTGGGTGCGTATGACCCAGTCTAGAGCGTTTGAACCGGAACTTAAGATTTTCCGTACCGGGACATCCAAATTAAAGGGACCCTTGGTGCGTTTGACTCCCTTTCTGGATGATAAGGGATTGTTGCGTGTAGGAGGCCGATTGAGGCACGCTAACTTGCCTTATAGATCACGTCATCCCCTGCTGCTCCCCAAGGACGGACCATTGGTGCGATTGTTGATCATTGATCGCCATGTGAAGAATGCTCATGCCGGATGTAATGCATTGACCGCGCTCCTCCAACGGGAGTTTTGGATTTTGTCAGCGCGAAGAATAATCCGATCTGTTATCTTTCGATGTCTGCCCTGCTATCGTTTACGCCCCGAGACGATGCAGCCCCAAATGGGTGATTTGCCTGCTGATCGTGTGAATGAATCAATGACCTTCTTAGGAGTTGGAACTGATTTCGCGGGACCGTTCACTATAAAAACGTCGCGACTCCGTAATGCTAAGACTGAAAAGGCTTACTTGTGTGTGTTTGTTTGTTTGGCCACTAAAGCCGTTCATTTGGAGGTGGTGAGTGCGCTCACCATGGACGCTTTCTTAGCAGCGTTAGGCAGATTTGTCTCCCGCCGGGGACTGCCTTCTCTAATTCGGTCCGATTGTGGGACGAACTTCAAGGGCACTGATAGACATATAAGAGAAGTTTGTGAATATTGAGATCGGATCCACACTCTCCCGTAGGGGGGTAACATGGCGATACTCCCCGCCGTCTTGCCCTCACTGGGGAGACTATTCTCACGTTTGAGGAACTCGCGACGGTGTTTCATAAGATTGAGGCGGTTCTCAACTCGCGTCCGTTATGTCCGTTGTCTACCGACGCGAACGATTTGCAGGCCCTCACGCCGGGCCATTTCTTGATAGGCAGACAACTTAACGCCCTGCCCGAGTATCCGTATAGAGATATCAATCCAGGACGCCTTTCGCGGTTTGAGTTGCTCCAGCAGCTTACCCAGAGCTTCTGGCGCCGCTGGCACCTTGAATATTTACACATTTTGCAACAGCGCGTTAAGTGGTCAGATAAGACAAACCCACCGAGGGTTGGAGACCTCGTGTTAGTGAAGGACCCAAACCTGCCACCCTTACGTTGGCGTCGCGGACGCATTGTCCAACTTACTCTAGGGTCTGATGGTGTGCCCAGGTTTGCCGAGGTCCTAGTTGGGGATTCTGTTTTGAAGCGCGCGGTCGCTACTCTTTCTCGCCTCCCCTTAGACTGATTTGGCGGACAGTCCGGGACTGTCCGGAGCGGGGGGATGTTTACGCTCGAGGATGAGCGAGTGGCAACACTGCATTGTGGTCTGTGCAGTGAGAGCCTTTTTGGCGGCCGGCCGCATGTGACATGTCAGTCGAGTCGGGTCGAAATGTCATGACATTGTTAGAGGTTATGTCCGGGCCGGAATAAAATGTAATATAACTAACAAATTGTGTTTTGCGCGGCGCACCTAATATCGGGGTGCGAAAGCCCGCTTGGTGTTGTGCAAAAGTATTATCGTCGCGTGTGTGAGCCGTGGTGGCTTTATAGGCATTTGTAGTGCTCCGGTCTCCACCGGTGGATCCACCGCAGAACTTCAGGAGCCGCGACTTCCTTCGAGCTAGCTCAGGAAGTCCACCGGCTACATACGCAGACTGAACGGAGACAAGGTAAACATTATCTGTATCGGTTTTTGGATTCAGCAATCAAAGCATCATTCGGCGAAACGCCGACGTGGTGGTGTCTACTCCGGGCACCCCCATCTTTTGATAAAAAAATAACCGTGTATATCTACGATAATACAAAATGAAATTGTTTACATTATTACAAAAAGGAGGAAATGGCTGAATTAACGGACATGTCATCTGTCAAATTAACGTCAGGGCGATTTTCACCCACCCATTTCACGGGGCGACCGGCGCGTCGTCGAGCGAGGTATAGGAACGGCTATACATGATCGTCGTGCGTTCACACCGGGGGTTTTCGAACGGCCAGTATGTCATCGAGCGTCGTCGGGCGACGTTTACGAATAGTGATGTGCCAACTCGGAAAAAACAAAACTCGATTTAACCCGAGTTAAAATCCACGTAACTCGGGTTGAACTCGAATTACGTAACTCGAGTTAACTGGATGGACAAGTAAATGATTTTTTGTTTTTTTCCAAATTATTCCCTCAGCTTGGCATAAATACTTTAAAAAATTGGAACAGACAAATTATATTTTTATCTGTTTCAATTCTTTATTTTTTTATATTATTTATTTATAATGTATTGGGAGAGTTATACCTACTAACTAAAGAAACAAAAAAGTTATTGTTTGAAATCGAATCATTTATTTAAGTATTTTTGGCTCGAATTTTAATTAAAAATTATATTTACTATCAATTAAACTATGAAATTATATAGCAGTCTTTTTAAAATAAAATCAGACTAACATTATGATGCAAGTACATAGGTACATTTACAAGCTCATAATTGTTTTATAATGAGTAATCACAATATTTTCAAGAAAATAAGATAATTAGTATCACAAAGAATATATTTTCCTTTGTTAAATTATATGCTTATATTTTTGTCTTAAATATATCGTAGGTACTAGGTACTATAAAGGAAAATGTCAAATGATATTAAAACAAAAAGAAAAATATTTTCCCGGCAATTAACTAACAATTAGTTATTGACAAAAAACATAAAAATCTTATGAAAAAAACTAAAATAAACTTCTTATAAGTTTTAACAAAAAAAATATTCTTTTTTTTTCAATTGAAGTTAAATAAAACATAAAATAACAAAATATTGTTAAAGTACTTAAAAAATAAATCCCAAACTAAAGATTTTCCTTTAGGACCCGGCATTTTTCAAAAACATAACAACGCATAACACGCAAAAACTAAAATAATAACCGGCACTTTAAAGATAACCTCAAATCTACATGTAATGACACTTGTTTGTTTGTTATGAATGAATGAATATCAGTGAACGAAATGAATATAGTCTCACTCAAATGATCGGCAAACTTCGCTCCATGTCGGTTCCATTCGGTTTTCGAACTCGAGTTAGAGAGAATTCAACTCGAGTGGATTCGAGTAACGCCCAACTCGAGTTGACTCAAGTTAGGTACTCGAGTTAACCATCACTATTTACGAACACAGCCGTGTCAATAAATTAACTCACACCCCCATTTGTAAGAAGAAAATTATGGAACTTACAAAATAGTAACACTGAAAAAACGTAAGGGTAAAAATAAATAAAATACTGTTGAAAATAACCCAGCATGTTTGTCAATATAACGCCTGCAAAGTTTGTAGATAAAATCAAATATGTCAATTTTGTTATCATTACTTGATAAGTATTAACCGTTACAATTTGTTAATAACACTTCTTTATTGATAACATAGTAGAATACATTAGTAACAATAAAGTAAAATCGACTGCATTTGGCCAATTTTACTAGGTTACTACAACCGGTTAACTCGGTAACTGCTGCAAAGTTACTCGGTTTTCTCAAACAACTTATTAGGCTACTACAACCGGTTCACTCGGTAACAGCTGCAAAGTTACTCGGTTTTCTCAAACAATTTATTGGGTTGCTACAACCGGTTCACTCGGTAACGGCTGCATAGTTACTCGGTTTTCACAGCCAATTTATTGAGTTACTACAAACGGTTCACTAGGTAACTACTCAAAGTTACTCAGTTTTCTCAAACAATTTATTGGATTGCTACAATCGGTTCACTCGGTAACTGCTGCAAAGCTACTCGGTTTTCTCAGCCAATTTGTTTATATCCCACTAAAAAAATAAGATGAATCATTGGAGTCAAAATGCTCGTTCACAACAGCTTTAATTTCTTCATCATCCCCAAATCTCTTCCCCGAAGGTCTTTTTTCAAATTTTTAAAGAGAAAGAATTCGCTGTCAGTTAGTTCTGGACTGTAGGTTGGGTGATTCACTTCATCAAAGCCAGTTTCTCGAAGGGCTTGCCTCGCAATTCGCGCCGTATGGACTGGCGCATTGTCTTGCAAAAACAGAATTCCTTTGCTAATTTTCCCTCTTCTTTTTTCCACAATAAGATTGCGTACTTTTTTTATAAGTGCTGCATAATACGCGGCGTTCATTGTAGTTTTTTTTTGGTAAATAGTCAATGAGTAAAATTCCTTCCGAATCCCAAAAAATAGTAGCCGTGAGTTTCGAAGTCGACTTTTCGACCTTAAACTTTGGCGGCTTCTCTCCTTTTTCAATCCACTGCATTGATTCTTGTTTAGATTCTGGATCATATTGTATTATTGTCGAATCCACGTTTCATCCACGATGACAATACGGTTACAAATTTCACAAATTGTCATTGCACAAGTCGATAAACTCCATAGAGTTTCAACTCGACGCTGTTTATCGAGCGGCGTGAGCATTTTTGGAACCCAACGTGCTCAGATCTTTATTTATCTTTATTCATGTGCAAAGGATTCTGTAAGATATCTCCAATTCGTTCCTTACTGATGCCGAACTCTTCTGCTATCTGCCACATTTAATTTTTATTCGACGGTCTCCAGTACAATTTTTTTTACTTTGGCGATGTTTTCGTCTGTGACGGCGGTGCGGTGCGGGGGGGGGGGGGGGGTTTCTTTCAACTTGTCCAACGTTTGACTGTGACGATGGTCCAGATTCTGGATAAACTGCAGACTTTTCTTCAAAAAGACGAGGAATTTTATGACGGCACGATGTTCCAATTTCGTGTAATGCAGCGATGACTCAGATATTATGTTGATCTTTACAGATCTTCTTTCACAAAACTTTCCTTTTATACTAATTAGATTTCACTCAACTAGTGACTAGCGCGAGTGAGTTACTGGTGCGAGATCAATTTACCGTGGTTGTGTTGTTGTTTTAGCTGAGCAAAGCGGTTATTCCTCTTTTTGATTTCTCTAAAGGTTATTCCCAATTACGTAACTCGGTTGTTACATAATTAAGTGTTGACAAAATTACTGAATAGTTTTGGATCATGTTTAAAAGTGTTAAAATTTACCAATTAAGGTATTTATGAATAATTAATGTTTTATTTGTTATTAGACAAGAATATTTAGCAATACACACAGGTCTGCTTTATACCAAGTTCACTTAGAGATTGTTAGTTAAGTCTTAGTTAAAATTTACCGATATGATTGTAGCCGAGCCAAAAAGGTACCCTGCTAAAATAATATTTTTTCAGTGAACAAACCATTTAATTCACAATTATAAAACTATCCTCTCTTTTAAGCTGGACTAAATTAGATACAGTACCCAATCCAAATTTCATCAAAATCAGCTAAGGCTCATAACACATTGCACAGGACACCGCTCCGGTGTGCGGCGCTGCGGTTTTTAATTTTGACTGAAGAATCTTAATTTGTATACAAAAACCGCAGGGTATAACACACACCGCATGCCCGTGCGGTGATGCGGTGCGGTCCGCGGGGTATGTCACACTATGCCGCAGTATCGTACGGTTTTTTGCGTAGAAAGGACGTGCATACGCGTAATAGATCTCGACATAGATAATGCGGTGATGCGGTGCGTCGTGCATCGCAGCTCCGGACGGAGATGCGGAGCAAACCGTACGGTGACACGGTTCCGTGCCGCCGCAGCCGCATGCGGTTTTCGTCCCTCCGTACACCGCAACGGGATGCGGCGGCAATGTGAAAAGCGCCTAAGTAAACGTAAGCAAAGTAAACGTGAGATTATTGTTCGCCAAAAGCGAGTGACACAACCGTGGGTAAGTAAAGAGCTACACGATATATTATGTTACTAAAAAGAGATTTATTATTTCGTACATGGAAGGCTTCTGCCAATAATATGAATAAAAGGTTAGAGTACACGCGCTATAGAAATAAGGTTAATAAAATGATAAATATTGCTAAAAATAACTACAGGCGAGAGCAGATTAAGAAATGTAAGGGAGATATTAGGAAAATTTGGGTAAATATAAATAACTGGATAGGCCGAACTAGGAAGAGTGTAGATATTGTTATAAAAAGATTTTTGGGAAAGAGGGAGTCCATTTATAATATCTATAATACATTTTCAAAAACATTTACACAAGAAATATTAAATACTAGCTTTTGCCCGCGACTTCGCTCGCGTTAAATTTGGGGTAACACCGAAGATTTCAAAAAAAAATAAGGCAGGTATTTTTCGTTGGTAACAAAGAGTCTGTGTACCGATTTTTAGCTTCCTACCTTGAAAACTGCAAAAAGTCCCATATAAAATTTCACCCCCTCTTTTAAGGGGTTGGAGGCAGATTTCCAAAAAGAAAATGATGCACGATTTTTTTGTTAGTCACAAATAGTTCGCATACCAATTTTTAGCTTTCTACCTTGAAAATTGCGGAATGCTCCATACAAACTTCCACCCCCCATTTTAGGGAAGTAGGGGGTTAGAATGAGACAAAAAGTAGCCTATGTCACTCTCCATCCATTCAACTATCTCCACTTAAAAAATCACTTCAATCCGTCGCTCCGTTTTGCCGTGAAAGACGGACAAACAAACACACACACAAACTTTCCCATTTATAATATTAGTATGGATAAAGCATCAGTGCTCGGTTAAGTTTTTAGAAAGGAATTCTTATATTAAGCAAAGTAACGTGTCCTTAAGATATATTAAAGTAAAACCATATTGTATTGAAAAGATAATAAATAGCTTGAGCATAGAAAAATCTCCCGGCATAGATGGAATAAGAATAAAAGATCTCAAATTGATTAAAAAAGAAATTAGTCCTATCTTAGCACATTTCGTTAACTTAACTATATCAAAAGGTTTGTAACCCACTGAATTAAAAAAATCTTTAATTCGACCAATATTCAAAAGCGGAAGCCATTACATGTATACTAACTATCGGCCGATTGCTATACTACCAGCTATTAATAAAATTGTGTTGGTGGGGCAGATTACTTCTTTCTTAGAAAAATATAGTCTAATATCTGATGCTCAGCACGGCTTCAGGCGCGGGCGAAGCACGGCCACGGCTTTAGGAAAATTTGCTGAAGCAGTAAATGAAAGTCTGGACTCCTGTGAACAGGTTTTGGCAATATTCATAGACTATAAAAAAGCTTTCGACACTCTAGACCATGATGTGCTGCTACAGGCCATGAAGGAGTGCGGTATCGGAGGTCCCATCAACACCTGGTTCCGAAATTACCTGACTAACCGAACTATCCGTACTGTGATTGATGGTGTGACAGGAGAAGAGTGCAATGTTACTCTTGGAGTACTGACTATTTATAATAGAAACGAGATGTTAAGGAGTAGTTCTAAATATAAATTGTCAACTCTCAGGACTAAACTGAAACAAAGTCTGTTAGAAGAGTAGATAACTCTTCTATTAGAATTTTAATACTTTATTGACTAGTTATAGGTTTTTCTTAGTAGGATGTTATATGATTGTAATTTGTATATATTCTAAGATCTAGTGTAAGTCATGTGTAAATTGTGTTAAGTTTTTAGTAACGGGCGTACGCGCCAACAAACTGTCTACAGTTTGGCGGGATATCAAAATTAATACACATGTAAATATAATAATTGGAAATTAATTTAAAAAAAAGTAGTTTCGGAGTTTATCCCGGACAGACATTGTGACGCGAGATTTTTATATATCCATAAATATCGGGTAAAAAGCTTTGAAATTTGACTTGAATAGGTTCGATGAGGGCGTAAAATTGGATCTGGAGAGCTGGTTCAGCGTGACACCGGAGAGCGTGGCGTGGCATATTGCGAAGAAGTTCGCTTACGACACGGTCATCGATGCGTTTTGCGGCGCCGGCGGCAACACGATACAGTTCGCTAGAACTTGTCAAAAAGGTAGGAAGCTATATAATTCGTATGCATGTCTATTGTTACGTTAGGTCAACAATCCAGAGAGAGTTAATTGTGTGACAATAGATTGGAGAGATAAATACGCTACAAGCTGAATAGGAGTGCTAAAATGATAGACTTTAATGGTTCACCGGTGTTGGAGGAGTGGGTTGGGCGCCGGCAGGGCAGCCTCACGTTCCGCATGGTGCAGGTACTGACCGGGCATGGCTGCTTCGGTCACTACCTGCACCGAGTCGCGCGTCGGGAGGAAACGCCGCGGTGTCACCACTGCGACGCTCCCGACGAAACTGCCGAGCACACCTTGGTGTGCCCGGCCTGGCGACCGCAGCGCAGCGAGCTTAACGCTGCGCTGGGAGGCGGAGACCTCTCGCTGCCGAGCATGGTCGTGGCCATGCTCCGCGGCGTGGCGGAATGGGAGGCTGTGGCTTCCTTCTGCGAAGAAGTAATTTCGCAGAAGGAGGCTGCGGAGAGGGAGCGGGAGGAAGATCCCCAAGCCGCTCCCCTCCGCCGCAGACGGATAGGCAGGCGAAGGCGGGCATTCGCGCAAGCAATGCCCGTCTAATGACCCTGCCGTGGAGGCCTGCGTGCATGGTTGGCCCCGTGCACGCCGCCGTAAGGCCCGTCTGAGGATTGCTCTGGTGTCTCGGGCAATCTCCCCTCGGCGATAGCCCGACCAACTTGGTCGGGCTTGCCCGGGCGCGCTGGTAGTGGTAGTCGCAGTGTGGACCTTACCATGCGCGCCCACAAGGGCAGGGAGAACACCGGGGGGTTTTAGTGGGTCGGCTTGGAACTTTGGCAGGCCAGCCCCACACACGCCTGCCGTCTAGCCAACGGCGGGTACGGAGCGGTTACGCATTTCCCACCGACAAAAAAAAGACTTTAATGATTCAGTAATGTGAAGCACATATAAAGCTTGGCGTAAAATAAGTTTATCTTTACTTTTATATAAGTAATAAAATAAATTTTATGGTAGAAAATTCGTAGTATGTAGGCCAAACGATGGCCCTACTGCTTTACTCATAGCGGTGAACGATAGCGATAGCGAGGCACTCGCTATCGTTTCAATTTCACGAGTTGCTATGATAGGCGGTACAAAATCACAAGATTAGGGACCTAGAACTATAATGAGTGAATTGGGCGGTTGGGCCGCCGCCTATCATGGCAAACTCGTAAAATTAAAACGACATCTTTAATCGCTATGAGTTAGGCGGTAGGGCCGCTGGTTTCAGAATGGAGTTGTAATTTAGTAATTTATTATCTATGGGGAGCACAAAATGTCTGCCCATTAACCAGTATAGTATAGACTTCTAAAAAATATAGAAACACAAAAAAATATTGCTTTAATTTTTAACGCAAAAAGTAATTAAATCGGTCAAGTTTTCGCGGAGAACAGGAGACTACGAAACGTATATTTTGTGTACTTGTCATAGGTATTTTTGGTCCGAGCTGCAGTTGTCCCTATCGCGCTCAGCGGAGCTAAAAAGGCCGCATCGCAGAATCATAATACGAATCCTAATGTGAATGGAGTGCAATTCATCATGCGCAATTATTCTATTTGACAGCTTTGTATGAATATTCGTAAAATATAATAATTATAGAATATTCGTAATTTGTGGACCACAAATTAGGCATTGCTAAAATGTCAATTGAGACAATTTTACGAATATTATTTTATCGTCGTTGTCGACCATTTTGTCGTAAAATGGTCCACAAATTAGGCATTGCTAAAGTGTCAATTGAGACCATTTTACGAATATTCATACAAAGCTGTCAAATAGAATAATTGCTTATGATGAATTGCACTCCATTCATAATATGAATCATAATATGATTCGTATATGATTCTGCGATGCGGCCTTTTTAGGTGCGCAGTTCAGTTGGATACACAGCGCGACATCAATACATGTTACATACCTATTTTTAAATTCCCTTGACCGTAGTGTTTCCTTTTAAGAAAAAGGTCCACAACCCTTAACTTGTAATTAGTTTTGTTTAAACACTTTTTATTATTACGGCAAAGCACATAACACGAGTCCGATATTTTGTACTACCTAATTGATGATTAAAATATATTTTTCTTTTCACATTGACAGTGATAGCAATAGACATTGACCCTGTGAAGATAGAGATGGCGCGCCACAACGCGGGCGTGTACGGTGTGGCCGACCGCATAGAGTTTATCGTAGGGGACTTCTTCTCTCTCGCGCCGCAACTTGAGGCCGAGATGGTCTTCATGAGTCCGCCGTGGGGAGGCCCAAAGTATTCCGAGGTACGTACTGAATCTACAGGAATCTTGAGACAAGGTTACAGCACAGAGCTGCAGGCCATATGAATTGTTGGAAGAGTTTCAGATAAAATAATGGAGAAGCCTATGACCAGCATTGGGACTCCGCTGATACGATGATAAGCATAATCAGTAATTAAAGGCAGATAATGTGTAACGAACTGATGATGTTTCAGATCTACGAGTACGATTTGGAAACGATGCTAGAACCGAAGCCTGCGTCAGAATTGATGGAGATCGCTCGGAATATAACAACCAACATCGCGCTGTACTTGCCGAGGAACACGAAGACGGATCAGGTTAGTTGTGCTGAACTGCTATTATTATCAACTGGTAAATTAATCTTGACTCAATTCTGGACTATTCTGCACTGGCATCTAGACTAGAGAGTCCACCAAACTGGGCTTCTGCACAGGACTCTCGCGTATGATACTCTTTCATGTTACATAAATATGATATGATAACATATGATAACATATATTATGATAGACTCCTTCAGAAGATGCAACTGGTACAGTCTTAATATTTAATTTGAATGAAACAGAAATATGTAAAAGACAATTCTGTTTTAAAAACAAATGAAATTAATACTTTATTTTCATAGATATGACACATACACTTGAGAATATCAAAATTATTTAATTGAAATTAATAAATAAAATTTGAATTTACCACTAGCTCAAAATGCTGACCTCCCCGAGAAGAACGAATCAGAAACCCGGAGGTTGTGTGTCTTAAATATGTTACAAAGGTTAAAAATTGTTACATACATGTTTATTATGCCATAGTTAATATAATGCGAGTCCATTGGTTTTTTGGTCTGAGGTTTTGACAGATAAACTGTAACTAATGACAGCTGTCAAAACGTGCTTTTTAGTAAGCGGAGACTGTTGGTGCGTTCCGAATTGCGATAAAAGCGATAATATCGCGAATCCTACCAAATTATATCGTCACAAAATATAAGGGCTATTGAATCAGTAGGTTATGTTGTGACTTTGGTCGGATTCGCGATATTATCACTTTTATCGTTTTACTGAACGCAGGGTGTAACGTTCAAGACAGTTACTGTACAGGGTGATCAATCCAAATGGGTCAGTAGGGGGAAGTCTGAAACTATGAGAGTTAGCGAAATCTGTTCTTAGGAACCATGGCGTCGATTTTAGATTTAATAATAATAATTGCATTCAAATTTCGTTAACTCTCAAACATAAGCGGTAATCGAACCTGGTCAAAATCTCTGTAAAAAAATGTTATAAGTTTGCAAGTTTTTTCGTTGTTATTGTTGATGGTGTGAATCATAAGTCACAAAGAACACAAATTTTTAATGGAACCTTGTTTAAATAAATGAAAAAAAAACTCAAAAGCAAGATAATATTAAATAAATTGGCTCGCCTGCTGAACGAATATATTCTAATCCTACTTCCTATTATCCTACTAATTTTATAAATGTGAAAGTGCGGATGTTTGGATGTTTGTTACTCAATCACGGAAAAACGGCTGAACGGATTTGGATGAAATTTGGCATGCATATAGCCTTTGACATGGAAAAGAACATAGGCTACCATTTATCCCGATTTCTTAAGTAGTTCCCGAGGGAAAATTGAAAATTGTTCAAAATTGAAGTCCACGCAGACGAAGTCGTGGGCAGAAACTAGTTTTAAATAAACGCAATTTGTAATGCCTAATATCAATGCAGATAAGATATGCATAAGTAGTATCTACAGATAAATGATTCGATTGAATCCACTATCAACAATAACAACGAAGAAACTTGGAGTATTTCTAACATTTTTAACATAGATTTTGACCAGGTTCGACTCCCGGTTATGTATGAGAGTTAAATAGAATTTGAACGCCATTATTATTGTTAAATCTAAAATCGACGCCATCGTTCCTAGGAACAGATTTCGCTATCTCTCATAGTTTCTGATTTCCCCCTACTGACCCATTAAGATTGATCACCCGGTATACTATGAATGCGTTCCTTTTTTAACCGACTTCAAAAAAGCAGGAGGTTCTCAATTCGATGCGTATATTTTTTTTTGCAGTTGCTGTCGATAGCCAAGGAAATAGGTAGCTCTATAGAAATAGAGCAAAGCTACCTAGACAAGCGGTTTGTGGCAATCACAGCTTACTTCTACCAGAGCGGTGATGTCTGAAACGATTGTGGCCTACATTATAGTTATAAATAATTATCATTTCACACACTATTATGAAGTGACATGTATAGTTTGATAGATTGGCAACAGAGAGCAATGGTAAGAGAAATATTCTCCATGTTAATATTTCTTAAGAGCAACATATAAAGAACCGGTCGTGGTTATAACGCGAATGAAACGGAAATTTGAAGGAATGGTCAAAAGAATGAAACATGATATCCATGCGCCTGTTAAAGGAAAAAGATAAAATACGAATGCTTCATCTCTCATATAGCCCATTTAGTGGAAGTGATACAGATATTTTCTCTGGGTGTGTCTGGTCTGGTAGTAGGTTCCGCATCTGCCTAACTAACTACCACCGCCTTATCTAAGCCAGCCGCTACAGCAACAATGCCAACAATCTTGACGGCATCATTGCACGTGTGTCACGTGTTACAGTCATAGTACACCGTGGCCCAAAATAACGTTGACAAATTTAAAAAGGAATAAATTTAAAAATGTAACACGGTACAATGTCCTTTTGTTTTTTCTTATATTTTCTCACATTTTAGTAACTAAATATTTTTAAATAAACGATCCACTGCAAAAGCAGTGGATCGTTTATTTAAAAATGTTTAATTATTATTGTTATTCGCCATGTCTTCGCAACGCGAGTCAATAATTTCCTTACACGAAGAGGGAAAACGACAGTGTGAGATTGTTCAATTTCTTAGTGTTAGCCGTCAACTACTGTTAAAGACTCTTAAGCGATTTAATGAGCTCGGGCATTATGCAGACCGCCCAGCAAGAGGATGAAAGAGGACTAGTAGGACTCCCAGGCTCTGCAACATCATCAAGAAACGGCTTAGTCGCAATCCATGGACTACAGTGCGAAAACTGGCTCGGGAATTGGGTGTGAGTCGTTCGATGGTGCAACGTATTGTCGTTGATGACCTCAAATTAAAAGCGTACAAACTGCGTAAAGCACAACTTCTTGAAGATAAAGATAAAAAAGTTCGCCTTCAAAGATGTCGTTTGATTAGGAAGCGCGCCGCTACTCAAAAATGGGAAAACATCCTTTTTTCAGATGAAAAACTTTTTTGCATCGAACACGCTCATGATCGTCAAAATGACAGAATATATTCTTCTAGACGTCCTAAAGAGGCCGCAGTTATTCCTTACCTCCAAAAACCGGATTCAGTGATGGTTTGGGGTGGTATTTGCTCTACTGGTAAAACTCCCCTTATATTTATAGGAAAAGGTGTCAAAATGAATCAGGAAATCTATAAAAGAGACATTCTTGAAGCCGTAGTTCTTCCCTGGAGTCAGCAACATTTTGGTAACCAACATTGGATATTCCGGCAGGACTCTGCTCCATCTCACAATGCCCTTAGTGTGCAGCAGTGGTGCAAAAACAATTTTCCTGGATTCATAAGCTCAAGAGAGTGGCCACCCTATTCGCCTGATTTAAATCCAATGGATTATAGTTTGTGGTCAATTTTAGAGATTGGGGCCTGTGCCACTAAACATACAAGTGTTGACGCTCTGAAAGCAACCCTTTCGAAAGAGTGGGCATAAATAACGTTGGAGGAGCTGCGGCATATTGTGGATAATTTTAGCAAACGTTTGCGTCTGTGTATCAAAGCCAAAGAAGGATATTTTGAAGATAGTTAGTGTTTTTAATAGTTTAATGAATAACGTTCTTATTTTAAATTTCATTTTGTAATAAACTTGAAGGTATTAAAAATTATTCCAAAAAATCTTTGTCAACGTTTTTTTGGGCCACCCTGTATAAGAAAAAGAATAAGCCGTTTCACACATAACAATCTCGGTTTGTGCCAGTGACTACGAGTCCCTGCACGGACTCTTTTAAACTACACCACGCCTAAACACAAACTGTGCCAGTAACTATTCTCTACTGAAGTTCCTCGTATCTCAAGTATATTATAAAAATATCTTTGCGCTTTCAAAAGATTTATTTAATAGAAATAAATGAATTTCAAGCATGGTATTTTAGACGTGCTGTTAATCTTGATTGAACTTACTATGAAATTAATTAGAATTTATTATATCGTTTTTTTTTTTGCCATTCACATACACAGATAATGTCAGATATACACGCACACAATATGGAATTTTAAATTTAATTGAGTACCTATCTAGTAGGTATATAAATATATGTTGCAGTGTGCTCTAAAAGATTATTAAAATAATGTAAAACAGTAATTGGCATTAGGAATTAACTTATAAGACAAATTGTACCATATGAATGCTGTGGATTGTTGTGAACAATAATAAATAAAAGCACCCGCCTTAGCTATTATTATTATTGTTTCAGTCAGCCTACTGTTTTACTTATACTATGCACAGAAGTCTGCTCCCCAAGTATTATTTTGGAATAGCCAACATTTCGAGTAATTTGGAACGTGAAAACAAAGAATATTATAAGCTCTATCAAAAGTTATATTAATGCAGAAAATAAATTCAACATTTAGTAACAGATAAACTAATACTTCATTCTGTGACCTGACGCATGCTTCCTATTGCCGATCTATACAAAGTTATACATGTAGTTTTTGAGGATATGTCATTTCATCAGTCGATGCCAAATATTGTAGACCATTTAAGTACGCAAAAGTCTAATAGTGGTACCACGACAAATAACATAGGTACATTGAAAAATATAATTATAACACATTTTCATTACTATATTCCTTACAGCAAATTGTTTGAATGAAAATAATTTTATATAATGTGTAACATTA
The DNA here is from genome assembly GCA_963935595.1 of Schoenobius gigantellus. Taxonomy (NCBI): domain Eukaryota; kingdom Metazoa; phylum Arthropoda; class Insecta; order Lepidoptera; family Crambidae; genus Schoenobius; species Schoenobius gigantellus. Next base: position 7,631,285 of record OZ012555.1, on the reverse strand, counting down.
ATAACACACACCTTGAAAGTAGGTTAAAATAAGCTTCGGAATCGATTTCAATGAAAAAAATCATTATTATTATTAGGAAAAAAAAAAAAAAAAAAATTGAACTTAATGTAATCACAGTCACCCGTTCGATCAAAAGATACTTAACATCAAGTAATAATAAGAGTTATTTTTCAATGCTACTGTAATCAATATTTCGCGGTGTGCCGTGCGTTAATGCCGGTAGCACACCTCCGCCTCGGAACTGAAGTAACGAAACCGCTGAACGATTCTCCCGCGTTGTCGTTTGTACGGCGCACGAGCTCTGGCGAGCTTGCCCGCTCAAACGCGGATATTTAGTTATGGCGCTTTCTATATCGCGCACGGATCCGCCCGATCTGCTCAAAAGCCGTTTACACCTCCGCGTTCGATTCGCCGTTTCGTTTGTTCCTGACTATGCGATACGGTTTCGCTTTGATAGTTTCGCGGCGGAGGTGTACTACAGGCATAAGCGCTCCACACACAGGCGGAAGCGGGACGGTAGCGGAACTGCGGTAAGCGATTTACTAGCGCCGCGCCGCTTCCGCGAGCGGTTTCTGTGTGGCATGGTCCATAGCAACACGAACATTATAAAAAAATGCCGCTCCGCTACTGTCCCGCTTGCCGCCTCTGTGCGTGGAGCGCTTTATCGCTATTAAACAGTTTTCGGCTATTCACACGTCACGCTCTACTCGACCGCCCTGCTTGGTGCGTTAACTGCTCATGCGTTTGAATTAGTGTAATTGATTAGTTTTTTAATGTCTCTGTTAAAAATGGTAATAAGTAATGTAAAAAGACGTATACCGAAGCCCGCGTCTACGCATTCAGACGTTCGAATAAAGCAATATAACGAAAAAACAATGATATGAAACGAAATTAATTTTTAGGCTTAAAATAACAACGAAAATAAATATTACACAATGTAACGCGTGCCCGCGCCTGGCTTGCACGTCGGATATCGCGTCGGTGTTAGTGAGTCAGTGTGAGTGCGTGTAAAGCTAGACGAGTTTCCCGCGCAAGAGATTCCTTTTCACTCATAAATTTTGTTAAGAAATACTGATTTTTTCGTAGATGTTTCTTTGGACGAAAATTATCAAAGTACATTTAGAACAGTTTTGTATAAAAATCTCGAAAAAAATTTGTAACTTTCACCTTGAATATTTCGGCAACTATTAGTTTCACAATCATGGTCTAGAAAACAAAAACTATAGTGATGATAGGAGCAATACGTGGGTTCAGCTTCGGTACCGGTCTTTTTACACCCTGTATTTGTGACAAACTATTTTCAAGGTGAGCGTCATTGCTGTTACACGCTGTAGGTATATTCAAAACATACTAGCGTTTAGCATACTTAGAACTAATCATGTGCATTGAAAATGGCGGCAATATTTATTTGCAATATTTAAATATTATGTAGTGTAAGTTAAATAAAAATTAATATTTTGCAAAACGTTACATTACTATATAATGCATTATAAATCCTACATTATTCTAACGACTTCTAATCTATCAGTATTTCATTCATTGCACATGATATTCTTATTTTTGCGAACAGTACTTTTATATATTATATTATATTGACTGATATTAATTAATGATGAATTTATTGCTACGGCCGCCATTAAAAAAAAACTCGTACCAACTTATTAAATGGCTGATTTCCACTTTATTGTACTGCAATATATTTTTTAATTCTTATGTTTGATTGTCTCTTGAGTCAATGTCAATATTTACAATAACCTTAATACAAATCAAACACCTTGAAAAATTTTTTTTTATTATTTTACCAATGTTGTGATCACCTGGAGCGTGCCCCCTCTCTAGGTTGCAAAGGGGTTTGAACATCGCCTCACCTTGGTTGATCTCTGCGGTGCACCCACACCAGCCGGTTCAGAGGAGGCAGCGCGGGGTAGAACAGGAGGAACCTCGATTGACTCTTCGACCTCAGGCGCTGGGGATGTTTTTCGGAGCAGCGTGGTAAGGAGTCCGAAGGCTTTCTGAAGATCCTCCTTCCCATCGATCCTCTGCATGTCTGTCAACCCTCGAGCTGCGGCGTCACTACTAGTGGCCGCAGGGTTCAGCTGAGGGAGTAACATGGCAAAGGCCCGGGGTGTCCTGTTCTCAAGTAACTTGATCATTATGGGGATCTTGTTTTCAGGCATACGACAGGACTGCATCAAGCTGGCCAACTTCTCACTTGTGTATTTGATAGGGGTGGTTTTAACATCCCCCTTTGCTGTTGCTACTGTTGGATTCGACTCAAAGTGATAACTTGAGATGGTCGGGAGTTTCCCTTGGGGGAAACCCGCAGTAGTCATTTGCAACAAGGCGGAGTTAATCTTGGAAAAGCCTGCGGTGCATGTGCTGACCTCTTGCCTGATTTCCTGCAGTTCATATTGAGTCTCCCTCGTTGCACCATGTAGGAAGTCAAGCTGGGCTGTGACTTCCTGCAATACACTGTCTAGGCGTCTTTCGTCATCCCGAATAGCCTTTATCTCTGATCCCTGAAGTTTGATGAGAGCCTTTAGCTCGTGGTTGGTTGCCAGCGCAGTGTCCAACCCTTGCTTCAGGTTACTGTATAAAGTAGACATGTGTGTAATCAAGACTTTCTCCCAGTCACCAGGGGGAGGGGCTGACATCAGAGAGGACTGCGACGGACCAGCCTGGATGATGATCTCATCGTCCTCCCCCCTGTCCACTTCTTCACCCTGAGGGTCCACTGCTAAATCTTCTTCATCTATGTTGTCGGCAGTCCAGTTGAGTTCCTCCTTCGTGGCGTCAGAGAGTAAGAACTCCTCTCGTTGGCCCTCCTCATGCTGGACGTGTTCAGCTACGTCCTCTGCGAGGTACGGGTCGACCTGGAGGGCAATTGCTTGGTCCTCCTCCCAGGTTGTCTTGCTCGTGTTTGCGCCCTCACCCCGTCCTTGGGGGTGTATACCGATTGTCAGCAATTTTTCTCGGCACGCTGGGATAGACCCCCCACAATCGGACACTATCTTGAGGGTTGCTAGTGCATCACTAATTTGATTATTTGACATCATGGGAGCAGGCGGAATACCCGATGTCTCAAAGTCAATGTCCGGGTCAGAGCTACCGCGGGTACCCAATCGTCCGAGCGCCCCGTTGGGGGGAGATGATGGGGATGACATGATGATTGAGAAGTTTGTGTAGACAGAAACTCTTGAGCTCGACTCAGCAGCTGTTCAATTAGGTATCAGATGATTTGATTGCTCGTATTGACTTTAACCAACTTTAAGTAACCAATAAGTTACTATCTAATAATTTATTCCAAAACCTGAAGATTACAGGGCCACGCCATCAAGCCACCAAAGGACATCATCAAGGTCATGGGCACGGTGAACTGGACCGTAGGTGGTGATGGCTTTAGGGACTAACACCTGGGCAAGCACAATAGATCCAGAGTGGGTCGAAGTGCAAAGGCTTACTACTGGGCCCACCCCACTTCTAAGATAAGATACTACCTAATAAAAACAATATGTGATGTTTTATTTAGTTTCTTATTCTTGCTTTTTATCATTTTAGAATGTTTTGAAATTCTGTTAACGGGAAATTTTAAAAATCTCATATGGTGTAGGTACGGGTACCCAGAGATTTTATAACTATTTTGCATACTGTCCAATATGTGTTTATTTCGAGTCCGGCAAGTTCATTACATTTTCTCAGGCATGTTTTACACATGTATTAACTAAGTAAGTGTTAATTAGCCATTTAATTATTTAAAAGTACTTTTTTTCCGAAAATTGTAGGATAGTGTTATTGTCTTGTGATGCGTGCATTACTTTTTTCTACTTGAACTACTTTCATAGACTATGGTTTACTACAAATATAACAAGGAACAAATGTTAATCTATTTAACACGAAATCATACTTAGGTATGTCCTATTTTGATATTTTCTTTAACTGAAACTAGAGAGCAATAATTTTATAGTTATTAAGAAATATCTATATACATTAAAACTATAATAATAATATATTTTAAGATTAACGTGTATATTTGCATTTGATAGTAAATTTAAGACTTTTTTGACTTTTATGTTTTACGTTTGAATAATGTTTTAAACACTAAAATTATATTCTCAATGAGATTATACATATACCACACAAAGAATAGTTCTTCACACATAAATTGACCTAATGTCATGGGTATAATATTTAAAACTATTTTAGAAATACTGTCAGATGACATTATACTGTATGTATTCCTGAGAATTTCACTTTATGTTTAAGACTTTGTTATTATTTTGTATTCACAAACAGGATATATAATGGCTCACATTTAGATTAATAACCCACGATTTGCTAATTCAGATGCTTATCATCGGTATATTTGTGAAATTTTACGTTTCGGAAACTTATAGTTTATTATTATTTGGTATAATTAATATAGGTTTGTAATTTTGTTTGAAAAATATTGATTGTTTCTTCTTTCTTGTATTTGACGTCCCTTTAGATTTCGCCATTTTATAGTGAGATGCGTTTCGTTTCATTGAGTATCGATAAGTACTAAAGCAATTTGCTTAAGCAATATCAATAAAACCTGTTAATTGTAAAATAATTAGTATGTATTTATAGAAATTAATTATTATATATTCATCACTTTGTTACAAAACGCAATGAGATATCGGCCATTTTGATTTCAAGTAGGGATGCATCGATGCGCCTTTTTGCCGATACGATACCGATACTCTTATAAAAATATCGTCGATACCGACACCGATACAAACGCACCGATACAAATTTTGGTTAAATATTTTTAATTTCTATTAAAATATATAAACAGTTGCAGACTTTGAATAAGATTATTAAAATTAAGAATTAAGGGTAATAGCTAATAATTATTTAAAATGAAATCAATAACTGTTAATAATTTAAATTAACATTAATAAGATTTTTGTTTAAAAAACAAAGCATTCTCAAGTTTTGCGGAGAAAGCCGATTTCGCAAGTCTGTATAAAACCTGCGGTAGAAAATAATTTCTCAAATGCGACAGAACTCATTTGGAAACTGAAGTACTTCTGCGCCATTTTTTTCAAGTGTGGTTATAATACGTCATTGCGCCGGAAATCATTTCTCGATATATATATATATATATATATTTTAAAAACGTCGCCCCACAACAGGATTTTCTCCTGTGTCGTGAGTGCAGTTACAAACATACAATATCACATGCACATACGCCCAGACCGGAACATATTTCTGTAGGCCATACAAAACATTTGTCCCGTACGGGAATCGAACCCGCGACCCTTTGCGCAGTAGGTGATCACTCGACCTCTACGCTAAGCGTGTCGTCAAATCAATTGTAATCAATATTAGGAGATCTTAGGTATCTCTCGACTTCTTTGAGAGAATTACAGCTCAGAGTGGACAGGGGCTCATCCTCCTCGGCCTCTCTAATAATATTTTCACAAACGCTCCAAAGCCCACCACTAGTAGGCATCTCAGAACTTGTACTACGTGTAGGTATGACCGTGCCTGAAATAGGATAGATAGTCCGTGCCTCGTTTGCAACGAACTAGATCAAACAAGATACGCGTTTACATTACTTTTTAAAGCGAGAAATTTGAAGTGTCGGTGTATCGGCAATAAAAATATCGCCGATGCCGATATATCGGCATCGGAAGCGGTATCGGATGCAGCCCTAATTTCAAGCTGTCAAGTGCCAAAGAACACGTTAGTCATAGCCGCGAAGTTTAAATCATCTTTTTGTATAAAAAACTAGAGCAGATGGACGGGAGGGGCGCAGCGTCCCACTAGGGGGGGCTCTGGGGGTGAAGCCCCCCGCCATCACAAAGGAAAATAGGTGGCGAAATTGCCTACTATAGGTTAGGTTTGGTTCAGAACATGACTATGCGTAGCGGAGCGTCATACAATTCTATGGGAAACTATTCCACTGAAATCATATTATTAATTCTTTAGTCGACCAATTTTAATATCTAATTCTTAAATAGGTTCAAGGTGCTGCACAAACATGATTATATACACAACCCAACCTTTTCCCATACTTTTCAGGTTAGGTTTGTAAAAATTTTAATAATTAATATCTCGAAAACTACGCATCGCCGAGGGGGGAGTGGTACAGGGGGTAGCTCCCCTCCTCCCCTATCCCTCCCTCCGCCACCCCCAAATCGTGGGTTGCTCATCTAAATCCCTTCCTTTATAATTATATTTAAGACCTATAAGCATTTAAAAATGCATTTATTATATAATTTGGATCTTGCATTTAGAGAAAGCACAAAACGTTTGTTGCAAGTTTAGCTTCGGAAAGAGGATAGTTTCCGCTTCGTAGAGCGTCATCTATTGGTGCGTTCCGAATTGCGATAAAAGCGATAATATCGCGAATCCGACCAAATTAAATCGTCACAAAATATAAGGGCTATTGAATCAGTAGGTTATTCGTATACACAAAAAGGTGACTAGTGGCGCGTCCTGTACAATATCCTAACGAGAAGTCCCAGAACTGGCCGTGCTTTAACAGCGCAAAAGGCCATTATTAGTTAATTCTAACAGCAGCCCTATGTTCGTGAAATCAGCTTGTTTGTAGATCTCAAAATTATCCGACATTTTAGTAATGTCCGTAAAAAACTGAGAAGACTAATGGGGATGGAACGCCGCCTTGCTCAACACCAGCTGTATGTTGCGCCTAGTCAGAGTATTAATCATCTTCGCGTTTTTATACACTGCTGGCGACGGCGAGGATAATAATCAAACCAAACAATGACTGGAGGTGAAATATTTATTGAGCGCAGAGTGGCTAATAGGATATCATGGTCTACGCAATTGAAAGCGTTGTTGGATTCTAGTCGAGCAATTGTTTTGACTCTCTTCTCAAAGAAACCGGACTATTCGAAATTTATGTTACTGAGGCAAAGCTCTACGAATCGGAAACTAGCAGACTATCTCTTTCTTAGGCTCGATGTGCTCTATTTGTTTCTTGCGTTGGAATAAATAACACAGTATAATTAGGTATGTTTACCTTTTTTGTTAGGTTTTTATAATCTTATTCTTCTCTTTATCCAATGTTTAGATGATGGCCTCCTTAAGGTTATTTCCAACTCCCTTGGGTGGGTTACTTGAATTTTTATTAAATCAATTCATTAAAACCTAAGTTACATGGTTCTGTACGTATGATACATTTCGTGAAATATTGCCCCCTTTTAGTCAATCTTTATTTCATTTGTAACGCAAATTCCATCTTTGAAAATCCGGCTCAAGCAAGCCTGTCTCGTCTGGTTAATCTCGTTCACTGATTTGTAATGATTTGATAATTTTCGTTTCGTATAAAAGACATAGTCTACCCTCACTGTTACGGTTTGGTTTACTATAATGTTGCTAGTACCTATTGTTTGATACATGTCATATTTTTCGGTATCTGCAAATGAAGTATCAAAAATCGAAACGAAACTTATAGAAACAATCCTTTTAGCTCTTGAGTCATGGCTTGGAGGTCTTCTGGATTGTCTGATATAAGCAGAACGTTACTATTCAGATAATCTGATTGTCAAATCCGTTGATGTTGTTTTAAGTAACAAACTAATATTATTGTAAGGAAACCGGCGAGCAATTGAGTGCAATTATTGAATATAGCTTACGTAGTAATAAAATTTGTGTAATGTCTCTCTGTAGCACTGTCCTGAGTTTGCATCGTACATATTGTACACACGACGATACGTCAAACTAAGCGTATTGACTTTGAGACTGGCCTTATCTTGCTCGTTATAACGTTGGTTTTTGTAATGGAAATATAAAAATTGGCGAAATGATGTTTAAGGGACATATAGGTTAGATATAAGACGGACCCTCCTAAGTGCTTGTCTTAGATTTGGAAACCTGGAAGATTCTTTTCGAGTAATTGACTTTAAACTAAAAGCACAAATCATTCAAATGACAACCATAATCCAGCTGACTATGGAATTAACACAAATTCCCAATAGGTATAATCGATCAGGTAAAATATTTTAATAAGAGATATGAATATAACACACCAGCACTAGGCCTATTGTGGATCTTCCATCGTATGACATGGTATACATTTTGAGATAAGGAAGTCATGAAATGCATCATTTGGTATTACCGATTTCCAATGATATCATCATTATGGCATAATTTCAATAATGTCACCATGATAATAATCAACAAATGATCAAAAATCTGACCGAAATTTTTTATGATATGTTTTGCACTATCATTCCATCATGATATCATTTGAAAACCATGAGACCGGTAATAGGCTTCTGAGCTGGTGATATTACTGTGAATAATAGGCTTCTTAATTTTTCTAGAATACATTTCAGCTGATCAAAAGCAGAGCCAAACTGTCTTAGTTTTGGTTTAAGCGTGATGCTCCTTCAGTTGTGTTGATAAGAGTAATAAGGTACTTATGGTTGTTATCCTCTCCAATGACCAATTGCTACAAATTAAAAAAGAAAAAGAGTAATAAGACGGATAGTGTCGATTATCATTGACATTTCTCAATTGAAGCAAATAAGTGCTCCTGAGCTCCGGAGGTTCATGAATACAGTACAACTCCACCTGCTTTTGATAGTCTAACGAAAGCTCGATCAATCAAATTGCCTTATTTCTCTATATTCCGACTACCTATTTTAGTATCCTCTCGTTTATGTCAATATATTGATCAAGCTTCTGCCATAGACTTCAACCAGTGAACGAACACATGCACATTCACCGATCTTCAATGTAAACTATTTTTTAAGTAAGTACCTAATTTCTTAAGTAATTTTTTAAGTAATTTCTTTTTACAAATTAGCTTTAATGCTTGTCCGAAATGTTATCTAAGCATTTAAGATTAATTCATTGATCGGTTTTGGTCTCAACAACAACGCACAGTTTTATTTGTGCAGATCTAAAATAATGTGATTGGTAGGCCTTGTGACGTGTGATTGTTTAAATGTTGTGATCTGTAAATATCTGTTGATGAAAATAAAAATATAAATGGAGAGTGATCAGTCTTTTTATTACAAACCCATCACATTGTATTGTAAACTGTAAACGAATTGTGATTTAAATCAGTAATAAATGTTGAATGAAATAGTTTGGTTACTGCAGGAGCCCCCGTTCGTATATACAGGATGGAAAAAAAAGACCGTGTTTAGAGGAAAAGTACCTTTAATATTGATGATGGCAAATTTTACTGAAAGGAAACATTCCTTTATTTTCAAAAATAATTAAAACTACATTTAAAGATTTTTGAAAAATCACCTGCTTGAGCCGAGAATCGAACCGGTGAAATGTGTCAAAATAACACATTCTGTATTTTATGGTACCAAACGAAAGAGTCATTCATAAGGATCACTTTCTTTTAAGCAGCATAGTATCTTAAATTAAAGAAAGAGCAAGATTTTTTTTTATTGTTAAGCCCATTCACAGAAAAGTTGAACAAATATTTTAAATATTCAATCAACTCGATATAAAAGGCGATACATAGCGAATTCAGTCGAAGAATACGTCTGTGCATCTTAGGCTAAATGATCTAAGCTGTGCATACGTGAAAATGGGTCTCATTTTGAGTAATTCATAAGTTAAGTGAACTATTTTCAAGTATTTTCTTTAGATCCTAAATAAGCTTTTCAATAAAAAAAATATTTTTCTTGGTCGCTTTAATTAAAGATACTTTGTTGTTTAAAAGAAATTAATCCTTATGAATGACTCTTTCTGTTGGTACCATAAAATACAGAATGTTTTTTTTGACACATTTCACCGGTTCGATTCCCGGCTCAAGCAGGTGATTTTTCAAAAATCAATTAAGGCAGTTTTGATTACTTTTGAAAATAAAGGATTGTTTCCTTTCAATAAAATTTGCCATCATCAATATTAAAGGTACTTTTCCTCAAACCACGGTCTTTTTTTTTCCACCCGGTATATAGTCCCTCCCTTCCTTTCTCAAACATGCGTGCAAATTAAAACAATAAGATTAGTGGATTTGCTGCACTCAAATAACTCTTGGCCTTCATCTCATCTGATGGTAAACCATATATATGGTCGGAAATGGATGCTAGCTTTACCTGGATACCTCTACAACTGAGGAACTGGGCCACAGAAAAAAACTGAATAGATTGTTTGAGTATGCCGCTATAATGCGTAGAGGTTGTCAGAGTTTGTCGGCAAGTTTCAGAGTTTGTCTTTTGCGCGTTCCGTTTCGAGGTATGTGTGGGTGAGCTGGGGTAACGTTGCCTTAGCCGGGCCACACGAATCTCGAAAACGAAAAAAACCGAAAATCTGTTTGCTGATATAGATAGGTGGCAGTTTGTCGGAAAAATTTCAGTGCTATCGGGCTCGCGTTTAAGGGGGCTGGGTGTCCCAGCTGGAGCAACTTTGCCCCAGCTGAGCCACACGGATCTCGAAGTCAACCACCCTAAGGTTGACTGGTAGAGATTGCCTAAGGCATTAAGTCCGCCTTTGTACTTCTTTTGTACATAAAGAATAAATAAATAAGACGGAACGACATTGCGAAAATCTGTTTACTGATATACATAGACGGCAGTTTATCGGACAAGATTCAGAGTTTGTCAATATACCGTTTCAGAGCACACCTGCAGCAAAGCTGTTGCAACTGAGCCAGCTGGATCTCCAAAACAGAACGACGCAGCGAAAATCTGGTTGCTCGAATGTTAAAGCAGTAGTTTGTCAGAGTTTGTCGCTTGCGCGTTGCAGAGATGTGTGGCCCAGCTGGGGTAACATTAACCCCAGTTGAGCCACACGTATCTCGAAGACGAAAAGATATAGCGAAAATCTGTTTACTGCGTTACTATTTTCTACTATTTTCGCTGTGTCGTCGCTTTGTTTTGGAGATCCAGCTGGCTCAGTTGCAACAGCTTTGTTGCAGGTGAGGTCTGAAACGGTAGATCGGCAAACTCTGAAACTTGTCCGACAAACTTCGTCAAATTGCCGCCTTTCTATATCAATAAACAGATTTTCGCTATGTCGTTCCGTCTTCGAGATCTGTGGCTCAACTGGGGCAACGTTGCCCCAGCTGGGCCACACAGCCCCCTTAAACGCGAGCCCCATGACCACTGAAACTTGTCCGACAAATTGCCACCTATCTATATCAGCAAACAGATTTTTGCAATGTTTTTTCGTTTTCAAGATCAGTGTGGCCCAGCCGCGGTAACATTACCCCAGCTGAGCCACACATATCTCTGAATCTCGCCGATAAACTCTGGCAAACTCTAGCTAGACATTATAGCGGCATACTCAAACAATCTATTTTTCAGTTTTCTTTGTGTCCCAGCTGGGGTCAGTCACACATACCACAGGTAACAGTTTTATCATTTATAATTCAGTCAGTTTTGTACTGCAGTTTATGAAAATTTACTTTAGAGGGCCAGTAATTCTAATGACTAACTTTAAATAAGACAAACATTCTTAATTTAATCCTTATATTGTAAAATACAAGTGGCTGTCAAGTAACAAAAACGTTTGGAATGAGCTTCGTTAATAAAATACAGCACTCTTCTTAAAGCTAATCTTATCCTATGCCATACAAAACTATTCCTTCATTTCCCCTTCTTCATCTTCTTCTTCTGCACCCCTTACATACAGAACATTGTTACATCTTATTAATACTTCCCCAAGGTTTCCTGAAAAATTTCACCAGTTATTATTAAAAATAATAATCCTTAAATATGACTAGAGTAGGTTTGTTTGATTTGAGAAAAAAAATGTAAATAAAAAATGTTTTACAAATAATAAAAACCGACTTGAAAACACTGAAATGTTAAAAATAAGTACAGACTACATCACACTTCTATAAGTTGGTGTCAAACAATAATCTTCTAGAAAGTCTTAGAATTTGGCACCGGACCGACTTCAATATAGAAGTGTGATTTTGCTGTATGTATGCATTCTTTTTATTAATTTTTATGGTTATCATTAAGTTTGTTACAGGCATCTCAGTGGTCTAGCTGTTGTGTAAAAAGTTTGGTTCCGTGGGACTCTATCTATGGTATCCATTGATTTACTACCAAACGTAGATAGAGCACTTCATACAAAAACGCGCTTGAAATCTGTCACCTAATCGACTATACATTTGTACGCTGTTAAATAGGTAGTTGAATATGCACACCCAAATTAAAATTACCGTAAAGAAAGTAACATATTTATCGAATTCAACCTTATTCTTTATTATTACGGCAACTATTTAAAGTACAACCGTGTGCAGTTACATCATTTCATACCTAGCCACATTAAATTTGACGTTTTAGTAATTGCTACAAGAAAATATCAACTTTATACTCTCAAACATAATGATCAAAATTGCTTATCGCGTTGTCGCTCCAACGCATGGAAAAGAACTGCACGAGGCAGTTCTTCACCGGCCCACTTTTCGAACGTTCATGCGTTATCTACGTTTGGTAGTAAATCAATGATGGTATCTTACAAATAGAGGAAAGGGTATTTTTCCCGCTGCAGGTGGAATCGCCGTGCAACGCTCGGTATAAAGGGAAAACAATTCTAAAGGCAATTCGTACTACTTTAGTACTTGACTTAACAAATATAAAGAATGTACGTTCGTGTCGCGTTCGTGTTTTATTTCTATTTCCTAAATAGATGCCGTTCGGCTTTTAACCTGTATATTCGGACAAACCTGTGCAAGATCCATCAACTATTTCTTCAGTGTTAGCCAGTTGTAAATTCATATAACCATCAGTTGAGACTAGCAATCCTTTGTATTCGTGTCCCCATTTCAATTTAACTAGAACTGATTTTCCGGTCAAACTGTTGAGAAAAGGCTTGGGGTTGATTGGCATTGCCGCCGCCATGGTGAAGTTTAACTACAAATAGAAAGAAATAATTAGGACCATAAAGGATTACACTGTTTATTATTGAGTGACATGGGAAAAATACAAACATTAAATAGTTTCGGGATAAAAAACAAAATCAAGATTTTAGTTAGATCAAAGAATAACCTCCAAACTAAAAGGTAACAGACTCACAAATTATATTACTAACAGAGGCGCGTTCAGGGACCCGATTCTCAAGCCATAGAGATAAATGTCTAAATTAAATGGCGGATGTCGAATATTTCTCAGTTTCCGTATTCTCAAAATGTCACGTTAGAGATATGTCTATGCCTAGCGTTCGACATGTCACGAGTGGTAGATAGTAGTGGTGGGTCGGTACGCGTTTTTGCAATACCGAAACTATGTATTGGTTTAGTTTGTAATAACGGTTTTTGAAACTATTTATTTTAATAACTAGTTATTGAATGGGTATCGGGTATCGCAAGTTTCGACTGAGGGCTCGGTTTCGGTTCGAAGGAAAATCATGTTTTATTGAATAAATGATTTTATTCGGTAACTATCTATTGACGTGACTGAGTATTGGGTTTTCGATAGTAACCATCAGTATTATTTTGATAAATGAAAATGAATTTTCCTTCGTACTTTGACCAGGCTTAGGACTGGCTGCCAGGTGGCAGGCGTATTTAAATTAAAAGTTCATTTCATTTTATGTACATTGTTATTCTGTACATATCCACAATATTTACCCTTTACTATATACCTATTTTATAGTTTACACGTTTTTATTTAAACTATGTTACGAAGTTTTGTATTTACAATTCCTATTTTACAATTTGGCGCGAATCGTTTGCCGTCGGTTCCGTCAGCCTGGCGCCTAGTATGGGTAGTTTTCCAATTACAGAGCATAATGCGACTCAGTGGCGCACAATGCCGAATTATGCTGATGCTTAATTGGAACGTGAATTAGTTTTCAAATGCACCAGCAGAGTGCGCTAAGTTCAGTGTTGAAAAAAAGAAATATTCATAGAGTTACATAGCAATAACCTCATTAATGTGTAAATAATGTGGTATACATAATAATTGGTTGAAAACTATTTACGGTTATTTTAAGTAATTTGGATTTTGATTATTTCATTACCATTTTTTTGTTTTGAGTAATTTTTGTACCTTCATCCATACTTATATTTATTTTTTAACACAGTTTGAATTAACTTTGATTATTTCAAAAAAACTACAATGAAACGAAAGCTTTAAAAATTTTTCAACAATAAATAATATTACTAACGATTATATATAAATAAAACATTTCGATCAATGCTAACTTAAAGAAAAAACACTTGTTAATTTTCTGTCACTGAGTTGGTATCGATTGCACGCATCACACGAAAACATTGCTTTTGAGAGTGCTCGATTGTGCGAAGTGTTGCTGTAGTTGGAACATTCAACGTTAAGCATTATGCCGCATAATGCGCTCTAGTGCTGTAATTGGAAAACTACCATCGGCTCTCGCTTGGGTACCACGTTGCGAGCGACAGCAAGTGAACCGTCCGTTCCACACAATAAATAGTTACTCCCGATAAATAGTTTCTGAAGAAGTCAATACATAGTTTTTGGTATTGCTGCTAATAAATAGTTTCAATAACTGTTTACGGTTTATAACGCCCATAACTAGTAGATAGCAATCGACATTTGAAAAGTCGAGTACGAGCTACAGTAATTGGTTATTTCTGTGTCTGTTTTACATAATTTGTTGGAACTTTTTTTACGATTTTAGTTTATATATGCATTTTAATTGCTAACACATTTAATTAATATGAATAATCGATGATTATTATAACAACTGTTGTTAATGTATAGTAGAAGAAGCTCGGTTTTTAGTGGAATTACCATTACATATATGCATTTAAGAACTTTCGCTTATCTAAAGAATTAGTTAACATTGTAATATATTTAGTTAATCCAAGTCTTATTGACGTCTCCCAAACAATTTAATTCCTCTGCTATACATTTCCACTTTTGTTCGGATTATTTTAGTAAAAGTCCCCGAAAATTTGGCTTTACAAAGTTCTTCAACCTTTAACTGACAAAGCCACGAATTCTGTTCTGAAGTGGGGTATTGTTTTTTATAGTCCATTATAGATTTATTACTGCATCTCTAATAATTCTGTTTTCTAAAAATATTCAAAAGTGTTACAAATACAAAACACGACGTTTTGAAACATTTCAACGTTTCGAAGGATGTGAAAAAGGTTCACAATACGCTTCGTAAAGCCGCGTTGACATGCTCAAAGTCTGCTTTGAGAAAGTAACTTTGATGACAACTTGGACGCTACTTTTGTTTTTTTTTGATCGTATAAATCAACAAAACGTAACCATTCATTTTTATGGGTGTGGTTGCGTGCATGCAAACAAAAAAACCCATTCAAATCGTTTGCACTGCTCACGGACGTAAGCATTAAGATCGAGCTTTCGATCTTTGAGTCTGTCAAATGTCAATTTGATCAATCAATGGGGGTGATTCTGAAGCGACCACCTAAAACTATAACTAAATAAAATTTGAGATAGAAATGTCAATCACCGTTTGGTATTCAGAACTCACAAGTTAACTCTAAAATTAAGAGTGACGTTACTAAACTACTCAATTTAGTGTTAGGTGTTATTTTCGTATTCTGACATGCTTCCTAAATGTAATTTTTTCTATAATTTTAAATATGTCAAACTAATTTTAGGAGGTGAACTTTTAGGTGCCATCTAAATTTATCTTGTTACTTTTTAACGATTTTCTAATATTACCTAAATCAATTTTTTTTGTGCAACTTGCCAAATGGATGATGAATTGGTTGTTATGGCATTTATAAGGAAAGGCTTTTATAGCATCAATTGCCAAGGCGTGAGTTGTAATTTGTTTGTTCCCAAGTAGTCTAATAGTACTGACATTTAGATGATAGGTAGGTTATGTATGTATGTATTTACTCTTACAACAGAAATTAATATTCTATCTGCAGATAGAAGTATGCCTATCTAAAATTTGTTGCCTAGCAATAACTATTATTTGTCAATAAATAACAGCGGTTATTATGAAAAGAAAACAAAAATTACTAATGAAACAAAATACGCAATTTTAAAATTCAGAGGAAGTCACGAAGTACCTATCTATACAACTACAGACTACCACGTAATTTTTTTTATTTCATAGCATAGGCGTGAAGCCATCACAATCGCAGAATAAATGCCGAATAATTTTTCTTTTGTGATAAAATGAATGATAAATAATAAAATTTATTTTCTGTTATTTACAAATACGATCAAATATTAAATTAATAATTTCTGATAGTAAAGTTAGTAGAATATAGCTGTTTTTAATGTTTCTAAATTATCCCGTTTTTCTACAGCACTAGGTGTATTTATAATCTGTGTATTCAATTTAAGAAATTGTCAAATACAGTTTAAATTAAGAGAGTCCGGCGTTTCAGAATACGAATTACCTAAAACTAATTTAAAATTATATGTTTAATTTTAGTTTTAGTTTTAGTGCAGGTAACTTCAGAATTACCCCCAATGTTATTTGAAAAGAAAAATTGAAGGGCGACGTGTATTGTCCCTCCAGTATCTTTACAGAGCACTTCTGTATCTATTGTAGATATTATACCTAATGAAAAAAATAATTCGAAGAAATTAAATTCCGCGGGAAACTAACGTTAACTTTGTCATTGACAGTTCTAGAGACAGTGCACTCCTCTTTTAAGTCATACCGCTTACAAATGCGCATATTATGAGCAATTTTGAACCGACTTTTTACACGCAAAACGCGCACACGAGCGCTGATATCAAATTTCGGACCGCACCCTCATAGTCATTCGACCATCATTCGACATCATAGATATAGAATGAAACTAAGTTCGACATACATCTCTATTGCCAGCGAGAATACGATTTTTTCATATCATAGACATTTTTGAGAGATTATTAGTAGAGATGCAATGTAATAGAGATATGTCGAATTAGAGATATCTCTAAAAAACTGAGAATCGGCCCCCTGGGCCTTCGCGCGAAGTACAACTTTTCGCTCTAACCCCGTTCAATGCCTTCGAGCGTGACAACCGGGTGAAACAACCGCCCGTTCAAGACCTTAGAGTGTTGGCGCGAGTTACAACCGAACAACCATCGAATTTGATGGTTGTAAAACGCTCTGACGTTTATTACTGAAATACTCAGTGATTGGATGATATTGGCGGCCATATTCTATAATGTCATCTACTAGATAGAGAGAGAAATAAAAAATCATGTGAAGGAGGGAGATGAAAGATTTGGTTGCTGCAATGCGTTCAACGCCTCTGAGCGAGTTAAAAAACAACCGGACAACTACACCCAGAGCACACCCCGGACACTCCATACAACGTTCGCAAATCAATTACCTATTACTACTACTTAAACAAATGACGTTCATACACGCGCAAATGTGTGCGTGGAATCTAGTAGGGCTGAGTGAGCGGTTATCAATCGCAATGACGCGGGAAGTGTAGCGACTGCCTTCTCTTTCACCCGCATAGCGCTGTCTCTGTTATCGCCCGGCGCTCGCGTCTACTCGTCCGAGCGATCGCGCGCGCCCTTGTTTACTTGTCAGTGATGTCTACAGGGAAGTGCCGGGTAGGACGAGGTATTTGAAATGAGTGCGAGGAGGTGAGTGGCCGTTCTGTACGTAGTACTATTATCTATTCTGTGCCCAGAGGCTCTGAACGCGCCTCTGACAGACAGACCACAGACTACGTTTGGCGTGTTCGGGTAGCCCTCAGAGTATCTTTAGTCTAAGGGGTAGCCTGTGGCACGGTAATAGTATATACCTACAATAGGTGGATTCGGCCCCTTTTTGAAATATACCTACGGCCACTCGGTGTCGCTTGGTGCGTGGCCCGCGATAGGGCTGCTTGCTTACCGACCGTGCGCTCCGTTTGACTCGTGCGTATGCCCTGCGGCGAACTGCATTCGTAACAGCCCTTGTAGCTATGCGATCCAAGTGCGATCCAGATCGAGGCGTGTAGGCATAGCCCGTGTTTCGACCGTTTCTATGGAAGTCATTCTACTGTATATACTATTACCGTGCCTGTGGTGGCGTTTTTAGCATTATCAAAATTGGCGTTAATGTAAAGCGTTCGGTTAGAAGGTTATGAAATTTTTGCCATTTTTGCTCCACACCCTAACCGAACGCTACATTATCAATATGTCAATGTCATAAGCTATTATAACCTACATTTATTTTCAGTTATCAGATTTTGGATGTATTATGACGTAATAAGCTCGCCTTATGATTAACGATCATTAATTTCCATAAATAATGAAAATAACATTTATTTCGTTAAAACTTATTCAATCGTGTCAAAAATTTTACGTTTAGTAAACGTCAAAAATCTTAAATGTCAAAAACTTCCACTTTTGACCCTCTTCGAGAGCTGGGGCTAAATTGGCAGTTCACAATGCTATTTTTGACATTTTTTCAGCTATCTGGGGCCTTACCATGAGCTTTTATAAAACCATCCATAATCCGTGCAGTTCTTAAGCAGGCCTTAAACAGTGGACCTAAAAAGGCCGCATCGCAGAATCATAATACGAATCATATCATGATTCATATTATGAATGGAGTGCAATTCATCATAAGCAATTATTCTATTTGACAGCTTTGTATGAATATTCGTAAAATGGTCCACAAATTGGCTAAAGTGTCATTTGGGACCATTGATACCATTAACAATGTGCAAATAAGAAATAAATGTGGTTTCCAAAAATATGCTAAAAGAATGTAATGTATATGAGTTAAGGTGTGTATAATAAAGGCTAATAAGATTCAAATTGTGAACTTACTACCTTACCTACTATGTTCCCATAATGTTGTAGTAGGTTCATTCCTCCTCATCTGTGGAGAAATCTGTTCCCAGCGGTGAGTTGAAGTGGTGGTGGCATTACACTAAATTATTAAGGATAAGCATTAACTTTGCATAATGCTTCTATAGCTTTTACCAGACCTACACATAATATCTTACCATCCTAACTAATATTATAAATGCGAAAGTGAGTTTGAGGCAAAAAGGCACTTCTTGTTCCACAAACAAAATTTCTTTCTGCAGGTGTGAATTTAATTTTGTGGCAAAAAAAATAATTGTACCCACTACTTCCTAAAGTTGAAAAATAGTAATAAATGGTTAAAACTCAGTTTACAAAATAATTAACACGACGGTTCATTAATACCTTCTCAACAATTTTTGTGCTATGGGAAATGATATAAATAATATAAAACTTGAAGTGAGAGCTTTCTATGTATTACATAGAAAAAAACTTACATATATATTAAATAAAAAAAATATTTCAGATGTGCATTGCAGACAGAAGTATATGCACATTGTTGTTAGCATATAATGATCACACTCAATAAGACACAGAAAGGAGGGCATTCAGTGAAATTAAGCTTTCAATTCTTGAAAGTGGATATCGTCGTTGAACTTCTATACACACTGCGTACATACACTGCGTATGCCAAAATAGCAACTTTTACGAAGAGTGAAAAAACTGCACAATTATACATAAATATATACTATTTTAATGCCATTCCATTACTTACAGACATTTCATTGGATCCATTAGGAAAAATAAAACCATTATAATGTTAGTACGAATTTGTGATTAATGCGAAGTATTCAAAAAACGTCGTGTGGTCTTTTTTCCGCCAAAAATGACTTACGTGGTGTTAGAACTTCAATGACGATATATCATTTCACCATAAAGAAATATATAATAAACAGTGGGGCTAGCACGCAGGAGAATCGAAAATCGAATCGAAATCCGAATCGAGGAGTTTGTATGGCTATTTTATTAGCGCCACGGCGGTGAGTAGCAGAACTAACAGTGTAAATATCTGAGTCATCCATTTTCATACATAGAAATAGTGGAATAATATAAGCTTGACTCGAGAGTGAGGGGCGCACCGCAGTAAACACACTCATAGTTATTAGTATTAAGTAAACCGTCTTCCAATGTATCTGTGATGTATTTTTGTGAGTGTGTGTGTCCATTGCCACTTCTAGTAGTGAAAGTAGATTTTACATATATGTGAAAAGTTGAAAATATCCGTTTGCAAGTTACATAGCTGATATTAAATGACATATAATTTATTTTGTTTCTTCTAAGGATATCTTCTACAAGTTGTAAGATAAGTAAAAACAAAATAAAGTAAAACAAACATATGATAACAAGCAAAATCGTAACGCCGTGATTTAAAGTAATTACCAATGTATTTCATTATTTTCGTGATTGTAGTCCTACGGCTAATTGGAGGCACCGAGCTTGTCCAGGTCTGCACGGCAGCGGATAGCGATTGCTGCCCGCCCTTCGTCCTTACGTACCATGATCCTGGCGCCGTCACTAATCCAGCAGAATCGTATCGTATCGTAGCGTGCTAGCCCTCTTAGGAGGCTTAATCGAGTGGCAGCAGGTAAACGGAGATTAGGCACAGTCAAACACCAGACGACTTGCAAAACAATTTATTAACTCTAATAAAATGTATACAAGCGAATCGGCACTTTAAATAAAATACAAATCTCATTAGCTAAAATAATGCGTCCGGCCAGTCCGATGACAGACAGGAAGAAGGAAATCAAAAAAGGAACAAAGTTGCCAGCATATCAAAAATATGTCTTAGCATAGTCGATTAATATTTAAGGTATACAACACCAATCATCATAGACTATAAATCTAACACTTCCCCTTATACCTTACAATATAGTCAAAAAAAAAGAAAAGTTATTATTATAACATCATAAATAGTGTCATTACTCTACAATGTAGAATCATTAGGTGTCATTCGAATGTTCATATTATCAATAAACCTGTAATGCTTTTGTTTACATAAAGGTTTAGTTAACACGTCTGCTATCATTTCATCTGTAGAAAGGTACTTTACAGAAATAAAGTTCTTTTTAATTAAATCTTTTACAAAATGATATCTTATATCTATATGCTTAGTTTTCTTATGACAAAATTCTTTACATTGCAAAAGTTTTTGTGCACTCTGGTTGTCATTAAAAACTGTACAATTAATTTTCTTAAAAGATAGTTCTAAAAGTAAACTTTTTATGAAAGATAAGTCTTTACATACGTCACTTATAGCAAGGTATTCGGCCTCCGTACTAGACAGTGCCACACACTTCTGTTTTCGTGATTCCCAGTTAATGCAGTTATTCCCCAGCTTTATGACAAAACCAGTATATGATTTTCGGTCACTTATGTCATTACCCCAGTCGGCATCGGTATACGCCAACAAATCCAAATTAACACTTTTTATGAAACATAAAGAGTAATTAATGGTACCGGCTAAATACCGTAAAACTCTTTTGGCCGCTAGCCAATGAGATCTATCAAAGCTACTGTTGAATTGGCTCAACTGGCTACAAACAAAAGATATATCTGGTCTAGTACACACTGACAAGTACATTAAACTACCTATAAGTTGTCTGTAGTGATAAACATTCTCTTCTAATTGTGTGTCTACATTAACAGAGTTCAATTTAGAATTTAACATCATTGGTGTACTGATATATTTACAATTTTCCATATTAAATCGTTTTAACAATTTCTTAATATACTCAGTTTGATCCAAACATAAAGTACCTTGTTCTTTATTTCTTATGACTCTCATGCCTAAACAATTTTTCAATGGACCTAAGTTTTTAACATTAAATTCCTTTTGCAAAATAGTTAACAACTGCATTTTCATTAAACTCTCTTTAGAATAAAATACATAAAAATCATCTACATATAAGGCAACTATGACAATATCATTTTTAACAATATTTGTATAAATACAAGGTTCACATACAGATTGTTTAAAACCATTTTCAGTAAGAATTTTATTTACTTTTTCATTCCACATTTTACTAGCCTGTTTCAAACCATAAATACTTTTCTGTAGTAAACAAACTTGATTAAAACTATCATTATTAAACCCTACAGGTTGTTCCATATAAATGACTTCACGCAAATCTCCATTTAAAAATGCAGTTGTCACATCAAGGTGATCTATCTCCAAGTCCATATCATTAGCCAATGAAAATAAAATTCTCAATGATGAATGACGAACCACAGGAGAAAAAGTGTCATTATAATCAATACCACGTTTTTGGGTGAAGCCCCTAGCAACAAGACGTGCCTTGAATTGATCAAATTTACCATCACAATCATGCTTGACCTTAAATACCCACTTACACTTAACTATGTTTTTGTTAGTAGGTCTATCTACAAGTTTCCATACCTGATTAGCCATCAATGAATCATATTCTCTCTGCATGGCGGCTAACCAATCTTGATGCTGTGGTGAAGTCATAGCTTCATCATATGACTGTGGTTCCTCAAAAGCATGTCGAGTCAACATCGAGTAATCGTATTCTCCATACCTTTGTGGTGGACGTGTAATACGAACAGAGCGACCTGACACCCGCGTCAAAGGTTCCTTCGCAACTGCCATCTCTTCACCGGAAGCTTGGCCAGACGACGTCAAGCGCTTAAGGCGCTCGTCATCGGCAGACTCTTCATCGGAGTCGGGCTCGGGTTCACTGCCTGTGCAGAACTCTCCTTCACTGCCAGCATCTGAAGATTGAGATAAATTATTATTACTATTTATATCATTATTCTCTAAAATATCATTATTCTCATTATTTAAATTGCAATTTGAACTATTAACACTATTTGGAATATTAAAATAATATGAATTATCACAGTCTTTGTTATTTAAATTATTAAAATTGGAAAATTTATTTTCAATAAATATCACAGTCCTAGACAATATCACAGATGTAGGTTTAGATGGCTCAATTAATCTGTAACCCTTGCAGGTTTCACTATATCCAACAAATATAGCCATTTTAGCTCTTGGGTCCAGTTTTTGTCGCTTTTGGGATGGATTGAGATAGTAAGCCAGACATCCAAAGACACGCAAATGAGTAAGATCTACTGATGACCGTGTCCACAGCTCTTCAGGTACACAACCTGACAAGGCTGCGGAGGGAGATCTGTTTTTGAGATATATTGCAGTTTTAACTGCCTCTCCCCAGTACCTCATGCATAGTCCTGACTCTATGAGCATACATCTCACTTTGTCCATCAATGTGCGGTTGAGCCGCTCACTAACACCATTTTGTTGTGGACAATAAGGGATTGTACTTTGATGTACAATGCCTTCCTTTAGTAAATAATCAGAAAATTTTTTACTAAAATATTCACCACCATTATCAGATCTGATAATCTTAATAGATAATCCCAACTGCTTTTCAACACATGATTTAAAGATAATAAAATGGGTCATTACCTCAGATTTTTGCTTCATCAGGTAGCCAAAAGTTTTTCGTGTGTAGTCATCAGTAAAAGTAACAATATATCTTGCCCCACCCCAGCTTGGCTCTGGCATCGGTCCACAGACGTCTGTATGTATCAGTGACAGAGGTTCATTAGCTCGACTTGCCTCCTTGGGATAAGATGCGGCCGACATCTTCCCCTGAACGCAAGGGATGCAGTTCTTCAATTCTTCCTGAAACATAACACCACATGCACCTTCCCGTAACTGTTTCATACCTTTGATGTTCAAATGTCCCAGGCGTCTGTGCCACAGCTCCGTATTTGAGCAAACTGCTACTGCGGCGCTCGGTGATTCCTGACTATCACTCAGGAACAAAGAGTGCTCCATAGGCAAGTCAGTTTTGTTAGTTTTTACACAGACACTCACACTTACTTTATAAAGACCTTTCACACATGCAAAACATGCAATAGGATTACTAGTGGTTTTGCCTCTGTCATAAATTAAACAACCTTTCTTATTGAAATTAACTGAGTAACCTTGTTCAACCAATTTTGAAATTGAAATTAAATTACTAGACAATTGTGGAATGTACATAACATTGGATAAAGATAATGGACTCACCTCACTACTCAGACTCAATTTTAAATTTCCTACTCCTTGACACTTAATGATTTGATTATTGGCAACCTTTACAGATGAACAAGATGGTTTTATTTCATGTAAAAGCTTTTCATCTTTAACCATATGGTTACTTGCACCACTATCCAGGTAGAAGTCCATTTCATTGTGATTTGATGTCAGAAATGCAGATACCAGGTTGCTCTTCTCTTGATTTTTCTTCTGTCGTTTAAGCTTGTAGCATCTTTGCTTTGTGTGTCCCTGCTTCTTGCAAAAATCACATATTATTAAATTTTTCTTTGCTACATAAGAAGTCTCATTGCATAATGTTGACTTTCTAGAAAATTCTTGTAACAGTCTAGACTTGACTAATTCACTAGTGATTTGCTTGGTGACAGTTGCTGTAGCTAAGTTTGACACCAGAGTATCATACTCGGAGGGCAGTCCGCTTAGGAGAATTTCGGCTACTTCTGCATCCTCTATACTCCGTCCTATATCATGCAGCTGCTGCACAAGAGTTGTCACTTCATCAATATATTTTGCCATATTATTAAAATCACAGAACTGTATGCGATGCAGCTTCCGTAAGAGCAGGACACGGCGATATAAGCCGCTGTCTTCGAACACCACAGAAAGATTATTCATCGCCTCCTGAGGAGTCTTCGCATTTCTCACATATTGATAAAGATGAGTCTGAAGAGATAGGGAAATACGGGCTAGGGCGCGCTGCTGGTTGCTGGCATCCTCATCACGGCCTTCTACCGAATTCCACAAACCCTCCAACACTAATAAATTCTTAATGCTGAATTTCCAATTGTAATAATTTGAGCCATCCAACTTTTCAATGTGACCCGCATGAGACGTGGTCGTGACACGGCCCACATGGCCGACCGACTGTTCCGTCGCGGCCATTTTCCAACAATTTTCGCTCTAAATTGGTTACCTCAATCTTCTCAGGTTTATTTCGGCATCCGACGCAATTCTAAGAATTCGATTAAGTATTTCCAAAGACTGGCTCTTAATTTTCCGTTTTTGTAACATACCACGTTGCTGGGCCCATAACCTCTTAGGAGGCTTAATCGAGTGGCAGCAGGTAAACGGAGATTAGGCACAGTCAAACACCAGACGACTTGCAAAACAATTTATTAACTCTAATAAAATGTATACAAGCGAATCGGCACTTTAAATAAAATACAAATCTCATTAGCTAAAATAATGCGTCCGGCCAGTCCGATGACAGACAGGAAGAAGGAAATCAAAAAAGGAACAAAGTTGCCAGCATATCAAAAATATGTCTTAGCATAGTCGATTAATATTTAAGGTATACAACACCAATCATCATAGACTATAAATCTAACAAGCCCCACAGCAGGAGAATCGAAAATCGAATCGAAATCCGAATCGAGGAGTTTGTATGGCAATTTTATTAGTTCTGCTACTCACCGCCGTGGCGCTAATAAAATAGCCATACAAACTCCTCGATTCGGATTTCGATTCGATTTTCGATTCTCCTGCGCAGGGCTTGGAAACCGGTATTTTTTTTGAACCGGTTCGACGAATTTACCTATGGAACTTTTTGATAAAGGTTACGTTCCTCTAAACCGGTTTTTGAACCGGTTTTTAAAAATATGGGTATTTTTTACTAACCGGTTATATTTTTCGTTCAGGGAAACGAACTGAAGTTCGTAATGTTTACGTTTTCGACCCATGTTCATGGAACGTGCGCAATGATCAACCATACTCTTCCTACTGCAACTGCGTTTGCGAGCGACGCACACAGTGGGTACTTCAATGAGTTACAAAAAGTCGCGACCGATCTTACTATAAACCGGTTTATTTAGGTTCCAAGTATCGCTCCTATTTGGTTCCACTCCGGAACGGAACTATATTATAAAACTGGTTTAACCCTTATAATACCGGTTTATGTTGAACCGGTTTCAAGCCCTGCTCCTGCGTGCTAGCCCCACTGTGATTTAATACGTAACCTAGTAGTTTAGTTCCTTACATTTTTACTGATTTTTACATTCGAAAACTCGGCATTTCTGGATTCAATTTTATAAAACCAACTACCATCTTTCACAGAAAAATGTAAATAATTTTCGTAAAAATAATCCTTTACATCAGTGGGGCTAGCACGCAGGAGAATCGAAAATCGAATCGAAATCCGAATCGAGGAGTTTGTATGGCAATATTATTAGTTCTGCTACTCACCGCCGTGGCGCTAATAAAATTGCCATACAAACTCCTCGATTCGGATTTCGATTCGATTTTTTATTCTCCTGCGTGCTAGCCCCACAGTTTACCTTTACATCAGTGGGGCTAGCACGCAGGAGAACCGAAAATCGAATCGAAATCCGAATCGAGGAGTTTGTATGGCAATTTTATTAGTTCTGCTACTCACCGCCGTGGCGCTAATAAAATTGCCATACAAACTCCTCGATTCGGATTTCGATGGTAGATTAAGATGCGTTAATTATTAATGAAAAATAGTATTAATTAAAATAAAAACGTTGCCATCATACTTGTTTTACGTTTTTATAACATTTTAAACACAAATCGTTCATAAATATTACATTTGCATCTTCCCTATTGTCCTAGCGTCACCGGTGTGGGATCTGTAAAGGCACACGTAGACTTTGGCCAAACGACATGACTGTACCCCCAGTATGGAAAAGAATTCCAGGCAGCTGAAACGGTGATAACATACATCCGACCAAATATCCAAGCATACACTGACCTTCGCTTTGAAGGATTCTTCAAGCATGTAGCCCGGGGTAAGTAAGGTAGCTTGCATCAGTGGGTCGAAACCTATTTGGGTGCGTTCCGTTGAATAATAATATCGCTATGAGCACTTACAGCGCTCACAGCCGGTCCGATTTGATATCTGACGATATCGCGCTATGTTTAACGGAACGGCAAATAGGTGTGCTCACGTCACTCAAATCAAAACATAACCTTTACGCGTTTCGGTGATTTTTTTTTTATTTTGACACAGATTCCGATGATGATTTCATGCCATATTTCATGAATTCGCAAAATGAAAGCAGCAGCAGCGAAGACGATCAAGAAGCAATTTAACCAGAGTAGGACTTCGAAAAATTTACTTTAGAGATGTCTTCTTATTTTCTGTTAATGGCGGGAAATCCGAATTGATTCGAATTTCCCGTCATTTGTCAATTTTGACAGATTGTTCACAGCGACCATGCTCGGTAGCTTGGGCATTGTAAGCGCAAAGATGGCGGCGGTGGAAATGTCAACGATGACTATCGTAGACGCGATAACGGTTCTACGGACCACATTTGTGAGCGCTAAAATCAATTTTATTGTTCAACGGAACACAGGGTTTGTGACTCCGTCAGAAACAGCAATGCAGCCCCACTAGCACGTCCACCAAAACACGATATGATAAAGCGGCTTAGCGTGGTGAACTGTCAAAATATAATAGGGTTTCGTCGTATTTTGACAGTTCACCGCGATAAATCGCTTTATCATATCGTCGAGCTTTCTCTAGGTGTTGATTGATGGACAGCATAGGGGTTAGCCTGGAGTTCGCGTATGTTACAGAATTCAACCTCAAACGGTGTGGGAGTAGTGGGGTTGTGCACCACTGTACGACCAGCAGGCCTATTCGCTAACTACGGTTGGTAACTAGAACTGTCATTTTTTGAAAGTCACTAGATCCATTACTAGTTTTAGTGATAATGATAATAGGTGTTACGGCAGCGTTCATGATAGCAGTAATGGATGTTAAGTTCCTTTCAAAAATGAGAGTTCTAGTTAGCAACCGAAGTTACAGAATAGGCCTGCAGATTGATTTTGTTGGGCTAACATTATTATTTTAATTTGTATTTCTTTGAAATAAAATTGAGAGGCTGGAAAGTAGTCTTCAAAAAACCTATGCTTTTCTAAATAATACTAATTATTAAAAACAACAAACAGCAATAAATATCAAGGTGACAGATTTCAACTGTTGAAGGTTTATGAAGTTATGAGAAAAGTCCAAAAGGGTCTCAATTTTATATATATTCTTTATTGCACATAAAACATTCACTGGAAAACAAAAAACAGATAGGACATGTACAAAGGTGGACTTATCTCTGAAAGAGATCTCTTCCAGGCAACCTCACTGCGACGTTTTATTTCCTTTAATCACCCACGATCAGGTTGTATGGCATACTTCCAACGCCTTTCCCTCACGGAAGCAGTGTTGCCATATTTACGGATTTGTCCGCATGTATACGGAATTTTAGTGTTCAAACCGGACAATAAATGCACACGGATTTTTGAGAAAATTACTTATATCAGATTTTTTAATAAGATCGGATATTTTAAACTGTTTTTAAATGAAACGGGACGTTCTATTCTATTTAATCCGCATGACTAGCGATTTTTCAAAAAATCACTGATGAGCACTAATGTGGTCTGGCTGGTCTATGATTTCTGGATTCCCCGTTGATATATTTTTGTTGATCGCCTAATGAGAGGCAGGGAGAGTTAATATTAGTTATTTAGTATTAATGCAAGCAATACGAAATAATTAGTTTTGTTTGTTTTGAATTGAATCATTATCTCCCTCAATTTGTTTCCGACTTCGAAATTGTTCATAAAAGTGTAATAAACAATGAAAATAATACAAATCAAAGATTACTTTTATTTTTCTTATACGGATTTCATACGGATTTTATTAGAAACTTCTCATACGGAAAATTGGCAATAAAAATTACGGATCTTTGGCTTTTTGATCTGGCAGCACTGCACGGAAGAAACTAACTTTCAACGTCACGTCACACGTCAATCGTCACGCACTCAGATTAACTAAACCAATGGATTCGCAATGTTATTATATGTCTCAAATAAATTTGCGTCCAGTTCAGTCCGCCATTACAAAGCACTGTGTTTGTTGTTGTGCTAAAATATCAGTCGGTGAGCATTATTTGTGAGTGCAATTTATAGTTATACGTTTTTTATTGTTTTTTTTAATGAATTCTATAAAAAAAACATAAAAAGTGTGGAATCTTGGATGCAGCGTCCCTAGTTTCTTTCCGCCATCTTTGAGCACCAACCCAAATCTTGGCACGCTTTTTTCGTAGGTATTTCATGTCTATTGGTTTCTATAGTCTAAGGTCACGCACGTCACACGTCAATGACGGAAGGGGAAGGAAGAGGGGAAGAGAAACAACTTGAAAAAGAAAAGTTAAAAAAAAAGATTTTACATTATTTAATTCACAATTCATATTCACACACAATAAACACAAACTTTAAGCGAAACAAGTCGGAAGACATGTCTTTTGTAGGCTTTAGCGAAGAGGAACTTCAAAAAATAAAATCACATGAAACTGTGCCAGCCAATGGTAATAAATGTTTTATTGTTATAATTCATCAGTTTAAGTAGTATTATTCTAAATTTGTGATCAGATAGTTAATAAGATCTCGTGATAAATCGACGCTTTTATCAGTTTTATTAAACTACCTTCTTCAATTCAATTCAATTTTTAGGTAAATTGGCTTCTGTCAAAGGAAACTTATTGTAGACAGCCGAAGACTTTTTGTCAAACAAATTTTTGTCAAGAAAATAAATTCCATGACAGCCTTCATGAATTTTATTTTCTTCTAAAGGGGAACCAAATTATTATTGAACATAAATGTTTTATTACCTAATAAATGTAGGTACTGGTTAAAGTGGGTGCCATTCTACATGCAAGTTTTATCTCAGGTTTAAAAGATAAGAAATAACATTGTATACCTACTTTTTAAAATTCTGCTTGTTGAATGTGACAGGATTAATAACCAACAATAAATATATCTTTACAGGACTCATTATCAATACATCTCCTGTGAGAAAGATAGAAAATATTGGTGTCAAGCCTAAAAGGTTACAAAATCAGTACAAGCTGCCAGTGCTTCAAAAGCAAATTTCTGATGAAATCAATGACTTAGACTTCGCAAAGTGCAAACTTAGCATAAAAAGCCCAGTGTCTCCAAAAAATTTAGAAACAAACAATGAACCATATAACAAAAATGACAATATCTTAGATTTAAGTAAATCAATGACTGAATCAAAGTCTACTGAACTTGAAACTGAAAAATCTACTAAAACAATGGATATTAATTCAAATCTTTCTAGCAGAAAATACAGCACAGACAGCACCCCTGATATAGTCAGAGGTGTAGTAAATTATACAGAAGATGAGCTGGCAGCTCATAAAATCAAATTGCAAGATTTACAATTAAAACAAAAAATCATGGAAGAACAAAATAAAAAGAGGAAAGAAATGCTCGCCAAAGCCTTAGCGGATAGGTGAGAAATTAAAAATAAAAGAGTTTGGGTTGAGTGGATTACACTCAACACATACTGTTTTATGATTTATTCATACACTAAATGTAGGTTCAGGGAGGCTACCGCCTAACTTATAACAATCACTCGCGATCGCTTTCGTGACATTAGAACAATAGCTCTAATGTCATCTGTGACATAAAAACTATTGTTCTGTCATGATAACGATAGCCAGTGCTCGCTTTGAGTTAGGCGGTACAGCCGCTGGTTGGTTAGTAAAAACCTTGTCTATAAATTGGCAAGTGTCATCAGTTGAGGTTAGCTTGGTTCCCAATGATATTATAATAGAAGGCTTTTTGATTTGTGATATCTATGACATTAGTGATTCCAAAACAGTGCACACACTGTAGGGACGAGAAACAGAACAACAACCATCTCAATGTGACAATTACTATGGTGAAAGAAATATATATATATATATATATATATATATATATATATATATATATATAGCTTTATTTCCCATATTATGTTACATGATATTTTTTTTTTTGGTGAAAGAAATAAACAACACTAACCAAACAACCTTAGTTATCTGTAATGTAAGTCAGTTGATTTAGTTTTGTTGTGCCACATTTGGACTGCTTTATATATCCCTTCTATACCTTTTTATTATAATATCATATTGAGTCCCATCATCATGTCTCTGGTTTGCGAGAATACCGATGTTACTCAAAATTCTGTCAAATTGAACTAAGTATACCAAAAGATCATAATTGAACCATATAACAAAGTAAAGATAGTGTAAGTGTTGTAAAAATAAATAAATAAATTCTTTGATATTTTTTTGCGAACAGAGATGAAACGCCGATTCCACATCAACATTCGTTAGAAAGAGACAGCGTCACAATGCATTTGAGACAAAACACTCTAGCGTAAATCATAAATACAGACTTATCTCAGTTGAGCCAATGACAACAGAGTGAACATATTTTTTTTTTTGTATATTTTTTTTTTGAATCACATATTCATGGTAGATTCTCATTAATACCGACGACCGATTGCAATAATTGTTGATAATTTTTCAAGAATAGAGACTTATTTAGTGAGGAGACATTGTTTTTAAAAGACATAAGTTGATTTTTCTCATGAATAACGACTGATGTCTAAAACCCCCTTTGGATGATTATTTTTTTATAATTTCAATAAAAGTTAAATTAATTTTATGTGTATCGATACTAAGACAAATTTTCCTTTAATCAGTAAAGTCAAACCCTCAATAAATCATTTATATTTTGCGGTAGGGCATTAAAACATTTATAAAGAAATTTCAAAACGCCATTCTCTAAAATCATCAATTTTTAGTTCCGTGGCTATTCCTGCAAACCAGCGATATGTTCTTTGGAACTCTTTATTTTGTTGTGTAGTTTATTTCAGATATTTTTTTTTACTTTTTAGCTGTTGAATATATTTAAATTGAAAAAACAATTTTGTTTTGTTTTATGTGAATAACTATAAATTTCACTTTATCAACAACAATTTTGTCAATATACATCAAAGAAGACTAAGTTTGTTTACAATTTGTGAAATATAATATATGGAAAATGTTATCTGATTATCTGAATTAATAGTTTAACTCTGAAACATAATAAGTAAAGCTTGACTAGTCAGATAAATGCTGGAGTCTGTCAGTTTTATTATTAATTTGCAAAAAGGTATGAGAAATTCTTGAAGAGAGTAATTTTGACAAATACCTTAAAAGTTCTTAAGCTTTGAACTGAAGTTGACATAGCTATTTCAATGTAGAGATAAATACCGAACGCAATGATACTGTTATCAATATTATCAATAGTGTGTATAAAAATCTTCAGTCTCACTTTAGATACTGCTGCAGCATAGTTTGTAGATAACATAGGCATGGTTGATTTTTCGAAATATAGCAAATTCCTGGCATTGGTCACAAAACCAATATGGTACATTAATGTAGTTATTAAAGTACATAGTCAATAATGAACAACTTCCACACTGCATTGCAAGATTTCATTGCTTTTGTATTTGTTGATTTTGATTGATACAAAACATAAATGTTGTTAATTAAAAAGATCTTGTTTGTTTTCTTAGGACAAAACAAACTAAGGAAGAAGTAATGAAATTGGAAAAAATAAAGAAAGAGTTACAAGTATTAGATGGTCAGTTCTCTCAAGATGTGTCTGTGTTGAGGAAAAAAATAGACCATGCTTGTTTGAGCTATGCAGAAGCTGAGTAAGTAATCTTTTATATAGCAATTTTTATATCATGGATTTGTGTGCATGATTTTTTTGTTCTCAAAGTATCAAAAAGTATATGAGAAAGTATTTTTACTGTAGTTACTTTCAGAAGGGTTCCTTTGTTCAAACATTAAACATAGTTGAAAAAAATTGACTCTCTCACCTGGTCGGAACTTAGGAATCTTCTTGAGATTCCTAAATAGAAAAAAAACTCGAAAGATCCAAATTTTTGTCTGCTCTTTTAAACCAATGAAGTATTTTAATTTTATGATTTTGATTTTATACAATTGTATGCACCATGATTTTGAGATTGTGCATTAACTTTGCCTTTTTTCAGACGCTTAAATTGAACAACTTTTGCTGTTGGACCAACAATGAAGTCTTGAAAAAAAATCTGCTGCACCTTTGAATTTTGAATGGGAAGATCTTTTCGCAATTTCAGAGTCATCGTTGGTATTTATTCAGTGAAAGTTGTTTAATTTTTTGGTCTAACAGGCAGTTACAGAATATAATTTTTTTTTATGCTCCTGTAAGTAGATAAAGTCTAATGTCATCTTGCACTGTCAATATGTAAAAGAATGTGACAGCATCAAAGGGAAACATCAGATTTAATGAACCTTTGTGCAACTGACACCCAGTTTCTGAAAGGCTGTTCAGCAATAAAATTAACTAACAAGCTGTCAATCTTAATGTTAACTATGAATTGAGTTGCTGAAAGCTAAATCAACTTATCACTGTGTTAGTTGACACAGCTGTCAAATTTATTTCAAAATTATTAAGGAAAGACCCATTTTGGGTTTTCAAAATACATATGAATAAAACAAAATATGTAATTTCAGCAATGTGACCGTGTCTAAAAATATTTCTCACAAGAAATCAAATTATTAAAGAAAAGTAAATTTTGTCTAACCAACGTTTCGGAAACTCAAATTGATTTGACACTGCTGGTTAAGATGACATGGATGTTAGTTGAACAATATTTTGATCAGCCTTTCAGAAACTGGGGGTGACTAAAGTTAATGCATGTTTTTAGGAATATGGTGTATAGAAATGTCTTTCGGAGTGGCGTTACTCAAATAGACACATTCACATGACAGACATTTTCGAAGTTCTTGCTGATTATTTAAAAAACTAGTGGGCCCGGCAGACATTGCCCTGCCTGATTACAGCGCCACCTGCTGTTTTGTGAGTTTTAACGAGACAAACACACAGCGTTTCATTTTTATATACAGCTCGACCAATTCTTATGAAATTTTATCTGTGTGTTCGAATAGGTCCGGTGAAGGTTTATACGTACAGTTGGACCCGATAGATTGCGCTGGAATCGGGCAGGACGACGTCTGCCGAGTCCACTAGTCTTATACAGAGTGTCGCAAAAAGTAGTGTAAGGCTGAAGCCCAGAGATAGAGCACCCCTAGACAGACCGGAATAACGAAATAATAATAAAAAATACCAATTTTTGTAGTTTTCGAGTTATGATTTTTTAAAGGTTTTTTTAATAGTTTCTGACTTTCACGACATTTTTGTGTATAATGAAGTCAGAAACATAGATACAACCTTGATTTTTTTTCTCACGTAGCTGGATACATGACTAGCCAAACAAAACCGTCACCTTTGTCCTCATTATGTAAACACAGTGCAACAAAAAAGAAATCCCGCAAAACAAATAAAAAAGCATTAAAAAAATTATTTAGAGGTATTTAAAAAAAACCACGACATTTTTCTTTCAACCCTATTTTAAAAACATGTCTGTTTACGCCTTTACTTAAAATTTGAGATGAGGAGCTGCTAATTGGAGTTGAATAATGCGAAGTCTTCGTGATTAACAGTATATTTCGTGTGAGTCGATACAAAGTAAAGATCGTTAGTATTATACAAATTTGAAATTGGCGAAATCATTTCAGTTTGCGCGTGTTGCCATATAATAAAAATGGTTAGTGTTGGGAGGGTTAAAAATCTGATGTACATAAAAATAATACAGCTCTGTGGAGCTGTCTATGGACGAGGCGTTGAGAGATAAAGGGTCTTCTGCGTGAACATGCCCCCGGCCTTGAAAGCACCGGCTTTCAATTGATATCTTGCTCAGCAACTTGTCATCAGTGAGAAGAATTTGATTCCAGAGGTTGTGTGAATATTTGTTACTCTGGTAACTTCTGAGGTTTGGTCTTGAAGCTGCTGCGCGCGTTGGTTGCGTACAAGTCGATGTGAAGCTGTTGCATCGATGTCGTCACATACAGATGTAGTCAGTGAGTGGCCAACCAGGAGGTGAACTGGACTGAGTAAGGTTTTGCTTGGCTGAGGACAGAAGGCTTAAAGGACAGAATTCAGGACAGCTTTTGTTTGTGATTAAAACCGTGCTGAATTCCTCGTCTGTTAAATACGCGTGTACAGAACTCACACCAGCCTTCCATAAACCACCAAAATGAGGCGCATACGGTGAAATGAAAGTGGTTTTGTTTCGAACTATTGTGTGATGTCGAATTTCAGTTGAGCAGTTATCCAGGTTCTTTTAAAGTTTATTATGAAGTGTACAAAATAACGACAGAAATTTTTTATAAATATTCTTTAAAATTTAAATGCTAAAATGCGTTGATGCAACTGCAAAATTGATAGGTCACTGACCAGTTCTAAGTTCACTGCGTGTGTTGTGATACATTAGAAAAAGGTAAACCTAACATTCCGCAGTTGTCACCCACGGTTGCGCATGAGCATTGAATCGATGCATTAGTCCACTTCATAAAGAATAAATCAGAAGCTATCGTTCCTTGGGTATGTTTCCTATTTAAGAAGTCAGTGTACTACTTCAAAACCGCTAGAACAACACAACTGTAAACAAACAAACATCCACCACCGACAGGCCACTCAATCTCCTGGCAGATGGTGCGAAAGTACTTTCTAAAATTGTAAGTTTGTGCCAATGGGCGAAAATGCAACAAAGTGAAAAGAAAGACGAAAGTGAAAAAAAAAATTCTTATCTATAAATATCCAGTTGAAATAACAATTTTAATCAATGTGCTAGTCGGTATGCCTCGAGTTAAATCGATCCGTAAAAATAGCAAAACAAATGAAAATATTAAAAAGTGGTCACAAAAATCTTACCATAGAATGCTTGATATGCGATTCATACTCGTATGCATGAGTAACAAAAAAATAAATAAAGCGTAATGAGTACCTAAATAAACAACAACCGAAAATAAATATTGAAAAAATAACGAAAGAAAATTAGGTAGCTTTGTGTGCGTTTAAGCTACTACTAACATACACAAAAAACAAAATAAATGGCAACAAGCATACTGACGCTGAGCGGCCACCTTAGCCAGTGGACGCCCACGACCAGAGCAACTTGCGATGCCAACTCTATAACCCCATGCTGTCAGCACTGTCAAGCGTAAGCGTACTGACAGCGAACCCCAGTGAGCGCTGGCTACCTCACTCACGCGCAGCAAAGCAATAAGATTGCTTGGCTGCTGTATTCTGTGAGGTGGAGGTACTTCCCCAGTCGGGCGGCTCATTAGAGCGATAAACGCTATGCCCTACCTCTCTTATTTGTGCGTTAGTTTGTACAAGGGGAGATGAGTTGCTTAAGCTGGTTGACGGTCTCCTGGGTAGCAAACGAGCGCACCGGTTTTCACCCTTTTTATATGTATTGGTGATGAAATGCGCTTTGCAGGCACGCTCATCGCCTGCGTGAAATTTTGCAGCGCTTAACAATTCATTTGCGCCCCAAAATGGTCGCGAATGTGATTTGACTGATTGCGCGAAGTGACATTGAATAGACCTATCATCAGTAATGCGTGTGTTATTATAATTAATAGGCCCTGAAACTATCCAGCCTAACTTAGTGTTTTGTAAGGAAGGCCCTTTGGGTAAGCGTATCTTACCACTAACTAACAAGTCCCAGAATATTTCCGCACCTATTAAAATGTCAATATCTTGGGACTCGTAATAAAGTGGATCGGCAAGCTGTATGTTTTTAGGAATATTAATTCCTTGTGCGCTTTGTTGACATTCAGCGGCCGGTATCGTAGATGTTATACAAGGTAACACAAAACATCTAACTTTTTTAGAATAGGAACCATTGCGTGACCTGATCCTAACATCACACAGTTGTGTCGAGTGTGTTGATGTGTTACCTATTCCTCGAACTTCGTAAGTGGACTGTATTATATCTGCGTCTAATGTTTTGCGTAAATGCTGCGAAATAAAACAATGTTGGCTACCACAGTCGAGTAGCGCACGCGCACTGTGATAATTGTTTTTTCTATCGGCTACTTCGATGAGAGCAGTAGACAACAAAACCTGATTCATAGGGTTATTCAATGTGTGTGTGTCTTTAACTTGCACATTGCACACCTGAGTAATAGGCGCCTGGATGGGGAGGGCAACCGCGGGCTGCGCGAGGTGAGCGGGCGCGGGCGCCGGCGCATTGTCTAGTACCGATGCACTCTGCCCATCACAGACAGTGTGACACACTACTGTTTGTGCCTGAGGTGTGTGGCTAGCCGTGTCGTCCCTATGAATCAGTGTATTGTGTTTTTTATTGCATTTTCGACATGGCCCAAACCTACACATCTCTAACGTATGCCCAGAGCGTAAACAGTTTTCACACAGTTTGTTGGTGGATATTATGCGTAACTTAGTGCTTAAATCGGCGTTTAAAAACTGTAGGCATGAAAATAGTGGATGATTAGCGTTGCACATTAAACACGGTCGTTTAACAGCATCAGTGCGAGTGTGTTGTGGCTTATTGGTGGAAACATTGCAGTGGACCCTGTTAAATGAGTTATGCGGCGTAGTGTGCCTATGCGCGCTGTATTTTTTAGTGTCGAGGGTATCTTTGTTGTGCGAGACCTGCAATGTTTCCAGCATATCAGCCCGATTTCTGAGAAACGCCAACAATTCATCCACCTTCAGGGGTGATAACTGTGTGTCGTTGTGTGTGCGTGTTGTACATTTGAATTGCTCCCATTCACGCTCTGTGCACTCGTCCAACCTCGACGTTATAATAAAAATAATTAATGTGTCCCAGTATTCTGTAGGCTCACCTAATATTTTGAGTGCGCGTAGATTTTTAAGCACTGTATCAACTAGTCGCCTTAGTAACTGTGGTGATTCCTTAGACAGCTTCTGCATACTAAATAAGGCCTTGACGTGATTATGAGTCAACAAATTGTTGTTGTTATAGCGACCAAGAAGTAGTTCCCATGCAACAATGTAGTTGCTAGCTGAGAACTCCAAGGAATCGATCACGAGTTCTGCGCTTCCCCTCAATGACGATTTTAGATAGTGGAACTTCTGTATATCATTTATTTCTTTAGAGTTGTGCACTAAAGATGAAAATGTGTCCCTAAATTCGAGCCAATGCTCATACGCACCGTCAAATTTTGGCATGGATATAGTGGGCAATTTTATTGATTGCAAGCTATTATTACTACACACTTTGGAACCATCAGTGACCTCTGTCGTGCTGAGTATGTATTCAGCTTGAGACAGTGCTGCGTAATAGCTATCTTCAAACAAATCTCGCTGATTTAATTGTGCGTCCAAATCAATATCGCGAACGATTCTTTCGATTTTTGCTTGAAGATCGCTAAATTCGCTGTGTAAAGCATTAGCCCTTTGTATGCGTAACTTAAGTTCAATGTGTTTTTGACTAGATAACTGTTCAACCGAAACACTATTGACATAATTAGTTAGTCTAGTCAATCTACCCTTGACTATGCCTCGCTCCTTGATCAAGTCGCTAAGCAATCGGCTATCACTATCATTGTGCGCTGTAGGTCTCAGAGGAGATCTATCGCGATTTACAGACTCAGTTCCTAGGCTCATTTTGGTGATATGTGGAAGTACTCACGGTTTTATCCTGGTGTGTGTAGTCAGCTGGTGCTAGCAACGGCAGAATGCTGACTCCAGAAGTTCCGTTAATGCGAACTGTAATTTAAATTAAGCACGGTTTTAAAACAAATGAAGCGTAGAGGATAGGGCTAGGAAGGATGGCTGGCCGTACCGAAATGCGATTTCCGTTGATGTGCGGTTGCAGCTGCAGGTCCTCCGACGTCTTAGCCTTGATCCTGGAACTCCTTCTGTCTCCTCTGGTCTCTTGCAGGCGAAGTCCCTTTGCGAGCGGGCTGCTTGCGATGAAAACGACGACGGTCGCTGGTTCGTTTTCAATATATGCGGCGACGAAGGTCCACACGACGTATGTTTACGCCTTTACTTAAAATTTGAGATGAGGAGCTGCTAATTGGAGTTGAATAATGCGAAGTCTTCGTGATTAACAGTATATTTCGTGTGAGTCGATACAAAGTAAAGATCGTTAGTATTATACAAATTTGAAATTGGCGAAATCATTTCAGTTTGCGCGTGTTGCCATATAATAAAAATGGTTAGTGTTGGGAGGGTTAAAAATCTGATGTACATAAAAATAATACAGCTCTGTGGAGCTGTCTATGGACGAGGCGTTGAGAGATAAAGGGTCTTCTGCGTGAACAATGTCCGTTTCATCATCAATGTACCCTAAAAAATTCATCAAGTTATCATTACGAAATCCCAGTAAAATTTTAACCAAAGTGCGAAAAGGTTCAAATTAATAGTAATTGCGGAGTAAACCGGGTTCAGTTTCCAAGAATTTTTATCAGCGCAGCTTTGTCTAGAAATGAAATAAGAAAAAGACAACTAATACCGAATAATGTTAGAAAGAGATAGAGCTATGTTTCTTATCCTTGTTGAGCTCCTGCAATTTAAGTGACAACTTTCCTGGCAGATGGCTCGGACGCAGAGGACCTATTGCTTGGCCACCGCGATTACATCTGAACAGGGTGATCTAAACCCGATAGATTTTCGTCTAGGGCTACTACAAAGAGTTATAATAGTTTAAATGCTAAATAAATAAGAAACGTAACACAACTGCGAATAAAACTGCGCGAGGCAGAGGAAGCCATCAAAATGAACAGAACGACCTTTATTCAATTTAGGCAAAACTTTTTTCGAAGATGTCGTTTATGTGTAGATCGTGAAGGCCGTCATTTTGTTTTTTTTTTGTAGAAAATAATAAAAAATTATTTAAACCATTAATTACTTTGTTTTATTACATTAGCTTGTACAGAAAGCTCTCATTGAAGCTATACACGGCAAAGACCACACCGCAGGTGGCACGCTTAGCGGCAAGAGGTTAGTTGGTCGCTTCGATGACTCATCCCAGTGAACCAACACACTGCACGCTATGCGCGCGGCCCCACCGCTCGCTTGGTGGGACGCTTGGCGCCTCGATAGTGGCTTAGCGGTTAGCGACGCGAACGGACGCGTCGGTTATTTGCTTGGATTACTAGGATGCATTCTGGAGGAATTGATTGATAATAGCCCTCTGTTTATCAAAACGAACCATTGTAAACTCCTTCCCACTCCTTACGTAAACAATTTAAGTGTGTTAAAAAATTCTGGCAAGAAGTAACCGATATTTTACAATTGTTTTACAGTGATGTTATTATTATGTTTGACTTTTTTGTATTAAATTTCAAATTCTCAGTTAGTAGACGTCGACATATTAATATCGCGTACTCAACATGTTCGATTACTTCGAAATTAAGAAGCAATTTTCTAGAAAAATTTAAAAGAGAAACATTTTACTATAACAAAATATATGTCTACTAGCTTTTGCTCGCGGCTTCGCTCGCGTTAAATTGGGGGTAACACCGAAGATTAAAAACAAAAATAAGGCAGGTATTTTTCGTTGGTAACAAAGTTTGTGTACCAAAAAAAATGATGCACGATTTTTTTGTT
The DNA here is from genome assembly GCA_963935595.1 of Schoenobius gigantellus. Taxonomy (NCBI): domain Eukaryota; kingdom Metazoa; phylum Arthropoda; class Insecta; order Lepidoptera; family Crambidae; genus Schoenobius; species Schoenobius gigantellus. The sequence continues at coordinate 7,591,214 of OZ012555.1, read as the reverse complement.
AGTCACAAATAGTTCGCATACCAATTGGGATGATGACTGAATTCAAATTTTTACGTCTCGTCATTAAATATTAAAAAAGCGTGGAAAAAGATGTAGTCCTGTGAAATTAGAATTAAAATCGGCTTAGAAATACATTAGATACAAGCATTTTAAGTTGTTAATTTGAAGGCGATTAGACAGAGAGATCCGACATCAACCGTGACGTCATCGTTGAGTACGGCCATATAAACTCCTTGTAAATTGCCGTTTTGCTAGAAAGAGATGGAGAAAAATCTTTAATACCTTATATCTTGGTTGTTTTTATAGTTATTCGAAATCCGATTTTTTCTCTGTTTATTATATGAATGAGCTTCTATTAAAGCAAAAAAAAATTTTTAGTCATCTAGCCTATTTTTAGCTTTCTACCTTGAAAATTGCGGAATGCTCCATACAAACTTCCACCCCCCATTTTAGGGAAGTGGGGGGTTAGAAAGAAACAAAAAGTAGCCTATGTCACTCTCCATCCGTTCAACTATCTCCACTTAAAAAATCACTTCAATCCGTCGCTCCGTTTTGCCGTGAAAGACGGACAAACAAACACACACACACACACACTTTCCCATTTATAATATTAGTATGGATATACACTTTAGACCACCAGGCGTGCGCTGCCAGTGTGGCCACTATCTATCGAAGCATTTTGACCGCTAAGCCTGCCTCCTAGCCAACCTCTAAGCCTGCCACCTCCGGTGTGGCCTTTGCCTCACGCTACGTAAACCGCCGCTATTACGAGCGGTCCAAAGGTCAAACAGTATAGCTTGACAAGGAACTTACTGTACTATTAAAAACTCAAGATTTTTAGGTAAGTATACCATACTTTGAATTAAATTTAAATTATGAAATTGAAGAGATAAAGTCTGGTTATCGGTTCTCTGCACAAGAAAAGAGCGGTAAATTCAAAAAAATAAGAGCTAACAACACTGACCATTGACGGAAAAAATTATTTTGATACTTTCATTTTACTATAAGTTCATTCATTCAATTAATTTAATTTAATTTATTGACATAGTTAATTTAGGGTTTACTCAAGTATTTATTTGCATAAAAATTTAAACCATATTATGACTTGACAGTTCAAAAATGTTGCCATGACCAGATTTTAAAGAAAAATTCAGTGCAGAGAAGCGATAGCCAGACTCTAGCTCAATGAATTTTTTAGGGTAGATTGATGATGAAACGGACATGTTTTCAAAGTAGGATTAAAAGAAAAATGTCATCTGGTTTTTAAAAAAAACACTTCTAAATAATTTTTTAAATGCTTTTTTTTGTTTGTTTTGCGGGATTACTTTTTTGTTGCACTGTGTTTACATCTGAGGACAAAGGTGACGGTTTTGTTTGGCTAGTTATGTATCCAGCTATGTGAGAAAAAAATCTACGCTGTATATATGTTTCTGACATTATTATACACAAAAATGTCGTGAAAGTCAGAAACTATTAAAAAACCTTAAAAAAATCATAACTCGAAATCTACAAAAAATCGAAGAACATAAATCGGGGTTATTCGGGTCTGTCTAGGGGTGCTCTACCTCAGGGCTTCAGCTTTACACTACTTTTTGGAACACTCTGTATAAGACTAGTGGACTCGGCAGAAGATGTCCTGCCTGCCCGATTCCAGCGCCATCTGAGGGGTCCAACTGTACGGTGTTGAACATAGAGATACTTATTTCAGAAGAATCGGTCGAGCCGTTTTTGAGTTTTAGCGAGACTAACACACAGCAATTCATTTTTAAATATAAGAAGAAAGAAGATTAACAATCTTTTGATGACTAATATTTCTATACAGTGTGTTTCTGCATAAAGTGCACATACTAGGCAGGGGGCAAAAGGGCTCAGGTTAGTGATGAATCCCACATTTTTGTTTGTTTTGTTTTGTTTTGTTTTGTTTTGTTTGTATTTTTAGGGGCCATTTAATTTTTTTACACTCCGTTGCGAACTTGACGTGCATAAACCGTTATAACTCTTGAATGAATAGACAAATATCAATGAAATTAACGCCAACGTGATCCTTAAGTTCAATAGTGCTGTCAAAACGCAATCTTTGTCATACACAATTAATGACAGACAATTAATGACAAAAAACAACAAAAAAAAATCGTTAATTTTTGTTTTTTTTTAATTAAATCCAATTTTTGTACAAAAATACCCCTTATGTGATATTGTTTTCTAGTGCTTATTTCAATCTGTATCATTTCAGCTTTCAAACACTACATAAATCGTGTCTCTAGGTTAATTGTAACAATAGCTATGATTATTCGAAACGGGGTGTTTGAGACCGCAGTACTAAAATGACCCCCTTTTGCTCCCTGCACCGTATGTGCACTTTATGCAGAAATACACTGTATAATGTTGAAATTGACTTAACTGCAACTTTTTTAGAGTAGTAAAATGAAGGAAAAAAGTTAAGAGATAGAGATATTTTAGATGGAGGGTACCTATAAGTACCTATAAGATAAAAAAATAAAAATAAAAAAATTTATAAGTACTTTAAAATTTTGATTGAATGTAACATGATAATTTTGCTTTGACAGAAAACACTACCTTAAAGTGGAAAAGGAGTTTCTCCAAGCCAAAATAAACTTGCAAAAGGAGAGAGAGAAAAAAGAGCTGCTCACAGAGCATTTGTGTGCCTTGATCACACACAACGAAACACGGAAGGCGCAAAAGCTAGAGACACTCATGAATGAGCTTGCCACGGACAGAAAAGTTGATATCACTGCTAGCACATCCTCGATAGATGAAGACGATGAGTCCGTAATTATTGATGGGGTTGATCAAAAAACAGGCAAAATTGTTGAACTGCCAACTATGATGTGACATTAAGTTTTAAAAAAAGTGCAATTATTTTTTAGTCTAGGGTACTAGTTATTAGTAAGTAATGGAAAAACAACGAATTAACATATTCTAAATATATTTTTGGTGCAAAAATTTATAGAAATAAGGTCAGTATTTATTTTAAGATTTTTCAATTGTGTGCCTTAAAAGGTTTATTCCTATTTAGTGGTGGAAACCACCACAATTTTAAATATAATTTAATTAAAACAAGACTTAACCCATTGAAATTATAAAACTTTTAGTAGGATAACAAAATAATTAGAATTTTAACCTTAGGTTGGTTAAAAATATATTTTAAGGATATTTTATTTTATATTATAAATAAAACTGCATTTCTTTTTTATAACTGAGGTTTTCTTAACATTGAAAAAAAATTAAACATTTTTAATAAATTACAACAGAAATATATTAAAACTAATATAATTATTTACATACTTAACTGAGTAATTCTGGCATTTACAAATTCGAAGTATGTTGAGATATACTCTTTGAATGCCTCATGTGAATGGATAAAGTCGATCGATGATGACAGGTAATTCTTAAGGTTTACGCTGCTCTGATGTTGTTTAAGTTGCAACAGTACCCAAGATATTATAAATATGACGACTATTGCAGTCCCGACGGTTTGTAAAGTCCGTTTTAACAGCTGGAGTGCGTTCAGAGCCTTGGAGTGTAGTTGTTTGGTTGTTTTTGAACTCATGCGTGTAGAACGCATTGCAGCAACAAAATCTTTTATCTCCCTCTTTCACATGAATTTTTATTTCTCTTTCTTTCTAGTAGATGACGCTAAAGATTATGTACCCCAATATCATCCAATCACGTAAGAGTATTTCAGTAATAAACGTCCGAGCGTTTTACAACCATCAAATTCAATGGTTGTTCGGTTGTAACTCGCACTGACTGCAATAGCAGTGGCGACGGCACGTGCCGTAGCGTGCCGTTTGGAGTGTCAAGTTTTGTCTGTGACGTCATTTGACGGCTGCAAACTTGTGGTGCGTTCCGAATTGCAATAAAAGCGATAATATCGCGAATCCAACCAAATTAAATCGACACAAAATATAAGGGCTATTGAATCAGTAGGTTATGTTGTGACTTTGGTCGGATTCGCGATATTATCACTTATCGTTTTACGGAACGCAGGGTTGATATGAACGGTTTGTACGATAATATTACTTTTTATGGCAAGTAGCTACAGTCGTGTGTAGTACATGCAGTTCCCGTACGACTTTCGAATCCAGAATATGTCGATAGAAGTTATTTTCTTAAATATAGTCGTCTAGGTAAGTGATGGTCCTCAATTTAGTTTTGTATTTTAAACACCGTGGTAATGTACGAAACACTCTTAACTCTTTCATAAAGAAAAATAGTCTTTTCAAATAGTCTTCGAGGATATTATGTTTGAATCGCGTAAACCTTAGATTATATCGTCATCTCGTAGGTATATATAAAGTTGTGTAAGAAGTACAAGCTGCTCCCAGCACCAGATTGATATTTTCGCAATACAGTCTGCGCGGAAAGAGGTCCGTCGCTGGAATTGATGGCACTACATTTTACATGTATCAATCCTGTATTCATGATTACAAATATAAAAAGTTTTGTGATGACTAACAGACTTTGCAGGTCGCGCTATTCGCCAGTCGCGGACACGCTACACTAATCCGCATTATTAAAGCCGGTACACACTTACGCAATGTAACATGTATTACAACAAAAATCCCATAGTGTGGACGTCTTACGCGCACGAACTGCACATTTCAAAATTGTACAAATAAAATTGTTAGTGTTCTGTCTTCCTACTGTCCGTACCCAGTACTTGTTTTGAAACGACTGACAACGTTCGCGCACATGCCGGGAACAGGGGTGAATAGGTTCATTATCAGTTCGTGCGCGCGGAGCGTCCACACTTATCAAAATACTCGTTTCATGTTGCATTGCACGTTGCGTGTCGTAAGTCTGTACTACAGGGCATTATATGCACTCAAATTAGTCGAAACGAGTTGTGGAGCGACTGCAGTCGCGAGACATCTATTGCACGCGTCTGTCTGATAGGCCTGTACACTGAAAACTAGGGATAAATTGAGTTACAACAAAACGTCTCGATTTATCGTTGCAGTTAAAACCGTACGTACAGTCCGATCGGAGCGCTGAATTGAAAGGTGTGACTGTAAAAAGGCATAACGTAAAAAATTGTAAGTACTTATTCACTAAATAAAAATCAACAACGAAGTTAATTGTGCAGTATAGTGTTTAGAAGTATTAGATTAGGTCCGAGTCGTCCGTTAATTGGACCAACCACAAAAAAGTGCGCGTCATCCGACGTTCCGGTTTCTTTTTGGCGACGGTTCTCTGTTCGCACAGATTACAAACATGCCATTGTTTTGTCTTAGTAAATTTATGAATAGGTAGTTTTTGTTTATTTTTTAAGTGTACAGTTCGACAGGGATCAAATTAGAGCGTGAGCTGTTGAAATCTAAGTGCCTAATAAAAGTATTAAAAACCTTCGGACAGTTAGGAAAAACATTCAGAAGAATTATTAAAGAAATGATGGACGGGCGGAAAGATGAATCATAAATAATCCTTAAATCATAAATTGCGGTTTTTCCAATTTGGGCCACATTGATACAATAATGATGCTTGTCGCACTGTACAGTACAGATCACAGTACACATTTTAACAATATTAATGAACAATTATAAAATTGAATTGATGTAGGTTCTAGTCTACTCTGAACAAGACTTACTTATATGAGATTTTATATCAACAGCTCGTCATTATTTTAATTTAATATTTCTATTTTATTTCCTATGATACTATTAAATAGTATCATTATCAAATGCCTTAATTATTGCTAAATACATTATTTGATGGCTGACAGTAATGACACTAAAATATTATACATTGTGTAGGTACAGATTACTTATCTATGTATTACTTACAATCATTGTGTACAGATCATGTTTTACTTACAATGAGAAGCTACTGCGTATGTGTTCAGCTACGGTGTATACATAACGGTTTTCTTACAAATATTTACGCGTTTAAAGTCCCATCTATTTATCACTAAACGTTTACAACAACAAAACAACAACAGACAACAACAAACATCAACAAAACTACTTAAATACTGTTCGAATACTGATCAGATTTATAGAAGAATGTTCACCGGCGTTTGGTGAAGAACATTCTTCTGCCTGTGTGCTATCCCCAGTTCCAGTAGGAGGAGTTGTTCTCGTGGTCTTTTAGGATGGCCCTCACGTTTGAGTCGGCTTTCTGGAGCTCCTTCCTCTTGTCTCTCTCCATCTTAATGAGTTCCAAGCCTCGCTTCGCAGCGCAGTGGTAGCGCTGGCTGAGGGACGCCTCCGAGCCCTTGATGCGAGGTATGTGCCCTGTGTACCCGGCTATCGGGGGGAATTCCGGAGAAATGGTGTTTTCTGGAAAGAAACATTCGAATCTATTTTTAAAGAAGTAGTCATTAGTAACAAGGGCGGACTTATCTCTTCCAGATATGCTTTAGATAGGAGGAGGATATTAGTAGGCACTTAGGCAGGCAAACAATCCTTGGGCAAGAAAAGAGGCAGGGCTATGAATATATTTGAATGATTAAAACGGAAATATATGGATTTAAATAAATCTCGTAGTCTCGTTATTCATACGCACATACCCAAACGCGCGCGCGCGTGCGTTTCTCAACAAATACACAACAAAACCATTCACTGGTCTTGATTAACTCATTGTATATTTTTGTATTTTCTTAATAGTTTTTAGTTTGCCACTTTTACTGCCTCTTTTCATTATTTGTTAACTTACGATTAGAACGCCCACCATATAAATGACAACATAGCTGTTATGTTATTCCCATCCACGGGACTCTAAAGGCAATTTTCTAGTTTGAGTTTTTACTGGAGGCAGACTCTGTACCAAGGTCGTCTGCTTGGGTACCTCCGTCTTACCTATTTCTGTCGCAAAGCAGCAGTGCTTGCATTCCTGTGTTCCAGTTTGAAGGATAAGATATGGCAGTGAAAGTACTGGGTACTGTGACTTTACATCTGATGTCACAAGTTGGAAACGTACACTGTGGTTCTTGTGAGATTTATGACTGACTGTGACTGTTACACTTACCATCAGGTGGACAGTTTCCTTCATTGCCAACTTAGTTGTATAAAAATAAGTTCCATCAGTAACTATATTTAAATTATGCAAGACTTTAAGTATTAAGTGCTTACATAATACCTAAACATTATTATTACGTGCTGCAATAGCGATCTCGGTGTTTGATGTTGCTCTTAGCGGTCGTGTCGTAGCGGTCGTGTCTTATATCGTACTAGCTTTCCGCTCGCAGCTTCGCCCTCGTTATTTTTATTTCCCGTGGGAATTTCTATTTTCCCGTACGAAAAATAATTTTATAGCCTATGTTCATCAGGGATAATGTAGCATTCTAATGGTGAAAGAATTTTTAAAATCGCTCCAGTAGTTTTTGAGTTTATTCGTTACATACATACATACATACAAATCTTTATAATGATAGTGTACTCCTTATTCTAAAAGTGTACTCTTTAGAATAATAGTATACTCTTTATAATAATAGTGTACTCTTTATAATAATAGTGTACTAGTTATAATAATAGTCTAGATTTACTCTGCCAAATCATACCTTTGTACTTGTTGATCTCCCTGAACCTGTTGAGTTCGCGGCGCACCTCGTCGCGGGAGTGCACCGTCTCCATCTTGGGCGCGCTGCGCGAGCGCACGAAGCTGCGGTTGAGGTCTGCCTTGCGCTGCAGCACGCGCTGACTCTCGAAGAAGTCCGCCATGCAGTCGTCGGCTGCGCGGCCGTAGGACGTCCCGTACCTATAAAACGCCGATGATATTTATCAACAAAATCCACAATGTTTCTCAATACAAATGTTAGTTCCCCGTTTTCTTCCTGGATAATAGCAATATAGAGCTATTGTTTTTTTTTTCAAAAAGATCTATAGCCACGATGTTCATATGTTTCCTTTTTAACCGACTCCGAAATAAGGAGGAGGTTCTATGTTCGGGTGTATCTATTTTTTTTTATATATGTTCACAAATTACTCTGCCATTTGTGGGTGGACCGGTTTTCAAAATTCTCTTTGTAATCGAAAGACTATACTCCCGAGGTGGTCCCATTGTCACCATGTCATGATCTGCGGCCCTACCGCCTAACTCATAGCGATAACGATGGCGATAGCGAGTGCACTTGTTGTCGTTTTAATTTCACGAATTTGCTATGTTAGGCGGTACGAAATCACAGGATTAGAGAGCTTAAACTATAATGAGTGAATTAAGCGGTAGGGCGCCGCTTATCAAGACAAACCCGTGAAATTAAAGCGATAGCGAGGATGGGATCCCATAAAAATCGAGGGATCCCTTGAATTTCATAGGCACGTCCAACGTGTTTCATGTTTCCTCTTAAGATATTCAGGTATTTGCGTCTGGTAGTGGTTACGTCATGTTACTGAGCTGATGATGGAAGTTTTCTGATAGATTAGGAGTTCGGGAATAATTCTTTTAAAACTGTTTATAGCGAAACGCGTTTTATTTGAAGTTATTCTGGTGTTTGCCTTGGCTCAAATTCTAATATGTATTACTTAACTAAAAATATTGAAAAAAAAATAACAAAAATTAAAACTGACTTCAAAAAAACACAAAGAAAGGACAAGAATAAGATAAGAATAGGAATAATACAAGAATACATACAACATCACAGTTTTATATTGAAGTCGGTGCCAAGCAATGATCACCTTAAAAGTCTTAAAAAATATAAGAACACTAATAAATTAATGTAAGTAGCTTAATACTTAAAAGCACCGACTTCAATATAAAACTGTAATGTATTTATTCTTGTATTATTCCAATGTGATAACTTCATCGTTGTATTACGATTAGTATTGTATAGATGTCATCCAGCCATCTCCGTTGGCGTGGATGACGACGACGATATAATTTCTTTGTATGATATTCAAATAATTATAATTTAGCTATAACCAGTTTCGACGTTTATTGCAAAGCGAAGGCAGATAACCAAGTGTGGAGTGGCGCGAGTAGAGCTGTGTGTGGGCAGAGAGGGCAACATCGCGGCAGTGTCAGGAGCAAAGCCATGAGCAGCGCGAGAGTAAAGTGTGGCGGGGCTAAGTACGCATTATACCTGAAGTGCATCCCTGGCACGTATCCCGTGTAGCCCGTGACGTAGGCAGGCTCCCTGTAGTGCATGCCGTCGTACACGTCGCGCTGCGGGCGGTCGCGCTTCGGCATATTCTGCAGCTCGTAGTGGTCGCCCGGCCGGAACACCAGCGGCTTGCTTGAAAATAAAAAACTTGTTTAAAAATCTTTCAGTACTTACTCGTCAATACGAATCAAACGAGCCCAAACTCGATGGGATTGTGTTTTATAGCGGAGTTCCTATGGCCGCCTTCCAGCTCCAGCATTAGATCAGCTCCATGTCATAATATTGCATTGTCACGCGATATACATAATTATGCATGCGAAATTTTAGCTCTATCGGAAACCGGGCCAAATTTAACTTGCAAGATTTCATACAGACACCGGGTCAGGGGAAAGTAAATAAAAGCTTGTAATAAAACAAGTAAAATTGTAAAAAAAAACTCTTTTGAATACACAGCTTTTATATCATCATAATATTGCATTGTTACGCGATATACACATGCATGCAAAATTTCAGCTCAATCGGAGACGTGGAAGTGGGTCAAATTTAACTTGCAAGATTTCATTACAGACACCGGACAGGTGAAAGTAAATAAAAGGTTGTAATAACATATTTTATGCATAAGTTAATGGTGTAACAACATATGTAGTTATATGTTGTTACACCATTAACATAATACATACAACATCAGATAATATTGAAGTCTGCGGGCTGCGTCCCGCTCGTACGCCGTCATTACTCAGTAAATCAGTATGCAACTAACTAGCTTTTGTGATTGACGTGTACCTACCCCCCTTTTCCGTAGTATATAATATATTATAATAATTATAACGCAAATATAAATCAGTGATGAAATTTTTCGTGCATTATTTACGACTCCACGTACCTACTCACTGCATAACCCTTCACCACGTCACATTGGCGCCCAACGTGGGGCCGTAAATAATGCATCTAAAATTGCCCCTTGAGGAGCTGAATTAACAGAAATCCTTTTTTGGCCAAAGGAGAAGGGGGAGAAGGAAGATGGCCTGGATGGACAATATTAAAAGCTGGACAAACATTAATCGGCCCGTTCCAGATAAGCATTTTTAGCCATAAATATCAACATTTTTAGCATCTCTGCGTTTCATTAGCCGGTGATGCTAGTTTTTCTTGCTGGTTGTCATGCGTTTCATTTAAGCATTTTTGACACGAAATGCTAGCATCAAATACCCATGTTAGTAGATGGGTCCTCTGATACCACTTTTTGACAGCTTTCAAATTTGACATTTGGAATCTTTTTTTCATGAATCAAAAAGGATTTTCAGCGGATTTAAAGAATTTCTTGAAAGATATTTATAGTATTAGCTAAGTCTGATTTATATTATTAAAAATTTTAAGTGGCTGGACTAATTATCTGAGGTGTCAAAATTCAGCATGAAAAATCAGTACCTTGCGTTTCATTTGTAACAATTAGCGCGGCTAAAAATGTCAACATTTCTTATAAGAAACGCAAAACGAGGTTAACATCAGATGTTAGCCTCAGAAAGTAGCAGTGCTTTATCTGGAACGCAGGGAATGACGCTGCCAACCTGAGCAGGATGGCACAGGATAGGAATAAGTTCCGAGAGATGGTCGCCGACGTCCGATGAGGACATGGCACACGAAGAAGAAGAAGAAGAAACATTATAAAAGGAACCTACGAACGAAATGTCATCTGTCTGTATTAAATAGTTTACGGCAGGTTTTACTTCGAGGTGCTTTCCTACTCTACTGTTCCTTGAACCGCAATGCTTTAATTTACCAAAGGACAGTGTTGCTGACCTTGTGGTTTGTGTATTTTGTATTTCTTTAAAGATTACGCTGTAATGCATCAAGAGGTAATTGCGATGATGGCTTAACAACCTAACAACGCCCCACGGTCTTACCAGCGTATATGGATTGGCTGTAAGAATTTCGGGATAATAGGTACGGATAATATATTTCAATTTGAGTTTCCAACTATCTAAAATAAAATACCGCATTAGTCTTTTCGTGAAAAAATAATAAAAAACTTACCATTCTCACAAAAGCTTTCATTTAAAAAATGCTTATTACTTCAATTAGTTGCATAGTAAACTAGAATTACTACTTATATCAGATTGTATACTTACTTGAACAAGCCAGTAGTTCTAACTTCTTTTAATATCTGCCGAGTATTGTCTCCATAACATTTTCCGTAGCGAAATTTGAGCAAAGGACAATGTCCCGTGTATCTGTAACAAGAAATCGATTTTTACACATATACTTTCTTTTGTAAATGGGATAACCTTTTTCCTATTTGAGACCTTCGTATTTTAAAAGAAGAATAGGAAGCTTTAATCATTATCTCTCTGTCTGTTAAGAAACTTTGGTTTAGACGCATAAGACCACAAACGCGAAATACCAACTTACGCAAAAACCACTTTAGCAAAACACCAACTACGCATAACGTCAACATGAATGTTAGCAAAATACCAATTACGATAAATACCATATACGCGAAATACCTACTATCACATTTCGCGAAATACCAACCAACATTAGGTACTCCACCCGATTGATGATGATTGAGTTAATTTTGGTGAAAAGAAAAGATGGTGCAATGTGAAACACATTTAATATGCATTTTCCAATATACACGGTTATTTTTTTATCACCCTGGTTATTTTAAGGGTGGCTTCAGGACACGGTAGAAGAATTATTTAACCATTAATAATAAAATTTACTCACCTGTTTAATTAGATATTTATTATCTAAAATATCCAAAAAATACTGCACTGGTATGGACACTGAGTGAAGTTGTAGGCAAAACATTGAATGAACGCGAACTAGCAACAACGTCGCCGATTCAAAGTCATCACTGAGTTGATCACAATTTCACCTTCCTACTTTACGGGCTTACTTAGGACTGGCAAAATAAAGTTTTTAAAGAAAACAAACAGTACTAGGTAGGTATTACGGTTATGGTAGGTTGTTTTGGCGTAGTTAAAAAATTGGAATCAACTTTAAATACTTACCTACCTTGGAAACAATTAAATCAACTTTAGTTCTAATAACAAAAGAGTTCTAAATTTAAAGGAAGTCCTCTAACTCATACATAGTCGTGCACGTTTAAAACTATACATGACCACAACAACATATCACTTTGGTTAGTGTTTAACGTCTCGAAATGCAGTTTTCGCTTCCAAGTCTTACGTTTGTGGGTTCACTTTCTTATACCAAACACTTAATTTCACTTCACAAGTAAAAGTCTACGGTCTACCGGAGTAAGGTCTGTGTATTCGCGAGATGTGTTAACTTGAAACTAAAATTCCGAATGCGCCCGATTGCCGCGCGTCAGGCGCGGGCGCGATATCACGATACGTTTGATTGCTTGAATTAATAATGCGACGTTGCCGCATTTTCCTAAGCCCGTAGTAGTAAATGCTTTATTCATTCATAATCTTACCTTATCTTGTAGTAAACAAGAACAATGTCTATAATTTAATATTATTGGCGGATAAAATTTAAAAAATATAACCACATGTTTTTTTTATTGATATGAGTCGTCTAGCGTCTACCGAGCTGCCTCTAAAATTTTCCAGTATGATAAAAAAATAACCGTGTATTAAGATTTATTGAATAAAGGATGAAACAACACAACACACACAACCTGAGAATTTCCTCACAGCTGTGTGCAGGTTTCCTCACGATGTTTTCCTTCACCGTAAAAGCATTGAATAAACGTACATATTAAACAAATCACATTGGTACGCGGTGGGGTTCGAACCCATACCTCCCGATTGAGAGGCAACGGCCTTACTTATGCACGACCCGACTACTTGCACATCTCCAAATACTAGCGTTTGATTTGTTGGTTTTCGATTTAATGTATCGATAGCCATTGTGGTATAATGCCGGAAAACCTTTTTGACTCAATGTGAAAACAACTTTTCCTGCCTCTGTGATTTCCGACATCTTTTTGAAAGGTTTGTTTATATACTGACATACCATCCTTGAAATCAAATCATAGACATTATATTTATCTAGGTACTTATAAAAATAAAACCTCGTTAGATAAAGACTGGTTGTTGTTGTACACCACTTCTATTGCAATCATTTTACAAGTCCCAGTTGGTGTTTGGCGTTTCTGGTATTGTACGTGTTTGGTATATTGCGTAATTAATAATGTCGCAAAAGACCACAAAACGTCAGTTTGGTGTTTTGCGGTTGTGGTATTTTACGTAGTTGGTATTTAGCGTAATCATTTTTATAAATTCGCAAAACACCAAAAAACCTCGGGTTGGTATTTTGCGTTTGTGGTATTATGCGTTGAATTCCCACCTTTTACGCCACTATCAGGATTGGAAAGTTTCGGATATATTTTTCTAATGTTTTTGCTCAGCACTTTGCTGTGCCTATGTCATCCTCCAACGTAATTGTTGGTTCGGTGGCGCTCTCTAAAGACAGACACATTGTTTAAGAACGGTTTGCATTAACCAAATTCTCTCGAAGTATTAGACAATAGTTGCAAATATTTGTATACGCTTGCTGTCCAGTCTTCATAAATTTCCTCCTGTGCTAAAGTTGGGCGAATAAAATTTACTTTTAGTATAGTTAATGCACCTAGGTGAATTAGCCCAGGTGACTTAACTAGCATTTTTTTGGTTGCTAATTCTAAACTGGCTAGATGAATGAACATTATTGCTTTAATAGAAGCTCGTTCATTTAATTAACAGAAAGAAAAAATCGGTTCTGGAATAACTACAAAAACAACCAAGATATAAGGCATTAAAGATTTTTCTTCATCTCTTTCTAGCAAAACGGCAATTTACATGGAGTTTATACGACCGTACTCAACAATGACGTCACGGTTGATGTCGGATCTCTCTGTCTAATCGCTTCCAAATTAACAGCTTAAAATGCTTGTATCTAATGTATTTCTAAGCCGATTTTAATTCTAATTTCACATGATTGCATCTTTTTCTACGGTATTTTAATATTTTATGACGAGACGTGAAAATTAGAATTCAGTCATCATACCAACATGTAGGAAGTAGCTGCACAAGCACAAAAATTTTACAAAAACTGTTTGAATACTTTTACGTTACTATTTTCGAACCTTGCGATATTGTTTTGAAGCCGGGTCGAAATACCAATTTGGGTAGGTGGGGTTGCGACTTGCGGCCGTGACGATCCCACAGAAGATTCTATCTTCATTTATTTATGCCTTCCGCCTGTCATGCAAGTAACTTGTTTTGGATATGACGGCACCCTTGAACAGTCGACCCAATTTGACGAGCGGTAAGCATTAAAGTGGCACGATGACATTTAAGGTACGATGAACATTTCATCGATATTATTCGTAATAGAATTCAGTATCAGGTTTGATTGCTTTTTATACGTGACATTTTGCGAGGGTGGCATCCCAGGTGAAATCAAGTTATAAATAAATATTAAGGGGATATCGAAAGAACCTACACATCACAAGCTGTGGACGATATCTTCTTTCTTATTTACAAAAATAAATAGCCGTTCGTTAGTCTCGCCAAAACACAAAAATGGCTCGAACAATTCTATATGTTTCAATAGGTATTGTGTAGCGTAGTTTAGTTATATGTTATATATATATATATATATATATATATATATATATATATATATATATATATATATACAGGGTGTAACTGAACACCCCAATAACATTTAAGGGTATGTATCCATCAGAAGTAGAGATTCTGTAGGAAAAATATTAGGGCTAACAAACCTACTTTTTTTCCCCATACAAACTAAATAAATTATATTTTGGTGTTAAGTGCCGACAACCCTACGTAAACGTACGAGGAATACTACGCTCATGTCATCCAAACTAAATAAATTATTTTTTGGTATTAAGTGCCGACAGCCCTACGTAAGCGTAGGGGTAATACTACGCTCACGTCTGTCACGTGTCATTTTGTGTTTAATTTTTTTTGTGTTAAGAGCTGATTATGGCTTTCAGTACTGTAGTATTATATTATCTGTGCTTTCAGTTTAAAATCAAATAACTCTTAAAAGTATTGGGGTTCCAGGTCTCAGACAAGCACCGAAGGTCCATTCAGTATCTAACTTATATGCTCCTTAAATGTTATTGGGGTGTTCAGTTACACCCGGTATATATATATATATATTTATTTATTTGTTCTTTTTAAGTGCATAGTACATTTCCGCAATTGCAGTCTTATTACACCTGCTATTTATGGTTGGCTGGCAGAGATCTCTACTAGAGATAAGCCCACCTATGTACATTATTTAATTTTAACCAACGTTTGTTTGTTTATGTGTACAATAAAGGATTTATATAGGTCCAAGGAAGGATTATACATAGGTACGTACAATTGGATCTGGTAGGTGGCGTTATAATCGGACAGAACAACGTCTACCGGGCCCACTAGTTTTCTTATATATTTATATAAATTAGTCGCTGTTAGTCTCGTTAAAACTCAAAAAGAGCTTGACCGATAATTTTTTTTTAGGGAAAATCTTAAACAAAATTTTAAAAATTATACTAAGTTTATACCGTAGTTTTGTATGGAAAATGACAGTTGACTTCGCGACTGTTCAATTAGATCTCATAATTATGTCAAGGTGATACGAACTTCGCCAGGTCAGCTAGTTTAAAATAAATAGTACCAACCAGCCTGTTTCGATTTCCATTAGCTAACTCTCTGTCCAGTAGGATCCACTATCTCGATCCACCAGTGGGTCGAATAGCACGCTGAAGTTCACGTGATCTACCATTGGTTATGGTGGATCCTGTGATACGATAATGACTTCTTGCATTTTAAATAAAACAATCCAATTCAGTAAGCATTTTGGTAGACAAATGCGATTCCCTGTACATTTACACAACCACATAGTAATCCTGTAATCACATAATCCAACGACCATTTTTATTTTGAAGTCGGTGCCAAATTTGAACTCATGATCGTCGATCATTCGCACCGACTTCAATATAAAAAATGTAAATGTTTGTATTCTTTTTTTGACTTTTTTATGTTTTTGAAGTCGGTTTTATCTTTGTTTATTTTGTATTCGAATATAGTCTTCTATATAAAAATGAAACGCTGTGTGTTTGTCTCGCAAAAACTCTGAAAGGGCTCGACAGATTCTTACGAAATTTTCTGTGTATGTTTGTATAGGTCCAAGGAAGGTTTAAACGTAAAGTTGGACCCGGCATGTGGCGCAGTAATCGCCGGGCAGGACAACGTCTGCCGGGCCCACTAGTTTTCAATAAAATAATAGCTCAACAGTTGGACGATATAGGTTGAAAAAAAAAACGTTTTTAATGTCGCAGTCAAAAGGACAATTGGAGCGAAAAGGAAACCACAACAAATCCAGTAGAATTTAATCAACTATTTGTGTGCCCTCATTGCGGACAGTCTTCGAATAGGAAGCAGTATCCAGACGCTGGGTGGAGGACAAGGGGGAAATCGCAGTCACACCGCGACCAGTCACAGATGACGCCCATGGATATAGCCACTGGCTCGTCGCACGTCCGCTGCGAAGGCACCGACCTGCATTCACTGTCTATCCTATGCATGTTCTCTGGGCACTCGTTGACACCTAAAATGAGTAGGTAAGTTTGTCCATCGTTTGTCATTTATGTGATGTCTTCGTAGCATATGTACGTACAGGGGCGCGAATAACCATCGAATTTGATGGTTGTAAAACGCTCTGACGGTTATTACTGAAATACTCTAATATGATCGGATGTTGGATTGGGGCCTTTATGTCTTGCGTTATCTGCTAGAGAGAGAAAGAAATTAAAAATTCATATGAAAGAGGAAGATAACATATTTCTTCAGAGTGAGTTAAAAAACAACAGAGCAACTGCACTCCAAGGTATTGAACGCGCTCCTGCATGATGCTGGAGACAGTAACTTCATTTTTTTTAAAACGTCGATCCACCCTAACGTTTTCTGTAGGCCATACAAACGGAAAGCGAACCCGCGACCCGTTGCGCAGTAGGCGATCACTCGACTTCTGCGCTAACCGTATCCGAGGGATAGGTTCGTAGCATTGACCTACAAACAAATGGACAAAAGTGGCTCAAGAAAATGAGATCCAAAATTTAAATTCAGTATGATTTAGATTCAATCGCTTGCCATATGTTTAAGAATTGATGCAACCGAAATGGAACACCTCAGTTACAATACGACTTAAATTGTTTAAACATGCATTGACCTTTCGGAATTTTTCGGACACATTTTTCTTGAAATTTGTATTAGACCCGGCGGCGTCCATTTGTTTGTTGGTAGACACTATAAAACACATCGGGAGTGTGGGAGTGTGTTAGGTAGACAATTTTACATCTCTCTGTGTTCTGTGGTTTTACGGAAGTTCTAATCTAGCTGTGTTTCCGTGTTGTGGAAATATGAGATAAGATTCCTACGCATTCCATGAATTCCGTTCTTCAGTGGCGAATAACGAGAAAGTAGGTACTTACAAGTCCCGTTGAAAGATAGACAACCTGCTTCGCCCACCTTCCCATAGTACATCGCGTTGACTGCCGTAGCACACATAACATATAGGGCAAACCGCATCACGTCTACTTCGCAGCTGACCTGGCTTCGGAATGGTGATAGTGACTCCTTGTTTACGCAACCATCGTTTACACTGATTCTTTCCTGCCTTTTGTTCTTCAGTTTCGTAGCAACAGCTACGTAAACGACCGGTAACTAATTGTGTCATATCCCAACATTGAGAAATCGTAAAAATTTCGTATTCAGGATAACCAAACCCTCAAATGCTGCCGATATTTTTATACTACTTATATTTTAAAAAAATTGTGATTGATAATGATATTCTGCAAAGAGATGGCAAACTCGAAAAAAACCCTAGTGCACAAGAGATGGCAAACCTTGGGTGGTACGGGTCGGGAAGGCACGCAACGAAATATTATGGGCTCGGGAGATCAATTTATTGTGCATACATCAACAAGATGATTTGTGTAATAATTGACTTTATTGACTTTAACTTACCAGAAGGTTGTATGCTGGCACTTCGAGACTACTTTTTTATACAACGAAGTTGGCAAACAAGCAGGTCCACCTCTAGTAAGTAGGTTCACTCGTCTATAGTGCACGTGGCTCTTGTAAGGTTTGCAAATCTACAACTTCCTGCAAGAAAGTCAATATACATTTCCAATATGTGACATAAGATGTTAAGTCACAATACCCAGGAATTTCGATGCCTGTCTTATCCTTCAAACCGGGACTCAACAACGAAAGCACTGCTGCATGGCGGTAGAAACAGATAAGATAGAGTTATCTATGCAGACGACTTTGGTACATTTAAGGTGTAGTGAGTCAATCCCTCCTCATCTAAGGCAAGGAGAGGCTTGTCCATCAGTAGGACGTATCTGGGATGAAGTGACGAACTTTAGGAAGGTGGAGGGGACGAAAAGAGAGATTAACATTCATGAAATTGTATTCAGTTCGACATAAACTTTTAACGGTGTCATAAGATTCGTATTTTATGCATCTGGCCATTCTTGATTCTCGTGAAGTCGTAGCTTTTTAGATGCCTTCCTGCCCGGCCGACCAGGGCGGCGGCGGCTAGGGCGGTGCTTGTTCTGGGCACAAGTCTTCATGTCTACGCAGGACGCTGTCGCCTCATCCAACAGCAGGTCGCCGTTGCAGTCGCATCTGGACCAGCCGCAGGTGAAGCCTGGTGTGATTGGTGGAAATAAACTCATATAGGCGTAGCAACAATTTTCTTCCTAGGGCCCGAATAAGCTTTAAGTTCACCTAAACAATCATGATAAGACTGTCTTAGTACGTATTCTAGAAGGTCATTTAATAAAGTGGACGAATCCCCACTCAACCTTGGCTTTAGCTGCTGTAAATATTGACAATATTATCATTTTCTACTTTGAACATTGACGTATACGTTAATTTGATTTGAACGTCCATTTCTAATTTCAAATAAAACAGTTATTTTTAAGAAAGAGTCTTTCTTTAAATACAGGCTTATGCTTTAAAATGGAGTCCCAAAAAAGTACCCTTTTTACTTGTTTTTTGGAATAATGAAATGTATTATTATTATTTATTATTTCAACTTATGACATAAACCACAGCCAATCATTATTCATTGTCAAGTTTGGATCTAGTCTGAAATTTAGGTATTTCTTTCAATATAACGAGTAAAATGTACATTATAACAAAAGAGTTATCTACTATGACAAGGTCATTGATTTATTGAAATGATACCATAATGCTTGCAGTTGATCAGTGGGGCTAGCACGCATGAGAATCGAAAATCGATTCGAAATCCGAATCGAGGAGTTTGTATGGCAATTTTATTAGCGCCACGGCGGTGAGTAACAGAACTAATAAAATTGCCATACAAACTCCTCGATTCGGATTTCGATTCGATTTTCGATTCTCCTGCGTGCTAGCCCCACTGTATCATTTAAAACTAATGTTATTGTGTATGGTAACGCCATAACATTTCAAATGTCGGTCGGTACTACCAAGGATGATTTAAAGTATTTATTTATTTTATTATTTTTATTTACTTTTTGTCTATGTACTACTGACAAAACAAAGCTGATAAGTTTCTGGCGCCCATTCTTCTTATCAGCTAATAGAGATCCTGCCCCTTGATTGTGTAACCAAAATCTATTGCGATCACTTTAAATTTTGACAGTCAAAGTGCATCCATTGCTATTTTTAACAGACTTCGAAAAAGGAGGAGGTTCTATGTTCGGCTGTATCAATTTTTTTATGTATGTTCACCGATTACTCCGCCATTTGTGTGGACCGATTTTCAAAATTCTTTTTGTAATCGGTCCACATATAAGAACCAGAAAGAGTATACACCCCAGGGTGGTCCCTTTGTCACCATGTCATGGTCTGATGATGAGATCCCATGAAAATCCTTGAATTTCATAGGCACGCCCAACGTGTTTCATGTTTTTTCTTAAGATATTCAGGTATTTGCGTCTGGTAGTCATCATGTCATGTTACTGAGCTGATGATGGAAGGTTCCTGGTAGATTAGGAGTTCGGGAATAATTCTTTCGAAACTGTTTAGAGCGAAAGACGTTTTATTTTAAATTATTTGCCTTGGCTCAAATTATAATGCGTATTAACTAAAAAGATTGAAAAAAAAATTTACAAAAAATAAAACCGACTTCAAAAACACCAAAAACTCATACATAAATAATATAACAATACATACAACTTCGCAATTTCATATTGAAGTTGGTGCCAAATTTTTTATCAGGCAGTTGACATTGAGTTTTGTATTGATGCCGCAATGAATAATAATTTCAAGGCGATACACCCTTAATGGGTGGTAAGAAATATATCGGACGTTTCAAATGGGTTTTTCATGAGTTTTTATTTGAATAAAGATTAAGTATTGTGATTTTGATAAGTTATCTATTTAACTTGATCAAACCTATTTATCACACGTTAGCAAGGGAATCTTAAAAGATGTTTAGGTAAATATAGTTCAATATAGTTATGTGGTTTCAGTTAGCCCTTTGCTCAGCAAAACAATGCACGTTTGTCGACGACTCCACGTTGCTATGGCGTCCAAGTCGCAGTGACCTTAATCCACAGTGGTGAGTATTGACGAGTGTTGGCCGAATTGCAATTAATTTCGGAAGTTCTAACTGGTTACTGGTAAAGGCAATTGAGAATGTATAAGCTAATTAAAAACTGCTAGGTAACGTTTTATTTAAGAAATACGCTACAAGTCGAGTATACCGGGTGTAACGGAATACCGCAATAATATTTAAGGTTGTTGATGAACAAAAAAATTTTAATATGACTAAGTATTCTTTGTATTTTTATTATATGCCTACTTTCGATTTAATACGCTTAACAGTTCAGCGTTCTCTGGCTTTAAAGCAAGAGCACTATCTCGTTCTCGTTACGGTTTAGGCGATGTCCAATAAGATCAGTTAAAAATATCTATTGATGGACCTTTTTGCACTACCGTTTTGAGCGATCATTGCTGAGGGGGCATAATGCCATTGCAGCACAAGCGTTATAAGTATAGGGTTCTACTATATAGGCGTAGGTATAACTTTCAATGGGGGGTGTCCGGACCCCAAGCCCCCCCCCCCCCCATAACTACGCTAATGGTATAGGTACTCGTACTAGTATACTGGCTGACGGCATCTCCCGGCTAAGAGGTGTTCGTCACTCATTTGTTTTCTTACCTGGCTTCTCATTACAGCGATAAGAGTAAGAAGATAATAGTAGAGTGTGTCATTTTTAGAATCCTCTTTTGTTTGACTTATCTAATAATGCTATGCAAACTCTGTCAACATATTTGAATTGATAGTAAAAGTATCACCAGTAATAAGATGGCTCACCCAAGTTGTACACAAGCGGTTCTTCACACGTCCGCTGCGAGACCGTGTCACGGTCACAACGGGTGTGGTACGGGTGCATGTTCCGGGGGCAGTGTGTCACACCTATATGAACGACAACCATAGAGTAGGTATTCTATTCGAAATGCGAACGAGGAGATAAAGGGTTAGGCATTCGTTTTTTTAAATAATAAAATCCTCTCGTGACACTGGTAAAATGTTTTTGTAATAAAAACCTTTGCCACTAATGACGTTAATTTACAGGAATAGGACGGACTAGCATAATGTCCTCATGTCGTATGTTTTCATGATTTCACTGAAACAGGACGTCTTTGTAATAAAAACCTTTGCCACTAAACTAATGACATTAATTTACAGGAATAGGACGGACTAGCATAATGTCCTCATGTCGTATGTTTTTCATGATTTCACTGAAACAGGACCCTTTCGGCCGTCATGGACGTCGTGTGATTCAACCCTATTATCTACCTAAGCTAAGGGTTCGACCACAAGCACTTTGTGTGTTTACATACTTGTTTTCTTTGACTTACGCCCTTAGATGCGCCACCAAAGTACAAGGTGGAGATTCAGTACATGACAATACTGTTAAAACAGCCAATTTTAGTTAATAGTAGTGATTCGAAAGAAATAAAAGTAACTTGTCATCCAAATTAATTTTACAAACAAGCTAAAAATTTAATTATGGAGACAAGTTAAACACCATGTATGA
Source organism: Schoenobius gigantellus (assembly GCA_963935595.1). Taxonomy (NCBI): domain Eukaryota; kingdom Metazoa; phylum Arthropoda; class Insecta; order Lepidoptera; family Crambidae; genus Schoenobius; species Schoenobius gigantellus. The sequence continues at coordinate 7,569,078 of OZ012555.1, read as the reverse complement.
AGTTTGTCTGTCCGCAAGAAACTTTAGACGCTACGGGAGATCGCGCACCATTGGCAGAAGAGGCGGAGCAGGTCCGGAAGTAGGTAAGAGCATATAAGATGAGAAGAGGAGCTCGCATCGAGACCGTAGCCGTGGACCGTTGCTCGTATTTAGGGGGGAGTACGCGATGAAGACTGGTATAGCTAAACATAAAAATTGTAGCAAGTCAAGAAGTGCAGTCACAGGTTCCGCGAGCATCTCCCATGATTAATAACCGCGAGGTTGGAATGACTCCGGTTAGTGGTGGGAAATCTACTTGGTTGCAAACTATTTGTAACGTCATTAGCTGCTAACGAGATGTATCTACCGAATGGTGCACTAGGCCTTAGATCCTTCTCTCACAAAGGTATTCGATTTCAGTATTGTACACAAGTTGCTCAATCTTGATGACTGAAAATGCTGAGTAATTCGGGGGGCTTATTATTTCCCAGTCATGCAGTCACTGCGGCGTCAATATAAGACGACTGTAGTAGACTGTCTGATAAAAAATAGTGATGAATGCACTTTTACTGTCAAAGTTGAAAGCGATCGCGATAGATTTTGTGTTCATAATCAAGTGGCTTAGTCCCAATATAGGTACACAAATGAATAACCACGATGTTGATTATGTTGTAATGCTCTAGAATAGTTTAGCAACACGGAAGGAATATGACATAACTTACACCTGTTCACTAGAAGTAAACAGTTCGTCGCCGCTCCGGGTCTGCAAACAATAAAAATAGAAAGCAGGATGAGCGGCGCCTGCGCAACCATTGTCTCGATGGATCAAATCGATCCAAGATTGCGATACGTCGAGATTTTCGCACGACGCGACGATGCGTTTCTGTTGTTTCTCAACACCAACACAATCGATTAATATTTTGAAAATATCGATTTTAGTTTATAAAACACCGCCTTGAACTATTTTGTCCCAAACACGATATTGGATCTACCACCTATAGAAAGTGTTCTGTCGAGGATCCATGATCTGCTGTGGTCGTAGCATTTTAAAGTTAAATTTCAATAGTTATTTTTGTCTTTTTAGTGCAACGTCACTGGGTACAGATAATATAATATTACAGTAACGTCGATAACTGATAGAGATTCAAAGGCAGTTTTGGCACAATATTGGTGTGCATTACCGCAGCAAAATGTTGTGCTTTAGAGAAGTGAGAGTATATCAAATAATTAGTTCATCATGAGGAGAAATTAGTTCATGAATAGCAAAATTTGTTCGCATTATAGTTTTAAAGTTATTCGAGAAAAACAGATTTTGCTGGAGTAATGTTCGAAACGTTACCCTGGCAAAATCTTTTTTTATAAAATCGTTTCCATCCAGAACCAAATACATGAATAGATAGCTTTTGTTGCGTATTAAATGTTTGTGAATAGCAAAATTTGTGCATGTTGTATTTCTTAAGTTATTTAAGATTTTGCTGCGGTAACGTTTTAGGATATCCCAGATCTCGAAATCGGTTGAACATAGAAGTTTGAAAAAAAATACCAATAATAGACCTTAATTTGTTCAAATTTGTTCAAGCATTAGTTTTTGATTTGCTTGATGAATACCAACGTAATTAAATGTTTTCAAAAATCAGAAAAAACGAATTTCTCAGTAAACCAGTACACTTACAACAAAATAAAAGGCTGTAACATGTACCCTTGGTACACCTTTATAACGACAGTAAACTTAGATTATGTAACTTTACGCAATATGAACATAATAGAGAATTTTAAAAAGGTTTTTTTAAGTCATCGAATACGCAGCTTCCATTAAACAAGGAAACACGGCATACTATGAACAAATTAAAATGTTCCATCAATAAACAATCCTGTTAATTCCAGCTTTGAATTACGGCTATTATGAAAGTTATATCAAAAATAAGATATATCAGTAATTTGTCAATAAGCCGACCGAATTGTAAAGATTGCGTAAAAGCGACCGCATCATACATAAGGCTAACCATTTTAAATGAACGGTATAATATTGATGTTTCGTTAGTACAGTTGCGAAAAAAAGGGTATAATAAAATAATGAAACGAGAACGACATTTTTTTATTTAAAAATCAGTCTTATACAAATGATATTTTTTACTTATTAAAAATCACATATAATTTTTATAAGGCACACATGCACATTATACGTGAATATAAAATCATCGGATTGGTAGAGTGACATTAATCTGTTGAGCCGCGTAATACTCCCGGGAACAATAAGACAATGAAAATATCCTTCATACAGAGCCATGTTTGTGCGATCTGAGAAACAAACTATGCACGGTGTTTCATAATAACCAATAAATGATTAATGCGTTATCTAAAAATAATTATTAAAAATGTGTTTACACGTAATGTCATTTAACCCAATATTTTCATGTATATCATAGTATCATCATCATGTCTATGATTTACATGAAAATTTTGGATTGAATGACATTACGGGTAAACACAATTTAATAATTAGTTTTAGATAACGCATTGATTATTTATTGGTTATTATGAAACACCGTGTATAAAAAAAATCATGCAACGCAAATTGATACTTGGCGAAGAATCTTAGATTAATTACCATGTAACACAATATTAGATGAAATTTAAAAAAGGAAACCCTACTAGCTAGCTTGAAATCCAACAATCATTTCATTCGGCAAGAACATAGCCATTTACGGCAATTCCTGTTAGCGTGGTGACTTATCGTCTTGTTTATCGCGATGATTGGGGCAACGGGGCAACATTTCCATTTTTAATGTTAATTTGGTTTTAAATATACAGGGTGGAAACTTTCAGCGGGGCAGTAAGGAGAAGTAGGTACCTAATCTGTTCCAGCTACACGAAAATTGTCTTAGGACTATCCATAATTTTTTATGGAATTTTGATCCCCATTCGAGATTTTCAAAAAAAATTACAGTTAGCAAGAAAATAGCCATTTTACATAAAAACATTTTTTGATGCCAATCGATCCTGTTTCTAATACTGATCAAAAACTTCTATGGGACCAACCATCGTTGGAGGAGTCCGATACTTAAAACCTAAACATAAATTGTCTAATAACGTTTGGCCTAAAACACATATCACCTAAAAACGAAATGCCTTATAACGTTTAGCCTAAATAAGTATGCATAAAGTCGAGAATACACATAAAGTCGTTTCTGGCGCTTCGCCGGCCGCTGCCGCGGCACGCTCGCTTCGCTCGCTCGGCTCGCACGCTTGGTTCATGTTCAAACCTACGCTCGTCGCTTCGCTCCTCGCTACCTATTTTTGACGTTATTAGGCATTTCGTTTTTAGGTGATATGTGTTTTAGGCCAAACGTTATTAGGCAATTTGTGTTTAGGTTTTAAGTATCGGACATTCGTTGGAGTACACAAAAAGTCACAAATTGCAAAAAACTTTTCCCCTACATTTTGTTAAGAATTTGTGTAACTGAAATACAAAAAATAAAATAATCACGTAGAATTTTACAGATATCAAAGAGAAGGCGTATTAATTTTCTTTTTTTATTAACTAACATAACTTGATGATGTTATTCTTATTTAAAATCTTGCTGTTTCTGGCCCACGATATCAAGTGCTCGAAGTGACCGCCATTTTGACGAATACATAAATTGATTCGTTTCTGTACCGACCTAGTGGCTGCTGACAATTTATTTGGATGAATTCCATACAAAATTGTGGTTAGTGAGTCTTTAAGTTCTCGAACACTATCGTATTGCTTTTTGTAAACCTCGCAGTTGTCAGGTAGCCCCACAAAAATAAATCTAGAGGCATTCGATCTGGACTACGCGCTTGCCAAGAAATAAGACCATGTGTTCCTATCCATTGATCACCAAATTGTCAAGATTATTTTTTATTTAATAATAACGAGTTCGAAATTTGAATTGTTTTTAAACTTATCTTTTTATTCAGTCAACAAAAAGATCACAAAACAAAGTCACAAAAAAAACTTTTGCGTAAAATTTTCATACAAAATGTACGGGAAAAGTTTTTTGCAATTTGTGACTTTTTGAGTACTCCAACGATGGTTGATCCCATAGAAGTTTTTGATCAGTATTAGAAACAGGATCGATTGGCATCAAAAAATGTTTTTATGTAAAATTGCTATTTTCTTGCTAACTGTACATTTTTTTGAAAATCTGTGAATGGGGATCAAAATTCCATAAAAAATTATGGATAGTCTCCTAAAACCATTTTCGTGTAGCTGCAACGGATAAGGTACTTCTCCTTACTGCCCCGCTGAAAGTTTCCACACTGTATACTTAAGTCATTAAATTGTATAATAATACTGTTGATTATCATGATTGCAATTTACAAAAAAGAAAACTGGTAGAAATATTTAAAAATCGGTTGTCCGAATTACAATTCTACCCGACTGTACACTACGTCACATACTACGCTGCTAATTTGCGAAGTATACCCGTATGTACGGTGCGGTCGCTTTTACGTAACCTTTATAATTCGGTCGGCTTATTGACAAATTACTGATATATCTTATTTTTGATTTAACTTTCATAATAGCCGTAATTCAAAGCTGAAATTAACAGGATTGTTTATTGATGGAACATTTTAATTTGTTCATAGTATGATATGTTTCCTTGTTTAATGGAAGCTGAGTATTAGATGACTTAAAAAAACCTTTTTAAAATTCTCTATATGTTCATATTGCGTAAAGTTACATAATCTAAGTTTACTGTCGTTATAAAGGTGTACCAAGGGTACATGTTACAGCCTTTTATTTCACTGTAAGTGTACTGGTTTACTGAGAAATTCGTTTTTTCTGATTTTTGAAAACATTTAATTACATTGGTATTCATCAAGCAAATCAAAAACTAATGCTTGAACAAATTTGAACAAATTAAGGTCTATTATTGGTATTTTTTTCAAACTTCTATGTTCAACCGATTTCGAGATCTGGGATATCCTAAAACGTTACCGCAGCAAAATCTTAAATAACTTAAGAAATACAACATGCACAAATTTTGCTATTCACAAACATTTAATACGCAACAAAAGCTATCTATTCATGTATTTGGTTCTGGATGGAAACGATTTTATAAAAAAAGATTTTGCCAGGGTAACGTTTCGAACATTACTCCAGCAAAATCTGTTTTTCTCGAATAACTTTAAAACTACAATGCGAACAAATTTTGCTATTCATGAACTAATTTCTCCTCATGATGAACTAATTATTTGATATACTCTCACTTCTCTAAAGCACAACATTTTGCTGTGGTAATGCACACCAATATTGTTTTATTCATAGGATCATGCAGATTACCGGCAGGCTTATTACGGAAAAAGCAACCGGTTGGTAATTGTACAATGCATGGCATGGCGATCAACAGATCAACAAAGTATCTCTTAAGTGGTCTGTGATCAAAAACCAAATTAAACAATCGGTCGCTGTGTCCAAGCGTCGACGTGCATTTTTGGTTCTTCAGTCGCTCGCATGTTTTTTTTATTGTTACTAAGTTGGCAAACAAGCAAACTGCCCACCTGATGGTAAGTGGGAACAGTCACCTATAATACATGTGACTCCTGTGAGATTCGCAGTAAAACTACAACCCCCACAAGAACCACTGTGTATGTTGCCAACTTGTGACATCAAATGTAAAGTCACGGTAACCGGTAATTTCAGTGCCATATCTTACCGTTCAAACCGGAACACAGCAATGCAAGCACTGCTGCTTTGCGGCAGAAATAGGTAAGACGGAGGTACCTATGCACACGACCCTGGTACAGAGTCTTCCTCCGGTAAATGCGGTAAATCCGGTAAATGTGGCGCTGTCGTAGCTCAATCCAACGTTCCATAATACGAATTTGCGATTTATAAGCCATAATTGTACAATCGCATCAGCAATTGCGACTCCCTCTAAAGATCGGTAAAAAGCCTGCCGTGTTCCCAAACGTTAATCCACTGGAGATATTTCCGCACTGAGAAGAGTAGGTGGTTTACTCGTATTGTGTAAGAATAACAATATTGTTTTTAGTTTGATAGTCATTGTGGCGTCCATCTATAGGTACAAGTCTCTACAGCACTGCGGTGGCTAGGCTAGGTGTCTGTATATATGAGAAGAGTGTGTATATGTACTACTTATACTAGCTATGGTCAGTCCTTTAGTTGGTCCTTTTGAAGACGGACGGCGTGGGAGTTTGCGTGTCCCGGAGATGCCGTCACTCACTGCAGTCGATTGGTGTGTTTGTATGCGTGTAAGTGTGTATGTATGTACCTATTTGTATGTGTATTAGCTGTGGTCAGCCTTCAACTTCCTCCTGAGCACAGACGGCAAACTGGGCACTGGGTGAACTTAACATGTAAAAAAAAATCACCTCACCCACCAGCGACAAATACTCACCAAAGTCCATAAACGATTAAAGAAACAATTCAAACGTGCTAATAATAGTGGCACGATCGTTGCTAATGACAGCCGTAACCGGATACGAATGGATGAGCTTTGATCACGACAGCGTAGACTATTTAGCCGATAAAATATACGCCAGGAGGTAGTAGCCACCTAATCGTGAGCAGGCGGTTGAGATAGGGCGGGAACGTGCCTGGCACCGGGCGGGCGGCGTGCGACCTTACAAACTGGGCGATAATAACGCAAACGGAGCTGTGTGGTATTCAAGAAAGTTCGGATCTCCTTTGGTAGTAAGTAGTAATATACCTACTGTTTATTTCTGGCAATAAATACAATTTTTCAGTGACGAATACGGACTAAGAACTTTTATGAGAAGACAAGCGAGTATCAGTTACAAAACCGATATAAGCACGGAATAGTTGGCACTTGATATTAAAACATGGTCTGACTTTATTCATAATTAAAACAAATTCAATATTTCAAATTTACTACCTGACCAAAAAAAACTCTGTATTATTTTTCGGCGACAAACTAATATTAGGTATGGGACCATGGGCACCATGGGAATTTCTGGATAAAACGACTATTTCGGCTCCTTTGCCTTTTCCGTGTCATTATTCCGAGGAAGACTCAATTCTAGATGCCAGCAAAGCTATAAATCAAAATCATAAATCGATTTTCCAATTAACTCGTCCAAAGAATCCGATGAAGAAAGTTTCAGCGTTATGGCAGTTTGCCACAATAAGGTCTTGTTATTCTTCGTAACCCGGGACCCTGACTTGACTGTAATTATATAAATAGATCAAATATGTAATAAATAACAAGATTTTTCCTAAATTCCCAAATTTTAACTAGGTACTACATTAGTCGCTCTTTTTTTTTAACTTTCCAGGTGATCATTCCTTCCCACCGACAGCAATATAAAAAGTGATGTTGTATGTATTTTAATATACTTGACTTTTTGGTGTTTTTGAAGTCGGTTTTTATTTTTATTATAATTTAATATTTTTGATTTTGCATTTTCTTTAAAAATGCTAAATAAATGTACGTAGGCATTTTAGATTTTATAGTTATATTAGTTTATTTTAATCATTTTATTTATGTACCTACTAGAATTTTATGCTATTTTGTATGATGTACGTAATAATAATATGATATTTATTCTTAATCAGCTATTCCATTCCCGGTACATCTACCGCATTTCCTTATTCTGCTCCACCCGAAGGTTAACTGGAAGAAAATACCTCAAGCATTAAGTCCGCCTTTGTACCAAAATTATGTATGTATGTAAGTATTAAAGAATATATAAATAAATAAATTGAATTATGAATCAATTTTAAAAAATGCCTCGGACGGGAATCGAACCCGTGACTTCAACATACCGGGTTGACGCCTTAACCACCTGTGCCACCGAGCTCTTACTAGTAGCCAGAATGCTAAATTTGTAGTCACTAGAGCGTGTTTGGGACTCATTGTACTTTGAAGATAACGTTGTAGGGACCAAAAAATGTTATATAATATTTTTCATTTCACTGGTGGGGAAGGCGGCCAGGGGACCAATCGCGCTAATTTACAGTTAGAACGGACCGCTGAGGTTCAATTCCAATCCAGTCCTAATTACAATTCAACTTTGGACAAATTTGGTATCCAAGTAAATTCGATTCGGCTGTAACTTATTAGTAGAATTGGACCATTGTAGTTCAATTCCAATCCAACTGCATTTATTTATCGTGATTGGCCTCCAGCCCCCCTAGCACGTCCACCAAAACACGATATGATAAAGCGGTTTATCGCGGCGAACAGTCAAAATACAATAGGGTTTCGACGTATTTTGACAGTTCACCGCGATAAATCGCTTTATCATATCGTGTTTTGGTGGACGTGCTACGGGGGCAGGGTGTTTCAAAGATTTCAAGTAAAAATAGTGTACACATAAAAATGGTTTAACGTGACAGATTAATGTATACACGCTAAAAAGTAGGTACTAAGGTGCTATTAAAATCTAACGATTCGAATCTGTCACAAGGGAGTATGAGAGTCACAAAATTACAAACCAAAAATGATAGCAGTCAAATTATTCTTTTTTATTTTAAAGAAAATAATAACGGGAATAAGGGGAGACAATAATCTGACGATTTCAGTTAGCCAAAGTATAAAAAAATATGAACCCCTCCCCCCACCACAAAAGGCTCACATGTAGTGGAGGTACTTCTCATATCTTAATCTGACGCGCTCGAGTAACTGCAAAAATCCCCTCTTAGGCTCCCCTACTATAGCTCCGACCTACTATTGAACTTTATTCATTCTCATCTCATTCATTACGTTTACGTATCAACATCCATTTTAGAAATCTTTAAAGAACTCTTGAAAATTGGTTAAGAATAAATAAAGCATTGCAACCTCTTCCTTTGTCTTTTTTTACTTTAAAACTAGTAGAATAGATTGCAAGGAAAAAACTGAAAACTGTAGGTTAGGTAGACATTGTGATCACACACAGCGGAGAATCAACTACATGTTGCATGCTTGCTGGCATGCTGCAGGCTTGTTTGCATGCTTGTTTGCATGCCTACATGCTTGCTTCCTTGCTTCTAGCGCGCAGCATTAATATCATTAGATTAATCGTTCGTTAGTGCTGTTTAGTTTAATCAAAATTAAGTAAGTTAAACAGTACGTGAGTCGATTAATATGCGTTATGAACATACCTATATGTAGTTATTTTGAAAATAGTTCAAATGCGTTTAGTTAGTTATTATACTTAATATGTAACCAAGAAATCTAGTTTGACACGTTGAAATTTTGTATGAAAAATGTGAAGTTGACTAGCGAAAGTTCGGGATACGATAGGTAGATTAACTATAGATCCGCCAGGGCCGCTACACCATGGGCACGGCGTGAGTGTGCTGCCCAGTGGATGCGGCCAAGAAAATTACCTCTACCAAGAGGTTGCTTGTGGGCTGGTCCGCCGCAAAAGTGAAGATCCTCCAGCCTCGTGAAATGCGGTGCTTTATAGGTGTCTCGAATCGGGTCACCTGAGGGTTGACTGTAGGGCGGAGGTTGATCGGAGCACGCTGTGCTACCGGTGCGGAGAGGCAGGGCATAGGGCGTCGACGTGCTCGTCGCAGCCCAAATGCCCGTTATGCACGGTGGCTGGGAAACCGGCGGACTATCGCCTTGGGGGTAAGACCTGTTCTGCCCCCAAGGCACCCATCAGCAGAAGAAGGAGGGCTGCGCCAAATTGGCCACCCGAGACCTCAGGCAGGACGGAGATGGAGGTCACCGAGGACATCATTGGGGCCCCCATCCTCCAGGAGGAGGCGGCCGCGGGAGGGGAAGTACCCCGCGTAAGAAATAGACCCCAAACCATAAGAATAACTAATAAGTATTATTAGTTATTCTTATGCCCAAACCCAGGACACCTAGTGCTGGGACATGTCGGGGTGAAGTGCGGCGCAAAACACCTGCGTCGCATATAAAGAAGCAGAGTCTGACGACGGACGATTCACAGGCCGGGGGTCAGTGGGAACAAGGCTCGCTGTTGTCTCCTTCCCCCTGTCTTGTAACAGACGGAGAAGCTGCTGGGGGGTTTTTAGTGGGTAGGACCGGCCCGGGGAGTCCCACATATCCTCGTGGTTTGGCTCGACCACGAGGAATGCATAAAAGCATTTTAACCCTCTTAAAAAAAGGTAGTTTAACTATAGATGGTTATAATTATTTACCACCGAAATTTTATTAAAAAAATATCACCATCACCTTGTCTTTTTCCTACACTTATATGGGGTCAGCGCAACTCGTTTTCTTCTTTCAATTGCTTCTATCATACGTCATCTCTGTACATATTCTTCGTATACATATCCTAGCTCATGTTGTTAATTCATACATATTCTTTTATTCGTCTGCATTCATAAGCAGGATAATTGTATTTAAAAAAATAGTTTAACCAATATTTTACAAATTATTTGAACCAATATTTTAAAACACTAAACAAAAGCACTGTATCTACCTTAGATACTTTCCAACCGTTTAATTTACTTGCTCCGATTAAATGGTTTAAACAGCATACCCAGTTAGCTTTCCAGTCACGCGATGATATAACTGAATCTAGCCAAAGCAGAGGCCTGTGTTGAATTTATGATTCTTCCGTAAACAGAAATCTATTTTGGTATCTACCACTAGACTTGACCGCATGTTGAAATAATTAGTACTTCTTTGTACTAAAATTGTATTCTTGTTCTGCGTTAGAAATTTTTTTCTTCAAATAATTTATAAGAGGCACCATGCTGTTGACATTGGGGCGACAATAGACAGCGTCCGTTGTAAGTACTGTGGGTTGTAAATTAATAGTACATTAAGATATAAGTGCGGTATGTTGGTTATAACTCACGAGGCGGAATTTTATCCCGAGGCGAGGGCGTAATAGTGCCGAGTGTGTATAACCAATATACGCATGTATACCATACCACCTTTTTCAACACACGTGTGAGTTGGAATAAATAACACAAATCATTGTAAATTTGTAGACAAAACTAAATAATATGAAAACAATCGTTTGAAAAATCATGTAGTTCGTTTATGTCTTTTATATTACCTCTAGCTTTTAAAAAATATAGTACATTATTGGCGCGGCGGCAAGTGCAGCATTGCCGGACTCTGTGATGCCTGCCTCGGCTATAATACATAAACATGCTATAAATATAGTCCCTAACTCTACTCCACTATATTTATAGCACGTTTATGCCTGCTGCTTGAATCGCCAGTAGATAAATAAATAAGGCGGTATGACAGATTCACTATTTAAAAAACCGGCTTCAAAAACACTTAAAAAAGTCGAAACTAAATATAAGAAAACACACATAGTATTTGTAGGGTTTCGTAATGAACAACCACAGGGCCAATTTTAATAAAAATGTGTTGCAAGACACTACTTCTTGCGAAATTCATTGGCGTATTTAGAGTTTTTTTTCAGGGGCGTGATTTTGTATGAAGTTATCAGTATTTTGACGTCCATCATTGAATTTTGAATCGGTAGCCCTACATCCTGGTGTGGGTACGACGAATAAATATATTTGTAAGGAGAGTTATAAAATATGCATTTAATTATGACGTAAATCAAATCTTTGTTGGTCATGGGGCGGTTTTCGACATTGTCCCAGTTCGACATCTCTACGCGTTTCTGAGAAAAAGGGTCTTTGACAGACAAACAGACGGACAGAGGGACAGACGGACAACGAAGTGATCCTATAAGGGTTCCGTTTTTCCTTTTGAGGTATGGAACCCTAAAAACGTCGGACTCCGAAGCTTAGGTTACGAATTCACGGAGCACAACAATATTGAAACAGAGACAAACGTATAGCGCCATCCCGCAGGCTTAATTATTACCGATCTTTAGAGACAGTTACAATTACTTATTGCTTATAAATCGCAAATTCGTATCGTGGAACTGTTATGAACGGTATTAGTAGGCACGGAAATGCTTGACTTGCTATTTCAATTTAAATAAAAGTACCTAATTGCAGTCATTTAAGCTGGACATTGACGATCAGTTTTTCGCGTCAGTCTAGATGTAAAACTGTGGCGTCACTCCAATGGTTTTATGCCAACTAGATTTGCCCATTCACGGGCGTCACTCCGGCTCTTCAGTTTTCGACCGGCCGGGCTGTTTAAAGAACGTGTACTACCTATTTGTGTCGAGAAAAAAGTGGATTCTGATTCTGAAGAAACATAAATTCTTACTGCGGTTACTCTTTGTTGCCAAATACTTACCTAAAAGCAAAAAAGAAAGCAATGGATGAAGGAATGACTTAAAAAAAAATCAATTAACTCACGTCAATTAAAATAGGAAGCAATTCATCTAGAGCTTTTTGTCGATGCTGTTTTGTTTTATAATTTTTGTCCGATACTTTCCACAAACATTCAGAATTTTTATATTTTTCAATAAATTCTGTCATTATGACACGTCTAGAGGACAGCGACGCCGTCATTGTATCAACAAAATACCATACACAGCAGCACAGCACGCTAAATCACCGCGCGGCGCGGGCGCTGCGCACGAACTGACGCGATTGGCATGACGATCACACACTCACGTTCAGTTTGGCGCGACGCGCCGGGTTGGATTTATGGTAGCCCCGGAAATTTCGTGCAGCTCGTCAGTTAAAACTCTGGAGTGATGATTCGACACTCACGATCAAATTTAGGATGGATGTCAGTTCAACTGACGCGCAAAACTGATCGTCAATGTCCAGCTTTACAGAGTTGAGTAGTTGTCTTAAGCTGGACATTGACGATCAGTTTTGCGCGTCAGTTGAACTGACGTCCATCCAAAATTTGATAGTGAGTGTCGAATCATCACTCCAGAGTTTTAACTGACGACGCTCCACGAAATTTCCGGGGCTACCATAAATCCAACCCGGCGCGTCGCGCCAAACTGAACGTGAGTGTGTGATCGTCATGCCAATCGCGTCAGTTCGTGCGCCGCGCCCGCGCCGCGCGGTGATTTAGCGTGCTGTGCTGCTGTATATGGTATTTTGTTGATACAATGACGGCGTCGCTGTCCTCTAGACGTGTCATAATGACAGAATTTATTGAAAAATATAAAAATTCTGAATGTTTGTGGAAAGTATCGGACAAAAACTATAAAACAAAACAGCATCGACAAAAAGCTCTAGATGAATTGCTTCCTATTTTAATTGACGTGAGTTAATTGATTTCTTTTTTTAAGTCATTCCTTCATCCATTGCTTTCTTTTTTGCTTTTTGGTAAGTATTTGGCAACAAAGAGTAACCGCAGTAAGAAATAATGTTTCTTCAGGATCAGAATCCACTTTTTTCTCGCCACAAATAGGAAGTACACGTTCTTTAAACAGCCCGACCGGTCGAAAACTGAAGAGCCGGAGTGACGCCAGTGAATGGGCAAATCTAGTTGGCATAAAACCATTGGAGTGACGCCACAGTTTTACATCTAGACTGATGCGAAAAACTGGTCGTCAATGTCCAGCTTTAAGCTGCATCCGCGTAAGGAAGTAAAAGTGAGGTCCCTAATATTAGTTGTGATTGTGACTGTAGTTTTCGGGAATTAATCCCTGTGTAACAATTGTAAAAAAAAAAGACTTCCGCACCTGCCCTCCTTTTTTTTTTCCTCGGGGGGAAATGCGTAACCGCACCGTACCCGCGAGCGTGTGTGGCGCTCTCCCGGCAGAGTGCCAGGCCTACCCACTAAAACCCCCCGGTGTTCTCCCTGCCCTTAAGGGCGCGCTAGTTAAGGTCCACACTGCGACTCCACTACCTACGCGCCCGGGCAAGCCCGACCTACTGGTCGGGCTATCGCCAAGGGGGGATTGCCCGAGAACACCAGGGCAATCCCCAGACGGAGGGCCTTACGGCGGCGTGCACGGGGCTAACCTTGCACGCAGGCCTCCACGGCAGGATCATTAGACGGGAAATCGTTTGTGCAAATGCCCGCCTTCGCCTGCCTATCCGTCTGCGGCGGATGGGAGCGGCTTGAGGATCTGCCTCCCGCTCCCTCTCCGCGGTCCTCGCAGAAGGAGGCGACAGTCCCCCATTCCGCATCGCCGCGGAGCATGGCCACGACCATGCTCGGCAGCGAGAGGTCTCCGATTCCCAGCGCAGCGTAAAGCTCGCTGCGCTGGGGTAGCCATGCCGGGCACTCCAATAGGATGTGCTCGACAGTGTCGTCGGGAGCGTCGCAGTGGTGACACCGCGGCGTTTCTTCCCGACGCGCGACCCGGTGCAAGTAGTGACCGAAGCAGCCATGCCCGGTCAGTACCTGCACCATGCGGAACGTGAGACTACCCTGCCGGCGCCCAACCCACTCCTCCAACACCGGACGAATCGCGTCGATCGTCCGGTGGCCGGCAGCTGGTGAGGCGAGTGCCTCACCCCACTGACGCAGAGCCTCCCTCTGCGCTATGGTACGAATCCGCTCCACCTCTTGTGGAGCGGACCGTCCCCCTCGTTCACGAGTAGCAACCCGATGTCGATACACCTCCGCCAGGACGCGTGCGTCGACATGCCACGGCGTTTGGCCCGCAAGAACGCAGGCCGCGCCGTGACTGACCGTGCGTTACGCTCGCACGGCTCCGCACCTGCCCCCCTAGACAAATGCCACACGCTAACTTATCTGCAGACTTCGTTACTCAGAAAAAATGTATGGAAATGACATTGACTTACGACAACCTCACGCTATTTTTTCCGCAGCTAATGTCATCTCCTTACATTTTTTCTGCCGAACGACTGCAGAAAACTTAGCGTGTGGCTTTTGTCTAGGGGAGCTGACCGCCTAACAGCCCTAACAGAACGTTAGATTGCGCTACGACAGCGCCACATGCGAGCGGCTGACGAACTAAAAGTGCACGTGATCGCTTGGACACAACGACCAATGTGTTGTTGATCACATAGCCATTGTACAATTGGGATGATGACTGAATTCTATTTTTTACATCTCGTCATTAAATATTAAAATACCGTGGAAAAAGATGCAGTCCTGTGAAATTAGAATTAAAATCGGCTTAGAAATACATTAGATACAAACATTTTAAGTTGTTAATTTGAAGGCGATTAGACAGAGAGATCCGACATCAATCGTGACGTCATCATTGAGTACGGCCATATAAACTCCTTGTAAATTGCCGTTTTGCTAGAAAGAGATGGAGAAAAATCTTTAATACCTTATATCTTGGTTGTTTTTATAGTTATTCGAAAACCGATTTTTTCTTTCTGTTTATTATATGAATGAGCTTCTATTAACGCAAAAAAATTTTTTTAGTCATCTAGCCTATTAGGAACTGGCCGTTAATTGTACAATGGCAACGCGATCAACAAAGTATCTCTAATGCTTTGGCTCCATTATCCCCTATCGTCCCGAAGCTTCGTGCAATGACGCGATACATACACGCATATGGGACCAGTCATATTCGGCTATCGTCCCGAATATTCGAACTTTGTATGCGTTATCGGGCGTGTGGCGGTACATCAAAGGGTTTTTGCGCGCTAACTATTCGCGTTGCGTGGTCACATTAGCGTTGTTCATTTCGGCGGTTGCTTTCATTTGTTAGACGTGTGCGAATGACTCTAGTAAATGAGATGAAATGAAGGATGGATAATAAATGCATCATATAATTATTAGCACACATATAAAAGAAATTCGTCGTCTATAATTAAGCGTCTACTAATTTCGGCCATCTTGGATTATTGCACGATTAAGTATTGGATGATAGTTCGTGCAAAATGACGAAGCCGCTAATGGGACCACAGTACCTATACAGGATGTAACTGAACACCCCAATAACATTTAAGGGTATGTATCCATCAGAATTAGAGAGTCTGTAGGAAAAATATTAGGGCTAACAAACCTCCTTTTTTTCCCATACAAACTAAATAAATTATTTTTTGGTATTAAGTGCCGACAGCCCTACGTAAGCGTACGAGGAATACTACGCTCACGTCATACAACCTAAATAAATTATTTTTTGGTATTAAGTGCCGAAAGCCCTACGTAAGCGTACGAGGAATACTAAGCTCACGTCTGTCACGTGTCATTTTGTGTTTAAATTTATTTTGTGTTAAGAGCTGATTATGGTTGTCACTTGAAAGTTTTTGCTTTCAGTTTAAAATCAAATAACTCTGAAAGTATTGGGGTTCTAGGTCTCAGACAAACACCGAAGGTCCATTTAGTATCTAACTTATATGCCCCTTAAATGTTATTGGGGTGTTCAGTTACACGCGGTATACGCGATAATTTTTTAGGTATACAAAACGTCCGAAGCTTGGGCACGAATTGATTCGGGACGATAGGCGATAATGGAGCCAAAGCATAAGTGATCTGTGGTCATCAACAACCAAATTAAACAATCGGGTCGCTGTGTCCAAGCGTTGACGTGCATTTTAACATAACGTTCCATAATACGAATATGCGATTGATAACCAATAATTGTACAACCGCAGCAGTTGCGACTGTCTCTAAAGATCGGTAGTAGCCCTGCCGCTCTCAGTGTGGTTTTTAATATTGTTTTGAGCGATAACGGTTAGGGGGCAGAGGCCCAATTCTACTAATAAGTTACAGCTGAAGGCTTGGGCAAACCGAACGCAGCACAGGAGCGGCGCGGGGCGTGCGCAGCACAGGAGCGGCGCGGGGCGTGCGCAGCGCAGCAGACGTCACACCGCACGCGTCGCAGTTGAAAGTGGTTGCAAAGCAGCTTGAGCGCGGCGCGGGCCCGCGTTGAAGCTGCGCTCAGTGTGACGTGGGCGCGTGTGCTTGCGCGCGGTCGTGTCGTGACGTCGTGAGTAATATACCTAATTTGTGCAGTCGTGATAGTTTTGTTTTGCTGTAGCCGACAAACTCCAGTATGATTATGTCGAGCGATACGTACTCTGATGAAGAAGAATTCCTGTTACTTTTGGCTATGGGTAAAAAAGAACATGGGTGCACGATATACATACAAGAAGAGAGCAATATGGACAATATCATCGTCTATTCAGGGAATTCAAATCTCACGAAGATCGATTTTTGCCATTAATCACGTATTTCGATGTTTATGGTGGCCACAAACAAACATCAAACTATACTGAAAATTGGTAATATTTTTTTCATTTATACATGCTGCCTACCCTACCCCAAATCTCTGTGCACGCCCCTGTAAAACTATTTTTTCAATTTATTCCGGTTTTACTGCCATGCACGGGTACTTATCCCGTAGGAATTTTGGGATATTATATAGTCTATGCATTGATTTACTACCAAACGTAGATAACTCATGAACGATTGAAAAGTAGGCCGGTGAAGAACTGCTCAATCGCGACTCGTGCAGTTCCTTTCCATAGTGAGTGATTAGCTGTCGGCACGTAAACATGCCGAAGTGCGCATTCAAAAACAATAGCCAGAAACGACAGAAAAAAGAAGGGATTTCATATTTTGCGCGAGTAAACTCATTACACATCTTATCATGTATTCAAATATTCGATTTATACGTAAAAACCAATCAAAAACAATTATTTTAATCATAAACATGTCGCTTCGCGTCAGTGTCAGTACATCACAATCGTCTCGCTCGCACGGGCGTCGTATCACGATGTGTTATCTCAATCATGCGTTGGAGCGACAACGCGATAAGCAATTTCAAGCATTATGTTTGAGAGTATAAAGTTGATATTTTCTTGTAGCAATTACCAAAACGTCGTTTGATCTGCGGCTAGGTTTGAAATGATGTAACTTCCCACGGTTGTACTTAAAATAGTTGCCGTAATAATGCGGAATAAGGTTGAATTCGATAAATACGGTACTTTCTTTATGGTAATTTTTATTCGGGCGTGCGTATTCAAGTATATATCAGCGAGTACAAATGTATAGTCGATTAGGTGACAGATTTCAAGCGCGTTTTTGTATGAAGCGCTCTATCTACGTTTGGTAGTAAATCAATGAGTCTATGACATTCAGGAATAATTCGGCTTTTTATTAGTAAAAGAATTTTCAAAATCGGCTCAGTAAGTCCCGAGCATTTCGGTGGTAGGTATCCATGATTGTGTTTGTAAAAAAATACAACTATCGAGTAGCTGCGCTGCAGCTGCGTTGCTGCTGCCGACCGCCCCGCGCGCAGTGTGACGGGCTAGTATGGCGGTCATAATATAGTAACACAACGCCGAGCACACGCATTCGTGCTGCTCCCGAGCTGCGCAGCTGCCGCCGGTGTGTCGTGCGGCGCGGCGGCTCGAGCGCAGCGCAGCCACGGAGCAGCTTGAGCGCGTGTGCGCGCTAAAATTTGGTGTGTCGGGGTCGGGCTTCAATTATTAGTTCTTATAACACAGCTAGCGCGGGCCCGCGTTCGAGCTGCGACGCTCCTGTGCTGCGTTCGGTTTGACCAAGCCTTTAATCTGCGATCGACCAATCGGAGAGCCTATATTGACTTCCAACTGTTCGATGACGTGATAATGTGGCGTTCTGAGGGCCTATTACCGATCTCATGGTTTTGCAAATGATATCATAGTGCAAGACGAAAAATACGATTTCCGGTCAGATTTTGATCATTTGTTCATTATTTAATGATGACATCATTGAAATTATGCCATAGTGATGATATCATTGGAGATCGGTAATACGAAATGCATGCATACTTTTTCTCAAACTTATACCATGTCATACAATGAAAGATCCATAATTGGCCTGCTGATTGGATTGGTCGATTGCAACGGTTTAGTTTCGATTCGGCTGTAACTTATTAGTATAGAACTGGGCTTCAGGTGGTTGCGTGCCGCACAGTTAAATACACGATCATGTAACATTTCATGGAAAAAAATGGCTAATCAAATCGATTGACATGAATTCCCGGCTTCAAGGTTGGCTTCTGTAACAGTTTGAATGCTATTGCTGACTGTGCTAAACGTATTATTGAAGCTTGTAATAAGATACGTATTTAATAACATAAAGGATATTCGTAAAGAAATCGATTTGGGCTTACGATGAAACAATGTTGTTAAGTCCACCAAAGGATTGTGGTAGAGAATTCGAACTAACAAGAGGCGCTAATTTTAAGATTTAAAATGAAATCTTCTAAACATGTAGGAGCGTTAAGTACGGATGTGGTACGGAGTTAGTATGCTTTATTTAGCACTGACAATAACCTGAATTGATCACTTTTTTAAAGTCGGGATCTTAGGTGCTTCACTGATGAACATAAATAGTTTAGTAGTTTAGAATTTGATTAAGAAAAGAGATAATATGTATATGGGAGATTAGTAGCGCTTTATAACGATGACCATTGGCTTATCTAGTTTGAGGTGGGCACGGCCCACCCGGCCCCCTCTCTATATACGTCTATGACGATGGCGAATTCTAAGGGTGATAATAAAATGGTGTGATCTATGCAAAAAATTAACTTAAACATCTAGAATGGCGATCAAAACTGCATTGGGAGTTTTTAGGTGGTTACAATGTCAGTTCCTAGCCACAATAATCGCATTTGGTTTAGGCGAGCGCACATAGGCAGACCGGACTGTCCTTACACTTTTTCTCGTGTTTGCTTTGTCAAAAGAGCAACACAGATTTGTTTTAGAGAAATAGAACTATTAAACTTATATACTTACTTAGATAAGTTTTAACGAACGGATCGAACGAAACCCTCAGTGTGTGAGGCGAGTCCAAGGTATGCGATGCGAGTAAGTATTTCATTCGTCTGACGTTCAGCACTCGTCGAGTTACTTTTGTGTTCGATTTTCCGCTGATTTTCGTTTTGTTTTCAACGGAAATTAAAATAATATTGATTTTCGTCGTAATGTTCTATTGATTTTCATCGCAAAAGAAGCAGACGTCTATAAGAATCCAGCACAGATGTTTTTTTCATTTTTATTTTATTTCGTTATCTGTAATTTTGGATGTGTTTCTGCGTGGTTTCTGCTCATATATTTTGATACATCTTGGAATAAGCAACATCGGTACGGCATTCACGGGTCATTACCACGCCGACAGAAGGTATTCGTGTGAATCTGACGAGTTTCACTATCCATCGATCTGCTCCGTCCATTGTTTGCATGTCTCGAGATTTATTCGCTTTCTCCCGGCACCAGAGCTGTGACCAGAGTCACCAGACGATCTGCTTCATGGAATATGTTAATGTCTTTTCCTTGTTAGGTTCTAATAAACAGCGCTTAGCTTGTGGACAGCGGTCAAGTATCTTTTTAGAGAACCTTTGGATTTATTGTTTTTTTCGCTCGCGCGCAAACAAAACACCGTCATTTCAACCGCTATAATGATGTACGTAATACTGTTTGATCAAGAAAGTGGTCTATATCAGTTTTCATACTCAAACTTTTGAACCCATTAAAATCCATTTGAAATACTAGTGGATGAATAGACAAAATGTTTAACAGCTAAAGATTACGGTTTCTACTTACTCATGTTTTGTATAACTCCTGCATACACTTGATGCCAGAAAAGCTATCACAGCAACTCTTAAGCTCTGATGAATCACTGACAAGTTGGATTGACGCTTCGCGACATGACAATGACAGAGAATCCGTGGTCAGCATACCACGTAATGCCGTATTCACCTCACCTTCCTACAATTAAATAGTTTGTTAACATTAGTTCTGTTGTTACTTGTTTGTTACATAGGTCCCAATTGTTATCAACTTAACATTTTAACCGTTATCGTAAAATGTGTCGTAGCCTTGGGTGTCTATTGAAAAATTACTATTCAAAATGTAAGGTTCAACCCTTACAATTTTTTATATGAATAGATGACCTAATTTTTATATAGGAACGTTTCAAAATACGCCACAAGGTCACTTTCGCATTGTTATTAATGTTCCGGTGTTTGAAGGAAGGCCAGGTGAACAAGGCTTTAGGAAAGAATTTTCTATTATGAACAGCTATTCAATATTATGTATTAGTTAGTTGTTTCGATGTTTTGTCAATTTCTTGAAACATCGAAATTGCTGATTGTTCGCGTAGCTTTGGTTCTTGACACATATTACTATCCCAGGAATTCTTGAAACTGCTTTATGAGAAATATTTTCGATTAGTTAGATGTATGTAGATTTCTTTAATAACATGGATGGTAAAAAAGTAAAAGTACATTGGTATAATGTAGGGAGGGGTTCTTGACGTACAACTCGGGTTTTTTTGTATCTTGTCTATTTTAAACGGGCCTTGGTAATAGCGATTCAATGGAGTCTATGTTGCTGAAGCTCGGATAATGGATTCTAAATTCTAATATTCAACAAAAGAGGTGACACTTAAATCACGCCATTATTCAGCATAATAATGATCTTAATTCAAAAACTTTGATACCTAGCCATAAAATTTCGAAAGTAAACAATGACTTTCTGATATATTTTATTAAAAGTACTAATAGCTCTAACAGCATTAATACATACAGGCTGGCCTAAGAATCTACTGAAAATGCTTGAGAGATTTTATGACAAACTTTATGGCCCCGATTTATCGTTCTACCGATCTACCGTGTTCGAGGATTCTGGAGAAGAAGATCGAGTTTTTCATGCTACAAACATGAGAATAAGAATAAGATATTAAGTTCGTGACAATTTGTCGTTGGTTCTTGGTGTCATATTTTACTAATTTTCTCTACATTGTTAATTAGATGGCGCGGTTACGGACTTAGAATATGACTCTCGCCGCTCACTTTCTTCCCGTGGATGTCGTAAGAGCCGACTAGGGACTTAAGAGAAAACACTAAGAGCGAGATAATTAGAAAAAGCTATTTGTAAAATGTATTGGTGCAGAGTACCAATGTGTTTTTCGTTTTTCGAATTTCATATGGTACTCGTACATTGCTATCGTAAGGCAACCTGCATACATCTGCGAAGAAAATAAATTCAAAGGTGTATGTGAAGTCGACCAATCCGCACTAGGCCAGTGTGGTTGACTAACGCCTAATCACCCTAACATAGGGTAGGCTCGAGCCCCTCGGTGGGGACGTAAATTAGCTTTTAAGACAGCTATAAAAAAAACAAAATAGACGTTTAGTGGTCCCCTGGTCCCTCCTCCAAAACTAGGTCTAGGTTCCATACATTTTTTCTGAGGAACGACTGCGGAAAAGTTTGGCAAAGTGTGGCATTTGTCCAGGGGGACTGACCCCTTCCGTACGGTGGCCCTTCTGAGACGTCCACAGAGGGTCATAGCAACCCGGGCCGTGCGAGCCTATCGCACGGTCAGCCACGGCGCGGCCTGCGTTCTTGCGGGCCAAAAACCGTGGGATGTCGATGCACGCGTCCATTCGGATGTGTATCGGCATCGGGTTGCTGTACGAGAACGGGGGGGACGATCTGCTCCACAGGAGGTGGAGCGAGTTCGTACCCTGGCGCAGAGGGAGGCTCTGCGCCAGTGGGGTGAGGCACTCGTCTCCCCAGCTGCCGGCCACGACGATCGAGGCGATTCGTCCGGTTTTGGAGGAGTGGGTTTGGCGCCGGCAGGGCAGCCTAACATTCCGCATGGTGCAGGTACTTACCGGGCATGGCTGCTTCGGTCACTACCTGCACCGGGTCGCCCGTCGGGAGGAAACGCCGCAGTGTCACCACTGCGACGCTCCCGACGACACTGCCGAGCACACACTATTGGTGTGCCCGGCTTGGCGACGCCAGCGCAGTGAACTCAACGCTGCGCTGGGAGGCGGAAACCTCTCACTGCCGAGCATGGTCGTGGCCATGCTCCGTGGCGAGGCGGAATGGGAGGCTGTCGCCTCCTTCTACGAGGACGTAATCTCGCAGAAGGAGGCCGCGGAGAGGAAGCGGGAGGCAGATCCTCAAGCCACTCCCATCCGCCGCAGACGGATAGGCTGGCGAAGACGGGCATTCGCACAAGCGATGCCCGTCTAATGACCCTGTGCGGCGTGCACGCCGCACTGTGCTGTGCCTTACGGCGGCGTGCACGGGTAAGGCCCAGACGGAGGGCCTTACCCGTGCACGCCGCCGTAAGGCCCTCCGTCTGGGGATTGCCCTGGTGTTCTCGGGCAATCCCCCCTTGGCGATAGCCCGACCAATTGGTCGGGCTTGCCCGGGCGCGTGGGTAGTGGAGTCGCACTGTGGACCTTACCTAGCGCGCCCATAAGGGCAGGGAGAACACCGGGGGGTTTTAGTGGGTAGGCCTGGTATTCTGCCAGGAGAGCCCCACACACACCCGCCGTCTAGCCCACGGCGGGTACGGTGCGGTTACGCATTTCCCCCCGAGAAAAAAAAGGGGGACTGACCCCTTAGGCATTTGTCTAGGGCCTCTGGAGCTGCCGTTATTTCTATCGCGCTCAACGCGATTGTTGGGCACACCGTGATAGCAATACATTTGACTAATACCTACTTATTTTTAAATTATCTCGACTAAGTGTTTTCTTTTAGCCTTAGAAAAGGCAAACATAGGAACATGCTAATAGTAGCAATAGATTAAAAAGATCCAGGTAGGAAACAGGGACTACGTTTGTATGTATAAAGACCCTAGTCTCTTTAAAGACATAGATTACTGCAAAGGAAGCCCTACACGAGCCCATCTGCCAATTGCTTCTCATCTAAGTAGAGAATTGTGCTGTATGTGGTCACAGGTCAGTCAGTCAGTCATCACAGCTCATTTACGTCCCCACCGAGGGGTTCGAGCCTACCCTTTGTTAGGGTGATTAGGCCTTAGTCAACCACGCTGACCCAGTGCGGATTGGTCGACTTCACATACGCATTTGATTTTTTTCGGGTGTATGCAGGTTGCGGACAAACATAGGTACATATAAATTCGAAAAAACGAAAAACAAATTGGTACATGGCAGAATAAGGCTCAGTTATCAATGAGAAATTTGTCTCTTTTCATTTCAACGATTAGGAATCCGCAGGGGCTGAAAAGAGAAATTTCCCATGGATAACTGTATGAAAAATATTAAAAACACTATTTATTACAAGTTATCTACAGCTTGTTACAATGATTTATTACAATTTCATTGTGGTAACTCTACACTTCGTGTTCATATTTCACTGTCACGTTCATTGGGTGCGAAGATATTAACATTGTATGTACAGATATTTATTCAACATTAACCTTATTTATCAAGGTTTCTGATGGAGTAAACATAAACATTACCTACATTATTGATATAAAAATTAACAAGGAGACTTTTTTACTCTATATTGAAAGTCATTTGCTGATAAAGTGACGATAAGCAAAGACAGAAGCGAGCTTCGTTAGGTTTTCTGAACTACGGATATCCTGTTCTTTATTGCCTACTCAATAAACTACTGAGCTTTATTATTATATACAAAGATTTATACATTGACTTTTAGATATTAATCGATTGTCATACTAAACGTTCTTGTATAATATGAACCGACTTCCGATTAAATAATTGTTATACCTTTGGAATTTAATATGAAGAGTATTTTAAGTAGGTAATTGTATTATTAAATAATTTTATACTCACGAGTTATAGTTTGTTAGGTGTTATAAGCTTATATCATCTGATTATAATATGAAATGACTGATATATTAAAAAAAATATACATACTTTACACACCCGATTAGGAGGCCGGTGCCGAGTCCAAAGCGTCACTGACGCTCCGTTGGTTATCTATTATCTATCTGTTATCTATTTATATTTAGACGACACCTTTAGCGCAGAGGTCGAGTGATCACCTACTGCGCAACGGGTCGCGGGTTCGATTTCCATACGGGACAAATGTTTTGTATGGCCTACAGAAATTTGTTCCGGTCTGGGCTTATGTGCATGTGATATTCTATGTTTGTAACTGCACCCACGACACAGGAGAAAATCCTAGAGTGGGGCGACGTTTTTTTTTTTTAAAAAAAATTGTCAACTAGTTGGCCCGGCGGACGTTGTCCCGCTCGATTACAGCGCCACCTACCGGGTCCAACTGTACGTTTAAGCCTTCCTTGGACCTATCCAAATACACACAGAAAATTTCGTGAAAATCGGTCCAGCCGTTTCAGTTTTTGCGAGACTAACACACAGCGTTTCATTTTTTTATATATAAGAAGAAGAAGAAGATTTATAATGTTTTCTTCGCAAATAATAAATTAATTATTCTCAGTCATTCTAATTTGTATATTATTATGCAAATTTTACATTACAGGCAACTCAAAGTATTTTTGTAGTGTCTACGAATGATGTATTTTTAAGATTTTTTTTATAGTGGCCCACCAAACAATTAGGTAGGTACCTACTCCATTCCGCTTTGTTATTTATTTAGTATTATAAATACCTTTCTAAATAAGTAAGTACTTAATAAACAGTTGCTCTGTTCAGCTTACGTAAATTATTATTGGTGTTATCAAATTTCAATGTAACTTTCACCATTGTGTCTGCTGAGTTTATTCACTTATTTATCGCAACTTCTTTTATCAATTAAACCCACCTTATTGTTCCTCGAAATCGATCATTCTCAAAATTAATAGCAATCATAGGAGGATTGAGTAAGTTGTCATGAATGATTACAGAATTCTTTTTTAACCGACTTTAAGGAGATTTCTCATTTCGACCGTATATACACGGTGTTTTATAAAAACCAATAAATAATCAATTCCCTAACTAAAACTAATTATTAAAATGTGTTTACACGTAATGTCATTCAACCCAAAATTTTCATGTAAGTATATCATAGTATCATCATCATCTC
The DNA here is from genome assembly GCA_963935595.1 of Schoenobius gigantellus. NCBI lineage: Eukaryota > Metazoa > Arthropoda > Insecta > Lepidoptera > Crambidae > Schoenobius > Schoenobius gigantellus. Next base: position 7,543,577 of record OZ012555.1, on the reverse strand, counting down.
TATGATTTACATGAAAATTTTGGGTTGAATGACATTTGGGTAAACACAAATTAATAATTAGTTTTCGATAAAGAATTGATTATTTATTGGTTATATTGAAACACCGTGTATATGCTTTTTTGTTTTTTTTTTATGTTTGTTCGCGGATAACTTCGTCGTTTATGAACCGATTTTGATGATTCTTTTTGTATTGGATAGAGGACACTCCAAGGGTAATTCCATGGTCACCAAAGTTAGGATCTGATGATTGGATCCCATAAAAATCGAGGGGAAACACTTAGTTTTAGGTGTGTCCTTCCAACGTGTTTTGTGTGTAGGTATGTTACGCGATTACTCCGCCAATTATTGTGGAGCGATTTTTAAAATTCCTTTTGTAAGTATTTGATAGAGTATACCTCTGGGGTGGTCCCAAGACCACTAAAGTCAGGATCTGATGATGGGATCTCATGAAAATCGAGGGAAACCTTTTTAAGGGTAAGGGAGGTTCCTTTCACTAAAAAGATTTCACTCACTAAAAAGTTAAAAATAAAAAATATGTTACAAAATATAAAAACGACTGCAAAAACACTGAAAAGATTAAAATGATATAAGAATAGGTACAAACAACATCACACTTCTATATTGAAGTTGGTGACAAATTTTAAGACTTTCTAGGGATCATCGTTTGGCACCGACTTCAATTTTTGATATCATAGTTTTTGAAGTCGGTTTTTATTTTTATCTTTTTAGTGAATGTAATCTTTCTATACAATAATAATATGTGCTTATTGTATTTATAAAACTAACCTCTAACATTCATGACTACCAGATGTAATACGTGAATAGCGTCGGAAAAAACAAGATATACGTTGGACGTACCTTTAAAATTTAGGGGTTTCCCTCAATTTTCAACTATAAAAATCAACGTTACCTTTAAGCCCATCACACACAGTGAAGATAATATATATTATAGCATCTAATATAAAAATATATTATCTTAAAGGACCACACACAGCTAAGATACGATAATATATCGCAACTGTATCATTGTATTAGAGGCAGTCTTGCGAGTCGCCGGTTTCGTTCCTTATACAGAGTGTTTTTTTTGCCATGAACCGCATACAAATCTGACTGCTGTTGCTAGAATCTAGATGTATAAGTACTTGACAGGTCGTCTGATGACGAATAGGACAGTGAATTTGATCATACATGTATTGCGTCGAGAAAAAAAATTAAATGTAAAAAACCTTTTTAAAAGCAAGCTTTTACTTAAATGCGCTAAAAATAAAAAATAAACTTTTACACTAAAACTTTTACTTATAACTTCATTTCACATTTGACACAATTTATATGACATAAAAGCTTGTCGCGAGATTTACTTGTGTGTAGTAACCTAGAAGTACTTTTAAGTACCTACTCGTATTTACTTCGTTCGAAAATTCTAATGGATAAAATTATTCACATCAAATTATTTAATTTACTTGTTTATCTACAAAAGTAAATCTCACGACAAGATTTTATGTCATATAAATTGAGTCAAATGTGAAATGACGTTATAAGTAAAAGTTTTAGTGTAAAAGTTTATTTTTTATTTTTAGCGCATTTAAGTAAAAGCTTATTATTAAAAAGGTTTTTTACATTTAATTTATTTTTTACTTTTTAGTTATCACTGGACACGTTTCTCAGTCTGTTCATCTCATTCAACGCATCATTGTTGCAAGGTCGTTCGCCGGTTAACTTGGAACAGTCTAGCTCTTCAATAAGAAGACCTTCTAATGATTTTACCCTACTTAAGGCCACGTATGCTTGACCAGCAGCGAAGAGCTTTGAGCCTATTTCAAGTTATTCTTAGCAAGACCTTTTATTTGATACCCATATTGTAGGAGTGCATTAAAAATAATTGGTCCGCAATCTTGGGTATGCCGCCATCTTGGATTTAGAATGACGTCACACAGTTAACCATGCATTTTCATCCAAACTGTATGTGTATACAAAATATCAGCTCAATCGGTTAAAGATATCTACTTCAAAATTGATTTTCAAGCTTTAGAAGTCCGCCATATTGAATTATTAGTGATGCCACATTATTTTTCGAGTTACTCTTAAGTCTTAGCAAGACCTTTCATTTGATATCCATATTGTAAGAGTGCATTAAAAATAATTGGTTGGTGGTGGTAATGATTGGTGGTTGGTTGGTGGTTATCTGCTTCAAAATTGACTTGCAAGATTTCACCCGAACATTCATACTTACATTGCAAGTTAAATAAAAGCTTGTAAAAAGCGTAAAATCTGGGAAGAGGACCACTTAAGAACCAAAAAACAGCGCTAGATAGAACATACTGTAGTTTATCTTAAGATAAATATCGCCGAGTATATTAATATATATTTCAATATCTTAAGATATCGTTGCTAGGCTAAGATATCTTTCACGTATCGCTCAGTATCTTAAGATACTGTAATGTAAAATATATATTATATTAACTGTGTGTGGTGCTCCATTGAAATGTAGGGTTAGCGATACGTCGCAGATACGACTTTTGTAATCAATAAAGTTATAAAGTTATAAAGTTCATGTGCCGCCAACTCCAGGTGAAAAAGTACCTAGTTAGTGTTATTTTGAAATTGGAATTAGTGGCTGTGTAGACCTGGAGAGCTATTTTTGAATTACGTATGCGACTTCGAAATCACCGATGTGACTAATAATCACCGATTTTCAATAATTCTTATTTTTGAATATCACTTATGTGACTACCTTAGTCACGGATGTGATTTCATTACGAGTGCCCTCACCCACTCGTAAACAAGTCATACATAACTGTGGAAACATCTGTTTTGTTTAGAGAACATATTGACAAGTTTGAAGTTGATGTGTTGATTTTGAGTTGGATTTAAAATTTTTAAAATTTGTCAAATAAGTAAATATACACGGTTATTTTTTATCACCCTGGAAAAATTAAGGGACGCTTCACAACATGGTATTAGAATGATTTAAATATAAATAAAAAAAATAACTTGTTTACTTAATTTTATATTAATTTTTTAAAAAATCCAAAAAATGCTGCCTTAGTTGAAAGCAGGATTTTTAGAGATTTTTTTTATTTTTTTTTTGTAATTTTTTGTATTTTTTTTTATTTTATTATAACAATGGATGTGTCCTGAAGCATCCCTGAAATTTTCCAGGGTGTTAAAAAAATAACCGTGTATATATTTTTTATTTCATTTTTTTTATTTTTTATCTAATATTGGATGTGACCTGAAGCGTCCCTAACATTTTCCAGGGTGATAAAAAAATAACCGTGTATAAGTTTAAAATCTTTTAAATTTGTGTCATAAACAAACTTAGACCAGTATTTTCTTATATTTTGCCCTAGTTGCAATGAATTTTTAGCCGTATAATAACCGGTATATACCGAAAACGGCTACATTCTGCGTGGAACCGAACCCTTACGTATGTGTGTACTTTATCTATGTTGGCAGCTCCGCGTTCGACTTTCAAAAATAGGATGTTTGGGAATTCGTGACTTCAAAGTCATCGCTGACTATTTAGTCAGCGGTGATTTCTAAATCGCATACGTAATTCAAAAATAGGTCTCCTGGACATGGCCGAAAAACTAAATTATTTAAACTACAGGATTAATGTGCGTACACTTTACGAAAAGTTATACTCAAGGTTCTATTTCAGGATTCAATAAACTTACCCCGGTATGTAAGATCCGTTTGTTTGCGTCATGTATCGATGCTTCTCACGCGAGCTGACATCCATCCACATAGTCTTCGCACTTCACTAGTTACACTGTGGTCTTATTTACAAAATCACGTCACGATGTAAACAGGTGAACAACTCAACTCATTATTGTGGCGTCGACCGTGCCGCGGTCTCCCGCCGTGAGCGCCGTGTCGTGACTAGCGCGCTCAACAGATGAAAGTTTTCAAAGTTTGCTAGGTTACTTGAGTACCTTTCGAATGGTGCGCGCGCAGGGGAAAAAAGAAGTTAGGTTTTGTCCAACTCATGTCCAATCAAACTGCCCATAAGATTAAGATCTAAGTCCGCGTTGCCCTTTTATTACGTACCTACCTTTTTTATATACAATTGGGCAACTCTTTCTTGACCCTGATCTCCCCTGATGGTAAGTAGATAAGGCCGAACATGGAAGCGAGCCTCAGCTGGACTCCTCAACAATCGAGAAACTGGTTATTTTGCCCCTAGTTGTGGGGACACATCGTTATTCAGATTGTTATTATTAAGTATGTAAGAGGTGGTTGCTCAGAAACCCTGCCACCAACCAAACCAACCAGAAAAACTTCTGCCCCGTGGCATTGGCGAATACAAGAGGCAAGAGGGACAAGGTGGGGTGGTATGGGAGCCATGCTCCCCCTCCAAAGATCCAGGAATTCCATAGATCGTTTCCTTCCTTTCCTATTACCACGATGTATACATTCTGTCAAAAGAGTATGTATGGGTGACCGGACTAGGTCAATTTAGACAATCAGCCTTGCATAAATTCCTAGAAAGCTAAAAATTTGCATGGACGTTAGGGACCTTAGGGACACCATTGTGATGAAATTGTGAAGTCTCTATCTCAAGCCAAGAAGGTGAGGAAGAAGAAGAAATAGAAGAAAATGATGATGTAATCGCTTTTTCTCAGAAATGATTAATGTTATGAAAAAAGTGTTAGGACAATTTGTGTTAGTATAGATTAACAATAATTTAATAATTCGACTATAACTAATACAATTAGGATGATGACTGAATTCTAATTTTCACATCTCGACATAAAATATTAAAAAAGCGTAGAAAAAGATGCAATCATGTGAAATTAGAATTAAAATCGGCTTAGAAATACATAAGATACAAGCATTTTAAGCTGTTAATTTTGAAGCGATTAGACAGAGAGATCCGACATCAACCGTGACGTCATCGTTGAGCACGGCCATATAAACTCCATGTAAAATGCCGTTTTGCTAGAAAGAGATGGAGAAAAATCTTTAATACCATATATCTTGGTTGTTTTTATAGTTATTCAAAAACCTATTTTTTCTTTCTGTTTATTATATGAATGAGCTTCTATTAAAGCAAAAAAAAATTTTTAGTCATCTAGCCAATTAAGTAATATAGTGATGTAGGTAGTAGGTATTCTAATTAATTGAAAACTTCTTTTTTTTATAAATTTGTAATTTAATATTTAGTGGCATATCCTTAGCTGTGGATAACTGCATGACAGTGGCGCGGCATCGACGCTATCAACTTTTGGCAGGTTTCAACTGAAATAAAACTCCACTCTTCCAAATACGAATCGTACAGCTCATTTAGGTACGTTACCACACCGTCTGTTTGATAGTTTCTTTTACACTTGGTCTCAAAGATGTTCGTTCGGATTAAGATCTGAACTGTTCAGTGGCCACTCTAATACAGTTAACGAGGTATCTTTTTACAGAGAATGCTGCGTGCTTCGGGTCATTATGGTGTTGGAATGTCCAAATTACCAGGACATTGTCATCTGCATATGGCAACATACATTCTTCAAGTATCTCTTTGTATTAATACTGGTCCATTATGATACTTTGTATAGGTAAGCCTAGTAGGTCCCACGCAAAAACCAGAAAAGCAACTCCCAAATCCACCGCCATGCTTCAAGGTCTTTTTTGTGTATTTAGGATTGAATGCCTTATTCACAGATCGGCGTACGTACTGCTTGCCGTCAGAGCACACTCTATTAATCTTGGTTTCGTCGGAAAAAAGTTCATTTTTTCCATTTTTCCACTAATGCTCTGTCCAATCTTGACACTTCCTTGCAAACTTTAGTCGGGCTCGTCTATAGTGTGGTGTCAACATGGGTACCTTCCTTGTTACTGTGCCTCTACTAACCGTCTTCGAAAGGTACGCGCAGAGATTGCGTTAGGATTATTCTCACTAAAAACTTCCTTTTTTATTTCGTGGTCCTTCTTAGCAAGGCGAACTATTCTTAAATCCTCCCGTGGAGTCATTTTTTTAGCTTTGAGTTGGCGGGGGACATTAGAGTTTATCAGCACGCGTAGCATAAGGATCGCGAAAGTATTTTCGGCCTATTTCTCTACACTGAAATGTCACTTTTGACAGTAGCGCATAAGATAGCTATTGTTTGGTGTCGATAAAGTGAGAGTTGATAGATATATTGCTACATACCTATATTGATCTGTTTTTTTCCGGTTGATCGTCAGCTTGCGCGGTCGTGTTTTGTTTTTCGCGAAGGAAAAATATTTGTAAAATTCATTAATTTTAGTTCTTTTCATGTGGTTTATTAGTGTTATATAGGAATTTCATTTGGTGTAAATTAGTAGTGGTATTAGATTTAGATTTTAGTACCTATTAGGTAAGTGTATTCATCTGTCTTATTTTTAGTATGTAGTTGTGTCAATGGCTGCTACCTCAGGAGGCACGGAGCCCTCGGATAGAGGTGCTGTGTGTGCGATGGATGAGGATGGCATTCCTTCACCTGGTAGCTTTGTATTGGTGGAGGATGATGCATCCTCGTCCGTTAGTAGCGACAGCAAGGTTATTGTGTCTTACCACGATTTTTCAGTAGCACAACCTAAAAAACGCAAGTCGTCCAGTAAGCGTAAACGTCATGACGTGAAGAGGTCTCAGTTATCTCAAAGTAGTCATGAGAAAACTATGGAATTGAGTTTGATCCAATCATCTGAGCAAATTCCTTTGGGACAGGTTTCAAACACTAATCCTTCGTTAACAGATGCTTTTCCGCTAGGTCAGACCTTAAAAACAAAAATGCATGAAGGGATGGGTTTGTCTGGTGTTACAGACTCTCTCGTTTCATCTGAACGCTTCTTGCCTCAAACAGTGTCGGCGCCGCTCCAGTCTCCTTCAGGTAGACAGGAGTATTTTCATTGTGACAAGGGTCCATATGTTATTCATGTACAAAAAATAATAAATGGTGACACACCTGCTTCTTACCTCCACCCTGTTACCTTTGGTCGTTTTTTGGAGAAAAATAAGTTTGCTGGCATTGTTAATGGCAGTATTAAGAGTATTGGAAGAAACAGAATAATTTTGACGTTCTCTAGTGCTGCATTGGCAAATGATTTTATTACAAGTAGCTTAATTCAAAATTCTGGTTTCAAAGCTTTTATTCCATCATTTAGTATACTTCGTCTTGGGATTGTAAAGGGCATCCCTGTTGACTGGAGTGAGGAGGAAATAATAGAAAATGTCAAGGTTCCAGAAGGCTGTGGCCCAGTCATTAAGGTTAGAAGGCTTAACTATAAGGTGTCTGTAGAGGGATCTGTAGTGTGGAAGCCGTCCCAATCATGTGTGCTATCATTTGATGGTCAATTTCTTCCTCCGAGGATCTTCCTTTGTTATAACTCTATGGTAGTTGAGAAGTACTATTACCCATCGGTACAGTGTTTCGCCTGTTGTAGGTTTGGTCATGTCGTTTCCAACTGTAGGTCCAAGCAGAGATGTTATAAGTGTGGTGGTGAGGGCCATGCAGGCAATTCTTGTGATGTTGAGAAAGTTAATGCTGTATGTATTTCATGTTCAGGCTCCCATTTTGCTACAGATAAAGTTTGCCCAGAGTATGCTAGGCAGAGAAACATTAAAATATCAATGGCTGACAAAAATATTTCATATACTGAAGCCTCAAGCCTACATGCCCCTGTAGCCAAGAGTTACAGGGATGTATTAAGCTCTTCCATCGCCCCTGTTCCATTATCATCAAATACTTATTCATATAAAAAACAAGTTATGTACAACGTAAACCGTCTCCTGTACCTCGTTTTGGGTATAACAGGGTTGAGCATAACAACCTTGTGAGACCCCCAGTTCTTCCGTCTGCAAAGGTTACTATCCCTTCTCCTGACCCTTCTCTTTTTTCATCATCTCTCTCTGAAATTATTCAGTCCTTAACATCTCTCTTAAAGATCTTTACTTCACCGTCCAACGCTGCCTTTAACTTCTCCCCTGTTCAACTTTTTCAAAATGGCTGTAGCAATCCAGTGGAATTGCCAGAGTGTGCAGGCCAAGAAAATTGATTTTCTTCATATCTTGCAAAAGTATTCACCCCTTGTGGTTGCCATCTCTGAAAGTAGATTAAAGCCAGGTTCTCTCTTTAGGGTTCCTGGATATCTGTGTTTCAGGGATGACAATCCTGATGGCTATGGTGGTACTGCCATTCTTATAAATTCCTCATTGTCTTGTATCAGGTTGGACATAGATTCACCTGATGATTTTTTCATTGTTAGTGTCAAAGTCAAAAACATTAACATTTTATCATTGTATATACCTCATCCTTCTACTTCTGTTATAAACCATGTGTGCAAAATTTTATCAGGAATACAAGGTCCTGTTATTATAATGGGTGATTTTAATATTCACCATCCAGTCTGGGGTTGTGAAAAGCATGACACCCTAGCTGAAAATTTTTTCGAATTGATGGATACATTTAATTTATGTCTTTTAAATGATGGTACTCCAACTCGTCGCACTGGGCCTTATGAGAGGATTAGTGCAGTGGACCTGTCATTTGCATCTGCAAGTTTGATCCCATCTATGACATGGCAGGTATGTAACAGTACATATGGCAGTGATCATTTCCCCATTTTTATAGATTTGCCTTTTTCTAGACCAGACTACAGAATAGTCTAGCCACTTTTAAAATATAATCTATCCAATGACTCAAATTGGGATAACTTCAAAGGGCTCATGGAATCATTTGCAGAATCTCTTCCTCCTCTGTCTACAACAAATATTGATAATTGCTTTAAATCCTTCATGGATACTATTAGTAGTGCTGCTGACCAGTCATTTCCTGTTAAGTCATTCTCATATAAAAAACCTTCACCTCCATGGTGGGATGAGGAGTGTACAAAAGCTGTGAGGAATAGGAAATTGGCTGAACGCTCATACAAACATAATATGACAGAAGAAAACTTTTCAGCCTTACAATCTTTAATGACACGTACCTTCTTCATTCCAAAAAGAGAGAAGGCTGGAAGTCATTCTGTGAATCAATATCCCCAGAAGTACGACCCTCTGCAGTTTGGGAAAAAATTAGATTATTCCGTGGGTCATTTAAGAATCCATCCCCTGCCTGTCCTACAGATTCTGCTTAGTCAAATGGTTTTTTAGATAAATTGGCCCCTTCATTTGTTCCAAATATTTGTGATATTTTTCCAATATCTCCTACGGGTAGTGATACATTTGATCCGTTTACTATGGATGAGTTGCAGTTAATTTTACCTCACTTGAAGGACTCTTCTCCAGGGTTAGATGGATTCCCATATTCCTTCTTGGTGAGGTCTGGCCAGGTCTGTCTAGAATATTTTTTACAGCTTGTGAATAAATGTGTGGACGTAGGTTTCATCCCTGATTCCCTAAAGTCCCAAATTATCATTCCTATTCTCAAACCAGGAAAGGATACCGCAAGCGTCGATAGTTATCGGCCAATTGCCATGTCCTCTCTAAAGTAGCTGAACATCTCATAAAGAATAGGTTGGAGTGGTTTATAGAGAGTAATGGAATTCTCTCAGATTGTCAATATGGGTTCCGTAAAGGCAAAAGTACTCTGGACAATCTTGCTATTTTTGTCACGGATACGAGATTGTCCTTTTCTCGTAATGAGTCAAATGTTGCAGCTTTTTTGGATGTGTCTGCTGCATATGACAGTGTCTGTCTGTCTATTTTACAATCGAAGTTGGTTCAGTTAAAGGTACATCCAAAGATTATTAACTTTATTCTAATTTTGTTCTCGGGACGACATATTTATCTGAGGGTAGATGGTGAGCTGACATCATCTAGGATCTTATTCAAAGGATTACCTCAAGGCTCGGTCCTTAGTCCCTTATTATTTAATTTGTACACTTTTGATCTGTATAATTCTGTTTCCCCTTTTTGTATGGTTTTGCAATATGCAGATGATATTGTGCTATACTCATCAAACAAAAGTATAGAAGTTGCTTCTGGTGATGTGTCAGAGGGTATTGACTCTCTGGTAAGGTGGTTGAAGGTGAATGGCTTAACTCTTGTCTCCCAAAAAAAGTTCAATTGTGATTTTTACTAGAAAACGTCTTAGACCTCGTATAGATATTTTTGTTGACGGATTTAGGATCCCTGTTAGTAATGAAATAAAGTTCTTAGGGGTAATTTTGGATTCGAAACTTTCTTTTGTTTCTCATTTAGAGTATAGATAGATAGATAGATAAAATATGTAGTAGTTAAGTGCGAAAAAAAATTAAATTTGTTGAGGGGTCTGGCGGGAGTATGGTGGGGTGCACATCCCTTCTATTTAAAACTGTTGTACAATGCTGTCATTCGCAGTATTCTGGACTACGGGTCTTTTTTGTTTGAACCAGCATCTCGAAAGCTTTTACTCAAATTAGATGGCATCCAGGCACGAGCCTTGAGAATTATCTGTGGTGCAATGCGTTCATCTCCAATTAATGCGCTGCAAACAGAATGTGTTGACCCACCTCTTGAATTCAGGCGGCAATTTTTGGCAGACAAGTTTTTGTACAAGGTTTTTCAATTTAGGTGTCATCATCTTTTGCCTAAGCTACAGTTACTTGCGCGGTTCACTATCTCTGGATCATTCTGGGCTCATAAAGACTTCTTGCTTGGTCAGGAGTTATCAGCGCTTGCAAGATATAAAATATCCAGTGAGCAGGATGAATAAAATTCCTATGTTTGAATTTCATTTTGATGTCCTTTTGTTTAAGCCGGCTGTTTGTCTAAATCTAGGTCTGGTAAAAGGAGATGTTTTGACTTCTAAGCATTTCCTTCGGCTGAAAGATCAATTCTGGACAGGACGGAATTATGTGTATTCTGATGCATCAAAAGAATCTTTAATGGGGTGTGTGGGTGTTGGCGTATATCATGAGAATTATGATATTATACAAAAGATTAAATGCCCACCAGTGACCTCTGTGTTCACAGGGGAGTGTAGAGGTCTATTAGAAGCGGTAAAGTATGTATTGTTGCTTAGGTTGCGAAGAGTGGTAATTTTTTCAGACTGCTTAAGCGCCTTAAAAGCTTATCTTAGAATGTAGGCAGTTGCTGATGGAATGTGCTCGAAATGCTTACATTGTGGAGTTAGCTTGGATTCCTGGCCATAGTGGTATATATGGTAATGAGAGAGCTGATGTTGCTGCAAAGCAAGCTATTAGTTGTGGGGACAAAGTTCCATTTAAAATTTATCCTATGGTCTTGTTATCCTTACCTGGACAGGCCTTAAAAGTTAAATGGTCTCAAAGATGGGCAAGTAGTAGTAAAACCAAGGGCTCATATTATGCTAAACTTCAACCTGAGCTACCAATTAAGCCCTGGTTTTTCAAGTTTCGAGCTAGCCGAACATTGTCATCAATCATCACTAGATTGCGTCTCAGTCACTGTTGCCTTCCATTTCACCTTAAAAAGCTGCGAATTTTGGACTCGTCGTTGTGCGAGTGCGGGTTGGGAGAAGCAGATGTCAACCATGTGTTCTTTGTTTGCTCTAAATATAAACGTGATAACTTTTTTAATACTCTTGTTAAGTGTAAATATCCGTTACCTACTAGTATGGATGTCATTTTATGTAAAGTAGATTCATCTTTAATAAAAGTAATAGCTTCTTTTGTCACTTGTAATGATATAAAAATTTAACATGGTATTGATTTCCCTTTTTTTTCCATTTCATTCATGTTTGATGTGTATTATAGTGTAAATAATAAGTATTTTTGTGTAGGTTGTGTTCATTTAGATGTAAATTAAGAAGATAGTAATTGTATTTTTCCTTTGTTCCAGATCTTCAAGTTCTTCGAATGTTCATCTTTTGAATTTTTCGTTCTTTTTTAACAAACAAAAGCTGACGTGACGCTGGCAAAATGTTTTTGTAATAAAAACCCTTGCCACTAAAGACATTAATTGATCTGTGAGATATATTTATCTCGGGGTCCTTGTGCTACGCGTGCTGGTATGAAATATAAATATTTCACAGATTGGTACTACACCATCGTTTTTGAGCAATGCAAGTGATCCGCAATTTTTTATACGACCAAATACGAGCACGCAGATTTATTTTTTCCCATTTTAATCAAAAATAAATTGCAGACAACGTTTATTCTAACAATAATTGAGCGAAAATGCTATAAAAATAGTAATGAAATGACGAACATCGCATTCTCAAAGTGGTGAAATAAAAAACAAAATATTTTCGTTCTTAATTATTTGTTCAGACAGTATTCCGGCAACTTGATTTATGCCACCAGGATCCCCTAGGGGATCCACGTAAACTCGTAAGTTTATCAGAATCCCCAAACCAACAATAGGTTGTAACAAGTAGACAAATAAGAAGGTACATCTTCAAGTACTCGCTTATAAGACCCGACCCCACTACCCTACGGCTATTGCTGTACCCAGGTTCTTCTGGACTCCGACTGCACAAAAATGGATACGCACATACGCGGACCACTGAGTTGCTGCAGAGACACGGACAGGCCTCGGGCGAGTCACCAGCAACATACAGTTGGGAGCTGAATGATTCTCCCGAGACCCATGCGGCGTAGACGCTGCTGCGATACACTAATAGTCCAAAAGTGAGTTCCACTGGGAACGGGGATAATTGCTGCGACGCGGAACATATTGAGGCTGTAGCGTCGACCATCCTCGCGCGCAAATCAGACAAAGTAATTTCTTTTGCACCATTGATGGTGCTGGCCAATGGTGCAAATGAGACATCGGGGCGCGGGAGCCGGGGTTAACCCTGGCCGGCCCAATCGTCGGACCTACCAGCCCTAAGACACTGCGATAAAAATGGCTACGCAGCAAGGGCTGGTGTACTCGGAGACAGTATTGAACACTCCATCCAGGCCTCAAAGCAAGGCAAGGGAATATGAGACAACTAAAAAAAAACAAACACTTTACTCATACAGCGTTACACATAAACATATATATATATATTTATTTACTTATATAATAAGATGCTGTACGCAATGCGCACAGTTCTTTTCCCTCGGAGAAAACCGGAGTCGGGAAGATGTATCTCATTCGCAGAACCCGATTTCGGTGAAATCCACACTGAAATAACTTGAACACCCCAAGCGAAATAAGAAGCTTCACAATCTTGACCTATTATTTCAACTGAGAGCAAACTAGCTATTTAAAAAATACCGGCCAAGTGCGAGTCGGGCCACGCGGAGTGTAGGGTGCCATAGTTGCAAACGCCAACTTTAGAGTTCACACACACCTCACAGCACGTTGCTATTAAATTAGGCATTATTATTATTAAAGCTGCAATGAGTTTATATCCTTAACTTCACGTGGTTCGTCAATTTATATTCAGTACTAATTTTCAATAAAATTTTACTTTTCCGAGTACATTTTATGACTTAGTCGTCTCTGATAGTTTTCCTTTAAACTTCGTTATATATACTACTGTTATAATTTCTTTCACGTGTCCATATATAACCGTTTAGCAGATAGAAGAGGGGGACAATTACCTCTAACAAAAATATGCACTTTAAAACCAAATATTTCAGAAACGGATCTCTAAATCGAAAAATTGTGTTCTAAACCTTAGATAATTTTTTAAATACCTATTCAACAATACCCCATCCGATGGGTTAGTCGAGAAAAAAAAGTTACTCCCTCTTTACATGTATGGGAGCTACTCTAAAAAAATTATTTTTCAATATTCTTTTCTACCACTTTTTGGCATGATTAACCCATACCAAATTACAGCTTTCTAGTACTAATAGTCTCTGAGTAAAACTGCGGACAGACAGACAGACATGGTGAAATTATAAGGGTTCCTTGTTTACTACAGAACCCTAAAAAGAAGGTACATTATTCCGATAAAACATTTATAATATCTGTATTACATTAATAATGTAGATCAGTTATAAGAATATTCTACAACATACTATCAGAGTATGTTTAGAAACAAACCATGCTCTGAAATTATGGTGAAAACATAGTATTGGCTAGATTATTGCAAGATTCTCTAATATCTGTAAATTCTTGTAACATAACATTTCACAAAAAATAATCACATGGTAAAACATAACAAGAACAGCTTATTAAATATTCTACTTCTCATAAGAATTATGTCTGCTTCTTTTGAAATTACTTTCATTCTCGGGTGTACCTTCTCTCTTAATTTTCCCCTCTCTTTCAATATTGTCATAATTTGGCTTTAAAATAACTACATCAGTTTCAGCATTTGTTTCTATAAGAATTGCATCAATATCATTACAAACTTCTTCTTCCTGAACAAAATCCAAATCTTCAGATGAAATTACAGGCATTGATTGACATTTCTTGTTTTTGTCTAAATCAACGTTAGAATTTTCATTCTTAAGCAGTTGTTCTGGATCTATACTTCTACCAGCTACCACTTCGAATTTATTAGTTTTCTTAGATTCTGTTAAATTTATTGTCCCATATTTTATTTCCTTTAAGAGTTGAATAAATGATTCGTCAAGCTTAGAACAGTTTACTATATCTTCTGCAGACTCTTTCGGAAGTCTGGAAATCACTTCCTGAGGATCAAATGGCACTATTCCACATTTACGGAAACCAGCACGAATATTCTGCTTTGTATTGGACTTTAAATGATCAAGTAGCAGTTTCAATAATTTTGGAAAACAATCTTTTGGAATGGAACTCTGCTCTCTACCATCAGTGCTTTTCCATTTTTTTAATATTTGTTGCCAGGCCTGCTTCATGGGATGGTAGTATGAAACACTGAGCGGTTGAGTTAAGTGTGTTGAGTTTGGCGGCAGGAATATGACATGTATATCTTTATTTCTGCATTTTGTTATTAAATCTACAGAAATGTGTGAGGACAAGTAATCACCTATTAGTATTTTTTCGCCTTCTTTTTTATCGAAATATGGTATCACTATAGTTTCTACCCAATCAGCAAAAATTGACTCATCAAACCATCCCGATGAGGAGTAGTTATATCTGGTTCCTGGAGGTCCATATTTTGTCCAGGTATTGCATAGATGATCCGACTGATAAACAACATATGGAGGCAATAAGTCACCTTCTGCACTTGCTGCAATCATCAACGATACACAACCTTTAGAGTGATTGCTAACCTTTTCAGGGTATTTACAGCCACGCCTCACAATCACCTTTTCTTGTCCCAGACCATCAGCTAGGTTCATTTCATCATAATTTATGATGTTTCCTAGTGGAACTGAGTGTATTGATTTTTCAAGCTCAGTGAAATATTGACTTATAATTTCAGGTGAAGTTTTTGCTCTTGACCTTTTCATGTTTTGATAGATATGTTTTGAAATTTTATCAGAATGTCGTTTTAGAAAGCTGT
The DNA here is from genome assembly GCA_963935595.1 of Schoenobius gigantellus. Lineage (NCBI taxonomy): Eukaryota > Metazoa > Arthropoda > Insecta > Lepidoptera > Crambidae > Schoenobius > Schoenobius gigantellus. The sequence continues at coordinate 7,528,293 of OZ012555.1, read as the reverse complement.
CTACAAAGTCTGGACCTGGGATGTTGTTCTTAAATCGCTTAATAGTGATATTAGCTGAATCCAAATATGTTTTGATAATACGTATTAAGTCTGTTTTTTGTATGGGATAGCCCCAATCTGCACAAATGTTTAAATTGCGAATAATGTATTCTTCTGTTTCAGGTGATAAAGCCGGTTGTCCACCATGGGGTTTCATAGTTCGCTTGTTGTGACGTTGCAATACTGAAGAAGGTATTCCATACTTTTTGGCGACAGATGTAAGAGATGGGGTAATATTTGAGGTTGATGGGGACCGTAAATCATGCAGAGCTTGCATAATGAAAAATTCGTCATATTTTTTATAGGTTTTTGCACCTGGTTTCGGCTTGTAATTACGGGGCATTGTGTTCTTTTCGGCTGCAAATAAATACAAAAATATTCATATAAATTGACTGGTAATGTAAATCTGCAAATTGCAATGGAAAATATTAAGGCGGGAAAATAAAAACGATATCGATTAAGTACATGTACTACTTACATAGGCATTATTATTTTTATTAGTGACGAAAACCCAAATTACTATTCACTTACAACCTTTACTATTTAAGATCAAGCCTTACTTTCTATTTTACTGACCCCATTGACATGTTTACTTTCTATTACCCTCGATCTCGACTCTTTATTCACCCATCCTGAATCCTAATAGCCCCGCAGTCAACCCCAAAACAATGAAAAAGGTCTGAAAAATATTTTCATATTGCATAAATAATGAAACTTACATTTTGTTTTCTATTAAACTTACTTCTTGACAGTAATAAATGTCAATTTTTTATATTTATATTTAAATAAATTCAGAAAATAAGCGTAAATTATTAGTGTATTTTTTACTTAGGACCAAAACAAAACATCACAAACTTAAAGATAAAAAACATCAACAAATACCAGAGAGAGAGAGGTTATTTTCTTCCACGAAGGAAAGGCAATGGAACTACGCCATACAGCCTGATCTTTAGTGACAACAAATACCACTTCCACAGACTCCATAGATTTTTTTGTTTAGTTCTTCCTTTTAGAAAAGGCAAAGGAAACTAAGTCCATACAGCCTCAGACTCCATAGAGATACTATGTATCACTACGGATCACAGAACAGTCAACTGTCAATGTCAGGTAAAATTTAACGCTGACTGGGGGCCGAGAGAAATTCACTCCTGTCAGGCGAAAATTACTCTTCATTAATGCGTTCAGAAATACGAGTGGTGTAATTGATCGGTTACCCTCGGTTTCACTCGGGTGGTTCTCGAACGCTATCGGGTGAAATTCACTCTACCCCGAGTAAATATTTTACCCTTAGTTGTTGTTCTGAGGGTAGTAGGTAGTCTTTGTCCCCAAAGACATTCTAATCAATTCTGTTGGCATTAGTTGGAATAGACTAAACTAAATTTAGTTTTAGTGCTGTCAAATCGTGTTTTTTGTTCGAAATTTTAAACAGAAAACCATCAGAAAACACAATTTGACAGCACTAAAACTAAATTTAGTTTAGTTTAATCCAACTAATGCCAATAGGAGTATTACTGCAGAAAAAATCTATCGCGATCGTTTACAATTACAGTCGCAGTCCATCCATCGCTCTTCTATAAAAGAAAGTCGGCGCAGAGTCTTGTGTTCACGGCGCAATGGCTGTCAAATTAAAGGCGATCGCGATAGAATTTGCTTAGCCAATAATCCACCTGAATTGACACCAATGTCTTTGTTCGTCCCACAGACGTCTTTTCCCTTTATATGTCTGTAGTTTGTCCCTTTTTGAGACAGGCAAAGACAGAAGCCATACAGCCAATTCTTAAGTTAAGTTTTCTTGATTATATTTTTAAAGGCAAAGCCAAATCTTGTATAGGTTTTTTAGTATTTTAAGGCACGAAGCAGAAATCCACAGACATATAAAGGGAAGACGTCTGTGGAGAAATTAACTGAATCAGCAGATTATTTAGCAACAACAATAGCTCGGAACAATTACATTCCACATAAATCAATAGGTAATGCTGCCCGTGACGGACATTAGTAACATTTTAAAACAACATATCAAAAACCAGTGGACTATAAAATGGAGAGAAAGCCTCGAAATTAAAAAAAAATGGCTAGGTGAAGTTATGAAAATGAAGATAACGGGATCAGATAAGATCCTGGTTCGATGAGAAAGAATATCTGTGCAGATTATTTTACACTACCTTAGGTCGTCTAAGTTTAGGTCACGGATTATTTAATGCCCATCTGCATAGAATGAAGCTAGTTGCCTCACCCGAGTGTACTCAATGCCATCAAAATATTCAAGACCGTAATTACATATTTTTTGTATGTCGTGCCCTCAACTTGCAGAGAATTATTTTTATTGAAGACCTGCTCAATATTTACAAATCACCCGATAAAAAACCTCAAGATATAAAAATAATTTTGTAAAACAGTAACACATAGGGAGCGGTCCGAAATAGATAACAGTGCCCACAGTGCTGACGATTATAATCACCCGCGGCCGTACCGCCTAACTCAAAGCGAGGACTCGCTATCGTTATCATGACATTACAACAATAGTTTTAATGTCACAGATGACATTAGAGCTATTGTTCTAATGTCACGAAGCGATAGCGAGTGATCGCTATGAGTTAGGCGGTAGCCCCCCCGGTCCGAATTAAAAAGCGTACTGAAAGTGCTAACAGTGCTGTCAGTATGCTTACGATTACGGACCGGGGTTTTAGTCTTGTCACTTGTTATGTGGGATGTTGCAATCAATTAAAACTAATTGCTCTTGAGTTATTCTATATTTATTATAATCAGATCAACTTATATTGTTACAAGATTAAATTACAACCAGCACTCAAAAGACATAGGCTCAGCTTAGTTGTTATAAAAATACTAAGACCAACGTGTTACGCCCATACAGCCAAGTACAACATACAACATCTCCCTTCTTTACAATATTTTCCAAAAAACATTAGTTAAATACAAACTTGTTACACAATTTTAATCTTGACATTAAAACAAAACTAATTCTTATGAACTACTTATTTAACACTTTTAATTAACCTTATAATTAAATGTAGGTAATATTAATGTAACAATATTAAAAATAATCTGTTAAATGTTTTGGTCTTTTGATTTCTCTACCACTTCTAGTTCTTATACAATTGTCCTTTACTACATTATTTGCTTCATTTTGAATCATTACACTTTCTTCTTTATTAATATCTAAATTTACAATGTTGTCATTATTCTCATGCATTTCTAAATAATCATAATTCCCCTCTTTATTCTCCTTATATTTACCTCCCTCAATTAAATATTTTCTATTTCTTACAATTACATCTCCATTTTCTTTTTTAACAAAATAAGATCTTGGGTTCAACCCTTTTCTTACTACCATACCACTCTCATGAGGTTTCCTATGAAACTCATTCTGTATTTTAACTATCTGACCTTGCCTTAAATCTGACAAACTTCTTGTTCCTCTATTATAATATTTTTCTTGTTGCATTTGTCTTTCCATTAAAATTTCTCTAAATTTATCTTTTACATTGTCATTAAAAGCTTTATTTATATTTATATCTGGTATAATGTGTTTTATATTTCTATTATATAACAATTCCGCAGGAGATTTATTATTTTGAGTTTCTATGGGTGTATTTCTATATATAAGCAATCCTAAATATATATCTTTATTGTCATAAATTATTTTTTTCAACATCTTTTTCACTGTCTGAATGTATCTTTCTGCTAAGCCATTTGCTTGATGATGTTTAGGACTAACTATTTTATGTTCAAAGTTCCACATTTTGACAAATTTTTTAAATTCTACACTAGTAAATTGAGTACCTGAATCTGTATAAAGTACATTTGCTATGCCATTTCTAGAAAAAATTTCCTTTATACAATCAATTACAGTTTTAGCATACAAATTTTCTAATTCTTTGATTTCAACAAATTTGCTAAATGAATCAACTAGTAAAATATAAGGTTTCCTGTATAAGAAAAAGATATCAGCTGAAATAATTTGCCATGGCCCTTCGGCTATCTCCTTATTAATTATAGGTTCTTTTTTATTATTATTTTGAAAACTTTTACACACATCACAATTTTGTATTTTATCTTCTATTTCTTTACACATGTTTGGCCAAAATAGGGATTTCCTAGCTAATGCTTTGCATTTTTCTATTCCTAAATGTGCATAATGAATTTTATTTAAAGTTTCTTTTCTCATGCTTTTTGGTATAACAATTTGACTGTTTTTCACAATTAAGCCATCACATTCTCCTAACTCATCTTTATAACTATAGTATATCTTAACATCACTGTGTATTAAATGTTTATTTTCTGGCCACCCATTTTTTATATAACCTAATAAAATTTGCAACTCACTGTCTTTTTTAGTTTCATTCTTCAATTCTATCATTTTAGCATCTGTAATGTGATAGCTATTCAAAACCATACCTACATGGGTCTCTATATCTAAGTCATATGATTTTATTGTATTATTTAAATGAGATCTACTTAAATGATCTGCAATTAACAAATCTTTCCCTGGTTTATATACTAAATTAAAATTATAAGGTTGTAAAGCTGTTCTGATGCGTTGTAACCTAATCGGACTCTTATTCAAAGGCTTTGAAAAAATTGCAACTAGGGGTTTATGGTCTGTCTCTACTTTAAAATTTTGTCCATACAAATATTGATTAAATTTTGTACATCCATATAAAATTGCTAAACTTTCTTTTTCTATTTGACTATAATCTTTCTCTGTATCTGTCATTGCTCTTGAACCATATGCTATCGGTTGTCCATTCTGTAAAATCACTGCACCTAATCCTGCTTTACTTGCATCTACACTTAATGTTATACTTTTATTCATGTCAAAATAAGCTAATACTGGTGGTTCACTAATTAATTTAATTATTTGATTAAAAGCATTTCTGTGTGTATCTTCCCATTGAAATAAAACATTCTTTTTAAGCAATTCCCTAAGCGGAGAAGTTATTTCTGAAATATTTGGAATAAATTTTGCAATATAGTTTATCATTCCTAGAAATCTTAACAAGTCTTTTTGATTTTTCGGTTCTGGCATTTTCTTTATTGCTTCTACTCTTTCTTCGTCTAATTTTAATCCTTCTTTTGTTAAAATATGCCCTAAATACTTAACTTCTTTTTGATTAAATTTGCATTTATCTAAATTAAATTTTACTCCAAATTCTTTAGCACGTAGTAGTACTTTCTCTAAAATTCTATTACTTTCCTCTTCAGTTTTAGCATAAATTAATAAATCATCGATAAAAATACACACTCCCTCTATGTTGAAAATATTACTATAAACTCTTTGAAAAACCTCTGGACTGGAACAAAGACCAAAAGGTAATCTGTTAAAACAGTATCGACCATATGGTGTATTAAAAGTTGTTAACTGTTTGCTATTTTCTGACAATTTTACCATATAGAATCCTTTGTTAGCATCCAGTGTACTAAATATAGTGCTACCATTTAATTTATATGTTATCTCTTCTAATTTGGGTAACATGATTTGTTCTCTTTTTATCTGTGTATTTAAATATTGAGGATCAAGACATACTCTGAGAGAACCATTTGGTTTTATTGTAATTACTAATGAGCTTACAAAGTCTGTTGGGGTTTCAATTTTTGAAATTATACCTAATTTTTCTAAATTTTCTAACTCAATTTTTAGTTTCGGAAGAAGTTTAAATGGAATATGTCGACAAGGTTCAATTTTCCCTTTCCAATTATCTATTAATTTTATGTCATATTCATAATCTTTAATTAATCCTATCCCTTGAAAAATATCTTTGTATTTTATATATAAATTATTACTTTGTATTGGTTTATTACTCTGTAACTTCTTATCACTTTGTATGCTATCTATTATGTTCCTTTTAACTATATTGAATTCAATTAAAGTAGATAAGCCTAAAATTGGTACTGAATTATTCTCACATATTTGAAAAACAATATTTCTCACTTTATTTCCAATTTTACACCTTAATTCTATTTGCCCTAATGTTGGAATTAAGTTGCCATTATAGTTTCTAAGAATGAGATTACTTACATTAAAATTATATATGTTCATAGACCTGCAACAATTTTGAGGCATAATATTACATTGTGCACCAGTGTCAATTTTAAAATCAATATTTTTATTATAATCTACCAAAAAAACATTTTGAAGCCAGTTTTTATTTAAACTATTAATAACATTTAAAAATACCTCTTGTTTTGAAGAAGTTGTTGGCTCATCCATTTGTATCTCCTGAATAGCCACATGGCTCCTACACATTCTTGCAAAGTGGTTCATACCATTACATTTCATACATTTTTTCATATATGCTGGGCATTTTCTTGGTAAATGTTGAAAACTACAGCGACTGCAAACTTTATTACCATTACTAATGGGCATTCGTTGCCTAAAGTAATTTAAATTATTATTATTGTGCTTCATTTCATAACTCTGATTTTTTGTAAATTGATTTCTATTATAATTAGTTGGCATATTGTAATTATTATTTTCTTTCTTATGTTTTATTACTGCATCACAGTCTGCATTTTGTTTTCCTTGATCTGTTATCTGCTTTATTTGTTGTTCTACTAGCTCTGACGCTTTACATATTCTTATGGTTTTTTCCATGGTTAACTCTGTTTCTCTTAGCAATCTTTCCTTTAACTTTGTATTATCAATGCCACTTATTATTCTGTCTTTTATTAATCTATCTTTCATTGGTCCAAAATCACAATTTAAACTTAACTTTTTTAATTCTGTTATATAGCTGTCTAAAGATTCACCTTCCCTCTGGTCCCTTGTGAAGAAGAGATGGGAGTTGACACTCTCATTGCTTTTCGGAATAAAATATTCTTCAAATTTTTTCACCACTATGTTATAATCATTTTGTTCCTCCTCAGGCAACCCAAAACTTTCATATATGTCAATGCCTGCGTCTCCCATGCAGTGCAGTAATAGTGCTACTTGTACATCCTGTGGTTTGCTCGAACTTCCAGAAGCCTTTCTATATAGTTCGAACTTTTTTATCCATTTTGTATATTCCTCTGTAGTAGCTTCTTTTAGTGGGTTAGGGGTTCTCAAGCCCTCCGCCATTTTAATATTCTTCTGTAAGTTACTTTTCTTTCCCTAAGTTTTCACTTCACTTTTTTTTTTAGCAGCGCCATGTTATGTGGGATGTTGCAATCAATTAAAACTAATTGCTCTTGAGTTATTCTATATTTATTATAATCAGATCAACTTATATTGTTACAAGATTAAATTACAACCAGCACTCAAAAGACATAGGCTCAGCTTAGTTGTTATAAAAATACTAAGACCAACGTGTTACGCCCATACAGCCAAGTACAACATACAACAGTCACTTGTTGTAGTTGTAACTTGTCAAGTCAAATGTCGAGTTAAAATTTTGGTTATGTTAGGTCATTTTATTTTCAATTGCTTCTCAGCACATTTTGTGGATTTTTAATCACAACATTGTTTCTTCGTTGCTCATCCAGAACAAATACATTCATTTTCAGCCGAAAACACAAGTATCGAACGTCAGACTGACAGTTCGCTTACAGTGATATCACTTCAGAGCATAGTGCCGTAAGTCCAATATGACGTAAGCGATGACGTCATGCAGCTCTCTGTGTTGAATCTATGTTTTATGGTTTTATATCTGACATTGGTATCGATTCTGGCATGATTCTCTAAACCTAAAACTAAATTTGACAACAGTCTCTCCTTGTCATTTTGTATAGAGTATGACAAGGATAGACTGTTGTCAAATTTAGTTTTAGGTTTAGAGAATCATGCCAGAATCGACACCAATAATGTCAGTCAAATATTTTTGTTGATTAAAGCCTTTAATTTTATGGTTAATCTTGTTATTTTTATGCATACTACAATCTCCAAGCCGGCTAACGTTAGCGCGCTCACAGCATTTCGGGACGCGTTTGAGCACGCTAATAGCGCTGATAGTGACTTTTATTGATAGCGATCACTCACTATCGCTTTCGTGACATTAGAACAATAGTTCAAATGACATCTGTGACATTAAAACTATTGATCTAATGTTACAATAACGATAGCGAGTGATCGCTTTGAGTTAGGCGGTACGGCTCCTGCTGAGCAACAATCGAATTTTAAAAAAATACAGAATATCCTAAATTGTGACGATGGCTGAGGCGCGTTCAGAGCCTTCGCGCGAAGTACAACTTTTCGCTCTAACCCCGTTCAATGCCTTTGAGCGTGACAACCGGGTAAAACAACCGCCCGTTCAAGACCTTAGAGTGTCGGCGCGAGTTACAACCGAACAACCATCGAATTTGATGGTTGTAAAACGCTCTGACGTTTATGACTGAAATACTCTTATGTGATTGGATGATATTGGCGGCCATATTCTATAATGTCATTTACTAGAAAGAGAGAGAAATAAAAAATCATGTGAAAGAGGGAGATAAAAGATTTGGTTGCTGCAATCCGTTCAACGCCTTTGAGCGAGTTAAAAAACAACCGGACAACTACACCCAGAGGCTCTGAACGCGCCTCTGTATGGCTATGCCTTTGCCTGTCTCAGTGAGACAGATACAAAAAAAAAGATCAATCTGTCATTATTCTATAATCTGTGCTTTGAATCTGTCACTTGCTGTCAATTTCGGCTGAAGGCCTTTGTAGCCATGGCCGGTAAAACCTTTAGAAAAACTTGCTGTCAATTGTTGTGAGTCAAGCAAACCAAGATAATCGGCATTTTATCGAGATTTCTATATTTTCTATTAGATAGTCCTCTAATTTGAATGTATTTGCGCCGGAGAAGAATGTAAAATGGCCATAAACCTAGACAAACATAAAGACTCTTTAGTTGCAGCATGGAAGGATGTACTTGATGAGAAAACTAACACAAATTGGTATGTAATGCTTTCGTTGCACCGACCTACTTGTGGTTGAAATTTAATAAACAGCCAGTGATTACAATAAGGCATTGAATTCATGAGCTATGTTAATTAAGACACGGCCCTTACAGAGTGTACAATTGAAGGAATCATATTTTCATAAGTGGTCAGTAGCTAAAGAATCAGGTTAGGAAACATTTTAAGTTTATGCCTCGTACTAGGGTAGAATAAATGTAAAACGTTTCACTTAAGTTAATTACTTTCACATCCTTATCTTAATAAAAATTATTTACCCACAGGGCTTTATTCGGTTATGATGGTTTATCAAATGACTTAAAATTCGTTAGCAAAGGTGATGGAGGGCTTATAGAGCTCATAGATGATTTCAACAGTGGAAAAATACAGTATGCTTTTTTGAAAGTGGATTTGCCTAATGGATCTATACCTAAATACGTGCTTGTCAATTGGCAGGTAAGTAATTCAAAATGATATGAAAATTGTATTATTTTATAGATTCTTAGCTGAAATAATAAGAGAAGTAACAAACTCGACAGTATAAATGATGCTAAAAGTAAGTAATTAATGCATGTTAATGAATTCTTTATAACATTCAAAATTTCAAATACTTACGGCCTTACAAATAAAAAACTTATTCCTAGGAATAACCTCGGAATAGTTATTCCGTGTTTTGTCTTATTTTGACATATTACATCTGACATGTGCTAAAACAAGACAAAACACAGAATAAATTATTCCGAGGATTATCCTCGGTATAAGTTTTTATTTGTAAGGTCGTTAGGGTGTTACTCAGTACTATCTTCTTAAATCTGGTAGTATTTTAAAAGTTTAACAGTTGTTCTGGAATTTCTATGCAGAAGTTGTTTTCTTAAGGAGAAAGAAATCATTATCCTTGAGTTTGTCTTGGCCCCACCCTAACAGTGTTTGCGAGTCTTCTGCCTAATTACTGGAGAGTTTGTGGGCATGCATATCATTCTTTACTAAACGAAGGAGCTGTTATTTATCAAATAACATCTGTCATTTAGCTTAACTGCAGACATTTAGGCCTTCACATGGTTGTAGTATTTTTTTTTGTATCCTGCTAAGCATGGCAATCAGTACATGTCAACATTTAGCCATTAATTATACTGACTCTCGTCTGTACTTGTCATTAGAGCTAAGAGGAAAGGTCCATTGACCTCACTCATTATTTTGTGAAACGGTTATTGAGAATCGGGATACTGTTCCTTCTCAGTCTTGTGTGTTATATACTTCCAGATCCTGATAATTTTGCAGCCGAAGCATTCACATGTGTTGAGAGTTTCTTCTGATAGTTTTGACTTCGTGAGGATATTTCCTGTGTTACCGTTAGAAGTTTTAAATCCTGTAGAATGTATTTATAACTGATGCAATTAGGAATGCTGAACATGGTGCGCATGGTTTTTGTCTGAAAAATTTCTAGGATTTCTACATTACTGTTGCTTGCTGTGCCCTAGAGTTATTGTTGTTATCAGTCTTAATTAACAATCCTAAGTTCTGATTCTAGGTACTTGAACTGTACAGAGTTCAAATCTCAACTGGTGACCCCTCCCTTGGCGTAAGTCCTAGCGCGTTTTACACCATTGGGCATGTTCACAGGGGGATCGTTTAGTGTTTTGGCTAGTCCAATCCTGACCATGCTTCCACTGGGGGCCGAGAAGTTCTAAAGGGTGGTTTAGCCGGGTTTGGGGTTTTTACCTGAGTCTTAAGGCATATCCAAGAAGTGGCCTTGTCAGCTTCAGTCTCTTGTGAATCATAAAGATATTGCCCCATCCTAAAAAAGGTACTTGGACTGTTCTTTTCACTCCTTTTTTCCATTTGCAGATGGGTATGGAATCCATGCTATTGCATGCCATCTACTGTCTTACACATTTATTTAGAGATCATGTTTTCAAGTAACTTCTTTGACATGTTAACCCCAGACAAGTATAGAAACAACCAAGGAGGTTGCTTGTGATATGCAGGCACAGAGCCATTGTTTATTCCTACCAATGGTAATGGGGAAGGGATCAGTTTCATAATGTCAGTCCTAACAATGAAATCATGCGACAAGCCTCAGAAAATATCTGGCACCAACTTGTGCCACAGCACACACTGGGTCATCTCACAAGGTGCACAGTGAAAAACTTTTTGCATGTTTAGACATATTTAATGCGAAAGTGTGTTCTTTGATCTGTATATGACCACCATGAAAGTTTTTGCAGCAAATATGAGATCAATAGTGCCATTTTCAGGCTTAAATCTATAGACATCTAGACTGCTCATAGTGTGGAACTGCACTGGAGTGTAGTTATTACTGCAGTTAAAGAGTAATGTACTCTAAGGCTACGTTCCAATTTACGAAAACACTGATGACGCGATTATGGCATTAAGGGCGGTCCAATTCAATAATAGCGATTATAAGGAAGACATTGTGATATTATTTCGAAACGATCGTGATCGCGCTTATACTACATAGCTGTCAAAATAAGTTATGTTTTTGAAGTGATAAAATTTCTTAAAAACAGTAAAAAAAAAACAAAAACAAAAAAAATATTTTCCTTGCTTTTTTTCATCACAAATCCTTCACCACACCAAAAAACAAAACTGGAAAATGTTCGAAAGGGGAAAGGGTAACCCACTCGTATGGTAATCCAGGGGTTCGGTAAGCCGTTCAACAGGTTTCCCAACAATAACGATAACCCATAAAATAGGCATTACCACCCATAACAATAATTTATCGCTTACCTAATCTTAAAGGTTTTTAGTGTTTATGCGCTAGGTTAGTTTAACGCTTTCCCTCACGCACATCCAGCGATTGAAATAGCACTGCGGGCGCAATAACGCCGGAGTTCGGTCGCGACCTTCGGCATAATATGCGGTGCAACAACAATCTACACGCGATATACGTAAGGTCTAAAATAACTCGCACAAATTAATCAGCACTTAACACGGTAACCCATTTGGGGGTTTTTGATAACGGTAAGCGGTAACCCGAATTAATTCAATCGAAGGGATTAATGTGTAAACCGGTATGCCGTTTGAAAGCTTACCATAACCATAAAGGGTTTGAAATCCCAGCGTTATAAAATATCCGATCCTAAGGTTATAACGGCAACCGGATCCAGTCCCTGGTCTACCCATCTACTAATCTGCCTTCCTCTCGCGTTTCTCCCCTCTAGGATACCAGTCCGTTACCTTTTGTGAACATTTTTCTGGGCCTCTAATTATATGCTCTGTCCAACAGTACAGTGATAGTTAGTTAGTTAGTTTAGCTGGGCTCCTTCGCACTTAGCCTCATGATTGGGCCATTGTGCGTCCTAACGTTACGTCAGCCTCCATCCTACTCCATCCATCCCAGTTCCTCCCAGAATGCCAGCAGCCTCTGTGGGCTACTACATGCTTCTGGCATGGATGCTGGGGAATGGAGAAGTCTCGCCCGTTGATCGGCCACACTTGTGCATTCCATAAGTACGTGCTGTGGCGTTTCCTCTGCCTCCATGCATCCTCTGCATAGAGGCTGTCTGTCACCCCTATTGTGAATAGGTGTTTGTTTAGAAGACAATGTCCGGTTATAGTAGCTATAACTTTTCGGATTTTGTCTCTCCTTAGTCTGATGAGGGAACGGGCAAGCTTTTTGGATGGTACCGGGATTGCGTCTTTTGTTCGCTTGCATCCCTCATTGGCTCTCCACTCTGTTAGATGTTTTTCCTCGGTTTTCTCACGCAGCCAGGTTTTTATTTGGGCCTGTGGAATGGGCATTACAGTACAGTGATAGTGATCTTAATTGGTTTTCGGACTGCAGCCTTTTATCATGCTTACAGTGATCACCGATGATGGTAACCATTTTCGTAATTTGGAAAGCGGGGTTATACTGCAGTAATAAGAATGTTGCACTTTTATACTTTGGTAATAATGTTGTGTTGTACAATAAAATATTACACTATAATTACTATACTCCTGCACCATAGCTCTTGCTTATGAAAATTGGAGTAATGATTCTGTTTTTTTTTTGGCTGGGTATCTTACCAGTGAGTAGGATGCGGTTGAGAAAATAATGTTGTGTTGTACAATAAAATATTACACTATAATTACTATACTCCTGCACCATAGCTCTTGCTTATGAAAATTGGAGTAATGATTCTGTTTTTTTTTTGGCTGGGTATCTTACCAGTGAGTAGGATGCGGTTGAGAAGGTGGGTTAGGATGCCCAGAAGCCCATCAACCTCCATGTCTATAGCGACTCCAGAACTCAGATTCTTCATGCAGTGAAGAGCCATGTGGATTCCATTATGAGTAACCAGTGGCACTAGTCCTAGATTCAAAGGGAACCTATCGGCTGTAACCTCTTCATATTGCTCGTTCAAGAAACTGAAAATAAGAGCACCTTATCTACTGCATATTACTGCTTAGTCTTAATGTAACTATATAACAGAGTTCAATATAAAAATGTGATGTGTGTGTATTTTTTTTACTACTATTTGAGTTATGTTTACTTTTATACTGACTTACAAAACTTGTATATTAATGTTGTATGCTACGAAGAATATACAATAACAGCTTATTTACAGGGTGAAGGAGCACCTACAGTCCGTAAAGGCACCTGCGCAAACCATGTCAAGCACGTAGCACAATTGTTTTCTGGGTTCCATCTTACTATGCATGCACGGACAGAGGATGATCTCGATGAGAAATTAATATTAGATAAGCTTGCAAAAGCGGGCTCTGCTTTTAACTTTAAATCCAGCAAACCAGAAGATCTACCTCCTAGTGGGCCTGTTGGCACTGTTTACAAGAAAGTGAACCCTGGTAAGCTGTACCACTTTGCATGTAATAAATGTATTATAACATTATAACATAAAAAACAACATATTTAATTAAATTAATTTGCACAAAACCTGAATATTAAACCTGGTACTAAACCTGAATTAGTGGAATTCAGAATCAATTCCACTAATTAAAGATTTTATCCTAGGGCTCTTTGAAATCCCGTGAGGTTTTCACTCGGTCAAAAGAAAAGGATAGATATATTGTGCGAAGGAGAAGTTTAACTGCTTTTTAAATGCTAGCATGTGATTTTCGCTAGTTAAAAACGAAGAGAAGAGTTTTTGTGTTTTGCAACGCGAAATTATTTTATTTTACACTAGCTTTCCGCTAGCGACTTCGCCCGCGTTATTTTTGTTTTCCCTTGGGAAATTTTTTTCCCGTAGGAAAATTACCCTTGTCTCGAACTATCCTTATACCAACTTTCATCAAAATCGGTTCAGTAGTTTCGAAGCCTATTCAATACAAACAAAGAAACAAACAAACAATCAAATCTTTCCTCTTTATAATATTAGTATAGATCTGCACAAAGCTTTACTTATCATTTACAAACTTTCACTTATGGCCAATTGCACTAACCTTGTCTTAGCTTAGGACGATCTAAGCGGCATCACAGAATAAATAATAGTACTAAAGTACAGAAGGATCACTCTCGAAGAAAAGCCAAGTTTAGGTATGAAAATTTACCTACTCTTACGACCTTCATCTGACTGCACGGGAAATTGAAATTTATTGCATGACACGAGTGTTCCTATTCCGTTACGCGTCGCTGACCCGATACCCATTTGGCGATAACAGCGCAGGGTTCCCACTCACCGATATGCAGTTATCGTTACAAAAATGACCTCAATTATTACGTACGACGCGGCCAGCGTGCGAGCCGAGAGGCAAGCTTTTGCCACATACCGCCCGGTCGGTCCACCGGCCAAACGTACCTAAACTGCGGAGTGAAACCCACCTGGCAGCATGCTGTCACATTCTTTTCATTAAACACTAGCTGTGCCCGCGAACTACGTTTCGCCATCATTGATTTACTTTCGCCATCGAAATGCTTAACACAGAGGCGCGTTCAGCGCCTCTGGGTGTAGTTGTCCGGTTGTTTTTTAACTCGCTCAAAGGCGTTGAACGGGTTGCAGCAACCAAATCTTTTATCTCCCTCTTTCACATGATTTTTTATTTCTCTCTCATTCTAGTAGATGACATTATAGAATATGGCCGCCAATATCATCCAATCACGTAAGAGTATTTCAGTCATAAACGTCAGAGCGTTTTACAACCATCAAATTCGATGGTTGTTCGGTTGTAACTCGCGCCGACACTCAAAGGTCTTGAACGGGCCGGTTGTTTCACCCGGTTGTCACGCTCGAAGGCATTGAACGGGGTTAGAGCGAAAAGTTGTACTTCGCGCGAAGGCGCTGAACGCGCCTCAGTGTTTAATTTTTTCCTCCATTTTATTCCATAACCTCCCGCACGCGCACCCCCGCCTTGGTGACGCTCACTTCGCAACGGGCCGTGCAGCAGAAATCGTAATATTTTAATTTCGCCATAACTTCAAAACCAAACGTCCAATTTTAATCATTCAACTTAGTGATGAAATAATTTATTTTGATAAGGATTAATAGTATGAGAAAAATAAATGCGTTTAAATGTAGTCCAAAAAAAATTCAAGATTATTAAATAAAAAAATGGTTGTTGTGCCTCATTCGACATAGATAGGTATAGTGTGTCGCGGACTTTTTTGTAGATATTTATAAGATCTACAATTAATTGGAACATTTTATAGTTCTATCTTTTATAGTTTAGGCAGCGTACGCAAAATAAGTTACTTTTCTGGTTGATTTTTTACACCTTGTGTCCGAAAAACCCAAATATATTACGGAACCCTATTTTTTTCCAAAATAAAATTTAGCCTATGTTACTCGTGGATAATGTAGCTTTCGAATGGTGAAAGAATTTTTAAAAACGGTCCAGTAGTTTTTGAGCCTATTCATTACAACCAAACAAACAAAGTTTTCCTCTTTATAATATTAGTGTAGACAAGAAGTGACAGCATTCTTCTTAGGATTGTCTTAGCAAGAAAAGGTAAGTGAAATTGACCATTAGACTTAAAAACGAAATGAGCTAGCCACAGATCACAGAACAGTCAACTGCCAATGTCAGGAAAAAATTAACGCTGACTGGGGGCCGCGAGAAATTCATTCTTGTCAGGCGAAAATTACTCTGCGTTTACTTTCACGAAAGCGTTCAGAAATACAAGCCAGAGTAATTGATTGGTTACCCTCGGTTTCACTCTGGTAGCTCTCGAACGCTATCGGGTGGAATTCACTATTCCCCGAGTAAGAATTACTTGTTTTCGAACATACCCCTAAATTAAATTTTCAACTACGCCGTTTTTTGCATTTACTTAACTCTGTCGATTTTACCTCTTATCGGCGGCATCTACCTCAGTCTTTACCTTTCATCGGCATATACCTCAGTCTTTACCTCTTATTGGCATACGAGGTGTGGCTATTAAATAACGAGACTAACGCTGCTACAGGAGAAGTGCATATGCGCCAAACGCCAGCAACCAACAGCTGTTATCGTGAAGCCTTCTTCGAATGTAGTGCCTCTCGCTTATCTGTAAACAAATCAGTATAGCCGTAGCCCTCGTTCGCATTAGAGTTGTTTTTTTGTTTCGCCGGAAAAATGTTAAGTGTAACAGTAGAGCAAGGAATTGTTGTGAAATTTCATATGAAACTTGGAAAAACCGCTACTGAAACTTATAATTTATTGAAATAAGTGTATGGCAATGAATGTTTATCGCGTGCACGTGTTTTTGAGTGGTTTAAGCGTTTTCAAGATGGCCGAGAAGACGTTCAAGATGATTCACGACCTGGTCGCCCTTCCACGTCAAAAACGGATGACAATATCGAAAAAATCGGTAATCTAATTCGATCTGACCGTCGGTTAAGTATTCGTGCGATTGCTGAAACTGTACGAATTACGAAAACAAAAAACGACCTGAATTGTGGAAGGACAAGTCATGGGTCAAATTGTCTGTCAAGAGGTTTTTAGCCAAGTTCAGCATCCCAGTGTTAGACCATCCGCCTTATTCGCCGGATCTTGCGCCGTGCGACTTCTATCTGTTTCTTAAGGTGAAATCTGCATTAAAAGGAACAAGATTTGAGTCTGTTGAAGCTGTGAAAGAGAAAGCGGCACGCGTCCTGAAGGAGCTGACAGAAGAAGAATTCCAGCACTGTTTCGAACAATGGAAGATTCGCATGGAGCGTTGCACAGAGGGACACGCTCCATACAAGGGCGGTCATAAATAGTTAAAGTCCTGTTACTATCAATACATTGTATTATTTTAGTGACTTATAGTTGTAAAAGTGTTTTAGGAACATTAAAATGAAAGAAGTACATGTATTTACGGAATAAAAAACGTTTACTTCAGTAAAAAACAAATATAAACAATAACATACTTTTACCTAAATTTATCATGAACAAACACTTAAAAATTGGAATGTAAAACATATATTTTAAATAAAATAAGAGTCAAAACATTGATAACATTATTTAATTATAATAAAATAATAGAAATAAACAAATTAAAATTAATTAAATACAAAAAAAACAAAACAACTAACAAAATACAAATAAATTATTCTTATTCTAACAATATTAAACATGTAACAATTCTATTACACTTTGTGACAGAGTATTTTTCTTTTTAGGGGGAAGTTTCCGAAGACTTGTAATATAAGGATCTGAATGTAATAATAGTCGTTGTATTAAATCTTGATTGGTAACTTCACGTGACATTTTTCGAGTGTGACTTCGTCTATAAATTTTGATATACTTATTTGTCGCTTCAGCAGCTTCTTCGGAAAGTTCTCCTATAGATAACAATGCATAACTTATAATATCTGATCCATGTACGAGCACCTTGTGGACAGAAGCAGGAAGACTATACCACGGATATTCCTCGACCAGGCTGTATGCTGTTTGTAATGCATAGTCTTTAAACTTGCATTCATTAATTTTATGTCCAGAAGATAACGTTTGTAATATTACACAACAACGATCTATGAGATCCTTATTCAAACCTGTAATTTCAGCAGATACAGCTGATTCCAAAAAAAACTTCCTGGCCGTGTTTCCGTCGTTAGACGTCCCGCTTCCACCACTACGCGGCTTGTCAACTATTAAACCTAATCGTTCCCTAAACTGGGACTGTACATATTGTTTTTTATTTGATAACAATTGTTTATCACTATCTAGCCTAACTTGCCATTTTTTTATGTCTAATCTATATGGAAGATGAATAAAATATTCGAAGAAACGTATCCAAGAATGTAGTGGTGATAATCCAAATTGGTATCTACTCTCTATTACAGGTTTTTGTAAACATTCGTCTATTTTATTCATCTCTTTAGGGGTAGCATTACATATATAACATCTACTTGTAGATGTTTCACTTAAAGCATTACAAATTTTACCATCTACCATTGAAAGCTGCAACTTATGAGAAACGACCAATTCACGATTGTCGATCTGAATAAAAGTAGGTTGCAAACTTTCAATTTTATCCTTAAAATAAGCTTCCTCTTGCAAAGACACTGCTGTGCTTTCTTTCAAAAATTGAAATCGAATAGGACGGCAGTACCTAGTGGAAGAGGGTCGAGGATTTTTCCATAAAATTTTACAATTATCTTCAGCTAATTTTACAATAATTTGAAGGGGTACATAAGATGTTACAAACAAACTACTATCTTCTCAAGTTGAATCTGAAAAAAATTGTTTGTATTCACTATGTCCAGTGCTGCCATCGAATCCCCATTTCCCAAGTAAAGAGATATTAGACAAACAATCATCAGGAATCTGATCTAAGACCTCTTTTTGAGATTCAAGGATTCGAGAAGCTGTGTGATCAAAAGACTTTGTAATTCAACTTCAGCTGAAGACTCGGAAACAGTTATATTAGAAGGGTAACATCTCTGTTTCGCTTTAGTAATTTGTTGGTAACATGGTAATACATTAGGAGAAATCTTACTATTAACAAAGTTTTTAATTAATAAATACTGATGTTTTGTCAACTGAGCATCAGTCACAAGTGACAAGACATCATCAGTGCTAACTCTAGATATACACGAATCGAATGAACAGTCTGAAACATCAAGCAATGCACTCACAGTAGAATCATCAGACTTTGACAAATCAGCTACTCTCCGACGTTTAGTCCTTTTACTACATTGCGTAAAAGGTTTTCGAGGACGACCACGTGAATGACACGGCGACGTTTCAGACGGAGTACATTGCTTATTGTTTTTCACAAGTTGAATTTTTTCAATAACATTAAACCAATCGGAATTCTTATAGAAAAGCTTGGTTTTATCCCTATTACATTTTTTCCAGAATCGAGCAATAGCTTTACATAAATTATTAACAATTTTCTCTAAATAATGAATATCAATGTTCTCAGCATCGTCGTTCAGAGTAGTCAACAAACTTTGTAGGACTTGACGACACTTTTCCGAGTCATTATCGGTATTGACAGTTAGCCATATTTCAAGAATATGCATTCTTGAAAACGAGCATATATATAAATTACCTAAAACAAAAAAAAAACGGTTAAAATTCAGTCACAAAACCTACACAAAGCACTAAGACTAAATAAACTAATTTCGTAGCAAATGCTACGAGATAATCTGGCAACCGTAGCACCCTTGTCATCGCCGAAAGGGCAGATAAGGGCAGCCAAGTTTTAATTTTCCTAAGATAAGAAAGTCTAAAGATTATGGTGCAATATACCTCCATGCGAGTGGGAACATATTTAAAAGTTTATTCAAACTTTGAATATATTAAAATATAATACTCCAAGAAAAGTCGCCTCGTAGCAATGACATACTAAAGAAAATATATACTAAGATACAATTAAAATAAAAATATTAATTATTACATACCCTGTTCTTGGATATCCATTTCAGAAAAAACTCACACAGCACTCACAGGTCCCGCAATGACAACAAATGACGTCACGCTTTTTAATGACTCACTGATAACAGTTTACGATTGGCGATGCGCTCTCTTTGAATGCACAATAGATAATGAAGGCGCACTCTAATTACTGACCTATTTATAGTTTCAGAAGGTACCGCAACTATCCAATGTAACGACAAGGAATAAAATGTAAAACAAGAAAGCAGGTTTTTAAGATTTATGACCTATGGATGTCCCACAGTGCGTTGTAGGGATAGAGGAGGGGTGTATATTGAAAATAAAATGTTTTACAGCGTCAGTCTCGTTATTTAATAGTCACACCTCGTATACCTCAAACGAAAATTACGCAAATAGATAGATTAGCCGGGAAGGACCAGTGGGCTGGCCAGCACCTTGTGCCTTCAGCGACGAGGAGGCCATTTTGAGCATTTGATGCATTAAATTTCAAGAAACGTGTCTTCTTTTATTTTAAAGTAGCTGACCCGGCGTACTTTGTATCGCAATATTTTTTAACTAAATTACCGAAATGTTTGCTTAAATTATTGTAACTTTTATATTACACAAACCTTGTCCTAACAATAACGAATACATAAAACCAAGAATCATCCAATTTGGTGCATTTGTTCGAAAGTTATGGACGTACATACATTTCGCAGATCCATTTTTATTTATATTGATAAAACTCTTTGTATACTTAAAACTGACTTTAAATATCTACTACATGCATAGGTCACCAAATTAGTAGTAAAATTTAAAAATTCTAACTTTTAAAATGCACTAGCTAGAAGCATTCTAGCTTCTTTAAACCACAACTTTTTAGGATTTTTTTTGTACGTAGAGTCCATAGAAAGTAATAAATATTTTAATAAATCAATTAAAATATCAAATAATTTTTGTAGAAAAAAAACTATGCTTCTTGGCGATAATTTATGATCTAGTTTAACGCCCTTCCGGGGTTGCACTTTATCCAGGGTCACACTATGTAATTAACTTGGTTAACAAGCATACTGCCTACCAGGGGAGCGAGCATGGAATTCTCGATAAACAAAAATTGACAGCTACGATCGACATACTCGACAAAAATCGATAAATTTGAAAGATATTCTTAAGCAGTGAAAAGGGCGGATGCTTTTGTCCATTGATATATGTCGAGTCGAAGTCCATGCTCGCACCGCAGATGGTAAGTGGCAACAGTCACCTATAGTACATGTGGTTCTTGAGAGATTTGCAGCAAACTGCAACACCCACAAAAAGCACAGTGTACGTTGCCAACTTGTGACATCAGATGTAAAGTCGCGTTACCCATTAATTTCACCGCCATATCTTACCCTATAAACCCGAGCATAGCAATGCAAGCACTGCTACGTTGCGGCAGAAATAGGTAAGACGGAGTTACCCAAGCAAACATTTCCTGCAAACAGTCGTTTGTTTCTGTATCATGCTAAAACTCTGTGAGTAAATAAAGAATCAATATTTAATCGCTTTTTTAATGTGGAAATATAGAGAAACGATATTTGTATATGCAATAGAAAAAGTGATGAATTTATTAAACTGTCTTATTGACAAATTCCAATAGTATTTATAAGCAATGACATCAGTAATACTGTTAGTAAACAATAACTGACGATTTTCCTTTTTGAGCTGAAGGGGATTCAGTAGGTGATTTGCTTGAGTTTAGGAATTATTGTCCGCATAATATTGATCGAATGATACTATGATTACAGTGCATTTTGATAATTCTATTATTTTAAAGAACGTAGTAGAAAATATAAAAGAGAGGAAAAACAGTTTGAAACGGGGTAAATTTCAAGTTTTCATTTTGATGAGAACCGAAATATGTATTGAATTATTCCACCCATAAGCTGGAAATTTAAAGTTTTATTTGGACTGTTTGGTCCATCTAGCAAATAGCGAAATAAAAAATCCCATGTGAATTTAACTTATTATAACTTGCTGGTAGATTATATGTAATTATTATTTTCATGCCTGATATTTAGACTTTTGGAACGGATGAAATGTTATCTGCAAATTTATTATTATCATTACAGTACAAGAAATCAATTCAAAGGAACGAGATCAGTTTTGGTTAAAAGAGGAACAGGAAGAAAAGAAACGAGTGGAGGCTGAAAGAAAACGAAGGGAGGAGGTATGTCTCGAATAATCACAGACGTGTAAGGGAAAGCAGACTAAACGTATCGTTCAAAAAGCGTGGCAACTTTACCACATGTAAACATTACTCACACACAAACAATATTAAATTTCTGAAGTTTTATTATATGATGCGTTAGAACACTCCGGGGCACTGCACTTTACCATTGTTCTTGTCCGATTAGCAGTTATTTTTATTTATAATCACAAAACAAAACATTATAAGACAATGTCACGACGCCATTTGTCTCTTATTTTGACAAAGCTAAAAACATGGCGTCCACGTGATGTCTGCCACGGCTTCGGAAATGTTTATGTGTGCGTTAGTATCGCCATAGACGAAAAACAGAAATAGCGATGTATCATGTCACTTTGGAGTGAAAGTAAAAACGATATACATTACTTATGACAAATGTGCGAGTAAAAGTCTGCTTTCCTTTATACGTCTGTGCGAATAATATACGTATAAAGAAAAAACAGTTTCCACAGATTGATATAGTACATTGTTTTATAAGGGCTGAACGGAACAGATATTTATTACAATCAAGATATTTATTAGTTTGTGACTTTGACCCAAGTTGAATAAAGATTTTTAATTTTTGCGCGACTCTTATAGTCTCATAAATAAAGATATATGAAGTTAACAATAATTTTAGGATAAAAGGAAAGCAGAAGAAGACGTTAGAAGGAGAGATGAGTTGGAAGCTGCAAGACGAGCAAAGGCTGAACAAGAGAAGTAAGTTGATTTTAGTTAAAACATGTTTATATGGCGCTTCCTTTTAATTTTTTTACATTCGTCTGGCAGATTATTAAAAATATTGCGTACGTATTTTTGTTTTTTTTTTATAGAGTACATTGACTAAAAATATCGCATGACGTCATATGTAGCTAAATTTTCTACTAAGTTGCGACGTAGCGAGCCTCCACATCACAACTTAATTCTCTTTATCTCAGTAGCTTTTTTTAATTTTAAAAGGCAAAGATTAATGACCACATATTTTATAGTTATCTGATGGATTAATTAATTGTAAAGGCCCGTTCTTATTAAATTAATATTAATAAAGTCTTTTTATTTCCTGTTTTACAAATGCTATTTTATATAAATATATGTATATACTCTTTTCATTTTTTGATTATAGGAGCAGGTGAAGGGCTCCTCCAAAGATTGCCAATTTTCTCTATCTTGAGCTACATTTAACCATTGTGGGCCCGCAATCTTTTTGATGTCGTCATCCCACCGCGTATTTGGTCTACCTTTGTAGCGTTTGCCCGGTGGGCCTTTCTAATTCGTGACTGTTTTTGGTCCACCTCAGCAGGCGTAGCACGGGCTGCCAAGAAATTTGTGAAAAGACTCAGTGACATGTATCCCTTGAGAAGCGTCAAGAAATTTTATCATGTCAGTCACACTAGGGCTGCGTTCCGAAAATCAATAAGAGTCACTATTAGCGCGCTCAAACGCGTCCCGAAATGTTGTGAGCGCGCTAATGTTAGCCGGCATGAAGAGCCACATGACGTCATCGTTAACGTTATATAGAACTTACAGCGCTAATGCTCTGGAGTGAAATCACTTTATGCGAACTATCAGTCTGACGTTCGATAATTGTTTTCGGTTCAAAATGAATGTAACTGTTCTTCCGGACCGAAATCGTAAGCACGCTGATAGCATTTTCAGTGTTCTCTTTAATTTGAACAAGGCGATTATAATCGTTAGCACTGTGAGCGCTGTTATCGGACCGCAGCCTCAATACGCGCCGCCGTGCTACTCTATAAGACATAGATATTATGTCACTGAAATTGTGAGATAATGCGTGACTCAAGTCCCGTCTTGGCAGCCCGTGCTACGCCTGCTGGTCTTTCAGGCGCGCTACATGACCGGCCCATTTCAACTTAAGCTTCTGGGCGTGATTTAGAGCATCAATTACTTTTGTCTTTGATCTTATCTGTATATGTCTTATTTTTTGTATTTTTTTAATATGCAAATGCTGCGTTCCATTCCTCTCTGGCAGGTGTTTATTTTATTTTTTATTTGTGTACTTCCATGTTTGACCCGCGTATGTTAAACATGGAATAAGGCATGAATACATAACCTTCTGTTTCAGCTCCGTCGGCATATTGCTTTTAAATAAAAAATAACCCTTGCTGGTTTTTTCCAGTACAAGGTCTCCCGCCGTAGAGTTGTGAACCATTGGCGTAGCTTCTTTGACGTGCAAAAGTGATTATGTAATTGATAATCCAATTTGAAAAAACGATATTGAATTTGAAGTGGTGGTTGTGGAAGCAGGGCATCAGTAGAGGGCGGCGTCGGCGGTGAGGCGGCGCGAAGGAAGCGATCGGCGGAGGCGCGGCAACTCATCGGCGCCTCCACGGCCGCCGCGCGCGCCATGTTCCAGCAGAACCTCGCGCAGGGACAGCTCAGCGGCAACAGGTAACGCTGGCACGGTAAGCGACGCACGGCCCATGCTCCAAGGGAACCTCGCGCAGGGACAGCTCAGCGGCAACAGGTAAGCCTCTGGTTACACCATCAGTATTTCATCAGTGTGATCCATCAGTCTGGCATCAGTATTTTATCAGTCTCCGCTGGTCTAGCGAAAATTCATCAGTCATCAGTCATCGTCAGTCGCCGGGTTACACGATCATTCTGGCGTCAAACTGATGGATCAGACTGATGAAATACTGATAAGTGTAACCTTGCTCTAACGCTGGCAGCGACGCACGGCCCAAGCTTTAGCAGAACCTCGCGCAGGGACAGCTCAGCGGCGCAAAATAGTGACCACCTTTAAAATTAATTCAAGCAAAGAGTATGTAATAGACATATATTGCATTTAGAAAATGAAAAAAAATCGATAAAATAAGAAATGATAACACTAATTTTTTGTATGACTGCTGGCCTAACACTGACCTTACCTTTTATTTTTTATACAGCCATTTACCAAGTTACTTCTCGTCATGCATCAGTCAATCAGTTTTATGGTGTATATAAATGTTTATTTATACATTATTATCATCACTGTGCCAGCGTGGTTGACTAAGGCCTAGTCACCCTAACATAGGGTAGGCTCGAGCCCCTCGGTGGGGACGTATATGAGCTGTGATGATGATGATCATCACTGACTCTGCGAAAATCACTTTAGCCGCAATAAATTTAAAATAAATATTTTTCCACAGAACCGCAACAAACGTGCCAGAGAAACCTGTGCGCAGTTCCGTCATTGCGCAACGCATCAACACATTCTCGCAAAACCCCCAACCGGTGTCGCCTGTCAAATCGCCGATCAAAATTGAAACCAAAGCGACCCTCCAGGAAGAGGTGCCCGAGCAGCCGAAGACAAGTCCGTTGAAGAACATAGACAAGATAAAGATGAGCTTGGAGAGTCCCTCGCAGATACAATACGAGCCGATCATCGATCCGTCCGTGGACCTGAGTCCCAGCTCGGAGAGCGATCCGAATTCATTTAGTGCCATTAATTATGCCGAGTCGAAGGGAGAGAACAACTTTAGGGATATAGAGTCTGAGTCTTTGAGGCAAAGCGAGCCGATGATTAAACAGAACATTCTGGAGAACGATATGTTCGACGCGTCTTATTCTAGTTCGAATGAGAACGACGATGACGATAGCGACAATAAGTTTAGCACGATTAAAAGGTCGCCGTACAGTAAGAGTAACATTGCCGAGGAGGAGAAATCTGAATTAAGTAGACAGAATACAGTTATAGAAAACTTGAATTATAAAAAGGAGAACGGTTCGACTCACGAGGACGTGTCCCCTGAAGGTTTGGAGGAGGAGGGCACTATTTACGAGGATTTGGACGATGATCCAGGTTTGACGGCGCGGGCGCTATACGACTACCAAGCGGGTAAGTTGGATATTCATAATGAACAAATTGTTTTTTTTTCATTTTTGGTGGCTTAGAGTCTGGCAAAGGCAGAATGATTGGCGTATGTTTAAGCCATATACTCGTTTCATACAAAACTTTGAGATATACAGGGTGTCCCAAAAAATAGTGTCAAGCGAAAGTCCAGAGTTAGAGCACCTCTTGGAGTACCCGAATCACCCCCATGTATGTTCCGCGATTATTCGTAGTTTTAGAGTAATAATTTTTTTTCTGACTTTTTGAAAATTTCGATCTAAAGAACTTAAAAATTTTTAATAAAAAAAAGTTGAACATATTTTAATGTTTTTCTTTATGCCACTGAATTATCTTTAGTGCTTCTTTTATGTATAAAATGATCAGCTTCGTAACTTTAGTGGAAATTTAGAAAACAGTAGTGTAAAGTCAAAATTTGAATGTTAGTGAATAATTACTTTAAAATTCATCTTTAAATTAAAAATCTAAACAGGCGAATTCATGGTTTCTAAGTATGTGTAAAAACTTCTCTAGACTCTCTGCTTTCATAATAATTAAAAAAAAAAGTACTTAATAGGGCTACATTGGCTTAAATCGGCCATCCAAGACAGCAAGGTGAAAATTTCATAAAACTCGACTTCTGAATATTTATTAATAAACCAAAAATGATTGTAGAAAAGCTAAAAAAATATTATTTGAAGGTCAAAAATAACTGTTCCTGCTGCCATCTTTAATAACCTTTGAAGGTTTATTATAACTTAATAAATGAAACAAAACATTATTTTCAAAGTATTTATTATTCGATCGCTTAAAGAAAGTTTTCAAAATGACGACCTTCGTGCTCAATACATATTCTACATCGTCTAAAAAAGTTTTCTTTTAAATTTATAAATGCAATTCTGTTGTTTTTTATTGTTTCTTCCGCTTGTCTTAATTTTGTTCTTAACACTGTGACGTTTGTAATGTCTTTGGCGTATACTAATTCCTTGTAGTATCCCCAGACGAAAAATTCTATGGGGTTCAAGTCGGGGGACCGTGGCGGTCACGCAATGGGCCCTCCACGACCGATCCATCTGCCTGGAAATGTTTCAGACAAATGTTGTCTAACATTTCTAGCAAAATGGCATGGAGCGCCGTCGTTTTGAAAAATCATATTTCTCCGCGTTAATAGGTCTACATCTTCTAATAAGACGCCGAGATCACGTCGTAGAAATTGCAAGTAGGCCTCGCTGTTCAGTCGGTCCGGTAGTTCGAACGGACCAATCAGCTGTCCGTTTAGGATGCCTGACCACAAATTGATACTAAATTGTTCTTGGAAATTAGATTCCCTTGTGAGGTGTGGATTTTCAATACTCCACGAATGGTAGTTATGCGCATTAAACACCCCACATCGCTTAAAATGTGATTCATCAGTCCATAGAATATTTTTAAAGAAATTTTCGTTTTCAGCTTGTCTCCGTAACATTTCCTGACAAAATGCCACCCTTCTCGGGTAGTCTGCGGGCTTGAGCTGCTGAACTTTCTGGATGTGATATGGGTGAAAACGCTCTTGATGAAGTATTCGATGTGCTTGTGATTTCGGAATTCCGATTCGACGTTCTATTGTTCTTACACTAACTGATGGATCTCTCACCACTTCTTCGACCACTGATTGGACAGTATCTGGGTCACTCATTTCAGATGGGCGCCCCGATCTTCTACCTGGTAGGCGTCCTTCCATGTAAGAGTTATGTACTCTTAAAATCGTGCGATGATCAGGCCAAGTTTCAGGCTGAGGTCCACCTCCATTTTGTACTTGCTGCCGGAACAACCTGGCTGCTTCAGAAGCATTTCCTCTTGCATATCCATAAAAGTAATGCAAAACAGCATATTCTTGCGATGAAAAAGACATCACAAAATGAAGAGCTTGAAAAGTCCGTTAAGAATGCCAAATTTGTCAAAATCCCGTATTCACACAAAACCAAATCGTAATCGCACTCAAGGTCCGTAAAGAAAGCAAAGTTCGTCAAATAATCACAAATGAGCGTATCGTACGTAAGGCGCAAACAAAAGCAGGCAAACGACTGGCGCCAGAACACAATAGGCGCTCGGACTATACCCCCCGCCTCATCCCCTTGTCACAAAGAATAGCATTCCTCAGTTACAGTTATCCATTTCGCCAATGAGAGTGAGAGAGATAGCAATAATGCGGTCTCTTTCATATCCTCTCACTCGGGCAATTTTTTAGCAGGTAAGTACTGCGTTACATCCAACACTACAACCGATGTGATCCGCGAGAAAAATATTTAAATATGGGTTTCATGTAGTTAATTTTTGCTAAATTGTAATTAATCTGAACCTTAGAAATTATAAAAAGACCAGATATTTTTTTTTATCATTTGATAGGAATTTGGTAAATTTTATGAAATTTTCACCTCGCTGTCTTTGATGGCCGATTTAAGCCAAAGTAGCCCTATTAAGTACTTCTTTTTTTTAATGATTATGAAAGCAGAGAGTCTAGAGAAGTTTTTACACATACTTAGAAACCATGAATTCGCCTGTTTAGATTTTTAATTTAAAGATGAATTTTTAAGTAATTATTCACTAACATTCAAATTTTGACTTTACACTACTGTTTTCTAAATTTCCACTAAAGTTACGAAGCTGATTATTTTAGACATAAAAGAAGCACTAAAGATGATTCAGTGGCAAAAAGAAAAACATTAAAATATGTTCTACTTTTTTTTATTTAAAATTTTTAAGTTCTTTGGATCAAAATCTTCAAAAAGTCAGAAAAAAAATTATTACTCGAAAACTACGAATAATCGCGGAACATACATGGGGGTGATTCGGGTACTCCAAGAGGTGCTCTAACTCTGGACTTACGCTTGACACTATTTTTTGGGACACCCTGTATACCTCAATGCAATCGCATTCCATTGTGCGTTTCGTAAAGGGACATGAGGGAGATGTTATCTATGTACACATTGAGTACAGACTGAATTTTGATAATAACCCATTCCCTTTGCTCTCTATGTCGATTTATAGTAGATGTTTTAGTCATAAGATGTCTTGGAAAATGTTCTAATTTCTTTGCATTAAAATGTGATTATAACACAGTGAATATAGCTGTAATAAGCTGTATAGCCTGGGACCTTACTGTAATTGTTCAGAGCAACTATGAAACCACAAAATACAATGAAAGAAGTTAGGCCTTTTGCGCAAAGTACAACTTTTCGCTCTAGCTCCATTTAACACCTTACAGCGTGACGTTTGAGTGAAACAACCGGCCCGTTTAAGACCTTAGACTGTCAGAGTAAGTTACTACAACAACCGAACAATCATCGAATTTGATGGTAGCAAAACGTTCGACGTTTATTACTGTTAAACTCTTAGATGGTTGGATGATTTTGGGGCTTATCTGCTAAAAAGGGAGAGAAATTAAACATTCTCGTGAAAGAGGGAGATAATAGTAGATTGTTTTATAAGGGCTGAACAGCATTCATTTCAGTCGAGATATTTTGGCGCTCCAACGAAGTGAGGGCTCCAAAATGCTTGGTATTTGTAGACATCATTGGTAACAATGTAAATAAATGTTATTGTGCATAGCGAACTATTTATATTAAACAAATACTGCTGTGCATGGTCGATACTTCTGATAAAGTCGATAAGTTTCTTGCGTCCATACTTATTATCAGCTAAAAGACGTCCTGAATGAAAAAAAATTGGACGATTCGAAAGAGATTTTTATCAAGTCTTATTTGAATAAAGACTTATTTAGATTTTTTATTTAGTTACCAAAGATTTGCCTGCGACCGACCAACGAAAGATGTCCGTAGGATATGGCGCCAATTTGAAAAAAAAATTGAGCTGTCGTCACCGATTACACTGAATTTACACAGTTTATAGAAAAACAAATTTGTTAGAAAGTATCAACTGCGTTGATTAAATGTGCACACGGTGTCGACAGCTGAAATTTTTTAAAATTGTCGCTATAACCTAAGGGACAGTTTTGTTGACTAGACTCTAGTCACTCGCTTGCCACAAATGTGTCTAATCCACGAAGTTATAGAGCAAAGCACACACACACACACCTATAGCTCTCTAAAGTGGTTCAACCTCTCTTTCTTACAGATGGTGTGGTATTCTGTGAAAGATTTATAGTTTTATACAACTAAGTTGCCAAACAAGCAAACTGCCCACCTGATGGTAAGTGGTAACAGTCACCTTTCATACATGTGGCTCTTGCGAGATTCGCAGCAAAACTACAACCCCCACAGGAACCACAGCAGTGTATGTTGCCAACTTGTGACATCAGATGTGAAGTACCCAGTAATTTCACTGCCATATGTTACCCTTCAAACCGGAATACAGCAATGCAAGCACTGTTGCTTTGCGGCAGAAATAGGTAAGACGCAGATATTTAGGCAGACGACCCTGGTACAGAGTCTCCCACCGTTTTCCATCTCGCTTTTACAGATCGTTCCAATTCTGTAAAAGCGAGATGAGCGACGTAGGCCTCCGATAGGTATAGGATAGGAAGTGTGTTCTCCACTTCGCTCTATATTATCTTCACGGTCTAATCGCACCATATTGAACACTCCAGCCGACGAGTCGGAGATCACGTTCGACCCGGGCGACATCATAACGCACATAGAGCAAATCGACGCGGGCTGGTGGCAGGGGCTCGGTCCGCACGGCGTTTTCGGTCTGTTCCCCGCCAACTACGTGGAGTTACTGCCCGCGCACCCCCGCTAACAACCTCACACGGACTACATACAAGTCCCGGCAGACATCTTGAACATTTTCACAGATAAAAAACATGCGCAGTTGCAATTATTTAGTACAAACGCTTTTACTGCGCAGGTTTTTTAATCTGTAAAAATAATCAAGATGTCTGCCGGGACCTGTACACACGGCCTATGTCTGTGACGTGTTCATAGATCGACGTGGCCACTGTCTACAGGCGCCTAAAATTCAAAATTCAAAAATCTTTATTCAACATAGGCCTTTACAGGCTCTTATCGACGTCGAAACAAAGCAAAATATTCTAATTTAAAGTTAGGCAACTTATTTATTTAACCTTGTATGTACATACATCCTGAATATAACCAAGATGTCTGCGAATACAAGAAGGAAAAAAGTAGACTACACTTGTTCGGAAATTGGGAGAGAACAGCCAAGAAACTCGAAAGGTCTATTTTTTATCTCCTCTTTTAAATCGCCATCAAATGCCATCAATAAAGGTCATCGCATTAAAGAACTTGTATACTAACCGGATGGTCTTCTGCAAGATTCTTGGCGGAAGGATTTTTTATCTTTATGTCATTGATAAAGTATGCACTGCGTGATCAAAAATGTCCGAATAGTCCAAACGAAATTCCGTAACGATTTCTCGGGGCTACTATTGTCATAAATGCTTGTATTATTAAAGCAATGATAGATTTTACCAAATATTATTTTTGACATTTGGAACATTTTCTATGTAAAGATTCCAACAAATACGTTTAGATGCATTTCTCTTATTTTGTTTTTTCTTCTGACTGTTGTTTAACCTAAATGCAACTTTCATACAATGCAATGCATTGAAAACTTCATTAAAAATCCATAGTGCACAATCATGTTATAGTATAATATTGTCTTTGATTGATTAGGAAATACTCTTATTGTCATCTGCGTAATAAATGCCACAACCAATCGCATTTCTTTCATGATAGGTGTCAGAAAGGGATGTAGAAAGATTTAGAAATATCTTTAGGCTCGTGGATTCAGTAACAATGAACTTTTCAGTTCTGAACGCTGCCTTTGCGGTGCCCAATAATATACCATGACCTTAATTCTGGTAATGTTAGTGAAATTATGGCCTGTTAATGGCGCTTTGATTCACTTAAGATTCCGTGTAGATCAGAGAGACCTACGCCTATCTCTATGAACACATTATAGATATTGCCTAGATACTATAGATAGCATGTAAGATAAATTAGATAGTTAAGGAGAGATTTACAATTGAGTTCATTAATATGCATGCGGCATTTCTTTAAAAAAAATGGAATCTGATCAGCCAATTAATTTAGGTAAGAAACCATGGTTTAGTTTCTTTCTTGGATTTTCATTAAAAATAATTTGAAAATTCTTTTGTAACATAATTATTAACTAACAATCAACAATATTAATGAATTCAATTCTAAAAATTTTCCATATTTTTAATATGCGGACAAAGACACTTTATGGAGATGCAATTATAATATCACACTTCTAAATATCTATAAATACACCACTATTCTGTTTCAATGAGTCATTATTATATAATAACTATTTAGCAATAGAATTTTATTTTTGATTAATATTACTTAAATGTTACGCTTAAATCAAATTTTTTACTGCTGCTCAACATTTTTATGCATAATATGTGTTAATTCAATTATTATTTTATTATTCCATTTATGTACAACCATGTCTATTGTTACAATAAAATACCTGATTATTAATTGATTACACATATGAGTATGCAACAATAATAGTGCCAATAAAATAAATACACTAAAAGTATTTATTTTGAATGTGACTTAAATAATGATGAAATACTACTTATGCATTTTTTTAAAATTAAGTGCCAAAACATGTTAATTGGTACTGAAGCGAATTAAGTAATTTATGAAATTCCCAGTTGTATATTAAATTAATATAAACCTCATTTGACTATCAGCCTGTAAGTATGTCAATAATAAATTGCAATGGAGTATAATTGCTGATTCGTTATTTATACTATTTTTCTAATTAGATTCATTAATTATTATCTTATTCATTCCTGCTTTGATTGTTCAGTTATGTTTATAATTATTTGTTTCAAAAATTTATTTTAGATTTAAGTAGGTACATAGTTTATTCTGGTTACATTTATTAATCAATGTGTTGTGACTTGCTATTTATTTAACTATTCCTATAAAACTATCTGTTATTAATCTTGTATAAATATTTTCACTTTGTTTGTAATTTTTAAACTTATCCTATCCATTAAAGGCCTAGGTGAATTTTTTTTTTACATTCGTTGTTGATAGATTCTTCGCCTGAAAGTGGCGATCAACTGAAAAAATGCTTCGTTTGTGAAGATGTTGCATTGTCAAATACAGTTCAAATATATATAAAAAATAAGTTTATTAAATCTGTAATTAATTGTGTACTTCAAGTGTCATATATTATTATTGGGTATTGACGACAGCCATATGAGCGAAGTCCATGATTTTTTCGTATCATTCTGACCATTCTTGCACTTTATATCTTATGCTTAATATTAATTAGTAATGCTTTAATTATTATGATTTTACTGCCTTCTTAGTACTTAGTTTTAGCTTCAGATCGTTTAGGTAATGTGATTTTGCATTTATGATGGCCTCAGACGGTTGAAATTTTAGTTATAATGTTGTGTTTAATGCATGATTCGTGATCTCTCAAGGCAAAATCGTCGTGTATTTTGAACTATCCTCATTGGGAATTTTTAATTTGCCAATGGCATGTGCAATTTAAGTCACTTTTATATAAATTTTACTAGTCTAAAGATTCTTACTACATAGACTGCTAAAAAGTATTTATTTGTAATTAATTGCTGACAAATTAATCGAACCTTGGTCGAATTCGATTTGAATTTGCTACTTGCGTAGTAGCAAGTTGTATTATTAGTGGTTTTACAGAAAGCCAAAGACGTCACATATACTTTTTTTTTGGACCGATGGATACACCATATCCAATACAGTATTATCTTTTGTCACAAATTTGCTTTAAAATTCCTCATTGACGTTACGGTTAGTCGCATGTAGTTGTTTAAATTTATGTTCGAACCATTTTTTGTATATTTGTAAAAATTTGTTTTTATGTTTTTACTGAATATAAATCACAAAAATCCTATATTTGTTCAAACACAGATTCATAGTTTTTACATTTAACTTGTACCTATACAAACTTTGTAGAAGGTAAAATTTAGAAAGAAAGAAAAATGGTTTATTCACTTGAATAGTTATTCAAATATATCGCAACTTACTCATAAATTATTAGAATTTTACTTTTAGGATAGTTTATATTTTGTCCATTATTAAGGCATGCAATGTATTTTTTATTAGCACCTGACTTTTTTTAAATTATCTACAATATTTAAAGCTTATGTATATAATGTTTAATTTTGACTCTACTATCACAGTAATTACAAAACAAATTCATGTACAATATTTAAATATTTTTCTGGTTACATTTGTAAAATCTGTAATTTAGGAGTTGTATGACATGAAATCTCGAAAATATGGAAAATGCCAGATAACTATATAGACATATTTTTGGCTTGACAAAATAGAAAGAAATACAATGTTAAGGGCTAAAAACGAATGACAAAGATATGTCAATCCGTTATATTAGTCTATTTCGAGATCTGGCAACAAAAACGCATTTAACATTTTTGAAACATGTATACCACGTTTGTAGACAAGTAATTATAGTATATTCTAAGACTAAGCTTTGCCTTGACCCTTCTATACATAATAGCGGTAAGCCATGTAAATGAGATGTATTTTTCATATTTATTTTTAACGAGTATGTTTGTGTAACTGTTGATGTATGTACCTTAATATGATTGCAATATAATTTTGTGTATGGTGCTCCAATGTAATAAGGTTTACATTTGTATCCTATTTTCAAAATAAACAATTCCTAGTACCCGGAACTGTTGTTTCATTTGATCTATTTGAGCCAGCTGGGAAGTATTATTCAGATAATATTTTCCATGTATGTTAACTTAGCATTTCATGGATTTACCGTGCGGGTGCCGGGTCCATCGCGTTGCAGAAAAAAACGCAAAGAGCAGTGCCTGGGGCTTACGACCCACCCAGGTGCAGGTTTAAGCACCTTTGGGCATATAATATTTAGAGGCATGAACAAAAGTTATATCGAAGGTAGGTATAAAAGGATTTGTTTTTGTCTAGCATGAATAAGAAATACCCTTTTCAGTTCATAAAATAACTTCATTATTAATTAAAATTACACTTCAATAATCAATTAAAACAACAAGTCAGGCTTGAGTAGAGTTCCCGTGCAGGATATCCGAAAATACTCCGTGTCTCGGCAGAGGTATTTTGTTCACGATGTCTGGTACCACCTGAAAAAAAAATGAAGCACTCGCCTTTGTTTCATTTGATGTAAAGGTAAGTATTATCATCAAATATGCCTTTCAGAACAGACAGTGTTACTCCAAAATGTTTTAAACGCTGTCTCGGTCTGACTCCAAAATATTTTTAAACGCTAAAGTTAGACACTGTTTAAACATGATGTTGTCTCTGTCTATTATTTTAAAACACATGAAACAGCATCATGATAACCTTAGACAGCGGTTTAAGGCGCTTAACACATTGCCGCCGCATCCCGCTGCGGTGTACGGAGGGACGAAAACCGCATGCGGCTGCGGCGGCACGGAACCGTGCCACCGTACGGTTTGCTCCGTATCACCGTCCGGAGCTGCGGTGCACGACGCCATCGCATCATCGCATTATCTATGTCGAGATCTATTACGCGTATGCACGTCCTTTCTACGCAAAAATCCGTACGATACTGCGGTACAGTGTGGCATACCGCACCGCATCACCGTCCGGGAGTGCGGTGCCATCGTGCGCGCCGCACTACCGCACGGGCATGCCGTGTGAGTGTGTTATACCCTGCGGTTTTTGTATACAAATTAAGATTCTTCAGTCAAAATTAAAAACCGCAGCACCACACACCGGGGTCGGTGTCCGGTGCAATGTGTTATGCGCCTAAAACTTCTTGCAGTAACATAACACCAAGAGCAGCGCCATCTAGTAGTCACTAGACGAAGCTGTCTCATTCCATAGCAGCTACTAGATGGCGCTGCTCTAATTCCATACAAATTCGCGTTAACGCGTTTGATGCGTACAATTGAGTAAAGCTCGATAAAACTTACACTCCGCACACAGAAGCGATCCCGATCGCGTCAGAATGCCGGGGGTGGGGGAGGAGAGGAAGGCCGGGAAGCAGCGGCGTTATTCGACGGTTACACTATCAGTATTTCATCAGTTTGATCCATCAGTCTGGTATGTTTGACGCCACTGATCGTGTAACCCAGTGACTGACGAAATACTGATGAACTTTCGCTAGTCCAGCGGAGACTGATGCATGAATTACTGATGGTGTAACCAGAGGCTTAGAGCAGTGTGCACGCGCCTGTGTTGTTGTGACGCGTCAGATGCGCACTGTGCGTGTAGCCTTCTTCTTTTATATTAATTTATGATTCGAAATATATAGAATATAGACTCCATTAGAGCTACTGTTTGGGGGGAAAATCGGTCCATAAATGGCGGAGTAATCGGTGAACATACAGTGACGTGCCTATGAAATTCAAAGGTTTCCCTCGATTTTTATGGGATCCCATCATCAGATCATGACATGGTGACAATGGGACCACCTCGGGAGTATACTCTTTCATTACAAAAAAAAAATTGTTAATCGGTCCATAAATGGCGGAGTAATCGGTGAACATACATAAAAAAAATTGATACAGCCGAACATAGAACCTCCTCCTTTTTTGAAGTCGGTTAAAAATCGGAGTCGAACGATTTGTGGAAAAAAATTGTGCACGTGTAAACCTGCCGCGAGCTACAACTGTAATAAATGATTCAAAAAATCATCATAAGACGTCAGAATGCGACACTCATGTGAACGCTAGCCGTCACGTCAGTTATTTGTTAAGGGAAGCCCCACTGACCAGACCCAGCGCATCCTGAACGAAGTTGCTGAGAATGTTGATGTGTTCTGTTGTTCAGAGGATGAGCTCACAAAGACAATTATGTATATATTGGGTTTTAGAAGTTAAGATTGTTGTTGTGATTTTTTTATTGCGTAATATAATTTTGTTTGTTTTTTTTAATATGTTATAGTGTGATTAGGGTAAGTTAGTATAAGTCTAGAAATTATTGTCTACGCTATCGCATTAGGATTAAGCCTGTAAAGATAGTGTAAGTGTTGTAAAATAAAATAAATATTAGGGATAAGACATTAATTTACAATAAAGAATATACCTACATTAAAGTGCCAAAACATTTCACAAAATTTGCATCAACTAATAACTAATAAAATTAAATATAACTTAATCTCTTTAGGTTATTTTTATTAAAAATACAATTATTAATTCCAAATTCAATAAAACAAGAATATCAGTCCAGTTAATAATTCTGAAAAAATGTTTGTTTTAAGTTAACAAATATAATATTTGTGTAAAGTATAAGTTCCGATTCACTTCACGATTCAAATACATACTTAATTTAACAAATATTTTTTTCAAAATTATAAATAATTATATTTAACTGGACTGATATTCATGTTTCTATTTAATGTGGAATTAGTTGTTGCATTGTTGATAAAAATAACCGAAAATGTTATATTTAAAAAAAAATATTTTTAATAATAATAATAATAATAACCGCCCTACCACATAACCGCAGCCCTAACCACCGGTAGTTTGGGCATTATCTCGCTGCCGATGGACCCGCTAGATGTAGGTTTTTTTATAATATTTATATTTTTTATATGTATATTGTAAAAAAATGTATATTTAAGAAAGAAGGTAAATAAAGATAATAATAATAATAATAATATTTATTTATTTTTCTCTCACAGAGGATAAAGTGTAGGTTCTAAAATAATTACAGTTAAAATGACTCATCCTATAGTGTGAGAGACTGGTGCCCGAGATAGGTTGAGATAACCGGTTTTACGGGTCACCAGGCTCTCCCCCGCGGACGGATACAAAACAGTAGGCTCATATTAAATAATAAGGTTTTACAGTACTAAATTACAAAAAATAACGTTATGCTATACTATACTAATTATTATTATTACCAAGGGAGAATTAGATTACTAGAGTGTGGATTTGGGTGTGTGCAAGCGCTCGCGTGATTTGTGTGTGCGTTTGGTGCATGCGTGCTTGCGCGTATGTAGTTGAGTGTATGTTAGTGCTTGGGTTGTTTCAGGTGTGAGTGAGCTTGTGTGTGCGCGCGTGTGTGTCTGTGTGTGTCAATATTTTACCAGGGTAACCCGAATAGAAAGTACAAGTTGAGATTGAGATAAATGTTACTTCCGATATTTTAACTACTTGTGAACAGTTAGTAGATTTTCTGTAGATAGATAGTTCAAAGTTTTTAGATAAGTCATAACCATGGCTTTGCATTTAGCTCTCGGGAGAGGATAAAAATTCAGTAAACTATTAAGCCTATTGTATAGGAAGCAGCCCATGAAGCAAAAGAATTGGTGTGAAGATACAGTATTTAGTTGAGGCATTGTGCAGACAGAAGCTATCCTACGCTTGTTCTTTATGAGTTCGGGGTCATAATTTTAGAGGGAATGCTTGTGGAGGATGGTTTGCAGGATGTACATTTGTCTAACCGTAAGTATGCTCCATTCTGTGTATAGGTTAAATGTAGAGTATCGAAAGGGGAGACCAGCAGCAACCTTTAAAATTGCTCGTTGAGCCCTTTCCACTTCGATTATCGTGGTCTTTGCAATCCCGCCCCATGCTGTAATACAATATTCCAAGAGCGGTTGGCACAGAGCATAGTACACCATTCTAATACCCCTTGGATCCGCAACATTCCTGAGCGCTTTAAATACATAGATAAGCTTATTATTGAAACTAGTATGCATGAAAGGGAAAACTTCGACCTGTCACCGAAACCTTCTTATCTTGAATAGACTATAGTTTGCGAGACTGGATACTGAACTTGGAATTTTTGTTTAATGTCAGGATTCCGGAACTAGCGGATCATTTTGTTCAAAAAAATATTTGTTCCATATTTTTAAACTTTAACTATAAGTACACAAAATAAAAGCGTGTTAATAAGAAAATAGACATGCGAATTATCACATTAATTAAAACAATGAATTACAATTACAAGATTAATCGCCAGTTCAGGAACGGACGGACATCTCCGGTATAAATAGTCAGTTTCCAGAATTCCGAAGTGGAAGCCCTAGTTTCAACCAATAGATCACAGAGGCTTAATAAGAGCAAAGACAGTCAGTTCAGTTGTAAGGGTGTCCATGTGGAACTCGCTTCCATCTTCAGCTTTACCATTAGATGATATGAAGGTCAAGAGCTTCCCTGTTGTATGTTAGTAAAAACCTCAACTAGACTACTCATATTTGACTGCTGTCTGTTCATCCGTATGATTGTTAGCTATCTGACCAGTACAAACTCACCTTCACCCTGATTTCCCTCGGCATATAGTCGTCAAAAAACTGGTAGAATTCGAAGTGCGTCGTCACAACGTTAAGCCTGGCCATCTCGTGTTTAAGGACGTCCACCGCGTCACGTGACGCCACCTCCTGCCGCCTGAGGTCTTTGGAGAACTGGTATAACGCCTCCACCAGTTTCTCCGCCCGCACGCGAGCTTTGTAGTCGTATCTGAAATGTCAAACTTCTAAAGGTGCGTTCCGAATGGCGCGATCCGCGGCATGGTCGCTGCAAACGCAAGATGGCGAATGTAATGACGTCATCGATGACATCATCCGTGCGTTCCGAATTGCGATAAAAGCGATAATATCGCGAATCCGACCAAATTAAATCGTCACAAAATATAAGGGCTATTGAATCAGTAGGTTATGTTGTGACTTTGGTCGGATTCG
Organism: Schoenobius gigantellus; assembly: GCA_963935595.1. Taxonomy (NCBI): domain Eukaryota; kingdom Metazoa; phylum Arthropoda; class Insecta; order Lepidoptera; family Crambidae; genus Schoenobius; species Schoenobius gigantellus. Next base: position 7,488,931 of record OZ012555.1, on the reverse strand, counting down.
CGATATTATCACTTTTATCGTTTTACGGAACGCAGGGCAGGTTGGATGCTGTCAGCACACCCGCATGCGGTGATTCGAAACGACTTTTAGCGCGCTAACATCAATATAATCACCATTCGGAACGCACATTTAAATTTAGTAACGTTTAGGTACAAAATTACGTGCTGTTGCTGAAAATTGTCATGCTAATGGACATCAAAGTCAAGAAACGTCAGCGTCGTAAGCGCGAAAAACACCATTCGGAACAGTTGTGAGTGCTCACACCTCTCTCTTCGCTATAAGCTCATTTGGAACGCACCAAGTTGTGAGGGGTTTTATGTGATTGTTTTTTTACACACTAGGGGAAGCTCTTGGCCTTCTTCTCACCTGCAGGCGTAGCACAGGCTGCCAAGAAATTTGTGATAAGACTCAGTGACACGTATCCCTTGAGGAGCGTCAAGAAATTTTATCATTTCAGTTACACTAAGGCTGCGTTCCGAAAATCAATAAGGGTCACTATTAGCGCGCTCAAACGCGTCCCGAAATGTTGTGAGCGCGCTAATGTTAGCCGGCATTACGAGCCACATGACGTCATCGTTAACGTCATATAGAAGTTACGGCCCTAATGTTTTGGAGTGAAATCACTTTATGCGAACTGTCAATCTGACGTTCGATAATTGTGTTTTCGGTTCAAAATGGATGCACTTGTTCTTCCGGACCGAAATCGTAAGCATGCTGATAGCATTTTCAGTGTTCTCTTTAATTTGGACAAGGCGATTATAATCGTTAGCACTGTGAGCGCTGTTATCGGACCGCAGCCTCAATACGCGCTGCCGTGCTACTCTTTAAGACATAGATATTATGTCACTAAAATTGTGAGATAATGCGAAACTCAAGTCCCGCCTTGGCAGCCCGTGCTACGCCTGCTGATGGTAAGTGATAATAAGGCCGAAGATGCAAGCGATCGTCACCTGGACTCCTCGATAACATAGGCACTGGCTATTATACATCTAATAAAACAACACAACATGGAACACAGCAATGTTAAGCTGAGTTTTCACAGTACGAGTGCGCTCGGACCGAGTGCTATCGGACCTGGGCCCATAAAAAAATCTCAAACTAAGTATCTAAGTAAGCAACACACGGTCGAGGTATGTATACTTACTTGGGTTCTAATTTGTTTTCCAAAAATTTGTACAGTCGTTTCGTAATCCATGCTGCATTATTCGGTTTGAATCTTTTGGGTGGTTTGTACTTCATGTCTTCTATGACTTCTTGCGGTAAGTCGTCCATCTGTATGAGCGTCGATTTTGGCTTGGCCTTCGTTTTACCCTGGTTTTGCTTCGGCTTTTTTGCCACCACATGCCTGGATGGTACTTTGAATGTGTTCGATATATCTCTAATAGGTGCTTTCAATGAATTTCTAACAACTTCTTCCTGTAATGATTATTTTTATATTATTATGCGCATTCTTTCCGAAGATTCCAGTCCCCCTACTCACAGCTGTCGGATGGCGGGTTCGATTCGAATCACGTACCGTCTCGCTTTGATGCGCCGCAACAAAGTGGTAAAAGAGATTCCGTGATTCGATTGTTTTCCGCGAGTTGTGAATAAGGGGACAGGCAGAAGAGTTCCCCTTATATTTGACCAGTTAACGACCAAAACAATTAACTATCCAATACAATTTATTAGCCATTAATACCACACTTTATCCTGTTTCTGAGAAATGAATAGGAATAATGGTATTTGGGGATTGAAATCGAGTTCAAGCGCTGATTTCAACATTTAATTTGAAGTAAAAGTCTAATTAAGTCGCAAAAATGTAGAAACAATTTTAACATAATTAAATAAGGATAACTGACGTTTTTGAAGGGATTTGAATACTAGGTGCAAAATAAATTAGTAGTCCCGATGCTACAACTCGAGTAATCATAAGATACTCAAGGTTTTACAATATAGTACCTGACGAACTGTGACCTCTGACGGATACACAATTTAAAGAGAAAATAAAACTAATTGCTAAAGCATATTATAGGGTCAAAACCTCGCTGAAGATAGCTAATCATGGCAATAATAGCTTCAAATAATTAGTACTACACCAGTACTACTGTGTAATAGTACTGGCGTAGGCACTTGAACTATTTACAAACTAGTAATAATTTATATTTTCTATATAGTAGTTATTAAGTATATTTATTTATCACATTTAATGTTGTTCTGTTCTATAATTAATGTTATTTATGTTATTGTTATTATAATTTCAATTAATGCTTCAAAAACAAAAATATGTCTGACTATAATTGGTTGGTAAAAATAGGCCCCGAAACATAGATAAGTTATACACAGAGATTGTATCAGATTGCATAATATATAGCGCAAAAATAAAGTAAAAAAAACCATTACCATTTTTAGCTTCTTCTCCATGTTTTGTTTCTTAATTTTTTCCAGATATAATTCTAAGGTTGTCTGTCTTGTTCTTTTAGAGACTTCATGGTTGGATTTCGACAAATCATTGTCGTCTTGCCTATACGTCACTTCCGGTAGTTCAGTGGAGTTGGCTTGAGGGAACTTGGATGTCACAGAAGTCAAATCATTCACGTTCGTTTGGCGGTTAGCTGATTTCTCCATGACGAGGGCGCGCAAAGATTTTCTAGGAGAAAAATCTTTACCGAAAGTTTGGCGTAATGTTTTTCTTGTGGTGCGGTGGGAGTCCCACCCGGAGCCTTCGGCGCTCGAATTATTTGTGCCGTCAGACAGCCCCGTACTGTTTCTGGGAGGCGCCAAACTCGGCTTTAGGTTCATACTCCTCAATATACTAGATCGTCTGAGACTAGTATTACGACCTTTTACCGTGAACGATTGCATTTGTTTTGTTTTGTCGTGCCGTATTACTTCTGGCGAATTCAAGCCCGCTTCATTGTTTTTCTCCGTACTCACATCTTGCTTTTCATCTTCAGACATATCTGGGTCCTGCTCTTGTATGCATGTCTCTTCACTTGCTTCTTGATCCGATTGTTGGTCATCTTCATTTGCATTTTCATAATGATCTTCAATTTCAGAATTATCTTCATCTACAGCTTGGCTTTCTGTATTTTGGACATCCTCTTCACTTTCCTGTAAAATTTAGGGTTGGTTCAGTAAGGTTTTTTGTATTTATGAATTGTATTTTTACATACTTTTACAATTTAGTAAACAAGCAAACAATATCAGATCCTTCAAAATGAAATTGTAAAGAAGGCGTAAGAATAATTTATGTAAAAATTTTATACATAAAATGTTAATAATTTTGTTAATATTTGTAAAGATAAAAATTGGATGTTGATATAATAGTTATTAATAGTCATGGTGTGAACACGGTATGTTGAAGCCGCAGGTTCGAATTCAGCTCGAGGTGAAATATTTCTTATTTAGAATCTTGTGTGCTATGCAATAAAAACATTAGAAACTCGTAAGCGTTTATATAAAAAGGTTCATGCTCCTCAATATGCTAGATCGTCTGAGACTAGTATCATGTTTTTTTGCCGTAAACGATTGCATTTGTATTGTTTTATCCGTTTTATTGGTTTTCTCCTTACTCACATCTGGCTTTTCAGAATCATCTTCAGACATATCTTGATCCTCCTCTTGTATGCATGTCTCTTCACTTTCCTCGACTTGATCTGATTGTTGGTCTTCTTCATTTGTATTTTCATTATCTTCGATTTCAGAATTAACTTCATCTACAGCTTGGCTTTCTGTATTTTGTACATCCTCTTCACTTTCCTGTAATATATTAACGGTTGGGTCAGTAAGGTTTGTTTGTATTTATGAATGGTATCATATAATTATTCTTAACAAATATAGTATCATCATCATGTCTATAATTTACATGAGAATTTTGAGTTGAATGACATTACGGGTAAACACAATTTAATAATTAGTTTTCGAAAAAGAATTGATTATTTATTGGTTATTATGAAACACCGTGTATAAAGCAAACTAGCAAACAATATCAGATCCTTCAAAGTAAAATAACATTGTAAAGACTAAGGCAGTTATTAAATATTTCAATCTTTACAGATGTGGTGAAAACTGGTACTCAATATGCTACACTGTCTGAGACTAATATCATGACCTTTTGCAATAAATGATTGCATTTGTTTTATTTTATCGTGCCGTATAACTTCTGGCGAATTAAAGCACGTTTCATTGTTTTTCTTCTTACTCACATTTAGCTTTTCAGAATCATCTTCAGACATAGCTTGGTCTCGCTCTTGTGCGCATGTAACATCTTCACTTTCACTGACTTCATGATTTGATTGTTGGTCTTCTTCATTTGCATATTCATAACGGTCTTCGGTTTCAGAATTATCTTCATCAATGGCTTGGCTTTCGTTATTTTGTACATCCTCTTCATTTTCCTGTAAGATATTTACGGTTAGGTCCATCAGTTTTGTTTCCATTTATGAAATATTTTTTTTTGTAATTTTTCATAATTCGTAAGACAAGCAGTTAATATAAAATCATTCAAAATAAAATAGCCTCATGTTAAGAATAAGGAACTTATCAATGAAAAGTGGCCAGAATAGCCTTTGTGATAAAACCATAGTAATTTAATTGATACAACATTCGGACATGAAGATTTTAAGCAAATAAAATAAGCAGTGCGATTCCAGGTGTGTATTACGTAAAAGGAAGCACCAGCCTCAACAAACTGTATTAGACTGTTAGTTACGATATAAAGATTTTTGGATTTTGTATTCTTGGGTTGACCCGGGTCTAAACTTATGTACTTTTTCTTTATAAAAATCTAAAATTACCACAATTTATATGTTTAACATTTATATTTTTTCAAGTTTAATTCAATTTTTATTTGTATTTTATCCTAGCTCGAATATTTTTTGTAATATTGTATTTATAAAATTTGTTGTTAACAGAAACCTTGTATTAAAAAGCAATAGAGACATAAGAAACTCGCACGCGTTCTTATCAATAGGTTCATGCTCCTTATTATGCTTAACTGTCTGAGACTAGTATTACGATCTTCTGCCGTAAATGATTGCATTGTTTTGTTTAATCGTACCGTACGTATTACTTCTGGCCAATTCATCTATTTAATCGTTATTCTTCACACTTACATCTGGCTCTTCAGAATCATCTTCAGACATATCTTGGTCCTGCTCTTGTATACATGTTTCTTCACTTTCTTTGACTTCTTGATCTAATTGTTGGTCTTCTTCATTTGCATGTTCACAATGATCTACGATTTCAGAATTATCTTCATTTATGGCTTGGTTATCTGTATTTTGTACATCCTCTTCCCTTTCCTGTAAAGTATTTACCATTGCAGAAATATAACTACTCACAATTTAGAAACAAGCAGATAATATAAGACCCTTCAAAATAACTTAATGTTAAAAATAGGGAACTCATCCAATTTTGACATCTTTATAAATATCGTGAAAACTGGTTAAGAATAAACCAAACTGATAAATTTAATAAATAACAGTTTAATCATTTTCTCGATATTTGTAAATTTGACCAAATCGGATGTCGATATTTAGTTATTAATAGTCACGACGTCAACACGGTACGTCAAAGAACGCAAAATCGTACACGTTGTTGTTTTCAAAGCATGAACCGCCTCAATATACATAGATCGCCTGAGGCTGGTCACGTCAGACCAGCCTCCTTTTGATTTACACGATTGCTCTTGTTTTGTTTTTTAGTGCCGTGTCACTTCTGGCCTATAAAGTATTTCATCATTATTCTTTATACTTACATCTGGCCCTTCAGGATCGCCATCAGACATAGCTTGGTCTTGCTCTTGCATACATCTGTCTTCACTTTCCTTGACTTTTTGATTTGATTGTCGGTGTTCTTCATTTCGATATTCATAATGGTCTTCGATTTTAGAATTATCCTTATCTATGGTTTTGCTTTCTTTATTTTGTACATCCTCTTTACTTTCCTGTAAAATGTTTATGGTTACGTTAGTTATAATTTTTTGTTAAGAATAAGGAACTGATATTCTGACATCTTTACAGATATCGCGAAGAATAAAAAAAATACTGTGTGGTTTTATGAAACCACGATGCAAGTGAAACTTTTTTTTCGGATCGTAGGCATTTTACTTAAAAATTTCGTAAAATTATTCGATTTATGGTCGATTTCACCAACCATAACTTAGCTTAGGAATCCCCTAAGACGTATATTGTCACTTTTTGTCTTTGATGAAAAGAATGTGACAGCATGCTACTTAAGAGTCACCTAAGCTAAGAAGAGGTTGGTGAAAATGGCCATTAGGGTATTTAAATCGATTTTATTAATCTTAACTTAAATCTTTTTCTTCTGAAAAAAATACTTAAATAAAAACAAATTATTAAAAAATCTATAACAAATAAATTACTAAAAAACAACAAAAATGCAATAAAAAAACAAAAAAGTGATGGTCTACCCTGGGCTTGAACTACTGCCACTCGGATTTGAAGTCGAAGGTCTAACGCACAGGACCAATCCTGTCATATGCGAAGCTTTTTTTGTAATGCGACATGCGATAGATGGACGTAAAATTTTGTGGCGATGTAAAAAAGTTTCACTTTAAAAAACTGATGTTCTCATTATCTGTAATGATTTCAAAATTGGATGTCGATATCAGAGGCGGCTCGTGAAAAATTTAATTGGGTGTTCACATCAATCAAAATCCAGTATGTACGAGTAGTACAGAATACCAGAAAAAAAGGTTTTTATAAATCGAATTACTATATTGGTTAAAAGCTGATTATTTTATAAATACATAATATTGATATGCGACATTGAAAGATAAACAAAATCATCTATACCTGTGTTAACATAACAATTAATTTTTACATCACATCCATACAACCAAAGAGTTTTAATATGTTGTTCACGTTTAAAAACACGAGTGTATCTTTTTATTTTCGTGCCACATTGTTGGGATAACTCAATTGCAGGCCGTGGTGGGCCCCGTGATTTAAGTTAAAGCCGTATTTCTAAATTCTTATTACACTCGTTTATGAAACTCACATTAGATTTTTCCATTATTATTTCTATTGGTATAAAAGCACTGGATAAATAGTTCCAATTAATAAAATAAGATTGAGACGACGACGACACAGAAATACCGGTTTGTTTATTTACTAAAACTAGTAACAGCGCGAGCTCAGTGCAGCTGTGTGCGGTGTGCCGGGAAATCGCCAAACCGAGCCGAAGTGAGCCCACGGCGATCCAACGCAATAAGAGGCAACGTCGTGCCAGTGGTGCGCCGCACCACCTGAGGCTAAAATCGCTAAACAAATGTTTTGTTTCACGTGTCGCGGCACGCAACGCTTTCTCTTTCGCACTTATTGAAAAATGCATAAAACTTTGTTACGAATTTTGGTTCATAGGAGCGCATATCTGCGCGCTCCTACGAACAAGAAGTTATAAAAAAAATTAATATTATTTTTTACGCTGTTATAGGTGATTGAATATTTATTATTTCATGAGTTATTAACTCATGAATTAACGCTGTAAATTATATACAACTCGTGCGGTTAAAGAATGCGATTAGAAATGGCGGCCACATGTATTCACTTCTCGCTCGCACACTATTTCCATTTATACTCACACTCGTGGGCAGCTGACGGTACCGGCTCTATGAGCCGCCATTTCTAATCCCATTCTTTAACCGCACGGGTTGTATTATGTAGGTATTACTGTTAATTTATTTGAAGATGGGAGTTCACTGCACCAGCGCTCTTTAGGACGAGCCGCCTCTGGTCGATATGTAAGTATTCAAAGACATGGCGTCATCATCACTGTGTGTTAATGACGCCGGACCGAATTCTGCTCGTGAAATATTTTTTGATTTTGTTTAAAAAATTGTTGCAAAAATTTGTGAGCAATGCTGTAGATACATTAGAAACGTATATGCGTTCATATTAATAAATTCATGCTTCTTAATATACAACATAGTTTGAGACCTTTTGAAGTAAATTGTTGTCTATTTCATTGTTATTCTTCAAACTTACATTTGGCTTTTCAGAAACACCTTCAGATATAGCTTTGTCTCGTTCTTGTATACATGTATTTTCACCTTCTTTGACTTCTTGATTTGATTGTTGGTCTTCTTTATTTGCATATTCACAATGGTGTTCGATTTTAGACATATCTTTATCTATGGCTTGGTTTTCATTATTTTGTACATTCTCTTCACCTTCCTTTAAAATATTTATGATTGCGTCAAAAAGATTTGTTTGTATTTATGAATTGAAACTTGCGTACTTTCACAATTTTGAAAAGAAGCGAATAATATAAGACCCTTCATTGCAAAGAACATTTTCTGTTGCTGGTCATTTAAAGAAATATCTCCAACAACATAATAGTCTATGCATGTATTTTGTGCAGTGTATTCATTGGATATGTCTAGTTAATGTATTTTATGTTTGACATATTTATAGGTATCGTGAAAACAGGCTAAGAATGAACCAAACTAACTTTGATTAGTAGCTTTGCATTTTGTTTTAAAAATGCTATTTATTTTCAACAAAATTTCATAAATGGAAGGTGGCTAATTTTCTCCATATCTGTAAATATGTCAAAATTGTATGTCGTTACGTTTTTATTAATTGTCATGGCGTCAAAACGGCATGTTGAAGATGCAGGTTGAAATTTTGCCTGAGGTGAAATATTTCCTGTATTGATTTAATTTATAAAATTTTTGTTTGCAAAAACTTGTGTGCTATGCAATAGAAACATTAGAAACTCGTACGCGTTCATGTCTTTATTGGATTCAACAACATTTTTAATAGGACTAGTATAACAATCTTTTGTTTTATCATACCGTGTATTATTTTTCTGGTAAATTAAAGGTCTGTCTCATCGCTATTCCTCATACTTACGTCTAGCTTTTCATAATCATCGTCAGGCATTGCTTGATCTTGCTCTTGTATGCATGTATCTTCACTTTCTTTGATTACTTGATTTGTGTGTTGATGTTCTTTATTTACAGATTCACATTGTTCTTCTATTTTACAATTATCTTCATCTATGTCTTGGCTTTTTTTGTTTTGTTCATCCTCTTCCCTTTCCTGTAAAATATTTACGGTTGCGTTAATAAGACTAGTTTGTATTTATGAATTGTATTTTACATACTTTCACAAGTTAAGACCTTTCTATAATATAAGGCCCTGTATTTCATATACGTCCCCACCGAGGCACGAGCCTACCCTAACCAGCCCTGCGAGCATGGACTTGTCGATCGACAAAAGCATCTGTCCTTTTCACTCCTTAGGAATATCTGTCAAATTTATCGATTTTTGTCGAGTATGTCGATCTTAGCTGTCAAATTTTGTTTATCGACAGTTCCATGCTCGCACCGCAGTTATGGTAGGGCGATTAGGCCTTAGTCAAATCACGCTGGTCCAGTGCGGATTGGTTGACTTCACATACACGCAGAAGCAATATACTCAATGCAGGCTGACATCTCAAGATGTCAATAGACATCTTCTGACTCAGCCTGCATTGATGTTTTAAGTGGAGACACAAATTCTTCAACTCCCTGATGTAAATAAACATACTTGCATAATGTGCTTGACGAGTACTACAAATATAAATGAAACTACACTTTTAAAACGTATTTTAGCATTCGTGGTCACGGGATGACACCATTATCTCCAGACCGTCTGAGTTATTGTGCCGTATTACTTCTGGGAAAATTACATCTGTTTCATCATTATTTTTCATACTTACATCTGGCTTCTCAGAATTAATTTCAGACATAGCTTGGTCTCGCTCTTGTATGCGTGTATCTTCACTTTCTTTTACTTGCTGATTTGATCGTTGATCTTCTTTGTTTGTAGATTCATAATGGTGTTCAATTTGTTCACCTATGGCATCCTTTTCATTATTGTGTACATCCTTTTCATTATTTTGTGCATCCTTTTCATTTCCCTTGCAAATATTTACAGTGGCGTCAATGAGATTGGTTTGTATTTTTGAATTGTGACTTGCATACTTTTGCAATTTAAAAAAAAAACAGCCAAGTGCGAGTCGGACTCGCCCATGAAGGGTTCCGTACGATTTATGACGTATTAAAAAAACTAGTTACTAGATCTCGTTCAAACCAATTTTCGGTGGAAGTTTACATGGTAATGCACATCATATATTTTTTTTAGTTTTATCATTCGCTTATTTTAGAAGTTACAGGGGGGGGGGGGGGGGGGACGACGACGACGACGACACACATTTTACCAATTTGGAAGTGTCTCTCGCGCAAACTATTCGGTTTAGAAAAAAATGATATTAGAAACCTCAATATAATTTTTGAAGACCTATCCATAAATACCCCGCACGTATGGGTTTGATGAAAAAAAAAATTTTGGGTTTCAGTTCTATGTATTGCCAAAATTTATTGCTTTTTTTCTATTTTTGTGTGAAAATCTTAATGCGGTTCACAGAATACATCTACTTACCAAATTTCAACAGTGTAGTTCTTATAGTTTAGGAGAAAAGTGGCTGTGACATACGGACGGACAGACAGATAGACAGACAGACAGACATGACGAATCTATAAGGGTTCCGTTTTTTGCCATTTGGCTACGGAACCCTAACAAGCAGATAGTAAACGACCCTTCAATATCAAATAACTTTTTGTAAAAAATAACAATAAGGTGCTTAGCAAGCGACATCTTTATAGATATCGTGACATTTTGTTAAGAATAAACCAAAGTAACAATATATTTATGACTGCAATTTTGTTTCAACAAAACATTAGATAAAAGGTTACAATCTCTCTCGATATCTATAAAGATGTCAAAATCAGGGTAGTGATTTTGTATGTAACTCATCGACTGATCGGTAATCGTTATTTGACAGGATGACTTAATGCAGAAAAGCGGAATTATGCTCATGAGCTATAAGTATTGGTTGATTTATTCAACAAACACACCAAGATCACTCAGACGATGACGTAACAAAATGTTTAATATATTAAAAACTAGCTGTGCCCGCGAACTACGTTTCGCCTTAATTTATTTTCTCCCGACATCTTCAACAAATATCGTTAATGTAAACAGAAATAAATACAAAAACTTAAACAAATTATACAAGTTTATTTTTTTAATCATCACAAAAAAATGTGTGTGCTTGTTCAGACAAGCAAACTGAACAACTTTCACTATGGGACCAACTTTGAACTCGCAAAAAAAAATCAGCTGTTCCATACAAATGTTCAACATTCACTGAACCTAGATGTATGGAACAGCAGATTTTTTTGTTCAAAGCACACAAATTTTTTGTGATAATTAAAAAGTAACCTTGTATACTAAAACCTTCCTCGAGAATCACGCTATCGAGTGGTGAAAACCGCTTGAAAATCGGTGCAGTAGTTTTGGAGTTTATCGCGAACAGACAGACAGACAGACGCGGCGGGGGACTTTGTTTTATAATATGTAAGGATAAGGATTAGTTTTAATCAAACAGAACTATTAAATCTATATGATGGCCGATTGCCGATGAGTTACAATATCACCCACCAGATGTCGATACGACGTGATTTAGGTATTTGGTGGAAACTGGTTACAAAGCTGTGGTTTCGTAGGCAGTCGCAGGGGCGTCAACGCGGTTGCATTTTTTATATTTGTGATTTTGCATTATCTTTTAATGTGAAATAAAAAAAAATAATACAAAAAATATTTGGACTTGGGCGGGAATCGAACCCGCGGCTTCAACATACCGTGTTGATCATGATCACATTTGGTTTGCAATTTTAATCGTACCGTATTACTTCAGGCGAATTGAAGTCTGTTTCATTGTTATTCTTCCTACTTACATCTGACTTTTCAGAAACATCTTCAGACATTGCCTGTTGACATTCTCGTATGCTTGTAATTTCACCTTCTTTCACTTCTTGATTTGATTGTTTGTCTTCTTTATTTGCAGATTTACAATGGTGTTCGATTTTAGAATTATCTTTATGAATGGCTTGGCTCTTTGCTTTTTGTACATCTACTTCACCTTCCTGTAAAATATTTACGGTTGCAGCAATAAGATTTGTTTGTGTTGATAAATTGTATTTTTTATTTTTCACAATTTAGAAAACAATCACATAAGTCCTATCAAAATAAAATAACTTTGTATTAAGAATTTGGAACTTAACAAATTTTGATATCTTTATAGATATTTTTTAGATATCGATAAAGAAGTCAAAATTGGACATCGATACGTAGTAATTAAGTCATGGCGTCAGCAAGGTTACAATTTTTATATCATGCCGAATTATATTTTGTGAGTTAAGAGCGTCGGTGGCGCAGTGGACTCGGCACTTGCCTTCCAATCGGGGGGTCGGGGTTCGAGACCCGCCATGTACCAATGTGTTTTTCGTTTCGAATTTCATATGTACATTTGTCTGACGCTCCTACGGTGAAGGAAAACATCGTGAGGCAACCTGCATACATCTGCGAAGAAATTCAATGATGTATGTGAAGTCGACCAATCCGCACTGGGCCAGCGTGGTTGACTAAGGCCTAATCACCCTAATATAGGGTAGGCTCGAGCCCCTCGGTGGGGACGTATATGGGCTGTGATGATGATGATGATAATGGTGTTCGATTTTAGAATTATCATCTATTCTTTCATCTATGGCTTGACTTTCATTTTTTTGTACATCCTCATAACCTGCCTGTAAAATATTAAGGGTTGCATCAATAACATTTGTAAGAAATTATGTATAGTGTCTTTTTACAAACTTGCAAATATTTACAGTGGCGTCAATGAGATTGGTTTGTATTTTTGAATTGTGACTTGCATACTTTTGCAATTTAAAAAAAAACCAGCCAAGTGCGAGTCGGACTCGCCCATGAAGGGTTCCGTACGATTTATGACGTATTAAAAAAACTAGTTACTAGATCTCGTTCAAACCAATTTTCGGTGGAAGTTTACATGGTAATGCACATCATATATTTTTTTTAGTTTTATCATTCGCTTATTTTAGAAGTTACAGGGGGGGGGGGGGACGACGACGACGACACACATTTTACCAATTTGGAAGTGTCTCTCGCGCAAACTATTCGGTTTAGAAAAAAATGATATTAGAAACCTCAATATAATTTTTGAAGACCTATCCATAAATACCCCGCACGTATGGGTTTGATGAAAAAAAAAATTTTGGGTTTCAGTTCTATGTATGGAGAACCGCCAAAATTTATTGCTTTTTTTCTATTTTTGTGTGATAATCTTAATGCGGTACACAGAATACATCTACTTACCAAATTTCAACAGTGTAGTTCTTATAGTTTCGGAGAAAAGTGGCTGTGACATACGGACGGACAGACAGATAGACAGACAGACATGACGAATCTATAAGGTTTCCGTTTTTTGCCATTTGGCTACGGAACCCTAACAAGCAGATAGTAAACGACCCTTCAATATCATATAACTTTTTGTAAAAAATAACAATAAGGTGCTTAGCAAGCGACATTTTTATAGATATTGTGACATTTTGTTAAGAATAAACCAAAGTAACAATATATTTATGACTGCATTTTGTTTCAACAAAACATTAGATAAAAGGTTACAATCTCTCTCGATATCTATAAAGATGTCAAAATCAGGGTAGTGATTTTGTATGTAACTCATCGACTGATCGGTAATCGTTATTTGACAGGATGACTTAATGCAGAAAAGCGGAATTATGCTCATGAGCTATAAGTATTGGTTGATTTATTCAACAAACACACCAAGATCACTCAGACGATGACGTAACAAAATGTTTAATATATTAAAAACTAGCTGTGCCCGCGAACTACGTTTCGCCTTAATTTATTTTCTCCCGACATCTTCAACAAATATCGTTAATGTACACAGAAATAAATACAAAAACTTAACAAATTATACAAGTTTATTTTTTTAATCATCACAAAAAATGTGTGTGCTTGTTCAGACAAGCAAACTGAACAACTTTCACTATGGGACCAACTTTGAACTCGCAAAAAAAAATCAGCTGTTCCATACAAATGTTCAACATTCACTGAACCTAGATGTATGGAACAGCAGATTTTTTTGTTCAAAGCACACAAATTTTTTGTGATAATTAAAAAGTAACCTTGTATACTAAAACCTTCCTCGAGAATCACGCTATCGAGTGGTGAAAACCGCTTGAAAATCGGTGCAGTAGTTTTGGAGTTTATCGCGAACAGACAGACAGACAGACGCGGCGGGGGACTTTGTTTTATAATATGTAAGGATAAGGATTAGTTTTAATCAAACAGAACTATCAAATCTATATGATGGCCGATTGCCGATGAGTTACAATATCACCCACCAGATGTCGATACAACGTGATTTAGGTATTTGGTGGAAACTGGTTACAAAGCTTTGGTTTCGTAGGCAGTCGCAGGGGCGTCAACGCAGTTGCATTTTTTATATTTGTGATTTTGCATTATCTTTTAATGTGAAATAAAAAAAAAATAATACAAGAAAATATTTGGACTTGGGCGGGAATCGAACCCGCGGCTTCAACATACCGTGTTGATCATGATCACATTTGGTTTGCAATTTTAATCGTACCGTATTACTTCAGGCGAATTGAAGTCTGTTTCATTGTTATTCTTCCTACTTACATCTGACTTTTCAGAAACATCTTCAGACATTGCCTGTTGACATTCTCGTATGCTTGTAATTTCACCTTCTTTCACTTCTTGATTTGATTGTTTGTCTTCTTTATTTGCAGATTTACAATGGTGTTCGATTTTAGAATTATCTTTATTTATGGCTTGGCTCTTTGTTTTTTGTACATCTACTTCACCTTCCTGTAAAATATTTACGGTTGCAGCAATAAGATTTGTTTGTGTTGATAAATTGTATTTTTTATTTTTCACAATTTAGAAAACAATCACATAAGTCCTATCAAAATAAAATAACTTTGTATTAAGAATTTGGAACTTAACAAATTTTGATATCTTTATAGATATTTTTTTGATATCGATAAAGAAGTCAAAATTGGACATCGATACGTAGTAATTAAGTCATGGCGTCAGCAAGGTTACAATTTTTATATCATGCCGAATTATATTTTGTGAGTTAAGAGCGTCGGTGGCGCAGTGGACTCGGCACTTGCCTTCCAATCGGGGGGTCGGGGTTCGAGACCCGCCATGTACCAATGTGTTTTTCGTTTCGAATTTCATATGTACATTTGTCTGACGTTCCTACGGTGAAGGAAAACATCGTGAGGCAACCTGCATACATCTGCGAAGAAATTCAATGATGTATGTGAAGTCGACCAATCCGCACTGGGCCAGCGTGGTTGACTAAGGCCTAATCACCCTAATATAGGGTAGGCTCGAGTCCCTCGGTGGGGACGTAGTGGGGTCAGATATAGCTTGATCTTCCTCTTGTGCGCATGTATCTGCACCTTCCTTGTCTTCTTGATTTGATAGCTGGTTTTCCATTTTTGCAGATTCATTATGGTGTCCGATTTTAGAATTATCTTTACCTATAGCTTGGTTTTCTTTATTTTGTAAATCCTCTTCATTCACCTGTCAAATATGTTCTTTTTTATTTAGACTAACATCTTTTTCAAACTTGTGACATGCAATAAAGATATTGAATTGAAATAATAGAGAATATGCATGATTTTTATTATTTCATAAATAAAACATTTACGTCTTTATAGCAAAGAAAGATCAAAGAAAAGATATATAAATGGGCTTGAAAATAGTAAAATTATTTTTCAAAGTGAAATTTAAATCATTGAATAAATTTCCAAACGCCACCATTTTGCACGCGCTTTTGATGACGTCATTGGTTGTGTCCCGTGTTTGTTTACTATAGCCTTTCAGTTACTTCATACTTATTTTCAATTTAAATTGCTATACAAATCATGGAAAAGTTAAAAAACCTTACAAGTATTGTATGGTACCGAAGTGCAAAAATATTATTATTAGTACACCCGATAAAGTTTTTTTTTGTATACCACGCGATGCGAAAGTAGGAAGAAAATAGTGTAAGATGATGAGAAGTGAAATGGTCTCCATTATCGGTTATATTTTGTTGTGAAGATCATATTAATGTAAGTATGTTATATTTATGAAGAGCTTAGTGTGAATTAGCTATTAGGCAGTAGAAGATTCGGTCTAAAACTAACCTAGCTTAGTTTACAAAAGTTCATTAAAATTTTCTCTAAAGAGATATCTAATATTTACAAGAAGTATATAAACATATCATAGTTAGCTTGAATGATATTATAATACGTGTAAATTATAATTATATAGACGTAAATTAGTAGTTTAGGAACAATTTTAATGACAAATGCGCAAAGCAGCAGTGCTTGCATTGCTGTATGGCAGTGAAATTACTGGGGACCGTGACTTTACATCTGATGTCACAAGTTGGCAACATACACTGTGGTTCTTGTGGGTACACAAGAGTAACTGTAAAGATGTCATAATTGAATTTCAATACGTAGTTTTAATGTAGTCATGGCGTCAACACGGTTTGTTGAAGCAGCAGGTTCAAATTGTACCTGAGGTGAAACATTTCTAGGATTTATTATATTCATATATTTTTTGTTAGCAGAAACTTGTGTGCATATTTGGTACGTGTTCACATCATTAGATTCACATTCCTTCCATTAGATTGTCTGAGACTAATATATGACTTTTTGCCGTAAACAATTGTATTTGTTTTGTTTCACTGCACTTTATTACTTCTGGGGAATTAAAGTCTGTTTCATTATTCTGCATACTTACATCTTTTTCATAATCATCGTCTGACATAGCTTGCTCTTGTTCTCGTATGCATGTTTCTGTGACATCTGGATTTGATTGTTGGTCTACTTTATTTACAGATTCACCATGTTCTTCCATTTCACAATCATCTTCATCTATGGCTTGGCTTTCTTTATTTTGTATATTCTCTTCGCATTCCTGTAAAATATTTATTAAGTTGTGTCAATAAGATTTGTTTGTATTTATGAATTGTTTTTAAACATACATTCACAATTTAGAAAACAAGTAGATAATATAGATTGTCTAAGACTAGAGATATTTTGCCGAAAACGGTTGCATTTATTTTGTTGTATTATATTAAATTTGGGGATTTTAAGTCTGTTTCATCATTATTCTTCATACTTACATCTAGATTTTCACAATCGTCATCAGACATAGCTTGGTCTTGCTCTTGTATACATGTATCTTTACTTTCTTCGACATTTCGCTTTGATTGTTGGTCTTCCTTATTTGCAGATTCACAATGCTCCTCGATTTTAGAAGTATCTTCATCTATAGCTTGACTTTTTTTATTTTGTATATTCTCTACACTTTCCTGTAAAATATTTAGGGTTGCGTCAGTAAGATTTGTTTTTTTTTATGTTTTAACAAATTTACATTAAAATTTTAGAAAACAAGCAAATAATATAAGACCCTTCAAAAATATAATAAAATAAGTTTGTGTTAAGAATAAAGAACTGATATTAAATTTTAACATCTTTATAGATATTATGAAAAAAGAATACATTTAATTAAAGAATTTTAATTCGTATTTTCTTTCAAAAATGATAAATAAAAGTTTACTACTTTCCCAATATCTTTAAAGATATCAAAATTGGATGTTGATACTTACATAGAATATAAGTAGTCATGGCGTCAATACAATACTATGTTAATAATTCGTTAATTTCTCAACATTTTTCCATTAAAAAATGGTAAGTCACGACTATACGGGATTGATTTTAATGCATCTGCAACCTCGCAGGATTAGATAGCTAACTAACTACTACGGTATTTTTTTACGAGTTTTAAGATAACTCAATAAATTGAAAAAAAAAATCAATTTTTAAGTTTTTATTGCACTGTCGTGACATTGATAAGTCTATGTTTCATTTATAAGCGACCATGGAAGACGACGCTTCGCTCGCGCGCTGTGCGCGTAGAGTTACAAACAATCTAGAAGTGTATTAAATTAATATTTATTTTTGCATGGAAGTAAAATCTAACGACTTATCAAAAGTCGTAGAACAAACGTTGTTGTTTATGATGTTAGCTATCTAACCCTGTGAGGTTGCAGGTGCATCAAAATTGACCCTGTATAAATACCTTCCGTTTCTGCACATGTGTTGTAGCTGCAATGATATCTTCGAGTTGATTTTCCACCATAGTAGAAGAGGGCAGGTGCTTCCATTCGTCCATTCTATCGTCGGTAAGACTGGATGCGTCCGAGGGTCGGCGACGTTTGTTACGTAATTCTGCTTGTTTCTCCATTTTATTTTGAAAAGCAAAAACATGAGGTTGAATTTCTGATATCTCATCTTCACTTTCCGATACTATGAAATCAGCAAACATATTCTTGCGCTTTAAGTCTGGGCGATTGCCAAACAAATTTCGACCTTGACACTCTACAGGAGCTGTGGATATTTCTCTAGTTTTATTGACGGTTTTATTTGGAGAAAGATTCAAAAGAGCCGCTGGGAATATAGGTTTTGATCTTGGTCTTGAAGCCTGGCCAAACAGTTTTTTTGGTGCAACATTAACAGTCTTTTCATGTGCAATAGTTTTTTGAAGTTTGGCCAATGACTCTCTGGTACCAATGAGCTGACCGAATTTCTTTTGAGGTTGGTTTTCCTTTTGGGTGAACAGTTTCCGTTGTGGTATAACGATGCTGCTTATTGATTCATTGTCACTACTATCTGGCAGATCTACTGTGTAATTTTTCTTCTCTTGACTGAAATTAGAGAATATGACATATAGGTTGCGTTAAAATCAAAAGTATAGTCAACCGCCGACCGTGAGTGAGCCGTTACGCTGTTTATTAGTTTTCCATAACATGTTCACTTTTTCGTTCATATTTAACCACCAATACGTTATTTTATAACAATATAAGTAGGCGCCGAACTGGGCATACCGTCGCATTTAATAGCCCTCCTTGAAGCCCTATATCACAGAAGCCACGGAGTTGCTAAGATTGACACCGCTTTATCCAGACCTTTCAAGTTCGGGAAGGGCGTTAGACAAGGCTGTATTCTGTCCCCGATCCTATTTAACGCATATGGGGAGCACATTATTAGACAAGCCTTGGACGGTTGGGAGGGCGGTGTAAGCGTTGGCGGGGTAAAGATCACTAACCTACGCTACGCGGATGACACAACGCTATTGGCCGCGTCCGAAGCCGAAATGTTGTGTCTATTGGACCGAATAGAGCGTATTAGTGACGAATTAGGCTTGCAAATTATCAAGGAGAAGACAAAACTGATGGTAGTTGACCGAACCGGAAAACTGGAGCTCACTGGAACATTAAATCTTGAACGAGTGGACCGATTCATTTACCTGGGCTCCAGTATCTCCAACACCGGCTCATGCGATTCAGATGTCCGACGAAGAATCGGAATGGCCAAAAGCGCCATGAACCAACTTAAAGGAATATGGAAAGACAGGAATATAAAAAGTATCACCAAACAGAAGCTGGTCAGCACATTAGTCTTCTCCATATTCCTGTACGGAGCGGAAACTTGGACGCTACGAGCAAACGACCGCAGGCGTATCGACGCGTTTGAAATGTGGTGCTGGAGGAGAATGTTGCGCATCCCCTGGACGGCCAAGAGAACTAATGTATCAATTCTCAAGGAACTCAAGGTCACCACTAGACTGTCATCCATTTGCTTACTGCGGGTCCTGGAATACTTTGGACACATAGCCCGTAAAAGTGGTGAAAACCTTGAGAAATTGGTAATCACTGGTAAAATCCAGGGGAAGAGACCACGAGGGCGAAGCCCAATGCGCTGGTCGGACCAGATCCGTGCTGCGCTGGATCGCGACATGCACGAGGCCATCCACGAGGCAGAGAACCGGAACCGTTGGCGCGCTATAGTCCGGGACAAAGTTATCCGAGGAGGGGGTCACGACCCTCAGCATTGAGGAAAGCGACGCGAGGAGGGAGGAAGTAGGCGCCGACGTTCGGATACAGTTCGGAGGTCAACGCGTCAGTTGCGACGCGCCGCGGACGCTGATTGGCTATGTAATGTAGGTGAACGTAATAGCATATTGGATCCAGCCGAAGGCGGACTTTGTGCGAAATATAGTCGGCCTCTCAGCGTACGCGTGCGGTGTGAACGTGCACTAGCCGACTGTTTTGTTCACACCATTGGCGTAAAGTACACTACAGGCGTATTGTCAGCATAGTCTGAACGAAAAATACCGTCTAGTTTCATGCTCACACTGGGGTTCACAGTGAACCTGCTCACAGTCACGGCTGATAATACGTTTGGTTTAAACATGGCCATAAGTTAACATTTTTAATCAATTCTTAGCACATATAGAATTTAGAAATTGCTCCAACATACTTTATTACAGACAAGCTTAAAGGCATACAAATAAATACAATCATTATTATTATAGCATATCAAAAAGCTTTTGCCGGGGCAACAGGCCACCGGCCACTCATAAGAATATTTTGTTTAAATAATTAATTGTCAATATTTTTTGTTAACAGTTTATTAAGTATGTATTATTGAAATTCTAATGCATGAAGGTTTTTGTTTTTAATTCAAAAATCTATTCATTAAACTGCTATTAAACTTAAGAGATTGGATGTTCTTTTCGTAAGCAGTCGCTAATCATCCTAAATTGTACTTATCTCTTCACTTTTTGACGTCAAACACACCTTTAAAGCAAAATTTTCTGAATGGGTACAGTTTGCTCGAGATGAATAGGCAGGAAGCTCTGAAGGTAAAAATCCACAACATTACAGTGTTCTACTACATTATTTGGAATTACTTAATAAAACTATACAATACTGAAATACCTGTTGGAATGATTGGAACACACTCAAATCAAGTACATTTCAGGTAGATGTAGTTATATGAACGTCAAATTAACACATTCTTTTTGTCTGTGCCTTAAATACATTGTTCATTTAATATAGATCAATATGGCCCTTTACAGCATCAAATTTAAATGAATATTTTCGAAGATATTACATATTTAAAATGCAGGGACATAGCGGTTACGGCGGAACCGGCCGGGGGGCCGGCGCGTACCTATAAAATAGCGCGTCGAACAACATTGCACCCGTGCGAAGCCGGGGCGGGTCGCTAGTTTCATATCAGACATGATTGGTCACGTGCGTCAGAGCTTCGACTTTAAATCTGAGTGTTCGATCCTGGTGTAGCACATTATTTTTTTCATAAATTTGTTTTTTTTATTACTTTTTTGTTTAGTTTATTAATTTTCTTTTTTATTACTTTTTGTTTTTTTAAGTAGTTTTTTAATTATCTTTCTTCTTTTTTTCAGAAGAAAAATATTAAGGTTAAGATTAAAAATGCGAATTTAATATCCTAAATTTTCCGAAAATATTTAGTGGGTTCAACAATCAATCAATCAATTCAGCCATGAGACGCCCAATGTCTGACATAGGCCTTCCCCAAGGATCTCCATACCGATCGGTCCTGCGCCTCCCGCGGCTTCCCGCGACCTTCAAGTTGAGGGCCTACGAGTTTCTTCGGAATCGAGAGTAGAACCGATTCCAGTAATATGTTCTATGTTCTATGTTATCGGGGTCGGTTTCCGCACTTAATCCCTAAGGTGGACCATTGTACGTGAGGGCGGCCGTCACTCCAGCCAGCCCACCTCCCTCCAGAAGCGTATGAGATCTCCGAGTCTGTCCAGAGATTCTGTAACATAATTGGGAGATCCAAGGGTGTTTTTCCGTATTTCGGTGACACCTGTGCACTCAAGGAGCACATGTGATACCGTTTCCTCGGCCCCTAAGCATGCTCTGCATAGGGGGCTATCTGTCATGCCTATGGTGTGGAAGTGTTTGTTTAGTGAGCAGTGTCCAGTGATGGTTCCCGTCACCAGCCGCAGACTGTTCCTGTCCAGACGCAATATGCGTCTGGTCAGTTTGTTATTTAGGATTGGCATGGCTTCCTTTGACTGTCTGCACCCTGGAGTCGAGAACCAGTGGTCTTGTGCTTGTGTGTGAGTGAGCTCTTGCAGCCATCCGCGAATCTGGCTGAAGGGAATTGGTACGATGGGCTCGGGTCCGAAAGCCGTTATGTCGGATCCCCTCCTAGCCAGCTCGTCGGCTGCGTCATTGCCCAGTGATCCGCTGTGTCCTTTTATCCATTGTAGTGTCACTGTGTTCCGGTTGGAAATCACAATTCGTTCTAACACATTGTGACATTCCAATACAAGTTCCGAAGTGACATGGGTTTTGTTTAGGGATTTGAGTACCGAAGCACTATCAGAGACTATGCGGATGTGAGAATCCATAATTCCTTTAGATTCTATGGCGAGGGCCGCCAGGATAATACCTACGCATTCCGCTTGGAATACGGTGTTGAATCTACCTAGCGGTTTGGATATCTTGATGTTAAGCTCATTTGAGTATACGCCTGCCCCGGTTCCTGAGTTGGTCTTGGAGCCATCAGTGTATATTCTGAGCTCTTTTGGGCCTGAGTAATCGTGTGATTCCTCTTCGAGCTGTATATTATAGTGCTTCTGGAAATTGAATCTCTTCAGAATCCTATCATTGGGTGATGTCATCATCGGGTGATGTTTGGTAGCTTGTTCTTTTATGCGTATGTGTTTGATTCTGGGGTCCTTTCCCAGTGTGCCAGCATTGTGGAGTCTGAACGCTGCTAGTGCTGCCTCCTCTTTAACAACTAGGTGCAAAGGTGGCAGCCCCAACATAGCTTGCAATGCGGCTGTGGGTGCGGTTCTCATACTACTAGTGATAGCCACGCAGGCATTTCGCTGTAGTTTTTCTAGTGCTCTTTGGCCGTTTGCCTGGTCTGTCCTGGGCCACCAGACTAGGGAGCCATATGTTATAATTGGTCGAATAACCGTAGTGTATAGCCAGTAAGTGGCTTTGGGACTAATGCCCCAGT
The DNA here is from genome assembly GCA_963935595.1 of Schoenobius gigantellus. Lineage (NCBI taxonomy): Eukaryota > Metazoa > Arthropoda > Insecta > Lepidoptera > Crambidae > Schoenobius > Schoenobius gigantellus. The sequence goes on along the minus strand of OZ012555.1, from coordinate 7,466,094 downwards.
TTTTTCCAAGCAGTCGCTTGCATTGCCACAGTGATATACTAGCTTTTGTGGTGATGTAGTCAGTGTGTTTAGCCCAGGTCAGTTGTTTGTCCAAATAGATGCCCAGGTATTTGGTCTCCGAAGTTAGGCTTAGGGTGGATCCGTAGAATTTTGGTAATTGTAGATTTGCTAGTTTCCTCTTTTTGGTGAAGAGGACTAGCTCTGTTTTTGTGGGGTTGACTGTTAGTTTGTGCTCCTTGCACCAGTCCTCTACTATTTTCAAGGCTTGGCGCATGAGGTTGCACAGTGTGTTTTCGTGAGTGCCATTTATTATAATGGTTATGTCGTCGGCGTAGCCTACGGTGAAGAAGCCTTTGTCGTTTAGACGGTCTAGAAGACTGTTCACAACGAGGTTCCACAGTAGAGGCGAGAGGACGCCTCCTTGTGGGCATCCTTTCGCCACGATGGCTCTCGTGGTGTCATTCACCGTGACTTGTATGGCCCTCTGCCTGAGCATATTGGTGATCCAACCGCACAAGGTTGGGACCACACCATGTCTTTTAAGGGCTATGTCGATGCTGTGAAACATTGTTTTATCGAAAGCGCCCTCAATATCGATGAAGGCAGCTAGTGCAGAGCCTTTGTGTTCTATGGCGCATGCAATTTTGGAAGTCACGCTGTGTAAAGCGGATTCTGTTGATTCCAGTAATAAAAAATGAGTTAGATTTACAAAAAATTTTTTTTTTTACTATGCCGCATTTTAACTTAAATCTAATTTTACCTCTTATGAGCACGTGATGGCTGAACGGTAACATCGTTATTTTATCTTTTTATATAGTTAATTCTTTTAAAATAAAAAAATGTGTCTGAGATTTGCGTTACTAAATTAACAAGTTGTATTTGTAACACTGATAGTATTTGATGACATTCAACGGCCAACGGATGGCCGTTGAAGTGTCATCTGGCTGTTGAAGTATCAAGTGGCCGTTGAAGTGTCAGTTTTGCGAGCAGGTTCGCAAAACTTATGGCTCTTTAACGATAGATAGATCCTCAAACGTCTTGATAAATCAATAGAAGCATATGTTTCTTCCAGTTCTAGCAATAATAACAGCATCGAAAAGATTTATTGAAGCATTATTGATATGTCATTGTTGTATTCACACTCCATAGGATACCTTTTTTACCCAATTAAAATAATGTTACATCTACTGCAGTGGGAGTGCGGCCCGACTGCCTTTATGTGGGACTCTCCCCTAATGAGGCCTACCCACTAAAATAACTTCGTTTCCTTTGTGTGTCCTGAATGTGATTTTGATGGGGGTTCCATGAAAATCACACACTCCCTCAGTCGAGTCATTAGGCCCCACTCTGTCACCGCGACCTTTGCGGTAGCTGGTGGAGGGCGAAAATGCACCTTCTCCTACCTGGATGCCGCCTGCGAGATGAGTCCGCGTTAGGATCATCCTCGCGGACTCACTTCATAGACATTTGGTTAAATGAACATTCAAGTCTAGATCTATTTATTAGAAACTAATCTTTACCTTAAAACTTCAAAGTCAATGTACTCCTCCATAGCTTCGTTGGTTTCTAAAATTTTGTTGTCACTCAAAGCATCCATAACATCTCTGGAGTTTTCACTAAGCTTTTTCCACCAGCTTTTACCTGAAATATAGCAATATTATATCATTAATTTTCTCATACATCTATAGTATATGACACTAAAAGATAATGAAATTAAAATTGGATTACATATACCTTTAAACTGGTCACTATAGTATCATTTATCAAATCGTGTTGGCCATGGGAAGTAGTATTATTTAAATAACAGGGTAATGCCAATAATATGAAAGGTAATTTGACATTGGTAAAAAATTAAATTCCAAGAAAAGTTATTTTAATTTAAAAAGACAGATTTTACTAACAGATTGCATACTTTTACAATTGGATATACAGAAAGTTGGTTTGTAAATTGCCTAGTGACTGCAATTAGTTATTGGACGAAGTTGTAATTGTGGCAGTTTTTTTACATATGTCAAGGAAGCTCTTGGCCTTCCTTCATCTCACCTGATAGTAAGTGATGATAAAGCTGAAGGTGGAAGCGAGCTTCACCTGGACTGCTCAACAACTGAGGAACTGGCAATCTTAGGTCTAATTATCAGAACACAACAATGCTATTAACATTGTTATTATGGTGACAAACTTAAGTAAGGTGGTGGCAGCTAGCCAGGCAGGCTCAGAAGCCCTACCACCAACCAAATCAAGCAGAAAATACAAGACCACAGATAAAACTACAAGACCACAGATGCGACAGTTTGACTGTAGTGGTCTTTGTAACTTTGACAAGTAATCATTGTAACTTTGCACAAATTTAAAAAAAATGTACAAATGTTCCAATTCTTTATGTTGAGATCTTTAAAGGTAAATTTTATCTACCAAAACTGTCAATTTTGGATTGTATTAATTTAAAGACGGCACCAAGTTTTCATTCAATAATAACTTTTTAATTTAAGGTGAGACATAGTTATTTTGTTGTCATCGCCAGACATAGCAAAAGTGAACTGTGTACTATCAAGCTAGGCACTCTTTGTTTCTTTCTTTAAATAAAATTTGTGGCAACTGCTATTGAGAGCAGATTTCTCAATGGCATTGCTGAAGTTAAGTTTTTTACTTTGATTAAAACATGTAACAGGAAATTTGAAAGTATTCCATCTAAATAATTCAATACATTTCTTTCAATTTCTTGAGGAAATTATAGTATGGTTATTACTCTGCCTATTTAAGCTGGTTTATTTTGTGTTTGATAAAATAGTAAGAGTGTTCATTCACTCATCAAATCTTCATCTTCAATCTTCATCAAAACCCAAAACCCGACAACACTTAAGACATCGCTTTCATAAAACAATACATATTTATTTATTTATGGGGACATTTACAGACAAATGGCCGAATATGCAAAGGTTGATCAGATGCCTAACATTAATTTCCACGGATATGACATTAAAGTAGTAGGTACTCACGCCTTGGCTCCTCTATGTCAGTATCATCATTCAACACAGACCTTCTAGTTGGCACTGGAGACAATATAAATGACTCTTTGAGAACATCTTTGAATTGAATTACTGCGGACAATCTTCCAGAGGAGGACGAAGTCGGCGAGCCTACACTTCTCGTTGCCCTTGTCTTGCGACGGCGAGGTGTTTGGCCTCCTTGAGAACGAGACGGGGATACTCTTCGTTGAGACATTTTTCAGGCACGATGATATATGATTAAGGTACGTGAACGAAAATTCAACTAAGAACCAAAAAAAGTAGAAGGCACCTACCTACATTTAAACAAAATAACCATAGGTTTCACTATAGAACCAACAATGTATATCAAATAAAACTTTCACACCCAACTCTAGATGAATCAAATCATGATATGTTACACAATAACTTTTCACTTATTCATATTACAGTGTTAAAAACCTAAACAATAATAAAAGCACCCTTGTTTTTTTACATATAAACAACTTTTCAAAGGAAAAACCGTTACGACTCCGATTCACGACTGTTTACGTTTCATTGACAGCTGAGGCGCGTTCAGGGCCTTCGCGCGAAGTACAACTTTTCGCTCTAACCCCGTTCCACAGACTTATTAGAGATACTACGTATCAGACTGCCGACTGCCTTACAAAGATTATTTACCGTAGTACCAGGAATTATTAGTGTTGTATGACGTTTGTTCTTTTTTAATTCATCTCTAGCTAAGCGGCAAAGGAAGTGGGAGGATATACAGCCAAAAATTTTCTACTGCGTACCTTGTAAGCTTATAAGCCAGTTATTTTTTATTTCATATTATTTCAAACTTACTAAGGAAATTAAATAAAAACCAAGATAATTTATAATAATAATACAACTTTATTTCAGACCATACAAGAGTCCATACATTTTATATGTTAGTAACAATTTAAGTACTTATAAACTAATTGTTAGTAAGACCTATCAACAAACCTACCCAATGTTTTTGTATAGGGCAGTCCAACCTATCAGCAATGACCTTTAGAATGCTATTCGAACTACTACGTAGCCTTTGTAGTAATGATGCCACCTTTTTGCGAATGATAGCTGGGAAGCCATCCGTACGAGCTTCGGTGAACATCCCTGAAGCACTACATCGCCATGGCAGCCGCAACAGCATCCTAAAGTCATTGTTGTACTGTACACGTAAAGCGTTATAGGCCCGCCGCGTATATTCTACCCACAGGCCACTCGAGTAAAAGGACTGACGAAAACTTATTTATTTTTTTATCATATTTTTGTAGTCATTTGTGCATTAATGGTAAATTCCAATTTCTCAAACTAAATACAGATTTTATTTCTTGTGTTTACAGTGCTCAGATTTTATTTCTTGTACCAATTCACAATCGTAAATTTTGTAACCAGAGAAAATGATCTAGGATAATGTTTTTGTGTGTTTGGCACAGTCAATAAAATCAACTAAATACTTGGACTTTATTAGCTCTTTTATATTTTGGCATATGTTTTTTTTTCATGAGCTTTTCTTTCCAGGTGTTCATTTGATTCAGTAATTACTGTGCCGAAACACTTCACTGCACCTTCGAGTGGGTAGTGCAAGCAATTTTTTCCTTGTAAAAAACTTCTGTTGGTCATGTTTATTTCCTCGTTTGTAGTGAGGCAATTTTTGGAGGAGCTGCAATTATTTTTCAATTTCATTAATACTTTTCGCACTACCCACCCAAATGTGTGGACCTGTGAGTGCACACATACTCGTTCTCGATGGGCCTGTTGCAAGATATATTCTGTATTGAGATAACCAAGCATGACATCATCAGTGTTATTGAATAATGTCTGTAGCTTTATGCAAAATGTTGTTACAGTCTGTAAAGTAATTACTTTCATCTTCACAATTAAATTTCTTAAAGAAATTTTATAATTCTAGTTGTTAATAATGACTTAAAGGTGCAGTTGAGACTGTGGCAATTTGGGTTATTATTTCTATAATTGTATACCCGCAACTGACTTAAATTCTCAATTGGATCTGAATTTAAATCTCTTAGCTGCATTATTTTTATTCCTTCTTTTTTTAAAAAACTGCTACAGCCTCTAGTAACTTTTTAATGTTGTAATAGAATTTTTCAAAATGGGCACTGACTTTTCGTTTTCTGCGGAATGCACATACATATTTTTTTGTAATTATTTTATGGCTTCATCCCAGAATACATGATGAGATGAGGTTATGGTGTAGTAACAGCTGTCCGTAGAGGCTTCCCTTAGCTTCTTTGCAATAAATTGCTATCCCACTCAAACTGTCAAATAGTTGATCAAAAAGTAAAACTGTTTTTGCAGTTTTTTTAGGGTTACTTACTGCATCCATCAGTTTTCCATCAGCATAGTTAGAGCTGAAAAAATAAGACATTAAGCGTCAAAAAAAACCTTTTTCTTTTTGTAAATCGTTCTCCTATTGTTATGGGGTAGTCTACACATTGTAAGATTATACAATTAGCTAATGTCTGTGATCTGGGTGATTGTGTAATCATTATACTAAGATGAAATCAGCGAAAGGGAAATACATCAAATACTTTGGTTCACATCCATACTTGAACTACAATTCTTGTGTTTCTTTAATCTATATACACGGCGTTTCAAAATAACCAATAAATAATCAATTCTTTATCGAAAACTCATTATTACACGTTTTACACGTTTGTAATTTAACCTAAAATTTTCATGAAAATCATAGTATCATCATCATCATCATGTCTATGATTTACATGAAAATTTTGGGTTGAATGACAATACGCGAAACACATTTTAATAATGAGTTTTCGATAAAGAATTGATAATTTTGAAACACCGTGTATTAAATTATACTATGATTAAATGTATGGTTATTTTTTTATCACCCTGGAAAATTTTAGGAACGCTTCAGGACATATCCAATATTATATAAAAAAAATATAAAAAAATATTTAAAAAAATAAGAAAATCTCTAAAAATGCTGCTCTCAACAAGTGCAGCATTTTTTGTATATTTAAAAAAAATTATATAAAATTAAGTAAGTAAGTTATTTTTTTATTCATATTTAAATCATTCTAATACCATGTCGTGAAGCGTCCCTTAAATTTTCCAGGGTGATAAAAAAATAACCGTGTATAAAAGGAGGTGTTCTCATCTATAGACGCACGCACAGCCGTAACCGCTAATGGTAGAAACGGGTATTTTGGACAGTTGTTTTAATTCAAAATGTGGACGCACACTAAGAAAGAATTTAAAAAAAAATTACCATAAAGGGATGAAATAGGGGTTGCAAGTTTGTATGGAAAAATCTTAAAATTAGCAACGATTTTGATAAAACTTGAGATTCATGTTCTTAAAAATATTTCATTGAACACGTGTTTCATGGTTTATGGGAATTCACCCCCTCAGGGTGCAAAATAGGGGTTGAAAGTTTCTATGGAAAATTTTTAAAATCTGCTCCAATTTCTATGAAATTTATTCATCATCATCATCACAGCTCATATACGTCCCCACCGAGGGGTTCGAGCCTACCCTATGTTAGGGTGATTATTCCTTCACCGTAGTAGCGTCGGACAAATGTACATATGAAATTCGAAATGAAAAACACAGTGGTACATGGCGGGTCTCGAACCCCGACCTCCTGATTGGAAGGCAAGTGCTGAGTACACAGCGCCACCGACGCTGAAATTTATTATCCCGGCTTAAATAGGCTACAAAATTATTTTTCCTATGGGAAAATATAAAATTCCCACGGGAAAACAATAAAAACGCGGGCGAAGTCGCGAGCGGAAAGCTACTAATATAATACTTACAAAATTTTGAACTGCATGATAATGCTGCCAGGTACTGCTATACTTTCACACAATTCTTCACCTAAAAACAAAATATTAATGTTAATCGAATTCAAATATAATATTGAAGTGAAACCATACTAGGATACCAAAATTTAAATAAATAGAAAGAAAGAGGAACATACCTTCATTTTCTTTATCTTTTCAGGAACAACATGTTGTTTGTTTGTGTAGTTATCTAAACTCTGTGTGACTGCAGTCTGTTTGATACACAACAATATCATTCCATTTTGATATTTTTCCATCCATTTTCATATTTTTATTGAGGAAGTTATTTCTTAACACTTTAATTAGGTGATATGGGTTATAAACAATATTTAAATATGCACTTACTGTAACAGTGTCATCTGAAATTGTAAATTAATATTATACATATTATAATATGTGTAGAGTTAACATCAATAAAATCAGGCATTTAGAAAAATTACATCACAATTTAATAATTTGATAATCCACAACAGCAGCAATTACCTCCTTAAAAATAAATATTTTTTTGATTCTATGCCTGTGGTAGTGTCTTCATAGTAATAGAAAGCAATTGGTTGCTGCCATCTATATATGGCCCCTCTCAACATAAGAACGACAGAGTGTTCGACAAATTGCTGTTTCTTTCCATTGACATCCAAACAATGGAGTCCCTCTTTTTATCATAAGTCAGTTTCATCTGCATTCTGCAACCTGAAAATAAGTTCAATTGTAATTGTTTCTTTTCTTTTAATAAATCAACCTAGATAATGTGGCATATTTAAAGCTTTAAAGAATTAGCTTTTTTTCTTTTATTCTACAGTAAGCTCACTATTGATAAATACATATCAAAATGAATAAAGTTTACCTTGGCATAGCAAGATAAAGGTTGAAAAGTTGTTATAATTAGCATTTTCAAAGAAAATGCCAAGTGACAAATATAATAAGATAAATAAAAGTTGTTCAATATACATAGTTGAAATTTTGGTTGGATCAGATAAGTAGGTACTAGGTAGCATAATGGAAATGGAGTCAACACACGAACTCAGTTTGTTGAAGCCAAAGCCAAATTTTTCTTGTGTTGATTTCTTGGTTTATTTTACATTTTTAAATTTTTATTGTATTAATTACTTATTTATAATTTGTCACAGAATTTTATTTGGCATTTTTTAACAGTGAAAAGTTCAAAAATATAGGATTTACCTCTTTTGTCAGCACTTCAAAAACTTGAGGACAGCTTCCAGTTTGGATGTTGAGTTTTGACACCATTTTATTTAATGTTATCCTGGACGGTAGAAAAATATTATCTGCAGAAATTTAAAGCCTTATGGCCACATACCTGAAAAAAAGACATACAGAGCGTTGTTGAATCACGAGTGAAGCATGCAAATGACAGCACATTTGTATGTGTGTGTGTCTTGTTCATTGAAAAATGACAGCTTTTTGTCTTACCTGGTACATCTGTGTGAGTGTAGGTTGTGTACTAACACAAAAGCAATCAAGTTTTCTTGCAAAGAAAATTGATAGCCTTTTTTGCTTTTGCTGCTAAGGTAAATTTGCATTTCAGTCATCTTCTTTGCATATGTGTTGGTCAGCAAGAAGTTTTTATTGCCTGAAGATTCAATAGGTTTCAAATACAGATAAGTTTCTAGTACATTTGGACTGGAGCAATGGTTTCTGAAACAATTAATAATCATGTTAAAAATTATTGATAAGAAGTTATTTCCTAAAATAGTTAATTGAAAAGATGAATTGTAACATGCTCGAGTAATTTTTTTTTAAACTATAAATGGAATACAAATAACTGAAACTGTTACCCACAAATCATTGGACTAGTTAACTGCAACTGATAGAATAATAATTCTTTCCTGTGGCTAATGTGATTTCCATACATAATTTCCTGCAGAATGCTTACTAAAAATCCAACATATTGCTACTTTTTATTAGCAGACAGATTACAATTACAAAAAACAGCATTTTTCTGCATGAAAAGTAATGACTAATACTAAGTATACATTTTCGGAGTGCTGATCTTTAGATCCGAATGCAGTTTTTTTGGAGACTCTATGCAGCATATAGGAAGTTTGTTTTGTTCTATACTGTTGTCAAAAATTACCTAACTGAAAAAAATATTCAGCAACTAACAAACTAAAGAGCCATAGTGAATCTTTGGAGATTCAACACACCTTATCGCGACAATGTTTAGAGGTTAATTTAAGTTAAAATGAAAGAGGTATGTAGTAATTTTAACGTTAATACTAGGGCAAACTACGGTTGCTTCTACTTTTCTAATAAATGTAGACTTACCGCTATTAGGTCGAGAAAGTACTCCACTTATAATCTCGTCCTCAGTAAACAAAGAAGGGTAAGCAACGCCCGTAAGACATGATTTTGCGAAGAATCGTCTTTCAAAGTGCTTTTGGCAAACGAAAGCTATCAAAGTTGTTCTTGGAGCAATTCCTTCAAATCATTCCGGGTTCAGACACTAACCACTCGTTGCGTCGCTTCTCAAAGCCCAGTAATAGCGTCCTGTCGCGACCTTTTGTACACACAGCACTCGTAGTATCACCATAAATTACGTAAAATTACGAGAAACAATTGTAAACTCAATTCATTAAAAAGTGAAGTTATGCACAAGGTACCTAACAAGAAACAAACATAAAAACAAATATGGTCGACCGGAAGGAAATCCGGAATCGATCCTGTCATGTAAATTAAAAAAAAGAAACGTCATATAACACTAAAACAAAATGGCGCTACGGATAGAATTCCGTTGTATGAAGATTGTCTGCCATGCCCCGTTCAATGCCTTCGAGCGTGACAACCGGGTGAAACAACCGGCCCGTTCAAGACCTTTGAGTGTCGGCGCGAGTTACAACCGAACAACCATCGAATTTGATGGTTGTAAAACGCTCTGACGTTTATGACTGAAATACTCTTACGTGATTGGATGATATTGGCGGTCATATTCTATAATGTCATCTACTAGAAAGAGAGTGAAATAAAAAATCATGTGAAAGAGGGAGATAAAAAATTTGGTTGCTGCAATCCGTTCAACGCCTTTAGGCGAGTTAAAAAACAACCGGACAACTACACCCAGAGGCGCTGAACGCGCCTCTGGACACTGACACTTTTTTTTTAATACGCTCGCAATGGCTGCGTTCCAAATCAGATAACAGCGCTCACAGTGCTAACGATTATAATCGCCATGTCTTAAATTAAAAAGCAAACTTAAGCTGAACGCACATTTATGACCGCGCCGCACGCGCCGTACGCGTCGCATTTTTGGAATTCGTTGTATAAAATCATAATATGAAACCTCGCACATTTTGAACATTTTGAGCGCCGTAGGTACGCGCCGAATTTCATAAATGCGGTAGGTATCTAGTATTGAAAAACGCATGCCGATAACGTCATATAATGCGGCACGTACGGCGCGTACAGCTTATGCTATTGTTGCGTGTTCAGCTTAAAAGTGCTAACAGCGCTTTCAGAATCATCTCGATTTGGGTCCGGGGTTTTTAATTTGTCAAACCAAATGTTGAGTTAGGTAAGGGTAGGTAATTTTGTTTTTGATTGCTTCTCAGTACTTTTGTTTTGTGGACTTTTAATTACAACCTTGTTTCCCTGCTGCTCATCCAGAACAGGTACAATCATTTTGAATCGAAAATACAGTTATCAAACGTCAGACTGACTGACGCTTACAGTGATTTCACTCCAGAGCATTAGCGCCCAAAGTTCTTTAAGACGTAAACGATGACGTCGTGTGACTCCCCATGCCGACTAACTTTAGCGCGTTCACAGCATTTAGGGGCGCGTTTGAGCGCGCTAATAGCGCTGATAGTGAATTTTATTTACTTTCGGACCGTAGCCTATATAAGGTAAGCCAAAAAGAATTTAGCCCCTGTCGTGGTGGCAAATGCACAAGCCGTGCGAGCCAATAAAAAAAAAGAACTTAGCCCAATGCGAATGCAGCCATGTCTTTACCGGCCATATCCCTCCAACTTGGAAAAATCATATTATTATTCCTATTCTTAAGCCTTTCAAAGATTCGAATGATCCTACAGCTACACCAATTGTATTAACTTCAGCTGTATCTATGATTACGGAACACTTGATTAAAAACAGACTAGAATGGTACTTAGAACACAATAAATTATTAGCAGCATCTCAATTTGGGTTTAGAAAGGGCAAAAGTACTTCCGACAATCTTAGTATTTTTTTCAACAGATATTCAACTGGCTTTTTCTAGAGGCGAATCAGTTGTTGCTTCCTTCTTAGATGTTACTGCGGCATACGATAATGTTAGCCTTTCCATTCTTAAAAAGAAATTAAATCTTCTCAACATGCCTTCTATATTTTCCAATTTTATATTTAACTTATTTATTGGCAGAACTGTCACTCTGAGAATATCAGGTGCTCACACAGATCCCAGAACACTTTGGAAAGGAGTTCCCCAAGGCTCTGTCTTGAGCCCCCTTTTATACGATGTTTATACTCACGACTTAGAGCAGATTATGTCTCCTGAATGTAGCATTCTTCAATATGCCGATGATATCTTAGTATATTCATCTAGTTGTTCTATTCCAGCTGCTGCCTCAAATCTAGAACAATCTTTAAATCATTTGGATTCATGGCTGTCTAAACATAATTTATCTTTATCTGTTGCAAAAAGTTCAGTTGTGATTTTTTTAAAAGAAATCAATTCCTATTGTTGATATCATTGTATCATTCTAGGTTACAGGTTTATAATGAATGCCGATTTTTAGGTAGAATATTCGACAGTAAGTGTAGTGGCTTACCTCATATAAATTACATTGTAGATAAATGTGAAAAAAATATTAATATATTAAGAACTCTATCTGGTGTCTGGTGGGGGTCCATCCTTTTACTTTAAGACTTGTATATAATGCTATTATTCGCAGCCTCTTGGATTATGGATCTTTTTCTTTAAGTCCTATAAATAAAACTGCAATTAAGAAATTTGATTATGTGCAATCTAAGTGCTTACGAATTATTGTAGGTGCTATGAAAAGCACACCCATAGTTGCCCTACAAGCAGAATGTGCGGACCCCCATTATACTTAAGGAGACAGTATCTCTCTGATAGATATCTTTTTAAATTAATGCAATATGAAAATTATCCACTTTTTTCGAAGTTAGGTAGATGCTCTTAACAATTTGATTATTGGCAATAATTCATTTTGGCGTTATAAAAGCATTCCATATTTAATTAATAGTCTGAGAAAAATTCAAAAACTTAATTGCAAATTCACACAATTTCCATGTCATCCACTTTTTGCGCAGGAATATAGCTCTATCATTTTTTCTCTGTCTATTATCACCTCTATTGGTATTAATAAAAAGTCAAAATCGGCAAATGAAAAATTTTTATCATTTTGTAAACAGTTTGCAACCAACGCCGAAATATTTTTTACAGATGCTTCTAAGACATCTGTTGAGTCTCCTTTTCCAGTTGACGACTGTTATGTGGGAGCTGCTTTTTTATAAGAGTCCACTGGCTATTTTAAATTATTTAAATTCAGTAACCTCACTTTTAATTTCACTGCTGAGGGTTTGGCCATCTTAGAATGCATACGCTATATTAATTTGAATAATATTTCTAATTCTATAATTTTTACTGATTGTTTAAGCTTTTTGCAACTGCTCCAATCGAATCCTTTTAACAATAACACTTTTAATCCACTTGCACTTATGGTTAAGAATGAGTTAAAGGAAAGTTCTGATAAAGGTCTGTGGATTTCTTTAGCCTGGATTCCTGGTCATTCAGGAATTCAAGGCAATGAAAATGTTGATAAATTGGCTAGATTGGCGTCTAAACAAGCTCATTTTTGCTCAGGACATTACAGGTCTCGCTCGCTTGTCCTTGGAATGTGATTGGAACCGAGAGTGGCAATCCTCAAATCAACAAGTAGCTAAATTTTATCGCCAATTCTGTCCAACAATCTCACTCACTCCATGGTTTTCTAAGTTGCGCTATTGTAAAAAAGTTTCCTCCATTCTATCTCGCCTTAGATTTGGTCACTGTTCTTGTCCTACTCATCTTGCAAAACTTCATATCCTGGATTCGTCAATGTGTTCTTTTGTCCCTTATTCAACTCCTTACCACTTTATGATATTATGCTATCGTATAATGCTCCTCTTCCGTATAATTTATCCTCCATCTTATCTCTGTCCAATAAACTATATCATAAATCTATTATTAAGTTTATTTCTTTCCATGATATTTGTTTATAATATTTTATTCTTTCACTGTTTCTTCCCATTTTCCCTAATAACGCCCAATCCTTGCCCTATATCAATTAAACTTCCCGTTCTCCATTAAAACTTGAAAATGGCAACAATAATTCTCGGTCAAGACCTCATTTCGGTCAAGACGTTGAAGAGGAGTGAATTGCCATCAACAAAAATAAGAAGAAGATAATTTTTTCCTCCTCATCCTCAAATATAATTTTCAATATAACGCTTTAATCTTTAAACCTTACTTTAAATCATCTATTCATTTCGATATTGGAATTACATAACGCTTTAATTTTTAAACCATCTATTCATTTCGATATTGGAATTACTAAGGACTCCACATAATTTTCAAAAATGTTGTAGATAATCGTTGGATTGATTGGCAAAAATTTTATACAGATGCTTCCAAATTATCCTCATCTGGCCGTGTAGGAATATCGGTTTACTTTCAAAGTTCCCAAATTTTTCTCCAGTATACGAGTCCTCCAGAGGCATCAGTTTTTACAGGAGAGTGCATTGGTATCCTTGAAGCCTGCTTATTCATAGAAGCTCATAATATAAAAAAGGCAGTTATCTTTTCAGATTCATTAAGTGCTCTTAAAGCTATGCAAAAAATATATTTAAATGCAAGCTCAACAGTAAAATATTGTTGGATATCAGGACATGTCTCTTCAATTGCAACAACAAGGGGTTGTCGGTTGAACTCGCCTGGATTTCCAGTCCAGATCCAGATTGGCATTGTAGGCAATGAATGTGCTGACAATTCGGCCAAGATAGCAACTTCAGAGACCTCTGTCGCTAGTCAAAAACACAATTCTTTATAAGTGTATGACTTCTTAAATATTCCCAAAACATACTTAGAAGCTGACTGGTAAAGAGAATGGAATACATCAAGTAAAATTAAAGGAAGTCATTACTATAATATTCAACCAGACATAATTCCCCGGCCTTGGTTCTACAAATATAAAAAAATTAATAAAACCACTGTGTCTGTATTATGTCGCCTACGCATAGGTCACTGCTGTACACCAGTTTTCTTACATAAAATAAAGTAAGAGACAACTCTCTTTGTGAATGTGGAATGGCGGAAGGCACATTAGACCATATATTTTTTGAATGTGTTAAATTTAATCAGAATTTTAATCTATATAATTCCCTATATAAGTATGACATTCCCCTACCTATTAATTTGGATTGCCTCTTAACCATTCACCCTAAGACTTGTATATATTTACTTTCTAAATTTATCCAATATTACAATATTAAGTTATGATTGACCCCATAATCTTAAACCTTTTTTAACCAAATTACTAACTTTTTAAAAATAGTATTTATGTTTTATTATAATGTGTTTGTTCCAGGTGGTCGGATCTAACCAAATGAAGCTACAGTAGTATCACAAAAGTCAAAGTACAGTCCAAACCTACCTATATTATCCAAACACATGCTCGGTTAATACACAGTAGACAGTCCATATACTAAACCTGAGATACAGCGCTGGCAGAATTGTTGTCACAAGATAACACATTGCCATTAACAAAAGAAGAAGAATATTTTTTTTTATTTTTATAGTTTTTTTTAATATCTGTAGAAACTCAAAATCCTCCGCGTAGAGAAGTATCAATAAATTAAGTGGCGTCAATAAGCAAACAAAACAACATAAGAAATCTAATTTTATTTTACAGTGTGGTGTGATTCTGCATAAAGTGCATTTTGGTGATAAAAAAACAGAAAAAAAAACAAACAAATTAACGCCTTTTTCTCCTTTAATCCTCTGTCATTAATATTGTGTGTGATAATAATTGTCATAATTTGTATTTTGACAGGATCACATTGGCATTTGGGCATTTATTTAATTGATATTTGTCTATTTATTCAAGAGTTATGACGGTTGATGCAGGTCAGGTTCGCAACGGAGGGTAAACTAAAAAAATTAAATGGCCCCTAAAAATACAAAAAATGTGTTTTTTTTTTCTATTTTATTATCACTAAAATAACCCCCCTTTGCCCCCTGCCTCGTATGTGCACTTTTTTGAGGAGCTTGGTGGCGCATTGGCACGTGTACTCAGCGAACGATTGCTAAGGTTGAGCAACGTTAGCTATGATAGGTGACCAAAATACAATACATCTCAAGCTCCTCCGTGCTTCGGAAGGCACATTAAACATGGGTCTTGCGTCTTATCTCGCCCCGGTCGTGTCAGCTAACCGTCCCATCGGACTAGGCGAGTGAAGGAACAGAGAGTGCACTTGCGTCTGCGCAGATGGTTAGTCTCTGTTGAGATTGGCCTCCGTGACTGAATATCGGTTAGGAGGACATTATTATGTGCACTTTATGCAGAATCACACTGTATTGTTGAGTTCTTATTGTTGTTTCAATTTTGTTTCATTAATTAAACAAAATATTATTTAAACAAATATATCAATTAAGCGGCAAGTAAATGGCCCATATTATAGCGCATTGGAAACACCTTTAAAGGGAGCTACCATTATATATTTTGCATGTTCATGGGAGACATGAAGGAGACAAGATATGCTGATGCCAGGCGTCCAATATGTGCAAGTGTTTAGGTTAAACTCTGTTAGCGTAGAGCGGTGATGAAAGAGCGATGGTGGATTAAGTTTTAAGAGTTGCTCAGAACTCAAAAGCAAATGTATAAATTAGGTACTTACTTCCTGTAAGATGACAGAAATTTATGGACAATGAGGATAAATAAATACTTGAATTAAAGAAATATATTTTGCTTTCGACCAACATTATTCATTACCTACCGATAAGGTCGGTACAACAAACGTAATATAAAAGAAACAAATCATACATATTATACTAAAAATAAACTTAAAAATAAATGAATCCTAAAAGACACTTCAACTTATCTAAACAAAACTTATCATAAAACTAAAAACTTAATCTAAAAGCTTAATCTAAGCGCTCGTCAATGTCAGTGGGCAACGTTCCCAGAATGCTGGCAGTATTGCCACGTTGTATGGCAATTTGGCAATGCTTATTCTCTGGCCTAGATAAGAACCCGCATTCTGGTCGCATGCGCAGATCTAAATGGCTGTGCGATATGCGTAGATTGCTCTGTAATTCTGAACTAGAAACTTGTGGCACAATAATAATATCTTTTGCTTTCGATGAAATATTTACATGTATGTACTTACATATTTTGATCTTGATTAGAAAAAAAATACAAATAGCATTTTCGTATAGTACACACACACAATGACAAAAGGTTAGAGCCCTTTGTCACCATCTAATATTGTGGATATATTATTTCTTAATCTTTCATACATCAGAAGGAGCGGGTCTCTCCAAACACAGGTTTTCAACAAATGGAGGGTCCCAAATATAGTTGTAAATAAACCGTTTTAAACCAAAATCCGCGGTTTTAAAATTTGTTTAAAACAGTTTTAAACCACGACCACGTGGTCAGTACATTAATAAAATAATACTTTAAAAATCAAGATAAAGAGGTTAATTGAAATCATTTACAATTTTTATTATATAAATAAATCACATATCACACTTTACTACATTTTTAGGATTAGACACACTGAAAACTAACTTGATATTGTATTTATCACAGAACACAGAAAGAGGTTAGAAAGGCAATCATGCACCGTTTGTACGGGAACCGCTGTCGCCAGTTTTGCTCCCACTTCTTTTCCTTGCACCGCCCATGCAAAGTCGCGCGAAATCGGGCTGAACCAATCACAACGCTCACTGGGCTCCTCATTCACAGAAATTCACTGACGTCCAGAGTTGCGTTCCGAGGGTCAGAGTAATGCAACCGAGAGTGTTTTTCACACTCGCTCCGAGGTTCAGAACGGGTCGGTTGCTATCTTTTTTTTTAGTTTGTATCTTGCCGATCAAGATCAAGCAAAGGGCAAAATATTACTAATCCTTACTATGAAATTAACAGTCAATATCCATTTTTCTGCTTAAAAATAATTACAACACATAGAAATCACTATATTTCCCTAGTATTAGGCTTAAAAGAGTTCAAAGTAGTATTATTTAATTAAAAAATAAATAATTAGCGTATTTTTGACATCGACATTGACATAAAATCTGTCAGAGTGTTTTTCACCCTACGCTCGAGTTGGTTGTTTGGTTGCATCACTCGAAGCTTCTGAACGGGCACAGAGTGTACTAACCGCCTGTCAGAGCGTTTTTTACCCCGAGGCTCTGAACGGGTTGGTTGCTGTCAGAGTGCACTCGGAGTGCACTCGAGCGTAGGTTCTGAACGCAGCTCAGAGCCGCGTGTACAAATAACATTATTTTAGTGATTGACATCGATTAATAGCTATCGATATTTAATATTGCCAGCAATTTAACCATTTGAAATATTTAGAAAACCAAAAAATAATGATTACTTTCATTATACGTTTATCATCATCACAGCCCATATACGTCCCCACCGAGGGGCTCGAGCCTACCCTATATTAGGGTGATTAGGCCTTAGTCAACCACGCTGGCCCAGTGCGGATTGGTCGACTTCACATAAATCATTGAATTTCTTCGCAGATGTATGCAGGTTGCCTCACGATGTTTTCCTTCACCGTAGGAGCTTCAGACAAATGTACATATGAAATTCGAAACGAAAAAACACATTGGTACATGGCGGGTCTCGAACCCCGACCCCCCGATTGGAAGGCAAGTGCCGAGTCCACTGCGCCACCGACGCTCACTTTATTATACGTTTATAATTAATAATATTCAAGTAATATTTTGTTTCTATGTAACAAAATTAAAGCTTTTTAGCTCAAAAATGTTGTAGGTTAGACGTAAAATAAAAGAAAAACTATAATACTATAATGCACCGGTCTGAAAGCATAAACTAGAATGGATAATCTGACAAACGGACGTGCGGTAGTTTAGTTGTTAGGATATTTTAGTTGGATGGACAAGTAAATATTTGTTAAGTAAATATTTACCTGTAAATTTGTGTTTTTTAAAGTACTCAAATCTTCATGTCTTGCATGGCCACCTACCTATGCTAAAATAGTCATATAAATATTATGGTGATATTAAAAATTCTAAGTTTTAAAATTAGTTTAGAATTTGCCCATAATTTTTTTACTAATCGAACTAATTGTATCGTGAAAATTGAGATTAATTTTACAATTTTAATCTTTGATTACATCGCCGTACTTATATGAATAGGATGTTAGAAAGGGTAGGTGTTAGCTTCGCCAAACATTCTGTATTATCGATAATTAATAATTATTATTATGGCATTTTAAGTGACAAATAATATGTTATTTTTACTTTATACAAATATTTTAAAATATACATTTATCGATAAAATGTAATGCGTGCGTTTTTTGATTAGCACGGCACTATCCCTTGTACTGCGACTACTGCGTTAATGCTCATTAAGCCAAATGCGTCACTACCGAAAGCAGTGTACTACATTACGCGCTCTAAGTAATATGGCAAAAATCGCGGGCGTACATTGCCGGTAATGTATATTTTTTAGAAAAATATTATGTAACTTATCGTTATGATCAGTTTTGGTGGATTTTGACATTATGATCTATGGAATATGGTCATTATGATTAATTTACTACTTACCGATGAAAAGAAATTCCTTCTTTAGCTACACTTGACACCTGACTTCTTGTTTTACAAGTAATTATAGCACAAGAAGGCATTTTTTTTTACATTTATAGCGCCGCGCTTCACGATACACTCACTGTAGTTGTCCGTCAGTGATTAAACAACGCGTTCGCGTTGCGGGGCCACAAGTATGAGCATTTAGTCATAGTTGTGGCTACGCGTGCCCCGCCCACATAGCCCTTCTAACCTCTTTCTGTGTTCTGTGGTATTTATATTATACATTTTAATTTTTGTTTTTTTGGTCTCAGCCATTGCACATTTAGAATATACAGTGTGTCCCCGGTTAAGGTGCACAAACGAAAATGGGTGAAACTAGACTACAATTTATTGATAAAAAAGAGATTTTTTTTAATTAAATTCTATTTAATATTGGTTTTTTATTTTTTTATTCTCTTTTTAAGACCTTTTGTGTTTGTAAAATTGTAACATTGTAACCACTGCGTGGATTTTGTTGTGTTGGCATTATTTGGTAAAAATAAACATTTACTCAAAATTTTACACTTATGTTCAAAATTAGTGAAAAAAAAAAAATGTTTTTCTCCCTATTGACTGCTTTTATGTACTTTTTACTGTACTTTTAAATAAAAAAATATTTACCATACAACGTTAATCTTTTGGCATCATTATTGTTTTTATTTGAACAAAATCCACGCAGTGGTTATAATGTTACAATTTTACAAACATAAAAGGTCTTAAAAAGAGAATAAAAAAATAAAAAAATCAATATTAAATACAATTTAGTTTTAATAATTTGTTTCTCTTTTTTTATCGATAAATTGTAGTCTAGTTTCACCCATTTTCGTTTGTGCACCTTATCCGGGGTCACACTGTATTTTGTCGTAATAAATACTTAGCTTTGGAAATTATTCATGAAGCAAATACAAAGAGGAGGTGCCCTATCGCGTTTTCCGTATAAAAATCAAGTGAAGCCGGTAATCGGGGTGCGGGGGGAGGGTGCGCGACGCCACTGGGACCCGATGGGTTACGCTGCTCCGATTGTAGTAAAGGCAAAAATAATGTTACAAACAATCTGGAAGAGAAATCTCAATTGGGACACGCCTCTTCCTTTCGATCTTAAAAGTATGAAGCAAATATGCATTCCTCGCGATTTACATTTACACGAGGCTGATGAGGTAGAATTGATAGGATTTTGTGACGCTTCTTCCGACGCATACGGTTGTTGTTTATATTTAAAGGTCAAGACGAATGATAGGTGTTATATTAATTTATTATGTGCGAAGTCTCGAATTGTAGGCATAAATTCTAATTTAACCATTCCAAAATTAGAGCTCAATGGGGCTCTTCTCTTGGCTAAGCTTGTACATAAGGTAAATATTGTTTTAGGTAATATAAAAAATATTTTCTTATTTTCTGACTCAAAAATAACCTTAGGATGGATTAATACTATCGAAGAAAATTTATCGCCATACATGGCCAATCGGGTAAGGGAAATTAATAAGTTGACCAATGATATGAAATGGAAGTTTACTCCAGGTTCATCAAATCCAGCAGACATTTTGTCTCGCGGCGGTGATTCCAAAGAAATTGAGGGCAATAGTTTATGGTGGCATGGTCCAGATTATTTAAGGAGTAGTAGTGATAATTATAATTTTCAATTAACAGAGATAGAAGTTCCCCTTTCAAATATTATAGAAGTTAGTAATATTACAAACGACGTGCCATTCTTTACAAAATATTCCAATATTTACAAAATGCAACGAATCATGGCGTACATGTTAAGATTTATTAACAAATGTAAAAGGCAGGATACAAAATCAGGTTTTATAACAGTAGCAGAGCTTCAAATTTCATTACAACTTATAATATCTTATGTTCAACATTACTATTTTTCGGCAGAAATAGACTGTATTAAAAGGGGAGTCGATTACAAGACTAATAATAGTTGTTATTTAAAAATGTTACATCCCTTTGTTGATGCTCATAATATTTTAAGAGTAGGTGGAAGGCTGCAAAACAGCGATTTTCCGTTCACAAAGAAATTTCCGATTATTTTGCCTAAGAAATGTCACGTCACTCGTCTCATAATTTTAAACGAACATCTTATTTCACTGCATGGCGGATTGAGACTTGTGTTAAGCAATTTATCACAAAGATATTACATTTGAAATGCAGTTCGGGAAGTAAAAACTATTATACACAAGTGTGTTACATGTACTCGATATAAAGCTGAATCCGCAAAGCAGCTCATGGGCTCACTGCCTAAGGAAAGAGTCTCAAATGAGAGTTTTTGAAAAGGTAGGGGTTGACTATTGTGGACCATTTGACATAAAGCTTTCAACGATTAGACGAAGTATTACTAGTAAGGCATATGTTGCTGTCTTCGTGTGTTTTTTTTCGAAGGCAGTACATTTAGAGGTTGTGTCAGACATGACTAGTAACGCTTTCTTAGCTGCTTTAAAAAGATTTGTTTCACGTAGGGGTCTTCCTACTGATATTTATTGTGACAACGCTCAAACTTTCAAGGGTGCAAATAAGCAATTAGATGAATTATATCGTATGCAAAATAATGATAAGTTCGTCTTAGGCAGCTGTAAAGTCTTTTAAATATCACTACAAACGAGTTATAGGTTCAAAATTATTCACATTTGAGCAATTAGTCACATTAACTGCAGAAGTTGAAGCCATTTTAAATTCGCGTCCCATTTGCCTTATGTCAAACGATCCATCGGATTTTTCCGTTCTTACACCTGGCCATTTCCTAATAGGTTTTCCTTTAACTTCATTTCCACAACCATCTTTAATGCAAACTCCAAACAATCGCTTAACCTTTTGGAGATCAGTTGAACAATTCAAGCAGCATTTTTGGCGGGCGTGGTCAAGAGACTATTTAGTCTCTTTAAATAAAAGAACCAAATGGAAAATTAGTCAAGAAAATCTTAAATTAGGTGATATTGTACTATTAAAAGATGAAATAGTTCATCCTCAATTTTGGCCTATGGGAAAAATTGTTAGAGTTTTTCCGGGCAAAGATTCTAAAGTGAGAGTAGTCGAAGTAATGACAGCTGATAAAAAACTTCACTCACGTGCTATCTCTAAAATTGTAATCTTGCCAATTGAATAGAGCCAATTTGAATTATTGTTTTTAATATTTAATATTAATTAATTTCAAGGTAAGCTGTTTTTAGTTTAAATTAATTTTATGTTGGGTCTGAATTTATTGCGTATTTATTTAGTATGAAATGTGTACGTTTTGTTTCAATGCATTTAAAAGATATGTTGTTTTTGTTGATATATTAAGTCTTATTTAATGTGTGCATGCGCGGGCGCAATTTATGTCAATGACATAAAAACTTTTTATTTGATTTCAAATTTTATTAACTCACATCTTTGACATTGTCAAGTGTTCTTTATTATATTCAATACATATTTTTCCACGTTTCAATTTGCATCTTTTATTTACATTTTCATATATGTCTAACAGTTTGTACGTAGACTTTACAGTGAGACAGGGTGACGTTATATCGCCGAAACTGTTCACTGCTGCGTTGGAGGACGTACGCTTTTGGACTGGAGAGGACTTGGCATCAACATAAACGGCGAGTACATGACTCACCTTCGTTTTGCTGATGATATCGTAGTCATGGCTGAGACCGCGGAGGATCTAGGCACAATGCTCGAAGACCTCTGTAGAGTTTCCCAACAAGTGGGTCTTAAAATGAACATGGACAAGACTAAAATAATGTCGAATTCCCGTGTAGTACCCACTCCTGTGAATGTTGGAGGCTCTACGCTGGAAGTTGTTGACGAATATGTTTACTTGGGGCAACTAGTCCAGCTCGGTAAGTCCAACTTCCAGAAAGAGGTAAATCAACGAATCCAACTCGGCTGGGCAGCGTTCGGGAAGCTACGCAGCATATTCTCGGCCCATCTGCTGCAGTGTCTCAAGACGAAAGTCTTCAATTCGTGCGTGTTGCCAGTGATGACATACGGAACTGAGACGTGGCCGCTTACAATGGGTCTCATAAGAAGGCTCAAAGTCACTCAAAGGGCAATGGAGAGGGCTATGCTCAGGGTTTCTCTACGTGATCACATCAGAAACGATGAGATCCGTAGAAGAACTAGAGTTACCGACATAGTCCAAAGAATTGCAAACCTTAAGTGGCAGTGGGCAGGACACATCGCTCGCAGGACTGACGGCCGTTGGGGCGGAAAGGTCCTAAAGCCGCGTACCGGGAGACGCAGTGTTGGTAGGCCCCCCACAAGGTGGACCGACGATCTGGTGAAGGTCGCGGGAAGCCGCTGGATGCGGGAGGCGCAGGACCGATCGGTATGGAGATCCTTGGGGGAGGCCTATGTCCAACAGTGAGCGTCTCTTAGCTGAAATGAGGATGATACCTACTGACATTTAAAAACAATATAATATTTTTGACAATATTACATTTTCAATAAAGTATTGACATTTTAAATTAACTAAATACAATTATAATAATTTTGACATTTCCAAAAAATAAATACAATTATTTATTGGAAATGTCAAAATTAAAAAGAATTTAAGAATTGACATTATTACGAATTACATTTCTATACAATTACATACTAACAATTTCAATTAATTAAATACAATTTATTTATTTTGACACTATTACAAATAACATGTTCAATTAATTTAATACAATTATATTGTTTTTTTTGTTACAAATTACATTATCTTGTTGTCATTTTTTTAATTAAATATATATATTTGATATATCAAACATGAAGTGTATGCACCTATGAGACTAGAAATGCCATTTTAACATTAAAATATATTCTTTTTATTATTTTTAGTACAAATTGAAATTTAAAGTCATTTAATTAGAGTAAAATAATTATTTAATATAAATTAAGTTAATTTTACGATTAAAATTTGCACGTCGATCAATCGATAGGATATGTCGGGGTCATATCAATGTTACATCATAATTTGTTACCATATTCTTGCAAATAAAGATTATTATTATTATCTATATCAAAAGCGTAGAGGAACACATTTTATTGTTCTCAAATAAAGAGTAAGCCAAATTAGTTCTAGATTATCAAGCGAATTAAGTTTGATGCTCCACCACTACGTATCCATCCATAGATAGGAACATCTGTGTAACAACTTTGTCATAAATGAGTCATAAATTGTTACCTTGTAACGAGGTGCTATACTCTATATATAGCAACTCGTTGCATTCCCGCCTAACCTGACTGCATTTCAAATCTTATTGTCTTTGACATAATTAATTTCGTCTCTCCCGTCACTCAATTGCGGACATCGAAACGTGAAAAAGTAGCGATGGCTAATTAACATAAATTAATATTTTTATCAGCACCTTTTTCTATAAATCTGACGAAATAATTTAACGAATATTATAAAATCTTAAAGGCACTTATGTGTAAGTCTTTTATTATGTTGGTAAGTTTTTATAACATATTTGTGATCCATAGCTTATAATAGTCCATATATCTGTTTCAGAGTGCCTTTTTAATTATGTTTGTAACGATGCAATAATATATTCAGTGGCATAATTCTGGTGCTTTATTTGGCTGACCCACCCTAACCACTACACCACTGCGTCACCTGCTGCTCACCCCGTTACACTGGCGCCTCAACGTTCCCGAACCCTGCCCACCACAAAAAAAAAAGAAAATAAGAAAATACAAAAAAGTAAGAAGGAAAAGGAAGAGCATCTAGAATTGAGCGGAAAACCTAAGAAGAATTTTAATTTTGTTCGTAGTACTTATTTACTTTATTTCCAAAATTCAAAAAGCCTCGTCGCCCTTTTAATTTTAAGCGGTCCATTAGATTATTTTTGTTATTTTGTATTTTCACCCATTCATCATTACATCCATCATTATATAGTGTTGGCTTATCACCATCCGCAATATGTCGTTAATTACCTTTATTTTTACTGATATATTTACAATCATGTTGCAATTTACATTTTTTAATAATAAGCATTTAATTCTTTAAAATTTTATTGGAATATATTTTAAAATGAATCCGACACTATTGAATAAGCCTGAGCTTATTTACGAGCTCGCTCTTCGCTCCCAAACAATTCCATCTACAGCTACAACTGATGATCTTCGCGCGTTACTACTTTCATTGATAGATATGAACACCACATCGTTTCCAAGTCCATATCCGTTAGAAAAAGATTTGGGTGAATTAAAAGAAATATTGTTGGTAATTTCCACACGCCTTCTCACTATTTCTTCCGTTAATAAGAGTGAATTTGAACAAATCGAAACATATTTAAACCACATATTACAGAGAATCGATAGATTAGAAATTTTATCTGATTTGCCTCTAAATATAATAGAATTATTTCAAAACATTGTATCTGATTATTCAAAATGTCAATCAAAATTTAATGACATTATTTCCTCTTCATCGACAAATCGGGGTGCTATTTCAGTTGAATGTCAACCTTCTTTTAACCTACTTACACAAAAAATATCACTTGAATTACGACAACCAGAATTAAGAAAATTCAAATATAAAATCGATACATGCCCACGCGATTTTATAGAACGTGTTGAAGAGTTTGCTTTGACTAGAAATATTAGCCACAAACAATTGCATAACCAAATTTACGATATTCTATCTGGCCCCACATTAGACTGGTTCCGTGCACGAAAATCTACCTTAACCGACTGGAATTCATTTAAAAAGCAATTCATTAACGATTTTCAAATTTTTGACTACGATTACAAACTGCTTAAGATTATCGATGCTCGTAAACAGCAACCGACTGAAAGAATAATTTTTTACTTTTCGGCCATGCAAGCACTTTTTTC
Source organism: Schoenobius gigantellus (assembly GCA_963935595.1). Lineage (NCBI taxonomy): Eukaryota > Metazoa > Arthropoda > Insecta > Lepidoptera > Crambidae > Schoenobius > Schoenobius gigantellus. Next base: position 7,440,607 of record OZ012555.1, on the reverse strand, counting down.
AAAATTTACGGTTCCATTGTCTGAAACAGAACAAGTTGCTATTCTCAGACGCAACATGAATCCTCTGTACAGTTCACGATTATTACAAACAGACGTTACTTCAGTCAATAAACTTTTACAATCTTGTCAATGGTATGAAAGTTGTAACCATAAAACTTCTACTACAGATTTAAACAATTGCGATGTACCTGTTACACATTCTAATAATATTCCTACATCTCCATATATACCACCTTACCCTTTTGGATTTCAAAATCAAATTTCTACATTAACCACACCTTGCACCTTACGTTTCTCCTGTCCTAGATGCCGTGACAATAGTCATGATTTAGAGCACTGCAATAGTAAAAACATAGTCTGTTTTCGTTGTAGGAAACCCGACGTTACTTTCGCTAAATGCTCTAATTGCCATAAAAAATGGCCCAAAATTGTACAGATAAAGGAGAAAAATAATAATATTCAAAAAACCTACCGAATGGAATCTTTGGCTCGAAAAGATTAAATTATTCACTAAATCATACAAAACTTCGGTGAATATTTTTGACATACCGAAGCAAAATAGTCGTCCGTATGTCAAAATAAATTGTAACAATTTAACAATATGCGGCCTACTTGACAGTGGTAGCGCAATAACTATTTTAGGAAATAACTCTCATAAGCTTTTATTAGACCATGGTATGAAATTAAATCATCATCATACCATATCTGGCATAGTTGCTAATGGTCAATCCGTCCGATCCATAGGTACCATTCAACTACCAATAAATTTCAAAAAAAAGTAGCAATTCTTACAGTTCACGTCATTCCTTCCGTCAAACAATTTTTTATTTTAGGCATAGATTTTTGGAAATTATTTAATTTAGCTCCCGACGTTCTTCAACTCTTAACATTCGAATCATCACCCAATACTAATGAAACCTATATTATTAACAATTCTATTAACCAAGTTACAAGCTATCATACTCTAACTGAAGAACAAAAATTTATTTCCGATTCTATTATACAACAATTTAAAAATATTTCTACGGACACTAAACCTCTCGGCCAAACACATTTAGTTGAACACCGTATTGATACAGGCGATCATCCTCCAATCAAACAACGGTGCTACAGACTCTCACCGGAAAAACAGAAAGCTTTGTGCAAAGAAGTTGATGGCATGCTCAAGCTGGATGTCATCGAGCGTTGCGAGAGTCCGTGGCTTAATCCCGTCATTATTACCCCGAAAAAGGATGGCACATGGCGTTTTTGTATAGACAGTCGTAAATTAAATTCGATAACAAAGAAAGATGCATATAAATTACCTATTATCTCAGATATTTTAGATAACCTTAAAAATGCTAAATACCTCTCATCTATTGATATTGCTAAAGCATTCTGGGAAGTTCCGCTTCGCATTTCTGACAGACCCAAGACTGCTTTCTACGTTCCGAACCGCGGAATGTATCAGTTTAAAGTCATGCCCTTTAGATTGACTAACGCTCCAGCAACTCAGCAGCGATTTATGGATAGTCTTTTCTGCTCTGAGCAGTTAGATAACTCAGTTTTCACATATCTCGATGACGTAATTATTATTAGTGACACATTCGAAAAACACATCGCATTATTACAAAAAGTCCTGCGCAAACTTCATAATGCTCATATAGCAGTCAACTTTTTTAAGTGCTCTTTTTTCCGCAAAGAACTTAAATATTTAGGATATATTGTTAATGAAAGTGGCTTACAAACTGACCCTGACAAGGTCAAAGCCATTCTAGATATACCAGCTCCAACAACCCCTAAGGAGGTTAAAAAATTTCTTGGTACAGCAAGTTGGTACAGACGTTTTGTACCAGACTTCAGTTCTATTGTCGCACCACTTACTAAACTCACATCTACCTCCAAAAAATCTCCTCCTTTTAAATGGTCAACTGAGTGTGATGAAGCCTTTAAAAGGATTAAAGAAGCTCTCGTATCTACTCCGATTCTTGCTTGTCCTGATTTTTCAAAACCATTTGCAGTACATTGTGACGCATCAAGCTTCGGTGTTGGTGCCATGCTTACTCAGGAGTTTGATGGCGTTGAAAAACCAATTGCATACATGAGTAAATCATTAACAGGCCCGCAGAAAAACTACCCTATTACCGAAAGAGATTTATTAAGCATTATATTAGCTCTAGAACATTGGCGTTGTTACTTAGATAACGGCCAAAAATTTACAATATACACAGATCATTCAGCTCTACAATGGTTTCTAAATCTTGATAATCCAAGCGGTCGTTTAGCCCGTTGGAGTATTCGCCTATCTGCTTTTAATTTTGAAATTAAGCATAGACGCGGCAAAGATCATTTAGTACCAGATGCTTTGTCACGTTCAGTTCCCATTAGCACCATTAACTATGACAGCACACATACACAAGACGAATGGTATCTTTCCATTTACTCCAAATGCAGTAATAATCCAAATTCAACACCAGATTATATGATTAAATCCAATAAATTACCTATATAAATATTCAAATACTAACTCTTTACTACACTCTGAATATAACTGGAAAGAAGTCATTCCAACAGAATACAGAATACCCATTATCACAGAAAATCATTCTACACCTACCTGCGGTCATTTTGGTATTTTTAAGACTTACCAAAGATTAAAGTTAAAATATTTTTGGCCAGGGATGTACAAAGATGTTGCATCTTTTGTCTCAAAATGCGATACATGCTTAGCATACAAACATCAAAATCAACTTACTTTTGGACTAATGGATAAACCAAAACATTGCTCACGACCATTTCAATGCATATCCATTGATCTTATAGGACCCTTACCATCTACACGAAAACACAATAGATTTATTTTTGTAGTTACTTGTTGTTTTTCTAAATATTGCCTTTTATTTTCAATCAAAAGAGCCACATCTACAGTTATAAAACACATTTTAGAAAATTTAGTTTTTATGACATATGGTGTACCTGAAACAATAATACTTGACAACGGTCCTCAGTTTACAAGTCATGAATTAACTGATTTATTTACACTTTACAATATTCCAAAGATACATTATACGCCACGTTATTGTCCACAAGTGAACACAGTTGAATGCTATAATAGAACCATTATAACCGCTGTCTCCTCGTTCGTTCAAGATGATCACAGGAACTGGGATATGAATCTACACAAAATACAGTTTGCCATTAACACTTCAGTTAATGAAACCACGAAGTTTACTCCAGCTTTCCTTAATTTTGGACGCGAACTTATTACTTGCGGTTCAATATATCATAACACAGACACCACAGAAGAAATTATTTTTGCTCCTCGAGATGAATTTGCAGATAATCTTGGTCTCCTCAGTGCTACCTTTTCAGAAGTCCAGGCTCGACTTTGGCGAGCACATCAAATATATTCTGAATCGTACAACAGACATCACCGCCATTTAGAATTCAACGAAGGTGATTTATTCTGGAAACACAATTACACAATTAGTTCCTCAGAAAAATACCATTCGGCTAAACTAGCACCAAAATTTATTAAATGTTATATCAAAAAGAAAATCTCACCTCTAGTATATGAGCTTGTCGATCTTAACAATAAGCCTTTAGGTCGCTGGCATATACTTTAGTGCATGTAAAAGCACTCATGACGTTGATACGTTAATTCAGAGATTTCCTCATAGATGGCGTTATCATTATTTTCTAACTATGGAGTTGGTCTCCTAATTTGTTATCGTTTATTTATTGTTGCGTACAAAATAGTGTACGAACAATTTTAATGCCTTAAAGGCATAACTATTGATGCGTCTAGCATGGCCATAGGCCCTAGGCCCTTGTATAATAGTATTCTTTTTATTTTTCACCCTTACACAGCGGATGGTGACTGTATAAATAAGCCATCACTATAGAGGGAACGATTTGGAGTATTTTATTTCACATAGAATACTCCACAGAAAGGGTGTTTGCAATAATGCAAACACAATTATGAAAGATGAATGAATACGAAAGGGATGAATGAACGAAAATCGTTCCCTATCATTGTCATTCATTCACCCCTCACCTCATCCATATATTTTTAAGTTTTTATAAAAAAATTGTCACTGTATATATAATGTTTTTTTTTACACTTTTATAAATTTTATTTGTATGTATTTATCCTTTTTTATTTATCCAGGGGAGGCCGGGTATTGTAACGAGGTGCTATACTCTACATATAGCAACTCGTTGCATTCCCGCCTAACCTGACTGCATTTCAAATCTTATTGTCTTTGACATAATTAATTTCGTCTCTCCCATCACTCAATTGCGGACATCGAAACGTGAAAAAGTAGCGATGGTTAATTAACATTAATTAATATTTTTATCAGCACCTTTTTCTATAAATCTGACGAAATAATTTAACGAATATCATTAAATCTTAAAGGCACTTATGTGTAAGTCTTTTATTATGTTGGTAAGTTTTTATAACATATTTGTGATCCATAGCTTATAATAGTCCATATATCGGTTTCAGAGTGCCTTTTTAATTATGTTTGTAACGATGCAATAATATATTCAGTGGCATAATTCTGGTGCTTTATTTGGCTGATCCACCCTAACCACTACACCACTGCGTCACCTGCTGCTCACCCCGTTACACCGTTACAACCTAATAACAGTTAGTTAGATATTATAGAAATTGCAGGATGTTGAAAATAGCCAATGACTTTGAGAAAAGGATGGTGTGGCCGTGCCGCTTTGTTTTGCTCGACATGGCCGGGGTACTGTTAAAATGTACTGGGATAAAACATACTAACTGATAAAACTATACACCTGTAAATGACCTGACCGATACATTACAAAAAGGAATAAAATTGTATTTCTTATTGCAATTCCGAATACAGATAACATAGATTCGACTTATATTGAAAGGGTAGCAAAGTGTACTGACCTATTCTATAACTTAAAACAGTTGACTAAATTAATTTCGACATTTGTCTTGAAGTCCAGAAAAATTATCGGGGTATATACTCGTATATACAGGATGTAAAAAGACCCATAATGAAGCCTTCGTCTACGCACTCAGACCATTAAAATTAACTTATATAAAAAAAATTATGGAATACGAAATTTATTTTTAGGTTTTAAAAAACAACTGCTTAGTGTAAACTTTTATTTGTGAATAAAAATTGATTTTTTCTTTGATATTTTTGAGGACGAAAATTAACAAATAATGTACTAAACACTTTAGTAGGTATAAAAACCCGGATATTTAAGTTCAAAGTGACAATTATTTTTAATTGTCACTTTGAACTTAAATATCTCGGTAACTATCAATTTCTCAGGTATAGTCTAGAAGATAAAAATGATATTGACGATGGCTTCAATGCGTGAGTTTCAGCTTCGCGTTCGGTCTTTTTACACTCTGTATAAGAAGCCGACCAATCGACGACGTGGGTTCTGTTCAGTTAAGAGTAAGTTTGAGGACAGGAAGAGAAAAAGAAGAAGAAAAAGGCAGATAAGTGAAACTAGAAGACAGTGCAGTGAACAAGTGTTACTGCATAGGTGACATACCAATCTGTAAATTGTCAGAATAAACATTACCTACTTTTTACGAGCATGAGTTTTTCCACCAATCCCGGAACCTATTTCCGTAACAATACTAAATTAATAATTTGCTCGTGCATTTCTCGATGTGATTCGCCGCGATAGTCGAGTAAACAAGCTCCACAGCAAGATAGCTATGTTTATTTTCGCTCGTATTCACGCGACGTAGGGTGACTCTCTATCTAAATCATCGCTGATACGGCAGGGTTAAAACTCACGTGCTTTATTTGAATACGCATAGAACTCAGTCGATTGGCTTGGTTCGTCGTCGTGTGAACTTTCAGTTCGCTCGCGAGTGTCAGTGAAATGGGCGAGGGTAAAGTGGATGTGATTGACAAGAGGGTTCCGGTTAGTATTTTTCTTGATCTGACATTGATTTGATTGATATTATTTGTAGAGTCGACCAAAGTGGTTTACCACCCTAAGGTTGGAATTGGGTTCGCGTAATAAAACAACACAGTAGATTTTCCTTGTCATACTGACTGGCTTTGTTTAGCCGCGAAGTTTTCTCAAAAGCGGTCATTCACTTTCTTGGCCGACTATACTTTTATTTATTTTGTACTTGAGTCAATTGTTTGTATTTAACGGTGGGTGGTACTTAGGCAAATAATTTAATTTAGAAGATTCAAAAGAGTTTTTATCTTAATTTCAATATGGGGTTACATTTGAATTCTTTATTCAAATATAACTCATATTAAAATTAATTTCGATTTTTGAATGACAGTTTGCAGTCCGTGTGCCTGTTGAAGTGCATGAAAAGTTCAAATCATCCTTTTCACTTAATGAATAGTGAATAACATACGATTCACCTGATTTTAGTGGTTACCGTAGTTTTCGGATGCATGCCATCAGAATAATTTATTGCGCGTTGCCCTACCTAGACGTTTTCCGCTAGCACTTTGAAGCACTACTTCGCAAGTATGGTTGATATAATAAAAAATATTGGCAAGATTTGTGTTTTGAATATTTTGAATAAAAGCATTGACAGAGGTGAAAATCTTACGAAAATTTTAATGTCATTCTTTTTTGGTGTACCTAAATCGCTAAATTTACCTCAAAATCATGTCAAGTTAGACGCTGGTAACGAGCTCTGACGATCTCAGTCGCGGTCAGAGACTATAATTTTCTCTGGCTGCGGTCTTGTATGAGGTGGAAGCAGTTCCCAAGTCGAGCTGTTTATCAGAACAATTAACGCAGGGTCGCAGCCAGAGCTGATTTTTATAATCATTATATCTATAAACATAAAACTAAGTTTAGATTTACCATCCGGGACAATTACCACCTAGAATACTACCAACTAAAATACAAGGAATTCATATAATTTTCTAGGTCAAGGACCGGTTTCCAACTATTGTCCTGTTCATCATCCTCACGGAATTCTGCGAGCGGTTTTCCTACTCTGGTATGAGAGGTGAGTAGTAAAAACCAGGGTTGATTGATTTAAATCAAATGATTTATATCATGATTTAAATCACTAATTTAAATCAAGTGATTTATTTAAAAAAAACAATGATTTAAATCAAAAATGATTTTTTTAGTATTAAGTAGATTTTTAAAAAACTGTAATGATATTTATTTTATACATCATAACTCGAATTCAATATCAATACGAAACGATTTTTATCTTAAAACACGCACGATTTGGGGAATTTCCTGTGTTTTCTATTTAAGTACTTGATTCACGTGACGTGGGTGGGAGTGTTGTTAGTTTACATTTTTTTTGGACTGATTTCTATTAAATTTGCCAGAAATTAATAAAAGTTTACCAAATGACATTAAAAAATAAATAAATAAAAAATCATGACTTTTCCCTGAAGTTTCTAAATAAATCAAAAAATCAAAATAATCATGATTTTTTGATTTATTTGAAAAAATCTAAAAAATCTGTCAAAAACAAAAAAATCATAATTTTTATCAACCCTGGTAAAAACCTTTTTAACCGACTTCACAAAAGGAGGATCTCAATTCGATGCGTATGTTTTTATGTGTGTATGTTACGCGATTACTCCGTCAATTGTGGACTGATTTTCAAAATTCTTCTTGTAATCGATAGAGACTCCCCTACGGTGATCCCATTGTCAGGATCTGATGATAAAATCCCAGGAAAATCGAGGGAAACCCTTAAATTTTATAGATACTTCCAACGTGTTTCATTTTTTTTTGTTCCGAACCTATTCAGGTATTTACGTCTGGTAGTCATGAACTGAGCTGATGATGGAAGGATCCTTAACTTTTAGGAGTTAGAGGTTTTTTAAAATACAATAGCACATTTCTTTACCACCTTTCTTTACCGACTTCGAAAAAGGACGAGGTTCTCAATTCGACGCGTATATTTCCTTTTTTTGTGTATGACCACGCAGAACTTTTTATTGATGATTCTTTTTTTTTGGAAAGGGTATACCCCGAAGTTGGTCCCATTGTTACCAAAGTCAGGATCTGATGATGGGATTTCATGAAAACCGAAGGAAACCCATAAATTTTGTAGGTACATCTAATGACTTTCATATTTTTTCCGAAGCTATTCACGTATTTGCGTCTGGTAGATTCATGTCTATTATTCGAGCTGAAGATGGAGTTAAAGGTTAGTTTTTTAAATACGTACAATAGACACTACTAAGTGAACTTGAACGAACTTGAACGTATTACAATTCACTAAAAAGATTTCCTTCACTAAAAAGATAAACATATTTTTTTTACAAAAAAAACCGACTTCAGCAACACTGAAAATTTAAAAATAATAAAAGAATAGGTGCAGACAATATAACATTTCTATATTGAAGTCGGTGCTAAATTTTAAGACTTTCTAGGAGATCATTGTTTGGCACCGACTTCAATATAGAAATGTGATGTTGTCGGCATCTATTCTTTTATTATTTTTAAATTTTCAATGTTTCTGAAGTCGGTTTTTGTCGTATTCTTTTAAGTCACTTCGGGAAGCTGTATTAAATTCACTAAAAAGATAAAAAAATACAAATAATAAAAACCGACTAAATCAAAAAACTTAAAAAGGTTAAAATATTACAAGAATACAGACAAAATTACAGACATTACATTTCTATATTGAAGTTGATCTCCTAGAAAGTCTTGAAATGTAGCACCTATTTCAATATAAAAATGTAATGTTGTCTCTATGCTTGTATTATTTTTTTCATAGGTATTCATCTTCATCTACAGTGGCGGTGAAGACTTAAATGACATGGGCATGGTACGTGTTGCGATGAAAGCAAGATTTAAGTTTACGCGGGCAAGGTACAAGCTATAATTGCCAATTTCACTTATCTTCTCTTAGCTTAGGACAATCTTATGAGGCATGCTGTCACATTCTTTTCATTAAGGCGCACAGTAGGGTCAATCATAAAAAAATCACTGCAGAAAAACCCGGTTCTCTTCATAAATATTGAATAAAAAAATCTTTAAAAAAGATATGATATTATTCAATGCATTCTTTAGAGGATGGTCTTTTTAATTTTTTGATAAATTAATTAAAACTTGGTTAAAATGTGACCCAAACATGCCTTGATTTTAAAACTTTAAACCTAATCGCGTCGTCGTATATTAGGTTAAATCATATACTTTCGATTTCAATAAATAAAGTAAACAATATTCTAGCGGATGGTCTTTTATTAGATTTTTCTTATTCGCCTTTATTAATTTTTAATTGAAATAATTCATCTTACGCGTAAATGTTTGCTTAAATATTCCCCTCACTCTCACTCACTCACTCCTATGTAATCAGTGCGGGACGATCGACGCAAGGTCATTGGGACCACTATGCGCCTTAAAGACAAGAAGTAACAGTATACTACTTAGGATTATCCTAAGCTATGACAGGGTTAGTGAAATTAGCCGTAAATATATTTTGGCAGTAAAATAACGAATTTTTTTGTAAGTACTAATAGTGCGTCCCGCGGCGATGGCGCATGGATAGTAAGTACCTTAAATACCGTGTCTAGAAAATTTTGCTGCAAGAAGACTTCATTTTGATTAAAAAAAATTAAAACTGCATTTAAAGTTTTTAAAATAATCACCTGTCTGTAACGAGAATCGAACCTAGTAAAATTAAGAAAATACATCTTGTATTTTTACGAGTATGCATCGATCAGTAAAGTCAATCACAAGGAACAAATTTCTCTAATAAACATTACCTCTGAAACTTGAGGATGGCAAAAAAATAGGTATCAAATGCAAAGTGGGACAAGGCGAGGTAATAACTACTGTTTTACTGTTTTTTTATTGTTTTATGAAACGTTTTTTATTTATTGACTACGTTTTATTTTATTTATTTAAATAATCGCCTACTTGAATCGAGAACGATCCCGACAATTCTAAAAAAAATAACATCCTCCATTTTTATGATACCACTCGATACCATGAAAATTAGGTATAAGACAAAACCCTGTGATGAAATAATAAATATATTTTTAGAGCTTCCCTAATAAACTTGGAAAAGGAAATTAAGTTAGAGGCAATCGACATAAATTCATAGAAAAAACACATCGACATAGCTTTTCTTTGCGAAACTAAAACAAATAGGTACCTCTATTAACCCTTTTTCATTTGTTAGTAGTTCGTCCCTTCCCCGTTATGTATGAGGCACTGCTAGATTTTATGGTCGCCCTCAAGATTTTGAGGTAAGCTTGTTAGAGAGATTACTTACCTGTGATCGACTATAACTTTTACAACAAAGCTCCACAAAATGTTTTTGACTAGCCTTTTCCTGAGTTTAAAGCGCATGTAAAAAAGACACTTACGAGTAAAGGTTATTATTAAATTAACGATTATTTTAATGATGTCAATGCCTGGTGTTAGTTTGTTGACATTACTCGTTATATAAAGAAATCTTGTGTATAACCAGTTCCGGATCTTCAATATTTTCGAGGCGAGCTACGAACTGAAAAAAGCCGCTTCCGGAAAGGATCGTAAATAATCTTAATAAGTTTTACTAAAACTTCGCTCACAGCTTAAAGTATTGGACGTCTCAGCAGCGTCGAAGCTATAGGGCCATAAGTGCCTCTGGCAATATTTTTTAGGAAGAAGAGAAACGACATAATCGCGTCTTTATTTCGCTATAACAATAGTCGTGTAAAGAATAGAACATGATTTCAATCATTTACATATAATCAAATCGTTTAAAAGTTTCATAGCTTTTTCAACACATTAGGTTACGTTCTACTCTGAAAGCTCTTTTATTTGATTCCTATATAGCGTGGGTTGCAAAAGAAAAGCGATCCCCCATTTTGGAGCAGTGGCCATATTGAGTTTGGTGTAATGATATTGACATCACGGTGTTGTACTCTTAAAGCCCTTTCATTTGATATCCATATTGCTGGGATTGCAATAGAAGTGTGATTCGGCTATTTTCCACGGCAGCCATATTGAATTTACAAAGATTGTCATCTTTACTTATCGTGTAGTACTCAAAAAGCTCTTTATTTGATCCCCATATTACCCTGCCGCGACTAAAAACCGCACCGAGACAGCAAAAACCGTATTTTTTTAGTAATGGCCGCTAGCGCCACCGCTTTTTTGGAAAATTATAAAGTCAAATTCTTAACGTATAGTTGACTATGTATATACCTAATTGATTGGTACCTTTAGCTGGCCCCTATAGCTCTCTCCAAACCTCGCCAATAAAGACTGAAAATTTAAACTGCAACAGCTCACAATTTTACCATATCTCAGGAACAAAACGTTGCTAGAAATAATCAGCGACAGCGACCCCATTTTATGAAAAAAGAAATCGAAACAATCGCAATTTACGTTTTCCCCAAAAATGTGGAAATTACCCTAATATCGGGATGAATTACTGTTTTTATTTTTGTTGTCGAGCACTACAAAAGGCACCCGGGATTTTAGTCCAAAATGCTGGCAACTGCGTCAGATTCGCAATAAAATTTCTTCGCAGATGTATGCAGGTTGCCTCACGATGTTTTCCTTCACCTTAGGAGCGTCAGACAAACGTATAGTCAGAGTGAGGGCTGAATCACAAGTAAACAAAAAATATAATTTATATGAGCTTGAATTTAAACAAAAAAAGTAACCACGCCTTGTGCCGCTGAAAGTAGAGTAGAAATTATGGAATTCTTCAGCCTTTTTTTAGGGGAGGAGTATGGCCCCCATGTTTTTCCCCTCTGTAGGTATCCGCCAATGATGCTAGTTTAATGAAAAATATTGAAGACAATAAATTACTACGTAATGAAGGAAAGAAAAAACTAAACTGTCAACAAATAACTGGCCAAGTGTGAGTTGGAAACGCGCAGCGGGGATGCGTTCATAAGTTAAGTATATAAATACTTTACTACATAAGTACGGTTTTCAGATTTTTTCTTTGACATGCGCTACAAAAACCTTGCTTTTTGCTAAATTTCAAGATTCTAGGACAACGGGAAGTACCCTATAGGTTTTGATTACCTTGTGAAATAGCAAAATTTGTGAAAATACGAGGCACTAGCTGTGTTCGCGAACTACGTTTCGCCATATATTTTTTCCCGTTTTTGCAACATTTTTCAATGATGCTCAGGGCCCATTAGTCGTAGCGTGATGCTATATAGCCTGAAGCTATCCTCGATAAATGGACTATCCAACACAAAAATAATTTTTCAATTTGAATCAGTAGTTCCTGAGATTAGCGCCTCCAAACAAACAAACAAACAAACAATCAAACAAACTCTTCAGCTTTATAATATTCGTAAGTAAGTATAGATAAACGATCATATAATTTGATCGCGTTGATTTACAAGTTTGATTTTTTCACAGCTGAAGGAGACCACAGACCCGAGTATCCTTATCTATATAAACAAAAATGGATCTTCGAAATGTATGTACGCCCATAGCTTTCGAACGACTATACTGCACCAAATTGGATGATTCTTGGTTTTATGAGTATTCGTTATTGTTAGGACAAGGTTTGTGTAATATAAAAATTACAATAATTTAAAGAAACATTTCAGTAATTTAGTTAAAAAACATGGCGATACAAAGTACGCCGGGTCAGCTAGTATATTATAAAACAAAGTCCCCCGCCGCGTCTGTCTGTCTGTCTGTTCGCGATAAACTCAAAAACTACTGCACTGATTTTCAAGCGGTTTTCACCACTCGATAGCGTGGTTCTCGAGGAAGGTTTTAGTATATAATTTGTTAAGTTTTTGTACTTATTTCTGTGTACGTTAACGATATTTGTTGAAGATGTCGGGAAAAAATAAATTAAGGCAAAACGTAGTTCGCGGGCACAGCTAGTTTGACATAAATTTCATTTTGATATCTCTACAAGTTCTTAAGAGAGAGTCTTGAGTTAACAGACAGACAGACGGATAGGTGAACAATGATGTGGTCCTATAAGGGTTTCGTTTTATTCTTTTTAGGAATGGAACTCTAGAAATGAGTAAAATTGTTCATTGAGCAATTGAACACAATAATTCTACTGAGCTAGAATTCTTTTGTTTTTCAGGTATTAGATTTCCTTTGTTTACTTACCTTTATGTGACCGGGGTTCATTGCTTTTGAGTGTATTAAATTGATTTGTTTATTCTTATCCAATTTTCACGAAATATGTAAAGATTACATACGGTGCTGATACGTAGTTACTGAGAGTGAATAAGGTATACTTTGGCTTAGCAAGGGAAAAAGAAATGAAGCAGTTGAAGTTTTGCTCGAGTTGGATGTGGCTCGGGGTGGTTTGTATTGATTTATTTATCAACAAAATTGACTGAAAATTAGATAATAGTACAACGCGCCTTACGATAACAATCTAGACTCTGGAAAAGTCGTTTATTTAAACAAATGAAACATAACTTTAGAATCGATCAATAAAGGGGATTACTTAGTAGTTAACATAGTTACAATTACAGTGTAGAGTTAAACAATAGTTTTTTTCATACAACTAAGTTGATAGCATACTACCCACCTGATGGTAAGTAATAACAGTCATCTATATTACATGTGACTCTTGTGAGATTCGCAGCAAATCTGCAATCCCCCCAAGAACCGCAGTGTACACTTCAAACCGGAACACAGCAATGCAAGCACTGCTGCTTTGCGGTAGAAATAGGCAAGACGGAGGTACCCAAGCAGTCGACTCTGGTACTGAGTCTTCCTCCAGTTTGTTGACAGTATCTCATCCGGTCAAGGTATGTGGCCCATCAATTTCTACATCTCAAAGTATTATGATACATACTCAAATTAGTTGTATATTAAATTCTACATTAATAAACCATTCTCGATAACCTAGACTATTAGATAAATGTATCCAACACCACAGCTCATACATGTATTCCCCCACCGAGGGGCTCGAGCCTATCCTAAGTAAGGGTGTTTAGGCCTTAGTCAACCATGCTGGCCCAGTGCGGATTGGTCGACTCCACATACACCATTGAATTTCTTCGCAGATGTATGAAGGTTGCCTCACGATGTTTTGTTTCACCGTAGGAGCGTCGGACAAATGTACGTATGAAATTCGAAAACGAAAAACACATTAGTACATGGCAGGATCGAACTATTTCCGCATCTGCATTTGATAATTTGACAATATCTAGAGGTTGGCTGGAAGAGATCTCTTAAAGAGATAAGCTCGCCTTTGTACATCTTATGAAATACTTTTTGTAAATGTAATGTCTCATGTATTTATGTCGTGTACAATAAAGAAAGAACCACAGACCTCCCGATTAGAAGGACAGTGCAGAGTCCACAGCGCCACCGAAACGCTCAATACAAATAAATGTATATTCCTGGTTTGCTTGTGCACAAAAAGTGTGAAAATTCGGTAATTAATCTATATAGGCTTTTCTAATTTCATGCCAATTTCGAAGATTAGTTAGGGTTAAGTTAGTTCAAAAACTAGGCCGTTCGTCACTTTATCCGTTAAAACTTTTTTCGCCCCTGACGTGGATTGATTAATGAGTGACACCTAGCTAGTGGCCGGTCGGGGCTTAATTCGCGATGGAAGCAGTAAAACCAATAGAGGTATTTTTCAGATTTCAGCTTCCGCTATACTCCATTTTTTACACACAATATAGGTAATAGTTAGTGCAAAATGTTTAGTAACTATATTAATTGTTATTATTTTTTTAACACTTTCCAAATGATCATTGCTTGGCACCGGCTTCAATATAAAACTGTGATATTGTATGTATCCTTATATTATTCATGTCTGTTTGGCGGTTTTGTTTTTCATAATTTATTGTTTAATGTTGTTAGTTTTAATACATGCGTAGCTTACGTATAAGTATTTGAGCCATGACAAACGCCAGAATAACTTAAAATAAAACGTCTTCCGCTCTAAACAGTATTATAATAATTATTACCAAGCTCCTAATCTACAAGAAACCTTTCATCGTCAGTTCAGTAACATGATATGATGACTACCAGATGCAAATACTTCAATATGTTCAGAAAAAAAGGAAATACGTTGGACGTACCTATGACATTTAAAGGTTTGCCTTGATTTTCATGGGATCCCATTATCAGATCATGACATGGTGACAATGGGACCACCTCGGGAGTACACTCTTAGCCCACAAAAAGAATTTTGAAAATCGGTCCACAAATGGCAGAGTAATCGGTGAACATACTTAAAAAAATACATACAGCCGCACATAGAACCTCCCCCTTTTTCAAACTCTATTAAAAATAGGGCCCCAGAGGGTTTATTGTCTAATGCCCGGTTTCAATATTCAAGAAACGATTCGTTTTTGCTACGGACCGTTAAATTTTGACATTCATTCTGTGGAAAATATGTCAAAATATAACTGTCCGTAGCAAGAACGGATCGTTTTTTTTTGAATACAGAAGCCGGGCATAAGAAAAAATCTATCACGATCGCCTTTAATTTGACAGCCATAACGCCGTCCATACAAGACTCTGCGCCGACTTCCTACGATAAGGCAGTGATGGATGTGCTGATTGTTGTACTGCGTGATTGTAAAATTGATAGCAATCGTGATGGATTTCGAGTTAAGCAATCAAGGGGCTAGGCTGTACACCTTGTCCGGTAATAAGCTGCATTAGATAGTATAGATAAACAATTTATTGTTTCTTCAATCAGACATACACAACCCAAATAAAAACCATTGTGTTGTCTTATGAAACCACTATGCAAGAGAAACTTTTTTTCGCATCGTAGGCATTTAACTGAAAACTTTCGAAAATTATTCGATTTAAGGTATTAAAATCGCGTTTTAATCATAATTTAAATCTTTTTCTTCTGAAAATTAATAAAAAGACAAAAAGTAATAAAATATATTAAAAAAAAACAAATAAACAAAACAGCAATAAAAAAAACCAAAATAATAGAAAAACAAAAAACAGTGCTCTACACGTACACCAAAACACGATATAATAAAGCGATTTATCGCGGTGAACTATTGTATTTTGACAGTTCACCGCGATAAATCGCTTTATCATATCGTGTTTCGGTGGACGCGCTAGCCACTGCCACACTGGTTTACTCGTAAAGTCGAAAATCTATCGCATAGACCAATCTTGACTTATACATGTATGAAGTTGTGAAATTAAAGACTTCATGTTTTCGTGTAATGCGACATGCGATAGACGGACGAAAAAATTTGAGGCGATTGAAAAGAAAAGTTTCACTTCAATAACGAGTAAACATACAGCGATATAGTAATAGGCATCTCTACAATGGGTGTGTGTTGCAGTGCAGCGAAAACCGCGTACCATGGGCATAAAGTGAACAAAACTGACAAGGTTACTACCCACGGAGGATGTGATTGAAATTTGTACCTATAATCTTAATTTTTCCAAGTTGATCGAAGAAGCGTATATATTATGTAATTTTTAATATGGAATACTATGTTCTAGCTTTTCTTACGCTCTACCTTCGGAGTAAGCTGGGGTACAGCGACGACGGCGCTACGGAAACTTATCACGTGTTCAGCACCTTCGTGTATGTGTTCCCCATCGTGGGCGGCATTGTCGCTGATAATTACCTAGGTAAATATAGGTAAGCTGGTCTCTCTTTATCAGTAAAACCATCCCATCTCTGGATGTTGGGTTTCCCATTAAGAAACTCCTTAACGTAACCTGGAATTTGTATTGGCGCTTATTAGGTTGATTTATATTAAGTCCAACATAAGTCAATCTAATGCCGGAGGGAGACTCTGTACCAGGATCGCCTGCTTGGGTACCTCCGTCTTGCCTATTTCTATCACAAAGAAACAGTGCTTGCATTGCTGTGTTCCGGTTTGAAGGGTAATATGGCAGTGAAATTACTGGCTAACGTGACTTTACACGTCATGATAAGGTTTTGGGAATCATACGGGAAGCAGTCAGTCAGGTGGTCGCAATAGCCCAGAAAGGGATGACAACAACCACAAGCCTCATCCAATTCACCAAAGAGGGCTCTAAAACAAAACCAATAAAGAAGCCCGATCGATTCGATTCGATCATAGAATCGGCACCAGGTGGGTGATCTTGTAACTCATCGGCAATCGGCCATCGCATAAATTTGATAATTCTGTTTGATTAAAACTGATTTTGAATGTGTTTAACATTCTGTAACGTCGTCGTCTGAATGATTTTGGTATATTTGTTGAATAAATCAACCAATCCTTATAGCTAATGAACATAATTTCGCTTTTCTTTATTAAGTCATACAGTTTGATAACGATTGCCGATCAATCGATGAGTTAGAAAATCACCACCCAGATTGGACTCTTGTGATGGATACGTATGCTAAACAATTCAAGTTTCTGTCCGACGTAGCGATTACTGCATCCAGGCGAGACATTTTGCTTTATTGACGGATATTAAAGCGCGTGTTAGTCATCGAACTCACCGTGCCGTGGGAAAATAACATTCCCAAAAACCACACATTTAAATTAAATAGATACTACGATCTTACCAATGATATCACTAAAAACGGCCATTATGTTCACTTATATGCGGTAGAAGTAGCCGCGAGAGGTATTCCGGCAAAATCCTTCTACACATTGCTGAAAGATCTAGGCTTATTGAGAACGTTCGTGAGCTCAATATTAAAACCCGTAACAAAAGCGGTATTTACGGAATCGTATCAAATATGATTAGGCAGAGAGAGGAGCCGGGGTGGTGAAGATGAATACATTGTAACGTAGCTACTTAAACCTGCACCTGGGTCGTAAGCCTCAGGCATTGCTCTTGACTCTCTTGTCTGCAACGCGATGGCGGCGCGATGCGGCATCAGCACGGTGAATCCATGGAATGCCAAGTTATCGTCTCATGTCACAAGTTGGCAACGTACACTATGGTTCTTGTAGAGGTTGCAGACTTGCTGCGAATCTCACAAGAGCCACATGTACTGAAGGTGACTGTTACCACTTATCATCAACTTAGTTGTATAATTAGTCTTAGCTCAATTCAAACTAGTTTCGTTCTCCTCGAAACTGTTTCTTAATTGAATGTCTACGAACCTTAACTTGTTTTCATTAATAACAGCATATAAAACTTGATTGAGGCTCTATTTATAAAGCTCCATCTAAAACCAATCTGTAATTTAGTAAGTGTAAACATCCACCCATCCTCGGAAACTTAAGTTTGGCAAACTTCCCAATTGGTTCCGGTGTACTTCGCCAAAGTTTCATCTATAAATAAACGCCTAGGGGTATATAGTTCCAAAATAAAATAAGATAAATTATTTAAAAAAATACATTTTTAAATACAAGCTATTAGTACTCGGCAATACGAATTAAACGAGCCTGAACTCGATGGGGCTGTGTCGTTTTATTGCGGAGTTCCTATGGTCACCTTCCAGCTCCAGCATTAGATCAGCTCCATGTCATCATAATATTGCATTGTCACGCTTTATATGTTTATTATGCATGCAAAATTTCAGCTCAATCGGAAAACGAGAAATTTAGCTTGCAAGATTCCATTACAGACACGGTTGAAAGTAAATAAAAGCTTGTAAGAAAGACTAGCACGGGATATTGTTATAAATCTTTTTTTATACAGTAAAGTTGGAAAGCAAACAGGCTGCTCACCCGCCCCTTGTTTAACAAAAATCTATCGCGATCGCTTTCAATGTTGACTTACTACTTTTTATCGGCCAGTCGACACAGTCATGTATTGACGCCGCAATGATTAATAATATCATGGCGATCGTGATTGTTAGGGAAATATCAAATATAAATGTTAAGGGGGAACAACAATATAATTTTATTATTTATAATATGCTAGGCTGTAACTGTAAGGTTATATAATATGTAGTCAACTCTGGTACTTTACCGCATTCCTGGATTTCGGTGTTACCTAGGTCGACCATAAGATATGCACGTAGACTTTGCGATTTCTTATTTTCTCCAGGCTTCTTTAATAATCACTAGTTCTAGGTAGGTGCGCGAGTACCGTGGTCAGTTAGGTATACGTCTGGCGTCGGGAAAGCAACAACTCGACTGGACTGTCATCGCATTTCGGTTATAATAAATAATAATATTATAAAGCTGAAGAGTTTGTTTGTTTGTTTGCTTGAACGCGCTAATCTCAGGAACTACTGATTCAAATTAAAAAATTATTTTTGTGTTGGATAGTCCATTTATCGAGGAAGGCTTTAGGCTATATAACATCACGCTACGACTAATAGGAGCTGAGCATCAATGACAAATGTTGCAAAAACGGGTAAAAAATATACGGCGAAACGTAGTTCGCTGGCACAGCTAGTAATAAATAATAAGAGGGCGCGCCCGGCGCGCGGGAAGGAAGTAGGTATTCGAAACAGTGATTGATTCTTCTTAGATAGTAAACCCCCTGATGGTAAGTGGCTACAGTCGCCTATAGTACGTGAGATTGCTGTGGGATTTGCAAATTTGTGTTGTACGTTGCCAACTTGTGAAATAACCAGTCATTTAATGCTTGTCTTGTCTTACCCTTCAAACTGGAACACTGCAATGTAAGCAACGCTGCTTGGCGGTAGAAACAGGTAAGATAGAGGTACCAACGTATACGACTCTGGTAGGAGCCCTCTGGTAATAATCTTTACATGGATAAATCTTTACCTATAGTATGACATTAGTGTTTTTCGGGTTAGATCGATGGTGTTATGGAAAAACAGATTTTCAAGTGAAACTTTTTTCGCGTCGCCTCAAATTTTTCGTCCATCTATCGCATGTCGCATTACACAAAAACATGAGATCTTTAATTTCACGACTTCATATAGGTCAGCATTGGTCTAATTATGCGTTAGATCTTAGACTTCTGGTGTAGAGCGTGATTTTTTTCCATAAATTTGTTTTTTTATTGCTTTTTTTTCATTATTTTTCTTTTACTTTTTTATTTATAATTTTCTGTACAGAATAAAAAGATTTCAGTTAACAGGGTGTCCACTGCTAATGTTCAAAAAAATTCCCTGACTTTTCCCTGACTTTCCCTGACCATTTTTCAAAATTCCCTGACCAAATATATTCATTTTACAGAAAAATAAAATAGAAGACTTTTTTCGAAAATATTTAGTATTTTTTGTTGCAATTTTCAGACCAAATTGTATCTAAAACTAGCTTTTCGCTCGCAACTTCGCCCGCGTTATTTTTGTTTTCCCCGTGGGCATTTTTTTTCCTGTAGGAAAATTACCCTATGTCCTTTCCCTGGTCTACTATCCCTAAACCAACTTTCATCAAAATCGGTTCAGTAGTTTCGATGCCTATTCAATACAAACAAACAAACAATCAAATCTTTCCTCTTTATAATATTAGTATAGATTTCATTTTTTTAAGTACCTACTTACATAATTTATATTTTTAGGCACAGTATTTTTACACTGTAGAAAGTACACTGGCGAAAAAATAAACCGAGGCACCCTTCACCCTTGAGTTCAAATGCAATTACCTACAAGTGTTTGTACCTTTGTTAAATAAAAAATGCAAAAGGCTCTTATTGAATACTAAGATACTCGTAATAAACACATCGCTTTTCATTAATCTTTTGGGGGTTGACTTCTTCTTCAACCTATGTCCACCCACTGGTGGGTATAGGTCTCCTCCATTTTGCGCCATTCACTACGGGGTTGGGCTTTTCTTGTCCAGTTCTTGCCCGCTGTCTGTGTTATGTCGTCTGACCAACGAGCCGGCTGTCGACCATCGTTCCTTCGTCCTGTTCCGGGGAGCCACTCCCATTCGCTGATCTTATTGCTCCACCGGTTGTCGGTCCTGCGGGCCACGCGCCCTGCCCATCGCCACTTTCTACACCTAATAATGCAGTAATGACCCGCTTACCTAGAACATATAACTATAAATTCAAACACATTGATATTTTCAACATGAGCAAAACCAATTTCAAAAAACATTTACTTAAAGTGAATAAGCTAACTGGGAAAGATTAAGGAAAGTAGATAAATATTTTGATCTTTTAGTTATTTATATATATAATACGTATATTCTACTATTTTTAGGTTAATATTTACTATTCATATATATTTATATCATATATACCTATTTATTTTTTATTCTTATATATATATATTTATTGTTGTCCCCTATTGGAATCAAAAACGTAACTCATTGATCATAACAAACTGGGTAAATGTCACCATATTTACATAAACATGCTATGAAACTCTGTAATTGGCTTAAGTGTTGGTCTATGTAAACGAGTCTTTAAATTGTAATACAGCTGTTGAGTTTCTTAATAAATAAATAAATAAAATAAAAAATAGTTAAGGTCTAGGTCTCAGCCCCTAACACGAGCATTGCTCGAAATCTCGGCGCTTAACGGGCATTTTGCTAAACGCGCCACAACCTAGTTTTATTCGGCGTTCTATTTCTTGTGTTTGCCCACTTTTTTCAACAGTAAGTAGCTGCCCCAGATATATGTAGTGGTCAAAGCATATATCTGGTATGTGCACGTGGTATGTGCAATCATTATGGGTTCTATGTTCGGATCCCTGGCCATGATCTTCGTCTTTGAGGTATTCATGCGAAGGCCCACCGACAGCTGAAGATCTGCAGCCGTCTTAGCAGAAATGATGTCATCTGCAAATCGCAGATAAGTTATTGCTCTCCATTTATGTTGATACTCGTACCTCAGACCAGTCGATGAGCTTAAATGTATCTTCCAAGCACGCCGTGTACAACTTAGGGGAGATTGTGTCGCCTTGTCGCACACCTCTTTTAATAGGAACACGATCGGAAAAGTGGTTTCACTTGACTTTAATGACTTTTCTGCGTAGTTACTTACTTTGTCTTTAAGTCTTCAGATTACCTACGGTTATTTTTGTTCTTAAAATAGATAATCCGCTCCAGAAAGCTATGCTCAAGCTGTCGCATTACTTCAATGGAGCCTTAGTTGTCGTCGGGTTGCTCAAACAAATGTTAAGGCGTTTTTCGATGCAGCGCGTCTATAGAAGATACCTAAAGACTGGAGCCTTCGTTCGACGCGCAGAAACTGACAGGCAATGGGCTACATCCTCCGCAGATGATCGATACATGCATTTAAATGTCCCGAGGAATCAGGGTCAGAACGCAGTGCAGGTCCAACAACAGCTTCGTGACGAACGTGGAGTGGCCTGGCCATAAGCGCGTGTACAGTCAGGAGAAGGTTAGCCAAGTGCAATTTAACTGCCGAGCTAGCCTACTAACTAGCCAAGCAAAATTAACTGTAGCTTACCGCAGATCACGCTTTCAATTTGCTCGTGAGCATATAAGAATGATGGATACTGGATCAATGGGCGCATGTTATTTTTTCTGGCGAGGCAGAGTGTCTTTACAGAAATAATCGAAGACAGAGACTGTCCCGTTGCCCTAGAAAACGTTACGCTCAGTGCTGTATCGAAAAAACTGTTACTTATGATGGCTCCATTACGGAGCCTTCATATTGGTGTGGGGCGGCATTTCCCTAACAGCATGAACAGAGTTGGTTTATATCGAATCCATATCCGAACGATATATTCCTGATGTTCTTGAAGATCTCGTGGTACCTTAATCAGGATGTATTTAAGATGAGATGTTTTTAATGAGCATGATAATGCAAGACCCTATACGCAATATTATACTCAGGGACGTTGGCATTCGTGTCATGGATTGGCCCACACGGAGCCCTGATTTGAACCCCATCGAATATCTCTGGGACGAATTAAAGCACAGGGCCTAAGATAGGGATCCGGCTTCAAAACCTTATGGGCTCAGAATGGCGATAGATGAGGAATGGAACAACATTCTTCAAGATATCATTGTAAGATTGGTAAGATCAATAGGTTCACATATGCAAGCAGTTATCCAAGCTGAAGGCAGCAACACACATTACTTATTCATTGATTTTTATTGTTTTCTGATGTTTTTTATTGTAACTTTGTTTCAAATTACTTTTAACTCTAGAGCAGAATAATTGTCTTAACGCCATACAATTTACTTTCAATATAAAGCATATAAAATTAACAACATAAAGGTGCGTATAAACTATGCGCGGCAAACTCTCGAACATTGGCTCGCACAGCGACCGCGCGCTATGTGGCCGGGGTCGCCGCGCCCGGCAGCTCGAGCATTGCCGCGGTCGAACGTGCCGCGCGACGAACCGCTTCTTGTCGGTTTTTGAGACCGCATCAAAGCTTGCGCGCAGTTGGGACGCTCTGTTTTGTTTCGGGGATTTGGCTCGCGCAGCGCATAGGTACTTACGTAAAACGGAAGACTCATAAGTTTACAAGAATGAATCCGCCGCGGGCTGTTCGAGCTGGATCGCTTGCCGCGCGCGGCAGCTGCGTTCTGCTAAATTATTATCTAAAAATTGGCCCGCGCGGCAAATGAACGTTTACCTCGGTCGAACACTGGCTCGCGCGGCTACCGCGCGTAGTGTATTACGTACCTTAACTATGCCACTTTTATCGAAATTATATTCATACATTTGAAGGAAATTGCATTTGAACTCAAGGGTTAAGGGTTGCTCGGTTGATTTGTCTGCCAAAATTATGCTATAATGTGCAAACCTGGACATAAATAATTCGATAGTCAAGATTAGGAATCATTCTACAAAAAGCATGAAGTAAACATATTCTGCATTTGACAATCACTGGGAAATTTGGGGACCAAACAGTGTAAAATCCTAATTTTTCCCTGACTTTCCAGGTAGCCTCTCGATTTCACTGACTTTCCCTGACTGCCTTGAGCTTCCCTGACTTTTCCCTGACTTTCCCTGACTTTCCAGAATGTGGATACCCTGGTTAAGATTAAAGCGCGATTTTAATACTCTAAATCGAATACTTTTCCGAAAATTTTCAGTTAAATGCCTACGATCCGAAAAAAGTTTCACTTGCATCGTGGTTTCATAAAACCAAACAATTATTTTTTATGAATATAAAAAATTGACTAGTGTGTTTTGGCTTTACAACATCGGTATCAAACAAGCAGAATAGCCCATTTGATATGAAGCGGGTTACGGTGGTCTATAAATAGCGTAGCCTATAGAATAGACGCTGTCGACCAGAATGAAATGCGCGTTACCGTATATAGCTAATAGAAGCTGTCGATCACAGGCAAATGCGCATTACCGTAGCCTATAGGCGCTTTCGATCAGACTGAAATGCCCGTTTCGAATAATCGCTATACAAACTGTTGAAAGTGAAATGCCCGTTACAGTAACCTATAGACGCTATCGCTCACAGTCATCGAGTAAAATACCCGTTATCGTAGCCTATAGATGCTGTCAACTATGTAGAATGAAATGCCCGTTACAGTAACCTATAGACGCTTTCGATCACAGTGATCGAGTAAAATACCCGTTATCGTAGCCTATAGATGCTGTCAACTAGAATGAAATGCTAGTTACAGTAACCTATAGACGCTATCGATCACAGTGATCGAGTAAAATACCCGTTATCGTAGCCTATAGATGCTGTCAACTAGAATGAAATGCCCGTTATAGTAACCTATAGACGCTATCGATTACAGTGATCGAGTAAAATACCCGTTATCGTAGCCTATAGATGCTGTCAACTAGAATGAAATGCGCGTTACAGTAGCCAATAGAAGCTGTCCATCACAGTAAAATGCGCGTTACCGTAGCCTATAGACGCTGTCGATCAGACTGAAATGCCCATTACCGTAGCCTATAGACGATGTCGATCAGACTGACAGAGTAAAATGCCTACAGATGCTTCCGCTCAGAGAGAGATGTCGTAACCGTAGCTAATAGATGTTGTTGACCAGAGTGATGTGCGTTACCTCACATAGCCCCATTAACCCCACGCCGCCAGCACAAAACTACTGTAAGGGTACCTCAATGAAATTTGGAGACTAACACGTGTATAGGACCCTGATAATTATGTATAAACAAGATAATAGGATAGGATTGATTGTGATCATCGAAAACTAACTAAGGATTCATATTTAAGTGCCTGTAAAGGCCTATGTTGACTAAAGATTTTTGAATTTGTTGAAAAAAGATTTTTGAATTTGAATTATATTTTTTACAGGACGATATTATACATGATGTTCGTTTATGCGGCCGGGAATCTTTTGGTGGCAGTTACTGCAATCCCTCAATTAGCATTGCCTGGAAGGTGAGTTTGTTTAATTATAGGTATACAAATTAAATAACAGGAATGCAATAAAATCGTATCTAGTTGGTTTATTACTGTTCAAACACTTTGAACATGATTAGAAAATATAAATTTAATGAATTCTGATTGAGCTTTCAGAAGTAAACACAACACACACCATATGCAAGCACGCACGTATCGTACACTCACAAACACACATGTACCCATGCACTCGCGGGCGCACGCACATCACATCTAATAGTTTAGTAAGTAAGTATTCATTAATAACAGCATATTTTATAATACTCGTAATATTATAAATATTATCTGTGGTTATGTGGTAATAGTATAGTTTGTTGTGGTTTTTGTATTATGTTGAGCCATTACTAATTTTATATAAAAGTACAAAAAACTAAACATTTCTAGTAATTGTTAACTTTAATTATAAGTTCTGCTTAGTAATTATACTTATCTCAAGCAAAATATTAAAATAATATCTAATGTTAGGGAGGAGCAGAATTTCCTAACAAAGGTATTTTATACAGCCTACTTTTTGGAGCTTTAAGAGAACAAAAATTATCGCACTATTTTCCGAACTAGTTCATAGCATTTTATCTGTGAAATACGTGTATATAGAATTTCGGAGACTGCTCAGCTACCGTAGGACAGTCTGCCATCTGGCTCTTGAGGGCCAGTTGTGGGTTGGATCTTGTGAGTTGATTGAAACGCACCGGTTGGAAAAACGAATTACAAGCTTCTAAGTGGTCTCATAAGGCCGGTGTCGTAACCTAACGCTATGTAATAATTGATAAATACCCTCACGAATGAAATTAGTTTTATTGCAGAATGAAAAATATGTTTTGGTTCATGGATCTACAAAAAAATACTGTCCGTGCTTTGGTTGTGAAATATTTATATTTTTTGCGAAAATTTTCATTCGTGGGTGTATTCATAAAATTTTTCATAGCGTCACGTCACATCGGTCGTATGCAACCGCTTGGGGGCTGAGAGGTTAAGACTAACATTTAATATGTTTAATCATAAGATATTTCCTAAAATTGTAAGTCACAGAAGTCCTCTCTGTCATCTCTGACATGTCAAATGTCTAGATATTATTTCTAGCCTAACCAGCCTGTACCTATCATGTGCAACAATGTTATCATAGAATCATTCTTACGTCTGGTAATTCAGTTGAAGAAAGGGTTTTACTTTCGGTTTTAGGGTTTGCACGTTACTTGGCCTATTTATGATCACGATAGGCACTGGTGGCATCAAGCCCTGCGTGACCGCATTCGGAGGCGACCAGTTCCGCTTGCCCGAGCAAGAAAAGCACCTGGCTATATACTTCAGCATTCTGTATTTCAACGTGTGCGCCGGCAGCCTCATAGCGAAGACCATATCTCCCATCTTGAGGTCTGAAGTCCACTGCTTTGGGGAGAAGGACTGTTATTCGCTCGCGTTTGGTGCGCCGGGGCTCATCATCCTCATGTCTGTTGGTGAGTATCGCGTTTTGAGCTTCAGCTTTGAAAAGCTTTGAGTTGCTCCGTAAAGAGACCACTTCATTTTGATTCGAAAACACTTTAAAGTTTATGTGATTGTAAAACAACGGGTCTTGTACATACATAGTTCTTCTGTCAGAACCTAAAACTGAAATACACTGACCTTCAAAAGTAAGTACTACACTTTTAAAATTAATTTTTTCCCTAAACTACAAAATATAAAGGATTTAAACAAAAAACATTTTCAGCTTATTTCGTCAGGTTTCTCGGAAGTTATAGTTTTTATACATTACTCTTTTTAATACTTTTTATTTTGAAAATATATTTTGCCTACTTTAAAAGTTATTGCAATTTTAAAAGTGTAGTACTTACTTTTGAAGGTCAGTGTAAATATACTTATTATCCGAAGTACTTAAATAGTGGAAGTTTTGATTTTTCATAATCTTCGTGATATTTTTAGTTATGGGAGTATCCATACCTAAGTTGGCCCCTATAATGTTAGCATCCTGTTAGATGGAATATAAATGGGCCAAATGTATACTTATAATTCAGTCTATCTTCTAGGTGTGAATATTTATAAAATAGTTTAGGCACAGATAATGACAGATAATACGTTACCTAAACTTTGGTCCTGTCTTAATGTTCCGAGAATGTTGAGACTGACCGACTGATTTGGAGATCCTTGGGGTAAGCCTATGCTCAGCAGTGGACAGTGGGCTGATATGATGATGATGACTGTGCCAATTTTTATGTATTTGTTCTTGGACCGCTCGCTTGAAACTGTAAGAAAACTAGCAAGTTCAATGACTTCGTTTATCTGTTTGGGATACTGAGGGTTATATGAAAAAATATTGAAAAGCGTACGAACTTAGACATGAAAATTCGTAAACGCACTACTAACTGTAGACGTATGAGTCGATATTTGACTAGCAACTTCAAAAATGAACTGACGAGAAGAGACGCAATCCTTGGTATGACCAAGTGCACAAATGCCTTTTATATTTTTTATTTTTTTATTGCAGAAAGTTGGCAAACAAGCAAACTGCCCACCTGATGGTAAGAGGTAACAGTCACCTATAATATATGTGGCTCTTGTGAGATTCGCAGCAAAACTGCAACCCCCATAAGAACCACAGTGTACGTTGCCAACTTATGACACGAGATGTAAAGTCACAGTACCCAGTAATTTCACTGCCATATCTTACCCTTCAAACCGGAACACAGCAATGCAAGCACTGCTGCTTTGCGGCAGAAATAGGTAAGACGGAGGTACCTAAGCAGACGACCCTTTTTTTTTTTTAACGGTGGGAAATGCGTGACGCATACCCCGCGCTTGGGAAGGCGCAGAGTTATGTCGGACTCTCCGCGGTCCCTGGGGACAAAGTGTCAGCCAGGAACCACGGCCTACCAACTAAAACCCACCGATGCCCCTCATATACGCCTTGGCGCGAGCACGTCCATCACCGCCGCATCCTCCTCATCTGAGGAGGACACGCCGAGAAGGGACGCGTCGCTGCCTGATAAGGTCATGGGAACTCGGATGAACACATCCACGACCTCGTCAGCGTCTGCTCGCCTAGGGCGAGCCCCTCTCACCCCCCAAAAGGGGGAGGCCGGTGATCCCCCGGGGAAAGCAGACGACCCTGGTACAGAGTCTCCCTCCAGTAAAAAAAAAACCTTATGGAGGTAATAATCTGAAAAAAAACCTTAAGTTATTTTAGCGCCACGGAAACAACTAGTTTGTTTACAAACAAAACATCACGAGTCGTCGAAGACTTGATATAATTATTTACACTATTACGGCGTTGTTCCACTACGGCGCACGCGGTGTACGATGTCCACGCTCACTGCAGGAGTTCGTTCGTCAACCCACGTGGATCGACGTTTCAACTTCTAAATTCGTAGCCACCGATGGCTACGCCAGCTACGAGTACGCTATACAAGGTTATTTTTTAGTTACAAAAAAAATTTGTGTGCTTGTTCAGACAAGCAATCTGAACAACTTTCACTATGGGACCAACTTTGAAATCGCAAAAAAAAAAACCAGCTGTTCCATTCATCTAGGTTCAGTGAATGTTGAACATTTGTATGGAACAGCTGATTTTTTTGCGATTTTAAAGTTGGTCCCATAGTGAAAGTTGTTCAGTTTGCTTGTCTGAACAAGCACACAATTTTTTTTATAACTAAAAAATAAAGTTGTATAGGGACGCGGAGCTTGATGACGTCACGAGCACGTGCATGGACTGGCCCACGTAGTTGAACCCGCATGTGGTGTTGTAGAAAGATAGGAATACGTGGCTAGAGCGGCTAGACCAATGACCCACGCTGTTAACGTGCATAGCCTCTGCGTGCATAGGTATCTTACGCACTCTGATCAAGACACGCGTTTACTAATGACGTCAATTCATGCGTAGCGTATTCGTGGGTTGCAGTTGGGCTTCCATTCCGAGATTCCGGAATCTCGGACTATTTTTACCGAGATTTCTGTTCCGGAACTAGCGATTAATCTCTATTCCGGCCCTAACTTTTAATCACAAAAAAATAAAAATTTTGCTCAAAAATACTTTTAATTAATTATTATACTTAATTGATATTTAAGTATTATTTTTTTAATTCTCTCGTGACCTCGTGACCTTTTGTGACTGGATGCACTAGTTGCAGTGGACGTTATTACTATTATTTCCATAGAGGCGTTTCAGATAAGCACCGATTTGCAGCATTTTCAACATTTTTTGCATCAATCAGCGTTACATTAGCTTTTGGTGTTAACTTTTCGTGTTAGCTTTGAAATCTTTTTTTTATGAATCAAAAAGGTTTTTTAGAGGATTTTAAGAAATAAATTCAAAGAAATGTATAGTTCTAGCCGATTCTGTTTGTACTATTTGAAATTTTAAGTTAATGGACTAATTAAGTGAGGTGTTAAAATTCAGCACGAAAAATCAGTTCCTACCATTTCATTTGTAATGATAAGTGCTGCATAAAAGTTAACATTTCTTAAAAGAACGCAAAACGAGGTTGTCATCACCGCCTATTGATGAACTCGTTATTAATGAACGATAGTTCTAATGTCCGCTGATATTAGGACCAGTAAAGTGGTGATTCTTATCTGGAACACACCCCACACATAGCAGAGCTAATTCAACGTGCGTAGCATTGCCGTACGCCGCAGTGGAGCAGAGTCTTTACTCTCCCGTATAGATTGCGTTGTGACGACACACTGACGCGTGTTTGTAAAACGATAATTATCTGTGTACTTCATGCCCACAAAGATATTTCAGTAGCCGGCACCAAGCGAACAAAACAATATAATAGTCAAAGGTGAAGCGCCTATAAATAAAGCTATTTGTTTAATCTGGCGTCTCTCAACAAATATTGCAATGGAAGAGTTTCGAGTTGGAACGCGTAGTCTGTTGTATCAATGTTTAGATTGAATGATATAGAATCAAACAGTATAGGAAGTACAGATCTTCTACCTGCTTCCTGCGTCCTCGCTTAAGACGGAAGTTTAAATGCCATAATATGAAAAGTAGATTTTAAAAATGATATATCCTGTCCATAATAAAATACATGTGGTTTTTCTATACGTACTTGAAGAACACAGCGGTCAATCTGAATTAAGGCTGACCATCTCATCATTATCACAGACAATGGTGGGCCTTAAGATGAGGGGTTAGACACTCTCACCACGTTGCATTGGTTTAGTGGCTTAGTCTATCGAGCAAGGTCTTCGCAATGGCACTAGTAGGGCTCCATTTAAATTTTTCAAGATTTTTTTTACTTTCTTGTATTTTGTATCTTGTACTTTCTTTAATGTTAGTGTTGACAGAACGCTAATAAACAGGAACTGACACATAATGATTATAATGATAAATGTTGAAATTAATCATAATTTTTCAGTGATTTTCGTTAGCGCTAAGAGGCGGTACGTGATGAAGGAGCCAGAGGGGAATGTGGTTATGGAATTCGTTAAATGTGTTTCGGTGAGTGTTTGAACTTTTGGTTATGAGTCATTTTATTGCAGTACTTGCAGAGTAGCTTCATTATAAGTACGCTGCGCTCCGCGGTTTTGACAGTAGAAATTCCAAAATAAAATGTTGACATCCAAGATTATCCTGTGGGAATTTTGGGATAAAAAGGAGCTCGTGTGTTTTTCAACTATCTACGTACCGAGTTTCGTCAAATCTTGTACAAGACAGTTTTTGCGCTAAAGATAAGTATTTAGAACGAAATTATTTATGTGATTTACAATTCATAACATTGCAGAACTACAAGAGTGGTTGGTGGTAGTGTGTGAACTACAAGAGTGGTTGGTGGTAGTGTGTGAACTACAAGAGTGGTTGGTGGTAGTGTGTGAACTACAAGAGTGGTTGGTGGTAGTGTGTGAACTACAAGAGTGGTTGGTGGTAGTGTGTGAACTACAAGAGTGGTTGGTGGTAGTGTGTGAACTACAAGAGTGGTTGGTGGTAGTGTGTGAACTACAAGAGTGGTTGGTGGTAGTGTGTGAACTACAAGAGTGGTTGGTGGTAGTGTGTGAACTACAAGAGTGGTTGGTGGTAGTGTGTGAACTACAAGAGTGGTTGGTGGTAGTGTGTGAACTACAAGAGTGGTTGGTGGTAGTGTGTGAACTACAAGAGTGGTTGGTGGTAGTGTGTGAACTACAAGAGTGGTTGGTGGTAGTGTGTGAACTACAAGAGTGGTTGGTGGTAGTGTGTGAAGTTAAAAAGATCCGACAGGGACAAACGTTATTGCTACTATGCTATGACTTTTGAAAAAAAAGCTTATTTTGTTGCTTACAGAAGTGTGCGGTTTCAAAATTAACAAATCCTCCCATGATCAGCACAAACTTTAGTATCTATATTAATTCACCTCATTGTTATTTGGAACAACAAACAAATATTACATTAGTTGGGGTCTGCGAAGTTGAATTGAGTTCTAAACCTATAGAAAGAACCTACTTGCCTAATTTAAAGTTCAATATCTGGATGGATTTCCACAAAGCGGATGTTATAATGATTATTATTTTAAATCGTGATAGCTTCCGAACAACATCAATTTCAAAATATCCCTAAAATATCTCAATAAATCGGCCACGTGCGAGTCGGATTTGCACACCGAGAGTTCCGTACAAACTTATATAAGTTCGGTTTTCAGATTCTTAAACTTTGTTCCTTAATATGTGCTTTAAGACATTGCTTCTTGAAAAATCAATAATAATACATCGCCTGGGACAATGCCAGGAAAAGTCGGGATCCTAACATGGCGAAGAAGCGACAGTACAACGCCGCTCCTAGATTCAAGAGGAAGGCTATTGCTGAAGCCAAGG
The DNA here is from genome assembly GCA_963935595.1 of Schoenobius gigantellus. NCBI lineage: Eukaryota > Metazoa > Arthropoda > Insecta > Lepidoptera > Crambidae > Schoenobius > Schoenobius gigantellus. Next base: position 7,408,773 of record OZ012555.1, on the reverse strand, counting down.
CGGAATAAGTGGCCAGGGTTCCAGGAAGCTATTCCAGTGGCAGTCATGCTTTTTGGTCGTTGGCCAAAGCTGCGCAACATATTTTCTAACAGTCCAGTCTCCTACCACTGCGCGCAGCTGATAGCAGCCTGGTCCATGGCGCAGGAGATAAGGCCAATCTCTTGGTCCAACTCTTTGCCTCCAGCTAAACTATGGACGATGGGGGAGCCACAGCATCTACCATCCATTGGTGTGAAAGTTCACTGCCTGAAATCCGCATTAAACAACGTGAGGTCAGGTAGGAGCTTAAGACCTTGAACGTCCATAAAGTCGAGTAGGCCGGATGGCATGTCAGCGGTGGTGCTAAAAACGTGCGCCCCTGAGCTGACCCAGAACAACAGGGTTCCACCTTCGTGGAAGATTGCTCACGTCCACCCAATTCCCAAAAAGGGTGACCGATCCGACTACCCTTCACATTACAGGCCAATAGCGATAACATCTTTTGCTTTGTTCTCCAAGATCATGGAGCGGTTCATTAACTACCGCCTTCTATGGTACCTAGAAAAGCACCTGCTGATTAGCGATCGACAACACGGCCGTTTAGCTAGTGCTCTTTTAGTTTACCTGACACACCATTAGACGGAAACCTGGGAGGCCAAAGGTTCCTCTGTGACTCTCTCCGTTTGATTGGATATCTCTAAGGCGTTTGATAGGGTTTGACACAGAGCTCTTCTCACAAACCTATCATCTAATGGAATTCCTAGGGGATTCTGCAAATAGAGAGCCAGCCTCTTTGATGCTAGGAGCGTTAAAGTCGTCGTCGACGGCTGCTACTACAAAACCATGCCCATAAATGCTGTCGTTCCACAAGGTTCGGTGCTCTCCCCAACTATTTTCATTCTGCATATCGATGCCAAGTTGTCCATTGAGAACAAACATTGTTATGTGGATGATAGTACGGATGATGTGCGGTATAACGACCACCGGAACGTCTCTCGGATTTCGTTGCATAAAAGGCGGTTGCAAATTGACTCGCCCTAGAGAGTCTTTGGAGACTCTCTAGGGCGAGTCTCCGAATGGGATGCAAAGAACTTAGTTAAGTTCAACCCCACGAGGACACAAGTGTGCGCGTTCACTGCGAAGGACCCATTTATCGTAGTGCTTAAGTTCTAGGAAGTAACTCTTCTTATGTCCGATGGTATTAGGATCCTCGGTGTGGAAATTTCTGCTAAAGTGCAGTTTGGGAGTCATTTGGAGGACAAAGCCAAATTGGCGAGCAAAAAGCTGGGAGTTCTGAGCAGAGAACAGATCAAAGCAGTACTTCACTTCTAGCCAGCGGCTAATGCTTTAAAAAGCACAAATTCCAGGCGTGCAATCCGCATCGCCGGTGATTGCAATCATGGTCTCAATGGAGACGCTGGAGCAAAGGAGACACTTTGGTTCTCTCTACGTGCTCTATCGGCTCTTTAACGGAGAGTGTTCTGAGGAAATGTTTGCAATGGTGCCTTCGTCACCTTTTACCACCTGCCACTGTGGCAGAGCTCATCCGCACTACCTGGAATCGATCTGATCTAGCACAGTTTGGTTTCAGCGTTCATTTCTTTCACGTACGTGCAGACTCTGGAACAAACTCTCACCTGCAGTGTTTCCTAAGCACTACAATATGTCCAACTATAAACGAAGTTTAAAAGAGCACTTGTCTCCAGGTAGGCAGAAACGAGCTATGCCCCTGCTATTGCAGATGTCCATGAGCGGTGGTTACCACTTACAATGAGGTGGGCCATTGGCTCGTCTGCCACCGACAACAATAACAAAAATAATAATAACAATATTTTTTTTTGTATCGGACAGGAATCGGACCGTTTCTGCCCGTTGACCTAGAATCTTAAGCATCATATCTGTAAACCGTAAATATGTAGTTATATGTACATTGTACTAACATTATTCAACAGTTGGGGATTAAAAACGCGGTCACTTGTCGCGGGCAACGAGAGAAGAAGGGCCACTGGCTAAACTCAACCGAGGATAAATTCGACAAGCGGTTTATAGCGGACATCAAGAAAACCATGTCGGTCTTGACTCTGTTTTCAGTGCTGCCCGTGTTTTGGTCACTGCTGGATCAATTGGTAATTATGTTGTTATACGACTGCGGTATGATAATACAGTATTCGGATTTGTATGTACAAGCAGCGCGCAGAAAGTTGGCCGATGACGTCCTGACGTCTCGCGTCGATGTCAAACTTGTAGTCCGCTCTTATAACTGGTGGATGCATGTCACGTCACGTCACTTAATAAGCACGATAAAAATAAACTTTATTAGTATATTTTATGTGCATGAGAAAAAGGCGCGAAGCAACTTCAGAGCGGACTAGAAGTTTAGCGCGATCTGTACCACGGGGGAAATACAAGGAGGAGATGGCCTACCTATACAATGTTGTCCTCCACAACCTAACTTTACTCAACTTATTGATTATTGGACATGGACAACAGAAATAAAGTCAGCGATAAGCAATTATCTTTTCACTCGTAGGTACTTTAAATATGGCTTATTATGATTCGCTCCGACCGTGTGAAGTATGACCAGAGTGCAAAAGATTATCTCTTTTGCACCCTGGTCATACTTCACAAAGGAATTTAAAGTTAAGTTTAGCGTTTATTGATAGCTTAGCTCTTACCTTCGCTCTGCTTAGAGGAGGCAAAAGCTGAAGCGCGACGCGGAGGTCAGGAGGTACGTTCCGGGATGGACGGGAACAGGCGTCGTGGTCTTCACTGGGTCCGAAACAGACGCAAGCGATCTTGATCCGGTCGTATATGTTTACCTATAAGCATTTCTTCTAGAAAAATCATTGGGCGTAGCGCGATCGCGCCATCACATCATCTAGCGGTAAACTTGTATTGAACGCATCCACAAATAGTACTTTTCGAGTACTTCCGGTCGCTATTAGATGACTTTTAAGTTAAAAGTCATCTAATAGCGACCGGACATTAAAAGTTTTAACCAAACTTAACGTTTGGTTCGTAACGTTAAATTTTATAGAGAAAGCATCAAAATAATATCTCCTCTTTGTGTTTCCTCCGTGGTTAGTACGTTACGTACTAACTAGACGCGCGCGGGACGCGCTCGCCGGAAGCGGGAGGGGTAGTCATTGGCAAACTTTCTGTGCGCGACTAGTAAGTGGTTGTAAAGAAGGACAAACTGAACGTAATTCATATTTTACAAACCTATTAGGTACAATATGACTTATGTTCAAATCATATAAAAATGCATTTTTTTGGAAAGCAAATGTCGACCAGGACAAGCATGTGTTCACAGGCTGTATGTGCTACAATATTACTATACTTTACATATCACGACATTAAAATAACATGTGTGTGCGAACGTCTGTCTAAATTCATACACACAGACACAGACACATACAAACACACGCATACACACGTGTGCACATACAGCCACATGCAAACACGCATACACGTAATCGTATGACGAATTGGTGTAATTGCATTTTTTCATGCGAAATAATTCAGATTTTAACATTAAAAAAGTCTCTTCCCTTATTATTAGGCCGCAAGAATGATAAATGTTACGACACAAAATAACATCTGAAATAACATTTGTTAATTAAAGAAAATTGTGTAGTTAAAAACGAGAAATCTCCTTTAAAAACCGAACTTAAAGTCGGAACTTTGATATAAAATCAGTCTTAAGCTAGCTTTCGTCGCATAGAAATTAAAGCCCATAGCTTTCCCGAGGTCGTCGTCGGAGTGGAATTGAATTTTCTACAGCGTCTCGTTTTTGCTTATTTTTATCACAAATGTTGAGTTAATTTTGTTATCTTTACACCGTGGGTTGCGTATTAAAAATGGTAGTGAGTAAATAAATTACAAAATGTTTTGTATTTCGAGAAGCTCGGCCACGCAACCTGTGCAGTGTGCACCCGATATAACGATTGCTAAAGCTAAGCAACGTTCGCGTGGTCAGGAGCATGATGGGTGACCAAGTATCGAACATCTTGAGTTCCTCTAGGCTTCAAGTAATAGGTCGCGAGCTCGTCACGTAGAAAGTCGAGGTACAGAGTAATGTGCATTGATTTAATACGTACCCCAATCCCAGCTCCATTGCAGTAGCTTTGATATTTTGAATTTACACAAATATTTTAACAAATATTTAACAAATATTTTCGCGAAAGTTATTGGTTCGGCTAGACCGGAGGTCGGGTTAAATATCTAGTGTAGTCCACTTGGTCTTTCCTACAGATAGTACAGAATATAAAAAGTCCATTAAAATTACAAGTTTTTATTTACATTCATCTGTCCGGTGTCTGTAATGAAATCTTGCAAGTTAAATTTAACCCATTTCCCGGTTTCCGATTGAGCTGAAATTTTGCATGCATATGTAAATCGCGTGACAATGCAATAATTAAAGCTTGTTAATAATACTTTTAAATTTATGATAAGATGACATTGATAGAACAAAACGAAATATATTTTCCATAAGTTCTACCATTTCAATTAAGATTTTCTAATATGACTAAACGGAACTAAATTTTATTTGTGGATAGAGCTGTGTGGAATTTATATTCCATTTCGTACTATTATTTGAGCAAGAGGGACATTAATTGCGCGAATATAGAATTCCACGGCTTGCCTTCTACGTCCCCCTATAGTATGGTCACAGTTACCAATGCATTGTAAAACTGTGGTATGGTTCTTGTTCCAGGGCTCTCGGTGGACGCTGCAGGCCACCAAAATGGACGGCCGACTCGGGCCTGTAACTATTAAGCCGGACCAGATGCAAGTTCTCAACCCTATAGTCATATTGATAACTATACCGCTGGCGCAGAAGGTGAGTTTCCTCAATGACATAATAATAATAATAATAATAAATTCTTTATTTGTAAATCAACGTTGTACAGTGATACAGTGATTGGGGCCACCCATTAGACAAAATAATTATGCCTGTGTCAGGTGGACCCGCTCTTACATAGCTAGTATTATTCTAAATCTATTTATTATATAAACATTTTGTTTATGTTGTAAGCATGCATGTGTGTGAGTGAGTATGTGTGTGAGTGTGTGTGTGTATGTGTGTGTGTATGTGCATATGTGTGTGTCATACTATTTTTTTTTTTTTATGTATGTATTGTATTTTTGTATGTATTTTTTTATTTATAATTATTTTCAGCTTATACATTTTAGTAAATTTTCTATTTGTATATAGCTATTTGTTTTTATCCAATGGGTAATAATTTTCTTAGATTCACGAAGATTCACCGAATAAATGTCAAGTTTCTTATTTAACTGGTTGTATATATGCGTAGATTGAACATCAAATTGTCGTTTAGCGAAAGCTGTTTTGTATATATTCCTTTTAATAACGTTATCCTTTCTTCTCCCTTGAATCTGTGTAGGATCAAAAGATAGTTTACTGTGTAATTTTAAGGTAGCAAACAAAATATAAAGTTGCCTCACAGATAGTAGGTCGGCTATTTTATTGAGGCACTCGCCTCCCCAGCTGCCGGTCACCGGATGATCGAGGCGATTCGTCCGGTTTTGGAGTAGTGGGTTGGGCGCCGGCAGGGAAGCCTAACATTCCGCATGGTGCAGGTACTTACCGGGCATGGCTGCTTCGGTCACTACCTGCACCGGGTCGCCCGTCGGGAGGAAACGCCGCAGTGTCACCACTGCGACGCTCCCGACGACACTGCCGAGCACACACTATTGGTGTGCCCGGCTTGGCGACGCCAGCGCAGTGAACTCAACGCTGCGCTGGGAGGCGGAAACCTCTCGCTGCCGAGCATGGTCGTGGCCATGCTCCGTGGCGAGGCGGAATGGGAGGCTGTCGCCTCCTTCTGCGAGGACGTAATCTCGGAGAAGGAGGCCGCGGAGAGGGAGCGAGAGGCAGATCCTCAAGCCGCTTCCATCCGCCGCAGACGGATAGGCAGGCTAATGACCCTGTCGTGGAGGCCTGCGTGCACGGTTGGCCCCGTGCACGCCGCCGTAAGGCCCTCCGTCTGGGGATTGCCCTGGTGTTCTCGGGCAATCCCCCCTTGGCGATAGCCCGACCAGTTGGTCGGGCTTGCCCGGGCGCGTGGGTAGTGGAGTCGCAGTGTGGACCTTACCTAGCGCGCCCATAAGGGCAGGGAGAACACCGGGGGGTTATAGTGGGTAGGCCTGGTATTCTGCCAGGAGAGCCCCACACACGCCCGCCGTCTAGTCCACGGCGGGTACGGTGCGGTTACGCATTTCCCCCCGAGAAAAAAAAAGGTCGGCTATTTTATAGAGTTCACTAGTTGGAAAAGTAAAGGACTTAAAAAACATAATCTTTAATAGACATCGTTGACTTCTTTCGACTTAAAAAAATTTGGTTTTTGATGCAACACCCCATAAAGAGATGTAGTATCCTAATACAGACTGTGCCAGTGAAATATATATCTTACTAGTGGGCCCGGCAGACGTTGTCCTGCCCAATAATAGTTCCACCTACCGGGTCCAATCGTACGTACAAACCTTCCCTGGACCTATTTAAACACTCATACAAAATTTCGTAAGAATCGGTTAAGCCGTTTAAAAGTTGTTTCGAGACTAACACACAGCGTTTCATTTTTATATATAAGATTTAGTAGCTGTTTAGTTGTAATATAGCGTAACGTTTTAAAGACCCATATATGTTTCCGGATCCTTTCCGAGACGTACTCAATTTAGGGGTGCCAGGAAAGGTGTTGATCTAACACTACTCCTAAATATTTGATAGTACACGGTTACAGTTTTCTTTATTTGTACTTAGACTACATTGATGAATTTTTAACGATAATTTTTTATTGGGTTGACTTCTTTTGTTTATAGTGAAGCATATATAATTAGTTTTATGTACATTTAATGTTAGGAGATTATGATTGAGCCAATTTGATACAATAGCAAGTCCTGATTCAGCCTTCTTGTATACTGAACTCCAAGAGTCTTCCGAAAAGACAATGGCTGTATCGTCGGCGTAGGAGAAAACTTTGCCGCCATCGATGTTTAAGTTTTTTAATTGGTTTATATAAATTAGGAAAAGTGTTGGACCAAGCACACTTCCTTGCGGCACGCCAAAGGTTACTTCAGAGTCTTCACTATAATAATCGCCTATTTTTATCCTCTGTGTACGTCTATGCAGGTAACTTTTCATCAGCTCAAGCTGCGTCCCTCTAATTCCAATATTTTCTAGTTTTTGTATAAGGATGGAAGGGGAGACGGTGTCAAAAGCCTTTTTTAAGTCGAGAAAGACTGTAAGGCACTTTCTGTCTACATCCAATTGTCTAGTAATTAATGATAATGAGGTATACAGCGAAAGAAGTGTGAAGTTCCATATAAAGATTTGGAAGTCTGCTTTATTCTTAACCAATTTTTACTAAATCCTTAAAGATTTCTAAATTCGATGTTGATATGTAGTTATTAACAACTAGCTTTCCGCTCGCAACTTCGCCCGCGTTTTTCTTGTTTTCCCGTGGAATTTTTTTTCCAGTAGGAAAATTACCCTATGTCCTTCCCCTGGTCTCAAACTATCCCTATACCAACTTTCATCAAAATCGGTTCAGTAGTTTTGAAGCCTATTCAATACAAACAAACAAACAATCAAATCTTTCCTCTGTATAATATTAGTATACTTTGAATAAAGTCTACTTTGGCTTAACAGAGTTGTAAAGAGATGAATACAGTTAAAGATTTTGTCGGGACTGCCCCCCTAGACGAGATGCAATCGTAATCACTAGAAGGAAAATGTATGCGATTTTGACATAGGCCCTCGCTTAGCTTTCGAGCGCAATTGTAAAATCTCATACATTGTCAGTATAGCGATTACCACAGCGATTATTGAAAGACATCTTTTCTAGGGGGGCTTGTAAGAGCTCGGTGGCGGAAGAGGTCAATAAGTCAACACGGTAAGTCGGAGACGCGGGTTCAAATCCCGCAAGAGATGAAATTTTATCATTTAATCATTCAACATACAGTGATTTATCAGGAGTTTTATGGGGCGTTCACGCGACTTCATTAGAATAAACTTAATCGGAAGTGTTCTAGACTGCGGTACATATTTTATGGTGTAGTTAACTTGTATAAAAAATTTGCTTCAGTTCGACCTAATGCTTTGCGTTTGAGTTGTTGCGCCGAAAACAAGTCTCTAACGACCAGTATGTCAATGTCGGACTAGTTGTTTCTTATGGGTTTTTACAGAACCAGCGAAGCATGAACTATCTATGCGTATTTTGGATGATTTTCGAATAAAAATAATGCTTTCAATCTCGATAAAAAGCTTTTTTATTCAGCAATATTTTTTATCCAACACTCTTCGTGACGCCTTTTAGTCGATAATAAGAATGTCTAATGAAAAGCTGGTAATGTATTTTGATTTAACTTGATTTTTATGACTTTATTCGTTATATAATGCACTTCCTTTTTATTTTAAAGTGAGCGATGCAAGTCAGTAATTTTGTTCTCAGAGGTTAGTTGCTTAAATCTTAATCAAAGCATTATTTTTGACATACATCTCTACTGATTTCTACTAATCCTGTATATAGAGAAGAAACACCGAATATTTAATTTATATAATTCTTTAATAAAAATCAGTTGGGGTGTTTGAGGTTTTACGTTATTTAATTCATCATAACAGCTCATGTACGTCCCCACCGAGGGGCTCGAGCCTACCCTAAGTTAGGGTGTTTAGGTCTTAGGCGCATACCACATTGTACCGGACACCGCTCCGGTGTGCGGTGCTGCGGTTTTTAATTTTGTTTGAAGAATCTTAATTTGTATACAAAAACCGCAGGGTATAACACACTCCGTATAACACACACACACACCGCATCTCCGTGCGGGTGTGCGGCGCGCGCGACGGTACCGCACTCCCGGACGGTGATGCGGTGCGGTCCGCGAGGTACGCCACCTGTGCTGCAGTATCGTACGGATTTTTACGTAGAAAGGACGTGCATACGCGTAATAGATCTCGACATAGATAATGCGGTGATGCGGTGCGTCGAGCACCGCAGCTCCTGACGGATACGGAGCAAATCGTACGGTGGCACGGTTCCGTGTCCCTGCAGCCGCATGCGGATTTCATCCCTCCGTACACCGCAGCGGGATGCGGCGGCAATGTTTTAACCGCCTTAGTCAACCACGCTGGCCCAGTGCGGATTGGTCGACTTAACATACACCTTTGAATTTCTTCGCAGATGTATTCACCGCAGGATCGTCACACAAATGTATACATACGAGTATGAAATTTTAAAAACGAAAAACACATTAGTACACGCCGATCTCGAACTCCGAGTCTACAGCGCCGAGTCCACAGCGCCACCGACGCTCACGCTATGTTATTGACACGTTGTATAGTATGACATATTTGTCGGAAGGGTTTGCTGTATACCTACTCATTAACAATTAGTAATGAACTTCCGAAAAATAGCGCCTGATACCAGGGGCGTTACTATCAGTGTGGACCTTACGATGCGCGCCCATAAGAGCAGGGAGAACACCGGGGGGTTTTAGTGGGTCGGCCTGGCACTCTGCTGGGCCAGCCCCACACACGCCCGCCGTCTAGCCAACGGCGGGTACGGTGCGGTTGCGCATTTCCCCTCGGAAAAAAAGGGGCGTTACCATGATCGCTTATAGCAAGGTTAAAACCATACTGAAACAGCTTAGACCATTTAGTACTAGTAGTAGTACTAAATGGTCTAAGTGAAACAGTGACACCGCTCTTACTGCGTATAGCGCCATCCCGCTCTCAGCGCGGTTTCAATGTTTTGAGCGGTCGTGGTTAGGAGGCTAGCCCCCCTAGACAAATGCCACACGCCAACTTTTCGGCAGTCGTTGCGCAGAAAAAATGTATGGAGATGACATTAGCTGCGGAAAAAATAGCGTGAGGTTGTCGCAAGCTAATGTCATTTCCACACATTTTTTCTGCGCAACGACTAGGGAAAAGTTAGCGTGTGGCATTTGTCTAAGGGGGCTGTACTCGACGCGGTCGTAGCCGCTTCCGCTGGCGGAAGACTGGTTAATCAATATAACTTGTTGCGAGTTTGTTCCCTCTCTGAGAGTTGAATGAAAACAGTTTTCTTCCGTCGGCAATTTTCAGGAGCAATTAAAAAGGTTTTCTATTTTGCGTGCGCAAATGGAGTTCGTTCGTTTCGACCATTTGTTTTGTTTTCGAACATTTTCAAACGAACTTTTGATTGGATTCCAAGCGCTAGGTATGTTGAAAGGGTGCAACATTTCGTGTATTGGCGAAAATGACCTTAATAATAAAATCTTTTAACCGTTCCTTTTTGATTAATATACTTCATCGAGGATCCATAAAGATACCTGTATAGATTTGAATTGTAAGAACAAATAAATCGCTTAAATTATGACCTTAAAATGTTACCAAACATGTTAAAAATGATATATTATTATTCTAAAACTAAATTAGATATTTATTAATGTAAATTAATGATAAAGAATTCTTATTCTGCAACTCTTTACGAATGAGGCAAGAATTTTTTTCGTTTTTGTTTTAGATAGAGTTTAAATATTGTTACAACGAATCACAAAGTAATTAGATTATTGCTCATGTTATTTTAAGCCTATTAATGTCATGTCATCAAACCCATATCGTACTAGCCCTAGCCTTTTTTGCGGGGTGGAATGAAATTTTATATATCTGCTGGTAGCGCCCTCCTCCTCTGTCTAATGTATGAGGTCTACCCATTAAAATAGCCCGGGAGGCCACTTTGTCCACAGTTATCCGAAATCGGCAGGTTCCAATTCCCTAGACGACCCACGGACCGCGGTAACTATAACCTAGAAAAAAAAATCGTTGCACTCCGGGAGTGCCGGCAGAAGTGAAAACTTAAGTATTAACGTTGTGCGTTTAGGCTATTTTGGAATGATTATGGAATAATTTTGCACGAATTGCTTTAATTATCAGAATAAAAGTGCTATCTTTTATGTGGTAAAATACAATATTTATTTATTGCGCTATCGTACCCAAACATGACAATTTATATTACATTGAAAAGTTTATCCCTCAGAAAAATCAACTTCCTGTTGTAACGTTGTGCGTACATAATTATATAACTAGTAATAATGAATCAAAATATTTACAATTAAATTAAAAATATGATCAAAACAGACATTAATATACTACTTAAAAACGTAATTTTATAACAAATAAATAATATTTAATTTATACTAACTTACCTAATTAATATTTACAACAAAATCAAATAAAAGCACAATTTAGATTTTTCCTAACAAAGTAAATAAATTGATTAAAACTGTCTCAAGTGACGTGTGACTTCCAGTACTTTTGACAGCCGCTATTGTTCTCGGCCGGCTTACGTGGACCCCTCACCGCACCTCGACAGTTCCTGCGGCCATTTCAATTTTAATTGGTCTTGCGAATTTTCGATCAGTGTCACGTGTCCTGACGCGAGTTTATCATTTTTTACCCATTACAAAAAAAGTGTACAACGCCGCTAAAGAAGTTCTCACTTCAAAAACAACAATTTAATATGGCTATCTGTTACAGTACATATACCCTTACTTGGAGAGTCGAAACATTCTGAAAAATCCCCTTCACAAGCTGACTCTGGGCGGAATATTGGCAGGTCTATCTTTCATCGTGGCCGGAACTGTAGAAATTTATATCAGTGTGAGTAAAACATAAAATATATTCGAGTTCCTATAGTAAATATTGTATTATTTTTCCATTTAAACTAAAGCAATTTTTCCTCGGAAATACTCTTTGCGAGTAAAGCCGAAACCGGAAGATCTTATCCTATATCCTTTAATGTGTTCAAATCCTGTTAGGATTAATCAGGATGTTCGGACAATTAGCCCCAGGGCAGAGTCAAGTTTGTCCTCAAACTTAATTGCTAATGCCTTAAGCTGTCATGGTGTCGTGACTTTGATCAAAGGATTTACCGAACTTGTATCCTGTGACATCCAAAAATCGATGTTACCAGCATCCATACATTTAATATGGTGACGAGATCGCCATTTATAGGTATTGATGGTTCGAAGTGGCGAGGCCTGTACCTCGAACAATATTAAAAAAACTGTTTAAAAGTAATTAGATAAACGATAAACTCTTGGATGGAAACTGGAAACATCGATCTTTTGGATAGGTTCAGTTTATTTTATAAATCATTATAGATACTATTTGATAGAGCTTGTAAAACATTTTCAGGACCAGTAATCAGTTTCCGATTAGAAATGATCGATTGAGATCACCTATCGTTTCTACCCTGAATAATCTTGACGAAATCAAATTATCATTACCGTTATGTGAAGTTATGAAAAGTATTGTAATATTTTGGTATGTAAATTCAAGTTTCAAATTCAAAAATCCAAGCACTTTGAAAGCACTTATTGGCGCCTGAAATAAATACAAAAATCAGATTCTAAATATCAAGGTTAGCTTCAATATTTAGCTTTATTGGTGCACACATCCTTATCATAAGAAAAAGGTTGACTATACCAGACCCCTTTGACAAATGCCACACAATAATTTTTCCACAGTCGTTACGCAGATAAAACGTATGGGAATGACACTAGCCTGTGAAACCTCACGCTATTTTTTTATCAGCTGGGGAGCAGTGCCCTCACGAGAAAAAAAAATCGGTTTGCTTGTCAATAAAAATGTCACAGTACTTAAAATTGTAAAGTGATACATAAAAGTTCAATTCTTATGGAACCTTGCCTGCATATTCGTCAAGTCCAAGTGTTGAGTGTTTCATTGCTAACACAATCTTCCCCCTTGTTCGCCACACATAGAAGGTATTTAAACTGCACAACAAAAAGATCACAATAAAATTCACGGACCCTCACGCGCCTACCCAACCCATTTAAAATCGCTGTCCTTTAAAATAGCCACACGTATTTAATTTAATTGAATATTTTAATTGTTTCAGAGGACGTACCCTCAACTCCCAGCGGCGGGTTTCTCACAATTACGCGTTTTTAATGGGAACAACTGTACCATAAATATTTACAATACCTCACAGAACATCACTTATGAAATTTCACCTCTTACAGCATACATGAAAAAAGATATAAAAGTTAGAGACGTTGAAATTGTTAATATGGGAATTGAGGGTAGTTGCGTGGGCGTGAGAAATATTGAGCTTACGTTACAAGAGAAGAAAGCTATCTCTTTTTTCTTGGACGGCGACGATGTTCATCACTTTGTTGATAATGTGGACAAGAGCAGATCTGGGTTGCCAGTTGTCAGGTAAGATAAAACTATTTGAAAAGAAGCTGTCGTAAAGAACAAAATAAAGAGAATTTTATGATTCGACAAACAATATTACTAATAATATCTACTTTTACCAATTAACAGTAAAAATACATACTTTTTGATTTTACGCTATAAGGAAGGACATCGACATGTAACGTCTAGCTCCCACATATGTAAGGTAATCAAGAACATAGCAATACTAAGGTAATTCATGTTTTTTCATAAACCTCCATCCAAAAAGTTGCCGTATATTTTCCGCCTCATTACACACTACATTTGCCTCTATTGTTTTTTTTATAAAAAAAAGACAAATCGCGACGGCTGTGAAGTCCAGAGAAATCCCAAAAGAATCGGCCTTAATTTTATCCGTATGAAATCGTGTGGAAACAGGAAACGATCGGTTTTACGGCACCATTCGGTGACCACAGTAACAGCCGCGCTGTGACAACTTCGTGTAGTTTGGGATCAACGGTACAGTGTACGGGCCAAAAATAAATTGAGATATATTAGCTGAAAAGTAAGAATCGTGGGACGGGGTTGCGAAGTTAATAATTTTTAATATATCTCCCTCTATCCATGCCATTTATTATTCACATTTGGTAGGGAGCGCTTCTTATTCGTGGCCTCCACTTCACTCATTTGCATTTTCACAATGACGATATGAATACTTTGACGCGAATTAATGTTCGTGCTAGCCCTACTGATCTCTTAACCACATCTGCCCAACTCGTGGTTGCGGTCTAAATAAATGAAATAGTTATTTGTTATACATGAGTGCAAAGTTGCTTTTTAACCGCGTGCTCAACTTTGATGACCGAGCAAGCGAAGGATTCTAAAATTGAATCACGAGCACAGCGAGTGATTAAAAAATTAGAATCCTGAGCGTTAGCGAGGCAATCAAGAGAGCACAAGGTGAAAAATCTTTGCACTCGAGTGCAACACGTAACTTTTCATGCCCCTCAGCGAGGAAATGAAACAAAGCAAATTAAAAACAAAAGTACACCAAGGAGGTTCAGAGTCTTGAGTTTTTAACAAATTTAAAAAAAGTTGTATGATAAATTCGGCACCATGGAGATAGAAATAGGTTTAATGATGTTTTGATATCACATACCTAGTGCACGCGATGTTCTAAATTCAACCTCAAGCGGATAAAAACGGCTTTGGCGGTCAGATATCGTATAGCAAAAATACTCTTTCCGAGATGGGGGGATGAAAATGTTTTTTTCTTATAGACTTATTGTCATTCCTTGAAGAAGCCCCACCCCGTGCCCTTTTTTGAAATTGGTTCAATGGGTTCAAATCAAACGTAGTCATAGCCTCCGGTCATAGATAAACGGCAACCACTGAAAATAATGTGAGTGCAGCACGGCTAATAATAGAAGCAGACAAAAGAGTATTGCAACAGATTCGTGCAAGCTTAGATTTTAAATAAAGTTTTCCATATTTAGGTGTCAAAAAGTTTACACTAGATTTTTTTATTGTAACTAAGTTGGCAAACAAGCAAACGGCCCACCTGATGGTGAGTGGTAACAGTCACTTACTATAATACATGTGGCTCCTGTGAGATTCGCAGCAAAACTGCAACCCCCACAAGAACCACAGTGTACGTTACCAATATGTGACATCAGATGTAAAGTCACAGTATCCAGTAATTTCACTGTCATATCTTGAACTGAATATTGGCACAGCTGGGTAAATTTCAACAGGTCCATTAAAATGTTCATTTCCGTGGATTTTTTATCTTAAAGTTTAAAAATAAAAATATTGGCGTTTTTTAAAGTTTAAGATAATGTATGTATACTTGATTAATATCTAGCAGATAACTTAAAAAACAAACGAGATATACAAGATTAAAAATTTCGTACCACAGCGATGAAACATGCATGCATGGCAATGAAACAAGCGTCCACGGCAATGAAACAAGCATCCACGGCATTATTAAAATCAGACTGTAGTATGTGTGTGTGCGTGTGTGCTTGCGTGCATGTATGTGGATGCGCGTGTGTAAGTGTATTTGTGTGTGTATGTAAGGTATCAATTTGTAAGGTTAACATGGATTTTTTTTTGTAGTTGACTATACAGTAAAAACTCATCAATTCTATCCTTAAGTCTTTTATCGTATTGCAGAGGGTTAACTTGACGTGTCCTGAACTGTCAAAATTCGGCAGTACCTGTATTACAGGTAGATGTTCTTTTTTTGCCTAATCTTACCATGGCAATCAAAACATAAGTCACGGAAATGAAACACCTGGCCACAGCAATGAAGCTAAATTGTGTTCCAAGGCATGGCAATGAATTTTTTTTCATTGCCATAGCAAATTTTGGCCACGGAAACCACGGCAATGAAAGCGTGGCGATGAAAATCAAGGCAAAAATATAAAATAACAAAAAATTATTCGAAGTAATAAACACTTCACAAATAAACATAAGAGAAATGGCCTTCTATTGAATGCTCAATCAAGAGGAGAAACCTATTCAAATAGAAGCTATACCTATCCACGGCGATGAAAGAAAAAATTACGAGTAACATAAAAATGGAATACTTACATTTATGATGCGAAAACGCATGCACAAGTGTACGTCCTTCCATGTCGAGCACTTAGGTAACACTAATATGCAACGTTTAGCACAAAAAGGGGGGGGGGGGGCGCAAGTCGTTAGATAAAACAATATTCTTAAACATGTTTAGGACACGGCGATGATAGGTAGTTCCGGGACAAATGAATTTTTATTAACCATTCGTTGTATTGTTTAAATATTTGAATGATTGTATTCCTTAACAATACTTTAACTATTCACGTATCAAATAAAACTAAGTTGAAATATAAATAATCAATAGATTTTTATCAATGAGGTATAATATATCAAGGTGGCGTGTGGACTCGCGCTGGTAGTGGTAGTCGCAGTGTGGACCTTACCATGCGCGCCCATAAGGGCAGGGAGAACACCGGGGGGTTTTAAGTGGGTCGGCCTGGCACTCTGCCGGGCCAGCCCCACACACGCCCGCCATCTAGCCAACGGCGGGTACGGTGCGGTTGCGCATTTCCCCCCGGAAAAAAAAAGGTGACGTGTGGACAAACACGGCAATGAAAGATTTCGAGGTTTTATTAATTTTTTTGAAGTACCTATTATTCCTATAATTAAAATATTTAGTGCTACACACAGATAACTATTTCAATTTACTAGAAAAAAATGTTAAAACATTAAAACTATGTTTTTAGAACCGATTTCATCGATGCCACGCAATTTTTGGTCCCGGGAAATTCAGCCAGCTCATAAAAGCTAGATTTACGATTACGAACCAGAAACCAAAAGGCAATCTACCCAATGAATGTTCTCATTCGTTGATTGGCAAACAAAAGTAATGAAAGGTAGGAAAGTCAATGGCTATAGGTAATTGCCTCATTCTTTGAACGGACACGGCTCATTTCGCAACAATTGTGTTGGAAGATAAAAGGACTACCACTGCTGATCGCTAATAATTTATTAGTCATTGTTTACCAGTTGTCTTGGAAAATGTTTGACAGCCCAAAAAGCAGAATTATTTTCTATCACGATAACGCTTCAGCTCACTTCACCATACGGTCATTCAATCATCCTCCTTACTTTTCCGCTTTGGCACTTTTCGACTTTTATTATATAGCGCCTTATTTCCTTAAGGCGCTACTTCCAGTTTTTGAACAATTTCGATTGACTGTACCGCCACAAATATTAAACATACAGTTCTAAAATTCATATGTGACATTTTTGAACATTTCATGTAAACATTCATAAAAATAGAAACACGATTCATAATATTTCACTCGATAGAAATAAAATTCAAAGATCACTCTGTTCAATATTTGAAAACTGCTGTGAATCAGAAAATACAATAATAAATGAAATAAAAGTTTTAATAATAGACTAATAATAGACTACGAAAGTAAGAAGGATGAAAAAATTGCAAAAGCACAATTTTTTCATCCTTCTTACTTTCCCGCTTTGGCACTTTTCGACTTTTATTTATCGAATAAAAAAACAGAAGAATTCGTTTTAAGAACCCAAAAGAGAATTAGCTCATTGTTTTAGACTATGGTTCCATCAAATGCTACGGTACCTAAAAACGAAGACTAGGTACTTCGAAATGCAATACAATACCTATTAATAGGTTCCTATATCAATGTTTTTGAAAAACTGTCAGTGCTTCTTCCGTATATCATATGATTTTTTTAAAATTTATACCTATCTAGAGTTTACTCTGTAACTACAGATCCCACCAAAACAAAGTGGCTTCCTGATTAAAAATAAATGTAAGGAACTCAATATATTTTCTATCGTGCCTTCCTTGGCTGAGCTCCGCAATGATTGGATTTGGGAGCGATAAACCGACCGCCGGAAAAATCCCTTGATTCAATTCAGGTGTTAGTGGGGTAGACGCTTTACAATTTCTTTTTGTCCTTTTGCGGCGCATTTTTAACAGTTTCTTGGGAATTGAGTCAGTACGAGACTGTTTTTAAAATTAGGTAGGTTTGTTAATTGCAAAATATCATTGGATATTGTGTAAAGTCCAAAGATAATAAAAAAAACATTATAGCACTAAAACTTCTTCCCAAAACTGAGTTACAAAGTACTAGGGCCTCTTTCGTAGGAAGATTGTTGAATGCACAGGTTGAATACCAACAAAATAGATATGGAATACAAACATAACACTTCAATCACTGTGTTCCCACATTGTTTGCGTCTATTCCTTGGCATCCATTACACGCTCATGTATGTATGAATGTACAACATTATTGCAAAAAAAAATTACAGGAATTTCTTAAAAACTAGTCCTTATTACAAAAGGCGGCCTTATTGCCAAAGTGGCAATCTCTTCCAGGCAACCTAACCGTAGAAGAAAGTTTAATACGAAACATAAACAACGGGACCGTAAAATTCTAACATAATAATAGAATACATATACTACATGTTATTCAAAAGTAAATAAACCTACAAAATACATAAACTACATAAAATACATATACTACATACCTATAGTACTAACGAAAGGAAAGAAAACTTAAAATTCTAGCTGCAGAAAATGTGTTCTTATTGCTCGCTTAAAAGAATCATGAGATGGTGTACGTCTTATGGTCTCAGGTAAGGAATTCCAAAGTCTACACGCTCATGATGGCGACTAAGGAATTAATTTCATGCAAACGTCAGCCATCACAATTACCGTGATGATTACGTGAAGAAATGTTTGTGTCGCAATACCTACCTTGGTATTGCGTGCGACACAAGCATTTCTTTTTGCAAAATTAAAATCACCATTAAAATCGACGATTTGTCCATTTTTCAGATTTCTCACAACGCGTAGGGTGACGAATAACATTACGCTAATTAAAGGCAGCACAGTCGAGGCTCACATTAGCGGCGCGGTATCCTCCCAAATGGAAGTGTTCGCGGGTGTTTACGATATGCTCGCTGGCAACAGCATTATCGCCAGCGATCTAGAAGTGCTGAGCGGGGGCGTTTATACGCTGATCGTCGATTATGACGCCACGGGATACGTAAGTTGCTCAGATATTTGAGAAGCAGTTGAGAATTGTTTTGTTAAAAGGCTAGAGACTGTTTATCCTATTCCATTTCCAGCTGTGTTCAGCGGAACTGGGCAATGTCGTAACTGTCATTCGATTGTGATAATTTCTCATTATTACTACAATCAGTTAGCAGTTATATGCCTACGTAAAAAAAGACGTAGGTATCTTCAAATTCTGGAAATTTACTTTTTATATTTTAAGTTTTTGTGTCATCTTCCCGTTTCTTTTCTATTTTATTTGCTAAAAGTATAGGTGTACTGTCATATTCGTTATAAACACATTATATTATCAGTGTAATATTTTGTGTTTTTAGATGTTTCTTTAAATAATTATAAGACTGTTTAAAGTAATGTTTGTAATGTGAATTGGTGATAGCGGTAACGTGTTAAATACCTTATATTATAATGAAATGTCAAGAGTGCATAAAATGACTTTCACCGTGTCATTATTTGTACCCTTATATTATGGTGACTTGGTATTGTTTGGTTTTCACAGAAATCGTCAATGATTGTAACGACAGAACCTAATTCTATCACGATGGCGTTACTCGTGCCGCAGTTTCTGCTCATGTCTACGGCTGAGGTGAGTCAGACCGCAACGGTTCAGTTTCGATTCGACTGTAACTTATTAGTATAACTGGGCCTCTGGGAAAATATCAAAAAAATTGAATTATGGCCATATAAGTGCCCATTAAAGGTATGATATAACCTTCTCTTATAAGGTTACATGCGCTTTGAACGTATGAAAAGGCAAATCCGCAACACTTTGAGGAAGTTTTGGGAAAGTATGAGGCACAGCTCGGCAAAAAGCTCCTTAAAACGTAATAATTATCTCTAAAATAGTCCGTCTCAATTGCAACTCTACGATATTTTATGAAAAAATGGAGTATGTTGTCGTTAAACAATTAAAGTCCTATTTGTAGACTTTTGCCAAGCTGCAGTAATTAAATTCATTTTGATTAATTGAATCTTGAATTTCTATTTTGGACTGCTCAAGGTAGACGCAGAAGTGGTTTAGTGGGTACACCGCCTTATCCCACTCACGCCATTGAGAATTTGAAACGGTGCGCAAAGCAAAGGCATAAAGTGCATGTTTACCACAACATGAAATACCAAATAAGGTGACCAAATAAAGTCAATTTTTGCCCTACGGCAAATATGCCGTAGGGCAAAAATAGACTTTACGCTTCATATGAAATCCTTTTATGTCTACTCTTTCTAATATTATGCTCAAAAATTTGGCAAACCATAAACTCGAAGGAATGTTGGAAAGAATCAAAATGGTGTACCTATACGCACTATGGGTATATTGTGTTGTTAAGAAGAGCAATGCCCTCGAATCCATCGACGATTCTGATAGCTAAGCATCGTTTAAAACTACAAAGAGGAGTTAACAATCTAGTAGAGTAAAAAGATGGATCATCACAAAGTGAGACTTTTACTGAGTCGCGAGTTAATACCGAAATGTTTACGATCCATCATAAACCTTTGGCTATTATCCCTCGTTATTGCTTATCAACAGGCTGACTAAATGCTTATTCAGCCACTCAACTTTACTGAAATATATAAAGTATATCATTATTTAGTGTGAACAGAATGAACAAACCTTCATGTCTCGCCCCATTGATCGAACCTTTTTGGTTTTATCGCTTAAGTATGATACAATATTTTTCTCGATGAAATACTATAATTTCTAACGAAGAAAAAAACCTGTCCCATCAGGAAATAACATTAGGCGTGTCTGTCCTATCAGGAAATAGCATTAGTTTAGATCTGAGTACCTATTATTTTCTAAATTCCTTTAAAATATGCGAAGAACGATCTTCTGAAAAAAAAAATTTAAATCACAATAAATGGTATATACCGACCGTAACCATCCGTGTGCATTTATTTGGTCCAGGTACTGTTCGCGGTAACAGGTAGCGAGTTCGCCTTCAAAGAGGCCCCTGACAGCATGAAGGCTGTGATGACGGCCTCATGGCTGCTCACAGAGGCCGCAGGGAATATACTCATCATTGTCATCACACGGCTCATGAGCGGGTACCGTCAGGTGAGGTTTTTGCATTATCATCATCATCACCACTTTAACTCATATTCATTCCAGTGCTGGGGACGAGTCTTCCCTTAAACGGAGAGGATTTGGCCTACTTCACAACGCTGGTGAGACGGATTGCAGCAGAGATTCAATTCAAGTTTTTCAACTAAGTATTCAGAGGGATAATTACAGCGGTACTCTTTAGTCGCCACTCACGACATCCACGGGAAGAAAGGGAACAGCCATACGTTTACTCTTTATACGTTATCGCAGCAAAAATTTTTTTTCATGGACCAACACTGTTGGCCGCAGATGGCCTTTACAGCTTCATCTTAATTAATTAAAAAGACGGGGAAAACTTTGGTGGGATTTCAAGCCTTGTTGGCGAACCTGACCTGATGGATTTCTATCGAATAGGCATCAACTTCAAGGGTGTCCCGCTGTCAGAGTACTAGGCTAGGTACTAGCCGCAACTGAAAAAAAGGGTCAGAAATTCACAAGTTCATAAATTACAGAAGTGATATACTCTTTTGGCTAAGTTATTATTACAGCTATGAAATAGGCTCCCGAAACTCAATAATTGTAAGTGGTTGGGTTATTGCAGGAATTTGCGGTAACTCTATTGATCAATTTTCGGTCTTGACGGCTACTTTTATCAGAGACTACTTAAGCCATTGCGCGGGATATTTACGAGGGAAAACTCGGTGGTGAGTCGACGCGGGTACATCTGTACTTGCATTGATGTGTTCCGATTTGAAGGGTAAGACAAGAATTTGGTGGCGCATTGGTAGTGACCAAAATACGAAACATTTAGAGCTCCTCCGTGTTTCGGAAAGCATCTTAAGCAGTGGGACCTCGTTTTATCTCACCCCGGTCGTGTCGGCTAACCGTTCCATCGAACTATGCGAGTGAAAGAACAGAGAGTGCAGTTGCGTTTGCGCAGTCACTGCACTATAATATCTCCTGCGCAGATGGCTGTCTGTTGAGATTGGCCGCCGAATATCGGTTAGAGGACATTATAAGACAGGCGTCACATACAGAATACTGTGACTAACAAAAATACTAAATCCTCGTACCTAATCACATGTTTATGCCTCAATTCTACTCAGTACTTAACTCGTCTGAGCGGGTACCCTCGGGTACCTCTATGTTATTCTTTTCTGCTACAAACTAGTAAAGCTTGCATTGCCGTGTTCCGATTTTAATTTTACAGGAACTAACATGTACTATAGGCGAATTTAGTCACTAACCATCTGGTGGCTATTTGCTTGTCTGCTTGCCTTTTTGTACGAAAAAAATAATGATTTTTTTGTTTCATAACTAGACAAATTTCTTGTATTCTAGGAAACCCAGTTCTTCTTCTACACGTGTTTCATCTTCGTGTCTATGGGAGTCTTCTATCGCCTCAGCAAAGGGTACCAGTTCGGCCACAGTTGGGACGACGAGCCCAAGAAGGAGCGCAGGAGTAACAGCGAGGTCCTCTATCTGCAGGTGAGGCAGGCTGAGGATTGCTTAGATCACTTGTGACCAGGGTTGGCCGTAACCAACTGCATTCTGTAATCTACTTAAAACTAAATCTCGAAGAAGCTATGATTATATGTTATCTAACTTCAAAAATCGGAGAGGCAATCGCATTATTTACCTACATTATTTTAACTAAAGCTGAACGTACATATTATTATGTCCGCGCTGCATGCGTCGTACGCGCCGTACGCGCCGCATTTTTGGAATTCGTTGTATGAAATTATATGACACCTCGCCCATTTGGCCGCACCGTACGCGCCGAATTTCAAAAATGCGGTAGGTGTCCGAGTATTGAAAAACGCATGTTGATGACGTCATAAAATGCGGCGCATACGGTGCGTGCTGATATACATATGATTAAAACTGAACGCACATGTGCGTTCAGTTTTAATCAGATATACCCACGTTTACGTTTTTACATTTAGACAATACCTTGACAGCTGCCGTCAGATGTCAAAACATATGGAAACCGTAACGATTTGGTTGTTTTTAAAACTTGTAAATGGTGCGATAAGGTCCTAGGCTACCTTAAATCGTTAATCTGATTATTGTAACTAAGTATTATTATAACTATTGATCACTTTAAAAGCGTGTGGACGAATCAGACAGTAAAATGATTTGTTTAATATTATTTCCAATATATCAATGGATAATTGTGAGAACTAGAGATCTTTTAACTTTTCCGAACTTTAATTTTGAAAGACTACAGGTTCAAATTGAATGCCATTCGGAAATATAGCTAGTTATGTTATGCCCTTTTATTCGTTGCAAATTCAGGCTTCTAGGCTTACCTACGAAGAAGTTTCTGGGGAGTCGAAAATGTCCTGAATCCATGCATCCTTTGGCCATGCCTTTTTGCTCGTTTACATAGGTGTGGTTGATGTTTTTTTTAGTTATATTTTTATGAGCGTAGTTTATTATAAGTGTAATTGTGATTGAATTAAATTTTATGACTTAACGATGTAATTAATGTTTTTCTACTTCTTATGTGAGTAGGTATGTAATAACCCTATTTGAATGTGATTAAGATTTCTGTAAATATTGAATTAAGCAAATAAGTAATTGTTAGGGAGTTAGTGTATTGAAATAATATACTTAACCTTAATCATTGTAAGACGTTTGATGTAAGATATCATAATTGTCGTAAAATAATGTTAATGTTTGGTCTGTTTCTAAATATAGAATTGTTATCTTAATTTATGATTTGATATGTATAGAAAAACATACTATATATATATAAATTGCGAGCTGAGAATTTAAGTTCTTTGTATATGAACAAATAAAACGCCGGCATTAATTAGTATGTATGTATGAATGAAGTAATTGCAGATTCAGGATCTTCATTGAAAGGGCTTTAGGAACCTGCCTTCTCGATAACCTCGATAAACAAAATTTGACAGCTAACATCGACATACTCGACAAAAATCGATAAATTTGACAGATATTACTAAGGAATGAAAAGGACAGATGCTTTTGTCGATCGACATAATAATATGTCGATCGACAAGTCCATGCTCGCAGGGCAGGTTTGCCATTTAGAGAGGCTTGGCTTTGCTAAAGGTTGGTTTTATCAAAGTAAATTCAAAAAGTTACCATTTGGGGGAGGGGTGGGGGGGGGATTTGGACCCCCCGCCCTCCACCTCCGCTGGTGTACACAATACATTTCAGGACTGTTGCAAGGATTTCATTTCACGTTGAATATAATATGCGAATATTCTGGCTTCATGCAACTTAATATTGTAATATTATTTTCTAGTTTTAAGGACGGACGAACTTAATTTGACTAAGAGTTTCGGTACACAGGGCAGTGGAGGTATTGCTATTCAAATTGGAATCTGAATACAAAATACATACCTTTCTACTTGGATGTTGTTTTATTTTCCACCTCACGTTACGGTGAAACTGCCAGTTCGGTCTTTTGATTTAACTCTCAGTTGAACAAGACAATAATAGTACATTGTTACCCTAGGGGTGAAAGTAACTTATTTAGTCCCGAGACGGTGTTTGGCGCCCGAGCGTAGCGAGGGCACCAATAGTTCGAGGGACTAAATAAGTCTTTAACCCGAGGTAAACACTGTGCTTTTCATTACGAATACAAGGAAAGTAAAAATAAAACAATGGATTAGCTAAAGAAAAAACTTGTAAATTTTATTTTACATAAATCAACAACTTCTGCTTTAGCCCGCTTTCTCCTATAAAATCAGGCGTTAACTCCATACCTGAATCAGATGAACTCATTGTGTTAATTATTAACACAATGTTATACAAATATAATTAACAGTTAATACAAATCTTTGCTGTATTAACAAAACTCTACAAATGTAAAATACAAATGAAGATCGCATTGCCGCTTTCCCGCTTATTTTGCATTTTCATAATTTAAAAAATGGTAAATATTTTGCCAAAATCTGTTATTTTAAAGAAATAGCTGAAAATAAAGTATAATAAAGTCATTTAAAAATATATTCTTTAAATACTTAACATTATGTTATTTCAATTTTATACCGCGCTGTAATTGAGTGGCTGTATATAGAAAGCCGGAACATTATTCAATAAAAACGTGAAAAAAGAACTAGTTTCTATTTAAAATTTGACAGCAGCTGTCAGTTGAAAGTGATTCTCCCTAGGGCTGAAAAGTATTACTTTCAACCCGCTACTCAGGCAACTTCAGACCTACTTTCAGAGTATGAGTAATGAAAATATAATTAACAGTTAATACAAATCTTTGCTATACGGAAGTATTAACAAAACTATACAAATGTAAAATACAAATGAAGATCGCATTGCCGCTTTCCCGCTTATTTTGTTTTTTTTTTCTGTGGCCGGCCAGCTATTCAGCCATTATTTTGCATTTTCATAATTTAAAAAATGGTAAATATTTTGCCAAAATCTGTTATTTTAAAGAAATAGTTGAAAATAAAGTATAATAAAGTCATTTAAAAATATATTCTTTAAATACTTAACATTATGTTATTTAAATTTTATACCGCGCTGTAATTGAGTGGCTGTATATAGAAAGCCGGAACATTATTCAATAAAAACGTGAAAAAAGAACTAGTTTCTATTTAAAATTTGACAGCAGCTGTCAGTTGAAAGTGATTCTCCCTAGGGCTGAAAAGTATTACTTTCAACCCGCTACTCAGGCAACTTCAGACCTAATTTCAGAGTATGAGTAATAAAAAATTTATTGTTACTTTCTCAACGAGATCAAGTTAGTTCTGACCAAAAATTTTTTTGAATAATTTAAAAAGATTGGGTCGTTACCTCTTGGTCCCACTACTTTGAACCACTGGTGGGATCACGAGGAAACGTTGCTTCTCGTGGTCCGATTATCAAGTGGGACTACGCGGAATATACGGATAATCACTTGGAGAGCAACCACAGATGTGATTGAATAGGAAAATTGTGAAAAATACAAGGTCCCAAAGGATAGATGGTTAAAGGTTAACACTTTGTTACATATTGTACGAGTAGTAACAACTTGGATTTAAAATTCCAATATTACAAATACAGCTTTATATAAAGCTGTAATGGTCTTTTTTAGGGTTCCGTACTATAAAAGGAAAAACGGAACCCTAAAACATCACTTCGTCCGTCGCATTATGTTTGTCAATTTACGATACTTATGACAATATACGTTACATGTCTCGTTTTTGATACGGACAGATATTTTGACTTATTATAATCCATAGAAGAAATTTCAAAATTTAACCTCCCGTAGCAAAAACGAATCGTTTTTATAGAAACCGAGCATTATAAGAAACGCAGAACTTGGTTGATATTTGTTGGGCGTGAAAGGGCGGTGACCCTTAAATGGCTGCATTATTTTGTATTTCTTCTTGTTCTGTTTTGTCGATGTCTCTGTTGTATATTTCGATCTTATGTACTTCTTAATATTATTGTGTGTGTTTTGTATGATCTTCTGTTAATTGTTTTCTATCTTTCACTCCACTTAGGCCCGGCCAGAATACCAGCGCCGCATCAGACTTGTCTGTTGCAGCTTATGCTAAGTTCGGGTCCTAATTGGCCATTGTGTATCTGTTATTTCTTGTATACTATTGTGCTTGTGGTCAATAAATATTTTCTTTCTTTCTTTCACTGGGAAATCAAAACCAGTAGGGTATTTCCCGTTGAGCTAGAATCATAACATGAAAACCGTAAATATTGTGCATATTTACGGTTTTCATGTTTAGGCGTATATTTTTTATTTGGGTACACAAACATGATACATCATAAAATAAAACAGAAAATAAATAATAACCGCATTGGACCGGGACGTTACCCAAACAATATACAGTGAGCTCCTTGTAAAGCTATACTGTTTGACCTTTGGACCGTTCTTATGTAGCTATCAATTGGAGTTTACTGTGTATGTAAACTCACTCACTGCTCAAAGCTTGAATTGGAGTTTACTGTACACAGCTATATCTATATACCTAGTCTTGCCATAAATATTGTAAGATAGAAAAAAACATTTTTTTAACTGCTTAAAACATTTATTACTTTTACACTATGTTAGTTTAGTACATAAATATAAAACAATTAAAAATATATAAAGCTTATTCGAAGTGGTCTCCATTGGCTGCAATACAGTCCTTTAAACCTTGAGGCCAGTTATCAATAGAAGCACGCACTCTTTCCATGGGAAAATTCTTCACTGCCAATCGTATAGACTGTTTTAGGGACTCCAAATTATCCAGGCGTTTAGAGCAAGCTGTACTCTCTAAAATTGACCATAAATCATAGTCTAGTGGATTAAGATCGGGACTAGACGACGGCCAGTCTTCAGCTCTGATGAAATCCGAAACGTTCGCTTCTAACCAAGACTGCGTGGAACGAGCTTTATGACCCGGCGCCGAGTCTTGCTGGAAGGTCCATACTTGGTTATTGAACATGGTGATGTTAAGGGGCTTAACTACCTTCTCAAGAATGGTATCTTGATATACTTGTGCCGATGTTTTGATACCTTTTTCACAAAAATATGTCTCAGTCACTCCTTCATAGCTAAAACCCCACCAAACCATCACTGAACTCGGATAATGTCCACGTTGCACTCTGTCGACTAATTGGGAAGCTTCCTTAGAGCTTTGAGCATAAATACGGTCATTTTGTTTGTTAAAATGTTGCTCTATTGTAAAAATTTTCTCATCCGTAAACAAAATTTTTCTGTGACCTCCCTTTGCGTACCGCTTCAGTAGTTGTTTCGATTTTACCACCCTATTCTTCTTTAAATTATCAGTTAAGAAGTGACCAGTGCGTCTCTTATAGGCTGCAAGTCCTAAGTCATCTTTTAAAATACGTGACATGGTTCTAGGTGCTATCTTCATTTCCCGAGATAAAATCTTTTGCTTTCGGACAGGATTTCTTCGAATTCTTTCCCTTACTGCGTTGACCACCTTTTTCGTACGAACACTACGTGGACGGCCAGATCTTTTTCTATCACAAACAGAGGAAGTCTCATTGTACCTACTAATAGCCCGGTACACAAACATTTTACTAATACCAAGGGTATGGAGAGTTTTAAAAATTGCATTTGGCTCCATACCTACTTTGTGTAATGCAATCACAGCGATTCGGTTCTCTTTATCACCCCACTCCATTTTAATATCGCAAAATATTATAAAATGTATTGGCGCCAAAATGAGAAAACACAATGAACAACCGTATAAAAATGACAGATTCGAAATTCAAATGTAATATTTTTTTATTTTTAAGTGTAACAGTATTTATGGCCAGACTAAGTATATAAAAGAAGAAACTGACTGACTGTCTGACTGACTGATATATCAACGCATAGCCCAAACCACTGGGCCTAGCTAGAGATTCCAAATTTAGCACGTAGGTTCCTTATGAGGTGAAGGGGAGCACTAAGAAAGGATTTTTTAAAATTCACCCTCTAAAGGGTTAAAAAAGGACTCCAAAGTTTGTATGGGGAAACCAGATTACTTGCTCTATTTTAATCGAAACTTCACATGAGTACTCCAATCGATAAATAAGTTAACACCTGCTTCAGGATTTTCCAAATTTCAACCCCTAAAAGGGGGATATGGGGTGTCAAAGTGTGAAAATTGATAATATCAACGCACAGCCCAAACCACTGGGCCTAGAGATTCCAAATTTTAGCACGTAGGTTCCTTATGAGGTGAAGGGGTGTACTAAGAAAGGCTTTTTTAAAATTCACCCTCTAAACGGTTGAAAAAGGGCTCCAAAGTTTGTATTGGGAAACCAGATTACTTGCTCTATTTTAATCGAAACTTCACATGAATACTCCAATCGATAAATAAGTTAACACCTGTTTCAGGATTTTCCAAATTTCAACCCCTAAAAGGGGTATATGGGGTGTCAAAGTGTGAAAATTGATAATATCAACGCACAGCCCAAACCACTGGGCCTAGAGATTCTAAATTTAGCACGTAGGTTCCTTATGAGGCGAAAGGGTGCACTAAGAAAGGATTTTTTAAAATTCACTCTCTAAAGGGTTGAAAAAGGGCTCCAAAGTTTGTATGGGGAAATGCTCTATTTTAATCGAAACTTCACATGAGTACTCCAATCGATAAAAAACTTAACACCTGTTTCAGGATTTTCCAAATTTCAACCCCTAAAAGGGGGAGATGGGGTGTCAAAGTGTAAAATTGATAATATCAACGCACAGCCCAAACCACTGGGCCTAGAGATTCCAAATTTGGCACGTAGGTTCCTCGTGAGGTGTAGGGGTGCACTAAGAAATAATTTTTGGAGATTCCACCCCTGAGGGGGTAAAATGGGGATGAAAGTTTGTATGAAAGTTCGTCAGTTTTGAAGTTAGGATTTCCAAATTTTGGATTTAGGCTGGAGATTTATGCAAGTGCAAAAAGAATGGATTTTTCAAAAACCACCCTCTACGGGGTTGAAGCGGAGATCTAAAATTTGTACAAAATTAGACTATCTATATAAACGACACACCAAAAAACCAAGGAAAACACCCTTACTTCTGTTCCAGTCGATTCCAAAAAGCTCCGGACCGCCAGTATCTAAATGGGGCCATTCCCGCGATATCACAGAAATCGGCTCTCAATCAACGAAGTTCCATAGTAGCGAACATAACTGAATTGACAGCCCCCTCCTTTCTGAAGTCGGTTAAAAATGCAATGCAACCAGTGCCAGAAGGAAAATTTTTTATCAAACTCACACTTCACCGTTTTTCATAAGTACATTAGATTCCTCTGACTTATCTCTTGGGTATCACAGGGATCCAAAATTTCGTTATTTTTTAAGCTCCGACGCATACTTTGGAGATATTTGTAAAATCTCTAAATTTCTCTATATAATAGGGCTCGGGATGAAAAATGATTTATTAAATATCCGGTTACATATTATTTATTATCTTCTATCTATATCTGTATATATAAAAGAAGAAACCGACTGACTGACATATCAACGCCCAGCCTAAATCACCGGGTCTAGAGATTTAAAATTTGGCACGTAGGTTCCTTATGAGATGTACTAAGAAAGGATTTTCCAAAATTCACGGCCTAATGGGTTGAAATGGGGCTCCAACTTTTGTATGGGGGAACAAGATTATTTGGACTATTTTATTCGAAGCTTCACCGGAGTACTCCTATCGATAAATAAGTCAACACTTGTTTTAGGTTTTTTTCAGAATTCACCCTTTTAAATGGGGGATATGGGGTGTCGAAGGCTGAAAATTAATATGTGTATCCTTTGTATGGTTTATCGGGTGGCTGGTTACAAAAACAATAACGATTTCCTAAATCCAACCTGATGGTCGTGAACTACCATCATCGTTTTCTATCTTCTTCTTAATACGGAAAAGAAGAAACTGACACACATACGAGTATCAACGTACAGCCCAAACCTTCAGGTCTAAAGATGCAAAATTTAACAAGTAGGTTTCTGTCTAAGGGCTATGAGCACTAAGAATGGATTTTTCAAAAACCTAAGGATTTGAAGCGGAGGTCCAACATTTGTATGAGGAAACAAACTTAGACTATTTTATTCGAATTTCACAGGAGTACTGTTATCAATAAATGAGTAAACACGTGTTTTAAGTTTTTACAGAATGCAACCCCTAAAAAAGGGAAATGGGATGAGAAAGTCTGAAAATCAACATGGGTATTCTTTTTGTGGTTTATCGAGTCGCTGATTACGAGAACAGCAACAATTTTAAAATCTAACGTGGCAGACGTGAAATATCATCAATTCATCACCCATATAAGGGTTCTATATATTTTTTCATTTTAGGTATGCCATCTCGATCGTCGTCAATCGGGTACCTAGGCGAGCGCGGGCGGCGCGGCGAGACGAGAGGAGTAGTTATCAGGAATAATTCTGCATCTATAATTAGTACAGTTTAAGGTGCTGCTGGAAGGTGGTTGCCTTACCCCGAATATGACGCGAGCGAAGCCGCGGGCAAAAGCTAGTTAGATTATATACGGTTATTTTTTATCACCCCGGAAAATTTAATGGACGCTTCAGGACACATCCATTATTATATAAAAAAAAAGTAAAATAAAAAATCTCAAAATTCTGTTCTCAACTAGTGCAGCATTTTTGGATATTAAAAAAAAAAATATAAAATTAAGTAGGTGTTATTTTTTTATTCACATAAATAAATCATTCTACTACCATGTCGTGAAGCGTCTCTTAAATTTTCCTGGGTGATAAAAAAGTAATTCTGCATAATTAGATAAGTTTGTCCGGAACCCTCGGTGCGCGGCTCCAACTCTCACTTGGCCAGTTTTTTCATTTAGATGTACCTCATCATAACAGCTTATATACGTCTCCACTGAGGAGATCGAGCCTACTCTAAGTGAGGGGGTTTAGGCCTTTATTCAACCGCGCTGGCCCAGTGCGTATTCGTAAACTTCACATACACCTTTGAATTTCTTCGCAGATGTATGCAGGTTGAATCACGATGTTTTTCTTCACCGTAGGAGCGTCAGACAAATGTACATATCAAATTTGGAAAATAAAAAGCACATTATTACATGGCGGTCTCGAACCCCGTACCTCCCGATTGGAAGGCAAGTCCCGAGTCCACAGCGCCACCGACGCTCCGATGTACATACCTACAGTACCCAAATAGGGCAACCTAAAGTGGTTCCGTGGTCATTTAATTTCAAGCGCGATGTTTAAGCTCTCACGCTTCCCAGCTCAATTGCGCCAGGCACCGCTGCATTCTTCGCAATTTGCATAAACTGAATTCCTGAAATTCCTTCGCTTCACGAACTGAGGTTAACGTGGAAATTTGAAACCAGATGGCCAAAGGAGCTTTGTGGCATAGTCGCATAGATATGAAGATCTATGTAAAGGTTTGTTATATTTACGTTCTATTGTGTAAAATAAATAACGTTTATAATGGTGTCTAATGTATATAATGTATGTACGTGTATATGTATGTATGTATATGCGGTGTCTGGTCTCGCTGAGAGTTTAGGCAGAGGTGTATAATCACCCACACTTCGATAATTATCTTAAATCGCTTGCCAAAATATAATAGGCTGGTAACTTCTACTAGATATACCTATACTAATTCCAGTCTCAGTTGAGAATTTCCTAACCCAGGGATCGGACTCGCGTCCTCGTAATAAATAGCAGTCGCACTTTTGACCAACTGAACCAACGAGGCAATCAGAATTTGAAACATTAACATATAATATCATATTAAGCTAGTTTTGTGTTCCGACAGTACGAAGATAAAAAAAATAATCTGTGGTTGTGATATCTGTGGAAAATTCGCTTCAATCCCCGAGAACAAAGCTTTCTGTTAAGCAATAACAAATACTTTGCAAAGGCATAATCAATGCTAAATCTTAGTCTTTACTTACTTACTTAATGTTGTGCTGTAATACTATATCCTATTATGTTCAAAACTATGGTCAAGCATAGTGTAGGCTATTTATAAAATGATAGAAGTCTCACAAAGTTATTGTCTCCAGTTTTCTTAGTTTTTCATATTTTCGAATAGTCTGAGCCCGTGCTATATTAATTTAATCTAAGACTTCTTCCAAATGATTGCATTTTCTTTTACGCCTGAAAAAGAATTCACTCTATTCACGAGGAATTTTCTATTTACTCGTTCATAATAAAGGACATGTTCGAGAATTCGAATCAGCAAAGTAAATTATCGACATAGAGTAGTAGACATAAGAAAATAAAGGAATGGTTATTTTATTCATATTTATGACTTCTCTCACGTGCTTTATCTGTATCTAATGACATTACAATTCTTTATTTATTCATTTACCAATATGTACAGTACACAGGTGATACAATTATAATGGCCTAGTACTGATCCTGGTAACGCTATTTGATGGTTAAAATAGATACGCGCTTTTAGTACTCACAAAATATTGGTTTTGTAATCCAACACTTATTACAACATTAGCGATTACACTTACACAACTCTCCACAAGGTTAAAACATTAATTCTTATTAAATTTCGGCCGTGTCAATTAACTGTATGTTTTTATGCAGCTCACTCGGAACGGCTCTTTAGTCAACTGAGGCCGCTCGCACTTATCCCGCGGGATCAGAGGCCCAATTCTACTAATATGTTACAGCCAAATCGAAACTGAACCATTGCAGTCGACCAATCTGAGCGCGAATATTGCCATTCAACTGTTCGATGACGTGTAAATGTGGCGTTCTGATTGGTCGATCGCAACGGTTCAGTTTCGATTCAGCTGTAACTTATTAGTAGAATTGGCCCTAGGCCCAATTCAGCTAATAAGCTACAGCCGAATCGAAACTGAACCATTGCGATCGACCTATCGGAACGCGTATATTGCCTTCCAACTGCTCGATGACGTGATAAGGTGGCGTTCTGATTGGTCGATCGCAACGGTTTAGTTTCGATTCAGCTGTAACTTATTAGCTGAATTGGCCCTCAGTTGACCTAATGAATGTTTTGAATCGGGCTACTGATCCCATTCATACATTTTAAGATTTGGATAGACACAGAAAAAGTGTTTGATATTAAAAAAAGTTTAAGTAAAGTTTTTTTATAGAGGGCCTAGCAAATGACGCCATTCCACCTGATGGTAAGTGGAAGTAAGGTCCAAATGCGAATACATAGGACTAGGTAAACAATTTTACGTGGATGGCACATTTAAACTTTGCCCCAAGCCATTCTATCAGCTGCATACCATTCACGCTGAACTCGGAAGCAATCAAGAATACCTCAATATGATTCCAAAAAAGTGGGAAAAAATGCCTAAGTAAGAGTTGTTATTTCAACTAATAATTTTAAGATTTACTCTTTTGAATACTTTTTTTTAGATTATTTAAATTTATTTTATTATACGTGACTTTTAATCAAACGGCTGTGATTTTGACTAGTTAAGTATAAGACTAGTTACGCGGATGACATGGTGCTCCTCAGTCCCTCGATCAAGGGACTCAGGAAGCTGGTTTCGGTCTGTGAGAAATATACCGTTTCTCACGGATTGAAATACAACGTGAATAAAACGGAGCTTCTACTATTTAAGTCGAGAGGGGGTCCTGAAAGAGTGCCTGTAGTGAAACTAAATGGATTAGCAGTTCGACGGGTAAGTCATTTTAAATACCTAGGGCACATATTGAGTGAAGATATGAAGGACAACCTCGACATAGAACGAGAGAGAAGAGCATTGGCTGTTCGAGGCAATATGATTGCGCGAAGGTTTGCCGGTTGTAGTGAACAGGTTAAGCTGACATTATTCAAAGCCTACTGTCTCGGATTCTACACCTGTCAACTATGGGCGAACTACAGCTGTAAATCTTATAGTGCCATCAGAGTGCAATATAATGATATATTTCGCATCCTGATGAGAAAACCTAGGTTTTGCAGTGCCTCGACTATGTTCGCCGATGCTAGTGTCTCGGACTTCTATGCGGTAATCCGTATGAGAACAGCGTCTTTTTGGGATCGAATTCGTAGCTCTGACAATGTTATACTCAAAACCGTATACAAAGACTTGTATAGTCCCATTTATAGACATTGGCTCTCTGTGCATAAGAACTGTAATAAAAAATAGGAGTAACCATTTGACGATTTTTAAATGAAAAGGATCTCATAGTTTTTAAGACTTTTACACTATTTTATTTTATTTTATGCTATATTTGTGTTATTCGTTTGTATATGGGTCCAAGTAACCTGCAATAAATGATTATTATTATTATTATATTATAAGTACATTTTAATCAATAGTCTGAGAAGGACGGCTTGAGAAGGAAACGAGTATATCTTAAACTGAGTGGAGCGAGGCGGGATGTAAAGTGATAAAATGTAATTAGATCGCAAAGGACGACTTGGAGAAGTGAACCGAAAAGAGAAATGAGACTTAAGATGAGGTGGAGACGTTGGATGGAACAGAACATTGTAAAGGAGGGACAAGTCGTGTAAGTCTCTTCGCTATCGAATTCGGAGTCATTTGAGTTACCAGCGATAGTAAGAAAAATATGGTCGAATTTTTTTAAAGGTAATTTTTTTTATAGATGATGGGTATACACTTGTCGTCATCTTGCCTGATGGTAAGCAAAGGTGGGGACTAAGGTGGAGCGTGCCTACTCATTAGGTGCCGACTCACTCTGGTCCTGAAAAGACCCGGGTTGTAATGAGGTGGGAACACAGAGGACGGCAAAGAATTCCATTCCTTTGCAGTACGTATTAAAAAAGTGGAAGCGAAACGTTTCGTGCGGAGCAGTGGAATTTCTACTACGTAGGGGTGGGTCTTTGCCGTTCTCCGGGTGCCTCGGTAGTAAAAGGGAGATGGTGGAATAAGATCAAACAGCTCTTGGGAACACTCTTCGAAATGTAACCTGTAAAAAACCGATAAACGGGCCACTGCGCGGCGATGTTCAAGACTCTGGAAATTCGAAATTTTCAGAGTGTCTTCACCGATCAACCTCTTCGCCCGGCGCTCCACCGAGTCAAGGGCAGATAACTGGTACTTAGCAGAGCCGTCCCAAAGGTGGCTGCAGTATTCCATGCACAACCGGACCTATGCTTGATAAAGTGTAAGAAGCTGCCCCGGCGTTAAAATACCGCCTAACCTTCGAGAGTATGCCAAGCTTTTTAGCTGCAGTAGCCGCCTTCGCCTCAATAGAACGCTCAAAGTTGAGGTTCGGTGATAGGTCGATGCCCAGTAGGCTTAAATGGTCCGTTAAAGGCTAGGGTACACTTCGGAATGTGGGAACCAAGTTGAACGGGTTCTGCTTGGAGCTAAAAAGACACGCTTGGGTCTTTGAGCGCGTTTGACGACAATCTTGCCTGATGGAAAGCGAAGATGTGGTCTAAGGTGGAGCACGCAAGCCCAAATAGTGTCCGGTCACTATTGCCTTGAAAATCCCCAAGTTATACTTAATTGGAAACACAGACGCAGGAAAATCATTCCATACCTTCGCAGTTCGTATGATAAACGAGGAAGCAAATCGTTTGGTGCAAGTGGGTGGAATGTCGACTACATATGGATGGAATCCCTCACCACGTCTTGTCGTCCTATAGTGGAATAGTGCTGGTGGTATTAAGCTATGCAATTCCTCAGCACACTCGCCGAAATGCAACCTGTAGCATACAAAAAGACTTGTGACTAGACGGCGATGTTCGAGGCTCTGAAGCTTTTCGGATACAAGCGATTCATCACCGATCAATTTTCTAGCATGCTTGTCTATGGAGTCCAAAGCTTCGAGCTGGTATCGAGCTGAGCCATCCCACAGATGGGAGCAGTACTCCATACAGGAGCGAACCTGAGCTGTATAGAGGCTCAGTAAATGCCGGGAGGTAAAAAAATTGCGGACTTTTGCAAGGATACCCAATTTGTTTGGAAGCGGTCTTAGCCTTGGACTCTTTATGTCCTCCGAAGTTCAGTTTGGATGAAAGTTTCATACCAAAGAGTTCGAGGTGGTCAGCTATTTCTACAGGTGCATTCAGAAAAGTGGGAGCCAAGTTGAAAGGGCTGATTTTAGCGGTGAAGAGATACGCCTGCGTCTTTAGGGAATTGAACGCACCTAGATTTTTATCACCCCAATTTTCGTAAGAAAATAATCAAATTAATATTAAAAGATACCCTTTATGAAAAGAACAAACGATGAAAAAAGTTGCGAAGTAATTGTAAGCTTTTAATGTCATTTTTATAATGAAAGAAAACTGAGCATTGTCTCCAAATTAATTAGCCCTGTATTACTTTTTACTGAACTCAAGAGTTGAAATCTAATTGAATTTACCATTGGAATTTCCACACTGGCTGGAGTTACTGATGTCGTCTGAAATTTATTAACAATTTTGTTTCGACATTGTCGCAACAGCGGCAAATTAATCCAAGTTTCTTTTCGGAGCGAAGTTTTACTGCAAGTACTTAGATAATTACCGAGTATCTTGCAGATTGTGGCTAATAATAGATTGCTCTTTATGATAAACAAAATATGACATTTTTTCTTATTAAAATAATAAAAAGATACATCACAAAAGATAAGTTTGCTTTTTGTACGTAAACAGACTCGTAGATCGCGGACAATTTCCACCCTTGGAATTGAAGTGCCATTAAGTTTATAGTCGTACGAAATAAAATTACGCTTTCTAGTGAACGTGATGGTCTGACACTTTTTGACATTCAATTCGAGATGATTACGGTTCATGAAGCAAATATGCTTCATGTTACGGATAGTAAGTAAGTAGTAGTGCCAAACGATGATCTCCTAGAAAGTCTTAAAATTTGTCACCGACTTCAATAGAGAAGTGTGATGTTGTCTGTACCTATTCTTATATTATTTTTTAACTTCTGTGTTTTTGAAGTCGGTTTTTATATTTTGTAAAAAAATTTTTTAGGCAAAGAAACCCTAATTAAATACTAGCTCACCTTCGCTGAGCTGGTATGACATCAGCGTTTCCCTAAATTTTCATGGGATTCCATCATTAGATCCTGACTTAAGTGACTTTGGAACCACCCCAGAAGTATACTCTATCGAATACAAAAAGAATTTTGAAAATCGGTCCACAATTGGCGGAGTAATCGCGTAACATACACACAAAACACGTTGGACACACCTTAAAATTTAAGGGTTTTCTTCTATTTTCATAGGATCCCATCATCAGATCCTAATTTTGGTAACCATGGGACTACTCTTGAAGTATACGCTATCGAATACAAAAAGAATTTTGAAAATCGGTCTACAATTGGGATGATGACTGAATTCTAATTTTTACGTCTTGTCATTAAATATGAAAATACCGTAGAAAAAGATGCAGTCCTGTGAAATTAGAATTGAAATCGGCTTAGAAATACATTAGATACAAGCATTATAAGTTGTCAATTTGAAGGCGATTAGACAGAGAGATCCGACATCAACCGTGACGTCACTGTTGAGTACGGCCATATAAACTCCTTGTAAATTGC
The DNA here is from genome assembly GCA_963935595.1 of Schoenobius gigantellus. Lineage (NCBI taxonomy): Eukaryota > Metazoa > Arthropoda > Insecta > Lepidoptera > Crambidae > Schoenobius > Schoenobius gigantellus. Next base: position 7,371,052 of record OZ012555.1, on the reverse strand, counting down.
CTTTTTGCTAGAAAGAGATGGAGAAAAATCTTTAATGCCTTATATCTTGGTTGTTTTTATAGTTATTCGAAAACCGATTTTTTCTTTCTGTTTACTATATGAATGAGCGTCTATTAAAGCAAAAAAATTTTTTTTGTCATCTAGCCTATTGGCGGCGTAATCGCGTAACATTCACACAAAAACAATAAGCATCGAATCGTTAAACAATTAAAGTCCCATTTGTAGACTTTTGCCAAGCTGCAGGAATAAGGTTCATTTCGATGAATGCTTGAAATCTCTTCTTTTTAATTATTGTCATAGCATGTTGTGAATAGAACGCTTTCTCAATGACAATACCTAGGCGGTTTTATTTATCGTTCCGAAATTCGGGGCTATTAAAAGTCATTCGACCACTTATCGGGGCCGCTTGGAAGGTTTCCAAGAAACTTCGGATTTGGTCAATAAATATTCCAATACATCAGATCCGTCGGTACTTTTCACGCTTAAGAATGGCTCCTGAGAAATATATCGTAAATTTTTTTCCTTGAATCATGACTAGCGGTACCTACCCTACATATAAATTTAAAAAGGTGTATATTTATTCCAGAAGAGAAAAATAACCGCATGTTCTGCGTATTATCATATTAATCCATATCTGAGTCATAATATACACACGTTTAGCGCAGAGGTCGAGTGATCACCTACTGCGCAACGGGTCGCGGGTTCGATTCCCGTACGGGACAAATGTTTTGTATGGCCTACAGAAATTTGTTCCGGACTGGGCGTATGTGCATGTGATATTCTATGTTTGTAACTGCACCCACGACACAGGAGAAAATCCTAGTGTGGGGCGACGTTTTTTAAAAACAAAAAAAAATATGCCCATTATATGCACAGAAGTCGGTAGTCTCTGGCGCTATGGACTCGGCACCTGCCTTCCAATCGGGAGGTCCTCGAGACCACCATGTACCAATGTGTTTTTCGTTTTTCATATGTACATTTGTCTGACGCTCCTACGGTGAAGGAAAACATCGTGAGGCAACCTGCATACATTTGCGAAGAAATTCAATGGTGTATGTAAAGTCGACCTATCCGCACTGGGCCAGCGTGGTTGACTAAGGTCTAATCACCCTAACGTAGGGTAGGCTCGAGCCCCTCGGTGGGGACGTATATGAACTGCCTGTGATGTTGATGATGATGCACAGAGGCTGGGGTGGATTGTTTTTATACAACAATGCGTAAGCGTTATGGACCGAGGAGTCACATCAACAAATCAATCGATCAAATTCAATCACCAAATTCACGGCCTGATTTAAAATTAGCCAATTTGCATTGGCTAATTTAGTAGGCGAAATTCTGAAATTTCTAGGTCGTTACCACACACAAACATACAAACACACATCAAAAGTTACGTCAGTTTGAAAGTGGCTTCTCAATGCAGGTGTTTAGATGGAGAAGCGAGCTGGAACTTGGAAATTATTATGTACATTTTTGAAAATGTTGTATGATTTATAAGAAATTTTCTCTGCTACTTACAAAAAATTTGGTTGCGATACTGTTAAATAAAACTCTAGAAGATACTCGTACAATAATACTATAGTGCTGTTTAATTACTGATAAAATTAAAGTTATGAACATGGAAAAATAATGAGTTGTTTGATAACTGGTTAAGAAACAGTGAAAAAGAAATCCATTTTCACAACTGGTTAAGAAACTTTAGTTACGAATGTGGCCGGACTATTAGTAACGAATGTGGATCCCCTATATACGTGAACTAGCTGTGCCCGCGAACTACGTTTCGCCATACGATTTTTTCCCGTTTTTGAAACATTTTTCATTGATGCTCAGCTCCTATTCATCGTAGCGTGATTTTATACAGGATGGATTTTTGAGATGGGATTTAAAGGGCAGGTACATTAACCGTTATAGTTATAAGAAAACATTGTTAGGCAACCATCCATAACTTTTTAAGATATTCTGATCTGCATTCACAGATTTTGAAAAAAAGTTACAGTCAACAAAAAAAATGCTGAGATAGCAAAAAATATTTTTTTATGCCTATCGATCCTATTTCATGTAGGGATCAAAAGACTCTATGGGACCATTTAAGGTATGAGTACTAGAAACGACAGAAATCGCCAAAAACCTTTCCCATACATTTTGTACGGCAAATCCTCGGATCCTATTTCTTAAGGTGATCTCTCTATGAATCCTATTTCTTACTTTTAAGCGAAACTGTAATTTAAATAAATATTAAATTAAATCATTTAAACATGTATTTTTAAACAAACGCAAAAATATCTAATCTATCTATGAAATAAATTGCTCAAAATGTCCGCCGTCTTCACGAATACATAAGTTTACTTGCTTTTGTACTGAGGACGTAGCAGCTAATAATTTTCTTGGATGGATGTTATTTAAAGTCCTCGTCAATGCATCTTTCAGTTCCTGAACACTGTCGTATTTCTTTTGTAGATTTCGTTTTTTAGGTAGCCCCATTAAAAAAATCTAGTGGCATTAGATCGGGGCTGCAAGTGTAACACCGTTTTTTCTTAAAATTTCATAAAACACAAATTTTGCAAAAACACTTTGGTTTCACTGTAGTTTTAACACAAATTTCACAACTAAAATCATAATTACAACAACTTTGTCAATTAATTTCACAATATCAATGTCAAGTGTCAACGTCAACGTCGTTTCACGTCACGTCAGTGACATTTGCAATTATCTTTGGTCATTATTCAATTTTTGCATAAACAAAATAAATCTCGCGTTTATCCTGGCCTTATTTACAAAGATAGTTTTTTTTCGCCCAAAATCCCGTGCTTCCATTTAGGTGGGTTGATTTTCTCAAAATTCGGAATTTGACATTTAGACCGTTTGTTTTGATCATTTCTATAGACATATTTTAATAAAATACACTTAAACTTATAGATCATATAATTATAGTTTCGTCGAATAGAATTTGGAAAGCATTCACAGTTTGTTTATGGTTAATTTTTCATTACGTTTCGTTTTTCAACCAAGCTTATAACTTTGGCTGGAAATACTTATAGCATATTGTAGAATCCCGATAGATCCGTATGTTGACTTGACACATCATGACACACATGCTATGAAATGAATTTGATTTTAGGGAAGGTTCCGTCGCCAATACGACGCTTAACATTCGGTGAACGGACCTCGATTCTAGTATGCGCGTAGATGGAACGCGCCCATTTTTCACCTTAGTCTTTGAACGCGTCTATCGTCTATGTTATGATTAGTCTGTGAGACATCGACCGAAGTAATTTAATATTGATTTCTTGCGAAATCTTAATTTCTACATTATCTTAATTTCTGCGAAGAAAATCCATAGGTATTTCTCTCGTTTTCCGTGTGAATTTAATTTGAAAAGCTATTTCCAAAGTCAGTTATTTTTGTTTTCAGCTTGAAGAGTAAAAGCTCAATCATATTTATAATCGCCGGCGCGCGATTCATTGCATTAGTTGAATAAATAAATTATATCGATAGATAACACTCCGCCCACACTAAGGTATCTAATTAACTTATTATATTTCATGATTTAAAACAGATTTTGTTAATTTTATTTTTATTAGTGGGTATATTGATTATTAAATCAAACATATAACATTTCCAAAATTCGCCTTTTTCATCCCCTATTTCATTAAAAAAACCTGATAGTAAGCGGCATTTTAGTGGGATTAATGCATATATTGAGTAACACTTGTGAATTTCATGTTAAATTCTAGATTTCCACTATATTGAGTTTCACGTCATACTTTGGCAAATAACTCACAAATTAAGCTGTTTTCTTTTTATTAATAGCAGTAATTATACACAAAATAGGTGCTCTCCCCTCCATATGTCCTTTTATTAACTAACCAATAAGAAACTTTGACAATTCATTGAAAATTGTGTTTGGAATTAACTTGCAATGTTTATTACATGAAATTCAAATGTATTGACTGGGATTCCTTCAGAACTCAGTGTTAGACCCACTGACCCTAAGATTATATGCATATAGGGATATTTAATTATATTTTTAACATAACACTGTGCTATGAATCTCCAGGGCAGTTCCCGGAGGCCATAGGGCTCCGCTGCTTAGCATAACAAAATAACCTGATATCAAGGAGGAATTCTGTGGAATTACACCAGTAATACATATATATACAGAAAGAATAAGTTAAGAAACTGGAATATCATATCTCTGACCCGTGATTGCAAGACTTAGCATTGAAGGTACGATCCACTAACAACCGCTCCGGGGAAGGCTACTAATTTCTTTTAAAAAAAAGGAAACCTATAACTATTTGTTGGTGTACTTTATTGCCCCTCATTTTGTAGTTTTGTACCCAATTTGTACTTGATTTTTACCTGCCGAGATTGATCAAACAAACCTGAACCATCCTGCCCTTGGCTTGTATTGATTAAACATTAAGTTAAGTGCTTTGCATTGAGGAATTGTGTTAACTTATGCATAAGTGAATTACAACCATGTACCTACCAGAATAAAGCTTTTCATTTTATATCGGACTAAAGGAATAAGTTTGTTTTTTTTCCTTCAACTTTAAGATTTCCCTATATTACTACAATTTAGCAAGAAAAAGCACTACACAAGGTGGCCACTTTATTGGACCATGTGTCCCTATCCACTGTCCTGAATTGTCTGTTCAAATTGGAACGCGTACGGCGGCTGTTATGTGGTGGAGCGCCATCTTGTTGAAAATAAACTTAACAGTTTCCCTTAAAAGTAAAAAATAGGATTCGTAGAGAGATCACCGTATGAAATAGGAGCTGAGGATTTTCCGTACAAAATGTATGGGAAAAGTTTTTGGCGATTTCTGTCATTTCTAGTACTCATACCTTAAATGGTCCCATAGAGTCTTTTGATCCCTACACGAAATAGGATCGACAGACATAAAAATTTTTTTTTGCTATTTCAGCATTTTTTTTGTTGACTGTAACTTTTTTCCGAAATCTGTGAATGCAGATCAGAATATCTTCAAAAGTTATGGATGGTTGCCTGACAATGTTTTCTTGTAACTATAACGGTTAATGTACCTGCCCTTTAAATCCCATCTCAAAAATCCATCCTGCCCCTGTAGCACGTCCACCAAAACACGATATGATTTAGCGATTTATCGCGGTGAACTGTCAAAATACGACGAAACCCTATTGTATTTTGACAGTTCACCGCGATAAACCGCTTTATCATATCGTGTTTTGGTTGACGTGCTAGGGGGGCTGTATAGCCTAAAGCCTTCCTCGATAAATGGACTATCCAACACAAAAAGAATTTTTCAATTTGAATCAGTAGTTCCTGAGATTAGCGCGTTCAAGCAAACAAACAAACTCTTCAGCTTTATCTATACCTATAAAATTCTTTGTCCTGAATGACTGACTGACTGACTGACGGTTCAACGCACAGCCTAAACCGCTGATCGTAGAGACTTGAAACTTGGAGGGTGTGTTCTTTGTATGACGTAGGCGTCCGTTAAGAAAGGATTTTCCGAAATTCTACCCCTAAGGGGGTGAAAAAGGGGGGCAAAGTTTGTATGGGACAACTGGATTCCTTGGTCCAATCTACTTTAAATTTTGCATAAACATTCGTTAATAGAATCGATGGATAACATGTTTCGTATCGTGAAATGGGGTGGTAAAATGTGATATCGACATTATTGTCGTTTTCATGGTTTTTTGGGTCGTAGATTACGAAATTAACATCGATATCAAAATCCAACATGGCGGACGCAAAATACCATCATCCCTTGATGAGGTGCAATGGAGTTGAAGAGATACGATTCTGTATTAATTATCTTAATCGTATTTAATATTATAATAAAATCGTAGGGGTGCAAAAATCTGTAATTGCAAAATATTAAGAAAAACAATCGCCTTAAAATCATTAGCAGAACACGATAGAAACGTTTTTAAAAAAATTGTTTGTTTGTTTGTTTGTCTGTTTGTCCGAAAAGGTCTCCGAAACTACTGGATAGAATTTGATATGGCTTACACCACAATGCTTAGAATTTTCCGGAAGAACATTTAGGCATAATTTCATTTGTTATTTTTTTATTTTTCGTGAAAAAATACCATATAAAATTTCCTCACAATGCTTAAGAGGATTGTGAAGTAATCGTGCGCGGCGCGAGTAGGTATTTTCTAAAATGCTATCTGTTTCACACCGCTCCGCCTCCGGTCTGGCGTTTACACCACAAATACAACATGCGCAAATTTTCATGTACACTACGACACAGCAGCGCGCGACTCGGCCACGATACTCGGCGGCCGGCGCGAGAGCTCGAGATTATTATTCTATCGTTCGTAATGTTTTGCGTTGCTTATATTTCTGACTCCCTTTCCGCTCGCAACTTCGCCATCGTTACTTTCGTTTTTCGTGTGTAAATTTTATGTTTTCACATAGGAAAAATAATTTTATAGCCTATATTACTCAGTGTATAGTATGTAGCATTCTATTAGCCAAAGAATTTTTAAAATCAGTCTGGTAGTTTTTGAGTTTATTCATTACAAACAAAAATACAAACGTACTTAATCTTCTTTCTTCATAATATTTTAGTAGATAAGTTTCGGAATACAGAAATTATTTACATTTCGTAAATTATTTCTGTATTGAAATTTATTGTGAAGGCACTTACTTGGTATCCCTATACCTTATAGGATTGAGGGTGAGGACTATTTGTTATGAAAGTATGTATCCTACATTTACCTGTCTAAGGAAAATGCCATTTTTTAAGATGAGTGTTATACTGAATTAAAATGATTTGCATTTGAGATGTGAATCTTTTCAGAAAAAAAAAAACACTAAACATATAAAAATACTTTTATACATACAAACTAAATAGGAACAGGGATACAAAAATAAAAAATAATAATAAATAATAAAAATATTTTTTGCAGGTTTTGCAAAACTTGGCTTTGCTTTTAATATGAGTAGGTATTAGCATAAAACAGAAAGCGCGGATTTTCAACCAGTGTGTCCTACCAGTGCTTACGTATGGAGCCGAGACATGAGTAACAACTAAGGCCATCGTCCACAAACTAGAGGTGGCACAAAGAGCAATGGTAAGAAAATTGGTAGGAGTAAAACTCCGGGACAGGAAAACGAATAGTTGACTCCGAAAACGGAGTCAGGTCTCGGACATTACACACCGCGTAGCAAAGCTCAAGTGGCAATGGGCTGGACATAATAGCCAAAAAGCCGAACTCGTGATGCAGAACTGTCTTATAGTGGAGGCCATGGAATCGTAAAAGACCCAACGGGAGACCACAGATGCGGTAGAAGGGCGACATCGTCAAGATGGTGGGCACGAACTGGATTAGAGTAGAGTAGCCCAAAATAGAACGGAATGAAGAAAGTTGAAGGAGGCCTATACCGTCATGGTAGAAGAAAAGGCTTAGATGATGACAAATATTTTTTAATAATTATATGATTATTTTTTGCTTATTATTAAAGCAATTAAGGTGAACACCAACAAAAATAATCATATAATTATTAAAAAAATATTATTCATCACCTAAGCCTTTTCATCTACCATGGCGGTATAGGCCGCCTTAAGGAAAAGGTGGCTAGATGACATTAAAAAAGTAGACTGGACTGACATATCCACAATAAAAAAACGCAGCATAGGATCTTACACGTCAGCGTAAGGGCAAGGGCGTTTTATTGAGTAAATAACTTTTTTCAGAAACATTGTACAAAGTTATTAACCAAAGAATTTGTAGTCAATCAGTCGATGAAAAGTCTATGCTGTCAGAAATACAGCAATAATACTGTATGAAAGTACCCCATGTGTGGGGTAGATTCGTACGAATTGCAATTGAGAGTTAAGTCATAATTATGTAACAAATATAAAATACCTCTCATTTTTATACACTAATCCCGCATATAAACAACTTTATCAACAATTTATTCACGAATATGAGGAATTAGGTCACATGACTAAAGTGACTAAATTCGGTGACCCACATTACTTCTTGCCGCATCATGGCGTATTTCGTGCACACAGCACGACCTCATTTTTATACACTAATAGTTTTAGAATTAAAATTTTTACCACCTCCGTGGTCTAGTGGTTGAGGCCACCGGGTATTGATCGGGAGGTCCGGGGTTCGATTCCCCACAGGGACAGAAGCTTTTCTGCTCGGTTTGGTTGGTGGTAGGGCTTCTCAGCCCACCTGGCTAACTGCCACCGTCTTACCTAAGTTTGTCGCCATAATAACATGTTAATAGCATTGCTGTGTTCCAATATAAGGCCAAGAGCTTCCCTGTCGTATGAAAAAAAACCTATTAGTAGGATTATATGTAATCAGCTGCTTTAAATTATATTGCTAAAATGAAAAAAATCGTCAAAACCGTACGAAGGGTGCCTTCTCCACATATATGCTTGCCTACCCTACATATATTATTTACTTTGTAGTTTGTATTTTTTATACATTCGTAGATTCCATAACGCGAGTACAAATAAAATAATATTGAAAATAACGCTACTTGCATATAGTTTGTTACACGTTTTTTAGCAGCTCCAACTTGGTTATACGAAAAATAGTTTGTGAGCAACTTAGAATACGATAACGACCATACAATGCATAACAAATACCTATCACAAGAAACAAAAAACGAATTTCTTTGTAGTTTGTGTCTTTGTGGCACATATCTATTATAACAAACAACTACATACTTTCAATTTATTTTCTTATTTTGATTTTGGAAATTTACAGTTAATTAACAGGCTACAGGCTGCTTACCCTTAAATAAGGTTTGTATTGAAATAACACCCTTAAAATCTAACACTAAAATTAAATAAACGTATTCGAAAAGACATTTACTTTTTCATGTAGAAGGTATTTGTGTAGATTAATAGTTCTGACTTGAGTAATACCTTTCAGTATTAATCGATATATCGATATTACTTTCTCCTCCCTAGGCAACAATAACTACGATAACATTATGTCACATCACTACATTATGCCCCATTATACCCCTGCCCCCGATCCGTATCGTGCGATAGAGAGAGTTGCAAGAACTGGTCGAAATTGCCTACAATTCCTGTTTGAAATATTGTTTCGGGCGATAACTGTTTTACCCCCCTAAACCTTTATGAAATTAGACACTTTTGGTCTCATTCGATTTAGTATACCTTAAACTATGTTTGTACGTTTTGCTTTTTTGTAATTCAGTAAAATTTAGTCAAAAAAAGATAAAAATGCTCGAGGTAGTTTTTAAGTCTAAAATATAGATATTTAGATGCTAATAATTTATATTCTGAGCAATATTTCTTCAAAATCACGTACAAACCTAGATCTTCATTATATCTACAACATTTCCAAAAATTATGAAAATTGGACTATGTTTAGTGGGAGAAAAGCGTTATCGCTTTTTGTATGAAAATTTACAGCTTCACAATCCTCTTAAGGCGCTACTTTCCCGTTTTATACAATTTCGATTAACTGTACCGCCACGAATATAAAACATACAATTCTCAAATTCATATATGATATTGTTGAACATTTTATCTAAACATTCTTAAAGACAGAAACATGATTATTAATATTTCACTCGATAGAAAAAAAATCCAAAGATTACTCTGTTCAATATTTTAAAACAGCTGTGAATCAGAAAATAAAATAACAAATGGCATAAAAGTGTTACCAATAGATGTGTATTTTTATTGTCTAGAAAATTGCAAAAATACATTTCTTATTTTGTACTCCAGTTTTCCAAAAAACGAATAAAACATGTAAAAAGTAGCGTTTTCGTTCGGTCACGGGCGCGTAAGCGACATTAGAAGCTATACAATTATCAACTATATTACCTCGCAATAAAGGAATCGCCGTGCACGCGTAGATTTCCAGGAAAACCTCGCCTTAAGTAGAAAATCAACATGGCGCACGTGAAATTATTTTGACAAGTCTGTCACATAGTGCAAAGAAAAACTTAATCTTTTCTGTTAATGGCTGTGCCCATCTGGATTTCGCCAACCAAGAAGTTTAGGAAGTTTAAATTGTCTTTTTCCTATGTATTACCCTGGTGGTAAGGCAAAAGGATCAAGCCATACAACCAATGTATAAAACATTTTTATGACAATATCACGTCACAAATATAAAATTTTTAGGTTGGTTTAATTCTTGACCAATTTTCTCAAAATCGGTACAATTTTTGAAATGTTGAAAAGTATTTTGAAAGGTGTTATATGTTTTTACATTATTAAGGAATCAAACTCTTCCATCCATTTAAAACTATTAAAAGTAATTGATTGATATTGATAATTAAAAAAAATATCTGACTGCAATGATTCTGGGTTACGCGTACAGGACTCTTATCCTAATATCTAAAATGACGAAATTCACATTTTTTTTGTATACACCTAAGGAACATGGATATCGAACCAAGGACCTAAAGAGTAGAACACATTGAACCTAGCCTAATTTACCACGTTTACCTAATTCGATATGACTGCCAATAAAAGTTCATTTCCAAACCCAGCAATATGGATATCAGATGAAAGGCCTTGATGAGTAGAGCACTATGAACCTGGCAACATTAACGTAAATTCAACATAGCTGCCGCTCAAAAAGGCGGATAAAAATGCGTTTCCAAACCTAGCAATATAGGTATCAAATGAAAGGCCTTGAAGAGTACAGCATTATGAACCTAGGAAAATCGCCCTAAATTAAAAAAAAACGGTTAAAGTTCGTTTCCAAACACAGCAATGTGGGTATCAAATGAAAGGCCTTAATGAGTAGAGCACTATGAACCTAGCAACATTGACATAAATTCAACATGGCCGCCGCTCAAAAAAAGTGGATAAAACTTCGTTTTCAAACCTAGCAATATGGGTATCAAATTAAAGGCCTCGAAGAGTAGAGCATTAGGTACCTAGAAAAATCGACCTAAATTCAACATAGCCGCAGCCCAAAAAAGGTGGATAAAAGTTCGTTTCCAAACCTAGCAATATGGGTATCAAATGAAAAGCCTTGAAGAGTAGAGCATTAGGTACCTAGGAAAATCGACCCAAAACTCAGCAATATGGATATCAAATTAAAGGCCTTAAAGAGTAGAGCATTAGGTACCTAGGAAAATCGACCTAAATTCAACATGACTGCCGCTCAAAAAAAAGGATAAAAGTTTGTTTTCAAACCCAGCAATATTGGTGTCAAATGAAAAGCTTTAATGAGTAGAGCACTATGAACCTAGCAACATAGACATAAATTTAACATAGCCGCTGCTCAAAAAAGGTGGATAAAATTTCGTTTCCAAACCGAGCAATATGGGTATCAATCAAATGAAAGGCCTCAAAGAGTAGAGCATTATAAACTTTGGAAAATTGCCCTAAATTAAACATGGCCGCCGCTCAAAAAAATGGATAAATGATCGTTTTCAAACCCAGCAACATGGGTATCAAATAAAAGGCCTTGATGAGTAGAGCACTATGAACCTAGCAACATTGACATAAATTCAACATGGCCGCCGTTCAAAAAAGATGGATAAGAGTTCGTTTTTAAACCTAGCAATATGGGTATCAAATTAAAGGCCTTAAAGAGTAGAGCATTAGGTACCTTGGAAAATCGACCTAAATTCAACATGACCGCTGCTCAAAAAAAAGGATAAAAGTTTGTTTTCAAACCCAGCAATATGTGTCAAATGAAAAGCTTTAATGAGTAGAGCACTATGAACCTAGCAACATAGACATAAATTTAACATAGCCGCTGCTCAAAAAAGGTGGATAAAATTTGGTTTCCAAACCGAGCAATATGGGTATCAAATGAAAAGCCTCAAAGAGTAGAGCATTATAAACTTAGGAAAATTGCCCTAAATTAAACATGGCCGCCGCTCAAAAAAATGGATCATCATCACAGCTCATATACGTCCCCACCGAGGGGCTCGAGCCTACCCTATGTTAGGGTGATTAGGCCTTAGTCAACCACGCTGGCCCAGTGCGGATTGGTCGACTTCACATACACCTTTGAATTTTTTCGCAGATGTATGCAGGTTGCCTCACGATGTTTTCCTTCACCGTAGGAGCGTCAGACAAATGTACATATGAAATTCGAAACGAAAAACACAGTGGTACATGGCGGTCTCGAACCCGGACCTCCCGATTGGAAGACAAGTACCGTGTCCACAGCGCCACCGACGCTCAAAAAAATGGATAAAAGTTCGTTTTCAAACCCAGCAACATGGGTATCAAATAAAAGGCCTTGATGAGTAGAGCACTATGAACCTAGCGACATTGACATAAATTCAACATGGCCGCCGTTCAAAAAAGATGGATAAGAGTTCGTTTCTAAACCTAGCAATATGGGTAGCAAATGAAGAGCCTTGGAGTAGTAGAGCATTAGGTACCTAGGAAAATCTACATAAATTCAACATGACCGCCACTCAAAAAAAAGGATAAAAGTTTGTATTCAAACCCAGCAATATTGGTATCAAATGAAAAGCTTTAATGGGTAGAACATTATAAACCTAGCAACATATACATAAATTTAACATAGCCGCTGCTCAAAAAAGGTGGATAAAAGTTCGTTTCCAAACCTAGCAATATGGGTATCAAATGAAAAGCCTCAAAGTGTGCATTATGAACTTAGGAAAATTGCCATAATTTCAACATGGCCACCATTAAAAAAAGGGTGGATTTAAGTTCGTTTCCAAACCTAGCAATATGGGTATCAAATTAAAGGCCTTGATCAGTAGAGTACTATGAACGTACACTATAAACGTATTGACGTAAATTCAACATGGCTGCAGCTCAAAAAGGGCGGATAACAGTTGCTTATCAAGCCCAGCAATATGGGTATTAAATGAAAGGCCCTGAAGAGTAAGAGTATTACGAACCTATGAAAATTGTCCTAATTTCGAAATGGCCGCTGCTCAAGAAAGGCACAATAAAGTTGAATCATTGAATCATTATGGAATAAAATGGAGGAAAAAACTAAACACTGTGTTAAGCATTTTGATGGCGAAACGTAGTTCGCGGGCACAGCTAGTCTCTGTATATAATAAAATCGTAGGGGTACAAAAATCTGTAATTGCGAAATATTAAGAAAAAAAATACACAGGTCGCCTTAAAATCATTAGAAGAATACGATAGAATAGTTTAAAAAAAATTGTTTATTTGTTTGTTTGTCTGTTTGTCCGGAAAGATCTCCGAAACTACTGGACAGAATTTGATATGGCTTACACCACAATGCTTAGAATTTTCCGGAAGAACATTTAGACATAATTTCATTTGTTTAAATTCACTTTTTATTTTTAGTGAAAAAATACCATATTACACAATTTTCGAACTGCTTATGTAGAAAATCAACATGGCGCACGTGAAATTATTTTGACAAGTCTGTCACATAGTGCAAATAAAAATATAATATTTTCTGTTAATGGCTGTGCCCATCTGGATTTCGCCAACTAAATTGTCTTTTTCTTATGTCGTACCGTGGTGGTAAGGCAAAAGAATCAAGCCATACAACCAAAGTGTAAAGCATTTTTATGAGAATATCGAGTCACAATAAAATTTGTAGATTGGTTTAATTCTTGACTAATTTTCACAAAATAGAAAATTTTTGAAATATTTGAAATGTTGAAAAGTGAAAATACCCTTTTCAAGTTATTTTGAAAGGTGTTATATGTTTTTACATTATGACTAAGGTTATATGTTTTTACATTATCACACTCTTTCATCCATTTAAAACTATAAAAATAGATTAATATTGATAATTTAAAAAAAAATTCTTACTGTAATGTTCTGGTTTACGCGTAGAGGGACGGGACGGGACTCTTGATTCTAATGTCTAAAATGACGGATCACATTTTTTTGGATCCACCCAAGGAACATGGATATCGAACGAAGGACCTAAAGAGTAGAACACATTGAATTAAGCCACGTTGACTTAATTCGACATGACTGCCGATAAAATTCGTTTCCAAACCCAGCAATATGGATAACAAATGAAAGGCCTTGATGAGTAGAGCACTATGAATCTGGCAACATTGACGTAAATTCAACATAGCTGCCATTAAAAAAAGGTGGATAAAAGTTCGTTTCCAAACCTAGCAATATGGGTATCAAATAAAAGGCCTTCAAGAGTAGAGCACTATGAACTTTAGATAATTGCAATAAATTCATCATGGCCGTTGTTAAAAAAAAGTGGATAAAAGTTTGTTTCCAAGCCCAGCAATATGGGTGTAAATGAAAGGACTTGAAAAGAAGAGCTCTAGGAATTTAGCAACATTGATGGAAATTCAACATAGCCGCCGCTCTAAACAGGCGAATAAAAGTTAATTTCCAAACCCAGCAATATGGGTATCAAATGAAAGGCCTTGATGAGTAGAGGACCTAGCAATATTGACGTAAATTCGACATGGCCACCGCTCAAAAAAGGTGGATTAAAGTTCGTTTCCAAACCTAGCAATATAGGTACGAGATCAAATGAAAGGCCTTGAAGAGTAGAACACTATGAACATAGCAACATTGACGTAAATTCAACATGGCCTCCGCTCAAAAAAGGCGGTTAAAAGTTCCCTTTCAAACCCAGCAATATGGGTATTAAATGAAAGTCGGCCCTGATGAGTATGTAGAGCATTACGAACCTACGACAATTGTCCTAATTTCGAAATGGCCGCTCCTCAAGAAAGGCAGAATAAAGTTGAATCATTATGGAATAAAATAGAGGAAAAAACTAAACACTGTGTTATGCACTTTGATGGCGAAACGTAGTTCGCGGGCACAGCTAGTAATATATATATATATATAAAAAAATATATATTAAAGACTAGCTTTCCGCTCACAGCTTCGCCCGCGTTGTCTTCGTCTTTCCCGTGGGAATTCCATATTGTCCCATAGGAAAATATTTAAGAGCCTATGTAACTCAGTGATATTGTATTAGTGAAGGAATTTTTTAAATCAGTCCAGTAGTTTCGGAGCCTATTCAATACAAACATACAAAAATTCAAATCTTTCCTCTTTATAATATTAGTACTTATAGATAACTTGTCAGCGTAAATTTCCACGAAAGTAATTGAGATATTAGAGGTCATGACAATGACATGGAGACTGGAGATTGACTGATGGTAGAGAGTTTTGTTTATTGCGAAGTCCACCATTGTACAGCTTGATTGTATCTGAAGCATAAAAAATAAAATTATTTAGTAGGAAGTATGGTAGAATTTGAAGTATAGAAATAATATTGGAACACTTAGTTAAATTGAAAATATAAAGCATTTCATGTGGCTCTCCGAACCTGATGTTTTGCATATAAATGATTGACTGTAGCTTCATGAAATACCAATTGAATCGAAAGCTTGGGGCACTAACATTAAATCAGGGCGGGAACATTGATGGATTTCGTGATGTGGCCTCTCAATCCAAACGGACGCAAGGGTTGATCTTTCTTTTCTTGTTTGGTATGTTAAGTATTGTCTAATTATTAATATTATTGTTAATATTTGTATCGAGTAACACTGCTTTAAGTAACTTGTGGATAACGGTGTGGGTATCACAATGAACTTACATACATTAAGAAAATAAAATGTTGTTCATCTCAGGTGGGCAAGGTGCGGGTCAGCCCCAGCATCCTAGCTATGACAATGAGAAGATTTAATTGTCCGCAATTTGAGTCGCTGCTGTGTGTTCGCCCGGAAAAGGCCCGGAATGGTTCGGCGGTGAGGCAATAGGTTAAGTTTCAATTTATAGTATTAATATTAACATACCATTAGTATTAAGGGGGCACAGTCAGTCCACTAGCGCCGCCATTCGTTTTTTATTAATTGTGATGAATTAAAGACGTTTCTACAAAAAATTAGCTTGGCGATTCAGCGTGGAAATGCCTCCTGCGTGATGGGCACCATGAAATATTAGTTTATATTAGTTTTGTAATAATAATAATATGTTTTTTATATGTATTTATTGTAAAAGACTTAAATTTAAGATACTGTTTATTGAAGTACTAGTGGCCAGGAAATGATTATACTAAATTGCTTCATACAAACATTTATTTCCGCATTTTCTTTTGTACAATTCTTAGCTCATATTCTTTTCGTACGCATAACAAGACATACCCCAAAGACAACGTTGACATAGAATAAACTCCTTGACACCCCCTCTCAATATTAAATTACTAATTTAAAATTGCTTAAACAAAGTTACAAACATACTAAAAACATAACAACGGAATCCCCTTTTACTATTACAAACTTAATACCATCAATAACAAATACCTCTGTCAAGAATTATCTAAACTAACGAAATTTTATAAATCATTCATCATCATCATCATCATAGCTCATACTAACATTCTAACATTATTAAATCGTATAGGTATTTACTTTTACATAACATTAAGATTCTTTACAAAATAACCGAACTTTATTGCAGACAATGACTTTGTAAATAAATCAGCAATATTGCCATTTGTCGATATATAGGAAATATCAAATAATTGCTTGTTCACACAGTCCTTAATAAAATGGTATATGATATCGATGTGCTTTGTCCTCTTACTGTTTTCATTGCAATTAATCATTTGTATAAGCACTTTGATTATCTATTCGATATAACACATTCGATACCAATTTTAAATTTCATAACTTAAATACAAGAAATAAAAATAAACTTGCCGTTCCAACGTACAGGCTCCAAAAAACTAGAGGCTCATTTATGGGGAAATGTATATCTTTTTACAACAAAGTTCCACAGAGTGTTACTGACTTACCTTTTCATAAGTTTAAAGCGCATGTAAAAAAGACTCTAATGAGTAAAGGATATTATAAAGTCAATGATTATCTGAATGATGTCAATGCTTGGTCTTAAATTGTAGACTTAATTTATAGATTTAAATGTATAATGTACACTGACACATCTAATCTTGTAATGGAAGTTGAACACAATCTTTACTTTTGAGTTCTGCTTCCAATTGACGACTCTGTAACAATACAGGGAGAAAAAAATAGCCCTTGCTGGTTTTCTTGCTGGTTCTTTCCAGTACAAAGTCTCCCGCCGTAGACTTGTGAACCAATGGCGTAGCTTCTTTGACGTTCAAAAGTGATTGTAAAATCCCAATTGAATAAAGGATATTGAGTTTGAATTTATTAACAACTGTATCTTATATGATTCGCGATTGAAATTAGAGAGAATACCTTTTATATAAAGTAATTCGGATGAGGCCATCGCTGCAGCCACAAATTCTGATTCTGCCGAAGATGTCGCCACTGTCACCTGTTTCTTAGAGAACCATGAGATTTATTAACAAAAATTGTACAACCACTTACAATTTTGCGATCCATCTTATCACTCGCCCAATCTGCATTTGTGTAAGCCTGCACTTGCTCCTCGCTCGACTTTGTGTAGGCATTGATTAATTGTTTGTTTAAGATACCTAAGTACCCTTTTTGCGGCTGTCCACAAACTTCGTGTCGGTTTATCTAAATACCTACTAAGAAAAGAGGTAGCAAATGTTATATCCGGTCTCGAGGTAGTTGACAGATATATAAGGCCTCCAACTAGTTCACGGTATGGAACATCATATATCTTCTCCCCCTCCGTAAGATATATACTTGCTTCCATTGGTGTTTGTGCACCTTTACAGTTTACCATTCCGAACTTTTCAAGTATTTTGTTGACTAATTTCTTTTGACTAATTTTCAATTCATTACCATTCCTTGTCACTTCCATTCCTAGATATTCTTTTATTTCTCCCATATCTTTTACATTAAATTCCTGCTTCAGATCGCTAATAACTTTCTCAATTTCTAGCATATTTCCGGTAATTAAGATGTCATCAACCCAGATTAATAGCCATAAATGCTCTTTTATATACAGACAGTAGTCCTTTTTGGATTGTGTGAAACCAAGTGTAGTAATATGTTCATGGAATCTTTCGTTCCAGCACTTTGGAGCTTCTCGTAGACCATATAACGATCTCTTTAACTTAAGAACCTTACCTGTCTTAACTTGTTTGCCTTCCGGTGGTTTAATGTAAATCTCTTCCTTTAAGTACCCATTGAGAAAAGCCGTAGGTACATCTAACTGCCTTATAAATAGATCTTCTTGAATTGCTACATTAAACATCTTTCTTATAGTTGACATTCTCGCTACTGGCGAATACATATTATAACGATTATCAGTTTGAAATCCTTTGGCAACTAACCTCGCCTTTTTTATACCATCTTGTTTTGTTTTAAATATCCACTTTGTAATAATTGCATTTTTTCCTTTTGGTAGATCAGCTTCCCCCCATGTACCTAGCTCTACTAATGCATTTATTTCTTTATTAATAGCTTCTTTCCATTCTTCACCTTTACTGATAGCTTCTTCGTATGATTTTGGGTCGTGTCCAGTTGATAGGCAGTAGGCTATATTAGCGTCTTAATATACATCTTGCAAATGAGCAAGATGTATATTAAGCGTGTTACGTAAGCCTGTTACGTAGTCTTCTAAATACACTGACTGCCTTACATTTCTTTTTGGTCTTCCATTGCTTGTACTTGGACTTTCTCTTTCATATACATCTTCTCTTATAATCTCATTATCTCTTTTTTGCTCATCACTTTGTTTTTCTTCTTCTTTATCAAAGTCCTTTCTTTCTTCATCATCCTCATTTTGATATTCAATTCCTCGTTTCTCTCTTTCTACTGTTTTCTTTTTGTATACTATGTCATATTCACCAAAACGCACATCTCGAGAAATTACAATAATATTTGTTACAGGGTCCCAAAGTCGATATCAAATTCAAATATCAATTCAAATATCAATTGATACAATAAACCAAGATCTTAGTTCTATTAAAAGTTGGTCTGAGCAATTTGGGATTCTTATTAATCCAACTAAATGCCAAGCTATTATCATTGGTGGTTCCAGGATTATGTCTAGGGTGGCGTTAGACAACCTTGACGCCGTAGTTTTCGATGATAAGACTATCCCCTACAGTAACACTGTGAAAGACTTAGGGCTATACTTGGATCCCACCTTAAATTGGGGACCCCAAACTGCCAGCATTTGTCAAAAAATAACAGGCATCTTACGAGCTCTTTATCGTCTGAAGAATTTTCTGCCTCCAGATACGAAGAAAATGCTTGTACAGACCTTGATATTCCCTATTATCGACTATGGTGACGTGTGTTATCTCGACCTGAATGCAGATCTACTCAATAAACTGGACCGTCTTCTTAATAACTGCATTCGATTCGTTTTTAATTTAAGAAAGTTTGATCATGTATCTGAATATCGGCTCCGTTTGAAATGGTTGCCTATACGGCAGCGCAGGCACATGAGAACGTTAACTACACTCTATTCCTTGCTAAACAGTCCCAATACCCCTAGTTACCTTAAAAATAATATTGAATTTTTATGTTCCTCCCATGAAAGATCCCTCCGCTCTACCTATAACGGTCTCCTTAAATGCCCTTCTCATAAGTCTGATGTCGTTCATTCCTCTTTCCTTGTCCAGTCGATCCTTCTTTGGAATGCTCTCCCTCTTCATGTTAAAAAATCTATTAGTAAGTTAAGTTTTAAGAACAAATTACGCAAGCTATATCAAGCAAATTATCTTGTTACCTAACTGCGGATAATCTTCTAAACGTAGGTTAATTTAGTAGGAAAATATGTATTAGTTTATTTAACTTAAAATATGTATGTATTAGTATTTTATGTATATTAGTTGTTTATTACAAGATTACTTTTAATATCATTGATATTTATATATATATTTTAATGTTGCTTATAATTATTGTAAAACCGGTTTTATTTTAATGTTGTACATCTACTTCTTTTTCTCTGCATCACCCAAAGGTTGACTGGTAGATAATGCCTTCGGCATTAAGTCCGCCTCTGTACACACATGTACTGAAAGTATTAAATAAATAAATAAAATATCCATTTTGTGAGTATCCCACCATTCTCATTTCTTTAGCTCTAGGTACCAGTTTGTCACTTCTTGGTATAGCTACTACCCATGATTTACTTCCAAATGTCTTGAGCTTTGTCAAATCTGTTTTTCCTTTTAGTTTCCTTTCAGGTATATCAAAATTGATTGCTGCAGATGGACATCTATTCAGCTTTTAAGTAGCACATGCCATTGCTTCCGACCATAGATACTTTGGTAGTTCTGTTTCCAGTAACAACGTTCGTGTTCTTTCAAGTAATGTCCGATTCATCTTTTCGGAAACTCCATTTTGCTGTGGGGAGTACGGTTGAGTATATTGAATGAGTATACTTTTCTCTCTACAAAAATTTATTTTTGAATTCACCTCCATTGTCACACCTGATCTTACTTACTTGTGTACGGAATTCAGTCTCGAATCTTCTAATATAATTGATAAGATTTGTTGCAGCTTCACTTTTATTTTTCAGGAGAAATGTTACGGTGTAACGTGAATAATCATCTATTATTACCTGATAATACAACTCACCGTTGATACTTGGAGTACGGACAGGTCCAGCTATATCGGTGTGTATTAACTCTCCGATATAATTCGATTTTGGGCGTTGAAGTGGCGAGAAGGGAAGTCGAGTAGACTTACCTTTTGACACGCACTGCAAGGCTTATCACTAACTCTCATATGCATTTTCTGAAGACTTCTTCTATTGAGGTGGCCCAGCCTCCTGTGCCAAAGATCATCTGGCTGTGAAATTATATTACTACAAGAATTGTTACCCACAGTTGCTTTAAGTACGAACAATTTTCCAATGCAAGAACAAGTGATAGGTTTATTTGAATTTTCCCTATATATCTGTACACTATCAAAACTAAATGCAAACTGGGCAGCGGAGCACCTGGTTAATATACTAAAGGAACTTCTTACCCGGCACACACTAAAAACTGTGGTTCCTAGAAGATCTCGCTGTCTAAAACCTTGGATCACACCGGGTCTCGTCCGTTGCATGAGAAACCGAGACAGGATGTATATCAAGTGTAAAGCTGAACCCAATAATCAATGTCTAAATATAACTTATAAGAGGTATAAATTTTTTTGCAATGATTTGTTGAAACGACTGAAAAGAAATTACGAAGGAACTGAACTTGAAAAACATTCTAAAGACCCCAAAAAAACTTGGGACATTATTAAATCTATAGTTTACACTAAATCTCAGAAAAAAATATCTAATGATCTGTTAAAAGTCGGCAATTCTCCCCAAAGCTCTGTTAATTTAGTTAATAATTTTTTTGCCAGTATAGGTAAGTCATATGCTGACAAAATACCTAGCTGTGAAAAACAGTATAGCATTTCTGATACTCGAAGTATTACGTCTCCTAGTAACTCTTTTGTCATACTCGATACGGATAACGATGATGTGGAAGCTATTATCATGAGTCTGAAAAATGACAGCGCTGTTGGGTGGGATGGTATATCAAATAAATTCTTAAAAATATGCAAAAACTACATAAGTCCTGCTCTTACTCATATCATAAATTTGTCTTTAAACACAGGTGTCTTCCCGGATATTTTTAAAATTTCAACAATACATCCTATCCATAAAACAGTGTCAACAACTATCGACCTATATCTGTTTTATCATCCTTCTCCAAAGTCACAGAAAAGGTTATTAATAAGCGTTTGTTATCATTTCTTGAAAAAGATAACCTTATCTCAAACAACCAATTTGGATTTAGAACCGGAAAGTCTACTACTGATGCTGTAACTGGGATATCTGATTTCATTTCTCAAAATCTTGATAAGAAGAACAAATGTTTAGGTATATTTTTAGATTTAGCAAAAGCGTTCGACACTGTCTCTACTAACTTACTGTTGAAAAAGATGGAAAACATGGGTATACGTGGGATCCCACTTCGTTTATTCGAAAGCTATATTTCTCACAGAATACAAAGGGTAAAAATTGGTGAGCAAATAAGCTCAGATTGTGACGTAACTTTCGGAGTACCACAGGGAAGCGTTCTCGGCCCTAGCCTCTTTCTCATATACATTAATGACTTATGTGATCTTAAAGTAAGTAACTGTAAAATTTTTACATTTGCTGATGACACAGCGTTAGTATTTCATGGCAAGAACTGGGATGAAACTAGAGCTGCAGCTGAGAATGGGCTTCTTCAACTCGTAATGAAATGGATACAGTTGAATAAACTGACACTCAATACTTCAAAAACTAAATACATTACCTTTGGCATATCAAGTAGGCATGTTCCAGATGATAGCTTCCATATTTTAGCGCATACTTGTCTTAGTCCGATAAAAAGAAAATCAATATGCAAATGCGTTCGTCTTGAGCGAGTCATTATTTTAAAGTATCTGGGTGTTCTCTTGGACCATACCCTGACATGGTTGCCGCATATACAAATGGTGGCAGAAAGATGCCGCAAACTTATCTATGTTTTTAAAAATTTGCGTCAGGTTGCGGATACAAAGTTAATAAAAACAATTTATTATGCATTAGCACAATCCATAATAAGCTATTGTATTAGAGCATGGGGCGGTGCCAGAAAGACACACATAATTCAGATTGAAAGAGCCCAGCGTGCATTATTAAAGGTTATGACATTTATGCCCTATAGATATCCCACAGCTCAACTTTATGCTCAATGTGATGTTTTATCAGTGAGACAACTATTTATCTTGGAAACATTTCTGGCACAGCATAGAAAACTTACTTTTGACAAAAATCAAATTCAACCCCGTAGAAAAGACAAAGTATGTGCCACGGTTTTCAAAAATACATTTTTTGCTAGTAAATTTCACTATATTTTGGGTCCATTTATATACAACAAAATAAATAAATTCTTAATTTGTTTCCCCTAAACGGACATGAATGTAAATCAAAATTAACAAGTTGGCTAAAAACACAATGTTACGAGAGTATCGAAAGCATATTTACAGTAAACAAATGAGTATGAAAGGTAATAAAGTGTGGACCAATATGATAAGAAAGATGTTTTATGTTCTTATAGTTAATTATTGTATAGTATATCTTTGTATATGTATAAAATATTGATATGTCGCTCACAATACTGGTCTATTGGTACGGTAGTAATAATCTTTTATAAACGTGTACATACAAACATCATAGAACTATGAATCACGGAGTGATTGGTATCTAAGATACAGGCTCGGCCTAGTTTAGATACCAAAAATTATTTTTTTAATATCTGTACACAGTAACAAAAAATCTAGCTTACCAAATAAATATATATAAAAAAATAAATAATAGAAAGGAACAAGTCCATCGTTATAGTGGTCAAACTAGCCATTATTACTGAGGCCCGATTCTACTAATGGGCTGCTGCCGGGGCGGGGCGGGATCGTTGCCTTCGACCAATAAGAACGCTACATTATCATGTCATCGAACATTTGAAAGTCAGTCTATACGCTTCGAATGGTCGATCGCTGCGGTGTCGGTTCGGCTGTGGCCTGTTGGTTGAACTGGACCTCTGGTTCTATTGTATTGAACTCGATGTTTTTAGGTCTACCTATATTCTATGGTAGGCTTATATGATTGTGATTTTGGTTTGATACTGTGTATACCTATTGTAAAGACAATAAAGATTATTATTATTATTATAAATTTTACATGAAGTTTATTCTGAACAATTTTCTTAACAGAAAGTAGATTAAAAGTAATACCTTTGATAATTAAAGCTTCTAAAGATAAGCGTGTACCACTACATAACATAGAAATGTATCCCCTTTTCTCAGCAATGAGATAATCCCCATTTGCAACATAAATTTTTATTGGAGATTCTAAATTTAAAATATTGTACATGTATTGTTGAAAATTTTCATTAATTATGTGTTCGGTACAGCCGGAATCTATAACCCATTCAATAACATTCTCATTACACTTTTCATTGGTTAAATTGCAATTATTTTCATATAAGTTTGTACCTGTTAAAAGAAACATATCATTTCCTTCGTTGCTTGTAGCATGAGCATCGCCGCGCCATCCTCTATATCCTCTGGCACACCCCGGACACTCCATACAACGTTCGCAAATCAATTACCTATTACTACTACTTAAACAAATGACGTTCATACACGCGCAAATGTGTGCGTGGAATCTAGTAGGGCTGAGTGAGCGGTTATCAATCGCAATGACGCGGGAAGTGCAGCGACTGCCTTCTCTTTCACCCGCATAGCGCTGTCTCTGTTATCGCCCGGCGCTCGCGTCTACTCGTCCGAGCGATCGCGCGCGCCCTTGTTTACGTGTCAGTGATGTCTACAGGGAAGTGCCGGGTAGGACGAGGTATTTGAAATGAGTGCGAGGAGGTGAGTGGCCGTTCTGTACGTAGTACTATTATCTATTCTGTGCCTCTGGTGTGACGACCCCTGTAGCCTCTTGATCTTCCACCTCGACCACGGCTTCTGCATTCCCTTGCATAATGACCCGATTTATTGTATTTGTAGCAAGTAAGAAAAGCTACCTGATCTTCACATGTGTTCTCTTTCCTAGAATCTATTTTTAATTCCTCATCAAGCAGACGCTGTTTTACAAATTCTAATTTCACAGTCTGATTTAAACCTGACAAATCAGTGTTGCACTCTATAGCTGTTATTATAGTATCGTATATGTTCTCCAGACCGGTAAGTAAACACGCAATTTTATCTCTCTCGTTCATTATCTCTTGTGCACACTCCAGCTCTCGTACAATACCATCAAATTTATTAAAGTAGTCCTCTAATTGTTCATTTTTATCTTGACGAAGATTCAATAGTTTTCTACTGTATAATTGATATGACGCTTTTTCTTTGAAAGGTATCTTTTAGCGTGGCGATCATTGACTTCACCGTTTTACAATTTTTAATTACATTAAGATATTTATCCGGGACATGTTGCACTACAATTGATTTTGCTTTCGCATTTTGTTTTTGTTCATCGGGTTTTAAATCTTCTTCATATTTCATAACATCCAACCAACCCTTTTCCTCTAATATGCATTCTCATCTAAATAACCAATTGTTAAAATTACCTTGAGATAATTGTGGAAAATTCAACGTTGTCGCGGTTGCCATAGTTTCGTTTTTACGATAAAGTATTATTTTCTTCTTAAAATCTTCATTAATATTCGTGCCACTTACTATTTTCACTTTATTTCTGTAAGCCCATAACCTATTGAAGTACTAGTGGCCAGGAAATGATAATACTAAATTGCTTCATACAAACATTTATTTCCGCATTTTCTTTTGTACACTTCTTAGCTCATATTCTTTTCGTACGCATGACAAGACATACCCCAAAGACAACGTTGACATAGAATAAACTCCTTGACACTGTTTGAAATAAATGTATAATAATAAAAAATGTATATATAGTTTACTTTAGAATAGGTTTTTTAATTGTAATTTTTTTAATAAACAATAATTATTGTTAAAACATATTAGTGTAGGTTACTAACAAAAATGAGTTGTGTTATTGGAACTCTTAATCTGGATTAATATATACTTACGGTATTTCGATTCCAATGTAGGCGTCATTTCTAAAGAAAATCGCAGTCGAAAACTTCTATTATTGTAAAGAGGAGAGCTCTTGCACACCTCAATGATTTTATAACCATAGATCTGTATGGACTAATATTAGAAATAGACATTTGTCATTTCTGTCTTTTAAATTTTTTTTGGAATTGTCATGTGTGTTCGTTCTTACAAAATAAAACAATATTTACATTTTCCAAAGTTTATTAAAATATTAATCGCCCATTCCACATAGAAATTAACATGGTAGCAGAGCGTTGAGAAACAAAAATGTCAGTCGTAAAAATTTCACCACTTGGAAAAGATAATTACGACACATGGGTGATTCATGCGAAAGCCTACTTAACAAAGAATAAACTGTGGAGGTATGTAACAAGATATCCAAAAGTAGATACAGAGGTAGAAATAGAAGATGATGAACTTGCTAAAGCCGAATTACTACTACTGATCTCACCGTCTGAATTAAAAGAAGTGAAGAACTGTCAACACACAAAAGACGTCTGGGAGAAACTTAAAGGTACTTATGCTAGCCAGGGTCCTGCTAGAAAAGCAACTCTATTAAAGAAATTGATCTTGACTAAACTAGGCGTTAATGCAGATGTTCGTGAACACTTAAAGACTTTCATGGATACAGTAGACAAATTAAAGGATTTAGATATAGAAATCAATA
The DNA here is from genome assembly GCA_963935595.1 of Schoenobius gigantellus. Taxonomy (NCBI): domain Eukaryota; kingdom Metazoa; phylum Arthropoda; class Insecta; order Lepidoptera; family Crambidae; genus Schoenobius; species Schoenobius gigantellus. Next base: position 7,344,968 of record OZ012555.1, on the reverse strand, counting down.
GAGATTTACTATCCATAATGATGCTATACAGCCTTTCGGACGAGTATGAGAATTTTAGAATAGCCATAGAATCTCAAGACTCGCTAATAAGTCCCGAAAAATTGAAAACAAAAATAATAGAGGAGAGTGAAGCCCGTAACAGAAATATCCAACCCAATACTAGTTCAGCTAATAACGAAGAAACATTTTATGCCTTTTGCAAAATCTGCAAGAAGAAGGGCCATAGGCCAGAAAAATGTTGGTTCAAAAATAAAAATAACAATGCAAACAAAAACAAGAAACTTTCAAAGAGTCAACAAAACAATTTGAATCAAAGGGAGAAAAATAACTTCTCTTGTTTTGCAATAAATCAACAAAAATTTCGAGATTGTTGGATATTAGACAGTGGCTGCACCTCTCATATGACATATTCAGATAAACATTTTAAAAATTTAAAAACTATGTGACAAATTCTTAAACTAGCTTCAAAAGATCATACTGCTGAAATAAAAGGATCAGGGCCTGCACAAATAGAATTAAAACAAGGTCCTGTTGAAGTGAAGAATGCTCTTTATGTTCCGAGCTTATGTGCCAACCTTCTATCTGTTGGAAAGCTAACTGATGCCGGACATACTGTAATATTTACAAAAGAAAGGGCAACAATTAAAGATAACAAGCGTGGGATTGAAATAAAAGTTCAAAGACATAACGATGGCCTGTATTATTTACAAACCATAAAGAATAACACTATTCACCATGAAGCTAATGCTACGCAACCAAAAGCAAAGAATGCTGATGATATACATTGGTGGCATAGCAAATTAGGACATATGTCAGAGAAAGATATGAAGCATGCATTGAACAATAATTTGCTTATTGGATTAGATTTTGACATTAACAGCAAATTAGACGATTGTGATATTTGCATTAAAGGAAAAATGAACAGAACACCTAGCAAGCCTAGCACAACGTCACGTACCAATCAAAGACTGGAAATTGTTCATAGCGATGTATGTGGACCCATACAAACTCCTTCATTAAGTGGAAATAAATATATAGTCACATTTATAGATGATTTTTCGAGATACTGTTATATTTATTTTATAAAACACAAAAATCAAGTACTTGAAAAGTTTAAAGAATACAAGAACATTGTAGAAAATTTTACAGAAAATAAGATAAAAATGCTTCAAACTGATAATGGTACAGAATACTGTAACCAAGAATTCAATGATTTCCTTAAAGAAAACGGAATATCGAGACGATTAACAGCACCATACACTCCACACCAAAATGGTATTGCCGAACGAAAAAATAGGACATTGATTGAAAAAGCGAGATGTATGATGTTGGAATCGAAATCACCATTACATCTATGGGCAGAAGCTGTTTACACAGCAAATTATTTGTCAAATAGGAGCATCAATCAAAGTATTGGACAAAAAACTCCATTCGAATTATGGGTAGGAAGAAAACCCTGTATCAACCATTTGCATGTATTCGGGGAAAAAACTTTCATCTTAATAAAAGGAAAAAATGGATCAAAATTTGCTTCAAAAGCAATTCTTGGAATGTTCGCAGGGTACTCAGAAACATCAAAAGCATTTAGAATTTATGTACCCACGAAAAAACAAACTTTAATTTCAAGAGATGTACGAGTTTTAAAGAAAATGTTTTTTGATGATAATAGCACTAATCATTCTGATAATTTTACCTTAGAAGAAACTGACACAACATCATCAAATGAAAGTAAACTTAAAATCTATCTTGAACCTTGTCATCAAAACGAAATTAATGATGAAGTACTTATCCAAAATAATACTATTGATAGTTCCGGTATACTCTGTCCTGATGAAATTGATAATAATACAATGATAGAAGCTCAAATAGAAACTGAAGGAAATGAGACTGTCGAAGACACTCTAGATGAAAACATAACTGAGAGTACAAATTCTGAGTCTGAGGAAAGAAATCTTCGTGACAGGTCACGGATTATCCCACCAAAAAGATTTGAGGACTATGTCTTAGCGGCTATAAATCAAGATGCTGCAATAGAACCTCAAACATTCGGAGACGCAATGCAAAGTAGAGAAAGTTGCAAGTGGCGACAAGCTATGCAAAGTGAAATGGAGTCACTGAAAGAAATGGGTACTTGGGATTTAGTTGATCTACCAAATGGTCGAAAACCCCTGTCTTGCAAATGGGTTTATAAAATAAAAACAAAACCAGATGGCACTATTGAACGATATAAGGCAAGACTTGTAGTCAAGGGTTTTTCTCAAAAACCAGGAATCGATTACGAGAAAACATTTAGCCCAGTTGTACGAATGAGCACAATCAGAGCACTTTTGGGAATTGCTGCACAACTAAATTTAAAATTACAGCAATTCGACGTATCAACGGTTTTTCTCAACGGTTCGGTCAAGGAGGAAATCTATATGCACCAACCTGAAGGATTCAGTGATGGCACAGAGAAAGTCTGTAAATTGAAAAGAAGCCTTTACGGTTTGAAACAAGCGCCGTTATGCTGGAACACTTGTATATCCCAATATTTAATTGAATCTGGATTTAAGCAATCAACTAATGATCCTTGTCTCTACTTCCGAAACCAAGTCCTGATTGCACTATATGTAGATGACGGGCTGGTGGCATCCAGTACCGAAGCAGCAGGAGTAAACTTTTTAAAAGAACTAAAGCAGCGCTTTAAGATTACAACCAAACCAGCCAGCTATTTTCTTGGACTAGAAATTGCTAAAACTAAAGATGGTAAGATAACTGTTAATCAAAAGTCTTACACCAAGAAAATATTAGATAGATTTGGAATGGCTGATTGTAAATGTGTTCCATCTCCGGCAATAAAAACACAGGAAGATGATGGCAAAGAAGCTAATATACAGAATTTTCCGTATCGTCAAGCGGTAGGCGCTCTTGCATATCTTATGGTTGCCACACGTCCTGATATAAGTTATGCAGTAAGTATGGCTTCAAGACAATTAGAGAATCCGACTAAGATGGACATTTTAAAAGTAAAAAGGATATTGAGATATTTAAAGGGAACAATGGAAACAGGGCTTATATTCAAAAAGCAAGATCCAAAGTTAATCTGCTATAGTGATGCAGATCATGGTGGAGATTCAATCACAGGACACTCGACTACGGGAATGATATTTCTGTTTTCAGGTCCGATTTTCTGGAAGAGTCAAAAACAACCTTCTGTAGCGATATCCTCAACGGAAGCTGAGCTTATAGCACTGACAGAAACAGCTAGAGAAACCATATGGCTTAAAGGACTCTTACAAGAAATGACACAGATTGAAATGCCAATAATTTATGTGGATAACGAGTCAGCTATTAAATTATCAGAAAATCCTCCCTACGAATATCACAGAAAAACAAAGCATATAAAGCTCAAACACTTCTTCATCAAAGAATGTGTAGGCAATGGTGAACTAATGGTGAAACATATATCATCTGAAAAGCAGCTTGCCGACATGTTCACCAAGCCACTTTTTGGGCCAAGACTAAGAGAGCTCAGTCAAAGAATTGGACTTCAAAATTTGAACTGCATCAGTTCATAAAAGTCCTGGGGATGTAAAGAGGAGAGCTCTTGCACACCTCAATGATTTTATAACCATAGATCTGTATGGACTAATATTAGAAATAGACATTTGTCATTTCTGTCTTTTAAAATTTTTTTGGAATTGTCATGTGTGTTCGTTCTTACAAAATAAAACAATATTTACATTTTCCAAAGTTTATTAAAATATTAATCGCCCATTCCACATAGAAATTAACAATTATCAATATTCAGAACAGTGTGTAGGTACATTAGTTGAAAAATGTGTATTATTTTCTTAGTCTTACCCACCTACTTTGTCTTACAAGGAGACTATTAATTTATATTTAATTTTAATAGCACCAGCACGTCACCATTTCTGATGTAGGTATACAATGAAGATGTTATGATCTATCCATGTGGATAAGATAATCTCTGCTGCAAATTAATTCATGTACCATGGTCACGTAGCCGTGTAGTTGCGCTATTATATACGAACGTGCTACAAACGCCAAGATAAAATGATGTTTTGCACTATACTCGTAGCACTCCAGCTTTGAGTTGAGTATGTTTGTATATTGTATATCCATACTATATACTATTATACTATACTATCCATATGTACTTAATATTATTATAGATATAGCTTGAGTCCCGGGAAAGGACATAGGACAGTTTTTATCGCAGAAATCATCCTTAAAGGGGGTATAAGGGGGAGGGGGGAAGTTTGTTTACGGAGTCAATAATCGCTGAATCGATTTAGATGAATATTATTACCTAAATTAATTTAGAAAGGTGGATACTATTCTAGAAATGAATAATCAAATTATTGAATTCATCGATTATACAAAATTGTAGGTATTACCACAGAATAAATAATAGTATTAAAGTAGTTTTACACTAGATTCACGTTTGCAGTGGGATCCACTTATTGAGTGCTTGGCAAGTTAAAAAATAAGACAACTCACTGACGTTGAAACGGCAAGATTGATTTACTTTTGTTATTTTTACAGTGTCATGGCGTATGGACTATTACTGTAGGGATCCGGCTGCTAGAAAGGATAGAAAAGATTTTTCTACTTTAAAAAAGAGCAGTTCGCGCTATTTATAATTTAGGAACAAGGGATTCTCTAAGGCATTTAATTAGAGAAATTAACCATAATTGACTTTAGCAGGACAACTACTGAAAATTTGATTTATGTTTTAAAATTCATTATCACTAGCACAATATGTCCTGTGATGACTAGTCTCTACATTGAGATTGGTAGCAGTGGCCTTAAATCATTTGTTCGATCTGTTAGTAGGACTGATCAACAAATTTTATAATTTTATAAATTCTTAACAGGATTTTATAATGTGTCGTATGAACTCTTTGGTAAGCGTATTTTAGTAATTATAGCATGTATATACCATAATTACGCCGGTCATAATAATTTTGGTGAAAGAAGTCGGAAGCGCAGGCTATTCTAGACTCATAAAAATAATAGGCGACCGAAATTTATATAATAATTTAAATTTTTTACAACATTTTGAGTAACCACTAGCGTATCCTGTAATTACTCCGGTAATGAGATTTGACAACCAGGGGGTCGCCCTTTAATTAACGTCCGAGGGAGGAAGGTATTAGAATAGCATCATTATTAATCATGACACGAACGTGACAATTACCTGTTTTTTTGGGTGACCAAGAAAAAATGTACCTGCTTAATTTTATTTGTAATATATTTTTCATTTAGAATATTTCGAAAGTAGGTCATTGTTTTTTATATACAACTAAGTCGGCAAACAGGCATACACTCCACCTGATGGTAAGTGTCACCTATGGTACAGTAAGCTTCTTGTTGAGCTCTTGTTAGTTCTTGTTTGACCTTTGGACCGTCCTTACGTCACTTGTAATAGTGGTGGCTTTCGTAGTGTAAATGTAAAGCTTGAATGGGATCGTACTGTACATGTGGTTCTTATGCTTCTCGCAGCAAATCTGCAACCCCCACTAGAACCACAGTGTACGTTGCCAACTTGCGACAGTATTCGATCGTAACTGGTTACGAAGCCTTAGTTTCGTACGCGGCCGAAACGGTAGAGTCACGGTTCCCATTTATTTCACTGCTATATCGTACCACTCAGACCGGGACACAGCAATGCAAGAATTGCTGCTTTGCGGCAAAAATAGGTAAGACAGAAGTACGCAAGCTGGCAACTCTGGGACAGAGTCTCCCTCCGGTAAACCGAGGGTAAACCTACTTAGGTATACGGCTGCAAATTACGAGAATTTCTCTATATGTCATACGTGACAAAACAATAATTTAAGCCCAATACAACATCTGGTGTAAAAAAAATAAAACAATAATTTTTGGCAATGACAAAAAACCTATACAGCCACACCACACGTCGATACTAATAAATTAACTTGGTAAAATCTTTATGAACAAATCAAATATCAAATTTTGCTTATATTTAATTTCTTTTTTCAAAAGGCAATGTCCATTTTCGGCTACCAGTTTGGCTTTGTGTTCAACAAAGCTATAAGGAAAATAATTTGCAAATTAATTATCTTATTATTTTAGCAAACCTAGACTCAAAGAGATTTTTATCAAACAACACTTTTGTCTACTTTTGTGAATATATATTTTTCAGTATTTGTTTCATTTATGCGATCAATAGTATGACATCTTCCGGCGTAGAGCACGGTATTCTATCCAATAATAATTGTTGTGTGCGAGAGGTCTAAATGCTGCAGTCTGTTAAGTGGAAATAAATAAAGGCATATTTTTCAATTTAAATCAGTAAAACAATAATAGGAATGAATTAAAATAAATATGAACTGTTTCCAACTATGATTTTAGTATTTTTGACATATGGCAACACGTATGCGAAAACGAGAAAAAAATCTCATATCATGTCAATTATCATTCGCTTTGTTTATCTGTATCATAAGTGTTATTTTCGTGATTTGTGCAACGCGGACTTTGTTTATTCATATGGACCCCGATAATTCTCTATCCGACGATCTTTGCAATCCCTCGGACAGCGATTTTCGGTCTCACTGTCTGGCTCAGCTAAAGACACCGAACGGAAGATTGTTTGTTATACATTTTACAAAATTGATAAGCGCTAGAAAAATCTATTTAAACACTTCGATTCTAAATCATGCTCAAATTCTTTTATATGAGGCTACTAACAAATTAATTATTGTAAAAATTATGTTGTACCTACCTAAATGAATGTTCATCATTAGCCAAGGTCTCATACAAAATGGACAATCCCCTTTATGGTAGTATTTTCTTAGAATCTGATGTAACAGTTACAAATACATATTAAAAATTTGCATATAAAAGCCATGGCATTATAGCGCTTAAACACTGTGCATATAAAACGGCGGGAAAGCCAATGGTATCGAACTCAAATGTATTTTTGGAACAATATTAGCCTTGTTTAACTTTCCTTATTTCCTTATATTCGAAATGAAAAGTTGAGTGTTTAATTCGAGTGAACACACCCATTTCAATCTCATTCTGTTGGCGCTCTCTACTAGCACAGATAATATAAAACTACAGCTATTAGTAAACACTTTGATACAAAATCATGCTCATATTCATATTAACATTTTTAACCGACTTCAAAAAAGAGGTTATCAATTCGACCCGTATGTACAACGTAATATTGTCAGAATTACATAGTTTTGTAAACTAGTTTCTAAACATGTGTGCCAAAGGAGATTGTCCATTTTGTATGAGCCTTTGGCCAATCATATACATTTATATAACTATATACCACTACCACCATTAAACAGCTCATATACATCCCCACTGAGGGGCTCGAGCTAAATTAGGATGTTGAGGCCTTAGTCAACCACGCTGGCCCAGTAAGAGCGTCAGATAAATGTACATATGAAATTCGTATAACGAAAAACACATTGGTAAATGGCGGTCTCGAGCCCCGGACCTCCCGATTGGAAGGCAATTGCCAAGTCCACGGCGCGCAGCTCCCATATGTTGACGAAATATTCGTATGAAAGGCGTCAATGGCCGTTATTGCTTTTAAATTATTTCTATCTCCTCAACAACATATATGGATTAGCGACAATATCATGTTTTCCATTCACACCCCGCCTCATTGCGTGCGAATAGTATCTTCATGCAACTAAGGAATGTAGCGAGTGCTGGTAACAGATAACGAGGGCTAATTTATTATTTCCTTTGCCAAGACCTTCGTACGCGAGCCATTCTTCAAGGCTCAGAATTTTTCCATTGCACCTTCTTTTAGTACGAACCATACATTATTCATGAGCGAAGACTTTAATTTTATTTATAAACGTGAAATATATTCATGCAGCATATAATTTTAATGCATAATATCATTTGGGCGACTGCTAAATAGGGAAACGTTTTTACTAAAACATTACACAAATGGATTGAGGAAAAGCTAGCGTAGCCCGTCTCTTATTTTTGCGTGGGACAGATTGTATTTGAAATATTTATAAAAATACTTTAATTCCTTGCTTAATATATTTTCTGTAGCTGAGCTTGGCTTTATTGAGCTAATATCAGCACAAATCTTTGCTGATATTGGCTTCAAAAGAGCTTTTGAAAATTCAAAAGCTCTTTTGAACCCTGAGCCTTTTGAGCCCTGTTTACATCTATAGCAGGCGTAGCACGGGTTGCCAAGACTGGACTCGACTCACGCATTATCTCACAATTTCAGTGACATAATTATGTCTTAAAGAGTAGCATGGTGGCGCGTATTTAGTGTGACTGACGTGATAAATTTTCATGACGCTCTTCAAGAAACACGTGTGACTGAGTTTTATCACAAATTTCTTGGCGTGCCTGTGCGCCGCCCGCTGTGGTTGTAGCAAAGGCTTTAATACTTTAGAAGATGTAGCAGAGCAGCAGTAGGAGAGCAAAAAATTTGTGATAAAACTCAGTTACACGTGTCCCTTGACGAGCGTCAAGAAATTTTTATCACGTCAGTCTCACTTATGCGCCACCGTGCTACTCTTTAAGACATAGAGATTATGTCACTGAAATTGTGAGATAATGCGTGACTCGAGTCCAGTCTTGGCAGCCCGTGCTTCGCCTGCAGGACGTCTATTATCTGATAATAGAATAGGCGCAAGAAACATACTTATCAGCTTTATCAGAATTATCGACGCATATAATAAATCAACATGTCGTTACTATACACAATAACATTTGTTTATGTCTAACTGTCAGGGAATAAAAATATTCGTCACCTTAAAGGCGGTTATAGCTTGCAATAGTCAGAGCATCAATTATATACCAACATACTTTCACAAGAAACAGCGCTGATAACACTTGACGATGCTATGTTGAAAATAGTTGAGAACCTCACTTCTCCGAGTGATTTTTTGTGGGCTAATGAAAGTTTCAAATAAATTATTTCTTTTTATAGATTGATTTGTTCAGTTCGTTAACGGACTAAGAATGTATGTCGTCGCTCCGTGGTTGCCCAAGTTATTTAATAAGATAAAAAATACTCGTTGTGTGAATTTTGGTATTCAAAGCCTATCCTAGGTGTCTGAATAGTAATCTACGTTTATGTGTACCTATTTGCGGCACGTCTTGTTTGAGTGTCGAGCGCCCTCTAGCTGAAGAACGAAGTAAATTTTGTCTTCGTGCAACAACTGTGCGCTCGAGTCGGTGTTTGTCGCCCTTGCCACTGTCTTGAGCTGAGACATCGTGTGCTGGCATAAAAATAATCAACTGTGATTTCGACACCAAAACCTTCCCGGGATATTCCGCAAGCATATACAGTATTTGTGGTCTTTCATAAAAGAGAAAGCAGTGTTGGATCGCGTCTAGTGACTGGCTAAGTGTACTTTATTAATACGACGAGGTTTTCAATACTTTACTTTAGAGGTTAATATTTGCCGATAGGCCAGCCCTGTGCTCTACGCTGACTATTGAAGGATACACTGAAAAAAATGGTCGCTTATCAAGTTGAAATTTTGCTTGATTGAGTAAAATATAATAAAATTAATCATCAACATTTTTAAAACTACAAACCACAAATGATTATGAAAATAAATTTGAAATGATTGAACGCTTATTAATTTTCTTATTTAATTTTGGTGACGTCACCTTTGTAAACATTAATGATTGTTAATTCCAATTAGATAAAATTATGAATCATTTCAAGCTTTGCAACTTGCCAAAAAAGTGATCAAGTTCTTAATAAAATCCACAAAAATCACAGTGACATCCAAAAAGTAATCTTATTACGGCCAACCAACTACCTATACTTTATTACTGTAATCATGCACCTTTGTGCGCTGGTATATAATTAAATAAGTTGCATGAATGAAGGTAACATTTTTTCAGTGTAGTTTAATTCGCTCCACCACTCCGTTATTATTTGTGAAGGTAATTTGCAATCACATCTTTGTGAAGAGAGAAAATTCAAATCAAATTCAAACAAAACTACAATAACCTATCCGGCCAGCGTGGTACAATAGGTCAACTTCTCCTTGTTCGAGAAGAGATCCATTTTTAGTAGTGGGACGTCACCCTTTATGTGAGTAACTGATAGTTTAGTAAATGAATCTATACTATACTTACTAATAGTTTAGTAAATGAATCTATACTATACTTACTAATAGTTTAGTAAATGAATCTATACTATACTTACTAATAGTTTAGTAAATGAATCTATACTATACTTACTAATAGTTTAGTAAATGAATCTATACTATACTTACTAATATTATAAAGCTGAAGAGTTAGTTTGTTTGGTTGAACACACTCATCTCAGGAACTACTGATTCAAATTGAAAAATTATTTTTGTGTTGGATAGTCCATTTATCGAGGAAGACTAGATAACATCACGCTACGACTAAAAGGAGCTGAGCATGAATGAAAAATGTTGCAAAAACGGGGAAAAAAAATATATCGAGAAACGTAGTTCGCGGGCACAGCTTAGTTTAATAATAAAGAAAAATTTCTTTCGGGCCGAGATCGAACCCGCTTCTTCGACGTACCGTGTCACTCTTGACCCCTCGACCACCGAGCTCTTTTCAGCACCAACGAAATCTGACTGTATTGATCTCTTTTGTACTCTGTTAAGCCAAGGTAGTCTTTATTTACTGGTAATAACATCCAATTTAGAAATCTTTACAGATTTCTTTCGAAAATTGGTTAAGAATAAAGCAAAGTTACTTTGTATTTTCTTTAAAAAAATGAAATTAAATTTTTCTTATTGATTTATTCATTTTTCAATAGTTTTGAGTATTAATATCACGGTTCATTTCTGCGTGCTATCATCAACGTCACCAATCCATGCGCATTTTCGCTGCGTTTTACAGTAAATTCGAGATGGAAACCTAGATAATGAACTTGGAGAAGAGCCCTTCACTACCAGTGAGGCTGAATCAATCATTCAATAATTTAAAAAAATATTTGCCATGCAACCCTTAGTTTAGTCAGTAAAACAAGAAAATAAATATAGAAATACAATATAGTCAAATCCGTCAAGTGGAAAATTAATATGAGGGGTAATGGGTTAGAGAACTTAATTTCGTTGTTTTTGAGATGAAATTTGATTTGGAAACTTTTCACCGTTGGGAATGGTATAATGTATTTGTTTGGGGAACAAATAACCTAGCCGAGTTGAGCCGTTAAATCTTCATTCAGGAATGGTAGGTAAAAAAATTTGGACGATTGAAAAGAGCTGTCTATTAAACCATATTTGAATAAAGTTATTTTGATTTTAATTACAACAACGTCAAAATTATACTACTTGTAGTATTGCCATTAAATACTAAAGTGTCAGTTTCTCAGTATCCTCTCTTACCTACGAGTATATATCAAAATTTGACGTAACATTCGCCATGAAAACATATCGAGTGATAAATATCTTTAAAGAAAATATTCCTTTCAGGCTCATGGATATTTGCGAGGCGTGACAACTGATTGATTGATCTCATCAGCCGTTTTCTCTCTAGCATTTCATCAGAAGCAATATCTATCTAATCGCCCAATGCCTAGTATGCTGTAATAAATATTATTTCGACATTGAGAAACCCAGAAATAAACGAGTACTTACTCGTACATACACATTGTATTTTGGTGAGAATTTTTATTATTATGGTGAAATTTTTGTATTTTGTACTTTTGTATTTGGCTGTACAAACGTTTGCCTGTTCCTTTTGAATATTATTTTGATGTCTAATCTTCTACAGATTTTTCAATCTGTCTGTACATGTGCAACGTGGATTTCTATTCAAGAATAAATAGTTAACTAAGTGAGAAATCTTATTATTACTTATTATAAACGATCAGTACTGTACCCTCGTGGTGGATATGGCGACTTAAGTCCGCCCTTCTTGGGGAGGCCTGTCCCCGAAGAGTCTTGAGGCCGAAACGATGATAACGACAAGCTACCAACATTTTTCATTCATTAAAGTTGATTTCAGTGCCCATCTCCGTTGAAACCAGAACACAAATGATTACCCGCTCAGTTCCAGTGGCATGGCTACCAAAACACGATAATTATGGTAATGCGGATCCGGTTCCGGTTTGAAGGGTAAGATATGGCAGTTAAATTACTGGGTACCGTGACTTCACATCTTATGTCACAAGTTGGTAACGTACAGTGTGGTTCTTTTGGGGGTTGCAGTTTAGCTGCGAATCTAACAGACAAGAGCCACATGTATTATAGGTGACTATTACCACTTACCATCAGGTGGGCAGTTTGCTTGTTTGCCAACTTAGTGGTATAAAAACAATGTGATAAAAACGTATTGTATTTGACAGTTCATCGCAATAAACCGCTTTATCATATCGTGTTTTGGTGGTCATGCTGGGGGACTGACGTTAGTACGATAACTTAAAGGTTGTATAAATAAATACTTGTTAAGGTGGTATCATTGATGGAGTCAGACCACTCCCCTCCCCTAGGCCAGCGCCAAAAGCTGTGGAACGTATAACTGTAAATCGAACCAATTTGCTATCGAGCAGCGCCTTTGAACAAAGCGCTATTGCGCTATATAGAATTTAACGAACATTGAAATTGACTTCATCAACATCGCGTTTGGCGCGTTAAAGACCGCTCTTTGATCTAAACGCTTCTTATTCTTGATCTTATTCTAGAAATAATATCATATTGATGTTTCTCGCTTGACTATTTGTTTTGTTGCTGTGGGTTGTTAAATCTCATATTTTACGCGTCCGAAATTTTTGTACAAACGTTCAACTTGAATAATTCATTAATAATGGAGTTATTTAAGGTAGCGCCATAATTGTTATGAGTTGATAAGTGATGAAAGCTTATACTCCCTACAAATGGTAGAGTTTTAAGACGGTTTAAATGAAAATGGCTAGGGTCTTTCCGTCTGGGGATTGCCCTGGTGTTCTCGGGCAATCCCCCCTTGGCGAGAGCCCGACCGGGTGGTCGGGCTTGCCCGGGCGCGTAGGTAGTGGAGTCGCAGTGTGGACCTTACCTAGCGCGCCCATAAGGGCAGGAAGAACACCGAGGGGTTTTAGTGGGTAGGCCTGGCACTCTGCCAGGTGGGCCCCACACACGCTCACCGTTTAGCCACGTTTAGGTGGGTACGGTGCGGTTGCGCATTTCCCCGCGATAAAAAAAAAAAAAAAGGTAATATATACGAAACTAACTTTTTTTTCCAAAACCATAACTTGCAATTAAAATTTCAACTAAAATTTTATTCATTCTGTCTGTCTTTGTCTTTTTTTTATATTTGATGGCGTCTGGCGTGGTCCACTGGATTTTGCCAAGCTCGGGCTTTTTGCTCAGATTTAAATTTAAAAAGTAGCCTATATTATTCCCAAGGGCTTAAGCTATCCATATACCTGCTATTTTCCAGACTCATCTTTCATCAAATGCATTGATGCATCGTCACTCACACACACGCTAGTATCATTTTGACAAGCTTGTATACCTTAAATATATCGGTGCTTCGCTTAGATCTTCCGCCAGAACGTCCATTTATTGGCAAGGCGTATCGTGGGCAGGTGAGGATGGCTGCCAAACCATCCTCACCTGCCCACGATACGCCTTGCCAATAAATGGACGTTCTGGCGGAAGATCTAAGCGAAGCACCGAGTGTAGCTTTCGCCATGTCAGCCCTGTGGTTGAAATGGTTCGCCACTCCTGGCTTTCACTGCTAGAATATAATGTCTTTAATGCAATTGGAAAGATGACAAATTTTTGTGGTATTAACGTCTGTCCTATTAGATTATGAAAAAACATTGGACACGTGCACATATTTTTTTACGGAATCAAAAACACGAGACGACACATTGATCTGAAATGTCTCATGATGATCAATTCTTTCTTTATAAAATTATACAATTTATATAGTAGATTTGATTTATCTTACTAGTAAAATATGTTTTAAGTGCAAAAGGTCTTGTTTGAGATCCACGAAAAGATTTTCTCCACCATTCTATCGCACCAACTATGCCAAGCACCGCCTTTCCGTTAAATAATGTTATTATTACGATGAGTGTTATCAACAATTTGATATTTTTTTCCTTAGTCTCCCGTATCTCAAAAAATTTTTTTGTAACTATCGTTCTCCAGCTGTCAATATTACTATTATGCTGTTAAAATAGCGTATACTGCGCTTATGTCATATATATCATGTATGTCGATTTCAATGATTTGTATTTAGCAAAAATTTGTTTTATAAATTTTAGTGTTTGCTCAACTGTCTTGTATTAATTTTTAGTGGAAACTGTACTGCTTATGTACCCACTATGATGTATTCATATGCACTATATCAAGCTGTTTGTTTTCATGTCCAAATAAAATACAATATAATAAAAAAGTTCGAATTTAAAGAAAATGACGTCACGCCTGTATAACAGCCGCTGTATACCTCTTCCGCCTCCGGCCCACCTAATTAGTACCGCACCCGTACCACGTCGACGCGTGACGTCATCGGCAAACTTTTCTGCGCGCGGCTAGTATGTTGTGACGTAGCGAGTATCCGCTTTGTCTGAGTAGGTTTTTGCTAGTTTTTTACTTGTCTAACTGGGAAACTTATTAGATATTAATTTTTTACATCCTGTCATAATTCCTATTGCATTTAAATATTTTTATTACAATAAACAAAATGTAATAAATTTCTTTAATACTAGCTGTACCCGGCATGCGTTGCAATGCCAAGTAAATGCCTTTTTTTTGCTAGGAACTCTCACGGGTGTCCCCATAACACCCAACCAAAGTTTCATTACAATCTGATGAATGGTTTCGGAACGCATAGAGGACAAACAAACATAGTAATACATTGATTTTTATTTATATAGACTAACTGTGCTTGCGAACCACTTTTCGCTATAATAAAGTTAAAAAGTTTAGGGCAATAATAAATTTTGAGGGCAATAATCGAGATAAAAACTATTCTATCTTTTAAATTGAACCAAAATACACTTACGTGCAATGAAATCGACCCACCTCCATAGGTTTCGATTCGGAAATATTGGTATATAAAAAATTAGACAAACAAAATCTGTAAATACAATTGGAAAGTATATCTCATGAACTTTATTTTAACATACTCTAAACATGGATAAAAGAAGTGTTGCTGACAATAGACTTATTTCTTTGAAAAACTCTGTTTCCCTTTGTTTTTTATTTTTTCAGTAAGTAATCTTATTTTACGCTATACTACGCAAATTTTATGACTGTGCAGCGTGCTAAAAGTTAATTGAAATAATGTTTATTCAAAAACTGATCGTTCCTACAGATTTTATCTCTTTAAATTGAGTTCTTTAAATTGAGATGATTTGTCCAAAATAAATTTAGGTCGTTTAAAAATTTTAGTTCTCAGTTTGTAAAATCAATAAACCTAAAATTGTCACAGTAAAATCTAGTCTAATGTAAGCTTAAGCTCTTGTTTAACAAACAGGGTTAAAAGATATTATTTACTAATGATAGATTTTGATTTGTCGAGCTCTGAACCAAAGTGTGCGTGGATCGATTTCATTGCTCGTAAGTGTATATAGAGTAAGCCAAATTTCATCAAATTCGGCGAGGTAGTTTCGGAACTTGTCCCGGACGAACACTGTGACACGAGATTTTTATATATCTATTAACAGATACAAACGTGCTAGCGCAAAGCCTGGCGGGGTGTGCGGAGGAAAGATGGGCGGGCGAATATCGCTACTCGCATAGCATCCTGTACCTAACTGTTAATTGCCCAAAAAGGAGCCTAATAATTCGACCAAATATTCGGCTCCGTACATTTTGGACCGAATATTCGTATTCAGTCAAACTCATATTAGACGTATCCCTACAATCAACAAAACGCGGAAAAAACTTCACGCAGTAAAGGAAATACCTAGCCAAGTCGACGCTGCCGCTGTCTAGTCACCGCGAAGCAAGCGCTTATAAGGGTCGACATCAAACGCTGTGAATATAGAGTAAGGAAGATTCAGAAGAGTCTGTGGCAATCTCAGATTACGTTTATGCAGATTGAATAATTCAGAGTCGGGGCGCACTGCGCTGCCTGGCGCCACGCCATCTCCCACTCAGAGTTTATCACAACGTATGAATGTGCTCCAGTTTTTAGATTGTATTAGAGCGGGCTGCGTGCATGCTGCGGGCAGTTCACTGGAATTTTTATAATAAGTCTGCCTTTTTATTTTTTATTATTTCTACATACGACAAGAAAGCTCTTGGCCTTCATCCTACCTGATGGTAAGTGACGATAAGGCCGAAGATCTCGACTTCTCATCAACCGAGGAACTGGCTATCTTACCTCTAATTGTCGGAACACAACAATGCTTTAACATTGTTATTATGACGACCAAGTTATGTAAGACGGTGGTAGCTAGCTAGGCAGGCTCAGAAGCCCTACCACTAATCAAACCGAGCAGAAAACTTTCTACCCCCATATGGAATTTATAAATAAAAATTAATCGCCAAAATGTATAATGTATACATCTATGACCGCATAGTTTCACAACGACTGCGCCAAATCGGATTGGATATATTGTGTTCGTTATTGTCAGGACAAGGTTTGTATAAAAGAAAATGTTTGAGAAATTAGACAAAAAATAAACAATTTTTTTTCATATAATAGACAAATAACTGACTAATTGACATTCAATTTTTCAGTTGCTTACCATTTGCTTACATTGATTTATTGGCAAAAAGTAAAAAAAATGTATATATTTTTTTTGTTTAGGAATATTTTAGAAGCCGCTTGGAGTCTGGATTAGTGCTCGGAAAGAAGTAATAGGGTCGATTAAAAAAAATAATTTAAAAGTGTGTTTCATACACCTTTCCTTAACCATTTGGGGAAGGCAAAAGTAATTATTCGTATGTCTGTAAAACTAATTAAACTTACTGAGTCTTTCTTGTATGATTCAATAGTTCTATAATATTTAATTAAATAATATAATTATTCATTAATAATAATAATAATAAATTTTGTTAAACTATATGTAGCAAATGAATTGATAGATTATTATTTTACATTTCAACAAAACATTACAGAAAGTTATGACAATGTCGAATTTAGCTGATTCACTGCGACGTAAGCGCGGGTTCAATTAAGCTCAACTTTGTTTAATTACTCGCCGGGCTATCTCAACTTAAATAGGCTTAGTGTCTAGTTTTTATCACCGAAGTTGGAAGTTTTAGCAGCGGATAGCACAGTTCCCGGCCATTAATGCGCGAAATATTAATTACAACTATGTTTCTACATACGAGTATTGTGTATAATGTCCTCTTGACAGATATTCGGTCTCAACAGAGAAAGCCATCTGCGAGGAAGATATAAATGAGTATAGTACACAAGTTTGCGCAATTACAATTGCACACTCTGTCCTTTCACTCGCATAGGAGTTAGTCGACATTACCGCAACGAGATTTAGCGTATGACATACCACTGTTTAACGTATCTTCAGTCCCTCACCGGGCCTAGCCCGGTCCGTCCCGCGTATTCTGGGGGGGACAACGTATGCCAAAGTTTTAGCGAAAGCCTCAGTTTATCCGGCCTAGCAGAGGCCATCAAGACGGTCGACAACACCGCGACCGTCAACCCCTGGAAAGTTGTGGCTCATAAGCGCCCTTGCAAAAGGAGAGCTAATGCAGTCACCCACACAACCACACTGACACAAAGGCCAAAAGGTCTACCAGAACGCAGTCGCCCCAACAGGCGCGCGAGAAGGGAAGCCTTGCGGCCTAAAGACATTACAGAGACGGCCACCGCAGCAGTGGAAACACAGCGCGAACCTGTAGAAATACAGGGGCCGTCGCAGACACAACCAACACCACCACCACCACCTCCACCACCACCATCAACCAACCAGCGGAGCGGGAGGCGGAAGCCGAGGGGTAAACGAGGTCGGCGGACTGCTGCGGCGGCTCCCACTGCTCCTGAAAAGGAGCAGCCTAGTGCTGGGAAGAGTTCGGGCGGGCCAGCTTCAACGAAGCGAACTCGTCTAGACGAAACCCAGTCACCTAGGGAGGATGCCAAACGCGCGAAAACCGATCCGAAGACTCGGCCGTCGGTGAGCTACGCAGATGCGAGCAACTCGCACCTGAGAGTAGCGGTCACCACCGTCCCGCCGAGAGACCTCTTGGCCGAACAGGCAGAAGAGCTGAGGGAGACTATCGATGATAGGATCCTACAGGCCATACTGTCTCCTCCGTACCCGAGCGCGTAGGCTCTATCTTTCCCCGGTCGGCCTTTTCTTTTAGAGGGGGTCCTAGCGATGTGGTGTGAGAATGCGAACGCACTCAGCTGGCTGGAGAAGGAGGTGAAAACCATACAGTCGCCCATAGCTGACACCACTCTGGCTGTCATCAGACAGTCAGAGATGAAGAAAAGGCTCAGGGTGGGGCTGCTTGTCCACACACGCATCACCGACGCTGTGACGCTGCAGAGAGTCCTTTGTGCCCAAAACCCTTGGTACTCGTACAAAGTTGATTCCTGGCAGTGCTACGACATGACGGTGGATGACAAGGCGCTGGGACCAGATTCCAAGGAAAAGGTGGTGCACCTGATCCTTGGGATACCAGAGGACCAGAAGCAGAGCATTCTGGACAGGGACCGCCGCGTGGCTCACATGTCTGGCAGCCACCGGCTGACAACCAAACAGCGGAGAGGGTGCAACCGAGGGAAGCCTCTTCCCCGGAGCCCTCCACCTCGGCTCCCCAACAGGGTTCGAGCCAGATGGAGACCACCTCCCCGCTGACAATAGGTGAAAGTGACACCAGCGACGAAGATGACGTGTTGCGGAGTCCCTAGTAGCCTACAAGTCATCCAAACAAACCTCCAGCACAAACAGATAGCGGCGGCTTCACTGCACAGAGTGCTGGAGGCAAATACTAAGACCGTCGCCCTGATCCAGGAACCTTGGATTAGGAACAGCAGAATTTGCGGTCTGAACAACATCGGTGGTAAGTTACTGTTAAACACAACAGTGGAAAAACCGAGAACCTGCATTTACATGCCTAACTCTGTAAAATCAACTATGCTTAACCAATTTTGTTCTAGAGATCTTACTGCAGTGAAGCTCTCCACAGATAACCAAACTATCCTTGTACTAGCTTCAGCCTATATGCCGAGTGAAGAGGACATTCCTCCAAGGGAAATGATGGAACTGGTACAACACTGCGAGAACCACGGCTGGGAGCTGATCATTGCGGCGGACTGCAATGCACACCATCCACTGTGGGGAAGTAAGGACACAAACAAAAGAGGTGAGTCACTAACCGAATACCTTTTCCAAACAAACCTAAATATCATGAACAAAGGCACAGAACCAACCTTTGTAAGCTCTAGGTATCAAAACATTATTGACATTACTTTGGCAACACACACGGCGGCGAACCTTATTAAAGGTTGGCATGTATCGAGCGAACCATCCTTCGCGGACCACTGTCGAGTATGTTTTCAATTGCTCTATGAATTACCAGACCCTGCTCCTTATCGCAACCCCCGTAAAACAAACATAGCAAGGTACACTAACACATTAACGAAAACACTAGACGAAACGCATGGCAGCGGCGAAACACCTAGCACGAATAGTATTGAAGAAAAAGTACAACTCCTTACTTCAGCAATAGTCAGAAGTTACGAGTTGGCATGCCCGATGTCTATACCAAAAGACCTCAACAAGAATCTCTGGTGGGGGCCAGAACTTGAAAGGCTGCAGAAAAAACTTAGAGCACTCTTCAATAGAGAAAAAAATACAAGAACTCCCGATGACTGGGACAGATACAAAGATGCGCAGAGACACTACAATGAAGAGGATCAGATTCCGGAGAACGCAAGCCTGGCAAAACATCTGCAGCAGCATAAACTCAACAAACCAAGCCGCCAGAATAAAGAAAGTATTGTCCAAGGGAAACACAGACCTCCTTGGTAACATCAAAAAAGTAGACGGCACTTATACCAAATCTGAAGAAGAAACCAGTGCGGTAATGCTGGAAACACACTTTCCCGGTTGTCAAATCGCGTCATACCTGGAATGGTCCGACGAGCACTACAGCACCCCGTCAACCGAAGAATGGGAAGCTGCAAGCAAAGTAGTAACTGCGGATAGAATAGAGTGGGCTATAAAGAGCTTTAAACCCTTTAAATCCGCAGGACTGGACGGAATATTCCCAGTGCTGCTACAGTGGCAGCCTAACTTGGTAGTAAAATACTTAGAACCTATATTTAAGGCTTGTATAGCCTTCAAATATATTCCCAAACAATGGAGAGAGGCGAAGGTAGTATTCCTACCCAAACCAGGGAAGGAAGACTACACTACGACGAAATCCTTCAGACCAATAAGTCTAACATCATTCCTGCTCAAAACACTGGAAAGATTGGTAGACAGACACCTAAGGGACGGAGCACTCCAAGAAAGACCCTTACATCCCCAACAACACGCCTATCGTAAAGGCAGGTCCACAGATTCGGCACTACATATGGTGGTCCGTAAAATAGAGTCGGCCATACACAACAAATCCTCAACTCTAGGTGCCTTCATAGACATAGAAGGAGCTTTTGACAAAACAATGCACAATAGCATTAACCACGCCCTTCAAAAGTACAATATAGAACCAGCAGTAACAAAATGGATCACTGAGCTGGTAAGCAGGAGGGCGGTTCAGATAGTGGGAAATAACACCGTTAGAGCAAAAGTGGTAAAAGGATGTCCCCAAGGGGGAGTCCTATCCCCACTTCTGTGGAACATAGTAGTAGACAGCCTCCTAAGGAAACTAAACGAAAGAGGCTACACTACTATTGGATATGCAGATGACCTGGCAATACTGATAAATGGGACTGCAGAAAACATATTGTGTACTAAATAAAATCTTCGATACTAAATTAAACTGGGCGAGTCACATGGAAACAATAACAAAGAAGGCATGCTTAGCATTTAACCAATGCAGGAGACTCGTTGGTAAGAAATGGGGTCTCAATCCAAAAATCACACTTTGGCTATACACTGCAGTTATAAGACCCTCTATAACCTATGGATCAGTGGTTTGGTAGCCCAGAACCCAACTGACCACAGCAAAAGCCAAGCTCCAGAGTGTGCAACGCTTAGCAACTACATCGACCAGTGGATGTATGAGAACCACTCCATCAGCCTCCCTAGAATACCTCTTACAACTGAGACCTCTAGATCTAGTCATACAAGAGGAGGCGAAAGCAGCAGCCCTAACACTAAGATCACAAGGACTATGGAAACGCAACATAGGAAAAACACACACGATAATCCTAGATTGGAGTACGAAAGAAATACCTCTTCTCGATGCCCCAATCGATGGAATACCATGCCACCATGTCTTTGGCAGAAGATACGATATCCAACTTACAGCGGAATCAAAAGATTGCTCTGACATTAAAGAAGTTAGGATATACACAGACGGCTCCAAGACCTCTTGTGGAACTGGGGCCGGCGTCTTCTCAACTGACCTAAATATCAAATTATCAATAACCCTAGATAGGCAGAACACCATCTTCCAAGCAGAATGCATTGGCATCACCAGAGCGGCACAGGCGATTGCAGCTTAACATAAAGATTATCTCAGACAACGCATCTGTCCTGCAGGCCCTCCAAAACAATACTATCAACTCTGTCCTTATACTGGAATGCTATAACATGCTCCAGGCCATAGCAGATACAAACCGGGTAACTCTGCAATGGATAAAAGGACACAGTGACTCACTTGGCAACGACGCAGCAGATGAATTGGCTAAGAGAGGATCAAACACGAAAGTGTATGGACCAAAGCCCTTAATGCCCATTCCACAGGCCTAAATAAAAACCTGGCTGCGTGAGAAAACTGAGGAAAAACATCTAACAGAGTGGAGAGCCAATGAGGGATGCAAGCGAACAAAAGACGCAATCCCGGTACCATCCAAAAAGCTTGCCCGTTCGCTCATCAGACTAAGGAGAGACAAAATCCGAAAAGTTATAGCTACTATAACCGGACATTGTCTTTTAAACAAACACCTATTCACAATAGGGGTGACAGACAGCCCTCTATGCAGAGTATGCATGGAGGCAGAGGAAACGCCACAGCACGTCCTTATGGAATGCACAAGTGTGGCCGATCAACGGGCGAGACTTCTCCATTCCCCAGCATCCATGCCGGAAGCATGTAGTAGCCAACAAAGGCTGCTGGCATTCTGGGAGGAACTGGGATGGATGGAGTAGGATGGAGGCTGACGTAACGTTAGGACGCACAATGGCCCAATCATGAGGCTAAGTGCGAAAGAACCCAGCCAAACTAACTAACTAACTAACGTATCTTCAGAAGAACGAAGAGGTTCGAGATGTTTCCCCAATCACGACTGATCAAGACTGACGTTGATTAACGTTATGTAACTGTGTTTAGACTTCCAATTAACAGCGGACCTTATACATCTTTGACGATGGGACATATAGGTACGGAAGGTGTTTTTATTGATCGTCTACGGAATCTTAATTTTACTTGTAAGCTCGGTAGTTACGCAAGGTATTTCGTAGACTACCATAGAAAACAATCGTAGCCTTTTGGCGTTGTTGATCGTCTCCGGAATGTAGTAGGTAACTACGTAAGGTATTTCGTAGATCTACATAGGAAACAATCGTAGTTGCTCGGCGTAGGCGATCGTCTACGGAATCTTAATTTTAGTTGTAGTAGGTAACTACGCAAGGTATTTAGTAGATCTACATAGGAAACAATCGTAGTCGCTCGGCGTAGGCGATCGTCTACGGAATTTCAATTTTATTAGTAAGCTCGGTAGTTACGCAAAATATTTCGTAGACATATACAGAAAACAATAGTAGTCGATTGTTGTAGTTGATCGTCTACGGAATCTTAATTTTACATGTAAGCTAGGTAGTTACGCAAGATATTTCGTAGCCATACATAGAAAACAATTGTAGTCGTTTGGCGTAGTCGATAGTCCTCGGAATCTTAATTTGACTTCTTGTAAGCTCGATAGTTACACAAGATATTTCGTAGGCATACATACAATAATAACAAGTCTTAGTCGCTGAGTGTAGTCGATAGGCTACGGAATTTATTATATATATTTAGCTATAGCAGGCCAACAAAACTCGACTTCTCCCACTAGTCATTTCTATTTTGACATTAGCGATTTATTATTAGTGATTTGACATCTTATTAATTTTGAGTTGATTTCAATAATTTGAGGGGACATTTTATTAATTCATTCGTTCATTTATATTTTGACATTAACGATTTCATAATAATTGATTTGAAATTTGTATTTGAGCTGACAATTTATTAATCTTAATTTGGTATTGATTTTAATAATTTCACCTCCATTTTGACATTTACAATATGAAAATGAGTGTTTTAAATAAATTGTATCATAGTTTAAGCCATACGTATTGTGTAAACATAAATTTTGCATGCCGACGTCGGCAAATCGTGTGTAGACTTCATAACAACGTACGTGACATCTAATTATCTCTATTAATATGATAATTGTATCCACGATTTGAGCAAATAAATATTATGATTATGATAGTCTTTGGAGATAATCGTGCCCTGGAGTGAAAGGTACACGGGTTAAAGTGATAAACAACTCTGCAACACGGAGTGTTACCCACAACAGATTAATAGTCAGTGGGTAGCGTGTTGTTGCAGTTTATGCAAATGCTACTACGCGGCTTTGGATGAAATACATAATTAAAGTGAGTTTCTTGTTTTTTTTAAACAGCAAAGTTGGCAAACAAGCAGGCTGCCCATCTGATGGTAAGACTTGCAAATCTAGCATCACAAGGACGCTAATGTATGATGTCAACTTGTGACATAAGATGTCAAGTCACAGTATCCAGTAATTTCACTGCCAGTTTTAAACTTCAAAGCGTAAAACAGCAACGCGAGCACCGCTGTTTGGCGACAGAGATTGGAAAGATAGACTCTGGTACAGAGTCGACCCTGTTGTGAGGCCAACAGGTTCCCTGTCGTAAAAAAACCGGTCAAGTGCGAGTCGGACTCGCGCATCGAGGGTTCCGTACAAACATGTAGGTATAAAAGTGAAAATTTACGGTTTTCGCAATTTTTCCTTTATCTGTGCTGTAAGAGGTTACTTCGTACCAAATTACAAGATTCTGAGTTCACGGGAAGTACCCTGCAGGTTTTGATTTCCATGCGAGTGTCGAAAATTTGCGGCATAAACGGCTGTATCTTTGCGTTGGCTTAGAAGTTTGATTTTTTCACAGCTCTAAGGGACAGTAGACCTAAGTATATTTGATATAAATTTCAACTTGATACCTCTACAAGTTCCTGAGAAAAAGGGTCTTGACAGACAGACAGACGGACGGACAACAAAGTGATCCTATAAGGGTTCCGTTTCTTCCTTTCGAGGTACGGAATCCTAAAAAGGACTGGAAGGTACAAATCTTGATAGTGATATCCATATGAAGTCACACACAGAAGGTGGCTATGTTTATCCTATTATACCGGGTGATCAATCTAAATGGGTCAGTAGGGAGAAATCAGAAACTATGAGAGATAGCGAAATCTGTTCTTAGGAACCATGGCGTTGATTTTAGATTTAATAATAATGGCATTCAAATTTTTTAAACTTTCATACATACATACCGGGAATCGAACCTGCACGCGTAGCACTAGGATCGCGAGAGTATTTTCTCGGCCTATTCCTCTACGTCGAAATGTCAGTTTTGACAGTACGGAATGAGTTAGCTATTGTTTGGTATCGAGAAAGTGACATTTAATGATAGACATATTTATCTTGGGGTATTTGTGCTACGCGTGCTGGTCAAAATCTCTGTACAAAATGTTATAAATTCTGCAAGTTTTTCGTAGTTATTGTTGATGGTGGACTCAACTGGACTCAATCGAATAATTTATCTGAAGAGACCACTTATGCATATCTTATCTGCATGCATCAATATTATGCATTTTTTTTTGGCTTGCACGGCTTGTGCATCAGCCACAGACGATGGTTTAAGGTGGAAAATCGGATCGATCGGTTTATGGGATTCAAGGATCAAGGACAGTAGGGTAGGTATATAATTTATTTTATAATTTAATATTATTAGTATATAGATAAGTAGATATAATATTATAAATATTTGGATTATTCATTGAAAGTAAGACTGGAATAGACGAAGGAAGAGGAATTTGCAGTGAGATCAAACTAGAAATAAATATCAAGGCATCATTTAAGGGACAAGAAAAAAATATGTGGTCCAGATCCCCAACATCAGACCCACACTCGTAAATATTGCTGTTGACGATATTGAATTTGGCCAAGTGAGCGGGTGTGCAAACGTGACCAAGTCTCATGCGAATTAAATTGGTTGTGGAGAACTTATTGAGATTTATTTTGAAAAACCATGGTTTAGAAGGAATAAACGGCTGAATATATGCATAATATTTTCCTTTCAATTAGCTGGTCCTTTTCCAAAGATCCTCCCAAGATTTGTATAAATCAAACTTAGGGAGGGCAACAAGATCAAAGCTGTAATTTTTGTACGGAAACATGTCCCCGCAGTCAATTGCCTCTTTTGCTAGCTTATCAGCTTGGTCATTGCCCCAAATACCTTCATGACTGGGGATCCAAATGAAATTAACGCTAATACCTTTATCTGGACATTTATAAAGTAAGTTTCTGCAGTCAATAATTATTGGAAGACAATTGTTATTTTTAAAAGGAAATCTTAGCATTGCCTGCAGTGCACTCTTGAGAGTATTACAGCTTTCTTCAGTTTCATTAAAATTATATATTCAAGAGATTTCAGAAGGCCATAACACTCTCCTGTAAAAACAGATGTCTCTTTAGGTAACTTTATTTTTTGAACTATTCTGTATTGATGATGGTATAGGCCAATCCCTACGTTACCTTCATTTGTAAATTTTGATGCATCACTGTAAATATGATGCCATTCGGGATAATCCCTATCTAGATAAAAATTAAGATATTCATTGGCATTGCCATGACGCTTAAGGTCATAGTCGAAGGAAATGTTAGGACATATTATCAAAGATTCAAAATCATTACCAAAAAAAATTGGGAGAATTGAGATTGATGAGTGGGGGCTTGCAAAGCTATGAACTTTCGGTAACTGTTTACTAGACATGGGGTGCATTTGTTTAACCAATATGAAGATGAAGTTATGTTCTCGGACAAGGATTTTAATTTACTGTGAAGGGGGTGGGTGGAAATTTGTAGAGCACGGAATAGAAATCGGTCACTGAGATATTGACGGCGCAGACGTAAAGGTGGCTCAACACATTCTACTTGGAGTGCATTAACTGGACTGGATCTCATTGCCCCACATACAATGCGCAAAGCTTTAGATTGAATTTTATCTAGCTTATCTAAGCCAAAAGCACTACAGGGTTCTAAACAAAAAGTGCCATAATCAAGTATACTTCTAACTACAATAATTTAAGTGAGGTGGGGTGTGCGCCCTACCAAACACCGGACAGACATCTTAGAATATTTAAAGCACGTTCACACTTTGAGGTAATATAGTTAAAATGAGGCAAACTAGAAAATTTTGAATCTAAAATTACACCTAAAAACTTAGCTTCTTTAGCGACTGGAATATTTACAGAGTCATACATTACAGATATAGGAGGTGGAAGCCGCATTCTAGAAAAAAGAACGGCAGAGCTTTTAGGCACAGATAAACTTAATCCATTTTGATTAAGCCATAATTTCAATAATGTAAGCGATGAGGTTATATGTGAGGATAAGTTTTCAATAGACTGACCAGATGAATATAATAATAAATCGTCCGCATATTGAAGAATTTTCACATCATTACTAGAGACTGAAGAGTCTAAGTCATAAGTATAAATGTTATACAAAATGGGACTTAAAACTGAACCTTGAGGGAGGCCTTTCTAAATTAATCTAGATTTTACTGTATTATCTTCCAAAACTAAATTGATTTCTCTTTCCTTTAAAATATTAATTATAAAATTAACCAGTATATCTGGAACGTTCAAAATCTTTAATTTATGCTTGAGTATAGACAGTACCACATTATCATAAGCAGCCTTTATATCTAAAAATACTGCTAATACAGACTGATTTTTGGAAAAAGCAAGACGGATATCAGTAGTAAAAATACTGATACTATCAATACAACTCTTTCCCTTTCTGAAACCATATTGAGTGGAAGATAGAAGACCATGGCTCTCAATATACCACTCAAGGCGATTTTTAACCAAGTGTTCAGCTAATTTTGAGACGACCGATGAGAGAATTATTGGACTTGAGTATTGGAATCACCTCCTGTGATTTCCATGAAAATGGTATATTTCCAGTAAATATTACAGTGTTTATTATAGATAAAAAATATTTTAATGAAGTGTCTTCCAAATGTGAGAAAAAAGAATATGGAATACCATCTTGTCCAGGAGCAGAATCCCTAACGTATGATAATACCCCTTTCAACTCAGCTAAGGTAAATGGTGAACTTAAAAAGTCTTTTTTAGAGAGATTTTTATACTGTATGCTTTGCCTGATACTTTGAGATTGATCTGTACGAAGACTTTAGTCTGTACCTATACACACGTCCTGCATATTCTGTACATTCTGTAACTCTTGTTGATGTTGTTGCGGTACAAATGGAGGTGCTAGGTTATCTAAAAAAAGGTCAGCTATAGAAGGATGGATAAATGAAGGCCAGATTCTTTGAAAACTGATTTAAATCTACGAATATTTCTCCACACAATTGATGGAGGAATATCTGGCGATATGGCAGAACAAAAGTTTTGCCAGCTATTTTCTGTTTAAAAGCTTACGAGAATTCGAAATGAGATCTGAAAGAATAATAAAGTTTTCCATAGTTGAATCATGTTTATAATTCCTTTCAGCAGTTTTTCTTTGTTTAATTATGCCAGTACACTCAGCATCCCACCATGGTGGGGATGGAATTTTAGAGGAATGGATTTTTTTTAAAGGAAACAGTTCATGTGCAGTGTCAATTAAAATTTTACTAAATGCATTGGAACAATCATTTAAATTATTATTATTTATTGATGGAAGAGAAATATATTTGTTCTGAACTGCCTGGGAATATTTAAGCCAGTCAACATCATATAATTTATACTTAATTCGAGGTTGTTTACATGATGATTTAACTTTTTTACCAGGAAATTCAACAATAAGTGGGAAATGATCACTACCGTAGGTAGAATCTAGGGTGTTCCAGGTGAGGGATGATGCCAAATTTGGAGAACATTATGTCAAATCCGGCACACTATTACCTTCACCAGGAGTAGTACGTCTAGTAGGGCTGCCATTATTTAATAAACATAGATTTTCACCATGCAACATATCTAGTATCCTTACACCGTAATGATTGGAATTTGAGCTACCCCAAGAGACATGCTGGGCATTAAAGTCGCCCATGATGAATATGGGTTTGGGCAGGTTAATGAAAATATGTTTAATTTCACTATATACAGATGAAGATGGGTGTGGAATATATACAGACACAAAACATATATCATTAACAATACATGCAATAATTGAAAATTCATTACTATGTACAGGGATATTTACATGAGAAGATACAACAGAGTGCTTAACTAGTAGAGCTACGCCACCATAGCCATCTGTTCTATCTTCTCTCAGGCAAGAATATCCTCTTACCTTAAAATTATGAGCTGGCTTTAGCCAGGTTTCTTGTAGTGATACTACAAATGGTTCATATTTATTAATCAAATAAAACAAGTCAGATTTTTTATTGAATATGCTTCGACAGTTCCACTGGAGAACTGAGCTGGCCATTATTACAGTTATCAAAGTTACAAATATTCAAAGAAATATCTTCGTTGGACGGTAAAGAAATAATATTAGAGGCACATAATGAGTTGATAATTGTAGTGATTAATTTCTGTAGATCAATATCTAATAAAGTCTAATAAAGTAAGTGCAGTGCCAACAGATGGAAGAGTGAAGTTATAATCTTTTGTTAAATCTCCATGAACATTTTGGTCATATCCCCTACTAAATTTTGGTAATGATTTTGGTTTTTGATAAACAGTTTTTTTATATGTTTTGTTATTGTTATCTTTACTAATGAAAGAGCTATCAGTCGGTGCACTAGTATGATATTGAGGTAAAGAAGGGGAAGATACAAGTACATCTGAAAAAAGTTTTGAGACTGGCGGATGTAACTTTATTGCTTCTGCATAGGAAATATAACTTTTTGCCATTGATTCTTTGATGGCTCTTTGCCTATTGTATTCTGGGCATTTTCTACTTGTTGCATAATGTGAACCTGAGCAAAGACAGCATATGATACTATCTTCTTCAACTGAGCATTTGTCGCCTAAATGTCCCTGACCACACCTAAAACACCTTGGGGTGGACCTACACTGAGATTTGATATGTCCATACCTACAGCAATTAAAACACTGTATAGTTGGATAAATATACAAGTCTACAGAAAGAGAGTTATAGCACAAGTAAACCCTTTTGGGTAAAACTTGGCCATCAAAGGTAACAACTACAGTTTCAGTAGGTGGAAATTCAGGCTGACCATTAACAATAGTTTTTCTTCTCAACCTTCTAATTTTCAAAATGCTTCCACAACCCAATGGGACTGATATATTACTCAAACATCATTATCACTCCAATCAACAGGAACTCCCCGGACGAGACCCATTCTAGTGATATTTAATATAGTGTTACTGAGAAAGGCATTAGCGTCAATGTAAGAAGAAAAAGAAATAGATAAACGGTTACGACCAATTTTTTTAACACTACCATTAATAATATTTTTAAACATATTCTTCTTCAAAAAATGACCAAAGGAAACAGGATGAATTGATATATTTTCATTCGGCACAATCTGTTCCTTCTGTACATGAATCATAAATGGAGAAGCATCATAGCTATTATACAAATTCCGTCCAACAAATACACGATCATTCATATTATTATTTGTGTGGGATCTGAAGTTGGAATATTAGCTGACGAGGGCTGTGAATCCACCAGGTGAATAATTGGAGATTGTGATTTTTCAATTTCTAAATGACAGAGATAGTCAAATTCATTATTTGTTATTTCTGACGACCTGTTTTTTCTTTTCTTTTTATTGCAATGTTTGCAGATTTTTCTTGCCGAAGTTCTTTTACGCTTGGTGGATTTACACTCCGAATCAGTATCCAGGATGGACCCCTCAGTGTCCATTCCAGAAATGTTGTGATTGATTGTAACAACATTGGAACATTCAGGGCTCTTAACGATAGAAGCATTTGATGTCACTGGAAAAGATTCAATCGTAATAAAATTAGACGCCTGGGGGACAGTCCCCCCAGGATCGTCTGGGACGTTCATTTACTGGTATAGAATTTTGTAAAAAACTTACCAAATATCGGCTATGTAACACTAAAAATATATAATGTGATCAAAATAGAGTTAGATAAATACAATTTACTACCTACTTGATCCTCTAAATTATATTTAACAAAATAAAAAAATTTAAGCCAAGAAAAAAGACACCCGTCGCGTTTGCCGTTTCCCGCGCTTTCTATTATGCATTACATATTGCGTTTATTTAAAATTAGAACATATTTGTTCAGCGGGCCAATTTATTTAATATTTAAAAATACTTAAATGAAATAAATATCTTATTTTTGAGTTTTTTTTTCAATTATTTCAACAAGGTTCCATTAAAAATGTGTTCCTTGTGATTTATGATTCACACCATCAACAATACCAACGAAAAAACTTGCAGAATTTATAACATTTTTTACAGAGATTTAGACCAGGTTCGATTCCCGGTTATGTTAAAAAAATTTGAATGCCATTATTATTATTGAATCTAAAATCGACGCCATGGTTCCTAAGAACAGATATCGCTAACTCTCATAGTTTCTGACTTCTCCCTACTTGACCCATTTGGATTGATCATCCTGTATAAGTATAAAAAACGAATCCAACCAAAGAGCGCGGAAATAACTGTCGCTCAAGAGCATGAGCCAGCTTTTCTCTTATTGATAACAGTGACAAACGACTATCGAATGACTGGAACGAAGCCAGGCATCCATTTGGATCCGTTTTATGTCTACCTCGAACTATTGTGAATCAAGCCTATTCAATTAATAAAGATAATTAAATAAATAAATAAATAAATAAATAAAAGATGTAGTTACACTAGAAGTGGCGACGACTTCGTGACAAAATCGGGTAGTTACCGGTATAAGATGTGGTATCTTTCAAATCAGACTGTCAACTGTTTGCCAAATATCGCGTCTATTCAGCCTACCTACACTGTCTTTCTAGTGCCTGTAGCTTGTAGTTAGGGACCGGCTTTAAACAGGTTTACGTTCCGATGGCAGTGGTTCAGTGTGGGCAGATCTTTTGGCTTTTCATTGTAAGTGTAAGGGCCTATTAAAGCGTGTGTCAGCTTATCCAAGTTCATATTTAGTAATTCATCCGTTGTCCATTTATATTAAGATATAGTTATTTTTATAATATTAATTAATATTGAATTTTTGTCAATGATTTGAACCCAAAAACAATTCGATAGCATTTAATAAACATTATCTAAATTATCGCATTTTATTCACTGTCAATTTTCTTTTATCAGAAATTTCCATTTGCATCCAAAATCGTTCAAGCGAGATAACAAATAGATTTTGGAAAGAAAAATGTGATACTTGAATATTAATTATGAGTGCTCATAAATAAATGTCCAGCTGCGCTGCTGCGATCCATTTTTCTTTGCTGTAATTTTATTTGATGCAGCCCCGTGATAAATTGGCCATCTTTGGGCATCCGATAAAAGGAAGACAGCTTAGATTTGTCAATGACACAAATGATCACCCCATAACGGTATGGCCAATCGCTGCCAAGCCAATAAAGCTCTATTGCGATAGTACGAAGGGCGACATTCCTCTCGTGTGAATTCGAAGGGTTTCAAAAACAAACAGAGATGATTTCGTGCAATAAATTTCAAGTAAATTGTGCCGGAATACGTTTGTCGATGCTCACGTCTGTCATGGCCGTGATTTGATTAAATATTGGCCCTGTGATCGGTTATATGGGGTCCTACTTTAGGGTTCTGTACCCAAAAGGAGAAAACAAAACCCTTACGGGACTATTTTTCGGTTAGTTGAAGAAGTTGCAGCAAATAATTTTTCCTCATTTATGTATTTTCATATAAAATTAAGCTCTCGTTGGAGGATTTTTACTGCTAATCAGTATTTTTGTAGATTCCTTTACATAATCGGTGAAGATTAGCTCTGAAATCCAAATACCTGGTAAACTTCGGATCATAGCGGGGTAAGTTCGAACTATCTTTTAAAAGCTGCTGATGTGTGACTTAAAATATAAGGTTTTCATTAGATAAATATCAGGTTTTATCTCTTTTATAAATATTCAGGTATCCTGCATACATCTGCGAAGAAATTCAAAGGTGTATGTAAAGTCGATCAATCCGAACTGGGCCAGCATGGTTTACTAACGTTGGGCTCGAGTCTACCCTAAGTTAGTATGTTTAACCCTGACTTAGGGTCGACTCGAGCTGCTCGATGTGTTGTGGTGGTGATGATGAAACATGTATCTCCTCTCATCAGAGCAACTTCGGCAGACTGAAGGGAGAGGCAGAACAAAATGGTATTTTATATTATGTTGCCAGCATTAAAAATGTTGCCGCGTTAAGCAGTTATTTGAATTATTCGATCTTTCCCCGATCCGTTCTCACCCCAACGTACATATAGGACCATTTTGTTGTAAGTCTGTCTGTCTGTTTGTCAAGACCTTTTTTCTCGAGGACGCGAAGGGATATCAAACTATTTAAATTAAATAATCGAGCATATACGGTCCCTTTTAACTGTGAAAAATCGTATTTGTAACTCATTACGATCAAAAGATAACTGTGATCGTTTATGTAGCAAATTTCCGCAAATTTTGCAATTTCACAAGAGAATCCAAACCTTTGGGTGCTTCCCGTTGATCTAGAATCATCAAATTTGGCAAGGAGCAAGATCATATAGCATATGTTAGGGAAAAAATCTGAAAACCGTTAATATGTGCATTTATAGTTAGTAACTAACATTCTTAGGTATATTTGTACGGAATCCTGAGTGCGCTTGTCGAGCGTAGTCTGCACTCGATGAGCGCACAATTTCTGTTTACATTTTGCTCTCGATAAAAATCAAAATAATATTGATTCATCATTCACGGCAGGTAAAAATTTGGACGATCCAAAATAAAAGAGCTTTCTATGAAGTCATATTATATTTGAAAAAAGAATATTTTGATTTGATTTGATATCCAATACCCTTATAGAAATGAAAGAGAGTTTTAATAGTTGTTTTTTGATTCTATAATATAAAGCTATTGAACGTATTTTAACAGCTAGACTTTTTTTAGACAACTTCGGATTTATAGTTCGGATTCTTTTTACTGCAGGAAAAATGCATTTCCATGGGAATGCAACTAAAGACCAAAGGTGAATTTGCGGACGAAAAACTAGTAATATGATACTAGTACGAGTAGCTACTTATAAGTCTTTGAATTAGAGTCTTGACAGACATACTGACATGGCGATACTTATTTTTTTTACACAACAGGCAAGCTGACGCTAAGTGACGATAAGGCCGAAGGAAGCGAGATTCACTAGCAGGCCTATTCGCTAACTTCGGTTGGTAACTAGAACTGTCATTTTTGAAAGACACTTTATATCCATTACTGGTTTATTGATCTTATGTATTACGGCAGCGTTCATGATAGCAGTAATGGATGTTAAGTTCCTTTCAAAAATGACAGTTCTAGTTAGCAACCGAAGTTACAGAATAGGCCTGCTGGACTCCTTCATTATCGTCATCACAGTTCATATATACGTCCCTACCAAGGAGCACGAGCCTACCCTAACTACTTATGTTAAAGCGATTAGGCCTTAGTCAAACCAGTTTGGCCCCGTGCGGATTGTTTGACTTCACATACACCTTCGAATTACTTCGCAGGTGTATGCAGGTTTTCTTACGATGTTTTCCTTCAACGTAGGAGCGTCAGATAAATTTATATATGAAATTCGTCAAACGAAAAACACATTGGTACATGGCAATCGACCGCGGGCCTCCCGATTCTACTCGGGGCATAGTCCAGTGACGAGGCCACAGCGCCACCGACGCTCTCAGCGCCACCAATGCTCTCAACCTGGACTTCTTAACAACTCACATCTAATTTCCGAAGCAAAACAATGTTATTATGGTGACAAACTTAAGTAAGACAGTAGTAGCTAGCCAGGCGGACTCAGAAGACCAACCATACCAAGCAAAAATACTTTTGCTCCTATGAGGAATCGAACCCCGGAACTCCAAATCAATTCTGGGCGGTCTCAACCCCTAGACCAACAGGGAGTTAAAATTCATGAATTGTGGAACCTTTGTTTTTACATAGTTCCTATGCTAGTCGATATTCGTGTGTGGAACTGTCTCCGCAGACTGCAGGGCTTGCTCAAACAAGCAAACTTATCACGGTTCCTACAAATATGAGCATTAATCGGCCAGGCGGTAAAATCGAGGGTATCGGCCGGTGGTGTTGCTCGATGAGGCGGGAAATTTCCTGGAAAAAATCCTGGCTTCCCGCATCATCGAGCACCTAGAGGACCGGGGGCCGGACTTGGCTAATAACCAGTTCGGCTTCCGCACCGGTCGGTCCACTATGGACGCAGTGGCCCTCCTCAAGAGGTGGACTGTGGAGGCCACGGCTCGTGGGAAGGCGGTGGTTGCGGTGTCGTTAGATATCCGCAACGCCTTCAACAGCCTGCCTCACGAGTGCATTAGGGAGGCACTCCGATTTCACAGAGTGCCTCCGTACCTCCGCGCTCTCGTGGAGGATTACCTGCAAGGCAGAACAATTCTCTACGAGGGGCCGGATGGACGCGTCCATACGTGGGCAATGGCGGCAGGTGTGCCCCAGGGTTCCGTACTAGGTCCTCTACTATGGAACCTGGGGTACAACTGGGTCCTGCGAGGCGACCTCCTTCCACAAATGGAGGTCGTGTGCTTCGCTGACGACACGCTTGTCACGGCGACAGCAAAAACGGGGGAGGAGGTGGCCCAACTTGCATCGGTCGGCACTTCACTTGTCGTCCGACACATCCGCCTCCTGGGCCTGGACGTGGCTCTCGATAAAACGGGAGCCATGATGTTTCACGCCTCTCGTCACAGGATCCCACCGGGGCTCCGTGTCCGAGTGGAGGGGGTCCACATAACGGTCGAGGCACACTTCAAATACCTCGGCCTGGTTTTGGATCCCCGATGGAGCTTCGAGGAGCACTTTAAGCTCCTCACTCCACGGCTATGTGCCGCCGCAGCTGCACTCAAACGAGTCCTCCCCAATGTGGGAGGGCCAGGATCGGCGTACCGTCGACTGTATCACGGGGTGATACGGTCGATGGCACTCTATGGAGCCCCGGTATGGGCGGAGTGCCTCTCCCCCCGAACGGTGGCCCTCTTGCGACGTCCGCAGAGGGTCATAGCAGCCCGGGCCGTGCGAGCTTATCACACGGTCAGCCATGGCGCGACCTGCGTTCTTGCGGGCCAAACGCCGTGGGATGTCGTTGCACGCGTCCATGCGGAGGTGTATCGACATCGGGTTGCCGTTAGAGAACGGGGGGGACGACCAGCTCCTGAGGAAGTGGAGCGGGTTCGTACCCAGGCGCAGAGGGAGGCTCTGCGTCGATTGGGCGAGGCACTCGCCTTCCCAGCTGCCAGCCACCGGACTATAGAAGCGATACGTCCGGTGTTGGAGGAGTGGGTAGGGCGCAGGCAGGGCGGTCTCTCGTTCCGCATGGTGCAGGTACTGACTGGACATGGTTGTTTTGGTCACTACCTGCACCGAGTCGCGTGTCGGGAGGAAACGCCGCAGTGTCATCACTGCGACGCTCCTGATGACACTGCCGAGCACACCCTGTTGGTGTGCTCGGCCTGGCGACGCCAGCGCAGTGAACTCAACGCTGCGCTGGGAGGCGGAGACCTCTCGCTGCCGAGCATGGTCGTGGCCATGCTCTGCGGCGAGGCGGAATGGGGGGCTGTCGCCTCCTTCTGCGAGGACGTCATCTCGCAGAAGGAGGCCGCGGAGAGGGAGCGGGAGAATGATCCTCAAGCCGCTCCCATCCACCGTAGACGGACAGGCAGGCGAAGGCGGGCATTCGCTCAAGCGATGCCCGTCTAATGACCCTGCCGTGGAGGCCTGCGTGCACGGTTGGCCCCGTGCACGCCGCCGTAAGGCCCTCCGTTCGGGGATTGCCCTGGTGTTCTCGGGCAATCCCCCCTTGGCGATAGCCCGACCAGCCAGGTCGGGCTTGCCCGGGCGCGTGGGTAGTGGAGTCGCATTGTGGACCTTACCTAGCGCGCCCCTAAGGGCAGGGAGAACACCGGGGGGTTTTAGTGGGTAGGCCTGGCACTCTACCGCGAGAGCCCCACACACGCTCGCCGTCTAGCCAACGGCGGGTACGCATTTCCCCCCGAGAAAAAAAGGCGGTAAAGTCGAATATAGTAGAATATTCGGAAAAAGCCGCTTGGCTTTGCCGCACCTATACACTCGGCCGGACAACAGCGGGACGGATTTAATCGGTACAGCCGGGCGGTAAAATCGAATATAAGTAGTTATGTAAATGAATGTTCGGAAAAAAGCCGCTCGGCTTTGTCGCACCTATACACTAGGCCGGGCAACAGCGGATCGGCTTTAATCGGCACAGCCGAGCGGTAAAATCGAATATATGCAGTTAATTGGTTGGGAAAAAGCCGCACATAATATACTGTCCGCCCGGTCGGGATTTGTTCTTCTTTGTCCCGAATGAACAAGCCGAATAAAGTCGAACAAGTACAGTACAAATACTGCCGAATTGACAATGCCGGCCCGCTTATGTGTCGCAACCCTTATCTATATTGTCCATCGACGGGGCGTTCCAGTGTCGGGGAAACCCCAATTCTCCAAACTAAACTGCACAGCCCCAATAGAAAAGGCATTATGGAAACTAGTTTCAGCGAAATGAGATACGAATTGAATTTCGAGACGATTCTCGTCCCATAAAGCGGTGTACGCATGACGGTAAGAGGCAACATAACACACATCCATAGTAGCATTCATTAATTAGCTCGTGATTTAAACTGATTTTAATTAGCACCGTCTAACGCGCTCGAGTCTTTAATAAAGAGCGGAGCTCGGAGAGTAATATCACTTCATCTGATAAGGGTTTTTAATACTTAAGTGTACCGCAAATTGTCTATGTCAGTGTCTCCCAAACATTGCAATTATGAATCAGTGTTGGCTTTTTTGGCAATTTTTTTACGTTAATAAGTGCCTGTAGAGGTCCATTTTAAATAAAGATTTTTGAATGTTAGGTTTGGGTGAATTATTTCATGTAAGATCGATTTTGATGTTGTTTGTAATTTGTTTAGCATTTCAAAAGAAAATGCAAGGTCAGAACCAAAGTAACATTAATTGTTTATGATTTTCGCTAGCCGTACGTGCAAATCTTAGCAGTAGTGGGACGAAAAATGTTGAGAGCCAATGATCTAGATTTTTCCCCGGATTAAGGTATATTCTTCTGACATAAAACGAATTCTGCCAGGATTATACCGCGCGCTAAAGATAAGTATTAGAGACTGTTCGACACTTTAATTACAGTGTGTAAGTGCAGGAGGAAGCTCAACAACATGAGAAATCTAAAACTATACGGCTCTGAGATACCATACTCCACAAAGGTGAAATATCTAGGAGTTACCCTGGATAAAGAACTAACGTGAAAGGAACATGTAGACCTCACTATTGAAAAATCCGGAAGGATACTGAATATGTGCCGGTCTACCTTCGGTAAAACCTGGGGTCTCAAACCTAAGATACTCTACTGGATTTACAAAATAATGATACTGCCGGTCATAACATATGGCAGTATTGTCTGGTGGCCAAGAACGAAACTAGTCACATGCAGGGAACTACTAGGTAGATTCCAAAGGCTGGCTTGTATGGCCATTACGGGGGCTTTCAAAACTACCCCTACAGCGGCCTTGGAGAGATTTTTAAATCTCGAACCACTCCACAATGCTGTACAAAGAGAAGCCATGAGGGTACTCTACAGGCTCAGAACTTTGGGAATGTGGAATGCGAACCAGCCACCCACAAAACACACGGCATTCGCGTTTGAAGGAGGCAATCTGCTGCTGAGCATGATCAGCGACAGAATGTTACCTCAATATATTTTCAGACGACTTTTTGAGGTACACATTCCAACAAGGGAGGAATGGGATAAGGGGCTGGCACCCCCTCAGGGGAACAGCATGATCTGGTATACAGATGGATCAAAAATGAAATCTGGTACAGGGGCAGGAATACACTGCAACAAAACTGATATGTCGATCAGCATGGGTAAGCTGGCAACTGTGTTTCAAGCTGAAACATGTGCTATCCTAGCCTGTGCACAGGAGAATCTAGACAAGGGTCGCAATGGCCTAAACATCTACATTCTCAGTGACAGCCAAGCGACTCTCAAAGCGCTCCTGTCATACAAAGTGGAATCCAAAATGGTGCTGAATACAATCGAAGCACTGAACAAATTGGGTAAAACCAATACAGTACGTCTAGTTTGGATACCAGGTCACAAGGGTTTCACCGGAAACGAGAAAGCTGACTACTTGGCAAGAAAGGGATCGGAAACACAATTGGTAGGACCGGAACCATTTGTCGGGATCACTCCAAAAATAGTCAGTACGGGTATAAGAACTCAACTGCAAATGAGGCACCAAAGAGAATGGGCCAATCAAAAAGGAATGAACAACGCCAAGCTCTTTATGGGTATGGACAATTGGCTCAAATTTACAC
This sequence comes from Schoenobius gigantellus, assembly GCA_963935595.1. Taxonomy (NCBI): domain Eukaryota; kingdom Metazoa; phylum Arthropoda; class Insecta; order Lepidoptera; family Crambidae; genus Schoenobius; species Schoenobius gigantellus. The sequence continues at coordinate 7,306,151 of OZ012555.1, read as the reverse complement.
TGAGCTCAAGCAGATCCCAGATTCGCCTACTGTTGGGTGCTCTAACCGGACACTTCGGCACTAGGATCATGCTAACCAGGATGGGACACGCCAGTTCCAAAATCTGTAGGGCCTGCAAGGAGGGAGAGGAGAGCATGGTGCACCTGCAGTGCCACTGTGACGCCCTAGCTTGCAGGAGACTAAGGCTGACGGGAATTGGATACCCAAAACCGGAGGACTACAGGGCCATACCACCGAAGGATATCGTTGTACTCATGGGCACGATAGACTGGACCGTTGGTGGCGATGGCATTACGGACTAAGCTTTACGGCAAGGGGTAGCACAAAAGATCCATGGTGGATCGAAGTGGGAAGGCTCAATAATTGGGCCACCCCCACCCGAAGATAAGATAAGATAGTGTATGTTCGTATTTAATAAAAAAAAGTAATATTTTGAAATTCAAAAAAAAAGTAAGTATTTTTTATTCAAATGATTACTAGTTTTCAATTATTTTCATTTAATGAAATGTTCATTTTTTTATACGATTTCACATGTTAAATTTCACAGACAACGATTTTTATTTTACAGTTAGACTTGCTATCCGTCATCTTCTAGTATGCATTATGATCCTTAATTTGCTAGCAAACTACTAGTCCAGCAAACTACCTCCAACACTTCCATCACAAAAAACCTAAACATATTTGTCGTTTGATAAGGAAACGCACTCCGTACTTGTGATACGTGCTGTGTAGGGACCGGACCCGGTTACCGTTATAGCCGGTAACCTTAGGGTTTTGATGGGGTATTTTATAATGCTGGGTTTTTAAACCCTTTGCCTTACGGTAAGCTTTCAAACGGCTTACCGGTTTACACATTAATCCCTTCGATTGAATTAATTCGGGTTACCGCTAACCGAAATCAAAAACCCCCAAATGGGTTACCGTTCTAAACGCTGATTAATTTGTATAAAATATTTTAGACCTTAGGTATATCGCGTGTAGATTGCTTTTGCACCGCATATTTGCCGAAGGTCGCGACCGAACTCTGGCGTTATTGCGCCCGCAGTGCTATTTCAATCGCTCGGTGTGCGTGAGGGAAAGGGTTACCCTAACCCGAACAGTAAGCGGTTAAGCGCATAAACACTAAAAACCTTTAAGATTTGGTAAGCGGTAAATTATTGTTGTGGGTGGTAACCCCTATTTTACGGGTTATCGTTATTGTTGGGAAACCTGTTGAACGGCTTACCGAGCTTACTGGGTTACCATACGAATGGGTTACCCTTTCGAACGGCTTAAGCAAATGAACGGGTTTTCCGGTCCCTGTATTTTTTTAAATAATAAACTTTCCCTACTTGAATAGGCTTGGGACTGAAAAAAATATCTTTTAAAAAAAAATATCTTAATTCGTATTTCATTTAAAAATTTAAGCCAAGTTTTATTGCTGATTTCCAGTTTGTAGGGTAAGACAGGCCCTATTGCGAGGCGGACGAAGATACCGCACTACACACTCTTGTGCATTGTCCTGCGTGGACTTCTCAGCGCGGTGGTCTTATGTCCTTAATTAGTGTTGAGCTGTCCTGTTGGCCTACTATGGATGCTGTTTCTCATATTTATGAAGTGGTAATGGAGACGAAGGAGCTCCACAAGAGAGCTCGGTGAGGTGGACCCCTTCGCCAGTGCGAGAAGACGTCGAAGGGTCGGGTGGCGAAGAAGGGGCTACAATGTCCTGATCCCGCCACCTTAGTGAAGGTCGGCGGGTGACGCGGTTAAGCGCCTTGTTGCCTGTATTGCACTCGACCTGCGATGGCGGGAGCAGCTTTAGAACACTAGTTGCTCTCATGTCTCTGACGGAGAGGAAAGCAGGGCTAGGCCGAGCTGGCTCACGTGAGCGTAGCCCTATGCACAAGCTCGCAGCAAATCACATTCTCGCACAAAATCACATCTAAAATGACCGGAGAGGTGTTCCCGAGGGGTTTAGTGGCTAGTCGCGGCACTCTGCCGTGGTGTCGAACACACCCTTGCCTCTATCCAAGGGTTTGGAGGTGCGTCAAAGCATTCCCCTCATAAAAAGGGTAAGACAGGCAGTGATATTACTGGGTACTCTCACTTGACATCTTATAGCACAAGTGGAAAGAGTACGTTGGGTCCCCGATGAGGTTATTTTTGCAAATTTTACAGTAACTACAAGTACAAAAACAAGTCTACAAGTACAGTGACCGTAGCTACTTGTATCAGGTGGGCCTGGTATTATAGATAGAGATTTAAAACAGGAAGTCTGGCCCGTTACGATCCTCAGTAAAGGCAATGTCTTAGAAGGAAGGTCTTACGTTGTTTCTTCAATCCAAACTCTATACATCCGACAAAAACGAGTATATCTTGACTCTCAAAAGTTAAACAGGCAACCTCCAATAGAAACTATCTGAATGAACGATGTCACCTGCAAGATGAAGGCACGCAATCTCTGACAAGCTCGCCCGATATATTTTAAGTCAAAACAAACTGCGCACAGTATCAGCGGCCGGGTTCAAAGGGAAGTTTTTGAGCAAACAGAGCAATCCTAATTGTAGCCGAACGTCGCATAATGAAATAGTGTCGGTGTTTGCACTGTTGTAAAAATATTTGCGAAGTTCCATGATTCAATTAAAGCTTGTCGCTTTGCTCTCTATGAATTATTGCTAGTTGCCCGGTCTTGAGAAATTTAATGAGAAAATGTAACAGAATGCCGAAATAATATTCAAGTTGTATGTAGGTTAGTGGGAGGTGGGCAGGGCACATTGCGCGTATGGACGTAGCTTGTAGTTGGAAATTCTAGTTGTTCTAGTCAAATGGAGTTGGAATTGGAAATTGCCAGATATTCCTCGGAAACTAAATGTATCATTACTTTTGTATATTTCGATCACCTCGATCTAATCTCATTACGGGGCGGAAATGCCATGGAAAATAATTTTCTTGAACAATGACATTTACGCTATTCTCGAGCAAATACGAGTATGCCGAGAGACAGCAAAGTAAAATTTTTCTTACACCTAATTTTTTTCTGTTTGTAATCTGATATTTTTGTTCCTGAGTTTATTTTGATATTTTTTTAATGTTCCGATAATTGTGCGCAATAAACTTCTGTTCTTGTCTTCAGGACTGAATGCGAGAATTTGGAGTTTGAGATTCGGTGACATTTTGAATGATAAGTTTTGAATTTGAATAGTTCCGCATTTAAATATTAAATAACGTATGTATCGACATTATTCTCTAAAACATTATCTTCAATCTCTAGCTTTTCTCATAATCACAAGAGATGCGCCAAATAAATTTCCTTATGTTTTCTCTGCAGCATTGTCTAAATTTCAAGAATATCAAGTTTCGAATCGAATAGCATTATTGTAATAAATGTACAAATTGCTTGGGATTTTCAACTTTCCTTGTAAAAAGGGGAGTGTCAATTCAAATTTATCGCATTATAATAAATTTCAATTGACTCTCCCCTTTTTATAAGGAAAGCTGAAAATCCCAAGCAATTTGCACACTTACTACATACTCGGAAAGCTCACTGTTGCTAAAATCGCGAGATCATTGAAGGCTCTCCATCTTTTTCGCGTCTCTTTCTGACAAAGTTGACAATAAGCGCAGTGTTAAGGCTCTATGAAAATTAATGTCAAGTAACCATATCTTTCTGTCTATTTCTTATGTTTTCAAGCCTTATTAGGGTTCCGTAGTAAACAAGGAACCCTTATAGTTTCGCCATGTCTGTCTGTCTGTCTGTCAAAATTTTATTAGAGGTAAGTGTCGCCCCCCTCTAACTGCTAAACGGTTATATTTGGACACGTGAAACAAATTACAACAGTAGTATATATAACGAAGTTTAAAGGAAAACTATCAGAGTTGAGTACTAAGTACAAACTAAAAAGTTATAGACGACCAACTTATAAAATGTACTCGGAAAAGTAAAATTTGAACCGAAAGTGAACGGACGGAACCCTACACTGCGCGTGACCCGACACACACTTGGCCGGTTTTTTCTTTTTAACGAAGTGGAATGCTGTTGCGCCCCGTACTTACCAAAGGCAAGTCGACAGGCGTATTTAGGACTCTCCGCGCACAGTGCAGGGTACATATTAAACCACCTCGACGTCCATCTTGTCCTTAGCCGAGGTGAGAATTTCGATTTCCGAAATTCTCCGCCGTTCCCCGACACGGCCCGGCCAGCTACGGGCCAAGTCTTAACGCCTGTGGGGGATTACCCTGGACATAGAAGTAATCTCCAGACGGGGAGGCCTATAATCACGGACCAGGTCTTAACACCTGATTTATTTATTTAAACTTTATTGCACAATAAAAACAAATGTACAATTGGCGGACTTCATGCCATATGGCATTCTCTACCAGTCAACCATTGGATCCAACAGAGAGTTCGATGGCGGTGTTGCTAACAACATATAAGTACACTTCATTTTATAAACCATTATTGATACCATTTGATAAAGCTAGTAACATACTTTCAGGGTAAGTAACTAGTTTTCTGATATCGTATACAGGGTGTCCCAGAAGCCGACGTCAAGCCGAAAGCAGGCGGTAGACTAACTCATATATGTTATCAGAAAAAAAAATCTAAGTCACCTATTTTAAAAAAAATCTAACATTTAAAAAAATCGATATAATTTACACCCTGTGACGGTTTTTTCACTCTTGTTGCTACAAATCTTGACTTTTCTAAACATTTTCTTTTGTTTTGTAATCCTGAATAATGTTTCTGTATACTCTAATCTAAAATTTAAAGCCAGCTGCTCCAAATTAGAAGAATATGCCATTTTTATCTAAATTAAATATTCAAAATTAATTTTTTGCATAGTTTTAACAAGCTGTACTGAAAAAAAAATGTACTATGCGAGTTTGGCAAGTAACTGCAAAAGTTGGCGCATTCAATAAGGATTCCAAAATGGTATGATACTTGGTAGATAATTTCTACGATTGCAGACAATATTTTTTTTTCCAAAAACAGGCAGTTTTGAAAAATTTTTTGTTACGTACTTAAAATTTATTCTAATGTACCCATGGTTTGCTTTAAGGCTGTAACTTTAACATTCTAGTTTGAGTGAGACCGGGAGAGTCATTTTACGAAGTGTGAGAGAGACAGACAGTGACGCTAACGTGACAGAGACGGATAGATTCGAAGTATGAGCGAGACAGATAGTGACGCTAACGTGACAGAGACGGCGAGTCTCACATCCACTTCGTAAAATGACTATTTTACGAAGTGGAAGTGAGACAGATAGTGACGCCAATTATTCGCTAACGCACAAACAATACACATCAGTACGTTTCGCTCCTTCGCTTACTGCGCATCTTTTTGTATTCGTTCGTGTTGATTTCGTGCTTACCACTTTCTGCTTCGTTTATTGGACTTGATTGCTTGTGATTTGGATTCGGACTGTTTAGTTTCTCTACCGACGACCTTTGCTTTGCTCCGGACTACTTATCGTTGATTGTGTAATTGTGTAGTGCCACCATGTCTGCGTACACGACACAAGAATACGCCAACATGCATTTAATTTATGGGGAATGTAGATGCAATGCCAACGCTGCAGCTAGACTTTATCGTGAGAGGTACCCAAATGCAGCTCGTTTTCCGGATCATCGAGTCTTTACAAATGTGCACCGATTACTCTTCTCAGAGGGCCGACTGCCGAACCAAGTACATAGTGAAAGAAGATTTCGTCCCCCTTACGAGGACGTTGTACTAGACATTGTCGAAGAAGATCGGAGTATTTCTGTACGTGGAATAGAGAGAAGCACAGGAGTACCCAAAAGACAGCCCATCAGATTTTGCAAAGAAATCAGCTACACCCGTACCACGTACAGCGAATACAAACTCTACTACCCCGGGACCATCGACCTCGTGTTGCTTTTTGTCAAACAATGCTACAAAAACACAGAGAAGATCCGCGATTCTTCGAAAAAATTTTGTGGTCAGATGAGTCGACATTTAAAAAAGATGGTTACATGAACCTACACAACTTACACGAGTGGCATATCGAAAATCCTCATTTGATGAGGCAAGATAGATCACAATATCGATTTAAAGTGAATATGTGGACCGGAATTTTAAATGGACAAATAATAGGTCCTTTTGAGCTGCTAGACGCCTTGACTGGTGAAGTTTATTTACATTTTTTACAAAATGATTTACCAAATCTACTGGAAGATGTGCCACTTAACATTCTAAGAGATATGTGGTTTCAACAAGATGGTTGCCCAGCTCAGTAAGAGAATATCTCGATGAGGAATACCCAGGCAGATGGATAGGACGATCTGGTACTATCTCGTGGCCAGCCCGTTCCCCAGATTTAAATCCATTAGATTTCTTTTACTGGGGAGCGGTGAAAGAAAAAGTTTACGCAAAGCCAATCGAAACTGTGACTGACCTACGGCAAAGAATAACAGAAGCAAATAATTTTGTTAATAATGGAAGATTCACCCGCTTGAGCCCGATCTTTTTTAAGAAGATGTCGAGCCTGCATTAGAGCTGAAGGAAGACAGTTTGAACACCTGTTGTAAATCTTGACATTTAAATAAATTATGTTAAACAATTTTTGTGTATTTAATTTATTCCACTATCTGTCTCTCTCACACTTCGTAAAATGACTCTCCTGGTCTCACTCAAACTAGAATGTTAAAGTTACAGCCTTAAAGCAAACCATGGGTACATTAGAATAAATTTTAAGTACGTAACAAAAAATTTAAAAAAAATGCCTGTTTTTGGAAGAAAAAAAAATTGTCTGCAATCGTAGAAATTATCTACCAAGTATCATACCATTTTGGAATCCTTATTGAATGCGCCAACTTTTGCAGTTACATGCCAAACTCGCATAGTACATTTTTTTTTCAGTACAGCTTGTTAAAACATTGCAGAAAATTAATTTTGAATATTTAATTTAGATAAAAATGGCATATTCTTCTAATTTGGAGCAGCTGGCTTTAAATTTTAGATTAGAGTATACAGAAACATTATTCAGGATTACAAAATAAAAGAAAATGTTTAGAAAAGTCAAGAATTGTAGCAACAACAGTGAAAAAACCGTCACAGGGTGTAAATTTTATCCATTTTTTTTGCTAGATTTTTTTTTTAAATAGGTGACTTAGATTTTTTTTTTATTTTTCTGATAACATATATGAGTTAGTCTATCACCTGCTTTCGGCTTGACGTCGGCTTCTGGGACAGCCTGTACACCTAGTTCAGAAATAATCGAGTGAAATCAATTATCGTTCTACTCTGCCTATAGACTGTTAAACACATTACCCTCCTTTGCGTTGCGCAGAGCTCGGGTCACTACGACACCTCACTTATTTTTTTTTGTAAATATAATGTCGCTGTGTTAATATGTACTAATATTATTAACCCTAGAAAGATAATCATATTTTGTAATACGTGAAAGATAATCATGCGTAAAATTGACGCATAAATCAATCAACGTAAATTTTTTTATTTGGATATTTTATTTAAAAAATATGAAATTAATCAATTTAAACTAATTATAATATCCCAATCAAAATAAAAAAAAACACAATTTAAATTATATTTATATTCAGTTATTACACAGAAATAAAAACATATAAACTTCTTCAATATTCAACAAAACTTAGGAATCTTACTTCTTTGAATCACTTGTTTTATACTCATAATACGTTTTTTGACGTATATACTAAATATATAAAAAAGGAACTTTACATACAATTGGCATATATAACTTTGAAAATCAGTTAGATGCAGCCTTAACACATATCAATGTTATGCTTGCGACAAATAACTTTTTTGAATTTATTGCACGACACAATTCCCTTTGCACGATCTTATTTTAGAGGGGCAATATGTTCAGTTAGTATATTTCTTCGATACAGGCTCTTCAGCGTGATGTCAAAGGCAATATACTGGATAATTTCCGAAAATATCTCTTTAGTGTAGGAGATTCTGGTCTCTTAGACATAAAAGGCGATGTTACTGCAAGTTAAGGTTCTTCATGAAGTTTTTGCGACTTAGAACCTTATCGCCTTTGTAACTGACATTCGTGTCAGGGACACAGTTCAGTCACTGCCTACCTAGGGAGAGAAGTGAACTTTTGGACATATCGTAGCGCTCAGGAAACACCGTAGCTGGGAGTTCGTTCCAGAGCCTACCTACACGTACGTGGAAGGAATGAACGCTAAAACCGAACTTTGCTAGACGAGATCGGTTCCAGGTAATATGAATGAGCTCTACTGCGATGTCCTACGGCGTTATAAGGCCGGCTATTTCGTTTTTTGTGCATGTCTGTTTTTTTGTGTGCCAAATAAGGTGTTTCTGTCTATCACTCCAATGAAATATCAATTTTATCTAACAGCACAATTTCTGACTGCCCACTTATTTAAGCTCTTGCACACGATGTGCATGACAATATAGCTGATTAAGCGTTTACTGACCTCTTATATCTCAGTAGGTATCGTCTTATTCTTCCATCTTTGGAACACTTCGCTCACTTGGCATTGTCTCCGGGATGAATTGTCTTAGCAAATTTCAATAGGCCCGACTTCCTGATGAGTCATTAAGTAAGCTGGTGTTTGTTGGAGTTTCTGAAAGGTCGGATCTTTTTGTTTTCGGGAGCGAGTTGAAAATGGGGGCTGTGGAAATGAGTTTTGTTCTTCAGTTAAAGGTATATAATACGCAACGTGACTGGACTCTCCGTATTGCGTACGGAAACCTGTAGACTTCATAGAGGGAAACGTTTTTGTTTTTACGAATCATTGGCCTCCATTTGATTGCGTCAGCAGTGATCGCAATGTTTTTGGTAATGATTTCATACTTATACTGTACACAGTCAATATACGATTATAAAAATTTTGATAAAACTCACATAAATAATTGGATTTCCCGGTAGTGACGCACAATGAAGGAATATTTCTTTTGAGTTGGATGTGCTGTAATACAAACTTATTTTGCCTTCAACTACTGTCTTTTAATTTTTTGTGGTCTTTTAATGGTAAATGACACTCATAGATATATGTGGTTCCTGTAAGGTTCGCAAATTCTACAAGAACTGCACTTTGCGAACTTGCAACAAGATGCATTGTTACAGTATCCAGTTATTTCACTGCCCGTCTTATCCTTCGAACAATACACAGCAATGCGGGCACCGTTGCATTGCGACAGAAATAGGTAAGATTTGTGTACGAGCTCTAACTAATAGTGATGCGCGATGGCGATAGCGACGTGCTCGCTATCGTTTTAATTTCACGGAGTTTACAAGATACGCGGTACGAAATTACAAGGTGATGTCTTAAACGAGTGCTAAAACGATAGTTCTCACGCAGAAGGAGAAAGCAAAACGAGTTCGCGAGGATGATCCTAACGCGAACTCGTCCCGGGTGGCCAGGAGGAGGCGAATTAACCACCAGCTACCGCAGGGGTCGTGGTGACGGAGTGGGGCTCCCGTCACCCGCATTAATGACGTCTATGCTGAGGGAATGTCTGAAGGCTGTCCCCAGACACTCTCTACCCTGAAAGGGGTCCCGATGTGTCTCTCTCGATACACAAAGCGATTGCGAAAAGTTCCCTTTGTGTGTCGGGATAGCGACTTGATGGAACCCCCCAGTATATTTAGTGGGTAGGCCTCATTAGGATAGAGTCCCACATAACCGCAGGCGAACCCAACTGCTATACTGCGGTAAATGTAAAATCTTTTTAGCTAGGTTAAAAAAGGCCGCGGAAGACAGTACTGCAAGCATTGCTGCTTGGCCTCAAAAATGGGTATGATTCAGGTGACAAATTATGATGTTACTTTATTAATAAGAAAAAGAAAATCTTCTGGTCCGAACAATACAACTTAGGCCCTAAGGCGAGGGTGAACAGGTACCTTATGAGTTAGCAATGCACTATTCACATTTGGATTAGATTATGATCAAATGCTTACTCAAATTTCATGAAAAAATTTAAACGCAATTTAATAACGACGTCGCTACACTATAAAGCGACCTAAAATAGGAGGTAGCAGAGGGACTCCTGTTATTTTGTTTTCGCTGTCAAAGTACTGTCAAGTGTGATATACGTGATTGGAACCGGCTGTTCGGGAGCCAATAGTTTTTTTTTCAATTGTGCGGCTGTCACCGAAGAATTGGATTGGCGCGAAAAAAAATACGGTAACGATTGCCAGTCCTTTTTTTATTCGAGTTCTCTTACCCAGTTTTTTATAGTCGAGGCCATTGTTGGATGTTATATTTAAACGTTATCCGGGGAAAATATTAATAGATAATAGATCGGAATTTAAATGTGTGCAGTGTATTTATTATTAAAACCCTATTCCGTACTACAAGTTTTATTCATCTTTATGTTTTTAATTGACACCTGTATATTAATCGAATGGCATTATCAATAACCTTGAGATGATACAAGATGGCGTATTGCAAGATGCTATCATTATTGCAAATGATTTGTTCTGTTTTGACATTTGTGAAGTAAAACATGCAAAATACACGTCAATAAGACATGAATCGCTATATTCCTCAAGGACGCGGGATACTTGTTTTGAGTTTTTGGGTAATAATTGGTCGGTGGTGGTCTGAATATGTCGCAGAGGGCCCCGGAGCGTCGACCAGGCGACGTGCAACGCAATTGGGTATCAATCGGCAGTCTTTACAGTGAGTTGTGATCAAAGGCTTGAAGATGTTTCCTTCCAAAGTGCAGACAGTGCATCAACTGCTAGCCGTTGGCCGCCAAGTGTGTAACCTAAGCTTAAGCCACCAATCTTGATCACGAGGAAGATACCTTTTCATCGAAAATCATAATGAACGACGAGGCCTATTTCCATCTCTATCGACACGTGAATAAGCAGAATTTTCGCTTCTGAAGCACCGCAAAATCGGCGTATGATACACGAAGAGTCATTACACCTGCTCAAAGTTACTTGTTTACGTCGGAGGCGTTATCGGGCCTTATTTTTTCATTGCTGCTGATTCGGCTGAACACCTCCTCCCCCCCCCCCTAATTAAAAGAACGATCAGGTTCCTTTACTTAGTTAAAAAAACATTGTTTTATAAGCGTTAATAAAACGAAATAATTAAAAAAATTGATATGAAATAAACACAATCCAAAAGTAAAACTAATGTTTCTCGTGTACTAAAAAAATTACAGTCAAAAAACATCGGGTGATAACTTTTGCGCCACCTGATACATTGATTTGTAATATCACACAGCGCAGCGCCATTTTTATATTTTGTAGTGAGTTTTTATTCCCACAAAGCAGATATTTTTTATCATCTAAATAGATTATATCTTTTACGTACGGTGCCTATTGTATTTAAAAACTAAATTTTGAAGTTATGGATCCTTTCATCATCAGCTCGGCTCATACCTACTAGACGCAAACACCTGAATAGCTTCGGAAAAAAATATGAAACACATTCGATCTAATTATAAAATATTAGGGTTTCCCTCGATTTTCCTCGGATGTCATCATCAGATCCTGACTTTGCTGAAAATGGGACCGCTTCAGGAGTATACTCTATCGTATACAAAAAGGCGAAGAAATCGCCTAACAACACAATAAAAACATACGCGACGAATTGAGAACCTCCTCCCTTTTTGAAGTCGGTTAAAAAGTTAATAAAATAAAAGTAAAAATACAAATTTCTATTGACATTTATAAGCTTTATATATCCTGATTGGTGATGAATAATTTAAAGATCACACTATGACACAAACCCATGTCGTTATTTCATCTTTATATATAATTTTGCTTATTTTGCTACCAGATTCCCAAAATAACTTTGTTGGAATTACTACGCAAAGTACCTACAATTGACATAACGCATACCCAGCCAATGTGCTAATTATAACCTTTATTACATCGCAATATAACGCATATTCTGCTCAACGGTACTTCCACTAATTAGCTGAACCTAATCCAGGTGGCTTAATAAATTGTTTACTAAGCATTTGATAAGTTGCGGCTTTTAGCTTTAATAAGCTAGATAGTTTATCGTAGGTGGTTCTATAAGTAACTTTTATACAGTTGTATAAAGCAGATTCGTCTTACTTAAGCGCTTAGTTTGGAGGTTGTCTAGAGTTTGATTGTCCTAAGGTACATATAATACAATGTATTGAGAGTATAGATAGTAAAGATAGATAGATAGAAAGACATTTTTACAATAAATAACAGATACTATCACACCATACATACACAAGCAACAAAATACGCCAAAATATTTATAGACTATGACAATCAATAACACGTATAAAGAAAATAGAATTAAATTAATATAAACAATAAAGTAAATTAAATAATACTTCATAGTATAAGTACGAAATAAGAAACTTAAATTTTCAAGGACATGAACTCTTTATGGGGAAATGTTTAGTTTTCTACAACACACTTCCACAAAGTGTTACAGATTTGCCTTTTCATAAGTTAAAAGAACATACTAAAACTTTCTTATGACTAAACGTTATTACAAAGTCAATGATGATTTAAATGATACCAATGCTTGGAGTTTATTTGTATCACTCGAAAATTATTGCAGTGTAAATTGTAAACATATTTGAAAAAGGTTTTTTTGATCGAAATTGAAATAGTAGATCGCTATAGTCGGAAATAATGTCCATTCCATCTGCTTGCAGAGCCGCAGAGGTGTAATTCTGCAGTGCTGCCACCTCGATTTTAAAAAGGAGCTAGCCGTGTAACCCTAAAAGAGGAAAATTTTACAACTTCCGTCTTGAAAATGGCAATTTCAAGGAACTACCGATAAATATATTTAAAAAGAGACTTATTGAATTATTATTTGTAAAGCTGTATTATAGTGTTAGAGAATATGTTAATGATACGTTTTAATTTATTAGGTATTTTTGTAATGACATATTTATTAATATTAAAATGTGACCATGTAAAATTATTATTGATATTTAGATTTTTCTGTATTATAAATAATAAACTTAGTATTATTAGTAGCTAAATAATTTATTAATATAATTGACATATGGAATTATCTTGCTGTTACTTTTTGACATAATTAGTTTGTAAAATTTGACGTAGTGGACAACTTAGATTATTGACATTCACTAATTCCTATCAATTTATGCATTCAAAAAATGATTAGTACTTATTGCATTAATTGAAATGTGTTAATGTTACCTATAAATTTTATTATATAATGAATGGTGTTTAGATAAGTATTAAGTGAAGTAAGCTATTTATGAATTATGGTTGGTTATTACATTGCATTATATATTTGCATGCTTCCGACGTCGAAGAGCGTCGGTGGCGCTGTGGACTCGGCACTTGCCTTCCAATCGGGGGGTCAGGGTTCGAGACCCGCCATGTACCAATGTGTTTTTCGTTTCGAATTTCATATGTACATTTATCCGATGCTCCTACGGTGAAGGAAAACATCGTGAGGCAACCTGCATATATCTGCGAAGAAATTCAATAATGTATGTGAAGTCGACCAATCCGCACTGGGCCAGCGTGGTTGACTAAGGCCTAATCACCCTAACATAGGGTAGGCTCGAATCCCTCGGTGGGGACGTATATGAGCTGTGGTGATGATGATGCTTCCGACGTAAGTGAAATATGTGACACATTTTACAAACTAAGATCTTATTATTGTACCATATTCTGGCAAATAAATGATATTTCTATTTCTATTTGAAAGAATGAATTTAGGGATTAGAGTCGCTCACGTCCGTAGGTTTTACCCTCGAGACCCTACACGTGATCCCCGGGTGGTGCTAATCGAGTGACCAACTTCTGGTGGTAGGGCCTGAAAAACCCGACTGGCTAGCGACCACCGTGCGCATGACGTAAAACCCGTCAAGTGGGCATTTTGTGTCCGCGTTTCGGGATCAGTCATCGCACAGCCAGAGCTTGAGGGGTCGTTGCTGCGATTCGTGTGGTTTGTGTGGGCTTCCGTCGACCCAGTGCCAGGTTGACTGCGTTGACCCTCCGCCCAGGAAGACCCGAAGAAACGGCTGTTCCGCTGGCCGCCCGTGGTACAGTACAGGGGCCCAAGCGGACCTAACCAGTCCGTGAGGCTGCCCCACCATGCCACGCATAATCTCGGGGTGGTCCGTCGTGCCGGTTGGTGACCGGACGGTGGGTCCCGGCGACCACTTCCGGGGGGGTCCGGGGGCCCTTCCGTGCGGAGGGTCAGCGCAAATCAGCTGTCGGCTGTTCCCTGGCGAAACAGGCCTACACACGTTAACTATGCTAATCGCTGCAACGACACCTCAATTTCACACCTCTCACTCTAACAAACATGTCAGCGCACAATATTAGGACTGGTCGTACAGCGGTGCACTATCCCACCAAAACACCACTATTCGAGGTGGGGCTCGCTAACATCCGCGGGCTCCATTCTAACCTCTTGGCTGTCCACCACCATCTCGAGACAGCCCGTCCAGCAATGCTGTTTTTGACAGAGACGCAAATTATCTGCCCGGCCGATACAAGCTACCTTAATTACCCCGGCTACGCTCTTGAGGAGTCCTTCAAGGCAAAGGCAGGTGTTTGCTTGTTCGTCCGGGCGGACGTTTGTTGTCGTCGCCTGCGCTGTTTGGAGGAACCTTCCTTTTCCCTCCTTGTGGTACACGTCGATTTTGGCACTCATTGCAGTGTCTACGTGTGCGTCTATCGTTCCCACCGTGGTGACTTGGAGACAACTCGACTTTTTGAACACCTAAGTCGGGTGGCAGATGACGCGCAGGAGCAATTTCCTTCCGCCGAGCTGGTGTTTTTAGGGGACTTCAATGCTCACCACGAGTTGTGGTTAAGTTCCTCTAAAACTGACCATGCGGGTAGGACTGCCCACGCATTCGCTCTCACGCACGACCTGACACAATTGGTTACCCAGCACACCAGGGTACCAGATATTATCGGTCAAGCGCCCTCTTTGTTGGACCTTCTGCTGACAAATCGCCCCGACGGATATCAGGTGGTGATTCGAGCTCCACTAGGATCTTCAGATCACTGCCTGGTATCCGTCTCAGTGCCTCAGGCGTCGCGACTGTCGCCTGTGGTTGCAGCACGCCGTCTGTGGCACTATGCGTCAGCAGATTGGGACGGTATGCGGGATTATTACGCGTCTGTCCCTTGGTGGCAGCGCTGTTTCAGTGGGATGGATCCGAACTCCTGCGCTGCGTCTGTTGCTAACGAGATCAGATTAGGAATGGAATATTATATTCCACATTCCAATCTCGTCAGTAGAGGGAGACGTAACCTCTGGTTCAATCGCGAGTGTGCCTCTGCTGTTGAAAACAAACAGCTAGCTTACCGCGCTTGGATCAGAGGTCGAGCTTCTAGGGATCCCAATACTAACCTACTGAAAACAGCCTATAATAATGCCACCAAGTTGTGTAAGAGGGCTTACATTAGAGCGGACGCTCAGCGCATTGCACAAGTGGGTCAGGAACTGCTAGCGCACCCTACGGGTAGCCGTTCTTTCTGGCGCCTGGCCAAAGCTGTGCAATCAAACTTCTGCCAACCCTCGCTGCCACCGCTGAGACATGCCGATGGCTCACTTGCTCATCAGCCGCAGGAGAAAGCCGACCTCCTGGCAAAACTCTTCGCGGCCCATTCCCGTATCGATGACTGTGGTGCACAACCTCCGACACTGTCCCATTGTGGCAGCACTATGCCCGATATCCGCATCAGACAGCGAGATGTGCGGGCGGAGCTACAGTCGATTGATATTCGAAAAGCAAGTGGACCAGACGGCATTCCTGCGATTGTACTTAAGAAGTGTGCAGCGGAGTTGACTCCGGTCCTGACGCGTCTATACCGTCTGTCGTTCTCTGCTGGTTGTGTGCCGAAATCTTGGAAAGAGGCCAATGTCCAGCCGGTTCCCAAAAAGGGAGATCGTTCTGATCAGGCTAACTATCGCCCTATAGCCGTCACTTCCATTTTGTGTAAAATCATGGAGAGGATCCTTAACACCCAGCTGATCCGTTACCTGGAAGGTCACTCGTTGCTTAATGACCGTCAGTATGGGTTTCGTCCTAAACGGTCAACAGGTGACCTTCTAGCGTTCCTTTTGCACAAATGGGGTGAATCTATCGATAAGCGCGGCGAGTCTGTGGCTATTAGTCTCGACATCGCCAAAGCTTTTGATAGAGTCTGGCACAAGGCTCTCCTTTCCAAGCTTCCGGCATACGGATTGCCCGCTCAGTTCTGTACGTGGATTGCCAGCTTCCTCCATGAGCGTAGAATTCGCGTTGTCGTTGACGGCTGCGCTTCGCGGTTCGTGGCAGTGAATGCTGGTGTTCCACAAGGCTCCGTTCTATCCCCAACATTGTTTCTTCTGCATATCAATGACATGCTTTCCTTGGGAAGTATACATTGCTATGCAGACGACAGTACAGTGTATGGGGGATATCACGGAAGCTCAGGGGCTGCTCGTGGCAATATTGATAGGGAGAGGCAGAATCTTATCATTGAGCTCAACAGGACGCTGGACCTCATCTCCGAATGGGGTTCCAACAATCTTGTCGAGTTCAATGCTAAGAAAACACAGGTGTGCGCGTTCTCGGCGAAAAGGTCACCTTTCCTCCCCCCTCCTTCTCTTCAGGGCACAACCCTTCACACACAGAGTAACATCACCTTGCTGGAAATGAACATTCGCTGCGATCTGAACCCCAGAGACTACATCGAATCCGTTATAACTGCTGCCTCACGGAAACTCGGTGTCCTAAACAAGGTGCGTAGGTATTTTGCGCCGGACCAACTATGCCTGTTGTATAAAACTCAGGTTAGGTCTTGCGTGGAATATTGCTCACACCTTTGGGACGGCTCCGCTCAGTACCTCCTCGATGCTCTGGACAGATTGCAGCGTCGCGCTATTCGAATAATTGGCGATGTAGAGGCAACTAACACCCTCGAGCCTCTACAACTTCGTCGTGACATCGCCTCTCTTAGCGCCTTTTACCGAATGTTCCATGGGGAATGCTCTGAGGAGCTCTTTAACCTTATCCCTCCCTCTCCATTCCTTAACAGAAACACGCGTAAGGGCCTTCGGAGTCATCCGTACACTGTGTCCTCCTTTTCACACCGTACCAAGAAATTCCAAGATTCCTTCTTCTGTCGTTCATCCCATACTTGGAATTCTCTACCTGCGCACGTGTTTCCTCCATCCTACAACATGGGTTCCTTCAAAAGAGGTGTGAAAAAGCATCTTTTAGGCCGGCAAGGGGCGGGCAGGTAGGATAGTGGATGTCGTCCCTACTCTATCTGTCAACTCATTTGGGCCTCTTTCACCGCTTAACATCAGGCGGGAGGAGGTCATTTGCCGGGCCTTACATAAAAAAAAAAAAAAAAAAAAAAAAAAAAGAATGATAGTTTATTTGGCACCAAAATACAACACATAATGTAACAAAACAAAAAACACCTTTTATATATACAGCTAGTTTCTGGGCCAAATAGGTCCCCGCTCAGCATATGCCGAGGCACGGAGTGCTTCGACGCTGGTATTCTGCGGATACCATTTATTCTATTTATTTCTATTTCACAAGGATGTCAATCAGCAAGTAAAGATTCTGAAGAAACTTGCTTTACGTTAAAAAATATAAAAAAACTGGATTTTCGCTTTTAAACTTTTGCGTTGCATTTTAAATTACTAAAACTTTTACGGGATTAAAACGCGTTCAGTCAGCCCGTGACCACGGCCGGTGAAACCTGGCCGAAACGTCGGAGCCAAAATAAGGTACCAAACGTGTTTTAATCCCGTAAAAGTTTTAGTAACTGGATTTTCACCAGGACCTTGCATGATTACATCTGCCGAAGCAGAAGTTGATGATGGTTTGAAATCGGCATTCCTGTATGTATGAAAAGGCTTGAAATGCTTTTTTTGGGGCTTAATAATGAAATCTAGAGAAATACAATTGTATGTAACAAGATACATTGTTTTTTTAAAATACAAACTTTTAGTACTCGTCAATACGAATCAAATGAGTTCAAACTCAATAGGGCTGTGTCGTTTTATTTCTGAGTTCCTATGGGTACCTTCCAGCTCCAACATTAGATCAGCTTTATGTCATCATAATATTGCATTGTCATGCGATATACATATGCAAAAAACTTGTAAAAATAAATTAAACAATAAACTAATAAACACGCCTGCATCAAAAGACAAGTCAACTGAAAAGATGGAAATAAGATCAAATATAAAGGCAAATTTAAAACATATTGATGGTAGTTTTTAGAACTTTTGTTCCACAGAATAACAAGCAGTCGGAGGTATAGAATTTAATAATAAGTCATATTATTCATAATGTCATACCTCCGATAAGTGTTAAGTTATGGTGGCGGGTTTTTTAAATCTATTTTTTTCTTATTTATATTATTTTAGTTATTTTTTTAATAACAAATTACGTAAACGGTCTAATTGTTTGAAAAAAAAATTCACTGATTTTCTTAGCGGACCATTCACATAATTTCGTATTACGTAACTTTTTTTTATTATTTTTCAATATAAAACGGACATGATTACTTTTTTTTAATCCTTATGAGAAGCCCTTTAATTTGATAGCCCATATTGCATTATTGTAAAAAAAATTCACTCCTAATAATAGCACCTCACAGGCACTATGTAAGGTTTCTTTTAACTTTTTTTTTATTTTTTATGTAAGGCCCGGCAAATGACCTCCTACCGCCTGTTATGTTAAGCGGTGAAAGCCTGTTTATGTTAAGCGGTGAAAGAGGCCCAAATGAGTTGACAGATAGAGTAGGGACGACATCCACTATCCTACCTGCCCACCCCTTGCCGGCCTAAAAGATGCTTTTTCACACCTCTTTTGAAGGAACCCATGTTGTATGATGAAAGAAACACGTGCGCAGGTAGAGAATTCCAAGTGTGGGATGAACGACAGAAGAAGGAATCTTGGAATTTCTTGATACGGTGTGAAAAGAAAGATACAGTGTAAGGATGACTCCGAAGGCCCTTACGCGTGTTTCTGTTAAGGAATGGAGAGGGAGGGATAAGGTTAAAGAGCTCCTCAGAGCATTCCCCATGGAACATTCGGTAAAAGGCGCTAAGAGAGGCGATGTCACGACGAAGTTGTAGAGGCTCGAGGATGTTAGTTGCCTCTACATCGCCAATTATTCGAATAGCGCGACGCTGCAATCTGTCCAGAGCATCGAGGAGGTACTGAGCGGAGCCGTTCCAAAGGTGCGAGCAATATTCCACGCAAGACCTAACCTGAGTTTTATACAACAGGCATAGTTGGTCCGGCGCAAAATACCTACGCACCTTGTTTAGGACACCGAGTTTCCGTGAGGCAGCAGTTATAACGGATTCGATGTAGTCTCTGGGGTTCAGATCGCAGCGAATGTTCATTCCGAGCAAGGTGATGTTACTCTGTGTGTGAAGGGTTGTGCCCTGAAGAGACGGAGGTGGGAGGAAAGGTAACCTTTTCGCCGAGAACGCGCACACCTGTGTTTTCTTAGCATTGAACTCGACAAGATTGTTGGAACCCCATTCGGAGATGAGGTCCAGCGTCTTGTTGAGCTCAATGATAAGATTCTGCCTCTCCCTATCAATATTGCCACGAGCAGCCCCTGAGCTTCCGTGATATCCCCCATGCACTGTACTGTCGTCTGCATAGCAATGTATACTTCCCAAGGAAAGCATGTCATTGATATGCAGAAGAAACAATGTTGGGGATAGAACGGAGCCTTGTGGAACACCAGCATTCACTGCCACGAACCGCGAAGCGCAGCCGTCAACGACAACGCAAATTCTACGCTCGTGGAGGAAGCTGGCAATCCACGTACAGAACTGAGCGGGCAATCCGTATGCCGGAAGCTTGGAAAGGAGAGCCTTGTGCCAGACTCTATCAAAAGCTTTGGCGCTGTCGAGACTAATAGCCACAGACTCGCCGCGCTTATCGATAGATTCACCCCATTTGTGCAAAAGGAACGCTAGAAGGTCACCTGTTGACCGTTTAGGACGAAACCCATACTGACGGTCATTAAGCAACGAGTGACCTTCCAGGTAACGGATCAGCTGGGTGTTAAGGATCCTCTCCATGATTTTACACAAAATGGAAGTGACGGCTATAGGGCGATAGTTAGCCTGATCAGAACGATCTCCCTTTTTGGGAACCGGCTGGACATTGGCCTCTTTCCAAGATTTCGGCACACAACCAGCAGAGAACGACAGACGGTATAGACGCGTCAGGACCGGAGTCAACTCTGCTGCACACTTCTTAAGTACAATCGCAGGAATGCCGTCTGGTCCACTTGCTTTTCGAATATCAATCGACTGTAGCTCCGCCCGCACATCTCGCTGTCTGATGCGGATATCGGGCATAGTGTTGCCACAATTGGACAGTGTCGGAGGTTGTGCACCACAGTCATCGATACGGGAATGGGCCGCGAAGAGTTTTGCCAGGAGGTCGGCTTTCTCCTGCGGCTGATGAGCAAGTGAGCCATCGGCATGTCTCAGCGGTGGCAGCGAGGGTTGGCAGAAGTTTGATTGCACAGCTTTGGCCAGGCGCCAGAAAGAACGGCTACCCGTAGGGTGCGCTAGCAGTTCCTGACCCACTTGTGCAATGCGCTGAGCATCCGCTCTAATGTAAGCCCTCTTACACAACTTGGTGGCATTATTATAGGCTGTTTTCAGTAGGTTAGTATTGGGATCCCTAGAAGCTCGACCTCTGATCCAAGCGCGGTAAGCTAGCTGTTTGTTTTCAACAGCTGAGGCACACTCGCGATTGAACCAGAGGTTACGTCTCCCTCTACTGACGAGATTGGAATGTGGAATATAATATTCCATTCCTAGTCTGATCTCGTCAGCAACAGAGGTAGCGCAGGAGTTCGGATTCATCCCACTGAAACAGCGCTGCCACCAAGGGACAGACGCGTAATAATCCCGCATACCGTCCCAATCTGCTGACGCATAGTGCCACAGACGGCGTGCTGCAACCACAGGCGACGGTCGCGACGCCTGAGGCACTGAGACGGATACCAGGCAGTGATCTGAAGATCCTAGTGGAGCTCGAACCACCACCTGATATCCGTCGGGGCGATTTGTCAGCAGAAGGTCCAACAAAGAGGGCGCTTGACCGATAATATCTGGTACCCTGGTGTGCTGGGTAACCAATTGTGTCAGGTCGTGCGTGAGAGCGAATGCGTGGGCAGTCCTACCCGCATGGTCAGTTTTAGAGGAACTTAACCACAACTCGTGGTGAGCATTGAAGTCCCCTAAAAACACCAGCTCGGCGGAAGGAAATTGCTCCTGCGCGTCATCTGCAACCCGACTTAGGTGTTCAAAAAGTCGAGTTGTCTCCAAGTCACCACGGTGGGAACGATAGACGCACACGTAGACACTGCAATGTGTGCCAAAATCGACGTGTACCACAAGGAGGGAAAAGGAAGGTTCCTCCAAACAGCGCAGGCGACGACAACAAACGTCCGCCCGGACGAACAAGCAAACACCTGCCTTGGCCTTGAAGGACTCCTCAAGAGCGTAGCCGGGGTAATTAAGGTAGCTTGTATCGGCCGGGCAGATAATTTGCGTCTCTGTCAAAAACAGCATTGCTGGACGGGCTGTCTCGAGACCTAAGAACACTTGGGCTGTAAACACAAATCTAACGATATCTTAATTATAGAAATCCGTTCAGCTGTTTGAAAGATATGAGGTAATCGCTAAAACATAACCCTTTCCTTGCAGTCGGGTAAAAAGGGCTAGATCTAGCTCCAAAAGGGTTAAGGTGGTTAATGTAACTGTGGTAAAGTCCGTTGGTCGACTATATTACGATATCTACGATAGACAGGGAGCAGCGATGCAATACTCGTATGTATTCTAAGTAAATCACCGCACGACATATTTAACTTTAATGAGGCCACCTACTGGCAATAAACTCACATATTTTAGTTTTTTATGTGTGAGTACTAGTAAAGATTAGGATTATGATTGTACATCTAAAACCACAGATAATATAATACTACAGTATCTAAAACAATAATAAATATTCTATTTCGCGAAAACTCTATATAGAGTTATTTAAGATATGTATTTACGAATAATAATATATTAACGTACTTAACTGAAAATCTTTATTACTATCAAATTGATTTTTTATAGTTATATAGCATCGAGATTATTAAAGAAAAACATAGTTCAAGGAAAATAGATTTTCATGCTCTCCGTTAATAGAACTGCTTATTTGTAGAAGCATTTTCACAGGTAAGCATCAATTTAGAGTCACCAAACTTTCCTTTAATGTTACTATGCCTACAGAAATTTCAATCCAGCCGCCTGGAATTCCCTAGCATGTTACGACCCAGCTAGTCTATTGAAAACCTTCTTGACGAATTTGCGGACAGCTTCCATCAAACGCAAAGGACTTTAGATTAACACAGCCGCTGCCATAGCTTCGGCCACAATTAAAGTTATGAGAATTCCTCATCAGGGCTGTAGGGGTAATATGGGATGTGTATAAGGGCACTAATACCTAACTA
The DNA here is from genome assembly GCA_963935595.1 of Schoenobius gigantellus. Lineage (NCBI taxonomy): Eukaryota > Metazoa > Arthropoda > Insecta > Lepidoptera > Crambidae > Schoenobius > Schoenobius gigantellus. The sequence goes on along the minus strand of OZ012555.1, from coordinate 7,283,703 downwards.
GATACACAATACTTTATGCTTTTGTGATTTTTAATTGCATAATTTTTAAAGTAACATTTTAGGTAGTATAGAAAGAAAATAGTGCGTGAAATGGAAGTTTTAATTAAAATAAATTTCTGGAAAAAAAATCGACCAATCTTTACTTTTACTCGTACCTTAAATAAGTATTTTACGAAGGAGATTAATTTAATCCGCCTGGTGCACCTAACGACATAAAATAAAGAAATTGAACAAAAATATTTTTTTTCACGTAATATGGTTTACTTTTTTTTACATACGACAGGGAAGCTACGACATTTTAGCCTTCATCTGATCTGATGGTAAGTGACGATAAGGCGGAAATTGGAAGCTAGCTTCATCTGTACTCCTCAACAGCTGAGGAATTGGCTATCTTACCTCTAATTGTCGGAACATAACAACGATATTAACATTGTTATTATGTCCACAGACTTATGTAAGACGGTGGTAGCTAGCCAGGCGGGCGTAGAAGCCCTACCACTAACCAAACCGAGCAGAAAAATGTATGTCCCCATGGGAAATCGAACCCCGGGTCTCCCGATCAACACCACGTGGTCTCAGCCATTAAACCACAGAGGCGGTTAGCTTATTATGATAACTTATTCTGAGTTCATTCCTGTGTAAATCTAAGTCGACCAAAATGAATGGAATGACACAGCAGCTTTTTTCGCGTATTCAGAGCTTGTCCTACAGTGTAAGTTGTTCAATTAAGTATATGTTCATTAACTCAACATCATTAATAATATTAAAAGTCTATGTGTGTTACCTTCAGTAAGAAATTATTACGTTGCAATGATACAATGTAAATGAATACCTTATCAGTTTACGAACTGCAACTTTGAACATGGCTTTTGATAAGGTGAATACTTCGTCAACATGTCATAAAAGAACTCCTTAGGTTAGCGTTCACAACTTCGCATTAAAGATGCATAGCATATCTCTGATGGAAATAAGTTTAAGTTTGACTTAAATTCAAATCTAGTTCTGGCTCAGTACCCCCATAAATAGTTCGGCTTATTGGGGTACTGAGTTACTGGTTAATGGGTACCTTCATCAAACACAGATACCACAGACCGTAAAATAAGAAGCGCAGATTATCTGACGTCAGGGAACTAAACGAGGGTTATGACAGTACAATTTGTGCGGCAATTAAGTTAAGGGAAACTTGTTAATTTGCCATCATAAGCTGTGGACAAAGGGCGAATGTCAACAAGCTAATAGACTGTTTAACATTAGATTAGGTGGAAAAATTGTCGCCGCCACGATAAGGTACACGACAAAATTGATTATTTGCGAGGACTATACCTCAACAAAAAATAAGAAAAACGAAGAAGGTCACTCGTCTGTCTGCCATAGTAATTTTTATATACGTGATGTATAGAAAAGTATATACAAATATTCTATATTGCATAAACAAAATGGTTTGGCATAAAATAACATAAAAATTTAATGCAATGAGCCACCTCGACCTCGAGCGACCAAGATCTTTAATCGCAAACAAAGTAAACTTTAGCACATTATCATGCATAATCTATACTTCTATTAGAAAGCTGAAGAGTTTCTTTGTTTGTTTATTTGGTTGAACGCGCTAATCTCTGGAACTACTGGTCCGAATTTAGTGAGCAGGGCTGAGGACATTTTCTTTCTTTATGATGTCTGTCACAGTTTTTTTGTAAGTACTAAATTTATCAAATATATCCAGTTCATCACAACAACGGGATAAATCATTGTACGTACGGCACATTCTTACAATTGGGTTATAGAAGAACGTAGTTAATTATGTAGGGTCTAAACGCGCACAATATTAGCATAGTAACTCTTGAAATACTATGTACCTTTACTCGACGTTTCGGTCGCCTTGTTGCGGCCGTGGTCACGAGCGAACTGACCCTTTAGACCCTACATAATTAACTAAGTCAATAATGCAACGCGAAAGTTTAAAATGTTATAGAAGAACGTGTTGTTTTTGTAGACCTGTATTGCAAAGGTACTGGGACAGCCAGACCTATATCGTGTGTTAATATTCGCAGACGTAGCTCTGGTAAGTCAATGGTTGCGTGAATTATTTTACGAAGATATAGAAGATCATCATTCGTTGCCCTTGGTCCTACTGCGTAGTCCTGCTGGTGGTACCACGGGCAATTTATTTTGTCCGTGGTTCTATCAGTAGGACCACGGGCAAGTAGCATTACCTGTAGTTCAACTGGTAGTACCACGGGCATTTTTTCTTGCCCGTGGTTCTATCAGTAGGACTAGGGACAAGTATCATTGCCCTTAGTTCTACTAGGAGTAATAAGAGTAGGCACTTTTTTCCTGGTTCAACTGTACAAAATTAAAGAGTTCATAAGTTATTTAGTCCATAAATCAATAATAATTTGATTGTTTTTCATAATATACTGTATTCTACAATTCAAGCTCTTTCATTTGATACCCAAATTGAGGTACCCCATCAAAAAAAAAATTGATGGGGTTGCATATTATCTGGGACCAACGGCGACCAACGACTAACTAGGATCAACGGTGAGTGCTTCGAGGAACTATTCGACTTAGTACCAATGTCACCTTTTTATCACCGTACCACTCGGCACCGCAGTACAGTTTATCCTTACTACCTGGAAGCAATATCGTCTAGCACGGAGAGTTATCTAAAGACTTAATCCTAAAATCATGAATTGTACATTCTTGAGACCGCTTTCAGCGCTCTTTTTTACCACCTACGGTTCGGCTCTGGAATGAACTTCCTGCTACTGTGTTTCCCGAGCGCTATAACATGTCTATATTCAAGCGAGGTTTAAGAAGAAGAGCAATCAAGGTAGGCAGCGGCTTGGCTATGTCCCTGATATTGGCAAAGTCCATGGGCGGCGATTACCACTTACCATCAGGTGGGCCGTTTGCTCGTCTACCTTCTAAAGCAATAAAAAAAAACAAAGTACTCATCAAGACGAATCAAACGAGCCGAAACTCGATGAGTTTGTGTCGTTTTATTGCAGAATTCCTATGGTCACCTTCTAGCTTCAGCACCAGACCCTGGTTACCATACGACTATTAATAAGGCTAGTATGTAGGTATGTTTTAAGAAATGGGGCTGTGGTATGGTAGCTCAGAACCAATAAACTCAATAATATTGGCGATGACTGTACTACCCGAACAGTAGTTCCAATGCCCATGTAATGTAATTATTTTATTGTTTTAGTCCTACTGATAGAACTACGGGCAAAATAAAATGCCCGTGGTACTACCAGTTGGACTACGTAGTTGGACCACGGGCAATGAATGAAGATCATATCTTTTACGGTGAGCTTTTATATACAACACACCCATTTTAGATAATCTCTCATAATAATTTTCGAGTGACCTACCAAAAATTATATTTACGAGAGATATATTTTAAGCATCGCCGTTGTACTGATTCAATAGCATTCATATAAACTTTATAGTATGGAGACCAAATTGGACAGCAGTAGAGACAGGTGGGGTACAATGAAACGAAAAAAGCATTTTTATTTTTGAGAAAAACTGTGCTTTATATTTTGACTATATTTGTTTAGAACGATCAAAAACGGTTCATAATCTACCTACAAAAATAAGTTAAAAATTTAACCTTAACTTATAAAAAAATGCGTTTTTGCTCAACGCCTCTTCTGTTTGAATGAGCCCCAGGTCTGGGGTACAAAGAAACGGTGTCTGGGGTACATTGAAACAAGGCTAAAAAGATTAAAAAAAAATGGAAAATTCTATATTCACGCTGCGTCTCTATCTCCTGCTGCTTTGGTTTTTTAACATATCGATGCAATTTTAATGGACTTGGCATTTGGCGCCCCACTTGTCCTACTCAAGAATACTTGTGATTAGACTAAAGAAAAAACGCATAAAGCTTTGAGGTTTTTTAAAGTCTTTGGTAGATCTAATTATGAAGCCTAAGAGTTTCGACCTTTCTTAGTGGTAGTCGTAGTGAGGACGAAAAGTGAATTGTTCATCAAATAATACCCCCAGATCCCTCACAACTTCCTTTCTAGAGAGTATTTCGCCCTGAATAAAATATTGATTGTTCTGTTTATTTTCCTTCCTAGTGAAAGAGATTGTGAAACCTTTCTCTACATTGAGATTCATTTTATTCTTAAAACACCAATCAGAAATAACCAATAGGTCATTCTGAAGTGCTTGGCATTGCTTTGGATCCGCAACATCCGTAAATTATATTTTTTCGGTTCTATTCGGTTCTATTTTTTTTATATGCTGATGATCTCAAAGAGATCATCAGCATATAAAAAAATAGAACCGACTTCAAAAACACTGAAAACTTAAAAATAATCTTCTTCTATATTGAAGTCGGCGCCAAACGATGATCTCCTAGAAAGTGTTAAAATTTGTCACCGACTTCAATAAAGAAGAAGATTATTTTTCAGTTTTCAGTGTTTTTGAAGACGGTTCTATTTTTTGTAAAAAAAAATTATTTTTAACTTTTTAGTGAATGAAATCTTTTTAGTGAAAGAAACCCTAATTTAATACCAGCTCACCAGCTGTTATTAAATTAGTGTTTTCCTCGATTTTCTATGGGATCCCATCATCCGATCCTGACTTTGCTTACCATGAGACCACCCTTGCAGTATACTCTATCAAATACAAAAATAATTTTGGAAATCGGTTTAAAAATGATGGAGTTATGAGGTAACAAACATAAAAAAAATACAACCGAATTGATAACCTCCTCCTTTTTTGAAGTCGGTTAAAAAGAGATGGGCGCGATAAGCGACGATATGTTATTTGACAGATAAAAAAAATGTTTAATACTCAGTGCACCATAAAGGACAATGGCAGAATAATATCTGAAAGAAACATTTAGCGTCTACAAATTCCATAATTACAAATATGCTTAAAATGATATGTCATGATTTTTCCAAAATACACAAAAACGAGATAAAGTCTGGAAAAAAGTAACATTTATATGTACAACAAATTACTAAAAGTTAGCTATCGGTTCCTTCAATAATCACCGCGGTCCGATTTGCTGATTACCTTAAAATTTCATAAAACACTAATTATGCAAAAACACTTTGGTTTCACTGTAGTTTTAACACAAATTTCACAACTAAAATCATAATTACAATAACTTTGTCAATTAATTTCACAATATCAATGTCAAGTGTCAACGTCATCGTCGTTTCACGTCACGTCAGTGACATTTGCAATTATCTTTGGTCATTATTCAATTTTTGCATAAACAAAATAAATCTCGCGTTTATCCTGGCCTTATTTACAAAGATAGTTTTTTTTCGCCCAAAATCCCGTGCTCCCCTTTAGGTGGGTTGATTTTCTCAAAATTCGGAATTTGACATTTAGACCGTTTGGTTTGATCATTTTTAGAGACATATAATAAAATACACTTAAAGCTACAGATCATATAATTATGGTTTCGTCGAATAGAATTTGGAAAGCAGTTTGTTTATGGTTAATTTTACATTACGTTTTGTTTTTCAACCAAACTTATAACCTTGGCTGGAAATGCTTATTGCAGATTGTAGAATTTCGAAAGATCCGTATGTTGACTTGACACATCTTGAAACAAGTTAAGAATCTTACGAGTGTTATGAAATGAATTTGGTTTCGTCGCCAATACGACGCTTAAGAGGGCACAGTACCTACTACTAGCGCCGCCATTCGTTTTTTATTAATTATGATGAATTAAAGATGTTTCTACAAAAAATAGAACAGTCAGGAACTCAATATTGATACTTCGGATTTATATTTACGTATTTTGTACACATTAACCGTATAGAATAGTCGAAATCATAATTATTGCTTAAAGTGGCCACTTTTAGCAATAATTCTGATTATGATTATTCCTATACTTTTAATCTATGCCTGAATGGCTCCCAAAAATCTAAAATATATAGATTGAGTTCCTGACTGTTCTATTTTTTGTAGAAACGTCTTTAATTCATCATAATTAATAAAAAACGATTGGCGGCGCTAGTAGTAGGTACTGTGGCCCCTTAACATTCGGCAAACGGACCTCGGTTCTAGTAGCTGCATAAATGCAAATCTGTGCTTAAATGAAACGCGCCCTATCTCACCGTAGTCTGTGAACGCGTCTATGCTATGATCTCGGAACTGGATACCGAGTCTGTGAGACATCGACCGAAGTAATTTGTTATTGATTATGATTTGCGAACAGCATTTTAAATCCTAATTTCTGCGAATAAAATCCATAGCTTGAAGAGTAAAAGCTCAATCATATTTTTAATCGCCGGCGCGCGATTCATTGAATTCGTTGGATAAATAAATTTTATCAATAGATAATACTCCGCCCACACTAAGGTATCTAATTAACTTATTATATTTCATGATTTAAAACAGATTTTGTTAACTTTATTTTTATTAGTGGGTAAATTGATAATTAAATTCAAACATATTACATTTCCAAAATTCGCCTTTTTCATCCCCTATTTCATTAAAAAAACCTGATAGTAAGCGGCATCTTAGTGGGATTAATGCATATATTGAGTAACACTTGCGAATTTCATGTTAAGTTCTAAATTTTCACAATATTAGGTTTCACATCCTTCTTTGGCAAATAACTCACAAATTAAGCCGTTTTCTTTTATTAATAGCAATAATTATACACAAAATAGGTGCTCTCCCCTCCATATGTCCTTTTTATTAACTAACCAATAAGAAACTTTGACAATTCATTGAAAATTATGTTTGGAATTAACTTACAATGTTTATTACATGAAATTCAAATGCATTGACTGGGATTCCTTCAGAACTCAGTGTTAGACCCACTGACCCTAAGATTATAGGCATATTTAATTATATTTTTAACATAACACTGTGCTATGAATCTCCAGGGCAGTTCCCGGAGGCCGTAGGGCTCCGCTGCTTAGCTAGACAAACTAACCTAATATCAAGGAGGAATTCTGTGGAATTACGCAAGTAATAAATATATATATAGAGAGAACAAATCTAAGGAACTGGAATATTATATCTCTGACCCGTGATCGCAGAAACTTAGCATCGAAGGTACGATCTACTAACAATCGCTCCGGGGAAAGCTACTAATTAAAAAAAAATGAAACCTATAACTATTTGTTGGTGTACTTTATTGCCCCCTCATTTTATAGTTTTGTACCCAATTTGTACCTGATTTTTACCTGCCGAGATTGATCAAACAAACCTGAACCATCCTGCCCTTGGCTTGTATTGATTAAACATTTAGTTAAGTGTTTTGTATTAAGGGAGTTTATTTACTTAAGTGACATATGCATAAGTGAATTATGTACCTACAAGAATAAAGCTTTTCATTTTGTATCGGACTAAAGGAATAAGTTTGTTTTTTTTCTTTCAACTTTAAGATTTCCCTATATTTCTACAATTTAGCAAGAAAACTCACTACAACAGCTAGCGTGAGCGCGCTCACACCTGATACGAGACGCGTAAAATCAATTTGGACGCATTGTCTATTTGACATTGACATGACATCGTTCTCGCTTGTTCCGTCCGAATGTGGTCGGAATTTCGCTGTTTTGTTTTGATTGTGCGTTGCTTTGCATCTTCGAGTATTTGCTGTTGATTTTCGTACTTTTGAGTAACCCTGGACTGCTACTGTACTACCGAGATCTCATATAATGGCTGCTGAGTACTGCTAGCCAAAGGATTTCGATTCCTGGCAATTTTATTTACGGTTTTAACAAGTTATTTCTCTTAAAGTTTATGCGTCTATAACTTTTTGTCCTGACTTCGTGGAATATTCATTCTACTATAATTTTACTGAAGAATTAAATCTCTTTACTTTGGCATATTATTCATGCTTAGACACAAAAAAATATATCAACAAAAAATTGTTAGGGAGTTTGCCATTCTCCTTTGTTATTGTGAAATAGTTTTGTTATAATAGACCAAACTCTAGCTGTAAATAACCCATTAGTGACTTTAGCAGTTAATTAATATTTAACTGCGATACATGATACAATTATTTGGAACTTTAAATAAAAAAATCGGGAAAAATATAGAAGATATAACTAAGAACGCGTTGAAGTCTTTTACGGCGAAACGTAGTTCGCGGGCATAGCTAGTGAATTAATAAGATACAATACAATCCATATAAGAAATCTATTCCATAGAATATGCCTAATATTTGATTTTATAAACATACCTAGCTAATAAGCTTGTATACTTTTAACTAGACGTGGGTCGTTACGTTATTTTCAAGAAACGTAAAAAACTGGTGACTCTGTCGGCGTCACCTGTTTCAAAACTAGTGATTTTTGTAACTAGCTATTTTTATTCAGCTATTGTGATTGTTTGCCTCCACCAACTATACAGTTAGTTACACACGAAACGAAAATAAATTAAATCACTATTAAGTGTTTGTGGCTATAGGTACAGTTAAATCAATAAATTAACTTCCCTTCATACTTAATTCAGGCTTAGGACTGACTGCATTAAATGTATTTATAATTTACTAGCTGACCGTATGCAACTTTGTTTGCATTATAACTAACTTTTCCCGTAGGAAAACTTTTCCCGTCAGATTTTTCCCATAGGAAAATTACCCGATGTCCTTCCCCTGGTCTCAAACTATCCCTGTACCAATTTTCATCAAAATCGGTTCAGTAGTTCCGAAACCTATTCAATATAAACAAACAATCAACTCTTTCCTCTTTATAATATTAGTATAGATAAGAGTTTACTAGGAAACTATGATTTTAATAATTTTTTTTATAATTTTATAAAATTGTACACATTTACATTCTTTATACACATTTTTTTATTTTATTTTAATTTTATGATAGGTATTTGAGTTTCTGACTCTATCAAAAATCTTTTTGAATAGAAGTTAACTTAGATTATAATAGAATTAACTTAGATAGAAGTTAACATTTAAATACGTCAATTGGGCAACTACTTACTCACACCCAACAATCACAGTTATCAGTAATAACGTATTTACAAAAATCACTACTTGTAATTTGACTCGAAACTAGTGATTCGGTTACATGCCGCGTAGCTAGTTATTGTAACTAGTGAAATAACGCCCACGTCTACTTTTAACGCCTTACTGAAGTTCTTATATACCACGGCAAATATATTAATTAGAAACAATATTTTTATCTTGATTAGAATCGGTAATTATAATATTACAAATATGTACAATTCAGTTATATAAAATTACCTAACTTGTTACCGCAAATTAAACATAAAACAAACAAAACAATAAAAGAAACAAACACCCACTTCCCGGTTTCCGGTTGAGCTGTAACTTACAAAATTTTATTACAGACACCGGGACAGGTGAAAGTAAATAAAAGCTTGTAATAGGAAGAGATCAATACACTTGAAATTTCGTCGGAGCTGGTAAGAGCTCGGTGGCCCAGTGGTTAGGGCGCCAACGGTATATTGAAGACGCTGGTTCGATTCCTACTTGAGACGAGATTTTTCTTGTATTCACCCGTGGTATTCACTTAGTTATTTTAGCAAGTAAGTGATGATGAACTCTTAGATAGGTAGTGAAATTGAAGAACGCAATAATACGGAGCAATCTATCTTACAAATGAAATAAGCTTTACAAGGTGTACGATTACACAGGCTTCAGGATTAAATGGGCGTTTGGTACAATTTACGTTTGGCCCTCGTAACGCAGGACACACAATCTTCAATTGTGTGTCCTGCGTTACGAGGGCCTCACCGATTCTGGAGAATTGCTGAGACGCCACATTGATCAAATGTTCACAGCAATTATTCGAGCTTAGGCAATCGGGAGGGAGGAATTGGATACTAACTAATTTACCTTCATTAAATCATAGACTTAGAAATTAAATTATACTCGTCGTCTGCTTGGGTACCTCCGTCTTACCTATTTCTGTCGCAAAGCAGCAGTGCTTGCATTGCTGTGTTCCGGTTTGAAGGGTAAGATATGGCACTGAAATTACTGGGTACCGTGACTTTACATCTGATGTCACAAGTTAGCACTGTGGTTCTTGTGGAGGTTGCAGTTTTGCTGCGAATCTCACAGAGCCACATGTATTATAGGTGACTGTTACCACTTACCATCAGGTGGGCAGTTTGCTTGTTTGCCAACTTGGTTGCAATAAAAAAACTGTCATTGCGAGCGAGAATATCGTCTTATGAAGTCTTAGAGAGTTTGAAAGAAACAGTGCATGTAGCTACTTTGTAACCGATTTTGAATGACAGATCAGTTATTGGATATTGGAATTCAGCCACATAATATAGGAATTGACAAATCAAAATTGATCACATTTTAATGAGCTGTTAGTACGTCTATATGCCGTATAATCTAAGTCTATGCATTAAACAATCTATCTATCTAAAAGAAGATGTTCCCATCTATAGACGCACGCACAGAAGTAAACGCTAATGGTAGAAATGTGAAATTTGGACAGTTGTTTTAATTCAAAATGCGGATGCACGTTAAGAAGGGATTTTAAAAAAAAATTTACCCTTACGGGATGAAATAGGAGTTGCAAATTTGTATGGAAAAATCTTTAAATTAGCAACGATTTTGTAAAACTTGAGATTCATGCTCTTAAAAATATTTCATTGAAAACGTGTTTCATGGTCTATTGGAATTCACCCCCTTAGGGTGCAAAATAGGGGTTGAAAGTTTCTATAGAAAATATTTAAAATCTGCTCCAATTTGTATGAAATTTATTATTCCTACAAAATGATTATTCCTACGAGAAAATATAAATTCCCACGGGAAAACAATATTAATGCGGGCGAAGCCGCGAGCGGAAAGCTAGTTGTAGTACAATTGTAGTGTCGGTCAATGGTATGTCGCTCAAAACTACGTTGTTCAAAATTCATATCGTACAAACGTGGTGTCGGTCAAAAGTTATGTCGCTCATAGTACGTCTGGCGGGCAACGGTTTGTAGAACAACAGTTCCACACTCACAATATTCTTAGGGTCAAATATGGTATCTATAGCATTGTGTCATTGTCAAAAATTACGATGTAAAATAAACTTCACGTTATTACAAAATATGTTCACTGTTTAACATCTCCTGACTGCGTTGTGTACTTAAGTTGGCGTACTTTTGCTCAGACTTTTTTCGCGGGAATCCAAAATCTGTTTTATCTGAACAAAGTCGGAGCAAGCGTGCCGTCTGCGACCGAGCTAACCCCGATTTTGTTGGACTATAAATCTGCGTCGGCATCACGGTTCGTTGCGAGGCCGGCAGTGTGCTCCACCTTTTTTATCGCGCCCAAGGCGGGAAGCGGGATGTGATTCAGCGCCCTGACCCTGCGAATCATTCAGTTGTGAACTTTCCTTTGTTTCTTGCCCATCAATCAATCAATGAACTTTCATGTCCGATGCGGTCAGAGTGGGTGGAATAAATTTACCCGCCGAAGAAGTTTTGTTCAAACAAAAGTAATTTAAATGTTTAATGTGGATATCTGTTGTTTTGCTTATACTCTTTGAGCTCGTAATGTTCGGTATCGAGACATGTAACGCTTACGAGTTTTAAATACATACTTTGGCAGCTTTCTAGTGCAAAAATGCATACAATGCAAAAAAGCGGTAAAATTAATGTAATTTTGAAATATAGGTATACTTGTTTATAAGTTCTTGAACCCTATCTTAAATTACCATCAATTCTAATGTGTGTGCATAAAAAATGCGCAACTGTCAAGTGTCTCAAAAAAAAACCTTCTGACATTAAATAATTGTTATAATTTAAGTAAAAAGGTCAATTACGTTCAATGTATTTGACTTAGTAGAGTGCATTTTCTATAATAACTCTAGTTCTACCCATATATGACGGATGAGCGAGTTTCCGTACCAATGTATTTAAAAGTTGACGATAAGCCTTGACCTTGTATAGACTTAAAAAAAATGTGCACTATTTCACCTCTCTGCTGTTTTTCTACCTCTTATTATCCCTTTTTCTATGGTTGCCTCGAAGAGATTGCTGCGCAGCAATAAGGCCGCCTATTGATTATGTTTTTTTATTATGTTTTTCTCTGTTTTGTTAATAATGTGCAATAAAGTGTTATGTATGTATGTATAAATAATTAACATAAAAATGGTAATAGCCATTACGACTTAGTCAAACATAAACGCTTATTTTGTGCAATGGACACGTTGATTTCAGCCATGTAATGTGAAATGAACGTGAGCTAATATTGTTAAGTTACGAAGGCGGCATTTTAATTATGAATGGTTGTGAACTAAAGGAAAAGAAGTTAATGTGGAAAATCTTCTAGCGTAAGCGTAGGTACAGCGATATACCTACTAATAGTGGCGGAGCTAGACGCCATTTTGAAAAGTTATTTTTATCCCAAATATCTTTAAGTGTTGAAAAGTTGAAAAATCACAACCTGCCTAAACGGTAACGAACCGACTAAATTCCGAAAAAAATGCAGTTTAAGTTAATTTTTGAAATAAATGAATGTTTCCTTTTAGTAAAATTTGTTATCATCAATATCTACTTCGTGTTATGTGGACTCGGTGCTTGCCTTCCAATCGGGAGGTCCGGGGTTCGCGACCGCCTTGTGCTAATGTGTTTTTATTTATTCGAATTACATATGAAATTTGGCTGACGCTTCTACGGTGAAGGAAAAAATCGTGAGGCAACCTGCATGTACATCTGCGATGAAATTCAAAGGTGTATGTGAGGTGGACCAATCCGCACTGGGCTAGCGTGGTTGACTAAGGTCTAAATATCCTAACTTAGGGTGGGTTCGAACCACGTGGATGTGTTCATCCGAGTTCCCATGACCTTGTCAGGCAGCGACGCGTCCTCTTCTGATGAGGAGGACACGGCGACAATGGAAGTGCTCGCGGCAAGGCGTGTGTGATTGGCATCGGTGGGTTTTAGTCGGTAGGCCGCGGTTCCTGGCTGGCACTCTGCCCCCAGGGGCCGCAGAGAGTCTGACATAACCCCGCGCCTTCCCAAGCGCGGGGTATGCGTAACGCATTTCCCACCGTAAAAAAAAGGGTAGGTTCGAACCCCTCGGTGGGGACGTGTATGAGCTGTTATGATGATGATGATGATGAATATCTACTTAGCATAGTTTCCCTCCAAATTCTGTCTTTTTTTTATCCTTCACAAATATTTATTATCTACGTAATAAATATTTGTGAAGGATATCTTTAAATTGTTAATCTGTATATAAAGGTGTATAATAAAAACAAAATTTCTTTTTACATCTACCTCGTGACACTCAGAATTATCCTTAGGTCGACTGGCAGAAAATGCCTATGGTCCGCCTTGTACACAAAATAAATGTACTAAAGAATTAATAAATAAATCTTTTCTTCGTTTTGATTAATTAAAAGCAAAAAATATTTACAATTTAAGTGCATATAGCATATATTATTCATTACATATTGCATATTAATTACGCAACTGACGTATAATCAACCAACGTAAATCTGGCTGATGATCATTTTTAAGCCGATAATAGAGTGAAATGACTTCTCATCTAGTTTGGTTCGCTATAGAATCACTACGAATTTTTTGAAGACGCTCATACTCTATTGCAGAATACCAGATTCTCAAAATACCAAATTCGTAAAATAGGAGATTTTGGACCGTCGGCAACAATCAAAATACATATTATTCAAAAAAAAAATCAAAAGTACTTTATTTCATAGGCCCTTGCGGGCACTTAAAATCGCCAATTTTACACATTTTACAAAATTATTAAAACATAAAAAATATTCTACTAAAATCAAGCTAACCCGTGCGCTAGTGGCAAGTACATCCGCGGAGTTGATGCCGCGCATGTAATCGCCAAGAGCGACCCGATTCCGAATGTAGGGGCTAACATGAGAAGAATCGGGCAAGAAACTCATGTGCCAAAACTCTTTTAAAATCGCCAAATGTCTTACAAATTGTGAATATTACAAAACTATTCAGAGAACGAGCAATTCATTTCTTTTACCGCCACGCTGCCTTATCATTCAAAAAATCTTTAACACTGTAATAAGCCTTTTTGCTTAACTGAGCTTTAATTAAAATTTTAAATTTATTTACCGACAAGTCATGCATGTTACATGGCAGCGTGTTGTACATTCGTATACAGTGACCTGCAAAAGAGTTGCTTATTTTATGGAGCCTATATGTGGGCATTGCTAGCTTGTCTTTATTTCTTAAATTTAAATTATGATAGTCACTATTTTTACTGAATTTGATATATTTATTCTTGTGTGCATACAGTAAGTTTTCATAAATATATTGTGAATGTACAGTCATACTATCAATTTCTTTGAATTTTTCTCTTAAAGACTCTCGGGAGCCCATCCCATAGATCGCCCGAACAGCCCTCTTCTGCAGTACAAAAATGCAGCCAATATCGGCGGCATTTCCCCACAGTAGTATCCCGTATGACATAATACTGTGAAAGTAGCTAAAATAGACTAACCGCGCAGTTTTCACATCTGTTATTTGACGAATCATTTTAACGGCGTATGCTGCAGAACTTAGTCTGTTCGATAGGCATTCAATATGAGGACCCCATTGTAACTTAGAATCTAAAGTTATACCCAGAAATACAGTTTGATTGGCCAGCTCTATTTCTTCATCCCTAACCTTGACTTTGGCTTTAACTAATCGAACATTTGGCATAGTGAATCTAATGCATTTTGTTTTACTTTCATTTAACAACAAATTATTGGCGCCGAACCAGTGAACGACCTCGGAGAGTGCAATGTTTACTTCGTCAATATTAATTTGTCCACGTTTAACTTTAAATACTAAAGACGTGTCATCTGCAAACAAGACTATCTCATGGTCGTGTTTTACAAGGTGAGGGAGGTCATTAATATATACCAGAAATAGAAATGGACCTAATATTGAGCCCTGCGGCACCCCCATTTTTACAAATGATCCAGGTGACTGCTCTCCATTGATGACCACCTTTTGAATCCTGTCACTTAGGTAAGAAGTGAGAAAATCCAAAGCGGTACCACGGATACCGTAATAGTGTAATTTCCTGATTAACGTCTGATGTTGGACACAGTCAAAAGCCTTCGATAAGTCACAAAAAACACCATAGGCATCCTGCGACTCCTCCCAGGCCTCATAAATGCACTCTAACAATTTTATTCCAGCATCAGTCGTGGACCGTCCGCGGGTAAAACCAAATTGTTTAATATGCAGTAAGTTATTATTACTAAAATGTTTCTGTAATTGCTTAAGCGCGGTTTTTTCAAAAATTTTACTGAATGTTGATAGTACGGATATTAGACGAAAGTTAGAGGGATCTGAAGTACTACCAGATTTAAACAATGGAGTTATTTTGCTAAGTTTCATCAAATCAGGAAACACACCACTATCAATACAGTTGTTGAAAATTAAAGCTAAATGTGTAGCAACTATTTCAACAACATTCTTTACCATATATACAGATATTCCCCAGAGATCGGCAGTTTTTTTAATGTTCAACGATTTGAAAGTGTCTATGATATTCAGTGACTGTTCCTTGTAGTATTACATAAAAAAAATTTATTCGACATAAAATTACTTTTTGAAATGTGCTCTAGCTCCTACACTATGCGGCAGCGCTTAACTTAATAACTCGGGGACCTGATTAAAATACTTATAGGGATAATTTTTACGAAGT
This sequence comes from Schoenobius gigantellus, assembly GCA_963935595.1. NCBI lineage: Eukaryota > Metazoa > Arthropoda > Insecta > Lepidoptera > Crambidae > Schoenobius > Schoenobius gigantellus. Next base: position 7,268,093 of record OZ012555.1, on the reverse strand, counting down.
TACGGCGCGAGGGAAAAACCAATATCGCTCGGACGATGTCAACCGCTGATGTTTAAGTTGTCGAAGTTGTACAAGTTTTGGGTGAGAATTTAAAACGCACGCTCGTTTTTTCCTATTATAAAATGTGGCCTAAGCTAAATCTGATTTGTTCCTGATTCGTCATATTCCTGATTAGTCATATTCCTTATTCGACACTTTCCTAACTGGTCATATTCCTAACGCGTCATATTCCTGATTCGTCATACTCATATTCCTCACTCTGATAACTGTTTAAACAGCTATCTTCAAACTATTTTTTTAATTGGTTCAGCGATTAGGCGTAAAGCGCAAGACAATCAGACGAGGTTGCTTCGATTGACATTTTCAATATAATTAGGGATAAAGTTACTTCATTATTAAAATATTCGCATTTCAAGAAGTCGCTTTATAAAATGCGCGCCAACCGAGCGAAGGAAGGGAGTCGTCATGTTTTATTAATCCGTCTCGCGAAGACAGCAAGATACAGTGCTCAAAAATTTATTGGCGATTGAGAAGTTCGCGATGCTTGCTTGACTTGCCGACTAAGCTCAAAGGGAAGAGCGAGTGAATTTTGCAACGTTTCAATGAATTCAGACCAGAATTGTGCAGCACACATGCCACCTTCGATCAACTACACCAGCATGTCACATATAATAATTTATCTATCAATACTTAGGATTTGTCATTAGAAACAGCAAATATTTTCGTAAATTGCAAACAAAGAGAATGTTATACAATGCTTTAGTTTTGAGTCGGCTTGAATATTGTAGTGTAGTGTGGCGACCTCACTATGCAGTTCACTCGCTGAGATTGGAACGAATACAAAAACGGTATCTCTGGCACCTGGCTTATTTCGTTAAGAAAGGTAGAAGAGATTTTTCGTACAAAGCTAAGCTAAAATATTTCAACTAGGTACCTGTCTTTAAAAAAACGTAGGGTTTTGAACGATCTGCTTTTTACACATAAATTGTTTAACAATCGGATTGATTGCCCCCAGTTGCTGGAGAAATTTAACTTTAAAGATTTCCAGTTAGGTTGCCCAGATCACAAATACCTCCACTGAGTCCGCCACTCCGTAGAACACTATGTTCAGTTCCAAGAATTTGTAAACTAGTGAATTTCTATAGTAAGAATATTGATTTACATGCTGTGAATTTGAGGGCTCTCCATAAGTTTATGCAGTGCGCCATGGACGTATAATGATAATATAGTATATAAGGTTAATTTTTTTTCTCTTTCTTTAATGTTTAATCACTAATTAATAAACATTGTAATTGTAATGTAGCAGTATGTAGTGTAATAATGTAGGGTAGCATCTCTTTCTTTTAGTATTAAGATCAATTACTATTTGTGCTAGCTATGTTTACCTATAAGTAAGTAGTTGTACACTTAGCACAATACCATACCATGTATTAATCGTATGTATCATTAAAACAGTGTAACAATTGTTGGTAGATTAATAAATAATTAAAAAAATACTATCGCCGTCCGAAATGCGCAAACATTACTTACATTTACGATCTGGAGACGCATTTTTGAATCATTAGAAATTAATCTTGAATTCGAGCACGATACAAATCACGTGCGAAATTATTTTCTACTGTTTCCAATTTTAAAGATGTTTGAATCACTCGAATTCCGTATTGTCATTTAAAAGAAATTCCATATTAGAAAACGTTAACGCAGAAAAAATAAAATCCGGTACGCAACAATATGGCAAAAACTCATTATTAAAAAAAAACAGTGATTAAACGCACGTAAAACGGAACGTATACAAGTTCCGTATATTCTACTAGTAGAAATCAAAAACGAATGATTAGGACCACTCGCTGCAGAATTCGCGGAGTGAATATTCAAAAATAGTGAATTTGGAAATTCGTATGCGAATCTTGCGATTTCGAATGCGAATTTGAATTCCATTGTTTCAAAAATACGGCTCCAGTGCAAATGTCGCGGTCCGGATCGAACACGGTGATATTATTTTGCACTGTTTGCACGCAATCAGTTTGGACCATTTTAATAGCGCGTTCGTGTGCACTCCGGTCGATGTCATTAATTAAAGTCTTGTTTAACTTAAAATCAGTCACAACATTAAGTAAAAATGCCAAGAAAAAGTATAAAAGCTTTTTTAGGGTTCTGTAGGAAACAAGGAACCCTTATAGTTTCGCCATGTCTGTCTGTCTGTCTGTCCACGGTTTTACTCAGAGACTATTAGTACCTATTAGAAAGCCTCTAATTTGGCATGGGTATATATATTTATCATGCCAAAAAAGTAGTAGAAAAAAATACCGAAAAAAATTTTTTTAGGGTAGCTCCCATACGAGTAATTTTTTTTTGCTCAACTAACCCATCGTGTGGGGCATTGTTGTATAGGTCTTTAAAAAATAATGTAAGCTTCAGAACACTATTTTTCGATTTAGGGATCCGTTTCTGAAATATTTGGTTTTAAAGTGCAAATTTTTGTGAGAGGTTAGTGTCCCCCCTCTATCTGCTAAACGGTTATACGAGTATATGGACACGTGAAAAAATTACAACAGTAGTATATATAACGAAGTTTAAAGGATAAAATAAAAACTATCAGAGTTGAGTACTAAGTACAAACTTATAGACGACCAACTTATAAAATGTACTCGGAAAAGTAAAATTTCATTGAAAATTAGTACTGAATATAAATTTACGAACCACGTGAAGTTAAAGAAATATAAAATCATCGCAGCTTTAATAATAATAATGCCTAATTTAATAGCAACGTGTTGTGAGGTGTGAGTGTGAACTCAAAGTTGGCATTTGCAACTACGGAACCTACACTGCACGTGGCCCGACACGCACTTGGCCGGTTTTTTGTCAATATAGTAAGTTGTTTCCGTTGGTCTATCTAGTTAATTCGGACCGGGTTGTTTGCACGCCAGCGGTACTAATAGTTCAGAATGGCTGAATTGGACAAAGGTATATGAATTATGAGTTACTTTTCATACACCTTTGTCCAATTGAGCTAGGAGCAATTGACTTATTACATTTCTGGATGTCCCAACACAGCAAAGAATATTGTGATAAAACATAATTATGGTGCATAATTTTACTAATAATAATAATAATAACTTTATTTCAGACACGAGATCCAGATTTACAAAGGAGTCAAAAAAAAACAACAAATAAAATTAAATCATTTAGGTAGCTATTGTTACCCATCTCTTTAATGTATTCGTTTAATTGAGTCTCTCTGCCAGACCCCGTACAATATCATTGCCACACACATCGATTTTCGACATAAAAGAGCTTATTCTTCTTCTCTGGATGGCGTTAAATGTGTCAATTCTTGCCTCTGCGTACATTTCAGACGCACTGCAGAAACGGTTTAGGCCCATAAGTTGCCTAAAGATGTTATTATAGGCAACTCGTCTATTATCGTGGGACTTTTTTGTATAATTCACCCAGAGCTGACATGTGTAGAAAGTCTGACAGAAAGACCCAAACAACGTTTTTTTCACGTCAGGTGATGACCTGCCAAATTTTCGTATGATCATATTTCTTACGACACAAAGAGCCCTACGTTGCCTCTCAATATCGGCGTCGTACTTTTGATCAGATGTAACGATGTGACCAAGGTACCTAAATTCGTCCACAAGTTTGACCTGATGGCCGTTTAAATATAGTAGTGGCACGTACAAGGGCGCCTTCCTCGACCTGAACATCATCATTTCGGTTTTCTTCGAATTGTATTCCAGGTCATGCTCTCTGGCATACCTTTCACATTATCTTAATGAGCTTTCTTAAGCCTTTAATCGAGGGGCTGAGCAGCACCATATCATCCGCGTAACTCAAGTTATTAATGTATCTATCTCCCATCCTAAGTCCTACCGGCGTACTGCTCAGCTCCACGATTAAATCGTTGACATAAGTATTGAACAAGACAGGTGAAGTTAGCCCCCCCTGTCTCACACCATATGAAAGCTGATAGCTTTCAGACTATTCACAACCCCAACTGACAGTGTTAGTTTGTCTACTATACCAACATTCAAGCAGGTCCACTATTTCAGGTGGCAGTTTGCCTGTTTCAGACTCCCGCAGCTTTTCCGCAATAAGTCATGGTTAATTGTATCAAAAGCGCGGCTCAAGTCTAAAAAACACCCTTCGTCCACTTGGATCCATTGGATCGATCTATTGATGGATCCTAGTACACTTTTTGTTTCAGTTGAGTCCATCGTACCAATCTATTCCAAATAATGGATCCTAAGACACTCAAAGGTGGACTTGGATCTTCCAAAGAGATTTATACGGTAATTTGAATAATACCTCGTTTGATGAGCACTGCCTAATATGTCTTGTTTATTAATATGTCTTATTTAATTTTACATCATTCAAATCTTCCTAAGAGGACAAATTAGTAGGTCTACGAGGAAACGGCCTAATTAATTGGACCGAGCCTCACTTTACTTGTTAATACACAACCGTCCTGTTTATATTGGTAAGGCGGTAAAACCTTAACTAGAATGGTAGTTGTTAGCTAGATGTCCTATTATGGCGCTAAACTTAACTAACACCGTAGTCGCTAGCAAGATGGACTCAGAAGCACAACTGCCGACCGAATCAAGAAGCGGAAAAGCCATTCCAGCCAGTATAAAAAGCACGAGGACCCGAATATAAAGTGTATCACAAAATTTCAGTTTCTCGACATATTTCAAAGGTGACTAAAACGGGTCGAAAAGTTATTCTCGCAATCGATGTGCTAGCGTGAATGTGGACTGAACACGAACTGAACCACAGGGGCTAATTAAAAAATCGTGTTGTCATTTAAGGCGCTATACAGACGGACTGCATTCCGACTGCAAAATTGTAGTTCAGATGCAGTTTGAATGCAGTTGGTACAACTGCAACGAAACTGCAAACCGTGCAGTCCATTTGCAGTCGGTGTGCAGTTCCAATAACTGCACACTGGAATCTGGTTGCTTGGGGTACGATGAGAGTTGAAGTTTTTCCGCTTCTTGATTCGGTTGGCAGTTGGGCTTCTGAATCCATCTAGCTAGCGACTACGGTGTTAGTTAAGTTTAGCGCCATAATAGGACATCTAGCTAACAACTACCGTTCTAGTTAAGGTTTTACCGCCTTACCAATATAAACAGGACGGTTGTGTATTAACAAGTAAAGTGAGGCTCGGTCCAATTAATTAGGCCGTTTCCTCGTAGACCTACTAATTTGTCCTCTTAGGAAGATTTGAATGATGTAAAATTAAATAAGACATATTAGGCAGTGCTCATCAAACGAGGTATTATTCAAATTACCGTATAAATCTCTTTGGAGGATCCAAGTCCACCTTTGAGTGTCTTAGGATCCATTATTTGGAATTGATTGGTACGATGGACTCAACTGGAACAAAAAGTGTACTAGGATCCATCAATGGATCGATCCAATGGATCCAAGTGGACGAAGGGAAAAAACAGGCGTAGACTGTGGTTTTATGCTGCGTGCGCTACAACCTGCTTCAATGCGAATATAGCCATGTCCGTTGATAGTTGCGGTCGAAAGCCAAACTGACCGTCTTCATGTCTTATATTTTTAAGGTAATTGTGTATTACGCGATCAAGCACCTTAGCCACAATCGTAGCGAGTGATATAGGCCTATAATAGGCTAGTTGACCCTTTTTTAAAGTAGGGCTTAAAATGTTCATAACTGTTGTATTAGACCATAGCACATGAATATAATTTTTTTCGATGCCTAAAAAGTGCAAAAAATCTATTTTAAATTAAGATTTTCAATTTTGGACCGAAAACACGGTCAGCCATGATAGTCTGTTGATTATCTGTGGCATACATCAAATTACGTCAGTCTTATAGTAAACAAAGCACCGAGGCGAAATAACCTCACAATAACAATGCTTTTTATTAAATATCACAAAATATTGTAAAACTGTAGTATATGGAACGGGACAATAGAACAGGAATTACCTCTTCAAAGACTCCAGGAAAGCTGTGGCTGTGGACTAGCCGTACCCAGTGATATAGACATGCGAAATAACTCTCGCTTAAAATTGATTAACACTCGCTTAAAGATATCCTGTAACTATCTACTGAAACTCAAATGTATTTTTGCGAAAATCACATTAATGTAAGTACTATAAATGAACAACTCAATCTGTGTAGGTACTTCAGTTTCAACTTAAACAAAATAGAAGTTTTTAGGTTGTATGTAAAATCATTAATTAAATTTTTATCTTTCAGTTAGAATGAAAACTGACTGCAGCCGACCAACCAAATTTTAACGCCAGACGTAGAGAAAACTTGACCATTCATGCCTTTTTGATTTAATCTAAGCTATACACTGACGCTAGATGATGTTTCAAAGAAAAGAATATGTACTTATGTCCAATTGAATAATGATGTCATGATGTAATTGAACATTATTTAAAAAGTATGTAATACAAACTATTCCAGTTTCATAATAATGAATATATTTATCTAAACAACTTTTACTTGAATTTACTGAGTACCTAATTAAAATTTGTTGCTTTCAGAGGTTACTTAATGAGAACTATTGTGTAGGTACTACCCTGTTCTCCTCTTGACAACGAGATTGATAAGGCAGTAAAAGTTGTGCAACATAATACAAAGCAGTGCATGCTCAGCCACATCAAAATGTGACCTGTCAACTAGAACAACATTATCTCAACAAAATAATACAAGTATTCATATACCAAAGCACCATAGAAGTAAATAGGTCCAGTTTGGTAAAACTGAAAAATGTTAAGTATATCTTCACTGATTAAACCTGCTGCCCACCACCAATCAACTGCAACATCTCCCAATAAATTGTCTGAAGTAAAGTGCTGCAAACCATCTATATCTGACCAGACATTATTAAAAATTATTATTTCCAAGTGAGGAATATAATGACATTTATTCATTAAACCTTTTAACCAAAAGCACAATAAAAAAAGTTACTTCTAGTGTTTCACCATAAGTATAAAAGGGTAATCATAGATTGCTAAGAAATGAAATTCAAAAACCCAATAAAGTCATTTAACGAGCACTAACTTGGCCCGAGTATAAAAAAGCAAATACTATTGAATATTTATTAGAGTGACTACCTGATGGTTTAGTCAGCTTAATATATACAGGATATGAAAGCAGTATTAGTGATATTAACTTACTAGAAGAAAGTAAATTTCAGAACAGCTTACGAAGAATATGCAAGTTATCCATTTTAAAGCCGTATACAAATATATTAAATGTGATTGCTGTGTTGTCAGCCTTTGCTCTTCCTAATTTACAAGACCCTTCTTATTAAATAAATAATATAAAGAATTTTTTTTTACGTAAGTACTTTATACATAACATCTAAAGATGACATGACAAATTTTTGTACTACATTAGACATTATGTTCTTCACAAAAAAAATGTTGCATGTTTATTTGACAATAATGACTTGTAAAGGTTTAAGTTGAATCAAAATTTTTTAATTTGAAATACTCGTACATGTGTTTTATTTTTCCCTTACACCTTAAAAGAAATTTTTTTATAGGTTTGTTGTTCATATTTATCATTGTTACTCAAATATATATGTTCCAAAAGTACAAATAGGTTTGAATAGAGTTAAATTAAATTTATTAATTTGTCATATATTGCCTTAGGGTCGCAGGTAATAAAAGTCCAAATAATAGTAGTGATTTATTATGAAGTAATACTATCATATATTAGGAAAAATGTAGTATAGTTTCCAAAATGGCACTATTTGATAAATAAGTACCTATTATAGCTAATATTGTCACCTTTTGAGTGTTCTCAAAATTACTTAATACACAAAAGTATATAAGTTTCGCTTTAGCACAAAACATCTGCATCTATACTTGAGTTAAGCATACTGTTCACAGTTTTCTGTCTTTGATAATTAGCATTTTCTTCAGTAAAAGAGCATGACAATTTTGTATTAATCTAATTTTATGGATACCGTTTGTTGAACTGACTATTACAGGGTATTAATAAAAAAATGAAGAGGTCACATATTGCAAATTTCAACCCAAATCCTTATCTTTCAACTTTTATCCACATTTCATTATAGGTGTCTGCAACATATCCCACCAAAAATCTTCCCAACGAAAGAAACATCATGTGTTATGCACTGGCTTCATAGCACATGGAAGCTGTTATTCTTCATAACGAAGCTCGAACTAAAGAGCACTTCTGTATTGATGATTCCTGGTTTAGTTTTCTATGCACTTTATACTTTCTTCATTGAAGAGGTCTTGAATTTTTTAAGAAATATGTCACAATCTGTGTCTGTGAATGTATATATATTTTCCTCCAGTAATTTTCTTCATGCTTGACAAATGAACAACTGCCAATCTTTCTCTTTTTATGTTCATTTACAAATTCTTGCAGTACTACACTGGTATTTGACACATGATCCTGATGTTTCTTTTGAACATTTCTCTTGAACTAAATTCTATTAGTGTTTATTTCACTTTTGAGAGATAGGATTTTATCCAATAGCATTTAACTGCTGTACAAAATAGCTCCTCACTGTGATGGTGCAACCACACCAAAAATGCATGTTTGCAACTCTCTTCTGCCGCTTGACAATCTTGACAAGTACACTTGTAACCTGTTCTTCATTATAACAGTATTGAAATTGTACTTATATTGTTTAGAGCGATACACAAAGAATCTCTTGACCATCAATCTGTCGATTTTCGGAAGATTTGTACTATCTGCTCTCACAAATCCAACATCAATGGTTGATTTTGCTATTAATGCAAATAATTAACGATATTTACACATATAATAACGGAGATTTGGACGATTTTTTGCCAGTTTTAGGAAAGAATAGAGCAAATCGACGAGTTGTTGAATCAAATTTGACATTTCTTTGTTTACTATATGAGTGACGTCACGACCCTGACCACAGGATATCAAAGCGTTTACGGCGTGAGATAAAAAAAGATTATTTCTAGCATTTTCAAATTAAAATTTTACACTAATCATTCATTGTTATTTATTAAAATCGGTATATTGTGGAACCTTATGCCAAATACTGTTAGAAATAAACAATATTTTAATAAATTTTGATATGAGTCAACTACCCTATTAGTCAAACAGGAGATGTCGCCAGTCCTATTCTTAACAATTGGTACTACCAATGTGCGTATAAGATCTTGCGGTAAGTAACAGTGTGTCAAGCAGAGATTAAAAAGCCGCGTCAATAATTCGCAGACATGCTGGCCGGCATGCAAAAGATGTTCCACGCTAAGACCGTCATGTCCCGGGGACTTTCCACGTTTCATTTTACTCAATATAGTTTGTATATCCGTTGCTGTTATTTTAATATTTGACGTATAATGTTTTCGAGATTTTTCAAGACATTTATTTTGTATACTTTTGACATTGAATTTATTGCGAAATAATTACTAATTTCCTACTAATATTACCTACTCCTATTTTATGTTGTATTTCAAAAAGTATAGGTACTATTTGATTCGAAAGAGTTCATATTTAACTAATGTTATTATTTGAATATGCAGAAAGTCATAAAATTTTTGATAATAATATGATATTTACTTGAAAGACAACAGCAAAAAATACTTAAATTTTTGGAATAGTCGTATGACTATTCCGAAAAGTAGTTACCTAGTTTTAAGTTATTAAGTTCCACTTAGTCATGCCTTCTTAATCCTTTGCCTCCTCTATTTTCTAAATATATACAGGGTGACAGGAAAAGTCGACGTATTCCTTGAAAGGGGTTCATCTTCTTCATTTCTACTTCGTACTTTTGCCTTTTCCAGACAATTTTTATTCAAAGATGAAATTATGAATTTTGACCTACAGCGCAACTTTTTGCTAATTTCTGTAAAAACTACTATTAAAAGTGAATAATATTTTTTCCTTTTTTAAAAGCTTATGAAACCAGCAAGTTATTTTAGTAGTTTTTACGCCAACTGCCATACATTTTTTTTTCAATAATTGACGTCGATTTTCAGAAAGATAAAAAATTAATCGACTTAATTGTCAATAAAGACCTCTTATTTCCAAAATTATGTAAGTTTTTGACAACAATTTTAATTTAAATTAACTGCCCATTTTTCAGCTTTCCGCAATTAATCAATTTGTCATTGTAAATGGTGTAGTTTAAAAAAAAAAAAATTTTTTTTGGTAACAAGTCGGAAAAAATCTCAAAAATTTTAAAACCGTCGTAGCTCGATAACCAACTGTTTTTGACCCCTGGTTAATTGGACTTTTTTTGTTGCTTATGACCTGTACTATAACTCCTTTCAAGGAATACGTCGCCTTTCCCTGTCACCTGTATACATTTTGACTTTAAATGCCGCAGCCGCAGCCGCTACTCTACACTCTGTCTACGTTAGAGCCAGTGCCAATTAAGAAGCGAATAAAATATGGCGGCGCAACAAGTGTACTATAACCCCTTTCAAGGAATACGTCGACTTTTCCTGTCACCTGTATACATTTTGACTTTAAATACCGCAGCCGCAGCCGCTACTCTACACTCTGTCTACGTTAGAGCCAGTGCCAATTAAGAAGCGAATAAAATATGGCGGCGCAACAAGTGATATTGCTGTCAACTGTCAAAGCATCCATGTTTCGCCGCCATTTTAGATTCGTTTCTTTATCGACACGGGCTAATCGGGTGCTACTTGTGCATAATTCGAAAAATAATTCAAAAATTTCGCAAGTGAAAAGTGTTTCGAGCGGGAAGCTGGGCCGCTCAACTTACCTACCATAAGGGTAAACTACCAGAAATGTTTAAATGCGGGACCTATTTACCAACTCTTCAACTAATCAGCGTGTGATTACCGAAGTTGTGGAGCTTGCACGGTTCTACGAGGGCGAAGTTTGAATTAGAAAATAAATAGTTATACGACAGTTGCTTGTAAAGGACGAAAGGATCTTTAACGAAGGATTTGGTGTTTCGATTGACGTCCCAATTTTTCCAGTTCAATTTCGGCCGCTCTATGTAATAGTTTTGGATGGGAATAAATGTTACTTATGGGTGGAAGAGCAGCGATGGAACGATATTACAAACCCGCATCGTAATTTCTGCTGAATCACAAATGTTTGGTTATCTAAAAGAATTTATCGACAACAATAGGGAAGCAGACGTTTTTTAGGGTAACAAATTCTTTATTGTACACAACATAACACAGGAGACATTTTATATATAAAAGTATTTCATTGCACGTACAAAGGCGAGCAATACAGAAGAACATTAACGTCAAAATCTACGCAGGAGGCGCATTCTTGAAACAATAGAATTCAAATTCGCATTCGAAATCGTAAGATTCGCATACGAATTTACGAATTCACTATTTTTGAATGTTCATACTGTGAATTCTGCAACGAGTGATCCTACCCACTCGTTTCTGATTTCTGCTAGTGGAATATACGCAAAGTATATACGTTCCGATTTATATGCGACTAGCTTTCCGCTCGCGACTTCGCCCGCGTAATTTTTGTTTTTCCGTGGGATTTTTTTTCTCGTAGGAAAATTACCCTGTGTCCTTCCCCTGGTCTCGAACTATCCCTATACCAACTTTCATCAAAATCGGTTTAGTAGTTTCGAAGTCTATTCAATACAAACAAACAAACAATCAAATCTTTCCTCTTTATAATATTAGTACAGATTCATCGCTGGATTTTTAAAATAAAGAATTATTATTGTGTATCGGATTTTATTTTTTCTGCGTGTAACGGTTTCTTATATAGAATTTGTTTTTAATGACAACTCTGAATTCGAGTGATTCAAAAATCTTAAAAATTGGGAACAGTAGAAAATAATTTCGCACGTGATTTGTGTTCGTGTTCGAATTCAAGATTATTTTTTATTGATTCAAAAATGCGTTTCCAGGTCGGTACGGTCACCGTAATAGTATATGTATATTATCGTGGTACGATCAAGGAACTTAATCCCCGACCCATTTCGTTAACATATTGCTATACACTGATAATCAAAAACTAATAATAAGTGAACAAGTGCTGACAATGTACGAGAGATGTCAAATGATGCCTTGTTACATGCAAACAGTGCATGCGAAGTCGTCATTGCAACATTCCTAGCTCTTATGGTGCCATATTGCTTTACGATGTTCAGCCTAAGGCGGTCGCAAATTAAATTCCTTGACCGTACCTACTCTCAAGTACTATGTCAAACTAAATTTATAACGTACCTACCTACATGCGTGAAAAGGAATTAAATGTCAGTCTTGTGAAAAATGTGACTAAAAATTTCAATCCATAGCAAAATTGATTAGACTGCAAATCATTTATTGAGTCTAGTTTCAGCTGGCTGGCCTCACCTTAAACGCGTAACATTTTGTACAGAGATTTTGACCAGGTTCGATTCCCGGTATGCATGTATGAAAGTAAAAAGAATTGAATGCCATTATTATTAAATCTAAAACCGACGCCATGGTTCCTAAGAACAGATTTCGCTATCTCTCATTGTTTCTGATTTCTCCCTACTGACCCATTTAGATTGATCACCCGGTATATTAGATGCCCTAATCTACTAATTTCGTGAACTGCACCGGCCTGATGAACTTATCCAGCATAAGTTCATCAGGCCGGTGCAGTTCACCGCAGTTTAATGACTGTGGCGTTGTTTCTAATTTACTCTAAAGGCAACGACAAGATTCTTACTAAAATATTTAAATAAATTATGAATTACGAACAAGTAAGAAATGAATGTAGGATAATACTTGAGAAAGTAATTTTTTTTCTAATATTGGACACTCTTTGTCTACTAATTAAGTAATAATGACTTTTTTGTAATGTATTTATAATTTATAATGGCTGCTTTTGTCGAAATAGAGAAAAAATACATAGAAAATCAAAAGTATCCAAGTATGTAAAATGAAATTACATTTCGAATAGCTCCAAACTCCAAACAGCTCCAAACATAATTCGCAAGTCACCAAAATAAGATAAATTCAATTAATACGACAGACTGATGGGGTGAAAATAAGAATTGCGGTACAGTGACAGAAGCTGTCAACTTAAATGTCACATATTTTTCGCTGTAAACAACGCGAAAGCAGATTTCCCGCAAGGATGTTATTTTTCAGGCATCCGACACTGATGCTTGGAACAATGGGGACTAATGAAAATTCCCGTTGGCGAGGAAGTTTTAGAATAGTGCGACAAAGGCGAATTGCTGCGGACCGCAGCTAAGAGACGGGTATTCAATTTGACTTAGGAACTAATCTCCTTTCAACCATGGACCTTCAAAAAATACGAACGTAGTGTGGCATTAAACAAATGTGAAGCATGCAAGGTAAGAAAATTTTATGTGTTTGTTGTACACGTTTAGCGCAGAGGTCGAGTGATCGCCTACTGCGCAACGGGTCGTTCGATTCCCGTACGGGACAAATGTTTTGTATGGCCTACAGAAATTTGTTTCGGTCTGGGTGTATGTGCATGTGATATTCTAAGTTTGTAACTGCACCCACGACACAGGAGAAAAATCCTAGTGTGGGGCGACGTTTTTTATTTAAAAAAACCGGCCAAGCGCGAGTCGGATTCGCCCATGAAGGGTTCCGTAGGATTTATGAGGTATTAAAAAAACTACTTACTAGATCTCGTTCAAACCAATTTTCGGTGGAAGTTTGCATGGTAATGTACATCATATATTTTTTTTAGTTTTATCATTCTCTTATTTTAGAAGTTACAGGGGGAGACACACACATTTTACCACTTTGGACGTGTCTCTCACGCAAACTATTCAGTTTAGAAAAAAATGATATTAGAAACCTCAATATGATTTTTGAAGATCTATCCATAGATACTCCAAACGTATGGGTTCGATGAAAAAAAAAATTTGAGTTTCAGTTCTATGTATGGGGAACCCCCAAAATTTATTGCTTTTTTCTATTTTTGTGTGAAAATCTTAATGCGGTTCACAGAATACATCTACTTACCAAGTTTCAACAGTGTAGTTTTTATAGTTTCGGAGAAAAGTGGCTGTGACATACGGACGGACAGACAGACAGACAGACATGACGAATCTATAAGGGTTCCGTTTTTTGCCATTTGGCTACGGAACCCTAAAAAGATCTACACTCACACAGATGTACCAGGTAAGACAAATAGCTGTCATTTTTCAAAGAAGAAGACACGCACACATACAAATGTGCTGTCATTCGCATGCTCAATTCACTCTTGATTCAACAACGCTCCGTCCGTATTTTTTTCAGGTCCGTGCTTCCAACTAAAAATATTGTTGGGCGTGGGCGGGTTATTGTCGAGTTTTCATAGCTTTAAGTGTTTTCCAATTGTACTTACGTTTTTAACTGCTTCTTCTTCTTTTTTTCTTATAAACAAGGTTATTTTTTAATTATCACAAAAAATTGTGTGCTTGTTCAGACAAGCAAACTGAACAACTTTCACTATGGGACCAACTTTCAAATCGCAAAAAAAAATCAGCTGTTCCATACATCTAGGTACAGTGAATGTTGAACATTTGTATGGAACAGCTGATTTTTTTTGCGATTTCAAAGTTGGTCCCATAGTGAAAGTTGTTCAGTTTGCTTGTCTGAACAAGCACACACATTTTTTGGGATAATTAAAAAATAAACTTGTATAACGAGCTTTCCGCTTTTTTTCGCCCGCGCTATCTTCGTTTTCCCGCGGGAATTCCATATTTTCCCGTAGAAAAATATTCTATAGCCTATTGTATTGTATTGTATTGTAGTGGGCTCCCTTTTCCGCATTTAAACTCATATTTGGTCCATTATGCGTGTGGGATGGCCAGTTATTCTAACCAGCCCAACTCCTTCCAGAAGCACAGAAGTTTCCTGGGACTTTCACAGGCTTCAAGGAGTGACCTTGGGTTACCAAGGATTTCCGCCCGTTGTGTGGCTACTCCCATGCATTCCAGGATTACATGGGCAGCTGATTCTTCAGCGCCCAGACATCCTCTGCACAGGGGACTGTCGGTTGCGCCTAATAAGTGTAGATGTTTGTTCAGTGTGTTGTGTCCTGTTAGAGAGCCTACCACTATTCTTAGTTCCGGTCGGTTTAGGTAGAGCAGTCTGTAGGTCAGTCGCGGTGTTAGTGCAGATATCGCTTCCTTAGACTGTCTACATTTGTTTTGGGTGTATTGCCGTGTCCAGGTTTTCAGCTGACTAAAAGGGATCGGCAGCTGTGGCACAGGACCAGCCACTATGCTTTCTGAACCCCTTTTAGCCAGCTGGTCCGCAGCATCATTTCCCAACGACCCACTGTGTCCTTTAATCCATTGAAGCGTAACTCTGTTTTGTGACGCCACATGCTCTATTGCTTCATGGCATTCGTTTATAAGATGGGATGTAATGGTGTTACTTCCCAGTGCTTGTAGTACAGCCATGCTGTCCGTAAGAATTCGAATGTTGTAATTCTTAATGGTTCTTCTCATGACTGCGTTGGCAGCATGGGTGATGGCGACAGTCTCACATTGAAATATTGAGTTTCCATCACCCAGTGCTAATGATATGTTAATGTTGAGATCCATCGAGAATACCCCTGCGCCTGTACCCCTTTCGGTTTTTGAGCCGTCCGTGTATATGCGGACTTCATGAATTCCAGATTGATCTCGTTTGTGCTCTGAGAGCTGTATATTGTACTTCCTGTCAAATACATGTCTTTTGGGGATCCTATCACATGGTGCCGCTATGAGGGGCTGATAGTCGATCATCCTGTTCCATAACACGGTGTGATGACCCTTTTGGTAGTGCCACATTCCTAAGTGTTTTAATCTGATAGCTGCCATAGACGCCTCTTGTTGAATGTGTAAATCAAGAGGGGGCAGTCCCAGTATCACCTCTATTGCGGCGGTTGGAGTAGTCTGCATACAGCCAGTAACTGCCGAGCAGGCTAGCCTCTGGAAAGATTGCAATTTTCTAATGACGGTGTTAAGTTCGGTCCTGGGCCACCATACTATTGCACCATATGTTACAATTGGTCGTATAACGGATATATATAGCCATAGTGTAATCTTCGGCGATAGACCCCATGTTTTCCCAAGTAGTCTTTTGCATTGCCAGAAGGTTATGCAGGCTTTATTTAATTTGTGGTCTAGATGCTTATTCCATAACAATTTACTGTCAAGTATAACGCCCAAGTACTTGACTTCATTTGTAAGGGAAAGCTCGGCTCCAAACAGTTTGGGTAACCTTAGGTTCCCTACGTTTCGTTTGTTTGTGAACATAATAAGCTCCGTTTTGGAGGGGTTCACTGTTAACTCATGGTCAATGCACCATTGTTCTACTATCTTTAGGGCAGACCTTATGAGATCACATAGGATGTTCTCGAAAAGCCCGGATACCAAGATAGTCAAGTCATCTGCATAGCCTACCGTGTAGAGACCCTGATTGTTTAGTCTGCACAAGAGTTCATCCACAACTATATTCCAGAGAAGTGGTGATAACACTCCACCCTGTGGACAACCCTTGGCTACCACACCCCTTGTTGTGGTATTGACGGTAAATTGTATGGCCCTGTATCTGAGCATGCTGTCGATCCATCCTGCAATTGTAGGATCGACACTGTGCTTAGTCAGGGCTTTTGCAATGCTGTTGAATTTTGTCTTATCATAGGCGCCTTCAATGTCAATGAAAACTCCTAAGGTTGATTGTTTCATAGATAGTCCGCTTTCAATGTAGGATACTACATCGTGTAGTGCGGATTCGGTAGATTTGCCCATACTGTAAGCATGTTGGTTGGCATGAAGTGGTACATACTTTAAACATCCATCCCTTATTTCCCTGTCGCAGAGCCTTTCTAGCCCTTTGAGTAGGAATGACGTCAGACTGATTGGTCTGAAGGACTTGGGTTGTGTGTAGTCACTTTTGCCTGGTTTTGGTATAAATACTACTTTAACTTCCCTCCATTTGTGTGGAACGTAGCGATATGCGATACAGGCCCTATAAATAGCTACTAAATGTTCAATTAGTCGCTCGTCGCACCATATCAATAGTCCCGGGAAAATTCCATCCAGGCCTGCTGATTTGTATGGAAGAAAAGTGTTGATCGCCCATTTTACTTTATTGCTATCAATCGTTCTGTGGGCTGATGGCCAATCCGAGTTCTTTGGTTCAGCTACTGCCGGTTCATCCCACTCCGGAACATCTGTGATTAGACATTCAGGAAAGTGGGTCCTTAGCAGTAGCTCCGAAGTTTCAACATCAGATTTGGTGTAGGTATTGTCTGGTTTTTTCAGGTACCCTAGACAACGCTCAGGTTCACTGCATAGAATATTTTTGATCTTTGTTGCCTGGTTGTTAGATTCGATGTTGGTACAGAAGCGCCTCCAACATTCTGTTTTCCTAAGGCGGATCTGCTTTTTGTAATGGTATTGGGCTTCTTTATATTTATCCCAATCGTATTCTGTGTTCATGTTTTTTGCTCTATTGAACAGTTTCCTGACCTTGTGACGAAGCTTACTTAGCTCTGGTCCCCACCAGTGGCTGCTTTTTCTGATTCTTGTTTGGGGCATCACAAGCGGACATGAATGTTCGTAGTTAGTACTCAGAATTGAAGTGATTACATTGACATGGTTGTCAATAGCGGTAGTGTCATTAAAGTCTAAAGGTACACTTATGTCCCTTAAACTTTGTCCTGTCAATACTCTGTATTTGTGGCGATCCAGTTTACGTGGGCTTCGCCGTGGTATTACTGGGTTGACCTTAATAGCTAGTTTATACCTTATCCACCTGTGATCGGAATATGATAGTTCATCAGATACATGCCAGTCGTGTATGTGTTCTGAAATCTGTTCTGTCGCTAAGGTAAGATCGATGATCGTTTGGGCTCGTCTCGTAACGTAAGTTGGATCCGAACCCACGTTGATAATGCGAAGGTTTGTTGAGAATAAATATGTTAGAAGTTCCTCACCTCGGGTGTTCGATTGCACGCTGCCCCAGATGGTGTGATGCGCGTTGCTGTCGGCCGAGATGATGAGCTCCAGTCCTTCCCTTTCACAGTGAGTGACTAGCGCTATAAGCTCCGGGGTTGGTATTCTATAGCCTATGTTACTCAATGATATTGTAGCATTCTATTAGTGAAAGAATTTTTTTAAATCAGTCCAGTAGTTTCGGAGCCTATTCAATACAAACATACAAATCTTCCCTCTTTATAATATTAGTATAGAAAAATGAATCGCCGTTGGTTGGTATTGCTAAAATACAAAAACTGCTTGATTGATTTGGATATTTATTTTTTCTTTTGCTCGCATTCGTACGGTTTAAAACGATAAATAAAAGGGAGCTCCTAACGAAAAGCTAAAAATAATGCAAAGAATAATGATAATTTTGTTTGGAAAGAGCAGATACATTTCTGTCAAGTGTCAAGGTGACACAAAGTTCTCCGATACAGCTAGTAATTAATAAATCTAATCGTTTGTCATTAAGGTCAAATGATGCGTAATTACAAGCAATTTAAATGTGAGGTTACCCGACTGTAGGTATCTTGGTTGAAGAAACACTATTGTCCAGTTACAATCAGTAAATATTAAATTAACCTAACCTTTATAACTTGTTTGTTACCAAATCCGAAAGCTTAGCAGGCAGCGATCTTCCAGTGAAGTCGTAGCGTGAAATATATTTTTCTCAAACATGCTATGATAAAGACAGACAGAAGGCTCAAAGTCACTCAAAGAGCAATGGAGAGGGCTATTCTCGGGGTTTCTCTACGTGATCACATCAGAAATGATGAGATCCGTAGAAGAACTAGAGTTACCGATATAGCCCAAAGAATTGCAAACCTTAAGTGGCAGTGGGCAGGACACATCGCTCGCAGGACTGTCGGCCGTTGGGGCGGAAAGGTCCTCGAGTGGCGGCCGCGTACCGGGAGACGGAGTGTTGGTAGGCGACCGCGACCTTCAGCAGATCGTCGATCCACAAGGTGGATCGACGATCTGCTGAAGGTCGCGGGAAGCCGCTGGATGCGGAAGCCGCAGGACCGATCGGTATGGAGATCCTTGGGGGAGGCCTATGTCCAACAGTGGGCGTTTCTTGGCTGATAATAATATGATGATGATGCTATGATATACCGTCATATTTTATACAAGCTTCTTTGGCATAAATCATACTTGCAATACTGGATCAGACAGTAGCAATTTCTGTTCTGGTGTACCTACTTAATTGTCCATATTTAATTGTATAAAATGAGTTCATTGAGTCATGAAGAAATTTTAAGACTGCCAGAAATTCAAGAAGTAGCAAAATATTTACTGTAATAATTATTGCTTTAAGTTATCCGCATGTTTGAGAGCTTCTCCGGTCTCTGTGATGCGTGCCCCTTTTTTTTTTTTTTTTTTTGTCGGGGGGAAATGCGTAAGCGCACCGTACCCGCCGTTGGCTAGACGGCAGGCGTGTGTGGGGCTGGCCCGGCGAAGTTCCAGGCCGACCCACTAAAACCCCCCGGTGTTCCTGCCCTTGTGGGCGCGCATGGTAAGGTCCTGTGATGCGTGCCCCTGCCCTACCTCGGCCCAGCACATACGATCGTCCGGCAATACTGCACTTGCATTTGCGGCTCGCAGCAGTAATGTGTACCTACTTTTAAGTTTTAAATATAATCTTAAGATTTAATTATAAGTATACACACTCTTTATTGCGTAAGAAAATACATTTTGACAATTACAATATATGTAGTTTGCAACGGTGGACTTATCTCTGATAGAGATCTCTTCCGGTCAAGTCATATTGTTAATGTTAGAACCGATAGAATAGGCACAGCGGGATTCTGGCGGTTCCACGCATGCTAATCGTCGCAGATGGCTTTCGCTCACCACCGCAGCCTCGGCTTGATGGCACCAGCCTCAGCCGGGGCGGCTTGCTCATAGCCACCTACTCCTCAGCATGCGGGCCGCCTAACCCCTCTGTGCCCTTGCGGTTCTGAATAACACTCTAGGGGTAGGGCAGACAAGACTACGCGGAGTCGGGGCTGACTGTGTCGGTTTTAAATAGCACAAGTTTTTTAAATAATTAGTAATCCTCGTATGGAGAAAAATACATTCCAGATTATGTCAAAGAAGTTGTATGAATACCTAATTACAGTTATTATTCTTTATAAAACTATGTCTTTAGTGAGTCATGCATAGTTAAATTATGTCTGGATATTAAGTTATGCGTAGTAAAATTATGCGTTTCAAAGTATGCTTAATAGATTTATGTCAAAACAAATTATGATATTTAAAGATTATGATTTTTAATATTATGCCTTTCGACAATTCTGTTATAATGTTTATGCTTATTGATTTATGTTATGCCAAATATGCCATATGATGTATGCCAATCAAAATTATGACAATCCACAGTATAAGTGTCACCCTTTAAATATTGTAATTATGGCGACAAACATAGATAAGACGGTGGTAGCTAGCCAGGCAGGCTCTGAAGCCCTACCACCAACCAAACCGAACAGAAAAATTTCTGCCCCCATGGGGAATTGAACCTCGGACCTCCCGATCAACACCCAGTGGTCTTAACCATTGACCACGGAGGCGGTCAGACGTCAACGCAATCCAAATATATGACCATTTATGTAGTATGTTTTGCATATTTTGCGATTTCAAAATGGAATCAAAACATATAGGGTACGTACTTCCCGTTGACCTAGAATCATGAAAATTGGCAAGAAGCAATGTCTTTCAGCACATATTAACCAGAGGGAGATTCTGTACAGGGTCGTCTGCTTGGGTACCACCGTCTTATCTATTTCTGCCGCAAAGCAGGAGTGCTTGCATTGCTGTTTTCCGGTTTGAATTGTAAGATATGGCAGTAAAATTACTGGGTACCGTGACTTTACATCTGATGCTACAAGTTGGCAACGTACACTGTGGTTCTTGTGGGGGTTGCAGTTTTGCTTCGAATCTCACAAGAGCCACATGTATTATAGGTGCCTGTTACCACTTACCATCAGGTGGGCAGTTTGCTTGTTTGCCAACTTAGGCGCAATAAAAAAAATATTAAGGAAAAAATCTGAAATCTGTAAACAAACTACTTACATAGTAGTAAGGAACTTGTATACTAAGATAAGTTTGTTCGGAACCCTTGGCCGGTTTTTATTGCTTGAGAGAACACATAGGAAAGACTCATTACAATATTTTAATTATATATCATTTTAATATTTTCACTAGTACCTAACATGAAGAAGAAGAAAATGTGAATAAGAACCAAGCCTCTTATAGTTTGCTGAGGGAAATAATATGCTTTTAAATTCTTCAGTAAAATACCTCTGTTATGTTGGGAACGGTGCCGGTGCCGGCAAGCAAAGACAGTGGTCGAGCTTAGACTGACTTTATTTATTGAAGTAATGCATATCGACTGAATACTACCCACATAAATAATATAATATGACAATCCCCTTTTACAAAAAAAAAAACAATAATAAATTTGCCTAAGTAGTAGGTACACAGCACATGCATAGAATAATAACTTCATTTTTCCTTAAACGTTACCCTGATGTTTCCAATATTAATAATTGTAATTAATTATGTACTTATTTACATTTGATTAACATTTGTTGTATAATTTATTATGAATTTAAATACAATTCATATACTTACATATATAAAAAAAATGTTTAAACATACAAATTCATTTTAATTATTATTATTTTTTGTATTCTAATTATAGTAACCTTTTTACACATTAATAATCATCATTCTTATTTTATTTATTATTACTATACACATACATCTGTTATTTAGTAATACTTCAACTATTCAGAAAAAATATGGAATAGGAAATTTATAAGTAATACATATTAATTGATAACAATAACAAATGAAATTAGTTTTAATATACAAATTCATTTCAATAAATAATAAGCTTTTTCTTTATTCTAATTACCTATTTAAACCTTATTAAACATGATTCTAATTTTACTTATTATAACTATGTAAATATATTTTTATAATAATATAATATTTCATTCAACTATGCCGAAATAGTAACTTGATAATACTTATTATAATAATTTTGATAACAATAAAAATCGCTCTTTTAATATAATAATCATTAGTTTCATTGTGTTATTTATTACATTATTCCATAATTTGTAAAATTTATTTAATCATTTAAACATGCATTTTTTTTTACATATTTTATATTTTTGTGTTATAGTTAACAGTTTACATTTGCTTAAATTTCACTCACTGTGCCGGCGTCGTTGCGGCCACTGCAGTCGAGGGATAACCCCACCGATCAGGAGGTCGTACTATCCTGCCAAAACGAGTACGATAATAATTATTATAACCCGCGTTGTCACTACTGCGCAACTGAACCGGAGTGCTAGAGCTGATGTTTTCATTTTGCATTATATCATCGTAATAATTTCGCATCAAGGGCTCATCGGGACTATTGTCAATAATCAAATGTTTCCTATTGCGTCTTAAAACATTTCCAGTATGATAATTTTTAATTAAATAAGACCTGGGTCCTTTGAGACCAACAACTTTACCAGGTACCCATTTATTATTAATTCGAGCCCTAACTTTTATTCCTATAAATAAAGGTCTCAATTTTCTCGCACCTTTGTCATAATACGCTTTCATTTTTTGTTGACGATAGCTTAATTTATAACAAGTATTTTGTTTAATACTAGGTGTAAACATCGATGGTTTACATGGAAGTATACTACGCAATTTTCTATTATATAAAAGTTCAGCCGGGGAACCTATCTCTTTACTAATCGGAGTATTTAAGTATTCTAACATTGCTAGATTAAAATCTGTATTATCATACGCGGTTTTCCTCATAATATTTTTTATAATTTGCACAGCGCGTTCTACCTGACCATTGGACTGAGGATACCTAGGAGATGATGTAACGTGGTGAAATTTCCACTGCTGCGAAAATTCACAAAAGCTATTTGAAGAAAATTCTGGACCGTTATCAGATATAATAGTTTCTGGAATTCCCTGGCGCTGAAAAATAAGTTTAAGATTTCTAATTAAATTTTGAGAAGATAACGATTTCAGTTTTGATATTTCAATAAATTTACTATAATAATCAATTACAATTAAAAACGAATTATTTCCGTAATGAAAAATATCTATCCCCACTTTACACCAGGGCCTATTAGGAACCTCATGCGGTATCAAAGTCTCTTTTGTGTTTTGTTTTCTATAATTTAAACATGCTTGGCATTGTGACAAGTAATCCTGTAATTGTGAATTCATATTTGGCCAATACATTATCTCGCGGGCCCTAAGTTTGCACTTTTCTATACCGAGATGACCTAAATGAACCTTTTTTAACATATCTTTCCGCATACATTTCGGAATCACAACTCTGTTACCTTTCCAAATTATGCCAAAATTAATTGTAAGTTCATCTCGACTATCCCAAAAACACTTGATTGTATTACTCACTTTAGATTTTTCAATAGGCCATCCCTGCCTTATTACTTTAATTAATTCCTGTAATTCGTCATCTTCTTTAGTCAACTTTTGTATTTCAATAAAATGTGAATCAGATAATGGGTTCACAGCCGTTAATGCACACACTTGCGCCTGCGCATCGAGATGATCTCGCGGCTGGCTTGACACACCCACGTCGGGCGCGATAGCGCGTGATAGGGTGTCTGCTATAAACAAGTACTTACCTGGTTTGTATACAAGCTTGAAAGAATAAGGTTGTAATCGCATTAACATTCGTTGTAAACGTGCAGGGGCGCTGGCTAAAGGTTTGTTTATGATGCTGACTAAGGGCTTATGATCGGTCTCGATTGTTACATCTGAACGACCGTATATATAGGTATAGAATCTTTCGCAAGCAAATACACAGGCATACAGTTCTTTTTCAATTTGCGCGTAAGATTGTTCAGTCTTTGTGAGAGATTTCGATGCATAACATACTGGTAAATTATTCTGCATTAAGCATGCACCCAATCCGTTCTTACTAGCGTCTACAGATATAATTATAGGTTTATTCAAGTCATAATATTGCAATACCGGAGGGTTTATTAAAAACTTTTTGATGTCATTAAAACATTTTTCGTGTGTTTCATCCCAATGCCACTCCACGTCCTTTTTTAACAGTTGCCACAATAAAAAGGTTTTATCAGATAAATTTGGTATAAAAGTGCTAACATATTTTTAAACTTTCGCGTTGCATTATTGACTTAGTTAATTATGTAGGGTCTAAACGCGCACAATATTAGCATAGTAACTCTCGAAATACTATGTACCTTTACTCGACGTTTCGGTCGCCTTGTTGCGGCCGTGGTCACGAGCGAACTGGTGCCCCGTGCCGTCGCCTGCCAGAAGAGCCGGTGTGATTCTCTTCTACCCTCGCACTTTGGTTGTTATTCTCAGTCCTACCGTCGTCGCTTCGACACACAACACTGACACAATCGAGCTTATTCCTAGACGTATGAAATCGCGGTTTGCATTTGGCTATCACAGGATTCCATGATGGTGACAATTTAAAGCCACCCTCCCGGTTGAAATTTTTATACTTCTTAATTTCAACCGCTTCACGAACAATTCTTTTATTGTAATGTCGATCTGTGGAGAGGACTTTGGGATCATGTAGCTCCATCCAATGATTGACCCCCGAGTCTATAAGATGCTCTGCTACCGCTGACTTCTGCGTCTGTCGGTTTTTAACAGCTGCGATATGTTCTTTAACTCGTTCAGCGATTGAACGCTTTGTTTGTCCGATGTAAGAACTACCGCAACTGCAATCGATTTTGTATACGCCCGATGTTTGAAAAGGTATTCGATCTTTAGGAGAGCGCAACTGGTTAGCTACTTTACATAACGGAGTATATACAGTCTTTATGGAGTATTTACTTAGTACTGATCCAATTTTGTCCGTTATGCCCTTTACATAAGGCAGAAATGCCGTTCGCCGACTCACATCAGATCGCATCTCCTTCTTCTGCTGTTTCCTCCCATAACGCTTCTTTACACTGTATCCATTATTTTTAAGTACCTCCTGAACATAGGCGAGTTCGGACTTAAGATGTTCAGGGTCACATAGCTTGTAGGCACGGTTCGTAAGGGCATTTGATACAGATTGCAAATGACGTGGATGATGATGAGATGACGCGTGCAGGTATCTGTCAGTGTGCGTGGGTTTTCTGTATACTGAGTGTCCAATGGAACCATCACTGTTCACTATCACTTTGACATCCAAGAATGCTAAACTTCTATCTTGTTCTACTTCAGAAGTGAATTGGATCTTCGGGTGAATAGAGTTTAAGTACCCCAAAAGTTGCTCCACTTCTGTTTGACCACCGTTCACTATACAAAAAATGTCATCAACGTACCTCTTCCACAATTTTATGGTGTGAGCCACGGCAGGTAGGGCAAGGTTTTCGAAATGTTCCATCCAAATGTTGGCAATTATCGGTGCTACTGGGCTTCCCATAGCAACGCCATCAATTTGGAGGTAAAATTCATTTTTGTACATGAAGAAATTCCCGTCGAGACAATTTTCCAGAAGGGTAATGTAAGTATCAGGTATCTCAAAGTCCATCAGCTTGTTTTTAATAACCTCTAGGCATTCTTTGAGAGGTACATTAGTAAATAATGACTGGACATCAAAACTCACCATAGTGTCACCCGGCTCCAGTCTAACCGTTTCAATGATGTCCACAAAATGATAGGAATCCTTCACAAACGATGAGGTTTTTCCAACCAATGGCTGCAACACTCCGACGACATGTTTCGCCAGGTCGTAAGTTGGCGAGTCTATTTGACTGACAATCGGTCTCAGTGGTGTGTTGTCTTTGTGTATTTTAGGCAAACCGTATAGTTTAGGTGGTTGTACGTTTTTTGGTCTGTATAACTGTGTGTAAACCTCATCTGTGAATAGGTCCCGGTTGTCCTGAATTAGGTTTCGAATTCGCTTAGTCACTCTAGCGGTCGGGTTATAGGACACCGGTTTATAAATGTTCGTGTCTGACAACAAACTCCTTATTTTCACATCATAGTCAGCAGTATCAATAATAACGGTGGCGTTCCCTTTGTCGGCCCTGAGTACCAAAATATCTTCATTATTTTTCAGAGACCTTAGTGCTACTCGTTCCTCCGTTTTTAAGTTACTGCTAGGTAGCTTGGACTTGCGTAGTATAACTGCCACATCTTGTCTTAGAACGTCTGCATCCGCAGATGGAATTTTGTTTTTTGTTATTACGTCCTCTATGCTACATATGACGTCCTCATACGGAATTCGCTGTGGTGTTAAAGCAAAATTTAACCCTTTCGCCAGTACTTCAGTCGCGGATTTATCAAGCACCTGACTTGACAAGTTGATTACAGTACGCGCGCTCGATTGTACTGATTCATTACGGCAAGGCACGTCAATACGTCGACGCTGGGTGTCAAGAAATTTTTGTAATTTCTTTTCATGCTCCAAGCTCCGCAACTCCCGCACCCGCAATGTTTTAGAAAATATTACGCGATCACACTTATCAAAGTCATCACCACACAAATCCACACTGCATTCCAAATGTAACCTATATAGTTCACTCTGTATACTGTCTAGTTCGAAGTGACTGTTCCGAATAAGTTGTTTCAACAGACGGACACTCGCGGCACGTAGGATATTTCTTGATCGAAAAATGTCGTTACGGGGTTTTATTCGAACACACGTAGGTACTAAATTAGAATGTCGACATTTTGTTAAAAATGTCAAAGAAGTTTCCAACCGCACTTTTTTCAATCGAAGGAAATCCAATCGATTTATTTTCGTAACAATTTCCGGCCCGTATCGGTTTGTTAAATAACATTTTAAACTTTCGCGTTGCATTATTGACTTAGTTAATTATGTAGGGTCTAAACGCGCACAATATTAGCATAGTAACTCTCGAAATACTATGTACCTTTACTCGACGTTTCGGTCGCCTTGTTGCGGCCGTGGTCACGAGCGAACTGGTGCCCCGTGCCGTCGCCTGCCAGAAGAGCCGGTGTGATTCTCTTCTACCCTCGCACTTTGGTTGTTATTCTCAGTCCTACCGTCGTCGCTTCGACACACAACACTGACACAATCGAGCTTATTCCTAGACGTATGAAAACGCGGTTTGCATTTGGCTATCACAGGATTCCATGATGGTGACAATTTAAAGCCACCCTCCCGGTTGAAATACATAGTATTTCGAGAGTTACTATGCTAATATTGTGCGCGTTTAGACCCTACATAATTAACTAAGTGCTAACATATGTTACCATACCTAAAAATCTCTCCACATCTTTGACGCATTGTGGCCTAGGAATGCTTTTTATAGCAATCAAATGTGAGTCATCAGGGTAAATACCACTTTTTGTTATTTTATGCCCCAGATATTTTATTTCCGTTAAACCGATCCTGCACTTTTCTCTGTTGAGTTTTATATTTATTTCTCGACATCTATTTAATACCAACCTCAACCGATCATCGTGGATTTTCCTACTAGGGCCATGAACCAATAAATCGTCTACAAATAGAACTACGCCTTCAATATCATCAAAATGTTCATACAAACGTTTATGAAAGATTTCTGAAGCTGATGTTATACCGTAGGGCATTCTCAAAAATTTGTATCTGCCGAAAACTGTATTAAACGTACACAAGTCAGTAGAATGTAACTTAACCTGCCAAAATCCTTGCATCTAACGCACTAAAATATTTTGAGCCTGAAAGATTAGCAGTGATTTCCTCAAACGAAGGCAATTTGAAATGTTCTCGTTTAATTGATTTATTGAGATCACGGGGGTCAAGGCAAATACGTAAATCTCCATTAGGTTTCTTTACTACTAACATACTATTTACCCAGTCCGTTGGGCCCTCAACTTTTGCAATTATACCATCCCGCTGCATTTCCAATAATTTATTTTTTACTTGATCTCTTAAGGCGACAGGCAACTTTCTAGGGGCATGAATAACTGGCTGTGCATCCTCCCTTAACTGTATTTTATATTCACCGGGAAGGCAGCCCATGCCCTTAAAAACGTCCGAAAATTCATCCAAAATGGTCTCACTATTATTATTAGCATCAAGTGTCATGATCCTTTTTATCAATCGCAACTCTTCACATGATTGCCTACCAAGTACGGGTGGTGATATAACATCAACAACAATAAATTTGATGAAATATATATTATTTTTGTAAGACGTTTTTAAATAACATTTTCCTACAACTGGAATGCAATTACCTGAATAATTCCTTAGTTTCATAGATGAACTAGTTAGGTTTTGTTCTAGTAAATTGATTTTCGTTAAATAACTTTTTGGCAACACATTAACATCAGCTCCAGTATCCAGCTTAAAATTTATTTTCACATTATTTATAAACAATTCAACCAACCAATCATCTTTTGGATTACTAGTATTAACGTGATATATTACCTGATCAGTGGAATCTTCCTCAACTGCATAAACGCGACCAGCCCTACACATTCTTGCAAAGTGATTTACACGATTGCACTTGTTGCACCTTTGTCCGAAAGCCGTGCATTCATACTTTCTATGAAATTTGCCATAGTTTCTACACACATTTTTCGTAATACGTTGCTCAAATCTACGCTCATAATTATTTGCGTTCGAGTTTTAGTAAACAGTACGCCGACCCGATGAATGCGCCGCTGCCGTCGCATAATTCCTGTGCATTCCACGCGAACCGCTCGGTTGTTGATGTTGTTCCTGCGCCGGGGCAGGTGACCTTAGCCTTGACATTGACGCTCGCTCGGTCGAACTCCGCCGTTGTATCAAATTTAAACGATTTTCGGTGTTTTCCGACGATCTACTTATTTCGTGAACCTGTTGATTATTATAATTTTCCGATTTGATGTTTAATGCTTGCATGCGTGACATCTCGGCCAAACTACAGATGTCTAAAGCTCTTGATAATTTAATGTCTGGTTCACGTAACAATCGTTCTGACAGCGCGACATCTTGTAATCCACATATCAATCTACTACACACCAGGTTGTCTCTTAATTCCTTAAATTCGCACTTTGCAGCTATTTTATTTAATTCAAACACATATTGCTCCACTGATTCCGCTTCTCGTTGATCCCTTTTAAAAAATTTTTGGCGTTCCACTGCCAAATTCTTTTTTGGTATAAAAAATGTATCAAATTTGTTCAGTAATTGCTGTACACTGGTAAAATTTTCAGAAAATTGGTCATAAACCTCGCGACATTTATCTCCAATTACATGTAATAAAATATTGATTTGCACTTTGGAATCTTTTTTCGCTAACTCACACGCTTCGTAGTATACAAGAAATGCTTTCTTCCATTTTTCCCACTCCGTGCATAAATTTCCCGACGTTATATTAGTTAAGTTATTCTCGAAATTGAACGGTCGCGGCGGTTGCAGTACAGACTCCATTGTTCAACTTTTAAATCCTACCGACTGCGCCATGTTATGTTGGGAACGGTGCCGGTGCCGGCAAGCAAAGACAGTGGTCGAGCTTAGACTGACTTTATTTATTGAAGTAATGCATATCGACTGAATACTACCCACATAAATAATATAATATGACAACCTCGGAAAGCGATGTAGGATTCCTCGCAACGCGTAATCCTCGCGCTCGAGTACGGAACAACACACGGGGAGGTGGCGAAATTAGTAAATAATCCTGCCTTCGTGGAAGCATCTCGGTGTAATCTTTGGGTACTCCAAGCAATATCCCGACTCAATGGCGTAACGTTCCGGAACAGGGTTAATCCTCAAATGAAATGAGGAACATTTTATTATACGGATAGATAACAATTCATCTACGGTACGGAGGAAATGCAATATGGGAAATATTGCGGCGACCAACCACCTTACACGGTGGATAGACTAACTCGCTTTATGACGCTTGAACTGAAATTTTGATCGATCGAGTCAGATAGCTTCAAAGGGGTCTAGGCTAAGTCATACATTCGTTGCCGTTCTGTATCGAACGCAATGTGTAAGCATGATTCGTGATGTACAATCATTCTTATACATTTTGTTTTTTTTTTTCGAACTTTGTTATTGTTTTTGAAATTTTATTTGGTCTAGGCCCCCAGGTCAGTGTACAACAATAGTAAAATAATAAGACGTATTTTATTCACCATGGTTATCATAAACATAATACGCCTCCCCTTAGAACTCGTTCGCACGAGCACTTATCTAACGTCCGTTAAAAAAGCGTTTAAATAGAAAAAAACTTTCAAAACGAGGCGTTTTTTATCGAGCATTGTTGTATTTTCAAGCTAGGCGTTGAGCGTATAGTATCATATCGTACAGTGGGCGTATAGTATCATATCGTACAGTGGACGTTATAAAAGCGCGAACGCTGGGATTTAACGCAATGCTTTTTTAACGCTCGTGCAAATTAGGTCTAAGCTTAGAGCATTTAGTCAGGAGATGACAAGGCTGGGCGAATCTCTCTGCCAAAGTACGTTGACCATAGACCATACACGTTATAAGTATAAAACTGTGTCGTTTCGTATCGCAAGTCAGAGCTCGTAAAAAATAGTTAATTGTACAGTTTCCTCTTGCAGAAGGCGATCCAGTAACTCTAATCTTCAAGATTTTGCTTATGACGTCAAGGAGTATATGTAAACGCCTGTATTGAATTAAGATTATAAAGGACAATGCCCAAATTAGTATGGACCTCTGCTCCAGAAACGCCCAAGGTTCAGGTTTATGCCATTTGATTGATAGCTTAATAATTGTACTTTAATAATAACTGCATTTTATCTATCTATACTATATAAAGCTGGATTATCTATAATATATAAAGCTGGATTACCACTGACTCACTGACTCACTGATCAGGGGTATTTTTGGGACATTTGCAATTACTTTTGGGTTTTGGGATGTTAGAAAGAGATGGACTACTGATTCATTCGAGTAGATCGACGTGTTCGAAATTTGAAAAATCCAAGATGGCCGCCGCCGCGAAATGTCAACTTTTTCAAAATGGCTCCGAGCGTGCTGGTTTTTTTAATGGTTCTTGATCGCGTCGCTCCCGGGGATGAGGTGCAACTGTCAAAATGCGAAAAAACAAAATGGCCGCTCCGCCATCTTGGATCGAAAAACCCGTTTCGCCCCGTGTTTGCGACCGAACACGCGCGTGATATTCGGGATTTCGGCTGATTTTTTTGATGGCTCCGGTCGAACGCGTCCTCGAGTTTCCGATTATGGTAGCCGATTGGCGAAAAACAAAATGGCGGCGGCGCCGGCGGCCATCTTGGAACGCTGAAATTTTCGACATTTTTGAACCGAATTTTCGCCAAGATGGCGGCCTCGGAGTGGGGTGAAATGTTCTAGGCGAGGTTAGAACTCGGCGCGAAGTGTTGCCAGGTGTGAAAAATTTTCTACCGTTTTTGGTAGTTTTTCCTCTGGAGGCCCGAATAGTCGAAAATCGAAATAATGACTTTTCGCGATTTTCAACCCCATGCGCCTATAGAGCGTCGGGGCCTCTATGACTTTCTGGTATTTTTATTTTCCGCAACTGGCAACACTGGCCGCCAAGGGGGTTAGAATTTTTTCGTCGACCCGATTTGACCCGAATTGATCTCCCCGTTCCAGATGTGCTGGCAACGTGGGGTAAACGTCATCCTGCTCCGTATATGACGTAGTTACCGGGAAAAATCCGAAACTTTGACATTTCAACATGGCGGCTCCGCTGGCGGCCATTTTGTAAAGTGTTGCAATTTCGAAAAAATAAAATCGCGATTTTGACGCGGTTGCCGGCGTTTTTCGACTGACAACACCAAGTGGCCTTTCGTAGTGCTCGCCGAGAGAGATCTAATTGTGGGGTAATTTTCCCCGATTTTGGGGTAATTTCGCCGTTTTGGGGGAAAACGTAAATTAAGATTTTTTCGAGTTTTTATCTTATAGCGGGGTGGAACAGACGTCGCTGATCATTTCTACCACCATTTGGGGCCGGTGATATGGCAACACTGGCAGCTGGGGTGGTTTATATCATTAGCGACAACACAAAATTGACGATTTATTGGCGGAGTTAGGTGAGGGTTAGCGGCCAGCTGGTAATATCACTTTT
Organism: Schoenobius gigantellus; assembly: GCA_963935595.1. NCBI lineage: Eukaryota > Metazoa > Arthropoda > Insecta > Lepidoptera > Crambidae > Schoenobius > Schoenobius gigantellus. The sequence continues at coordinate 7,236,119 of OZ012555.1, read as the reverse complement.
TAGCACATATAGTCGGCTTTACAAGAAAAATTTGACATTTAAAATTTTCAAGATGGCGGACGCGCTGGCGGCCTTTTTTCAAAAATTTGCGCTTTTTGCTATTTCGGTGCAGTTTTCAGCCGCGGCATGGTGATATGGGTATCAAATGAAAGGGTTTTGCGAGTACTACACGATGCAAGTAACGTCACCTCTACGAATTCAAAATGGCCGCCAATAAAAAAATGTCGGATCACATTTCTTTTGTAACCATAGCGATATGGGTATCAAATGAAAGGGCTTTAAGAGTCAAACAAAAGTAAGTAAATGATTTTTGTCTAAATCCAATATGGCCGCCGCTTCCAAAATAGCGGATTGCATTTCTTTTGCCACCCATGCAATATGGGTATCAAATGAATGGGATTTGGGAGTAGAACACGATAAGGTGAGTGACGTTTCTCCAAATTCAATATGGCCGCCGCTCCAAAATGGCGGTTCGCTTTTCTTTTGCCACCTATGCAATATGGGTATCAAATGTAAGGATTTTATTAGTAGAACACGATACAGTGAGTGATATTGCTTCAAACTCAATATGGCCGCCGCTCCGAAATGTCAAATCGCTTTTCCTTCACCACCTATGTAATATGGGTATCAAATGTAAGGATTTTAAGTGTAGAATACGATTCAGTAAGTGACGTTTCTCCAAATTCAATATGGCCGCCGCTCCAAAATGGCGGATCGCTTTTGTTTTGCCACCTATGTAATATGGGTATCAAATGTAAGGATTTTATTAGTAGAACACGATACAGTGAGTGATATTGCTTCAAACTCAATATGGCCGCCGCTCCAAAATGTCAAATCGCTTTTCCTTCTCCACCTATGTAATATGGGTATCAAATGTAAGGATTTTTAGAGTAGAACGTAACCTTTTCAGTTTTTTTTAATAATCGAACACCATTTTTTATGTAACTTAAAAAAACGAAATTTTTTTTGCACCGACTCGCAGCTGAAAACCTTTTGCTTAGAAAAACATTAAGTGGACTACTCCACCGCGGGGTGCTTGCTCCCCGCGGCACACACGCGACATCGACATCGCTTCGACATAAAATAGCGTATAAAGTACAACATAACCTTTCCAGTTTTTTGATCAATCGAACACCTTTTTTAGGCAAATTTTAATTTGACCTGAAAAAAGATACATTTTTGCACCAAATCGCAACTGAAAACTTTTTTTTTTATTACAAAAGCGATGTGAGGACTACACCACCGCGAGGTGCTTGCACCTCGCGGCACACACGCGTCCACATGATGATTCAGTGTTGCCACCGCTCCGAAATGACAGATCGCTTTTGTTTTGTCACCCACGGAATATGGGTATCAAATGAATGGACTTTGAGTGTAAAATACGATACAGTCAATGACATTACTTCAAATTAAATATGGCCGCCGCCCCTAATTAGCCGATCGCTTTTCTTTTGCCACCCACGTTATATGGGTATCAAATGAAAGCGCATTCCGAGTAGATCGTATCCATTCCAATTTTTTTAATAATCGAACACCTTTTTTAGGCAAATTTTTACAACTTCGACAAAAAAAAATACATTTTTGCACCTACTCGCAACCGATAACCTTTTGATTACAAAAGCTAAAAGTGGAACAATACCTCCGCGGGGTGCTCGCACCCCGCGGCACACACGCGACATCTAGTCTATATTATATAAAGCTGGATTACCACTCACTCACTGACTGACTGATCAGGGGTATTTTTGGGACATTTGCGATTACTTTTGGGTGTTGGGATGTTAGAGTGAGATGGACTACTGATTAAAAGACACAGGATTCGATATTCGAAATTTGAAAAATCCAAGATGGCCGCCACCGCGAAATGTCAACTTTTCCAAAATGGCTCCGAGCGTGCTGGTTTTTTGGATGGTTCTTGATCGTGTCGCTCCCGGGGATGAGGTGCAACTGTCAAAATGCGAAAAAACAAAATGGCCGCGCCGCCATCTTGGATCGAAAAACCCGTTTCGCCCCGTGTTTTCGACCGAATACGCGCGTGATTTTTGGGATTTCGCCTGATTTTTTGGATGAATTCCCTTAAACTCGTCCTCGAGTTCCCGATTATGGGGGCCGATTAGCGAAAATCAAAATGGCGTCGACGCCGGCGGCCATCTTGGAACGCTCAAATTTTTGACTTTTTTGAACCGCATTTTCGCCAAGATGACGGCCTCGGAGTGGGGTAAAATGTTCTAGGCAGGGTTAGAGCTCGACGCGAAGTGTTGCCAGGTGTGAACAATTTTCTACCGTTTTTGGTAGTTTTTCCTCTGGAGGCCCGAATAGTCGAAAATCGAAATAACGACTTTTCGCAATTTTCAACCCCATGCGCCTATAGAGCGTCGGGGCCTCTATGACTTTCTGGTATTTTTATTTTCCGCAACTGGCAACACTGGCCGCCAAGGAGGTTTGAATTTTATCGTAGACCCGAATTGACCCGAATTGATCTCCCCGTTCCAGATGTGCTGGACATGTGGGGTAAACGTCATCCTGCTCCGTATATGATGTAGTTACCGGGAAAAATCCGAAACTTTGACATTTCAAGATGGCGGCTCCGCTGGCGGCCATTTTGTTAAGGGTTGCAATTTCGAAAGCATTTATTTGCGATTTTGACGCGGTTGCCGGCGCTTTTCGACTGACAACACCGGGTGGTCTGTCGTAGTGCTCGCCGAGGGAAATCTAATAGTGGGGTAATTTTCCCCGATTTTGGGGTAATTTCTCCGTTTTAGGGGAAAACGTAAATTTCGACTTTTTCATTTTTTTTTGATATAGCGGGGTGGAACAGTCGTCGCTGAGCATTTCTACCAACATTTGGAGCTGGTGTTATGGCAACACTGGCAGGTGAGACGGTTTTTATTGTTAGCGACAACCCAAATTTGACGATTTATTGGCGGGGTTGTGTGAGGGCTAGCGGGTAGCTCGTAATGACACTTGATAGCACATATAGTCGGCTTGACAAGAAAAATATGACATTTAAATTTTTCAAGATGGCGGCGGCGCAGGCGGCCATTGTTTCAAAATTTGCGCTTTTTGCTATTTCAGTGCGGTTTTCGGTAGCGGCACTGTAATATGGGTATCAAATTTAAGGATTTTAAGTGTAGAATACGATACAGTTAGTGACGTTGCTTCAAATTCAATATGGCCGCCGCTCCGACATGTCAAATCGATTTTCTTTTGCCACCTATGCAATATGGGTATCAAATGAAAGGGCTTTAATAGTAGAACACGCTGCAGTGAGTGACGTTGTTTCAAACTCAATATGGCCGCCGCTTCAAAATGGCCGACCGCTTTCCTTTCACCACCTATGCAATATGGGTATCAAATGTAAGGGTTTTATTAGTAGAACACGATACAGTGAGTGACGTTGCTTCAAATTCAATATGGCCGCCGCTCCGACATGTCAAATCGATTTTCTTTTGCCACCTATGCAATATGGGTATCAAATGAAAGGGCTTTAATAGTAGAACACGATGCAGTGAGTGACGTTGTTTCAAACTCAATATGGCCGCCGCTTCAAAATGGCCGACCGCTTTCCTTTCACCACCTATGCAATATGGGTATCAAATGTAAGGGTTTTATTAGTAGAACACGATACAGTGAGTGACATTGCTTCAAACTCAATATGGCCGCCGCTCCGAAACGTCAAATCGCTTTTCTTTCGCCACCTATGTAATATGGGTATCAAATGTAAGGGTTTTATTAGTAGAACACGATACAGTGAGTGACATTGCTTCAAACTCAATATGGCCGCCGCTCCGAAATGTCAAATCGCTTTTCCTTCTCCACTTATGTAATATGGGTATCAAATGTAAGGATTTTAAGTGTAGAACACGGTACAGTAAGTGACGTTACACCAAATTGAATATGGCCGCCGCTCCAAAATGTCAAATCGATTTTCTTTTGCCACCTATGCAATATGGGTATCAAATGTAAGGGTTTTATTAGTAGAACACGATACAGTGAGTGATATTGCTTCAAACTCAATATGGCCGCCGCTCCGAAATGTCAAATCGCTTTTCTTTCGCCACCTATGTAATATGGGTATCAAATGTATGGATTTTAATTGTAGAATACGATTCAGTAAGTGACGCTGTTCCAAATTCAATATGGCCGCCGCTCCGAAATGTCAAATCGATTTTCTTTTGCCACCTATGCAATATGGGTATCAAATGATAGGGCTTTAATAGTAGAACACGATACAGTGAGTGACATTGCTTCAAACTCAATATGGCCGCCGCTTCAAAATGGCCGACCGCTTTCCTTTTACCACCTATGCAATATGGGTATCAAATGTAAGGATTTTAAGTGTAGAATACGATTCAGTAAGTGACGTTTCTCCAAATTCAATATGGCCGCCGCTCCGAAATGACAGACCGATTTTCCTTCTCCACCTATGTAATATGGGTATCAAATGTAAGGATTTTATTAGTAGAACACGATACAGTGAATGATATTGCTTCAAACTCAATATGGCCGCCGGTCCGAAATGTCAAATCGCTTTTCCTTCTCCACCTATGTAATATGGGTATCAAATGTAAGGATTTTAAGTGCAGAATACGATTCAGTAAGTGACGTTTCTCCAAATTCAATATGGCCGCCGCTCCGAAATGACAGACCGATTTTCCTTCTCCACCTATGTAATATGGGTATCAAATGTAAGGATTTTATTAGTAGAACACGATACAGTGAGTGACATTGTTTCAAACTCAATATGGCCGCCGCTCTGAAATGTCAAATCGCTTTTCCTTCTCCACCTATGTAATATGGGTATCAAATGTAAGGATTTTAAGTGTAGAATACGATTCAGTAAGTGACGTTGCTCCAAATTCAATATGGCCGCCGCTCCAAAATGGCGGATCGCTTTTCTTTTGCCACCTATGTAATATGGGTATCAAATGAAAGAATTTTTAAAGTAGAACGTAACCTTACCAATTTTTTGAATAATCGAACACATTTTTAGGCAAATTTTATGTAACTTCAAAAAACGAAAAATTTTTTGCACCGACTCGCAACTGAAAACCTTTCGCTTAGAAACACATTAAGTGGACCACTCCACCGCGGGGTGCTTGCTCCCCGCGGCACACACGCGACATAGACATGGCTTCCAAATAAAAATGTTTATAGAGTAGAACATAACCTTTCCAGCTTTTTGGTTAATCGAACACCTTTCTTTGGCAAATTTTAAATCAACCTCAAAAAAGATACATTTTTGCACCAAATCACAACTGAAAACTTTTTTTATTACAAAAGCGATGTGAGGACCACACCACCGCGAGGTGCGTGCACCTCGCGGCACACACGCGTCCACATGATGATTCAGTGTTGCCACCGCTCCGAAATGACAGATCGATTTTCTTTTGCCACCCACGCAATATAGATATCGAAAAAATGGACTTTGAGTGTAAAAAACGACACAGTCAATGACATTACTCCAAATTCAATATGGCCGCCGCTCCGAATTGGCCGATCGATTTTCTTTTGCCACCCACGTAATATGGGTATCAAATGAAAGAGCATTCAGAGAAAAACGTATCTTTTCCAGTTTTTTGAATATTTGAACACCTTTTTTAGGCAAATTTTATAACTTCGACAAAAAAAAAACATTTTTGCACCTACTCGCAACCGATAACCTTTTGATTACAAAAGCTAAAGTGGGGGGTCCACCACCGCGGGGTGCGCGCACCCCGCGGCACACACGCGACATCTAGTCTATATTATATAAAGCTGGATTACCACTCACTGACTGACTGACTGACTGATTAGGGGTATTTTTGGGACATTTGCGATTACTTTTGGGTGTTGGGATGTTAGAAAGAGATGGACTACTGATTAAAAGACACAGGATTCGATATTCGAAATTTGAAAAATCCAAGATGGCCGCCACCCCGAAATGTCAACTTTTTCAAAATGGCTCCGAGCGTGCTGGTTTTTTTAATGGTTCTTGATCGTGTCGCTCCTGGGGATGAGGTGCAACTGTCAAAAAATGAAAAAACAAAATGGCCGCGCCGCCATCTTGTACTGAAAAACCCGTTTCGCCCCGTGTTTGCGACCGAAGACGCGCGTGATTTCCGGGATTTCGCCTGATTTTTTGGATGAATTCCCTTAAACTCGTCCTCGAGTTCCCGATTATGGGGGCCGATTAGCGAAAAACAAAATGGCGTCTACGCCGGCGGCCATCTTGGAACGCTCAAATTTTTGACTTTTTTGAACCGCATTTTCGCCAAGATGGCGGCCTCGGAGTGGGGTCAAATGTTCTAGGCGGGGTTAGAACTCGGCGCGAAGTGTTGCCAGGTGTGAAAATTTTTCTACCGTTTTTGGTAGTTTTTCCTCTGGAGGCCCGAATAGTCGAAAATCGAAATAATGACTTTTCGCGATTTTCAACCCCATGCGCCTATAGAGCGTCGGGGCCTCTATGACTTTCTGGTATTTTTATTTTCCGCAACTGGCAACACTGGCCGCCAAGGAGGTTTGAATTTTTTCGTAGACCCGAATTGACCCGAATTGATCTCCCCGTTGCAGATGTGCTGGACATGTGGGGTAAACGTCATCCTGCTCAGTATATGATGTAGTTACCGGGAAAAATCCGAAACTTTGACATTTCAAGATGGCGGCTCCGCTGGCGGCCATTTTGTTAAGGGTTGCAATTTCGAAGGCATTAATTGGTGATTTTGACGCGGTTGCCGCCGTTTTTCGACTGACAACACCGGGTGGTCTGTCGTAGTGCTCGCCGAGGGAGATCTAATAGTGGGGTAATTTTCCCCGATTTTGGGGTAATTTCTCCGTTTTAGGGGAAAAAGTAAATTTCGGCTTATTCAATTTTTTTTGATATAGCGGGGTGGAACAGTCGTCGCTGATCATTTCTACCAACATTTGGAGCTGGTGTTATGGCAACACTGGCAGGTGGGACGGTTTTTATTGTTAGCGACAACCCAAATTTAACGATTTATTGGCGGGGTTGTCTGAGGGCTAGCGGGTAGCTCGTAATGTCACTTGATAGCACATATAGTCGGCTTGACATGAAAAATATGACATTTAAAATTTTCAAGATGGCGGCGGCGCAGGCGGCCATTGTTTCAAAATTTGCGCTTTTTGCTATTTAAGTGCGGTTTTCGGTAGCGGCACGGTAATATGGGTATCAAATTTAAGGATTTTAAGTGTAGAATACGATACAGTTAGTGACGTTGCTTCAAATTCAATATGGCCGCCGCTCCGACATGTCAAATCGATTTTCTTTTGCCACCTATGCAATATGGGTATCAAATGAAAGGGCTTTAATAGTAGAACACGATACAGTGAGTGACATTGTTTCAAACTCAATATGGCCGCCGCTTCAAAATGGCCGACCGCTTTCCTTTTACCACCTATGCAATATGGGTATCAAATGTAAGGATTTTATTAGTAGAACACGATACAGTGAGTGATATTGCTTCAAACTCAATATGGCCGCCGCTCCGAAATGTCAAATCGCTTTTCCTTCTCCACCTAAGTAATATGGGTATCAAATGTAAGGATTTTAGGTGTAGAATACGATTCAGTAAGTGACGTTTCTCCAAATTCAATATGGCCGCCGCTCCAAAATGGCGGATCGCTTTTGTTTTGCCACCTATGTAATATGGGTATCAAATGTAAGGATTTTAATAGTAGAACACGATACAGTGAGTGATATTGCTTCAAACTCAATATGGCCGCCGCTCCAAAATGTCAAATCGCTTTTCCTTCTCCACCTATGTAATATGGGTATCAAATGTAAGGATTTTTAAAGTAGAACGTAACCTTTTCAGTTTTTTTAAATAATCGAACACCATTTTTTATGTAACTTAAAAAAAACGAATTTTTTTTTGCACCGACTCGCAACTGAAAACCTTTTGCTTAGAAAAACATTAAGTGGACCACTCCACCGCGGGGTGCTTGCTCCCCGCGGCACACACGCGACATCGACATCGCTTCGACATAAAATAGCGTATAAAGTACAACATAACCTTTCCAGTTTTTTGATCAATCGAACACCTTTTTTAGGCAAATTTTAATTTGACCTGAAAAAAGATACATTTTTGCACCAAATCGCAACTGAAAACTTTTTTTTATTACAAAAGCGATGTGAGGACTACACCACCGCGAGGTGCTTGCACCTCGCGGCACACACGCGTCCACATGATGATTCAGTGTTGCCACCGCTCCGAAATGACAGATCGCTTTTGTTTTGTTACCCACGGAATATGGGTATCAAATGAATGGAATTTTAGTGTAAAATACGATACAGTCAATAACATTACTTCAAATTCAATATGGCCGCCGCCTCTAATTAGCCGATCGCTTTTCTTTTGCCACCCACGTTATATGGGTATCAAATGAAAGCGCATTCCGAGTAGATCGTATCCTTCCCAGTTTTTTTAATAATCGAACACCTTTTTTAGGCAAATTTTATAATTTCGACAAAAAACAATACATTTTTGCACCTACTCGCAACCGATAACCTTTTGATTACAAAAGCTTAAGTGGGGGATCCACCACCGCGGGGTGCGCGCACCCCGCGGCACACACGCGACATCTAGTCTATATTATATAAAGCTGGATTACCACTCACTCACTGACTGATTAGGGGTATTTTTGGGACATTTGCGATTACTTTTGGGTGTTGGGATGTTAGAAAGAGATAGACTACTGATTAAAAGACACAGGATTCGATATTCGAAATTTGAAAAATCCAAGATGGCCGACGGCGCGAAATGTCAAAATTTCCAAAACGACTCCGATCGCGCTGGTTTTTGGTACGCGTGATCGTCTCGCCCCCGGGGATGGGGTGCTTTTGTTAAAATGTGAAAAAACAAAATGGCCGCGCCGCCATCTTGGATCGAAAAACCCGTTTCGCCCCGTGTTTGCGACCGAAGACGCGCGTGATTTCCGGGATTTCGGCTGATTTTTTGGATGATTTCCCTTAAATGCGTCCTCGAGTTCCCGAATATGGTAGCTGATTGGCGAAAAACATAATGGCGGCGGCGCCGGCGGCCATCTTGGAACGCTCAAATTTTTGACTTTTTTGAACCGCATTTTCGCCAAGATGGCGGCCTCGGAGTGGAGTAAAATGTTCTAGGCGGGGTTAGAGCTCAGCGCGAAGTGTTGCCAGGTGTGAAAAATTTTCTACCGTTTTTGGTAGTTTTCTCTCTGGAGAGCCAAATATTCGAAAATCGAAATAACGACTTTTCGCAATTTTTAACCCCATGCGCCCATAGAGCGTTGGGACCTCTATGACTTTCTGGTATTTTTATTTTCGGCAACTGGCAACACTGGCCGCCAAGGAGGTTTGAATTTTTTCGTCGACCCGATTTGACCCGAATTGATCTCCCCGTTCCAGATGTGCTGGCAACGTGGGGTAGACGTCATCCTGCTCCGTATATGACGTAGTTACCGGGAAAAATCCGAAACTTTGACATTTCAACATGGCGGCTCCGCTGGCGGCCATTTTGTTAAGGGTTGCAATTTCGAAGGCATTAATTCGCGATTTTGACGCGGTTGCCGGCGTTTCTCGACTGACAACACCGGGTGGTCTGTCGTAGTGCTCGACGAGGGAAATCTAATAGTGGGGTAATTTTCCCCGATTTTGGGGTAATTTCTCCGTTTTAGGGGAAAACGTAAATTTTGACTTTTTCAAATTTTTTTGATATAGTGGGGTGGAACAGTCGTCGCTGATCATTTCTACCAACATTTAGAGCTGGTGTTATGGCAACACTGGCAGGTGGGACGGTTTTTATTGTTAGCAACAACCCAAATTTGACGATTTATTGGCGGGGTTGTGTGAGGGCTAGCGGGTAGCTCATAATGTCACTTGATAGCACATATAGTCGGCTTGACATGAAAAATATGACATTTAAATTTTTCAAGATGGCGGCGGCGCAGGCGGCCATTGTTTCAAAATTTGCGCTTTTTGCTATTTCAGTGCGGTTTTCGGTAGCGGCACGGTAATATGGGTATCAAATTTAAGGATTTTAATTGTAGAATACGATACAGTTAGTGATATTGCTTCAAACTCAATATGGCCGCCGCTCCGAAATGTCAAATCGCTTTTCTTTCGCCACCTATGTAATATGGGTATCAAATGTATGGATTTTAATTGTAGAATACGATTCAGTAAGTGACGCTGTTCCAAATTCAATATGGCCGCCGCTCCGAAATGTCAAATCGATTTTCTTTTGCCACCTATGCAATATGGGTATCAAATGAAAGGGTTTTATTAGTAGAACACGATACAGTGAGTGATATTGCTTCAAACTCAATATGGCCGCCGCTCCGAAATGTTAAATCGCTTTTCTTTCGCCACCTATGTAATATGGGTATCAAATGTATGGATTTTAATTGTAGAATACGATTCAGTAAGTGACGCTGTTCCAAATTCAATATGGCCGCCGCTCCGAAATGTCAAATCGATTTTCTTTTGCCACCTATGCAATATGGGTATCAAATGTAAGGATTTTATTAGTAGAACACGATACAGTGAATGATACTGCTTCAAACTCAATATGGCCGCCGCTCCGAAATGTCAAATCGCTTTTCCTTCTCCACCTATGTAATATGGGTATCAAATGTAAGGATTTTAAGTGCATAATACGATTCAGTAAGTGACGTTTCTCCAAATTCAATATGGCCGCCGCTCCGAAATGACAGACCGATTTTCCTTCTCCACCTATGTAATATGGGTATCAAATGTAAGGATTTTATTAGTAGAACACGATACAGTGAGTGACATTGTTTCAAACTCAATATGGCCGCCGCTCCGAAATGTCAAATCGCTTTTCCTTCTCCACCTATGTAATATGGGTATCAAATGTAAGGATTTTAAGTGTAGAATACGATTCAGTAAGTGACGTTGCTCCAAATTCAATATGGCCGCCGCTCCAAAATGGCGGATCGCTTTTCTTTTGCCACCTATGTAATATGGGTATCAAATGAAAGAATTTTCAAAGTAGAACGTAACCTTACCAATTTTTTGAATAATCGAACACATTTTTTGGCAAATTTTATGTAACTTCAAAAAACGAAAAATTTTTTGCACCGACTCGCAACTGAAAACCTTTCGCTTAGAAACACATTAAGTGGACCACTCCACCGCGGGGTGCTTGCTCCCCGCGGCACACACGCGACATGGACATGGCTTCCAAATAAAAATGTTTATAGAGTAGAACATAACCTTTCCAGCGTTTTGGTTAATCGAACACCTTTCTTTGGCAAATTTTAAATCAACCTCAAAAAAGATACATTTTTGCACCAAATCACAACTGAAAACTTTTTTTTATTACAAAAGCGATGTGAGGACCACACCACCGCGAGGTGCGTGCACCTCGCGGCACACACGCGTCCACATGATGATTCAGTGTTGCCACCGCTCCGAAATGACAGATCGATTTTCATTTGCCACCCACGCAATATAGATATCAAAAAAATGGACTTTGAGTGTAAAAAACGACACAGTCAATGACATTACTCCAAATTCAATATGGCCGCCGCTCCAAATTGGCCGATCGATTTTCTTTTGCCATCCACGTAATATGGGTATCAAATGAAAGAGCATTCAGAGAAAAACGTATCCTTTCCAGTTCTTTGAATATTCGAACACCTTTTTTAGGCAAATTTTATAACTTCGACAAAAAAAAATCATTTTTGCACCTACTCGCAACCGATAACCTTTTGATTACAAAAGCTAAAGTGGGGGGTCCACCACCGCGGGGTGCGCGCACCCCGCGGCACACACGCGACATCTAGTTATGTTATATAAAGCAGAAGTTTAAAAGTAATTGAGTAACAAACATCATTATTTCTTACAGATTTTTTTCCATTATAATATATAATAATAATAATTCATTTATTTCAGGTACCAAGTCCCATAGAAAAACCAAAAAAAATACATTTTTAAACAGTATTTAAATTAGAAATAAAATTACCTTAAAATTAATCACAATTAATTAAATTACATTATATTAAAATAAATAATAACTATTAAATTAAATCAAATCAAATTAAAATAAAAATAATATTATATATAATAATAAATAGTAAGTAGTATAATTATTATTGTAAGTTGTCAATTTACGCAATAAAATTATTATCATATATGTAACATGTCAAAAATATACTCAACATTGCTATTAATAATTACTAGGCGCTGTTTCCTCTACCTACAACTTATTATTTTGTTATTTATTCTGTGCTTTATCTGACTTCCAATTTTATTGATCTCAAAATTATACCTAATTATATTTAATTAAAATTAATGATAAATTAATAATAATAATAAATAAATTAATGATAATTTTTTGTCTGATTCATTTTTCTGGGCGTTTCCTTTGAATTCTCTACTTTTACTCCCTTCAATTAAGTATCTATAATACACACCGTTGGATGATCCACAGATCCATCGTTTAAATAGGATTAATAATCTGCGGTCTGTCGTTGATGCAGTATATTCACGAGAACCGCTTTCATTGTCCCTAGCATTGTGCACTTGTTTGTCTTCCTGGCTTCGCACACAATATGCCATTCGAACGGATGCGATTTGGCGATGAATAATGAACGAGTGTACAATACGAGCATTGTGCAACTGCTCACGGTCAGCAAATCAGTTAGATAAACAGCTAATGTTTAAATCTTGCTATTTTTGTTTCGTGAATAATTTGATGGTTTTTATCGTTTTCACGTTGTATGGTCATATGCAGAAAAATGAGATATTACGATACCATTAGATTTTTATATAGTCTGTCACTGTTACGAGTATATAGTCTGAAAGTCACTAAATGTCTAATTAAGCTGCAAACCGTACATCGCAGAGAAACCTTTCTGATCGTTTTGCAAATTGACATCATTCATACGGCTGGCATGGACGGCCATTGTTCATTGGTATGCGTAGTGGCAATAGGGTTGTCTAGTATTCAAATTTTGTTTTTGAAAATATCTTCCACGTGGTTATTTCAGTACAATGATCCTTACTGCAGTTTTTTCGTCATCTCAACCGTAAAATGCTTATAGCTGGGATTAGGTATGTTCGAATCACTAAATAAAAAAATATTATATAATTATGTTACTGTAAAACCCTGTGTTTTGGTAAATTTTAGGTTTACCGGTAAATCCTAGGATTTACCAACATGAGTTGGTAAATGTCCGAATTTCTAAAGAATTGACAATTTTTCGGGTTTTACCAATAGAGATTGGTACGTGCTAGGTTTTACCAAGGACGGCTGGTAAATGTTGGTTTTGGGACTTTCTTAACAGTTTGTGTGTGGTCACAATATCCAACCATTTTTTTTGGGAAGGGGGAATCTCTTTACGATTCAGCAAGGGACTGAAAAGCTGACAAAGCCGCCCGAGGAGGCCATTGGACTCGGGTATAAACCCCATACCCGGCTAAACACCCCTCCAGCACATTCTACCTCCATAGAGGCACGATCGGGATCGGCGCTAGGCATTCCCCGAGCGCGCCCCCCGGAGCCATCGCTGACCCAAGCGCCGGGGCAACTCTAAGTAGGGGTCGCCAAATGCCATAATGCGACCGCCCAGACGGGCTGGCCAGGGATAGAAAGGTAATGTCTCCCAACCGGTTGTCGGCCGGTCGGGCCAATTCATCCCCAGCTTACTTAAGGGAGTTGGTGGCGGGCGTCCAGGAACGCGCGCCTCCTTCTACCCAACCGCCTGTGCCGGAGCGGTGCGGCGAGCTCGACCTCTCGCGCCCGCTCCGCTGCCTCCTTCTGCGAGATCACTTCCTCTCAGAAGTCTGCTTCCTCCGTGCGACATAGTGCAGATACTTAATGGCCGAAGCAGCCGTGCCCGGTCATCATCTGCACCATCCGGTAGGTGGGGCTGCCCTGCCGGCGCCCAACCTACTCCTCCAACACTGGACAAACGGCGTCGATCGTCCAGTACCCAGCTTTAGAGCAAATAAACTTTTATCCGTCTATCTATCTTGAAACCTCCATCAGCATCAACTTAATAGAATTATTAAAATGTGATTCGCAATTCTATAATTAGACACAGGTATAGGAATCTCGTTCCCAAAATTTTTCTTATGAATGGTTTGTTCTTTGCCCGTACACTTGATTTGTTATAGGGCAACTAAGGGTAGGCTCGAGCCCCTAGGTGGGAACGCATAGGAGCTGTGATGACGATTACCACTGTGCTGGCGCAGATGCATCGAGAGTATGGGAGCATACTTTGATAACCAAAAAAAATATATAAAATAACATTTACTTTTTGTATATTAAACGGCAATTTCGTAAGTAAGCACTTACAGCCGTATTAATAAAATTTTTAACAATGTATACAATGTTGATGTCAATTTCGATTCCCCTTTTTTTGCTCAGTTTTTTTAATGAGATTGAAAGTGGTAGTGACACTGCTTAACTTGAATATGAAATAAATATTTTTATGAATAAGGCCGCTAATATTTTCGTTCTCGAATTCGGCGAAGCGACGATTAAAGATATACACGAGCAACCCGTGTGAAAAAAAGATTTAGTAAAGAATTTTCCAGGAAAGGCTATACCTATTAGTGCAGCAGCAACATAAAGAATTTTCCAGAAAAGGTTAAACCTATTAGCGCAAATTAGAGACGAGAATTCTACGCCAGATATGGACCAAGAACAAGATATTAAGCCACTAACTTATTTCATACTAGGGAGTTCGGAAAACGATTATTATCGAAGAGTTTTCTTAAGTAAATTGCACACTTCAATCGGCTATAAGTATTAGCTTTATGTTTTTTAATTTACTTCAATGTATTAAGAATCAAATATACTTATTTTTTATAGAATGCACTAAAGTAGGAAATTTATTACATGTTTGGTTATATGTTATTGGGTACATATTGTTAATTGGTTTTTTTTCATTTATGTTTTTCAAATAACACATTGTCACAGTGTCGGTGGGGCTGTGAACTTGGCACTCGAAAGCCATACACCAATGTGTTTTTCGTTTCTCGAATTTCATGCGTGATGCACCTACGGTGAAGAAAAACATCATGAGGCAACCTGCATACATCTGCGAAGAAATTCAATGGTGTATGTGAAGTCAACCAATCCGCACTGCGCCAGCGTGGTTGACTAAGGCCTAATCACCCTAACATAGGGTAGGCTCGAGCCCCTCGGTGGGGACGTATATGAGCCGCGATGATGATGATGATGATGATGACATTGTGGGACCAAGCCCATCCCCCCAGCAGTTTTATGGTTGAGATGAAATTGCTCTTTTTAAAGTAAAATTAGATTAGATTAATTTACTGGTGTTTTGTACACGGCCGGTTTGTTTGGTGGGCGAAGGTTTTCCGCCCCCCTAACGAATCGGCCGTGTACAAAACAACAAACAACAACAACAAACCGAACAACTGGAATATATTTAATTTTAAATATATTAATTATTTATCCAGATGTTTTGAACGCTTTTCAGACATCATTCGTGGTCACAGTCATCCCATAAAAGTGTAGTTTTATTTCGGAAATTATTTACAATTATCTTTTCTATTACCTATAAATTTATTCTATTACAAACTGATAACAAATAGTAATCAATATGTAATTGATAACTTCTGATTGTACGCAACGTGTATTAGTAATTAAGTCTCCATAAGTTTACGATTGAAAGTCAATCAGCTATGTTTCTATCAATGGAGTACCAATTTACTTGAAAAATATGTAAACGAAATGTATTTTTTTCCTCATACACCAAAGTTGATAAGCATGCAGGCTGCCCATCTGATGGTAACTGGCCAGTCGCCTACAGTACATGTGATACCTGTAAGATTTGCAAATCCATACAACTTCTACAGTGATCTCATGTACGTTGTCAACTCTGGATATACGATCTCAAGTCACAGTACACATTATACTCTGCCTTTTAACCCGGAACACTGTAATGCAAGCACTACTGCTTGGCGGTAGGAATAGGTGAGATAGGTGCCTACGTCCCACACGGACGACGGTACTGAGACTCGTTCTAATGAAATATGCTCATGTTGAATGATGTAATAATGTCCTCCTAACCGATATTCGGTAATGGCGGCCAATCCCAACAGAGACTAGCCACCTGCGCAGGAGATATTATAATGCACAAGTGACTGCGCAAACGCAAGTGCAGTCTCTGTTCCTTCACTCGCCTAGTCCGATGGGAAGGTTAGCCGACACGACCGGGGCGAGATCAGGCGCAGGACCCACTGCTTAACGTGCCTTCTGAAGCACGGAGGAGCTTAAGATGTTTCGTATTTTGGTCACCGATTTAGGACTAACCTTGTTTAACCTTGGCAATCATTCCCTGAGCGCACGCGCCAATGCGCCACCAAGCTCCTCATGTTGAATACCCTTTCATTAAAACATTGGAGGCAGCTCCATTATAATTAATCCTAGTTACCTTTGTCATTGGAAAGTAGATATTAATGTCGCTCACTCGATGGACGCGGCTAATTTGGTGTAATCCGGCTAAGTGGCAGCCTTGTACAACGCTGCTGAATTCGAGATAATTAGCGTCAAACGAATGCCCCTCCATTCGCTTCAACATCGCGTTCGCCAGTAACCACAACTCTATTAGATTGAATTGGATCTCATTTCAACTCATTTGCCTTCTACACGGCGAGGGTGTTAGAAGGGGGAAGGAGACAAAAGTTTGTGAACTCTTTAAAACCAGACCACCTGACCAGAGTGATGTGGAAAGCTAATCTCCATAGATGAGGAGGATTCGAGTTTTGCATCTCTTTGCGGAGGCTGCAGTTAACTCTCGTAGCCTCTCACAACACGTCGGCGACGCAAACGTTCTAAATTTGAAAACACGCGGACCACGACATTGCCTTTGATAGTCAATAACAGGTCAATAATCGTATGAACATTAATCTATGACATAAGGCCAATACTCCTACAAACAGGCCACTGTGATTTATTGCATAGTTTCTATTCTATCTGTAAACGGCGGTCGGTGGCACTTGCCTTCCAATCGGGAGGTCCGGAGTTCGAGAGCGCCACGTGAATGTGTTTTTCGTTTTTCGAATTTTTCATATGTACATTAACTGTCTGACACTCCTACGGTGAAGGCGAATCATGAGGCAACCTTCATACATCTGCGAAGAAATTCAAAGGTGTATGTGAGGTCGACCAATCCGCACTGGGCCAGCGTGGTTGACTAAGGCCTAAACAAACATCCTAACCCAGGGTAGGCTTGAGCCACTCGGTGGGGACGTATATGAGCTGTTATGATGATTTTATCTGTAAATGAGACAGTCAAATCGACGACGAAGCACTTTAATACCCGTTGTCTGAAATTTTATAATAATTAAATATTTGACTTGATGGTAACAGATCTGAATAACCATACAAAATAGCAAAGTGTAGTGTCATTTTCCATACAAAATTACCATTATTTTATTACTTCTACCTATGCTGCTTTTTAGGGTTCCGTAGCCAAATGGCAAAAAACGGAACCCTTATAGATTCGTCATGTCGTTCTGTCTGGCTGTCTGTCCGTCCGTATGTCACAGCCACTTTTCTCCGAAACTATAAGAACTACACTGTTGAAACTTGGTAAGTAGATGTATTCTGTAAACCGCATTAAGATTTTTACACAAAAATAGAAAAAAAGCAATAAATTTTGGGGGTTCCCCATACATAGAACTGGAACTCAAATTTTTTTTTTCATCAAACCCATACGTGTGGGTTATCTATGGATCTTCAAAAATCATACTGAGGTTTTTAATATCATTTTTTTCTAAACTGAATAGTTTGCGCGAGAGACACGTCCAAAGTGTAAACTTGAACCAAGATCTCTCCAATATCCTCCAGTGGGCTAAGTCTTTTGGTCTTGTCGTCAATCCATCGAAGTCGCAAGCCGTATTGATTCGAATTTGTCTTGGATACCCCATATAAATGAAGTTAGTAAGCGTATGCTTCATACTTTTCACTCTCTCAAGCGGTTGCAATATTTTCTTCCATTCAAGACTAAAGTTATGATTGCGCAATCTCTCCTTCTCCCTCTTCTCGACTACGCTGACGTCTGCTTCCTGGACACTACAGAGGAATTAACAAACTAGAACGCCTCCAAAATTTGGCCATTAGCTTTATTTTCGGTTTACGGAAATATGACCGTATCTCTCACTCTCGCGCTAATTTAAAATGGCTACCCAAGCGAGATCGTCGTAATGTGCACATCCTTACTATCCTGAACAAAGTCCTAAAAGATCCCAACTCCCCATCCTATCTGCGCTCCCGCTTTCAATTACTCCCTCCTCCATCCCGTCCTAAACGTAGTTGTTGTGAGGCACGCATGCTGGATGTTCCAAGCAGCAATTCACATTTTTTTCGCAATTCTTTCAGCGTTCGCACTGCTCAGCTTTGGAACAGTCTCCCGAGTGACATTCAGCACAGCCAGTCACATAACAGCTTTAAGTCCCGCGTTAAGCAACACTATATCAGAAAAGTGTATGAGCAGGTCCAATGATCGTCAGTTATAATTTATTTATAATTTATGTATTTATGTATGTATATAGAAATAGGTATTATTAAATAAGGGTTATTTATGTATTGCTTTATTCATGTTGTCTACTACATTTTCTTACGCCACCAATATTATGGGTTAACTGGAAGAGATCTCCATAAGAGGTAAGTCCGCCCTTGCATACCATGTTTATGTTTTTTGTACAAACGATTTTTGATTATGCAATAAAGAGTATAGATATAAAATGTGTATCCCCCCCCCCCCCTGTAACTTTTAAAATAAGAGAATGATAAAACTAAAAAAAATATATGATGTACATTACCTTACCATGCAAACTTCCACCGACAATTGGTTTGAACGAGATCTAATAAGTAGTTTTTTTAATACGTCATAAGTCCTACGGAACCCTTCATGGGCGAGTCCGACTCGCGCTTGGCCGGTTTTTTTTAATATACAAATCGTCGTTATTCATCTATCAAACATAAGAACCTCTACTATGTAGGTACTAGGTTTAATATTAGAACCCAGAACAAGAAATCTCTAATGACCAGTTCCAAGTATAATAAGCCTGGTAATTTTTTTTTTTTAATTTTATTCGATTGATTGTTTGTTTAGGTCTTCTCAATTGGGTATAACGCAGTCTTGCATCGTGGTGTCATATGGTCGATCACCCATTTTGCGAATGGGATACAGTGTGGGGACCGACCTGATCCCAGGATGTAGCGGATACGCCCGCCCCCTCGAGGAGGTAATAGTTGGCTCCTTAGGGAGGCGATCGCGGCCGCCACGATTTAGTGAGTGTTATGGTGGTGCTTCGCCCCTGTCAATGTGGTTAAATAAGACGGGTATACGCATATGCCGCCTGCAAGAATAATAGACATTGTCACTAAAGTAGGATAAATGCTGAGGCTAAGGCTCTTTTAGTGTCGGTTTAGCAAAGTCTATTGTTGCGCGTTAAATGTTTTAAGGCTATTTATAATGTGGAGCGTCAATTTAATAAATGCCTCCCTGCTCCCCTTCTTGGCGCTTAGCTCGCGTAAGCTGTATGGCGGCACACCCAAACTACTGCACGCCAGCTCATGCTGCAGTCTTGCCGCGCCGAATCGGACGCACTCGGTTAGCAGATGCTGAGCGGTCTGGATCGTTTGATGGTCGCATGGGCATATGTTGTTTTCAATTATTTTAAACCTGTGAAGGTAAGCCCTAAACGATCCATGACCGGTCAGCATCATCAGCCTGGTAATTTACTATGTACAATAAGTGCAATCGAGTTTTTAACATTAGAACCCAGGGCAAGAAATCACTAATGACCCGTTCCAAGCATAATCGTAATTTACTATGCACAATAAGCTCAATCGAGCTTACCATCATTCTGCACACGTTCCCGGAAGACGTGCTTATGGCGCCCCCATGAAAATATGCCCCCGTTATCAAAACCTATCATATAATACCTGTAAATTCCGTGTGAATAACTGCACGAAAAACAACAAAGCTAACCAGGCAGAGGCAATATTGCGATAGGAAAATAGGTTGTCGCGATTTCCGCGCCGCTTCCGACGCGCACAATGTAGAGTTGTGCTTACCCCGCTCGCTGCCTCGCGGTATTGTTTCTCGATGTCGAGTACTCGAGAACGTGAACCCACACTTCCGATGTCAAGTGAGATTTTGCGAATTTGGAATAGTTGATTGCCGTACGAAATTAAATCGGTGAAGCTATTGGCGTCCATCGCTTCAGAAGAAACCGCTTTTCTTCGTAAATATAGAAATAATGTGTATCATTTTAGAAGACATGTTTGTGGTTGTTTTAATTTGCAGAAAAAATATCGAATATCACTTTTCGATTGAATCGAATATAACTATTTTTCTTTCTTTTCTTTCCTCAACTTCCCTTTAACTTGGAATCAAATCGCCCGGTGAATTTAGTGTTAAATCATGCACTCTTGTTTTCCATAAACAAGTTAAACTATGTTTAAGGTGTTGCTTGTTTAAGAATTTTATATCTACTCAAGCGCGTTCTCCCTCTGTATTTGTGGTCGATAGATTCAAGATCGATGAGCCCTTTAATATTGAAAAGAAATGGAGATTGGTCCACTGGCACAGAATAGATAATAGTACATACTACTCACAGATGTTGCACTCTTGGACAAAGCCGACATTTTAATTACCTAAACTTTAAGCATTCAAGCTGAATCAAAGCGTATATTTAAGCGGCAGCCCCGCTGCTTTTGCACTCTCAGTGTACGCGGAACAGTAATATAAAAAAAAAGTTATTTCATTTCGAAGAAAGATGGTTTGGTTTGTATATTTTATGAGGTTAATAGTAAGTTGTAACGCAATTCCGGTATTTTTGCTACTGGCAATTGCCCTTTTAATGGATAGGAACTAGACGATGCTGTAACTTGTACGCGAACTGACTTTGTCTGTACTTCACGTGTGCTGCGCAATATCAAATTCCATCGAACCTTCGAACGTGTTCGTGTTCCTTCGAACCACACCAGAACAAGCAACGAACACCATAGTCCACTGCTCCCACAAGAGACTTAAACGTAATAAATGACACTTTATTTTTATTTATAACGCATAAACTTTTATATACTAACCTACATTATATAACCTTATATACAATGCACCATGATTTTTACATGTTGTTAGTAGGTACTAACTTATATGATTATATGAAAATTGTGTCTAGACTCGTCGAAATTACCAAAATGGATTGTAATTATGTTTAAAGAGGTCTTGTTTACCAGCACATACTTCAAATACAAATAAATTGGCCGTAATTAGAGGACAGTGATTTGGTTGCTTTCATCCCTTTTATTGAATCCCACAGGAATGTTTGAAACTGTCCGAGGGCAAATCAAGTCCAAACAAGTTCATCCTTCTAATTACATCTATCTGTTTATAAAATTATGGTATAGCGCTGGCCACGCTTGAATCGCAAATATGAATACGTTAATATCTTCTTCTTTTTATATATAAACATGAATCGCTGTGGGTTAGTCTCGCAAAAACACTTAGGTAAATGGCTCGAACTTTTACACGATTTTTCTGTGTGTGTTTCAATAGGTCCAAGGAAGGTATATATGTACAATTGGACTCGGTAGGTGGCGCTGCAATTTGGCAGGACATCTGCCACGTCTGGTTTAATTTTAAAACACCTACAACCTCGCAGGATTTGATAGCTAACATCATTAACTATACAACGTTTGTTTTACAAGTTTAAGATAACTCGAACAGAAATCAATTTTCAAGATTTTATTGCACTATCGTGGCATTGAGAAGTTTATGTAAGGTGCGGAAGATTTTTGCATGGAAGAACGTGCGACGCGCGCACATCAAAGCCACCCACTGGCGGCAGTAGAAAAGTTCAAAGGTGCTAGCAAAGCAACGCCCCGCCCCCATACAGCGTAATTCGCACAAGTTTGCTTACGTAGTTACAAACATTCTAGAAGTCTATTAAATTAATATTTATTTTTGTATGATAGTAAAATCTAACGAATTATCAAAAGTTGAAGAACAAACGTTGTTATTTATGAAGTTAGCCATCTAATCCTGCGAGGTTGCAGGTGTTTTATAATTAACCCCGTATAAAAGTGAATCGCTGTATGGTAGTCTCGCAAAAACTCTTAAATGACTCGAACGATTCTTTCGTAAACTGTGCGTGCTTAAATAGGTCTAAGGTAGATGGCGCTGTAATCGGGCAGGACAACATCAGCCGGGTTCACTAATCTTTTTATATATAAAAATTAATCGCCGTTCTCTAGTCTCGCTAAAACTCAAAAACGGGTTGACAGACTGATATGAATATTTATTTTTATCTTTCGTTCACCTAAATACAGGGGTGTTTCAAAAAGAAAAATAATAGAAGAAATCCTAAAGAAAAGCTCAAAAGCAATATAAAAAATAATGGTAATTGTATATGAAAAACGACGGTACTCATATGATGCGGTTCATAATCAGATATCAGTGCAAACGTTTGCATGCATGCAAACAACCCGTTCAAATCGTTAGCACTGCTCACGGACGTAAGCACTCAGATCAATTTTGAACCGAGCTTTCGATCTGTGAGTCTGTCAAGTTTACAGTTAATGTAATTTGAAAAGATAAATTGGAGGGAGACGTATTGTGCCTCCAGTATCTTTCCAGAGCACTTCTCTATTAATTGTAGATAATCTAATGAAAAAATAAATTCGAACAAACTAAAATAAAAATAAAACTGGTGTTGACTTTGACATTGACAGTTTTGGAGACAGTGCACCTCTTTTCTGTTAGCATTGACAGCATCAATCGGTGACGTCATCAATTACGTCATACCGCATACAAAATGGGCACATGAGCAATTTTGGACCGAATGATCGATCGCGGCGTGAAAATGGTGGCATGATGTTTTAACACTAAAGCAAATGTAAGACCGCCTAATATTAAATAGAGTGCCATTTGTTCTACAGCTTAGTTGACACACAAGCAAGCTGCAGCTGATGGTAAGTGTTTACTTGTGGCACCTGTAAAATTTGCTAATCTACAACGTCTACAAGGAACCCAATGTACCTACATTGCCCATTTGTGACGTAAGATGTCAAGTCAAAGTACCCAATAATTTCACTGACTATGTTCCCTTCGAACCGGAACGCAGCAATGCATACACTGTTACTTAGCAGCAAAAATGAATGAGACACACCAACCCTGTTTATGGGCAACTGGCTCAAATTCACATTGAACTTGAGCAGATCCCAAACTCGCCTATTGCAGATGCTTTAACCGGCCATCTTGGTAATAGGATCATGCTTGCCTGGATGAATCAGTTCCAAATCTTCTGTGCCCTTGTGACGCTCTTACCTGCAGGAGGTTAAAGCTGATGGGAATGGGATACCCAAATCCAGAAGACAACAAGACCATTCCACCGAAGGACGTTATCAGGCTCATGAGCACGATTGACTGAACCGGAGATGGTGATGGCTTTAAGGACTAAACATGGGGAAGCCCAAAAGATTCATCGTGGGTCGAAGTGCGAAGGCTTCTCATACCGATAAGATGGCGGCTGAAATAGGTAAAAAGAAGAACCCATACAGATGACTCTAGTACTGACATTCCCTCTGGTAAAAAATAATAATACCTTAAAAATACATAGGAACTTCATTTGTGGCATGAGGTAGTTGAAAATTAGAAATTTAAGCAAGTAAAATGCTGTTAAATTTTTAAATTGGTATGCTTGAGCTGTAAAGAAGTCTCAAATTTAATATGCTATTAAAAATCAATCCTGTAAAAAAACGTAATCCACTCATATTACAAAATACCTAAACAGTAACAGGCAGCTGATTTCCCAGCAGCGAATACCAAAAGTCATGATTACTAGACAAACATTCGCCTTGACTCGACTGGATCACGAGCCAAGCCCTAAAAATTTCCGCTATGGTTGCTGAATCGGAAATTTCACAGAAATAATTGCTTTTCACCCCACATCCTACTGCGCATGTGCCAACCTCAAACCGCGCATGTCATCGCGAGAAAACACTGCGTGAAAGCCAAAATACAAAATATTAATTATTAAACGTTCGATATTTAATTTTAAACTGTGACGTTTATATTATCCACTTTGAAAAAGTTCCGATGGAGGTTTGTCATCAGTTCATCACATCACAACGGTGAGTACGCAAACTCTTTGCTGTTTGAAATAACCTAACCTTAAACCTTGGTACGCTGTAAATGTAATTGATTTTGTGGTAATTTGATATCCTTTTGACGAAATTTGGGTTGAATAGGGCGCAAAGGTTTCATTTTTAGTTGCTTTTTATATCAGACGTAAATATAAATGTGTCTGAATCGACTTGCACATGCCATTTACAGCAGCACAACATTAATTAAACATACAGGGTTGACGGAATGGCTTTTAAATAACGTCCATGACCTTTAGCATAAACAGGGTCCGGTATTTCGATATAGAAATAAAAATACATATACATATAGCTCACGTGTCGTCCCATTAGCAATGGTTCCAGAAGCTCTAATCAACGATAACTCTGTTGACACTCGAGATAAAACATGTGACATAGTTATGCACTAAAAATAATGTTTTTAAACTGAGTTGGGGGGATATGGTAATATTTTCCATGTATCTAACATCAGTTTCATTGTAGGTTTACATGCATATTTTTACATACTTACCAGGTAGGTACTACTTAGAAATAATTGCTAGTGATGAACTTAAGTAATGCTATTTATTGACCATTAAAGGAATGTCGTATTTATTTTTATGAACTCTAAAATTAAGCCCATTAACATTAAACAAATATAGCCATTCGGTCCTTGTGTTACCTCGCTCACCTAACCTTTCTAAAAATACCGTTGGGATTATAAATAGATGAAATGTTAAGTATTTTTAAATAGCGATACTGAATTACGGATTTTGGCAACGACAATTCTTTACAGTGACATCTCTCACAATTTCTAGATGTTTTAATTACTAGTAGGCGTGCCGAATCCGTATGTATTTTGGTAATGAGGTAGTCAAGCTTAGTACTTAACACAAATATTTTTTTTCATCTCTCCAGCACGGAAATGACGCGTTTGCCGCCTGAAAGCTCGCATCAAAGCCGCATTTTGCCATGCGTAGCGAACTTGTACAGTGAGTGAGGGTGATTAAAATCTCCAGCACAAAAAGTGCTCTTTTGCCACCTTAAAATTTGCATCCAAAATCGTTTTAATCTGTTTTCAGTGGGTTAAAGTGATTTAAACTACAACGTCATTAATTATAGCTGTGCCTTTAAATATCTGACTGTGCTCAAACTATATAAATAAAAAACAATATATGTGTGTTTGTCCTCTATGCGTTCCGAAACAATTCATCAGATTGTAATGAAACTTTAGGTAGGGTGTTCTGGGGACACCCGTAGCATTAAAATTTGGCATTTACGTGGCATTGCAACGCATGCCGGGTACAGCTAGTAATAGTACACGGTACACTAGTAGAATTAGTATCACGATTATATTTTATATACTAAAGCCATGGGTTACGCCATGATCAGACAGTGTGAGACCTGAAACCGGAGGAAATGTTATGTTTCATAGTCAGTGTATTATTGCAAAATGACAGTATCGCTAAGTTTGTCGCCAACATTGTCAATGTTGTGGTAAAGGGCGTAATGCAGAAGTGACACTCAAGTTGAGCGAAGCTATTGTTTGCATTACATTGAAATTACTATTATGTAAGAAAAAATCAAAAACTAATTCTGTTGAATGAAAAAACTTGTTAATGTTAATGGAATTGGGCAAAAAGTGAAATTAGTACTAAAAAATATGGGTCAGATTTTATAAAAAAAAAAATTCAACCACGCCACTTTATAAATGTACATCTTTATTACCTATCGGCGGCGGGCGGCGCGACTCTATCCTACTTGCAGGTGCGCGGCCATAAAGTTTAAATTTGCAAGATATGCAACAGTATAAAAAAAGGAAATAAAATTAGAAGTGAATCTTGAATTCGAACTGGAGACGCATTTTTGAATCGGTCAAACTGACTCTTGAATTTGCAAACAAATACAAATCATGTGCGAAACTCTTTTCTACTGTTTCCAATTTTAAAGATTTTAAAATCAATTCGAATTCAGTGTTGTAATTAAAAACAAATACTATTTTAGATTCCTGGGAAAACCGGTACGAAATAATTCATTATTTGAAAAATCGGCGTAAAACGAAACGTATATACGTTGCGTATATTCCACTAGTAAAAATCGAAAACCTAGTGGTCCTGCCCACTCGTTGCAGAACTCACGGAATGAATATTTAAAAAAACACTGAATTTGTAGCTTCGTATTCGAATATTCCGATTTCGAATGCGAATTTGTATTCTATTGTTTCAAAAATGCGTCTCCTGAGCGCGTGTTTATCCATCGAAAATGGCGCGGCAGGTAGTGCGGCGCCTGCCTTCTCTTTTCCTGCCCACCAAAACACGATACCAAATTTAGCACGTCCACCAAAACACGATATGATAAAGCGGTTTATCACGGTGAACTGTCAAAATACAATACGCTTTCGCCGTATTTTGACTGTTCACCGTGATAAATCGCTTTATCATATCGTGTTTTGGTGGACGTGCTACGGTGGCTGTCTATGTTAAACGGCACTCGCGTCCACTCGGCGAATGTGAAATGCCGCCATAAGAAAATAATATAACGCTCTTGCTTAAGACAGTGTTAGTGATGTCAACGAAGTTCGGGGTGGGGTGCGGTATTTGAAATGAGTGCGGGGAGGTGAGTGGCCGTTCTATACGGAGTGCTATTATATCATCTGTATCTGAGCTTAAGCCATCTGTACATACTGTATTTCATGAAAATTAGTTCAGCGGCTTAGGCGTGAAAGCGTAACAGACATATAGACACAGTTACCTTTCGAATTTATATATTAGTAAGGATTAATATCAGTTCAAAGTGTTTGTGCTCAAATCGATACGAATAAAAATCCTTTTAGCTCCTCACAAGCGAGCTGATGCGGTAATCAAATTTGCTGCGCGATCTCACTGATATGTCAATGTCGCTAATTTTGGGAAGTCGCTTCTCACGTGAAATCTATGTCGCTTCGGAGAAATTGAATTTGTATATTTACTTGCGGCTGTGTCAATTTTTTAATGGATTTCGAATGGATGAATTAGCGTGTGTCTTGATTCGAAATTGTATGAATTTTAATGTATCTGCGAAGAAATTCGAATGTGTATATAAAGTCGACCAATCCGCACAGGGCCAGCGTGGCTGACTAAGCCCCAAACACCCTATCTTAGGGTAGGCTCGAGCCCCTCGGTGGCGAAGATAATTTTTTTTTCATTCCTCCTTTTGTAGGTGTTTGCAGAATCATATATTGTGATACTTAAAGTAATTGTTCTTTTCAATACGAGGAAATATGGAGACTCTACAAAAAGGGACAAACAAAGGGCCAGAAGAGAGGCCTCTTTTCTTGCTATCCCTCTCGGTTCGTTTTTCTGGTCAGAGAACTCAGTTCTGTTTGATTGTTAAGTCCATGGATATTATATATACTTAGAAAATGAAGCAGATGTGTCATTCATAAGCGTGTGCGTAGTGAAGTATCGTCTTTAAATGGACTGGTATTTTTACAGTCGACACCAAGTCAAGATATATGTATATTTGTACTACGAAAACTGCTACTATTGTAAGCGACATAATATCGGTCTCAAGGTCGACATGTAAAATCTGCGTGTTGCCATGTGTACTAGGCATTGTGTACAAAATCCTTTTTTTTTGAAGCGTAGGCATAGGTATGGCATCTATATACGTTGTGTTTGGTCAATAACCCTATCAATCCTAAACACAGACATAAAAAAGTTATGGCAGCATCGAAATTTTGAAATTGTAAAATTAATGTTGAAATCCCCCATACATAAAGTTGGGTCCTTGTAAATAAATGTATGGGGAATTAGAAAATGAATTTTACAATTTTCTCTTTCTTTCAATGACGCCATATCTATACTAATACTTATATTATAAAGAGGAATGATTTGATTGTTTGTTTGTATTGAATAGGCTTCGAAACTACTAAACCCACTTTAATGAATTGAATTTTAACCTTCCGAGTTTCTTGCCTGTTCTTCTCGAGAAGGCTCTCCCAATTTCCGAACAGGTGTAGAGTCAACTTTTTTTTTTCATTTTACTTGTATTTGCATACATCGTAATTATGGTTGGGATGTATTGTATGTACATACAAGGATTAAATAATTAGTAAATTAGATTCTTGTTTAATAAGATTTTTATGTTTTGTTTGACGTCAATAAGTGCCTGTAAAGGTCTATATTGAATAAAGATTTTTGAGTTTGAGTTTGAGTTTGAATGAAAGTTGGTATAGGGATAGTTCCAGAGTCGAGACCAGGGGAAGGACATTGGGTAATTTTCCTAGGGGAAAAAAATTCCACGGGAAAACAATAATAACGCGGGCGAAGCCGCGAGCGGAAAGCTAGTCTTTATATGACTACGTTAACATGGGTAGGTTTCGGCTTTATAGGGTATTGACCAAACACCTTATTACTATATTATATTATATCTTCTATATTAAAATGAATCGCTGTTCGTTAGTCTCGCTAAAAGTTAAAAATGGCTTGACCGACTTGAATTTTTTTTCTCTGTTCGCTTTAATGTGGGGTGGTTTAAAAAGAAAAATACCTAATAGGGAAAATCCTAAAAAAAAACTTAAAAATAATACAAAGTAATAATTGAAATTTTGTATCCCTTTGGGAGATGAGCTCACCCTTGTAGATGTTTGTTTTAAACTGTCTCTTTATGGACCTAAATTGTGTACGATAAAGAAAGAATATATAATTATGAACGTTGCCCAGTAAGCTTGTAATCTAGACTCCTATAGCGAAGCCTTAAAAATTATGAAAGAGATATAAAATCAATATCGGCCGACAGATAACATGAAAAATTACCTGATTTTACACGAATCACGATTCCTCAATGTTTCTGTGACGTCGGCAGAAATATCCTTATTATAATTATACGATGATTCATACTTTCACGTGTTTTCTAGTCACATCGGGTATTTTTATTGGCGAGGAGCTTGGTGGCGCATTGGCACGTGCGCTCAGCGAACGATTGCTAAGGTTAAGCAATGTTGGCTGTGGTCAGTCCTATGATGGGTGACCGAAATACGAAACATGTCGAGCTCCGCTGTGTTTCGCAAGGCACGTTAAACAGTGGGTCCTGCCTGCGCCCGAGCTCGCCCCGGTCGTGTCGGCAATCCGTCCCATCGGACTAGGCGAGTAATGGACAGAGAGTGCGTTTGCGCAGTCACCTGTGCGCTATAATACTCGTATCTTCTGCGCGGATGACTAGTCTCCGTTGAGATTGGCCGCCGTGACCTCGGAATCGGTTCACTAGTTTTGGGTTTGGCGTGAAAGCGCGACAGACAGACAGACAGGCAGAGTTACATTCCCATTTATAATATTAGTATGGAAGTATGGATTATTAACAGAGGGGATAAAGCAGTCTTATGTCACGGGTGTAGACTTTAAAAGCGAGCGTAACGAGGACTATGCTTAACTCCCGAGCATAGCGAGGGATTTCAGACTAGGGTCTTGAGTGTAGCGAGGGACTAGCTCACTCAAAACTCGTCGTTGGCATTGTGAACACTACATTGGCCTTCTCGGGAGGTCCGGGTTCGATCCTGCTATGTACCAATGTGTTTTTCGTTTTTCGAATTCCATATGCACGAGTGCATTCGACCTACGCTCCTACGGTAAAAGAAGATATCGTGAGGCAACCGCATTACATTTGCGAAGAAATTCAAAGGTGTATGTGAAGTCCAGAAGTCGACCAATTGGCACTGGGCCAGCGTGGTAGACTAAAGCCTAAACACCCTAATTTAGAGTAGGCTCGAGCCCGTCGGTGGTGACGTATATGAGCTGTGGTTAGGTTAGAAGACTAATGGCCAATTGCACTAACCTTGTCTTAGCTTAAGACGATCTTAAGTGGCATGCTGTCACATTCTTTCCATTAAAGACAAGAAGTGACAGCATTCTTCTTAGGAGTGTCTTAGCTAAGACAAGGTTAGTGCAATTGGCTATAAGTCTGTTTTATTCCCGAGGAAAATACTTTTCACACCACTAGCGAGAATATAGAAACAAATACGCACGAAATACAGCTTATTTTAAATCATATTAATTTAAAATTAAATCATGAATTATTATATTACTTAATAAAAAAGTCACGAAACTTCTGTATTGAAAAAAATATACAGAAGAAGTGGCTGTATGTGCTAAAATCCATTTGCTTTTTTAACTTGTATAACTGAAACCCACAAAATAAATAACATGGCGAGATTAAATTTTTGTTTGATTCTATTGTATTTTAGTGTCTTATCGGATTTTTGAGCATAATTATGTTGTCGATTCAGATTCATTTTTGTTCGCTTAACAACATAAGATGAGTTTCTATTAAAATTTAAGTACCTTTTGTGTTCCAAATACAAATTAGTACTATCCCTTGGGAAAGAAGGTAATTCAGTACAATATTACATCTCACTTTTCTAGAGGCTTTAAACGACTTACTTTATGTTGGGTTTACATGACACATAATAAGTCATTTTTGAACAGCTGGTGCGAAAATGTATTTTATTGTTCTCTTTAATAATATTTTATAAACATATCAGTCATTGTAATGCTGTTATTATTTTTTAGAGTCTATACTTTATCCTCTGTGAGAGAAAAATAAATAAGTATTGTTATATTAAAGGCGTCGGTGACACTGTGGACTCCCGATTGGGGTTCGAAATCACCATGTACCAATGTCGTCGAATTTCTTATGTACATTTGTCTGACGCTCCTACGGTGAAGGAAAACATCGTGAGGCAACCTGCATACATCTGCGAAGAAATTCAAAGGTGTATGTGAAGTCGACCAATCCGCACTGGGCCAGCGTGGTTGACTATGGCCTAAGTAGGCTCGAGCCCCTCGGTGGGGAAGATATTCCTTTTGTATTCGATAGAGTTTACTCTATCGAATTTTGTATCCTTTATTATTACCAAAATCAGGTCACAGGAAAATCGAGGAAAACCCTTAAATTTTATAGGTACGTCCAACGTGTTTCATGTTTTTTTCTGAAGCTTTCTGAAGGATCCTTAACTTTTAGGAGTAAGAGGTTAGATTTTTATTTTTAAATACAATAGGCAGGTATTGTCCCTTTGTCGTATTTTTTCAAGTTAATTCG
Source organism: Schoenobius gigantellus (assembly GCA_963935595.1). Classification (NCBI taxonomy): domain Eukaryota; kingdom Metazoa; phylum Arthropoda; class Insecta; order Lepidoptera; family Crambidae; genus Schoenobius; species Schoenobius gigantellus. The sequence goes on along the minus strand of OZ012555.1, from coordinate 7,204,932 downwards.
GTGTGCTGGTACTAAATCCAATAAAAAGACAAAAACAAAACAAAATTGCAAGTGGTGTATGTGACTTTATTATTTCTGACAAAGATATGTTCCACACTCATAGAGTTCACCTATGGTTCTCTTCCTTCAGGCCCCGTAGGGTTATTTTGTCCCTTTAAGACACATAAAACATGGATTTTTTTAGATTTTGTTTAAATCTATAAAATGACAACAATTGAATACATGAAAATGTTAAGAAATGTCGGAGCTCCTTTGTTTTTATAATGAACCTAATTTCACTCCGCATACATCAAAACAACACCGAACAAAATGGATGAAAGAATAACAGGGATACGTTAATTATACGGATCATCCCAATTATTCCCGGTGTTCAAAGTTCTCTGGCAAAAAAATGATTGAAGACTCTGTTATAACCGACCTAACGATCCCTGGGCGCAAAGCTGTATACAGTTTTTTTAACAGAAAAAATGAGATCCCAAATAAATGCCTAAGTGAAACGTGTGCTTTTACGATCTTGTTAAAGTACACGGTGTAATCAAATCGAGTGATTTGAATCTTTACTAGTGCTCGGGTGAAGGAGAACAGCGTACTCTGAACACTGAAGATTGTTTTTGTTGGATAACATTAATATTGACTAGCTTTTCACCTACGTTTTTTGTTTTCCCAAGGGGATTCTATATTTTATCGCAGAAAAATAAACCTAACTTAAAGCAGGCATTCAAAACAGATCATTGTAAAATATGTGTGGCAGTGGAAACTCATACGTGAAGAAAAATAACTATAAATTATCATCACACCTCATAATATACGTTCCCACCGAGGGGCTCGAGCCTACCCTATGTTAGGGTGATTAGGTCTTAGTCAACCACGCTGGCCCAGTGCGGATTGGTCGACTTCACATACACCATTGAATTTCTTCACAGATGTATGCAGGTTGCCTCACGATGTTTTCCTTCACCGTAGGATAAGCTAAACGGAGGAGTGGAATTTCTTAAACGCATAAACATTCTTCATCATCATCGCAGTTTAAAGACACCCACTGTTAGACAAAGGCCTTTCCCAATGATTTGCAAACCGATCGGTCGTGTGCTTCTCGTATCCAATGCCTTCTCGGGTCGTGGGTTCACCTTGTGGGGTCGCCAACGCTGCGTCTCTTACGCCTACCGCTCGAGAACATTCACAAAAACATTCAATCATTTCTATTTATTCGCCCACACAGTTTCTTCCGTCAAAATTATTGAGTTCCTCTAATTTTTGCCGACTTCAAAGAAGAAGTTTCTATGTTAGCTTCCGACACTTGTACGTAATAATAATGACTGACTAAAAAATTATGCTTTTGATATTTTTAAAAATAGACTGTGTACATGACTTATTAATCATGTTTATACGAGTACTCATTAAAACTGCGAAAATAATCAGCTATGTCGTTCACCTTGGTTCTCTTACGGATCACTTCACCTATGATCATATCCCATTGATTTACTACCAATAGTAAACCAATGTCATATCCCTATAATGCCGAGCATAGTTTCATTCCATTCCATTATTCGCTGTGCTACCTAAAGCTTGTGGACTTTTCTTACTGCCAATCTTCACGTCTTGAATACTTTTTTTAGATTATGTGGTATCAGCGACGTAAAGATATGAGGCAACTTCCTAAATATATTCAGCCCAGCTGAATTCATCTGTCGATTTCCAAACTCAGTTGTTTTTGCCGTATGATTGCCCGGGGTTTATTTTCGAATAATTCTGAGAGTGGTATTGTTAACGTAATTGGTTTGGCATTTTCGAGGTCATTGAACATAACTTAGTCCTGTTTAAGTTCATCTTAAGATCAATTAGTCTAGAAGTAGCATTAAGACTGTGCAGAATTTTATGTAAATAAGTTCTAAAGTCATTTGCCATAGTGATAATGTCGTCGACTAAACGAAGATGTTAGATGAACTTGCGGTTGATTAATGCCTTACTCTAATTTAATCGAGCGTCTTTCAACACTACTGTGAACAGTTTCGGGGATATAACATCTTACACCACTGTCTTACATCACAATTCGATTAGCCTTGTTTGTTGATTGTGTACTTGGACATTTATCTTTGAGTTATTATTAGTACATTGTTACCATAAGGTTGCAAGTAACGTATTTAGTCCCGAGATGGGATTTGTTCGAGGACTAAATTAGTCTTTAACCCGAGGTAAACATTGTGCTTTTCATTACGAATACAAGGAATGTAGAAATAAAGAGAAATTAATTAGCTAAAGAACTACTACACTAGCTGTGCCTGCGGACTACATTTTGCCATAATAATTGACAAAAAATATGTCACCTAGAGATATAAAAATATATGTATAGAGATATAATAGCCAACGACCTATTCTCAGACCTACCAAATATACCCAAAAATTTTATAAAAATCGGTCAAGCCGTTTCGGAGGAGTTCGATAACAATCACTGTTACACGAGTTTTTTATACCTATCTATACATCTATATCTTCTATACAAATAAATAAAATTGAAGTGTCTGTTTGTAATGTCAAAATAACCAGTTTTTACTAAATGGAAATGAATGTATATCGGGTACCAATAACAAAACCACAATTTAAATAGTTTTTGTCTGTCTGTCTGTTTGTTCCCGCTAATCTTCGTAACGGCTCTGGACCGATTTTGACGGGATTTTCTAATAGATAGCTAATTATATAAGGTATAACATAGGCTACTTTTTATCAACTTTAACAAAAGTTACTATTCCACGCGGACGAAGTCACGGGCACAGCTAGTATTAGATAAATCAACATCTTCTTCCTTAGCCTCTTTTCTTGTGAAGTCAGACGTTAAATCCATATTTGAATCAGTTGAACTCATTATGTTAATACAAATCTCTGTTATACGGAAGTATAAACAAAACTCTTCAACTCGAAAAAACAAATGAAGATCGGAATGCCACTTTCCTGCCTATTTTGTTTTTTTACTTCTGTGGCCGCCCAGCTATTCAGCCATTATTTTTCATTTTCGTCATTGCAAAAATGGTAAATATTTCGCCCAAATCTATGTTATTTTAAAGAAATAGTTAAAAGTAATAATGCAGCATTTATGTGTGTAAAATGTATAATTTATGTAATAATGTATTTATTAAGTGTATAATTTCATCACGTTTGTGCGGCGAAGGTCTTAGAATTCATTTGTCGCTCAAGTTTGGTTCGAGTTTACCGCAATCATACAAGTGCGAAAAAATAGAAAACTTGAAAAATTCTGCTAATGAGCCACCGCTGAACCGAAGCTAGACCGTTGCGTTCGACCAATCACATTATGAAATCATCGAATAATCGTAAGTTAATTATATACGCTCCGATTGGCCGATTTCAAGGACCAAGTTTCGATTCGGCTGTAACTTGATAGAATTTAGCGACTGTTTCGCGAGCGAGCGTGAGGTAGTAGATCAATTCCTCCTCGTCCGAGGAAAAGCTTACGCCCAGCAGAGGGAAGTATGGGTTGAAGTGATGATGGGCTCAAAGGGCAATGGAGAGAGTTTCTCTACGTGATCGAATCAGAAGTGATGAGATGAGATCGTAGAACTAAAGTCATCGACATAGTCCAAGGAATGGAAATATTCTCAAACTTAACAATGTAAGGTGCCTTAAATAGATCATATTCAAGGAACCATTCGGAAAAGCCTCGAGATATCAAGATGAAGGATTTTCAACCTTTGCGTCGTTTATAAAAATGTCACCCTGACATTAGCTTGTGAGCCTGTGTCAAATCCACAGATAATAAAGTCAATATAACATTTTTATTCATTTCGTCCAAATTATAACCGCCGTAATTCCTTCAAACGGTGCATAAGCTCCTTTAGAAAGACCAACTTTTCAAATAAGTTTAAAGAGGACTTAGAAAATTTTAAAAAATAATTGTATCCTTTATTTGTATGTACATATTATTTATTTTACAATTTATTGTACACAATAACAACATTATAATAATATACGAGTTCAAAAGTTTGCCTTATCTCTTTCGAAATCTTCTCCAGCCTGTAGTGAATTTAGTTGCTAAATTGTCAACATATGGTAAAGTTTATATTGGGGAAAAGAAAATAACATTATTCCTTAGATTATTACAATATTCGACTTTATTCTTCTATATATATATATATAGTTCTTACATATCTTTTTTAACCAAAACCAGCAAGATAAATTAACCTAAATCACAATTAACCATAAAATGTAAGATAATATATCTATATAAACCAAGGGCAGGATGGTTTAGTTTTGTTTGATTTATCTCGGCATAGTAATTAGGTAAAAATCAGGTGCAAAATAATAAGGGGGATGAAGTACACAAACAAATATTCAGAAAAAACAATTATTCTTTTAAAAGTATTAGTAGCCTTTCCGGGAACGGTGGTTAGTAGATCGTACCTTCAACTTCAAGTTCCTGCGATAACGGGTCAATGTTAACTGTATTCCGCTTTCTTAGATTTTACTTATTGGATTACTTCCACGGAAATCCTCCTTGTTAGTAGGTAATTATTTCAGTTATTGGTTTTGTTTTTCCTTATTAATAGGACTGAAAAAATCCAGGAAGCCATGCCCAATGAAAACTGCGCTGGAGATTCATAGCACAGTATTAGGTTAAAATATACTCGTATGTAAATATGCCTATGATCTTAGGGTCCGAGGTTCTACCAGTTGATAGTTCTGAAGGAATCTCAGTCAATACATTACATTAATCTACAGTTACTAGGAAAATTTCTAAAATATTACAGCAGGCGCGGTGTGTACACAAAATTAAACATTTCAACAAAATAAAATAAAATAAAATAAGTACTTAAACAAAAATAATTTACAAAAACAAAACAACGAAAATATGAATACTAACGAAATTGCTAAATGGATAACACTCAGAATTATAATGTAGATGCGAGATAACATTTAATAAAAAAAAATTAAATATTAGATAAAATAAAATTATACGACAAATTGTTCTGTTATCGTAGTAATTAAGTTGATTGTAACTAAAAATATAATTTTTTATTTTATATTTTTAGTTACAATCAACTTATAATCGAGTTAGACTATTTGATATTGAAAATTGTAAAACTTTGTTAATTGACAGTATAATTGTTGTTGATGAATGTGAAGGATAAGTTTTAATATGAGTTGGAAAAGTGATTTGCATACGATGAATAGCAAAACATTGTGAACAGGACGTTACAAACATAACAACAATTATTTACCATGTTTTTTGGCAAATAAAATTATTTCAATTTCAATTTCAATTTCAATTCTCAGCTCACTAGATGGCAGCAGAATGCAGTCAAAATCAGACTGCTCTGCACGACGTTATTAAGGATTACGGGGGTAGGGCTGATTCTCCGCACGTCAAAAAGTAACGTAAATCACTTGAGACACTCGCTTAAACTATCGCATTAGGTGCCCACTACTTTTCTCTCTAAATCTACGTAGTTATATCACTATTATCACTAGCTAGTGTGTGAATCCAAAGTGAAGTGGAAGATTAGCGGGGCGACAAATTGTTGTTGCCTATTCTTCAAGTTTTGAACCTCGTGTTTTAAATCGTTTCGCGAGACCTGATGGTCTACCCAGAGTAGCATAAAGCCACCTGTTTCCACAGTGTGAATGCTACAACAATAATTATGAAATGTTGTCCACTGCGAACCTTAAGTCGCAGTGGGCAGAACACATCGCTCTTAGACTGATAGCCTTAAGGGTGGAAAGATTCTTAAGAGCCCTGTAAACGATCGAACATGTTTGTCAAACTTGCTTGAAAAACTTACATTTTTTATCAAACACGACGTCAATCCAGCCCCCTAACCATGATCACTCAAAACAATATTAAAACCGCACTGAGAGCGGGATGACGCTATACGCAGCAAGAGCGGTGTCTCTGTTTCAATATTGTTTTAACCTTGCTATAGGCGATCATGGTACGGCCCTATATCCTTTTCAAACACATCAAACACGTAGTACGTTTGTCAAACGCGTCAAACACAGCCCTACACAAACAAACAAGTTTGTCAAACACGTAAATTTGACAAACATGTTTGATCGTTTACAGGGTCCTTTAGGACGCAACGTTGATAAACCCTTCACAAGGTGGTCTCTGATCTGGAAGGTCGCGGGAAACTGCTGGAAGCGAGAACCCCAGGATGAATGGTTTGGAGCTCCTTGGAGTATAGCAACCAGTGAAATGATGATGACGATGATAATTTCATCGTACGTACTTGTCCTTTGAAATTCCTATCTGTTTCATTAAGGTGAATTAAATTTGAACGCTCGCACACTTTCAACGGGTTTCTTTTTGAGTTCATTTCCTTGAATAAATAACTGTCTGTCAAAGTTCCCCAGGGAATTACCTACTTCATTTGTCTTTGTCCCCCGACTGAATATAATTTCTTATTCATAAGGGACTTTCAAAACAGCCATTTGATTCAATTTGATAATTTCACCATAAAATGTATTCCATCAGCGCTGTTGTACAACAAATGGATGAAATTTTCAATGTATTTTTAAGGATTTAATTGAAACGGCATTCTGTCTTGGTAGGTATTATAAAAGTTGATATTATGGCTGTGATTTGCTAGAGGGCGATCTTTCGATTCAGGGTGAAATAAATCAAAGGTTAAAAGTTATTTTCTTATAACATGCAATATGTGCCAATGTGCGAATATTTTATTATTTACAAGAAATATACAAAGAGGGCCGTTTTAATTGTGTGTAGGTATTTATTTAATGACTTCCAGAGTCGACACCCAAAAGTCAAGCCAATCAGCCGTTCAGTTACAAAACATAGTTACGGAACATTTTCCATATGTGTATAAATTTCGAGGCTATCATTGATAGGTCATAGATCCCACATTGATATAAACAGACAATTTGACGTGAATTCAGTTTGTTGTTATTGCCTGGCAATGTTTACATTGTATATCATTCAGGTCAGTGAAATCTATGTGTTGGATAGTCCATTTATCGAGGAAGGCTATAGGCTATACATAAAACATCACGCTACGACTAATAGGAGCTGAGCATCAATAAAAATGTTCGTGATAAGGGTTTTTTGGCAATTATTATGGCGAAATGTAGTTCGCGAACACAGCTAGTATATTATAAGGGTGTTTTATTTCGATCCCAATGAAAAAAAAATCATATTTGTAATTTCAGAGAACATTGACCATTTTGAAAAAGCTTCACATTAACAATATCACATAAACAATTCATCATATTATTATCGGATCCCGAAAATTTGTTTTGAATTTTTCATCAGACTTGAATGCCGCAAACGCCGCTAAAAGTTATTGTGAAATGTCCTATGCATCATTTTATTTGATGGATTGCTCTGGTCTAGCGAACCGACGGCGACGTGCAAATTGCCGAATTAAGGCTAATGGGCATTAAAAACATCCCTGTTTATTGGCAGATACGTAGTTATTAACAGTGAATAAGGACTACTTTGGCTTAACAAAGAATAAAGGAGATTAAAATAGCCAATAATTTCGTTAGGGCTGGTAAGAGCTCAGTAGCCTAGTTGGCTAAGGCGTCAACACGGTGCTGGAGACGCGGGTTCAAATCCCGACGAGAGATTTTTTCTTTATCGATTTACTAGCTTTCCGCTCGCGGCTTCGCCCGCGTCATTATTGTTTTCCCGTGGGAATTTTATATTGTCCTGTAGGAAAAATAATTTTGTAGCCTATTTAAGCCCGGATAATAAATTTCATAGAAATTGGAGCAGATTTTAAATATTTTTCATAGAAAGTTTCAACCCCTATTTTGCACCCTAAGGGGGTAAATTCCAATAAACTATGAAACACGTGATCAATGAAATATTTTTAAGAGCATGAATCTCAAGCTTTATCAAAAACGTTGCTAATTTAAAGATTTTTCCATACAAATTTTGCAACCCCTATTTCATCCCTTTAGGGTTACATTTTTTTAAAATCCCTTCTTAGTGTGTGTCCGCATTTTGAATTACAACAACTGTCCAAATTTCACGTTTCTACCATTAGCGGTTACGGCTGTGCGTGCGTCTATAGCTGGGAACATCTCCTTTTATATGTATATTACTAGTTTCCGCCCGCGACTTCGTCCGCGTGTAATAGTTACTTTGGGCTAACGCTAACTTTAACCCGCGGCTTCGTTAATATAGGTGAGTAAGTACTGGGTCTTATAATCTTTTGTAGGTTAATTTCAAAAAAACTAAACTAATGTTATTTTAAAGTTCTTCTGCGTACACTATATTTTTAGTTTAGAACAAATTTGGTTAGCATAAAAAAGGTTATAGTGAGCTAACCTTAAAAGATAGACATATGCTGTCGCGGACTTTTTTTTAGAACTTTTAAAGGGGAACAATTCTGTCATACATGATTTTTGTAAAACTTTAACCGTTTACGCAGCGCACGCAGCGGAAGCTCTCAATAGGAAAAAAATCCCTCGATTTCGAAACATTCTTCATTAGTGCTCCGCTCCTATTGGTCTTAGCGTGATGATATATAGCCTATAGCCTTCCTCGATAAATGGGCTATCTAACACTTAAATAATTTTTCAAATCGGACCAGTAGTTCCTGAGATTAGCGCGTTCAAGCAAACAAACAAACAAACAAACTCTTCAGCTTTATAACATTATAGTATAGATCACAATTCTACATAATATTATAGTAGAATCACAATTTTTCAGCTAAAACAAGTTTGTGTTTTAATATTCTTTTTTATAAATTATTATACAATGTTTACAATGGGATTCTTTTCAATATAAAACTTTTAAAAACATATTTGTAATCGGATTCTTAACATGTTTTCACGAGCATAAAGTATTAATTTCTGAGACGACACCTGCAGTGTTTTGGAAAATATACCGTGGATCCACCATTACAGCTTACGGAGCTCATAAATAACAAGTTATTGTATTTGAGCACCGCGCACTCCAATATTATTTTAAATAAACGACCCGCGAAGAATATTTGACGTGGTCCCGAATATATGATATTTCACGATACATTAGCAAAGGTGAACATCGGGGATAGAATATGATGAAGACTAGGTTTTTTTATTCAAAATAACTGTGTATAGTAAATTTCAATGAAAGCATTCAAAAGGTAGACGATGTTTATCTAATTTATAATGAGTTTGGTAATCAAATTGATGTCGTTAAGAACCTGTGTTAAGGATGCTATCCTAATGTTTAATGCGAAGCTACAAAATTCACTGTTTTTACATTTTATATATGTCATAAGGACATGCTAAGCAATATTTTATATCCAACATTTAAATTTGCTACGTGGCCGCGTGCTATGGGTCTTATAAAAAGGCTCAAGGTCACCTAAAGGGCAATGGAGAGGGCTATGGTCGAGGTTTCTCTGCGCGATTTCATCAGAAATGATGAGATCCGTAAAAGAACTAGAGTCACTGATATAGCCCAAAGTATTGCAAGCCTTAAGGACACAGGTTTGGAGAGCATTGTCCAACAGTGGGCTACTATATTTTTGTAACTTCGTGGAGTTGGAAGAAAAACAATTCACCCCGGACAGGATTCGAACCATGCATGGTCGTCATGGCAACTACTCGTAGCCTTCCGAGGACTTATTTAACCTATAACTCTTATTTATTTTGCTAAGCGGAAGTAGACTTTACTCATTGTAACTAGCTATAGATACGAACTAGTAACAGTAAGTAAAGTCTATACCCAATTTACAGATTTCGTGGTAATCAGTTAAGTAAATTTACAAATTTATATTTGTGACTTTGCATTTTCTTCAAATATGCTAAATAACTCGGTGGCCTTATTGTTCACAGCGTTAATGTCTGAGCTGAATTTTTTTCTTAAATTGAGAAGAAATAAGGAACACATAGGAACTAATTTTCTCAATTATCGCTTAATGATCTAGAAAATAAAATAATCACTAGATGTCTCTTTTACGTGTATATTGTTGGTCATGTGATAATTTTAGATCACCTAACATCAATCTTGGCTGTGTTGTATGACAATCAAATCCTCTTGCCAGTGGCTTACTAAATGCGCTATGAATACTATAAGCCCCTCAATTTATTCCACACGCCCTAACTAATCCTCTCACGATCCCATTTCAAGTTTGCGGCTTTCGAGATATCCTTATGATTTTGAAGATAATATTATGGGACGCTTCCTGAGAGTATCTCTGGAATACCTATACAATGTAATGCAAAACACGGTCACAGTCTAAACATTGAATACTCGAAATATCACGCGAAGTTAAGCGCTTTATTTACTTTGTTACAGAAATCGCCGGCACTAAATCCGAAGACAGTCGTAAAAGCGTCATTTTAAAGCCGAAGATAAATCGTTATCTATATCTAAGGAGCCAACTGAATAGAGAGCAATGAACGAAACAGCGTTGAACTTCACAACACTAGGAAATATCTCAGAGAGATTTCGAAATGGGACGCCAGATAGTCTGCCGTCCCCGCAAACGGCGGGATACGAAAACATCATTGACAACAAAATAGTGCAAGCCTTGTTCTGCGTTATCTACACCATAATTTTCGTCCTGGGACTGCTTGGCAACCTCCTGGTGTGTTTTGTTGTGATCAGAAACAAAGCGATGCAAACAGTGACAAATTTATTCATCAGCAACCTAGCCTTGTCGGACATTTTGCTTTGTATTTTTGCAGTGCCGTTCACGCCGTTGTATTCTTTCCGGGGCTCTTGGAGCTGGGGCTCGCTACTGTGCCACGTAATGCCTTTCGCACAAGGGTGCAGCGTATACATATCCACACTAACTCTAATGTCTATAGCTATCGATAGGTTCTTCGTTATAATTTACCCCTTTAGACCGAGAATGAAGATTGAGACCTGTATAACGGTCATAATAATGATATGGACGTTCTCCATAACGGTCACGATGCCGTACGCTATATTTATGACGTACTATGATTTAGACATAGGAAGGTTCTGCGAGGAGACTTGGCCGACCGAGAAGTTGCGGAGGATATTTGGGTCGGTCACCTCATTTCTACAGTTCGTTCTCCCTTTTATAGTGATTGCCTTTTGTTATACGTGCGTCAGCTTCAAATTGAATGACAGGGCGAAAGCGAAAGCCGCCAGTAAAAACTCTAGAAAGGAGGAGCTAGATAAAAATCGAAAGAGGCGGACGAATCAGATGTTGATTGCAATGGTCACAATTTTCGGCCTTTCGTGGCTGCCTCTGAACGTGATCAACCTCTGTAATGATTATTATATATACGCTATTCATCTCAAATACTATTTCTTGATTTTCTTCATCGGGCACGTGATTGCGATGTCGTCGACCTGCTACAATCCATTCATTTACGCTTGGATGAACGAAAACTTTAGGAAAGAGTTCAAACAATTAATTCCGTGCATCGATACGTCAGCTCAGCTGAGGGGAAACATTCAGTTGGAGCAATTAGGCGTAGGGCAATGTGAGAAAACTTTCAACGGTAACACAACAACTGACAGTTACTTGTCGAGCTCCCAGCGAGCTGCTTCGTTTAGGCACAAAAGAAAACCTAGTGCGGCAGCTGACGTCGAGAAAAGCGGAGTGGAGTTAAATGAGGATTTGTTGACTGTGGACGTGAAGCACTGTCACATATCAACCAGTTATAATTTGAGGAGAGAATCGGTGAAACTGAGGCTGATCAACGAGGAGTCATTCGATGGGACACCCACGCAAAGTCAATTCTAACAGTTGATATCACGGGTGAGCATTTTCTTCTTTCGAAGCCCTTTTGCAATAATTATATACACTTTTTACTGGTCTTGACTAAAATTTATCACCGTTTATTAATTTATTAAAATTGATCACTGATTTCTTAACGCATCACATGAGAGCGGGTATAAGCTAAGCTAAATATAAGTTAAAGATTAATAATACACCTTGAAAAAGTAATTGAGAAATTGTCAAAAAATCTACGAAAGAAAACCTAACACTTTTGTGGTCTTTTATTATTTCGGTACCCAACATGCGCTAAGTAGGTGAAGTTTAACACAAATGCCTTTTAGTCATATCTAACTTCCCCTATAATCTCGCAAGAGAAAATACAACATATTCCCGGACAATTCTCTGTACATTTATGAGTTGTTTCCGTTTTGACGAGAAATTATTTTACTGCTGTTATATGTATATTTCCTCGTACAACTTACAGCAAGTTCAGAAAATATAAATCCCTATAAAGTTCTAGAACGAATATAATGCTCTAAGTTAACAGACGAATGGGTGCTGTGGAATATCTGAGGCAAAATGTTTTATTCAGCCTTTATTGTTCGCAGGTGCGGCACTGGAGACGCTCCCAACTTTGAGAACTGTAGGTAATAAGATTATTCGGTATTTTTGGAGAATATTTATTTTGTAATGACATACTTCTTTACTAATGCACAAACGACTACTAAACTAAATGACGCTTATGATAAACTAACCCTTAGGTGATAATTTGTGAAGAATCTTGTGTCCTTCTAAAACTACTTTAATGGGAGTTGGAGTGGGAGTGCATTTTGTTCTCAAAGATTTCACTATACACTGCCACAAAATGTCCTTAGATCCTAGATACCTATTCGTGTAATTCAAATTATTCTAATATAATTCCTCAATAGAATTAAGGTGATCAGTAGAGATCCAAATTTAATGTTTATACTTATTTTTTAATTACTTTGGCCCTTAATTTTGATTTGATCATCATTCATGACAGCTTCTCAAACTTTTTACTATTTACATTGATTAAATTCTGAAGAGTTTATTCCTTGGTAACCTTAATGACTTTTCTACGGTTTTCTAGTGCCCGAGCAGACAATGTAGATTGAAATAACTTTGCAGTAATAACTTAAAATTGATATCGGTTTGAATATAAGACAAAGCCAAAGAAAGCCAAAACCTGTTTCAATTAATCCGATTAAAAGATTTTCAAATTTATCTTTTACTTTTAAGCGAAAGAATATTCTGAACACTTCCCGTATTTTGCATTTTTCGTGATAATATTTCATAGGAAAGATGTACCTCAACACAGAATCAATGCCACTTAACTGAATTCTTATGAACAATTTATGAGTATTTTGTAGTAACAATTAAAATCTATTTTATACTTTTTATTTTGAAACGTCGATAGAAGATGTCTTATGAATTAGAAATAACAAGTGCTTGTGATCTTAATAAATTTCATGATCGTTTCGAAGCAAAATCACTTCTCCTCTCAAATATTGTTATGGAAAAGTTGGGATCGTCAATCAAAAAACAGGGATGCGATAGTATTTTAAGGTTATTGGAACTGACATATTGAAGTCAGTGGGATCGAATTAAAACGAGTTTACGCTCTTTGCATATACTCGTACGTTAAGTGCATCAATTTCATTAAAACGTATTGTTTTGAAAATTGTTGAGTACGCGTGTTAAAAATATTTGAACTTTTTTGTTGCAAATTTTGTATCTAAAGAAATTTAGTTTAACGTGACAGAAATTGGAGCTTAATGATAATGTATTTATGTAAATATTGAATTTTCTAGCAGTAGGTTTCTGAGTAATTAAACAAATTTTAAAACATATAATATCTACAGATTTTCATGTCAAGACAAAGATAAATCTGTAGAATGAAAATAGATACTGTATGCGTAATGTATAGGTAAAAAAGTTATTTTGAACTCAGAAACCCAGAACAAAAGAAGAATGAATTAGAAGGGCTGTGTGGTTAATAAAAAACTAGTTTTGATCCTTGACGAGGGATTAATTTCGTTAAGTTTGAATTCAGTTGCTTTATGTATACGTAATTTTGCACTTGATTATTAGTTATACAAATACCAACTACTACACACAGCATTTTTGATAAAAATATATCTATATTTTCTTATAAAGTTGTAACTTTAATCGATTTATTTTAACGCGTACCGCTTATATCAAATTCATAACTTATATTTGTTTCATTTATTTATGACGTACAATTTTTTTTTCGAGAAATTCTATAGGAACTAGTGGCTTATCTCTAACTTTACTTATCATTTAGTTCGTAATTGTAAGCCAAACTATCGATCTTATAGCATTTCTCGCTTAACGGGTCAAATGAAATTAAAATTACTATAATGTTAATCGAATGTGAGTCAATACAGAGCAATAACTATAGTAGATATTTCACTAGAGTAATCGTATAGTATTCAATTTTACTGCACATATTTACGGATAATTGGAATGTTTTGAGGTAACGTTCCCTCAAAAAGGCATAACTATTAATAATAGCTATTTCATTACAACTCATCCCGTGTGTTTGAACTTAACATATTTTTCATATGAATATGTGTGATAAATTATAGAATTTCAATTTTTATCTATACACTATTTCTTATTATATGCATATAAATAATTTTTAGTGTCTCTCTGTAACTCTCTGGAGTTTTACATATTGCGCGTGAAAAACGAAATAAAATAATATTGACGCAGAACGAAACGGATTTTTAAACATTTCCAATATCACATTCATGCGACTGAAATCGTTAGACATAATTTAAAAACTAAATAAATAAATCCAAAAATAGATATTGCTGAAAAAAAAACAAATTGTAGTAAGTATTTAAGAAACTGTACAAATCTAAGAATGACATGTCTAGTTCGACTGCAACGCCTAAAGTTTTTTAATCAAACTTCGGAAAATTCAACAGATAGTAAGGCCCCTGTAGGTATTTTGAGCAGAGTTGCCGAAAGTTGTGAAACTCTTAATATAAGCTTTAGTCGATTTTACTTCGAAACCAATTAATTTCCATTTTTATTAAAATATCGAGAAACAATAGTAATACTGTAATGCTTGGTTGCTTGTGCAAAGAAAGATCGATAATACGTCCATTTTGTAATGGACCATTGTTATGTTTATTCGTTGATTGTGTTAAAACGAATAGTCTGGCAATGTATGGGAATAACTGATTTTGGAACTGGCATACGTATGACTCAAGGTGTCAATTTTAATATTTTCGTTCATATTAAAAGTATTAATAAAAGTGATATTGACACGTCGTTATCGCGTTAACATTAGTAGAATCGGTGCCCAGTTATTTATAGTATAAATTAGGTATCCTTCACATCAAAATAATCCTTTCAGGCTTTTAGTTGATTGTAGTTATAATATACAGTTTTGAAGTGAAATTCTCGTTAGATTTAACTATAAGTTGTTTTTCAAAGAAAGAGATTCATTTGTTTTCTCACCTTATGCCCCTTTGTGTGATTAAGGTAACAGAATTAAACATTTGTACAAAAGACAAGTAACTGTAACTCGATAAAAGTTTTAGCAGATATTTTTTGTACAAACAAATTATCTTTATTTTTAAGCCACTTTCTAGTTAAGACAATGTTATTATCGACTAAGAAAGGTTTCTTTGTAGCAAATACGTAATTAA
This sequence comes from Schoenobius gigantellus, assembly GCA_963935595.1. Lineage (NCBI taxonomy): Eukaryota > Metazoa > Arthropoda > Insecta > Lepidoptera > Crambidae > Schoenobius > Schoenobius gigantellus. Next base: position 7,189,565 of record OZ012555.1, on the reverse strand, counting down.
AGCGCCCCATACACGGAGGCGGTAAGCGGGACGGTACCGGAGCGGAAATTTTTGTAATGTTCGTGTTGCTATGGACGGTGCCACACAGAAACCGCACGCAGAAGCGGCGTGGCGCAAGTAAATCGCTTACCGCAGTTCCACTACCGTCCCGCTTCCGCCTCTGTGTGTGGAGCGCTTTAGTAATTTATTTACATACCTATCTATTATATTATTTAGTGAAACCTCTACCTCGATTATGCCTTCCCTTGACATATTGTATGTCCTTAGCTATATAATAAAAAAAATCACAAATTATCAAAAAAAATAAACGTACATACATACATATTACAGTCTTAAAAACTTAAGACCGCCTAGTCTTTTAACGAAGCGCCGCTGTTCAGTCAATGATAAGACAATAATGATAATGGAATAGGAACCAAAATGAATTGTTGCACCATATTTACCAGCTCAGATTTTTTATATTTGTATACTCCTTTAACATCTAGGTACAGTGGACGGCATGTCAAGCTATACCGTTGGCCCAACGGACTCTTATGTGGTTCGTGATAGTGACGGCTTACGTAGGCGCAATAATGTTTAGTTTGATGTGGCGCCCACTGTACACTTGTACAGTCAGCAACAAATCAAATCAGTTTATTAATTCGTTGTCAAGCTTTACATTTAGGGTTGCCATTTTTTTTAATCATATATATACAGGATGGATTTTTGAGATGGGATTTAAAGGGCAGGTACATAAACCGTTATAGTTACAAGAAAACATTGTTAAGCAACCATCCATACCTTTTAAAGATATTCTGATCTGCATTCACAGATTTTGGAAAAAAGTTACAGTCAACAAAAAAAATGGTGAGATAGCAAAGAATTTTTTTATGCCTATCGATCCTATTTCATGTAGGGATCAAAAGACTCTATGGGACCATTTAAGGTATGAGTACTAGAAACAACAGAAATCGCAAAAAACATTTCCCATACATTTTGTACGGAAAATCCTCGGATCCTATTTCTTAAGGTGATCTCTCTATTACTATACTTACTATACTTACTCTATTACTCACTGGTTTACCGAAAAAAGAGACTACAGCGAAGAAAACTTGGTAAAATTTAAGAATTGCCTGCCAACTTTAAGTTTCTGTGAGGTTTATGAGGAACTCGATCCGAATACAGCATTTCAAAGTTTTTACGATTTGTTTAGATTGTTTTACGACTTATGTTTTCCATTAAACCTATTAAGGAAAAATTATGTAAAGCTCCGAAATGGATGACCTCAGGTATACGTAAATGTTCTAAACGTAAACGAAATCTACTTTGGTGTTACAGGAATAATCCAACAGAAAAAAATAAGAACGTTTTTAAATCCTACTCAAAGCGCTTAAATAAAATTGTAAAACTTACTCAAAGGGCGCAAAACGATTATGTGATAAAAAATTCGCAGAATAAAAGTAAAGCCACCTGGTCCATTATAAATAATAATAATAAAATATTTAAGCCGAAGGAAGGCATCAAACAAATTGTTTCCAAGGGGGAAACCGTTACAGATCCATACAGCATTGCTGAGGCGTTTAATGATTTTTTTACAAATAATAGTGGCGGAAAAGCTGCAGTTATAAATAGTTATAAAATAAAAAATGCTTGTGCAAAGTCTGTATTCATGCCACCGACAACGCCTTATGAAATTGATAAATTTATTAAATCATTAAAAAATACAAATAGCACCGGCTATGATAACATTAACTCGACAGTTTTGAAACGAGTATCAAGTGTTATATCTCCTGTATTAAGTCACATTATCAATCTATGCATTTCATCGGGTATATTTCCTGAAAGTCTCAAAATAACAATAATTAAACCACTATTTAAGAAAAGAGACAAACAAGATATCAGCTGTTACAGACCAATGGCTCTAATACCAATATTTCTAAATTGTTCGAAAAAGTTATAAAAACCAGTCTGTACACATTTTTTGAAAATAACAGCATCTTCGATGACGCACAAGTTGGTTTTAGAAAGAATAAAACCACAAATCTAGCTACATACAAATTTTTACAAACTGTAATGAAATGTTTAAACAATAAAGAGCCCGTTGTAGCATTATATATGGATCTAACTAAAGCTTTTGACTATGTAAATCATGAACTTTTGCTTTATAAATTGGAGGCCTGTGGGGCAAGAGGTAACGTTCTCAATCTTTTGAAATCGTATCTGAGTGACAGAGTCCAATGTACTCAAATAACTCGAATATGCCCAAAAACAAAAAAAGAGATTATTTTCTCATCTCAATATCAAAAAGTGACCCAAGGAGTACCACAAGGTAGCGTACTAGCTCCCTTGCTTTTTAATATTTACATAAATGATTTACCTAAAGTAGTTAAAGATGACATGGTTTTATTTGCCGATGACAGTACAGTGATTTTTAGTGGTAAGAACAAACCTGACATTGAAAGGAAAATTATCATCACATTGGACATTATTATTAATTGGCTGACATATAACAATTTAATTTTAAATCTTGATAAAACAAATATTATGACATTTAAAAACAGAACTAATGACAAAATGACCGACATGAGCATTAATTTTAATGGACATATAATTAATGAAGTAACTGATACAACATTTTTGGGTATGAATCTTGATTGTCACTTAAATTGGAAATCTCATATAGATAGTGTTACGACCAAACTGAGTCAGTTTTCCTATGCTCTGCACATGCTCCAAAAAATTGTGAATCAGAATGCTGTGCTCACTGCCTACCATGGTTATGTCGAATCTGTATTAAGATATGGCGTTATTTTTTGGGGAAACTCGGTAAACAATGAAATTGTATTCAAGGCTCAAAAAAGATGTATAAGGGCAATTTGTAAACTTAAATATACAGACAGTTGTAAGTCCTTTTTTATTGATCTTAAGCTATTAACCCTCTCTTGTATTTACATATATGAGATTGTAATATTTGTAGCAACGAATAGGTCTATGTTTGAGCAGTTAAGATCAAAACGTAATAACCATAAAATTTGTTTCCCACCGAGTTTTACTGCACAATATGGAAAAAGTGTATTCTGTATGGCTCTACGTCTTTATAACCATCTCCCTAAACACTTACTAGATTATTCTAACATTGACGTATTTAAATTCAGATTAAAGCAGTTTCTTATAAGCAAAGCATACTATAGTGTCACGGAATATCTCAATGATACTTTCAAATAATATATTAATAAATGTACTTACTATTCTTAATCTAATTTCATTGACATGTATATTTGACAATAATTATTTTTATATCTCATTGACTTACCATATTAATTGTAATGATTTGTATGTAATTGTAAAAAAACAAGACATTTGCATCCCCTTGAGGGTAGAATACTGTACCAGACAATGTATAACACCTTAATATCACTGTATTTTGCAAATAAAGCATTTGATTTGATTTGATTTGATCTCTATAAATCATATTTCTTACTTTTAAGGGAAACTGTAATTTAAAAAAATACTAAATTAAATCATTTAAACATGTATTTTTAAACAAACGCAAAAATATCTAATCTATCTATGAAATAAATTGCTCAAAATGTCCACCGTCTTCACGAATACATAAGTTTACTCGATTTTGTACTGAGGACGTACCAGCTAATAATTTTCTTGGATGGATGTTATTTAAAGTCCTCGTCAATGCATCTTTCAGTTCCTGAACACTGTCGTATTTCTTTTTGTAGATTTCGCTTTTTGGGTAGCCCCATAAAAAAATCTAGTGGCGTTAGATCGGGGCTACAAGGTGGCCACTTTATTGGACCATGTGTCCCTATCCACTGTGTCCTCAATTGTCTGTTCAAATTGGAACGCGTACGGCGGCTGTTATGTAGTGGAGCGCCATCTTGTTGAAAATAAACTTAACAAGTTCCCTTAAAAGTAAAAAATAGGATTCGTAGAGAGATCATCATATGAAATAGGAGCTGAGGATTTTCCGTACAAAATGTATGGGAAACGTTTTTGGCGATTTCTGTCATTTCTAGTACTCATACCTTAAATGGTCCCATAGAGTTTTTTGATCCCAACATGAAATAGGATCGATAGGCATAAAATTTTTTTTTTGCTATCTCAGCATTTTTTTGTTGACTGTAACTTTTTTCCAAAATCTGTGAATGCAGATCAGAATATCTTAAAAAGTTATGGATGGTTGCCTTACAATGTTTTCTTGTAACTATAACGGTTAATGTACCTGCCCTTTAAATCCCATCTCAAAAATCCATCCTGTATAGGGGGAACGATTGCTATTTCAGGTTGGAACTTGAACTAGATATTAGGATGTTAGCTAAGAATCTGTACTTTTGACAAGCAGCTAAAATGAGCAGTCTCTCTATACGTAGCTCATGTCACTCATGTCAGGAAACATTTGCTGTATGTACTGGTCAAAATTTGGGCGGGATTGGCTGTCTCAGCCAAAATCCAGCATAAAATCAAATTTTGATAAACATTCTGGGAAAGTAAAATATCAAGTTTTGTTTTTGACGACAAGAGGCATCCAAACATAAAAGTATATGGTGAAAAATTAATAAAGAAAAAAAATCGTCTCGGGCGGGATTTGAAAACGTATTTCAACTGTATACGGTGAACAAATATCTTTAACTACACTACCTATACTAGTCGAAAGATCATTAAACAATATCCCAGTCTTACGCTTTAGCTTTTAAATTGTAGAGTCCATGATTCATGATTTTCAGTTAAATATGTTATTTCTCAGATGTATATGTCATCTACAAGCTTCATAAGCTCGGTCAGTAACGTTATTAAATCGGTGCCCAGTTATTTGAATAAATTGGGTATTCTTCACACCAACATAATCCTTTCAGGCAAGCTTATTCCTTCAGACAAAAATCTATAGTATTTGTATAAAAACAAAATATTATTATCTTAAACACTTTAAGTTGATTGTCAGTTATAAAATAGAGTTTCGAAGTGAAATTAATATTATTATTCTCATTAGATTTAACTATAAGCTGTAAAAGTTTGTTTTTCAAAGTAAGCAACTCATATGTTTTCTCACCATTTCATGTATAAAATATAAAATTAGTTTCCGGATGTGTCTTTAATTATTTACTATTTAGGACTCAAACGGTTTAAAAGAATCGGATAAGGTACAAGTGACGTTCATACCTTTATAATGCTAATTCGCAAGCACGTCATAATTTGAATAGCTGGGTATCAATTACAGAACGAATCTATATTTCACAGAATCAGATGTTATATTTATACTCCATGCTGTTTGCCCAACTTTAGACTAAAAACGCAACAACACGCTTAAATTATCGTAGACATCTATTCGTAGGTAATTTGATTGTGATTTAGGATAAGATGATTCTTTAATCTACAAAGCTCGAATCAACACTAAGCTAAGATTTCACAATTAAGTAAATTGTCGAAAGCAAATCCTACTTAACATAACAACAGTGGAGCTTCATTTAAATGGGACAATACATTCTAACGAATTGTTTTACTTAAAATTATTGTATTCGTAACTGAATTGAATTGTAATAATTATAAATGGCACAGTATAATTCGTGAAATCGTTACCATAATTTTCTTTAATCGCATGATTAATTCTGAATAGGTACTCCATACCTATAGTTCGCAAGTAAGCAGTTCAAATTCACGTAAATACTCAATAATGTCGCCTGGTTGCTGTACATAGTATAGAAGTGGGTATATTTCTTCTAAATACTTTTCCGTGTCGTCGTTTAGTTAAGACTCAAATTTTATTTTCTGTGTTTCTCCTTTTTATTTACGCCCTACCTTAAAGTAAGCAGCGGTAACAGTAATTTCGATACTGTCACGAGCATAATGACAAAACGACACCGCACAGCAAATCATATTTTTTCACGCCACAACTACAATACCTACACTAAAAACTGATATCAAAGTGACAACTTGGATTTCCTGTTAATGAAAATTAAAATATACTAATATCAAAAAGTCAAGGCTAGATTTCTCGTATTTTCACGAAATGTCTAAGAATATCCACGAGCAATTCAAATGTACTCCGACAATAAATTGTATAATCACGTGTAATCCCGTTTATCGTAATTATACTGCGTGAATGGAAATCAACTCGAGCAGTAAGTCTTCCGTATATTGAAGGTATACAAGCTTGCCCAATTCTTCCAACACAATGGCTCGGGCTTAACGAGAAATAAGCGAGCGGTATTAATGCAAGCACAACAACTGGCGATGCAAATGAAATGCCAGCGCAATATCGACCTTGTTGTTGTTTACTTAATATTGAATATTGATCCTGTTTTGTCGATGAACTTTGCGTCAAAGGTACCGGGCAAAATTCAATCTGAAGTCACATAGAATTGACACATATAAATCAGATCGAAAGTAGTTGTATGCACCACTAAAAATATGTACCTATTTGATTTTAGTAACTTTACAAGTTCACCAATCACTCTGACAGGCATTTCTATACTTATATAGTTTTGAAAAGTGAAAATCATTTATGTGGGGTTATTCTTGTGTTATTCCAATGTTGGCAATACCGTCATCACTGATAACACGCACGAATGAAAGTCTTCTGTTTTAAGACACTGAATGAAAAGTAGGCCGAGAATATGCTGCTGTAGCTCTCATCTCTTCATAGAGGTGTGATTTCGGTAAAATCCCTTAGAAAGATGGCAGCCACAAGATAATGGAAGTGGCAATATTAGCAGTATTCTAAGTCCGTCCCTGCACGGTCCCTGAAAATCACGTTATTCGAAAGTATCATAATTAGTACTTTATTATATCGAAAACTTGAGCCTGTCTAAGCTTGATGGTTTTAATTAATTTCTGTGGGGAATTCGAAATTTTCACAAGGAGTTCTGCGGTAGATATTTATTTTCAACAGTGTTTATTATACGGTAGGTACTTAATGAATATACTTACACAAAAACATACCAGAAAATATATTTTTTTTTACAATTTTAAGTTTTTTTAGAAATATTTTGGGATACCCAAATTAATTGAAAATGACGGTAATTCATTTTCAAATAATTTGACTTTAAAATGTCGGTAATTTTACCTATTGGCGTGTCTACCGTGGGACAACAACTTGAGATCCAAGCTATAAAACTTGTTAGCTGATTTTGAAAAGAAAAACCTTTTATCGAAATCCATTCTGTATGATTCCTATAGTTCCTATAAGAAAATAAGAAAGAAAGACATCTTTATTTGCTAGAATATGGTGACACAAGTTCTTAAGGTTTAATGGCTCTACATACTCTGTTGAAGTCGTCAACGTGCAAAATGTTTTCGTCAACATAGTAACATATTTCCCAGTCCAATTTTCACCACTACAGGATCCTTTGATGACAGCTCAAAGCTTGAGTTCGATTCGCGAATATTTAATTATTGAAAGCTTATTATGAATAATTATACCTGAAAAATAATTTGTGAGCTTCTTTAAGTACCAACCTGTTTACAAAGAAATTAATTTGTAGCAATCCGAGCGGCTTCTCCTCTGATCTGTGAAATATACAAGCAAAAGGAAAATGCTTTTAATAATGATATTGAAGTACTTTTGATTAATTTCAACTGTTTGACATGTCGCTGATGATTTCATTTAAAAATAATTTTCATAATAAAAACAAAATTTGGAAATAAAATTTGGATATTACTAAGTTTGCCGACGGCATGACGTCACGCGTGCGTAGGTTCATCATATCAGCCAAGAGACGCCCACTGTTAGACATAGGCCTCCCCCAAGGATCTCCATACCGATCGGTCCTGCGCCTCCCGCATCCAGCAGCTTTCCGACCTTCACCAGATCATCGGTCCACCTTGTAGGGGCCCTACCAACACTACGTCTCCCGGTAGGCGGCCGCCTACCGGGAGACGCAGCGGCGGTAATTCTTTTGGCTATGTCGGTAACTCTATTTCTTCTACGGATAGAGGTTGTCTAAGATGAAATAACGCGCTCCACTACTTTATTAGTTGATTTGATTTAGTTGTGTGAGTGCAAGTATTAATAGGCGCGTTCCAGATAAGCACGGATTTGCAGCGTTTTCAAAATTTTTTGCATCGACGTGTTTCATTAGCTTTTGGTGGTAACTTTTCGAGCTGGTTTCGTGTGTTCCATTCCGAATTTAATACCATCCGAATTTCTGGTATTAAATTCGGGTTTTCTTTCACTAAAAAGATTTCATTCACTAAAAAGTTAAAAATAATTTTTTTTTTACAAAAAATAGAAACGACTTCAAAAACACATCTGACGTTAACCTCGTTTTGCATTTGTTTTAAGAAATATGAATTTTTAGACGCCCTTATTGTTACCAATGAAACGGTAGCCCCTGATTTTTCGTGCTGAATTTTGACAGCTCACCAAATTAGTCCAGTAACTTAAACAAATAATATAAATCAGAATCGGCTTTAGCTTTAAATGTATTTTCATAAAATTTCTTTAATTTTTTTTAATCCTCTGAAATACCTTTTTGATTCATGAAAAACACTGAAAACTTAAAAATAATCTTCTATATTGAAGTCGGTGACAAATTTTAACACTTTCAAGGAGATCATCGTTTGGCGCCGACTTCAATATAGAAGAAGATTATTTTTAAGTTTTCAGTGTTTTTCATGAATCAAAAAGGTATTTCAGAGGATTAAAAAAAAATTAAAGAAATTTTATGAAAATACATTTAAAGCTAAAGCCGATTCTGATTTATATTATTTGAAATTTTAAGTTACTGGACTAATTTGGTGAGCTGTCAAAATTCAGCACGAAAAATCAGGGGCTACCGTTTCATTGGTAACAATAAGCGCGTCTAAAAATTCATATTTCTTAAAACAAACGCAAAACGAGGTTAACGTCAGATGTTAGCACAAAAAGGGGTGATGAAACAGTCTTCGGTGAGAAGTACCTATCGCCTAGTTTTATTAAGCACACCAAGTTTTGCCAACCTAACCTCGTCTTCTAAGTGACTGCGGTGATCCTCATTCAACTGCCTAACTAAGGCCTAAACACCCTAGCTTAGGGTAGGCTCAAGCCCCTCGGTGGGGGCGTATATGAGCTGTCATAATGATCTTTATGTGATTCTAGCACTAGACAAAACGCAGGTATTGCTTTAAGCAGGTTATGGATGTGTTCATCCGAGTTCCCATGACCTTGTCAGGCAGCGACGCAGCCCTCCTCGGCGAGTCCTCTTCGTCCGATGACGGGGAGGATGCGGCGATGATGGACGTGCTCGCGCCAAGGCGTACGTGAGGTTTTAGTCGGTAGGCCGCGGTTCCTGGTTGGCACTCTGCCCCCAGGGGCCGCGGAGAGTCCGACATAACCCCGCGCCCTCCCAAGCGCGGGGTATGCGTAATGTATTTCCCACCGTAAAAAAAAAAAAGGTATTGCTAAGCAAGTTTTAGCATGAACTTTTTGGTAAGGCTTGGTAGGTATCGCTTACGTGATAATTCGTTTAAAACGATCGCGACGCGGCAACAAAACCGCAAAGGTTAATGGAATGGTTAATACTAGCGGTCACCCATGTCAGTCAAGTTACAATAATATTATAGTCATAGGCTTAACATTTTACCAGCCTAAATCACCAAATATAATTGGACAAGCGCTATTGTCAACCTCAAAGCCAACATTTTTGTACTTGCATCGAATTTGGTCATCTTTATAATTATGTCTTTGCGTAATGTTTATTAAGAGGCTGAGTAACGCCAACGACCTTGAGACATGATTTGTACTGGATTACAGGCACGGCGCGTCATTGAAATTGAGCGAAAAAATCAAAATATATATATTTTTAAAGAAACTAGTAACTTATTTGATGATATGAAACATCAATATTATCAAATTAAGTGTCACGAGTTAATTCCCTGAAAATCATTAAACAACCTTTGTTAAATAACTCGAATTTTCTTCTGGAAGCTGTTTTTGATGGGTGTCTTTGGCATTTTTTTTAACGCCAAATTTTTATTAAAATTTGTTTTGGGGACATGGATATTCTCAAAAATATTTTCAAGAGTAACATATATTTATTTTACTACGGTTTATTAAATAGGTTTTGCTAAAAAAAGATTTAAGTAGGGCTCGATGAGCTCAGCTCAGCGTTGTCAGCCTCTTAATATTTAATTTTTTTGTTGTGTATTAAGCATATTATTCAATCGTAGTAGGTATTACTTTGTATTTTAATGCTTATTTAGCAATGTGCTCGTAAAATACGCCGAAACTGTCAATGTGAAAACTAACATTTCATTTATAATTAACATAACATAATATTATTAAAAGCATTTTATCATTATTTTGACAATGATTTTGATAAATGTATCATTTATCAAAATCATTCCAGCAGGCGTAGCACGGGCTGCCAAGACTGGACTTGAGTCATGAGTCATGCATTATCTCACAATTTCAGTGACATATCTGTCATTAAGGCTGCGGTCCGAAACAGATAACAGCGCTCACAGTGCTAACGATTGTAATCGCACGGTCCAAATTAAAAAGCACACTAACGGCCAATTTCACCATACTTGTTTTAGCTTAGAATACTCTTAGGTGGTATGCTGTCACATTCTTTTCATTTAAGACAAAAAGTGATACTTCTCAGGAGTTTCCGAAGCTAAGATAGGGTTGATGAAATTGGCCATAAAAGTACTAATAGCACTATCAGCATGTTTACAATTTCAGTTCGGGTCAAAGTCAAGTTAACATTTGGTTAGGGTGGGTAGGTCATTTTGTTTTCGATTGCTTCTGAGTATTTTAGGTTTTGAGGATTTAAAAAAAAAGTCGCCCCACACCACGGACCTGAAAAAAAGACGGACGGAGCGTTGTTGAATCATGAGTGAAGCATGCAAATGACAGCACATTTGTATGTCTGTGTGTCTTGTTGGTTGAAAAATGACAGCTTTTTGTCTTACCTGGTACATTTGGGTGAGTGTAGGTCGTGTACAAACACATGAAATTGTCTTACCTTGCATGCTTCACATTTGTTTAATGCCACACTACGTCCGTATTTTTTCTCCTGTATCTGGAACACCGTCTTATTTACAGACTTTTTTAAATGTACATGCTCATATTAATCTCATCCTTCCCGCGTATTCTAAATTTTGGATAAGTGCTTACTGCCTATTGGCTGATGAAACCGTATTTCAGTTACGTCAGATGAGCCTATTCTGAGCCTATTATTTTCACGATGATTAACAACATTATTGTTCCACTCGTAAACTGTAATGTCCAATGAAATAACACTGTGATCCTTTGTTAATGCCTAAATTAACCTGTCCGGAGCGAACCTTAAGATAAAGAAACATAAAACAAAGGCGGGCGCCTTAAGAATAATGTTACGCTCTGCATTAATCTGGAAAATGATCATTATTATCTGCGTATAATTTTTAAGAATGCTATAAAAAGGCAGATATTGTAATTTAAAAGCGTTTACCTTAAAATACTTTTAACTGCCTTCGTTATCTCGTTGCTGAGACCCCGGGTTCGAATAAGGGTGGATAATTCTAGAGATACGGGATTTGAATCTCTATGGGGGCGTAAGTTTTTCTGCTTATTTTTGTTGCGGTAGGGCTTCTGAGCCACCATTTTACGTTCGTTGCCATAATAAAAATGTTAATAAAGCTGTTATTTAACAATTAGAAGCAAGATTACCAAGTTCCTCATTTATAGAGGAGTCCAGGTGCAGCTCGTTTCAATTTTCAGTCTAATCGTCACTTACTATCATGTGGCTTACTGCCGCCAACCGTTTCAACAGAACTTATTTTATGTATAGTCTCTAGACCACAAAGTGAATTATTAGCCATCTAAATTACTCGGTATTTATGACATTATATGGTATTGCATAACTTTGGAATGGATATTGATTAACAGACTTAGCATGGTAGAGATTTTTCCCTTTTACGTATAAAATATATTCATGAAAAAAAAATGGACCATTTACTCGATTGCCAGCATAAGTTCTAATTCAATTGTTTCTTTAGAGATTCCTTGTGTTTCATATGATGGATGTATCTAGATTGTACGAGTATATTGTTTCTAATTTTTATTCAATAGCTGTATTGTGAATCTTTTGTCAACCTGTAATCGGCATACAATATACAAGGTGTTTGGTACATATCCCATCAAGCTGAAACCTACCAATGTTAACATAGTAATATAAAAGTTATGACGTCAGTGAAAATTCGAAATTATTTTTCTTCGAAATTATTTTGCCTAACTATTTGTATGGGGATTTCAAAATTTGAAAATTAGACTAACGATTTTTGATTTTTCAATGACGCCATAATTTTTTATGACTATGGCAACATGGGTTGGTTTCTGCTTGATAGGAATTTACTGGAGGGAGACTCTGTACCAGGGTCGTCTGCTTAGTTACCTCCGTCTTACCTATTTCTGCCGCAAAGCAGCAGTGCTTGCATTGCTGTGTTCCGGTTTGAAGGGTAAGATATGGCAGTGAAATTAATGGGTACTGTGACTTTACATCTTGTGTCACAAGTTGGCAACGTACACTGTGGTTCTTGTGGGGGTTGCAGTTTTGCTGCGAATCTCACAAGAGCCACATGTATTATAGGTGACTGTTACCACTTACCATCAGGTGGGCAGTTTGCTTGTTTGCCAACTTTCTGCAAAAAAATGTGATGGGATGGCCCTTTATTTAATCTAAAAAAAAATTTGAAATAATTATTGAAACAGCATCAAGATCACGCCCAGTACAGTGTAGGATCCTTATGACAGATGATGTCAATCAATATTGAACGGCGGCGCTAAATAGGTATTCCAATATTATCATAAAATATAAACTGATCCCAAAAGTATATTTTTAATTATAAAAACCTATGTTAATTTAGAGTATAAAAGTTATATTTTTTTCTAAAAGGTAAAGGAACACAAAAAATATTCCACATCTGGCAAGATTCGAACCTGTGCGTCTTCAAAGTACCGTGTTGACGCCATGAACAATTAGGGCATCGAGGACTTATCCAACCCGAAAGAAATTTGAATTTTATGATCTCCTTTTACCTTGTAAAGCCAAAGTGAAATACACAGTGAGTAAAGGAATCGTAACGTCTGTTTTTCCCCTACAAACGCTGTCCTCCGTTTCCCTCTTGCATAATGCCAACATAGCAATTTTTTTCCAAAAAAATTTATGGCCACTATTAGCATGTTTTTATATTTTCCTCTTTTCTCTTACGTTTATTATTTCAAGAGATTTATACATTGAAAAACCAAAAAAAATTGGTCAGATTTTCCGCTGTATTGAAATATGAGGGGGACATTTATATTAAAAAAGAAAATCATAGAAACACAGCCGACGCCTTTCTTTAATTTTTAGTCATCATCATCGTCACAGCTCATATACGTCCCCACCAAGGGGTTCGAGCCTACCCTATGTTAGGGTGATTAGGCCTTAGTCAACCACGCTGACCCAGTGCGGATTGGTCGACTTCACATACACCATTGAATCTCTTCGCAGATGTATGCAGGTTGCCTCACGATGTTTTCCTTCACCGTAGGAGCATCAGATAAATGTACGTATGAAAGTCGAAACGAAAAACACATTGGTAGATGGCGGGTCTCGAACCCCGACCTCCCGATTGGAAGGCAAGTGCCGAGTCCACTGCGCCACCGACGCTCGTTCGACGACCGTAATTTTTTGAAAAAGTAATTAAATAAGCCCAGTTTTAGAGAAGCTAAGAGTCATGATTGCTAAAAACGATATTTAAACCGTACTGAGAGCGAGATGGCGTTTTCCCACAGAATAAATAATAGTACTAAAATAGCAGCAAGTAGTGCTAAAGTAGCTATACGCAGCAAGAGCGGTGTTCTGTTTCCATATTGTTTCAACCTTGCTCTAAGCGTTCATGGTAAGGGGGCAGTACGCTTACTCTTGCACCAAGTCGGAATTGGCAATTACTATCGAATGACATTGAGGTTGTGTTATGATTTTTCATACGCTCGAGTTGCCACATTGGCGCCAAATTGGCCCCTATTGCGCGGATTTTACGTGAACCAAACTCGGTGCTGTTTAACTATCGCCGGCTCCACACGTTGGCCCCAACATTGGGGTGCCAAGGCGTTGGGGCCAACGTTGGTACCAACTACCAACGCTCTCCCCAACGTTGGAGCTAATGCCATTTTCTAGATCCACACGTTGGATATGTGGCGCTGCGGCCAACGTTGGGGCCAACGTGTGGCGCCGGCGTATAGGAGCCAATTTGGAGCGTCGGTGGCGCTGTGGCCTCGGCACTGGACTGTGCCCCGAGTAGAATCGGGAGGCCCGCGATGTGTTTTTCGTTTCACGAATGTCATGTGTATATTTATCTGACGCTCCTACGGTGAAGGAAAACATTGTGAGAAACCTATATACACTTGCGAAGTTATTCAAAAGTGTACGAGTATGTGAAGTCAACCAATCCGCACTCGGCCAACGTGGTTTGACTAATTCCTAATCGCCCTTCCATAACTGGTCTGTGTAGGCTCGTGCCCCTCGGTGGGGATTCCGGAGATCTTCATATAACCATAGACTAGAGAACGGAGTGATTATACGGACCCTGGTCCATATAAAATTCAATTGCTTTTCGGACCCGGGGCCCTACCGTTTAATCTCAAGAGCGCGGCAGTCCCGTTGCTTTTGCACTCTCAAGGCGCATAACACATTGCACCGGACACCGCTCCGGTGTGCGGCGCTGCGGTGTTTAATTTTGACTGAAGAATCTTAATTTGTATACAAAAACCGCAGGGTATAACACACTCACACCGCATGCCCGTGCGGTTGTGCGGCGCGCGCGACTGTACCGCACTCCCGGACGGTGATGCGGTGCGGTCCGCGGGGTATGCCACACTGTGCCGCAGTATCGTACGGATTTTTGCGTAGAAAGGGCGTACATACGCGTAATAGATCTAGACATAGAAAATGCGGCGATGCGGGGCGTCGTGCGCCTTAGGCGCATAACACATTGCACCGGACACCGCTGCGGCGTACGGAGGGACGAAAACCGCATGCGGCTGCGGCGGCACGGAACCGTGCCACTGTACGGTTTGCTCCGTATCACCGTCCGGTGCTGCGGTGCACGACGCCCCGCATCGCCGCATTATCTATGTCGAGATCTATTACGCGTATGCACGTCCTTTCTACGCAAAAATCCGTACGATACTGCGGCTCAGTGTGGCATACCCCGCGGACCGCACCGCATCACCGTCCGGGAGCGCGGTGCCGTCGCGCGCGCCGCACGACCGCACGGGCATGCGGTGTGAGTGTGTTGTACCCTGCGGTTTTTGTATACAAATTAAGATTCTTCAGTCAAAATTAAAAACCGCAGCGCCGCACACCGGAGCGGTGTCCGGTGCAATGTGTTATGCGCCTTAGTGTGCTCGGGACGGTAGGTACTTATCCTGCACATAAGCGCGTGCGGGCACAGCTCGAGAACAGTACATTTCACAAATAAATATTTTTGAATTCTGTGTTTCTGCTGCTGAGTGAAAAGGGAGAGGCGCAGGTTTAAGTCATGCCCGATGTGAAATTTTCTTTGAGTTCATTTACCATTTTTTAGTTGAAAAATATTGCTTACATTTATTACATGCATTATTGTGATATGAACGGTGTGATTAAAGAATTTGTCGAAAGTTATATATTTTATTAGGTACCTACTTTATGTAGCGGGTGAATGAGAATAGTATAAGTAGCCTGTTAAAGCTTCACTCATTCCTCTGTGTTGTCTATTACAGAAACATAAAAGGCAAAGTATCTGAAACATATCAAATTAAGATTCAATTTTGTATTGTCTCGGAAATATTTATTATAATAATGTTTCGGAAATAATTATTATTTACGTGTTATTCAGGTAATTACTGCTATATATCCAAATATTTTAAATGACCAAAAAACTGAAAATTCAAAAATAATGAATACTTGAAATTGTGTATAATTGTATTTTTATCTTTACCTACAGACAAGTATTACAATAAGATAAAATTTATACCAGTTTAGTTAAATCTTGTAATAAAAATAAGTTTGTAATAAAATCTTATATAGAATCTTAGCTTTACCCATCCTTTGTACAAAAAATAAAGTAATTTATGTATTTATATCGTTTTTCTTTCTGTCTTTTGATTTAATACTACAGTTATATAAACCTACTTGCTAAAGAACGGCCTGCGTATATCTCACTAAATGCGTTTAACGACTTTAATATGTTAAGGTCATCGTTTTAGATAGATAGATAGATAAATTCTTTATTGTACATTACAAAATTGGGGTTAACAAAATTCAAAATAATTATGATACAATGGGCGGCCTTATCGCAAAGAGCGATCTCTTCCAGGCAACCTTTGGATGGACTCTATTTACGGAAACTAAAGAATTGGGGAAGTTGGCAATCTACAACATTAAACAAACTTAAATATAAGACATACAATAAAATACCTCCATAAATACAATATACGCAAACATACATACACACACAACAAACATATACCGTTGTAATAGATCTACAGTGACAGATAGTAGTCATTAAGTGACCTCTTGAAAATGTTTAGTGACTGCACGCCTGATAGCTATAGGTAAATTATTCCATAAGCATGCCGCTTGGACTGCAAAAGACTTATGTTTGAAATTAGTACAGTGTTTTGGAATACTCAGAATCAGGCTCTCTTCGGATCTAAGCGCTCGTGAGTGAGTATTACTAAGAAAAGTAAAAAAAAATCTTAAGGTAAGGAGGGGCGGCAGGGCTAAAGAGGATTGTATATAATAAGGAGAGAATATGAGCATTCCGGCGAAGGCGAATGGGCAACCACTTGAGCTTACTACGAAATTCAGAGACGTGGTCATATTTTCGCAGACCAAATATGAACCGTATGCAAAAGTTTTGAAGTCGCTCAAGCTTATTGAGTTGCTCCTCAGTGATGTCCAAATAACAGACATCAGCGTAATCAAGGGTAGGGAGGATGAGGGATTGGACAAGGGCGATTTTGGTTGTAGTTGGAAGGAAATTTCGTAATCGTCTTAATGATCCAGCCGACGCAAATATTTTGCGGCTCACTTCTTGTATTTGAGGTGCCCAGGTTAAGTTTGTATCAACTAATATACCCAAATTTTTTACTGTATTATTAATGGGTAGAGCAACACCATTAAATGAAATATGTGGGACTTTAGTCCAATCGGCCTTGGCTATATTCCTTGAACTACCGATGAGAATAACTTGTGTGTTAGCTGGATTTACAGTTATACCGTACGATTGGCTCCATTCACAAATCCGTGCTAGGTCATTGTTTATTTCGTTTATTGCCGTTATCAAATTAACTGTTCGTGCCTGAGAATATATTTGCGAGGCATCTGCATAAAGGCGGTATGACGAAGTGAGTTGATATGAAATGGAATTAATGAATAACGAAAAAAGTAATGGGGATAAGACGCAGATCGTTTTGTCATTGTTATTTGTTTAAAATAACAGAAACAATTTGTTTTAAGCGAATTTAGTGAGATTTGTTTATTGTCATCGGTGGCAGGCGAGCCAGAGACCCACCTCATGGATATTATATACCGCTAAGTGCAAGAAATGAACGCTGAAACCGAACTGTGCTAGGCTAGATCGGTTCCAGGTAATACAGATGAACTCTACTGCGGTGGCGGCTGGGGCGATGGTAAAAAGTGATTAAGGCACCATTGCAAACAGTTCCTGAGGGCACACTCCATTAAAGAGTCAATACATACTCGAAGAGCACGTAGAGAGAACCAAAGTCCTCCTTTGCTCCAGCGTTTCCATTAAAGCCGTGATATTGGGATCACTGATGATGCGGAATGCACACCTTTTCAGGGAATCAAGAGGGTCGAGTTGATATTTGAGAGTTCCTACCCAGAGATGCGAGCAGTAACTCCACATGCGATCGAATATTTTGCTGTATAAAGCATTAGCCGCTGGCTAGGAACTAACGCTTTGCTCTGTTGAGGATGACCAGCTATTTGCTTGCCTATTTGGCTTCGTCCTCCAAATGACTCCATAAGTCCAATTAAGCAGAATTGAATGAATATAGGGCCCTAAGATTTGTGTTAAAATAGCATGTATTTTTGTGTGATCAAGTATGGTGGACAAGTAATAATAATAATAATAATAATCTTTATTAATAGAGAAAACATACAAACATTGAAACATATAAGGTCTCTGATTCCTGAACTAGGTATATATATATACCTGTAACTCAGAAAATCAGTCTCTCCCAGATAATTTTACAAAATTGTTCACGCTCGAGGAAGAGCGAGTGGCGGCACTGCATTCTAGTCTGTGCAGTGACAGCTTTTTTGGCGGCCGGCCGCATGTGATATGTCAGTTGAGTCGAGTCGAAATGTCATGACATGCTTAGAGGTTATGTGCGGGCCGGAATAAAATATAATACACAATATTCAAGCAAATAGTGATTTGCGCGGCGCACCTAATATCGGGGTGCGAAAGCCCGCTTTGTGTTGTGCAAGGTATCAAAATCGCGTGTGTGAGTCGTGGTGGCCTAATAGGCCTTTGTAGTGCTCCGGTCTCCACCGGTGGATCCACTGCAGAACTTCAGGAGCCGCGACTTCCTTCGAGCTAGCTCAGGAAGTCCACCGGCTACGGAGGAGACGGACGGAGACAACGGGAATCGGGGTAAGCCACAATGCTTTCGATGAGCGGGTAGTAGGGCATCAGCAATCAACCCAAAATTCCTTACTCGGTGAAACGCCGACGTGGTGGAGTCTACTTGGGGCACCACCATCTCTTGGTAGCAGAGCGTGGTTTTTAGATTTGAGTGGTTCTTAGATTTGAGTATTTGATTAGTATTGTACAATTAATATTGTAATCTTGTTGGTTGTCCAAACGGGCAATACATATTAATTGGTTTTGATTGCTGATTTTAAACCGACTACCAGCTCATTTGTGGACCGATCTCCTTAACTAATTGTCATTGTATATGAAAAATTGGGGTTAAATGTCTTTTGTTGTTCTAGTTAAGTTCTAGCATTTACCTATATTTGATTTTGGTTTGTTTTTTCATATCTTTGTTTTGCCCTTGAATATTTTGTTTGTTAAGTTGTAAACTTATATTTGAATTTAATTTGTTGAAAAAATTTTGCTGCTAAATGACTTTGCTGTTGTTGTAATACACTATTTTGCTGTGTTAAGTTTTAGCATTTACATTTGATTTTGTTTTGTTTGCCTTTGAATATTATGTTTGTTAAGTTATTGACTTAATGCTTGAATTTAATTTGTTTGAAAAATTCTGTTGTTAAATGCCTTGTTGTTCTAGTTAAGTTCTAGCATTTATACTTGATTTTGGTTTGTTTATATATTTTGTTCTGCCTTTAAAGTTCCTCCCGATCTGTTTTATTGTCTGCGGTTGTCGGTCTGTTTCTCCGTGTATTATTATAGTGTTTATTAATTTTGGTGCAAAATGGTCCCGCCAGTCAGCCCGCTTAGTGGTGCCCGCGCGGGTGCACAAAAGATTTTGAGATGGTTTGCTAGTGCCGTCGCTTTGGTAGACCGACCAGACCGAGAACAGGCTTTGTTAATTCGGCATGAGGGAGTACCTGCTCGCTTGAAGGAATTGGAGCAGCTTTTCGTTCTTCATCAACAATATTTGCTCGACCACCCAGCCGAGGGTGCCGCTGAGTTGCGGGCAGTCGACCAATTTAATGCCGATTATGATCAGTGTTTTGAACAGGCGGATGTGATTATAAACAAGGCTCAGGCAATCCTATCCGCCCGGAGGGGTGAGTCGTGCACGCCCGGGGAGGTCAAGCCTACCCCGGCCGGCTTGCTGGGCAGACTGCCCACTTTAGACATCCCAACCTTTGATGGGAACCTGGCTTCTTGGATGGGGTTCATTAACCTCTTTGATAGCCTGGTTCACTCGAGGGACGACCTGTTCCCTAGCCAGAAATTGGCCTATTTGCTCTCTGCCTTACGTGGAGAGGCTGGTGTACTTGTCCAGCATCTACCTGTCAATGATGACAGTTATGATATTGCAAGGGCGTTGTTGACCGCCCGGTATCAGAATGTTCGCTTGCTAGCGGACACACATGTGGCTGCCATTTTAGGGCTGCCACGAGTATCGCGGGTCTCCTCATTGAGGAAGGAGATTTTGAACCCGCTGCTGAGCGCTATTAACGCGCTCAAACGACTTGATCTACCGGTGGACCAGTGGTCCTTTATTTTGCTCCACCTCATCCTCGATAAGCTTCCCATGGAGATGAAGGGACGCTTCGAACAAAGGTACGGGGGCAATAGTGCCTCGTACCTCCCCCCCTTCTCGGATCTCCTCAGATTTTTGGAGGATGAGTGTCGGATGACCGACCACTTGGATCTGGCTCCTATACCGGGACCGAGTACAGGTCGCTATGAGGCGACCCGGGCAGCGCCACGGAGAGAGCGCCGCCCGTACAAGCAGTATACTGCAGTGCGGCAGAACTGTCCACACAGGGAGAGGCCGATGCCTTGCAAGTGTTGCAAGCGGGATGGCCATCGTTTGCCGGCCTGTCCCAAATTTGTTGGCCTACGCACCGAGGGGCGTAGGAATATGGCCAAGCAGCGGAATTGGTGCTACCGCTGCCTGGGGGCCCATATGGCATCGGCTTGCCCCCACCCACGAGATTGCCACTGTTGTGGAGGGGCCCATCACCCCCTTTTGTGCTTCAACAATAGAGACACTCGTGAGGTGGTGAGAGAGAGGGACTCGCACACGGGCGGGGGCCCTCCTAGGTCACCCACCTCTCCGAGGAGATCGGAGGGGCGTGCCACCCCTCCGCGGAGATTGGACAGGCGCCCCCCCTCCAGTGAGAGGATTGGGCGCCCCACCCCCCCTACGGGCGGGGGGGATCGACGCGCCGCTTATGAGGCGCCACCGCGGGATTGGGCCGCGGTAATTAGGGAGCCACGCCGGGAGCCGATACGCTTCTCTCCCCCTCTGATGGAGAGACCTCGTTTATCGCGGGCTCCCCCAACTTTCGCCCATCATGGGCACCGCCCGGCCCCCCGATGCAGCTTTGGTCGGGGTGTGTACGTGCCGGATTGGGACCCGCTCGAGCGCCTTGAGCGCCCTATTCCTCCGCCGCGCACGCATTTTTCTTCGGACCCCCCTTCCCCCCCGTTGCGGGGAATGCGGGAGGATTTTCACTAAACCAACTGTCGGCTGCAACCCCCCCACAGGAGCAGGTGCTGTTACCAACAGCCTCCGTGCAGGTGTGGGGCCCGAGGGGCACCTTTGTTTTAGTTCGCGCCCTTTTGGATACGGGAGCTCAGGGTTGCATTGCCTCCAGCTGGCTGGTCCGGCAGTTGAGTTTGAACACATCTCCATACCTTGAATCGGTACGAGGAATCGGAGACCTGCGGATCCCGGATCCGACCGGTCAGGTTTTGTTCTCCTTCTCCCCCCACTTCTCTTCAGCGCCCAAAATTGGCGCTACCGCGATTGTTTATGAGAAGGTTGTTGGTCAGCTTCCGCAACAGCACGTTTCGCGCGCTGTCGTTGATGCGACATCAGGATTGACCTTGGCTGACCCTTCCTTCCACCGAACCGGTCCGATTCACTTATTGCTCGGTGCCGATGTTCTAGGCCGCGTGTATTGTGGGAAGAGGAGAGAGTTACAGAAGGGTGGGCTGGTAGCCTTATCTACATCGCTTGGGTTTGTAGTGATGGGACCAGTTAGGCATAACCCACCATCTCCATCGGTGGACAGTTACATAACTGTTAGCTCCACCTTATCGGATGTCCTTCAACGGTTTTGGGAGGTGGAAGAGCCACCTACCGTGAAGCGAGTGAACCCCTTGGACGAGGAGTGTGAGTTGTTCTACCAGAACAATACAGGTCGCCTTCACTCGGGACAGCTGATCACTCGTTTGCCCTTTTTGTCAGTTCGCCCCTCACTTGGCAGCTCCCGGCCGTTGGCCGAGAAGCGGCTGCTGTCCATGGAGCGTCGTATGAGTAGGAACTCCGACTTCAAACAGAAGTATGTCGACTTCATGCGAGAATATGAGCAACTGGGGCACATGTCGGTCTCGCGACTGGACTGGCGAAACGAGGAACATAATTTTCTTCCTCACCACGCGGTTTTGAAACCTTCCACCGGGAAGATACGCGTTGTTTTTGATGGGTCAGCTCCCACGTCTACCGGAGCTTCGCTGAATCAATGTCTGCATGCTGGACCGAAGTTGCACCACGAGGTGGGTGATGTATTGACCAACTTCCGTCGCCATGCCGTCGTCTTTGTGACCGATATCCGGATGATGTTTCGGCAGACTGTGATTCACCCGGACGATAGACGATATCAGCTCATATTATGGAGGGAGGATCCCAGGGATCCCATGCTGGTCTACGAGCTGAACACCAATACATACGGTTTGCGTTCGAGCCCCTTTGTGGCAATTCGCTCACTTGTGGAACTCGCTGAACGTGAGCGGTTACGATACCCTCGCG
Source organism: Schoenobius gigantellus (assembly GCA_963935595.1). Lineage (NCBI taxonomy): Eukaryota > Metazoa > Arthropoda > Insecta > Lepidoptera > Crambidae > Schoenobius > Schoenobius gigantellus. The sequence continues at coordinate 7,167,157 of OZ012555.1, read as the reverse complement.
CATCCTTGGTTCTCAAGGAGGATGCATTTGTGGATGATATTTGTACGGGCTCCTCTAGTGTCGAGGAAGCCTTGATTTTGCGAGATGAACTAATTGCTCTTCTCGGGGCTGGTGGTTATGAACTGAGGAAGTGGATGTCCAACTCACCTCAGCTTTTGTGTGACTTGCCAGACGACCACCAGCAGGAGCCTCATATTTTTGAGAATGCCAACACTCCAGATTTACTGTCTGTTTTGGGAGTGCAATACAGACCTGTCCAGGACACGTTCACCTATCGATTGGAGCTGCCAAGCCCCAAGGTCTGGACGAAACGGTTGGTTTTGTCTACAGTAGCTCGTACCTTTGACCCAAATGGCTGGATTAGTCCCGTAGTGTTTTGGATGAAGTGCTTCCTACAGGAACTTTGGTCAGCCGAAGTGTCGTGGGATGAGCACCTCTCGGGCCGTTTGCTGCGAGATTGGGAGTCCTTCATGTCGTCTCTCCCCGACATTAACCGTGTTAGTATCCCTAGACATATACTGCCTAAGGGACGGTTTACGGCCAGCCTTCATGGCTTTTGTGACGCGTCTGAGAGTGGATACGCAGCCGTCGTATATATCCGGACGGTCGATGATAGAGGAGCTGTTAAGCTCCACTTGCTAATTGCTAAGAGTAAGGTTGCTCCACTTCGGACTCGATTAACGATTCTGAAGTTAGAATTGTCTGGAGCTACTCTTCTGGTTCGTTTGATGAACCATGTTGTTGACACCCTGGGACGTAGTGTGGGCTTTGAGTCGCTCTTTGCTTGGTCCGACAGTCAGGTTGTCCTGTGTTGGATTAAGAACTCCGTCCACTCCCTGGAAGTATTTGTGGCCAATCGGGTATCCCAAATACAGGCCTCGAAGGCCACGTTGATTTGGCGCCACGTGCCAGGTGAAATAAACCCTGCTGACTGTGCATCACGTGGCAGCGAAGCCCCTCAGCTTATTGACCACACTCTGTGGTGGGGTCCCGAATGGTTGTTACAGCCGTCTTGGCCTTCCACACCAGCTGTGGTGAAGGTACCAAATCCGGGCTTGCGTGTTCACGCTGTCGAGACTATGGCGGCTCCAGAGCGGGAATTTTTATTAGACCGCTACAGTTCTCTGGACAAGTTGCTCGGCGTGACCGCTTGGATAAAAAGATTTATACGAAATTGTCGACGGCCTCAGGACAAAGATTTGTGTCCGGTCCTCTCTCCGCAGGAGCGCCAAGATGCTCTTTTGCATTGGGTGCGTATGACCCAGTCTAGAGCGTTTGAACCGGAACTTAAGATTTTCCGTACCGGGACGTCCAAATTGAAGGGACCCTTGGTGCGTTTGACTCCCTTTCTGGATGATAAGGGATTGTTGCGTGTAGGAGGCCGATTGAGGCACGCTAACTTGCCTGATAGATCACGTCATCCCCTGTTGCTCCCCAAGGACGGACCATTGGTGCGATTGTTGATCATTGATCGCCATGTGAAGAATGCTCATGCCGGATGTAATGCATTGACCGCGCTCCTCCAACGGGAGTTTTGGATTTTGTCAGCGCGAAGAATAATCCGATCTGTTATATTTCGATGTCTGCCCTGCTATCGTTTACGCCCCGAGACGATGCAGCCCCAAATGGGTGATTTGCCTGCTGATCGTGTGAATGAATCGATGACCTTCTTAGGAGTTGGAACTGATTTTGCGGGACCATTCACTATAAAAACGTCGCGACTCCGTAATGCTAAGACTGAAAAGGCTTACTTGTGTGTGTTTGTTTGTTTGGCCACTAAAGCCGTTCATTTGGAGGTGGTGAGTGCACTCACCATGGACGCTTTCTTAGCAGCGTTAGGCAGATTTGTCTCCCGCCGGGGACTGCCTTCTCTAATTCGGTCCGATTGTGGGACGAACTTCAAGGGCACTGATAGACATATAAGAGAAGTTTGTGAATTTTTAGATAAAAATAATATTGAGATCGGATCCACACTCTCCCGTAGGGGGGTAACATGGCGATACTCCCCGCCGTCTTGCCCTCACTGGGGAGGGATTTTTGAATCTGTTGTAAAGGCCGCCAAGACTCACCTTCGCCGCGTTATTGGGGAGACTATTCTCACGTTTGAGGAACTCGCGACGGTGTTTCATAAGATTGAGGCGGTTCTCAACTCGCGTCCGTTATGTCCGTTGTCTACCGACGCGAACGATTTGCAGGCCCTCACGCCGGGCCATTTCTTGATAGGCAGACCACTTAACGCCCTGCCCGAGTATCCTTATAGAGATGTCAATCCAGGACGCCTTTCGCGGTTTGAGTTGCTCCAGCAGCTTATCCAGAGCTTCTGGCGCCGCTGGCACCTTGAATATTTACACATTTTGCAACAACGCGTTAAGTGGTCAGATAAGACAAACCCACCGAGGGTTGGAGACCTCGTGTTAGTGAAGGACCCAAACCTGCCACCCTTACGTTGGCGTCGCGGACGCATTGTCCAACTTACTCTAGGGTCTGATGGTGTGCCCAGGTTTGCCGAGGTCCTAGTTGGGGATTCTGTTTTGAAGCGCGCGGTCGCTACTCTTTCTCGCCTCCCCTTAGACTGATTTGGCGGACAGTCCGGGACTGTCCGGAGCGGGGGGATGTTCACGCTCGAGGAAGAGCGAGTGGCGGCACTGCATTCTAGTCTGTGCAGTGACAGCTTTTTTGGCGGCCGGCCGCATGTGATATGTCAGTTGAGTCGAGTCGAAATGTCATGACATGCTTAGAGGTTATGTGCGGGCCGGAATAAAATATAATACACAATATTCAAGCAAATAGTGATTTGCGCGGCGCACCTAATATCGGGGTGCGAAAGCCCGCTTTGTGTTGTGCAAGGTATCAAAATCGCGTGTGTGAGTCGTGGTGGCCTAATAGGCCTTTGTAGTGCTCCGGTCTCCACCGGTGGATCCACTGCAGAACTTCAGGAGCCGCGACTTCCTTCGAGCTAGCTCAGGAAGTCCACCGGCTACGGAGGAGACGGACGGAGACAACGGGAATCGGGGTAAGCCACAATGCTTTCGATGAGCGGGTAGTAGGGCATCAGCAATCAACCCAAAATTCCTTACTCGGTGAAACGCCGACGTGGTGGAGTCTACTTGGGGCACCACCAAAAATAACATTTTTTTTTGTAGAACAAATAATGAAGTAGGTACATAAAGTCTGGTTTTAGTGTAATTGATAAAAACTATGTATGTGCGAACACCCAAATATGTGTGTAAATTAAGTAAATGCCAGGAGCAGCTCCTCTGTGTTATGATAATCTAGGGTAGATAGCCAGCTGGTAATTTTATTTTATTTTATTTATTTTATTTTATATTTAATGGAAAACAAACAGCATATATGTTGTACATTACGTATGTCACAAGGACTAAATAATTACAAAAAGCTTTTAGTTTTCACCAATAACTAGCTAAAGGACATTTCATTGGAGTATTACCTACTCTAATGAAATGTCCTTTAGCTAGTTATTGGGGTTATTGCCCGTGGTTCACCTGCGTAGTCCACCTATGTGTACCACGGGGAAAAAAAACTTCCCTTGGTTCACCAGTATGTCCATAAGCATTTAATTATAAAGTACGAAAGAAAATTGAGGATTGGCATTATAACATTTCATCAAATGACTGCTGTGTGTTAAGAGGCAATCGTACAGGCCGTTTTCCCATACAAACGTAGTCCCCTGTTTCCTTCCTGGATAATGGCACTAGTTGCTCTATTTTTTCCAATAAAATTAATCGCCACTATAAGGATGTTTCTATGTTTTCCTTTTTTTATTAAGTTAATTAATAAAGGAGATTTTAAACCTTCAAAAATCTGCAAAATGGCCCTAATTTTCTTTTGTATTCAAACGTCCAGCAAACAAATTGAACAATATGAAAAAAGCAAAATATAGGAACACAGAAAAAGTCTTGCTTAAATTTTTAACGCAAAAAGTAATTAAATTGGTCAATTTTTTGCGAAGAAAACAGGGGACTATGAATTCATATTTTGTGTACTTTTCATAGGTATTTTCGGTCCGAGCTGCAGTTGTCCCTATGGCGCTAAGTTCGGACATACAGCGCGACAGCAATACATATATATACAAATACCTATTTTTGAATTCTCTCGACATTGGTGTTTCCTCTTAAAACTAAGATATAATCAAAGTTGGTATAAATAATCGGTCGGATTTAGAAACGAGTCGCCTGAATTTAAGGAAACTGAATGTGTAGGGGGCTCAAGAAAGCTCGACTAAGACCCCCCAAAATTATTTTTCATACCACCTGCTCGACAATGTTTTTTTTGTTCAATTATAACCCCCTTGACTTGAACGTAAAGCAAGACATTATATCCCCGGGGATATAATGTTGTATGAAACTCCCAAGGGATTAAAGTGTTTTAAATTTGGAACATAAAATTCGTATTAAATTTTAGCATAGATGCTAGCTTAGGAAGGCAAAGGTTCTACGCCCATACAGCAGTAGCGTACATCCACTAGAGACAAATAAACATTCTACCTGTGTAAATAATGTTTTTGGAAAATCTAAATACATAATTTCTTTACTAAAATTAATAAATATTTACCTACATAATACTGCAAGCTAAAATAAACAATAACACTTCACTTTATTTTTTGTTGATAAAATACTATTTATGCTAAAAGCGCCATCTTTTGACGGCCATCATTAATTATCGATAAAAACGAATAAAAGCAGAGTAAAGCAAGAACACGATCTAAATGGGATATTTTTAAATGCACATCTGTATAATTTTTCAGCACACTAGGTAACTCCACTAATTAACTGAATGCATACCAAAAATACTGAATTGCACACTAAATTAAATCAGATTTAGTATACTGTTTAGAAACGTCAAAGCGTATGTAGAAACTGTAGGCGGGTCAAAAATAGGTAGCGAGGAGCGAAGCGACGAGCGTAGGTTTGAATATGAACCAAGCGCGCGAGCCGAGCGAGCGAAGCGAGCGTGCCGCGGCAGCGGCCAGCGAAGCGCCAGAAACGACTTTGTGTATTCTCGACTTTAAGCATACTTATTGCTTGTGGAAACTGCAAATTTTGAGGTTAGTTTTTGTGACTAGTGGTAGTGACCTTATATTAGGATGCGCTATACTAACCCAACCCCAAATTGTGTTTTATTTCGAATAAACGATGTTCCTAAAAGTAAATTAGGTGATGGTTTTCCTTAAAAAAGTTCTGCAAATACTATTAAACAGTATACTAAATCTGATTTAATTTAGTGTGCAATTCAGTATTTTTGGTGGAACTTTGATATATTTTGTTCGAATAAAGGGAATATACAGATATCGATTTAAATACATGCCGAACTAAATGCTTACATTTGGAAAAATTACACGGCATATTTAAAAATAAAGAATGTTTCTACAATTTGTTCCATAATGATCCACCAACGGTACTCCGTTGTATATTATTTTCATAGCTAAAACTTTGCCGCCAACGCCATTATATTGTATTTAAAAAATGTAATAATATCTTGTTGCTTACGTTAAGTGCTTAGTGAAATGTGTTGTTTTGTGGCATCAATAGTCTTTTTAGAAGTCTATTCAGTGTATTATTGATTAAAGTTAAAAACGTAAGTAAATGTTTTTTTTTATTTGGGCTCAATAGGTCGTCGACTATTTGAGATTTATTTCGACAGTTATGTTCCGTACAATATTTCCTGTACATTTCGTTTTTTTGTAAGAGGAGCATCTCCACAACTCCGAATGATTGTCGAAATTAACAGATTTATAATTTTTTACTTTATAATTTTGACGCCCGGCAAACAATAGGACTATGCCTCCTTTTCTCCGAATGAAATCGAGCTCTTCGGAGGCAGACATGGTGTTTGCAGATTATTACAAATTGCCTTTACTAGTAGGTATGTATATTAAATAGATATGATAATAATTGTACAATACGATGAATCTTACAATGACAATCATTGACATCCTTCTAAAAATTTTGTTTTTAATTTGAAGTCACGTTGAAAATAAAGAAAAATATAAATTGATGCGAGCAAGAGCAACAACCTCTTTATTGAAAATAATTGAGATAAATACGAGTGGTGGACCACGGGAAAAATTTACTTCCGATGGTCCACCTAAGTAGACCACGGGAAAAAATTTCTTCCTGTGGTACAACTGGGTGAACCAAGGGAAGTTTTTTTTCCCCGTGGTACACATAGGTGGACTAAGCAGGTGAATCACGGGCAATAACCCAGTTATTGGTATATATATAAAAAAAATTAAAAATGAAAAACAAATTAACAATAAGAAAAATAGCAAATAGCGGTCAACGAGTAGGAGACATAAAACTATTCGCGAGTAGACGTCTAGCCACGGAGGGGTTGGTGCAAAATAAGTCTAAGTGAGGGTAAGTGCTAACTGTGTCATTAAACCTTTTACTAACTCTACTGAAGAATGCGTTACGGCGGTAGTTTGTGCTTGACTGCGGCACGCTTAAGCAAGGGTTTTAAGCGAGTTTAGTGAATTTAGTGAGATAGATTTGAAGTATGTGCACACAGGTGCATTCTCTGCTCCTCCACCTCCACAGTGTAGTCTCGTGACGGCAGACCCAGAGTCGTTCGCAAATCAATTACCTATTACTACTAATTTAATCAAATGACGTTTGTAAGTATACGCGCAAATGTGTGCGTGGAATCTAGTAGGGCTGAGTGCGGCGGGAAGTGCAGCGACTGCCTTCTCTTTTACCCGCATAGCGCTGTCTCTGTTATCGGCTGGCGCTCGCGTCTACTCGCCCGAGTGATCGCGCGTGCCCTTGTTTATGTGTCAGTGATGTCTACAACGAAGTGCGGGGTGGGATGAGGTATTTGAAATGAGTGCGGGGAGGTTAGGGGCTGTTCTGTATGGAGTACTATTATATATTCTGTGCCAGAGTGTTAAAGTTAAAAAGAGTTCAAGTGTCTTTCTAAGTACCGAATCACACTGGCGGAAAGCGTTTCCGAAGTGGAGCAGGGGTCTAGACAAAGCAACAAATCGAAAATGGTATTTACGTTAGAAAAAAACAAAAAATTAACTGCAAAAATTAACTGATGTAACATGATTGGTCTACTGACATTACACGACTTGATATGTGTAAAATTCACCAATTTAACTATAAAGTAAATGATTGCAGACCGGCAAACCTTTGTCCCAGGTTCGCATTTTTCATCTGCTCTTGAAAGTGCGGAGCGTAAGAAGGGAACACTTACTTATTATAATATATTTAATAATGATTTTATCTTGTTTTTTATATTTAATGATTATTACTAAATATAAAAAATGTGTTTTGCAATGACATTTTTGTTGCTAGCTGTACTTAAAAGTGTTAACTAAAACAAGCGAGTCGAAACAGGAATAAAATCTGGAGCGAAACAGAACTCGTATAATAAACTAAGGAGAAAAGTATTGTTTAGGGCGAAACAGGAATAAAATATGGGGCCTATACACGGAATATTGATATGGGGCGAAAATATGTGGGGCGAATGTGGAACAAATCACAAATGAAGATATTTGAATTTTTAACGACTCCCCTCGTGAGTGAAAAACCCGCAGCGCTGTTGAACAGAATTGAACAATGCATTGTGATTTGATTCGCAATCAACACAGCGTTGTTTTTCCATTTTAGTTTTGTGACTTTATTTTTTGGATTTCAGCGGACGTGTATTCGTGTAGAACTGAAATAGAAAGGCATGTTTTTATCTATAGGTACCTACCTACTAATAGTATAAAGACTAAAGTTTGTAAGCCTGTCTGATTGATTGTGAAAGTTTGTTGGCAGACATTGCCATCAGTGGAACTATTGAACCGATTTCAAAAATTCTTTCACCAGTAGAAAGTTCATTATTCCTGTGTGTAAGCTAATATATTTCATTATGACTAGCTCGCGACTCGACCCAGCTTCGCACGGGTAGTAAGTTTTATATTTTATATACCTAGTATAGTTTTGTATCTGGGGGATATTACCGATCTCATGGTTTTGCAAATGATATCATATGACATCATAGTGCAAAACGAAATATACGATTTCTGGTCAGATTTTTGATCATTTGTTCATTATTTAATGATGACATCATTGAAATTATGCCATAGTAATGATATCATTGGAGATCGTTTATACGAAATGCAGCATTTAATGACTTCTTTTTCTCAAATTTATGCCATGTCATACGATGAAAGATCCATAATTGGCCTGCTGATCTAGTAAGTCATAAGTGCGACGCCTAAACTAAGGTCCCGGGGGTTTTTGTCCAAGAAAATATCTACCACAATCGCGTTTAATTTGACAGCTATTGCGCCGTCAACACAAAACTGCGCCGGCTTTCTTTTATAAAGCAGTGATGAATGGTTGTGTTAGCGACCGATTGCCATATATAAAGAATAGGCTAGATGACTAAACAATTTTTTTGCTTTAATAGAAGCTCATTCATATTATAAACAGAAAGAAAAAATCGGTTTTCGAATAGCTATAAAAACAACCAAGATATAAGGTATTAAAGATTTTTCTCCATCTCTTTCTAGCAAAACGGCAATTTACAAGGAGTTTATATGGCCGTACTCAACTATGACGTCACGGTTGATGTCGGATCTCTCTGTCTAATCGCCTTCAAATTAACAACTTAAAATGCTTGTATCTAATGTATTTCTTAGCCGATTTTAATTCTAATTTCACAGGACTGCATCTTTTTCCACGGTATTTTAATATTTAATGACGAGACGTAAAAATTTGAATTCAGTCATCATCCCAATTGAAGTGAAAACAGTGATGGATGATCTGTACTGTGATGGTCAAGACTGTGATAGATTTTGAGTTCAATCAAGAGGCAGGATTCGATCCCCGGGTTTTCCAAAAGTTTATTGACGATTTTCCCAAACAGAATAATATATTCTGTTTGGGAAATCTTAGGATTTATATGGCCCAAAATGTTGCCACTGGTTCGACACTGTTACTTGGCACCTACAAATTGGCGAAATGTGGGTGTAAATTTTTTTTATTTTTTTTTTATACCGCCTCACAGTAGGTTTTTTTCTCCTGTGTCGTGGGTGCAGTTATAAACATAGAATTTCACATGCACATGCGCCCAGACCGGAACAAATTTCTGTAGCCAATACAAAAAAATTGTCTCGTACGGAAATCGAACCCGCGCACTGTGGGACATCCATAGGTCATAAATCTTAAAAACCTGCTTTCTTGTTTTACATTTTATTCCTTGTCGTTACATTGGATAGTTGCGGTACCTTCTGAAACTATAAATAGGTCAGTAATTAGAGTGCGCCTTCATTATCTATTGTGCATTCAAAGAGAGCGCATCGCCAATCGTAAATACTGTTATCAGTGAGTCATTAAAAAGCGTGACGTCATTTGTTGTCATTGCGGGACCTGTGAGTGCTGTGTGAGTTTTTTCTGAAATGGATATCCAAGAACAGGGTATGTAATAATTAATATTTTTATTTTAATTGTATCTTAGTATATATTTTCTTTAGTATGTCATTGCTACGAGGCGACTTTTCTTGGAGTATTATATTTTAATATTCAAAGTTTGAATAAACTTTTAAATATGTTCCCACTCGCTCCGACTATGGAGGTATATTGCACCATAATCTTTAGACTTTCTTATCTTAGGAAAATTAAAACTTGGCTGCCCTTATCTGCCCTTTTGGCGATGACAAGGGTGCTACGGTTGCCAGATTATCTCGTAGCATTTGCTACGAAATTAGTTTATTTAGTCTTAGTGCTTTGTGTAGGTTTTGTGACTGAATTTTAACCGTTTTTTTTTGTTTTAGGTAATTTATATATATGCTCGTTTTCAAGAATGCATATTCTTGAAATATGGCTAACTGTCAATACCGATAATGACTCGGAAAAGTGTCGTCAAGTCCTACAAAGTTTGTTGACTACTCTGAACGACGATGCTGAGAACATTGATATTCATTATTTAGAGAAAATTGTTAATAATTTATGTAAAGCTATTGCTCGATTCTGGAAAAAATGTAATAGGGATAAAACCAAGCTTTTATATAAGAATTCCGATTGGTTTAATGTTATTGAAAAAATTCAACTTGTGAAAAACAATAAGCAATGTACTCCGTCTGAAACGTCGCCGTGTCATTCACGTGGTCGTCCTCGAAAACCTTTTACGCAATGTAGTAAAAGGACTAAACGTCGGAGAGTAGCTGATTTGTCAAAGTCTGATGATTCTACTGTGAGTGCATTGCTTGATGTTTCAGACTGTTCATTCGATTCGTGTATATCTAGAGTTAACACTGATGATGTCTTGTCACTTGTGACTGATGCTCAGTTGACAAAACATCAGTATTTATTAATTAAAAACTTTGTTAAAAGTAAGATTTCTCCTAATGTATTACCATGTTACCAACAAATTACTAAAGCGAAACAGAGATGTTACCCTTCTAATATAACTGTTTCCGAGTCTTCAGCTGAAGTTGAATTACAAAGTCTTTTTGATCACACAGCTTCTCGAATCCTTGAATCTCAAAAAGAGGTCTTAGATCAGATTCCTGATGATTGTTTGTCTAATATCTCTTTACTTGGGAAATGGGAATTCGATGGCAGCACTGGACATAGTGAATACAAACAATTTTTTTCAGATTCAACTTTAGAAGATAGTAGTTTGTTTGTAACATCTTATGTACCCCTTCAAATTATTGTAAAATTAGCTGAAGATAATTGTAAAATTTTATGGAAAAATCCTCGACCCTCTTCCACTAGGTACTGCCGTCCTATTCGATTTCAATTTTTGAAAGAAAGCACAGCAGTGTCTTTGCAAGAGGAAGCTTATTTTAAGGATAAAATTGAAAGTTTGCAACCTACTTTTATTCAGATCGACAATCGTGAATTGGTCGTTTCTCATAAGTTGCAGCTTTCAATGGTAGATGGTAAAATTTGTAGTGCTTTAAGTGAAACATCTACAAGTAGATGTTATATATGTAATGCTACCCCTAAAGAGATGAATAAAATAGACGAATGTTTACAAAAACCTGTAATAGAGAGTAGATACCAATTTGGATTATCACCACTACATTCTTGGATACGTTTCTTCGAATATTTTATTCATCTTTCATATAGATTAGACATAAAAAAATGGCAAGTTAGGCTAGATAGTGATAAACTATTGTTATCAAATAAAAAACAATATGTACAGTCCCAGTTTAGGGAACGATTAGGTTTAATAGTTGACAAGCCGCGTAGTGGTGGAAGCGGGACGTCTAACGACGGAAACACGGCCAGGAAGTTTTTTTTGGAATCAGCTGTATCTGCTGAAATTACAGGTTTGAATAAGGATCTCATAGATCGTTGTTGTGTAATATTACAAACGTTATCTTCTGGACATAAAATTAATGAATGCAAGTTTAAAGACTATGCATTACAAACAGCATACAGCCTGGTCGAGGAATATCCGTGGAATAGTCTTCCTGCTTCTGTCCACAAGGTGCTCGTACATGGATCAGATATTATAAGTTATGCATTGTTATCTATAGGAGAACTTTCCGAAGAAGCTGCTGAAGCGACAAATAAGTATATCAAAATTTATAGACGAAGTCACACTCGAAAAATGTCACGTGAAGTTACCAATCAAGATTTAATACAACGACTATTATTACATTCAGATCCTTATATTACAAGTCTTCGGAAACTTCCCCCTAAAAAGAAAAATACTCTGTCACAAAGTGTAATAGAATTGTTACATGTTTAATATTGTTAGAATAAGAATAATTTATTTGTATTTTGTTAGTTGTTTTGTTTTTTTTGTATTTAATTAATTTTAATTTATTTATTTCTATTATTTTATTATAATTAAATAATGTTATCAATGTTTTGACTCTTATTTTATTTAAAATATATGTTTTACATTCCAATTTTTAAGTGTTTGTTCATGATAAATTTAGGTAAAAGTATGTTATTGTTTATATTTGTTTTTTACTGAAGTAAACGTTTTTTATTCCGTAAATACATGTACTTCTTTCATTTTAATGTTCCTAAAACACTTTTACAACTATAAGTCACTAAAATAATACAATGTATTGATAGTAACAGGACTTTAACTATTTATGACCGCCCTTGTATGGAGCGTGTCCCTCCGTGCCGCGACCCGTTGCGCAGTAGGCGATCACTCGACCTCTGCGCTAACCGTGTCCTCAAATACACCTCTATCTTTTGAGCAGAACAGACTTTGTGTATATTTGCTTATAATGAATGAAATCAGAAACTACTGGACCGATTTTAAACATTTTTTCACTAATAGAATTCTACATTATTACTGAGCAGGGGAAAATATAGAATTCCCACGGGAAAAGTGTAAATCGCGCGAGATCCTCGACGAGAATCTCGGCAAAAATCTCAGTGAGAATCTCGGCGAGAGCTTCTTGGGTACACACTTGCAAGGTTCTCAATACAGTTCTCACGCTCGATGACGATGGACTCAGAAGTAACTAGGGCTCTATTTTTGAATCATTCGTCTGGCGTCGAGCGTCATCATCGTTCGATTTATACCTATTTTTTTTCGTTTTTGATGATTATCGAGCTAATATTAGTATTTGTTGTAATATTATGTTGATTTTCGTCGAAAACGAAAAGAAAACCAATAGAAATCGAGCGCAAAGAACGCTCCAGCGCTCCAGAAGCTCTCGACGCCAGACGAAAGATTCAAAAATAGAGCCCCTGTTGCGACAAGATTATTGCTATGCGCATTTGCATAATATACTCGTAATTACGCTTATATTAAAGTTAAAAACAATTTAAAAACAAGATGGTGGATGACAAGTATTCATCGAAATAGAACATGGTAAGTACTTTTTTAATGTTTTATTTCGAAAACAAGCAGCATACAAAAACAATAAATTAAATACTAAATCTAAATACCTAGTATACGATCCGAACCGTATACGTTTTTTAAAGTAGGTGGTTATCTTATCACTTTTTTTATGGTCAAAAAATAACTTTAAAAAGCATTAAGCGCTTTGTTCAAAAAAACCATGTGAATCCTTTGAGCAGCATGTTCAGAATCGATATTTATAAAAGATTTGGCGTCATTTAAAAATTCGAAATTTTAAAATTAATTTTCTAATTCTTCTTCACACATTTTTTCTTTACAGACCCAACTATTTGTATTGTGAACTTAAAAATTAATGTTACAATTTTGAATTTTCATCGACGCCATAACTTTTATATATCGATTCTGAACATGTTCCTATAAGGGTTCACACGGTTTTTGTTACACACTGTATACCAAACACTCGGATCTATGGTCAATTGGTCACTTTCAGCTGTATTCAAAATCATTATTCAACTACAAATCTTGTAATTATCAACGCGATTAAAAGATATTATGGCCGTTTACGTCGCATATTTTCGCAAATTTTCTCAATTCACAAGGGAATCAAAACCTATTGGGTACTTACATTTGTCTAAGAATCATGAAATCACATGTTTGGGAAAACACTGAAACCGTAAATATGCAGGGCATCCCACGGCCCGGACGCGCTGGTAGTGGTAGTCGCAGTGTGGACCTTACCATGTGCGTCCACAAGGGCAGGGAGAACACCGGGGGGTTTTAGTGGGTCGGACTGGTACTCTGCCTGGAGAGCCCCACACACGCCCGCCGTCTAGCCAACGGCGGGTACGGTGCGGTAGCGCATTTCCCCCCGGAAAAAAGGGCATCCCACGGCGATGCCACATGGAGGGAAAGTACTTTTGATACCGAGAGATTTGTTCCCTGTGATCGTCTTTATCGATCGGTTTCTTAAAAATATGTTCAATTTTTTTAATTTTTACGGGTTCCATTACCGGTTCAGATAGACGATAATTGAAAAATCTGTAAATGCAGTTTGGATTGATTTCTAAATCAAAATGAACTTTCACTATTCTATTCTTAAAAATAACTTAAAAAAATGTTCAATTTCTTTAATTTTTACGGGTTCCATTACCGGTTCAGATAGACGATAATTGAAAAATCTGTAAATGCAGTTTGGATTGATTTCTAAATCAAAATGAACTTTCACTATTCTATCTACGGTATGTGTGTCCATGTGGCATCGCCGTGGTACGCCCTGTATAGGTACATAGTTAGGACTTTATTGATTCAATTCAATTCAATTCAAAATCTTTATTGCATACCATAATGTGTACAATAGGTGGTTCACAAAAAATAAGATCATTATGTTGGGTACGCAATCGTTGAACAAGCGCTATAATATTAAATATAATTTAAATATATTAAATATACACGCATTATTTTGATGTTCACATTAGTTAATGAGATAATTTTGTTTATTTTATTTAAATTAGGACCTAGGATTTTTTGCAATATTCACTTAATTTGTACACTATTGCAAACTAAAATCCTAAACCTAGTCACAGATAATATAATTACCTAGCAAATGTTATTATAGCCAATAACAAGTTTATTTCTATAACAGGTTCTTAATCTGTAGATTGACTTATGAAAAGGCAGTTAATGTTTTTTTGTGAATTCTATAAATTATTCGAACATCCAAAGAAAATGAGTAGCAGAATCCATTAGCCTTATTACTAGGCAAGCACACGCGGAATACCAAGCAGCCATCGAAAGCCCATGGCGATGCTGCGATGGATGTTTTATTGAAAATCGATTAGGACGGGAATAAAATTAAATTGGCCTTATGGCTAAGCAAGCCTGAAGGGATACTCTCTAAGCTCTTTGGCGAAGTTTCAAATACGTTGCTCACTGTTAGGAACTAGCAGGTGCCGAAGAGCGCCATATTATAATTTTTAAATAATAAACCACTCTCAGACAACAAAAAAAAAACAAATAAATTGAACTTCTATTCAATATATTCATATTGAAATACCGGTCGTTAAAGTATTTTACTAACATAACAAGAAAAATACTTTTAGAAAATAACATAAAAATGCAAATAACCATCAATTTTTTTTATATTGTAGTCAGTGCCAAATTATGAGAATCCTGACAAGACTGAGTCTTAAATGTTATAAAAGGATGTCATATATTTTTAAAAATTTATAGACGATCAATTTACACCAACTTAAATATAAAAATCTGATAGCTGATTGTGTTTCAATATTGTTTTTCCCATTTTTGTAATATATTTTACTACTTACTTTTAAGTGATTTTTTACGTGTATTCGTTATGTGTATTAGAATTCCACACAAATTTTAAAACTCGACGTAACAGCTATTAGTAATAACTTGAAATAATAACACTAACTCTAAATCGTTAAGTCTTAAATACAAAGTGTCAAGTAGTTGTATTTCTAATATTCAACACTACAAAGGTTAGCATGTGCCCATAATATTTAAAGAACTGTTCCTTAATCTGGTCCATTGATAGGCAGGGTCAAGCAGATGAGGTTGGCTTGGATGCCGGCGGATGTTTTTTTAAAAAAGTCTAAGCAAATGATCGTATGCCACCTGGTGGTAAGTGGAAATAGAGTCTCAATGCAAAGATAGCTAATGCGGGAGAGAGTTATTCGAAACCCTTTCTTGTCCTTGGATACACTCCCATGTTTTTTGTTTTAGTCGTGATGTCATCAACCCACACTTACTTGCTGTAGCAACTTAGCAATTTGCTGAGTTATGTTGCGATATCTGAACTATCTGAAAAGAGCTTAGACTACACCGATGCATCGTAACTGTGCGAGTATAGAATAAATTAGCTAGATATTATCCCACAGCTAAAATAAGACTCGCTACAGATAGCCTTTATTATTTACTAGCTGTGCCGGCGACTTCGTTCGCGTGGGATGTCGGAAATGACAACATCGTGATGTAATAGCCTATCATCATAACAGCTCATTTACGTCCCCACCGAGGGGCTCAGCCTACCCCGAGTTAGGGTGTCTAGGCCTTAGTCAACCACGCTGGCCCAGTGCAGGTTGGTCGACTTCACACATACCTTTGAATTTCGTCGTAGATGTATGCTGGTTGCTTCATCATGTTTTCCTTCACCGTAGGAGCGTTAGAGAATAGTACATTATGATACGAGCGCGCTATGTCGGCTATTGCGTACGAGGCGATAGTGCGCGAGCCGCAGGCGAGCGCGACAAAAAAGCAGAGTACTCGTACGTAATGACCAATGCGCGCGTGTATCATACAACGTTTTTCAACACACTTGTGAGGAAAATAATAGTACATTATAATACGAGCGCACTATGTCGGGCATTACGTACGAGGCGATATTATGCGCTAGCCGCAAGCGAGCGCGACAAGAAAGCAGAGTAGGTAATGACCAATGCGCGCGTGTATCGTACGACGTTTTTCAACACACTTGTGAGGAAAATAAAAGATCTTGTGGTATTAATATTTTTTTGAAAATGACTGCGCTTTTTTATCAATCTTCCACTGCATGAAAATATCGTATGCCGACAAGTATTTATCCTTTGACTTTGGCGGCAACAAACTATTACTCGCGCTTTGCGCCTCCATAATTATTTCCGGCGGAGTTAATAATATGGATTCTTCTTCACTTCGACTCGACATATTTGTAGATAATCAATTATCAATTACAACAAAAAGGCAAAAAATTTCAATAGCGGGAAAATGCCGCGCGCCTTTTTTTTTCGCGCGCTGCCCGGGCATGGCTAAACTCTTCATACAGCCAACAAAAAAGGGCCAAACAGCCAAAATTCAAAACTAAATAAACCGAATACCTATATTAGTTTTAAAAAAACAAGTTTGTGAGAACTTTCAATAATTTATTTTAGTTATAGTTATTAATTATTGTTTTTTTTAAAGTCGTTGTTAATTTAATATTTAAGTAACCAGTAGTAGGTTGTTCATTTGTTTCCAATTGGCAGTCGCATAAAGTCGTGTTAAAAAAAAGTGTATTAAGCGACAAATTTAAGAATGCGTATTGGACATACATTTACTTTGCAATCTTAAACAAATTAGAATTTGTCGTGTTAAGATTACCGCACTTGTGCGTAATGTAAAGTGAAAAGCACTCTTGTTTAATATACTGAATAACGGGTCTAAATGCAAGGTAATAAGACTTATAAGACCCACTTTACGAGCAAGTGTGTTGAAAATGTACATTATGAAATTCGAAAAAAACTCCGGTCGTCCCGATCGAAAGGCAAGTGCTGAGTCCACAGCGCCACCGACGCTCCGCTATAAATAGTCTAGGGATGTTATGGAGCTCCGTAACCGTAACCGAAACTATCGGATATCCGAAATAAAATAATATCCATAACCGTAACCGTATCCGTTTCAGAAGTTTCGGATAGCTTCGAATAAGGGCGGAGCTTAAACAAAACGAAATGTTTCGACAGATTTTTTTTCACCGCTCGCGCGCCGTGTGAATCTTGCAGTTTGTTGTATGTTGAGTAGATATATAATAATTGCTTACCTATATTACTGATTATAATACCAAATGATAACCTAGACTAGATAAAACTTATAAATAAAACAAAATTGTTACATACTATTTGTGTTTATATTTTACTTCTATCTAATATCCGTAACCGAAACTATCCGAAACTAACGGATAATCCGAAATAATTACATATCCGTAACCGTATCCGAAATCGATATAATTTTATTCCTATATCCGTATCCGTATCCAGATCCGAAATATATCCGTAACATCCCTGAAATAGTCTTAGCCTTCCTCGATGAATGGACTATCCAACACACAAATAAATTTTCAATTTAAAGTAATTTAAATGCGTCCAGCCAAACAAACAAACTCTTCAGCTTTATAATAATAGTAAGTATAGATTCGCACAACTATAATAAAGTTTAGCTACAGCTACACTTTTATTTTTATACTAGCTTTCCGCTCGCGACTTCACCCGCGTTATTTTTGTTTTCCCGTGGGATTTTTTCCCGTAGGAAAATTACCCTTTGTCCTTTCCCTGGTCTCGAACTATCCCTATACCAACTTTCATCAAAATTGGTTCAGTAGTTTCGAAGCCTATTCAATACAAACAAACAAACAAACAATCAAATATTTCCTCTTTATAATATTAGTATAGATTCGCATGCAACATTTTTATTATTCGCACAAGTCTAATAAAGTCTCAGACTGTTTTATTTATTCGCACAACTGCTTCTATATAAGGATATACTCGTAAAACCTGAAAACTTTCATGACGCTAATTCTGCTAACATTTACGCAATTATCGCTCACCAATAACGTTTTATAACGTTTGCAAGATAAGATACGATTGATGTATCAAGAAACTACTGTATGAATGAATAAGATCGTGGAGAGTGAAACATATGTGAATAAACCGGCCAAGTGGGAGTCGGACTCGCGCACCGAGGGATCCGTACAAAATTATAAAAAAAATATATTATATGATGTAACTAAAAATTTACTGTTTTCGCAATTTTTCCTTTATCTGTGCTATAAGACGTTGTAACACTGTATATTCACCATCACAACATTTTTGGCCTTGTGAGAGATATAATTGCAATTTTCATTCGAAAAACATTATGTAATTTGTTTACCTAAATAATAAAATGTCAGTGTCAACATTCCTCTGAACGTTTCTTTTGTGAATAGGCAAAGGAACTCGAAGCCTTCTGCCACTTCTAAGTAATAAATATATTATGTGATGTTTTAGTTTTGTTTCAAGTTGTGATTTTTTTAAGTAAGTAGCTTTTAATTAGATATTTAAACCTCTTAATAATATTACCATATTTAGAAAGACACTTAGGCGCTTCGCGGGATAGTTTCCATAGTTGAGGTAGAACATAAATTTGTGGAAGTCTATGATGTAAGATGGTCATTGTTGAGTCTGTGGGTAGAATATTATTGTGTTTTGATCATCTGTGGAGCTAGTGCAGCGGTATTGATTTAGAAGAAATATCGTCTTATCGAATAGGTGTATATCGATACTGCGTTCTTATACTTAAAAGGGTTTATTTATTAATCTTTTTCGCTTTGTTTAATTATGTCGAGTTACCTATGTTTGTTTTGGAATGGTTTAAGTTTCAAATTATTTTAGTATACTTCTTAGAGAATTAATTTAGTCTCTAGGCTTGTAGAAACCCCGCGGCGTCGCAGGGTGAATGCTGTTGGGCTTTGTGCTGGCATTAATTATAGCAGAGTAGGTCACCTTGCGGCTACCCTTCCGGGTTTAGTTCCGTGCCTCCCTTAAGGAGGTACCTTCAAAATTCTCCTCAGAAGCAGGAGATCATACTGATTTGATATCTGTTATTCGGATCGGATGAGGTAGTAGTATTTTTGTTCTGTGTATCGATAGTATTAACGGTGCATGAATTGCGGCCCGATTCCTTGATTGACCCCTGTTGTTTCGCTTTGACGTTGTCTCTTGTCAATGTCAGGATGAGGTCGATTAAATCCGGCCCTTTCCCGTTTGGAAGCGTGGAAGAGCAGTCGCTCGATATGAGCTGACCTTAATATTTTTATCCAAACCCATCATGGGATGGACTACTTTAACTCTTAATTTCCTTTTATAAAACCCATGGAGAACATGGTAAGTTGTGGTTTTCAATGTAATTTTGCCATGGCGTAGATCCGCCATTACCTGACCATGTTCTAACCATTGTGTTATTTTGTTTTAGGGTTTTAGGCTTATGCCTTAGTCATTCTTTTTCGTACCATTTTATATTTTACTCTAACAATAATAAACAAACGGGGGACTGATGCAATTCAAGGAACCTGCTTATACTTATCCAGAACTTGGGTTGGAGTGAATCCCGCTATCGCGAAGAACTTACTCTCTGGCGTGTCTAGGTAACGTGCCCTGATTTTTCTTACCATTTACATAATCCCCGAGGGAAGGAGCAGTCACCAGCTCTCTAATTTCCACCCAGCGTGAGGGAGGAAGATGGTTCGCTCGTAATGTTATATCAACCCGCTTCTATCTTTACCTATATTTAGTTTATGATAGCGTGTCGTGAGGAGTAAAGCCCCCACCTAATTGTATCCTACTCATATTTGAATAAGCCTTAAGATATTTTTCTTACACTTAAGTACCTACTTATGAGGATGTAAAAAATATAATTCTTTGCAATCCGAATTGTATCCTACTCATATTTAAATAAGCCTTAAGATATTTTTCTTACACTTAAGTACCTACATATGAGGATGTAAAAAAAAGGAAAAAGAACAATAATAATAAATTGCATGAACTAATTAAATTGTGTATACTTTATTGGATCCTTCCCACAGCTGAAGTCTGCTTGCATCTGTATGGATCTGGATGGATGGATGAAAGAGGTTACAGTGGCGCCCAACGTGGGGCGCCACTGTAACCTTTTTCGGTGAGCATGAGAGAAAATTGTAACTACCATCAGGTCGTGGGTTGATATTTCATATTGTTGACAAGAGCCTACCTGGAGAGGTGTATGGATATATTTTTAAAGGGCGCCTCCATACAGATGCAAGCAGACTTCAGCTGTGGGAAGGATCCAATAAAGTATACACAATTTAATTAGTTCATGCAATTTATTATTATTGTTCTTTTTCCTTTTTTTTTACATCCTCATATGTAGGTACTTAAGTGTAAGAAAAATATCTTAAGGCTTATTTAAATATGAGTAGGATACAATTCGGATTGCAAAGAATTATATTTTTTACATCCTCATAAGTAGGT
This sequence comes from Schoenobius gigantellus, assembly GCA_963935595.1. Classification (NCBI taxonomy): domain Eukaryota; kingdom Metazoa; phylum Arthropoda; class Insecta; order Lepidoptera; family Crambidae; genus Schoenobius; species Schoenobius gigantellus. The sequence continues at coordinate 7,146,569 of OZ012555.1, read as the reverse complement.
ACTTAAGTGTAAGAAAAATATCTTAAGGCTTATTCAAATATGAGTAGGATACAATTAGGTGGGGGCTTTACTCCTCACGACACGCTATCATAAACTAAATATAGGTAAAGATAGAAGCGGGTTGATATAACATTACGAGCGAACCATCTTCCTCCCTCACGCTGGGTGGAAATTAGAGAGCTGGTGACTGCTCCTTCCCTCGGGGATTATGTAAATGGTAAGAAAAATCAGGGCACGTTACCTAGACACGCCAGAGAGTAAGTTCTTCGCGATAGCGGGATTCACTCCAACCCAAGTTCTGGATAAGTATAAGCAGGTTCCTTGAATTGCATCAGTCCCCCGTTTGTTTATTATTGTTAGAGTAAAATATAAAATGGTACGAAAAAGAATGACTAAGGCATAAGCCTAAAACCCTAAAACAAAATAACACAATGGTTAGAACATGGTCAGGTAATGGCGGATCTACGCCATGGCAAAATTACATTGAAAACCACAACTTACCATGTTCTCCATGGGTTTTATAAAAGGAAATTAAGAGTTAAAGTAGTCCATCCCATGATGGGTTTGGATAAAAAATATTAAGGTCAGCTCATATCGAGCGACTGCTCTTCCACGCTTCCAAACGGGAAAGGGCCGGATTTAATCGACCTCATCCTGACATTGACAAGTGACAACGTCAAAGCGAAACAACAGGGGTCAATCAAGGAATCGGGCCGCAATTCATGCACCGTAAATACTATCGATACACAGATCAAAACACAATAATATTCTATCCACAGACTCAACAATGACCATCTTACATCATAGACTTCCACAAATTTATGTTCTACCTCAACTATGGAAACTATCCCGCGAAGCGCCTAAGTGTCTTTCCAAATATGGTAATATTATTAAGAGGTTTAAATATCTAATTAAAAGCTACTTACTTAAAAAATCATAACTTGAAACAAAACTAAAACATCACATAATATATTTATTACTTAGAAGTGGCAGAAGGCTTCGAGTTCCTTTGCCTATTCACAAAAGAAACGTTCAGAGGAATGTTGACACTGACATTTTATTATTTAGGTAAACAAATTACATAATGTTTTTCGAATGAAAATTGCAATTATATCTCTCACAAGGCCAAAAATGTTGTGATGGTGAATATACAGTGTTACAACGTTACTTCGTACCAAATTTCAATATTCTGAGTTCACGGGAAGTACCCTGTAGGTTTTGATTGCCTTGCGAGTGTCGAAAATTTGCGGAAATTTGCGGCATAAACGGCTGTGTCTTTTGATTGCGTTGGCTTAGAAGTTTGATTTTTCACAGCGCCAGGGGACAGTAGACAGACCGACAGACGGACGGACGGACAGACGGACAACAAAGTGAGCCTATAAGGGTTCCGTTTTTTCCTTTCGAGGTACGGAACCCTAAAAATCAGTGCAGGCCGGGTTCTTCCGCCATGGGATGGTGCGGGCGTCGGGCATGGTCTCCCCTTGTCCGGGCATCTTGCCACGTCGTGGTGTCTTCGTCGTGGTGGTGGTGTCGCGAAGACAGTTTTATTGAAGTGCAATCGAAACACGTTAAAGATGTTAAATTTAGCAGAAATAATCTCGAATGTACTATCTTGTTTGTGTCGCTATATACATCTTAATATCTTTATTGTCATAGCTAGTTAAAAAATATATATTTATGAAAGACTAGCTTTCCGCTCGCGACTTCGCCCGGCTTATTTTTGTTTTCCCGTGGGAATTTTTTCCCGTAGGAAAATTACCCTATGTCCTTCCCCTGGTCTCGAACTATCCCTATACCAACTTTCATCAAAATTGGTTCAGAAGTTTCGAAGCCTATTCATACAAGCAAACAAACACACAAACAAATCTTTACTCTTTATAATATTAGTATAGACAAATTTGAATAATTATGTCATAGGTAGGTGTAAGGACCACGAGTCTGTGGAGCGTAAAAATAAATACAAAAAAATCGACCTTTCTGTCACGTGTAAAACTCGGTTACAATAGTATATTATGCAACTTGTGAATAAACGACGGATTTAAAGCGAGGGCCATATGTGAATCACAAGCAAGTGAAGGATTCTATGCACTCGTGATTCAAGTGTTAGAATCCTGGGCGACACGAGTCATTCATGGCCTTTGGTATAAATCCGTTTTATTCAAGAGTTGCATACGTTACTTTATACCATGACTACGAGAAAATGAAATATTGAAGCGAAAATAGACATTTAATATCGAATATTTTTTGTGCAAGTAGGTTGTACAGCATTGAAATAGAGGTCGAATATATCGGTGTGTTCTAAATTCAAACACCACAATTGTGATTAAAAGTGCTTTTTATTCATTGTTTCCAGTGAACGAAATAAGCTTTTTAGAGAGGGAATGGTATAAAATAATTTCTATCTCCTTCAGCGAACGCAATTATTTTATCATAACAAGCCTTGCAAGGAATCACATCAGTGCCTCTACAACTTGAGTTGAGCTGACTTTGTGAACCGGCCAAGAGTACGTTATTGCATTCTAAATATAGGCATTTAATCAACAACACGTGAAGGACTTCTGTGTAATATTATAGTGTATACAAACATAGGGATTATACTAGGGAGTAATCGGTTCTGAATAATATCTTCCGGGAAACGACTTAAAAGCACAAAACAGTTAGTAGTAGTACGTACAGAAGTTGCACTCCGTTGATCTAAAAAACAGCCGACATTTGAAGTAGGTAGGTACTTAAACTTTGTGCATTCACGCTGAATCACACCGCGTAAGCGTATATAGTAATTTTGCAGCCTCACGTGTCACTAGCGCCACAATATAGAGAACGATACAGTAGCCCGACTCAGGCGTGTCTTTGAAAATACATAAAACTGAACTGGGCGCTAGGGTTGGTACCTATAAAGAAATCGGTGAACGTATACGTACACGCCGCGCGTGAGCGGCGCGGGCGTGTACGTAGAGCACAACAATCTCGGCCGGCGCGCGGCGTGACACTGCGTTGCTATGCCGAGTATGCCGTTCAGCCCCCGTAGCACGTCCACCAAAACACGATATGATAAAGCGATTTATCGCGGTGAACTGTCAAAATACGACGAAGTCCTATTGTATTTTGACAGTTCACCGCGATAAACCGCTTTATCATATCGGGTTTTGGTGGACGTGCTAGGGGGGCAGAGATGCTTGGCGGCCGTGTAAACGACGTTTGTATATGTGCGTGCGCCGATTCGTCCCTTTATATGGAGTCGGGCTACTGTAACGTTCTCTATATTGTGCTAGCGCGAGCCCTAGGGTTGTTGCTGATGGTAATTAATCAAGCACACGCAAAGAAGAAAGGGAGCGTTGATGGCGCTGTGGAACCGGCCTTCTAATCGGGAAGTCCGTGGTTCGATCCTGGAATGTATCAAAGTGTTTTTCGTTTTTCTAATTTCATATGTGCATCTGCCGAAGCCGCTACGGTGAAGGAAAACATCGTGAGGCAACCTGCATACATCTGAGAAGACATTTAAAGGTGTGTAAAGTCAACCAATCCACACTGGGCCAGCGTGGTTTACTAAGGCCTAATCACCCTAACATAGCTTAGTCTCGAACCCCCTTGTGGAGGCCTGCGTGCATGGTTGGCCCCGTGCACGCCTCCGTAAGGCCCTCCGTCTGGGGATTTCCCTGGTGTTCTCGGGCAATCTCCCCTTATCGCTTGCCCGGGTGCGCTGGTAGTGGTAGTCGCAGTGTGGACCTTACCATGCGCGCCCATAAGGGCAGGGAGAACACTGAGGTATTTTAGTGAGTCGGCCTACACCCTGCCGGGCCAGCCCCACACACGCCCGCCGTCTAGCCAGCGGCGGTTACGGTGCGGATGCGCATTTTCCCCCGGAACAATAAGGCGCGAACCCCTCGGTGGGGACGTATATGAGCTGTGATGATAACGATAATGAGCAAGAAAACATGCGAAACGTTGCTACACACTGTGAGTACATTAATCGAAAGGGCGCGGCTGCCCCGCTGATATTTATACACTCTTAAGGACCCTGTAAACGATCAAACATGTTTGTCAAATTTACGTGTTTGACAAACGTGTTTGTTCGTGTAGGTCTGTGTTTGACGCGTTTGACAAACGAACTACGAGTTTGATGTGTTTGAGAAGTTTCTGGATTGACGTCGTGTTTGATGAAAACGTGAAGTTTGTCAAGCAAGTTTGACAACCATCTTAGATCGTTTACTGGGCTCTTTAAGAGTGCGTGGAAAGGTAGGTACTTACTTGTACCATTGTACCTATACGCGTAGTGACGAAGGCCTGTTAAAAGTAGGGTCAAAGGGCGGTCAACTTTTTTTTTAAATTTTATTTATTCAATACGTTAACCACATACAATTTAAAATTACTAAATGCCATCAAAAGCCCTCTAGGGGCTTGAACGATGACATGCGTTCCCAGCTCACTGAGCAATACATAGGTAACAAAAAAAAATCAAAAACTAACTATCATTCAGCACCGTCACACATTAGGAAGGATTTAAGCACCTGTTTGATTTTCCTTCTTACTTGCGAGATTGACGTAGGTTTCGAATTGACGTTGGCCCACCAATCAGCGGCTAGACTGCCCAAACCCCCTTTTTTTACATACGACAGGGAAGCTGAACTGGCAATCTTACCTCTAATTGTCGGAACACAACAATGCTATAAACATCGTTATTATGGCGACAAACTTAGGTAAGACGGTGGTAGCTAGCCTGTCGGGCTCAGAAACCCTACCACCAACCAAACCGAGCAGAAAAATTTCTGCCCCCAGTGGGAACCGAACCCCGGACCTCCCGATCAACACACGGTGGTCTCAACCACTAGACCACGGAGGCGGTTTTATCTGAGATGTAACAAAAATATATTAGCATTTGTTAAAAATAGATTACTTACGGCTTTTTTGAATAAAATTATGTCTAGGTGCTTCACTTTTGAATAATAATAAAAAGAAACATTTCAAATTCAAATTCAATATCCTTTATTCAATTGGGATTTTACAATCACTTTTGAACGTCAGAGAAGCTATGCCATTGGTTCACAAGTCTACGGCGGGAGACCTTGTACTGGAAAGAACCAGCAAGAAAACCAGCAAGGGCTATTTTTTTGTCCCTGTATTGTTATAGAGTCGTCAATTGGAAGCAGAACTCAAAGTAAAAGATTGAGTTCAACTTCCATTACAAGATTAGGTGTGTCAGTGTACATTATACATTTAAATCTATAAATTAAATCTACAATTAAGACCAAGCATTGACATCATTCAGATAACCATTTATTTATAATATCCTTTACTCATTAGAGTCTTTTTTCATGCGCTTTAAACTTATGAAAAGGTAAGTCAGTAACACTCTGTGGAACTTTGTTGTAAAAAGATATACATTTCCCCATAAATGAGCCTCTAGTTTTTGGAGCCTGTACGTTGGAACGGCAAGTTTATTTTTATTTCTTGTATCTTTCCTCCTGTTGCCTCTTCAGACACACCATAATGCTTGAGCTTATTTAGAAGAGTCTGATGATCAACGCAGTCAAAAGCCTTTGACAGGTCACAAAATATACCAATCACATCCTGTTTACACTCCCAGGCGGCAAAAATGTGTTTGAGAAGTGCAACTCCAGCGTCTGTAGTGCAACGACCCTTAGTAAAACCAAATTGGTTCATATGTAGGATTTTATTAATTGTGAAATGATCTGACAGCTGATTAGAAATATTTTTTTCAAATATTTTGCTAAGTGCTGGTAGATCGAAATTGGTCTATAATTCGCAGGATCATTTTTATTTCCAGATTTAAATAAAGGTATTAACTTGCTATACTTCATGAAATCAGGAAAGATACCTTCATCAATACATTTGTTGAAAATGAACGCTAGTTGCGGAGCAAGTTCTTTTATTATAGATTTGATTAAGTGGGTCGAAATACCCCAAAGATCTTCAGTTTTTTTGGTACTGATCATGCGGAATGTTTTTAGAATAGTGTCGGCGTCAATGTGACCAAAATTGAAGCCTATGCTGCACTTCTCTACACTTTGTTCTAAGAAGGCTACAGCCGCATTGGGGCACGAGTTGAGACTACTTGTAGTTGCAAACGCATTTGCAACTGCAATATCCGATTTTATTGCTTTATTATTAAGGCGCTATATCGAAAATATTGGTTATTTTTAATGTAATGTCATAGGTAACTGAGAGATCTTACAGATCTGAAAGTCAAATATGTGTTTCTTCATATCTTTAGCTAGTCACGTACAGAACCGAAAACGCGATTTAAAGATTTTGCCTCGATACTTTTTATTTTTCAAATTACCTCTTAAAAATATGAATATTCAGGATTACTAGTAAACGGTGTTAGGTATTAATTAAAAAGTTCCTTAAATAGGTAGCCATCATCAGTATCTAGAATCGTACAGAAGCATTTTTTTCTAATCATTATAGTTATTTTTTAATAAAACAATTTGTATTTTGTCGCTTACGTCGATAATTTCTAAACGATCTGATTGCATGCGGGCGCAACGCATTCACGACTTTGTTGACATAGATATAAAGACTAGCTGCTTGAGCACGGGGGGCGCCCCGCGTTTACGTATAGACCACGCCTCCCATTGTTTGATTCATTTTCGATATAGCGCCTTAAGGCGCTATATCGAAAATATTGGTTATTTTTAATGTAATGTCATAGGTAACTGAGAGATCTTACAGATCTGAAAGTCAAATATGTGTTTCTTCATATCTTTAGCTAGTCACGAGCAGAACCGAAAACGCGATTTAAAGATTTTGCCTCGATACTTTTTATTTTTGAAATTACCTCTTAAAAATAATAATATTCAGGATTACTAGTAAACGGTGTTAGGTATTAATTAAAAAGTTCATTAAATAAGTAGCCATCATCAGTATCCAGAATCGTACAGAAGCATTTTTTTCTAATCATTATAGTTATTTTTTAATAAAATAATTTGTATTTTGTCGCTTGCGTCGATAATTTCTAAACGATCTGATTGCATGCGGGCGCAACGCATTCACGACTTTGTTGACATAGATATAAAGACTAGCTGCTTGAGCACGGGGGGCGCCCCGCGTATAGACCACGCCTCCCATTGTTTGATTCATTTTCGATATAGCGCCTTAACTTCTAGTAAGAAAGAATTTACACGGCTTTTGGGTTTCCCTGTTTCCGGGTTAATAATATTCCAGGTGGTCTTTACTTTGTTTTTAGATGAGCTAATTTTATTACTTATGTACATCGCTTTTGCAGACATGCACACTTTCTTAAATGTTTTAGAATAATTTCTTACATAATCTATGAAAGCGGGATCACTGGAGTTTACTTTTAAAGCATGAAGTTCAAATAATTTCCTACGGCTTTTGTATATGCCTGGCGTCGCCCAATCACTAAATTTCTTTCTCTCATGTTTGACTTTAATTACTTTTTCTTTAAATATATTGTTACATTCATCTTTAACTACATTTAATAAATTATTATAGAGATTATTCGCGTTGCTCCCCTCGGTTGAATCTGCAATTTGATTAACAACATTTCTTTTAATTTATGTATTATTGTGTGGCATACGCCACCTTGAACATTACAAATATTTAGATATCATGTATACATATATTGTATATTAATTGTAAATACATAGTTTTTAGTTACATTATAAAAATCTAAAATTCTAGTTACCTTAAAAACTAACATTACTTAAAACACTATGTACATATTTACAAGATAGAATTAAACCATAAATATGCATTGTATAAATTATTAAGTTCCTAACTAATCCACTGTCATATTGTACTATCATAGTGAAACCAACCTCTTTCGAGACCTGGCCACTACATTACATTAAATGAAAAACAAATGACAGTTGACTAGTGAAAAATTTTCTCTGGATATTTACTGATGTTTTTCGGCGCACGTATTAATTACGAATTTTATTATTTGTTAATAATTTGCCACCGTCAGAATTAAACGTATTTGTAAATAGTACAAATAAAGTTTGTACATAATTTTCTGTGTATATATTTGTGAAAGCGCAAGAAGAATAGAACAATTTCAACATATTCTATAATTTAATTGTATTATAATGTTCTAAAAAGCATCCCAAAAACAAGTATTTTGAACTAAAAAATAACAATCTATTGTATCTTCGATACACGGATAAAATATATTTCAATTTGGTAACCCATCACGATTTTGGCCACAGGGGACATTGCTTGACTTGGGCGATCGTTATACCCACACCGATCAGATATCTAATTTCACTAAAACACTGACACAAGGAATTTATTATTCAAGAAACAGGTAGGCACGTCACTACACGAATGTTTGGATTCCATTTAGATGAGAAAAGTTAAACGATTAATAACACGAAGGCTCACATGCGAGTTAACGCTCAAACTATATTAGGAACAATGTTGGAGTTATTTTAGATATCTACTCCGTTCCTGCTTGTAGCTACACGGATATTTGCTCTTTGAAAAACATAGAAATTATGCGATGTTAAACTATTATACATTAAAATTTCAAAAAATATCTTAAATTTAAGTTTTTTTACAATACATACATATAAAAACACAAATATTATAAAAAACTTAAATCTAGGGTTCCACTGGCAGCGGAGCACGGCCCAAGCTACCGGTGGTTAGGGCTACAGGGAGAGGAATCTCCGGACAATACGTGCCGTGTCAAGAATCACCGCCTTCTGTATCTGGCCCTTGATCCATCCGTCAAGCGAGAGCCTCTTATGATGTTGGTCGAGACTCTTCGCTATTAAACCGTTCGCAGAAACAACTATCGGAACAATGATCCCACATGGTGGTTACCTCGTGAGCCAAGTCAAGGTACTTACTGGCTTTGTCCTTCTCAGCTTTCACGAGATTCTCATCATGAGGGATAGTGATATCGACGAGCACTGCTCGGCGTTGGCACCGGTCAACCACCACGATATCAGGCTTATTGCAAACAATAGTCCTGTCCGTGATGATAGAGCGGTCCCAATAGAGCAACGCACGACCATTTTCAAGAACTGGAATTGGTACGTACTTAAAGTACGGCGTCTCTTGACTCGACAAGGCCGTATCGAATTGCAAGTTGCTGATGGATGATCCTGGCTACTAGGTTGTGTCTGTGCAAATACTCGCCATTAGCAAGATGAGAACAACTAAAGATAATATGCCTGAGTGACTCTCCGGGACAGCGGCATGCCCGACAGATGTCAACTGTACCGTCCTTCAGGATATATTTTCTATAAAATATTATTATTATTAGCCGCCTCTAACCGTGGTATGGTATAGGTTAGACCACCGGATATTAATCGGGAGGTCCCAATTCCCCATAGGGGCAGAAGTTTTCTACTCGGTTTGTTTGGTGGTATTGCCTCTGAGCCCGTCTGGCTAGCTTTTTTTTTGATTACACTATCGCATCCGCATAGCAGTTCCGTTCTATATGGGCACGGGTCCCCTCATAGAAGTTGATTGCTATTCGGAACCAGGCGACAAATATGACGACGAGGTGGATTTTATTCTAAAACAGAAAATGGAAATATTTTCCTAAATAATGAAATGAAAAAAATATTTTCATGATTTATATAACTCTTCTATACTAATATTATAAAGAGGAAAGATTTGATTGTTTGTTTTTAGTGAATAGGCTTCGAAACTACTGGACCGATTTGAAGACAGGACACATTGAGAATCCTATGTTATAACTGATGAACACAGGCTATAAATTTATTTTTCCTACGGGAAAATATAAAATTCCCACGGGAAAAAAAAGATTTTACAACAGGTGCACAAAACGAACCATTTTTATCCGAGACCTTTAGCATAAAATAGTAATGTCGAGGATAAAATGGTTTTGTGGACGAGTTATAAACTCTGCTTTTCACTTCGATTGCGAGGAAATAAAACAGTAGTATAACATAACATTTCTTTAATTAAAATTCAAAGTAAAATTAGTACAGTTTTGAATACTAAAGGAAATTGTTTTTTGTCTTAAAAAATACACAAGGCAAATAAATTAAAGTAAATATAATAAAATAACAAATTCTATCTATGAACTTCTTGTTGTGTTTGGCTGTATGGTTCATTTTCTTTGCCTTAATATAGATACAGTTATGTATGAGTAGATACGTTAATGCACTTGTGCACAAAATTCGACTTTGTGCAGCCTATATCCTGCACAAATAAGCACTTTCAGAGCATAAGAAGTGAAAACATTATTGACTAATATAATATACTAGCGTGAGCGTCGGTGGCGCTGTGGACTCGACACTTGCCTTCCAATCGGGAGGTCCGGGTTCGAGACCGCCATGTACCACTGTGTTTTTCGTTTCGAATTTCATATGTACATTTGTCTGACACTCCAACGGTGAAGGAAAACATCGTGAGGCTACTTGCATACTTCTGCGAAGAAATTCAAAGGTGTATGTGAAGTCGACCAATCCGCATTGGGCTAGCGTGGTTGACTAAGGCCTAATCACCTTAAAATAGGGTAGGCTCTCGAGCCCCTCGGTGGGGACGTATATGTGCTGTGATGATAATATACTAATATTATATATGGTATTAGTCAATGATGTTTTAAGTATAGAATACAGGTGACAGGATTTTCGTACAGGAACAAACGAAAATATTACAGTAGAAAGGTAATGCTATTATTTCCTTTCTCGTTTTAATGCTGATAATTATAACCGCAGAAAACAAAGGTTGAGCGGTTGAGCTTTGGAATAATATTATATTACAATCTCGACTTTCTCGAGGTAATTCATAGGTTCATTATTTTGTTTATTCCTAAGAGAATAGCACACATACAAGACCATTGCTTATTATTATTTTATGCTCAATTTCGTTCGTAATGTAATTTCTTCCACACCGTAACCTAAGAGGAAGACAGAGATAATTTCTTAGCAGTTTATGGATTTACCGTGCGGGTGCCAGATCCGATGCGTTGCAGACAAAGGAGTGCGAGGCAGCGCCTGGGACTTGTAATTTATAGGTTCATTGTTTTGTTTATTCGGGAGGTTTATTCTGAAGAGCAGAGCACATATTCAAGACCATTGCTTATTGTTATTTTGTGCCTAATTTCGTTCGTAATATAATTTCTTCCACATCGTAACCTAAGAGGAACAGAGACAATTTTCTTAGCAGTCTATGGATTCACCGGGCGGGTGCCAGGTCCATCGCGTTGCAGAGAAAGGAGTGCGCGGCAGCGCCTGGGACCTGCGACCCAGATCGCAGGTACAGATAATAGAAGAAAAGCCAAGTTTAGGTATGAAAATTTACCTACTTTTACGACCTTCATCTGACTGCACGGTAAATTGAAATTTATTGCATGACCCGATACCGACTTAGCGATAAGAGCGCAGGGTTCCCACTCACCGATATGCAGATTATCGTTACAGAAATTACAGAGAAAAATCTAAATTATTACGTGCGATACGGCCAGCGTGCGAGCTGAGTGGCAACCTTTGCCATACACCGGCCTGGCCGGTGCGCCGCCCAAACCATCCATCACGCATTAGCGCTAACCATCACTACTCCTGCTCCTTCCTCTGCCTAACCATATCTGGTAAGATCCTACAGGTGCCGCTTTAGATGTCCTTTGCAATAAAGAATTTACGGTTGACCGTAACAGGTTAAGATCGTTCAGTAGGTTAAGAGATTTCGCTTTTTCCTCTCGCTCCCACTTCTACTGCATAACAGTCTACTGATTTACAGTGTAGTGATTCTTTATGAGTTTATGTGTTAGTAGTATTTGTTTGTTTTTAATACGTGGTTCCTAACTATAGTACCACATTTTGTCGAAATATTTTAACCTGAGAGATACTCAATGTTAGAATCCTCTGCACAGGTAATTACTCCAGATTCTGGTACTGAGTTCTAAGTCTAGCAGTTTAGCTTAGCACTAATATAGATTATCTTATCTATTGCTGCCGCCAGTTAGCAGTGCTTCTATTGCCGTGTTTTAGTTTAAAACGTAAATCAGGCAATAAAATTACTAGGTGACTTGGCATTATGTCACGAATTGGAAACATATATTTTTGTCCCTATGGCGGTATATATATGTAAATCTTACAGTAACTATGGTTCTATCAGTAGGACCATGGGCAAGTAGCATTACCTGTAGTTCAACTGGTAGTACCACAAGCATTTTTCTTGCCCGTAGTTCTATGTTCAGTCTCTAGTTGCAACTTTGGAATAATTTCATTATTTATGAAATACATTTTTATACAACACGGTGGCTACGGTCGCCTATAGAGCATATTATGTTCTATGAACTACAGGTAATGCTACTTGCCCGTGGTCCTACTGATAGAACCACGGACAAAATAAATTGCCCGTGGTACTACCAGTAGGACTACGCAGTAGGACCACGGGCAACAAATGAGTGAAGAAAACCATTAAATGACTGGATTTCACAGGATTCGTAATCTCTATTTATTACCTGTTTTACTTAACTAACAACTTTATCTTACTAACTTTCCATGGAATTTGTACGAAGTTTTCCTTCAGCTAGCACCTTCATATTATTATTACTCGACTACAACTCTTCATAGTTAGCTGTGTTAGTTTTTACAGCCATTTAGCTGGTTATACATAATCGGCCATTTAGCTGGTTACACTTGACTCTTTGAAACTCTATATTTCGGATTGCACAAACGGATCGCTGAATAGAAAAATGGTTTCACTCACCCATTGCATGATATGTTTAAAACAGCTATCCAAAGATATCGCACGTCATGAGATACACGATATAAAATCATCTTCACTTAATTTTTGTTTTCATTATTTGTGAATACCTATGTCTATGCCAAATTACAGCTATAATACTAAGATTCTGAACAAAACCGTAGACAGACAGACGGACATGGCAAAACTGTAAGGGTTTCTTGTTGACTACGGAACCCTAAAACTAGCATAAAATTATTTGTTGACTAAGTCTCTGAAAACTCAATCAGTAGATCAGTATACAGGGCGTCCCACGGCGATGCCACATGGAGGGCAAGTACCTTAAATAGGTACTGTAGATTGAAAATTTTACTGAAAGAAAACCTAATTTTGATTTTAAAATCAATCTGAACTGTATTTTTACAGATTTTTAAATAATTGCCTATATGAACCAGAAATCAAACCCAGTAAAATTAAGAAAATAAACACCTGTTTCTTTATGATAGGTCCCGATCGATAAAGTCAATTACAGAGAACAAATCTCTCTCATAAACATTATCTCTAAAACTTATGGATGACATAAATCTAACAGTACCTACTTAGGTAGTGCATAGTGGGACAAGGCGAAGTAAATAGTAATAAATGTTTTTTTTATATACTACGTTATATTTACTTAAATAATCGCCTGCCTGAATGAGGAACGAACCCACAAATTCTAAAAGAAATAACGTCCTGCATTTTTATGATACCGTTCGCTAGAGCCAATCAAAAGAAACATTAATACACATAGCCCTAAAATGTGTTGAAAATTATAAAAAATCCATAAGACCATCCAAATGGGGACCCTCGGTGGGGACGTATATGAGCTGTGATGATGATGAATCGACACAAATTCATCGAAAAAACACGTCAGCATAGTTTTTCTTTGCAAATCATAAGTAAATTAACGCATTTTTTAGTACTTCATCTCGTCGCATTATCTATAAGGTACTGTTAGATTTAGGCGTCGATGGCGTAGTGCGTAAGGCTGTCGCCTTCCAATCGGGAGGTAGCGGTTCGAATCCCGCCACGTACCAATGTGATTTCATATTTTGAATTCATATGTACGTTTATTCGTCGCTTTTACGGTGAAGGAAAACATCGTGAGGAAACCTGCACACACCTGTGAAGAAAGAATTTCTTTACAGACTGTGTGTGAAGTCGACCAACCCGCACTTGGCTAGCGTGGTTGACTAAGGCCTAATCGCCCTAGTTAGGGTAGGCTCGAGCCCCTCGGTGGGGACGTATATGAGCTGTTGATGATGATGACTGTTAGATTTTATTTTATGGTCGTCCTCAAATTTTTCAGGTAATGTTTGTTAGAAAGATTTTTTCCCTGTGATCGACTCTATCAATCAGTACCTTAAAATGCAGGGTGTCTATTTTCTTCATTTGACGGGTTCGATTCGTGGTTCAGACATGTGATAATTTAAGAAGCTTTGTATGCAGTTGGAATTGTTTTTGAAATCAAAATGATATCTTGTTTCAGTAAAATCTTATATTATCTATGTATGTATAATATATAAAGCTCGATTCGCATTCCCATTGCCATGGGACGCCTTGTATAGCTTGTATAGACAAAATATAAAAAGATAAAACATTCCAAATATCGCCAAACTTCGAATTCTTTAAGTACTGCTAGTATCGGAGTACAACTTCAACTCTGAGTCCACCTGGTGCGTCCCGAATTCGTTATATAAACGAAACTTCGAGCCAGTGCGATAACTTCGTAATTGTTAAAAATAACATCCGTCATAAAAAAAGGGAGACACAAGAGAACGAGAAATTCTGTATTTTTCGTTCACTGTTACTAGAAAGTTTATGGCTTTTCTCAAAGTCTGTTATTTTGTTCCGTAATTTTAGCATTAACGGTAGGAACAACTTCGTTAAAGTAAGCTGGCCAGTTTTTTTACACAGTGAACCATACAGGGCCTGCATGCCTGGCAAGAACAATCATAATATTCACATAACAAAGAAGCGAGGAACAACGTGTGTTTGCCACTTTCTCTTCTACTGTCCACGGCCAGTATTAGACATACTGACGTTACTCCCCAGGGGGTGTATTTAGGGAATGGCTCCGATCCTGAGCGTGCCTCTACAACGGGGGCGGAGAGGCACCGGAGGGTGCTTAAGCCGGGTATGGGTTTTTACTCGAGTCCTACAGCATATCCAAGGGATTGTCAGCTGCATTTCCTTGGAATCGTAAAGACATTCCCCCGCCCTAACATAAAGGTCTACCGACGTTTTATATTTTAATTGCGAAGTAGTATCTTGCGCATCTTACCAGCCGATGCTAGTCGACCTGTAGTAGTAGAATGTGGTATATTCAATTAGCTGAACGTAAATTGCCAGCATCGTACGCGTGGCAAGCACCGTACGCGTTCCGTTTTCGAATTTGTTGTATGAAATAATATTAAACCTCGCGCATTTAAGCCGCACCGTACGCGCCGAATTTAAAAAATATGGTAGGTATCCGGGTATAGAAGGACGAATGCTGATGAAGTCATATAATGCGGCGCGTACGGCGCGTGCGGATATGTGTGTTCACCTGAACCAATGTAATCCAAGGTCTGGGTAAAATCCCATTTTCCGGACTACCCCAGGAGATGTGATGATACCTTCTTGGCTTTTACGAGTAACACTAACTAAGAAGAGGCTTTCAAGTTTAATAACATTCTTTATTATACTATGGCAAATATGGGCGGGATAATTTCTATTGGAAATGTTCACAGTGCTGACGACGCTCGCTCTTAACTCTACTCTCAACTCTACATGTCACGCTTAACTCGGCCGCCATACTCGGTAATGCTATGCGTTTCCCTTTGGCTCCACATGCGCCTATCGTCCCGAAGCTTCGTGCTATGACGCGATACACGCAGATGTGACCAGTCATATTCGGCTATCGTCGAGACCACGTGTAGTAATAAGAGCGAATGCGATTGTGACGCAACTCTGTGGCGCACATGACATCATTATGTAATCAATCATTTTCGGATTGATGAAGTGGTCGGTAAGAGCGCTATTTTCGTGTTGGCATCCCGTACCGACATAAGTGAAGCAATAACTTACTGATTTGATTGTGATTTCGTTTTCATTTCACGTTGAAAGCGTGAAGACAAGTATGGATAGATGTTATTGATAAGATTGAGAAGAAATATTTTCGCAGAACAGAACTGAATGCACGCGTTCTAGTCGTGAATATTTTTTGTTTCTGTTTCTAAATCTTAAAGATACAATTTGTTATGTGTAAAAATAATATAAGATATATACAGGGTATAAGTGACGGTGTCCCTTTTCTTTTAACAGTGAGTTCAGACCATGATCCTCATTTGTAAATAACTAAAATTTTCTCCCGGATAATTCATATTTTTTTTAGATTTTGTTTATTTTTTCAAAATTTTTGGGGTTTCATATAACCAACAAATCATTCTGTCAAAAAACCATAATAAATAAAAACTTTACAATGTAAATGGTATAATTTTTCTATCATACTGCACGCGAAATCAGCTGTTTCGCATCAAACGTCAACACACCGGTGTGAACGGAACAAAAATGTTGCCGGCGCGCCATACATTGTGTAACATGAATAGAAATTAAAAATGAAAACCCCTTTTTTTTTGCTTTGAAAGCTTTTCCGGGAAAAAGAAACATCGGTAAACAAATATTAACATTGGTCTGAACTCACTGTTAAAAGAAAAGGGACACCGTCCCTTATACCCAGTATATCTGTAGAAAGTGGTTGGTTGGTCACAATCTTTACAATTGTACGGACAAGCTTCGAAATTAAATTATAGATCTGAATGTTTCAGTTCTTGGGGTTCGTTTAAGTAACACTACTACTACTACTACTACGCGTTTGACAAACGAACTACGTGTTTGAAAAGTATCTGGATTGACGTCGTGTTTGATGAAAACGTGAACTTTATCAAGCAAGTTTGACAAACATGTTTGATCGTTTACAGGGCTCTTAAGTTTGGGTGTTTAGGCATTAGTCCACGCTGGCCCAGTGCCGATTGGTCGACTTCACATACACCTTTGATTTTCTTCGCAGATGACGTATGCAGGTTGCCTCACGATGTTTTCCTTCACCGTAAACGCGCCGGACAAATTTTAATTGTACATATTATTATAAAATTCTAAAAACGACAAACACATTGGTGTATGGCACGATTGAAGCCCGGGCCTCACAATTAGGAGGCCAGTGCCGATTCCACAGCGCCACCGACGCTCATTATATTGTTAATTGTGAATTTGTTACTTCAAGAAATCAACAGCAAATTTGCATTAATATAGAATGTAATATTCGGGCATGAATATAGCTATTAACATCAAAAAGATCCTCGTGAAACAGCCTGATTTGGGGTCAATCCGACTCAATAAGGCATAATTTGGCCGCATTCATATTTTATTACAGGAATTTCGGGGTTCTCCCTAATATATTCAGTATTGTGGGTCAAGTGGATGTTCTATTACATTACGCCATGATTTATATGAGACGACTGTGGGCTACCTAATAGAAAGTATTGCGCACAAATAATGAAATATGGTAATCGTAGCATTGTTTTCTTTTGTTTTGAGGAAGCATACCGGAGTTTATTAATTAATTGCAGAATCAGATCCTGTGTTCAATGATTATTACAAACTTGCATTATTATCAATTACTCGGCAAACTCGTAATATGATTTCTCATTCCTCCTCCATCATTCTTCTACATCTGTCACCATGAAACCGGTCACGCTCAATTATCTGCCTGCCATCAAGATAGGTAACTTATAACCTACCCAAGAAACTTCAACACAAGGAGTAAATGCTCGATTTCAAACGCACAAACCTTTAAACAACAGAACGTAACGAGACGTAATTTCGCCCGGGAAAACAAATTGCAACATTGCTGGCGACGCAAATAATTCTGATTCTTTAACCATCGTAATAAGATCTACATTTACACAAGGTATACTCGAGGTTAAAATATACCCCTGAAAGTGATCTATACAGAGTTAAGAGACGTGAAAATATTAATGCAGCTCTTCAAAGCAGGTTTTGCGAAGAACGATGAATTGGAGTTGTTAAGCGATTGACATTAGTGTCCATACAAATGTGTTAAGGAAGTGGTTGCTGCTTGTAACGAGTAAAAAAATAATTTTTGACGGTTTCGTGTTTTTGAAGTCGGTTTTTAATTTCTGTAAAATAATTTTCATTTTTATCTTTTTAGTGAATGAATTTTTTTTAATGAATTGAGAAACCCTAATTTATTAAGGTTTCGCTCAATTTTCATAGGATTCTATCATTAGATCCTGACTTTGGTGACCTTGGGACCACCCTTGGAGTATACTCTATCGAACACAAAAATAATTTTGAAAATCGGTTCACAATTGGCGGCGTAATCGCGTAACATACACACAAAAAAATCATACGCATCGAATTGAGAACCTCTTTTGAAGTCGGTTAAAAAATGGTAATAAAATTACATCACGAAAATTACAAACTTAGAGGATGTAGAAAATATATCATTTTTAGGAATTACCATTGACAAGATGTAATTGGAAAGCCCCTATTGACTTGCTAGCATATAAACTGTACAAATTTGTGTAGGTATGCACTAAAAAGAATAAGTCAGACAGTATCTAAAGAAGCAGCAATATCTGCCCATCATGGATACGTAGCTATGGTCTCGTACTGTGGGGAAATTCCGTTAATTAAAGATGTTATCTTCAAAGTCCAAAAAAAATGTATTAGAGCAAAATGTGGTTTTCTCGTTTGAAACGATTATTTAAAGCACTTTGTATTTTGCCTCTTCCTTGTTTATATTTATTTGATTTGACATGTTGTAAAAAAATATTCTGACATGTTTATAATGAATAAGGATTACACACACAGAGGTTGAAAAGGCGATAAAGTATTATATACTTACGCCATGTCAAAAACTAAATTATTTCCAGGAACTCTTATAATATGGCTGATTAGAATATTCAATAAATTACCAGATTTTCTTGCAAAACATACAATTATAGACGATTTAATACTACATTTTTTAATACATTATTGAACGAAGCATATTAAAGTGTTGGAGAGTACCTGTCCGATCGTTAAGAGTTTGCTGCTTAAGAAATGATATTTTGTTCTTATGACTTTCCTTTTGACATTGCCATTTGACCAATGTGGAAATTATGTTTAAAGTTAATTTTATAAATTCTATCTGTTATAATTATGTTTTAGGTGTATTATAGTTATGAAGTACGAAAATTGAAATAATATATCGCGAATTTATTGGCATTTAATTAATTTGTATGGACCTGTTTTCTCGTCACCAAATCCTCAGTGTCTTAAGACAAAAGTTTTCGACCAGTGCGTCCTTCCAGTCATGACATACGGTGCCGAGACGTGAACATTCACGGTTCGACTAGTCCACCAGTTTAAAGTCGCGCAGCGTGCTATGCAAAGGGCTCTGAAAGACCGTATCAGAAATGATGTGATCCGATCCGAGAGAGAACTAAAGTCACCGACATAGCCCGCCGAATTAGCAAACTGAAGTGGCAGTAGGCCATTCGTTGCCCGTTGTCCTACTGCGTAGTCCTACTGGTAGTACCACGGGCATTTTTTCTTGCCCGTGGTTCTATCAGTAGGAATAGGGGCAAGTATCATTGCCCATTGTTCTACTAGGTGTAATAAGAGTAGGTACTTTTTTCCTGGTTCAACTGTACAAAATTAAAGAGTTCATAAGTTATTTATAAATCATATAGCTGGCCATATGAGCCGCAGAACGGACGGCCGTTGGGGTCGTATAGTTCATGAGTGGAGACCGCGACTCGGAAAACTGCGACAAGATTCGATGACGATATACGTAATCTGGCTGGAGTGAATTGGATGACAGTTGCCGAAGATTGGCGTGGCAGTGGCGTGCATTAGGGGTGAGCTATATCCAGCAGTAGACGAGTGTAGGTCGATGATGATGATAAGGGTATGGAACAAACACCTTGTAAACCTTTGCAATACAGGTGTATAAAAATACCACGTCCTTCTATAGTCCAATTAGAATGTGGCGTATGTGATTATCTCGTTGTTGTGTGTGATGAGCTGGATATCCATACTAATTTATAAATGAGAAAGTGTATGTGTGTGTCTGTTTGTTTGTCTGTCTTTCGCGGCAAAACGGAGCGACGAATGGACGTGATTTTTTAAGAGGAGATAGCTGAAGGGATGGAAAGTGACATAGGCTACATTTTGTCTCTTTCTATCCTCCCACTTCCCTAAAATAGGGGGTGGATGTTCGTATGGAGTATTCCGCAATTTTCAAGGTAGAAAGCAAAAAATTGGTATGCGGACTATTTGTGAGTAAAAAAATGGTGCATCATTGTTTTTTGGAAATCTGCCCCCAACCCCTTTAAAGAGGGGGTGAAATTTTATATGGGACTTTTCGCAGTTTTCAAGGTAGGAAGCTAATAATCGGTACACAGACTCTTTGTTGCCAACGAAAAGCCCCTAAAATAGGAGATGGAAATTTGTGTGAGACTCTCCGCAAAATTGGAAAGACATATCGCACCCCGGGTGCGAGACTGTCACTTATGCAAAAATGCAATTTTTCAGGAGAAGCATTTAAAGTTTTGACTTCTCCAAAAAAATGATATTTCAAGATTTAGACAAGATGAATAGCTTATACTACAACGTCAACTTTGAACTTAATTTTGAATAAATAATGGCCACTTAATATTGTAAAAAAGATACTATAAGATTATTTTAAACCTTCCAACCCCCTCAGAAGTGACGTTGTGGCACTAACGAAAAATAATAACTGTAATTATGTCACACTTAGTTAAAAAGAAAAAAAGAACAAATTGTTTACTTAGTTTTATTTTAAATCGCAAATATGCACTGTTATTGGCGTAAGAAATAAAATAAGTCAAAATTCTATAAAATAAAAATAAAAAACTGATTACTTCTTAACATTTTCACAGTGTAGTGTAGCAGAAATACAAAATGGGAATTTTACGTAAGTACGTATACAAACAATGTCAGACATCATGCAGAAAGGAAATGTCCCCAGCGCCTGCTCACTAACTTTCTAACTTGATTTTAGCTGTTTAGTAACTTTCCCATTGTCTTAAATCAATTTGAATTATTTATAAGGTCGTTTTTGTTAAACAATAAGTCTGTATACGTGCTGGGTACACTATTTTTGGATTGCTTTTTAGGTATCTTACTTTGTTTAGATGTAATAATTTTGTCAAGATAGTAATATGTTTGTGTACCAATCTATATAAATAAAAATTGATCTTCGAAATGTATGTACGCCCATAACTTTCGAACGACTGCACCAAATTGGAAAATTCTTGGTTTGATGTATTCGTTATTGTTAGGACAAGGTTTGTGTAATATGAAAATTACAATAATTTAAACAAACATATCAGTAATTTGATTAAAAAACATGGCGATACAAAGTACGCCGGGTCAGCTAGTAGTAAATAAAAAAAATATTTATAATTAGATAATATTTACTGTGGTGAATCAACCTGTTTTACATAATACTTTGTCTATACCTGGAAAATGTAACTGATGGGCAATTACTTAAATTACTTGAGAAGACAAGTTCTTCTTTTACAATTTTCGTCTTTAATTATTTTTATTCTGGTATATATCTAGTTTTTCTTTCTTTTTCTTCACAATTTTCTGCAAATTATTTTTGTTCCTTGAATTAAACGTCTAAACAATTATGTTTGTTTTACGATTTTTAGTACGACTTGTGTTCTAGATTTTGTCGTACAGAGTTATAGAAAAACTAGCTTCTGCCCGCGACTTCATCTGCGTGCACTTTAGAATTTCGTCTAAAGCTTCGCTCGTCAACAATTTTTAATCTTCCCACGGGAACTATTTGAGAGATCATTAAGGAATATAAAGTACATGTCCTTTTCCATAGCATAGGTGACATGCATAACAAATTTTAAAGCTGTCTGCCCGCGGCTTAGCTCGTAAACAATTTTTCCTCGGAAATACTTAAGGAATCGGTATAAAAGGTAGCCTATGTTCTTTTCCATGTTAAAGGCTACATGCATGCCAAATTTCATCCAAATCCGTTCAGCCGTTTTTGCGTGATTGAGTAACAAAAATTCAAACATCCACACTTTCACATTAAAAATACTAGTAGGATTAAAGCTCTGTTGTATCTCCAAATTTGCTGTCTAAGTAGTTACTTAGATACTATGAGTGTAGTTTCGGTTTCTTGTGTAAAATTCAATCGGCAAAAATTGGGTGCTCATAAATAAAGGTACACTAAGAATCATTCGTATTCAGGATACATGGGGCCGAGACGTGTCCCGAAAACTGGTAATCCGGAGCTGATGCCTGAGAGCAGCTTTCATTACTTTGTGCGAAACTGTTGGGTCAAACTTTGTTGTGAGTAGGTAGCTCGTTACGAGCTACTCACAATATTGTGTATAATAATATGTCACCGGAAAATAACAGAAAAATAAGCGGCAGTTGAAATGTACTATTTAACGTAATAAATTTTAGCTAATTATGTTCAGCTAATCGATAATCGAGCGTCGGTGGCGCTGTGGACTCGGCACTTGCCTTCCAATCGGGAGGTTCGGGGTTCGTGACTGCCATGTACCAATGTGTATTCCGAATTTCATATGTACATTTGTCTGATGCTCCTACGGTAAAGGAAAATATCGTGAGGCAACCTGCATACATCTGCGAAGAAATTCAAAGGTGTATGTGAATTCGACCAATCAGCACTAGGCCAGCGTGGTTGACTAAGGCCCAGACACCCTAACATAGGATAGGCTCGAGCTCCTCCGGGTAAGGACGTATATGAGTGGTTAAGATGATTTAATCATACACAAATGGACCAATCGCTGCTCAGTGTACAATTTTACGTAAAACTGACAACCGTAACATAATTCACTGTTCTCTAATTGGTCGATAGCATTAGTGGCAACCTTGTGGCAACTGTTATTTCTTAAGCCACATGGTCCGTTTTACTATTTTTTAACCGACTTCAAAAAAGGAGGAGGTTATCAATTCGGTTGTATTTTTTTTAATTTTTTTATTTACATGGAAAACCAACAGCAATCAAATTAAAATAGTAGTGACAGTAGTTACGCAATGAGCCAAAAACGGTTCTCACTTATAGAACATAAAAAATTAAACTTACATGTAACGAGTGCCTCCATACATTATAAAAAAGGGTCGGTCTCATGATGTCCAGATAGCATTAAGACTACACTACTCTAATGACTATATCATAAAAATGACTAGGTATCATTTCGTCTAGGTCTTTTAATTGACTACATCCGTTTAATGACTAGGTCGCAAAATGACTACATATCATGTTTGACTACATCTTATAATGCAAGTACAGTCAAGTGAAATAAGTATGTTGCAGGTAGGTGGGTACCTTTTTTATCTCTATTCAGTGTACCCTTAAGATGGTGAGTATGGGAAAGTAAAACATGAGTAAAATATTTACCACTACGTTTTTGTAGATGACACTTGAAATAATACCTAATATAGTTATTAAATTATTGTGTTACTAGCCACTTTGATTGGCACATTAGCACATTCAAATAAAATCTTATTATTTATATTATAAATGAATAATAAGATTTTATTTGAATGTGCTAAAAAGAGGAAAATAAACTTATTTATAACATGACACAATTTTTATGATAATATAAATGCTTGTGGCGAGAATGTAGATAAACAATAAGTAATACAATATCTTTATAACTTGGTCTTGAACTCATGTTACAAGTAATTCTAAGAATAATATGTTTTTATAAAAATCGTAAATCTCGTGACAAGCTTATAAAAGCTTGTCGCGAGATTTACCATTTCTATAAAAACACGTAATCCACCGACATTGACTGTACAAAAATATGTAATCCGCCATTTTGTGACGGCGGTCATCTTGAATTTACATCAATTCTAATTAAAGATAATTTGCATTAATATAACAACTAACTTGGAAACTGACAAGTGGGTCAAGTGTAACTTGCAAGATTTAATCCAAACCAACACAAATTGCAAGTTAAATAAAAGCTTGTAAAAATCATGACGTAGTTTCAACTGACTGTACATTCATGAAACAAAAGAGAAACTAGAGGAATAAGCTATGTAGTCATTTTGCGACCTAGTCATTAAACGGATGTAGTCAATTAAAAGACCTAGGCGAAATGATATCTAGTCATTTTTATGATATAGTCATTAGAGTAGTGTAGTCTTAATGCTATCTGGACATCTTGAGACCGACCCATAAAAAATGTGGAACTCTTCACGATTTTGCGTGTCATCCTTGCGCAGGGGCCATGCTAATCTTCTCTGTATCGTTCCAATTTTAGTATATGTACTGCCGAAGCAAGTACCTCATAACTCCGTCATTTTTAAACCGATTTCCAAAATTATTTTTGTATTTGATAAAGTATACTGCAAGGGTGGTCCCATGGTCACCAAAGTCAGGATCGGATGATGGGATCCCATAGAAAATCGAGGAAAATACTAATACCAGCTCATGCTCATGGAGCTGGTATTAAATTCGGGTTTTCTTTCACTAAAAAGATTTCATTCACTAAAAAGTTAAAAATAATTTTTTTTTTACAAAAAATAGAACCGACTTCAAAAATACTGAAAACTTAAAAATAATCTTCTTCTATATTGAAGTCGGTGACAAATTTTAACACTTTCTAGGAGATCATCGTTTGGCGCCGACGAAGAAGATTATTTTTAAGTTTTCAGTGTTTTTGAAGTCGGTTCTATTTTTTGTAAAAAAAAATTATAAAATACGATTGGACGGGTTCGATTAGTTTACCGGTTCGTTAACCACTAATAGTGGTTAACGAAATTACACATCGCCAGTAAAACACCATTTCAATCTCACACAGTATTCAATCACACATACAAACGCTGATAACAAAAACATCGACAATATAGTTTACACTAGAATCATTATGAATTACACCTGGCTTAAGCTTGTGTATTTTATTAAACCAGTATTACTTGATAATCCGGAGTGTAGAAAAAAACAATAATAACGAATAATTACGAGTATCAGATAAGATGAAAAACAAGAATTGATTCCAGAAGCAAACTTACGTTATCTAGGAGACCACTTTCAAGAATGTATTTATTATTTTCTTATATTGCCTGGTTATTTGGTTGTCTGGTAGAGATTGCCGCTTTGGCTATAAGGCTGCCGTTAGTTTATATTGAGTTTCTTATATTGCCTGGTTAATTGGTTGTCTGGTAGATATTGACACTTTGGCTATAAGACCGCCGTTAGTTTATATTGAGTTCATAAAGGTAGTGTGAATTTCATTTAATGAGCAATAAATATGTTCATTCATTCATTTTTCATTGGATTACGATATGTTAACAAATCTACGTGTAGTAACAAGATTTTTGATGAAGTCGTAGAAAAATAACTATAATTTTAACATTGACTTGTGGTGAACCCTCAGACCAAACGACTTACTATAATATTGTAACACAAATTTATGTCAGTGGTACTTAATGGCTTACTACATTCGTAAATTACCGTATAATAGGTTAATAATGATGGGTTCAGAAAACCCGTCCCCGGTTCTAATGCACGAAATTTGGAAAGTTATAAAGCCATAAAACTCCTAAAGCATCAAAACTTCATAGTGATTACTTTTCTTGGAAGTAATCCGGTTGAAATGTATTATTGCTAGAGTGAAATCCTTATTACTTACAAAATCAAGGAGCTATAGGATACCAACTATGAGGAAATGGTCTATTAGTGCTACTATTATTGAATACAGTGTTTTGGTACGGTAATAGTATATATTATTATCGTGGCAACACCGACCGACGCCCTCAGTTCTTAATTTCTTTTTTTAGCCAGTAAATAAAAATCAAAACCCCAAATGGTTTCGTAATTTTAATATTACATTTTTTAATGTTTTAAATTGCTGTAATCTTACACCATTGCCCAGTACATAATGATCTTGACTTGTAATGGGCCATCATAAGCCATTGTATTTTATAATAATAATAATAAAACTCTTTATTGCACACAACGAAAAAGTATAACAGGAAAAAAAAATAAACAGAAATGTAGCAATGGGCGGCCTTATTGCTAAAGAGCAATCCCTTCCAGGCAAACTCAGAAGTGGGGAATGTATACACAAAGGCGATTCAACAGGGGGAAGGGTATAAGTACTACCCCGCGTCAATCCTTGTCTCTCCAAGGCCCAAACACATCTGAACAGTGCTAGTTTATGCCAAATTACGGCTACACTAACGGGATACAGCAATTTAAACAGACTTTTTTACTAAGGTATCACGCTGGACAGCCCTTAATATACATAACATGCAAAAGCTGAAGAAAAAGCCGCCCACGATCTGGTGGAAGGCTGAAGGGTGGTAAGTTTTCCAGCGAAGTATCTGGGTAATAGAATTACTCTCCAGGTCCGGCTTTGTGATCTTCACAGAGCTAAGGAACTTCCTGTAGTTAGGACTGCTAGAGCGGTCCGGCCTGCGACAAAAAACAGGCCTAATGCCGTCGAGCTGCGGAAAAGGCTTGAACAAAGAAGTGAAGCCATTGTGTACTGGACCCTTACGGCCTTATTAATAAAAAAAATTACTCCTTGGATCATCCTCGGATTTGTTACTCCGTGTTTTGTCTTGTTTCCGCACATGTCAGCTGTCATATGTCAAAGTAAGACAAAACACGGAGTAACTAATCCAATGATGATCCAAGGAGTAAAATTTTTATTAATAAGGCCGTTACAGTCTGCATTTTGTTGTACCTCTCGGTAGAAAAGCTACGAGATATTGCGTAGTCGTCGTAGATCGTAGCTTATTGACCGTAGCAAACGACGACATTGCCGTAGCAGTTAGACTACAGACTACAGAATGATGTAGAGTGCGGTCCATAATTAATTGATATCAGCGCTCGTGTGCGCTATTTGCACGCAAACATTCGGTTCAAAATTGCTTATGTGCGCATTTGTAAGCGGTATGACGTAATCGATGACGTCATCAATTGATGCTGACAGAAAAGAGGTAGTGCACAGGGTCATAGTGTCTCCTATGAACTGTCAATGTCAACATCAGTTTTCAGCGGAGATTTATTTGTATTTTAGTTTGTTCGGTTTTTTTTTCATTAGATTATCTACACTAAATACAGAAGTACTCTGTATAGATAATGGAGGCACAATACATGTCTCCCCCCCTCATTTTTTCTTGTCAAATAATATTGACTGTCTGTCACCTTGACAGACACACATATCGTAAGCTCGATCCAAAATTGATCTGAGTGCTTACGTTCGTGAGCAGTGCAAACGATTTGAACGGGTTGTTTGCACGAATGCAAACGTTTGCACTGATATCTGACTATGAACAGCACCCGTAGACGTTAGTTCGTAAGGTTTTTCCTTCGTTTCTTGCACCCCTATTAATTAATTTATTATTTTTGTGATGCGGCGAATGAGTTTTTATAAATTAATAATACGATTTACATCTAACATTTTTTAATTTCTATGATATATAAGCCATATTAAGTTATTAGTAATTTATTCTTGCCGAATATAAAGGATTTGGATTTAAAACAGGATTATTTAGAAATATTGGGTAACTTTCAATGAGAGAGATAAAATAAAATTAAGTAAAAGAAATGTTCGCGCATTAATTTGGAACATTAGTGAAGCCATCTTAGTGACAAGAAGCGACGATTAAGAGCAAGCGCAACAGCAGTCACCGCAACGTCACGAAGACGTCACATATCGTCTGACAGCATGACACAGCCTCGCACCAATTAGCGGTCTCCAGGAGCGACCGTTATTTTTTACGTTTGAAGCCATTGGTTATAAATTGTTCCCTGACCCCTTTCCTTCGAATTTTGTATTTTTGACGCTCACTTCAATTATACTCAAGTACACCGCAACACACATTTTTATCTTTTACGACTCCTACCAGAGATAGCCTAAATTTAAGCAGCATTTTGCACGCGGCTGCAACAAGAAATGTAATACCATTACTAGGACTCAGCATTTTTAAATATAACACCATTAAATGGAAATTTAAAGTAAAAAGAAAATAATAACATGGAATTTAGGCACGGTTCCAACTCTCGACCTTTGTTTGTCTCGTAAAACTACTCTAAATAGCAATACAAACTCACCACTTTTAAGCTTTAAGACAGACAAACTTGCATGTTTGCAGTCAAGGCGAAACTCTTTAAGCACCGTCTTAAAATGTAAACAGCGACCGTGAACGTATGCCGGCTGCTTGCCAAGCCAAAGCGGAGAATATACTCGTAATACTGTATTTAAATTGCTCTCGAGACCGCAAAGTAACGTGTTGGAAGTCTACAAGTTACAAATGTCTTTATGCTGCAATATACAAGGTGTTTGGTATACCCTATCAAAATGAAACCTAGTCATGTTAACATCTTCTAATATACAGAGTTCCTTTTTTATCACACCGGATAATTTAAGGGACGCTTCAGGACACATCCGTTATTTTATATACAATAAATAAAAGAGTAAAAAATAATAAAAATACTGCATTAAAGTAGTGCAGTATTTTTTGGATATTTTAGAAGATTAATATAAAATTAATAGGTGACTTATTTTTTATTAATATTTAAATCATTATGCTACCGTGTCCTGAAACGTCCCTTAAATTATCTGCGGTGATAAAATATCGTATCCCTGTATAAAAATCTCGTGTCATTGTGTTTGTTATCGAACTAAACCGAAACGCATTCGGATTACCGAACTAACGAACGGCGGCATACAAAATAAACAAAATAAACCTCTCACGCCAAGGCGTATGTGAGGTTCCCCTCACATACGCCTTGGCGTGAGTATGCCCACTAACCTCGTATCCACCCCTGCTATTGTAAAGTGAGTACACGCCGAAGAGGGATGCGTCGCTGCCTGATGGGGCCATGAAAATTCGGATGAACAATTCCACGACCTCGTTGCTTAAAGCAAGCCTATCTACCTCCCCCCAGAGCGGGTTGGCTGACGACGATCTCCTGGGGCATCCAGCGGACTGACGATTGATCGACGTAATATATCTTAGTTTCCTAAATCACAAGAGAAATTAACATTTTTAAGGATTCTACCTTGGAGATCTGCATTGCTTAGCCGCTCGAAGCCTAATTTTCCCACAGTAGAAATGGTATGTATTCTGTATCTGTAGTCTGTGCCTCGGTAAGTAAAATATTACCCTACCCTTAAAGTACCGACCGACCAATCCGGATGCTCACGAAACGCACCCTCACGTAACGGAAAGAGCAACCATTGTATGTAGCAGTTGTTATTCAAAATCGCTTTTGTTCTGTTTACAGATTAATTTGAATGTGTACAATAGAAAATTTAATTACCCGATCTTGTCATCAACATATTAAGGTTCACTGACCTCCAAACCGTAAAAGATCTACGCCTTTCAAAGCAAAAAAGTGAAGGCCAAAAATCCCTAATCTATTTCCATCAATACGAATTCCAGCGAATTATTGTGTTTGGTCCTCCGAGCCGGATTTCCAATAAAAGGCTATATGGTGACGTACATTTACTGATTATTCCTACACGGACCAAATCCAGAAAGCTCCTATTAATCTTAATTTGATAGAACGGGTTGGATCTGAATTAAACCTCTGTTCACACAAACAGCTCGACGTCTTCAATACGAACACTAGACATGGATTTAATTAAACGTGGATATAAATTTATTTAGTAAGTACGAAACGGCAGCAAATTATTACCGCTTCCATTTAATTCTCTGTTTCATTAGAGGTACAGCTGTGTCGCAGATATTTCTGCTCTAAAGTTGACAGGGCTCATGTTTGGTTCCCTCGAGAATTGAGATTCGTCTCGGTGATATAAATGTAATGTCCTAGTGAACTTCACAACAGTGTGGTACTCTTTATCTATATGATAATAAGGGTCGTTTTCATCGTGATCGCCTTTGCGCAGCAAGGGCATCATATACCGCAATGGTATTAATATTCTATTGATCAGACCCATGTCTGAGGGGGCTCCTTTTGTCAAGACACATGACACCTTGCAGACTGGTAGTGGATTAAAGTTCTTAAAACTGAAAGGCTTAAAGAACTTTATCAGAATAGTTCAAGAATGCAGTCTAAGGCAGCGTAATTACCCGCACCCAAAGGATGAGCAGGTTACCTTTTACGTTTTTTTGTTGCAATTAAGTTGGCAAGCAAGCATACTGCCCACCTAGTGGTAAGTGGTAACAGTCGCCTATAATACATGTGGCTCCTGTGATATTCCCAGCAAAACTGCAACCCCCACAAGAACCACAGTGTACGATGCCAACTTGTGACATCACATGTAAAGTCATGGTACCCAGTAATTTCACTGCCATATCTTCAAACCGGAATACAGCAATGCAAGCACTGCTGCTTGGCGGCAGAAATAGGCAGATATAGTCGGAGGTACCCATGCAGAAAACGACGAGAATAGTGAAGAATGAGCAATCCATGCCTATGACTTCATGACATGAATAGGTGTCACCGTAGTTTCTTTCTCCTAACCTGGGTAAAAAGTTGACTTTGACCAGCCATTAGGTTTACACTCTCGAAAAGAACATTGGATCCTTATTCCAAATTCCGTGATTCTTGAGTAGATAAAATTACTTAGATCGTTACATTCAAAGTCTGCGCAATAACGAACCAAGTTCATATTCATATTCATATTCGTTTATTTCATAAAACATGGGTAAAAGGTACATTGGTGTTAAAAATAAGCCATGATTCGCCTTATAGGCATATGAAAATAGAAAACAGACTTGAACATATTAAATTAGTAAACAAGCTTAAAAAATGTCAATATAATAACAAGCTCGGTATTATTTAATAATTAATATCAACCACAATATAATGTCTGTTTATAAGAAGTTACACCAGATAGTTTAGATTTAGAAGCATTAGTAAATACTTACATATAATAAATGTCAAAAATTATAACAATTTAAATCAACAATGTCAATGAGTTCTCTGACAATGCTTTTATTGAGCAGCCCACTCAAAGTACTGAAATTGCTCCTATTGAGCAATACTGTGGTAGTGAAACGACTGTCAGTAATGTTACTGATTATATTTTTAATAAATCTTTAAATTAAGTAATGAGACAAAAGAGACATCCTCTTGCTTATCATTAGGTAGAAAAGATACTGAAAACTTTGTAAATGTATTGCAAAACCCATTTGAAAACAAAAATAAAGTAAATCTTATCAACCTGGTGCACCAGAAGTGCACCAGGTTTTATTCATTCAGATATTGATAAGATTTATTCATTCAAGTTCATTCAAGGAATGTTAGGCAAGGATCTGGAAGTGGAATTATTCTTGAACTGTAGTAATGTAGACATCTTTTGTGTAACTGAACACTGGCTTAAAAGTTATCAGTTCATGTTTAATTTCAGCAATCATCTGGTTGGTAGTTCGTTCAGTCGAGAAAAATCAATTCGTGGTGGTTCTTTAATAATATTAGATAAAAAGCTGAAATTTAAGGATCGTAAGGATATTGTGAGTCTTTCGATTGAGCGAACAATAGAAATAGCCTGCGTGGAGCTGGACCAGATTATTGTATTAAGTATATACAGGCCTCCTTCAGGATTATATGACCTTTTTGAAGATACTATGGATGAAGTATTGAAAAAAGTGTGTAGTTCCACAAAACAAACCATTGTTTGTGGTGATTTTAATATTAATTTATTAGAAAATTCTAGTTTATCTATTAGGATTAAAAATCTGTTTTGGTCATATAACCTTGGAAATTTATTTTTGGAGCCAACAAGAACAACTCAATCGTCTGCTACATGCATTGACAATATTTATACAAATATTGTTCCTTTAGCAAGAAGAGTTTTTAATAATTTAGAATCTGACCATTCTGGACAAATTGTTACCATTCCACTTAAATGTAAAAGCATGGAAAAAAAGAATATCACTGTTGTACCAAAGACTGCTGGTCGCTTAGAACGGCTGAAAAATAATATTGGTATTAAATTAAATTATATAGGTTATGAAGAAAATCCAAATAAATTATATGAAATTTTTTTTCATACATTTTGTTCTGAATTTAAAAATATTTTTATTCCAAAGACTATATCGGTTGATGGCACTTTAGCTTTTAGTGAATGGGCTACACCAGGTATTCACAAAAGCAGAATAAAACTTTTTGAACTTTACAATGAACGCTCATTCAATACTAGTGATGAATTAAAACTTTATGTAAAAACTTATTCCAAAGTGTTCAAAAAAGTTTGCAAGCTTGCTAAATCTAATTATTTAAGTTCAAAAATAAAAAACAGTAGTAATAAAATTAAAATGACATGGAATATAATAAATAATGAAACTGGAAAAGCTAAAACTACTAATAATCAATATTGTTTGAATGTTGATGGTAAGAAGGTAACAGTTGACACAGAAGTAGCTGCAGAATTTGAAAAGTTCTTTACTGATATTCCAGTCTCAATCACAAAGTCTTTGGATTCATCCCCCGCTATTGCTGAATCTATAGTAAAGGATCATGTTAAAGTTTGTAATGATAAATTCAAATTTGTACACATTAGTGGAATTGATATAACAAAGTCATTTAAAACTTTAAATAAAAAGAAAACTGCGGATCTGTGGGGCAATTCCGTTGATGTTACTAAATCCGTAATTGAAACAATAGCTCCAATACTTGCTAACATTTTTAATGATTGCATTGACTGTGGTGTATTTCCTGATCTTATGAAGCTAAGTAAAATTATTCCTTTACATAAATCTGGTAGCACATCAGACCCCAGTAATTTTAGACCTATCTCTGTGCTACCTACTTTTAGCAAAATTTTTGGAAAAATAATGTTGGAGCAAATGCAAAGTTATTTTAATAGGAATAATCTTCTACACTGTAAACAATTTGGTTTTAGGAGGGGTCGCTCAACAACCGATGCTGGTGTTGAGTTAATACAACATAAATTCGAAGCCTGGGAAGACTCACACGATGCGTTAGGCATTTTTTGTGACTTGTCCAAGGCATTTGATTGCGTTTATCACGAAATCTTGATCAGAAAATTACACCACTATGGGTTTCGTGACACTGCACTAGATCTTCTAATCTCTTATCTAAGTGGGAGGATTCAAAAAGTAGACATCAATGGAAAAAGGTCTCAAGGTTCTGCAGTTAAAATGGGAGTTCCGCAAGGTTCGATTCTTGGTCCTTTTCTATTTCTTATATATGTCAATGACCTCCCTGATTTTGTACAGGATAGACATGAGATGGTATTATTTGCAGATGATACTTCACTTTTATTTAAAATTAAAAGAGGTGTGCAAATTAATGGCGATGTAAATAATTCTATCTCAAGAATTGTTCACTGGTTTAATGTGAACAACCTGTCACTTAATGAAGGGAAAACAAAATGTATAAAATTTGTTTTACCCAATGTCAAAGAGGTTCACACCACTGTAAAAATAAAGGATATGGGTGTTGACCCTGTGGACACCACAGTATTTCTTGGGATCACACTTGATTCTAAGCTGCAATGGGGCCCACATATCGATAAATTGTCAAAGAGACTTAGTTCTGCAGCTCACGCTGTATGGAAAATACGTCAACTGACTGATGTTGATACAGCAAGACTTGTATACTTTTCTTACTTTCATAGTGTGATGTCGTATGGTATTTTGTTGTGGGGAAATGCTGCCGACATTCAGATTGTTTTTGTACTGCAGAAAAGGGCTATTCGAGCAATCTATAACCTTAAAATGAGAGATTCTTTGCGAGAAAAGTTCAAAGAAATTGGTATTATGACAGTAGCGTCGCAATATATTTATGAGAATCTAATATATGTTCGTAAGAATATTCATGTGTTTTGTAAAAATAGTGATATTCATTCAGTTAATACTAGACAAAAGAATATGTATATGTATATGTAGCTTTACCAAATACCAGGCTCCAAAAAATTAATAATTCTTTTAGAGGCCTGTGTATACGTTTCTACAATAAAATCCCAAGTTGTATACAAGAACTTAGCTTAAACAAATTTAAAGTTGCAATCAAAGATGTACTTATTAAAAAAGCATATTATAAAGTGTCTGATTACATGACGGACAAAAAAGCTTGGGTTTGAACTCTCAATTCTAATATTTAACAATGTATTGCGTTTTGTTTCAAAGAAACGTTCAGTGAGAGCAATTTATTTATAATCTAAGTTCACGCACTTCTCTCAGAGATAGCTTATATAATGTGAATTAACACATCTATTCTTGTAATGGAAGTTGAGCTCAAACTTTTGCTTTGAGGTCAGCTTCCAATTGACGACTCTGTAACAAACCAAAATTGTAAATGGCGATTTAAAAGAGGAGATAAAAAATTTAGACCTTTCGAGTTTCTTGCCTGTTCTTCTCGAGAAGGCTCTCCCAATTTCCGAACAGGTGTAGAATCAACTTTTTTTTTTTTCATTCCTACTTGTATTTGCAGACATCTTGAGTATATTTAGGATGTATGCACATACAAGGTTAATATAATTTCTTTAAATTAGATTGTTTTGCTTTGTTTTGACGTCAATAAGTGCCTGTAAAGGCCTATGTTGAATAAAGATTTTTGAATTTTGAATTTGAATTTGAAAGTAGTAATTAAATTAAAATGGTAATACAAAATACAAAAAAAACTACTTACATGCTAAAGACCGTCAAAATTAATTATACTTACAATGTCAGTTAAAAATTTCATAATAATAAATGTCAAAAAAAAATAGATTTACAATGTCAAATTAATACTAGAATAAGAAATTGAGTAAACTAACTATTAGTCTAATGTAAAGTGTCAACAGATATAGTTTCCATTATTTAACTAATTTATTATTTAAAAAAATTTCAAGACTGTAATATGCCTTACCAGCAAGGAAACGATTGAGGGCAGTCTTAAACTGTTTATTGTCAGAATTTGTCCGTATAGATAATGGAATAATATTATCAATAGTAGGTACAATACAATTTACACTAATTTTGCGAAGTGAAGGCTTGTAACTATGAACTACTTTCAATTTGCCCGCTTGACGACTTCCGTTGGGATATGTTTCAAAATAGTGCAAATTGTTTCTAGCAAAATTAGCAATCTCACTGATATAATATAGATGTAGTCGTCAATATTTCATGTTTACGAAAATAGTGTTCACATGAGTCTTCTTTCTTCAAGCCAAACATTGACCTTAAGCATATCTTTTGGGCCTTAAACACTCTTTGTTTATCCGTACTATTGCCCCAGAACATTATGCCATATCTAAGAATAGATCCAATATATCCATAATATGCTGTTAAAAGTGTTTTAATTGTAGCAACTTGTCTCAATTTATACAGCGCGTAAGAAAATTGGTTTAATTTTTTTTTACTAAAATGTCAATGTGAGGCTTCCATGACAACTTACTATCTATTGTTAATCCTAAGAATTTTATAATGTTCACTTCTTTTATTGGAATTCCTAAATGATTAATGTCAATTTTTGATGGAAAATTATTTCGTAGTTTAAAATTCATCATATATGTTTTAGTTAAATTGATCGTCAGATCATTTAATGTCATCCACTTAATAACTAATATAAGAGTATTATTAATGTCATGTTCTATATCATGTATATTGTCGCATGTAAATAATATAGTAGTGTCATCAGCAAAAAGAGTCATGAAGTGATTGGTTACATTACAAAGGTCGTTTATATTGTAATATGTTGATGGTAGATGATGTTCAGTGAAACACATGTTGCGTCGGAGACAGTCGTTTATTGAGTGCCAAAGGTGCTATGAATAATTTACAGTACTGTATTACTAAACAAGGTTGCGACACATACATTTCCAGAATTATTAACATGTCAGCATAACGTGACTTGGGTCAAGTTGTGTAATAAATATTATTTGATTTACAATATAATAATTTATATGTGTATACTTCATCTCCCCCGAAAAAGATACAAGCTATCCCCTCCGCACACAAAAAAAAAAACATAAACGTAAATTACATAAAAAAAAATTAAACAGAAATTATAATTTTATAAAATTTTCTCTTAATAATAAAATAACCAATAAAATTATTTTATAAACAATTTTGTAACATTTTTATGCACAACATATTCCTTATTGTGCTTTTTAATTGTTACATTTGGAGACAAGTCATCTATTACTTCAAATGGACCAGTATAAATATTATCTAATTTATTTCCGGTTTGGTTTTTTAACAATATTAGACCTCCTTTTTTATACTGTACAGGGTTTTTATGCTTATCATGCACAATTTTTCTAAGTTGTTTGCTTTGAATTAAATTCTTCTTGGCATCAAAATGAGCTTTTTGTAGCCTATACTTTAATTCTTTTACGTAATCACCAAAATTATACAATGGTTCAAGTGTTCTATACAAGTTGCTAGGTAAATTACATAGTTTTCCAAAAACTAATTCGTAGGGAGTGTATTTTGTTTCGGTATGTACAGTCGTGTTATATGAAAAACACCAAAATGGGATCCAATCGCTCCAATCCGTGTTATTGTTTGCACATTGTGTCCTTAAGTATGCTGCTAAGTGTTTGTGACTATTTTCAAGGGAACCTAAGGTTTCGTGGTGGTATGCTGTAGAGTTTAATTTATTAATTCCTAATAATTTACAAGTTTCCGTTAACACCGAGGACATAAATTCTTTCGCTTTGTCCGTGATGATTTCACTCGGGATGCCATAGCGTAATACAAAATTGTTTACAAAACTACTAGATACTGTAATAGTATCCTTTGTCCTTAATGGGTAGGCTTCTATGTACTTACTAAGATCGCATTGGATCGTTAAAATATACTTATAATTATTATTATCTAAATCTAGTGGGCCCATTAAATCTAAACTGATTCTTTGAAAAGCTGAATCAGGTGTAGTCGTGATAGACATTGGTTCTTTTGTATACTTATTTGTATACTTATGCAATTGGCAGCTTTTGCATCGTCTTACATAATTGTTGACGTCATTAGCTATACCTGGCCAGAAATAATATTTCTTGATGTTATTTAACATGCGATTTACCCCTGCGTGACCGCTAGTGGGCAACAAATGAAAATCATTTAGGATAACTTTTTTGTCATCGTCATCAAATATTCGTAATACATCTCGTGTTACGAGGAATCGTGATAGCTTAAGTTGCAACTTTTTCATTTCGCGCAATAAATATTTTAAATTACGCTCATTATTTTTATTTTTTATTACTAGTAATTCTTTAATATTTAAACGTACACATAATCTCTCGCTAACACCTGTATGGTCGATAACGATCGAGAGTTTAGAAAAATGGCTGATTGCGAAGGAACAAACGAACAGTTGTTCTGTATAATATTATTATCTCTTTTAAAACATTCTCGTCATATTTATCAGTGAAAATTAACTCTACGATATCGTCAGGTGGCTTCAGAACTTCCACGGCCGTAGGTTGATCAGGCCTAGAGGGCGCGGTGTGTTCTGTAGTCAGTCTGTCATTTCCGGTAATATTTAATTGTCGTCTTTGACCTCTTGTTAAAACTGATACTACATGTTCATGCATTTGTTTTAAATCCTTGCAAGTCATCGGAAGTCGACTTAACGCGTCTGCAGCTGCGTTATTTCGACCCGGAATATACTCAACTTCGAAATCGTATTCCTCTAGATATAAACGGAATTTAGTTAATCGACTAGAGGGGTCATTGAGGCTAAACAAATAAATAAGAGGTTTATGGTCGCTGCAAATTTTAAATTTTCTCCCATATAAATATGGTCGAAAATGCTGTACAGCCCAAACAATTGCTAGTAATTCCAATTCGATAATTGGATACCTAGTCTCGGCAGGTTTCAAATTGCGGCTGGCATAGGCCACTACTTCACCATTGTTATTCGATAAAATGGCACCTATCCCAACTTTGGAAGCATCGGTTTGTAATTTAAATATATTTTCTTCGGAAAAATCGGGGTACTGGAGAAGTGGGGGGTTGGTAAGAGCAATCTTTAAATTATTAAATGCGGTTTCACATTCAGAACTCTATTCAAACTTAACACCTTTTCTGCATAAAATATTAAGTGGGTATACTATGCTTGAAAAACAAGGAATAAACTTCCTGTAGTAATTTGCAAAGGCTACGAAACGTTTAATTTCGTCATCACTTTTTGGGGTTGGAGAACTCAAAACTGTCTCTATTTTACTTGGGTCGGGGAAAATACCTTCAGATGTAATTTTATGGCCTAAATATATAATTTCCTTTCTCAAAAATTCGCATTTCAATGGGTTAAGTTTTAAATGTGCTTTTCTTAATTGATTTAATACGCAAATTAAAATTTTATTATGATTATTTATTGAATTTTCCAGAACTACGCAATCATCTAAATAAATGAAACATTTTTTGTAGTTAAGTCCTGCCATGGCTATTGTCATGAGCCTAGAAAAAACACTGGGACTTGTCTTGAGTCCCATAGGACAACGTTTCATCTGATATTGTTTTCCCGCTGAAAATGCAGTATATTTACGCGAATTAGAATCTAAAGAAAGTTGATACATTTTGTCTACAGAAAAAGATGTATATTTTCGCGATTTTTCATCTAAATTTAGTTGATAATAAGATTGTGACAAATCTAATTTCGAAAAGTAAATGTTTCCTGATAACGAGTCTAAAATTTCCGTAATATTAGGCAATGGAAACTTATCATCTTGAATTCTATTATTAAGTTGACAATAATCTATGACAAGTCTCCATTTCTTTTCACAAGACTTATCAGTTTTCTTTGGAACTAATAAAACAGGGCTTGACCATTCTGAGACGGTCTTCTCAATAATGTCGTTATCTAACATTTCCTGAATTTGTTTATTAACTTTCGGTTTCAAAGCATGTGGGACTCTATAAGGCTTAATGTACACTGGTGACATATTTTCCTTCAAAGTAATTGAGTGTTCCATTAAGTTAGTAACTGTTAATTTGTCGCCTGGTAGATGAAACACATCGGAATATTTGGCGCATATATTCTCTATTCCTATTCTCTCTTCCTTGTTTAAATAGCTTAAGTCGAGTAAGTCAAACAGTGTTTTAATACGCTGCGTTGATTTATTTTCCTCCGCAAAATAGCAAACATCAAAACTATCTATAGTAGAAATATCTACGCTAGAAAAATTCAAACTTATATTCTCATAGTTCGTGTTAAGAACTTTAATGGGTATGCAACCGTTTACAGGCTTTGCAATCATTCCTGCAAGAAATACCCCTTCCTGCAATTCTTTTGCTAAAATAACACAATCTTGAGTGGACTGGCATGGAATATACTTTATAGTTTCACAACGCGCAAGTATCACGTGTGTGTATAAATCTTTGTTATCTATATGAATACGTACTGTTTGAGCATTTTTTGACAATTGCAAACACATCATCTTGTAATCAATTACAGTATTATAATGCTTGAAAAAATTTTCACCTAAGATTCCGTTGGCGGAACACGATAAATTCTTAAAAACATAGAACTTTTGTTGAAATACGATACCATAAAACATTAAATCTAAATAAACATAACCTTCTGACATCAACTTACCACTTACACCCTTAATCGTTATTTTATCATAATAAATGTTATTTAATAATCTATTACTACTTAACCATTCATATTTTAGGACGCATAGACTTGCACCGCTGTCTACTAATAATTTTATATTATTCTCGTAATTATTACCTACAAACATGGTCACTATACTACTTATGTTATAATTAAAAATAAAGTGTTCATTCACTGAAGGAGTTGGCTCACGCTTGAGTTGGCGCGAGTGTGCTGGATTCGCGGAAAGCGGTTTCCGATACCATTGCTCAACTTTGGCATTGTCGACCGAGCTGGGCGTGAGAACCTCTGTGTGTGTCCGCGTGATGAATTATTGTAATACTTCGTTAGCTTTAAATGTCCTTGAGGATTATACGAATTATTAAAATTAAAATGACGACTCGAATTAGCACGATGTCTATCAAAATGCTCGGGCCTATTTGAAATTATATTTCGATAGTTATTAGAAAATCGTCTGCGTTGGGTGTTTGCATAATGAAATTGCCTGATTTTCATGACATTGTCTTCACTGGGAGACATCGTTTGTTCATCAACAGCTGACCTAATGGCATCCGGAATCGAGTCGAATTGGCGAGACGCTATGATGGTACTGAGGCGTTTGTTAGACAGCCCATCAGCAAAACGTTTGATGGCTATCTTTTCATTTAAGGGACGCAGCACGTCATATTTATTATCATCCCCATCGGCTTGTGAAATAGTCAAATTGACAAATAACTCTTCCAATTCAGACCCATAACTCTCAATAGACCTATGACCCTGCTTAGTACTAAACAATTGGGATTGTAATGCAATATGTGACTTTTTTTTTATTAAAAATTTACGCATGTCGCTGATTAAACTAGAGACAACCTGATAGCTAGATTTTATTCGCAGTTTAGCACTGGCTGATAGTCTGCTTTTTAACACAAACTCAATTAACAACATTTTTGAATTGCTATCAAGCATTTTCTCATATAACTGAATTCCATCAATTAATTGCAAAGTTATTTGTTCCGTTCCGTTCATTATAGGTAGTAGAGAAAGGGCAGTTTTCAAATCGAAGGTATTAGAAGCCATTTTTGGTGAATGATCCTCTAGTTTCACAGGTACTCAACTAATAATTGAATTATATAAAATATTTATATCATGAACTATTGAATTAATATGTGTAAGAGATTCCGAACTCAATTCTGAAACTTCGATTTTTTGTTTAATACTAGACAAAATACACTAACTTATTATATAATAACTGTGCCTCTTTTAATTTTAAATGAGCTGACTCTGAGCTTTCCCTTCGGGCTGGGCCAATCTTAATTAAATATGTTTTTATATTTTTTAATCCCTCTAAAATAAAAGTTAAGTCATTAACAGACATAGCAAAAAGAGTTAAAAAACTTAAACTTTACACACCGATCTTCTGGAGGCTGCTTTCATTATGCTTGAGGCGAAGTCAAGTCTTGACGAGATATAGTGCTGATAGTGACTGCATTTAACTCTCTTATTAGTGTATTTACGGCGCTTTTATAGCATTTCTTCATCAGATAATAGATGATGGCTACTGACACAAGGACGATGAGTGCGATTAATAAGATTTCTGAAGCGCTGGTGGAACCAAGTTTTTAGCTGGTTGTGGCATTCGCTTCCCCGTTGGCGTTTTGCGCTATCACAACTTCTTCTTTAGAATAAGTTTTCCCCATTTTCTTTCTTGTTTCTTGTTATTTGAGTATCTTCATCTAAGTGCAGGAACTTCTGGCTTAGGGTCGCCATGTAATATGTTGATGGTAGATGATGTTCAGTGAAACACATGTTGCGTCGGAGACAGTCGTTTATTGAGTGCTAAAGGTGCTATGAATAATTTACAGTACTGTATTACTAAATAAGGTTGCGACACATACATTTCCAGAATTATTAACATGTCAGCATAACGTGACTTGGGTCAAGTTGCGTAATAAATATTATTTGATTTACAATATAATTATTTATATATGTATACTTCAATATAAATATTAAATAGTAGTGGACCCAGAACACTGCCCTGTGGAACACCAAAGCATATAGACCTTTCTTTTGATGCATAAGTGGTATTGTTACCAGACCCGGGACTAATTCTATTTATATGTGTTATTTGTCTTCGATTATTTAAATAAGACCCAATTACCACAAACGTAAAGTTATTATAGACGATAAAATCGTGAAACAAAAACTGACAATGTACGATTGGTCAACTCTCCTCTTAATTACATGTCCATTATTATTGTACCAAAATATTTGTAACGTTTTTAGTGGTATTTATGAAGAGAGTAAAAGAGAAATCATATTGAAAAATATAAGATTAAGTCAGCCTTGGATAAGTAAAGAGTTATATTTTATGTTAAACAAACGAGATAAACGTTTCCGCGCCTGGAAAGCAACGCCCAGTAGTATGATTAAAAGAATGCAATATACAAAGTTTAGAAATAAAGTTAATAAAGAAATTAATATTGCGAAAAATAGGTATAGACAGACAGAAATAAATTCATGTAAGGGAAACTATAGAAAGATATGGGCAAATATTAATTCGTGGACTGGTCAGGTGAAACCAAATGTAGATAGTGTTGTGACTAGATATTTAGGTAAATCAAATACTATACAAAATATATGTAGTGAATTTTCGAAAACATTTACAAAAGAAATTTTAGAGATAAAGCATAAGTGTCATTTTAAATTATTAACAAGATCTTCGTATGTTAAGCCTAGTGATGTCTCATTTCGATATGTAAAAGTAACTTGTAAAGAAATTAGTAAAATTATAAAACAAATCAATTCCGAAAAGTCGCCTGGTGTAGATGGAATAAGAGTAAAAGATTTAAAATATATAAATAGTAAAATTAGTCCAGTGTTAGCTCATTTTATAAATATAAGTTTATCGAGTGGTTTATATCCAGATCAGCTAAAAAAGGCAATTATAAGACCAATATACAAAAATGGTAGCCATTATGATTATGCGAACTATAGACCAATTGCAATATTATCTGTAATAAATAAAATAGTCGAAAAAGTATTAGTATCACAGATAACCTCTTTTTTAAATAAGCATAACTTGTTAACAAACCACCAACATGGTTTCAGGCGAGGTCGCAGCACTAATACAGCGCTGAGTAGCTTTTCAGACTTAGTAAATGATAGCCTGAACAACGGAAAACAGGTCCTAGCTCTTTACATTGATTATAAAAAAGCCTTTGATACGCTCGAACATGAGGTGCTGCTCCAAGCTATGGAAGAGTGTGGAGTGGGTGGTCCTACTAACCAGTGGTTCCGGAATTACCTTTCAAATAGAACTATACGCACAATGATTAACGGCATTACTGGGGAGGAAGCCAGGGTCACGTTAGGAGTACCGACTGGGTCAGTGTTTGGCCCACTGGGATACATATTGTTAGTGAATAGTGTAGTGAACGTTATACAGCAATGTAATATGTACATATATGCCGATGACATGTGCCTATTATATACAGCAGATGACTTAGTACAGGCCCGAGAAGCCATACAGCAAGATTTTGAAAACATTATAAATTGGGCACATGACAATGGCATAATTATAAATTTACAAAAAACTAAATGTATGCACTTGTTCTCCCCATATAATAAAAAGGCAAAAAATATTAATTATAAGAACATTCATACTTATGAATGCCTCCACAAAAATAAAGTCTCGTGTAGCTGCGATGTAATAGAATATGTCCAGAATTATAAGTATTTAGGGTTAGTAATAAATACAAACTTTCATTGGAAATTGCATATAAACCAATTATGTATAAAATTGAGAACTTTCTTAGCTAAATTTTTTGAATTAAAATATGTAGTAAATAAACAAACGCTTCGTATGGTGTATTTCGCATTAGTGGATTCAATGATAAGCTATGCCATTAGTGTGTATGGACGTACCTACGCTACCTACATGACTGAAGTAAACAACTTACAAACAAGATTTCTTAAATACTTAATAAATAAAAAGGATAAGGACAACTGTAAGGGAGACTATACAAAGCTTTTTGCTTTAACAAAAATATTACCTGCTAACCTAAAGGTCACTTATCAAATTGCTATTGAATTTTACCTAAATGAAGAGTTTAAAAATCCAGTAAAGAATAAATATAACACTAGGCGTGTAAGTGAAGGACAATTGATAATGCCTGAATATAACAACTGTTACGGTCAGAGGCTGCATAGGTATGTTGTGCCTGATATATTCAATAAAATACCCTGGTTAAGACATGAACCAAATTTAAGCAAACATACATTAAAACGTAAACTCAAGGATACACTATTGCGAACTACTAACTTACGAGTAGCATAGGTTAATAAATATATAAATACTGTATAATTTTAATAAGTGCACATAATTTGTATGCATGGTAGATAATAAGCGCGTACTCGCCAACAAACTGCGAGACAGTTTGGCGAGAATATGTTTGTTTTTGTGTACATACATTATTTGATTAAATAAATGAAAAAAAAAATAGTTTATTGACATTGCCTCTTACACCATATGCCTCCAGTTTGCTTAGCAGGATTCCATGGTCTACATTATCAAACGCTTTGGTCATATCCATATAGATGGCGAATGTCGGTTTTCGTTTTTGTACATAGCTAATGATTCTTTCTAGAAACTCGTATATTGCCATATTAATTGACCTTTTTTTCCGGATACCATATTGGTGCTTTGTAAAAATGTTGTTTTCAAAGTAGCTGTATAGTTTGATATGTATAACCTTTTCAATAATCTTGGAAAATATAGATAAGAGAGCGATGGGTCGATAGTTTTTTAACAGTTTCTTATTATCTTTTTTATGTATTGGAATAGTTATTGTTACTTTTAATTTATCGGGAAAAATTCCTTTTTCCATACATAAATTTACAATATGACTTAATATAGGTACAATTATTATTCCAACTTGTTTAATGGCTTTAGTTGATACATCGTCATAACCTGCACTATAACTATTTTTCAAACCATTAATAATTTTTAAAA
This sequence comes from Schoenobius gigantellus, assembly GCA_963935595.1. NCBI lineage: Eukaryota > Metazoa > Arthropoda > Insecta > Lepidoptera > Crambidae > Schoenobius > Schoenobius gigantellus. Next base: position 7,102,323 of record OZ012555.1, on the reverse strand, counting down.
TGTTAAGTGGTGAAGTTGGTGATAGAAACATTGATTTAGATTGATTGTTTTGGATACAGTTTAATTTAGGGTCATTATTATTAGTGCTATTTACAGAGTCAACAAAAAAATTATTAAATGCATCAGCTATTTTTGTCGGTTCAGTTATTTCCACGTCATTGTTTAAAATACAAGATATATTTTCTCTAGGTGTATTATTATTGTATTTATTTATTATTTTCCAAGTCGCTTGCGATTTATTATTTGCTTTGCTAATGTAGTATTCGTTTTGCACTTTTTGTGTTAATTTTATAATTTTCTTATACCTTTTTGTGTAGCTTTGAAAGGCTGATTTATTATCTGAAGTTGGAGATATACGATATTTCCACAGAAGATGACGTCTTTTTTTGCTACACGTTTTGATACCCCTCGATACCCATTGAGGTTTTCTTTCAAGTCCGATTTTAACTATCTTGTTAGGAAAGCAAAGATTATTAAAAAAGCATGAAGTAATTATGAAAGATATTAAAAGCGGGATCTGGGTCTTCTGTTTCATAGACATCTTCAAAAGTGAGACTTTTAATGCAGTCTGTAAATTTTCGCATATTATCACTAGAGAAATCACGACGGCGAGTTGTCCAATATTTTAGTCTGCATGTTTTATTAACAGGGACTTTAATTATTTGAGATGTATGGTCGGATAGAGCCAACTCAATAATATCTCCTTGAGTGCCACGTATATTATGAATAATATTGTCTATACAGGTTTTACTACTTATTCTTGTAGGCTCCCTAATTTGAAATTTTAAGTTCTATGAAGATAATATTTCGTCAAAATGTCTGGTAATTTTACTGTTTTTCAGGATGTCAATATTAAAGTCACCGCAAATAATTATTTTATAGTCAATATTAGAACTAGTAATGAAATTAATTATTTCATCTAGTTTACATAGAAATAAATTTAATGATTCTAGTCTCGTTCAGGGTGGTCGATAGATACACACAATGAACAATTTGTGCTGTATTATTTTTATTGCAGAACTTTCGATTATGCCGCATATTGATAGTTTAACTAAATTTAGTACGTTTTTACATTCATGACTGTTTCTTATGAGAATGCAGGAGCCACCTCTATGCTGCTGCTAGTATTGCAACTCGAAGAGTACGAAATATCACAACCTCAGCGTTGATTGATCGGAATAGATTTCAAGAATGAACCTCATTTTAAGGCGGGATAATATATTACGATAGCAACCCTCGTAGCATGAACACCAAAACATGATATGATAAAACGATAAATCGATATGAACCTTCAAAATAATATTGGATGTAATGGCTACCTTGAAATTTTAACGACATTAATATATTTAACAACGTCCAAAATAACAATACCAATATCCAAAACATACTTAAATCTTCAAGATAACTAAAAAACCTAACTTTTTAACAGTTTATATCGATATAGCACGCAAGGCGGCCATGACCACGACCAGTGGCCGCAAGCGTCCAGGAGCCCCATTTTTCGAATTATTCGTCTGCTTAGTGCATTAGACTAAATGCTTTAAGTTCGTCTGGCGTCCAGCGACTTTTGTGTTCGATTTTCCTTTGACTTTCGTTTTGTTTTCGACGAAAATGAATATAGGTAATACTGATTTTCATCGTTATATTCTTTGGATCTTCATCGTAAAAGAAACGGAAGTCTATAGTAATCCAGCACAGACGTCGCTCTAAAAGTGCTTGATGCCAGACGAATGATTCTAAAATAGGGCCCAGATTAATCAAAGAAGCAATATGAGCGGTCGCGCACTAGGTCGCAGCGACTAACGGCTGCAAACATGGCCTGTGACGACTGGTCATAGTCGAGGCTGTCTAGTGCGCGAGGGCACTTAAGCTAACTCAAATTCAAAAACCTTTATTTAACTCAGGCCTTTACAGGCACTTATTGACGTCAAAACAAAGCAAAACATTCTAAAAAGGAAACATAAATTTAACCTTGTATGTGCATACATCCTGAATATACCTACTCAAGATGTCTGCAAATACAAGTAGTACCTAATGAAAAAAAAAGTTGAATCTACACCTGTTCGGAAATTGGGAGAGCCTTCTCGAGAAGAACAGGCAAGAAACTCGAAAGGTCAATCTCGAAAGGTTATTGTATATAACCTTTAACTATAGACCGCTCACCGTTTACCGTAGGACTTAGGTCTACTAGCGGCCTTCCACTGGTGTCCTCATTCCCGGCTTAACCTGGAACCTCCCTGGCTTCTATGGAGGGCACGTTCGGGATCAGAAAGGTTATGAGGTCCCTTAAGCTAACTAGAGCGTCCACCGTATGCCACAGTACTTAGGTCCACTAGCGGCCATTCCACTGGTGTTCCGATATCTGGCTAAGCCTGGAACTATCCCTGTCTTCTATGGAGTGTACGTTTGGTATCAGAGAGGTCAATTTATCGAACGTATACTTCAGTATAGACAAGCTGGTGTTTCGCCTACGGAAAGGTCACCAAGAAGCCTAAGTATGTGCCTACAGAATATAATTTTCCTTGAGACACTTGAACACATCCGTTGCATAAAAATCATAAAAATTGAAATATTCATAGAGAAAACGTTATATTTCTGATATTGAGTTCGTTATGACAGAAATTAAAATGACTTTCGTGAAATTTCTTTATTGGTCATTTACAGCGGGTTTTACACTAGGTATGTGTAGTTCGTAAACACATTAATTTCGGACTCTACTTCCCCCTGGGATAAGTTAGGGAAATAAAATAATAACAATAAAGCTATTGCGAGACTACCCAACCAGCTGTTGTTGTGAAATAAATGTAATTATCCATGTTTATTATATTTACTAACTGTGCCCGCGACTTCGTTCTTCGTTCGCGTGGATGTCGGAAAATACGATCGTGATGTTATATTATATACTATAGCCTTCCTAGATAAACAGACTATCAAACACATTTTTTTTAATTCGAATCAGTAGTTCTTGAGATTAACGCGTTTAACCAAATAAACTCTTCAGCTTTATAATATTAGTAGATAAGTAAGTAATGATGGTAGGTAAGTAATGATATTTCATTTGGTGGTGTTATATCTGATAGAGGGACTACGGGCACTTTTAGTTTCCGTAGTCCCTTACTACCAGAGGGACCACGGGTACTAAACCTATAGATTCACTAGCTGTGCCCACAACTTTGCATAATGTTATATAGATGACATGTAAGCCTTCCTCGACAAATGGGCTATCCAATACTAAAATAACTCTTCAATTTGAACCAAAAGTTCCTGAGATTAGTGCGTTCAACGAAATTAGTAAGTAATTAATTACTAACTTTATAAAGCAGTAAGTAAGTATAAAGAAGAGATTCATTGCATAACAAGTCTGGGATGGATTTACATATTGAATTGTATATAACTTTTAGTTATGATTTAGATGTGAGACTAACTTAAAGTTAAAAATAATTAAGATTTCAAATTTATTCTAATTCTCAAGTCTTTCGTATTTTAAGTTATTCAATATAAGTTTGTGTGGTTTCTCGGGATAAAACGATACTTTGAAGATTTTGTTTTCTTGTAAGCAACTTCTTCGTACGAGTACAAGGAGTGTAACCCATTATTGCAAAGTTCATTAAGGCTGTACGTCACTGCGAAAGTCTTGAAATTCAAAGAAGTAGTAAGTATTATTTATGGCTTGCAGTGTTTAAATGTGATATTACATTCACCATGATAAATTCATAGCAATGTTCTATTTTTAACTTTTTTTTAACACACACAACCAGGGAAGCTTTTGGTCCTCATCTCACTTGATGGTATTTGACGTTAAGGCCGAAGGTGGAAGCGAGCTTCACCTGGACTCCTCAACAACTGAGGAACTGGCTATCTTTCCCCTAACTGTCGAAACACAACACAAACAATGTCATGTTATTATGGTGACAAACTTAAGTAAACAGTGGTAGCTAGCCGGAGCAGAAAACTTCTGCTTCCACGAGGAATCGAATCTTGGGCCTCCAGCTCAATACCGGGTTAAATTTAAATGACGACACGGTTAGCGCAGAGGTCGAGTTCGATTCCCGTACGGGACAAATATTTTGTATGGCCTACAGAAATTTGTTCCGGGCTGGGCGTATGTGCATGTGATATTCTGTTTGTAACTGCACCCACGACACAGGAGAAAATCCTAGTGTGGGCGACGTTTTTAAAAAAATACACTTAACATAGTATAGACACATTTCGGATGTTGACACAGTCTGAATTACGGCAACGTGGAGTGGAAAATTATTCACGTGTCGACAGTTGACTGACCGTTGGAGGAACTCGTGCGTGCATGGAACACGTGAGACAGAATTTGTGGACGAAATCTACTAAGTTTATAAATATTTTTACATACTTCACTCATTTTAGCCAAGAGACGTCCACTATTGGAAAAAGGCTTTGTAGGCTCAAGGATCTCCAAGACGATCAGTCTCACATTGAGCGGCTTCCCGCTATCTTCACCAGATTTGAGTTCACTTTGTGCGGGGCCCATATACCAATGCTGTGTCTCCCGGTACGCACCGACATACGAGGACCTTAAGGTTCACTTAAGGTTCGCAGTTCTGGGCTGTGTTGGTAACTTTAATTCTTAAACGGATTTTATCATTTCTGATTCCATCATGTTGAGAAACTCCTCCATAGGCTTGTCTTTTGAGTGACTGAAATTTTTTATGAGGCCCATTGTAAGATGGCTTTACAACTGCAAGCGACGGAACGTGCTCTTAAGGTTCGTGTTTCTTGGTTATGTCTACCAGGGATTTCATTATTTCTGATGGATCACATACATAAACCCAGAGCATATTAGACCTCGCCAGGTAGCCCTCTCCATTAATTCTTGAGCCACCTTTTGAGTCACTTCAGCTTTCTATGAGACCTATTCTCAGTGATCACGTCGGAGTTCTAATAAAAGGGCTTACAACCAAAAAGATTCGTAGTGTGAATAGGCTTCAGGGGGTCGCTTTTGTGTGAGGAGGAAAAAACCTTATAATTATGCATTAATCAGCAGATCAACGGAGGAGAAGGCTCTGACGTTCCCCACCAACCGGCAATTTAATAGCATGGTGGGAGAGGATCCATATCTTCTCTCTCCTTCGTCCAGCAGTGGGCGTTGTCAAAGTTTAAATAATACAGAAATAGTACGAGTATTTCATTAGCGATACTCGCCAGTTCTGTTTCAATTAAACGCGACATTTCCCTAATAGATTCAGTTTCTAACTTTTAACTAGCAACAAAGTTGCCGTCGAACAATTTATTAACTCGTAACGGTTTGTTGGAGTCGAATCGAACATTTACACAAACTATGCAAACTGGAGAAAGCATTGAAATGAAAACTGTTTATTCAACGCAAATGTTATTAAGTGTGGGCGTTAATCAGTTTTAAGGTCGTTCACAGACGACCAAAGAGATAAGTATAGATCTATGTCTTTGCAGACGATATAGTTTTGGTGAAACTGACGATTGGGTCGAGTCCTGACTTATACATATAATCACTAACTTTACGCAGCTTCGCCCGCGTTTTTTTGTTATCCCGTGGGAATTTTATATTTCCCCGCTGGAAAAACATTTTTGTAGCCTGTGTTAATCAGGGATAATGCAGCATTGTAATGATGAAAAAATGATTTGAGTCAACGTGAAATTACCAAGTTTTTAAAACTTCTGCCAAGGAAAATAATTTTTCAAGAGATAACTATTTATATGTTCCATTGCTTTCTTTATAATAGGGGCTGCTTTTAATTTACCCCTGAGCTGGTGGTGTGAAGTTTTGGGACGGCATCGCATGTGACTCTTTTCGAAAGCGTACATAGAGCACGTTGATAAACCGGTCAGGCCAGCCCCCCTTTTTTTCGGTTTAAATGCATAACCGCACCGTATCCGCCGTTGGTTAGACGGCGAGGGGTTCTCCCAGCAGAGTGCCAGACCTACCCACTAAAACCCCCCGGTGTTCTCCCTGCCCTTATGGGCGCGCTAGGTAAGGTTCACACTGCGACTCCACTACCCACGCGCCCAGGCAAGCCCGACCAACTGGACGGGCTATCGCCAAAGGCAATCCCGAGAACACCAGGGTAATCCCCACACGGAGGGCCTTACGGCAGCGTGCACAGGGCCAACTGTGCACGCAGGCCTCCACGGCAGGATCATTAGACGGGCATCACTTCTGCAAATGCCCGCCTTCGCCTGTCAATCCGTCTTGCGGCGGATGGGAGCGGCTTGAGTATCTGCCTCCCGCTCTCTCTGCGAGATGGCGTCCTCGCAGAAGAAGGTGACAGCCCCTCATTCCGCCTCACCGCGAGGCATGGCAGTGTCGTCGGGAGCGTCGCAGTGATGACACTACTGCGTTTTCTTCCGACGGGCGACCCGATGCATGTATTGACCAAAGCAGCCATGCCCGGTTAGCACCCGCACCATGCGGAATGTAAGGTTGCCCTGCCGGTGCCCAACCCACTCCTCCAACACCGGACAGAGCCTGTCAGTTTCTCCTTATGCCTTGCCATTCTTCTTATCAGCTAAAAGATGTTCTTACTGGGTAGTAGGTAAAAAATTTTACGATTCAAAATAGCTTTCTTACAAGTCATATTTGAATTAATAAAAAAAAAACACAAGTCATCAATACCCATGAATAATGTATACGTTTAATGGATTCGCAACGACATTATCAACTTAATTACAATAATCGCGAGAGGTTCCAATATTGTATCGGGGAAGGGAGACATTTAATATTCCTCATGAATATTAACCGATATTTTGTAAAGGGACCAAAATAGAAAAGTGATTTCGAATATTTGCATTCCCCACTTATCTATATGAGATCAGGTTCAATTGATTGACTCAAAGCTTTTACTGGGGCTAAAGGACAATTAAATCGGGAGAACTAGAATTGAACATAAACATGTTATCAGTAAATTTTCACTCGCCAGGGTCATTAGATCACTGCCTCAAACCACTTCGCTTGTTTTGTCACCGTCTTCTTATTCATTTATTTATTCGTGAACATGGGTAAATTGGTGTTAAAATGCAATACATAAAATAAAATGTACATGATGCCACATGTTTTGCCGCACATTACAGTGTCGCGTCGCCTTCTATCAACTTAGAGAACCGTTAAAATCAAAGGCATAGTTAAAGCGGGGTTACCTCATTACAAAAATAAATTGACATAATGCGGTTTGGCACTGACCGACTGTTTTACAACTGAGGCAACTTACCACCAGGTGGGCAGTTGCGTGTTTGCCAGCTTTGTTGTATAAAAAGACGAGATAATATTTAGCCGACACGCTATAAATCCACGGGATGTGTGTCATCTAAAGTTTTTGAATCATTTCGCTTACCACAATCCAGATTATGTAGATTGCCGGGTATTGATATCACCACGACCAAATTGGTAGAATGTAATTATTATTTCTATTTTACTCGTAGTTGCATATAGATGGAATCTGCAACAAATTCCATGAATTACATAAAATAACGCCGGAGAAGCGTAAAAACGAAGAAATATTAAGGAAAATTTAACAAATTACATTAATTGAGCCATGAATTAGCGGAATCGAGATGTCAAAAAAACGCATAGAAAATGGGTTGCTTACTTAATGCATCTCAAACTATCCACTCTTCCACCTTTCAAGGGTAAATTAAACATTCGGAGGGCGATAAAAGTAAATGAACCCAACTACGAACATTTACAAATCTGTCACAAAATAATTTAACATACTCGTAGAACGTAACGACTCCTTCGTTTGACAGCTACATTCAGCACATATATTTTACCTGAAAAATATCTAAGTAAGTCCAAAAAAGTTGACTCGAATCTCGAAATAATTTTACCTAACACTTCCATTATCACATCTCAGCTAAAATAACATCAATATACAAATATTTCCAAAAATAAATGTTGCCTTCTAATTCCGGGAAATTTTAATTCACACATGGAATGTTTCAGGGAATTTTACCACAGTTAATATATCTTTTTAATTAAACGTTTCCTTCTATGAATTAAGTGTAGTAATGTCTTTCGAGTACTTATTGATTTTTCTTGCCTGACCGAAAGTAATATTTAGAATGATTTATAAAGTAAGACCACAAAATTTACCACATTACAGTATGCTCAACGTTTACGTGTAGTCTAGTTTACGATAGATTAGGTTGTAGTGAAGACACTTGTGTCTATTATAATCGGGGATGTTTATCAGCGGGCTAACCACCATCGCCGCAAATTGCCTATTTATTAAGGGTCTAGCACTCCGTTAGCAGACGTAATAAAGGCTCTTTAATTGCGTCTTTTGTGCCGTGAGTAATTCGCGCTATCCGTCAATGAGACGTACTGAATGAGTGTTTTTTGGGATAATTGTTTGAGTTTTTGCAGTGACGTGGGAAAAAAAATTAGAAAGTGTACTTTCAATGTAACAAATGTGTTTTGTTGTATTTAGATAAGTTAAACTGTTTAATCAAGTACATCAAACTTTTATAGAAAATCGATTTTCTCAAATTGTTAACAAGGTTTGCTAGGCCCGTTTGAATAGGTGAAAATGTAAGATATTTGCACAAGAAAATCAAGTCGCAAACAAATTAAGAAGGTGGAAATATATTGGAGAGATTTTCTGTACATAATTTAACACATAAAACTAATACCGTCCGCTTTATGTTTGTCGACGCTTTTTCTTGTAATTATCTTTGACACTTTGGGGCGTCGGGTTGTCATACGGGTGAGTTCACATTGAAGAATAAAATATTATATTAACTCTAAATGAGATTGACTTCATCATGACGACTAAGACCCGAATATTCATTGACGTCTCAATGATCAATTCGTTTAATACGGGGAGCGATCACCCACTGGTAAGAGGTGCATTGAATCTTAACATAAAAGCCAAAAAGTATCGACTGGTGAAGTCTACGCTCCGTCCCGAAGCCATCCAGATTCAAAACCCCGAGTGCCTTCAACTCGAATTGCAAAATCACTTCGACTGCACGGAGGAATGGACACATAATGACAGGATTGTGGAAGCCGTCCTTACGGTGGGTGCAAAGTTTGCGCAGTTACGCAGCCGTACTAAGCAAAGAAATTTCAATAGTATATACAAGGATAAAAAGATTTTATTTTAGTCATTTAAAACGATAACTACAATTTCGAGTTTATTTTAAACTCATTCTCATTAAAAAATACAAACTGTCAAACCAGTAGGGCGAGCATGGACTTGTTAATCGACCTACTTTGTCGATCTATACATATCATCATCATCATCACAACTCATATACGTCCCCACCGAGCTCGAGCCTACCCTAAGTTAGGGTGATTAGGCCTTAGTCAACCACGCTGGCCCAGTGCGGATTGGTCGACTTCACATACACCATTGAATTTCTTCGCAGTTGTATGCAGGTTGCCTCACGATGTTTTCCTTCACCGTAGGAGCGTCAGAAACGAAAAACACATTGGTACATGGCGGGTCTCGAACCCCGACCTCCCGATTGGAAGGCAAGTGCCGAGGCCACAGCGCCACCGACATATAAACGAATTTAATTTATCGAGCTATATCGACAAACGGTAGCATAAAACTGGACTTGATAGCTGAGTTGAGACGATAAATATTAACCGATCACTCATGGTGGATGTTGAACATTCATCGAACATCGCGATTTCGAGTTAGGTCCCATAGTAAAAGTTGTTCATTTTGCTTATTTCGAGTTAGGTCCCATAGTAAAAGATGTTCATTTTGCTTGTCTAAACAAGCATACAAAATTTGGCTCCTGCTGGAAAAATAACCCGGTATGTAACACACGAAACCACCACGAAAAGTTAATGAATCGCGTTGATGCTAAAAATTGATGATGATAAAAAATTATGTTGCAAATTAGTGCTGATCTGGAACTCGCCCTAAATATACTAATTATGTAGGTACTTTTTAGGGTTCCATAGCCAAATGGCAAAAACGGAACCCTTATCGATTCGTCATTGTCATAGAACTGAAACTCAAATTTTCTTTTTCATCAAACCCATCTATGGATAGGTCTTCAAAAATCATATTGAGGTTTCTAATATCATTTTTTTCTAAACTGAATAGTTTGCGCGAGAGACACGTCCAAAGTGGTAAAATGTGTGTCCCCTCCCCTGTAACTTCTAAAATAAGAGAATGATAAAACTAAAAAAAAATATATGATGTACATTACCATACAAAGTTCCACCAAAAATTGGTTTGAACGAGATCTAGTAAGTAGTTTTTTTAATACGTCAAAAATCCTACGGAACCCTTCATGGGCGAGTCCGACTCGCGCTTGGCCGGTTTTTTGGATGTATAGATTCCGAATCCAGGTTAAACGAAATGGAAGTGGTTATGATGTATATTTTAGCTTCAAAAGGATTATTCTAAGCCATTAATATGTAATGCCTTGTTAGCAATTAGTATATCTATTAAACTGTTTTCATTTTCAATTCGTCGGCATTCGAGCGTCGGTGGCGCTGTGGCCTCGGCACTGGAGTGTGCTCCGAGTAGAATCGGGAGGCCCGCGATCGATCCTGCCATGTACCAATGTGTTTTTCGTTTCCCGAATTTCATATGTACCTACACATATCTGACGCTCCTACGTTGAAGGAAAACTTCGCGAGGAAACCTGCATACACCTGCGAAGTAATTCGAAGGTGTATGTGAAGTCAACCAATCCTCACTGGATCAGCGTGGTTTAACTAAGGCCTAATCGCCTTAACTAGTTAGGGTAGGCTTATGCCCCTCGGTGGGACATATATGAGCTGTGGTGATGATGATAATTGAACTGTTTTCATTTTCAATTAGGTATAATAATAAAGCCGAAATCCGTTTTCAAGACCCAAAACTATGTCGACAAAACTTTATCGATGCCAATGAAAGACACGACAAATATATGGTCAAATTAGACGATATTTATCTATAACCCATGTCAAAAATGTTCCATGCTAAGTTTATCGAAATTCATCGATGAAGACGACAAAATTATGTCGACTTTATGGTTCGATCGGTAAAAAAGTTTCATGCTGCCGAAATCGATAAGATGTCAAATAATGGCAATTATATCGAGTTTTACTGTCAAATTTAGTTTATGAAGAGTTCCACGCTCGCACTGCAGGTTAGTGATCGTATGATTTGTCGTTTAGCAATGTATCCTCGGCACGCTTTTCTGCCGAACGCTTTTTTTTCAGCCTATCCCTACCGAAGAGTGTGGATCGTTCCGTACACCCATGCCAGTTAAAGCCACGCCTTAAGTGTTTTACATAGTTATAGGTATTTATCAAATTTGGCGAGTCTAGCGAGAATACAACTTTAAGTACTATGACAATAAAGTTTCAGTCATAATTTGTCCACAAAGACAAGTATAAGCTCTTGAAAACACGCTTTTGCGAGGCGACCACATCTGTTGAGGCGTCTCAAGATCTTTACGCTATAAATTAGATAAATAAGTAATGTGTAGTTTGGCATCGCAAAACGGAGGCGGTTTGAATGAGTAACGGCTTTTCAGGATTTCGTAACTCAAAAGGATAAGGAACACCGGAACCATTAGTGTCTTACATCTGTCTGTCAGTCTATCAATACTACTCGTATTTTTCTTAGGAACGCGTAGAGATATCATGGTCTCTTTCAGCTGTGATAAAATCAAGTGTGTAAAGTCTACGCAATAAAAAGATATGACCGTTCATGTCGCATATTTTCGCATATTGTGATTCGGATTTCATATGGAAATCAAAACCTAATGTCAGAAATCGAAACCAAAAGGAAGAACATCCAATTCAACTTCGACAAGGAAAAAATCTCCAAACCGTAAGTAAATATTTAGTAACGAACTTAAATACTTGGGCAGATTATTACGATAAGTTGTTTGTTGAAAAAACTCTACGGAGTACGGAGTCCAAATGGTACTTAGATGATTTTTTTATATTTGCGCGGGTTCGATTCTAAGAGACAATAATATTTTTTATACCCTTAGGTGATAAAAGTGGCCCTCCAGATATTTTTTTACATTTTTTTATGATTTGGCATCATAAAATACATAGAACCCTAAGTTTTCATCCATCTACCACCAACCTCAGTTTTTAATAGCGATATTAGTATTTTTACTGGCGAAACGTAGTTCGCGGACACAACTAGTAAATAATTAATTATATATGAAGAGATTTAACAGAACAAAAGTTGTTTCAGGGAGTTAAAATGATTAGATTTAAAATCAAATCACAAACATTATGTGGGAAAAGTTGTTATATTGAATCTTATTTGAAAGTTTATGGATCTCCTGATTATTGCTCAATTGATTGCCATCCGCCTATATTTATCGGTCAGAAATGTTGGACTCCTGAAGGGTGGAAATGTCGCGTTTGGCAAATAAGTTAGCGATAACCAAGTTAGTTTGGTTTGGATTTTTGTCCTGACTGGCTGTTTTTGCGTTGTTTTGAAGATGTTTTTTTCTGTACATTGAGTTCAAAAATACAAGTTTAGGTGTAACAAAATGTGTTATGTAAACACAACATAAAATAAGTCCGTTTACCAATTGGGCAAGCAAGGATTAAATATTATTTTGAATTTTCTTCTTCCCCTAGGGATTAAATTAATTTGTATTTGAAACTCCAAGAGTACTTTAATTTTGATAGAGGCTTATCTTATATTGTTAAAAAAATCATTATTCAGAATCGGCAATATCATAATGCACAAAAATCCGTGAATACACTAAAGTATAACAAAAGCAAACAAAAATTAAACATCGCCATGTTTTTTTTTTCTCCCTGTTATGGGAAGGCAAAGGAAACTTAGTCCATACAGCCTAGTCTTTAGTATTTGGATTATATTAATAATATCTCGTTTTGAAATTAAATATTATTACATTTGTTACTTTTCCTTTTTTTTAATATTCATACATTATTTTTATTAATTTTTTTTATATTATATTATATTTGTAATTTTTATTTTACCCCTTTTGATGAGGAACTTAAAATTACTAGTAGTAAACAAACTGAAAACAACTCATAAAAAGTTACTTTCATTTTATTTGCTTTGAATTTGAAACTATAACACCCATAAATAAAAATTGTCGCTAAAACATCCGTCAATTATGTTTGACGTATCGTATCAATCAAATCAAACCAATCCAAAAAACATGGAAACATAACCTTCAACGAACCTGCCAAAAGAAAATTTTATAAACTTTCAGTTAACTTTTACAGAACTTAATAAGATTTTATCAAAAATAAATTTACACAAGACGAAGAAAAAATGGACGCTAAAAGTCGCGAAAACCAAATCTATAAACAACGCCTAAATTTCTCGAACAGTGTTCATAATGAATTTATACAAGGGAAGATAAGTTTCAGTATTCATGAGAAGGGATTGCACACTCCGCGGAACTGACTCACTTGAACCATACAAACGACTGAGCTCATCCAATAGCACAAGGCGCTGAATGCTATAAGATGAACAGGAGAATATGATGTGAGCTATCGTCTGTTCTTCATGGGAAGAACAAAAATTACACGTACTACTATTAATAATATTTAACCTTGAAAGATGGAAATTGAGGCGGCAATGACCAAAGCGAAGGCGATTTATACACGAATAAAACTTTCTACATATGTACATGGAGCTACGACAAAACCACGGGTTATAGTTAATTGGTACGTTAAGTGAAGCGTACCATAATCCTTTATTTTCGACTTCATTTACATTAATTCTGTGATTATTATATTTTTCTACTAATCTTTGCGTTAAAAGAGGAGTACAATCTGTAAAAGGTAATGACACACTTGTCTCTACTTGAGCCATTGAATCAGGAAGAGTACAAATACGTTTAGCCAAAAAGTCAGCCTTTTCATTTCCATAGATCCCCACATGAGATGGAACCCACACAAAAACTATGTTCATTTTGTATTTATTAACAATTTCAAAATAAAGTTCTTTAATAGTATGAATTATGTAATTTTTTGAAGCTTTTAGTTTACTATTTTGTAGATTTTTTAAAACGCTCATACTATCACTTACAATAACCCAGTGCACACATTCTTGTTTGTGATTATTTATGTGTCTCAAAGCTCCCAATATAGCAACAGCTTCAGCTGTAAAAATGGAGGCATGACAGTTGATTTTTTTGCTTAACCCAGTTTTTGCACCTGCATCGAATAGAGCAAAGGACACATTCGTGTCAGTCTTTGAGCCATCTGTATACAAGAACTTATAATGTGAATACTCTGCAAACATGCAATATGCATCCTCTTTTGTCTTAATATTGTCTTTTATTATTATTTTTATTGCAGGTTTGCTGGAATATGAACCTTCATAACAAGGAAGAATAGATGATCTATATACATTCAAGGAATCTAAATAAGTAATAAATGAAGTGAAATTCTGAAGAAGATAAAAAGATCCAGTCTGGGAAGAAGAAAGAGATGAAGAACAAGACATCAAGTTGGACAAAAGATGATGATTTTTTAAACTATACATTTTAGATATAAATCTTTCTTTTAAGTACATAAATCTAATTTTTATTGGAGGTAAATTACATTCTACTTGCATAGATATGATAGGTGTACTTTTAAAAGCTCCAGTGATCAATCTCATAGATTTATTCTGAATTTTCTCTAAAATATCAGTAAGTTTAAGATCAGCAGCAAAGCATAAAAAGCCATACCCAAAGTGACTACGAACAATTGATTTAAATAGAAGCAACAATATTTTTGGATCTGCTCCCCAATTCGTTGACGTAAGGGATTTTAAAATGTTGTGTGCTTTATTAGCTTTAGTTGAAACTTCTTGAATGTACTTTTTCCAAGAAAGATTGCTAGTAAATATGATGCCTAAAAATTTTGCTTCCAGTGACGTGGGTATAGCAATACCATTATAATAGATAGGTGTCATGTTGAATGTTCTCTTACCAAATACAACTAATTTTGATTTAGAGGGATTGATTTGAAGATTTAAATAATTGAAATAGGATTTTAACTTTTTTAAAGAGTTGTTAATTGCATTTGATGCTATAGCTAAATTATCGCCAGATATATACACAACCAGGTCATCAGCAAACTGTAGATTTTTGACATCACTTCCCAAAATCAAATTCAAACGCCTTATATACAATGTAAATAACAAAGGTGATAAGATTCCACCTTGACAAACTCCAGTATATGACAATCTAGGACCAATCAAACTATTATCATGCTTAACATAAATTTTCCTTCCTAACAAAAAATTGTTAAGCCAATTTATTATTTTATGGGGGATACCAATCAATAGTAGTTCTTTACAGAGCACATTAATATTAACACTGTTAAATGCACCTGCTACATCAAAAAATACAGCCAAAAGGATTTTTTTATTCTTTATAGAATTATGAATATCTAAATGAAGTTGACTAATGCTCTCCCGAGCTGATATTCCTTTTCTAAAACCAAACTGATTTGATGGCAACAATTTGTTCTGTTCAATATAAAACTCTAACCTTTGTTTTAAAAGTTGCTCAAATATTTTTCCTATGCAAGATGTTAATGCAATAGGACGGTAAGAGTCAGGGATACCTTTTGGTTTATTAGGTTTCAAAATTGGAACCAAACAATCAGTTTTCCAGCTGTCAGGTATTATGTTGTGGGCCCAAAGATAATTTAAAATATTGAGAAATATATTAAAGCAGTGAGAGTTCAACTTTTTAATCAAGGCGTAAGAGATTCCATCAAGACCAGTAGCTGTATCTTTACGTGACATAACTGCAGATTTTAACTCTTCTAGTGAGAATGGTTGCAAAAAGTAATTCGAACTTGAATTTGTCTGATTACTGCTGTATACATTATCATAATTATTAACAAAATCTGGAGAATATTTTTGAAGAAAATTCAAAACCCAATTGTTATCACTAGTACTGTTGCATGAAATATATGACTTGTTGAATTTACGCATATATTTCCAAATTAAAGATATAGGTGTGGTGCGGTTAAAGGAGTTGCATAAAGTGGCCCAACTATTAGCTCTTTCTGTTTTTAAAGTTCGTTTTTTTACAGCCTGCAATCTCTTGAATTCTATAAAGTTGCTGTCAGATGGGTTGTGCTTAAAAATTGATGTAAGCCATTTTACTCTGATAAACTGCATCAGAACACTTTTGATTCCACCATGGTAATGGTGATCTCCTATGATTCAGAGTGCGACGAGGAGAGGATATTTGAGATGCATTATTTTGTTTATTATAGGGTGAAGGAATACAGCTTTCAGTGGCAGATATAATATATTTACAAAATGCGCTGTATGCTTCTAGTGGTGAGTAATCATCATATTTAAAATTAGATAATAAGGACTGTACAGTATTTACATATTTCTTCCAATCTATTAACTTATATTTAGGAGAATGTGGCAAGGGCTTGCTATTCGATTGAAATCTATGTTCATGTATATCATTACTCACTAGTACCTTTATGATAACAGGTAGATGATAGCTACCAAGAGGATCATCGTGTACTGACCAATCACATGAAAGGGCTAATGATGAAGAAACAATTGATAAGTCAAGAGCATTAGCACGCCATGACATGGATCCAGCAGTGGTTACTTGTCCATCGTTTAACAAAACTAATTCGTTATTATCCACGACTTCTAAAATATCTCTACCACGAAGAGAATCAGAATTACAACCCCATGAAGTATGATGGGCGTTGAAATCACCCCCAATCACCATTGGAGGGGGGATGGAGTTAACTAAGTTATCAAATTTACTTTTATCAAACCTAGAACCGGAGTATGTTGGGCAATAACAACTAATAATGCTAATATCTTTATTATTGTAAGTTATACGTACACAAATGTTTTGTATTGAGTCATCAAAATAAGTTGTAATTTTTTTGTAATCAATAGAGTTGTGAATCAAAATTGCAACACCATTGTGGTTGTAACCACAGTCGTTCCTTTCTATTTTGTATTGTTTTATATTAAGAGTTTGAGTAGGCTTCAACCAAGTTTCAGACAAAAGAGCTACATGTATTTTGTGTTCAAATAAGAAGTGTTCTAACATTAATCTATTGCAGAGTATACTTTGGGCGTTCCAATGAATAATATTAAGTGTAATATCCATTATGAAGAAGGACTAAATATCTTTTCTAAAGTATTATTTAATGAGACAAGAATAGTATTTGAGTTTATAGGCGTTTTTTGATCTTTGTTATTTATAATAATTTGTGTTATAGCATTTGCCAGTAAATTAATAAAGCGGTCAGATTTCGTCAAATTTTTCATCTGGGTTTCAAAATGTTTTGCGTTTAATTGTGGGAAAGCTTTTTCGTTTAACAAGTCCGAATATTTTGCTGTACGTGATTTAATTCTATTTTCTTCAGTTTTTTATTTTTTAATTGGGCATTGATTCGAAATAGCTATGTGATCGCCACCACAGTTGGCGCATTTAGCATTATCAGGCGCTATTTTGCAAGATTTGAAATTGTGGTTTTCAGTGCAAATCGAACATATTTCTGAATTTCGACAAAATTTGGCAATGTGACCAAACTTCATACACCGTAAACACTGTTTGACTGGAGGAACGTATACGCTTACCTCGTGCCTCCAAGAGTCCAGGTATACATACTGTGGCAATTCTGTCGATGCGAACGTGACTGCAACTGTCGGAGTTGGCTGGAACGAGACTGCACCATCCTCATTATGTACACGACGCATGAAGCGCCTCACCTGAATTATATTTCTAGAACTTCCAATAAGAGTCGATATATTCTTGTTCGATAAGTCAATTGGTACTGACGTTATAACACCAGTGACCTCGGTGTCACTAGCTGGAATCGTTGCTTTCAAGGAAAGCTCTTCCAGCAATTTCTTATTTTGTAAGAAAACATTTGCATTGTTGGATAAGTCAAATGTAATACCTATCATAAACTTATTGATAGATTTTAGGTGGAGTATGCCAGTAACGCAATGCTTGCGTATGGCATGTGACAGAGCTAGCCTATCTTTGTCATTAAATTGGCGCTCATCTTTGTGTGATGCGAAAACAATAAATTCTGACTTTGCAGTATTCTCGGGGTACTTCCTAGTATATCCTGGGACTTTATAAATCTCATATTTTCTGCTGTTACTGTTTTCAGCAGCCTCCGAGTCTGAAGAAGATTCTCCAGGAGACGAGCACTTGTCTGGTGGGGGTTCTTTTTTTCGCTTTTTAGTAGTTCCCATATTTAACTAAAACTGTACACTATATTATTTATATTAGTAGGTGTATATTGGGCATTCTAAAACACATTCAACGTGATCTCACCTCCGTTCGATCACTGTCGTTGAATGTGTTCTAGAATTCCCAATCACTATTGAGCAAATGTGGATCGGTTTAACATGTTGTGCAAATTCTGTTCTAGAACGCCCAATCACCATTCTGTTCTAGAATTCCCAATCACTATTGAGCAAATGTGGATCGGTTTAACATGTGTTTACGGTGATTTGATGAAAACAGTTTAAGATTGCCCAATATACATTATATAGGGTTAAATGGAAAAGAAGATTTTTTATTTCATTTCATTTCATAATGTTTCTATTGTGTTGTGTTGTTTGACTGTAAACAGTATACTTTTGATTGATTGCGATTTACTAGACACATTTTCAAGGTTTTCTATCTCAGAATATTAAGGCATTCAACTAGGTAGCAGTGCAATAACAACAGAAATTAAACAGGTTGAGGTTTCGTAGCTTCAGGACTCAACTCTCGGATAAGTATCTGTACCGTTCGACACTCTGCCTGCCATACAGTTTCAAAGCATTCCCACGAAATTCATTTATCAGCAATAAATTTATTGCACATTATTCATATATCCAGTTACGAGTGCTTACTCAAATAATAAGGCTTCTTTCACACGTTAATACTTTTATTTGTTTATTAAATTACTTCAATTAAATATATTCTTTATTATAAAACAAAGTATAAAATTGTTGATTTTTACAAAATATTTAAAAGGGCGGGCTAATCCCTGAAAGATGTGTTCCAGTCATCACACGAATAAAAAATAGAAAATAAATATTCCAATAATTTAAAAAATGAAAATATAAAAAATATTAAGAACATTTTAACTACCTACCTTGGCTGACTAAGGTCTTAACATCCTAATTAAATAGGGTAGTGCGGTGGGAACGTGTATGAGATGCTACCGATGAATACCACCTATGTATTATTACAATAATTTTCTTAAACTTCTATGGTTCTGTCGTCATGTCGTATCAATATCGTTATGCTATAGATACATTCGGTTCGCCTAATAGAACGATATACCTATTGTTTATCTGTTTTAAATAGTAGTATCGAAAAATGAAAATTAGAAATCGCATCCGTTATTATAAAGAAGACTTTTTAATTTGGAGATAATATTCCTTAGTAATTGTAAATATGTATGTACATGTATAATTTAAATAAATATAATAAACCCGAAATGAAAAAAAAAATTGGAGCATGCAGCCTTACACGAGATTTCTGCATCAGCAGAATTAAACGGTAAACAATTATTTTGCTGTATATGCACAGTATTGTATTGCAAGTTTGTGGAAATAAACGACAAACAATTAATTTGCTGATTATTTCCGCGTCATATTGCACATTGGTAGAATTATGGGTAAATATCAAATTTTGCTAAATATCATGAAAGTCAGAGGTGCAAAACGTTATTAAGTTTTATATTTTGAGTATGCAACCGACTTTTTGAAAGTAAACTACCAAACTATAATCTTCTTTTAGATGTTGTGATGCTGAATAACGATCTACTACTACCTCGAAAATAAAAATCCAATACACGTAATTGCGTCAGTTCGTCGTTTTGTTTCTTTCTTGCTACGTAAGTACTTTTTTTTTATATAGCTGACGAAGTTCAGCCGATGATCGGACCGTTTTTGGATCATACGCAACTGCGGATCAAAAATTTTGTTGCAGACCTGAGAACTGCTCCACTCACACGTCCCGGGTACCATAGTACCCAGAGCGCTTCGCGTCTCCTTTGCCTAAAACGCGCGGTGTGATAAAAAAATCACGAAAAAAAAAATATTTTCTCTAAATAAAGTGTCAGTTCTTTAGTGTTTGAAAAACGAACACTGACCATGGAAGTGGAAGTGAATGCATTAGGATTCTCGATAACGTATAGACATCATATCCGTGAATGCATATTTGTTTTCTTATAAATATTTTGTGTGGATATGATTTGGACGGAAAATAATAATTTTGTGATTATATATATAATATTTTATAATATTACTTACTTATTTAACAATATAAAAATTAATGAGCATTCTTTTTTAGATTAGTCATGTTAAATAAAAATGATTATAAAGATAAGGTATAGGTTGAGAACCTCAGTAAAATTATTACTTGCATTGCACTTTTCTTGTATAAAATCCGGAAAAACTGTAGTCACAGTACACTCCAGTGCTATCTCTGACCACTAACAGTGCTTCAGTACCTCCTCATCAAAAAATCTCAAGACCAAGACAGCTGAAAAATGTTCGTAAGTTTTTATACTTTATTGCTATACTTTATATCTATTCTTTAATTGTCTATAAGTGGTTGATCATCTTCATGCTTCAACAAATTGAGCCGTTGGACCAGGCTGTATATGACGTGACCTCTCCAAGTGCTGTCTTCACGAGGGACCATCAAGCCCAGCAGTGGCATGCTGATTGACTGATGATGATGATATTTTTTTTATCTTATGAATTGAAGATGTGAATCTTCAACTCGTTTTCTTGTAACCACTCTTAATACTAATATGACATTTGTTGGGGATAGAACCATTATTAAATGTATGTGTGTAGTTGTAAGTTTTTTGTTTATTCGTGTTAAGGTATATTAATTATTTAAAAAATGTATTTAATTATGTTAGACGGTATTATATAAATTAAATTATTGAAATCTTATAAATAGGAGCACAAAAATTTGTAAACCACTTCGATTCTACCGACTGTGCTATTTGTGTCTCGACGTATTAAACCTCTAATCTCATTCGCCACCGCAGTTTTTTTTTTCATCAGCCGCATCCGTTACAACATTTACTATTTTCAGGTCGGATAGCAAGCAAAACAAAAGGTCAGCCAAGAAGAGCTGTGAATCTGACCTTTTCTTTGATACCGACGACGAAGACATCAGGTACTTTTATTGCTATATTTACATATATCTAAATTTCAAGTGTTTAATGTGTACAATAATCGTGTATCCTTTTTCTATCTCCCTAGTCCAAAGAAGAGAAGCAAGGCGATAAAGTGCCTATCGAAGGCGAAGAGTGCAGAAGTGAAGAATACATCGTCGTCCAATACTTCTGAGTGGTTGTTCGACTCAGAGTCGGACAGCGAGGTTTCGCGGCCGCCAAACCTGCCAAACAAGACCACCAGTATCCTGACACGCCGAGTACCTGGTGGTGTAACGCGTCGGACTGCACAGCTCGACGGCGACTTGCTAGTGGAGCTACGCCTCTACAACCAGAAGGAGGTATCTAATCTCAGCGGCCTTGACCGGTGCGAGCGCGCTATCGTTTGGGTACGCTTGCAAGGCGAAGCAGAATCTCCAGAATTTGACGCATTAAAAAAATTTGTAAAATTAGCTAAGGCAAAGTTTACCACAGAGGGGATATTTTATAAAGATAAAGTTAAAAAATAGGTTCTCTTTTGTTTCTCTCTGCGTAAATTATGTTTTAGCTGGTTTACTTATTGTTTATCGTTAGCAAACTCAAAGATTAGGTACTTACATACTTAAGCCTTTATTACTTTAACTTTGAGAATTTGTACTGTCCAAATCATAATGTCGAGGTCTACTTTCTGTTCAGTTTGTGACGTATCCGTAAATAACAAAGTTTTCTCTGCACATTTGAAAAATATTTTACATAAGAACAACAGTTCGGTCGTTGATAGTGAGGGGGTTGAAAAAGTTCATAGCGCTTTTCGTAATCGTATAGCATCGTACCGTGTTCGATATCAAGATGAGGGTCATGATAGTGCGCGTGTTCGCCCGCCCGCCGAGTTTTTATGGCACTTGCGCTCTCGCGTACGCCTATTGCTCATAGCGAAAATTCAAGCTCACACTAATGTTAAAGCTAATTTTGAACTTTTCTGTGAATTCTTTCTGCTTAGTAAGTATGATTCGATTTCAATCAAGTCATTTGCAACGGAAAACTTCATCTTGCATCAAAACTTCAATTTTGAAGATATGTTTTCAAAAATTATTCACTTAATTTGTAAAAAAATTGAAGAATTTGAAGAAAGAGATAGTGGGTGGGCCTATTTACAAAGCCTATATCTAGAAGTAAATATAAACAAATATAACCCGTTAAGAGGCTCCAGTTTTATAGAATTACCAAAGTCCATAAAATGTAAACGAGCATGTATCAACATTCAAAATTCTGATAATTATTGTTTTTTATGGTGTGTCATGGCAGCACTATTTCCTATAAACAGAAACGCACATCGAACGTCAGCTTACCCACACTTTAAAAATGTACTCAATATCAAAAATATGATTTTTCCAGTTGGGTTTGCGGACATCAAAGTTTTTGAAAAGAATAATCCTCGCATAAGTATTAATATTTACGGCATTCAAAAGAATGGTAACATTGTCGGACCTTTATACAAAAGCGAGATTCGCAAAGATCATCACATTAATATGCTTTTCCTGGAAAACAGAAAACGCACCCATTACTGTCTTATTAAAGATTTATCTAAATTACTTCGTCTTCAATTAACTAAACATCATTCTAAAATATATTTATGCGAGGATTGTATGATATTCTTTGATAGTAATGATAAACTGAAAGCTCATGTTTGTGGTGGTGTATCGACAATATTACCCGGTGATGGAACACGAATTCAATTTAATCATTACGAGCGAATGCATGACATGCCCTTCGTCTTATACGCAGATTTTGAATCATTATTAAAACCAACTGAACTCGATTCTGGATCAGGCTGTACAAAGATATTGCAAAAACACGTACCATCAGCATTTGCTTATTACGTTGTGTGTTCTTATGATAAGTCGCGTAATAAATATGTATCTTATCGAGGTCCAGCCTGTGTAGAAAAGTTTTTAGAAAGTCTATTATTGGATATAACCGATATTTATAACGTTTTGCAGTCGCCAGTGGCTATTTGTTTAACAAATGAAGACAAAGCGAACTTTGCTCGGGCTACAAATTGTTTTCTTTGTGATAAAATATTGTTTGACGATAAAGTTAAAGATCATTGCCATCTTACAGGACGGTATCGTGGTGCAGCTCATTCTTATTGCAATATTAGATATTGTTTGCCTAAGTTTGTTCCTATATTTTTTCATAATTTAGCGGGTTATGACAGTCATCTTTTTATACGACAGTTGGGAAAACTATCAGGAAAAATACAAGTAATAGCAAAAAATAAGGAAAACTACATATCTTTTACAAAATTTTTTCAAATTAATGATAAAGATATCATACCTGTTCGATTTGTTGATTCTTTTAAATTTTTAGGCACAAGTCTAGAGAAACTTGTCGCAAACTTAAAAAATGACGACTTTAATCATCTGCGGCGTTATTTTCCTTCTCATGAGCATTTTGCTTTAATAAAACGAAAAGGGGTGTATCCATATGAATACATGACTACTTGGAGTTCATACGAAGAAAAAGTACTTCCGCCTCAGGAGTTCTTTTTCAGCAAATTACGCAATAGTAATATATCTAAAGTAGATTATGATCATGCAAAAAAAGTCTGGCAAACGTTTGAATTATCGAATCTCGGTGAATACACAGACTTGTATCTTAAGTCAGATGTTCTTTTATTAGCTGACGTTTTTGAAAGTTTTCGCCAGACATGTAAGATAAATTATAAATTAGACCCAGCCTTTTATGTTACAGCACCGAGTCTCAGTTTTGATGCCATGCTATTAAAAACAGATGTTAAATTAGAATTAATACACGACCTGGAAATAATAAGAATGATTCAAAAAGGTATTCGCGGTGGAATATGTTTATGTTCGACAAGGTATTCAAAAGCCAATAACAAGTATTTAAAAACTTACGATCCAAGAAAAAGTAATAACTTTCTAATTTATATCGATTGTAATAATCTCTATGGATATGCAATGTGTGCTTATTTGCCTCATTCCAATTTTAAGTTATTGAATGACTTGGAAATCGCTGGAATAGATTTTATAAATGTGCCAACTAACGGAGACATTGGTTATATACTAGAAGTAGATTTAGAATACCCCGAACATTTGCATAATGATCATAACGATTTTCCATTCTGTGCTCAAAAATTTACTCCGCCAGGGTCTAAAACTTCAAAATTGATTCCAAATTTATACGATAAATATTTCTATGTCATACATTTTGCTCATCTGCAAACATGTTTAAAACATGGTTTGTTGTTAAAAAAAATACATAGAGTTATTCAATTTAATCAGAGTCCTTATTTAAAGCAGTATATTGACATGAATACTGAATTACGAAAAAAAGCTAAATCTACATTTGAACAAGATTTCTTCAAACTTCTTAACAACAGTATATTTGGCAAGACGTTAGAAGACACAGAAAAGAGGGTTAATGTGAAATTAGTCAATAAGTGGAATGATGATAGTAACAAAACAAAGAAAAGTTTCTGTGCAGAGCAAATGATAGCTCGACCAAATTTTCACAGTGTTACAATTTTCACTGAAAACTTGGTAGCCATTCAAATGAAGCCTGAAACAATCACTTTGGATAAACCTATATACATTGGTTTTTCCGTTTTGGAAATATCTAAGAGTCACATGTTTGATTTTCATTATTCTATTATGAAGCCTTTTTATAAGGAAAAGTTAAAACTTTGTTATACGGATACTGATAGTTTTTTGTATTCAATAGAAAGTAAAGATTTTTATGCTGATTTAAAATCAAATTTTCTTCCCTATTTCGACACTAGTAATTATTCTGTAAATAACGTATACGACATTCCTAGTTGGAACAAAAAGGTGCCAGGTCTCTTTAAAGATGAGCTAGGAGGAAGTTTGATTTCGAAGTTTGTAGGATTAAGGTCCAAGTTATACTGTATTAAAACGGCAGAAGATGAATTAAAAAAAGCAAAAGGCATACAGAAGCAAGTATTAAAAGATGTACAATATAAAGATTATTACAAGGTATTAAATGAAAATACATTTTTGAAGAAAAAAAATATCATATTTAAATCTCTTAAGCACGAAATATTTACTCAAGAACAGAACAAAATAGCTTTGTCAGGTAATGACGATAAACGTATCATATTAAAAAACAAAATGTCTACTTTATCATGGGGTCACTGGGATAGTTTAGTTTAATATCATTAGTTTTTCTTTAGAAGCACCGTATTGTATAGTTTATTATTATTTTAATGGTAATCATGAATCAAATTGTAAGTTGAGAAATATGTTACCCCATCATCTATTTATTTATTATATGACTTAAGTAATGAATAAGTTAATAGAATAAAAACATACATGAAATTGTATAGTATGTACCGACACGGCACTTTATATTGTAAAGTTATTTAATTTTAATATTGTTATCCATCAGTTATTTGTTTAATAGTATTATACATTGTTTTTTAATGGTAAATAGGTAAATTAATTACCTAGTTTTAATCAAATACTTAATGTTGTATTGTAACGATGAAAATATATAACGCTATAAACCAGCTACCATGTTTTTTTTATTTCATAATCCATAAAATATAAAACTATTAATAAAATAGCACACGCAATGAACAATTCGAAACTGGTTGGGACATGTTATTGCTGATTTAGGTATTCCAACTTATAGTTCATTAGTAATTTGTCCAATTGCGATTCCGTGCGAATGCTTTGTTGTTATGTCAGCATTATATTTACACTATAAATAGCTATTAAAGTCGAATGTTTTTAAAATTTGTTTCACACATAATTAATCAAGTGACAACTACGGTCACCCAAATACATCATGGTAAGTCGTATAAATTATTTTTCTTCAAACTCTTTTCTTGTGTAGTGG
The DNA here is from genome assembly GCA_963935595.1 of Schoenobius gigantellus. Taxonomy (NCBI): domain Eukaryota; kingdom Metazoa; phylum Arthropoda; class Insecta; order Lepidoptera; family Crambidae; genus Schoenobius; species Schoenobius gigantellus. The sequence continues at coordinate 7,076,363 of OZ012555.1, read as the reverse complement.
TTAGATCACTAGTTAATGTTTATTTGTATATTTGATTTAGTTGGAAGATAATGTTGTTGTTAAAACCTTATGGTTGTGATGCTGTTATCGTGATTCTCATATTCTATCGGTTCCGTATAAGATAGTCAGCCTCCTTGTGGATCCTAGATACTCTTCTACCTCCGCCACTATATCAATCATTTCTTCGATGTGAAATTATTTTTGTTGCATAATAAATTAAATTTCAGAATACCCAAGAAATCTCGCAGTCGCTACTCATAAGCAAGGAGGCAACAGAAGATTATGCTCCTTGCTTTGAGCAAAATGCGCAAGATATGTTGGAGGGCTTCTCTGAAGAATTTCCACATTGGAATGCTAAAGATTCACCGCTGCATGCCAAGGTGGTTAAAAGTCTTTTTAATAAAAAGAAGCCCATGAAGAGGAGAAGCAAGTTACTGCAGAATACGAAGGGGAACGAACCTTCTTATTTAATTAAAACAATACCTACTAAAGGGCGGCGATTAATTAAATTAGAAATATTAGATCTGGAATCAACCAGCAATGATCCATTAATAAAAACACAATATGTGGTAACCGAGCATATTGATCCAATAATGGATCAAGCAGAAAATATTATAACTAATATCTCTAAGAAAATATGTGGTTACAGTTATAGTTTTTAAATAACTATTGCTGACCTAAAACATTTGTAGATGTATATTAAAATTCTCTAATGTGCTAGATGCGTACCTACTATCTTTAGTTACGTGTACACTCACGGAGATACATTATTTCAACAACATTATTCTTCTGAAAAATTATAGTAATGCTTATAAATTTTACTAACTAAGACTTATGTTATTTTAAATAGTTATGTTAGTTTAAGTCTTGTATTGTTTTCAATAAATATTACTTAAAAATAAAAAGACTTGTATGAAAATATTTGTTTTTATTTTAACACCTCTATAATGTAATCAAATATTTTGAAAAACATTCATTCAGAATTACCTCTATAAATAAATCTAAGATAAAATTTATTAGAATTCAAATACATAGTTTAAAATAATGGTAATAAAATTAAAAATATAGTTTTATTTATTAAAGAACGCAGTGTATTACTTTGTTAAAGTAGGGATGCAAGTAATTAAACAATGTTTATTTTTAAGCATCGATTCCTTACTCATATCATTTTTTATTGCACGATTCGAGAGGGGTGAGAGCTCTTTCTTCTCTCTCCATTCTTCTCGATGCTTTAACATTGTGTGTTCTAGACACGTCCAATAACTTAATATAATGAGTGGTAACAGTATCCAAATTCTTCTACTCCTTGCTATTGTTACCGCCGTCGAATGCTTAGTCTATATGGTGGAGTGAGTGCACTTACAAGTAAATATACTGCTAGTTCTCTTATTATTACGAACGCAAAGTGTTATATCCATTTTGTTAAAAGCCACGAATCAAAACGGACAAGTTGCTATGAAGTTCCTCAAACAAAAGGAAACGTTAAAATTAGATTATAATATCTGTCCTGAATCATTATGTGAAGCAAAGCGACATGGCAACTTATTGCCGAGCACTATACGATGTATTGTTTGTGGACCATCAAATTGCGGCAAGACAAACTTAGTAATAGGTTTGTTATTACATGAGAATGGTGCTCGTTTTCGTAACTTATATGTATATTCTAAATCATTATACCAACCAAAATATGTGTTCTTAGAAAAAGTATTAGATTTAGTTGCAGATATATCTTATAGTAAATATAACCATAATAATGATATCATAAGCCCACACGAAGCTTTGCCAAACTCCATTATAATATTCAACGACGTAGCTTGTGAAAACCAAAATAGCATTCGGGATTATTTTGCTATGGGTCGACATAAGAATATTGATTGTTTTTACATTAACCAAACATACAGTAAAGTACCTAAACAACTTATAAGGGACAATTCTAACCTCATTATTTTATTTAAACAAGACGATGTAAATTTAAAACACGTTTACGATGAGCATGTAGGTTCAGATATGTCGTGGTCTCAGTTCCGTGAAATGTGCTCAACTATTTGGAATAAACCATTTAATTATGTTGTGATCAATAAAGACTGCGAAAGAAATAAAGGATGTTATAGGATGGCATTCGATACTTTTGTAGTAGTAGATTAATATACATAAGTTATTGTTTCATCAATACACAATCACTATTACTCTGGATTTTGCATTGAACGGAATCCTTGTCAAAATGGAAAAGCAACTTAAAAAACAAATTGTAAAAGCTGCAGCTGCTGTAAAAAGAAAGGTTGAAATGATAAAGGATATGAAAAATACAAATGATGCCACTCTGGAATCCATATTCAAACCTATAACCGATCCATTGAAACAAATAGCCATTAAGAACAATGAAATTTCTCATGAAGATGAGGATGAGTTTGAACATTATACAATAAAAAAAAATAAACATAATGACAGTGAGGCAACAAATTTTTCTGATGACGATTTTAATGAAGAAGAGGAACAACAGTTCTATAAAAAATTTAATTCCGAAAAAACCCTTGTCGTATCACCTTCTGACAACAATAATATGAGTGATGCTTCCTTTAAGTCCTTTCAATCATCACCAAATGTTTCACTTAATAGTTTATCGTGGTGTGCTTCACCCGACGCAAATATCCCTTTTGGAATAAAAAATGAACGAGGAAAACTTATGCTCGGCCAAATACGTGTTTTCGACGACGGAAAAATTATAAAAATTGGAAATCGAAGTTTAAACAAAACTCTTGGATTAAAAGAATTACTATTTGAAAAGACACCAAATTTGGATGTTATCACAGATGAAGATTTGCAAAATTATAAAGAGCTTCTAATAGAAACGAATGCACATAGGCGTAATTGTGATCCACGCAAGCCAATTAATAGTAACAAAGGGTTTAAGTACATGCATATTATTAAACCACTGTTTAAGTTCTCTAGAAATAAGTATGACAGCACAGAAAGTCTTACGGTAGGAAAAGGAATAAATCTTTTAAAAAGTGTAAAGAAAGATATAGATTACGTTTATTGGGATGATCCAAATGAATTAGTAGATCGATTGAAATTACTGTTTGCATCTCGTGATGCTGGCAATACCGGCTTAGATAATGAAATTATTGCGATTATAGAAGAGCTGTACGAAGCAGGCATCATTAAAAACACCAAATATAAGGAACCTAATTTTAAAAAACTGATCAGTAGTTATACAGCAAACACCGCATAGATACGGAAATGAATGTAGATAAATTTGGTCATCACGTTCATAAACGTTTACGATTAGAGGAATATATTGGAAATCTCAACGATACATTAGTGAAGTCAGAAACAGGTGAATATGATTTAAAATCATCAAGATTAAAAGGACTTATATCGCCAGGCAATGATGACGAAGCCGCAAATAAAGCTTACGTGGATGAAAAGACACACGAACTAAGAACTAATATTTTAAGTGATGTAAATATTCATTTAAATGATTTTGAAAGTTCAATACTTAATAAGCTAACCACCTTGTTTTACACAAGGACAGAAATTGATCACATGCTTCAAGAGAAACCAGATAATAATGAGCAAACAAGACATAGTGAATGAGCTTCACAAAGCAGCAAGAAGGAATTTTTCCCGGCGATGTACGATCATAAAAGGAATAGATGATTTATGGCAAGCCGACCTCATAGATTTGCAAAAATATTCACAGTATAATAAAGGGTATAAATATATTCTTATCGTAATTGACACTTTATCAAAATATGTATGGATCAGACCTTTAAAATCAAAAGCGAAAAATTATGTTACAGATGCAATGCAAAGTATTTTAACTACATCATTACGAAAACCTAAAAATTTACAAACTGATTTAGGCACAGAATTCTACAATGATAATTTTAAACAATTAATGAAAAAGTATAATATTAATCATTATTCAACATATTCTATTAAAAAAGCATCTATAGTAGAAAGAGTCATAAGAACAATTAAATCTCACCTTTACAAACTATTTAGTTTGAACGGAAATTACCAATGGTATAAAAATATTTTAAAGGACGTTGTAGAACACTACAATAACACTTTGCATAGAATAACAAAATTTAAGCCTGTGGAAGTTAACAAAGTAAATGAGCTTATAGTCAAAGGTTATATTATGAATTCTCAAAAGAATAAAACAAGTCGGGGATATACATTTCGTGTTGGTGACTATGTTCGCATAAGTAGATATAAAGCAGATTTTTACAAAGGCTATACGCCAAACTGGTCCACCGAAATATTTCGTATAGTAAAAGTTAATCACACTAACCCAACAACTTATCAAATAGAGGACAGACGCAATCAAAGAATCCTCGGCTCATTTTATGCATACGAGTTACAAAAAACTAAGTTTCCAGACCTATACCTCATTGAAAAGGTTATAAAAAGAAAAGGAAACAAATTGTTTGTAAAATGGTTAGGATTAAGTAATAGCGAAAATAGTTGGGTTGATAAGAATAAATTGGTTTTATGATATAAAATAGCTCAAGATATCTTTATTGATTCACTTTTTGTTTATCAATGAAGAAAGGAAGTGGTATCATAAACAGCTTAATAAATAAGATTCCGTTTGAGTTACATTTACCGGGCTACCAATATTGCGGACCCGGCACAAAGCTTCAGAAACGATTACTTAAGGGTCAGCGAGGAATTAATAAATTGGATAACGCTTGTATGCACCACGATATTGCTTACATAAACAACGACGCTAACGTAAGGTACAAAGCTGATCTAGATCTATTAAATATGGCTCAAAGAAGATTGAAATCAAAAGACGCTGGAAAGAAAGAAAAAATTGCTTCATGGATAGTAAAAAATGCTATGAAGGCCAAATTAAGAGCAGGTGCAGGTGCTCGGTCGTTTATGACAGCTGTGAAAAAACTCAAATCTAAATTAAAAAAAATAAAATCTAAAGACACAAATTCTACTATTAAATATGCGGTCGCCGCTGCAAAAAAACTATTTAGAAATAAAAATAAAATGAGTTTACCTCGTTGTATTCCTATTCCAAAATGTGGAGGACTGTTACCGTTAATTCCTATTTTCGCGGGATTATCAGCTTTAGGTTCACTGGCTGGTGGAGCAGCTGGCATAGCAAAAGCGGTTAATGATTCAAAAGCAGCTCAAAAAGCTCTTCAAGAATCGGAACGACATAATAAGATGATGGAGGCGGTTGCTCTCGGAGTAGGATTATATATTAGACCTTATAAAAAGGGTGCAGGTCTATATTTGAAACCCTCAAAAAACTAATAAAACGGCTACCTAGGCGGGCATTAACTAATTGGGATATATTAGAACATGCTAGTGATATTCCATTTTTTCGTGGTGTTTTCATGAGGGATACGTTGCCCTCAAAACCTAGGAAGATAGAATGCGGTATTATAAATTTAGATACTTCAAATAACATTGGAACACATTGGGTAGCCTACGTGAAAGAAAATAAGTATGCTGAATATTTTGATAGTTTTGGTAATCTGAAACCTCCGTTAGAACTACTTGATTACTTAAGAAATGTTTCTTTAAATTATAACTATGAGCAATATCAAACATTTGACTCTGTTAATTGCGGCCACCTTTGTATAAAATTTTTAAAGGAGTATTGGAAAACACATTTATATAAAGCTTGAAATAAAATTCTTTATCAGTAGTAAAATGTCTTTCACTGTGTCTATAACTGGAAAAGGATCCTCTCTGATAACAAACTACTCACCTACTTTGGAATTAAGTGGATACTATGAGTGTGGATTGTTGTATTTTTCAACATTTAATTCTATACCCAACATAGATAAAAGAAATAATAAATTCTACTATGACGATAACGAAGTAATCGAAATACCTGAAGGAGCTTATGAACTTCAAGATATCTGTGATTATTTAAAGACATACATTAGAAATGCAATGTTAAAATTAACTTGTAATAATAATACCTTAAAAACTACAATTTTTTGTACTAAAGATGTTCATTTTAACAAAAGTGACTCACTTGGAAGGATTTTAGGTTTTGGTGGAGAAACAATAAAGGCATTAAAAAGGACCGAATCTCTGTATCCTGTCAGTATATTGCCAACAACCATTGTGCGCATCGAATGCGACGTAGTTAGTGGGTCATTCGTGAACGGATCTGCAAGTCATATTATTCACGAGTTTGTTCCTAACGTACCACCTGGTTATCGGATCATTGAAGTGCCGAAAAATCTAATATATTTTCCTGTAAATAAAAGTTCTATAAGTGCAATAACTATACAATTATTAGACGCCGAGAATAAACAAATCAATTTACGAGACGAAGAAGTACAACTGTATCTACATTTTCGTAAAAATGATAAATTTCAATAAAAATCATAACACAGCTTGCATTCAAGTTAGTACTAGAAGATCACCTCATAAAAGCACACCGCTTCACATAAAAAAGAAGCTCACCAAAAACAATAAGGAATTATTGAAGTTGATTGGCTTGTTAAAATGAATATTTTAAATATATCTCAATCAACATCATACGACAATAATATTGAAAGTTTCGAATATCATTCTTATAAACCGTACGTAACAAGTTTCAACAAGAATGATGAAATAAGAATACCTATTAATCAACAAGATCTATGTCTGTTACCCTCACTCAGCACTTTGTATATTGAGGGTAAAGCCAATGTTTATAATAGTTCGACTAAAGAAAAAATATCAAATGTGTATTTTATCAACAATCCAATACTATATTTATTTCAAGATATTCGATATGAGTTAAACGGAATAGAAATAGACAAAATAAAAAATGCTGGCATAACTACAACAATAAAATCGTACCTCTCGTTAAATGATAATGAATCTAAATGCTCACGTGTATGGGGATGGTCAACTTCTGGTACAAACAATCTTAACGGAGGAATTTTTTCGGCTTCTGTGCCGTTGAAGAAAATTTTAGGTTTTGCAGAAGATTATGAAAAAGTTATAATTAACTCCAAACATGAATTGGTGCTATTAAGAAGCAATACGAATCTCAATGCTTTGAAATTAAATGTCGGAGAGGTGGTCGAAGATATAACTATTAGCAAAGTTGTTTGGCGAGTTCCGCACGTTAAAGTATCAGATCGTGAAAGAATCAATTTGTTGAAACATCTAGAAAAGGACAGGCCTATTACACTAGCATTTCGAAATTGGGATTTGTATGAATATCCATTATTACCGAAGACACGTAAACACACTTGGTCTATCAAAACTTCGTCACAGATAGAGAAACCAAGATTCGTTATTATAGCCTTGCAAACCAATCGCAAGCACAATGCGGAAATGTCAATGGCAGAGTTCGATCACTGCAATGTACGAGATGTAAAAGTATATTTAAATTCATCGTATTACCCTTATGAAGGATTGAATGTCAGTTTCTCAGAGGATAAATTTAATTTATTATACGAACAATATGCAAGATTCCAACAGTCTTATCATGGACGGCGACCAGAGCCGTTGATGAGCTTGAAGGAATTCAGAGACGTTGCCCCATTATTTGTTATTGATTGTTCTCACCAACAAGAAATGATAAAGGGATCAATCGATGTCAGAGTGGAGATTGAAACAGACCAAGAAATCCCGGATCAGACAGCAGCATATTGCTTGATTTTAAATGACTGCATTTTTGAGTACAAACCTCTGAGCAATATTGTGAAGAAAATATCTTAACTAAATAAAGTGCAATCAAAAGGTATTTGAAAGAACAAACTTCAACTTTATGTTAAACAGTGGAATACAACGAAACAATGAGTGCTGATAAGAGTTCGATACTTTTTGTTGATGTTCAAGGATTCAAAGACTGCAAAAATAATTTTATTATTAAGGAATTTGCGTTAGCCACAAAAGAGTTTACGCAAGTCTTTTTAATAAAACCTCCATATTCGTATCTAAAATTATCTGCCGAAGAAAAAAGAGCAGTCAATTGGATTGAACGCAACAGAGGAATATACTGGAGTCAAGGCAATATAGATTTCAGAGAATTTAAGAGATTAATTATTCCAATTTTAAAGGACCAAACCATAATAATGAAAGGTGTTGAAAAGCAAAAATGGATTAAAGATTTGTGTTCTGACTGCTTTTTGATAAATGTTGAAGGCAAAGGTTGTCCTAATTTTGCAACATTGCGCAATAGTTATGCTAAAGGTGGAGCTAACTTCAATTGTATAACTCATAAAAAAGAGTGCGCTCTAAGGAATGTTTTATTCATAAAAAAGTGGTACTTAAGCACATGTAATTTATGACTTCAGTAAATTGTACTTGAATGAAAATTTGTATTTAAAGTATTGTTCTAGTTTAGCTATGATGATATTTGTTACTTGCTTTATAATAAAAAAATATTTTTAACAAAAATTTCTGCGTTTTATTAATGAAAACAAATATGGTGATTCAATATACTCGCATAACTCTTTATTTATCAAAAATTACAATTTAATGGTATGAATAATTTAACCCTGTATAATGTATATTGGGCAATCTCAAACTGTTTTCATCAAATCACCGTAAACGAACGCAGTGAGATTTGCGGAGCGTAGCGGAGCTAGAGCGCAGCGAAGCGTAGCTCAAATCTCACTCCGTTCGTTTGCGGTGTTTTGATGAAAACTGTTTTAGAATGCCCAATATACACCTACTTATATTTACAATTAAGATGATATATATATACAGTTACAACTATTATAATAAAATTAAATACGAAATTGAAATGTTTTACAGAAAGTATAAAATTTGGGCGCCTTTCACGTTCAAAGTTCCCGCCGAAGTCACATCGCCATGTTGTTTACATTTGTGGGTTTTGGTTTTTCAAGCTGTAAAAGCACAAGGATTCAAGTATATACAGCCATGTCTTCTGTGTAGTTTTTTCAATATTAAAGTTTCGTGACCTTTTTAAGTTATATAGAGATTTATGGTTTCATTTTGAATTAAAAAGGTTTTGAATAAAAGCTGTATTCCTTACGTATTTGTTTTTATTTTCTCACAGCTGGTGTGAAAAGTAGAGTATTTCTCATCATTAAATTAAAATTATTGTAACCATAAACGCGAAACCAAATCCGCCCCCTTATTCACAACTGTCGGAAAACAGTAGAATCTTTGAATCTCTATATCTGCCACTTTTTATTGCAGCGCATCAAAGCGAGACGCGACGTAACAGTCCGAAAACCAGTTAAAACAGGGGTCATCAGAAATCAGACCAGCCGTCTAACGGGCAGCACACAGCAAAAGGGCCCTTAGAAATCGTAATTAATCTCGTATGCAAATGTATGGACACAACAAGAGCCTCTCATGAACGCTGAAGTGAATTAGATCCATACGGTCTCGCCATTTTTGCTTTGTTGCCATTCTCTCATGTTTACGTAGTAGTCGGTGTTATGCTATTGCCCAAAATGGATTTTTTTATACAACTAAGTTGGCAAGCAAGCAAACTACTCACCTGATGGTAAGTGGTAACAGTCACCTATAATACATGTGGCACTTGTGAGATTCGCAGCAAAACTGCAACCCCCACAAGAACCACAGCGTACGTTGCCAACTTGTGACATCAGATGTAAAGTAACGGTACCTAGTAATTTCACTGCCATATCTTACTCGGATATGGATGATGGCGACTAAGTTTTTAAGGTTCTGTAGTCAACAAGGAACCTTATAGTTTCGCCATGCCCGTCGGTCTATCTGTCCGCGACTTAGCTCAGCGACTTTTGGTACTAGAAAGCTGCAATTTGGCATATTGATCAAGAACCAAACATAAGTAAAAAAAAAAAGTCTCCCCACTGTAGGATTTTCTCTTGTGTTGTGGGTGCAGTTACAAACATAGAATAACGTCATAAAATAACCTATAACGGTGATAGTAAATTAAAGATTCCTTATTAGTCGATCTTTTTAGTACCATGACAGCTTATAAAATGAAGTGGAAAATATGTTGGTTGCCTATAACATAAAATTTAACATTAGCCTAGAAGAGTCTATATGATCAAAGGCCGCTCGTAATTGTTGCGATTTTTAAATTTAATATAATTAAATGTTGACCCAAACATAATTCAATGTGTGCAAATACAATTAGGATAAAGAAATAACTTATCAATACACCTGTTTGGAAATTAGGAAAGCCTTCTTGAGAAGAACAGGCATGAAACTCGGAAGCTATTATTTTTTGTCTCTTTTAAATTGCCAACATTAGAATAATAGTAGTAATAGATAAATGTAATATTGAAACAAAGGGCACTGGAAAAGCCCACAATATTATCTTACTGTTGTCATATTAACCATCAATCAGTTAAATTTATAAGTGTAAATCATTCTGTGTACACATAGTTTAGAGCATCAGTCTAGTTCTAAGTTAAACCTTAATGTATTGTTATTTAATGACTGTTACTTGTTTTGTGTGCCTTTATTAATAAATAAATAAATAAATCACATTGCTTGTACAGTCGGCTTCAAAAGCAGATAATCATTTTATTACCATGTTACACCAACTATTAACAATGCAATATAGGTGTAACCATACTAAATAAAAGGAGTAGTTGCTGTGACATGGTACAGAAATGTCCATCTAATTCTTCAGCCGACTGTACATACTTGTATTTCCACATTATTCCGTAAAAACGCAATTTTTCCATCCATTTTCGGTCCATCATTGGGTAATCTCCGCAACAATAGAGTTTAATCCGAGTTTAAAGGTGTGTTCTAGATAAGCATCACCATTTTGTTGGTGATAAGATCCGATGTTAACTATGTTTTGCGTTTCTTTTGAGAAATGTTAACATTTTTAGCCACGCTAATTGTTACAAATGAAATGGTAGGAACTGGTTATTCGTATTATGTTTAAACTTAACCTAATTAGTCCATTAACAATGAAATGAAATGGAATTGTTAATGGTTGGTGTGACATGGAACTAAAATGTTTGTCTACTTTTTGAGCCGGCTGTACAAACAAATTAATAATAATAAAAATACAACATATATAATATATTTTAATGTTAAAATAAAATGTAATATATAATTAATGTATGTTAAAACATAATATAAATAATAACAAAAATCTGTAATATGTAAGTATACAATGTAATAGGAATATAATAGGTATGTATGAGTATAAATATATATATGATGTATAAGCATGTGTGTATTATATATAAACATGTAGGATAGTTACACTTTAGGTGATGCGCAACTCACCCTAGATATAGAGTAGAGTAGTCGGACTTATTAAGTTTAAAAAAAAAAAAAGATCAAAACGAAAATACAGCCTTAAAAAGGCACGGACCAAGAGTCTGTTATTAGGTTTTTTTTTTTTTTTTTAATATATAATTAAATTAAAAAAAAAAAACCTAATTAGTCCATTAACTTTAGATTTCAAATACTACAAATAAGAATCGGCTAAAACTATACGTATATCATTTTTTTATGAAAAAAAGATTTCTAATGTCAAATTTCAAAGCTGTTAAAAAGTGGTATCAGAAGATCCATATATTTAGCATGGGTGTTTGATGCTAACTTTTCGTGGCAAAAATGTTGAAATGGAACCCACGAAACTAACACCAAAAACTAATGAATCGCGCTGATGCTAAAAATGTTGAAATGCTGCAAATCAGTGCTTACCTGGAACGCCCCTACAGTGGCTAAATTATACTACTGGTCATAGACATAGTTTTGGGATTGTTTACGGTTATAAATAGTGCTATATCACGCGCCTGTGCACTGGTCGGCGGGGAGTTTGTTCCTTAATCCTGTTGATCAGTGCTCGACTCCAAGTATTTGCAGCCACCATAGTTTATGTAATCTATGAAAGCTACCGCAAGCTGTTTGAGTTCCGACATTCGGTGTTATGCACCGAACTGACATTTTCATAGGTTTCCAGTCGATATTACAAATAGATTATTATTTATGTAGTATGGAGAATCCCTACTATTACTACTTGTTACTAATAATAGGGGTTAAAGTATGAAATTGCCGTTTTGTATAAACAATTTTTAAGAACATTGCTTATTTCATACTAATCTTTTTTCTTAGTTATTAAATAACCAATAAAGCAAACTTTATAAAACTTTTCGAGACTGGTCAATAGACAGAGTTTAAACTAAGTAATATATAGTATAAGAGCGTCGGTGGCGCTGTGGACTCGGCACTTGCCTTCCAATCGGGAAGTCCGGGTTCGAGACCGCCATGTACCACTGTGTTTTTCGTTTTCGAATTTCATATGTACATTTGTCTGACGCTCCTACGGTGAAGAAAAACACCGTGAGGAAACCTGCATACATCTGCGAAGAAATTCAATGGTGTATGTGAAGTCGACCAATCCGCATTGGGCCAGCGTGGTTGACTAAGGCCTAATCACCCTAACATAGGGTAGGCTCGAGCCCCTCGGTGGGGACGTATATGAACTGTGATGATGAAACTAAGTAATAACATAATTTTGAAGGTAAGAAAATTAGTTTTTACAAAGTTATCGTCAATAATGTACAACATTCTGACGAAAAAAAATAGGGGGTAATTTTTGAGATTCTTTTTAATATGTTATTAAACTAATTCTAAGATTAAATTGTAACCAAAACGTGCACTCTTGGGTCAAAAAGTAATAAATATGATTATTTTTTTATAGCTCTTAAATTAGAAAATTTATAAAGTTATATAAAACAAACGAGAAAAACGGCAATTTCATTCTTTAACCCCTAATATTATGAGTTCGAAAGTGGCTTTGACTTTCTGTTAGATTATGCTTTAAAGCCAATATATCTGAACCAATTTTGATGGATTGTTAAACGAATATAATCAATAAAGAAAAAATTTCGCGTCGGGCGGGATTTGAACCCGCGTCTCCAGCTGACGCCTAGACCTTTCGGTCTTCCCAGCCCTGACAACATCTTTAAGCTATTGATATCTGTTTGAACTTTGTTAAGCCAAAGTTGACTTGATTCAATGTTAATAATAATGTTATCATCCAATTTAGAAATAATTTGTTTTAAGAAAATGCAAAGTTCTATATAAAATTTTGATGAAATCTATACATAATCTATACTAATATTATAAAGCTGAAGAGTTTGTTTGTTTGCTTAAACGCGCTAATCTCAGGAAGTACTGATTCAAATTGAAAAATTATTTTTGTGTTGGATAGTCCATTTATCGAGGAAGGCTTTAGGCTATATAACATCACGTTATGACTAATAGAAGCTGAGCATCAATAAAAAATGTTGCAAAAACGGTGAAAAAATATAAGGCGAAACGTAGTTCGCGGGCACAGCTAGTATAATATTATAAAACTGAAGAGTTTGTTTGTTTGTTTGAACGCGCTAATCTCAGAAACTAGTAGTTCGAATTGAAACATTATTGTTTGTGTTGGATAGTACATTTATCGCGGAAGGCTTTAGGCTATATAACATCACGATATTGTTATTTTCGGACATCCATGCGAACGAAGTCGCGGGCACAGCTAGTCTGGTGTAAAGATGGATTGAGCCTTGATAAAGGACATAGACTACTTTTTATTTTGCACATTGGTTCTTAGGAAACACACATTTTTCTCCTTATGCAAAACATAAAGTGACCCAATTTAAATTTGAACATTAATTTATCAACATAATTAACAAAGTCGTCCGAAGCCTGCTAATGATTTCGACAAAATTAGCTCTCGTGAGATTTGTGAGTCGCGCTTTTAATTGGCACAAAAAATTGACTCCCATTTCTGCGTGGCAGCTTATAAAATAATATTAATGCAATGTCAGTGATATTGGTCCGTCGAGCCGGATGACTAAATTTTATGTTATTCTGTGAAATGTGATTTTTCGACGCTCAGATTTTCGAGCCATTCGCTTATCGACCTTTTTCGATGCAAGGGTAGGTAACATTTTACATATTTGTTTGCATAGCAAAATAGGCGCAACCTTTCGACCCTTGCCCACGCATCCAATTTCGCCAGCATTGTTTTTCAATAAGCAAAATATCCAGTAATATATGACAAAGCGCATTATCGGGTCGCGTTAGTTCTCGATATTACACGGGACAAAAGAAAGGCTGAATGTTTACACAATCCAAAATAGTGGGTGGGTAACAAGGGTAGGTATTGCGCAGTGGGTTATAGGCGAAGCACAAGAACTTAGACCCTTACAATGCCGAAATAGGACATTTGCCTTAAATGAATCTACATAGTTGGAATCTTATCTGTAGTAAATTATATTTATATGTATCACGCTAGTCCCGTTGAGTTTAGCCATTACATCTGTTTTTCAACATTCACTTGTTTTTCGAGACATTCAGACTATTGAGATAGACACGAGTAATAGTAGAACATAATTTTAACGGGAAAACTGGGACGTGTTTATTGTACATAAAACGTGGGTACATAAAAAAGTTGTTCGTTTCCCGCCCGCGGGACTACTGGCAACGAAACATTGGTAGTAGTCCCGCGATGGGACAACTCAACAGGGCTAGGTATTAGAAACATATTTTTTCAAATGTATCAATTATAAAAACCATCTAAAAGTGGACATCATTTGGTCAATTATTTCTTTTTTTTTCTTTGTAACTTATTTTTTGTTTTGTATATGAGGAACCGTTCCTTTAAGGGTTCACAGAGTTTTCGTTGCACTCCTTATATAACTGGAGATAGAATTTTGACGTATTTTTATATAGAGCCAATGTCAAATACCTATCGCTAGTAACCAAATGCACATATAGATAGAATATTGGAACCGGACGTTAGCAGAGGTGTTATTGCGGTAAACACACTTTAGTTGATTGTTACAACTTCCACGGGAAGAAAATGGGCGGCCACACGACATGCATTCTAAATCCCGCATCGCGCTGACGAATAATTTGTATCTGGGAGGATATACCTACATTCAAGTTAAGAGTTTTGAACACGCACTCTAACACAGTAACACATTTGAACTGAGTTAACAGGTTTTGTAAATTGCTGTTTATTGTTATGAATATTATAGAAATATTGCTTATTGCAACACATTTTACGAATATAGCAAACAGTTCTTATTAAAGTAGACTTGTTACCGTAACCATTTTGTCCAATTTTTTTTTCTAGCAATACTCAAAACGATATATCAACACATTAAGATTTAGTAGATAATGAAAATTTGTATGGAACAGCTGATTTTTTTGCGATTTCAAGATTGAACTCATTATAAATGTTGTTAAGTTTGCTTATCTGAACAAGGACAAAAAATTTGGCTCGTGACTAAAAAATAACTTTGTTCATCTTGGGAATCGAACTCTGGGCCTCCAGATACATTACGGGTGGTAATGGGTCCGGAGATCTAGGGTTCAACCACAAAACCACGGAGGCGGTTAAAAATATGTTTCTTATTCTCATTCATAATCTGTCGTGTAGCAAGGGCACATTGTATTTTATAGGCCCCCCGTCCGGGTATCGCCCCCATGTACAGAGTAATAACCCCATAGGCGTTAAGACCCGGCCCGTAGCTGGCCGGGCTGTCCCGGGGTGGTTCGGAGAAATGGGTTTAGCCAGACCCCAGAATACCCAACAATGGACAAGATAGACATCGAGGTTGGTTTAGTAGGTATGCCCTGCACTCAGCAGGGGGAGTCCCACTCACGCCTGTCGACTAGCCACCGGCAGGCACAGAACGAAACAGCATTCCATGTCGTTAAAAAAATAGGGCATATTATCTTCTGGTTAGATAGATAGATAGACATTTATTTCAATTCTCCATCACACACATGCGTCACAATCACAACTTAAAATGAAAATAAACCAATAAATAGAGAACCTACGTATACCGTGGCAGTGTGTGTGCTGCAGAAGTGCAAAAGGTCATGGCTCAGTAATCGCATTGTCCACATAAAAATGTGTACAAAGTACTGATATTCTGCCACAACCTAAGGGTGGCAGGCAGTCAAAAAGCATACAATACTGGGAGTAAACAAATCTGACTATAAAAAGAATAATTATTACCTAGAGGTGTTTGGAATTTGGGCTGTGTTTGTGTGTGTGTGTGTGTGTGATAGCATTCATGTACACTCCAACCATGTACCTACCAGACCGCGAGTGAAACAATCACCATTCTTTATGACAAAGTCCGCCACCAAGTAACCCCTTGGTATACCACTTGTTTCATCTTCATCATTATCATCACAGCTCATTTACGTCCTCACCGAGGGGTTCGAGCCTACCCTATGTTAGAGTGATTAGGTCTTAGTCAACCACGCTGGCCCAGTGCGGATTGGTCGACTTCACTTCACCACTTGTTTATTTAAAAGAAATTCTTTAAAATGTTTTTAAAAGAGAACTTTGATTATAACTGTTCCAAAGGTTTCAAAGGTAGTTATTGTTTGTATTGTAACAGTTTGTAACAGTATTTATTATTAGTAGTCCGCAGTCATTGCAAAAACATAAAATCTGCTTCCGTATCTACATACTCGTACACTTCAAAAAGTATTATCCTCTCCTCATCTAAGTTCTCTAGTTATTGGCCATGTTTTTCTCTCGAATACGTCCACTAGTTGAAAGTAATGATATCAAAGGTCACGTAACTACATTGAGGCAATCTGTTTATTGTACTGGTGTCCAGTGTCTCGCTCGCTGTTTCTCGGTAGTAAAACTCACCGAAACGATATTAAGAAGTGACAATAAACATGTTACACGCGAGGCGGGACAGATTTGATGTCGAGTTATTATTATAGTATAGGTAAACAAGTAGGGCAATTACAAGGCCGATTCACATTTGGTAAGTTATTGGGTAAGTTACACGCGGGACAGATTTGATGTCGAGTTATTATTATAGTATAGGTAAACAAGAAGGGCAATTATAAGGCTGATTCACATTGGGTAAGTTATCCGCTCTGGTAGATTTGGGCTTCAGTGCTGACCCGATACTGATATCGTCACTTCGACTCTGTATGAACAATGCAATTCAGTGCAACCCTGTTGCTGACCCAATGCATTTGCATTTACAGCACCACAGATTCACCGCAGACGCACGCTTGGTAATACCGAAAAAAGTAGGTCGCTTTCATCCTACCGCTGGATGAAAGTGACCTAATTTTTTGCGTATACTATGTTATTTCTGCTGTGGTTATAAGCGTCGCGTCTTCACAAGAATCTTTCTATTTAACGGACTGTCGACTTACTCGTAAGAAAAAACCTAATAAATTTTGATAAAGGTGACATTGTTTTTTTTTTGTTTGTAAGAATTCGTCATGATACAAAAATGTGACTTTTTATGTAAGCTAAGAACGAGTTAAAGTCTTTTTCTCGGTATTCAGAGGAAACCTTAAAAGCGAATTTTCAATATTAAAGCTTAAAACTACTTAATTTACTTTCGCGATGTTCTCATTCCAATTGCTAGCTGACATATTATTTGGACAGAATTCCCTAAATTCCATGAAGCTCGTAATATTTTATGACATTTGGAAATATTACACAGAAGAGTATCATGAAACTGAAGCTATTCAATGTTATCGGACCAAGATGATTGTATCGAGGTACAGAACAGGAGAATGTTTTTTTTTTATATTAATGCTCTACCAATAGTTTAAGTATAACTTTTTCATTCAGCATTTTCTATTGTGAAGAAAATAAGAACACATCTGCAGTTTGTTTATCCTTACTTATCTAGAAAACAAACGACACTCGCAACAAAATTACGTCTTGCTGAGTAATCTCAAAATTCTGTATTTTTTTTATTATTATTATTAATCATAAATAAATATTGACGTATATGTCAATGGTATGGTATGGTTACATATTATGTCAATGGTATTCTGTGTATAAATATCTCACTAATATTGCATTATTTATAAGAGAAAAACACGTAGAATAATAATATTTTACTAAAAATGGCGACTTTTTAAAATTTTCTACGAGATTTTACACAAAAACGAAAAACAGTTACTTGATTTTCTATATTAGCAACAGGCAAGTCAAAATGTTTAATTCGGACGCCAGACAAGTAATCATGTAATTATTTCTTTGTTTTATGATTTTGCCAGAAAATGTCTTAATTTGGCCATATTTTTATAAAGATTTTAGAATCCACTTCTGGTCTAGCAGTACTATAATGCCAAAATTGTGGTTTTAACGTGTCATTTTAAGTACATCAGAGAGTGCCAAGTCCCATTTGGCTGCAATTGGCTATGACTAAAAAATTTTTTTTACTTTAATAGAAGCTCATTCATATAATAAACAGAAAGAAAAAAACGGTTTTCGAATAACTATAAAAACAACCAAGATATAAGGTATTAAAGATTTTTCTCCATCTCTTTCTAGCAAAACGGCATTTTACATGGAGTTTATATGGCCGTACTCAGCGATGACGTCACGGTTGATGTCGGATCTCTCTGTCTAATCGCTTCAAAATTAACAGCTTAAAATGCTTGTATCTTATGTATTTCTAAGCCGATTTTAATTCTAATTTCACATGATTGCATCTTTTTCTACGCTATTTTAGAATTCAGTCATCATCCCAATTACCCGGCACCGTCTATACAATAATGGATCATTTAATAGTGGGTGTCGGGTGATTATAAATGGGACTTCATCTGATATTTTGAATTTACATGTCAAAACGAACATTTTGCCACAACTCTTAGAAATATATTTTTTGCACTGAGTACTATAGTGTGGTCAATAATCTATGACGCGGCCACTCTATTTCTCTATGCCAAAAGTGATCAAGGTACAATGTCCCATTCTGTACCTCGGTACATTTCTTTTCATGCGAGTCTCTGTCATTAGGTACACTAGTAATTTTTCTCCCTCAGGTAAAAATTACTAGTGTACCTAATGACAGACAATATTGAGCAATGAATAGATGAATCATCCGCACCTGTATCTTAACAATTTCTATCGCAAACTAGCGATGTTCGCATTGCTGTATTCCGGTTCGAAGGGTTAACATAGGCAGACAAATTAAGGGCACGAGTTGGCAACGTAGGTGTTTCAGATTTGCAATTCAAGACAGTAGCTGCATGTACTAGGCCGCCTGTAGTCATGTGGTAACCTGTAGTAACTGATAGAATCAACTTTTTCTTGCAAACATTTACGAATAACAATTTAATCAATTCTTTAGGAAAAAGAACTAGAGAGAGTAATACATGGGGCACACTAAAAGTTTTGCACTTCTAGCTAATCGGAACTATTTGAATTTCGAATGTTATATTTTTTTAAACGTTGCAACCTTCTTAGTAATAAAAAAAAACAATTGGCGGGAAATGATTTGTCAATTGTTTTTTACCATACATCAAAGTTCTACGTACGCAACGAAAATGGAATTAAGTCGAAAAGATTTTAGAGCGATGATTTTTTATGATTTTAAAAGTTCTCTCTCTCCATAAGACTGTGCCGCTCGCCTGCTTTTGGGAGAGAAGCACCTTGTTTGAGCACCGTGAGGCGATGGTTTGCTGAATTTGAGAGAGGTCGAGTTTCTTTACATGACGAATTTCGTGAAGGGCGGCCTTCAACTGCCGTCAACGAAAACAATGTGACTACTGTTAAGCGGCTAATTGAAGAAAACCCGCGGATTACCTATGAGACGATTCGAGGACTATTAGGGATTGGTATGAGCCAAATTCAGAAAATTTTACACGAAGAATTGAAAGTTCGGAAACTTTGCTGTCGTTGGATCCCTCATGAACTGACAGCGGAGCAGAAGCGGGCTCGCGTGGAGTGGTGCTCACAGATGCTACTGAAGTACGACCACGGACATTCTAGTGCTGTTTATGACATTGTCACAGGAGACGAAACGTGGATTTATTGTTTTGAACCCGAAAAAAAACAGCAGTCTTGTGAATGGGTGTTTGAAAATGAGAACAGGCCAACAAAAGTGAGGCAGGCGAGAAACGTTGGTAAAAAAATGATCGCATTTTTTTTCTCAGCTACGGGTCCCATCTGTACAATTCCACTTGAAGATCAAAAGAGTGTTAATGCCGAGTGGTATTCTACCATTTGTTTACCCAGGGTGTTAGAAAAAGTTCGCGAAAGACGACCCAAAAGCCGCGTTCTCCTACATCATTACGCTTCTTCACACACGGCCAACAAAACAAAGTCGTTTTTAGCTTCCGAAAAAGTACAACTCGTCACCCATCCTGCGCATAGCCCCGACCTAGCACCCTGTGATTTCTGTATTTTCCCCAAAATCAAAGATTTGATGAGAGGTTTTACTTTTACCAACTCTGAAGAGGCAGTGATAGCGTTCAATCAGCACGTAGAAAACATGCCTTCAGATCTGTGGTCCTCCTGTTTTAAAAAATGGTTCGGTCGCATGAAAAAATGTTTAAAATGTAAAGGAGAGTATTTTGAAAAGCAATAAACATAATATTTTGGTATAACCATGTTGTTTTTTTAAGTTACGCAAAACTTATAGTGTGACCTACGTAGATGTACAATTTTGTCCGATTCATCCATTTAGGTTACAATTTCATTATCACTTACTTTAATTTGTCTAACTTCATGAAAAAATGTTGTAATTTTTCGTCATTGTTACATTTCAATTCTATAAGCTTTTCTACACTAATATTGTAAAGAGGAAAACTTTGTTTGTTTGTTTGTTTGGTTGTAATGAATAGGCTCAAAAACTACTGGACCGTTTTTAAAAATTCTTTCACCATTCGAAAGCTACATTATCCATGAGTAACGTAGGTTAAATTTTATTTTAGAAAAAAAATAGGTTTCCATAAGATATTTGGGTTTTTCGGATACAAGGTGTAAAAAATCAACCAGAAAAGTAACTTATTTTGCGTACGCTGCCTAAACTATAAATGATAGAACCATAAAATGTTCTAATTAATTGTAGATCTTATAAATATCTACAAAAAAGTCTGCGACACACTATACCTGTCTATGTCAAGTGAGGCACAACAATAATTTTTTTATTTAAAAATCTTGAATTTTTTTTGGACTACATTTAAACGCATTTATTTTTCTCATGCTATTAATCCTTATCAAAATAAATTATTTCATCACTAAGTACAGTTTATGTAGATAATATTTAGTCTTTGAATGATTAAAATTGGACGTTTGGTTTTGAAGTTATGGCGAAATTAAAATATTACGATTTCTGCTGCACGGCCCGTAGCGAAGTGAGCGTCACCAAGGCGGGGGTGCGCGTGCGGGAGTTATGGAATAAAATAGAGGAAAAAATTAAACACTTTGTTAAGCATTTCGTTGGCGAAACGTAGTTCGCGGGCACAGCTAGTTATTTATATAAAGTTTGTTCATAACGCTTTTCCTGTTGAACATATTTCGTAATGCGTCCATCATTCCTTTCGAAGTTTTGCATCCTTTGACCAACTCCAATAAATTATATCCCATGAATTGTACGATTAGTGATCGAGCCATTACATATTTCTTTTTGTCTTCAGCTTTGAAATTATTACACGACACTACATCATTTAATCCCCTCTCTTCCAAAATCAAGTCAACTCAAAATTTCCAATTGTGAAAATTATCACCATTTTTTAATCGAGTAAATGCGAAATCAATGTTTGATGTTTTTATGCTAGACATATTTATATATCGAATTACCATTCATTACTAGTATGAGAAATATGAGGCAGCCCCATAACGTGTTAGAATGCTGCAAATATGTGAAAGGCACCATATATTTCTCTTCTTTGAAATAAACTACTATTATATTACTAAGACATATTCTCTTTATTTTAATTGGCCCATGTAGTAGTAACTATTAAGTAATCTGTGCCATGGTCTTATTAAATCCATGAGCCAACCAGTTTAACAAAACAAAGTTGACACCCACAATACTCATGTCACTTTTAAATTTTTAAATTTATTTTTAATAAACATCTTAAATACATAAACCTCATCAGAATTAATCCTAACAATGTCAAAGAGATCGAAAACCGTGGTAAGAGGTGGGCCAGAGTAACAAAAATATTCTAGTGTAAAAAAGTACAAAGCCTATTTACCTTTTCGTTTGAAACTAACCTAATTTCGAAGGACCACGGTCCCAGATGTGTGTAGCGGTTTTTCGCTAATGTATTCAAGCGTGACAAAAGTGAGCACGTACGGATCCCAAAGAGCCTTTAGTAGGCGAGTTGATGTTTTACTATCTTTTTGTAGTTCGAGTTGAAATGAGAGTTGTTCAGTTGTTATGCTGTGATAGTTGGGACGTGTTTTTGTTGATATTTGAGGATTTATAACCAGCGGAAGATTCGGTACCTACTGTTGTTTTCAGCAATGTTTGTATTACTGTGTTCCGGTTTAAAGATCTAGACAGGCGGGGAATTTCTGTAACTAGATACGGAGCGGCAACCCTAATCTCTTCTCTATATAATAAAATCGTAGGGGTACAAAAATCTGTAATTGCGAAATATTAAGAAAAAAAATACACAGGTCGCCTTAAAATCATTAGAAGAACACGATAGAATAGCTTTAAAAAAATTGTTTGTTTGTTTGTCTGTTTGTCCGGAAAGATCTCCAAAACTACTGGACAGAATTTGATATGGCTTACACCACAATGCTTAGAATTTCCCGGAAGAACATTTAGGCATAATTTCGTTTGTTTAAAATCACATTTTATTTTTAGTGAAAAATTTCATATAAAATTTTCGAACAATGCTTTAGGTAGAAAATCAACATGGCGCACGTGAAATTATTTTGACAAGTCTGTCACATAGTACAGAGAGAAGGTATTTTCTTCCACACAGGAAAGGCAATGGAACTACGCCATACAGCCTGATCTTAAGTAATTGTAAGTCGAAAGTTGAAAGGCAGGAATGAAGTCTTTCATATAGTACAAATAAAATTTTATATTTTCTGTTAATGGCTGTGCCCATCTGGATGTCGCCAACCAAATTGTCTTTTTTTTATGTCGTACTGTGGTGGTAAGGCAAAAGGATCAAGCCATACAACTAATGTATAAAGCATTTTTTATGACAATATCGAGTCACAATAAAATTTGTAGATTGGTTTAATTCTTGACTAATTTTCATAAAATCGGTACAATCTTTGAAATATTTGAAATGTTGAAAAGTGAAGATACCCTTTTCAAGGTATTTTGAAAGGTGTTATATGTTTTTACATTAAGACTAAGGAATCAAACTCTTTCATCCATTTAAAACTATTAAAAGTAATAGATTAATATTGATAATTAAAAAACATATCTGACTGCAATGTTACGCGTAGAGGGACGGGACGGGCCTCTTGATCCTAATGTCTAAAATGACGGATCACATTTTTTTGGATCCACCCAAGGAACATGGATATCGATCGAACAAAACACCTAAAGAGTAGAACACATTGAACCTAGCTACGTTGACTTAATTTGACATGACTGCCGATAAAGTTCGTTTCCAAACCCAGCAATATGCATATCAAATAAAAGGCCTTGATGAGTAGAGCATTATGAACCTAGGAAAATCGCCCTAAATTCAACATGGCTCCCGCTCAAATAAAACGGATAAAAGTTCGTTTCCAAACCTAGCAATATGGGTATCAAATGGAAGGCCTTGATGAGTAGAGTAGTATGAACGTAGCAACATTGACGTAAATTCAACATAGCTGCCGCTCAAAAAAGGTGGATAAAATTTCGTTTCCAAACCTAGCAATATAGGTATCCAATGAAAGGCCTTGAAGAGTAGAGCATTAGGTACCTAGGAAAATAGACCTAAATTCAACATGGCCGCCGCTCAAAAATAGGGATAAATGTTCGTTTTCAAACCCAGCAATATGGGTACCAAATGAAAGGCCTTGATGAGTAGAGCACTATGAATCTAGCAACATAGACATAAATTCAACATGGCCGCCGCTCAAAAAGGTGGATGACAGTTAGTTTCCAAATCTGAAAATGAGATGAAAGGCCTTGAAAAGTAGAGCATTAGGTAGTACCTAGGAAAATCGACCTAAATTCAACATAGCCGCCGCTCAAAAAAAAGGATAAATGTTCGTTTTCAAACCCAGCAATGTGGGTACCAAATGAAAGGCCTTGATGAGTAGAGCACTATGAACCTAGCAACACTGACATACATTCAACATGACCGCCGCTCAATAAAGGCGGATAAAAGTTCGTTTTCAAATTTAGCAATATAGTTATCAAATGAAGGGTCTTCAAGAGTAGAGCACTATGGACCTAGCAATTTTGACGTAAATTCGACATGGCCACCTCTCAAAAAAGGGGGAATAAAGTTCGTTTCTAAATTTAGCAATATAGGTATCAAATGAAAGGCCTTGAAGAGTAGAGCACTATGAACCTAGGAAAATAGCACGAAATTCAATATGGTCGCTGCTCAAAAAAAACGGATAAAAGTTCGTTTCCAAACCCAGCAATATGGGTACCTATCAAATGAAAGGCCTTTATCAGTAGAGCACTATGAAAGGTTGCAACATTGACGTAAATTCAACATGGCCGCCGCTCAAAAAAGACGGATAAAAGTTGCTTTTCAAACCCAGCAATGGGGGTATTAAATGAAAGTAGGCCCTGAAGAGTACCTAGCTAGAGCATTACGAACCTACGAAAATTGTCCTTATTTCGAAATGGCCGATGCTCAAGAAAGGCAAAATAAAGTTCTTTCATTATGGATTATAATGGAGGAAGGAACTAAACACTGTGTTAAGCATTTTGATGGCGAAACGTAGTTCGCGGGCACAGCTAGTATTTAATAAAAATAAGAGTTTAAAAAGTCCTATTTTATTTATATATTATTGGCCCTTTGGTATAGTGACTACTGTTTTTTTAATGTTATAAACGTTATAAATAAACTGTAGCAAAAGAATTAACTTTACCGCTTTATTTTAAGTCATACTCGTACTCTATGTATAGAAACATTTTCTAGACCCCTCACTAATTTCTACAAGTAATAAATTGTTCAAACTTATATTGTTTGTGTATTGAATGAATACAGTAAACAATGTTATGTAAGTATAGAGCTATGAAATATATGTTTTATCATTTCTGATGTTCAAGATATTTATGTAACTAATAAATCTAATCAGTAAAAATATGCCTCTGACCGCCATTTTGACAAAAATGCCTTGTGAAAATAATGAAAATTGTTTTCTTTGAAACCTAAAATACGGTACAAAGATATTTCTTTGATAACATTAACGTCAAGTACATTTGCAACATAGGTATCGAAATCTCAGAAGTATCCTTTGAGTAACGTTACTTTGAATAATATTTCAATTAAGTAATTGTTTAAATTGTTCTTTTTTGTTGAGATAAACATCTTTTTGTAAAATTTCAGCCCTGAAGACTAAATATTTTGTAAGCCCCACAGTTGAAAGCCTTAGCTACATATCCTTTAAATCAGAATCTATACCTACTTAATATTATAAAGTTTAAGAGTTTGCTTGTTTGTTTCGTTGAACACGCTCATCTCAGGAACTACTAATTCAAATTGAAAAAATATTTTTGTGTCGGATAGTCCATTTATCGAGAAAGGCTATATTATACCTAACATCACAATGTTGTTGGACGATTAATAAAACACATTGTTAGAGAAAAGATTTTATTATCTTTATTATTATCCTACAAAGAAATAGAAAAGTGTCTGTACACTGAGAAACGGCGCTTTGGCCTCGGCACTGGACTGTGCCCCGAGTAGAATCGGGAGGCCCGCGATCGATCCTGCCATGTACCAATGTGTTTTTCGTTTCACGAATTTCTTATGTCCATTTATCTGACGCTCCTACGGTGAAGGAAAATATCGTGAGGAAACCCACATACACTTGCGAAGTAATTCAAAGGTGTATGTATTGAAGACAACCAATCTTCACTGGGCCAGCGTGGTTTGACTAAGGCCTAATCGCCCTAACATAACTAGTTAGGGTAGGCTCATGCTCATCGGTGGGGACGTATATGAGCTGTGATGATGATGACACTGAGAAAAAAATTGTCTGACAAAGTATCCAAAAAAGCGTTGTTTTGAATAATTACAGTAACTGCAACAAAACACTTGACATGCAATAACAACGGGCATAGTTGTGCCCTCTGCAATTTTTTTGGTCAGAGATTTAATTGACCACATTGAAATGTATTAAAAAATGTATTTAGGTTTCTAGGTGTTCTGTTGTTGGTCATACTCAGCAGCAGAGTCTCTCCTTCACATAATTTGCTACTGCCTGGTTGTTTTATTTATGGATGACGAACGGGCAGTAGGGATGTACTACTTACGTCCTGTGTGTCTCGGCATTGTACAATAGGTATGGATGCAAAATGAAATAGGTTTAACCATAAAGAGGAATAGGTGTGGGGACAAAAGAGAATAGGTATTTTAACAAACGGGAATATGTATTTTAACAGAGTCAGATTGCTAGGGAAACAAAACCGAAATAGGTTTGAGAATCATAGCAAAACGGGAATATTTATGGGAACAAAGCTTAATTGTTGCGGAAACTATATTGACACAAGATCACACTTGCTTTTTGAGCAATATACACTGACCTTCAAAAGTAAGTACTACACTTTTAAAATTATTTTTTTCCCTAAACTACAAAAGATAAAGGATTCAAACAAAAAACATTTTCAGCTCATTTTGTCAGGTTTCTCGAAAGTTATAGTTTTTTATACATTAGTCTTTTTAATACTTTTTATTTTGAAAATATATTTTGCCTACTTTAAAAGTTATTGCAATTTTAAAAGTGTGGTACTTACTTTTGCAGGTCAGTGTATATTATTATTGCCAAAACTACTCAATTATTACGCTAACTCATCGATTTCATTTGACAATAATATAAACTTTTATGTGGTAACAATTCACTATGAAGGGCTCTCCTGGATTAACGTTTTACTGTTAATTTAATAGGATTTTTTCTCGGTGTAGGTACGTTGTAAGCTTAACATAATCAACACATATATTTTGTCGGTAGGTAATGATCTAGTGCTGACAATGAATTGTATTTTTTTATATTTGTGGGGATTGGTTGGTTCTGTATAGGTAAGTATTTTAACACAGTTATCAAAGTAGCTAATTATATTCATAGATATTAGGGGTTAAAGTATGAAATTGCCGTTTTGTATGAACATTTTTATGAACATTGCTTATTTCATACTAACGTTTTTCTTAGTTATTTAATAACCATAAAGCAAACTTCATGAAACTTTTAGAGACTGGTCAATATAATTTAAACTAAGTAGAAACATAATTTTAAAGACAAGAAAATTAGATTTTACAAAGTTATTCTCAATAATGTACATCATTCTGACGAAAAAATAGGGGGTAATTATTGAGAATCTTTTTAATATATTATTAAACTAATTCAGAGATTAAATTAAGTAAATGAGAGTAACCAAAACGTTCACTCAAGGGTCAAAAAGTAATAAAAATAATTATTTTTTATAGCTCTTAAATTGAAAAGTTTTAAAGTTATAGGTATAAACAAACGAAAAAACGGAAATTTCATACTTTAACCCCTATTATATTAGAGTTGTTTCAACTCGCCGATTACAGACATTCAGCAGTGCAGACAAACTGAAGCGACAAGAACTTAAACATTCTAATTAAGTTGTTCAAAGCAATCTAAAATTCCAAACGATTCTGGAGACCAATAAACTTACGATTGTCGGCGAGACCCAGCGTTTGATCCTTGTCCGTGGGATTGATCACACGAATAGCACAGCGCTAGGCAGATTGTCAGAATATGTAGCATTTCTATACTAACTTTGCTAGAGAGTAGTAAAGACATTTAAATTCTTATTGAATTGAATTTAAGTGGGGAAATTATTTCTTATTGATTTGATTTTAAGTGGGGAAATATCCTAGCTATAAAGGCCAATAAAAATAAGTTGTTACTATTTTATTAGGTATACTCGTGTTTATGTATTTGTCACATATTTTTTTGTCAAGAACGTGTTGGTCCTCATCTTATAAGTACCTAATACGTCAATAAAATTGAATTAAAGAAAGTGGCAGTGAGCGGGACACATCACTCACAAGACAGATGGCTGTTGGGACGGAAAGGTGTAGGTAGCCGCGTGTAGAGTGGCCGCGTAGCGATGATCTGATTATCTGGTGATCTGGCATGGGTGGCGCTGTGGCTTGTGGTCTAAGAGGTCAGGTAATCCAGTATTCCAATGTAAGTAATAAGGAGGTTTGAGAGGTTTTAAATAAAATTCCATTAATTACATGCATATCTTGTCTGAAGGTCCAATAAGCCCTAGCTTCTTGTTTTACTGATCTCTTATTTTCCGACCATCCACTATAGTAGTTAAATATAACACTTCCTAAAACTTCATCTTTTCCTGTTTCTGCTTTAATAAGTTCCAATTTTCCATTTGAAGCATCTAAACTAGCTAATAATGCATTAACATGTACTACCACATCTTTGTAATAGCTCTATCTCTTTCATATAATTCGTTCGCATTAGCAGCACGAGATAATGCATCTGCAATATGCATTTCTTTCCCTGGTCTGTATTAAACTTTCAAACTATAGGCTTGTAACTTTAGCAACATGCGCTGTAATCTAGCAGGTGTTTCATTCAAAGCCTTTTTAGATATTACTTCTAGAGGCTTGTGATCACCTTCAAGGGCTGAGGGCTTTTACACCATGGGAAGGGGCCTGCTTGAAGGTAGTGGAAGAAAAGGACCTCCCTAAGCCAATCATAGCGACGGCCTACATAAGGGACACGGCTGGCAGTATGAAGTCCCTACTTGTAAGGCTTGACAAACAAACTCCAGGCATAGGCTGCGGTTCCTGGCGGGTGATCGGTTCCAAAGCAGAAAAGAAAGGGCAGACTATCTGCTTGGCCTTTGATGCGGAATCACTGGTCGCCCTGCGCAAGGTCAACCGCATACTGTTCCTGGATTTTGACTACATCCAGTTAAGGATCAAGGGGGACAAACCGGAGGTAAGAGGAAGTGAGGATCAGGGTGGGGACGCTGGTCAAGTGGCCGAGGGGAGCGCTCTTACGAGCCCATCGGCTGCGAGGCCGTCGACCAAGCCCAGAACCGATGCCAACCCTCAACCCTCGTCTACTGCAGGGTCTAGGAACCTTCCTCCCACACCCAGCAGGACGGCTGGCCTGCAACCCTCCACGTCCAACGGCAAGGGTCAACGGGCACAAGTAGCCCACAGCGACCTACCAGGACGCGGAGGGCCACCCAATGGGTGACCAAGGGGCGGACATGGTGGTGCCCCTAGGTCCAATAACCAAAGGGGGAAAGGGGGAAACAGAGGGGGGATGCAATGTCGGGTACGGCCAGTCCAACTGCCGTCCTTAGCCCGCGAACACTCCTCCAGAAAGGCCGCCGCAAATCCCCTCAATTCCTTCCCACTACTCCCACCCAAGTAAAGTCCCAACAAACCCAGTTCTTTTTCCCGCATAACCGCTTTTTCCCATTTAATTTCGTATAACCCTCGCTCCTACGTCCCTTCCCACTCCCATCTCATCCCATCCTATAATGCAGAAAGCTATACAAATAAACCTACACCATTCGAAGGCGGCAACAGCTGCCCTGAAGAAGAAATGGAGCGATGCAAGGTACTGTATGGCATTCATTCAAGAACCGTGGATAAGTGGAAGCGCGGTTCTTGGGCTGAACTCCCTAGGTAGTATATTGTACAATGCCGGGGGAGCGAGGTCAAGAGCATGTAAGAAAACTAAAATCATTCAATTTAGACCATATCAAAAAACACAACTTAATATAAATTTCCGTTATAATGACATAGACATAGAATCTGTAAATACTTTGACATTATTGGGATTAGATATAGATAGTAATATAAATTGGAAAGATCACTTAATCAAACTAAATTCAAAATTGTCATCATTTACATATGCCCTTCGCGAGCTAAAGAAAAGCACCGATTTCAACTCAGCGCTTTCTGCATACTATGCATATGCCCACGCGTGGCTATCGTACGGTATTATACTATGGGGGAATAGCACGAACGTACAAAATATCTTTCTAAAACAAAAAAAATGCATCCGAATCCTATCCAACATCGATATTACGTGTAGCTGCAAACCGTACTTTAAGAAATATAATATTTTAACTTTAACTTCACTATACATATTCGAACTGTGCAAATTTGTTAAAAAATACCAACATTTTTTTACAAAAATAGGCGAGGTACAGAGACGGTATCCTTCGAGATACGTAAATAATTTAATACTTCCACCATCAAGATTGAAAATGCATAGCTCGAGTCCATACGTTATGGCAATTAAAATATTTAACAAACTTCCTCACAATTTGAAAAACGAAACTGACGATAAAAAGTTTTTTAGAACTCTTAAACAATTGTTGACAGAAAAAGCATACTATAGTCTAAATATCTACTTAAATGATAAACTATAACAAACATTGCCATTTATTTAATTTAATTTAATTGCTCACTTATTAAATTTGACATTCTTTTAGTACCATTGACATCAAAACAAAGTAAAATAATTTATAAATTATTAATAATGATACCTATTAAATATATTTACATAAATGATAAACTATGACATTGACATTTATTTAATTTAATTGCTTTGTATAAAATTTAACATTCTATTAGTACCATTGACATCAAAACAAAGTAAAATAGTTTATAAATTATTAATAAGTAGATACCTATTAAATATTTTTTGACCAAATACTTATATTAAATAAATAACATATAGACATTACAAATACATTCTTATGATACAATAAATTACTAACACTAAAACTAAGAAATTAATTAAAGATAGCCTACGTGACTTGTACCTAATTCACACTGAAAGGGTAAAAATACAAGAACATTTTGTTTAGATTATGAAAAAATCTACCCTCTCCTCAGCTCATCATTTATATTGCTGTGCCCATCAGGGTCCATAATTGTGCCTATACTATAACTACTTAAGAACCCATGTAAAAATTATGGTATGCAATAAAACATTTGAATTTGAATTTGATAGTGTTTAATAAAAATGTGAAATTCTTACCTATACCTTATCTGTGCACAGATGACTTAGTCGCTGCCTATGTTGTACTCCCTGGGATGCAGGATAGGAAGATGGTGGCCTGCTCTGTCTACATGCCGGGAGAAGAGACGGACTCGTCGGTGCAGCTGGCAGGACTAGTAAAGTACTGCGAGGAGCACAATGTGGGCTTGCTCCTCGGTTGCGACGCAAACTCGCATCACACATCATTGGGTAGTAGCAATACGAACCCAAGAGGTGAGTTTCTGCATGATTTTCTGCTATCTAGGAACTTGACGGTGCTTAATGAAGGACACAGTCCCACTTTCATCACGTCAGCCCGAAGCGAGGTACTGGATATCACCCTCTGTACGTCGCATTTAGTGAACCACATTCGGGGTTGGCACGTCTCCGAAGATGCTTCACTATCTGACCATAGGTACATCAGATTCGACATAGCAGTTAAGTCTGACACACAAATCGAATCCTATCGTAATCCTAAGCTTACTAACTGGGAGGGCTACCGCGAAAGCCTGAAACAAAGCTTGGAGACGATACCAGCCGTAAAACAGTAGAACAGTTAGAATCAGCGGCAGGGGCAGTGACCGCAGGCATACTAAGAGCCTACGAAAATAACTGCCCCCACACCACCAGAGAGAGCGATCGTAAAGTACCCTGGTGGAGCGGCAAACTGCAATTCCTGAGACAAAAAGCCCGCTGGCGCTTTAATAAAGCGAAAACAGATGGCAATTGGGAAGCCTATTCCCGGACCCTTACAGGGTTCAACAAAGAACTAAGGAGAGCGAAAAGACGACCCTGGGGTAGGTTCTGTGAAATGATAAATAGCACAGCCCATGCCGCAAGGATACACAAGATCTTATCCAAAGCGCCTCCGTCCCATATAGGTCTACTCAGGAAACCAGACGGGACCTTTAAGTGCAACGCAAAGGAGACCTTGAAACTCCTAGCGAAAGTGCACTTTCCAGATTCGAGGGTGCTAGAATCATCAGAGGAATCCAATCAACTGCCTAGGCACAGGCCGAAGGTGGAGGACTGGAGGAAAGCCTCACAAATCGTAGGCCTTCAACTGGTAGCTTGGGCTATTGACAGCTTTAAGCCATACAAGACCGGGGGTGAGGATGATATTTTTCCAGCCCTACTACAACAGGGTAAAAATATCCTACTCCCAGTTTTAGTGAGGATCCTCAGGGCTAGTCTAGCGTGGGGATACCTCCCCAGTCTGTGGACAAGGGTCAGGATTATATTCATCCCCAAAGGAGGGGATAAGGACAAGTCCCAACCCAAGTCCTACAGACCAATCAGCCTTACCTCTTTTCTTTTGAAAACCATGGAGAAGGTGATTAACATTTATGTAAGGGATACGCATCTGGCAGGTGATGCCTTACATTTTAGGCAACATGCCTACCAGAAAGGTAAGTCTACGGAAACTGTCCTTATCGAATTGACCGATAGAATTGAACAAGCGCTGGAAAACAAAGAAATAGCCTTGTGTGCCTTTCTGGACGTTGAAGGTGCCTTTGACAACACCTCAACAGAAGTGATTGTGCGATGTCTGCAAAACCGTGACATCGACCAATTAGTGATCTCCTGGATAAAGGCAATGCTATCAACAAGAACTGTGAAAACCACACTGTTGGACTGCACTATAATCGCCAGGGTGACTAGGGGGTGTCCCCAGGGTGGAGTGCTGTCACCATTACTGTGGTGTCTGGTTGTTGACTGCCTAAAAAATTCCTGCGGAATATATGAATGGAAATGAGTAAAAAAGGAATAAAATTGGAACGACTCACGGAACACCAAGCCTAGAACCACAATATGATGATGATGATGATGCAATTTGAAGCCGTTGAGTTTGAATTTTGAAACGTCCAACGGTGCAATGCGTCAGTCCAACGGTCCAATTTTTAGACTTGCCGGTTTCCAATTCTCGGGTTTGCGTGGTTGCGATGTGAACTCTTCCGAGTAAGACTCCAATAAGTTCTCGTATTAATTTTCACTGCTGAAGACCACCGCTGATGAAGGCTCGAACTGGAATTTTTGCCGGAATCTTCTTCGGGTATCTTCAATTATCTTCGTCGTCAAATGTTCTCTTGAAGGACCAATGTGCGCGATGGAATGTGCTCAGAAATAAGTAGCCTGTTTTCATAGGTAGCTGATTTACTTGACAATAAAAATATAAAAAGAAATCCGATAAAATGTGGCTGCGTGCGATCTTGCTTAGGAGTGTTTCGCAAGTGTCCGTCAGTTTCGTTGGTCGCCGCCGCCGCCGCCGCCGCCGCTCGCTGCTGCACGTGCGCCGCCGCCGCCGCCGCTCGCTGCTGCACGTGCGCCGCCGCCGACCGGTCCGCGCGCGCGGCACGCACCTCTGCTTACCCCTCATATCCCTAACAAACTCCTCTTTTAACTTTGGCCTCAGTTTTATTGGAACTTTTCTCGAACAATTCACCACCGGTGGTACACTTTCATCAATTTCAATTTTATAAATATACGGCAAACAACCAATACCATTGAAAATAGAATCGTCAATGTTTTATTGTGACAGTTCATTAACATCTACCTTACTAGTTATCAAATTAAGGTCGCGACAAGCTCTCAGTCCTAATAAATTATTGCAATTCAAATCCAAAATATATACCTTATGCTGACACTGTTTGTCGCCATAAGATAAAACAGGTTCAAAATATCCTACAACTGGTAACATTGTTCGGCTAACTTATCTAATAATTGAATTGCTCTGTTTTAAAACAAATTCACTAAAACCTGCCTCTTTAAATGTATGTAAAGACATAACAGAAACCTCCGCACAACTATCTAATTTAAACTTAACTTTATTATTTTATTATTTACCAAAACATCACAATACCATGCATTAGAACTAATTTCATCTAGTGATAGAGTACACAACAAAGACTCATTCAACTCGACACATTCATTTCTCTCTTGCGCTACTTCCATAAATCATTAACATACTGCACCCTACACATTTTTGCAAAATGACCAATTTTATTACAACGATAGCACGTCCCGTTTCGTGCCCAACACTTTTCATTAAAATGATGTCTCCGACCGCACTTAGTACACTCACTAACGTCTTTATAACGACTTTGTTTTGGTCGACTTTGTTGAGGTGTAAATGTGTAAGTTCTTCGCTCACCGTACTGCTGACTACGGCCCGGTGACGGTGCTACCGCAGTTCGCGGCCTCGCGCGCACCTCCTCGAGCGCGGGCGTCCCGCTGTCACCAGCGGCATGGCCACCGCTCGCGCACTGCTGAGCCTGCCGGCTTGCAGTCTCCGCCCGACACAGCAAAATGGCGTCATCCAATCCAACTTTGGTTTTGCTAATAACTTTTCACGCATTTCAGTATCTCTCATACCTCTTATTAGCTGTGTTAAAATAAGAGAGGTTTTTAAAGTACCAAAGTCACACGGGGTGCGCATTTTCTTACATAACTTTTCAATTCCTATCATTGGAGGTCCGAAAATATTTCTCATACCATTTAAAACCATAATGATCATTCTTCATAAAAAATTTAAAAACTACATATTTAAAAACATAATCATTGAAATTCATAATATAATTAATCATACACTTAGTTTTTACTAATATTTGTTTTCATATATTTTTCTATACTAATGATCGAAACTCATAATCATTCGAAAAAATAACTATAATATTCATATAACAATACAGAATATTTTGGCGATGTAGAAACTGTAGGCGGGTCAAAAATAGGTAGCGAGGAGCGAAGCGACGAGCGTAGGTTTGAACATGAACCAAGCGCGCGAGCCGAGCGAGAGAAGCGAGCGTGCCGCGGCAGCGGCCGGCAAAGCGCCAGAAACGACTTTATGTGTATTCTCGACTTTATGCATACTTATTGCTCGTGGAAACGTTCTTAGTAACATCATTATTAATTAAAGCAATATGATCATTGAATGTTATGAAGAAAAAAGATCTAAAAAAAATATATGTAAATATTTAAAATGGTTCTTGGTAGTAACAGTATTAATAAAAAAAAATATGATCACTAACTGTTATGAGCTCCGTTGGTAGTAATAAAAATGAATGAATAAAAAAAGTATGACAAATAAAATTATGAAGAGTGATTATTATGAACACAAATCGGTAGTAAGACAATGAATAGGATTTAGAATATTATGTGAGCCAATATGGACCCGTCACACGACTTGCTCTTTATCTTTAAAGCGCCCAAATACTTATCAAAACTCTCTTCTTTTTGGCAAGTCTCGAAAAATAAATGTCGCTCATAATTAATATTGCGAGCAGGATTACAATAACTGGCAAATTTTAGTACCAGTTCCTCATAATTTTTCGTAATACTTTCCTCTAAATCTAGCTCTTCTGAAATTTCCCGACCGTACTTACCGATCACATGCATGAACAACACACATTTCTCCCTTGAACTTGCACTTTCCTTACCAGTTGCAATTAAATAATAATCAAACGCCGATTTCCATTCTCTCCAATTTGTCGCAATATTGCCATCTTCCGCCATAGCAGCCGGCTGCTGCAACGTTGTGTACACTGTTTTAGATTTTACTCCGCGCAGACTTTTTTCCGTCATTTTTAAATATTTTAAATTTAATTATTTATATAAACTAATAAACAACACCTGACACCATGTAGGATACGTACCAAGAGTCACATGTATTTATAGGTGACTGTCACCACTAACCATCAGGTGGGCAATTTGCATGTTTACCAACTAAGTTGCAATAAAAAAGACGTCGTCGTCAGATGAAAAATTTTCCATCACTTCTTCGCGTAAGAGCTCAGGTCAGCTAAGATCCCTCTTGTTCCATCGGTATTGGCGCAGGAGCCGTGTCGTTCTCTCCGTTATCGCATTCACTCTGTAGAACTTCATCGTCATCATTTTCTTCCTCTAGCCACCTAATGACTTGAGCTTCCGTGTATGGGTCAATATTTTTTCAAGACTTTTAGCGAAAATACGGAAGTATGCGCCCACACCGTCACATGACACCAAACTGTTCTGATACGTAATTTTGTTTTCGAGGCTTATCTAGGGTCACCGGGGAAAAGGTCGATAAACGAAAGAATGGGAGGCAAAAATGCGTGTACAATCTACCATAGTAGAGCGCGCGTGCACTCTAGTGTTAACAAAATGACAAACTAAGGTAAGGCGGTGGCGAGTCAGAGGGGCTAAAAAGCCCTACCACCAACTAAACCAAGCGGAAACACTTCTGTCTCCGTGGGGTATCGAACCCTGGACCTCTAGATCAATTGGAGGTGGTCTCAACACGGAAGCGATTACATGAATATTTTCTAATCCACACCTGTATTATGACGGCCAAATCAACTAACCTTGAATAATATATCCCTAATATATATACTTGAGCGTCGGTGGCGCTGTGGACTCGGCACTCGCCTTCCAATCGGGAGGTCGGAGTTCGAGAACCGCCATGTACCAATGTGTTTTTCGTTTCGAATTTCATATGTACATTTGTCTGACGCTCCTACGGTGAAGGAAAACATCGTGAGGCAACCTGCATACATCTGCGAAGAAATTCAATTATGTATGTGAAGTCGACCAATCCGCAATGGGCCAGCGTAGTTGACTAAGGCCTAATCACCCTAACATAGGGTAGGCTCGAACCCCTCGGTGGGGACGTATATGAGCTGTGATGATGATGATATATCCTTGAATAATATAAACGCGATAGTTTGTTAGTATGGATGTATGTTTGTTAGTCTTTCATGCAAAAACTACTGAATGGATTTGGATGAAAATATGTGTGTGTATGTTTGGGGTTATTTACATATCACCTCATCTTACTTGTTACGTATACGTCAATGATCTCACCAGTCAATCTGTATGCAATTTATTTCCTAGTATGAACGAAGCCTTGTCTGTAAACAATTTAAAAGGTCATAAGTATTCAATCTGACCTTGCTTAATTAGAGAACGTAGCTATGGCGAAAATGTGGCGGGGTATTCTAAAATTGAAATTTTAATTTGTTTCGAAGTTAAATGGAACTTTCAAGCTCCGTCGCTCCAAAGAACCAAACAAAGAAGATTGTTTTCTGGCAGGTAGTTTTTCACTTAGCAATTACGAGGAAAGTCTTAAGTTTTGTTGAATTATTCATAAATAGATCTTCACCTCATGGATTTATCATTTCACGGCCTTGCAAGTTAAACACAAGTATAATAAAACAACTCCCAACTTTTCCAAATCTTCTAGGTCGGCTATAAATACGACGAAAGAAATATAAAAAGTTGAGCTTATAATAACGAAAACCCTTAAACTACCTCGAAAGGCTATTGTAAGATTTTTTAAAAGTTATATAAAAGGAGTTTCCCACGGAAAAAAAAGAGTCCCGGGATTTCTTTCATTCAAAACATTATATTGTCTTGAACATATTTTGTTGAGACAAAACAATTTACTTTGAAACAGTATGCCACGGAATTGAATTAAGAATGTTCATTTTCTTAATTCAATTCGAACATATTATTTTAACCTGAAGTTAATTTCGTTGCTTCAATAACATGAAACTTACTTGACCGAAGATATCTCAAATAATTGTTTCAATACTATCATGTTCTTGTTTTACAAAATATGACTTTAGATCAAGTATTTATAAATATGCAACGAAACTCAGTTATAATATTAAACGAAACTAATAGAATATTAATATAATTTAATATTTCTTTAACACAAGAAAACCGATGTCTTTGTTCTAATAGAGTGATGTTTTTCATCAGAATTCTCTCTGTTTTCGTTGAAGGGTGTGTGTGCTTCATTTCAATACAAAAACTTCTTGGATTGAAATACTTATTCCAAAATTTTGTTTTAATATCACAGCCAATTGATCAATAGTACATTGTTACCCTAGGGGTGAAAGTAACTTATTTAGTCCCGAGACGGTGTTTGGCGCCCGAGCGTAGCGAGGGCACCAATAGTTCGAGGGACTAAATAAGTCTTTAACCCGAGGTAAACACTGTGCTTTTCATTACGAATACAAGGAAAGTAAAAATAAAACAATGAATTAGCTAAAGAACAAACGTGTAAATTTTTTTACCTAAATTAACAACTTCTGCTTTAGCCCGCTTTTTTTTCTCTTATAAAAAAACTCCATACCTGAATTAGATGAACTCATTGTGTTAATTCTGAACACAAGTTACACAAATATAATTAACAGTTAATAAAAATCTCTGCTATATGGAAGTATTAACAAAACTCTACAAATGGAAAAAAACAAATGAAGATCCGCATTGCCGCTTTCCCGCTTATTTTGTTTTTTTTTTCTGTGGCCGTTCCAGCCATTATTTTTCATTTTCATAATTTAAAAAATGGTAAATATTTTGCCCAAATCTATATTATTTTAAAGAAATAATTGAAAATAAATTATAATAAAGTCATTTAAAAAATATATTCTTTAAATACTTAACATTATGTTATTTCAATTTTACACCGCGCTGTAATTGAGTGGCTGTATAGAAAGTCGGAACATGGTTCAATAAAAATGTGAAAAAAGAACTAGTTCTTAAAATGTGACAGCAGCTGTCAGTTGAAAGTGATTCTCCCTAGGGCTGAAAAGTATTACTTTCAACCCGCTCCTCAGGCAACTTCAGACCTACTTTCAGAGTATGAGTAATGAAAAGTAAATTTTGTTTCCCAATGAAACTTTTATTTTTTTGATGAAATTTAATGACACTATTGAATGGAGTCAACAGATTGTTAATAGAATGCAACATTACTTTAACACAAGAAAATCATTGTCTTGGTTCGAATACACTGAGGTTTTTTATCACAACTCTCTTTGTTTTCGTTCAAGAGTGTGTATTTATTATTTTAATGCAAAAAGTTCTTCAATTAAAATATTTGAAAATTTTGCTTTAATACCTTAGTTTTCTTTGTTACAAGTACATCTTTTGTCCGTCCAACCTTTTATTTTTCTTGGACGAAAATTTATGACTGTTTTAATGTAAATAAATTGTAAATAAATTGTAAATTTTGAATAGAGTCAATAGAATTTCAATCTAATGCGATATTGCTTTAGCACAAGAATTCCGTTATCTTACTTTGAAAACAAATGTTCTTTTCAACTAAGGCAATATCACTTTCGGTTTACAACTTTTACTTTCAAACGAGATGTCAGATTTTCATATGTAATACACAATGCTTGGATGAAAAACACAATTTCCACAGAGAACTTGTACGAGTATTCTTCCACAATGCGTCAACCATACCACACTACGCGTTCCTGATTGACTGATTCAGTGAAGAAGCCTTCGTCTGATGAATTCTTTCTGTGTTTGCGACTGGTTTGGAGTATGAAAACCAACGAATACTGTGCCAATATAATGTAAATGTATAAGTTTAGTGATAATTTTAATAGCTCTCAGATCAAATTTAGTGAAACATGAAGCAAGCAGCGCACTATTACCATGGCCGTACCAAATAGTAGATTGCTTTATAAGGGTGGAAAGGAATCAATCCCTACGAGGTTGTTAGACGCCCGAGCGCAGCGAGGGCGGCTATAGTCCGAGTAGGGTTTGATTCCTTTTACCCGTGTGTAGCACTCTACTTTTCATTTCGAATGCAAGGAAAATAAAAAATAGCTTTTCTAATAAAATTTATTAATAAAAATACTCCTAACATGACATATCGACATCGTGTTTTACACTTAGTGTACTTTTAAGCATTGAATATCTGCTCCATAGCGTAGACGCCTGCACTTTATGAGATAGTTCATTAAAGTATATAAGAAATACATTTTCAGAAAATGATTTTATATTCCTTGCATCTCGCCACTTCATAAAGTCGGAATATGTATTTAAATATCTTTCCTTTGAAATTTTTGGCAAAAAAATTTCGAGTATTGTATTTGCTTCGTTCGTGACTGAATCTGGAGCCGAAATTTCAGAATCGCTTGAATTCATTGTTTTTCTTAAATACCTAAATCACACAATCAAGATTTCGGTACAGCGTAACAGATTCCCCTCCCGCCAAAATTATCTTTTTCACAGGTATTTTTAAATTTGGAACACATCGCGTTACCTGTTACTGGCCATTCAGCCAAATACTTTTATTATCATTGTACCAAAGATTGTATGTACGTAACCTAATTCAGTTCTATTTTTAAAATTTTACTTTCCGCCCTAAGGAGGGAAGTAAATAGTATGAGAATTTCCCGCCCGCTGGTGGGAACTAGCGTTTTCCTCCCAATACTCAGATCAAGGAAACGCTCCTTTCCGAGCATGAGGAATGAAGAAATATTATTGCTGTTCTTTTGGAGTCCTGGAAAATTCCGAAAGATTTAATCCAACGTTTTGCAGTGAGTATACCAATATGCTTAATCTAAATTTGTTTTGTAGTCAAAATTTTTCATATTTCGATAGATGTTACTTTGGAATTTTTTTACATACATTCATTTCTATTTTCTAATCTATTTGGCAATAGGTATTCATTCACTTCATTGAGTGTTAGAGTAAGGTACTTTGTTACACCTCGTAAATGACATATGACGTTTCCAAATAACATTGAAAATATAAATTTTCAGATACAAAATTACCAACGGAGTTGACATGGGTTCGATGCAAGCCTACATTGTCCCACTCGTCCCAGGATCCATGAAAAGACATCCTGGGAGTCATCCAAGAAGCTTTCACTCAAGAATGTCAGACAGTATCATGATATTAGTTGAGGTGAGTCAACACTTATGCAACGTAGAATACAACTTCATTGAATTCTTTTAACGCTTTTGGAAATCATAAAAAGTCCTTCAAAACTTTTTAAAATCCTCTAAGCTTACGATAATATGCGGTTGCATCTCTATAATGTTACTGGAACCCTCGGTGGGCGAGTCCGATGGCTCATGGTCGTTTATACACTTCGGGACACCTAAATCGAGTCACCTTGCACCTTTGGATTATATTGTCCATAACATAACTTTAAAAAAATGTTTGCTCGACCAAAAAGTGTTATACAATTTTATAGCTGGCACATTCATAATCAGCAGATCGGACTGAACATGAATATGTCAGCTACAAAATTGCATAAAAACTTAGTCATTTTGACAAAAATGACTGCGCTATGGACTCGGCACTTGCCTTCCAATCGGGAGGTTCAAGGTTCGAGACCGCTATTTCGAATTTTTCTTCGAATTTCATATGTACATTTGTCTGGCGCTCCTACGGTAAAGGAAAACATTGTGAGGCAACCTGCATACATCTGTGAAGAAATTCAAAGGTGTATGTGAAGTCGACCAATCCGCACTGGGCCAGCGTGGTTGACTAAGGCCTAAACACCGTAACTTAAGGAAGGCTTGAGTCCTTCGATGGGGACGTAATGTAGATGAGCCGTTATGATGATGACAAAAATATTGTATTTTACTTTCATTTTTCTTTCAGAATCCTGGTGATAATAACGCCTCTATATAAAAGCAGATGATGAAAAAGGTGGAAAACGAAAAAAATATGTTATTGTGTATATTGTGTTAGTTAAGGGAAACTTGAGTCTAGATTTAAACTTTAGTCTGCCAATATAGACTTATTCTGTCAAATGTAAGGTTACAAACCTTACATTTGACAGAATAAGACATTTGTAGATTAAGACCACAAAAAATGCAAAAATGTAGACAAGTGATCTACCGCATAGGGTATTGCACGTAGGGATCATCGAGATGGCTTAGGTCATTAGATCTTTTGATGTATGTGGCACAGTAATATTATATTGCATTTGTAAAAAAAAATATAAAATATATCGACTATATAGTTAAGCAATAAAATTGTATAAAAATGGGAATTAATTAATTGTGTATCTTAAGGAAATCGCTTACTGTAAAGTTAATTTTTAATGAATTAATAATATTTTATACTTTATTAAGAATGTTTTCATTTTTAAAACTCTTTCCCAGAATGAATTAAATAAGAAACTGACAATACTAGAGTAAAAGAATGTGTTTTTGATGATCGAAGTACTTTGTAGTGATAATTATTTTTGTTGTTTCAGATCCAGTTGTACCTCTACTTGGCTCTATGGAATGAATTTATCACAGCAAAACCCCACTAAGCATTACCATTTAACATTCTTCTCCTCATACTTATTATTTTTTGTGGCATATTGTTGCTATCCACACATCAGTTACATGACGTAACCAGAAATAATGCAAGAGCTTCGAAGATGTTATAGTACTGCTCAGATGCAACAACTTTATTTATCGCACCTCCGAATCGTCGTGTAGAAATCTAAGCAGTGGTGTAGCACCCTTGGAGTTCTTGCATTATTTATAAATACGCCGTGTAACTAAAGTGTACGTGACAATAGCAATAATGCCACTAAAACATTTAATATACCTATGAGGAGAAGGAATCTAAACGGTGCTCTTTAGTGGGGTTTTGCCCTGATAAATTTATTCCATTAAGTCAAGCTTTTGTCAGTTTCTTTGAAGATCATTTATACTTTAAACCGAGAGAATATTTTCTTCTAAATAGAAATTATTCTTTTAAGACAATAAAAAATTATATTGACTCGAATACCTAGATTTCTATCAGATAAGTGTTAAATCTTACGAAAACAAAATATTGCATTGAGCTAATATGCTGATGTTATAATGCAAAACAAATAATTGTTCTGAACAATAATATATCTACTTAGTTTAAAGTAGATGGTATTTAGAACCAAGATTTCAGTTATATTGGCTGGAAGAAGTAATGACTTGAATCAATCATATCGATCATGTTAAACCAAGGCAGACAGAATCTCCATTCAATACTTTATATTTAATTCATTTAATTATGTAGTAGAGATGAGCACAAGATAATATTAGCTTGACTGGAAGAAATGATCGTCTAAATAAAGTGGTTTAGAAAACCGATATCATTGAATCAAAAAAAAATATTTCATTTATTTGAGGCAGATGAGTTCAGGACAAAATCTCTGTTATCTTGACTGAATGGCGTGATCGTGTTATACTAAAGTATTATTGAAAACCAATTCATTGGAATAAGACAATCATTATTTAATTCAAGATTATGTTATGTTTAGTGAATCGACAGTGTTATTTTGATTGAATGCAGTTTACATTCGTTCAAAATGATATCATTTTTGAATTCAAAAAAATACATTGTCTTAATTCAAGACATTTAACTGCATAGTGCATATACACGGTTATTTTTTTATCACCCTGGAAAATTTAAGGGACGCTTCATGACATGGTATTAGAATGTTTTATATATGAATAAAAAAAATTACTCGCTTACTTAATTTTATATTAATTTTTTTAAAAATCCAAAAAATGCTGCCTTAGTTGAAAGCAGGATTTTTAGAGATTTTTTTTATTTTTTTGTAATTTTTTTTTATTTTTTTATTTTATTTTTTTTATTTTTTATATAATAATGGATGTGTCCTGAAGCATCCCTGAAATTTTCCAGGGTGATAAAAAAATAACCGTGTATAACCGCATATTTTCTTGAATCAAGATATCTTTTTTTTCCGTACGGACGTGAGGTCTGCTAGACCACCATAGGTTTACTAACGAAACTATATTTATAACTATATTTATTATATTTATTTATAACCTTTAAAAAAAGCATTCAACGTGTTGTTAATACATCTGGTTGTTATATTTATATGAAGTAAACTAAGTCCTAAACACCCTGACATAGGGTAGGCTCGGACCCCTCGGTGGGGATGTATATGAGCTGTAATGAAGCTTAGGAAAGATGGTAGCCAGACGT
This sequence comes from Schoenobius gigantellus, assembly GCA_963935595.1. Lineage (NCBI taxonomy): Eukaryota > Metazoa > Arthropoda > Insecta > Lepidoptera > Crambidae > Schoenobius > Schoenobius gigantellus. The sequence continues at coordinate 7,032,784 of OZ012555.1, read as the reverse complement.
GCTGATAAACTCCCACCAAAAAAGTAAACAGAAAAACATCTACCCCAATTGGTGACTGAACAAATCCAGATCCGCTAACTACGGTTGGTTACTAGAACTGTCATTTTTGAAAGACACTTTATATCCATTACTGGTTTAGTGATCTTATGTGGTACGGCGGCGTTCATGATAGCAGTAATGGATGTTAAGTTCCTTTCAAAAATGACAGTTCTAGTTAGCAACCGAAGTTACAGAATAGGCCTGCTGCTGTACCGAATATACTCAACCACGAGATCTCGAACACATCCAGATCGCTTAGACGCATAATGTCCATTTCGCAAAATGACTACAGGCTGCAAAATGTCCCTTTCGCACAATGTCCCTTTCGCACAATGTCTCTTTCGCACAGTGTCTCTTTCGCACAATGTTCATTTCTCATAATATCTCTTTCGCATAATGTCCCTTTCGCACAATGTCGCTCTTATATCAATTCTTTGTTACAAAGCTAATAAACAACAGTAAAAAAACCGGCCAAGTGCGAGTTGGACTCGCCCATGAAGGGTTCCGCAGCAGCAAGTAACATAATATATCAGTACCCAACCAGTAGATCACAGATATGGTTAAGATCGAAGTCCTGATCGGAAGCCAGTCATAGCAAAACCACTTCAAGTATGCGACCAAAGAACCGGTCATTAGCACCAAGTGTCTTGCGTTTGTTCAGCAATCAATGTAATGTCAAAACAAATTGGGGTCAGGCCACAATAACATTGCGATTACAGACAACCAGGCCGAAACTGGATTATTCCACTTCGAGCTCCTAGGTGATATCACACAGGTCGTGATCAAATTTCATATTTTTGTGTACTAAAATCACCCGGCACCAATTCACCTGGGTGATCAAATTCCACGTGATTTTAATTTAAGTAGCAGTAGTAGTACTTAACTTGTTTACTTAAATCTCCTGGGTGATCTAATTCCACATTAATTTTATTATGCCTCCTAAAATCAGCTTTTATGGTTTACTAGCTTTCCGCTCGCGACTTCGTTCGCATTATTTTTGTTTTCCCGTTGGAATTTTATAATTTCCCATAGGAAAATTACCCTATGTCCTTCCCATGGTCTCGAACTATCCCTATACCAACTTTCATTAAAATCAGTTCAGTAGTTTCGAAGCCTATTCAATACAAACAAACAAACAATCAAATCTTTCCTCTTTATAATATTAGTATCAATGTATATCCTAAATCAAAAACATAGGTGGTACCCTTACTGCCTTGTTGTCAAATGGCTGGTGAATCAGAACCATTAACGTAGCCTTGTCAGTTACTAGAGTATCTATTGGTAACTGATCGATTTTGATCGGTTTTGTTGGTCGAAACGGATATCACCCGCCACAGCTCATATACGTCCCCACCGAGAGTCTCGAGCCTGCCCTAAGTTAGGGTGTTTAGTCGTTAGTCAACCACGCTGGCCCAGTGCAGATTGGTTGACTTCACATATACCATTGAACTACTTCGCAGATGTTTACATAAATAACAAATCATTAAAATCATACCACACCCGGTGATTTTAGGAGACACAATGAAACAAATGTGAAATTAGATCGCCCGGGAGATAAAGGAAACAAAATAGATAAATTAAAATCTCGTGGAATTACCTGTGTTATATCACCTGGGTGATATAGCCCAGTAGCTCAAAGTGGAATAATCCCCGAAACCGACACCATTTGCTTGGTGCAAACACACCCATAGCCTCAACATCACATATCCTATTAATTGACGACCTCCGTGATTAGAACGACAAACTCGCCATCGCGGTCGAGTCGATTTAATCTCTATTATTACAGTCGTTGGGATGATTTTTAGCTGGTTCCCGATGCTGCCATTGAAACGCGATAGGAGGTAATTACAAGCGTATAAAGGGTGTGTTCAGATGGTAATTGGTGGCTGCCTAAATTGGACAAGAAACATGCAAATCATGGCGCTATTATGAAAATGTAAAATTACTGCGGGTGTAATGTCATTTCATCTACTCCTCGAAAATCCCCTAATCAAGGAAACTAGGGATGAGATATAGAATTCATTTGAATTACGACATGGCAATTTCGGTAGTGCTCGTCTGAAATGACGCGCCCCACTATTTAATTAGTTGGTTTCACGTTGGTTTAGTTGTGTGAGTGCAAGTATTAATAACTACACACACTAATACACTTTTACCGGACCGGACCGGACTTTGTACTAGGGTCGGCTGATTGAGTAACTCCGTCTTACCTGTTTCTGACGCAAAGCAGCATTGCTTGCATTGCTCCTTTGTTTGCACAAGGACAGATTCCTGTGTTCCGGTTTGAAGGGTAAGATATGGCAGTGAAATTACTGGATACTGTGACTTTATATCTAACTAGCTGTGCCCGCGACTTCGTCCGCTCAAACGCTGCCAAAAGTTACTCGAGTAACTTTTGGCAGCATTTTGATTTTTGTGGGCAATTTTTTTTTTACATCTTCATAAAAAAATTTATACCTTATATAATGAGTAGCATAATTATGTTATACCTTATATAATTAGCTATCTATTAGTGAAAGTCCCGTCAAAATCGGTCCAGCGGTTCCGGAGATTAGCGGGAACAAACAGACAAACAAACAGACAAAAAAAATTTAATTGTGTTTTTGTTATTGGTACCCCATATACATTCATACCCATTTAGTAGAAACTTGTTATTTTGACATTACAACCAGACACTTCAATTTTATTTATTTGTATACATGTCATAAGTTAGCAACGTATACTATAAGTTCTTGTGGGGATTGCAGTTTTGCTGCGAATCTCACAGGAGCCGCAGTTTGCTTGTTTGCCAACTTAGTTGCAATAAAAAAATTCACTTCATCTGGGTGAGGGCGTTGACTGTGAACTACTATGCGGTCTATCTGTGCGGTCGACTAGCCGCATGATAAATCAAACAACGCTCTCTGTATGGAGCAGCGCAGGCGCATTGTATGAATCATGACGAGCGCTCTGTAGCGCGCGTTCAGACAATTGTGAATAGATGGACAACATCAGCTAGTAGCAACTGAATTACTATCGCCACAATTTTTTTTATGTGTAGGGCGTTATTTTAAATTCGTTTACAGTTAAGACAAGCTAAAATCTGATATTACGTGATTTATCTTGCACAATAAATAATACGAGCTTTAACAATACATGCACAGTTATACAATTGTAAACGATCAAATTAAAAAATCTTTATACTTGTAAACCTTTACCATACCGATACTTACAACAATTTGAGCTTGGTGGCGCATTGGCGCATGCGCTCAGCGAACGATTACTAAGGTTAAGCAAGGTTCGCTGTGGTCAGTCCTTAGCCCGACCAATTGGTAGGGCTGGCCCGGGCGCGTGGTTAGTGGAGTCGCAGTGTGGAACTTACATAGCGCGCCCTTATGGGCAGGGAGAACACCGGGGTTTTAGTGGGTCGGCCTGGCACTCTACCGGAAGAGCCCCACACAAGCTCTCCGTCTAGCCAACAGCGGCACGGTGCGGTCACGCATTTCCCTCCTCCGTGCTTCGGAAGGCACGTTAAACAGTGGGTCCTGCGCCTAATCTCGCCCCGGTCGTGTCGGCTAACCGTCCCATCGGACTAGGCGAGTGAATGAATAGAGAGTGCACTTGCGTTTGCGCAGTCACTGTGGAGATTGGCCGCCGTGACCGAATATCGGTTAGGAGGACATTATTATTATTATTTATATATTTAAAAGGGTAGTATTTAAGTGTACCTCAATTAATTCCTGATTTCTACAAGAAATTGCCCTTGTTCCAACAAAAATACTAATCGTGCACTAAAATATGCTTCCTAAAATATTTCATAATGAGCACATATTTAAAGAAAAAGAAAAAAAAATCTCAGATGAAGATGATAAAAGTTTACCGACCGCCATATACAAAAAATACAATCAAAGTAAATTGACGAGTCTGAGAGAGTTTGCATATCTATGTGTTTCAAAAGTTCTTGCAAAATCAAACATTTTAATTTTTAAACCGCACCAATGTCTAGTCCACTAGCATCGTTATTTCCAGATCAATAAATCCCATTAATTACAAAGTCTCGTTTAATTAAGTTTCGGTACGTGAGCCAATCTGGCTCACGTAATCTGCATTCTCCTTCGCAGAGAATACGTTTGCATTGTTTAATTAAGGACTTTGCTTTTAAATATTTGTTACTGTATGCGGAATCATAAAGTTTACGTGGTCTAATACTTATTATAAGATCCCTTAATTTAGTAACAGAAGCTGAACGCCGAAACATTCATCAAACATTGATAAATAGGCAGAATATTAATCTTAAAAATATATGAAGCTGTTATTGATAACTGAATCGAATGATTCTTATATATTTAAATATGCGAGTTAGTTCAGTACAATTATGCAATAAATAAATAGTGAATAAAAAGTACGGCATTATTACGCCTCTCATCAAATACCCACACTTACCTGTTCAACCGTTTTACACCGAGCTTTTACGACCCGCCGTTTTTGCTTTGTCGCCACTCTCTCGTTTGCTTACGCAGTGGTCGGTGTTATGCTATTGCCCAAAATTGATTTTTTATACATCTAAGTTGGCAAACAAGCAAACTTCTCACCTGATGGTAAGTGGTAACAGTCACCTGTGGCTCTTGTGAGATTCGCAGCAAAACTGCGACCCCCACAAGAACCACAGCGTACGTTGCCAACTGGTGTAAAGTAACGGTACCCAATAATTTCACTGCCATATCTTACCCTTCAAACCGGAACACAGCATTGCAAGCACTGCTGCTTTGCGGCAGGAATAGGTATGACGGAGGTACCCAAGCAGACGACTGTGGTACAGTCTCCCTCCGGTTTCCCTACCTACCGTAATAATTTCCCTACCTTATTAACACAGATTTTATTTTATTTATTTATAAAAGTACATGTTAAATACAATTTTGCAAGTAAAGTTAAAAGATGCACATAAACCATATATAGTTTTAGCGCGCATCCAATCAATATGACTCGTCATCTAAACATTGAACGGTTATCCTACCTACCGGTTTAATTATTTATGGACGAACTAGCAAACTTCAGACATTTTTTGTCTACGATAGTCCAAAAACAAAACAAAATATCAATAGAAAATCTATCCTTCGGCTAATAATCGTGTATAACGAAAATTATCCGAAAGATAGAAACAAGAACAATAACAAAAAAAAATCTATCTATATAATATATTACCACCACCTCCATTTCATGGGTTATTCACAAGTGTGTTCAATTTTTTGATAACACTGTCAAACACTATGTACATCGGTGACAATAAAAATTTGGAAGATGTGAAGGCAAAGCTCATTGTAAAGATGGGTCCAACTTGCATAATTTGCCAATTATATATATACTAAGGTACATAACGGCAGACTCCAAACTTCTACTGATCATTTTCTAATCAGACAAAAAGCTCGATAAGCTTTTGTCTAACCCTAATCGAAACCTTATAGAATCAATTAGTAGTTGCTCTTGTAGTTAATGAGACTAACGAGCGAGTCAATTTATGTTTGTTGGTTTTTTTTAGGTTTAGAGGACTTTAATCTCTCAAAATAAATAAAAAACGAAAAAAGGAAATCATAGGAACATACCAATAGTGGACAAAGATTTAAAAAAAATGCTGTATTGTGACATTATCCAGGTAGGAAACGGGGGACTACGTTTGTATGAAAAACGGTCCATCATCACAGCTCATATACGTCCCTACCGTTGGGGCTTGAGCCTACCCTTAGTTAGGGTGTCAGTCAACCACGCTGGCCCAGGCGGATTAGTCGACTTCACATACACCTTTGAATTTCATCTCAGATGTATGCAGGTTGCCTCACGATGTTTTCCTTCGCCGTAGTCGAGCGTCGGATAAATGTGCATATGAAAAACGAAGACGAAAAACACATTGGTACAAGGCGGGATTAAACCCCGGACCTCCCGATTAGAAGACTAGTGCCAAGTCCACAGCGCCACTAATGACTGTAACGGAAAACCGACCGAAAAACGGCCCTCACGATTTCCTATTAATTAATTTTGGTATAGAGATAACTTAAACCTTGAGAAAGGATAAAGGCTACATTTATGCAAAATTTTAACAAGTTCCTTAAGGAGCGTGTGATATTATAACGAGCTCGTGATATTATAACGAGCTCGTGATATAACAAACTCGTGATATAACTAAACGCCATGCAGACGATGTCGCGGGCATGAGCTACGAAAGAATTCGATTATATTATTTTTCAATTCCAATTTCTTACACCATACGTCTATTCTATCAATCTGTTCATCGTCAATCTTAGTCAAATTTTATTGACATTTATATTTGACAATTCTTTTTATATCTCATTGACTCCATTGACTTATCATAATAATTGTAATGATTTGTAGTTAAGATAATTGTAAAAAAAATGACATTCGCATCCGGGGTTGAGGGTAGAATACTGTACCAGACATTGTACCTATAACACCTTAATTTCACTGTATTCTGCAAATAAAGAATTTGATTTGATATTTCAAACGTCTGATTTAGGAATACTCATACCATGAACAATGAGGTCCGATGGAACATTGAATATTCCTATAAGTAGTGACACCACTTGACCCGTCCCGAGTGCCCTACAGTCCTCTTTTGTTCTACAGCTATTATACTCCATGGCGAAGTTCTCATCTATTTTAAAACTGTTCCCGTTTTATATTTATTGCGAGTTGCAGCTGCAGTCCATTAGGTTTTAGATGAATATGCAGTGCGGAGCTCAAAGCACTGAGTGATGTAACGCTGAAAAGAACACGCGATTTGGGACGAAAGTTTTGTTCAAATTCTCATAATAGAAGTTTTAATTGTACAATGGCGGAATGAAAAGGCTCGCCAGTTTTCAAATTAAATTGATTCGTTTGACGTCTCGCGTGCATACATTTTGAAACTGTAACAATGAACCGATTGCTTCACAAAAATATATTTGACCGTTCGATAATAAAGTTAAAATTTTAATGTAGTTACCGTTACTCTTTCGATGGTTGACATTATTGTCATTCCAGTGTTTGTCAATATCATCATTGTAGTGTAGTCTCCTTGGTAAAAATCTCGTATGAATAAAATAGATAATAATACGTTCTCGCGACGTGCTTTGACTACAACTTCGTCATGTCGCACACGCGATAATTATAGCCGTATTACATACACGGCGTTATCACAAAGTAAGACTGTAACTATGTGATGAAGAAACACGAATATAATGTTGTTCATAATTGTTTCTTGGAATAGTGCAAACAAAAACCGCATTTAGGTGACAAATCTTTTTATTCCGGAGTGTACCAAGTGCAAAGCTTTGCTGCTGAGTAATTTCGTAACCTGAAAACAAATAGGAAAGTTTTGTGATCATAATGGAATCCGTTTTAATCTGCCTAATAGTGTTAAAATATAATCTTTGCTTTTTATACACAGGATGTAAAAAGACCGAGCGCTAAGCCAAAACCCACGTAACGTATTGAGTAACCCATTGACCCCATCGTAAATATAATTTTTGTCTTCTAGACCATACCTTTAGAGAAATTAATAGTTATTGAGATATTTATGTTTAAAGTAACAATAGGCTAGTTGACCCTTTTTTAAAGTAGGGCTTAAAATGTTCATAATTGTTGTATTAGACCATAGCACATGAATATTATTTTTTTCGATGGCTAAAAAGTGCAAAAAAACTATTTTAAATTAAGATTTTCAATTTTGGACTGAAAACACGGTCAGCCATGATAGTCTGTTCATTATCTGTGGCAATGACGTCAGTCTTATAGTAAACAAAGCACGGGGGCGAAATAACCTCACAAAAACAATGCTTTCTATTAAATATCACAAAATATAGTAAAACTGTATATGGAACGGGACAATAGAACAAGAATATAGAATTACCTCTTCAAAGACTCCAGGAAATCTGTGGATTAGACGTACCCAGTGATATAGACATGCGAAATATTTGGTTAACACTCGCTTAAAGAAATCCTGTAACTATCTACTGAAACTCAAATGTATTTTTGCGAAAATCACATTAATGTAAGTACTATAACTGAATAACTCAATCTGTGTAGGTACTTAGTTTCAACTTAAACAAAATAGAAGTTTTTAGGTTGTATTGTAGTACTTTTTCTTGCTAAATTGTGGAAATATAGGGAGATCGTAAAGTTGAAAGAAGAAAAACAAACTTATTCCTTTAGTCCGATACAAAATGAAAAGCTTTATTCTTGTAGGTACATAATTCACTTATTCATATGGTACTTAAGTAAATAAACTCCCTTAATGCAAAGCACTTAACTAATTGTTTAATCAATACAAGCCAAGGGCAGGATGGTTCAGGTTTGTTTGATCAATCTCGGCAGGTAAAAATCAGGTACAAATTGGGTACAAAACTACAAAATGAGGGGCAATAAATTACACGAACAAATAGTTATAGGTTTCTTTTTTTTTAAATTAGTAGCCTTCCCCGGAGCGGTTGTTAGTAGAGCGTACCTTCTATGCTAAATCTTGCAATCACGGGTCAGAGCTATGATATTCCTGTTTTATATTAATATATTTAGCTCCACAGAATTCCTCCTTGATAATAGGTTAGTTCATCAGGCTCTAAAGTCAAGCAGCGGAACCCTACGGCCTCCGGGAACTGCCCTGGAGATTCATAGCACAGTGTTAGGTTAAAAATATGATTAAATATGCCTATGATCTTGAGGTCAGTGGGTCTAACACTGAGTTCTGAAGGAATCTCAGTCAATACATCTGAATTTCAGGTAATAAACATTGCAAGTTAATTCCAAACATAATTTTTAATAAATTGACAAATTGTCTTATTGGTTAGTTAATAAAAAGGACATATGGAGGGGAGAGCACCTATTTTGTGTATATTACTGCTGTTAATAAAAAGAAAACAGCTTAATTTGTGAGTTATTTGCCAAAGAAGGATGTGAAACTTAATATTGTACAAATTTGGAATTTAACAGGAAATTCGCAAGTGTTACTCAATATATGCCTTAATCCCACTAAGATGCCGCTCACTATCAGGTTTTTTTAATGAAATAGGGGATGAAAAAGGCGAATTTTGGAAATGTAACATGTTTGATTTAATAATCAATTTACCCACAAATAAAAATAAAATTAACAAAATCTGTTTTAAATCATGAAATATAATAAGTTAATTAGATACCTTATTGATTTTTTGCACTTATTGATACAATAAATCCATTTAATTTAATAAATCGCGTGCCGGCGAGTAAATATAGTATTTTTTTCTTAGCTTTACTCTTCAAGCTGAAAACAAAAAGAACTGAATTTTGTAAATTCTTTTCAAATTAAATTCACACGGAAAACGAGAGAAATACCTATGGATTTTCTTCGCTGAAATTAATTTAAATACTTTATGATCTTCGAATCAATAACAAATTTCTTCAGTCGATGTCTCACAGACAAATCATAACATAGACGATAGACGCGTTCAAAGACTAAGGTGAAAAATGGGCGCGTTCCATCTACGCGCATACTAGAATCGAGGTCCGTTCACCGAATGTTAAGCGTCGTATTGGCGACGGAACCTTCCCTAAAACCAAATTCATTTCATAGCATGTGTGTCATGATGTGTCAAGTCAACGTACGGATCTATCGGAATTCTACAATATGCTATAAGTATTTCCAGCCCAAGTTATAAGCTTGGTTGAAAAACGAAACGTAATGAAAAAATTAACCATAAACAAACTGTGAATGCTTCCCAAATTCTATTCGACGAAACTATAATTATATGATCTATAAGCTTAAGTGTATTTTATTAAAATATGTCTATAGAAATGATCGAAACAAACGGTCTAAATGTCAAATTCCGAATTTTGAGAAAATCAACCCACCTAAATGGAAGCACGGGATTTTGGGCGAAAAAAAACTATCTTTGTAAATAAGGCCAGGATAAACGCGAGATTTATTTTGTTTATGCAAAAATTGAATAATGACCAAAGATAATTGCAAATGTCACTGACGTGACGTGAAACGACGTTGACGTTGACACTTGACATTGACATTGTGAAATTCCTTGACAAAGTTATTGTAATTACGATTTTAGTTGGGAAATTTGCGTTAAAACTACAGTGAAAGCAAAGTGTTTTTGCAAAATTAGTGTTTTATGAAATTTTAAGAAAAAACGGTGTTACAGTATCCCCCCAACCACGATAGAATTCAAGTAGGGAATTCGTCTGACGCCCCGTCAGCCTCAAAACCCTAACCAATCAAACAGAATTATCATAAATAGAATCAATTAGGTACTTAAAAACTATTCATTCGTGATAAACTCTGTACCCAATTACGCCTAACGTTATTTTTTTTATAAGTTTATTTATTTGTATTATATAAAAAATAAAGCTTTAAATATAAACGTGTGTAAATAAAGAATATTTAACATGCATGTACCTTAAATCTACGTAAATCCATTAATATGGTATGTTAAAGATTGTAATAAAAAACAACATTCACCAATAAGGTGACAAAATCTAGCGCGAAACTACTGCTGCTAGCACCTACATGGTTTTAAAAAAAATATTCACCCATAAGGTGGCAAAATCTAGCGAAACCACTTCTGCTAGCACCTATATGGCTGTGATAAATAGGCAAAAGCATTATATCCTATGCCCATCAAATATAAGAAAGTAATAAAAAAAACTGTAGTGTCAGGACTGACGCCGAGATGGCGTTGTTAAATAAGTATATCTTGACACTAACAGTGTATAGCAAGTAATGTCAACAACCACCGGTAGATGTCGTTATTACAGACATTTTGACTCTAATCGTCAAATAATAAGTAGAAAAAAACAATAAAAAGGAAATAATAAAAAAAAATGAGTTGCATGGTGTCGTTGCCCCTGATCGTCGATATTGATTTTCCTACGTTTCCAGCTAGATGTAACTTCCTCCATTATAAGAATATAGCAAAGGCTTATTTCTAGAGTTGCAAACCGCTCCTGTGAGGAATTCAAAATTAATTTTGTTGATTAGAGTAGAATACATATAAAAATAATGAACAAGACACGTTTATATTTGTGATCTTGTGCTAAATGCATCTATCTAACCACATAACAGTTATAATAAGTACATACTTGTTCCTTAATTCTGGTATCAGATACTAAAGAAGTAATATCCATTTTATATAATGGTAGTAATAATATATTTATAATGGTATGAACTAAGACACGTATAATATTTGTGTTTTAGATCTTTATGTACTTATGTAATGGTAATATCAATTTTGAAGATGTTAGGTAAATGGAAACTTAAGTATCAAGGCAAATCAATAAAAAAACGACAGGGACAGACACATGCAAAAACGCCGCCAGATGTTATATGGCGCGTTATCCTACACTCGGGTTCTACGAGACGCCAGGAAGAATGGCGGGGTGGGTATTCTGTGACCGCCGCACCCGCGGTGCTTAAATGTTAAATGCTTATAAAAATATGGCTATATTCATAAGAGTATAAAAATGAAAATTAAGTAGGTATTATGTTACTAGGTACGTAATTTAGTCGCTCGAAGTATCTAAATTTTTAAAATCTTTTATGTGCCACTTTCCTATGTATTTTCCGTTCTCGTCTTCGAGCTCATAGACGAGGCGAGACAGTTTACGTATAATTTTACAACGTTCATATTTAGGGGCAAGTTTAGCAGTAAAATATTTATTAGCAGAACACCAACATTAAAAGAGATATCTCTGCGTTTGTTGTTATAGTATTTTATATTCCTTTCATGGGCCTTACGCAATGACTCTCGGACTTTGATGAAAATGTCACCGAGGTGGCCAATATTAGACGCATGAGTATCGCGTGGTACCACAACCAACTCTTGGAGATCTTCGAAACCACGGTAAATACTACCATCTGTGACAGCTTCCCTACCGTGTACTAGCATGAAAGGAGTATAAGAAGTAGACTCATTTACTGAGGTGTTCATGGCAAATTGTATTTTATGTATGTTAATATCCCACGTTCTATGATCGTTCTCAACAAACGAGGAAACTGCTGTGATTATTGTGCGGTTATAACGTTCCACCGTATTAACTTGTGGACAATATACTGGACCCAAATGTACTTGCGGAATATTGTATTTTTCATATAATGCCTGAACCTCATGACTTATAAATTGCGAGCCATTATCAGACATCACAGTCTGTGGTATTCCGTGAACCAGAAATACATGGTCTTCTAACCTTTGCGCTATAACTTTGCCCGTTGCACGCCGTATAGGAAATAATAAACAATATTTTGTAAAACAACACACAACTACTAGTAAAAAGGTGTTTTGCTGTCGAGACATCGGCAGTGGACCAACGAGATCAATGCTGATGCACTGGAATGGTCGACAGCAGACCTTGGGTTCCCCCATAAAGCCAGGTGGCGCTAGTGAGCTATGTTTATATGAGTTGCAAGTGGCACAATTTTTAATAAATTCCTCGGTATCTTTATGCATACCGGGCCAAAAATACCGTAATTTTAATCTTTTATATGTTTTTGCAACGCCTAAGTGCGCAGCAATTGGTTCAGAATGGTTACTTTTAATAATATCCTCCCTAAGCTCCTTTGGTACAACCTCTTTCCACTGGTAGTCACCACAGAGTTTGTTAGTGCTTTTTGTAAATCTAAAAAGCCTACCATCAATAATTTGAAAATTGGGACACGCGCGCGGCCTATCCGTGCAACGTTTTAATATATTGTTATACCTTGAAGGTGGTCGACAATTTAAAATTATTACCGATCATGCTAGTCTAAAGTGGTTTTTAAACCTCAAGAATCCTACAGGACGACTAGCGCGTTGGGGGTGTAGATTGTCGCCTTATAATTTCATTATTGAGCATCGTAGTATCGTAGTAGAGAAAATCAACCCACCTAAATGGAAGCACGGGATTTTGGGCGAAAAAAAACTATCTTTGTAAATAAGGCCAGGATAAACGCGAGATTTATTTTGTTTATGCAAAAATTGAATAATGACCAAAGATAATTGCAAATGTCACTGACGTGACGTGAAACGACGTTGACGTTGACACTTGACATTGACATTGTGAAATTCCTTGACAAAGTTATTGTAATTACGATTTTAGTTGGGAAATTTGCGTTAAAACTACAGTGAAAGCAAAGTGTTTTTGCAAAATTAGTGTTTTATGAAATTTTAAGAAAAAACGGTGTTACAGTATGTAAAATCAAATCTGTATGTAAATTAATAAAATTTTTATCTTTCAGTTAGAATGAATACTGACTGCAGCCGACCAACCAAATTTTAACTTGACCAGAAAACTGAGAGAAAACTTGACCATTCACGCCTTTTTGATTTAATCTAAGTTATACACTGACACTAGATGATGTTTCAAAGAAAAGAATATGTACTTATGTCCAATTGAATAATGATGTAATTGAATATTAATTAAAAAGTATGTAATACAAACAAAAATATCAAAGTTTCATAATGAATATATTTATCTAAACAACTTTTACTTGAATTTACTGAGTACCTAATTAAAATCTGTTGCTTTCAGTGGTTACTTAATGAGAACTATTGTGTACTAACCTGTTCTCTTGACAACGAGATTGATAAGGCAGTAAAAGTTGTGCAACATAATTCAAAGCAGTGCATGCTCAGCCACAATATCAAAATGTGACCCGTCAACTACAGCAATCATTCATTGTTATTTATTAAAATCGGTATATTGTGGAACCTTATGCCAAATACTGTTAGAAATAAACAATATTTTAATAAATTTTGATATGAGTCAACTACCCTATTATTTTTTCGGAGTTTTTATACCAAACAGTTAAGAACATTATTTGTTAATTTTCGTCCGAAGAAACATCAAAGAAAAAATCGATATTTACAAACAAATAAAAGTTTTTAATTTCACAATTATTCCTGAACAACTATCACATTGTGACTTTAAACAAGGATGGAATTCAGTCTCCTTGAAAATATCACGAATGAAATTTTTTACATTTAATGGATTATTCAAGAACATCTGTCGAAACAAAATTAATAATAATATAATAAAAATACATAGTCGATGTATGACAGTATTCTACATCCCTAGAGCACGATCGGGGGCATCTGAGTGACCCATCATTCTGCGAAAGTGAGTTTGTTACGCTCTCACACCTTAACCACTGAACTAATTTTAATGATTTTTGGTATAGGAGATTGCATAAGCCTTTGGAAATAATATAGTCTACTTTTTCTCCACAATTTTAGTGAGTTCACGTAGGAACGCAGACGAAGTCGCGGCCGGCAGCTAGTTACTTAATAAATATAGAGAACATTGTATTCATTCCCGGAAATCCTTTTTTAGGATTTGTATCTGAAAGAAAAGAATATGTACTTATGTCCAATTGAATAATGATGTAATTGAATATTAATTAAAAAGTATGTAATACAAACAAAAATATCAAAGTTTCATAATGAATATATTTATCTAAACAACTTTTACTTGAATTTACTGAGTACCTAATTAAAATCTGTTGCTTTCAGTGGTTACTTAATGAGAACTATTGTGTACTAACCTGTTCTCTTGACAACGAGATTGATAAGGCAGTAAAAGTTGTGCAACATAATACAAAGCAGTGCATGCTCAGCCACAATATCAAAATGTGACCCGTCAACTAGAACAACATTATGTCAACAAAATAACTCAAGTATTCATATACCAAAGCACCATAGAAGTAAATAGGTCCAGTTTGGTAAAACTGAAAGATGTTATATCTTCACTGATTAAACCTGCTGGCCACCATGGCTGGTAAATTTCAGAACAGCTTACGCAAGAATATGCAAGTTATCCATTTTAAAGCCGTATACAAATATATTAAATGTGATTGCTGTGTTGTCAGCCTGTGCTCTTCTTAATTTACAAGACCCTTCTTATTAAATAAATAATATAAAGAAAATTTTTTTCTTTACTTTATACATAACTAACATCTAAAGATGACATAATAAATTTTTGTACTACATTAGTCATTATGTTCTTCACTAAAAAAATGTTCTATGTTTATTTGACAATAATGACTTGTAAAGGTTTATGTTGAATCAAAATATTTTAATTTCAAATACATGTGTTTTATTTTTCCGTTACACCTTAAAAGATTTATAATATTTTATAGGTTTGTTGCTCATATTTATCATTGTTACTCAAATATATTAAATGTTCCAAAAGTACAAATAGGTTGAATAGAGTTAGATCAAATTTATTAATTTGTATATATTGCCTTAAGGTCGCAGGTAATAAAAGTCAAAATAATAGTAAAGTGATTTATTATGAAGTAATACTTTCATATAATTTAGGAAAAATGTAGTATAGTTTCCAAAATGGCACTATTTGATCAATAAGTTTTTTGACATACAGATTGTTAAAACAAATACCTATTATAGCTAATATTGTCACCTTTTGAGTGTTTTCAAAATTACATACTGCTAGCAACACAAAAGTATATAAGTTTTGCTTTAGCACAAAACATCTGCATCTATACTTGAGTTAAGCATACTGTTCACAGTTTTCCGTCTTTGATAATTAATATTTTCTTCAGTAAAAGAGCATGACAATTTTGTATTAATCTAATTTTATGGATACCGTTTGTTGAATAGACTATTACAGGGTATTAATCAGAAATGAGGTCACATTTTGCAAATTTCAACCCAAATCTTTATCTTTCAACTTTTATCCACATTTAATTATACTCGTAGGTGTCCCACCAAAAATCTTCCCAACAAAAGAACCATCATATGTTATGCACTGGCTGACTTTATAGCACATGGAAGCTGTTATTGTTTATAACGAAGCTCGAACTAAATAGCACTTCTGTATTGATGATTCGTGGTTTAGTTTTCTATGCACTTTATTCTTCCTTCATTGAAGAGGTCTTTTATTTTTTAAGAAATATGTCACAATCTGTGTCTGTGAATGTATATATATTTTTCCTCCCAGTAATTTTCTTCATGTTTGACTAATGAACAACTGCCAATCTTTCTCTTTTTATGTTCATTTACAAATTCTTGCAGTACTACACTGGTATTTGACACATGATCCTGATGTTTTCTTTTCAACATATCTCTTGAAGTAAATACTTTTAGTGTTTATTTGACTTTTGAGAGATAGAATTCTATCCAATAGCATTCAACTGCTGTACAAAATAGCTCCTCACTGTGATGGTGCAACCACACCAAAAATGCATGTTTGCAACTCTCTTCTGCCGCGTGAAAATCTTGACAAGTACACTTGTAACCTGTTCCTCATTATAACAGTATTGAAACTGTACTTATATTGTTTAGAGCGATACACAAAGAATCTCCTGACCATCAATCTGTCTATTTTCGGAAGATTTGTACTATCTGCTCTCACAAATCCAACATCAATGGTTGATTTTGCTATTAATACAAATAATTTACGATATTTACAAATATAATAACGGAGACTTGGACGATTTTTTGCCAGTTTTAGGAAAGAATAGTAGTGCAAATCGACGTGTTGTTGAATCAAATTTGACATTTCTTTGTTTACTATATGAGTGACGTCACGGCTCTGACCACAGGATATCAAAGCGTTTACGGCGTGAGATAAAAAAGATTATTTCTAGCATTTTCAAATTAAAATTTCACAGCAATCATTCATTGTTATTTATTAAAATCGGTATATTGTGGAACCTTATGCCAAATACTGTTAGAAATAAACAATATTTTAATAAATTTTGATATGAGTCAACTACCCTATTATTTTTTCGGAGTTTTTATACCAAACAGTTAAGAACATTATTTGTTAATTTTCGTCCGAAGAAACATCAAAGAAAAAATCGATATTTACAAACAAATAAAAGTTTTTAATTTCACAATTATTCCTGAACAACTATCACATTGTGACTTTAAACAAGGATGGAATTCAGTCTCCTTGAAAATATCACGAATGAAATTTTTTACATTTAATGGATTATTCAAGAACATCTGTCGAAACAAAATTAATAATAATATAATAAAAATACATAGTCGATGTATGACAGTATTCTACATCCCTAGAGCACGATCGGGGGCATCTGAGTGACCCATCATTCTGCGAAAGTGAGTTTGTTACGCTCTCACACCTTAACCACTGAACTAATTTTAATGATTTTTGGTATAGGAGATTGCATAAGCCTTTGGAAATAATATAGTCTACTTTTTCTCCAGAATTTTAGTGAGTTCACGTAGGAACGCAGACGAAGTCGCGGCCGGCAGCTAGTTACTTAATAAATATAGAGAACATTGTATTCATTCCCGGAAATCCTTTTTTAGGATTTGTATCTGGGAGTAATATGCTATTGAAGTAAATAAGTATGCTTCCCAAGAGAATATGGTTGATGACTACCGCTCCGATATTATCTACCGTGCATTTAATGGGGTCAACAAGCCAACTTGCACACCTGAATATTACACGGCCCATTGCGAAGTCCCATGAGCTCGTTCGGCAATTCTAACAACAATGTCTGTGAGCCTATATTGACATACTAGGCGCGTTCCAGAGAAGAAAGGATTTGCAACATTTTCAACATTTTTAGCATGAACGCGTTTCATCACACTTGGTGTTAACTTTTCGTGCTGGTTTCATGTGTTCCATTCAAACATTTACCAATATGTACCAATGTGTTTTTCGTTTCGAATTTCATATGTACATTTGTCTGACGCTCCTACGGTGAAGGAAGACATCGTGAGGCAACCTGCATACATCTGCGAAGAAATTCAATGATGTATGTGAAGTCGACCAATCCGCACTGGGCCAGCGTGGTTGACTAAGGCCTAATCACCCTAACATAGGGTAGGCTCGAACCCCTCGGTGGGGGACGTATATGAGCTGTGATGATGATTCAAACATTTTGGCCACGAAAAGTTACCATCAAATAATAGATGGATCCTCCGATACCGCTTTTTGAGACAGCTTTCAATTTTGACATGCGGACTCTTTTATTCGTGAATCAAAAAGGGTTTTCAGCAGATTTAAAAAATAAATTTAAAGATATTTATTTATTTGCCGATTCTGATTTGTATTATAAGAAATTTCAAGTTACTGGACTAAGTAGGTGAGGTGTCAAAATTCAGCACGAAAAGTCGGTTCCTTCCGTTTCATTTGTAACAATTAGCGCGTCTAGAAATGTTAACATTTCTTATAAGAAACGCAAAACGAGGCTAACATCAGATGTCAGCACCAGCATAGTGGTGGTGCTTATCTGGAACACAGCAGGCTACTGTGATGATTTGTGTTAAAATGAGTTGTGGCTCAAACTAACATAAAATACAAATATGCGACATAAACGGACATATCTTTGATCTCGTTGACTTACAAGTTAAATTTTTTCACAGCTGAAAGAGACTGTAGACCTAAGAATTTGATATAAATTTCAGTTTCATATCTCTACGCGTTCCTGAGAAAAAGGGTCCTGACAGACAGACGGACAGACGTTAAACGAAGTAATCCTATAAGGGTTCTGTTTTTTGTTTTTGAGGCACTGAACCCTAAAAAGATACAAGTATAGCTAACTGACGAATTTAGTTTACTTCTAACAGCTACGGACCAGTTCACGGGTCACAAGTTACCCAGTTTTATTTTTTCTTTTTTAAAAACGTCACCCCACTCTAGGATTTTCTCCTGTGTCGTGGGTGCAGTTACAAACATAGCATATCACATGCACATACGCCCAGACCGGAACAAATTTCTGTAGGTCATACAAAATATTTGTCCCGTACGGGAATCGAACCCGCCACCCGTTGCTCAGTAGGCGATCACTCGACCTTTGCGCTAACCGTGTCGTCAGTTGATTACTCGTTTCCTTTATTATTCGCCATGGAAAGCATGCCAGCGAAGAAGCGGAAAACGTCTAGTTTTAACTGTTATTAAGAAGTTGTTTCGTCATACGAGTCATCTTTTTATAATGGTAATAATCACATTAGGTAATATGGACCGACTCCTACGCGGTCTTGAAAGCGTAAGTAATTAGCTATAAATTTTAATGTTCAACTCCACGAGCTAGCAAATAAAGTGAGCTTGTTCCTTTTTACACAAATGCAATGCATTTACCTATAAGCTGCTAACTTCCAACCTTGCTATACTGAATGAATGAATTGTTTATTTGACCACCAACGAAAAACACAAAAGTTTGTACTAATAATAGTAATTACGGAAAAAAAAACAATTTTAGCTATAAATACTCGTAAAAACTATAGTCAAATAGGACCTTCTCTCAGCTATTGCTTCTGTGGTGTATGCCACAGAAGCGCTGCTGGTAAATGAGAAGCCCTGACATCAAGAGTGACGTCAAAATACACATTACAGTCTAATTACACACCTATGTATCGCTTGAAAGTACTTTACAAAATTATGCGATAATTACGAGTATGTGTGAAAAGCGTGTCCCTTGTTCTCTTGATGCTTAATAAGGTGACGTTGTGTGCCTATAGCCCTCGGGTGTTGTCACCAATGAAAACACTAATGGCTAATTCACTAACCTTGTCTTGGCTAAGACAATTCTAAAAGAATGCTGTCACTTCTTGTCTTTAATTAAAAGAATGTAACAGCATATCGTCCTAAGCTATGAGTACCTACTACAGTGGTTCCAGAATGCTTGTTTTAAATTCCGTTTTGATGTGCCGTCATTTTTAGATTTTGCCTATATATGTATGTTGCGAATCAAAATACGAAGACGCCTGCACTTATTGTGGCTTCAGTTTTAATTTAAGAGGCAGTTTTCGATTTCAGGTTTGCAGTTCAAAATGATGGAATGACCTACTACCACATATAAGTAATCACATTTAATTATAGGGTTACAAAAAAAATTAAAGCTGCATTTATGCAAGTCAAAGCAATGAATGACCTTTCGCTTTTATATAAATGTATCGGAGTACAATACTCTAATTAGAGTATTGTATTGTATTGTTGGCCGGATCAAGGAGGTCTAAGGGCTTTCGCAAGTTTGTATGAAAGTCCTTCATTTTTTATTGACCCAAACGGTTCCTTCTCGAGCGGCTTTCCGTTATTCAGACGACTAGGCGTTTTAATGCAGGTATGCTAAATGGACTCAGCGATGATCGATGCGATGAGTGTATAGAAGAGACATCACTGGCTGAACGGAACGTCACTAGTTGTCAAAGTCAAATCTGCCTCTTCCCCCCTCTCTGCTTTAGTTAGGCTCTCAGAACAATAAAGGTTAGGTTACCATACAATAAGTACCTAAGAACTGTACAATAAAATCCAGACATTTCCGGAAGTGGTTTTATTAAGAAACACCATACAATACAATGAACTCAGATACGGACTACGATGTTTTTCCACGTTTTTGAAGTATGTCACAAATCAATATCACGATAATAAATTGATTTGGTTTTGGGAATAGCTTGTTCAGACTCTCAAAATATGCCAACACAGGTAGACCATTCAAACAGTGCGTAAGTATCCAACGCGCGTAAAAAAATCAACTTTCCTCGGTTTTTCCTTTTATTCATTCGGAAATAGATGAAATGTTGCGCCCGTCGATTTTTAGCCGTCCCAATAATACCTTCGATAATATTGATAATCGCCAGGAAAATTGCCTGCGGAAATGATTTTCAATAATTTTTTGCGGTCTGTGTGCTTTACGAGGAAATGACTACGCGTGTCGACTTTTTCTGTTAATAAAAACTTTTTATGACTTCTTAAAGTAAGTAAATTATATAAAATCAATTACAAAATTAATCTTGAAATACTTTTTTTATAAACTGTTATTAAGTGGTCTACAGTGAACGAATATGTAGAATTTATAATCAGCCTTCTACAACATTGTGATCGATATCTATCTATACCTACGGGTACGGGTTCTCTATGTATTTTCGAAAATTGTTGATTCGATTTTTATTATATCGAACACGTTGTGATCATAATTTAGTTGTTCGTTTCATTCTATCAATGCTTTATTGGTGCGATGTAACGTTAGTGCGTAAAATTCTATTTCGACAAACCTTATAGCGATAGGTCATTGGTTCGATAATTTATTATTAGGTTATTTAAAAATAAATGGCGGTTTTTGAAAAAAAAAAGCTTATCCCTTATTTTGACATAATGTTTCATTTCTTTTTTATGACTGTTATGAGTTAAAGTGCTATGTTAAAGTGCTAGAATTTCTCAGTGATTAACTGTTATCATTTATTCATAATTTTACTGCAAACATCGTGATTATTAATTTTACTGGTTGAGGTTGCCGAAACCATCGGCAATTTCATCCAGCATTAGTCAATAGAAAAGGACCAAATTTGCTTCACAACAATGCGATCGCACAATTGACCCTATAAAAAATTTACCAGTTGGGGTACGAAATCTTGCCACACCCACCACACTCGCTAGACCTTTCATCCACTGACTACCAATTCTTTAAATATTTGAAAAACTTTTGGTAGGACAAATGTTTTAGTAACCAAGACGACGCCAAAAATGCCTTCTATGATTTCACCGTTTCCAGAACTTCGGAATTTTACAAGATTGGCATAAACAAACTTGTGCTCATTGGTCTAGATGTATTTAATCAAATTGTTCTTATTTTGACTAATAAAGTCTTGTTGTATTTAAAAAACACACATTAAAAATTTAAGGTTAAGCCGGCTTTTGACTATAGGATGTAATATATATTACATGTTCAGCTATATATTACATCCCGGGTGTGCTCTTCTCACTATCAGATATATTTTTTAGAATAGTTCAGCTTCTATGATTCCTACATCAGAACGTCTTTTATCGAAACGGTTGACCTCTCGTTATTAAATGGATAATATGGAAATTGTTTTGCTAGATACTTTCGATAGTTCATCAGACGAAGATGATGCAGTATTCGATTTACATGTCTCATTATTAAGAAAAAATTACAATAAACGTCGATTCTGGATATCGAATCATATTAGACTAAGAAAATATTATAGTGAATTTCTTATTACGTTTCTCCGTGCAGCATCCTTAATTTCATTCATTTTATACTCTTCACGATTAGTCGCCCATAAACAAGGATAATTCCTAACTCTTTCTATAAAATGTTCCATTATAGGGATAAATAGGTAAATAGATAAATACGTGGTAAATATGTAAAGAAAAGATTGCGAACCAAAATACCCAAAAATCATAACACGCGGACAGTTAGGTACGTGCGCATGACCGTCACGATTCGAAATGAGGGCGAGGCAGGGGTAGAGGTGCGGTGTGCGGGAACGTGAGGTAAAATATATACCGCCTATAGCCTTCAAATATAGCTCGGTCGGGCGAAAAAATATTTACAGTTTGGGGTGTAATATATATTATAGCACAGTGAAAACGGTCTCGTCAAAAAGTATGGCAAGCGATAAAATATTATATCTCAAAATGTAATATATATTACATTACATCCCATAGTCAAAAGCCGGCTTAAGAAACCGCTTTTTATTTTTGAACAACCTATGTTGGTTCGAAACACCTGCTGCTGTCTCTGACATTTGATAATCTTTGATTGCATATCTATCATGATCGTGTTAGATATTTTCTTAGACAGTAACGAAGACACATAGGGAAGCCATATATGTTTTACCGGATCTAATCACCGTATCGTATCAATCCGTATCTATTTGTGGATGCTTTTTGTTGACTTCTTATTCCCGACGTATCTTCAAGATCCTGTCATGGTCATATCCGTATCTCTTGATGATCGGACTAAAACATAATTGATTGGTGCATCATGGATCGGCGTATCGCGAGACTGGGTAGGTATCATGACCACGTATCGTAACCCATCTACATAGATCAACATCGGACAGGTGATACATGACTGAACCAAATAAAAAGATCCTTGAGTTATATTTTGATATGATCGTGTTACCAACAGGGTCTGGGAATGAAACATTCTTAACTTCTTTGAATAAAGGTATCCTAGAGTACATTGAAGATACTTGGCGACTGAACAAATTTACAATATGTATATTTTTTTTCTTTATTTAATGGCCATACACCTCATGGTTAAGTCGGCCACAATATGTATATTTATATCGGTAAAAGTAGACGTTTTCAATCTGTTCCTGTATAAAGGCGTTGAAGCAATTTGTCTCCGGAGGTAGGGACAAAAGCTTCGGCCCGATCTGATGCGCGAATCAATTCGGGTGACATCACAAGACACACGACGTCATTTGTAACCCACGCTTGGTGGACTGATTTTCGTCCATAGTACTTCGGACGGCAGTCTGACGGATTGGTTAATAGATTTACCTACTTTCGTGTGTTGGCGAGAAATGATCTGGCAAATACGGAAACACAGAACATGTGGTCCATTTTTAACCGACTTCAAAAAAGGAGGAGGTTCTCTATTCGATGCGTATGTTTTTTTTGTGTGTATGTTACGCGATTACTTCGCTAATTGTGGACAGATTTTCAAAATTCTTTCTGTATTTGATAGAGTATACTCCTGGGGTGGTCCCAAGGTCACCAAAGTCAGGATCTGATGATGAAATCCCATGAAAATCGAAAAATCTTTCACTTAAAAGTTTTCATTCACTAAAAAGTAAAAAAATAAAAACCGACTTGAGTAACACTGAAAAGTAAAAAATAATATAAGAATAGGGACAGACAACATCACACTTCTATATTGAAGTCGGTGACAAATTTTAAGACTTTATGAGATCATCGTTTGGCACCGATTTCAATATAGACGTGTGATGTTGTCTGTCCCTATTCTTATATAATTTTTTACTTTTCAGTGTTTTTGAAGTCGGCTTTTATTTTTCTCTATTGCACTTATTTACTTTTCTATTAGACAGATGGTGAATTAATAATGATCAAATTATCTTATTTTAAAATATTAATAAGGTCATTGATTCTATATATATATTTTCTAAGTAAAATCTATTTCAAGTGTTCCAAACCGAGCGTTCGACATACGGATACGTTTCATTCCAGTAAAATCAATTTATTTAAAGACAAAATTGTTATATTATAAGATCATTGAGTAATACCATATTGACATTTTCCATATAAGTTAAAAGTAGTTTCGTAAACTTTTCAGAGTTAATATTTTTAGTTAGATTTTTATTATTTCATAATTTATGTTTCATTCGAAGCAATGAGTAAATTAATTAGTAGTGGAAAGTTTGAAATAAATTTGTTATATACATATGTCATATGTATAAGTTATATGTTACCCAAATAAAAAAAATAGTCTTTGAAGTCCTGTTCTTTATGAGGGTTCAATTATTCATTGATTCATATCCAAATTCGCTATTTAAATCACAGAACTTAATTGTTTTAGAGTTACTGTAAATCCATTCGACAGAGAAGTGTGTGATGACGGATGCATGTGTCATCGATTCTATTTTACTTGTGGATGTCGTAATATCCGACTAATGGAGATTTGCAGTCACTACTCCGCGACGGGACGAATAGCTCGAAACAAAATCCTCCCCTAACCTGTTTTACTAGCGTGACGTAGTTGGCCGATTCTCCTCCTCAAGAAGAGAATTGCGTCCAGCAGTGGATTATATGGATTAAAGTTACGAGTAAGACGCTTTCCTTAGAGATATGGTTCTCAAATTAAAGAAAAATAAGAACTCCTTTAACGCTCGTACCAAACAATCCAATTTTAAGTTGAGCAGATCATATTTGACCATGATTGACGAAAAATATTGGCAAGCATACATAACAAAAAACCGGCTAAGTGCGAGATGACTCGCGTATCGAGGATTCTGTACAAAGTTAACCTATGTATAAACGTTTTTTGTTTTGTAGAGATTTTTTCCTTTATATGTATGTGCTATAAGATAATCGCTTTTTGGCAAATTTCACGATTCTAGGTCAACAGGGAGTACTCTATGGGTTTTGATTCCCTTGTGAAATCGAAAAATATGCCACATAAACCGTCATATCTTTTGATTGCGTCGACTTACAAGTTTTATATTTTCAGAGCTGTAAGAGAAAACCTTTTTTTTTCGTTTGAAATGATATACTTTCCGTTTGGTCTCATTGTTACTAAACTCAGAATCTGGTGATGGGATCCCAGGAAAATCGAGGGAAACCCTTAAATTTTATAGGTACGTCCAACGCGTTTTATGTTTTTTAGGAAACTATTCAGGTATTTGCGTCTAGTAGGTAGTCATCCGTTTTAGATGTTAGTTTTTTTTAAATACAATAGGCACATATTGACCTTCAGTTGTATTCTTTCAAGTAACTTCGGTGAGCTAGTATTAATTCACTAAAACATTTTTATTTTGAAGTCGATGCCAAACCTGAACTCATGATCATCTGCACCAAGTTAAAAATAAAAATAAAATTGTTTGTGTTCTGATATAATTTTTAATTTTTGTGTTTTTCCTACGGAGGTTCCTATGGAACCCTAAACATGTAGAACAACTTTTTCTTAAGTCATTTCAGAACTGGTGCAATATTATTAATATTCTGGTGCAATATTAGGGCTTACAATTTTTTTGTACTATGCAAATAAACGCCGCTTGTATTAATTACACAATTTCGTCTTTTTCATTAGACATGGCTTTAACATGATACTGTTTTGTTTTTGTTAATAAGTTAGAGACTGGATTATATGTATTTTAGTTAGACCTGAAATATTTCATCTAATCTTTTATTTGTGCCTTTGCAGTAACAAGACCTCCTGTTCGTGGCAGATGTTCTAGCCAAGTAATAACGTCCCCAATGGAATGTACTCCAAGCAACACTCAAGCATCGAGTTTCCAATCATAAATTTTTCCTTGTCACAGCATTTGATTAACATGCAACTTGATTCCGTAGGCATCATCTCTCCAGCTCCCCTTGCCTTTTCTTCTGAATGATAAATTACCGACGACTGTACCTGGCGATTCGGTACGCTTCATTCAAATCCTTCAACTGAATAAATGGCAAGTCTACAAACTTTCAACGAGAAAAGTTGCAATGGAGCTCTTTTCTCGCGTTCCGGATTTGTATTCTGAAACTCGTTAATTCGTGTTTGTTTGTAATAGTTCGAATTTTTTAATAATTAATCGGTGTACAAAGAGAGAGGACGATCATTTTATTAAATATTGTTTTGGTATGATTGCTTAGTTCGTTTACTAAATATCCATCAATATTTATTTTACGTAACAGGGTAAATTACCCTGCAATTTTGGGAGACTCATGATCAATTTCATCAACCTTGTCTCAGCTTAAGAAACTCCTAAGATTGAGCTGAAATTTGGAATACACCTTAAGTTCTGATGACAATGCATTTATGTATCATCATCATTATCATCACAGCTCATATACGTCCCCACCGAGGGGCACGAGCCTACCCTGACCAGTTATGTATTTAGGCCTTAGTCTAACCACGCTGGCCCAGTGCGGATTGAATTACTTCGCAGGTGTATGCAGGTTTCCTCACGATGTTTTCCTTCACCGTAGGAGCGTCAGATAAATGTACATATGAAATTCGTGAAACGTAAAACACATTGGTACATGTTAGGATCAATCGCGGGCCTCCCGATTCTACTCGGAGCACAGTCCAGTGCCGAGGCCACAGCGCCACCGACGCATATGCATAATTAGTATGATTGTAAATCCAAAATGGCCGCTACAACAAAATGGCGGATTACATATTTTTATACAACCTCCACAATATGAATATGAAATAAAATGGCTTGATTTGCAAAATACAGTACTTTATGAAAAAATCAAATTCAAGATGGCTGTCGTCATAAAATGGCGAATTACATATTTCTGAATAACCTTGCTCAATATGAGTATCAGAAGAAAGATCTTGAATTATACAGTGTATTATGAAAAGCAATCAAATCCAAGGTGGCCGCCGTCACAAAATGACATTATTTTTTGTACAACCCCCACAATGAAATAAACGAAATGACATTATTTTTTGTACAGCCCCCACCATGAAATAAACTTAAACCCAAGTATGGCCGCCATCACAAAATGAAAAAATATTAGTAGTACTTTATAAGTAATAAAGTAAAGTTGATTTTCCTCTTAAGAAGGCTTTAAAATAAAAAATTGTTTTTAAATAGATCTTTAACTATAATTTTTTACAAGGGACAAAGTTGATACATATCGTGACACTAATGATGACGAGCCAGCTTTCCGTTATTAAGGGGACTTCATGTGGTTCAGTAGCTAAACGGTTCCCTAGAATGACTGTTAGGAGTGGGGTTAACTAATTTGCCAAAGATCCAGTTATACAAATCAAATCAAATCATTTGTTTCTAGGTCTATGATTACAATACAAAGCGGAGTGTCATACATCATAATATCCTTTCATCTGTTGAATATACTTTTGATACTGACGGATGGACTCGAGTGATCCGCTTATTAAATCCGGCTCGAAAACCAATCAATTGTTAAACTAATTTTAAACTTAAATTAATTCAAGCCAGTTACACCCTAATGCTTACAATAAGGAACAGTTTTTAAATGGGCAAATTGGTATTTTTTTTTCAATATAATTGTTTTTATATGGGCGAATTGGTATTCTTCTATTATAGTATAAGTATTTTTAAATGGGCAAAATAGTATTCTTCAATATACTAATAAATAAGTATATTAATAAGTTTTAATGGTATTAGGTAGACAATACTGTCTTTTATTTGCACGAGTGCTAAACTTTTAAATGAAACTACACTTGTCGGATTTCCTCGCGTGTATTTGGTTTTTAGCATTTTAATTAATTAGTAGCGCGACCGTCATTTCGTGACTGCGAATGCCGAAAATTGTTCGAAACGTCGGGCTAAATAACTAAAATATTTAAGAGGAAATCATACAGTCCGTTTTTCCATGAAAACGTAGTCCTAGTGTTTCCTTCCTAGATTTTATTATTAAGTTAATTATTAAAAGAAATTTCAAACCTTCAAAAACCTAATAAAACGACCTAATTTTCTGCTGTAAAAACAAATTGAAATACGAGTATAATTGAATAAACGTCCAGCAAACAAATTGAAGAAGATTATATGAATAAAGCAAAACATAGAAACACAGAAAAAGCTGCTTTAATTTTTAACGCAATAATAATTAAATCAGCTTAAAATAATAACGCGCTATTGCGTTAGTAAGTAAATCAGTCAGTTCTTCGCGGAGAAAACAGGTATTTTGTGTACTTTTCTTAGGTTTTTTCGGTCCCATGCTGCAGTTATCCCTATCGAACTCAGTTCAGTTGTTCGGACACACAGCGCGACAGCAATACATTTTGCAAATACCTATTTTTTAATTCTCTCGACCTTGGTCTTAAACTCAAAGTAAACCAATACCAATACCCAATATGCGAGTAAATCCCACGGATTTAAAACAATAACCGTTGCTTTAACAATGTTGGTCACACGCTATTATTATTAAATATTTTCTTTGTCTGATTATTTCAAACAATCTTCGCGAAGAATTATGAAGCGGCCAAGATTTCCAAAGTTACAAATTGTATGGAAAATTAGTTCAATTCTTATTTTCTTTGTGTTCATTGACTTTCAGAAACTCGAAAGCTTTAATCAAATAATTATTCCGTCTGGAAGCGGAGTGCGAAGTGTTTTCGTTATCGCAATCTTTGAGGACACTTTTAAATGACTCTGTGTTAGCATTGGCTTAGCGGAAATTTAACTTTGAGTTTTCTTTATATTAGGCGTTTTGAAATTAAACGAGTTCAGGGGATGGTCAAGTCAAATACCAAAAACTCACCCGTGAAGGGACATTTTTATATTTGATATCATGGGATTTTTATTATCATAGTATAATGTTTGTGTTACTTAAAGTATAGTCGACCAATAAAGTGGTTTACCACCTTTTGGTTGAAATTCAGTTTTTGTCATTAAACAACATAGTCAATTTTCTTTTTAATCGACTTCAAAAAAGGAGGAGGTTCTCATTTCGATGCGTATTTTTTATTTTAGTATTTAATTTGGGTTTCTCAATTCACTAAAAATATTTCATTCACTAAAAAGATAAAAATAAAAATTATTTTACAAAAAATAAACACCGACTTCAAAAACACTGAAAAGTTAAAAATAGGGTACAAACAATATCACACTTCTATATTGAAGTCGGTGCCAAATTTTAAGACTTTCTAGGAGATCATCGTTTGGCACCGACTTCAATATAGAAGTGTGATGTTGTTTGTACCTTATTTTTGACTTTTCAGTGTTTTTGAAGTCGGTTTTTATTTTTTGTTAAATATTTTTTAAATAACATACTGACAGTTACTAAAGTTACCCTAACGATTTTTGTCTATACGCGAATACGTTAAAATTTGGTAAACCACTTTCATGGTCGGCTGTACCTAAAAGACTTAAATATTTCAAATCATAAGTCATACTTAGCGATACTGCAGGCTATAGGCGCATTTAACCGCCTCTGTGCTCAAGTCGTTGATACCATTTAGTATTGATCGTTTGGTGTTGGTCCGGAGTATGATTCCTTATACAACTGCGAAGAAATTCAATGATGTATGTGAAGTCGACCAATCCGCACTGGGCCAGCGTGGTTGACTAAGGCCTAATCACCCTAACATAGGTTAGGCTCGAACCCCTCGGTGGGGACGTATATGAGCTGTGATGATGATGATGATGATGATTCCCTATTGGCTAAAATAAGAGGCCCGTTTTGACAGTTCACGTCCATAAAGTTTTGTATTTTTTACCTATGGAAATGTTCCACAGTAATTGGATTTTTCATGGACGGGCACCGCCCACTCGGCTCACTGATGTGCTTAACGATATTTTCATAATGTCCATAGACTATTCATAATCGATTATGGAAAAAATAAGTATTTTTTAAGGCCAAATCACATATTAAATCTAAGATTCAAGATTCAATATCGTTTATTCAATTTAGATGCGTCTTAGTACATGCTTATGAACGTCAAAATCATTTTACAAAATTTTGGACCTTGTGGAAACGGTAGTATTTCTTGGAATTACCTTAGATTCCAAGCTTCAGTGGGGCCCACATATTGATAAATTGTCGAAGAGACTTATGGCCATTTTCACCAACCTCTTCTTAGCTTAGGGTACTCTTAAGTAGCATGCTGTCACATTCTTTTTATTATAGACAAAAAGTGACAGCATAGGTCTTAGGGGCTTCCTAAGCTAAGTAATGGTTGGTGAAATTGGCCATTTGGCTCGTATAAATAGACGTATCTCAAGTACGAGGTCGATCTTGAGCTCTTGTTTTTGACAGATGAGCCATACATTAAACGTCAAAACTGCTACTCAAGATCGAGCTCTGACTTGAGATGCGACTATTATTACGAGCCTTAGTTCTGCAGCCTATGCTGTATGGAAAATATGTCAACTAACTGATGTTGATACAGCGCGTCTTGTTTATTTTGTTTACTTTCATAGTGTGATGTCATATGGTATTTTGCTGTGGGGAAATGCTGCTGACATTCAAACTGTTTGCGTGCTGCAGAAGAGGGCTATTCGAGCAATTTATAAGCTTAAAGTTAGAGACACTTTAAGGGAATAATTTAAAGAAATAGGTATTCAACTCAACTCAACTCAAAAATCTTTATTCAATATAGACCTTTACAGGCACTTATTGACGTCAAACAAAACATAAAAATCTTATTGAACAAGAATCTAATTTACTAATTATTTAATCCTTTTATGTACATACACCCCAACCATAATTACGATGTACGCAAATACAAGTAAAATGAAAGAAAAAAAAAATGACTCTACACCTGTTCGGAAATTGGGGGAGCCTTCTCGAGAAGAACAGGCAAGAAACTCGGAAGGTCTTGTAATTTTTTTTTCTCCTCTTTTAAATTGCCAACGTTACAAATATTATATTTCACAAATAGTTTTATTTCATAAAAATAATTTAGAAATGCCTGTCGGAGTGAGTGGAACAGTTACTCAAGTGAATGATATTTATCCCAATAATTATCACAAAGTGTTAATACACATTGATCGTCAATTATCACATTGTTTGTCAATTCCAAGCATTTTTTTCTGTCATGTAATCAGACACTTTATAATATGCTTTTTTCATAAGTACGCCCTTGATTGTAACTTTGAATTTATTCAAGCTAAGTGTTTTAATATTATTTGGTATTTTATTGTAGAAACGTACACAAAGGCCTTTGAAAGAATTAATAATTTTTTGAGCCTAGTATTTGGTAACGCTAACATATTCTTTTGCCTAGTATTCACTGAATGAATATCACTGTTTTTACAAAATAAATGAATGTTTTTATGGACATATATTACATTCTCGTAAATATATTGTGACGCAACTGTCATTATATCGATTTCTTTAAATTTTTCTCTAAAAGAGTCTCTTATTTTAAGATTATAAATAGCTCGAATAGCCCTTTTCTGCAGCACAAAAACAGTCTGAATGTCGGCAGCATTTCCCCACAGCAAAATGCCATACGACATAACACTATGAAAATAGGCAAAGTATACAAGTCTTGCTGTATCAACATTAGTCAGCTGACGTATTTTCCATACAGCGTAAGCTGCAGAATTAAGTCTCTTCGACAATTTATCAATATGTGGGCCCCACTGAAGCTTAGAATCTAAAGTAATACCAAGAAATACTACGGTATCCACAAGGTTCACATTTTTATCCTTTATGTTTACAGTGGTGTGAACCTCTTTGACATTGGGCAAGATAAATTTGGTAGAGATGGTGGTGCCCCAAGTAGACTCCACCACGTCGGCGTTTCACCGAGTAAGGAATTTTGGGTTGATTGCTGATGCCCTACTACCCGCTCATAGAAAGCATTGTGGCTTACCCCGACTCCAATTGTCTCCGTCCGTCTCCTCCGTAGCCGGTGGACTTCCTGAGCTAGCTCGAAGGAAGTCGCGGCTCCTGAAGTTCTGCAGTGGATCCACCGGTGGAGACCGGAGCACTACAAATGCCTATTAGGCCACCACGACTCACACACGCGATTTTGACACAAAGCGGGCACTCTTTTGCACAACACAAAGCGGGCTTTCGCACCCCGATATTAGGTGCGCCGCGCAAATCACTATTTGCTTGAATATTGTGTATTATATTTTATTCCGGCCCGCACATAACCTCTAAGCATGTCATGACATTTCGACTCGACTCAACTGACATATCACATGCGGCCGGCCGCCAAAAAAGCTGTCACTGCACAGACTAGAATGCAGTGCCGCCACTCGCTCTTCCTCGAGCGTGAACATCCCCCCGCTCCGGACAGTCCCGGACTGTCCGCCAAATCAGTCTAAGGGGAGGCGAGAAAGAGTAGCGACCGCGCGCTTCAAAACAGAATCCCCAACTAGGACCTCGGCAAACCTGGGCACACCATCAGACCCTAGAGTAAGTTGGACAATGCGTCCGCGACGCCAACGTAAGGGTGGCAGGTTTGGGTCCTTCACTAACACGAGGTCTCCAACCCTCGGTGGGTTTGTCTTATCTGACCACTTAACGCGCTGTTGCAAAATGTGTAAATATTCAAGGTGCCAGCGGCGCCAGAAACTCTGGGTAAGCTGCTGGAGCAACTCAAACCGCGAAAGGCGTCCGGGATTGATATCTCTATAAGGATACTCGGGCAGGGCGTTAAGTGGTCTGCCTATCAAGAAATGGCCCGGCGTGAGGGCCTGCAAATCGTTCGCGTCGGTAGACAACGGACATAACGGACGCGAGTTGAGAACCGCCTCAATCTTATGAAACACCGTCGCGAGTTCCTCAAACGTGAGAATAGTCTCCCCAATAACGCGGCGAAGGTGAGTCTTGGCGGCCTTTACAACAGATTCAAAAATCCCTCCCCAGTGAGGGCAAGACGGCGGGGAGTATCGCCATGTTACCCCCCTACGGGAGAGTGTGGATCCGATCTCAATATTATTTTTATCTAAAAATTCACAAACTTCTCTTATATGTCTATCAGTGCCCTTGAAGTTCGTCCCACAATCGGACCGAATTAGAGAAGGCAGTCCCCGGCGGGAGACAAATCTGCCTAACGCTGCTAAGAAAGCGTCCATGGTGAGTGCACTCACCACCTCCAAATGAACGGCTTTAGTGGCCAAACAAACAAACACACACAAATAAGCCTTTTCAGTCTTAGCATTACGGAGTCGCGACGTTTTTATAGTGAACGGTCCCGCGAAATCAGTTCCAACTCCTAAGAAGGTCATCGATTCATTCACACGATCAGCAGGCAAATCACCCATTTGGGGCTGCATCGTCTCGGGGCGTAAACGATAGCAGGGCAGACATCGAAAGATAACAGATCGGATTATTCTTCGCGCTGACAAAATCCAAAACTCCCGTTGGAGGAGCGCGGTCAATGCATTACATCCGGCATGAGCATTCTTCTTATCCAAGCGGTCACGTCGAGCAACTTGTCCAGAGAACTGTAGCGGTCTAATAAAAATTCCCGCTCTGGAGCCGCCATAGTCTCGACAGCGTGAACACGCAAGCCCGGATTTGGTACCTTCACCACAGCTGGTGTGGAAGGCCAAGACGGTTGTAACAACCAGTCGGGACCCCACCACAGAGTGTGGTCAATAAGCTGAGGGGCTTCGCTGCCACGTGATGCACAGTCAGCAGGGTTTATTTCACCTGCCACGTGGCGCCAAATCAACGTGGCCTTCGAGGCCTGTATTTGGGATACCCGATTGGCCACAAATACTTCCAGGGAGTGGACGGAGTTCTTAATCCAACACAGGACAACCTGACTGTCGGACCAAGCAAAGAGCGACTCAAAGTCCACACTACGTCCCAGGGTGTCAACAACGTGGTTCATCAACCGAACCAGAAGAGTAGCTCCAGACAATTCTAACTTCGGAATCGTTAATCGAGTCCGAAGTGGAGCAACCTTACTCTTAGCAATTAGCAGGTGGAGCTTAACAGCTCCTCTATCATCAACCGTCCGGATATATACGACGGCTGCGTATCCACTCTCAGACGCGTCACAAAAGCCATGAAGGCTGGCCGTAAACCGTCCCTTAGGCAGTATATGTCTAGGGATACTAACACGGTTAATGTCGGGGAGAGACAACATGAAGGACTCCCAATCTCGCAGCAAACGGCCCGAGAGGGGCTCATCCCACGACACTTCGGCTGACCAAAGTTCCTGCAGGAAGCATTTCATCCAAAACACTATGGGACTAATCCAGCCATTTGGGTCAAAGGTACGAGCTACTGTAGACAAAACTAACCGTTTCGTCCAGACCTTGGGGCTTGGCAGCTCCAATCGATAGGTGAACGTGTCCTGGACAGGTCTGTATTGCACTCCCAAAACAGACAGTAAATCTGGAGTGTTGGCATTCTCAAAAATATGAGGCTCCTGCTGGTGGTCGTCTGGCAAGTCACACAAAAGCTGAGGTGAGTTGGACATCCACTTCCTCAGTTCATAACCACCAACCCCGAGAAGAGCAATTAGTTCATCTCGCAAAATCAAGGCTTCCTCGACACTAGAGGAGCCCGTACAAATATCATCAACAAAAGCATCCTCCTTGAGAACCAAGGATGCGCGATGGTATCGTAATCGTTCACGTTCAGCGAGTTCCACAAGTGAGCGAATTGCCACAAAGGGGCTCGAACGCAAACCGTATGTATTGGTGTTCAGCTCGTAGACCAGCAAGGGATCCCTGGGATCCTCCCTCCATAATATGAGCTGATATCGTCTATCGTCCGGGTGAATCACAGTCTGCCGAAACATCATCCGGATATCGGTCACAAAGACGACGGCATGGCGACGGAAGTTGGTCAATACCACCTCGTGGTGCAACTTCGGTCCAGCATGCAGACATTGATTCAGCGAAACTCCGGTAGACGTAGGAGCTGACCCATCAAAAACAACGCGTATCTTCCCGGTGGAAGGTTTCAAAACCGCGTGGTGAGGAAGAAAATTATGTTCCTCGTTTCGCCAGTCCAGTCGCGAGACCGACATGTGCCCCAGTTGCTCATATTCTCGCATGAAGTCGACATACTTCTGTTTGAGGTCGGAGTTCCTACTCATACGACGCTCCATGGACAGCAGCCGCTTCTCGGCCAACGGCCGGGAGCTGCCAAGTGAAGGGCGAACTGACAAAAAGGGCAAACGAGTGATCAGCCGTCCCGAGTGAAGGCGACCTGTATTGTTCTGGTAGAACAACTCACACTCCTCGTCCAAGGGGTTCACTCGCTTCACGGTAGGTGGCTCTTCCACCTCCCAAAACCGTTGAAGGACATCCGATAAGGTGGAGCTAACAGTTATGTAACTGTCCACCGATGGAGATGGTGGGTTATGCCTAACTGGTCCCATCACTACAAACCCAAGCGATGTAGATAAGGCTACCAGCCCACCCTTCTGTAACTCTCTCCTCTTCCCACAATACACGCGGCCTAGAACATCGGCACCGAGCAATAAGTGAATCGGACCGGTTCGGTGGAAGGAAGGGTCAGCCAAGGTCAATCCTGATGTCGCATCAACGACAGCGCGCGAAACGTGCTGTTGCGGAAGCTGACCAACAACCTTCTCATAAACAATCGCGGTAGCGCCAATTTTGGGCGCTGAAGAGAAGTGGGGGGAGAAGGAGAACAAAACCTGACCGATCGGATCCGGGATCCGCAGGTCTCCGATTCCTCGTACCGATTCAAGGTATGGAGATGTGTTCAAACTCAACTGCCGGACCAGCCAGCTGGAGGCAATGCAACCCTGAGCTCCCGTATCCAAAAGGGCGCGAACTAAAACAAAGGTGCCCCTCGGGCCCCACACCTGTACGGAGGCTGTTGGTAACAGCACCTGCTCCTGTGGGGGGGTTGCAGCCGACAGTTGGTTTAGTGAAAATCCTCCCGCATTCCCCGCAACGGGAAGGGGGGTCCGAAGAAAAATGCGTGCGCGGCGGAGGAATAGGGCGCTCAAGGCGCTCGAGCGGGTCCCAATCCGGCACGTACACACCCCGACCAAAGCTGCATCGGGGGGCCGGGCGGTGCCCATGATGGGCGAAAGTTGGGGGAGCCCGCGATAAACGAGGTCTCTCCATCAGAGGGGGAGAGAAGCGTATCGGCTCCCGGCGTGGCTCCGTAACAACCGCGGCCCAATCCCGCGGTGGCGCCTCATAAGCGGCGCGTCGATCCCCCCCGCCCGTAGGGGGGGTGGGGCGCCCAATCCTCTCACTGGAGGGGGGGCGCCTGTCCAATCTCCGCGGAGGGGTGGCACGCCCCTCCGATCTCCTCGGAGATGTGGGTGACCTACGAGGGCCCCCGCCCGTGTGCGAGTCCCTCTCTCTCACCACCCCACGAGTGTCTCTATTGTTGAAGCACAAAAGGGGGTGATGGGCCCCCCCACAACAGTGGCAATCTCGTGGGTGGGGGCAAGCCGATGCCATATGGGCCCCCAGGCAGCGGTAGCACCAATTCCGCTGCTTGGCCATATTTCTACGCCCCTCGGTGCGTAGGCCAACAAATTTGGGACAGGCCGGCAAACGATGGCCATCGCGCTTGCAACACTTACAAGGCAGCGGCCTCTCTCCTTGTGGAGAGTTGTGCCGCACGGCAGTATATTGCTTGTACGGGCGGCGCTCTCTCCGTGGCGCTGCCCGGGTCGCCTCATAGCGACCTGTACTCGGTCCCGGTATAGGAGCCAGATCCAAGTGGTCGGTCATCCGACACTCATCCTCCAAAAATCTGAGGAGATCCGAGAAGGGGGGGAGGTACGAGGCACTATTGCCCCCGTACCTTTGTTCGAAGCGTCCCTTCATCTCCATGGGAAGCTTATCGAGGATGAGGTGGAGCAAAATAAAGGACCACTGGTCCACCGGTAGATCAAGTCGTTTGAGCGCGTTAATAGCGCTCAGCAGCGGGTTCAAAATCTCCTTCCTCAATGAGGAGACCCGCGATACTCGTGGCAGCCCTAAAATGGCAGCCACATGTGTGTCCGCTAGCAAGCGAACATTCTGATACCGGGCGGTCAACAACGCCCTTGCAATATCATAACTGTCATCATTGACAGGTAGATGCTGGACAAGTACACCAGCCTCTCCACGTAAGGCAGAGAGCAAATAGGCCAATTTCTGGCTAGGGAACAGGTCTCGTCCCGCGAGTGAACCAGGCTATCAAAGAGGTTAATGAACCCCATCCAAGAAGCCAGGTTCCCATCAAAGGTTGGGATGTCTAAAGTGGGCAGTCTGCCCAGCAAGCCGGCCGGGGTAGGCTTGACCTCCCCGGGCGTGCACGACTCACCCCTCCGGGCGGATAGGATTGCCTGAGCCTTGTTTATAATCACATCCGCCTGTTCAAAACACTGATCATAATCTGCATTAAATTGGTCGACTGCCCGCAACTCAGCGGCACCCTCGGCTGGGTGGTCGAGCAGATATTGTTGATGAGCAACGAAAAGCTGCTCCAATTCCTTCAAGCGAGCAGGTACTCCCTCATGCCGAATTAACAAGGCCTGTTCTCGGTCTGGTCGGTCTACCAAAGCGACGGCACTAGCAAACCATCTCAAAATCTTTTGTGCACCCGCGCGGGCACCACTAAGCGGGCTGACTGGCGGGACCATTTTGCACCAAAATTAATAAACACTACAATAATACACGGACAAACAGACCGACAACCGCAGACAATAAAACAGATCGGGAGGAATTTCAAAGGCAGAACAAAATATATAAACAAACCAAAATCAAGTATAAATGCTAGAACTTAACTAGAACAACAAGGCATTTAACAACAGAATTTTTCAAACAAATTAAATTCAAGTATTAAGTCAATAACTTAACAAACATAATATTCAAGGGCAAACAAAACAAAATCAAATGTAAATGCTAAAACTTAACACAGCAAAATAGTGTATTACAACAACAGCAAAGTCATTTAGCAGCAAAGTTTTTTAAACAAATCAAATTCAAGTATAAGTTTACAACTTAACAAACAAAATAGTCAAGGGCAGAACAAAGATATGAAAAAACAAACCAAAATCAAATATAGGTAAATGCTAGAACTTAACTAGAACAACAAAGGCATTTAACCCCAATTTTTCATATACAATGACAATTAGTTAAGGAGATCGGTCCACAAATGAGCTGGTAGTCGGTTTAAAATCAGCAATCAAAACCAATTAATATGTATTGCCCGTTTGGACAACCAACAAGATTACAATATTAATTGTACAATACTAATCAAATACTCAAATCTAAGAACCACTCAAATCTAAAAACCACGCTCTGCTACCAAGAGATGGTGGTGCCCCAAGTAGACTCCACCACGTCGGCGTTTCACCGAGTAAGGAATTTTGGGTTGATTGCTGATGCCCTACTACCCGCTCATAGAAAGCATTGTGGCTTACCCCGACTCCAATTGTCTCCGTCCGTCTCCTCCGTAGCCGGTGGACTTCCTGAGCTAGTTCGAAGGAAGTCGCGGCTCCTGAAGTTCTGCAGTGGATCCACCGGTGGAGACCGGAGCACTACAAATGCCTATTAGGCCACCACGACTCACACACGCGATTTTGACACAAAGCGGGCACTCTTTTGCACAACACAAAGCGGGCTTTCGCACCCCGATATTAGGTGCGCCGCGCAAATCACTATTTGCTTGAATATTGTGTATTATATTTTATTCCGGCCCGCACATAACCTCTAAGCATGTCATGACATTTCGACTCGACTCAACTGACATATCACATGCGGCCGGCCGCCAAAAAAGCTGTCACTGCACAGACTAGAATGCAGTGCCGCCACTCGCTCTTCCTCGAGCGTGAACATATACATTTAGTTTTCCCTTCATTGAGGCACTCGCACTCGAGTTATTCGCATTGAACCAGTAAACTATTCTTGAGATAGAATTATTTACATCGTCATAAATTTGCAATCGTCTTTTAATTTTAAACATAAGTGAAGTATCATCTGCATATAATACTATCTCATGCCTATCTTGTACATAATCAGGCAAGTCATTAATATATATTAAAAATAGAAAAGGACCAAGAATTGAACCCTGTGGAACTCCCATTTTAACCGAGGAGCCGCAGGACCTCTCCCCGTTGACGTCTACTTTCTGAATCCTCTTAGTCAAATAGGAGAGGAGTAGATCCAGAACAGTGTCACGAAATCCATAGTAGTGTAATTTCCTGATCAAGGTTTCATGATGAACGCAATCAAACGCCTTGGACAAGTCACAAAAAATGCCCAGCGCATCATGTGAGTCCTCCCAGGCCTCATATATATGTTGTATTAACACCAGCATCGGTTGTTGAGCGACCCTTCCTAAAACCAAATTGTTTACAGTGTAAAAGATTATTTCTGTTAAAAAAAAACTTTGCATTTGTTCCAGCATTATTTTTTCAAAAATTTTGCTAAAAGTAGGTAGCACAGAGATAAGCCTAAAATTACTGGGGTCTGATGTGCTACCAGATTTGTGTAATGGAATAATTTTACTCAGTTTCATTAGATCAAAATACACCACAGTCAATGCAATCATTAAAAATACTAGTAAGTATTGGTGCTGTTGTCACTATTACAGATTGGGAAACATTTACAGAGTTGCCCCACAGATCCACCGTTTTCTTTTTATTCAGACTTTTAAATGACTTTATTAAATCGTTTGCACTAATATGGGCAAATTTAAATTTATCGCAAGGTTCAACATGATCTTTTAAAATAGATTCAGCAACAGTGGAGGAGGAATCTAAAGATTTTGTGATTGAAACTGGAATATCAGTAAAGAATTTTTTAAATTCTGTAGCTACCTCAGAGTCTACTGAAATTTTCTTATTTTCAATATTTAAACAAAAATTATTGTTCTTTGTTTTTACTCTTCCAGTTTCATTATTAATAATATTCCATGTCGTTTTAATTTTATTACTACTGTTTTTTATTTTAGAACTTAAATTAATTAAAAATATTATGACAGTTGCGTCTCAATATATTTACGAGAATGTATTATATGCTCATAAAAATTTACATTTGTTTTGTAAAAACAGTGATATTCATTCAGTGAATACTAGGCAAAAGAATATGTTAGCGCTTCCTAGTACTAGGCTCAAAAAAATAAACAATTCTTTTACTGGTCTTTGTGTACGCTTTTACAATAAAATCCCAACTGATATCAAAGGACTTAACTTGAATAAGTTTAAAGATAAAATCAAGAATGTAGTTGTAAAAAAGGCATATTATAAGGTGTCTGATTATATGACAGATAAAACTGCTTGGGATTGAATAAAATGTGGTAATTGACGTTCAAAGTCTTGCACTTTGTGATTTTATTAACTGTATAAATATGAATCATTTGCATAACTATTTTATTGACTCCGACAGGCGTTTCTATAATATGTACATACATACATAGTTAAATTGTACCTTATTTTATTGATACCTTATTGTACATTATTGTTATCATTGATATTATTGTTATATTGACTGTTTGAAAGAGGAGATAAAAAAATAGACCTTCCGAGTTTCTTGCCTGTTCTTCTCAAGAAGGCACTCCCAATTTCCGAACAGGAGGTAGATTCACCAATGTTTTTTTCAAAGTCGTAGTTTATTTTTTTTTGTATTAGTAGCTTAAATGTTTTAATTTTGTTAATTTTATTTTACTTTTTTTTATCTTGTTTAATGTTATATTATTTATTATTTGACGTCAATAAGTGCCTGTAAAGGTCTATGTTGAATAAAAATTTTTGACTTTGATAATAACATGAAAAATACGATTATGGAAAATTTCACTTGTAAAAAAGTTAAAAAGTATTCATAATGTGGCAATAACAAGAAAAATTCTGGAGCAGGTTTATTCATTTTCCTGGTCAGTTATACAATACATATTTAAATCAATTAAATACTCATACAAACTACAATCGATTTATCGTG
Organism: Schoenobius gigantellus; assembly: GCA_963935595.1. Lineage (NCBI taxonomy): Eukaryota > Metazoa > Arthropoda > Insecta > Lepidoptera > Crambidae > Schoenobius > Schoenobius gigantellus. Next base: position 6,992,021 of record OZ012555.1, on the reverse strand, counting down.
AGAATCGAGTACAGCAGAGTCGTATGGTTACATGAATAGTTACGTCATGAAGTCAAATGTCAAAACGGGGCTCTTATTTTGTGTTGACTGTAGCGTCCGCAACTCTGTTGGCTGTCACTTTAAAATTTAATGGCGGCATTGTGAGAAAATATTTAAATTAGAAACTATCTTTTAATTTATAGCCAAAATTATCCAAATACTAGTGCAGCAGGATACTAAAGCCAACCCATAATATCAAATACATGATTAAAATGAGCTTAAGATGTTACTCACTTGTTTCTCTTGACGGCAGCTTCTACTTTTGGCCTCAATGGGCACTGCGATAGATGTCATTACCCCCACCTAGTACTTCGCACCCAGCGAATAGGGGCAGAATGTTCTCTGGAGATGTATTTTTGAAACAACAGAAATCAAATTCGCATTCGAAATCGTAAGATTCGCATACGAATTTCCAAATTCACTATTTTGGAATATTCATTCCGTGAATTTTGTAACGAGTGGTCCTACCTACGTTTTTGATTTCTACTAGTAGAATATACGCCACGTATATATATTCTGTTTTACATGCGATTTATCGCTGGTTTTTTTAAATGAATCAGTTATTACCATATTATTGCACACCGGATTTTATTTTTTCTGCATGTAACGGTTTCAAATATAGAATTTGTTTTTAATGACAATACTGAATTCGAGTGATTCAAAAATCTTTAAAATTGGGAACAGTAGAAAATAATTTCGCACGTGATTTGTATTCGTGTTCGAATTCAAGATTCATTTCTAATGATTCAAAAATGCGTCTCCTGCTTGGTTTGGTTGCTGACAGAACTTCTGAGCCCGCCCGGCTAGTTACCACCGTCTTGCCTAAGTTTGTCGATGATATAAATCTTAAAACACTCCCATCTTAACGAGGCCAAAACAAAAATAATGAGTATATTATTCACCTGCGAATATAAGCAATCCGAAGAGATCTTAACCCGTCATTGGTGGCGTCATATTGACTTACATTATGATTGGTGACGCTGGTTTTACACACCGGGAGTTTCAAGGAAAGGTTTTTTAATAGTATATTGTTACCCCAGGGGTGAAAGTAACTTATTTAGTCCCAAGACGGGGTTTGGCGCCCGAGCGTAGATTGTTAATTTTTTACATTTTTATTGAACCATGTCCCGACTTTCTATACAGCCATTCAATTACAGCGCGGTGTAAAATTGAAATAACATAATGTTAAGTATTTAAGGAATATATTTTTTGAAATGACTTTATTACAATTTATTTACAACTATTTCTTTAAAATAATACAGCTTTGGCCAAATATTTACCATTTTTTAAATTATGAAAATGAAAAATAATGGCTGAATAGCTGGCCGGCCACAGAAAAAAAAACAAAATAGGCGGGAAAGCGGCAATGCGATCTTCATTTGTTTTTTCCATTTGTAGATTTTTGTTAATACTTCCGTATTGCAAAGATTTGTATTAACTGTTAATTATATTTGTATCCACCATCACAGCCCATATACGTCCCCACCGAGGGGCTCGAGCCTATCCTATGTTAGGGTGATTAGGCCTTAGTCAACCACGCTGGCCCAGTGCGGATTGGTCGACATCATTGAATTTCTTCGCAGATGTATACAGGTTGCCTCACGATGTTTTCCTTCACCGTAGGAGCGTCAGACAAATGTACATATGAAATTCGAAACGAAAAACACATTGGTACATGGCGGGTCTCGAACCCCGACCCCCCGATTGGAAGGCAAGTGCCGAGTCCACTGCGCCACCGACGCTCGACGCTCGACGCTCGACGCCGATATTTGTATAACATTGTGATAATAATTAACACAATGAGTTCATCTGATTCAGGTATTGAGTTAACGCCTGATTTTATAAGAGAAAGCGGGCTAAAGCAGAAGTTGTTGATTTATGTAAAATAAAATTTACACGTTTTTTCTTTAGCTAATTCATTGTTTTTTTTTTACTTTCCTTGTATTTGTAATAAAAAGCACAGTGTTTACCTTGGGTTAAAGACTTATTTAGTCCCTAGGACTATTTTATATTCCAGTTTTCTAAAAGTCGATTAAAACGTGGGCAAAATAACGTTTTCGTTCGGTCACAAGCATAAGCGACATTAGCAGCCATGCAATTATCAACAATATTTCCTTGCAATAAAACAGTTGCCGTGCACGTGTAGATATAGTGGGAAATCTCGCCTTAAGGTCAATCCACACACATCGGAGCCGTGCCCGGGACTTGACCGGGCCGTGCCCGTGGCACGAGCGGTGATCCGAAGCACCATTTACGGAAAACGATATGCTTTATGACTGTTTAATACGGCAGAGATGCATACCGCTTCTATTATTAACTCGTCATAATTTTTTTTTATAAAACTCGGACGAGCACTGGTAATATCGGTGGACGGGCGCACGTCACGGGTCGGCTCGGGCACTGAAGCTCCGTCGCCGGCCTGGACACGGACATGTGTTAACAAGTTCATATAAAAAGTACGCAATGATATCTTATCAAGTCACTGACGGAACACGTCTCGCCCACGTCCCGGGCACGGCACGAAAATGTGTGCATCTAGCTTTAAACAAAGTCAAGCGTTAGAAAAGGTGCTCACGCACGACCGGCGGGTAGCGGGGAAAAAAGCGCGGGCGCGCCGCTCCACCCCACACGTCTCTACGCGAGGACAGGGGCTCTATTTTTGAATCGTTCGTCCGGTATCGAACGCTTTTCTAACATCGTCTGTGCTCGATTCCTATTGAATTTCGTTTCTCTTGCGATGATTTGATTTTCGTCAAAAACAAAACGAAAATAAGTAGAAATCGAACACTGATGAGCGCTCGATGCCGGAAGAATGATTCAAAAATAGGGCCCCTGGTCTTCTACACCCCGCTCTCCTCCGTCCCGCTAGTGCAACGTATTTAATATGGAAACACCACACATATTATCTTCTCCGCTCTGCTCAACCGCTTCCACTGAAGCTGAGCGAAGATGAGACGCGATAATAACGAAATTCTATATATTCGCTTCGCTTTGGTGGAAAACGGGCCTTAATCTGTTTCTGTTTGTTGTTGCTGTTCAATTATAAAATTGAGTACAGGTTGTAAGCCAATTTTCTCTTCTCCACCTCTCTAATATCTACATTTCAAATGCAAATAATACAGGTTGTTTAGATATCGGAAATAGGTAGTAGAACTGCTAATGGTTTTCGTTCAAGGAAACATTTACCTTACACTCTGTATAGCCTCTAATAATTAATATTTGCTTGGAAGAAGTTCGATAAGTGGTTATTTAATCATACTGATATTCCAGAACCTTGCTTCATTAAAAGTATAGTTTTAATGAACGCCATCATCAAGGAGCGAGCTTAGGTCAAAGATTATCCAGAAATAGAGCGACTCTAGACTATTAGTATGTAAATGCCTTCGTTGGCATTACGCTATAAACTTTGAGCTGTGACGCCATATTACGAAGACCTCGAGTAAGATACAGTGATGAAGTAAGTAAATAATGGAAATACTTAACGACAACTAATGTTTTTAATGCTTATAATGCGTTAGTTTAAATATAATCTGTGTACGATCGCTTAACAAATTCAAATTTAGGTAATATAAAATAAAAAAGTTATGAAACTGTTTCTCGATGGAGAGCTATATGCGTTTTACAAATTCAGTTAAGTATTAAAGTTATAGTTTGTATCAAAGCAGAATACCTTTAAAGCTATAAGTTCGTATGAGGCCTTTTCTAATCTTAACGCGCGTTATCTCTGACACCTCAAATAATTCTAATTATAGAATGTAACCTTAGAATAATTACGCATAGAAGGACAGCCCGGTAAAGAGCGCGATGATTAAAGTGAAGCAAAAATGACACCGCTGTGTGCTGTCGCTTACGCGCGAAACACGCACACTACGATAAAAACAGTATGGAGCTGCCGGCGTAGTGAGCCATATATGGCTCACATTTAGTTGCATCAAATTGTGCGCTCCGGTTGGGTTTCTATGCGTTATTATTCTAAGAATGTAACTTTATCTTCACAAGCTGGCGCTATTTTTTTGTTTTCTTTACTGCAATAAAAGCGTTGAGGTAAAAATGCTGGTACTAATTAGCCCCCGTGTAACCATGGTAACAGTATGGCAAAATATCACAAATTGGTCCTTGTAAGTTAACCGCAATGACAATATTATTAAAATAGAGTTAAAAACTCGCACATAGTGAAAATTCGAAAACTTTCTGATATTTTGTCATCAGTCCGTGTCAAGACGGCCATGTAGAGCCACAAGAGTTGCATAATACACGGAAACACTATCTTCAGTGTATAAGGTGTACCGATTATGAATCAAAAATTAATAACTTACTAGGGTTCTTATATTACATGTAAGTATGTAGTATATTATTTCGATTTATAGGGTTTATGTTTCAATAATTTTCTTAATATTACAATTTTTATTGTCGTTCAGGCGAGACAGTTTAACACATAAACTAATAAGTGTCAAGTTTAACATTAAATTTAAGTAGACATTTTACCGCGAGAGTGGTAATAAATAACACGTGGATTAAGTGACATTTGCTTATATTGGAGTCAGAGCGACAAACACATAGCTGTCTTTTTTTTCATTAAAGCGCATAGTAGGGTCAATCATAAAAAAATAACTACAGAAAAAACCGGTTCTCTTTATAAATATTGAATAAAAAAATATTTAAAAAAAGATATGTTATTATTCAACGCATTCTCTAAAGGATGGTCTTTTTAATTTTTTGATAAATTAATTAAAACTTGTTTAAAATGTGACCCAAACATGCCTCGATTTTGAAACATTAAACCTAATCGCGCCGTAAATATTAGGTTAAATCATAAACTTTCGATTTCAATTAATAAAGTGAACAATATTCTAGCGGATGGTCTTTTTAGATTTTTCTTATTCGCCTTTATTAATTTTTTATTGAAATAATTGATCTTACGCGTAAAGGTTTGCTTAAATATTCCCCTCACTCTCACTCACTCACTCCTATGTAATCAGTGCGGGACGATCGACGCAAGGTCATTGGGACCACTATGCGCCTTAAGCTATCCTTTTTAGATTATTCATTAATGATGTAGTGGGATGTCAAAGAGGGAAACAAATGACAACTCTGTATTTATCGCTGAGCTTGGAACACTTTTTTTCAGTTGGTGATATGAATTATAAAAAACTTAAATAAAATATAATTTAAAAAATACATGAATCATTCGAAATTCGATTCGATATATTGGTGACCGTTCTACTGCATGATACTTTTTTAACAAATGGCACAAATTATTTACTTTTACCGTTGTAACTATTATCCAATCTGTGCTTTTACTACCATTCCAACGCGAAACAAGAAATTTGGCAACTCATTTGTATGTCGCACAATCAATAAATGGAACTCTCTGTCAGCATACGTGTTTCCACCTTCTTACAATCCTTTTAAAAGAGGCGTGAAGAAGCAGCATGCTGGTCGGCAAGGTGAGGGTGGTTAGTGCGGCATGTACTCTTTCTCCTGCACTAGCTATTTTCGTATTAAGACTATTTCCACTTACCACCAGGAGGATTGGAGTCATTTGCTAGGCCTCGAATGAAAAAAAGCAATTTAACTGAACATAAAATGTTACAAGATATTACTTAGTATTTCAATTAATAATTTAAACTAATAAGTTGCACCAAAATCACGTTCAATTAAGTTTGAAATGTCTTTAGAGATTATTAGCAATCTGTGAAGTTCAACCCTGCATCAAAAATTGAGTCGGTGTTGAACGTCTGTTGCATTTAGCCCTGCATGAAAATTTTTCGAAAATTGTTGTGCGTTAATTAATCTAAAAAAGCAGCTTAAGTGCACTCATCCATTTCAAGGTGATACATAAGTGTCACTCAAAGGGCGTAGGACGGTTGAACAATTGTTACACGCTGACAATAGACTTGGACTGTCAAATGCACACACACCTCAGATTCATAACAGAGGTTTTGTTATTATCATAGTCGAATAAGGCGCTTTATTAACCTAATTCGTGGAATTCGTGCACCAAGAGGTTTCAAATATACAGTTTTTGGAACCTACACAATAATTTTGTTATTTATATTCTTTTGTTAAGAAATTTACAAAACGTTTTTTTTTCTAATATTATTAAGAACTATTTAATGTTACGGGAATATTTGCTATTTCATCATAATTTCAGCCAAGAGACGCCCACTGCTGGACATAGGCCTCCCTCAAAGATCTCCAAACATTTCTGACAATATTCATTGTCATAATTACTTTAACTCATTACTTGGCACGGGCATATAGGCCCGATTTATTAAGTGATGTTTATATAATATACTAGCTGTGCCGGCGAACTACGTTTCGCCATTATAAAAAGTAGCTTACGACCTATTCTCAGACCTACCGAACATTTTTTTTTATGTTTTCCTTATATCATGCGATCAGTCATGCTGACTATGAGCAGATGTGTTTCCGAGCTTTTGTCGTGTGGCGGTATTTTATTCAGCAAGAAAACACTCCCAAATTCTTAATTACTGCCTATTCCGATCTGTCCAGTTCTAGGAATCTGCGTCTTTTGAGTCGTGTCAAAAATTGTGGTATGGTCAGTTGGACAGCTAATTGGTTCGGATGGTGGACCAATCTAGACCTGTATTTTACGTTTGCAGCTTGTATTTCTGCCTTAATTGTGTTGATTTGCAAGTAACTATGCAGTTCTGAGTTTTTTATGTACCAGGGTGAGCCGCTCAGTTGCCTAGTAGTTGAATATAGTTTTGCACTCGTTGGATGATCATGGTGTTGGAATCACAAGCAGAGCCCCAAAGCTGAATACCGTAAGTCCAGATTGGTTTCAAAATCGTAGAATATATTAGGAGCTTGTTGTCAGTACTAAGTTTGGAGTTACGACTCAGAAGCCAGTATAGTCCCCTGTATCGCAGGTTTATTTCATTTCTCTTCGCCTGTATGTGATTTTTCCACGTAAGACGTCGGTCAAGGTGCATTCCTAGGTATTTCACTACGTCGCAGTGTGGGAGGGTGTTCCTATTGAGAACCACAGGAGCACAATTTTTCCGTCGCAGAGTGAAGGTCACATGTACTGACTTTGTTGAGCTTACGTGTATTCTCCATTTCTTCAGACCTACCGAACATACACAAAAAATTTTAAAAAACGGACAAGCCGCGTTTCGGAGGAGTTTGGTAACAAACACTGTGACACGAGAATTTTATATATTACACTAGTTGTGTCCGCGAACTACGTTTCGCCATAATAAAAAATAGTTTACGACCTATTCTCAGATCTACCTTACAACATAAACACCCTAATTTAGGGTAAGGCTTGAGCCCCTCGGTGGGGACGTATATGATCTGTGATGACGATGATGATGATTATCATTGCAATGGTGTATCGGTTCTCCAACAAACTTAATAATCCCCATAAAATGAGCAAAGTGCTCATTCCGCTACTCCTTATTAGTTATTTGCTTGCGAGCAATAATCTTTTGATCCGCTATATCGACGTTATGAGAGGAGGAAAACAAATAAAAGCCGAAACTAAGCCAGAATCGTGCGTGGCGGGACGTTTATAGGCGAGGTGTGGTGTCATTAAATTTATGTAACTACGTACAAGCTGTGCCCGTGAACTACGTTTCGCCAAAAAAATTGTCCAAAAACTATTTGGAGGGGGCCACCCCTCCAAATAGTTTAAAACCTAGGGAAATAAAAAAGTCTACCACTTATTCTCATACACATACCAAATATTTATAAAAAAATTAATTAAAATCAGTCAAGCCGTTTCCGAAGAGTTCGATAACAAACATTGTGACACGAGATTTTTAGATATTAGATTCGCTGCAATCATAAGTAATCTACTATCCTGGCTATGGAGTTCAGACAAAGGATCATCTAAAAGGCAATGGAGATTGCTGCTTCTTCAAGTGCCAAAACCACTACTGGATGTAAGGCGACTACACTCTGAAACTCCTCTCCCTTTTTATTAAGCTGTTATTTACTTTCACCTGGACCGCTGTCTGTAATGAAATCTTGCTAGTTAAACACCCATTCACCAGAAATTTTGCATGTATATGTATATCGCTTGACAATGCAAAACTATGACGACATGCAGTTTTTGGGCTCGTTTGATTCGTATTCACGACCACTAAAAGCTTGTATTTAAAAAAGTTTTTTTAAATAATTTTAAATCTAGTTAATGTTGCTTTGTCAAGCTCGGCATCGTTAAGTCCAGTCCATTTCGGAGTACTTAATACGTTCACTGCGGATCGTACAGAACTGACCTTATACCGACCGTGCTTATCGCTGGTGCGCTAGGTGAAAACTATTGGTGTTAGGTACTACAAATATTTTTAAACACTATTAAAAGTGGGACACTGTTCAAGCACCATGCTTGTCACCATATGAGGCCGCGCCTTATACGCATTTACGCGCGGGAGACGTGCGGGGCAGGAGGCGTGGACGTAACAAACAACATAACACTGGTCCTTCGAGCCGAATGACCAATGTTTTGATGCTAGGGGACTTCAAATGAAATGTGGACTGTATATAAGATGACTGGTTTAATTTTAGTGAAACAATAATATTTGAATGAAATAAATGTTTGGACCATCGCCGGTGGAGTCTCAAAAGGAAACCTTCCTTTTGGGACTCCACCGGCGAAATATTTATTGATTGACGATAAAAAACACTTGATCACTGCGGCGGTGGACTTATTGCGGTATAAATCATAATTTATCACGGTAATAGTAATAATTACCGTGGTTTTGTCAACTTGTTATCGCACATAGCGCGCGTACAAATGTCGAGCCGACATTCAGTGTTGTGCCACGGTAATTGCATTTACTATTACCGTAGTTGAATTTTAATTCAAATTCAATATCTTTTATTCAAATTCTGTACTCTCTACGTGACGATACGTGTGCGTATTATTATCAATAGGTATTTAAATAAAGCACAACGTAAAGATAAAACGAAAATAAAATGATAGTGAAGATTTTTTTAAGCTGTTAATAGACCTGGTTGTAAGCGGTAATCGCCGGCGATGTCCATGGACTTCGATAATGTCAGAGACACAGCTAGGTCACTGCCTATTTTTTTCATACAACTAAGTCGGCAAACAAGCAAACTGCCCACCTAATGGTAAGTGGTACCAGTCACCTATAATACATGTGGCTGTTGCGAGATTCGCAGCAAAACTGCAACCCTCACAAGAACCACAGTGGACGTTGCTAACTTGTGACGTCAGATGTAGCTCTACATGTCACGGTACCTAGTAATTTCACTGCCATATCTTACCCTTCAAACCAGAAAACAGCAATGCAAGCACTGAACACAAGCAGACGACCCTTGTACAGCTCCGGTAAAATTTAAGTATAATGCTGTATTTAGATTATTCCTGAACAGGGACAGATATTATAGCGCTCGAAAAACACAGCAATAGGAAGTTGGTTCCAGAGCCAACACGTTCGTGGTAAAAATGTGCGCTGAAAGCAAAGCGCACTGGACGATAACGCTATCGGATCGCTTCCAGGTAATACGGATGAACCCCAGCGTGGTGTCAGTTTCCGTGCATAAAGCAAGTCACGTACGAAATTAATTCATTGTTCCTGTCTGGCTTATGTAATTTGTTAAACACACTTTTATATTTTCTTTTCATAATTCTGTTTTATTTCCGGTTGCTTTTTATTTATGTTTGTCACATCACTACAAAGTTTTTTTACTAGAGCGTTATCAATTTTAATCGGCATGACTTTATTTGGTAAATCTTTGTATATTCAATCTCTGTGTAGATTAAACCTTTTTTTTCATTCCTACTTGTATTTGCAGACATCTTGAGTATATTCAGAATGTATGCACATACAAGGTTAAATATATTTTCTTTAAATTAGAATGTTTTGCTTTGTTTTGACGTCAATAAGTGCCTGTAAAGGCCTATGTTGAATAAAGATTTTTGAATTTGAACTCTCATTTCTGTTTGGTAGATCCAGGGGCGAAACGACCATAAAGAAATTGGGATCAGGATCGTTTTAGAAGCATAAAAATCCCGTGCACAGTTAAAATTTCCGGGAAAATTTGCGAAGTTATAGCGCTTTAATCTATCCAAGTCATGTAAAAAACGACTGACGACTGTTGAAAAGGTTAATGGATGCGCATTTCTATCGCCACCACACTTGATGATAGTTTTTGATTTTTTTGCAGCGGCTAACGTCAAATCAGAAGGGATAGGATCCGCAAGAAAGCTTCGGTTATTGATATATTGTTAAGAACAGCGAGCCGCATTTGGCAGTGGGATAGGACACATTATTGACAGGATTTCGATTTTGGTGTCGGCTTTTGGGTAAAAAGGCTTTTGAGTCGGGGAACGCTGCGCGGGAAAGATCTAACAAGGTGCCCCATGGATTTTAAAATACTTGAAGTATGCCAATATTCAGGAGTGCGTGTGCCATAGATAAAATGATGATGATGAAATCGAGGAATAGCCTCGATCGAAAATTCAAAATGAACCTATATACATCTAACAGACACTCCTTTTGCAAAGGAACCTTTGCTTAAATGAGACCTAACATTAAACCATGTGAGTAGAAATGTAAATTATTATATCACGTTTTTGCTGAAAAAATTTCAATACGCTAATAAAATACAAAAATGAAATGAAAATATTCCAATGTTATATTAGTCCTCAGCAACGGATCTCTACAGACAGTTTTTTTTGCGCCTTAACAACATTAAATGTCTGGCCTCGTCCAATCGTCTGCTTATCGAACTAGAAAAAATCTACTTATATACTCGTAGTTACTAACGACAGTGATATTATTAAGATATTATTTCCAGAAGCAGCGGTCAAAGATGACATTAAAATACTTGGCTGTGTTTTGCTTCATTTTGTGCCAAAACTTTTATGTATGAAATAACATAAAAGATTTCAATGCTGTAATGACATATATTTAACATTATGTACCTATAAGTCATCAACAGCTCATATACGTCCCGCCGAGGGGCTCGAGCCTACCCTAAACTAGGGCGATTAGGCCTTAGTCAACCATGCTGGCCAAGTGCGGGTTGGTCGACTTCACACACAACCTGTAAAGAAATTCTTTCTTCACGGGTGTGTGCAGGATTCCTCACGATGTTTTCCTTCACCGTAAATCGTCGAATAAACGTACATATGAATTCAAAATTTAAAAACACATTGGTACGTGGCGGGGTTCGAACCGCTATCTCCCGATTGGAAGGCGACAGCCTTACGCACGACGCCATCGACGCTTGGTAGTTGCGTTTAAAAAGCAAAACAGCTGTTAATTAGGTATGTACAAAATAAAAATAAATGTAACAATAAGATACACTCAAATATAGGATGTTACAAAAATTTGTATTGATATTTAAAGAGTTTAGCTGTTTAATTTTTTATGAAACTAATTCAGTCAGCAGGCTGGCAACCTCACGGTAAGTACATCGGAATTTATGTCTGGAATATAAATTTGCAAATCTTATACATCATTTCAGGCGAGAGACGCCCACTGTTGGACAAAGACCTCCTCAAAGGATCTTCAAACCGACCACTTCTCGCATCCAGTGGTTTCCCGCGACCTTCACCAGATCGCTTAGGATTCTTTGGGCTATGGTGGTGACTTTAATGCTCCTACGTATCTCATCATTTCTGATTCGATCACGAAGAAAAACCGCTAGTATAGTCCTCTGCATGATTGTCCTTCATGTGCGCCCACGTCTCAGTTCCGTACGTCATCAGGTCATCACTAACACCACTATGGTAACAGGCTGGAATTGAAAACTTTCGTCATGACACTCTTCGGTAGATGGATCTAGAATATGATGCGTAGCTTCCCGAACCCTGCCCAGCCGAGTTGGAACTGTCGATTGCTCTCTATTTATTTATTTAATATTTATCGTACATAAAACAAAATAAGTACAAAGGGCGGACTTAATGCCGGAGGCATTCTCCACCAGTCAACCAGTAAATCGTGGGAGATATTGTAGACGGTGTACGAATTAAAAAATGACATAAATATAGTTAAATTAAAATTATCTAAGTAAACATAAGCAAATAATAGGATATAAATACTAAGAAATATATAAAACTACCTATATGATCGGTCGGTCGTCGTCTCCACAGCGTCGGTGGCGCTATGGACTCGGCACTTGCCTTCCAATCGGGGGGTCGGGGTTCGAGACCCGCCATGTACCAATGTGTTTTTAGTTTCGAATTTCATATGTACATTTGTCTGACGCTCCTACGGTGAAGGAAAACTCGTGAGGCAACCTGCATACATCTGCGAAGAAATTCAATGGTGTATGTGAAGTCGACCAATCCGCACTGGGGCAGCGTGGTTGACTAAGGCCTAATCACCCTAACATAGGGTAGGCTCGAATCCCTCGGTGGAAGACGTATATGAGTTCTGATGATGATGATGATGACCTATATGATATATATACTAAATTTATGTCGAAATACTGTCAAATAAGACTAAGCAGATTCCAAAAAGAGTATTCGTATCTGACGTTTGAATGATGCCTTACTACAGGCCTATCTTTAGTTAGGGGGTAAGCTTTTCCACAAGCGTATAGCTGAAAGTGTGAAGGAGTCCGAAGCGAACCCGGATCTATGAGTTGGAAACTCAAATGTGAGTTTTGCAGCAGAACATAAGTTGAGTGCATAAGTAGGTACTACCAAGCGCTTGAAATTTACTCTTTAAGTAATCAGGAGCATTTGGATCGTACGTAAATAATGCTGAAAAGCTGGGAAGAGACTCTCAGGTTCCTTCGCAAACGGATAGGCAACCATTTGAGTTTATCTCGAAAGAAGGAGATGTGGTCATATTTCCGCAGACCGGTCTAGGTCTTGGTGAACGTTGGTGCAACACACATCAGCATAATCAATTAAAAGGAGAACTAGGGATTGGACGAGAAGAACTTTGGTGCTAGGAGGAAGGAAATTCTTAAGTCTGTACAATGAGCGCAGAGATCCTCTAACTTTATTATAAATACTGTTGATGTAAGCATTCCAAGATAATGAACTGTCCTTTAACAAACCAAGGTTTATAACAACCGGTTCAAAAGGGTTGCTACACCATTATATTGGACAGGAATGCATGAAGTTATGTCGATCTCCGCAAGTTGCCGCGAATTACCAATAATGATCGCCTGGCATCTGCTAGGGTTGACAGCGACTCCATAATTATTAGATTTATTAGACCAATCCAACATTTTGGCCAAGTTGTGGTTAATTATTGAAATGGCATTATTAACTTCCGTCGCTGAGGTGCTGTAATAAAGCTGAACATCGTCAGCATATAGATGGTAAGAGCAACTGAAGTATTTGATAAGAGAATTTATAAAAATAGACGATCTGGAAATTAGACTTACGTAAACTTATGTAACTAGCTAACTTCCTGTGAAGTCTCCCAACATTTACAGGATCATTCCTGGGAATTCGACATAACTTTTTTCTTGTCTATGTTCATTTCCTCGAACATTGTGCCTACAGGTCTTCCATGGTCTCAGCCATGACTGCGATGTCATCAGCAAGAAACGAAGGTGAGTCGTGTACTCATTGTTGATGTTAATGCCGAATCTTCCCTAGTCCAAAGCTTAATACATCGCAGCTGTGTACAGTTTCGGTGATATAACATTGTCCTAAAATACATAGGTATGTTTTCACAGATATTATTAACATTGTCGGATTACAAGTTACAAGTAAAGCTAATCAAAGCGTGTTAAAAAAATATTACTGTTGATAAATGTGTCGCTTCTTGTAATTTGCCATCAAGTATTACATTGGTAGTCTGCCTACCTCTGTGTGCGAACCACACTTACTAAATATTTATGCAATTACCCTTGTGAGTCCTTGCCAAACTCGGTTGGTAAGCAAGCCTGGCGGCATCTTACGAGGTATTAATAGACAGAGCTTGTTTAGCAATTTACAATGAATCCTTTGTCATTCGTCCCTTAATCCGACTTTATTAAAACCTCCCCTAAATTCTTTTGGACTGTGTCACTGAAGGCTTTATCTAATAACGATGGGAAGGGAGCTACCAATTAAAGTGTTTCGGATTTAACGAATTCACCAAATTATTTATCCACGAAAATTGAATTTATTGCTATCATTTATATTATATACAGTGTTAGCGTTTCCTGGAATCCGATATACGACGAGAATCTTGATAATTGATTTACGTTCGTTTTTAAATAAATTAATTTGCGAAACCATTTTATATTTTTGCCAGAGGAAGACTCGGTACTCAAGTGGTCTGTGCTGTATTGCTGTGTTCCAGTTTGAGGAAAAGGACACTTGTAACGTAAGTGATATGTACAATTTACACTTCCTACTACATAATACTATAATGGGCGACTAACCATCAGTTGGGCAGCCTGCTTGTTTTCCAACTTTGTTGTATAAAAAAACGTAACGACGACGGATGCCTCAACGCATAAGTTTTTACGCTCCGAGTCGTAGATTTTGTGAATCATATCCTAAAAGGTGTATTCCAGTAAAAACTACGAGATAAGACATCTACCCCGTCACTTCCCTATTTCCATCACAAACACGAACCTCGCAAACTTGATTAATTAATTTCCAATTTCCCCCATTAATGAATATTCAAATTAAAAATCCTAATCAATTTCCAAGAACGCGGCACTTTGTCGGCGGATGGCTTGTTTGCGGATAAAACGCGGTGTTTTAAATATTCACGAGCGAATTAAAAATCCTCAATACTCCAGTTCGGTGCGACAAAGGGCTGTGATTGGATCAAAGATCGCTTTGATCGGCACTTCTTAGAATTCACCCCTCGTGCATGTTTATTGGCTGTGCTGTTAAGACGCGGCGAAGATAATCAAAAATAAAATTATCATACTCGATTTACTTCATGGGGAAACTTTTAAGAAGTGTCTAGATTAATTGTTTTATCATCACAATTTAATACGTCCCACTACGGAGCTCAGGCCTTCCTACATGGAACCACGTGAGGAGTATGAGCCGTAACACCACCATGCTGGCCTAATGCGAATTGGTGGGTAGAAAAGGTTGTAAGAGCAGCTGGGACCAACGTGGCTTTAAGTACGGAAGAACTCAAGATCACAAAGTATCGGTCACCTATCCAGGGTCCAACCATAGCGGAGGTTTTCAATATCGGAACTAAAGCGTTCGATACAACTACGCCACCGAGCTCCTCAGGCTTATACTGTTTAATATTTTATATTCTATTTTATATTTTTTAAAAATGCTAAATAAATTGCATTTTTCGTAAATAATAAAACATATATATATATTCACCCGGGGCAGGATTCGAACCTGTGCTTTCAGTATACCGCGTTGACGTCATGACCAGGTAGGTAATTTGGGACTTTTTTTTTATTGCAATTAAGTTGGCAAACAAGCAAACTGCTCACCTGATGGTAAGTAGTAACAGTCAGTCACCTATAATACATGTGGTTCCTGTGAGATTCGCAGCAAAACTGCAGCCGCCACAAGAACCACAGTGTACGTTGCCAGCTTGTGACTTATGACAGGTAAGGTCACGGTACCCAGTAATTTCAATGCCATATCTTACCCTTCAAACCGGAACACAGCAATGCAAAGCACTGCTGCTTTGCGGTAGAAATAGGTCACACGGAGGTACTCATGCACAAAATTTCAACTGTATCGAACTCTTTTAATTTTGTTAAGCCAAAGTGACTTTGCTCACTGTTAATAGCTATTTATCATAATCTAAATCTAAAACGCTGCTGCTTGTTTTCCAAAATAATCTTTAATGTCATTAGTACCTAAATCATAACATTTATCTCAAAGAAATATAAATAAGGAAGAGGCAATCTGAAAAATATATTTACACATATCGTAAAAATTGATTAAGAATAACGCAAACTTACAAATTTAAAAAAATGAGCGAGTCTTATACATCTGACATGTCACTATCATCTGACGGTCAACTGTACCACCGCGCGCTTCGGGCTTCTGTCCCATTTCACGAAATTACTCCCATATATTGGAAGAAAGCGAGAGGAAAGATGTTAGATTATCATTTGGTTTTCTATTCAGTTCTTTGGTTTTCAAGTATTTGAAAAGAACTCGGTCTTACACCTAAGGCATCCAGTGACTTCCCTCGACCTTCACCAGATCTTCGATCCACCTTGTGGGTATAGCCTACCAACGCTGCGTCTCCCGGCGCGTGGCCGCCACTCGAAGACCTTTTCACTCCAACGGCCCTCAGTCCTGCGAGCTATGTGTTCTGACTACTGCCACGTAATGATTTCATCTCTTTAGACTATGTCGATGACTCTAGTTCTTCGATCGATCGCATAAAGAAACTCCGAGTATAGTCCTATTTATTGACCTTTGAGTGATCTTCAGCCCTCTTATGAGACCCATTGTAAGCGACAAGTTCTCAGTGGGCCTAGACAAAAGCCACACGATTATTTTTCCGCAGTAGTCCCGCGGAAAATATGTATGGAAATGACATTAGCTTGTGACAGCCTCACGCTATTTTTTCTGCGTAAAAATAAGCGTATGGCTTTAGTCTAGGCCCCCTTTTCCGTACGTCATCACTGGCAAGTCTGGTAACACGCACGCACTTTCGTACGCAAGCTTCGTAAGCAAAATAGTCACAAAGCACTTAAACGTGTTTGTGATTTATCTCGCATCGTCTAATCACTAATTTACTCGGTTCTTAATGATATATCACCACATCAGCTATTTCGACGATGATAGATACTGTTTATTAATGTATATGGCGATTACACTGACGTGCAAATATAAGTTATCTGTTGCGCTTCAGTAGCTTGGATCACAGCTAAAGATATAAATGCTCTTGTAATAAAAAATACCGTTAGGAAAGAATTTTTAACTTTTGATTGATGGTTACATGCTTCCGTATTATCGAAGAGTCACTTCCATACTATCGAAGTGTCACTTACATGGGGACAATATCGAAGTGTAAATTTTTTGAAGTCGGATAAAAAACACCCCAAAACGATTTTGTCGTTGAAATTATTTTCTCAATTTGATTTATTTTAAGCGTGACTTAAAGTTTGTTTGGTAACGCTTATGTACTCATCTATCCGTCCATTCGTCTGTCAGTCTGTCCGTTCCATCGATATCGGCCCCTGACCATCCTGAGACTTTGGTTTTTACTACATCAAAAAGGAGGAGCTTGGTGGCGTATTTCTTCTAACACTTTGGTATCGATATTGAAAACAAAGCAACCTTCACCATGGTTAGACCCTGGATGGGTGACCAAAGAACTTTGTCATTGAACAACTAATCCGCATTGGGCAAGCGTGGTAGTGTTATGGCCTATACTTCTCATGCGTTCTTTTCATGTAGGAATGCCTGCGCCTTGTAGTGGGACGTATATTAGATAGGCCGCGAAGTTGATAGGGTTGGGTCAACCCTTGACGGCTGCCTGCATTGTACAGGTTTCAGCGACGCATGGGTGCTCCGTGGGGTTTTCCGTACCCCCCATGACGGACAGAGAGCGGTGTACCTGTGGGCTAACGCCGGGCGGGGTATGACGAGGATAAATGGACCAGCGTGCAACTCCCCCTTCCCCGCCTACCCGGCGAGCTGCTGAACCCCGGGGTGGTTTAGTTGGTAGGTCGGCGAGTCACCTTCTCGTCGGAGTCGAACATAACCCTGCACCCCTCAGTGCAGGGTATCCATGAGGATTCCCCCCGAAATAAAAAGGTTCGGTCAACTCTAATTGTGCTCATTTTGAATTTTTTTTAGGTGATCCTAGGACATGTCACCTATATCCTAAAACTTGTATTAGGTTTCTTCATTTCACTTTGCGACTACTTATGTTTGCTCGACGGTGTATATCGACGAATTTACCTAGATTAGCGGGTATGACGCCAAACCTTCGGAATTTCATAGACATTTATGACGTAAACGAACAACTATTGGTGTAATTAGCTTCAGTCGATGTTAGAAATGTTCGTAATGACGTATTATGTTATTACGAACATTTCTATTTACTTGTTTACTTATTGCTGAGCAATCTTGAAGCAATTACAAATGATATGATAGATCTTTAATATCCATCAATTGAAGATCTGCAATAGTAAAAAGAAGCGGGAAATTATATGAAAATACAAAAAAAAAGAAAACAGCTTTTGTTATTGAACTTTCAATCAAAAGCAATTTTCTGACTAAGTATAAAATAGTTAACAAAAAATATGAACCGACTTGACCCCACGGAGCACCCATGCGTCGCAGAAACCTGTGCAATGCAGGCAGTCAAGGGTTGATCCAACCCTATCAACTGCGCAATCTATGTAATATACGTCCCACTACAAGGCGCAGGCATTCCTAGATGAAAGAAATACGTGAAAAGTATAGGCCATAACACTACCATGCTTGCCCAATGCGGATTGGCTGTTAAAACGGTTGCAATAGCAACTCACACCAATACCTACTTATCATAGGATATAATAAAAAAAATCCCGATTTCGATTTACTGTACTGCCACAAATAAACATACAGTTCTCAAATCCATATATGATATTGATGAACAGATTATCTAAACATTCTTAAAGCCAGAAACATGATTCATAATAATCATTCACTCGATAGAGAAAAAATCAGAAAAAAAACCAATAATAAATGACATAAAAGTTTTACCAATTGATGCGCATTTTTATTGTCTAGAAAAGTGCTTAATACATATTTTATTTTGTTTTCCAAAATCGATTAAAACGTGTAAAAGGTAACGTTTTCGTTCGGTCAGAGTGCGTAAGCGACATTAGAAGCTATGCAAATATCAACTATATTTCCCTGCAATAAAGCAGTCGCCGAGCATGAGTAAATTTTAAGAGTCGTAGCAGAGATTATTTCGTAAGTTGACCATCACTGGCAATCGTTCATCTAAAGATGTTCTTATCTTATCTTTCTTTCTATCATTGGAAATCGTTCATCTAAAGGTGTTCTTATCTTATCTGGTGACTTTACGTTTCCTTTTAAAAATACAAATTATTAGATAAATAAATAAATTAATATAAGAAAAAATGTCAACTCAAACAGATTCGACCCTGCTTCTTCAACCGTGTTGACGCCATGACCAGTAAGGCCTCCGAGAACTTGGGGTGCGATGTCAGAACACCTCCTCGTGGTGCACCCTGGGCAACCCGGCCGATTTTCTGCCGTGGGCTAAGAGTATGACAGCTGCCCCGTGGAGGGGGCATGGTGTGGCCGGGTTTAACCCGGCGGGCCACTTCACGTGGCAATGTGGGGCGTCACCTCCCCTTCTTTTTGAAGATGGGGTTGTGTGTCGCCTGCGGACCCGCTCGCGGGTCATGGCGCGTTGCGCTTTGTGCCGTCGCCCCTTTGGTCGGGTTGGTGCGGGTCCTTGTTGAGCTTCGGCATGTCGTTGTTCCGAGACTGAGAGACTCGTAGAGCTCCGGCGTGTCGTTGATCCAAGGACTGAGGCTGACCCGATCACCGTGTGGCTTCGGCACACTTGTGCGGCCCCCATGAGGGGGGCGTGGAATGTCCGAGTGCTACTCGGCGGGCTACCTCGTGTGGCCACCGTAGCCGCTTTTTGCGGTGGGTCGGCGCTTTGGTGCAGCTGAGCTTCGGCTCGTGTGCGCGACGGTAGATCCAGTGGGGTCTGCCGTCGGGCATGCCCATTACCCCGCACTGAGCGTCGGGCCGCGTGGAAAATTCAAATTCAATATCGTTTATTCAAATTGGATTATTACATTATCACTTTTGCACGTCAAAGAAGCTACGCCAATGGTTTACAAGTCTACGGCGGGAGACGAGGTGCCGTGAACGAGGTTATGGTTGGTCCGTAAGGGTTCCCACAACCTCGTTCGGCAGCGGCGCGTCCTTTGGACGTGGCTGCGCCAGGCGCCAAAGATTATCGAGGGGTTTCGTGGGTAGTCGCTCGCTGCGGAGTCCCACACACCCTTGCCCCTGCGGGGGCTTGGAAGGTGGGCAAAAGCATTCCCCTCGTAAAAAAAGGCCTCCGAGAACATATTCAACATGTTTTTTATAGAAAACTTGAGTGCGTTTAATCATAATCTTGCCTGATGGAGACATATGGAGATCTAAGAATCAGATGTGGCCAAAGGTGGAGCACGTAAACTCAAATAGTGCCTGTTCACTCTTAACTTGAAAATCACTAAATTTTCACTTTAAAAAGGTTAATTTACTACATTGGTATTTAGTACTCGAAGTTTATTTTAAACTGCAAAAATATTAAAATATTTTAGTGTTCAAGCAAGTGATAAACTAAATGAAGGAATAAGGAGTAAACATTTTATTCTGAAGCGCAAAAAGGCCTATTTTTAATTAATTTTAGTTGAACATAAAAATTACGAACATTGTTTTAAAGTGACTAAAACCCAATTGGTCACCACTCATTCGTCTTAATGACAAAAAATAAATTACCAAACGAACACAAATAAACGGTCAAAGTCTGCCAAAACTGCACAGCCAAACACATACACAAATACAAACATAATACATCTAATTAATTTACTACAAAATAAAATTGCAGAAATAAAACACTATTTTAGTCCACATGCAAGTGAAAAACTAAATGAAAGAGTAAGCTGTGTGTATCTACAGTAACTAGACAAGTAAAGGGCATTTAATTTCTAAAGCGCTACTTCATTAAATAAAACTAACACTATGTTGTCGAGTCGAGATAAAATTGCAATCACATTTCTATTTAGAACTCAGTACGTTACGTAGTCATAAATGAATGGCAGTTGTCGAGTGAGTTTCAAGTGTAGAATGCATGTGCGTCACAATTCAAATGTCAAATTTCAACAAATTCCTCATTAGTCGAATTCGTATCTGGGTTAATTAAAACTTTGGTATTATATCTCTTAAATATTGTCATAGAAATTCAGCGAATGTACCACGTAATTGGGTATGAATGCGATTATTCATCGATTATCGGCGTTTATCGATATAATGTTCACTCGAGACAACATTACTTCGCTAAAGCTTTCTATTATAAGTATTTCTTCGCGCGTAAACTCGGATGTAGTTTTTCAGATTAGTTAAGGCGCTACATCGAAAATGAATCAAACAATAGGAGACGTGGTCTATACGTAAACGCAGGGCGCCCCCCGTGCTCAAGTAGCTAGTCTTTATATCTATGTCATCAAAGTCGTGAATGCGCTGCGCTCGCATGCAATTAGGTCGTTTAGAAATAATCGACGTAAGCGACAAAACACAAATTATTTCATTAAGAAATAACTATATAATGATTAGAAAAAAATGCTTCTGTACGATTCTGAATATTGATAATGTCTACCTATTTAAGGAACTTTTTATTGAATACCTAATACCGTTTACTAGTAATCCTGATTTTTCTTATTAAAAAATGTATCGTTATGTAGGCAAAATGTATCGAGGCAAGATCTTTAAATCGCGTTTTCGGTTCTTCTCGTGTCTAGCTAAAGATATAAAGAAACACATGTTTGACTTTCAGATCTGTAAGATCTCTCAGTTACCTATGACATTACATTAAAAATAACCAATATTTTCTAATAGTTACTATGTAAGAAGTAGAGACCGCACCAAACTTCTAAGTTTGCTCTGAAGTTGTCTCACGCCTCTTTCTCACGCACATAAAATATACTAAGTTTATGATAGGATTAAACGAACTTACCTAAAGTGAAGTTCAATCCATATTATATGAAGTAATTAGTCCAAGGTATAAATATTGTAGTAACGCCTCCTTCCGCTACTAAATACGTGAATTTTAAAGACACCATTAAAAATATAAAAGAAAAATACACCTGGCAACTCCACCGTCACCATAGCTCATTAGTTTAGAGTATTAGGTATATATAATTGGGTTAGTAATTTATTACTTCAAAAGGGAAGGGTGGGATACTCCATACCTTGGACTAATTACTTCATATAATATGGATTGAACTTCACTTTAGGTAAGTTCGTTTAATCCTATCATTACATTCGTAATTAGTCCAAGGTATAACTATTGTAGATGTTTAGAGTTTTTGATAAATAGGTAAACATTAGTACCTATTTACTAACTGTCAATAGGTATTCAATAACATTCAATATTTATTTCATAATGTAGATAACGTTTACTAGTGTTAACAGTTTCATGTTAACCATATAATAACTATAAATTTCAAGAACTACCAGCCGTGGCAAAAAGCTTTGCCAATCTAACTGGCGTGGTATATTATAATATTTACAAATATCGATAATTTATTAGATCATCCAATAGTGGGGATATGCCACCCAATGTGTTATCTAACTCTTTGTAAGTTTCGGTTCCCTTTCCAGATTGAAACCTAATGGGATTTCACTGTACAGTACAGAGACTCAATTAATTTTGCCTTAGTGAAATATTTGTAAGTACAGAAGTTAATAATGAATATCAAATACATTAAAAATAATTTAGCCTCAGTCTGTTCCACAAACAAACTACATAATCGCCACGCGAAAATGTAATAGTAATAAAATCCTGAAATCAATCATTTACCATTATAGGTACCTATTTGTACTTTGGAATATCCCATGGACAGAGTACATAATCGCCACGCGAAAATGTAGAATTAACAATTCCTTAGGACTGTCCCACGGACAGAGTACATAATCGCCACGCGATAATTTTTTTTTTTTTTTTTTTATGGATGGCCCGGCAAATGACCTCCTCCCGCCTGATGTTAAGCGGTGAAAGAGGCCCAAATGAGTTGACAGATAGAGTAGGGACGACATCCACTCTCCTACCTGCCCGCCCCTTGCCGGCCCAAAAGATGCTTTTTCACGCCTCTTTTGAAGGAACCCATGTTGTAGGATGGAGGAAACACGTGCGCAGGTAGAGAATTCCAAGTGTGGGATGAACGACAGAAGAAGGAATCTTGGAATTTCTTGGTACGGTGTGAAAAGGAGGACACAGTGTACGGATGACTCCGAAGGCCCTTACGCGTGTTTCTGTTAAGGAATGGAGAGGGAGGGATAAGGTTAAAGAGCTCCTCAGAGCATTCCCCATGGAACATTCGGTAAAAGGCGCTAAGAGAGGCGATGTCACGACGAAGTTGTAGAGGCTCGAGGGTGTTAGTTGCCTCTACATCGCCAATTATGCGAATAGCGCGACGCTGCAATCTGTCCAGAGCATCGAGGAGGTACTGAGCGGAGCCGTCCCAAAGGTGCGAGCAATATTCCACGCAAGACCTAACCTGAGTTTTATACAACAAGCATAGTTGGTCCGGCGCAAAATACCTACGCACCTTGTTCAGGACACCGAGTTTCCGTGAGGCAGTAGTTATGACGGATTCGATGTAGTCTCTGGGGTTCAGATCGCAGCGAATGTTCATTCCGAGCAAGGTGATGTTGCTCTGTGTGTGAAGGGTTGTGCCCTGAAGAGAAGGAAGGGGGAGGAAAGGTGACCTTTTCGCCGAGAACACGCACACCTGTGTTTTCTTAGCATTGAACTCAACAAGATTGTTGGAGCCCCATTCGGAGACGAGGTCCAGCGTCCTGTTGAGCTCAATGATAAGATTCTGCCTTTCCCTACCAATATCACCACGAGCAGCCCCCGAGGCTCCGTGATATCCCCCATGCACTGTACTGTCGTCTGCATAGCAATGTATAGCTCCCAAGGAAAGCATATCATTGATATGCAGAAGAAACAATGTGGGGGATAGAACGGAGCCTTGCGGAACACCAGCGTTCACTGCCACGAACCGCGAAGCGCAGCCGTCAACGACAACGCGAATTCTACGCTCGTGGAGGAAGCTGGCAATCCACGTACAGAACTGCGCGGGTAATCCGTATGCCGGAAGCTTGGAAAGAAGAGCCTTGTGCCAGACTCTATCAAAAGCTTTGGCGATGTCGAGACTAATAGCCACCGATTCGCCGCGCTTATCGATAGATTCACCCCATTTGTGCAAAAGGAACGCTAGAAGGTCACCTGTTGACCGTTTAGGACGAAACCCATACTGTCGGTCATTAAGTAACGAGTGACCTTCCAGGTAACGGATCAGCTGTGTATTAAGGATCCTCTCCATGATTTTACACAAAATGGATGTGACGGCTATAGGACGATAGTTAGCCGGATCAGAACGATCTCCCTTTTTGGGAACCGGCTGGACATTGGCCTCTTTCCAAGATTTCGGCACACAACCAGCAGAGAACGACAGACGGTATAGACGCGTAAGGACCGGAGTCAACTCCGCTGCACACTTCTTAAGAACAATCGCAGGAATGCCGTCTGGTCCACTTGCTTTTCGAGTATCGATCGACTGGAGCTCCGCCCGCACATCACGCTGTCTGATACGAATATCGGGCATGGTGCTGCCACAATGGGACAGTTTCGGAGGTTGTGTACCACAGTCATCGACACGGGAATGAGCCGCAAAGAGTTTTGCCAGGAGGTCGGCTTTCTCCTGCGGCTGATGAGCAAGTGAGCCATCGGCAAGTCTCAGCGGTGGCAGCGAGGGTTGGCAGAAGTTTGATTGCACAGCTTTGGCCAGGCGCCAAAAAGAACGGCTACCCGTAGGGTGCGATAGCAGTTCCTGGCCCACTTGTGCAATGCGCTGAGCATCCGCTCTAATGTAAGCCCTCTTACATGACTTGGTGGCATTATTGTAGGCTGTTTTCAGTAGGCTTGTATTGGGATCCTTAGATGCTCGGCCTCTGATCCAAGCGCGGTAAGCCAGCTGTTTGTTTTCAACAGCAGAGGCGCACTCGCGATTGAACCATTGATAATGTAGAATTAACAATTCCTTAAAATCATTCATATGCCTGGACATATATTTGTCCTTTAACTTGTCCCACGGACAGAGTACCTACATCCTCGCCACGCGAAAATGTAGAATTAACGATTCCCTAAAAAAAACATTAATGTGCTTTGAAAGATATGTCCTTCAGCCTGTCCCACGGACAGAGTACATAATCGCCACGCGAAAATGTAAAATAGTGATTTACTGAAACTGTTTATTCGCCTTTAGAATATTATAAACAGTTAAAACAGTTAATCCTGCCCTATATGCATGATAATTTGAAGCATATTGTTTGGATGGTGATGAATAAATAGAATATTAATATGAAAGATGAACAATTAGATTAACTTTCCTCCATTGTTTGCTTTAGTCATCTACTAATGGATTGAGTAGTAGTATTTTAAAAGTCTAAAATAAATTTATCAAATGTTTATTTCTATGGTCCTTTATTATTTGTTACTTCTAAAGCAATAACAAAGTTCTCACAAGTAAAATATCTGAAATAATCTTTAAATAGAGAAGAGACAACTTGCTTAAGTGTCACTGTCATAGAACTTTTAATATCTCTTAAAATAGCCATCTTAATTTGAGAAAACTATAATTAATACATAACTAATTATGTATAGGATTTGTGACTTTTTGGGCAGTGGTTTTGCTAATAATAGCAGTTGTTAATGTCAGTTTTCTTGAGTCTAGGTTATTTCAATGTCAGGTTTCTAGATGACCCATGCTTAATAAGGTAATATAAAACTATGGCAGGATTGCATATGCCATATTCCATTATGCTGACATACATAGGCTTTGCCAGACATAGTCTTTTAACTCGTTTTATCCATTTTTTAATTTTATCATCTGACCTTATTCTATTGCCTATAGTTAGATAATTGGTGTAAGAGCTGAACAGTGAAAATGCAATGATTGATGTGATGCTTCTGCTTTAAAAATAAACATAAGATTTGAAAAAAGAAACTTTTGGTATTAAAACATTGGATAGATCTGAATGAAACATTATTTCTTTGCAGTAAGCCTGAGTGGTAATGGTCTAAAAAGGAAATACTTAGATTCCTTAAGCTCTGTCAGTTATAACTCTGCAAAAATTTCAAAATCAAAGAAAAGGAGTTTCTTCTTCTTTTATAAAAATATTAATCCTATGGTAAAAGTATCAACATTTGAAACATAAGACGATGCCATGATTACATGTATATTATAAAATATAATTTATTTATCATATAATCATATATATATATATATATATATATATATTTTTATTGAAATGTGTTACAATGAATCAATGCATCACAAATCTTAGAAGTACATTATGTTCTGCGACAGTTTCCAACTTACATCTGCATTGAGACTTCAAGATTTAAAATCAGCTTAATAATATTTTGAAATTTTATATATTAAGCAAAGAATCAGATGCTGCTAGTTTCACACCACCGCCAAACGTTTAACAAGATCATTTGGATTGATATCAAACTGAGCTTTTTCTGTTAATGTATTGAAAGTGTGGTGTTATCTATTTCTAATAAAATATCACATCTACTTGAGAGGTCAGCAAAACATCTTAATGCATAATTATATATCTAACAGTTCTAAGAAGTTGATACTGTCTTGCTTTTACCATTTAATTACTGTCAGTTGATAATACACCTGAGAAAATATCTAAAGAAAATGTTTAGGAAGTACTCCATATCGCAGAATCATTTTACAATACTTTTCATATACATAAGCATGTTGTAATTGCCCCCCAAACGTTCAAAGTCATAAACTTATATCTATCTGAGCTCAAAGTGTAAACAATTAAACTGCCATTCCTAATGAAACATTGAGCAAAATTACAAACCAAATTTATTTATAAGTGATGATGACTAATAGTGTGATACATTTCCTTTCTATTGCACTTAATCTTTAAAGTCATATCCAAGGAATATATTTTAAAACCTACAAATTATTTTACATTGAATAAAATTAGTAAAATTTTATTTTTATTTAAAAAATAAAGCCTAACTATTGTAAACCGTTATAAGTTATAGTTTAAAATTACAATAACTAACATTTCTTATTGATTTATCAATATTTTAATCAAGTCGTCAAACATTTATTAATTTTAATTATTATTATGTTCTTTATTCAGCTTTTTTCTTAAATATATATATATATTTTTTACAATATAAAAATACACTTTTTTTTATAAAAATACCTGAAATTGAATTGAGACAAATGATTAAGGTATGTATGTACTGTATTTAACCCGCATGATAAAAGCAATTGTATTTATACAATTATTCAAACATAAAAATTAACAATTTTATTCGTTATGAATAATTTGGATGTAAATGGTGCATGCATTAATTTAATCAAATCTATAACATGAAATCTTCATTTGAAAGTGTAGATTTTCAATAAACTTATTATCAACTTATTTTAAGGAATCATTATTTTATTTTAAAATAAATCTATGGAACCATCCTTTTAGGAATAGTAAAACTCAAAAAATCTTTGCATGGGGCCAAGCATTTCTGCTACCTATGCGGTTGTTAATTTGTTTGTATAATTATCCATTTCACAATATTTATTATTGTCCAGTGGATAATAAAGTTGATTCAAAATAGTAACAAAATGTATTACATAGTCTCTTATCCACTTTTAAAATTAATTGACCTCGGTTATTTATTCCCACGATGGGTAAAAATATGGGGTCTATGGATAATTGGTTCGAGACTGGCTGCTGATAACAGAGCATGTTCATTCATGACCTGAATGACAGTTGAGGTTAGCCCTCTCTCTGAGCCTCTCCGAGGAGGATATTGATAGAAATTATTGCAGCGCACAGGCTGCTTATTGCAACACACAGGCTGCTGGTAGGTTTTCAAACTAGAAGCAAATTTTTGAGGTTTTTATACATGGCTTATATTTTAGAATTTTTTATCATTCTTTTTATGACTGTAAATAATTTTACACTTTTACAGTACAAATATTCATCCCTCTTATTGCTTTTAATAGCTTCTATTAGGTCTTTTATAAAAGCATAGTCATGTTTCCTTCTGATCCTGGTGTACTGAAATTGTAAACTTATTGCATTGTAATCTAAAGACATCACTCAGATATTTTAAGAAGATTGTTTGGAAATTGAAGTCAATACTTGTGATATTACAGCTATTGCAAAACTCATATCCTTTGACTTTATTTTTCGAGTAATTTATCTCAAGTTTTAGAAGGATATTAGGAATTTCCATGTTATGTTATGGACCATCTAACAGTTTGCAGTTTTCAAGAAACTTTATCTACATAGGCAACCTCAATTAAAATATTGTTCAATGCAATTCTTTGTAAACTTGGTCATAAATATAAACTACTCGTATATACCATAATTTCCTATAAAGGTATTTGTGCTTTAGCCTATATCCAATGAATAGAGTTCATAATCGAGTAGGTACCTAGATGCATCATCTAATTCATTTGCCTTGATAGGTAACGCTTTCCCACGGAAAGCAGGCAGTTTTAAAAATATATTTCTTATTATAAAATTTTATCTAAATTAATTGTATCTAGGTCCTCTTGCCAAGCTAAATCAAAATTACGACGCATCTTCAAAACAGGTAGGTACTTACTGTTTCGACATCTTGGGTTATTTTCTTTATATTAAGATAACCATTTTACTTTCGAACAACTTTTGACATCTTTTCTCCATTTTTATCACTGCGTATCTGGATTTTAGTTTTATTTAGATAATTAAATCACCTTGAAAAACATCAACATGTAAAATATGTGTCAGCTGCGTAGAGCGCGAAAAAACGAATGAGCTATGGTGACGGTGGAGTTGCCAGGTGTATTTTTCTTTTATATTTTTAATGGTGTCTTTAAAATTCGCGTATTTAGTAGCGGGAGGAGGCGTTACTACAATAGTTATACCT
The DNA here is from genome assembly GCA_963935595.1 of Schoenobius gigantellus. Classification (NCBI taxonomy): domain Eukaryota; kingdom Metazoa; phylum Arthropoda; class Insecta; order Lepidoptera; family Crambidae; genus Schoenobius; species Schoenobius gigantellus. The sequence goes on along the minus strand of OZ012555.1, from coordinate 6,963,369 downwards.
TGGACTAATTACGAATGTAATACCTACTTATCGTGCTAAAACTTATTTAGTGATGTGACATTCATGCATCACTAATAACTTATGTAGACAGACAATATAATTTAATTTAATTATACCTATATTACAAAAGTGCAACGCGAATCGTGCTGTGTTCAGAGCGAACTAGAAGTTTGGCGCAATCTGTACCACAATACCGGGTATACCTAATAGCACGGTAATAGTATTTATATTATACTATTACCGTGCTAATAGGCATGTAGAGTGGGCATAAGAAATATAGTTCCTCACTTAGACAACTAAAACATAATACATGTAGTCGCTCGTATTTGGTTTTAAAAATAATTTGATTATTTAGCCCGTTGACGTCACGAAGCTTTTGTTTTCACCGGATGACTATTAGTGGATGTTGCTGATTCGCAATAAAACTGCCTTGATAACAACAAAATAGTGTGTATTTAAAAAAAACTGATTTAATTGACATATTTGTAATTGGGAACTGGGAACGCCAGACTCCATCTATTGCTTGGCATCACAAGCGAGTGGGGCTATGTTTTTTATTCGAAGCAGGTCACCTATACTTGACATTTTGTATGATTTTTTTTACTTGACTCCCTCAATAAATGGCGGACTTCGATATGTCTAGTGTTCTGACTGGCTGAGTTGTGACTACCGCTCGAGAAAAAATTCGAAAACGAACTTTTCGAATCCGTGAGAAGCAGGTAGAAAGCATTGGTGGCATGGGTATTTCATTTTTAGGGTAGGTGCCATAAAAAAAGTTTCTTATAAACAATTCATTTCCTCGGCTTACAAACGCTATAACCAATGATTATTATACTCGGCTTCGTCCTCGGGATTAGCAAATAATACTTGTAGTAACGCCTAGTGATACGCCAGTCACGCACTTTATTTGAGGGTATAAATAAAATTTAAAATGAGTCTCACGTCAACAAGGTGGGCGACCTATCCGCTCGCTTCATTCGCTTTTTAGTGCTCGCCACGATCACACTCTCGCGTCTTAAAAGTTTTTACTTTAAGTGAGGTAGTGCTTATTTATAATGCCTAAGCGGAAAAGTGAGGAGGATTGTCAAATCTGTTGTGTAAGTTTAAAAAACTCGAAGTGTTACGAAGATGCCGTACGCGGAGTCTCAAGGTTAGTCATTGTGTGAATAAGTGCATTTATTAGTGACTATGGCCGAAAATGTCATTTTCTATTTGCTGCCCGTACAATGCTCGTTTGATAACGGGCAGAAGTATGATAAGTCAGCCATCTTGTTATATTCTCATAAGTACTAGAGAAACTTAATTAGTTAATGACGAATTATACCTATAATGGTAAATTTGTCACGTTATTATTTTTTACTGGTTTCCTCTGAAATGAAGTTTTATAATCCAATGAAATAGTTTTACGAAAACTGTTAAATAAGATTTATTTCATACCTACCTAGTGGGCTTATTTTGTATGAATTTTTATGACACTATATCTCTAAGAAGAAAGTTTACTAAATAATAGTTATTGCTACAGTGATTATTCACTAAACTGGGCTTGCGTACTTCTCTTTGGGGTTGCACTACCCAATAATAATTTTGCGAACAGTATTTTAGGATTGTTCCTTAACTGATTAGCAGTAATAATAATTATCCAATCGTAACATGCACCTACTTTTTATGATTATATACTAAAGAACAAATACAGTATATACATAGTGGTAATGGTTACCTATCCTGGTTTGCGAACTTCTCTTTGGAGCTGTACTACCTTATGGTAATGGTAACCTCTCCGGGTTTGCGTACTTCTCTTTGGAGCTGTACCACCCTATAAATTAGTCTCGCGAACAGTACTTTGGTCTGTTTCATGACTAATGGAGATATCGGTGTATTCATAGTGGCAATGGTTACATATCCGGGTTTGCGTACTTCTCTTTGGAGCTGTACCACCCTATAAATTAGTCTCGCGAACAGTACTTTGGTCTGTTTCATGACTAATGGAGATATCGGTGTATTCATAGTGGCAATGGTTACATATCCGGGTTTGCGTACTTCTCTTTGGAGCTGTACTACCCTATAAATTAGTCTCGCGAACAGTACTTTGGTCTGTTTCATGACTAATGGAGATATCGGTGGTTTTCAGAGCAAGAACGTAATAACAACGTTTTAAACCTGCAGGCCTATTACGATCTCACGGTTTTCAAATAATATCATATGATATCATAGTGCAAAGCGAAAATTATGATTTTCGGTCAGATTTTTGATCATTCGTTCGTTATATGATATTGACATCATCGAAATTATGCCATAGTAATGATATCATTGGAGATCGGTAATACGAAATGAAACATTTCATGATTTATTATGCCATGTCATACGATGAAAGATTTATAATTGGCCTACTGCTCGATGGGATTATTGGTTCTGAGCCACGTTCGGAGATGCAGGTCGACCTCGACCCAGAACCCGCCGAAGTGGCTACGCCCGCCGTTTATATCTTCTGTGCCGTCATGACGGTCACCCCCGTGGTGGTCGCCACCACCGCCACCACCGCCGCCACCGGCGCGCCTGAGCAAGTGACGGATACCGACGAGCCTGGGTCAGCTAATGCGATGCTAAACACCACAATACTTGAAATATTGGGCGAGGATCCAACTATTTCGAATACTTTTGGAGCCAACATTCACCAAAGACTTTGCAGTTAAGTTGGAACACACATTAATGTGAAATACCTTTCGCCGACTAACTGCAAACTAATTAATGCTCCCGTAGGTACTGAATGCCGAAATTAAGGTGGCTATCTCCGATATAAACGCTAAACGTTATAAAAATATCGAAATTAGGCAAAAACAAGTTTCTACGGCTATTTCATGCTTGAACCAAGCTATTAATTCGCTGACCTCGAAAAATAACAGTGACCCAGAATTTATAAAAATGTTGATGGACACAGAACGTATTCTCTGTGACTTACAATACCGGATTCAGTCATACGACGGAATTTTATTGTCTTCCCTTAAAAAGGACATGAAAGACCAGCTTCAAAATACTTAACCATTTTTTATTCATTCATAAGGCGAAAACCTGTCAGAAATTATTAAGACTGCAAAGGCGATAAATAAATAGGGTGCAGAGTAAAAAAAAAAAAAAAAAACTTTAATAAATTTATAAAAGCAGATCATTTAAAAATTGAAAATTTACGCTCAGTGCTAAAATTTAAAACAAAAAATTGTTTCATGACAAAAATAGATTTAAAAGATGCCTTTTGACCCTAATTCAAGAAAATATTTAAGATTTCAAATTGAACAAGAACTATTTGGCTTGAGTACTGCACCATCAAGGCAATAAAACCAATTGTCCGATTACTCCGTTCTGCGGACCTAAAATCAACTAATTATTTAGATAATTATTGGCCAAATATACAAACCAAAAAATTAATTACCTCTCTTTGATTTTAATTAACGAGGCCAAAAGTTTAATGATACCTAGTAATATATGTACATTTTTAAGGTTTCGTTCTAATCTAGACTAAAAATTTCCAGATCACATATCAGAAATTTAAAAAAAAAAATGGTTAAAATACGTCAATTCGCACAAATAGTCGAATTACTAGTCTCAGTTTGCCCGGCTGTAGAATACACTAGCCTTATACTAAAAATTAAACTTAAAATCATCATTAATGATAATTATGATAAATTTATAAATATCCCTAGGAATGACGCAATACAAATACCGTTTTGTAAAATCAAACATGATACACATGATCTGGAAATTTTCTCAGACGCCTCAAATACGGGGATGTACGTGGCAAAGAGAAGGTTAGCGGGTTGTGGAGCATTCAGGAGAGAACACAATACATTAACTACCTAGAAATTCTAGCTGCTTTTCTAAGATTAAAAGTGTTCGCCAAAAATGTAAGTACCTAATTGTCAAATTTCTCCGCATCGACAACACTACAGTAATCTCTTACATCAATACAATGGGGGGTATTCAGTTCCCCCACTTCACTGACATCACTCGTCAACTATGGCAGTGGTGTGAATGTCGCAATTTGTATGTTATGGCTTATTACATTAGCTTATCAGATAATATAACGGCAGTTGCCGAATCAAGGCGGGTACATCCTGACATAGAATCGACGACACGTTTAGCGCAAAGGTCGAGTGATCACCTACTGCGCAACGGGTCGCGGGTTCGATTCCCGTACGGGACAAATGTTTTATGGCCTACAGAAATTTGTTCCGGTCTGGGCGTATGTGCATGTGATATTCTATGTTTGTAACTGCACCCACGACACAGGAGAAAATCCTAGTGTAGGGCGACGAATTAAAAAAAAAAAAAAAAAATTGGAGTTAGCGGACTGGGCATATCAGGAAATTGTCTCATCGTATGGGGCACCTCAAGTAGACTTATTCGCTAGTCAAATAAATACTAAATGCACTGATTATGTCTCCTGGCATAGGGACCCAGATGCATTTCCTGGGCCGATTTTAATTTTTATGCTTTCACCCCGTTCTCTGTCATTGTATAGCGGGGAACTTATGCGGACGGCGTGGAGTGTACCGCCGATATTAGCATCTATATTCCAAAGTTCTTTTAAACAATATAATGTTTATTTACGGCGCTGGTTCAATTACTGTAACGACAATAATTGTGACTTGTATAATCCTTCAATTCCACAAATAATTTATTTCAACAAACTATTATGAAGAGGGAGCTCAATATGGCACGCTTAACTCCTATAGATCCACGCTCGCCCTGCTTAGGGGAAAATAATTTACGAGAAGATGACACAGTAAGAAGATATTTTAAAGGAATATTTCGGTTACGCCCTTCCTTGCCCAAATATGTGGGATACTTCAATAGTTATTAATTATGTCAGCCAATTTTACGCCAATGAAACATTGTCTTTTGAAAAACTTTCGAAAAAACTCATCACTCTCATTGCGCTGTTGACAGCACACAAAGTACAAACATTGTCCTAGATTAATATTAAAAGTATTGAAATCTTTCCTTCTCTTCATAAGTGCTAAAAAGCCTTATAATGCTGTCGGTTCCCAAACCTTAAGTCAGTGAATAAAGAACACACTGCGCGATAGCGTTTTTGATCTAAACATATTTACCGCGCACAGCACGCCGCTACATCCGCGGCTCATCACCTAGGTGTCGGCCTAGATCAAATAAGACGAACCGCCTGGATGGAGTGGCTCTTCAAGCACATTCTATCGATTCTATAATAGAACCATAAGTAATGTCAATACTAATGGAAATAATTATTTTGCCAGAACAATTGTTAATAATACGAGTAATTCAAATGATGATTGATGTTTATTCTTATTAACATAAATTAATGAAAATTCAGGAATAAACAAAATATTTCACACTATTATCTCTAAAAGTCTACAAGTATTATTTGCTAATCCCGAGGACGAAGCCGAGTATAATTAATGATTAAACGAACTTACCTGTACGTGAAGTTCAATCATAATTATACGAAGGCTTCGTCCGAAGGGATTAGCAACCCTCCCTCCCAACTACAAGTCCCCATTTTTGTGTGAAATATTCCGGATGCGACTACTCTAAACTAAATGAAGCGAGCGGATAGGTCGCCCACCTTGTTGACGTGAGACTCATTTTAAATTTTATTTATACCCTCAAATAAAGTGCGTGACTGGCGTATCACTAGGCGTTACTACAAGTATTATTTGCTAATCCCTTCGGACGAAGCCTTCGTATAATTATGATTGAACTTCACGTACAGGTAAGTTCGTTTAATCATTAATTACAAACAAATTCTACACATATTTTACAAGGATGTGATAAGTAACTATTAACATAAATAATCTGCCATATATTGCTTTTCACGTGTTTCTGAATAAGGCGCCTAATTATATAGGGCGGATCAAATTCCCTCCGGTAATTACAGCTCATCTAATAAATTTCGTATATATGGGATTTCCCTAATTAATGTCGTGGAAGTTCAACTATCTAATTATACTTAATCATATTTTATTTATAGTATTCAACTCGAGGTTGATTACACACCTATATTACATTACATCTTACGTTATTATGGATTCTACAAAGAATCGAATTCTTCGAAGCCCTGCGATTATGACGATGTTCCTATGTATCCCTTTTGTTATTAAGTTAATTATTAAATCAAATTAGATATAAGCCTACAAAAACCTGAAAATTTCTGAAACAATTTTTCTGCTATATTCAAACACCCATCGAACAAATTTGACGAGATTATTTGAAAAAAGCAAAACATAGAAACACAGCCAAAGCCTTTTTAATTTTTAACGCAAGAAGTAATTAAATTGGTCTCGTTTTAGCGGAGAAAACAGGGGACTACAAAACGTATACTTATGTTGTGTACTTTTTATAGGTATTTTCGGTCCGAGCTGCAATTGTCTCTATCGCGCTCAATCAATCAATCAATCATTTTATTTGCTCATAAAACATGGGTATATACATAGGTGTTAAATGCAATACAAACAGAGTACAGCCATGATTCGCCATAGGCATATGAGAAGTAAATTAAAAATTATCATGTCAAGATTCTAAATACAATAATAATAAATAAATGTCAGATTGGGATAACCACGACCTTCATAATAATTAAAGTCAATAAAATATTAATATTTATAATGTCAATGTCAATAAAACTTAATTATAAAATAGATACTAATAATTTTTGTAGTCAAATTAGGGCATTATGATGTCAAATAAGTTACAATGTCAAATAAGAAATTAATCAATTCTAAACAAGCTTAAATACATTAATAATAAATAATGTCAAATTAGGATAACCACGATCATAATAATATTTAAAATCACAAAAATAAAACAATAATAATAGTATTTATAATGTCAATGAAAGTTATGTTATAGGTACAAAATAATTTATGTTCAGAACGATTGTTCGGGCATACATCGCGACAGCAATACATTTTACCCATTTCTAAATTTTCTCGACCTTAGTGTTTCCTCTTAACATTGTTATCATGGCGACAAACTTAGGTAAGACGGTGGCAGCTAACCAGGCGGACTCAGAAGCTCTATCACCAACCAAACCAAGCAGTAATACTTCTGCCCCGTTGAGAATTGAACCCCGGACCGGGTGGTCTTAACTCAACCACTAGACCATGGTGATTTAAATAAAGAACTAAATAATGATGTACGAGTATATTAATCAGGGGCTACACTAAGCTTCAAAGTTCCATGTCGGCTCCATACTACGCTTAATTGTTTTGCCAAGCAGTGTTCAAGTCTGAGTAGGAGCGAGACAGTGCTAATAATCGCAGTGTACCTATAGCGCCATTTCTCTCACTCACGACACTAGTTTAATATCATGTCGACAAGCGTTGTCTCGATAGTCGCAAACTCTTATCAAGGAGGACTTATTACTGCAATATATTCTCATTTCTTCCTAAGAATTCGTTTTGATATTGAAAACATTATCGGATACCCACAGGATATACCTATCTATACCTGAATTCTATTACGTGAGGGTGTGTGCAACTGTACCATTTCTGACTTTTTGAGAATCTGTCCATATGAGAATCTGTCCCTAAGCGAACAAAGGCCTACGTCATCGTCATCATTTCAGCCAGTAGACACCCACTATGTCCATCGTATAGGCCTTCCCAAAGGTGCTCTCGGGATAAATGCACACTCTCAGAGTACAGAAACGTTTCGCGCGGTTTATTGTGCACGATATAAGGATTACGATTTACCATCAGCAACAACCCTGTAGCTCGAGTTCGTAGCGACGCGCGTGAGGTTTCAAAATACTTAATAACATACGCTAACGTGTGCTATTAGAGTGTGATTCAGCTTAAATGCTCAAGGTTTTGGTATTTAAAATGTCAGCTTTTTCCAAATCAAAGCAGTGCAACTTGTGTACGTAGATTCTGTGCATCTAACGTATCGGATTAAGAATGCTAGAAAGGTATATTGCTATCGACATTATACAAATGTCGGTACATGCTAAAAACAACTGACCGACAGTTTGAAGACATAAAATATCTCAGTCTGTAAATTATTCCAGCCAATGCGAAATCGGCGCTTCTGAACGAAACATTTATGTATGCTGTAAAAAACCTTTCACTCCACCACATAAACATTTAAAAGGGTCTGCTGACGACACTGTCACTGATCACTCTGAAAGATTCGAGCGCTGGATTGCCTTTTAGGGTTTACCTACATCAAGTGACTATTTTAACAATGCCGACGCTTATAATTTACAGAATCCTATTTTCGTAAAATGTTTCAGGGACTGTGTTTAAGTCTTTTTTAACACCCTTGCTCGTAAAGCTGATGTAATTCCACCGGTTTTAAATATGTAAAGCGGGTCATAAAAAACGCGTTTGTTACCAAAGCAAATAGTTAAGTTATAGTCCATACAAATTCCATAACAGTATTATTTGCCATTTCAAATATGGAACTGATCGCCGCCGCACGACTCCAGCTAGTGAGCAGCGCGCTGTTGCTATTCAAATTTCGAACTAATCGCCGCGCGGCGCCAGTCAGTAGGCAGCGCTAGCGCGCTGTTAAAATGGCGGGAAAGCAACAGTGTGCATTCACAGATTGAGTTTATTTAAAATAATGGTTTTTTTTTTCCCAAATGTGTTAAAAAACGTCGTACGATATACGTGCGTATTGGTTATAACATCTTAACGCACTAATATCGTAATGTACTATTAACCGCCCATGGGTCTAGTGATTGAGACTGCTTGAATCAGTAGGTTTACTCTTGAACTACTTCCGATCTATCGACATTGATTTCTCGTACACTTTATTTGCCGCGTATTGGCTCCAAGCAAACAGTTATCAATATGGCTGAAGGGAACTGGACCCTAATGCGCTGATATAAGTTAATCAAACACAGTGTTATATAATTTTCTCAAAATTCGGATCCGATTTGGCGCCGGTTTTGCTAGTCAAACGTACGAAAAATCACAATCCCAATGTCAAACGATCGGAATTGGTTCGAGAGTAAGCCTACAGATCATGACTGCAGCTTTTTTGCGATTTGGTTTTATTAGTTTTAGGTCATTTGAATCTACTTCTATCGAACATAAGTTTATCGCCATAATAATGTTGGCAAGTTGCGAAATTAGAAGAGTAAGTATCTGATAGAACTTTGGCGTGATTGCGGCTGCAGCTATTTCAATTACTAGCAACACATTTGCCGAAATAACGCAGCATTTTGGCGTACAATCGAACTTCCGTCAGACGTAAGTTCAGCGACAATATCTAATAAAAAAACTAGCTGTGCCTGTGAAGTACGTTTCGCTCTTAATTATCAAAAAAAATAGGAGAGAGCCCTTATCACTTAGGGATATAAAATGTATTTTACAAAAAATAAAAACCGACTTCAAAAACACTGAAAGGTTAAAAATAATATAAGAATAGGTACAGACAACATCACACTTCTATATTGAAGTCGGTGCCAAACGATGATCTCCTAGAAATTCTTAAAATTTGTCACCGACTTTAATATAGAAGTGTGATGTTGTCTGTACCTATTCTTATATTATTTTTAACTTTTCAGTGTTTTTGAAGTCGGTTTTTATTTTTTGGAAAATAATTTTTCTCAGACCTACCAAATAATATACACAAAAGACAATATAAAAATCGATCAAGCCATTCAGTGTGTGTTATTGAACTCCTCCGAAACGGCTTGACCGATTTTTAACCGACTTCAAAAAAGTAGGAGGTTCTTAATTCGATGCGTGTTTTTTAACCTACTTCAAAAAAGGAGGAGGTTCTCAATTCGATGCGTATATTTTACAAAAAATAAAAACCGACTTCAAAAACACTGAAAGGTTAAAAATAATTTATGCATAGGTACAGACAACATCACACTTCTATATTGAAGTCGATGACAAATTTTAAGACTTTATAGGAGATCATCGGAGATCATCGTTTGGGATTTCAATTTAAAAGTGTGATTTTGTCTGTACCTATTCTTATATTATTTTTAACTTTTCAATGTTTTGAAGTCGGTTTTTATCTTTTGTAAAATATTTTTTATTGATTTTTTTGTATATAACTATTTAACCAAATGGTAGGTCTGAGAATAAGCCGCAGGCTATTTTTTATACCCCTACGTGATAAAGGTGGCCACGTAGTTCGCGGGCACATCTAGTATTCTATAATTCTATATAATAACACATCACACAAGACGGAAGTTCGGTTCGGTTAGAGGGGATGCACGTAAACATGACACGACATCACGATTGCGCTCGGCTCTCTGAATAGGCTAGATGACTAAAAATTTATTTTTGCTTTAATAGAAGCTCATTCATATAATAAACAGAAAGAAAAAATCAGTTTTCGAATAACGATAAAAACAACCAAGATATAAGGTATTAAAAAAATTTCTCCATCTCTTTCTAGCAAAACGGCAATTTACAAGGAGTTTATATGGCCGTACTCAACAATGACGTCACGGTTGATGTCGGATCTCTCTGTCTAATCGCCTTCAAATTAACAACCTAAAATGCTTGTATCTCATGTATTTCTTGGCCGATTTTAATTCTAATTTCACAGGACTGCATCTTTTTCCACGGTATTTTAATATTTAATGACGAGACTTAAAATTTTGAATTTAGTCATCATCCCAATTCACAATTCACATACGTTGCGCCACCAAATTTTCGTCGCGTATACCGTATGCCGTGCCGTACCAAATGTCGGTGGACTCTACTCCATTAGCGGCCATTCCACTCTACAGACTTCTCCATACCTCTCCACCTCCTCCTCATCATCACAAAATCTCATATGTGTCCCTACCGAGGGCCTCGAGCCTACCCTAAGCTAGAGTGTTTAGGCTTTAGTCAACCACGCTGGCCCAGTGCGGATTGGTCGACTTCACATACACCTTTGAATTTCTTCGCAGATGTATGCAGGTTGCCTCACGATGTTGTCCATCACCGTAGGAGCGTCAGACAAATTGTACTATGAAATTCGAAAACGAAAATCACGTTGGTACATGGCGGTCTAGAAACTCGGACCTCCCGATTGGTAGGTAAATGCAGAGTTCACAGCGCCACCGACGCTCCACCTCCTATGGATGGTATATTTGGAATTAGGAAGGCTCAATTCAAATTCAAATTTCAAAATCAAAGTCGTATATTCAAATTAAATTATTAGTTATTACATAATCACTTTTGCACGCGGATTAAGTTACACCAATGGCTCACAAGTCTACGGCGGGGACCACTAGAAAGAACCAGCAAGAAAACTAGCAAAGGGTATATTATTACAGGGTCGTCAATTGAAAGCTGACCTCGAGCAAATAGTTATAGCTCAACTTCCAATACGAGATTAGATGATTGTCGGTTCTCATTATACATTTTGGTAACAACAGACTTTGTTAACATATACATAAAAGTCATCAGGTGTGCAGAGCTGACCTCATGTCCAAACAGTTTAGTTAATCACATAATCTTAACCTGAGAACTGAATTAGCCGAACGATACCATTCGAGGCATAAACCTAACGAAAATGGAGTCCCTATAAAATAAAAACATTTCGCATTAATTTTCGCCTCAACGTAAATAATATGATTTTATTTAACTTGTTTCAATAACCATAAATTTTACGTGTTTGACATCTGTACTGTTATTTGAACAGCTCATCAACGGATCCCTTTATTGGTCACAATGCCCCCAGACAATACCGACACCGCGTTATCTAAATTTTATGATGTTGTTTCAGTTTATATTCACAGAAAAATAAACCAGATTGTGTACGCAGTCTACTAGAAATGAACAAGCGATAATATTTTAAGTGTTACTGTTTACGTCAACGGAAATATAAGCAAAGTAAAGCCTGACCAAAAAAATAAAAAACCTGCTCTGGGAGCGCTAAATTAACTATAAGTACAGTCATACAGATGCGAATTGGCTAGTGTACAAATTATAGACTATTGCAGAAATAAAGTTAAATTTACAAGAGCATGGCATTTATATACATAGTTTTCGTGTAAAATAAACTTCCATAAAAGTAAAACTATAAGTAGTCGGGTAATGTTATTGTTGACACTGAAATCATTTTCACTTATTAAATGAATGTAATTTATTAAATGAATGACAAAGAAGTGTTGCAATTAGTTTGTATATGTTAATTAATGATACGGAACAGGTAGCAGCAACAGTTGCCAGATCTTCGCTCCCATTTTCACTGGTGGGATACCTAAGTAGGTAGGGATACCTACTTAGGTATCCCACCAGTGAAAATGGGAGCCAAGATCAACAACATGTTGTACATAGTTATTTTCACGCCAAAATAATTAGGATCTCATTGGGTACCAATTTCTGCGGACCTAAAAGGTTGCATCGGCGGAATCATTATACTCGTATGATCATAATAAGATTCGGATTATGAATTGAGTGCAATTCTTTTTAGGACCGCTGTACACAGTCCTGAAGTGAAATTTATTTATGAAAGTTATGTAATATATTATACTTACTTGGAGTGCAGCAGTGTAGTGCAGTGTAGCAGTGCTTGGATTGCTGTGTTCCGGTTTGAAGGGTAAGATATGGCAGTGAAATTACTAGGTACCGTGACTTTACATCTGATGTCACAAGTTGGCAACGTACACTGTGGTTCTTGTGGAGTTGCAGTTTTGCAGCTGCGAATCTCACGGGAGCCGCATTATTCATATCGAATTCCTCTGATACAGCTTGTGACATTTTTGTGTATATTTGGTAGGTCTGAGTTAATGGCTGTTACCTGTCTTGTACATTGTAATAAATAAATAGACCGTAGGCTATTTTTTATACTCCTAGGTACGCTGGATGCGGGAGGCGCAGGACCGATGGGTTTGGAGATCCCTGGGGGAGGCCTATGTCCAGCAGTGGGCGTCCCTTGGCTGAAATGATGATGATGAGGTGACAAGGGTGGCCTTCTTCAGATTTGGCATCAAAAAATATTTATAACCCAAAATTTTCACGCTTTTACCACTAACCCCTTTTTAATAGCGATATTAGTATTTTTACTGGTGAAACGTAGTTCGCGGGCACAGCTAGTTAACATATACCCTTTACGTGGTGCGAATAATTCGAACTATAATTTCTCAATAAGTCAATAGTAACAAATGTTTTAGTAAGTTATCATCATAACAGCTCAGATACGTCCCCACCGAGGGGCTCGAGCCTACTCTAAGTTAGAGTGTTCAGGCCTTAGTCAGCCAAGCTGGCCCAGTGCGGATTGGTCAACTTCACATACACCTTTGAATTTCTTAGGAGTTTATGCAGGTTGCTTCACGATGTTTTCCTTCACCGTAAAAGTGTCGAATAAACGTACGTATGAATTCAAAATTTGAAAACACATTGGTACGTGGCGGGTTCGAACCGCTACCTCCCGATTGGAAGGCGACGGCCTTACGTTTGTTTATGTTACATAGATTTTGACGTACAAGTTACAAAAGTAGCTCCAAATGGTTCTTGTAAAATTCCATGCCTGCCGATCGCCAGATCTTTTGGCTTGAACTTGGTTTGAGACGTCACCGCGTGTCTCGTATATAAATAGTTCCTAGAAAAGAATCTTACCATTCTATACAACTTTACTCTGGAGCCGAACAAAGAAACATCAACATCGAAGTGTACTTTACTTTCCCGTCAAGTTCGTCTGCTCACTCTTCATATTTTCCACACAAATGGCCGACTCTTGAAAGAAATCCATATAAATCATCGCATGAGACGCGCTCGGCAAATCAAGACGGATGTTTCGGCCTCAGCTCCGAAAGTAAGCCTCTGAAATATTTCGCATTGTGGGGTCGAATATCACAATTGTGTTTATGATTAATATTATGATATGTCGGGTCCATCAACACTCTAACTGTCAACAATTTTCAGACTGATTCATGTATACATAACAGCTGTAATTACTCTTACTACTTCTAAAGAAAGTTCTCTTTAGAATAAAATTGTCGATAACACTCAGTAAGTGCTATCATCAAAGAAAACAAGACATTTATAAGAGTCCGCTAAGCCGATTGTCGGCCAAGATGGGCGGTCATTCTCAACAGAGATTAACCACCTGCGCGCTAGATTTTATACAGGGCGTACCACGGCGAATGAACATTGAGGGAAAGTAGATTTAATACTGTAGAAAAGAAAACTTTACTGAAAGAAGACTTCATTTTAATTTTTGAAATAATCGATTCCCGGTCCAGACAGGCAATTACTTATTTAAAAATCTGTGAATGAGCACAGATTATTATGAGTAAGTATATATAGTAATCCAAATCGAATCCTACTAATATTATAAATGTGAAAGTGTGGATGTTTGGATGTTTGTTACACAATCACGCAACAATAGCTGAACGGATTTGGATGAAATGCATGTATCCTTTGACATGGAAAAGAACATAGGCTACGTTTTATTCCGATTCCTGAAGTAGTTTCCGAGGGAAAATTGAAAATTGTTTACGAGCTAAACCGCGAGCAGACAGCTTTGAAATTTGGTATGCATGTCACCTAAGTTATGGAAAAGGACATGTAATAGTTCCCGTGGGAGGGTTAAAAAATGTTAACGAGCGAAGCTTTAGACCCAATTCTGAAGTCCACGCAGACGAAGTCGCGGGCAGAAGATAGTAATAAATAAAAAAGAAGTTGAGGTCCTATGTTAAACTGATAGTTTCAGTGTACAGTGTACGTACATCTGTGCCTATTACCAGCTCACCGGAGCAACTTGACAGAATAAGACTAAGAGCCAATACATGCCTATTATATTAAAAGACCTATATCCTAACTCCTAAGAGTCAAGGATCTAGATCATCATCAGCTTATCATGATGGAAGAATCCTTGAGACTATGACTATCAGACAGAAACAGCTAAATAGCTTCAGTAAAAACATAAAACACTTTTAACGTGCCTTTGAAATTTAAGGGTTTCCTTCGATTTTCCTGGGATCCCATCACCAAATCATAACTTGGTGACAATGTAGCCACTTTAGCAGTATTTTGAAAATCAGTCACAATTGGCAGAATAATCGGTGAATACATAAAATATAAATGCAGTCGCACACAGAACCTCTTTTTTATGAAGTCACTTAAAATGAATAACAAACTCAACTAAAGCTCTTTTCACATGACACAATTTTGCGTACAGATCATTAACAGACTTACGTATAAGTCAATGGTTAAGATTGATTAAATTACCGATCAAATTATGTCGTGTGGTGTCAAATCAATAAAATTGTTCATTTAAGGGCTTTGGTCAACAGTTCCGACCTACGGGTCGACTTGATCGCTGTCAACTCAATTGGGGCAAAATCAGTTCGTGTGGATACTACTGCCTTTTTTGTAAAAAGTAATCAGACAAGCAAAATTGACAAATTTTATTATGGGACCAATATTGAAACCGCGAAAAAACCGCGCGATTTCAAGATTAGTTTCATAGTAAAAGTTGTTCATTTTGCTTGTCCCGACAAGCTCACAAAATTTGGCTCCTGTTTCAAAACTAGCCATGTTTTTAAATTCAAACTCAAAAATCTTTATTCAATATAGACCTTTACAGGCACTTATTGACGCCACTTATTGAATAAAAACTTAAGGAGACTCCGTACCAGTAGTCTTGTATAGTACACATACTATGTACGAATAGCTAACGTTACCCGGCACTGTACTAAAAGAAACGATGCCAAGCGCGAACACTTAATCGTACTACTCGTACATCGTATACTACACCGCCAATGCGTTAACGGTTGATGAGGTACGAGTAAGCGAGGAAACGTGCGCTGCAGTGTGTTCAACGCTGGTAGATGACGTAGGACATGCCATCTAGAAAAAAACTTTAGCAGCACCTACAAAAATTTCACCGTATTAAGTGTGGAACCGGGCCTTAGAATATTTTCGACAGTTTTTGTAAGGAATTTCAACTTCAAGATTTCATTATTTCTTTGGCATAATTTCAAGGAAAATATTTACAAAAATGCTTATATTAAAAAAACGATGCATCGGAGCTAAAAAATAACGACATTGTTGACCCCCGTAGACTCTTACAGCTAATGAAGATACATATAATAGACTTATCAAAAAATGGTCAAGTGTGAGTTTGACTTTTTTCTAACTAAATTTTGATTTTTATATGAAATTTAGTCCAGATTCCACCTTGTGTAGCAAAGGGACTGCGAATTTTAATGAAACTCATCCATACTAAATACGTTGAATTTTAAAAGTGATGGCTCCATACAGAAATCAGTTGAAAATTTCCATTTTTTTTTACTTTTTCGGAAAATGTCTTTGCATGTATTTAGCCTGTGATCTATATTGGTTCAATATTTCAATCCTCTAATAATGTTTCTTTCCCCATATTAATAAGCTGAATGATTTAATTAGTATTCCTACCTATTAGTACGGTACTATTCACTGTATCAAAAGTGGTTTAAATCTACGGCACTAATAGTACTAATAGCTCGAATTAGCTGTATAATAGGACTGACATGTCCTTTCAAGACCAAAGTCCTCAAAATAAATAGATATTAAAAAAACGAATAAGCTGTACTTAGTACTTACCTTACTCGTACTGTACGATTACGGTTCGAACCCAATAACGTACGAATAAGGACAAGACTATTACCAGGGTCATATTCTTGGGTACCTCCGTCTTACCTATTTCTGACGCAAAGCAGGAGTGCTTGCATTGCTGTGTTCCGGTTTGAAAGGTAAGATATGGCAGCGAAATTACTGGATACGGTGACTTTACATCTTATGTCACAAGTTGGCAACGTACACTGTGGTTTTTGTGGGGGTTGCAGTTTTGCTGCGAATCTCTCAAGAGCCACATGTATAGGTGACTTATCACTTACCATCAGGTGAGCAGTTTGCTTGTTTGACAACTTAGTTGTATAAAAAAACCTCGCGATTTATTGTATTTATGTGGACGGACAATCTCATTAATAGTCAATTTTATCATTAGATACCAAAAATTATAGGTGGGACGCAATCCATGCGATACATGCTCTTGCTCACGGCAGTGCTGTTAGCGAAAACGGGAATCGCTGTGCTAACACCGGGTTGATTCAAACGGTTACTTATCGATCAATCGGCAAATGAACGGCAACCGGGAGCCGGAGCCGAACAAAGAGAATGTGACTGATGGCGGGACTGATTGATTGCAAGCTACATCCATTCAATCCCGCGAGAGGGACGCTACTCTCTAAGGTAATTAACAATTCCAATATGCAGTTCGCTGTACATTACTTCGTCAGATGTTCGTCATTATGAGGCTTTACTGTTGGTTAGTGTGAAACTTTCTTTCTACGTCTGGCGCGCGCAGATAATATGCCGATGGCTGGCCCCCCTCCCACTCCGCGCTCTCTCAATTATTACAACAGCCGTATTAAGAGTCCGACATAACCTACCACGGTAATATACTATTACCACGCCTGAACGGCGGGCCGTGCAAGTATCCATTAGGATTCTCCGCCTTTCCCGGGCATAGGAAAAAACATTGGAAAAAATCATTGACGCGTGATCATAACGTCATCGACAAACTAGTGGTTTGTATGTATCAAACTTCGTCCTAACAAGGTTTTACATTGTATTTGTAATGACTGTTCCAACACTTAAATGTATAATTTACTAGCGTTTACCCGCGACTTCATCCACTTGGAAGTCCTTTTTTATTGATTCCTTTTACACTGAAAAAAAAAATTAATAATATGTATCAAGAATGTGTTACCTTCATTCATGCAACTTATTTATATACGAGCGCACAAAGGTGCATGATTACAGTAATAAAGTATAGTTGGTTGGCCGTAGTAAGATTACTTTTTAATGTCACTATGATGTTTGTGGATTTTATTAAGTACTTGATCACTTTTTTGGCAAGTCGCAAAGCTTGATATGATTAATCATTTATCTTATTAGAATTGACAATTATAAATGTTTGCAAAGGTGACGTCACCAAAATCAAATAAGAAAGTTTATTGTTTTGAATATATTTTTCTTATTAAGCGTTCAATCATTTCAAATTGATTGTCATAATCATTGGTGGTTTGTAGTTTTAAAAATTTTGATGATTAATTTTATTATATTTTACTCAAACAAGCAAAATTTTAACTTGATAAGCTACCATTTTTTTCAGTGTACAATTAAGGAATGATTTCGGGGATAAAACTATTCTTTATCCTCCCCCACAACTTAAACTCCATACCAAATTTCATCTAAATCGGTTCAACGGTTATTGATTCCCTATACAAATTTCCACCCCCTTTACTCCCAATTAAGGGTTGATTTTTGCGATAAAAGCTATCCTATATCCTTTCCTGGGACTCAAGCTATTTAAATCGGTTCAGTAGTTTTGGCGTAAAAACACGACAGACAGACAGAGTTACTTTCACATTTATAATATTAGTATTAGTATGGATTAAACGGTGAAGGTTTAAAAACGTAACAAAAGACAGAGAGACAGTTACTTCGTCACACTAATTACATAATTTTTTTTGGGTAACTTTGCCCTACTACCAACCAAACCAAGTAGACAAACGTCTGTACTCACGGGGAATCAAGCCCTTCGGATCAATAACGGGTGGTCTTACCTGACCACGGTGGCGGTTCAAAAGCCTGCGTTCTTTCGCATCGTTGTACAGTGCACTGAGTATAAGGCGCATAACACATTGCACCGGACACCGCTCCGGTGTGCGGCGCTGTGGTTTTTAATTTTGACTGAAGAATCTTAATTTGTATACAAAAACCGCAGAGTATAACACACTCACACCGCATGCCCGTGCGGTTGTGCGGCGCGCGCGACGGCACCGCACTCCCGAACGTTGATGCGGTGCGGTCCGCGGGGTATGCCACACTGTGCCGCAGTATCGTACGGATTTTTGCGTAGAAAGGACGTGCATACGCGTAATAGATCTCGACATAGATAATGCGGTGATGCGGGGCCTCGTGCACCGCAGCTCCGGACGGTGATACGGAGCAAACCGTACGGTGGCACGGATCCGTGCCGCCGCATCCGCATGCGGTTTTCGTCCCTCCGTACACCGCAGCGGGATGCGGTAGCAATGTGTTAAGCGCCTAAGACATTGCACCGGACACCGCTCCGGTGTGCGGCGCTACGGTTTTTAATTTTGACTGAAGAATCTTAATTTGTATACAAAAACCGCAGGGTATAACACACTTACTTTTTGCGTCGAAAGGACGTGCATACGCGACATAGATAATGCGGTGATGCAGTGCGTCGTGCATCGCAGCTCCGGACGGTGATACGGAGCAAACCGTACGGTGGCATGGTTCCGTGCCGCCGCATCCGCATGCGGTTTTCGTCCCTCCGTACACCGCAGCGGGATGCGGTAGCAATGTGTTAAGCGCCTATGGCCTCCCTTACGACCTTATTAATAAAAAATTTACTCCTTGGATCATCCTCGGATTAGTTTCTCCGTGTTTTGTCTTGTTTTGACATATGACCGCCGACATGTGCTGAAACAAGACAAAACACGGAGTAACTAATCCGAAGATGATCCAAGGAGTAAACTTTTATTAATAAGCCCGCTAGAGAGTAGCCGCCCAACTCCGCGTTTCCAAATGTACATTTCTTCCGTTTATTGTGTTAGCGAATTCGACAGCTATTTCTGAGATTCACCCCTCTTCCTTCAACAATGCTCGTATTAGATTCGTGTGCATGCGGAAATTGCTTTAGGTATGTATATTTTGTGTTCGAATAAACAGAGGATTTTTTTTGTGTTGTAATTAAATGAGACATTTTATATGGAACTTTTAGTTTTCTTTAAAAATGTCAAATAAATTGAAAAATGAATAAAATCTATGAAGCAACTGAATGAAGGGAAATGTTTAACCTCCTGATCTCTATTACATGAACTTTGTTTAGCCAAAGTAGTCCTTATTCACTGTTAATAACTACGTTTCTTGTTTATCACCATTGTAACTGTGTAACTGCGTACAATAAAGGATATATATCATCATCCTGTTTAGAGATCTTTGATTTTTTTTAAATGAGACATTCTTGGCTCCTCAAAGTCGATAGATTTTAAAATTTTAGAATTACTTTCAAAATTCAAAAAAGGTGTCAGCATTTTTGGACTGAATATTTTACTGAGCAATCTTAAACTAAGGGGATATGGTATAAAACAATTATGTGTGAGCCTCCACGTATGTCTTGGTTTAGTTATTTATACATAGTTCGATTCCTCGTAATTTATTTGTTATCGCAACTAGACCGTTCTGGACACATTCCGCTTAGTAAATTTCTATATAATTATCATGAAAAATTCTGACTCTCCTAATTGTGAAATATGTGGAAAATTAGAAGACGCACATCATTTGTGAATGGAATGTGTAAAAAACGAAGATAGAATTACTTTCAAAATTTGAAAAAGGTATCAGCATTTTTGGACTGAATATTTTACTGAACGATCTTAAACTAAGGGGATATGGTATAAAACAATTATGTGTGAGCCTCCACGTATGTCTTGGTTTAGCTATAGTTCGATTCCTCGTGATTTATTTGTTATCGCAACTAAACTTCGTTCTGGACACATTCCGCTTAATAAATTTCTATATAATTATCATGAAAAATTGTGATTCTCCTTATTGTGAAATATGTGGAAAACTAGAAGATGCACATCATTTGTGAATGTAATGTGTAAAAAACGAAGAAAAGAGAACTAGACTTCTATCATCTCTTAATGTACAAAGAAGTGAAATATGTATGCATATTTCAAAGCATCCTAGCCAATATGTTATCGGATGCGGCTGGGATACTTTTTAATGTGGTTTATAATGTACCTACTTTATAATAATTCCTAAAATATATTTTAGATAGAAATAATGTTTAATAAATATTCAATAGGATTAGGTTATGATGGGGCTGGCGTAATCTTATTGTACAAAAGCCCCTTAATTTTAAGGAATAAAAAAAATAACAAAGTTAACAAACATCTCCTCCTCTTCCTGCTCCTCTATTCCTTTCTAATAGTAAGTGGCTACAGTTAGGTCCGCCACACTATGCTCCTCGCGCTGCTCATCACTTTGCTTCTCGTACTGCCCTCTCCGCCCACACAGCTCTGCTCGCACAATTAAAAGTGACGCTCCGCACTTGTTTATTTGCTTTTGCTTTACAATAAACGTCTAAAATTGGAATAGCTAAACGTGCAGTATCATACAAAGACATATTTTACAATTTTACGTGCCCGATGCCGACTCCGTTCGCGCGGTTATGTGGCCAGACACTTGCGTTCATATTGCCGGTCCTTTGACTCGCGTCCAAAAACCGACAAAATAGGGAGCGGTGGGTATGACGAGGAGCATGACGTGCGGCATGACGAGTAATGTTGCCATACTACGTCTCTGCCTCCTTTCCTCGCTACTTCCCATACCACTCGTCGAGTGTGTGGCAGGCCCATTAGATTTGCAAATCTCCAACCCATACAAGAACACTAATGTACGTTGCCAACTTGTGACATAACATGTCAAGTCACAGTAACCAGTAATTTCACTGCATTTTTGACCCGGTAACAATAGATCCCACATCTACTACAAGAGGTTGGCGTTATCACTTGTGGCTATGCGGTCTCCCCCGCTACACAAACGTCTCCCCCGTTAAACGTGTATGTAATACGATAAATTCATCTTTTTAACCGCCACCGTAGCCGCCTTCCGAGCCCGCCTGGCTAGCTAACACCGCCTTAATTAAGTTTGTCGCTATAATAACAATGTTTGTAAAATTCTTGTGTTCGGACAATGACAGGAAAGCTAATCAGTTTGTAGTGAATGTGTTCAAAGTGCATGGGGTACACTATGCAATTATGACGTTTAGGGACGGCCGGCAGCGTGCAGTCGCTCGTTAGCGGCGCCCTGTAAAGGTGTGTCATATAAATTAGTCAAATTTGGGCCGGAATGCATAATATTAAGTGCATCCCATGCCCTTTGCACACATTCACTACAAGTCCCTCGGTTGTTGAGAAGTCCAGGTGAAACTCACTTCTATTTTTGCCCTTCTGGACTTACCATCAGGTGACATGAAGATCTAAAGTTTCCCTATTGTGTTTTAAAAAAATATACCAAGAAATTGAGAAAGAAATAAGGTGTCATTTTCGTTCTGATTGCGTTCATTTTACTTCAAGATACGACTGTAAGAGCTTCCTTTTGAAAAATCGTACAGAGCCATATTTATTTAACTAGCACAAATCGATACAAAAAAAAACTTTCGCAAATTTTTAAGAAACCAGATATACATTATGCATATAGCTCTCGACCCGAGGTGCGTTTATTTAGGCACCGACTCTATTGATTTTCATTATTTCACCTAAAAGGTTTTTCCTTAAAAAATAATACAGTCTTTTGAGAATTTATCGTTGAATTACCGGTGAGCTTACCTCAAAATTAATTTCCCCAGTTATTGACTCGAGGGTATTTACACTTTGCTTCGTGCTTTTAAGACCATTATAAGTATTTCATGAAGGCGACGACTGACTATATACGGATTCGTTCATTCACGTAGCGATTGGGTATTCAATAATTCGTCAACAGCAGTCGATATTCCTAGATTTTTTTTAAACTCTAAGGGACTTTGACCAGAGGCCCAATTCTCCGTTATAAGTCGTGACAACCGTTTATGTTAGGTATGACAATTGGTCGCTGCGACAAGTGTGTCATCATCATCATCTTTGTTTCAGCCAAGAAACGACCACTGTTGGACATAGGTCTCCAGGGATTTCCAAACTGATTGGTCCTACGCCTCCCGCATCCAGCGGTGACCCGCGACCTTTACCAGATCGCCGGTCGACCTTGTGGGAGGCCTACCAATGCTGCGTCTCCCGGTACGCGGCCGCCACTCGAGGACCTTTCCGCCTCAACAGCCGTCAGTCCTGCGAGCTATGTTCCTGGCTACTGCCACTTAAGATTTGCAATTCTTTGGGCTATGTCGGTAACTCTAGTTCTTCTACAAGTCTGTGACCGTTCATAAATTATGGTTCCATAGTTAACCAGGGGGCGGGATTGTATCGATCGCTGTGTCGAATTTGAATTATTTCTATAAGAAAACGAAATATTGGTTATCCACTTAAAACAAAATATGGACCACTATGTTTTTAGTAGGCTAGTATATTACAAAATAAATAAATTTTTTAAACTGAATTTTTTGTTACATCGCCTCAAATTTTTTCGTCCATCTATCGCATGACGCATTACACAAAAACGTGAGATCTTTAATTTCACTACTTCATATAGCTCAGGATTGGTCTGTGGATTAGATCTTTGCCTTATGTATTCCTTTTTTTTGATTGCTTTTTGTTTATTTTATTAATTACTTCTTTTTTATTTATAATTTTCTTTTCAGAAGAAAAAGATTTAAGTTAAGATTAAAAACGCGATTTTAATACCCTAAATCGAATAATTTGTCCAGAAATGTTCAGTTAAATGCCTGCGATCAGACAACAAATTTTACTTGCATCGTGGTTTCATAAACCCATTTTTTTATTGTTCCACTGGTCTTGGTCGTGGTCATGACCACCTAGTGCGCGAGATCCCTAAGGTGATAAACAAACGTGCGGTCTATCCGATAAGCTGGTCCACTGTATGCAGCTTAGCATATTTTAGCTTACAACACCAGGGGTATGGTTTACGCGTTGCCGTCTCTATAAATATTTTTTAGTTTTGTTCTTTTTAGGGTTCCGCGCCTCAAAAGCAAAAATCAGAATCCTTATAAAATCACTTTGTGTCCGTCTGTCAGTCTGTCCGTCTGTCTGTCAAGACCTTCTTCTCGGGAACGCGTAGAGATATCAAACTGAAAGTTATATCACATACTCGACTCTATAGGCTCTTTCAGCGGTGAAAAAATCACACTTACAAGGCAACGCGATCAAAATATATAACAGTTACCCCCAGTTTCCGAAAGGCTGATCAAAATATTGTTCAACTAACATCCATGTCATCTTAACAGCAGTGTCAAATCAATTGGAGTTTCCGAAACGTTGGTTAGCCAAAATTTACTTACTTTTAATAATTTGATTTCTCGTGAGAAATGTTTTTAGACAGTGTCACATTGATAAAATCATATATTTTGTTTTATTCATATGTATTTTGGAAACTCAAAATGGGTCTTTCCTTAATAATTTTGAAATAAATTTGACAGCTGTGTCAACTAACACAGTGCTAAGTTGATTTAGCTTTCAGCAACTCAATCATAGTTAGCATCAGATTTGACAGCTTGTTACTTCATTTCATCGCTGAACAGCCTTTCGGAAACTGGGTGTTAATGTCGCATTTTTTCGCAAATTTTTCGATTTCACAAGGGAATAAAAACTTATGGATGGATGTCTTATAGCACATGTTAAGGGACAAATCTGCAAATCGTAATTAGGTACATAGTTAGCAAGTTACATACTTAGAAACGTGTGTACGGAACCCTCGGGGCGCGAGTCCGACTCGCGCTTGGCTGGGTTTTACAGAAGTACAAAAATGTTTTCTATACTAGCAGCGGCAGGCTTATTAGTTATTACCCGATCTTTAGAGCGTCGGTGGCGCTGTGGCCTCGGCACTACTGTGTTCCCAGTAGAATCGGAAGGCCCGCGATCGATCCTGCCACGGGCCAATGTGTTTTTCGTTTTATGAATTTCATATGTACTATCGAGGTCTCTCGTGCCTTACCACTTTGTAGAAATATTAGTTTGAAAGCGGATCGCATCAGACACGCCCACACAATCCATACCTATCCCTGATTGGCTACGTATTTTTACTACGATTTACTACGGCCAATCATAGACAGACAAGTTTCATTGAAATTGCTCTTAGTGTCAGTCTGACCACAGATAATATAATACAGATGCCTCATCCCATACAACGAAATGGTCCCTACTTAAGTCGGGCAATTCTTCGAGCTGTTTTATTTCACCATTTCACCGCGAGATGACTCAACTAAAACGCCACTGACAATTCTGAGCAAGCTCGGGCCATCGAACCTTTGCTACATTGGGCTCAGTAGTTCTCGCACGCACTCAACAGATGGCACTTTAATTAAACTCCTGCTATGCTTATGATTTTTTTAACAAATTCATATTTATGCTTCGTTTAGTTCATTACAATGACTTATGCGTAAATAGGTCTTATAAAACATTATACGCTTACGGTACGCTAAATGTGTTACAATTTGGTAAAAAAGTGACGTATAAATCCATGTTATACCTAAGGGGTTGTTCCGCCATGGATTGGATTTATGTCATACATTTTATATACCTACGTTTGATATTTAAGATGTAAAGTAAATATATCATTGGAGATAAGTCATTTTGGTAGTGGGGTACTTTTTATTATCACAAGGTTATCATCTGTAACTTCAAATTCAAAAAACTGGTTAAGAATAAAGCAAACTTGCAAATTTTTCATATGTGACCTTTTTTATCCCGCCCAACGATTTCTTTTTCACTGATTTAGGTATTCATCATTTTACAATTTATTTATTATTTTTAAAGAAAATACAAAGTCACATATTGTATATTGTTAAAAATGTGATTTTAGTTTTTTATACTAAAATAAAATAAGTGTTTATTTTTATACCGGGTTATTTTTCCATCAGGAGCCAAATTTTGTATGCTTGTTTAGACAAGCAAAATGAACAACTTATACTATGCGACCAAACTCGAAATCACGAAAAAAAATCAGCTGTTCCATACATTTAGGTGTGGATGTTGAACATTTGTATGGAACAGCTGATTTTTTTCCGCGATTTCAAGATTGGTCCCATAGTAAAAGAATTTCATTTTGCTTGTCTGAACAAGGACACAAAATTTGGCTCCTGCTGGAAAAATATGTATACAAACTTACCTATAAAAAACTAAGTAATTTAATTTCAAATTTTATTATATAAAATATCATTGAGAAATTAAATTGCAAAATTTATATGCTTATAGCCGGCTGAAATTAATTTATTCGACTGTTTTATCAAATTCCGAAATTATATAAATTAGTACTATTTTTAAACAATTTTTTCCTTGTTCTTTCTTACCAGTTAAATCATTTTCTATTTCATTTTAAAGAATGTTGTTATTAATTCTGTGATAAAAAATCATAAAAACAAAACATTGCTGTACGCAGGTTCGAACCGAAGACCTCTAGCGGTATAGCGCAATAATTTCGCAGTATATCCTTATGAGCCATCCGTTTGCTTAGATTTGATGTTGAAATTTCGAATCTTTTATTTAAATTGTGACGTGTACGTGTACTGTCAATCTATATATCTTTTATCTTTTTATATATAAAATTCTCGTGTCACAGTGTTTGTTACCGAACTCCTCTGTAACGGCTTAACCGATCTTTATGAATTTTTTTGTGTATGTTCGGTAGGTATGAGAATAGGTCGTAAACTAATTTTTATTATGGCGAAACGTAGTTCGCCAGCACAGCTAGTATATTATAAAAAGAGAAGTTCTCATCTATAGACGCACGCACAGCCGTAACCGCTAATGGTAGAAACGTGAATTTTGGACAGTTGTTTTAATTCAAAATTTAAGAAAATTCTACCCTGAAGGGATGAAATAGGGGTTGCAAGCTTGTATGGATTTTTTTAAAATAAGCAACGATTTTGATAAACCTGGAGAATCATGCCCTTAAAAACATTTCATTGAACACGTGTTTCATGGTTTATTGGAATTCACCCCCTTATTGTGCAAATTAGGGGTCGAAAAATTCTATGGAAAATAATTAAAATCTGCTCCAATTTCTAAGAAATTTATTATTTGAGCTCCTAAATATAAATAACAGTCTTCTATACACGGTTATTTTTTTATCACCCTGGAAAATTTAAGGGACGCTTCACAACATGGTATTAGAATGATTTAAATATAAATAAAAAAAATAACCCCCCTCCTTAATTTTATATTAATTTTTTAAAAAATACAAAAAATGCTGCACTAGTTGAGAGCAGCATTTTTAGAGATTTTTTTATTTTTTTATATATATTTTTTTAATTTTATATTTAATTTTTTTTATTTTTTATATAATATTGGATGTGTCCTGAAGCGTCCCTAAAATTTTCCAGGGTGATAAAAAAATAACCGTGTATAATAGGCTACAAAATTATTTAACGGGAAAATATTAAATTCCCACGGGAAAACAATATTAATGCGGGCGAAGCCGCGAGCGGAAAGCTACCTATTAATAGCAGTCGCAGTTGCCACAATATTTGTAAAATCTAATAAAACACCGTACCTATTTGCCAAAATTCAAAATATACCTAATCACCATTGAGAATAAAAAATAATTCAAATAGTTAGTATTAGTACCTACATTAATTTTATTTATTTATAGTCAGGCAACTTATGTTCATTAATAATCTTTACGTATTACTTACCTATATTATCTTTTACTATGTATGTACCTAACATAGTGAATGTACCACTTCTAAGGTGTTATTAAAAATTCAGATTTGTAAAATTAGTTTTGAAATCCCCCATACAAAATAGTTAGGTCGTGGTTAGGTCAGTGAAAAAAATCACTGTGGTTTTATGAAACGAACATGCAAGTGAGACTTTTTTTCGGTTAGTAGGCATTTAACTGAAAATATCCGAAAAATTATTAAATAGGGTACTTAAGTACTTATTAAAAATCGCGTTTTTAATCTTAACCTAAATCTTTTTGTTCTGAAATGAAAATTATAAATAAAAAACAAATTGAGATATAAAAAAAAGGAATTGATATAATAACCAAAAAGCAATAAAGAAAAACAAAATAATAAAACAAGTAATTTTTGAAAAAATAACTAGGTACACCAGGAATCGGGATCGAACTACTGCCACACAGATTTAAAAACGAAGATCAAACGAATAGATAGACCAATCCTGACCTTTTTGAAGTGGTGAAATTTAAGATGTCATGTTTTTGTGTAATTCGACCATAATTCGACATTACACTTTCAAATGTATAGGGATTAAAAAATTAATTTTACAATTTCGAATTTTCAATGACGCCATTACTATTATAATTATGTCAAAAAAATATGTAAAAAATAATTTAACTCAATGCTATGTATGCTAGTTCGTAAGGTCTGTGACCTTACGAACTAGCATACATAAATAGTGCCATCTATGAGTGAGCAGTATGTAATCAAATAGTTAAAGCAGACATTGCGTGCTTCTTTAAGCTATGCTTTTGAGAGATACATTGAAGTTCACATAATTTGTCGCTAGGAGTGCTATAAATTTATAAAAAGAGATGTTAAACCGTTCTAGCATGACTTAAAAACGTATTTTGATACTTCCCACGTGCTAAGTGTTTTTTTTAATATAATCAATACTTTTCTGAACCTCCTTGTTGACTTTTACTAAATTCACAAAAAAGTCATTACAAAAATCGATTAAAGTAGCGCCATCTGTTGATGCTTTCATCGAATTATTTTACTTTTGTTCGTGATGGGTCCCCGTGGTCTGACTAAGGCCTAATCGCTGTACTATAACTGGTCAGGGTATAGGCTCGTGCTCGTCGTTGGGGACGTATATGAGCTGTGATGATGATGATGATCTTTAGAGACGGTCGCAATGGCTGCTATTGTACAATTATTGTGTATAAATCGCAAGTTCTTATTATGGAACGCTAGATGCGCTACGACAGCGCCACATGCGAGCGACTGACGAACTAAAATGCACGTCAACGCTTGGACACAATTACCACAGACCACTAAGAGATTCTTTGTTGATCGCGTTGCCATTGTACAGTACAATTTAGCAACCGGTTGCTTTGTTCCGTAATAAGCCTGCCGGTCTCCACAGCACTAATCCACACGACACGGCACTGTGAAAATATCTAAATTAATCTTGCCATTTCAACAGCAGCTGTAGTCTAATTTTTTACTGCACATGCCGTAGAACTAAGTCTGTTAGAAAACGTAGGCTTAATGCATAAGTTGAAGAAGAGAGTGTCAGTTAGTAAGTTTGCTCGTCACCGAAAACATAACATTACCAGTTAAGGATCTGTCCCAAATTGTAGGTGGAACTTTCAAATGAGGCTGCTACAACTTTGAATCACACTCATAGGGGAATAAACCCTATACAACTTGGGGCGCGGGAGGAGGGGAACGCCTGGGCATGCGACGCCGGGCTATAAGTCCTGTCCTCTAAGTCCGTCATACACGTCCACGCTGCCCCAGGTATTGCCGACGTACAAACCTGGGGCGGACCCACTGATGTGGGTCGTGCGCCCTGGAAATGATTCAGATTGTCAACGGGCGTCGCATCACTTACCACCTGCCTCGGATCTGAGTCAGCCAAGTATGACGGGCGTGCCTGGTACAGCTCTCCCACTGGCCAGGTGTAACCCAAACCCAATTCCCGTCCATATTTATCCCTACCCTTGTCCCATCCTTCTTCCTTAGTCCAATCACGCACAGCCGAACAGTGGCGGCGCATAACCACACCCAGGCCAACCTAGCCTAGGGGCACTAAATTCCCCCTGAAAGTTGGTACCACACCAGCCATGGGCCAGCTGGTGTGAGTTACACGTTGGCTTCTAGCCATACAGCCCAAAAAAGACACAATGGACATACAAAAAGATACAGTAAGACGACCCCAGGAGGGTCCCACCAATGGTGGGGAGTCCCTCACCGGGCCTAGCCCGGTCCGTCCCGCGTATTCTGGGGGGGACAACGTGTGCCCAGTCTCTGGCGAAAGCCTAAGCTTATCCGGCCTAGTAGAGGCCATGAAGACGGTCGACAACACCGGGACCGTCACCCCATGGACAGTCGTGGCTCATAAGCGCCCTTGCAAAAGGAGCGCTAATGCAGCCACACACACAAACATACACACACAAGGGCCAAAGGGTCTACCGGAACGCAGTCGCCCCAACAGGCGCGCGAGAAGGGAAGCTCTGCGGCCCACAACCAGCACAGCGACGGCCACCGCAGCAGTGGAAACACAGCGCGAACGTGTAGAAATACAGGGGCCGTCGCAGACACAAACACCAACACCACAACCAGCCCCACCACCACCACCCTCCAGTCAGCGGAGCGGGAAGCGGAAGCCGAGGGGCAAACGAGGACGGCGGACTGCTGCGGCGGCTCCCACTGCTCCTGAAAAGGAACAGCCTGGTGCTGGACAGAGTTCAGGCGGGCCAGCTTCATCGAAGCGAACTCGTCTGGACGAAACCCAGTCACCCAGGGGGGATGCCAGACCTCACGGCCGAACAGGCAGAGTGGCTGAGGGAGACTATCGATGATAGGATCCTGCAGGCCATACTGTCTCCTCCGTACCCGAGCGCGCAGGCTCCATCTTTCCGCGGACGGCCCTTTCTTTTAGAGGGGGTCCTAGCGATGTGGTGTGAGAATGCGAACGCACTCAGCTGGCTGGAGAAGGTGGTAAAAACCATCCCGTCGCCTATAGCCGATACCACTCTGGCTGTCATCAGACAATCGGAGATGAAGAAGAGGCTCAGGGCGGGACTTCTTGTCCACACGCGCATCACCGATGCTGTAACGCTGCAGAGAGTCCTTTGTGCCCAAAACCCATGGTACAAAGTTGATTCCTGGCAGTGTTACGACATGACGGTAGATGATAAGGCGCAAGAACCAGAATCCAAAGAAAAGGTGGTGCACCTGATCCTTGGGATACCGGAGGACCAGAAGCAGGGAATTCTGGATAGGGACCGCCGGGTGGCTCACATGTCTGGTAGCGGGTACATCCGCTTCTTCACCCCGGAGGAGATGAAAAAACCAGATGAGCCACCGGCCGACAATCAAGCAGCGGCGAAGCTGCAACCGAGGACCTCCTCCCCGGAGCCCTCCACCTCGGCTCCCCAACAGGGTTCGAGCCAGATGGAGACCACCTTGCCGCTGACGGTAGGAGTAGGGGACACCAGCGACGAAGATGACGTGTTGCGGAGTCCCTAACAGCCTACACGTAATCCAAACAAACCTCCAGCACAAACAGATAGCGGCGGCTACACTGCGTAGAGTGCTGGAGGCAAATACCAAGACCGTCGCCCTGATCCAGGAACCCTGGATCAGGAACAGCAGAATCTGCGGTCTGAACAACATCGGTGGTAAGTTACTGGTAAACACATCAGTGGAAAAACCGAGAACCTGTATTTATATACCAAACTCTGTAAAAACAACTATGCTTAACCAATTCTGTTCTAGAGATCTTACCGCAGTGACGCTCTCCACAGAAAATCAAACCACCCTTGTACTAGCTTCTGCATATATGCCGAACGAAGAGGACATTCCTCCAAGGGAAATGATGGAACTAGTACAACACTGCGAGAACCATGGCTGGGAACTGATCATTGCGGCGGACTGCAATGCACATCATCCGCTGTGGGGAAGTAAGGACACAAATAAAAGAGGTGAGTTACTAACCGAATACCTATTCCAAACAAACCTTAATATAATGAATAAAGGCACAGAACCAACCTTTGTAAGTTCTAGGTATCAAACCATCATTGACATTACTTTGGCAACACATACGGCGGCGAACCTCATTAAAGGTTGGCACGTATCGAACGAACCATCCTTCGCGGACCACCGTCGAGTGTGTTTCCAACTACTCTATAGATTACCAGACCCTGCTCCCTATCGCAACCCCCGTAAAACTGATATAGCAAGGTACACTAACGCACTTAAAAAAGCACTAGACGGAACGTACGCTAGCGGCGAAATACCTAGCATAAACAGTATTGAAGAAAAAGTACAACTCCTCACTTCAGCAATCGTCGAAAGTTACGAGTTGGCATGCCCGATGTCCATACCGAAAAATCTCAACAAAAATCTCTGGTGGGGGCCAGAACTTGAGAGGCTAAGGAAAAAACTCAGGGCACTCTTCAATAAAGCAAAAAACACAAGAACTCCCGACGACTGGGACAGATACAAAGACGCGCAGAAATACTACAAGAAGAGGATCAGATTCCGGAGAACGGAAGCCTGGCAAAATTTCTGCAGCAGCATAAACTCAACAAACCAAGCCGCTAGAATAAAAAAAATATTGTCCAAGGGAAACACAGAGCTCCTTGGCAACATCAAAAAAGAAGACGGCACCTATACTAGATCTGAAGAGGAAACCAGCGCGGTACTGCTGGAAACACACTTTCCCGATTGTCAAATCGCGTCAGACCTGGAATGGTCTGACGAGCACTACAGCACCCCGTCTACCGAAGAATGGAAGGCTGCCAGCAAAGTAGTAACTGCGGATAGAATAGAATGGGCTATCAAAAGCTTTAAACCATTCAAATCCGCAGGACTGGATGGAATATTCCCAGCGCTGCTACAATGGCATCCCAACTTAACAGTAAAATACTTAGAACCCATATATAAGGCCTGCATAGCCTTCAAATATATTCCAAAACAATGAAGAGAGGCGAAGGTAGTATTCCTACCCAAACCGGGGAAAGAAGACTACACTACGGCGAAATCCTTCAGACCAATAAGTCTAACATCATTCCTGCTCAAAACACTGGAAAGATTGGTAGACCGACACCTAAGGGATGGAGTACTCCATGAAAGACCCTTACATCCCCAGCAGCACGCCTATAGGAAGGGCAGGTCCACAGAGTCGGCACTACATATGGTGGTCCGTAAAATAGAGTCGGCCATACACAATAAATCCTCAACCCTAGGCGCCTTCATAGACATAGAAGGAGCTTTCGACAAAACAATGCACAACAGCATTAACCACGCCCTTCAAAAGTACGATATAGAACCAGCAATAACAAAATAGATCACGGAGCTGGTAAGCAAAAGGGCGGTTCAGATAGTGGGGAACAACACCATCAGAGCAAAAGTGGTTAAAGGATGTCCCCAGGGGGGGGTCCTGTCCCCACTTCTGTGGAACATAGTAGTAGACAGCCTCCTAAGGAAACTAAACGACAGAGGCTATACTACTATTGGTTATGCAGACGACCTGGCAATACTGATAAATGGGACCGCAGAAAACATATTATGCAAAGAAATGCGTGAAGCCCTAGTATTAGTAGAACATTGGTGTGACGAACATCAACTGTCAGTAAATCCAAACAAAACAGAACTTATACTTTTCACCAACAAAAGAAAGTTACCAGAACTACAACTACCAAAATTCTTTAACACCAAACTCTCCCTATCATCACAAGTCAAATATCTGGGCATAATCTTTGACAACAAATTAAACTGGGCGAGTCACATAGAAACAAAAACAAAGAAGGCATGCTTGGCGTTTAACCAATGTAGGAGACTCGTTGGTAAGAAATGGGGTCTCAATCCAAAAATCACACTATGGTTATACACTGCAGTTATCAGACCCTCTATAACCTATGGATCAGTGGTTTGGTGGCCCAGAACCCAACTGATCACAGCAAAAGCTAAGCTCCAAAGTCTACAACGCTTAGCAACTACATCGACCAGTGGATGTATGAGAACCACTCCATCAGCTTCCCTAGAGTACCTCTTACAACTGAGACCTCTAGATCTAGTCATACAAGAGGAGGCGAAAGCAGCAGCCCTAAGACTAAGATCGCAGGGACTATGGAAAAACAACATAGGAAAAACACACACGATAATCCTAGATTGGATTACAAAAGAAATACCTTTTCTCGATGCACCAATCGATAGAATACCATGCCACCATGTCTTCGACAGAAGATACGATATCCAACTTACAGCAGAATCGAAAGATTGCTCTGACATCAAAGAAGTTAGGATATACACAGACGGCTCCAAGACCACTGATGGAACTGGGGCAGGCGTCTTCTCAAACGACCTTAATATCAAATTATCAATAACCCTAGACAGACGGAACACCATCTTCCAAGCAGAGTGCATTGGCATCACCAGGGCGGCACAGGCGATTGCAGCTAGAGGTGTTACTAATCTTAACATAAAGATTATCACAGACAGCGCGTCTGTCCTGCAGGCCCTCCAAAACAATACTATTAACTCTGTCCTTATACTGGAATGTTATAACATGCTCCAAGCCATATCAGATACAAACCGGGTAACTCTGCAATGGATTAAAGGACACAGTAACTCACTTGGTAACGACGCAGCAGATGAACTGGCTAAGAGGGGTTCAAACACGAAAATGTACGGACCAGAGCCCCTACTACCCATTCCACAGGCCCAGATAAAAACCTGGCTGCGTGAAAAAACAGGGATGCAAACAGACAAAAGATGCAATCCCGGTACCATCAAAGAAGCTTGCCCGATCCCTCATCAGACTAAAGAGAGACAAAATCCGAAAAGTTATAGCTACTATAACCGGACACTGTTTACTAAACAAACACCTATTCACAATAGGGGTGACAGACAGCCCTCTATGCAGAGGGTGCATGGAGGCAGAAGAAACGCCACAGCACGTCCTTTTGGAATGCACAAGCGTGGCCGATCAACGGGCAAAACTTCTCCACTCCCCGGCATCTATGCCGGAAGCATGCAGCAGCCCACAGAGGCTGCTGGCGTTCTGGGGAGACCTGGGATGGATGGAGTAGGGTGGAAGCAAACGTAGATTAGGACGCACAATGGCCCAATCATGAGGCTAAGTGCGTAAGAGCCCAGCCAAACTAACTAACTAACTAAAACCCTATACAACGATCGCTTGAAACAGTATAGAACCGCAGTAAGGATGAGATGGCACTATACTACAAGAGCCCGGCACCGTCCACGTTGGGACATAATGATCTGACTATTTAAGTATGGGTTTTTTTGTTATAGAAGGCCAAGCAAATGACCCTTTTCCACGGTGGTAAGTGGCAATAGAGTCCAAATAACTACGAAACTGCGCGGGTATTTGTAAATTTACGCAAAAAAGAAATTATACAGCTCCATAGAGAACATCTCACCTGGTGTCTGCTTGGTTACGCAACCAATTCGGCAGCGCGTGGACAGAATGTTAATGGCAGTGGTGCCACGCTGGTCTCGCCACCACTAATTAGTAAAGCGCTGTATGGTGGCTCACTCATTAGACCGCCAGTCGCACTGCGACTGGTTGCGCCGCCATGGTGACACGGTGAAATATCATCATCACAGCCCATATACGACCCCACCGAGGGGCTCGAGCCTACCCTATATTAGGGTGATTAGGCCTTAGTCAACCACGCTGGCCCAGTGCGGATTGGTCGACTTCACATACATCATTGAATTTCTTCGCAGATGTATGCAGGTTGCCTCACGATGTTTTCCTTCACCGTAGGAGCGTCAGACAAATGTACATATGAAATTCGAAACGAAAAACACATTGGTACATGGCAGGTCTCGAACCCCGACCCCCCGATTGGAAGGCAAGTGCCGAGTCCACTGCGCCACCGACGCTCTATATAAATAGCCCTAAGTGTATGTAACCATTTCTTTTTATGTATATTCATAAACTATATTGTAAGCAAAATGGAAAATTGTATTATTTTATAACATAGTAAATAATAATCTCGTATCTGTGTTTGTTATGGAGCTCCTCCGAAACCGATTTTCATGATTTTTTCTATACACCTCTGCATGTACACGTGCATCGACATCCCACGGAGTTTGGCCCGCAAGAACGCAGGAGAATTATACCCCTAGGCGATAAGGGTGGCGCTCTTCAGAAATTTTGGAGTGTTTAGCTTCATTAAAGCAAAACGTAGTTCGCGGGCACAGCAAATTTTATATATATATATTTAATTAAATAAAACAATAGTCTAGCTCTCATGCCACTCAGTTATTATGAAGATTTTGAGCTATTTTCCAACTATGCCAATTTCTAAACACGGGTAACTTTGACCCAACCTGGAGCTTAATGTTTAATGCTTAATTTTCTAGTTGGATGGCGCGCCGGGATAGCGGTGTTTCTGTTTCAATATTGTTTTAACCCTGCTCTTAACCATCATGGTAAGACCCCTGGAATGACTATTGTCAATATACCGGCGTCGCAGACAATTTAACAGAGCGGCAACTGTCGTGCTTAGAAATTATCGTGCCTCGCTGGTTAAATATAAGAGGGAACGTTGAAACTAAATGCACACTCCAGACTGATTTTGCGTGCTAGTGCTTCAGACCAGGTGGTGATTTTGCAGAATAGTTGGGAGCTGGAAATTCTTAAGTTTTATGAATATCGCTCTGTTGATTATTATTACAAATAATTATCAACCAGAGCGCTCTGATTCGTCTTATCATCATTGCAATAACTTTTAGTTCTCCTATTCAATTATACACCGTGAATTTCGAATTACCCAAGAAACTTACAAATTGTATAAATAAAAGTAGTGAGAACAATTATAAACAGCAAACGCGCTACAAAAAAGCCCGAGTGATAATTACTGAGGTTTTCGTATAAGTGGTGGCGAAGGTCAATCTTTGTGATGTTGGTGGAGAACCCGCAAATAATACATTTCGTTGCCTGTTTCAAAATTTGCTTACTCATGTAAATTATTTGCGGCGAACCGTTTCAGTCATAATGTAAAATTGCAACGTTAACAACAATATAGCTCCTCAAACGACATGACATTAGTACTCCCACCTCACTCCTCCATTTTTCATGACAACTAACTTTGGAATTCCATACCTGAGAATATAAGGCGTGCACCATCTCATGATTCTTTCAAGCGAGCTATAAAAATACATTTTCTGCAGCTAGAATGTTAGTTTTTTTCCGTTCGTTAGTACTATAGGTATGTAGTATACCTATGTATATTATGTAGTTTATTTTGTAGGCATATTTACTTATTAATAACAAGTGGTAAGTAGTTAAGGATCCCCCTCAGCCTTCTATATTAGATTAAGGGGGCGAACTCAGCAGAACAAGTACGATTCCAAGAAAGCTACATATTATGCAAACGCCGAGCTCGCCTGAGCATAGAGTTAAGGTTTTGCGTCACTCTCGTGCTAGCTTCCAAATCGGCAGCACCTCTTCTAGTTTAGTTAGGATTAAGAAATTGTATTTAAATAAAACTGGATTTTTTAAAAGACTAAGAAGCTTCCAAAACTTGACTAAGTATATGTATTCTATTATTATGTTAGAATTTCACGGTCTCGTCGTTTTATGTCTCCAATTAATCTTTCTTCTACTATTAGGTTGCCTGGCAGAGATTGCCACTTTGGCAATAAGGCCGCATTTTGTTATAAGGACTGTTTTTTAAGGAAAATTCTTGTGACTATTTCTATTGCAATAAAGTTGTACATACATACATACATCACTACATCAGCTAGCTGTAATCGTTTGTCACTATAGTAAAAGGTAAGATAGCCAGTTCCTCTGTTGACGAGGAATCGAGAGAACGTCATATTTCAGCTATCGGCCTGAAACACCGCAGCAGGGCATATTATGTCAGACACAGTTACCACTTAATTGCATTAGGAACAATTTAACAATTCATAATTTTTTTCCCCTGTATTGTTACAGAGTCGTCAATTGTAAGCTGACCTCAAAGCAAAAGTTTGAGCTCAACTTCCATTATAAGATTAGATGTATCAGTTCTCTTCTTACTGTGTCGTTACCACTGTGTTAATAAAACTACGTTTATATTCACCAACACAAAATAAAAAATACCTTTGCAATAATAATGTCTAGATAGAAAATGTCCAATGAATAGGTGCATATTTGCACCATATTCACTTGAAAACGCAGCACTTTCGAATAAAGACGTAGAGGGAATATTTGATAGACTTACCAAAAGGGAGCCTCTCACAAAATTTCAAATAAGTATGATAATCTAAGAAGAAGGGTGCTGTCCCGCGGACTAACTGTTGAACTCTCAACTCGATTTTCGGAGCTGGGAAATATCGACTATGTAGATCGGAAACTAAAATTCCCCTCAGAATAATAAGGTTCTTGTTTCAATTGTAAATGAGAGATGTCACAAGTTGCCAGCTTGTTGGCCTTTGTCTAACTAATGTCAATTTCCAACAGTAATTTTTGGCATTGTCGAAGTTTGTTTGTGCTTATTACGGTCAGGGTGAGCCTAAACAAAAACTTAACCCTCATTAGTTTAATGACGGTGGAACCGTTTTGCTAGAATCAGATATGTATTCTTGCTAATGCAATGACTCTAGAACAATGGAGAAATCTCATGATGTTGAAACAGTTTTTTAACTAAGGGGATAAGCTGTAACTTACGTCACATGTGTAAACCTGAATCGCAAGCGTAATGAAGAAAGTAGCGCTACTTTCGCATTTTCAAGCAAATTCGATTAACTGTACCGCCACAAATATAAACCATATAGTTCTCAACTTCATAATTGATATTGTTGAACATAATATCTAAACATTCTTGAAGACGGAAATGTGATTAATAATATTTCACTCCATAGAAAAAAATCCAAAGATTTCTCTGTTCAATATTTTAAAACTGCTGTGAATTAGCAAATACAATAACAAATGACATAAAAGTTTTACCAATAGATGTACATTTTTATAGTCTAGAAAATTGCAATTTTTTATTATTATTTTGTACTCCAGTTTTCCTAAAATCGATTAGTGTGTAAAAGAAGCACTTAAACGACACTAGAAACTATGCAATTATCAACTATATTCCCTTGCAATAAAGCAGTCGCCGGGCACGAGTAGACTTCCTGGAAACCTCGCCATAAGGATAAAGTTCTGAGTGCAGCAAGCGATTTAAGCTCACCCTAGATTAAAACTGCTTTTATTAGATAGTGGAAGATCTAGGCACAATGCACGAAGACCTCTGTAGAGTTTCCCAACAAGTGGGTCCTAGAATAAATACGAACAACACTAATAATTACGGCCGGATACATTCTCATCCTCTCGGAGTGCCCGGCCTGGCGACCTCAGCGCGACGCACTAGCCCTCGCGCTGGGCATAAGTGGGGGTACGCCCGTCGCACTGGCCAGCGTCGTATGCAAGATGCTGACCGGCGCGACGGCGTGGGAAGCTGTCGCCTCCTTCTGCGAGGATGTGATCTCGGCGAAGGAGGCAGCGGAGAGGGCGCGAGAGGACGACCGTCTCGCCGCACCGCTCCGACGCAGGCGGTTGGGTAGGAGGAGGCGCGCGTTCCTGGACGGCGCCGCCAACTCCCTTAAACAAGCCGGGGATGAAATGGCCCGGCCGGCTGACAACCGGTCGGGAGACTTACGTTTCCATTTCCATCCCTAGTCTGCCCCCTGGGGGTCGCATTATGGCACTTGGCGAACCCTCCGTAGAGTAGTCCCAGCGCTTGGGTCAGCAGTGCTGGCTCACCGTTGGGCCTGTCTCCGGGGGGTGTGTTCGGCGAATGACTAGCGCCGATCCCGAACGTGCCTCTATGGGGGTAGAAGTTGCTGCTGGCTTAGCCAGGTATGGGGTTAAATCGTAAAGAGATTTCCCCGCCAAAAAAGGCCCCCCACAAGGTGCGGGATGCGCAGAACCGATCGTTTTGGAGATCCCTGAGGAAAGCCTATGTTCAACAGTGGACGTCTCTTGGCTGAAATGATAATCACGAAAAGAACAAGCAAGAAACTCGGAAGGTCTCTTCTTTTAAATTGTCGTTTACAATTTCGGTTTTAACACACTTTAATAACAGAAGCATTTGCAAAATATCGTTCTACCGTATAATTGTTGCATCTGATATCTCACTTCTGCTCTCTATTTCTTATTTGAATGCGTATCGAGTATCGTGACCTACATCAAAGTTTTATTTACCTTACACATCCTTAGCCTTAACTTTAACTAAGTAAATAAGAGCTGCCTGATAGAGCCAATGTTGAAAACGTAAATTCGATTTGTCTCAGAAATGAGAGGATCCTTGCTGAAAATCAAGATAGCTGAACTAACAGACTAAGACATTTGTCAATTACGCACGTTCCGTGATATCCGTGCCGACCTCTCCATAATACCATTGTGCCATAATTAATTCATAAACTGCTTACGCTCATTGAATTCTCAAAGTTGAGTATAGTCTTCTCTCACTCCAGTCTTTCACTCGACACTCCACTCTAGGGTGTATTGTCGTAAAGATTGTTTGTCTTGTCCGATATCAAAAAGCACAATTTCATAACTTGTATTATCCATACCATATACTTTTTGCTAACCTATCAAAAATCGAGTCGAAGAGAAATCAACGTTACGTTAATCAATATTCGACGATTCTTGTCCCACATTTCAATTCACTATTTTCATCCTGTTACTAGGTACTACTTTCATACTCATTTAATCAGAATTTGAGGTAGAAATAATTATTTAACAATTTGAGTTTTAAATAACTTGTTTATTCTTTTAGTTAATATTTTTTAATCTCAATCAAATTTTGTAACATATTTGCATGCCATAATGAGTTACATTATGTCTAAGCTCAAATTTTCTTAATGTAACATAATTGTATCTTGTATCCTATTTAAGCGAATAACAAACTATTTTATCGTTACCAATTAACTGAAATCTTTTTTGGCATTCACATCCATTCGGGCCGTACTAACCCTTTATTGAGTTCATTGTGTACGATCTACTCTTTAAGTAATACCGTTGGAGATCAAATTTAATATACTTACAACATCTTGCCGAACAAGAATTCTTATTGAACGATTTCATAAACGGCTGACTTTAACTTATTGGAGAGTTATCGAAGTCTTTGTGAAACTAAATAAAATTACATAAGCTTAATAATCTTAATTTGTAGGCGTTTTCTTTGTTCAGAAATACGGCATTTCGAGGCCTGCTTATGAATAGTTGTTGATATCAATTAAATTCAATTTATAAAAGGAATCTTGCGTCCAAAAATTTCAACTAATTTAAGATAAATAAGCTATAATTATTTACAATGAATTTGATGTTTGATTATCTCCTATTTGGATTTAACAAATGAAATTTATTTTGTGATGCTTAATTGATTTGGATCTTAAGCTAATAGACAGCGAAAATTAAAAGCCATTGTAATAATAATATTATATTGTTGTGTCCCGACAATTACAGGGAAGATCTTTTGCAGTTCATTCTTCGCGTAACGAGGAATTTTGAGTCGTATCGCTACTTGTGATGAAAAACGGATCGTGTACGACAATCTAAAACACTCATGACAGTGGTTGAACCCACGAGAACCAGCCAAATCCTGTCCCAAGCGAAAGTGGACTCAAAAAAAGGTACTGTCGAGTGTTTGTTGGTGCACTACCGCTGGTGTCATACACTGCCGCTTCTTAAGAGGATTGTGAAGCTGTAAATATTCATACAAAAAGCGATAACGCTTTTCTCCCCCTTTACATAGTCCAATTTTCATAATTTTTGGAAATGTTGTAGATATAACGAAGATCTAGGTTTCTACGTTTTGATTTTGAAGTAATATTGCTCACAATATAAATTATTAGCATCTAAATATCCATATTTTAGACTTAAAACCTACCTCGGGCATTTTTATCTTTTTTGACTAAATGATACTCAATTACAAAAAAAGCAAATCTTACAAACATAGAATAGTATACTGAATCTAATGAGACCAAAAGTGTCTTATTTTGTAAAGGTTTAGGGGGGTAAAACAGTTATCGCCCGAAACAATATTTCAATAAGAAATGTAGGCACTTGCCTCGGACTTTCAACTCTAAGCGGTGTGCAACAAACTGCATTTTTGAAAGTGCATATTCGAGCCATGAATCACAGTCCTCTTAAAATCCAGACATTTACGGCAGATCTGCATTGGCAACGACTGCAAACCTTTATGGAAAAGCCGCGATGTAATCCCCCACAGGCGTTAAGACCCAGCCCGTAACTGACCGGGCTGTCCCAGAGTGGTCCCGAGAATTAGGGTTGCCCAGACC
This sequence comes from Schoenobius gigantellus, assembly GCA_963935595.1. Taxonomy (NCBI): domain Eukaryota; kingdom Metazoa; phylum Arthropoda; class Insecta; order Lepidoptera; family Crambidae; genus Schoenobius; species Schoenobius gigantellus. The sequence continues at coordinate 6,921,738 of OZ012555.1, read as the reverse complement.
CTAGATCGCCCTGACAATGGACAAGATGGACATAGAGGTTGGTTTAGTGGGTATGCCCCGCACTCAGCAGGGGGAGTCGCCACAAGCCTGCCGACTAGCCATCGGCGGGTATACGGTGCGTAACAGCATTCCACCAAAAAAAGAACCATACTTCACAGCAGACGGTCGCCAGATTGGAAGAGCTTCGATTGGAATGTCTGTAACACACATTATACTCCCCGGAACTTGATCCAACAGATTATAACTTGTTTTTGGAATATGGGAAAAAACCAATTCCATTATGGCAATCCCAATCGCCTTCAAGAGTTTGATTGCTTTTGCTCCCACAATTTCTTCAGCAATAGAATCTATGAAGTAAAATGAATAAAATTACTACAGAAAAAAATCGTCTCGGGCGCGATTTGATAAGCCCCGGTGAAATCTTGTATGGCCTACAGAAATTTGTTCCGGTCTGGGACCCGATTCTCATGTAATAGAACTTTTCCGCATGGTAAATTCGTATGCGAATTTTTCGATTCTACTGAAAAGTTCAAATGATTCGTATGAACCGTATTCTGGGGTACCCATAGAACAATATTACCAATCGAACTAGGAAGTCGGAAATAGCATTGACAATTTAATGTTTCGTACGACGGTCATGATGCGTTTTTAAAAACGCTATGGCAACCACTATAATGTACATCATAAAATAGTTCTTTTTGGTAAAAAAATATTACAAAATCTATTTTAACACAAAATATATTTTTAAATGTGATTATATTTTCTAAAAATAATACTTATATTACAAAATATAAAAGTTCAATTTTTAATATTTCGTAAAATACATTGATTGAAACGGAACGCTCCAGACTGCACATTCATAAGTTCTGACGGTAAATGTCATTATTTAAAACAAAGTTTGTCTAAGATAAATATTGAATTGAGACAAATTCTTATTTTATTTATATAATAATCTGTTATGGAGTAAAATAATATTCCATGATAATAATCCAAAAAATTTGCTAGTGCGGAGCAAAGGCTTCGTCTAGTACATTTAGTAGAAACCGATCCACAGCTGAAATGTGGCAAACTTCCAAGCTCATTCACTAAGAATGAAGCTAAAAGACGGTGGATAAACATCAGTGAAGATATAAAACTCCATCACAGGGGCTAAAAAAACTTGGAAGGAGTGGCGCAAGGTAAGTTTTTGAAGTTATCCTCGATGTTATGTGTATGTGGTTCGACGCTTGCTGCCTCTAATTCTTCCACCAAATTGGGGAAGAAGTTCACCAAAAACTCTTCCTCATTCATTTTAATGAGACAAAACACAGAGAGAAAACACAGTTTGAGCCAGCTTCGTGGTTTGAGCTCATTTATACAAAAATAATCACAAACTCCTTGTATTTTTAGAATTTTGACACACTTTTGACAGCTAAATTCGTATACGAACCTCAACTTCGACTGGTCCATAACATTCGTTGCGTTCGAGTGATGTTCGCTCGAATAATTTCGATTGTGAATTTCTGAGAATACACAAACTGTGGTTCCTTCGAAAAAAATTCGAATTTCGAAAATTTTTACGAATGTCAACTTTTTTCGAATGCATGAGAATCGTGTCCATGGGCGTATGTGCATGTGATATTGTATGTTTGTAACTGCACCCATGACACAGGAGAAAATTCTAGTGTGGGGCGACTTTTTTTTTTTTAAAAAAAACGTGTCGACCGAAATTGAAAATCGACATTTTCTTTAAAAATGCAAAATAAATTAAAATATTAATAAAATCAATAAAGAAAAAATGTCGTCTGGGGCGAGGTTTGAACCCGCGTCTTTTATTCATTTTTCTCACAATTTATTTTGCATTTTTTAAGAAAATGCAAAGTTCTATATAAATAAAATATATGAAGTACATAAAAATGGTGGAAGTGCAAAGATAATAATATACATACTTCTATTGATGAAATATATAATAGGCTAGATGAATGAAAGAAAATTATCTCTATCAAGCAAACGGCAATTTACATGTAGTTTATATGGCCGTACTCAACAATGACGTCACGGTTGATGTCGGATCTCTGTGTCTCATCATCACAGCTCATATACATCCCCACCGAGGGGTACGAGCCTACCCTAATCAGTTATGGTAGGGCGATTTGGCCTTAGTCAAACCACGCTGGCCCAGTGCGGATTGGTTGACTTCACATACATCCTTTGAATTACTTCGCAGGTGTATGCAGGTTTTCTCACGATAATTTCCTTCACCGTAGGAGCGTCAGATAAATGAACATATGAAATTCGTGGAAAGAGAAACACATTGGTACATGGCAGGATCGATCGCGGGCCTCCCGATTCTACTCGGAGCAGAGTCCAATGCTGAGGCCACAGCGCCACCGACGCTCGTATATCGCGCACGGTACTTATCTCTCTGTCTAATGGCTTAAAATGCTTGTATCTAATATATTTCTAGGCCGATTTTAATTCTAATTTCATATGATTGCATCTTTTTCTACGGTGTTTTAATATTTTATGACGAGACGTGAAAATTATAATTCAGTCGTCATTCCAATTTCATGAAATGTATTTTATTTTCGTTTAACTTTTTCCATAAAAGAGCAAATTTCACATGTGAGAATCTAATATTCCCTAATATTCCCATTCTTTTGATTTATAATAGAATCCAAGCATCTCATATTATCATGGTCTACTGGCAAAATGAACGCTCACAAAGGGGGTACAAATTGAAGGCGCTCAAGGACCATGCCGTGCTTCACAGGTAATATTCCCTTTCAGACACTCATTCAAACAAGCCTCCATATGACGCACACGTATTTCTATGGGAATTAAATTTTCATTTAATTTTGTATTTGTTAGAGCAACTTCGTTTCATTTTTCAGATTTTGATCTTTATTGAGATAAAAAATATTTTGTTTCAATTGCGGTTCTTTGAGCTCCTCTGTTTTACTTAGTAGTTTAGTATGTCCGTAGTTTAGTTTTGATGTTGGTAAAAATTTTATGTATGGTTTGGTTCTGGTCACGTCTGGTTAGCTTCCATTGACTTACCCAAGGTTGTCGCTACAGTAACAATGATAAACATTGTTTTGTTCGAATAATTGTTATTCAGTTCTTTAAGTGGTAAAGTATTTAAAGTGAATCTCGTATCATTCTTTGGTGTTATAGTCACGTAACAAAATTTTTGTCACGCAACATAAATCCACAAACTATTCTGGTCATTGGTCTGGTCATTGGTCAGCTGATGGAAAGTATGATGACTAAGATGGAAACGAAAACACAAAATTGATTTTTTTTAATGTAAGCTAGACAATAAAAACAAAACATTGCATTAACTAGCATACGTGATAACAAATAGTGCAACTTTTCCACCTGTAAGATATCCTTGTTATGAATCAAGGGATCAAACAGATAAATGATACCTAATTTTCTATGTTTCTCAATTATTATGTTTTTCAACTTTACTATTTCTTTGGCCTCATAAAAAATAAAACATTATTTCGATCCTCACACACTGAACCTGCAGTATTGCCAGGTTGATATTATCCGGGAAACCCGATTTCTACATTGAGGCAAAAAAGCTGCAATTCATTTTTATTGTCCATTGTATAGTTCGATTTCTCTATCTCAATACAAACTTGATTGTTGTTTAAACCTTTAAGAGAAATGAAACTATGCTAGAAACCTCATTGGTTAGGTCCGTTCAATTTTGTGTCCCGTTCAAAACATGTGGCTCGGTCGTAACAGAGAAATACGCACGCAATCCCGTAGTGATGTTCTGTTAGTATCGGATCTTGTGCCATAATATCCGTACATCATAGCGTTTATTTTACAGAATCATACTTTGCCTACTGCTGAAGGTGCTGTTTGAAAACGTGTTCGGAATGAAAATCATTGATACGGCACCAATGACAGTAAAAGATTAATAATTTTGATACCATTTTCCGAGGAACAAAAATAATTGATGCTAAATTCCGATAACTAGGAACTTATTAAATAACTTATTCAGTGTGATGGTCAGAATAATATTGTAATGATTGACGTGCTTACAAGTGGGTATAAAGATTATAAGTACATAACCAAAATTCATTCTAACTATACATCATCTACATACATTTTGGCACCGCGGACAAAAAAGCATTTGTGCTAGTCAGTCGTCGAGTACAGCCGAGGAGAAAAGTTGAGTGTTTTCTAACATGACAAAACTGTGGTATTATTTATATCTATACTAATATTATAAAGAGAAAAGATTTGATTGTTTGTTTGTTTGTATTGAATAGGCTCCGAAACTAATGAACCGATTTTGATGAAAGTTGGTATAGGGATAGTTCGAGACCAGGGGAAGGACATAGGGTAATTTTCCTACGGAAAAAATCTGACGGGAAAAGTGTTCCTAAGGGAAAAGTTAGTTGTAATGCAAACAAAGTTGCATACGGTCAGCTAGTGATTGTATAATCAAAATAATTATTGAGCAGACTTGCAGTCGCGTAAATTATTCTCGTTTGAATCGATAATAAGAAACATGAATTTTACTGTGCTGCATTTTAGGCATAATATTTTAAAAATCTGCTTAACGTTAACGTAATGGATATGTAGGGATATAACAGCTTAAAGAGCTTTAATCGGGACCGTTTAAATGTAAATCTGAAACGATATCCGTATATTATCCCTATTTAGGGATCCGACACCGACCAACGCGGTGTGTTCTGAAAGAGAAGCGGCAATAAAGTTATATGTTACGAGTATTCAATTCTAAGTTTAGAAGATTTTATTGCACTCGTGAATTAAAGAGATGATATGATATCTTGAAATGATGTTATTTTGTCAAATGTAGTCAATGCTGAAAGATGGGTGAATATAATCAGGTTATAAATATAATTTCATCAAATTTTTTTGCTAGATGTTTGAATACAGCAGAAAATCTGGTCAATTTTCTAGGTTTTTGATAGTTTAAATCTCTTTTGCTAATTATTTTATAGTTCGTTTTTTTACACAACAAAGGTAGCAAACAAACATAATAATATGTATGGGGTTGGGGTGCCCGATGGTAAGCAATCACCACAACCTATGAACGCTTGCAATACTAGTGGCATCACTCGTGCTGTGCCGACTTTGGAGATAGGTACCTAAGTCTTTTTTGAAAGAGAAAACCTCAAAAGGGAAATGTTTCGAGGACCGTACCGTTCGTGAACATTTTGGTATGCTAACGGACTCGCATTTCGGTAAAACGTGGCCATTGGCTTCATATCGAACAATTCATTAGAACGCACCCCGTTTTATAATTGGTAAAACAAGTCTCTCTTCTGACTTAAGAGGAAACAGTAAGGTCTAGAGAGCTAATTAGGTATTTGTAAATATCATTGCGTCGGTAGCGCTGTGGACTCAGCACTAATCGGGAGATCTGGGGTTCGATCCTGCTATTTACTAATATGTTTTTGGAATTTCATTTGTCCGCCGCTCCTACGGCGAAGGAAAACATCGCAAGGCAACCTGCATATATCTGCGAAGAAATTCAAAGGTGTATGTGAAGTCGACCAATACGCACTGGGCCAGCGTGATTGACTATATGGGAAGGCCTTAACACTCTAACTTAGGGTAGGCTCGAGCCCCTCGATGGTGACGTTTATGAGCTGCGATGAAATATCATTCCTGTTGTGACTGTGCCCGAGCAAACGAGTTGGGTGCGATAGTGACAACTCGCACCGAAGATAACAATGAAAAGTGCACAAAATAAACGTTTTGTAGAAAAGCAAGACCGATTTAGTTACTTTTGCATTAAAAATTAAGGAAAGACTTTGGCTGTGTTTATATGTTTTACTTTAGGGTTCCGTACTCAAAGGGTAAAAACGGGTCCCTATTACAAGAGTCCGCTGTCCGTCTGTCTGTCCGTCCGTCTGTCCGTCCGTCTATCTGTCACCAGGCTGTATCTCATGAACCGTGATAGCTAGACAGTTCAAATTTTTACAGATGATGTATTTCTGTTGCCGATATAACAACAAATACTAAGTTGTTTGCTAGATGTTTGAATACAGCAGAAAATCTGGCCAATTTTGTAGGTTTTTTTTAATTTAAATATCTTTTGATAATCTATACTAATATTATAAAGAGGAAAGATTTGATTGTTTGTTTGTATTGACTAGACTACTAAACCGATTTGACTGATGAAAGTTGGTATAGGGATAGTTCGAGACTAGGGGAAGGACATATTTTCCTATGGGAAAAATCTGACGGCAAAAGTTAGTTATAACGCAAACAAAGTTGCATACGGTCAGCTAGTTACTTAATAAAAAGGAAAACATAGGAACATGATATAGTGGCCATAGATATTTTTTTTAAGGAGCAGCAGCTGTGCTATCCAGGTAGGGAAACAGGGGACCTCATTTGTATAAAAAACGGCCCGTATGATTTCCTTCTTTTAATTCCAAATAGGTACTTCTTTTAATAATTTATATATGAATTTAACCTATAAAATCACTCCCGCCGCCCTACCGCCTAACTAATAGCGATTAACGATGGCGATAGGGAGGCACTTGCTATCGTTTTAATTTCACGAGTGTGCTATGATAGGCGGGTACGAAATCACAAGATTAGGGAGCTAAAACTATAATGAGTGAATTAGGCGGTAGAGCCGCCGCCTATCGCAAACTCGTGGAATTAAAACGATAACGAATGCCTTGCTATCGCCATCGTTAATTGTTATTCGTTAGGCGGAAGGGCCACCGATTTCACCATCTAAAAACTATAACATTTAGCAAAAATCTAAGGGCGTTGATAATAAAAAGAAATATTATCTTGATATTATACAGTGTATTAGTGACGGTGTCCCTTTTCTTTCAACAGGGAGTTCAGACCATGTTCCTAATTTTAAAATCACTGAAATTTTCTCCCGGACAATTCATAAATTTTCCGTTTTTTTTCTTCTAAATTTTGTGGTGTAATATAACTAAGTTAACGTTTACAAATCATATTCTGTCAAAAAACTATAATAAATACACAAAAAAGTAACTTTGCAATGTAAATCGTATAACATTTCCATCATACGGTGCGCAGAATCAGCTGTTTGGGTCATCGAACGTCATCGCACTGGTGTGAGCGGAACAAAAATGATTACATACATTGCGCCATACATTGCGTAACATTAATAAAAATTTAAAATAAAACCTTTTTTCGCTTTATATGCTTTTCCGGGAAAAATAAACATCGGTAAACAAATTTTAACATTGGTCTGAACTCACTTTTAAAAGAAAAGGGACACCGTCACATATACCCGGTATACTGCGGTTCAAACTCTTTGGGTTTCGATACTGAAAACGAAGCAACCTTCGCCATGGTTAAACCCTGGATAGGTGACCAAAACTTTGTGTTCTCGAGCATCTCCGTGCTTCGGAAGGCACGTTAAGCCATTGCTTCCGCTTGCTATTGCAACCGTTTCTACCCACCAATCCGCATTGGGCTAGCGTGGTGGTGTTATGGCCCATTCTCCTCGTGTGTTTCTTCCATGTTCGAAGTTCTGTGCTCAGTAATGGGACGTGTGTAGTGGCATATGCGAAAAAAGTTAAGAAACATTAGCAGGAAGGCCTGTATGGATGCACGGCCTTCTGAGGGCACGTTAACAGAAGGTCCGGCAACTGATATCGTTCGGGTCGTGTCGGAATTGAAGGAACGTAAACGTACGATTATTCGTAATCAGAAAGACTTAACTTACTGCTAATATAATCATTAATTCACATCATTTGGATTGAGTACTTAAGTGTTGAATCTAAAAGGATTGCATTATTACAGTCCTGTTTCATGGCAAATCAGAACGACTAACATGAGTTTCTGGTATTTTATATTGGCAGTAGCGTAAGTCGGCCTTTCTATTTACCAACTACTGCCTAGATATGGTGACGTTAATGAACACGTCATATCGCCGATACTTAAGATACTAATGCTTAAATACGTGTATTATTGTAAATTTTCTTTTTGATGTAACTGCTGCTTATCTGATTTCCAGAGACTTACTCTCTAGGCGATTTGACTTGATTAAGAATTCAAAATTAACTATATGGATTATCAAGAGAAACAAATTAAGTTTCTGCCAAAATAACCATTCCTTCACGTGACTTCGGTTAAGCAGCTGTTAAATCAAGAAGGATTGCAACAAAATAAAATAGCAGATACTTAAGTAGGTCTCTAATTTTCCAGCTACTTACTGCTTACCCGATGTATGATGAACGATGTCCATATTGTTGAAATCTGAAGACGTGTCCTTGTCCCAATAAGAATTTTCTTGGAGCGAAGTGATAGCTGATTGATAGCCGCTCGTAACCAGCACAGGTGCTGCCGTGAGGGAAGTCTTTTTATAGAATACTCAAGTGAAATTGCCCGTGATAAAGTTTACTTGCATTTCGCGGGACATGATGTATGTCTTGTTTGCGCCATTACCTACTGGATATTCGAAGAAACGATTATGCAAATGTCATCTTTCTATGTTGCTTGGCTTGGCTTGAGCATCTCTTACTAAATATGGTGAATGTGTTTCAATCATCAATTCAATTAAATAGGGTTAAGTGACTTTTTCAGATTTGACAATTTCGCTAATGTCGAGTGGATTAAATGTATTTGATCCATCATCTTTATTCATGATTTGTGTAAAAATGACAGAGACAGAATTTCAAGGATCAACCTGTTCTAAAACAAACTTATTATTAGTTGTTGAGACCACTAAACCATATGTTTGATTCTCCATGGAGGCAAAAAAAATCTGCCTTTCTGCGGTTTGGTTGGTGGTAGGGCTTCTGAGCCCGGCAAATGACCTCCTCCCGCCTGATGTTAAGCGGTGAAAGAGGCCCAAATGAGTTGACAGATAGAGTAGGGAAGACATCTATTATCCTACCTGCCCGCCCCTTGCCGGCCTAAAAGATGCTTTTTCACACCTCTTTTGAAGGAACCCATGTTGTAGGATGGAGGAAACACGTGTGCAGGTAGAGAATTCCAAGTGTGGGATGAACGACAGAAGAAGGAATCTTGGAATTTCTTGGTACGGTGTGAAAAGGAGGACACAGTGTACGGATGACTCCAAAGGCCCTTACGCGTGTTTCTGTTAAGGAATGGAGAGGGAGGGATAAGGTTAAAGAGTTCCTCAGAGCATTCCCCATGGAACATTCGGTAAAAGGCGCTAAGAGAGGCGATGTCACGACGAAGTTGTAGAGGCTCGAGGGTGTTAGTTGCCTCTACATCGCCAATTATTCGAATAGCGCGACGCTGCAATCTGTCCAGAGCATCGAGGAGGTACTGAGCGGAGCCGTCCCAAAGGTGCGAGCAATATTCCACGCAAGACCTAACCTGAGTTTTATACAACAGGCATAGTTGGTCCGGCGCAAAATACCTACGCACCTTGTTTAGGACACCGAGTTTCCGTGAGGCAGCAGTTATAACAGATTCGATGTAGTCTCTGGGGTTCAGATCGCAGCGAATGTTCATTCCGAGCAAGGTGATGTTACTCTGTGTGTGAAGGGTTGTGCCCTGAAGAGAAGGAGGCGGAGGAAAGGTGACCTTTTCGCCGAGAACGCGCACACCTGTGTTTTCTTAGCATTGAACTCGACAAGATTGTTGGAACCCCATTCGGAGATGAGGTCCAGCGTCTTGTTGAGCTCAATGATAAGATTCTGCCTCTCCCTATCAATATTACCACGAGCAGCCCCTGAGCTTCCGTGATATCCCCCATGCACTGTATTATCGTCTGCATAGCAATGTATACTTCCCAAGGAAAGCATGTCATTGATTTGCAGAAGAAACAATGTTGGGGATAGAACGGAGCCTTGTGGAACACCAGCATTCACTGCCACGAACCGCGAAGCGCAGCCGTCAACGACAACGCGAATTCTACGCTCGTGGAGGAAGCTGGCAATCCACGTACAGAACTGAGCGGGCAATCCGTATGCCGGAAGCTTGGAAAGGAGAGCCTTGTGCCAGGCTCTATCAAAAGCTTTGGCGATGTCGAGACTAATAGCCACAGACTCGCCGCGCTTATCGATAGATTCACCCCATTTGTGCAAAAGTAACGCTAGAAGGTTACCTGTTGACTGTTTAGGACGAAACCCATACTGACGGTCATTAAGCAACGAGTGACCTTCCAGGTAACATATATTAAATAATTAGTGTTATTAAATAATTAATATTAGTTGGCGTGAATTACATGTGAAACTACGAGTAGTCTCCTTTTTTAATATGGTTAGAATGTATATTATTATGTTTGTTATCCGTAAACGCCTTACTTACTGTAGTATTCTACAGTAAGGCGTTTACGCGGCACCCTGGGGTGCCACGGAGAGAGATCAGGGGTACCACGAGGCGCCCCTGATATCTATGCTAAAAAGCCAAATTTCAAAAAAGGTGCAAAAAAATAATAAAAAGAAATAGAAAAAAACTACTAAGGTGCCGTCAAAAAATTCAAATTTTCTAAGTGTTTTAATTTTCATTTTTTAATTTTCCAAAAAAATTATGCAATTCCAATACTACACTTTTTATTCGCTTCCACTTAAATCTTGTAGTATTATTATTTGTTGTAATGACTTAATACAAGATTTTTTTTTACAAAAAATAAAACCGACTTCAAAAACACTGAAAACTTAAAAATAATATAAGAATAGGTACAGACAACATCACACTTCTACATTGAAGTCGGCGCCAAACGATGATCTCCTAGAAAGTGTTAAAATTTGTCACCGACTTCAATATAGAAGTGTGATATTGTCTGTACCTATTCTTATATTATTTTTAAGTTTTCAGTGTTTTTGAAATCGGTTTTATTTTTTGTAAAAAAAAAAATATTTTTAACTTTTTAGTGAACCTTTTTAGCGAAAGAAACCCCAATTGAATACCAGCTGTTATTAAATCAGTGTTTTCCTGGATTTTCTATGGGATCCCATCATCAGATCCTGACTTTGGTGACCATGGGACCACCCTTGCAGTATACTCTATCGAATACAAAAAGAATTTTGGAAATCAGTTTAAAAATGACTGAGTTATGAGGTAACGAACATTTAAAAAAAATACAACCGAATTCATAACCTCCTCCTTTTTTGAAGTCGGTTAAAAAAAACACACTGCACATCTCAATGCAGTGAAATACCTCAACATAATTATAGAAACGTCCATTTTAAATCGCACCAGCACGAGGAATGCGAAAGCGACAGTCGAAATCGAGTGCAGGCTACGCGAATTATCTGCATTAGACATGTTAATCCACTCATTTTAACTGTAATTTTATTCGCTATTTACTGGCGACCACAAATCGGATCCAAAAAGCTCGCTATTTTCAACCATTCCCTGTGTACTCGCAGTTAGCCGGCGCCCGACCGCTTCACGGGGATGCATGTTAATTTGTATCGTACCGTTCATTACCTGTGTTAACCATCACTAATTATTTAATATGTATATGTTGTTAGTTCAGGTAGGTAACGGATCAGCTGGGTGTTAAGGATCCTCTCCATGATTTTACACAAAATGGAAGTGATATATAAGACGGCTATAGGGCGATAGTTAGCCGGATCAGAACGATCTCCCTTTTGGGAACCGGCTGGACATTGGCCTCTTTCCATGATTTCGGCACCAACCAGCAGAGAACGACAGACGGTATAGACGCGTCAGGACCGGAGGCAACTCCGCTGCACACTTCTTAAGTACAATCGCAGGAATGCCGTCTGGTCCACTTGTTTTTTGAATATCAATCGACTGTAGCTCCGCCCGCACATCTCGCTGTCTGATGCGGATATCGGGCATAGTGCTGCCACAATGGGACAGTGTCGGAGGTTGTGCACCACAGTCATCGATACGGAAATGGGCCGTGAAGAGTTTTGCCAGGAGGTCGGCTTTCTCCTGCGGCTGATGAGCAAGTGAGCCATCGGCATGTCTCAGCGGTGGCAGCGAGGGTTGGCAGAAGTTTGATTGCACAGCTTTGGCCAGGCGCCAGAAAGAACGGCTACCCGTAGGGTGCGCTAGCAGTTCCTGACCCACTTGTGCAATACGCTGAGCATCCGCTCTAATGTAAACCCTCTTACACAACTTGGTGGCATTATTATAGGCTGTTTTCAGTAGGTTAGTATTGGGATCCTCCGATCCAAGCGCGGTAAGCTAGCTGTTTGTTTTCAACAGCAGAGACGCACTCGTGATTGAACCAGAGGTTACGTCTCCCTCTACTGACGAGATTGGAATGTGGAATATAATATTCCATTCCTAGTCTGATCTCATCAGCAACAGAGGTAGCGTAGAAGTTCCGATCCATCCCACTGAAACAGCGCTGCCACCAAGGGACAGACGCGTAATAATCCCGCATACCGTCCCAATCTGCTGACGCATAGTGCCACAGACGGCGTGCTGCAACCACAGGCGACGGTCGCAACGCCTGAGGCACTGAGACGGATACCAGGCAGTGATCCGAAGATCCTGGTGGAGCTCGAATCACCACCTGATATCCGTCGGGGCGATTTGTCAGCAGAAGGTCCAACAAAGAGGGCGCTTGACCGGTAATATCTGGTACCCTGGTGTGCTGGGTAACCAATTGTATCAGGTCGTGCGTGAGAGCGAATGCGTGGGCAGTCCTACCCGCATGGTCAGTTTTAGAGGAACTTAACCACAACTCGTGGTGAGCATTGAAGTCCCCTAAAAACACCAGCTCGGCGGAAGGAAATTGCACCTGCGCGTCATCTGCCACCCGACTTAGGTGTTCAAAAAGTCGAGTTGTCTCCAAGTCACCACGGTGGGAACGATAGACGCACACGTAGATACTGCAATGAGTGCCAAAATCGACGTGTACCACAAGGAGGGAAAAGGAAGGTTCCTCCAAACAGCGCAGGCGACGACAACAAACGTCCGCCCGGACGAACAAGCAAACACCAGCCTTTGCCTTGAAGGACTCCTCAAGAGCGTAGCCGGGGTAATTAAGGTAGCTTGTATCGGCCGGGCAGATAATTTGCGTCTCTGTAAAAAACAGCATTGCTGGACGGGCTGTCTCGAGATGGTGGTGGACAGCCAAGAGGTTAGAATGGAGCCCGCGGATGTTAGCGAGCCCCACCTCGAATAGTGGTGTTTTGGTGGGATAGTGCACCGCTGTACGACCAGTCCTAATATTGTGCGCTGACATGTTTGTTGGAGTGAGAGGTGTGAAATTCGAGGTGTCGTTGCAGCGATTAGCATAGTTAACGTGTGTAGGCCTGTTTCGCCAGGGAACAGCCGACAGCTGATTTGCGCTGACTCTCCGCACGAAAGGGCCCCCAAACCCCCCCGGAAGTGGTCGCCGGGACCCACCGTCCAGTCACCAACCGGCACGACGAGATTATGCGTGGCATGGTGGGGCAGCCTCACGGACTGGTTAGGTCCGCTTGGGCCCCTGTACTGTACCACGGGCGGCCAGCGGAATAGCCGTTTCTTCGGGTCTTCCTGGGCGGAGGGTCAACGCAGTCAACCTGGCACTGGGTCGACGGAAGCCCACACAAACCACACGAATCGCAGCAACGACCCCTCAAGCTCTGGCTGTGCGATGACTAATCCCGAAACGCGGACACAAAATGCCCACTTGACGGGTTTTACGTCATGCGCACGGTGGTCGCTAGCCAGTCGGGTTTTTCAAGCCCTACCACCAGAAGTTGGTCACTCGATTAGCACCACCCGGGGATCACGTAATAATAATAATAATAATGCCATGCTCCGCTGCCAGTGGAACCCTAGATTTAAGTTTTTTATAATATTTGTGTTTTTATATCTATATATTGTAAAAAACTTAAATTTAAGATGCTTTTTTGAATAAATGTATAATAATAATAATAATAAATAATAAATTCCTTTATTTCAAAAGTAGTATTTACAGATTCTTGACGAGTTTTCCCTTTAAGTAGTCTAAGACACTTGTATTGGGAATAACTCGCTACTTCCCTTATGGTAGCTAAACTAAAGCGAACTTAATTTTGACTAAAACTAAGACTAAAAGCTAAGACAAAAGTACAAGCCGTTCTAGCGGCATTATAAACAATGTTAACGTGAGCGTGAATATTGGTATGTATGTGTGCGTAAGATGTGTGTGCGTGTGTGTGTGTGTGTTTGTGTGTGTATGTGTGAGCGTGTTCAGTACTACTAAACTACCTCATTCTTATAAAAAGATTTTCAACTTCATCATAACTAAGTGAGTTCAACCATTCAATTAAAGTGTTTTTGCAGTTGTAAGATAACATTGGGTATATTTTAAGTATTTTATTTATTTTATTGTAAAGAAAGGCGGACTGACCTATATATTGTCTTCTGGCGAAAGCTGTATGAGAAGCAGTGACGGAAGCAATAATGTCCTTCCTTCTTTTATGACTCAGGTCAACATAAGGCAGAGATTTGTGACAGGTTAGGATAAGATTGAGAACGTAAAGTTTCCTGACTGTAAGTAGACCGCTCATTCTGTATAGTGTATCAGTAGGAAATCGATAAGGTTTAGAATAAATGACTTTAATAAGTGATCTTTGAGCTCTTTCTAATTCCAGAAAGTGTGTTTTATCAGCTCCACCCCAGATCGAGATACAGTAGGTGAGTACTGATTGAGCTAAAGCTACGTAGATTTTATTTTTAAGTTTATTTGACATGATCTGCCGTAGTGATTTGAAAACCCATAAGAGTTTCCTAATACGAGTAGTCAGCAATTCCAAATGTGAGTGCCAGCTAAGCCGTTGGTCAAGTATTATACCAAGGTATTTAGTTTGGCTGACCTTTTCAATAATGGGGCAGTTACAGTTCCGGTTTTCAGGGTTGGAGCATAAGTGTATCTTTATGATGAAGCTGTTTTCTGGTTGGGATTTATTAGAAGGAGTAAAACAGACGAAGTTCGTTTTCTGGGTATTTAAAGTAAGAAGATTTACTTTAAGCCAGTTAGATACAATCATTAATCCCCTCTCAGACCTTGCATGTACTGTACTCCAGGTTCTACCAGCAAAAACGAGCGCAGTGTCGTCCGCATATGAGTATATCCTGCCCCCGACCTCCTGAAGGTTACATAAGTCGTTTATATAAATTAAAAACAGGGTCGGGCCGAGGACACTTCCCTGCGGAACTCCAAAACTAGGAGTAGCTTTGTCACTACGTAAACCATTCAAATTTACTTGCTGTGTTCTGTCCTGGAGGTAACTTTTGAAAAGCATGAGTGGAGTATCACGTGTAGGGTCTCGAGGGTAAAACCTACGGACGTGAGCGACTCCAATCCCCAAAATAGCCTGACTAGCTACCACCGTCTTACCTAGTTTTGTCACCATAATAACACTGTTAACAATATTGTTGTGTTCCGACAACTAATTAGATGTATGATAGGCACTTCCTTCCTTGTTGAGGAGTCCAGGTGAAGCTCGCTTCCACCTTCGGCCTTATCGTCACTTACCATCAGGTGAGATGAAAGCCAAGAGCTTCCCTGTCGTATGTAAAAAAATTGGTTACATGATATTTTATTAAACTATGCATTAATTCCACCTAACTGCACACTCATGACATTTTTTTACAACCAACTTGGGAAACAAGCTGGCTGCCCTGGTAAGTAGCTACAGTTACCTATAGTACATGTGGATCCTCAAGATCCCGAATAAGGCAATTAACAACCCCTACAAGGATCCCAATGCACGTTATCAACTTGGGATATAAGATGTCAAGTCAGAGTACCCAGTATTTTCCGTTTGTTGCTCTCTTACCCTTCAATCAGGAACACAGCACCGCAAACGCCGCTGCTTGGAGGCAGAAATGAAACAGAGTTACCAATGCCGATGACTCTAGCACCGAGTCTCCAATCTCCGTCTGTGTGCGGAGTGCGAGTTTTATCGAGCTTTACTCGATCGTACGCATCGAACGCGTTAACACGAATTTGTATGGAATTAGAGCAGTGCCATCTAGTAGCTTCTCTGGAATGAGACAGCTTCATCTAGTAACTACTAGATGGCGCTGCTCTAATTCCATACAAATTCGCGTTAACGCGTTCGATGCGTACGATCGAGTAGAGTTCGATAAAACTCGCACTAGGCACACTGGTATTTAAGTATTCTTGCGGTAATATTCTTTTGTCTGGCATTTGTTAGGGCCAAATAAAGATTTATTCTTTATTTTTATTTTGACAGTAACGAAAATAGTCCAAATTAATGAGAAATAAATCTATTCCAAAAAAAAAATCGTCTCGGGCGGGGATCTAATGCTGCGTCTTCAACATACCGTGTTGACGCTCAGATCTCTCGGCCATCGAGGTCTTACCAGCCTCGACGAAATCTTTAATAGTATTGTTCTTGTTAGACCAAACCTTTTTTTTGTAATTATAGATTTTAATATACAACACTCTGGCTAGTCTTACTTTTGACACATGTTTGTATTTTGATAGTTCTTTTTATGTGACATTTTATTATTATCTTATATATGAATTTCTATTATATTATCAACACGCAATCTGCAGTTTTTATTTAAATATTACCGACTAAAAGGTTATGGGCTTATGTGCTTCAAGTTGATGATATAAAGCTAAAATAATGGAAAATTCAGTACCCCGTGCCCCGATAATGACCGTAAGTCACCAGAACTCCATATCTAAATTAAACGGTAGAGCAAACTACAATACCTGGAGTTTTGCCATGAAGATGACTCTCATCGACGCTGAACTGTGGGACCTCGTCGCTCAACCTGAATCGTGTGCTGGAAATTTGACACCAGAAGAGTTCAAACGCCGCGATCAACGAGCAAGGTCTAAAATTTGCCTAAATATTTCTGAAAGTGTATATCCAATTGTGATAAGCTGCGACACTGCCGAGCAAACCTGGAAAGCTTTACAAAAAGAGTACGCAGATAGCAGTCTTAGTAGACGTCTGGCATTACTTAAGAAGATGTTTAACTCTAAACTCGAATCCTATCCTAATTTAGAATCATATGTCAATGACATACGTGACACGCAGCTGAAACTCACTGCAATTGGAAAACCTATAGAGGACGAGTTTGTGAGTGTAGTAATGTTAGCTGGACTCACTGAAGAATATCTCCCTATGGTAATGGCAATCGAACACTCTGGCGCTACCATCACGTCGGATTTTGTGGCAACAACACTTTTAAAGGAAGATCAACGTCGAACAAATAGCACGGTCAACAATAACGTTCTCGCAACTTCATCAAGGATGAATGTATCGTGTACCTACTGCAAGAAAGCTGGTCATCATGTTTCTAAATGCAGGAAGCGTTATTTTGATAATAAAAAGGAAAATAAGGGCATCGGCGATTCCATAGCTAATTATAGTTCAGATTTTACACTTCTATCATCTTTTCATTCATTTACAGGCCATCATTTCCCTTCTTTATCCCAGGATTGGTACATTGACTCTGGAGCTACTAGTCACATGAGTTGTTATAAGGATTGGTTTGTGGACTTCACACCTCTCCGTAAGCCAATTACTGTTGCAAATAAAGAAGTTGTATATAGCGAAGGTAAAGGCTCTGTTCTTGTAAATATAGCTAATAGTGTAATAAAAATAAGTAATGTTTTATATGTACCTAAATTATCGACTAATTTACTATCAGTTAGGGATTTAGTTAAAAAAGGATTTTTAGTTCTCTTTAATTCTGATGGTGCTGCTATTTATAAAAAGGATGAGTGTTACATGTCTGGCACTATATTGGCTACCGGCACAAACTTTGCAGGTATGTATAAGCTAGACTCCTCTCCATGCCAAGCATACGTTGCACAAAATGACATTTCCGTATCAATATGGCATAGGCGGTTAGGTCATTTGAATACAAAAGTGATGGATATATTAAAGAAACGTCGCATAGGTGTCTATTATACTGACAGATTTAATCAAATCTGTGTACCTTGTCTAAAAGGCAAACTGTCAAAAAGGCCGTTTAAAAACTCTATGAGTAGGTGTAATAGCAAATTAGAGTTGATACACACGGACCTGTGCGGACCAATGAGTACGCATTCATGGGGTGGATCATTGTATCTACTAACTTTTACAGATGACTTCTCACGAAAAACTTTTGGGTACTTATTAAAAAATAAAAGTGAAGTATTCACAAAGTTCGTTTAATTTAAGCATCTTGTTGAAAATCAAACAGGGTTAAAAATAAAAGCGATTAAATCTGACAATGGCACCGAATATGTAAATAGCAAAATGTCAACATTTCTCAAAGAGAATGGTATTATTCACCAAGTGACAGTACCTTATAACCCTCAGCAAAATGGCTTAGCAGAAAGGGTAAATAGAACTGTCATTGAAAAAGCAAGATCAATGCTTGAAGATGCAAATCTCCCTAAAGCCTACTGGGGTGAAGCTGTTAGTACAGCGATATATTTAAAAAACCATCTACCTACTCAGGGCTTAAGTAACAGAATACCCGAGGAAGTTTGGTCTGGAAAACAAATCAATCTTTCTCATTTACGTGTATTTGGATGTACTGCTCATGCACTAGTACCGAAAGAAAAGCGTACTAAGCTAGAATCCAAAACACAAGAATGCATCTTCGTAGGATATTCTCAAAATTGCAAAGGATATCGGTTAGTTGATCCTCAGAATCCTAGAAAGATAATTTTAGCGAGAGACGTTGTGTTCATAGAGGATAAAAAATATGAAGACTGTGAGTTGATGAAATCATCAAACAACATAGATAAACCGTCAGTGACAACAATAGAGGTTCATCCAGCTGTTTCTGATTCTATTCCTATAGAAACCTGTGATTCTAACGATGATACTTCTAGTATTTCGTCTTCATTTTCTCCGTCTCCTAATTGTGAAACGTATATTATGACTCAATCTACTGAACCCACTTCTAGTGCAAATCCAGAGCCACAAGTCAGTGACAGTGAGCAACACCGCTATCCTCGTCGGGAACATCGTTCTCCAGTAAGATATGAAGCGGGTGCTTATCTTGTATCTCCTGACTTTGAGCCAGAGACCTATAAACAAGCGTTAGAAGACGCGCAAAGTGAAGACTGGCGAAATGCCATGAATAACGAATACAATTCATTAATATCTCATGGCACCTGGATTTTAGTGGACCGACCTAATGATCGGAAACCAATAAAATGTAAATGGGTCTATAAAATAAAGAGAAATACCAGCGGTGAAATTGTTAAATATAAAGCTAGGCTTGTAGCAAAAGGTTTCACTCAAGTGCATGGTGTCGATTACGGAGAAACTTTTTCTCCAGTGGCCAGGTTGTCATTCGACTTCTTTTAGCATATGCTGTAAAGCTAGAGATGCAGATAGACCACTTAGATGTGGAAACAGCTTTTCTCAATGGTAACCTAGAGGAAGAAATCTATATGGAGCAACCCGAAGGTTTTGTCAAAGAGAGTCAAAAAAGCACTCTATGGTCTTAAACAAGCACCAAGGCAATGGAATAAAAAAGTCTGCGAAGCCATGGAGCAGTTGTCTCTGACTCGTGCAGAAACGGAACATTGCATATATTTTAAGAAAGAATGCGATAAACTCCTTGTAGTGGCTGTTTTTGTTGATGATTTTTTTATTGCTTGCAATTGTAGTAATATGAAAGAGTTGTTTAAGACAGGACTGAAACAGTATTTTACTGTAAAAGATTTAGGACCTGTCAAGGATTGCTTGGGAATGAGAGTTACAAAACATGAAGATGGCAGCATTTGTCTAGACCAAACCAAGTATATTGAAAGTTGGTAGAAAAATTTAACCTCACTAATGCGATACCAGTTTCTACACCTTTAGAGCCAGGTCAAAAACTGACTTTGCCCGAAAAAGATAAGGAGGCACCAGACTTACCGTATCAGCAGCTTGTAGGGTCTTTAATGTACATCTCCATTGGCACAAGACCTGATCTAGCTCATGCAATATCGTCTTTAAGCCAATTCAATGCATATTACGGGGAGGTGCATTGGAGAGCTGCTAAACGTGTATTAAGGTACTTAAAGGCTACTACGGATAAAAAGCTCAAGTACTCTCTATCCAGTGATGATGACATTATAGGTTATGCCGATGCAGATTACGGATCAAATCCAATTGACCGTAGGTCGTATACCGGATATGTATTTATCTCATGTGGCTCTGCTATATCCTGGGAGTCTAGAAAGCAACGCACAGTCGCACTAACAACCACAGAGGCTGAATATATGGCTCTTAGTGATGCTACTAAAGAGGCTATATATCTCAAGTCGTTAGTCACAGAAATATTTGGTAATATCAACCCAATCACCATTCATTGCGACAATCAAAGTGCACTTAAACTCACTACAAATAATACTCACCATTCTCGTACCAAACATATTGACGTAAGGTATCATTTCATACGGCATTCCATCAACAGTAATGAAATTATTTTTAAATACATACCTACTGGCTGTATGGTCGCCGATGTCCTTACCAAACCTTTACCTAATATAAAGCATTTAAAATGTGTTAAGTGTTTAGGTTTAGTATAGTTTCTGTAATGTTAAAGTTTCGTGATAATTATTATTTGTATAGTGTGCTTGGTTAATTTTAATGCGTTGGAGTATATAAAATACACATGTTCAGGGTGTTGATATTACGGGGAGGTGTTAGACCAAACCTTTTTTTTGTAATTATAGATTTTAATATACAACACTCTGGCTAGTCTTACTTTTGACACATGTTTGTATTTTGATAGTTCTTTTTATGTGACATTTTATTATTATCTTATATATGAATTTCTATTATAAATATTATCAACACGGAATCTGCAGTTTTTATTTAAATATTACCGACTAAAAGTTCTCTTTTGAACTTTGTTATTCTATCTGGAGTTCGAGGGGATACTAGGGGCGACGGAGGGGTGTCCCCCAGCGGGCCACTGCGACCTGTACAGACTACACTGCGACCTCTATTTTAAAGGTCTCCAAATAGGCCCGCGGCGTTGAAAAAGCCAATAACCTTCTTTGGAGACAGAGCCTTCGCATCATGTGGTGGCAGACTAGGTCCACCCAGAGCTCGGCTCCTTGTATGGATGAGAGCATGACATTCACAAAGAATGTGAAATGGTGTCTCATCATCCTCACCACAAAATCTGCACGTGGGAACATTAGTCAGGCCCATTCTATGCAGATGTTTGTTAAGTTTGCAGTGACCAGTTAGGGCTCTAGTCATCATCACAGCCCATATACGTCCCCACCGAGGGGCTCGAGCCTACCCTATATTAGGGTGATTAGGCCTTAGTCAACCACGCTGGCCCAGTGCGGATTGGTCGACTTCACATACATCATTGAATTTCTTCGCAGATGTATGCAGATTGCCTCACGATGTTTTCCTTCACCGTAGGAGCGTCAGACAAATGTACATATGAAATTCGAAACGAAAAACACATTGGTACATGGCGGGTCTCGAAGCCCGACCTCCCGATTGGAAGGCAAGTGCCGAGTCCACTGCGCCACCGACGCTCTTCTATGCAGATGTTTGTTGAGTTTGCAGTGACCAGTTAGGGCTCTAGTGAGCGCCCTTAATTGGCCCCTGCTTAGTTGGAGGTTTTGTATTGCAACTCCGGGTGAAAATTCCCTAATGAGCAATTTCGAGTGCAGTAGTCCAGGGGAATGGGCCCACTGGAGTCGGGCTTGTGTTTGTACCCAATCTCTGAGGACTCTCTTTTTAATCCCCCTCGAAATGCCACAAGCTGGTTCTGGTCCTATGAGAGCGCTCTCGGAACCAGCCCTCGCCAGTTGATGCACTCTAAGGTGATTTTGGACTTGAATTCTACAGCATCCAGCGCTTTTAGAGCAGCTTGGCTGTCCGACAGGATGAGGATGTTCTTACCCTCATTCGACATGTTTGCGTGAACGCAGTCGATAATGGCATACATTTCTGCCTGGAATACGGTGGCATATGCGCCCAGGCTCGTGGTTCTCCTGGATTTCGCATTACCTCCGAAGACACCTGCACCTGACTGGCCCTCTTTTCTAGAGCCATCAGTGTACCATATCTGGTTAGCTTTCCTAAAAGGCTCAGGGACTTGCTTGTCCCATTCATACCTATTAGGAATCATGACCTTGTAGTTCTTCTTGAACTCCAAAGTTTCAATCATGGCATCGGCTGGCATTGCCATGACAGGATTAACCATTAGGCTGCCCTGTAGCTTCCTCATGGTTTAGGATTTCCATTTCGATGTGCCTCCCTCCACAGCTCGGAGCATTGCCATCCTAGCCTCCCCCTGTATGAACAGGTGGAGTGGTGGGAGGTTCAGGATAGCCTCCATTGCATGGATGGGAGAAGATGAGATAGCCCCCGTAATCATCAAGCAGGCACATCTTTGCAGGCTTTCCAGGGCCTTTATGGTGGTCCAACTTTGTTATTACCAAGGTAGTCTTTATTCACCGTTAATAACTACGTATTACCACGGTAATATTATATACAGTGGAATGACTTCATATAGAAACACTCGAAACACGCGCTATGCCTACGCGCCTCGATCTGGGATCGCAGTCGGATCGCATAGTTACATTCGCATAGGGCTGTCACAAATGCAGTTCGCCGCAGGGCATACGCACGGGTCAAACCACAATATAGAGAACGATATCTATTATGTGGTCAAACGGAGCGCACGGTCGGTAAGCGAGCAGCCTACTATTACCGTGGTATTACCATCCAGCTTAGAAACCCTTAGAGATTTCTTGAAAAATTGCAAGTAAATTTATTAATTTTATACGCAACTGTACATTTCCTTGAAAAATGCTTTATAAATTGAAAATGAATAAATTAGTAAAGAAAAATCGAATATTCGTTTAGCTGGCGCAGGGCTACGTTACAATAAAAAAAAATGCAAAGTTTTCTATAGTATAATTAAGAATTGAACGAACTTAACTTGTGAAGTTCGATTCCAATTATACGAGCATCACGTAGAAGATGATTACCATAGTTTACATGCAGCAGTACGTAGTATGGTGCCGTTCTTATCACACTGTTTAAAGATATAAATACAAAAAAAAAAAGGTTTGTCTACCTCACTCTCGCCACACCTCGGTCGCTTAGTCGGCCTGTGAACGTCATTAATTTTAGAGTCCATTGAAATCAAATTTTTCAAGTAAGGGTACTCAGAAAACTTATTGAAACTGGGTTGGGTGGGAGTATGGTAATCATCTTCTACGTGATGCTCGTATAATTGGAATCGAACTTCACAAGGTAAGTTCGTTCAATTCTTAATTATACTTTGCATCCCTCTGAAGATGATTACCATAGTTTACATGCAGATGTTTAGAGCTTTATAAAAAATTTGATTTGATCCATCACTTATGTATAACATTGTGTTTTAAAACAATTACATACCTACTTACTTTAATTAATATGATAACAATGAACATGATAGTAGTCAACATGAATTACATGTATTTATGCTTATAATATAGAGTTCGCAAAAACGTCATTTTCTCAATTATGATATTTTAGGAAACATTAGAAGTGTCACTCCAGTGCAGCATAACGAACCATAGAAAATCAAACGAACTTACCTGTAAGTGACGTTCGATGATTATTAAACGAAGTGATTCGCCCGAGAGATTACACCATTAATAGTTTTATTTACTCGTAGTAGCACGCGTATGTGCTGCCATCTTACACGATTTTAGAGTAACATTTCACTTAAAAAAAAAAAAAGTGAAAATGTTAACTCTCAAATGAAGGTACTTTCATACACGTTTCAGTACCATCTAGGCCTATCGTAACTGCTGTTTCGTGATGCTCAGGGATGACCGAGCCTGGAGGTCTCGGTTTGGGAGGGAGGGGGTGTAATCTCTCGGGCGAATCACTTCGTTTAATAATCATCGAACGTCACTTACAGGTAAGTTCGTTTGATTTTCTATTAAACTTCAGTGATTCGCCCTTCGAGATTACACCATTAATAGTTTTATTTACTTGTAGATGTTTAGAGATTATCACGAAACAGCACAAATGGAAATATTACAAAAGTAGTTTATAAATATAAGCAAAGAAACGATATAATTAGTGTACAATCATTATTTATTCTTAATTATGATGTTAAGTATATCTAATAATCTAAATTAAGTTAATCATCAGAGTGATCTAAGCAATCCTGTAACAAAGAGCGAGCGAACTCATCGGATCTATCAGCATCAAGTTCTCTATTATAGAACCGTGCGAAAGACTTAAGAGGTGCCAGTCCAGCCTGCTGTCCTCTTTATAATGTCAATATTCACGCCGAGCCTGTTGGCCGCGGAAGTCGAAGCATGCCGTGTACTGTGTGCGTTAATTATGAATTTCTCATTAGCTGTTCTCCTTATATTAGAGAGTCTGATAAGGGAGAGGGTTTGCACGCGGTGTGCAGTGACAAGAGCCAGTAAGGTCACTAATTTCTTAGACAAAACATTAAAAGAAAGGGTCTCATTTGGATAGTAATTGCTAAGAAAATCCAACACTATTGTAGGATTCCATGTATAATTATAACGTGGAGTGGGAGGTCTTAATTTATATAGCCCCTTCATAAGTCGTCTTATCTGTGGGTTATTCATAATATCGGCTCCAAGTATAAGTGATAATGCTGCTTTTGTGCAATTAATGCTACCATATTTTTGACTTTGTTGATACAATGTAAATAAAAATGAAATTATGTCTGGTACAGAATTACAAAAAATATTCAGATTTTTTCTTCTACAATAAGAGTGCCAATATTTCAGGCTAGTGTTATACTGCTTTAAAGTATTTTTTGTCAAAGAAGCTAGCATTACATCCACAGCATCAAGAGGAGTGCCCTGCTTTAAGAACGCCTCCCTGACAACACTCCGGCAACCAGGGTAAGACTCCGATGTAAATTGTGTCGAACACTGTAAGAAGATAATAAACCTTTGTTAGGCGGGAATTCGATAGTACGTGAAATCAACAATTTTTGGAAAAGGGGGTACCAGGGCTGAGTGGGCCATAAAGGGACCACGACTATCCCTGTCGCTTTATCTGTTTGGATTTTTTGCAATACTTTTAAGATAAGACAAAATGGGGGAAATGCGTAGAAATAGTACGCAAGCCAGGATATTGTAAATGCATCCACCTTGTACGCTTCAGGGTCACGATGCCAAGAGACAAATTTAGTACATTTGTAATTCAAGCGGCTCGCAAATAAGTCTATCTGCCGTCGGGTAAATTCTTGACAAATTCGATCGAATGCGTAATCCGCGAGTTCCCACTCGACATCGGCATGTATGCGACGAGATTCCGCATCAGCCCTGAAATTATCGGCTGAGCTTACATACGAAGCAAAGATAAATATGTTTCTTTTTTCGCACCACTGCCATATGTGCCGAGTCAAACTATTCAAGTGGGGAAACTGAACACCACCCATTCTATTTATATATGCAATTGCCGTGGTGTTATCAATTCTTAATAAAATCTCGCAATTCCGTTGATTTTTCGCAAACGTTTTTAAACCGAAGAAAGCGGCTGTCAATTCAAGGTAATTAATATGTTCGGCTTGTTCTTGGCTAGACCACTGCCCATTTGCTGTGTTACCGGAACAATAAACACCCCAGCCCGATCGCGAAGCATCCGAGTATATTTCAAGCTGAAAGTTACCTGACCGTAAAGGGTTACCTGGTACTTCTATATTACGAATCCACCAGTTAAAATCTGAATTTAATGAATCGGGTAATTGTATGTATTGATTGTAATCGTCCTTTTGTTCTAAACAAAGAAATTTAAATCTCTCGAAGTTTTTTGTATATAACCAACTGTAAGGTATTGCTGGGCAAACTGAGATTAACAAGCCAATCAAATGTGCAAAATTTCGAAGCTTACACCGTTTTATGGAAGAAGTTCCTCTTTAATTTTTTGTCTTTTATTTTGTGGAATACTGAGTAGAAGATCGGCAGAATTAAAAACAAACCCTAGGTACTCAGCTGATTGACTCGGGGTAGATACCGATTTTTCATAGTTTATCGTGAAACCGAGAGAAATGAGTAAGTCTTGAGTCACATTGAAATTATGTTTACATTATGAGTATGAGTTTGCGAGTAATAAGATATCATCTAAATAGATTACTGATAATAAGCCTTGACTGCGTAAGGATTGCATGATAGGCCGCATCAACTTAGTAAACACATAAGGAGATAGGTTTAGCCCGAAAGGTAGTACCTGAAATTCATATAGCTTTTCTAACCACAAGAAACGTAAAAGTTTTCTATAATCCTTATGTATACTTATAGAAAAATACGCATCCTTTAGATCTATAGAACACATGTATGTGTTTTTTGTTATGAGTCGCATTGCAGTCCTATAATCCTCAAGCTTGAAATGTGAAGTAGGTATAAACTTATTCAGAGCCTTGAGATTTAAAATAAATCTATTTTTACCATTACTCTTTTTTACAAGAAATATACTTGACAGAAATTGACCTTCGCAAGGCTCACACTCTCTTATAGCACCGAGTTCAAGAAGGGAATGTATCTCTTTAGACATTTCTCGTAGATGTGACTCTGACTCTGGATTATTCATTGGAATATTACGTTGCGTGAGGTCACCCGAAGTAGGGATCCGTAAATCGGACACCCATGATAATATAACGGGGTCGTTGCAGATTTTTAACCAATTATTATAAAAAAAAGGTAATCTACTAGTCTGTGGGGTGACGTCATCAACATTCAGCGACGGGAGGTCCGCGGAGGATGACGCGGGGCTCGGCGGTCGCTCGGTCGTCGCGCCCGCGGCGGCGGCTGCCTGCGCCCACCAGCCGTCGAGCTCGGCCTCGCGGGGGGGTGGCGTCGAGGCGGAGCTGGCGGGGGCGGCGGTGGGCCCCTCCAGTTTAAAGCTCGTGATGTTGTAGGCTCCGTTTTCCTATTCTTAGGCGGTGGTTTTGCTTTTTCAGAGACTGGTTTAGCAAGTTCGGCTCCTGTTCTCGAAATCGCTTTCATGGATTTTAGATTCTCTTGCAAATTGCTACCAAAAAGTAAATCATCTCTTTTTAGGTCTCTAATATTTTCTTTTACGTCCTTACTGAGGAAGGCTAAAAGGAAATTTCGTCTGACTTGAGTCTCAGAAAAATGAATGTGACATAGGAGCCTTCCTGTATCGCTGAGCGATTTCAGGGCATTGATTTTTATGTCAACCGACTCGGCGTTGGATGATAAAAAAGCTGACATCGTAGATGCAACCCCCGTGATTGCAGTGGCAAGTAAATTTTGTTTATCAACAAGTATGTTCTCTTTTAAAAACGTTCTCATTAACAGCTGCCTTGATTTCAGGGTTAATGATCGGAGCTTGGACAATCTTGAAATTCTCGGGTATGTTGTAATCTTTGACAATGGCTTTTTTATTCTCCTCCTGTAGCCTATTCCCTAAGACATCTGACCATCTGCTGGCAATATCCTTTTGGATAGTTGGACCAAAAATCTCCTTAGCAATAGGTTCATCACCTAGAATACATAGGACACTGGGATCTAACTCAGTAGCAGGCGAAATATCTTCTTGCGTGATGTCATTACTCAGCGCAGGAACCGGTATCACCACGGAAGCCACGGCTGGTCTGGGTGGTGAGACGGGGGACTGCCCAGACTTATCTTGGCCTGACTGTGTAGGTGGTATGTTGCACAGATTAACAAAATCATCATCGTTATCGACAGGGGGCGCTCCTGTAACCAAAAACAAGGGCCATTGTGCAAAAGAAAACAAAATCACGATGCAAGCCTCACGGACTGCACTCTAGATAGGTATCTATAAAATGCACTGACCAACATGTCATGACGTAGCCTCTCGGACTATGTTCTAGACAATAAATTGTGTGCAATACTATTTTAAGATACATACAATGATCAACCTCCCGGATTAACCTAATGTATTATCACATTTATGTGGCCGGTGACTATAATCATTGCATTACGTTATGTACTTGAGATATGTAAACTGACATAGCCTCTCGGACTATGTTCTAGATAATAATTGTGTGTAATACTATTTTAATATACAACATGTAAGTAAATAGACGTAGCCTCCCGGACTATGTTCTATATTACTTGTGTGCAATACCATTTTAAACAATGATCAATATCCCGTATTGAACTAATGTTCCATTGGTAATGTAATATCATTGGCCGGTATTAGCCTTACAGACTATACTCATTGCACCTATATTATGTACTTAGGTAATTAAAAACCGACCGTACCTTTACTTGTTGAAGTATGTTGGTCGTAATCATCATCATAGTAATAGTCACTTTCACTCTCGTCACTATAAGAATGTTCCGATGGTGATCTTGAACGATGACGACGGCTATAACGTCGCCGGTCGTATCGATCGTCGTGTCGTTCACGGCGAATCTTAGCGCGTTTTTTCTTTAGTCTCCTTATCTTCTCCTCTATGTCGTCCTCCTCTGCTGCATAGTATTTACGCTTTCCCATTATCAATTATCACACACACAAAGCTAAAATTACTGGAAAATAATACTTTTAGAAGCAAAAAACCGATATTTAAACTTCACTAGCGTGTAGATGGCCGCCACACAAAACGTGTATGGAAGTACCTTCATTTGAGAGTTAACATTTTCACTTTTTTTTTTTAAGTGAAATGTTACTCTAAAATCGTGTAAGATGGCAGCACATACGCGTGCTACTACGAGTAAATAAAACTATTAATGGTGTAATCTCGAAGGGCGAATCACTGAAGTTTAATTTGTAGTTTGACTCCTGCAGGTCTATTACCGATCTCATGGTTTTCAAATGATATCATTATAAAATCCTAGTGCAAATCGAAATATAAGATTTTCGGTCAGATTTTTGATCATTCGTTCATTATATCGTTATAACATCATTTAAATTATGCCATAGTGAGGATATCATTGGAAATCGGTAGTACCAAATTAAGCATTTCATGACTTTCTTATCTCAAAATTTATACCATGTCATACAATGAAAGATCCATAATAGGCCTGCTGAAATGTGCGCACGACCAAGTTGTCGCATGCCGTGTGCTGAGTGAAGACAAATTTCTTCGGCGCGCAGAATAAATTTGTGTCCGCTCCGTTTTCCTAGATGGTAGTTTTCACGCAATATGCAAGCGTTTGGAATCCTTCCTTAATGTGTGGTTTTTAAACTGATAACAAAGGAGATGGCCCACGCCCCATACATTGTTTGCCCCACCAAAAAAACATCATGCGTCACGATCAAACATTTATATTTTGGTTGGTTTTCTATCCTAGATTGATAATATATAGTATTTTTAGCTCTATGTAGCGGGGTTCTAGCAATCTGAGTATTTGACTAAAAATTTCACTAAAAATACCGACATAGGTTATGTCTATGTAAAATATACCTATTCTTTCAATAAATATTGGAATTACTATTTGGAACTAGTGTACCTGCTGATTTTTTACACGACAGGGAAAGCTCTTGGTCTTCATATCACCTGATGGTAAGTGACGATAAGCGACATTGCGCAACCAAGATACCACAATGAAAACAATTTCTTCACTTTTCACTCACGAAATATTAAGATAGAAAGTGGCAATTAACTGAGGATTGAAAACTCGACTCGATGTAGACCGAATTTCTAAAAGAATTAAGTACAACAAGAACTCCATGAAGGCGCAACACAAACAACTTCCTCCATAGAACTTTACTTTTTGCACACAAGACACAACCGACACACACAACGAAGCAAAGAACGTCACATTACGAAACGAAACAAAATACAGACTCCGTGTTCCGAATCGAGCTACTCTGCGCTATTAGCTTACAACTCTGTTCGAATTAAAGGGATGTGCGATTAAAACGATGCACACGAAAAAGAGGTAGGTAGTGCACAAATATCAAAGTATTGACATTTAGATTGCTTGAAATGAAAAATATAATTTAACATTTATGAAGTTTGAGTCGATAAAAACTTACTTTATTGACAATTCTGAATGTTTAACTAATGCTGCAACTCATATTATGTTGCAAAATGTATAATATCGCCGTATTCAATTCGGATGCGTTTGCACTGAGCGCAGTGTTAGTAATGTTTGCGCATTTCGGACCACGGAGATAATAGTGGAACTTCACATACAATTCAGACTGCCGCATCGCAAATGCAACTTTCAAATTATAATTTTTAAAACCCCGCTAACTACTACATTTCTGTATATAGCAAACAAAATTATAAATTTTAAGTAATTTTAATACAATATTTATGTCCAGGTCTCACGGTATTTTTCACTATTCAAACATGAAATGACTCTGGGGCAATTTTGGGCCATCTCCTTTTCAGAAGACACATTTTTACAAAAATTCGAAATTTTATTTAAATTTATATATACGCTTGTAAAGCTTATGCCGGACATAGGGTAGTCTAGTATTTGGTAGGTTTCCAGGTCTAGTGTTTTGTTCAGTCAACTATTTTTATAAATATACATTCATTGTCAATTATTATATTAAACACAGTTTGCATTCGGTCATCCGAAGCTATAGCAAATAATGGCATTTAAAAGATAAATCACGCAAGCTTATATTTTCATAGGGGTAAAAAATTTACAATTTTAACCAATTAAGAACAAAAATAGAGCTTCACGTAAGATTATATTTCGGTATGGGAGGTTTTAGCTTATTAGCTCCTTTTAAAAGAAACTGATAACTATACATATAAATAGTGGATACCAATGTATCTAACCGCAGCGATAATGCTGACCTTTCCGCAATCAACGTACGTGACTAACTTCCAATTGCAAAAAAAAGGAATTAACTGTGTCATTGTGTCACACTATTTTTATTATTAGCTTGACAAAACTCCCAACAGTCATGAAAGTAGAATTAAGTATATTAATTCAGTGCCAATCTTACTTGTAAGCGAAGCCATAAGTTAATCTAAAGAGATATTTGAAGCACCTGACTTTATCAGAGCTTGCTGAATAATCTCGCTGTTTTTAAATCATTAGAAGTTAATATTAAATTCGAACACGAATAATATTTAAATTATTTTCTACTGTTCCCAATATTTTTTTTTTTTTGAATCACTAGAATTCAGTGATGTCATTAAAACAAGTTCTACATAAGATACCGTTTCACAGAAAAATAAAAAAATAAAAGCCGGTACGCAATAATATGGCAATAACCATTTACGTATATAAATTACTAATTTAAAAAACCAGCGATGAATCGCAATAAAACGAAACATTTTTGTTACGTATATTCTAGTAGTAGAAATCAAAAAGGAGTGGAAATGGCAAAATTGACGGAATGAATATTCAAAAATTAGTATATTTGGAAATATGCATTCGAAACTTACGATTTCGAATGCGAATTTGAATTCGATTGTTTCAAAAATGCGTCTTCCGGGAACGGCTCGCGTGGAGCGAGTGTGCTTCGAAATAAGAATAAAGCAATAATTCTGACATTACATTCAAATGTAATGATTTGTGCAACAGTAATTTTTATAATACATTAATTAATAATTTTTATAGTATCAAAATGCTTCCAATATATTGTGCATCTACCTTGATAGTCCCTTCTACTCTTAAGTGGACTGGCAAAAATGCCTAATGGCATTAAGCCCGCATTAAGGTATTCTATTTACATAATGTATTAAAAATATAAATAAATTATCTTATAGACGGGGGCCACGGCTGTCATGGCCAGTATGAGACAACAACAATGCCTTCGGTTTTGTCTAGTTTAACTTTTTGGAGTTATTTAGTAATTAGACAAAATAGAGGAAATATATAGAATGTTAACTGTGCCAATCAAAGGTGAATCCATCAATTTTACGAGTATTTTTCAGTTTTAAGAAGTTGAACAGCCTTTTCTTTTATTCGTAATTTCTTTTCCTTAGGTAAAGACAATTTCATGTTTATTGTAAAAATCCTAAAAATTTCACTATCTACTGGGTATAGTTTAACTTATGTACCAGTTTATTAAGAATCCCAATAATTCTAAAAAGTTTGTTGTGGCAGTGACATTGTCGATACACAGATCGATAGTTCGAAGTGCTATGATACGAGCGAAAATCATCTATCTAGCATACGGGCTTTGAAAATGCTGTGAACACGATTGAATACAAATCAAACAGAAGAACGTTAAGTTCAAATAAAATCGAAAGTTACTAGAATTTCGATATTTTTCTTCTATATCTATTGACACTAAAAAGTAAGCATCTTAGAGTTGTAGTCATATAATCACTTTATTATTATGTTAAATACTATACGGTAATATCCCATTTTAAGTGTTAAACATCAATGTATTTATTAAAACTTTAAGTTTTATATAAATCTGTGTCTACCATTCGGATTAAAATTGGAGAAAAATATTTGGTCGTTGCATGGACTGCAAGATGAAATAAAACCACATTGAACTAGTTCGAAAATACACTCGTCAATAATTTCACTTTAGTTTCTTTTTGTGTACACCGCTTATTTTGTGGTAAACTTTGTTGTAAGGGGTTTTTCTTAAAAGGAAATCTGTAACCTTTGGTCCTAGACAAAATTGTACAGTCATTAGTAATGGAAATAGGTACCTCCTTCCCACTTTGACGCTGGCTGGTACATACGTACTGGTTGGCTGGACGTAGGTACCGGTGGTGGTGCATCGAAGCCAGAGCTAGAGCTGTATCCGCATTAATCCCCTTCGATGCGGACGTCGTTGTTGACATCTCTGCGGCTGCTGCTTGCGGAGCCCCCGTTGAGTTTAAAGTCACAAGACAAGCTGCCGATGTTCGACCTCTACTGGTAAGTGCCTTTAGCTTCGGTCGACTATCGGTAGCTGTCGTTTTTAATTCCAAACTTGGAACTTGGAACATCTTTAATTTTAGTGAATAATAGATGAAGGACTTTCTCCACAACTGAAAAGAAAGTTGCCAATTGATTTTGTTTTGTTCAAGAATATATAAATCAATTGATACTTACACGTTCAGACATTTATTATGAATAACCACATCACGTTCCAATATTAGTTTGTCTGTATTCATTTAGAATACTTCTGTCAGTGCTCGAACACGATATACGTGGAGCTTACTTATGTAATAATCACTCAAACACGCTTTACGTGGAGTATAGGTATGTTATTTATTGCAAGGAACCACATCAGGTTCCATAAGTATTCAATATCAGTTTGTCTGTAGAATACTTCTGTCAGTACTCGAACACGCTATACGTGGAGCTAATTTATGCATAATCCCTCAACACGCTATACGTGGAGCTTATTTAGGCAATAATCCCTCAACACGCTATACGTGGAGTATTGTCATTTATTGCAAGAAACCACACCAGGTTCCATAATTATCTAATATCAGATTGTCTGTTTTAATTTACAGTAGGTACTGTCAACGCTCGAACACGATATACGTGGAGTAGGTAGTACCTACTTACCTTTTAAAGCGGCAACTTTTACAACACGATTTACGCGAAGTTAGGAGAAAAACAGATGCCAACACAGTTTACGTTAAGTAAACAAACCCACACGATTTACGTTTAACTTATAGGAGTTCCAGTAGGTACAGGACTTAAAACACGATTCATGTATTTTTGTCTAATAATTTATATATCATACATAATATGTTTATGTTGAATAAAACAAGCACAGTTAACAATTTCGCATTTAGCAAAATGTAAATGTTAACATTTTAGCGAACTGTCATTTAGTGAAACATTAAAAAACGTTCGTGGCGATGGCGGCTCTGCCGGCGTCGGCGCCATCCTGGCGGGCCGTGCGGCGGCGGCGCGCGCGCCTTAACGGCGGAATCGCCACTTTAGTTTTACATAAACAAATTGTTTTTAACAGTTAAGTATAGCAGCGTAATGTACTTACCATTGATTTCCAAATTATTATCATCGAAAACACAATGTGACTAATTTCGGGATTCATTTGCACTTTCGGTTAAATCCTACAGTAATACTGACGCCGTAATTTTTCTTGTTCACTTTTTGTTCTAACTTTATGATTTATCCTTAATCCATAACTATTATGCGATCTGGAGCGCTTTTACAACCCATGACGTGTGACTCGAACCGCACGAAAAAACGTAGGCGTTCACAGGCCGACCAAGCGACCGAGGTGTGGCGAGAGTGAGGTAGACAAAACTTTTTTTTTGTAAGTATTTATATCTTTAAACAGTGTGATAAGAACGGCACCATACTACGTACTGCTGCATGTAAACTATGGTAATCATCTTCGGAGGGATGCAAAGTATAATCCACTTAGACTTTATAGCAGGTTTGTAAGCCTCTACATATCGATTACAGGGCTAACCAGCCCCCCTAAACAAGATGTATTTCGATAATCGCCAACGCAATCGCTAGAAGGAAAATGTATGCGATTTGACATAAGCCCTCGCTTAGCTTTCGAGCGAAGTTGTCAAATCTCATACATTGTCCATTTAGCGATTGCGTTAGCGATTATCGAAATACATCTTGTCTAGGGGGGGCAGGTTCTCAGTGTTACTGCTGAATAATCACCTTGGGGCATATAAAAACAAGTCCTTAAAAACAACCAGCCTCATTTAATCCTCCACTTTTACAGTATAGGTAGGTAACCTTAAGAATACTTACTACAACGCAGCGACAGTATATAAACTCTATCATTTTTTAAATAATCTATATCGCTGTAATATTGACTTGAATTACATACAAAAGAATCAACAAGCCTAATTATGTGATAAAATCTCACAATTTGCCTCATCATAAAATCTCACAATTTGCCTATATTGAATTAATTAAATATGACCTTATCACTAACGTAAGCATCGTATAATTATTCACAGATTGGAGCTCCTTAATTAACTTAAAATTTCAAATGTGACTTCATGTTGTGTAATCAAAGCTTGTATCGATATTATATAAAAATTTACACTTATTTTTAAACGTAAGCTACGTGTACAAAAATGGTTTTCGTCTTGTCTTCAGTAGACAAACGGGAATTTAAGTCACATTTGAAATCGGGCTCAAAGTTGTAATGAAGGAATGCCAATCTACCTTTAAAGTTACATTAGTAAAGAATCGATTTTAACTATAATCAATTCGATTCCATCGTAATATCTCGTCGTAGGCCATCATGGATACTTGCATTAATTCGTTTAAAAATATTTATATTTTATTAGACTCAATGACCATTTTTACATATATTTACAAAGCATTTACTTATAAACAAACAGTTTTTTAATTATTCATCACACAAAGCGACTAAAACTAAAATTTTGTACATACATACACAGCTATTTATAAAAGGACAATTTTATTCTAATACATACGTATTTAAAACATTATTTATTAAATTTTGCCAATTATCTACTTAACCTGTAGATATAGGTTAGTTTTGTACAATATGACATATTAAAAAATTAAACTAAAATCTACAATTACATAATTTTACATGTTTTTCTAAGGCTAAGCGAAACAAAACATTTATATTTACATTTTATAAAAATCTTTCCACTGCTAATAATATGTCGTCGATTCTCGTTGTAACACTAATCGTAGGTATCTGAAACAAACAAAAAGCATGTTGAGATATTAGATAGATGAAAATTACGATAGCAGTTTATAGGTGATAGAGAAGACGTGAGTTTTTAAAGAATTTAAGGAATCTTCCCCACCCCGAAGCAGGGACCGGAAAACCCGTTCATTTGCTTAAGCCGTTCGAAAGGGTAACCCATTCGTATGGTAACCCAGTGGGCTCGGTAAGCCGTTCAACAGGTTTCCCAACAATAACGATAACCCGTAAAATAGGGGTTACCACCCACAACAATAATTTATCGCTTACCCAATCTTAAAGGTTTTTAGTGTTTATGCGCTTAACCGCTTATTGTTCGGGTTAGGGTAACCCTTTCCCTCACGCACACCGAGCGATTGAAATAGCACTGCGGGCGCAATAACGCCAGAGTTCGGTTGCGACCTTCGGCAAATATGCGGTGCAAAAGCAATCTACACGCCATATACCTAAGGTCTAAAATATTTTTTACAAATTAATCAGCGTTTAGAACGGTAACCCATTTGGGAGTTTTTGATATCGGTTAGCGGTAACACGAATTAATTCAATCGAAGGGATTAATGTGTAAACCGGTAAGCCGTTTGAAAGCTTACCGTAAGGCAAAGGGTTTAAAAACCCAGCATTATAAAATACCCCATCAAAACCCTAAGGTTACCGGCTATAACGGTAACCGGGTCCGGTCCCTGCCCCGAAGAGGCAGGTAGAAGTAAAAGTTGGTTTAGTGGGTATGTTCCGCACTCTGCGGGGAGATTCCCACGTATACCTGTCGACCAGCCCTTGGCAGGTACGATGTACAAAAGCATTCTAGGTCATAATAAGGAGAAGTGGAATATTCAAAATCAACAGCAGAAAGCTAGTTGGTACTTTTATACATAGTAGTATTTTTTCAAATATAAGGTTAACAAAAAGGGTATTAAATTATAACTATTAAAATAGGTCTACGCAAATCGTTTTTCTTAAATACTAGCGGTATTAAACTTGAGACAGCTTATCAAGTTGACGTAGAACTTTCTTAAGTTTCTTCGAGGAAA
The DNA here is from genome assembly GCA_963935595.1 of Schoenobius gigantellus. Lineage (NCBI taxonomy): Eukaryota > Metazoa > Arthropoda > Insecta > Lepidoptera > Crambidae > Schoenobius > Schoenobius gigantellus. The sequence goes on along the minus strand of OZ012555.1, from coordinate 6,885,332 downwards.
AAGCTGTAAGTTTGTTAACTTTGGACCCCTGATAAGACGCGATCGGAAACTAAATGTTAAACAATGTTACAAAGTGGGATTTGATAGAAACCATAAATTTGTATGTATTATGTTAATGATCGCCTTATGTAAGCAGGAGGTAGGGGGTATGAGTTTCATATTATTATGTACATTTGGATTTGAGCGACGCTCCTACAGTGAAAGCAAACATCGTAAGGTAATCTGCATACATCTGCGAAGAAGTTTAAAGTATTAACTCAAGTCGAACAATCCGTACTAGGTCAGTGTGGTGAACTAAAGCCTAAACACCCTAACTTAGAGTAGGCTCGAGCACCTCGGCAGTAACGTATGAGCTGTGATGTGATGGTAATGATATCAACGAAACAGATGAAAGATGAACGTCTTGAACATCAGGCTGGAGTCCGTAACCACTCAACGTCAGGTAAAAAGTAAATATCGCATTATGATTGGCCGTGATGCCCAACTTGCAAATTTGCATCTTTAAATGAATGAGAGTAGTTCCTGTTATTGAGCGCCTAGGTAATGCTCACTTCAATTTTTTAACTTATCATCACTATTACGACTGGCATGAAATTTTTTATAAGGTTTACCTAGCCTGGTCCTATAAGCAGCAGCGTGCATAGAGATTTTAAACATATGCCCCAGAATATAATAAGCCAATAGCTATCATACTCGTATCTATAGATACGTTTACATAAAGTCTCTTGTTTTAGGTACTACATTAAATGATCAGTATGGTATGGTTGGCTCTAATAAGAGCTAGTGGTTTTTATGGAAAGGTCGAAGTCCATCTTGTCCATATTGGGTCGACCCAGAGTCTGAGGTCTTGGGTGCCCCAATTCTTCTACTCTTCTACAAAGAAAATATATTTAACTCTTTTTTAATACCTACCGATGGCTAGCCGACAGGCATGAGTAGGATTCTCTACGCTGAGTGCAGAGCATACCAACCAACCCCGAGGTCCATCTTGTCCATATTGTGTCAGCCCAGGGTCTAGGAAGCCCCAATTCTCCTACAAGGACCACAGTGCACATAGAAACGCAAAGTGCAAATTGAACTTCAATATTTTTTTTATTAAAAGTTAAAATCTTTATTCAACACTAGCTGTGCCAGCGAACTACGTTTCGCCGTATATTTTTACCCGTTTTTGCAACATTTGTCATTGATGCTGAGCTCCTATTAGTCGTAGCGTGATGTTATATAGCCTAAAGCCTTCCTCGATAAATGGACTATCCAACACAAAAAGAATTTTCCAATTTGAATTAGTAGTTCCTGAGATTAGCGCGTTCAAGCAAACAAACAAACAAACAAACAAACTCTTCAGCTTTATAATATTAGTATAGATTGGTGGGAATTCTATATTTGCCTGCATTTTACGTATACGTCAATGTTTGCCCGCAGTAAAAACAATTCAAACCATTAAACGAAAGCAAAAGTCTCGATATTTTATACAACTAAGTTGGCAAACAAGCATACTGCCCACCTGATGGTAAGTACCAACAGTCACCTAATAGTACTTGTCGTTCTTGTGAGATTCGCAGCAAATCTGCAACCCCCACGAGAACCACAGTGTACGTTGCCAACTTGTGACATAAGATGTAAAGTGACGGTACCCAGTAATTTCACTACTATATCTTACCCTTTTAACCGAAACACAGCAATGCAAGCACCAATGCTTTGCGGTAGAAATAGGTAGTACGGAGGTACCCAAGCAGGCGACCCTGGTAAAGATTCTCCCTTCGGTATAATAAATAGGTTAAAAATCGTCGAAATACGTGAAGCAGTTGCTAGTGTTATATTCATATAAAAAATTCAACCCCGAACATAATTCTAATTTCCTGCTGCAAACAAACAAAACAAAAATAGCAACCACCAACTACTCCCAATCCCAAACCCCAATCTACTGAAGCATTTTCGTCCTATCTCAATATTACCCTTTTTATCGAAAATCATCGAAGCTGTTGTCCATAAACAACTCTCATCATTCGTTACCAGTAATAATCTCCTCAGCCGTTTTCAGTCTGGGTTTCGCGCTGGTCACAGTACAACAACTGCATTATTGAAAGTAGCAGATGGCATGGAAAAATCACAAATATCTATTTTAGTACTCATTGACTTCTCTAATGCATTTAATACTGTGGACCACGATATTCTGTTGGCCTTTCTTCGTCATTTGCGAATCTCGTCTTCAGCATTGGAATGGTTTACTTAATATCTTCGTGGTCTTCAGCAAGCTGTACGCATTGGAGACGAGCTTTCTGATTGGTGCGAACTCAGCGCTGGCGTTCCACAAGGCCAAATTCTTTCTCCATTTCTCTTCTCGTTATTCATTAACTTCATCACTCATAATATTCAAAGCTCTTACCACCTTTATGCTGACGATCTTCAGATTTATAGACATGCAGAAATACTGAACTTCGACCAAGCTATCCATTGCCTGAATCGCGATCTCGATCATGTGTTCGAATGGGCCAGTAAGTTTGGAATTGCAGTTAACCCTGATATAAGTGTCAGGCTATTGTAGTGGGTAGCTCGTATCAGCTGCAAGGTCTAAACACCTATCGGAATGATGCCATTAAATATAATAATAAAGTTATTCCACTGTCCACTGTCGTAAAGAATTTGGGTCTTTATCTAGATAACAAACATAGCTGGAATAATCATCTTGTTGAGGTTAGCAGACGAGTGACATCAATTTTGCGCAGTCTGTATCGTTTTAAATTCTTTCTGCTATCGGCTACCAAGGTTCTTTTAGTTCAGTCCCTAGTACTTCCGCATATTGATCACGCTGATGTGTGTTGCACAAATTTAACTCAAGCTTCTCTCGATAAACTCGACCGTCTGCTAAAAAAATGCATACGTTTAATTTTCGGGTTACGTAAATACGACCACGTATCTTCCTACCAATCTCAGCTTAAGTGGCTACCCATCCGGAAGCGCAGGGAATTACGTATTCTCTGCACTTTATTTTATATTCTCAAAGGACCTAATGCGCCTTCTTACCTAAAATCTTACTTCATATATAGTGGTGTCGACAGGCCCTATTAATAAGCTTAATAAACTTCGATCCAAGGGAAACCTTCACCTCCAGATGCCTCTCCATAGCTCTAAGTTTCTGTCTAGTTCCTTCAGGGTCACCGCAATAAGACTGTGGAACAAACTACCTCAGAATATTCAACAGTCTAAAAGTTTATTTAGTTTTAAAAAAGCTGTTCGCGCAGAACTTTTAAATCGCAAATATTAAGACAAAGGCTCTTCATCATGCATAGTTTTTTTATTTATATTAATTAGTTAAAGTATATCTATAGTAGGTACCTATGTTATTTTTATCTATTTATTTAAATTAGTGTAATGTATATATTATAGTACTTATATTTAAACATAGGATAAATTAATTAATAAGATTGCACCGCCATGTAGTCTCTGTTGAACCCAATGGTTGACTGGCAGAAAATGCCATATAGCATTAAGTCCGCCGTTGGTACATTGTTTTTAATTGTGCAAAAAAGATTAAATAAATAAATACTCCAACGCAAAACACAGAGAACAATAAAAGCGGAACTACCGCGTTCACAATCGCAATTTTTCTCAACAGAAATCTCATTAGAATATTATTTTAAAAAATTAAACGTAATCGAGATGAATTTTCAGTTTAAAACAATGAAAGATGTGACATTACGCGTAGTACATACATACCTAATGAAAATGCACAAACTGGTGGATAAAGAGTATGCGGCCTTCATTGTCGGACTTCAATTGAGATTATATTTTTACTGAGATCTACACTCAGATACAGAGACGCCGGATGATAAATAGCACTTCAGTGCTCCAACGAATAAAAAAAAGTTCTCAAAACGTTGCGAAGCAGCACAGTCGAAATCTCACGAAGCTATGCTACACGTATTATACCTACAGAAGAGTGAAAATTAAAGTCGGTAGCCAAAGGAAAGATCCAGAAATATTTATGTGAGCAAATTAATCTACCTCTTCTCTGTCTGCTCTGTATTATATTAGTTAGCTGCGGACTATGTTTTGCTCTAATAAAAATGTTTTTTGGATGGGGATTTCTCAGCTTCCTGAGGGGAAATTTGAAAGATCCTTCCTTAGTGGGCATCTACATAAGCCAATGAATAAGTACCTACTGAATCTCATTCTCTAGCTCCAATAGTTTGTACTCTAACTTGATACCTTTTTTTTTTGTTTTCACGATGGGAAATGCATTACGCATACCCCGCGCTTGGGAAGGCGCGGGGTTATGTCGGACTCTCCGCGGCCCCTGGCGGACGGGATGGTATGTCCACCAGGGAGTGCAATGCCGCGGCCTACCGACTAAAACCCATCGATGCCCCTCACATACGCCTTGACGCGAGCACGTCCATCATCGACGTGTCCTCCTCATCTGAAGAGGACACGCCGAGGAGGGCCGCGTCGCTGCCGGACAAGGTCATGGGAACTCTGACGAACACTTCCACGACCTCGTCGGCGTCTGCTCGCCTATGGCGAGCCCCTCTCACCCCCCCGAAAGGGGGAGGCCGGTGATCCCCCGGGGCATCCAGGGGATCAGCGACTGGCGGCAACCGATGCAATGCAGGGCCCGGGCTTCCCAACCCAGGGCCTCGCTGGTTGCCGTCAGGAGGAAGAAGGCGGGCGTAATTCCGCCTCCTCCGCCCCGTCCTTCTACGGCGGCATGGATTGGCCTCGGGATCTTCCTCCCTGGCCCTCTCCGCCGACTCCTTCTGCGTCATCACGTCCACGCAGAAGGAGTTCACCGCGTCCCACGTCCGCTCCCCCTCCAGCATGGTACAGACCACGTTCTGGAGGGAGAGATCCTCGCCTATGACGGCGACCAACTCCCGGCGCTCTGAGGAGAAGGCGGGGCACACCGCTAAGGTGTGCTGCGCGGTGTCCTCGTCGGCGCCACAGTGGTGGCACTAGGGGGGTGGCTTCTCGACCGATGCGGTGCAGATAGCGGCCAAAACAGCCGTGGCCGCTAAGAATCTGCACCAGGTGGTAGGAGAGCGACCCATGGTGCCTGTTCGCCCATGGTGTGAGGAAGGGGTGCATGGCCTCCAAGGTCCTGGACAACGTGCCAGAGACCGAGGCCGAACCCCTCAGCTCCACGAGCTCCTCATACCATAGGCGGAATGCCTCCACTGTGGCCTCCTCCAAGGCGGAGGCCCTCTCTCTCGGCGCCAAGCGCCGGTCACCGTCTCTTACTCTAACTTGATACCTCAGTCAATCACTCACCAAACCCTTTTATAAATACAGATTACATTGGTTTACTTGTTATATGTACATGATACTTACAAGAAAGTGTTTAATTATATTGGTTATACCAGGTAATTTTTTAGTTACTAAAAAAATATTGTGCGCTTGTTCAGACAAGTAAACTGAACAACTTTCACTATGGGACCAACTTTCAAATCGCAAAAAAAATCAGCTGTTCCATACATCTAGGTTCACTGAATGTTAAACATGTTTGTATGGAACAGCTGTTTTTTTTGGCGATTTGAAAGTTGGTCCCATAGTGAAAGTTGTTCAGTTTGCTTGTCTGAACAAGCGCACAATTTTTTTTGTAACTAAAAAATAAACTTGTATATCAACAGCCTATTGATTGGGCTACCTCTATTGTCTTGTTATTCAATTTAAATTACTTGGAACTTGTTCCAAAACATTACATTGAGTATGTTGCTCTATAAAAGCATTGTCAATATGTAAATCAAAATAGTAGGTCATTAAATCCTTTTAAATGAACTAGAATGATGTATTTTTTCAACTAGTGAATTATGTAATGATTTTCAATGATGGTGAGCAAGCTTTTGAGAGTACGCATTACTCTCTCAACTTGAGCGTTTGCTCTACTAGATCCAGTCGCAATAAAATGAAGTTGAATTTCATGTTCTCCACAAAAGTTCTTAAAGTCTGAGCTGATGTAACAAAGGTTATTTAAAAGTTTCTTTTTTCAGTTTTGCCGTTTGGTATGCGGTTTCAATTTAACCATGATCGTTAAAAGCAAATGGTAAAAGGCCTGTGGTAAAATAAGCAAAAAACTGAATTTAGGGGAGAGTGGGGGATGGTGAATCACGGGGAACAGTGAATAAAATGATCTAGCGCTACTAGTATTATACACACTAACACGTGCCGATGTGTTTACGTAAACCTTTTGAGCACTCCCCGCGCCCAGCCAGTCGCCCGTGAGTTACAGTGCAGGGATGACGTGCAGCGACCTGTCGCCAAAATATACGTACGTATAATTTTTTTTGTGTTCTTTTTAAACTTGTTTCTAGACAAGCCTTGTAGTGTGATTGAATTTTCTATTGATATGTCGTACTAATTTGCTATTGTAATTTACATTATTTATTGTACCAAGTGTCTTAACAACATGAGTTTTTTATTGTTATTTTTTATACTTATAACGACATTTGGGGTACTGTGGATCACAGCATTTTGGGGTACAGTGGATATTGATCCAGTCCACCCCAGTGTGATGTGACATGACATTATTTAATTAATTTGTGTTACAAGCTTTTATTAAGCTGTTTATTTGTAAATTCTGATAAAATCTTGCAAATTGATTTTCACTATATTTCAATAGGTAGACAAACTGATGTATGTTTGTTTGTTTATTTGTAAATTCTGATAAAATCTTTCGAATTGATCTTCACTGTCTTTCAATAGGTAGCCACAGTGACTTGAAATTTAGTAGATAGGTATAAATTGACATGGATTTAACAAAAACATTATTTTGTAGGATTCAAGATGCCGAGGACATATGTTCGAAAAACTGATATTGGCCTTCATACCGAAGAGCAAATTAAAAATGCATTAACGCAGATAGACGAAGGCAGCTCAAATAGATCCATCGCTAAAGATACTGGCATACCCTATACAACTTTATATAGATATAACAAAAAATCGTCCAATGCAGCTGAGCCTCCACGACTAGTCCCAAATTATGCCGTGAATAAAGTGTTTACCGCAGACCAGGAGCACATTTTAGTGGACTATCTTTTAAAATGCAGTCAAATGTTCTATGGACTGACAATACTTGAAGTCCGGCAACTGGCGTACCAATTTGCCTCTATTAATAACATCAAAATGCCAGAAAACTGGCATAAATTTGAAGCATCTGGAATCGACTGGCTATATGGCTTTCGTAAAAGGCACACAGTACTAAGCCTGAGGACCCCCGAAGGTTGCAGCCTAAGTCGTGCAACCTCATTTAATCGACACAACGTTGACATATTTTTTGACAACCTGAAAGACGTAATGACCAGGAATGCAAACTTTGGAAATGGGATGAGAGTTTATAACTTAGATGAGACCAATACGGTTACTGTGCAAAAATCAGGAAAGATTTTAGCTCCTAGAGGTCAAAAACAAGTCAGCAAAGTGACAAGTGCTGAAAAAGGCACTTTAGTTATAACTTGTTACATTGTAAATGCAACTGGATACGCGTTGCCACCGGTAATGATATTTCCACGGGTTCATTTTAAAAACCACATGATTGCTGGGGCCCCAGCTGGTATTCTTGGGTTAGCCAATCAGTCTGGGTGGATGAATATAGATTTATTTATCTCCACCATGCAGCATTTCATTTCTATAACTCAAGCAGCAAAGATAACCCAAGCCTTTTAATAATGGACAATTTTGAAGCACACATCAGTATACAAGCCTTGAATTTAGCAAAAGAAAATGGCGTTACTATTTTGACAGTTCCACCTCATTCTACTGGAAAGTTGCAGCCGCTAGATGTTGCGATATTCAAGCCCTTTAAGACCGCATACAATACAGCAGTAGACAATTGGATGATGAGGAATGCTGGTAAAACATTTTCTATATATCAAGTAGCTGAATGTGTTAAAGAAGCCCACATGAAAGCAATGACGCCAGCAAATATTTGCAGTGGCTTCAAAGCGACGGGCATCTTTCCCTATGATAGAAATATTTTTACCGACATCAATTTTGCTCCTAGTGAGATCACCGACAGGCCGCTAGAGAACCTCGATCCTGCTTCTGAGGACACAAGAAACGCAGCACTGGTCCTTTATGACACACAAGTCCGTAATGATAGTCAACCTCTTCTTGGAGAGCTACACCGACAAGTTTCAGATTCCTCGGTTTCTGTAATCCACAATATTTCTGTTTCTGAAGACACTAGAACTGAAGAACCGGTTCATCACATTACACAGGTCCATAATCAACCAGCTACAAAAAAAGCTCCATATTCCCCGATGTCTGTTATCCAGAAGAACTCAGCTCCAGTTTCACAAGAGTTGCAACAAACTACGTTTAGAAAAATGAACGAAAAGTCACCAACAGCTTCACCAATGGCAACTTCCGAAATACCAGGAACTTCAAAGCAATTTTTGAGTCCATTTGAAACACGGGGTTTGCCTAAAGCAGGAACTAGACAAACTGGCCGAAAACCACGACGTAAAGGTAAATCGATGATAGCGACGGATACACCAAATAAGGACGAAATAGAAGCTAGACAAAAAGGAAAAAATTCGAAGACAAAGGCTATAAAAAGTTCTAAAAGGAAAGTTCTACAGAGCGACTCAAGTGACGACGTAGTAGAAAAGATGAGCGTTTATTCCGAAGAAGAAGTTTCCTTTGGCGAAGAAGATGATAATGAGTATGACTGCATTGATGCGAACAATTTCCGTCGTATGGATGATATTCCACAGGAAGGAAGATATGTGCTTGTTATCTTTAAACTTAATAATAATAAGAACGTGTTTTATGTGGGAAAGGTATTGCGACAAGTAAATAGAGAGGTTGAAGTCAGTTTTTTGCTTAAATGCAAAAAAACTAATACTTTTCGAATGCCAGATGTGCCTGATTTAGCAGTTGTACCTTTATGTGACATAAAGATGATTTTAGAGCGGCCTTCCTTTTTGGGGCATACAACTAAAAGACAAAAGGGGTTTTACTCATTTAATTACGATTTCAGTCGTATTGATGTACGCTAACTATTGAGCGAATATAATTTTTTTATTGTTGATTATTATGTAACGTTAGTTGTAATTGAGAATTAAGACTATTAATAGTTAAAATGAAAGATCATAAGAAAGACTTCCTATACAATAGGTAAATAAATAGGATAGGTTTTTATAAATGAAGATCTCATCTCACGCTAAATAATGACCAAAAATTTGCATTGGTGCATATATATTTTGTACGTTGATTTTTTTATCGTTGATTATACGTAAGTTATAATTAAGAATTTAGATAAGTAGCTCAAACATAAAAATAAAAGATCTCATCTCAGGTCAATTATTGTAATTAAAAGAACAATCATAGATAGTAATGAAAGAAAGTTGTAACGAGTTTAACTTTGTTATTATAATGACGTACCGAAGGATGATTTTTAGTTTTTTGTTTTTCAAAAACTAATTCTTTTGTATTCTATAATACGCTGAAGCATATTAAAATGAATACGATCATTTAAAACGTTGTTTTACATTAATTATTTTTGGATATCCACTGTCCCCCCAATGGTTCATAGTTCCCCGGGCCCGTATCCATTGTACCCCGTGCCTGGGGAACAGTGGACCGTTTCCCACATTTTTGAAAAAGGAACCTGTACACTAAAATAAACAAGATAGACATACCGGAGTGTTTCTAATTCGTACCTTATTAACATATCTTGCATGCGATAACAAAGAAACTGATAGATAGCGCATATTCTTTGAGCTACATGCCACTAAACAAATTGTGATTCACTGTCCCCCACTCTCCCTACTCTTTCTTAAACATGATTATTTTTTTATTATATCTATAGGTATGAGGAGGAATTTTCCTACTGTGTTTATTTTCCCCCATGTACCTATAACAATGTAACCATAATACTCTGTGAGAGACAGCCTGTGATGAGAAATTTGAAATGTACACTAGGTACCTACTCATATTAAATCTATAATTAATAAGCATGCATTAAAAATTATGTCCCTTTAAATGTTCATTATCGTTCGGATCATTAACTTCGTTTCATTTGATGTATCTATTATTGTGCTGTGTAAGCTTAAGAAGTAATAATTAGATCAAATATGAAATCAGTCTTCACCTTCCTCAATTACAGAGACGTAAGTATTTTTTTATTTTGGCAAATTCAATGCAGTCTTGCCTGTTCCATTCAATATACAAATTGGCTGTCGAAATGTAGTTGAAATGCAATTCAATTACTTATCTCAACAAGGGGGCATGATAAATCAATAAACCGGATTTAAATAGTAAAGCCAGTTATCCTGCTGTGAGCGAAACTGATGCACGTGGTAGACTGAATAGCCTGTGTTACAGGTCATCACTAAATTTATGCAATACAATTAGTTATCGAGATGAGTGATAAACTGATACCCATGATTAAAGTGAATAGCCTGTACTGCAGGTCAGCAGGAGGCCTAGAGAAAGGCCACACGCTAATATTTCCGCAGTCGTTCCGCAGAAATGTATGAAAATGACAGTAGCCTGTGACAATCTCAAGCTATTTATGCCGCAGCTAATGTCATCTTCATACATTTAACTGCGGAAAAATAAGCGTTTGGCTTTTGTCTAAGGGGTCAGGCCCTCCATTAAGCAAAAACTTTAAAATGATGGTATGTTATTGTATTATACAGTGGTACAGTATAACGCATCCTGTTAGAGACTAACATCACAGTAATAAAATTTATAATGAAAAAAAAAGAATACAAAACTTAATAAGGATATGAGATACATACATCAAGAAATATGTCTGTGTCAATAGTAAAAAGATAAGGGAGGGAGACTCTGTGCCAGGATCGCCCGCGTGGGTATCTCCGTTTCACCTATTTCTGCCGCAAAGCAACAGTGCTTGCATTGCTGTGTTCCGGATTGAAGGGTAAGATATGACAGTGAAATTACTGGGTACCGTCACTTTACATCTTATGTCACATGTTGGGAACATACACCGTGGTTTCTGTGGGGGTTGCAGATTTGCTGCGAATCTCACAAGAGCCACATGAAAGGTGACTGTTACCACTTACCATCAGGTGGGCAGTGGGCTTGTATGCCAACCTTGTTGTATAACATCAGATAACACTCAAATTAACCGCATATTACCGCTTATCGACGTATTTAGAAATAATATGTCTGTGGGCGTGTGTAAATGTGTGTATACGAGTACATGAATACACGTGTTATTTAAAAAGCAATGCCTTGAAGTCGGAGAACCGTACGAGGCTGCCATCGTCGCAATATTTTTGTCCCAGCTACAAAGAAATGTATACGGCAAATTGCAAGCAGATTGCAGGAGAACTTGGAAGAAACTCGACTTTAAAACTAACTGGAATGACCGCACAATGCCACAGTAAACAGTGCATTATCAGGTTAAGCAGTAAAATTGTGGATCCAGTTCCGCGAGTCCTACTTCGCTTTTATGTGCAAAGTTTGTAGGAAAGTAGACAGTTGCATTCTGCAACTGACTCTGACCGGCAGAGAGTTTGTTGATGGATCAGTTGATTTCAAATTACATGCTGCGTATAATGGGTTATTATATATTATTTATTTTGGAGTTTTGTTCTTTGATGAAATTGTGTACAATAGGTAAGCTAATTGCTAGGTATAGAAAGGTAAGTATTTTCTGTTGAGATAGGAAATCCCAAGTATTGCCAAAATTGAAAAATACATCTGTGTTAAACTTTAACATTTTTATTTTCACATAATTTATCTAAAAGGAGTCTCAAATATTTCAAAGGTTTCACGCATATCTGAGTCTGTTATGATGGGTTTTATAATGTGCTGCCCCCCCCCCCCCCCCCTAGACAAATACCACACGCTAAGTTTTCCGGAGTCATTCCGCAGAAAAAATTTATGGAAATGACATTAGCCTGTGACAACCTCACGCTATGTTTTCCGCACCTAATGTCATTTCCATACATTTTTTCTGCGGAACGACTGCGGAAATGTTAACAAGTGGCATTTGTCTAGAGGGGCTGATCTTATAATAAAGTAAAATTTGTTGAATATCACCTTTTTTACAAAATGACTGATTATTTAAATATAGGTTAATGAATATCAGAATCCTTTTTTATATTAGTACGATGTAAGTAAAAAACCATAAGGTCTGCATTGCATGCATTGTTAAAAATGTGTTCTGACAATTACACGTAAGATGCTAGTTCCTCGGTTGTTGAAGAGTCCAGGTGAAGGTCGCTATCAAATTCGGCCTTTGGAGATCGTCACTTCATCATTATCACAACAGCTCATATACATCCCCACCGAGGGGCTCGAACCTACCCTAAGTTAGGGTGTTTAGGCTTATCACGCTGGCCCAGTGCGGATTGGTCGACTTCACATACACATTTGAATTTCTTCGCAGATGTATGCAGAGTTTTCCTTCAGAGCGTCAGACAAATGTACATATGAAATTCGAAAACAAAAAAGTACATTGGTACATGACGGTCTGAAACCCTGGACTTCCCGATTGGAAGGCACGTGCTGCGTCCACGCCACCGACGCTCCATGTTGATAACATATTGTTACTTATTTCAGTGATATAATGCAATTTTATTATTGTCAATTAAAAAACGGGGGCATTTCGAAAATCAGTCGTTTTGGAAGAAGGTGAGATTTGTTTATTATGTGATCAGTACAATATAAGATACTGCTTAAAAATACAGGAAACTGGATAATAATCGTCAAAAAGTTTAAAAATTACTGACAATATTTTTTTATGTGATAACGTGTAAATTAATTTACTGTATATTTTATTAAGTACCTATTGTAAAAACAAATCAAACATTTAAAAAACCTACTCTAAACTAAACTACACATATAAAACTACTGTAAACTAATAATGAATTGTGTAAATTAATTGTGTTATTAATTAAACAGTTTGTTAAAAAATATAACTTATCAAAGACATTTTAGGGAGACTTTGTACCGGTAGTGGTAGTCGCAGTGTGGACCCTACCACGCGCGTCCATAAGGGCAGGAAGAACACCGGGGGGTTTAGTGGGTAGGCCTGGCACTCTGCCGGGAGAGCCCCACATACGCTCATCGTCTAGCCAACGGCGAGTACGGTGCGGTCACGCATTCCCCTCGAAAAAAAGGGTTGCCTGCTTGGATATCTCCGTTTTACCTATTTCTTGCTTTAATGCAGTGCTTGCATTGCTGTGTTCGGGTTTGAAGGGCAGTGAAATTACTGGGTACCATGATTTTAAACCTTATGCCACAATTTGGCAACATACGCTGTGATTCTTGTGGGAATGTAGATTTGCCGCGAATCTCACGAGAACTACATTTACTGTAGATGACTGTGTTATCACTTATCAGCAGGTGGGTAATATGCTTGTTTGACAACTTATTTATATAACTTAATATTAAGACATGTCAGTTGTGCTGCAAAATAGCTCACAAAATTGGGTGAAGTATCCCTAAGGCGTTACAACTATCTCCTTTACTTACTCTTTTTTAACTACACACTACTACCAATTTTGAATGCCTAACTTAGCGAACGCGTGAACTGTAATATACAAATTCTCAATAGCCTATCTATTGGAATATTTATTTAAGTGTTTGCAAAATACAAATCAATTTAATGATTACTATTTTGCTAAATTTAAATTATACAGAATGTAAGGGAACACCGGTATAATATTTAAGCGCATGTATCCATTAGAACTAGAGATTCTGTACGATAAATATTGGGGCTAATCAAGCTACTTTTTTCATACAAACTAAATAATATTGTTTTTTGACCCTAACTGTCGACGTCAGCGTATCTTTATTGAGTGTTTACATTTGTTGTGTGTTATTTCCACAGTGAACTGAACTATGGTTGTCACTTAAATGTTTTTGCTTTCAATTTAATTAATTCGGAAAGTATTAGATTTACAAGCAATTATAGAGTCCAATTAATATGTAAACTATTATGGCCCTTCAATATTATTTCAGCGTTCAGTTACACGCACTATAATTAAGAAGAAAAGTCATGATACTTAAATAAAAGTAACTAATGAACAGTTTAGAAATAATGCAATATGTTTTACTCACAAATTATATCGGAGGCATCCTGCTTTCCTTCGAGTCACTCAGCTGCGACTCTTCGTCAATCAACTGCAAATTGACGTTTTCGCTTTTCGTATTGAATGTCGCAGATATTGTTTTGTCTTCCAATAGAATGTGTTCTACTTCCACGCCGTCCTTCTTACCGTTCCCGTCTAAGACTCGGTGCTTTATAGACGGGCCTCGGTTGAACGAGGAAGCTATTAAAGTCTCCTGAATGGTTTCATTTCCGTTGCATATCTTATCTGCCTTGTGAGTCGGCATGCGTCCGGAGTGATAGCTATTTCTCACCCCGCCGGTTGATTCAAAAAAAGGGAGCACCTGCTTGAACTCCTTCCGGAAGTTCTCGTTCAACCAAGCGTAAAGAAAAGGATTGTAACACGTGGACGCCATCGCCATCGAGTGAGCGAGGAAAAACGAAACGTAATAATAATTCCACTCAGTCATCTGCGCGTAAAAATCATTGAATATGTTTATCAAATTCAATGGAAGCCACGATATACCGAATATAGCTACCATTGATATCAACATTCTGTTGGTTCTTCGTTTCCTATCTCGATCTGCTTCCTCTCTTCTCGTATTTTTAGCACCAGGTTTCGACCGCGCGCGGTCGTTCAATCTTATACTAACGCAAGTGTAACACACTGCTATGACTAGGAACGGTATTAAGAATTGTAGAACAGTCGTGAATACACCAAATATTTTCCTTGATCTGTCTGAGGGCCAACTTTCTTCACAGTACGTTTTGTTTTTCGTGATGAGTAAGCCCATGAAGAGTCCGTACGGGCACGTTACGACTAGCGAGAAGAGCCAAATGAAGATTATTATAAAAATGCACGTATTTAACTTCATCCGCGGATGGAAAGGGTAAATGATAACGAAGAATCTATCTATAGCTATGGAAGTGAGGGTAAGTGTGGATATGTAGACGCTGGTCCCTTGCGCGTATGGCATCAAATGGCAAAGTAGTCTTCCAAACACCCATCTTCCTAGAAATGTGTACATAGGTGTTAGAGGCACCGCGAACAGGCATAACAGTATATCTGATAGCGCTAGGTTTGTGATGAAGAGATTTGTGACAGTTTGCATTGCCCGGTTCCTGAATACGACGTAGCAGACAAGGACGTTTCCGAAGACTCCTAATACGAATATCATGGCGTATAGAATACAGAAGGCGACTTGCACGAGGTTCACGTCGATGATATCGGTAGTTCTGTTGGTCTTGGGCTCGTCGATGACGTCCATGCTTTCCCCTGTCAGGGTCTTAGTGAGAATCACAACCCCCTTCCCGAAGTAGGTGCTGTTGAGGAGCATGGCAGCGTCGTACTTCCCGGTCATGGTAGCCAGATCATGATGAGTGAGGTTTAAGTATGACGTCATCGCGATTTCACCTCGTTATTGTTGTGACGTAAGCGACGTGATTCGGATGCCAGTCCATCTGGAAAGAAGAGAAATCACGGCTTATTTTCTTTGAACTTTAAAAATTTGAAGAAACCTTTATATATGGAAATAATAAGTAATGCATCAACGCAAAATAAATCCAAAGTATTACTTATTAGGTTCAGTTTGTATAAGATTAATAAAAATAAATACAATAGTTTCGTTTAGTATAAATAATAAAAATGCATTAAATTTCAGTTTATAATAACTTTATAAACTGAAATTTAATGCATTCCTAATGAAGATTACATTATCATTTGTATTATTTATATTGTTCATAGCACTAAGATTACTATAAAGGGTTTAACATTTGTATAAAAGGCATCGATTTGAATGTGGAATTCATTACACAAGGAAAAAGCATTCTAAAATTCAAAAGTACAGAAAATTACCGATATAGCAAAAGTGACATTAGTAATTATTCTACTCTGACAGTGACATTAGTATCTATACTTCTGAAAAGAAACATAAAACACCTAAACTTTTAAACAATGTTCAAATATTTTTGAATCCCGACGCCCGAGTTTCGTTAAACAACGACTTTGAGAATTTTTGCTGTTTGTCAAATATCCTTCAGAATATCTCGTCTTTGTTTTCGCGGTTCATCTTGCTGATGAAAAATAGTTTTATTGAGAAGTGATTAGAAAACTTTGGACCATTCCATCCATTGACTTTCCAAGAGTTCACAAACAAACGCCAATGCAGCTCTTTGAGGGAAGAATGTAATGGGCAAGTTATTTAAACACGAACCAATTTCTGTGTATCTTTCGATCTTGTTAAGAAATTTCGAAAGATTTCTAGATTTGCAACGGTTCTTTCGCAAGAAAATTTGTTTGAAAGGAATATTCCTAAATGTAATCATTCAAAGTCCTTGCACCATTTTTCAGACCAACGTAATAAATTAACAAAAGTTCTTAATAGAACGTGAACGCGTATATGAAATTTATTTATGTCTGTCTTTATGAGACGCAGATTCTTTCATCATCAGAGACCTTTCATATAGGAGTCACATTCCATTGTCAATTTTTTTAGGTATGTACGCTACGGTGACGTATTCAGGATACACGTGTCACCACTTCCTCTCTTCCCGTGGATGCTCCCATCTTAGGGAGCTTATCGAAATTAACTTTTTTTTATTTTTTTTTACCAAATTTAAACAAAGTTGAAAAGTAAAAAGGTTCATTGCGATAAACTCCCCAAGAATCTTAAATCGAAAACCATTTCGAGGTTTTACAATTTTTGACGTCTTAAGTATTTTTTTAAGTTTTTTGATATGGCTATTTTACGAAATATTAAAAAAAAACCCAAATAGATATCAAGATGTGAAGCATTCCCTTGGAGTTAGCGTATCACTGGTTATTTTCCTAATTTGTCAGTTTCCCTAATTTGCCACTTTACTTATTCGTCAGTTTCGATAGGTTGTCATTTTTTCTATTTTGTCAGTATACACGGTGCTTCAAAATAACCAATAAATCAATTCTTTATCGAAAACTCATTATTAAAATGTGTTTACACGTAATGTCATTCAACCCAAAATTTTTATGGAAATCATAGTATCATCATGTCTATGATTTACATGAAACATTTGGGTTGACATATTCCTTATTGCACAATAAACAAAAAAACGTTTGTACAAAAATATAAACATAGTATTCAAGGACGGACTTATCTCTTATAGAGGTCTCTTCCAGTCAACCCATAACATTGGTGGCGTACGTAAATGTAGTAGACAACAACAAGGATAAAGCAATACATAAATATTCATAAATAACTATTTCTTTATACATATAAATAAATAATACATACACTGACGATTATTTATAAAAACAGTCACTAATGTCACTTTGACATCAGCTTGTGAGCTGGAAGTTTTTTCTTTATTGATTTGTTCATTTTTTTAACCTCTTCACCGATTCTGCTATCCTGGTCAAAAATCCTAAATTTCATAAATAAATTCAACATTACAGTTTGCAGTAACTCGTTGAACTGGATATTTTATTCAGGCCTAACGAACCAACAATGAAAGTCAACCTTACATTTTAGATTGCAAATATGACAAAAACGTTGCCTTCTCAAAAAGACCTAATATCACGATAAAAGAATTCGAAATTGCACAGCAAATGGTAACATTTTCGTCACCTGCCACACAAAATGCGAACGCGTCAAGTGACTAAGCAGGTAATGGCTCTGCAAAAACAGCTGCCGTTAAAACGGAATAATTGCTCCAAAATGGTGGAGCTTTATAATCTGTAACGATGCCAATTAAACGCGCCCGTCTGTCTTGGAGGACACAGAAATGTTTATCTTCAGCTACACAGTCGAGTTTGAAATATCTGAGGCGGTGTTTGTATTTGATTAGCTACCCTTTTTTGTCTATACCCGCGTGTAGGGTTGCCAGGCGTCGCATCAAATTCTAAGGCGCAACAAAAACTAGGCCGTAGAATTTGTGGATGAGTATCCGACATATACTCAGTTATGTATCCAAAAAAATATATAAGTAGAATAACCCTCTTCTGTAGCCTCACCTGGTGGGGCGCGGGGGTTGAAGTGTTTATTACTCGCAATTTTTGGTACTTTCTATACACTAATTACCCCTCCCCCTTGCTGTACATCCTGGATCCGCCCTTGGTTTAAGGAAAGTTTTAACTGATTAATTTTATACCATTGAAGTGTGATGCTGTCTGTACCTATTCTTATATTATTTTAAACTTTTCAGTGTTTTTGAAGTCGGTTTTTATTTTTTGTAAAATATTTCTTATTTTTATCTTTTTATTGAATGGAATCTTTTTAGTGAATTTGAATACCAGCTCACCTTCAGTGAGCTTTATCATGTCGTGTTTTGACGGTCGTACTAGGGGGGCAAATCGACGAAAAAGTTTTTCATTTCGAATTATTCACTATCAGGTTAAGATCTCTCAAGTCTCAATCATAATTTCATGACAAACGAGGAAGCAAAAATAACGCCTTATAGTTCGGCAGCCCTACCATGTGTGTATCACACCAAGACAACCTATCTTACGCAGTGGCGCCCGAGGGACAACTTTACAGCCAGCAGTTGGGTGTGAAAAAAACCGCCCAAGTGCGAATCGGACCCGCGCGCCGAGGCGAGGATTCCGTACAAACTTTTGTAAGTATATAAGATTCCTTACTGTGCACAGTCAACACCACGTGAGGCTATACAAAACTTACAAATCTCTGTAATTGATTTTGAACCTTAAGTAGTTTAACGATTGATTAAAAAAATCGTCATTTTGTGGTAGCCTGATGTGCTGTTGACTGTACATATTAACAGTTTTCAGTGCTATGATATCTTGTGTGTGTTGCCAAATTTCTTGATTATCTTGTGAATTCGCAAAATTTGGGAACATATGCGACAAATACGGGTCATATAATCCTTTATTCGCGTTGAATAACAAGTATGATTTTTTCACAGCTGAAAAAGACCGTAGACCCGAGTATTTGATATAAATTTCAGTTTAATATTTTTACGAGTTCCCGAGAAAAAGGGTATGACTGACAGACAGACTGACAACGAATTAAGTGACCCTATAAAGGTTCCATGTTTTCCTTTTACGGTACGCAACCCTAAAATAATCTGTCCTCGCACAAAATCTGTGATAAGACAATAAAAACGGAGTACACGGTGAAATGTGTAGTAAAAAGGGCATTACGAAATACGTAACATGGTTTTGTGTGCAATTCGTGACGTATTTGAAGATGTTTCGACTACCTTTTATAGTTCGAACCATAGACAGCTGCAACATTCATAACCAGTTATGAACTTATCATAAATCTATGTAACCAATCTACTTAAATTGTATATCAATAGAAAGAATGATGTTACCGCTGTTTAAGGTTTTATCACAGATATAAATGTAAACAGATGTTCTTTGCTCGTCAAAAGGAAGTGCAGTGCTGCTTTTTAGGATTCCGTAGCCAAATGGCAAAAAACGGAACCCTTATAGATTCGTCATGTCTGTCTGTTTGTCCGTCCATATGTCACAGCCACTTTTCTCCGAAACTATAAGAACTACATTGTTGAAACTTGGTAAGTAGATGTATTCTGTGAACTGCATTAAGATTTTCACACAAAAATAGAATTTATCAAACCCATACGTGTGGTGTATCTATGGATAGGTCTTCAAAAATCATATTAAGGTTTCTAATAACATTTTTTTCTAAACTGAATAGTTTGCGCGAGAGACACGTCCAAAGTGGTAAAATGTGTGTCCCCCCCCCCCCCCCCCCTGTAACTTCTAAAATAAGAGAATGATAAAACTAAAAAAAATATACGATGTACGTTACCATGCAAACTTCCACCGAAAATTGGTTTGAACGAGATCTAGTAAGTAGTTTTTTTAATACGTCATAAATCCTACGGAACCCTTCATGGGCGAGTCCGACTCGCGCTTGGCATGTTTTTTTTATTCTTAATTCTCAATTCAATGCTTTTTTGTGTGTATGTTACGCGATTACTCCGCCAATCGTGGACCGATTTTCAAAACTCTTTTTTTATTCGATAAGTACTCCTGCGGTGGCGGCTAATATGGCACATAATTTGCCACCAAAGATGATATGATCCCAGGAAGATCGTGGGTAACCTCTAAATTTTATAGGAACATGGAACGTATTTCATGTTTTTCCGACGCATTTGAGGTTTTTTCAACCCGCGCTCCACCGTTATCAAACCGGCTGTCGTGCGAAAATTAAAAATTAGACTTATTGTGCCGGATTGAGCTACAAAACTTAAAACAGGTGAACCCAAAAAAGATAATTTTTAATTTCCACAAATGGAATCCATTGCAAGATTGCCTGGAAGAAACGGTTCATAACGATGAGGCCAAGGCAGCCCATTGTACTGTAATTATTATAATAATATGGGGTAACGTCTCATTCGGCAACGAAAAAGTGATATGCTCGGTTATCATCGGAAAGATTGATTTGCGTTATCTAGTTATATTCATATCTGTGGCTTAACAATGTAGTTACTTTCAGCCTGGACTTATTGTATGATCAAGGTATGTTTTAGTTTTCACAACCAAAACTAGCCTATGTCCTCCATTTGTTGTGATTTATATGTAAAACTAGCTGTGCCCGCGAACTACGTTTGGCCTTAATTTATTTTTTCCCGACATCTTCAACAAATATCGGTAATGTACACAGAAATAATTACAAAAACTTAACAAATTATATACTAAATCCTTCTTCGAGAATCACGCTATCGAGTCGTGAAAACCGCTTGAAAATCGGTGCAGTTGTTTTTGAGTTTATCGCGAACAGACAGACAGACAGACGCGGCGGGGGACTTTATTTTATAATATATTATGTAAGGACGTACTAACAGACAGACAGAGTTGATTTCACGTTCATTATATAAAGTATAGTAGAGCTCGTCTAAGCAAAAATGACGCGAATACTTAATAAGTTGATTTGTTGTGTAAGTGTTAATATTACGGTAAACGCATACGATCTACTTTTTGTAGTCCCGACAATCGGCCCGATTTTTCCCCCGAAACTCTATGACCGACTTAACGCACACATCTGTCACTTTATCTGTGGCTATCGAAAAAACGCACGTCATAGATTTAATGGATTTGATAGGTGTTTGGTACATCCATCACCAAGCAATGACACGTCCTTTCTTTCCTTCCTTGTTATTCAGCAAGTGCAAGCGGCCAACTGTTGGTCACTGAGTAGGCAGTGTACGTTAACGTACACATTTGGGAACATTGCAACGAAGAGCTCCATGTTTCATTTTCCACCGTCAAAAAATCGGTCACCGATAGTCGATCGTGTGCATTCGCATTTAAAAGATACAATCTGCGTGAGAGCGTTGACTTTTCCGTAAACAATGGTCCTGTACGGTCGACTAGTCACGTGATAAATTCAACAACGCTCTCGTATGGAACAGCCCCCCTAGACAAATGCCACACGCTAACTTTACTGCAGTCGTTCCGCAGAAAAAAAATGTATGAAGATGACATTAGCCGCGGAAAAAATAGCGTGAGGTTGTCGCAAGCTAATGTCATCTCCATACATTTTTTCTGTGGAACGACTGCGGATAAGTTAGCTTGTGGCATTTGTCTAGGGGGACTGCGCAGGCGCATTGTGTGAAACAAAACGTTCGCCCTGTCGCGCGCGTTCAGACAGTTATGAATAGCTAGACAACAAATCTAATGAACAATTACAACGAATTTTTTGTGCTAGTGCGACCACATAATATGCTTAAGTGAGTATGTTTGGTAGAAGGGTGCGTTATTTCAGCTCAGACGAGGTCTATCGTTACCATGGGAAGATTTAATAGTCTTCCTAGTCCTGAATAGATATATTCAGTCACAACGGTCAATTTCAACAGAGACTATAGTGTCTGCGTGAACAAGACGTGCACTTTCTCCTTCACCCACATTGTCCCGATGGAAAGATTAGCCGACACAAGCGGGAGGAGATCATGTACATGTACAAGACCTACTGTGTAATGCTAATGATACATCTGCGGAATTTGCAAAAAAATTATAAATGTCTGTAGCCATTAACAATGCCACATGCCATTTGACCGCGAAGCTCGCTGTTGGCAACATATGTGTGTTAACGCCGTAACGCGTTTGTTAACGCGTTACGACGCAGTGGAGCTCGTAGCATCACCTGCCTTCCGAGCATGAAGGAGATCGCAACGTTTCACAATTTTGGTCACCCACAGCAATGAGGCTGCGCTCCGGGCACATTCCATCGAACAAATTTGGAAATCTCGTGAAAAGTTCCATCTCTCAACTATTTTGAAACTTGTAGTGTTCAAAATATTAATTACAAATGTACACGTAGTGCGAATTTTCGGCGTTCTTCATAACCATAACTATGTGAGAACATGGTATGGCATAGATATAGTCTTGTCCCATAACAGAGCATGCTTCAACCCATTGTAAAAAAACTGCTAAAGTTCAGTTAGATAAAAAGTTGAACATATTATGCCTTTCGCTCACTGACACTTAAAGGGTTCGTAATTCTTTGGGCTTTGTTGTGATTTTATGTTTTCTACGTCTTTCGACATTTCTGGCCAATAAAGAAGTTCTAAGCAAATACTCATTGTGCTTTGGATGAGTTTTATACAATAATATAAGTGACCATTTTGTCTCACTTCTGTAGGTCATCACTGGCCTTGCACGAATCAGAGTTAAGTTGTAATTTACATCTATAGTATACAGAGTAACACGCCAGACTTTACATGTTTCCCTTGAGATCGCCCTTATAACGCTCGAAGGTAATAGTGACTGCTTTCGTAATGAAAATGTAAAGTTTGACGTTTTGCTGACAGTACGTTTTATTGCCTTTTAGAATACTGTAATAGTGAAAACTGTTATTGTGTTAGAACAAATAAAAACATAATTGTTTCTTGTAAAAAAAATGATATCACTGTCGTTGAAAATTATGAAATCGATAAGATGCGAGTTTATTCTTGTGGCGATATTTAGGATCTTTACAACGTCACCAAGCCATTTTTCAATATTCTTTTCGGTTTATGAGATTCACTGTTTTTTTTAAAGTCTACAATCATTTGTATGTTGTAAATAGCACTTTATTTCTTCACACTCGACGCTCAAATATCACTCATTGTCTGATTTATGGATTGGCCTTGTCTTCAGGATCTGCGGTATGTGAGCTGCGAGGAATATTTAATATTATATGCCTGAAATGCTAAGAATAGCAATAACGGAGGTACTGGGCAGTTTTAATTAATGACAGCTCAATATCTGATTAGATTATAAGCAAACTCAATCTTCTTCTTAAGCAAATTACAATAACCTTATAGGAGAGCAAAGAAATATGAAACTAAGGTCTGTTTTGTTGTTTGTTTTAAAGTTAATATTGAAAGTTGAAACTAAGGACTGCTTTGAAACAATTCGTGGTAGTCCAAAATAATTAACAACAACAAACAGCTAAATAAAACCGTTTAAAAACACACTGACGCAATTATCTGCTCTACGATTGACGGTCGTTAGAGACATCTAACGACCGTCTTACTTACCTGAGTGTGTCGCCATTATAAAAGTTTTTGACAAATGTTCTAAACATTAAACATCAGAATTGTATCTTAACATCAATCTCAACTTTGAGATGCATCTATTGATACGGGCCTTAGAGTATATAACTTGCAAATAGCTCTTAGAACATAAATTGGCGTTTGGCAACTAGGAATTATTTGGCAACTGGAATTAGCAACTTTGCTATCTTGTCTTGTGAAAAATTGAAACCGTTACTGTCGTATTCAGCAGATGTACTTAACAACAACTTAATTCAATATCGGCAGTTCTATGCGTAGGGACGCTGGTATCTGAATGCGATCGGAATATAACAGTATCTATTCGATTTGTAGGACTGTGTCAGGTTAGATTGCGTTCCATTCAGACATTCCAAATGGAAGACCTCTATTAGATAATGATTTCTGCCATCAGATTAAAGACGTTTCAATTGAACAGGTTGGTGACAGAATTGTATCAGATATGGGCTTCAACAGATTATACTTGTTTATGCTATGTCAATATCTTTGGTATTGAAAATCTACATAACAACCCTGTGTCCATTAACTTTAATGTTAATATCGTTATTGCTTATGAGAATTTAACCTTTGCCAACAGTTACACAAGTCAAAAGGCTCATTTAAAGCTAAGGTTTACAAAAATAGGGTGGATTTTGTGACAATTTAAATTGTTTTTTAGGAAGAAAGTTTTGTTCTTTGGTCAAAATATTGATTGGCAACATATTAACGTGAGCTCTTGGCTTTGAAAATTATAAACAAGCCATGTTACTTATCCTAAGTAAAATATTAATGTAAATTATTAAAATGATGTCCGACAGTCAATAAGCGTCTAATGATTTTCGGTTGAACAGCGTCAATATTTAAGCTGCGACAACTTATTTGTCGAATATTAATGCGGTACCAAATCGGTACAAGTCGCTAAGTTTTAAGCGCTTATAACTAAATAAACAAGATTAAATTTAAATCAGGAGCCAAAGAAGTTTGGGTTAAATTGGTAGCGTTTTGGAACTCTGCGGCCAGTGCTGAAAATTTTGTAGAAGATAAAATAAATATTGGGACTTCTATGTCAAAAGTCTAAGGAAGCCGAGATATTTTAATGAATAAAATTAATGAAATTGCCTGTTATGATTATATTATTTTCAACACACTTGCTCGTAAAGTGGGTCTTATTACCTTGCATTTAGACCCGTTATTCAGTATATTAAACACGAGTGCTTTTCACTTTACATAATCGCACAAATGCGGTAATTTTAACACGACAAATTCTAATTTGTTCAAGATTGCAAAGTAAATGTATGTCCAGTACGCATTCTTAAATTAGTCGCTTAATACTTTTTTTTAACACGACTTTATGCGGCTGCCAATTGGAAACAAATGAACAGCCTACTACACTACTGGTTACTGAAATATTAAATTAACAACGACATTTAAAAAAACAATACCTACCTAATTAATAACTATAGCTAAAATAAATTGATAAAAAATGCACACAAACTTGTTTTTTAAAAACAAAAATATTCGGTTTATTTAGTTTTGAATATTGGCTGTTTGGCCCTTTTTTGTTGGCTGTATGAAGAGTTTAGCCATGCCCGGACAGCGCGCGAACAAAAAAGGCGCGCAACATTTTCCCGTTATTGAAATTTTTTGCCTTTTTGTTATAATTAATAATTGATTATCTACAATTTGTCGAGTCCAAGTGAAGAAGAATCCATATTATTAACTCCGCCATATTATTATTAATTATGGAGGCGCAATGCGCGAGTAATAGTTTGTTGCCGCCAAAGTCAAAGGATAAATACTTGGCGGCATACGATACTTTCATGCAGTGGAAGATTGATAAAAAAGCGCAGTCATTTACAGTAAAATATTAATACCACAAGATCTTTTATTTTCCTCACAAGTGTGTTGAAAAACGTCGCATGATACACGCGCGCATTGGTTATTACGTACTCAGCTTTCTTGTCGCGCTCGCCTACGGCTCGCGCACAATATCGCCTCGTGCGCAATAACCGATATAGTGCGCTCGTATCATAATGTACTATTACAGTCCTTTCTAAAAATGAAAAACTACTATTAAAAATGCCATAAAAATCGTATTGTTAACACTGACCTGAAAAAAAGATACCTAATATCTTTTTTTGTCAATCAATATTATTGATTGTTAAAGCCAACGGAAAATCAATGACTTTGACAGAAGCTTAGCAGTTCTTGATGACTTAATAATTGTTTTAATTAATATCAGTCAATATGAGGAGGAAGTACGTAACTACTCAAATATCTACAACGCTTAGTGGCCATGTTACGTGGGGCGCACTAAACTTTTCCGGAATCAATAATAAAAAATACTATTTATGGTCAAAAATAAATTTACAATAAATTGATTTTTGACCATTAATAGTATTTTTCTCAAAATATTCAGCCTTTGCGTCAATGCACTTTTTCATACGATTAAACCAATTTTGAAAACATTTGTGCCACTTCTCTATGGTGACATTGGTCAGATACATGTTTTTCATACTCTTCGACAGCCTCTTCTGGCGATGAAAATCGTTGATCGCGTAATTGGTTCCTGATTTATGGGAACAAAAAAAAAGTCACACTGTGCCAGGTCAGGACTGTATGCAGGATGACTCATAAGTTGTACTTTTTCACATTCAAAAAATCATTTGTCTATTCTGGCCGTGTGGAACCTTGCATTATAGTGGTGCAAGATGATACGACGTTTAACGTTATTTTCTCGGAGTTTGTTAATAATTTCCGGTTAAGAAATGGTGGTGTACCAGTCACTATTCAAGATACGATGATTTTCTAAAGCAACAGTAGGCACGTGTTTAGTTTTATAAAAAAAAGAAGGTACAAACATCCGCTTCGAGGTACTTTTTACGCGTGCCATTTTAGTTCGTTTCGGCTCATCTTGAAAGACCCATACGCTTTGCGGCTTTGTTTTGGGATCGTAGCTATAAATCCATATTTCGTTACCTGTTATTATATCCCACACCAAATTTGAAGCCCCTTCATTGTATCTGGCAAGCATAGCATGGCACTAAGTGATGCGGTCCATTGAGCATCAGTCAAATTATGTGGGATGTATCGAGAACACAGCTTTCTCACATCCAAATGTTTGTGTAGGATTGACTGTATTTGACTCATGCTCATCGATATGAATATGTACTACGTACTACAAGATATACCGACCCGAACACTCACTATGTTCCAGTGAACTGTACTCCACCTCACTTTAGTGTGTCGTCGCCATTAACGCAGTGTGAGCGCTCACGGGTCGGCAATATATTCTACGAAAATTGTCTTTTAAGTGTTCATCTGACCATAAATAATAATTGAGTATTCAAGTGAGTAAAATATATATTTATTGACGCCGCGCTGTTGAAAATTATAGACTAAAAACATGATGTCTCGCTGTGTTCGAATGAAACACGTATGCGCGCCATGAAATTCTAAATATTGTTGTGTAAGTGGCCAATTCCGGAATTTAGTGTGACCTATGTACTACTTTATACAACGTGTTTGGTACATATTATGTTAATCCCTGTCGTAATCTGTCTACCTACAAAATTTCATCCAAATCCATTTAGTAGTTTCTACGTGAAAGAGTAACAAACATCCATACATCCATACTCACAAACTTTCGCATTTATTATATTACTCGTAAGTACTAGCCTTTATTTTCACATGCTATCTGTGCACGTTCTAACATTATGAGTGTTTTGAAGAACCTTCGCCTAGAGAGATGCAATATGAAAGCAATGATTCACCTAGTACATAAATCATATATTAAGCTAGCTGTAAGTTTTCCGAAAAATTGTAAAATAAAATAAAAAAATAAAATAAAAATAGTGCTGTATAAGAAAAATAGTCATTAGAACTGAGAAGTTAGCAAAATTACGTAGAATCTTCCAAATAGGGATTAGTTTCCTCACACGGTCCACAATTGCTTAGACTTGATTGTGCTAGTTGGAGCCATCGTCCACAATCGGATAGATTCAACTTTGCTTAGGGTAAGCCAATCGCATAAGCACGACATTATTGTCACATTCATGGGCTTTTATATCTATTGCAAATGCTAGTCCTCGTCGGTCCGAGAGTATGATAAAATTGGTGTTGCGCCAATTTTAAGAGTTAGCAAATTATTACTATACCTACTCCATATTATAACTTGCTGAAAAGTGTCATCTGCAAATTTAACAGTTTCGTTCTAGTATTAACCATGATTGACAAGGGCTGTGTCACCCGCGTAAGCAAACATACGACATTTGGAAATTTGACATATAAAGGGAATAAAGTGGGCCCTAATATTGTTCCTTGTGGGACTTCAACGGTGATTGAGTTTTCCCGACTGATATTATATTCTAATTTAGGGCATTGTGAGTGATTAGTTAAGTAGTCCCTAAAAATATCCAGCACACAACCCCGACCCCGAAAGGGCTAGAAATATACCTATACCACAAATAATATAATACTACTGTTACTACTGTATAGGACATACATTTATTTTTATCATCTATTTTCTTAGCCTTATGCTTTACTAAAGATCCAATGCCATCTTCTTTTTGCCTATTCTTTCTAAAGCCGAATTGGTTTTCTGATATTATATTACTGGCTTACAAAAAATAAGAAGATTATTATTTTAGATCTTTTCGAAGACTTTCACCTAAGATCTGTCAAAAAATTTTAAGAATTATTCAAATTATTAAGTATAGATTTTATCTAAATGTCAATACAAATTTTATCTTTATGACGTTTATTTATAATCAACGTATTTTTAGAATAACATAATTTTATGTTTTAAAATAAACTGTTTCTACGTTGCTTCTGTAAATTTGGCTCCTGAATAGGTAAAGTGTGTATTTTGAAAGATCTAAATAACTAACTGAATTCTGAACTTCAACCAAACCCGCTGGCAGATGGCAGGATTCTTATAAAAATATAATCAAATATTTTTTCCTATATATAAAAAATACACAAGTCAGTAAAAAGCAACAGCTACTTTTTAGACGTGAATTGAATGAAAAGAGTCTTTAATGTAATGGAACCTGGTCTTGACAGATCTATTAGTAATATTAAATAAATTGTCCCGTACATTTTCACTGATGTCGAGATTCTTATAACACTCGAGCCGCATTGAAAAATATTTACGTAAGGGCAATATTTGCACGACACTATGACAGTGTTTATAGCAAGCGATGATTTTTAGGGCTCTGTACTTCAAAAGGAAAAAGCAGATCTCACGGACCACAGAATAATGGAAACTCTGACGGATAGACGGACAACGAAGTTATCACTTATCAGGTACACTTCGCTGTGTCAGTCTGTCTTAACTGTTTATGCCTATTATATGATATGTAACGTGTCCGCTTCAGGATCCAGGGTTTTTTACAAGCTTTTATTTACCTTGCCATGTTCGTATGTAAGTAACTCATTTTTTCAAATCTTGCTAACCAATTTTAAACAACTTCCTGAATTTCGATTACCTTGAAATTTTGTATATGCGTTTGATTCACGTGACAATACATTATAATGTTCAGCATGACTTGATGGTGCACCCAGGATCGGAAAAACTCCTCAATAGCTACCAGTATGGGCTTGAAATTTTACACGTGGCTACAGTGCTAATGGCAATGCAGTATTATGATTGAAATGACCTGATGGTACACCCAGGATCGGCTCCCAACGAAAAAATTCCTCAATAGTTAACAGTACGGACTTGAAATTTTACACGTGGCTACAGTGCTAATGGCAATGCAATATTATGATTGAAATGACCTGATGGTTCACCCAGAATCAACTCTCAATGACGTAACTCCTCAATAGTTAACAATACAATAAAAATAATAAAATAAATTTTTCGTTTAAAACTTTTACTATCAACTTATAATGTTATTACACAATATATCTGATAAAAAAGCTTGTCGCGAGTTTTACCTGAGCACCTAAATAAACAAGTAAACTAAATACTTACGAGTAGGTCCTTAAATCTCGCGACAAGCTTTCTTATCAGATATATTGTGTAATAACATTATAAGTTCATAATAAAAGTTTTAAACGAAATATTTATTTTATTCTTTTAAGGGCATTTAAATCAAAGCTTGTTTTTTTTGAGTTTTTTACTTTTAATTTTTTAAACTTAATCGGACTCTTTTTAACCCCCGACGCAAAAAGAGGGGTTTTATAAGTTTGGCCTATCTGCCTGTGTGTGTGTGTCTCTCTGTGTGTGTGTCTTTCTGTGTGACTGTCTGTGGCACCGTAGCTCCTGAATTAATGAACCGATTTGAAAGCGGTTTTTTTTTAAATCGAAAGCCTTGTTCATCGCGTAGAGGGGTTTAATAAGTTTGACCTATCTGTCTGTCTCTGTGTGTGTCTGTCTGTGTGACTGTCTGTGGCACTGTAGCTCCTGAATTAATGAACCGATTTGACTGCGTTTTTTTTAATCGTAAGCCTTGTTCGTCGCGGTGATTCTTAGGTATGTTTTTTTAAAATCGGACTAGCCTTTCAAGAGCTACAAGCACTTTGCCGAGACGAGGTACCTTTTTTTTATTAGCTGCTTTTCTGTCTGTGGCACCGTAGCTCCTGAATTAATGAACCGATTTGAGTGCGGTTTTTTTTATCGAAAGCCTTGTTCATCGCGGTGGTTCTTAGGTATGTTTTATGAAAATCGGATTAGCAGTTCAAGAGCTACAAGCACTTTACCGAGACGAGGTAACTATTTTTTATTAGCTGCTTTTCTGTCTGTGGAACCTTAGCTCCTGAATTAATGAAATGATTTGAGTGCGTTTTTTTTATAGAAAGCCTTGTTCATCGCGGTGGTTCTTAGGTATGTTTTATGAAAATCGGATTAGCAGTTTAAGAGCTACAAGCACTTTGTCAAGACAAGGTAGCTAATTTTATTATCTGCGTTTTGGATCAATTGGTATTCTATTTGAATTAATTTGAAATTTGAAAAGAATAAAATAAAAAATACAATTAAAAATTTAAAAAAACTCTCCTGTTCCTGAGAAAAAGGGTCTTGGCAGACAAAAAGACGGACGGACGGACAGACAACAAAGTGTTCCTATAAGGGTTCCGTTTTTTCCTTTCGAGGTACGGAACCCAAAAAATGGCGTACAATACAATCGAGGTATTTCCCGTAAAACATAAACAAAAAGGGTTGCCAACTTGGGAGATTATACTCAATACTCAAGACTTTTCCACAATGAAATTAGATGTTATTTTTGATTTGTTATAAGTAAATTGTGGACCCTAAATTGTGGGCCATAAATTAAGATTAGGTTCTTTAATTGATTTATGCTTTAACCTATAAATATTATAATTATTACGATTTAATATATTTATAAGAGATTTTATTATACACGGTGTTTCAAAATAACCAATAAATAATCAATTCTTTATCGAAAACTCATTATTGAAATGTGTTTACACGTAATGTCATTCAACCCAAAATTTTCATGTAAATCATAGACATGATGATGAGACTATGATTTACGTAAAAATTTTGGTTTGAATGAAAGTATGAAGCAGTCCATTTATGAGTTTGACTACGGCTTCTTATGTTATACAATTTACTTAGTAGAACATCATGCCGTACCCTGCCACAAGCCTTTGACATATCCAGCAAGATGCCGAATGCATATTTTTATTATTTATTAGGTTCTAAGCTTCTTGCATGAACTTATAAATTCATGCAAGAATGATTTTAATTTCCTACTCCTTTATTTGAATAAAAAAGATCAATTTTACGTAATGTGTTGTTCAAACCCCCGCCCGCCCCTGTAATGCATCGTAACGTTTTACAAGATCCCCAAATTGCGTTATGTAATACTTGAACGCCCCCTTGGGCACTGTTTTGAATTAGGTGACACCAAACAATATTATAAAACCCATCTCTTGTTAGTAAATGTTACGAAATTAGATGTACGATCGTACTTTTGCTGCGGTGTTTTGGTTTTGTTTGCTTCAAGTTAGGTGGGCTGTTCAGCATCAGCGCTAATTGATATCGCACAACTAGATAAAGACTAGCGCAACTCGAAATAATTCCAAAATGACTTATTATCATTAGGGGAATCTGCGTTCAAAACTGCATAATCTCCAAAGACACCTGTAGAAATAGTTCCATAAATAAAATGAAGATGGCGCTATAAGTTAGTATTGCTGACTCGCTTGGCCCACACCCCCCGCCATTAACGCTAACGCATTACCAGTTACGACATGTTAGTCGAAAGGATGGCTGCTGTTAGTACACGTAAAGACCGTATTATTTCGAGTTGGGCGTGTATTCGTGATTAACCGCGTTTTGAATACGTACATTTTTTTTGTTATACTGGTCTTCGTGGTTGAACTGGTGATGAACTAAGGCCGACTCTATGATTATTTTGACTTAGTGGAGTGTTTGTTTACAAATGTAAGTATTTTTCTTTTACTAACTGAAAATGGTTTATTATTGTTGACATTATTTCATTATATTTGAGTTAGTTGAGTATTGCTGGTTAAATGAAAATCGCCTTTATTATTGTAATTATAGCTGCTACGGTTTGTTTGAATATAGGAATATTTTGTATTGTAGTTGTATTTGTACCAGTGTATCAAAAAATATTATTCAGAATTATCCACTTCCAGTTGTGGATGTTTTTTGAGTTAGTGTAGTCTTCGTGGCTAAATCAATTTAATGATTTATATTTCAGAAGATGAAGGGTCGTGGTCTACTATTGTTAAAAAAGGCTATGGCAGCTCGTTCAAGTGAATCTGAGTTCAATGATGTAGAATCGGAGCCTCAAGAGTGCACACCATCGCCTCCAACGGGCACCACAGTGACAAAAACAAACCATAGCAAATGAACCAGTGGGCAATGATAACGAGCTGGAGCTTCACGAGAACACACCGAGTACACCAACACCTTCATCGAGCCCCACGATCATGAGAGAAATTTTACCAAATGAACCAGAGGGCACTGATATGGAAATGGAGCCGCAACAGTACACACCAATACCTTCAACAAACACTAAAGTAATTTAAGAAATCTTAGCGAATCACAATGGGGGGTTAGGAGAGAACTCAAAATCGCCACGCCATCGCTACATCAGCCAGATCTTCGGTGAGACTCCATGTTGAGAAGTAGCAGCCGATGTCATACTTTTATAAAACCTCTTATGAAGAGCCGATTTTCAGAAAGCCTTTGTAAGAAATCTAAGACGAGCACAAAATCACGAATTTTCTCCAAATTTGAAACAAGCGTATCTGCAAAAAATACCTTTGGATGCTAATAAAAAGCGGAACATTCAGGAATTAATTAACAAGAAAATTATTCCCCAGATTCTTATTACAAAAATGCACTTCAATCAATCAATCAATCAGCCTATCGCAGTCCACTGCTGGACATAGGCCTCTCCCAACCTGCGCCACAACACTCTGTCCTCCGCCTTCCGCATCCAGTCCAACCCTGCTACCTTTCACAGGTCATCGGTCGACCTAGCTGCAGGACGTCCCACACTTCGTTTGCCGATTCGCGGTCTCCACTCTAGGACACGTCTGCTCCAACGACTTCGAGAAAGAAGCCAACCGCAGAATTCAGTTGGGATGGGCAGCATTTCGTAATCTACGTCGAGTTTTTTCATCGCCTATACCGCAGTGCCTAAAGTCAAAGGTCTATGATCAGTACGTCCTACCTGTCATGACTTACGGTGCCGAAACGTGGACACTCACAGTGGGGCTAGCCCATAAATTCAATATCGCTCAGCAAGCTATGGAGCGAGCTATGTTAGGAGTTTCTTTAAAGGATAAAATCCGAAACGAGGTTATCCGGAAAAGAACTGGTGTTACCGACATAGCTCGCAGGATAAGCAAACTGAAGTGGCAGTGGGCTGGCCACATCTGTCGAAGGACCGAAAATGCACTTGCTGTAGAATAATTTTCCAGAACAGAGTATAAGTATTATTGCGAATTATTACACTGTAATTTATTAAGTACCGCATGGTACTAGGATTGGTAAGAACAGTCAGATTATTTTATAAAGTTCTATTAGTAGCAGGTATAATTATTATTGTTAATCGTATTTTGTGATTTATTTGGTGTTATTATTAGAAATTTAGGATATTTTATAACGTTTAACATAAAAGCCTAATTATAGATCGTAGATATTGATTACTAACTATTTTATAGATTAAGTACAGTAAGCTCCCATTCAAGCTTTACATTTACACTACGAAAACCGCCGCTATTGCGAGCGACATAAGAACGGTCCAAAGGTCAAACAGTATAGCTTAACGAGGAGCTTACTGTACCAAAGACAGTCTGATTGTTGTTAGGTATTCTTGATAGTGTCGAATCCGTAAGAAGGATTTCCCCTCCTAAAAAAAAAAGGTATTCTTGATAGACGTGCCAATTTAAGGTATCGATGTTAAACAACCGTTAACTTACATTGTTTTATTTATTTTTATTAATGAAGAAGAAAAACAGTTTTTGTACTGATTTAAAAGATAAAAAGCAAAAATGTTTGTATCAAATCAAAGTCTATAATTATCTTTGACCACAGACATTCCTTAAATATGTTAAAAGGAATCCATTATTTATTTTAAAACTATATATTTTGATACAATTAATGTTAAATGTATGTTTATGTTTTCAAAAACCTATTCGTAGGTTTATAACATTTTTCTAGAGACTTTTGAATGTTTTGTTTCTAGTTTTTTTATTTCTTTGTGATCTAAATAAAGGTATCTTTTTAAGATATTTGTTTTATTATGATATTCGTACAGAAAATAAATGAAATATAATGTAGATACACTACTATTTTTGGTTAATATTAGATAAATAAATAGAGATTAATAGTTCACTAATTAAAAAAAAGCCAGTAATATGAGCTCAATTCGATTTAGTCAAAATATTAAACAATGATTTTGTCATGAATACCAACCTAACTCAAAAAACTGAAATTAAAAAGTGTTACTGTTATTTGATGGAAGACCATTAGCACAATAAATATCTACGTAAAATTATATACAAGAACCTATAAGAATGTTTTTAATATACTAAAAAGAAATGAAGTAAAACGTTTTTTTCGATTTCTGAAAAAAGTGATATTTAGAGTTGAGCTAGTCTTTATCTAGGTGTGCGATATATGGAAAAACTTTGCCTTATAATGGTGGGGCTCTTGAGATTATTATCTTTAGCTACGGTTACTGGGCTCGTATACGTGAATGGAAGAAAATTGTTAAAAGACTGACAACTCTGAGCTGAGCTCATCGAGCCCCACTTAAAACTTTTTTTAGCAAAATCTGTTTAATATACCGCAGTAAAAAAAAATATGTGTTACTCTTGAAAATATCCATGCCTGCAAAATAAATTTTAATAAAAATTTCGCGTTAAAAAAGAGAGTCAGAAACACCCATCAAAAACAGCTTCCAGAAGAAAATCTGAGTTATTTATCAAATGTTACTTAATGATTTTCAGGGAATTAACTCGTTACACTTAATTTGATAATATTGATGTTTCATATCTTCAAATAAGTTACTAGTTTCTTTAAAAAAAATAGTTTGATTTTTTCGCTAATTTCAATAACGCACCGCGCCCGTAATCCAGGAGAAACTCAAATCAAATCAAATCAAATCATTTATTTGCTATAAACAGGGTACATTGCGTTCTTAAACATATAATTAGTTCTAACCTATTTAGCAGATAACAATATCAGCATGCAAATGTAAGAGGTTTTATAAAATCAGTGACCCATCGATTATAAAGAGTCGCAATTAGCATTATAATAACGTTATTTATTATTTGTGTTTCATATAATTCAACTTGTTAATTTAATTTATCTAATTTCATTAAGTCCATAACTATATATATTTAAAGTGGTTAATTTAGCTTGTTTTATTCAATCTCAAACCAAGTCGCTCTAATTAGATTGAAATTTATATACTACTTACCTATATCTAATTTAATTCAATATAATTTATTTCATATTAGGTAATTCATTTCAATTCAACTGTCATTTCATTCATTTTAGTTAATTGCAATATTTTATTTCATTAATTCAATTCAATTTAATTTAATTTAATTTAAATTTGAAATCATTTTAATTTTACCTAATTTAATTTAGATTAATCCATGTTCTACTTGTGTGCTAGGAATTCCTTAACCGAATAAAATGTTTTATTTATTATTTATATTTCATATAATTTAACTTGTTTATTTAATATATCTAATTTGATTAATTCCATAACTATATTTATTTATTAAAGTTATTAAATTAGCTTGTTTAATTCAATCTCAAGCCAGTCGCTCTATTTAGAATGAAATTAATATCCAGCTTAATCTAATTTAATTCAATATAATTTATTTCATATTAGGTAATTCATTTTAATTCAACTGTCATTTCATTTATTTCAGTTAAATTCAATATTTTATTTAATTAATTCAATTTAATTTCATGACTCATGACTTTCATGACTCATGACTCAAGGTCGTTGGCGTTACTCAGCCTCTTAAGCTTCGACCCGCCACCAACGTCAACAGTAATTCACAAACCTTAAAATTAGGATGTCTCATTAACAACGATTAATTAACACAAAACGAAACAATTTATTATACTTATGTTGTGTAAAACAAATACTCGTACTTTTAATCTATACTAATATTATAAAGCTGAAGAGTTTGTTTGTTTGAATACGCTAATCTCAGGAACTACTGGTTCGAATTGAAAAATTTTATTTTGTTTTGGATAGTCCATTTATCGAGGAAGGCTATAGGTTATAATTATTTTCGGACATCCACGCGAACGAAGTCGCGGGCACAGCTAGTATAATTAAAGAACTAAAGAAGCCGCCAAGTTAGGCCAATATCAATACACTTGGACAAAAAACGGAAGAATATTTGTGAGAAAATGCGATACTGCAACAGCTCTTCAAATATGTACAGACAGAGACATAAAGAAAATCGTGTAGCACGTATGCATTGTAGTTATCTAAATTTTTTAATTCATATAGATTTTTTTCCTTGCATTTTTTACGAAGTACTATACATAAAGGAGTTCACACTATATTTTTTGCTTAACTCTAATATTATCATCGTTCTTTTTATCTTTATTCACTATAAAAATCTGTTGGTTGATATTCAACATTATGGAAGCTCACTTTGTGTCTGCGATGTAACGAAGTTACTCGGTTATAAAATCTGCTCTGTGAACGTAACTTATTCTTTGACGTTGCCTTGCCGCTGCTGCGTTTGCGTACATTCATATCTCCAACAGAGGGCATTAGGTAGTGCAATGATGAGGCGAATATGCGATTGTTGTAGCAAACAACAATATTATGTGAAATTGTTGTATATTTTATGTTATTTGTTAATTTTGACGGTTTTGGTAATTAATTTTACTAAAGAGTGTACCTATTACCTATTACCTATTGCACTAGTTTATCTCGCGATTCGGAATTGATGGTGATGATTGTAATAATTTTTTCACTGTTACGTAGAACGCAGTATTACATGTTTGTTAAATTCATTGCTTTAACAGTATTTTTAGGCTTATACACAAATAACTTGTTGGATGGTGTTGTGGTTGTGCGGTTGAGAATTCGGGATTGGATAAAGGATATCATAAATACCTGCGTGGACTATTATCATACACCAATAACGTATCGTCAATGTCATACATTTTTAATATGTAATTATTATTTTACTAGCGATATCTTTAATAATTTTATTCGAGTAAATATTAAATGTAAGATTATACGAAATCGTAAGGTAAAACATAAGAGATCAGCATTGAAAATAAATTTTAGTCTAATTGAAGATTTCTACCGTCACGATTCAGAATATCGGCATTGTCATAAAATTATATTATATCGTGTTATTAAGAATATATTTTTTTTTTGTTGGAAAATAGATGCGATAGTTTCTGACAATATTATTAGACATTGGTGGTCCAGTACGTTTTTCATAGAATTAGTTTACATCTTATTCAAATACCGTTGGAGTTTATATGTTTACAATGACTAACCGTGACCTAACTATATATTATCAAAACGTACGGGGATTAAGAACGAAACTAGCTCAATTTAGACAGAATTTATTGTGTAATAATTTTGATATTATCGTGATAACGGAGTCGTGGTTGCACGACGGTATCTTTGATCGAGAGATTGCAGACGATCGATATGAGGTGTTCAGACGGGATAGAAACCTCTCTGTAAGCGACAAAAAAACGGGTGGAGGTGTAATGTTATTGGTTCGTCGGGAGTTGGAGGCATGTGAGGTGAACCTAGTTGTAAATAACACTAACACAGAAGTTATTACAGTCACACTGCCGGCGCGAATCTTGTCTTCTACAACGGACTTGCATCTCATAATTGTTTACATACCCGAAAATACATAATTCCGAAAAAATATTAGTTGACATAGATTGTTTACTAAATATCATAAAATCACTTTACACGAAACATACATCATCGAATTATTTATTGTTGGGGGATTTCAACTTACCATGTATAAAATGGAACAATAATACTCCAAATTATATAAAAACAGGAAATGTTAACGTACAAAATGCTAGCATCCAATTGAT
This sequence comes from Schoenobius gigantellus, assembly GCA_963935595.1. Taxonomy (NCBI): domain Eukaryota; kingdom Metazoa; phylum Arthropoda; class Insecta; order Lepidoptera; family Crambidae; genus Schoenobius; species Schoenobius gigantellus. The sequence continues at coordinate 6,847,245 of OZ012555.1, read as the reverse complement.
TGAAGAGCTTTGTTTTATGGGTTTTAATCAATATAATAATTTTAAAAATACCGCAGGAAATACTTTAGATTTAGCCTTTTCGAATCAACCTTTAAGAATCACAGAATGTACACATTACTTATCAAAAATAGATGTCGCGCATCCACCTTTTTTCATTGAAATGCTGGACCTCACAACTTTATCATTAAAAGAATTAAATACCCCACGCAAAAATTTCAAAAAAGGTGACTATGATGCAGTAAATAATTACTTTACTGACCTAGACTGGCAATCATTATTAGGATCAGATAACACAGAAAAAGCCACTGACATATTTTATAGTCATGTTAATTTTACAATTGACAAGTATATACCTCATTCAAAAGTCTCACTAGGACCACGTAAATATCCAGTTTGGTTTACACCTGCTTTGATTAATATTATTAAGGAAAAATCTAGGGCTCATAAACGCTGGAAAAAATACAAAAATTGCTTAGATTATGATGAGTTTAAATTACTGCGTGAAAGGCAAAAACGAGTACAAGCTCTTTGTTTTAAAAATTATGTATCTCACATTGAAAATACACTTCATGAAAACCCGAAAAAGTTCTGGTCATATGTAAAATCCCTTCGAGGATCATCATCCAGCTATCCGAATGCGCTTTCACTAGGAAATATGAAGTACACAGATGGTTATTCTATTTGTAATGCTTTCAATACATTCTTTAAAAGTGTTTTTGGGGAGCCATCCAACTTGTCATACTCAACAGAAACGGACGATGATAGCTATGGTGGTATTGACATTATTTCTCAGTTACAAATTACTAAAGACAGCGTTGAAGTCTTTAAAATTATTAGATACGACTAAAAGTGCTGACAGTGATGGAATACCTCCAATTTTCTGGTGTAAGTGCGCTCGAAGTTTAGCATTGCCAGTATCAATTATTTTTAATTTATCTTTGAGGGAAGGCGTATTTCCAGATGTTTGGAAAAAGCTCACATTGTTCCCATTCATAAAAAGGGCACAAAAATGAAAATTGAACATTATCGCGGTATTTCCATTTTAAACACTTTAGGCAAAGTATTTGAAAAACATGTATATAACGCAATCTATCCTATTGTTAACACAGGCTTACCAGAAAATCAGCATGGTTTTCTTAAGAAGCGATCCACAGTAACAAACTTAGCAAGTTTTTCGGAATTTATAAATATGAATATGGAAGGCGGAGGTCAAATTGATGTTATATATACCGATTTTGAAAAAGCTTTTGACCGCGTAAATCATGTTATACTTGTAAATAAACTTCGGAAACTAGGGATTCACGGTGACCTTCTAAGATGGGTTATATCTTATCTCAGTAATCGTTCTCAAGCTGTAGTCATGGGTGGACATAGATCTGATTTTATTATTATACCTACTGGAGTTCCACAGGGATCGCACTTAGGCCCGCTATTTTACAATGTTTATATTTATGACATAGGACATTGTTTAAATTATGCAAAACATTTGATGTATGCAGATGATAAAAAGATTTTCTTGAGAGCTGATACTGAGAGTGATTGCAGAAACCTACAATCGGACTTAAATTCTCTGTACCAGTACTACACTAATAACCACATAAATGTTAACATAAATAAATGCCAATGCATTTCGTTCACTCGTAAGAGGAATCCTATAGTATTTCCATACAACTTCAATGGAACTAACATTGAGAGAGTTGACATTATTCGCGACTTGGGAATACACTTTGATAGTAAAATGCTTATGAATAACCACATTAATATTATTTCACAAAAAGCTTTAAAAAACCTTGGCTTTATAATACGTGTTTGTAAGCATTTCCAAAATATAAATGCAATCAAATCACTTTATTGTGCATATGTCCGTAGTATTTTAGAGTACGCAAGTCCCGTCTGGTCACCTCAGTACGAAATATATAAAAGTGTCATTGAGCGGATACAAAGAAAATTTATAAAATACCTTCTTTATCGTAACCGACAACACTCTTCATCGTATAAAGACGATTGTCATAAAAATTATTTGATGACATTAGAAGAGAGACGAAATATTTCAGATGTTAGTTTCTTATACGACATAGTAAACGATCGTATCGATAGCTATGAGCTAGTAAGTAAAATAAAATATTGTGTGTGTGTGTGATATCGACATTTTTGCCATCTCAAAGCCCAAGCTTAAGAAACACGCAGCACATAGCCTGATTCCGAAATTGCCTTAAGTCAATGAATTATCCGATCTCTTTCTCGTCACTGCTCTTGGCCGCAGCACTATCGCTTGTCGTAAGATTTGTGGTAGCTATTTACTTTATCATACATGATTTTGTAACTGTAGGACGTTGTATCAGATCTGTTAATTTAAAGGAAACCTATTATTGGCCTTATTGTTATAAAACCATTATGTAAAAGGAAATTGTAACGCTGTTGGTTTTCTTAATAAATAAATAAATAATTATAAAAATCTCTTCCGAAACGACTCTACCGATTATTATGATTTTCAATTCAATTCAATTCATTTATTTGTGATACACAGGTAGTCTTTACATATAAAATAGTACAAACTGTGATCAGCCTTATAGACGTACAAAATAAATTTTAAAGCTTTTAAAGCAATGTCAATTCTACTTATTTAAATTTAATATATTGTAATCTTTGAATTCGCATGTCAAGAAAATATAAGATATACGAGTAAAATATAAAACATAAAACAGATATTATGATTGGTGTAATTATAGAATTCCTCAAGCGAGTAAAATTGATTATTAACTAAAAATTCAAATAATTTATTTTTAAATAATTTAAATTCATTGTATTTTTTATATAATTAGGAATTTTATTAAAAATTTTTGGCGTCATAGCAAATATACTCTTTCTATATAGATCTGTCTTGCATTGAGTTGGGTTCATGACATTCAAATGAACATGTCCTCGAGATTTAGGAACAATCTGGAAATGTGCCCTATGTTGCTTAATAAACAATGCCATTTCAAAAATGTACAGCGAAGGCAATGTTAGAACTCGTAGCTCCTTAAAGTATGGTCTGCATATCTCTGTCCTTTTTATTCCAACGATAGCGCAAATACATTTTCTCTGGCATCTAAAAACTCTTAACCAGAATTTTAGTCTATATTTGGTAGGTCTGAGAATAAAACTATTTTTATACCATTACCTTATTTTCATACTTCAGCTTATTTTATTCACTGAAAACAGTAAATAAAATGCATTTTTAATCACTATTTTAGTGTTTTAATTTAGAACACATCAACAGAATACGACCTTCATCTCAAACCTACTTGCACAAAAATACTCGGTATTAAATGTCTATTTTCGCTTAAATGTTTCTTTTTTTCTCGTAGTCATGGTATAAAGTATAGTATGCAACTCTTGAATAAAATGGATTTACACCGAGGGCCATGAATGACTTATGTCGCTAAGGATTCTAACACTTGAATAACTCCCTACGGTCGTGATTCAGTCGTTAGAATCCTTTACTTGCTCGCGATTCATCTATGGCCCTCGATTGATTTAAATCCATCCTTTATTCACTAGTTGCATAATATACTATTATACCACTAGGTGATAAGGGTATTAAGGTTTTTTTATTGGGCTAGAAAAATATTAAAGCTGCAAAGTTGCTGTTGTACCGGTCCACAAACAAGCTGGACCAAATAGTATCTCGACGGCGTGATGGAATTCAGAAGAGAGTGCGCCGCCAAAGAAAGACGCAAAACCGCCGCGGTTCCGCACGAACAGCCCCCTAACCATGATCGCCCAAAACAATATTAAAACTACACTAAAAACGGGATGGCGCTATATGCAACAAGAGCGGTGTCTCTGTTTCAATATTGTTTTAACCTTGCTATAAGCGATCATGGTAAGGCCCCAGGGCCCAACCTTAATCTGAGAGCCGGTACAGACACCGGCCACTGCGGTGTACCTGTCCCGTTTGCACTACACTACCAGAGAGCTGGACGTCGGACATTACACCCAGAAGAAGGGTAACTTCCTGCAAAAATGTTTAGGATGCCTTGTGACAAAATGCACCGACGACATGAAATTGATGACTAGTAGAGGATAGATATGGGTTGCCCAAAAGCGGACTAGCTAGCATATTTTGGGGGAAGTCTACGTTGTTGGCAGAACAGTGGATGGCAATAAACTGATGATGGTGATGAAATTGAATACAATATTTATAATCCGCACTGGGCCAGCGTGGTTGACTAAGGCCTAATCTCCCTAACATAGGGTAGGCTCGAACCCCTCGGTGGGGACGTATATGAGCTGTGATGATGATGATGATTTATAATTTTACCAGAGATTAAGGTTTTGGAACAAAACTCTATATTTGTATGTCCTACGCATGTTTGTTCATTGTATAAACAAGAAACTCCAATAATTTTGACCTTTCACTAAAAACATCTAAGACAGTCATTTAGCTCCAATGAGTAAAAGAATGTCAAAGGCTTCGAACTCGTCATAAAAGGGACAAACAACGAAGTTATAAATAATCACTCGAACCCTCGAATACTCGTCTGAAGAAATTTTCGCTTGTCGGCTCAGTCTATTGTAAACTTTGAAGTAATTCAATTTGATTTTAATAAGTTACATTGGTTTTGTTGACGTCGAGTGTTCCGGCCGAAAAGTTTTGCGTAGCTAAATTAGTCATCAGTCATGAATATTTGCCCTAACATGATTCGCTTCGAAGCAAAACAATAACATCAAAAGAAAGTATATACCCCTGTTGTAGTAACTTGTATTTATCGAAGTGCTATTGTATTATGTAAAATGTAGCGAGAGTAGGTAAATATCTAACTAAAGCATATTTAAATAATTTAGAAAATTTTACAAAAGGTAAAAATATAATTAAATAATAAAAATAATCTCCGATAAATACATGTGATATGTGTAAAATATTGTCCCATCAAAAACAAAAATGTAAAATGAAAGCCAATTTTAATATATATAGAATATGTTGTTGACTTCGCCGACAAAAGAATTGATACGAGTATCTATTTGGGTGCCAAGTTCAGATTTATAATTGACAGTGAATTATTCACACAATGCATTTATTTCCTGGGATGTAATTCAAGTTCAGGATTTGAATTGGCTAGTTTTGATCAAAAACTGTATCAGTTTTGTATCTGTTTAGATCGGAAATTGTAGTAAACTAGCCAATTCAAATCCTGCACTTGAATTACATCCCAGGTGAAATTAATGCATTGTGTGAATAATTTACTGTAAATTATTAGTGTGAACTTGGGACCCAAATAGATATCAATTCTTCTGTCAGCGAAGTCAACAACAACTGTTCACGCTCGAGGAAGAGCGAGTGGCGGCACTGCATTCTAGTCTGTGCAGTGACAGCTTTTTTGGCGGCCGGCCGCATGTGATATGTCAGTTGAGTCGAGTCGAAATGTCATGACATGCTTAGAGGTTATGTGCGGGCCGGAATAAAATATAATACACAATATTCAAGCAAATAGTGATTTGCGCGGCGCACCTAATATCGGGGTGCGAAAGCCCGCTTTGTGTTGTGCAAGGTATCAAAATCGCGTGTGTGAGTCGTGGTGGCCTAATAGGCCTTTGTAGTGCTCCGGTCTCCACCGGTGGATCCACTGCAGAACTTCAGGAGCCGCGACTTCCTTCGAGCTAGCTCAGGAAGTCCACCGGCTACGGAGGAGACGGGCGGAGACAACGGGAATCGGGGTAAGCCACAATGCTTTCGATGAGCGGGTAGTAGGGCATCAGCAATCAATCCAAAATTCCTTACTCGGTGAAACGCCGACGTGGTGGAGTCTACTTGGGGCACCACCATCTCTTGGTAGCAGAGCGTGGTTTTTAGATTTGAGTGGTTCTTAGATTTGAGTATTTGATTAGTATTGTACAATTAATATTGTAATCTTGTTGGTTGTCCAAACGGGCAATACATATTAATTGGTTTTGATTGCTGATTTTAAACCGACTACCAGCTCATTTGTGGACCGATCTCCTTAACTAATTGTCATTGTATATGAAAAATTGGGGTTAAATGTCTTTTGTTGTTCTAGTTAAGTTCTAGCATTTACCTATATTTGATTTTGGTTTGTTTTTTCATATCTTTGTTTTGCCCTTGAATATTTTGTTTGTTAAGTTGTAAACTTATATTTGAATTTAATTTGTTGAAAAAATTTTGCTGCTAAATGACTTTGCTGTTGTTGTAATACACTATTTTGCTGTGTTAAGTTTTAGCATTTACATTTGATTTTGTTTTGTTTGCCTTTGAATATTATGTTTGTTAAGTTAATGACTTAATACTTGATTTTAATTTGTTTGAAAAATCCTGTTGTTAAATGCCTTTGTTGTTCTAGTTAAGTTCTAGCATTTACACTTGATTTTGATTTGTTTATATATTTTGTTCTGCCTTTGAAGTTCCTCCCGATCTGTTTTATTGTCTGCGGTTGTCGGTCTGTTTGTCCGTGTATTATTATAGTGTTTATTAATTTTGGTGCAAAATGGTCCCGCCAGTCAGCCCGCTTAGTGGTGCCCGCGCGGGTGCACAAAAGATTTTGAGATGGTTTGCTAGTGCCGTCGCTTTGGTAGACCGACCAGACCGAGAACAGGCCTTGTTAATTCGGCATGAGGGAGTACCTGCTCGCTTGAAGGAATTGGAGCAGCTTTTTGTTGTTCATCAACAATATTTGCTCGACCACCCAGCCGAGGGTGCCGCTGAGTTGCGGGCAGTCGACCAATTTAATGCCGATTATGATCAGTGTTTTGAACAGGCGGATGTGATCATAAACAAGGCTCAGGCTATCCTATTCGCCCGGAGGGGTGAGTCGTGCACGCCCGGGGAGGTCAAGCCTACCCCGGCCGGCTTGCTGGGCAGACTGCCCACTTTGGACATCCCAACCTTTGATGGGAACCTGGCTTCTTGGATGGGGTTCATTAACCTCTTTGATAGCCTGGTTCTCTCGAGGGACGACCTGTTCCCTAGCCAGAAATTGGCCTATTTGCTCTCTGCCTTACGTGAAGAGGCTGGTGTACTTGTCCAGCATCTACCTGTCAATGATGACAGTTATGATATTGCAAGGGCGTTGTTGACCGCCCGGTATCAGAATGTTCGCTTGCTAGCGGACACACATGTGGCTGCCATTTTAGGGCTGCCACGAGTATCGCGGGTCTCCTCATTGAGGAAGGAGATTTTGAACCCGCTGCTGAGCGCTATTAACGCGCTCAAACGACTTGATCTACCGGTGGACCAGTGGTCCTTTATTTTGCTCCACCTCATCCTCGATAAGCTTCCCATGGAGATGAAGGGACGCTTCGAACAAAGGTACGGGGGCAATAGTGCCTCGTACCTCCCCCCCTTCTCGGATCTCCTCAGATTTTTGGAGGATGAGTGTCGGATGACTGACCACTTGGATCTGGCTCCTATACCGGGACCGAGTACAGGTCGCTATGAGGCGACCCGGGCAGCGCCACGGAGAGAGCGCCGCCCGTACAAGCAGTATACTGCAGTGCGGCAGAACTCTCCACACAGGGAGAGGCCGATGCCTTGCAAGTGTTGCAAGCGGGATGGCCATCGTTTGCCGGCCTGTCCCAAATTTGTTGGCCTACGCACCGAGGGGCGTAGGAATATGGCCAAGCAGCGGAATTGGTGCTACCGCTGCCTGGGGGCCCATATGGCATCGGATTGCCCCCACCCACGAGATTGCCACTGTTGTGGAGGGGCCCATCACCCCCTTTTGTGCTTCAACAATAGAGACACTCGTGAGGTGGTGAGAGAGAGGGACTCGCACACGGGCGGGGGCCCTCCTAGGTCACCCACCTCTCCGAGGAGATCGGAGGGGCGTGCCACCCCTCCGCGGAGATTGGACAGGCGCCCCCCCTCCAGTGAGAGGATTGGGCGCCCCACCCCCCCTACGGGCGGGGGGGATCGACGCGCCGCTTATGAGGCGCCACCGCGGGATTGGGCCGCGGTAATTAGGGAGCCACGCCGGGAGCAGATACGCTTCTCTCCCCCTCTGATGGAGAGACCTCGTTTATCGCGGGCTCCCCCAACCTTCGCCCATCATGGGCACCGCCCGGCCCCCCGATGCAGCTTTGGTCGGGGTGTGTACGTGCCGGATTGGGACCAGCTCGAGCGCCTTGAGCGCCCTATTCCTCCGCCGCGCACGCATTTTTCTTCGGACCCCCCTTCCCCCCCGTTGCGGGGAATGCGGGAGGATTTTCACTAAACCAACTGTCGGCTGCAACCCCCCCACAGGAGCAGGTGCTGTTACCAACAGCCTCCATACAGGTGTGGGGCCCGAGGGGCACCTTTGTTTTAGTTCGCGCCCTTTTGGATACGGGAGCTCAGGGTTGCATTGCCTCCAGCTGGCTGGTCCGGCAGTTGAGTTTGAACACATCTCCATACCTTGAATCGGTACGAGGAATCGGAGACCTGCGGATCCCGGATCCGATCGGTCAGGTTTTGTTCTCCTTCTCCCCCCACTTCTCTTCAGCGCCCAAAATTGGCGCTACCGCGATTGTTTATGAGAAGGTTGTTGGTCAGCTTCCGCAACAGCACGTTTCGCGCGCTGTCGTTGATGCGACATCAGGATTGACCTTGGCTGACCCTTCCTTCCACCGAACCGGTCCGATTCACTTATTGCTCGGTGCCGATGTTCTAGGCCGCGTGTATTGTGGGAAGAGGAGAGAGTTACAGAAGGGTGGGCTGGTAGCCTTATCTACATCGCTTGGGTTTGTAGTGATGGGACCAGTTAGGCATAACCCACCATCTCCATCGGTGGACAGTTACATAACTGTTAGCTCCACCTTATCGGATGTCCTTCAACGGTTTTGGGAGGTGGAAGAGCCACCTACCGTGAAGCGAGTGAACCCCTTGGACGAGGAGTGTGAGTTGTTCTACCAGAACAATACAGGTCGCCTTCACTCGGGACGGCTGATCACTCGTTTGCCCTTTTTGTCAGTTCGCCCCTCACTTGGCAGCTCCCGGCCGTTGGCCGAGAAGCGGCTGCTGTCCATGGAGCGTCGTATGAGTAGAAACTCCGACCTCAAACAGAAGTATGTCGACTTCATGCGAGAATATGAGCAACTGGGGCACATGTCGGTCTCGCGACTGGACTGGCGAAACGAGGAACATAATTTTCTTCCTCACCACGCGGTTTTGAAACCTTCCACTGGGAAGATACGCGTTGTTTTTGATGGGTCAGCTCCTACGTCTACCGGAGTTTCGCTGAATCAATGTCTGCATGCTGGACCGAAGTTGCACCACGAGGTGGGCGATGTATTGACCAACTTCCGTCGCCATGCCGTCGTCTTTGTGACCGATATCCGGATGATGTTTCGGCAGACTGTGATTCACCCGGACGATAGACGATATCAGCTCATATTATGGAGAGAGGATCCCAGGGATCCCATGCTGGTCTACGAGCTGAACACCAATACATACGGTTTGCGTTCGAGCCCCTTTGTGGCAATTCGCTCACTTGTGGAACTCGCTGAACGTGAGCGGTTACGATACCCTCGCGCATCCTTGGTTCTCAAGGAGGATGCATTTGATGATGATATTTGTACGGGCTCCTCTAGTGTCGAGGAAGCCTTGATTTTGCGAGATGAACTAATTGCTCTTCTCGGGGCTGGTGGTTATGAACTGAGGAAGTGGATGTCCAACTCACCTCAGCTTTTGTGTGACTTGCCAGACGACCACCAGCAGGAGCCTCATATTTTTGAGAATGCCAACACTCCAGATTTACTGTCTGTTTTGGGAGTGCAATACAGACCTGTCCAGGACACGTTCACCTATCGATTGGAGCTGCCAAGCCCCAAGGTCTGGACGAAACGGTTAGTTTTGTCTACAGTAGCTCGTACCTTTGACCCAAATGGCTGGATTAGTCCCGTAGTGTTTTGGATGAAGTGCTTCCTACAGGAACTTTGGTCAGCCGAAGTGTCGTGGGATGAGCCCCTCTCGGGCCGTTTGCTGCGAGATTGGGAGTCCTTCATGTCGTCTCTCCCCGACATTAACCGTGTTAGTATCCCTAGACATATACTGCCTAAGGGACGGTTTACGGCCAGCCTTCATGGCTTTTGTGACGCGTCTGAGAGTGGATACGCAGCCGTCGTATATATCCGGACGGTTGATGATAGAGGAGCTGTTAAGCTCCACTTGCTAATTGCTAAGAGTAAGGTTGCTCCACTTCGGATTCGATTAACGATTCCGAAGTTAGAATTGTCTGGAGCTACTCTTCTGGTTCGCTTGATGAACCACGTTGTTGACACCCTGGGACGTAGTGTGGACTTTGAGTCGCTCTTTGCTTGGTCCGACAGTCAGGTTGTCCTGTGTTGGATTAAGAACTCCGTCCACTCCCTGGAAGTATTTGTGGCCAATCGGGTATCCCAAATACAGGCCTCGAAGGCCACGTTGATTTGGCGCCACGTGCCAGGTGAAATAAACCCTGCTGACTGTGCATCACGTGGCAGCGAAGCCCCTCAGCTTATTGACCACACTCTGTGGTGGGGTCCCGACTGGTTGTTACAACCGTCTTGGCCTTCCACACCAGCTGTGGTGAAGGTACCAAATCCGGGCTTGCGTGTTCACGCTGTCGAGACTATGGCGGCTCCAGAGCGGGAATTTTTATTAGACCGCTACAGTTCTCTGGACAAGTTGCTCGGCGTGACCGCTTGGATAAGAAGATTTATACGAAATTGTCGCCGGCCTCAGGACAAAGATTTGTGTCCGGTCCTCTCACCGCAGGAGCGCCAAGATGCTCTTCTGCATTGGGTGCGTATGACCCAGTCTAGAGCGTTTGAACCGGAACTTAAGATTTTCCGTACCGGGACGTCCAAATTGAAGGGACCCTTGGTGCGTTTGACTCCCTTTCTGGATGATAAAGGATTGTTGCGTGTAGGAGGCCGATTGAGGCACGCTAACTTGCCTTATAGATCACGTCATCCCCTGTTGCTCCCCAAGGACGGACCATTGGTGCGATTGTTGATCATTGATCGCCATGTGAAGAATGCTCATGCCGGATGTAATGCATTGACCGCGCTCCTCCAACGGGAGTTTTGGATTTTGTCAGCGCGAAGAATAATCCGATCTGTTATCTTTCGATGTCTGCCCTGCTATCGTTTACGCCCCGAGACGATGCAGCCCCAAATGGGTGATTTGCCTGCTGATCGTGTGAATGAATCGATGACCTTCTTAGGAGTTGGAACTGATTTCGCGGGACCGTTCACTATAAAAACGTCGCGACTCCGTAATGCTAAGACTGAAAAGGCTTATTTGTGTGTGTTTGTTTGTTTGGCCACTAAAGCCGTTCATTTGGAGGTGGTGAGTGCACTCACCATGGACGCTTTCTTAGCAGCGTTAGGCAGATTTGTCTCCCGCCGGGGACTGCCTTCTCTAATTCGGTCCGATTGTGGGACGAACTTCAAGGGCACTGATAGACATATAAGAGAAGTTTGTGAATTTTTAGATAAAAATAATATTGAGATCGGATCCACACTCTCCCGTAGGGGGGTAACATGGCGATACTCCCCGCCGTCTTGCCCTCACTGGGGAGGGATTTTTGAATCTGTTGTAAAGGCCGCCAAGACTCACCTTCGCCGCGTTATTGGGGAGACTATTCTCACGTTTGAGGAACTCGCGACGGTGTTTCATAAGATTGAGGCGGTTCTCAACTCGCGTCCGTTATGTCCGTTGTCTACCGACGCGAACGATTTGCAGGCCCTCACGCCGGGCCATTTCTTGATAGGCAGACCACTTAACGCCCTGCCCGAGTATCCTTATAGAGATATCAATCCCGGACGCCTTTCGCGGTTTGAGTTGCTCCAGCAGCTTACCCAGAGTTTCTGGCGCCGCTGGCACCTTGAATATTTACACATTTTGCAACAGCGCGTTAAGTGGTCAGATAAGACAAACCCACCGAGGGTTGGAGACCTCGTGTTAGTGAAGGACCCAAACCTGCCACCCTTACGTTGGCGTCGCGGACGCATTGTCCAACTTACTCTAGGGTCTGATGGTGTGCCCAGGTTTGCCGAGGTCCTAGTTGGGGATTCTGTTTTGAAGCGCGCGGTCGCTACTCTTTCTCGCCTCCCCTTAGACTGATTTGGCGGACAGTCCGGGACTGTCCGGAGCGGGGGGATGTTCACGCTCGAGGAAGAGCGAGTGGCGGCACTGCATTCTAGTCTGTGCAGTGACAGCTTTTTTGGCGGCCGGCCGCATGTGATATGTCAGTTGAGTCGAGTCGAAATGTCATGACATGCTTAGAGGTTATGTGCGGGCCGGAATAAAATATAATACACAATATTCAAGCAAATAGTGATTTGCGCGGCGCACCTAATATCGGGGTGCGAAAGCCCGCTTTGTGTTGTGCAAGGTGTCAAAATCGCGTGTGTGAGTCGTGGTGGCCTAATAGGCCTTTGTAGTGCTCCGGTCTCCACCGGTGGATCCACTGCAGAACTTCAGGAGCCGCGACTTCCTTCGAGCTAGCTCAGGAAGTCCACCGGCTACGGAGGAGACGGGCGGAGACAACGGGAATCGGGGTAAGCCACAATGCTTTCGATGAGCGGGTAGTAGGGCATCAGCAATCAATCCAAAATTCCTTACTCGGTGAAACGCCGACGTGGTGGAGTCTACTTGGGGCACCACCAACAACCTATATTCTATATTGAACTTGACTTTCATTTCACATTTATGTTTTTGATGGGATATCATTACTTTTTGTAGAGAAATGATTAATATTCATCAGACAATCGCACAGCATCAGTGCGCTCGCGCCTATGAGCATGGCTGTCTTTTTTATTACTTGCTTAATACTAAATATCAATAGTTTTCAATTTTCAGATTTTTCCCTTCCTATACTCGTAATAGTCTACCTTGATGCCAAATATCAAGTTTCTAGGTCATCTGGAAGTGGGTTAGGTTTTTGATCTATAAGTCAGTGAGTCAGCCATAAAAATACCGGTTTTTAAACGTTAACATATCAATAACTGTTTGAGCTACATGTATGAAATTTCGGATTCTAGGTAAGCTAAGGGCACAAAGCGATTGCGAAAATTTCCCTTTGTATGTCGGGAATGCGATTTGACGGAGCCCCCCAGTATTTTTTAGTGGGTAGGCCTCATTAGGAGAGTCCCACATAACTGCAGGTGGGCCCCACTCCCACTGCAGTAGATTTAAAATCTTTTTTAACTGGGAAAAAAAAGGTAAACTAAGGGGCTTTAATAAATTTACCAAATTTCATGTATGTGGGTTATATAGATTTCAAGTTGTGACAGGGTCAAAAGTGGTGCGAGATGATTCGTGTAACATAGCTGCTACGTCGCCAGTTCCTTTTTCTTTGAACTTGGCTGGACACGATGCCGCGTGCCTAGATGAACCATGAAAATGTTTTAACACTTCAGCTGCTAGCACAAGGCATTTACAGAGAATTTCAAAATAAGTGGGGACTTAAGACGATTTGCGAAGTGTTGATGTGTTTGTACAATACACCTCTGCCTTTAGGAAAGAACCAAGTTATAATATTTTTTTTTACAAAATTAGACGCAACGTTCCTAGAAGCCATATTTATTTCTCACAACATACACAACTTAATGTTGAGGTTAAATTACGTCAGATATTTTAATTATTAATATATTAACTATATATTAACGGTTCTTGTATAAACATATCGATGCCAACATTTATCGCGGAAATTGGATGGCTTAAACGTTGTGATTTGATATTTAAGTTCTACAAATACACACTATTTTCACATCCACACAGTAAACTATATACCCACTCTCGATTTTGAAAAGATTTCTTGCATCACTTGACATTTCTCTATTTCTGTTGCCGCCTCAGCATAAATTCTGCGGTGTGAGCATAGAACTCCTGATAAACCAAATTTGACACAGTGAAACTTGATATAATTGACATTGATCGATAAAGCTCGATAAACTAAGCATGGAACTTAGTATAGTTTGTAGATAATATCTTTTAATTTGACAGAAATTTCTCGTGTCTTTCATTGGAATCGGTAACTTTTTGTCGACAAAGTTTTGGGTTTTGAAAATGGATTTCAGGTTTATTCTTTGAAATGAAAATCTAAACAGATCGAGTAGGCAGCAGCGCACTGATGTGCTAACAAGACGTTATATAAAGGGATTCGAAGTCTAGAATATTGTTTTTAAGTAAAACTAATTTCACAGACGTTGTGGAGAGTTAAAAGACTTAGGTACAGTTTTCTACCGGTCAATACTTTTGGGTAGTTCGCTGAATTCATCGGCCAATGTACGCCAGTCTTGACTTAGTTTTTGGTGGCCTACACTAGGTCCCAATAAGGTGTTGAGGGCCATTTTTTTGTTGATGGCTATATATTGCAGAAACTTTTGTTTTTTTTTTTGCTGCGTTCAGCGAACTTTTTTCTGTTCAACCAACCTTGAAATCCCCCTCTTATTAAGTAGCCTTAATAAGACCAAAAATACCTACAGTAAATAATATACAACCCATATCAAGCCGCAACCTTATCCTTGCTGGCATAGTCATATAAAAATTCAGAATTGTAAAATTAATTTTGAAACAAATAGTTGGGTCTGTGCAAAAAAAAATATGGGAAATTAGAAAATAAATTTTGCAATTTTATCAATGACGCCATAATTATTATATGACTAGGTACCTACTAGCTGTGCCCGCGAACTATTTTTCGCCATAATAATTATTGAAAAAATCTGGAGAAGGCCACCCTTATCATCTTGGGGTATAAAATAGGCTACAATCTATTCTTAGACCTACCAAATATACACAAATAATAAAAAAAATCGGTCAAGCCGTTTCGGAGCGTTTGATAACAACCCTGTGACACGAGATTTTTATATGTTAGATATTACGGAATCTATACTATATAAAGCTGGATATGGTATGTATGTACCAAACACCTTGTATATACGTATATGTTAATTCTCAATATTGTAGAAGGTAAATGATGAAAAATGCTAATGTCTGGCGATAATAGACTTATCGCCAGACTAATAATGTGATATCAAGTCATCTGCTACTGATAAAACAGCAGCAGATATTGAATTATTATGCTTGTGAAGTCTGCTTTGAGGGTCAGTATTTCATAAATTGCAAGTATCTTTGTAAAGAGGTGCTATATACTGTGTTGGAAAACAAGCAAACTACCCACCTGATGGTAAGTGGTAACAGCCACCCATAATACATGTGGCTCTTGTGAGATTTGCAGCAAATCTGCAACTCCCACAAGAACCACATTGTACGTTGCCAACTTGTGACATCAGATGTAAAGTCACGCTACCCAGTAATTTCAATGCCATTTATCTTGAAACCGAAACACAGTAATGCACGCACTGCTGCTTTGCGGCAGAAATAGGTAAGACGGAGGTACAGCATGCAGACGACCCTGGTACAGAGGTTACCTGATAGTGGTCGGCATCAATCTAAATGCAGCAAGGTTAGGCAGGCCTAACCTTGCTGCATTTCAATTTTAATATTTGTCAGGGTTTTTCATTCGTCCGTCACTGATTTATATTTTCAAAATTACAAATAATTAATTATAAGTATAATTATAAGTAATTATACTTATAATTATAAGTAATTAATTATAAGTTTTGTAAAGCAAATATATACTCACCAAAGTATAAAAACTTAGTACACTTAAGTGCCTTAATTTTTACCAAAAGGGGTTATAGTATGAAATTGCCGTTTTGTATAAAGATTTTAAGAACATTGCTTATTTCATACTAACGTTTTTCTGAGTTATTTAATAACCAATAAATCAAACTTCATGAAACTTTTAGAGACTGGTCAGTAGACTTTAAACTAAGTAATAACATTTTGAAGATAAGAAAATTAGTTTTCACAAAGTTATCGTCAATAATGTACAACAATCTGACGACAAAAATAGGGAGTAATTTTTGAGATTCTTTATAATATATTATTAAACTAATTCTGAAATTAAATTGTAACCAAAACATGCACTCTAGGGTCAAAAAGTTATTAAAAATAGTCGTTTATGAAATAGTCACATAATAGGGGGTCTTGTGTTTAAAATTCGAGGCTTGCCGAGAATTTTAATAGTACCACACGAGTGTTTTAAGACCTAATTATGTGCAATTTCATACACTACTTTATCTACACTCATGCAATCAGTGCTTACCTAAATTAAATAAAAAACACAAAATTAAAACAAAATCAAACTCATTTATTCTAATAATTATTTGCATTTTGAACAGTGCAATTGTGAAACTAATACAGAAATCTAAAACTACATACATTTATATTATTTATTATTTTAACCAATAACAGCAAAATAATGAATGAAAAATTCAGAGAAATGGCGCCAACACCAACATTCCACCGCGCATGCGCTGTTAGACGCGCCGCCATAGACAATGTAGGTACTGGCACAAAAGAAAATTGTGACAAAACCTCCTTGTCAATCGAACTGTATTTTATTGGAATTCGAGTTACATTAAAGTACTGGTTTTGTATGGCGAACCTGTATTATAATGTAATTTGTAAAAGGTCAAGGGCTTTAAGTTATGCCTTTAAAATATTAGTGTTGAGTTCTTAATATTAGAATTAGAACATGAGTGTAGATAAATATATTTTTAAAGCTCTTAAATTGGAAAAGTTATAAAGTTATATAAACAAACGAAACACACGGCAATTTCATACTTTAACCCCTATTATTTATTTTAATTAAAAACGATCACACAGTTTTTATATTTAATTGTTAATATTTGATCAAATATTGTGACATCAAGACATAAATGTTTCGATGTCGGCAACAGAGTGACGGAAGAAAGATGAAAAACTCCGAGAAAATACTAAAGTGTAATAATGCAGCCAAGTTCGGTCAGAATGCAACGAGTTGTTGTATATAGATTGATATAGTACCACGTCATCCTTGCAGAGGTGTTCTGACTCACACGATTCTTTCAGGAAAAGAAAGACGAAAGGACGACAAAGTGTAAAGTGATGAGTGCTGTTAATATTATCATATTAAATTAAAAAAACTGAAAATTCGAATGAACGCTTAAAAATGAGTTGAAGTACTTACGCGCTATGCGTGCAGGGATACGATTCTCATGCATTCGAAATAAGTTCACATTCGTAAAAATGTTCGAAATTCGAATTTTTTTCGAAGGAACCACAGTTTGTGTATTCTCAGAATTTCACAATCGAAATAATTCGAACGAACATCACTCGAACGCAACGAATGATATGGACCAGTCGAAGTTGAGGTTCGTATACGAATTTAGCTGTCAAAAGTGTGTCAAAATTATAAAAATACAAGGAGTTTGTGATTATTTTTGTATAAATGAGCTCAAACCACGAAGCTGGCTCAAACTGTGTTTTCTCTCTGTGTTTTGTCTCATTAAAATGAATGAGGAAGAGTTTTTGGTGAACTTCTTCCCCAATTTGGTGGAAGAATTAGAGGCAGCAAGCGCCGTACCACATACACATAACGTCGAGGATAACTTCAAAAACTTACCTTGCGCCACTCCTCCCAAGTTTTTTTAGTCCCTGTGATGGAGTTTATATCTTCACTGATGTTTATCCACCGCCTTTTAGCTTCATTCTTAGTGAATGAGCTTGGAAGTATGCCACATTTCAACTGTGGATCGGCTTCTACTAAATGTACTAGACGAAGGCTTTGCTCCGCACAAGCAAAGTTTTTGGATATATTATTTTGCTCCATAACAGATTATTATATAAATAAAATAATTAAAATAAGAATTTTTCTCAACTCAATATTTATCTTAGACAAACTTTGTTGTAATTAATGACATTTAACGTCAGAACTTATGAATGTGCTGTCTGGAGCGTTCCGTTTCAATCAATGTACTTTACGAAATATTAAAAATTGAATTTTTATACTTTGTAGGTAATATAAATATTATTTTTAAAAATATGATCACATTTAAAAATATATTTTGTGTTAAAATAGATTTTGTAACATTTTTTTACCAAAAAGAACTATTTTAAGATGTACATTATAGAGGTTGCCATAGCGTTTTTAAAAACGCCTCATGAACGTCGAACGAAACATTAAATTGTTAATGCTATTTCCGACTTCCTAGTTCGATTCGTAATATTGTTCTATGGGTACCCCAGAATACGGTTCATACGAATCATTCGAACTTTTCAGTAGAATCGAAAAATTCGCATACGAATTTACCATGCGGAAAAGTTCTATTACATGAGAATCGAGTCCCGTACTTCCTTGCCAAATTAAATACCTGATTGGTCATATCCCAAAATTTGAACATGCATCTGACGATGTGCATTAAATACGTAGTCAAAAAGTATGCATAGCCTAGCCATGCGTTGATTGCATATTGCATCTGTATCATCTATATAATATACATACATGCATAGCCATGGCGCGAACTGGTATTGATGGCGTTATGTAAAGCATTTACTCCAAAATTAGGGCAGGTCACTAATGTTTGAAATGCTCATTCGACCACAACGTGATTTCCCGGTAATTGTGAACACGTTCAGCACAGACTAAATGAAATGACTGTTTACCCTGTGCTACGAATTAATTTATGCTGCCATTAAATTGCTCTGTGGATTTAGTGGATTCAATTCGTGAAGGTTATATTTTAAACAGACTTTATAAAAGGAGGAGGTTCTATGTTCGACCGAATCTTTTTTAAATGTATGTTCACCTATTACTCCGCCATTTGTAGGCCGATTTAAGAAATTCTTTTTGTAGTCGGAGTAGGTAGTCCCATGTCACCAAGTCATTATGATCCCAGGAAAATCGAGGGAAATGCTTAAATTTCATAGGCACGTCCAACGTGTTTAATGTTTTTTTTTTCTGAAGATATACATGTATGTAGTTATTATATAATGCGACTGAGCTGACACTGGAAGGTTCCTGGCGAGTAAGGAGTTAGTTCTTTTAATATAATGGGAACTTAATGACGTGTATGTAGTTCTATTGTATGGAAAGTACAACAACTTCTTAACTGTTAGTTTATGAGGAGTTCAGGAAAAATTCTTCCAATACTGTTTAGAGCGGAAGACATTATATTTTAAGTCGGGCATGTAATTTACCTACTTTCATACTAGTGTGAAGGCCGGGGATAGTAGATTGTTAACCGAGGGTCGAAAGAATCAATTCCCGAGGTATTTAGAAGCCCGAGCGCAGCGAGGGCGCCTATAGTCCGAGTAGGAATTGATTCTTTTGCCCGTGTTAAACACTCTACTTTTCATTTCGAATTTTAAGAAATTAAAACTTGTTGTTTATCTAAACTATTTATTGATAATATATAATATATTTTTCTTTTGAGATTTCTGGCAAAAGATTTTCGATAACACAATTTGTCTCGTCTTTAATCGAATCTGGTGTCAACATTTCAGAATCGCTTGAACTCATTTTTAATATTCAAATCTTAGCATAAAAGATTAATATTACCAATTTTTTTGAATTCCGTCACAGATACATAACAGATTAGTATACCGCCAATTTATGTCGACTTTTTAAATTTTAAAAATGGAACTCACCGCGCAATTTTTGCAGCTTATTCCGCTCAAAGAAGTTTGCGCTAAGCTCACACTGGCTGTTTAGAAACTCACATGGCCGCAGAATTTTTTTTTATTAGTTTTGTTTTACATAAAACTCTTCACGGCTGACAGCAGTTCTATTTTTGAAGTTCATTCCGGCCCTTAGGTGGGAAGTAATTTGTATGAGTTTTTCCCTCCCTATGGAGGGAAGCAGCATTTTCCACCCAATAATCAGATCAAAACAACACTACTTTCTGAATATGAGAAATGAAAAAAAAAACCCTACTTTAACGATGGTATGAAGACTCAGTCTAACATCGACGCTATTCTGAGGGGCTTTCTCTATATCTAAGTACGTTGGTGCCATTAAAGAGTTTGATTTTGATCGAACAACATGTCTTCCTCTGACGACGAAGACATGTTAGCCCTGGTGCAACTCGCCAATTTGCAAAGGAGAAGAAGAAGGAGAAGAAACTTCCGGTCCCGCGCAAAACTCACTATAGACTGAGGTACGCGGCTGCGCGCCAGCAGAGCGACGGCCGGCGCGCCCGTCGTTGCAACCGTAGCGCGCCATCTGGAAGCTTGTCGAATGATCTTTCATATTAATTGTATGAAAACGGACGGGCACAAAACTGATAGAAGCGGTGTGCCGATGGCGCGCCACAGGTGCGCCTCGCCCGCGCCTTTTCTATCTGGCCCACGCCTTAGGTGATGATAGGCCATCAAATACGATACCCAATCCCGCATTTCCACCAAACCGAACTTAGTAAGCATAAGTGCCATTTCTTGAAGGACGTTGTATTGTCGGGATTGTGAAGCTACCTATCAAATACAACTTCAGTTAATTCTTGATTTCACGTGAAAAGATTATATAAGATATTTTTGAAATATTGCTAACATAATGTAATTTTTACACAAAACAAAGAAAAACCATTAAAATGCAGCTATAGTGATACATGATTGTCAAAATATCATTGAAATGCCCAATGTCCGATTTATTGACTTGTAAAATTTAATTCGGTATTTTTACAATTATTTTAACAAAATACAAAATTTCCTGTTATTATTCTTCAAAATACAAACTACGATAGGAAAACTGCAATTCATCACAAAACTTACCTAAAAGATTTTTTAAATGCATACATAACCGTAAACACAAACTCGAAGGAATAGAAATCAATAGACGCTCTAATGAGATTTCAATACTTCGAGACTCAGAACTGACTGCATACTCCATCGTGTCATTTGCACAAGGAAGTTGATCGAACCACTCCGAATGTGCATGGAGAGTCAACAAACAGGAAAGTCATACGGAGACACTTTGTCATCGTAAAGTTAAGTCATTAAGGTCTCCAACAAACTTCTATCTACGCTTAGTGGTTCACGGAAGTACAGTAATAACGTATATATATTATTTAGTTGGTAACTCGTATCTAATATTATCTGACTCCATATCTAACAAGGTATATTAATTACCTACCATATAGTGGTACGTACTTGATATACCTACACCAGCAGGCGTAGCACGGGCTGCCAAGACTGGACTCGAGGCACGCATTACCTCACAATTTCAGTGACATAATCTCTATGTCTTAAAGAGTAGCACGGTGGCGCGTATTTACCCCTCGTTTACACCAAGAAACACGTAAAATACTAGTTTCATACAATACTTGTAGAATACTTGTCAAAACATTATTATTTGTTTTATACATGTATTGCAACTGTCTCAAACATTCTTTCGTTCATACTGTGTTGCCAACAAGTCTCTAAACAAGTATAAACCACATCTGCGTTTACACTTAGATCTATGACATATTCAAACTAGTCTGATACATTGACAGCGTTTACACTTACAAAAAGCAATCGTGTTTTTAACAAGTTTTGTTTATTTCACTGAACTTTAGGTATCATACTAATTTAAAACATGTTTTAAAGTCTATCCATGCTTGTTGGATAAAGTTTTAAACTTTTACCGGACGGACCGTATTATTTTACGGGGGGAAGAGAAGAAAAAAAAAATAAAAAAAATCCAAAAAATGCTGCACTAGTTGAGAGCAGCATTTTTTTTTTAATTCATTGTTTTAATTTTATTTATAATAATTGATGTGTCCTGAAGCGTCCCTAAAATTTTCCAGTGATAAAAAAATAACCGTGTAAACAAGTATACTGCACATCATGAAGTAAAATTCCTTAGCATCTTTACATATTAATGACAAAATATTAATGAAACTACCGGACTGGCTTGTCATTTTCTACAAGTTTATCTACAACAAGTATAAAACGTGACATTATAAACATGTAGACAACTAGTAGTTCAGAAACAATTTCATACAACAAGTTGTATACATGTTTTGTATTCAACAAGTTTTATACATGTATACGAGTGTAAACAATAAACGAAAACATTGCATAAAACTTGTTAAATACATGTAATATACCTTGGTGTAAACCAAGACGACTAAGTTTGACTGACGTGATAAATTTTCTTGACGCTCGTCAAGGAACACGTGTGACTGTGTTTTATCACAAATTTCTTGGCGTGCCTGTGCGCCGACTGTTGTAGCAAGGGCTTTAATACTTTAGAAGATGTAGCAGCAGTCGGTGAGCAAAAAAATTGTGATAAAAGTCAGTCACATCGTCAGACGTGTCCCTTGACGAGCGTCATGAAAATTTTATCACGTCAGTCCCACTTAATACGCGCCACCGTGCTACTCTTTAAGACATAGAGATTATGTCACTGAAATTGTGAGATTACACGTGAATCGAGTCCAGTCTTGGCAGCCCGTGCATCGCCTGCAGGGATGTAAGAAGATTCTAAGTGTGGATAATGCGAAGGTGCGTGACGGGCAAGGCTTGAAATACCGTAAAAAATTAAGTATCGGTACTTCTGTCAAATGCAATTATCGTTGATAGCAAACGTACCGCTATGCATATTAATGATGTGTAAAAACGTTTTATCGATAAACTGCTTTAATCATCATCATCACAGCTCACATACGTCCCCACCGAGGGGTTCGAGCCTACCCTATGTTAGGGTGATTAGGCCTTAGTCAACCACGCTGGCCCAGTGCGGATTGGTCGACTTCACATACATCATTGAATTTCTTCGCAGATGTATGCAGGTTGCCTCACGATGTTTTCCTTCACCGTAAGAGCGCCAGACAAATGTACATATGAAATTCGAAAAGAAAAACACATTGGTACATGGCGGGTCTCGAACCCCGACCTCCCGATTGGAAGGCAGGTGCCGAGTCCACAGCGCCACCGACGCTCTTTTATGTTAACGATAATTTACCAGTAATGGTAACGGCAAATATATTCAGGGCGTCATAACGATACCGTTATCGAACATTTGACCGGTAAATCGTAACGTAGTCCACAACCAGGGCCTCATAACGATAATTAGGTAGTTATCGTATCGTATATTGTAAGTATCGTTATTCTTATAAGGTTATTTTTGGCTATCTCTCTTCGCGTTTTTTTAAATTTGTTTTAATAGATGGCGAAAGCTTAAATGATAGAGCAGGGGTTTCCAAGCTGGGGGACGCGCTCCCCCAAGGGGGGGGGGGGGGGGGGGGGGGGTAAAGACGCCTCAGGGCATTGTAGGCGAGAGACAAGTAAAAACTAAAAATTTCTAAGCAAATAAAATCCACACGTTTCATTTAATTTTTATGCTGTGGTTTTTTTATATCAACCTTGATGTTGATAATGACATTTTCAACCATAATTGCATTGATGTTGCCAATGAGTTACGTTGTGCCCTTACTAAAACACCACCAAGAAGAAGTTTACCAGAAAAGAAAATCCAAGACCACCCATCTTACTAGCTTTTATGTTCTTTTTGTCGATGTTTTTCTCTTAACAGTTATTTAAAAATTGAAAATTATAATTTTGTGATAGGGAACTACATTCAATGTAATACGTCTTGTTTTTTTCACATCCCAACAAGATCTGTGAAGTGGGGCGAGGAAGGTTTCCATTTTAACAGGAGGGGGCGTAGAACAAAAAAGTTTGGCAACCTCTAAGATAGAGCTATCCACGCATACTACTGTAATACTGAGTCACTCTCTGGTCAGGTCTGGATTATATTATAAAAGATATTACATAATCCAGGCCAACCGTCAGCCGACCCATCTGCCATCAACTAGCGGTTGCATTGCCTTGTTCCGGTTTGAAGGGTTAAGACCGACAGATAATTTACTGGTTATTATTATTGTAACTTGACATTTTATGTCACAAGTTGGCAACGTTTGTACATTGGAGTCCATATAGGGGTTGTATATTTGCAAATCTAACAGGAGCTACATAAACTTAAAGCTCACTCACTTACCATCAGATATCCTGCTTGTTTGCCAACCCTGCTGTATAAAAGAATAATTAGAGCACTTCCCCCAACCTTACAATAATATATTCTACAAAGTTGCATATATTAGGCGGCCAGGCCTAAACTGAGATTGTGCGAGAAGCTTAAGGGCCAGACTCCACCAGAGATGTGCGGAATGTCTAAAGCAGGGACGAGATATATTTTTCAGCCCGATTCAAGCAAACATGTGTACTGGGTGGAACGAAACTGAGCTGCATGAGATCGCTGGCAGGTAAACAGCGCGCTGTCAGCGTCGACCGTTTGCGAAGCATAGCTTGCATCTCTGCTTCGATTGTCGTCATCATCACAGCTCATATTATCATCACCGAGGGGCTCAAGCCTACCCTAACTTAGCGTGTTTGGGCCTTAGTCAACTACGCTGACCCAGTGCGGATTGCTCGACTTCACATACGCCATTGAATTTCTTCGCAGATGTATGCAGTTCGCCTCACGATGTTTTCCTCTACCGCAGGAGCGTCGGACAAATGTAGGTACATATGAAATTCGAAAAACGAAAAACACATTTAGTACATGGCAAGATCGGACTCCGGGCCTCCCGATCAAAGGCCAGCGCCGAGTCCATTATCATCTCCGCGGGTCTCCGCCGAAGGTGTGCGGAGATATGTGAACATTGGTGTAGGTAATGCGAGGGGGGCTTGGGACCAAACACCCCACATTGAAATGTGCCCCCCCCCCCCCCCATCTAAAAGTTATACCTATTTATTTTTTTATGTATTTATTTTCATAATTATCTATACAACAATACATTTTTAGTCTGCCGAATTGTAAAACAGTTTGTCGGCAGTAGTTACCTACGCCTATGTGTGTGAATAATGAATTTCTATTGGTTGCTTAAAACATCTCCTTCCCTTTCATCTCGTCTCCGCTTTTGTGGAGTACGGGCCCTAAGCAGTAATAATAACATCTGAAGCTTTCATGTTACGTTTGCAGTGAAACGCGTGACAGCTTCCGAACTCAATAATAAAACAGAAGTGAGGCTTAAAACAATTTTGTCGGCAACTCAAAATATAACTCTGGGCTTGATATTTGCTTTCTAAATAAATATTCTGCGCTTAAACGGAGTCGGAGTGGTGGATTTCTATTCAACCATAAAATCATTTCATTCCAATATAGAGTTTATTGATAAATAGAGTTTGTTTCTTCGTTCAATTTTGTACTTATAATCTAGTTTGCTAGATTTTAGACTTAACTATAAATTGAAAAGTTTGGACTACATGGCCTATCATCTTTAGTAATATTATAAAGAGGAAAGATTTAATTGTTTGTTTTTTTGTATTGAATAGGCTCCGAAACAACTGGACCGATTTGTAAAATTCTTTCACATTGAGAATCCTACGTTATTCTTGATGAACAAAGGCTAAAAATTATTTTTCCTTCGGGAAAATATAAAATTCCCACGGGATAACAAAAATAACGCGGGCGAAGCTGCGAGCGGAAAGTTAGTAATACTTTGATAATTCGCCCGACTCGAGCCTCGTGGTGGCGATAATGTAATGAAATTGATAATAATGTATTTTCTTTACATCAATACATACGAGTATGTGACAGAGAGTAAGCACGAATACTATTACAGTTTTTAAGACCTAAAATGCCTGACTCAAGAGGTCCCGTTCTTCTGTAACTTAGTTATACAGAAGTTATTGGTTATAAGTAACGTGTACATTAAAAATTCTTAAAACTTATAACTCTAACCCCTTAAATTAATGACGATGGCCTGCTCATGAAACGTGGGTTGAGTAGCAATAGTACCATGCCATCATGATAGCTAAAAACAATTAACTTTAGTATACCTAAGTAAGTGGTTTACGGTGGAGCTATTTGCAGCAAAAGTAGTGATTCTCTTAATAAATTGTTTATTTACTCCACTTAGCAACTCTTCACTTCCGGATTGCCAGCCCAAAATCTAAGACCACCGCTGACCAGGAAATGTTTGATCCAGATCATACTACGAGTATCAAAAGACAGACACACGATGTGCGGCAGAAAAGTACTGAGATTGATTTTTTATTACCGAAAGTTTTGCTTTTTTTTCAAACATCAATGTTATCCCCTTCAAAGTAGTTCATGGAGATTTGTTCCCATTGCACTGTTGGTAGCAGTGCGGGAAGTTTTCAACCGGTATGGTCTTCAGCATATCTGTTACACTCCTTTGGATGTTTTCTAGAGTGCCGAAACTATTGATATCATTCACTTTCTGTGGTTAGCTACACTAATTGTACCGATATAATATTTTTTAAATATTTTTGTACATAAAACATAAATGTCATGATTACGTGTAACAATTAATACATAAATGTTATTATAATATTATATAACTGTTACTTACACCTACACCTTGCACTTGACTTTGTTTGTACTAACAAACAAAACATTGCACATAAGTAAATATCAGCACAAAGATATTTCTTTATTTTTTTATTTATTGAATCATCATCATCATCATCATCGACAGCTCATATACGTCCCCACCGAGGGGCTCGAGCCTACCCTAAACTAGGGCGATTAGGCCTTAGTCAACCACGCTGGCCAAGTGCGGGTTGGTCGACTTCACACTTTCACACACAACCTGCAAAGAAATTCTTTCTTCACAGGTGTGTGCAGGTTTCCTCACGATGTTTTCCTTCACCGTAAAAGCGTCGAATAAACGTACATATGAATTCAAAATTTGAAAACACATTGGTATGTGGCGGGGTTCGATTTATTGAATATCTTACAGCATTTAATTATATATAAAACATACTGTGTAAAACATTATAGAAGCCAATTACAAGATTCCAATTTTATACATTTACACTTTACTTATATAACAGCTGCAATTATAAAACATAAAAAGAGTACAAAAAAAAATTAAATGACGAACAAAAAACTTACATTTTGGTCAATGTATGTGAGTGATTACAAAAGTGAGCACATAAGTATGCATTTGAGATAGGGTATTTATAATAAGTTTGTGAGTGCGGTTGGTGTGTGTGTGTATGTAAGGATGTGTAAATAAATAGTGATAAACATAATGAGCAATGACTGTGGACCGGAAACTGTTCGGTAAAGGCTGTAAAGCTAAACTTACAAAAGTACTCAAACTTCAAAGTACTCACACTTAGCGTCTGAAATCAATCATTAGTACCTCTTTTTAACCGACTTCAAAAAAGGAGGAGGACTCAATTCGGTTGTATTTTTTTTTATGTTTGTTACCTCATAACTCCGTCATTTTTAAACCGATTTCCAAAATTCTTTTTGTATTCGATAGAGTATACTGCAAGGGTGGTCCCATGGTCACCAAAGTCAGGATCTGATGATGGGATCCCATAGAAAATAGAGGAAAACACTAATTCACTAAAAAGTTAAAATTAAAATTTTATTTACAAAAAATAAAACCGACTTCAAAAACACTAAAAACTTAAAAATAATATAAGAATAGGTACAGACAGACATATTGAAGTCGGTGACAAATTTTAACGCTTTCTAGGAGATCATCGTTTGGCGCCGACTTCAATATAGAAGTGTGATGTTGTCTGTACCTATTCTTATATTATTTTTAAGTTTTTAGTGTTTTTGAAGTCGGTTTTATTTTTTTTGAGCATAAGCTAGGTACACACGGCAACACGCCAGACTTTACACGTTGGTTTGGAGTCAGCTCTTATATCGCTCTTAATAGCGACGGTTTTCGTTGTCCAAATGTAAAGCTCGACAACTGAAGCTGACTGTACACTTGAAAATACCTGAATATCTTAAGAAGAAACATTTAACACGTTGGACGTGCCTATAAAATTCAAGGGTTTCCTTCGATTTCTATGGTATCCCATCAACATCAGATCACGACATGGTGACGATGGGACCACTTTGGGAGTCTTTCGATTACAAAAAGAATTTAGAAAATCGGTCAACAAATGGCGGAGTAATCGGTAAACATACATAAAAAATAGATACAGCCGAGCATAGAACCTCCTCCTTTTTCGAAGTCGGTTAAAAGGAAGCGCTCGCAAAATGAACGTTATTATGACCACGTACGCAGAATTCGTTTCCCAGCACATTTCCTTTGCTTCCTTTCACAAATTGGCGACGTCGCCATTTAATAACTTTTCAAGCTACAATTCTAGGTAATCCTTACCACCTCTAACATCATACAAGTAAACATTGCGATTCTGCCGAAGTGACGCTAGCGTATTGCAAAAATCATATCGAGCAAAGAGGTCATTCTAAGTAATATAAAAAACATGAAAACTGATCGTTTGATTTGAGTGTTGACATTTTCAATTTAAAAAAAACTCAACGGCTCGGAGCAATTACTAAGCTGATGGAATTTTTAATGTTTTATGAATTGTTTTTAGAACGTATAAATGTATTATTAATTCTTATCGATTTAATTTGTTGTACAGCGTCTGAGACTTCCTGATTAAGGTAAGGCATAATTACAAATTCATCGTTTGATGACAATGATAACAGTTTTAAGGTTTCGATTGTTCCTGAGGCTAATCCAGATGAATTTGATTCCATGACACGCCTTTCTTCACTTACAATCCCAAAAGTTTAACACAATCACGCAAATGTATATGTACTCGTACGTTAAATATTTATTCCTACAAAAAACCATAAAATAAATATACAAAAGCAAATTAACTATCAAACCACGTACTATTAACTTTTAATTTACCTTTTATAGGTGACATTTAAATCTATACTTACTTACTATACTTACTTAATGTCCCTCCTAACCGATATTCGGTCATGGCGGCCAATCTCAACAGAGACTAGCCATCTGCGCAGGAGATATTATAGTGCACAAGTGACTGCACAAACACAAGTGCACTCTCTGTTCCTTCATTCGCCTAGTCCGATGGGACGGTTAACCGACACGACCGGGGCCAGATAAGGCGCAGGACCCACTGTTTAACGTGCCTTCCGAAGCACGGAGGAGCTTGAGATGTTTCGTATTTTGGTCACCCATCATAGGACTGACCACAGCCAACGTTGCTTAACCTTAGCAATCGTTCACTGAGCGCACGCGCCAATGCGCCACCAAGCTCCTCATCCATACCTACTTATTAATATTATAAAGCTGAAGAGTTTGTTCGTTTATTTAACGAGGAAGGTTTTAGGCTATAGCATCACGATATTGTTATGTTCGGACATCCACGCGAACGAAGTCGCGGGCACAGCTAGTATCTAATATTTCATCAGATTTGCTGAACATCAGCAAGATAATAAAATTAATATCGTAGTACGCATCCCATCATTGCCTTTCATCATTTTTATAAATAAGGAATAATCCTACTAACTAATATAATTGGCTTAATATCAATTGAACTTGTTTTTTGCTCCATGTGCCTATTATGATACTTTGAAGATGATATTTAGTTTGCAAAATTTCATCTTACTAAATTGTAGAAGAATCTTTTTATACCAGCAGTCGCATTATATAACATACCCAAAAATTACTACGCCTTATAAAACAATAGTAAAATGTACCATTCATTGGTTGTTACAAAAATATAATTCTAACAACCAACCCTTAATTAACTGAGAGATTTATAATTAAAAAAATAAATCGTACAGGATCTTTACGTATAAGAAATAATAATTCTGATGTAATTATGAAGTGATGTGTTACTGCTTCAAACATTATTTAAGTTGCATCAATGTCATGTGCTAATTAAATTTGAAAGATCTAAGCAATTTTCTAATATGGAAAAATCTAAACCTTGCAACACTTCCAAATATATATTTTCACAATAATATTTCTATGTACATACCTATACGTATATACAACAACTTAAAAGATCCTTTAATTACCCGATTGGTCAGAAAATGTTATCTCGAATAGAATATTGGTAGCAGGCAGACCCTTTTCAATGTCTCTACCCTGACTGTAGCGTCAGCATGATTCCGTTTGTTTTTGTTTCGAAAAAGATATAGTTTACTGTCTTTTGTGATGTAAATATACCTACGATACAATGAGAACGGTTTGTTTTGTATATTGTAACGAGAGATTCCGAAAATATTCCAAGTGTTGACATTTTAATAAAGATTTCAAATTACATGACAATTGTATTTATGCCTTTTTTTTTTTTTTTTTTTTTTCGAGGGGAATGCGTGACCGCACCGTACTCGCCGTTGGCTAGACGACGAGCGTGTGTGGGGCTCTCCCGGCAGAGTGCCAAGCCTACCCACTAAACCCCCCGGTGTTCTTCCTGCCCTTATGGACGCGCGTGGTAGGGTCCACACTGCGACTACCACTACCAACGCGCCCGGGCTAGCCCGACCTAACTGGTCGGGCTATCGCCAAGGGGGGATTGCCCGAGAACACCAGGGCAATCCCCAGACGGAGGGCCTTACGGCGGCGTACACGGGGCCAACCATGCACGCAGGCCTCCACGGCAGGGTCATTAGACGGGCATTGCTTGCGCGAATGCCCGCCTTCGCCTGCCTGTCCGTCTGCGGCGGATGGGAGCGGCTTGAGGATCATTCTCCCGCTCCCTCTCCGCGGCCTCCTTCTGCGAGATGACGTCCTCGCAGAAGGAGGCGACAGCCCCCCATTCCGCCCCGCCACGGAGCATGGCCACGACCATGCTCGGCAGCGAGAGGTCTCCGCCTCCCAGCGCAACGTTAAGTTCGCTGCACTGGCGTCGCCAGGCCGGGCACACCAGCAGGGTGTGCTCGGCAGTGTCGTCGGGAGCGTCGCAGTGATGACACTGCGGCGTTTCCTCCCGACGCGCGACCCGATGCAGATAGTGACCGAAACAACCATGTCCGGTCAGTACCTGCACCATGCGGAACGTGAGGCTGCCCTGCCGGCGCCCTACCCACTCCTCCAACACCGGACGTATCGCTTCGATCGTCCGGTGGCCGGCAGCTGGGAAGGCGAGTGCCTCACCCCATCGACGCAGAGCCTCCCTCTGCGCTTGGGTACGAACCCGCTCCACTTCCTCAGGAGCGGATCGTCCCCCCCGTTCTCTAACGGCAACCCGATGTCGATACACCTCTGCATGTACACGTGCATCGACATCCCACGGCGTTTGGCCCGCAAGAACGCAGGCCGCGCCGTGGCTAACCGTGCGATAAGCTCGCACGGCCCGGGTTGCTATGACCCTCTGCGGACGTCGCAAGAGGGCCACCGTTCGGGGGGAAAGGCACTCCGCCCATACCGGGGCTCCGTAGAGTGCCATCGACCGTATCACCCCGTGATATAGTCGACGGCACGCCGATCCTGGCCCTCCCACATTAGGGAGGACCCGTCCGAGTGCGGCTGCGGCGGCACATAGCCGTGGAGTGAGGAGCTTGAAGTGCTCCTCAAAGCTCCATCGGGGATCCAAAACCAGGCCGAGGTACTTAAGCTTGACCGGTATGCGGACCCCCTCCACTCGGACACGGAGCCCCGGTGGGATCCTGCGACGAGAGGCGTGGAACATCATGGCCCTCGTTTTATCGAGGGCGACGTCCAGGCCCAGGAGGCGGATGCGTCGAACGACCAGTGAAGCGCCGACCGACGCAAGGTGGGCCGCCTCCTCCCCCGTTTTTGCTCTCGCCGCGACAAGCGTGTCGTCGGCGAAGCAGACGACCTCCATTCGTGGAAGGAGGTCGCCTCGCAGGACCCAATTGTACCCCAGGTTCCATAGTAGAGGACCTAGTACGGAACCCTGGGGCACACCTGCCGCCATTGCCCACGTATGGACGCACCCATCCGGCCCCTCGTAGAGGATGGACCTGCCTTGCAGGTAGTCCTCCACGAGGGCACGGAGGTACGGAGGCACCCGGTGGAAGCGGAGTGCCTCCTTTATGCACTCGTGGGGCAGGCTGTTAAAAGCGTTGCGGATGTCAAGAGACACCGCGACAACAGTCTCCCCACGAGCTGTGGCCTCCTCAGTCCACCCCTTGAGGAGAGCCACCGCATCCATCGTGGACCGGCCGGTGCGGAAGCCGAACTGGTTGTTAGCCAAGTCCGGCCCCCGGTCCTCTAGGTGCTCGACGATGCGGGAAGCGAGAATCTTCTCGAAAAACTTCCCGGCCTCGTCGAGTAGCACCACCGGCCGATACCCAGTCGGGGAATCCGCAGACTGGCTCTCCTTCCTTAACAGGCAGAGCCTGCCCGCTTTCCACCGACTAGGGAAGCGGCCCGAGGCGATGCATAGGTCAAGCACCGCTCGGAACCGCTCCTCGAGGTGTCCCAGGGCGAGGGCCAGAACCCTGCTTGGGACACCGTCCGGTCCCGGCGCCTTCTTTTTGCGCCGGATCCGTTCCCTCACCGTGTCAAATTCCACGTTCGACACGGGAGGGATGGCGACAGCCACTTCCTCCGGAGGAGCATCCGGGGGGACCATTCTGGGGGGCTGGAACGGACCGAGATCGGGGAACAGAGTCCCTAGCACACGGTCCAGCAGCCCACTGTCCATAGCGGAGGTAGAGGGAGCGGAAGCTTTAAATTTCCCCCTCACCACCCGGTACGGACGCCCCCACGGATCATCGTCCAGGAGCCGTATAAACTGCTCCTTGGACTCCTCCTTGGCCCTGCAGATTTCGTTCCGCAAGGCCTTCTTGGCTGCCGTATACACCCGACGAAATTCAGCTTCCTCGTCGGGTGTAGTTCTGGCGCGCCTACGACAACGCACGTAGGCGCGCCTGGCCCTCATACTGGCGGTACGTAGGTCCGCAATCTCCTGCGTCCACCAGTACACTTGCCCCCTTTCGGGGCAAGCCTGCGCCCTAGGCATGGCGGCTTGGCAGACGACTTTCATGTCATCTGCGAAGAGCTCCACCATGCCGTCGACATCCCCGGCGAGGTAAGGCGGCACTTCTGCCCACGCCCGCACCATCGCCGCCTTCTCCGCTACATCCGGGCGGAGCTTGGTGAGCGCCCATCGAGGGAAGGCGCTCACCACGGAGCCCCTGCGGTTCGGGGCCCCTTGGGATGCCGTGGAGACCTCGTATCGGACATAAAGGTGGTCCGATAGGGTCTCCACATCTTCCTCTACTCGCCAGTCGTTGATATGACGGGCGAGGGAGGGGGTAGCAAATGACACGTCTACCACCGACGTGCCCTGCACCCGGACGCAGGTAGGGGTGGAGCCCCTATTCAAAATCTGGAGCCCCAGGGACAGAACCCAGGACTCCAAATCTCCACCCCTCGGACTGGTTCTGGAGGACCCCCACGCAGTAGACCATGCGTTGAGGTCCCCCGCGATAAGTACCGGTACCGGGGCCGTCCTCCGGACGACCCCTTCTAACGCAGCCAGGAAGACCGCGAAGTCCGCCCGGCTGCGATTGGGGGAGAAATAGGTCGACACGACCAACATTCCCCCCCCACATGGCGGCCACGTAGCCAGTACCCCTCTCTCTTACAATGAGAGAGGGGGCTGTGCCACGCGCCACCTGCATTAAGGCGGCGGAACCATCCGCCGCCACCAACCAGTTGGGCGACTGTGGTGGAACGTAATACGGCTCCGACACAATCGCCAACTCCACACCCCACTGCGCAGCGGTCTGACACAAGAGGTCCTGTGCCGCGGCGCAGTGGTTAATATTCGCCTGGAGGAGCTTTATGGGGCCACTAGGCATTGGTGGTCTCCATTTGCTCCTCCTGGGCCACAGCGGTGGCCGGTGCTGGCGGTGGTGTCGGTGGTGCCGGGCTCCGTGGGGCCACAGTCACCTTCACTGGGGCCAAACGGCCCCTGACCTGTGGGGGGTTGCAATTCATACCCCCCATTCTGTGGCTGGCCGGCCTCTTGGCGTCTGCACAGACGGCGCAATTTAGCGCTGCCATGCAGTCCACCGCCTTATGCTCGTCGGAACCGCAGCGGAAACAGAGTCCACTGCGGTCCTTGGCGGAGGGGCACCGCTGTATGGGGTGCCCCATGCCCATGCAGCGGAAGCACCGCATGGGCTTTTGCTCCAGAAGTTGGATGGAGGCAGAACTCCATCCTACTTCCAGCCGCCCAGCATCAGCCAAGCGCTTCGCCGCCTCGACGGGCACCGAGGCGAAAGCCGCCCCGACACCCCGTACCCCCGTATGCACACGGCCCACCTTGATGTGGTGGACCGGGCAACCACCGGCCTGTGCCAAGACCTGGCCTAGCTCTTCGGCGGACACCGAGTCGTCGAGGCCGATGACCCGGATGTCCGCCGTTTTGACGGGACGCGTAACTTTCGCCGCGTCCCCTAGGGCCTCGCCCAGCTTCTCCGCCAGCGAATCAGCTTGGGACGGGGATGTTTCCTTCGGGAGCTCAATAATTCGAGCACCGGTTATCCCCGTCCGAAATTTGGCGGGCCCGATCCCGAGGGCGCCAAGACTGACGGAGGCTTTAGCCTTAGCAATGGCCTCACCATAAGTGAGGCCTTTGGCCACCGCCTCTGGTTTTAGAGCTACCACCACCGCCAGGGAGCGTGGCGCCTTAGGCAGCTTCGGAGCCCCTTGCGTCGCGGTGGCCCCGGTGGCTCCGGCCTTCTTGGGCAACGCCCCGTCGGTTGCAGGTTTCTTGCGGCCGCGCCGCACGACCACGGACCAAGCGGCCTCGGCCGGTGCCGTGACTTCCAACGAGGAGGAGACCGCCGCAGGTGTTGGGAGCGCAGTCCTCCTCTTGACTACTCTTGCCGCTTTTGGCATATTTGCCGGTGGAGCAAGAGTGGTATTGCCAGTCTCGGTGTTAGCTGGCCTCTGCTGTTGAAGCTGTGGCTGCGGCTGCCCCGCTTGATCCGCCGCGAGCGGCGGCCTCCGAACCTGGGCTGGCATCAGTCGCCCGTCTACCTCGAGGCCCTCCAGGCGGGCCGAAACCATAAAACCCACTTGGGCCAGTAGCTCCCGCTGCATAAACTCGATGCTCTCCAGAAACTCCGCTCTGGAGAGTACCTCAGCGGAGACAGCCTTAGCTGGTTGGGCCTCAGCCAGCTGGGCCTCCGGCAGCATCACTCCTGGGAGCTCTACTTCCATTTCGTTGTCGGAGGCTATGGCCTCCGACTCAACATTTTCTACGACTGTGGCAGCGGCCACCGCGCTACGGCCCTTTGGGCGTTCGGTCCCCCTCTCTGAGAATGCCCGGCGAAGGGCCTTCATTTCCGCCTGCATAACGTCCAGCTGACCCCGGAGACGCTTGTTATCGGCTTGAAGCCGACGCACCTCCTCCGAGGTCTTCCTGGACGCCAGAGTCCTTACGATATCAAGGAGCGTGTCATGCGTCCTTTATCTCCTTTCCGCAAGTCCCTTTAAAGTTACGAGACTTGCGTGCCACCCCCGACAGCGCCTTCGCGCTTTCTTCGGCTCTCATAAATAGGAGCTCATCTGTGGGCTCAGGCGAGTGCTTCCCCTTGCCCTTCCCCTTTTTTGAGGGGGCTGCCATGCTCTTTGGCTCCTCTTCGCACTCCGACTCGGAGTCGGTGTCAACCTCCGGCTGCTGGAGCTCCCGTCTGGCTTGGGAGAGCCCTACGCCGTGCGACAAGCCTCCCCTACCCCTACGGGTTCGGGGGACCTTAGGGGCATACGGTGCCGTCACTTCCTCCGCCTCAGTTGTTGCTTCCAGGTCCGTTACCAACGGATCCTGGAAGAAGCGGCCCAGGTTCGACCGCTTCCTCGCAACAACTTGCTTCAGCCGTTCTATCTCCCTATATTCAGGGCGAATTTTAGACACGCTGTCTACGCTTGGGTGAGGCGCACCCCCACCGACACTCTTCAGCGATGACACGGGGGACACCACCCCGGTTTTTGCTTTTTTTGCATCACTTTTTACCAGTGAACGGTTCTTCAAGTTCCCAGATTCCCCCGGGAACACAAGTTCATTCGGGTCCCTCATGGGACCTCCCTCACCCGCGGTATCCGTCTCGGACATCACGTCCGAGCCGGACATATCCCAGTTGTGGGCCCAGCCCAGCAGGGAGTGTGTTGGCGAAATCACCCTAAAAACTGCTTTCGCCACACACTAAGAGAAAACAAAAAAAAAAAAGAGCAAAACCTAACCTACAAAATTTTATCTCGACGACTTTTCCCTGGTACGATGTACTAAAGCACAGCACAAATGACGCGATGGTCGAGATAAAATTTTGAAAATCGTAATACGAAATATCTAACTTACGCTAACCTAAACCTATACGTACACCTAATAACACCCAGAAAATAACTATCTAGAAATAAAAATACGAAAAAACCTATTCTAAGTGCGGATTCTTGGACTCAAAGGAGTGCCACCTACAGCACCGAGGTGATGTAGGGAAGCCCAAATTTGAGCACAAAAATTCCCAGACACAAAATTTGACCCACTTGCAGAGTCACTAGGACTTCACAAGTGGTATCAAAAGACGCGTCCCTGGGAGATCTACGAAGTTGCAGAAGACCCGGAAGTCCTACAACTTATAGGTCCCGGGAAAAATAGAAAAAACAAAAACAAAGAAATGTGAAACCAAAATTACGCACTCGCGCAAAATGCGAAAACTAAAAATCGAAATTAAAATTACTTATCAAAAATCAGGCATAATGCCACACTATCTAAATGATAAAGCTTACAATCTAATATTTTTAAGTAAAAAGAACAAAAAAATAAACTAGATTACTGCAAAGTTATTAAGGAAAAACTAAAAAAAACAAGAGAATTGCTATTTTGGCCGTCAGGTACCAAAAAAAGCGAAAAACCTAAACTTAAAATACCAATATTATATCTAAAAATCCAAAAGAAAACCAAAAAATAGCCCTAAAAGAGCACTATATTATGAACAAACAAACAAAAGAAGAAACCAAAAAACAACGAAAATATTCAAAAAACAAAGAAGAATTTAGCGCAAGTTGCTAATTCTAAAATGCGGCGCACCGTACTGGAGTGGACACGGGTGTACTCTGTCACCTCCGGAACGGTACAATAGTATTTATGCCTGGTATGGTTTTTCTAATGTTTACAGGATTGGAAGTGTTGAAAATACACACAAACCAAATGAAATAAGAAAGATAGGTGTTTTTCTTACATAAACAGTATTATTGAAAAGAAAGATAATTTTTATGCTGATAATGTACTAAAAAGCAAAAAAAATAATAAGGTACCTAATTAAGTCCTAGGCAGCAATCATCATCATACAACTCTCTTCATCAAAGTAGGGCATTGATCAGACACAAACATCGTGGGGAGCATGGAATTTCAACCGCTCATAATCATTATAAATGCTATATACATAATTATTAACTCAGGTTACACTACGCCTCACGATGCTATTTTTGCGTCTGATCAATGCCCTAGATTGATGAGGAGAGTGGTATGATGACTGGTGCTTAGGACCTACCTTTTATTTTCCCTTGTTACTCGTACATAACCGAGTTACATTACCAGCGATGTACAAAGAAAAAATTTAGCTTTTAGTACATTATCTATTTAGCATTGGCGTATCTAGGATTTCTTGAGGAGGGGTGATTTTTGTGTGAAGTTATAAGTATTTTGGCGTCCATCATAGAATTTTGAATCGGAAGCTTAACATGCTGGAGTGGGCAATAGACCACACTGCTATATATGTATGTATATGCTATTTAGTACATAATTATTATCCTTTTTTTCAATAAAGCAAACTCTAGTAATTTCAATGACCATATCCGTCACAGAACTGACTATCGTTGGGGCAGACGAGTCATTATCATCATCATTTCAGCTAAGTGACACCTATTGTTGGATAGGCCTCTCCAGAGATTTTCAAACCGATCGGTCCTACGCCTCCCACACCCAGCGGCTTTCCGCAACCTTTACTAGATCGTCAGTCCACCTTTTGGAGGGCCTACCAACGCTATGTCTCGAATTGAAGACTTTCATCTTGAGACACTGCAGTAGATGGGCCGAGAATTTGCTGCGTACCCAGCAGAGGATTCGACGATTTACCTCTTTCTAGAAATTGAACTTACCGAGCAGACTATTTGTCCCAATAGGTAAACTAGATCTTCCATGGTCTCAGACATCAGCGAGGAGTACTAGAATGGAAACCACCTTTGGTAAAGCGCAGTGTAGGACGCCTTGCATGATATTGCGACGACTCGTGTCATATTGCTGCAAGCACAAGGATGCAAAAAACTAAAGACCTTGCTGAGTGGTGTGCCTAAGGAGAGACATATGTCCAGCAATGAACTGGTTGATTATGATGTAATAAAGAAATCAAAATCTAAAATGTTTATTCAGCATAGATTGACAATATAAACAAATGAAAAAATATTATTAGAAGACTATTACACACCGCAAGATACCTGTAAATACAAGTAGAGGAAAACTACACAAGATTTTTTTCAATTCGGGCAGTATTCGAACATCGGATCTTCCACCTGAAGATCTTTTTCTGCTCAGTTTGATTTTGTAGGGCTTCTGAGCCCGCGGTAGTTACTTACTACCACCATCTTACCTAACTTTGTTCCATAATAACATTAATAGTAGGTATTATTGTGTTTCGACAATTCAGGATAAAATCGCCAGTTCCTCAGTTGTTGAGGAGTCCAAGTGAGGCTCGCTTCCACGTTCGGCCTTATCGTCACTTACCATCAGGTGAGACGAAAGGCAAGAGCTTCCCTGTCGTATGTGAAAAATACCGTGTTGATGCCATGTCCACTTAATAAGCCATACTTTAATTGTGTTTTAAGCGAAAGCAGACTTAACCCACTGCTAATAACTAATGTACATAATATACAAATTGTATAAATCTATCAAATTTAATTTTACGCCCATTTCCTTTAGCTTCCAATTGAAATACTTAAGTTTGAATGGAACACACGAGAATAGCCCTTGTAATAGGAACCGCGATCGTTAAACGTACCTACAAATAAAAGTAATGAAATTGAATTAACCAGTTTGTTCAGAATCGAGTAATGAATAGATTCAACATTTTCTGATAAAGGTTGATTTTGCAAACAAATGCTAAGAGGGCTGCTATTAGAATCAGTAAGTTTAAAGATATTGAACCATATATCAATGGAATGTGATTGTATTTTCCGTGGCTCGTGTCTTTCAGAGGACTTTTTTGGCGATTTTAATTTTAGATTTTCTTTTAGATTACGAGTATTTTCCATTATTTTAATATCATTGGGTCAAAGATAGCTGGACAACGAAGTTACGTGCAATAAAAGAAAGATCCCTGTGGGGTCGATATGACTTCGGAAAATCCTATTAAAATATCAAAGCTTATAATGCGATAAAGCTTAGGTATTCATATATTAGGTTCTTACATATGAAATTAGCGTTTTATCGAAGGCCACTTTGATCTCAAATATCTGGCGTTTGCTTCGGAAACCAACATTTTTTTTTAAATTTCTAGGCTTTTGTGTATTTCGGTTTTGAATTGAGTAATTCACATGATTTCGGCGCTATTTAATTTTTCATTAACATTGACAACGATACCCGCTATGCTTCCTAGACCTTGCTCCAACAGATAACTATTTTATTCAGAATTTGGTAAAATTGTTGCAAGAGAAAAAATTCAATTCTGATAAAGCAGTCCAAACTGCCTTCAAAGATTTTATTGTTTCTCGTTGTCTGTCTCATATCATGTAATTGTAAGGTTGCATTAAAATAAGAAATAGGATGTAACTTAACTTTATAAAAATAATATTTTTTTTTACACACAACCACACAACCACAATAAGCTCTTGGCCTCCATTTTATCTGATGATATGTGAGGATAAGACCAAAGATGGAAGCGAGCTACACATGGACTCCCAACAATAAAAGGCTATTTTACCTCTGGAATACAACAATAATATAAATATTGGTATTATGGCGACTAGGTAAGACGGTGGTAGCTAGCCAGGTGGATTCAGATTCAGAAAAATTTCTGCCCCTATGGGGAATTGAATCCCGGACCTCAGGATCAATACTGGCCGGTCTGAATCACTAGACCACTGAAGCGGTTAATCATACGTTACCTAAGAAAGTAAGTTGCTGTAGCGATTAGTCAAATTGACTTCAGCACTTAGACTGTATAAATGACCAAGCCAACGATCCAAGTACCGATCAGTAATGTGATTGTGTGTCTCAAGTGGGTTAATGGACAATTAAAGAATTGTCTAGAAGCCTGGGTTTACGACTACTGTATCATGGGCACACTTTATCACAGGAGCTTCTGTTATTCGCTGACATTTACAGCTAGTCCTACCACCGACCTACATTCAATTGGTACAAACGATTAAGTGTATGGCGATGTTATTGTTTGTATTCTCGCACAACTTTTCTTTAATATACGACATATTTAATTGTATTTTGCCTGCAAGTTTGAAAATATTTGCCGACGACTATACAGCAAA
This sequence comes from Schoenobius gigantellus, assembly GCA_963935595.1. NCBI lineage: Eukaryota > Metazoa > Arthropoda > Insecta > Lepidoptera > Crambidae > Schoenobius > Schoenobius gigantellus. The sequence goes on along the minus strand of OZ012555.1, from coordinate 6,807,132 downwards.
CGAAAGAGATAAAACTTTTTTAAAATAAAAACATAGTTGGCAATCATACAGACTTTCCACCTGATGGTAAATCTGGAGCTTGTTACCCATAGCAAATGTAGCTGTTATTAGATTTGAAAATCTGCAACTCCTGTCTCCTACAAGAATCGCAATGTATTTTGCCAATATTGGCAAGGTGCATTCCACTGAAGCACAGATTTGCAGCATTTACAACATTTTTGGCATCACCGCGTTATATTTGCTTTTTACGCTCACTTCAAGCATTTCATATGAATATTTTATACTATTTTATATTAAAAGTTTGTAGAAAAACATTTCGGTTAAAAAATGATTCAGAGATATTGACATCAGATGTGAGCACGAAAAAATTATGACGGAAAAGGGGCACAATACTCAGTAGGTACCCAGTAACGCAATATCATTGCGCCTCTCTGCCGTACTGACGCACTCAATCAAGTACATAAAAATTTTGTTTCATACAATGCGCCAGCACTGCTCCATACAGAGAGCATTGTCGGATTTATCACGCGACTAGTTTACCGTACAGATACATCATAGTTCACAATGCTCTCACACAGATAAAATGTTATCATGGATACTTGCACTCACACAACTAAATCCACTTATTCAGTATCAGTACTGAAGCGCGACATTTCATCTTCATGTGGACAGACCCAGAGATGACCTTTTTTCTGGCTCATCGAACCAAACATGAAATATAAACTGAAAACGTTATATTTAAATAACTGTGACCTGTCTTTATGACAAAGTTTCTTGATCTGTCAATGGTAAGAAGTTACACGCCGTGAAAGTAGTAGCCTACAAAATAACAGATCAGTGCACAAACATTTATTCGTGAATGTTCAGATAGGTATATATTTACGAAGTTCGTAAAAGCACGAAGCAACTACGACATGAATGAGTGAACACGCGCCTTTCTATTATTTTGCCAGATGATATTTAATGTTTTATGCTTTAAAGCGTTGACAGTTGATTGTTTTATTGATAAATAGTTTGTTTTTCATCACCCGTACTTCGCCCGATATTCGCAACGGTATGCGAAGTAACATACAAAGAACACGACGAAGAAATCTTGCAAGTAAGTAAAGTAAGAGAATTTTGATATTAATGTTTCTTCTGTAAATAGGCAATTGGAAATACCTAATACGCACATACCTAGTCATTAAATCGAATCATACTAGCGTGACTCGTAAGATATCAAACGCCGGTTGACTCCGCCGCCCGGCGTCATATTGGATCAAACGGGTCCCTGTCACAATAGAAACTACTGCTAGTTTAGAGCGAAGCGGCAAATGCAATTTTAACTTTGCTCGCTACAAATCTCATACAGCTCAAGCAGTGTCCTACTATCGGGTACAGATCTAGTTTGGCAGTTTGTAATTCGAATTCTGCAGTTGACACCGCATTAGGCTACCATGAAATTACATTTTTTTCCTTCAACTTTAAACTTAACTTTAAAATATTTAAGGTTTATAATTTATCTGAAAGCGAAATTTAACAGTTTTGTATAGCTTGACGTGCTGTTGAATGTACCTCAAACATGCTGAAATACTAAATAAGCTCATATGTTATGCAATGCTTAGCTGTGCATTTTCGTAGATAGCTAAGCTCTTCCTCGTATATCAGTCATCTGATGGTATCTGGTAGCTGATGGAGAGCGTCGGTGGCGCAGTGGACTCGGCACTTGCCTTCCAATCGGGGGGTCGGGGTTCGAGACCCGCCATGTACCAATGTGTTTTTCGTTTCGAATTTCATATGTACATTTGTCTGACGCTCCTACGGTGAAGGAAAACATCGTGAGGCAACCTGCATACATCTGCGAAGAAATTCAATGATGTATGTGAAGTCGACCAATCCGCACTGGGCCAGCGTGGTTGACTAAGGCCTAATCACCCTAATATAGGGTAGGCTCGAGCCCCTCGGTGGGGACGTATATGGGCTGTGATGACTCCTCGTATATACTTGAACGTATTTAAACTTTTTCTCATATGACGCCTGTGGGGTCAGAGCACGGAAAATTGTTCCAAGTAGCAGAAACCGTTTTTTGTATTCGGAAATGTTATTCAAAAAATCTATAAAATATATCTCTTCCTAAATTGTTGCTGCAATTTTATCTTCAGATACAATGAAATAGTCTTGCCTATTTCTGTCGCAAAGCAGCAGTGCTTGCATTGCTGTGTTTGAAGGGTAACATATGGCAGTGAAATTACAGGGTACCGTGACTTTACCTCTTATGTCACAAGTTGGCAACGTATACTGTGGTTCTTGTAGGGGTTGCAGTTTTGCTGCGAATCTCATATTAGCCACATGTATTATAGGTGACTGTTACCAGATACCATCAGATGGACAGTTCGCTTGTTTACCAACTTAGTTAAAAAAAATATTCATCCAAAAAATAGTCCACATGAAACAGAATTAAACAGCACAAAAATTTTATAAGTAATGTTATTAGTTTTTATATAGAAATGGTTCACACGTGACCAAAAATTAAATAAGGTGTAATTAATAAGTTTTTAGAAACAATTCACACAGACCAAAAATTAAGTAAGACGAAATTGATTTCAACAAAAAAGATCGGATTGGCCACAAATAATAACAGTTTCCTCATATCACCTATAGGTTCGGTTTTTTCTATACAAAAAAACACGAGAAGAATATTCTTATGTCGGTATTATATTAGGTTATATGCAACCTTGTATTGACAAGGTATGCATTGATCTTATGTTATCTTCTCTAGAAAATTACAGTTTAACAGAATCATCAGTGTAATAAATTATTAAAATAAAGGTTCATCTCAAGTGTTCGCATCATCATTTCGACTAACGACCGGTTTTAATAATCTATCTCGGATTTCTTTACAGGGGATAAAATTTTGACGTATTTTGTATGAAGCTAATGTCAAATACCTATCGCTTGTAACTAAATCCACGGATAGATAGAATCTTTAAATCGACAGTAAGCGACGCGCACTGTTGGACGTAGACCTCCATCAAGTGTTCGTATATTTGTGAGTAATCTCATCATCATCACAGCTCATATACATCTCCACCGAGGGGTGTGGTTACCCTAAGTTAGGCTTTAGTCAACCGCACTGGCCCAGTGCTGATTTATTCACATACACCTCTGTTAAATTTCTTCCCGTATGTATACAGGTTGCCTCACGATGTTTTCCTTCGATTTCTATCTATCATTCCCATTATTCTCAGACATGTTTTATTAAGGTGCCGTAAATACATGAATAGTTTGCTATCTACCAATTATTTCACCTTATTACTTTCCTTTCCTGTGTATTGCTATTGTAGCACAGTAGATTGAATCAAAATTGCCTAGTCGTGTGCGTTGCAACGCAGACGGGATCCCAAACTAATTGGTTCCGGCCGACGAGACTGCTCGGCGTCTGTCGCTCCCCAGACGGTGATAGCTGGTGCCCGACTGAGTCCCTATTTGGTTTGCGGCAAGATTACTTGCGAGATTGAATGGACTTTGCTGTGCTATTTTGTAAATACGCTGCAGGGAAAGAACAATCCGACAATTAGAGGTAAGCTGGCCAGGAGTCCAGCCCCCCTAGACAAGACGCATTTCGATAATCGCTATCGCAATCGCTAAAAAGAAAATGTATGGGATTTGACATAAGCCCTCGCTTAGCTTTCGAGCGCAATTGTCAAATCTCATACATTGTCGATTTAGCGATTGCGATAACAATTATCGAAAGACATCTTGTCTAGGGGCACAGGTGAAACTTGCTTCAATCATTACTTGCCATCACGTAATACACTCAGCGGCAAATTTAGAGGAACACTACACTTTTTACATAGATTCAAGCTACTTTTACAAAATTATATCGATGTGTGATTGACCTTTACGCCAGTAGCTCACCTCCGCCGCGGAACTATAGTAGCGAAACCGCTAAATGATTCTCCCGCGTTGTCGTTTGTACGGCGCGCGAGCTGTGGCGAGCTTACCTGCTCTAACGCGGATATTTAACTATGGCGCTGTCCCTGTCGCGCGCGGTTCCGCCCGATCTGCTCAGACGCCGTCTACACCTCCGCGTTCAATTCGCCGTTTTGTTTGTTCCTGACTATGCGACGCGGTTTCGCCTTGTAAGTTTCGCGGCGGAGGTGTGCTACGGGCATTAATGCGTTTGTTTGATTGTTATCCAGGATTCGTGACCAAAGCCATAACGGATAATGACAAAATTCCCCTATTTGTGACCTGGAGAAGAACGGCAACTTTTAATGGTGGTCTTTTTTATCACAATCGTACAACTGGTTTCCGCGTCGAATGTTTTTTTTGTAGCGAATCCGATGGCTAGAAAGCTGGTAAAACTAAATATGGTTTCGTATGCTGAAATACACAGCGTTATCAAAACTAGGAGTGAATTTTTATCGTTCTTCTAAATTTGCCCCTGAGTGTATAAAGGTCAAGAGCTGTTGCGTGTAACGATTACTACTAATTACGAATAATAAAACATTTAATACGTTTTAGCGCCATAATATAACGGTGTATGTGGGATGACGATTTGAGCGATTATTGATTTTGTGTAAGATGCAAATTTTAGAACGCATGAATCGTATGAATGTGTAGTCTGTGTAAAGCGTATTTAATCTGTGAGAACAAAGAATGATATGGCATTAAGTCCGCCTTGTACACAATTGTACTTAAGAATCAATAAATAAATAAATAAATGGGATCTAAATCGGAGGGAGACCCTGTACCAGGGTCGTTCGCTTTCCTCCGTCTTACCTATTTCTGCCGCAAACCAGCAGTACCTACTTGCATTGTGTTCTGGTTTGAAGGGTAAGACAGGTAGTGAAATTACTGGGTATACCGTGACTTTACATCTTATGTCACAAGTTGGTTGGTTGCTTGGTTGGTTGGTATGGCATATACTGTGGTTCTTATCGGAGTTGCAGATTTGCTGCGAATCTCACAAAAACTACATGTGCTATAGGTGGCTGTTACTGCTTACCATCAGGTTGGCATTATGTTTGTTTGCCAACTCAGTAGTATAAAAAAACACTAGCTGATTAAAAACAGTACAATAGGTGATCTTATTTCATGCAGAAATCTCTTCCGCTTTCTTCTTAGATCGACTGAACATGATTTCAAACCTGATCAATGATCATCCCAAAATCCATACACAGACTAGTACCTTTGTAGTTCGAAGAAAAAATATAGCCTGCGCAAGCAAAGTTTAAAAATATTTTTTCTACGATTTTTTACGATTTTATTCTACGATTTTTTACGATTTTTTAGAACAAATATGAAGGTATTTCGAGCTCTTCCGTACTATGAAAGGCACTTTAAATAGTGAGTCGTTCGCCTGATATCATTCCGACCGTGTTGGCTAACCGTCCCATAACATGATTCGAGTAAAGGAACAAAGTACACCTTTGTTTGCTAGTCCCTGTTAAGATTGGCCGCAAAGACCGAATATTGTTTAGGAGGGCCGATATGTCTATAGACTGTTCATTTCACTGAACAGAAAACGGGTTTAATCACACAGTAGGACCGAAACGTAATTTATATATAACGAGGTTTATTTGAAACAGCCACTATTAAATAGCAGCCCATTTAGCGAAGCCGGTCAGAGGCAGCCAACAATGGTTTACGCGGGCAGCTGCATGATAAATTAATTTGCATATCCCAAGCTATGACAAATGTCCGTTACCGAGATAAATAATGTATAGTGTGCGAAATAAATGACTATAGAATGTGCAGATAAATGACTAGGTATAAAATATGATATTGGTAACATTATTGTAAGCTCTGCAAATCTATATAAATGACAATCAAATTCATCTACTCGTAATAGGTGGCGGATTTAGAATATACCGTCGTGGTATCGTTTCATTTCTTCTCGTGGACGTCGACTCTTACTGACTCATCCTATCAGCTCATATACGTTCCCGCCGAGGGGCTCGAGCCTACCCTAGTTAGGGTGTGTAGGCCTTAGTCAACCACGCTGGCCCAGTGCGGATTGGTCGGCTTCACATCCACCTTTGAATTTCTTCGCAAATCTCTGCAGGTTGCCTCGCGATGTTTTCTTCCACCGTAGGAGCATCAGACAAATGAACATATGAAATTCGAAAACAAAAAACACATTGGCACATGGCGGTCTCGAGCCTCCCGATTGGAAAGCATGTGCCGAGTCCACAGCGTCACCGACGCTTCTACACCAGCTTAACATAGGAAGCAAATCCCATCTCGCCTGAGAGAACCGCGCCCAGCAGTAGGACGTAGATACTTATGTTTACCAACCTTAAAACTCCAATTTGCGGGAAACCACTACGTTAAATGCGGGACAAGCGCTTAAAAAGCGGGATCCAACTTATTTTGTACCCAATAAAAAACCTCAAGTTTTCCTTTGCAAATTGTGATGAGAAGTGCATTGAAATACTATGTTATATTAATAGTGTTGCCCAAAATTGGTCTCGGTCTTGCAGTCTCGCGAGACTCTTGCTGCAAGACCGAGAACAAGATCGGCCTAATTATATTTTTATTTTATTTTATTTATAAGGTACACAGAACAGCTTACAGTCATAACATTTGTAACACCGTTTTTTCTTAAAATTTCATAAAACACAAATTTTGCAAAAACACTTTGGTTTCACTGTAGTTTTAACACAAATTTCACAACTAAAATCATAATTACAATAACTTTGTCAATTAATTGCACAATATCAATGTCAAGTGTCAACGTCAACGTCGTTTCACGTCACGTCAGTGACATTTGCAATTATCTTTGGTCATTATTCAATTTTTGCATAAACAAAATAAATCTCGCGTTTATCCTGGCCTTATTTACAAAGATAGTTTTTTTTCGCCCAAAATCCCGTGCTTCCATTTAGGTGGGTTGATTTTCTCAAAATTCGGAATTTGACATTTAGACCGTTTGTTTTGATCATTTCTATAGACATATTTTAATAAAATACGCTTAAACTTATAGATCATATAATTATAGTTTCGTCGAATAGAATTTGGAAAGCATTCACAATTTGTTTATGGTTAATTTTTCATTACGTTTTGTTTTCCAACCAAACTTATAACTTTAGCTGGAAATACTTATTGCATATTGTAGAATTTCGAAAGATCCGTATGTTGACTTGACACATCTTGAAGCAAGTTAAGAGTCTTACGAGTGTCATGAAATGAATTTGGTTTTAGGAGAGGTTCCGTCGCCAATACGGCGCTTAACATTCAGCAAACGGACCTCGGCTCCGTCGCTTCCACATAAACGCAAATCTGCGCGCAAGTGGAGCGTTGGTTTAGTCTATCGTCTAGGTTATGATTAGTCTCTGAGACATCGATCGAAGTAATTTGTTATTGATTTGAAGATCATAAAGTTTTTATATATTTATATAGGTATTTCTCCCGTTTTCCGTGTGAATTTGATTTGAAAAACCACAGTGAAACTACAAAATTCAGTTCTTTTTGTTTTCAGCTTGAAGAGTAAAGCTAAGGGGAAAAATACTATATTTACTCGCCGTCACGCGATTCATTAAATTAAATGGATTTATTGTATCAATAAGTGCAAAAAATCAATAAGGTATCTAATTAACTTATTATATTTCATGATTTAAAGCAGATTTTGTTAATTTTATTTTTATTTGTGGGTAAATTGATTATTAAATCAAACATGTTACATTTCCAAAATTCGCCTTTTCCATCCCCTATTTCATTAAAAAAACCTGATAGTAAGCGGCATCTTAGTGGGATTAAGGCATATATTGAGTAACACTTGCGAATTTCATGTTAAATTTTAAATTTTCACAATATTAAGTTTCACATCCTTCTTTGGCAAAGAACTCACAAATTAAGCTGTTTTCTTTTTATTAATAGCAATAATTATACACAAAATAGGTGCTCTCCCCTCCATATGTCCTTTTTATTAACTAACCAATAAGACAATTTGTCAATTTATTAAAAATTATGTTTTAGAATTCATTTGCTATGTTTATTACATGAAGTTCAAATGTATTGACTGGGATTCCTTCAGAACTCAGTGTTAGACCCACTGACCTCAAGATCATAGGCATATTTAATTATATTTTTAACATAACACTGTGCTATGAATCTCCAGGGCAGTTCCCGGAGGCCGTAGGGCTCCGCTGCAACTAACCTACCTAATAACCTAATATCAAGGAGGAATTCTGTGGAATTACACAAATAATATTAGAAACAGAGAATAAGTTAAGAAATTGGAATATTATATCTCTGACCCGTGATCGCAGAAACTTAGCATTGAAGGTATGACCCACTAACAACCGCTCCGGGGAAGGCTACTAATTTCTTTTAAAAAAAGGAAACCTATAACTATTTGTTCGTGTACTTTATTGCCCCTCATTTTGTAGTTTTGTACCCAATTAGTACCTGATTTTTACCTGCCGAGATTGATCAAACAAACCTGAACCATCCTGCCCTTGGCTTGTATTGATTAAACATTAAGTTAAGTGCTTTGCATTGAGGAATTGTGTTAACATATGCATATGTGTATTATAATTATGTACCTACAACAATAAAGCTTTTCATTTTGTATCGGACTAAAGGAATAAGTTTGTTTTTTTTCTTTCAACTAAGATTCCCCAATATTTCAACAATTCAGCGAGAAAAAGCACTACACATTACATAATATTTACACATTATATTCAGATCTGTATTTAGACAGCAAGCTAAAATATGTGCACACAGCAGCTTGCAGTAAGTGGAACACACTCGCAATTTCATAGAGCACTTGTTCAACTTAAGGCTGGGTTGCACCATCTTACTTCAATTATATATTTTGTCAAATGCCATTATTACATTAAAAATAAGATTTTTTTAACAAAACTAGTGCACTGAAAAAAATGGTAGCTTATCAAGTTAACATTTTGCTTGTTTGAGTAAAATATAATAAAATTAATCATCAACATTTTTAAAACTACAAACCACAAAAATGATTATGACAATCAATTTGAAATGATTGAACGCTTAATAAGAAAAACAAATTCAAAACAATAAACTTTCTAATTTTAATTTTGGTGACGTCACCTTTGTAAACATTTATAATTGTTAATTGTAATAAGATAAAATGATTGATCATATCAAGCTTTGCGACTTGCCAAAAAAGTGATCAAGTTCTTAATAAAATCCACAAACATCATAGTGATATTAAAAAGTAATCTTACTACGGCCAACCAACTATACTTTATTACTGTAATCATGCACCTTGTTGTGCACTCGTATATAAATAAGTTGCATGAATGAAGGTAACACATTCTTGATACATATTATCAATTTTTTTTCAGTGTACTATGATGCACTATGATGCAACCCACCTTGTATTTACACACATTATATTTAAGCTAGATTATTTAAAAACCTTTACAAAGCAGAGTAGAGAGTTGATATAACACATCGTTTAAAATGAGTGAGCTTAGGGTTAAATATGTCAATGTCACTATCTTCAGTTGATATATCATTAAATAGACGACACATTCTAGACAGGGGGTTAAAATGGGAAGTGTTGTTTTTAAAAGTTTCTAAAGCAAACGGCTTAATTGTAGCAAGACCAGGACAAATACCAAGGCTGATCCATTCAAGAGTCTTATAAGCGCTCCACATTCTCGCGAGAATCTCGCGAGAACGCGAGAACAACAAGAGAACCGTGAATGTGGATCCGATTCGCATGTTCTCGCGTAGTTCTCCGACTTTTGTCGGTTTTTTGGCGCGAGACAAAGGCGCGAGAACTATATTGAGAACCTTGTTCCAGGGTTGGAAAAAATCATGATTTTTTAATAAAATCCAATTAACCATGATTTATTGAATAAATCCTAATTTATCATGATTTTTTGATGTTTTAGTTTTTATCTTTCCTAATTTTAATAAGTAAGCAACTATTTTGCGGAAACGAAAGAGGAAGAGGAAAAGTTAAATATTTACCCAGTTCTGAGGCAACTATTTGGAGCGATAGCCTCCTCAGCATCAGTGGAAAGTTTTTTTTTACATTTGGCATTGTTCACTCGAAATTATGTAACAGACTAGGGACCAAAAAGCTGGAAAATTAGTTATTTAATCAAGAATTACAATAATGACACTGAAATATGAAATATCAGATTTACTCGGAAAATAGATATTCATAAAAATACATTTTTATTCACAAAAATAAAGACATTTGATTTAATCACTGATTTTGTGTCAACCCTGCCTTGTACGTTCTCGCGAGAATCTGGCAAGAAGTGTGTACCCAAGAAGTTCTTGCCGAGGTTCTCGCTTACTTCTCGCGTAGATTCTTGCCGAGACTCTCGCGAGAATTTCGCGAGAACGCGAGAACAACACGAGAAGCGTGAATGTGGGTCCGATTCGAATGTTCTCGCGTAGTTCTCCGACTTTTGTCGGTTTTTTGACGCGACACAAAGGCGCGAGAACTATATTGAGAACCTTGTACCAGGGTTGGAAAAAATCATGATTTTTTAATAAAATCCAATTAATCATAATATTCATGATTTATTGAATAAATCCTAATTTATCATAATTTTTTTGATTTTTTTCGTTTTTATCGTTACTAATTTTAATAAGTAAACAACTATTTTGCGGAAACGAAAGAGGAAAAGGAAAAATTAAATATTTACCCAGTTCTGAGGCAACTATTTGGAGCGATAGCCTCCTCAGCATCAGTGGAAAGTTTTTTTTACATTTGGCATTGTTCACTCGAAATTACGTAACAGACTAGGGACCAAAAACCTGAAAAATTAGTTTTTTTAATCAAGAATTACAATAATGACACTGAAATATGAAATATCTGATTTACTCGGAAAATAGATATTCATAAAAATACATTTTTCTTCACAAAAATAAAGAATTTTGATTTAATCACTGATTTTGTGCCAACCCTGCCTTGTACCTTCTCGCGAGAATCTCGCGAGAAGTGTGTACCCAAGAAGTTCTTGCCGAGGTTCTCGCGTACTTCTCGCGAAGATTCTTGCCGAGACTCTCGCCGAGAATCTCGCGTGAATGTGGAGCAAAACCGAAAAATCGAGAGCAAGACTGATTTTGGGCAACACTATATATTAATAATAGTAATAATTTATATTACAAAAATTAGATATAGTGTCAATTTAAACTTCAGTTTTTGCTCTCGGTTGTGTCTTTAGCTAAGAGTATGAAATTCGGTACGGGGATTCGGCAAACATCAATCAACAAATTTGTTTTAGAAAAGATCGGAAATTCGGTTCACAACTAGAAAACATTAATCATCATCATCAACAGCTCATATACGCCCCCACCGAGAGACTCGAGCCTACCCTATAATAGGTCGATTAGGCCCTGAGATTATATTTTGAAAAACATTACTTTTATGAAATAATTATACCTGTAGTACAATACAGAATAAATAGTTTTAAATCGGTCAGTTTTAATTATAAAATAATAAAAAAATTGTAACTACAAATAACTCAATAAACTCTCATTATTGTCTTATGAATCCTTTTAATAGGAAAAGTATTCATTGAGATAATAATCAAACCACATAAAAATAATAGGTATTTATTACAACTACTCAACTACAATCTGAAAAATTTAGAAAGCGAAGTTTGTAAGTTTATTAATTAACAAATTGTTCGCACAGGCAAACTATCGTGTATCTTTATTGATTAAGGCACAGACTACAAAACTAAAATATTGTAAGCCTTAATTTTATTTCATAGAACTATTATAAGATCTACCATATTTTAGGTTGGCAGCAAATCTGCCGATCCCTCCGTCCTACTTTAGAAAAGGGGATTCGCCTGCGCGGAACCCGCTTAGACAGAGACTCTCTGTGATGGTAATATTACCTTGCCTCTTTCTACATCTTATGTCCCAAGTTGGTCCTTGGTACTTGTAGGGTTTTCAGATTTGTTAATCTAATAGAAACATTAATACAGATGACTTACCATTTACTATGAGATGGATATGCTGCTTGTTTGCTAAGTTTTAGAAACTTACTGATGCAGAAAATAATTGAAAACGTAGTAGTCCACTCAAATTACCACCTCACCTCGGAATGAGAGATAGATAGTTGTCCTAAAAAATAGTCAAAAATTGTATAGAATTTGGGTCAACATTTAACTTGCCAAAATTAAGATATATACAAGTTCATATTTTCCTATTTATCGTTTCGAGATCAGAGGGACAATCGCACTAATGATAACGTTTCAACCAAATCAGAAACGTTTCCGTTCCCATGCATTTTGACAACACCTTGACAGCAGTCAGATGTCAAAACATATGGGAACGGTAACGTTGTGGTTTTGGTTCAAACGTTGGTAAATAGTGCGATTGCCTCTCTGTTCCTTTTTTAACCGACTTCAAAAAAAGAGGAGGTTATCAATTCGGTTGTATTTTTTTTTATGTTTGTTACCTCATAACTCCGTCATTTTTAAACCAATTTCCAAATTTTTTTTTGTATTTGATAGAGTAGTATACTCTATCAAATACAAAAAAAAATTTGGAAGGGTGGTCCCTTGGTCACCAAAGTCAGGATCGGATGATGGGATCCCATAAAAAATCGAGGAAAACACTAATTTAGGGTTTCTTGCACTAAAAAAATTTCATTCAATAAAAAGTTAAAAATATTTTTTTTTACAAAAAGTAAAAACCGACTTCAAAAACACTGAAAACTTAAAAATACTATAAGAATAGGTACAGACAACATCACACTTCTATATTTAAGTCGGTGACAAATTTTAACACCTTCTAGGAGATCATCGTTTGGCGCTGACTTCAATATAGAAGTGTGATGTTGTCTGTACCTATTCTTATATTATTTTTAAGTTTCCAGTGTTTCTGAAGTCGGTTTTTTTGCAAAATAAACTGGACTAAAAGTCTAGAATGCAAAGCAAAATGGGCCGTCCGTCAGGTCACACAAATCGGTCTACTTGCTTGCCATGCTCAGTTGCTTGTCAACTGGAGGGAGACTCTGTACCAGGGTCGTCTGCTTGGGTACCTACCTCCGTTTTATCTATTTCTGTCACAAAGCAGCAGTGCTTACATTGCTGTGTTCCAGTTAGAAGGGTAAGATATGGCAGTGAAATTACTGGGTACCGTGACTTTACATAGTTGGCAACGTACACTGTGGTTCTTGTGGGGGTTGCAGTTTTGCTGCGATTCTCACACGAGTCACATGTATTATAGCTGACTGTGACCACCTACCATCAGGTGGGCACTTTGCTTGTTGCTAACTTAGTTGCAATAAAAAAACCGGAATCCGCGGATCGAATCGGTAGGTCTGTTGCCAGCCTTAGTTATAACAACATGTACGGCTCCGTCACACCAGACGGACTAAAAGGGAATAATTAGGTCAGTTTCCCAGGCGCTAGCGGCTCGAGGCGACGGATGTTTGCAACCAAAGCCCACCGAAAGGGCTTCAATTAGTGAAGTTGGAGCGAAAGGGATATTTGAATTGATTAGCGTATTAATCCGGCTGCCGAAGGGAAAATCATGGCGCTGCCATGTGACTTCCGTGCGACTATTCAGGTCGTAATGGCGGCATTAGGTCAATTAATGGCATCACATTGAAACTCTAGCATCATAGTATTTTAAATACTAGTTTTGGACTATTTTGAAGACATTTTAATCTAATTTTCGGATTCCTCGTTTTTGAATAAACAATTAATACCTAAAATTAACTCAAAATACATGTAACACTAATTTTCCTAAAGTAAAAGTTTTTTTATTATGATAATATATGTTTTGTGCGTAGTATTGCATTTTTTTTCGAACTTTTATGCTAGTTAAACATTAAACACGTACATGATTTATATTAATTTCACTGGACATAAACGCAAGTGCTACGTTTATGCATGTATGGCGTAAGAAATAAGCAGCACGTCTCTATTACCGACCCTGGTAGCGGCATCGTCTATGTTCATAATAGAACTGAAACGAAATAATTTATTTAAGTCGTATCGGGCCAGCCACATTTTGGAGTAGAGACGGGCGACTCGAGTCAAGGCGCATAGTAGGGTCAATCATAAAAAATCACTGCAGAAAAAACCGGTTCTCTTCATAAATATTGAATAAAAAAATCTTTAAAAAAGATAAGTTATTATTCAACGCATTCTTTAGAGGATGGTCTTTTTAATTTTTTGATAAATTAATTAAAACTTGGTTAATATGTGACCAAAACATTCCTTGATTTTAAAACTTTAAACCTAATCGCGTCGTAAATATTAGGTTATATCATATTATACTCGGCTTCGTCCTCGGGATTAGCAAATAATACTTGTAGTAACGCCTAGTGATACGCCAGTCACGCACTTTATTTGAGGGTATAAATAAAATTTAAAATGAGTCTCACGTCAACAAGGTGGGCGACCTATTCGCTCGCTTCATTCGCTTGTTAGTGCTCGCCACGATCACACTCTCGCGTCTTAAAAGTTTTTACTTTAAGTGAGGTAGTGCTTATTTATAATGCCTAAGCGGAAAAGTGAGGAGGATTATCAAATCTGTTGTGTAAGTTTAAAAAACTCGAAGTGTTACGAAGATGCCGTACACGGAGTCGTTCCAGCTTTCTCGACAGGCGTTCCCGCTCGGAGTCTCAAGGTTAGTCATTGTGTGAATAAGTGCATTTATTAGTGACTATGGCCGAAAATGTCATTTTCTATTTGCTGCCCGTACAATGCTCGTTTGATAACGGGCAGAAGTATGATAAGTCAGCCATCTTGTTATATTCTCATAAGTACTAGAGAAACTTAATTAGTTAATGACGAATTATACCTATAATGGTAAATTTGTCACGTTTTTATTTTTTACTGGTTTCCTCTGAAATGAAGTTTTATAATCCAATGAAATAGTTTTACGAAAACTGTTAAATAGATTTATTTCATACCTACCTAGTGGGCTTATTTATACCCCTTTTGTATGAATTTTTATGACACTGTATCTCTAAGAAGAAAGTTTACTAAATAATAGTTATTGCTACAGTGATTATTCACTAAACTGGGCTTGCGTACCTCTCTTTGGGGTTGCACTACCCAATAGTAATTTTGCGAACAGTATTTTAGGATTGTACCTTAACTGATTAGCAGTAATAATAATTATCCAATCGTAACATGCACCTACTTTTTATGATTATATACTAAAGAATAAATACAGTATATACATAGAGGTAATGGTTACCTATCCTGGTTTGCGTACTTCTCTTTGGAGCTGTACTACCTTATGGTAATGGTAACCTCTCCGGGTTTGCGTACTTCTCTTTGGAGCTGTACTACCCTATAAATTAGTCTCGCGAACAGTACTTTGGTCTGTTTCATGACTAATGGAGATATCGGTGTATTCATAGTGGCAATGGTTACATATCCGGGTTTGCGTACTTCTCTTTGGAGCTGTACTACCCTATGGTAATGATAACCTATCCGGGTTTGCGTACTTCTCTTTGGAGCTGTACTACCCTATAAATTAGTCTCGCGAACAGTACTTTGGTCTGTTTCATGACTAATGAAGATATCGGTGGTTTTCAGAACAAGAACGTAATAACAACGTTTTAAACCTGCAGGCCTATTACGATCTCACGGTTTTCAAATAATATCATATGATATCATAGTGTAAAGCGAAAATTATGATTTTCGGTCAGATTTTTGATCATTCGTTCGTTATATGATATTGACATCATCGAAATTATGCCATAGTAATGATATCATTGGAGTTCGGTAATACGAAATGAAGCATTTCATGATTTATTATGCCATGTTATACGATGAAAGATTTATAATTGGCCTACTGCTCGATGGGATTATTGGTTCTGAGCCACGTTCGGAGATGCAGGTCGACCTCGACCCAGAACCCGCCGAAGTGGCTACGCTCTGTGCGAGCCCGCCGTTTATATCTTCTGTGCCGTCATGACGGTCACCCCCGTGGTGGTTGCCACCACCGCCACCACCGCCGCCGCCGGCGCACCTGAGCAAGTGACGGATACCGACGAGCCTGGGTCAGCTAGTGCGATGCTAAACACCACAATACTTGAAATATTGGGCGAGGATCCAACTATTTCGAATACTTTTGGAGCCGACATTCACAAAGACTTTGCAGTTAAGTTGGAACACACATTAATGTAAAATACCTTTCGCCGACTAACTGCAAACTAATTAATGCTCCCGTAGGTACTGAATGCCGAAATTAAGGTGGCTATCTCCGATATAAACGCTAAACGTTATAAAAATATCGAAATTAGGCAAAAACAAGTTTCTACGGCTATTTCATGCTTGAACCAAGCTATTAATTCGCTGACCTCGAAAAATAACAGTGACCCAGAATTAATAAAAATGTTGAAGGACACAGAACGTATTCCCTTAAAAAGGACATGAAAGACCAGCTTCAAAATACTTAACCATTTTTTATTCATTCATTAGGCGAAAACCTGTCAGAAATTATTAAGACTGCAAAGGCGATAAATAAATAGGGTGCAGAATTAAAAACGTCATTGCATAAGCCACAAACAAAAAAAAAAACTAATAAATTTATAAAAAATTGAAAATTTACGCTCAGTGCTAAAATTTAAAACAAAAAATTGTTTCATGACAAAAATAGATTTAAAAGATGCCTTTTATTTAATAAGTATTGACCCTAATTCAAGAAAATATTTAAGATTTCAAATTGAACAAGAACTATTTGGCTTGAGTACTGCACCATCAAGGCAATAAAACCAATTGTCCGATTACTCCGTTCTGCGGACCTAAAATCAACTAATTATTTAGATAATTATTGGCCAAATATACAAACCAAAAAATTAATTACCTCTCTTTGATTTTAATTAACGAGGCCAAAAGTTTAATGATACCTAGTAATATATGTACATTTTTAAGGTTTCGTTCTAATCTAGACTAAAAATTTCCAGATCACAAATCAGAAATAAAAAAAAAAATGGTTAACTCTTAAAAGATGTTGAATACGTCAATTCGCACAAATAGTCGAATTACTAGTCTCAGTTTGCCCGGCTGTAGAATACACTAGCCTTATACTAAAATATTCGAGCGCATTAAGTAATTAAACTTAAAATCATCATTAATGATAATTATGATAAATTTATAAATATCCCTAGGAATGACGCAATACAAATACCGTTTTGTAAAATCAAACATGATACACATGATCTGGAAATTTTCTCAGACGCCTCAAATACGGGGCTGTACGTGGCAAAGAGAAGGTTAGCGGGTTGTGGAGCATTCAGGAGAGAACACAACACATTAACTACCTAGAAATTCTAACTGCTTTTCTATGATTAAAAGTGTTCGCCAAAAATGTAAGTAGTTGTCAAATTTCTCCGCATCGACAACACTACAGTAATCTCTTACTTCAATACAATGGGGGGTATTCAGTTCCCCCACTTCACTGACATCACTCGTCAACTATGGCAGTGGTGTGAATGTCGCAATTTGTATGTTATGGCTTATTATATTAGCTCATCAGATAATATAACGGCAGATGCCGAATCAAGGCGGGTACATCATGACATGACGACACGTTTAGCGCAAAGGTCGAGTGATCACCTACTGCGCAACGGGTCGCGGGTTCGATTCCCGTACGGGACAAATGTTTTATGGCCTACAGAAATTTGTTCCGGTCTGGGCGTATGTGCATGTGATATTCTATGTTTGTAACTGCACCCACGACACAGGAGAAAATCCTTGTGTAGGGCGACGTATTTAAAAAAAAAAATTGGAGTTAGCGGACTGGGCATATCAGGAAATTGTCTCATCGTATGGGGCACCTCAAGTAGACTTATTCGCTAGTCAAATAAATACTAAATGCACTGATTATGTCTCCTGGCATAGGGACCCAGATGCATTTCCTGGGCCGATTTTAATTTTTATGCTTTCACCCCGTTCTCTGTCATTGTATAGCGGGGAACTTATGCGGACGGCGTGGAGTGTACCGCCGATATTAGCATCTATATTCCAAAGTTCCTTTAAACAATATAATGTTTATTTACGGCGCTGGTTCAATTACTGTAACGACAATAATTGTGACTTGTATAATCCTTCAATTCCACAAATAATTTACTTCAACAAACTATTATGAAGAGGGAGCTCAATATGGCACGCTTAACTCCTATAGATCCGCGCTCGCCCTGCTTAGGGGAAAATAATTTACGAGAAGATGACAGAGTAAAAAGATATTTTAAAGGAATATTTCGGTTACGCCCTCTCTTGCCCAAATATGTGGGATACTTCAATAGTTATTAATTATGTCAGCCAATTTTACGCTAATGAAACATTGTCTTTTGAAAAACTTTCGAAAAAACTCATCACTCTCATTGCGCTGTTGACAGCACACAAAGTACAAACCTTGTCCTAGATTAATATTAAAAATATTGAAATCTTTCCTTCTCTTCATAAGTGCTAAAAAGCCTTATAATGCTGTCGGTTCCCAAACCTTAAGTCAGTGAATAAAGGACACAGTGCGCGATAGCGTTTTTGATCTAAACATATTTACCGCGCACAGCACGCCGCTACATCCGCGGCTCATCACCTAGGTGTCGGCCTAGATCAAATAAGACGAACCGCTGAATGGAGCGGCTCTTCAAGCACATTCTATCGATTCTATAATAGAACCATAAGTAATGTCAATACTAATGGAAATAATTCTTTTGCCAGAACAATTGTTAATAATACGAGTAATTCAAATGATGATTGATGTTTATTCTTATTAACATAAATTAATGAAAATTCAGGAATAAACAAAATATTTCACACTATTATCTCTAAAAGTCTACAAGTATTATTTGCTAATCCCGAGGACGAAGCCGAGTATAATTAATGATTAAACGAACTTACCTGTACCTACGTGAAGTTCAATCATAATTATACGAAGGCTTCGTCCGAAGGGATTAGCAACCCTCCCTCCCAACTACAAGTCCCCATTTTTGTGTGAAATATTCCGGATGCGGCTACTCTAAACTAAATGAAGCGAGCGAATAGGTCGCCCACCTTGTTGACGTGAGACTCATTTTAAATTTTATTTATACCCTCAAATAAAGTGCGTGACTGGCGTATCACTAGGCGTTACTACAAGTATTATTTGCTAATCCCTTCGGACGAAGCCTTCGTATAATTATGATTGAACTTCACGTAGGTACAGGTAAGTTCGTTTAATCATTAATTATACTTTCGATTTCAATAAATAAAGTGAACAATATTCTAGCGGATGGTCTTTTTAGATTTTTCTTATTCGCCTTTATTAATTCACAAAACACAATCACAAAACAAAACATTATAACACAATGTCATGACGTCATTTGACAAAGCTAAACATGGCGTCCACGTGGCGTCTGCAACGGCTTCGGAAATGTTTATGTGTGCGTTAGTATCGCCATAGACGACGAAAAACAGAAATAGCGATATATCGATATACATTACTTATGACAAATGTGTGAGTAATAGTAGATTAGTAGCTAACGGCTGTAAGGCATCAATTGCAGCCCGAGATAATATTTCGAGGGTGCAATTGGTGCTTACACCCAAGCTAACTACTCTGCTTTACATCTCGACTGTGAGGTAAGTAGGTCCTTATTACCCCCAAATAGGGCTTGTAGGTGACCAATAAGCGCTCTAGGATAATAATGTAGCTTGGAAAGCCCTAGGGCGGTAAGTAATTAAAAAAACACTTCACTATTTCGAAAAGTTCGCGTACATCTAACCATCATACTGGCAATAACTTACTTACAGCCCTAGGGCTTTTCTAGCTACATTATTACCCTAGAGCGCTAATGGGTCACCTACAAGCCCCAATAGGCTAGATAACTAAGAAAAATTTTTTGCTTTAATAGAAGCTCATTCATATAATAAACAGAAAGAAAAAATCGGTTTACGAATAACTATAAAAACAACCAAGATATAAGGTATTAAAGATTTTTCTCCATCTCTTTCTAGCAAAACGGCAATTTACAAGGAGTTTATATGGCCGTACTCAACGATGACGTCACGGTTGATGTCGGATCTCTCTGTCTAATCGCCTTCAAATTAACAACTTAAAATGCTTGTATCTAATGTATTTCTAAGCCGATTTTAATTCTAATTTCACAGGACTGCATCTTTTTCCACGGTATTTTAATATTTAATGACGAGACGTTAAAATTAGAATTCAGTCATCATCCCAATTGCCACTCAGTGCGATTCACTAACAGTAACTATTGAGAACTGGTTGGTTCTACATAGATTATTAGGATTGTACTGAATATATAATATATATTACGATAAGTTTCTGTTCGTTCTATTTTGTTGTTTCTCTGCTCACAAACTTCCAAGACTCCACACTAACAGTCGTCATCGAGGTCGCTGTCGAGCTCGACGACAAGCCGAGACGGCTTTTATTTCGACGAAGAGCGCAGCGCTGAGGATATACGTATTCACTTACACCAATAACATTGACGTCGATCTCTTGGCTGTTTAAGCTCGTCGCTGTAATAGAGTTGCGGCACACGAGTACATACAGTTCATCTATACTAATATTATAAAGCTGAAGAGTTTGTTTGTTTGTTGATTTATTTGCTTGAACGCGCTAATCTCAGGAACTACTGATTCAAATTGAAAAATTGTTTTTGTGTTAGATAGTCCATTTATCGAGGAAGGCTTTAGGCTATATAACATCACGCTACGACTAATAGGAGCTGAGCATCAATGACAAATGTTGCAAAAACGGGTAAAAAATATACGGCGAAACGTAGTTCGCTGGCACAGCTAGTTGTATATATTTTTGATGTAGGTTTTCTTTTGTTTCAAATATCCTACAGCCATAAAACAACATTATGTGGTTGTGGCTATTTAGGTGCGTACGGCATGCTTGTACCTTCTCTTAAAGAAAACTCTTTTTTTTAATAAAAATAAAATAAAGTCCAAAAATGGATTCACTTTCTTAAAAAAAACTATTAATTTACATACAAATATTGACATTCATTATACTAATTTAATATACAAAATTTAAAAAGGTAATTATGTTGACATTTAAGATCACTTCTTAATTTGACTCATCTTATCGAGTGGATGGAGTGGGCCGAAAATAAGCTTAAGTCGTAAAATGTTAAAAATGCTCGCGAGAAGAATTCCCCGCAAGCAGTATCTAACGCGTTACATTTTCATCTTCACAAGCGAATGTAATTTCAGCATGCCTCTCATAAACGGACCTTGGCTCCCTGCATTTTATATCTTTTTGGCCCCAAAAGTTATTCATTGTTACTTTATTACATCCCATTTTATGCTCTTCATTATACAAAATTACAACCTCCGCTAAATCCTTCCACGCGGTAATGAATATTTTTGCATTGAAAGTATTACATTTTAAAGGTGGGTAATTATCGTAATGAATTTCTCACATTAGTCCATTGAATAATAGAAGAGTATTTTTAAAATACGAAGTTGGAAATGGACAATATGCAATGACGCAAAAGTTCTGTTTTATAAAATAGCAAAAGAGTATAAAAATGAAACCAAAGCTTTATTTGAGTAGAAGAAATTTGAGGGTCCTTATAGTTCTCGTGTTCGCACAAAATAAACAGTTTCAAACTATGCCGCAGTATATACTTGAACTATTAATGGCAATGTCAAACTTGTATAAATTAAACAACATTAACAATTAAATACCTATGGCAAGGTTGTTATATGTCAAGCAACTCAATTGTATTATATTGTCAGATATTTTCGTGAAATTCTTATTCCGCAGTAGACACTAAAAATAAGATACAGGAATCTGTTTTCTGTCGTACGCTTCGTACCTACATTTAATGTGGCATGATATGATTTTAGAAGTTCACGACGAGTGATGAAGATCTTGTTTTAAATAGAAAATAAATATGTAAATTATGTCTACTTAGTATTATGGTTTTAAAAAAAAATCTTGCCTGCGTGCCCCTTACTGGATGTAAGTAAATAAATAAACTTGAACTTTTATTTAAGTTTGACTCATTTTCTCATAGAAGAAGGAAAGTCGGTTAATAATAAGGGAAGTTGGCATGATATTTCTTATAGACATAATCCACATCTTTGACACCTTTCTTTCGTAAACTTACCGTTTTATTAAAAAAAACGGCTGCCAAGCCTTAAATATAATAACAAAATCTATTATCTAAGCTATTATAAAATTGTGATAAGAATACCTCTAACATATCATCATCATCATCATCACCACAGCTCATATACCTACGTCCCCACCGATGGGGTCGATCCTATCCTAGTTAGGGTGATCAGGCCTTAGTCAACCACGCTGGCCCAGTGCGGATTGGTCGACTTCACATACACCATTGACTTTCTTCGCAGATGTATGCAGGCTGCCTCACGATGTTTTAGTAGCTTGTAGGAGTAGGAGCGTCAGATAAATGTACATATGAAATTCGAAAAACGAAAAACACATTGGTACATTGCCGTTTTGAACCCCGGACCTCCCGATTGGAAGGCAAGTACCGAGTTCACAGCACCACCGACGCTATCATATTACTCGCATCTATTCCATATAATTTGGCAGTTTTATTTTAGCTATAAGCCACATTACATGAACGTAACTATTCTTTTAATTATTGATATCATTATTAAGATAAGGCGTGCTTAATTTCCCCAGTGGATCAGAAATATTACGGCCATAAATATTAATCGTTTCATCTATATTATCTCGAGGAAAACTGGTAATTCGAATTATGTTATGAATATAAAAGAGCTTATTTACTTTATATATTTACGACAAGGAATTCTTTCATCTCTCCTGATGGTAAGTGATGATACGGCTGAAGGTGGAAGCGAGCTTTAGTTAGACTCCTCAACAGTGAAGGAAGATATTATAACCTTACCTCTAAATGTAGGACCAATTACTTTTCAAACTATTCAATCATTATTCTGATTTTAATGACATTTACTGATAATTCGACATATTTTCAAGGCCAGCTATATTGTGTATAATCTAATTAAAGTACCTACCCTATTTACATAAATAAGATTTTACATAGACCATGCTAATGTTTGTTTAACCATAAAATGGAAAAGGTGGATGGAAACAATTTATTTTCCCAGAGCGGCAAGTCGCAAAATGACATCGTAAAGTAATAAAGCAAGAAGAAAACTTGGAAGTCATTTCCATGTAATATTAGAGCAAGGAATAGATGCAAAATGGCTGTAAATACACAATGGTCGAGCATTAAGGCTACGTGATAGTGCCGACAAATTGCTAACTGCCAAGATTGCTTGCAGACTCTAATATATCTGGTCTTTAACTGCCAAATGGCTTTTCAATACTGCTGGATGTTGTTCGAGGAGTAGCAAAGTAATTACCGATACTAATTTTAAAAGTCATTTAGTAAACAAAGTCACGTTAAAAAAGGAGAAAAATCATTTTATATCGCCTTATACCGGGTGTAACTGAGCTCCGAAATAATAGTATAGGGAGCATATACGAGTAGGTTAGATATAAGATGGACTCTAAACTTTTACTTTTCAAGTTAATCTGAAAGCAAAATCTTTCAAGTGTCAACCATAGTCCAACTGGCAATGGAATTAAAGCTATCTTCGCTTAGGATCAAATAACTATTTATTTTGTTCGTCGACGTCTTTGGAATCTATACTTATGTATAATGTCTCACTAGCAGAGATTAATTAGATCAAAAACGCCTCTATAAAAATCTTTTAACATTTTTTATAATTATTCTCGCCTGTATAAAAATCTTTAAAATATTTAATGATGCTCCGTTACGTTAATCTTTGTCAATACCATCTTAATGTTAAACATCAAATTAAATCTTACGTTTTGCGGCAACAAAACAAGAATCTTAAAATGGTTTGTCAGTCATCGAGTTTGCATCAAACCGTTTGCTGCTGCTTTCAGTTACGCATCTACTCAATCATCTAATTCGGAACTAGCTTTTGAGGTTACGCTTGATTCATGTTGATATCAGATTATCGGATTGACACAATTAGCGATAGATTGGGAGAAAGATTGGGCGTTTCACGTTTTAATCTCAGCTATATTTGTTGCAGGACTATTTTGTTGCTCTTCCGGTTATAATCTTTTATTTCCGATTTTATGCATATCGTTGGATATTAATTTGGTTGTTTGAAAGGATCGATAATGTAGCGGCGCGTGCGTTCAGCTACGATTCCGGGAGACAAGCAAAGTTTGCCATGAGCAGGATCCTGATGATTAACGAATGACATAAAATATCACAAGCTTAACGAAACGAAAAGCTGAATAATCACTAGTCTCATCGAAATACTCCCACTGTACAGAAGACCGTAGTAAGTTATTTTGTATTTTCACATAAGTGAACTCCGAGCTCAACAGGGGATGGTGGTATTCAATGTGACGTGAGTCTTGGGTTAAGCAACGTCAAAGTGAGCCCGCTATGGCATACATCCATTAACTGCAGTAACTGTACTCTTGTTAAATTGTTGGTTCAGCGCAATGAATTCTTCTTCCATTCATCTCTATAAAACATCACCACATACTTATGTTCTTTTCATTTATACATACTCTTCTTCGCGCAATCCATGCATTTTTTCTTGAGCCTTCATTTCACTCTTATTTCCATCCAAATTCAAATCTGTCCTTAATTCTTCTAATAATATGACTCTCATCTCTCATATGGTAAATCTAATGCTTAAAACTAATAATCATACTAAGTAGGTATGAGTACAAATATTACTAGAATAGTGTACCAACTCTTTCATCATCTAGGACATCAATCTTTATGTATTAAAGGTTATTTATTGAAGCGTAAAAACTTATCTTCCAAAGTAATGGACAGTCTCGGCGAAATCACCTTAAATATTGCAAATGTGATTCAAATAGGATGGCATGTTTTTGTACGTGGCGACGGGCGCCGGCGAGGGGTTTTAGCTATAAAAACCATTGAAGACATATGACTAAAGCGCCTGTAGCTCGCTCACTGAAAGAGTAATATATTGAAAGCTAATAAGTTACGAGTATGTGAAAAAGATGAAATACCTTAAAACATGTGTAAAACTGAATGATATACTTACGTGTGGTGTTATTTTTTAAAACAACAGGGAGGTTCACCTGATGGAGTGTGATCGTAAAGCTGATGATGAAGTGATGATGAAATGATGAAGCTTCGCCTAGATTTCCCGACTACAGAGGAACAGGCTATCTTACCTGTCATTGTCGGATCACAACAAAACACTGAATGACTAATGACATAATTTGTTTTGACGACACGTTTAGCGCAGAGGTCGAGTGATCACCTACTGCGCGACGCGTCGCGGGTTCGATTCCCGTACGGGACAAGTGTTTTGTATGGCCTACAGAAATTTGTTCCGGTCTGGGCGTATGTGCATATGATATTCTATGTTTGTAACTGCACCCACGACACAGGAGAAAATCCTAGTGTGGGGCGACGTTTATTAAAAAAAAATTGCTATTGTTGCGATAAATTTGGCTGAGATAGTGGCAAGTGGCTTAGCAAGGCGGTCCCAGACACCCTATCTTCAAAATTAAAATATTTTATAAAGGGTTTTAAAGAAGAACTAGAAACAGGTTTCGGTTTCGTTTTGATTTTTGGAAAATATAAATCTTTTGCCTCATCTTCTAATTCACATTAGAATGACTTTTTTTCTATATCGCTACAAATATTAGTAAAAAAAATTAAAAAATTTCACCTATGTTCTGTTCAGTTCACTCTTTCATGGAATAGCATAATTGGAATGTGCAATAAGGGTAAAACGATAAAGGTTGAAGTGCAGAGGACCTAAAAGTTCTATCACAAGATAAGACATTTAGTAGATTGCATCTTATCACATCGATTCACCAGTAATCTGAACCAAATTCATTTGCTTTGGAATACTACGGAAGTGAATGTCGTGAGTCCTTTACAAATGAGTAAACACATAAGTCACTATTTCGTTCCAAAACTTAAAGTAAAAAAATTTGATCTGAAAACTACTGGTTGTGTCGTCCATTCCATGATTTTATAGATTTGCTATGACTGGATAGCGGAAATATGAATAGCAATGTACTTTGGCAATCGATGAACTAATTTCTAGTGACGACCCGCATTGTGTGTGTGCGAGATAACCCAAATATCTTCCTTGTGGACGCATTAAGTGCTCCACACACAGAGGCGGAAGCGGGACGGTAATGACACTGCGGCATGCGATTTACTTCAGCCGCGACGCTTCCGCGGGTGGTTTCTGTGTGGCATGGTCCATAGCAATACGAACATTACAAAAAATACTGCTCCGCTACCGTCCCGCCTTACGCCTCTGTGTTTGGAGCGCTTTATGCTGGGAGAAGGCGTTTTGTGTCTGGAATGATGATTTCGATAGTCTTATAAATTTCGAATCTAGCATATTAACTTTTCTTTCAATTGAATAGCTTTCAGCTTTAAAACCTTTCCAGTTTCCTGCCTGTTCTTCTTTAAAAGGCTCTCCCAATTACCGAACAAGTGTGAGTGAACTATTTTTTCATTTTATTTTTACATGTTAATTATAGTCGGGGTGTAATTATGATTGTTCCCAATGTATTATTCAAATCTTGTATGTATGAACATTAAAAAAGGCTTACATAATACATTGTTTACTTTTGTTAATTAGATTTTTGTGTTTTGTTTGACGTCAATTATTGCCTGTAAAAGGCTTTATTAAATAAAGATTTATTTTGAGTTTGATTTAACCACAGTATAATCATTTAATTTATTAAAAATTTATTTTTATCATTTCAGCCAAGAACCGCCGCCTGTTGGCCTCCCAAGGATCCCCCAAGGATCTCCAAAGGCTTCTCACATCCAGCGGCTTTTGGCGACCTTCACTTGTTCGTCGGTTCAGCTTGTGGGGGGCGTACCAATGATGCGTCTCTGGGTACGCGGCCGCTACTCGAGGGCCTTTCCGCCTCATCAGATACGATACGATCACGTTGAGAAACCCAGAGCATAGCCCTCTCCTATCCTATTATAATATACTTTTGTAAATTTAAAATTAGGGATGTAAAATAAATGTAAAGTAAAAAAATTCTCTATCTATCTCTCCATTGCTCTTTGAGTGACCTCGAGCCTTCCTATGAGATCCATTGTAAGCGGCCACGTCTCTTCCAAATTATTTTAGATCATGATATTACGTTTTTGTACCGACGCGCCATTAATTTTGTTTATCACAAACATAATGACAGGGCATTGATCTACGAACAAATGGACGTCGGGTCTAATACAAATTTCAAGAAAAATGTGTCCAAAAATTCCGAAAGGTCAATGCATATATTAACAATTTATTTAAGTCTTATTGGCATTACTGTTGTGTTCAATTTCGCTTGCACCAATTCTTCCCCAAATGACGATCGATTGGATCTGAATCATACAAAATTTGAATCTTGGATTTGATTTTCTTGGACCACTTTTGGAGCGCGGACGCGAAGTCCATTTGTCTGTAGGTCAGTGTGATAGGGTCACTGAGATATGTCAATTACAAGACAGTTGTGTTTTGTTTTGAACAAGTTCCCATTAATTACATTAAATTAAGCCATTGTCATACTAAAGAACAGTATTAGGTAATTTGTATTTACAGTAGCAATTAGGTAGCCTATTGTAAATATCATTTATAATGCTATGTTTTGTGTATGTGTATTTTATATGCGATTCCCAACTAGCCCCAATTTATTACGCGATACCATTAATGCCACGCTGAATTAACACTATTAGTAAAAATCAATAAAATACAATAACGGAAAAAGTCACTATAATTCAATACAAAATACTCTTTATTGCACTCAAAATGATTTTTTTAAGACTTTTGCAGCACATACCAAAATGTGTATCCTTGTAAATGAAGAAATAAAAAAAATTATGTACTTATATCAAAAAATCACTTAGGATTTAATATTTTATGTTATTGAAAAATGACAATTTAGTATCACACGCATAAAATCATTTAATTATTTGGGATGTTAAATAATGTTATTAATTGATAAATAAATAATGAAATTAAAAACAAATGGTTAGTTGCTTAAAAACGACAGTAATACGATAATAGTGTTTTTTATTTAGTAAGTCTTTGACATTCTATATTAACTACAGTCAAAGTCAAAGCATTTATTTCAATCATGTGGTTAACAATATATTACTTCTAACTAACTCTTCTTCTTCATATTTTCTGGCAAACTTTGATAATTATAGTTCATATAGTAATATTTTTTCACATAAACCTACCTTGAGGGCTTGATAATATAAATTTTAGGTATCAATAAATTTTAATTGTGTCTTTAATAATTATCGAGTGATACGACGAAACCGATCTTTCTCCTATTTAGCAGTGAGCAAACATTTTCGTTCATATGTTTTCAAACATGTATTTTAATATGTAGCAAGAAAATCAACCAAACCTCTGACCTACATTTCGCACTCATTGATAATTTCCCAACGAAGCTAACGATTTACATAGAACCCCATTTTATTTTCCCCCATTTTCCGATCGGTAATTTGTAGTAAATTGAAAAACCAATATGTGAAAAGAGTGCGCAGATGATAACAAATAATGCTATAAACATTATTCAGATAAGCTGGCGTATCACAAAACGATTTGGAGGTAATTCACAATGGCGGAGCACGGAATAGGCGTAGTAAGGAGGAATCTCAATACGTCTTATTTTGCGAGATTTATTAGGATCAAGCGAATTGTCAGAATGTGAGTTATATTTTGTGTCGTAGATTAATAGAGTGGGCTAAAGATATAGACAAAATAAAGCAAGATAAAAGCAAGAAAGAATGAGAAATTAAATATTCAGATTCAGAAATTCAGATTTAACTTTGGTTGTTATCTGATTTTCTAATAATTAGATGTGAACGTTACGTATAGTCGTATGTGCCTAACTGGCACAGTTACTTATAGAACTTATTAGACAGGCATTAAACAAATCAAATCTAATAGCCGGCTGCATCGAGTTTTACATTTTACGATTTCGTAAAAAGTAAAGGATAAAATAAAACTACAAATGAAGTTAGAGGTGAGACATTATTGTGCAATTCTTACATATTTATATTAGCTTTTATTGTTGATTTTACGAAATCGTAAAACAAAAAATTTGGTGTAATCGGCCGCCAACCTACAAATCAAGTTTCTCTAGTAGCTTTAGTGTCCTTTCAGACGAAAAACGTCGAGAATGAAAGGCAAATCGTAAGTAATAATAACAGCTAAAATAGTGCATTCAGGCAGCAAAATCGCAGGTGTAATGCAATGTACGTATTCTACCGAAAAGATAGCCGCTTTTAGTTCAATTTTCTAAAACAATATAGGTACTTAGTTTTTTTTTTTTTTTTTTTTTAATGCTCGTTATTATATTTTTTTTTTTTTTTTTTTTTATTATATATTCTGATCGCCAACCTAAAACGTATGTTTTTTTTCAACCTAAAGGTTGCCTGGCAGAGATCGCCTACAGCGATAAGGCCGCCTATTTTGCTGTTGGTGTATATGTATTGTGTTGTAGCCTGTAAGAAATTGTGCAAAATAAAGTGTTTCTATCTATCTATTTTTATGAATTAGTAATAAATCGATTCGATTCTTTATTCGTGACATATAATAAATAAATACTTTTTCGTTTTTGTAGGCTCTTTGGCAACAGACAGACATATATAAAAAAAACTTTTTTTTTTTTTTTTTTTTTTTTTTTTTTTTGTGAGTTACTTGCAGTTAACCTAGTCCTTATACTTAGTTGGGGTGCGATGTCAGACACCTCCACGTGGTGCACCCTGGGCAACCCGGCAGATTCTCTGCCGCGGGCTAATAGTCTGACGAGAGGGGGGGCGTGGGATGGCCGGGCTTTGCCCGGCGGGCCACTTCGTGTGGCCACCCGCTTCATGCGGAGAAGGGCGAAGTCCCCTCTTCTTATGTTAAGAAGAGGTGTGGCTCTCGCTGGAAGCCGATTCCGGCGGCTACCTCTGGTGGTAGGGAGGATGAGGGCGAGCTTCTCGCCGTGGCGCTTCGCGCCCGTTGGGGATTTCCCCGAGCTTCGGCTCACCCGCGCGGCGGTGGATCCAGTGGGATCTGCCGTCGGGCAACCCGTTACCCGCACTGAGCGGGCCGGGGGCCCGACGCACTGAGCGTCGGACCGCGTGGAAGACAACCACAATAAAAAACCAATTCGGGGTGTAGAGCGGCGCAATTCTGTGCCGCTCCACAAAGTAGCAGAGCCAGATGGGGAGTCCGGCAACGGACGTGCCACAGGCAGGGGGTCAGCGGGAATAAGGCCTCGCTGTTGCCCCCTTCCCCCTGTCTTGTGACGGACGGAGAGCTGCTTGGGGGGTTTTTAGTGGGTAGGCCCGGGCCGTGTACGGTCTGGGGAGTCCCACATATCCTCGTGGTTTGGCTCGACCACGAGGAATGCGTCAATGCATTTTCCCCCCTCCCAAAAAAAAAAAAAAAAAAGTCCTTATACTTAGTTGGGGTGCGATGTCAGAACACCTCCTCGTGGTGCACCCTGGGCAACCCGGTAGATTTTCTGCCGCGGGCTAAGAGTCTGACAGCTGCCCCATGGAGGGGGCGTGGTGTGGCCGGGTTTAACCCAGCGGGTCACTTCACGTGGCCATGTGGGGCGTCACCTTCCCTTCTTTTTGAAGATGGGGTTGTGTGTCGCCTGGGGACCCGCTCGCGGGTCATGGCGCGTTGCGCCTTCTGCCGTTGCCCCTTTGGTCGGGTTGGTGCGGGTCCTTGTTGAGCTTCGGCATGTCGTTGTTCCGAGTCGGTGCAAGCTCGTTGAGCTTCGGCGTGTCGTTGTTGCGAGGACTGAGGCTGACCCGATCACCGTGTGGCTTCGGCACACTTGTGCGGCCCCCATGAGGGGGGCGTGGGATGGCAGAGTGCTACTCGGCGGGCCACCTCGTGTGGCCACCGTGGCCGATTTTTGCGGTGGGTCGGCGCTTTGGCGCTGCTGAGCTTCGACTCGTGTGCGCGGCGGTGGATCCAGTGGGGTCTGCCGTCGGGCAAGCCCGTTCGTTACCCCGCACTGAGCGGAGCCGGGGGCCTGGCGCACTGAGCGTCGGGCCGCGTGGAAGAAAACCACAGTAAAAAATTACCACCCGGAGTATGCCCCGGGAACTCCTCTCCATTTTCATCTTGGAGAGAGCGTGAGGGGCCCGCCATTGGTGGGCAGGTGCCGCGGACGGGGTTATGGTCGGTCCGTAAGGGTTCCCACGACCCCGTTCGGCTGCGGCGCGTCCTTTGGACGTGGCTGCGCAAGGCGCCAAAGAGGGCATATCGAGGGGTTTAGTGGGTATTCGCTCGCTGCGGAGTCCCACGCACCCTTGCCCCTGCGGGGGCTTGGACGCAAACGCATTCCCCTCGTAAAAAAAAAAGTCCTTATACTTAGTCCTTGATAGAATGATTTGGAAGTCTTAAAGAAAAACAAAAATAATCATCAAAAATCCGCTTAAATATTTTTTAAACAAACTTATCAATCAACCACAAAAGCAGCGTGGGTTTGTTATATATAAGCCATACCTTATGAAAGCACGAATAAATATTTCATTGGTGAAGCATTTATAATGGCTGACAGTAAATGCCGGATACTCAATTATTATAATAATATCCCGAAACAAAATGAGAAAATTGATGCACACACGTGCGTGCTCGCGTGGAAACCACAATGATTCCAATGAATCCATGATTCGGTAATTGTGTCCGTCACAATAGATAGTTATTTGTATCATAAAGCATTTTAACGCACCAATAGGGAAAGAGATAATGATTCGGAATATGTTTGGTGGTTCACGAATATAGAATTTATTGGAAAACAAACTGCGCTGGAATATAATTAAAGGCAAATGTATGTATTCAGGAAAGTGCTTGAGCAACTTATTATTGCGATTTCACTTATAGGTCAAATCATTGTGAAACCAACTTTTGAGATAAATATTAGTATTTTTTTGTAACTCAAACATAATTATCAATTAGGCGATTAATACACTGCCACGCACCACCCAGCGTAGCGCGTGAATGCGTGTTCTAACGTTGCTTGTAAGTATCTTCGTTTGAGTATAGAAAACACACATAGTCCAACACACAGAAAATGCATCCACGCGCGTTCATGCAGATCACGCGCCTACAAGCGGAGAAACATGCATCTCCTCTGGCGTAATACAAAGTCGAAAATTTGTATCTATTCCAGTAATGTGTATGAATTTTGGTTAGCAAATAATCAAAAGATGCAGTTGACATACACGTGTAGTTGAAAAATTTCTCTTCATATTTTCCCAAGAACCATGTAACTTTGAAAAAATGATCCATTCAACGATCTTATTTGTAAAAATAAGGATGTACCCAGTATCTTCTATAGGCACGATTTCTATTAATTTGACTGTATAAAAACCAAACAGTTATTATAAATAACTGCAACATCCTGAATGAGTTACACACTAATAACCATTATTGATATCAAAACTGACGCGCGATGATGCAGATCTGCACTCCCGCAAGTACGCGCGTAGGTGCGTCGACACGCAACATGCAGCGTGGTGCGTGGAATTGTGTTAAATTGTTAATCGCCTTAGCCCTTTACATTATGGTCATACTCATGCTTGACAATGCAATTCGTTATCAATATTGCCACTCCTAATGTATGTTTCATGAAAAATAAATTATATTTGATTTTTGCATTTTTTTTTGATACTAGTACATAATCCGTGACTAGTAAGTACATAATACTCATGAAACATTTGCTTACATTTATTGTGTTCACATATTTCAGATCAATTTGCACACTGCTACGCCCCCACCATTGGAATAGGTAGAAATCACACGTGTCTACAAACCAGACGATGCCATTCCAGACATTAATATGATCTCATGCTTTAATATTGATACGATGAAAACGAGGATTCTATATCAAATAAAACGTGATCGGTTTATAAAGGCCGGTGCTGTTTCCATATTCGTTCAATAACGTTCTGAGTTATGGCGCAGCGTACATAAGGCAGGATCGTGGCACTCAACGATGTGTATAATATTCATAAGGTGCCCCCGAGAATTGGTAGTTCAAAGGCAGTATTGGAGAAGTGACTGCGCATTTGTTGCTGTTTGTATGTTCTTGTAGCTTCGGATGCGAGTCTGGTTTACTCGAATTAAGTAAATCATCACCACAGCTCATATACGTCCCCAGCGAATGGCACGAGCCTACCCTAACATTTTAGGGCGATTAGGCCTAAGTCAAACCACCACGCTGGCCCAGTGCAGATTGGTTGACTACACACACACCTTTGAATTACTTCACAGATGTATGCAGGTTTCCTCACGATGTTTTCCTTCACCGTAGGAGCGTCAGATAAATGTACGTATGAATTTCGTGAAACGAAAAACACATTGGTACATGGCAGGATTGATCGCGGGCCTCCCGATTCTACTCGGGGCACAGTCCAGTGCCGAGACCACAGCGCCACCGACACTCTTATAAGTATATAGCAATGAAAAAACATAGCTGCCATGGACGTGACATGTATAACATGTCCTTCATTGCCTCCATCGTATAAGCTAAGTCTAAAAATGAGCGCTTTATCCTTTTTTATGGATTACATTAATTGTCATTTTGTACATGCTTTGTACAGGATTACTTTTTTATCACCCCGGAAAATTTTAACCCCGGAAACCTACAATGTTATTTTTTAACAGGAGCCAAATTTTGTGTGCTTGTTCAGACAAGCACACTAAACAACCTTTACTATGGGACCGATCTTGAAATCGCGAAAAGAACATGTTCAAAATCCACTGAACCTAGATGTATGAACCTAGATGTATGGAACAGCTGATATTGTTCCACGTTTTCGAGATTAGTCCTATAGTAAATCACCCTGGAAAATTATTATTACTAATATAAAAAAATAAAAAAATCTCTAAAAATACTGCACTCAACTAGTGCGGTATTTTTTGGATATTTGAGAAAATTAATATAAAATTAAATAGGTGAGTTATTATTTTTATTAATATTTAAATCATTCTACTACCGTGTCGTGAAGCGGATCTCAAATTTTCCTGGATGATAAAAAAGTAATCCTGTATATTTTTGTATGTGTGCATCAAAAAAAATATATTTTTTCCTTTCTTTGATGTGGAAAGTTTTAGATGACAGTCAAGATAAAGAATTAGCAAAAATCGAGCAAACGTCGTTTTTTCCTGACTGAAACAAAAAACTTTGAACCTATAATGATAAAATCTGTATTACCGCGTCATTCAAAGAATCTTGTTCTCTAATCTATACAAATAAATAAAATTCAAGTGTCTGTTTGTAATGTCAAAATAACAAGTTTTTACTAAATGGGTATGAATGTATATCAGGTACCAATAACAAAAACACAATAATAAAAAAAAATTGTCTGTCTGTTTGTTCCCGCTAATTTCTGGAACGGCTAGACCGATTTTGACGGGGCTTTCACTAATAGATAGTTAATTATATAAGGTATAACATAGGCTACTTTTTGCCAAGAGTTACTATTCCAGGCGGACGAAGTCGCGGGCACAGCTAGTTGCTAATAAATGTTTAGTGTCTAGAGATATATTTCTCCGAGTTCAATTGATATTTATGTTTCGTGATAATTATGTCGGATAACATACATTACATATCGTACCTATACCCTGTTTGTTTGCAAAACAATATCACATCACAAATTTTAGTCTAGTAGTGTAAGCTATTCCTTAACACGTTATTTTTCACTTCGAAAATAGGTCAAAACATAGGAATTCGAATAAGAATTGACAGCTCACATCAAACTAAAAGCATATTACGAGTTCTATCAGAAGGACTAATGGAAGGGATCGATTTGAACCATCACCCTTAATGGACTGCTCTGGTATACCTAATTATCACTGAAATCCAAAGTTTGAAATTCGGGGAAACTTAAGAACTCGCAAGTATACATTAAGTCCTGTTTGAGCTGTGAATAACATTTTTGTTGATTGATCATCACGCAATCGTTGTCTAAAGCTAATGGAATTGTTAATGGAGTCAGCTCAAAATAAAATCATTTTAAAAATAAGTCGACTCAGCATAAATTCTGTTATGAATGTATGTAAATGCCCGTGCGCTTTATGATAGTTTTTAGTGAGCACAAGTTAAACTAAATCATGTTGTTTTAGCATATCACTACCTAACCGAATTCTATCTGTTTTGATAACACTTTACTGTCCAATAAAATATTTATTCTGTGTTTTGATAACTGATTTGTCAGCAGCGTCCCTTCTGCTACTCAAATCTCACTGTGCTTGGCTTGTTTTACACAATGACTGAATAATTAGCAATTAACGAATTGATTTTTGCCAATTAGGGTAGAACTCATATAGAGTAGCGAAACCATAGAGCCGTTGGGTTATTAATTATTGATTTATTTCACGCCTGCATCGGAAGGTTCTGGTTTCGATCCTACCATGTACAAATATGTTTTTCGTTTTTCGAATTTCATGTGTACATTTGTCCGACGCTCCTATAGTGAAAGAAAGTATCGTGGGGCAACCTGTCTACATCTGCGAAAAAATTCGAAGGTGTTTGTGGGTCGACCAATCTGCACTGGGCCAGCGTGGTTGAGTAAAGGCTAAGCACGCTAACTTAGGGTAGGCTCGAGCCCCTCGGTGGGAACGTAACTGAGCTGAAAAGTGGATCTTGGAGTGAAGTGGATGTAGAGATGTTGTGTGGGATTCCGAATGACATTTTACGAGGAGCTCATTTCGGGCCAGGCGTAATAGGACATGACCCAAATTCTCCTTATAAAGAAGCATCATGTTCGACTGTCGTATGTAAAGAGGGAGAAAAATATTATCGCTTTCTGTATGAACATTTACAGCTTCACAATCCTCTTAAAGTGATAAAAGCAGTGTTATTGAAACGCTATCAAGACATAATAGCAACGTTAAAATTAGCGGAATTAGGCTCAGGTCGATGGAGCGGACAAAATTACATTGCTAACAGATAACTGAAATATTATTAAACATGTTTTATATATACGAGTAAGTAACTAGCAGTTGCGTGCGTCTTCGTTAATCGACAATCGACTTCCGCAATCTGGATTAAAAGTAGCCTTCATGGGATCTGTAAGCGATCTCTTCTAAACTTCATTATCTTGGTTCAGTGATTTTGGCATAAAAGCGAAACAAATTTACATACAGATAGAGCTACTTCCCCCATTTATAAAATAAAATGGGATTTTAGGATATTGAAATTAGTAGGTATTGGGAACGAATAAAAGCATCGCGCCAGAAAGGATACTATCTAGGTGAGAGCGCATGCTTTGGTGACGTTGGTGACGACACCGACATGCAGTAATGAACGGCGATTTTGACACTCAAAAGTGTGATACTAACTTAGAGAGTCGCACTTCAGGTCAACTACACGCCAAGATCAAATTTATAAAATTATTTCGAAACCCCAAGGACAGACAATGTTTAATTGCATCTTATAAGGTTTGCGGAAAAAATCACATTTATGAAAATTTCGTTTGCTTTCAGATGGTCAGATTTTCAAAACGTCAGACTTTCAAATGGTCATAGACGAACATTATGAAATAATTTGTACTTATAAAATCAATATTAAGGCCAGTTCACAATCTGACTTAAAGTTTAATGTTCTAACTGTTAATGTAAAGAAATCTTTGATTGTTTGTTTGGTTGAACGCGCTAGTCTCAGGAACTACTGATTCAAATTGAAAAAATATTTTTGTGTTGGATAGTCCTTTTAAGTCTCCTAAGTCCTTTTAAGAAAGGTCTCACACCATCGATGTTCCTTCGGGTGGGATGCGCATGTACAGCTGATTTGGTGGGTATGGATGCTCCAAGTTTGACAGTTCGATATCGTTACATTAAACAATTGATTGAGTGACGATTTGAAACAAAGGTTCCGCAGCGAGTACTTATCATTGCTTACGCAAAAGTGTACGAAGGAGTCTGTCGATGTTAAGATCGGTGATGTAGTTTTAATAGGGTCTGACGACGTAAAACGCGTCGATTGGCCCTTGGGGCTTGTGCTTGAAATTATAGCTGGTACAGATAATGCTGGGAGAGTAGCGGGCGTAAAAACGGCTCGCGGCATAAGGTTGAGAGCTCTTCAACGCTTATTTCCTTTAGAGGTAGCTCAGGCAACACCTAAGGCATCAACATCAAATGCGAATGAAGTTCCTGCTTTTGAAGTTAGCCCCTGTCCCTATAGAACCACGCGCTCTGGCCGGCTAGTAAAAGTGCCGTTTAGGTTTGAATGGTAAAGTTTTGCAGCTGCACACTCGCAGTCTCGGCCGGGAGTGTGTTGTGATTATTTAGAACCTTTTTATTGATAATGTGTACTTTTTGAATTGTTTACGACTGACACTGTTACCTATATAATTTTCGTTTTTTTGTCTTGTCATCTTGCCGTGAGGAAATAAAGTCACAATTTTTCCTATCTTCATGTTTTATTGTGAATTAGTACACAATTTAGTATTGTAGAAGTGCGGGAGCGTCTATCGGCGGTATATTAACAAGAACAATCACTTAAGAGCTGAGCATCAATGAAAAATGTTGCAAAAACGAGAAAAAATGTATGACATGTTGTTATTTTTCGAACATCCATGCGAACAAAGTCACGGGCACAGCTCGTTATGTATAATTCCACTAAATAAAGTCGACCACATATCAAGCTTTACATTTGCACTACGAAAACGGCCAATATTGCAAGAGACATAAAAGCGGTTTCAAAGGTCAAGATGTAAAGTCTGGCGTGTTGCCATGTGTACGTATAAATAGCTGCGGATTCAAAAAGAAACAAACAATAATATAACTGAATATAATATTAAAAACCAGCTTATTGACTCCGTGAATAATACCATATAGAAAACTCTCATCATCATCATATCAGCCAATAGACGCCCACTGTTGGACATAGGCCTCCCCCAAAAAACTCTCATGTTAACGTAATTTTCAACGACAGTGATTTTATTTATTTAACAAAACAGTCATTTAACACCGGTTCCCTTTTTTTATTACAATTTTGTTTCGTTTTTGACGCCAATTAAGTACCTATAAAAGAAGTATACAGGATGGATTTTTGAGATGGGATTTGAAGGGCAGGTACATTAACCGTTATAGTTACAAGAAAACATTGTTAGGCAGCCATCCATAACTTTTTAAGATATTTTAATCTGCATTCACAGATTTTGGAAAAAAGTTACAGTCAACAAAAAAATGACCAGATAGCAAAAAAAAATTATCGATCCTATTTCATGTAGGGATCAAAAGACTATGGCACCATTTAAGGTATGAGTACTAGAAACGACAGAAATCGCCAAAAACATTTCCCATACTAATTCTAATTATTATGGTCGCGAGAACACCTTCGATAGCTCACGAGAACAAGGTTATGGTCACTGATCCTATTTTTTCTTGTTAATTATATTATGTCCAGGCACAGAATTCCCCACTACTAGGCAAACCACTCACCTTGACACCGTCAGCTTGGGCTGGTATGGGGCCGATTCTTCTCACCACGTGCCTGGCTAGCCGCAATCCGAGTTTCAACAGTTCACAGACGTCACAAATCTTACAAACACATTTACATATGCACTTTTCTTGAGTGTTCGATAATTATATGTAAAACTCAACCAATTTTATGGGAAATTCAATAATCTATGCCGAATAATGTCCGAAGACTTCATGCACTTAGCTCGCGCCGCCGCACAGAGGGACACGCTCCATACAAGGGCGGTCATAAATAGTTAAAGTCCTGTTACTATCAATACATTGTATTATTTTAGTGACTTATAGTTTTAAAAGTGTTTTAGGAACATTAAAATGAAAGAAGTACATGTATTTACGGAATAAAAAACGTTTACTTCAGTAAAAAACAAATATAAACAATAACATACTTTTACCTAAATTTATCATGAACAAACACTTAAAAATTGGAATGTAAAACATATATTTTAAATAAAATAAGAGTCAAAACATTGATAACATTATTTAATTATAATAAAATAATAGAAATAAATTAATTAAAATTAATTAAATACAAAAAAAACAAAACAACTAACAAAATACAAATAAATTATTCTTATTCTAACAATATTAAACATGTAACAATTCTATTACACTTTGTGACAGAGTATTTTTCTTTTTAGGGGGAAGTTTCCGAAGACTTGTAATATAAGGATCTGAATGTAATAATAGTCGTTGTATTAAATCTTGATTGGTAACTTCACGTGACATTTTTCGAGTGTGACTTCGTCTATAAATTTTGATATACTTATTTGTCGCTTCAGCAGCTTCTTCGGAAAGTTCTCCTATAGATAACAATGCATAACTTATAATATCTGATCCATGTACGAGCACCTTGTGGACAGAAGCAGGAAGACTATACCACGGATATTCCTCGACCAGGCTGTATGCTGTTTGTAATGCATAGTCTTTAAACTTGCATTCATTAATTTTATGTCCAGAAGATAACGTTTGTAATATTACACAACAACGATCTATGAGATCCTTATTCAAACCTGTAATTTCAGCAGATACAGCTGATTCCAAAAAAAACTTCCTGGCCGTGTTTCCGTCGTTAGACGTCCCGCTTCCACCACTACGCGGCTTGTCAACTATTAAACCTAATCGTTCCCTAAACTGGGACTGTACATATTGTTTTTTATTTGATAACAATTGTTTATCACTATCTAGCCTAACTTGCCATTTTTTTATGTCTAATCTATATGAAAGATGAATAAAATATTCGAAGAAACGTATCCAAGAATGTAGTGGTGATAATCCAAATTGGTATCTACTCTCTATTACAGGTTTTTGTAAACATTCGTCTATTTTAATCATCTCTTTAGGGGTAGCATTACATATATAACATCTACTTGTAGATGTTTCACTTAAAGCACTACAAATTTTACCATCTACCATTGAAAGCTGCAACTTATGAGAAACGACCAATTCACGATTGTCGATCTGAATAAAAGTAGGTTGCAAACTTTCAATTTTATCCTTAAAATAAGCTTCCTCTTGCAAAGACACTGCTGTGCTTTCTTTCAAAAATTGAAATCGAATAGGACGGCAGTACCTAGTGGAAGAGGGTCGAGGATTTTTCCATAAAATTTTACAATTATCTTCAGCTAATTTTACAATAATTTGAAGGGGTACATAAGATGTTACAAACAAACTACTATCTTCTAAAGTTGAATCTGAAAAAAATTGTTTGTATTCACTATGTCCAGTGCTGCCATCGAATCCCCATTTCCCAAGTAAAGAGATATTAGACAAACAATCATCAGGAATCTGATCTAAGACCTCTTTTTGAGATTCAAGGATTCGAGAAGCTGTGTGATCAAAAAGACTTTGTAATTCAACTTCAGCTGAAGACTCGGAAACAGTTATATTAGAAGGGTAACATCTCTGTTTCGCTTTAGTAATTTGTTGGTAACATGGTAATACATTAGGAGAAATCTTACTATTAACAAAGTTTTTAATTAATAAATACTGATGTTTTGTCAACTGAGCATCAGTCACAAGTGACAAGACATCATCAGTGCTAACTCTAGATATACACGAATCGAATGAACAGTCTGAAACATCAAGCAATGCACTCACAGTAGAATCATCAGACTTTGACAAATCAGCTACTCTCCGACGTTTAGTCCTTTTACTACATTGCGTAAAAGGTTTTCGAGGACGACCACGTGAATGACACGGCGACGTTTCAGACGGAGTACATTGCTTATTGTTTTTCACAAGTTGAATTTTTTCAATAACATTAAACCAATCGGAATTCTTATAGAAAAGCTTGGTTTTATCCCTATTACATTTTTTCCAGAATCGAGCAATAGCTTTACATAAATTATTAACAATTTTCTCTAAATAATGAATATCAATGTTCTCAGCATCGTCGTTCAGAGTAGTCAACAAACTTTGTAGGACTTGACGACACTTTTCCGAGTCATTATCGGTATTGACAGTTAGCCATATTTCAAGAATATGCATTCTTGAAAACGAGCATATATATAAATTACCTAAAACAAAAAAAAAACGGTTAAAATTCAGTCACAAAACCTACACAAAGCACTAAGACTAAATAAACTAATTTCGTAGCAAATGCTACGAGATAATCTGGCAACCGTAGCACCCTTGTCATCGCCAAAAGGGCAGATAAGGGCAGCCAAGTTTTAATTTTCCTAAGATAAGAAAGTCTAAAGATTATGGTGCAATATACCTCCATAGTCGGAGCGAGTGGGAACATATTTAAAAGTTTATTCAAACTTTGAATATTAAAATATAATACTCCAAGAAAAGTCGCCTCGTAGCAATGACATACTAAAGAAAATATATACTAAGATACAATTAAAATAAAAATATTAATTATTACATACCCTGTTCTTGAATATCCATTTCAGAAAAAACTTACACAGCACTCACAGGTCCCGCAATGACAACAAATGACGTCACGCTTTTTAATGACTCACTGATAACAGTATTTACGATTGGCGATGCGCTCTCTTTGAATGCACAATAGATAATGAAGGCGCACTCTAATTACTGACCTATTTATAGTTTCAGAAGGTACCGCAACTATCCAATGTAACGACAAGGAATAAAATGTAAAACAAGAAAGTAGGTTTTTAAGATTTATGACCTATGGATGTCCCACAGTGCGCCGCCGAGAGAGCAAGTAGTTCTAGCGGCCGATGTCCGTCGCCGTAGGGTCGCGGTTTCGCAGCTTACCCACATAGTATAGAAAAACCGTGCCTGAACATCCCCCCGCCTAACCAAGGCCTGCCTTGGTTCCTAAGATAAAATGGGTAACCGACATAATTTAGAAACGGGGCGAAGCAAAATACCGTTTTGCGTTCTAACCTCTGCGACCCTAACAATCCCATCTTTACCCGGGAGGAGCTTAACTAACCGACCGCGTTTCCAATGAAGGGGACTAGCATTATCTTCTTTTATTAAAACCAATTCGTCTAACTTAGGAGGTTCCGTAACCGAGTTCCACTTATACCGCTGTTGCAAAGTATGCAGATATTCTGTTTTCCAACGATACCAAAAATGTTGAGACATCTTTTGAATTTGTTGAAAGCGAGACAACCGATGCAACTTAACTTCCTCATAAGGATATTCAGGTACAGCCACCAGAGGTTGGCCGATTAAAAGATGACCAGGAGTCAATACTTGAAAGTCCGCCGGATCCGAACTTTGAGGGCATAAAGGCTGTGAGTTCATTACTGCCTCTACTTTATGAAAGAAAGTTGTCAGTTCTTCAAAGGTCAATTTAGTCTCGCCCAACACTCGCCGAGCATGATTTTTTGCCGATTTTACTGCCGCTTCAAATAAACCGCCGTGATTAGGACTAGATGGAGGGTTAAACAACCATTTTATATTTTGTTGAACTAATTTTCTGTCTATCTCCGAAGTGTTATTACGTAAAAATATGTATAAATCCTTAAGATATTTGTTAGTGCCCGTATAGTTCGTACCGCAGTCTGATCTTATTAAAGAAGGAAGTCCGCGCCGTGAAACAAATCTAGTCAACGCCGCCATAAAAGCTTCAACCGACAAATCCGAAACAATCTCTAAGTGTACGGCTTTTGTGGATAAACATACGAAAATACATAAATAACATTTTTGTATTTTAGCATTCCGAAATGAACTAGATTTTATGTAAAATGGGCCTGCGAAGTCTGTACTGACACCTATAAACGCTCGTACACCCTTAACCCTGTCCGCAGGCAAATCTGCCATAAAAGGTTGTGTACACCGAACCTTTGACCGATAACACTGAATGCACCGAAATGTTACATTTCTAGTAACTCGCCGTACCGAAATTATCCAATAGTTTTGAGAGAGAATAGCTGCTAAAGCATTAGCTCCGACGTGACAGTAAATGTTGTGATAGTAAGTTACTAATAAATCCGTAAAATGACCACGATTAGGTAATAAAATCTGATGTCTAGCATTAAAGGGTAAATCCACAGCTCCGATCCGTCCACCGACACGTAAAATTTGATCTTGATCTAAAAATAAATTTAATCTTACCAATGCCGATTTAATTGGTTTTTGATTTGACAAAGCCTCAATCTCGCCACTAAAATGGCTATGTTGAACAGTCCGAATTAAAAATAATATTGCATTTCTACGTTCATTGATTGTAATATTACCGAAAAGCCGTGTTTGTTTATTTTTACAGTTATTAATAAATCGTTTAATATAAGCCGTAACATTAACTAATTTTTGAAATGAACTATACTTTTCAATTAAGTCAAATTCCGAATGTAATACTCCTACATTAACTATTTTAGTTTTTAATCCGGGCAACATATCCTCAGGGAACTCTTAATACTCCCGCGGCCAGGTAGATGGAGATTGACCCAACCATTGTGGCTGCCACCAAAGTGGATGCCTTAGCAGATCCGACGCTAAAGTACCACGAGATGCCACATCCGCACAATTCATTTCACTAGGCACGTGTCTCCACCGAATATCAATAGGCTGAGATGTTATTTGCGATACCCGATTAGCCTCGTAGACTTGCAAAGTATGTACCGGTCGTCTTAGCCAAGCCAAGACAATAGTGCTGTCGCACCAACCTACAACTTCGTCAAATACAGTGTTGTCTCTCATCGAAGAGACGACATGATTGAAAAGTTTGGTTAAGAGTGAGGCGCCTTCTAACTCCAGTTTAGGGATAGTCAATTTTTTCCTCAGTGAGGCTACTCTAGATTTAGATATAAGTAGTCGCACGAGAACATTTCCGTCCGGTAACTCCGACCGAATATAAACCGCTGCGGCGTAACCTAACGAGCTACCGTCGCAAAATCCATGAAGACTATACCGAGCTGATCCGTTACCTTCAGGCTTCAAACATCGGGATATCCGTATTTTACATAAATTAGGTAAGTCCGAAATAATCATATGCCATTGCCGTTTAATGTCATCAGAAACAGGTGCGTCCCAATCTATTTTACGAGAATTATCACTAGTGCCGAGTAACTGTTGTAAAAGAATTTTTATTTTGAAAATAACAGGACATATCCATCCCTGGGGATCATACAAACGAGCCGCCAACGACAAGATGCTACGACGTGTTACCTTAGACTCCGGGGTTAAATTAACATGGTAAGTAAAGATATCCGTAACTGGATCCCACAGAATACCCAACACTTTTATAAGACCCGAATCACCTGAGCTATCAAAACTTTTGGGCGTTTCTAAGTGAGTAGATGGCATGCCGTCCAAAAGCTCCGGGACATTGGAGGACCATTTACGCAATTCATAGCCGGCCGTGTC
Source organism: Schoenobius gigantellus (assembly GCA_963935595.1). Taxonomy (NCBI): domain Eukaryota; kingdom Metazoa; phylum Arthropoda; class Insecta; order Lepidoptera; family Crambidae; genus Schoenobius; species Schoenobius gigantellus. The sequence continues at coordinate 6,762,910 of OZ012555.1, read as the reverse complement.
CATGAGTGCTATCAACTCATCACGTAATGCAATTGCATCGAATAGTGTATCCGCGCCCCCGTTCAGATCATCGACGTAGCTATTCTTTAACAATAGATTCGCCGCCGCTGGCGAGTTCGCCATCTCATCCTGGGCAAGCTGATGTAAGCACCGAATAGCTACAAAAGGACTAGACTTCAAACCGTAAGTATTAGTTGTTAACTCATATATCTGCAAAGGTTCCGAGGGCGAAGATCGCCAGAAAATAAGCTGATATCTACGATCATCCGAGTGTATCCAAGTTTGTCGAAACATCATTCGTACGTCAGTTGTAAAAACTATGCGTGGCCACCGAAAATTTAATAAGATATCCGTTATATCTCTTTGCAATTTTTCACCAGAGTACAAGCAATCATTTAAACATACACCTGAACTACTTGGAACACTACCGTCGAAAACTACACGAATTTTACCACCGTTGCCCGATTCCTTGAAAACCCCATGATGTGCCAAAAAATAATGTTCCTTGCAAAAATCGAAATTCGAAACCTCCATGTGTCCTAAATTAATATACTCCGACATAAATTCCACATATTTAGCCTTAAACTCCGGATCACGTTGCATTCTTCTTTCAATTGCCAAAAATCGTTTAAGAGCTGTTTCCCTAGAATCACCCAAGAGCTGATGATCTGGTATGAGCGGCAGGCGCACGGTATACTTCCCGTCTGCGCCCCGTTTAGTGCTAGAACAGAACAATCGCTCGCATTCGATGTCCGCCGGGCTAATAAATTTACATTGAGGTGGTTGTTCGTAGCGCCAAAACTTTTCTACCGCCTCCAACAATTGAATAGCTGAAACATTAGAAGCCAAGTTTATCATATCCGAATTCACCTCTTGACTTGCTCCGAAAACTGCAAAATCAAAAATAGTACTCAGAGCGTAAGGCCCACCAGTACCTAAGTCAAGTTTTTCGCCGTTCAAAATATGACCCAAAATGTCGCATCCGAAAATTATATCTATATGTCTCATCCGATAAGATCCATCATCCGAAATATTTATATTCTTATTTAAAACATTTAATTTACTAGCTAAATAAGAAGTAGGTTTCTTTAGAACAACCGCAGTAACTGATAATAAAACATTTTTATTTTTGATAGGCCGAAAATGAAATTTAATAATATTACTACATTCACTAGTGTGAACGCCGCCAATTCCTACAATAGGTATTTCCGAGTAATGTCGCTTTAATCCCAAATTTGTTACCAAATCGCTTTTAATTATAGATATTTGGGAGCCGAGATCAAGTAAAGCCCGAGCTTGTACAAATGAATTTTGAGATGTTTTAACTTCAATAATAACAGTAGGCAAAATAACATTATTTATTAATTTAGGTTCCGAAGCGACATTACACAACTGTAGTTGCTATTCCGAAATATTCTGACGACGTAAGCCCCTAGGACTCGCACTGCGTCTATCCTGCGGTGACCGTTCAATATCCGTCGATATAATTTCACCATTATTGTTGTTATCAATGCGCCGCTGATAACGCGATGCATTCGTATCGTAAGCTGAATATGATTCACCACGCACTGCACGCGGACTGGCGTTCCTTCGCTGCCGCGCCGTAGTAGGAAACCGGTTTGTCAAGTTAGGATTGCGCTCCGATGACACAACGAATGCATGCCGCGCAGGGGATACCGAACGTAAAATATGCATTGTACAAATTAATTTATTGTGACCGATATTACCACATCTATTACACGGGACCTTACTACTTACATGACACGGCATTATGTTGTTCGAAACATCGAAAACATAATCGTGAATCTTTTATAAAATCCTTGCGACCGTTGTTAGTTAACTTATTAAATTTGTAACACTCCGTTATAGTGTGCCCCGTAAACTGACAATATAAACAACGTTTCGCTGACACAACATTATTGTGAGCTACTAAGCCTGTGCGGTGGGTGCGTCGCCCGCGATCTGAGTAATTATTGATGTTATTATTTAATGTTTCTGAAGTCGTCGTGTCTAATAATCGACATTCATTTTGTAAGAAATCGATCAATTGATTAAAGGTGGTAAAGTAGCACAATTTCCGCCGTACTTGTGTTCAAAACGTGATTTCATATCTAAAGGTAGTTTTGTAAGACTAATGTACAATAACAAATAATTCCATTCGTTAATAGGAAAACCAAGATTATTTAAGGCGCGTGTAGACTCCAATAAAGGGTTAAGAATTTTTGTTCTAAGACTGGTTATATTATTTAAACATGGTAAATTTAAAATACGTGAAATATGAGAATCCGACAATAATCTTTTGTTTTCATATCTACTCTTAAGTATTTCCATAGCCGTATCTAATGAATCATCCACCATAGGTAAATGTTTTATGAGATCCCGAGGTTCCTTTTGAACGTTAGAAAATAAATAATGAAATTTTTCGGTTTTAGAAATATCTTTTCTACACATTACTAGAGAATTAAATAAACTAATGAAACTAGTCCAACCAAATATATCTCCATCATACACAGACAAATTTATAGTTGGCAAGCGAGCATTTTGTGCACTTTCCGTGGATTGATGAGTGCCGTCCAAGTACGGATAAGCAGATGAGATTGACTCCAGATGATAATAAATTTCTTCTGCATTTTTAAATTGAGTATCATATAAAACAATAGCTTTGTCATCCGTTAAACAGTTTAATAGTGCTTCGTATGCCTCGCTCAACAACTTGTACCTTTCTTCTATCTTACGCAACCGAGCCGATATTACACCAGAAGTCTGACTTTTATTAGTAATAAACTCATTTGTATTTATAAACCAATCACATTGTATTTTAAATTTATTTTCTATTGCTTTAGACGCCATTGTACTATAAATTATTTCAAATGAATCTAACAACCGAATCCGAATCCGTACAAAACCGAGAGTACCGAAATATTAAACTTATAATTAAATCCGAAAATCCTTTAAATTCTAAACTTTAACAAAAACGAAAAAACTATCCGGCTCGAAGGACCAAAATTATTATGTTCGCGAGAACACCTTCGATAGCTCACGAGAACAAGGTTATGGTCACTGATCCTATTTTTTCTTGTTAATTATATTATGTCCAGGCACAGAATTCCCCACTACTAGGCAAACCACTCACCTTGACACCGTCAGCTTGGGCTGGTATGGGGCCGATTCTTCTCACCACGTGCCTGGCTAGCCGCAATCCGAGTTTCAACAGTTCACAGACGTCACAAATCTTACAAACACATTTACATATGCACTTTTCTTGAGTGTTCGATAATTATATGTAAAACTCAACCAATTTTATGGGAAATTCAATAATCTATGCCGAATAATGTCCGAAGACTTCATGCACTTAGCTCGCGCCGCCGCCGAGAGAGCAAGTAGTTCTAGCGGCCGATGTCCGTCGCCGTAGGGTCGCGGTTTCGCAGCTTACCCACATAGTATAGAAAAACCGTGCCTGAACAGTCATTTAACACCGGTTCCCTTTTTTTATTATATTTTTGTTTCGTTTTTGACGCCAATTAAGTACCTATAAAAGAAGTATACAGGATGGATTTTTGAGATGGGATTTAAGGCGCTATATCGAAAATATTGGTTATTTTTAATGTAATGTCATAGGTAACTGAGAGATCTTACAGATCTGAAAGTCAAATATGTGTTTCTTCATATCTTTAGCTAGTCACATACAGAACCGAAAACGCGATTTAAAGATTTTGCCTCGATACTTTTTATTTTTGAAATTACCTCTTAAAAATATGAATATTCAGGATTACTAGTAAACGGTGTTAGGTATTAATTAAAAAGTTCCTTAAATAGGTAGCCATCATCAGTATCTAGAATCGTACAGAAGCATTTTTTTCTAATCATTATAGTTATTTTTTAACAAAACAATTTGTATTTTGTCGCTTACGTCGATAATTTCTAAACGATCTGATTGCATGCGGGCGTAACGCATTCACGACTTTGTTGACATAGATATAAAGACTAGCTGCTTGAGCACGGGGGGCGCCCCGCGTTTACGTATAGACCACGCCTCCCATTGTTTGATTCATTTTCGATATAGCGCCTTAAAGGGCAGGTACATTAACCGTTATAGTTACAAGAAAACATTGTTAGGCAGCCATCCATAACTTTTTAAGATATTCTAATCTGCATTCACAGATTTTGGAAAAAAGTTAAAGTCAACAAAAAAATGACCAGATAGCAAAAAAAAATTATCGATCCTATTTCATGTAGGGATCAAAAGACTATGGCACCATTTAAGGTATGAGTACTAGAAACGACAGAAATCGCCAAAAACATTTCCCATACATTTTGTACGGAAAGCCTCGGATCCTATTTCTTAAGGTGATCTCTCTATGAATCCTATTTCTTACTTTTAAGGGAAACTGTAATTTAAATAAATACTAAATTAAATCATTTAAACATGTATTTTTAAACAAACGCAAAAATATCTAATCTATCTATGAATTAAATTGCTCAAAATGGTCGCCGTCTTCACGAATACATAAGTTTACTCGCTTTTGTACTGAGGACGTAGCAGCTAATAATTTTCTTGGATGGATGTTATTTAAAGTCTTCGTCAATGCATCTTTCAGTTCCGAACACTGTCGTATTTCTTTTTGTAGATTTCGTTTTTTAGGTAGCCCCATAAAAAAATCTAGTGGCGTTAGATCGGGGCTGCAAGGTGGCCACTTTATTGGACCATGTGTCCCTATCCACTGTGTCCCGAATTGTCTGTTCAAATTGGAACGCGTACGGCGGATGTTATGTGGTGGAGCGCCATCTTGTTGAAAATAAACTTAACGGTTTCCGGTTAAAAGTAAAAAATAGGATTCGTTGAGAGATCACCGTATGAAATAGGAGCTGAGGATTTTCCGTACAAAATGTATGGGAAAAGTTTTTGGCGATTTCTGTTATTTCTAGTACTCGTACCTTAAATGGTCTATCTCAGCATTTTTTTTGTTGACTGTAACTTTTTTCCAAAATCTGTGAATGCAGATCAGAATATCTTAAAAAGTTATGGATGGTTGCCTAACAATGTTTTCTTGTAACTATAACGGTTAATGTACCTGCCCTTAAACTCCCATCTCAAAAATCCATCCTGTATATCTCTAACAAAGACTTCTCAAATTTGAATTTTGAATCCCTATAAATAACTACTTAATTAGAATTCATGAACTAAAACGAGCGACGTAAGAGCATTCTCCAGGTCAACGCGTAAAGTCTGCTTCAAGTTCAAGTTCCAATTCAAGTTCAAGCTTCAATTTAAAGTTATACTGTTTGACCTTTGGACCACTCTTATGTAGCTCGAAATAGCGGCGCTTCTCGTAATACATTCGCTTGACGTGGCGCTTACTGCACATACGTATTTATTCAACATTACAAATATTTTGCTTTGCGATTAAAATCGCTGTTGTTGATAGTAATCACAATTTATTTATTTGCCAGAATGGTAAGTATGATGCTACATGATTATCGTTTTCCCGACATATTCTATCGATTTATCTAAATAATTAAAAAAAAAAACAATTTATGCATGATGATTTAAACAGCAATCAATAATTGTATAATGAAATTAGGATAATTATTTAGAAATGAACTGTGTAGGTAAGTTTTGATTTTAATGAGGTAAATATGCAAGTAATAAGTAAAAGGTATGAATGCTTAAGAAAGTAAAATACTGTAGTACAGCAATTAAATAGCCGGGCTGACGATATAAGTACCTACCAGCATTAATATCATAAAAGGTTAGCGAACATGTTGCTCATTTTAATCACGACAACATCGGCCCGAGGCGATTTGTGATCCCACACAATTCATTTAACGTAATTCTCCGTTTGTATGAGCCACAAGCTGTTTTAGGAATATTAATGTTATCAATACTGTTACCAGATGAGTACCAAAAGAAAACATTTTACAGAATATAAAACAGAAGTCATAAAATTGTGCTATGCTGATTAGAAAATCAATTATAATCGCTTTTTAGGGTTCCGTAGTAAACAAGGAACCCTTATAGTTTCGCCATGTCTGTCTGTCTGTCTGTCCGTGGTTTTACTCAGAGACGATTAGTACTAGAAAGCTGTAATTTGGTATGGGTATGTATATAAATTATACATTTTTCGATTTCCGTTCCGGATCCGTTTCTAAAATATTTGGTATTGCAAATTTTTGTTAGAGGTAAGTGTCCCCCCCCCCCCCTCTATCTGCTAAACGGTCATATTATATGGACACGTGAAAAAAATTACAATAGTAGTACATATAACGAAGTTTAAAGAAAAACTATCAGAGTTGAGTACTAAGTACAAAATAAAAAGTTATAGACGACCAACTTATAAAATGTACCTACTCGAAAAAGTAAAATTTCATTGAAAATTCGTACTAAATATAAATTTACGAGCCACGTGAAGTTAAGGAAATATAAAATCATTGCAGCTTTAATAATAATAATGCCTAATTTAATAGCAACGTGTTGTGAGGTGCGAGTGTGAACTGAAAGTTGGCATTTGCAACTACGGAACCCTACACTGCGCGTGGCCCGACACGCACTTGGCCTGTTTTTTTTTTGTTTGTTTTTCCCGAAACCTTAGGCAGAGGTGTGTAAACACGCAGACACAAAACTCAACAAACTTTCGCCCGACCCAAGAACCCAAGGACCCAGAACATTGGATATGCAGTTGCATTAGTGACCAACTCAATCAATGTGTCAGCATGTTCGGTAAACGCTTGTCACACAACAAAAATCATAACATTAATATTTTCTTAAAACTCTTTTCGCAAAAGTCTTTTTCTCCGAGCTATACAGCGCTATGTTTATTTTATCGATACGTAAAATGCAATTAATGCATCAAAGCGGTTATCTGGGTCAACGAGATATGAACAATGGCTCGACTCAACATTGTATTAGTAGGTAACACCGGTACTTAATAACTGATGCGGACTTTATTTTGCATGTTGCATTTTACTGATACTGGTTTTGTTTTGTATTTGCATTCAACAGAAAACTCTTTATTCATAAGAAATGGGATAAAAATACATACTAACTTAATTTCAACAGAAGAGACTTAGTACCAGAATCATCTGTCTGTCTGTTATTGTCTAAGAATAAATCCATCACGATCGCCTTCATTTGACAGCCATTGCGGCGTGAGCTCCGGACTCTGCGCCGACTTCCTTTTATAAAGGAGTGATGGATACTAATAGAATATATTTTCTTAGGCAATAACGCTGCCGGTGCCTGCATTGCTGTGTTCCGGTTTGAAATCACTGGGTATTGTAACTTCATATCTTATTTCCAAGTCGGCAACGCACATTTGGGTCTTTGTTGAGATTATTTTATTTTATTTTTACATTTTGGGATAAATAATAGCTTCTTAAAACTAAATTAACTCTGGCTTATAATATCTTAAAGCTATTGATAAGCTACCGCATATAAGTATCAAGTTTAAACGAATCGAGTATATTTGCAAACTTTACAGGATCTACAAGCAACAGCTGCAAATGCATAGTCATTAATATAAAATTTGTAAGTTCGCTTTCCTATAAACCAGTTGCAAGAAGGCTGTAAAGATTTCTGAACTGGATTTTGGTACGTAGTTATTAACAGTGAATAAAGTCTATTTTGACTTAACAAAGTACAAAAAAGATTGCTACAGTTGAAGTTCTATAGAGGCTGGTAAGAGCTCGGTGGCCCAGTGTTGAACGCGTCAACACGGCATGTTGAAGTCACTGGTTCTATTTCCGCCCTTAGCGAAATTTCTTTTTGTATTGAATTAATCTTTTTTCAATTTTTAGCAGATTTATTCCTGGTACCATAGGATACCATACTAACCGAAGTCACAATAATAATAAATTTTTAACCAACTTCAAAAAGCAGGTTCTCAATTCGACGCGCATTTTTATGTATGTAGACCGATTACGCCGAGATTTCTGATCTGATGTATGTGATTATTTTTTGTTCGATGCAGAATAGCTGCCATTTGGTTCCATAAAAAATTATTCAGTTTGGCCTGGTAGTTTTTGTTTTATGAGCTTTTTTGTTTACTTGGACGATGTAATTTTGACGATACCTTGTTTATATTACACCGATTACTTAAAGATTTCTGATCCGATTTACGTGATTCTTTTTTTTTTTTGAGGCGAAATAGTTGCCATTTGGTGTTATGAAAAATTTATTTAGTTTGGCCCAGTAGTTTTTATTTCAAGTTTTTCTGGTGTTTGCTTTATCTCAAATACTAATACGCATATACAATATCACAGTTTTATATTGAAGTCGGTGCTAAGCTTAGAGCATAAGGTGCCAAGCAATCATCACCTGAAAAGTCCTAAAAAAAAGAACAAAATTAATGTAGTTAGTTAGAATTCTTATATTATTTGACTTTTTAGTGTTTTTGAAATGAAATGAAGTGAAGTGAAGTGAATGAAGTGAATGAAGTGAATGAAGTGAATGAAGTTAATGAAGTTAATGAAGTGAATGAAGTGAATGAAATTAATGAAATTAATGAAATTAATTATTTTCCAAAAAACATGGTAAATTATTGTTGTTATGTTTGTAACGTCCTGTTCACAATGTTTTGCTATTCATCGCATGCAAATCACTTTTCCAACTCATGGTAAAACTTATCCTTCACATTCATCAACAACAATTATACTGTCAATCAACAAAGTTTTACAGTGTTCTATGTCAAGTAGTCTATTTTTATTATAATGTCAGTTTCATGTCTTGAAGTCGGTTTTATTTTTGTTTCATCATCTTAGGTTTTTATCTCGCGTGATGTTAAGCGATTTTGTGCTCAGAGATTGAGCACGCTCTAGCAGAAAATGTCTATTCACTGTTTTCTCAAAAGATTCCAGATTGCAATAAGACAGAAACACAGATGTCGTTATTATTCAGTTCAGCTACAGTACGCAAAATGAAGGATGAAGCAAAGATAGATAATTATGTATTGTAATCCGCCATGCGTCTAGTGTTTCGATGAAAGAAGGGAGCAGGGGAGATAAGTTCATGCAGCTTCTGTTGCATTCGCTGAAATGTAGCCTGTAGAACAATGAAAGGCGGGCAAATCTACGACGGCGCTCGAAAGGTTGAATCTGCGCCACAACAACAAGTTTGTCGCCGATTATTCTCAGAGCGCGCACGCTCTGTTGAATTCAAAGCTGCTAGCTGATATTTGCTGAACCATCCTACAAGTGGCAGTACTTACTCGATGCAGGATCGAACCTATACGCGATACAAGTTTGATAATTAGTACGGCGTATAGTACCGGTGGACTTTGGATACAAAATGTTAGGATTCTTAGACGCTGTTTGAGCATTAGATTCAATACACCGTTATCTTTATTTACCTTTAGTTTGCTATATTTAATTGAAACATACTTTATTTAAACAAATTTAGATGCTCTGTGTTTTAAAGTCAGGAGCGTAGGTGGCACTGTGGACTCGGCTCTGGCCTTCTTATCGGGAGGTCCGGGGCTCGATCCTGCCATTTGACAATGTGTTTTTCGGTTTTGCATTTCATATGGACATTATTTTGTCCGACGCTCCTACTCTGAAGAAAAAACATCATCAAGCAACCTGTGTGCATATATGCGAATAAATTCAAAGGTTTGTGTGAAGGCGACCAATCCTCACTGGGCCAGCGTGGTTGACTAAAGCCTAAACAAGCTAACATAGGGTATGCTTGAGCCCATAGATGGGGACACATATCAGCTGTGATGATGAAGACTTATAATCTCGCCTGGATAGCTTAAGACTTCTTAGCTAATTTTGTCGCCATACACTCTGATGTAATATTGTCAAGAAGATTGTTTTGTCCCGACAGTTAGAAATGAGATAGATAGTTCCTCAGTTGGTGGGAAGGCCATGAATATGAATATGTATGAATTTGAGAACTGCATGTTTTATATTCGTGGCGGTACAGTTAATCGAAATCGTATAAAACGGGAAAGTAGCGCCTTAAGAAACCTTATAACTGCACATACTTTCCTTATCGCTTGTCCCAAAATGATAATGATGATGAAAAGAAATGTTATTTTCGGAACACCCTCATTCTCATTCACAGGAAGTGCCGTAAAAATTTACAGGTAGGTACATTTAATAAGACGTCCGTGTAAGGGTGAGGTTGTAACGATAAAAATAAATGGAATATGGAGTCGGCGGCGGAGCTAAGACAGATTGCCGGACTTGCATCAGCGCCGCGGACCATTGTGTCAAGGGCCATTCCATTATTATCGTAAAAAGAAACTGTCGCTTACCAAGTCTGCAGGAAAAATATTGGGGATAAAAGCTTGCACGGCGATCGACTGAATAGCTACTTCGGGTCAGATCACGGGTTTGATTGGAAATTTTCGCTCATATCGCTGCTTAATACGGGGATTCAATACGTTATTTTATTGTTTCGGCTATATCCACTTTGAGCCGTGGAATTTCAGTAAGTATGATTTTCGTTGGGCTCATAAAAAGGAAACGGATCATGAGCAATGCTGGTTTATTCTAAAAGGAGACTGGCGGGTTTCTTAGGAGTATTCGGCCTGATTACCTACACGAAATCATTTAACGTCTCGTCAAAGCTTAATCTATAAGACAAATGAAAATAGTTTAATATTTTGCCAAGAACTTCGAGAAAATTAGTAATAGTGTGTTTAATGTTGACAAATAACTTTGGTTATGTCTTGGTTTGATTCACGAATTTCTTGTATAATTAACAGTAACTTATAAAAATTAGTTTGTATAAAAGACATAAATACCTATTTTAGTACCACAATAGGAAATATACCACATACACCACACGTTAGTGAAAATAAAATCGATCGCACAAACACAAATTACCACAGACGAGTAATAATGTACATTTGTTGACATTCTGATCAAACATCGTATCAGTGTTGTCGCATTTAATAGATTAATCGATTCATCAATCTACTACATATATACTCAAATCTTTTAAAAACATTAATTTCAGATAAAATATAAATAAATCTTCACTATATAAATAAAGCATTATAATTCAATAATATGTAAATGTATTATTTTCTATGTAAAACTGGTTAATTCGCTAAAATCAAGTCTTCAAATGTATCGATTTAATTCATTGAAAAGGATTTTTTTCTTGAGTTTGCGAAGTTCTACAAAGGTGTTTGTTACTTTAATAAAATCTACGAAAATATACATATTATTCATAAAAGTCTCAATCTTGTAGGACTTCAGGCCGAAACCCGCCAGTCTCCTTTAGAGCAAATAGTTAAAATGTGACATTACATTCTCCTTATGCCCTATTATGTAATAGGGATGATGACTGAATTCTAATTTTCACGCCTCGTCATAAAATATTAAAATACCGTAGAAAAAGATACAATCCTGTGAAATTAGAATTAAAATCGGCTTAGAAATACATTAGATACAAGCACTGGAGGGAGACTCTGTACCAGGGTCGTCTGCTTAGGTACCTCCGTCTTACCTATTTCTGCCGCAAAGCAGTAGTGCTTGCATTGCTGTGTTCCGGTTTGAAGGGTAAGATATGGCAGTGAAATTACTGGGTACTGTGACTTTACATCTTGTGTCACAAGTTGGCAACGTACACTGTGGTTCTTATGGGGGTTGCAGTTTTCCTGTGAATCTCACAAGAGCCACATGTATTATAGGTGACTGTTACCACTTACCATCAGGTGGGCAGTTTGCTTGTTTGCCAACTTTCAGCAATAAAAAAAAAAATTAAGTTGTTAATTTGGAAGCGATTAGATAGAGAGATCCGACATCAACCGTGACGTCATTGTTGAGTACGGCCATATAAACTCCATGTATAAATTGCCGTTTTGCTAGAAAGAGATGGAGAAAAATCTTTAATACCTTATATCTTGGTTGTTTCTTTAGTTATTCGAAAACCGATTTTTTCTTTTAGTTTATTATATGCATGAGGTTCTATTAAAGCAAAAAAAAATTGTCATCTAGCCTATTATGTAACACAATCTCATCTATACATCTTCTATACAAATAAATAAAATTGAAGTGTCTGTTTGTAATGTCAAAATAACAAGTTTTTACTAAATGGGTATGAATGTATATCGGGTACCAATAACAAAAACACAATTTAAAAGATTTTTGTCTGTCTATCTGTCTGTCTGTCTGTTTGTTCCCGCTAATCTCCGGAACGGCTGGACCGATTTTGGCGGGACTTTCACTAATAGGCAGCTAATTATATAAGGTATAACATAGGCTACTTTTTATCAAGATTGGTCCAGACGTTACTATTCCACGCGGACGAAGTCGCGGGCACAGCTAGTTCATTATAAGTCAAATAGATTTTCTGTGTATATAGTGTTGATCAATAAAGATACAGTTATAGTTATTTTGTTATTTTATATTTGTCAAATTTTTCAAGTTAAAAACGGAACCCTTAGGGATCAGTTCATTGTCCGTCTCTCCGTCTGGATGTCTGTCAAGACCCTTTTTCTCAAGGACTCCTTGAGATAACATAAGTATTGATATTAATTAATATATCAAGCACTCGGATCTAGTCTCTTTCACCTGTAAAAATCAAACTTGTATAGCAATGCTATTAAAAGATAGGACCGTTTATATCGCATATGTGTGCATATTTTGTGATTTTGTAAGGGAACTAGTTGTGCCCGCGAACTACGTTTTGCCATAGACATTTATTTCCCGTTTTTACAACATTTTTCATTGATGCTCAGCTCTTATTCGACGTAGCGTGATATTATATAGCCTATAGCTTTCCTCGATAAATGGACTATCCGACACAAAAGAATTTTTCAAATTGAATCAGTAGTTCCCGAGATTAACGCATTCAACCAAACAAACAATTAAACAAACTTCAACTTCATAATATTAGTATAGATTAATAATTAAAACCTACAGGGTGCTTGTTACTGTTCTGACGTTGGAATCACGAAATTTGGCAAGGTGCAATGTCTTCCAGCATACAGTCCTTTGCATAAGTAAAGGAAAAAAATGAAGTTATACACTTGCATAAGTTTGTTCGAGAGCATCGGTGCGCGAGTCGAAGTCGCACTTGGTCGGTATTCATATGGGGTACTAGCTGCGCTCGCGAACTACGTTTCGCCCTAAACGACTTCAACGCGTTCTTAGTTTCGTATCTCCTATATTTTTCCCGATTTATTACATAGCCTAAAGCTTTCCTCGATAAATGAACTATCCAACACAAAAATAAATGTTCAATTCGGACCAGTAGTTCCAGAGATTAGCGCGTTCAACCAAACAAACAGACAAACAAACAATCAAACAAACTTTTCAGCGTTATAATTAAAGTATATGGTACTCGTGAGTAATAAAAACAACAGTGTTGACTATATAACGAATGTAATGGAACTCAACTGAACAGACGCTATCAAACCTTTATAATCATTTTTTTAACAAATAGTTTGCGGGTATCTACATTACAATAATATTATAGTATAGATTTCACTAGAATCCCCTAACTCAGTCCCCCAGGGGACTGTACAGCACTCACAATTCCACTTCATTAGTATTTGTTGAGTCCCCAACAAGTACTAACAAATGCATATCCTATAAAGTCCCCTAAATGATTGATAGCTTTATTTCGAGATAAAGGTATATTTACAATACACTGGGTCCTTCAAGACTAATATTGACTGATACATCTCAATATATCAATTAATTTTAATCCATTTAATTCACCAAAATCAGATCAGAGAAATTTGGTATAGTAAATCTAATAGTGGGCATTTTTTGTCGTGTCAATAATTGTTTTTTTTAATCGTAACTTTATTTTGGGTAAGCCTATTAATAAACATAAAACTGCGCTGCTTTAAGGATACACAGCGTTTTTGTTACACACTGTATGTATAGGTTACTTATACTTTCTACTGGCACTTGTCTGTTTTATTAATGATCTGATTTCGCTTCTAAATAAGCTAAAGAATCCAACAAAGAACAAGCAAATGAAAGAACTAGATTTAGACCTTAAAAATTGGCTTCCCGAAAGCTTATTATCCTCCCTCAAAGATCCCTTAGGACGTAAATTAACGCGGCCGTCTTACAATAGGTTTCTGATTCACAGTCACTGAAACCGTGTTCTTTTACTTAGACATAATAAGGCTCCTAATAAATATAAAAAAAGTTAATTCTACAATTTTGAGTTTTTTTCCTATTCCAGGAAAAAGGAATTTTCTATTCTCTATTTAGTCATCCCAAATATCTAGGACATGGTGAAATATTTTAATCAATAACAGATATGGGAGAGAATATTATTCTGATAAAATTCGTAAGTGTAAAAAAATGTATTATATAAATACATACACATTCAATTTAAATTTCTTTAATAAAAGTCCAACCACGAACTCATCCTCGTCAAACTTTTAGTTACAGTCAGCAAAATTTTCCAAAACGATGACTTTTCTGTAGCAAATTTTTTACATTATATTTTTTATGCTAAAATTCAAAATAATCAATTAAAAAAATACACCTCAAATCCATTTACTGTCCTGATCATCATCAGCACCATGTCTTGTATCAGAGTTTACTGTTTGATTGTGAAGAATGATGAGTCAAAGTTAATGGAAAAATGGAATTGTATTTTGATAGCGGCTACTTAGGTAATGTTTCACCGTAAGAAAATTTATTCTTATAATACTTGTAGTACTTAGTTCGTTTGTATTTCTACGTAAATACTTGAATAAGGTCTTCTTCGTATATCACGATGAAATGTATAAGGTACCTAATTGGTATTTGATAGTTGCTCGTTAATACATTCAAGTTAAATTCTGCTTGTGAATATAATTTCAATGGTTTTTAATTTAAAGAAAATTCTTTTAGGTTAGATAAATATTTGCTTTTGATCGAAAACATTAAAAACTTAAGCAAATGTTTACTTCGCTTTCGATAAATAATAATGTGATGGAATGAATATACTAAAACTTCAACGAGATAGAATATATAGTTTTTTTAATGTTTCTAGGGCAACCATTGTTTAACGAGAAGAAAACATGTTAGACATATTGTGGAAAAACATTTTTTGTTGGGAATAGATCTCTTTTTAACTATTTTTATTAATTAACTTCCACCTATAAATTCTAGCTCTGTCTTGTTGAAAAAAGAATTTTAGAAACAGACACTAAAAAGCGACTATTTCTGTTCGAAACAGATTCAGGAACATAGATGTGAAGAAATTGCTAATTAAATCCGCATAATGACTAAAATTTATGAATCACAATTTGTCGTTACATTTGTTAGTAACTATTACAAATATTTCATCTTTAATAGCACGCGGACACTTCTATTCATCATCCTTTGCTCTGTTTGCCGAAACTCTTGTCGCCGAAACAGATAAGGCAGATAACGTATCAGAGATTTCTGTATTACAGGCTCATGATGTTATCACAAACAAAAGACGAATTCGTTAAGCAGAACACCGTCAAGTTTGTAAAGTAATTTGGAAAATTTGTCCATGACACGTAATTGGCTTGTTAGAATTTTAGTTGACATTTTTCGTTGGAGTAGATAACTCCAATATTTTAGAATGTTTACGTCTAGGTTTTCAACCGCCGCCGTGGTCTAGTGGCTGAGATTATCCATGGGGACAGAGGATTTTCTGCTCAGTTTGGTCGCCATTATAAGAATGTTTTTTTATATATCAAAGTTGGCAAACAAGCATTCCTACTGCCCACCTGATGGTAAGTGGCAAGAGTCACCTCTCATGCATGTGTCTCTTGTTTGATTCGCAGCTAATCTGCAACCCTCACAAGAACCACAGTGTACGTTGCCAACTTGTGACATAAGATGTAAAGTCACGGTACCCAGTTATTTCACTGCCATATCTTACCCTTCAAACCGGAACATAGCAATGCATGCTTTGCGGCCGAAATAGGTAAGACGGAGGGAGGTACCCAAGCAGGCGACCCGTACAGTTAATAGCATTGTTGTGTTCCGACAATTAGAGGTAAGATAGCCAGTTCCTCGGTCGTTGAGGAGTCCAGGTGAAGCTCGCTTCCACTTACAGCTTTATCGTCACTTACCATCAGGTGAGATATAGGCCAAGAGCTTCCCTGTGGTATGTAAAAAAGACGGTGGTGATGGAAATGAGGTGTTTAAAAAGAAAAGTAAATGTTTCTATATCTCATTTCTTTTTTGAAATTCTTGCCTAACGTAGCCATTCATTATTCATTCCTAATTTTCCTTTTAGTATTTCCCTTGCCCAAGGTTGTCTGGAAGAAATTGATTAATATTAGCAATACGCCACCTGTGCTATACTCGAAACCTTAATGAAATTTGTATTAACGCTCTGTGTGTGCGTGTAAGAAAGTGCTTTATATATAGGTAAATGTTATTTAGAAATTAATTTAGGTTTACAAATACCAAAACAAACATACGTCTAAAAAATAAGATGTCGCATTGAAAAGTCGACAACGCGAGCCTCTCGAGTTTCTTATTGCTCTCGCAATATTAAAAGCCAACACACATTTAGAGGCTGCAAAGTCCGATTACTACGCATATGCGCACTCAAGACTTTTGTTTGTTAGAATTTTATTTTGTTATGGGGCGAGAGTACCTACTGATGCCCATCAATTCGCCGCTTCTCATGAAAAGTGTACAAATTAAAAATTTTGCAAAATCAAGTTAAATATACAGAAATACTAAGAATCACCGGCTCTTTCTCCTGAAAAGTATCCAAAGAGGCTACTTTCAAAAATTGCCGCCAGGGGAGCTTATGTTCAGTTTTAAATTGGCGCGATTTTGCGTCCCTTTTGCGCAAAAACGTTACAATCTTTAGTTGTGTCAAGGATTCCGCAGGATACACTTAAGTGTTTCTCGTGAAAAGTGTACAAAAACGAAATTACGACCTAAAGGTAAGTTCAGTTTCTCTGTAATATTGTATTGAATCAAATTTATATGGTTTTTGACAAAAGGATGACCTAACACTTAACAAATTCTTCTCTAAAAGACTATATACAATCTCAAAATTGAACAGTTTTGTCGAGTAATTTATTTGCCTAGAAACGTAAATTTATTCATCATAACCGTATTATTTCGTGATTAGGTTATAAAATAAGTGTTATGTTGCTATGTTACTCTTGATCATTACAGAAAACGTGTAATCGTTGATGTAAAGAATTTATATTAATTAAAAACTAAAAGGAAGGATTGATAGTATTTTATGGTTTTTGATACTTTTAAGTTTGGTTAATTTGTATCCTATTGATAGGATGAAAATAGTTTTTTTTTATTTTATAAAACCCGACTGAAACAGTCGGTTATCATGATTCTGTGATTTTCCAATAAAACTGTATTAATGTATGATTGTTTCATTGAAAAAATGCCATTTATTCTGCTTTAATATTTTAACATAACTATCGAATATCAAAATTATAAGCAATTTTTTTCTAAAAAAAAGTAGCTAAAGTAAAAACGACTTAATTTTTTAAAAAAATTCATGACTTCGCTTTTTAAATACTTACTTACAAAAAGTTATTTTATGAGCTAAAGGATTGAATTATTTTTGAAAAATAAGAGCGACTGTCAACTTTATAAATAACGCTATTATTAACGGTTTAATTTCCAAAACGCTCTCCTGTAAAGTTAGCTAACTTTGAGATTGTACACTATTCATGAGAAGCATCGAATTGTTTATCATGCAAAAAAAATGTATTCGTGTTCTTGTTAATATAAGTAAACGTAAGAGCTGTAAACCACACTTCATAAAACAAAAAATACTATCCCTAGCCTGCATATACATCATGGAAGTTGGTAAATTCGTGAGGAAGCATCCCGATCTCTTCACATTTGATAGTAATCCCAGACCTTGCTAAAATTAAGTACCACCCCAAAGCTGCAAATTTTCAAACAAAGTCCATTCTATAGAATCTTTCGTATTAATAACATGTTACCACAAGCAATAAGAAATGAAAATAATTTACATCTTTTTGTAATAAACTAAACCTGTTCTAAAACAGTTCTAAAATGCTATTACACGGTTAAGGAGTTCTTAAGTGACAAAAACTGTAAATACTCGTAAATATGACCAAATGACATACGAGTAATTACCACAAAGTGACACCACACCTGATAATAAAATATGACCACAAATAATTGACCAAGATTAAATAACTTATATCAAATTAATATAAACATATAATTAAATATTGATATACCTTATTGTAATTGCCAAGTTATTTGTACTAATGGATTGATAATTGCATTGTTTAATTAATATTTCATTATTTAATACTGCATGATATGTTGGAATGTTTGACCATTTTTAATTTAATTGTAAAAACAGTAATTTATAATAATATAATAAATGACAAGTATTAGGAGTTTATACAATTAATGGCAAAGTAATTATTATAATTTGTAACTCCGATCGCGATCTGCTATTTATGTTGCAGTGCTCTTGCTGGGTGCATGTACTAATGTAACTCATATCATTACACGTACATGTAAGCAATAAATAAATAAATAAAAAGATAGTAACCGCATTGCAATCCCGCAAAGGAAAAATAATTAAAAAATCCATTGGAATGTAAAGGAGTCCCGGATTAATCAGGGCTATAAAACAAAGCGAGCCGGCATTAATAAAACAACGCGGATTGGCGGAAAGCCTTCGTGGGGCTTAGATTAATTGACTGGTGATACTGGGAACTCTCACGGGATAGGGAACAAAGACAGGAGTGAAATGGAACGAGTCGGTTATCAACAATCTTGAGGATAAAAAGGGTAGGGCTTATAGGCTGAAGCGGATGATGTAGGTATGATGCATTATCAATTCTGGTTTTGTCGGTTGCTACCAAATATAAATTCGAGATTTTCTAAAATTTTAGTAGTTGTAGATAACGAGTGATGAAATAATGTAGGTAAAACTCGTAATAATAAAACTTCGTGTACGGTAAAGCCTAATTAGGTCTACTATGTGGGTCTAAATACTGAGGACCTAAAAAGGCCGCATCGCAGAATCATAATACGAATCATATTATGATTCATATTATGAATTGAGTGCAATTCATCATATTCAAATTCTGTTTGACAGCTTTGTATGAATATTCGTAAAATGGTCACAAATGACACTTTAGCAATGCCCAATTTGTGGACCATTTTACGAATATTCATACAAAGCTGTCAAATATAATAATTGCTTATGATGAATTGCACTCCATTCATAATATGAATCATAATATGATTCGTATTATGATTCTGCGATGCGGCCTTTTTAGATCCACTATTCTAATTTTAGTAATACAAACACATACATACATGGTCAGGGTAAAAACTTTTAACTGGTATATAAGGTGTTTTAAAGTGTGCCATCTATATAGAAGTATGCGAGCATTTTACGTAAAATTTTAGTAACTATTCGTTAAAAGAATGAAATGTTTTAAAGTCAGTCACCCTTCGTCAGCACAACGATGTTTTCCCGAAATCATTTACACTCGCCGTTGACTGTACTGTGGACTGACTGTACACGTCAGAGCGGAATCAAGTTAACAAATTGAATAGGATTACGCAATTCCTTAAGTAAATTTGCAGGATTGCAAAGGAAGTCTATCAATCTCCATCTTATGTGGTAACATGTGCTGGATACTAGATAGTAATGTGATTCAGAAACAAATCTCGTATACCTAATGGAATCAGCTGCTAGTATAGAAAGTGTATTTTTAAAGCAAGGAATTCTCTAAGAGATTTATTTAGAGATTATATTAATTTGAGGAGCACAGTACTACACTCTATGAAAATTTGATTTATATGTATAAAAATTATTGAGATTTGATGCGAATTTTATTATTCATCGCTTAAACACTACAGAGAAATAAAAATAAACTTGCCTTTCCAACGTACAGTAAGCTCCTTATCAAGCTATACTGTTTGAACTTTGGACCGTTCTTATGTCGCTTGTAATAGTGGCGGTTTTCGTAGTGTAAATGTATAGCTTGAATGGGAGCTTACTGTACAGGCTCGTTTAAAAGGAAATTAATAACTTTTCACAACAAGTTGCACACATTATTGATTGCTTTTCATAAGTTTAAAGCGCATGTGGAAAACACTTATGAGTAAAGGTTACTAAGTCAACGATTATGTGAATGATGCCAAATGCCTATGTTTGGTGTTAATAGACCAGCATTGTTACTATGTTAAGAAACGTTGTTATGTATAATTATTTATGTAAAGAAGTACTTAACTGTTGTGTATAATACCAAAATAATTTATTGTAAGTATTTCGCTTGAAGTTTTGGGTTTAATTGTTTGGAATTTGGAAAAATCCTTCTTTAGTGGGCGCCTACATAAGCCAAAGAACGCCACCACCGAATCATATTTTTAGCTCCAGTAGTTTGGGCTCTAGGTATGTTCACATCTCAGTGCAAGGCTCGGATGTCGGTTAAATTTTCAAACCGTTATCATGTACCTACTTGGCGCAAAACCCTTTCATTGCGGTTCGTTCCAGTTAACCGTGTTTTAAACCGGTTTTTGCAAGAGTTTTTACATTAAGAGGACTGTGAAGTGCCAATTTATGGCTCGAGTATGCACTTTAAAAAAAGCAGTTTGTTGCACACCGCTTAGAGTTGAAAGTCCGAGGCAAGTGCCTACATTTCTTATTGAAATGTTGTTTTGGGCGATAACTGTTTTACCCCTCTAAACCTTGACGAAATTAGACACTTTTGGTCTCATTAGATTCAGTATACCTTAATCTATGTTTGTACGTGTTGCTTTTTTTGTAATTCAGTATAATTAGTCAAAAAGTAAAAAAATGCTCAAGGTAATTTTTAAGTCTTAAATATGGATATTTAGATGCTAATCCATACTTAATATATATATACATATATATATTATATATTAATATTATAAATGGGAAAGTGTGTGTGTGTGTTTGTTTGTCCGTCTTTCACGACAAAACGGAGCGACGGATTGAAGTGATTTTTTAAGT
This sequence comes from Schoenobius gigantellus, assembly GCA_963935595.1. Taxonomy (NCBI): domain Eukaryota; kingdom Metazoa; phylum Arthropoda; class Insecta; order Lepidoptera; family Crambidae; genus Schoenobius; species Schoenobius gigantellus. The sequence goes on along the minus strand of OZ012555.1, from coordinate 6,742,002 downwards.
GGAGATAGTTGAACGGATGGAGAGTGACATAGGCTACTTTTTGTCTCTTGCTAACCCCCCACTTCCCTAAAATAGGGGGTGGAAGTTTGTATGGAGCATTCCGCAATTTTCAAGGTAGAAAGGTAAAAATTGGTATGCGAACTATTTGTGACTAACAAAAAAATCGTGCATCATTTTTTTTTGGAAATCTGCCCCCAACCCCTTAAAAGAGGGGGTGAAATTTTATTTGGGACTTTTTGCAGTTTTCAAGGTAGGAAGCTAAAAATCGGTACACAGACTCTTTGTTACCAATGAAAAATACCTGCCTTATTTTTTTTTTTGAAATTATCGGTGTTACCCCGAATTTAACGCGAGCGAAGCCGCGGGCAAAAGCTAGTAATTTATATTCTGAGCAATATTACTTCAAAATCAAAACTTACAAACCTAAATCTTTATTATATCTACAACATTTCCAAAAATTATGAAAAATGGACTATGTAAAGAGGGAGAAAAGCGTTATCGCTTTTTGTATGAAAATTTACAGCTTCACAATCCTCTTAAGGATTTTAGCAATAACTCGATTTGGAGTAATAAATTTCTTCCTCCATGGGAAACCATCTGGGCCACTAGACCACGGAGGCAGTTTTTAATACAGTTGTCCAATACTTAGGATAAAGCTAATAGGTTTCTTGCGCCCATTCCTCTTATTAACTAAAAGACGTCCTGATTGGGTAGTAGCTAAAAAATTAAATGACTCAAAAGAGCTTTAGCACTAGGATTTTCTCCTGTGTCGTGGGTGCAGTTACAAACATAGAATATCACATGCACATACGCCCAGACCGGAACAAATTACTGTAGGCCATAAAAAATATTTGTCCCGTACGGGAATCGAACCCGCGACCCGTTGCGCAGTAGGCGATCATTCGACCTCTGTGCTACATAGCTTATGCCACGGTTATAAACGCAATAATTTCGGTATCACGCACATGTGGCCAACTGCTTAGTGTCAATTACATGCAGAACGTTCTAAGAAGCCCTTTTTGACAACCGTCTCCCCATAGCTTATCCGTCAATTTTGACAGATAAATAAGGGGATTACAACTGTTAAAACGGGCTTTTTGGAACGTGGGGGCTGTACTATGTTTTTATTGCTTTAAAGGACAGACGAGCAGACGGCCCACTTTGAATGTATAACTCTTCTTAAGTCTCGCTTGAAAATTGACTTATTATAGCGCTTGGGAAACACAGCAGTAGGAAGTTCATTCCTAAGTAGAATGAGCGCTGAAAACGAACCGTGCTAGGCGATATTGCTTCCAGCCCCCCAACCATGATCGCCCAAAACAATATTAAAATCGCGCTGAGAGCGAGATGGCGCTATACGCAGCAAGAGCGGTGTCTCTGTTTCAATATTGTTTTAACCTTGCTATAAGCGATCATGGTAAGACCCCAGGTAGTAGGGATGAACTGTATTACTGTGTTGAGTGGTACTGTTTAAAAAGTGACGTTGGTCACAACAAGTCCAACAGTTCCTCGGCGCACTCACCGCTGAAAAGTCGATAGAAGATACAGAGAGATGCGAAGTCCCTCATCCATTTGTTGATAGGTCAATGAGCAAAGTTAGTTATAAGCACATGTCAGGAAAAAAATTGAAAACTGTAAATATGTACATAGTTAAAATACTTTTACATGATATCAACATCCTCAAATATCAATAATATCCAAACACACGCATCAAATGATCACTATTGAAGCATTAAAACATTGAAACACATTCCATTGCCATAATCAACACTCATTAATATCCCCATAGAAATGTAGTTGGGAACAAGTTAATTTAATAACACAGAGAGCGTGTAATTAATTATTTCATTGAAATCCTCTCGAATGGTTAATCTGTTGGTACGTGTTATGTGTGACTTAAGCTCAATCCACACATTTCCGGGCCGTGCCCGGGACGTGAGCGGGACGTGTTCCCGCAGTGGCTTGAAAAAATATCATTGCGTACTTTTTATATGAACTCGATCACACACGTCCGTGTCCGGGCCGGCGACGGAGCTTCAGTGCCCGAGCCGATACCGTGACGTGCGCCCGTCCACCGACATTAGCAGTGCACGTCCGAGTTTTATTTTAAAAAAATGTATGACGAGTTATTAATAGAAGCGGTATGCAACTCTGCCGTTTTAAACAAAGTCATAATGCATATTGGTTTCCGTAAATAGTGCTACAGGAGTACAGATTGAAGTTGGTGACCCTGACGTGGCACGGATCTCCGGTCTTGCCACGGACACGGACCGGTCACGTCCCGGGCACGACCCGGATGTGTGTGGAAGCGTTGCCAGACGTCCCGATTTTGGTGGGACGTCCCGATTTTTAAATCAAAATTAAATGTCCCGCGCGAGACAGGCTCAGTCCCGCTTTTCGGGGATAATTCTGCCGTGCGTGGAGCGTGCTGAGAAAGCACGATCGGGTGGCACTGACAATTGTATTTTTATTAAAATACATTTTCTATTGCTATTTTTGCTATCTACCTAGTGTTACATTGTAACACCGTTTTTTCTTAAAATTTCATAAAACACTAATTTTGCAAAAACACTTTGTTTTCACTGTAGTTTTAACCCAAATTTCACAACTAAAATCGTAATTACAATAACTTTGTCAATGAATTTCACAATGTCAATGTCAAGTGTCAACGTCAACGTCGTTTCACGTCACGTCAGTGACATTTGCAATTATCTTTGGTCATTATTCAATTTTTGCATAAACAAAATAAATCTCGCGTTTATCCTGGCCTTATTTACAAAGATAGTTTTTTTTCGCCCAAAATCCCGTGCTTCCATTTAGGTGGGTTGATTTTCTCAAAATTCGGAATTTGACATTTAGACCGTTTGTTTTTTATCTTTTTTTGGAGACTAAGAAGAATATTATAATAAAATATACTTAAAGTTATAGATCATATAATTATGGTTTCGTCGAATAGAATTCGGAAAGCATTCACAGTTTGTTTATGGTTAATTTACATTACGTTTTGTTTTCCAACCAAACTTATAACTTTGGCTGGAAATACTTATTGTAGATTGTAGAATTTCGAAAGATCCGTATGTTGACCTGACACATCATGACACACATGTTGTGAAATGAATTTGGTTTTAGGGAAGGTTCCGTCGCCAATACGACGCTTAACATTCGGTGAACGGACCTCGATTCTAGTATGTGCGTAAATAGAACGCGCCCATTTTTCACCCTAGTCTTTGAACGCGTCTTTCGTCTATGTTATGATCTCCGAACTGGTTAGTCTGTGAGACATCGACCGAAGAAATTTGTTATTGATTCGAAGATCATAAAGTATTTAAATTCATTTCTGCGAATAAAATCCATAGGTATTTCTCCCGTTTTCCGTGTGAATTTAATTTGAAAAGCTACAGTGAGACTTCAAAAGTCAGTTATTTTCGTTTTCAGTTTGGCGAGCAAAAGCTCAGGAAAATCATATTTTTAATCGCCGGCGCGCGATTCATTGAATTAGTTGGATAAATAAATTATATCAATAGATAATACTCCGCCCACACTAAGGTATCTAATTAACTTATTATATTTCATGATTTAAAACAGATTTTGTTAATTTTACTTTTATTAGTGGGTATATTGATTATTAAATCAAACATATTACATTTCCAAAATTCGCCATTTCCAAAATTTAAAAGTAACCATTCTGAACCAATTGCTGCGCACTTAGGCGTTGCAAAAACATATAAAAGATTAAAATTACGGTATTTTTGGCCCGGTATGCATAAAGATACCGAGGAATTTATTAAAAATTGTGCCACTTGCAACTCGTATAAACATAGCTCACTAGCGCCACCTGGCTTTATGGGGAACCCAAGGTCTGCTGTCGACCATTCCAGTGCATCAGCATTGATCTAGTTGGTCCACTGCCGATGTCTCGACAGCAAAACACCTTTTTACTAGTAGTTGTGTGTTGTTTTACAAAATATTGTTTATTATTTCCTATACGGCGTGCAACGGGCAAAGTTATAGCGCAAAGGTTAGAAGACCATGTATTTCTGGTTCACGGAATACCACAGACTGTGATGTCTGATAATGGCTCGCAATTTATAAGTCATGAGGTTCAGGCATTATATGAAAAATACAATATTCCGCAAGTACATTTGGGTCCAGTTTATTGTCCACAAGTTAATACGGTGGAACGTTATAACCGCACAATAATCACTGCAGTTTCCTCGTTTGTTGAGAACGATCATAGAACGTGGGATATTAACATACATAAAATACAATTTGCCATGAACACCTCAGTAAATGAGTCTACTTCTTATGCTCCTTTCATGCTAGTACACGGTAGGGAAGCTGTCACAGATGGTAGTATTTACCGTGGTTTCGAAGATCTCCAAGAGTTGGTTGTGGTACCACGCGATACTCATGCGTCTAATATTGGCCACCTCGGTGACATTTTCATCAAAGTCCGAGAGTCGTTGCGTAAGGCCCATGAAAGGAATATAAAATACTATAACAACAAACGCAGAGATATCTCATTTAATGTTGGTGATTTTGTGTGGAAGCGTACGTACAAGCAGAGTTCTGCTAATAAATATTTTACTGCTAAACTTGCCCCTAAATATGAGCGTTGTAAAATTATACGTAAACTTTCCCGCCTCGTCTATGAGCTCGAAGACGAGAACGGAAAATACATAGGCAAGTGGCACATAAAAGATTTTAAAAATTTAGATACTTCGAGTGACTAAATTACATACCTAATAACATAATACCTACTTAATTTTCATTTCTATGCTCTTATGAAAATAGCGATATTTGTATAAGCATTTAAACTATTTAGGCACCGCGGGTGCGGCGGTCACAGAATACCCACCCCGCCATTCTTCCTGGCGTCTCGTAGAACCCGAGTGTAGGATAACGCGCCATATAACATCTGGCGGCGTTTTTGCATGTGTCTGTTCCTGTCGTTTTGTATTGATTTGCCTTGCTACTTAAGTTTCCATATACCTAACATCTTCAAAATTGATATTACCATTACATAAGTACATTAATATCTAAAACACAAATATTATACGTGTCTTAGTTCATGATAATAAATAAATAAATATATTATTACTACCATTACATATATAAAATGGATATTACTTCTTTAGTATCTGATACCAGAATTAAAGAACAAGTATGTACTTATTATAACTGTTATGTGGTTAGATAGATGCATTTAGCACAAGATCACAAATATAAACGTGTCTTGTTCATTATTTTTTATATGTATTCTACTCTAATCAACAAAATTAATTTTGAATTCCTCACAGGAGCGGTTTGCAACTCTAGAAATAAGCCTTTGCTATATTCTTATAATGGAGGAAGTTACATCTAGCTGGAAACATAGGAAAATCAATATCGACGATCAGGGGCAACGACACATGCAACTCATTTTTTTATTATTTCCTTTTTATTGTTTTTTTTTACTTATTATTTGACGATTAGAGTCAAAATGTCTGTAATAACGACATCTACCGGTGGTTGTTGACATTACTTGCTATAATCTGTTAGTGTCGAGATATACTTATTTAACAACGCCATCTCGGCGTCAGTACTGACACTACAGGTTTTTTTTTATTTTTATTACTTTCTTATATTTGATGGGCATAGGATATAATGCTTTTTGCCTATTTATCACAGCCATATAGGTGCTAGCAGCAGTAGTTTCGCGCTAGATTTTGTCACCTTATTGGTGAATGTTGTTTTTTTTTATTACAATCTTTAACATACCATATTAATGGATTTACGTAGATTTAAGGTGCATGCATGTTAAATATTCTTTATTTACACACGTTTATATTTAAAGCTTTATTTTTTATCTTATACAAATAAATAAACTTATTAAAAAAAAAAGATAACGTTAGGCGTAATTGGGTACAGAGTTTATCACGAAGGAATAGTTTTTAAGTACCTAATTGATTCTATTTATGATAATTTTGTTTGGTTGGTTAGGAGGTTTTGAGGCTGACGAGGCGTCAGACGAATTCCCTACGTGAATTCTATCGTGGTTGGGGGGATACTGTAACACCGTTTTTTCTTAAAATTTCATAAAACACTAATTTTGCAAAAACACTTTGTTTTCACTGTAGTTTTAACCCAAATTTCACAACTAAAATCGTAATTACAATAACTTTGTCAATGAATTTCACAATGTCAATGTCAAGTGTCAACGTCAACGTCGTTTCACGTCACGTCAGTGACATTTGCAATTATCTTTGGTCATTATTCAATTTTTGCATAAACAAAATAAATCTCGCATTTATCCTGGCCTTATTTACAAAGATAGTTTTTTTTCGCCCAAAATCCCGTGCTTCCATTTAGGTGGGTTGATTTTCTCAAAATTCGGAATTTGACATTTAGACCGTTTGTTTTGATCTTTTTTTGGAGACTAAGAAGAATATTATAATAAAATACACTTAAAGTTATAGATCATATAATTATGGTTTCGTCGAATAGAATTCGGAAAGCATTCACAGTTTGTTTATTTACATTACGTTTTGTTTTCCAACCAAACTTATAACTTTGGCTGGAAATACTTATTGTAGATTGTAGAATTTCGAAAGATCCGTATGTTGACCTGACGCATCATGACACACATGTTGTGAAATGAATTTGGTTTTAGGGAAGGTTCCGTCGCCAATACGACGCTTAACATTCGGTGAACGGACCTCGATTCTAGTATGTGCGTAAATAGAACGCGCCCATTTTTCACCCTAGTCTTTGAACGCGTCTTTCGTCTATATTATGATCTCCGAACTGGTTAGTCTGTGAGACATCGACCGAAGAAATTTGTTATTGATTCGAAGATCATAAAGTATTTAAATTCATTTCTGCGAATAAAATCCATAGGTATTTCTCCCGTTTTCCGTGTGAACTTAATTTGAAAAGCTACAGTGAGACTTCAAAAGTCAGTTATTTTCGTTATCAGTTTGGCGAGCAAAAGCTCAGGAAAATCATATTTTTAATCGCCGGCGCGCGATTCATTGAATCAGTTGGATAAATAAATTATATCAATAGATAATACTCCGCCCACACTAAGGTTGTAACGATCCAACCTAACGTCAAACGGAACCCTAAATAGAAAACCCCTTTACACAGTTCTATTCGTAGTTTTACTAACAATTTACGCCTTTAAAAGAAACGCACAAAATTGCTTTGATTTGTATGAAGTTTGGCCAATGATCGACTAGTGATTTTATTAGGATCTACGTTGCAACCGCTTAATTAACCCAAGATCTTTTCCAAGTGGATAGATATAGAACTCCTATTGCCGAAACTATTCCTATACCTTATTTATTCTATCAAACATGATCAAACGCTTATTGAACTCGCTACCATAGTAACGAAATAACAATCTGTTCTTTTGAGTGAATTTTACGATCTCAGTAATGAGAAAACAAATGTTTTGATTTTTAAGTATGTTACCGCCGCTGTCTTTACTTTCTGAAACTAACATTGGGATTTTGATACCTTCAGGAAGGTAGTCCCTTAACCCTCGGGCTCCATAAGATTCCAAATGAACCTTACTCGCCCTACCAACATACTTTATAAACTACTAAAGTTCTCTACGCTTGAGAATTACATCCTTTCAGAACTTTAGTTTTGTAGAGAAGAAAGGAGCGAAAGAAACTCTACCAGTTCATATTCTCAATACATTTGAGATTAATCTCTAAGACATTTAATGTCTTAGCAAAATTAGCTTTACGTTGAAATAATGATGATGAAACTTACATGAGATCTTTATCACAATTTCCATTTTGCACAACACAAAGTAATCACTTCAAATAGCACATATCACTTTAGTTTTAGCAAAGAGTTCAAGATTTCGGCACCGATCCATAGTGTGAATAATTCGTCAATTCGTAGATAAAGAAGATGTGTCGGAGATGTCGTCGAAGGGAACAACTCTCCAGTGCCTAACCTTCTGACACTGAAGCAAATATTTTTTAGTAATAGTCGACTAACGTGCCTAACCTTCTGACACGTTGCCGTTGCAGATAATGTTCCCAATATAATATTATCCCTCCACATCTCTTCAGTTTTTTATATGTAAGCACAACCACTTCACAGTGCCAAAATAATTCACTCACGAGTCAAATAGTGCATCAAACACAAAGCTCTTATTAGAGCGGACTTCATAGTCGAGCTCAATGGAAAATATGATCCAAAATCCACTCAATATTCTCAGATATTGGAATAAGCCACTAGAATCTCTTCGAGAAACTAGGAATAAATATAATCGTTGCAGGTTTCCTTCGGAGGGACCTGAATAAACGGTGCAGGTTTCTTATAGAGGGACCTGAATATAGCGTTGCAGGCTTCCTTTCGGAGTGACCTGAATAATCGGTGCAGGTTTCATATAGAGGGACCTGAATAACGGTGCAGACCTCTTACAGAGGGATCTGAATAACGGTGCAGGTTTCTTATAGAGGGACCTGAATGAATAGCGTAGCAGGCTTCCTTTCGGAGTGACCTGAATAATCGGGTGCAGGTTTCATATAGAGGGACCTGAATAAATAGCGTAGCAGGCTTCCTTCGGAGTAACCTGATTAGATTCAGTAAAATTAATAGTTAATTTCATTGATGAAGATGATGAAGATAATGATTTTAGTTTAAGGGTCCCTACCTGATGTATCGTGTCTAACCGAATCTATAAGCTTCAATTTGTGTAGTTCAATAAGAACAAACTAACCCCATTTTAGTTATTTAAACGTGTGGTGTGTTGCGTTGTCTTACGAAGTGCAATGTAAGACACCTAACATTAAAAGAATAAGAAAGCGAGGTGAGAAGGGCCTCTGTGTGCCTATTTCCCTATACTCGTGTATGCGCGAGCACGGGCAGGTGGATTGGGATCGCCGTGTGCTCACGAACCCTATATACGTGGTGTAAATATACATATATAAATAGAGGACCAGCTTCTTTAGTCCATGCGTAGCTAAACGGGTGCAATTAAGGCATGGGTCCACTTCGACAGTCCCCCCGCCGCTAAACACTTCCCAAAGAAACCAGGGAACTTGAGCCACTATGTCGGTAAAGAGTGACTGCGCTGATATGTTCCAAACAACGCCCTCCCCGAAGGGAGTTAAAACCACAGTCTGTCGTAATCTCCGTCAGGTGACCCGACCGTGGTCCATCGAACCATGTCGATGTTTTAGGTCTTCACAATTCGATATTCGAACTCGAAACACTAATATCTTAAAATTCACAAATCTTTGCAAACACAAATTAATTCAAATGAAATATGAAAAATCAAAGAGCGCGACGAAGACCAACCGGCTTGCACGAAATTCCGTAATGTTCCCATTCAATAAATGCCTGTGACATTCCTGTCAAAATCAAATCCTTCCCAGTTTAAAATATTATTTTTAATTGTCATATTTCTACAACAATACTTCTTTGATGAAATAATTGACCGGACGAAAACATGGAGATAAAATCAATGGAGACGCTTCGACCATTGAGCTAGATTTGGTTTCGTTACAATCGACCCCCAAAGTTTTTGAAATTTACTGGAGAAAACTTTTAAACCCCTGACTAGTAAATTATTTGACTCATCTCAACTTCCAACACAACAACGAAGAAACGTTATAAGTTTAGTAAATTAGTATCTCAAAATGTATTTTATGTGGTGTGTTTTTAACCTGAACTGATTACTCTTCATCCAAGAATCAATAATAAATCCAAACTCCTTTTGAACTAATCTAGTAAGGCTCCACCCTCTAGCTTGGCATGCTCCGAGAAGAAACTTCCGGTCGTTAGTGGGAAACCCGCCCTAATGACGTCCAATGTATCTACCTTGACTACCCAGGCCTTGGTTTAGCAGCGGCAGCACAAAGCATTTTCATTGGCCCTACATCAAAACACTCCAAACGTCCAAAGGCAAACATTACTATCCCACTTCAAAAGAGTATAAGCTGTTACATCCCTTCCGAGACAAATTATAACCAGCCAGGAAAATGTAGAGTGTCATTTCAGTAGTGGTCCTAGCTTCTTGTGGAGTAAGGAAATGTCTTCAATTTTAGCTAAACTAAGCAGTTAGTGCCAAACAAAATTAAACCTAACACCAAGACACATATGAAGACAATCCTTTGTTCAGAGTCGTGTTTTGAGATACCAACCCATTAAACTACTATCTATTAAAACCAGTTGAACAAATCTTTGGACCTCCCAAGTTCTTTCTTCATAAATAAAAATAATATTATATAATACATATAACATTCTTCATGCATCTGTTTTCCCTCTCTATCATAACAAAGCCCCAAAGATTCCCCAACTAGCTATATAGATAGTTTATCGCAATGAAACTCAACTTCTGATTCATTTACCATTAATTTTTGTAAAACCTTCCCCTTTTCCAAATTAATTCACCCTATAGTTAACTTTAATATAACGTGAATTTGTACAAGCAGCGATCGGTCCTCACAGTTAATGATTACATTTCGAGAATATCGACACCTTGGTAATTTTCATAAAATATGCTCCGAAAATTCAATTATATGTATATACACCACGTTCGTTGTCAGTGTCCAGTGCTCATGTCATTTCTAAGTTCTAAAACCAGTTATTTAACCTAATCGATCTTATAAGACTTTATCAAAATGTATATTTTGAGTTTGAACATTGAACTTTATTCATTTATTGTACTAAATTCCCTTCCTACGGATCCTAAACAAACTATCTGTTATGTCTATTTTAATTCTAATAGACATAACGACCCCCCGCCTCTATAATTGCTTACTGTTATCTTCTCAACCAATCCTAACCAAAATATCTTATTCAATACACTTTTGTCCTAACGACCCCCCGCCTTTATGATTGTTTACTGTTATTTTATCAAATCTTAAACAAAATATCTTAATTGACCTAACGACCCCCCGTCCTTATGACTGTTTGCTGTTATTTTCTCAAATCTTAAACAAAATATCTTAATTGACCTAACGACCCCCCACCTTTATGGCCTATAAGAACGAACGCTGTCACCATCCTGAAAAGGTATCGTAAATGTATTCTAAGCATAATTTCCAGTTAATCCTAATATCAATTGTTACGACCCCCAAGACTCAATTAAATTCGATTTAAGCCTTCAGACTCAGTTTCATAATAGTACATAATATTTTTCCCAACAAGAAATATTATTTCTTTAATGAACAATATAAATTTTGTTATTTATTATTATTAGTTGATTGGTAGAGGATACTTCAAGCACTAAGTCCGGCTTTTGTACACCTTAGTATATGTCTTATACGTACGAGTACTTACAAGATAAAGTTTCGGTGCTATATTCTTTGAATATTATGAAATCCCTTGTGATCGTACTATAGTTTGATAAAGGTTGCCTGACAGAAATTGCCCATGGCAATAAGGTCACCATTTTGTTCTTTTTAGTATGCTTTGTCCAGTTATTTATTATCAAAAAAAATGTTTCTAACTATCTATGAACTGGTTCCCCCCCACTATGAGTAAGGCAGTAAGGTACGATGGCCTTCTTTTAAATAAATAATTTTTTTGAATTCAATTATAATAAAATAAATGGATATTCATTAGTTGCTTTAACAGGTATGAAATTTGTGGCGTGGTGTGTTTTTCAACCAACTTGAATAAACCATAATAAACCGTCGGAGACTCTGAACAATAGGCATCACAAGCATGAACAAATATCACCGCACCTCCTTATTACCGATATCCGGACAAGTAGTCGGTTGTGAGGCGACTAAAGTCAGAAGGAGTTATCCGTAGAGTGCAAAGGCCCCCTCAGAGACTGCAAAGACCTACAGGTCTCGTCCCAGTTTTGGTAAAACATCAACGGAATATAAGTGATAGCTATCCAACTGCTCCTTCTTCCCTATCCAGAATAACCTCTAGCCCATCATAATTTCCCCAAGTTGGTGCTTGTATAGTGTGCGAATTTGGCATTAGGGCAGCCTGTGCCCTGCGTGTAGGGTATGGATTTTTGTAAATATTATAGTCCCAGACAAGATTTTATTTCAACTCGCTTAAGAACCTTATTTAACCTAACACCAAACAGTACAGAAATCCATTGCAGTATAGTGTCACCTGGTCAAGCAATCAATAAATAAGACCCAACAGAAGTTCTTACGTTAATATCAAAGCCATCATTCCATCCCACCTTAGTAAATTTCGAAACATCTTTCACAATGCGAAACCTAAACGCTCACTAGCCAAGTCAACTTAGCAATAGGGCTTGTGAACGATCGCAATATTATATTAATATAAGTGAAGCAAATGTCAAAGAAAATAGCAACCAAAACACAAAGGGATAAATTCTATCACCCGTTCGGGAGCTGCGAGTAAGAGATGCTCCTCGTATACTCGAATTTAAAAAATTGTTATTGTCTCCATTTTCCCAACGTTACAGTATTTTTTTTAAATACACAGATATTCCTGTCGGAACGATCGAAAGAATTCCTCGAAACCTAAAGAATAGCAAAAGATAAAGATATACCTACATCAAATTGTAACTCTTCTAATAAACCCATATTAGATTTATACTATAATCAATATAATTCCTACCCGTAAGTCTATCCACTATTGAAATCTTATATTTGCCCAAACAAAGCTCCTTAATAAAAATTAATATTGGTTTTTATTGTAAAACCGTACGTATAGACTCCTCGTAAGGATTATCTTTTTTTGCACCTAGTACTGGATAACGCTCACACAATATCCTGCCTAATGTGTTGACCGTACAGATATTACTGTTTTAAAACCTAGGTTTTCATTTCCGTATACATATCTTACACTAGCATGTCCGCAGCCCCGCTTACGCGAAACAGCATGATCACTGCGTGATGTTATATTGCCCGATTCATCGAGGATCATTTATCGAGGAATGTGTGGGCATGGTCTATCCAGCACTCAGGGAACTCCTCAAATCGAACCAGCAGTTCCGATGACTAAGCGCATTCACCCTAATCAGCAAACTCAACAGCTGTAAAATTTTAGTGAGTTTAGTTTGACCCTCGAAAATATCGGCGACACAGCCGTCATAATACCAATCTGTCTATAAAACTATTTTAAAAGCCTTTAGTTTTTCAAATCTGTATTTATATAAGGGCTGTGTATAATATTTATAATTTTTTGGCTTTGCCTAAAAATAAAACGCGTAATCTTTTATGCGCTGACAGTTCGACTGGCAGAAATTCCCCCTAAACTTAAGTCCACCCTTGCTACAATTTCACTATATTCTCCTCTTTGTATAATATTTATCATTTTTAGCATTTCCTAATAATAAAACGCACAAACTCTAACACACTGACAGGTTGACTGGCAGAAATTTCTACTATACATAAGTCCATAAATTCCCCAATTCATTACGCAATAGAGAGATTTTGCTGTTGTATATCTCTTTATTGCACATTTTATACATAGAAAAAGATAACTAGAGGCGTGGTAAAGACGAACTTGTGTCCGTACTGGATTACTTCCTTTTTTTTCTTTCCTTCATATTTCCTTTTCAATTTTCTTTTAATTTTTTTTATTTTTTTCCAAATCTTTCATAAATTACACAAGAAGATACGTAATTTTTGCAGAGGTAAGCGCGGATTCGTAAAGAGTATGATAATTCTATGGCTTGTTATATTAATCTTATTCTTTTAATTTCTATCTCGATAATCGCTTAGGATTGGTTTTGATAGGCAATGATAAGCAATATTACTATCCTATCAAATATCATTGCATAATAAATAATATACGCAATTTTATTCCACCAACCTATTACTACCAACAATACGAGTACAGACATATTTCCGTATTTATTCATATTATACCTATTTCCGTGGAGCTTGGTGGCACATTGACGCGTGCGCTCAGCGAACGATAACTAAAGTTAAGCAACGTTCGCTATGGTCAGCCCTATGATGGGTGACCAAAATAAGCAACAACTCAAATTTTAATTTACGACTGCACACATTTCCAAAACGCTCAAAATAATGTAATTACCGATTAAGTTCCAAGTAGATTTGTCTTACTCTCTGTCAAGTTATAAATGTAAAATCAAATCTGCCTAACTTTCAGTTTGTTTATTACGCTTACTCAACTACGCTTCCTACATTACCTAATACTAAAACAATGTAGTGCATGTTTTGAGTTCAAGTTTAGGAATTTTGAGCACCTCTAGATAGTCGGCAAGGGTTGCCCTAGGAAAGTGCTCGCCAAACCCAGCTTGTATGTAGGATACACTGGAGGTACTCCCTCGCAGCACTGCCGTAAGTGTTAAGCGTATCGGACTTAGGTGATATATTAACACCCAAACCCCAACACAACTTTATGTTGATTCCATTGGGAATCGCGTATAGTATTATTGTATGTACAAATGATTTGAGTTCCGTTTGTTACATGTACTGTAAGAGTACTGTAAATATCATGCATGGCAAAACAAGTTACTAATGTAATGAATGTATAGAGTTCAAGTTTGAGAATATTGAACACCTCTAGATAGTCGACAAGAGTTGCCCTAGGAAAGTGTTCGCCAAACTCACTTGTATGTAGGATACACTGGAGGTATTCCCTCACAGCACTGCCGTAAGTGTTAAGCTGGCTCGACTAGGGTGATATATTAGCACCCAAAGCCTAACGCAACTTTATGTTGATTCCATTGGGAATCGCGTATAGTATTATTGTATGTACAAATGATTTGAGTTCTGGTTGTAACGTGTACTGTAAGGGTACTGTAAGTGTAATGAATGGCATGTTTCATGTTTCAACTACGCTTTGGCATTACGCATACTTTGGGTTCTAAATCTACCTTAAAATTAATCGAAAGACAGAATATACTTTTCATTCAAACTGAGAGAGTATTCATTAATTCGATTAACACGCTTCATTCCGATTTTTCATGAATAGAGAATTTCTAAAGCAAAAAATAAATATTTCAAGCTATTTTTTATTAAATGAAATCTCGCAAAAATCGATTAATTTATTCGAATGAACTTATGAGAAAATATTATACCATTATTCTATTTAGTCTGTATTCCTGTCAACAATAATTCAATTTATTTTGATTGTCAACAAAATCAAACAATTATAATTGCTACAAATTGTTAATTTTAATAGTGAGAGATAACATTTGTATATTATCCTACCTATATAAGAGATTAAATAGTATTCTCATTTTTTTGGTTTCAGATATTTATTTAGCCTGAAGAAAATAAACATAAGAAATTCGAAACCATAATTTCAGATCGGCTTGTTATATTTTCATTTTGTGCTATTGTGAGCTAACTCGCAACTATGAAATGACCTATTTATTGGCTTTTAACATGTTTATTTTACACAAGACAACCCGAATCAATTTTTCCGTGAAATTTATAAAATGAGTTTATTCTCGTGTGAGACATTTTTTCTTTCCCCTATCCTAACTATCTATCCACTTTGTCCATTTCACTGACAACAAATTGTGACTATTAAGTCACGAAATTACAAATCAAAGCAATATTATTTTACTACGAATTTATAATATCAACCTGATCACCATGACAACTCATGTTATTCTTATAACATGAAACAATAAGGTTCCCATCTGTGATAAATTTTATTCATAAGCCAGCCAGATTATTTTCATCCTGGTCACGGCACCAAATTGTAACGATCCAACCTAACGTCAAACGGAACCCTAAATAGAAAACCCCTTTACACAGTTCTATTCGTAGTTTTACTAACAATTTACGCCTTTAAAAGAAACGCACAAAATTGCTTTGATTTGTATGAAGTTTGGCCAATGATCGACTAGTGATTTTATTAGGATCTACGTTGCAACCGCTTATGTAACCCAAGATCTTTTCCAAGTGGATAGATATAGAACTCCTATTGCCGAAACTATTCCTATACCTTATTTATTCTATCAAACATGATCAAACGCTTATTAAACTCGCTACCATAGTAACGAAATAACAATCTGTTCTTTTGAGTGAATTTTACGATCTCAGATATGAGAAAACAAATGTTTTGATTTTTAAGTATGTTACCGCCGCTGTCTTTACTTTCTGAAACTAACATTGGGATTTTGATACCTTCAGGAAGGTAGTCCCTTAACCCTCGGGCTCCATAAGATTCCAAATGAACCTTACTTCGCCCTACCAACATACTTTATAAACTACTAAAGTTCTCTACGCTTGAGAATTACATCCTTTCAGAACTTTAGTTTTGTAGAGAAGAAAGGAGCGAAAGAAACTCTACCAGTTCATATTCTCAATACATTTGAGATTAATCTCTAAGACATTTAATGTCTTAGCAAAATTAGCTTTACGTTGAAATAATGATGATGAAACTTACATGAGATCTTTATCACAATTTCCATTTTGCACAACACAAAGTAATCACTTCAAATAGCACATATCACTTTAGTTTTAGCAAAGAGTTCAAGATTTCGGCACCGATCCATAGTGTGAATAATTCGTCAATTCGTAGATAAAGAAGATGTGTCGGAGATGTCGTCGAAGGGAACAACTCTCCAGTGCCTAACCTTCTGACACTGAAGCAAATATTTTTTAGTAATAGTCGACTAACGTGCCTAACCTTCTGACACGTTGCCGTTGCAGATAATGTTCCCAATATAATATTATCCCTCCACATCTCTTCAGTTTTTTATATGTAAGCACAACCACTTCACAGTGCCAAAATAATTCACTCACGAGTCAAATAGTGCATCAAACACAAAGCTCTTATTAGAGCGGACTTCATAGTCGAGCTCAATGGAAAATATGATCCAAAATCCACTCAATATTCTCAGATATTGGAATAAGCCACTAGAATCTCTTCGAGAAACTAGGAATAAATATAATCGTTGCAGGTTTCCTTCGGAGGGACCTGAATAAACGGTGCAGGTTTCTTATAGAGGGACCTGAATATAGCGTTGCAGGCTTCCTTTCGGAGTGACCTGAATAATCGGTGCAGGTTTCATATAGAGGGACCTGAATAACGGTGCAGACCTCTTACAGAGGGATCTGAATAACGGTGCAGGTTTCTTATAGAGGGACCTGAATAAATAGCGTAGCAGGCTTCCTTTCGGAGTGACCTGAATAATCGGGTGCAGGTTTCATATAGAGGGACCTGAATAAATAGCGTAGCAGGCTTCCTTCGGAGTAACCTGATTAGATTCAGTAAAATTAATAGTTAATTTCATTGATGAAGATGATGAAGATAATGATTTTAGTTTAAGGGTCCCTACCTGATGTATCGTGTCTAACCGAATCTATAAGCTTCAATTTGTGTAGTTCAATAAGAACAAACTAACCCCATTTTAGTTATTTAAACGTGTGGTGTGTTGCGTTGTCTTACGAAGTGCAATGTAAGACACCTAACATTAAAAGAATAAGAAAGCGAGGTGAGAAGGGCCTCTGTGTGCCTATTTCCCTATACTCGTGTATGCGCGAGCACGGGCAGGTGGATTGGGATCGCCGTGTGCTCACGAACCCTATATACGTGGTGTAAATATACATATATAAATAGAGGACCAGCTTCTTTAGTCCATGCGTAGCTAAACGGGTGCAATTAAGGCATGGGTCCACTTCGACAGTCCCCCCGCCGCTAAACACTTCCCAAAGAAACCAGGGAACTTGAGCCACTATGTCGGTAAAGAGTGACTGCGCTGATATGTTCCAAACAACGCCCTCCCCGAAGGGAGTTAAAACCACAGTCTGTCGTAATCTCCGTCAGGTGACCCGACCGTGGTCCATCGAACCATGTCGATGTTTTAGGTCTTCACAATTCGATATTCGAACTCGAAACACTAATATCTTAAAATTCACAAATCTTTGCAAACACAAATTAATTCAAATGAAATATGAAAAATCAAAGAGCGCGACGAAGACCAACCGGCTTGCACGAAATTCCGTAATGTTCCCATTCAATAAATGCCTGTGACATTCCTGTCAAAATCAAATCCTTCCCAGTTTAAAATATTATTTTTAATTGTCATATTTCTACAACAATACTTCTTTGATGAAATAATTGACCGGACGAAAACATGGAGATAAAATCAATGGAGACGCTTCGACCATTGAGCTAGATTTGGTTTCGTTACAAGGTATCTAATTAACTTATTATATTTCATGATTTAAAACAGATTTTGTTAATTTTATTTTTATTAGTGGGTATATTGATTATTAAATCAAACATATTACATTTCCAAAATTCGCCTTTTTCATCCCCTATTTCATTAAAAAAACCTGATAGTAAGCGGCATTTTAGTGGGATTAATGCATATATTGAGTAACACTTGTGAATTTCATGTTAAATTCTAGATTTTCACTATATTGAGTTTCACATCATACTTTGGCAAATAACTCACAAATTAAGCTGTTTTCTTTTTATTAATAGCAGTAATTATACACAAAATAGGTGCTCTCCCCTCCATATGTCCTTTTTATTAACTAACCAATAAGAAACTTTGACAATTCATTGAAAATTATGTTTGGAATTAACTTGCAATGTTTATTACATGAAATTCAAATGTATTGACTGGGATTCCTTCAGAACTCAGTGTTAGACCCACTGACCCTAAGATCATAGGCATATTTAATTATATTTTTTAACCTAACACTGTGCTATGAATCTCCAGGGCCGTTACCGGAGGCCGTAGGGCTCCGCTGCTTGACCTTACAGCTAGAAACCATAACAAAATAACCTAGTATCAAGGAGGAATTCTGTGGAATTACACAAGTAATATTAGAAACAGAGAATAATCTAAGAAACTGGAATTTTAAATCTCTGACCCGTGATCGCAGAAACTTAGCATCGAAGGTACGCTCTACTAACAACCGCTCCGGGGAAAGCTACTAATTTAAAAAAAAAGAAACCTATAACTATTTGTTGGTGTACTTTATTGCCCCTCATTTTATAGTTTTGTGCCCAATTTGTACCTGATTTTTACGTACCGAGATTGATCAAACAAACCTGAACCATCCTGCTCTTGGCTTGTATCAATTAAAGATTTAGTTAAGTGCTTTGCATTGATTTTGCAGGGATTTTGTTTACTTCAGTAACATTATGCATAAGTGAATTATAGTTATGTACCTACCAGAATAAAGCTTTTCATTTTGTATCGGACTAAAGGAATAAGTTTGTTTTTTTTTCTTTCAACTTTAAGATTTCCCTATATTTCTACAATTTAGCAAGACAAAGCACTACAACATTAACGTAATTTAAAACTCAAATATGATAAATACTTAAAAACATCTGCTTATATAGTATGTTTTTACTACGTCCCGCTTTCGACGAAAGAATTCCGCTTTTTTTACCTCAAAAAGTTTCAAAATCACGACAATTGCCAAAAAAAATCTGGCAACGCTGTGTGGATAGACCTTTAATGCCATAAGGCTGTATTTAAGTTGGCAGAAGTTTCGTTTAATTACCAGTGGAAAATTATGCGGATCTTGCCCCGACCCACTAGGAAATAGTGCCGAGACCAGTCGGAAATGGTTTCCCGGCTAACCTCAAAACTGAATATGATAAAATTCCTCTTCAACGAGTATCCAATCATAATATACTAGCTGTTCCCCTTAATTTTACCCTTGGGGGGACAGAAGTAGCCTGTAACTTGTCGGCTATTGGTGGCAACAAGTAATTATTTTTGCATAAGGCACTGGCAATGGTCGCAATTTAAGATCAGAAGCAGTGTGGTGCAACCGTGCGTGTGTTACGATTGATTTTTTTATTTTATTGCTACTAAGTTGGCAAACAAGCAAACTGCCCACCTGATGGTAAGTGGTAACAGTCACTTATAATACATGTGGCTTCTGTGAGATTCGCAGTAAAACTGCAACCCGCACAAGAACCACAGTGTACGTTGCCAACTTGTGACATCAGATGTAAAGTCACGGTACCCAGTAATTTCAGTGCCATATCTAAGGTTAGAGAATCTTTATTTCTCACAAGAATTTTACAATTCACTTATGCAAGAAACTTATACAAAAACAATAAATACTAAATACTAAACGAGCGTACCTATTTAAATAAACGTGTACAGGGTATTTGTAAATTATTTGTCTCCAGCTAAGTTGGCCACTCGCAGTAGAATACCCTCGCACAAAAGTTGTTCGCCACCGACTTAAAGGATAGCGGTGCAGCTCGAAGCGGCACGCGGGTTCACGTAAGATGTATCGTAGGTAAACTTATAAGTTTATATAAAGAGATTTTTTTGTTATTTAGTCTAAGGAATTATTACATTTAAACATATTTATATAGGTATAGTATATTTAATTGTAAATATTAGCTTATATCTTTAATAGTTATTTCGTATTTATTCATTTAACCTACGCCTATATTTTATTTGTTTTTTGATATTTTTGGTTTAAATAACTTTATACGTATTATCGTAGTTATTCGCATATTTCACATGTAATTATTTAGAACAATTATAATTATAATATCTTACCCTTCAAGCCGGAACACAGCAACGCAAGCACTGCTGCTTTGCGGCAGAAATAGGATTAAGCTAAGCAACTTCGCCGTGGTCATGACTTTGATTGCGACCAACTCATACCCGGAAGAACATTAAATAGTAGCTATTGCGCTTCCTTGGTCGTGTCAGAGAACAGAGCCATCGGATTATGTAGACTTACTCGCTTAAAATGGAGATGAAATTCCATAAGGCAAAATGGAAAAAAATTAAGCCAATAATAATTTGTTTTTTTATTTCTATAAATAAACAACAAGGTTGGCAAACAAGCAGACAGCCCACAAGATGGTAAGTAGTCCATCATCATCATTATCATCACCATCATCACCACAGCTCATATACGTCCACACCGAGGGGCACGAGCCTACCCTAACTAGTTAGGGCGATTAGGCCTTAGTCAAACCTCGCTGGCCCAGTGCGGATTGGTTGACTTCACATACACCCTTGAATTACATACTTCGCAGGTGTATGCAGATTACCTCACGATATAGCCAAGTAGTCCATATTAGCCCATATAATAGTATAATTATGTAGTCCGTGTAAAATTTTTAGTACCCCAGGGTACATTGCCAACTTGTGACATAAGATTTCAGGTAGTGAAATTACTGGGCACTGTGACCTAGTAATTTAACTACCTATTTTACCAACTGCCAGTCATCATCATCCGTCTACTTCAACGGCCTAAGACATTACAGTGGGTAGTAGTAGCTAGGTAAACTCTGTACCAGTGTGGCCTGCTTGGGTATCTCCGTCCTACCTATTTCTGCCGCAAAGCAGCAACACTTGCTGTGTTCCGGTTTGAAGGCAGTGAAATTACTGGGTACCGTGACTTTGCATTTTACGTCACAAGTTGACAACTTACCCTGTGGTTCTTGTGGGGGTTACAGATTTGCTGCGAGTATCACAAGAGTCACATGTACCATAGGTGACTGTTATCACTTACCAACAGGTGCCCACCTGAACGCTTATTTACCATCTTAGTTGTATAAAAAACTTAATAAGACTAAATATTTAGCTTTAATCCAGATTTTTACTTCTCGTGTGCCAAATTCTCAATAATTTTTAGAAATAATTAAACTGAAAATCGCTTTGACACACCGCTTATAGAAATCGAGATAAGCCCAGAAAGAAATCACTCATCCCATGCAAACAAGTATATAAGAATCAACATAAAAATATCTCGTTAGGACAACAAGCTTAAAATTCCGATTTGCAGAGCACAAAGGCATAATGCGTGCCCTTTCCTTTAGCCGTTCTGTGTAGCACTTGACTTAATAAGATTCGCGTGTTTGCCTACGCAATATGACGACTTATATTTTTTGCTCGCAAATGATCTGGGTTGTGTGCAAAATAAGTCTGATAGGGAGAGTTTTAAGCCCTATAAATGGCGTATATTTGAATCGGGGTGAAACTGTAGAAGGAATGTAAGTATCGAAATATATAGTACATCATCATCATCAACAACCCATATAGCGTATAGTATCATCTTAATATCATCTAATATCACTCATATAGTATCATCATCATCATCAACAACTCATATACGTCCCCACCGAGGGGCTCGAGCCTACCCTAAACTAGGGAGATTAGGCCTTAGTCAACCACGCTGTCCAAGTGCGGGTTGGTTGATTTCACACACACCTCTAGAGAAATTCTTTCTTCACAGGTATGTGTAGGTTTCCTCACGATGCTTCCCTTCACCGTAAAAGCGTCGAATAAACGTACGTATGAATCCAATATTTGAAAACACATTGGTACGATACGGGGGCGGGGTTCGAACCGCTACCTCGCGATTGGAAGGGGACGGCCTTAATACGCACTACACGAAAGACGCTTCCAATTTATTGTTAACCTACAGTGAATTTATACAGCGTGATTTTGGAGTCAGTGTCCAACATTTACTTGAATGAAGTTTATTAAAATAAAAGGATACGTTTTTTACACAAAAAAATCCACAGTATTGCTGTAGTCGTGGTTACTCTATAAAATATGTTATGTTAATGATAATAAAATATGTTATGTTAAGAGCGTCTGTGGCGCTGTGGACTAGAGCGTCAGTGGCGCTGTGGACTCGGCACTTGCCTTCCAATCTGAAGGTCGGGGTTCGAGACCCGCCATGTACCAATGTGTTTTTCGTTTCGAATTTCATATGTACATTTGTCTGACGCTCCTACGGTGAAGGAAAACATAATGAGGCAACCTGCATACATCTGCGAAGAAATTCAATGATATATGTGAAGTCGACCAATCCGCACTGGGCCAGCGTGGTTGACTAAGGCCTAATCACCCTAACATAGGGTAGGCTCGAACCCCTCGGTAGGGACGTCTATGAGCTGTGATGATGATAATGATAATAATAATAAAACTCTTTATTGCACACAAAGACAAAGTACAACAAAAAAATAAGAAACATAAAAAGAAATGACACTGATTACTTGGAAGAAAAATTCGTATTATCTCCAAATTAACCCTAACATTAAATGTAAGTTGCCACTTTGAACTTTTTTTATTGCAAGTAAGTTGTCAAACAAGCAAACTGCCCACCTGATGGTAAGTGGTAACAGCCACCTATAATACATGTGGCTCCTGTAAGATTGGCAGCAAAACTGCGACCCCCACAAGAACCACACCGTACGCTTGGACCTACAAAAAATACAGACGTAATGTGGCATTAAACAAATGTGAAGCGTGCAAGGTGAGATAATTTCATGTGTTTGTACACGACCTACACTCACACAGATGTACCAGGTAAGACAAAAAACAAAAAGCTGACATTTTTCAAGGAACAAGACACGCACACATACTGATGTGATGTCATTACGTGATTCAACAACGCTCCGTCCGTCTTTTTTTCAGGTCCGTGACCGTACGTTGCTAACTTAGTCACGGTACTCAGTAGTTTCACTGCCATATCCTGCTTATCAAACCAGAACACAACAATGCAAGTACTGCTGCTTTGCGGCAGAAATAGGTAAGACCTTTGCGGCAGAAATAGGTACCTAAGCAGATGACCCTGGAACAGACAGACGATTACTTTTTCTTGTGTTTATAAAATAAATTCGTAGCGCCTGTCTGTGATATCGAGATAACGCCTTTTAAATTGAGCTCGATGGATTATGAATCGTGAATATTAATATATTTCTGCTAGTTCAGATTACTTTCGAAGTTATTTAAGGAGGCTGAGCAGACAGAAATGATTAATAAAACAAACAATTACTTTTAAAAAAGTTGACTCAAGCCCTGCGTTCCAGATAAAGCACTGCTACTTTCTGAGGCTAACATCTGATGTTAGCCTTGTTTTGCGTTTCTTATAAGAAATTTTTACATTTTTAGCCGCGCTAATTGTTACAAATGAAACGCAAGGTACTGATTTTTCATGCTGAATTTTGACACCTCGCCTACTTAGTCCAGTCACTTAAAATTTTTAATAATATAAATCAGAATTGGCTAATACTATAAATATCTTTTAATATTTTTTTAAATCCGCTGAAAATCCTTTTTGATTCATGAAAAAAGATTCCAAATGTCAAATTTGAAAGCTGTCAAAAAGTGGTATCAGAGGACCCATCTATTAACATGGGTATTTGATGCTAGCATTTCGTGTTAAAAATGCTTAAATGAAACGCATGACAACCAGCAAGAAAAACTAGCATCACCGGCTAATGAAACGCAGAGATGTTAAAAATGTTGGTTATTTATCGCTAAAAATGCTTATCTGGAACGGGCCGTACATTTCATCTACAGCGTGCGTGTGCTCCGACTGCTGTGGTTGTAGCAAGGTTTTTGTAAGATGTAGCAGCAGTCGGAGCACAGGCACGCCAATAAATTTGCAATAAAACTCAGCCATACGTGCCCCTTGATGAGCATTAAGAAATTTTTATCACATCAGTCACGCTAAATACGCGCCGCCGTGCTACTCTTTAAGATATAGAGATTATGCCACTGACAGTATGGTCTCAGACACAGAGTCAGATAAAACATGAAACAAAGTGTTTTCGAAAGAAATTGAAATCGTCGCATTGAAATATTAGAAGGTCCAAATCAAAATATCTTGTCAATGCAACGTCGGCGTTTTATCGCCGTTCCAGAGCGAAAATGTTAATTACGAGCAACAAGAAACGCCTATGAAATTCCCAGCGAAACCTTTAGCGCAACGTTTTTGCGCGCCAATACTGAATACTTGAAATTCGCAAGAGCTTGAAATGAGCGTGCAAAAAATTTATAGCCGCCTCATAAAATTCCCCTCAGAATGTTAACGGCTTCAGCGGTCAAAGGAGCCCCGTAGAACTAACGCACTAGTATTTTCTTTAAAACCGTGGACATAAACCCACTTCTTTATTATTATGGTTTGCAAACAAGCACATAAACCGAGCTTTGTTACGAAATACTTAAACTGTAGCTAATCATCTTAGTGAACAACTTGTAGAAAAAAACCTTAAGGCGCATAGTGGTAAGTAAGATTACATAGGAGTGCGTGAGTGAGAGTGAGGGGAATATTTAAGCAAACCTTTACGCGTAAGATGAATTATTTCAATTAAAAATTATTAAAGGCGAATAAGAAAAATCTAAAAAGACTATCCGCTAGAATATAATTGTTCACTTTATTTATTGAAATCGAAAGTATATGATTTAACCTAATATTTACGACGCGATTAGGTTTAAAGTTTTAAAATCGAGGCATGTTTGGGTCACATTTTAACCAAGTTTTAATTAATTTATCAAAAAATTAAAAAGACCATCTAATAAAGAATGCGTTGAATAATAACATATCTTTTTTAAAGATTTTTTAATTTAATATTTATGAAGAGAACCGGTTTTTTCTGCAGTGATTTTTTTTATGATTAACCCTACTATGCGCCTTAACTACTAATATTATAAACGCGAAAGTTTGTATGGATGGATGTTTAGATGTTTGTTACTCTTTCACGCAAAGACTACTGAATGGATTTGGATGAAATTTTGTAGGTATACAAATTACGACACGGATGAACACATAGGCTACTTTTTATCCCGGAAAAATAAGTAGTTTCCGCGGGAAAGTAGATTTAGAGATTTTTACGGCGAACTTTTAAGGCGGAACATAGTTCGCGGGCACAGCTATCTTCTATATAGGTTAAAAAATTATTTTATCTACAGAAAAATATAACATTCCCATACGAAAACAATAGCGCGGGCGAAGACGCTAGCGGAAAGCTAGTACAAACTCAATCTCAAAAATCTTTATTTAATATAGACCTTTACGGGCTAAGTGGCTGTAAAAGTCTATATTGAATAAAGATTGACTTCAAACAAAACATAAAAATCTAATCAAACAAGAATCTAATTAATTAATTATTTAATCTCTATTGGTTTGCGTAGTTAGTACAAATTACTGACATCTTTGTTGGAAGTTTTGCTATAGGAAGTTGTCCTATTCCTTAACAATTTTAGAAGCCGATTTTTATATTGTAAAAAAAAAATATTTTTAGTGAATTTAATATCAGCTCGCTGAAGCAACTTGATTTAATGCAAGGAAGGGTCAAAACGTGCCTATTATATTTAAAAAACCAATCTCTAACTCCTAAAAGTGAAGGATATAACATCAGTTCACCATGGTGGAGGAATCCTTGAGATGGTGATTGTTAAACGCAAATACCTGAATAGCTTCCGAAAAAATATGGAAGATATTGGTCGTGCCTATGAAATATAAGGGTTTATCTCAATTATCCTTGGTTGCTACAGCCAGATCCTGATTTGCTGATATTCGGACTACCTTGGGAGTATACTTTTTCAAATACAAAAGGAATTTTGAAAATCTGTTAATGAATCCTGTGGACAAAAAACAAACACGTGGAATTGACAACATCCTCTTTTTTGTATGTTGGTTAATGATTGATTGATTCTATTTCATAACAACGATCTCCGAATGAAACAAATTGACGTTCCTTATCTGTCTCCGTATCTGAGCTACAGTCGATTGATATTCGAAAAGCAAGTGGACCAGACGGCATTCCTGCGATTGTACTTAAGAAGTGTGCAGCGGAGTTGACTCCGGTCCTGACGCGTCTATACCGTGTGTCGTTCTCTGCTGGTTGTGTGCCGAAATCTTGGAAAGAGGCCAATGTCCAGTCGGTTCCCAAAAAGGGAGATCGTTCTGATCCGGCTAACTATCGCCCTATAGCCGTCACTTCCATTTTGTGTAAAATCATGGAGAGGATCCTTAACACCCAGCTGATCCGTTACCTGGAAGGTCACTCGTTGCTTAATGACCGTCAGTATGGGTTTTGTCCTAAACGGTCAACAGGTGACCTTCTAGCGTTCCTTTTGCACAAATGGGGTGAATCTATCGATAAGCGCGGCGAGTCTGTGGCTATTAGTTTCGACATCGCCAAAGCTTTTGATAGAGTCTGGCACAAGGCTCTCCTTTCCAAGCTTCCGGCATACGGATTGCCCGCTCAGTTCTGTACGTGGATTGCCAGCTTCCTCCACGAACGTAGAATTCGCGTTCTCGTTGACGGCTGCGCTCCGCGGTTCGTGGCAGTGAATGCTGGTGTTCCACAAGGCTCCGTTCTATCCCCAACATTGTTTCTTCTGCATATCAATGACATGCTTTCCTTGGGAAGTATACATTGCTATGCAGACGACAGTACAGTGCATGGGGGATATCACGGAAGCTCAGGGGCTGCTCGTGGCAATATTGATAGGGAGAGGCAGAATCTTATCATTGAGCTCAACAAGACGCTGGACCTCATCTCCGAATGGGGTTCCAACAATCTTGTCGAGTTCAATGCTAAGAAAACACAGGTGTGTGTTCTCGGCGAAAAGGTCACCTTTCCTCCCCCCTCCTTCTCTTCAGGGCACAACCCTTCACACACAGAGTAACATCACCTTGCTCGGAATGAACATTCGCTGCGATCTGAACCCCAGAGACTACATCGAATCCGTTATAACTGCTGCCTCACGGAAACTCGGTGTCCTAAACAAGGTGCGTAGGTATTTTGCGCCGGACCAAATATGCCTGTTGTATAAAACTCAGGTTAGGTCTTGCGTGGAATATTGCTCGCACCTTTAGGACGGCTCCGCTCAGTACCTCCTCGATGCTCTGGACAGATTGCAGCGTCGCGCTATTCGAATAATTGGCGATGTAGAGGCAACTAACACCCTCGAGCCTCTACAACTTCGTCGTGACATCGCCTCTCTTAGCGCCTTTTACCGAATGTTCCATGGGGAATGCTCTGAGGAGCTCTTTAACCTTATCGCTCCCTCTCCATTCCTTAACAGAAACACGCGTAAGGGCCTTCGGAGTCATCCTTACACTGTATCTTCCTTTTCACACCGTACCAAGAAATTCCAAGATTCCTTCTTCTGTCGTTCATCCCACACTTGGAATTCTCTACCTGCGCACGTGTTTCCTTCATCCTACAACATGGGTTCCTTCAAAAGAGGTGTGAAAAAGCATCTTTTAGGCCGGCAAGGGGCGGGCAGGTAGGATAGTGGATGTCGTCCCTACTCTATCTGTCAACTCATTTGGGCTTCTTTCACCGCTTAACATCAGGCGGGAGGAGGTCATTTGCCGGGCCTTATATAAAAAAAAAATCTAGTACCTAACTGCATAAATTAGGGCCAGTGATATAAAAAAGAAGAAAAGTTTGAACATCGGTCTACAATTGGCGGAGTGATCGCGTAACATACATATAAAAAAAACGTTCGCGACGAATTGAGAACATCGTCCTTTTTTGAAGTCAGTTAAAATTTGTTGTCTGTTCGATAAACTCACTTAGTTTGATATGATGACTAACCAATACGATTACAGCGAGATAAGGTGCAGGGTCCACTGCTGCAATGTGCAATCTGTATGGGGAAACGCAGGAAAAAGCCTTTTGTTACGTTTAGAAAGAGCACAAAGAGCCGTAATAAAGGTAATGAGTTTTAAACCTATCCTATTCCCTACTACTGAGCTATATTTGGAAACGGGCTTGCTTACGGTCAGGCAGATTTATTTTCTTCAAATCATATTGCTAAAACACTCTCAAGTATCATTTAATACAGAGAACACGGAAAATAGGCGTAGAACTGACTTAGTTTGCAAAACTGAATCGTGTAGACTTATGGTTTCAAGACGTCACTATTATTTTCTATCCCCCATATTATACAACCGAATTAACAAACTCATAAAAATTTATCCCATGACATTGTGTGATTGTAAAAATTGCACCACTAAATGGCTTCTTTCTCTTACATAAAAAGACGATGAAGACATTTTTATGAGTTGTTTGAGACCTTCTCAACACTAAATGCCATATAAGCACAAATATAATCATCACTACATTCATATACTATCTAATACACAGACAAACTTACACAAACACACACACACACACACCACACACACACACACACACACACAAATATACATATATGTTTATAGTCATTAAGATTCAGAAAGAATTAGAATTAATTAGTGTATAAGAAAAAAGAAATATTATTATGTGTCAGTTTCTAATCGGAACAATGTCGAAAATATTTCTGGAGGTGGGCGTTAATGGCTGCGACACAGTTTTTACTAATGCAGACATTAACGTACACGATAATTATGTATTGTACCTATCTTGTTCCAAATAAAGATATTATTATATTATTATTATAAATAAAGATATAATTATATTTACGAATGAAAAAAAAATGTGCCCTATTACATTTGGTCATCCATCACTATTTTTACCACAGTGAACGTTGCTTAATATTAGTGCTCACACGAGAGTACCACCTAGCTCCTCATCTACTACCTCACGTGATATTGTAATAAGTAGTTTCTTCAAAATTTCAAAGCTAACATCGCTTCCTGTTATTTTGAAATTAAAATATCGATAACAATTTCAGGCACACCAAATACTTAGGTCATGAGCTTGTTTGCGTGAAATTCTATTATAAATACAATCCCAAGAGACACAGTTACGTTATTCGACATAAAATTACGGGCATTATTTGCCTTGTATATCATAGATTAACAACTGGCTAGCTACTATTGTATTACCTAAGTTTATCGACATAATTACTATGCTTATAACATTGTTGTATTCCGACAGTTATAAGTGAGATAGCCAGTTCCTCAGCTGTTGAGAAATCCAGGTGAAGCTCGTTTCTATCTTCGGTACTACCGTCATTCACCATCAGGTGAGATAAAGGCCAAGACCTCCCTGAGAGCTTCCTGTTGGGTTTTTTTTTAAAAAAAAACGTCGCCCCACACTAGGATTTTCTCGTGGGTACAGTTACAAACATAGAATATCAAATGCACATACGCCCAGACCGGAACAAATTTCTGTAGGCCATACAAAACATTTGTCCCGTACGGGCATCGAACCCGCGACCCGTTGTGCAGTTGGTGATCACTCGACCTCTGCGCTAAACGTATCGTCGTTGTAATATAATGGTTTGAAAACATCTCCATACATATTGAATGCGGAGAGTCCCCAAATATAGGGTCATAATTTGAAAATGAAAATGAAAATAGTTTATTTCCATAACAAATATATCATTTTCATTTTCAAATTATAGGATAGTGACAAAAGAAAGTACACTTTGATACCTTCAATTTATACAGGACTACTGTTTTATCACCCCTTATAATTTAAGAGACGCTTTAAGACACGATGGTAGAATGATTTAAACATTATTAAAAATGACTCACCTACCTATTTAATTTTCGAAAATATCCTGCATTAGCTCAGTGATAGATAGATAGATAAAACGTTTATTAGGTACAAAACACACAAACACATAAACAAAATTAAGATACAGAAGGGTGGATGGGAAACAAGAATTAAAAAAACATAAAAAAATGTATGTAAATAAAATGCGCCTGTGTGTTGCAGTAGCCAAAAGGCTAAGGCTCAGTGGAGATTTTTTGCCCTAAAGAGAGCAAAAAGCACTGATTTTCAGCCATTACCCCGGTTGATGGAAAGGCTGAGGGCATAGAGATGAGAAGCAACTGCAAGCCAATAACATATCCTATACATTGAACATGTTTGTACCAAACCTTTATCTATTCTGTGGTACAGTAAGCTCCTCGTCAAGCTATACTGATTGACCTTTGGACAGTTCTTATGTCGCTCGTAATAGCGGCGATATTCGTAGTGTAAATGTAAAGCTTGAATGGGAGCTTACTGTACCTACCAGTAGGATTAGTTTAATATAGTGCAGTATTTTTAAAATTTATTTTTGATATAATTTTTATTAAATAATGGATGGATGTGTCCTGTAGCGCCCCTTAAATTATCTGGGATGATAAAAAAGTAACCGTATATACAGCATGCTTGTATTACTTGCAAATCTAATAAAATGGAAATCAATGATATTAATCGATTTATATAGAGAGCGCTTGATACAAATCTACCGTACCCTTATTCCGCATTCGGCGCATATCGTATTTTTTATACCGCATTCACTCTCACCAGTGCGAATCTTACAGGCCCACAAACAAGACATGGGCTGTACGAGAGCTGCTCAACCAAACTGTCGCGAGTTTGAAGGTAAAAATTGTTGTGGTCTGACAATTACAATCACTCAAGAAAACCTACCCAAATAAACAGAGAGGTAAAAAAAATGTAGTGCCATGTAATGGCATGTCGTTCGCAAGTTTCAGTCCAATGCATTCTTTTCCAATTTCTATATATACCTACAACCTAATAGGAAAGCACTTTGCTTATGCCCTCAATTCCATAACCACAGGTACATTTGCGCTTTCCCATGTGATATCATCGTCACTCACCAGCTGTGACACATGCTATGATTATGAGTGTTGCTAATAAAAAAATATATCAGGAAAACAATTGTGCTTATCACTTTGTACTTATCAGGAACAAAGAGATTAATTTAGTAATTACTAAATTAATCTCTTGAGCATTTTCAATGTAACATATTTTGCGATGATCTATAACCGATTCGTTGCGGCGACCA
This sequence comes from Schoenobius gigantellus, assembly GCA_963935595.1. Taxonomy (NCBI): domain Eukaryota; kingdom Metazoa; phylum Arthropoda; class Insecta; order Lepidoptera; family Crambidae; genus Schoenobius; species Schoenobius gigantellus. The sequence continues at coordinate 6,710,621 of OZ012555.1, read as the reverse complement.
TTTTTGAAAACTTTTCGCCATGGCTGTGAACAAATTTTCTATGACACGCGACTGGCGTGTCAAGCGCCATAGAAGTTGATGGCACGCGTAACGTGCCATCAGCCATGTATATAAAACCACATGCTTTTTTTGCTTTTTCACTGGTTTAGACTTGATTCAAGTTTAGTTGACATCAAACTACGGTAGCGTACGGCACGATACGTTAATTAAATCGGTTTTGAAGAGGTTAAATACGTGTTTTCCCTGAAATGGAAGGTAAGTGACTTTACTTTTTCAGATGTTGCAAACCTTTTGTGATGTTGTTAATTTTTCTTTGTTGTATTCAACGAATTGGTAAAAAAAACTAGAAACATTTTATTCGACTTGGGGATTATTCATTTATAACGAAAGACATTTGCGGTGTGGGAATTCACATGGTGAGCGGGGTATCTTGCTTTGGGGGGAGGAGGGTTGTTATTACTATTTACATAACTACAATGGATGGACAATAGATTTTTGTATCAAAAACTCATTTCTGATTTAATAATAGCAAAAATGTTTCCATGTTTTTTCTTCTTATATGTAGTATGTTACAGACAAAGTGATAAATCAGATATGATGCACAATAACCAGCCATTATGCAGAGATCTCTGCTATTATGTATAATATCTGTACTCATTTTGTTCGAAGTGATTAATAGAATTGATCACATTGACTAGCTATTATGTATAACTTGGATAAAGTAATAAATACAAGTAAATTTTAAAAGGTTAGGGTTAAGAATGGTATGGTCCATGTAATATATTAGGTTAGGGTTATTTTTTGAAAACCATCAAAAGAAATGTTTAAAAGGTAATAAATCACTTTGACTGTAATGTCCTCCTAACCGATATTTGGTCACGGCAGCCAATCTCAACAGAGACTAGCCATCTGCGCAGGAGATGTTATAGTGCACAAGTGACTGCGCAAACGCAAGTGCACTCTCTGTTCCTTCACTCACCTAGTCCGATGGGACAGTTAGCCGACACGACCGAGGCGAGATCAGGCGCCACTGTTTAACGTGCCTTCCGAAGCACGGAGGAACTTGAGATGTTTTATATTTTGGTCACCCATCAAAGGACTGACCACAGCGAACGTTGCTTATTCTTAGCAATCGTTCGCTAAGCGCACGCGCCAATGCGCCACCAAGCTCCTCACTACCTACTTTGACTGTAACATGTATATGTCGGGGTGGACTAACTGTAACATGTATTTGCTCTCTGCCTTATGTGGAGAGGCTGGTGTGCTCGTCCAGCATCTACCTGTCAACGACGACAGTTATGACATTGCAAGGGCGCTGTTGTCCACCCCGTATCAAAATGTCCGCTTGCTAGCGGACACACATGTGGCTGCCATTTTGGGGCTGACCAGAGTATCGCGAGTGTCCTCATTGGGAAAGGAGAATTTGAACCCGCTGCTAAGCGCTATTAACACGCTCAAACGACTCGACCTGTATCATATTATGGAGCCACCTATATCATATTATACGAGCTCTTATTATGGAGGGAGGATCCCAGAGATCCCATGCTAGTCTACGAGCTGAACACGAACACATACGGGTTGCGTTCGAGCCCTTTTGTGGCAATTCGCTCGCTTTTGGAACTCGCTGAACATGAACGGTTACGATATCCTCGGGCATCCTTGGTTCTCAAGGAGGACGCATTTGTGGATGACATTTGTACGGGCTCTTCTAGCGTCGAGGAAGCTTTGATTTTGCGAGATGAACTAATTGCTCTACTCGGGGCTGGTGGTTATGAATTGAGGAAATGGATGTCCAACTCACCTCAGCTTTTGTCTGATTTGCCAGACGACCACCAGCAGGAGCCTCATCTCTGAGAATTCCAGCACTCCAGACCTACTGTCTGTTTTGGAAGTGCAATACAGACCTGTCCAGGTTCGATACGTTCACCTATCGATTGAAGCTGCCAAGCCCGAAGGTCTGGACGAAACGGTTGGTTTTGTCTACGGTAGCTGGTACCTTTGGCCTTTGACCTTTGAAATGGCTAGATTTGTCCTGTAGTGTTTTGGATGAAGTACTTCCTACAGGAACTTTGGTCAGCCGAAGTGTCGTGGGATGAGCCCCTCTCGGGCCGTTTGCTGCGAGATTGGGAGTCTTTCATTTCGTCTCTCCCCGACATTAACCGTGTTAGTATCCCGTGTATAAAACGTATGTACAATAGTTTAAAGTACTCAGTAAGATAACGCGGCTACCTTATACTTAAACAATTGTAAGTCAGTTTATCCATTTTTCGCAAAAATAAACCAATGGCGAAAACGTATGGGTCTTTAAGACGCTCCAGAAAGTTGTTTACAAATTGTGTCGTTTTGGTCGATCATGGATGGCAACACGAGATAAGTATTTTTCCACAACTTTATGTAACAAAATGTTTGTCAAAATGTTTTATATTTCAAAATGTTTGTCAAAACTAACGTTACAACAACTTACCTCAAAAGCATCGATGAAAAAAAACCGCACTCTTGGTAAGAAATTATCGTCACACACATTGTATTAATTATCTAAAAATAAAAAAAAAACTACTTTCGAAATCATGATAGTTTTGTTCTAGGAAACTTCCCTTTAAAACTTTATTTGAGGGTGTTACAATGGATTAAAAAATGACACGCCTATCGTGTCATGCGCCACACGTTAAAAATAATTCAATGCAACTTATGAAGGTTGTCAACCCCTGCAACTTTTGAATTCACACAATATCCAGAAACTAACACAACAGGCTAAATCTACGTGGAAATACATGATTGTTTTGTTCTAGGCAGATCCTTCCAAATCTTAATTTGAGGGTGTTACAATCATTCGAAAAATGACACGCCTATCGTGTCATAAGCCACAAGTAAAAAAAAAAGATGACACGCCTGTCGTGCCATCAGCAACGAATCGGTTAATTGTACGAGTACTTTATATACCAGGCTTTATAGTTGTGTTTCCTAATGTGTTTTTTTCCATACCTCTGATTCTATCTTAAAGTCATGATTAATGCTTGGGCTTAATCTGTGTTAACGCCTGCATCGTGACACGCGATATTTAAATGCGTTAAAAATATCATCTTAAAAGAGTGGCCACTCCTGCGGAGAGCTACAAAAGTTATTAACGTTTAACGCCACTTACATTGCCATATACTGTAGGCCACACGCACGCGATATTAAAAATATTGAATTTATTAACGCATTATGACACAGATGGCACCCGAATATAAAATCCTAAGGCACTAAGCTCATTTTGAGTAACTCATATGTAAAAAAAATATTTTTTAAGTATTACACAAGAAAAAAATAGTTTAGTACTTATTGAATTATATAGTCATTACTAAATTTATACTAAATGCATCCGTGATGTGATGAGTTTAAAATACTACTACTTAAATGTTTCTTTTAAATAAAATTTGCTAATATTTTTATTATGGTACTATCCTTCCGGTCTTTGACCAGCCTGTATATTTGAATAATATGTTCCATTCGGCAAGCTGGCGAATGCGTCAACGCCCGTTATTACCTAGATATTATATGGGACATAAAAATTAATATTTAAGGTTTTATGGGCACATCATATATCTGAGTGCCCCTGCTGGGTTGCTCTTCATAAGAATAAACATAAGTACTTTAACAGCTTTTACGGTACTGTTATATTTGATTAAGTTTCTGCCATTGTATTTGGAGATATTGTGATGTGTAAAAATCAGCATTGTGGCAGATTTCACTTTATATTTTAATATATGAAATAAATGATTGAACTTTAATATACTTTTCTTGTTATTTTAGTTGGAAAAGTTAACTTTAACATTTGTTTTATGGCTTAAGGTACACCAGTATTTGTTTACACTGCTAGTTAAAATAAGTACTATACTATTAAACATTTATAACTAAGTGTCATAAATTTCTAAGTGAACACTACATGATTGAAAACTTAGATAAACATACGATTTAAATAAAAACTAGACATTACAAAAAAAAACACTAATCGGAACCTTACGTTGAGCAGATTTTTTTCCTCCAGGGCGTAATATACAGTTCTCTTTTGAGCTTGGCAAATTTAATGAGTCAGCAAAAACGTTAATAGGATGTTCTTTTATAAATTAACATAGCCACGGTACTACGAAGTTTGCGCCCAGAACCTGGTATATTAGGTACATCTAAGGTATAGCCCAGAGATATAGGAGGTATATCTTCATTGAAATATAAAAATAAATTCATTTCGCGCTCAAAAAATGTTAATATACTTAAAGGACCTGCAGCTTAAAATGTAAGTCCTAAATTTATTTGACGCGAACTTGACGAGTTTTATTTCCAATATATATTTATATTAAGCTACACTTTCCGAATTTACCTACTCGCGTTCTTTTAATACAAATGTAAATTTAAATAAATACATATTTCCATTGTTTTAAATTAAAACATCACGAGAGTTAGTTAAAATACCCTTTACGCCAAAAATACCTGACACTTGCTATGAAAATATTCGTATCATACCAAAACGTTACTAAATACGAGTATATATACAATTCAGGCTAGGTAACTATTTAACAACTCTTATATTACCTAGTACATGGAGATATTAGAACTTTTATATGACTTTTTGTATTTTAACGTCATTCATGCCGCAAATTACTGATAAGCTAATCTTAACGTTTTAATAATGTGAGATAGCGCAGTTTCGCGATCACAAGCTCTAATTTTTCGTTGTTACTTCATTTCATTATGTTTGCGATGATATAATTATCATGATAATTTCTTCATTTATGTACAGTACTAAATCACATGATCTTATTTGGCTAACATGTGAAAAAAATTACTAACCATTAAAAATCTGTCAATATTAAAAAAATAATGTTTGATTTGTTTCAATAAACGCGAGTGGTTAAGTAATAATAATAATAATAAAGTTTTGGTTAGTAACAATTGTTTCTGATGAACTACGTTTGTGGGGTTAGTAGTGTGCTGTGGTAACGAAATTTCATTTAATTTGGCTTGTCACAGCTTTAATCCAAGGTCTTTGCCGTCATATCCGAAGACGAAACGATATTATAGCATATAATATTGTTACAGCTATTATCACTAAATTATACATACATAACTACATATATACGCGATAAAATCATCATCAATATAAATAAAAATGAATTACCGAAATGTATGTACGCTCATAACTTTAGAACGACCGCACCAAATTGGATGTATTCGTTATTGTTAGGACAAGGTTTATGTAATATAAAAATTACAATAATTTAAACAAACATTTCAGTAATTTAGTTAAAAAACATGGCGATACAAAGTACGCCGGATCAGCTAGTATTTTTTTTTTATAAAGCAAAATCTTTACTAACCTTTTTGCACCAGGCTAAGTCAGCATGTTTCAAAAGACACACAGTTCACAAAAAGTTTATTAATACACGTATTACTTAGAAAAGGTAGACAGTGGACACTTTGTAACTTTTCATATATGACATTATTCGAAAGTTTTTAAGAGCACACAACTTAATGCATATAAAAGTTTACGGAAACTTTAATTTTAATTTAAACACTTAATGCATCTAAAAGTATATGGAAAACAACTTTTTAAATTTCGCAACTAAGCAAAGGAGACGTTCGTCCGTCTAAGTTTTACGCAACCAACGCGCAGAATTCTCGTGCGTTCAGACCGCCCTCACATTTCAGACTGAAACGCGAACCCGTAACTGTAAAGTTCTTCGGAAAATTCTTCACGCGAACCGCTTGTCGCATAGCTGAAGAGCTGGTCGGAGTAATAACAGGTCGGCTTTTATATTAGTTAACTTAATCTTGTGCTTCGTTATTGAATAGACAACTTGCGGCCAAGTTAAACTTGTAGGTTAGTTGTATAACGTTTGAACACAATTGAACTACAATACAATATATTACTTGTTTGATAAACTGAAAAAAATTTCCTCTATTTTTACCGGGAATGTATAATAATTTTAACACGATAATTTAACACAAATTATGATAAGATGGTTTTATTAAAATAGGCTGAAAGTGAGTTTTCAATTTGATAGTAAATTGTTCGAAATCAAAATGTATCCAATTGTTTGGAAATTACTCGTGAAAGGCTCCTCGAATCATTCGGCTTCAACTGACATCAATGCAAAACACGTCTGTTGACGTAAAGTTTTTGATAATTTGTTCTAAGGGTGATGCTTTTTGCAGCTGACTATCGTGTGGAAAGCTTGAATACGTCGCATTAGTGCTTCTTATATTCTTTGTTAGCGTTCTGCACCTCAAAAGGAAAAACGAAGCCTTTGTTGTCTGTCTGTCAGCCTGTCATTCTGTCTGTCAAGACCTTTTCCTCGGGAACGCGTAGAGATATGAATCTGAAATTTAAATCAAATACTCGGGTCGGCGTCAGTGGCGCTGTGGACTGGGCTTGCCTTCCAATCGGGAGGTGCATGGTTTGAGAACGCCATGCACCAATGTGTTTTTCGTTTTTCGAATTTCCTAAGCACATTTGTTTGACGCTCCTACGGCGAAGGAAAACATCGTGAGGCAACCTGCATACATCTGCGAAGAAATTCAAAGGTGTATGTGAAGTCGACCAATCCACACTGGGCCAGCGTGGTTGACTAAGGCCTAAACACCCTAACTTAGGGTAGGCTCGAGCCCCTCGGTGGGGACGTATGGAGCTGTAATGATGATGACTCGGGTCTGTGGTCTCGTTGAGCTGTGAAAATCGTACTTGTAAGTCTGCGTTGACTTACAAGTACGATTTTCACAGCTCAAATTAAGAGATATGACGTCGTTTATGTCGCATATTGTCGCAAATTTTACGATTTCACAAGGGAATCAAAACCTATAGGGCACTTGCCGTTGACCAAGAATCATGAAATTTGGCGCGAAGTAAGGTCTCATAGTTTATGTTTGGGAAAATATCTGAAAACCGTAAATATGAAAATAGTTAGGACTATCTGTGCCCGCGACTTCGTTCGCGTGGAATAGTAACTCTTGGCAAATAGTAGCCTATGTTATACCTTATATAATTAGCTATCTATGAGTGAAAGTCCCGTCAAAATCGGTCCAGTCGTTCCGGAGATTAGCGGGAACAAACAGACAGACAGACAAAAAAAATTAAATTGAGTTTTTGTTATTGGTACCCGATATACATTCATACCCATTTAGTAAAAACTTGTTATTTTGACATTACAAACAGACACTTCATATTTATTTATTTGTATAGATATACTTAGATAACTTTTTACGGAACCCTCGATGCGCGAGTAAAACTCGCACTTGGCGGTTTTTTTAAACGTATTTTAAATTTAGGTTCGTGTATTTCTGCTCCGAATTTGGTGTCTCACTGGTTTTCGCAATATTTTAGTTTTCTTCGACACCGTGCTATTAACAAAATGGAAAACTTAAAACATCGCGTTATTTACGAATATGGGTTGCACCGAGGCACCAGCACTACGGAAATAGCTCGACGAATTAATCATGTTTATGGGAAAGCTACTATACATAATAAAATACGGTACGTTTTTGGTTCCAACGTTTATGTTCTGGAAATTTTGACATACAGTATAAGTCTCGCGGACGGCCGGAGACAAAGTTCAAAACTCTTTATTCGATATAAGTAGACCTTTACAGGCACTTACTAACGTCAAACAAAATACAGGAATCTAATTAACCAACAAATTAAATGTATATAAATACGAGTAAATGAAAAAGTTGACTCTACACCTCCTGTTGGGAATCGGATCGTGGAAGCGGATCCATCGCATACCACGTCACTGCGGCTAGCGGCTTCGGTATGAGTAAAAAACAAATTTAATTCAATCAAAACAAATTGAAAAACTCAAGAAATGGGTATCGTATAAATTAAGCGAAGCACACCAACAAACACGCGTTGAGTGCTGCGTTACATTACACAACCGTCACAATAACTTTGAGTCGAGGGAATTTTGAATCGTATCGTTACTTGTGAAGAATAAAAGACCCCGTGTGACAATCGGAAACGCTTATCATAGTGGTTGAACGAAAGAGAACCGGCCAAATCCTGACCCAAGCGAAAGTTATCACAGGGAAAGGATCTGCCTTAATAAAAAAACAGGAACAGATCATACCTTCAAGAATACGGCTACCATGGACCTACAAAAAAAGGTCCGTGAGGGCTACATGAACATAAGTGGAGCTTAGTCGGAGTTGACAATATACTTTGTATCTAGTCAAGCTCCACACACCCATAAACCTTAAATGGCACGGACGGTGCGTAGAAATATTCTCTAGCGACAAGATATTGTTTAAGAGAAGACATCGCTCGAAATATCAGGAAACGATTAAAATTAGATGAGAAAAGCGATTATAAGTTCAAAGAATCCTCATTGACAATTTATGACACAGTTGTCACGATGAGAACGATTTCTTAGTATCAAGGGTCAATTCCGCTGGCGAAAACACAGAGTTCCGAATAACACTTCGTGTACTGTCCTCAATTCACATATCTCTGTGATCAATTCCAGCCTTAGATTTAAGTTAGTACTTAAGCAGCATAACTTTTTTTCACCCCGGAAAATTTAAGGGACGCTTCAGGGCACATCCTTTATAAATAATAATCAATAAAATCTTAAATAATACTGCACTAGACTAGTGCAACATTTTTTGGATAATTTAGAAAATTAATATAAACTAAAAAATAGGAAATAGGAAAGGAAAATAAGAAAATGATAATAGGAAATCTCTAACTACTAGAGTCAAAGAAAACTGTACCAAGTATGCAGCAAGTGGAGAGATTGATCTGTCTATCGATGACTCGGAAAAGGAAATGTATTTTCATAGGAAACCCTTCACTGAGTCTGCTTTATACACACGTGTAGAAAACAGACTTAGCGATGGAGATATTAAAGGTGCAGCCCAATTATTATTTTCCAGTGAAACAGTGGCACCGGCGAATGATGAAACCTTTTCTGTTCTTTTAAGAAAGCATCCACCTTCAGCTAACAATATTAACCTCCCTGAGCCACCGTCTCTCACTTCGAATGAAGACACTAATTCGGAATTTGAAGTCACTATCTCAGAAGTTTCCACTGCCATTGCCTCCTTCAGAAGCGGTTCTGCAGGTGGTCTGGACTCACTAACACCACAGCATTTAAAAGATCTGCCATCTGGCATTGTGGGTGAAGTGGGACAAAAGCTACTTACAGATTTAGCAGCCCTATTAACTATGATGCTGTCAGGGAAAGTAAGTAATTCCATTACTGAAACACTGTACGGAGCTAATTTGTGTGCCCTAAAAAAAAGGACGGCGGAATCAGATCAATCGCCGTTGGAACAACTTATCGTCGCCTAGCGGCTAAAATCGGCTGCAAAATATCAGCGCAAGATATAATTAAAGTTCTCCAACCTATTTAGCTGGGTTTTGGATCACGCGGTGGCTGAAGCTGCCGTTCATTCAGTTAGAACTTTCTTAAACAATAACTGTGGGGATTTGTTACTGAGAGTGGACGTTAAGAATGCTTTTAACTCAATAGATAGGTGAGTCCTACTGACACAGGCAAAAGAAAAAATGCCAATTGTTATAGTTTCCTTTGGCAATGTTATAGTTCCCCAACAAAATTAACATACCCGCTTGGTTCAGCAATTTTTAGCCTAGCTATTCATCCAATCATCAAACGACTAAGATCCAAACTTAACCTATGGTATCTAGATGATGGTACCTTTGCCGGCGACTTTAGTACAGTATATCAGGATTTTACTTACTTAATTAACGAGTTTCAGAATATCGGCTTAGAGCTTAATTTTTCGAAGTGTGAACTGTACATTTCCGAGAATTGTCCTACTAGATTTAATTTTGAGTAAATTTCTTAACTGTGTTTGTTAGGATCCCCTATCTTCGACGAGTGTTTTAGTTCTTTTATCGATCAAAAAATTCAAAATTTCATACAACATTCGTACAGATTGGCCAAAATTAATTCACACATGTCATTTACCATTTTAAAGTTTTGTGTTTTTGTACCCAAATTCACATACATTTTAAGAAGTTGTCATTTATGGAAGCACACCGAGCTTCTGAACAGAATTGACATTTTAATTAAAAATACACTTACTTCAATTCTGAATGTGAATTTGGATAACCAAGCGTGGTTACAAACGTCACTTCCTGTGAGGTTGGGTGGTTTAGGTATTCGTGCTGTATCGGACCTGGCTCTCCCTGCATACCTCTCATCAATCCACAGCACACAGGACCTTACAAACCGAATTTTATCGCCTGCTAAGGTAGACATCGGTAATTCTTTGTGCGAGGCAAAAATTGCATGGGGCTCGGCTGGGGTTGACATTGATTTCCCACACAACACGTCATCACAGCGGCTGTGGGACGCGCCTCTCTGCGAGCTGGTACGGAAGCAACTTGTTCAAACGTGCTCTAGCTCCGCAGACCGTGCGCGTCTCTTAGCCGTTAGTAAATGGGAATCTGGGTTATGGCTCCAGGCACTTCCATCGAAAAATACAGGTACCTTGATGGACTCATCTTCTTTCAGCCTTGCAATAGCATTACGTAAAGTGCGTCGTGCTGTGCTCCTCACCGCTGTCAGTGTGGAATTCATGTCGACAGATTTGGCCATCACGGGCTATCCTGCAGTAGATGTGCAGGTAAAATTCCCCGCCACGCGAGTCTTAACAGTATTATCCAGAGGGCCTTTAACGCCGCCAACTGCACAGCCATCTTAGAGCCAAATGGCCTCATACGTGACGACGGCAAAAGGCCTGATGGTATGACGGTGGTTCCTTGGAAGATGGGGCGGCCCTTAGTATGGGATGTTACTTGCGTAGATACGCTGGCACCTTCTCATCTTCCAAAAACTGAAATAAGAACTGGCGCGGCGCCGGCGGCCGAATCTGCTGAAAACCTCAAAAGGCGAAAATATATTACTCTGGACAGTAGTTACATATTCGAGCCTTTTGGGGTTGAAACACTGGGACCGTGGGAACCGAGTGCCCACAAAATATTTAACGATCTTTCTGCCCGTCTACGAGACGCAACCCGCGACCAGAATGTTGGTTCTTATCTAGGCCAGAGAATAAGCATTGCCATACAACGTGGCAATGCTGCCAGCATTTTGGGAACGTTGCCCACTGACAGCGGCGAGTGCTTTTATATTAAGTTTTTAGTGTTATGATTGTTTTATTTAATTTGCATACATCTTAATTATGGTTGAGATGTATGTACATACAAGGTTTAAATAATACATAGCTTATCTTGACTTATTGCATTTTTTAAATTAATTTATTGATTAAATAGAGTTTTGTAATTTGTTGACGTCAATAAGTGCCTGTAAAGGTTCCATGTTGAATAAAGATTTTTGAGTTTGAGTTTGAGTTTGTATGATGCGTAAGTCTTAATTCATACGCTCTCCTCGCTCTTCGGTCGTGTCTCCAAAATTTTCCGAAAACCTGTCTAGGTGTCTATGGAAAAAAGTGGAGCTTAATGCTCCCAGAGCTTTTAATTGCAAAATGAGGTCTTCTACAAGTTCAATATAAGTTTCAGATTTTTTGTTTCTGAGAAAGATTTGCATCACCGATACGACAGCTGTCCATGGTCTTAATTCAAGCTAAGTGGTTTAATTTATATATTCAGTATCTTTCGTAAGTCGTCTGATTTGGGGTCTGTCAAAAATACCGGTTTTAATCTTTTCCATAGTGAGTTAACGAAATTTGTGTCAAATGTAGGAAATGCTATTCCCTTTTTTATCTAGTGCTTTAACAAACTATTTTAAGATTCCTAGTTTTATGTGTTATGGCGGCAAAATAATTCTATCACAGGCTACTAGTGAATTTCGGACTATATTTTGCCGCCCAGTCAACATATTTCCTCTCAAGGGTCAGTTTTTTCTTACTCAATATTCTTCTTTAGCTCTACTGTCCCCAAACACATATAAAACAGGGAATCTTAGTGGAACCACTTTGTTAACCGAGAAGAATGTTCACCATTTTTAAATCAACACAAATTTTCCACTTGTGATCATTGTATTTTATTTTATTTAAGACTATCTAGATGTTATCATATTCTTCCTTTAACTTTGTGCTTTGAGCAATAGGTACCCACCAGGGGTATCCCTTTAAGCAACAGGGATTTGGGTTGTTTAAAGAACTTCTCCTTAATGTCCCAAAAACTCATGAAATTAATGTTAACTTACTAAAATACTCACGTTGTTAACGAATAAATATTCATAAATAGTTACGCATAAATAATGATAGTCAAAAGCAAAAAAAATTGAGCTGCACAAAACTTTTTGAGAATAGATTTGAAAAAACCAAGTCATAAGTAAACAATTTCACCCACAAAATTCACAGCAACAGACAAAAAGTTAAATTTTGTAAACTAGTGTTATGAATGTATGTATATGTTACGGTTAATTAGAATAAATAATTATTTCATAGAAAGGGAAAAAGAAGCGGCAAACCGATCCCACTACTCGAGACAAGTCAGGCGAGGTTTTTTTTTCAAAAAAATGGCGGAGCTCGATAATCCCAGTGTTCTCATTGGCTGAGCTGTGACTACCACTCGAACTTTTTTGGAATCCGTGAGAATCAGGCTCCAGCGTAGAAATTTAAAACCCGAAGCCAAACCGTACACAAACCGCAGACTCAGACTGGTTGGGACGGGGTGTATCTATGTGATAGATGGTACGTTCGATCAATTGCCCTTCTGATCGCGCACGTGCCCCCCATAGTTTCAACCAACCATCCTCCAGAGCTATCGCTTTGTTTGACGCAATACACGATCGAATCTCGGAGGCTGACATATACTCTCAAAAATAAATGCTTTTAGTAATTTTGAAATGTCATATTAAATATTTTTTCGTAGTCTTCTTCTGTTATTGTTGTTGTATCAAATATCTAGGCAGTGTACGTTTTGGTTTGGTACTGTAACTAAAAAAATATAAGTACATAAAATAGAGGGCGGAGGGGTTTCTGAGGGAGGTTAAGTCGGCTAAGGGGACACTAGCAGAACGCCCCCTGGTGGACCAGAGTCCTACCAGCATATACCAGTGGCGGTCTAATCAACTTAGCCCCTTCGTATAGTAATAATAGTAGATTTTACAACAAGTGCACAAAATGATCCATTTTTATCTGAGACTTTCAGCAGCCCGAGCCGAAGGCGAAGGCTGATAGAGGTCGAGGATAAAACGGTTTTGTGGACGAGTTATAAACTCTGCTTTTCACTTCGATTGTGAGGAAATAAAACATTAGTATAACATTTATTTCTTTATGTCTTAAAAAACACATAAGGCAAATTAATTGAAGTAAATATAATTAAAACAACAAATTCTATCTATGAACTTCTTATTGTGCTTGACTATATGGTTCATTTTCTTTGCCTTAATATAGATACATTTATGTATGAGTAGATACGTTAATGCACTTGTGCACAAAATTTGATTTTGTGCAGCCTATATCCTGCAGAAATAAGCACTTTCAGAGCATGAGAAGTGAAAAAGTAATAAATTGAACAAAAGGAAAAAAACTAAGTGCTAGTAGTGAATCATAATAACATAGAAAGTATATAAGTAGAGAACATAATATAGCCATTTGCATCTCAAAGTTAATGTCAGAAAAAGAACCGTATTAACATAATTAACGAGTAGTCGTTAATACGCAAATCATATTGCATATTACGAATAGAAATGACACGTGTTATGTTAGATAGAGCAGCTGTAAAATGATAATATTCATGTCGGGAAAAAGGAAACTTTTTTGCTTTTAGCGCTACCTAATTGTCCGTCCTGTAGGGCTAGCACGAACATTTGCGTCAAAGATTTGTATGATAATTTTAGTGTAATTTTTGTAGTTAAGAAAGTGAAATATTTGTATGAGAATTTTAGTTCCAAGTACGCCCTATAGGGGCGCTGCGTACAAATCCAATAGAAATATTTCACGATGACGTCAGTGACGATACCAATACCTTGACGTAAATGTTTGTGCTAGCCATACTGTAAATATAAATATTGTTGGGGAACTGGAACGTGCTCTCCTTTGGGGGTTGAGAGGTGTCGGAGGTAAGCTTAGCCGAGTATGGGATACACCAGGTACGGGGTGGGTGGGTGATGGGTCCTCGATTGTTGAGGAAATCAGATGAAGCTTGCGTTCATCTTCGGCCTTATTATCATTTACCATCAGGTGAGAATGAAGTCCAAGAGCTTGCCTATTGTGTGTAAAAAAACCACCGGGATAGACGCTGGCGGATCAGATTTGTACCGCATACCCAAGTAGCTACCCCATGGCCCCTTCATCATCAACAGCTCATATATAATAGACGACACGTTTAGCGCAGAGGTCGAGTAATCACCTACTGCGCAACGGGTCGCGGGTTCGATTCCCGTACGGGACAAATGTTTTGTAAGGCCTACAGAAATTTGTTCCGGTCTGGGCGTATGTGCATGTGATATTCTATGTTTGTAAGTGCACCCACGACGCAGGAGAAAATCCTAGTGTGGGGCGACGTTTTTAAAAAAAACAAAAATATACGTCCCCATCGAGGGGCTCGAGCCTACCCTAAACTAGGGCGATTAGGCCTTAGTCAACCACGCTGGCCAAGTGCGGGTTGATCGACTTCACACACAAACTGTAAAGAAATTCTTTCTTCACAGGCATGAGCAGGTTTCCTCATGATGTTTTCCTTCACCGTAAAAGCGTCGAATAAACGTACATATGAATTCAAAATTGGAAAACACATTGGTACGTGGCGGGGTTCGAACCGCTACCTTCCGATCGGAAGGCGACAGCCTTACGCACTACGCCATCGACGCCATGGCCCCTTGGATTCATAATTAATTGTTCTGCATTAAAAATGCCTACGTCATTGTCCGCTCTTCAAAAATGGTCGTGAGCCTTTTGTAAGAATATCAGGATTTATTTTTATAATCACAATTCGATGTTATGCGATCACATTAAAGAATAGAAATAAACATTTAAAACTACAAATTAATTACATGCACATATTTTTCTTAATGAACGGTGCAGAAACCCATTCCCCGGGTTTCTGCACCGTCCAAGCACCTTGGGTAGGGGCAAGGGAAGGGTGTGAGGGACTCTACGGCATTGGACCGCGACTACCCACTAAACCCCTCGGGACCATCTCTTCGGCAATAGATAGGCCACTACGTGCAAGATTCAAAATTCAAAAAATCTTTATTCAACATATGCCTTTACAGGCAATTATTGACGTCAACACAAAGCAAAACATTCTAATTTAAAGAAAACATATTTATCCTTGTATGTGCATACATTCTGAATACACTCAAGTTGTCTGCAAATACAAGTAGGAGTGAAAAAAAAGTTGAATCTACACCTAATGCATGCGCGGGGCGCTGCGTACGCGTAAGTAATGTGGAACATTACGGACTTCTCTCCCCACCAGAGGCATGGAAGCATCTAGTGTCCCCTAGCTGCCGACGCTTCTTAGCTTTCATCACTTCTTTGCAGAAGTAAGAAGCGGCAGCCTAGGCTGATTCCGACCAGGCCATAGCGTAGTTACAGCCCTTATCAAAGTAACAGATGACATACGACTAGCTATGGATAATAAATCCCTGAAGGTGTTAGTGTTACTTGAGTTTAGTAATGCATTCAATTCCGTCGATTTCGACATACTCATCGAAGTATTGCATTTGCTGAATTTCTCGTCTTTCTCATAAGCATGGTTTAATTCCTATCTTCGTGGTCACTCACAGTGTATTCGGACGGAGGAGAAATCCTCGAACTGGACCGAACTTGGTGCGGGCGTTCCACAGTGTGGCGTTGTCTCTCCTCTGCTTTTCACTGTCTTCATTGAACTTATTTCAAATATTCTCTCATCTAAGTACCATCTATATGCTGATGATTTGCAGATATACGAACATTGTCAGCCAACAGACTTAAATCAAACAATCGAAGAGATGAATCTAGGCTTAGAAAGGCTCAATATATGGGCAAAATCTTTTAGTCTGATCTTAAACCCCAAAAAATCACAAGCTATTATTACTGAGAGTCGTCACTTTAGGAATACTCTACAGCTCTCCTCCCTTCCACCTTTGCTACTGGGGGATCTGCCTATTGCAATCACCGACGCAGCTAGAGATCTGGGTGTGACACTTGACTCTCATCTTTCGTGGCATGCTCATGTAAGTTAGGTTACTCGCAAAATACATTATTTATTCCATTCTCTTAAATGTTTACAAAACTTCCTGCCGACTAGCACTAAGATTACTCTTGTTCAATCCCTGGTTCTTCCAATTATTGATTACGCTGATTCCTGTTATTTGGATGCCAATGAGGAGCTACTTAACAAACTTGACCGCTTACAAAATTTTTGCATTTGCTTTATATTCGGTTTGAAGAAATACGACTTCATTTCTGAGTATCGTAAAATGCTCACGTGGCTCCCAATTCGACTTTGTAGAAACGCTAGGATTCTATGTATGTGTACCTTTTAATATCCTCCACAATCCCAAAATACCCTAATATTTATATCCTTTGTAGATCCCACCTCAAAACCCTTCTCAGTTTCCATTCCTGCAATACAGAGTTTTACTCCCACTCCTTCACCAATCAAGCGGTCAGACTGTGGAATGCTTTGCCGTATAGTATACGCGAGTCTGTTGACTCTCTTTAAACGTCGTGTTAAGGAGCACTACTTCTCTTCATTCTGTACCAAGTAAAGTATATTCACAATTTGTTAATTTAATCTTATATATAATTAATTAATAATTAATATCGCTTTTATTATTTTAGGTATCTTTTTATTGTAAGTAATTAATATCGTTTTTTTAACACTGTGTTTACTAAGTTTATTTAATATAAATCACCTGTCACAGGTCTGCTAACAGAAATTTATTTAGAAATAAGCAGCACCTTTGTACTCGTCTTTCTTTATGTGTTATTCTGGTCCTGTATTTTTTATGAACAATAAATTAATAAATAATTGAAAATACAAAAAATACTAACAAACTAAAAGGATATATAATAATAATAATCAAAAGAAACTTTAAAATAACATACCACACAGCGAGACACAACAAAGCGAACCGCACTTAATAAAGTGACAAAAAAGAAAAGCCGGTTGACGTTATAAAATATTAACATAATAAGAATACAGCCTTCTTATCTATTCAGTAAACTGAGAATATTAACATTCTAGGTTTACTTACTTGAAAAAAGGTTTTGTCCTTCCAAATGAGGCCGTAAACTGGGATTTAGCGAAAGAATTAGCCCACCAAATATATTTGCCGGACGATCGTAAGAATCAGTGGGGGGCTGTGTTTAAAGGGTTTTACTGTATCTATCTCCGAGAGAACCTAAACCTTTTCTTACTTAAATCAAAGTAGGGACAATGAATTTTGTATAAAATAATTATTACAAGCTTTTATTTACTTTCACCTGTCTCGGTGTTTAATGAAATCTTGCAAGTTATATTCGATCCACTTTCTGATTTCCGATTGAGCTAAAATTTTTCATACATATGTATATCGCGAGACAATGCAATATTATGATGATATAAAGCTGATCTAATGCTGGTTCTGGAAGATGGCCATAGGAGCTCCGCAATTATAACCACACAATCCCATCGAGTTTGGGCTCGTTTGATTCGTATTGACAAGTACTAAAAGGTTGTATTTGAAAAAGATTTTTTATAGTAGATTATGCATCGAGGGATTAAAGCAGTGTCTAACATCACGGGGCCATATTGAACCCCAAGCGTAACTAGGGACTCTAGAGATAACTCCTGAGCGAAGCGAGGGAGCTATGTAGAACTCCTAAGTGAAGTGAGGGGTTCAAGTCGCCTAAGACGAAGACACTGCTTTACTCCAGAGGTGAATACTCTACTTTTCATAGTATCTGCGGGACATTAAAAAGTCAGAGTTCTATAACCAATTACTTAGATGGTAATTTTCATCATAAACACTGTCACATTATCATTATCACTATCACTAAAACTATGGCTAAAATTATGACATTATCATGAAAACCATTAAATAAAAATAAAAGATTTGTTATTCTCAAGCACGAATACGTCACGCAATAATTTTATCTTAAGTTAAGCTTAAAAGATTATAAAAACTTAAAACATATTAATTATAATATAACAAGTATGAACTTAGTCTACCCATCGATTTAGAATAAGATGCGATCAGCTGCTGGACCCTAACAATGACCTTTAGTAGCACGCTGGACGAATGTTATTTATAAAATGTTATCAAATATTTTTTTTCAGCTTCGTGGTATATTTACTTTTATAACCCCAATTAATTACTATACACAAGTGTCGAAATAAATCTCATACTCGTATAGTCGACAGCCTATTGACCCCAAAATAAATAAAATTGAAGTGTCTGTTTGTAATGTCAAAATAACAAGTTTTTACTAAATGGGTATGAATGTATATCGGGTATCAATAACAAAAACACAATTTAAAAGATTTTTGTCTGTCTGTCTGTCTGTTTGTTTGTTCCCGCTAATCTCCGGAACGGCTGGACCGATTTTGACGGGACTTTCACTAGTAGATAGCTAATTATATAAGGTATAACATAGGCTACTTTTAGCCAAGAGTTACTATTCCACGCGGACGAAGTCCATAGGCATAGCTAGTAAAAAATAAAAACGCTGAAGCACCTGGACATTGACTCACGTTTTTTAACTTTATCAATAATACACTGAATAGACTTCTAAAAAGTCTGTATTGATGACACAAAACACATTTCACTAAGCACTTAATTAACTTAAGCAAGAAGATATTACAATTTTGAAATACATAATGGCGTTGGCGGCAAAGTTTTAGCTATGACAACAATATATAACGTAATACCTACCGTTGGTGCACATTATGGAACAAATTGTAGAAAGAATCATTTAAATATGCCGCGTAATTTGTGCAAATGAAAGCATTTAGTTCGCTGTCTATCCGCCGGCAGCGTTAGTGTTCTTGCTTTACTCTGCTTCTTATTCGTTTCGATAATTAATGGTAGCCGTCAAATGATGGCGCTTTTAGCATAAAAAGTATTTTATCAATAAAAAATAAAGTGAAATGCTATTGTTTATTTTCATCATCATCACAGCCCATATACGTCCCTACCGAGGGGCTCGAGCCTACCCTATATTAGGGTGATTAGGCCTTAGTCAACCACGCTGGCCCAGTGCGGATTGGTCGACTTCACATACATCATTGAATTTCTTCGCAGATGTATGCAGGTTGCCTCACGATGTTTTCCTTCACCGTAGGAGCGTCAGACAAATGTACATATGAAATTCGAAACGAAAAAATACATTGGTACATGGCGGGTCTCGAACCCCGACCCCCCGATTGGAAGGCAAGTACCGAGTCCACTGCGCAACCGACGCTCTTACCGGCCACTGCGCCACCGATTGTTTATTTTAGCTTGCAGTATTATGTAGGTAAATATTTTATAATTTTAGTAAAGAAATGATGTATTTAGATTTTATAAAAACATTTGTCTATTTGTTTCTAGTGGATGCACGCTACTGCTGTATGGGCGTAGAACCTTTGCCATTGCCAAAATTTATGTTCCAAATTTAAAACACTTTACTCCTTTGCTAGTTTCATTCAATATCCCTTGGGATATAATGTCTTGCTTTACGTTGAAGTCAAAGGGGTTATTATTGAACATTTTCGAGCAGGTAGTATGAAAAATAATTTACCTGATGTGTTCTTAGGTTAATGTTCCTTTTTAGTTTACTACTTGACGAGCTATCAGCAGTTTGCCAGTAAATACGAGTATCATGCATTTCACCGGCTCAAATTTCGTCAGAAGCTAAATTTGGATACGTGGGCGACTCTGAATCAGTAATTCGAGCGATCTGCGCAAATACAATTGTTAAATTTGATATGATTTCATTATGTCTATACGCTGTTTGTACTCCCAATTGAACGCGAGCACAGCTAAGGATCATTAACAGTGGAGAAGAAGGATTAGATGAACCGAAACCAAGTAAATGGGAAAAGGTTCTGACGTCACAAAGTAGATTTATTTTTTATTGCACTCAAATTACATATAGGTAGAGACATAACTTAAAGCAAACATGTACAAGAGTGAGCATATGTCTTAAAGAGACCTCTTTCTGTCCACTCCAGGGTAAGGAGCATACAAATTTATATATAGGTACATACACATACACACATATTATATGTTTATTTATTTGGGATAACAAAAATCTTTATCAGTTATCGTTAATTAAATCTAATTACAAAAACTTAGATCAGTAAAAGTTATCCACGTCATATTAAGAAGGTTAGGCAGACTTAAAAAAAATACAATGCAAAGCGGGTAGGTATCTAAATCTATACGTCATACAAACACTTGAGGCAACTCGACTCGCGCCCATGCGCAGCGGGACGGAGGCAAACATATGTGTGTGTGTGTGTGTGTTTGTATATATGTTACGGCAAAAAGCCGAAGTTTGGTTTTACCTAGTTTCAGTCGCCTAGAACTTCTGATACCTCTAATTGTCGGAACACAGCAAAGTTATAAGCATTTTATCATGGAAACAAAAGGTAAGACAGTGGTAGCTAACTAGACGGGCTCAGAGGCCCTATCACTAAACAAACCACCAGATACACTTCTGCCCCAAAATTCTGAATCAAACCCCGGTTCCCCAAATCAATAACAGGTAGTCTCAACGACTAGGCGATAGAGATGATTAAATGCAAAAATGAGCTATGCAGAACTACGCACGAATGAGCAATGTAGGTCAATCATTCATTCATTCATTTCTGTATTGACTGTCTGACTGAGTGAGTAACAGAGGTACCAGCGTAGAGTTCAAACTAGAAGTATAAAATTCGGTCTAAAACTAGAAGCATACAATTCTGACGAGTGGTTCGTTGGTTTATGTAGGCGTCCATTAAGGAAGGATTTTTAAAAATTTCCACAGAAAGCTGAGAAATGCTCATCCAAAAAATAAGGGAAAACTGACGAAATCAATTAAAAAAAAATTACGGGCGTAAAATACTTGCGTCAAATCTGTTACATACTTAAGCTGTACTGTCACATGTCTTATTAATGGACAATTCATTTGCTCTGAGCTTTATTGACACTTCATATCAAATGGAAAATCCTCATAGACTTTTCAATTTCAATTCAATTCGTTTATTTATTTCAGATAACAAAAATCCATAATTACACAGATAAGTATACATATATAATAATAATAAATTTTCGCTACGCTTTTCGCTACGTCTAAGAAAATTCTCGAGAAAATTCAATGTTTTTATATGTTAACCGTGTTACTTCAAAACAGTCAAGTTCACACCACGGACCTGAAAAAAAAGACAAACATTTATTTTACCTCATTATGACATAATATTTCTTTTAGGTATAATTCCTAATAAATTATTACGAAAATTTGCAAATTGGATGTTCACATGTAGCTTTTTTAACGGCGAATAAAGACTTCTTTGATTTGATAAACTAAACAGAAATCAATAAATTTGAAATTTCATTCGGGTTGCATAACTCTTCAAGAAGTTATTTGTCATGATGTCAAGAAGGTATGCTGAAAGGTGTTTTATTGTATTTATTATACAGGGTTATTTTTTATCACCCTGGAAAATTTAAGGGTGCTTCACGACATGGTAGTAGAATGATTTAAATATGAATAAAAACTCACTTATTTAATTTTATATTAATTTTCTGAAATATCCAAAAAATGCTGTACTAGCTGAGAGCAGCATTATAAGAGATTTTTTTTTACTTTTTTTATTTCATTTTTTATTTCTTATATAATAATGGATGTGTCCTGAAGCGTCTCATAAATTTTCCAGGGTGATTAAAAAATAACCGTGCATATGTTTAGGCCCTAGAGCATTCTGATCTAAGGTTAAGGCTTAGGAATCAGTCTTAACTATTTAATAAATTTATTGTGTCTAAACGGAGTGATAGTGAGTCTTCTCCTAAACCATAACTTACAAAATTACGAATCTAATTTTGTTTCCAACCCCAGTAATATGGGTCACAAATCAAATAGAGCTTGATGTTATAAGCTTGAGTAATTAACTATTAACTTAACAACATTGCCCTAATGTCAAAATGGACACTTATCCAAATGGAAGACCAGATTTTGAAAGTGCTTAAAAATAAAGCACTATAAACCTTGAAGCATTGCCATTAATACTACATGGCTGCCCCTCAAAATAGGGTGTAAATTCAAAAATCTTTATTCAACATAGGCCTTTACAGGCACTTATTGACGTCAAAACAAAGCAAAACAATCTAATTTAAAGAAATCATATTAACCTTTTATCCTGAATATACTCAATATGCCTGCAAATACAAGTAGGAATGAAAAAAAAAAGTTGACCTTACACCAGGGGCCTTACCATGATCGCTTATAGCAAGGTTAAAACAATATTATAATAGAGACACCGCTCTTGCTGTGTATAGCGGCATCCCGCTCTCAGCGCGGTTTTAATATTGTTTTAAGCGATCATGGTTAGGGGGCTGTTCGGAAATTGGGAGAGCCTTCTCGAGAAGAACAAGCAAGAAACTCGAAAGGTCAAAATTTTTTATCTCCTCTTTTAAATCGCCATTTACAATTTGGTTTGTTACAGAGTCGTCAATTGGAACTCTAATAATTTTGATTCCAATCCCAGTAGTATGGGTAGGTATCTAACCTATCGAATGAAACGTTTTCATTCGTTTTCTCTTTTTATATTATTTTGGAGTGTTGTTGCTTCCGAGTCGATTTTAATATGTGAATTTGTTTGATTAAACGTATTAGTGAAAGAGATGGTTCTTAACTAGAATTGATCAATTTCTGCTCAGCTGTTTGAAAGTTTATTCTCTACTTTTCAATTTATGGTGCTGCGGCGTCTAAATGGGTCGCCCGATAGCTTTAATTGTTGAAAGTCTGTTCAGTTGTTCAAAAGTTATTTGGTCAGCAGGGCGCATTGTGTCCAGGAAAAGTTGCATACTCGTATACAGGCTGACAGGAAAAGTCGACGTATTCCATGAAAGGGGTTATAGTACAGGTCATAAGCAACAAAAAAAGTCCAATTAACTAGGGGTCAAAAATAGTTGGTAATCGAGCTACGACGGTTTTAAAATTTTGAGATTTTTTCCGACTTGATAACAAAAAATTAAAAAAAAAACTAATTACAATGACAAATTGATTAATTGCGGAAAGCTGAAAAATGGGCAGTTTATTTAAATTAAAATTGTTGTCAAAAACTTACATAATTTTGGAAATAAGAGGTCTTTATTGACAATTAACTCGATGAATTTTTTATCTTTCTGAAAATCGACGTCAATTATTGAAAAAAAAATGTATGACAGTTGACGTAAAAACTACTAAAATAACTTGCTGGTTTCATAAGCTTTTAAATAAGGTAAAAATATTATTTACTTTTACAGAAATCAGCAAAAAGTTGCGCTGTAGGTCAAATATCATAATTTCATCTTTGAATAAAAATTGTCTGGAAAAGACAAAAGTACGAAGTAGAAATAAAGAAAATTGCTTTTAATAGATAAAATAATGAAAAACACCAAATTACAAAATAATACTACAAGTTCTGTTCAAAATTGTCTAAGGCTAGGGTTTATTTAGATAATTTCCATGCAACTTAAAAGAAATCATGGCAGTACGTCATTATCCAGCCTTTTTGGTTGAACTGATTGAAGCAGAACGAAGTTTGCAATCCTTTTTGGATAGCAAACCTCTTTGCTATCCAAAAAGCTGTAACCTCTTTGGATTGACCTAACCACAGAGGTTGCATAGGTTTTGGACGTTTTGGAACATGATTGATTAGGATTACGAATGTTTCGACGACATCATTCATTTGTTTTCCTGATTTAAATTGTTTGTTAAGTTTGAAACTACTTTTGAGATTACGGACAAACTTTTGATAACAAATAAAGCGATACGCTATTTTGAAATGGCTGCTTTCGAAAACGAAGAATATGCAGATATTTTGTTTTATTATGGTTTTTGTAATGGTAACGCCGCTGAAGCACAAAGAGAGTACCAAATCAGATTTCCTGATCGCCGTTTGCCTCACGTGAGCGTGTTTGGTGCATCCTATCAGCGCATTCGAGAAACGGGCTCAGTTCAATGACGACAACGCGATATTGGTAGACCGCTCGTTGATAATGTTGGTGTTGACGAGGACGATGATGAAATTATTCGGAGTTTCAGAGCAGATCCTACTGTGTCCACAAGGCAAGTGGCAGGAATACATGGCATATCACAATGGAGAGCCTGGTGTGCCGCATCGCGTACAGCACAACTGTACCCATTCCATTACACACCAGTTCAAGCCATTGAAGAAGGTGATCCGGTGAGAAGAATTGAATTTTGCAGATTTTTAATCAATGCTGAGATTGAAGATCCAGATTATTTAAAGAAAATTATATTTTGTTATATTTTTTATATTTGTTAAACAAAATTGTTACATATTGCGATAGTCTCGTTCGGTTTACTTATAGTAAACAATAGTTATATTGGTATTCTCTTTACTAAGTAGGTATTGTTTGCGCCTGTAGATACAAATATAACCAATATGGAGTTATCGCTGTTGTTGCTTAAGGTGTAGACCCTAATCCTACTTCCCGTCCCTCTCTTTGCCTTTACGTCTGAGCGAGACGCAAGAAAACGCAACAGTAGCTGTCAATAGGCTACCAAACTATCGACAATCATCTTTTCGCAACTCACGGCGGACGCGCCTCTCGTGTATAATTCGATTACTGTGCATAAATCTGCGAAAGTGCCCTATATTTGTGTTGTGTGATCCCCGGGGATGAAGAGCTGAACGCCCAGACCAGCAGGTTAGTCTCGCTCTTCAGTTTTTCCTATTTCCTTTGTATAACTACACTCTGATAGCAACCCCTCTTGCGCAACTCCATTTTTTGGTCCTTCGAGCCGGATATTTAAGTTAATTTCGGTAATTAACAAGAAAATTATATTATCGATTGTTAAAAGTGTAGTTTACAATATTAGTTTCGTTTTTTTCGCCCGCAACACATTTAGGTTTCAATTTGTAGGTTTGTTTTGGTTAGTTAACTTATTAATTCTCGCATTCTCGCTCACCCCGCATTATACTTAACTTATTTATTTCCCGCTAGTTATCTCTCGCGTATATTCGTCTAGTTTCGTATCATATTTTTTTCCTTATTACAAAGTTAACTAGCAATTATTATTTGCACATCAGTAGCTTACAGCAAGTAGGTCATAGTCGCACCATCGCTCAATTTCGTAATTAAATCCCATTTATACTACAAAATAGTTTTACTCTCGCTTACTAAATACTTATTTCATCGTATTTCACTCGTTCATAATCCAGTATAGGTTTTTTAGCAAGCGAGCCATAGCACATTCTTTCGATTTACCCGCAACATTTCGATATTTAGCACCGCGCGCTAAAGTTATTGTTGGCTACGTGCGACGTACTTAGTCGATTTTGAAATAGATCGGATTGAATTGGAGTGTCATTTTGGTCGATTTAAATTCTCGCAATTATTTCATAATTGATCTCGCACATATACACCGTTAGTTGATTACTCGATTGTTTACTTACATACATACATATTTATTTAAGTTACGTATATAGATAGATATTTTACAAATCTACTTGAACCTATCTATACCTATATTTGCTTTACTCAGATTAGTAAAAATGCCGCGCCAGTCTCCAACTGAAACAGAGACTCAGTTGAAGGTGTTAGAATCGCTTCGATCTACATACTTTGAACGCCTGGATAATATTTACAACTTAGGTCTGAAGGCTCATGATAGTACATCCATTGAATCCTTTATAGCTAAGGCTCAAACTTTAGATGAATTACGCAAAAGTTTTCAAAATACTTTACAACAGATTAATGTGTTACAATTACAACTGGATCCCGACTTCTCGCCTAACTTTCAGTCATGGTCTGCATTTGAAGACATTTATTGCATAATAAAGCGTAGATGTCAGCAGTTGTACCCGAGTAGTGCCTCTGGTTCGATACCTGTGTCTGATTCGCATCGTTCGCTTCCTAAGTTGCCTCCATTGACTATTCCCGAGTTTGATGGGGACATAAAAAATTGGTCTCTGTTCTATACAACATTTTATAATACAGTCCATTCTAACAATAGCTTAAGTAGTTCAGAGAAGTTATATTACCTCATTGGTCGACTTACAGGTAAAGCTAAATTAGTATTGTCGGGATTGACTCCGACTGGCGACAACTACGAAATAATATTTAATTCTCTCGTTTCTAAGTACGAAGACAAACGCTCGCTCGCATCGTCGTATTTAGAACAGATTTTCGACTTCAAACCCATGTCTTCGCCATCAGCTGTGAATCTTGAACGATTCTTAGACAGTTTCGCTTCCCCAGTAGATGCACTTAGGAATTTAAAGTTTAGTGACCTCGCAGACTATATTGTTTTGTTTACCGCACTCCGCAAGTTAGATTCGGATACCGCTCGCGCCTTCGAGATGGAACAACGTAGCTCGGAGGTACCTACCTTTTCGAATTTAGTCGAATTCGTTAAAAATTGCATCAAGGTATTGCAACGCACGCCGACCTTAAGTTCAGAGCACCCTAAAAAACAAGATCGTCGCCCTGATCATAATAAATCTAAGTTCACACAAGCTTACGTAACCGCAAATAGTAATCCTGTCTCGCATAAAAACTGTATTTGTTGTAGTTCACCTACTCATAACTTGTATATTTGTTCGAAATTCCTCGCTTTATCGCCTCGTGAACGTTATGATTTTGTAAAAACTAACGATCATTGCATTAATTGTTTAGGTAGCAAACATAAATTGATTAATTGTCAATCGTCTTCGTCTTGTAAAAAATGTTATAAGAGGCATCACACTCTTCTACATTTTAACTCTTCGCCCTTGTCGTCGCCACCCGCACAGGTTAGTAATTCCCGCGCAAACTCAGCGACACTTACGACCCCTAGCCCCAGCGCCGCCGCACCCGCTGCCGGCCCTGCCGCTGACATCGCTCTGTGCACTCTCGCCGCCTCGCCGCGCGCGCATCCCACTAACGACTTGCCACCGCACGCTCATCAGCCATCTACAACCGTCTTGCTAGCTACAGCTCGCGTTATCGTGCGCGACGCGCAGGGAAGTGAGTGAGCATTATGTGAGATGTTTGTTAGACAGCGCATCACAGAGCAACTTTATTACTAACACTTGTTTATGTCGCCTTGGTTTAAAACCGAATCGCACTCGTTCTTTTGTAAAGGGCATTGGGGGTTCATTAAAATGCATAGATGGTTCCGCACAATTGAAATTTTATTCTCGTTTTAACAGCAACATCTCATTCGCTATAAATACTCTCGTAGTGGATAAGGTAACAGAAAAACTGCCTACTAGTCTGGTTGATATTTCGCTTCTTTCAGAATTCGTAGATTTACCCCTCGCTGACGATACTTACGATGTACCTGGAGACATCGACGTGTTGATTGGAGCCTCGCTCTTCCCTCATTTGTTACTCCACAATAAAATTCGCTCTCGCTTCGCAGGTTATCCATGCGCTTTGGAAACCGCTCTGGGCTACATACTCGTCGGTGACGCACCCGTGTTTAATACTTGCGCCGCTACTACGTGCTGTTGTTGTGTCGATACACATCTTAATCTCGATAACCTCGTTCATAAATTTTTCGAACTAGAAGAAATAAGCACCCCTCGTGTTCTTCGCAGTGAAGACAAAGAATGCGAAGAATTTTATCGTCGTACCACAACCCGTGATCCCAATGGTAGGTATGTCGTTGCTTTGCCATTCAAGGGAGATGTCAATTTGCTCGGTGATTCATTCTCCTTAGCCAAACGTCGCTTCGAGTGTCTGGAAAGGAAACTTCTGGCTTCACCCCCGATGAAGCAGGCCTACGATGATAACATCAGAGACTTGCTGAATAATGGTTATCTCTCGCTGGTTCCTCCGACCACTGACGCTCGCTCCGCTCCTTGCTTCTGCATGCCCCATCATGGTGTGTTGAAACAAGATAGTTTGACCACCAAACTTCGCATCGTAACTGACGCTAGCGCAAAATCTAGTACCTCTGTTTCGTTAAACGATCTACTTCACACCGGTGAAAATCTACAGGGTGATTTATTTTCTATTTTGATCAATTTCCGATTGTTTGCTGTTGCTTTCTCTGCCGACATTCGTCAAATGTTTCTCGCTATAGGTATGAGAGAAAGCGATAGAAGATTCACACGCATCCTTTATAGATTTTCTCCGGAGGAGCAATTACAGATATACGAATATAATAGGGTTTGTTTTGGAGTTCGCTCTAGCCCTTATCATGCTCTTCGCACATTGAAACAGTTAGCTTCCGATGAAGGAGACGCATACCCGCAGGCTAAGCAGATCATCGACAGTGGTTACATTTATATGGACGATATAGTTCATAGTTTACCTTCTGAGGAGGTAAATGACATTGCTAATTCGCTTATTTCGCTATTTAAGCTCGCACAATTCGATCTCGTTAAATGGATGAGCAATTCACAAGCAGTTCTCGACTCCATTCCTCAATCGCATCGCCTCTCGTCCATCAAGGAATTTGATAGCACAGGCACTCACAACATTTTAGGCTTGTCTTGGTCCCCGCACTCCGACGCATTTTTGTTAAAAATATCTAGTTTTTCTAATCGCTGCACTAAACGTCACATTCTCTCGTGTATCGCTAGATTATGGGATGTCATGGGTTTGATCGGTCCTGTAATCCTATACGCAAAATTGATGATGAAATCACTTTGGTTGTTAAAATGTGATTGGGATGATCTGCCTCCAGAGTCAATCATTACTCAGTGGTCTCAATTCAATGATGAACTCTCTGAACTCAAACGCATTACCATTCCTCGTCATGTCGGCATCGTCAAAGGCAGCATCGTCACAGTAGTCGGATTTGCGGATGCTAGTGAGCAGGCCTACGGAGCTGTAGTATACTTGCACGTTCAGAGTGGTGACAAAGTTCAGGTCTCCTTACTTTGTTCAAAGTCTAAGGTAGCTCCCATGAAGACCATCTCTGTCGCTCGTTTGGAACTATGCGCAGCCCTTTTGCTCGCCAAACTCATTCGCGTGATTTTGGATACATGTAGCACTCGCATCTCTATCAACTCATATTTTGCATTCTCGGACTCGACCATCGCTCTTTGCTGGATCAAATCATCACCACATCGTTGGCACACCTTTGTCGCAAATAGAGTTTCTAAAATCCAATCATTGATTTCACTTGATAATTGTTATCACATTCCCGGATTAGACAACCCCGCTGATTGTTTGTCGCGTGGACTTAGGCCCAGTCAAATAGTCAATCACCCACTTTGGTTCAGTGGGCCGCACTGGCTCTCATCGAATGTCGCAGATTGGCCTATTTCTACATTTGTCACTTCTCGCGTCGCGGACGTTCCTGAAGAAAGGTCGAATGTCTTAGTTTCTGTCGCAACGAAAGAGTCGTTACTTCTCGTTTTGTCTCGTCGCCTTTCTTCATGGACTAGACTCTTACGAACCGTCGTCTTCGTTTATCGTTTTCTCCGAATTTTACCACTTCGTAAATATATTTTAGCCTCGGATTATGACTTCGCTGAAAATAAAATTTTGTCGCATTTACAACGCTCGCACTTCGCATTGGATATACGCAACATAGAGTTAGGTAGAAATTGTAGCACTGCATTTCAACGCTTGAAACCATTTATGGACAACAACTTGGTTCGTGTTGGAGGTCGACTTCAACACTCGCATCTCGCTTATGATAGCAAACATCCTCTTGTTTTACCTCGCAAAGATCACATCGTGGACCTTCTCGTTGATTATTATCACATTGTTCATTGTCACGCAGGTCCAGATCTGTTGATGTCTATAATTCGACAGAAATATTGGATTCTCTCCGCTCGTCGAATCATTCGCTCTCGTGTCCATAAATGCTTGTCATGCTTTCCTTTACGCCCTCGTAATGACTTCCCTGAGATGTTATCGCATCGCGCTTGTAGAGTTACTGAAAGTCTCAAGCCCTTTACTCACACTGGTCTCGACTTCGCGGGCCCCTTGCAAGCCACTCCGATTCGCAAGCGCGGCTCTCGTTCCGTTAAAGTTTATATTTGTATATTCGTATGCCTGACAACTCGTGCAGTTCAGGTAGAATTGGTTTCGGAACTCAGCACTAACAGTTTCTTAGCTGCCTTTACTCGTTTCTTGTCTCGTAGAAGTCCCGTCGCCAAACTATACTCCGACAACGGAACGAATTTCGTTGGTGCAAAACGTCGATTGAGCGAAACGCATAACTTATTCTTGTCGCATAACTTTCAATTAGATTTTAATCATGTTCTGTCACAAAATCGCATAGAATGGATATTGAACGCACCCGCAGCTCCCCATTTTGGTGGCAATTGGGAAGCTAACGTTAAGAGCTTGAAAACTCACTTGTTTCGAGTCATAGGAGGCCAATTACTCTCTTTCGAAGAGCTGAATACGGTTCTCGCTCAAATTGAGGCCGTTATGAGTACTCGCCCTCTTTGTAGGACATTATCGAATGATCCTTCTGAGTCGCTCGCTCTTACACCCGCGCATTTTTTAAACTTGACTCCCCTCAAATACTTTCCCGCGTCCAATGTAACTGAGGACAACGTTAATCTTATCTCTCGCTTAGATCTTATTCACAAACTCATTGATTCATTTTGGCGTCGATGGCGTAGTGAATACTTGCACACTCTACAACTTCGACAGAAATGGAACACTCCCCGCAATCCGATACGCGTCGGTACAGTCGTCGTAGTTAACACAGATAACGTTCCGCCCTTGCATTGGCCGCTGGGTATTGTTGAGGAGACCTATCCTGGCAAGGACGGTGTCGTGAGGACGGTTAAGGTCCGCACCGCTAGCGGTACCTACACTAGGCCGGTCGTGCGACTTTGCCCTCTTCCAAATTACTGTTAGATTACGTATTAGTTGCATTTTAAAAATAGTTTAATAGTTTTAGTTTATTTCACTAGATTAATCTCGTTAGCTTATCAAGCAATATAATATAACTTAGTTATACCGCATTTTTTTGTTTAGTCTGTTGCGCATAAATTATCGCATATCGTTTATTTTCACATGAATTATGTTTCGTGTTGCGTTCATTTGTTGAAGGGAATCCTTCAAGCGGGGGAGGATGTTTGCGCCTGTAGATACAAATATAACCAATATGGAGTTATCGCTGTTGTTGCTTAAGGTGTAGACCCTAATCCTACTTCCCGTCCCTCTCTTTGCCTTTACGTCTGAGCGAGACGCAAGAAAACGCAACAGTAGCTGTCAATAGGCTACCAAACTATCGACAATCATCTTTTCGCAACTCACGGCGGACGCGCCTCTCGTGTATAATTCGATTACTGTGCATAAATCTGCGAAAGTGCCCTATATTTGTGTTGTGTGATCCCCGGGGATGAAGAGCTGAACGCCCAGACCAGCAGGTTAGTCTCGCTCTTCAGTTTTTCCTATTTCCTTTGTATAACTACACTCTGATAGCAACCCCTCTTGCGCAACTCCAGGTATATAATATTAGCATGTGGTGCTTTCCTTTACTAGTTGGTGCATCTAGCAAATTAAATAATTAACATGATTGTATTTTGAGTGTTGATGTAACCAACCATGGAGAGCCATTTATAAATAAATAAATAAAATCCTGTGGGCCGACGAATCTACGTTCGATCGCGATGGCATCACAAACTACCACGATATTCACTTTTGGGCCCCTAAAAGTCAAAACCCAAGAAAAAGTTAAGAAAGGGCTCACCAGAGAAGATTCTCACTAAATGTGTGGATGGGGATTGTACACGATAATTTAATTGGACCTTTGTTCCTGCCCCAAAACCTGAATGGCACAATATACGAAACTTTTTAAAGAGAGGAAGTGAACACGCTTTTGGAAGATGTTCCGCTAGCTACAAGAAGAAATATGGTATACCAGCATGATGGGTGCCCAGCTCACTTTTACCGTGGTGTACGACAGTGGCTGGATGAAAATTATCCACTAAGATGGATCGGTAGAGGTGGCCCGACTCCATGGCCGGCGAGAAGTCCTGATTTGACACCCTGTGACTATTATCTTTGGGGTCACATGAAAGATCTAGTCTACCCCACACCTGCGACTTCCATTGAAGATTTGAGGGCGAGGATCGTATCAGCTGCTGATGTCATTAAGACATCACTTTCAACGCTAGTGACAGTGAGTGAGGTAAATAATATTTTTACCCTTTTTAAAAGCTTATGAAACCAGCAAGTCATTTTAGTAGTTTTTACGCCAACTGTCCTACATTTTTTTTCAATAATGGACGTCGATTTTCAGAAAGATAAAAAAAATTTCGACTTAATTTTCAATAAATACCTCTTATTTTCAAAATTATGTAAGTTTTTGACAACAATTTTTCAGCTTTCCGCAATTAATCAATTTGTCATTGTAAATGGTGTAGTTTAAAAAAAAATTTTTTAGTAACAAGTCGGAAAAAATCTCAAAATTTTTAAAACCGTCGTAGCTCGATAACCAACTGTTTTTGACCCCTGGTTCATTAGACTTTTTTTGTTGCTTATGACCTGTACTATAACCCCTTTCAAGGAATACGTCGACTTTTCCTGTCAGCCTGTATATAGCGGTAGCGGTAGCGGTTTTCTGGCGCAATGAATTAAATAAAACGATGAATTATTTCCTACCTTTATGACGAGGTTGCTTTTTGTTGTTAAATTTTTACGTCTGTTTCCATCCGTTTTTCTAGCGTACTAACCCCTTAAACAAAAGCCACATGCATATTTTTCTGCAGTCGTTCCGCAGAAAAATGGATGGAGCTGACATAAGCTGCAGAAAAAATAGCGTGCGGTTGTGTAAGCTAATGTCATTTTCATACATTTTAGCTGCGGATCGACTGCAGAAAAATAAGCGTGCGGCTTTTGTCTAAGGGGGCTGGATTGATTTGCAATACTCTCTTTTGGTGAAACGTAGTTGTACAAACTATACGCGTATGAAGTCGCAGGCTGAAGCTAGTCAATCTTTATCGGTACGTCCCACTGATAGGCACATTTGACTCCTTCGACGAAGAAAATTTGCCCTATTTACACCACACTAACCAGAATGTTGAAAAGATTATTTGTAGGTGACATTGACTAACATACATGTTATACATTGACAGTTATCTTCAAGTTAGGTTTTACAGGGTTTACACTAGATCCTATATTATAGATATAGGATCTAATGTAAACCCTGTAAAACCTAACTTGATTTTACAGTATTAATATTGTTCTGTTTTTGTGATCCAAAAAAGTCGACGTTAGCAAATTAAACTTTAAAAATCCATCATTATTAGAGTTCAACGTTCTGTAAAATTCTACATTTTGCGATTAGTTCACTTGATGAGATTTCAACTTTCTGTTCCGATTTTCCAACAGGGTTTCGAGATTCCCATTTGTTTGCTTGCAAGTGCATAGCTGCGGTAAGCTCCCTCCACGGAAAGCAAGGGAGTGATACATGTATCTTAAATCGTCATCATAAAATGCTAAAAACATCTAGCGGACCGTATGTACGTCTTCTCTGTTTCTTACAAAAAGCTTCCGCACCAAAATATAACAAGGTATGGATCGAGGCAAAAACATTTCCGCAAAAGGACAAATCTGTATGTTTGGATCATTCATGTTTGTTATAACAGTATATGTTGTAGATGTTGTTGGTGTATTCGAATGTATTATATATTTCCCAGCACGTTGTAAGCTCTGCTCCTCTTTCGTAACTGTTTTATTTAGTCTACTATCCTGCGTAAGGTGACCGCAATAATGACCGCCATGCACCAATGTGTTTTTCGAAATTACATTTGTCTGACGCTCCTACGGTGAAGGAAAACATCGTGAGGCTACCTGCATACATCTGCGAAGAAATTCAAAGGTGTATGTGAGGTCGACCAATCCGCACTGGGCCAGCGTGGTTGACTTAAGCCTAAACACCCTAACTTAGGGCAGGCTCGAGCCCCTCGGTGGGGATGTATATGAGCTGTTAATGACAAAAACAAGAGCGCTCCAGTAATGTCACAAAAAGTGACTTAAAAGTAGCACTCTTGGTTTTTCATACAGATGGATGGATTGGAGTAATATTCATGTCTGTTGTTTGGATTCAGACAGATACACGTATCGTGTTCTTTTTACAGGCGGGTGTCATTGCAAGTTGGATCAGCACACAAATCATTTTTTAACAAAGATCGTTGCTTTGTTAAGAGTTCCCTCGCCTTGGTTGCAAATAAAATTAAAGCGACCGAGGCTTAGCTTAAATTGAAACTCGGACAGCATACTGCTCCATCGTGGTTCTGAATTGAAATTTTCAGAAAGGAATAAAAGTATATTTTTTTCACGATATAGACCGCCTTCTTGGTGTAGTGGTTGAGACCATTAGGTATATCTGAAAGACCGGGGTTCAATTCCCCATAGGAGCAGAAATTTTTCTGCCTTCCCTGTTGTATGTAAAAAAGTAGAAGAGAACGCTTTTATGTACCTACCTTAAATTCTAATTGGATAGATACCGTTACCTATGGACACATGCAACGCGATATCGATGGAATCTCATGAAAATCAAGGAAAACCCTTAAATTTTTAGGTATGTCCAACGTGTTTTGTGTGTATATGTTACGCGATTACTCCGCTAATTGTGGACTGGTTTTCAAAATTATTTTTGTATTCGATAGAGTATACTGCTGGGGTGGTCCCAAGGTTACCAAAGTCAAGATCTGATGATGGGATCCAATGAAAATAGAGGGAAACCCTTCAATTTTATAGGTACGTCCGACGTATTTCATGTTTTTTTCGAAGCTATATTCACGTATTTGCGTCTGGTAGTCATGAACCAAGCTGATGATAAAAGAATCCTTAACTTTTGGACTTTACCTGACCTTGGACCTGAATTTAACACGAGCATACGAGGTGGTATTAAATTCACTAAAAAGATTTCATTCATTAAAAAGATAAAAATAAAAAATATTTTAGAAAAAATAAGAACCGACTTCAAAAACACCGAAAAGCACGTTAACAGTCCCCATACAAAATGATCTGACCACCCGATAAGTCCAAAGCAATTAATAGGTAACTATAGTTATTTTTAATCATTTTACCAGGAA
The DNA here is from genome assembly GCA_963935595.1 of Schoenobius gigantellus. Taxonomy (NCBI): domain Eukaryota; kingdom Metazoa; phylum Arthropoda; class Insecta; order Lepidoptera; family Crambidae; genus Schoenobius; species Schoenobius gigantellus. The sequence goes on along the minus strand of OZ012555.1, from coordinate 6,675,538 downwards.
AATAACTTTTTGTCATAATATTTTCCCATTTTCCTCGATTTTCCTATATGACCCCAATGTGGGGTCACGGAATTGTGAGTGTAAATTTTCGTGAACCCATATCACGGGTTCATGGACTTGTGAGTATAAAATTAATAAAAAATATCGAGGGTAGTTGATTACAACATTGAAGATGTGTCAAGATGATTTGTTATTATTTAGAACAGTGTTTGTCGTGAAGTGAATAATGTCTCGCGATCTCCTTCATGCCGATATTCAGAGAATTTTAGAAGATATAGTGATGCTGATAGTGTTTTATCACGCTTGGGGAATAGCAGTTTTGGAAGTGACGAAGAATACTATGAGGAAACAATTGAGGATATTGAGCAATTCATCACAGGAAATGAGGTATACAAAATAACACTTTTTTATTACAAAGATAACATTGTAATAGTTTTATTTTACAGGACTAACATTGTACTTGCGATTATCTAGTTGTGTATTGGAATAATTTAATATTTGAATTACACAGTGGTTTGGAAATTGTATTATTGAAATATAAGAAAAAATAAATTTGTTTTAGCAATATATCTCACCGGAAGAAATTGAAGATACATTGCAAAGTGATCAAGTTGTTCAAGAAAACGATGAAAACAACGTATTCCCTATAAGAACGCCGCTTCATCGCCGTCGCCAACGCCATGCATGATTTTAGATTACAATGTTGGTAAAAAGGGCATAGATATTGCCGATCAACTCGCCAGCTATAACAGTCCAATCAGAAAAACTGTAATATGGTACAAAAAAATTGCAGTTGATCTTTTATCAATTGGCCTCATAAATTCTGTTATAATTTATAATGAGTTACATCCACAAAAAAAAGGAAAAGTGCAGCGTACTAACAGCATATGAAGTTATTATGAAGGAGCTTCTTGGTACGTCTCCTATGGACACGACGTCTTTACGACCTGCTCAACCTGTTCCTTCTACCAGCTCTGCACCATCCACCAGCTCTGCTCCATCCACAAGTACAGGTTTTAGCAATATATCTCACCGGAAGAAATTGAAGATACATTGCAAAGTGATCAAGTTGTTCAAGAAAACGATGAAAACAACGTATTCCCTATAAGAACGCCGCTTCATCGCCGTCGCCAACGCCATGCATGATTTTAGATTACAATGTTGGTAAAAAGGGCATAGATATTGCCGATCAACTCGCCAGCTATAACAGTCCAATCAGAAAAACTGTAATATGGTACAAAAAAATTGCAGTTGATCTTTTATCAATTGGCCTCATAAATTCTGTTATAATTTATAATGAGTTACATCCACAAAAAAAAGGAAAAGTGCAGCGTACTAACAGCATATGAAGTTATTATGAAGGAGCTTCTTGGTACGTCTCCTATGGACACGACGTGATTTTAGATTACAATGTTGGTAAAAAGGGCATAGATATTGCCGATCAACTCGCCAGCTATAACAGTCCAATCAGAAAAACTGTAATATGGTACAAAAAAATTGCAGTTGATCTTTTATCAATTGGCCTCATAAATTCTGTTATAATTTATAATGAGTTACATCCACAAAAAAAAGGAAAAGTGCAGCGTACTAACAGCATATGAAGTTATTATGAAGGAGCTTCTTGGTACGTCTCCTATGGACACGACGTCTTTACGACCTGCTCAACCTGTTCCTTCTACCAGCTCTGCACCATCCACCAGCTCTGCTCCATCCACAAGTACAGGTTTGAGACATTACCTTATTGATTAAGCGGAATTGCCAGGGAAAAGAGGAAATCGTAAAAGATGCGCTGGCTGTTATAAAAAATTTATGTCTGAAGGAAAATCTTCAACTATAGCGGCAAAAATAACTCCTAAAGTTCATCAAGAATGCAAACAATGCAAGAAAGGTTATTGCCATTCTTGTTTCGTGAATGAATATAAATAATTATGTAACTTTTTCAATACATTTCTTTAAATAAACACGAGCATGCATAAAAAGTAAGTTTTTATTTCTCCCGTAATCCCTTACCAATTGTAGACCTAACTTTGAGATAATCTGTATTGTTTTAACGGATTTTGTATGACCAATTCTTCCTTCATGAGTCCACTAAATAACAAAAACCATACTCATAAATCCGCTTAAAAATTGATGAAGAAAAATTCCAAGTGCTATGAACCCATATGGGGTCAGGGACGTATGGGTATAAACTGGTATGGGGTCATAGGACTGTCAACGTGTTAAAAATAATATAAGAATAGGTACACACAACATCACACTTCTATATTGAAATCGGTGCCAAATTTTAAGACTTTCTAGGAGATCATCGTTTGGCACTGACTTCAATATAGAAGTGTGATTTTCTTATATTATTTTTAATTAACTGCGCAGAAGTCTCATTTTCTGATTCTGAGAGAGATAGAATGACATTGTGATTTTCGTGACTTGAAATCTTAACGTACGCAATAAAATCTATATTTTAGCGGTGTCACTCGTATTCAATCGGCTTCAGGTTGCTTTCTTCTGCGCAGCCGAATTTTGCCGATGCTACTTATAAAAGTGGTTGTACTGTATCTGTTTGAAAAATAAAATCGAATAATAATCAGCAATTATATTAATGTTACAGAATCCACCTTTTATTATTACGTATATACGCGTATCTAAATACATCAAAGGCAAATGTGAGCCGAATGAGAGAATGTAGAGGTTTTTTAATGCTTCCAGCTATAGACATTAAATTATTGCGTCTTTTGTAATAAAATACATCAGTTCAATGACCAAACTAAAACATGGTCATGACAATGTAACATTGTTTTCCATTGCAGAATAAGGTAAATCGGATTAAAGAGACTCTCGGACTATCCATAAAATGATTGAATGATCTGGTATTCAATTAATTGGAGTAATTGGAAGACTGATCTCTTTTATGTGCACTTATAAAATGTGTACCAAAATCACGAGGCTGTAAAGGTACGAGTAATCAATTACAAACTCATGTTTTTTGTTATTTAATAAAAAAAAATTTTTGGTTGTGGAAAAGTGTTGTTTTCTAGCTCACTATTTTTGAATTAGCTACCTCGTTACTCTCAACCTTGTATACAAACGTATTCAAACAACATTTTGCTATATTATGTCAACGTATGAGATCGCTGGGGCTAGGTCACTCGCGCAATGCGGCGAGATAAGTGCGTGTACTGCTGTGTAGCAGCTCGCCGGCGATCTGTAGGCCAAACACGAATATATGTAAGATTCGTCACGTTAACGTATTGAGTACACGATACGATACAATAGCACCTTCTCAATCGTAAAATATTCGTACGTTTTCGATAGCCAGCCTTCGAATTTGACGATACTATAATAATACGTCAAAACCTTGTTTGTGCCCGCAATCTTCATATTAATGTAAAACGTTACGATTACGTTACGCTACGAAACTTTTCACAAAGGTTCGTGCTTCCAAATTTAGTTCGAAGTACGCCCTGTAGGGGCGCTGTCAAATTCTTATACAAATATTTCATGATGACGATACGAATACTTTGACGCAAATGTTCGTGCTAGACCTACTGTTCGGCGAAAGGTTGCTGCACGCGAGATAGCATATATTTAAAGCCTGGGAAGACTCACACGATGCGTAAGGCATTTTTTGAGACTTGTCCAAAGCAATTGATTGCGTTTATCACGAAACCTTGATCAGAAAATTATACCACAATAGGTTTCGTGATACTGCACTGGATCTTCTAATCTCTTATCTAAGTGGGAGGATTCAGAAAGTAGACATTAATGGAAAAAGGTCTCAAGGTTAAGCAGTTAAAACGGGAGTTCCGCAGGGTTCGATTCTTGGTCCTTTTCTATTTCTTATTTATGTCAATGACCTCCCTGATTTTGTACACGACATACATGAGATGGTATTATTTGCAGATGATACTTCACTTTTATTTAAAATTAAAAGAGGAGTGCAAATTAATGACGATGTAAATAATTCTATCTCAAGAATTATTCATTGGTTTAATGTGAACAACCTGTCATTTAATGAAGGGAAAACAAAATGTATAAAATTTGTTTTACCCAATATAAAAATTGGTGTTGACCCTGTAGACACCACAGAATTTCTTGGGATCACACTTGATTCTAAGCTGCAATGGGGCCCACATATCGATATTGTCAAAGAGACTTAGTTCTGCAGCTAACGCTGTATGGAAAATACGTCAGCTGACTGATGTTGATACAGCAAGACTTGTATACTTTTTCGAGTTTCATAGTGTGACGTCGTATGGCATTTTGTTGTGGGGAAATGCTGCCGATATTGAGATCGTTTTTGTGCTGCAGAAAAGGGCTATTCGAGCAATCCATACCCTAAAAATGAGAGATTCGTTGCGAGAAAAGTTGAAAGAAATTGGTATTATGACAGTAGCGTCGCAATATATTTATGAGAATCTAATATATGTTCGTAAGAATATTCATTTGTTTTGTAAAATTAGTAATATTCATTCAGTCAATACTAGACAAAAGAATATGTTAGCTTTACCAACTACCAGGATCCAAAAAATCAATAATTCTTTTAGAGGCCTATGTGTACGTTTCTACAATAAAATCCCAAGTTGTATACAAGAACTTAGCTTAAACAAATTTAAAGATGCAGTCAAAGATGTACTTATTAAAAAAGCATATTATAAAGTGTCTGATTACATGACGGACAAAAATGCTTGGGTTTGAACTCCCATTTCTTATATTTAACAATGTACTGCATTGTGTTTGAAGAAACGTTCAGCGATAGCAATTTATAAGGTTAATTATTCACCCACTTCTCTCAGAGATAGATTTAAAGAGATTGATATTATATTATTTATGATTATCCTTACATATTATAAAACAAAGTCCCCCACCGCGTCTGTCTGTCTGTCTGTTTGCGATAAACTCAAAATCTACTGCACCGATTTTCAAGCGGTTTTCACCACTCGATAGCATAATTCTTGAGGAAGGTTTTAGTATATAATTTGTTAAGTTTTTGTATTTATTTCTGTGTACATTAACGATATTTGTTGAAGATGTCGGGAAAAAATAAATTAATGCGAAACGTAGTTCGCGGGCACAGCTAGTTTGGAAAATAAAAGTAATTGTAGTTTTGGACATGAGGTCAACTCTACACTTTCCTTTGATTGATATGTTAATAAAGTCTTTATCTTATATAATGTAAACTGAAACGTCTAATCTTGTAATGGAAGTTGAGCTCAAACTTTTGCTCAAACACAGGGAGAAAAAAATAGCCCTTGCCTGTTTTCTTGCTGGTTCTTTCCAGTACAAGATCTCTCGCCGTAGATTTGTGAACCAATGGCTGCTTTGACGTGCAAAAGTGATTGTTACAATCCTATTTGAAGTTCACGACCGATTGCCATATCCTAAAAAAGTGAAGTGAATCCTATGTGAATAAAAGATATTGAATTTGAATTTGAATAGCGCGCACGTACATACGCTTCCCACAACTCCAGCCCGCAGCAATACACAATCGTATTTTTGTTTGTACAACTAAGGGTTGTACAGGAAACAAAAATACTATCGCTTGATGATGCACTGATGCGGTGTACATACGTACACGGCAATGTCGATTCTCCGTGCGCGCTGTAGAGTACTTTTATTACTGCAGCGACTATTCTCTGTCTGTTTTGGCCAATTATTAACACAACGATTCGGACTCGAGTGTCGTTTGCTTTCTTGTGAAAATATACAGAAATCTGAATAATATTGACTATCATCGTGATATTCCATACATTTTCATCATCTTCTCTGCGTTTTATAGCAACAAACCACAAAATAGCGTGACTTGTACCTTCTTTCGCTGTTCTCTTCCTTTGGTGCGTTAGATTTTAGCTAGAAGCCTCAAGTTACGGAAGGTACCTTGGCGAGGCCTTTACACGAGAATCCTCCTCAAGAAGAGTGTTAAAAGATTAAAATAAGAACCGACTTCAAAAACACTGAAAAGTTAAAATAATATAAGAGTCGGTACAGACAACATCACAATTCTATATTGAAATCGGTGCCAAATTTTAAGAGTTTCTAAGAGATCATCGTTTGTAAAACAAAAATCAATTACTTATGGGTCGCTTGACGATATATTCTAGAGATTGTGTGAAGAAATACGACATGATAACTCCCTTACATTTCACATATCCCTACACAATGGATGGTTATAAGAACGAAATACTGCAAGCCTCGTCTGCAACTGACAGCTGCCGGTGAGACACCGTCACGTTTTTTGTCCTGTGACAGCTAAAATCGATAAAGGAGATTCGGCTGTTCGTTCGCCATTACAGTAAATGAATCTGGTTGTATTCTATTGTGTTTTTAACACCTAAAAATAAGTAAATTTTGTTTCCCATCAATATTTTTTTATATTACATAGTTAACTTTAATGGACTAAATGTAATGTAATTACCTTGCAGCTTTCACTCCTTTGATCTCTGCGCTCGTAAAATCGAGTTTTGATGCAAAATATGCTGACATCATTAATGCATCTATTTTCGGTAGATTATCCGATTGTGCTTTGACAAAACCAGTTTCTGTCATTATCCTATATTGACTACAAATATATATTTACAAGTAATCACACAGAAACACAGTTTTAAACATTTTTCTCACAAACACTACTAACACAGTATAAATATCGACGCCGATAAATCCAATGAGGTGACCATTGACGTCGCATTCCGTGTCGACCAATGGGTTTTGTAAGTTTGAATTTCGTCCCTTATTTTTTAATTTTATATAGTATTTTCTGGGTTTGGAAACTAACTAAACAAAAAAAATCCCTTTAAGTATAAGGTCATAATGTCTTTTAACAATAAAGTATTTAGAAAAAAATATTTGAGACAAATTTAAATTTTATTTAGTTACTATTAAATTTTATTAAATTATTAAGATACTATGTAGATTTTTGTTAGTTCTAAGATTCACTAAGGAGACACGTCAATGGTACGAAAGGTAAATGTGAAATCAATTAAATAATAAATTCATTTTTGCCTCATTAGTTGATCTCAAGAGCATTAATGCTTGCTGTGACCTTCAAAAGATCTCTGATTTATGAATTTTATTTCCTCCCGAAACATTGACCTGGAGCAATTCAATTATAAGTTTTCTTTATGAATTGAATTTCAGAGAGCGTGGTTAGGAGAAAGCGTTTGGCAAATCCATATTGAATGAAAATTATTAATATTCTCATAAACTTTTCTCGAGAACATCAATATTGTGAATACTTGGTTCTACGAACATTTGTAAACATTTATCTAAGCTACAACTCCACATTTGAAATAAGCTTTAATTAATGTTGGATTTTCATTGTAATTTTTACGCACTTTTCATCGATATTTTACTAGTATGTATTAGTAACTAGTATTGCTGTACCACATCAGTTTTTGTAGCGAAAAAATCTACTTACATATTCATAGAAGGGATGTCGACTGCCACTTTCGTAAAGTCATTCTCATTAGCAACTTCGCACTTTAGTACTATGTCATCGTAACTTTGATTAATTAGCTAATAGCCGTATACGACGCGTGTTTTTAATACGCAAAACATGTTGATAGCAAAATTATGTACAGCATAAAAAAATACGACACTTTTTAAGGTTAAACGGTTTATTGCAAATAACAATGATAAAAACGATGTAGATAATATACTAGAAGCTAAAAATAATGATGTAGGTTCAGCCACCACTGGCACTCTGCTCAGAACCGTCGAGGCTAGGCACCCCTCCCTGACCACATGGGCGAACAGGCGCCATGGGTCGCTCTCTTACCACCTGGTGCAGATTCTTAGTGGCCATGGTTGTTTTGGCCGCTATCTGCACCGAATTGGGAGAGTGCCGACCCGCGAGTGCCACCACTGTGGCGCCGCCGAGGACACCGCGCAGCACACCTTAGAGGTGTGCGTGTGCCCCGCCCGGGAGTTGGTCACCGTTATCGGTGAGAATCTCTCCCTCCAGAACGTGGTCTGTGCCATGCTGGAGGGGGAGCACACGTGGGATGCGGTGGGTTCCTTCTGTGTCTCTGTCATGACGCAGAAGGAGACCGCGGAAAGGTCCAGGGAGGTTAACCCCCAGGCCGCTCCGTGCCGCCGCAGGCGGACGGGACGAAGGAGGCGGCAATTCGCCAACCTTATTCCTCCTGACGGCAACCAGCGGGGTTCCGGGTTGGGACGCCCGTACCCTGCATTGCACCGGTTGCCGCTAATCGCTGATCCCCTGATGCCCCGGGGGATCACCGGCCTCCCCCTTTAGGGGGAGGGGTGAGAGGGGCTCGCCCTAAGCGAGCAGACGCTGACGAGGTCGTGGATGTGTTCACACGAGTTCCCATGACCTTGTCAAGCAGCGACGCGTCCCTTCTCGGCGTGTCTTCTTCAGATGAGGAGGATGCGGTGATAATGGACGTGCTCGCGCCAAGGCGTGTGTGAGGGGTATCGGTGGGTTTTAGTCGGTAGGCTGCGGTTCCTGGCTGGCACTCTGCCCCCAGGGGCCGCGGAGAGTCCGACATAACCCCGCGCCTTCCCAAGAGCGGGGTATGCGTAATGCATTTCCCACATTAAAAAAAAAAGATTCAGCCACCAGTCATTACACCACTCGACCTAGAGCATTGATTAGCTGTAAAAATGAAATCGTGCGGCGCGTGAAATTTCTATCAAAAGTCAACCGCTCATATCGTTATAAATGATACTCGTATTTACATATTTACTTAGGTTACGCTACGCCCCGCGATTTTGATTTTGCGTCTGATCAATGCTCAAGATTGATGATGGGATTATGGGATCAGTGAGATGACTGTGTCTAAGAGCTACTTAATTACTTTTCAGTTTTATGTAGGTAATTTATCAACATCATCACTGTATTTCTTTTGTATAAAACGGTTTAACTAAAAAAGTACCTTTCTAGTTTTCAAGTTTTTTTTAAATTATGATGTATTGAATTCTCCTGCAACATTTTATTCGGGTCTCGATTGTAAAAATTGCCATAAGGTAAAAACCTTAAAAGAGCCATAAAAGGTTAACGTGTTGCTATTTGGTCGTATTAATTATTTGAGAAAGATTAATAAGTCTTCAAACTAGTTGAGTATTATACAGTAGTAGTTGAGTATTGAGGAGCGTCGGTGGCGCTGTGGACTCGGCACTTGCCTTCCAATCGGGGGTCTAGGTTCGAGACCCGCCATGTACTACTGTGTTTTTTATTTCGAATTTCATATGTACATTTATCTCACGCTCCAACGGTGAAGGAAAACATCGTGAGGCAACCTGCATCTGCGAAAAAAAATCAATGATGTAGGTATGTGAAGTCGACTAATCCGCACTGGGCCAGCGTGGTTGACTAAGGCCTAATCACCCTAACATAGGGTAGGCTCGAACCCCTCGGTGGGGACGTATATGAGCTGTGATGATGATGATGAGTTGAGTATTATACAACCTTGGAACCGCTGACAAGAACATTGTTTTGACTTAGATTTTAAGAGCATATAATTCTAAGATCTTTTAGTTGTCGGTCGTAGACTCCTGATTCAGTTCTAGAAAAGCTAACATTATACTAAAGTGAGATCTAAAGATTATTTTTTAAACTTTGATATATCTTTAAAGATATGGAATGTTAAAATCGCCTATAAGTTATTTCTAAAACCTACATGGAACCTTTAGGCTATATTAGAGTTGTCTAGGCAAAGAAATTAGGATAACGTCGTGAAAACCCAAACCAATATACTATTCTATGAGCTTCAGGCATGATTTTAGTCCTACGAGAATATTTTAAGATAATTTACATCCTCAAAAAATTTCAGTTGTCTCCGCAAGTTTTGAGCAGCTACAAAAATAGTAGTTTTTAACTAGCTCCGCCAGATCATCTTGAGATCTTATTTTGCCAAACATTTACAGCTTTTAGCTTTTACAGTCCTTAAAAAATCAATTTAAATTCTTTCTAGTAATTTCCTAACGACAGCTATATTTATTATATAAATAATAAATATATCGGAACAAAAAGCAATATTTTGATAAATGCAACAAGGCAAAATTAAGTAACGTAAATTTTCTAAATGCATGTTTTATATGCATTGAAATTTTAAGTCTAATGTGAATTACTACCAACCATCATATTTTATAATTTTTAAAATATCTTCAGAATTTTAGCTTACGAAGGGCCCGCCTCGTATACAGCGTTATTATCGTAAAGTTTTACAAAAAGGGCCAGTGGCAGTATTTTTTCCTGACTTCAGCAAGCTTTTTATTATTTTTATGAATACAACACTTACCTTGTCTCGCCATTTTAAAACAGAGAATCGCTGCTATAAAGTACTTGAAATTCACTTATTTATTCATTATTTTAAATTCAGTTCATTTTAAAACCTGGGAGTCTCGGAAAAGCATTAACTCTTGTATACAGGTGTAACTGAACACCCCAATAACATTTAAGGGTATGTATCCATCAGAAGTAGAGATTCTGTAGGAAAAATATTAGGGCTAACAAACCTACTTTTTTTCCCATACAAACTAAATAAATTATTTTTTGGTATTAAGTGCCGACAGCCCTACCGTACGAGGAATACTACGCTCACGTCTGTCACGTGTCATTTTGTGTTTAAATATCTTTTTGCTTTCAGTTTAAAATCAAATAACTTTGAAAGTATTGGGGTTCTAGGTCTCAGACAAGCACCGAAGGTCCATTTAGTATCTAACTTATACGCCCCTTAAATGTTATTGGGGTGTTCAGTTACACCCGGTATAAAAAGGTTTTAAGTTGTCATGAACATATATCCAAGGCTATAATATATGTAGAAGGTTATTCTTAAATAAAGGTATTGTTATTTAAACTATAGGTTTTGCTGTAGCTCCCAGAAAAGTTCTAAAATGCGGGTCCTTTTTGCACTCGGGAGGTTATTATAAGGTTAATATAATGTTACTGAGTCTAATAAAACTTAGTAGCAGATATCCATTATATAGGCTCTAGTCTAGATCCTTTTCAAAAACATTCTACAACGTAAAATGTTACTTGAGTAGTTATGCTCTTTCACTTTGTACCCATATTAAGAGCACAACAAAAAAATTAATCCGCTATTTTATGGTGACGGCCATCTTGGACTTGCAATGATAAAACGCATTGGTACATGGCCGTCTCAAACCCCAGACCTCCCGATTGGAAGGCAAGCGCCAAGTCCACAACGCCACCGATGCGCTGTGGACTCGGCGCTTGCTTATTTTTTTTGTAAACCCCCATTTGAAACATTATGGTATGCAATAAAGATTTTGAATTTGACTTTGAACAGAAAAGGGGTAAAAAATTATTTACTAAATTTGACCTAACAACAACAGCAATAAGCAGGGCAAGCTTAATAAAACCGTTTCAATATATACATATACAAAAGGATTGCCTCATTATAGTGAGTAACGTTGGACTGCTGATCTGAGATCCGGGTTTTACGCCAGGGCGGGCAAAAGTTTATTAAGTTTTTAAATTTAAACAGCTCGGAGTTTGTAATGATTTCCCGGAAGGTGCCGCTAATTACATGGTGAGTGTAGGTTCTTAATACACCTCTGCTTAGTCTTTCGGGGAGATGGTGTGTACATGTACAAGATCACGTACGCCGACTCAAGGTTCAACATCATATTCAAAGTAAAAGGTATCGAAGAGTCATGTTTACCTAGTGTAGTAGCAAAAATTGTAGTGCTCGATCAGTAAAAGTAAAAGCAGTTTTTCACTTTCCAGTGAGCATCATGTTTATATTCTAACATATTACTAGTTTTAATTTGTATAAATAGAATCGTTTCAATGTGTTTTAGCTGTGACTAATAAAATAGTCAAATCTTGTTGTACATCCTTCCTCACATACATTCGCATTTAAATTAGAATCTATACGCGGGAAAAAGAGAAAATACCTAAATGTTAAACTTGTTCATACATGTTCATTTACTTGCGGTAAGTTTTTTTTTCAAATAAGAGTAGGTAAACTACCCCAAACCCTTCACAAACTTTTCCACCTTCCATATTTTGCTTCGTGGAAAACTCACAGAACGATTAGATAAAGTTGAATTGAAGTAACTGAACAAGAAAATATGAATTGAACAAGTTTCTTTTTGTATTAGAGGAGTCGTTAAAAGAATACTTCCCCGGTAATTGGACTTGGGTGACTTCAATGAAATTCAAGAAAGATTTTAACATCAGCGCGAGAACTCGAATCCGTCTTTCTAATTCCATCATCAAGGAAATTCGTCGGCCATTTGTCGAGGCTTATGGGCGTAGGTTACAAAATGGCGGTCTCTCTCAGATAGATGATTCTGTATTTTTATTTGTTTATTTAATTTCAATTTGTGTACATACTGACTTGTAGTTATCTGCAAGCACCAATAGGTATGCTTAGGTTGTAAATATATGTCAATAATAACATATATCACAATATATGATGTCAATACAGGAGTCCATTATAATTATGTAGAAAAAGTAGGTAATCAAAAATAATTTTCCATAACATTCTCAATGATTACAAGACATGTATGAACATCCATTCCCTTACGCGTCATACCAGTATTGCGGATTACTGACCGTTCGTCAGTTATTCATTCTTTATACAATCCTAAGGGACCACCATTACACCAACCACTCTGCAGATTCACATGTTATGCTAAACATCATTTCGGTTTTCTGGGTCCTTTTCTATAGGTACAACAGACTTGACAAGAAACTCAAGATTGTCAGCCTCATTAGGTATCACTGTAAGTGCGCTGTATCATCTAACTTGTAAAATCTAAACTACGACGACATAGAAAATCTTATAGCAACGACAAGATAATCAAACTGTAAGTTTGAGTTTGATAATGAACTGTAAGTTTTAAATATAATTGAATATGTATGATTAAACAGAAAAAGGACAAATAAGGCTAAAAAGATACGCATTGTGTGCAACCGGAAGGTACATGAAGACATACTTAGTAAAAATCTTGTTTACAATAAACAATGAAATAGACCAATTATTCGCATAATTTTAATTAGTTTTAATTTAATATGAAATGATTAAAAGTCTATCTACTTTTACACAAGACGAAATATAAATTAAATGTTATTCAGAATTATACAAAACGCCAACAGACGCTGATAATTTTGCCACAAATTAGAATTTCATTATTCCAGCATCAAATTATAAGTCATTACGAAAAGTCTTAATTGCGGCGACTCGATGAGCTTTGAAATAATAATTACAACGTTTCGGGAATGTGTTTTTAAAAGTTTTAATGTTCTTGACAGTTAATATAATATTTCTAAGCCTACTAATTGATGTGTTTACACCCGGCTTTAGAAATTAAAGAATATTAAATTATAAAAAATGTAGTTTTCACTTTAATAAATATTGGATATCCCTCCATCTGAAATTACCTTATTACATGGAAAAACTAAAACAAAGAAAAATATTATGAAATTGTATATTTCATCAATCAAAATATGCAGCGTTATCACATGCACTTTCGCCATTTAATAGTTAAGTCATTGATTCCATTGCTGAAATAATTGTGGGAGCGAGAATCAATAATATCTCTGAAGGCGGTTGGCTTGGACTGCCTCACCGGATAGAATTTTTTCCTCGTCCGAATTCCGAAAAAAAAAACTGGTAAACTATTGGAGCAAGGTCCGGAACGTATGGTGGATGTCGGAGTCATTTCACGCAGCTCCTCTAATTTAACGACGGTCTTTAGTGAAGTATGGTTCCTTTATTTTTCAAATTATTTAGCATTTTTAAAGAAAACGCAGTCACAAATATCAAATTCTAAATTTGCTTTATACTTAATAAATTTTCAAGAAAGCTGTAGACTTTTAAATTTGAATTTTGATACGTAGTTAGTTATTTACAGCAAAATAAAGGCTACTTTATTTTTCTTTTTTTGAATTTCATGTGTACATTGTCTGACGCTCCTTTTTTTACGAGAGGAATGCGTTTGCGCACTGTCCAAGCCCCCGCAGGGGCAAGGGTGTGTGGGACTCCGCAGCGAGCGACTATCCACTAAACCCCTCGATATGCCGCCCTCTTTGGCGCCTGGCGCAGCCACGTCCAAAGGACGCGCCGCTGCCAAACGAGGTCGTGGGAACCCTTACGGACCGACCATAACCCCGTCCGCGGCACCTGTCTACTAATGGCGGGCCCCTCACGCCCTCTCCAAGATGGAGATGGAGAGGAGTTCCCGGGGCATACTCCAAGTGGTAATTTTTTACTGTGGTTTTCTTCCACGCGGCCCGACGCTTAGTGCGCCAGGCCCCCGGCCCCACTCAGTGTAGGGTAACGGGCTTGCCGGACGGCAGGCTTCACTGGATACACCGCCGCACACACGAGCTGAAGCTCAGCGGCGTCAAAGCGCCGACCTACCGCAAAAAGCGGCCACGGTGGCCACACGAGGTGGCTCGCCGAGTAGCACTCGGCCAACCTACGCCCCCCTCATGGGGGCCGCACAAGTGTGCCAAAGCCACACGGTGATCGGGTCAGCCTCGACAACGACTCCTTGGAACAACGACACGCCGGAGCTCTACGAGTCTCCCAGCCTCGGAAAAACGACGTGCCGAAGCTCAACAATGACCCGCACCAACCCGACCAAAGGGGCAACGGCACAAGGCGCAACGCGCCATGACCCACGAGCGGGTTCCCAGGCGACACACACCCCCATCTTCAAAAAGAAGGGGAGGTGACGCCCCACATGGCCACGTGAAGTAGCCCGCCGGGTTAAATCCGGCCACACCACGCCCCCTCCACGGTGCAGCTGTCAGACTCTTAGCCCGCGGCAGAAAATCTGCCGGGTTGCCCAGGGTGCACCACAAGGAGGTGTTCTGACATCGCACCCCTTGTCTGACGCTCCTACGGTGAAGGAAAACATGTTTTCGGTATTTTTTTAAATTATTTCTTAATTGTAATTACATTTTTTTGCAATATATAACTAAGTTGAGGTACTTGCTGAGCTCTTCCTTCTCAGGTGATCTACTCTGTTTCTCCGAAACGAACATTCGTCAACGAATGAACATCAAACGAAATTTCGCAAGTGACTCTATATTATCATTTTCGAACACGTACAATAATTTTGTTTCCATAAACAGCTTTCATGAACGATTAAAATGACGCCATTTTCATAAAATGGCCTAGATGGGGCACCAGGGGTCAATAGGGTGAAACCAAAACTTTATTTTTTCTTTGATATGTTGAGCAACCAATTTGCGATTTTCTCGTAAATTTGTTAGAAGAATAGTAAAATTATTTGTGGTCACTCGGAACAATGAGCAGCCGGATAACCCAAGTAACATTTTAGGTTCTAGAATGGTTTTGAAAAGCTTCTAGAACCTATATATGGATATCTGCTACTAAGTCTTAATAGACTCAATAAAATAATTTTACATGAACCTTATAATAACCTCCTAAGTGCAAAAAGGCCCACGTTTTAGAACCTTTCTGAGAGCTACAGCAAAACCTATAGTTTAAATCACAATACCTTTATTAAAGGTTAATATAACCCTCTAAAATGGTCTTCGATGTATCTTTATGACAACTTAAAACCGTTTTTAGACACGAATAAATGCTTTTCCGAGACTCCCAGGTTTTAAAATGTTTCTATTTAAGATTTTTTACACAGTAACAAGTGAATTTTAAGTCTTTATTTATAATGGCGATTTCTTATTTTAAAATGGCGAGATAAGGTAAGTGGTATTCAGAAAAATAATAAGTAACTTGCTGACGTCAGGAAAAAATTAAAAATACTGCGACTGGCACTTTATTGTAAAACTTCATTGTAATAGAGCTGTATGCGAGGTGGGCCTTTCGTAAGTTAAAATTCTGAAGATATTATAATAAAATAAAAATTATAAAATACGATGGTTGGTGATAAATCACATTAGAAATGAAACCTCTAATATAAAACATACATTTTAAATATATAGCACACATTACTTGATTTTGCCTTATTTCATTTATCAAAATATTGCTTTTTGTTCCGATAGATTTTGATTTCAATAAAAAATATGGCTGCCGTTAGGAAATTATTAGAAAGAATTTAAATTAACCTTTTCAGAACTGTAACAGCTAAAAGCTATTAATGTTGGCCTAAATAAGATCTAAAGATTATCTGGCGGCGCTAGTTAAAACTACTAGGCTATTTTTGCAGTTGCTTAAAACTCGCTGAGATAACTGATTTTTTTGAGGATGTTTCTTAAGCTTTAAAATATTCTCGTAGGACTTTAATCACGCCGTAAGCTTATACAATAGCATTACTGGTTTGGATTTTTACCACACAATCCTCATTTGTTTGTCTAGATAATTCTAATACTCGGTTATTTTTTTATCACCCTGGAAAATTTTAGGGACGCTTCAGGACACATCCAATATTATATAAAAAATAAAAAAAATGAAATAAAAAAATTAAAAAAAATATAAAAAAATATAAAAAAATCTCTAAAAATGCTGCTCTCAACTAGTGCAGCATTTTTTGTATTTTTTAAAAAAAATAATATAAAATTAAGGAGGGGGGTTATTTTTTTTATTTATATTTAAATCATTCTAATACCATGTCATGAAGCGTCCCTTAAATTTTCCAGGGTGATAAAAAAATAACCGTGTATAGCCTAAAGGTTTCATGTAGGTTTTAGAAATGACTTACAGGTGATTTTAAAATTCCATAACTTTAAAGCTGTATATAAGTTAACAAATTAACTTTTAAATCTTACTTTAGTATAATGCTAGCTTTTCTAGAACTGAATCAGGAGTCTACGACAACTTTAAGATCTTAGGACTATATGCTCCTAAAACCTAAGTAAAAATAACGTTAAATTAAACTCTTGTCAGCGGTTCCAAGGTTGTAATAATAGTCAATTAGTTTTAGGACTTACGAGTATTGATCTTTCTGAAATACTTAATACGACCAGATAGCAAAACTTTAACCTTTTTATGACTCTTTTGAAACCTTGAGGCAACCGAGACCCGAATAAAATGTTACTTGGGAAGGGACTAAATAATTAGTAAGTAGTAGCATTTTTGATGTCGCAAATGTCGCAATAGGCTATCTAAATATGGCAACAAAGTTCAAAACCTACCCTATCCTTCCCATTTTAGGGTAATATCCTGCTAATTTAGGAAAAGGCTTTTTATACATTCTTTTATCAACAAAGTATACGGCAATTAAGATAAGCCTCATAATCTGAAACATTTTTGCAGAAATGTAAACAATCTAGATTTCTTGGAACTTGAATTTATATAAGATAGAGTCCCATAAGTGGTTTAGCAAATCACTATATTTTCAAGAGTTTTTTTATGATCCGCTGTCGCGACATATTTCTTAGAAAAGAATGTTTCAGTCGCAGCTACGTTGTGTTGTTTGTTTTTAAATTATACTAAATTGTTAGTAAGAATCTTATTGGTACTTATTTTGAGTTTTTATGGAAATAATATTGATGATTACCTATTAAAATAGGTAGCTTAAATGACAAGCTCCGTTACCCCATAGTAAATCGATGCTTTTCTTATTTCTTAATTTTAATTCTAAAATATTATTCGACTGAGTGTAATTTTGTATAAACTCCCAAGTTGGGAATCGAAGTTAAATTTAAATTACATCGGAGGCAACGTCGGATCTTTCTACACTCTATACACTCCTCACGCAAAGCAGCTTCAAGCACAAGTATTCCAGCAGTTATATCACATTAACACGTTGACGCGAACAGCGTATATACAAGGTTATTTTTTAATTACCAAAAAAAATTTATGTGCTTGTTCAGACAAACAAAACTGAATAACTTTCACTATGGGACCAACTTTGAAATCGCAAAAAAAAATCAGCTGTTCCATCCATCTAAAATTTAGTGAATGTTGAACATTTGTATATGGAACAGCTGATTTTTTTTGCGATTTCAAACTTGGTCTCATTGTGAAAGTTGTTCAGTTTGCTTGTCTAAACAAGCACACACAATTTTTTTGGTAACTAAAAAATAAACTTGTACTTATACGTCAAATTTCGGTAGATAGATGTGGTGAAGCGCAACGTATTATAGTTTAGCTAATAAGTGGTGTGTTGAGCACAACGTAATAGCACGGCGCCTGTTCATACTAATCTCTATTACCTAGTTCGTTTGCTGTACAACAACGCATCAAACTCACAAAATTGTCGTGCTACACCGCTTCGAAAATGTGGCCAATCTTTGAAGACTCCATGCACTAGCACTTATTGCCTCCTTGTAGACGCACAGCGTGACTTTACGTCGTGCAGCGCAGTTCGCGTCATACATTTACGCCCGAACCCAATATGCGATCTTGATCCTTTTTTCCGGATTGAGATTGCAAACTCGATCCAAAAGTAACATGTTGCGTCTCTATAACCAATTGATGGATTGAATTTGTAATCTCTGAAAGTCAATCATCCATGAGAGGTCCGATCAGTGTTTTTGGATAGACCTCTGTTCGAAAATGACGTTTGACGTGTCCCAATAATCAATCTTTGAATAAAAGGGATTGATTGCTACGTTTATACTATCTTTTTCGGCGATCTCCCGATTTTTATGGTTTACTTGTCAAAATTTGGATTGTTTTACATTTTTAGAAAATAATTGTTGTATTTTTGTCAGGAATAGCAAGAGCGATATTTTTGGAAGATGAGATAGTAGTGATTTGGAGTTATGAGCCGAAACAATATCTGATTTCGATATGTGACTGCAGTGATGATGATGAAGTGTTAATACAACATCGAAGACGCAATTAACACCAAATAACAACAATAGCAATAAATAATTCCGAATTTACAGGTTCCAGCTGAACAAAACTGTCATAAATTACTTTTAACGAAAATAATGCCATACATAAAAGAAACAGTGACTAAAATATCTTTTGCCGCGCTATACATATGATGTGAATGTGTTTGAAATATACAATAAATAGCTGTGCCGGCGAACTACGTCTCGCCATAATAATCACCTAGGTGTATAAAAAATAGTTTACGACCTATTCTCAAACCTACTGAACATACACAAAAAAAATTATAAAGATCGGTCAAGCCGTTTTGGAGGAGTTTGGTATCAAACACTGTGACACGAGAATTTTATACATTAGAAGGTAAGTAATAGCTTCAGCCTTGCCTGGCTGTCGGCTTAAGTTTTTTATATTATTTTGGTTGATAGATATTGTAAAAATCTTAAATTTAAGATATTTTTTGAAATTAATGATAATAAGTACTTAATAGTAATAAGTCATTTATTTTCCTCTTTACATTTCGATACCTATATAGTTTACACATTATATTAATTAATACATATTAGTATCAGTTTTATACACGTACTCTACATACTCGTGTCAGTTTTATACACGTTCCATTCCTATAAAAATGGATAGTTTGCATAATATTGTATTTGATATATTATTATTTACAGAATAATTTCTACGTGTTTTTAAACATTATATTTATTGTTAGAAGTATAAGAAACATTATTTAAAAAGATTTATAGCTAGTTTATTTTCATAAAACATACAGTAACAATATTGTACAATCTAATATTTTGCTTATAAAGAAACAGCCAAGAGGGAAAGGATCGCTGGCGATCCGGTGTCAAAAGAATCCTAGGATTGCAGTCTTTAGTTATTGGCACGGGGATTAGAGACCGATCGAGCGATACGCAATAATCCGATTGTTTTTAATCTTAAACTACGGATACAATATTGGGTTCGGCCGTTAGTCGACCTGCGTGAGCCTCGGGGTAAAAGCGGCCCGCGTCCTAGGACGTCAGTGCTTTAGAACATAGAACTACTCTCACGTGCTCTTAGCAAACCGCACTGGCAGGCCGTCTCTGGCCGTCGATCCTGATTCTATAAAAAAAATATGTGCGGCGTGGCATTGAGTTCAGATAATAGCATGTTCACGTGAACGCGTTAACATACCTAAAAATTACAAATATCTAAACTCACATATATAAACTCATGCAATTACAATTAATATCAAAAAACTTTTGTTTTCGTCAATTTAAGGTTAGTCAAATTCAATTCTTCGTTCGGAGCTTTCGTAAGCTAGAGTAGGTTTAGAGAAAATATGTGACAAACTATTTTCGGACGAACGAATATTCGAATCAAAGAGAAGCTTGCTAGGAAACATGCGAAATTTCTTTCAAAATTTCATTTTGAAAGTTTTCACGAGATAAATTTTTATTTTCCATTGAAATCAACTCAGTGGCCAATTTCCACCAAATTACTTTGAGAGTGTTAATTTTGTTACAAATTGTATATTTTTCAAGGAAGACTTTATTGTAAAAATCCGACTACTTCAGATCATCTGCATGCCGTGTGGAAAGACACGTACATTGTAAGCTAATCACTCGTGCATAAGACCACATCACCAGCAAAAAGAGTATTAATAAAACATAAAGGTACAACGACAAACCTCTCACGTCCATATTCCACGCTTACGTCACGGCAACATACTGTTGACACGTGATTCAATAAAAATATAACTGCGCTTAATTTTATTTGTAATGTGTTTCACGTGGACTTAGTTTTCCTCCCATATGAATCTCAATCAACCGATACAAATTAATTTTACCAAATTTGTATTAAAATTTATGTTGTAAGTTGCATTGTTAAAAAAGTTTGTTAAATACGTCACACACACATAAGATAAACCGACGATCTGGTGAAGATCACAAGAAGCGTTGGGTTTGATCCCATGTCCAGCAGCGGGCGTATTTTTGTTGAAACAATGATCATGATGATTGCTAGCAATGCAGTCAATCACAAAGCAATGGTATTTTTCACAGAATTAACAGGAAACTGGTGACTGATAAAGACTACTCTTTACATCGCAATAGTACATTGTTACCCTAGGGGTGTAACAGTCATTCGATGTCACTAAAGCTACGAATATTCTCGGTAAAGAAAAAAATTTCTCAGTAAAGAATTTTTTTAACCTGAACGCGAGAGGCGCGCGAGATCCGGGGTCGTAAAACGTGTTATAAAATATGAAAATACCGCTTTAAAACAGTGACTATATCTGCGCAATTTGCTACAAAATCTACAAGCGCCTATCCCCGTTAGGGCATTCTATTTAACGCGGGAAGGTGTTAGCTTCATATGTGAACTATCGCGTCACAACTATCGCGTTTGTTAACGCATTAGGACGCAGGTGGGGCCTTAGCATTAAAATAATATTTGTAACATATTTAATATCTAGTTTAAAATGCGAATAAACAACAACCAAGACAAAAAGTGTGTTTATTAGGGTTATTGCGTTCGTGCAGCTATACACTTGTAAGCGAGAGAAAAAGTTTAGTACAAAATATATAGAGATTAACGCAGTTACAATTAATAAAAAGGCTTTGTATTAATTATTATCCTACTAGGTACAATACTGTTAGAAAATTATAAGTGCATGTCTTTTATTATTATGTTCTTTATTTTTTTTTTCTTAAATATAATTTTTTTACAATATAAATATACAAATATTATAATAAAACACTAAATTTAGTGAACCCATTGGCAGCGAGACAATGCCTAAGCTACCGGTGGTTAAGGCTGCAGAGTGAGGAACCTCCTGACAATTCGTGCCGTGCTGAGGATTACCGCTCTTTTTATCAGGCCCTTGATCCAACCGCCTAGCGAGAGCCTCTCAAGATGTTGGTCAAGACTCTTCGCTATTAGACTATTCACGGATACGACTATCGGGACAATGACTGTCGAGTCCACATCCCACATGGCGGTAACCTCGTGAGCCAAGTCAAGGTACTTGCTGAGCTTGTCCTTCTCAGCTTTCACGAGGTTCTCGTCATGAGGGATGGTGACGACGATTATCATTACCCGGCGTTGGGACCGGTCTATCAGCACGATGTCAGGTTTATTATTATTATTATGTTTATGTAAAACTCCACAGACTCGTGGTCCGTGCCTTTGGAAATCTTGGGTGCAATATTAAAATAATGATCTACAGATTGGAAAAAATGAGGGAGCCACTAGTACAGTTTCGCATAAGAAACACGAAAATAAAGACACAATTTCAAAGAAGTTAAGTAATTTTTAAAAACCATTTGGAAAACGCCCCCAAAATAAATCGAACCAACCAAAGGCCCCAAGTGCCCGGCGGTCCCGGAGGTCGTGCTGGCGGTGACGGTCATCGACCCGGCGCTGGGATCTGGGGTGCGAAGAATCCCCGGGCGGCGAAAACCCCCCGTCAAACGACCTTGGCCCTGGCAACTTACATCGCGCGTACACTGCGGACCGAGGAGAAGTTGCTGGAACTGGAGAGGGAATTGAGCAGGATTCGTTGGAGTATTGTGGGACTATCCAAAGTCCGAAGAGAGGGTGAGGACAAGATGGTCCTTAAGTCCGGCGACCTGCTTTATTTCCGGGAGGGCAAAGAATTATCCCAAGGTGGTGTCGGTTCATTGTCCACAAGTCTCTCGTGAACAGCGTGGTACAGATCAGAAGTGTGTCGAATAGGGAACGTTATAATCAGAATCACCGAACGGTATTCGCTGAAGGTCGTACGCCCCGACCTCAACCCAACCCAACGAGGAAGTGTATGAGCTATGTATGAGGATATTTCTCGGGCAATACATGCTTCCAAGACTCACTACACCGTTGTCATAGGAGACTTCAACGCAAGGCTAGGCAAGCGGGGCGATAATGAGTTTAAAGTGAGGCAATTTGGAGCTGGAATCCGGAATTACCGAGGTCAAATGCTAGTCGACTACATGGAGTGAGAGGGACTATATATGATGAACTCTTTCTTCAAAAAACGGCTGCATCGAAAATGGACCTGGAAAAATCCGGATGGGGTGATAAAAAATGAGATAGACTTCATCATGTCGACTAAGACCCGCATATTCAATGACGTCTCAGTGATCTCAATTCATTTAACATGGGGAGCGATCACTGAATGTTAAGAGGCGCATTGAATCTTAACATAAAAGCGGAAAGGTATTGACTGGTGAAGTCTGCGCTCCGTCCCGAAGACATCCAGGTTCAAAACCCCGAGCGCTTTCAACTCGAATTGCAAAATCGCTTTAATTGCCTGGAGGACTGCAGAGATGTGGACACTTATAATTACAGGGTTGTGGAAGCTGTCCTTACGGTGGGTGCAAAGTTTTGCAAACCCAGCCGTACTAAGCAAAGAAGTAAGATCTCCGAGCCGACAGCTAAGCTGATGGAGGAAAGGCGTGGAATGGGTCGGCAGTCTTCTGAATATGCTCGTCGATGACTCAACAAACAGATCCCTAAGTGTCTGACTCGCGACATACGCCGATTTAATACGGAACGTATTATAGAGGCCATCGAGCAGAACAAGGAATCCAAAGACAGTCGCAATCGCAAGAGAAAGACAGAGGACGGCAGAGTCATTACGTCCCGACTTGAGCTTATGGCCGAGATCGAACGCTTTTATGGACAGCTTTACGCAACATCACAGGCACCTGTTATTAAGGCTACAGACCCTAGAGCCAAATTGACCCGGCACTACACCGAAGACATCCCGGACGTCAGCCTGTACGAGATTAGTGTTACTCTCAAACAGCTTAAAAACAACAAGGCACCGGGTGATGATGGAGTTACAGCCGAACTCCTAAAAGCGGGTGGACTACCAGTCCGGAAAGCGCTGCAACGGCTATTCAACTCCGTCATACTCGAGGGCAAAACGCCTAAGGCAAAGGCCACACCGGAGGTGGCAGGCTTAGAGGTTGGCTAGGAGGCAGGCTTAGCGGTCAAAATGCTTCGGTAGATAGTGACCACACTGGCAGCGCGCGCCTGATGATCTAAAGTGTATTTAGTACAGACAGATTAGACATATATTTTGTTATAGTAAAATGTCTCTCTTTTAAATTTTTCTAGAAAATTGCTTCTTAATTTCGAAGTAATCGAACATGTTGAGTACGTGATATTAATTATGTTGACGTCTATTAAATGAGAAATGGTAATTTAATACAAAAAAAACATAAAAATAACATCACTGTAAAACAATTGTAAAATATCGGTTATTTCTTGCCACAATTTTTAACACATAAATTGTTTACGTAACGTCTGGGTAGGAGTTCACAATGGCTCGTTTTTTATAAACAGAGGGCTTTTATCAATCAATTCCTCCACTATGCATCCTAGTAATCTAAGCAAATAACCGACGCGTCCGTTCGCCTCGCTAACCGCTAAGCCGCTATCGAGGCGCCAAGCGTCCCACCAAGCGAGCGGTGGGGCCGCGCGCATAGCGTGCAGTGTGTTGGTTCACTGGGATGAGTCATCGAAGCGATCAACTAACCTCTTGCCGCTAAGCGTGCCACCTGCGGTGTGGCTGTGGCCTTAAGCATGGCACGGGGGCGTGGTGGCACTTTTCTTCAAAAAGGGCGACAGGGCCCAGTTGAAGAACTATAGACCCATCACGCTCCTGAGTCATGTTTATAAGCTGTTCTCGAGGGTCATCACGAATCGTCTCGCACGCAGGTTCGACGACTTCCAGCCTCCCGAACAAGCCGGATTCCGAAAAGGCTGTACTATAGCATACTGATGGGTCCTGCGCCTCCCGCATGCAGCGGCTTCCTGCGACCTTCACCAGAACGTCGGTCCACCTTGTGGGGGGCCTACCAACGCTGTGTCCCTCGGTACGCGGCCGCCACTCGAGGACTTTTCCGCCCCAATGGCCGTCAGTCCTGCGAGCGATGTGTCCTGCCCACTGTCACTTAAAGTTTGCAATTCCTTGGACATTAATTAAAAGATTACCAAACGTTATTACCATTGGACTGGCTGTGTCCAAACACGTGATAGCAAATTTTTTGCACCGATTTGAAACTCTTGTCGGAGGAAAGTCTTCAGAACTAATTTTAACGAACTCGTTTTCTTGTTTTAGGCGACTGTGTTAATTATTAATTTGTGTTACGTAAAACTAGAAAAAATAAGAATCACCAAACAAATTAAAAAGTCTATTCATGTCGAATAGATACTCGTAAGCGGTTAACACCTTTTAACCAAGAAACCTAGTGATAAAAATTATCGAAATTTTGTGATAATGTCAAAAGCTCGTTTGATCGCTTTCAAATAAGACAAACAACTAACAAATGCTGAAATGAGCCTACGCCCTTGCTTACAAAAGCCCTCCATCGCTTTGTTCAGAAGACAATCCGCCTTGAGGACTTCAAATTATTTATGTTACTAAATTTAATATTGCCTTCCCGTTTTAATTAATCGGAATTTCCATGAAATGAGGAATAGCGAAATGTTACATAAAGCAGGATTTACTCGTACATTCTGCGTTTCACAATTTCCTGCGATGTATTAAAGAGGTGGAAGGAGCTCCAAACAACATTTCTTTCTTTCTTTCTTTATACCGGGACCCAAATTAGACTCACCCGCTCACAATGTAGCCTGCACATACAAACGAGGCAGGCCTATTATTGACCTTTAATCGTATAACATGGTAAAAATTTTGAGATAAGCATGTCATGAAATGCTTCATTTGGTATTACCGATCTTGTAGCGTCCTGCCTGTCGTTCCTATACTATGTATTATAAGTTAGATTTTAAGTTAGTTTGTAAGATTTGTTTTCGGCCTTTAACTCTGTACATATTAAGAAAATAAGCTTTTTCTTATTAGCATGCTCTATATATTTTAATTACTCTTTATTCTATATAGTTTATTTTTCATATTTATTATTTTCATATTTGTATCTATTTTCATAGTTTTCTTACTATATTATTTTTTTATGTATGCGGACTACTCAAGTTCCATCACCCAAAAATCCACTGACTGTCATTTATTTCTACACTTTACGGTTTACTATCCTCTCATCCCAAAATGATCAATAGAAAGAGCAAGCTTATTTTCTTCTTCTAAATTCTAGTACTTGTTTTGTTTTATTCATTTGTTTTAGCTGTAATATAAAATTAGTATGTACGCTGAATCGAGAGTTCAGTCGTCGAGTTAGCTCGTACACTACGCACTGTAGTGCAGGCCGTTCCCGGGCCATTGGCATTGGCCCGGGACTCAAGAAGGCTCCGCGTAAATCTATCTCTAAACTAATCTTTTATTTTGTTAAATAGTTCTGTATTGTAAATATTTGTATATTTTTACTAGGACGGCAGGTTGGCACATTATTTTGTATATATTCTCTTAATCTGTTCTTGTATAATCTGTATAGTTTTAAGACTTAATAGAATTTAAGCTCCCTAAACTAAATCCTCTCTCTCTCTTATCTCTAATAAAGTACTCTGAGTACTATAGAGCGGTTGACTACTTCTCTTAATTTATTCTTGTTCAGTGTGTATAGCATTAAGACTGATCGAATTTAGGGAGTAGCTAAGCTCCCTAAACTAAATTCTCTCTCCCTCCAATCTCTAATAAAGTACTCTGAGTACTATAGAGCGGTTGACTACTCGTTAAAATAAGCCTAGGTCATGTGTAAATAAATATATATAGTTAGGTTTTTAAAATTTACTTTAGTGTAAATTTTTCTCTTTGTGGGGGGATAATGTAGCGTCCTGCCTGTCGTTCCTATACTATGTATTATAAGTTAGATTTTAAGTTAGTTTGTAAGATTTGTTTTCGGCCTTTAACTCTGTACATATTAAGAAAATAAGCTTTTTCTTATTAGCATGCTCTATATATTTTAATTACTCTTTATTCTATATAGTTTATTTTTCATATTTATTATTTTCATATTTGTATCTATTTTCATAGTTTTCTTACTATATTATTTTTTTATGTATGCGGACTACTCAAGTTCCATCACCCAAAAATCCACTGACTGTCATTTATTTCTACACTTTAAGGCGCCTCTTCACAATGGCCCATGATGGCCAAGTATACACAATCACGATTGTGTAGAGGGCATGATTGTCTATGATCGGCCATCATCGCCGGTAATTGTGAGCAATCGGCGAATTGTCGGTACATCAAAGGAATGATGGCCCATGATGGCATACGCGTCCACACAATCGCCGATTACTCAGTACGTATTTGTCTCGAGTACAGTGTAGACTTCTCGGTATATAAATTTTACTCATATGATGTTTTTTTTTCACGCACATTAAGTAGATGATTATAAGAGCTAAGTAAAAATATTGCCGCTGCCGCGATAATCTCTTCGATGTCCATTTTTAACAGACTTCAAAAAAGGAGGAGATTCTCAATTTGATGCTTATGTTTTTTTTGTGTGTATGTTACGCGATTACGCTTACGATTAATTTTTGTAATTGTGGACCGATTTTCAAAATTATTTTTGTATTCGATAGAGTATACTCCAAGGGTAGTCCCATGGTCACCAAAGTTAGGATCTGATGATGGGATCCCATGAAAATCGAGGAAAACCCTTAAATTTTAAGGTTTGTCCAACGTGTTTTGTGTGTATGTTACGCGATTACTCCGCCAATTGTGGACCGATTTTCATTTTTTTTGTATTTGATAGAGAATACTCCTGGGGTGTTTCCAAGGTTACCAAAATCAGGATCTGATGATGGGATCCCAAGAAAATTGAAGAAAACGCAAATTTACTTAAAATTAGCGTTTTCCTCGATTTTTTAAATTAGGGTTTCTTTCACTAATAAGATTGCATTCACTAAAAAATAAAAAATATTTTACAAAAAATAAAAACCGACTTCAAAAACACTGAAAAGTTAAAAATAATATAAGAATAGGTACGTACAAACAACATCACACTTCTATATTGAAGTCGGTGACAAATTTTAAGACTTTCTAGATCATCGTTTGGCACCGACTTCAATATAGAAGTGTGATCTTGTTTGTACCTATTCTTATATTATTTTTAACTTTTCAGTGTTTTTGAAGTCGGTTTTTAGTTTTTGTAAAATATTTTTGATAGACGTCTTATCATAACAGTAAACAGTTAGTAAATGATGTTCACGATTGTGTGGAGAGTTGCCCGATCATGGCGGCATTGATGGACGATCATTTGATGGGCCATCATGGTCCATTGTGAAGAGGCGCATCGATCATGGCGGCAATGATGGACGATCATTTGATGGGCCATCATGGGCCATTGTGAAGAGGCGCCATTACGGTTTACTATCCTCTCATCCCAAAATGATCAATAGAAAGAGCAAGCTTATTTTCTTCTTCTAAATTCTAGTACTTGTTTTGTTTTATTCATTTGTTTTAGCTGTAATATAAAATTAGTATGTACGCTGAATCGAGAGTTCAGTCGTCGAGTTAGCTCGTACACTACGCACTGTAGTGGAGGCCGTTCCCGGGCCATTGGCATTGGCCCGGGACTCAAGAAGGCTCCGCGTAAATCTATCTCTAAACTAAATCTACCTGCTGCTGCCTAAACGCTTTGCCGAAGCTTCGGACGCCGTGGAAGAAGCTACCCTTCTATCGCCGTTTTACTTCGGTCCTGCGGAAGAAGCCACTGCCGATTTGCCTCTACGGGTTTCTTCTGATTATCGTCTCAGAGTGCTGAAGAGCATCACAACTGCGGGCCTGGTGTGACTGGGTTGTCGCCGTGTACTGAAACGACGCATCTGCTACCGCCATCTTCAGCTGTGTACTATGTTTACCCGCCATAGTTTCACGTTCCCCTAAGTCCGTATCGATCCTACCACCGGTGGTCACGTCGCGAGTGAATTCCCTTTTTCCCTGTCCCTCCTATTTCCCAGCAACGTCGTGTGTGTATATATTTTAGAAGATCGAAATACTCTAAAATTTGCTTGTAAATAAATATTAACGTTTTGTACCATAATATTTTTATCTTTTGTAGTATAGTGTTTCCCTATTTCTCTCCCGATTTATCTGCTGCGTTACAGCTTCTCCCTCTCAGAGAAGTTGTAACGTTACAATCTCCAATAATATCATGACTATGGCATAATTTCAATGATGTCATCATGATTTATAATGAACGAATGATCAAAAATCTGACCGAAAATATTATTTTCCGCTACCCCTACCAGCCAGCAGTGGGTCAGGGTGGTGGAAATATCACAAACCGGTTCTTCTCTTGGGGAAACCTAAGGCCAGCAGTAACCGTATTATGGCTGATATAAAGATTTGGCATTGCAGTATTTTAGCTGCACACCGAAATTTGAGAAGTTAAAGACCATGTCAGCCTCATAGGGATTCTCGAAACCGTTGCAGCAAAGATACACTAACCTTTCAAATTAACATTGATATTCAAGAGAGGGTCAGCAAGCGAAGCATACTATCTACAGTTGCTCAAGTATTTGATCCCCTGGGTCTCGTTGCACCCTGCATTGTGAAAGCAAAAATACTTATGCAGCAACTGTGGAAACTCAAAATTTCTTGGGACAAAGAAGTTCCACATAATATCAAGAAGGCATGGTTACATTTTACAGAAACATTACAACATTTAAAAAACTTACACATACCGAGACATGTCGTTGCTGCATCACCAACTCAAATAGAAATACACACCTTTACAGATGCATCGGAGAGTGCCTATGGCGCGTGTGTCTATATTCGCAGCATCGCAGGTGATGCAGTCACTGTCCGTCTTTTAGTTTCTAAAAGCAAGGTTACTCCAATAAAACCCACAACCACTCCTCGTTTGGAGCTTTGTGGTGCACTTTTAGGTTTACGACTCTGTAAAAAGGTATCAGAATCTGTCACATTCAAACCTACCAATACCTTTTTTTGGACTGACTCCATGATTGTTTTAGGATGGCTCTCATCATCGCCACAGCAGCTTAAGCCTTTCGTCCGGCATCGCGTTTCGGAGATACAGGAAGAATCGGGTGAACATAGGTGGCGTTATGTTTCTACCAAAGAAAATGCTGCAGACTTAGTGTCTCGAGGCGTGAGTGCGGACGAATTAGGCGCATCTTCAATGTGGTGGACGGGTCCTGCCTTCTTAAAATTGCATAAGTCGAAATGGCCTACTAATCCTAATGACACTTGCAAGGAACTACCAGAAATAGTACAAACATGTCATTCAGTTAATCATTCCAATTTATTTTCTACATTAATTCACAATAATTCAAATATTACAAAACTACAACGCATAATCGCATTTGTTTTTCGCTTTACAAACATCGTCTGTCAGAAATCTAAATTATCGGGTCCACTTTCAACTAAAGAGCTTGAACATTCATTACATTTTGTTTGCCGCATAGCTCAACAGGAATCTTTTCCTGCTGAATACAATTTATTAGTGAAAAAAAAAAGGAGCTGCCACATAAAAACAGATTATTGAATTTGTCACCATTTCTAGAATCGAAAGGGCTTATTCGTGTAGGTGGCAGACTTAACAACTCTTGTTATGACTACAACGTAAAACATCCTATCTTGCTTTGTAGTAATCATGTTACCAAGCTAATATTTCAATCAACTCACACAACGCATCTCCATTGCGGTCCGCAGCTTTTACTGGCTTTAGTAAGGCATAATTATTGACCTGTAGGGTGCACTAACTTATCCAAGCGCATCGTGCACGGAGAAAAAATTATAGTTTGGGTAACCAGAATATAGTTAAGTTGACTAGATAACCTTGTAATATATACGACAGCTATATGTTTTGTCAAGTATACTAGAAAAATCTGGTAAAAGCTTACAATATTATCTAGCACAGTTAAACATAATTCTGATACACATCATTAAAATTTATGTATAGTGCATAAAAAAGTATTTGTATTTATTACTATACCTTTTATTTATATAACGGAATTGATATCGTTACTAACACCATGCTTTATTTTGGAGATAACCAGATTTTCAGTAGTGACTATAGATTATTAAAGTTACTATTAGCATATTGAATGTTAATATTACCAAGTTGAGGTTTTATCAAACTATATATTTTTTACACTTTATTAACTATTTTGTGTTTATTACCTGCGTGTGGTTAGCCCTTATCACATCATATGGTTGAGCTTACATAATGTGAATTTAATATGGTTCAGTTTACTATATTTTTATTAATTATGGTAATTTACTATAGTTCCGTTTACTATTTTTTTGTAATTACAGCAATTTACTATCGTTTAGTTTTCTATATTTTTTTAGTAATTACAGCAATGTTTTTTTTTTTCCACATTGTTTAGTAGGTGATTGGGTCTTTAAAAAATATGTACATAGGTAGATAACGAGTTGTTAAGAAAAAGTTGAAATCTTATAAATTTTGTGACGAAACTGAGAGCAACTTTTACTTATGTAGGTACATATTTTTTAAACCCAATCATATCCTAACTAAACAATGTAAAGCAAAAAATATAACATTGCTGGTAATTACTAAAGCTAAAAACAAGCTACGGATGAACATCAGTATTCTATAAGTATTATGAAGGCATTATCAATAACAGTTTTAAATAAAACAAAACATAAATAACGTTTGTAGGCTTTTTTATTATTATATAATTCAAACATTTTACATGTCAAGGCCACTTAATGTACATTATTGCTTTCTGTCTTTGTGAATCTTTTGTATGTTTAATTGTAATTATAAAGCACAAGATCATGACAAATGATATACCAGGGGGGGGGGGGGGGTAAGGACCCAGCAGTGAGAAACATTACAGGCTAAAATAATATTCATTCTGTTTTCCACCACTTTCTTTGCCGTCCCCGAGTCTTCTCCCTTCAATAATTTTACCACGCTTCTATGTATAATCGGTGATATAGTTTTCTATGGATGGAGAAGATTAAGTAATATATTCTACAGCAAATAATTTTTGTCAATTTTGATAACTATAGGTACTAATAGTATTATAAAGAGGAAAGATTTGTATGTATGTCTGTAATGAGTAGGCTCAAAAACGACTGGACTAATATTAAAAATTCTTTCACCATTAATATGCTTCTTTTTCCTATGTTACTGCAGTTATCCCAAGGATCACAAGGATGGATCATGGGATACAGTACAGCAACGGTATCCCAAGGATCACAAGAATTTTTCAGCCAATTTTTATCTTCATTATCTCCTGAAAAGTAAATAAAAATGTGAATACATAAATAGCAACATCTTTAATCCAGCTTTTTCATGATGAGGTGCAGGGATGGGGGCCGAAATTATTTAAATTGCTCACTGAATCGAGCATTATCTATCACCACAGACAATCCACATCATGAAGTTAATTATTAGAATTATATCAACAAAATTGGTAATGAACTAGTAACTAATGTACAGATACTCCTTTTTTACTATTTTATTTTAATTATGAAAAATTATATGGATAACGATAAAATTAAGTAAAATGAATGATGGAGTGAAACTATCCTGTTGGGTCCTGGTTACCATGAGTACCAAATATGTATATTTTCATATTTTGATAGACTTGGATGTCTCAATTTTGCAACGAAGTTGTTACAGCCCTGTTTAAATAGTAATGGTATAGGGTTATTTTATACAATGTATTTTAGTCATTATTAAAATAATGTTTCATTAAAATTTGCGATGTATCTAGTAACAATAAATTGTATGGTAGATTGAGTTAAAAATAAAGTCTCCCAACACTGTTATTACAAGAAGAACTCGGGAGAAACTCCTGAACATATCTTTTGGTTCACTTATCACCTTATCCACACTCATAATTTACTTTTCAAGTCTCCACTGGACGTAATAATTACTACATAATCTATGACCTACTTATGCAATATAAAACTTAGGTACTTACCGGCAACTTGAGTTTGTACTCGGCCGACTGCCACGATTCTAATAATTTCTCTATATCCTTGTCCATTTGTTCAATATTTCCATTTTCTAAAACGTTTAAATAGTCCAAAGAAACTATGTACAATTTGTGATTTTCACAAGCGCGCGATAACTGCTTTGCTCAGTGTAACGAAAAGTGAAATGAACGAACATGGCGACCAATGAAACCAACCACAGTTCAAGCAAACCATACAATATATTCGGCAAACGTAAACAACGTTTCGTTTGTTAAACGATTCTTATGTCACACAAAACATTATTTATGATAACGATTAAAAAAAACGTTTTTTTATGTAACCAATAATCTGATAAATAGTACTATTTAAATCTAGCATAGTAAACAAATAAAAAATTGTTGTTATTCGCGTTCTTTTAGAGTTAACATAAATATTGTATTGTCGAATTGACACCTAGTAACAACTAACAAACAAGAAAGGTATACTATACAATTAATAAAATTTTCTCTTTATAATAATAAGATGTATTTATAAATAGTTTAAAGTATTGTTAACTTAAATGTGTTTACTAGAACATTCTGGCATTTATTAAAATACAATTATTTGTTGTTAAAAGTCAATCTGGTAAATTGTAATTTAATTCTGTTTCCATAACTAGAATGTTAATTACCATACGTTATGATAATATTGTTAAAATAATTTCTCTCCGTGTGCGTGCTTGCATCACATGCACTCGACACAAGGGTCAAAATGCACAGCCGATCATGGGAAACCTACAGAAGCAACGCGTGCATCTAGAATTTCCATTTCCTGAGACAGGAATAGATTGTGCCGGGCCAGTGCTGATAGTAAACCGTAAAGGAAGAGGTTCCACACTAATAAAGTCATACATATGCGTTTTCGTATGCCTCGCTATGAAAGCAGTGCATTTGGAGCTTGTCTCAGATCTATCAAAAGAAGGTTTTCTCGCAGCCTTAAACCGTTTCATCTCTCGCAGAGGCAAACTCCGGAACATCTTTTCCGATCACGGTACAACCTTCGTGGGCACGTCCAATGAACTGCACAGAACTGCAAAAAGCTTAAAACTAAATGAACATGGCATTAACCTTTCTTGCATTCCAGCATATACTCCACAATTCGGCGGATTGTGGGAGTCTGCTGTTAAATCAACAAAGCATCACCTTAGGCGCGTTCTTGATTCGACTCATTTGACATACGAAGAGATGTCTACTTTGTTGAGTCAGGTGGAGGGAATCCTCAATTCCAGACCGCTTACTCCGCTTTCCGACGATCCTTGCGATTTATACCCCCTTACTCCTGCTCATCTTCTAATTTGTCGATCTCTAACTTTCGTGCCTCATGCACAGATCAAGTCAACCAGGATCACATCACTGCAACGGTTCCAGCGCATCGAGCTCCTGAAGCAGTAATTTTGGTTTCGTTTCTCTAACGAGTATGTTTTATGGCTTCAGCAGAAAACCAAATGGCAGCACTCACGCGGGCAACTGAAACAGGGGACTCGGGTCTTAATCAAGGAAAAGGCATTGCCTCCACTAATGTGGCTACTCGGCCGCATCGTACGCACTCTTCCCAGCCAAGATGGCATTGCTAGAGTGGCCGACATCAAAACAAGGAAGGGGATCATACGCCGTGCTTTCAACAACATATGCCCCCTGCAGTTGGAAACCGTTGAAGACTTCAACGCGGGGAGTATATGGTGAAGACAAGGCCGCTGCCGGCCACCGCGTCGCGTCGACCGGTTCCGGGCTCGCTGATGAAGGGCGCGGGGAAGACGAGCCGTATACGCCCGACAATCGACCATTCCGCCCCTCGCTCAGGGCTTGAACGCGCGCGCATACATACCTTTCGCCGCCGTTATCGTATTGCATTTCTTGTACTATAATTCGTAATTTGATCAGTACATCCTTTTATACAGTCCACTCATCTTTTATTTGGGCAGGATTCCTTTATCTCTCAACAATATAGATAGGGCACTGGCCGCAACAATAATAATCGATTTGAGATAATTGAATCCATGCATTAATTAATGAATTCCATACATTGATTTTGTTAGTGGAATATAATAATTATTATATTCGTAATTAGTCCAAGGTATAACTATTGTAGTAACGCCTCCTCCCGCTACTAAATACGCGAATTTTAAAGACACCATTAAAAATATAAAAGAAAAATACACCTGGCAACTCCACCGTCACCATAGCTCATTCGTTTTTTCGCGCTCTACGCAGCTGACACATATTTTACATGTTGATGTTTTTCAAAGTGATTATCTAAATAAAACTAAAATCCAGATACGCAGTGATAAAAATGGAGAAAAGATGTCAAAAGTTGTTCGAAAGTAAAATGGTTATCTTAACATAAAGAAAATAACCGAAGATGTCGAAACAGTAAGTACCTACCTGTTTTGAAGATGCGTCGTAATTTTGATTTAGCTTGGCAAGAGGACCTAGATACAATTAATTTAGATAAAATTTTATAATAAGAAATATATTTTCTAAAACTGCCTGCTTTCCGTGGGAAAGCGTTACCTATCAAGGCAAATGAATTAGATGATGTATCTAGGTACCTACTCGATTATGAACTCTATTCATTGGATATAGGCTAAAGCACAAATACCTTTATAAGAAATTATGGTATATACGAGTAGTTTATATTTATGACCAAGTTTACAAAGAATTGCATTGAAAAATATTTTAATTGAGGTTGCCTATGTAGATAAAGTTTCTTGAAAACTGCAAACTGTTAGATGGTCCATAACATAACATGGAAATTCCTAATATGCTTTTAAAACTTGAGATAAATTACTCGAAAAATAAAGTCAAAGGAAATGAGCTTTGCAATAGCTGTAATATCACAAGTATTGACTTCAATTTCCAAACAATCTTCTTAAAATATCTGAGTGATGTCTTTAGATTACAATGCAATAAGTTTACAATGTCAGTACAGCAGGATCAGAAGGAAACATGACTATGCTTTTATAAAAGACCTAATAGAAGCTATTAAAAGCAATAAGAGGGATGAATATTTGTACTCCAATAAAAGTGTAAAATTATTTACAGTCATAAAAAGAATGATGAACATTCCAAAATATAAGCCATGTATAAAAACCTCAAAAATTTGCTTCTAGTTTGAAAACCTACCAGCAGCCTGTGTGCTGCAATAATTTCTAACAATATCCTCCTCGGAGAGGCTCATAGAGAGAGGGCCAACCTCAACTATCATTCAGGTCACGAATGAACATGCTCTGTTTTCATAGCCAGTCTCGAACCAATTATCCATAGACCCCATATTTTTACCCATCGTGGGAATAAATAACCGAGGTCAATTAATTTTAAAAGTGGATAAGAGACTATGTAATACATTTTGTTACTATTTTGAATCAACTTTATTATCCACTAGACAATAATAAATATTGTGAAATGGATAATTATACAAACAAATTAACAACTGCATATGTAGCAGAAATGCTTGGCCCCATGCAAAGATTTCTAGAGTTTTACTATTCCTAAAAGGATGGTTCCATAGATTTATTTTAAAATAAAATAATGATTCCTTAAAATAAGTTGATAATAAGTTTATTGAAAATCTACACTTTCAAATGAAGATTTCATGTTATAGATTTGATTAAATTAATGCATGCACTAAGTATTTACATCCAAATTATTCATAACGAAGAAAATTGTTAGTTTTTATGTTTGAATAATTGTATGAATACAATTGCTTTTACCATGCGGGTTAAATACAGTACATAAATACCTTAACCATTTGTCTCAAGTCAATTTCAGGTATTTTTATAAAAAAAAAAAAAAAAAGAGGTGTATTTTTATATTATAATATATATTTAAGAAAAAAGCTGAATAAAGAACATAATAATAATTAAAATTAATAAATGTTTGACGACTTGATTAAAATATTGATAAATCAATAAGAAATGTTAGTTATTATAATTTTAAATTATAACTTATAACGGTTTACAATAGCTAGGCTTTATTTTTTTTTTAAATAAGATTTTACTAATTTTATTCAATGTAAAATAATTTTTAGGTTGTAAAATATATTCCTTCGATGTGACCTTAAAGATTAAGTGCAATAGAAAGGATATGTATCACACTATTAGTCATCATCACTTATAAATAAATTTGGTTTGTAATTTTGCTCAATATTTCATTAGGAATGGCAGTTTAATTGTTTACACTAAGAGCTCAGATAGATATAAGTTTATGACTTTGAACGTTTGGGGGGCAATTACAACATGCTTATGTATATGAAAAATATTGTAAAATGATTCTGCAATATGGAGTACTTCCTAAACATTTTCTTTAGAAATTTTCTCAGGTGTATTATCAACTGACAGTAATTAAATGGTAAAAGCAAGACAATATCAATTTCTTAGAACTGTTAGATACATAATTATGCATTAAGATATTTTGCTGACCTCTCAAGTAGATGTGATATTTTATTAGAAATAGATAACGCCACACTTTCAATACATATATCAACAGAAAAAGCTCAGTTTGATATCAATCAAATTGATCTTGCTAAACATTTGGCGGTGGTGTGAAACTAGCAGCATCTGATTTTTTTTTTTATATATAAAATTTCAAAATATTAAAGCTGATTTTAAATCTTGTAGTCTCAATGCAGATGTAAGTTGGAAACTGTCGCAGGACATAATGTACTTCTAAGATTTGTGATGCATTGATTCATTTGTAACACGTATCAATAAAAAATAATAATAATAATAATATATACTATATGATTATATGATAAATAAATAATATTTTATAATATACATGTAATCATGGCATAGTCTTATGTTTCAAATGTTGATACTTTTACCATAGGATTAATATTTTTATAAAAGAAGAAGAAACTCCTTTTCTTTGATTTTGAAATTTTTACAGAGTTATAACTGACAGAGCTTAAGGAATCTAAGTATTTCCTTTTAGACCATTACCACTCAGGCTTACTACAAAGAAATAATGTTTCATTCAGATCTATCCAATGTTTTAATACCAAAAGTTTCTTTTTCCAAATCTTATGTTTATTTTTAAAGCAGAAGCATCGCATCAATCATTGCATTTTCACTGTTCACCAATTATCTAACTATAGGCAATAGAATAAGGTCAGATGATAAAATTAAAAAATGGATACAACGAGTTAAAAGACTATGTCTGGCAAAGCCAATGTATGTTAGCATAATGAAATATGGCATATGCAATCCTGCCATAGTTTTATATTACCTTAAGCATGGGTCATCTAGAAACCTGACATTGAAATAACCTAGACTCAAGAAAACTGACATTAAAAAACTGCTATTATTAGCAAAACCACTGCCCAAAAAGTCACAAATCCTATACATAATTAGTTATGTATTAATTATAGTTTTCTCAAATTAAGATGGCTATTTTAAGAGATATTAAAAGTTCTATGACAGCGACACTTAAGCAAGTTGTCTCTTCTTTCTCTATTTAAAGATTATTCCAGATATTTTACTTGTGAGAACTTTGTTATTGCTTTAGAAGTAACAAATAATAAAGGACCATTGAAATAAACATTTGATAAATTTATTTTAGACTTTTAAAATACTACTACTCAATCCATTAGTAGATGACTAAAGCAAACAATGGAGGAAAGTTAATCTAATTGTTCATCTTTCATATTAATATTCTATTTATTCATCACCCTCCAAACAATATGCTTCAAATTATCATGCATATAGGGGCAGGATTAACTGTTTATAATATTCTAAAGGCGAATAAACATTTTCAGTAAATCACTATTTTACATTTTCGCGTGGCGATTATGTACTCTGTCCGTGGGACAGGCTGAAGGACATATATCTTTCAAAGCACATTAATGTTTATTTTTGGGAATCGTTAATTCTACATTTTCGCGTGGCGAGGATGTAGGTACTCTGTCTGTGGGACAAGTTAAAGGACAAATATATGTCCAGGCATATGAATGATTTTAAGGAATTGTTAATTCTACATTATCGCGTGGCGATTATGTACTCTGTCCGTGGGACAGTCCTAAGGAATTGTTAATTCTACATTTTCGCGTGGCGATTATGTACTCTGTCCATGGGACATTCCAAAGTACAAATATAGGTACCTATAAAGGTAAATGATTGATTTCAGGATTTTATTACTATTACATTTTCGCGTGGCGATTATGTAGTTTGTTTGTGGAACAGACTAAGGCTAAATTATTTTTAATGTATTTGATATTCATTATTAACTTCTGTACTTACAAATATTTCACTGAGGCAAAATTTATTGAGTCTCTGTACTGTACATTGAAATCCCATTAGGTTTCAATCTGGAAAGGGAACCGAAACTTACAAAGAGTTAGATAACACATTGGGTGACATATCCCTACTATTGGATGATCTAATAAATTATCGATATTTGCTAAATATTATAATATACCACGCTAGTTAGATTGGCAAACCTTTTTGCCACGGCTGGTAGTTCTTGAAATTTATAGTTATTATATGGTTAACATGAAACTGTTCACACTAGTAAACGTTATCTACATTATGAAATAAATATTTAATGTTATTGAATACCTATTGATAGTTGTAAATAGGTACTAATGTTTACCTATTTATCAAAAACTCTAAACATCTACAATAGTTATACCTTGGACTAATTACGAATATAATGATAGGATTAAACGAACTTACCTAAAGTGAAGTTCAATCCATATTATATGAAGTAATTAGTCCAAGGTATGGAGCATCCCACCCTTCCCTTTTGAAGTAATAAATTACTAACCCAATTATATATACCTAATACTCTAAACTAATGAGCTATGGTGACGGTGGAGTTGCCAGGTGTATTTTTCTTTTATATTTTTAATGGTGTCTTTAAAATTCGCGTATTTAGTAGCGGGAGGAGGCGTTACTACAATAGTTATACCTTGGACTAATTACTTCATATAATATGGATTGAACTTCACTTTAGGTAAGTTCGTTTAATCCTATCATAATAAAATATATTTTATTGTATAAAATAGAACACATCTGACAAATAACAGAACAGCACAAATACAGCAAAGGGCGGTCTTATTGCAACACAGCAATCTCTTCCATGCAACCATA
Source organism: Schoenobius gigantellus (assembly GCA_963935595.1). Taxonomy (NCBI): domain Eukaryota; kingdom Metazoa; phylum Arthropoda; class Insecta; order Lepidoptera; family Crambidae; genus Schoenobius; species Schoenobius gigantellus. Next base: position 6,635,877 of record OZ012555.1, on the reverse strand, counting down.
AAACTATGAAAATAATGAAAAGAATTGGGGGAAGTTGGGTAAATTCAAAAATAAGATATACAATAAATAAATAAGACATAAATTACGCATGATATTGTGAAAATAAATTAGAATAAAAATAAGAAAAAAAGAAGTTTACATGTATAAAGTAGAATAGAATATAATAAAGTGGAATATAATTCTATCATTAGTAAGTCATTTGAATTATGAAGTCTACTCATTTATATTATATTTTATTTTAATAACATGAATACTTAGCCAGTGTTTTCAGATTGGGCAGTCCCAGCTTAATTATTCAACAAAACTCAAAACCAATAATTTTTCGTTCTGCACCGAATCATGCTAAATTTACCGTTTTATGCAATACATAATGTAGTGAATCTTTACCAATATTATAAAGCTGAAGAGTTTGTTGTTTGGTTGATAACGCTAATCTCGAGAACTATACTGGGAAGAATAGGAAAATTCTTTTAGTGTTGAATAGTTCATTTATCGATATAATATCACCCTACGATCAAGCTGAATTTCACGCAAGCAAAGCTGCGGTCACAGCTACTCTTTATTAATATTAATGGAACCACTTGTAATTAACAAAGACCTTCTTTACGAAAGAAGGTTTACTTAAGGACAACTTTTTAAGTCCTTACGGTTCGAATTTAACTTTGACTTGAGGAACTTGCGTAATTCTTAGGTTTATTTGTCTCCATCAGCTTAAATCTTCGAATAAATGGCGTCATTAAAGCAATAAACGCTATCAAAGAGAAAAACTAGCAACCGTGAAAGAATTATGTAAATAACGTTGCAAACTTTGTCTCGGTTTAGGCTGGAACTTTGTTTTTTTTTGTACGAAGAAACAATATTGCTTTTGAAACATGTAAGTCGTGAATAATCAAGAACTAGTATGAAAATTAAATGATAAAATTAAATTATTTTGTGTCCTATTCGAGTTTCTCTCCTTGGTTTCTCTATCAAATGATGCATACTCAAATGAACGTCTAAACAAATTAATTTAATGAATCAAAGAATCTAATTTTAAATGATAATTTACATTAAATACACTAGTGTCATGATTTCTAAAATTATAAGTAATTGTTAACAAATCTAGACTACACTACCTACAGCTAATTAAATACCTATATGTAGACCAATTTCATTACATAGTTCCTAATCTGAGGTGATCCAATAAAATAAATCACTACTTTTAATGTGAAATAAATAGGAAATAATTGAAATGGCAACACAAAACTCGTTTAGCCATTGAGGTAGGTAATAGAAAAAAATCCTAATTGTCAGTCCATGAGCGAAGCAACTGACAGGAGTTAGAGGGGACACTTGCAATCTGATTGCGGCAGTGGTGATGCGACAAAGAAACGCCGGAAACGGAACGCGCAGTTAATTCGACAAGGTTGACAATGTATTAAACTACTGATAGATGGTCGGATCCGACCAAATCAGATCGTCTATCGGTGGGTGGATGGCGGCTGTGGGATGGTGCTGGGATCGCCACGATGTCGGTTGTTCGTCCGCACATCAAAGAGTAGTGGGTGGTAGATTAAGTTTCTATACTACATGTATAAGATAATAAACAAATATATTGCCGCAGCGGCTAAAGCCTGTACGTCCATCGTGACAAACATCGCAAGACCATCACGCTAGAGCCGGGCTAGCCCGGGCCTAGCTCGGAGCCGGGGCCTAGCTCGGAGCCGGGGCTCGTGTAGAGAAGTCATTACGTGATCGGGCGGTCGGCTCCGACCAAATTTAACTTTAGAATGCTCGAGCTTCCCCTGTGCCGTATAAGGCGTCAATAAATGTAATAATTTTGACATTACTCATATGTTATCCACAACTTAGTGTCGTATAATATTCATAGCTTTTGTAGTAAATTCCGCACAATATGTAGCACAAAGTCACTATTTTAAGGCGTAGCATTAAAAAAAATTGCGGCACGTAACTTGAACAAAAAGCTGCCGTCTGCACAAGTGCAATGATAAACTTCGCGGCCAGAATTATCATTTTTTCAAATTCAAATAAATTATTCTTTATTTTATTATACGATTATTTTTAGAATATTTTTGATTTCAATGCAAAAACACTTAATCAACGAGGAAATTTAGCAATAGCATTCTCGTTGAAGTTATTTGCGCATAACTTGGACAAAACTATCTATTTATAATTTGATATGACATAGAAGTTTGATAAAAGTTGTGATACATAGTGGTTCATTTTCCGCATCAGCGCCATCTTTGATTTCGGTCAAGTATTACTTAGCGAAGTTAATGCTGTGTTTCTGTCGGTTTTTTCATAAGTAAATTATTCCGTCATCCATGTTGTGATGTCGCTCAGATACACGCAATTCGTACAAAAATCCGTGATTAGTTATAAATAAATAAGAAAATCGTTGTCAACTGTCACCATATTTGAAAATGCGGTATTCGATGTGTATCAGTTAGAAGTATTGGTTAATTTAGGAATTATTGGGAACGGAAATTTACAACATTTCATATAGAACGTATTTTTTACTGTTAAATTAATAAACTAATTATAAATTAATAAATCGGTCAAGTGTGAGTTCGACTCGCGCACCGAGGATTCCGTACAAACTTATTTAAGTATAGTTCCTAACTAAACACATATTTAAAGTTTTGAGATTTTTCAGTTGTAAAACATTGCTGCTTGTCAAATTTCATGATTCTATTTCACAGGAAGTTCACTAAAGGTTTTGATTTTTCTGTGAAATCGCAAAATATGCGACATAAAAGTATTATACTGACATTTGATCACGTTGAGTTACAAGTTTAATTGTTTTCATAGCTGAAAGAGACTTTGTAGTCTCTTTCAGCTATGAAAACAATTAAACTTGTAAAAGGCTACGAAGAAACACCTGCAGCCCTAGCACGGCGCGTGAACTACAGAAGAGAAAGTGATTGATCCTCGTCCCGTCGCGCTTCATTGTTATATGAGAGAGCGAGAAGAAACAAGTTATTTGTCTTATGTCCTGTTTTGTCCACGGTCCGTGCTACGCCTGCTGAGTTGAATTGAGCACTACAGCTACGTAGACTACGGCGGGAGCGCTCGAAACCTTAGTGCATTCTTCTACCGACCGATTCACTCGCTAGCTTACGTTACGGCGCACTGTTGAGGAGCACGTGCTCATTTATTCATTTATTTATTTATTTATTGAACAGTACACATACTGGTTTACAGACTAAAGTCCAACGCACCAGTATGTTAGTCAAGTTACAAAACAATATACTTACATTTTGCGATTACAAAAATTATTTAAGTCTAATAGTGAGAAATCAATAGAATATTAAGAAAAAATGTCATACTTATCAACTACCAATATAAAAATTAAATACAATAGAATTATAAATATCAACTGAATTTAAACACAACATTATAATAATCATTTCATACATCAGAAAGATACAATTATATAAACATGTCATTCTTATTACTATGGAAGAAATTAACATTCAGATTTAAATAATGTCAATAATGTTAATTTTGTCACGCCTGCCATGCCTACCCTTTTGTTTCCAACTGGAATGTAGGCTTGCCAAATTTTTTGAATCATACTCATATATATATATATTTTAAAAACTCTTACCTCTTAAAATAATGTAGATGGCAAAAAATTTAAAACATATGAACAAATTATGATCAAAATAGAACCAAAACTTACAAATTATTTTTTTTCGGTTCTGCTGTTTAATTATATTTTTTTATTTATTTTTAATAACGAAAAAGATGCGTTCAGTAAATGCATTAGTTGCTGGTATTGGAGGAAGAAATGAAATAATAATCTTTAAAACATTATGTAATTCTAACTTTTATTCTCTTCTGATTCAATTTGAAATAAATAATTAGAAAATATAGTAGTTTCGCCTACTACATACATATATTTTTTTTTGAAAATATAATACCTATTTCACCAACAAATATAGCAGAATACTATATTATATAGTAGGGTTAGCAACCCTACAGGTACGGAACCCTAAAAATAAAGAAGCAAATTCGAAACAAGATTTATTTTAAGCGCACGACTTGTATTCACACTGTTTTATTTACGAAGGATATCAAAACTAGTTCTGAAAACAAGCCTAATTTCTGCCTCCATTAAAACATTCTCGAGTGTTCTAAGCTACTAAATCCAAATAGGTGCTAAAATTAAACTGGTACAAATCCCTTAGTTTTCAAACAAGGTATCGCGAAGAGAATTGTAATTACACAAAAATCTTGATGAGGCAAATGTGCTAGGCTCGTTTGTAAATCTCTCGATTTAGTGTCACGAAAACAGACTTGACCTAAAACGCTCCACTCATCATCATTATCCAATTTGCTGAAATGAGTACAGTCAGAGAAAGACTAGTAGACGAAACAATATATTTTCCTTGCCTCAATTTGTTTAACCCTAAATATTTAAGAACGTCGGTGGCGCTGTGGACTGGGCACTGCCCTTCTAATCGGGAGGTTCGATTCTCCACATCGATACCAATGTGTTTTTTGTTTTTCGAATTTCAAATGCACATTTGTCCGATGCTCCTACGGTGAAGGAAAACATCGTGAGGCAACCTGCATACATCTGCGAAGAAATTGAAAGGTGTATGTGAAGTCGACCAATCCGCACTGGGCCAGCGTAGTTGACTAAGGCCTAAACACGCTAATTTAAAGTAGTAGCTGTGGTGGTCGTGGTGGTACTGATGGTAAATATTTTAGTCAACTTCTCAGGTTTTTTAAGCCCAATCTGCTAATCTAATTTTTAACCGACTTAAAAAAAGGAGTAGGTTCTCAATTCGATGCGTATGATTTTTTCTGTGTGTGTTACGCGATTACTCCCCCAATTCTGGACCGATTTTCAAAATTCTTTTTGTATTCGATAGAGTATACTCCTGAGTCAGGAAAGTCAGGATTTAATAATAATAATAATAATGAATCTTTATTGCAGACTCAAGGATCCATAAAAAAATATGGAATCCCATTAAAATCGAGGAAAACTTTTAAATTTTAAGACTTTCTAGGAGATCATCCTTTGGCACCGACTTCAATATAGTAGTGTGATGTTGTCTGTACCTATTCTTATATTATTTTAAACTTTTCAGTGTTTTTGAAGTCGGTTTTTATTTTTTCACTAAACTGGTTTGAAAATAAATGGTGTCTTGAAGATGGACATGCTAAGTTACTTTTTGTTGCAAAATCAAACATTAAATAAAAGTCGTGAAAAAGGAGTTAAAAACTATTTTAATATAAATATTGTTAAGATTGAAAAGGAGTTCGTAATAGTTCTACAGTTAACTAGTTACTACTGTAGCTAAGCTAGCATTTAATTTGTCTCTCCCAATTTCTATAGCCGTTGCACGTAGCTTTGATAAATCCGCGTAAATTAGTTTGACAGCACATTTACTTCAAAAGATACCTTTACCAAGTCTTGAATAGTGGCAATCATAACCGTTTTCTGATTTATAAAAAGATGTGCTCTGAAGTGTTAATTAGATTCGATGTTAATTTCGTTGATCTTATTGTTTTCGGGGTTCCGTGGGACCCTAACAGGAAAAACGGAATCCATTATGGGATCACTTCGTTGCCCGTTCGTCTGTCCATCTGTCTATACTCCTTTTCTCAGGAATGTTTATATAAATATCAAATTAATAAAATTTATTTCAAATACTCGGGTATACGGTCTCCTTCAGCTGTGAAAGCTCTTTGTAAGCCTAAAGTAAAGATATGACCGTGACCGTTTCAGTCACATATTTTGCTATGTCACAAAGGAACAAAAATTAACCGGGTCCTTCCCGTTGACAAATCATAAAATTTGACAAGGAACAGTGTCTTACGTAGCACGTGTCAAAAAACTGAAAGCCATTATAATGTAGATACAGTTAGGCAGCCGAGATAATGCGTTTTTGACAGGTCCTGTCAGATACTTAAATGGATTTTAGGCATTTTTAAAATATCCAAAACGCAGTTCTCGAAAATGAATAGGCTAGATGAATGAAAAACATATATTGCTTTAATAGAAACTCATTCATATAATAAATAGAAAGAAAAAATCGGTTTTCGAATAACTATAAAAACAACCAAGATATAAGGTATTAAAAAAAATCTCCATTCTCTTTCTAGCAAAACGACAATTTACATGGAGTTTATATGGCCGTACTAAACAATGACGTCACGGTTGTTGTCAGATCTCTCTGACTAATCGCTTCCAAATTAACAGTTTAAAATGCTTGTATTAATTTCACATGATTGCATCTTTTTCTACAGTATTTAAATATTTTATGACGAGACGTGAAAATTAGAATTCAGTTATCATCCCAATTCTAATTAAAAAATCCTCGTGTGTTGTTATGAAACCACGAAAAAAAGAAAATAAAATACAAAATTAATAAAATAAACAAAAAAAGCAATAACAAACGAAAAAAGATGCTCTACACGAGTTTCGAACCACTGCCAGGATGATTTAAAGTCAACGATCTAACGCATAGACCAATCTTGACTCATATGAAGTAGTGAAATTAAAGATCTCATGTTTTTGTATAATGCGACATGCGATAGATGAACGAAAAAATTTGAGGCGATCTAAAAAAGTTTCATTTTAATCTATACTAATATTATAAAGAGGAAAGATTTGTACTTTTTATGTTTGTATTGAATAGGCTCCGCACTACTTAACTGGACCGATTTAAAAAAATCCTTCACTAATAGAATGCTGCAAAAAACATTCTCTCGGCGGCTGACCTGTAGAAGCCGAAACCATTGATTTACTACCAAACGTAGATAACGCATGAACGATCGAAAAGTAGGCCGGTGAAGAACTGCTCAATCGCGACTCGTGCAGTTCCTTTCCATAGTGAGTGATTAGCTGTCGGCACGTAAACATGCCGAAGTGCGCATTCAAAAATTGTGGTAACAATAGCCAGAAACGGCAGAAAAAAGACGGGATTTCATATTTTGCGTGAGTAAACTCATTACACATCTTATCATGTATTCAAATATTCGATTTATACGTAAAAACCATTAAAAAACAATTATTTTAATCAAAATAATGTCGCTTCGCGTCAGTGTCAGTACATCACAATCGTCTCGCTCGCACGGGCATCGTATTACGATGTGCTATCTCATTCATGCGTTGGAGCGACAACGCGATAAGCAATTTCAAGCATTATGTTTGAGAGTATAAAGTTGATATTTTCTTGTAGCAATTACTAAAACGTCGTTTGCTCTGTGGCTAGGTATGAAATGATGTAACTTCCCACGGTTGTACTTAAAATAGTTGCCGTAATAATGCAGAATAAGGTTGAATATACGGTACTTTCTTTATGGTAATTTTCATTCGGGCGTGCATATTCAAGTATATATCAGCGAGTACAAATGTATAGTCGATTAGGTGACAGATTTCAAGCGCGTTTTTGTATGAAGCGCTCTATCTACGTTTGGTAGTATATCAATGGCCGAAACACAGCATTGCAAGCACCGTTACTTGGTGACAGAATAGGTAAGATAGACGTACCCACGCAGACGATTCTGGTCGAGGGAGTAAGTACGTAGACCGGTAAATTCTCATAGATTCCAATAGTAGCAGAATCCGTCCAATGAACTCTGGAGTAGTGTTTAATCTACTGGTGGATTAAGGGCAACATGCTAAAGGCATTATTAAGCTGAGGCAGCTAACTCCTTTTTGCTTGAGCTTTAGGAATCTATGCGAAGCACGTTTTCATCTTAGTCCTTATCGTCACTTGCACTTTTTTTTTAAATACGACAGGGAAGCTCTTGGTCTCTCTTAAAAGTAGGTAGGTTAGTCTTAAAAGTAACGTAAACCTATTCTGTAGTCTGAGCAGGGCTGTAGCTAGAGTCGAATTAGAGGTAGGGCAGCATTGGTTACAGGTAGGGCGGAAGTAAAAAATTTATCATAATTGATCTACCCTCAAAGCACGAGCTCCTAAATCAATCACCATGTATAGAGGTATGAGGAATACCATAGCTAACATTACCAACCTGAGTTGACCAACCTATTGCCATGGAACTAGGAGTAGCGATTGTATTTTGTGCTTCCACCTGTTTTGAGCAGTGAGGTTCTTCGTGGTCAATTTGCTTTTCAACTCTTCGTTTTTTTCCAAAGAAAATCCGTTATCCAAATTTATAACCATAAAAATAACAATTGTATCGATTTTTGACTAAAACACTCTTTACCGTATTTTTTACCACACTACAAACAATCATAATTATAATCAATCTCTAGTTTATGTTTATTTTAGTTTAAAAGGGGATTCCCCGTACATTTACCCGTATAGATTGCAATATAGTCCATATTACAATCTATGGTACGGGGAAGCCCCTCTGCATCACAGATATAATAATAAAATAGACCCAGCGATGTGATGGCTCTTCAAATGCCATCTATACACAAAACAAAGAATTTTTATAATATGAAATGAATATCATAAACTGGTATGTTCGGAAAAGTTTAGATACCTATTGCTACATTCTCTCTCTCTTTTTTTATCTCAAACTATGAACATTATAATAATTTAATTATAATAATTTATCTTAGATTTTGGTATTTTTAAGGTAGGGTATTGTGATTTCAAGGTAGGGCATTGCCCCACAATGCCCCCCCCCCCCCCCTAGCTACAGCCTTGAGTCTGAGTCGTGCAGCATGGAGGTAACATGAAAGGGACAAAAGTAACGTAAAATGTTACAAAAGTAACATTCTGGCAACGTTATCAACTGGCGCAAGCGCACATGACATTAACCCATTTTACGAGACAACACGGAAAAAACGTAAGGGTTAAAAATAAATAAAATACTAAAACTTTTACGGGATTAAAACGCGTTTGGTACCTTATTTTGGCTCCGACGTTTCTGCCAGGTTTCACCGGCCGTGGTCACGGGCTGACTGTAGCAGCGATGTTACGCCTCAGTGTCCGATTAAAAGTTTTAGTAATTTAAAATGCAACGCGAAAGTTTAAAAGTGTAAATAAAATACTGTTGAAAATAACCCAGCAGCATCAATATAACGCCTGCAAAGTTTGTAGCTAAAATCAAATATGTCAACTTTGTTATCATTACTTGATAAGTATTAACCGTTACAATTTGTTAATAACACTTCTTTATTGATAACATAGTAGCATTCATTGGTAACAACAAAGTAAAATCGACTGCATTTAGCCAATTTTACTAGGTTACTACAACCGGTTAACTCGGTAACTGCTGCAAAGTTACTCGGTTTTCTCAAACAACTTATTAGGCTACTACAACCGGTTCACTCGGTAACAGCTGCAAAGTTACTCGGTTTTCTCAAACAATTTATTGGGTTGCTACAACCGGTTCACTCGGTAACGGCTGCATAGTTACTCGGTTTTCTCAGCCAATTTATTGAGTTACTACTAACGGTTCACTAGGTAACTGCTGCAAAGTTACTCGGTTTTCTCAAACAATTTATTGGATTGCTACAACCAGTTCACTCGGTAACTGCTGCAAAGCTACTCGGTTTTCTCAGCCAATTTGCTTGTATCCCACTAAAAAAATAAGATGAATCATTGAAGTCAAAATGCTCGTTCACGACAGCTTTAATTTCTTCATCATCCCCAAATTTTCTTCCCCGAAGCTCTTTTTTTAAATTATTCAAGAGAAAGAAGTCGCTGGGAGTTAGGCCTGGACTGTAGGATGGGTGATTCACTTCATTCATTCACTTAAAGCCAGTTTCTCGAAAGGCTTGCCTCGCAATTCGCGCCGTATGGACTGGCGCATTGTCTTGCAAAAACAGAATTTCTTTGCTAATTTTCCCTCTTCTTTTTTCCACAATAAGATTGCGTACTTTTATTATAAGTGCTGCATAATACGCGGCGTTCATTGTAGTTTTTTTTGGTTAATAGTCAATGAGGCAAATTCCTTCCGAATCCCAAAAAATAGTAGCCGTGAGTTTCGAAGTCGACTTTTCGACCTTAAACTTCTTTGGCGGCTTCTCTCCCTTGTTTAGATTCTGGATCATATTGTCAAATCCACGTTTCATCCACGGTGACAATACGGTTACAAATTTCGTCCAGATTGTCATTGCACAAGTTGATAAACTCCATAGAAGTTTCAACTCGACGCTGTTTATCGAGCGGCGTGAGCATTTTTGGAACCCAACGTGCTCTAATTTTATTCATGTGCAAAGGAAGGATTACTGATGCCCAACTCTTCTGCTATCTGCCACATTTTTATTCGACGGTCCTCCAGTACAATTTTTTTCACTTTGGCTATGTTTTCGTCTGTGACGGCGGTGCGGTGCGGGGGGGGGGGGGGGGGGGGGGGGGGTTCTTTCAACTTGTCCAACGTTTGACTGTGGCAGGACGATGGTACAGATTCTGGATAAACTGCAGACTTTTCTTCAAAAATCTCCTTTGCCGTTTTCCCGTTTTGCCGGAATTTTATGACGGCACGATGTTCCAATTTCGTGTAATGCAGCGATGACTCAGATATGTTGATGTTTACAGATCTTCTTTCACAAAACACTAGTGACTAGCGCGAGTGAGTTTCTGGTTATGAGTGGGTGCGAGATCGATTTACCGTGGTTGTGTTGTTGTTTTAGCTGAGCAGAGCGGTTATTCCTCTTTTTGATTTCTCTAAAGGTTATTCCCAATTAGGTAACTCGGTTGTTACATAGTTTAGCAATAATGTAGTTTGCTATAACTAACCGATTATATTTACTCATTTAAAAGGAAATAAGTAACGTGACTCGAATTAATGAATTCATCTTATATATCAATAGATCAGTTGATGTCTTAAAATCAACCAAAAATTTCTCGATTAAAATCAATAAACAATTAGGTTGGAATCAAATAAGTTCTACTCATCTATTATTAAATAAAAATATTTGTAAAAATCAACCAATTGAAATAACTTGTTTAAAAACAACAGCATACTTATTAAGTGTTGACAAAATCACTTAATAGTTTTGGATCATGTTTGAAGTGTATTTGTTAATAATTAATGTTTTATTTGTTATTAGACAAGAATATTTAGCAATACACACAGGTCTGCTTTATACCAAGTTCATTTAGAGGTTTTTAGTTAAGTCTTAGTTAAAATTTACCGATATGATTGTAACCGAGCCAAAAAGGTAGTCTGCTAAAATAATATTTTTTCAGTGAATATTCGAGAGAGAGAGTAAGAGAGAGACAGAGGGAGAGAGAGTGAGACGAACGAAACATTCCAACCGCAACATTCCAATTATTATTATTAAAATACTAGCTGACCCGGCGTACTTTGTATCGCCATGTTTTTTAACTAAATTAAGTACTGAAATGTTTGTTTAAATCATTGTAATTTTTATATTACACAAACCTTGTCCTAATAATAACGAATACATAAAACCAAGAATCATCCAATTTGGTGCAGTCGTTCGAAAGTTATGGGCGTACATACATTTCGAAGATCCATTTTTATTTATATATATGATTTAAACACTGATTATTTCCGTTTGTCCATTGATCTGAATCGAAATAACTACAGAAACCAAAATCTGGATGAAAGCAGCAGGATCTAAATGTATTTTTGTTTTTGTTGGCGACTTTTACGAAACCGGGTAAAATTATGCCCAATGTCCTTTGCAAATTTGGTTTAGGTATTCTTAAAAAATGACATCAAATCTGTAAATACCTCGTGTTTATCGCGTTAATTCCCGTTTATATGTTTATATTGATAATGCAACACGAAAGTTTGAAAGTTAGTAAATCTGTAAAGATTTCTAAATTGGATGTTGACATCGTAGTTAGTTACTAACAGTGAATAAAGTCTACTGTTTTAGTTTTACGTTGAATGACAACATCGTGAAGAAACCAGCACACACCTGTGAAGAAAGAATTTCTTTACAGGTTATGTGTGAAGTCGACCAACCCGCACTTGGCCAGCGTGGTTGGGTTGACTAAGGCCTAATCGCCCTGGGTTAGGGTAGGTTTGGGCCCCTTGGTGGGGACGTATATGAGCTGTTAATGAATAGAAGTAGTAACTGGATGAAGATTCGATGATGCATGATGGCGTCCATCTGAAAGACTGAGCTTGGCAAACGTTGCCATGATTGAAGCTTCAATATGTGTTATGTTACTATATGTTATGTGCTTATGAAAAAATCATATTATAAAGTACCTCATTAGATTACAGAAAAAATTGTTTGGAGTAGGATATAAAATCAATCCATGTTTGTAAAATGTGAGAAAAATATGATTGTAATATTGGCCATTTAAAAGAGATAAAAAACTCGACCCCCCTTAGTCCAATCAGTTTCTTGCTTGCTATGTGTGACTCCAGAGTGATAAAAATAAGTATATGTCTCACTCACTCAATAACTCAGTCTCACAAATAATCGCTCTTCCGCTCAGTCGCTCTCGCTCACTCGCTCGAGTTATTGTGGACTGACTAGAAATGCATGCTTTGTAGTGAATATAGAAAATAATGATACTGTTTCTCTAAAGATGCTCTGAGCAAAATATACGACTTATCGAAAAGAGTCAATTAATATTTTCACGGTAAAGAGCTGTTTTACACTTTTAAGTGATATTTCCCATGACTATTTTTTGATTGCTCTTCTCGAGAAGGCTCTCTCAATTACCCAACAGGTGTAGAGTCAGCTTTTTTGCATTTACTTGTATTTGCATCCATCTTAATTATATTTGGTGTTAAAGGTGGAGTATACAAGGTTTAGTAATAAATTTTGTATCTTAGTTAATTTGGTTTTATTTTTAATTTGACGTCAATAAGAACCTGTAAAGGTCAATATTGAATAAAGATTTTCGAGTTTGAGTAGTGTGCAATCACCATCTTTCCTTTTTATGTATGCGCCAGGTGCCTTCACGCGCCGCTAAAAGCCCAAATTGTAGAGATAAAGGAACCATAGAGACCGATAAAGAATCCCTTTTCGGTACGTTTATTTCAATCGCTCACAATATTTTTATATTAGATGAAGTATAATGACGTATAAAAAATATTAAAACAATGTCATATATCGTCTATTTAAGATTTAAAGACATTTCATTGTTCATGTAACTTTTATCTGTAGAATTAAAATTGGGGGTTGTAGATTTTCTATACAAAAACTTTCAAACTGACATATTTAGTTATCTGATGACGACCTTTAAATCCACAAAAATAGAGATTAGGAAAGAAAAAAAATCACTCAAAAATGCGTTTATGCTTGTTGAAAAACATCATATTTAACCTAAATTTTACGTCATTTATATTTCAATTACTATCATCAAATTTTATATTGGTGACTTAGCATTTTCTTAAGATATCCTAAATAAAATTTTAACAACATTAAAATCAATTTAAAAAAAATATTTCCTCCGCTATGTACAGTTAGCTCTCATTCAAGCTTTACATTTACACTACGAAAACCGCCGCTATTACGAGCGACATAACAACGATCCAAAGGTCAAACAGTATAGCTTGACAAGCAGCTTACTGTACCTTGTATTGATGTCACTGTTGCTTGAAATTTATTTATATCTATTTTTTTACTACCCCTGCGTTCTTCATTCTAGTGGGGTCATTTCTATCAGACGCCACACCGACACAGTTAGCAGAACCCAAAAAAAAACTTTATCTTTCATAATATTTTATAACAAATGGGCCAGTTATGTTACCTTTTTAGGGTTCCGTACGTCTGAATAAAAAAACGGAACCCTTATAGGATCACTCGTGTGTCCGTCTGTCTGTCGGTCACAGTCAATTATCTCCGAATCTACTTGACCGATTAAGTTAAAAGGGGAATGGCAGATGGTCATACAAACTTAGGCCCACAACGCACACATATAAACGAATGTGAAAATAATAGCATATAATACCAGTATTTTATTGGTAAAAGAAAAAATATAAAAAAAACTTGTTGAATCTTATTTAATGTATTTTTTCTTTTTCGTAAAATCATTATGGTATTATGTTATTTATGTCCATTACATTACTAATATAATACTAAGAATTGTACACATTATGTCATGAGTAATAAATATTATACAACGTGCAACCCATTAATAAGGAAGACATTGCGGAAATATAAAGATTTCTTCTTTCTTTAATTAGTCTATATTATTGTCATATATGACGAGAACATCATCTAAAAACTGAACAGGTAATACCATATAACTCAGCGACTTAGGAGACCTTATATTAAACTTTTCCCTCGTTTAAACAACCCGAAAAATGTAAAAAAGCCCTCATTGATGTGAATACTAATATTATAATAAGTACCGTAGGTATTTTCATTACAGTAAAACCTATCCATCTATAAAAAACTATTATTTAGTTGTTTATTTTGTAAGTTATATACATAATAAGAAATGAAATTATCGATTTGACATCGAAAATAGTTATCGATTTTAAGATATTTTTTGCACAAGCAAGTTCACTTCCTGCAATCGTTTTAATATTGTATAGTTATTTAAAACTAGCGCTCCGCCCGCGGCTTTGCCAGCTTGGATAAGTTATATTATTTAAACTATTATTATACATATAAATAAAGCTTCCTCTTGACTCACTCACTCTATCTATTGCTGAAAACTTCATTAAAATCTATTGCGTAGTTTAAAAGATTTAAGCGAATAGACAGTGGGAGTGACTTTCTTTTATGCTATGTAAAGAAAATATAATCTAACATTTAGAGATATTTGGATAGAACGGAAAATTAAATACGAATATTGTATATTTTTCTAGTGCATCAAATTTGTTGTGCATTCTTGGGCTTAAAATCGCCATTCCCTTTTGGTACACATATCAATTTCTGTGGCCGAAACGCGGAGGTGTAACGTAAATAGATGAAATCTGTATATGGGAGGTCATTTTTGGGGGGAAGGTGGAAAATAAAAAAATGAAAACAGCATCGTGTGACATATCAAATGAAAGGTCTTGTTGCGAAGATCTTAAATGTATTTTTTTTTGTAATTTTAATTAAAATAAATAGTTTCCAAGTTATTCAAGAAAAAAGATAAAATTGACCATTCCCCACTTATCTCCGAAACTACTGAACCTAAAATTTTGAAAAAAAATACAGAAATTAGTTTTCTACTTATAGATTATAGGAAAATCTATAAGAAGTCCGTGATATTAAAATAACATGGTAAATCACTCAATATTGTGCGTACCAACTTACATTTGCAGGTGGAATGTGTGGGAGAACATATTTTTCAACTCCAATGTTAATTTATCTAGTCAATGGTACGGAACGGTTCGTGCACGAGTCCGACTCGCACTTGGCCGGTTTTTATTTAGAACCTTAATTTAAAAATGGGACATAGGGCGACAGCTATTTTTTCATCGATTTTGTTTCCATTTCCCGTTACACTAAGTTGTAAGTGGTTCGAGATTAAACTTTGCACGCGAACATCGTCTTTCGGACATAAACCAATGGGGGCGGATACTCTTCACTGATGAGTGCACAGTGCTTTTAAACCAGATCGATGAAAGGCAGAGAATATGGAGACGCAAAGGAGAACGATACATTCAGACTAATTTTGAAAATACGGTAGCATATGGGGGCGTCTCAGATAGTATATGGGCAGGGATAACTTTCGGAGCTCGTGTGGAGTTAGTGATGGTCGATGGAGAGAATATGACAGCTGATAAGTACATCAAGGATATTTTAGAAGAACACGTTGTGCCATTATCCCCCTATAATGATAACGGACTTATTTTGATGCAGGATAAGGAGGCTCATAGTGCTCGCTCAGCTCAAGCATATCTAAGCCATGGGTAGGGCTCACAGTGCTTGCTCAGTCCAAGCATATCTAAACCATCTGTGGGTATAACAGTGATGCATTGGCCAGCAAGATCCCCGGATATGAATCCTTTTTTTTTCTCGCGGGGAAATGCGCAACCGCACCGTACCCACCGTTGGCTAGACGGCGAGCGTGTGTGGGGTTCTCCCGGCAGAGTGCCAGGCCTACCCACTAAAACCCCTCGGTGTTCTCCCTGCCCTTTAGGGTGCGTGTAGTAGGGTCCACAATGCGACACCACTACTCACGCGTCCGGAACCCCGGATATGAATCCTATTATATAGAGCATGTTTGGGACTTGTTTAAGAGAAATGTTAAATCCAGAATACCACCCCCCAACAACCTGAGAGAACTGCAAAACGCATTACTTGAAGAGGGGCCGGCTTGTGCCAAGATACAATACATAACATAATTCGCAATATGCCTTGAAGGATGAAAACGTTAGTGAGAGCACGAGGGTGAAATAGACGTTACTAATCATTCATTTATTTAATGTTAAAATCTTAGCAATCTTTAATTTACAACACTATACTCGTATGTGTTTCCACATAATAAAGTAAAAAATATTCTTTATTTTGATTATTTTAATAAAAATTCTCCAGACATATTGCAACGTTTGCAATTCTCGATACCACGTAGTGCTAGTCGCGTAAATAACCGAAAACCCTTTTCAATCCCATATTGTAAGTCACGTCTCGGTCGGCACTCTCCGTTAAATCGTATGTGTTCATCATACAATTCTATCCGTTTTGATTTTGATTTATTTCATCGTTTTCTTGTCTCTGCTAAGCGTTTAATTAAAAAAGCCATCTGTAAATAATCCTAAATTATTTTTATTTTTGTAAAAAGTTAAATTTGTGTAACGTAGAATTTTAAGGACTGTAATTCCATATATAATGTGCATGCTGTGCTTACATCTAGTAGGGTAAATCATTTATTGTGGTAAATATGTAAGTTATTTTTAGCTTGTTGTTTTGATTGTACCCAGTTTTGTACGCCAAATAAAAAAAAAATTAAAAACTTCTTAAAGTCGATGTTAAAAGTTGTTCATCAGTTTGTTACTTCATTTCTGTTTATTATTTTTTATACTCTGCCTTTTTTAATGTTCCACTAATTGTGTCGTTATGTGTAGTATTAAACAATACTTAATTAAATGTTTAATCCTGCGTTTATTTTGTAACTTCAAGTAACTCCCAACTTCCTCATGTACGTATGTTACTCTCCACACATTTAGGAGAGTTTCTAAAATTAAAATCACTAGTAAGCTATGATAATGTTTATTATAGTTTATTATAATAACAAATGGTAAAAAGTTATTATAGTTTGAATGCGCGAAAGAATGCTAAAATATTGTAATAGTATGGTAGAACACGCGGTGTAATGATTGGTTAATTGTGTACTACTGAAAAACACGTGCTTACAAAAGATACTGGCGATAAAGATATTGGCGTAACTTCTTTAACGTGCAAAAGTGATTATGTTATAATCCAATTTGAATATACTATACTGAATTTGAATTTGAAAAATTTGAATACATTGAAAGTCTATGTGCATAAAATGCTGACGGGACGATGTGACCGCGGTCGCGGCATTGAGTTGTACAATGTACCTAAGCCGTACACCTCCAATACACTTATTTCTAGTTTTCTTTTCCTTAAATCGTTAATAACACTGGGCATCTCAAAACAGTTGAAACTGCTCAGAATTTTCGTTTTCAATATTGAAGTAAGTAAAAGTATTTTATTGAAACTTCGTAGCATATTTAAGAGATTAAATTAAAATTTGTCGAAGTTGAGACCTTCGAAAACTCCTAATTTTATGACCTTGACCTACTTTAACGTATTACGTTGAAGGGTTAACTTAAATGTTTGTTGATGCTATATCGTAATTTAATTATGATTTTAAATTAAGGGCTTATTAATTATTTCAATCTTTTATTTGATTTAAAAATATTTTAATTATTATGTATCACTAATTTATTATTGAACTTATGACATTTATCGAAAGACATAGTTTTGTTAAAAGACCATCGGCAGTTTTGTGTTTTAACAATTTGAATGCCTGCAGTGTACCAATTAAATACACGATCAAAATAAAATGTAGAACTATCACGATATTATACATTTTACTCTGTTAATGATTCTGCAATAAAAAGGAATCGGTTTGCGACTAAAGAAAACTGTAGATGCACCTCTTATTTTGTTGATGCATTATACAATATTATTAAAAAATTAGGTTTTTCTACATTTTCTTTTCTTGATCATTAATATTATTCCTGTCTTCCACGCACCTTAGCTGCCACGTTGATTGAATAAAATATTATTGTCATATTATTGTCAATTAAAGTTTGCTTTTGACTCACTAAAATTCGATTAAGCATTGTAAATCTTATTTCAAAACGTTGTCTGGCAATATGTTTAATGTAAGACAGGGTTTATACCTGATATTATTTCATATCATTTTCTATACAATTGGCCTGTTCTTCTCGAGAAGGCTCTCCCAATTTCCAAACAGGTGTAAAGTCGACCTTTTTTTAATTTTACTTGTATTTGCAATTGCATACATCTTAATTATGGCTGGGATCACAGAGGTATAAAGGGAATACGTCCCTTTATACGTCTGTGATTGGGATGTATGTATATGCAAGGTTTAAATAATACACTGCTTATCTTAGTTTCTTACATTATTTATTTATTTATTAATTCTTTAGTACAATTGTGTACAAGGCGGACTTAATGCCATAGGCATTTTCTGCCAGACGACCTTAGGATGATTCTGAGAGTCACGAGGTAGATGTAAAAAGAAATTTAGATAGGTAAAAAAGTATTTAGAATACACATAAACAAACTATGATAGATATAAATACAAATAAACACTATACATACAAATAAATTATAAATTTACATAAATATTATAATAAATATACATATATATATATATATATATATATATATATATATATATATATATATATATATATATATATATATCGTCGAATGAAAAGTTTAATGAATCTGTAAATTCCGCAAATGGAGATTTTATGAATTTGATGGTTAATTAGTTTCTTACATTATTTATGAATTTGATGGTTAATTAGTTTCTTGTAATTTGTTTGACGCCAACAAGTGCCTATAATAGTCGATATTGAATTTGAGTTTGGAGTCTTTTTTTTGAGTTACGTTGGCAAAAAAGCAGACTGCCCACCTGATGATAAGTAGTTTCTGCTGCTAGTACATGTGGCTCCTATACGATTTGCAAATCTACAACACCTACTAGCTTATGTTCGCTACCAATTGTGACATAAGATCTCAAGTCACTGAACGAAGTAATTTCATTACCTATCTTATCCTTCAAACCGGTACACAGCAATGCAAGCACCACTGTTTGGCGGCAGACACAGATAGATTTATGTTTCTCTCTGGTAATTGATGTGTGCTGATAACAGTCGCTATACACGGTTATTTTTTAATCACCCTGGAAAATTTTAGGGATGCTTCAGGACACTTCCATTATTATTTAAAAAAAATTAAAAAAAAAGAAATAAAAAAAAAAAAAAAAATCTCTATAAATGCTGCTCTCAACTAGTGCAGCATTTTTTGGATTTTTTTAGAAAATTAATATATAAATTAAGTGAGTTATTTTTTTTATTCATATTTAAATCATTCTAATACCATGTCGTGAAGCGGCCCTTATATTTTCCAGGGTGATAAAAAAATAACCGTGTATACAGCATTAGGTGTAAACCAACTTAAGGCATGCTTTTGTAGTTTAACACCGTAGAATTTTGATTGCGTGACACATTTTGTAAAGTTATCACTTTTCGCTGTGATTTTTTCTTTTATACAAACTGCACAGTTTTCTCTTCTCTTTCTTAACCTGGTGTTTTGAATACGGGTTTGCACTTATTAATTAGAAACTAATTTATTGCGAAACCATTATCGAAAACACAAATTTAATATAAATTGACAATTTTATTATGATTTGTAACTATGGTAATATTGGAGTACAAATTTTAAGCATAATGTTGCAATTGCACTAAATCTTGAGAAACTATTAACTCTTAGATATTTTGATTTCCCTTGCTTTCACTCTTACTGTGACAAAGTACATAAATTTGAATTATATGTTACTTTTACGTGTGTGTAAATAAGTCATCGCCTTATATATACGAAGAATCGTATATTCACAGACAACATTCGTAGACTGTACCGTACTATGTCGTAATCCGACGGCGAATATTCTACCCGCCAGGCGTTTTCTTTCCGAATTATGAACCATAAAAGCAGTAATCTTCATTTATTCCTCAACAATATACGCCATGATGAAGCTCAACGACAAGAAACGTTAAATGCGCAGGCATACATCCGTCTCCTTTTGTCCGAGTTATGTCTTCATTATGTTAGGAGAAAAGTGTGTTTCATTTGTCAAATTTAGCTTTTCTAGATTGCGTTTGATCCACAGACGTATAAAGGGAAGCAGCCTTAACATAATTTTACTCACACATTTGTCATAAGTAATGTAGGTATATCGCTTTTACTTTCACTCCAAAGTGGCATGATATATCGCTATTTCTGTTATTCGTCTATGGCGATACTAACGCACACATAAACATTTCCGAAGCCGTGGCAGACGCCACGTGGACGCCATGTTTAGCTTTGTCAAAATAAGAGACAAATGGCGTAGTGACACTGTGTTATAATGTTTTGTTTTGTGATTATAAATAAAAATAACTGCTAATCGGACAAGAACAATGGTAAAGTTGCTGTGCCCCGAAATGTTCTAACGTATCATATAATAAAAAAAAACTCCAGAAATTACAATAAAATTAAATTAATATTGTTTGTGTGTGAGTAATGTTTACATGTGGTAAAGTTGCAACGCTTTTTGAACGATACGTTAATTTAGTCTGCTTCCCTTTATATGTCTGTGGTTTGATCGCAGGTCATATTTTATATCAGAAGTAGGTAACAGACAAAATCAAAATACATATGTATTTTTATTCAAATATGACAGAAAACTTCTTCGTATCGTCCAGTTTTTTTACTACTAATCTGAACATCTTTCACATATTTAAGCTGATAAGAAGAATGGATGCAAGAAACTTTAGAAGATAATAGGTAGTAGCTACTATAGAGATCGTCTAGACATAAATATTTTACCGCCGCTTGTGCTTGATGGGGTGCGGATTCCTTTTAGTGATACTGCTAAGGATTTGGGGGTAATAATGGACAATAATCTCTCCTGGCGATCATATATTAATGAAATTAGTCGTAAAGTCCATTTTACCTTCCACTCTCTGAAACTCCTTCAAAAGTTCCTGCCCCTAAAGACCAAAATTACTTTTGCAGAGTGTCTGCTTCAGCCAATTATTGATTACGCTGACACTTGCTGCGTGAATATCAGTGAGGAGCTACTAAATAAACTGGAGCGAATCCAAAATCTGGGTATTCGTTTTATCTATGGCCTTAGAAAATATGATCACGTGTCCCAGCAACGCAATGAACTTGGGTGGCTTCCTATTCGTCTCCGTAGGAACTTTCGGGTGCTGTGTCTCCTTTTCAAAGTCCTTTATGATCCCAAACTCCCATCTTATCTCAGAGATCGTTTTTCTTACTCCTATCCCGGTTCTCTCTGTAGATCTCACCTTATATCTCTCCTCAACATCACTCCCCATAATACTACTTTCTTTTCCTTCTCCTTTACTGTGTACGCAGTCAGATTGTGGAATGCACTCCTGCACAAAATTCGTGACTCGGAGTCACTCTTTTCCCTTAAAAAAAGACTTAAGGAGCATCTCCTGTCTTTGGTTCCATAACTGTCATATTTTAGTGTATGTAGTTTATTTATATTTAAATGTTTTTATTTATATGTAGTCTACTACATTTTGTATTTGTATTGTTTTTTTTTTGTGCACGTCATGTCACTCTTCTTTTATTTCGGGATTTCCTGTCGCAGGACTGCTGGAAGAAATTTCGGAAGAAATAAGCAGTTCCTTTGTACGTCATATTTTCTATTGTGCCTGTGTTTATTTTGTTCAATTTCTATGTATGTGCATAAATAAATAAATGAATAAATAAACTTATCAGCTTTATCTAAAGTACCGACAATTACAATAAACTATGTCGATAACATACACAGTTATATTTATTTACACTAATAGTTAAACACAATAACATTTCTCTACTATAACTAGTAATGTTTACAAATTAACACCAGGTATTAAATAAAATATAAAAGCCATTTTTTCTACTACAAAATTTTTGTAACAATACTCAACATGATCATGACAATATTGTATGTTGCAATGAATCGAACAATACTATTATCTAAACTATTATTATAAAGAGGAAAGATCTGTATGTATGTATGTAACGAATAAACACAAAAACTACTGGACCGATTTCAAAAATTCTTTCATGTGTAGAATGCTACGTTATCCCTGGTTAACATAGGCTACAAAATTATTTTTCCTACGGGAAAATATAAAATTCCCACGGGAAAACAAAAACAACGCAGGCTAAGCTGCGTAAAGTAGAGCTAGTGATAAATAAAAACAACATTAGTGAAATTTTACTATCATCACAATAAAGTACAATATGTATTATTCTATGTATTTTTATTAAAAATTTAGAACATTCAAATAATCATTGATTTTGTAGTAACCTTTTCACTTCTCATGCTCTGAAAGTGCTTATTTGTGCAGGATATAGGCTGTACAAAATAGAATTTTGTGCACAAGTGCATTAACGTATCTACTCATACATAAATGTATCTATATTAAGGCAAAGAAAATGAGCCATATAGCCAAACACAATAAGAAGTTCATAGATAGAATTTGTTATTTTATTATATTTACTTAAATTTATTTGCCTTATGTGTTTTTAAGACATAAAGGAATGTTATGTTATACTACTGTTTTATTTCCTCGCAATCGAAGTGAAAAGCAGAGTTTATAACTAAAAGTCTCGGATAAAAATGGTTCGTTTTGTGCACTTGTTGTAAAATCTACTATTACCTACTCATTAAAGTCTTTACTTATATACGCTTCTGAAATGGCAAACCAGTAACACTTTGTGACACTTTGTTGTAAAAAGTTAAACATTTCCCCATAAACGTTAAACCTAGTTTTTTTTGAAACCGTTGGAATGGCACGTTCATTTTTATTTTTTGTATTTAAATGGTGAATTTGGAAATTGGTATCAAATGTGTTATAACTTTTATAGACATAAAAAATCAAATATTTATTAATGTACTGTTTAATAGATTTTAGTTTTATTGACACCCCGAATCTAGTAGACTTTTTAATTTTATTTTATTATGTCATTAATTTCCAAATTTTATTGGCTTCTCATCTTCAGATTTATTATATTATGTATATTTAACTGTGGTGACAAGCAAGCATACGATTAACAAGGGTAATAATAATAATAATAATAGGGTGGTGCTTTTATAACTCTAATTGATCGGCAATGGTCATCGAATTGGATGACTTTCTGAATTATCACACCAACACGATCTCCTGTTAGAAGGGGAGGAACAAACATTTATTGTTATATAAAAATATGTCATTGTTTATCCACAGGATCCAAAAACTAATCTGCTTCCGCAAAAGAGCAACAATAGCAAGCCTCGCCATATTTAAAAACTTTGATTAAAAATGGAACACTGTCGAGTAAGCATTCCAATTTTTTCGAACCGCCTAGGGAAATATCCGATCCATTCCATTCTGAATAGACAATATTGTTTCAAAAACATCTAGTCTGTTTTTATAGAGTTTAAAATTAATAAAAGCATAGATTTCATGTCGATATTTTGCAATGAAAGAAAAATATTATCCTTTCCGCATATTCCACTTTGTCTGAGGCTAGTGCAGCGTGTTGGGGTAGGTTTAGTAAGTATTAATTAAAACTGGTTTATGGAAAACTGAGAGAAACTCGCGTGTAATTTCAACAGACAATGGGAAATAGAACTAATCCTTGCAACGTGACCCGAGCACAACTTATAATGGTTCTCGGACGTGGCATTCAAAATTAGATCCACCTGTAACAATCTACGATACAATTTGAATTAGTGCGTTTGTATAACTCTCGGCGCGAACTGCAAGGCGAAAGCAGTTGTAGAGTTGTTGTAATTCGTATAAGATCAAAGGGCTCAAAGAGTGGCTTGTATTCAGTAAGGGGTTCAATTATATCCCGTTTTGGCCCGTGAACTCATCGGCGTATGTAAATTTAAAAAGGACCGCTTGGGTTTCCGTATATGAAGTTTTTAACGTGACCCAAACTTTGTTTCGTAACGACATACGCGCTCATCATTCTATCTGTTCGTCTGTCCATCTATCTGCCTGCCCGTTTCAACATGATCTTGGAACGTGATCGTGAGCCCCTTGACTTCGAATTTTCACTGGATGATATCTCATTATCATCATAACAGCTCATAATACGTCCCAACCAAGGGGCTCGAGCCTACCCTAAGTTAGGGTGTAGGCCTTAGTCAACCACGCTTGCCCAATGTGGACAGGTCGACTTCACAAATGTACAAATGTATACATGAAATTCGAGAAACACATTGATAGATGGCGGTCTCGAACCCCGGACTCCCGATTGGAAGGCAAGTGCCGAATTAATTAAATCGAAATCAAATGATATCTATTATATTATACTAGCTATGCATTGTGGAAATTTCGTCGAACAATATTTTTAACTAACTTCACAAAAAAGAAGAAATTATCATTTCGACTGCATATTTTTTATGATTGTTACCCTTAAACTCAGTAATTTACCGAACCGATTGCAAAATTATTTTTTGTTTTTGAATTTTATACAAACAGGTACCTACATCCAACGTGGTTCATGTTTTTGTCTGATGCTATTCAGGTATTTCCATCTGGTAGCCATGAGCCGAGCTGATGATGGAAGGATCCTTGACTTTTAGGATTGAGATGTCAGTTTTTTAATACAATAGGTACGGATTAACCCTCAGATGTATTCTTTCTAGTTATTTCGGTGCGCTGGTATTGAATTCAATAAAAAGTTGTAAATAAAAAAATATTTAACAATAATAAAAACCGACTTCAAAAGCACAAAAAAGTCAAAATGATAAAAGACTACAAACAACATTGCATTTTTGTTTTGATGTAATGTTGTTTGTACTTTTTTATTATTTTTATCTTTTTGTGTTTTTGATGTTGTCGGGTTTTATTATTTAAGCAACAGCTATTATTTTGATAATTATTATAATTTTTTTAAATACTTACACCAAAAAATAAAAGTTATCTAATTACCTTACTAACTTATTGAATGTTAAGGAATGAATGGTAAAATTAACTTGTAAGCGTCACACAATGGCGTCTTGATGTAGTGGCGTTACACTTTCCTCACACATAAATATTCGTTACTGTTCGACACTTTTCTTCATTAGATATTTTTTCCTGTTACCATATAGTACATTTCAATTATTCCCATCAATTACTGTTGCGACATGTTTCTGGTGATTTCCGAACGTTTCTTTTTATTGATAAAATAGATTTTATATAATCCTGTGCGAATCGAATTTTTTTCTTAAGTATTCATTTTTAAAAAAGCGGGCGAAGCCGCGAGCGGAAAGCTAGTTAGAGATAAGATTTAATTGAGCACCTATAAACCACTCTACTTAACACTGTACACCACATAATTACACCGAAAACTTCACTATAAAACTCTTCCAAGTCGCAGATGATCGCTCCAAGTCGCTTTGTATCGCTTGATTTGCTCGGTTTGCTCTCTTGAAAGGAACTGTCCGTCCGCTTTTTTTTAACTACTATGCAGAGTGGAGGTGGAGAATCCTCATGGATACGGCACGTCCCACAGAGGGACACGCTCCATACAAGGGCGGTCATAAATAGTTAAAGTCCTGTTACTATCAATACATTGTATTATTTTAGTGACTTATAGTTGTAAAAGTGTTTTAGGAACATTAAAATGAAAGAAGTACATGTATTTACGGAATAAAAACGTTTACTTCAGTAAAAAACAAATATAAACAATAACATACTTTTACCTAAATTTATCATGAACAAACACTTAAAAATTGGAATGTAAAACATATATTTTAAATAAAATAAGAGTCAAAACATTGATAACATTATTTAATTATAATAAAATAATAGAAATAAATAAATTAAAATTAATTAAATACAAAAAAAACAAAACAACTAACAAAATACAAATAAATTATTCTTATTCTAACAATATTAAACATGTAACAATTCTATTACACTTTGTGACAGAGTATTTTTCTTTTTAGGGGGAAGTTTCCGAAGACTTGTAATATAAGTATCTGAATGTAATAATAGTCGTTGTATTAAATCTTGATTGGTAACTTCACGTGACATTTTTCGAGTGTGACTTCGTCTATAAATTTTGATATACTTATTTGTCGCTTCAGCAGCTTCTTCGGAAAGTTCTCCTATAGATAACAATGCATAACTTATAATATCTGATCCATGTACGAGCACCTTGTGGACAGAAGCAGGAAGACTATACCACGGATATTCCTCGACCAGCCCCCCTAGCACGTCCACCAAAACACGAAATGATAAAGCGGTTTATCGCGGCGAACAGTCAAAATACAATAGGGTTTCGACGTATTTTGACAGTTCACCGCGATAAATCGCTTTATCATATCGTGTTTTGGTGGACGTGCTACGGGGGCAGGCTGTATGCTGTTTGTAATGCATAGTCTTTAAACTTGCATTCATTAATTTTATGTCCAGAAGATAACGTTTGTAATATTACACAACAACGATCTATGAGATCCTTATTCAAACCTGTAATTTCAGCAGATACAGCTGATTCCAAAAAAAACTTCCTGGCCGTGTTTCCGTCGTTAGACGTCCCGCTTCCACCACTACGCGGCTTGTCAACTATTAAACCTAATCGTTCCCTAAACTGGGACTGTACATATTGTTTTTTATTTGATAACAATTGTTTATCACTATCTAGCCTAACTTGCCATTTTTTTATGTCTAATCTATATGAAAGATGAATAAAATATTCGAAGAAACGTATCCAAGAATGTAGTGGTGATAATCCAAATTGGTATCTACTCTCTATTACAGGTTTTTGTAAACATTCGTCTATTTTATTCATCTCTTTAGGGGTAGCATTACATATATAACATCTACTTGTAGATGTTTCACTTAAAGCACTACAAATTTTACCATCTACCATTGAAAGCTGCAACTTATGAGAAACGACCAATTCACGATTGTCGATCTGAATAAAAGTAGGTTGCAAACTTTCAATTTTATCCTTAAAATAAGCTTCCTCTTGCAAAGACACTGCTGTGCTTTCTTTCAAAAATTGAAATCGAATAGGACGGCAGTACCTAGTGGAAGAGGGTCGAGGATTTTTCCATAAAATTTTACAATTATCTTCAGCTAATTTTATAATAATTTGAAGGGGTACATAAGATGTTACAAACCAACTACTATCTTCTAAAGTTGAATCTGAAAAAAATTGTTTGTATTCACTATGTCCAGTGCTGCCATCGAATCCCCATTTCCCAAGTAAAGAGATATTAGACAAACAATCATCAGGAATCTGATCTAAGACCTCTTTTTGAGATTCAAGGATTCGAGAAGCTGTGTGATCAAAAAGACTTTGTAATTCAACTTCAGCTGAAGACTCGGAAACAGTTATATTAGAAGGGTAACATCTCTGTTTCGCTTTAGTAATTTGTTGGTAACATGGTAATACATTAGGAGAAATCTTACTATTAACAAAGTTTTTAATTAATAAATACTGATGTTTTGTCAACTGAGCATCAGTCACAAGTGACAAGACATCATCAGTGCTAACTCTAGATATACACGAATCGAATGAACAGTCTGAAACATCAAGCAATGCACTCACAGTAGAATCATCAGACTTTGACAAATCAGCTACTCTCCGACGTTTAGTCCTTTTACTACATTGCGTAAAAGGTTTTCGAGGACGACCACGTGAATGACACGGCGACGTTTCAGACGGAGTACATTGCTTATTGTTTTTCACAAGTTGAATTTTTTCAATAACATTAAACCAATCGGAATTCTTATATAAAAGCTTGGTTTTATCCCTATTACATTTTTTCCAGAATCGAGCAATAGCTTTACATAAATTATTAACAATTTTCTCTAAATAATGAATATCAATGTTCTCAGCATCGTCGTTCAGAGTAGTCAACAAACTTTGTAGGACTTGACGACACTTTTCCGAGTCATTATCGGTATTGACAGTTAGCCATATTTCAAGAATATGCATTCTTGAAAACGAGCATATATATAAATTACCTAAAACAAAAAAAAAACGGTTAAAATTCAGTCACAAAACCTACACAAAGCACTAAGACTAAATAAACTAATTTCGTAGCAAATGCTACGAGATAATCTGGCAACCGTAGCACCCTTGTCATCGCCAAAAGGGCAGATAAGGGCAGCCAAGTTTTAATTTTCCTAAGATAAGAAAGTCTAAAGATTATGGTGCAATATACCTCCATAGTCGGAGCGAGTGGGAACATATTTAAAAGTTTATTCAAACTTTGAATATTAAAATATAATACTCCAAGAAAAGTCGCCTCGTAGCAATGACATACTAAAGAAAATATGTACTAAGATACAATTAAAATAAAAATATTAATTATTACATACCCTGTTCTTGGATATCCATTTCAGAAAAAACTCACACAGCACTCACAGGTCCCGCAATGACAACAAATGACGTCACGCTTTTTAATGACTCACTGATAACAGTATTTACGATTGGCGATGCGCTCTCTTTGAATGCACAATAGATAATGAAGGCGCACTCTAATTACTGACCTATTTATAGTTTCAGAAGGTACCGCAACTATCCAATGTAACGACAAGGAATAAAATGTAAAACAAGAAAGCAGGTTTTTAAGATTTATGACCTATGGATGTCCCACAGTGCGTCCGGCCGTACGGGTTATATCGGACTCTTAAGGACTAAACTCCACCTTACTACCTACCTACCCTCCACAGAACTAAAAAACGTAACTGTCGAGACCACATACCACCCGGCCGAACGCTCGAGAAAGAGGTTCCCTTTCTGAAAAGACCCCACCCATCAAAGCGAGTACTAGTCGAGTACGAATGTATAGAGGATACATCCACAGAAAACCTCCAAAAGCACAACATCCGAGACCCACAAATTTACACTGACGGCAGCAAAATCGATGAGGGAGTAGGAGCTGCCATCTCGTGGTGGGAAGGAGGTAAGGAATCTGCCAGCTATACATTCGGACTTGATTCGGCCTGTACGGTCTTCCAGTCTCTATTGCTCTGTGCAGAGCATACAGTTATGCTCTGCACAGAGCAATAGAGATGGTCCAGAGAAGGAGAATAAGCTCAGCAACAGTATTGAGCGATTCCAGATCCTCTCTGGATATAATCGCTAATCCTAAAGCTGACAACCAGCTCGTGCAGAGGATACACGAAGACATAAGAAGCATCAGAAGGAATGGAGGGGAGGTGAGACTGTTCTGGCTGAGGGCACACGTGGGCACAGCGGGAAATGAAAGGGCGGATGAACTGGCCAAAACAGCGGCTCGGGCAGTAAACGGGACACCAGACTACGGCGAGGTTCCCGTGTCATACGTGAAGAGGAAAATAAGAGAGGAGTCGGTCCGAATATGGCAAGACCGTTACTCAACCTCGACCACAGGAGAGGTAACCAGGTATTTCTTTCCGGATCAGGTCAAGGCATACGCCTGGGTCCGGAAGGAGAGACCTTCGCACCTCCTAGTACAAGTCTTTACGGGGCACGGGGGCTTCGGAGAATATCTGCACCGATTCAGACTCAAGGATCACCCGCATTGTGAATGCGATCCTGCGGAGATTGAATCGGTGTGGCATCTGATCCTGGACTGTCCCAGGTTTGCCAGAGCTCGCTTTGAAATAGAAAATAAACTGGATGGGTTAGTGTTAAAAAAGGACACCATCCATGCTCTGCTGCTGAACAATAAAACCAAAGACATCACCCTAAAGTTCCTGGAAGCAGTGGCAGAAGTGGCCATAAGAAGGAACAAGAATTGTACACCACCAGCGCATGGAACTGAGGAAACTAGAGTAAACGCAGAGCCAAACAGAGTTCCTCGTGTGGCGCCAACAATAACGCGGGATCGCTGGTTGAGTGGCGGAGAAAGGGGGAAAATAGGCCTTATCAAAAGGGGTGTGGCGGTCTTCATGGATAGCCCAAGAGAGAGGATTGGCATCAGTTTTTGCATGTCAGGAACGAGGAAGCACGTAGCCATATCACCAGGCTTAGCAGTACTGCTCAAAGGCAGCACCACCAGGGCGACCATCAAGAAAAAAGTTTTTGATGCAATGCCGGAGATAATGCTTGCCGGACAAAAATGCAGGATCGTGCATGCCAGAAAAAAGTCCATCCTACTCTTAAACTGGGACATGGACGATAAGACGCCCTTCATAAAAGCTGGGGAATTGTTGTCATGCTTTGAAGGAGACCCGAGAGTCATCAGCGTGGACGTCATGAAGGTGGGCTTCGAGAAAGGGAACGTGTCGGATTACACTCCTTTGCTGGAGTCCGCCCGAAAACACGAAATAATAGTGTACGAAGGAAGAGGCGAAAACCTCGATTTTTTACTCAAACATCGAGAGCAGACTCCACGCGACGACCAGATGGAATGCGGCTCAGCAAGGGCTCAAAGGCGGCATGAGGAGGCGGTGCAGGAGGAACATGAAAGGGGACGCCTCCAATCTCAAAGGCCATCCCCGACAGACGACCTCGTCAGGGGAATATGTGCCGCCCTGGGCCACGTCCATCCTCGGAGGCTAGGGTGCGTGACAGCAAAGAACACGGACCCCAAAAATAAGGCACCCTCCCTACATAAAACCACAAAGTCCACACTAGCTGACATGGGTAAGGTGAGACCGCCGCCAAGACTAACATCAGACCGAGACGGAGACGACCTAGTCAACGCCTACCTGGAGTATGTGGAGACACTACGGGCGACGTTACAGGTAAAACACACCACCTGCAGCAGGATAATTGAAACATTTCAAACAAACGCCCGAGTGTTGCTGCGAGAGCTTCTAGACGGGGCGAGGGCTGTGGTCTACGACAACAACTCCGGGACGGTGCTGGCGGGGAATCACCCCATAACTGAGGGACAGATGGCGGCGTACAGTGGCACGTCGGGAATGGTGCTGGTGGATCAAGAAGCGACAGAACAAAGAGGAGCCCTCACATTCTATGCACCAGTCGATGACCCAATAGTGGTGATTGCTAAGTGCACTCGCTTCATGCTGGAGAACCGGATTCTGGAAACGGCGAAAAACGTAACTGGAACCTGGATCTCAGAGCCATGGGGTAAGTTGGCAATCAGGTGGGTGGACGGGGTGCCGGGGTGTGGGAAGACCACATGGCTCCTTAAGAACTTCCAAATTAAGGAAGACTTGATCATCACCAGCACACTCGAAACGGCAAAGGAACTGTCGGACGAAGTGACGAGTCGTCTAGGGGCGGTCGCAAAGGGGAAAATAAGAACAATTGCCTCGGTCCTGATCAATGGGGCGAGAGCTTCAAAACGCCTTTTGGTAGATGAAGCTCTCCTGGTCCATTTTGGAGCCATAGTTATGGCATCAAGGCTGACCGGGGCAAAGGAACTGGTTCTCATGGCTGATAGTAACCAAATCCCCTTCATCGACAGAAACGACCTATTCGAAATGCGTTACGAAAGTCCTGCCGCCATTACGTCCATTACCGAAAAGCTCCTCTGTACACACCGAAGCCCGATGGATGTGGTGTACGCCCTCCAAGATATTTATGAGGGTATTTACACATCTCGGCAACTACTGAGGTCCTTAACATGCGGAATGGCTTCGGGAGCGAGACTAAGAAAGTGCGACCCCAATACTCTCTTCCTGACCTTCACTCAAGATGAGAAAGAAGTGCACAAGAGGGATGGATTTGGCACTGGAGTTAAGTCTAGGCTGCTCACGATCCATGAAGCTCAGGGGCTAACGTACGACCACGTGGTTGTGCTCAGAGGAGCGGAACCAAAGAATCCAGTTCACGACAGCGTTCCTCATGCGGTGGTCGCCATAACAAGGCACACGGTGACCTGCACCTATTACTACCGGGAGCTGAAGGAGGATGACGCCATTAGATGCCTCGTTGCCTTTTCTAGCACGGCAACGGATCATGAGGTCGTCGATTACAATGAAAAATGGCTGTCAGAGCTCAGATATGCGCAGCGACTTAGATGCGGAAACGAACCACCTCACCCCGAATCCCTCTTGCGGTAGTCCCTCTAGCATTAACCTGGGCTAAGCCATAAGTTAAAAAAAAAAAAAAATGCTACAAACATATGGACATAGTTAAGTTAATAGTTAAGAACACGTATAAAAATATCGAATATGTACAGCCGGCTCCGAGAGTGGATAGCAATCTTTTAGCAAATTTGGTGCCATGTCACACCAACTATTCATTTATTTAGTATGGTTACACCTATATTTCATTGTTAATGGTTGGTGTGACATGGAACTAAAATGTTTGTCTACTTTTTGAGCCGGCTGTACAAACAAAATTAATAATAATAAAAATACAACATATATAATATATTTTAATGTTAAAATATAATGTAATATATAATTAATGTATGTTAAAACATAATATAAATAATAACAAAAATCTGTAATATGTAAAGTATACAATGTAATAGGGATATAATAGGTATGTATGAGCATAAATATATATATGATGTATAAGCGTGTGTGTATTATATATAAACATGTAGGATAGTTACACTTTAGGTGATGCGCAACTCACCCTAGATATAGAGTAGAGTAGTCGGACTTATTAAGTTTAAAAAAAAAAAAGATCAAAACGAAAATACAGCCTTAAAAGGGCACGGACCACGAGTCTGTGGTGATATAATTATATTAATAAAAAAAAAAACTCCACCTTACGCCTTTAACCCGAAGGTTATTAAGGCTTCATCAGATGTCCGTCCGTATTCGCTCACCCGCTTATATGTGTAGTAGGGCCGGCGAACATTCGAGGCATTCAAGAATGTTCTATTCTCGAATATTCCGTACCCGATTAATTGTTTGTGTTTCCTTCTCGAAAGTTCCGTGGTACGCCTTCGCGCTTATATAGTAGGACCGGTGAACATTTGAAGCATTCGAGAATGTTCTATTCTCGAACATTCCGTACCCGATCGATTGTTTGCCTTCTCATAAGTTCCGTGGTACACCTTCGCGCTTATAATAGTAGGACCGGTCAACATTCGAGGCATTTGATAATGTTCTATTCGAGAACATTCTGTACCCAATCAATTGTTTGTATTTCCTTCTTGAAAGTTCCATCGTATTCCCGATTATGTTCTGTCTCTGTCAGCCAGTACGCCTAGAAGTTTCTAGATGCATTTCGATCTATCTTTTGTATCTGGAAGGTGCTGACTATTGTTGTCCCTTTCTTATCGTGCTATCTCACTCACTTCTATTGGAAATTTGTCGTAGATCGAAGTGTGCTTCAAGGCTTTAATAACTATGTCGGAGTGGTGCTACCTAGTGACGGCTAGAGTAGCGCCATCTAGTAACATGTCGGTAATGTTACCGACTGTTAATGGCACGTCAGGTAGTGTACCTGGGTGAAATCAGAGATGGCGTTACAGAGTTGTCATGTATTGACATATTTGACATTGGCAGATGAGTAGACAGAGCGACATGGCCAGTTGAGTTTGGGACGAGCAAGTCGAACGGTCGCTTGTGTAACGTCATCTCTGGGATCACCACGTGCGTTTAGTAATCGGTGAAAATCAAAGTGATCATCTTTTATTTTGATAATTAATTAGTGAAATTAAATTAAGCTGTGCATTAACTATCCGTGTGCGTTATTATCTTTCTTGGAAGCGTGTTTCTTTGGGAATATGGAGGAGATATCTCAGCAGACAAGCGGGGAAGCACATGACTCTTCGACATCAGAAGTGAGAGGCAACCAGCCCCAAATCAGAGTGGACAGCGATGAAAACATGTGGAAAACAATAGTGGAGCAACAAAATGAGACATTGCTTGCGTGTTAGAAGCTGTGAAGAAGCCTTCTGTGTATCAAGGTTGGCCGCATTGCGTCGCGCTGTTTCGCGTCGGACAACAGGGATGCTGCAAGCACTGGGGGTGCTGCGGCGGACTGTGGACGGCGGTGCGTGGACTTGTGAGTTGTTGGCGCACCTTCTGGAGTTTTGGCTTGTTTTGGTGAGCGTTTTCTTTTTGTTGTGGCTCGGGAGCAGTGTTCTTTAATTGAGGAGTCTTTCAGTGTCGGATTGGGAGGCGGACGCTTTGACAATGTTTTGACAATGATGGGGTGTGGGGCGGACTAGTGTCAGTAGTACTGTTTAGACTTGGCGACTGTTGGGTTTGAATGTGTCCCCATTGAGGTACTCTTTTACGTGCTGCCTGACCATTACTTGAGGTGCGACCTTGTGATAGGACGACAAAATTGTAGCGCATGGTTTATCTGTAAGCATTTCTGCTGAGAAAATTCAATTGGTAAGACACATGACTCTGGAGGCATGTAGTAGTGTAATTTTACCTGCGAGTTTTACTGAAATACAACTTGACATTCCTATCGAAACGGAAATTGATTTTTCTCTTGAATTAGTTTAAAGGTTACTTTGTTGACGGCACTTCTAATTCCGCCGCCAATGTGGAGCCTATGATTCTGTTAGGATTAACAGAATGGTTTGCCGACGTTCATATCGACTGGGCCTGGAGGAGCAAGGGGTGTTTCGTGGTAAAATTGACGAACTTTTGGCTACTAACGTGATACGCTCCAATTCATCCCCATTTGCGAGCCCCATCTTGTTGGTGAAAGAGAAGGATGGCTCAGACCGAGTGTGCGTGGAATACGGAGAGCTTAAGGATAATACGGTGCCTGATGGGTGCCCGTTGCCTTTAATTGCCGGACTGCACGGTAGTTTCTATTTCACAACTTTAGATAAGGTTATCATGGTTATGTGGCTATCATCAGGTACCAGTTAATCCAGATTCCAGAAGTCTGCATTCATTGCTTCGGAGGGTCATTTTGAAAACGTAATTCGGTCTGCGCAATGCTCCTGTTGTTTTTCAGGGTGTCGTAATAAAGGCTCTTGGTGAGCTTGTCAATACGGACGATATCCTGGTGTAAGGTGGCTCTGATATCGATAAGGCTTTGCATAGGGTTCTAACCGTACTTACCACTTTGATGAACACTGGGTTTTCGTTTAACTTCAAAATGCTCCTTTCTGAAACAAACGGTGGAGTATCTGGGGTTCGAAGTCAGCAAAGGTCAGATTAGATCCAACCCAAAGAAGATTGAAGCATTAGTAGCCCTTCCACCCCCTGAGACAGTCACTCAGTTGCGCCAGTTCATTGGCCTCGCGATATATTTTAAGCAGTTCATTCCGAAATTTTCGGAAATTATGGCACCTCTCTATGCATTAACGAGCCCTGTCAAGGGTACCATCAAATGGACCCCTGAGCATAAGACCGTGCGGCAGAAGGTTGTTTCGACATTGACTAGTGAACTAATTCTTACCTTGTTTGATCCTGATTGAAGTATACATATATAAATAATTATATTGTAAATCAAATAATATTTATTAAACAACTTGACCCAAGTCACGTTATGCTGACATGTTAATAATTCTGGAAATGTATGTGTCGCAACCTTATTTAGTAAGACAGTACTGTAAATTATTCATAGCACCTTTGGCATTCAATAAACGACTGTCTCCGACGCAACATGTGTTTCACTGAACATCATCTACCATCAACATATTACATGGCGACCCTGCCAGGATTTAAAACAAATGCATGAACATGTAGTATCAGTTTTAACAAGAGGTCAACGACGACAATTAAATATTACCGGAAATGACAGACTGACTACAGAACACACCGCGCCCTCTAGGCCTGATCAACCTACGGCTGTGGAAGTTCTGAAGCCACCTGACGATATCGTAGAGTTAATTTTCACTGATAAATATGACGAGAAATGTTTAAAAAAAGATAATAATATTATACAGAACAACTGTTCGTTTGTTCCTTCGCAATCAGCCATTTTTCTAAACTCTCGATCGTTATCGACCATACAGGTGTTAGCGAGAGACTTAGAACGATTATGTGTACGTTTAAATATTAAAGAATTACTAGTAATAAAAAATAAAAATAATGAGCGTAATTTAAAATATTTATTGCGCGAAATGAAAAAGTTGCAACTTAAGCTACCACGATTCCTCGTAACTCGAGATGTATTACGAATATTTGATGACGATGACAAAAAAGTTATCCTAAATGATTTTCATTTGTTGCCCACTAGCGGTCACGCAGGGGTAAATCGCATGTTAAATAACATCAAGAAATATTATTTCTGGCCAGGTATAGCTAATGACGTCAACAATTATGTAAGACGATGCAAAAGCTGCCAATTGCATAAGTATACAAATAAGTATACAAAAGAACCAATGTCTATCACGACTACACCTGATTCAGCTTTTCAAAGAATCAGTTTAGATTTAATGGGCCCACTAGATTTAGATAATAATAATTATAAGTATATTTTAACGATCTAATGCGATCTTAGTAAGTACATAGAAGCCTACCCATTAAGGACAAAGGATACTATTACAGTATCTAGTAGTTTTGTAAACAATTTTGTATTACGCTATGGCATCCCGAGTGAAATCATCACGGACAAAGGGAAAGAATTTATGTCCTCGGTATTAACGGAAACTTGTAAATTATTAGGAATTAATAAATTAAACTCTACAGCATACCACCACGAAACCTTAGGTTCCCTGGAAAATAGTCACAAACACTTAGCAGCATACTTAAGGACACAATGTGCAAACAATAACACGGATTGGAGCGATTGGATCCCATTTTGGTGTTTTTCATATAACACGATTGTACATACCGAAACAAAATACACTCCCTACGAATTAGTTTTTGGAAAACTATGTAATTTACCTAGCAACTTGTATAGAACACTTGAACCATTGTATAATTTTGGTGATTACGTAAAAGAATTAAAGTATAGGCTACAAAAAGCTCATTTTGATGCCAAGGAAAACTTAATACAAAGCAAACAACTTAGGAAAATTGTATATGATAAGCATAAAAACCCTGTACAGTATAAAAAAGGAGATCTAATATTGTTAAAAAACCAAACCGGAAATAAATTAAATAATATTTACAATGGCCCATATGAAGTAATAGATGACTTGTCTCCAAATGTAACAATTAAAAAGCACAATAAGGAATATGTTGTGCATAAAAATGCAACAAAATTGCTTATAAAATAATTTTATTGGTGTATAATTAAGAGAAAATTTTATAAAATTATAATTTCTGTTTAATTTTTTTTTAATGTAATTTACGTTTATTTTTTTTTGTGTGCGGAGGGGATAGCTTGTATCTTTTTCGGGGGAGATGAAGTATACACATATAAATAATTATATTGTAAATCAAATAATATTTATTACACAACTTGACCCAAGTCACGTTATGCTGACATGTTAATAATTCTGGAAATGTATGTGTCGCAACCTTATTTAGTAAGACAGTACTGTAAATTATTCATAGCACCTTTGGCATTCAATAAACGACTGTCTCCGACGCAACATGTGTTTCACTGAACATCATCTACCATCAACATATTACACTGATAAACCCATTGAGCTTCACACCGAAGCAAGCTCCATCGGATATGGAGCCGTACTGATGCAGGTTCACGAAAAAAGACGTCACGCCGTCGTTTATTATAGCAACGCACGACGGCCGCTGTATCTAAATACCACTCAAACTAGTTGGAAACTCTAGTGGTCGTCGACGCGGTTGAACATTTCGAGGAATTACCCGTGGGTCCAGTGGGCCCACTGTGGGTCATAGCAGTGGGACCACGGTTAAAGTGGAACATGTTGGTGGGACCACGGGTAATACGTCAACATTTCGGGCATTGCCATCACGGGCGAAAGTTTACAGTTATGACAGACTGTTCTTCTCTTCAAGCTTCTAAGAGAAAGCTCGAATCAACCCCACGGGTTCATCGATAGAGGGCCCTGGAAAAGGTTAGGAATCGGTTTTGGTTTGAGAGCCATGACAAAGTATGATCACAGATTTGTTGGCGATTGCGCTGCGTGTCCGGGTCCCATTCTGGTGGGATACGGGCTCGGCTCCGCCAAATCCCTGGAATCGCGGTGCCATGGCACATAGTCCATATTGGTCCTGCGGGTGGACTGAGCGACAGGAGTGACCGCAAGGAGTGCGCTTTCGTGTTGATCGACACTTTTACTAAGGTTGTTCTGTTGTGTCGCACGCACCAAAGTTATTGACGCGACGGGTAGTGTCAGGGCGCTGAAGTGTGTTTGGCGCGCCCATGCGTGTTGTTACTGACCAGGGTGGATGCTTTGCCGGTGTTAAGTTTCGCGAATTCTGCACCTCACCTTCATGTTGTTGCAACCGGTGGTTCACGAGCGGATTGCTGGGCGGAGCGCACAAGGAGCACGCTCAGAAGTGTGTTGGCAGCTGTGGAAAACAGCGGAGGGGCCTCTTGGCGGCGGTCTGTTCCTAATGTTCGATTGGCATTGAATTGTTCAGTGAATCGTGTCACGGAATTCAGTGCTTTGAAGCCGTTAATAGGAGGGGTGTCCAGACCTCTTGACTTGATGTTTGTGGACGACACTGACTATGACCTTGACCTCTCTAATGTGCGAGAACGTGCTGTGATCAGCATCGAGAGGAGCGCTCTTTGTGATTTGTTTGGGACCAATTTGACAATGCGAAGGCACAGCTCTGAAAATTTCAAGTGGGTGACTTTGTACTGTTGCAAAACGGGTAATGTAGCTGGACTGGGTTGAACGCAAAATATAGGGGGCCGTTCGGAGTGGCAGAGGTTTTGAATGGTGACAGGTATGAACTCTAAGCCTTGGATTTAGGGCGTACTTACAGCTGCTCATGGCCGTTTGCGGTAGTGTGCCGGAAGGTTGCATTCCTTCTGATGTTGAGACTGTAGACGAGGACCAGGGCTCTGCTTCAAGTGTAGTAGATAATGTTAAATTTATTTTATGTAAGCATAAGACAAACAGAGTTTTGTTGTGTTCCGTCATGCTTCGGAAATAACGAAGAGTGTCTATGACACTGTTTATATGGTGTGTGCGCTGTCAGAATTGTTCCTGATGGTATGATATGGTGTGTGCGCTGTCAGAATTGTTTCTGATGGTTGGTATTCCGTTATTGGCCGAAGGTGATGAAGAGTGCTTACTCAAGGTGTGTGCAGTCGTCAGATGACGATAATGGATAATGTGAGTGTGCCTGCTACTGCTGTGGAGTAGTGGATGATGTGAGTAGTGGATGATGTGGTGAGGAAAAGCACTGTTTTAAATAATTAGTCCATCTGTTTGTCTTGTGCTCCTGTTGCGATTTTAATTTTAACATGTTTCCTCTGAAATCAAAATGTTGTCAGGAATAGCCGAGCGAAACGGTTACTACTCTTGTGGCTTTCTCTTGCAGATGAGTCACTCGAGGACGAGTGAACAAGCAGGATGGCCGTGTCGGAGTGGTGCTACCTAGTGACGGCTAGAGTAGCGCCATATAGTAACATGTCGGTAATGTTACCGACTGTTAATGGCACGTCAGGTAGTGTACCTGGGTGAAATCAGAGATGGCGTTACAGAGTTGTCATGTATTGACATATTTGACATTGGCAGATGAGTAGACAGAGCGACATGGCCAGTTGAGTTTGGGACGAGCAAGTCGAACGGTCGCTTGTGTAACGTCATCTCTGGGATCACCACGTGCGTTTAGTTATCGGTGAAAATCAAAGTGATCATCTTTTATTTTGATAATTAATTAGTGAAATTAAATTAAGCTGTGCATTAACTATCCGTGTGCGTTATTATCTTTCTTGGAAGCGTGTTTCTTTGGGAATATGGAGGAGATATCTCAGCCGACAAGCGGGGAAGCACATGACTCTTCGACAACTATAACTTTTTCTTATAAATTAGGTTTAGAACACTAGTCTTCTGCAAGTGACAGCTCACTTTACTACACATTCATTGACTGCTAGGTGGATTTTTTTTATATATTTATAGTTTTATGTATCTAATATGTATTTATATATTCATTGATGCTGTGCATATAATCTACTCACAATTCAATGTTGTCCATGTCCACCTTAAGGTTCTCTGGAAGAGATCGCTCTTAGCGATAAGACCGCCTTTTGTACTCATATTAGTGTCTTGTCTAAAATGTTTGATTTGTAATGTCTCTGTATGCAATAAAGATTATATCTATCTATCTACGAAATTCTCCGGGTCAGCTAGCATCATACTCGTATAACTTGTATTTTACTACACCACTTAAATGTAACCGTGAAACATGAAGTTCTGGGCTTTGTTTCTGTTTTGACTTGTGTACGATAGCAGCCCTTTGTAGCTGGAAATACGGGCAAATGTTTTCAGAGCAACTTTCATCTGCATTCATAGTCAGACGACCCTTTGTATTGCTTTGAATTAAATTGTTTGAATTCGCCCAGACAACAGCATGTGGGCAAACTGGGTTTTAATGTAATAGCGTAAACATGCTTTAGAGTTCCTGGCGAAGCACATATCTATTTGCTTCATACACGGTTATCTTTGGACCCTCCGCCAATTTTTTTCCTGTCATTCTATAGCAGTAATACAAACAACTTTTAAATTAAAAACAACTTTCTTCACAATTTTTTGTTTTAACTTTTCCGCACGAATACTAAAATGATGCTCATTTTTGTTTGTTCATGCAGAGATTTTTCGCCAGTTTTGGAACGCGTGGGGCGATGATGAGCGCACGCGCCTAGAAATGTAAAGTTGTGGTAATATGTGGATTGGAACATTTTTTTTAACCTAGACCTTTTAAATTACTTGCTTTATTTTATATTGGAATTTCGCGGGGGGTCCAAAAAATATCTTGCCGACTAAAACAGAAATTGCACTGGCGCAATCAATTCTTCTTCCAATCCTAAACAATGCCGATGCTTGTTATCCCGACGACTCTTCTAAATAAACTGCAACGACTGCAGAATGTTGCCATTAGATTCATCTTTGGTTTGCGTAAGTTCGACTATATTTCCCAATACCGTTCCCAACTTCAATGGTTACCTATCTGTCGAAGGAGGGACTGTCATATCCTTTCCCTCTTATAAACTATCTTGTCTAACCCTAATGCTCCACCCTATCTTAAAGTTTACTTACATACTGCTCGAACGGTAATGTTCGTAACCTGCGTTCTGATCATAATTTATCCCTGTATGTCCCTTTCCGCTTCTCCTTTTCATTCAAGTCATTCACTAAGCAAGCTATTCGTCTATGGAATTCACTGCCGGAAGTAATCAGACGAGCGACAACTCAGAATTCATTCAAGGCACAAATTAAGAGCTATTTCCTCAAGCTGGAAAACGACTAATAATAGTCATGTCCTTGTCCGTTTTTATTTTATTTTTATATATATGTATCACCTATACAGACATTATGTATTTATATATTTATGTATATTATGGTCTTATATATATATATATATATATATATAGTATTTTTCTATTTAAAAACTTTTTTTTGTTAGATGTTAATTATAATGGTAACGTTTATTATTTCTTAGAACTGTATTCGCTGAGTGCGAAGTACTAGGTGGGGGTAATAACATCTATCGCAACGCTCATGGTGGCCAAAAGTACAAATAATGTTGGCTCTGTTATCTGTCATAAATGTCAAAGCAATCCGGTGGATTCTCAGAACATATTGTCTAAGTAAAAATATATCACGATCGATTTTAATTTGACAGCCGTGCACAGAAGACTCTGTGCCGACTTCCTTTTTACTAAGTAACTAAGTCGTAAGTAACTCGGGGGAAGGTTGCGGCGACACATGTACTCGTAATCGTCACCTAATAATAAATTGCAATAGTGTAACATGCAATAAGTCGCAAATATTTCAGTTAAAAACAAAGGCATTGTACGGACAGTGTTTTCCTCTGACAATTTTTTTGAGTTTACCGTTAGATTCTAACAATGAATCCATCCAGCGCACAGATTTTGCGGGGGGCTCAAAAACTTCTGTGGAGCCGCCACTCAAGAACTTTTTCGCCCCAATGGTCTTCACAGTATAACGAGCCAGTCAGCAATCCGTTCTGCCTACTGCCACATTAGCCTCTTTAATACTTATCTATTAATAGTATATCCATATTAAGAGCGTCGCCGATCGTGGCGAGTTGAGATTCTTTCTTTCGGTGTCACCATTCAATGTGACTTGAGATCTCTTCTCCGCTCAAGAGTTGGTATCCGTTTCGAATGACCAAGATGTTGAGAGTGGACTGTATGTAGGTACTTGTTAGGGATGTTACTTAAGCACTGGTTTCTAGATGATCACTTAGGAGCTTTATTGACTTGTTCACAACACAAAACTACGTCAACTAACTGACTACAATTTTACAATATTTCGCCCTATATTTATAGCCTATCGCTTGGTCCGCGGGGGGACATCCTGCCCGCGGACCAATCAAAGGGCCCGAATTAAATTATGACGTGGTTCGTGGGGAATGGGGCGCGCATAGGCTTCGCCTACGTCCGCTGCTTAGTTCCGGGTTCCCGGTACATTGAACTGTCGTCAACACATATCATAGTTTAATACTATATCATCGTACTATATTTCTGCA
Source organism: Schoenobius gigantellus (assembly GCA_963935595.1). NCBI lineage: Eukaryota > Metazoa > Arthropoda > Insecta > Lepidoptera > Crambidae > Schoenobius > Schoenobius gigantellus. The sequence continues at coordinate 6,593,403 of OZ012555.1, read as the reverse complement.
TCCGTATATCCTGTTTATACGATGTACTGGAATACTATTTACGATGTACGGGAATACTAATTATGGAAGGCGAAATAAAAGAGACCTTCAACCTATTCTCAACGTTGATCATGAGCAGCTTTTATTAAGTATTTTATTTCACATCTGGCAATAATCCTACCATTTGAAACTTTTATTCTTGTTTTTTTCCTTATGAATTTTAATAAAAAATTTAATATCGGCTGAGGGAGAGCCAAGTTTTATTACACTCGCCAGGGTGATCAATCGGAGTTTGGAAACGAGACGTGCCAATAATTTTGTAAATATCCCGAACGGAGATCAGCAAGGAATATAAAGTCAATAAAATATTTAAGGTGAATCCGGGGCAGTTGGCCATAGTTCTTGTGAGGGGACTGATTATCTAAACGTCGGTTGCTTACTATAGAACTGTCATTTTTCAAAGTAACCTAATATCTACTACTAGTTTATCGAGTAGTTTTTTTTTGCCTGCGTTTATAGCAGCAGTAATCGATATAAAGTTTCTTCCCAAAAATTATGCAAAGTTCTGGCTTGCAATCCCACTTACGTTGTTATTCCAAGTTTAGTAGCCTGCTTGTGTCATAAAAATTTGAATAGCAATAAACTTTACATTATGTTTGATGTGACAAAACCATTAATCGCTTGAAAAAACAGGAACATGATAATATTTAGGGTAACAAAAAAATCATAAAATTTTGAGTATAAGAAACGCTATCTAATGATTGCTTCTAGAGTGGCTTTTAAAATTGGCCGACTCTCCCGTACTACCATCTTTGTCAGACTTATGGTCGATTTCACCAACCACTACTTAGCTTAGGTAGCCCCTAAGACGCATGCTGTCACTTTTTGTCTTTAATGAAAAGAATGTGACAGCATGCCACCTAAGAGTCCCCTAAGCTAAAAAGAGGTTGGTGTAAATGGCCATTAGCCCACATTGAACTCACCTACACTTAAGTTAATAATTGGTACCTAAATAAGGTACTATACTAATATTGCAAACAGATCATCATCACAGCTCATATACGTCTGCACCGAGGGGCACGAGCCTACCCTAACTAATTATTTTAGGGCGATTAGGCCTTAGTCAAACCATGCTGGCACCGTACGGATTGGTTGACTTCACATACACCTTTGAATTACTGTGCAGGTGTATGCAGAACAGATACTACTAATTAATTGAATGAAGATAGTAACACTGATGCGGCAAGAGGAGCTGGACTGCTCATCGTGCGCGCTCACTCGCAATCGAATAATGAGGTATATAACTGTGTCGCTATATGACCTAAATATAGCAAGCAATATATTATAATGGTTATTAGTGTCATCATCGTCATCATATCAGGAAAGAGTCGCCTTTTGTTAGACATAGAACCATTGACCTACAAACAAATGGACTTAGCGTCCGCACTCCAAAAGTGTCCAAAGTAAATGAGATTCAAAATTCAAATTCAGTAAGATTCAGATCCAATCACTCGTCATAATTATGGTAAAAAGTTGGTGCAAGCGAAAATGAACACGACAGTAATGTCAATACGACTTAAATTAAATTATTTATACTTGCATTGACGTTTCGGAATTTTTCGGACGCATTTATCTTGAAATTTGTATTAGACCCGACGTCCATTTGTTTGTAGATCAATGCATAGAACTCCCAAAGATCTCTAAACCAATCAGCCCTGCGCTGCCCTCATCCAGCGGCTTATCGCAACGTTCACCAGATCGTCGGACCACATTGCATTCTGTTGCAAACACTAAAATTCGCAATGCAATGCGAGTACGTCTCTAAAAAAAACAGTAGTGTGAATCGAGTCCAATAGATAACACCCGCGGCACCCGCTTATAAATTCAATATTATCCGTTGACGAACTTTATTGCGGCTATGCAAATTGACCTTTGTTGAATTTGTCGATAATTCATTAAGTAGGTTCGCCTAAATTTCTGCGAAGAGCGTCGAACCATCCCAAAGTTTCTTGAAGTAAAATAATAGTGTTCGCGATTTTGTTACTAAGTTAAAATAAAGTGTTGAGACGAAAGGTTTACGGCGTTACTGAAAGCAGTTTTTAAACGCAGTCTAAAGTTAGACACTAGGTAAACATGATGCTGTCACTATCTATCCTTTACAAACAAATGAAACAGCGTTTTACTTGAGACAGTGTTTTAAAACTTTTTGTAGTAATGCCGTTATTGTTTGAAGGACATAGGGTACCGAATTTTCCTACGGGAAAAAAATTCCCATGGGAAAACATAAATAACGCGGGCGAAGTCGCGAGCGGAAAGCTAGTTTATGATACAAGTAATTTGGCAAACAACCATACTGCCACCTGATGGTAAGTGGTGAGATTCGCAGCAAATCTGCAACCCCCACAAGAACCACAGCGTACGTTACCAATTTGTGACATAAGATGTAAATTCACGGCGCCCAGTAATTTCCCTTCAAACCGGGACACAGCACAATGCAAGCACTGCTACTTTGCGACAGAAATAGAAAAGATGAAGGTACCTAAGCAGGTGACCCTGGTACAGAGTCTCCCTCCGGTACATACATGACAATGGGTCGCCGCTCTTTTTCTCCCCGTGTGGATGTCATCACAGCCAACTAAAGAAGTGTAGCTCAGTTATTCATTACTAGCTTTCCGATCGGGGCTTCACTCGCGATTATTGTTTTTCCGTGGGAATTTTATATTTTACCGAAGGAAAAATAATTTTGTAGCCTATTATATAGAAAACTGTTATTTATATTTAGGAGCTCGGATAATAAATTTCATAGAAATTGGAGCGAATTTTAAATATTTTCCATAGAAACTTTCAACCCCTATTTTGCACCCTAAGGGGGTGAATTCCAATAAACCATGAAACACGTGTTCAATAAAATGTTTTTAAGTGTATGAATCTCAAGTTTTATCAAAATCGTTGCTAATTTAAAACAAAACCATACAAACTTGCAATCCCTATTTCATCCCTCTAGAGTATGTTTTAAATCCCTTAGTCTGCGTCCGCATTTTGAGTTAAAAAAAATATATATAGAAAAAAAACGCCTCTTTTACGAGGTGGAATGCTGTTACTCATAGTACCTGCCGATGGCTAGTCGATAGACGTATACGGGAATTTCCCTGTTAAGGCGAGGTTTCCCAGGAAATCTACTCGTGCACGGCGACTGCTTTATTGCAAAGCAAATAGTAAAGTTGATATATTGCATAGCTTCTAATGTCGCTTACGCGCTGTGACTAACCGAACGAAAACGTTACTTTTTACAAGTTTTAATGGATTTTTGGAAAATGGCGGTACAAAATAGAAAATGGATTATTGCAATTTTCCAGACAACAAAAATGCACGTCTATTGGTGAAACTTTTATGTCATTTTATTGTATTTTCTAATTCACAGCTGTTTTGAAATATTGAACAGAGTGATCTTTAGATCTTTTTTCTATCGAGCGAAATATTATAAATCATGTTCTGCCTTTAAGAATGTTTATATAAAATAAAATGTTCAACAATATCATATATGAATTTTAGAATGTTTTAGCTTTATGGCGGTACAGTAAATCGAAATTGTTCGAAAACGGAAAACTAGCACCTTAAGAGGAAATCGTACAGGTATTTCCATACAAACGTAGTCCCCTGTTTTCTTCCTGGATAATGTCACTCGTTTGTCATTTTTTTTTCAAATATAATCAATGGCCACTATAAGCATGTTCCTATGTTTTCCTTTTTTTATTAAGTTAATTATTGAAGAGATTTTAAACCTGCAAAAACCTAACAAATCGACCTAATTTTCTGCTGAAAAAAGCAAAACATAGAAACACAGAAAAGGCCTTCCATTAATTCTTAACGCGAAAAGTAATTAAATCGGTCAATTTTTCACGGAGAAAACAGGGGACTACGAAACGTATATTTTGTGTACTTTTCATAGGTGTTTTTGGTCCCAGCATATAATACATTGTACAAATACCTATTTTTGAATTCTCTCGACCTTGGTGTTTCCTCTTAAAGCATATACCTCTACCTAATAAATTAACCTCTTTACCTCAATATCCATCTTGTCCATAATATTTTCTATCTTACGTAATTCCGCTGCCAAACAGCGGTATTGCAATGCTCAGGGTAAGACAGGCAGTGAAATTACTGGCACGGCTGTGGCACGATACCTTGTTACAAGTTGACAAAGTAGATTGGGGTAATTGTATGGGGTGTAGATTTACAGATCTGACAGGAACCACATGCAATATAGGCGTATATTGTTTGCCAACTTTGTTATATAGAGAAAATGTCCGTTACACGTCCGTGTTTGGATCTCAGAAATTGATATGTGTACAAAATTGCAACTTAATTGGTTCAGTATTATTCTAAGCATTTGAGTGACTAAGGGGCGGACACTTATGATTGATTCCATTAATGTTCCCTTTTTTAATTAGACGCAAGTTTCCCTGAAAGTCCGCTTTTAATTAAATAAATATCATGGGCACTTACGTCGTTAATAGATTTTGGAAATGGAAATAAATAGCAAATGACGATGTTTTTAGTCTGTATTTATAAAAGGATTTGGTGAGTGACAGACTGAGGTATTATGTAGAGGCCTAACTCCTGGAGTCAGAAGCATTAAATTTGGTACAGGCGCTCATTAGCTTATGTAGGCGCCCACTAAAGAAGGATTTTTCAAATTTGCGATAGAAAACCTACAAGATAAATTATTAATAAAAACTTTTTAACACAAGCTAAAATAAAACTTTTAAGTACTCGTCAAAACGAATCAAATGATTTGGGCTCGTTTGATTCAGTGGGGTTGTATCGTTTTATAGCGGAGTTCCTATGGCCACCTTCCAGCTCCAGCATCAAATCAGCTTCATGTCATCATAATATTGCATTGTCACGCGATATACATGATAGCGTTTTAATTATTAAGCAATTATATTTAGTTTTACAAAATTAATGCAAATGATTTAATTTGATTATAGTTTCAGTTAGTAATCATTTATTAATATGATAATCTAAAGTTATCTATTTTCAATGCTATTGTAAAATTTTAAACACAATATCAACATATTCTTACTTGCTCTATGAGACGATCAAAACAACACGTGCTAGCCACGTGCATTCAACTTGTAAACAGCACCTGTGCCGCACGTGCACGATAAACAATAGCCGCCGCACACCTGCGGCGCACCTGCGCGCCACGTGCGCTAGCCCCCACTACTCGGACGGTTGTTTTGATCGCCTTATAAATGCTCTGACTTCTGTAGCGCCGATTCATTTTTGTAAAGATTGTCGTCGAATAAACATCACTTCGGGAAACGAGTGTATTTATTTATGGATCTAACAAGGACTCTAACATACATATTGCTAAATTCCAACTTAATCGGAAACAGCGAAGTTTAACTTGCAAGATTTCATTACAGACTCCGAGACATGTAAAAGTAAATAAAAGCTTGAAAAAGGGAGGTGACTACGCGGCCAGCAATCTTACAGCGGAAACTTTAATTGAAGCAGTATGTCCAGACACAAAACAGTGGACGTGGTCAGATCGATCTAAGAAAGTGATACGACCACAGAGACCCGACGACAGTTTTGAGCTTTACTAAAACGAAACGTAGTTCACGGGCACAGCTATTTTATTTAAATAATAACGAATTTTACAGACACAGCTGTTTCTACGTATTCCCTTCAGAGGCTTGGAGCCAATATATCATGTTGAACAAACTGTCATGAAGGCGCGGGTCTAAGGCTCATCCGTTACCCACAGTCATATTTTGGAGGCTCATTGTCGCGAGAGTGGCGACTCATAAATTATTGTGACTCCTCCGCCAGTTTGACTTACTCATCTCTAGGTCATACTGATACGGAGAAAAAAAATAAAAACCGACTTTAAAAACTCTGAAAAGTTAAAAATAATATATGAATAGGTACAGACAACATCACACTTCTATATTGAAATCGGTGCCAAACGATGATCTCCTAGAAAGTGTTAAAATTTGTCACCGACTTCAATAGAGAAGTGTGATGTTGTCTGTACCATAGAAGTATGATGTTGTCTGTACCTATTCTTATATTATTTTTAACTTTTCAGTGTTTTTGAAGTCGGTTTTTATTTTCTGTAAAATATTTTTTATTTTTAACTTTTTAGTGAAGGAAATTGTTTTAAGTGAAAGAAACCCTAAATTAATACGAGCTCACCTTCGGTGAGCTGGTATTAAATTAGCGTTTCCCTCAATTTTTATGGGATGCCATCATCAGATCCTGACTTTGGTAACCCTGGAAACACCCCAGGAGTATACTCTATCGAATACAAAAAGAATTTTGAAAATCGGTCCACAATTGGCAGAGTAATGGCATTACATACACACAAAACACGTTGGACTCATCTTAAAATTTAAGGGCTTTACTCGATTTTCATAACTCGATTTCAGCGTCGGTGGCGCTGTGAATCCGGTACTTGCCTTCCAATCGGGAGGTCCGGGTTCGAGACCGCCATGTACCACTGTGTTTTTTCGTTTCGATTTTCATATGTACATTTTTCTGACGCTCCTACGATGAAGGAAAATATCGTGAGGCAACCTGCATACATCTGGGAAGAAATTTAAAGGTGTATGTGAAGTCGACCAATCCGCACTGGGCCAGCGTGGTTGACTAAGGCCTAATCACCCTAACATAGGGGAGGCTCGAGCCCCTCGGTGGGGACGTATATGAGCTGTGATGATGACTCGATTTTCATAGGATCCCATCATCAGATCCTAACTTTGGTGACCATGGGATCATCCTTGGAGTATACTCTATCGAATACAAAAATAATTTTGAAAATCGGTCTACAATTGGCGGCGTAATCGCGTAACGGGTACCTTTCATTTGGCATAATGTTCTTTGTCATAAAGACGCTTGGCATAAATCACTAAGCATAATAATCGATAAGCATAACATTAACGTCACATCATTTTTTCTTTGCATAATTTGTATAAGGCACAATTATCCAAAGGCGTAATGTTATGAAGCATAATTAATGAGATCCCTAATTTCTTTTGACATAATATTGGTAGTCCTAAAATGTTTTGCCATAATTTTAAGTGTCATTATTAATGATACCCTTAATAGTTTGGGGTATTTCTTATAATTAGAAATTTACTCTGTTTTACTAAACTTTTTATAATAACATTTCATATATTGTTTTATTCAAATATGATACTCGAATATTCTATATTTTCATTTGATATAATTTTTTCATAGTATATATAGATTTTTTATGACAGAAACGAATCGCTGCAGAACCGACTCCACGTAGTCTTGTTTGTCCTACCCCTAGAGTATAATTCAAACCCGCGTAGGCGCGGAGGGGCGAGGCGGCCCGCGAGCTGAGGAGCAGGTGGTTTCAACGCTCGTGGTTTCAAATGGTGAGCGAAAACCATCTGCGACGATAAGCTCGCGTGGGACCGCCAGAGCCCCGCAGCGTCGGAGCCGTGACAGAAACCATGCATGTGCATGCTTGCTGGCAAGGTGCATGCTTGCTTGCGTGGTACATGCTTGCTTGCACTGTGCATACTTGCTTGCATGTTGCATGCTTGCTTGCATGTTGCATACATACTGCATGTTTGCTTACATTGCTGCATTCTTGCGCGCAAGTTTATGCCTAGAGAAATTCTGCGTAATCGAATTGTTCGTTGTGATTAATAATTATGCTAAACATTAATTATGCTTTGAAAAATTATGCGTCAAGTTGTTCTGTGTTTCGAGTTTATGGGTTTTAATACTTATGACAAATGATTTTCTGCCACACAATATTATGCTTATTACCATTCTGCTTCCTGATGATTATGCCTCTTGACGATTATTTCAATCGAAATTATGGAATATGATTTTATGACAATAATTTTTATGCCTAGAAATAGAGAGCCTCGCGTAACATACATCCAAAAAAAAAACATACGCATCGAATTGAGAACCTCCTCCTTTTTTGAAGTCGGTTAAAAATGGAATTCACTTCATCATTTTATGACAGGGACGTAAGAATCTTGAAGGAGTGACATTCAATACGTCACTCCTTAAACCTATGTAAAGTTTACTTTTGTTTTGCAGCTGACAAGTTGGCAAACAAGCAAACTGGCACCCAGCGGTAAGTGGTAACAGTCACCTATAATATGTGGCTCCTGTGAGAAACGCAGCAAAACTGCATCCCCTACAGGAACCACAGCGTACGTTGCCAACTTGTGACATCAATAGAGCTAGCACGAACATTTGCGTCAAAGTATTCGTATCGTCAATGACGTCATCGTGAAATATTTGTATGAGAACTTTAGTTCCAAGTACGCTCTGTAGGGGCGCTGTATCTATACAAATAAATAAAATTGAAGTGTCTGTTTGTAATGTCAAAATAACAAGTTTTTACTAAATGGGTAAATGTATATCGGGTACCAATAACAAACACACAATTTAAAACATTTTTGTCTGTCTGTTTGTTCCCGCTAATCTCCGGAACGGCTGGACCGATTTTGACGGGACTTTCACTAATAGATAGCTAATTATATATGGTAAAATATAGGCTACTCTTTATCAAGATCGGTCTAGCCCTTACTATTCCACGCGGACGAAGTCGCGGGCACAGCTAGTACAATATAAATATCCTCTTTCCTCTTTGTTCATTAAAGTTGGGGTGCGATGTCAGGCAACCTCCTCGTGCTGTACCCTGGGCAACCCGGCACTTTCTCTGCCGCGGGCTAATAGTCAGACGAGAGGACCCCCATGGAGTGTGAGATGGCCGGGTTCAACCAGGCGGGCCACTTCGTGTGGCCACCCGCTTCATGCGGGGAAGGGCGAAGTCTTCTTATGTTAAGAGCGGGTATAAAGCTAGAAAAATATCAGATTTCACCCGCGCGCCTCACACGTTCCGGTCTCGACCATCGCAGCGATAAGTTCGCTCCCTCTTCATGTTTTGTGTGATCGCGCACAGTATAACCTACCTTAGGCAGATAAAATTTGCTAAGTGCGAGTCGGACTATTTATCCGTACTTTGAACTGTGAATAAGTATAAAATACTTTTCACTTGTGATAAGTAAAACGAAAAGGTAGGTAATAAATATTATTATTTATTTAGAATATAGGTATTTAACATAATAAGTGCTTTATTTACATTTACCTGCTAAGCACTCGTCGGATAAGCATAGGCGTAAACATATTTCAAACACCAAAATTACTTGGAGTACAGATTTAAATAATACGAAAAGGTAGTGACAAATATATTTATTAACCTCTCTTATAATGTCGCTTTCAATTCTTGAAATTGTTAACCGTAAGAATCGGTTTAATTTACAATAATTAATGTGTGTATGTTAAATTTATTATTTTTTTCAGAATACGGTCTATACCTTGGCTATGAATGATAAGTCGTTCACTTGCATCATAGATACTTTAGTCTTTTGCTTCCTTAGCTTTCCGTTTTTTGAAAACCGTCTTTGCCCGATTAACCGATAAACCGTCGTTCGGTGTTACTGAAATCAAACAATTAGTGTTAAAATTGAGTGTGAATATGGTGGCACCATTTTAATATTAGATATAACTTTTAATATGAAGTCAAAAGAAATCTGGCCCAGTGTAAAAATCATGATGGCACTAAAATCAGAAAATCACTTAGATGTCGCTATAGTACAGTCGCGAAAGTTTATGCTCGACTACTGTTCGACTCTATCGCGTAGCAATAAGGACAAAAAGCAACCGATCATAAACTTTCGCGAATGCACCTACAATCTTAACTTTTCCACTGGGCAATAAAACTTCTCAGTGGTGACAAAATCTATATAAATCGCAATACGTTTAATTTTTTTTTCCTTAATCTGGGGGCACGGCAGTGCCCCCGCCAAGTCGAGCGCGAAGCAAACACTGCCGTACCATCCTTTACTGGAACCATTTCGCCGCATTTTCAGGCCCCTATTTGAGAACCTCTGGATAAGATCAGAACGTAGAAATTTTCGTCATCCAGTAAGCTATAATCACATACTTAAAATCCAAAATTTCAAGTCTGTAGGTCATTTAGTTCCGAAGTTAAGCGAAAGCAAAGTTTCGCATTTATGACAGACACTCACTCACTCACTCATGATCATAAAATTGAACTTGTACTTCCCATAAACTCAGAGAGCTGAAATATGGTACAGAGTTAGGGTTTAATGGCCACATAAAGGGAAAACTATAAAAACTAGGATAATCGAAGATCTGGAGTACCTGGTGACCCTGATTAGAAAACACAAGAGCCCAACCAAACTATTAGAGATATCGACATACCGCCTTTACAAAAAATATTCAACTTGGTGGGCCGCTTCCAATAAAGAAAAGAAAGATTTGTAATATTAAAAAAACTACCCCTAAAAAGAAAAAAAATGTGTCAAATAAGAAAATCTAATAAAATAAATCAATAAGCTCACGTTTCTACAAAAAGAAGTGAAATCCCACCAAAAACATTCTGTAAAAAACTAGCCAAGTCTCCATGGAGCTGCTTGTTTATCTCTAAAAAGTAATGAAATCTAGACAAAGTCGTGCCAAGTCTAAGGTTCCTTACTGCGATTTCTTTATTATTATAGTTAATGTTGTGTGACTTGGTCGTTGAACATTCTTTATACGTTAGTGGGTACAGTTCATCCTAAATGAAAAAAAGTCAAACCCACACTTGACCATTTTTGTAACTCTATTATGTGTGTCCTCATTGGCTGTGGGAGTGCACAGGGGTCAAAAATTTAATTATTTTTTAACTTCGCTGCACCGTTTTCAAGATATAAGCATTTTTGTAAATATTTTTCTTGAAGTAATGCAGGGTTGAAATTCCTTACTTGTCTGACAAACTCCGACAAACTGCCGCCTATCTATATCAGCAAACAGATTTTTGCTATGCTATGTTTTTCCTTTTTCGATATTCGTGTGACTCAGGGTCAGGTAACATTGGCCCACCTGAGCCACACGTATCTCTGAAATGCGCAAGCGACAAACTCTGATGCCGACAAACTCAGACATACTATACCTACTCGTATCTCTGGACATTATAGCGGCATACTCAAACAATCTATTTTCCAGTTTTTTGTGGCCTAGCTGGGGTCAGCCACACCAAGACTAAGTAGTCTAGGTGTGGATGACACAGATAGTCGTCTCTTACGACATAAACAGAAAGAAAGGTAGTGGCGTCTCATATATTCTAGAGTTTGTTCATAGTCAAGAATGAACTATACATAATATGTACTTGTGCATACCTAATCGCACTAAATTACCTTATTCGTCTCTACAACATACACGGGAACAAAGGTAGTGGCGACACATTTACGAGTATTCTAGAGTTTGTTCATAGTTTAGAATGAACTATGAACTATAAATGTACTTAATTGTACTAAACTCCCTTAGCCGTCTCTTACGACATACACGGGAAGAAAGGTAGTGACGACTCGTGTATTCTAGAGTTTGTTTATAGTTTAGAATGAACTATGAAATGAACTATAGAATGAAATAAAAAATAACTATAGAATGAAATATAAATGTATCTTATATCACTAAACTCCCTTAGTCGTCGTGGCTACTTTTCTTCCTCTGGATGTCGTAAGACATCCACAGGAAGAAAAGTAGCGACGACACAATTAGAGTTTATGCGTAGGTAGTTGAAAATTAACTATGAACAACACAAAATGAATGATTTCAGTTATATTACTGAAATCATTTATTTTGTGTCGTTCATAGTTCCATCTCTAAAAATAATTCTCATGTCAAATCAAATCGATCAAAGATTAGTAAATTTTCTTCTACCCTACGTTTCAGAAACTCGAACTGATTTAAACACTACTGTCAAATGTTGCAGCATGTTAGTTGAATAATGATTTGATCAGCCTTTCGGAGATTGGGTGTAAGTAAGCAACATTTTGCTTTGCACAAGTTAGCAGTATACTTGTTTAATTTGCAGGTTTACGCAGTCTTTGGATTGCCTCGATAATATTAAACTGTATTTAAAATCATCCTTGAACCCAGTATGGAATAACAAAATTTTTAGGAGAGAAATTGGTACTAACTTATTTTGTACAAAATTTTTTTTAGACTTTAGACGTCGGAATATTAGAAGTTGAAGATCTAAAGTTGAAGATGATCTGAAAAAAAAACAATATAAATTTTTCGTCCTATTCACTAAATTCACGTAAATTCATTCATTATTATATCATGGTGCTATTTACGTCTTTAATATTAATCTCTATCTGTCTTATTCTCTCTCTCTCTCTCTCTATTAATCTATCTATAATTTTATAACAAAAAAAACAATAATTTGAACGTCTAAAGAAATGAAATGCCTCAAATTTTAACCGAAATTTTGAAGCAATTTTGGTTAGAAATAGATTTTCACATCAAAATATATTTTGACAGTAAATAGATTTCAGTCCCCAGAAAAATCTACACAACATTTATTAATGTCCTAAGTTCAACAATTGCAATAAACTTACAAATTTGATCAGAGCTTTCCACTTACGGATTTGACTGGATCGTATTCGTCAGCTTGTGTGATATTTCGTGTTGCAGCAGCTCTGAAATACAAAATTACTGTAAATAATTAACAATAATAAATAAATAAATATTTTTTTCCCATTCACCCCAATTATATAACCCAATAAGTATCATTAAGAATTTGTAGATTTCATAGAAATAACGGATAAACATACATAAATAAATAAAAATTAATAAAGCACAAGTAAATATAAATAAACATACATGTCCATGGTTCGAGCACATACATATATTCATATTTATTACAAAAAATCTGCTCCGACCGGAATCGAATCCGGGACCGCTGGCGCCTAAGGCTCCAAAAGTCCACGTTCTAACCACAGCGCCAGACGGTCGTCGCTTAATTTAAATTTGTTACAGTAATGACACTTTTAATTACTTAACGAAGTATGATGTGATAATTTCGCGTCTTTATATAATCAAAGTTTCGCGTCAAATTGATTTAATTTATGTTAGCACTATAAAAAGTTTACATACTGTCACCTACGTCCAGCACGCGAGTAGTCAAACGCATCAATTTGTTTTACATTACACTACCCGCGCCTACGTTGCACCAGCGCTTGTGCATTGTATTGTGTTATTAAAAGTCAACGCGCATGGGTCTATATTGTAAGGTGAAACTACTTATTAACGTAAAATATTACGTAAACATAATAAAAGTAAAGTAATAGGTACATACCTTCTACAATACGCCATAAGTTGAATTTTTGACTTCTTAACATCTTTTAGACAATTTTTTTTGGTTTTTTCATTCGCCATAATTTGGTCGATGTATTTTCTCGGGCTGGAGCACAGAAGCACAGTTTACTCGTCTCAACGGAGCGATCAAGACTGATTGATGAAATAAAACATGCCTGTTACCTCGGGTCAGGTGCGACAGACGATAGCGTTCTGCGCGGAATAAGAACGTTGTAAGCGCCGAATTACTTTTATTTTAATTACTCGTAAAATATACATTATTTTTGCAAATCGCTAGTACAGTCCCTAGGTAATATAGTTTTATATTATATATTAAAAAATTGACGCAGTTATATGCATCACATTGAAATGCAATCGATTTTGCTTGAAAATTAGACGTATCTTCGCGATTTTTTTCTATCGATAAAATTATTTAATTTTATGTTTTCACTCAGTGCGTTCACTTACAAATATTGTTAAATATCTATTTTAAAAAAATTGGGTAGTTCATTATTCAATTTCAAGTGTAGATATCAAATCTACGATTAGCAATTTAGCTTTATACCCCCTCTTAAGAATAGGTGTGGCTCTCGCTGGAAGCCGTTCCCGGCGGCTACCTCTGGTGGTAGTAGGGTGGAAGCGATTTTTTCGCCATGGCGCTTCGCGCCCGTTGGGGATTTCCCCAAGCTTCGGCTCACCCGCGCGGCGGTAGATCCAGTTGGATCTGCCATCGGGCAACCCGTTACCCGCACTGAGCGGGCCGGGGGCCCGGCGCACTGGGCGTCGGGCCGCGTGAAAGACAACCACTATAAAAACCAGTTTAGGGGTGTAAAGCAGCACACATACCGCTCCACTAAGCAGCAGAGCCAGACGATGAGTCCGGTAACGGACAGTTCACAGGCAGGGGGTCAGCGGGAACAAGGCCCGGCTGTACTCCCCTTCCCCCTGTCTTATGAAGACGGAAAAGCTGTTGGGGGTGTTTTAAGTGGGTAGTCCTCACAAAAAAATGGTTACCTATACAGGATGACAGAGAAACTCGACCTATTTCTTGAAAGGGGTTATACTAGAGGTCATTAGCGGTTATTAACATGCGGTTTATTAAATAACAAAAAGTTACTTAGCTTAATCTAAGGATTGTACATTTAAGTGCAAGTAGGGAATAACCTGGTAAGTTACACAAGTGGGGGAATCATCTTCTTCATCCACAAAGGCAAAAAGTTGGTGACTGCTCCCTTCCACGGGTTCGTTAGAGGTACTTTACCGATTGTGTAAAACGATAATTTTGAAATGAAATTTCTGAGTAAAAAAATATAAGAGGTATTACCTCAGGCTCACATAATCATACGTATGAGAATGAATCGGTACCTATTGTGAAAGCTGCAGACATTTCGCAACAGGACGTCCAAATCCAAGGGAGATGTTACAAATACTTGCACGAAGACTCGCAAACAGCGGCAGTCCCTCCTTAATTATTGTAATTGTGAAAAGTGAAACGACATAAAAAAAAAACTAAGGCAGAAAACCCTAAAACAAAATAACAATTATTAGAACGTGGTCATGTAATGGCGGACCTACGCCACAAGCAGAATTGCAATAAAAATTACAACTTACCATGTTCTCCATGGGTTTTATATAGAGAGATTAAAATTGAGAGTAATCCAGCCCCTGATGGGTTTGGATAAAAAATAGGGTCAGCTCATATCGAGCGACTGCTTTTCCACGCTTCCAAACGGGAAAGGGCCAGATTTAATCGACCTCATCCTGACTTTGACAAGTGACAACGTCAAAGCGAAACAACGGGGGTCAATCCAGGAATCGGGCCGCAATTCATGCACCGTAAATACTATCGATACACAGATCAAAAATACTAATACCGCTGCACTAGCCCCACGGATGATCAAAACACAATAATATCCTATCTACAGACTCAACATTAACCATCATACATCATAGACTTTCATAAATCTATGTTCTACCCAAATTATAGAAGCTATCCCGCGAAGTGCCTAAGCGTCCTTCTAAATATGGTAATATTATTAAGAGGTTTAAATATCTAATTAAAAACTACTTACTTAAAAAATCACAACTTGAAACAAGACTAAAACATCACATAATATATTTATTACTTAGAAGTGGCAGAAGGCTTCGAGTTCCTTTGCCTATTCACAAAAGAAACGTTCAAAGGAATGTTGACACTGACAAAATATCAGTGTCAACATTCCTTTGAACGTTTCTTATCTTTCTCATTATTAGTGACGCATTTTATGTAAACAAATTAATGTTTTTCGAATGAAAATTGCAATTAGATCTCTCACAAGGCCAAAAATGTTGTGATGGTGAATTTATAGTATTACAAGGGGTCAAAATTGGATGGTTACGGAGTCATGAAAATTCTTCAATTTTTTAGCAATTTTCTGACTTGTTGCCAGAAACCATTAATTGTGACTAAACAACTCCACTCTATACATTGAATTGATATCTTTCTAAATGCTGAAAAATTAGTGATCATTTAAAAAAAAGTGTCCAAAACTTACATAATCTCAAAAATAAAAGCACTTTAGTAACAATAATTTTCATTTTTTGTATTTTTTCCGAACTTAGCCGCAAATTATTGGAAAAAAGCTGTATGAAAGTTAGCGTACAAATTAGTAAAATGACTAACTAGCTTCATAAGCTTTCCAAAAAGTTATTAAAGTTATTAATTTTTCTAGCTGTTTTTAAAGTGAGTCACAAATCTTTGATTTTTTTATTCAACTATACGAAACTTACATGAACAACCAAAAAATAATATCGTATGCAGACCAACTTGTATTACTCCCAACTTACTTAAATCAGTCAAGTTATGGAAATACAAAACTTTGTTCGTCTCGTACGCTGTATGACAAACAAGTTGAAACATCTAAGCTGTCACAGGAAGACAGTTTCAATTGGATTTGGAAGATTTATTACTGACGCGTGTCTGAGATCAATGCACCCGGAGATTGAATTGAAGTAGTAAATTGAGCTGGGCAGACGATGTTTGTAGGATTCCGTAGTCAACAAGGAACCCTTGTTCACGCCTGTTATTGGTGTATACATAAGCTTTTAACCTTAGTGTAAATAACAAATTTGTTATGTGTTTATGTATATACTGTTGGTGTGTTTTCTGTAAAATAAATAGATAAATAGTTTCCCCATATCCATAGATAGATAGAAACACTTTATTTTGTGCACAATTTCTTACAGACTAGAACACAATATGTTAAACTTTCATGGTTTTTTATTTTTCAATTAATTTTAATCAACAAGCTGTCCATCCGTAGCTTAGCTCAGAGACTTAGTACAAGACAGCTGTAATTTGGCACGGGTGTATACTCGTAAGTATATTAATCATGTTGACAAAGAAGTAAAATAAAATTACTTTAAAATATTTTAGGGGTACCTAATTCCTCTACATGCAAAATAGAGATGAATTTCTTTTTTCTCGTCTGTCCCATAGTGTGGAGTATCGTTGGATAGATCTTTCAAAAATATGCGTGACCACCATTTTTCGATTCAGCGATGCGTTTGAGAAATATTAAGTTGCTCTCCCCCCTCTGCCAATTAGTTATGTAAGATAGGTTGTTCCTAAATGGTGACGGCTGCCTGCATTGCACAGGTGCCTGCGCCTCCTGCGTGGGGGTGCTCCGTGGGGTGTTCCGGACCCCCCATGCCTCTGACGGACAGAGAGCGGTGTGCCTGATGGCGAACGCCGGGCGGGGTATGACGGGGATAAATGCACCAGCGTCCAACTCCCCCTTCCCCGCCTACCTGGCGAGCTGCTGAACCTCTGGGTGATTTAGTTGGTAGGACGACGAGTCACCTTCTCGTCCGGAGTCCAACATAACCCTGCACCCCCCAGTGCAGGGTATTCATGAGGATTCCCCCTTAAATCAAAAAAAAAAGATTGTTCCTAAATATAGGTTAACGAAGCATGTGAAAATTATGAAAAAATAAAACAAAAACAACTAGTAGCCAGGAGCTCCACTCCGAACCAAACCAAGCAAAAAACTTGCAACTGTTTAGTAGACAGTTTTTAAAAAAACGTCGCCCCGCACTGGGATTTTTCTCCTGTGTCATGGGTGCAGCTACAAACATATGATCTCACAGGCACATACGCCCAGACCGGAACAAATGTCTGTAGGCCATACAAAATATTTGTCCCGTACGGGAATAGAACCCGCGACCCGTTGCGCACTAGGTGATCACTCGACCTCTGCGCTAACCGTGTCGTCAATTCAAGGTGCAGAACATTAAATACAGTTATGGAATTTAAGTCTTAAGCAGGTTAAAGATTTTTGATTTTGTCGTATTATAAAAGTAAATGATCGTTATGGACCACAACAAAAAGACAAAATATCGATAATTCGTGTATTGGAATTATACGACTAAACACAAATAATCACATCATCATCATCATTTCAGCCGAGAGACGCCCACTGTTGGACATAGGCGTCCCCCATATTTATGGAGGGGGGTTTGGGTATCTCCCACCACGCTGGCCCAGTGCGGGTTGGTGGGGTGCGCCAGAACCTCGTCTGTTGAACAGCAGGGTGCACCACGTGCAGTTGAGGTTGACTTGGGTTCCGTTCGGTGATATTGGGAACCCCTTACACCTATATCATCAATAATATCAATAATCACACTGCTAAACATTTAAATTCTTTGACTTTACATGCATGCATATCTGCTATTACATTTGAACGTGCATGTTCAAATGTAATGTTTAATGTTAATGTTTCTTGTATTACATTAAACATTAAAGTCTGAATGTACATGAAGACTAATGTTTAATGTAACGGGAGATGTGCATGTACAAGTCGCGAAGACGTAAATTAAGACATTAAAGGCATCTAAATACTGTTGCGCCGATAGTATAAGAAACTTCCGGCGTGGTTTTCTTGGCCTTAGAACCGTTTTCAGCGGCCTGAAAACGCAGTTCAGCGCGTTTCAGGAGGTGCTCTATCACATACTAGAATATCGAAATTTTACCCAAGTTGCCGTTGTTTTCAGGCGCCTGAAACATGTTTTCAGTCCGTTTCAGGCTACCCTCTATCGAACCACATCATAACCTGAAAACCCGTTTTCAGGCGTTTTCAGGACCCCTTATGGGCCTTTGAACCACACTTCGATATATGACTAAATTTTCAATAGGAGTGAGTGAGATAGCACGATACGAAAGGGACAACAATAGTGGGCACCTTCCAGAGATAAAAGATAGATCGAGATGCATCTAGAAACTTCTAAACGTGCTGACAGACAGAGATAGAACATGCTCATAAAGACAAACATAATCGGGAATGCGATGGAACTTTCTAGAAAGACAAACAATCGATCGGGTATGGAATGTTCTAGAATAGAACATTCTCGAATGTCTCGGAAGTTCACCGGTTCTACTGTAGAAGCGCGAAGGCATACACGGAACTTTCTAGAAAACTAACGATCGATCGGGTATGGAATGTTCTAGAATAGAACCTTCTCGAATGTCTCGAAAGTTCACCGGTCCTACTACATAAGCGCGAAGGGTACCACGGAACTTTCGAGAAGAGAAGATAAATAATCGATTGGGTACGGAATATTCGAGAATGGAACATTCTCGAATGCCCCGAATGTTCGTCGGCCCTACTATATAAGCGCGTAGGCGAATGCAGCCGGACAGTTCTTTTCAAGAGAGCGAACCGAGCGGATCTAGCGATACATAGTGAAGAATTCTGTGTGTTCAGTGCTTAGTAACGTCTTACAGTGAAGTGATTTGTGTCCATAGTGTTACTGTAAAGTTTTCAGTGATTGAAAAGTAGTTTTCAGTGTTAAGTAAAGTTGCTTAATTGGTGCTTAATTAAATCTTATCTCTAATTGTCGGTGTTTCGCGATTTTCTATTAAACACCCACCCCACAAACGTAACATTTGGTGTCAGAAGTGGGATAGAAAATGCCGATTACGCCGCGAGATAAGGAGCCGGAGAGGGTCCAGACGCGAAGCCAGGCTGCTGCCGAAGCCCATGCGGATGCTGCAAGTACCTCTACAGCGATTCCGCCGACGCCGCAAGTAGATTTAAATACAATCCTGCTCCTGATAAAAGGACAAAGCAAATGGCAGGAAGAGCAGGCCAGGAGGCAGGAAGAACAAGCCAAACGGCAGGAAGAACAATTGTGCGCCCTCCGGGAGGAGCAGGCTAAGAGGCAGGAAGAACAAGCCAAACAACAGGCAGAGCAACTGTCCGCCCTCCGGGACGAGCAGGCCAGACAATTGTGCACCCTCCGGGACGAGCAGGCCAAGAGGCAGGAAGAACAGGCCAAGCGGCAGGAAGAGCAGGTAAAGAAACAGGATGAACAATTGAGTGTTCTCCGTGAAGTTCAAGATGCCGCAAAACAATGGAAGAGGGAATTGTCGGAGGTCCGTGAGGATCTTAGCAATTTGGAGATCAAGTTCGAGACTCGCCTCCATGATTCCAACGAAAAGTATGAGAACCGCTTTCAGGCTATAAGTAACGACGTGAAGAAGCTTGAAATAAAAGTTGCGAATGGGGTGGCCAGTGGACTAGACGCGGCAGTACCAGTAGGCGGAAGATTTAAAGTGCCTCCATTTGATGGTACCTCGTCGTGGACCGCATACAAGCTTCAGTTCGAGTCCGTTTCTAAGGCGAATGGATGGAACAAGGAACAGGCCAAAACGGCACTAACGTTGGCGCTGCGCGAAGGAGCTCTCACGGTCCTGGAGGCTCTTGGAAACGACAGGACTTATGACCGCCTTTTAGAAGCTTTGGAAGCCCGTTACGGTGACAGCCATTTAGAGCACGTCTTCAGAGCCCAGGGTCGTAATGAATCATTACAACAGTGGGCCCTGGAGATAGAAAAGTTGGTCAGGAAGGCATATCAATCTGCATCGGCCTCATTCGTGGACAGCATGCTGGTGCAGGCCTTTATTGACGGGATTCGGGACTTGGAAGTGAGAGCTGCTGTCAGGTTGGGTCACCATGGGAGTCTGAAGGACGCAGTTGCCCATGCCCTGGAGGTGGAAGCTGTACGTCAGGACTCTAGGACATATAGGTTGCGGGAAGTTTCCACCAAGGAACCGGCTGCACCCCGCCGCGAATTTGGCCCGAGATGTTACCACTGTGGAGAACGCGGCCATTTACAATCTAGTTGCCCGAAAAGGAACAAGAGGCAAGACACGGGCTCAACGGTACGGCAAATAGCCTGTGATGAACCGGAGCCGCAGCAGGGAAACGAGTAAAAGCCAGGGCTGCGGGACGAGTGCTGGCTAGTAGTCAAAATGTCCCAGTTATGATCTCACAGGCGAGTGATGGAAATAGTCTGGTCATCAGGGGAAGTGTTGAAGGAATACCATGCCACCTCACAATCGACACTGGAGCCTCTCGTACCGTGATCAGTCCTCGGCTGTTGAAACACCTGTCTAGAGATCATCTAGTCCGACCTAAGCATCTCCAGCTGCAAACGGCTACCGGCCAGCACATTTTCGTCCTGGGGGAGCGAGAGGTGGCAGTAAGAATTGGAGAGAAGAAATACTGGCACGACGCCATCGTTGCGAACATCGTCGACGATTGCATCATCGGGTTGGACTTCATGAGAAGATTCGGCTGTAACATCGATTTGAAGGGTGGCGTCCTAAATTTTGGAATTGAAGAGATCCCTATGGAAGGTGGAGTGAAAGGAAAAGTCTACTGTGCGAGAAGGACTATTCTTCAACCAAGATCGCAAGCTCTAGTCCCGATAAAATTACCATGCAATACGGGTCGAGGATCTCGTTGCTGTGTGTTAGTAGAAAAGTTAGCTGGAAACAAACCGTGGATAACAGCTCGCACGATCGTGACAACGTCATCCGCAGCATTTGTACGGGTTCTCAATTTAAGCGATACCAAGTACGACCTTAACAAAGGAACGCCTATCGGGTCTTGTGAGGAAATCTCTTGGATACGGAGCTGTAAAGGGCCCAAAGCGAATGATAAACCGGTACGTACGGATTTGGACATCGAAAGGTTACTGGGCGACTGCAAGGGTGACCTCACCAAAGATGAACTTCTCAAGGCACGCCATTCTCTGATGCGGTTTATTAACGTCTTCTCTATGCACGATGGTGACATCGGAAGAACTGGGGTAGTGCGGCATGAAATTAACACTGGTGATGTTACGCCAATTCGTCAACGACCTCGACGAGTACCAGTAGCTAGGGAGAAGGAAGTTGAAGACATGATCACAGAAATGAAAAGGTGTAATGTAATTGAGCCCTCGACGAGTCCATGGTGTTCACCGGTGGTTTTAGTTAAGAAGAAGGACGGATCCATGAGATTTTGCGTCGATTACCGTCGACTCAATGACGTTACCAAGAAGGACAGTTATCCACTGCCACGAATTGACGACACCTTGGATACGTTGAACGGTATGAAATGGTTTTCAACCCTGGACTTGAAGAGTGGTTACTGGCAAGTAGAAATTAAGGACCAGGATAAAGAGAAAACTGCATTTTCTACTGGAAAGGGACTTTGGCAGTTCAATGTAATGCCATTTGGTTTGTGTAACGCTCCTGTGACATTTGAGCGACTGATGGAGCAGATTTTAGCGGGTCTGTTGGGAGACACCTGCCTAGTATACCTGGATGACATCATCATAGTTGGGAAAAACTTCGATGATCACCTTAGGAATTTGGAGCAAGTTTTATCTAAACTAAAAGCTGCCAATCTTAAACTAAGTCCGAAGAAGTGCTCGCTTTTTAAGCGCAAGGTGAACTATTTGGGACATGTCATTTCAGTAGATGGTGTTCAGACAGACCCAGAGAAAATTAGCGCTGTTAAGGACTGGCCAACGCCGAAAGATAAGACTGCAGTTCGTGCCTTTTTGGGACTTTGCTCATACTATCGACGGTTTGTGAAAAACTTTTCGGATATAGCAAAGCCTTTGCATCAATTGACGGAAGAGAAACGACCATTCGTCTGGAATGATCAGTGTGCAGCGTCTTTCACCGAACTCAAGCAAAGACTTTGTGAGACTCCTATATTGGGATATCCGGATCCAGGAAATGACTTTATTGTCGACACAGATGCAAGTAATACTGGAATTGGGGGAGTATTATCGCAAAGGAAAGGGGACCAGGAAATTGTGATAGCTTACTTCAGTAAATCGCTGTCAAAACCGGAGAGGAATTACTGTGTCACTCGAAGAGAGTTGCTGGCGGTTGTCAAAACATTGCAACACTTCAGCAAGTATTTGTTGGGTCGCAAGTTCCGTATCAGGACTGACCACGCTGCTCTCAAGTGGTTATTAGAGTTTAAAAGCCCTGAAGGTCAAGTGGCGCGATGGATTGAACAACTCCAGGAATATGACTTCATTATTGAACATCGCAGTGGGAAATCACATGGCAACGCTGATGCCCTTTCCCGAAGACCGTGCCAGGATGACTGTAAACATTGTCAGAGACAAGAAGCCAAAGACTGCGTTAGGATGTTGAGAACCGACACTGTCAGCGAAGAGTGGAGTGATGAAGTCATGCAGCGAGCTCAACAAGAGGACCGTGATATCAAACCTATTTTTGATTGGATCCAGGCGGGAGTACCCAAGCCAAGGTGGTGTGAAGTAGCTCCGATGAGTACAGCCACGAAAAGCTACTGGGCTCAGTGGGAAAGCTTAGTCATGCATAACGGAGTACTTTGCAGAAAATGGGAGTCAACAAATGGCAAGGATGCGCACTTGCAAATAATAGTCCCAAAGAAGAAGGTCAGTGAAATGCTGAGACTTTATCACGACGGAATATCCGGTGGGCACCTTGGAGTGAAAAGGACCTTGCTGAAAATTCGGCAAAGATTCTATTGGATTCACTGCCGTGAAGATGTTGAAGACTGGTGTAAGAAATGTACGAGCTGCTCGTCAGTCAAAGGTCCTCATACACGCAGCAGAGGAGTGCTTAAGCTGTACAACATTGGAGCACCTTGGGAAAGGATTGCCTTAGATGTTGCAGGCCCATTTCCAACATCAGAGTCTGGAAACAAGTACATCTTGGTAGTGATGGATTATTTCACCAAATGGCCTGAAGCGTTTGCCATTCCTAACCAGGAAGCTGTGACAGTGGCAGAGAAGTTGGTAATAGAGGTGTTCAGTCGATTTGGGGTGCCACTCGAAATTCACAGCGATCAAGGCAGAAACTTCGAATCCCAGGTATTTCAAGAAACATGCCGAATCATGGGGATTCATAAGACGAGAACTACACCATATCACCCACAGTCAGATGGAATGGTTGAGAGATTCAACCAGACATTGGAGAGACACCTGGCGAAGGTTGTGGAGAACCACCAAAAAGACTGGGATAGACATATTCCCCTTTTCCTGATGTCATATAGATCGGCAACTCATGAGAGCATAGCTGCCACGCCAGCAAATGCGAATTTCGGAAGAGAACTTCGTTTACCTTCTGACCTGTTAACAGGGCGACCTCCGGATACCCCACAATGCATCACGGAGTACGTGAGTGATTTAAGAAACCGAATGGAAGGTGTTTACAATCACATTCGTGAACATGGACTAGTCAGGCTAGTGAAAAAATGAAGTCGCGATATGACCGGAATTCTAATCATGCGAGATTTGATGAAGGTTCGTTGGTGTGGTTGCACAATCCGATGCGACGTAAAGGGAAATCCCCGAAATTGTCTCCAGATTGGGAAGGCCCGTATAAGGTTGTAACCAGAATCAACGACGTCACTTACCGCATACAACGGAATCAGCGCAGTCCAGGCAAGATTGTCCATGTTGATCGATTGGCCAGGTATCACGGTTCTAACGATGCTCGGGACGAGCATGTTTTAGAGGGGGGTAGTGTTGCGCCGATAGTATAAGAAACTTCCGGCGTGGTTTTCTTGGCCTTAGAACCGTTTTCAGCGGCCTGAAAACGCAGTTCAGCGCGTTTCAGGAGGTGCTCTATCACATACTAGAATATCGAAATTTTACCCAAGTTGCCGTTGTTTTCAGGCGCCTGAAACATGTTTTCAGTCCGTTTCAGGCTACCCTCTATCGAACCACATCATAACCTGAAAACCCGTTTTCAGGCGTTTTCAGGACCCCTTATGGGCCTTTGAACCACACTTCGATATATGACTAAATTTTCAATAGGAGTGAGTGAGATAGCACGATACGAAAGGGACAACAATAGTGGGCACCTTCCAGAGATAAAAGATAGATCGAGATGCATCTAGAAACTTCTAAACGTGCTGACAGACAGAGATAGAACATGCTCATAAAGACAAACATAATCGGGAATGCGATGGAACTTTCTAGAAAGACAAACAATCGATCGGGTATGGAATGTTCTAGAATAGAACATTCTCGAATGTCTCGGAAGTTCACCGGTTCTACTGTAGAAGCGCGAAGGCATACACGGAACTTTCTAGAAAACTAACGATCGATCGGGTATGGAATGTTCTAGAATAGAACCTTCTCGAATGTCTCGAAAGTTCACCGGTCCTACTACATAAGCGCGAAGGGTACCACGGAACTTTCGAGAAGAGAAGATAAATAATCGATTGGGTACGGAATATTCGAGAATGGAACATTCTCGAATGCCCCGAATGTTCGTCGGCCCTACTATATAAGCGCGTAGGCGAATGCAGCCGGACAGTTCTTTTCAAGAGAGCGAACCGAGCGGATCTAGCGATACATAGTGAAGAATTCTGTGTGTTCAGTGCTTAGTAACGTCTTACAGTGAAGTGATTTGTGTCCATAGTGTTACTGTAAAGTTTTCAGTGATTGAAAAGTAGTTTTCAGTGTTAAGTAAAGTTGCTTAATTGGTGCTTAATTAAATCTTATCTCTAATTGTCGGTGTTTCGCGATTTTCTATTAAACACCCACCCCACAAACGTAACAATACTAATGGGGAAGATACTCATCACATTGTATATAGGTACTTACAGAACGTGAAAAAGTTTTTTACGAATATTATGCAAATGACTGTCGTCTGTACAGCCCTCGTTAATTGTGAAAATGACATCATAATCATACAAACAACTCTATATCCTAATTCACTGACTTTGTCTGGGATTAGTATTCTCATGATAACGTGGCGATATTTATAAGATATTTCTTTGTCGCGAAAATTGTATATAACATTCGTTGAGATTTTTGAGATCACTTCCTGTAGCTATATGATTATGCCTAGATAATATTGCTATAGCAATTTTATGGTGAAACCGGCTCGTCGCAGTTGATCAATCATAAAAATATAATGTTAATCAATGTCGAACGAATATCTGCACAAATCGAGCGTTCGGAATGAGACGAATGATTAAATAATACGGTCCATTGGTTGAGACCGCTATTGAAAAATATAACTCTAATGTCGAACTAAGATTAACAGAAATCAAGCGCTGGACGACAGACAAATTATTAAAAAATAGGGCCTCAGTGTTTGAGATCGCTCGATTACAAAATACAATTCCAAAGTCGAAGTAAGATCAACAGAAATCGAGCGATGGACGCCAGACAAATGATTCAAAAACATAATAAAAACGGTTTTAATCAAACAGCGTCATTAAATCAATAATAATAATAATATTTATTTGTTAATGAACACGAGTACAAGCATTAAATTACAGTCTTGAGGTATTTGTACAATGGTTTCTTAGCCTATTAGAAGAAATTGCGAGTCCCAAACTCTGCACAGCCTGTCTTTTGGGACTCAGATAAGTAGTAGAAGTGGCAAATACAAATAGTCGCGAGCGCTGTTACATAGGTACATAATTATGTAGATATTTCTAAAAATATTCATTAGCAAAACAAGTTAAATAATTTAAAAGTACATTGAGCAAGCCGTTTTAAAAATATTATACCTATTACAACCAGGCTATAGCACAACAAACACAGACATTCCGAATAATACTAATGCCGATTGCCAATAAGTTATTGAATCACCCTTCAAGTCTCAACAAAAATCAATAGACATCAATCGTACGACGCCAGACTAATGATAATGATTATAAAATGGGGTCCCCTGTCCGTTGTTTTTGCGCTCAAGTTAGTGGTAAGCTAGTTCTTCCGTTCACGAGGAATCCAGGTAAAGCGCATAATTGCCTGTGACATGAATTCCAAGCTCTCTCACTCAACATCACTTCAACCCACACGTGTTCTTCTGCTGGACACTTGCCGTGTAAGGAAGGAAGGAAAGGAAGGAAGAATTGGCGTACTACACTACACTGGCCAGACGGATTATTTCATCATCATCATCGCAGCTCATATACGTCTCCACCGAGGGGCACGAGCCTACCCTAACCAGTTATGGTAGGGCGATTAGGCCTTAGCCAAACCACGCTGGCCCAGTGCGGATTGGTTGACTTCACATACGCCTTTGAATTACTTCGCAGGTGTATGCAGGTTTCCTCACGATGTTTTCCTTCACCGTAGGAGTGTCAGATAAATGTACATATGAAATTCGTGAAACGAAAAACATATTGGTACATGGCAGGATCGATCGCGATTCCTTATCCTTCCGATTATACAGTCCAGTGTCGAGGCCACGCTCAGACGGGTTATTTGCCTACATATAGGCTTAGTTTCCGGCTCCACAACATCGGCGATACTGTGCCGGAACTGTGACGTCACTGATCTGTGTGAATCAGCCTTTAGTGTAAAATCAAAATTAAAGTACTTAATTCAAACATGACTTGATAATACCTGCTTTGAATCAAATTTTCAATTTTTTTTGCCTGACACATTTTCAGAACATCTTTTAGCTGATAAGAAATTCGTTTTATTTACAACTAGGTAACAAATTAATCATACTTACTACAAACTAGCTGCCCGGCCCAGCTTCGCACGGATGTGCTAAAAAAGTTACTCAACCATCTCACTTTTTATCATGAAAATTCTGAAATATATATTTTTTTTTGTTAAATATTACAAACATTTTCTTTTATACAAACCTTGTCCTGGCAATGACGAACACAACGAAAAGAGAATTATTCAATTCGGTGCAGTCGTTCTGAAGTTATGCGCGTACATACTCGTACATTTCGGCGATTCATTTTTATTTATTTATAGATAGATAGATTACATAGATATAGAGCATTAGTGTAGGGCCGTTCGCTAGTAGTCCATCGCAGTTGTCAAGCTATACTGTTTGACCTTTGGACCGTCCTTATGTCGCTCTTATTAGTGGCGGTATTCGCAGTGCAAATGTAACGCTTGAATGGGAGCTTACTGTACACTCCCATAGTCGGCTCTTGCGACATCCATGGGAAAGAAGAGTGCGGTGACACTGACAAGTCTTGTATTCTAAATTCGTCAGCACACAAAAAAACGGTACCTAGATTAGATAGATATGTAATAATAATAATAAAACTGTGTGCAATTAATAATAACATATTTATTGCACACCGACAAAATACAACAAAAAAAGAACAATAGAAATAAAAACAGGTGGCTTTATTGTTAAGAGCAATCTCTTCCAGGCAACCTTGGAAGTGGGAAATATATACACAGGAGACTCGACCGGGGGAAGGAAGCAGAAACAGGAATCAGAAATAAGTGTGTGAAAGGGAAAAGAAATCAGTGTCACGAAAACAACTCAGGAGTCGGGGATAGGAAGTGATTACGAACTGGGTTTTTAAAAGCCTCTAGCGTGCGCACACTTCGATGACTCTCTGGGAGAGAGTTCCATAAGCGGACAGCGTAGGATATTTAGGTATATAATCTTAATTGCACACATGGATATTACAAATCGTACATTTTATATAAGGATATACTTATATAACAACAAAAGGACGTCTATCTTCCAGACAACCTGAGGGTGGACATGGATTACAATGAAAGGCGAGAAGATTATGCACAATGTTAATAAATATTAACGTTATTTTATGAATGGACATTGAACGCTTATTCAACGTTAGTGAAAATTTAATTACAAGTAACCGATAAATATTTATCGGTTTATCAGTACAAATAGTTTTTGCAGTGCCGGATTTACCATAGAAGCTGAAAAAGCTGAAGCTTAGGGCGGCAAAACAAAAAAAAGGGGGAATTAACGTTATTGTGAAAATGTATCTAATTCTTGAGGTCAGTAGGGGCGGCAAAATTTTTTAACTTTGGGGCGGCAAATGTTTAAATCCAGCACTGACTTTCTGTATCTTATAACCTAATATCACAGGAGAAGAAATAGGTACCTATCATTGGGAAGTCAAAGTAGCATTTAGAGCATGAGCTCAAAGGCCCAAAAATGTCGCTCAGCGTATAATTAAACATTGTTAGGTACATTTCACTTTTCACGAGAAATTTGTAAAGGATGATTTTCGTTTGTAAACAGTTCAAGCAGCAATGGCCAGCAACATTAATTAGCTAGATGTTTCAACAGAGCAATTAAGCTCTTTACATACCTTTTAATGGCTGAACGTTATAAGGCAATTCGGACTTTTTAGCTACGTATAAGAATGGTTATTTTACTGTTTATTTACCGAAATTTAGTTTTAAATTGAGACTAAAAATACTGGATAAAAATGTCTCTTTAATGTTACTCAAGGGCCAAAAACAAAAAAAAATTAAATCATCAAATCCGGTTCATGTGGAAAACGGTTTTGACCATAAGCAATCCATAAAGTGGCATGGTAAGTTAGTTCCAACATAATAAATTACGAAAATATAAAAAAGGATGCTTTCATACATAAATTGTCCATCGGCTTGCGTTATTTTTTTTACTTTTTATTTTTAGAAGTTCTTACCCAAATGTATATGTCAGCACCATCATACTAACCCTTATTTTAATTTAATTCTAAGCTTGACGACTATGGTTTGGGTAAAAGTTCTAATTGACAAGAAGAAATCAACCAAAGCCTATTCAAAAGAAAGCCTATAAAAATAAAAACTCTTACATCCACGACATTAACATGAAATGTTTGCCTCCCTCTTTCCCTGACGTGACTTGTATTCGTAAAAATATGTTTATTTCTATCATTTATAGACTTTATAGGAAATAACACTATCTCATTAATAAACTCATAACAAATATAAACAAACTGCGAACAATCTCAAGAAATTACAGCATAAATCAAAACACTTCAAGATCAGAAGCAATCTGTATCTTCGGAACCAGGTGAGTCCAATAAAAATCTTCATTAATATTTTAATAGCGCTATCGCTGTAAAAATTGGCGCGGCTGAAACGCGAGGCGTCATAAAATGAAATAACATTAACTGAAGTATGGGTGTATCTATCGGTGAGTCGGTAGACTCCGGTGCAATGCAAGATCCAAGTCAGTCTGTACTCGGTCGCTGCTCTGCTAACACGATAGTCGCCGCGTACGATCCCGCACCGCGAACCGACCAAAAGTTTCCGAAACAAATGAGCGTCCGTTGAAAAGTAATTAAAAGCGAAGAGCATTCGAATTTGGAACAGTCAGTCTGTTGTGACAGTTTGGGTAGTTGAAAAAAGTTTGTTTTTGTTTCTCGCGAGTTCTTGATGCGCTGACTGGCCGAAAAGTTTGCGCCAAAGTTTCATCGGGGGAA
Organism: Schoenobius gigantellus; assembly: GCA_963935595.1. Taxonomy (NCBI): domain Eukaryota; kingdom Metazoa; phylum Arthropoda; class Insecta; order Lepidoptera; family Crambidae; genus Schoenobius; species Schoenobius gigantellus. The sequence goes on along the minus strand of OZ012555.1, from coordinate 6,563,701 downwards.
ATTTTAATCTGTGAGTATTTATTGCAACATTAATCTGTTGTTTGTTTTTGGAATCATTAACTTAATCAACAAGTTAACAGAGCAATAATGTAATTATTTAAATAAATGAAGGAATGCGGTGAGATAATTTATTATAAAAAATATGTCATTTATTTCTCTTGAGGATATAAATAACTGACAAAATACAATATATCTCTATTATCAATAACTTATTACATAATTACACAACTTTTTTATTTCAAATTTTGAATTTATATTATTACATAAAATTTTATAACATAAATATAATTGTGAATTGTGAAGAAATTATAAGATTATCAAAAAGATCCGAATCATTAATTTCGAAAGTGGCCGAAGGGAAAAAATATTATTAAAATAAATACAAATGATCGGTACCAAACACTAGAACTCCTTGAATAAGTAGATGTTCTCTTAATTTTGAAGTAGTTTGACATCTCGTGGGTTTTTTACAAGGCCCTGCGAGAATACCAGCGCCTTCGCTGCACTTGTTTAAAGCGAAAGCATATGCAGAGGCTCGGACCTTTTTTGGCCTCGCACAATATTTGCATCACATTATTTTTTCAGTGTATTTTTAATTTAATGCTTCAAGTTATTGTGTGGCCAGAATAAATTATTTTTCTTTCTTTCTTTCTTTCCTAAAGGTAGAATAAACACTTATGAAATGAAATGATTTATTTGATTTAAAACACGATAAGTATACAAAAGTTTGTTACAGATCATATAGAGCTCAAGCGTTTTTTGTCAATTAATTACATATTTCCAAAGCACGATCAGGGTGTTGCGACACATCAATTAAGAAAGATACAGAATCCAAATAATATAATAAAAATAAAAATAAATTTTCTTTCTTTCTTTCTTTCAAAAAAAACATCATCATTACGATGACTCAGTTGATTTCCATTATATCTGACAGCTGTTTGGAAAACGTGATCTGAACTAGTCCAAAATATAAGTTATCAAATTGGCAAAGCAAATATTTGCGGTATGCGTGCATGCGCGCTTAAAGCCATTAGGAAATAATATTTACACGAGTTACGTCACGAAGTCAAATAAAAAAATCGTGACTGACAACAGCGCTGTTCTTAGCAGATGTAATAAATGCAGGTATACTACAGGTATATCTCACGTTGTCGTTGAATGTACTTAACATTTTGCCGTTCAGCTTGGTGTATAAAAAAACATATCATCATCACAGCTCATATACGTCCCCACCGAGGCTTGAACCAACCCTATATTAGGGTGATTAGGCCTTAGTCAACCACACTGACCCAGTTGCGGATTGGTCGACTACGCATACACCATAGAATTTCTTCGCAGATGTATACAGGTTGCCTCGTGATGTTTTCCTTCACCGTAGGAGCGTCAGACAAATGTACATACGAAATTCGAAAAACACAGTCGTATATGGCGGTCTCGAACCCGGACCGGTCCCGATTGGAAGGCAAGTGCAGAGTCCACAGCGCCACCGATGCTCTCCATAACACATTAAAACCACTTTATTAAAAATGTGCAGGTTCTATAATTAGCTGTTTTGAAGTAATAGTCACTTGGATATAATATATTCGTGGAATGCAACCTGGAGACGCATTTTTAACAGACTTCGAAAAAGGAAGAGGTTCTTTGTTCGACTGTATCTATTTTTTATGTTTGTTTACCGATTACTCCGCCATTTGTCGATCCGATTTTTAAAATAATTTTTGTAATCGAAAGAGTACACTCCCGAGGTGGTACCATTGTCACTATATCATGATCGGATGATGGGATCCCAGGAAAATCGAGGGAAACCCTTAAATTTCATAGGTGTCAAATCCAACGTGTTTCATGTTTTCTGAAGATATTCAGGTATTTGCAACTGATTATTATCATGTTACTGAGCTGATGATGAAAAGTTTCTGGAAATAATTCTTTCAATGCTGTTTAAATTGAAAATTGTTTTATTTTAAGCTATTCTCGTGTTTGCATATGTCTAAAATTTACTAAAAAGATAAAAAACATCAACAACATACAATCATACAACATCACAGTTTTATATTGAACTCTTGTTCTAAGATTGAAGTCGGTAACCAAGCAATGATTACCTCGAGAGATATAAAAAATATGAGAACGAATGAAGTAAGTTAAAATTTGGCACTAACTTAAATATAACTGTAATGATGTTATGTATTTTTATATTATTTATGACTTTTTAGTGTTTTTGAAGTCGGTTTTTGAATCATTAGAAGTGAATCTTGAATTCAAACACGAATACAAATCAAGTACGAAATTATTTTCCACTGTTCCCAATTTTAAAGAGTTTTGAATCACTCGAATTCAGTATTGTCATTAAAAACAAACTCTATATTAGGATCCGTTTCACGCAGATAAAATAAAAAGCAATACGCAATAAGTAACTCATTAATTTAGAAAACCGACAATGAATCGCGCGTAAAACGGAACGTTTATGCGTTACTTACTACTAGTAGAAAAACGATTGAAATTCACGGAATGAATATTCAATAAGTACATAGTGAATTTAGAAATAATTCGAATCTATCGGTACAGGCCGCACCGATCTGTCAAATCCCTAAATGAAGACAGAAATGTGAAAATCTTTTATTCAAATTTCCTATTGTTCTATCTCGTCAATGTTGTTGTTCATGCACGTCTTGTATATAATTATCATAAATTAATTATCTTTACTGCGTGAATAACCACGCTATTCTAATATTTTAAGAGACTTTACGATTTCGAATACGAATTTGAATTCTATTGTAAAAAAAATGATTATAGAAAATTAGTATAGACTGTTTTTACTGCGGGAAAATATGAAATAAAATAATATAATAATATTTATTTCTCTTAAGTAGCTCTCCATCCCGTAGGATTTTTTTACATCAATGTGTTATGTTTAATTATTTAAGAGTTAAAACCGACATTAATTCCCGAGTTATTTTTTTGTTATCCTTTAACTTCCTAGAAGCGAAATTCAGAAAAGATGAAAGGATTTTTAAAATCCGTTCAGTATTTCCCCGGTTTATCGTCTACAAACAAATAAACAAATCTTTCCTTGATTTAAAAAAGTATTTAATTCAAATACCGCTTCGGACCTGGTGTTTACGACTATATCAAATGTTTTATTTTGTTTTATTAAAAAAACATTCTGACGTTTTATTAATTAGGTAGGTAACTTTGATTACACATGTATCGAAGTATAGATTATCCAAGGTTTGCAATCCAACATTGCGGATTAGTCGACCTCACATACGAGTACACCTTTGAATTTCTTCGCAGATGTATGCATGTTGCCTTACGATGTTTTCGTTAACCGTAAGATTGTCGGATAAATATACATATTATTATGAAATTCGAAAAACGAAAAACACATATTTTCTAAACAAGAATACCACATATTCACGTAGAATTATTAAATTGTTTAAAAAAAATTGTTTGTATTTTACAAACTTATGCCAAGATATCAATTGTTCGTTACCAACACTGGGCTGCCCTAGTATTGGTAACAAACAATTGATATCGCCATTAATAAAAAAATGAAGTATACAAAGAACTTTAGCAAAGTACAAATTTAAAAAGTAATGGGACGTTTAGTAAAAATATTTAACGGTAGCAGAAAAAAAAATTCAGAAAATTTCATAAATACTTGCAAACTGTGTATCAATAGATAAACCTCCGTAGGACAACTATTATGTAATGACCGCCTCCGTGGACAAGTGGTTGAAACCACCCGGTACTGATCTTGAAGTCCGGGGTTCGATTCCCCGTGGGGGCAGAAGTTTTCTGTTTGGTTTGGTTGGTGGTGAGGATATTGCCTACGTTTGTTGCCATCAACATAATAATGTTAATAAAATTGTTTAACAATGTTAATAAAATTGTTGTGTTCCGACAATTGAGGTAAGATTTCTAGTGGCAGTTCCTCAGAGTCCTGGTAAAGCTCATTTCCTTCTTTGGCCTTATCGTCACTTACCATAAGATGAGACGAATGCCTAGCCTGTTCTGTGGAAAGATTTTTTTTTATACATTTGCTCAAAAAAAGTCTATCATGCGTGTTTAGCATGCGGAAAGTTATTCTTTTCCGAACTGGTGCTTTTTTGTTTTCCTTCAGCATATAACCTCCAAATGTTCATGCAAGTTTTTTTACAAAAAGGTTTTCCGTACAGAATTCGTGTATGAACTGACTATTTTACAGCGTAAATACTATTTAATACATTTATTAAAGTTAAAATAAACGCCGCCCTGGGGCAGTTCAAGCGCGTTACGTCACCAACTTACTACAATGTTAATTATTAATTCTCCAAGGATTAAAATGTTTTTCATGATTTCCTTTCCTCATTCGATGCACGTATGAAATTATCATTTCCACACGTCCCTATTGTTAAACCGCGCCTTTGGTTTCGTTCAACAAACCGGGACTCTTGAAGAAATGACATACTTTCCGCACTCGTATCGAAATGTACTATTAATCTTGGGCTTGTGCATTTGTCTACGTGATTGAATAATTTGCATTCGTAAAACAACCAATTTTCATATAAGTACGTCTGTCTTGAGCCGATTTCAAAAGCGTATTTCAAAGAAGCTTATAGAGTGATTGAATAATTTTTATTCATAAAACAACCAACTTTCATATAAGTACGTCTGTCTTCAGCCGATATCAAAAGCGTATTTCAAACGTACGTATATACACTACTTCTCCGAACGCCACTTTATTAATATCACAAACAATCAAAATAAAATAAACAGAATACAGCAATGATATTACAACAGCCATACTTGTCTAAAATTATACCAAGTCCCCCGACGCGAATTCAAAACATCTGTCGCCAATGCCCGCTTCGGTCCGCTGGTAATGCGAGATATTTCCTGAAATTTATGAAAGTCATTCATCAGCTTTTCCGATACGTTTCCGGACGATCAACGATTTTTGTTGACAATTAATCAAAGACGAGCCGTCGATTCCTTTTTTTTTGAACGCAAACATGATGGAGTGACTGAAAGGGTGCGAAACATCGTGCAATATTTTATATCGTGACATCTGAAATGGATTGTGCAAAATAATTGAATGGCTCAGTTGATTATTTTGTTAACACACTGGGGAGTAGAAAACATTTTGGAGCAAGCTACTCGTATATGAATTAAAAACTAAATTAAAGTTTACAAAATAACAAACACAAGTCACTTTAAGCCTTTTCACTTCTATTTGGCGATTGTATTAAAGTGAAACTATTTTACATCGCTTCAAATTTTTACTTTCATCTATCGCATGTCGCATTACGCTAAAAGAAGAGATCTTTAATTTCACTGCTTCATTTAATACGGTGGCAGTAGTTCAGTGCTGGTATAGAGCATTATTTTTCTCATAAACTTGTTATTTTATTATTTTGTTTTTTATTGCTTTTTGTTTATTTTATTAATTGTTTTTTTTATTATTAATTAGTTTTTTTATTAATAATTTTCTATTCAGAAGAAAAAAATAAAATGAAAAAGATAAATAAAGTTAGGATAAATTAAATAATTTTCCGAAAATTTTCAGTTAAATGCCTACAATGCGAAAAAAGTTTTCAATTCTCTGCTACTATCATTGCAATTAATTTCTGCAGTGCACTAATTTCTTAATAATTTTATCTGTATTTGAATGATGATTTCTTAGGAACACAATTTTAATGACTGTTTTACATGCGTATGTTCTTGTTTATTCATTGGGAATATGCGCATATCTATAATGAAGAATCATCATTCAACCCATACACCTTAGTCTCACTACTGGGCACGGGGTCTCTCTCAGGGTGAACGACGGAACAATTTGTTGATATTTTAATAGATTGTTCAGACTGAACTGCACACTCTTTTTCCGCGATTTCAAAGTTGATTCTATGGGATCAATTTGATGGTCTTAACAATTTATCTAATTTCGCTAGTTCTTTTGGGAATATCTTATGTTGTTTACACAAAAAAAAAACAATTACTACAATACGGTGAAACAAAGTTACAATCTTAAATAGCTGAAAAATTTAATCTCATAAACACGTCATAAGAGCAGAAGTCTAGCAATAAATCGCTCACATCACAATAAGAAACTATTGCTTTATTGCTACTGTGAATATGCATCAATATATCTGTTGTTCTGGCGTTGTTTTCGTCGTTACATTGTGTTGTTCGATACAGTGCATCGTAAGATTGCACTTTAAAGTTTTGTCAGTAATAAACCATGGTTTAATCGGGAGGTTCCATCCTGCCATGTACAAATGTGCTTTTCGTTTTTCGAATTTGATTATGTACATTATCCGACGCTCTTATGGTGAAGGAAAACATCATGAGGCAACCTGCACACATGTGTATGTGATGTCGATCAATCCGCACCGTAGGATGTTTAGACCTTAGCCAACCACGCTGGCCGTGGTTATCCTAAATTAGGGTAGGCACGAGCCCTTCGGTGGAGATGTATAATGAGCTGTGATGATGAATGGTCCGTATGATTGGAGCTATACCCCATTTTAACCGACCGACTTCAAAAAAGGAGGAGGTTCTTAATTCGATGCGTATGTTTTTTTGTGTGTATGCTACGCGATTACGCCGCCAATTGTGAACCGATTTTCAAAATTATTTTTGTATTCGTAAGAGTATACTCCTGGGGTGGTCCCAAGGTCACCAAAGTCAGGATCCGATAATAGGATTCCATGAAAATCGATCGAAAGATTTCATTCACTAAAAAGTAAAAAATATTTTACAAAAAATAAAAACCAACTTCAAGAACACTGAAAAGTTAAAAATAATATAAGAATAGGTACAGACAACATCACACTTCTATAATTATTGAAGTCTGTCCCAAATTTTAAAACTTTCTAGATAATTGTTGGCACCGATTTCAATATATAAGTGTGATATATGTACCTACTCATATATTATTTTTAACTTTTCAGTGTTTTTAAAGTCGGCTTTTTATTTTGTAGGACTCAAAATCCATCATAATCACTTTCAGTCGTACAGTCAGTGCAGCGTAGTAAGTACTAGATTCTGTGACAAATGTGCTATAAAATGGTTTTATAAATTCAATTATTTGTATCAAACATGGTAATATTGTTGATGGCGTGAATCATTACAGTGTATATTTTAATCTCGTGTTTTTTATTTTCATTTATGGAAACTTTAGATGATCAAACATGCTTGTCAAGTAAGTATGCTATGTAGATGTAAGATCAAAAATGCTTATCAAGCATGCGCACTCACTTTCATCGTAGTTACCACGTATCATCGCAAGCACATCAACCTTGGTTTTAAGCGGTTTAAGCATTGCTTGAGCATTGATTAAGAGCGTCGGTGGCGCTGTGGTTTCGCACTTGCCTTCCAATCGGGGGGTCGGAGTTCGAGACCCGCCATGTAGCAATGTGTTTTTCGTTTCGAATTTCATATGTACATTTTGTCTGACGCTCCTACGGTGAAGGAAAACATCGTGAGGCAACCTGCATACATCTGCGAAGAAATTCAATGATGTATGTGAAGTCGACCAATCCGCACTGTGCCAGCGTGGTTGACTAAGGCCTAATCACCCTAACATAGGGTAGGCTCGAACCCCTCGGTGGGGACGTATATGAGCTGTGATGATGAAGCATTGCTTGACAAGCACGTTAAATTCGCGCTTATTAAGCTATGCTTGGCAGTCTAAGGAGCCCATATTTTTTTTTGGGTCGCTTTCGGTATTTGTGAGTACTAACCTTAAGAAATGATTTCGGGGATAAAACTATTCTTCATCCTTCCCCACACAGCTCAAACTATCTCCATACCAAATTTCATCTAAATCGGTGCAGCGGTTATTGATTCCCCATACAAACTTCCAACACCTTTTCTCCCCCTTGAGGCGTGATTTTTGCGATAAAGGCTATCCTGTATCCGTCTCCTGGTTCTAAGCTACTTCCCCACCAATTTTCAGCCAAATCGGTTCAGCCTTTCTTGAGTTATAAATGATGTAACTAACACGACTTTCTTTTATATATAAAGATATATTTTTTGTTTCAGGAACGATAATAGAAGTTGCTGGTCACTCACTTCTGCTTAGCAGTTGAACTGAATTAAGGTAAGACACTTGACAAAGTTTCTTACAATTCGGTACCTACATTTTTTTAGATTAATTTCGAAAAAAGATTAATTTTAGTCGAACCATGGTAGTAGAATAGTGTAAACTTTTTTCTTGAGCTAAGATAGAACACAAATAAACATAAATAATACTAACGCATGCACATATACATTGATACCGCATAGTTCAATTTTATAATATGTTTATCATATTAGAATATGCTTTAGTCAATGGTGATAACAAACTCTACATTTAATAATTTTAGAGCGAAATTAATTAAAAAACAATAACACTGGGATTTCGATGTTAAAAATTATTTCAAGATGGACTTATAAAAACTTATCCAATTTATCTATTATTTTGATAAAAATAAAAAATGGTTTCTTTCCGAAAGATTCTTGAATATTCTAACATAAGCAACAATCCCTTTTTTATAAAAATGTTTTATTTTCTACAGCTCTACAAGCCCCTTTTTAACTTCCTAAATTTGGCCCTAGCCTACCAACAAATCAATGTTTGTAATGTTTAATATTTTCAGGTGAAACTTAATATAGTGTTTGCTTGTAATCTTAATCGCCTGTCATATTGGATAGAGTTTATCTCTTAAGGCGCTACTTTCCCGTTTTCGAACAATTTCTATTTCATGTATCGCCACAAATATAAACCGTATAGTTTTAAAATTAATATTTATGATATTGCTGAACATTTTATCTAAATATTTAAAGGCAGAAACATGATTAATAATATTTCAGTCGCTAGAAAAAATCAAATGTCACTCTGTTCAATGTTTTAAAACAGCTTTGAATTAGAAAATATAATAATAAATGATATAAAAGTTTTACCAATAGATGTACACGGTAGCTGGTACACGGTAGCTGGTACACGGCCGCTACTTGAGGAACGATGTGACCTGCCCATTACCACAAAAATTGCCAACTTAACGGAGGGAGACTCTGTACCAGAGTCATCTGATTGGGTACCTCCGTCTTACCTATTTCAGCCGCGAAACAGCAGTGCTTGCATTGCTGTGTTCCGGTTTAAAGGGTAGGAAATGGCAGTGAGATTACTGGGTACCGTGACTTTACATCTTATGGCACAAGTTGGCAACATACACTGTGGTTCTTGTTGGGGTTGTAGTTTTGCTGGGAATCTCACAAGAGCTACATGTATTATAGGAGACTGTTACCACTTATCATCAGGTGGTCAGTTTGCTTGTTTACCACTTAGTTGCAATAAAAAAAGTATAGCCCTCTCCATTGCTCTTTGAGTAAAATTGAGCCTTATGAGGCCAATTGTAACTGGTCCCGTCTCAGTTACGTACGTCATCACTGGCAACATGCACGAATCGAAATCTCGCACCCACTCTTAACCAGAAACTCATAACTGGAATATTATGTAGCGACTCATAACTGACTTGAGTACCCACTCACAGCCACAATATATTTTAAAATTATAAAATATTTAATTTACAGGAATAACTAACAAGCGAACGTAACGATTTTTGTCTTGAAACATAGAGTAACAGTACTGTGTACATTATTCCAAAGACTATGATTGTTCAAGGTGGCACAAGTAAAAGTGTAAGCTTCTCTGGCAGAACACAAAGCAAACCTGTGAACAATCACGTTCGCCCGGACAGATAAGAGCCCTCCGTTCGCGCCGTACAGAATGCCACGGGGCGATACCACCTGGGCGGAAAGTACCAATGTTAAATAATAATAATAATATTTTTTTTAATTTCCAGTAAACAATTACGTAAATTCCGCATCTTAGAATTTCACAAAAACCTATGCTTAAAAAAACATTTTATTGTGTTGCATCCGCAGCCGCACTAGGAGAAACTGTATTACGGCTTGCAGCGCTCTCCCTAAAATTTATATAATAAGCACGTTGCAACTAGTATATAGTATTCGTTCATAATTATACTTACATATAGAATTTACATTTACATTATTCAATACCATTAAAATAGAATAAAAATACCTAATAAAATTAACAGCACTAGTGATGGAAGTCCTCTTTTTGAATATAATGAGTATGTGTGTGTGTGTATGTAAGAGGGTGTGTAACATAAGTAATTATGTCTTTCAAATATCGATTTAATAACAAAATATAACATTCACAGTATGCAATCAATTAAAATAGATACCTAATTAGTGTTTTATAATATAATTTAAAAAAATAAAATGTCAGTTCAAAAATAAAATGTTTCATTTAATTAATAATAATACCAGGTAATAACAAATTTAAATTAATCTCTATATATAATAAAATCGTAGGGGTACAAAAATCTGTAATTGCGAAATATTAAGAAAAAAAATACACAGGTCGCCTTAAAATCATTAGCAGAACACGATAGAATAGTTTTTTTTAAATTGTTTGTTTGTTGGTTTGTTTGTTTGTTTTTTTGTCTGTTTGTCCGGAAAGATCTCCGAAACTACTGGACAGAATTTGATATGGCTTACACCACAATGCTTAGAATTTTCCGGAAGAACATTTAGGCATAATTTCGTTTCTTTAAATTCACTTTTTATTTTTAGTGAAAAAATACCATATAAAATTTTCGAATTGGGTTTAGGTAGAAAAACAACATGGCGCACGTGAAATTATTTTGACAAGTCTGTCACATAGTACAGAGAGAAGGTATTTTCTTCCACGAAGAAAAGGCAATGGAACTACGCCATATAGCCTGATCTTAAGTAATTGGATTTCGAAAATTAAGGCAGGAATGTAGTGTTTCACATAGTACAAATAAAATTTAATATTTTCTGTTAATGGCTGTGCCCAACTGGATTTCGCCAACAAAATTGTCTTTTTCTTATGTCGTACCGTGGTGGTAAGGCAAAAAGATCAAGCCATACAACCAATGTATAAAGCATTTTTTATGATAATACTTATCGAGTGACCATAAAATTTGTAGATTGGTTTAATTCTTGACTAATTTTCACAAAATCGGTACAATTTTTGAAATATTTGAAATGTTGAAAAATGAAGATACTCTTTTTAAGGTATTTTGAAAAGTGTTTGTTTACGCTCGAGGAAGAGCGAGTGGCAACACTGCATTATAGTCTGTGCAGTGAGAGCCTTTTGGCGGCCGGCCGCATGTAACATGTCAGTTGAGTCGAGTCGAATACGGAATGACATTGTTAGAGGTTATGTCCGGGCCGCAATAAATTATCCAACAAATAGTATAGTATTGCGCGGCGCACCAAGTGATTGTTGGTGCGAGGTTCCGCAAAGCTTTAGTGTCGGGGAATAGTGTATCAAGCTTTGTGTTCGTTAATGAGTTCGGGTATTGGTGGCCTAATAGGCAAGTGTACCATCCGGTTCGGTCAGACAGCAGAACTTCAGGAGCCGCGACTTCCTTCGAGCTAGCTCAGGAGTCCACCGGCTACATACGGAGACCAATCGGATCCAAGGTAAGTAATGCCAATTTTCTAAGAGCTAGAGTAGTCGGTGAATAAAATTCAGCAATACAAGTCGGTGAAACGCCGACGTGGCGGAGTCTACTTTGGGCATCACCATCTTTTGGTAGCAGAGCGTGGTTTTTAGATTTGAGTGGTTGATTAGTATTGTACAATTAATATTGTAATCTTGTTGGTTGTCCAAATGGGCAATACATATTAATTGGTTTTTGATTGCTGATTTTAAACCGACTACAATCTCATTTGTGGACCGATCTCCCTAACTAGTTGTCATTGTCATTGTATATGAAAAATTGGGGTTAAATGCCTTTGTTGTTCTAGTTAAGTTCTAGCATATACCTATATTTGATTTTGGTTTGTTTTTTCATATCTTTGTTTTGCCCTTGAATATTTTGTTTGTTAAGTTGTAAACTTATACTTGAATTTAATTTGTTGAAAAAATTTTGCTGCTAAATGACTTTGCTGTTGTTGTAATACACTATTTTGCTGTGTTAAGTTTTAGCATTTACATTTGATTTTGTTTTGTTTGCCTTTGAATATTATGTTTGTTAAGTTATTGACTTAATACTTGAATTTAATTTGTTTGAAAATTCTGTTGTTAAATGCCTTTGTTGTTCTAGTTAAGTTCTAGCATTTACACTTGATTTTGGTTTGTTTATATATTTTGTTCTGCCTTTGAAGTTCCTCCCGATCTGTTTTATTGTCTGCGGTTGTCGGTCTGTTTGTCCGTGTATTATTATAGTGTTTATTAATTTTGGTGCAAAATGGTCCCGCCAGTCAGCCCGCTTAGTGGTGCCCGCGCGGGTGCACAAAAGATTTTGAGATGGTTTGCTAGTGCCGTCGCTTTGGTAGACCGACCAGACCGAGAACAGGCTTTGTTAATTCGGCATGAGGGAGTACCTGCTCGCTTGAAGGAATTGGAGCAGCTTTTCGTTGCTCATCAACAATATCTGCTCGACCACCCAGCCGAGGGTGCCGCTGAGTTGCGGGCAGTCCACCAATTTAATGCCGATTATGATCAGTGTTTTGAACAGGTGGATGTGATTATAAACAAGGCTCAGGCAATCCTATCCACCCGGAGGGGTGAGTCGTGCACGCCCGGGGAGGTCAAGCCTACCCCGGCCGGCTTGCTGGGCAGACTGCCCACTTTAGACATCCCAACCTTTGATGGGAACCTGGCTTCTTGGATGGGGTTCATTAACCTCTTTGATAGCCTGGTTCACTCGAGGGACGACCTGTTCCCTAGCCAGAAATTGGCCTATTTGCTCTCTGCCTTACGTGGAGAGGCTGGTGTGCTTGTCCAGCATCTACCTGTCAACGATGACAGTTATGAGATTGCAAGGGCGTTGTTGACCGCCCGGTATCAGAATGTTCGCTTGCTAGCGGACACACATGTGGCTGCCATTTTAGGGCTGCCACGAGTATCGCGGGTCTCCTCATTGAGGAAGGAGATTTTGAACCCGCTGCAAAGCGCTATTAACGCGCTCAAACGACTTGATCTACCGGTGGACCAGTGGTCCTTTATTTTGCTCCACCTCATCCTCGATAAGCTTCCCATGGAGATGAAGGGGCGCTTTGAACAAAGGTATGGGGGCAATAGTGCCTCGTACCTCCCCCCCTTCTCGGATCTCCTCAGATTTTTGGAGGATTAGTATCGGATGACCGACCACTTGGATCTGGCTCCTATACCGGGACCGAGTACAGGCCGCTATGAGGCGACCCGGGCAGCGCCACGGAGAGAGCGCCGCCCGTACAAGCAGTATACTGCAGTGCGGCAGAACTCTCCACACGGGGAGAGGCCGATGCCTTGCAAGTGTTGCAAGCGGGATGGCCATCGTTTGCCGGCCTGTCTCAAATTTGTTGGCCTACGCACCGAGGGGCGTAGGAATATGGCCAAGCAGCGGAATTGATGCTACCGCTGTCTGGGGGCTCATATGGCATCGGCTTGCCCCCACCCACGAGATTGCCACTGTTGTGGAGGGGCCCATCATCCCCTCTTGTGCTTTAACAATAGAGACGCTCGTGAGGTGGTAAGAGAGAGGGACTCGCACACGGGCGGGGGCCCTTGTAGGCCACCCACATCTCCGAGGAGATCGGAGGGGCGTGCCACCCCTCCGCGGAGATTGGACAGGCGCCTCCCCTTCAGTGAGAGGATTGGGCGCCCCACCCCCCCTACGGGTGGGGGGGATCGACGCGCCGCTTATGAGGCGCCACCGCGGGATTGGGCCGCGGTTATTAGGGAGCCACGTCGGGAGCCGATACGCTTCTCTCCCCCTCTGATGGAGAGACCCCGGTTGTCACGGGCTCCCCCAACTTTCGCCCATCATGGGCACCGCCCGGCCCCCCGATGCCGCTTTGATCGGGGCCAGTACGTGCCGGATTGGGACCCGCTCGAGCGCCTTGAGCGCCCTACTCCTCCGCCGCGCACGCAATTTTCCTTGAACCCCCCTTCCCCCCCCCCCCCCCGTTGCGGGGAATGCTGGAGGATTTTCATTAAACCAACTGTCGGCTGCAACCCCCCCACAGGAGCAGGTGCTGTTACCAACAGCCTCCGTACAGGTGTGGGGCCCGAGGGGCACTTTTGTTTTAGTTCGCGCCCTTTTGGATACGGGAGCTCAGGGTTGCATTGCCTCCAGCTGGCTGGTCCGGCAGTTGAGTTTGAACACATCTCCATACCTTGAATCGGTACGGGGAATCGGAGACCTGCGGATCCCGGATCCGATCGGTCAGGTTTTGTTCTCCTTTTCCCCCCACTTCTCCTCAGCGCCTAAAATTGGCGCTACCGCGATTGTTTTTGAGAAGGTTGTTGGTCAGCTTCCGCAACAGCACGTTTCGCGCGCTGTCGTTGATGCGACATCAGGATTGACCTTGGCTGACCCTTCCTTCCACCGAACCGGTCCGATTCACTTATTGCTCGGTGCCGATGTTCTAGGCCGCGTGTATTGTGGGAAGAGGAGAGAGTTACAGAAGGGTGGGCTGGTAGCCTTATCTACATTGCTTGGGTTTGTAGTGATGGGACCAGTTAGGCATAACCCACCATCTCCATCGGTGGACAGTTACATAAATATTAGCTCTACATTATCGGATGTCCTTCAACGGTTTTGGGAGGTGGAAGAGCCACCTACCGTGAAGCGAGTGAACCCCTTGGACGAGGAGTGTGAATTGTTCTACCAGAACAATACAGGTCGCCTTCACTCGGGACGGCTGATCACTCGTTTGCCCTTTTTGTCAGTTCGCCCCTCACTTGGCAGCTCCCGGCCGTTGGCCGAGAAGCGGCTGCTGTCCATGGAGCGTCGTATGAGTAGGAACTCCGACCTCAAACAGAAGTATGTCGACTTCATGCGAGAATATGAGCAACTGGGGCACATGTCGGTCTCGCGACTGGACTGGCGAAACGAGGAACATAATTTTCTTCCTCACCACGCGCTTTTGAAACCTTCCACCGGGAAGATACGCGTTGTTTTTGATGGGTCAGCTCCTACGTCTACCGGAGTTTCGCTGAATCAATGTCTGCATGCTGGACCGAAGTTGCACCACGAGGTGGGTGATGTATTGACCAACTTCCGTCGCCATGCCGTCGTCTTTGTGACCGATATCCGGATGATGTTTCGGCAGACTGTGATTCACCCGGACGATAGACGATATCAGCTCATATTATGGAGGGAGGATCCCAGAGATCCCATGCTAGTCTACGAGCTGAACACCAATACATACGGTTTGCGTTCGAGCCCCTTTGTGGCAATTCGCTCACTTGTGGAACTCGCTGAACGTGAGCGGTTACGATACCCTCGCGCATCCTTGGTTCTCAAGGAGGATGCATTTGTGGATGATATTTGTACGGGCTCCTCTAGTGTCGAGGAAGCCTTGATTTTGCAAGATGAACTAATTGCTCTTCTCGGGGCTGGTGGTTATGAACTGAGGAAGTGGATGTCCAACTCACCTCAGCTTTTGTGTGACTTGCCAGACGACCACCAGCAGGAGCCTCATATTTTTGAGAATGCCAACACTCCAGATTTACTATCTGTTTTGGGAGTGCAATACAGACCTGTCCAGGACACGTTCACCTATCGATTGGAGCTGCCAAGCCCCAAGGTCTGGACGAAACGGTTAGTTTTGTCTACAGTAGCTCGTACCTTTGACCCAAATGGCTGGATTAGTCCCGTAGTGTTTTGGATGAAGTGCTTCCTACAGGAACTTTGGTCAGCCGAAGTGTCGTGGGATGAGCCCCTCTCGGGCCGTTTGCTGCGAGATTGGGAGTCCTTCATGTCGTCTCTCCCCGACATTAACCGGGTTAGTATCACTAGACATATACTGCCTAAGGGGCGGTTTACGGCCAGCCTTCATGGCTTTTGTGACGCGTCTGAGAGTGGATACACAGCCGTCGTATATATCCGGACGGTCGATGATAGAGGAGCTGTTAAGCTCCACTTGCTAATTGCTAAGAGTAAGGTTGCTCCACTTCGGACTCGATTAACGATTCCGAAGTTAGAATTGTCTGGAGCTACTCTTCTGGTTCGTTTGATGAACCACGTTGTCGACACCCTGGGACGTAGTGTGGACTTTGAGTCGCTCTTTGCTTGGTCCGACAGACAGGTTGTCCTGTGTTGGATTAAGAACTCCGTCCACTCCCTGGAAGTATTTGTGGCCAATCGGGTATCCCAAGTACAGGCCTCGAAGGCCACGTTGATTTGGCGCCACGTGCCAGGTGAAATAAACCCTGCTGACTGTGCATCACGTGGCAGCGAAGCCCCTCAGCTTATTGACCACACTCTGTGGTGGGGTCCCGAATGGTTGTTACAGCCGTCTTGGCCTTCCACACCAGCTGTGGTGAAGATACCAAATCCGGGCTTGCGTGTTCACGCTGTCGAGACTATGGCGGCTCCAGAGCGGGAATTTTTATTAGACCGCTACAGTTCTCTGGACAAGTTGCTCGGCGTGACCGCTTGGATAAGAAGATTTATTCGAAATTGTCGACGGCCTCAGGACAAAGATTTGTGTCCGGTCCTCTCTCCGCAGGAGCGCCATGATGCTCTTTTGCATTGGGTGCGTATGACCCAGTCTAGAGCGTTTGAACCGGAACTTAAGATTTTCCGTACCGGGACGTCCAAATTGAAGGGACCCTTGGTGCGTTTGACTCCCTTTCTGGATGATAAGGGATTGTTGCGTGTAGGAGGCCGATTGAGGCGCGCTAACTTGCCTTATAGATCACGTCATCCCCTGTTGCTCCCCAAGGACGGACCATTGGTGCGATTGTTGATCATTGATCGCCATGTGAAGAATGCTCATGCCGGATGTAATGCATTGACTGCGCTCCTCCAACGGGAGTTTTGGATTTTGTCAGCGCGAAGAATCATCCGATCTGTTATCTTTCGATGTCTGCCCTGCTATCGTTTACGCCCCGAGACGATGCAGCCCCAAGTGGGTGATTTGCCTGCTGATCGTGTGAATGAATCGATGACCTTCTTAGGAGTTGGAACTGATTTTGCGGGACCATTCACTATAAAAACGTCGCGACTCCGTAATACTAAGACTGAAAAGGCTTACTTGTGTGTGTTTGTTTGTTTGGCCACTAAAGCCGTTCATTTGGAGGTGGTGAGTGCACTCACCATGGACGCTTTCTTAGCAGCGTTAGGCAGATTTGTCTCCCGCCGGGGACTGCCTTTTTCTAATTCGGTCCGATTGTGGGACGAACTTCAAGGGCACTGATAGACATATAAGAGAAGTTTGTGAATTTTTAGATAAAAATAATATTGAGATCGGATCCACACTCTCCCGTAGGGGGGTAACATGGCGATACTCCCCGCCGTCCTGCCCTCACTGGGGAGGGATTTTTGAATCTGTTGTTAAGGCCGCCAAGACTCACCTTCGCCGCGTTATTGGGGAGACTATTCTCACGTTTGAGGAACTCGCGACGGTGTTTCATAAGATTGAGGCGGTTCTCAACTCGCGTCCGTTATGTCCGTTGTCTACCGACGCGAACGATTTGCAGGCCCTCACGCCGGGCCATTTCTTGATAGGCAGACCACTTAACGCCCTGCCCGAGTATCCGTATAGAGATATCAATCCAGGACGCCTTTCGCGGTTTGAGTTGCTCCAGCAGCTTACCCAGAGCTTCTGGCGCCGCTGGCACCTTGAATACTTACACATTTTGCAACAGCGCGTTAAGTGGTCAGATAAGACAAACCCACCGAGGGTTGGAGACCTTGTGTTAGTGAAGGACCCAAACCTGCCACCCTTACGTTGGCGTCGCGGACGCATTGTCCAACTTACTCTAGGGTCTGATGGTGTGCCCAGGTTTGCCGAGGTCCTAGTTGGGGATTCTGTTTTGAAGCGCGCGGTCGCTACTCTTTCTCGCCTCCCCTTAGACTGATTTGGCGGACAGTCCGGGACTGTCCGGAGCGGGGGGATGTTTACGCTCGAGGAAGAGCGAGTGGCAACACTGCATTATAGTCTGTGCAGTGAGAGCCTTTTGGCGGCCGGCCGCATGTAACATGTCAGTTGAGTCGAGTCGAATACGGAATGACATTGTTAGAGGTTATGTCCGGGCCGCAATAAATTATCCAACAAATAGTATAGTATTGCGCGGCGCACCAAGTGATTGTTGGTGCGAGGTTTCGCAAAGCTTTAGTGTCGGGGAATAGTGTATCAAGCTTTGTGTTCGTTAATGAGTTCGGGTATTGGTGGCCTAATAGGCAAGTGTACCATCCGGTTCGGTCAGACAGCGGACTTCAGGAGCCGCGACTTCCTTCGAGCTAGCTCAGGAAGTCCACCGGCTACATACGGAGACCAATCGGATCCAAGGTAAGTAATACCAATTTTCTAAGAGCTTGGTAGTCGGTGAATAAAATTCAGCAATACAAGTCGGTGAAACGCCGACGTGGTGGAGTCTACTTTGGGCATCACCAGTGTTATATGTTTTTACATTAGGACTAAGGAATCATATGGAATGAATGGGGTGTAAGGGGTTCCAAATATCACCTATTGGGACCCAAGCCAACCTCACCTGCACGCGGTGCACCCTGCTATATAACAGACGAGGCTCTGGCGCTCCTCACCAACCCGCACTGGACCAGCGTGGTGGGAGACGGCCCAAAACCCCCCCATGAACTTAAACCTAAAACAAAGGCCCCAAGTGCCCGGCGGTTCTGGAGGCCGTGCCGGCGGTGACGGACGTCGACGCGGTACTGGGACCTGGGGTGCAAAGATCCCCCGTCAAACGACCTTGGCCCTGGCCACATATAACGCGCGCACACTGCGGACCGAGGAGAAGCTGCTGGAACTTGAAAAGGAACTAAGCAGGATTCGCTGGAGTGTAGTGGGACTGTCCGAAGTCCGAAGAGAGGGTGAGGACACGATGGTTCTCAAATCCGGCAACCTGCTCTATTTCCGGGAGGGCGAAGACATGTCCCAAGGTGGTGTCGGATTTATCGTCCACAGGTCTCTTGTGAACAGCGTTGTACAGATCGGAAGTGTGTCGAATAGGGTGGCGTACCTTATACTCAGAATTACCAAACGGTATTCGTTGAAGGTCATACAGGTATACGCCCCGACCTCGACGCACCCCGACGAGGAAGTGGAAGCCATGTATGAGGACATTTCTCGGGCAATACATGCTTCCAAAACTCACTACACCGTTGTCATGGGAGACTTCAACGCAAGGCTAGGCAAGCGTGGCGATAGTGAGTTGAAAGTGGGGCAATTTGGAGCTGGAATCCGGAATTACCGTGGTCAAATGCTAGCCGATTACATGGAGAGAGAGGGACTCTATATGATGAACTCTTTTTTCAAAAAACGGCTGCATCGAAAGTGGACCTGGAAATGTCCGGATGGCGTGACAAAAAATGAGATTGACTTCATCATGTCGACTAAGACTCGCATTTTCAATGACGTCTCAGTGATCAATGCGTTCAACACGGGAAGCGATCACCGAATGGTGAGAGGCGCATTGAATCTTAACGTAAAAGCTGAGAGGTATCGACTGATGAAGTCAACGCTCCGTCCTGAAGCCATCCAGATCCAAAATCCCGAACGCTTCCAACTCGAATTGCAGAATCGCTTCGCTTGCCTGGAGGATTGCACGGATGTGGACACATATAATGACAGGTTTGTGGAAACTGTCCTTACGGTGGGTTCGAAGTTTTTCAAACCCAGCCGTACTAAGCAAAGGAGCAAGATCTCAGAGCCGACAATTAAGCTCATGGAAGAAAGGCGTGGGATGGGTCTGCAGTGTTCTGAAGATGCTCGTCGGCGACTCAACAAACAGATCTCGAAGTCTCTGACTCGCGACATACGCCGATCTAATACGGAACGTATTAAGGAAGCCATCGAGCGGAACAAGGGCTCCAAAGTGTTCGCAAGAGATCTGTCACTCGGTCAGAGTCTGCTGACGAAGCTGAAGACAGAGGACGGCAGAGTCGTTACGTCTCGACCTGAGCTTATGGCTGAGATCGAACGCTTCTATGGACAGCTTTACACAACATCGCAGGCACCTGTCATTCAGGCTACAGATCCTAGAGCCAAATTGATCCGGCATTACACCGAAGACATCCCGGACGTCAGCCTATACGAGATTAGTGTGGCTCTCAAACAGCTAAAAAACAACAAGGCACCGGGTGATGATGGAGTTACAGCTGAGCTTTTGAAAGCGGGTGGACTACCAGTCCGGAAAACGCTGCAGAGGCTATTTAACTCCATCATACTCGAGGGCAATACGCCTAAAGCATGGCACAGGGGTGTGGTGGCACTTTTCTTCAAAAAGGGCGACAGGGCCCAGTGGAAGAACTACAGACCCATCACGCTCCTGAGTCATGTATACAAGCTGTTCTCGAGAGTTATCACGAATCGTCTCGCGCGCAGGTTTGACGACTTCCAGCCTCCCGAACAAGCCGGATTCCGTAAAGGCTATAGTACCATAGACCACATCCATACGCTGCGGCAGGTTATACAGAAGACCGAGGAGTATAATCTGCCACTATGCTTGGCGTTTGTGAACTATGAGAAAGCCTTCGATTCTGTCGAGACCTGGGCCGTACTTAGATCACTCCAGAGGTGCCAAATAGACTATCGGTACATCCAAGTGTTGCAGTCATTGTACGAAAACGCCACCATGTCAGTCCGCCTTCAGGACCAAAACTCGAAACCAGTACGACTTCAGCGTGGTGTGAGACAGGGTGACGTTATATCGCCGAAACTGTTCACAGCCGCGTTGGAGGATGTATTTAAGCTTTTGGACTGGAGAGGACTCGGCATCAACATAAACGGCGAGTACATGACCCACCTTCGTTTTGCCGATGATATCGTAGTCATGGCTGAGACCGTGGAAGATCTAGGCACAATGCTCGAAGACCTCTGTAGAGTTTCCCAACAAGTGGGTCTTAAAATGAACATGGACAAGACCAAAATCATGGTGAATTCCCATGTAGTACCCACTCCTGTGAAGGTTGGCGGCTCTACACTGGAAGTTGTTGACGAATATATTTACCTGGGACAAATAGTCCAGCTCGGTAAGTCCAACTTCCAGAAAGAGGTAAATCGACGAATCCAACTCGGCTGGGCAGCGTTCGGGAAGCTACGCAGCATATTCTCGGCCAATCTACCGCAGTGTCTCAAGACGAAAGTCTTCAATTCGTGCGTGTTGCCAGTGATGACGTACGGAACTGAGACGTGGCCGTTTACAATGGGTCTCATCAGAAGGCTCAATGTCACTCAAAGGGCAATGGAGAGGGCTATGCTCGGGGTTTCTCTACGCGATCGCATCAGAAATGAAGAGATCCGTAGAAGAACTAGAGTCACCGACATAGCCCAAAGAATTGCAAACCTTAAGTGGCAGTGGGCAGGACACATAGCTCGCAGGACTGACGGCCGTTGGGGCGGAAAGGTCCTTGAGTGGCGGCCACGTACCGGGAGACGCAGCGTTGGTAGGCCCCCCACAAGGTGGACCGACGATCTGGTGAAGGTCGCGGGAAGTCGCTGGATGCGGGAGGCGCAGGACCGATCGGTTTGGAGATCCCTGGGGGAGGCCTATGTCCAGCAGTGGGCGTCTCTTGGCTGAAATGATGATGATGATGATAAAGAATCAAACTCTTTCATCCATTTAAAACTATTAAAAGTAATAGATTAATATTGATAATTAAAAAAAATATCTGACTGCAATGTTCTGGGTTACGCGTAGAGGGACGGGACGGGACTCTTGATCCTAATGTCTAAAATGACGGATCACATTTTTTTGGATCCACCCAAGGAACATTGATATCGAACGAAGAACCTAAAAAGTAGAACACATTGAACCTAGCCACGTTGACTTGATTTGACATGACTGCCGAGAAAGTTCGTTTCCAAACCCAGCGATATGCATATCAAATGAAAGGCCTTGATGAGTAGAGCACTATGAACATAGGAAAATGGCCCTAAATTCAACATGGCCGCCGCTCAAATAAAACGGATAAAAGTTCGTTTCCAAACCCAGCAATATGGGTATCAAATGAAAGGCATTGATGAGTAGAGCACTATGAACCTAGCAACATTGACATAAATTCAACATGGCCGCCGCTCAAAAAAGATAGATAAAAGTTCGTTTCCAAACCTAGCAATATGGGTATCAAATGAAAGGCCTTGAAGAGTAGAGCATTAGGAACCTAGCAAAATCGACCTAAATTCAACATGGCCGCCGCTCAAAAAAAAAGGATAAAAGTTCGTTTCCAAACCTAGCAATATGGGTATCAAATGAAAAGCCTAAAAGAGTAGAGCATTATGAACTTAGGAAAATTACTATAAATTCAACATGGCCGCCGCTCAAAAAATGGATAATAGTTCGTTTCCAAATCCAGCAATATGGGTCTCAAATGAAAGGCCTTGATGAGTAGAGCACTATGAACCTAGCAACATTTAGATAAATTCAACATGGCCGCCGCTCAAAAAGGTGGATAAAAGTTAGTTTCCAAACCTAGCAATATGGGTATCAAATGAAAGGCCTTGAAGAGTAGAGCATTAGGTACCTACGAAAATCTACCTAAATTCAACATGGCCGCTGCTCAAAAAAGGTGGATAAAAGTTAGTTTCCAAACCTAGCAATATGGGTATCAAATGAAAGGCCTTGAAGAGTAGAGCATTAGGTACCTTTTTTTTTTTTTTTTTTTTTTTTTTATGGATGGCCCGGCAAATGACCTCCTCACGCCTGATGTTAAGCGGTGAAAGAGGCCCAAATGAGTTGACAGATAGAGTAGGGACGACATCCACTCTCCTACCTGCCCGCCCCTTGCCGGCCCAAAAGATGCTTTTTCACGCCTCTTTTGAAGGAACCCATGTTGTAGGATGGAGGAAACAAGTGCGCAGGTAGAGAATTCCAAGTGTGGGATGAACGACAGAAGAAGGAATCTTGGAATTTCTTGGTACGGTGTGAAAAGGAGGACACAGTGTACGGATGACTCCGAAGGCCCTTACGCGTGTTTCTGTTAAGGAATGGAGAGGGAGGGATAAGGTTAAAGAGCTCCTCAGAGCATTCCCCATGGAACATTCGGTAAAAGGCGCTAAGAGAGGCGATGTCACGACGAAGTTGTAGAGGCTCGAGGGTGTTAGTTGCCTCTACATCGCCAATTATGCGAATAGCGCGACGCTGCAATCTGTCCAGAGCATCGAGGAGGTACTGAGCGGAGCCGTCCCAAAGGTGCGAGCAATATTCCACGCAAGACCTAACCTGAGTTTTATACAACAAGCATAGTTGGTCCGGCGCAAAATACCTACGCACCTTGTTCAGGACACCGAGTTTCCGTGAGGCAGTAGTTATGACGGATTCGATGTAGTCTCTGGGGTTCAGATCGCAGCGAATGTTCATTCCGAGCAAGGTGATGTTGCTCTGTGTGTGAAGGGTTGTGCCCTGAAGAGAAGGAAGGGGGAGGAAAGGTGACCTTTTCGCCGAGAACACGCACACCTGTGTTTTCTTAGCATTGAACTCAACAAGATTGTTGGAGCCCCATTCGGAGACGAGGTCCAGCGTCCTGTTGAGCTCAATTATAAGATTCTGCCTTTCCCTACCAATATCACCACGAGCAGCCCCCGAGGCTCCGTGATATCCCCCATGCACTGTACTGTCGTCTGCATAGCAATGTATAGCTCCCAAGGAAAGCATATCATTGATATGCAGAAGAAACAATGTGGGGGATAGAACGGAGCCTTGCGGAACACCAGCGTTCACTGCCACGAACCGCGAAGCGCAGCCGTCAACGACAACGCGAATTCTACGCTCGTGGAGGAAGCTGGCAATCCACGTACAGAACTGCGCGGGTAATCCGTATGCCGGAAGCTTGGAAAGAAGAGCCTTGTGCCAGACTCTATCAAAAGCTTTGGCGATGTCGAGACTAATAGCCACCGATTCGCCGCGCTTATCGATAGATTCACCCCATTTGTGCAAAAGGAACGCTAGAAGGTCACCTGTTGACCGTTTAGGACGAAACCCATACTGTCGGTCATTAAGTAACGAGTGACCTTCCAGGTAACGGATCAGCTGTGTATTAAGGATCCTCTCCATGATTTTACACAAAATGGAAGTGACGGCTATAGGGCGATAGTTAGCCGGATCAGAACGATCTCCCTTTTTGGGAACCGGCTGGACATTGGCCTCTTTCCAAGATTTCGGTACACAACCAGCAGAGAACGACAGACGGTATAGACGCGTAAGGACCGGAGTTAACTCCGCTGCACACTTCTTAAGAACAATCGCAGGAATGCCGTCTGGTCCACTTGCTTTTCGAGTATCGATCGACTGGAGCTCCGCCCGCACATCACGCTGTCTGATACGGATATCGGGCATGGTGCTGCCACAATGGGACAGTTTCGGAGGTTGTGTACCACAGTCATCGACACGGGAATGAGCCGCAAAGAGTTTTGCCAGGAGGTCGGCTTTCTCCTGCGGCTGATGAGCAAGTGAGCCATCGGCAAGTCTCAGCGGTGGCAGCGAGGGTTGGCAGAAGTTTGATTGCACAGCTTTGGCCAGGCGCCAAAAAGAACGGCTACCCGTAGGGTGCGATAGCAGTTCCTGGCCCACTTGTGCAATGCGCTGAGCATCCGCTTTAATGTAAGCCCTCTTACATAACTTGGTGGCATTATTGTAGGCTGTTTTCAGTAGGCTTGTATTGGGATCCTTAGATGCTCGGCCTCTGATCCAAGCGCGGTAAGCCAGCTGTTTGTTTTCAACAGCAGAGGCGCACTCGCGATTGAACCAGAGGTTACGTCTGCCTCTACTGACGAGATTGGAATGCGGAATATAATATTCCATTCCTAGTATGATCTCGTCAGCAACAGAGGTAGCGCAGGAGTCCGGATCCATCCTATTGAAACAGCGCTGCCACCAAGGAACAGATGCGTAATAATCCCGCATACCGTCCCAATCTGCTGACGCATAGTGCCACAGACGGCGTGCTGCAACCACAGGCGACGGTCGTGACGCCTGAGGCACTGAGACGGATACCAGGCAGTGATCCGAAGATCCTAGTGGAGCTCGAACCACCACCTGATATCCGTCAGGGCGATTTGTCAACAGAAGGTCCAATAAAGAGGGCGCTTGACCGATAATATCTGGTACCCTGGTGTTCTGGGTGACCAATTGTGTCAGGTCGTGCGTGAGAGCGAATGCGTGGGCAGTCCTACCCGCATGGTCAGTTTTAGAGGAACTTAACCACAACTCGTGGTGAGCATTGAAGTCCCCTAAAAACACCAGCTCGGCGGAAGGAAATCGCTCCTGCGCGACATCTGCCACCCGACTTAGATGTTCAAAAAGTCGAGTTGTCTCCAAGTCACCACGATGGGAACGGTAGACGCAGACGTAGACACGGCAATGAGTGCCAAAATCGACGTGTACCGCAAGGAAGGAAAAGGAAGGTTCCTCCAAACAGCGCAGGCGACGACAGCAAACGTCCGCCCGGACGAACAAGCAAACACCAGCCTTCGCCTTGAAGGACTCCTCAAGAGCGTAGCCGGGGTAATTAAGGTAGCTTGTATCGGCCGGGCAGATAATTTGCGTCTCCGTCAAAAACAGCATTGCTGGACGGGCTGTCTCGAGATGGTGGTGGACAGCTAAGAGGTTAGAGTGGAGCCCGCGGATGTTAGCGAGCCCCACCTCGAATAATGGTGTTTTGGTGGGATAATGCACCGCTGTACGACCAGTCTTAATATTTTGCGCTGCCATAATTATTGGAGTGAGAGGCGTGAAACTGAGGTGTCCTTGCTGCGCTTCGCATAGTTAATGTGTGTAGACCTGTTTCGCCAGGGAACAGCCGACAGCTGATTTGCGCTGACCCTCCGCACGGAAGGGCCCCCGAACCCCCCCGGAAGTGGCCGCCGGGACCCACCGTCCGGTCACCAACCGGCACGACGGACCACCCCGAGATTATGCGTGGCATGGTGGGGCAGCCTCACGGACTGGTTAGGTCCGCTTGGGCCCCTGTACTATACCACGGGCGGCCAGCGGAACAGCCGTTTCTTCGGGTCTTCCTGGGCGGAGGGTCAACGCAGTCAACCTGGCACTGGGTCGACGGAAGCCCGCACAAACCATACGAATCGCAGCAACGACCCCTCAAGCTCTGGCTGTGCGCAGACTGATCCCGAAACGCGGACAAAAATGGCCACTTGACGGGTTTTACATCATGCGCACGGTGGTCGCTAGCCAGTCGGGTTTTTCAAGCCCTACCACCAGAAGTTGGTCACTCGATTAGCACCACCCGGGGATCACGTGTAGGGTCTCGAGGGTAAAACCTACGGACGTGAGCGACTCCAATCCCCAAACCTACGAAAATCTACCTAAATTCAACATGGCCGCCGCTCAAAAAAAGGATAAATGTTCGTTTTCAAAGCGAGCAATGTGGGTACCAAATGAAAGGCCTTGATGAGTAGAGCACTATGAACCTAGCAACACATAAATAAATTCAACATGGCCGCCGCTCAATAAAGGTGGATAAAAGTTCGTTTTCTAATCTAGCAATATAGGTATCAAATGAAAGGTCTTCAAGAGTAGAGCACTATGGACCTAGCAATATTGACGTAAATTCGACATGGCCACCGCTCAAAAAAGGTGGATAAAAGTTCGTTTCCAAACCTAGCAATATAGGTATCAAATGAAAGGCCTTGAAGAGTAGAGCACTATGAACCTAGGAAAATAGCACAAAATTCAATATGGCCGCTGCTCAAAAAAAAAACTGATAAAAGTTCGTTTCTAAGCCCAGCAATATGGGTATCATATGAAAGGCCTTGATCAGTAGAGCACTATGAACGTAGCAACATTGACGTAAATTCAACATGGCCGCCGCTCAAAAAAGACGGATAACAGTTGCTTTTCAAACCCAGCAATAGGGGTATTAAATGAAAGTAGGCCCTGAAGGGTACCTAGAGCAGCCATGCTCTAAGTGTGTTCCGCGGAACCCTAGGGCTCCACACTACCCCTATAAGGGGTTCCGCAATAATTTAGAAAAATCAAAACACCCTCTATGGTCGTACTTTCATTATGCTTATTAATAAAGAATACACTTTTAAAAACTATTGTTTTATTTTAGGGTTCCGTCAAGTATTTCGCTTTCCAAAAGGGTTCCGTCACCAAAAAAGTTGGAGAACCGCTTCGGGGCCTATTGGATGTTCGATGTTAGATGTTACCTGTGTTTAGTGTCCTTCGAGGCCGTGATAATGCAACGATCGTGAACTAACTAACGATAACTCCAAGTTTGTGTGTTGGATGTTAGTCATCACGGCGAGTTTGCTAACCGAACTATGCCAGCAACACTATATCGCACAGTATACGTTACAAAAACGGAAGTCTCAATACATTTTAAGGCTGACCGCATAAATACGTTTTTTCGCATTCGTTTTCTGAATGCGGGCATCCGAATGCATCAAATCTATACAAAATACTCATTGACTGCCGCACACGTTCGTTTTTATTACGAACGGAACACGTTCTGTACGTACGTTTAGGTAGAATGGTAGAAATCCCGAATGAGAAGAAACGAACGTCTGCGCTACGTTCACGAAACTCCGTGTCTGTATTCCGTGATCGGATATCGAATACGGAAAACGTATTTGTAAAGTAACCCCCCCATTCATGCTATACATTAACTCTACGAAAACCGCCAGTATTACGAACGACATAAGAACAGTTCAAAGGTCAAACAGTATAGCTTGACAAGGAGCTTACTGTACGACCAGTCAAAATTGGCCAACACCAACAAAATATATTTTTTGGATATGACAAATCCAAAAAATATATTTTGTTGGTGTTACCAACACCCATTATAAAATCTAAACTTTATTCGTATACAGTTCTAATTTATTAACAATTGTTTATTTTAATTCGAATCATGAATACGATAAAGATTATTCTTGCAACTGTGTAGTTCTTTCTACTGAAGAAGAATTTATTAATATCAATAATGTCTCTAAAACAATAATAATACTTAGTGTTTATAGTAATATGTAATGTATTTAATTTTGTGGACTGTTAGAAAAAGAGCATTACGAACCTACGAAAATTGTCCTAATTTCGAAATGGCCGATGCTCAAGAAAGGCACAATAAAGATGAATCATTATGGAATAAAATGGAGGAAAAAACTAAACACTGTGTTAAGTATTTTGATGGCGAAACGTAGTTCGCGGGCACAGCTAGTCATTAAATACAATTAAAATGTCAATAAATTAATATTAAAAAAATAAGTTACTAAACTTTACTAATTTCATCTCATTTAGTATTCAATTAAGAAATTATTTTGATAATATCTTCCGTCTTGCTATAGTTTAAATGTCGCAAGTAATTATATAGGGTGTCCCAAAAAATAGTGTCAAGCGAAAGTCCAGAGTTAGAGCACCTCTTGGAGTACCCGAATCACCCCCATGTATGTTCCGCGATTATTCGTAGTTTTAGAGTAATAATTTTTTTTCTGACTTTTTGAAAATTTCGATCTAAAGAACTTAAAAATTTTTAATAAAAAAAAGTTGAACATATTTTAATGTTTTTCTTTATGCCACTGAATTATCTTTAGTGCTTCTTTTATGTCTAAAATAATCAGCTTCGTAACTTTAGTGGAAATTTAGAAAACAGTAGTGTAAAGTCAAAATTTGAATGTTAGTGAATAATTACTTAAAAATTCATCTTTAAATTAAAAATCTAAACAGGCGAATTCATGGTTTCTAGGTATGTGTAAAAACTTCTCTAGACTCTCTGCTTTCATAATAATTTAAAAAAAAAAGTACTTAATAGAGCTACTTTCGCTTAAATCGGCCATCAAAGACAGCAAGGTGAAAATTTCATAAAACTCGACTTCTGAATATATTTTTTTTTAAATTCCAATTATTTATTAATAAACCAAAAATGATTGTTGAAAAGCTAAAAATTTATTATTTGAAGGTCAAAAATAACTGTTTCTGCTGCCATCTTTAATAACCTTTGAAGGTTTATTATAACTTAATAAATGAAACAAAACATTATTTTCAAAGTATTTATTATTCGATCGCTTAAAGAAAGTTTTCAAAATGACGACCTTCGTGCTCAATACATATTCTACATCGTCTAAAAAAGTTTTCTTTTAAATGTATAAATGCAATTCTGTTGTTTTTTATTGTTTCTTCCGCTTGTCTTAATTTTGTTCTTAACACTGTGACGTTTGTAATGTTTTTGGCGTATACTAATTCCTTGTAGTATCCCCAGACGAAAAAATCTATGGGTTTCAAGTCGGGGGACCGTGGCGGCCACGCAATGGGCCCTCCACGACCGATCCATCTCTGCCTGGAAATGTTTCAGACAAATGTTGTCTAACATTTCTAGCAAAATGGCATGGAGCGCCGTCGTTTTGAAAAATCATATTTCTCCGCGTTAATAGGTCTACATCTTCTAATAAGACGCCGAGATCACGTCGTAGAAATTACAAGTAGGCCTCGCTGTTCAGTCGGTCCGGTAGTTCGAACGGACCAATCAGCTGTCCGTTTAGGATGCCTGACCACAAATTGATACTAAATTATTCTTGGAAATTAGATTCCCTTGTGAGGTGTGGATTTTCAATACTCCACGAATGGTAGTTATGCGCATTAAACACCCCACATCGCATAAAATGTGATTCATCAGTCCATAGAATATTTTTAAAGAAATTTTCGTTTTCAGCTTGTCTCCGTAACATTTCCTGACAAAATGCCACCCTTCTCGGGTAGTCTGCGGGCTTGAGCTGCTGAACTTTCTGGATGTGATATGAGTGAAAACGCTCTTGATGAAGTATTCGATGTGCTTGTGATTTCGGAATTCCGATTCGACGTTCTATTGTTCTTACACTAACTGATGGATCTCTCACCACTTCTTCGACCACTGATTGGACATTATCTGGGTCACTCATTTCAGATGGGCGCCCCGATCTTCTACCTGGTAGGCGTCCTTCCATGTAAGAGTTATGTACTCTTAAAATCATGCGATGATCAGGCCAAGTTTCAGGCTGAGGTCCACCTCCATTTTGTACTTGCTGCCGGAACAACCTGGCTGCTTCAGAAGCATTTCCTCTTGCATATCCATAAAAGTAATGCATAAGAGCATATTCTTGCGATGAAAAAGACATCACAAAATGAAGACCTTGAAAAGTCCGTTAAGAATGCCAAATTTGTCAAAATCCCGTATTCACACAAAACCAAATCGTAATCGCACTCAAGGTTCGTAAAGAAAGCAAAGTTCGTCAAATAATCACAAATGAGCGTATCGTACGTAAGGCGCAAACAAAAGCAGGCAAACGACTGGCGCCAGAACACAATATGCGCTTGGACTACACCCCCCGCCTCATCCCCTTGTTACAAAGAATAGCATTCCTCAGTTACAGTTATCCATTTCGCCAATGAGAGTGAGAGAGATAGCAATAATGCGGTCTCTTTCATATCCTCTCACTCGGGCAAGTTTTTAGCAGGTAAGTACTGCGTTACATCCAACACTACAACCGATGTGATCCGCGAGAAAAATATTTAAATATGGGTTTCATGTAGTTAATTTTTGCTAAATTGTAATTAATCTGAACCTTAGAAATTATAAAAAGACCAGATATTTTTTTTATCATCTGATAGGAATTTGGTAAATTTTATGAAATTTTCACCTCGCTGTCTTTGATGGCCGATTTAAGCCAAAGTAGCCCTATTAAGTACTTCTTTTTTTAAATGATTATGAAAACAGAGAGTCTAGAGAAGTTTTTACACATACTTAGAAACCATGAATTCGCCTGTTTAGATTTTTAATTTAAAGATGAATTTTTAAGTAATTATTCACTAACATTCAAATTTTGACTTTACACTACTGTTTTCTAAATTTCCACTAAAGTTACGAAGCTGATTATTTTAGACATAAAAGAAGCACTAAAGATGATTCAGTGGCAAAAAGAAAAACATTAAAATATGTTCTACTTTTTTTTATTTAAAATTTTTAAGTCCTTTTGATCAAAATTTTCAAAAAGTCAGAAAAAAAATTATTACTCGAAAACTACGAATAATCGCGGAACATACATGGGGGTGATTCGGGTACTCCAAGAGGTGCTCTAACTCTGGACTTACGCTTGACACTATTTTTTGGGACACCCTGTATACAATCCTTTTGCACTGCATTTTAGTTAATGGGTAAATATCCAACACACTATTCAGCTTATTATAAACGACAATAGTCGATATAATAATACGACTTAACAATGGCGAACTCCATTTTAAGATAATTACCTGTCCAAACCGAGAAGCGAACCTACTCATCCCATCATGGATTAGGTACTGTCGCAGTTTTATGGTCGTTTTCAAAATTTAGAGTTAACGTTTATTAGAGAGGTTTGTTCCCTGCGATCGACTCTATATCCATCGGTATCACTAAAAGACATGATGTTAATTTTTAGCGTTTATCGGGTTCAATTACTATACAGGCGATTATGTTCAAAATTTTCTATATATTTATTCGGTATTTGAGGTACATTTCCTTCCACGTGGCATCTCCGTGGAACACTCTGTACATAGTGATTTTTGAGACCGAATATTTCAAATTATTTATTTGTTTTGTTGCGGGATGCGCAGGACCAATCGGTATGGAGATCCTTGGGGGAGACCTATGTCCAACAGTGGGCGTCTCTTGACCGAAATGATGTTAATGATGATGATGATTTATTTTGTTATCATACAGAGTGTAACAAAATAAAAGAAAGCCCTAAGAACCCTTTTAGGAGCGTGCTCAGAATATTGAATACAAAAGTTATGGCGTCATTGAAAATTCAAAATTGTAAAACTAATGTTGAAATCTCCCATACAAATAGTTGGGTCTCCAAAAAATGTATGGGGAATTAGAAAATTAATTTTACAATTTCTAATTTTCAATGACGTCATAATATTAAAATTATAAAGAGTAAATATTCGTATTTTGTATGTTTGTATTGATTGGCTCCGAAACAATTGGACTGATTTGAACAATGCTTTCACTAATAGAATGCTACACTATCACTGAGTAACGTAGGCTATAGAATATTTTTCTACGGGAAAATATGGAATTTCTACGGGACAAACAAAAAATAAGGCGGGCGAAGCTGCGAGCGGAAAGCTAGTCTTTTATAATATATGCCTATCGATCGATTCTGAACATGCTCCTAAAAGGGTTCACAGAGTCTCTCGGCCTTATTAATAAAATGTTTATTCCTTGGATCATTCTCGGATTAGTTACTTCGTGTTTTGTCTTGTTTCCGCACGTGTCGGCTGTCATATGTCAAAATAAGACAAAACACGGAGTAACTATACTAATAACTAATCCGAGGATGATCTAAGGAGTTAAATTTTTGTTAATAATGCCGTATATGTTTTTTTTGTTATTATTTGTTTGAAAGTTGTATTTCGGCATCATACTCATATGCCCAGCCTCGAACACCATATTACCTACTTTTTTTTACATAATTATGTATTTTACGTTAGCTCATATTGTTCTAAAGCGTAACTCTCAGTAAATATACACAGTCATGATAATTGCAGTTAGATTTAAGCATTTATACCTACTAGAACGCAAAGAAGTATTGTAGGTATTACGTCGGTCGGTACATTAGCTTTGTATTTTTTGCGTGTACATTTTCAGTGCTATTAAGGAATAGTATTTAAAGCTATCCATTAGTCTTCTCTAGCGAGCTGTAGCGAGCACTGACTTTTTACACACGCTAAGTATAAATTCTACTTGGACTTTTCATTTAAAAGGCTTTATACGAGAAAAAGACAAATATTAATACAAGACAAAGACAAGTCGCGGGCTAAAGCTAGTGAAAGTTGATTAGATTTTTATATATATGGGATATATATAAAAAATCTAATCAAATTTCATTCGCTCTGTGCTCCAACATTTGCAATTTAAATAAACATGACTAATTGTTTTCTCTTTGATTCGGAACAATTTGGAAATGGTAATCCAGTAATCCCTTTCTAGGGTCGGTTAAGAGCGTTAAAAAGTGAGTACTTAGCGACCCGCCATCATTGTTGAATAAACAACATTTTGTAACGAACAAAACCCTAGTAAGTAGGTATTGAGAAAAGTAGAAAAGAACTCGTGAATTCGCTTAGAAGTCCTCTGCCAACTGGAGTGGAAAAATAATAAGTGTTTCAACGTTATTTCTATCAATTTTTCATTTATGTCACCTCTTCTTTTTAAGGTTTTAGAATACTTTTCGCTCTGCCTGATTCGGAGGACTCTGCGTAAATAAATATTAAGTGTTTTGCAGTAGTCACGTGTAATTTTTAGCAAAAATGACAACACAGGGTGTAAAAAGACCCATAACGAAGCCTGCGTCTGATGCATTCAGACCATTAATATTAATTTTTATAAAAAAAATTTCATGGGAAACGAAATTTATTTTTAGATTAAAAAAAAACAACTGCAAAAAGTACTACGCAATGTAACGCGCCCTCGGGCGCTACGGACACCTACCTGCTTACGGACATCGTCTCCGTGGCACCATACGACAGCGTCCGTTGTAAATACATTACGCGTTGTAAATTAAAAACTTTTATTTCTTTGAAAATACTGATTTTTTCTTTGATGTTTCTTTGACGATGGGTCCATTACGTGGGTTTTGGCTTCATGTTTGGTCTTTTTAGACCTTGTTCAGTGACACCAATATCATTTTATATAATGACAAAGGTTCTACCAGGCAATTAATACTAAGGCAAAGCCTCAACTTGTTTATAGAGGGTAAATTTTGAGGTACTGGCAACCTCGCAGGATTAGATAGCTAACATCAATAACTACAACATTTGTTTTATGAGTTTTAAGATAGCTCAATACATTGAACAAAAATCAGTTTTCAACATTTTATTGCACTGTCGTGACATTGATAAGTCTGTGTTTCATTTATAAACGACGACGGAAGACAACGCTACGCTCGCGCGCTGTGCGCGTAGAGTTACAAACATTCTAGAGGTATATTAAATTAATATTTATTTTTGTATGAAAGTAAAATCTAACGAATTATCAAAAGTCGTATAACAAACGTTGTAGTTAATGATGCTTGCTATCTTATCCTGCGAGGTTGCCGGTACCTCAAAATATATCCTGTATACTGGGCCTGTCTCCAGGGGGTGCGTTCGATGGATTGCCCTCCCGATCGCGAGCGTACCTCCATCGGCGGCAGAGATGTGTGTGTGTGTGTTTGTTTGTCCGTCTTTCACGGCAAAACGGAGCAACAAATCCACGTGATTTTTAAGTGGAGATAGTTGAAGGGATGGAGAGTGACATAGGCTACTTTTTGTTTCTTTTCTAATCCCCCACTTCCCTAAAATGGGGGGTGGAAGTTTGTATGGAGCATTCCGCAATTTTCAAGGTAGAAAGCTAAAAACTGGTATGCGGACTATTTTTGACTAACAAAAAAATTGTGCATCATTTTTTTGGAAATCAGCCCCCAACCCCTTTAAACAGGGAGTGAAATTTTATATGGGACTTTTCGCAGTTTTCAAGATAGAAAGCTAAAAATCGGTACACAGACTTTTTGTTACCAACGAAAAATACCTGCCTTATTTTTTTTTGGAAATCTTCCTTGTTACCCCGAATTTAACGCGAGCGAAGCCACGGGCAAAAGCTAGTATTATTATAAGTGAAGGATATGGCAAGCTACAAACGGTTAATTTTTTCTCTAAAAACTTCAGTAAATCGAACGGGTGAGTGGAATCGTTACAGTTTCCATGTTTTTTTTGTGTTCTTCATTTCATTGAGAAACATAAAAATTGAAAATCCCAGAAAAATCTTTAATTTCATCCATTATAAGGTATAAGTTATTGTTGCAAACAAATATTATACATTAAATATCATAACATGTAATTTAATAAAATGGCTGGATAGTCACACGAAAAGAGCAATAAAAATACACGGTTAAAAGATAATACAAGATAATTCTATACATGTGCTGAAACATTGGAATAGATAACACAACATAGCTAAACAAACATACGCCAATCCATTATTTCCTGGCTAACAGCACCGTTAACAGAAAATCACGAATTGCGCGCTATTTGGCAGTTATCTGATCTCTGCTGATTTGTTTGATCAGGGAACAGCACAACAGCCAATGAATCAGCAAGATACATTAACAGCCAAACCATGAAACATGACATATTTAACTAAACCAGTTTATGAACAGCATTATACAGAGTGACACATTTAGCTCGGTCAGTATGGGCAAGTCTGTAACTATTATAAGACATACAAAGATCTGTTCTTAGCAACCATGTCAACGATTTTAGTGACAATAAAAACGGCATACTTTCATAAATAAAAAAAAAATCTACTCAGTTCGGGAGTCGAACCCGGTCGTATTGAAAAATAAAACTTACATTATTTCTATTTGGATATCGATTGTGTAGGCTATAAGCAGTAGGGGGTGCGATGTCAGACAACCTCCTTGTGGTGCACTCTGGGCAACCCGGCAGATTCTCTGCCGCGGGCTAATAGTCTGACGAGAGGACCCCCATATGGGGCGTGGGATGGCCGGGTTCAACCCGGCGGGCCACTTCGTGTGGCCACCCGCTTCATGCGGGGAAGGGCGAAGTCCCCTCTTCTTATGATAAGAAGAGGTGTGGCTCTCGCTGGAAGCCGATCCCGGCGGCTACCTCTGGTGGTAGTAGGGAAGAGGCGAGTTTCTCGCCATGGCGCTTCGCGCCCGTTGGGGATTTCCCCGAGCTTCGGCTCACCCGCGCGGCGGTGGATCCAGTGGGATCTGCCGTCGGGCAACCCGTTACCCGCACTGAGCGGGCCGGGGGCCCGGCGCACTGAGCGTCGGGCCGCGTGGAAGACAACCACAGTAAAAAACCAGTTGCGGGGTGTAGAGCGGCGCAATTCTGCGCCGCTCCACAAAGCAGCAGAGCCAGGCGGAGAGTCCGGCAACGGACATGTCACGGGCAGGGGGTCAGCGGGAATAAGGCCTGGCTGTTGTCCCCTTCCCTCTGTCTTGTGACGGACGGAGGAGCTGCTGGGGGGGTTTTTAGTGGGTAGGCCCGGGCCGGGTACGGTCTGGGGAGTCCCACATATCCTCGTGGTTTGGCTCGACCACGAGGAATGCGTAAATGCATTTTCCCCCCTCCCAAAAAAAAAAAAAAAAAAAAAAAGGCTATAAGCAGTAGGGGGTGCGATGTCAGACAACCTCCTTGTGGTGCACTCTGGGCAACCCGGCAGATTCTATGGAGGGTGGGGCGTGGGATGGCCGGGTTCAACCCGGCGGGCCACTTCGTGTAGCCCCCCGGTTCATGTGGAGAAGGGCGAAGTCCCTTCTTCTTATGTTAAGAAGAGGTGTGGCTCTCGCTGGAAGCCGATCCCGGCGGCTGGTAGTAGGGTGGAGGCGAGTTTCTCGCCAAGACGCTTCGCGCCCGTTGTGGATTTCCCCGAACTTCGGCTCACCCGCGCGGTGGTGGATCCAGTGGGATCTGCCGTTGGGCAACCCGTTACCCGCACTGAGCGGGCCGGGGGCCCGGCGCACTGAGCGTCGGGTCACGTGGAAGACAACCACAATAAAAAACCAACTTGGGGTGTAGAGTGGCGCTGTTTAGCGCCGCTACACATTGCAGCAGAGCCCGACGCAACGGACATGTCACGGGCAGGGGGCCACTTTACCCCTCCACCAACCCATGGCCCTACTCAACCAATCGTGGTTATACGGGCCGAAACAGCGGGAGATGTACGCGGATCCTGCGTAATCGCACTCTAGCCGCGCACACTTCTTGACTCCCTACAAGTTATTTAAATCTTTCTCCTGTTTGTCCCTGTGTCCCTCTTCCCTTACGGGTTGGACAACACACGTCACGCCTTCGGTGTCCGCCACCAGGTCGCCGTGTGCCCACCGATCGTGGTACCGCCGGCTTCGTCTACTATCTAGTCTCTTCTTTCTTCGGGCGGTTGCCCTCTCCTTGCTTCGCCTCTATTATCGAACCCACTCCTAATCGAGTACCACCGTCGCGCGAAGTCCCGTAACCGCTGGAAATTCGCCTCCGTCCCCACGAGATCGCAGTAATAAATCGCACCCGTCTCAAGCGCTTTCACCTTATCGACCAAGTCCCTACGCGCCTCGCTGTACAACCTACACTCCCATAGTGCGTGATGCAGGTCCTCATCCTCGCACTCCCCACAAGGACACCTAGCACTGTCGACCAGTGAGAACCTAAACAGCCTACCATTGAAATGACCATGCCCCGTCAGTAGCTGTGAGACTTCGTAATCCGGCTCGACCCAGGTAAACCTGAGCCGGGCCGCCACGTCCGGGAAGAACCGATACGTTTCCCTCCCCTGTTCCGATGTGCCCCAACGCTCCTGCCAGGAGGCAAGAGCGGACTCAGATGTTCGGAGTCGGGCACTCCGTAGCTCTTCTTTGGTGGCGCGGCCTTCGCGCACTCCGCCTAGTTCACCTGCCCGGATCACCTCGAGGTCGGCCGGTAATACACCGGCCAAAATCGGTAATGCGACAGAGCTCGTCGATCGGTACGCCTTGGTCAGAAGGATCAAGGCGGGTCTCTGGGTGCGCAGTAACGCGCTCCGCACAACATGAAGGGACGCGCGCTGTGACCAGCATGCAGCAGCATACGTCACCGTCGCCACATAGGTGCCCTGGTACAAGATCTTGAGCGCCTTGTGTCGAATACCCCAAGAGGACGCCGACACTCTCGACATCTTGCCGAAGCAATTTGCCGCCCGCTCCCCTATCGATGTCGCATGCTGTGCGAACGATAAACTTGCGTCGACTACCACCCCCAGCACCGTGGTCGACGTGACGCTTCTGATAGAGACCCCACCGAACTTGATGACTGGTGGCCTCTGGAATTTGCCCCTGATCGTCATAGTTGCAGACTTACTAGGAGCAAATTCCAGACGATTACGGGCCCCCCAGTCGCCGACGAGCTGCAAAGTGGTAGAGGCCGAGGCCTCTATGCTCGCCCGGGAATTGGCCTCGATCAGAATCGTCACGTCGTCGGCGTAAGCCACGACGCTAACCCCCCCAGGGAATGGGAGTCGAAGCAAGTCGTCCATTAGCACGTTCCAGAGCGTGGGTCCCAGCACCGATCCCTGCGGGCAACCCATCGTTGCCGCCTTCGACACCTTGTAATGCCCTACGGACAGGCTCACGTGACGCTCACGGAAGTAGTCCACCAGCATCTTAAAGATGTTTGGTGGACACCCCCCCTGCTTCACCTTGAGCAACACCATTGGCCACCACGCGTTGTCGAAGGCCCCAGAGATATCCAGAAAGACTACCTGCAAATACTTCGACGAGCTCTCTCGCGCCGCCCTGAAGATGGTATTTAGGGCAGACACCGTCGACCGGCCTCGAGTGAATCCGTGCTGGCGATCCGATAACCCCCTGGTAATCTGCGGAGCGCAGCTCAATATTATGCGTTCGAGAATCTTACCAAAGATCGGCAACAAAGTAACTGGGCGGTATGCTTTCGGGTCGGTAAGGGGCTTGCCGTTCCCTTTCGGGATGGCAATCAGCTTACCGACCTTCCAGACATCCGGAAAACAACCCTCCCGGACACATCGCCTAAACACCTCGGAGAACTCCGCCGATGCGGCCTTCCAAGTGTGCTGTATCACGCGAGCACTGATCCCGTCGGCTCCCGGCGCCGTGTTGGGAAGATCCCGGACTATGTCCCTCACAGTTTCCTGGAAAGGAGGAGGCGCATCTTCTCCTGACGGTGACATGGAGGCCATTAGACGCACCTGCCTGTGGTAGGGAGTATCCCTGGACAGATCGTCGTCTGGGCAAAGTGAGTACAAGAGGCTGTGCATGGCCTCATTCACACTGCCAGCATATCCTTGGGCGTAAACGATGCCGTTAATTACGTTACGTGGGGCTATGCCGCCCGCTCGCGAGCCGGTACGCCTGTCCCCAAGGGTCCAGGTTTCCCGAGTCCGCGATTTTTTTAAAGTGCAAAAGTTGCGCCTCCTCCATGGCCCCCCTATATAAACGCCTATGCGCATGGAAGCGGTCCTTGGCCTCGGCCTCGATGGGCCCCCCGGCCCGGCGAGTCGATTGCCAAGTCCGACGCAAAAGGTTGTTACGCCTACGAAGCTCGTCGAGTTGTGGAGACCACCACTCGTGCCCGTGCAACTTCGTACGCACGACACCCAGGGTCTGCTTCGCGGTGCTCCCTACCAAGGTGGTGAACTGAGCACAGATCTCCTGGGCGGACCGATTCCACCTTATACTTCCTACCCGCCCATGGATCCCACGCTCAAAACGTGCCCAATCGACCCCACGATCCCGCAGCTTCATCGGATCCTCCCCAGGCGGTTCAGCGCGAGGAGTGGGCCGACTTGCCACTTCGAAAGTTATGAGCCGGTGGTCGCTCTCTATGTGATCTGGCAACACTTGCCATCCTGTCGCCAGGATGCCTCTGGTCAATGTGAGGTCGATGTTGGAGGCACCATTCGCGGTTGCGAATGTAGGTGGCTCGCCCTCTGCGTTCGCCAGCCTAAGTCCTCGGGCCAGGATAAACGCCTCCATACGCTCGCGGCGGTGCCTGACGTCTGGCCCTCGCCCCGTATACTGCCGCGGTTGACAGTACCACATCGGCGAGTGTGCGTTTGAGTCTACCCCAATAATAACTCTCTTCCCACGAAGGGAATCGAGGACGACGCCGAGATGTTGCAGGTGAACGTCTATATCGTCACTGTACTGGAAGTACGCGGACACCATATATACACCTTCTTCGTCGAGAAGTACATGGCACACTGTGCAGTGCGTGTTCGACAGATGTTGCAAGAAGGCGCATGGGAGGTCTTGACGACGAACATAGATCGCCGCCTTGGCGTTCGTACCGCACTGCAGAAATCTGCAGGCGGTAGCGTCTCTCTGGGGACCAGGGTAATGCTCCTGAGCAAGAACGACGTCTAGCCCCAGGTCTTCTGCTACTCGGGGTAGCTCTAGAGTGGCAAGTTGCAAGGGCAGGGGGTCAGCGGGAACAAGGCCTTTTTTTTTCGGGGGGAATTGCGCAACCGCACCGTACCCGCCGTTGGCTAGACGGCGGGCGTGTGTGGGGCTGACCCGGCAGAATGCCAGGCCGACCCACTAAAACCCCCCGGTGTTCTCCCTGCCCTTATGGGCGCGCATGGTAAGGTCCACACTGCGACTACCACTACCAGCGCGCCCGGGCAAGCCCGACCAAGATGGTCGGGCTATCGCCAAGGGGGGATTGCCCGAGAACACCAGGGCAATCCCCAGACGGAGGGCCTTACGGCGGCATGCACGGGGCCAACCGTGCACGCAGGCCTCCACGGCAGGGTCATTAGACGGGCATCGCTTGTGCGAATGCCCGCCTTCGCCTGCCTGTCCGTCTACGGCGGATGGGAGCGGCTTGAGGATCATTCTCCCGCTCCCTCTCCGCGGCCTCCTTCTGCAAGATGACGTCTTCGCAAAAGGAGGCCACAGCCCCCCATTCCGGCTTGCCGCGGAGCATGGCCACGACCATGCTCGACAGCGAGAGGTCTCCGCCTCCCAGCGCAGCGTTGAATTCACTGCGCTGGCGTCGCCAGGCCGGGCACACCAACAGGGTGTGCTCGGTAGTGTCGTCGGGAGCGTCGCAGTGATGACACTGCGGCGTTTCCTCCCGACGCGCGACCCGGTGCAGGTAGTGACCAAAACAACCATGTCCGGTCAGTACCTGCACCATACGGAATGAGAGACTGCCCTGCCGGCGCCCTACCCACTCCTCCAACACCGGACGTATTGCTTCTATCGTCCGGTGGCCGGCAGCTGGGAAGACGAGTGCCTCGCCCCATCGACGCAGAGCCTCCCTCTGCGCCTGGGTACGAACCCGCTCCACTTCCTCAGGAGCGGATCGTCTCCCCCGTTCTCTTACAGCAACCCGATGTCGATACACCTCCGCATGGACGCGTGCATCGACATCCCACGGCGTTTGGCCCGCAAGAACGCAGGCAGCGGGAACAAGGCCTGGCTGTACTCCCCTTTCCCCTGTCTTGTGACGGACGGAGAGCTGCTGGGGGGGGGGGGGGGGGTTTAGTGGGTAGGCCCGGTTCGAGTACGGTCTGGGGAGTCCCACATATCCTCGTGGTTTGGCTCGACCACGAGGAATGCGCAAATGCATTTTCCCCCTTCCCAAAAAAAAAGAGGGTTTAAGCAGTAGGGGTGCGATGTCAGACAACCTCCTTGTGGTACACCCTGGGTAACCCGGCAGATTTTCTGCCGCGGGCTAATAGTCTGACGAGAGGACCCCATAGAGGGGGGTGTGGGATGGCTGGGTTCAACCTGGCGGGCCACTGGCTTCACCCTACTACCTTCAAAGGTAGCCGCCCAAATTAGACTTCCGGCGAAATCCACACCTTTCCTTAAGACAAGAAGAGGGGCCAAACGACCACCCGCTTCATGCGGGGGAAGGGCGAAGTCCCCTCTTCTTATTTTAAGAAGAGGTGTGACTTTCGCCGGAAGCCTGATTTGGGCGGTTACCTTGAAGATAGCAGAGTGGAGGCGACTTCCCGCCACGGCGCTTCGCGCCTGCCGGGGGTTTCCCTGAGCTTCGGCTCACCCGCGCGGTGGTGGATCCAGTGGGATCTGCCGTCGGGCAACCCGTTACCCGCATTGAGCGGGCCGGTGGCCCGGCGCACTGAGCATCAAGTTGCGTGGAAGACAACCACAATAAAAAACCAGTCCCGGGGTGTAAAGCGGCGCAGAACCGCTCCACAAAGTAGCAAAGCCAGGAGGAGAGTCCGGCTACGAACATGTCACAGGCAGGGGGTCAGCGGGAATAAGGCCTGGCTATTGTCCCCTTCCCCTTGTCTTGTGACGGACGGAGGAGCTGCTGGGGGGGTTTTTAGTGGGTAGGCCCGGGCCGGGTACGGTCTGGGGAGTCCCACATATCCTCGTGGTTTGGCTCGACCACGAGGAATGCGTAAATGCATTTTCCCCCTCCCAAAAAAAAAAGGCTATAAGCAGTAAATGTTAGTATGAAACATGATACTTATCTAATATGAGTAACATTTTAAAAATTTAATGAAAAAATTATTTCTTATTAAATAAGTAATGCAAATAAATTAATTAAAA
This sequence comes from Schoenobius gigantellus, assembly GCA_963935595.1. NCBI lineage: Eukaryota > Metazoa > Arthropoda > Insecta > Lepidoptera > Crambidae > Schoenobius > Schoenobius gigantellus. Next base: position 6,521,659 of record OZ012555.1, on the reverse strand, counting down.
TTTTAATGCAAATTCACCATCGAAAGATACAAAATGCAATAACAAACGTATCGTTTTTTTTTTAATTTAAAGTTGCTTAAACTACACAGGTCATTAGCGACTACAGATGATAAACAATATGTTTACAATTAGGTAATTTAGATACATTCGTAATAATTAATACATTTTAAGAACTTAACAGTTAACTTAAATTTTTTACTAAGACATTCGCTAAGGTTATTTGGTAGACCTATATCTCTACGTCTATCATTATACAGTGGGCATTCCAATAATAAATGATTACGAGTTATATCTTTGCCACAATCACATCTGTTTTTGTCTGATTTAGTAATTATGTGTATATGAGTTACGTTGCTATGTCCTATCCTCAACCTGTACAATACCACCTAATCCCTTCTGTTATCGACTATAAGTTCATTTTTATCAAAAATTGATTGTCGGATTTGGTACAAATGACTAGCTTTACTATTTGTTACCCAATAGCTGTTCCAAAGCTTTAGAACCAAACCCCTGATTTTCTTTTTTAAGTCACAAAGATTAGACCTAGTGTAGTCACATTGCTCCCGAAGAGTAGCCTCCTTGGCCGCCAGGTCTGCTCTTTCGTTGCCGGGGATCCCTTGGTGGCCAGGCACCCATACAAGTCTAACCTCCTTGCCAGCCTGATTCAGTTCCCACAACTGTTCTTGAATTAATGTTATAAGAGGGTTTCCATTATACGTATTTTCTATCGCAAGTAAACAGGACATAGAATCTGAAAAAATAACGGTTTTTGCTTCGTTTTGTTCCTTGATTTTCTCTAGACTTTTTAATATAGCTATTGCTTTGCATGTAAAGATGGAAAAGTAATCAGGTAAGCGAAAACAATATCTATCCCTATGAGATACCAATGCACAACCAGAGCCACTTGCACAGACAGAACCATCAGTAAAATATTTAATGTGATGAGGGAAACAGGCCAGCTTTTCATTAAATAGATTTCTATAAATATAATCAGGTGTTTCCTTTCGAGTGTTAGTTTCGTGTTTTAATGCAAGGTCAATCAAAATATGTTCACTGCTCCAAGGCGGAACTTTGGAAGGTTTCCGAGTGAAAAGCGGGGGTAAATCAAAGTCAATCTCTTTTAAATATGACTTGACTCTCAATCTAAGGGGTCTATGGAGAGAAGGTCGCAACTGAAACTCTATATCGGTCGCAGATCTAATGTTTGAGAAAATAGACTCATCATAAGTGGCAATGTTACTCACCGCGTAATAGAGGCATAGCTCCTTCCTTCTATAACTTAAGGGCATCTCATCAGCCTCAGCTAGTATACTAAGGACTGGACTTGTACGGAAAGCACCTAGACTAAGTCTTAGACAAGTGTTTTGTATTGATTCCAATATATCTATAGTTGAAGGGGATGCAGCTCCATATATCACTGCTGCATAATCTAACTTGGAGCGAATGAAAATGAATGAATGCATTTCATTAATTTTAGATATCATGTTTCATAGTAAAATTTACTGCTTATGACCTACACAGTCGATATCCAAATATAAATAATTTAAGTTTTATTTTTCAATATAACCAAGTTCGATTCCCGAACTGAGTAGGTTCAAGATTTTCTTTAAATCTATGTATGCAGTTTTTCTTGTCACTAAAACGATGAAATATTATAATTTCCTAAGAACAACAGGCCTATTACCGATCTCATGATTTTCAAATAATATCATGATGAAATCATAGTGCAAAACGAAAAATAAGATTTTCGGACAGATTTTTGATCATTCGTTTATTGGGTATATCATGATGACATCGTCATAATGCCATAGTGATGATATCATTAGATATCAGAGGTCCTATTACCGATCTCATGGTTTTGCAAATGATATCATATGATATCATAGTGCAAAACGAAAAATACGATTTCCGGTCAGATTTTTGATCATTTGTTCATTATTTAATGATGACATCATTGAAATTATGTCATAGTGATGATATGATTGGAGATCGGTAATACGAAATGCAGCATTTCATGACTTCTTTATTTCAAATTTATACCATATCATACGATGAAAGATCCATAATTGGCCTGTGCAGTATACCAAATGAAAAATTTCATGACTTCTTATCTCAAAATTTATACCATGTCATACGATGAAAGTTCCATGATAGGCCTACAGATCTTTGTATGTCTTATAGTTACAGACTTGCCCTTACTGTCCGAGCTAAATGTGCCACCCTGAATAAACATAATTCTTTACACGAATATTAGGTAGTTTGAGGACTGAGAAGTGCCGAAATGGTATTAATTACTAGAAAGCAGGTGGTCGACGACCTTGCATCGATTGTCCTGCATTAAGCGCTTCACAGACAGAGGCGGAAGCGGGACGGTAACGGAGCTGCGGTAAGCGATTTACTTGCGCCGCGCTGCTTTCTGTGTGGCATGGTCCATAGCACCACGAACATTACAAAAAATTCCGCTCCACTATCGTCCTTACCGCCTCTGTGTGTGGAGCGCTTTACTCATTGTAATGTAATTTAATATTTGCATTATACTTTTGAGGAAAGCTGCTCTTCCTGTAGAGATTTTCTGTGATTGCGGCGGCAGCTTGCCTTAAGCAACGGAGATAGATGTACAATGTACAGCACAACCATTCTTTATAGATGGAGAAACGTATTTTCTTTACTAAATTAGCAAAAAATGTATAAGGCCCACCTATAAACTTATTCTCAGTACCGAATCGTTGACGTTATGATTGTTCATACTCTTGGATTTTCAACACTTAACACCGAACTGACTTAATTTGGCAGATTGTGTAGATCTTGCGCAAGCCGACCTCAGTATTATTTTACTAACCGTAGGTCCACACAATATGTAATACGGAATTGAAAATCCAATGTGGAGCAATCGGAATTGATTTCAAGAGAGTAAAACGTATACAGTACCCTACAAACGTATCCATCCAAGTCCCGGTGCGTTGCTGTGAACTAGAAAGCCTCACTCAGGTGCTGGCAAACTACTCACTGTCCTCTTCAATGCATCTCACGCAGGAACACAATATGACGCGCCCTGATCACGGTCTTCTGAAAGGCCAATCGAGTATTGAAAAGATAAGCATGTTCCACGTTCTAAAATTGCTACTACAAACACAAGTTAACCCCTTGATTGACCTTTCGAACTAATAACCTTTCAAGAATTCATTTAGCTCTAACAAGAATAAGCACGATATTCTCGACAACTTTTAACGAGATTAGCAAGTTGTTAGAAAGTCACCATTACTAATAACGAAGTATTTTATAAAGGCATAGCAATATTGAATCTGAAACAGTTGATTGAAGTCCATATTTTCCTGCGAGGACTTCACTTTTGTTTGTTTAACGAAGGTCTTTTTTTATTGAATAAAATATTTAAAACCACTCTTAATTTGTAATAATAAGCAAGCAGGTAGATTATCTTTGAAACAACGTACCTTTACAGCCATTGGTAAAAATATCCCGTAACAATAAATCGCCTCAGTGGTCTATGATAGAGCTGGAATCCAGGCTTTGGTACACCATGGGAGCAGAAAATTTTACACTCGCATTGGTTGGTGATATGAGTTCCGAATTCGTCTAGTTAGCTAGCCTTGCCAGGTTTGTTTAACAGAATTGAGTAGCCAGTCTTCTGTAGATAAGGAATCTCTGTGACGCTAGCATCCTTATCCCTAATCATCAGTTACCATCGGCGTGATGAGAGCCGTGCCGTTTTGACTGCTTTGTCTGTGCATATGATGACGTATCAAAATCCGTTTGGTGATAGATTTGGGGGGGGGGGGGGAAGCGTGTGTGGGGCTCTCCCCGCAGAGTGCCAGGCATACCCCGGTGTTCTCCTTGTCCTTGTAAGCGCGCGAGGTAGGGTCCACAATGCGATAACACGAGCCCGGGCAAGCTGAACCACCGGTCGAGCTAGCTATCGCCAAGGGGGAGATTGTCCGAGAATGAAAACTTTCGACAATTTCACGTTATGAAAACTTTCGACAATTTGACGTTAGCTCCACACAAAGTACGTCAAAATTCTATCTCCAGTAAACAATTCCAGAGATAGATAGGATATTGAAACCGGTCGTTAGAAATGTCACCGCTCTTATTTTAGCTGTAGATGTCGTAAGAGCCGACTAAGGGAGTTCACCAGAAGTTCTGCGAATAGATAAAAAACTTGAAGCTCTACAGCAACCTATTTGGCTATTATAATATAGGCCGCGTCGACTAAGAAGAGAGCCATCCACAGCAGTGCGACCTTGAATATGTATTAATTGAGGTTATGAAAAAGATAAGAACCAAGATCTTTCATGTCTCGAATTTTAAAAATAATATACAAATAAAGCTATACTTCTTGCTCTGCCGCAAAGTTTGGTACAAAAATTTTAATGGTAACCTTACAAAGGTTATTAGACGAAAAGAGGTAAAAACAGATTTAAAAGCGTTAAACTCTACCGAATTTTATTATATCTCGCCGGGCTATAACAGTGTAGGCACTGGGCTCAATTTCAACTTTATTAAATAAAATTGCTATGAAAATTTCAATATTCAACTTTTACAACAGAGAACAAGAACGTAACTAATTGGCTTAAAATTTAAAATTTAATCTGACAGACACAAAACTGGTAACAAAAATAAATGTCACTTTAAATTTTAGACTAACTGACGAAGTCGTGACTGAGTAAAATGATTTCGATGCTTCCTAAAAAAATATGAATGTGACAAAAATACAGGTTGGAGACTATTATGGAATAGTCTATATTATTAGTCTATGTAGTAATTTTATCATTGCTTCATATTTAAATAATAATTCCTTGTTATGTCTGGTAGGATTGAATGTTGTAGCGGATACAATTTTGCTTGTATGAATAGCGATGGTAGAGATGGTAATGACAATAATAATGACAGGTGTTGCGCGGAAATTTTTTGGTACAGACTATACACGGTTATTTTTTTATCAATCTGGAAAATTTCAGGGATGCTTCAGGACACATCCATTATCATATAAAATATATAAAATAAAAAAAAAAACAAAAAAAAAAAATCTCTAAAAATCCTGCTTTCAACTAAGGCAGCATTTTTTGGATTTTTAAAAAAATGAATATAAAATTAGGTAAGCGAGTTATTTTTTTATTCATATATAAAACATTCTAATACCATGTCGTGAAGCGTCCCTTAAATTTTCCAGGGTGATAAAAAAATAACCGTGTATAATGTCAACTTATGATCCACGGCCGAAGTGAAGCGACACGCCGTTAGTGCTGTGCGTGAACAATCATAATTTTATCAAAAACTTATACAATAAAAAGAGCACTTCTCTTCAAGCAGGCACTGACTGAACTGTGCCCTGGCATTGCAGATGTGCATGAGCGGTGGTTACCACTTACCATCAGGTGGGCCACTGACTCGTCTGCCACTGTTAGCATTAAAAAAACATCAAAATTATGAAAAAAATTCCTCCCAAAAAAGTGGAATCAAACTAATCATACAATTGTTTGACTGCTCCGAAAGATAAAAAGATTTCAGTTTCTGCTAGCGATAATTACGAAGTGAAAATAAGAAGGCAATAAAAACAATAAAAAATTACGTCAAGGTGATTTGACGTTACGTTTACATACAAGCTTCTTGCTCAACATCTCAACACTTTAATATGTGGATAATGTTGTTGGTTGTATTGAATTACTTTGCAATTTGTACAATAATGAAATTTTTAATGTTAGTATATCTATTTGTTGTCCCAAATAATATAATTAAATTAACACATAGTCTGTGACTTGTATGTAACATGCATGTCACAGACCTAGACCTAGTCATAGAACTTTACCTTAAAATAATAAAAGGATATGTCTTGTTAATAAACAGCAAGATATTTTTGCATGATAAAATAAAATACATAAGTAATTAAATAAAGTCTAACAATAATAGCCTCCACACCATGAACTATAGAAAACCCATTAAAAAGTGTTAGAAAATTAGCCCAGCGTCAACTGGATATAGTTGAGAAAGCGTAGTATTTGTGCTGAAGTTATAAATATAATTAAATCCTAATTACTAATCAAAACCATTCATTATTTACTTTACTTAGGATAATAATTAATAAAACATCTTTGGCGTCAATAAAAGAAAATAGCTCATACTTATGACGCGCGTCTGCTTAGGTGACACACTGCAATAAGTTCCACAAAATTGAGGAATTTACTGCAGGAGGAACTAGGGCTTGAAAACAGGAATATTTTTGGAATGCTCCAAATTAATAATACATGGAATGATTATTAAAAAAAACTCAATAATAAAACAGATATAAGCTAATACGGTAAGCGAAACAGGTATAAGTAGCACGGTAAACAGTCTTCAACAGAAGGTCAGTTATTAGTGAACTTATGTTACCGTAGGAATAGCTACCGAGCCCAAAATGGCAGGTCGTATTTGCTTAGGGTTCCTTATACAAACGCCAAATAGAAAGGAATGAGGTGAATATAATAAGTACAATTTTAATATCAGGAAGCAGGTAATATATTTTATGCCAAGATTATGAAACTACAAAATAACGTTATTAAATTATATTAGCATTGCGGGTGTAGGAGGTTCCAAATAACTTACGAAACCCAAGCCAACCCCACCTGTCCCTAAAATTGTTTGTCAAAATATCATCATTCATAACACATTTACTATAAACTTCGGTAACCATAATGTTCGAAGATTCAAATTTGCATTTTACCTAATCATCTTTGGTCCTAAAACTTTTCCGTTGTGATAGCATATTCTAATTTTTCATGAAATGAAGTCATATGTACTAAATGTTGTATTATATTTTCGTGTTATTCCTAATGTAAATCTATATAAATAAAAATGAATCGTCGAAATGTATGTTTGTACGTGCATAACGTCAAAACGGCTGCACTAAATTGGTGAATTCTTATTTTGTTGTGTTCGTTTTGTTAGGACAAGGTTTCATCATAACAGCTCATACTTATACGTCCACACCGAGGGGCTCAAGCCTACTCCAAGTTAGAGTGTTTAGGTCTTAGTCAACTACACCTGGCTCAGTGCGGATTGGTCGACTTCACATACACCTTTGAATTTCTTCGCTGATGTATGCAGGTTGCCTCACGATGTTTTTCTTCACCATAGGAGCGTCAGACAAATGAATATATGAAATTCGAAAAAGGTAAAACACATTGGTACGCGATCTCGAACCCCGGACCTTCCGATTGGAAGGAAAGTGCCGAGTCCACAGCGCCAGGCTTGTACTAAAGAAAATCTTTGAAAAATTATACAAAAAAGTGAAAATTATTAATTTAAAAATGTTCATTAAAAAAGGGACGAAACTGACAGATTGACATTCAGGTTACTCCAAATCTATGGTTTCTTACATTATTGTATTGTCAAAAGGATTTTAGTATACCCGTGCGAGGCCGGGGTGGGCAGCTATAGCTTATAATAAAATTAGGTTTCAGTGACTGAAACAAATTGCCATGAAACCGTGTCCACGTAGTCGTCTGCCCTACCCCTAAGGTGTAATTTGGAGTAACGTGGCGCTGCCATAGAACAGAAACCATGGCTTTTGTTAAGCTTGAAACAAACTATTGTGTCGTGTTGTGTTGTGACGCGTCAGAAGCGTATTGTTGAATATATTTCTCAACCGGTAAATTAAAGTTATAAAAAAAAATCACACATACATTCGATAAATATTTTCAACCATATCGGCAATCATATTTCAACCATATCTATCGAATAAAATATTAATTCAGGTTGATTTTAACGCGAGAGTAATTTGAAATCGTATAGATAAATGTAACCGACTGATAAAATTATCGTAATATATAATTTTAATAACAGACCGAACTAATAAAAATATTGAACGCAACGGTGCTAATAAAAATATAAATAGGTATATTGTATTTGATTAAAAAATATTAACTGATATTTTCAACCAATCATTTTATTCAACCATTATCGCCACCTCTAGCTTTTTGTGTTTTTTCATTTCTCATGCTCCGAAAGTACGCTCGAAGTTATCTGAACAGAGGGACGAACAGTATTTCCCTTCCGGGAAAACGATTATTCCTTCTGTCCAAATATTAAAAAGAAAATATTCTATTTGACTTTTCTATTCAGCCATGTTGACCTTTGAATGAAAGGTACTGTGAAAAAATATTGTCAAAAATTTTGTTACATGACTTTATACTCATAGTACTACTGACAAAAAGGCAAATTATATTGTTTGATTTATATAGAGTTAAGTGAAATGTTTACCACCCTTAATTAAAACAAAAATACCGGCTGGAAGATTTTCACGGAATGAAAAAACATAATGAGGCGGGAAAGCGGCAATACGACCTTTAGTTGTTTTGTAGAGTACTAATTATTTACGTATAAAATGAATTTATCAGATTCTGTTTTATTATGGTTATTTAGCTAATCGAGATGTTTAAATTCCTTATATCTTTTTACTAGGGCTTTTTGTATTTACGAATTTCACGTGATTAATATAGGTACATCATGTTATCAAAGTTGAGATAGTAATCATTCTGACATAGCGGTTTAGTGGAATAGCTAATTTAATTTTAATTTAAGTTTGTACATATATTATTATTAACTTCTATTATTATATTGTTTATGTAGTTATTTTTCTTAACATACATAATATTAGTTTATATTAAGGTTTTAAGCAAGTTCTGACATATTATGAAGATTATGGAAGAAAAATATTATTCCAAAAAAAAATAATTTATATTTCATCCTGGTTTCTCGACAAATATGAGGGAAGGGAGAATATTATTATTATTTATTTCAACAGCTATTTGTGCTACATAGCGCGTATGCGAATAACTTAAAACATATTCCGCCTAGACAGTATTGAAAGAATTATTCCCGAACTCATAGCATCCTAATTATTTAGGAGCTCTACTTTCTACTATTATATCATCTGAATAACTTGAAACAATAGATCTATACGCGCCAATATGTTCCCATTATATTGAAAGAACTATTCGCTCACTTCCAACATGCTCCCAACCCACCAGAAACCCTATATCATTAGCTCAGTAACATGATGTGAATATAAATACTACCAGGTGCAAATATCAGAATTTCTTCAGAAAAAACATGAAGATGAAACACGTTGGACGTGCCTATGAAATTTAAGGGTTTCGCTCAAATTTTCTGGAATTTCATCATCAGACTTGGTGACAATGGAACCACCTCAGTTTTTGCAACATTTTTCATTAATGCTCAGCTGTAATTAGTCGTAGCGTGATGTTAAATAGCCTATAGCCTTCCTCGATAAATGGACTATCTAACACAAAAATATTTTTTCAATTTGAATCGGTAGCTTCTGAGATTAGCGCGTTCAACCAAACAAACAAACAAACTCTTCAGCTATATAATATTAGTATAGATTGGCAGGCATTGATAAAAGCGTGGTGGCTGGTGGCGGCATGTGTTGACACGCCAATTTACGCGTCAAGGAAAGATGCTGATTTGTCACATCTCGCCGCTCGCGCTCAGCGTGGCGAGATGGTTCCAGACTGTTTATCTGTCGGTTATCATCTCAAAATGATAGATATGTCACGCAGAAACGCGGAAATCGAGTTGTTTTATTTGGAAACTGATAAAGTGTCTGTTGTGTGAGTATTTGTTATGCTAAAATGTTATATTTCAAACCAAAGGGGTTAGTGAGCACACGAACCGTGAGCTTGAGTCGTTTTTTTAATTGACTAGCTTTCTAATATACATATAGTGCTTATTTACCGTAACATAGTATTTTTTTTTCATCCCAAAAAAATTTAGATGCAGGAATTAAATAACTTCTTCAGACTTTCGCCATAGACGATGTAAAAATAAACAACGCATCAGGATGAACAAGATCCCTTGCGAAGCGAAAAAAAGGGCGAGCCCTAAACGCAGTGTGAGGGTAAAATCCGCATTTAATATGATGATTGTAAATCCGCATTAAAGGAAAATATTTTTGAGTCGATTTCAATAAAAACAAAATTATTAATCAATAATTTCGAATAAAAATATTTAATCACAGTCACGCGGTCGGTCAACCTTCTAAACAGAAGAATATAATATGGTACCTACCCAATAAAAGCTGATAAGAGTAATTTGTAAAGGTGGAGTTTCCTGGGGCCCTATTATTTTTGAATCATTCTTCCGGCATCGAGTGCTTGTCAGTGTTCGATTTCTACTTATTTTCGTTTTGTTTTCGACGAAAATCAAAACAATATTGATCTTCGTCGTAATGTTCTATTGATTTTGATCGCCAGAGAAACGAAAATCAATAGGAGTCGAGCACAAATGACGCTTGAAAAGCGCTCGATGCCGCAGGTTACGCTATCAGCTGTTTAGGTCATTCACTCTACTCGCCCGCGCGTTGCGTAGATCGCCAAAGCCAAAGACATTATAAGAGTAGACCAACAATGCAAACGAAATGTATGAAGTCCCCTTCAACCAATTTTGATATGATAATAGCTAAATAAATAAGCATAATTAAGACTCATCGGTAATAAATAATGTTACAATGTGATTTAGTTTTTATTACTGTTCGTTTTTTACACTACAAAACGAAGTTATTTGGGCATGTTTAAGTATTTTTATAACTTGACGCGCGCTCGACAGTCGAATGCAGTACAAATACAGTATGAGTAGCGGCCGCCTGACCGCTGTTGTGGTTGAAGGGGGTTTCTTAGAGGCCGCGCGTATTGTCGGTCTATCTCTTATAATGTCTTTGGCCAAAGCTATGCGTTTGTAATGCTGATAGTTAATTCTTGGAATATCTCTGTAAATAAAAATTTTACAAAATGAAAATGGCTGAAACTGACTCGTTTGCATATTTGTAACAATACTTCCAAGGTGTGCTCTTTTTTTGTTACACGTATATACTCGTATAGGTGTATTACAAAGTTTGAAGAGCCTATAAAGCCCATCACACACAGTGAAGATAATATATATTATAGCATCTAATATAAAAATATATTATCTTAAAGGACCACACACAGCTAAGATACGATAATATATCGCAACTGCATCATTGTATTAGAGGCAGTCTTGCGAGTCGCCGGTTTCGTTCCTTATACAGAGTGTTTTTTTTTGCCATGAACCGTATACAAATCTGACTGCTGTTGCTAGATGTATAAGTACTTGACAGGTCGTCTGATGACGAATGGGACAGTGAATTTGATCATATATGTATTGCGTCGAGAAGAAATAAGCATAAAATCTGGAAAGAGGACCACTTAAGAACCAAAAAACAGCGCTAGATAGAACATACTGTAGTTTATCTTAAGATAAATATCGCCGAGTCCCGAGTATATGAGTATATTAATATATATTTCAATATCTTAAGATATCGTTGCTAGGTTAAGATATCTTTCACATATCGCTCAGTATCTTAAGATACTGTAATGTAAAATATATATTATATTAACTGTGTGTGGTGATCCATTGAAATGTAGGGTTAGCGATACGTCGCAGATAAGATATATTTTATAGTATCTTCATTGTGTGTGATGGGCTTTAACCATATTTAAGCAATTTTTTTCAAAGTACCCTTGACTGGATAAAAGTGCTTGAATGTTAGTTGACTTTTTTACATACAACTCATCATTTTCTTTGAAAATGCAAAATAAATTAAGAAATTTATAAAATCTTTAAAGAAAAAAATTTCGTCTCCCGCGGGATTTGATCTCGCGTCTCCAAAATACTGTGTTGACGCCTTGACCAACTAGGCTACCGAGCTCTTAACCGCCTCGATGAAATTCTAAGCCCATTCTAAGAGGTTCAATAAGATCTTCTTTATTCTTTGTTAAGCCAAAGGAGTCTTTATTCACTATTAATAACTTCGTATCAACAAAATCAAACGGTTCAAATCCTGCCCGAGACGAATCTTTTTCTTTATTGATTTTATTAATTTTTCAATTTGTTAGTTGAGTACTTTGTACCAGAATCGCCTGCTTTGGTACCTCCGTCTCACTTCTGACGCAAAGCAGCAGTGCTTGTATTGCTGTATTCCGGTTTGAACGGTAAGATATGGCAGTGAATTTACAGATTACCGTGACATTACATCTTATGTCACAAGTTGACACTCACACGGTTGCAGAGTTGCTGCGAATCTCAAAAGAAAAGAACCACATGTGCTATAGGTGATTTACCACTTACCATCTGGTGGGCAATAGCTTGATTGCCAACGTAGTTGAAATGAAAAAAGTATTTGTTTGAGTATCACACTCAACTATTCAACGTATTAATGACGAGCTTTTCTTCTAACTTTTCTTTTGGGTATGGGAAAATCATGGACCTATAAAAAATACGGACGTAGTGTGGCATTAAACAAATGTGAAGCACGTGGTCATGTGTTTGTACGCGACCTACACTCACTCAGATGTACCAGGTAAGACAAACAGCTGTCATTTTTTGTTTCTCTCTCTCTTTGCAACGAACAAGACACGCACACATACATATGTGCATGCTTCACTCTTGATTCAACAACGCTCCGTCCGTCTTTTTTTGAGATCCGTGGGAAAAATATAGAATTCAAGAAAACGAATATGAACACAAAACGAAATGAGAACGAATGAAGCGTTTATTACGAAAGCCTTATTATTTAAAAACTAAGCTCATAAGATTACTCGTGAGATTGAACATTGTCACAGAGGTATGGAAATACGTGCGACTACTATAGACATAATATTGTATTATATTATCTGTGGTTGAATACACCTCGCGAACAGACATCGGCGTACGCAGCTGGCGATTAAAATATAACAGTCTCTTTATTGGCAATAGTGAGATGTATGCGTTAGGGCGTTTGTAATAACCCGGCCACACGTTCAATCCCACCTGAGAACACGTCTGCATAATCCCCCTTTGCGTAGTTGAGAGCATGTTTTGAAGGGCAAAATATATGTACAAAATCTACAAGCAAGATTGTTAAGTTTCGACTGCGCAGACACGACGGATCGTGTAAACGGCCCCCTAGACAAAAGCCACACGCTAATTGTTCCGCAGTCGTTCCGCAGAAAAATTGTATGAAGATGACATTAGCTGCGGACAAAAAGGCGTGAGGTTGTCACAGACTAATGTCATTTCCGTACATTTTTTTCTGCGGAACGACTACGGCACCTGAAGAAGTTATGAGATTTATCATAAAAGTAGGAAAAGTAAACCATTATGGGATTTGGGACCGCAGCGAAGTTACTTTGTAAATATTTGAAAAACTTTGAGTAACAGACGATTGTGTTTCAACGATATGCTCGATGGAGTCGGGGTTCGCCCCACAATACCCTAGTTTCGTTCATCTCAAGCGCATGTTGGTACTTATTTCTTTGTGAGACTTTATTTGGTAAAAGAACTGCAAAAAGACCGCCTATATTGGCGCTCATGATAGTAGTGGTTTACTTAGTGGAAGTGTGAAGTTTGATGTGCTGTTGCTTTTACAATTTTGATTCATCACTATAGAACAGAATTAGGAAAAATCTGTAACGGTACTTCACTTTTCGGCCACGACAGTTGGCATTTCCTACATACGAGTATCTAGGAGGCACATACGAGTATGTACACCGTGTCTGGTCAATACACTATCAAGCCGAAATTTACCCATGATAACATAGTCATATAGAAAATTCGACATTACCACAAAAAATGAACGCCATATCGCGTGGATTAATTGTCAGCCGAGCTTTTTTTAGCAGAGCAAACAGCACTCCCGCGGCAGGGCACACACGATCGGAAATAAAGGCAGAAAGGCAGTCGCGCCGTAATTGCAGACCTATGTTTGCGCGACTTTTGCCTCGTGGAGCTATGCTTTGTAAGCAATAATAGCTTAATAAGTAGATATGTCGCAATCACCCGAAAAGTGCTGAAGCAGAAAGGCGTTGATATTCAATAGAGACGGTTATGAAACTGATATGAAAAGCATTACGAAGTCTTTGGCTCTTATATGAGAAAAACAATATTGCTTCGAAGTTCGAACGATATCTGCTTTACTTTGTTATAGATTGTGTTCAGCAGAGAGTAGGAACTGGCTGAAAACAACGCTGTATAATAGTGAAAGTATACATTGTTAAGACCTTGTGCAGTTGTATGTTGCATTTTCTTTTTGTACCAAATAAGCTGTACAGGAATACAGGATTGTTGATGTTTAATAAAATTTCTAATTTATCGAGAATAAGAGGTATGATAACGAGCTGTTGAGTAGGTATTCCGAACAGGTGTAGTCAACTTTTTTTTTTCATTCCTACTTGTATTTGCAGACATCTTGAGTATATTTAGGATGTATGCACATACAAGGTTAATATGATTACTTTAAATTAGATTGTTTTGCTTTGTTTTGACGCCAATAAGTGCCTGTAAAGGCCTATGTTGAATAAACATTTTTGAATTCTAGGTAAAGTCTAATTGCAGTATTCCAGGTGAACTCGCTTCCATCTTCGGTGTTATCTTTACCTTCAGATGCGATGAAAGCGACAAGCTTCTCTGGTCTGCTATTTAATTTTTCGTTTTTCTTTGGTGAAAATAAAAACGAAATTTCGAAACGATTCGTGTCTCTTGCTCGTTGATATTTTCTGACATCCACGTGAACGAAGTCGTGGGCACAGCTAGTATAGGTATATAAAGACGAAGTAAATAAATAAAATAATTCGATCCATATCGTAATAAGTGGTAACAATTTTATGCCTGCAATAAATACTCGCTCAAGTTTGTATAGCCGAACGATTCTCAAGCAATACACATGTCATGTCGCTCGAGTATTATGTCACGAATTTAATCAAACCTATAAAAACGCACGGCTCCAGTATGTCGCCTCCATCCTATTAACCCTTATCACATAAATCTTGCGCTAAATTTATTCATTTACAACTTTTTGTGTATGAAGTAGTCAACATTGTTTTTACAGAGCAATGTAGGCGAGCAATCAGATTGCCCACCTGATGTTAATTGGCCACAATCCACCTTTAATATATACAATAAGATGTGTCCGGTAATTTTGCTGCATGTCAGACCGGAACAGCAATGAAAGCACTAGTGCTATGATTGGTATCTGAAAATAGAGTGGTTACAGAATAACTAATAGTACAGAAGTTGCACTCCTTTGATCTTGAAAAAAGCCGACATTTTAAAATACTAAACTTTGAGCATCCAGGCTAAATCATACATCAGGCCACGGGTTAGCGTATGTATTAGTAAGTCAAGCCTCATGTCACTACGAGTTCGAGCGATAGGGATGTTGCTGACGAATGATAATAAATAATGTTGCTATACACCTGTGCCAAGACCGCGGCACATAGAACAATATAGGCGGATAACACATTGCACCCGACACCGCTCCGGTGCGCGGTGCTGCGGTTTTTAATTTTGAATGAAGAATCTTAATTTGTATACAAAAACCGCAGGGTATAATACACTCACACCGCATCTCCGTGTGGGTGTGCGGCGCGCGCAACGGTACCGCACTCCCGGACGGTGATGGGGTGCGGTCCGCGGGGTATGCCACACTGTGCCGCAGTATCGTGAGGATTTTTGCGTAGAAAGGACGTGCATACGCGTAATAGATCTCGGCATAGATAATGCGGTGATGCGGGGCGTCGTGCACCACAGCTCCGGACGGAGATACGGAGCAAACCGTACGGTGGCAAGGTTTCGTGTCTCCGCAGCCGCATGCGGATTTCGTCCCTCCGTACACCGCAGCGGGATGCGGCGTCAATGTGTTAAGCGCCCAGGGACCCTATTTTTGAATCATTCGTTGCTATCGACGGCTCGTCGAGCGTCGCCTGCGACCTCGATTTCCTTTGATTTTCGTTTCATATGCGATGAAAATCAATCAATCTAACTTTTCCGCAGTCGTTCCGCAGCAAAAATGTATGGATATGACAGTAGCATGTGATAACCTCACGCTATTTTCTCGCAGCTAATGTCATCTCCATACACTTTTTCAGCGAAACGACTGCTGAAGAATAAGCATGTGGCTTTTGTCTAAGGGGGCTGCTGCTGTTTTACACTCTCAGTGTGCGCGGAACGGTAGCTACTTATCTTATAGGTACCTAAGCGCGTAGTGACGGAGGCCTGCTCTGGTGAACCTATGTTACGATAGCTGTATGCTTACTTCAGCGACTTTATCAAGAGTAGATGTCATTTGAAAGCTACGGGCAGTGTGTCTTGTGTAGGAATGAAAGCGGGACCGTTCCTTAAAGTATACAGGGTGTAACTGAACACCCCAATAACATTTAAGGGTATGTATCCATCAGAAGTAGAGATTCTCTAGGAAAAATATTAGGTCTAACAAACCTAATTTTAAATTAATGTACGGCGATATGTACCTTAAGTAGCTTCCGAATTAAAGTGAAAAATATTCTGAAAATGTAGGCGAATATTGTGCCGATAAAATGTTGCTTAACAAAATATCGGTAGCCATAAGCAATAAACTAATAAGTTATTCAGCAAAACGTTTTCCAAACAGGGCATTTGACCTAATCTCAAAAAGTTCTGTACGTGATTTCTTTAACGATGATATCAGAAGTCGAAGTTTGGTTCGTATTAAGGTAAGGCTACGCCGCAAAGATTTTTGACGGGTTCGCAGCTGCAAGACCGCCGACGTGTGTTATGTATACTTCAATCAACCAATCTTTTCGACCCTTGTACGTCAGGAATTGGTGTTCCGCATAAAGCTTGGGCTGGGCAGCATTCTGGAAGCTACGCAGCATATTCTCGCCCCATCTACCGCAATGTCTGAAGACGAAAGTCTTCAATTCGTGCATGTTGCTTATGATCACTGAACTGAGACGTGGCCGCTTACAATAGATCTCATAGAAAGCTCAAAATCGCTCAAATGGAGAGAGCCATGCTATCAAGAATGATGAGATCCGTAGAAGAACTTGAGGTACTGATATAGCCCAAAGAATGGCAAGAATTGGGATGATGACTGAATTCTAATTTTTACGTTTCGTCATTAAATATTAAAATACTGTGGAAAAAGATGCAGTCCTGTGAAATTAGAATTAAAATCGGCATAGAAATACATTAGATACAAGCATTTTAAGTTGACAATTTGAAGGCGATTAGACAGAGAGATCCGACATCAACCGTGACGTCATTGTTAAATACGGCTATATAAACTCCTTGTAAATTGCCGTTTTGCTAGAAAGAGATGGAGAAAAATCTTTAATACCATATATCTTTGTTGTTTTTATAGTTATTCGAAAACCGATTTTTTCTTTCTGTTTATTATATGAATTAGCTTCTATTAAAGAAAAATTTTTTTTTGTCATCTAGCCTATTGCAAATATTAGTGGGAGGACAGGCAGACATCGCTCGCAGGACTGACGGCTATTGACGCGGAAAGGTCCTCAAGTGGCGGCCGCGTACCGGGAGACGTAGCATCAATCGGTTTGGAAATCCTTGGGGGAGGCCTATGTCCAATAGTGGCCGTAATTATTCTGATAACTTGAACGAAAGAAAGGGAGAGGTTGCTCTAAAATGATCATTTCAAATATTACTTATATAGACAAGTTTAAATTTTCATCTCGCAACGCTGACGCGTAAGCTGATGAAAAACAAACCTAAATATGGAAAAAATTCGCCGTGCGAGTTTAATCCGCTCACTTATCTGATAAGATTTAAGTCGAGGCTTATCATCGTTCGTTCAGTCGCTGGTGAATACCTACTCATCAGCATCAACGGTGTCTGTTATATTTTGACGTTATCCATATGATACAGTTAAAAGGTCGTTAACATTGTGATAGTTGTCTAACAGCCATTTTCAATAACCAGTGTACCATACCACCTAACTCATAGCGATGTGTGATAGCGATAGCGAGGCATACGCTATCGTTTTAATTTCACTGAGTTTGCTATGATAGAGTCGGTACGAAATCACAAGATGACGTCTTAAACGAGGGCTAAAACGATAGCGAGTAACTTAGGTGGTAGGATCACCACCACAGCTTGTTTTTTTTATAAACGTCGTCGCCCCACATTAGGATTTTCTCCTGTATCGTGACAACCATAGAAGTTACAAACATAGAATATCAGATGCACATACGCCCAGACCGGAACAAATTTCTGTGGGTCATACAAAATATTTGTGCCGTACGGGAATCGAACCCGCGACCCGTTGCGCAGTAGGCGTTCACTCGACCTCTGCATTATCAGTGTCGTCGAATATATCCCACCGAGGGGCTCGGGCCTACCCTAGTTCAGTAGAGTTCATCCATATTACCTCGAACCAATCTCGTCTAGTACAGTTCGGTTTCAGCGTTCATTCCTTCCACGTACGTGTAGGCTCTGGAACGAACTCCCAGCTGCAGTGTTTCCTGAGCGCTACGACATATCCTTCTTGAAACGAGGCTTAAGAAGAGCATTTCTCCCCAGGTAGGCAGTATCTGAATTGTGCCCTTGGCATTGCAGATGTCCATGAGCGGTGGTTACCACTTAACAGGTGGGCCACTGGCTCGTCTGCCACCGTTAGCAATAAAAAAATAAATAATGGTAATGCATAGAGATTCATTTTTATATTGTAATAGGTATGTGTGTGCTTAATAGCAAATAACCTTTTTACTTATCTTTCTATCTTAAAGAGCTGAAGGTACAAAACCCATATGTTTAGATGGGCTTTTAACCCTTGTTTCGTACCTAGAGTTCACATGATAAGTCGTTTGTGTGATGGAAATTTTAACTTAGTTCATTGGCAGGGCTTTCCAAGTTAGCATTATTAGCTTGACCGCAGACTTGACTTGCCTAACAGTCTTGTAGAATATTGTTTCTGTCACATTGCCACAGCACTAACACTGTTGTGTCTCCGTAAATAAATTAAAGGTAGGCAGTTTTTTGGTGGTTAGAGAATCCGAACAAATAAGTACATTTCCGGAGCTTTAGTTTTGTGGTTACTTTATTATTTTGTTTAGGTGTTCTAAGTAGTCAGAGGTTATAATGTTAAGGGCAAAGTGGTATACTGCTATGGCATAATTATGTCAACGTTCTACATATCCGACTAGACTTGTAATAATATAAATACTGACTCGCAGATCACAATTATATTTATTGAGAAATTAATTTTATGTTAAAATGTACATAACTTAGTATAACAGATTAGCCTGACTGAGGCAGATTTAGGTTTTCATTATATTTTTATAAATAGACTATATAGACTGGCATATCTCATTATATTTCTTGTATCTATAAATGTGTAGATTCCTCGATTGATAATATGTACAATAAATTCCTACCTAACACTAAACGACTTTCATTTGGAAATTTCTTTTACAATAGAGCTATACAAAATATTAATGCCACAGATTAATGAACAACAAATAAATGATAAAAGTGACAAGAAAAAAGTTCCAACAAATAATAGAATTTCTTTCGGTGCAAACAATTTTGAATTATAAATGATAATAAATAATGGTTCTGTACAAACCCACCCCGAAATAAAGCATGATATACGATCTAATGTTTTAAGCCAACCTTAGGAGCGATTTGCGATGATAGATTGTGTCCCTTGAGTGTGGAGGGTATCAAAGCGCCCTCAAGGTAAAAAATTAATATGTCTGTGTCTCTAAGGGGTTTTTTTTGTAAAATGCATGAATATTGAATTTATTTTAACGTTACTCTGCTAATGGTGGAAAGATGGAAGCCTGATACCAATCGATCTAAAGAGCCTTACAACACCTTAATTTGTCTCCAATCTATTCATTAATTCGAATTTGATATTTTACTAATGATTATGATGTATTGTACGAAAGCACTCTGGCATTTACACTTTTGACTTAATGAAATGTTCTTTTATCATTTAGTTAATCTATCACTATATTCATATGTTATTAACAATGCTAATAAGTAATAATGTATCTATATCTGTACTGTCATCTACATACATTGTTATGCAGATGACAGTAAGGGTGATGCGGGGTATACCGACCACCAAAATGTCCCTCGGAATTCGTTGCAAGAAAGGCGGTTTCAACTTGTGTCTGAAGTCGAAGACTCTCTAGGGCGAGTCTCCGAATGGGGTGCAAAGAACTTGGTTAAGTTCAACCCCACGAAGACACAAGTGTGCGCATTTACTGCGAAGAAGGACCCATTTATAGTAGTGCCTCAGTTCCAGGGAGTTACTCTTCGTATGTCCGATGGTATTGGGATCCTCGGCGTGGAAATTTCTGCTGAAGTGCAGTTTGGGAGTCATTTGGAGGGCACAGCCAAATTGGCGAGCAAAAAGCTGGGCACATATGGAGTACTGTTCGCACTTCTGGGCGGGAGCTCCCAAATATCAGCTCGACCCTCTTCACTCCCTGCAAAGGCGTGCATTCCGCATCGTTGGTGATCCCAATATCACGGCCTCAATGGAGACGCTGGAGCAAAGGAGAGACTTTGGTTCTCTCTGCGTGCTCTATCGGCTCTTAAACGGAGAGTGCTCTGATGAACTGTTTGCAATGGTGCCCTTTCACCTTTTTACCACCGCACCACCCGCCATCGCAGTAGAGTTCATCCATATTACCTGGAACCAATCTCTTCTAGTACAGTTCGGTTTCAGCATTCATTCCTTCCACGTACGTATAGGCTCTGGAACGAACTCCCAGCTACGGTGTTTCATGAGCGCTACGATATGTCATTTTTTAAACGAGGCTTAAGAAGAGCATTTCTCTCCAGGTAGGCAGTATCTGAATTGTGCCCTTGCCATTGCAGATGTCCATGAACGGTGGTTACCACTTAACAGGTGGGCCACTGGCTCGTCTGCCACCGTTAGCAATAAAAAAATAATAATGGTAATACATAGAGATTCATTTTAATATTGTAATAGGTATGTGTATGCTTAATAGCAAATAACCTTTTTAGTTATCTTTCTATCTTAAAGAGCTGAAGGTACAGAATCCATGTGTTTAGATGGGCTTTAACCCTTATTTCGTACCTGGAGTTCACATGATAAGTCGTCGGTGTGATGGAAATTTTAACTTAGTTCATTGGCAGGGCTTTCCAAGTTAGCATTATTCGCTTGACCGCAGACTTCACTTGCCTAACAGTCTTGTAGAATATTGTTTCTGTCACATTGCCACAGCACCAATACTGTTGTGTTTCCGTAAATAAATTATAGATAGGCAGTTTTTGGTGGTTAGAGAATCCGAACAATAAGTACATTCCCGGAGCTTTAGTTTTGTGGTTACTGAAGAAAAAAGTTTGCTTCGACCTTCTACTCCATCATCACGTTAATCTAGACACGCGGTAGCGTGTCCAAATAAGTTCTAACCTGGCGACGTAGCAGCCGTGTGTAATGTTACACGAACCATTTCGCGCCACTGTTGACCATCTGACAACTCAAAACCTATTTATCTCACAAACATCAAACTGGGTACCTTTGTTAAAGCCCCTTAGCCTATCTAGAACTCAAAATATCATAAATGTAGCTTAGGCAGTTATTGATATATTAACGTTTAAAAAATGCATTTTCATGACTGACTCACTGAATTATAGATCAAAAACCTAACCCACTTCCAAATGACCTAGAAACTTGATATTTGGCAACAAGGTAAACTATTACATGTATATAAAGGAAAACATCTGAAAATTGAAAATTATTGATAATTAATATCAACAAACTAATAATATTACATTAACCATTTCGAGCTACGTTTGACTCCTTCACAACTCGAAACCTATTTAATCTACATACATGAATTTTGGCACATTTATTAAATCCATTTAGCTTGTCTAGAATATTGACATTATCTGGACTTCTATGGATATGCGCTCATTACATCAACTCCGTATCGTCACCAGATCGCCTCGCTTGCAAGCTGTCCACGCGCGGACCGCATGTGGACCACAGCGAGTTGTCACTCGGTGACAACTCGCTGCTCGCATGCTTGCCTTGCGTTGACTGCGCATTGTCAACGCACGGGTCCTGAGTGGACCGCGCGCTGCCCGCGAATGATGAATGCCCGCAAAATGTTAACAGACTACTCGAAAATTCGTGGACCAAGCCACTCGTTGACCACGCGATGTTCACTGTTGGCCACGCGAGGTTCACTAGTTGATCGCGCGACGTTCACAAGTGACAACGCGTCGTCCACACGTGGGCCACCTGTAGACAACGAGTAGAACGCCGAACGACGAAGCGGTACTGGTCGGGTGCTGGGTGGGTCTAATGCAGTATATGACCTTGCTATAAGCAATCATGGTAAGAAAAGTGTGGCGGGATAAAAAAGTGTTGTGGAGGCATTATGCACCTCTTAGGATCGACAACAACAATAATACCATCAGAATTACAAGATAAATAAATAAGGCTTATCTTCATAAAGATGCCTGACTGAATAATTCTGTATCAAATAACCTATGAGTCCATGAAAACGGAACACGCAGCAGCTTAGCAATTCAGATAGGCATATGGATATACTCGATAATGTTTCTTGAATGAGAAGGCTTCTGCGCTGCTTATCCTTTTGTTCCGGGCGGTTTCCAAATTGGGAATAGTGCGATAAATCTTACTTAAGTCGAAGGTACTAAAATGGCTAACGTATTTTATTACGTTTCACTTGGAAGTGGGTAAGGCACTTCTGGCATTGCTAGTTTCTCGAGCGTTTCTATTTCTAGTTCAAGAGCTTTATTGCGTGTGGCGTAAGATTCAATATCTGACGTAGATCATTAATTGGGTTCTGTTGTCAGACAGTGTATTATTTTATCCCGCTCGTGTTGCAAACGTAAAAGTTTATGACGGCGCATACTGATTCGCAAAAGATAATTGGTAAAGTGATTTTAATGATACTCAGAATAATGAAACTATTACTTTACTGCACTGTAGATTTTTAAGAGATAAAATGACACAGCACATAATAAACTGCCATTCAGTTTTTGTCAAGTAAATAATATTCACAAAATTTTCCACAGTATTTTTATAAAAAATCAACATTTATTGATTACTTATAGCAATCAGGTATCATTTCTGCATGTTTTATTACCAGCTGGAGAGTATTTTCACACAATTTACAATCTTAGGAATCAATCTTGTTCAGTACAACCCAAGCCTATTAAAGGAATTGCTGGCCTAGAGATATTAGGTACTACTCTTTTCGCTCTACGAGGCTCTACATTACCTTTGTCATTTGATTACGCGTCACGTCAATCAATGGTAAATCCAAAGTAGACACAGAAAGGAAACGCTAAATTGGGCCTCTGGAAGTGCGGTCGACATATTCACTCACAAAGGTAGTAGGACCACTCGCACTTGGGTCGTAGCGGATTCCCAAGGGCCGGACCGACTGTCGCCGACGTATTGCTTGGCCCACATACCGTGTTATTTACCCGCAGACAGGGACAACTAAATATGCCGGTGAGTGTACAGGCTGATATGATTTTAGTGTACACACTGAGATTGCGCGGCGGTATTTCTCACGGTTGAATGGTTTCATCGTGGTTGTGTGAGATGTTACTTAACCCTGCAGTGATCGCGCCTTCAAAAATGACATGAATGGTCGCGCGGATTACATATGCCGGTCAATTTGTTTTGTCTTTTTGAAATGAAATTCAATCATACTAATAAATCATTTATTTAAATATGACAAGTTCACTTATACAAAATCAGATTACAATAAACTAAACAAACATAAATCGTTAATAGTCTTGCATCAATCAGTTATAAATAACAAACACTTCTTAAAATTTTTGACAAAAATTCAACTTTAGACAATTCGAAATTATAAAGGCACTTTATGTGTAATAAAAACAAATCAATCACTATCCGGCTACCTCATCATCCGACGATCTTGGAGAAACAGGAGGTCACTCACGTTCGAAACCGCTTCGACTTGACACTCGGTTTCGTTTCTCAATATAATCCTGCTCATATTGAAGTGCCTCACTCACATTATTTGCCACCTGCTCGGAATTGGACTGGTGGTCTTGCTTCTCGAGGCAGTCTGACTCATCGCTAAACGAGTTTTCATGGTCCGAATTAACTTCTAGGTCACATTCATGAAGCCAGCTTTCAATTTGGAACTGTTTTCTCACATCCATTTTTCTGTCTACAAAAACAATAAACATAATTATTACGATTTCCTGTAATTTATGTCAATATTATCTAAATACGCAACAAAATACGGCATTATGAATTACCCTTATTATTTTAAGCAAATGAAAAGAAGAAAGTTTTGGGACGAAAATCTATAATACTCGTATATAAAGCTTTTGTATTCTTTAAATAATCATTAATCAACCAAAAATGTACCAAAAATACCCAATTCAAAATTTAAACCAAAGACCAGTCAGTACTTTAAAAAACAAAAATATTTCAATGTTTGTATTTATGATGCATTCCCATTATCTTCGTTATAATTTTAACTTGTACAATTACCCTTTATAACTTTTTACGTTAACTTGTTTCATATAATAAATTATAAATAATATACCAACCTAACTTAACCTTATTATACACAACCATCATATTCGCAAAATTTAATGAGCGCCGAGAACTGACAGTTATTAAAAGGAGCCGCCCTTACCTGCCGTGACTACGAACGCTGAAAAGGGTTTAAGCAGGGCTTTGTTGTATAAATTCTATAGAGCTCTATTCAGGAAACCTCGAATTCTTTGAGCATATACATAGTTTACTTAACTTAAGTTAATAGAAATGAATCCGAATGGTTAATCGTAATTCGGTGTATTTGAAGGGTTCTGTACCTTCAAAGGAGAAAACTGAACCTCTTTAGAATCACTTCGTTTACCGTCTGTCAAGACCTTAATTTTTTCTTGGAAATATTAAACTGAAATTAAAATCAAATAAGTATTTAAGTCTACGGTTTCTTTTATCTGTAAAAAATCATACTTGTAAGTAAATAAATAGAAAACTGGCCAAGTGTGAGTCAGACTCGCGCACGAAGGGTTCCGTACTATTGACTAGGTAAGCAACAGTAGGTACACAAATTTCATATGTATTATTAAAGTAAATATACAATTAAGTATTTTGTGAATATTTCAAGTGCTTACATGTTACCATTTATTGTTATCGAGCAAAAAAGGGCAAAAAATCGCGTTTGTTGTATAGGTGCCCCCCTTAAATATTTATTTTATTTTGTTTTTAGTATTTGTTGTTATAGCGGCAACAGAAATACATAATTTGTGAAAATTTCAACTGTCTAGCTGTCGCGGTTCTTGAGATTTAGCCTGGTGACAGACAGACGGACGGACAGACAGCGAAGTCTTAGTAGGGTCTTAATAGGGTCCCGTTTTTACCCTTTGGGTATGGAACCCTAAAAATTAATAAAATTAATGAAGAAAAAATTTTGTCTCGACCGGGACTTGAACCCGCGTCCCCAACATACCGTGTCAGCGTTGACCAACTAGGCCACCGAGCTCTCACCCGCGCCAACAAAATTCTTAGCCTTACTGATCCCCTTTTATTCTTTGTTAAAGTAGTGTTTATTCACTGTAGATAACTTCGTATCAACATCCAATATAGAAATCTTTACAGATTTCTTGAAAATTGGTTAAGTATAAGGAAAACTTATTCTTAGCTTAACAAAATTGGTAAAGTATAAAGAAAACTTATTCTTAGCTTAACAAAATTGGTAAAGTATAAAGAAAACTTATTTTTAGCTTAACAAAATTGGTTAAGTATAAAGAAAACTTATTCTTACCTTAACAAAATTCTTAGCCTTATTGATCTCCTTTATTCTTTATTAAGCCAAAGTAGTCTTTATTCACTGTTAATAACTTCTCATCAATATCGTTCGATGTAAGTAAATCATAAAACAATTGTAAGTAAATCATACCTACTTGTAAGGAAACAATCAAAAAATCTGACAAAAATAGGCATTTGATATTACTAAATGAATCGTTCAAAATAACATTTCATAGCTTTGATATAATATTTTTTTTTATTTTAACAAATAAATTGAAAACTAAGCTTAATCAAAAAAGACTAAAAGCAAATTACAATAAAATTTAAATTATTTAAAGCTCGTGAATTGTGTATGGGGTCTTGTGGTTCGGAGCAAATAGGTTAGCTTTTTACATTAGGGTGGATCATCCTCTATCGTCTTGCGGCTTCACTGAAAATCAGCGTCACAGTTCTCAGTGACTTAGAGCTGAGCGAAGTCGCTTTTGGTCGCTTTTTGTAAAAATTGTATTTCATTACTTTTTTTTTCTTTGTATAATATTATTATTTTGTTTGACTGATTGGTTTTATTGTCATGTGTTACGTTAGCGCCAAACAATATTTTTCTTTCTTTCGTTCTTTCTAAGCGCAACAGCAGTCAACAACCCTAAACCACTTAGGTACTTAACAAACCCAGTTACTTGAAAACATTTTACATAATTAAAATCTCGTCCCGGACATATGAAATAAATTACTCACGCGGCACCCCCCGTGGTTCGAATCTGTCAGATTGACGTTACAAAAACGATCACGTGCCCCTCGACATGTCAAAAGCAATCCAACGCATAATTGTCCAAAGGATATTTATTGAGGAGTTATCCTCATAACTGTCTTTTTGTAACAATATCCCAGACATCAGACACTAGGGACAACGTGAAGGCTGTTAAACTCCGCTCGATAACCCAATATGATCTGTATGCCGATCGATATAAGAGTCATTTTCGCAAGTGACAGCCAAGCACGCGGCAAAAAAAACAAAGCGCTCATCTCCGAGTTTGTAATCAATCAAACGGCAGCTTTTCTTTCAGCAATTCGAGCAATTTGGCCTTAATTTTCTCCTTTGTAACGTAAGAGCGTTCGTATTATGTTTCTTTTCAATTGCAAATGCTCGGATTAAGTTTACTTAGGCGCTGATTATGTTATGGGAAACTGAACTGATAAACTGGGATTCTTTCGTTACGATGATTTAAATTTTGGCTGATTTTAGTCACTGCAAAGGAATATGAAATAGTATATTATGCAATTAGTGAATAAAGGACGGATTTAAAGCGAGAGCCATGAGATGAATTACGAGCAAGTGAAGGATTCTAACGACTAAATCACGACCACAGGGAGTGACTCATGCGAGTGATTCAAGTGTTAGAATCCTGAGCGACGCGAGTCATTCATGGCCCTCGGTATAAATCCGTTTTATTCAAGAGTTGCATACTATACTTTATACCATGACTACGAAAAAAAGAAAGATTTAAGCGAATATAGACATTTACGAGTAATATCGAGTATTTTTTGTGCAAATAGGTTGTAGAGCATTGAGATGTAGGTCGAATATTTCTGTGTTTTATTTTTTTTAATGGTAAGGTTCACCTAGTACTACAGTGTTTATCCTACCTTAACTACATGTACATATGAAATTAGAACCTAAACACTATAGCTAATAAAAGGTAAACACCACCACCAGGTGTTCTAAATTCAAAGAGCAAAATAGTGATTAAAAGTGCTTTTTATTCACTGTTTTCAGTGAATAAAGTTTTTTAGAGGGGGAATGGTATAAAATCGTTTCTTTAACACGCAACAGGAAAGCTCTTGGCTTTCATCTCACCTGATGATAAGTGAGGATAAGACCGAAGGTGGATGCAAGTTTCACCTGGACTCCTCAACAACTAAAGCTAGATATCATCATTATCACAGCTCGTATACGTCCCCACTGAGGGACACGAGCCTACCCTAACCAGTTAGGGCGATTAGGCCTTAGTCAAACCACGCTGGGCCAGTGCGGATTGGTTGACTTCACATTTTTTAATTACTTCGCAGGTGTATGCAGGTTTCCCGACGATGTTTTCCTTCACCGTAGGAGCGTCAGATAAATGTACATATTATGAAATTCGTGACTCGAAAAACACATTGGTATATGGCAGGATCGATCGCGGGCCTCCCGATTCTACTCGGGGCACAGTCCAGTGCCGAGGCCACAGCGCCACCGACACACCTTTGCTATTATGGCGACAAGCTTATGTAAGACGAAGCGAGCAGAAATTTCACGACCATAGGAAATCGAATGCTGGAGCTCTCGATCAAGTCCTGGTAGTCTCAAACATTAGACCAATGAGGTTAAAAACAAGTCAATATATAAATAGTAGATTGTGCATCGCGGGAAGAAAGGGATTGATTACTAGCGAGGGAGTAGTTAGTAAAACTCCCGAGCTAGGAATCGGACTTTCTCCCTAGTGCTACATAGTGCTTTATAATACACCTGTGAGAAACATTTAAAAAATTGTTTGATTGAAATTGTTACTAAAATTATTATAACTCTAAAAATATTATAACATTTGTATAAGTGTTATCTCAATATCACTTTCACTACTAGAATTCACCATTTTAACTTTTCTTACGTAATAAACTCACGTCGTAACAAAAAAAATACTATAAATAAATTCATCGATCTTCTTTTTTTTGTGATAACAAAGATATATGAGATCATACAGCCACCTCGCAGCGCGGCAAAACGCAGCGCAGGTCGTGGTGAGTGGAGGAGCGCGTTCCCCCGCCCCTGCCCCGCGCCCGGGGGTCAAACAGGTTAAAAATGGAATTTAGTACAAGTTTTATCCCACTAAAACACGTCGGAAATGGATTATCATATAACTTTTCCTTCCGCTTATTTTGGTCGTAGAAAAGCCTAAATTTCTCTTTCATTTTTGAGGGAATTGGTAGTATAAAAATCTTTATTTAACATAGACCTTTATAGGCTCTTGATATAGTAAAAAATAATAAGAAGATTATAATTTCACCTCATATGTGCATACATCCTAAGATGTTTGCAAATATGTGTAGTCAACATTTTAGTCGACTTTACATCTGCTCGGATAATGGGAGAGCCTTCACGAGAAGAACAGGAAAGAAACTTATAAAATGTGTATTTCGTTGACAAAGAGTACATTATCTGAACAGGACCTATTATTTATCTACTAATTATTTGGAACAGAATGGATGGAATGAAAAAAAAAATAATGGAAGCAAAAAAAGAAAGAGAGAGAAGAAGACTAGCATATATAGACCAAGTATTGACCAAGTATAGATTGTGAATGAATAAATGATTTTGATTTTTGACCTAATTAAAAGAGGTGAACGTCATGTCATGTCGTATGCGGAAGTCAAGACACTAGCTGAAAATAAAGAAAGATAGCGCATACTCCACCGACAAGAGCTATGCTCTTAAGTCTGAATCTGAATCTATCTATAAATGTCAATGACACCTATTGAATATAAGACACTCGATAAAAATTAATTACTTATTTCCATCCCTTCTAATATATTAAAAGAACAAGTAACTCTATGCTTTTACGCCTAAGCCGTTTAACCAATTTTACCAGATTCGCATAGCAATGTCACTAAACGCGAATTTCATATGTAAGGACCTAATATTATTGTAGACTATTACTAAACAAGGGGATAAAACAGTGTCTTATGTCACGGGTGTAAAATTTAATCGCGAGCATAACGAAGCACCCTATGGTTAATTCCCGAGCGCAGCGGGGGTGCTCAATAATTAAATCCTAAGCGTATCGAGGGATTTCAGCTCACGGAAGACTAAGACTGCTTCATCCCCGATGCAAATACTTTTTTCGCACCAACTGCCAACCAAATAAAAACAAATACGTAAGAAATAGAGCATTTATTCAAAATCTTATTAATCTTAACTTATTTTAGGACTTTGGAAAGTAACGAAACTTAGGTATTGAAAAACTACACAGAAGACGTGCTTGAATTGAAATGCCTTTGATTTATTTTAGCATGAAAAACTTATTCTAAAATTTTGTTTAGTTTTAATGTCTTCGTGGATTTTTTTTCGCCTCAAAATTTTGATAGAAACCCATCTTGAGCTTATATCAAAATTTTGTTCTTCTTAATTAAATTTGTTCTAAACTTATTATTACCTAACTGAAAGTTAATCATGAACTTTAGTACAATATTACGTGTTTATGTATCGAGGTGCCTGAGGGCCTAAATGAGTTGCTTTAGAGTTTTAGACTGAGTTTGCATAACATACGAGTATAATGAGGCGAAATTGTGCAGGTGGCGTGAAGATGTTATTGTGTACAATAAAAGATACATTATTATACTTTGTATCAAACATGTCTGAAGCATTCAAGTTGATTTCCTTATGTGGTTATGGGTTTGAAGAGATTACAATCTTCTGTCGTAAGCTATGATCTATTCTTACTTCTAAAGCGTCCTCTGCACTGTGTGTAACGCGCTCTAGTGAGCGCGTTACACACAGTAAAGTAAAGGGTGTTCTAGACTTACGCCTTGATTGTGTAACAAAAATCTATCGCGTTCGCTTTCAATTTTGACAGTCATTGTGCATCCATTGTAATTTTTTATCGGACAGTCGACACAGAGTATTGTATTGACGCAGCAATGACTAGTGATGGCAAGGCGATCGTGATAGATTTTTCTTAGACAATAACCCCCTGGTCTTAGGATGTCCGCTTTTTATATAAGTTAGTATATGTTGCGATATATGTTTTGCTCAAAAATGCATGTAATGTGGTCATTATTTTGACAACCTTGTTTGAGCAAAGTCGACCTTGCCGTTCTGTTTCAAGGAGCGACCGGCAAAGTTTTGCTTCTAGTTAATTAATATATTTTTTATTTAAATTACTTGCTTAGGTTTTATTTAGATTAGATACTTGCATTTTTGAGTAAAGCACTATACAAGCCTTGCCCCACAATGACTGCTTCGCTGGTCACGCTATGATTGACTCGAGCTAGCCTAGCTACGCTCTAGGCCTTCCAGCTTGGCCATCATTGCAGCCCTCGCTGTCCTCACTGTAAAGGCCTCGACCTACGGTCTCGGCCTTTATCTCAGCTCGTCCATCAAGTGCTGCACGCTGACCGCGCTGTGTCGGCCTGGAGCTGCGCTGTCGGCCATCATCAGCGAGACCAGCAAAGTAGTCATTATAGACCGCGGCAGTAATGTACTATTATTTTAAAATTTCCATCTTTAATATTGTCTGCATCTTAACCGTAATACGTTAATGTCAACCACAAGTGACCACATTATGTATCATAATGGCAGGTCGCCCAGTAGAGTTCGTCCACCAGGATCCCCTGGCCCGATCCCCCAGGGACCCCCGTGAACTCGGCTCGGAGCTTCATCAGAATCCCCAAACTCTAAACATGTAACGCTGACCATCTGCCAAATTATGAAATAAACTATAGCTTAAACTTCCAGCAGTTTCTTCCCTGTATAAAGAAAGAGTTTTCTAGCTGGAAGAGATAACGGGTTATGGAACACAGCGCTTGTCGCTCTGACGAGACTGAAGATGAGCTTACCAAAGGATCGTACTGTTAGGCGTTCACAACATATTCTCCTCCTTGAGTCGTATTCCTCAGTGTTGAGGGTCGTGAGTCGTGACCTCCCTTCTGTATCACTTTCTCACGTACGGTCTTTTTCCATCTGTTTCTGTCTCGAGCTGTCTTGTTATATGTTACAACATATAAAGCATTATGAAATTACAGATTCACGTAATCTGTCGTTATTGACAAACTTTCCTCTCCAACAAGTTCAGAATTCCTTTTCTGAAGGAACGGTGAGTGAAATAGTGCGTGGTTATTTCTTGTTGCTCATATTCCAGCACACCGTTCTCGGATTCTAATGTGAATCGGCCGCGTGACACTAATGCGTGTATAAAGCGCGCTTAATAAAAAAGAACCCTTTATTCGCTTAGCGCCGGCCTTTTGTTAAGGTGCGGTAAAAACGTTCATCTTTTTAGATGTATTGTTACTTACATGATACGCTAGTGGTATAAGTTTATAACGGAGAAAACATATTTAGACTTTGTTGTATTTGAAAGATTTATTGCCAATTGCACTAACCTTTTCTTAGCTTAGGACGATCTTAAGTGGCATGCTGTCACATTCTTTTCATTAAAGACAGCATTCTTTTTAGGGTTGTCCTAGCTGAGACAAGGTTAGTGAAATTGGCCAAGAGTCTATTTAAAAGTAAATTATAACGACTTTATGAACCTGAACGGTCTTTTATTTTGTAATTGTTATTAAAAGATTACTCACAATCAGATAAACTGAACTAGTTTATACAATTTACTAATTATCATATTATAGAATCTAAAAATAAATGAATATTACACTATTTATTTATTTACCGATACAATGGTGGTACTATAAATTATAAGCAGATCTTTAGACCCTGTAGATTTCTACAAAGAATAGAAAAGAGGAATATAAGAATAATTAATTTTTACTAAAATGAACACATACTCGTATTTGTGCTTCATTTTTTTGTGTATTTTGAGTATTATTTGTATATTATCCAACTATTACAAGTTTAGTGTTTTCTTTTTCAATTTTACCATCGCTTTCATTAAAGTGATTTTTTTCTGACAATTTTTCCCATAATTTAAAATCTCAAATCCAAGAGGGCTAATATTGTAGTTATAAAACAAAAGTTCTCGTCGCGATTTAAAGCTGTATTATAACCTTTGAATAATAAATGTACCAAATGTAAAAGAAAGGGGGATTTTAATTGAGGAATCTCCTCATTATAATGTTACAGTTTCCAGTACCTACATCATTATAAGAATCCTTTTACGTGAGCCCTGTGCCATGTCTTACTAAATTGGATTTATAACATTATCCACTACCTCTTTTTCCCCACAGTAATCCGTACTAAGCAAATCGAAAAGTCAATTTGCGTAACGGCCTGATCGGATATTGTGAGCGATATTTCAAATTCATGAATTGCCATTCCAATTAAGGTAGATGATGTTATATACTATCATTTCCTTGATGCTACTATGTTTGTGAAATGTAGCCGATACTGAACAGTAAAAGTGCGTTTGAAAATAACACTTTTGTGTGACCCACCCTATCAATGAAAATTAAAACGTGACAGTGTGAAGACCGGGAATAGTAGATTGTTAACCGAGGGTCAAAAGAATCAATTGCCGAGGTATTTAGGCTATTGTCCTAGTAGGAATTGATTCCTTTACCCGTGTTAAACACTCTATTTTTCATTTCGAATATGAGGAAAATAAAACTAGTTGTTTATCTAAACTATTTATTGATAATATATAATATATCTTTCTTTTGAGATTTCTGGCAAAAGATTGTCGATAACACAATTTGCCTCGTCTTTAATCCAATCTGGTGTCAACATTTCAGAATCGCTTGAACTCATTTTTAATATTCAAATCCTAGCATAAAAGATTACTACCTATTTTTTTGAATTCCATCACAGATACATAACAGATGGCCGCAGCATTTTTTTAATTCGTTTTTTTACATAAAACTCTTCACAGCTGACAGCAGTTCTATTATTTAAAGTTCATTCTGGCCCTTAGGTGGGAAGTAATTTGTATGAGTTTTTCCCTCCCTATGGAGGGAAGCAGCACATTCCACTCAATAATCAGATCAAAACAACACTACTTTCCGAATATGAGAAATGAAAAGTAATTTCCCTACATTAACACTGTACTTATGTAAAGGCTTAGTGAAAAGATGGGTCACTGCACTGGTGTGAAAGCTCAGTGTGAAGGTGGGGGTGGGTCACTACACTGGTTTAAAGGTTCAGTATGAAGGTGGGTCTGTCGCGAAAATTACTCCAGTGATGAATGCGCTAGTTCAAATTTTTGTATTAAAAGTATGTATGGAAAGGTATATCAGGATAAGATAAAAGTAGGAAAAACTCAGCGATGCAGCACCGTTATGTTTAAGTTTGATGGTGACGGCATCCTCACTTGTGAAATTCTGCTGGGTATTCCCAAGTCGCCACTCTTGCACAAGAATTCCTCAATTCCAGCGCATAGTACGAAATTATTCGAGGCAGCAAATACATTATTTACTTATTTATTTCACTTCTTTAATTTTACCATAACCAATAGCCGATCGTATGGATGCAGTTCAAACAATAATACCAGATATAGCTATGTAAGGTGTCAGTGTTATCAAACCCTAACCACAGCCCTAATTAAAAGTCGTCTTGGTGTCAAGATGGTGTATTATTATCGCGTAATGCACTAAGACTAATGACTCGTAACGGTTTGAGTTAGGGAAACTTTTCACGTAATCTCCATTTTGGAACTTACTTGAATGAATGTAACCTAAATGTTTTGTGGTGAAATGATTGCCGATAGTTAAATGACATTTTATCACCATCATTTTAGACAAATAATAATAATAAAAATAGTTCATTTATTTGCATAAAACATGGTATTAGTGATATTACAATGTATGTTTAGATCTCATGTTTCTACCATCCTTTGGTGTGCAAATTACTTTGAAGACTACAATTTCTTATATTAACTATTATTACGTTACAAATTATGTCAAATAAGATAAGCATTAAAAATTAAGTAGAATATTAGGGATCAAATATTATCATGCAAAATCATATATTTTATGTCAATGTCAAAAAAGTATCAGATTCTATGGATTGTATGGGATTGTGTTCATCAAATAATACAAATTAATTAAAACTCAATTTGAATTGTCATTTCTTACGTTCAAAAACCTCCTTCAATGAGAAGAAGCCCTAAGAAGCATTGTTCTACTAACCAGTTATGCAATTAGCTCTTGAAAGCCTTTAAGTTAACATTATTTAAATGGTCAGGAATGTGGTTGTTTATTTTCACCGCGTTTCTTCGTGTCTTTTGTATAGTTCACTGTTTTGTTTTGCAAAAATTGCTATCTGCTTAATATATAACCCAGTCAATGTTAATAGCTTCATGTTTTTAAACAGCGGGCGACAAGAGTCCAAATAATGAGAAGCGGCTATGGCACGAACACATTTTTTTTGAACCAAACAAGAGACGCTTACTTTTAGACAAGCCAAGGATCTTCGAACAGATTTATCCTGCGCTGATCACAACCAGCGACATCCTGCGGCTTTCACCGGATTGTCGATCCATCTAGGTAGGGCCTACCAACGCAGCGTCTCCCAGTAAGCGGTCGCCACTCGCGGACCTGAGGCCCAATTCTGCTAATAAGTTACAGCCGAATTGAACTGAACCGTTGCGATCAACCAACAGATCGTCACATTATCACGTTATCGAACAATGGCAATATAGAATACGGGCTCCGATTGGTCAATCGCAACGGTTTAGTTTCGATTCGGCTGTAACTTATTAGCAGAATTGGGCCCCTGTCCCATCCCAACGGCCGTCAGTCTTGCGAGCGATATGGCCTTCCCACTACCATTTAATGTTCGCAATTCTTTGATCCATGTCCACATTGATTTACTACCAAACGTAGATAGAGCGCTTCATACAAAAAGGCGCTTGAAATCTGTCACCTAATCGACTATACATTGGTACTCGCTGATATATACTTGAATATACACGCCCGAATGAAAATTACCATAAAGAAAGTATCGTATTGATCGAATTCAACCTTATTCTGCATTATTACGGCAACTATTTCAAGTACAACCGCGGGAAGTTACATCATTTCATACCTAGCCACAGATCAAACGACGCTTTAGTAATTGCTACAAGAAAATATCAACTTTATACTGTCAAACATAATGCTTGAAATTGCTTATGGCGTTGTCGCTCCAACGCATGAATAAGATAACACATCGTGATACGACGCCCGTGCGAGCGAGACGATTGTGATGTACTGACACTGACGCAAAGCGACATGTTTATGATTAAAATAATTGTTTTTGATTGGTTTTTACGTATAAATCGAATATTTGAATACATGATAAGATGTGTAATGAGTTTACTCACGCAAAATATGAAATCCCGTCTTTTTTCTGCCGTTTCTGGCTATTGTTACCACAACTTTTAATGCGCACTTCGGCATGTTTACGTGCCGACAGCTAATCACTCACTATGGAAAGGAACTGCACGAGTCGCGATTGAGCAGTTCTTCACCGGCCTACTTTTCGATCGTTCATGCGTTATCTACGTTTGGTAGTAAATCAATGCATGTCCACTATTTGTTCTAGTTTAAATGAGATTGCTTCGAGCTATATAAATGTGAATTGCAGTACTAGTAGGTATATGTTAACGTTTATACTTGTAATAAATAACTTTGCTAAATTAA
This sequence comes from Schoenobius gigantellus, assembly GCA_963935595.1. Classification (NCBI taxonomy): domain Eukaryota; kingdom Metazoa; phylum Arthropoda; class Insecta; order Lepidoptera; family Crambidae; genus Schoenobius; species Schoenobius gigantellus. The sequence goes on along the minus strand of OZ012555.1, from coordinate 6,485,733 downwards.
AAATACTACATGTCCGAAACCCACGCAGACTAATCTCATTTCACGAATGCTGATGCCATTAAGATATTCGAACAGGAAAACGGAAGGCGTCTACAAAGAACCCAGTCAAAGTAAGAACCCGCTCCGCCTGCGGGCGTCTTAATCAAAATTCGACGAAACATCCGCCCATTTCTCTCCTTAAGAACTCTGGATTAGTGCCTTGAGCTGTTTGACAAACAGGATAGTTTTCGGATTCGTTATTCGACTGCGAATAACGTTTCAGTCTATTCAAACACGATGGCATCTGAAATCGTTAATGAATTCCTAAGGTTTCCTAAGGTCTGTGTCTAGTATGGCTTGGAAATTCATTATTATGACTTTGTTTTTTTCAAGATTTCGTGTGGATAAGCTGATCATTTCAACAACTTCTTTTTTTTATTGCAAAGTTGGCAAACAAGCAAACTGCCCACCTGATGGTAAGTGGTAACAGTCATCTATTCGCCGAGTCCGAAGTATCGCTGCGCTCATAGTGGCTAAAAGTAGAAAATATAATATCGGCTCTGTCATCTGTCATATCCATAAACGCAATCACAATTCACATTTTCGTCTTATGATTACCCGTGCTATATTCATCTGCAATCAAATTAATATTCTGATATTACGTCTATTAAAACTCGATCAAACCGATTATGAGCTTTAAACAGAGATTAATTGCTTACCGTTAAAAAAGTTCTGTAAGGTGTCGATGGCGTAGTGCGTAAGGCTTTCCAATCGGGAGGTAGCGGTTCGAACCCCGCCATGTAGCAATATGTTTTCAAATTTTTAATTCACATGTACGTTTATTCGCCGCTTTTATGGTGAAGGAAAACATCGTGAGGAAACCTGCACACACCTGTGAAGAAAGAATTTCTTTACAGGTTGTGTGTATAGTCGACCAACCCGCACTTGGCCAGCGTGGTTGACTATAGTAGATTATGCACCAAGGGATTAAAGCAGTGTCTAACGTTACGGGCGCCATATTGAACCCCAAGCGTAACGAAGGACTCTAGAGTTAACTCCCGAGCGTAGCGAGGGTGTTAAAATTTAAGTTATGTAGAGTCCTAAGTGAAGCGAGGGGTTCAAGTCGCCTAAGACGAAGATACTGCTTTATTCCAGAGGTGAATACTCTACTTTTCATACCATCTGCGAGACAATCAAAACTCAGGGCTCTATAACCAATTGCTTAGGTGGTAATTTTCATCATAAATACTGTCACATTATCACTATCACTATAACTATGGTTAAAATTATGATATTATCATGAAAACCATAAAAAAAAGATTTATTTTTCTCAAGCACGAACACGTCACGCAATAATTATATCTTAAGTAAAGCTTAAAATATTACAAAAACTTAAAACATATTTAATAATAATATAACAAGTATGAACTTAGTCTACATATCGATTTACAATACGATACGATCAGCTGCTGGACCCTGTCAATGACCTTTAGTAGCACGCAGGACGAATATTAATTTGTTAACAATAAAATGGTATCAAATAAAATTCTTTTATTTTTCAACTTTGTTGTATATTTACTTTTGAAACAGCAATTAATTACTACACACAACTGTCGAAATAAATCTCAAATAGTCGACAACCCATTGACCCCAAATAAAAAAAGCTGAAGCACCTAGACATTTACTTACGTTTTTAACTTTATCAATAAAACACTGAATAAACTTCTAAAAAGACTGTATTATTGATGCCACAAAACACATTCCACTAAGCACTTTATTAACGTAAGCAACAAGATATTACAATTTTGAAATACGTAATGGCGTTGGCGGCAAAGTTTTAGCTATGAAAACAATACAACGGAATACTGTTGGTGCAAATTATAAAACAAATTGTAGAAACATTCTTTATTTTTAAATATGCCGCGTAATTTTTCCAAATGCTGTTTATCCGCTGGTAGCGTCTTGCTTTATTCGTTTTTATCGATAGTTAATGGTGGCCGTCAAAAGATGGCGCTTTTTGCATAAAACGTATTTTATGAATAAAAAATAAAGTGAAATGTAATTGTTTATTTTAGCTTGCAGTGTTATGTAGATAAATATTTTATAATTTTAGTAAAGAAATTATGTATTTAGATTTTATAAAAACATTATTTACACAGGTAGAATGTCTTTGTCTCTAGTGGATGCACGCTACTGCTGTATGGGCGTAGAACCTTTGCCTTCCTAAGCTAGCATCTATGCTAAATTTTCATACAAATTTTATGTTCCATAATTAAAACACTTTAATCCCTTGGGAGTTTCATACAAAATTATATCCCTTGGGATATAATGTCTTGCTTTACGTTGAAGTTCTGGTGGTAGGGCCTGAAAAACCCGACTGGCTAGCGACCACCGTGCGCATGACGTAAAACCCGTCAAGTGGGCATTTTGTGTCCGCGTTTCGGGATCAGTCATCGCACAGCCAGAGCTTGAGGGGTCGTTGCTGCGATTCGTGTGGTTTGTGTGGGCTTCCGTCGACCCAGTGCCAGGTTGACTGCGTTGACCCTCCGCCCAGGAAGACCCGAAGAAACGGCTGTTCCGCTGGCCGCCCGTGGTACAGTACAGGGGCCCAAGCGGACCTAACCAGTCCGTGAGGCTGCCCCACCATGCCACGCATAATCTCGGGGTGGTCCGTCGTGCCGGTTGGTGACCGGACGGTGGGTCCCGGCGACCACTTCCGGGGGGGTTCGGGGGCCCTTTCGTGCGGAGAGTCAGCGCAAATCAGCTGTCGGCTGTTCCCTGGCGAAACAGGCCTACACACGTTAACTATGCTAATCGCTGCAACGACACCTCAATTTCACACCTCTCACTCCAACAAACATGTCAGCGCACAATATTAGGACTGGTCGTACAGCGGTGCACTATCCCACCAAAACACCACTATTCGAGGTGGGGCTCGCTAACATCCGCGGGCTCCATTCTAACCTCTTGGCTGTCCACCACCATCTCGAGACAGCCCGTCCAGCAATGCTGTTTTTGACAGAGACGCAAATTATCTGCCCGGCCGATACAAGCTACCTTAATTACCCCGACTACGCTCTTGAGGAGTCCTTCAAGGCAAAGGCAGGTGTTTGCTTGTTCGTCCGGGCGGACGTTTGTTGTCGTCGCCTGCGCTGTTTGGAGGAACCTTCCTTTTCCCTCCTTGTGGTACACGTCAATTTTGGCACTCATTGCAGTGTCTACGTGTGCGTCTATCGTTCCCACCGTGGTGACTTGGAGACAACTCGACTTTTTGAACACCTAAGTCGGGTGGCAGATGACGCGCAGGAGCAATTTCCTTCCGCCGAGCTGGTGTTTTAGGGGACTTCAATGCTCACCACGAGTTGTGGTTAAGTTCCTCTAAAACTGACCATGCGGGTAGGACTGCCCACGCATTCTCTCTCACGCACGACCTGACACAATTGGTTACCCAGCACACCAGGGTACCAGATATTATCGGTCAAGCGCCCTCTTTGTTGGACCTTCTGCTGACAAATCGCCCCGACGGATATCAGGTGGTGATTCGAGCTCCACTAGGATCTTCAGATCACTGCCTGGTATCCGTCTCAGTGCCTCAGGCGTCGCGACCGTCGCCTGTGGTTGCAGCACGCCGTCTGTGGCACTATGCGTCAGCAGATTGGGACGGTATGCGGGATTATTACGCGTCTGTCCCTTGGTGGCAGCGCTGTTTCAGTGGGATGGATCCGAACTCCTGCGCTGCGTCTGTTGCTGACGAGATCAGATTAGGAATGGAATATTATATTCCACATTCCAATCTCGTCAGTAGAGGGAGACGTAACCTCTGGTTCAATCGCGAGTGTGCCTCTGCTGTTGAAAACAAACAGCTAGCTTACCGCGCTTGGATCAGAGGTCGAGCTTCTAGGGATCCCAATACTAACCTACTGAAAACAGCCTATAATAATGCCACCAAGTTGTGTAAGAGGGCTTACATTAGAGCGGACGCTCAGCGCATTGCACAAGTGGGTCAGGAACTGCTAGCGCACCCTACGGGTAGCCGTTCTTTCTGGCGCCTGGCCAAAGCTGTGCAATCAAACTTCTGCCAACCCTCGCTGCCACCGCTGAGACATGCCGATGGCTCACTTGCTCATCAGCCGCAGGAGAAAGCCGACCTCCTGGCAAAACTCTTCGCGGCCCATTCCCGTATCGATGACTGTGGTGCACAACCTCCGACACTGTCCCATTGTGGCAGCACTATGCCCGATATCCGCATCAGACAGCGAGATGTGCGGGCGGAGCTACAGTCGATTGATATTCGAAAAGCAAGTGGACCAGACGGCATTCCTGCGATTGTACTTAAGAAGTGTGCAGCGGAGTTGACTCCGGTCCTGACGCGTCTATACCGTCTGTCGTTCTCTGCTGGTTGTGTGCCGAAATCTTGGAAAGAGGCCAATGTCCAGCCGGTTCCCAAAAAGGGAGATCGTTCTGATCCGGCTAACTATCGCCCTATAGCCGTCACTTCCATTTTGTGTAAAATCATGGAGAGGATCCTTAACACCCAGCTGATCCGTTACCTGGAAGGTCACTCGTTGCTTAATGACCGTCAGTATGGGTTTCGTCCTAAACGGTCAACAGGTGACCTTCTAGCGTTCCTTTTGCACAAATGGGGTGAATCTATCGATAAGCGCGGCGAGTCTGTGGCTATTAGTCTCGACATCGCCAAAGCTTTTGATAGAGTCTGGCACAAGGCTCTCCTTTCCAAGCTTCCGGCATACGGATTGCCCGCTCAGTTCTGTACGTGGATTGCCAGCTTCCTCCACGAGCGTAGAATTCGCGTTGTCGTTGACGGCTGCGCTTCGCGGTTCGTGGCAGTGAATGCTGGTGTTCCACAAGGCTCCGTTCTATCCCCAGCATTGTTTCTTCTGCATATCAATGACATGCTTTCCTTGGGAAGTATACATTGCTATGCAGACGACAGTACAGTGCATGGGGGATATCACGGAAGCTCAGGGGCTGCTCGTGGCAATATTGATAGGGAGAGGCAGAATCTTATCATTGAGCTCAACAGGACGCTGGACCTCATCTCCGAATGGGGTTCCAACAATCTTGTCGAGTTCAATGCTAAGAAAACACAGGTGTGCGCGTTCTCGGCGAAAAGGTCACCTTTCCTCCCCCCTCCTTCTCTTCAGGGCACAACCCTTCACACACAGAGTAACATCACCTTGCTGGGAATGAACATTCGCTGCGATCTGAACCCCAGAGACTACATCGAATCCGTTATAACTGCTGCCTCACGGAAACTCGGTGTCCTAAACAAGGTGCGTAGGTATTTTGCGCCGGACCAACTATGCCTGTTGTATAAAACTCAGGTTAGGTCTTGCGTGGAATATTGCTCGCACCTTTGGGACGGCTCCGCTCAGTACCTCCTCGATGCTCTGGACAGATTGCAGCGTCGCGCTATTCGAATAATTGGCGATGTAGAGGCAACTAACACCCTCGAGCCTCTACAACTTCGTCGTGACATCGCCTCTCTTAGCGCCTTTTACCGAATGTTCCATGGGGAATGCTCTGAGGAGCTCTTTAACCTTATCCCTCCCTCTCCATTCCTTAACAGAAACACGCGTAAGGGCCTTCGGAGTCATCCGTACACTGTGTCCTCCTTTTCACACCGTACCAAGAAATTCCAAGATTCCTTCTTCTGTCGTTCATCCCATACTTGGAATTCTCTACCTGCGCACGTGTTTCCTCCATCCTACAACATGGGTTCCTTCAAAAGAGGTGTGAAAAAGCATCTTTTAGGCCGGCAAGGGGCGGGCAGGTAGGATAGTGGATGTCGTCCCTACTCTATCTGTCAACTCATTTGGGCCTCTTTCACCGCTTAACATCAGGCGGGAGGAGGTCATTTGCCGGGCCTTACATAAAAAAAAAAAAAAAAAAAAAAAAAAAAAAAAAAAAAGGGTTGTTTAAATTAGTGAGATTTGTGAAATTTATTCAGTGTTTTATTTTGGTAATGTCAGGATCTGTTTACTTTATTTTAAGTTGTAGTTTTACTGTAAAACAAGAAGAAAAAGCTACTTTGATGGTTTCATTAAATAAAAGTAACCATAATTGTTCCCGTATCGCTAGAAATAAATTGAACATCGTTTGTAGATCGAAATGAGTATTATTTTAAAGACTGGGTTTGACTCACAATATCGAGTATCATTCACAATATAAAATTTCAACCACAAACCGTCTCTAAACTAAAAATATTGTTCTGAGGTATTGACGTTGACAACTTGCGACATCAGATGTAAAGACACGCTACCCAGTAATTTCACTGCCATATCTTACCCACCAAACCGAAACACATCAATGCAAGCACTGCTGCATTGCGGCAGGATACTTACATGGGCTAGTAATGTGACACCGTTTTTTTTTTCTTAAAACATCGTAAAGTATTAAATATGCAAAACACTTTGGTTTCACTGTTATTTAAAATAACACAAACAATTCACATTAGTTACTATTTTAATATTGATAAAAAGGTTCGAGTTTATGCATTCGAAATCTACAAAGTTTTTTATACAGGTAACTTTTTAAATATGAACCACATTTTATGTGCTTGTTTGGACAAGCAAACTTAACAACTTTTACTATTGGACCAATCTTGAAATCACGAAAAAAAATACATTTAGGTTTAGTGGATGTCAAACATTCATATGGAACAGCCGATCGTTTTTTCGCGATTTCATGTTTGGTCCCATAATAAAAGTTGTTTAATTTGCTTGTCTCAACAAGTACACACAATTTGGCTCCTGCGTGTAAAATAACCGTGTATTTATTCTTTTCAGTGGGTTTATTTCTTCGGAAATCTTGAATGTAGCACAGTGTGCTTGATCTTATAACTTTTAACCTAAATAAAGACTTAATCAAAACATTTAAATTAATTGAAAGATATTTATAGTTCTAGCCGATTCTATAGTTTTAGCCGATTCTGATGTATACCTATTATAAGAAATTTTAAGTTACGGACTAAATAGATGAGGTGTCAAAATTCAGTACGAAAAATCAGTTCATTCCGTTTCATTGGTAACAATTAGTCTCAACATTTCTTTTATGAAACGCAAAACTAGGTAACATCCTTGACAGCACCAGCAAAGTAGTGATGCTTATCTGGAACACATCTTCTGTCTACCAATTTACATATCGATGACTTTGATCGATACTATGTCTAGGCCCCCAGATTTGTCGCCGTGGCTATCGGTTAGAGACTCTCCTTCAACACTGCTCTACACCAAGATTTTTGACACTATTCTAAACTTCATTCTTAACTCTGTAAGTATTAATTACAGAAAGTCCAAGATTACATAACTAGGAAGCAACGTATTAATTTTGTCATTTCACATAAATAAAGCAAAAAAAGTTGACTCGTTAAGAAAATTACACAATCCAGCCCCAAGGCATCCCATCCCACAGCGAAAAGATTGACAAAGATCATATTCTCGAGGCTATGGAAATAAACGGGCGCATTTTGTAGCATCCGAAACGGATATATCTATCTTATTTAATCACCATAGCAACTGGCAATCACTTTGTGCAGACTTTACAAATCCGTCAAAAATAATGTTCGTTTTGTTGTTGATTTGTTGACATTGTTTTTGTTTTAAAAATTAATTGTGGCGCTGTACTTATTTCCTGGGGCCTAATTCCGCTAATCTTAACGTCGTATTTAGTCTTGATAGCGTTTCAACAACAGATTTTGTCGCTTTTATACGCATTTCCCGGTGCAATTAATTGGTACTACAATAATAATTTCTTGATAAGTCAAGAGTGACGAATATTTTAGTTGATAATCGGTTATTAGCCTACAATAACTGTTTCAAAAAGCGATGCATCTGAAACATTACTGACACGCCACAAATGCGTTAAAGCTAGCAGAATAATATAAATGCAATAAACTAGAATTTAATCAAGAGCTGTTCAAATATTACAGACAGGTCGTAAAAAAATTAATTAGTAGAGATTATTCTATTCATATAAAGGCAATGGAAAATAATATAAAGCGCGACCCTAAAACATTCTGGACTTATGTTCGCAAAAGGCGCAGAAACAACCAATTTGACTCTCAGTTCTCTAACTTCGCTGCACAGCTTACAAAACAGGAGGTAGTTAACCACTTTGCAAAGTTTTTTGGTTCTGTCTTTCTCCCTGAGTTGCCGATTCTGGATGCTCAATTGGCAGAGGAGAGCGCTGCATGCAATGGTGATGATGTTCGAGTTAGGGTCGATGTCATAACCCCTGACGAATTACGACGCGCAGCAAAACATCTCAAGTCATCCACGGTTTCTGGCCCGGATGGTTTGCCTTCTTTTTTGGTTAAGGATTGTATCTCTGCCTTAGAATGCCCTCTACTTCACATTTATAACTTATCTTTGCAAAGTGGTGTTTTTCCTAGATCATGGAAAGTATCCAGAGTAACACCTATACCGAAGGGTGTTTCGCCGCAAGATTTTACATGTTTCCGACCAATAGCTGTTATGTCTAATTTCGGTAAGTTATTTGAAAGAGTACTGAATCAATTAATTATCCCCCAAGTCAGTTCGAGATTGTCAGACGCCCAACATGGTTTTCGGAGAGGTAGGTCCACGTCAACTAACCTGGTGTGTATGGTGGATGATATCGCATTGGAAATGGACAAGGGGCGACAGGTTGATGTGGCATACTTCGACCTAAAGAGGGCGTTCGATCTGGTGGACAATGACATCTTATTGCGTAAGCTTTCTTCTATAGGTTTCGCGCCGAAATTATTATCCTTTTTTGCCCATTATCTTAGGGATCGAAAGCAATATGTCCAACTATTTGGCTGCCAATCCACAGAGTACTATACACGCTCTGGTGTGAGTCAGGGGAGCACATTGGGACCAACTCTCTTTTCCATAATGATAAATGACCTTCCTGAAGTTGTATCTTCAGCGAAGTGTTTGTTGTTTGCGGATGATTTAAAACTGTTTTTCCCTGTGGCAGATCTCAATGACGGTGTACTGTTGCAAAAGGATATAGACGCAGTTGTAAGATGGACATCTGTAAACAGAATGTCATTAAACTCTTCTAAGTGTAATGTTATAACATTCTCTCGGTCGCGTCAACCAATCCTGTCTGACTACAATATGGCAGGAGTATCCCTCAGTAGAGTAGCAGAAGTTCGTGATCTTGGGATAAAGCTTGACCAGAAATTAACCTTCACTAGTCACATTGTTGATATAGTAAAACAAGCCAGCAAAACCTTGGGTTTTATTATGCGCACAGCCTCACAGTTTCGTGACCCCAGAATAGCTATATTACTATATAGCGCTTACGTTCGCAGCAAGTTGGAGTATTGCTCAATAGTCTGGGATCCAAGCACAGCAAAGCATACACTAATAATAGAAAAAATTAATAAAAAGTTTGCACGCTTTTTATACAAAAAGATGCATGGCCGCTACCCATTTTTGTATCCATCTTTGTTCGTAGCCGGAATGGTGGGCCTGGATACTTTGCAGCTTAGACGAAAAGTACAATTATTCGTCCAATATTGCTTAATATTGCGAAACAGTATAGATGACCCTGTTACTGTTGGGCGAATAGGATTGTACGTACCTAATAATTATATGCGGGGATCTGGTCGCAGGCGACACTTATTGTTTGCGTTTCCGGGTGCCTTACGTACACAACATGCTAGTAATAGCCCTACTGCTCGAGCTCTCCGCCTTCTCAACAATTTCCTTGTTGAGGTCCCGGATGCCGATATATTTGTTGACACTCTTGGGTCATTAGTCAGAAAATTTGTGAGGTTTATTTGTTATGTGTAATTGTATTATTGCTTAAGTTAGTTTATATGTTGTTTGTAATTATATATTTGTGTGTTTTCATAATTTTAAGTAACTTAATTAAGTGAGTAACATTGTAAGCGTGTTGGCTAGATCTAGCTGTAAGTTTACACTGTAAATAAATAAATAAATAAATAAATAAATAAATAAATAAGGCCCCTGAACTCTCTCATTATTGTAATAGCAAGAATAAAGTTTATTACCATTGTGCTATGAATAAATTTTTGCTATAAAGAGTTATACAACAACTACAACAAAGTAATACCTACACGAATCTTCGAATTTCGACCAATATGAGGCGTAGGTATACTATATTAGAACAGAGAAACGTAACAGGTTTTAGGTAGGTACTCGTACTTAGTAGCAACGCGGTCCTGCTTTTTATACTCCTTAAGAACTGTTCCACCTATTTACAACAAACTGCTACACATACTGAGTTGAGTAACGTATACGTAACGAAGTCTTGTTAATTCAAGACCGTTATAATAATGTATGATCGAAAAGAGATATAAATTTTTATACATATAACTAGAACTTTGCATTTTACTCAAAATATAAATAAATTTTAAAATGAATAAGTCAATAAAGAGAGATAATATTAATGTGATTTTATGTATGTTTAAGTTGCGAGTTTTGTTTCGGACGGAACAAAAGAACTTAGCATTTAGGCATTCGAATTTAGTTCAGATACATCAACAAATAATCATGAATCACAAAATTAATTACAATAGAAAAATGTTAAAATATTTCAGTAAACGAAGTGAAAGCGAGATAAACAATTTGGATATGTAACAGGCAAAAACACTATAAATAATAAAATCAATTTGCAAAAACAAAAAATTGGTAAGTGAGAAATTTGTGTTTTTTGTTCTTTTGAAAGAGGCTGTTCAGTTCAAGGAGGCTGTTCTTTTGTAGTTGGAACAGGATTGGAACAGGAGCAGGCACAAAATTTTCTATATTTTGCTTTTTCCAGACCATCCCTAATTTGGACTATGCATTGGAACACGAGTGATTCTCAAATACTTAACATGATTCCTCGAAAGGTAATATTTCCAACGTCAGAAAAAAGCCCTGAGAATTATTTAGCAAATCAGAATCAATCATATAAAACCATTGTCCTTGTTGTGAAAAATAAGTAAGTATTACTTTATTTAATTTCGGACTTTACGGTGCGGTGTGCGTAACAGGATTGTGATATCGAAACAACCGAAATTAAAATAAAATAATAGTAGAAAGAATAATGCTATTAAACTTGTATATATAAAATTTGTATTTATTTAAAAAGTCTTAGTAACTTTTTTGGAATCAGAACACAACCATAAGGGTTCGCTGGCCTTCTTTGAATGTACATAGGTACTGTCCGACGTCCTACATTGTGGTGGTTTGGTGCAGGCGTGCAATATTTTACACCTACCTATATAAATCAACATGTCTATACAATTATAGAAAATATTACGCTCTTATTCGATTTTTTTTTTGTAGAAACATTACAAAGATAAAATACAGCAAACGCGGAAATACCATAAAGCAATCTTGATTACTCAAATGACTCGTACAAATCCGAGGAGACAAAAATATGTTATTGAATCTGAAACTCCGCCACCTTCCGTCACACAATCACTCTCGAAAATTAGTTTCTGCGAGTGAAATCATGGAAAACGAAAGTAAAACTCATAATCTCAGAATGCGAATCTGTCAAGATCACTATACGTCAATGGTCAAGATATAAATTTATCAAGGTCCACAAAGAAATCTTAAGAGGTTCTTTATATCGGCCAAGCGATATGTTATAACTTAATAATATTATTTATAATATGAAAGCATGAAAACCGTAATAAAAAGGACAACATAGGAGCTTTGAACAGTTGGCTTGGACCCCGTAAAATGTTATCGGAAACCCTTCACATCCCCTTATTAATTTATCCTACTAATAATCGGAAAGACGATATTAATAACATAGTTTACAAGATTTTTGCCGTTCGTTTTCTTCCGGCCCAAATTTCAATGTTCAACACCAAATACATTCGTGCTCCAGTATAATTTCACGAAGAATTCAGATCCAATTAATCTCATATCTCAATGGCCCAATACAGAATTGCCAAATGTTAGCACCTGGATTCACATAAAGCAACAAAGTTAAATCTTGTTTTCCGCTGCAAGAGATGTGGTTGCATAAAATATCAATATTAATATACTCGTATATAATTTGATATATTATTAGAATACTCTTCCGTATGTCACCGTATGTCTGAATTCCGTGTGTTTAAGAAAAAAGATTCTGGTGGTAGTCTACCTGTTTCCACTAATAATCTTTTTTCTTGAAGAATTGTTTCTGACAGCATGTGGAAGTCAGTTTCGCTCACAGACATTTCGCTAAATGTAATTGCAAATTGTATATCTACCGCATTATGGTATACCTCTTATCTATTTACTCTGTATATGATTGAAAACCAGTAGCCATTAATGTAATACATATAGTATAAAAAACACGTGTCATAGTGTTTGTTATCGAACTCGTCCGAAGCGGCTTGACCGATTTTTATATATATTTTGTGTATATATGGTAAGGGTGACCCTCTGAGGATTTTTTATTATTTCTATTTTTTTGATTTGATTTAAAAAAATACTTATTTATAATCCAAAATTCTATTAACAACCCCCATTTTTTAAGGGGAGATTTTTTTTCATAGAAGTCTAAAAAGTGACTACATTCCATCTACTTTTAGAGTCCTTGGAAATAGAGTTACTGACAAAACGTAATTCGTGAGCACAGCTAATATTATTATATGAACGGTGCTATTAGTAACATAAAACACACGGGTAGCGTTGAAGAGCCTTAAACATATGTAATAGTCAAAATCGACGACAAGAAATCGTCACGTTCCTTACACAATTAATGATGAGCCCTAGAACTTAGAACAGCGAAGTAGGCAATATAATAAAATTCTAAAAATTGAATGTTCACAAACATGGCAATGTTTTTAAGCAAAGCTATATTATGTGTGCACAGCCTGCATTACGAAACAAACCTTAGACGTTCAGTGTGTGAAGGAATTTGAAATCATTTCGTCGGCGCCGTTGCGTGGAGATCACCCATGAAGAAAATTCCTTAAATTTTGCAATGACGGAAGTAAAAACGTTTAAGGCAGCCGCACGAGAAAATTTTAATGAAAATATTTACTTCCATGTTCCTTTTGGTATGAAAAATATTAGGAATGTACCGGAGACCATGAAAATGTGCTTAGCTCGTCTTTTTTAAGATCTGATGTGATAAAAGTAAGAGCCTTTAGCTTTTAAGTTACTAAGATTGTTTTACAAATTTGGGATTGTTTTACAAAATTGTGAAACAATCTCAGTAACTTAAAAGCTTAAAGCTCTTACTTTTATCACATTAATATTGTCAAGTGATAAACAATTACGTGTAGAGATAAGTAGTCACTCGCTTGAACTTAATAGCGTTAAAAAGAAATTTAATTTCAAACATAACAAATTTTATTTTCAATAACCTTTTTCGAAATAATTATTTAAAACTCAAAAAATTAAAACATACATTGTACAATAATAAATAATATTTATGATTAAAACAATATGGGTGGCGAGAAAAAATCTCAATTTTACGATTCTCGTGACCTTCTTTTGTGTTTGAAATCATAAACCGTCCAAACAACGTTGATAGCGGTGGAATTAAATATTATCTCATCCATATCTCATCATAGATTTTGTAAGCTTTTATATTTGCTGTGAAACCATAAAAAATGGAATTTAAATACACGGCTACCTAATGCCGGCTCTCGTTATTTAAACAAAAGTTTGTTTGATCTAGATTTGTTTATCTGTTATATAAGTCACTCCGTCTAGATAACAGTGTTTTTGTCTGAGGTTTTCTAGACAACATTGCAGATAAACTGCCAGTCTGAGTATGGGTGCATCAGTTTTGGAATCTTCAAGGCTAGCGCATACTTAGCGTCGTCTTATGCTGAGTCGATATCATTTCAATGCACTGCGATAGTAATAAGTTGTGCAACATTTGAATGAGTCAACCCGTTGACCGCTGCCGATTGATGTAGAGAACTGACCGTGAGTAGAGTTGTGTAGATCAGGAGTGATTGATTCAATAGAGATATATCCGACGCAAGGAGTGATTGCATCAGTATATCACATCAGCTTCAAATATATCTGTTTTTCAGTAACTCTCACTCGCCTGACATGTCCGAGAGCATTGAAACGGCATTAAATCAGTAACTCAGCAACTCTTACCTTTCACTCGGCAGGGTTTACGAATACAAAAGGCCGAGAGCGTTGATAGTCAAATTAGTCCTAAACATGTGAAGTGTGAAAGGAAATCAGGTGGCTGATTTTTACATTCACAACAATAGTAAGAAAATTATTCAAAGTAATTATTATGAATACAAATTAATTATAAATCTTTTTATGAATGCTAAGCTAATTATAATAAATAAGTTAATAAACATAAAATCAGAAATTGACAGCCACAGAGCACTGAGTCATAGAGTCAATTATCTAGATCCTCAAGCATCAATGCCTTGGCAATGGCATGAATTACTCAACTGAGGTCTGAGCTAAAGTGATATAAAAGACTGATATATATCACCAGCTCCAAAAGATACCTATCTCTCTTTTCTTCTCAGTGATATACTCCGCGCAAGTCTACCGCTGAGTACACCCTCGTGAAGTGCCCGTCCTAGCGCTCACGCTGGCCGACATCGTTAGAAAGATGGCCACCAGCGCGATGGTTTAGGGGACTGTTCGTGGAACCGCTGACTTCGTCTACCTTTAGTCTCTCCAACTAGCATAAGCACCTGGGGGGTGGGTGAATTAGCCCAGGGCTGCGCTTAGCGAATTGGTCTTCTGATCCAGAACATACCCTAAGGGCGGATAGGATTCGGATGCTGGTTTAGGCCTGTGGTGAACCGAATCCTACTATCCCATTGGCATCATAACAAATTCCCCGCATGAAAACAGTGTAGAAAACTGACATAGCCGTTGACAAAGTGCCGTTCGTCTGTTAGAAGTAATAGGTAATCTGTAGGTAATGCATTTATACAAAGAGCCGTTTCGCTTTCGACTTTTTAGTCTTACCTAATGATAAGTGTTCGTGTCATCTATTGATGACATAAAAATGAAAATTCTAAAGACGCTCATGTCGTTCATATTGATGAAGTACAACACTCATATCAAGCGTACGCAGGCCGATTTATTTTCATGCAGATATTGTTTACAGAAGCTTTTTGAACCCGTGCTGCTAAGAACAAAATATGGTAAGGCACGTTCCATGCTTATAAACGTTGATCATTTTGGCTTCAGAAGGCGAACACGCGTCGAGTATGTGTAAAGGCATCAAGTTAATGATTGGTTACAGTAATCGACAGTTATAATGTACTAGCTTCACTTTACGCAGCTTCACCCGCCTTGTTTTTGTTTTTCCATGGGAATTTTATATTTTCCCGTAGGAAAAATAATTTTGTAGCCTATTTTTATCAGGGATAATGTAGCATTCTAATGGTGATTTTTTTAAATCTGTCCAGCAGGTTTTGTATTATTTGTTACATACATACAAATCTTTCCTCTTTATAATAATAGTGTAGATAACAATTACTCTTTGTAACACAAGCTTTATATCAGAGGGAAATTTTGTACCAATCATCTACATGGAAACTTCTATCTTACCTATTTCAGCTACCAATTGCTTGCATTGCTGTGTTTCGGTTTGAAGGGTAATACAGGCAGTGAGCGTGGGTACTGTGACTTGATGTCTTATGACACAAGTTTGAAACGTACATTGACGTCTGTGTAGGGTAGGAGTGCAGTGGATTTGCAGGTCTTGCAGGAACCAAGTATACTATAGGCCACTGCAGCCACTTACCATCAGGCTTCTTTGTCAAGTTAGTTGTATAAAAAGGTAACAAAGCAATTTATGGACCACGTTGAACGCGGCTATCGTTGAGTATGGTTTCATGAGACACCGGCACGCTTGTTACCGACATTAAAGAGACAGCGGCAATTGCTGCGATTGTACAATTATTGCTTATAAATCGCAAATTCGTATTATGGAACGTTGGATTGAGCTACGATAGCGCCACATGCGAGCGACTGAAGAACTAAAAATTCACGTCAACACTTGGACACAGCGACCGATCGTTTAATTTGCTTGTTGATCACAGATCGAGCGGCCCGTGACGTACGCCTCGCGCTCGCTCACCGCCGCAGAGCGTAATTACTCACAGATACGAGTAGATAGAGAAGCGCTTGCTAGAGTAGAGATACTTTGTTGATCGCTACCATTTTACAATTAGCAATCGGTTGCTTTTTTTCCGTAATAAGCCTGCGGTAATAGATGTAGCTTTTACGACCTTTAAGCCTTTTCAAAACCTAATCCGATCTGTAGTATTAACGGAAACCTTAGCTAGGTATTTAACTTCGCAAATGAATGTACCGTACATACAAAGAAATTCCTTCGAAAGCGTACAGTGCCCTTGATTCCGAAAAACAATCAACACCAATAACTATCACGAACAAAGGATGATGCTCGATTTTGCCCCACTATCAAGATCGACGACCAATAAAGCAGTATTTCTAGTTAAATATATTTTATCAAAACATGATTTTTCAGTGTGATATAAAACAGATACTACGGTTTTTTTTCGTAAAAAAATTAAAGACTTACATGCATTTCCTGTTACAAAATGGCAAAACTGCATTTTTCCTTTTTTTGTTGTAGCTACAATAACACATTTTTGAATGTTATACAATATGTCTTTCATTACATTTTAAAATATTTATTTCTAACAAATTATAAAATATATTAACATTGCATCATTTCAATTCAAAAGCAATTTTTGCAATGACAAATATAAAAATAATTAAATAATAATTTTACGATCTTTCACTTATTATTATCAATATAATTATACATTCGAAATTCTACATTTCGATTTTCTGAATAGAATCGATAAGTTTTAATAATGAAATTATCATAATCATAGACAACGGCGTGAAAACACCGTACTCTCATTGATTAATTAAACATCTTATCAAACCACTTCATTGAAAATTAATTTCGAAGTCGATTCTCAGGTTAAGATAGAGATCATTTTACATGAGTGAGTATCATGTGAATTCTCGACGAGTGCTCAATCTAATCTTGTTGTCTGGGATAGCGTCACCCTTTGGTAGGTACCTATCATTGATTCTCAACTAGCTGCTGCCCCGGACTTCATCTACGCTCTGCCTCTATATCTGAGGAACTCATCAAAATTCAGGATGAAATGTAACCTATCTCCTTGCCCCCGAAACTCAAACTATCTTTATACCAAATTGCATCCAAATTGGTTCAACGGTTTAAGCATGAAGAGGTAACAGAAACAGAGGGACAGGCAGACACACTTTCGCATTTATAATATAAGTTTGGATTCATTAATTGGTAATCTTACCATAATTACGAGTATATCGCCAGCCTTACTAATACTTCATTCTATTGCAGAAAATAAGACATTATTCGGGCTCAACATTTTACTGTTTATCTACATCAATGTCAAATTTCAACTTCTTAAATCGAATAGTTTTTGCGATTTCGTGATTGGTCAATAAATTTTCGAATTTCATAATAAATAATGATCTATTTTTTTCTCGACTACTGAATCAATGATTCAATCACTCTTTATCGTTATAATCAGACGTTGGCACAATTTAAATGTGGAATACGTTATATGAAATGAACAGTAATAAAAACGAACTAGTGAACTGAAACTTCGTTAATTCAAAGCGGCCAAGTGATTGGTTGCAGTTATGGATTTATATGAAGAATGTTTAATTAGTGCGTTTCTACTCTTCTACGCCCATTATATGACAAATATCCAGACACAGCAAATATTCTATGTTATAAAGTATCTGATTTTACGACAAATAAAAATACTTGGGTTTGAAAATAAGATGTGGCAAACAATGATGTGGTGACCCAGTGCGGATTTATATGAAGAATGTTTAATTAGTGCGTTTCGACTCTTCTACACCCATTATATGACAAATATCCAGACACAGCAAATATTCTATGTTATAAAGTATCTGATTTTACGACAAATAAAAATACTTGGGTTTGAAAATAAGATGTGGCAAACAATGATGTGGTGACCCAGTGCGGATTGGTCGACTTCACATATACGAGTACCTTTGAATTTCTTCGCCGATATATTCAGGTTGCCTCACGATGTTTTTTTTCACCGTAAGAACGTCAGACAAATGTACTTAAGAAATTAGAAAACCAAAAACATATTAGTACATGGCGATCTCGAACCCCGGACCTAAAGATTGGAAGGCAAGTGACGAGTCTACAGCGACACCGACGCTCCCAATAGATTATTTGACAGAACATAATTAAATAAGAGTATACCGAATGTAACATAACTTCGAAATAATATTTAGGGGGTTTATAGGTTATTAGATTAGATGGACCTCATCTCAGGTACTTGTCTTAGATCTGGAAACCTAATACTTTAAGAGTTAGTCAACTTTAAACTGAACGTAAAAACTTTTAAGTGACAACCATAGTTCAGCTGACTACGGAATTAACATAAAATAAATGTAAACACTGAATGAAAATACGAGTTATGCTGATGTAGGGCTGTCGACACTGAGGATCAAAAAGTAATTAAATTTGGTTAAATTAAAAAAAGGAACCTTGATAAACCCCAATATTTTTCCTACAGTATCTCCACCTCGGATGGATACATATCCTTAGATATTATTTCGATGTTTCGTTACATAATATGTGGGCATTTTGTTCGAAAACATCTAATAAATTACTGTTAATAATTACTCCTTCGAATGCGCATTAAGTCGCTTAAACTGTATACAAGACGGGTGGAAGTTTGTCACCGCAGAGCACGCATTCCGAAGCAGAAACCTTAATCAACCCTCCTTTTGGCCCCTCACGTGAATTAATAAGTAATTCAAGTAAGCAATTTGTTCGCATCAAATGAGTATATTGTGTGGTGTGGCAATGGATCCAGAATATATCTAATCAGGAAGTAATTAATCTCCAATCTTCATTCAGGATCGAAAATATTAATTTAATATAAATTTTACTTTAACATCCAATAACGCAAAGGAGACTGGCGGGCTTCTTAGGAGTATTCGGCCTGATCGCCTACACGAAAACTTTTTCTCGTCAAAACTCAACCAATAAGACAAATGAAAATAGTTTATTATTTTGCCAAGAACTTCGACAAAATTA
Source organism: Schoenobius gigantellus (assembly GCA_963935595.1). Lineage (NCBI taxonomy): Eukaryota > Metazoa > Arthropoda > Insecta > Lepidoptera > Crambidae > Schoenobius > Schoenobius gigantellus. The sequence continues at coordinate 6,466,680 of OZ012555.1, read as the reverse complement.
GATTTATAATTTTGACAAATAAGTTAGGTTATGTTTTGGTTTGATTAACGAATTTGTCTTATAATTAAAAGTAACTTATAAAAAACAGTTTCAATAATAGAAATAAATACTTATTTTTGTACCACAATAGGAAATACACCCCATAATCTACACGTTGGTGAAAATAAAATTGAACGCACAAACAAACTCAAATTACCACAGACGAGTTATTGTGTACGTTTGTTGATATTCTGATCAAACATCGTATCAGTGTTGTTGCACTTAATTAATTAATCGATACATCGATGTACTACATTTTATACTCAAATCGGTTAAAAACATTAATTTCAAATAACATAAGAAATCTGCAATAAATAAAGTAAGCATTATAATTCAATAATAACTTGTAAATGTATTATTTTCTTTGTAAAAGTGGTTAATTCGCCATAATTGAGTTTTAAAATGTATCGATTAAATTCAGTGAAGAGTATTTTTTTTCTTGAGTTTGCGGAATTCTACAATGTTTGTTGCTTTAATAAAATCTACGAAAAATAAACATTTTTTTTTCATAAAAATATCAATCTTGTAGGACTCCGCCAGTCTCCTTTCATAATTTTAAGTTATGTTATATTCTCACAACCCTATGTTTAATAGTAATGCAAATTTAAAATTTTTGTATTTTAAGCAATCTTAAAACTAAACAACCCTAATAAAAAGCTCTTTTTAAATGGGGCAGACTGTACGCCATTAGTGTTGTAGAATATCCAAGCAGAAATAGTGTATGAAATCCATTGTAATCGTGCTGAGCAAGCAAAAAATATATGAAAATACTTTGTTAATGTGCTCAAGCGCGGCGTCACCAGGGGCATCTCGGTAGCTTAGTTGCCCTTTGACACCACAGCTGCCTTAAACGGGACACGGGACAATCCTTAAAACACCTTAAAAAGTGACCAGATTTTCTGCTGTATTCAAACATCCAGCAAACAAATTTGAAAAAATCAAAACATAAAAACACAATCAAAGCCATTTTTAACCACCACCACCACCAATATGCCACCACCAGTGGGGCAAAGTGGGACCATGAGTAACGACCCAAATTCTTATGCAAAAAGTAATTATATCGGTAGTAATATTTTTAGAGGAAAAAATGGGGGACTACGAATTATGAATAACTACCCACAAGAGGAATATTTCTACTAACTGTTCGAAAATTAGGCAAGGGAGAAAGTTGGCAAAGGTCTCGGAGATCTCTATTTTGTGTACTTTTCATAGGAATCTTCGGTCGGTAGTAATAACTATTTTAGAATTTTCACGACCTAAGTGTTACCTCTTAATTAAAATGTACAAATCGAATAATTAACAATTAAAATGGGTAAATCAGCTATGTTCACGAACTGAATAGATCCGTAATTGGCCCCGTTACAAACTCGCACAAAAGAATATAATTCGGCGCAGACGTGAATCCATCCACACATGAATAGCCCGAGGCATGGTCCAAGTCACAAAAAGATTGCAGATATATGAATGCTCATTTCGCGGCGGAAAGGTCGCGTTAAACGCCGAGTCAGCAACCATTCACGCCCCTCAACGAAATATTACTGGCTGAGCGAAGTTCCGACGGTTTTTCGCTTTGGATTCAGTCATATCGAATTATGTGAAGCCACCAATTCAGCTGGAAATCGGATTTGAGGTTTCGATGTTTAAACTCTTTCGTGAGTCATCGGTGTGACTCATTTTGAAATGATTAATGTTTCGCCGTTTTTATGTTAGAGTTAGTGTAATTTTCACCTGTTATAATGTGCCCAGGCGCGTAGAGCATCATATAGAGCAGAAACAACGTGAGTAGCATGCGGACATGCGTGCCAAAAGTATGCGAAGTTCCGCATAGGTACTTGGACTTTTACTTTCTTCGACGAATAAAAGTAAAATCTATCTTATTGTCTGACTGGCGTAGTTTTTACTAAAATAAACACAGAAGTGCGACAAATCAAATTAAATATTTTTTTGTATGAGAATCTGGTTATCCCCATAACTATGGGGATCGCTCCCATAGTTATGTGGATAGCTACCGTACTTGCACTGCTTTATTTTAAAAAAAAGAACATCGCCCCACTCTAGGTCTTTTCTCCTGGGTCGTGGGTGCAGTTACAAACATAGAATCTCACATGCACATACGCCCAGACCGGAACAAGTTTCTGTAGGCCATACAAAATATTTGTCCCGTACGGGAATCGACCCGTTGCGCATTAGGCGATCACTCGACCTCTGCGCTAATTTGTGGGGGTCTCTAAACAAGTTTCAAAGAGATTGGGTCCTCTCCCACCCAGGCCCAGCACTGTTGGTGGGGAGCGCCATATCGATTGATCGACAAGAATGTACCGAAACAATATTTAGTACAAGAAATACCAAAAGATGACTGCGCCAAAGTCGACGCAATCAATTCTGCGTTTCGCCCATTATTTTCTTATTGCTTACCCGACTATATCATCTCCTAGTTGTATAAAATATGTACATAACCAATCAGGTCAGGTGGATACGCACTATGTAGCCGGGGGAGGAGGGAGGGGGGACGTAGCTTGAAGGAGGTCGCGTTTGCTGAAGGGCCGCTGTCAATAATCCACCGACCAATAACCGTAGGAACAAACAAAAATACACAAGCCCTATCAGGCCACCAATCTTACCCTCGTCGGTGATCCCGCATATCCACAATCAGCCGGCACAAAACACATAGAAATGGCGGCTTCGCGACGACAATTCACTCCGTGGTAGCGCGCCCGCGTATCCCAATGAGAGTTGGGTAACCAGCGGATGCATCAGTTGGGCAGTTTGCTTGTTTGCCAACTTAGTCGTATAAAAAGTCTCTTCAGGTAATAGCCATGCGCTCCGCGTAGATAACCATATTTGTGAAGATGAAGCCTCGCTGGAGCTTATCGCAATCCGGGACGTACCCACTACCCTCGTCACGAACCCAGATGGCATTTTGTTTTCAGGCGGGGCGCTCCGGAATAGGGGAAACTTATCTTCCAATCTGAATTTCCAATTGGAACAACCCTGATTCATACTGGTTTCTTGTAATTTCATTATTACGTATCTGCGTGCTCCTGGGACAACCTCTATGTTAAATTCCAACGTCAATTGAATTGCCGAAATATTTTCATACGGAGCTACAAATAGCTTATTATTCCAAAGGACACCGCTTAAATAATCGTTAAGAGTTTTCGATTGGGGTCAATTAAGCAATACATTTGCCGGGTCCTAAATAAAAAAAAAAAAAAAAAAACGTTGTTTACTATCAACGTATTACTTGTTCGTCACAACGTTGCGTGTGGCGTTTGTTATTAAAATGTCATTTCAAACTCGTTTATTCATATTGGAACTTATATTTATTATTAGCTTATTACTATGTATAGCATTTCGCCCGCACCTTCAACTGCGTTTATGGTAGTTTTCTTATGAGAACTTCATATTTTTCCGCGGCAAAAACGATCCAGACAGAAAGCAAATGCTTTCAATCAAAGTCCCGTAAATACTCAATACTCAACAAACTAAATACAAAGTACTAAGTACACCGTTAAGATAACAAAGTTCAATGCCAGCTTTTGTCCCTTGTTTCATCACCTTAGAGGTTGAATTTTCAGACATCCATTCATAGCGGTTGCCTACGTCGTAATAATTATATCTGTGTACTAAATTTCAGTCCAATCCGTCTAGTAGTTGGAACTGTGCATTGATAGATCAATCATGAAAAGGACTACTGTCAAAGAACCAATTTTTCAATAGACAGATAAATTGACAGACTGGCGATTTGACAGATTTTCTATACAAGATGTTTGGTATACATATCTATACAAGATGTTTGGTATCATGCCGAAACCTAACAATGTTAACAAATAGTCACATAAAATTACGGAATTTCGAAATAATAAAGTTTATTTTTTAATTTCATATACCATTTTTTCACCGACTCAACTGTTTGTATGGGGATTTTAAGGTTAATTTTGCAATTTCGAATTTTCAATGACGCTATAACTTTTATATAACTATGTTAACATGGGCAGGTTTCGGCTTGATAGGCTGTATAGCAAACACATTGTATAAAAGTTGTTAAGCTGAACATAGTAATCTAACTATTGAAAAATTGACCTTTTTTAGAGGGGGGGGGGGGGATGAAAAATTGACCCTTAAGGTACTGACAGACATACTCATTACTAGTACGAAAGCATGCCATTTTTAAGCAATTGCTACATAGTAAGTAGCACGTGTGTCAAGTCCTTGCTAATAATGAGCATGCTTTTTTCGAGTATTCACAGAGCGTGCTAGTTTTAAGCATGCGAGTATGTCTGTGAGTAAAATGTGAGACTGAACCGATCCCACAGTCAAACTGTATATACAGTTTTGTGGGACTTTGTACACATCATGTAAGGCCTTATTTGTAAGTTTTAATAAATAAATAATAATAAATGTCTGTCAGTAACTTTAGCCTGTATTAAAATTTTATTGATCTCGAAGCTGTACAACGCAAACAAAACCGCGCATTATCCACGTAACTAGTGGATGACAGAACGCAAAAATGAAGGGCAATTTTGACACTCAAATCTTTAATTACGGTCAAACTATTAAATAACTAAACTCACTTCCCACCACAAGTCATCCAATGTTTTTTCTGAATAAATTTACCGATTGTGGTGTTAAGAAGATCATCGTTTCAGTCCCCTCGAATGCGGTGGGTGATGATTGTATAAGCAGGAGAATGTTATTGCCTATCCTTGACGAAATACATCCTATTATTACCCATATCCTCAATTTTTCCATTACAACTGGTGTTTTCCCAACTGCGTGGAAAGATGCTCAAATCATTCCGCTGCCTAAAAAACTTAACCCAAAATCATATTCCGACTATCGTCCCATATTAATCTTTCCATTCCTATCCAAAGTCCTTGAGCGTCTAGTCCATGATCAACTGAATTCCTTTCTCTGCTGTAATCACCTTTTGAGCCCTTACTAGTCCGGCTTTTGGCGTGGTCCATTTTTGCTTCATGGCGTGGTCACAGCACAACCACGGCGCTAGTCAAAATTACTGACGACATATGATCAGGCTTAGATAATAGTTATCTAACTGTACATACACTACTTCACTTTAGTAATGCATTCTATAATGTCGATTATGATGTATTACTCAGCATTCTAAGCTCTATTAACATATCTCCAACGGTGATTGACTGGTTTCGTAATTACCTGTCTGGACGTCGCCAGCGGATTCGTGTCGATGACACATTTTCGACATGGCGTCATGTTTCCGCTGGAGTTCCACAGGGTGGCGTCTTATCTCTATTACTTTTTTCGTTATTCATTAATTCCATTTCATATCAACTTACTTTACCACCAACTTACTTTACCACCTTTATGCAGATGACTTGCAAATATATTCTCAGGCACGAACAGTTAATCTGATAACGGCAATAAATGAAATAAACAATGACCTAGCACGGATTTGTGAATGGAGCCAATCGTACGGTATAACTGTAAATCCAGCTAAAACACTGGTTATTATCATTGGTAGTTTAAGGAATACAGCCACGGTCGATTGGACTAAAGTTCTACATATTTTATATAATGGCGTTGCTATACCCATTAGTTTCCGTAAAAAATTTTGGTATATTAGTTGATAGAAACTTAACCTGGGCACCTCAAATACAAGAAGTGAGCCGCAAAAATTTGCGTTGGCTGGATCATTAAGACGACTACGAAGTTTCCTTTCAACTACAACCAAAATCGCCCTTGGCCAATCCCTTCTCCCTAATATCTGTTATTTGGACATCACTGAGGTGCAACTCAATAAGCTTGAGCGACTTGAAAGCGTTTGCATACGGTTCATATTTGGTCTGCGAAAATATGACCACGTCTCTGAATTTCGTAGAAAGCTCAAGTGGTTGCCCATTCGCCTTCGCCGGAATGCTCATATTCTCTCCTTATTATATACAATACTCTTTAGCCGTGCCGCCCCTCCTTACCTTAAGATTTTTTTACTTTTCTTAGTAATACTCACTCACGAGCGCTTAGATCCGAGGAGAACCTGATTCCGAGTATTCCAAAGCACTCAACTAATTTCAAACATTGGTCTTTTGCAGTCCAAGCGGCGTGCTTATGGAATAATTTACCTATAGCTATTAGGCGTGCAGAGTCACTAAACATTTTCAAAACATCACTAAAATGACTTCTTTCTGTCATTGTAGATCTACTACAACGGTATATTTTTGTTATGTGTGTGTATGTATGTTTGTGTATATTGTATGTATGGAGGTATTTGATTATATATCTTAAATTTAAGTTTGTTTAACGTTGTACATTGCCAACTTTCCCAATTTTTTCGTTTCCGTAAATGAAGTCCATCCAAAGGTTGCCTGTAAGAGATCGCCCATTGCGATAAGGCCGCCCATTGTACCATAATTATTATGTATTTTATTAACCCTAATTTTGTAATATACAATAATTTTATCTATCAAAGAGAATAGCACTTCTGTCACGCTTTCCTTTTTATGGGTGGATATAGATTTCTCCTTCCTTTTATACAAAATTACGACCTAAAGCACTTTCTGTACAATTAAGTGATTTCCGCCCAATTTACGACTGACGTGATTAATACAAGGTATTATTATGTTTAAGTATTATTATGTTTAAGCTATACCGTTTAGCATTATGTACCCGTTAATTTATTAAATTAAAACACAATTAGATTTTTAAGTCGGTGCCATGCGTATCTCATGATTCTTTGTGAAAACTATTAAAAAATAATTGAAATTAATCACAGTAACCCAACAGTTCGGTCAACATTCTAAACATAAGCATATGATACATAATAAATGGTAGGAATAACAGTTATTATTAAATGCATAAGTGGATATTATTGTCAGTAAAAGTTCCAATCACCAAACAGATTTTTTTATATTTATTACTTTTTCCTTTTAACTGACTTCGAAAGAGGAGGAAGTATCAGTATTTACATCTTCTGATAGTTATGAACCAAGCTGACTTTTAGGAGGATCCTTAACTTTTAGGAGTTAGAGGTTAGTTTTTCAAAGACAATAGGCACATACGAGTATTGACCCTTAGTATTATTTTTTCAAGTTACTTCGCTGAACTGGTATTAAATTCATTAAAAGATAAAATTAAAAATTACAAAAAATAAAAAACCGAGATCAAAAACACTTAAATATCAAAAATTATATAGGAATACACACAACATCACATTTTTATATTGCAGTCGGTGTCAAGCGATGATCTAGAAAGTCCTATTTTTTTATTTTTTTTACTTGTCTTGTCTAATTGTCCCTAACTGAATATAAGTAAATAAATAAAAAAGTATTCTTACTCATAATGTCGACCACCTAAGAGTGTCCACCTCGGCACAGATTAGATAATACATAGTTACTACGTAAACCTCGGGAGTCGGCAGCAACACTATTTTAAGATCGAGTCATCATCATCATCTTAGCTCATATACGTCCCCACCGAGAGGCACCCTACCGAGCCTACCCTAACTACTCGTAGTTAGGGCGATTAGGCCTTAGTCAAATCACGCTGGCCCAGTGCGGATTGGTTGACTTCACATACACCTTTGAATTACTTCGCAGGTGTAAGCAGGTTTCTTCACGATGTTTCCTTCCATGGCGGATCGATCGCGGGCGTCCCGATTCTACTAGGGGCACAGTCTAGTGCCGGGGCCACAGCGCCACCCTGTGGCGCCACCGACGCTCGAGTGACATATTCATATTTGTACATTCAGAGTGTGCGTTTTTTTGTTACACGTTTCATAACTGTTCAGTGAGCCAATAAAGTAGTGTAGCAGTTTTGACAAAACTTCGCGTATAAACTAAATTTGTTTATTTGGTAGCTGTCAGCATGTTATTGCATCAAATCAACTGTGTAGTTTAATAACATGAAACGGAATTTCAACCTTACGGTGATAAACAGTTTTTGGTCAACTGTACCCGTGTTCTATTTTGAATATCACACCAATGGCATGTAACTAAAATAATAACGGAATACATCGCCCCTTCTCTCGCTATCAGCTTACAAGTTCCACCCACAGAAAGACTTTTCAATAATTTGACACAATCCATTCCATTTGTCGCCAATCTTCGGATATATTGGTGCACAATGCCGCTGGAATGATACGCCTATCACGATCTTCTATTCAACATCAGGGACTCGACTCACGAGACTTTCAGTCCAGTAGGTACTTACGTATCTTTACCCAAACGATTTATACCAAGATACTAACACATAGGCTATATGTAAGTCATCGTTTGTAATTACTACGAGTAAATTAATCTTAACAATACTGTATGCTTAAATATAAGGCCAGTAGCACACCTCCGCCACGAAACTAACAAGGCGAAACCGCGACGCAGTTAGCAACAAATAAAACGGCGAAAAAACGCGTAGGTGTAGACGGTGTCTGCGCAGATTGTGCGTATCCGCGTTCGACAGAGACAGCGCCATAGTCAAATATGCGCGTTAGAGCAGGTGAGCTGGGAGAATCGTTCAGCGGTTTCGCTACTACAGTTTCGAGGCGGAGGTGTGCTACCGGCATAAATGCATTACATATTACTTTGTGTAAATAGTATCGGAAATTTATAAATTACAGAACGCGCGACATACTCGTAGGAAAAAATAGGTCGCAGGTTACTGAGCGCATTTTGAGCGCTGTTACTGCGTGTAATTACAGCTGCTGTTTTTGTATTTCATTGTTTTTAAAGCGCTCTACAATTTTAATATGGAAACATTTGTTGAACAAATATTTTGCATTAATGTGATCAAGAAGCTGGTACTTGAAAATAGTCGTATGAGTTAAGTTAGCAACTTCCTTGACGCACCGACGTTGGTTCTGCTAATGTTAGTTCGTGTTCCATTTCTAAATTCATTTCTAATGATTCAAAAAATGACAAACAACCGATGTCAAACAACTAATCAAATTGGGGTGAAATTAAATTTGGACACACCGGACAAACATTAAAATTATTTTGTCTTAAGATTGTGAATGTCCTTAATAGCTAAATAAAGTAAGTACAGTCAGCAACATGGTTTATCGGAGGGAGACTCTGCACCAGGCTCGTCTGCTTGGGTACCTCCGCCTTATTCAATTCTGCCGCAAGCAGTGCTTGCGTTGCTTGCTGTGTTATAGTTTGAAGGGTAAGATATGGCAGTGAAATTACTGGGTACCGTGACTTTACATCTGATGTCACAAGTTGGCAACGTACACAGTGGTTCGTGTGGGGGATGCAGTTATGACGCGAATCTGGACAGGAGGAGGATGTATTATTGTATAAAAAAACGTCAGGCTTTACATTTGATTAACGAATGTCATCGCTATTACGAGTGGCATAAGAGTGGTCTCAAGAGTAAATTCTGGCATTTTGTGTGTTTTCTTAGAGTATGTTATTACATTATCTCTCAATGATTTATATTCAGTCTAGTTTAAATATGTACATAATACTTTAAAACGTGAATGCATCGTTTACTTGGCGATATCTCGATAAAATCATATCTTTTATTTATGATTCAACTGTGCCAAGTAAGATAAATCATTTCAAGAGTCCTTGAGCATGCCGTCAAAACATAAAATGCAGTTCATGACTACCTTGTTTTATTTTTATTTTATTTTATTTTGCATTTTGGGATAGCTAACAGCTTCTTAAAATAAAATTAACACCGGCTTATAATGTCTTAAAGCTATTGATAAGCTACCGCATATAGATTGTTTATGCAATCTGCCTACAATACTGTTACACTTTTTGATGAAATAATTAAATAAAGATATATTATTCTATGATGATTTACAGATGACTTAAGAGACCGTTTTTTCATACAAACGTAGTCCCCTGTTTCCTTCCTAGATAATGACACTAGTTGCTCTATTTTTTTTTTCAATAAAATCAATGGCCACTATAAGCAAGTTCCTAAATTTTCCTTTTTTTATTAAGTTAATTATTAAAAAAGCTTTTAAGCCTTCAAAAACCTAAAAAACTACCAAATTTTCTACTGTATTCAAACGCAACGCATTCTAGCAAACAAATTGAACAAGATTATATAAAAAAAGCAAAACATAGAATCACAGAAAAAGCCTTGCTTTAATTTTTAACGCAAAAAGTAATTAAATGGGTCAATTTTTCGCGGAGAAAACAGGGGACTACGAAACGTATATTTTGTATACTTTTCATAGGTATTTTCGGTCCGAGCTGCAGTTGTCCCTATTGCGCCCAATTCATTATTCGGACACAGCGCGACAGCAATACATTTTACAAATACCTATTTTTGAATTCTCCCGACGATTAACTCTTCGATTTAAGGATGTTCTTTAAAAAGTACTGAAAAGCAAGCAAGGACTCTTTTCTAATCATCACTCGTAGAATTTAATAAATCCTTCGCTCATTTCAAAATAAAACTTCGTCCAAGCTTCTGGGTTTAGAGATAACGGTAATCTTAACTGTCACCACCGAACACAATAGTTACTCCAGTCAAACTAACATTATCAACTTAATCAGCAGTTAACACTTTTGACTTTCAGTTTTTCATAATGAGTCATAAATAAAACAAGTCGACGGAAGTGACATTATCCGTGTGTACTTGAATAATACTTGTCGACAAAACTCAACGAAGTATAAAACACGGGCTCCGAGCAAGATTGATAAAGTAATTGAATCTGTTTCAATTCTTAATTAAATTATTCACAAATGACAATTCCAGATATCGTTGCTTTAAATCTTTCGCGGAGAAACGGTAGGAATGAAGATCGTATTTAATTGAGATTCAAATTCCTGCTTCATCTTGGCAATGAAACCCCGTTAAATAAGGTTTCGGCTACAAGCTCGATCTCGCATGCGCTTATAATTTATGCAAGCATTGGCGCAAAACTGCATGGTGTCTGCACTATAGCGACTTGGATTGGAAAAATAAAATCATTGTGTCGTTTTATGAAACCACGATGCAAGTGAAACATTTTGTCGGATCGTAGGCATTTAACTGGAAACTTTCGAAAATTTATCCGATTTAGAGTAGGTAAACAGGTATTAAAATCGCGTTTTTAATCTTAACTTCAATCTTTTCGGAAGAAAATCTGAAAAGAAAATTATAAATGAAAAAACTAATGAATAAAAAAACAAAAAAGTAATGAAAAACAAAATAACGTTTAACGCCAGGCTCGAACCATTGTCACTAAGACTAAGATCTAACGCATAGACCAATCTCGACTTTTATTAAGGAGTGAAATTAAAGATCTCATTTTTTTGTGTAATACGACATGCGATTGATGGACGAAAAAATTTGAGGCGACGAAAAAAAGTTTCACTTTAAAAATCGACCGAGTTTTTTTGGTTTACACGCATAAGACCACAAACGCGAAATACCAACTGTACGCAAAAAACCACTGAAGCAAAACACCAACTACGCAAAACACCAACTACGCAAAACACCAACTACGCATGACGCCAACATGAATGTTAGCAAAATACCAATTACGCTAAATACCATATACGCGAAATACCTAGATACTATCACATTTCGCTAAATACCAACCTACATTAGGTACTCCACCCGATTGATGATGATTGACATTTTAGAGCATACAGGGTCAAACTGAAAGTTTCGGGAATAGAAAAAATACGCAGTTAAATTGAATGAAAGTACTTTTATTGTTTTTCAAAGTATTCTCCATGATATTTTATGCACTTTTCCATGCGTGGAAAATCACCAGTCGTTAAAGTACTTATTGAACGCTGAAGTGGGGGTCGACAAAATGGCCATTTTGAAGGCGTCCACTGCTTCTTCCGGCGTCAAAAACCGCTGACCACGCAACTTATCTTTGATTTTGGGGAATGTGAAAAAGTCGTTGGGGCTTAAGTCGGGACTGTATGGAGGATGGTCCAGCAGTTCGACTTTTTCGAAGTTCATCAAAGATACTCGGCAAACAAATAGTAGTGTACCAATCAGCATTGACCGTTCTACAATCTTCTAGCGGAATAGTACCGACGTGACCCGATTAGGATACAAACATAGCCACCATCTTCTTCGCCGTGCTGCGAGAGCGAATTACTTTTGTCGGCTTGAGCTCGTCTTCGTAGACCCATATTCGAGATTGGGTTTTGGTTTCAGGCTCATATGCATATATCCACGACTCGTCACCTGATACGACACTAAAAACTGCATTTGAGCTTCCTCCATAGCCACCATCTTCTTCGCCGTGCTGCGAGAACGAATTACTTTTGTCGGCTTGAGCTCGTCTTCGTAGACCCATATTCGAGATTGGTTTTTGGTTTCAGGCTCATATGCATATATCCACGACTCGTCACCTGATACCACACTAAAAACTGCATTTGAGCTTCCTCCATTTAATGTTTTTAAAGTTTTGCGGCACCAATCAACACGAGTTTTTTTTTGCTCGTCAGACAATAAGTGAGGAATCCAACGGGAAAACAACTTTCGCACGCTTAATTCTCCTTGTAAAATAATTTATATCTGACTCATTCCAATGCCCAAACACTCCTGAATTTCCCGATTATTGAGTCCTACCTGTCTAGAAGGAGTCAACTGGTTGCTCTTAAGGCTCAGCTCTCTAAGCCTGTGTATGTTACCTCAGGTGTACCACAGAAGTCCCATTTAGGTCCACTTCTTTTTATTGTATTTATCAATGACCTAGTGGAGCGGCTGTGTTGTCCATGTCTTTTATACGCAGATGATCTCAAGGTTTTTTCTACGGTTGAGAGCTTGGAACAGGCACAGACCCTTCAGGAGGACCTTGATACGATTTCCGAGTGGTGTATAAGCAATCATATGTCTCTTAATGTCGAAAAATGCTTTGTTGTGACATTTACTCGTAAAATTAACAAGGTAAGCTTTAATTACAATATCTGCGGTCAGGCACTCAAGCGTCAAAATCAAGCCAAAGACTTGGGCATCACTTTCGACATGGATCTTTCTTTTAGGTCACACTATAATAATATTCATACAAAAGCTAATCAATTACAAGGCTTTGTACTGCGCCTGACAAAGGGTTTTAAGTCAACGCACAGTATTATATACTTATTTAATGCCTTAGTTCGCAGTAACCTCGAATACGGGACAGTCATTTGGTCGCCCTTCTATGAAGTGCATTCCAAATCTATTGAATTGGTGCAGGAAAGATTTCTGAAAAGTTTGTCATACCGTAGGGGTCTCTCTCGTAAATTGAATTCCTATGGTAAGAGGCTGGATCATTTCGGGATACAAACACTAAAAACGAGACGAATACAGAGTGATCTGATTTACCTTTTCAAAATTATTCACTCATACATAGATTCTCCCACATTACTCTCACTCATCAACTTCAATACATGTCACAGAACTCGAAAACCACAGTTGTTGTTTTTACAAGTGTTTCGTAACAATACCTACGTCTTTTTTTAACCCTGTGGTTCGTATGTGTCGCTTACACAATGAAATTTCACAAAACAATGACGATTTGGATATTTGTACACAAAAACTAGTATCATTTAAAAATAAAATTCGCTCGCTCAGTAAAAAAGATAAAAATTAAAATACATAATATAAAGATGTCAAGTTAAAAATGTAAAATGATAAACTTAAAACTATGTACAAGTTCCGTGTGTTGTTACTAATTGTGCTGTATACTTTTTGTATGATGCATGTTGTAGGTTATGATTAGCTTTCCAATGAATAAGATTTTATAAATGTTTTTTATAACTGTAACCTGTTGTGTATCTTGAATAAATAAATAAATAAGATATGTCACACTGTCTTCCTTTATCAACTGACGCACAGCATCGATCTTGTACTTGCTTTCGCCCGCGACTTCGTCTGCGTGGAATCAGTAATTTTGTAGCTCTTTTTTAACCAATCTGCATAAACTATCTTCATACCATTGTGAATCAATAACGTTCAGCGGTTATTGATTCACCATAAAAACTTCCATTCCTCTTTTCATTTCTGCGATAAAAAATTTTCTATGTCCTTTTCCGGGACTCAAACTATCTCTATACCAAATTTCATCTAAAGCCGTTCAGCGGTTTGGGCGTAAAGAGGTAATAAGGTGGCTGGCAAAAGTTGGAAGAGAGTACCCGCGGTTCGTGCTCAGTGGCATACACTTGGAGAGACCTATGTCCAGCAGTGGACGTATGTGGGCTGATGATGCCGCCTTGATAATATTAGTATAGATGAAGCTAATGTCAAATACCTATCTCTTGTTAACAAATCTATACATATAGATATAATATTGAAACCTTCCGTTAGTAAGTCAATAAGATGTCAAGTCTTAGTACCCAGTAATTTCTCTGTCCCAACCAACAAGCAAAATATCTCTATTACTAAACTGAATTTCGTTTGTTACAGATAATACATATTCAGTAGAACAAATATTCAGCACCAGCTCAACAGAAAGAAACGTAAGTACATCATTATTGTAATCATCATACTCGTATTAGCCGAGAGACGCCCGCTGCTCGACATAGACCTCCATCAGAGAACACCTGGGGGCCTAATTCTGCTAATCTTAATGTTGTTATTGTGTTTTGAAGCGTTTCAATAAAACTGCTTTTGGCACTTTTATACGCTTTTGTGGCGCAATTTATTCATACTACAATTTCTCGATAAGGCAATAGTGACAAATGTTTTAGTTAATTTATCGGTTAACCAACAATAACTGTCTCAAAAAGTAATACTATTGAAGCGTTATTGACATGCTTGTGTGCATTCACGCTAGCAGGATAAGGCCCCGGGTTGATGGCCTCTATTAAAGCTCTCCAAAGCGATCGTTCTTGTAATGCCCATATCCTAGTGCTTCTTGAGACCTTCATCAGATTGTCCTCTCGCTTTTTGTCGAGTACAAACACTAGGTCTCCCGGTACGCGACCGCCACTGCAACCTTTCCGCCCCAACGGCCGTCAGTCCTGCGAGCAATGTGTCGGCGACCTTAGTTCATAAAATCTTCGAACTATCTAGCGACCTTAGTTCTTTTGCGAATCTCAACATTTCTGATACGATCACGCAGAAACTTCGAGCATACACCTCCCCATTGCCCTTTGGCCAATAACGTGGGCAAGTTTATTTGTAATCAGCCAATACTTCCACATTTTGTCAATAAAAGCGCTCTGGTAAAAATATCTTAACAAACCTCTACCAGATTCAATGCCACTTGGAATAACTTAACCCTTTTTCCGGTGGGAACAGGATTGATTGTACGGAGAACCTAATTTACGATTGCAGGAAAATACCACAAAGAAAATAGTACGTAACTTGCGAGGTTAGGTATATACAGTTACTGTAATAAATAATTATTGCAGAACAAAATTTATTAAGACAACCCTCAATATTATTTTGCTGTTTATCTTATTCTTATTAAGATCAAATATTTTCCGAAGCTTCGTTATTACAATTGCAAATACATCTTATCTCTTCTTCTTCTCTCGTATACAAAGTAAACATCGTGTGCCTTTGAATTTTTGAACTCTACCTAATAGGGTTAAAGAGTAAATTACAATGTTTTAATAAGTCAGCGGCAAACAAATTGAAGAATTTTAATTATGTGAATTAAAAAGGGTTTAATATTGAATAAGGACTTAAAAGATCAATTAAAGTCAGGATGTCGGAAACATTGTTCGGGTCGCTTCAAAGTTTGATCTGATCAAAAATTCTCCTTGCCAGGGTTCCGTAAATCCGAAGGAATATAAACAGGTAAAATAAGTCTGAAGGTTCCGAGGTTCTCTTCAAAAGAGTGAGTTTGCACTTTTGTACTGAAGTTGCAAAAAATGTTGATGATGATTGATGTAGCCGCAGAATACGCGTTCCCGTAAATTCAGTGGTTCAGATTCGGCAAACATCCCTTGAAATATTGAATAAACAGCTGGAAAGAATTCGGAATATACCCTCGAAAAGTACCGTTAAAACCTTGAACACAATACGACTTTCATGACCGTGCGTGCCTCAACGGAATAGTCAGTAATTGACATATCGACAGCGCAGACTGTATTATGATTAAATCAGGGATAAATTACGTTATATTCGCTGTGAAGAACTGGGCAAATTGTGACATATATCGAAACGAATATAAACAAGACGTATCTCTACTACTTTTTTATATTTAATTATTATATTATATATTGTTTATAGATAAAAGTGAAGTTGTTCATGACTTTGTTTGTTTTGATTAAAAGAATTCATTGACTTTCTCGGTTTTAATAAACAAGGGAGTCAATTTTTTAGCAAACACTCGGTTGCAAAGCTTATCTATGAAAATGGTAATGATCTTCTTATTTCGCATACTTCGATAGTACACTTGAAGTTATCTGAACAGATAGACAAATGAGTAATAAAAAACAAATTTTTAAATACAAGCTTTTAGTACTCGTCAATACGAATCAAACGATCTCAAACTCGATAGGGGTTGTGTCGTTTTATTGCGAAAATCCTATGGCCACCTTTCAGCTTCATCATCAAATCAGCTCCATGTCATCATAATATTGCATTGTCACGCAATATACATATGTATGCAAAATTTCAGCTCAATCGGTAACCGGGAACGGTGTAAAATTTAACTTGAAAGATTTCATTACGACACCGCGACAGGTAAATAAAAGCTCGTAATTAAAGCTTGTAACTTGTAATAAAAGCTTTTCGAATAGTATTTCCTTCCCGGGGAAACGATTTGACGAGCTGTCAAATTATTATTTATAAATAAACGTTAAAATATAACTCGTTAAAAAATAACGCGAGCCCGGAGCCAATTTGAGATTCTATTTTGATATTTCTATTCAGCCATATCGAAGTTTTCTATACAGCCACATCTATATTTGACACTTTTATTGAAAACTACTGTAAAAATTGTATCAACAATTTTATATTATTAAAGTTTATTTTTCGCTTTAAACATTTTAATTACATTGCCCGACGTTTCGAACGCTTTGCAGCATTCGTGGTCACGGGATGACATCCGGTCGTATGCCCGTCGTCAAATCCGAAAAATATAGTTTCTCTAGCTATGCCCGCCAACTACGTTTCACCGTAATAATTAAAAAAAACACCCTTATCACTTAGTGGTATAAAAATAGTTTTCGACCTTTAAATAAAACTACACTTTTCGGTTTCACTCGCGTATATTTAAGTATCTAACACATTTTAGTTATTTAGCCTGACGTTTCGAACGCTTTGCAGCATTTCTGGCAAGTGTAGTTTTATTTAAATGTGCAAATAAAAGACAGTATTAGCACGGTAAATAGTATTTTCATCCCCCCATCTCGGAAAGAGTATTTTTGCTATTCGATATCTGACCGCCAAAGCCGTTTTTATCCGCTTGAGGTTAAAGTAAATTTGAATTTAGAACATCGCGTGCACTAGGTATGTGATTTCAAAACATCATTAAATCTATTTACTTCCATCTCCATGGTGCCGAATTTATCATACAACTTTTTTTACATATTCTGATTATAATAATAATAAAATCCTGTGATAATAAATTAAATTTAAATGTACCTGTGTTAGTTTTTAGATAATAGTTTCTAAATATGTTGGACATTAGATTTAGATAATTAATTTTTTATATGTAAGTAGTGCATGCTTCTCTCAAGAATTGCTGTGCCTTAACAAGGTCCATAATGATACAAATTGTATATGTCAGCTAGAGAATACTTATGGAATGCAATAAAGAATTTGAAAATTTAAATTTGTTAAAAACTCAGACTCTGAACCTCCTTGGTGTACTTTTGTTTTTAATTTGCTTTGTTTCATTTCCTCGCTGATGGGGGATAAAAGTTACGTGTTGCACTCGAGTGCAAAGATTTTTCACCTTGTGCTCTTTTGATTCCCTCGCTAACGCTCAGGATTCTAATTTTTTAATTACTCGCTTGCTCGGTCATCAAAGTTGAGCACGCGGTTAAAAAGCAACTTTACACTCACGTATAACAAATAACTATAGTTCTATATAACAAATAACTAAAAAATCATAAAAATCGGTCGAGCCATTTCGGAAAAGTTCGATAAGAAACACTGTGACACGAGAATTTAAAATTAGATAATAGATAAAAGTTATAGCTCTATCTATATTGGGCATCTTAAACTTAACCCATCTCGGAACACGATAAAATAGAGATCTCGCACGTGCTCCGTGTCCTCAAACCAAAACCGCATTTACAATATACGATGGCAAAAAGCGTCAGACAAGTTGTTTGTCATGAAGCTATTTACTTATCCTGCTTCGCTCCCACCTTTGAGGGCCCTCGCGCAGTTAAACCGGCTAAAGGTTTTTACGATGCGAAAGGGCACTTTCTTGGAGATTAAACTTATATAGGAATGAGCAGATTTTCTTATTGATTTGTGTTCGTTTGAATGGCTGCCAATATCGAATGGCATCAGATAACACAGCCCTATTGTCTAGTTTTATGGTCCAAATAAGAGCTTTGATGTAAATAATGATTTAGATCCTTTGCATTATTTAAAATCTATAGCATATTTACTGACAATTATTTGTCAGTATATATGCTATAGATTATAATAAGCATAATAAGAAAATTCTCTGATATTGCCATTCCACACACTCACCATCCAACTCAACACACACCAATCCACCAAGTAAACCAATTGTTACGTGTTTGGTGTCCCGGCTATTAATTACTGGATTTAGTAAAAATAAGAAGATCTTGTCGTACTTTGTATGGTGCGAAAGCGCGGATGGCCGTTGAAGAACCTTGACTTTTCGGCAGCTTGGATCCAAACATGAGTAGCTAGTGGTATCAATCTCTGTGTGGTGTTATCCAGACGTTGCAACATAATTGTTATTTTAATCGTTTTGTGTTGCCCCCAATGTGTGCGGAGTCAAAACGTGATTTCGTCACACATAACCATTCAACAAACCTGATAAGTAAACCGTAAAACCTTAATTATTGAATAAAAATTAAAAAGTTTACAATGAAAATTATTCCTTAAAAACAACTCAATGCAAATGATCTGATATATTTTTTTTGTAAAATGACCAGAAAAAAAGTTATAGCGAGCAATTGATTTTCTTTTTCAAATTTTTATCGATTTTCGCTAATAGCTTTATTATTTTTGGTTCTACGACTAAAAGTTACTTGAGTAAAGATATAGAGAATTTTATTTGCAACAAAAAATGTTCTAATATTTTTTTTGTGAGTTTTATCATATAAACCATAAAAACCATTTGTACCCCTCTTTCCAAGATGGCGGCTGTGGGACAAGGGTTGCAACCCCACAAACTTGGATTTAACTTTACACTAACCCCTCCTTGATATCTAAAAAAAATTGCGTCCTCTGACAAACGTAATCCAAATGTAAATTTTCAGTGGACTAATAACCCAATTTCTATTTCCATTGAAGTTACGAGTAAAACCACGGCTCTTAGCTAGTGCGACATCGCGTCCAAACAGGACCATTCGCAGTGTGATACAATACGTCGCAGCCAGATTCAATTTGTGTAGAAGCACTCAAATAAATGGATCTGTGAATATCGCGGAAATCGCAATACGCGACGAAACAGATGAAAACGCAAGCTTTTTGTGTGAAGCGGAAACGAAATGTGACCGAGCAACGTGGTGAAACTCACAAGTTACAATAATGAACAGCGTCAAACGTCAAACTGATACCGTGGGATGGAAATCATGAAATTAATAATAAAAATACACTGTTATTGTGGATTTTATTTTTAAAATTAAGAGTAATACCATAAGCTTTTGACTTGTACAACAAGCTAACATAATAACAACAAAATGTAAGGTATTTGAGAAACAGTTTTTTTTTTGTTTTCTTTTTTTAGTATTGTTATTGGATATGCGCTCAGGTGTGTTAGTGTATGCTTGTATATCGGTGTCTGTCTGTTTGTGTGTGTGTGTGTGTGTGTGTGCGCGTTTGTGTGTGTCAGTGTGTGCGCGTGGGTGTGTGCATGGGCATATGTTTGTAAGTGTAGATACACATGAGAAAGAGGATGGGCTTATTTATCACTAGCTAGTAGTTTTTCTGTTGCCTCATAATTAGCAATAACGAAACTAAATTAGCACTAAATTGAACTAACGAAGCTAATGAGATCTAAAAAAATAATAAATAAAATGAGATTGGTTTAGTACCACAAGGAATACAGATTGTACAAAGGACAATGCCCACTTTTGTATGGCGACTTGCCCCACTTATAAATTTTCGTGAACAGTAACAACTCTAGGCTCATTTTAAACGTTTTTCGTAATTGAGTAGAAAACAAGTATTGTTTTTTTAATTAAAGCAACAGTTTCGTAGATATTCATAAAAATTGCTCCTAATCTAACCTAAGCGACTCATATAGTTGCAAAACGTCAAACTAGTTATGCTAAACTTTCAATCTTTAAAAGTCAGTTACAATAATACTATGAATATACTTACCTATTGATATCCAGTATTATCAATAAGGAATGAAATGTGTAACAAAAATCGCAAAGAATGCAACGTGACAAGCAACGAAGGGAACTGCGACTTATTTTAGGCGTGTTCCACCTAAATACAGATTTGCAGCATATTCAACATCATCGTGATTCATTAGTTTTTTATAGAGCAAATGCTCTAAGGTTTTTGACCATCGTCAGAGCATGCTTGCTTAAGTGGAAAACGGGGTTTTATATTCTATGCGATCTGTCAACTTTTTGTCATTGCAAAATCTTTTTAATTGAAATGATAAAATGTAATCACAATGTAATATATTTTATAATTTATTAGAAATAAATATTTAAAATGTAATGAAAGAAATAATGCATAACATTGCAAAAGGTGTTATTGTAACTACAACGAAAAAATACATAAATAGTTGCCATTTTGTAACAGGAAATGCATGTAAGCCTTTAATTTTTTGCCGAAAAAAACCGTAGCTTCTATCTGTTTTATATTATACTGAAAAATCATGTTTTGATAAAATATGTTTCATTAGAAATACCGCTTTATTGGTCATCAACCTTGATAGTGGGGCAAAATCGGGCATCCTCCTTTAACCATCGCATACCCGCGCCAATTTTTGTAACACCTATACCCGCGCGCGGTGTCACGGACCGAATATTTGGAGTCCTGTTTCATATTCTTTTTCTAAGAAAACCTCTATATAGATATTATTTTATTTTAAAATTATAGGATATAATAAAAAACATTGTGGTATGCAAGAACTTTATTATTAATTATTCAACTGGCTATCAGTCTTTCATAAAACAGCCTTCAAAATTACATGTTTTTCTTAGGTACTACAAAAACAAAACAAATACATAAAAAAAATACCTTTTAAATATTAAAAATACTTATCAATCGACATTTTAATGTTAATCATAAGACTTAGTTATTAGCCTTACCATAACAGTCAGGGCATAATAGCATGTTCCAAACAAAAGTGAATTTTGCAGTTGACACAGTTGTAGCACATTTTACGGTCTTTTTTTGAGGAACAGTATCCACAGCGACCAATATTATTATTATTATTAGATGTTGCCGCAGTCTCGGGACCATCCAATCGACATATTTTGGCGAGCCTCAGCTTGATTGCTCTAGGCAAGGATGTGCTGAGAACTTGAAGTTGGAGTTGTGAGTTGAGGAGATTGTAGGACAAAACGTCAAGAAAGATCCTGAGACAAAGTTTCTTGCTAGAGTTGATTTGCAGGTATATTACGTAGGTGTGCTACCTACCTCAGGCTATAAAAAACTACCATGGGCCATCTATTCGTTCCTAGAGTAACGTCGCACATTTTGGAGGTAGGAGTCTTGTTCCATCTTGTCAATCTTCCACTTCTTCGTCAGCTTCTTCTTCATCACCCTCTTGCTCGGCATCGTATGTTTCTTCCCTCTCTCTCAACAAAATCTTCCACATTACTGTCATTTTCGTCATGATAATCAGAGTCAGAACATTTTTCCTCGGACAGTCGTTTGATTTGCTCTTCTCCCAATTTTGATGTAAAGTCTAACTTATAAGGAATAAAATTGGTCAAAATACACATCAACGCATAACAAATCACTCAAAAAAACACTAAGCAAGTGATAATGTATAAATTTTAAACTTACACCAAAAGTTACGCCTATACTCGCGTCGGTCTCACGGACCAACTGGCGCCAAATACACCCACACGTGCATCATGCACAAATGCACGTTGTGCACTAAAATCATGCTAAAAACAAATCCGGCAGCTAGCAAAAACCTCAACTCGCCAGCGTTTTTGAGAAAAGAAGTAAGTTGAAAAAAGTGTTTCGTCGGTCTCACAGACCAATGCGCGGGTATAGGAAGGTTAACAAGCCCGCACACTATAGGTCGAAAACTGTCGTAAGGGAGAAATATACGATTTCCATTAAATTATACAATTTGTGTAATAAGTTTCCTTGCTTAAAGAACGGAACTATTTTTTAATTTGCGAATTGTCACAAGTTTTTTTGTGGATGTATCATCATCATGTTGTGGATGTATGGATAAAAGGAAAAATCAAATTTGTGCGTGAAAGCATTGGGTAATGTGGTTGATTGTGACTGTAATACAGCTTTGTGAACAGTAACAGCAACTGTAACGAGTCGTAAAAAATCCTGTCTCCACATGGTCCAAAGTTAGTCTTGGTATAAGCCTGATACTGTCTCTATCTATGTATATTAACACAAATGAAAGAGCGTCAGGTATAAGCATAAGCATAAGCAGAAGAGTCCGAGCTAACATTAATCACCCATACTCCTATCAACCATTGCCATGTCACACAGCCTTTCTCGAAACATCGCGGCCGATGACCAGTTGTGATGTTTTATAGTTCGACATAACCAAGTGTGAGTGGAGTCTAATTTATACATTCAGTACGAATCGATACAGTTCCCTAGTCACCTTTTAATGTCTCGTCTCTGCATCCTTTTTCTACCTCCAAATGACTATAACATTTTGTCGTTATGTCTTGCTACTGTTGCAAAGCTCGGGCTTTTATAGCGTCCGAAGAACGCCCTAAAACAGAACCGCACGCTTTACCCCAAATTGTCAGGTAAGGACTGCATGTAGTATTCTGTATCCACTCTTAAACAATATCATCACAACATAAAATAAAAAAATTAAAATATTATTAATTCAAATATGAGCTTTAATAGAAAGCACTTTTGAATTGTCAATTTTTTTACCTATATATTTTTTACCTATATCTTTATCCAGGACGACTTTTAACTGATAAGAAGAATAGGCGCAAGAAACTTATCAGCTTTGTCAGAAGTATTAACAGTAAAAAAATTATTTCGTTACTATATTAATTAACATGAATAGTTATTTTTTATTGTATGTAAGTTGGCAAACAAGCAAACTGCCCACCTGATGGTAAGTGGTAAAAATCACCTATAATACATGTGGCTCTTGTGCGATTCGCAGCAAAACTTCAACCCACACAAGAACCACAGTGTACGTTGCCAACTTGTGACATCAGATGTAAAAACACGGTATTCAGTAATTTCATTGCTATATTTTACCCTTCAAACAGGAACACAGCAATGCAAGCACTGCTGCTTTGCGACAGAAATAGGTAAGACGGAGGTACCCAAGCAGACGACTCTGCTACAGAGTCTCCCTCAGGTAAAAAGTTGCATAAGCTAAAACAATCAAATATTATACATAAATCAAAAGAATAAAATATTATATATTGACCTTTTTAGTGAGAAGCGGTTGATGATGATAAAAATATAATATATCCATTTATTATTATATTATAATACGTCAAGAAAAGTAACTCAATGGATAGTTGGAGACCCTTCAATTCTTTTGATTAGTTTTAAATAACCTACAACATTCATCTTTTGAATTTCGCGCAGACAATATCGTAAGTGGATTAATCTCCGGGCAAATTACCCTCCAAAATACGAAGGCCAAGCAGATACAGAACAGATACCCAGCTGCAAACTTCTCAGAACAAGTTTCGACAGACAGACATTTTTATTAATGAATTAGTAACAGATGTCCAAGAGTCTATTCTGACTTAACAGGGATATCGCAAAGCTATCTAATGGCGTAGAATTGATATTTCTATGTTTGATGAGTATAAGCGGATTAAATCGCTTTATCTTATAGGTATGTCGGGAAATAACAGAATCGTGATGTTGTATAACCTTCCTCGATAAATGGATAATCCAACACAACAAGAATTTTTCAATTTGAATCAGTTATTCCTGAGATGAGTGCGTTCAACCAAGCCAACAAACAAACTCTTCGGCTGTATAATATTAAAAAAAATAAGTATATATAAAAATAGATCCCTTACAACTGTATTGGATACGCTAACGAGGGAACCGTAAAAGTACCGCGTACGAAAAGCCCTCGAACAACCCAGGAGATAAGTAGACCGGACTGAACAAAAGTACGCGAGAGCACAAATTATATGGTGGTACTTTTATCTCTCTGTACGTTATACAATAGAGTTGTAAGGGATCTATTTTGAGGGACTATACTCTTGGGACTAATGCATACTCACCGTTTATACGTTCACGTTTCGCGCGCTTTCTTGGGCGCGTTGATTAATTTTTACTATTATCAATAATCCTATCTCACGCGCTCGTAGTGACGTCATGTGAGGCTTCAGAATTACGACCAATAACATACGCTAATCACTTGAATGCCAAAGTAAAGTTACTTAAAATGTCGGCTGTTTCAAGTCCAAAGCTATGCAACTTCTGTACGTAGTACTATTTAACTATTATGTGCTTTAGCTCCAACTAAATCCGCCTTAAAGTTAGGATTCCCCATTTAGGACTCCATTCAGTGGATCGTGGTGGACGAGCTTCATTAATTAGAACGAATGATTTAGCGTTCTGAAATGGATCGAATAAACTTTATGTACCCTACCACTTATACAAAATTAGAAATTTCGTTGAAGGTTAAAATTAAAAATTTTTGATGACCATATTTGCAATATGTTTATTAAAAACTAAAACATTTTATTTCTGAATTGCAACAAAGATACACTGAATAATCTTGACCGCGATAAATCTCGTGTTTAATAAAGCTATTCGAACTTGGAACACTTGGGTTTCAGTTAAGTGAAATATTCGGGTTAGTATCGAATGATCGCAAACGTAATTGGTGACTGTATCAACTCGTCTAAAAATCAATTCGTACACAATGCGTTTTATCAATTCGTCTAAATCGTTTTTGGTCAGAACTGATATTTTGTCTAAATTGCAACCAGTTCCAATGGCTACTTAGTCTACGCTACAAAAGGTCTAACTGTAGAACTCGTCTATATTGTAAATGGTCAAAAATATTATTTCTTTACTATACTCTGTATTGCATAAAACAAACAGTACAAAACAATAAACACAAAAAAATAGTGAGCAAGGGTGGACTTATCTCTTAGAGAGATCTCTTCCAGCCAACCTGTAAACGCGTCAGAGAAGAATATTGTGGGTAACACTGAAGCACTTAAGCAATAAAGAGACAAAAATACTACACTCATAGATACTTAATAATCTGAAATATATATGGCATACTCAAATATATACATAAATATTATATAAATATATATACATAAATATCCTATTCAACGATGAAGAAGATGATTTCGTCTAAATTGTATCTGGTTTTTGAAGTTTACTTTTATTTCGTCTAAACTAAATAAACTAAATTGTTTTTGGTCAAAATATCATGTGACGAAACAGCTTCATAACAAACAAACTCATTTCCATAATTATAATATTAGTAAAATTTAGTAAAAAAGTAATATTTTTCCTTAATTAATTATTTATTCACTTATTATGAAACTTAAACTGTGAACTGTCATTTAAAAAAAATAACATGTTACTGCAATAAAATAAAGTTTTCTTCTAACACCTTACAAATCATAGGCAACTGCGTAATTAATATTCATCGCCTAAGTTTAAAATTCTTTTGATTACAGAAACGTTTTTCAAAAAAACAAATGCAGATACTCCTCCAAATCTTTTAATTGTTTTCTGTATTTCATGTTGAAAATCTTGTCCTTTTTCTTTTTGTTCGCCTCATTAAAAATATTTTTTATCAGTTTTAAATCTTGGATTTTGGACCCATTTCTCAAAATTTGTAGGAAATGAATAAAAGTAGCCTTCGGTGGGACACGAGCGTTTAATCGGCGATGCTAAGATTCTACATGGTTCGTGGTGCAATGCTTTTCATTGGAACAGCTAATCTCGATTGGCATATCTTTCTTCAACCATTGCTTACTAATATAGCTTTGTAATTTTCTCATATTAGGAGAATCAAAAGCAGTTTCCATAATACCTATAAAAGCGTTGTTAATATGGTTTGCAGGTACCAAAGGCAAATTTGCCATTAAGCGGATGGTCTGACGTCCTTCGGCCGTTGTATCGAGATCTAAATCTTTTCCCTTTTTCCAAACAGCTTTATTAAGGTGAAAATAACATCCAGTCAAATTGGAATTAGGATGCATTATATACCATTTTGAATGCATTATATTGAGCTGTTTCGTAATCACATTTGTAATTTGGTATATCAATATTTAGTGTATTCCTGATCACCTCGAACAATTTGACGTAAGTCTCCTGACATTTGCTAGGTAGGAGAGCGAATAAAACCGGTACCACATTTGATGATTGGTCGTCGCTGTAAATATCCATATGAAGTGTAAACAAGGAATAAAATGGCGACGGAACTCTTTTGTGTGTGCCATCACCGAAGAATTGGATGCATTTGTTTAATTTTGCCTTATCCATTGTTTTCATACTCATATTTGAAGAAAAAATGAACATTCTATCTTCATCATGATTAGTATCCTCGTAAACAAGAAAGTTTGTTGCGAACATCTTTGGGATGTTAATTTCTTTGCGACGGGTACTTTCTAAAAATTTACGTCGTGTTCTGTATAATGTGTCTTTTTTAGATACATACACAGGTAGTTGTCTTACTATCTGTGTGGCATCTTGTTCTGTCTCCTGATCTATTTTACTCAAACAATTCTCGTAAATCTGTTTGACTGGTTTAAAAGACATACAGACTTCTTTTTTGCAATTATCAATGAGGGTATCGATGTAATTTTTTGCTAAATTTTTTATACACGAATGCGGCCTGGTGTATAAAACTGCTTTCTTATCTCGTTCTAATTTTATTGACGAACTGCACTGATCTCGATTCGAGCAACGCCACAGAGTAGTATTGTCCTTATTTGTTTTATTTAAATTGTATCGGTAACCAGAGTATAATAGTGCAGGTTTACCTCTTTGGGTTTCGATGAATACCAGCTTTGATCCCACCGTATCATTTTCCTCCTCTCCTTCACTAGTTAACTCAGCTTCATCGTTATCCATTTTAATTTGCATTTTATTTTATTACAATGGGAATAAATATCACTAATTACAATGACTATTGACAAGCTTGACAGTACCAGTCAACTTTCAATTGTTCTATAATTCTATACTTCAAATACAGTCCACTTTTGATGACATTCCTCTTTATTATATCTATACTTTCTTTTTAATATATATAAAAAAGTTTATTTACATATAGTCAGTTCGTATCTTCGTGCCATAAATATTCCTAACTACTAATCTGATAGCAATGAAACTTAGGTACCATATTATGCTATTCATGAATGTATACCTGACTGACTTTTGCCTGTGACTTCGTTCGCGTAATATCGGGATAAAAAGTAGCCTATGTGTTAACCTAGGTCCTAATCTATTTACTTAACAAATTTCATCCAAATCTGTTGCTCTGCCGTTGAAGCGTGAAAAGGTAACAATCACACAAACAAACAAAAGCACAGCGGCTGTGTGTGCCACTGGCGGGAATCGAACCCGCGAACTTTGAATCAGAAGGCAGGGTCACTACCAACTAAGCCAAGAAGCCAGTCATTAGAAATATAACTATAGACCACCTCCTATTTAGACGAAATATTACTTTATACCACCTTGTTTTTCGACGAGATTTAGACGAGACTGAAATTTAGACCGACACATTTGATGACGAAATATTACTATAGACCACCTCGTGTTTAGATGTCTTGAATATGAGACCATCTCATATTTAGACGACATTGAACTTTAGATTAGCTGCTAAAAGGACGACATGTGTTTTTGGACCATATAATATGTTAGACGAGTTGATACAGTCACCAATTACGTTTGCGATCATTCGATACTAACCCAAATATTCAAATATAATAATTAATCACGTGATTTCGTTTAACGTCACAAATACAACATACGAATAACGTGGTTTCCATAAAACGTAAATTCAACTATTTCAAAGAAATAATTTATACTAACGTTTTAGGTACATATGTGTAGTAATAAAAAACAGAGCTATTACGCTCGGGTACACGTATTTTGGGTAATTCTGCGGTGAAATTCTATTTACAGCTGCTGCAAACCATTTAAGATTCGCCTATTTCAGAGAAAATTACATATAAGTAATAGCGGATTGAATACGGTGTGTGCGAAAATGGATTTTTTGTCAATAAAACGTCCATTAACTTTCATGGAAGAAAAAATGTCTTTATGTCAACGACATCCTTAGAAAACATTTTCCCTTTTCTATGATAATATAAAATTTAATATCACGTCTAACAACTTATCCTATAATACTAGGATAGAAACCATTTATGTAAATACCTACACTAACTTAATACGAAGAGTTCGTATGAAGTTGTCTGTATGCTTTGTGAAATAATCGCAAAAACGAATTATTTTAACATTAGTGTAAATATACTCATTTCCATTGTAGTTAATTAAGCCAATGTAAACTTAACTTATTGTTAATAGCTACGTAGGCTACCTTATTAAGAAATCTTTACAAATTTCGTCAAAAATTAAATTTATAATTGTTTTATTTTGTAGAGTCACACAGATATGATCAAGCGATGATCAACAAAAACATGTATCAATTAAAAAGGAAAATAATACGGTAAGCTATCAGCTCAATGGCTGAATGTTAAAGCACAAAGTATTAGAAAATAGTGTTCGTGATATATTTCGCAGAGTTCTCATACCTATCCCCGTCAAACAAACAAGATCGACGCATCTTCTCCTAGAGTGGATGGGATGAGTAATGATGAGGTAATCCTTATCCTTACATATTATAAAACAAAGTCCCCCGCCGCGTCTGTCTGTTTGTTCGCGATAAACTCAAAAACTCCTGCACCGATTTTCACCACTCAATAGCGTGATTCTCGAGGAAGGTTTTAGTATATAATGTGTTAAGTTTTTGTATTTATTTCTGTGTACATTAACGATATTTGTTGAAGATGTCGGGAAAAAATAAAGGGTAGTATTTAAACGAGTGACTTTAAATGAAAATTTTAAGATACAAAAATAATTAATTTGGGTTATTGTATTACTAATAGTGAGCGACTGACTGCGAATGACTATAAATTAACAGAACAGTAACTTATAAACATTTATTCGAGTTACTTCAAATACAAAATGAGAAGCTTCATAATATTTGAGCGACCTAATATTTGTTTGAGTGACACTCAAACAAATATTATGTCCTGCATTTATTTATGTTGAGCGGAATTTTATCTTAAATGAGGTGTTTCGAATACTAAAACCACTTTGAAAAATACCATAATGAGCAGAGTACTTTGGCTCAAATTTCTTTTAAATCATTGTTATTAATGTTTGAAAATTAATAACGAGAGGAGAAGGGGAGCCACCCCCTGTACCACTCTCCCCCCTCTCGGCGATGCATAGTTTTCGAGATATTAATTTTTAAAACTTTCACAAACCTAATCAAAAAAAGGAAAAGGTTGGGTTGTGTATAAGTTAATCATGTTTGTGCCGCACCTTGAACCTATTTATGAATTAAAAGATGTTAAAATTGGAAGATCTTAACATTGATATACTACGGTCAGTCAGTCAGGATTTCATCCGCCATGGGCGGGTGCGGGCTTCGGGCATTTGATCGCCCCTTGCCCGGGCATCTTCTCAGCGAGCGGCAGCTCGCCGGTATTGGGCACGTCACGTAGTGACGGGCCCCTTTCGCCACCCCCCTGTGCTGCGACTCCGGGATCGATGCACGGCCCTCCGCGGTCAAGCACACCAGGTTAGAGGGTCTTGCCCCAAGCCCAGCGAGCGCCGGCGAGCAGGCCGCGGCTTACACTGCGCCCGGAGGAGCGGTGGGGGGAGGAGGGGGCCATTGGTCTTCGTAGGGTGGTGGTGTCATGTCCGGTGGTGGTGTCGCTTAGGCGAGTCACGCGCGCGAGCAGTGGGGTCCCGCGGCAGACTACAAGCCGAAAGCGACACGAGGTCTGATCAGGTGGTGGTGTCGTCAGCGAAGTCGCTGACGAAGCGGAGTCTTGGCCGGGGTGGGTCGCCTCGTCGTGAGGATGCAGCTGGTGATGGTGGTGGTGATGGAGGTGGGTCACGGTCTCTCTCCGCCCTGGACGACAACAGGTCGCGGGGCAGCGCTCGTCCGGAAGAGTCTGGAGGCCTGGGAACATAGGGAGCAATGTTGTGGAGGTGGAGGTGGGGCCCGTTGTCGGCGCTGTCGAACATTCGACGCGCCAGGCGGGTGACGAACTCCTCCACCATCGGCACCCGAACATCCCGGGCAATGACGTCATTCCTGACGTAGCGCCCCGCGTTCGTCACGACACGGAGAGAGACGTTCTGGACCACCTGCAGTCTGGAACGCTGTGTCGGGGAGCACAACGCATACCACGCTGGGGCAGCGTAGGTGAGCCGCGAGCGAACGTAGCACTTGTAGACCATCAGTTTCGCACGCAGTGGCAGCCGGGATGCCAACACCGGGCGCAGGATGCCACGGGTCATCTTGGCCTGGTTGACGACATGGTCAACCTAGGGCACCATGCGCAGTTGGCGGTCGATGCGGCATCCGAGGTACGCCAAGCTACGTCCTGTCCGCGGAGTGTCAGCGGCGGTGGCATGCGGCGCTGCGACCCGACGAGGATGGCGGCCGTCTTACCCACGTTGACGGCCATCCTCCAATTGTCCAGCCATGTCGGCAGGCGGTCCAGCAGTTGCTGCATCCGGGCGGAGGCGAAACTAACCTTCCGCGATGAGGCGAAGAAGGGGCTGTCGTCGGCAAATAGGACCAACACCACGTCCCGCTGTCCCTCCTGGAGCTGGTCTTGGAGGGTGGGGATGTCGTCGGTGTAGGCGGCGTACAGGCACGGCGAGAGCCAGCTGCCCTGGGGCACTCCTGCGAGGATGGGGGAGGTGGCGTCCTCAACCGAAACCACGAAGCTCCGACCCTGGAGAAACGACGCCAGCAGTCTCACGTGGGCGGGCGGCATGCTGGTGGCGGCCAGCTTGAAGAGGAGACCGGGATGCCACACACGGTCGAAGGCCTTCTCGATGTCCAAGAAGACCCCCACGGTGTGGTTGTCCCGGTTCATGGCGGCCGCGAGGTGGTGGAGCACGCGCGCCAGCTGGAGCGTGGTGGAGTGGCCGCTGCGGAATCCAAATTGCTCATCCCGTAGTGGGACGAACGGGCGGATCCTCCGCAGCAGCAATCGCTCGAACAGCTTGGCCACGTGAGACAGCAGCGTAATGGGTCGGTAGCTGGACGGGAGGCGCCTGTCCATACCCGGCTTGGGGAGGACGATGATACGCCCCATCTTCCAGGCCACGGGGAAGTGGCCGGTGCGCAGGATGCCGTTGAAGAGCCTGGCGAGGGTCATCAAGCCCCTGCGGGGCAGCTGCCTGAGAGCCGCGGAGGAAACGTTGTCGGGCGTTCGCAGGGGGGAAGGTGGAGGCTGCCTCCTCGGCAGCGCGGATGCGGGTGCAGATGTTATCGGCGGCCAAACAAGATAATTGCATTCATGCGCCTGAGTGAAGCCGCCAGTTTTGGGTAGAGAAACTATTTTTTAGTATTTAAAATATGTACAAAGGATGTACAACTCGCACTTCACCGGTATTTTTATTATTATTCAATAAAGTCCCCTTATTGTCTGTTCACGCTCGAGGAAGAGCGAGTGGCGGCACTGCATTCTAGTCTGTGCAGTGACAGCTTTTTTGGCGGCCGGCCGCATGTGATATGTCAGTTGAGTCGAGTCGAAATGACATGCTTAGTGGTTAGGATGATGTCCGGGCATCCATAAAATATAATACACAATATTCAAGCAAATAGTGATTTGCGCGGCGCACCTAATATCGGGGTGCGAAAGCCCGCTTTGTGTTTGCGTGTCAAAATCGCGAGTGTGAGTCGTGGTGGCCTATTAGGCATTTGTAGTGCTCCGGTCTCCACCGGTGGATCCACTGCAGATCTTCAGGAGCCGCGACTTCCTTCGAGCTAGCTCAGGAAGTCCACCGGCTACGGAGGAGACGGAAGGAGACAATTGGAGCCAAGGTAAGTAATACCAGCTTTCTATGAGTTGGTAGTCAAATAAAATTCAGCAATACAAGTCGGTGAAACGCCGACGTGGTGGAGTCTACTTGGGGCACCACCATCTCTTGGTAGCAGAGCGTGGTTCTTAGATTTGAGCATTTGATTAGTATTGTACAATTAATATTGTAATCTTGTTGGTTGTCCAAACGGGCAATACATATTAATTGGTTTTGATTGCTGATTTTAAACCGACTACCAGCTCATTTGTGGACCGATCTCCTTAACTAATTGTCATTGTATATGAAAAATTGAGGTTAAATGTCTTTTGTTGTTCTAGTTAAGTTCTAGCATTTACCTATATTTAAATTTTGGTTTGTTTTTTCATATCTTTGTTTTGCCCTTGACTATTTTGTTTGTTAAGTTGTAAACTTATACTTGAATTTAATTTGTGTAAAAGATTTTGCTGCTAAATGACTTTGCTGTTGTTGTAATACACTATTTTGCTGTGTTAAGTTTTAGCATTTACATTTGATTTTGTTTTGTTTGCCTTTGAATATTGTGTTTGTTAAGTTATTGACTTAATGCTTGAATTTAATTTGTTTGAAAAATTCTGTTGTTAAATGCCTTTGTTGTTCTAGTTAAGTTCTAGCATTTACACTTGATTTTGGTTTGTATATTTATATATTTTGTTCTGCCTTTGAAGTTCCTCCCGATCTGTTTTATTGTCTGCGGTTGTCGGTCTGTTTGTCCGTGTATTATTATAGTGTTTATTAATTTTGGTGCAAAATGGTCCCGCCAGTCAGCCCGCTTAGTGGTGCCCGCGCGGGTGCACAAAAGATTTTGAGATGGTTTGCTAGTGCCGTCGCTTTGGTAGACCGACCAGACCGAGAACAGGCCTTGTTAATTCGGCATGAGGGAGTACCGGCTCGCTTGAAGGAATTGGAGCAGCTTTTCGTTGCTCATCAACAATATCTGCTCGACCACCCAGCCGAGGGTGCCGCTGAGTTGCGGGCAGTCGACCAATTTAATGCCGATTATGATCAGTGTTTTGAACAGGCGGATGTGATTATAAACAAGGCTCAGGCAATCCTATCCGTCCGGAGGGGTGAGTCGTGCACGCCCGGGGAGGTCAAGCCTACCCCGGCCGGCTTGCTGGGCAGACTGCCCACTTTAGACATCCCAACCTTTGATGGGAACTTGGCTTCTTGGATGGGGTTCATTAACCTCTTTGATAGCCTGGTTCACTCGAGGGACGACCTGTTCCCTAGCCAGAAATTGGCCTATTTGCTCTCTGCCTTACGGGGAGAGGCTGGTGTACTTGTCCAGCATCTACCTGTCAATGATGACAGTTATGATATTGCAAGGGCGTTGTTGACCGCCCGGTATCAGAATGTTCGCTTGCTAGCGGACACACATGTGGCTGCCATTTTAGGGCTGCCACGAGTATCGCGGGTCTCCTCATTGAGGAAGGAGATTTTGAACCCGCTGCTAAGCGCTATTAACGCGCTCAAACGCCTTGATCTACCGGTGGACCAGTGGTCCTTTATTTTGCTCCACCTCATCCTCGATAAGCTTCCCATGGAGATGAAGGGGCGCTTTGAACAAAGATACGGGGGCAATAGTGCCTCATACCTCCCCCCCTTCTCGGATCTCCTCAGATTTTTGGAGGATGAGTGTCGGATGACGGATCACTTGGATCTGGTTCCTATACCGGGACCGAGTACAGGCCGCTTTGAGGCGACCCGGGCAGCGCCACGGAGAGAGCGCCGCCCGCACAAGCAGTATACTGCAGTGCGGCAGAACTCTCCACACGGGGAGAGGCCGAGGCCTTGCAAGTGTTGCAAGCGGGATGGCCATCGTTTGCCGGCCTGTCCCAAATTTGTTGGCCTACGCACCGAGGGGCGTAGGAATATGGCCAAGCAGCGGAATTGGTGCTACCGCTGCCTGGGGGCCCATATGGCATCGGCTTGCCCCCACCCACGAGATTGCCACTGTTGTGGAGGGGCCCATCACCCCCTTTTGTGCTTCAACAATAGAGACACTCGTGAGGTGGTGAGAGAGAGGGACTCGCACACGGGCGGGGGCCCTCCTAGGTCACCCACCTCTCCGAGGAGATCGGAGGGGCGTGCCACCCCTCCGCGGAGATTGGACAGGCGCCCCCCCTCCAGTGAGAGGATTGGGCGCCCCACCCCCCCTACGGGCGGGGGGGATCGACGCGCCGCTTATGAGGCGCCACCGCGGGATTGGGCCGCGGTTATTAGGGAGCCACGTCGGGAGACAATACGCTTCTCTCCCCCTCTGATGGAGAGACCCCGGTTGTCACGGGCTCCCCCAACTTTCGCCCATCATGGGCACCGCCCGGCCCCCCGATGCAGCTTTGGTCGGGGTGTGTACGTGCCGGATTGGGACCCGCTCGAGCGCCTTGAGCGCCCTATTCCTCCGCCGCGCACGCATTTTTCTTCGGACCCCCCTTCCCCCCCGTTGCGGGGAATGCGGGAGGATTTTCACTAAACCAACTGTCGGCTGCAACCCCCCCACAGGAGCAGGTGCTGTTACCAACAGCCTCCGTACAGGTGTGGGGCCCGAGGGGCACCTTTGTTTTAGTTCGCGCCCTTTTGGATACGGGAGCTCAGGGTTGCATTGCCTCCAGCTGGCTGGTCCGGCAGTTGAGTTTGAACACATCTCCATACCTTGAATCGGTACGAGGAATCGGAGACCTGCGGATCCCGGATCCGATCGGTCAGGTTTTGTTCTCCTTCTCCCCCCACTTCTCTTCAGCGCCCAAAATTGGCGCTACCGCGATTGTTTATGAGAAGGTTGTTGGTCAGCTTCCGCAACAGCACGTTTCGCGCGCTGTCGTTGATGCGACATCAGGATTGACTTTGGCTGACCCTTCCTTCCACCGAACCGGTCCGATTCACTTATTGCTCGGTGCCGATGTTCTAGGCCGCGTGTATTGTGGGAAGAGGAGAGAGTTACAGAAGGGTGGGCTGGTAGCCTTATCTACATCGCTTGGGTTTGTAGTGATGGGACCAGTTAGGCATAACCCACCATCTCCATCGGTGGACAGTTACATAACTGTTAGCTCCACCTTATCGGATGTCCTTCAACGGTTTTGGGAGGTGGAAGAGCCACCTACCGCGAAGCGAGTGAACCCCTTGGACGAGGAGTGTGAGTTGTTCTACCAGAACAATACAGGTCGCCTTCACTCGGGACGGCTGATCACTCGCTTGCCCTTTTTGTCAGTTCGCCCCTCACTTGGCAGCTCCCGGCCGTTGGCTGAGAAGCGACTGCTGTCCATGGAGCGTCGTCTGAGTAGGAACTCCGACCTCAAACAGAAGTATGTCGACTTCATGCGAGAATATGAGCAACTGGGGCACATGTCGGTCTCGCGACTGAACTGGCGAAACGAGGAACATAATTTTCTTCCTCACCACGCGGTTTTGAAACCTTCCACCGGGAAGATACGCGTTGTTTTTGATGGGTCAGCTCCTACGTCTACCGGAGTTTCGCTGAATCAATGTCTGCATGCTGGACCGAAGTTGCACCACGAGGTGGGCGATGTATTGACCAACTTCCGTCGCCATGCCGTCGTCTTTGTGACCGATATCCGGATGATGTTTCGGCAGACTGTGATTCACCCGGACGATAGACGATATCAGCTCATATTATGGAGGGAGGATCCCAGGGATCCCATGCTGGTCTACGAGCTGAACACCAATACATACGGTTTGCGTTCGAGCCCCTTTGTGGCAATTCGCTCACTTGTGGAACTCGCTGAACGTGAACGATTACGATACCCTCGCGCATCCTTGGTTCTCAAGGAGGATGCATTTGTTGATGATATTTGTACGGGCTCCTCTAGTGTCGAGGAAGCCTTGATTTTGCGAGATGAACTAATTGCTCTTCTCGGGGCTGGTGGTTATGAACTGAGGAAGTGGATGTCCAACTCACCTCAGCTTTTGTGTGACTTGCCAGACGACCACCAGCAGGAGCCTCATATTTTTGAGAATGCCAACACTCCAGATTTACTGTCTGTTTTGGGAGTGCAATACAGACCTGTCCAGGACACGTTCACCTATCGATTGGAGCTGCCAAGCCCCAAGGTCTGGACGAAACGGTTGGTTTTGTCTACAGTAGCTCGTACCTTTGACCCAAATGGCTGGATTAGTCCCGTAGTGTTTTGGATGAAGTGCTTCCTACAGGAACTTTGGTCAGCTGAAGTGTCGTGGGATGAGCCCCTCTCGGGCCGTTTGCTGCGAGATTGGGAGTCCTTCATGTCGTCTCTCCCCGACATTAACCGTGTTAGTATCCCTAGACATATACTGCCTAAGGGACGGTTTACGGCCAGCCTTCATGGCTTTTGTGACGCGTCTGAGAGTGGATACGCAGCCGTCGTATATATCCGGACGGTCGATGATAGAGGAGCTGTTAAGCTCCACTTGCTAATTGCTAAGAGTAAGGTTGCTCCACTTCGGACTCGATTAACGATTCCGAAGTTAGAATTGTCTGGAGCTACTCTTCTGGTTCGGTTGATGAACCACGTTGTTGACACCCTGGGACGTAGTGTGGACTTTGAGTCGCTCTTTGCTTGGTCCGACAGTCAGGTTGTCCTGTGTTGGATTAAGAACTCCGTCCACTCCCTGGAAGTATTTGTGGCCAATCGGGTATCCCAAATACAGGCCTCGAAGGCCACGCTGATTTGGCGCCACGTGCCAGGTGAAATAAACCCTGCTGACTGTGCATCACGTGGCAGCGAAGCCCCTCAGCTTATTGACCACACTCTGTGGTGGGGTCCCGACTGGTTGTTACAACCGTCTTGGCCTTCCACACCAGCTGTGGTGAAGGTACCAAATCCGGGCTTGCGTGTTCACGCTGTCCACACGAGATGGTGGTGCCCCAAGTAGACTCCACCACGTCGGCGTTTCACCGACTTGTATTGCTGAATTTTATTTGACTACCAACTCATAGAAAGCTGGTATTACTTACCTTGGCTCCAATTGTCTCCTTCCGTCTCCTCCGTAGCCGGTGGACTTCCTGAGCTAGCTCGAAGGAAGTCGCGGCTCCTGAAGATCTGCAGTGGATCCACCGGTGGAGACCGGAGCACTACAAATGCCTAATAGGCCACCACGACTCACACTCGCGATTTTGACACGCAAACACAAAGCGGGCTTTCGCACCCCGATATTAGGTGCGCCGCGCAAATCACTATTTGCTTGAATATTGTGTATTATATTTTATGGATGCCCGGACATCATCCTAACCACTAAGCATGTCATTTCGACTCGACTCAACTGGCATATCACATGCGGCCGGCCGCCAAAAAAGCTGTCACTGCACAGACTAGAATGCAGTGCCGCCACTCGCTCTTCCTCGAGCGTGAACATCGTCCTATGACAGGTCAGCTGCCCTAAAAACGTCACATCGGCAGAATCATAATGATAATGATATAATTTATTTTGGTAGTCATAAAATGCCCAACATGTTGGCAATTCGTATTATGAATGGAGTGCAATTCATCCTATGCAATTCTTCTATTCGACAGCTTTGTATGAATATTCGTAAATTGGTCTGCAATTGGTTAGGAATTGCTTAAGAGTCAATTAGGGCCATTTTACGATGAATATTTAATTAAGGTGAATTGCTCTCCATTCATAATACGAATTGCCAACATGTTGGCTTTTTATGACTACTTACTAAAATGAATCATTATTATAATGATATTATGATTCTGCCGGTGCGGTCATCTTAGGTCCGCTGTTCTCTCCAGCAGGCATAACGAGAGGACGCAGTAGCACTCTCTCGTGCACTAGCCATCTTCGCTTTTGGACTCTACATTCACTTACCGTGCAATGGAGCCATTTGCTAGGCCCACTATAAAAAACGCTCCGTGCAAGGGCCCTAAGGAAATGAACTCGGAACAGTGTGAATCCGACATTAAACGCACAACTGAATGAATGGAGACATTAATTAGACACAGAAACTTTGTTTAAAAGGGTACTAAGGCTTCATGTAGAGACTTAATGTTGATTTATTAGCCCTTTTATATAAAGCGGTGCCGGTGCGCTGAATACTCCTTATTATCATCTTATTATAAAATAAGGTCTATTAACTCTCCCGTGTTCGTCTACTTTGATATCAAATCAAGGCTTTGTCGGGTTACAAAATTTGTATAACCCGAAATTCAGATTATTTGGCTTAAAATTCATTAGCTATATTAGCATTCAGATTAATTAGCTTTATTCATAATTTTGCTTAAAATTACAAAAATACCCTTAAAGCTAATTAATTGAAAATGTCAAATACAATATTCAACCCTAAAAAGCTGTCATCTCGGTCAATTTGGATTGACAAAGGATACTTCGTGTTGTTTACTTAGTTTTGTAGGTCAATGTGTTTACTCTTTGGATTTTTATATAGGGTTGCGCTTCAAGAATAATAAGATTATTTTATTTTTAAAGATATATTTGTATTGCCTTGTATTGTACTCGTAATTTATCAGTATCGCTATGATTTGCTGATTTTTGTGTACAACACGATCTCACCCTGCTAAGCATACCATTAATACATTTTATTCCTTGTCTTAAATTTACTCCATAGAGCTACGAACTGATCGATTAGCTTCTTTTACTTCAGAAAATTTTCTCCTGACGCTTTTCTACGTGAAACGTAATATTTATGGCACAGAACATGGCGTTGCAAGCCAATTTTCTTAAAAGGCAGAATGAGGAGTAACTGTGAAGACGATGGACGAAATAAATAGAAGGTCTCTCACTCAATTTAATTGTTAGTGATGTCAGGTCGTTTCATCTCCAAAGTGTAAAAAATCTGCGTTCATTACAACTCGCCGCAGGGCACAAATTGTTGGCTTTAGAAACGATTATTCAGAGATAATGGAAATGAAACAAGCAACAATATTGTACCGAAGTAAGGAATTTAAAATAACAAATATTGGCATAAGCTTGTCGGAAAATGTTTTATAAGCCAACATTTTTTTGTCGGTTATTATTTTTATTGACCTTATTCCTACCGCTCCAATACAAAAGGAAATTTTCCATTCAATATAAAATTTAAGGTATAAATTTCGTTGAATGTCCTCAAAGAGGAATTACAATAAAATTTTACAATAACTGTTAAGGAGGTTGCAAAGGAAGCCGTAACCGATGGGACTGAAAGTCTATTTTAGGTCGACTGCGCAAGAAGTGATTTGCAAAGTTCGATATAGAGGTTTGCCCCGATAATTTTTGTTTTGACCTCGGTCGTACTAAAACGAGAAATAACTTATTGCATTTTCGAGTTTGTTTGGCCTTAAAATCTGTTTTTCCAATTGCCAATAAGCTTACTAATAGCCTTTTTATACAATATTTTATTCAAATTCATATTGAGATTGTAAACAAATAAATAAATCTCTATTTATTAAGTAACTAACATTTTACAGTATTACAGTAAAGACAAGATTAAATATAGGAAAATATTATCGTGAACCTGAACTAGGATTAACCCTTGTTTCAGGCAAACAAATACCGAATTAAAATACGGAGAATCAACTCAAATTTTTATTTACGCATTAATTGTTGTACATATTAAAATAAATAACTACCTTTATCTTTCAATTCCTACTAATATTATAAATACGAAAGGAGCTCTGACTTTTTTTATTAAATTTGGTATAAAGATTGCTTGAGTCTCAAAAAAGGACATAGAATATTCAATGAATTTTCTATGTCCTTTTTTGACATCCCCTGGGAATATGTGATATAACCAAACTCGCGAAATGACCGGAATTTCACGCAGACGAAGGCGCAGGTAACAGCTAGTTAATTATTTAAGTAAAAACGGATCGCAAAATAATATTTTGCTGGGCGCAAAATTCGATAACGCTCGGAGCGATCCGGTTAATTCTTCTTTTCAGGGTTTCTTCCGCAGCTTAAAAGGAAACGGAACCCATATAGGATCACTTCGTTGCCGTCTGTCCATCTGTCCGTCAAGACTCACTTTCTCGGGAACCCCTAGATATATCAAACTGAAAATATCAAATACCCCGGTCTAAGTTCTTTTTCAGCTGTGATAAAATCATACATGTAAGTCAACGCGATCAAAATAGATCCATATCATCCTTCAAAAAACATGTAAAAAAATATTACCTATCCCTAACTCCCACATAAATTGTTATATTCTACAGAATCTCCTGTTTCAAACCCACTTTAATAATATTCATCTTGACTGCAAACTATTGGCCTCGTATTAATATAGTATACTTTTATATGTACTAGGTGCTTTATTTATGTATGTATATATATATATATATATATGTTTATGTGTATTGTGGATATATTTATATATTTTATCTTTGCGCAATAGAACAGCGCTCACCAGAGTATTATTTCCACTACCATGGGTTGACTGGAAGAAATCTCTTGTAGAGATAAGTTCACCATTTGCCTACATTTAATTGTAAATTAACTAAATCTGTAAATTGATTTGTGCAATAAAGTGTGTAATAATAATAATATATCAAAGTTAATATCGCATATTTTCGAAAATTTTGTGATTTCAAAAGATAATCAAAACTTAGAGGGTAGTTCCCGTTGACGTAGAATCATAAAATTAGGCAAGAATCAATGTGTTATAAGGAAAAAATCATAAAACCGTAAATATGTAGGTATACAGTTCGAAAATTATATACTAAGATTAGTTTCTACGGAATCCTCGGCGCGTATGTTGGAATCCGTATAGAAAGTTTCGGAAAAACGTAGAACCACACGTTTCTTTATTGTTCCAGTAAATAAATATTGACATCAAATACGTCAGTCGAACAAGAGCTATTGACAGGACGACGCGACGTCTGTCAGAACAGCCCTGCGAGCATGGACTTGTCGATCGACATATATGTTGATCTAAAAACCATCTGTCCTTTTCACTCCTTAGTAATATCTGTCAAATTTATCGATTTTTGCCGAGTATGTCGATCTTAGCTGTCAAGTTTTGTTTATCGAGAGTTCCATGCTCACAGGGCAGGTACGAGTAGTTAAAAATAAAACACGGTAGTAAACTTCGAGGGAGGTAACCTTCATAAAAACATTGAATTTCTTTTGAAACTCTCCTTTCTGAAAAACATTGCTTAAGCTTATCAACAAATTTCGTAACCCGAACACATCGTCATCGTCATAGCTCACAATGTCCCCACCGAAGGGCTCGAGCCTACCCTAATATAAGTGTTTCGGCCTTAGTCAACCGCTCAGTGCGGATTGGTCGACTTCACATACACATCTTTGAATTTCTTCGCAGGTGTACGCAGGTTGCCTTATAATGTTTTTCTTCGCCGTAGAAGAGTCCGACAATTAATATACATATGACATCCGAAAAGCGAATAACACATTGGTACATGGTTAGAGGGCCAGTGCCGATTCCACGGCGCCACCGTCTACCCGAAAACATGATGTATTAAATTTGAAGAAATTCTTTTAATTAATACTGAAAGGATAACGTAGCGAATAAACAATTCGCATTTAATATGTAATTAGCGTAGATAAAATAAATGAACTGCCAAATTAAATATTAGGTAAAAGAGTTTCGCTGATTTTGTAATCTTTGCTATTTACTCTTATCTCGCTCGAATTAAATTCTATTCATTGAATACTAACTGAAATTAGAAACGTTTATCCAGCATCAAGCTTTTTTAAATATGTACATATATACTGATGCCAGACACAA
The DNA here is from genome assembly GCA_963935595.1 of Schoenobius gigantellus. Classification (NCBI taxonomy): domain Eukaryota; kingdom Metazoa; phylum Arthropoda; class Insecta; order Lepidoptera; family Crambidae; genus Schoenobius; species Schoenobius gigantellus. The sequence continues at coordinate 6,424,706 of OZ012555.1, read as the reverse complement.
ATACAAACACATACTTTAAACGTTATATTTTTTCTATACGAGTTGGCAAACAGGGAGGCATACAAATTTTCAACCCGTTTTTTACCAGGTTTCGGGTTAAATTTCTAAAACCTTTTATAGTGGACGTTAATAATAAATTGTAATGAATTCATGTATAGCTTTAATAGTTTAGGCCTGGTGATGAGTAATCAGTCAGTCAGTCAGGACAGGACATGTTTTTATATACGTAGGTATGTAATAGTAGATTGCTTTATTTATTTTTATTTATCTATTTGGACCACCAGTGAAGGTTACATTGTATCTTACATTTAATTACATACAACACAAGAGACATATAAAATGCAAACTTCTTTAAAGGCAGCCACACCGTGCAATAAAAAAAAAACATTAACGGCTTGTAAAAAAAAAATAAGCATCTACTATAAAGGAACACGTTACTTATTAAACGAAAACACAGTAATACACAAAACACTTAGGTATTAACATTAATGAAAATATATTATATACCTGTATAATAAGTAATAACAATAATCAAACACATAGCCCAGAAATAGACTAAGCATCCCTCAACAACTCTGAAATTCTCTTTCGAAACTGATGAAAATTATCATGAAAAATATCGATATCTACAAATCTATTATAAGCGGCCGGTAAACGGTATAAGGCAGAGTGCGTCAGTACGTTAGTGCGGGCGATTGGTTTACTAAATAATGGTCCCGCATAACGTGGTGGTCTGTGAGGTACTCTAATATTAATCCTGCTGACTATTTGAGAAGTATCCACTTTATTTCTGAAGACCTTGAACAGGAAAATTAGGTCCAACATATTTCTCCTCACAATGAGACTGTCCATCTTGAAGTGGCGAAGTCTTTCGCTATAGATGTTGAGTTTCCTAGCCCAGCCACTACTAAAAGCAAGATGACGTGTGAAGCGTTTTTGGATTCTTTCGATTCTTAGTTGATGTACGCTGTACTGAGGAGACCATACTACTGAGCAATACTCCAATATGCTTCTCACAAAAGAGTTGTAAAGAATAATCTTAGTACTGTGGTTTCTGAAAACTTTGCCAATCCTGATAATAAAACCAAGTGCTTTAGAGGCTCTAGCAACAATATCATCGACGTGTGGAATAAAAGTTAGTTTGGAGTCTATTGTTATGCCTAAATCTCGAATTGAATCAACCTCTTCCAGTATTGTGAAATTAATCCTATATTTTGTTTGTAGAGAGTGAGCTTTTCGAGATAGTTTTATATGGTAGCATTTATTTGTGTTAAGAGCCATTTTATTATTTTTACACCAGTAAACTAAACTATCTAGGTCCAACTGCAGCAGTTTAGCATCCTCAGCACAACGTATGACCTTCGCTAGCTTAAGGTCATCGGCATATAGAAATACATCACAATATTTGATCACATCAACAACATCATTGATGAAAACATTAAACAGCAAAGGTCCGATATGGGAGCCTTGAGGTATACCTGATGATGCATAATATGGTTCTGTAGCCTTTGACAACAACATACTGAGTGCGATGAGTAAGATATGACTGCAACCATTGCAATATAGGACCACCAAATCCACATTTTGATAACTTTGCTACCAATATGTCATGACGTACCTTATCGAAGGCTTTGGAGAAGTCAGTGTAAACTACGTCAGTTTGAAGCTGAGAGTCCATATTCTCAACCATTTGACTAACAAAAGTTATGAGGTTTGTGCCGGTTGATCTACCTCTCATAAAACCATGCTGCTGCTCGGTAAATAGATGTTTAAAATGAGCATTCAGATATGGACATAAAAGTGCTTCGAAAACCTTAGGAAACACGGATAATAAAGAAATCGGTCTATAATTTAAAACATTATTCCTATCACCACTCTTGTAGATTGGCACAACTTTAGCTACTTTCCACTGAGTAGGAAATTGACCAGTGCTTAGAGATCTGTTAAAAATTATGTACAATGGAAGAGCAAGCGACTCAGCACAAAGAGAAATGAAATTAGGTGAGATGTTATCAGGACCGGTGCCCTTCGAGCAATCGAGTCTTTTCAGTCGAACGCGAATGGACTCCATTGAAATATGTAAGTTAGAGGTACTGCAAGGTAGAGAACAGCCATCAGGTAACGATTTTTTTAGAATTAAGTCGCAAACGGTATTTTCAGAGTATACTGAACAAAAGTTCTCCGCAAAAAAGTCACAGATATCTGATCCACTTTTTGCTGTCTGGTCTTTAAAAGTCATATTTGAGGGATAGTGAGAATCCGAACTGCCCTTGTTTTTAATATAAGTCCAAAAATATTTAGGGTTTCTTCCTATGTTTTGTTCAATATTAAAAATATAATTTTTATAACTTCGACTAGTTAGTGCAGCACAACGCTTACTCATTATGAGCAAACAAATGTGATCTAAAGGGTTTTTGTGAATCCTGTACTTCATTATTAATCTACGTTTCTCTTTCAACAGTTTAATAAGAATCACGGGAAACCAATTAGGGTATTTGCTAGTTCTTTTTATAGTTTTAGGAACATACCTTTCTATAATAGAATGAAGATGATTGTAAAATACATCCAGCATTGCGTCGACATCATTACAACTGTAAAATTCGCTAAGCCAATCAATTTTGTCTAAATCATTTTTAATTAAGTTAAAATCTGCCTTATAGTAATTATATCTTATAATATTGTTGTTGGTACTTAGATTATGACTTCGAGTTGTGAGTGAGACATCTATGGTAATTGCAGGATGATAGGGATCTAGTTTCACAAGTGTATCAACAGCCCTACCAACGTGTATATCGTAATTACAAAAAACCAAGTCAAGTATCTTGTTCTTTGAATTGAGAATATTATTGAACTGATTGAGGTTGTTAAGAGATGCAAAGTCAATCAGTATTTGGGCAAGACTAGAACCGCCATGAAGCGGAACTGACTCTGCTATTAAGGACACACATGGCCAAGTAATACAACTTAGGTTAAAATTTATAAGGGTGGAAAGGAATCAATCCCTACGAGGTTGTTAGATTCAGTTCTATTTTTAAAATTTTACTTTCCGCCCTAAGGAGGGAAGTAAATAGTATGAGAATTTCCCGCCCGCTGGTGGGAACTAGCGTTTTCCTCCCAATACTCAGATCAAGGAAACGCTCCTTTCCGAGCATGAGGAATGAAAAGATATTTAAATACATATTCCGACTTTATGAAGTGGCGAGATGCAAGGAATATAAAATCATTTTCTGAAAATGTATTTCTTATATACTTTAATGAACTATCTCATAAAGTGCAGGCGTCTACGCTATGGAGCAGATATTCAATGCTTAAAAGTACACTAAGTGTAAAACACGATGTCGAAATGTCATGTTAGGAGTATTTTTATTAATAAATTTTATTAGAAAAGCTATTTTTTATTTTCCTTGCATTCGAAATGAAAAGTAGAGTGCTACACACGGGTAAAAGGAATCAAACCCTACTCGGACTATAGCCGCCCTCGCTGCGCTCGGGCGTCTAACAACCTCGTAGGGATTGATTCCTTTCCACCCTTATAAAGCAATCTACTATTCCTTTGAAATTTTTGGCAAAAAAATTTCGAGTATTGTATTTGCTTCGTTCGTGACTGAATCTGGAGCCGAAATTTCAGAATCGCTTGAATTCATTGTTTTTCTTAAATACCTAAATCACACAATCAAGATTTCGGTACAGCGTAACAGATTCCCCTCCCGCCAAAATTATCTTTTTCACAGGTATTTTTAAATTTGGAACATATCGCGCTACCTGTTACTGGCCATTCAGCCAAATACTTTTATTATCATTGTACCAAAGATTGTATGTACGTAACCTAATTCAGTTCTATTTTTAAAATTTTACTTTCCGCCCTAAGGAGGGAAGTAAATAGTATGAGAATTTCCCGCCCGCTGGTGGGAACTAGCGTTTTCCTCCCAATACTCAGATCAAGGAAACGCTCCTTTCCGAGCATGAGGAATGAAAATAGATTTATATCTCTCCTGTACCATGGCAAAATACAAGTGTGACACTCGGCCTCACTTCCATTTAATATTTTTAAAGATTGAACTTTTTAAATAATTAAAGACATCGGAGAGTTGGTTGAGCTACTCCGCTCTTCCGCGAGAATCTCACGCATCGACCACATCAAAATGGAAGAGTAATTTTCGTCGGATACGGTGCGCAACAGCATTTCATGCGAAAATGGTACCCATTAGATTAGGTACATTAATTTTGTCGCTAGTACCAGCCGCGAGCAGAAACTACCCCTCCCGCTTCCGGCGACCGCGTCCCGCGCTCGCCTGCTTAGTACCTACCGTGACCGTACTAACCATCGATGCGTGACCGCATGACGTCTTCGGCGAGCTATCTGCGTGCAGCTAGTAGCAGGCCTCCGTCACTACCCGCTTAGGTACATACAAGATAAAAACATACCATTCCGCGCACACTCAGAGTGGTACAAAAGCAGCAGTGTTTTGTTCCGTGTGCCGCTTAGAGCATAGGCTAAATGATCAGCCCCCCTAGCACGACCACCAAAACACGATATGATAAAGCGGTTTATCGTGATGAACTGTCAAAATACGATAGGTTTTCATCGTATTATGACAGATCACCGCGATAAATCGCTTTATCATATCGTGTTTTGATGGTCATACTACGGGGACAGGTGTGCCTCGGTCTTGGCACAGGTGCATAGCAACGTTTCGCACGCTTTCTTGCACGCGCTTGATTATTTACCATTAGCAACAACCCTGTCTCGAGTTCGTAGCGAATTTACTAATAATAAGGCTTTAGAATTACTAATAACATTTTAACCCGTTGAGGTGTGATTCAGCTTAAATACTCCAAGTTTAATTAATTAAAATTTCGGTATTTTCTAGAGCAAAGAAGTGCAAATTCTGTACGTAGTACTATTATCTATTCTGTGCTAGTAGCTACAACAAAATGCATCATCTTTAAAACTTGTATTTTTGGATTCGTAATGCGATAAACCTGACCCATAACGCGACTGAAGCCGTCTGTTTTATCATTCAGGAGTAAAGTCCCGTAAAGGTAGATACTTATTCTGCCTTGGTCCTATTATTCACATGCATATTCTGATTCATGTCGCCGCGAGTTACGGGACACCCTTGTCCTTTTTGCAATTTTCCCTAATGTCTTTCGCAGATAACGGACAATGTAATATCGCCCGAGTCACCTTGCCATTGTTCAGTTTCTTTAGTGTTTCAGTAAATGTTCGGAGTATCTTCAACAAAATTCGAGCCTCGAGGTGAACTTACTTTAGAGTGAAGTCTTTGTTCATCAACAAAACATCATAATATGTGCATAGAATTAGCGTTGTGTTTTCATTGATTACACTTTATAATCAATAAATTGTAAACCCCAATAAATTGTGAATAAACAGTGTAATCACAACGAAAAGTCAAAAAGTTGTTAGTTATAGGAAATTGCATTTCCTATGTATGTTTTATTTAGGAGCGTCGGTGGCGCTGTGGACTCGGTACTTGCCTTCCAATCGGGAGGTCGGGGTTCGAGACCCGCCATGTACCAATGTGTTTTTCGTTTCGAATTTCATATGTACATTTGTCTGATGCTCTTACGGTGAAGGAAAACATCGTGAGGCAACCTGCATACATCTGCGAAGAGATTCAATGGTGTATGTGAAGTCGACCAATCCGCACTGGGCCAGCGTGATTGGCTAAGGCCTAATCACCCTAACATAGGGTAGGCTCGAGTCCCTCGGTGGGGACGTATAACAGCTGTGATGATGATGATGATCTATGTTTTGCAGATTTTTGTATGACATTTTTACTATACCGGACAACGTGTACTTACATGACGTTACACTATCTAAACGGCAATTCAAAGGCCTTATAACTTTCTGATTTTTATAGATTTTATATAAAATAACTTCATATTTCTTATTACAGATACAAGAATATGGGCAATATTAGGTATATTATAATGCAAGAAAATATTGTCCACTTCTTTAATGAGGGTCCACACTGAACTGTTTCTATCTTACTTACTCATTGTTACAAATTACTTACTCATTGATACGAATCACATACTCGTTGTTATTATTTTCAAGTAAATTACGAAGCCATTTCAGCAAACAAATATATATATATATATATATTTATATTGTTAGAAATCAGAGGCAGTAGTTGTAAAAGAAATAACAATGTATTGTAATATTGGTATTAAATAAGTATTCATGTACATTCAGTAGACTGAAGGTATAGAAATTTATTACATAGAAAGGTAATAAATTTCTATACCTTCGTGGTTTAAAAACGCTTTTCACGCTAGGGAATAAAATGCAATTTTGCACTCAGATTTCAAATGATAAACAGAATCTTTCCGAGACTGTAAGAACAAAGTAAATAGACATTGTGCTGTAAGGTAAAAAAGAAATTAAGTACTGCAATTTACTGCAGACCTACCAGAACCTACGAATAGATCTATCATCACTTGTCAGTCAATCAATAGAAAAATAGTCAGAAAAAAATGACATGACATCTTTCAATTTAATTAACATTCTTAAAGAAAATTCAAAGTCACAAATGCAAAATTTTTAAGTTTGCTTGAACATCATGACGAAAACCACGCTTAGCCCATTGGGCCGCGTCGGACACCATATGTCCGCATGCCCTCAATCACTTCAAAAGCCTCTAGGCCAGGGTTTCTTAAAGTGGGGTCCACGGACCCCTTAGGGGTCCGTAACATGTGTATCAGGGGTCTGCAGTAGATCAGTCTGTAAACATATTTACTAGGAAAGTGTGTAGTAAACTCAACGTAAACATGACATGCGCCTTGCCTTGTCGAAGACAATCCCACAATATAACGTTCTCATTGAGGCAGCACCCTTCTCATTAACTTAGTAGTAAGTGTAATGAAAGTACCAATAAAAGTACTTTTTATTAATATAAAAAGGCTTTTTTCATTTCCAATTTTTTTTTCAATTGTGAAAGTGGTCCGTGACTGCAAAAAGTTTAAGAAACCCTGCTTTAGGCGGCCGACCGACAGCATTTCGACTTTCGACTCGTTTGCCCCACAGAACAACCTGGCCACTTGGCACAAAAAAATCGAAAGGACTTAGAATATATCTGAACAAGTTGTTTGCAAAAATATAAAATAATAATATTTAACTTCTTAGCCATCAGAACAAGTAAAGCCTATCCATTGGTGCAAATGTTTACAAAAAATATGAAAATAAAAGAAAGTTATGCGTAGCGCGGACACAGCGTTGACCCGCGCGGCCCAAGCACTAAAAAACGACTGGACGTTCTCACAGGCCGCGACGGACACGGTGTCTGCTATTTGATATCTCGGAAAATATGAAGTAAATCGTTGTTTCCGTAATTTGCCCATAATTTTTGAGTTATTTTCTGATAAAATTTGCAAAAAATCACATCAACGATTTTTGGACGATTCTCGATTTAATAGTGCGGCCTCCGCGGGTAGTATCTTTCATATTATGGTGTCCGTCACGGCGTTCAACGTGTTAAGCAATTTTCCCGAAAAAATGGATTTTTTTCTAATTAGTAATGAGTAAAGTCTACTCTTATTTCATTGTCGTCCATGTCCACCCTAAGGTTGTCTGGAAGAGATCGCTCTTAGCGATAAGGCCGCCTTTTGTACTCATGTTGGTTTTTTGTCTATAATGTTTGATTTGTGATGTCCATGTGTACAATAAAGATTATATCTATCTATCTATCTATCTATAGTTGAAATCTCGTTCGGGTTAGAAAAGTCCACGGCCGTCTAACGGTCATAGCCGCGACACTGTTTATTGAAGACGCGGGTTCGGATCCTGCCTGAGGTGAATTTTCTTCTTGCTTGGAATAAATTTTCTATGCATGTCATTAAGTTAATTAACTAGCAATAGTTACTTCTGGGGCAATTGAACACATATACCAAACTCGTGATATTTGAATGTCTACGGACAGCAACACAGTCCACAACTATTTTTTTTATAATTTTCCTCAAAAATTAGACTTTTCCATGTGTGTTTAAGTTATTCTCTTCCACACTAGTGCTTTTTGTTTTCCTTCTGCATATTACCTCCAATGCATGAAGGAAGTTTTTAATCAGAAAAATTCTGTACAAAATTTTTGTATGGAATGACTATTTTACAGTGTTAATACTTTTAATATATGAATTAAACTTTTTTTTAATTGGACCGGACCTTCGGATCGGTCCAGGATTAAACTGTTTTTCATGCATTTTCTTTCGTTGTTTATTTTTGGTTTTATACGTGGGGGATTGTCATTTGTCCCAAAAAAATTCTTCTTTAGTGAGTATCTATTCAATAAAATGACCCTACTGACCCAAATTCATGGGGTCTTACTTCAATAGTTTACGCTCGGCGATGATGAATCAGTCAGTTATCCAGTGAATAAGAACATGTAATTTTATAACTTAAAATATCGAATATCCTTTACGATGGTTGCAATAATTTTTATCGGCTCACATGTATCATTAGTGCTGACCGTACACTACGTTTCATGAATTAGCATTTCGCGATGATTGCCACATTTGCGAGTTAAAATCGGCTGTCGAGAGCACTGAAATCGACTATAACAACGCATAAGCGCTGTTCTGTTCTGTTGATGTGTTTTTGTTTGTTTGTGCGAGCGATAATCACCGACTTGTACTGAGTGAAAATAACTATACGCTTTTAGGTGATGCTCAATTCCACCTTTAGCTTTATCGTCCTTTACTGTCAATGAAGATCAAAAGCGAGGCTTCTTGTAAATAAAACTTTTCAGAACATGGCGCGTTTTTGCAACTAGACATATTTTCTTTACAACAAAACTAGGCAACGGGCTCGAACGCGTATACAGCGTTTTTTTGATGAATGTAATAAATTAAAAGTAGTAATTGAATATAATATTTTAACTATGCGTCGGTGGCACTATTGCCTCGGCACTGGACTGTACGCCGAGTAGAATCGGGAGGCCCGCGATCGATCCTGCCATGTACCAATGTGTTTTTTGTTTCACGAATTTCATATGTACATATCTGACGCTGCTACGGCGAAGGAAAACATCGCGAGGAAACCTGCATACACCTGCGAAGTAATTCAATGGTGTATGTGAAGTCAACAATCAACAATCCGCACTGGGCTAGCGTGGTTTGACTAAGGCCTAATTGCCCTTTTTTTTTTTTTTCGAGGGGAATGCGTGACCGCATTGTACTCGCCGTTGGCTAGTAGTGGGGCTCTCCCGGCAGAGAGCCGGGCCTACCCACTAAACCCCCCGGTGTTCTCCCTGCCCTTATGGGCGCGCGTGGTAGGGTCCACACTGCGACTACCACTACCGACGCGCCCGAAAGGCCTAATTGCCCTAACACTATTAGTTAAGGTAGGCTTGTGCCCCTCGGTGGGGACGTATACGAGCTGTGATGATGAACTATTTAAGAGTGGTTGTGGTGAACAGGGCGCTTACCATGAGCGCTTAGAGTAACGTTAAGACTACCTTTATGAGACACAGACACCGCTATTACCTACAATATACGAGTATTAGTGCCATCTCGCTCCACTGCAGTTTTTTATACTTACTAAGCGATTAATGTTAGGCCTTGGATCGATCGTCTCACACCAACCATTTGAGTGTTAATGAGGGAAATACTTAAATAAAAAAAGAAATAATAGTAAATATGAAATTAGGAATCTACGAGTATAAACTCAACCATAGATCGAAAGGGAAAAACAGGGAGGGATCTTTGAAATTATGCTTGAGTTTCTAGGGGTCCATGGAATGAGACGGAAAACTCTCGCTGCCAAGCATGGTCATAACCACGCACCGCGGCAAGGCGGAAGGCTGTCGCCTCCTTCGTCGAGGCTACTGAGAGAGAGAGCGGAAAGAAGATCCTGAAGTCGATCCCCTCCGCCGCAGACGGATAGGCAGGAGAAGGCGGGCATTCCTGCAAGCAATGCTCGTCTAATGACCCTGCCATGGACACAGGCCGTGTGCACGATTGGCCCCCGTACGCCACCGTATTAAGGCTCCTCTGTCTAGGGCAGGGGCTCCCAACCTTTTACCCTATGCTCCTGTTCCAATATTATGCTAAAATACTATGCCCCCCTGGGGCCGAAATGGGGAATCAAGAAATTTAAGCAAACGATGAAAATATGGCTTGTTTAGTTTTATTCAAAAGGTGTAATGAGAATAACCTAGACAAATTGAAGAATAAGTAAACTAGCACACAAGGAAACTAACGAATTTTCGAAATTATCAGTCTAGAAAAACTAGCGAATGAGGGAATTGGCGAATCAGGAAAATGACAAACTAGAGAAAAAGTCAGCCTATCGAAACTGACAAGTAAACTGGCTAATTAGGGAAACTGACAATTTAGGATAATGTATAAAAAGTGTAGACATCGTGATTAAAATTTTATTAGTCACAATAAATCTTATCTCACATAAAGTATGTAGTATATTTCGATTAATGAGGGTATTTCAAAGATTTTTTAATGTTGTAATTTATAATATATTTATAATATCGACTAGACAATTAAAAGAGACAGTATATCATTTTACCGTGAGTGCGATAAGAACATGCGAATGCTTATATTTACGGCAGAGTGATAAGCACTAGCTGTCCTCTTTTTTAAAGCTGTTTTCATTACGTTATCTTTCCTAAATGGTAATGGAAGAGTGGAATGCATATAAAATTACAACTGTGTATCTGTGCTACCGTTGTGTTCAACACACTTTTACGCCATATCTAAATAAATGCAAGCGAAATAATAATAATAATAATTTATTTTCTCTTAACAAACAAAAACATTGTAAACATTATTAAAAAGTACAGTTGTAGGTATCATATACGAGTACTGTCTGTTGGAGACTGGAGTCTAAACTTGGCAGTATTCTGCCTTGGCAGTATTTTAGAACTCCAGACCAACCAATCCAACCCTCAACTCCAGTTCAACCCTCAATAAACTCAATAATACAAGACATCTATCTATAAAAAGGAGATGTTCCCATCTATAGACGGACGCACAGCCGTAACCGCTAATGGTAGAAACGTGAAATATGGACAGTTGTTTTAATTCAAAATGCGGACGCACACTAAGAAGGGATTTTAAAAAATTTTAGCCCTAAAGGGATGAAATAGGGGTTGCGAGTTTGTATAGAAAAATCTTTAAATTAGGAACGATTTTGATAAAACTTGATTCAAGCTCTTAAAAATATTTAATTGAATACGTGTTTCATGGTTTATTGGAATTAGGGTGCAAAATAGAGGTTGAAAGTTTCTATGGAAAATATTTAAAATCTGCTCAATTTCTATGAAATTTATTATGAAATATATTATATAAATCCCATGCCTCGTTGCGATCAAAGCTCTGGTTAATGTAACATAGCACGATTGTTTGATTTACAGTATATTCATTTTATCTTGACGAAACGTACTTGTAACAATTCCTCCCTTTGGAGAGGGCTCGACTGCGGCACTTGTAGCATCACAAGAGGGCTTATGATCCATCTTTGCGATCGTTGTGACGTGATACTCAGGCCAAGGAAACGTATACTGGCTTTGATATACATACAGGCATTCAAGGGCAGATCTTGTAACATAAATAGATCAGCCTTATAAGATCCTTATTTTCTTTTATGTTGAGTGGATTTTGTGTATTCATTGGATGACAAGAATTGCGTTTGCTTGTAAAGATTGCTTATATTCAGTCAGTGTCAATCAAGCATATAGGTTTCCGTCCAAATTCTCTACTCAAAAGAATGTTGATTTTGTTGCTTAGCCATTTGGAAATAATATGCGATTATATTTGATTCGATTAGCATTCATTATATCGTATTTTTCACGTCATAAATATGTGCTTAGTCAAATTGTCTGTTACCGAACTTAGATACATACTTTCATTAATTGTGTTTTTCTATTTCTTTCTCTTTGAATTTTTTTATGGCGCGTAATAAGGTAACTTGGTATGTTGCCACTGTATTTATGGAGGTGTAATTTTTTTATTTTCTACACACAAAGAAGCTGAACCTAACCTTACTTGACAAACTTAGGTCAGACGGTGGTAGCTAGCCAGGTGACCTCAGAAGACGTACTACCACCAAGCAGAAAGTTTGTGTCCCTATTGGGTAACAAGCAACGAATCTCCAGCTCGACACCGCGCGGTTCCGACCACTAGACCAGCTTAAGAAGGTCAGCAGTTCCTGCAATAGAATACGCTATGGAAAAATTTTTTTTTATTGCCGCTAGTGGCAGATGAGCAGACAGTCCACTGTAAGAAAAGCAATAAACGCCGATCTTGGGCTTCGCCATTATCACAGACTAGCTATGCCCGCGACTTCGTCCGCCTGGAATAGTAACTTTTGGCAGCATTTTGATTTTTGTAGGCAATTTTTTAGCCTATGTTATAGGTACCTTATATAATTTTTTTTTTAAAAACGTCGACCCACACTAGGATTTTCTCCTGTGTCGTGGGTGCAGTTACAAACATAGAATATCACATGCACATACACCCAGACCGGAACAAATTTCTGTAGGCCATACAAAACATTTGTCCCGTACGGGAATCGAACCCGCGACCCGTTGCGCAGTAGGTGATCACTCGACCTCTGCGCTAAACGTGTCGTCCTTATATAATTAGCTATCTAGTTCCTTGGAGCTCTACTAGTTCTAGTAATGTCCAAAGCTTATAATTTATCATTTTTACAGTTTGATATGAACCCATCAATTCTCATCCGGACAGATTATTGTACACACGAGTACGATAAACAATCTTAATTCTTTGCATCCTCTTGATAAATCTTATCATCGATTGTTTTACTGCGCCGACCTATTAATCCGTGTAGAGTGGCGTGCTTAGAGATGTCTATATGTCTGTCATAGTCTGATAAATCATAGCAGATACAGTTAATGCAATCATAAATATTTCGATCCATATCAAGCCCTCATATGTGGTACGTCGCATGCTGAGCACAGGCTTATTACACATTTGTGGTGATTATAGACGGGAGGCTGGTTATCAGGGTGGCAGAGTACCAACTTATGAATCAACAGCCGAACTACCTTTTTTTTTCGGGGGGAAATGCGTAACCGCAGCATACCCGCCATGGGCTAGACGGCGGGCGTGTGTGGGGCTCTCCTGGCAGAATACCAGGCCTACCCACTAAAACCCCCCGGTGTTCTCCCTGCCCTTATGGGCGCGCTAGGTAAGGTCCACACTGCGACTCAACTACCTACGCGCCCGGGCAAGCCCGACCAACCGGGCTATCGCCAAGGGGGGATTGCCCGAGAACACCAGGGCAATCAACAGCCGAACTACCTAGCCATAGCCTGATTATGTTCCTCTTTACATTTATCCCTGAGGGGAGCACATACATCACCACTGCAATCTCACTACGAAGATAACGCGTACTGCAGGACAAGGTCTTCAAGGTACTCTGACGAAAGCTTCTACAACAATCTTCTAGTAATTACCTATTACTCATCGTTACTATTTCAGCCACTGTATGCTAATTCTAAGGCAAAGGTTCCCAAAGAAAGGGAGGTTAAGGCCGTTGCCCAGCACACCGGCCAATTGAAGGGCTGCTAACTGTCAAAAGAACCAACCTGGAGACTATAACTGAGTGCTTAAGTGGTATGTGGGGTTAATAGACAGGGAGGAGACGATAACTTAGCATACCATGGATTCACCCTGCGGGTGCCAGGTCCATCGCTTTGCAGAGAAAAGAGCCAAGAGCAGTGCCTGGAGCTTACGACCCAGGTGCAGGAATAAGTAGGTAGCTACTTTACAATGCATCAATATTCACCTTCACCACCGCGGCTCCTCTCTCTGCCTAACCATATTTGATACGATTCCGTAAGTGCCGCCTTTGTAACGCGGTTTAATACTGAGCTCACGGACGTTCTCGATAAGTCTAAATATACACACAATTTATAAATGTACCGCTGGACCAAAAATTGGACTTCATATAACCAACTGTGGATTAGATGAAGATGCTATTAAAAAGAGATGTAAATGAACGCCGCTTCCAACATATTTATGATAGGAAAAGAATTCTGTATGTACAATTAATAAATAAACAAAACAGCTGTCTGTCACGTGATTCCAACATAACGTGTTGTGGTCAAGTCATCGCAGCATTCACGTAATCCAGTGGCCTTGTTTGCATATCACTAGTGTGACGTGTAATATCAACTGGCTCATATGTCATATGACGCGATAAAGTGATATCAGTTCTAAAAAAATCTTGATTTTCCAAATCTTTATTCGACTTAGGCCAAGTAGTACCTGACATCAAAAAGAAGAAAATAATCTAATTATTATTGTACCTTGTATGTGCATACATGCCAAGATGTCTGCTTATACAAGAATAAAAGAAAAAAGTTGATTCTACATTCAATCGGATAGTGGGAGAGCCTTTACGAGAAGAGCAGACAAGTATCTATCTCAGAGGGTCTACTTATTGAAAAATGAATAATGGAAAATTTTTTGATAAGCTAAACTAGTCTGTATTCACTGTTACTACGTATCAACAGGTCAGGTCTACTTATTGTCTCCTCTTGTAAATCGACATTTACAGAGTTGTTTTTCACACTAATTATTGATTATGAAAAGTTTAAACAATACCTATACTATGTGTATTGTTTACACCTTGAATAAATTACAGTTCAGGTAATAGGATTGAATATAGCAGAACATCAGGCCAATTTTCCAGATTTTTGAAGGTTTGTATCTCCTTTAATAATTAACTTAATAAAAAAGGAATACATAGGAACATGCTGATAGTGGCCTTTCATTTTTTTTGTGAAAAAAGTGAACAGTTATTGCCATTATCCAGGAAGGAAACAAGGGACAACGTTTGTATGGAGAAAGACCCGTATGATTTCCTCTTTACTGAGTATTATGGCCACTTAGATTGTGAAAAAATTCCGTGAAACAAAATCCATTACCATCGAGCTGTCCACCTGCGAATTTTGTATGAAAATTCATAGTTACATGGGTATAGTGGACAATGTACACATGTACACAGTGCTTCTCTGAATGTGTGTAATACAATAGAAAGCTATTCCACGCGCGGGTTATAGCGTACGGAGGGCAGTCAAAGAGGGCGGTAAGGGTGATACGTCGGCGACCGGCCATAGATACTTGATATCATGAGACGGCAACTATGCCGCGTTTCGTTCATTGTTATCTACTTTAAATGTTGTAGTGTGTGGATTTCGTGACATGTAACTGGCGCACACACGCACTCATCTGCGCTAGGTGCGTATGTATGAAGTCGGCTTACTTTACTATTATTATATACCAGGACTTTATAGCGAAATTTCGCGGAAAACAACTTTACGATGACAAGGCTTACAGCTATGATGGACACAATGTTTTATTGTGTTTTTATTCAATCTGTTCACAATGGATTTTTTGTACGCCATTAGAGAGAGACACTCGACATCTAAGTAGTTTTTGGTTTATCGGTCAAAGTGAGCGTAAGGCAGTTGTCCCACCGACGGCAAGGAATCGACTAAATATCGGCTATTTTCTCGCTCAAGAAACGTACAATATATATACATTCCGTGTAAACAAAAGAGATGCATATATATATATTTTTTTTAATATGGATGGCCCGGCAAATGATCTCCTCCCGCCTGATGTTAAGCGGTGAAAGAGGCCCAAATGAGTTGACAGATAGAGTAGGGACGACATCCACTCTCCTACCTACCCGCCCCTTGCCGGCCCAAAAGATGCTTTTTCACGCCTCTTTTGAAGGAACCCATGTTATAGGATGGAAGAAACACGTGCGCAGGTAGAGAATTCCAAGTGTGGGATGAACGACAGAAGAAGGAATCTTGGAATTTCTTGGTACGGTATGAAAAGGAGGACACAGTGTACGGATGACTCCGAAGGCCCTTACGCGTGTTTCTGTTAAGGAATGGAGAGGGAGGGATAAGGTTAAAGAGCTCCTCAGAGCATTCCCCATGGAGCATTCGGTAAAAGGCGCTAAGAGAGGCGATGTCACGACGAAGTTGTAGAGGCTCGAGGGTGTTAGTTGCCTCTACATCGCCAATTATGCGAATAGCGCGACGCTGCAATCTGTCCAGAGCATCGAGGAGGTACTGAGCGGAGCCGTCCCAAAGGTGCGAGCAATATTCCACGCAAGACCTAACCTGAGTTTTATACAACAAGCATAGTTGGTCCGGCGCAAAATACCTACGCACCTTGTTCAGGACACCGAGTTTCCGTGAGGCAGTAGTAATGACGGATTCGATGTAGTCTCTGGGGTTCAGATCGCAGCGAATGTCCATTCCGAGCAAGGTGATGTTGCTCTGTATATATAGTTGATAAATATAGTTGAACGCTGACTATTCATACCGCCGGCGAAGACTTGCTCCACTAGTTCGTCGCTGAGCGACAAGAGCTATCAAAGATAATACTCGCTTAGCGATACTTGCTCAGCGATCAAAACTCACGCCGAGAGAGCCAACAGTGGTTATTTCTCTACAGTGATCTGAAAGTTAACGTATTTTTATTTTGAATGTCAAACAATCATTTACGTGTTATCATTGTTGTCTAGTTCAAACGACGATGATGATGTATTTTATGATAGCATTAAAGTAGTGGCAGCGACAATTCTGAAAAACGCGAGTGGCGCGAGTAATCGTCCGTCTCACTCGCACACTCGCTTATAGCACAGGCGACAAAACTATTGGAACTACGCACTCGCTTTCCGCTGTTCGCCAACTCATTTCTAATTCTAGCTTTTGTCGCTTCCGTTTATCGTCGGCGGTGAGACAACTGCCTAAAGCGTGAAAATGTTTTTTACAGACATTAACGAAGTTCTTACCCTTCATTTCACCTTATTAAATAATGATAAGGTCGACGATGGAAGCGATTCTCCTAGATCCCTCGACAACCGAGGAACTGGTTATCTCACTTCTAATTGTCGGAACATAACAATGTTATTAACACTATTATTATGGTAACAAACTTAGGTAAGACGGTGGTATCTAACCAGGCAGGCTCAAAACTACCACTAGCCAAACCGAGCAAAAAAGCTTTTGCTCCCATGAGGAATCGAACACCGGATCTCCAAATAATTCCAGATGCTCTCAACCACCAGATCATGGAGGCGGTCTTTGATCGCCTTTAAATATATTTAAAAAAATATATTTCTAGTTTCGCAAACATCATCATTTCAGCCAAGAGACTGCGGACATAGGCCTGCCCCAGGGATCTCCAAACCGATCGGTCCTGCGCCTCCCGCATCCAGCGGCTTCCCGCGACCTTCACCAGATCGTCGGTCCACCTTGTGGGGGGCCTACCAACGCTGCGTCTCCCGGTACGCGGCCGCCACTCAAGGACCTTTCCGCCACTCAAGGACCTTTCCGCCACTCAAGGACCTTTCCGCCACTCAAGGACCTTTCCGCCACTCAAGGACCTTTCCGCCCCAACGGCCGTCAGTCCTGCGAGCTATGTGTCCTGCCCTCTGCCACTAAAGTTTGCAATTCTTTGGGCTATGTCGGTAAATCTAGTTCTTCTACGGATCTCTTCATTTCCGATGCGATTACGTAGCGAAACCCCGAGCATAGCCCTCTCCATTGCCCTTTGAGTGACACTGAGCCTTCTGATGAGACCCATTGTAAACGGCTACGACTCAGTTCCGTACATCATCACTGGCAACACGCACGAATTGAAGACTTTCGTCTTAAGACGAAACATCCATACTATACTAATATTATAAATGCGAATGTATGTCTGTACGTCTGAAAAGAGGGGTGGAAGTTTGTATGGGGAATCAATAACCGCTGAACCGATTTAGTTGAAATTTGGTATTAGTCTAAGAGGTCATGGGATTTTTCATAACGATCATGGATACGGTTAGATTTATTTTTATAGTTTGTAGAATAGTCCCCTAATGTGAATGATGTCGGTCTGCCTGCTTTCAGTGGTTGCAACTTCGAGTTATAGAGCTTACAAGAGGCTTCATTGTTGCGAAAAAAAAACGACCAGAGAAATGGTCAGTTTTAGTTCATATTCAAAGTATGGCGTCTCCGCAGATGAGACAAGTTGGTCTGGCGGCTCTCAGTGGTTGCATTTCAGAGTTATGATGCGCGCAAGTCACTGCATTGTTGCGAAAAAAAAACTATAACAGAAATGGTCAGTTTTAGTACCTATTCGAAGTATGGTATCTCCACAGGTGAAACGAGTTGGGCTAGTACGAACATTTGCGTCAAAATATTCGTACCGTTGTCGTTAATATTCGTATTGGAATTGTACAGCATCCCTACAGGGCGTACTCGCAACTAAAATTGTCATAAAAATATTTCACGATGATGTCATTAACGATACGAATACTTTGACGCAAATATTCGTGCTAGGTTTCTCTTTAGGCGAAGTTAGCGCAAAGCGTTTTCTCTAGTTCTTAATTTTTTCGCAAAGGCGGTTGTAACTTGCGTTCATTGTAATGTTCAAGTTTTGGTCTGGAGCGGACCGTAATCATGGATAAGACCCTGGCATTATCTCTCATTAAACTCGAGTAAAACTAAATGTATTAAGTTTTCATTGCCAAATGCTAGGAAAGTGGATAATATTGTGGAAATGAATAATCATACTGTTGAATTCGTCGATTTTACTAAATTTTTTGGGGATAACACTAGAATCAAATTTGCAGTGGGATCCACATATTGCGTCCTCAGTTCTGCGGCATATGCAGTAAAAAAAATGAGACAACTTACTGATGGGAGAAAAAAATTGCCCTTGCTGGTTTTCTTGCTGGTTCTTTCCAGTACAAGGTCTCCCGCCGTAGACTTGTGAACCAATGGCGTAGCTTCTCTGACGTTCAAAAGTGATTGTAAAATTCCAATTGAATAAAGGATATTGCATTTGAATTTGAATTATCATCTCCCTAGAGAATTTGAACAGATCTAAAAATAAATATGGAACGCCGCCATAAATAATTACCGAGTTCTTATGTAATTCTCATATGCTTGTGAAGATCGGACACTGTACCTACACGGAAGTAATTAACGAGTAGGTGTAACAAAATAAGTATTATTAGTGTAATGACCATATAGTAATGTGTGAAATGTAATGTAGTTTCTTGTTACTATGTCAAAAATAGGGTAAAATTTAAAGTTAGGAAAGGAAAACAAAATAATTAATTAGAACGTTGAACAGTTCGTTACCCAAAACGTTACCCAGAACGCCAGCATTCTGGAAACGTTGCCCACTGACAGCGGCGAGTGCTTAGATTAAACTTTTGTATTAAGTTTTTAGTGTAATGATTAGTTTTATTTAGATTAAGGTTTTATTTTTAGGGTACGTTGATATTTTTTAAGATTATTATTAGTATAATATACATATATGTTTAGTTTAGTTAATATGTCTGCAATGTTGTTTTACTCAAATATAAATGAATGAAACATTTTTACATTAGTGTAACATTTGAGCACATTTTGATGCATCGAACTGTACATTGCTTAGATAAGTAGGTACAATAAGTGTCATTGATTTACACATAGTTTTGATTCAACTCTTACGCAAACCTTTACCAAGATACATCCTTAAGGCTATTAAATTAAGGATAATTACGTATTGTAGGATACAAAATGATATAAACTAAGGGCAGGATGGTTTTGGTTCCTTTGATCAATTGATTCAAATGTGTTTTGTTAAATGTCTTTTAAAGTTAAAAGAACAAACGGACTAAGTGTCACATTCAACTTTTTTTTTAAAATCAACCCACCGAAGGAAGAAACGGAATTGATATAAAAACTATCTTTGTAGACTTCAAAAGAATCAACTCGAACTTTATTTTATTTACTTTTGACTATGCACAAATTGCTATTTCTATGATCAAAAGTACTTGCAACTGTGACGGTGACGTTGACATTGACATTGCGAGATTAATTGACATAGAGTGGAGATTTTATTTGTAAATTATGTGTAAAAACAAAATTATGTAAATTATTAGTGTTTTATGAAAATTTAAGAAAAACGGTGTTTATAGATCTTTATGTAGGTAGAACCAATTTCCAGATAAAGGTCAATTGTCGATCCTAAACTGTTGGGCAGCTTTCGAAAAACTTTGAAGGATGGGGTACTTAGATCCCCATCTATTGCATTGTCTCAAAACGAATCTTCTTGCCATTGGGGCCAAAAGGTCCACAACTGGTGACAGCGTACTAACAGCCGACGCAGTCGCCGCACAAGGTGGACCAGGGGTTTGCGTCCGTAGCATGACCACCGAAACACGATATGATAACGCGGTTTATCGCGGTGAGCTGAATGATCCTATTAGGATTTCATTTCTTTCCTTTTGAGGTGTGGAACCCTTAAAAGGCTTTATTGGCCTAATTGATCATGACGCCAAAATAGTAAGACTCAATTTCCATTTCTTTTTTTCGAGGGGAAATGCGCAACCGCACCGTACCCGCCGCCGTTGGCTAGACGGCGGGCACGTGTGGGGCTGGCCCAGCAGAGCTCCAGGCCAACCCACTAAAACCCCCCGGTGTTCTCCCTGCCCTTGTGGGCGCGCATGATAAGTTCAACACTTCGACTACCACTACCAGCGCGCCCGGACAAGCCCGACCAAGCTGGTCGGCCTATCGCCAAGGGGGGATTGCCCGAGAACACCAGGGCAATCCCCAGAGGAAGGGTCTTACGGGGGCGTGCACGGGGCCAATCGTGCATGAAGGCACTCCACGGCAGGGTCATTAGACGGGTCTCGTCTCCCCAATTTCAAATCCTGCCCAAAGAGCATTTTTTCTTCTTTTCATTTATTTATCTGTCAAGATCCAACTTTCCAATGGAATCCCAAATAACGTATATGTTGATATAAATTTAAATTTTCTGACATATTAAACAGTATAACCGAGTTTTCAGTCAATTTAAAACACACCATCGAGCAGTTACTGAAAGCTGCCATCAAACGGAAGAGGTTTGAGTGCAACTTAATACAATTTTGTTCGAGCCCTTTATCTATGGCCATTAAAACTTTAAAAAATCCAATCAAATGTCGAGCAATTCATATGCGTTACTCCGAACTCTTTGACGGGATATATCGGAAATTGAAAGACATTTGTTTCTATTATGGGACTATCGGGAGCAATCCTTCCTTACACGTGTTTGTGTTGTAAGTAATCAATTAAATGTTTACCTCCTTGAATAAAGGGAACGGCAAAAATACTCTTAACGTAAATAAAAAATACTCTCAACGTACGAACTTTTGTTCAACAGAATAACAAACAGGTTTGACTTATTGTTAAATTCTATGCCTCCGACTGCTTGTTATTCTGTTGAACAAAAGTCCTATAAAACTACCATTAATATGTTTTAAGTTGGCCTTTAATGTTTGATCTTGTTTCCATCTTTTCAGTTGACTTGTCTTTTTATGCTGTGTAACGGGTTATCTCTAAACTCCAATTTAAATAACTTCTAATTATAAAAGTCTACAAATTAAACTAACAAATAATCTTTTTAGAGAGGAACTCAGTAAATAAAACTAATTTCTGATTGCCTTAATGATCGCCAATCTCCGGCTCTCGATACTACAAGAAGAAGAAGATGTTCAGTAGGTATCTATTAAAAATTTACGGGTAGAGGTAAGTGGGGCTTAGAGCTAGGGTCGTAGGTTATCACACGGGTCGATACGTTGGAATTAGGAAAGAGCACCTCCCTGATAACTACGCAGCAGATGCGGAGAACGGCGGCGAGCGGGAGGCAGCGAGCAGTTCAGTGGCAGCGGAATCTTCAGGGATCCAGCTACGTGGTAGGTAGACGGTAGAAGATGATTGCGAAGAAGCAGAAGAAGAGGAAGAAGAAGAGGAAGAAGAAGAAGAAGAATCCTGGAATGCCATTAAATAGGATGTTTAGCAAAACATCCCATGCTTCTGCTATGTCTCCGACATCATATCCGCGGCCAAATAGCTTGGGGAGTAGAATCTACTTTTGACAATGATTTTTGATGAGGCAGGCATAGCATTTTACATGGATAGTGAAATTTACAAACTACCTTCGAGTAAGAAAAATAAAAATTGCAAAATCACATTTCGGTAAAAATAATGAAATAATGTTTAATTATAATATCTATATTAGTGAACAACTACATAATAAGGTTAAAACAATATAAAGTAGAAACCAGAATTGTATCGGAAATTACGGAGTAGGTTTTTCAAAACTGCAAAGTAATGTCAGTATCGTAAGATCACACAATATTTTGTCTATGAGCACAAAATACAATGCACAGAAAGCGTGATGAATTCTACATGAATGTACAATTATGACATATAATATAAATTTTAGAAAACATCAGTATGAATTGCAACAACTAAACAATGAAGTTAAAATATTGAACAACACTCACCCAATTATCGGAGTTCGCGAACTTGATAACCGAAGGTATTAAGAATAATAATTCCGTTTAAATTCAACGGCTAACTGAACGCTTAAATTTAACTTCTATAGTTTAACAACAAGTATTCCTTAAGTAGCAGTCGAAAAATATATGAACAAATTGATTGACGTTTCCCTTTTCTATTCCAAATATATTGGCTTTGGACAATTGACATGGACTATTTAACCTTATGGAGGGACAGTAGTCATAGAGGTAAGGTTTGATTCTGGAGAAGCCCTTTTACAATGATTTGTTGATAATATTGAAATTAAGGTTTATTATTTTAAAAAAAAAATTGTTATTTAATTTGTAGATTTGTATATATTAGAAGTTATTTAAATTGGAGTTTAGAGATAACCCGTTACAGCAGGTGATTTATTTTTTTGTTTTGACTAATTGTCATTTTATGCAGGCAGAATTTCCAGTATTTTATTTTTTTATTTATATCTTTTAAGTTTTTTTTATTGTATTACTTAACATAAAATGGTCATGAAATCCTTATGAGAAGCCCTTTTAAAATCCTTATGAGAAGCCCTTTAATTTGATACCCATATTGCAGTATTCTATTTTTTTTTCACTTCTAATAAAAGCACCTCACAGCCACAATGTTGGTTTTTTTAACATCACTTACCTAAGAACGCTTGGGCTGTCGAGACAAATTAAACGATATCTTAATTATAGAAATCCGTTCAGCTGTTTGAAAGATATGAGGTAATAAAGAATATTAGATATAAACATACATACAAGATACGCGCGAAAAACATAACCCTTTCCTTGCAGTCGGGTAAAAAGTATAGTGAAAATACCCAATAAATCTGTTTTATGCATATCTCGGTTTTTTAGCCTTTATCTCATTCAACCGTAAATGAGGAGGAAAGTGAAGGTATGCACCTTATACTGAATTATTAATTTACAGAGAACTCTTCTTTGTAAAAATAGACTCTACTTTCTGTTTGTTGTACACGCTTACTAGTGAACTAAATAAAACATGCAGTTCGTTGTTCTGAAAATATAGGTATATTTTTCATCGTTGTTAACTATTATGCGCAGTACTAGTTAAAGAACATTTATTTCAAGTTTCGTTACTTAATGTGGTACAAATAAATACCTACCTAATATCAGCAATCCTTTGATGCAGTTCTGACTTGTTAAAAACTTTTGTGTCAATTCAAGAGAAAATTTAAGATGAAAATATAAAGCGTTGTGCGGAAATAAGATAACAATTCTGGAAGACAGAAAACACTTTCAAATACGCTTATTAAAATCAAATGAATCTAACAACGGTTGAGTAAATTAAGAGCTCTTATTTTGAGAGAGCCATCAGAAAATTGGAGAATTTAATCTTCGTTAACTTTAGGCGGGTAAACGATGGAAGGGAATGCCGAGAAAATTATTAGTATTGTGTTCGAATGATCATGTAACGTTAGAATATTTCCGATCAAACGACTGATAGAATAAATTGGATAGATTGGAAAGAAGTAGAGACGAAAATAGTGTTTTAATTCCAAAGTATAAGTTCGCTTATAAATCGTCAGTTTGGCTTAAGGTTGTTATTGGGAACACCTTTAAAACGAAGTATATTGGTTCATAGAATTAACTCAAATGGGAATGGAGAGGGGTATGGTTGAGAATTGCCTACGAGATCGAATCAAGAATGATGAGATCCGTAGAACAAAAGTCACCTATATAGTTATTTTGTTTTTCGGAGGGAAATGCGTGACCGCACCGTAACCGCCGTTGACTAGACGGCGAACGTGTGTGGGGCTCTCTCGGTAGAGTGCCACGTATACCCACTAAAACCCCCCGGTGCGCTCCCTGCCCTCGTGGGCACGCATGGTAGGGTCCACAATGATATACCACTACCCACGTGCCTGGGCAAGTGGTCGAGCTATTACCAAGAAACACCTAATAGCCCAAGGAATGGCGATCCTCAAGTGGTAGTGGGCCGGGTACATAGCTTGCAGGACAAACGGCCGTTGGGGCGGAAGGGTCTTCGAGTGGCTGCCGCGTACCGCTAGACGCAGCGTTGGTAGGCCCCCCACAAGGTGGACCGACGATCTGGTGAAGGTCGCGGGAAGTCGCTGGATGCGGGAGGAGTACGACCGATCGGTTTGGTGATTCCTGGAGGAGGCCTATTTCCAACAGTGGGCGTCTCTTGACTGAGTTGAAAAAGATTTTGATGAATGAAACAGGACTATGTTTTTGTTTTTTCCTCTCTAAAGGTCCTTGAAAGGGTCAAAACCTCTGTCGTTGGATTATCGTAAACCAAGGGAAAGAGAAATTTGAATTATTATTTAATTATGCTGTCTACTAGACTTATACATGTTACTTATCTATTTTTTAATGTTTCATTCGTATTTATGTATGTGAGCAATACATTGATTTACTACCAAACGTACTAAACGTTTGGTAGTAAATCAATGAGGCAATAAATAAATTATGCACACTACACTAGCAATGTTATGTCAATGTTTGTTAGGCCAAAGGTGCAAATATAACGATTTTAAGCTTCATTCAAGAATTCTTAAATATTCATTCAAAATCATTTAAATTCGCACCGTTTTCGTTGAATGTTCGAACGTGTCAAAAATTGACACGCTTTTGTTAACGATACATAATTAGTTCTCTAGCACACAATGCCGTTCAATGTAGCGTTAATATCGGACATGATCGACTTCCCAGGGAGCGAGCTGGCTGGTCCACGAATATTTTACGCGTATATTTGAATAGAAAATTCAGCGAGAACCCAGAGCTCTAGTACAGCGGTTTCAAAACTTTAGGAGGTCAGCCCAAAAGTATTGGTTATTGAAAGCAATTAGGTTTGGAATAGGTAGAGACAATCTTTAAGAAAAAATATCACAAATAACCACATTTGTTACATTAATAAAAGCTTCTATTTTATTAATTGTTAAGGAGTAGAAAGCAAATCTTGCGATAAAAATGTCAGTAATTGGAACTAACTACGCAGGCCAATGGTGTACCGTCCGCCCTCCCTCAATCACACGCGACAAAGGAATATTTTTTATTTTATTTATTTATTTTATTTTATTTGGGACAAATATAAATACAAAACATAATTCCATACAGAAGATAATACATAACTTAATTATTGTAAAAAGAGCGTCGGTGGCGCAGTGGACTCGGCACTTGCCTTCCAATCGGGGGGTCGGGGTTCGAGACCCGCCATGTACCAATGTGTTTTTCGTTTCGAATTTCATATGTACATTTGTCTGACGCTCCTACGGTGAAGGAAAACATCGTGAGGCAACCTGCATACATCTGCGAAGAAATTCAATGATGTATGTGAAGTCGACCAATCCGCACTGGGCCAGCGTGATTGACTAAGGCCTAATCACCCTAATATAGGGTAGGCTCGAGCCCCTCGGTGGGGACGTATATGGGCTGTGATGATGATGATGAGCACTTTTGTCCACGGTTTACTATAGATGTAGTATTGTGAGGTATGTGAAATATTTAATATTATATTATATCATTACTATTAAGGCTAAACATTATAATGTTTAGGTTTAACAGTGAGATTGAGCAGCAAGAAAAAAATTACAACGTTATATTTGCCTCCTTTTTAAAGATAAATTATCTAATGCCAACCGTCTAAATTTTGTTTTAGAACATGCAAATATATCTATATCTAAATGATGTATATTATAGGTCCGCAATGCACCGCAGAGGCGCTCGCGTACCGGCATTAGTACGACACGGTGAGGTGTAGAACAGCCGATTCACGCGCGCCTGCCGGCAGTTGGCGCTGTGTGGCATATCATAGCACAGTTTGTTGGTCAACACACTACAATTAATTGTTTGTTTGTTTGTTTTTAAAAACGTCGCCCCACACTAGGATTTTCTCCTGTGTCGTGGGTGCAGTTACAAACATAGAATATCACATGCACATACGCCAAGACCGGAACAAATTTCTGTAGGCCATACAAAATATCTGTCTCGTGCGGAGATCGAACCCGCGACCCGTTGCATAGTAGGCGATCACTCGACCTCTGCGCTAACCGTGTCATTCCGTCATTACATATACCATACAGCACCATACATGACAAAAAGTTTTTCCTTTAAGATAAAAATAAAAAATACTTTACAAGAAATAAAAACTGACTTCAAATACACTGAAAAGTTAAAAATAATATAAGAATAGGTACAAACAACATCACACTTCTATATTGAAGTCGGTATCAAATTTTAAGACTTTCTAGATCATCGTTTGCCACTGACTTCAATATAGAAGTGTGATGTTGTTTGTACCTATTCTTATATTATTTTTAACTTTTCAGTGTATTTGAAGTCAGTTTTTATTTCTTGTAAAATATTTTTTCCAACTAACGTCTAGATTCTGTGAAACTTTGGAAACCGTCATGTAGCGGACGCAGTGAAAAGCACATGTGCACCTGAAGTGTATCAGACATGCATGAAATATTTATGGCAGCCTTTATTTACGCTCAAGCAAGATATATAACGTTTGAATATGGAATTAAACAAAAAATGACCGAGTGGGGAACTTGGTTGGAAGCATGAAGCAAAAACAAAGAGGAGATGTTATAGCAATATAGTCCAGCTTCTATCAATGCAATCCTGGCTTCACGCATTTTTAGTTATAGCTTCATAGCACCAGAGGCGCTGACATCAGTTGATCTTTTTATCTGTTGGATTAGTACGTCGTATGCTCTTCCTTTAATTTAGTTTTAGACTACATAAATACAAAATCGAATGTTGTATTATATCGTGAAAAATTTGCAAAGACGATAGAAATAATGTGAGCGAAAAAAACATCTCTTTCCAGTCGTAAGCACATTAAACAAGCATTATTAATTTATTACTTGACGCATTGCTTCTAGAATGTTCGACGCTACATGGATGCTGCTGTCAAAGTGCCGATTTAGCACAAAAGGCCCCTATAGTGGCGAGTAAAAATACTATTACTAAAACGTAGGATGTATTAAGGGCGATAACAAAACACGTGAAAAAAGCAGTTTCCTTGTTTTCGGCGGCCGCCACTCGAGGACCTTTCAACCCCAACGGCCGTCAGACCTGCGAGCTATGTGTCCTGACCACTGCCACTTAAGGTTAGGCTAGATGACAAAAAATTTTTTTTTGCTTTAATAGAAGCTCATTCATATAATAAACAGAAAGAAAAAATCGGTTTTCGAATAACTATAAAAACAACCAATATATAAGGTATTAAAGAGTTTTCTCCATCTCTTTCTAGCAAAACGGCAATTTACAAGGAGTTTATATGGCCGTACTCAACTATGACGTCACGGTCGATGTCGGATCTCTCTGTCTAATCGCCTTCAAATTAAAATGCTTAAAATGCAACTTAAAATGCTTGTATCTAATGTATTTCTTAGCCGATTTTAATTCTAATTTCACAGGACTGCATCTTTTTCCACGGTATTTTAATATTTAATGACGAGACGTAAAAATTAGAATTCCGTCATCATCCCAATATGTCGGTGACTCTAGTTCTTATTTTTTTCCTTTACGAATCTTTTCATTCCTGATGCGATTGCGTAGAGAAACCCCGAGCATAGCCCTATGCATTGCCCTTTGAGAGACGGAGCTGAGACGAGGCCGTTTACAATAGGTCTCATCAGAAGGCTCCATGTCTTTACAACGTATCAAACGGTAATATAATAATACGAGAATGATTCGTGATGTAGAATCATTCTCATACACTTTATCCTATTCCAATTTCGTTATCGTTTTTGAATTGTTACTTTGCCTAGACCCCTGGCTGTCTAACTAAAGCAGTGGTTCTTAACCTTTTAGTGAAGAGGAACCATTTTTTACAAATATCTGTCCAGCCATTGACCACCAACTTTAGACCAATATCTATATATATAAAAGGAGATGAAATTTGGACAGTTGTTTTAATTCAAAATGTTGACGCACACTAAGAAGGAATTTTTAAACATTTTTACCCTAGAGGGATGAAATAGGGATTGCAAGTTTGTATGGAAAAATCTTTAAATTAGCAACGATTTTGATAAAACTTGAGATTCATGCTCTTAGAAATATTTAATTGAATACGTGTTTCATGGTTTATTGGAATTCACCCTCTTATGGTGGAAAATAGAGGTTGAAAGTTTCTATGGAAAATATTTAAAATCTGCTCCAATTTCTATGAAATTTATTACTTGGACTTAAATAGGCTACAAAATTATTTTTCTTACGGGAAAACATAAATTCCCACGGGAAATCAATAATAACGCAGGCGAAGCCGCGAGCGGAAAGCTAGTGGAGTATATGCTAGGCTTGAGTATGGCTTCGCGGACCACTTCGGCTGCTTCCAGGGACCACCAGTGGTTCGCGAACTATTAGTTGAGAGCCACTGAGCTAAAAAGCGATACGGTTGCGCGCGATACAAACGCCCGTGTGCGTCGATTCAAGCGCGTGTATACATTCGAAAAAGCAGTTAATGGTAATTTATACAGGGTGTAACTGAACACACCAATAACATTTAAGGGCATGTATCCATCAGAAGTAGAGATTCTGTAGGAAAGATATTAGGGTAACAAGCCTATTTTTTTCCGATACAAACAAAATTTTGATATTAAGTGCCGACAGCCCTACGTAAGCGTACGACGAGGAATACTACGCTCACGTCTGTCACGTTCACGTGTCATTTTATGTTTAAATTTCTTTTGTATTAAGAGCTGATTATGGCTGTCACTTGAAAGTTTTTGCTTTCAGTTTAAAATCAAATAACAGTATATGCTTGGCTTGAGTATGGCTTCGCGGACCACTTCGGCTGCTTCCAGGGACCACCAGTGGTTCGCGAACCATTAGTTGAGAACCACTGAGCTAAAAAGCGATACGGTTGTGCGCGATACAAACGCCCGTATGCGTCGATTCAAGCGCGTGTATACATTCGAAAAAGCAGTTAATGGTAATTTATACAGGGTGTAACTGAACACACCAATAATATTTAAGGGCATGTATCCATCAGAAGTAGAGATTCTGTAGGAAAGATATTAGGGTAACAAACCTATTTCTTTCCCGATACAAACAAAATTTTGATATTAAGTGCCGACAGCCCTACGTAAGCGTACGAGGAATACTACGCTCACGTCTGTCACGTTCACGTGTCATTTTATGTTTAAATTTCTTTTGTGTTATGGTTGTCACTTGAAAGTTTTTGCTTTCAGTTTAAAATCAAATAACTCTGAAAGTATTGGGGTTCCAGGTCTCAGACAAGCACCGAAGGTCCATTTAGTATCTAACTTTGCCCCTTAAATGTTATTAGGGTGTTCAGTTACACCCGGTATACTATTACCGTGTTATTACTATTCCGATTTTTCTCTTTCTTTGTTTACTAGAATACAGTATAACAGTACAAACTAATTCTACCTATAACTAATTGATAATTTATTGCAAAGTTTAACTAAAGCTGGTTGGGAGAGGCCTATGTCCAGCAGTGGACTGCGATAGGCTGATTGATTCATGATATCGCCACTTGTAGGATCTTACCAGATATGGTGAGGCAGAGGAATGAGCGGCGGTAGCGCAGAACCGAAGGTAAGCGCTAATGAATGCATATTAAGAGTGCCCTCAATTCCTACACCTGGATCGCAAATCCCAGGCGCTACCAAATTGTCTCAATAGCAATAAAAACCACTAAGGTTCGTAATAAATCTACACAGTTTAATGGCTAAAATAAAACGCAAGTTAGAAATATTCACAAGAAACAAACAATGAAATTAAATACTCAACAGGTAGGTCGATAAATTAACTTGGTGAAATTGGCAGAAGCATTTCCCAGTGTATATTACATTTTCGTGTTCGGGAGAAAGTGAGACTTTAGCTTAAATTTAATATTTGATCTCATAGGATTGGCCCATGAAACGAAACCTTCTTTCGTTCAAATTACAGTATCTAATAAGATTTATAACACTTCTTTACATATCCCAAAGCTTCTCCTAAATTTAACGTGAAAGTTCTGACGCCGTAATCGAAATTTTGATTTCAAAATTAAGCTAACGCGGCACATTCTTTGGTGACGTTGATGACAAGACAACACGCCGAAATTAACAGGGATTTTGACACTCAAAACTTTGATTACAAACTTGACATTCAGAGGCTGTTAATGATCCGAATTGACGAATAGGATATTTTGTCCGGTGCAGATTCAATTTCGAAGTCAACAATGTAGCTTACAGACACTTGTATATTTATAATCAATTTTCTTGCTAATTATCCTTCATGATTGCTACACGATCGCACAAATTGCTACGTCATGCGGCTGAATAGAAATAATTGGCTCAATGACGCTTAGCCGTAACCATAATGTTTGCACAGACTGCTTAGCGAAAAATAATCCCTTAATCTCCAGGCTCGCGCTGGAGTGCTGATTCCTCAAATCCCCGCGAGTGGTAATCGAGAGCGGGAGGTATTTCACTGAGAAGAATAAATTTCAGAGGGTTTTTTCTGCATGAAAAAGAGATGTTGTTAATTGTTTTATTTTAATTATTTGTGCGTTGTAACATTGGTAGTCTATATGAAGGTATTGCATTTAAAAAAATATGTAGATTAGATTGATAAACTCAAATATAGGTAGTTACGTAATAGATTAGAATAGATTTTGTACCGCTCCAAAAAAAATAAAGGCTTCAGGACAACGGGTGTAAAACCGAACTCGAAGTCGGAATCCACGTATTGACCCCATCGCCAATATCATTCTAGTCTTCTAGCTAGACTATACCTGGGAAATTAATAGGTACCGAGTCATTTAAGTTTAAAGTGACGACAACTATTTTTTCGGGGTTTTTATACCAAGCAGTATGGAAAATTGACATGATAAACTAACAAATTAGATTTAAGCCTGGAATCCTGCTGTGTGAGAGACTGGTGCCTATGATAGACTGAAACAGCCTGTGTTAGAGGTCACCAGCATGCTCCACCAGGTCACAGCCTGTATTACAATTATTTGTTAATGTTCATCCAAAGAAACATCAAAGAAAAAATCATTATTTATTAACAAATAAAAGTTTTTAATTTACAACGCGTAATGTATTTACATCGGTCGCTGTCTTTTGTCGTCACGAGCCGCTGACTCACTCACACCGCGTTTACACATTCGCGCGAATCTCGAGGCGAATAGCGAGGCGAATAACGAACTAGCTGTTTACACATGCGTGTTCGTTATTCGCCTCGCTATTCGCCTAGCAATTCGCCTCGAGATTCGCGCGAAATAGCGCGTTTACACATTCGCGCGAATCGCGAGGCGAATAACGAACACGCATGTGTAAACAGTAAGTTCGCTATCCGCCTCGCCATTCGCCTCGCGATTCGTGAGTTCGCGTCGGGAGCGGTTTTTTGGACGCGAATCAAAGGGCACGAATGGCGAACACGAACTTACTGTTTACACATTCGCATGCATTTAGTTGACTGCTAGCGCCCGACCCAACCGAACGTGTAGACAAATTAGAGTGGAGTAAAGTGCGAATTTTAGAATTCCTAGAACTTTATTATAGAGAAGAGCTCATTTGGAACCCAAAACATCGCAATCATAATTACACATAAAAAATATTTTACAAAAAATAAAAACCGACTTCAAAAACACTGAAAAGTTAAAAATAATATAAGAAATAGGTACAGACAACATCACACTTCTATATTGAAGTCGGTGCCAAACGATATCTCCTCGAAAGTCTTAAAATTTGTCACCGACTTCAATATAGAAGTGTGATGTTGTCTGTACCTATTCTTATATTATTTTAAACTTTTCAGCGTTTTTGAAGTCGGTTTTTATTTTTTGTAAAATATTTTTTATTTTTAACTTTTTAGTGAATGAAATCTTTTTAGTAAAAACAAAAACCCTAATTTAATACCAGCTCATCAGTGAGCTGGTATTTCATTAGCGTTTCCATCGATTTTCATGGGATCCCATTATCAGAGAATACAAAAAGAATGTTGAAAATCAGTCCACAATTGGCGGCGTAATCGCATAACATACACACAAAAAAAACATTCGCATCGAATTAAGAACCTCCTCCCTTTTTGAAGTCGGTTCAAAATAAAAACCGACTTCAAAAACAATGAAAAGGTAAAAATAATATAAGAATAGGTACTGACAACATCACACTTCTATTTTGAAGTCGGTGTCAATTTTAAGACTTTATAAGAGATCATCGTTTCGTACCGACTTCAATATCATCATCATCATCATCACAGCCCATATACGTCCCCACCGAGGGGCTCGAGCCTACCCTATATTAGGGTGATTAGGCCTTAGTCAACCACGCTGGCCCAGTGCGGATTGGTCGACTTCACATACATCATTGAATTTCTTCGCAGATGTATGCAGGTTGCCTCACGATGTTTTCCTTCACCGTACGAGCGTCAGACAAATGTACATATGAAATTCGAAACGAAAAACACATTGGTACATGGCGGGTCTCGAACCCCGACCCCCCGATTGGAAGGCAAGTGCCGAGTCCACTGCGCCACTGACGCTCTGTCGCGCGCTGTATATGCAAGTATGTATGTGTATATATAAACACATTCATACACATTACTTACATAACACTTACACACACACACATATACAATATGTATATGTGAGTGTTATGTGCGTGTATGTATGTTTTTTTCTTAATATCATATTATTTGAATATAACAATTATTGTCATTTATTACATTTATTTTCTTATGCCGTCATTTACTTTCTCTCCTTAGCCTAATGGTTGACTGGTAGAGAGCGATGTTTATCGCTAAGTCCGCCATATGTTTGTAACATTAAAGCTTAAATTATTAAAAACTAAAATGTAGCACGCATGCCGCTATTATTTTCACGTCCTCCGTGTTCGTGTGCTAATATCAAAATGAATCACCCGCGAATGTGTGAACAGTAGTTCGCGGTGGCACTCGTAGGTACGAATGTTTCGTCGAATGACGAGGCGAATAGCGAACACGAATGTGTAAACGCCACACGAATGTTTCGTCGAATGTTTCGTCGAATGTTTCGTCGAATATTTCGTCGAATGTCGCATTTACACATGCGTGTTCGCCATTCGACGAAACATTCGACGTAATATTCGACGAAACATTCGACGAAACATTCGACGAAACATTCGTGTGGCGTTTACACATTCGTGTTCGCTATTCGCCTCGTCATTCGACGAAACATTCGTACCTACGAGTGCCACCGCGAACTACTGTTCACACATTCGCGGGTGATTCATTTTGATATTAGCACACGAACACGGAGGACGTGAAAATAATGGCGGCATGCGTGCTACATTTTAGTTTTTAATAATTTAAGCTTTAATGTTACAAACATATGGCGGACTTAGCGATAAACATCGCTCTCTACCAGTCAACCATTAGGCTAAGGAGAGAAAGTAAATGACGGCATAAGAAAATAAATGTAATAAATGACAATAATTGTTATATTCAAATAATATGATATTAAGAAAAAAACATACATACACGCACATAACACTCACATATACATATTGTATATGTGTGTGTGTGTAAGTTTTATGAAAGTAATGTGTATGAATGTGTTTATATATACACATACATACTTTGCATATACAGCGCGCGACAGAGCGTCGGTGGCGCAGTGGACTCGGCACTTGCCTTCCAATCGGGGGGTCGGGGTTCGAGACCCGCCATGTACCAATGTGTTTTTCGTTTCGAATTTCATATGTACATTTGTCTGACGCTCGTACGGTGAAGGAAAACATCGTGAGGCAACCTGCATACATCTGCGAAGAAGTTCAATGATGTATGTGAAGTCGACCAATCCGCACTGGGCCAGCGTGGTTGACTAAGGCCTAATCACCCTAATATAGGGTAGGCTCGAGCCCCTCGGTGGGGACGTATATGGGCTGTGATGATGATTATGATGATGATATTGAAGTCGGTACGAAACGATGATCTCTTATA
Source organism: Schoenobius gigantellus (assembly GCA_963935595.1). Lineage (NCBI taxonomy): Eukaryota > Metazoa > Arthropoda > Insecta > Lepidoptera > Crambidae > Schoenobius > Schoenobius gigantellus. The sequence goes on along the minus strand of OZ012555.1, from coordinate 6,390,427 downwards.
AAGTCTTAAAATTGACACCGACTTCAAAATAGAAGTGTGATGTTGTCAGTACCTATTCTTATATTATTTTTACCTTTTCAGTGTTTTTGAAGTCGGTTTTTATTTTTAACCGACTTCAAAAAGGGAGGAGGTTCTTAATTCGATGCGAATGTTTTTTTTGTGTGTATGTTATGCGATTACGCCGCCAATTGTGGACTGATTTTCAACATTCTTTTTGTATTCTCTGATAATGGGATCCCATGAAAATCGATGGAAACGCTAATGAAATACCAGCTCACTGATGAGCTGGTATTAAATTAGGGTTTTTGTTTTTACTAAAAAGATTTCATTCACTAAAAAGTTAAAAATAAAAAATATTTTACAAAAAATAAAAACCGACTTCAAAAACGCTGAAAAGTTTAAAATAATATAAGAATAGGTACAGACAACATCACACTTCTATATTGAAGTCGGTGACAAATTTTAAGACTTTCGAGGAGATATCGTTTGGCACCGACTTCAATATAGAAGTGTGATGTTGTCTGTACCTATTTCTTATATTATTTTTAACTTTTCAGTGTTTTTGAAGTCGGTTTTTATTTTTTGTAAAATATTTTTTATGTGTAATTATGATTGCGATGTTTTGGGTTCCAAATGAGCCCTTCTCTATAATAAAGTTCTAGGAATTCTAAAATTCGCACTTTACTCCACTCTAATTTGTCTACACGTTCGGTTGGGTCGGGCGCTAGCAGTCAACTAAATGCATGCGAATGTGTAAACAGTAAGTTCGTGTTCGCCATTCGTGCCCTTTGATTCGCGTCCAAAAAACCGCTCCCGACGCGAACTCACGAATCGCGAGGCGAATGGCGAGGCGAATAGCGAACTTGCTGTTTACACATGCGTGTTCGTTATTCGCCTCGCGATTCGCGCGAATGTGTAAACGCGCTATTTCGCGCGAATCTCGAGGCGAATTGCTAGGCGAATAGCGAGGCGAATAACGAACACGCATGTGTAAACAGCTAGTTCGTTATTCGCCTCGCTATTCGCCTCGCGATTCGCGCGAATGTGTAAACGCGGTGGAATGTTTCGTCGAATGGCGAACACGCATGTGTAAATGCGACATCAGAGACGATATTCGCAAGCCCGCGTTACATTGTGTAGTACTTAAAAATAAAATTCGTTTCCCATCAATATTTTTTTTTTATATAAGTTAATTTTAATAGTCCGAACGCGTAGACGTGGGCTTTTTTATGGGTCTTTTTGTAGCCTGTATACGTCAATGGCTTCAGGTAATAACCGATTCCGGTCTAACCCTGAATTGATCTGTAGGTCCGGGGTTTGATTCCCCATGGGGCAAAAGTTTTTCTGCATGGCTTGGTCGGTAGTAAGGCTTCTGGCTAGCTACCACCAACTCACCTAAGTTTGTCGGCATAGAAGCAATGTGAATAACATTTTTGTGTTCCGACATTTAGAGGTGATATAATCAGTGCATCAGTTGATGAGAAGTCCAGGTAAAGCTCGCTTTCATTTTCGGCCTTATTGTCACTCTCCATCAGGTGAGGTGAAGGCTAAGACCTTTCATTCCATCCTTGTATAAAAAAAAATTTGGGTGATTCTGAGAAAGTACATTGTTCCGTATATCATACTTCGAACTTGACATAAAGTAAGATGACAGTTCATCATTAAATAATTTAACTTCGCAGTAGGACTACGGGGAACTAGGCATCCTCGTGGATCCACTAGTAGGACATTATTATCTGCAGTAGGACCACAAGAAACTAGGCTTCCTCGTGGTCCCACTAGTAGGAGAAATTAGTAGGACCACGAGGAAACAGACATATTTGCTGGCCGTCAACCGCATTTTTCAATAACGTTTTGCGTTTGAAATTTGACAATTATAAAATACTTAAATTAGTATCGAAATGATTTTGTATAAGATTTTGTAAAACACATTATAGTTTATATTACAATGAAGAATCAGTGAGTGTTTTATTTACATATACATAATCAACACCATACATAAAATTATAACTGTCAAGGATTGAAGCTTCCGTACATTTATATTGTGTCAACAGCGTTTATTAATTATATTCAGTCCATGGATCCCTTTTTTCGGGGGAAATGCAAACCGCACCGTGGCCGCCGTTGGCTATATAGCCTGGCTGGCTAGTGGGGCCTCACCCGGCAGTGTGCCAGGCATACCCACTAAAACCTCCCGGTATTCTCCCTGCCCTTGTGAGCGCGCGTGGTAGGGTCCACAATGCAATATGACTATGCACGTGCCAAGCTTGACCAGTAGTCGAGCTATCGCCAAGGAGGGATTGTCCGAGAACAACAAGACAATCCCCTAGACCAGGGTTTCCCAACCAGTGAGGCGTGCCCCACTTGGGGGGCGTAGAGTGAACCAAGGGGGGCGCAGCGTGCGGCTCCAAGGCGGCTCCTGAATTAAACTGTATAAAAAAATATGAGTTAGCAAAACATACCAATCAGAGGCGTATACAGGTTGGATTTTTGAGATGGGATTTAAAGGGCAGGTACATTAACCGTTATAGTTACAAGAAAACATTGTTAGGCAACCATCCATAACTTTTTAAGATATTCTGGTCTGCATTAACAGATTTTGGAGTTACAGTCAACAAAAAAAAATGCTGAGATAGCAAAAAATTTTTTTATGCCTATTAATCCTATTTTATGTAGGGATCAAAAGACTCTATGGGACCATTTAAGGTATGAGTACTAGAAATGACAGAAATCGCCAAAAACATTTCCCATACATTTTGTACGGAAAATCCTCGGCTCCTATTTCTTACGGTGATCTCTCTATGAATCCTATTTTTTACTAGCAGCTTTACGCAGTAGGTAATAAACGTCACCAAAAATATTTTTCCGTCCCGCATCTAAATAGCTTTAAAAAGAAGCGGGCATAAATTTCCATCATTATATACTAAAATGAAAAACTCTAATTTGACTTCGTAATGTCAGCCACCAACCGGTCGAATGCGACCGGTGTGGCTTTACGCTTACGCTATGTAATAGTGAAAAATACCCTCACAAAAGGATATTTATAAATTAATACATTTCTTTTAACAAAATGAAAAATATTCTTTGGTTCTAAAATATTTTTTTTTTGTGAAAAAAAATTATTGAGGGTATTTTTATAAAAATGTCATAGCGTGACGTCATACCGGTCGCATGAGACCGCCTAGAGAGGAGAGGTTAACATTGAGAGTTATCGAATTAAAAAGTTAAAACGTTTCTCAAATTAATTTATTTGTGTATATTTGTGTTCAAAATAATTATAAAATTGAAAGGCACCATGCAGATATAAACTAGTAAATCTTTGGTGATAACAATACAATTAGTAAAATACTTTGTTGATAAGAATAGGTACAATTAGTAAATAATTTACTCAAAACAATATTGACTATTACGAGTAAATTATCCCGTTAGTGGGTTTAGTAATAAATAATATACACGAACTATACTCGTACTCGTACTTACAGTTCATTAAACTACGTAGGTTAAATCTGACACAGTTTTGTAATGAAAAAACAGTTCAAAGTGCAAACGAGATTTTTTTCAACTAATAATGTACTTTAAGAGCGTTCCGATAAGATCCTTTTTTTGCATGAAAACTATTTAATTCTCTAGAAAACTAATCTTTATTGTATTTAATTAAAACTTGTTTTGTAGATAGCGCGAAGGTTGCGTGCCTTGCGGTACACGAAGAAATAGTAGGTAAATATGATTAATCAGCCCCCCTTACCAAAGTACCGGGTATTTCAAAATGAATAGCGGGGTTTGAACGCTTTAATATAGTATATTACATTGAACTTATAGTTATAAATGATACATCCAACGAAGCAACTCCAACAGTTTTACATAAAAGCCAACTGTTCAACGTGAGCATCAATCGACAGTATCGACACACGGCACACGTCAAGACGATATGCAAGTACTTCCCAAACGATCGGTGTCTCTCGAATATTTACGAGTATAATAGTTGCTTCAATCATAACAGCTTACATACGTCCCCACCGAGGGGCTCGAACCTGCCCTACGTTAGGGTGTTTAGGCTTTAGTCAATCACGCTGGCCCAGTGCGGATTGGTCGACTTCACATACACCTTTGAATTTCTTCGCAGATGTATGCAGGTTGCCTCACGGTGTTTTCCTTCACCGTACGAGCGTCAGACAATAATGTACATATTATGAAATTCGAAAACGAAAAACACATTAGTACATGGCGGTCTCGAACCATTGGCCTGCGTAATTAGCACCAATTTTTGTCGGAAGTTTTGTTGTATACCTACGCACTAGGAATTAATATTGTTTAATGTATCAATGTCCAATTAGAGCATCTTAACCGGATATTATTATTTTTTATATTATTAAACTGCAGTTTTAATATTATAAAAAAGCAATCAAACCAATTTTAACCGTAGTGTCACCGCTAAGCCCCGTAAAGAAAATGCAAAATAACAATTTTATATCGCATAATTTATTACAAAAGCCGAGAAAACAAGCCCTTCAACACCCTACTTGTGAGTTCATTGCAAACAACTATATTTGTCAGATGGATTATATGTTGAAGCGTCGATGGCGTAGTGCGTAAGGCTGTCGCCTTCCAATCGGGAGGTAGCGGTTCGAACTCCGCCACGTAATGTGTGTGGCAAACAAGCAAACTGCCCACCTGATGGTAAGTGGTAACAGTCACCTATAAAATACATGCGGCTCCTGTGAGATTCGCAGCAAAACTGCAACCCCCACAAGAACCACAGTGTACGTTGCCAACTTGTGACACCAGATGTAAAGTCACAGTACGGTGAAGGAAAACATCGTGAGAAAACCTGCACACACCTGTGAAGAAAGAATTTCTTTACAGGATGTGTGTGAAGTCGACCAACCCGCACTTGGCCAGCGTGGTTGACTATAGCCTAATCGCCCTTGTTTAGGGTAGGCTCGAGCCCCTCGGTGGGGACGTATAGAGCTGTTGATGATGATGATGATAATAATTAAAATTCAAATTCAAAAATCTTTATTCAAGGAGTTTAGGACTTTACAGGCTTATATAGGCAGATATTTGTCAGCTTTGTCTGTATTTGTGCTATTTTTATTTACATACGACAGGGAAGCTCTTGGCCTTCATCTCACCTGATGGTAAGCGACGATAAGTCCGAAGGTGGAAGCGAGCTAGTAGGTGTATATTGGGCATTCTAAAACAGTTTTCATCAAAACACCGCAAACGAACGGAGTGAGATTTGAGCTACGCTTCGCTGCGCTCTAGCTCCGCTACGCTCCGCAAATCTCACTGCGTTCGTTTACGGTGATTTGATGAAAACAGTTTGAGATTGCCCAATATACATTATACAGGGTTAAATTATTCATACCATTAAATTGTAATTTTTGATAAATAAAGAGTTATGCGAGTATATTGAATCACCATATTTGTTTTCATTAATAAAACGCAGAAATTTTTGTTAAAAATATTTTTTTATTATTAAGCAAGTAACAAATATCATCATAGCTAAACTAGAACAATACTTTAAATACAAATTTTCATTCAAGTACAATTTACTGAAGTCATAAATTACATGTGCTTAAGTACCACTTTTTTATGAATAAAACATTCCTTAGAGCGCACTCTTTTTTATGAGTTATACAATTGAAGTTAGCTCCACCTTTAGCATAACTATTGCGCAATGTTGCAAAATTAGGACAACCTTTGCCTTCAACATTTATCAAAAAGCAGTCAGAACACAAATCTTTAATCCATTTTTGCTTTTCAACACCTTTCATTATTATGGTTTGGTCCTTTAAAATTGGAATAATTAATCTCTTAAATTCTCTGAAATCTATATTGCCTTGACTCCAGTATATTCCTCTGTTGCGTTCAATCCAATTGACTGCTCTTTTTTCTTCGGCAGATAATTTTAGATACGAATATGGAGGTTTTATTAAAAAGACTTGCGTAAACTCTTTTGTGGCTAACGCAAATTCCTTAATAATAAAATTATTTTTGCAGTCTTTGAATCCTTGAACATCAACAAAAAGTATCGAACTCTTATCAGCACTCATTGTTTCGTTGTATTCCACTGTTTAACATAAAGTTGAAGTTTGTTCTTTCAAATACCTTTTGATTGCACTTTATTTAGTTAAGATATTTTCTTCACAATATTGCTCAGAGGTTTGTACTCAAAAATGCAGTCATTTAAAATCAAGCAATATGCTGCTGTCTGATCCGGGATTTCTTGGTCTGTTTCAATCTCCACTCTGACATCGATTGATCCCTTTATCATTTCTTGTTGGTGAGAACAATCAATAACAAATAATGGGGCAACGTCTCTGAATTCCTTCAAGCTCATCAACGGCTCTGGTCGCCGTCCATGATAAGACTGTTGGAATCTTGCATATTGTTCGTATAATAAATTAAATTTATCCTCTGAGAAACTGACATTCAATCCTTCATAAGGGTAATACGATGAATTTAAATATACTTTTACATCTCGTACATTGCAGTGATCGAACTCTGCCATTGACATTTCCGCATTGTGTTTGCGATTGGTTTGCAAGGCTATAATAACGAATCTTGGTTTCTCTATCTGTGACGAAGTTTTGATAGACCAAGTGTGTTTACGTGTCTTCGGTAATAATGGATATTCATACAAATCCCAATTTCGAAATGCTAGTGTAATAGGCCTGTCCTTTTCTAGATGTTTCAACAAATTGATTCTTTTACGATCTGATACTTTAACGTGCGGAACTCGCCAAACAACTTTGCTAATAGTTATATCTTCGACCACCTCTCCGACATTTAATTTCAAAGCATTGAGATTCGTATTGCTTCTTAATAGCACCAATTCATGTTTGGAGTTAATTATAACTTTTTCATAATCTTCTGCAAAACCTAAAATTTTCTTCAACGGCACAGAAGCCGAAAAAATTCCTCCGTTAAGATTGTTTGTACCAGAAGTTGACCATCCCCATACACGTGAGCATTTAGATTCATTATCATTTAACGAGAGGTACGATTTTATTGTTGTAGTTATGCCAGCATTTTTTATTTTGTCTATTTCTATTCCGTTTAACTCATATCGAATATCTTGAAATAAATATAGTATTGGATTGTTGATAAAATACACATTTGATATTTTTTCTTTAGTCGAACTATTATAAACATTGGCTTTACCCTCAATATACAAAGTGCTGAGTGAGGGTAACAGATATAGATCTTGTTGATTAATAGGTATTCTTATTTCATCATTCTTGTTGAAACTTGTTACGTACGGTTTATAAGAATGATATTCGAAACTTTCAATACTATTGTCGTATGATGTTGATTGAGATATATTTAAAATATTCATTTTAACAAGCCAATCAACTTCAAAAATTCCTTATTGTTTTTGGTGAGCTTCTTTTTTATGTGAAGCGGTGTGCTTTTATGAGGTGATCTTCTAGTACTAACTTGAATGCAAGCTGTGTCATGATTTTTATTGAAATTTATCATTTTTACGAAAATGTAGATACAGTTGTACTTCTTCGTCTCGTAAATTGATTTGTTTATTCTCGGCGTCTAATAATTGTATAGTTATTGCACTTATAGAACTTTTATTTACAGGAAAATATATTAGATTTTTCGGCACTTCAATGATCCGATAACCAGGTGGTACGTTAGGAACAAACTCGTGAATACTATGACTTGCAGATCCGTTCACGAATGACCCACTAACTACGTCGCATTCGATGCGCACAATGGTTGTTGGCAATATACTGACAGGATACAGAGATTCGGTCCTTTTTAATGCCTTTATTGTTTCTCCACCAAAACCTAAAATCCTTCCAAGTGAGTCACTTTTGTTGAAATGAACATCTTTAGTACAAAAAATTGTAGTTTTTAAAGTATTATTATTACAAGTTAATTTTAACATTGCATTTCTAATGTATGTCTTTAAATAATCACAGATATCTTGAAGTTCATAAGCTCCTTCAGGTATTTCGATTACTTCGTTATCGTCATAGTAGAATTTATTATTTCTTTTATCTATGTTGGGTATAGAATTAAATGTTGAAAAATACAACAATCCACACTCATAGTATCCACTTAATTCCAAAGTAGGTGAGTAGTTTGTTATCAGAGAGGATCCTTTTCCAGTTATAGACACAGTGAAAGACATTTTACTACTGATAAAGAATTTTATTTCAAGCTTTATATAAATGTGTTTTCCAATACTCCTTTAAAAATTTTATACAAAGGTGGCCGCAATTAACAGAGTCAAATGTTTGATATTGCTCATAGTTATAATTTAAAGAAACATTTCTTAAGTAATCAAGTAGTTCTAACGGAGGTTTCAGATTACCAAAACTATCAAAATATTCAGCATACTTATTTTCTTTCACGTAGGCTACCCAATGTGTTCCAATGTTATTTGAAGTATCTAAATTTATAATACCGCATTCTATCTTCCTAGGTTTTGAGGGCAACGTATCCCTCATGAAAACACCACGAAAAAATGGAATATCACTAGCATGTTCTAATATATCCCAATTAGTTAATGCCCGCCTAGGTAACCGCTTTATTAGTTTTTTGAGGGTTTCAAATATAGACCTGCACCCTTTTTATAAGGTCTAATATATAATCCTTTTCCGAGAGCAACCGCCTCCATCATCTTATTATGTCGTTCCGATTCTTGAAGAGCTTTTTGAGCTGCTTTTGAATCATTAACCGCTTTTGCTATGCCAGCTGCTCCACCAGCCAGTGAACCTAAAGCTGATAATCCCGCGAAAATAGGAATTAACGGTAACAGTCCTCCACATTTTGGAATAGGAATACAACGAGGTAAACTCATTTTATTTTTATTTCTAAATAGTTTTTTTGCAGCGGCGACCGCATATTTAATAGTAGAATTTGTGTCTTTAGATTTTATTTTTTTTAATTTAGATTTGAGTTTTTTCACAGCCGTCATAAACGACCGAGCACCTGCACCAGCTCTTAATTTGGCCTTCATAGCATTTTTTACTATCCATGAAGCAATTTTTTCTTTCTTTCCAGCGTCTTTTGATTTCAATCTTCTTTGAGCCATATTTAATAGATCTAGATCAGCTTTGTGCCTTACGTTAGCGTCGTTGTTTATGTAAGCAATATCGTGGTGCATACAAGCGTTATCCAATTTATTAATTCCTCGCTGACCCTTAAGTAATCGTTTCTGAAGCTTTGTGCCGGGTCCGCAATATTGGTAGCCCGGTAAATGTAACTCAAACGGAATCTTATTTATTAAGCTGTTTATGATACCACTTCCTTTCTTCATTAATAAACAAAAAGTGAATCAATAAAGATATCTTGAGCTATTTTATATCATAAAACCAATTTATTCTTATCTACCCAACTATTTTCGCTATTACTTAATCCTAACCATTTTACAAACAATTTGTTTCCTTTTCTTTTTATAACCTTTTCAATGAGGTATAGGTCTGGAAACTTAGTTTTTTGTAACTCGTATGCATAAAATGAGCCGAGGATTCTTTGATTGCGTCTGTCCTCTATTTGATAAGTTGTTGGGTTAGTGTGATTAACTTTTACTATACGAAATATTTCGGTGGACCAGTTTGGCGTATAGCCTTTGTAAAAATCTGCTTTATATCTACTTATGCGAACATAATCACCAACACGAAATGTATATCCCCGACTTGTTTTATTCTTTTGAGAATTCATAATATAACCTTTGACTATAAGCTCATTTACTTTGTTAACTTCCACAGGCTTAAATTTTGTTATTCTATGCAAAGTGTTATTGTAGTGTTCTACAACGTCCTTTAAAATATTTTTATACCATTGGTAATTTCCGTTCAAACTAAATAGTTTGTAAAGGTGAGATTTAATTGTTCTTATAACTCTTTCTACTATAGATGCTTTTTTAATAGAATATGTTGAATAATGATTAATATTATACTTTTTCATTAATTGTTTAAAGTTATCATTGTAGAATTCTGTGCCTAAATCAGTTTGTAAATTTTTAGGTTTTCGTAATGATGTAGTTAAAATACTTTGCATTGCATCTGTAACATAATTTTTCGCTTTTGATTTTAAAGGTCTGATCCATACATATTTTGATAAAGTGTCAATTACGATAAGAATATATTTATACCCTTTATTAAACTGTGAATATTTTTGCAAATCTATGAGGTCGGCTTGCCATAAATCATCTATTCCTTTTATGATCGTACATCGCCGGGAAAAATTCCTTCTTGCTGCTTTGTGAAGCTCATTCACTATGTCTTGTTTGCTCATTATTATCTGGTTTCTCTTGAAGCATGTGATCAATTTCTGTCCTTGTGTAAAACAAGGTGGCTAGCTTATTAAGTATTGAACTTTCAAAATCATTTAAACGAATATTTACATCACTTAAAATATTAGTTCTTAGTTCGTGTGTCTTTTCATCCACGTAAGCTTTATTGGCGGCTTCGTCATCATTGCCTGGCGATATAAGCCCTTTTAATCTTGATGATTTTAAATCATATTCACCTGTTTCTGACTTCACTAATGTATCGTTGAGATTTCCAATATATTCCTCTAATCGTAAACGTTTATGAACGTGATGACCAAATTTATCTACATTCATTTCCGTATCTATGCGGTGTTTGCTGTATAACTACTGATCAGTTTTTTAAAATTAGGTTCCTTATATTTGGTGTTTTTAATGATGCCTGCTTCGTACAGCTCTTCTATAATCGCAATAATTTCATTATCTAAGCCGGTATTGCCAGCATCACGAGATGCAAACAGTAATTTCAATCGATCTACTAATTCATTTGGATCATCCCAATAAACGTAATCTATATCTTTCTTTACACTTTTTAAAAGATTTATTCCTTTTCCTACCGTAAGACTTTCTGTGCTGTCATACTTATTTCTAGAGAACTTAAACAGTGGTTTAATAATATGCATGTACTTAAACCCTTTGTTACTATTAATTGGCTTGCGTGGATCACAATTACGCCTATGTGCATTCGTTTCTATTAGAAGCTCTTTATAATTTTGCAAATCTTCATCTGTGATAACATCCAAATTTGGTGTCTTTTCAAATAGTAATTCTTTTAATCCAAGAGTTTTGTTTAAACTTCGATTTCCAATTTTTATAATTTTTCCGTCGTCGAAAACACGTGTTTGGCCGAGCATAAGTTTTCCTCGTTCATTTTTTATTCCAAAAGGGATATTTGCGTCGGGTGAAGCACACCACGATAAACTATTAAGTGAAACATTTGGTGATGATTGAAAGGACTTAAAGGAAGCATCACTCATATTATTGTTGTCAGAAGGTGATACGACAAGGGTTTTTTCGGAATTAAATTTTTTATAGAACTGTTGTTCCTCTTCTTCATTAAAATCGTCATCAGAAAAATTTGTTGCCTCGCTGTCATTATGTTTATTTTTTTTTATTGTATAATGTTCAAACTCATCCTCATCTTCATGAGAAATTTCATTGTTCTTAATGGCTATTTGTTTCAGTGGATCGGTTATAGGTTTGAATATGGATTCCAGAGTGGCATCATTTGTATTTTTCATATCCTTTATCATTTCAACCTTTCTTTTTACAGCAGCTGCAGCTTTTACAATTTGTTTTTTAAGTTGCTTTTCCATTTTGACAAGGATTCCGTTTAATGCAAAATCCAGAGTAATAGTGATTGTGTATTGATGAAACAATAACTTATGTATATTAATCTACTACTACAAAAGTATCGAATGCCATCCTATAACATCCTTTATTTCTTTCGCAGTCTTTATTGATCACAACATAATTAAATGGTTTATTCCAAATAGTTGAGCACATTTCACGGAACTGAGACCACGACATATCTGAACCTACATGCTCATCGTAAACGTGTTTTAAATTTACATCGTCTTGTTTAAATAAAATAATGAGGTTAGAATTATCCCTTATAAGTTGTTTAGGTACTTTACTGTATGTTTGGTTAATGTAAAAACAATCAATATTCTTATGTCGACCCATAGCAAAATAATCCCGAATGCTATTTTGGTTTTCACAAGCTACGTCGTCGAATATTATAATGGAGTTTGGCAAAGCTTCGTGTGGGCTTATGATATCATTATTATGGTTATATTTACTATAAGATATGTCTGCAACTAAATCTAATACTTTTTCTAAGAACACATATTTTGGTTGGTATAATGATTTAGAATATACATATAAGTTACGAAAACGTGCACCATTCTCATGTAATAACAAACCTATTACTAAGTTTGTCTTGCCGCAATTTGATGGTCCACAAACAATACATCGTATAGTGCTCGGCAATAAGTTGCCATGTCGCTTTGCTTCACATAATGATGCAGGACAGATATTATAATCTAATTTTAACGTTTCCTTTTGTTTGAGGAACTTCATAGCAACTTGTCCGTTTTGATTCGTGGCTTTTAACAAAATGGATATAACACTTTGCGTTCGTAATAATAAGAGAACTAGCAGTATATTTACTTGTAAGTGCACTCACTCCACCATATAGACTAAGCATTCGACGGCGGTAACAATAGCAAGGAGTAGAAGAATTTGGATACTGTTACCACTCATTATATTAAGTTATTGGACGTGTCTAGAACACACAATGTTAAAGCATCGAGAAGAATGGAGAGAGAAGAAAGAGCTCTCACCCCTCTCGAATCGTGCAATAAAAAATGATATGAGTAAGGAATCGATGCTTAAAAATAAACATTGTTTAATTACTTGCATCCCTACTTTAACAAAGTAATACACTGCGTTCTTTAATAAATAAAACTATATTTTTAATTTTATTACCATTATTTTAAACTATGTATTTGAATTCTAATAAATTTTATCTTAGATTTATTTATAGAGGTAATTCTGAATGAATGTTTTTCAAAATATTTGATTACATTATAGAGGTGTTAAAATAAAAACAAATATTTTCATACAAGTCTTTTTATTTTTAAATAATATTTATTGAAAACAATACAAGACTTAAACTAACATAACTATTTAAAATAACATAAGTCTTAGTTAGTAAAATTTATAAGCATTACTATAATTTTTCAGAAGAATAATGTTGTTGAAGTAATGTATCTCCGTGAGTGTACACGTAACTAAAGAAAGTAGGTACGCATCTAGCACATTAGAGAATTTTAATATACATCTACAAATGTTTTAGGTCAGCAATAGTTATTTAAAAACTATAACTGTAACCACATATTTTCTTAGAGATATTAGTTATAATATTTTCTGCTTGATCCATTATTGGATCAATATGCTCGGTTACCACATATTGTGTTTTTATTAATGGATCATTGCTGGTTGATTCCAGATCTAATATTTCTAATTTAATTAATCGCCGCCCTTTAGTAGGTATTGTTTTAATTAAATAAGAAGGTTCGTTCCCCTTCGTATTCTGCAGTAACTTGCTTCTCCTCTTCATGGGCTTCTTTTTATTAAAAAGACTTTTAACCACCTTGGCATGCAGCGGTGAATCTTTAGCATTCCAATGTGGAAATTCTTCAGAGAAGCCCTCCAACATATCTTGCGCATTTTGCTCAAAGCAAGGAGGATAATCTTCTGTTGCCTCCTTGCTTATGAGTAGCGACTGCGAGATTTCTTGGGTATTCTGAAATTTAATTTATTATGCAACAAAAATAATTTCACATCGAAGAAATGATTGATATAGTGGCGGAGGTAGTATATCTAGGATCCACAAGGAGGCTGACTATCTTATACGGAACCGATAGAATATGAGAATCACGATAACAGCATCACAACCATAAGGTTTTAACAACAACATTATCTTCCAACTAAATCAAATATACAAATAAACATTAACTAGTGATCTAACCACTACACAAGAAAAGAGTTTGAAGAAAAATAATTTATACGACTTACCATGATGTATTTGGGTGACCGTAGTTGTCACTTGATTAATTATGTGTGAAACAAATTTTAAAAACATTCGACTTTAATAGCTATTTATAGTGTAAATATAATGCTGACATAACAACAAAGCATTCGCACGGAATCGCAATTGGACAAATTACTAATGAACTATAAGTTGGAATACCTAAATCAGCAATAACATGTCCCAACCAGTTTCGAATTGATCATTGCGTGTGCTATTTTATTAATAGTTTTATATTTTATGGATTATGAAATAAAAAAAAAACATGGTAGCTGGTTTATAACGTTATATATTTTCATCGTTACAATACAACATTAAGTATTTGATTAAAACTAGGTAATTAATTTACCTATTTACCATTAAAAAACAATGTATAATACTATTAAACAAATAACTGATGGATAACAATATTAAAATTAAATAACTTTACAATATAAAGTGCCGTGTCGGTACATACTATACAATTTCATGTATGTTTTTATTCTATTAACTTATTCATTACTTAAGCCATATAATAAATAAATAAATAGATGATGGGGTAACATATTTCTCAACTTACAATTTGATTCATGATTACCATTAAAATAATAATAAACTATACAATACGGTGCTTCTAAAGAAAAACTAATGATATTAAACTAAACTATCCCAGTGACCCCATGATAAAGTAGAAATTTTGTTTTTTAATATGATACGTTTATCGTCATTACCTGACAAAGCTATTTTGTTCTGTTCTTGAGTAAATATTTCGTGCTTAAGAGATTTAAATATGATATTTTTTTTCTTCAAAAATGTATTTTCATTTAATACCTTGTAATAATCTTTATATTGTACATCTTTTAATACTTGCTTCTGTATGCCTTTTGCTTTTTTTAATTCATCTTCTGCCGTTTTAATACAGTATAACTTGGACCTTAATCCTACAAACTTCGAAATCAAACTTCCTCCTAGCTCATCTTTAAAGAGACCTGGCACCTTTTTGTTCCAACTAGGAATGTCGTATACGTTATTTACAGAATAATTACTAGTGTCGAAATAGGGAAGAAAATTTGATTTTAAATCAGCATAAAAATCTTTACTTTCTATTGAATACAAAAAACTATCAGTATCCGTATAACAAAGTTTTAACTTTTCCTTATAAAAAGGCTTCATAATAGAATAATGAAAATCAAACATGTGACTCTTAGATATTTCCAAAACGGAAAAACCAATGTATATAGGTTTATCCAAAGTGATTGTTTCAGGCTTCATTTGAATGGCTACCAAGTTTTCAGTGAAAATTGTAACACTGTGAAAATTTGGTCGAGCTATCATTTGCTCTGCACAGAAACTTTTCTTTGTTTTGTTACTATCATCATTCCACTTATTGACTAATTTCACATTAACCCTCTTTTCTGTGTCTTCTAACGTCTTGCCAAATATACTGTTGTTAAGAAGTTTGAAGAAATCTTGTTCAAATGTAGATTTAGCTTTTTTTCGTAATTCAGTATTCATGTCAATATACTGCTTTAAATAAGGACTCTGATTAAATTGAATAACTCTATGTATTTTTTTTAACAACAAACCATGTTTTATACATGTTTGCAGATGAGCAAAATGTATGACATAGAAATATTTATCGTATAAATTTGGAATCAATTTTGAAGTTTTAGAACCTGGCGGAGTAAATTTTTGAGCACAGAATGGAAAATCGTTATGATCATTATGCAAATGTTCGGGGTATTCTAAATCTACTTCTAGTATATAACCAGTGTCTCCGTTAGTTGGTACATTTATAAAATCTATTCCAGCGATTTCCAAGTCATTCAATAACTTCAAATTGGAATGAGGCAAATAAGCACACATTGCATATCCATAGAGATTATTACAATCGATATAAATTAGAAAGTTATTACTTTTTCTTGGATCGTAAGTTTTTAAATACTTGTTATTGGCTTTTGAATACCTTGTCGAACATAAACATATTCCACCGCGAATACCTTTTTGAATCATTCTTATTATTTCCAGGTCGTGTATTAATTCTAATTTAACATCTGTTTTTAATAGCATGGCATCAAAACTGAGACTCGGTGCTGTAACATAAAAGGCTGGATCTAATTTATAATTCATCTTACATGTCTGGCGAAAACTTTCAAAAACGTCAGCTAATAAAAGAACATCTGACTTAAGATACAAGTCTGTGTATTCACCGAGATTCGATAATTCAAACGTTTGCCAGACTTTTTTTGCATGATCATAATCTACTTTAGATATATTACTATTGCGTAATTTGCTGAAAAAGAACTCCTGAGGCGGAAGTACTTTTTCTTCGTATGAACTCCAAGTAGTCATGTATTCATATGGATACACCCCTTTTCGTTTTATTAAAGCAAAATGCTCACGAGAAGGAAAATAACGCCGCAGATGTTTAAAGTCGTCATTTTTTAAGTTTGCGACAAGTTTCTCTAGACTTGTGCCTAAAAATTTAAAAGAATCAACAAATCGAACAGGTATGATATCTTTATCATTAATTTGAAAAAATTTTGTAAAAGATATGTAGTTTTCCTTATTTTTTGCTATTACTTGTATTTTTCCTGATAGTTTTCCCAACTGTCGTATAAAAAGATGACTGTCATAACCCGCTAAATTATGAAAAAATATAGGAACAAACTTAGGCAAACAATATCTAATATTGCAATAAGAATGAGCTGCACCACGATACCGTCCTGTAAGATGGCAATGATCTTTAACTTTATCGTCAAACAATATTTTATCACAAAGAAAACAATTTGTAGCCCGAGCAAAGTTCGCTTTGTCTTCATTTGTTAAACAAATAGCCACTGGCGACTGCAAAACGTTATAAATATCGGTTATATCCAATAATAGACTTTCTAAAAACTTTTCTACACAGGCTGGACCTCGATAAGATACATATTTATTACGCGACTTATCATAAGAACACACAACGTAATAAGCAAATGCTGATGGTACGTGTTTTTGCAATATCTTTGTACAGCCTGATCCAGAATCGAGTTCAGTTGGTTTTAATAATGATTCAAAATCGGCGTATAAGACGAAGGGCATGTCATGCATTCGCTCGTAATGATTAAATTGAATTCGTGTTCCATCACCGGGTAATATTGTCGATACACCACCACAAACATGAGCTTTCAGTTTATCATTACTATCAAAGAATATCATACAATCCTCACATAAATATATTTTAGAATGATGTTTAGTTAATTGAAGACGAAGTAATTTAGATAAATCTTTAATAAGACAGTAATGGGTGCGTTTTCTGTTTTCCAGGAAAAGCATATTAATGTGATGATCTTTGCGAATCTCGCTTTTGTATAAAGGTCCAACAATGTTACCATTCTTTTGAATGCCGTAAATATTAATACTTATGCGAGGATTATTCTTTTCAAAAACTTTGATGTCCGCAAACCCAACTGGAAAAATCATATTTTTGATATTGAGTACATTTTTAAAGTGTGGGTAAGCTGACGTTCGATGTGCGTTTCTGTTTATAGGAAATAGTGCTGCCATGACACACCATAAAAAACAATAATTATCAGAATTTTGAATGTTGATACATGCTCGTTTACATTTTATGGACTTTGGTAATTCTATAAAACTGGAGCCTCTTAACGGGTTATATTTGTTTATATTTACTTCTAGATATAGGCTTTGTAAATAGGCCCACCCACTATCTCTTTCTTCAAATTCTTCAATTTTTTTACAAATTAAGTGAATAATTTTTGAAAACATATCTTCAAAATTGAAGTTTTGATGCAAGATGAAGTTTTCCGTTGCAAATGACTTGATTGAAATCGAATCATACTTACTAAGCAGAAAGAATTCACAGAAAAGTTCAAAATTAGCTTTAACATTAGTGTGAGCTTGAATTTTCGCTATGAGCAATAGGCGTACGCGAGAGCGCAAGTGCCATAAAAACTCGGCGGGCAGGCGAACACGCGCACTATCATGACCCTCATCTTGATATCGAACACGGTACGATGCTATACGATTACGAAAAGCGCTATGAACTTTTTCAACCCCCTCACTATCAACGACCGAACTGTTGTTCTTATGTAAAATACTTTTCAAATGTGCAGAGAAAACTTTGTTATTTACGGATACGTCACAAACTGAACAGAAAGTAGACCTCGACATTATGATTTGGACAGTACAAATTCTCAAAGTTAAAGTAATAAAGGCTTAAGTATGTAAGTACCTAATCTTTGAGTTTGCTAACGATAAACAATAAGTAAACCAGCTAAAACATAATTTACGCAGAGAGAAACAAAAGAGAACCTATTTTTTAACTTTATCTTTATAAAATATCCCCTCTGTGGTAAACTTTGCCTTAGCTAATTTTACAAATTTTTTTAATGCGTAAAATTCTGGAGATTCTGCTTCGCCTTGCAAGCGTACCCAAACGATAGCGCGCTCGCACCGGTCAAGGCCGCTGAGATTAGATACCTCCTTCTGGTTGTAGAGGCGTAGCTCCACTAGCAAGTCGCCGTCGAGCTGTGCAGTCCGACGCGTTACACCACCAGGTACTCGGCGTGTCAGGATACTGGTGGTCTTGTTTGGCAGGTTTGGCGGCCGCGAAACCTCGCTGTCCGACTCTGAGTCGAACAACCACTCAGAAGTATTGGACGACGATGTATTCTTCACTTCTGCACTCTTCGCCTTCGATAGGCACTTTATCGCCTTGCTTCTCTTCTTTGGACTAGGGAGATAGAAAAAGGATACACGATTATTGTACACATTAAACACTTGAAATTTAGATATATGTAAATATAGCAATAAAAGTACCTGATGTCTTCGTCGTCGGTATCAAAGAAAAGGTCAGATTCACAGCTCTTCTTGGCTGACCTTTTGTTTTGCTTGCTATCCGACCTGAAAATAGTAAATGTCATATTAGTATTAAGAGTGGTTACAAGAAAACGAGTTGAAGATTCACATCTTCAATTCATAAGATAAAAAAAATATCATCATCATCAGTCAATCAGCATGCCACTGCTGGGCTTGATGGTCCCTCGTGAAGACAGCACTTGGAGAGGTCACGTCATATACAGCCTGGTCCAACGGCTCAATTTGTTGAAGCATGAAGATGATCAACCACTTATAGACAATTAAAGAATAGATATAAAGTATAGCAATAAAGTATAAAAACTTACGAACATTTTTCAGCTGTCTTGGTCTTGAGATTTTTTGATGAGGAGGTACTGAAGCACTGTTAGTGGTCAGAGATAGCACTGGAGTGTACTGTGACTACAGTTTTTCCGGATTTTATATAAGAAAAGTGCAATGCAAGTAATAATTTTACTGAGGTTCTCAACCTATACCTTATCTTTATAATCATTTTTATTTAACATGACTAATCTAAAAAAGAATGCTCATTAATTTTTATATTGTTAAATAAGTAAGTAATATAATAAAATATTATATATATATAATCATAAAATTATTAATTTCCGTCCAAATCATATCCACACAAAATATTTATAAGAAAACAAATATGCATTCACGGATATGATGTCTATACGTTATCGAGAATCCTAATGCATTCACTTCCACTTCCATGGTCAGTGTTCGTTTTTCAAACACTAAAGAACTGACACTTTATTTAGAGAAAATATTTTTTTTTCGTGATTTTTTTATCACACCGCGCGTTTTAGGCAAAGGAGACGCGAAGCGCTCTGGGTACTATGGTACCCGGGACGTGTGAGTGGAGCAGTTCTCAGGTCTGCAACAAAATTTTTGATCCGCAGTTGCGTATGATCCAAAAACGGTCCGATCATCGGCTGAACTTCGTCAGCTATATAAAAAAAAAAGTACTTACGTAGCAAGAAAGAAACAAAACGACGAACTGACGCAATTACGTGTATTGGATTTTTATTTTCGAGGTAGTAGTAGATCGTTATTCAGCATCACAACATCTAAGAGAAGATTATAGTTTGGTAGTTTACTTTCAAAAAGTCGGTTCCATACTCGAAATATAAAACTTAATAACGTTTTGCACCTCTGACTTTCATGATATTTAGCAAAATTTGATATTTACCCATAATTCTACCAATGTGCAATATGACGCGGAAATAATCAGCAAATTAATTGTTTGTCGTTTATTTCCACAAACTTGCAATACAATACTGTGCATATACAGCAAAATAGTTGGTAACCGTTTAATTCTGCTGATGCAGAAATCTCGTGTAAGGCTGCATGCTCCAAATTTTTTTTCATTTCGGGTTTATTATATTTATTTAAATTATACATGTACATACATATTTACAATTACTAACGAATATTATCTCCAAATTAAAAAGTCTTCTTTATAATAACGGATGCGATTTCTAATTTTCATTTTTCGATACTACTATTTAAAACAGATAAACAATAGGTATATCGTTCTATTAAGCGAACCGAATGTATTTATAGCATAACGATATTGATACGACATGAGGACAGAACCATAGAAGTTTATGAAAATTATTGTAATAATACATAGGTGGTATTCATCGGCAGCATCTCATACACGTTCCCACCGCACTACCCTATTTAATTAGGATGTTAAGACCTTAGTCAGCCAAGGTAGGTAGTTAAAATGTTCTTAATATTTTTTATATTTTCATTTTTTAAATTATTGGAATATTTATTTTCTATTTTTTATTCGTGTGATGACTGGAACACATCTTTCAGGGATTAGCCCGCCCTTTTAAATATTTTGTAAAAATCAACAATTTTATACTTTGTTTTATAATAAAGAATATATTTAATTGAAGTAATTTAATAAACAAATAATAGTATTAACGTGTGAAAGAAGCCTTATTATTTGAGTAAGCACTCGTAACTGGATATATGAATAATGTGCAATAAATTTATTGCTGATAAATGAATTTCGTGGGAATGCTTTGAAACTGTATGGCAGGCAGAGTGTAGAACGGTACTTATCCGAGAGTTGAGTCCTGAAGCTACGAAACCTCAACCTGTTTAATTTCTGTTGTTATTGCACTGCTACCTAGTTGAATGCCTTAATATTCTGAGATAGAAAACCTTGAAAATGTGTCTAGTAAATCGCAATCAATCAAAAGTATACTGTTTACAGTCAAACAACACAACACAATAGAAACATTATGAAATGAAATGAAATAAAAAATCTTCTTTTCCATTTAACCCTATATAATGTATATTGGGCAATCTTAAACTGTTTTCATCAAATCACCGTAAACGAACGCAGTGAGATTTGCGGAGCTAGAGCGCAGCGAAGCGTAGCTCAAATCTCACTGCGTTCGTTTGCGGTGTTTTGATGAAAACTGTTTTAGAATGCCCAATATACACCTACTCGAGCTTCACCTGGAATTGAGGAGCTCCTTAACAACTTAAGAACTGGCTACTTTACCTCTAATTGTCGGAACACAACAATGACATTATTACTATATGACGAAAAACTTAGGTAGGGCGGCGGTAGCTAGCCAGGTAGGTACAGAGCCTTTACCATCAACCAATCTAAGCAGAGAAACTACTGATACCATGGGGGCCATCCATATATTACGTCATTCTAAATTGGGGGGGGGGGGGGGATGTTGGTCTGCGGATGACGGTAAATGATGCATGAAGGGGGGAGTTTCAAATGCAACAAAGGATCCATTTTTTCTTCCATACAACTATGCCCAAAACACGTACCTCGGGTTTTATTACATTGTTCTATGTAAAAAAATCTGAAAATTCATAAAATAATAAAAATTATTCCTTTAAACCATTTATACCACTTGAAATTATGACTTAAACATTTTGATGACTGGCAACATAGCATCAATATTAAATAAAGCGTATTAGCGTAGTGTATTCTCCAAACCTGTTTAGTGAAGGTTTTCCAACTATTAAAATAATAAAAATAGGGTTTTTACTTAAT
The DNA here is from genome assembly GCA_963935595.1 of Schoenobius gigantellus. Classification (NCBI taxonomy): domain Eukaryota; kingdom Metazoa; phylum Arthropoda; class Insecta; order Lepidoptera; family Crambidae; genus Schoenobius; species Schoenobius gigantellus. The sequence continues at coordinate 6,368,635 of OZ012555.1, read as the reverse complement.
TATAACAAATATTACAATAAAACTCGTAACAAGTCCATATTCCAAAGCGTAAATAAATCTTCTTAATAAGTGTCACATAGTCTGTGGTATGGTGTTTATTTGGCAAACAATACCCAATAAAAAAAAGAAAAAAAAAGTGAAAAGTCGTTAGGATGTGTATTGTATTGACGTATTCACAATTACTGGTGATTTGTAAGCGATCGTAAATAGATGTTGGACACACGCACACAACAAACTCCAGATTTTTAATTAGAAGAACTTTAACTTCTTTAAATACCTATAATAAGAAGATTATAAGTGAAAATATTATCAAGCGACCATAACAATGACTGATTCTCAATGTCAAACCTTGATGTCCATAACTAATCACGTTTCGTTTCACGAAGTTTCGCATTCACTTATCATTTTTTATCAATTTTTTTTGGAAAATCTATTAAGTTTGTAAAGATTTTAGCCCTTGGGTCATTTTCAATACATTTTTATCCTTCATTTCATATAATTTGTACCTCGGTACATGATTTGGGCAAATACTGAAGACCTCCTTTTCAAATACTAACACTCGTATCTATAGTCAATTCAAAGTCATCACTTCAGTAAAAGACGTTACTTAAGTTATGCTTAACACCTAGTGCAGGTTGGTGCATTTCAACGATTGCAAATACACCTGGGAGCAACGGCTTAACTAGCCTTTTGAAAGACGGAGGAGTTCGAGCTTGATCACCCATTTCATGACGGACCATTCCGAAAGCGTAATCGCCATATCACAGGCCGGACGCACGAACTACTGCACCACCAAACGCAATAATAAGAATTGTTTTTATTGTCACAGTACTTATTGTATAAAAATCACAACATAAGTAACGACTTTTACTCAAGTAATTACTTTGACTTCACTATAGATACGAGTGTTAGAATGTTTTCTAAACTCTTACAATTGACTATAACATAAACAATTTCTTCATTCAACCAGACTATCAGTAACAAGGCTGTACTAAGTAAGAGGTCTTATAAACAACATATTGCGTACGTGATGTTTTTATTCCATCTAGCGTGTTTAGTTCATTTTGTTTGTTATCCAAACAAGCAGGTAAAGTTCAAGCACTTCACAGGGGTGTTATTGTACAAAGTATTTCAATATAAATCGTGAATTTTGGCTGAGCGCCAGAGCGCGAGGGTACTGAGGGCTCACCAAACACGTCACGTAACTCATATCACTGAATACTATATCTTATACGAGTATACACAGTAACGAGTATCTTCTTTATGCGACAAAATATCTGATAGCTCATTTTACTCGATACTTTGTCAGATACCTCTTAGGTGTATGTCGCCGTAAGTACTATCCATCCAAACTGTAAATTAAAGAAACAATTCACATGTGCAATTTCAGTCAATCTATTTACTAATATTATAAAGAGGAAAGATTTGATTGTTTGTTTGTTTGTATTGAATAGGCTCCGAAACTACTGGACCGATTTGAAAAATTCTTTCACATTGAGAATTATAAGTTATCCCTGATGAACATAGGCTATAAAATTGTTTTTCCTACGGGAAAATATAAAATTCCCACGAGAAAACAATAATAAAGCGGGCGAAGCTGCGAGCGGAAAGTTAGTACGGTATATTTAAGACACAGGTTCAAATCTTTCCCTAAAGGGTCCTTATAGTGATTTTAATATTGATCAAAATTGGTTTAGTATTTTAATAATGTTAAATTTATGAGATTGCTTCATTCCTAAAATCTGTAAAGATTGTTAATTTGGACAGTGATAAGTAATCATTAAGAAGATATAGGGTCTACTTTGGCTAAGCAAGGTTTTCTTGCATTGAATTTAATGCACAAACAACTTAACCTATGTATTTTGGATTTCACTTAGCATACTGGAAAAACACAAAATCACAAAATTAAATGTAAAATATCATCATTGTCATCACAGCTCATATACGTCCCCACCGATGGGCACGAGCCTACTCTAACTAGTTAGGGCGATTAGGTCTTAGTCAGACCACGCTTGCCCAGTGCGGATTAGTTGACTTCACAAATACCTTCGAATTACTTCGCAGGTGTATGCAGGTTTCTTCAAGATATTTTCCTTCACCGTAGGAGCGTCAGATAAATGTACATATGAAATCGTGAAACGAAAAACATATTGGTACATGGCAGGATCGATCGCGGGCCTCCCGATTCTACTCGGGGCACAGTCCAGTGCCGAGGCCACAGCGCCGCCGACGCTCGAGTAATACGATTTTATGTAAAATATAATACGATTTTATTAATTTATGTTCAAATGATGTTTAATTTTAAAGTTGTTTTAGGAAGGACAAATATATTATGTTTGTTCTAGACATTTTTTTAAGAAAATTAATTATAAATTCGTTTAATTCAAGAGTTGCATAGGTACTATACTTTATACCAAAGACATTATAAGAGTAGACCAACAATGCAAACGAAATGTATGAAGTCCCCTTCAACCAATTTTGATATGATAATAGCTAAATAAATAAGCATAATTAAGACTCATCGGTAATAAATAATGTTACAATGTGATTTAGTTTTTATTACTGTTCGTTTTTTACACTACAAAACGAAGTTATTTGGGCATGTTTAAGTATTTTTATAACTTGACGCGCGCTCGACAGTCGAATGCAGTACAAATACAGTATGGTAGCGGCCGCCTGACCGCTGTTGTGGTTGAAGGGGGTTTCTTAGAGGCCGCGCGTATTGTCGGTCTATCTCTTATAATGTCTTTGCTTTATATACCATGACTACGAGAATAAGGAAGATTAAGGCGACATTTGATATCGAGTATTTTTTGTGCAAATAGGCTGTACAGCATTCAGATTAAATAATTTAATTAATTAGATTCTTGGTTGAAGATTTTTATGTTTTTTTTGACGTCAATAAGTGCCTGTAAAGGTCTATATTGAATAAAGATTTTTGAGTTTGAGTGTGAGTGTGAGATGGAGGTCGAATATATCGGTGTGTTCTAAATTCAAACACCAAAATAGTGATTAAAAGTGCTTTTTATTCACTATTTTCAGTGAATAAAATAAGCTTTTTAGAGGGGGAACGGTATAAAGTAATTTATCGATGTTATGATATTTAAGGCGAATATAGTAATGGGGTATGTACCCCTCATTAACTTGATGCAATATTTTTCATCGTACTCAAGCCAGGTTACGATTGTTTCTTATTTTTGCTAAAGTGAAAAAGGGGATTTTATTTGAAAACCGTAAAAGTTTACTTTTTGCCCAGGATAATCCTTTCCGAGCAGAAAAGTCGTTATGTATAAAATAGTAGTTTGTATCACACTTTGTGACCGAGTAATTCCTACACTTTGCTTTCATCCCATCTGTAACAAAACAAATAAAAAGTGCTTTTACATACAATTCATGGAATATATTTGAATTCGCTTTTGCTACTTGATGACATTTCTCTAAATTATTTGCAATTCAAATAATCAGTTTATACAGCAGAAAATGTACTGTCCGCATTTCGTCGGCGGACTGTGAAAACCTCGCATGTGCATTACTCCAAATTTTACAGGAGATGAAAAAACCGTATAGTGACAATTTTTGTAGGAAGCCAAGTTAAACATTCGCTGGATTTTCATTTTTACCGAATCCGAGTTTTGTTTTACGTAGACCATATATTACGACGTTTTCTCACGATGGTCAAAACAGTTTTGACTAAATTGTAGACTTACGAAGTTTTCACAGCCCGCCGACGATTTTTTTTATATTCGTACACCAGGTGCGCGGCTCTTGCCCTCGTAGCTCGCCTGTTCATACAATATTTTGGTTTGATCTCTTTGGTCGAGGAACTCTAATTTTAAGTTTTAAATTCAAACTCGATTATGTTCCAAATTCAAATTTCGGTAATGCCCGCTACAAATCCATTATAACCTAATGTTCGCGGCAGGTCAACAATCGGGCTATGAGATCAGACGTGGATGGACGACGCGATGCACATCTATCACACCACATTAACTTTTTTAACATGAGTGCTGCATGATTCCGCATCGACCGCGTTTTTTAATTTCGATGTCTCTTACTAGTAACTTACTGGTTTTGTATTCTAAATTTAAATTTAATTGCCATGTCGACTTGTCACTAACTGAACTTCGCTCATACATATGTGCGAAGTAATCAGTCCATTTGGAATAGATGGAATAAAAAATGTATTTTCACTTCGCATGCTCGTAAAGTGGTTATTTATGTCGAGAGAAAGCTGCATAAAATGACTTTTTATGCTCTTGTGCGTAAGGTAATTTCTCGAGCAGACTCGAGTCCCTCGGTGGGGACGTATATATGAGTTGTTGATGATGATGTATTACTCTCTAAATACAAATTTTAGATTAATACGGGCATGCCGTTGTGTAAAAAATAAATAACGTAAACATTATAACTCGGCATTGACGATCTAATAGTCGAATAATTAAACGACACAAGTTAAAAATTACCAAAAAATATTTTATTTCGGTTGGCATTTTTTTAAAGTAGGTATATTCGTAATTAATGTCTACGAGTAGTGACGCTCAAATAAAGATTTCGCCTGAGAATTAATGGAAAGAAGTACGAAAAATGTGTATGCTTAATCTTTGTTTTATATCCGTACAATCGAAGTGAAAAGCAGAGTGTAAATCTCGACCACAAAACCCTCGACGTAGCTCGTTTGGCGAAATGCCCGTCTCGGGTAAAAGGCTCGTTTCATGCTCTTGTTGCTCAGTCAACTATTTATGAAAAAAATATACTTACTGATATCCTTATTTGTGACAATAACACTGCCAAAATGTATAGCAACATTAACCCTCTAAGCTGTTATGACTGCTTCTCGGCTAGTGGTTTTAATTGCTTTAGTTTCCAGGTTTATTCAATGTTACCGCCGCACCGGGCTCTTATCGTTAAGGGGTTCGCCAATTTGAAGCTATAATAAATTTCATTGGCCGTCCACCTTTACGGAACGCTCTGCAACGTCTGAACGAACTTTATTAGTGACCTGTCTAATGAATTGCCTACGTTTTATTTGAAATATATATCTGAGCAATAAAATTGTCTTCCGTCGAAACTGTACCGAGTTTTGTTAAGCTGCATCACGTTGAATCGTAAATTGTTGATTGGTTAATTAATATTTACAAATAAACCACTTTACCCCTTGTTATGTTCTTAGATTAGTTTCAAAGTGAACAGTGAAGGGATCGGGAATTTCATGATATATTATTATTAACGATGAAAGTTTTGTTGTTAAGGTACAAATAAGAGATGCAAGAAGTTAACTTGAGGTGGACGAGAATCTACTTATTTCATCCAAAACATTATCGAAGGCAGGAAAAATTGTACATTCCAAACATTGCACACACAAAGTTACTCAGTAGAGCAATTTCGCCCCATAAGCACATTAATTTCGAACCGATGAAAGACAGACTACATCTTGTATTTAAGCTACTCAAATTTAAGACAATTTACCTATATGTAATAATAATGTACAATCTAAAATGCAATCTGTGTCTATAGTGAGTACCACCAGGAAGGTTCTTCTTTTTGTTATTTACCTAATTAGTGGCAATTGGTCGTAGAGGATAACAACCATTACTGCCAATGTCAAGTCAAATGTATTATAATTATTAGTCTTGAATATTAAGATAACATTATTTTACTGTCGTCAAGTCAGTCAGTCATGCCCGTCAGGAATCTATCACGATCGCCTTGAATTTACTAGTCATTGCGGCGTCAATACAAGTCTCTGTGGCAATTGTCTGATCAAAAACAGTAATGGGTGCACTTTGACTGTCTAAATTGAAAGCGATCGCAATAGGTTTTCGTTTCACAATCAAGGGGCAGGATTCCATTTTCGAACACTCGACGTATCATTCGTAAAAATAAATTTATTCGCGCCAGTTTGTTGCTGTTGCACAACCAATGTTGATCTGTTTATTTGCCCGCGACCATGACCAACGATTCTATGATCGCATCAGTCGATCACGAAATATGCCCGTGAATTTATGATGTTTCCCAACAAAGAGGCCATAGAGCGTCTCGTAAATCTACTTTAATTGGCGAGGTCGTAATACGAGTGTCTATTCATCGAGCACTTTCGATAATTATATTTCCTCGCCCTAATTGGGATTTACTTACCACCAAATTAAAGTGTCGGGCCGATATATAATTTCCGGGTAATTAATTTCAATTATTGTAGGTACGATTAATAACATCACTCTTACTAGGAACTAGCTGTGCCCGCGACTTCGTTCGCATGGATGTTTTGGTCGTAGCGTGATGCTATAGCTTATATAGCCTCGATAAATGGACTATCCAACGCAAGAAGAATTTTTCAATTTGAATCAGTAGTTCCTGAGGTTAGCGCGTTTTTTATTTTGATTTACAATTAAATTCACATTTGTTACACTTTTTTTAACCTTAAATAGCGCTACATACATTACATCAAGATAAATTATGGGCATCGGAAAACATCTGAAACAGTCGTCCAACTTATCAAAGACAATTAACAAAGTGTAGTTTGGCTGTAAAAATCATTAACAATCAAAAGATCAGCTCTATATCATTATATACTGCCTAGATGTGTCAGTCATCTTCAGAAACACGAAATTAGCCGATGCCCTCGAAGTACTGATAGTACATCTTGAAGTTACTCTACACCTTTTAACCGTGGTCCCACCCTTTAGCCCTACTGGGGGACGCCTCCTTAGATTTTACCGAACACGGAGATTCACTATCGTTTGTATCACTACCTAACTTAACCTAACTTAATATTATACATACCGTATGAAAAGAGAAAACACAAACAGATTTGATTTTAACCGCCTCCATGGTCTGAAGGTTGCGACCATCGCCGGGTGTAGATCAGAAGGTCTGGGGTTCGAATCCCTATGGTGGCAGAAGATTTTCAAATTAAATTAAATCAAAATCATTTATTCACTGAAAGATGGTAAGTATAATACAGAATACAGATCTTAAATTATGAATAAAAAGTCCGGACATGTCTCGCCGCTTTGGCATTTAAATGTCAATATCATTAATCAAATATAAATGAGGAATAAGAAAATTTATAGAACAAACTCAACACAATAACATTTGAATATAATCACAAATACGCAAAATTCAATATAAATGTCAATATTATTATTTCTGTCTTATATCAGTGTAATAAAAAAATCAATAACAAAATAAAAACATTTTTCCTGTTGGGTTGAACACTGTGTAATAGTCGATTCGGATATCTAACATTTCGGTTTGTGCTGTCCTTATATTTAATAAATAAGTGATTTCTGCTCGGTTTGGTTAGTAGTAGAGCTTTTGAGTCAGCCTAGCTAGCTACCACTCCCTTACTTTGTTAAAACCATCGTCTTAATTTGTCTACAACTACTACTTACCAGCGTCTAAGTTTATCGCCATAATAACAATGTTAATAGCATGGCTCTGTGTGTTCCGACAGTTAGAGGTAAGAAAGCCAGTTCCTCAGTTATCGAGGAGTCCATGTGAAGCTCGTTTCCACCTTCGGCCTTATCTTCACATACCACTGGGTGAGATGAAGGCACTTCCCTATGATATGAAAAAAAAACAAATTAATAACATTAATAATTTGCTTGTTTCAGATAAAACACATTTGATCCAACGAAACTAACAGAAGCAAATCATGAAGACCCAAGAGAAATATCTGAATACGTGACATAAAGAGGATTTTACGATACCTTATCATTCATACCAATATGAGACGCGTCGTTCAAACAAACATTCTTCAAACACATCTACTAAGTAAACATGAAATTACCAAACCTGTTGGTTGGTTTATGATGCCAAGTTAAGAATAATACAAAATTATGCCGACCGAAACATGGGCCATAGATGAACCACTTAACGATAGTCTCAGCACTTGGAGCAATATTAGCTACAGCAACATCACAGACCCCATTGAAGACAAAGCGATCCAGGCTGCGTTTTGTGTTGCTTACACAATTATTTTTGTCGTCGGTATATTTGGCAATGCTATAGTATGCTATGCCGTCATCAGAAACCGAGCCATGCAAACCGTTACTAACCTGTTTATCACGAACCTCGCATTATCAGACATACTATTATGTGTATTTGCAGTACCTTTTACACCTCTTTACACTTTCCTGGGTAGATGGGTGTTTGGTGGCTTACTGTGTCATATTATGCCTTATGCTCAAGGCTGTAGTGTTTATATTTCTACGTTGACTCTTACATCTATCGCTATAGACAGATTTTTCGTTATAATATATCCATTCAAGCCACGTATGAAACTTAAAACTTGCATAGGCCTTATTATATTTATATGGGTTTTCGCTTTATCAGTAACTTTTCCCTATGGGTATTACATGGCCTTACAAGACGTTTATTGTGCAGAAGAGTGGCCGAGCGATCAAATACGTAAAGCATTCGGTGCTGTCACCACCATCATGCAGTTTGTTTTACCCTTTATAGTAATGGCTTTTTGCTACACATGTGTTAGCATAAAATTAAATGACCGACTAAAATCTAGACCAGGCAGTAAAAACAGCAAAAAGGAGGATGCGGAGCGAGAAAGAAAGAGAAGAACAAATAGAATGCTAATAGCAATGGTCGCTATCTTCGGTCTCTCTTGGCTGCCGTTGAACTTAATAAATATCAGTAGTGATTTTTACTCATTTGCTGAAGACTGGACTTATTATATGGTGTTGTTTTTCATTGCACATTTTATAGCTATGTCTTCCACTTGTTACAATCCATTCCTTTATGCTTGGCTAAATGAAAACTTCAGAAAAGAATTTAAGCAAATATTGCCCTGCTTAGGAGCCTTAGTTACGAAAAAATCAAAAAGAAAATTTAATCAGTCAGAGAAAACTGGTGCTTTTCGCTCAGAAAAAACGTGTAATGGTAACGACACAGTACAGGAATCATTAATAACGTCAACTATAAATAAACTACCTTCTGTTAGATATAAGATTGAATTTAATGAAAAAGTTAAAGAGTTTGACGATGAAGGTGAAGAGAACATCAGTCCTGATGAGAAACCAGAAGAGGAGCCAAGTCCTAATGAAGACTGCGTTAATATGTATATGTTTGTAGATAAAACTGTTTTAACTTCAGATAAGGAACCAATTGTGTCGGCGCTGTAGTTTTAAAGGTGAGTTGTAATAATACAATATAATGTTTAAGACATATTTTCTTACCGAAGAGAACAGCAGTTTTACATTATAATTCGGCCAAACTTACTATACCGAATCGTAGAAATATAATACAATCTTCATTTAGAAATAATTCACCACTTATACAGCTATTACTGGACTAAACTGTGAAAGTTAATAGATAGATAAAATATGAAACTTTAAGATCTAATCATTCGATAAGATATGAAAAAAATTCGTGAAATTCACGACTATTAAAACTGCTATTATTTTCCTTAGCGTGTATTCATAATTTTGCAATATTTCAAATCATAAAATCCGTAGGTACTGTGTCTCAATACTTGAAACCCACTGAAACAATCCAATTAGGATGCATTGTTGAAATGAACAAAAGCTTCCGAAGGGTAACACGTGGACGACTATTCAATATACTATTCAATAGACATTTTTTTGGGAAGTTCTCAAAACTCAATATAGTAATGGAATCCAAATAATGGTTATCCTAAGTGTGTGCCTATATCGGGAATAAGAGATGTTTTCTCGATACATTAAAATATTACGATAATTTTATCGAAAGCTATAAGTAGAAGGGGTTTTATAGGTTAATATTGAAATGGATGGTAATGTAAGTGGACATCAAAAGAGAGTAAATACGTACATTGTCACACTTATTGGTAGAGTAGGCAACATAGTATATGTATAACTATGGAGCGTTTATTGTTTATACGTACAACATAATATTCCTGATGAAATAAAACACAAGGCTGTAAAAGCTTTCCGAAGCAATCCAATCTAAAATCTTTACATTTAAGGGTTATTATGGTGAGCTCAGAAGCGTAGAATAAGACCTAGAAGATTCTGAAATCGTGTCACTTATTTTAATGACATGAAAAACCGTATTTAAAAATTTTCTAAATATCTTATAGGTACTTAAGGTAAGTATGAGATATTTCGATTTTTTATTATTATTGTTGTTCTGTTTGACAAAAGGACTTTACCGCAATTTCTCTTCAAAAAGATAGAAAGGTCGAAACAAAACCCTACACTAGCCCCTCTGACCAGTGTGATGTACTCGTAGCAGGCCAATTCTCCTTATTCAAGGAGAGACGGTACCTAGCAGTGGGCCTTAAACAAGGTTACTCTTGAAGCAGGAGCCAAGTTTTGTGAGCAAACTGAACAAATTTTACTATGGGACCAATCTTGAAATAGCGGAAAAAAATCAACTGTTCCATATCCACTGAACCTAGATGTTGAATTTTTCGCGATATTTGCACACAATATCTGATTCCTCCTTCAAAAGTAACTCTGTATAGGTTGACGTATAAAATTTTATCTTAATATCAGATTCGGATTTAATGAGTATATCGTTACTAATATACTCATAGCATTATAATTATTACTATAGCTGTGCCAGCCAACTACGTTTTGCCATAATTATTGTACAAAAAAATTCTGAAATTCTGGAAAGGACCACCCTCATCATCTAGGGATATAAAAAATAGCCTAAGACCTATTTTCGGACCTACCAAATATACACAAAAAATGTCATAAAAGTCGGTCTACCCATTTCGGAGGAGTTCAATAACAAACACTGTGACACGAAATTTTTATATATTAAATAATATTTACATGTTTTTAAAATAATTGCCTGTTGGTGTGGTTGGAACAGATATTTAAATCAAAAAAACTAAGAGTAAACAACAAGGTCAAGAGAATTCAAAAATAGGTATTTGTAAAAATGTATTGCTGTCGCGCTGTGTGTCCGAACAACTGAACCACAGTTTTAAACTGTGACTGAACGCGATAGGGATAACTGCAGCTGGGACCGAAAATACCTATGAAATGTACACAAAATATTATACGTTTCGTAGTCCCCTGTTTCCTCCGCGAAAAATTTACCGATTTGATTACTTTTTGCGTAAAAAATGAAAGCAAGGATTTTTCTGTGTTCCTATGTTTTGCTTTTTTTCTTTATAATTTCATATAATTAAATATGAAAGATAAATTGCGGGTAGGATTAGAAGTAACAACATCAATAAATTTAGCTCTTGATTATTAATTATTTTAATAAGGAAAATAATCATAAATAACACTTTATTTTACCTGTAAATGCTATAATAAAGTCTTTCCTGCACCAGCTGAAACACTTTCTCAAATATCACTCTCTTTACAATAAAAATGGATCCGGCTTCACAAATGCACACAAAAATGCAAGACTTGATCTCCATTTTCTCAACAAGAATGGACAAATTTGAGAAGAATCTGGCAGAACAGTCTTCAGGCTCTTCGGGTCCTCCCCAGACTGTGAAGGCACTTGCAGCAGAATATGTGAGTTTTAAATCTTTCATACTGGATGGCATCACATTACTCAAAGATCAATTGGAACTGGTGATCCGTGGCTTTGACCATTTGGAAAACCAATCACGTCGTAAGGTGCTCCTTTTCCATGGCTTGCCAGAAGAAAAGGATGAGAATCTTCAGAGCAGAATCCTGGCAGTATTATGCGACCAAATGAAGGTTGCCAACATTAACGACAATAGTCTTGAGGTTTGTCATCGTCTAGGCGACTTTAAGAAGGATAGGTGTCGACCTGTTCTTGTAAGATTTTCTCAGGTAAAAACCCGTTCAGCTGTATGGAACGCCAAAACCAAGTTGAAGGGCTCCAAAGTATCCATAAAGGAATTTCTTACAAAGCCCAGACAGGTAGTGTTCGCTATGGCTAGGAAACACTTCGGTATAAGAAAGTGCTGGTCCGCTGACGGCAACATTATAATACTTCTCCCGGATGGACAGCGCAAGAAAATAACCACCATGACTGAATTACGTGAACTACAGTCTCAACATTCGCCTATTCAATCTAATAACAAGTAACTTTGTTGAGTTGTTATGTATTACTAAATTTGTCCGGTTAATGGGGTACGTTGATGCAATTGTAGTACCTAGTCTTCTCTTTAATTTCACTACCCATTTTATGTACATAATTGTAGTAAGTACCCCACATTAAACAAAACAATATAGTTATCTGAATTCTGAACTGTCAGTCAGTTTTTTTTTATCTAGGTTTAACGGCCTTGGCAGTTAGCCATCTAGCCAAACTGTCAGTCAGTCAATGTCAAAAAGTCAAAGATTCAGAGCACGACAAAGGGCTTTGAATACATGCTGCCATAGCCTTGTTCGATGCGATCACAACTTTTTTTTTTTTTTGTTAATACTTTGTAATTTCATCTTTTGTTTATGGACTGTTTCAGCGTAGTCTTGATCTATGTTGTTTTTATTGGTTAATGTCTGCTAGTAAATTTGTACTCTGTTTGTTTACTAATCTTATTTATGTTCTAATTATCTACAAGATATTTGTGTTGCACTGCTTTATAATTGCTTTTACTTGTGTTGCGTTTATAGTTATTATGTTTCATAAGCTCAATGTTATATCTCAATGCTTGATCCGCTTTCAGTCAGCTGTGCTGGGTGTTTTGTGCAGCATATCTTTGTATATTAGTAACTTTTAGATTAACTTAATATTACATTATTTAGTTATTTATATATATTTTTTTCTCTATATATGAATACATGCGAAAATGCTTTTTTTTCATGCTCTTCGGATGAATACGAGAGTGCTCTGAGCGATGTGTCTTCTGCGTCTACATCGGATAACGCCACCGATACTCTCGATAATAAATTGTGCCGACTGTTGGATCTTACCGGTCTGAGGCTAGTACACATTAATGCTCAAAGTGTCATTTCGCACTACAATGACCTACTTGCCAACTTTGGTAATCAAAGTGTTGATTGTATATTTGTCTCTGAATCTTGGCTGAAGCCCTCTCTGCCGTCAACAATGTGCTCACTGCCGGGGTATAAACTAATACGTAATGACAGGACTGGTGCTGGGGCTGGGGGGGTTTGCATATACTTGCGTGCCGATATTCCCTTCTCTATTATAGAGGTATCTTCATGCAGTGTACCATATATACCATCTCTTGAATATTTATTGATGGAAGTAACATTAAATCATACCAAACTCTTACTGGGGGTACTGTATTGCCCGAGTGATAAAATAAATTATTTCAATTCTCTTGACACTCTCTTGAATGAACACCGCATAAACTACGACCATGTTGTACTTATGGGAGATTTAAACACGTGTATATTAAAGAATGATGCAAGATCCAGTACGCTGATGGATGTTTTGGTTGCTCACGACCTCTCAGTCCTCCCCTCCGAACCCACTCACTATTTTCCTAACTGTAGGCCGTCTTTAATAGACTTAGCAATTGTGTCTCAGCAAGTGCGTGTTTCTTCACATGGGCAACTAACTGCTCCGTTCTCGCATCATGACCTTATATACATCTCGTATCAATTGCGCCCTCCTAAACGAAAGAGCAAGGTCCTTCTCCTTCGGAATCTTAGAGATCTTGACGTATCCCTTTTAAAACGCGATGCTGCTGACCTGGACTGGTCGGATCTACTTACGGCAGTTTCTGTTGACGATAAGGTTGATCTTATCCAGCCAAATCCTGAAACTGTATGACACTCATGCCCCATTGCGACCGGTCCGTGTTAAGCACTATCCTGCTCCATGGCTTACGCCACAAATTAAGAGCTTGATGCAAAGACGCGATAAAGCTAAAGTAAAATATAAACGTGAGCAGTCTGAAAGTAGATTGAACTCTTACAAAAAATTGCGTAACCAGTGTAACCGGGCATGTCGAGATGCAAAACGCCGCTACATTCATGACACGTTAAAGGATGCATCGCCCTCATACACGTGGCGGTTCTTGGAAAAGATTGGTGTCTGCAATGCGCCAGAGGAGCGGTGTGGATCTGAACTTGACCTTGACGCAATTAATAAACATTTTACTACCCCTCCTGTGGTGCTTGAAGATGCCATAAAAAATAACACCATTCAATCACTCTTTTCCCTGGCGCTCCCTAGCTGTGAACCTTTCCGATTCCAAGAGATTACTGAGCGAGAGGTCCATAAAGACATAATGTCTATAACAACCAAAGCCGTGGGAAGTGATAATATGAGCCGAGAAATGCTAGTCCCTATATTAAATGTTATAGTTCCCGTGATAACTCATATTATGAACTCTTCAATATCATGTAACATTTTTCCAAAGGCATGGAAGTCTGCCTACGTAATTCCCCTTCCAAAAAAACCTAACCCTTCCTCGTTCTCTGAATACCGCCCAATCTCCATTCTTCCCATCCTGTCCAAAGTGCTGGAAAGTGCTGTCCATCGTCAACTATCTTCACATCTTTACAGAAACAACATCTTGAGTCACTTTCAGTCTGGGTTCCGTCCTGGGCATAGCACAATTAGTGCATTGCTGAATGTCACTGAGGACATCCGTCAGGCGATGGATAATAAAAAACTTACGCTGATGACCTTACTTGATTTCAGCAATGCATTTAACTCGGTAGACTTTGAAATTTTACTAAGCATTCTCGGATCGTCTCACATCTCCGACTCTGCATTACCGTGGTTCAGATCCTATCTTTGTGGTCGACTGCAATGTGTCAAAACGGAGGTATCATCATCAGGGTGGCGTGAATTACTTGCTGGCGTGCCGCAGGGAGGTGTTCTGTCCCCGTTGCTTTTCTCGTTGTTCATTAATCGAATAACCCAAGTTATCAAAAGTTCCTTCCATTTATATGCTGACGATCTTCAGCTGTATCGTCACTTCACTGTTACTGAAGTATCCTCAGCTATTGCAGCCATGAATGCAGATCTGGCAGCTGTTAGCAATTGGGCCAAATCTTTTGGACTTTTAGTAAATCCATTGAAGTCGCAAGCAATTATTGTGGGCAGCAACCGTCTAAGGGTTCGTTTGAGTCAACCATTGGTCCCAATCTGTTACAATGGTATTATTATTCCATACACAAATAAAACGCGTAATCTCGGTCTCATTATAGATTCTGATCTCTCTTGGTCGGCGCATGTCGCCGATGTCAGCAAGCGTGTACACTTTACATACCATTCACTAAAACGGCTTCAGTATTTCTTGCCATATGAGACTAAAGTAATGCTGGCACACACTTTGCTGTTACCGCGACTTGACTATGGTGATGTTTGCTTCCTCGATGTCACTGAAGAGTTGCAGAATAAACTGGAACGTATACACAACCTTGCCATTCGATTTGTCTTTGGCCTACGCAAGTATGACCATGTGTCCGAATACCGTTCTCGACTCAAGTGGCTCCCAATCAGACAAAGACATGAGTGGCATGTACTCACTTTCTTGTACAATATCCTAAGGAATCCCAAATTTCCCCACTACCTCCGTTCCCGGTTCCATGACCTGTCGCCTTTACCGTATCCTCGACGTACGTGTATAACTAAAACACTCCAGCAGCCCAATAGTAACACGCGATTTTTTGCAAATTCTTTTACCGCAACAGCTACGTGCCTGTGGAATAAACTACCTGCAGATATCCGCGAGAGCAAATCCGTAAAGGCATTTAAATTTAAGTTAAAAAAGCATTTGTTAAATCTATCCCCATAAGCACTATGTTATTGATACATACATAGATTATTATTTATTTCGGTATTTATTGATTATTTATATTTGTAGAACATACATATATTATTTTTATTTGTTTCATTAGAATTTGATTAAGTATATCCATTGCATTTTATCTTTCCCGCATTTTATATTTTATCACCTAACACCCAGTGAGGTTGGCTGGAAGAGATCTCTTTCAGAGATAAGTCCACCTTTGTACATGTCCTATCTGTTTTTTGTTTTCCAGTGAATGTTTTATGTGCAATAAAGAATATATATAATTTTCTTCAATTTGTTTGCTAGACGTTTGAATACAGCGGAAAATTAGGTAGATTTTTTAGGTTTTTGAAGGTTTAAAATCGCTTTTAATAAATAACATGGATAAAAAAAGGAAAACAGCATGTTCCTATGCTTATAATGGCCATTGATTTTATAAAAAAAAATAGAGCAACTAGTGCCATTATCCAGGAAGTAAACAGGGGACTAAGTACGTTTGTATGGAAAAAAATACTGTACGATTTCCTCCTCATTAATGTCAAGTTTTCACAGTTTATGTCAAGAAACGCATAAGTTCTTAATTTGTCACTTGACACCCACATCGTTTAGATGTAAATGTTGAAAAATGTAAAAAATTCTTTTTAAAAACAACCTTTTATTTAAATGCGCTAAAAAGAAAAAATAAACTTTTACACAAACTTTTACTTATAACGTCATTTCACATTTGACACAATTTATATGACATAAAAGCTTGTCGCGAGATTTACTTGTGTGTAGTAACTTAAAAGTACTTAAAAGAGTATGTATTTTTAAGTACCTATTCGTATTTACTTAGTTTGAAAATTGTAATGTATAAAATTATTCACATCAAATTATTTAATTTACTTGTTTACCAAGAAAAGTAAATCTCGCGACAAGCTTTTATGTCACATAAATTGTGTCAAATGTGAAATGACGTTATAAGTAAAAGTTTTAGTGTAAAAGTTTATTTTTTTCTTATTAGCGCATTTAAATAAAAGCTTGTTTTTAAAAAGAATTTATTACATTTAAGTTATTTTTACTTTTTAGTTATCAATGGACACGTATCTCAGTCTGTTCATCTCATTCAACACATCATTGTTGCAAGGTCGTTTGCCGGAACGTCTATACAGAATTTCAACTCGATCGGTTAAAGATATCTTTGTTCGGGATCGTTACCAGCGACGCCATTCCTCGACGCCAGCACAGTCTGCACCTCGTAAACCCTACTAAAAATCTATGGCATGCGACGGTCCAATCAGCATCGACGATTCAAAAACGTTTGAAATTGTACTGTTAATTGTCTCTTCTCACAACTTATTTAAAATCTCTGTACATTCGATTGTAACGCTCATTAAACGCAACATCTATCGCAAAAAAGTCGCATAATTTTTCACCCGTGTCGCATCTGCACAAACATTTGGTCCTTCGAGCCGGATAAGACGAAATCAGCGATCTACGGATCTACGGTTATCTACGTACTGAGAGATATTTCATCGAAAATCAATTCTGCTAGCACCAGGGCAATACCGGCTTTCCAACGGAAGAATTTGAATTGGATCCCCACGGTCTCGAAGATTTGGATCACTACAGTTGGTACAGTTCTACGCAAACATCACCAAAAGCGCAAAAGGTACGGCCAGCCAACCGCAATTTTCCTAAAAACCTTTTTTTCACTTGTGCTAATAGTGTGTCCGTTAAAAATTTCAGTTGTACATCAAGTCACTGTGTCCGTGATCAACAGCAGAGTATCATCGCAGATACCTGTTGCATACGCAGATCAGTAGGAAACCGTGAGTACTCCCTCTTTTCTAACGAGTCACCATTATGAACACAGACAGTGAAGTCAGGGCACGCTCGAAATCGCCTTGTAACCTAACAGTAGATTGCAGACAATCTGAGCAATCTCTGTTGCTCAATTTAAATAAAAAACGAGGCGTGATAAAGGGCAGATTGACTAGATTCGTTACATACCTAGACACTATTAAAAGTAGTGATAATGTGTTGTCTGAGAGATTACGTTTCGACTTGCAACTTTGCATTAAGGGTATAAATTCTTTGTACACTGAATTTAACGAGTTACAAAATAAAATTGAAGAATTAGTGTCAGAAAGTGATATAGATGAACAATTGTCTCAGCGCGAATCCTTTGAGAATTGTTACTATAGTTCATTGGGTCAAGCTGAATGTATGCTTGGTGGTCAAACAAGCAGCTCAAGCTCCAAGTGTAATGATAATCTCGTACACAAATCTGTGAAGTTGCCTACTATATCTATGCCCACCTTTGACGGGTCATACGAGCATTGTTTGGAGTTTAGAGACACATTTCTTTCCCTAGTGCATAAGTCTACTGATATTAGTGATATACAAAAATTTCACTACTTGAAATCTTCACTAAAGGGCAGCGCCGAGTTAGTGATTGATTCTTTAGAGTTCTCTGCCGATAACTACACAGTGGCTTGGGATTTGTTACTAAATCGTTATAACAACTCCACATTACTTGTACATAATCACGCCAAGGCACTGTTTTCCATACCATCACTCAATAAAGAATCACCTAATTCTATCAGACGCCATATAGACACAATATTGCGAAATTTGCGAGCACTTAAGATTTTAGGCGAGCCCACAGATTCTTGGGATACTTTGATTATTTATATTGTTGTATCGAAGCTTGACCAAACCACAGAACGCGAGTGGGAACAATATAAATACATGGTAATAAACAACGAGTTTGGCGAGTCTAGAATTCGTTTAAAAGTGGAGCATTTGATTCAATTTCTGAAGCGCAGGGCCGACATGCTTGAAACATTGCAAGTGTCACACAGTAGAAACAATCATAGCAATAGCACACAATATAAAAAAACAGTTTCTTTACATGATAATTCTAAGGTACACTGCAATGTTTCAAAGACGCAGGCGAATCAGTCGCACTCGCGTAAACACATAACTTGTTATATGTGCAACGGTAATCACCCACTTTATTCTTGCCAAACGTTTTTGGACGCGAACATTAACGATAAGCTAAATTTAATTAATAAACACAAACTTTGTTGCAATTGTTTACGTCCCGGTCACACGCCTATCGATTGTAATTATGGGCCTTGCCGAATGTGTAACAAAAAACATAATTCGCTCATCCACACTGACAAAGCAGGTACTAATTGTGCCGTGACCGTACTCGCATCTAGCCCGGTCACTAATGTGCCGTCTGTATCGAAACGCAACGACGATACTGCATTGAATGAGTGTATTCAGAATAACAACGATTTCTACGCACACATAAGTAGCTTCATAGCGCAGCCGGTTTTGTTGTCGACTGCTTTGGTTGAGATAGCGGATAGACACAACAATTACCATTTAGTATACGCGCTTCTCGATAATGGGAGTCAAAAATGCTTCATAACCGCATCGTTGTGTAAATTATTAGACATTCCATTAATACAGTCCACTTATAAAATTCATGGAGTAGGTAATTCAATGACTCAAACATCCGAGATGTGTGACATTAGAATTAAATCACGCGTAAATCCCTACTCAATGCAAATAAAGTGTCTTGTTATTTCGCAAATAACATCACACATGCCAGCTGTTAACGTAGACAGCGCAAAGTTCCGTATACCGGAAAATGTTCAGCTGGCAAATCCTTATTTTTTAGAGTCCCATGACATTGATATTTTGATCGGCGCAGATCAGTTTTGGGACCTACTTGTCGAAGGTAAAATAAGACTACCGAACGGCCCGTACCTACAAAATACGCAGTTGGGCTGGGTAGTATCGGGTGCCATACACAGTGGCAGTAGGCCGAAATCTTTCCAGTGCAACTTCACGCAAGCAATTGATACACAATTGCGCCAGTTCTGGGAACTTGAGGAACTACCTAGGACTCAGAACACGCTTAGTGACACTGAGTTGGAGTGTGAGCGATCTTTCGTCAAAACTACTACACGCAATGTTGACGGGAGGTTTTGCGTTCGCATTCCGCTTCAGGAGTCAGCTGAGTCCTTAGGCGAGACGCGTCCTCAAGCAGAACGGCAGTTCAAAGCACTGGAAAGAAGGCTTGATAAAAATCCCGCATATAAACAACTTTATCAACAATTTATTCACGAATATGAGGAATTAGGTCACATGACTAAAGTGACTAAATTCGGTGACCCACATTACTTCTTGCCGCATCATGGCGTATTTCGTGCGCACAGCACGACCACAAAACTCAGGGTGGTATTCAATGCCAGTGCTCCATCCTCTTCTGGAAAATCATTTAATGATATCCAGTTAGTAGGTCCTCCCATACAAGGTGATTTACTCTCTATCCTATTACGATTCCGACAACATAAATATACAGCATGCGCAGACGTGGAGAAGATGTATAGACAAGTTCTTGTGGCACAGGAGCAACGAGACTTGCAGCTCATTCTCTGGCGTAATGACGCATCGCAGTCGATAGATGTCTATCGGCTAAATACAGTCACTTACGGAACTGCCTCTGCTCCTTTTCTCAGTGTGCGCTGCTTAAAACAGTTGGCTGACGAATGTACGGATAGTGAGGTTAAGCAAATCATCAATGAGGACTTCTATGTGGATGATTTGGTTACAGGCCTAAATGATAAAAATGCACTGTTAGATTTGTGTAATAAAACGTCAAGTGTACTACAGGCTGGGTGTTTTCCACTACGCAAGTGGACTGGAAACAACACAACAAAACGCATTAAAGTCGCTTGCGTTCGGCGAACATACACAATCTAAGACATTGGGTCTAGGCTGGTGCCACACGACAGACGAGTTGCACTTCACAACGCAGTTTGATAACAGACCGGTTTTGTTAACCAAACGAATTATTTTATCGTTTGTATCGCAAATATATGACCCTTTGGGACTTCTTAGTGCAACAGTAATTATAGGTAAGGTTTTCCTACAAAAACTTTGGTTGCTGAAGATTGGGTGGGATGATCCAATTCCAAGTGACGTCGTTTCCGCTTGGAATCGGTTTGCGAATGATTCAAAAGCCCAAATGCGTATATTTATCTGTATTGTTCTTTGGTGAGAAGCACTCTTGAGTATGGGTCGGTGATCTGGTCACCATTCTATGAAGTGCATAATAATAGAATCGAAAGGGTGCAAAAAAAGTTCCTAAATATTCTCAAATACAGATTTAATCTTGGTCGCGAATACAGATCTTACGCTAAAAAGCTTGATCATTTCCATTTATCTTCATTAGTATCACGTCGAAAACGCAATGAATTACTTATCCTATTCAAAATTCTACATTTCCACCTAGACTGTCCTACTCTTCTATCACTGCTTACTTTTAGAACCAGGTTTAGATCTCGTAATCCTACAACGAATATATTTGTTCTCCAGACATACATTAATAACACTTCATATTACAATCCTATTACCAGAATGTGTCGACTATACAATGACACTGTAGCGGAGCATTCTTCACTGGACATATTTAATAGCGGTTTTCTTGAATTTAAGAGACATATAACTAAAATCTTTGTGTGATTCAATTGTTGTTTTTCTTTTTCATTTACAAAAGCAATATTATTAAGAACTAAGTCATGATAATGTTTCTATCATAGAGATACCTAATTAACGTATTTAACGCTTAATCTATGGTTTCTTTCTGTGCAATTTGTTTACATGACTATCCCATAGTTAAAGTTATAAGTGTAAATCATTCTGTGTACACATAGTTTAGAGCATCAGTCTAGTTCTAAGTTAAACCTTAATGTATTGTTATTTAATGACTGTTACTTGTTTTGTGTGCCTTTATTAATAAATAAAATAAATAAATTTGTCTGTCTTGAGTACTATGCGTGTACCGCGATATGCTTTTGATGATAACGCTACTAGTATTCAGCTACATATTTGTACAGACGCTTCACAGACAGCATATGGCACATGTATATACGTACGCACAGAAAACAATAGTCATGTAACGGTGAGGCTGCTAATTTCTAAAGCTAGGGTAGCGCCTTTAACGCCTGTCAGTATTCCAAGGCTCGAATTGTGCGGCGCGTTACTGGGTGCTAGACTTTATGATAAGGCTCGCAAATCATTTCGCAATATACACTTTGATCAAATTGTTTTTTGGAGTGACTCAACCATAGTGTTAGGATGGCTACGCATGAACCCTAATTTATTAAAAACGTTCGTGCAAAACAGAGTCGCTGAAATACACGATATAGCCAAAGAACTGCCTTGGCGTCATGTTAGTGGCAAGGAGAATCCTGCAGACCTCGCGTCGCGTGGCGTTCGTCTATCTGAACTTTCAGAATCGCGACTGTGGTGGGAAGGACCTGATTTCCTTCATGAACGTAATTTTAACACTGGGTCGCCATCCGAGACTGCAGTTGATATTACGCAAGAACTTCTAGAAGTTAAGACTAACGACACACATTTATTCGCACACATTCATACACTTAATGTTAATACTAGTTGTATTTCATTATTTCCATTTCACAGATTCTCTCGATTCGACCGCATGAATCGCACCGCGGCATATATACTTCGATTTATATACAATTTGCGCAATAAAATGAACCGCCGAACTGGTGCGCTCACTGTGGTCGAGTTGAAAGAATCTGAGACTCTTTTAACTAGATTGTCGCAATTAGAATCGTATCCCAATGAATTTAATCAATTACAAAATAATTCAAAATTAAAATCAAAACACAATTTAGAAAATTTAAATTTATTCATTGATAGCGACAATATTATTAGAGTAGGCGGTCGCATTAACCAGTCATCACAGTTTACTTACGATAAGAAACATCCAATGCTAATTTGCAGTAAACATCACTTCTCGTTGTTGCTTTTTCGGCACGAGCATATACAGCTGATGCACGCAGCTCCTCAAGCGCTGTTGTACTCCATTCGTGAGCGCTGGTGGCCAATGAGAGGGCGTGATCTCGCAAGGAAGATAGTGCACGATTGCATTATTTGTACACGCATGCGGGGTAAGACTCTAAGTCCTATTATGGCTAGTTTACCTTCTGAGCGGGTCACGCCAACTCATCCATTCTTAGACTGTGGAGTAGATTATGCGGGGCCAGTGCTCGTACTGAACCGCAAGGGTAGGGGCGCTAAAACGATTAAATCATACATTTGTTTGTTTGTATGTTTTGTTACACGTGGTATACACTTGGAGCTTGTAGGCGATTTGTCGTCTGATGCCTATTTACTTGCCTTAAAACGCTTTATCTCGCGAAGGGGCAAGCCAGAGGTAATCTACTCAGACAACGGTAGGAATTTTGTAGGCCTCATGAACGAATTTAAGAAATTTTTGTCTACTTGTTCACCCGAAATTATTGAATATGCTACCGCACAACAAATAAGGTTTGAGTTCATACATCCTTATTCTCCTCATTTTGGTGGCTTGTGGGAAGCGGGAGTAAAGTCGTGCAAACATCATTTAACTCGTGTACTAGGTACCGCGCATGTAACTTTTGAAGAGTTTACTACAATATTAGCACAAGTGGAAGCCATCCTTAACTCTCGCCCCTTGAGTCCACTTTCATCCGATCCAAATGACCTTCTTCCTCTTACTCCTGCACATTTCTGGGCTGGTCGACCCCTTACAGCGCCAGCATGCAAAGATGTAACAGATGTACCTACGCACCGACTTACCAGATATCAGCGAGTGGAGCAGCTTCGGCAAACCTTTTGGTCACGATGGACCAAGGAGTACATCTCTGAGATGCAAGCCAGGACAAAATGGACGCAACGCACAGCAGACCTGAAACCTGGAACCTTAGTCGTCATCAAAGAAGATCACTTACCACCACTGAGATGGCTCATGGGACGAGTTGAAAATGTTATTCCTGGACAAGACGGAGTCATAAGAGTAGCAGATATACGCACAGGCTCTGGTGTCATCAGACGTACTGTTACGAAGATTTGTTCCCTCTTCGAAGAACAATGAAGTCGGAAGCTGGTGCTTCCAAGGCCGGGGGCATGTTCGGGATCGTTACCAGCGACGCCATTCCTCGACGCCAGCACAGTCTGCACCTCGTAAACCCTACTAAAAATCTATGGCATGCGACGGTCCAATCAGCATCGACGATTCAAAAACGTTTGAAATTGTACTGTTAATTGTCTCTTCTCACAACTTATTTAAAATCTCTGTACATTCGATTGTAACGCTCATTAAACGCAACATCTATCGCAAAAAAGTCGCATAATTTTTCACCCGTGTCGCATCTGCACAAACAATCTTTTTCAAAATTGATTTTTTAGCTTTAGAAGTACGCCATATTGGATTAATAGTGACATCACTTAATTTTTCACGTTATTCTTAGCAAGACCTTTTATTTGATACCCATATTGTAGGAGTGCATTAAAAATAATTGGTCCGACATCTTGGGTATGCCGCTATCTTGGATGTAGAATGACGTCACACAGTTAACCATGCATTTTCATCTAAACTGTGTGTGTATGCAAAATTTCAGCTCAATCGGTTAAATATATCTACTTCAAAATTGATTTTCAATCTTTAGAAATCCGCCATATTGGATTAATAGTGACGTCACATTATTTTTCGAGTTACTCTTAGCAAGACCTTTTATTTGATACCCATATTGGGGTGCATTAAAAATAATTGGTCCGCCATCTTGGGTATGCCTGATAAGAAAGCTTGTCGCGAGATTTAAGGACCTACTCGTAAGTAGGTATTTAGTTTACTTGTTTATCTAGGTGCTCAGGTAAAACTCGCGACAAGCTTTTTTATCAGATATATTGTGTAATAACATTATAAGTTGATAGTAAAAGTTTTAAACGAAAATTTTATTTTATTCTTTTTAGGGCATTTAAATAAAAGCTTGTTTTTTTAAAGTTTTTTTACTTTTAATTTATTTTTTACTTTTTAGTCTGTATTCAGACTTTTTTTTTGGTTTATATTTAAGGGTATTTTTGCGTATTCACACTATTGCATTTCACTTTCAGGTCATTCAAAAAAGTGATTTTTATGGCGCCGTTTTCTTTGTGTTGAAGTTTCATTTGTTTTTTATTTTGTTTCTGTGTTGAGGTTTCATTTGTTTTTTTATTTTGTTTTTTATTTTGTTTTGTATTTTGTTTTGTTTTGGTTGTTTTTTTTATTCATCTTGTTCCCACGAGATCGGAAGAAATGTCGGTCCACCCCCCCAGAGATTCCGAAATAGGAGGGTAAGGCGACGGGGTGCGCCCGGTGCCCCGAAGTTGTTGGTATGTTAGCGACAGTGCATGTTTGTTACCCCCTGCCATTCAGCTTCTCAGCACGTACTACCTTGAGCTTGGGTAATCGATTACTCGTGACATGGTTCCCCCATGCCATCCACACATCAGCGTAATCAAAGACCTTGCCTTGGGGTAATTTCGTCAGAGCCTTGTTAGTTATTCGGCAGGATATACCACGAGCAGGTAAGGTTGGCTTGGTTACTAAAAGATGTTGATTTAGAACCCTTATATCCCAATGCAACCTAATCTAAAATACAGATTTCAAGTCGGTATTGTTAACTATTGAGGAGTTACGTCATTGAGAGTCGATCCTGGGTATACCATCAGGTCATTTCCATTATAATGCTGCATTGCCATTAGAACTGTAGCCACGTGTAAAAAAATTTCAAGTCCGTACTGTTAACTATTGAGGAGTTCTTTCATTGGGAGCCGATCCTGGGTATACCATCAGGTCATTTCAAGTCCGTACTGTTAACTATTGAGGAGTTCTTTCATTGGGAGCCGATCCTGGGTATACCATCAGGTCATTTCCATTATAATGCTGCATTGCCATTAGAACTGTAGCCACGTGTAAAAAAATTTCAAGTCCGTACTGTTAACTATTGAGGAGTTCTTTCATTGGGAGCCGATCCTGGGTATACCATCAGGTCATTTCAAGTCCGTACTGTTAACTATTGAGGAGTTCTTTCATTGGGAGCCGATCCTGGGTATACCATCAGGTCATTTCAATCATAATACTGCATTGCCATTAGCACTGTAGCCACGTGTAAAATTTCAAGTCCATACTGTTAACTATTGAGTTCTTTCGTTGGGAGCCGATCCTGGGTGCACCATCAAGTCATGCTGAACATTATAATGTATTGTTACGTGAATCAAACGCATATACAAAATTTCAAGTCAATCGAATATCAGGAAGTTGTTTAAAATTGGTTAGCAAGATTTGAAAAAATGAGTTACTTACAGACGAACATGGCAAGGTAAATAAAAGCTTGTAAAAACATAACCGGAGAACATAGTCTACCGGAGTGAGGCTCTGTACCAAGGTCGCCTGCTTAGACACCTCCGTCTTACCTATTTCTGCGGTGCGGAGAGTCAGCGCAAATCAGCTGTCGGCTGTTCCCTGGCGAAACAGGCCTACACACGTTAACTATGCTAATCGCTGCAACGACACCTCAATTTCACACCTCTCACTCCAACAAACATGTCAGCGCACAATATTAGGACTGGTCGTACAGCGGTGCACTATCCTACCAAAACACCACTATTCGAGGTGGGGCTCGCTAACATCCGCGGGCTCCATTCTAACCTCTTGGCTGTCCACCACCATCTCGAGACAGCCCGTCCAGCAATGCTGTTTTTGACAGAGACGCAAATTATCTGCCCGGCCGATACAAGCTACCTTAATTACCCCGGCTACGCTCTTGAGGAGTCCTTCAAGGCAAAGGCAGGTGTTTGCTTGTTCGTCCGGGCGGACGTTTGTTGTCGTCGCCTGCGCTGTTTGGAGGAACCTTCCTTTTCCCTCCTTGTGGTACACGTCGATTTTGGCACTCATTGCAGTGTCTACGTCTGCGTCTATCGTTCCCACCGTGGTGACTTGGAGACAACTCGACTTTTTGAACACCTAAGTCGGGTGGCAGATGACGCGCAGGAGCAATTTCCTTCCGCCGAGCTGGTGTTTTTAGGGGACTTCAATGCTCACCACGAGTTGTGGTTAAGTTCCTCTAAAACTGACCATGCGGGTAGGACTGCCCACGCGTTCGCTCTCACGCATGACCTGACACAATTGGTTACCCAGCACACCAGGGTACCAGATATTATCGGTCAAGCGCCCTCTTTGTTGGACCTTCTGCTGACAAATCGCCCCGACGGATATCAGGTGGTGATTCGAGCTCCACTAGGATCTTCAGATCACTGCCTGGTATCCGTCTCAGTGCCTCAGGCGTCGCGACCGTCACCTGTGGTTGCAGCACGCCGTCTGTGGCACTATGCGTCAGCAGATTGGGATGGTATGCGGGATTATTACGCGTCTGTCCCTTGGTGGCAGCGCTGTTTCAGTGGGATGGATCCGAACTCCTGCGCTACCTCTGTTGCTGACGAGATCAGACTAGGAATGGAATATTATATTCCACATTCCAATCTCGTCAGTAAAGGGAGACGTCACCTCTGGTTCAATCGCAAGTGCGCCTCTGCTGTTGAAAACAAACAAACTAGCTACCGCGCTTGGATCAGAGGTCGAGCTTCTAGGGATCCCAATACTAACCTACTGAAAACAGCCTATAATAATGCCACCAAGTTGTGTAAGAGGGCTTACATTAGGGCGGATGCTCAGCGCATTGCACAAGTGGGTCAGGAACTGCTAGCGCACCCTACGGGTAACCGTTCTTTCTGGCGCCTGGCCAAAGCTGTGCAATCAAACTTCTGTCAACCCTCGCTGCCACCGCTGAGACATGCCGATGGCTCACTTGCTCATCAGCCGCAGGAGAAAGCCGACCTCCTGGCAAAACTCTTCGCGGCCCATTCCCGTATCGATGACTGTGGTGCACAGCCTCCGACACTGTCCCATTGTGGCAGCACTATGCCCGATATCCGCATCAGACAGCGAGATGTGCGGGCGGAGTTACAGTCGATTGATATTCGAAAAGCAAGTGGACCAGACGGCATTCCTGCGATTGTACTCAAGAAGTGTGCAGCGGAGTTGACTCCGGTCCTGACGCGTCTATACCGTCTGTCGTTCTCTGCTGGTTGTGTGCCGAAATCTTGGAAAGAGGCCAATGTCCAGCCGGTTTCCAAAAATGGAGATCGTTCTGATCCGGCTAACTATCGCCCTATAGCCGTCACTTCCATTTTGTGTAAAATCATGGAGAGGATCCTTAACACCCAGCTGATCCGTTATCTGGAAGGTCACTCGTTGCTTAATGACCGTCAGTATGGGTTTCGTCCTAAACGGTCAACAGGTGACCTTCTAGCGTTCTTTTTGCACAAATGGGGTGAATCTATCAATAAGCGCGGCGAGTCTGTGGCTATTAGTCTCGACATCGCCAAAGCTTTTGATAGAGTCTGGCACAAGGCTCTACTTTCCAAGCTTCCGGCATACGGATTGCCCGCTCAATTCTGTACGTGGATTGCCAGCTTCCTCCACGAGCGTAGAATTCGCGTTGTCGTTGACGCTGCGCTTCGCGGTTCGTGGCGGTGAATGCTGGTGTTCCACAAGGCTCCGTTCTATCCCCAACATTGTTTCTTCTGCATATCAATGACATGCTTTCCTTGGGAAGTATACATTGCTATGCAGACGACAGTACAGTGCATGGGGGATATCACGGAAGCTCAGGGGCTGCTCGTGGTAATATTGATAGGGAGAGGCAGAATCTTATCATTGAGCTCAACAAGACGCTGGACCTCATCTCCGAATGGGGTTCCAACAATCTTGTCGAGTTCAATGCTAAGAAAACTCAGGTGTGCGCGTTCTCGGCGAAAAGGTCACCTTTCCTCCCCCCTCCTTCTCTTCAGGGCACAACCCTTCACACACAGAGTAACATCACCTTGCTCGGAATGAACATTCGCTGCGATCTGAACCCCAGAGACTACATCGAATCCGTTATAACTGCTGCCTCACGGAATCTCGGTGTCCTAAACAAGGTGCGTAGGTATTTTGCGCCGGACCAACTATACCTGTTGTATAAAACTCAGGTTAGGTCTTGCGTGGAATATTGCTCGCACCTTTGGGACGGCTCCACTCAGTACCTCCTCGATGCTCTGGACAGATTGCAGCGTCGCGCTATTCGAATAATTGGCGATGTAAAGGCAACTAACACCCTCGAGCCTCTACAACTTCGTCGTGACATCGCTTCTCTTAGCGCCTTTTACCGAATGTTCCATGGGGAATGCTCTGAGGAGCTCTTTAACCTTATCCCTCCCTTTCCATTCCTTAACAGAAACACGCGTAAGGGCCTTCGGAGTCATCCTTACACTGTATCTTCCTTTTCACACCGTACCAAGAAATTCCAAGATTCCTTCTTCTGTCGTTCATCCCACACTTGGAATTCTCTACCTGCGCACGTGTTTCCTCCATCCTACAACATGGGTTCCTTCAAAAGAGGTGTGAAAAAGCATCTTTTAGGCCCGCAAGGGGCGGGCAGGTAGGATAGTGGATGTCGTCCCTACTCTATCTGTCAACTCATTTGGGCCTCTTTCACCGCTTTACATCAGGCGGGAAGAGGTCATTTGCCGGGCCTTACATAAAAAAAAAAACGGAACGAGGGGTCTCTTTTTGAAGAACATCAGTTAAATTGAAGTGTAACAAAATTTTAATTTTGGATCAAGTTCTTCGAATTCAATCAAGTTCAAGAACTTTGAGTTCAAGTTCAATTATTTTCTTTCATGTTTACGTGTTTACGTTTTTGTAATTGATGATAAAATAAAATTAATGTTAGTGTTTATTGGAAAGATTTTATTTTTATTTTTACTTTTTTTTATTTTTAGTTGGTTCGATTCTCGGGTGAGGCAAGGGAATTTTAGAAAATCTTTGAATACAGTTTTGTTTCTTTTAAAAAATATAATAATGTTTCCTTTATGTAAAATGAGCTATCTTAAGGATATTATTAAAACATTATTGTCATGAAATATTATTAAAATATTGTAGAAACGCTGTTCTTTCATTAATATAAATTTTTAATGATCAGTTTATTGAATATCATTAATTTAATACTACTTATTTTCAATTTTAGTAATATTAACCCGGCGCCGTTTTGGCCGGGTATCTCATACCCGACAGTTATTAAAACTTCAATAACTTTTAAACAAAATACACGAGTAATTTCCGGTTCACAGTAGCTCCGCTCATTGACGTCTTACGACGAACTAGCTATTTTCCATTTAGAGTTGCTGCTGCTACAGTGGAGTTTTCACGTCTTTGAAGATCGCGCGGGTAAGTTATACCCGGCCACAATAGCCGCGTAACATTTATATCTATACTGAGTTTTTGGTTTTTTTTTTGTGTATTACTTATTCTTTTTCACCGGATTATCTTAGATTTCTTACGTACCTAAATGAACAAATATGACTTCGAGCTTTATTTGAACAAGCTTGTACCAGTGAAAAAGAAAAGTTCAGTTCGGATTATGAGGAACAATTCGATCATATTTCACAGCGGAGTCAAGACAGTTATACGAAATACAAAGTTTTTTACCAGTTACCAGAAGTTTTATACCGGAAAAAACAATACTACTCAATGGTCTTCACCTCTCACGATAAGCCTGGGGTTAAGCTTATTGCACAAAATGCTAAGGCAGAAATAGTGTGTTTGAGGACATTCCATAAGTAATAGTATATTGGAACAAATACTTTGCTATAACAATACTAAAAAAACAAAGACAATTGGCTAACTTGTTTTTTTTATATATATTTTCTTAAACCTTGATTTTCAGAAGAAAAATTGTTTAATTTAAGTTTTTCATGCAGGATTATTACTTTAATATATTATAAAAAATCCTTTAGTTTAATAAATATTGTTTACACTTAATTATTCCATAAAATATTATACTAGTACAGACCTAAAATTGATGTAGAGTGTAATGAGTGAGTGTAATATACCCGGCCACATCGGCCGTGTTCTGTTAGGTCGCCACAACGACACCGGGTTAATATAGGTAGTGGTAGTACTAATATATTAATAAGCAACAAAATAAATACCATTATCTTACTAAGTTACTACTTAGTAACTATTGTATCACAACAAGGGAACAAAATATATTATTACGGAGAGGGCGCTATTTGAATAGGGTCCTAAAACGATATTTTTGTACCTCTTTGGTCGTGATACTACTACATAATACTGAACTATTTTTCAACTTCATTATAATCCCAATTCAAAATCAAAACTGAGTTTTGAAAAAGCCTACTTTGCTTGTTACTAATCAGCGTAATAAACTAATCAGTGTTTTTCAAGTAGATAGGATTAATATTTTTTGTGACTAATACTGATTACGCCTAATTAAGCAAACAGGAAAAGTGTTTCAGACATTATTATCTCTCTTCTTTCATTATATCATACTTCAAAATTGCCCGAATTTTTTTAAGTCAGGCAACAAAAAAGCACTTGAGTTTGTTTTTAAATATTGATATAAAAAGTGTCGACTACGCAAACTCCAGCAAAACAAACAAGGAGATCCAAATAGAAAAAATAATAGAAAGGAAATCTCTACATTATTCCGTTTCAGTGGAATCTTCACCCGGAGCGGCCTGTGTTCAACCATTGAGACGAAAATAAATGGATAAAAACAAATTGTAGACACCATACATTTTTTATATCAAACTTGCTTATTTTCAAATATAAATTGTTGTTGCGGTCATGTTTATTTTTAACCCGTTTCATTTATTTTCATCTATGATAAGTATATATATAATCAAAGTTAGTGTCATCTATGTAATTTTCGTGTAAGCAAAGTTTTGAATTATATCTAAAGTCGAATATTAGTGAGAACTCAATAAAATGTGCAAATTGCTTGTACCAATTGGCTCTGCGTTCGGTTTCGCCTGTTAGAACTGCCTATTAGCGCGATGTTGTATAATTTTTCAATTTGTAAAATGAATTGTGATGATTTTCGTTGGTACAGCCAGGCCGAATACAATCTCTTTGTTCGGCACAAATGAACCAATATTTCACTTCGGCTATAATTGGGTTAGTTCTATGTAAGTATTTAAAACACAGAGGGAAATATTATTTTGAAAATTTTTATAGAAAATCATATTTATGAAATAATTGATCTTTTTATAATTTGTTAAGGTAAGGTAGACATCATTCACTGTTATTGCGTGTCAATATCCAATTTCTTATCAATATAATTTTCATTTCTCCTTTTATCTTATACATTTACAGCTAGCATGACATATAATTATATCATAGAATTAATACTTACAACTAGACTAAAGCAAAGTTACAAAAAAAAATATTTGTTACTAGCTGTTCCCGCGAACTACGATTGGTCATATATTTTTTTTTCCGTTTTTGGAACATTTTTTATTGATGCTCAGCTCCTATTAGTCGTAGCGTGATGTTATAAAGCCTATAACCCTCCTTGATAAATGGACTATTAAATACAATAAGAATTTTTCAACTTGAATTTGTAGTTCCTGAGATTAGCGCGATCAAACAAACTCTTCAGCTTTATAATATTAGTATAGTATAGATTTCGCATTTTCCTTTACATGAATGACTTAAATAAAAAAATCAAATCAAAAAAAAAATACCTCGAGACTGAAACCTGCGACTTTAACATACATTATGATCCCAACTATCACACAGCTAGACTTTCTCAAGACACAGGTATTTGGGGTGGATCCCACTACCACTTTGACCCATTGCGGATGAAATCCCTCTCTTCATTTGCATCCTCCCTTTGGCCATTTTTCAGCAGAGTGCACCTTGAACAGATCACGTTAGCTTGTGTCCCGCATTGTATTATTTTATTTATTTGACAAACACAGCTATTATAACTATACATATGACACTCTAAAACTAGTTTATACATCAGCTTTTTTGAAATTTTCACTACCTACTAGTAAAATCATTGCTGCGGATGGGACACAAATTATGAAACAAAAAACTCTTTCGTAACTTTAGATACTCGCCCCGAAACTGCTTTAAACTTACAAGAAAGATGTTAATATGGTTAAATGAGGTATTAAACTTGACTAATTATCTTTTGATATAATGCGTTCGGGACCTCTGGCATCCCCATGTAGTTGGATTAAATGTTAGTTCTTGTTCGTAAAGTAAACTAAATTTAAGCACGAATATGTACTAAACGAGTCACGAAATAACCTAAAAAGTGGCAAAAAAATTACTACCTTTTCTTTACACAGTTTCGCCCGCGTTGTTTTCCCGTGAGAATGTTATATTTTCCCGTAGAAAAAATAATTTTGTAACCTATGTTGATCAGGGATAATGTAGCATTCTAATGGTGAAAGAATTTTTAAAATCGGTCCAGTAGTTTTTGAGTTTATTCGTTACATATATACAAATCTTTCGTCTTTATAATAATAGTGTAGATAATAATAATAATGATGATTTTTTAGTTCCAAATACAATATCTACAATTAAAAATCTCACATACAATCCTTTTTTAATTTTTATATACAATCATTAGTAACTATTTAGTAACCTATTCCGCTCTGACTGAACACAGCACCACGATTCTCGTCGGACTGTCGAAATATAGGTTTAATTTAATTAAATTCTATTGTCTATCTATATAAGATACGAGAGTGATGGGTGAATGTCACGTTAGTGAGTAAGTTTTAGCAGGATCATCTTGTATGTGCGTAAGGAAGAGGTACAGTACCTCTGCGCGAGATAAATTCAGAGCGGACTAGATGTTTGGTGCATTCTGTATTTATGATAATGAGGCTTAGACCATACAGTACTATATGGTCTTTGATTATAAATCAAAGTATATGGTCTAAGCCAGGCGTCTCTAAACTACGGCCCACGGGCCAAATCCGGCCCGCCGCCAGTGCCATCAATCCGGCCCGCGACAGCATAAGTAATTAATTGAAATGCAAAAAGACCTATGTTTGCTCAGGTCACGCAATCCGCGACTAATCTAGAAATATAGTTAAGGGCAAAAAAAACTTGTTATGGCCCTTGGAACATACTCAAACTCAAACTCAAACTCAAAAATCTTTATTCAATATAGACCTTTACAGGCACTTATTGACGTCAAAATAAAAACATAAAAATCTTCAACCAAGAATCTAATTAACTAAATTATTTAATCCTTGTATGTACACACACCCCAACCATTATTAAGATGTGTGCAAATACAAGTCAAATGAAAAAAAAAAATTGACTCTACACCTGTTCGGAAATTGGGAGAGCCTTCTCAAGAAGAACAGGCAAGAAACTCGGAAGGTCTTGTATTTTTTTTGTCTCCTCTTTTAAAATGCCAACATTACAATATTATATTTTACAAACATTTTTTTGAATAATATAGAAATGCCTGTCGGTGTGAGTGGAACAGTTACTCGAATGAAATTTATCCCACTATCACAAAGTGTTAACACCCTTTAAACGTCAATTATCACATTTTTTGTCAATCCCAAGCAGTTTTATCTGTCATATAATCAGACACTTTATAATATGCTTTTTTCATAAGTGCGCCCTTGATAGCGACTTTAAATTTATTCAAGATAAGTGCTTTAATATTATTTGGGATTTTATTGTAGAAACGTACACAAAGGCCTTTGAAAGAATTATTAATTTTTTTAAGCCTAGTATTTGGTAACGCTAACATATTCTTTTGCCTAGTATTTACTGAATGAATATCACTGTTTTTACAAAACGAATGTATATTTTTATGAACATATACTATATTCTCGTAAATATATTGCGACGCGACGGTCATAATACCAATTTCTTTAAATTTTTCTCTCAAAGAGTCTCTTATTTTAAGGTTATAAATAGCACGAATAGCCCTTTTTTGCAGCACAAAAACAGTCTGAATGTCGGCAGCATTTCCCCACAGCAAAATGCCATACGACATCACACTATGAAAATAGGCAAAGTATACAAGTCTTGCTGTATCAACATCAGTCAGCTGACGTATTTTCCATACAGCGTAGGCTGCAGAACTAAGTCTCTTCGACAATTTATCAATATGTGGGCCCCACTGAAGCTTTGAATCTAAAGTAATACCAAGAAATACTACGGTATCCACAAGGTCCACATTTTTATGCTTTATGTTAACAGTGGTGTGAACCTCTTTAACATTGGGTACTGAAGTAAACATTATCCGTCTTATTACAAAACATGGACTAAAGTTAGTCCTGGTTTAAACCAGGACTAAATTGATGCTGTCTCTATCTATGTATATCGACACAAGTGAAAGCGCACTACGTTTAAACCAAGACTAACTTTAGACCAGGGGCTTTATTCTGCTAGCATTAATGCATTTGTGGCGTATCAATAACATTTTAATAGCATCGCTTTTTGAGATAGTTATTGCTGGTTAACCGAATACTAACTAAAACATTTGTCACTATTGACTTATCAAGAAATTGTAGTACAAAGAAATTTCAGCAGAAAATGCGCATAAAAGCGACAAAAGCAGTTTTATTGAAACGCTATCACGACGCGACAACGACGTTAAGATTAGTGGAATTAGGGCCCAGGTTTAAGGCGCATAACACATTGCACCGGACACCGCTGTGGTGTACGGAGGGACGAAAACCGCATGCGGCTGCGGCGGCACGGAACCGTGCCACCGTACGGTTTGCTCCGTATCACCCTCCGGAGCTGCGGTGCACAACGCCCCGCATCACCGCATTATCTATGTTGAGATCTATTAAGCGTATGCACGTGCCGTAGCGCGCGCCGCACAACCGCACGGTGATGCGGTGCGAGTGTGTTATACCCTGCGGTTTTTGTATACAAATTAAGATTCTCTAGTCAAAATTAAAAACCGCAGCACCGCACACCGGAGCGGTGTCCGGTGCAATGTGTTATGCGCCTAAACCAGGTTTTGTAATATATGGCTCTAAGGCTTCAAAGTTTGGAGATCTCTGGTCTAAGCAATAAGGCTTAAGACGAGACACTAAGGGCGAAAGAATCCAAAAATAGATATTTGTAAAATGTATTGCTTTCGCGTTGTGACCGAATAACCTAGTTGAGCGCAATAGAGTCGACTGCAGCTCAGACCAAAAATACAAGTATCTGTGAAAAGTATCTACACAAGATAGACGTTTCGTAGTCCCCTGTTTTTCCTCCGATCTGGACCGATTTCATTACTGTTTAAATTAAACATTAACAAAGCTTCGGCTGTGTTTCTATGTTTTGCTTTTTAGGGTTCCGTAGTAAAGAAGGAACCCATGTTTCGCCATGTATGTCAGTCTGTCTGTCCGCGGTTTTACTCAGAGACTATTAGTACTAGAAAGCTGTAATTTGGTATGAGTATGTATATTAGTCATGCCAAAAAAGAGGTAGAAAAATATATAGAAAAAAAATTTTTTAGGGTAGCTCCCATACAAGTAAAATGGGAGTAATTTTTTTCTCGACTAACCCATCGTGTGGGATATTGTTGAATAGGTCTTTAAAAAATAATGTAAGGTTAAGAACACCATTTTTCGATAAGGGATCCGTTTCTGAAATATTTGGTTTTAAAGTGCAATTGTTAGAGGTAAGTGTCCCTCTGCTAAACGGTTATAATTATATGGACACGTGAAAAAAATTACAACAGTAGTATATATAACGAAGTTTAAAGGAAAACTATCAGAGTTGAGTACTAAGTACAAACTAAAAAGTTATAGACGACTAAGTTATAAAATGTACTCGGAAAAGTAAAATTTCATTGAAAATTAGTACTGAATATAAATTTATGAACCACGTAAAGTTAAGGAAATATAAAATCATTGCAGCTTTAATAATAATAATGCCTAATTTAATAGCAACGTGTTGTGAGGTGTGAGTGTGAACTCAAAGTTGGCATTTGCAATTACGGAACCCTACACTGTGCGTGGCCCGACACGCATATAATCAGAGGGGTTTCACTCCGCAGTTTAGGTACGTTTGGCTGGCTAACCGGCGGGGCGATCTATGGCTAAAGGTTGCCGCTCGGCTCGCACGCTGGCCGCGTCGCACGTAATAATTTAGATTTTTCTCGGTAATATGGGTGAGTGGGAACCCTGCGCTCTTATCGCTAAATCGGTATCGGGTCAGCGACGCGTAACGGAATAGGAACACTCGTGTCATGCAATAAATTTCAATTTCCCGTGCAGTCAGATGAAGGTCGTAAGTGTGGTCGTAAGAGTAGGTAAATTTTCATACCTAAACTTGGCTTTTCTTCGAGAGTGATCCTTCTGTACTTTAGTACTATTATTTATTCTGTAATATAATCTTGTCAAATTTGTTTGCTCGATGTTTTAATACAGCAGAAAATCTAGACATTTTAATAATAAACTCAAAAAAATTAGGCAAACATAGGAACAGGCTAATAATGGCCATAGATTTTTTTAAATAGAACAAACAGGGAACTTGTTGTATAGAAAGAGGGCCCGTATGATTTCCTCTTAATCAATTTCGATTAACATTTGAGTTCGACAAGTAGATATTAAGCTTCATTATTAAATGCGTGGTGGACAAACTTACGAAATGGCTATTTGCTCACTCACTCGTGTCGTATCCAATTTGCGTTCATGATTCGTGAAAATGCGATTCGAAATGGTCTTTAATTTGATTGTGCGGTTGTGTTTAACGTTTCTGTTTTAAATGTCCACGAATTATCCAGACCGGTGTAAACGGTGCATCATGATAGCTTCAACCCCTCTACATATTTACGTCACAGTGTCGCGCTTTTTACAACATGTTAGCCAAATCGAAAAAGTTTCCGCTCGCATCATGGATTTATTATAAGTCCATGGTTCGCATACATTTTGTATCCATTACAAGTTTAGTGAGTAGTTTTGTTATGGTGGCGTTCCTTTTAGCATTGATATAAAGTTTCTTCCAAAAATTACAGTGCTAGTTAGCAATCACTTTACATAACCAGCCTGGAAGTTTCTCCTTGCATTAGAAGGAACTGACCTATTGAGAACATCACTGGCCAAATGGCATGCAGGGTTTTCCATATTTTCCTTGAGGTGTGTTTGTGATGAACTCCTTAAAGTCGGCTCTCGCGACATCCGCGGAAAAGGGGATCGGTGTCACATGTGTTCTAAGTCCGACATAATCAAAGAAAAGTACGCAAATATTTACGAATTGAATATGTTCAATACCTAACAACTATCTAGAGACGGGTAAAGTTATCATTGCTTTTTATATTGAGGGTTAGGCTGTACTATGAAATTTATGATCTTGTAAGAATATGGAATTTAGAAGCAATCAGGACCCCCCACGTCCCAAAGGTTCATATCGGATTCAAGGGTCAAGCGAAGGAATTCGATGGCTTACTGCGGATTATTCCTTGTAACATAAATTGAAAGTTTATTCTCTTTCCTCGGTTTCTTATTACAACAAATTATTCTCAGAATTCATTCATTTCGATGTATTGCGGGACCACCTCTGACACCAAATTACATGATTATTTGTCAACGTTTGAAAACACTTTCATCTATCTAACTTTAATTTGGTATTCATTTTATCTGAATCTGAATACCTCCAACATATTTTGGATTCCCCTACGCTATTTCAGGGATATATAAACTTTGCTCTGGAAGTCAATCAATGACCATTTAAGTTGCATCACGGAACGTAAGAAAAATTTCAAATTCGGCGTCAAAATCTTGCAACGTTAAGCGCCGCGCCGGTAACTGTAGAACAATATTAGATATTGTATTTTTACAATCATAAAATTGATGATGCGAAATTTGTCTGCTATTATTTTGGCACATCTATCACACCTGCTTTCTTCACCACCCTAAAGTCGGCTGGTAAATAGCCTTAGGCATTAAGCGCACCTTTGAAACCGTAAGAGATATTGTTAATAGAAGAAGACTCGCAAGTGATTCCGATGTGTGACATTAAATCAACAAATTATGATTAACAAATTTGAGACGACATAGTTATGAAAAAATAAAATAAAAAGCCACATTCTCTGTCGGGGTGGAATGGATTACGCATTCCATCGTCATCTCAGAAGTGACATTCCTCATTCTGTCTGTCCTTATTTATAAAGGGCTGTTATTAATTTCTAATGATAGTTTTTGTTTGTTTCAGGTGTCAGCAGTTTAAAGTCTACAGTTCCAGATGTCTAGACTTATTTATTTAACGATTACCTGTATAGATTATTATTTATATACGAATTGTTTTTTAAAAAGCATTGAAATCTCTGTGAAATTTTATACAGTAAATACGTTGTCACAAATTTAATACTCAAGAGTTCTCAAACAAGTCATTTAGGACGGATAATAATGTCAAAATTTAAAAATGTGCTGAATTATTTAAGGCGTCATCACACAGGAATAACGATGCTGTATCGATTTTAGGTTGAATCGCTAATATAGAGCATAATTTCAAATCAATCCAAAGGCAGCTTGCACAATTGTTACAAATTATTATTTAACCTCAAATCTCCTAAAATTTAGGTATTATTTATTGTCAAATCTTTGCCATTTGTTTAAAATAGACCAGAGCATGATTTTGTTTAAACTCATCTAGCACTTGTGTCTATTAGATAGATATGTCTTCTATCTAATTGTCTAATTACAAGGCACCTGTTGTTATTTTCTGATATTTAACAGAAATATCTTAGCTAAAATGTGTGGTAAAGGTGGCAATAGGTTAGGTATTGAAAATACCCGTAAGTTAGGTGAGCGTCGAGAAAAATATGTCAGTTTTTTCACACACATCATCCTGATCTAAGCTGTCAATTAAGAGTAAAATTCGATGTAGATACGCGTTCAGGATATTTTCTTAACGTACAAGAACGTATTCTGCAAAGTTACGTCAAAATATGTAACACAAATTCAATATTACGTTAAAACCACCTCTCCGCACGAAACGTTTCCACTTCTATAATACGTACTGCGAAGAAATGGAATTCTTTACCGCTATCTGTGATCCCACCTCACTATAACCCGGGTCTTTTCAGGACAAGAGTGAATCAGCACTTAATGAGCGGGCAGGCTCCACCTAAGCCCCTTCGCTCACCATCAGGCAAGATGAGGTCAAGTGCTCACTCATAATCTATAAAAAAACATTTTCAAGAAAACAAGGGATGTTATTATCTGGTTGACCTCAATTTTTACCATAAACATTGGAGAGCTTTTTCGTATTAAACGAAGCCTTATAGAAAACTATCTTTCCGCCTGCGGCTCTACCCAAAGCAGCCAACATCAATTTCATTTTGTCACAGAAATTGTTTTGTATACCCTCGTTCACATTATATCTTTCAGTAACAAAATCAGTAAAAAAAGATATTCACTGCAGATTATATGAAAATTAATTCAATAGTTTAACCCCTGGCTAGAAGCGTAACATACAAATACACAGACCGAGTTACTTTCATAATTATAATAGTAGTATGTATAGTCAAGCCTTTTTGAATAAACGTATTTCAAGTAAGTATTTGTGAAGAATAAGAACATTGTTTTTTAATTTTATTTTATAATTCATTTCTGAATTCAGTACCTATACTTGAATGTAAGTAATGGTTTTTCCTTACTAATGCAAAAAGAAAAATTGCAAGCTTTAGTTGATTTTAAAACATTCTCACTCTTAATGTTTCTGCAACAGTTGTGTTTAATGAGCCAGAAGTCATCATCTCGGCAGTGTGATGCGCCTTTATAACGTTATGCAACTTAATATTTATACAAATAACCAGCACTCTGCGCTATAAGTTAAATCGTTAGTTATGAACTAAATGCAGTGTCTTTGTTATAGCTTGCAAAGAATAATAATAAAATGTAACTGATCTATACTGCGTTATAATCATGAATTTAATAATCGAATTGATTATTAAGTCCATGATTATAAGTTAAGTAACAATTTAATGTACCTGTATTAGAACTTTTGTATTTCATTATTAATTTTAATACATTTACATACAAGTCGCCAAAGATCAAAATAGGATTTGATGGATTCTTTTTTCAACATGATTCTTGTCAATTCATAAATTTGTAACTTTATCTCCTGTCTAAATTTAATTTAGGAAATAAACTACTTACATGTCTAAAGGAGTTAAATTAAGTAAGAGGATGATTGTAAATAAAAATATTTATTAGAATAACATTTATGTATTTTATATGTATGTAAATATAATTTAAGGGAAAAAAGTGTTTAAGTCAATTACAGTTTTTGAAAACTTTGAGCCCATTGACGGAAATACTTTTTCGAACTGTTTCTAGATATGTTTAGATTTGTAAATTTAATCTTATGAATATTTTTGTAACTGTTAACTTGTAGAAAGAGTGAATGGTGGGATGTCGTCGACGTGAATGGATAACTTGTAAATTTACTGTCATTAATCAATAAATCATACCAAAGAACATAATAATCGTTTTGATTAACATTTCTTTCTTAGACACTGCGAAAGATATATACCTATTAAAAGTAATTTTTTTACACACAAAAGGGACGATATTGGCCTTAATCTCTCATGATGGTAAGTGATGATAGAGCCGAAGGTGGAAGCGAGCTTTACCCGGACTTCTCAACAACTGAGAAATTACTAACTTACCTCTAATTGTCGAAACACAACAATGCTATTAACCTTTAACTGTGGACGTGGGGTCCCAAAGGCCTTATCTACAAATCTTTCATATTAGTCACTTCCCCGCTTTCCCTAGCACTGAGCCTCTCAGTACATTTCATGTTAATCGCAAAACGAATTTAGATAGAGGTATTTTTGTTGCCGACTTTAAAACACGTGAGTATTGAACTCGAAAAGTTTGGCCGGGGCCTCAGAGACATCACGTCCATGTTTTCCATACACAGCATACTTAAATTTTGGTTTATATTTTTTTTTTTTCAAGTTTTCAATAAAAGTGCACAATAATAATCAAAGAAAATTAAAGCCAATTTCAAATATAGCGACAATCATATTTTAATTTTGCTTCTATGTACTTTTATTTTTCAATAATATGTTTCAAATAATCAGCCGAGTACGTCAGGAATAAAAAGACTAAGCACATCATCTGAGAATCTGCTTGGGCTGAAAGTGTTGTCCTTAGAAGACCCTTCAAAAGACCCTTGCAGATGAAATGACTGCCTATTTCACGGTCTTCGATGAATGACGATGATATTGCAGAGTATTTGACTTCCAAAGAAAACTTTCTTCAATTCCATAAAAGCAATAGCGAAATTATCGACAAAACAATTGTATTACGATTGCTTATGTTTAAATGGTGTCGTTTTTTTTTTTTACCTACGAGCTTACTTTTTGTTTACTTTGTTTATTAGAGTTTATAATTGAGAGTTAGTAGTTTTTTTCTTATTTGATGAGATTTATTTCCATTATTATTATCATATAATAATAGATGTCATGTCGCCAGACATAAATTTTATCTTAATATCTAAAAAAACGAGTGAATTGCGAAGAACAGGGGCCTCAGTGACCCCACGACCGTAGAAGTGTAAAGAAAAAATGGGGTCCAGAGTTAAAGGTTAACATTGTTATTATTAGGAGCGTGTCGGTGGCGCAGTGGACTCGGCACTTGCCTTCCAATCGGGGGGTCGGGGTTCGAGACCCGCCATGTACCAATGTGTTTTTCGTTTCGAATTTCATATGTACATTTGTCTGACGCTCCTACGGTGAAGGAAAACATCGTGAGGCAACCTGCATACATCTGCGAAGAAATTCAATGATGTATGTGAAGTCGACCAATCCGCACTGGGCCAGCGTGGTTGACTAAGGCCTAATCACCCTAATATAGGGTAGGCTCGAGCCCCTCGATGGGGACGTATATGGGCTGTGATGATGATGATGATGATGATTGTTATTATGGCGACAAACTTATGTAAGACGGTAATGGTAGCTAGCCCGGCAGGCTCAGAAGCCCTACCACCAACCAAACTAAGCAAAAACTCCTGCCACCATGGGGAATCGAACCCGGGACGTCGAGCAATACCAGGTGGTCTCAACCACTAGACCACGGAGGTGGTTGAAACCTAGGAAAAATTACCTACGGAATATTCATTTTAAAATGCCAATTTTAGCATTCTAAAAATGACAGTCCGAAATCGTAACATTATGATAAACATCTCATCACTTCTAAATCCATAATTTACCTCTAGTAATATTTCATTGTTATCCTTTCCAAACCACATTTATTACAGCTACCGAGGGATTAATAGGGAATAAGATTAATAGGGCAATTTAATGAAAAAAAAGTGCTGATGGTGAATGATAAACACAAATAAAAATATATTCAACTAATGGACATCACGCGTCAAACTTTAACAATCTGAAAAATAAAGCATAAATATTGTCCTGATGTACTACTCAAAAGACATTACTTATTCAAAATAATGAAAACGGAAATGAATAAGGAACGTCAAACAAGTCGAACAACAATCCTCGTAAAAATTAAATATACCGGGAACATTTAGCGGCGGCTCTTCGTTGGCTTCAAATAAAACAGCTTGCTGTCTGCTATTAGCATTAAAAACATTTTATTAATCGTCATTTGTATTTACTGCTGATCAATTAATCTTTCTCGGTGTCGGGTCGATGTAACGTGACACTTTTTGAAAATTAGTTACGATATCCACAAGAGATAGATCTATTTTTCAACTAATATTCAAGGAATCTGTAATTTTAAATTAGATGTGTATAAGTAGGGTCGGTAAGAGCGTCGGTGGTGCTGTGGACTCGGCACTTGCCTTCCAATCGGGGGGTCGGGGTTCGAGACCCGCCATGTACCAATGTGTTTTTCGTTTCGAATTTCATATGTACATTTGTCTGACGCTCCTACGGTGAAGGAAAACATCGTGAGGCAACCTGCATACATCTGCGAAGAAATTCAATGATGTATGTGAAGTCGACCAATCCGCACTGGGCCAGCGTGGTTGACTAAGGCCTAATCACCCTAACATTGGGTAGGCTCGAACCCCTCGGTGGGGGACGTATATGAGCTGTGATGATGAAGTAGGGTAGGTAAAGATTTCTAAATAAGATGTTGATACTATAGTTGCTAACAGTGGATAAATTCTTAGTACTTTGGGCAAGCAAAGTACAAAGGTAAATACAGTTGAAACTTCGTGGAGCTCGGTGGCGCAATGGTTAAAACTTCAACACAGTATTGTTACGCCCGCCGATGGTATAAGAGACTTCCAGGGAGGTTTTCTTGGCCTTAGAAGCGTTTTCAGGAGCCTAAAAATGCATTGCGTTTCAAGAGGTGCTCTATCACATACTATTATATCGAAATTTTACCCAAGTTACCGTTGTTTTCAGGCGCCTGAAACATGTTTTCAGTCCATTTCAGGCTACCCTCTATCGAACCACAGCTGAAAACCCGTTTTCAGACGTTTTCAGGACCCCTTATGGGCCTTTGAAGCACACTTCGATGTATGACTACATTTTCAATAGGAGTGAGTGAGATCCCTGGACCTCCCGATTAGAAGGCCAGTGCCGAGTGCACAGCGCCGCTGACGCTCGACGAGCTCCGCATAGTCGAAATTGAAATTGCTTCACCTGAGTGAACTCCTGTACATATAGAAAGAAAGAAGAAAGAAAGAAAGAAAGAATTTATTATGTTCAAATGTACAATTTAGTTGAGTCCTGACTCCTGAACTAGTGTGAACTGTATTTCGGGAGTCAGTACCTGTATATGAACTCGTGTTTCATTTGGGATAATTTTATTCAAATAAATATGAAAAAATGTCACATGGAGACACAACAAAAGTACCTATATTCTGTAAAGAAAGTATGAAGGTATTCTATAAGTAGGTATGTATTATTTATTAGCGACAATACTTACATGTTTTAAAATAGGAAATAGCGATGTAAAATGATAAAATTACATATGAAACGGTGCCCCTAATAAATAACCCTATAGAGAGGGTTGTGTACAAAAAGCTTAAAGAACAGCCGCCTCTATACAACGAAAATTCTTTATATTTGAATCAGCCTGTCAACGAATAATGTAAAATTATGAAGTTAGAAAAATATGGCGTAATTTAAGAAGCACTTTAATTCCTTAATTACAGTTGAAGCTTCAAGATAAAATTCTAATTATGGTAATTAATCAAATAACGATTTTAATATAGCGCCTAACAGCCCAAGAGTTTCAGGAAATTCTCAAAACTTCGCAGACTCGATGCCCATAGCACGGATGATACCGATTTTAAAATAAGAAGATTGATGTAGAATTCTTTGCGTTTCTTAATATACTTTTTTTTTGTTTGAATATCTAA
The DNA here is from genome assembly GCA_963935595.1 of Schoenobius gigantellus. Lineage (NCBI taxonomy): Eukaryota > Metazoa > Arthropoda > Insecta > Lepidoptera > Crambidae > Schoenobius > Schoenobius gigantellus. The sequence goes on along the minus strand of OZ012555.1, from coordinate 6,323,906 downwards.
TTAAGTTTAACAACTTTATGTACAAGTATTAAAATTGTTAAATTAGAATTTCGTTGGAGTAGAGATATAATATTCCAAATTGATATCTACTTTAGATAGCAATTTCATAATCTTTATCTATTTAGTAATTTTTTTTTAAAAATCGCTCTTAGTCTACATTATATGTTTTTAAGCAACCCCATTTAACACCAATTTAAAAAGGAAGCATTAATTCGACTCATATAATATTGATATATAGTCGGAACTAAAAGTTTTTCACATAATAATAACCAATTAGAGCTTCCAAACCAGTACACAAAAATTTTAAAGTTGAATCTATATTATTGTTTTTTTTTTTTGAGAGACCTATGCTGTTAGCCGCAGATGGCTATTACAGCTTCACCTTGATTATTATAAGACAGCGAGAACTTTGGTGGGTCCTCAAGCCTCGTTTGGCAAACCTAACCTGATGGATTTCTAGCTCAGAGCGGCATCACCACGGGAGTGTCCCGCTCTCTGAGTAGAGTCCGGTATCCGTTATATCCGGTACGGGAAGCGGCGAACTCGAGCGCGCCTCTAAGGCTCGGACGCTCGAGTTCGCCGTGTAGCGGAGTCCACCCTCCACTACAAGCGACCAGGCACATATCTGTACCTTGTATATCGCAAACTATCTAGACCCGGCCTTCGCACTCTTGTTCTACGAGTGTGGTCTGTGGATCTAGTGCGTGGATGTACAGTGTTTGATAGTCGGTTGGAAGGAGGAGGGAGAAGGTCGTTCGCTCGTGTAATCGAGTCGGGGGATCGTGGATGTTCCTCGGTCGACGACTTTTGGCCACTACACTACGTAAGGGGGTGTAATCGGCCGCCTAGTCAAGGGAGTTAGGGTGGACGGTGGCGCTAGCGAAGTAGCGTTGGAACATATCGGGAGTGTGGGATTATTGTTTGTCTGTGCATTCTCATAAACAATTGTTACAGTTGCTTGTCTCTGGTCTGGTTTGGCTTATCTATATCATACCGGGTCAGGTTAGATTTGTGTGGGTTAAGTGAGGCTGCTATCAAATGCAACAACAATTCGGGTGCTATCAGTGATCGGAGTAAGTAGAGCTATTTATTTTTCGTACTTGCGATACGTTGCATTAATATGGACATTCCGGCAACGCGTCGCTGATTAAGGCCTCGTTTACGGAGACGCGGGGCGTCGCGCATCGCGTGTGGCATAGCGTCTCGCGGCGCGTCCGACGTTTTTTATGTTTACGGTGGGGCGGCGCGTGAAGCGGCACTCATAATTGCACGCGTAAACACAAACATATGGCAATGTACGATGTTGTTCATAGAGATGCGAGACGGGTAGCATGGCGGCGACCGCCGCGGTGCCCGCCGCAGCACCCGCGGCGCATCCACAAACGTGTAGCGAAGCACGCGGCGAGCATCACTTCATCGAGAATTGTCGCTGCGTGCGCCGCCGCGATAAACGCCGCGTGAGACGCGGCGGTGCCATCCGCGGGCTCGGCCGTAAAAAACGAGCCATTTCAAGCAAAGGCGTGTAAAATCGCTTCTCCGTAAACACACTCATACAACGCCATATGTTTGAATTCTGTGCGGGCCGCGCCGTGCAACGCCCCGCGTCTCCGTAAACAAGGCCTTAGTTTAGCAACGTCGTGTGCCCACTACCAATACATAAGACAAGCCTTCTTTTATCCTTGTTATTAAAAATCAATATAATTTATTCAAATCCCCGAGTAGTCGGTAAGAATCCCGGGGAATCTCCATTTTCATATCAACGTTAGCGGTCAATAAACCCCTACCTATTCCGATCACTGTAGATAATATACATGACAGACGACACGTGTCCGATTCTTGTGTATATTTGGAGGGTAGTGGAATAATCCACTGACTCAGTGTTGCATCTAGTTAAGTTAGTTAGCCGTTCACCCTCGCCATCGGCACACCTGCGCAGACGTTCTGCTGCCCATGCTCAAGAAATACCGTTCGGTGAACGTTTCAAGTTATTATTGTTGAACCCTAATTAATTACCTCGTTCGACAAGTGATTGCTGTGCTGTGCTTACAATCAAGGATTGCGGTGCCTGTCACAAACGAGGTGGTGGTTGATAGACAAAGGTAAATAATTTGATGCGAGTTCGCTATCACCACATTCTCCCCCTGTTAAGTGGACTGTGGAGTGCCAATTAATGGCTCGAGTATGCACTTTCAAAAATGCAAACTGCATTTTGCTGCGCACTGCTTAGAGTTGAAAGTCCGACGCAAATGCATATATTTTATTGAAATATTGTTTCGAGCGTTAATGGTTTTACCCCCCTAAACCTTTACGAAATTAGACACTTTTGTCGTCTCATTGCATTCATTATACCTTAATCTATGTTTGTACGTTTTGTTTTTTTTGTAATTCAGTAAAATTTTGTCAAAAAAAGATAAAATGCTCGAGGTAGTTTTTAAGTCTAAAATATAGATATTTAGATGCAATATAATAATTTATATTCTGAGCAATATTACTTCAAATCAAAACATAGAAACCTAGATCTTTATTATATCTCCAAAAATTATGAACATTGGACTATGTAAAGAGAGAGAAAAGGGTTATCGCTTTTTATATGAAAATTTACAGCTTCACAATCCTCTTAATAATCACGGAGATAGGCTTGAGTGTGTCGCTCTCTTGATAACCGACGGGGAGTAGCTTCAGAATGATTAAGCTCTTCGCTTACCGTATTGTCATCATTCATGTCTTCATAATTCGAGGACTCCTCATCATCAAAATGAACATTCCCTGAAGGGCTCTGGTAAATTTAGTAGACAACAATACGGCAGTTCATACGCTACAGGGAAAAAGTGTACAAAATTCAAATTTTGTTTATGCATTTGAACTTAACATAAAATAATAGTATGTAAAGTATCTGATTTTCCTACGGCAGCGTACGAAACCGAAGAGTTTCGGTAAAAACTTTTTTGTATTTGTACGAAAACAGTTGCGATTAAAGACTTTTGTGTACTCTGATGCCATTAGAATTTTATCTATTTATTCTTTTTTTACACAATTTCTGTACAGATGCGGACTTAATGCCTGGGGTATTTCCTTGCAATTAGCCTTGTGGTGGTGCAAAGACAGAAAATGGCACATACATCTACCGAAAAATAAAATGTGAAGGACGAAAAGAGAGTTTAAACATCAAATCACAAATAAAATATTAAAATTAACAAATATATATCTAAAATGTCTACGTGACTATTGTCTGCAAATGCCCTCATAATTGTCGAAAAGCAACAATCCTATTAAGATCGTTATTATGGCGACTAACTTAGGTAAGACGATGGCAGCTAGCCAGACGGGCTCAGAAGCCCTACCACCAACCAAACCGAGCAGAAAAATTCTGCCCTCGTGGGGAACCGAACCCCGCACCTCCCGATCAACATCCGGTGTTCTCAACCACTACACCAGTGAGGCGGTGACTACATTTTAAGCGCACTGGGAACGCCGAAACGCTATCATATTTCCTTAAATTAAATACTTTACCAATAAATGAAAAGATTCGTTGTAGGTTGAAGCAATATTTAAAGCATTTATTTTAAACTAGCTGTGCCCGCGAACTACGTTTCGCCTTAATTTATTTTTTCCCGACATCTTCAACAAATATCGTTAATGTACACAGAAATAAATACAAAAACTTAACAAATTATATACTGAAACCTTCCTCGAGAATCACGCTATGGAGTGGTGAAAACCGCTTGAAAATCGGTGCAGAAGTTTTTGAGTTTATCGCGAACAGACAGACAGACAGACGCGGCGGGGGACTTTGCTTTATAATATGTAAGGAAGTGAGCAACGCTACAACATAGAAAAGTCCATACCAAATATGCCGTCATTTCATGTCATCTTCCGTTTAATATAGGCGTCAAGAAGCAAAGTTAATTCTGAATCGATTACTTGCGTTGTTTTGACGGTCCTCGCGAAGTCAAAGCTTCGACTTAACAATTTACAAATGGGAAACTGTCGCGCTCACTCCGAACTTTGGACAAAGTAAGAAGTGTCTGTTCTGTTGTACGAAGTTTCGGCGCGTGACCATTGAACTGGTACTGGTGACGTCGCATCCAAGGAGCCAATAATATGGTTCTGCCACATTGTCGCTAGGGCTGCCACTTTTCAAAAGAAGTATTAGATTTAGAAGATTTAGAAATATCGTTTTTTTTCAAATATATTTTTCATGACTGAAAGGTGCGCGAAAGTGATATGGGATAAATAGATGCTTGTAAGTAAAGAGAGAAAACATAAAATGGCATTATTCCGGAACGGTTGCTTTTCTTTACAACAAAATGCAACCAATGCAAAGGAAACTCAAAAGCAAAAATATAAAAATACCTTTTTAGTTTTAAGAATTAAGTTTGCATTGATAACCTCCGTTGAAGCTTACACTATCTAATTAGTTTGTCAGTTAGCGCCTTCTCAAAATTAGAAAATAATCACAATTTTCAAGACTAAAAAAGTGTTTAATTTTTCCATTTTGGTTTGGTTTTATTATCAAAACTCCCACTAAACATCCTCCCAAAAATGTTGTTTCGGTTGACACCACTCTGCCTGACCCGGGGATATCGATGATCAACCCGTAGCCCGGATATGCACGCGGCAAACTCGTAGACTCCGGGTCAAACCCGGAGGGGTGGCAGCCATAATTGTCGCGAATATCATTGTTTCATTATCGCGTTTAGCATTGCTACCGCTATTAATGTTTTACGGCATGGTGTAGGTATTGCTTGGCCAAGCGTATCGCGACAACGCAAATATGGCTAAATATGCTAGTGCAATAATGCGCGCTATCGCAATAGTATGTTCGTGGTATGGAGTTTGTCTTTTACGTTTTTGTTTCTCATATAGCTAATAACTTTCTAGCTATCATTCTTCTTATCAACTAAAATACTACCAGGGGCCGTACTCTTAAAATCGAACTTACGATATATCGGCGCTTCATCGTGTCGTTTGCTCCTCTAACTCGCATGTTTTGTTTCGCTTCTGTCGCTCGACGGAACGACCGAACGAACGATTGACATAAGCGAGCGTCATAACCCTACTCTTAAAATCGAAGGTTCGTCTATCTAGTGACAACGTTGATACATTTCACAGACGAACATTCGGAAAATTTACGAACATTTCAACGACACCTATTGAGGTATCGTTGAAATTATCGTAAAGCGAAAAGGGCAGCGTAATTTATTCAATGTTGAATTTCACTCCTATCATTAAAATTTCTCTGTCTCTATTGGAATTTTTGCAATTATTGTTCATAATATTTTACGGTAATAATAAAGTAAGTACTCAAATAGCACTAATTATTTAATAATTTCTAATTAATTATGGATTTTTTAATTTTATTGATTTAAATGCTTTAAAATAAGAAAATGAAGAGAATACTGCAAGTACAGTCCGAAGTTTTTTCTAATATTTTTAAATATAATGCGTAATTTCTCGAAAGTATCTTTAAATGTTATCTTTTATAAAGAAAAAAGCTTGTATTTATGAAAAGCGTTGGAGCCATTTTAATGGTATGTATTTTGCTTTCAGACATTCGTTATATAATTAAACTAGCTGTTGCCCGCGGCTTTGTTCGCATGGAAAGTGATTATATTTACAGATTTAAAAACTGTATAAATATGTATGAATAATTTATTCATGTTTTTAAACGTATTTATTTATTATTAATCAATAGTCCATTAAATAAGGACTTTCATACAAACTTTCAACACTTATTTTACCCCCTTAGGAGTAACATTTACATAAATGTTGATATACGCTGATATAAAAGTTGTATATAAATACAACATTCACAGCTTTTTTGTTATTAGACAATCTATATACTTATATAAAAGGAGATGTTCCCATCTATAGACGCACGCACAGCCGTAACCGCTAATGGTAGAAACGTGAAATTTGGACAGTGGTTTTAATTTAATATGCGGACGCACACTAAGAAGGCATTTAAAAAAAATTAACCCTAAAGGGATGAAAAAGGGGTTGCATGTTTGTATGGAAACATATTTAAATTAGCAACGATTTTGATAAAACTTGAGATTCATGGTCTTAAAAATATTTCATTGAACACGTGTTTCATGGTTTATTGGAGTTACCCCTATTTTACACCCAAAGGGTCACCCCCTTTGGGTGCAAAATATGGGTAAAAGAAATAAAATAGGGGTTGAAAGTTGCTATGAAAAATATTTAAAATCTGCTCCAATTTCTATGAAATTTATTATTCGGGCTTAAATAGGCTACAAAATTATTTTTCCTACGAGAAAATTTAAATTCCCAAGGGAAAACAATAATAACGCGGGCGAAGCCGCGAGTGGAAAGCTAGTACTTTATAGGCACGCGCCGCCCGCCGGACCCCGGCCGGTACCGCCGAAACCGTATTGTCCGCAACGTCCCTACATTTTAAATCTGTAATATCTTCGAAAATATTCATTTATATTACATGCTGTAAAGGGCCAAATTGATCTATATTAAATGCACATTGTATTTAAGGTACTTAATTGGATAAGGATTAATACTGTATTGCTTAAAATCGCTTCGCAAATAAGCCATTATTTCTCGTAAAAAGTAAAGGATAAAAAAGGGTTATTGTAGGTTATCCCTAAGAGATAGATATATACCATCGCGGACTTTTTTGTAGACCTTTTTAAGGTGTACAATACTGTAGTAAATTATTTTGATTTATCTCGTAGAGTTCAGCCAGCGTTTGCAATCTAAGCGCAAAAAAAGTGTTTATTTACGACATCACATTAGAAACCTCTAAAATTATCAGGGTTTCTCTACTATACTATGCATGTATTATACATATAAGCCTTCCTCTTGAATCACTCTATCTATTAAAACAAACCGTATCAAAATCCGTTGCGTAGTTTTAAAGATCTAAGCATTTATATTATGTAGTGATGGATCCGACGACGACAACGATAACGCTAACGATAGCGTGTTTAGAGTAGGGCTAATCCGATATTATCGTTGTCGATTTTAAGAGTACGGCCCCTGACCTGGTTAAATAGTAGTTTGAATTTGAACGTTCAATATCGTTTTCATTAAGCCGTAATTAAAAAAACCGGTCAAGTATCGAGGGTTCCGTGCAGATTTATATAAGTTAGTTCCTAACTATACATGGTATATAAAGACCGAACGCGAAGCTAAAACCCACGTATTGAAGCCATCGTCAATATCATTTTTGTCTTCTAGACTATACTTGGGAAATGAATAGTTAAGTACCTACCGAGATATTTAATTTTAAAATGACAATTATTTTTTCGGGGTTTTTATAGCAAACTGTTTGGAACATTATTTGTTAATGTTCATCCAATGAAACATCAAAGAAGAAATCTGTTTTTATTAACAAAAAACGTTTTTAAATTACAACGCCTATAATGTAGGTACAACGCACGCTGTCTTTTGTCAATACGACGAGCCGCTAACTAAACTATGTATATCCGTAGCGCGCTTTACGTTGCGTAGTACATTTTGAGTTGTTTTTAAAGTGAAACTTTTTTACATCGCCTTAAATATTTTCGTTCATCTATCGCATGTTGCATTATACTAAAACATGAGATCTTTAATTTCACTATTTCATGTTAGTCGAGATTGGTCTATGTGTTAGATCTTTAATGGACTTTGAATGGTCCTCGTTTGTTCACTGTTCTTTGTTTTTCAATTATTTTGCTAGTTTTAAGATTCTTTTATATTTTTTATAACTTTTAGTTATAAAAAATAACTAAATGGTAACCTATCTTAATTTCGAAACTTTCTTGTTCGAATTTCATTTGTTGCAAACGGTTAACCGACGTCTTTTTTGCCATATGTATTGTTTGCCATATTTTTAAATCATCGAAATATCATTTTACATAGGACTTATTTTACCGAACAACGTTTCACCGATTTTCAGAATATTTCTTTTACTATTGGTCGAAGTTTCTTTTGAACTTTTTTCATTTGCCATATACTTTCACTTCACCAAAACAATATTTTACCCAATATTATTTGGCTTAAATGTTACATTGTTGTGTATCTACTTAACCTCTGTGCTATTACATCAAAGGTAACGAATGAGCCAGGCCATGCAAAAAGTGCAAGGGGTGCAGGGGGGCGCAGCCCCCCTTGCTCGGGGGGGTCGGGGGGTGGAAGCCCCCCTCAAGGAAAAGATTTTACAGGATAAAACGGGATAATATCTAGGTTAGGTTAGGTTAGACATTGTGACCACGCACAGCGGAGCGAGCCAAGCATCAAACTGCATGTCGCATGCTGCATGCTTGCTTGCTTCTTTGTTAGCATGTTCGGAAACACAATACTTCGAACAAATGTTATTTCGGTTAAGCATAACTTCCGTAAAAAAAATTTCGACCAAATGAAACTATGGAATCTGAAAAAAAGTACAAACGAAAATCGGAATTTTAATAATATGGCAATCGTGTTTTAGTTAAATAAAAATATGAAAGATAAAAAAATTTACTAATGTTTTCGACAAAATAATATTCGAACTAAAAAAATTCGTCTTTAAGATAGGTAACCATCAAAAATGTGTACAAAGCACTGATATTCTGCCACAACCTAAGGGTGGCAGGCAGTCAAATAGCATAAAATGGGAGTAAACAAATTAATTAATGATTCTGACATAAAAATAATGATTATTACCTAGAGGTGCTGTTTGGAATTTGGGCTATGTTTGTGTGTGTGTGTGTGGTATAGCATTCATGTACACTCCAACCATGTACCCACCAGACCGCGAGCGAAACAATCACCAAAATCACCATTCTAGATTACGAAATCCGCCACCATTTAATACCTTAAACCGAATAATTTTTCGAAAGTTTTGAGATAAATGCCTGCGATCTGAAAAAAAGTTTCACTTGCATCATGGTTTTTTTTAAACCTAAAAAATAATTTTCGTCTCCCATCAATATTTTTTTGAGTTAATTTTAATGATCTGAATGCATAGACGTGGGCTTCGTTATGGGTCTTTTTACACCCTGTATACATATTTAGGCTTTTCACATTTTTTTCTAAACGTGTGCTACAAGCCCTTGTTTCTTGCCAAATTGCATGATTCTAGGTCAACGGGAAACACCCCATATTTTGATTGCCTTGTGAAACCGCAAATTTTGCGAAAATACGTTGAATTACAAGTTTGATTTTTAACAACTGAAGAGACCGTACACGCAAGTATTTTGTTTTATTTCAGTTTGATATCTTCACGTGTTTCCTGAGGAAAAGGGTTTTGACAAACAGACGGAAAACAGCGTGTTCATCAATGAGCGTTTTTATACGTCACGACTATTTAGCAAAACGAAACACACGCACATTCTCTTTACCCGCAAATCACAAATAGAAAGGAAGTTGTAATGAATGTAAACATTATCAAAAAAGCTCATTATCTAGAGTATATTGTACTTTATAATAGTAACAGACTTCGTTTCAATAGAAGCTTGTCAAATAAACCGCGGACATTTGATTAATTCTCTTCGCAAACTGTCAGTGGTGTGTCAAAGTTTAGATTAAAACCAAATTTATAACCAATAATTTTATCCCATTTCTCATTTGCCTTCCAGATAAGGTAAATGAATAAATAAATAATTAACCAGCTTTTAGAACGGGGTCAAGGATTATTTCTAGATTGTTTAAATTGGGGTGAGCATTTATATAAACACGCATTTCGCTGCTATGGACCTAGCAATTTTTAATAAAATAAAAAAAATGTTGTGGCACAGACGTTAAGTACGTGCTTGCCTGAAATCAAATAAATGTTATTCACTGGGTGCGAAGTACTAGGTGGGGGGGTATTGACATCTATCGCATGTATCATGATGGCCCAAAGTAGAAATAATGAAAGTGAGAGATAGAAGCGAAGTGAAAGAACGATAGGTGCGGAGTGGGGAATACATAGCTCCACTGCAGCTGCACGCTACAGTTTCATCATCAACAGCTCATATACGTCCCCACCGAGGGGCTCGAGCCTATCCTAAACTAGGGCGATTAGGCCTTAGGTCGACTTCCACACAACCTGTAAATAAATTCTTTCTTCACAGGTGTGTGCAGGTTTCCTCACGGTGTTTTCCTTCGCCGTAAAAGTGTCGAATAAACGTATTCAAATTCAACAAAATTTGGATACACATTGGTACGTGGCGGGGTTCGAACCGCTACCTCCAGATTGGAAGGCGACGGCTTTACGCACTGGGCCATCGACGCTTAGCTACAGTTTATTCCGCGTTATTATATGTTTTATTTACGACTTTGGTATTATCTTATAATCATACCATATTGTATCATGTGTATCATTTTGTATAAAAACGATTTTATCTTTATTAATGAATTTCAATTTGACTAGATTATAGGAAGTTTAGTGTATTATTGATCCAACGTACAATGACTACTTAGCCAAGGCGAGGCGTGGTCATGTTAGCTATTTTCTATATAAAAGAAGAGGCTATGCATTGCATGTTAAAAATACTCTGGGTGCTTAAGCTGTGATCTCTTTTAATGTAATTTTTGAATAAAATACAAACTTCACCCTCATTATTTAAAAGGGTTATGCTGAGAGCTTCAGGAGTGTTGATTAACCTTTTAAGAGACCACGTAATTGTATCCGGCGTTTTAGAGGGGCTTACGCCCCGCCTTGGTTGTCCGTCCCAAGCATACAGGTTAATACAGGATCAATTTTGCATCATTTCAAAAACAATCGATACCTGAGGCTTCAACACAACAAAAGCAGGACAATAACTGCTGGTTTACCAGAGGGAGAATCGGTACTAAGTCTTCTGCGAGATTACCTCTTTCTAACTGTCGCTGTGTTCTGCTTTGAAAGATAAGAACCGAGACACAGTTTCTGGCAGCGCAAAGCGGCATATGATAGCCGCTCTGGCAATGATGCTACCACCAGACCTACTCTCGTGTCGTTGTTGACTTATAGTCTACCCCGGGACCCCAATTTTTGCCAGTGTCACTAGCCTAAGCGTTACCCTTTTTTTCGAGGGGAAATGCGCAACCGCACCGTACCCACCATTGGCTAGACAGCGAGGGTGTGTGTGGCTCACCCGGCAGAGTGCCAGGCCTACCCACTAAAAATCCTCGGTGTTCTCCCTGCCTTTTTGGGCGCATGTGATAGGGTCCACAATGCGACACCACTACTCACGCGTCCGGGCTAGTCCGATCAGTTGATGGGGCTATCTATCGCCAAGGGGGGATTGTCCGAAAACACCAGGACAATCCCCAAACGGAGGAAGCCCTACGGCGGCGTGCACAGGAGCCGACCGTGCACGCAGGCCTCACGGCAAGGTCATCAGACAGGTATTGCTTGAGCGAATGCCCGCCTTCTCCTGCCTCTCCGTCTGCGGCGGAGGGAAGCGGCATGAGGATCTGCCTCCCACTTCCTCTCCGTAGCCTCCTTTTGCGAAATAACATCTTCGCAGAAGGAGGCAACAGCCCCCCATTCCGCTTCGCTGCGGAATGTATCAATGTTAAAAGACTTGACATCATCTGGGACAGGTATGTACAAGGTAAACGGATAATTTACATGAAAATAATGACTTTTATTTCTGCATTCTATGTATTTCAAGAACAGTTTGAAAGGAAGGACGCGTGAGAAAACGTTTGCGTGTGTATTTGCGATGTCAATTGAACGGCTGTGTATAGAGGGAGTGTGCTGCACGGTGGAAGAGGGGGTAGTGCAGACTCCAGCTGCAGATGCAACCGCCCTTTCTCCGAGCAACCATGAGGAGGCCGACACAAGAATCTAAGCTCGTGTGACTGATGCATCGCGCCAGGGACACAACCGTGTGTTAGTCAGAGTCTCCGACACAGACATTATTGTAATCGCCATTTCATGTGTGCATCGTCTGCCAGAACTAATGGAGCTCTGGATGCACATACAGGCGGGTAAAAAGAGCACAATTATGTCTTTGAATTCTTTTTAATTTTATTTTATTTTATTCAGAAACCAACAGCATATTCATAATACAAAATTTACATATTATAATACATTTTAGGATGCCAATAACAGGTTTCGCAAAAAAGTACTGTACGATAACTAAGAACAGACTAAAAATTAGCAATAAGAGAAAATACAGTGAAGTACAAAATTTTACATAATCCCATACAGGGTACGAATGTAAGTTTTTGTGTTTTTGTGTATGTGTATGAGTGTGTGTGAATGTACTTGTGTGTGTGTGAGAGAGTGTAAAGGGGCGCGGGTGTACAGATAGGGAGCCCCAAATATCCGATGTAATTGTTTTAATAGCTTAATGTGTTAATGGTTTTAAATTTGTTTTTAATCAGTTTTTGAAATGTCATAGAAGAGTATTGAAATGGATCAATATCGGAAAATTGTTTGTCATAAAGTGTAAATAAACGAGAAATAGGAGAGTTCCTTGCGTATTTTGTTCTATAATATGGTACCTGGAACAGTTTTAATTTTGCATGTCTGCTACGGCGCAGAGGTATATTCAAGTTAAATTGTTAATAAAAGCATAACAATGTTATTAAAAAGAATTCAGTCATAATTATTTTACTTTTAGTGTTGAAATTACACAAAATGCACATGTTTACTTGAATTTTAAGTTTTAGTCTTAACGTATGGGTCTAGAATTACTTTTCAAAATATGTGGTGTCCATGGTTCTCTCAAACAAAAAGATTCCCGACTCCTGGCCTAATATGTAATGCCGTAATAGCCCTTCCGCTTCTGGCCCGCTTTTAGTGTGCTGAGGCACGGTAATAGTATATATTACGTGCCTCAGCACACTTAAAGCGGTCCAGAAGCGGAAGGGCTATTACGGAATTACATATTGGGCCAGGAGTCAGGAATCTTTTTATAATAGTATATATTACCGTGCCTCAGCACACTTAAAGCGCAGACACGTTTAGCGTTAGAGGTATAGTGATCACCTACTGCGCAACGGGTCGCGGGTTCGATTCCCGTACGGGACAAATGTTTTGTATGGCCTACGGAAATTCGTTCCGGTCTGGGCGTATGTGCATGTGATATTCTGTTTGTAACTGCACCCACGACACAGGAGAAAATCCTAGTGTGGGGCGACGTTTTTTTTAAAAAAAAAGCGGGCCAGAAGCCGAAGGGCTATTACGGCATTACACATATACTATTACCGTGGCTGAGGTCTCGAGTAGGCGCGGTGTCGGATTACCTGCCGATATTCCCGCTAATTTCCTTTGTAGTCACATGTATTGTGAGGCCTACTCAAACTTGCCTGTCTTCACGAGACGACATTGTTCCGGTGGTTTTCAGTGACCGAACACACAGGCGTGATCCAAACTTGTCCAATTAGGTTGGCAACTTTGTTTTATAATACATTACCGGAGACTACTTGATTAGCATGTATTTGGAATAAAACTTAATTGCCGGCTGAAAGTTACATCGTGGAAGATATTTGGAGAGCTGACGATGTGACTGTCATGAACGGCGAATTAATACAAAGGTAAAAAAACCGACTTCATAAACACTAAAACGTTAAAAATAATATAAGAAGAAAATAGGTACAGACAACATCACATTTTTATATTGAGGTCGGTGCCAAATTTTAAGACTTTCTAGGAGATCATCGTTTGGCACCGACTTCAATATAAAAATGTAATTTTGTCTGTACTTTTCAATGTTTTTGAATTCGGTTTTTATTTTTTTTTATTTTCTTAACATTATTTTTAGAGTATGAAATATTACCTACTATTATTATATTATAGTATTATTATATACTCTTTAAAATGAAATCAAATAAACTTCCATAAACCTCAACATAAAGTCAGTAACACCCTTGAACATCCAAAAAGTGTTCAATAATTTGCATAGCACTTTTATTGGAAACTGAACTGATGGCATCTCAAGGCACAACATTAATATTGATGAGCTTAGCTCAGAATATAAATAAGCAGAGATAAATAACGCCGGCGGCCCGTGGAACTTAACTTTAAGTTGAGATCAATTCAGTCACGGACACACACTCAACTTTGTCTATTAACATAGGAACTTTTCTGAAAGTTTCACTTGAAGTATTGCTCATTATTAGGGACCGGATTATATGCATTTGCATACTTGCATATGCATTTGCATATTTAGGCCATCCTCAGCGGTAATAGCATATTTACCTCAGATCTAGTTATGATGCATATCATCGGTACATTTACAATATTTTTTCGAGTGCAGTGCACTCACCTTGCGTTCAGAAATGCGATAAAAGTTTTAGTATCCTGAATCCGATCAAATTTAATAGTCACAAAATATAAGGGCTATTGAGTAATAATTATTGTGACTTTGGTCGGATTCGCGATATTAATACTTTTATCGCAATTCGGAACGCAGGGTCAGTAGAAACTATAAGTGCCAACACAGCACCCCAAGATCAAATGTTTAGCTCACTTATAAAAATATTTTAAATGATCGAAGACACAATCTTACCACTGAACATTTGAAACAATACTTGACTGTTTACGTGTACAAAAATAATGAATAATTAAAGTAATGTAATGTTACTGTGCCTATTGTCGCCCATCAAAGGACAATTTACTTATTGTTTGCTGATTTTGAAATAAAAATAATGCAAACTTACTTTTCTACTTTTCTTGGTGCATGATTCTGGGTTAACGGGATTAAGCTCAGCGAGGGTTTGATTCCCTTCTGAAATCGCAAAATTCGCGAAAACATACGGTCATATATGTTGCGAACTCCTTCCATGAGCCGCATCCTTTTTTATTATGTTTCTTACAATAGTAAATTTTAATTTCATTTTTGAAATGTATCGTTTTCCGCTCCGTTGCCAAGGTTGTTTTTTATTTTGTCTGTTTTGTTTCTCATTGTTGTACCTCAATTTACTGTATTCTCTCATTATATTATTTTTATCTCAGTTAATCGTTTCATTATACAGTCCACCCGTCTGTTACAATATCTTTTGATCTTGTTGACTAACAAGTAAGATACTTTCCCGACTGAAAGAGGCCGTAGATCCTAGTATTACTTGGTATAAAGGATAATGTCGAAAATCGCCCCATGACCAAGAAAGATTTGATTTACGTCATAATTATATCCATACTAGCTTTTGCCCGCGACTTCGTCCGCGTGGTAATCCTTTTTGATTCTATTTACAAATTCCCCCAGCTCAAACTATCTCCATACCAAATTTCATTTAAATCGGTTCAACGATTATTGATTCTGCGTACAAACTTCCACCCCTCTTTTCTCCCCCTTAATGGGTGATTTCTGCGATAAAAGCTATCCTATGTCCTTTCCTGGGACTCAAACTATGTCTATACCAAATTTCATCTAAAGGTCTTTGACTGACAGACAGACAACGAAGTGATCTCATCACCAATAAGGATTCCGTTTTTCCTGCTGAAGTACAGAACTCTAAGAATGGGAAAATTTGTAGGTTTTTCCATAATATTGCCAAATCCAAATTTTGTACTTAATCTAAATATAAAAATCTCGTGTCACAGTTTTGGTTATCGAACTCCTCCGAAACGGCTTGATCGATTTTATGACTTTTGTGTATATTTGATAAGTCTGGGAATAGGTCGTAAGCTATTTTTTATACCCCTATACGACAAGGGTGGCCCTCCAGACTTTTTTGTCAATTTTTTTTACACATTTTTATATTTTGGCATCAAAAAATACTTATAACCCTAAATTTTCACCCTTCTACCACCAGACTCCATTTTCAATAGCGATATTAGTATTTTTACTTGCGTACGGTTCGCGGACACAGCTAGTAAGTTTAGAAGAAGTCACATAAAAATACAAAATCGTCTGTCTATAGCTGACTCGTAACAAACCAAATACGCAGCATAAGCTACAAAAAGTGAAAAGCGCTAGGATAACAATCAGAAATTGACAAATGTTTGGCAACATAACTGAGGCTAAGACTTCTTCGAAGCCAGGCTTTGATTTACGATGAAATAAATCGTGTGATGTCTCCAAATACTTATTTCGTAGGTCTTGCCAATTTTTATACTGACTACGTGACTATTTTCATATTGACAGACACTTGTAGTGTTTTAGTGTAACAATGTCAAAAGCCTTAAAAGCTTACAATTCAAATTAGTTTTTTGTTTATCAGAAGACCAAAATAAAAATTCACAACTTTCTCATATTAATATTTAAGATTGTGCAGTTTTTTTTATCGCTACTAAGTTGGCAAACAAGTAAACTGCCCATGCACCTGATGGTAAAAGGTATCAGTCACCTATAATACATGTGACTCTTGTAAGATTCGCAGTAAAACTGCAACCCCCACAAGAACCACAGTGTACATTGCCAACTTGTGACATCAGATGTAAAGTCACGGTACCCAGTAATTTCAATGCCATATCTTACCCTTCAAACCGGAACACAGCAATGCAAGCACTGCTGCTGTGCGGCAGAAATAGGTAAGACGGAGGTACCCACGACCCTGGTATAGACTCTATACCAGGGTCGTGTGCTTGGGTACCTCCGGTTTCTTTGAAAAAAGCTAATTAAATTGAAAAAAGGAATAAATCAAGAAAGATTTCGTCTCGGGTGGAGATCAAATCCGCGTCCTCAACATACCATGTTGACGCCTTTACTACTCCGCCACCGAGCTCTTGCCAGTCCCGACAAGCCACTAGCCACCGTCAGTCACTTTGCCGACCTGCAAGGTGCTTCTTCACACCTCTTTTAAAGGACCGAAGGAGATTGTAAGAAGGAGGGAACACACGTGCTGGCGGGGAGTTCCTTTTTTTGATTGTGCAACATAAAAATGAGTTGCCAAATTCCTTAGTTCGCGTAGGAATGGTAGTCACAGTAAGACGGTACAAGTATTCCTTTAAGGAGAAAATTCGCGGAAAAAGCTTCAGAACACTCGTCGTGGTGTAGGCGATAGAACGTGTCGCAACATTGCGATGCAATTGCAGAGGTTCAAAAGGGTTCAAGGTTATTAGTCACCTCTACACCGCTAATAATGCGTGTTGCTCGCCGCTGTAACATATCATACATCCATCTGATGTCACAAGTTGGCAACGTACACTGTGGTTCTTGTGGGGGTTTCAGTTTTGCTGCAAATCTCACAGGAGCCATATGTATTATAGGTGACTGTTACCACTTACCATCAGGTAGGCAGTTAGGTTGTTTTCCAACTTAGTTGCAATAAAAAAATTAACAATATTGATTGCTCTACTTTATTGCGATATTTCATAATAGGGAAAAACACATAGCTATAAAGAAAAAATCTGTAATTCTTAAATTATAAGAAGTTAGTTATTAGGAACGTATCCTTAGAGAAGTTTGTACGGAACCATCGATGCGCGAGTCTAACTTAGCCGGTTATTTAATTGAATTAGCACTAAAAATGTCAAAAAAATACTATTGATTTAATACGGTTAACTTCAGTTTGAATGAAACTTGTTTCAAATTGTATTCATTCATATCAGTCTCTGCATAATATTTTTACGCCAACATATTGGTCAGTCCAAAGCTCTTCATACGTAAACTGAATTGGAGTTTTAATTGCAAAACCTCAGCAGTGACCAGACATGAAAGCCTCGGTTAAGTGACGCTTTCATCACAGTGAGCCAATTTTACTCTTCCACAAAAAGAACTCGTGCAATATGCGTGGGTAAAACCAGCAGTTTGGCGTTGTGAAAAGTACTTGTATCGTTTTTCTTTACGCTAAACTAAATGAACTCTCTTAAAACTAAAGGAATACTTAGAACTAGAGTCATATGCTGCTTACTGAATAACTATCTTACCTATTTCTGCTTACGTCGTCTATGTGGGTGTGTTCGAGTTTTAAGGGTAAGACAGACAGTCAAATTACTGAGGGACCCTGGGGGATCTTGTAGGGATTATATATTACATGTAGGTACTAGGTACATATACTTGTATGAAGTTATTTACTCATAAATTCTGAGTGGCACATTTAAAGCGGTCAGTGTGGGCAAGTCTAAGACAAGAAAAACTGCAACCATTAATTTAAAAAAAAAGTTTAAAAACCCCCGACCCAAAAAATCACTCTAAAAAGTATAAAAATAATCTTTTTTTACTTGCCTTTTATAACTTGATTAAAAGTACCTATTTGTTTTTAAGATGAGAATCGCCGCGACGGGGACAACTAGCCTATACACTATTATTACTAGCGTACTAGTCTACACTATTATTATAAAGAGGGAAGATTTGTATGTATGTGTTATAGTCAATCCTCGAAGCTCCGGCGCTCCTAGGTTTGACTAGTCAATCCTCAGGTCTGACTTGAAGTCTTAGTCAAAACCCAAACAAATGAAGTGTTTCGGCCTCTGACTAAAGAATTTTCGTCAAACCTAGGAGAAACTAATTTGGTCAGGCAAACGTCAAAACTCAATTTAATGAAATCGGGGTTTGACCAGTCAAACTTCAATTAGGTATTAGAAAGTCAGTTTGTTAAATTAGGTGTAATAAAACGTTTTTTTTTATTTTAACTCGTCGTCTGTAACGTAGTATTGTATGTTTTTTGCATTGTATATTTCTGATAATGGCTTAATCCATATTTTTTCGTCCCCAAAACCCACAACATCGTAGCATTTGAGACGGCGATACTGTAGAGACGTTTTCTTTTTATCTAGGTACTTTAGCAGATTCTACCTCACAGATAATTTGCTCATACATCTGTTTATTTTTTATATGAAATGAACACTTATTATCTTTATTCAAATTATTAATTTTCTCCGTAAACTTCACTTTTGAACCTTCTTCATTCACTTTTTCAGTAACACCACTATTTGATTCACTCATCTTTAATCTTACACACCCGCACGCTTAATGTCAAAACATGAAATGATAAAATAATTTACAGAGAAAGCATAAACTTGCTTGCATGAACACTTGCAAGTATAAATTTGTTTAAACGTGTTACAAGTAGGTACAGTCGACGTTTGACCGAGTCTGCCAGTCGCTTCTAGGATCGACTAGGCAAAGCCCGAAACAGATTATTCTACTTTCGACGGTTGACTGAAAAGTTAGGAACTTCTAGGTTTAACTATAAATACTTTAATCAAAGGCAGAAATTGGAATTTATTTCGGGGTTAGCCCGAAGGCTTTGGCCAAACCTAGGATAAACCAGTCATTCCGCGAAGAGACTGCATATCGACCTTTGACTATGACATATGTATTTAACGAATAAACTCAAAAACTATTGAACCGATATCAAAAATTTTATCACCATTAGAATGCTACATTATCCTTGATTAACATAGGCTACAAAATTATTTTTCCTTCGGGAAAATATAAATTTCCCACGGGAAAATGAAAACAACGCCGGCGAAGCTGCGTATAGTAAAGCTAGTGTTATATAAATAGAATCAAACAAATCCTAAAAGAGCCTCGACAATGAAACCACCGCAGTGTCTTCTCTCTCGCAATCTAAAGTCATAAGTGCTCAGCGTTGGAATGGCTCAATTTAAACTGACGTTGACGAAGGTCCTCCCAAAGATATGGATTTCAACAATAATATCTCTTATTGTTCAGTCCAAGCATACAATTGTGGCGGGCTGACCCTTTTTAATAACGATTTGAATAAACAGATCACACAGCGTGGCAAAGCGATGCAGTGAGATATAATTTGTATGTTTGATTAGGATGTTGACTAATTTGTCCTCATGTCTAGTTGCTATCTAACGTTTAGTTAGATGGTAGGCTATATGTATATTATATTTCCACATTAAGGGATGTAAACCCTCGTTTATGCTGACAGAACCGGTTGCACCAATATATTAGTTTATTTATCCTTTACGATTTATCTTTTCTATTTAAAATTGGGCAGTGCAACCCATTCTTACGTATTGAGTTGATTTTTATGTAACTTTTAAACG
The DNA here is from genome assembly GCA_963935595.1 of Schoenobius gigantellus. Lineage (NCBI taxonomy): Eukaryota > Metazoa > Arthropoda > Insecta > Lepidoptera > Crambidae > Schoenobius > Schoenobius gigantellus. The sequence goes on along the minus strand of OZ012555.1, from coordinate 6,304,087 downwards.
TACTTATAAGATGTGGAAACACATATTTGCAACATTTCGCGATTTGTTCAGTTTGCTTGTCTGAACAAGCATACATTGACTCCTGCTTGAAAACTAAACCTATATCCAGGATGTTCTAGGAAACCTATACCAGCGAAGTTCTGTGGTCAAGAGGCACTCATATTCATCGACTGGAGCCCCATGTACGAGTATGTTCCGCAATATTTCGTTGTTTTCGAGATATAGCTTCTTTTTGTTTTATTTCAGATTTTTTAACTTTTAGGCTGTTTAGGTATAACTTTTTCTGAGTAGTGTTTTTTTGAAATATTTTTACCAGTATTATGGTTAACATGAGTATTAATCTGTAAAAATTCAGAAAACTAAATCTTAAGTTTAGAATTTGATCGCAAAGCTAAAGATTTTGTATGAGAGTTTACACTTAATTTCAGCTTTAAATAAAAAGACAAGTACTTACAACTGACCGGATAACTTATAAATAATTAAAAAAAAACCGGCCAAGCGCGAGTCGGACTCGCCCATGAAGGGTTCCGTAGGATTTATGACGTATTAAAAAAACTACTTACTAGGTCTCGTTCAAACCAATTTTTGGTGGAAGTTTGCATGGTAATGTACATCATATATTTTTTTTAGTTTTATCATTCTCTTATTTTAGAACTTACAGGGGGGACACACATTTTACCACTTTGGATGTGTCTCTCGCTCAAACTATTCAGTTTAAAAAAAAAATATGTTAGAAACCTCAATATGATTTTGAAGACCTATCCATAGATACCCCACACGTATGGGTTTGATGAAAAAAAAATTATGAGTTTCAGTTCTATGTATGGGGAACCCCCAAAATTTATTGCTTTTTTCTATTTTTGTGTGAAAATCTTAATGCGGTTCACAGAATACACCTACTTACCAAATTTCAACAGTGTAGTTCTTATAGTTTCGGAGAAAAGTGGCTGTGACATACGGACGGACAGACAGACAGACAGACAGACATGACGAATCTATAAGGGTTCCGTTTTTTGCCATTTGGCTACGGAACCCTAAAAATGGGTTTCTTAGCTCTCAAAATAAAATAAAAAAATTGGTAGGTACTACACAGGGCATTTTTACGTGGAAATGAAGTTCAAAGTTGATACAGTCATAAACCGTGAAATTTGTTTCATGTATTCGAAATTTCCTTTGTCACATTTTTTGCGATTGATTAGATGGCGAATAATGAAATTATGCTAAGTAAAAAGATGTAAATTCTTACGATTTCACTCGCAAGTACAATCTTTATTTCTTTACGATTGCCAAACACAATTATTATTGTAAATGAGGTATTTAATTAAATAAATTAAGCACGTGAATGGGAACTGGGACACGTATGCCACACAGACATCGTGCGTGCTTTGATATTTTGAAATATATCTGTCGCTCATTTTTACAGAATTGTCGGTACGATTTATTTCTCTTACAGGATACCCAACCATTTACAGGATACTCAACCATAGAAAGTTGGTACCATTAAAAAAGCAGGATCAGTAACGAAGGTATCTGCTTCAGATATACAGGGTTAATTTTAATGCACCTGCAACCTCGCAGGATTAGATAGCTAACATCATTAACTACAGCGTTTGTTTTACGAGATTTAAGATAACTTAACAAATTGAACAAAAATCGATTTTCAAGTTTTTATTGCACTGTCGTGACATTGATAAGTCTATATTTCATTTATAAGCGACGACCGAAAGACGACGCTACGCTTGCGCGCTGTCCCAAGTAATTCTGGTGATGCGCGTAGAGTTACAAACATTCTAGAAGTATATTTAATTAATATTAATTTTTGTATGAAAGTAAAATCTAACGAATTATGAAAGTAAAAGTCGTAGAACAAACATTATGGTTTATAAACTCAAACTCAAAAATCTTTATTCAATATAGACCTTTACAGGCACTTATTGACGTCAAAATAAAAACAAAAATCTTCAACCAAGAATCTAATTAACTAAATTATTTAATCCTTGTATGTACACACACCCCAACCATTATTAAGATGTGTGCAAATACAAGTCAAATGAAAAAAAAATTGACTCTACACCTGTTCGGAAATTGGGAGAGCCTTCTCAAGAAGAACAGGCAAGAAACTCGGAAGGTCTTGTATTTTTTTTGTCTCCTCTTTTAAAATGCCAACATTACAATATTATATTTCACAAACATTTTTTTAAATAATATAGAAATGCCTGTCGGTGTGAGTGGAACAGTTACTCGAATGAAATTTATCCCACTATCACAAAGTGTTAACACCCTTTAAACGTCAATTATCACATTTTTTGTCAATCCCAAGCAGTTTTATCTGTCATATAATCAGACACTTTATAATATGCTTTTTTCATAAGTGCGCCCTTGATAGCGACTTTAAATTTATTCAAGTTAAGTGCTTTAATATTATTTGGGATTTTATTGTAGAAACGTACACAAAGGCCTTTGAAAGAATTATTAATTTTTTTAAGCCTAGTATTTGGTAACGCTAACATATTCTTTTGCCTAGTATTTACTGAATGAATATCACTGTTTTTACAAAACGAATGTATATTTTTATGAACATATACCATATTCTCGTAAATATATTGCGACGCGACGGTCATAATACCAATTTCTTTAAATTTTTCTCTCAAAGAGTCTCTTATTTTAAGGTTATAAATAGCACGAATAGACCTTTTTTGCAGCACAAAAAACAGTCTGAATGTCGGCAGCATTTCCCCACAGCAAAATGCCATACGACATCACACTATGAAAATAGGCAAAGTATACAAGTCTTGCTGTATCAACATCAGTCAGCTGACGTATTTTCCATACAGCGTAGGCTGCAGAACTAAGTCTCTTCGACAATTTATCAATATGTGGGCCCCACTGAAGCTTTGAATCTAAAGTAATACCAAGAAATACTACGGTATCCACAAGGTCCACATTTTTATGCTTTATGTTAACAGTGGTGTGAACCTCTTTAACATTGGGTAAAACAAATTTTATACATTTAGTTTTCCCTTCATTGAGGCACAAGTTATTCGCATTAAACCAGTAAACTATTCTTGAGATAGAACTATTTACATCGTCATAAATTTGCAATCGTCTTTTAATTTTAAACATAAGTGAAGTATCATCTGCAAATAATACAATCTCATGCCTGTCTTGTACAAAAGCAGGCAAGTCATTTATATATATTAAAAATAGAAAAGGACCAAGAATTGAACCCTGCGGAACTCCCATTTTAACCGAGGCGCCCTGGGACCTCTCCCCGTTGACGTCTACTTTCTGAATCCTCTCAGTCAAATAGGAGACGAGTAAATCCAGAACAGTGTCGCGAAATCCATAGTAGTGTAATTTCCTGATCAGGGTGTCATGATGAACGCAATCAAACGCCTTGGACAAGTCACAAAAAACGCCCAGCGCATCATGTGAGTCCTCCCAGGCCTCATATATATTTTGTATTAACTCAACACCAGCATCAGTTGTTGAGCGACCCTTTCTAAAACCAAATTGTTTACAGTGTAGAAGATTATTTCTGTTAAAAAAGCTTTGCATTTGTTCCAACATTATTTTTTCAAAGATTTTGCTAAAAGTAGGTAGCACAGAGATAGGTCTAAAATTATTGGGGTCTGATGTGCTACCAGATTTGTGTAATGGAATAATTTTACTCAGTTTCATTAGATCAGGAAACACACCACAGTCAATGCAATCATTAAAAATACTAGCAAGTATTGGAGCTATTGTTTCTATTACAGATTGGGAAACATCTACAGAGTTGCCCCACAGATCCACGGTTTTCTTTTTATTCAGCGTTTTAAATGACTTTATTAAATCATTTGCACAAATATGGGCAAATTTAAATTTATCATCACAAGTTTTAACATAATCTTTTAGAATAGATTCGGCTACAGTGGGGGAGGAATCCAAAGATTTTGTGATTGAAACTGGAATGTCAGTAAAGAATTTTTCAAATTCTGTAGCTGCCTCAATATCTACTGTAACTTTCTTATTTTCAATATTTAAACAAAAATTGTTGTTATTAGTTTTTACTTTTCCGGTTTCATTATTAATAATGTTCCATGTCGTTTTAATTTTGTCACTACTATTTTTTATTTTAGAGCTTAAATAATTGGACTTTGCAAATTTACAAACTTTTTTAAATACTTTGGAATAAGTTTTTACATACAATTTAAATTGATCACTAGTATTTAATGAACGCTCATTGTAAAGTTCATAAAGTTTTATTCTGCTTTTGTGAATACCTGGTGTGGCCCATTCACTAAAAGCTAATCTACCATTGACTGAGATGGTTTTTGGAACAAAGATATTTTTAAATTCACAACAAAATGTGTTAAAAAAGTTTTCATACAATTTATTTGGGTCTTCGTCATAATCAATATACTTTAAATTAATACCAAGATTATTATTGAAACGCTCCAAGCGGCCAGCAGTCTTTGGACAACAGTGATATTCTTTTTCGCCATAAGCTTACATTTGTAAGGTATAGTAACAAATTGACCAGAGTGGTCAGATTCTAAGTTATTAAAAACATTTTCTGCTAATGGTTCTATGTCAGTATAAATATTATCAATGCATGTGGCAGAAAACTCAGTAATTCGTGTTGGCTCCAGAAATAAGTTTTTAAGATTATATGACTGAAACAAATTTTTAATTCTCATACATAAACTAGAGTTTTCTAATAAGTTAATATTAAAATCTCCACAGACTAATATTTGTTTGCCTTGCTTACAGACTTTATTTAAAACTTCATCCATTATATTTTCAAAGTGGTCATACAATCCCGAAGGAGGCCTGTATACGCTCACTACAATAATCTGGTCCAACTCTACACAGGCAATTTCTATTGTTCGTTCAACTGAGAGGTTCACAATATCTTTACAATCTTTATATTTAAGCTTTTTATTTAATATGATTAATGAGCCACCGCGAATTGCATTTTCTCGACTGAACGAACTACCAACCTGGTGGTTGCTAAAATTAAACATGAACTGGTAGCTTTTAAGCCAATGTTCGGTTATACAAAAAATGTCTACTTTACTACTGTTCATGAATAACTCAACTTCCAGATCTTTGCCCATCATTCCTTGCATGTTCTGGTGCACCAGGTTGATAAAATTTACATGTTTATTATATTCAAATGGGTCTTTCAGTACATTATCTAATAAACAATTTTCATTTTGTTCTTTATTTAACATTATGCAAGAGGATTTCTCTATTGTCTCAATACCTAATTTAAAGACTTACTAACTAATACATCAGTAATATTACTGACAGTCATCCTACTTCTACGTTGCTCAATAGGAGCAATTTTTGTAGCCAAGTTCTTGGCTGAGATATAAAAATAATATGATAGCGATTTTGCTATTCGTCTCTTATAATAATTTGATAGACAATATCTATTATCTTTATGATGTTAGCAGTATCTAATCCTGCGAGAAGGAGCGTCGGTGGCGCTGTGGACTCGGCACTTGCCTTCCAATCGGGAGGTCCGGGTTCGAGACCGCCATGTACCAATGTGTTTTTCGTTTTCGAATTTCATATGTACATTTGTCTGACGCTCCTACGGTGAAGGAAAACATCGTGAGGAAACCTGCATACATCTGCGAAGAAATTCAATGGTGTATGTGAAGTCGACCAATCCGCACTGGGCCAGCGTGGTTGACTAAGGCCTAATCACCCTAACATGGGTAGGCCTCGGTGGGGACGTATATCAGCTATGATGATGATGATGATGAATCCTGCGAGGTTGCAGGTGCATTAAAATTGAACCTGTATACAGGCAATGCTTTCTCCACTTTGCTCTAAATTTTCATGGATGCAGCCATTCCACGCGCAGCTGATGCAAAAAATTAAGGCAAATGCTCTACCAGTGCGAAGTCGGGGCGGGTAATAACATAGTAAACAGCTACCTACTAAATTATGGTGTGACTTATTGGCGATAGTGAAATCCGACGCCAGAGTGATAGGTCACGAACGAACACGCTCTTGTTTGCTGTAAGAAATTGGATTCACAGTGGATGTTATCACTGTTGAACTCGTTTTTATTTTCATCATTGTATATACAACTCATTCCTACATCGGTATACATTAATACCTATTTGATTGAAATTTCTATTATCTCTCTTTTATTGTGTTACAAACTGTTGTTCGCTGCTTCGTTTGGGTGAAATTCAGTTATGATTATATTATGATAACGCTTTACCTAGGAAAGTCATAAAAATTCGGAATTCAAAAAATTTTAATTCTTCATCCAGCAGAGGCCTTCACAGACACTTATTGACGTCAAAAGCAAAACAAAATTCTAATTAGAAGGAAGGAAAATTATTTAACCTGCAAACACAAGTAGGAGAAAAAAAACTTGACTCTACACCTGCAAGTGCAGCACAGACCGTGGAGAAAACGGGACAAGGGACAAATAACGTGTTTCTTCTCGCTCTCTCATATAACAATGAAGCGATACGGGACGGGGGTTAGTCACTTTCACTTCTATAGTCCACGTGCCGTGCTAGACCTGCTCTTCAGAGATTGGGAGAGCCTTCTCGAGAAGAACAGACAAAAAACTCAGAAAAACAATTTTTTTTTGTCTCCTCTTTTAAATCACCAGAATACTGTTTTTTTTTCACATAATCATCATAATCATGAGAATAATTATTAAAAGATAAGAAATACAATTGGTACGCTTACATTGTTCTGAGACTTTTACATAATATATGACACTGTCAAAATATATGTTTTTTTGTGACGTGGGCTTTCAATTTATGCAATGGTAAGTCGGTAACACTTTGCAATGGCTTATAATTAAAAGCTACACACTTTCCCAAACACGAGCCACTAGTTTTATAGTGCCTGGGGGGTTATTGTCAAAGAAAAATTCTATCATGATAGCTTTGAATTAGCCGATCATTGCGGCGTCAATAAAAGACACTGGGTCGATTGTCTGATAAAAAATAGCGATGGAAGCAATGCACTATGATTGTCAAAATTGAAATCCGTCGCGATAGATTTTTGTTTCACAATCAAGGGGCTGTAAATTGGAACGGCAAGTTTGTTTTTATGATAAGAAGTAACCTATGCCAATTATGGTTTATGCTATATACCAAATTTCATTAAAACTAACAGATATACAGAGTTGGTCAAAGATTAATTCTCTACGGGGCGAAGACCGAACCGATAAACAAGATCGAACTTCACTACCAACTTCACTACAGGTAAGTTCGTTTGATAATTTAATCATATCTAATAGCTATCTAATAGTTAGGATACCTATTTATTTTATTTATTCAATATTTATTTATTTGTTTTATTCAAAATATCATGAAGAGCGATCCACTTTCGTCGTAAACCAATAACTGGTAAACAAAATAGTAAGCATTTCAGTGGAGTCAATTATAATATTATCAAGAGGATATACTATTGTCTTTTTATGTAACTAAGGCCCGATTTCACTAAAAGCAGACAAGTTTCATACCAAGGATAAAGTCATGACTTACTCTCTAATAAGTCAATTTTAATTTCACCAAATACTTGTGCTTATCATTACGTTATCCGAGAATAGGCTTTATACCGTCGCGTTTGACGGTGCAACAGGCTTACAAGTAATATTATGTATTAGGATAAATAAGAAAGGTGGCCTATAATTATCGTATACTCCTACTTGTTTAAAAATCGGCTAATAGGTTATGTGATTTACGGAGAGGACGACTGTTTATAATCGCAGCATTATCATTAATTTGTTCATTTATTTCAATTTAAATTTGCCACAGGCAAATAAAACACTATTCGGAAGGATAGTTCCAAGTTCCACCAAAAATTGGTTAAACGTAAAATGAGTTTTTTCGAGGATAAACGTCGGGTATAAATACATTGTATAGTTATTCCAGTTTTGCCTTGCTGTTTGTGAAATTGGGCTTAAGTTGCCAGACAAGCAGGTTGCCACCTGACGGCAAGTGGCTGCAGTAACATATTACAGCACATGTGGTTCCTATGAGACTTGCAAATACAACCGCTACACGGACGTCAAAGTAGGTACATAATTTCAAAATTACGAAGCTAGGTGCAAAAAATACAATTTTCTCCCACTTCATATGCGTAGGAACATTGCTGACGTTACTTATATTAATAAAATTATAAATAACTGTATAGATTCACCTCAGCTACACGGTGAAATTAATTTCAATATCCCTCCAAAGCATTTGCGTAATTATCGTCCCATTTGCATTCCTAAGTCCAACAGTAACTACAGAAAAAACACATTTTTCTACAGAGCTGGCAGACTATTGAATGAATTTTACATTAAGTATCCTTCGGTCGACATATTTAATATGAAGCTGAGACTGTGAGGCAGATGGTGGCCGACTCTTATTTTAATTTTAATTAAGTTTTATTTATTTATTTATAAAAGTACATGTTAAATACAATTTTGCAAGTAAAGTTAAAAGATGCACATAAACCATATAATATAGTTTTAGCGCGCATCCAATCAATATGACTCGTCATCTAAACATTGAACGGTTATCCTACCTACCGGTTTAATTATTTATGGACGAACTAACAAACTTCAGATATTTTTTGTCTACGATAGTCCAAAAACAAAACGAAATATCAATAGAAAATATATCCTTCGGCTAATAATCGTGTATAACGAAAATTATCCGAAAGATAGAAACAAGAACAATAACAAAAAAAAAATGTATCTATATAATATATTACCACCACCTCCATTTCATGGGTTACTCACAAGTGTGTTCAAATTTTTTGATAACACTGTCAAACACTACGTACATCGGTGACAATAAAAATTTGGGAGATAAGCGCACATTGAGTTTTCCTATACAGGCTGTGGTGATTTATTTATATGTAAAAAAAATAAAAAATTGTCTCCACATTAATTAATTCTTGATGTTTATGATTTCGGTTTATTTTGTTAAAAGATTGCTAATATAGAATCTTTTTAATTTATATTTAAGATTTTTTGAGTTTATTTCGTCTTTTAGTTTTTGCGGCAGTTCATTTAATAAATTAGGTATCGTGTACTCAAGTGTCCGTTTGCCATAGAGATTTTTAAACAATGGTAGTTTCAGACGTTTTTGCGCCACGTTGCGTGTATATTTAGAGTGACTTATTGGAAATTGAAGGTTAGTATTAAAGTATTCTTCCTTAAGTAATGTGTATTTTATTTTATCTTGTATGGGCATAATATTACAATAAGAAAAAAGATTATGATAATTGTTTTTATTGTTTTGTTTAACTTTATATGGCACTGTTGTTTTCAGCAACCTTAGTTGGAGGTTATATATTTGGTCTATATGGGATTTGAAAGTGCGGCCATAACTGCTCAGTCCGTATGATATTACGGATTCTCCCAATGACTTGTATAATAGTAGTCGAATTGAATAAGGAACTTTGTTTTTTAGTAATGTAAACTTTGCCAGTAATGCTCGAAGTTTATCACAAACCTTGTCTATGTGAGCCTTCCAGTTCAAACGACTATCTATAGTGACACCTAAGTAAGTGTATGTGTCTACTTGCTCTATAGTTGGGCAGTTGCAAGTTGATGTTAATTTCGACTTATGAAGACAAGCATGATTATGAGCTATAAGGTAAGGCAGTTTTTGTTGCCTGTTTTGACTAGAGCTGATATACATTACTTTTGTTTTAGTTGTGTTAAGGACCAGACCAACATCATGGGCCCATTTACTCAAGATAGTAAAGTCGTTTTGTAGACTTTCCAAAGCATTGCAAAAATCGTTATCGGCAGCCATAAGGCATGTATCATCGGCAAAGAGGAATATTTCCGTTAACTTAATAATATTTGTTAAGTTATTTACGTACGTAAGATAGTGCAGTGGTCCGAGTACCGATCCCTGTGCTGTACCTACAGAGACGTTTACCTTGTCACTAATACTATTACCGACCTTGACATAATAAGATCTATTAGAAAGATAGTCTTTGCACCACTCCAGCAGAGGGCCCCTGATTCCACAGTCAGAGAGGCTTTCTATTAGCACATCATGCCTAAGCGTGTCAAATGCTTTGGTAAAATCTATGAAGATAACTAGAACATGTTTTTTATTGTCAAGATGCCTGTTAATATTATTAGTAAAAGTTGATAGTAATTGCGATGTGTTTCTGTTAGGCTGAAAGCCGTATTGTTTATCGGTGATGATCTTATTTTCTTCAAAAAATGTATATATTTGTTTACATATATATTTTTCTATAATTTTGTCAAGAGTTGGAAGTATTGTAATAGGACGATAATTACAGTAATCCTGATGGGAATCTTTTTTATATATGGGTCTTACAATACCAGTTTTTAGATCTTCAGGATACTTACCAGTGGCGATACTGGAGTTAATCAATTTGGCAATAATATCGTTGATGTTTTTACTTAAATATTTAATATCCATAGCTCGGATCATATCTATGCCCGGTGCTTTTGAGCTATTCATATTTTTTATTATCTTATGTATATTCTTCGCGTTCGCTTTATGAAACCGCAATGAAACATCGGCCATTCTTCTGTATGTTGTTTTATCTAATAAATTTGAATTGCAAATTGATGAAATGCTCTTAATACTCTTATCGAATTCACTTGCAAAGTTATTTGCGATTTTAGTTGGTGTTACAGTTTTACTTTCGAAAGAATTAAGTATGACACTATCTATTGTTGATTTAATACGTCCTGTGAGTCTATTTAGGATTTGCCATATCCGTTTCGGATCTTTAAAATTTTTGTTAATCTCGGTTCTGTAGTATATATTTTTTGTTTTCTCAGTTAATTTATTTGCATAATTTCTTGATTTTTTATACTGTAATTTTAATATCATATTATTAGTATCTTTTCTCCATTTATTTAACAAGTTATCCCTATATTTACATGCTTTAATAATTTTTTTATTTATCCATAAATTATCTGATCTTTTGCTGGACTTATTAATTATTATTAATCTAGATTTACTATAACAGTCATTCATAATTGTTTTAAGAGAATTATATATCTGTATTGGACAGTTTAGTGACTTAAATTGAGCCCAATCGACATTGTTTAGTAGAGGTGTAAGCTTTTTTGAGTCATATACAGTTTTCGTTTTTAGAACACCCTGTTGCTCGCATGTATACTGATCACTGCCCCAGGGACGGGCGCACGCTAGGACTACGGCTCGGTGATCCGCCAGTGTAGTTCCGAGCGCCGCTGTGTACAGGTCTTGAGTGCGCATATATGTGGTCAATGCACGTTTTACTGACATGACTATTTTTGTTACTTTCAATTCTCGTGAAGTCTGAGACCCCGCACTCAAGGCCCCAGCTGCATAGCATGGTGTTGTATTTATGTTTTAAAGGGCTGTCTACTTTTAAATCTATGTTTATATCACCTAACAAGTATAAATCTGTTTTACTATTGATTTTCTTGATAGTGGTTTGCAGTTCGTCCACAAATAAGTGCTTACAATTTTTAGGTGGCCGGTATACAGCACACAAACTTGCAGAAAATTTCGACGGTGTAGTGATATTTGCGAGGATACATTCGAAGTGATTCGTTTTGCATTTAATTCGTGTAAACTTATGCCTTTTGTGTACGTACATAATAATACCACCGCCCTTGCGATTTTTTCGCAATTCCGTGTGCATGTTGTACCCGTCTATATTATACAAACATTTAGTTGATTCCGTTAAGTTCGCTTCGGTTAAAATAACTACATCTAGACGTTTTTTACATGTTAGGATAATTTGTTCAAGCAGACTAAAGTTTTTAATAGTTGAACGAATATTTATTTGAAGGCATAACAAATTTACACATTTTATAGGAATGCAATTTATAAAACAATTAATATCAGAGCAGTCACAAATCTCGTGCATATTGTTAGTATGTAAAGACATTTTCAATAGTTATTTTAGGTAGTTTAGATAGTATTAATTTATTATAGTTGTTGGGTTAGTTTGTTAATGTCCTCTAGTGATCTTATTTTTACATACACTTTATCATTGTCCTGTTTGCGAGCCATTACCAGTCCTTTCTTGCACCAAACAAATTTATAGATACCCTTGAGTTCCTGTTTGGCAGTCCATAGTAATTTTTTATTGTAGGGTGTAAGTGCTTCACGTATAAAAATATTTTCTTGAGCGCACGGTTGTGATGTTTCTGGAATGATATCAATCACCTGTATGCAAGATTTCTTGGCTGAGCTGATCCATCTGTCTTGGGTTGCTTCTTCATTCAAACGTACCAAAATTAATCCCGGTTTACCATGCTTTCCCGGCAGTCTCCTCGCTTTTATGATATCAGTCGTTGGCATATCTAACTTACTAGCTGTTTTTCAACAATATTTATTGTTTTTTCATTTTCTTTGTACGGAATATTTGCAATCTCAACCCAGGTAGCTAGTTTTTCTTGTTCATAATCCTGTAACCGCTGCTCCAAGGCTCCTACTCTTGTTTCAAGGTTTTTGTTTTTGTTGCTGAGATCTGTATTTTTGCGTTGTAAATCTTTAACCGTCTTATTAATAAACGTAGACTAAGGCAGGAGTAACTTTACTCCGAGTATTAAGTCAGTAGTAAACATTTTTTATATTAATAAACACGGAGTAGGGAAGGAGTAAGCTAATCCAACTCTACTCTCGGAGTAAATGTTATACCTGCTAGCTACCTAGTTTAGCGACAGATTAAGGTTGGAGTAGCGTTGTCTTTGCGTAAATCTATATAATTTGTCAACTTTGACACGTATCTTGTCATTAGATGGCGACCGTTTTATTTTTCACAGTCGAATTGAGCGAATTTGTGTTTATTATTGGTTTGGGTTATTTTGTATTATATTAAAATGGAAAGTGACTATAATTTAGAAGACTTCATGTTGATCGACGAAATCGAAGAAATTGAAAATGTCATGTTTTTGCAATATTGCGATCACAAATCGCGAACAAAATAACCACACAATAACCTTGAAAGACAATCTCAATCTGAAAAAGGTGAAAAAAAACAGAAAAAACTGTCATCCCATGTATTTCTGTCTGTCACACGATGCTCAAATCGTTCACCGACTCATTCTTTTTACTTTTAAATTGCAAGGGTTGCCATAACATACGCGTTAATCCGAGAGTAAGGAAGGCTTTGTTAGTTTAAGCTTACTCCGTGTTTATTAATAATGTTATTAACACAAAGCTACTCCTAGCTTAAACTGGTTGTAACTACTCCAAGAGTACGTTCGGATTAAAGAGGGAATAGGCGATTTTTATTAATAAGGCTGTAAGGGTTTGTTTGAAAGCATCCATTGTCTCAAGGACTTCTTCTATCTTATCATTTTGGAATTGCATCGCTTCTTGTATATCTTTTACAGCTCTGTTTACACATTTGTCCACCTCTATCGATATATCTCTGAGTAGTTTTTTTACATCAATCGTCGCTGCAGCAGTCGAATTTAAAGGACTCTTTTCTTCCTCCTCTTCATCTTCCTCTGGAATGATGAAGGAGCGCCGTGAGGAAGATTTCTGGCAATCGTGGCACGTCCATCCTAAATTCTCTGTAGCGCGAATGGCTGTTATTTGTTTATTTGTTAGTCCAGAGCACTGTGTACTCTTGTGAACTATTTTTTCGCACAAACAGCATTCAAGGCCAGGACACTTTTTCGTTATATTTTTAGCACATTTTTCACACTTGTTCATAATGACGGTATATGGGTATAATAAAGTTTAGCAATTAATTCAAATACACGACGTGCACAAACGAGTGTCAGGTGGTGGTGACTATTCTGACGATGATCGCGGGCCGGCTTGATAAGTGATAAGCGTTATAAGCGTTATATGTATGTATCTGTAGTACTCAGCATCTAGTAATTAGCGTTGTTGTGTGTTTTTTCTATTGTTTATCTTTGAAAACTTTTAAATGGCTTATATAAATATATACTGTTACCCATGTAATTCTTGATAGCTGTAAGTTTTCCTGTTAAAATAAAAAAAAAAATAAGCTGTCAAATCACAGTACTCAGTAAAGGTAATTTCACTGCCTTACCCATTGATTTACTACCAAACGTAGATAGAGCACTTCATACAAAAACGCGCTTGAAATCTGTCACCTAATCGACTATACGTTTGTATGCTGTTAAATAGGTAGTTGAATATGCACACCCGAATTAAAATGACCATAAAGAAAGTACCGTATTTATTTAATTCAACCTTATTCTTTATTATTACGGCAACTATTTGAAGTACAACCGTGTGCAGTTACATCATTTCATACCTAGCCACATTAAATTTGACGTTTTAGTAATTGCTACAAGAAAATATCAACTTTATACTCTCAAACATAATGCTCAAAATTGCTTATCCAACGCATGGAAAAGAACTGCACGAGGCCCGATTGGGCAGTTCTTCATCGGACCACTTTTCGAACGTTCATGAGTAAATCAATGGCCTTACCCTTCAAACTATCGTTCTAACGTCACGGGCGGTATGAAATCACAAGATGGCGTCATAAACGAGAGCTAAAACGATAGCGAGTGAGTTAGGCCCTATACGCAAAACTCGTTCTAATATCAGGAGCGGTACAAAATCACAAGATGGCGTCATAAACGAGAGCCAAAACGATAGCGAGTGAGTTAGGCCCTACGAGTACATCACTCACTCGCTAATCGCTTTCGACCTGTGACATTGGAACGATAGCGATTGCATCGCTATGAGTTAGGCAGTAGGGCCGCGGAACACAGCAATGCAGACACCGTCGCTTGATGGTAGAAATAGATGAGATAGATTATTTTAAAAAGGACTAAATTATGACTAATGGTTATTAGGAGGATTATTAGTAAAAAAATATATATCTGAAAAGATGAAAAGTCATCACTGGTGAAAGACATCGTTTTTCATATTAAGCAATTAAAACACGCTTCGACCAATTTAACCAGGGAGTTTTACATGTTAATTACAACTGAGTCATAGAAAACATTATGATTCATCAAAATGGAGGACTTTTCAAATATCTCCCAAATATCAGCTGATTGGCCAGATTCACGAAAAGTGGAACGAATCGCTTATTAAACGAGCCGCCGCCCCTACGATTGGATTAATCTCTCCGCTCTAAGTCCCTGAACTTCCGACATTTTGCGTCGGTGATTAAAAACATTAGAAATAACTCAAAACGTACTTTGCTAATGGCAAATTAGGCCTGGGACACATTAGCTTATTTTCCGCCACTCATCTTCCGTCACGTATTATTTGGATTTTCGGTCTAGTGCGAACGGTGTCAGATGTTTAATAGGCTAGATATTGACATAAAATACATGCGATAAAAAAATCGGAATACTATTTAAGAGCTTTCCATCCAAGGTGTCGATTCTCTAAAAATATCGAGAAATATCGAATCGAGAGCCCGACGTGGGAATACAAGAAACATCACACTAACATCTGTTACGCGATTTTCAGCGTAGGCACTGACGCTGACTATGCGTTTGCCATTTGAAATTAAGTGTCCCAAGTTATTTTATTCGGTAAATCTCAAAAGGAAATATTTCATACGTAAAAAATTACTGTTATATGCTGTTATTGGAAGATTTTTCGAATCTGAGTTTCGAAGTGTGATGTAGTCTTACGGTCGCTAGAGCAATGTCACAGAATAGATTGATGTATTAGATTGTTGTGTCAATGTCAGTAAATAAAAGAGGTATGTGTCTATAGTTTTTAGTCTGTGGAGCATTACGCTATTCTATTACCTATTGTATGTATGTGATTTTGAGTTATGAAAATATAATTATTAATTTACAATTTGCAAGTGGTTTTTCTTCTTGAAATGGAAAATATAACATGGCGCAGTCGCCAACACTAAATATGAAGTGTTTGTAACAAAAATATTTCGAAGTTTAAATGTAAAAACTAAGATTACCTACGATACGATTAAAATGGACAAGGTTAAGCTTCCACCTAATTTCGACATTAGATCACCCTCTGCAGCCGAAGAGTGGTCGTCGTGGAAATGTATGCTAGAGGATTATTTTATTGCTACTGGTAAGGATTCAGAATCCGATAAAATAAAATTATCGTTACTCAGAAATATGATGGGACCGGAGTCAACAAAAGTTGTTATGTCTTTAAAGCTCACACCAGAAGAATTTCAATGTTACAGTACAGTTATTTCTGCTATTGATGCCTATGTTAATCCGAAGAGCAATGAAGTGTTTGAAAGATACAAATTCAACGAGAGAAAGCAAAGGGATGGAGAAAGATTTTTATACTGCATTAAGGCAATTAATTTCTACTTGTAATTATTCAGTTAAAACAGAATCTCTTGAAGATCAATTATTGAGAGATAGACTAGTACATGGAATAAGGGACAAGTCACTTCAAGAAAATTTACTGCGTGTTAAAGGATTAACACTAAATAAAGTAGCTAATATCTGCAGAGCAAGCGGGATCAGTAAATCACAAGTCAGAGAAATGAACCCAAGTATTGAAATTGATGCGGTAAACAAGAATAATTACAGAAGCCTAAACAGGTCTTGTACAAAAGGAATTGAAAAGAAAATTGTTAATTCAAGAACATTTTTGTGTCGGAGGTGTCAGCAACAACATGGTCCAAAGGAGTGTCCCGCTTATGGGCGAAAATGTGCTAAATGTGGTCTTCTCAACCATTTTGCGGTGAGCTGTAAAGTGAGAAGAGTGAATAAGGTGAATTATACAGAGTCAGGGGTATCTCAAGAAAAGGAAGCTTACTCTCCTTCAAGCTCTGAAGATAATTTTTACTGTGGTTCAGTTAAAAAAATTCGGAATATAAATAAATGTGAGTGGACTGTAAATATTGCAATTGAAGGTCAAAACATTAAATGTAAATTAGACACAGGAGCGGATGTGAGTATCATGCCTAAAAATATTTTTGATAAAATTAACAAAAGTTTGAAAAGTAAATTATATGATACGGATTTAAAAGTTGAATCTTTTGTAGGGGAGAAAGTACAACCTATTGGAATCATAAATTTTAAGTGTCAATTTAAAGAGAACGAATGTTATGAAAATTTCATTGTGGTTGATTGTAACATTATGTTATTAGGATTACCTGCCTGTATATCATTAAATTTAGTTAAGCGAATTCATTCAGTGGAATTAAATAATGATAAAGAAAATTTTATAGAGCAACATATTAAAGTTTTTGAGGGTGTAGGTAGTAGGAATGCCAGGAAAAGTCGACATTCCTACTAAGTTTACAGAGGAACAAATCTGTCACCCTTCACCTAGATTACCATCTTGTTTACTTGAGCCATTAAAAACTGAGTTGATTAGGTTAGAAAATAGGAAAGCTATAGTAAAAGTAAATGAAATTAACGAAATTGCTTGTGTAAATAGAATGGTTTTGGTAGAAAAACCTAATGGAAGTGTAAGATTGTGTCTAGATCCATCAGACTTAAATAAAATAATTGTAAAAAACCTAAGACCTTGCCTACGTTAGAAGGTTTGAGTTTTAAATTAAAAGGTAAGAAAATTTTTTCCGTATTTGATTTATCAGAAGGCTTTCATCATTTATTTCTCTCGGAAGAGGCATCCTGGAAATGTTGTTTTGCTACTCCCTTTGTTTAGATATCTTGTCTTACCGTATGGTCTGATGAATGCGCCAGAATTATTTCAAGATGTGCTTAAAAATCACTTCGGGGACATCCCTAATGTAACTATATGGGCTGATGATATTTTGATCATGGGGTCTAGTGTATCTGAGCATGATCTAGCACTATTAAGTGTAATAAAGAAAGCGGAAAAACTTGGCATAGTTTTTAATAAGAATAAATTCCAATATAAGCAATCAGAAGTTCATTATGTAGGTCAAGTGTTCAATGAGCACGGAATGTCTTTAGATAAAGAAAGAATTGAGTGTTTAGTGAGCTTGAAAGAGCCTAGCAATAAAGATGAACTTCGACAAATTTTAGGTTCATTTAATTATGTACGCAGATATGTGCCAGTTATGGCAAATCTAATGTCGCAATTTTTCAAATTGTTAAAAAAGAATACTGAGTTTATTTGGTTACCTGCTCATAGATTGGCATTTGCTGAACTTAAAAGAAAGGTATGTACTGCACCGGCTCTTACTCCATTTGATTCAAAAAAGAAGAGTATATTGCAGTGTGATGCGTCTAAAAGTGGAATAGGATGCTGCTTATTTGAAAAAGATGTTAATAATGTTTTGAGATTGGTAACTTGTGCATCAAGAACTATGAATGACTCCGAACTCAATTATAGCCAAACGGAGAAAGAAATACTGTCTATTTGTTATGCTGTTAAGAAGTTTCATCGATTCATATATGGATCTCAGGCTGATGTACAAACCGACCATAAACCTATTGTTTCAATAATGTTAAAACCTATTTGTAAGATAGGCTCTCCTCGCTTGAAAAGATTACGACTAAAGTTGTTATTGTACAACCTAAATGTTTATTATGTTCCAGGTAAGTTGTTGCATTTTGCAGACATGTTGTCAAGAAACAGCCTTAAGCATACTGAATTTGATAAATCAATGTCACAAGTTGTTCATTCTGTTAGCATACACTTACCTATGTCATCTGAAAGAAAATCTCAATTTAGAAATGAAACAAAGTTTGATTCCGTCTTAAGTTTATTACATGAGTATTATTTAAATGGTTGGCCTAATGAAACCAGGATACCCAAAGAATGTAAAGAGTACTGTAAATTAAAAGATGATATATATTTTGAATGTGGATTAGCATATTTAAACAACAAAATAATTGTACCTAAGTCTCTAAGGTCTTATGTGTTAAATTTAGTACATGAGGGACATCCTGGCATTTATAAATATATAAGTAAGGCCAGACAGTTATTTTATTGGCCAGGGATGTCAACTGATATAAATAAATATGTTTTAGAATGTCGTACTTGTGAAAAGTTTAGATCATCTAATTCACATGATAAGTTACTACCACATAAAATACCTAACCGTAGATATGCTAAAGTTGGTACAGATATCTTAGATTTTCAGGTAAAATATTACATGGTGGTTATAGATTATTTGTCTCATTGGTTAGAAATTTTAACTTTAAATGATAAGTCATCTAATTCCGTCATAAACGCATTCCGTCATAAATCTACAGAAACAAGAATGTTTCTGTAGATTTGGTTTTTCAGATGAAATAATAGCTGATAACAATCCATTTAACTCGTATGAATGTCACAATTATTATAAGTGTAAGGATATTGTGTTAACTTCCAGCAGCCCCCACTATCCAAGAAGCAATGGTATGGCTGAAAAAGCTGTACATATTAGCAAAAACATATTAAAGAAAGCTCATGAGGATAGGGCAGATTATAGAGATTATTTGCTTAGCTATAATAATACTCCTTTAACAGGACTAGAAGTTTCACCTTCACAAATCTTAAATAGTCGAAGAGTTAGAACTCTTATTCCTACCAACAATGTGTTGTTAGAACCTAAGGTTGAAGAAAATGTATATAATCTACTAATGTTAAGACAGTCCATTAACAAAGATTATAAATATATAAGAAAGAAAGAAACTAAATTTAATATTGGAGATGAGATTGTTTGAAAAACAGATAAGGAGAAATTCTGGAAAAAGGGAAAATAATAGACAAATGTAAGGAGCCTAGAAGTTTTTGGATTAAGGGGAAGGAGAATAATATAATAAGAAGGAATATAAAACATTTAAAAAAATCTTACTCACAGAATAAATATGTAACTAATAGGAATTTTATTGATGATTATAATTGTATTGGCATTAAAGAGAAAAATAAATATATAGAGATAATTGGCAGTGATAATGAGATAAGCAGTAATAATAATAGATCTGTGTTGCCAGATTTATCTTCTCGAATTAAAACAAGAAGTGGCAGAATTGTTAAGCCCAGAAATATTTTAAATTTGTAAATTGAATCATAGCTAAATTTTAATTTGCATTAAAATCTAGAAGGGAAGGTGATGTATTAGATTGTTGTGTCAATGTCAGTAAATAAAAGAGGTATGTGTCTATAGTTTTTAGTCTGTGGAGCATTACGCTATTCTATTACCTATTGTATGTATGTGATTTTGAGTTATGAAAATATAATTATTAATTTACAATTTGCAAGTGGTTTTTCTTCTTGAAATGGAAAATATAACATAGATAATAGTACTACGTACAGAACGGCCACTCACCTCCCCGCACTCATTTCAAATACCTCGTCCTACCCGGCACTTCGTTGTAGACATCACTGACACATAAACAAGGGCGCGCGCGATCGCTCGGGCGAGTAGACGCGAGCGCTGGGCGATAACAGAGACAGCGCTATGCGGGTAAAAGAGAAGGCAGTGGCTGCAGTCTTCGCGTCATTTCGATTGATAACCGCGCACTCAGCCCTACTAGATTCCACGCACACATTTGTGCGTGTAGAAACGTCATTTGCTTATGTAGTAGTAATAGGTAATTGATTTGCGAACGTTGTATGGACTGTCCGGGGTGTGGCAATGTTCAAAAAGCCAACAGTCTTCTCTTGACCATGGACCTACAAAAGGTCAGTGCTCTTGACATCCAAATGATTATTTACAAAGGCTCTTCAACATATTTTGTTATAATTTTTCAGCTTATTTTCGTTAAGAAATAAAATTATTCTGATATTCCAATTACGAGTATATCGATTCTTCGCAAAAATATTTTTCCTTCGCGTCCAAATTACCTCAGTTTCTCAAGACGAAAGTCTTTGGCCAGTGTGTGTTTCCAGTGATCTGCGAAAGCGAAACGTGGCCATTCACTATGGGTCTCGTTTATTATTTCTGTCCACATACGGTCCTATATGGAGCGGTGGTGGCGTTATGGACTCAGCACTGGCCTTCTAATCGGGACGTCCGTGGTTCGACCCTGCCATGTAACTACCGATGTGTTTTGTTTTTCGAATTTCATATGTTACATTTGACAACGCTTATGGTGAAGGAAAACATCGTGAGGCAACCTGCAGACATCTGCAAAGAAATTCAAGGTGTATGCGAAGTCGACCAATCCGCACCGAGCCAGCGTGGTTGACTAAGGCCTAACTACCCCAACATACGGTAGGCTTGAGCTCCTCGGTGGGGACGTATATGAGCTGCGATGATGATATATGTTCGAGTACGTAATTAATACCTATGTAGGAATCGCAGTTAAAGCCCGAGAATGCTCTGAGATTATTCTGCATTCGCTGTCTCTATTTACGTTTGTTATAATAATGCTTTAAGCGATCGTGTTTAGCCGCCGCCGTCGGATCTTTCATCAATTTATATAGCTGGATAAAGGTGAAATTAGCATCGGTGATAAAGTGTCGGTGGTGCTGTGGCCTCAGCACTGGACTGTGCCCCGCACAGAACACAGAAAGAGGTTAGAAAGGCAATCATGCACCGTTTGTACGGGAACCGCTGTCGCCAGTTTTGCTCCCACTTCTTTTCCTTGCACCGCCCATGCAAAGTCGCGCGAAATCGGGCTGAACCAATCACAACGCTCACTGGGCTCCTCATTCACAGAAATTCACTGACGTCCAGAGCCGCGTGTACAAATAACATTATTTTAGTGATTGACATCGATTAATAGCTATCGATATTAAATATTGCCAGCAATTTAACCATTTGAAATATTTAGAAAACCAAAAAATAATTATTACTTTCATTATACGTTTATAATTAATAATATTCAAGTAATATTTTGTTTCTATGTAACAAAATTAAAGCTTTTTAGCTCAAAAATGTTGTAGGTTAGACGTAAAATAAAAGAAAAACTATAATACTATAATGCACCGGTCTGAAAGCATAAACTAGAATGGATAATCTGACAAACGGACGTGCGGTAGTTTAGTTGTTAGGATATTTTAGTTGGATGGAGAAGTTAATATTTGTTAAGTAAATATTTACCTGTAAATTTGTGTTTTTTAAAGTACTCAAATCTTCATGTCTTGCATGGCCACCTACCTATGCTAAAATAGTCATATAAATATTATGGTGATATTAAAAATTCTAAGTTGTAAAATTAGTTTAGAATTTGCCCATAATTTTTTTACTAATCGAACTAATTGTATCGTGAAAATTGAAATTAATTTTACAATTTTAATCTTTGATTACATCGCCGTACTTATATGAATAGGATGTTAGAAAGGGTAGGTGTTAGCTTCGCCAAACATTCTGTATTATCGATAAGTAATAATTATTATTATGGCATTTTAAGTGACAAATAATATGTTATTTTTACTTTATACAAATATTTTAAAATATACATTTATCGATAAAATGTAATGCGTGCGTTTTTTTATTAGCACGGCACTATCCCTTGTACTGCGACTACTGCGTTAATGCTCATTAAGCCAAATGCGTCACTACCGAAAGCAGTGTACTACATTACGCGCTTTAAGTAATATGGCAAAAATCGCGGGCGTACATTGCCGGTAATGTATATTTTTTAGAAAAATATTATGTAACTTATCGTTATGATCAGTTTTGGTGGATTTTGACATTATGATCTATGGAATATGGTCATTATGATTAATTTACTACTTACCGATGAAAAGAAATTCCTTCTTTAGCTACACTTGACACCTGACTTCTTGTTTTACAAGTAATTATAGCACAAGAAGGCATTTATTTATATTTATAGCGCCGCGCTTCACGATACTCTCACTGTTGTTGTCCGTGAGTGATTAAACAACGCGTTCGCGTTGCGGGGCCACAAGTATGAGCATTTAGTCATAGTTGTGGCTACGCGTGCCCCGCCCACATAGCCCTTCTAACCTCTTTCTGTGTTCTGTGGTGCCTCGAGTAGAATCAGGAGGCCCGCGATCGATCCTGCCATGTACCAATGTGTTTTTCGTTTCACGAATTTCATATGTACATTTTATCTGACGCTCTTACGGTGAAGGAAAACATCGTTAGGAAACCTGCGAAGTAATTCAAAGGTGTATGTGAAGTCAACCAATCCGCACTGGGCCAGCGTGGTTTGACTAAGGCCTAATCGCCCTAACATAATTACTTAGGGTAGACTCGTACCCCTCGGTGGGGACGTATATGAGCTGAGATGATGATGAGGTCATTAAGATAGAATTCCAGTGCTGGAAACTGGCCCTGTTAGCTTTTCACAGCAATTTTTTCTATTACAAACAGTGCCATCCACCAAATCACCACTCTGCTCTTCCGAATTGTTATGTATTAATAAAGTGTGCAATAAAAATTTTTAGATTCTTTTTACCAATTGCCGATGAGCGTGCATTCATGTGTGTGTGCCCACTATGGCGGATAGTCTAATGTTAATAAACCAAATAGACACAATAAACTTAATCATAAAAATGGTGAGACGCGTCTATGTGAATGAACCAACTATACTTAGATAAATATATACAAGTCTTAACATAGTTATAAGGACCAGAACTTCATTACCAACTAAATGACAAGAAAAATGAGTGCTATGATAATGTGGTAATGAAATAATATGGACATAATGTTGCGACAGCGCGTCACGTCGTTAGCTCCTTGAGATGGCTGATGGTCGCTTTGGGCGCAATGAGGCAGTATTAGGCTGTGTTCACGCGAATCTACAAGCCATACCACGTAATTTAGCAATTAGCATACCTGCCAAATTTGAAATATTTACACTGATTAAGTGATCGTAACCAAAGATCATCAATGTTAATTACGTTAGATGTGGCTTGTCCTTGAATGTTTCAAAACGTAAGCCACCTAATATTGGAACCTTCTGCAGATTTCATACCTATAATTCGATAGGTTTTACATTTTAATACAAGCATAGAGGTATAAATAAGAAAGAAGTTTTAGAAGTTTGGATTAGACATAGCTTTAACAATATTTTATTGTTGACTTTGCACGCACGTGTTTCAAATACATATAGTCATAACACTAAAAATATGTCGGTAAAAAATTTCAAAGTTCATATAAATGTGCTGCTTGTGTGCCTCAAGAAACTATTATAATCTGTGTTCACCTGTCCACATTATTACAATTTGAGTCATTCCGTCAGTAGAATCTTTCAACTTTATTTATAACGAAAAAGATTTTGATGATTCGCTTCGTTGAGAACGTCGGTGGCGCTATGGTAGGTACGGCAATGGCCTTCCAATTGGATGGTCAGGAGAAGGTTCGAGGATCGATCCTGCCATGTACCAATCAATATGTTTTTGGAATACCATATGATTTGTCCGACGCTCCTACCTACGGCGAAAGAAAAGATCGTGAGGCAACCTGCATACATCTGCGAAGAAATTCAAATGTGTATATCAATTCGACCGATCCTCACTGGGTCAGCGTGGTTGACTAAGGCCTAAACACCCTAACTTAGGGTAGGCTCGAGCCCCTCGTAGGGACATAAATGAGCTGTAATGATGATGATAGTAAGCTAACAATATAACTAACCAGCAAGTTTTACCCAGATTCCTGAAACGGTTTTAGAAAAACCTTCTGATCTAATCAAAACGTTGCACAGAGTTAGGCTGTCAATGTATATTCACCTTTACATAAACTTTAAAGTGCCCAGAATGGCAGCAGTTTACATTGGTGAAATAATATTCCATTATTTTTATACGCTATTGTTGAACTGGTACGAATATCCACTAGGTGCCTACATTTTTCCAAACGTGGAAACTGACACAAATGCTAGTGGCGAGTTGCCACCTAACCCATTATAGAGTTCATTTTAACTGTAGCGGAGTAGTGGAGTGCAATAAATTACGACTGTTTCCTGACGCTTAAAATAAATGAGACTTTTAAGCAATAAATAACGCATTCACAAACGTATTACAGCGTTGTACGACAGATAAGCGTGAACAAACAGAATGACGAAGATATTGTATGATGACAAACAATTTGAACTATCAATAGATTAAGTAATACACAATAATAATAAAAAAGCTTTCAACATTAATTATTTCACAAAAGAAATAAATTCATACCTAATACAAGTGAACGCATAAAAGACATGAAAGCATTCCCTTCTTACTAATTTCCAACAAAAAATAACCAAATACCTATATATGGTGTCCCATGGCGATGCCACATGGAGGAAAGTACCTTAAATACTGTAGATAGAAAATTTTACTGAAAAAAGACTTCATTTTGATTTAAAAGAAACTCGTTAAACGTTTTTATTGAAAATAAAGATAATAATGATGTAGATAATGTACTAAAAGCTAAAAAGTAATTCAGCAGGTCCTAGATACCAGTCATCACACCACTTTTCTCATCAATCAAAAAATAAAATCGTGTTCCCAATAGTTAATAGTTACCAATTCTAAAAATACTAAAAGCCTGCATTGTTATGATACCGTTCGCTGGAGCGAACTATAAGAAACAACTAACTCTGATACACATTATCTCTAAATTGCGAAACTAAAATAAATTAAAGCCTTTTTCCTTTGTTAGTACTTGCGTCTTGTCCCATTATGTATTAGGTACTGGTTAGATTTTATGGTAGTCCTCATGTTTTGGAAGTAGTGTTTGTTAGAGAGATTTCTTCCCTGTGATCGAGTCTATTAGAGATATAAAAATATAGGCTGTTAATTTTCTACATTAGGTGGGTGCCATTCCCTCTCAGACAGGCTGGTAATTTCAGAATCTTTGAACGCAGTTGGAATTGTTTTTAAAATCTTGATGTGTTCTTTTAGTAAAATTTTATACCTTCGGTATTGAAGGTACTTTCCCTCGCCAAATAATGAAGTACTAACATAATAGAAAAAAAGTAATGACTGACATATGAGTATATGTTTAAAGGGTGGCCAGTTGAAAGGCTTCCAGGAAAATTCTTGTTGCCTAATGCATATAATATTATGCTCTGCGATTTTATTGTAATTAGGAGCTGGAATTCTTTTCCACAGCGCATTGATTTTTTTGTCTCCGTCACATTGCCGGGTGTTTTGCTGGGTATTTGCGGAAGTTACTTTGAACTTGGTTAAATTTCAAAAATACGGTTCTAGTTCTTTACTCGACATTTTAAGGCCTCAAAAAATAAAGCAACGGTGCCACCCCTCTATTCTTTGATACTTTTGAGGACCTTTGACACTGAAAATCATTTAAAAAAAAGGTCTTTAAAAGGAGATTAATTATTTTCTCTAATTATCTTTGATAGTCATAAAGGTAGACATCAGCGTACGTTGCCAACTTGTGACATAAGATGAGAAATCACGGTACTAGCAATTTCACTGCCATCAAACTGGAACACAGCAATGCAAGCACTGCTGCTTTGTGGCAGAAATAGGCAAGCCGGAGGTACCCAACAGTCGACTCTGGTACATAGTCTCCCGCCGGTAAATTCTCAAATCTTAAATCTTATCGGCCTCTCTGGGGCCTTACCATGAGCTCTTATCGCAGGCCTTAAACAGTATTGCTGTCTATTTCCGTACCATGACCGGCTTAAAGCAGCGCGTTTGCAGGCCTGCTTAAAATGACGTCACGAAACCGTTCACCTTTTTTTATGTATGAACTTTCGTACCATGACCGCCCATTTGACAGTTTGAAAACTGCTTTTGAACGTCCTAAACGATAATTAACAAATTGCCATAAAAGAGGATCAAAAAAAAAAAAAAAACGTCCTAAATGTCAAATAAAGCAATGTTTAAAAAGTTGCTCTTCAGCGGCTGTAACAAGATTGTTAAGTGGATTTGACCCAATTTGGTGGAATTTTCATAAGATAATTGTTAAAACTAACTTTATTTAAGATGTTTTCAAACGGCTGTAATGACTTTTTCTCTAATTTTAACTCCCTAATTTTCGTATAATTAGTAGCCGAGTCACGCCGAGTGTTTTTAATTTTTATATAGTTTTCACAGTGTTTATTACTCTTGAAAGTTGAGATATTGCTTGAGATGTGATGTGACGATAATGAAATATTTGAATTTTTGGACAGTGAACACCGCACGGAGTTAAAACAAGTGACATCGAGAGAAGCCAATGATACCCTCAGAACAATCAAACCTACCTTTGATTCAGAGGAAAATGAATTTCAGTATAAAAAAAGTACCTACTCTGTGAAAATGAATTTATTAAGCAACTAGCGACCCGCCCCGGCTTCGCACGGGTACAATGTAGATACTAATGTGGGGCAGTTTGGAGTGATTAATAATATTATAAAATATTATTACATACAAACCTTCCTCATGAATAGATAGGGTGATCTATTGCTGAAAACTGCATTGAAATCCTTTGCGTAGTTTAAAGATTTAAGCGTACAAACAGAGAGAGCAACTTTGTGTTATTATACCTACTATATTATAATAGATAGATGTTAGTTGTTTATTGATTATATTAAAAACCCTTGCCTTTACTTACATTAATTTTATTTTGTTCTACTTTATCTAATGTTAAGCATAATGTAGGTAACATTTTTCATTCTAACCATGTTTGGTTACCTCCAGAGTTGGTTAGGAATTTTTACTATACTTTCAACCGATAGTGAAAATTAAGTTCAAATGACTAAAATTTAGAAACAAAGGTCACTTCGGATCATTTTTTGTAGCAACCTTTAATTCACAGCTTAGCAAAAACAACCTTTTCTGTTACAGGGTTTTAACAGCTGTTTATCTTTATGCACATGGATCATACCAAAATTCAACTGGGGAACCTCAAAATGTTGCTCAACAGACAGGTTTCCTGTTTTATCACAAGAAATTGATGCCATTAACAATGTGCAAATAAGAAATAAATGTGGTTTCCAAAAATATGCTAAAAGAATGTAATGTGTATGAGTTAAGGTGTGTATAATAAAGGCTAATACGATTCAAATTGTGAATTTACTACCTTACCTACTATGTTCCCATAATAGTGTAGTAGGTTCATTCCTCCTCATCTGTGGAGAAACCTGTGCCCAGCGGTGAGTTGAAGTGGTGGTGGCATTACACCAAATTATTAAGGATAAGCATTAACTTTGCAAAATGCTTTTATAGCTTTTACCAAACCTACACATAATTAATATCTTACCATCCTAACTAATATTATAAATGCGAAAGTGAGTTTGAGGCAAAAAGGCACTTCTTGTACCACAAACAAAATTTCTTTCTGCAGATGTGAATTTAATTTTGTGGCAAAAAAAATAATTGTATCTACTACTTCCTAAAGTTGAAAAATAGTAATAAATGGTTAAAACTCAGTTTACAAAATAATTAATATGATGGTTCATTAATACCTTCTCAACAATTTTTGTGCTATGGGAAATGATATAAATAATATAAAACTTGAAGTGATAGCTTTCTATATGTATTACATAGAAAAAAACAATATATTAAATAAAAAAAAATATTTCAGATGTGCATTGCAGACAGATCTAAGTATATGCACATTGTTGTTAGCATATAATGTTCACACTCAATAAGACACAGAAAGGAGGGCATACAGTGAAATTAAGCTTTCAATTCTTGAAAGTGGATATATCATTTCACCATAACACTTATTAGGTTTCTTATGCTACCTACAAGGGTGTGTGCTTAGTCTTGT
Source organism: Schoenobius gigantellus (assembly GCA_963935595.1). Taxonomy (NCBI): domain Eukaryota; kingdom Metazoa; phylum Arthropoda; class Insecta; order Lepidoptera; family Crambidae; genus Schoenobius; species Schoenobius gigantellus. The sequence goes on along the minus strand of OZ012555.1, from coordinate 6,275,647 downwards.
CGATCATCAGTTAACCTCACCAGGGTCAACTGATGATCGATTGAGAGAAAGAAATTAACTCGTGAGAAATGCTCGGGCAAAAAAATGCTTAACTGCAACATCACAACAATGTATGTGTTGATGGAAATCATCTAGGGTCTAATCACGAATCATTTACTTGGACAAATCATCCTCTCATTTAGAAAATTTAAATACACTAGATAATAAAGATTTATTATTATTGGTAAAAATAAAACGAATAACATTTTTCCAAAATATAATAAAAAGTTAGGGTCAAAACAATGAAATCAAACACAAAAAACAAAAAAATACTACAATGTTAGTCTTAAAATAAAACAATCATTTCAGGTTATTCCCAATCTTTCTTAGTCCAGATTTTCGCCTCTGTATTCACACTATGCAATGAAGCTAATCTTGATTAATCCAAGAAGCATTTAAGCAAACGTCTACTGCAGCGCAAGATCCATCTATTGTGGCAGACATGAGCAGCAGCCAAAAATGAAATTTGTTGTTCGCTTCTGGGTTGTTCACTAGATATCCTATGACAAATATAGGTACTTCTCCAAATTTAGCTGTCTCTGAGTGAGTTTCTTCAATAAAGCAAACAAAATTCAGGTTTTTAAGATTCAACTTATAATAAAAGATTTATTTCTTCACAATAACTGTCTTTTATTCGCATGAGTACTACACATTCAAATTAATTTACACTTTTTGGATTTATTCGCATATACCTATTTGGTTTTAAACATTTCAATAATTTTGCCCCACATATGGATTGCTTTTCAGTGTTCATGGTAATGAGATGACTAAAGCTGGTGGGTGTTTTTTTTTTTTTTTTTTTTAAAAAAACGTCGCCCCACACTAGGATTTTCTCCTGTGTCATGGGTGCAGTTACAAACATAGAATATCACATGCACATACGCCCAGACCGGAACAAACATCTGTAGGCCATACAAAACATCTGTGTTGAAGAGTAACATCATAATTATTATTCATTTACTAAACATAAATTGTGTAATGCTTTCCATATCTTTTTCCACTTCTCGCTTGTGCAGACTTATTAAAACCTATATACTGGTTATATGTATTTTACCAGACGTTTTCCAAGTCATGCAAACATAACATTGACGAACCCAGATAAAATTCGAGTTGATTTCATTCAGAAGTAATCAGAGAAATCTCTGGAAGTAATAGGTAGATATTCTTAGTTCTTATCGCTGTACAAAGCACGATGATGTAAATTACTTGCAAACTCTTTGTACAATGAAGAATCAACACAATAAACTGCCGACACACTTTTCTATCGATTGTTTAAAGAAGAAAATGCAAACAAAACATCTGTATTTTAGAACACGATTGGTCGTTGTCTAATTCTTTTTTGTTTGGTGGTGTTTCCCTTTTGGATTTCCCCAGAATCGAGATTTTTGCTCAGTTTTCGTTTTTCAGAAGGATGGTAATGCCCTTGTAAGACTGCTTTCTTGACATGGATCGTGAAAGTACAATGGGTAGGTGTATTTTTTATAAAACTTCGAAGATCTTTAATTCTTTAAAATTTTCTGCCACAATAAAATGTACATAGGTTAAGTACGTTCATAACAAGCTATGAACATTTCCTTCCACTATCAATAGCTTGGAAAATTCTTGGAGAACGTAGAGTAAAGATATAATAAAATAAAGACAACTATAAATTATAATAACTCATATCTTAAGAATAAAAAACGTTAAAACGAACAACAAAAATAACAAATAATTGTAAATATGTTGAGATATTCTCTTTTACCGGTTTAACCTGTTTTTAATCTTTCAATGGTTTTCGAACGCTTCCGAAGAAAAGAGATGTCAGATACAACAGTTGTATAGCGCTATCTCGTTTTAACATTAAGGCAGACCAGAGACAAATAACCGTTCACCTTACGACTCAAGCAATCTATAAGCCGTTCACCTAAACAGGGCTCATAGTACGATTTTAAGCAATCCTGTTTAAGGCCTGCTTAAGAACTGCACGGATTATGGATGGTTTTATAAAAGCTCATAGTAAGGCCCCTGATCAGAGTGTCTAACTTTCAATTCGTTTAAGAAGCATGTTTACGCTCGAGGAAGAGCGAGTGGCAACACTGCATTATAGTCTGTGCAGTGAGAGCCTTTTTGGCGGCCGGCCGCATGTGACATGTCAGTCGAGTCGAAATGTCATGACATTGTTAGAGGTTATGTGCGGGCAGGAATAAAATGTAATTTAAGTTAAATAACAATTGTGTTTTGCGCGGCGCACCTAATATCGGGGTGCGAAAGCCCGCTTGGTGTTGTGCAAAAGTATTATCGTCGCGTGTGTGAGCCGTGGTGGCCTAATAGGCATTTGTAGTGCTCCGGTCTCCACCGGTGGATCCACCGCAGAACTTCAGGAGCCGCGACTTCCTTCGAGCTAGCTCAGGAAGTCCACCGGCTACATACGCAGACTGAACGGAGACAAGGTAAACATTATATTTTGTTTGTTAAGTTGTAAACTTATACTTGAATTTAATTTGTTTAAAAAATTTTGCTGCTAAATGACTTTGCTGTTGTTGTAATACACTATTTTGCTGTGTTAAGTTTTAGCATTTACATTTGATTTTGTTTTGTTTGCCTTTGAATATTATGTTTGTTAAGTTATTGACTTAATACTTGAATTTAATTTGTTTGAAAAATTCTGTTGTTAAATGCCTTTGTTCTAGTTAAGTTCTAGCATTTACACTTGATTTTGGTTTTTTTATATATTTTGTTCTGCCTTTGAAGTTCCTCCCGATCTGTTTTATTGTCTGCGGTTGTCGGTCTGTTTGTCCGTGTATTATTATAGTATTTATTAATTTTGGTGCAAAATGGTCCCGCCAGTCAGCCCGCTTAGTGTTGCCCGCGCGGGTGCACAAAAGATTTTGAGATGGTTTGCTAGTGCCGTCGCTTTGGTAGACCGACCAGACCGAGAACAGGCCTTGTTAATTCGGCATGAGGGAGTACCTGCTCGCTTGAAGGAATTGGAGCAGCTTTTCGTTGCTCATCAACAATATCTGCTCGACCACCCAGCCGAGGGTGCCGCTGAGTTGCGGGCAGTCGACCAATTTAATGCCGATTATGATCAATGTTTTGAACAGGCGGATGTGATCATAAACAAGGCTCAGGTAATCCTATCCGCCCGGAGGGGTGAGTCGTGCACGCCCGGGGAGGTCAAGCCTACCCCGGCCGGCTTGCTGGGCAGACTGCCCACTTTAGACATCCCAACCTTTGATGGGAACCTGGCTTCTTGGATGGGGTTCATTAACCTCTTTGATAGCCTGGTTCACTCGAGGGACGACCTGTTCCCTAGCCAGAAATTGGCCTATTTGCTCTCTGCCTTACGTGGAGAGGCTGGTGTGCTTGTCCAGCATCTACCTGTCAACGATGACAGTTATGAGATTGCAAGGGCGTTGTTGACCGCCCGGTATCAGAATGTTCGCTTGCTAGCGGACACACATGTGGCTGCCATTTTAGGGCTGCCACGAGTATCGCGGGTCTCCTCATTGAGGAAGGAGATTTTGAACCCGCTGCTAAGCGCTATTAACGCGCTCAAACGACTTGATCTACCGGTGGACCAGTGGTCCTTTATTTTGCTCCACCTCATCCTCAATAAGCTTCCCGTGGAGATGAAAGGGCGCTTTGAACAAGGGCAGCGCCACGGAGAGAGCGCCGCCCGTACAAGCAATATACTGCCGTGCGGCAGAACTCTCCACAAGGGGAGAGGCCGCTGCCTTGTAAGTGTTGTAAGCGCGATGGCCATCGTTTGCCGGCCTGTCCCAAATTTGTTGGCCTACGCACCGAGGGGCGTAGAAATATGGCCAAGCAGCGGAATTGGTGCTACCGCTGCCTGGGGGCTCATATGGCATCGGCTTGCCCCCACCCACGAGATTGCTATTGTTGTGGAGGGGCCCATCACCCCCTTTTGTGCTTCAACAATAGAGACACTCGTGAGGTCGTGAGAGAGAGGGACTCGCACACGGGCGGGGGCCCTCGTAGGTCACCCACATCTCCGAGGAGATCGGAGGGGCGTGCCACCCCTCCGCGGAGATTGGACAGGCGCCCCCCCTCCAGTGAGAGGATTGGGCGCCCAACCCCCCCTACGGGCGGGGGGGATCGACGCGCCGCTTATGAGGCGCCACCGCGGTTATCAGGGAGCCACGTCGGGAGCCGATACGCTTCTCTCCCCCTTTGATGGAGAGACCCCGTTTGTCACGGGCTCCCCCAACTTTCGCCCATCATGGGCACCGCCCGGCCCCCCGATGCCGCTTTGATCGGGGCCAGTACGTGCCGGATTGGGACCCACTCGAGCGCCTTGAGCTTCCTCCGCCGCGCACGCATTTTTCCTTGAACCCCCCTTCCCCCCCGTTGCGGGGAATGCGGGAGGATTTTCATTAAACCAACTGTCGGCTGCAACCCCCCACAGGAGCAGGTGCTGTTACCTTTGGATGGCCCTTTTGGATACGGGAGCTCAGGGTTGCATTGCCTCCAGCTGGCTGGTCCGGCAGTTGAGTTTGAACACATCTCCATACCTTGAATCGGTACGGGGAATCGGAGACCTGCGGATCCCGGATCCGATCGGTCAGGTTTTGTTCTCCTTCTCCCCCCACTTCTCTTCAGCGCCCAAAATTGGCGCTACCGCGATTGTTTATGAGAAGGTTGTTGGTCAGCTTCCGCAACAGCACGTTTCGCGCGCTGTCGTTGATGCGACATCAGGATTGACCTTGGCTGACCCTTCCTTCCACCGAACCGGTCCGATTCACTTATTGCTCGGTGCCGATGTTCTAGGCCGCGTGTATTGTGGGAAGAGAAGAGAGTTACAGAAGGGTGGGCTGGTAGCCTTATCTACATCGCTTGGGTTTGTAGTGATGGGACCAGTTAGGCATAACCCACCATCTCCATCGGTGGACAGTTACATAACTGTTAGCTCCACCTTATCGGATGTCCTTCAACGGTTTTGGGAGGTGGAAGAGCCACCTACCGTGAAGCGAGTGAACCCCTTAGACGAGGAGTGTGAGTTGTTCTACCAGAACAATACAGGTCGCCTTCACTCGGGACGGCTGATCACTCGTTTGCCCTTTTTGTCAGTTCGCCCCTCACTTGGCAGCTCCCGGCCGTTGGCCGAGAAGCGACTGCTGTCCATGGAGCGTCGTATGAGTAGGAACTCCGACTTCAAACAGAAGTATGTCGACTTCATGCGAGAATATGAGCAACTGGGGCACATGTCGGTCTCGCGACTGGACTGGCGAAACGAGGAACATAATTTTCTTCCTCACCACGCGGTTTTGAAACCTTCCACCGGGAAGATACGCGTTGTTTTTGATGGGTCAGCTCCCACGTCTACCGGAGTTTCGCTGAATCAATGTCTGCATGCTGGACCGAAGTTGCACCACGAGGTGGGTGACGTATTGACCAACTTCCGTCGCCATGCCGTCGTCTTTGTGACCGATATCCGGATGATGTTTCGGCAGACTGTGATTCACCCGGACGATAGACGATATCAGCTCATATTATGGAGGGAGGATCCCAGAGATCCCATGCTGGTCTACGAGCTGAACACCAATACATACGGTTTGCGTTCGAGCCCCTTTGTGGCAATTCGCTCACTTGTGGAACTCGCTGAACGTGAGCGGTTACGATACCCTCGCGCATCCTTGGTTCTCAAGGAGGATGCATTTGTGGATGATATTTGTACGGGCTCCTCTAGTGTCGAGGAAGCCTTGATTTTGCGAGATGAACTAATTGCTCTTCTCGGGGCTGGTGGTTATGAACTGAGGAAGTGGATGTCCAACTCACCTCAGCTTTTGTGTGACTTGCCAGACGACCACCAGCAGGAGCCTCATATTTTTGAGAATGCCAACACTCCAGATTTACTGTCTGTTTTGGGAGTGCAATACAGACCTGTCCAGGACACGTTCACCTATCGATTGGAGCTGCCAAGCCCCAAGGTCTGGACGAAACGGTTGGTTTTGTCTACAGTAGCTCGTACCTTTGACCCAAATGGCTGGATTAGTCCCGTAGTGTTTTGGATGAAGTGCTTCCTACAGGAACTTTGGTCAGCCGAAGTGTCGTGGGATGAGCCCCTCTCGGGCCGTTTGCTGCGAGATTGGGAGTCCTTCATGTTGTCTCTCCCCGACATTAACCGTGTTAGTATCCCTAGACATATACTGCCTAAGGGACGGTTTACGGCCAGCCTTCATGGCTTTTGTGACGCGTCTGAGAGTGGATACGCAGCCGTCGTATATATCCGGACGGTCGATGATAGAGGAGCTGTTAAGCTCCACTTGCTAATTGCTAAGAGTAAGGTTGCTCCACTTCGGACTCGATTAACGATTCCGAAGTTAGAATTGTCTGGAGCTACTCTTCTGGTTCGTTTGATGAACCACGTTGTTGACACCCTGGGACGTAGTGTGGACTTTGAGTCGCTCTTTGCTTGGTCCGACAGTCAGGTTGTCCTGTGTTGGATTAAGAACTCCGTCCACTCCCTGGAAGTATTTGTGGCCAATCGGGTATCCCAAATACAGGCCTCGAAGGCCACGTTGATTTGGCGCCACGTGCCAGGTGAAATAAACCCTGCTGACTGTGCATCACGTGGCAGCGAAGCCCCTCAGCTTATTGACCACACTCTGTGGTGGGGTCCCGAATGGTTGTTACAGCCGTCTTGGCCTTCCACACCAGCTGTGGTGAAGGCACCAAATCCGGGCTTGCGTGTTCACGCTGTCGAGACTATGGCGGCTCCAGAGCGGGAATTTTTATTAGACCGCTATAGTTCTCTGGACAAGTTGCTCGGCGTGACCGCTTGGATAAGAAGATTTATACGAAATTGTCGCCGGCCTCAGGACAAAGATTTGTGTCCGGTCCTCTCTCCGTAGGAGCGCCAAGATGCTCTTTTGCATTGGGTGCGTATGACCCAGTCTAGAGCGTTTGAACCGGAACTTAAGATTTTCCGTACCGGGACGTCCAAATTGAAGGGACCCTTGGTGCGTTTGACTCCCTTTCTGGATGATAAGGGATTGTTGCGTGTAGGAGGCCGATTGAGGCACGCTAACTTGCCTTATAGATCACGTCATCCCCTGTTGCTCCCCAAGGACGGACCATTGGTGCGATTGTTGATCATTGATCGCCATGTGAAGAATGCTCATGCCGGATGTAATGCATTGACCGCGCTCCTCCAACGGGAGTTTTGGATTTTGTCAGCGCGAAGAATAATCCGATCTGTTATCTTTCGATGTCTGCCCTGCTATCGTTTACGCCCCGAGACGATGCAGCCCCAAATGGGTGATTTGCCTGCTGATCGTGTGAATGAATCGATGACCTTCTTAGGAGTTGGAACTGATTTCGCGGGACCGTTCACTATAAAAACGTCGCGACTCCGTAATGCTAAGACTGAAAAGGCTTACTTGTGTGTGTTTGTTTGTTTGGCCACTAAAGCCGTTCATTTGGAGGTGGTGAGTGCGCTCACCATGGACGCTTTCTTAGCAGCGTTGGGCAGATTTGTCTCCCGCCGGGGACTGCCTTCTCTAATTCGGTCCGATTGTGGGACGAACTTCAAGGGCACTGATAGACATATAAGAGAAGTTTGTGAATTTTTAGATAAAAATAATATTGAGATCGGATCCACACTCTCCCGTAGGGGGGTAACATGGCGATACTCCCCGCCGTCTTGCCCTCACTGGTTAGGGATTTTTCAATCTGTTGTAAAGGCCGCCAAGACTCACCTTCGCCGCGTTATTGGGGAGACTATTCTCACGTTCGAGGAACTCGCGACGGTGTTTCATAAGATTGAGGCGGTTCTCAACTCGCGTCCGTTATGTCCGTTGTCTACCGACGCGAACGATTTGCAGGCCCTCACGCCGGGCCATTTCTTGATAGGCAGACCACTTAACGCCCTGCCCGAGTATCCTTATAGAGATGTCAATCCAGGACGCCTTTCGCGGTTTGAGTTGCTCCAGCAGCTTACCCAGAGCTTCTGGCGCCGCTGGCACCTTGAATATTTACACATTTTGCAACAGCGCGTTAAGTGGTCAGATAAGACAAACCCACCGAGGGTTGGAGACCTCGTGTTAGTGAAGGACCCAAACCTGCCACCCTTACGTTGGCGTCGCGGCGCGCGGTCGCTACTCTTTCTCGCCTCCCCTTAGACTGATTTGGCGGACAGTCCGGGACTGACAATACACCCTCCACCAACCCATGGCCCTACTCAACCAATCCTGGTTATACGGGCCGGAACGACGGGAGATGTGCGCGGAACCTGCGTAATCGCACTCTAGCCGCGCACACTTCTTGACTCCCTACAAGTTATTTAAATCTGTCTCCTGTATGTCCCTGTGTCCTTCTCCCCATCCGGGTCGGACAACACACGTTACGCCTTCGGTGTCCACCACCAGGTCGCCGTGTGCCCACTGTTGTGGTACCGCTGGCTTCGTCTGCCGTATGTCTTCTTCTTTCTTCGGGCGGATGCCCTCTTCGCTCTTCACCTCTCCAGCCCACTCCTGATCTTATGCCACCGATGCGCGAAGTCCCGTAGCCTCAGGAAATTTGCCTCCGTCCCCACGAGATCGCGATAGTAAATCGGACCAACCTCGAGCGCCTTCACCTTATCTAGTAAGTCCCTACGCGCATCCCTATACAAATTGCACTCCCACAGGGCGTGATGCAGGTCTTCGACCTCGCACTCGCCGCAATAGCACCCACTGCTGTCCACCCACTTCATGCTAAAAAGCCTACCATTGAAACAGCCATGCCCCGATAACAGCTGTGAGACTTCGTAGTCCGGTTCGACCCAGGTAAACCTGAGTCGATCCGCCACGTCCGGGAAGAAACGATATGTCTCCCTCCCCTTGTCTGATGCGTCCCAGCGTTCCTGCCATGTGCGTAGCACTGACTCAGATGTTGCGAGTTTCACCCTGCGCATCTCCTCCTTGGAACTCCCGGACTCGCGCGCCCTACCTAGTCTGCCCGCCCGGATTACCTCGAGGTCGGCCGGTAGAACACCGGCCAACACCGGTAAGGCGGCAGAGCTGGTCGAGCGATACGCCTTGGTCAGAAGGATCAAAGCGGGTCTCTGGGTGCGCTGAAGCGCAGATCGCACAACGTGGAGGGACCCACGTTCAAACCAACACGCAGCGGCGTAGGTGACTGTGGCAACATACGTCCCCCTGTACAGTACCTTAAGGGCACGGTATCTGATACCCCAGGATGTAGCCGACACCCTCGACATTTTGCCGAAGCAATTTGCCGCCCTCTCCCCAATCGAACTCGCATGTTGCGAGAACGATAGAGTCGTATCGACCACCACTCCTAACACCGTAGTCGACGCGACGCTCCTGATTGAGGTCCCACCGAACCTGATGACGGGTGGCCTCGGGAATTTTCCCCTGATCGTCATAGTTGCAGACTTGGCAGGAGAAAATTCCAGTCGATTACGGGCCCCCCAGTCACCGACGAGCTGCAAAACCATAGAGGCCGAAGCCTCTATGCCCGCCCGGGAATTTGACTCAATCAGGAGCGTCACATCGTCGGCATAGCCTACGATGCTAACCCCCCCCGGGAGTGGTAGCCGAAACAAGTCGTCCATCAGTATGTTCCACAACGTGGGTCCCAGCACTGAGCCTTGCGGGCAACCCATTGTTGCCGCCTTCGACACTCGCCGGCTGCCGACGAACATGCTCACGGAGCGTCCCGTGAAGTAGTCCACCAACATTCTAAAGATGTTTGGCGGACAACCCCCCCGTTTCGCCTTGAGCAAGATCATCGGCCACCATGCATTGTCGAAGGCTCCAGAGATATCCAAAAATATCGCCTGACAATACTTCGACGAGCTCTCTCGCGCTGCCCTAAAGATGGTGTCAAGGGCAGAGACCGTCGACCGGCCTCGAGTGAACCCGTGCTGGCAGTCCGACAGCGCTTGGGTGATTTGCGGGGCGCACCTTAGGATTAAGCGCTCCAAAATTTTGCCAAGGATAGAGAGCAAAGTGATTGGCCGGTAAGCTTTCGGATCGGTAAGAGGCTTGCCATTCCCTTTCGGGATGACAATCAACTTACCGACCTTCCAGACGTCCGGGAAGCAGCCCTCCAGAACGCATCGCCTATACATCTCAGAGAGCTCCGCGGACGCAGCCCTCCAAGTGTGCTTGATGATGTTAGCACTTAACCCATCGATTCCCGGTGCCGTGTTAGGCAGAGCCTTCACTATGTCTCCCACAACTGAATCACTTGGAGGAGGCGCATCCTCTCCTGGAGGTGACATGGAGGCCATTAGACGCACTTGCCTGTGGTGAACAGTGTCCCTGGAAAGATGGTCGTCCGGACAAAGAGCGTGCATTAGGCTGTGCATGGCCTCGTCCACGCTTCCAGCATAGCCTTGGGCAAAACTAGTGCCATTAATTACGTTAAGGGGAGGTCTATGCCTCCCACTCGCGACTCGGTAGGCCTGTCCCCAAGGGTCCAGGTTTCCGGAATTAGCGATCTTTTGAAAATGCAAAAGTTGCGCTTCTTCCATGGCCCCCCTATATTTTCGCCTATGCGCATGGAACCGGTCCCTGGCCTCGGCCTCGACGGGCCCCCCGGCCCGGCGAGTCGACTGCCAGGTCCGACGCAAAAGGTTGTTGCGCCTACGCAGCTCATCGAGAGATGGGGTCCACCACTCGTGCCCGAGCGACTTCGTACGCACGACACCCAGGGTCTGCTTCGCGGTGCTCCCTACCATATCGGTGAACTGAGCACAGACTTCCTGAGCGGACCGGTTCCACCTTATTTTGCCTACCCGTCCCTGGATCCGACGCTCAAAGAGGGTCCAATTAACCCCACGGTCACGAAGCTTCATCGGCTCCTCCCCCTGCGGCTCAGCGCGAGGAGTGGGTCGACTTGCCACCTCAAAGATGATGAGTCGGTGGTCGCTTTCTATTCTGTCTGGCAGCACTCGCCATCCCATCACTGGGATGCCTCTTGTCGTTAGTGTGAGGTCGATGTTGGACGCCCCATTCGCCGTAGCAAATGTAGGTGGTTCGCCTTCGGCATTAACCAACCTGAGTGATCGAGCCAGGATTAACGCTTCCATGCGCTCACGACGAAGCGTGACGTCTGCGAAAGCGAAACATCCCCCCGCTCCGGACAGTCCGGGACTGTCCGGAGCGGGGGGATGTTTACGCTCGAGGAAGAGCGAGTGGCAACACTGCATTATAGTCTGTGCAGTGAGAGCCTTTTTGGCGGCCGGCCGCATGTGACATGTCAGTCGAGTCGAAATGTCATGACATTGTTAGAGGTTATGTGCGGGCCGGAATAAAATGTAATTTAAGTTAAATAACAATTGTGTTTTGCGCGGCGCACCTAATATCGGGGTGCGAAAGCCCGCTTGGTGTTGTGCAAAAGTATTATCGTCGCGTGTGTGAGCCGTGGTGGCCTAATAGGCATTTGTAGTGCTCCGGTCTCCACCGGTGGATCCACCGCAGAACTTCAGGAGCCGCGACTTCCTTCGAGCTAGCTCAGGAAGTCCACCGGCTACATACGCAGACTGAACGGAGACAAGGTAAACATTATCTGTATCGGTTTTTGGATTCCGCAATCAAAGCATCAAGTTGGTGAATCGCCGACGTGGTGGTGTCTACCTTGGGCACCATCAAAGCAAAATGCCTTAAATGAATGTTTACAAGGCAAATTAATACAGATTAAGCAATAATATAAGCAAACCACGTTCAGAAAATTGTCGTCTAAATTTAAAGTTTGTTGCAGAACTGGTAAAGAACAATATTTGTAAGTCAGTGTGACAGGTTGCAACAAGTGGTCAAGTTTTGTTTGGTCAAGGGTCAAGGTCAATGTCACCAACCTTACCTTAGCTTAGGAAACTCCTAAGACGTATGCTGTCACTTTTTGTCTTTAATGAAAAGAATGTGACAGCATGCCGCCTAAGATTATCCTAAGCTAAGACAAGGTTGGTGAAATAGACGGATTATTCCACTTTGAGCTCTGCAAAGCTATGTTTTAAGAGATATCTGGTTGCCAAAAGTTAGCAATGTATCTGTGGTCTTTATAGGTTTTTTTTAAATATAGGTTTTTTGGGGGAAAGGCTTGAGGTTCGAAATTCCCCTATTGAAAAATCATCGTACATTAGATAGCTTTCTTCCAATTAAAAGTTTTCTATCAGTATACACTAGGCAAATTAAAGTCTTAATCTGATCCCCCCATCGAGAAATGTAAACCTGTGCTATGCAGCCCGGAACAAAATTCTATAGGCCATACAAAATATTTGTCCCGTACGGGAATCGAACCCGCGACCCGTTGCGCAGTAGGCGATCATTCGACCTCTGCGCTAACCGTGTCGTCAACTCGTCGTCATTACTGGTAATTATTGAATAATAAAACGTTGAATCGACCAATAGCGTAACAAGATTCATTTTCTGGGAACACTTCACCCACAAGTTTTTCTTTGGGCGCAAGTGTTCCTTCATATACAATGTCCAGCTTCGCAGCAAACATCTGACCTTTACATAGAGTACGGCAATTTCCTACAACGCGTTCTTCTTTAAAAGAAACAATTCCGTAATAAGTCGAACTATACCAGAGTTTTCCCTAAAAGTGTGCTTACTAAAACGACCTAATGGACTGATTAATCACCCCGCGCGGCCACTAAAGTTGGGAACTTGATATTTTCCCTGATAATTTCTCAAGTTGACTAATGTATATTGATGGCTTGCGGATGGACTTCCACGCTGGAAATAACGAGGAAGTTATTGCCGGCACCACATTACAATTTCGGCTTTAACGCGGCGAAAGTTGCCGAGGAATTTTATAGTCGGATTACAGAGCAAGTTTAACTTCAGTCCGCTTGGGTCTTCGAACTGCTAAACGTTTTACTGCAGTAAATGTCAGTCAAAGCAAGAGCGTCGAGCGTAATGTCAAAGCAAGAGCGTCGATGGTGCCCTGGATTCGGCACAGGCCTTCTAACCAGGAAGTCCAGGGTTCGATCCTACCATGTACCAATGTGTTTTTCATTTTTCCAATTATGAACATTTATCCGACGCTCCTACGGCGAAAGAAAAGATCGCGCGGCAACCTGCATACATCTGCGAATAATTTGAAGCTGTATGTGAAGTCAACCTATTGCAATTTACGGAACTTAGTATAAGTTCCGTAAATTGCAAACAAAGAGCCCCCCTAGACAAGACGCATTTCGATAATTGCTTACGCAATCGCTAGAAGGAAAATGTATACGATTTGACATAAGCCCTCGCTTAGCTTTTGAGTGCAATTGTCAAATCTCATACATTGTCCAATTAGCGATTGCGTTAGCGATTATCGAAAGACATCTTGTCTAAGGGGGCTGGTTATTGTACAATGCATACGTTCTTAGTATTATGGAGTACTGCAGTATTGTGTGGAGACCACATTACGCATGTCATTCCCTTAAGCTGGAAAGGATCTTGAAGATATATATGTAGAATCTAGCATTTTCAAGTAACAGAAACTTAAAAAACAACAACATATAAAAGTAAATTACAATATTTCAAATATTCTTCCCTAGAAAAACGCAGAGTAATAATAGACCTAATATTTTTATACAAATTACTAAATAATAAAATTGATTGCCCTCAGCTTCTACAAAAAATCAACTTCAAAGACCCTAGTGGAATGGCTAGATGCCAAATAGTTCCCTTAGTTCCGCCATTACGTAGAACAATGTTCGGTCAGAATTCTCCGATTCCAAGAATGTGTATAAATTTTTGATAGGTCTAAAATTCCTGGGGTCTGATGTGCTACCAGATTTATGTAAAGTAATAATTTTACTCAGCTATTTATTTAGATCAGGAAATACACCACAGACAATGCAATCATTAAAAATGTTTGCAAGTATTGGCGCTATTGTTTCAATTACGGATTTAGTAACATCAACGGAATTGCCCCACAAATCCGCAGTTTTCTTCTTATTCAAAGTTTTAAATGACTTTATTATATCAATTCCACTAATGAGTACAAATTTGAATTTATCATCACAAACTTTAACATGATCCTTCATAATAGATTCAGCAATAGCGGGGGAGGAATCCAGTGACTTTGTGATTGAGACTGGAATGTCAGTAAAGAACTTTTCAAATTCTGCAGCTACTTCTGTGTCAATTATTACCTTCTTACCATCAATATTCAAATAATATTGATTATTTGTAGTTTTCGCTTTTCCAGTTTCATTATTTATAATATTCCATGTCATTTTAATTTTATTATTACTGTTTGTTTTTTTTTTGAACTTAAATAATTAGATTTAGCAAGCCTGCAAGCTTTTTTGAACACTTTGGAATAAGTTTTTACATAAAGTTAAAAATCATCACTAGTATTGAATGAACGTTCATTGTAAAGTTTAAATTGATTTCTCTATTTACTGTTTTGACGTAAAATATTATAGATTATTTTAGTAATGACGACACGGTTAGCGCAGAGGTCGAGCTGTCGCCTACAGTGCAACGGGTCGCGGATTCGATTCCCGTACGGAACAAATGTTTTGGTATGGGCTATAGAATTTTTTTCCGGTCTGGGCGTATATGCATGACATGATATTCTATGTTTGTAACCCACGACATAGGAGAAAAACCTAGTGTGGGGCGACGATTTAATAAAATAAACAAGCGGTGTCAACTCGTAAGATCTTATCTTACGAGGTGACACTTGAATTATTCCCAATGCTTGTTACGTGATGGTACGGGTAGTCGTTTTTTGACGACAAAATGAATAGTAACGCAAGAGACATTTACGAGTTGACACCGATACTATTTGAAACTTTCTGCATCCATATCTCATTTTACCGAAAAATGTTAGTTACGATGGTATGCAACATTCCCAAACGTTATATAACTGCTATGTCTGAGCACCTTTGCGGTGGTAACGCAGGGGTAGAATGATTGACATTGATTGAAAGAATTGATAAAAAAAAATTTGCAGACGGGCGCTTCCATTATAGTAGAGTTCACCAGGAACAGATGAACTTGGCTTGGATCTCGTCAGATAATATACGGACCACGTCCATCACACACTCGGAATGCTCGCTTATCAACGTTATTGTAAACAAACCAGTCCATTTTCTACCCTGGTACTAAACATACAACTCAAGCATATTACTAAAATTAAAATATTACCGTGCGCTAGCAATAAATTCTGAAGCTCCGGCTATGAGTACCGTGCTCTCAAATAAAAGTGAAACATTACGATCTTTGTTTAAAATGAATTTGAATTGCGAGCACATACCCACCGGTTTCAATTGCGCGTATTACATAAAATTTAGGCGGTGTATGAACGGGATTCCTTTGTTGTTGCCTAAATTAATTGAAATCGCAAAATTGGATAACTTCTAAGCAACGCAAGATTGCTTTTATAACGTTTTTGCTTCCCATATCGAAACAAGGCATCTGGATTTCGATTCAGCGGATTCCTCTTCGTAGCTCATACAAGATGTTAAGGAAAGTCAGTAAGTTAGGTTCTTAATCTCCTCAAAAATATCCGTGAGCGTCTATAACACTTATTCCTTGAATCAATTACCTACCTAAGCATTAGCAGTAATAATATTTCAGCTCTAAACCTCACAAAGAGCGCAAGAAGCGGGCTCTTTATTCCGCGTACCTACTTCCTAAGGAAGACAAGTTGTCTTCTTTAAATCGCGTAAGGAGTAATTTAGACAATCCGACTCGTCGAACCGACTTGTCATCAACACTACTGAGTAAGGTTGAGTAAGGATGGTGTAGTTGACATTCCATATTACATTTAACAATCTAAAATATTTTGTCACAAAGGTTCTAAGACGTTTACGGTAGTCCCCCTGGTTGGCCATGACATGGCAGGCCAATATCCCCTCAGAAAGTTCCTGGTAGGTTAACCCAGAAGAGTATTGAATGTCATCAAAATAAATCAGTAGAGATCTTTCAGTCAGTAAACTGAGCATGACTGGCACATTTAATTATGTTAGTATGAAAGAAAATATTAATTGCAATAAATTAAAATAATAGGAAAACCATGAAGAAACTATATCCGATGGTAACGTAAATCAAAAATTAAAATTGTCTTTATTCAAATGTGACTTTTGGATCATCAACCTCAAAAGTAAAAAACCGAATTCTTATAGGATCGCTTTGTTGTCCGTCTGCCTGTCTGTCCGTCTGTATGTCAAGACCCTTTTTCTCGTGAGAGAAAACGCGTAGATATCAATCTGAATTTTATATCAAATACTCGGGTCTACAGTCACGAATTTCATACGTACATTTATCTGACGCTCCTACGGTGAAGGAAAACATCGTGAGGAAACCTGCATACACCTGCGAAGTAATTCAATGGTGTATGTAAAGTCAACCAATCCGCACTGGGCCAGCGTGGTTTGACTTAGGCCTAATCGCCCTAATATGTTAAGGAAGGCTCGTGCCCCTCGGTGGGCACGTATATATGCGCTGTGGTAATGATGACAGTCTCTTTTAGCTGTGAAATCATACAAGTAAGTCATCGCGATCAAAATATATGACCATTTATATATTTGCCGTAGTTTTCATATTTTCCGAAGATTTTTATATTTTCCGATTTCACAAGGGAATCAATACCTATAGGGTACTTCCCGTTGACTTAGAATCATAAAATTTGGCAAAAAGCAGGGTCTTAAAGTACATATTAAGGAAAATAATTGAAAACCGTAAATATGTTTTTTTATGGTCGTCCAAATGACCACTTCCCGAGTTGATGCACAATTGTGCTCGTTTTACAGCATTATGAATGGTTGCTCGCGATTTCTTCTTCAATGTTAGCTTTCAAGACGGGCAAGGTTTGTGATTTGTTGTGGTAAGCGCGAGATTTCAAAAACCCCAAAGGAAGAAGTCTGGCACCGTTAGATCTGGCTATCTGGACGGCCTGTTTAAATCTCCACAGCCGGAGATCACTCGGCTCGGAAATTCGTATCTCAAAATCTCTATCGTTGCCCGAGCTGTGTGAGCGGTTGTTCCGTCCTGCTGGAACCAACAGTGCTCGAGACCAATAATTCTGTATCTGTCTACAACACCTATGTCAAAACAAAATGACATTTGATTCCATTTTCAAAAATTATGGCACATTCACATTATGACATTACTTTTGCGCCACCATGTATATCAATCCTTTTTCAAATCGTATAGTCAAAACGAGACTACGTCGTTACCTCGTAGCACTTTCGCGCCATAAACGTTTCTCGAACTATCGAATCCACCCAGAACTCGTTTAAACTGAACGTAACCAGTTTAAACTAGTTCGCAGCCAAATGCATTAGGCTTCGTGAAAATTTGATATTGCCAGGTAACGCATTACTCTGTTTGCAGCTGGAAATGGCAGATATTCTAGCAAGCCATTGTATGTGTGAAACATGGCCTCTATGTTTATGTTTTTCACGATGTCCTTCTTGTGTAATATTGGCATTAAATGCGTTATTAAGTACAGAACGTTAACAAAACAAACTATTAATGTTCTCTTTCTCAAAGATTTATCATTTATTAAATACTAGCTGTGCCAGCGAACTACGTTTCGCCGTATATTTTTTACCCGTTTTTGCAACATTTGTCATAGATGCTCAGCTCCTATTAGTCGTAGCGTGATGTTATATAGCCTAAAGCCTTCCTTGATAAATGGACTATCCAACACAAAAATAATTTTTCAATTTGAATCAGTAGTTCCTGAGATTAGCGCGTTCAAGCAAACAAACAAACAAACTCTTCAGCTTTATAATATTAGTATAGATTTAATAATTAAAATGCTTAATAATTTAATACTTAATTATTTAAATGAAACAAACATCTTGAAAACATTTTTATTATTTAGCCCTACCATAGACGAAGAATCAACGTTTCGAACGCTGTTCAGCATCCGTGGTCATAAGAAGACTAAAGATGGTGACAAAGAGTGTAGAGATAGTTATAATGTGGTAAGATTAACATCAAAATTACTCTATTACATTGTTTCACGAAAATAGAGGTCACGGTATCTGTAGTTTTGGCAATTTGTGGACAGGCTTGGGGTATGAAAGTAATAATAAAATTTTCATGATGTGTACCTCCCTAGTAGGTGGAATAGGCCAACCAATATGTATGTGGAAGTTCAGGTGTTTTTTGAATTTCAATAGCCATACTTAACATCATAGTGATGTACCCATGATCTATATACGCATTAAACAAAATAAATTAGATACGGGTAAATACGAGTATAATTATTGTTTCATTTAACTTTTGATATTCTTAGTGCATTACTCTCTACATTTTGAAATTCTAAGGCAGGCAAAAATAATGCATAATTTTAATTATTAGTTACAACAAACTATCATAGTAACTCAATTCAGATTTCAAATATATTTTATTTGAGACTTAATCTGGAAAACACCTACAGTTGGACACAGGCCTCCCTCAACAGGGATCTCCAAAATAATCGATCTTACGCCTTCCGCATCTAACGGCTTCCTGCCACCCTCACCAGATCGTCAAACCACCTTGTGGGAGTAGAGGGTTCTACGGGACTTTGTAATCCAGTTTTCCAACAATCGATTAAAACGCAGTGAACAGTAACGTTTTCGTTTGATCGCAGCGCATTTAATAAGCGACATTAGAAGCTATACAAATATCGACTATTACCTTGCGATAAAGCAACCGCCGTGCACCAGTAGCATTCCTGGGAAACTTCGGCTTAAGGCGAGGTTTTCCTGGAAATCTACGCGTGCACGGCGATTCCTTTATTGCGAGGTAATATAGTTGACAATCGCATAGCTTCTAATGTCGCTTACGCGCCCGTGATCGAACGAAAACGTTACTTTTTACATGTTTTATTCGATTTTTGGAAAACTGGAGTACAAATTAAAAAATGTACTTTTGCAATTTTCTAGACAATAAAAATGCACATCTATTGGTAACACTTTTATGTCATTTATTATGTTATTTTCTGATTCACAGCTGTTTTAAAATATTGAACAGAGTAATCTTTGGATTTTTTTTCTATCGAGTGAAATATTATTAATCATGTTTCTATCTTTAAGAATGTTTAGATAAAATGTTAAACAATATCATATATGAATTTGAGAACTGCATGTTTTATATTCGTGGCGGTACAGTTAATCGAAATTGTATAAAATGGGAAAGTAGCGCCTTAAGAAGTAATCAATCAAAGGTTAAAGGTGCAAACACACTGGGCTTATGTGATGCCACGTCACGTAATCTAAGTGTAGTTCTAAATAATGATTTTTCATACATTTTCTATTAAGACCGATGTCTTCTGATGGACGTAACATCACATACATGGCATCAAATAAACCCAGTTTGTTTGCACCTTAAAGCAACTATAGACATATATGCTCCTACCTCTATACTACGCAAGCGAAGCCGGGGCGAATCCTTAGTATTTTAAAAATGTTAACGACTAGCCTTAAGTAAAAAATGGCTTAGTTGTTTTTTCTAGTCTCGACGTAATTAAGTGCCTAGCGCGGTAGCTTATTTTGTCACAGAAGTTGGAAAAGCAGCTAGATGGGTAATCTTAAGGATGCTTCAGGCAATCTCCGGCGCGGCCAGCGGTTGGTGCTATTTAGAGAAATTTCCGCCGCTTCCGGCTCTAGAAGGATGACAAGGATAGCGGATGATTCCCTCTTTAGTTATTCTCGAAAACATAATAAGAACTTGACTGTATACACTGTGTAACAAAAACCCTGGGAACCCTTTTGGGGCATGTTCAGAATCGATATACTTACCTACGATCGTTTCTGTCATTTTATAAAACTCCTCGATAAAAAAATCTTAATTAATATTTAATCAATACTATTTTAAAAGCAACACCGATTGCTCACCCCTTTGTGCGCCGGGCGGCATAATTAATTGGTCAATAATATTTTTTAAATGAAACTTTTTTACATCACCCCAAATTTTTTCGTCCATCTATCGCATGTCACATTACACAAAAACACGTTTATTCCATCTAGTAGGTACTACCAATAAGCCAGGATTGGTCTATCTATACGTTAGATCTTCGACTCTAATTAGTGTCTGTGTAGCAGTGGTTAGATCCATGGAGAGTTTGTTTTTTCTAAAATTAGATTTTTTATTACTTTGTTTTTTTTTTGCTTTTTTGTTAATTTTATTTATTTTATTTTATTAGTTTTCTTATTAATAATTTTCTTTTCAGAAGAAAATTATTTAAATTAAGATTAAAAACGCGATTTTAATACTCAAAATTGAATGATTTTCTTAAAATTTTCAGTTAAATGGCTTTTTTATTGTTTTGGTGGGGGAATCTCATTACGATTCAACAAGGAACTGAAAAGCTGACAAAGCCGCCCCTTGGATATGCCATTGGACTCGGGTATGAACCCCATACCTAGCTAAACCACCCTAAATGCCTATAAGAACCAAAAAAAGTTTCACTTGCATCGTGGTTTCATAAAACCACACAAGATGTTTTCAATTGTAACTTCTTTTTTGATTTGTATTCATATAAGTAAACATACACGCTCCTTTAGGGGTTCACAGAGTTTTTGAGCAACAATTGACATTTTGTATTAATCCAGATAGCTAATACTTCATCTGTAACAATATCTGACGCAAATAAATCATTTCAGTTCATTGATTAGTATCAAAATATTGAAGTAAAATCATAACATTGATTTTCTACACAAAATCATCAATAAACTAATATTGGTAATGTAAATTAACTAATGTTCGATTGGTTAGGTCTTGCGTGGAATATTGCTCGCACCTTTGGGACGGCTCCGCTCAGTACCTCCTCGATGCTCTGGACAGATTGCAGCGTCGCGCTATTCGCATAATTGGCGATGTAGAGGCAACTAACACCCTCGAGCCTCTACAACTTCGTCGTGACATCGCCTCTCTTAGCGCCTTTTACCGAATGTTCCATGGGGAATGCTCTGAGGAGCTCTTTAACCTTACCCCTTCTTCTCCATTCCTTAACAGAAACACGCGTAAGGGCCTTCGGAGTCATCCGTACACTGTGTCCTCCTTTTCACACCGTACCAAGAAATTCCAAGATTCCTTCTTCTGTTGTTCATCCCACACTTGGAATTCTCTAACTGCGCACGTGTTTCCTCCATCCTACAACATGGGTTCCTTCAAAAGAGGCGTGAAAAAGCATCTTTTGGGCCGGCAAGGGGCGGGCAGGTAGGAGAGTGGATGTCGTCCCTACTCTATCTGTCAACTCATTTGGGTCTCTTTCACCGCTTAACATCAGGCGGGAGGAGGTCATTTGCCAGGCCATCCATAAAAAAAAAAAAGATGTTAGTCATAATATGTATTGTAATACGTAACTTTTTGATAATCTGTAATAAATAATCTTCTTCTTCTTTCTTCTCTTTATATATAAAAATGAAACGCTGTGTGTGAGTCTCGCTAAAACTCAAAAACGGCTGGACCGATTCTTTCAAAATCTTCTGTGTGTATTTGAATAGGTTCAAGGAAGGTTTAAAAGTAAAGTTGGACCCGGTAGATGGCGCTGTAATCGCCCGGCAGGACAACGTCTGCCGGTCCCACTAGTCTGTAATGAAAACTACAGCATCAAAAAAGCAACAAAGAGAAATTATTATAGATTTTTTAAATAATCCAGTCTAGTTGAGTTTAAATGAGCTCTACAATTTAAACACAAACATATTTGTAAAGGTTTTCTTCCAGCCCAGCCAATCATAAGTCTAGATAAATCAGAAATCAAAACATTTATTTGCACAATATTGTGTACAATACATTCAGGTGGGCGACATAATTGTTTCTTACATTGACGTATATTAACTAGACAAGCTGTTGCGAACAAAAATTGTGCCACGACGCGAGGCAGCGCTGGGTGGGCGTGGACAGTAGCGTACTCGCTCACTCGTATGACAGTAAAAGAGACAGCAAAACTAAGGTCAAGCGTTCAAAGTCAAGGCGGTCGAGCGTAGATCGCAGTTCGGAAACCATTTTCATTTGTTTTAATCAAGATAATATATAATTAGTCAGTAATACAAACCTTAAATACAAAACCATTATTCATACGTTATAACAACAGTGTTTTCAATTGTCACACTAAAGTTTTAAGACATATTTTACGCAATGTGATACAATCTTAACGGTAGCTCGGCTACTTATCACGAGCGCCCGCGATCGACTAACTCAACTGGTGCCGATCGGCTCCAGTTGACTGGGTGAATTTCTCTGTACCGGACAGCGCGTCTAGTTAATATACGTCAATGGTTTCTTATGACTAGTTTCAACAATATTCTGCCTTGTGTCTGCGGGCATGCAAATGTAGTTAATTCTATTAAATTCAAAAATGTCAATATATTTTTACATATTTTAAATGTCAACAATACAAAATTAATAATATGTTTAATCAAAATGTCTTTTTTTTTCATATAAGTATTCCTTGATCGAGTAGAAACTTCTGTAGGAGCCAATAAAACAAGTTATTTTTCTGTTAGAAAGAGGGAAAATGAATCTGTAAAATAAATCGAAAACTCAACAGGAGCACAAAGAACAAAGATGTTATGTACCGAATCTTATATTCGAATCGAGAAGTACACGAATTCGAATTTTCCTAGCAACAAGTAACAAACGTCCGCACCGCTTGTCGAGCCAAAAAGTGAAAATGTCATACGAAAACGTGGACTCGTCTCCCGCAGATTGCTCCACCGATACAGGTCGCAACCACAGATTAAACAGTCACTACACTGGTCGGTAAAACGGTCTTAGACTGGAGTTGCCATTGACAATTTCCTTTTATTGCTAATATTTGAATATATTTTTAGGGTTCCGTAGCCAAATGGCAAAAAACGGAACCCTTATGGATTCGTTATGTCTGTCTGTCTCTCCGTCCGTATGTCACAGCCACTTTTTTCCGAAACTATAAGAACTACACTGTTGAAACTTGGTAATTAGATGTATTCTGGGAACCGCATAAAGATTTTCACACAAAAATAGAAAAAAAAAACAATAAATTTTGGGGGCTCCCCATATATGGAGCCTGCCTACGATATGGAGTTATGCTGTGGGGCAATAAGTCTAGACTCACAAGATCTATTTGTCATGCAGAAAAAGCTTGTTAGGATATTTGCTAACATAGATAATTCACAAAGTTGTAAGCCATTATTCAAAAAATATAAATTGCTCACACTTCCTAGTATTTATATATTTGACCTGTGTACGTTCGTCTTTAAAAATATTGACAAAATTCAAAAAGGTTCATCAGACTCACAATTTTAATACACGTCATAAAATAGATTATATATACCCCCTTCAAGAATTAATATGCTGTCGAAAAGCCCATATCATATGGCTGTAAAAATATTTAATAAACTGCCTCTTAATATAAAACATGAAAATAAATTATCAACATTTAGTGCAAAACTGGCAAAACTTAAAAGTCTACTTATAGAAAGCTGTTTTACTCAATAGACGAGTATTTACATCAAACCGAATAAAATAGTAATTATACAGGGTGGCCCATCCATAGGCGTCCAAAAGAAAAAATTAGAAGCTCTATGCTATGGGGTATCCGAATCACCCCCATGTATGTTCAGCGATTTTTTGTAGTTTAGGAGCTAGAATTATTTTTAGATTTTTTTCAGTAATTTTCTACCGACATTGGTTTTCCTTTTTTATCTTTTTTTTCCTTACGTTTACAGATGTTTTTTTTTTTTGTGTAATTAATCATCATGATAGTAGCTAACACCTGAAATAAAGCGGTTTGGCTAAGCATTGCAGAACTTACATAAAATTTTATCTGAAGTTCAAAATTACTGTTAGAGTTCAGTAGTCAAAAATGTTAAGGGCTTAAAAAAATTTAGTAAGGGGTGCCAGAGGTTTCTAAGCATTCTTAAAATCTGCTAAGAACCTGTAACAATGAATATCATTCATAAAAATCAGACCTTAATAGTGGTTTTTCTTCTGTGACTGGCCTTGAGGTAAACAAAGGTCGACAAATTGAAAAAAAAAGATATTTTTCTTTAGGTGTTGTTGAATTGTAACGTGTCTAGTATTACTTAATATTCGGTACTCCATGGCGGTCATGTTATCGGCTTCAGATGATTTTTGAATTAAATTTAATAAATTAATGTATTTTTTTAAAGAGTTATGATTAATTAAATAAAACACAGTTGTTAGTTCCAAAATTTTATTTAAGTGCCATTTATAAAAAGTTTTCAAATTGGCGTCCTCCCACAGAAATGCACAATCTACATCTCCTAAAGAAATTGTGTTTGAGGTGTCTAAAAGCTTCTCTGTTGCTTCTTATTATGTTTCCCGTTTCTTCAATTTTCCGCCTCAGCTCTTCTTCACTATTAGACTCCCGCGCGTATACGTTTTCTTTGTAGTACCCCCAGATGAAAAAATCGATTGGGCTTAGATCAGGTGACCGTGGCGGCCAGGAAATTGGTCCACCTCTTCCGATCCATCTGAAAATCAGATAAAAAATGTGTAATTAGTAATTTGTCACAGCTTTTAATTGTATAAATGTAAATCAACTATCGTGTTTTACCTGCCGGGATAGTTTTCATTTAGGAAGCTTCGCACTTGACTTGCGTAATGGCATGGCGCCCCGTCATGTTGCAAAATCATGTTTCGACAGCGCAGCAATAAGTTAACATCTTCCAGCAAATCTGGAAGCTGATTCTCCAAGAACTCTCTGTAGACGGCTCCATTGAGCCTGGATGGAAGTTCGTAAGGGCCAATAAATTCGCCGTTGAGAACGCCGGACCACATGTTCACGCTGAAGCGGTGTTGGAATGTTGATGGTCTTGCCGCATGTGGATTCTCGATAGCCCAACTATGGTAATTGTGAATGTTGAACACTCCAGATCGCTTGAATCGAGACTCGTCTGTCCACAAAATATTATTGAAAAAATTGGGGTCTTCTGCGTTTTTTCTTAACATTGTGTGGCAAAAATCAATCCTTAGTTGGTAATCTGTGGGCTGTAATGCCTGGACCCTCTGAATGTGGTACGGATGATATCCTTCTCCTTTCAAAATCCTTTGAATGGAAACTCTTGGAATGTCTAGTCTACGAGCCATTCTCCTCGTACTTGTTGCACTATCCCTTTGCACTTCCTCCACAACTCTTTCCCTGCGATCAGGATCAGCTGTAGGGATCCCTTCTCCAGCACCATGGCGACCAGGAATCCGGCCTGCCATCAACGCGTTGTGGGTGTTAATAAAAACGCGATGATCAGGATAACGATCAGGTTGTCGTCCTCCTCGACGTTGAAGCTGTTCTCTGTACAATCTTGCTGCTTCACGGCCATTACCTTGAGCAACGCCGTGATAGTAATGCATTTCTGCATATTCGCTTAGCGAGTAATTCATCACTACCACAAGTAACAAGTCCAAATCGATATGCAAAGCAGAGTCCGATAACGACCGCACAGTCCAAGTCGAGAACAGAAAACAGAATCCGATGAGGTAGCAGGGTTCGTGAGTAAAGCCATATGATACGACGTAACAAGCAGCAGTAAACACAGTGTGAGAACGACTGAGGCGTTGCTTGAGTTTGCGGTCCTCTGCGCTGCTGGCGTCGCTAGCTGTCTCACTCGCACAAACCGGTTTCATTGTTTGCGCTCGCCGAAACCACGACTCAGGTAAAGGATTTCTTTACCTGTGTAGATGTTTTAAGATTTAAAAGAGATATTCCGAGAAGACTACGGCTATCTGCATAATTCAAAAATTATCTGAAGCCAATAACATGACCGCCATGGAGTACCGAATATTAAGTAATACTAGACACGTTACAATTCAACAACACCTAAAGAAAAACATTTTTTTTTTCAATTTGTCGACCTTTGTTTAACTCAAGGCCAGTTACAGAAGAAAAACCACTATTAAGGTCTGATTTTTATGAATGATATTCATTGTTACAGGTTCTTAGCAGATTTTAAGAATGCTTAGAAACCTCTGGCACCCCTTACTAATTTTTTTTAAGCCCTTAACATTTTTGACTACTGAACTCTAACAGTAATTTTGAACTTCAGGTAAAATTTTATGTAAGTTCTGCAATGCTTAGCCAAACCGCTTTATTTCAGGTGTTAGCTACTATCATGATGATTAATTACACAAAAAAAACATCTGTAAACGTAAGGAAAAAAAAGATAAAAAAGGAAAAACAAAGTCGGTAGAAAATTACTGAAAAAAATCTAAAAATAATTCTAGCTCCTAAACTACAAAAAATTGCTGAACATACATGGGGGTGATTCGGATACCCCATAGCATAGAGCTTCTAAATTTTTCTTTTGGACGCCTATGGATGGGCCACCCTGTATAATTCTAAATTATACACACACACGTCAAAAATTACATTAAAAAAATTTGTTTTCTTATCGGTCACCGCACTCAAAAAGTGCATCTAACATGAATTAATATCAAAGAAAAAAAATGCATAAATAAAATAAATAAATAGGTAATTATAATTGCATAAGTTGATACAAAATGCTATGCAATAGCTTTACCGCGGCAGTCCCCGGGTGCCACTTTTATTTTTTTATCATTGAAACTATAGGTTTATGGTAACTGAAATAAGAAACATGAGTTTGAGACTTGATATCCTCTAAATATCTAACCACTCGTGGACGCACACAATCACCGTGCCGAAGTCTGCCGAACTGAAACGACGTTACACGATGCACGGCTTTCAACGCCGCACCGTTTTGTGCCGGTCGGAGTGTTCGGTTTTTTTACGGAATTTCTTGATTCGGTCGCCGCGCTCAAAGCCCGCGATAAAAGCTATGCAATAGCTTAAAAATTAAAATATTTTAATTTATTTAAATGTTGAAGTATTTTTTATTGATATGTCCCATAGAGATCTCTTCTAGCCAACCTAAGTAAATGTTGCGTGTAAGCGGAAAAAAATTGTACAACTTTGCTTTTTAATCGACAAATATACAAAACTACCCTACCTAGCGAAAAGAATTTAGACATTCTGATCGTAACTTCGAAACATGTTTCGGAAATGTAATAACTCTCGCAACCCAGACTGGAATCTTTTTTTTAGCGATTTATACTATTTTTAGAGCTGAGATCTATCTATACTTACTTATATACATATTATAAAGCTGAAGAGTTTGTTTGGTTGAACGCGCTTATCTCAGGAACTACTGATTCAAATTGAAAAACTACTAATACTGGAGCCTAAGACTGGAGCTGAGCATCAATTAAAAATTTGCAAAAACGGGAAAAAATGTTCGACTTTATTTTCCGAAATCTACGCGGACGAAGTCGCGGGCATAGCTAGTCTTAGAATAATAGTGCATAGAATGAACGTTCAGTGCTCAGCGTAATGATCAAAGTGAAGCAAACAAAAATGACACCTCTTTGTGAAGTCGCTTATGCGCGACACACAGACAGGTCGCAACTCGCAGTGTGTGGGGTTCCAACTGAAGGTCCAGTTTACTATTCGTAAACTGGAACATGCCAAAAGGTCAGTTTCTCTGGTCCCTACAGCCAAGAGTCTAGCGCATTCGGAACTTGAGCTAGGACCAATAACAGACAGAGTCGTAGATAATTTGACATTAAATGTTGTCCCAGGCCCTTAAGAATCCAAATTATATATATATTTTTGTATACTTTTAGTTTTAAGTGTTAGAATATTTAATTTTGTGTAAACATACACCGCGTCTATTTTTGATTTGCGAAAATTTTCCTATTGTATGTTGGCTGGAAGAGATTTCGCAAGAGATAAGTCAAACCTTTTTGTGCAAATATGTATATTATTTGTGATGTTGTATCTGTGTCTTATTATGTACCATAAATCGTAAAATAAAAAAAAATTAAATAATATTCTGACAAACACTGTGCTTTTATATCATTAGTTATGCTTTACTTATCCTTTGCAATATTTTGTTAATACCTACTGAGAGTATTGTCCAAGCTTACAGATTACCTTTTTGACTTATAGGTACGTACAATAATATTTGACATAATATAAGAAATTTTATGTACTGCCATTTCACTGTTATTTTCGGCCTCTACGAGTTTCCAGAATAACAAAAACTTACTTCTGGATGCTTTTCTAAGGTGAAAGAATTTTCTTTTTTCGATTAAAAACAATCAAATCTTGATCGTCCTTCTATGTCCTTTTCATAGTAATAATAAAGGACACCTCACAATAAAATTGATATTAAGCATGCTACTATACACCAGACGCAAATAAAAAAATAACATAAGGTCAAACAGGTTGAAATAAACTCTGAACTTAATGACACTATAAAATCTACTTCATTTGTCCGGATTCGCGCCCAAAAACATTCACAGCCGGCTGGGCGTTATATTCGGTTAATTTATATGAAACGCGAAACGGTAATGGCCGTTCGTATCACATCCGGTACACGGATAAAAAGGAAGAGAGTCAGTTGTGTGATATATTACATCCGGGACACATGGCAAACCTTTCGGATTCTTTCGGATATGTTTTCGGTTATGTTTACATCCGGCCGGATATATTCTCTAGTCTAGCCTATATTTTGTTGCAATTGTTTTCAAGTCAATAATTGTTTATTTTTCGTAATAAATAACAGTAAGTTTATTATTGTTTAATAAACAAAATCCAGTCTTTCACGCTACGGACATTATCTTCATGATTATTATATTTATTTCAATGAAACCGTTTGACTTAAAAAATAACTTATTTTATTTTGTAATACGTAATCCGAACACATCGTGAGGCAACTTGCATACATCTGCGAAGAAATTCAATGGTGTATGTGAAGTCGACCAATCCGCACTGGGCCAGCGTGGTTGACTAAGGCCTAATCAACATAGGGTAGGCTCGAGCCCCTCGGTGGGGACATGTATATGAGCTGTGATGATGATGATGTATCCGAGCACAGGTTACCTGTTAGTGTTTGAACTAAAATGTTAATTGCAAAAAATTTTTCACCGTTATTAAAAAGTACAATCACCTGTTGTTGTTCCTGCAAATATGCATCTGCGCTAATAACTATATATTTAAAAAAAACACAAACTGCCGCGCCTGAAGAGTAATAAAATCCGCAAACTATGGAACAAGCGTTGCGACCGTGTTTTTTTTTCATTTAAATTAAGTGAGTTTGCTCTAGACTCCTCCAACATCCGGACTGAAATTTAAATTTAACGACGGAGCGAAACACTGAGATACCGTGCGCTGTGCGAGCTCGTCCTGCACTTAATTGCTTTCCAATAGAATGAAGTCTTCACATGTGACCAATAGAATGAAAATATTTTCATTTCATCAGCACGAATCGTGCAGCTGAACTTGCAAAAAAGCAATTTGATGTGCACAATGAAAATCCCAATCATTTAAATTTTCCACTCATTCATTTCCGACTAAGCTTTTTGAATGAAATTCCGTGGTAATTAATTTCGAAATGAAAAGTAGAGTGTTTTCTTCGAGCGAAAGCCCTACTAGGCCCTCGAACATTGTTCAATCTCGAGCGCTAAATAGATTTCTTTCGCCCCTTTTTTTTGGGGCGGGGGAATCTTTTTACGATTCAACAAAGGGCTGAAAGCTGACAAGGCCGCCCCAAGGATATGCCACTGGACTCTGCTATAAACCCCATACCTGGCTAAACCACCCTCCAGCAACTTCTTCCTCCGCAGAGACACAATCGGGATCGGCGTTAGCCATTCCTTCTTTCGCCCCTAGGGTAACAATGTACTCTTTATACAACTTAGTTGGCAACAAGCATGTTGTCTGATGCTATGTAAGTAAATAACAGTTGCTATTAGAACACGTGGTGCCTGTAAAATTTACAAACTTACAACCTCTTTAAGAACCCTGTAACGTTGCATTTTGTTATTTAATTATATCTACGAGTAAATACAATATTTGTGTAATGTATTCCATAAGTTAATATCACTATTTTATTTATATACGATTATCTATTTTATAACGATATGTTTGTACAAAATATTTATTTAGTACCTATATTTACACATATAAAACCTTATTCACTTTATCCAGCCAGTAATATTTTCATCTTCATTCGCGCGCCGCAATGTTATTGGCTGTT
Organism: Schoenobius gigantellus; assembly: GCA_963935595.1. Taxonomy (NCBI): domain Eukaryota; kingdom Metazoa; phylum Arthropoda; class Insecta; order Lepidoptera; family Crambidae; genus Schoenobius; species Schoenobius gigantellus. The sequence continues at coordinate 6,245,652 of OZ012555.1, read as the reverse complement.
GTCGAGTTTCCCGCGGAAAATCTGACGTTTGGCAGCCCGCGCATGCGTAGAAGGCGCGAGTGAAAAAATTTAGAGATTTTCATTTGTTTTGTTCGAAGACTATTTCTGAGGCTTGCAGAACGTGGACTGCAATTTTGATAAAACTTTTCGATATTTTAAATATAATTCTAGCTAACTTTGTACAGAATTACTAACGATTTGCCTACGTATTCACGTGGAAACAAATTATTACATAATTTGTAGTATTTTTTAACTTTATAACAAAGCTCACGGTAAGTTCGAATATGTAGTCATAAAATTATTTACACAATATCTTACGTGTATAATATTTATATAGTATGATATTTATTATTTATAATTTTGTATTTAATTTCCATTACAGTACCCACCTACCATCGTCCGTGTCAACGGAGATTTTTTAATAGTATATTCTACGGAAAGTTGGTACTGTGGGAAACAGTTTTTTCTAAGGGTACGTATCAAAAATTTATACTTACCTATACCTATATACTTATCTCGTTTGGAAGATCGGAGTATTTATTAATCCGATTTTCTACTCTTTTAGGAGAGGCTGAGGAGGGATTATTTTTGTATTTTTATATTTTTCTGGCGACGTGTCAAGTAGTCTTGCGACACTTTCGGGTCTTAACGATACGTCGAATCAGGCATTTGACGACTTCGAAACGGAAAAGACAACGCAGTTACTTCTGGATCTGTTACTCCACTCGCCGTTCCTGTTGAAGGTCAGACTTTTCCATCCTGAGCTCAACAGGTCTTTTGAGCGTCGACGAGTTTAGAAGTTGTGAGTTGCGGGTAACCGATTTTTTGCCGCATTCTCTAACTATATCAAGATAAGCGTAACAAGCCGTTTTATATAAGTATTGTATATAAACTTTCCATAGAGAGAGCAAACGATAGGCTTACCCACGTTTTTAGTAATAGATTTAAGGTTAGTAAATATTTACTTAACTATTAAAAAAAATATCGTAAAATTTATGTTTTGGTAGTTTTAATTTTCTAATTGTTAAGGATAATTTTCTGTTTTAAAATATAAAAATTAAATATTTTTTATTTGTTTTTACCTGTTATTTTTCTTTTATTTAAAAAAACCTGCTCACACACTCTCTGTCTGAGCCGGGCCAGGGAGCAGTGTGACAGTTGGCGCCCAACTTAGTGGCCATTCTTTTGCTCTCTCTGTAAACAAATAATAAAAAAATGTGTCATATTTTGCAAAATAAGTGAAAAGTTTTTATCAATTTCATTACATAATTGTATTTCTTTGTAAGCATAATTGAATTTTAAAATATGTGTCTTTTTGTTATAAGGTATTTTAAGTTTAATCACATAATTCTAGTTATGTGTTTGTTATATGATGCCAGCCATCATAATTTTTTTTTGGTTTAAAAATTTGTGTGATTATTGGTTATCTATTTGTACTATCATGTTGTTACTTTCTACCGTTTGTAAACTGCTCTCTCAAAATAGTTTTAACACGAGCTTATTTACACAATATATTAAATAACTTGAAAGGGTAAATATTTCGGATCTCCGTGTGGTTCCGGAGTAAGAATAGTTCCACTCCTACACGGGTCTCGTAAGAGGCGAGTAATGTCTTTCACGGCACATGTCTTCAGTGCAGAGGGATTGGTCATGGGGGATCTGGCCATGAGGCATGAGTTTGAAGGGACTGGCCCTTCTCCACTCATGTTCTCTAATATTTTGTATATATTTCGTTGTATTTATGGTTTTGTATATTCTTTGTAAATAGGGTTAGTTCAGTTGTGTATATGTATTATTTTTTGTATAATATGTATATATTGTATTTATATGTAAATAATGTAAAATATTTCAATTTTGTGAGGACGCTGCGTGTGATATCATTTGATTTTAAGATATTCATCACTAGGTTGTCACAAGCATTTATATTATATTTTATTGACCTACCTTTGCGCCAAGAGTACAGGGCAACCGATTTTAAGCCTACACCAGAGCGGTTGGTGACTCTAAAATTAAGCCTACACTATTTAAAAATCGGAGCGGGTGGTGACTCTAGGGTTCGACTTTGGAAATAATTTGGCTCAAACGTAAATCAATGCAACAATTTATTTTAAGATAAATAGTAATTGTACATATATGTTTTCGTAAATTGATAGGTTTGTCTATAGCTTAGTTTGTTAGTTTCTGTTTTCAGGTGACCGTGTCTACCATTAAACAAGCCTACACTTGAGCGGGTTATGACTCATAAAATAAGCCAACATTAGATTATTTTCGGAGCAGGTAGTGACTCTAGGGTTTTGACATGGAAGCATTGGTTTCATTTTTTGAGTTTTGCAAATTGCCTTTAGTGACATATTTATTACAACAAATAGTTTTTGCAAGTTTTGAGCTTTGAAGTTTTTAAACTTTTTTCGTTTGTTGATTTTTACTGTATTTTTTTATATACACTTTAATCGCTATGGACGATGTTTGGTGTTCCAAAGTACAAGTAGGTAGGTTTAATTAAAACGCTGGGGGCAGCGTAGTTTCTCCTGACGTTCGAAACTTTCATGGGAAGGGGGGTACTGTAACGTTGCATTTTGTTATTTAATTATATCTACGAGTAAATACAATATTTGTGTAATGTATTCCATAAGTTAATATCACTATTTTATTTATATACGATTATCTATTTTATAACGATATGTTTGTACAAAATATTTATTTAGTACCTATATTTACACATATAAAACCTTATTCACTTTATCCAGCCAGTAATATTTTCATCTTCATTCGCGCGCCGCAATGTTATTGGCTGTTGTCGAGTTTCCCGCGGAAAATCTGACGTTTGGCAGCCCGCGCATGCGTAGAAGGCGCGAGTGAAAAAATTTAGAGATTTTCATTTGTTTTTGTTCGAAGACTATTTCTGAGGCTTGCAGAACGTGGACTGCAATTTTGATAAAACTTTTCGATATTTTAAATATACTTCTAGCTAACTTTGTACAGAATTACTAACGATTTGCCTACGTATTCACGTGGAAACAAATTATTACATAATTTGTAGTATTTTTTAACTTTATAACAAAGCTCACGGTAAGTTCGAATATGTAGTCATAAAATTATTTACACAATATCTTACGTGTATAATATTTATATAGTATGATATTTATTATTTATAATTTTGTATTTAATTTCCATTACAGTACCCACCTACCATCGTCCGTGTCAACGGAGATTTTTTAATAGTATATTCTACGGAAAGTTGGTACTGTGGGAAACAGTTTTTTCTAAGGGTACGCATCAAAAATTTATACTTACCTATACCTATATACTTATCTCGTTTGGAAGATCGGAGTATTTATTAATCCGATTTTCTACTCTTTTAGGAGAGGCTGAGGAGGGATTATTTTTGTATTTTTATATTTTTCTGGCGACGTGTCAAGTAGTCTTGCGACACTTTCGGGTCTTAACGATACGTCGAATCAGGCATTTGACGACTTCGAAACGGAAAAGACAACGCAGTTACTTCTGGATCTGTTACTCCACTCGCCGTTCCTGTTGAAGGTCAGACTTTTCCATCCTGAGCTCAACAGGTCTTTTGAGCGTCGACGAGTTTAGAAGTTGTGAGTTGCGGGTAACCGATTTTTTGCCGCATTCTCTAACTATATCAAGATAAGCGTAACAAGCCGTTTTATATAAGTATTGTATATAAACTTTCCATATTGAGAGAGCAAACACGTTTTTAGTAATAGATTTAAGGTTAGTAAATATTTACGTAACTATTAAAAAAAATATCGTAAAATTTATGTTTTGGTAGTTTTAATTTTCTAATTGTTAAGGATAATTTTCTGTTTTTGTAATATAAAAATTTAATATATTTTTTTGTTTATACTGAATATTTTTCTTTTATTTAAAAAAACCTGCTCACACATTCTCTGTCTGAGCCGGGCCAGGGAGCAGTGTGACAACCCTTACTAACCATCAAGCCTTTTTTGGGGTGCGTTATATGTCTTATAATTACAAATGATCTAATTTCAAATTAAATAACGTTCATTTGATATAATGTTTACTGTTCTAACCAAAACATCCTATAACAACAATTCGTTTTTATTAATTATTCTATAACAACATTTTGTATAAAACTACATTGCTATAATAATCATATTCTATATTTTCATTTGATATAATTTTTACATTGTTAAAATAATTTTCTATTAAAATATCATTATGACCATAAAATGATTTAAAATAGTATTTATCAAATTAATTCATGCATGACAGAAACGAATTGCTGCAAAACCCACTTCACGTAGTCTTGGTTGTCCTACCCACAGAACACAGAAAGCTGTGTTCTGTGGTCCTACCTCTTGAGTGTAATTCAATTCCAACCCACGTAGACGCGGAAGGGCGAGGCGGCCCGCAAGCTGAGTCTGCGCTGGTGAGCGGAAACCATCCGTGACGATGAGCTCGCGTGGGACCGCCGGAGCCCCGCAGCGCCGGAGCCGTGACAGAAAGCATGCACGCTGCATGTTTGCTTGCACGGTGCATGCATGCTTGCTTGCATGCTGCATCCTTGATTGTACGAGGACTTTGCATGTTTGCTTGCGAGCTGCATGCCTGCTTCTATGCTGCGTGCTTTCTTAGATGTTACATGCTTGCTTGTGTGATATATGCTTGCCTGCATGCTGCTGTTGTTTGCTTACAAATGGTGCTTGCTTGCTTTCATAAATGCAAATTAATAAATGCTTTGCAATCAAACAGGCGTTATACAGGGTTATTTTTTTAGTTATGACAAAAATTTTGTGTGCTTGTTCAGACAAGCAAACTGAACAACTTTCACTATGGCACCAACTTTGAAATAGCAAAAAAAAATCAGCTGTTTTTTTTATTATTTAGGTTCAGTCAGTGAATGTTGAACATTTGTATGAAACAGGTGATTTTTTTTGCGATTTCGTAGTTGGTCCCATAGTGAAAGTTGTTCAGTTTGCTTGTCTGAACAAGCACACAAAATTTTTGTCATAACTAAAAAAATAAACTTGTATACAATGTTTGTTATATCATCTGAGTCTCAATATTAAGAGGAATTATGTCATAAAACTATTATATCGATTATTCATTATATCACATGTAATTGGAGAATAAAAAATTATATCAAAAGTAGTTTATTATATCAAGTTAGTTTTTATATGAAATGAAATTATATTATTTGTATGTTAGCTCACCAGTATTTATATCAAACATTACACATCCCTTTTTTTAAGGTCCTTGACAGACACTGGGCGTATTGTAGCTGAAATGATAAATGATTAAAATAGTATTTTAAACCACAATGCAAATTAAACAATGTTTTTAATAAAGTAACGCAGAAGAAAACGTGTAAAACCTTAAATTTAAACTTTTTCAAATATCTGCATTTCATAATCTTCCAAGTAAGCCCCTTACAAACAGTTGCTATCCATTCCGAGCTAATGTTGCGAAAAGAGGATTTAAAAATAGTTTCCCTCTTGGAAAATATGCTCTATATTTTCCAACCGCTGGTTTTACATTCAGCTCGCATTTTGAATTGCTTTACACACACTCTGAACTTAAATAGAAGCTCGTGCGTAAACGTGTTAAAATGATAAAAATGTAAAGTAGATTATGAGTTATAAATATGTTAATTCTTTGTGGAGCCTTCAAACGAAAGATGTCGGAGTGGAAAGTTTTGCTTTTTTCGACCTTATGTCATTTGCAAAATGTTCGTGAGCGATCGACAAGCCGGTCTTGTTAGCAAGACATGGTTGAGTCAGCTAAACGGGAGTGCCTTATATTATTATCTTTATCTTTTTGGAACTTCGTGAAAATAATAACTTTTCTCGATTGCCGTGGTAAATCAGATTTTTCACTTTTATAATGTTACACACAATGTCCTCCTAACCGATATTCGGTCACGGCGGCTAATCTTCACGGAGACTAGCCATCTACGCAGGAGATATTATAGTGCACAAGTGATTGCGCAAACGCAAGTGCACTCTCTGTTCCTTCACTCGCCTAGTCCGATGGGACGGTTAACCGACACGACCGGGGCGAGATTAGGCGCAGGACTCACTGTTTAACGTGCCTTCCGAAGCACGGAGGAGCTTGAGATGTTTCTTATTTTGGTCATCCATCCTAGGACTGACCACAGCGAACGTTGCTTAACCTTAGCAATCGTTCGCTGAGTGCACGCGCCAATGCGCCACCAAGCTCCTCGACAAACTCCTTGTTACACACAAAGTAGTGTACGCCCACGGCAAAATATTGATTAGTTTGTACGTAACAATTTCAAAGCGTCGCGTCGTCGGTGACTGTACCCTGAGTAGAATCGGGAGGCCCGCGATCGATCTTGCCATGTACCAATGTGTTTTTCGTTTCACGAATTTCATATGTACATTTATCTGACGCTCCTACGGTGAAGGAAAACATCGTGAGGACTGCATACACCTGCAAAGTAATTCAAAGGTGTATGTGAAGTCAACCAATCCGCACTGGGCCAGCGTGGTTTGACTAAGGCCTAATCGCCCTAACATTATAACTAGTGTAGGCACTCGGTGGGGACGTATATGAGCTGTGATGATGATGATGATGATTTTCAATTCAGTATAATTTCTTGTTTGATACCTTATAAAGCGCTATTTTTCAGCTCACTTTTTTAACTAGCGACATATACGTAAATTTTGCGAACCCGCTCCGAAATAGCCCTATATAAATTCAAAAGGATGGATATCTGCCCATTCTATATAATTATCCGTTTGTATATCGTTCATGCTGAATGAATTTAACAGATTGGCATAATGGCATAAAAAAAATTGTCGCAACACAACAATGTAACTATGGGAACAATCTTAGGTAAGACGGTGCCCGCGCGGGCAATCCACCCTGAACCCCAGATCACTTCCGGGTGGCGCTAAACCACTAGACTACGGTGGTGGTTAAATATTATGAAATCGTAAGGGCCGTTTTTTCAAACAAACGTTGAAGACGCGGGTTCGATTCCCGCTCGAGACGAAATTTTTTCTTTATTGGTTAATTCCTTTTTCAATTTATTTAGCACTAGCTTTCCGCTCGCAACTTCGTCCGCGTTATTTTTATTTTCCCGTGGGAATTTTATATTTTCCCGTAGGAAAATTACCCTATGTCCTTCCTCTGGTCTTGAACTATCCCTATACCAACTTTTATCAAAATCGGTTCAGTAGTTTCGAAGCCTATTCAGTACAAACAAACAAACAATCAAATCTTTCCTCTTTATAATATTAGTATAGATTTTAAAGAAACTGCAAAGGCTCGAATATAAAAAAGGCATTCGTAGTCATCCATTGTCTTATAATAAACCAATCTTCAATTTCAAAATCACCATAGGTTACTTAGGTTTTTACTAACGATAATTTATAAATCTTATACATAAGTATGATAATGATATAAATATTCACATGAGACTGTTAAATAGTAATTCACATTTTTAAATAATTCATTCACATAAGTATAAGTATAAATGAATAATTCTGTTCACGTTAAAAATCGTTCAATAATTATTAATTTAAAGTTAATTTGCTTAGTCTATGTTTTTGTTAAAAATTCATAGATATTGTAAACTGGATGTGTTTCAGAAAATTGTTTTATTACGTATTTAAATTTAGTAAATTTTTACTTGGCTTTAGCTTGGCACGGATTTAATTCGACAATTTGATTTGTTTATTTACTAAACATGTAATTTTTTTTATTCAAACCTTGCTTATACTTATGTTTTTTTAATCTAGTTGCAGAAATGTATAACTTCTCCTTTTCCCGTGTATTATATTTATGAAAGTCCATACTCTTAGGGAAATTTTCTTTTTCATAGTGCACCTCGAGCAACGATTTATAAATAAACAGCAAATGCATGGTTATTTCTTAATTAAGCTCAAAATGCTCACTAATTATATGATTTTAAGGGTTCCGCATCTCAAAAGGAGAAAATGAAACCCTGACGATCATTTCATATTTAACATATACAATTAATTTGAATGACAGAACGCATAGCAGATGAATATTTGTATTTTTTTTACCAAATAAGTAGAGCTAACTAGAACTAGAGGTTTTAATTTAAATAAAGCACTAACCAATTGTATGCAAACTTTGCCTTCGTGTTCGTTCATGACTAATCATATCTATAATAATATTACCAAGGAATGTGCATGTATAAATTCCTTTGAAATTTTTGTTTTTTCGTGCACTTCTCTGTCTGTCTTTCGTGACTTTTATTTCATTCAAAGTAGGTAACAGTTTTTCTATACTAATATTATAAAGAGAAAAGATTTGATTGTTTGTTTGTTTGTATTGAATAGGCTTCGTAACTACTGAACTGATTTTGATGAAAGTTGGTATAGGGATAGCTAATTTTCTTACGGGAAAAATCTGACGGGAAAAATTTTCCTACGGGAAACGTTAGTTATAAATTAATGTAAACAAAGTTGCATATAATCAGCTAGTACATAATACGAGTATATGTGTTGCCCGAGCAAGAGCATCAAGAGTCTCGCAAGAAAAACTTCAAAACTTTTTTTTAGGCGGAAGAATCTTGTTACGGATTCAACAAGGGGTACACTGACAAGGCCGCCCCAAGGATATGCCATTGGACTCGGATATGAACCCCATACCTGGCTAAACACCCCCCAGCAACTTCTACCTCCGTTGGGACACAATCGGGATCGGCGTTAGCCATTCCCCGAGTGCGCCCCCTGGAGGGTAGGCCTGACGCAAGCGCCAGGTCTTACCTCCACGGGGGGGTCGACAACTGCTATAATTCGACCGATAGGAAAGTGCTCCCGACCGGTTGTCAGCCGGCCGGGCAATTTCATCCCCGGCTTGCTTCGGGGATTTGGTGGCGCGCGTTCCTCCCCACAACGTAGGGTCCTAACCACTAGACGATCACGGCCAGCGTCAGTGGTGCTGTGGACTCGGCACTTGCCTTCCAATCGGGAGGTCCGGGTTCGAGACCACGATGTACCAATGTGTTTTTCGTTTTCGAATTTCATATGTACATTTGTCTGACGCTCCTACGGTGAAGGAAAACATCGTGAGGAAACCTGCATACATCTGCGAAGAAATTCAATGGTGTATGTGATGTCGACCAATCCGCACTGGGCCAGCGTGGTTGACTAAGGCCTAATCACCTTAACATAGGGTAGGCTCGAACCCCTCGGTGGGGACGTATATGAGCTGTGATGATGATATTCCTCCCCAACCGCCTGCGCCGGAGCGGTGCAGCAGACCAAGATCAATTTGGATCAACACCCTTTTTTTTTGAGGAGGGTAAATCCTTCTTACGGATTCGACAAGAAGCCAACTGACGAGGCCACCCCAAGGACATGCCGGGCTCGGGTAGAAGACCCCATACTCGGCTAAAACCCCTCCAGATACTTCTACCTCCGTAGAGACACAATCGGGATCGGCGTCAGCCATTCCCCAGTCTAACCCATGCAATATTTGAGCAAGACTCTTATTCAAATCTTGAATGTCTTTGTCTTAGTCTTGCTACAATTAGGCCGATTTTGGAATTTTTCTGAATATGGAATCCGTATTCAGCAAAATTCCATTACTGTCAAACCTCTTTTCTAGACTATTCAGTACTAATAGTACATTACTGCAGAGGCGGGGAAGTTAGGGATTGCCGGACGAGTAAGCTTTGACAATAATTACGAGTCCGGCAATCCAATTCCCGCCGAGGTATGTATAGCGCTTTTTTTAATAATTGTGAGGAAATAATGAAAGACGTAATACTGAAAAAAAATAAGTATAATATGAATAAAAGAACGAATAAAGCAATTTATTAATGTTAAACTTAATGTTTAAATTCAGGTTGTAGATATAATAATAATAATAAAGTATATTTATTTCTCACCACAAAATTACAGTACATAAAAGGAAGGCATATTAGTGTATACAATACAATTTATTTTGTGGGAGACTGATGCCTAAACTAGACAAGTCTGTATGTTAGGACATCGCCTCCACTCTCAGGGTTGACACATCTGCTTATTATTGTCTTGTTTATCCTTACATGACTGTAAAAAGAGAAAAAGAAAAAAAATCCGCTCATTCTGCAAAATAAAACTAAACTAATATATGTGTGCGTGTGTGTGTGTGTGTGCGTGAGTGTGCGTGTCTGTGTGCATTTACCACTTTTATACATACATATTACAATTTTATAATAATTATTATTTTTGTTTAGCTGTGTGGGTGTGTGTGTGTATGTATGTGGATATGTATAAGTATGTGTGTATGCTTGCATGAGTGGGTGTATATTGTGTACCACTTTATGGTAAAAACAATTCTGTTAATTTTTTTTTCGAGTATACATAAGTATATGTATTTAAAATTCTGGTTTTAACAGTTTCTCACAGCTATTGTAATCAAACAATTTGAGCCATTCACATAAGTATTTTTTAAGTTGATAGTCACTATAATCCCTTATATTGGTAGCTTTATGAATAAGGTTATTTAGCCTAGGTGCCTGAAACTCATATCCTCTTTCCGCGAGGGTAGTTTTAGTACATCGGGTGGGGCAGCGAAACTTTCTCTTAGATGTCTTTGGTAATTGGGGAACAGACAGTTTATGGTAACGCCTAATACATTGGTAAATGAATGTTTTGCGGACACTTAATACATTTGTTAGTTCATAAACGGAAATAGTAGGATGGCGAAATGGAAGTGAGAACATGACCTTCAATACAACCCGCTGTGCACGTTCCATTTCCATTAGGTACGTTTTATATGCACCTCCCCATGAAACAATACAGTAGTTTATAATGCAATGGCATAACGCGTCATAGGTCTGTAATAGTAACGCATTATCTGCTACTGATCGCAGGTTCTTAAAGACCAGCATGAGTTTCCTAATACGCTTGGCAGTATTTTGAATGTGAAATTCCCAATTCAATCTCTCATCAATAATGACTCCAAGATATCTTATAAAATTTGTCTTTTCTAAATTGTTGCATTCACATATAGCTGGTATAGTTAATTTCCTATTACAGGGAAATGTGTGTATGCTAATATTGTAATCCTGAGGTGTGCTGGAGGCTTTTGTTTTGCTGAAGCATGTGTATTTTGTTTTAGAGGTGTTAAGTGTTAATAAACTGTCCTCCAACCATCCTGAAATGTTACATAGACCACTTTCTGTAATGCTCCTTAAGTTATTCCAGTTCGTCGAATGGAAAAGCAAAACAGTGTCGTCAGCAAACATAAGGAGCTCTGCATTGGTAAGTTTCATGTGACATAATTCATTTATGTACACTAAGAACAGTGTTGGGCCCAGTGTACTGCCTTGTGGAACTCCGTATGTACATATTGCGGAATCACTAAGGGTTTCTTCCACTCGAACTCTCTGGGTTCTATTGTAGAGATAGTCCTGAAACCACATAAGCGGCGTTCCTCTGATTCCTAGATTTTCTAGTCGTGTTAGTAGTACTGGAATTGAGACCGTATCAAAAGCTTTCTTTAAATCGAGGAAAACACCCAAGCACTTGCGTCCGTCATCTAATCTAAATGTATTATAATTTTTGATGTTAAAGTAAGCACAGCATCATTAGTCGAACGTTTTGGCCTAAATCCGTATTGATTAGAAGCAAGTAATTAATTTTCCTCTAAATATGAAATAAGTCTTTTATTTACTATTTTTTCAATTACTTTAGAAAGCGATGATAGTAATGATAAAGGCCGATAATTTGAAGGTACGTACTTATCGCCATTTTTAAAGATTGGGCATACAGTTGCCTGTTTCAAGATTGATGGAAAAAAGCCAGACTCAAAGCTTAAATTACACAAATGGGCTAAGGGTTCAGCAAGAAACATTACAATTTTTTTCAGAAACGTGGTTGTTATTTGGTCAAATCCTGGAGCAGGGGTAATTTTTGAGGCTTATAATTGTTGCTCTAACCTCAGAATCAGTCAAATAAAGTGACATAGAATAGACTGGTCCATCTTTTTTTGAATTAAGTGCCAAATCATGATCAGTTCTTTTCATGCTTATTAAAATCGTGTCGGCCAGCTCACGTCCTATTGTTGTGAAATATTTGTTAACGACATTGAGTGAACCTTTTTGTGTCTCAGCTATAGCAAGAAGTTCTGACGAAACTGTATTAGTCCGGTTAAGGTTACAAATATCTTTAATCACCTTCCAAGTATTTTTCGGATTACCGAGATTATTTTTAAGTTGGTTTTGGTGGTACTCTTTTTTTAGCGTTTTAATGATTTTATCACAAATATTTCTGTAGGATATATGCTTTTAAATCATCATTATTTGTAGATTTTTTAATTTTTTTATGAATTTTGTCTCTCTTTCTGATTGATTTAATGACTCCTTTAGTTATCCATGGTTTCAATGGTTTATACTTATTGGAGATTGTAAACACTTTTGTATTACTGTCGATGATATTCTGCAGCGTTTTTATGAACTACTCTGTTGCAATATTAACATTTTTTTCGTTGTACAATTCTTCCCATGACATATATTCTTGAATTTTGCTATAATCAACAACTTTTTTAACTTTTGTGCTAAAGTTTTTGAATAATTTTGTGTTGTTAATAAACAATAATATAGGACTGTGGTCTGTAAATTCTTCAAATACTATAGTTTTTGCAGTTTCATTGAATTTTACCATAAAATGATCCAAGCAAGCTTGTGCCCTAGTTGGAAGATTGATACACTGCCGAAGACCATGTGAAGCCAAGAGATTAAGATATTCCGAAGCAAATCCAGACTGTCTTTCTGGCATAATATGCAGGTTTATGTCTCCCGTTAATATTATGTTTTTTGCTTTAATGTCACAAAGCAGTATATCTAGAAAGTTTATATAATTTATCATTTAAAGATGAATTAAAAAACATTTGAGCAGCGGCCAGAAATTAATTTTCATACTTACTTTTGTAGTATCTCTTCTTAGTCTGTGCTTATTTTCTTGGCCTAGGCCGGTAAAGTACAATCGGGGAATGGCTAACGCCGATCCCGATTGTGTCTCTACGGAGGTAGAAGTATCTGGAGGGTTTTTAGCCGAGTATGGGGTCTTCTACCCGTGTCCGGCATATCCTTGGGGTGTCCTCGTCAGTCGGCCCCTTGTCGAATCCGTAAGAAGGATTTTCCCTCTTAAAAAAAAAAGGCCTGTAAAGTAATGCATGAGCAAAGAATTACATACTTCGTGTCTTCTTTTTACTACAATAATGCCTACATTTCCAAGCATGTTTGAGAAAAAACATTTTTTCCTTCTTATGGCCACCTTCCAGCTCCTGCATAAGATCAGCTCCATGTCATCATTAAATTGCATTGTCACGTGATATACCTACGTAATTTCAGCTCAATCGGAAACCAGGAAGTGGGTCATATTTAATAAAAGCTTGTAACAAATTGATAAAACCATAAAAATAAGAATATAAAGCATCGTAAAAATTGTACCCTTCGAAGGTGTTATTTTCCTAAAATCTTGTCTTGAGGTCTACTCATAATTGACCTCTGTGTGAAATTTCAACTCTACATTAATGGTTTAATTGAAACCTGGTTTACGAAATTTATTGATTAGCCACAGACAAAAAATAAATCTTACGCGTTAGAATTATTAGTACGATGATTCTAATGACATTAATTTTAGTTAGGTATCCCACGCAAAGACGCGTCGTCGGGTCAGAGCTGAATCTGCAATTAACATTTTTTCAATTCAGACAAATTTCGCTTGACGGTAATTAACACGAGTAAATCAACTTCCCAATCCTATTCCATAATTAATTACCTTTTGACGAAACAAAAGTAGGTAACACTTGGAGGTATGTATTTTTGCCAGTTGTTTTGTAATAACCAAATCCCCACATTAACGCTAAGCTCACCTTTAATTAAACGCCCAATTGTCTAAATATACCATGCATGCTTCGTGTTCCAATTGTATGAAACGTCAGTAAAATAACGCGTATGTTTTCTGTAATTTCCCCGAAGGGCAGATGACAACTACAAAGCCTTGAGTGACAGCTAGAACATTAGGCGTTCGTTTAAATTTGAAAATCTAATTTAACAAATTCAACGTAAAATAATTAACCCGCACGCGTGTTCTGCTCACTCGCACATCGATTTTGCCTTAATGAGCAAGAATTTCTCAACGTAAAGTTCCATAATGAACCGCTTCAAGACGCGCTCGGAACTGTGTCCTACAAAATGTAATGACCTGCCAGTACTTTGACTATTCAGCAGTATTTCTATTCCCTTACAATTGCGAAACTAGAATTAGTTACTTGTCGAATAAGTTACAACTAAGATTTCTTTGAAAAGGCTGATGCTTGATGGAAAGTTGATTTACTCGTGTTAATTACCGTCAAGCGAAATTTGTCTGAATTGAAAAAATGTTAATTGCAGATTCAGCTTTGACCCGACGACGCGTCTTTGCGTGGGATACCTAACTAAAATTAATATCATTAGAATCATCGTACTAATAATTCTAACGCGTAAGATTTATTTTTTGACTGTGGCTAATCAATAAATTTCGTAAACCAGGTTTCAATTAAACCATTAATGTCGAGTTGAAATTTCACACAGAGGTCAATTATGAGTAGACCTCAAGACAAGATTTTAGGAAAATAACACCTTCGAGGGGTACAATTCTTGCGATGCTTTATATTCTCATTTTTATGGTTTTATCAATTTGTTACAAGCTTTTATTAAATATGACCCACTTCCTGGTTTCCGATTGAGCTGAAATTACGCGAATATTCCCATCCAGTAACACCTCTTACTGTCACACTGTTACTGGTTGGGAAAAAAAATTATTCCCGTCGGGTAACACTGTTACTCGATGAAACATTTTATTACCATCCAGTAACACTAGCCTGTTGTATGTAATATTGTATAATAGAGGTCAGTGTATGTAATATAGGTACCTATTTATATGTTACCTACTGATTAGGATGAAATTAGATATAATATTAAAACTACTTATACCATTTATCTCTGTCTGAAGTGATAAATTTTCATTCAAAATACGTTCTGAAGTTCGCTTGATATCATAATGGGATAAAATTGAAATAAAATACATAAGTATAATGTACACAAATATGGTTTTTATTTCGAAAAAAAACAGTCAGTGTAGTTTAATCAGCCTTTTTATTTTACACAACATTTATATAATACGGATATTCTAATAACTGCTAACACAATCTGCTGCAATCACATTTTGGATGAAATTTAATTATTTTTAAAATTTATTGGTCAAATTCCTGATATTTTGGTCGTTAATTTCTTTTTCAATTGTTTTTCGTGGTGTACGTCACTTACATATTATGTGGTTTAAAGGAAGGCGAGACTTTCAAAGTTTTTAGACTTCCGCGATTTGTACACATTTTAAATACAATAGAAGACGGGTCTATATCCTGTAAAAGAGTAAGTCCGCCATTGCTGAACATTTGCTGGATTCAGGCACCAAGCACTGGATAGAACTGCACAAACCCCACCTCCTCTCCATCGATCTTCACTATTATTCCAGAATAGCACGAGAAGTGGTTGAAATTAAAAAAACATAAAAACTTCAACCGGGAAGACGAATCCGTTTATCAACTACCTGGAACCCTGTTATTGGCAAATTTAAACAGTGCGGTACTTATAAAAACGTCAGTGTGTAGATGTCGTTAGTGTGGTATGTCGAGGTACCGACGATTTTGATAAAAATAAAAATTCTGAAGATCAAGCGGAGGGTAGCTGCGAAACCCGCGCTTTACGAAGACGTTGATGAGCCTCGGCAGTCATCCCGTGACCACGGCCTGATGCAATTCGGCCGAAACGTCGGGAAACTAGTAAGTCATATTACTTATTTTTACCGCGATATAGACCCGGGTTCTATTGTATTTAAAAGGTGAGACTTTTCCTTCCATCCTGTATAAATTCGAAATAAAACGATATTCGTATACATTATACTAATGTTATGTATTTTATTTCAATTACTTTATGATAAATGGTATAAGTAGTTTTTATATTATATCTAATTTCATCCTAATCAGTAACATATAGATACCTATATTACATACACTGACCTCTATTATACAATATTACATACAACGAGCTAGTGTTACTGGATGGTAATAAAATGTTTCATCGAGTAACAGTGTTACCCGATGGGAATGAGTTTTTCACAACCAGTAACACTGTTACTGGTTGGGAATTTTTTTCCCAGCCAGTAACAGTGTGACAGTAAGAGGTGTTACTGGATGGGAATATTCGAAATTACGTAGGTATATCACGTGACAATGCAATTTAATGATGACATGGAGCTGATCTTATGCAGGAGCTGGAAGGCGGCCATAGGAACTCCGCAATAAAACGAAACAACAGTTTGAGCTCTTTTAATTCGTATTGACGAGTACAAAAAGCTTGTATTATTATTTCAAATAGCTGTAAAAAAATCAAAATTGAAAGTCAATACAATAAAAAGATAATTATAACCGTTTATGTCGCATATTTTGCGATTTCACAAAGGAATCAAAACCTATAGGGTATACTCCCCGTTGACCTAGAAATACCTAGAATCATAAAAGAGAATAAACAATTTCTTACAGCACATCAGAAAACCTTTGATTATTAAAGGTTTTCTGATGTGCTTTAAGTTGTAGTTGTTCCCAACTATACGAGTCAGGAACAACTAGATTTAGATAAGTTTGTAAATCTCGCTGCGCGAGTCCAACTCGCTAGGTTTTTTAATGTTGTAACAGCCAAAATCATGTTCACGCTGGCAAAGGCGAAAGAGGTAAGCTATAATGTTTGATATAATTCTAATTACACGTTAAGTCTACAGGCGTATATAGAGAAGCAGACTTAACATAATTTTACTCAAACATTTGTCATAAGTAATGTATATCGCTTTTACTTTCACTCCAAAGTGACATGATATATCGCTATTTCTGTTTTTCGTCTATGGCGATACTAACGCACACATAAACATTTCCAAAGCCATTGGCAGACGGCACGTGGACGCCATGTTTGGCTTTGTCAAAATAAGAGACAAATGGCGTCGTGACATTGTGTTATAATGTTTTATTTTGTGATTATAAATAAAAATAACTGCTAATCGGACAAGAACAATGGTAAAGTGCTGTACCCCGTAGTGTTTAACGCATCATATAATAAAACTTCAGAAATTACAATAAATTAAATTAATATTGTTTGTGTGCGAGTAATGTTTATATGTGGTAAAGTAGCCACGCTTTTTTACCGACGAAAAAACGGAGGAGGTACTCAATTCGACACGTATATATATAATTTTTTTAATGTATGATCACGCATAACTTTTTTGAATATTAAGAATAGGTACAGACAACATCACACTTCTATATTTATTTATTTTTATTTATTTATTTAAGGCTTACAAAACAAATTATAGTCACAAAATAGGTATATACTTTGTACAAAACGAAGGTCTAGACTATAACTCTTAACATGTAAGCACAGTTTGAGTTGGATATAATGAAATGTTAAGAGGGTTTATAATTTACTTTAATTTATTTACATTTAGCTTATATTTAATGTTAGTAGTTTTGAAAACAGTAAGTAATTGAGTGTAATAAACAAGATGAATCTAATCATGACTTGAAATAAATTTTAAAACTTGTTTTCTAAATTGACATAATTTTGCACCAAAAATATCCAAAAAAGAGTGCTCAGATACAGAGTCGTTATACAGTCGACGACACATTTTGACTATTGGATTGTAATATGATGTATTGTTCCTATAGACCTGGAGGCAAAATATTCTAGGTGAAGGATTACGAGCTTTAAATCTAGTGTTGAAATTAAGTAGGGATAGTAATGAGGGCGAGTCAATCTTAGAATGAATAATTTTATAGAGGCATACTAATTCCTGAACTTTGCGCCGAGAAGCGAGGGACAAAAAATTACATTATAAGACATTATAAGATTTGTATTCTCGACCTAACTGCAGCCTAAAGCAGAGAATGCTGAGGAATCTCCTCTGAACCTTTTCAATTGCATTAGAATGGATAATATAATAAGGTGACCATATCACAGAGGTATATTCAAGAATGCTTCTGATCAAAGAATAATATAAATATAAAAAGGTAGATTGATTTTTAAAGCCTTTGGTGGAACGCGAGATAAAACCAAGAAGTTGGGTGGCCTTGGAAATAATATGGTCATAATGGTGGCGAAATGAGAGTCCATCGTCAAAGTATACCACTAGGTCTCTAATGACGGATTGGCGTTGTAATATGGAAGTGTCTAGAGAGTAATTATAATGAAGTTTTTGCTTAGACGATCCAAAGGAGACTACAAAACACTTGCTCTTATTTAAAAACATTAGGTTATCAGAACACCACTCAGTCACCATAGAGAGATTCCGCTGGAGACTGACACAGTCTTCACGACATTTTATTGTAAGATAGATCTTCAAATCATCCGCGTAGAGCAAACTTGGAACAGTTAGTCGTTGTGCAAGGTCATTTATAAACATTAAGAAAAGCAACGGTCCAAGATGTGACCCCTGCGGAACACCAGAGGTAATCGTCACCGGTGAAGAGAGCTGCCCTTGTATACTTACGAGCTGGCTCCTATTATTCAAGTAAGATATCAACCACCGCAGCAGATTGCCATGGACACCGTAACCTTCAAGTTTCTGACAAAGTATTGAATGATTTACTTTGTCAAATGCCTTGGCAAAGTCGGTATAGATGGAGTCTACTTGGTGTCCACAGGCAAATGCAGAACAAAGATAATTTTTATACTCAAGGAGATTACTTACAGTCGATCTGTTTTCAATAAATCCGTGCTGATGGGGTGATATATGAGGTTTAAAGTGAGAATACAAAACGCTGTAAGTTACCGACTCAAACAGCTTGGCAAAACAAGATAAAATACTAATTGGTCTATAATTACTGCATTGATCCCTGTCGCCTGACTTATATATCGGTATGACATTAGCAATTTTCCAGAACGTAGGAAATTTGCCACTCTGTAGGGAGCTGTTAAAGATAATGTGTAAAGGTACAATAAGCTCCTCACAACACTTCTTTATAAAATGAGGAGGTAATCCGTCATATTGAAGTCGGTGCCAAACGATGATCTCCTAGAAAGTGTTAAAATTTGTCACCGACTTCAATATAGAAGTGTGATGTTGTCTGTACCTATTCTTATATTATTTTTAACTTTTCAGTGTTTTTGCTTTTTAGTTTTTTCGGCGGTTCAATTTTTTGTTAAAAAGTTTTTATTGAACGATACGTTTAGTCTGCTTACCTTTATACGTCTGTGGTTTAGTCATTGTATACGTACGGGATGAGCTTTACGGAGTGAACTCATTTACTTAAAGTAGGTTATTAAAATGCAAATCTGACAATTAATAATTCAAACGTGTAATCTACCATCTATATGTAATATATCAGAGTCTCGTGTCACAGTGTTTGTAACCGAACACCTCTGAAACGGCTTAACCGATTTTTATGATTTTTTGTGGATATTCGGTAGGTCTGAGAATAGGACGTAAACTATTTTTTATACCCCTAGGTGATTATTATGGCGAAACGTAGTCAGCGGTCACAGCTAGTCTTAATATATAAAATTCTCGTGTCACAGTGTTTGTAGCCAAACTCCTCCGAAACGGTTTGACCGATTTTTATGAACTTTTTTGTGTATATTTAGAATATAAAAAATAGTAAACTATTTTTTAAACCCCTTTATGTTTATTTGGACAATTATTGTTATGGCGAAACGTATTTCGCGGGCACAGCTAGTAATACATAAAAATCTCGTGACACAGTGTTTGTCTGGGATAAACTCCGAAGCTACTTAACCGATTGTGATAAAATTTAGCTTACTGTATGTAATTTGGTCCAACTTAAAAGATAGGATATTTTTTATCTCAATATTTATTATTGCGAATTTAATGATTTGCAATTATTTGTAAGTTCCTTGAGTTACTCGCAGATGGCGGTGTGAGCTAATTTATTGACACAACACTTTATCTAGGTTAGTTAACATCCAGTAGATGGTGTTGTACATCATTACTACTAAGCCACAGCACCGCGTGGCCGGGTCAGCTTATAGAACTAGTGTTGTTGAATATTATTTTACAACCGTTAAATTAAACTACTCCGTCCCACCACCATCCATGGCCATTCCAACCTCACGGTTATTATGTGCGAAACACGGGAGATGCGCGCGGAACCTGCGCTCCACTATGCCGCGCGCAATCCCTACACATTCTTAAGGCGCTCCGCTCACTGGAGGAGAGTCGAGGTGGCGTCGCGTCGCGGGCAACCAAGGGGCGCGCCTCTTCTATGTTTTATATGAAAATATATGCAACTCCGCTCACTGCGGGAGTCGAGGTTGCGTCGGAAAGCGAGCGCGGGCAGGCGAGGCGCGGGCGCAGTGGAGTCGAGGCGGGGGCGCAGAGAAGTCGAGGCGAGGGCGCGGGGTGCGTCTCGTGCTCGACGCGTGGCGACTTGCCGTTATTTTCTCTCGCGCCGCAAAGGCGACGCAACGTTGCCTCGACGCCGCCTCGACTTTTGCAGTGGGCGGAGTAGCTGTCTCTCTTGCCTGCTTGCTCCGCCTCTTGTGCCATTGGTGCGCGAACTCCCGAAGCCTTGCGAAGTCCGCTTCCGAGCTTATCAGTTAAATTAAACTAATAAAAAAATTAACACATATATTTGATAAATATTTTCAACCATAGCGAATAAAAATATTCATTCAATTCAAATTGATTTTAACGTGATAGTAATATTAATTCGTATAGATAAATGTAACCCACTGGTAAAATTATCGTAATGAATAATTTCAATCACAGACCGAACTAATAAAAATATTGACTGCCACGGTGCTAATAAAAATATCAATATTGAATTTGAATAAAAATATTAACTGATATGATTAACTGATAGCGGCACGTTTAGCGCAGAGGTCGAGTGATCACCTACTACGCAACGGGTCGCGGGTTCGATTCCCGTACGGGACAAATGTTTTGTATGACCTACAGAAATTTGTTCCGGTCTGGACTGCACCCACGACACAGGAGAAAATCCTAGAGTGGGGCGACGTTTTTTTTAAAAAAATCAACCATTAAAATTATCTGATATTTTTATTCAACTATTAACTTTTAACATCTTTTTTTCAACCATTAAAGCCACCTCTATATAATAGAACTCTGCCTACTGGGTTGCGCTGACATGAATAATCCTACTACTATTATTGGTCTTTTATTGTAAGTTGATCTTTTATGTAAATTTAGTGTTATATGCTGGAGATCGGTGAATGTCTAATGTCTGTGCTTCGACATAGATGTTGTAGATAGATACAGAATTAGTTCACATGGAGCATTGTTGGTTCCAGCAGGACGGAACAATATCTCATAGAGCTCGGACGACGATAGAGATTTTGAGACACAAATTTTCGAGCCGAGTTATCTACCGTTTTAAAGATTTGACCTGACCGTGCAGATCACTAGATCTAACGGTGCCAGACTTCTTCATTTGGAGCTTTTTGAAATCTCGCGTTTACCACACCAAGCCTTACAAGTCTTGAAAGCTAACATTGAAAACGAAATCGCCAATGGAGCTAGTTGTTTTACGAGGAACAATTCAAAATCTTCTGTCAAACGAGCACAATTTTGCATCTACTCGGACGGTGGTCATTTTGGCTATATTATTTTTTTACCTTTCATGAAAACAGAGTATTTTTTTCATTTCTAACAAAATGGTAGCAATAATAAAAAAAGTTCTACATTTGCAAAACTTAATTGCAATAAAAAAATGCTCTACAAAAACCGCCGCTATTACGAGCGATATAAGTTTACAGCAATATCAACGCTTACAGACTGGCGTGATGACGTATGTATAACACCTAATGCCTTCCAAAGCCTGTATCACGGTAATAGTATATATACTCGTAATGACCGTACCTGTATACAAAAAAAAAAACAAACAGAAATACTTAGCCGTCTAATTACACGACACTACTTTTTATATTTTTAACACTTTACACTATGTGTAATTTACCGGGTCTCACCCATCGCCTACGGACCCAATTTCGGTGTAAACAGACTTATATTTGGTCTTAATTTATTTATACAACAACTTTCGTTGCGTTGTTTCTTGAGCGTCAATGGAACTGTGGTCTCGACACTGACCTTCTAACGAGAGGTCCGGGTTCGATCTTGCCATGTCCCAATGTGTTTTTCGTTTATCTATATCTATACAAATAAATAAAATTGAAGTGTCTGTTTGTAATATCAAAATAACAAGTTTTTACTAAATGGGTATGAATGTATATCGGGTAACAATAACAAAAACACAATTTTTGTCTGTCTGTCTGTTTGTTCCCGCTAATCTCCGGAACGGCTGGGACGATTATGACGAGACTTTCACTAATAGGAAACTAATTATATAAGGTATAACATGGTATAGCTACTTTTTAGCAAGATTTTTTTTAATGCTGCCAAAAGTCACTATTCCACGCGGACGAAGTCGCGGGCACAGCTAGTCGAAAATAAATAAATAAAAATAAAATTCGTTTATTTCGGGCTACAAGACCCATATAACAGAATATCAAAATTTCATTATTAAATTAAATTACTATTAAAATTACATTATTAATTAAATAATTATGATAAAATAAAACAAATGAAATACAATTCAATCAAATCACAGAATAATCAATCTAATATTTATTGTTAGTCAGTACATGCACTAATCAGCAATTGTGCACATACAAAACTGTTCGCGAATACGCTCGGGATGCTATTAGCGCTGGCCCGAATCCTGCGCACCAGGGATGCACACCGTTTCCGTATGATGGTGTAGAAACAGTCCACCCGCGCATCTGCGAACATCCCTGAATGCGTTGTTATACTGAACGCGCAGGGCGCTGTACTGCTTTTGCGTATGATTTATCCATAGGCTGCTCGTGTAGAAGTTGGTACAGTAGGCCCGAAAAAGAGTTCAAAGAGAAAAACATTTGTCCGACTCCGACGCTCATACGTTGAATGAAAGCATCGTGAGGCAACCTGCATTCATCTGCGAAAAAGTTCATAGATGTATGTGAAGTCGACCAATCCGAACTGGGCCGGCGTGGTTGACTAAGGCCTAATCACCCTAACTTAAAGTAGCCTCGAGCCCCTTTGGTGAAAACGTATATGATCTGTGGTGACTACAACTTTGCAGTCCTTACCTTACAGGATAGAGAAACACTTCATAAAGGTGTGTGTATTTTACCCTTTTTTGTTATTCAATTTGTTAAAAAATATATTTTATTTATAATTTAGATGACAAGTTACTTTTAATCACTTCAAATCACTACTAAGTATTAACTAATACCTTAACCCTTATCCTTTTTTATTTATTGTCGTATTGACATCTTCGTCTTGTATGTAGAGAATTAAAGTAGAAATCACTTATTTTTTTTTGATTTTAATAGTTCTAACTCAACCAGATGTAGTAAAATGTAAAAATTACATATTTATTTATAATATTTTTTGATTCCGTAGAAATAGAAGCTTTTACAGTCTATAAGGGTCGTCGAGACCTTTCATATCAAATTAAATTCCGATCTTGAAAGATTCCTCTTTACCTTTAAGAGTACCCACAGGACCCCAAAAATACTAATATCCTTCATATCACACGACTTCTTACGCATGTCGTTTTCTTTCAAGGGTCGGATTTGTACGTCATAGCCCTAAACTTTTTTATCCTCTGTCATATCCCTTTAAACGCTACATCCGTTCACACGAAAGGGTTAGATCGAAAAAATCCCTTTGATTGTTCCCTAAAGCTTTCAATTATTTCTTATAAACATTTTTTAAACGGATATTGTTTTATGTGTCAATGAATAGGCATTCATTTAATTAGCCCGAATATTATCTGTACGTTGAAGTTGCAGGTTTAGGTCGACTTTCACCAACATTTAACAGGCCGTTATAGTTAACAAACAACCGTTTTTGACACTTATTGTATGAGTGAAATGTCAAAAACTTGTTTGTTAGTTAACTAACCACCTGTTTAAATATTGGTGAAATTGGACCTTAATCTTTAAAAAATTTAACATCAGGTTTGTAATCACTATACAGGATGTCACATTTGGATCGGTCAGTGTGGGCGAGTCTGTAACTATAATACAAGGATCTGTTCTTAGGACCCATGTCATCGATTTTAGTGACATGAAAAACTGCATACATTGATTTAAAAAAATATTTACTCCGTTTCGGAAATCGAACGCGGTCATACTGAAAAAAAAAGTATTCACTTTTCCACCTAATTGGATTGGCAACAACACAATTTTTTAAACTTGAAAGACACGTAGCACTTAAGTGTAAGCTTTCAGTGTTGCTTTTAGCGAAGTGCTCATATTCCCACCATCAAATCCTGTCTTACTGACCATAACAGAATCTGACGGTGGAAATTGTTATCTAAAATTTTCTTTGTTAATAAAAATATGTCAATTCAGTGCACTCGAGCTAGCAGCATAACTACCCATTACGGTTGAAATTGAAACTAGATTACCGATAAATATGTACTTTTTTTTATTGCAACTAAGTTGGCAAGCAAGCAAACTGCCCACCTGATGGTAAGTGGTAACAGTCACCTATAATACATGTGGCTCTTGTGAGATTCGCAGCAAAACTACAAACCCCACAAGAACCACAGTGTACGTTGCTAACTTGTGACATCAGATGTAAAGACACGATTCCCAGTCATTTCACTGCAATATCTTACCCTTCAAACCGGAACACAGCATTGCAAGCACTGCTGCTTGCTGCCAGTATGCGGCAGAAATAGGTAAGACGAAAGTACCCAAGCAGACGACCCTGGTACAGAGTTGTACGGGTTTTCTAGCCCGCACTTTTACGGATGGTGGTGAAGGAAACACATCATAGTGGTTTTTAATGTTTGTAATGTATACAAATTGCTGACGTATATATTTACATTAAAATAAGCTTATCAGCTATACTTTTCATATATTTCATACAAATTGCTGACATATGTATAATATTTATATTAAAATAAGCTTATTAGCGTGAAAAATCGCTCTCTTGACAATCGTTCTGTTAAATTTATATTTTGTAAAAAACAAATGACAGTGAAGACGAGAGCGAACCTCTCTCGTCGCCACAGAGTCTCCCTCCGGTAAGTACTATAAATAACAGAATATTTTGAACGATATAATCCAAAACACAGTTTCTTTTCTTTTTTCAAGTGAATTTGTCAAATGAACAAGTAAACATACTGTCGGCGTATAGGGGCAGAATGGGGAAGTTTTCGTCGAATTTTTGCCGCCACTATTTACTTTACGTCAATACAGTTTACCCTTTTAAGGACAGAGCCTTGCCGATAGTGCGGGCTAGCAGTACATTAAATTATTTTACATACAACGCTAGCATTTTAGCACTACATAGTGACTTGACATTATTGAGCGTCGGTCGCGCTGTGGCCTCAGCATTGGACTGTGCTCCGAGTAGAATCGGGAGGCCCGCGATCGATCCTGCCATGTACCAATGTGTTTTTCGTTTAACGAATTTCATATGTACATTTATCTGACGCTCCTATGGTGAAGGAAAACATCGTGAGGAAACCTGCATTCACCTGCGAAGTAATTCAAAGGTGTATTTGAAGTCAACCAATCCGCACTGGGCCAGCGTGGTTTGACTAAGGCCTAATCGCCGTAACTAGTTAGTGTAGGCTCATGCCCCTCGGTGGGGACGTATATGAGCTGTGATGATGATGATAGCGACTTGGTAAATCCGCAAAGCTGTTATCTATAATATTTTCTGAGGAGATTTCCGGTTACTTTCTGTTATGATTGGCCGACATGACTGTACATTACATAGTAACTGTTATCTAATCTGTGCTGTGGATTCCTTTCGAAGATTATTTCACAGACTATTAACAAAGATAGACTCTGTACTAGAGTAGATTGCATGGGTACCTCTATCTTACCTATTTCTGAGACAGCAGTGCTTGCCTTACTGTTTGAAGGGTAACACTGGCAGTGAAATTACTGGGTTCTGTGACTTGACATCTTATGTCACAAGTTGGCAACGTACAGTCGCCCAAAAAAGCAGTTAATCACCCCATGGTTAAGTTCAGTTTCATGTTACTCGTATTATTCAGCACAGTTGACTTTCCTTTAAATACTGACAGTTACACCAAGGCAACCCTGAAAATATTTTCTTTCACGCGAAAGTTTTGACTTTTGTCATAACTGACCCCTTAGACAAAAGGCACACGCTAAGTTTTCCGCAGTCGTTCCGCATAAAAAATGTATGAATTAAGATGACATTAGGTGCGGAAAAATAGCGTGAAGTTATCACATGCTAATGTCGTTTTTGTACATGTTTTCTGCGGAACGACTACGGAAAAGTTTGCGTGTAGATTTTGTCTAAGGGGGCTGGTACACCACTTTCTTGACCGACCGTACGTCGGTGTCCTTGTAGGGGACAATAGTTTTGTGCAAGTCTAACAGTGCGTCAGTGGCGCTGGCTTTCTAATCAGAAGGTCCGCGTCTCGATTCTGCCATGTACCAATGTGTTTTTCGAATTTTATACGTACATTTATCCGACGCTCTTACGGTGAAGGAAAACATCGTGAGGCAACCTGCATACATCTGCGAATTCAAAGGTGTATGTGAAGTCGACCAATCCGCACTGGGCCAGCGTGGTTGACTAGCCAGCTCAGGCTGGAGCCGCTCGGTGGGGACGTATATCAGCTGTGATGATGAAGTCTAACATGAACCACGTGCGCTATATGCGATTGTAGCTATTTATCATACAGTGAGCACAGCCTGCTGGTTTGCCAACAGCTGTATCTGGGTTGACGCGCTGTTGAAGAAGCCTGGTATATTGTATGAGATGAGTAGGTATGTATATTTAACGAAAAATGAACGTGTGCGGCAGTCAATGTATTTTTATTTGATGCATTCCAAAAATTAATGCGGTTAACGTATGTATGCGGACAGCCTTAATCGGCTTATGACATCCACGGTAAGAAAGGAATCGGCGACACATGTATTATTATTCTAAATCCGTCACAGCAGTCGGAATACGGTATGAATTATGAACTATATAATATAAATGAATAAAAGTGTAACTACAGCTAACTGCTAAACCTGTAATGACATTTTATAATTTTTAAAAGGAGGAGGAGGAACTAGGTGGCGTAGTAGTTCGAACGCTTTGGTTTCGATATTAAAAACAAATCAAATTTCGCCATGGTTGGATCCTGGTCGTGTGACCAAAACTTTGTGATCTCAAGTTCCTAGTGTTTCGGAAGGCACATTAAGCCATCGGTCCTAATAGCGGTGTCTTTGTCTGAGTACACGCTTCAATAGCGGCGTCTTTGTTTGAGTTTACACTGCAATAGTCATGTTGTCTTTTTTTGAGTTAACACTGCAATAGCAGTAACTTTGTTTGAATTCACGTTGCAATAGCAGTCACTTTGTTTAAGTTCACGCTGCAATAGCAGTAACGTTGTTTGAGTTCACGCTGCAATAGTAGTTACTTTGTTTGAGTTTACGCTACTAAAGCCGTCTTTGTTTGACTTCACGCTGCAATAGCAGTTACCTTGTTTGAGTTCAAGCTGTAATGTTACTTTAAGTTTACGCTGCATTAACCGTCTTTGTTTGAGTTAACGTTGCGATAGCGGTGTCTTTGTTTGAGTTTACGCTGCAATAACGGTGTCTTTGTTGCCAGTATCTTGCTCTAACCGACCATGATTAGGCTCCTGACCTTCCTGAGTAGAGCGAGACCGAAACTCCCGTCCGGGGAGTTAATGGATATCACACATAATTTGATATCCTTAGTAATACATTACAGATAAGTAACCAAGGACCCGTCGATTAATTTGTAAGCTTAACCACACCCAAATTTCACATTTCACTATGGAGCTGGGACAACCAACCAAAATCTCTTTAACGATAACAAAACCAAACTCAACTTTGATTTAATAAGTAAAGTTGGTCGGAGGCTCTTAAAACGCGCAAACTTCTTAAAGCTTCGATGAGGTATTAAGAATACACACCATAATTTTAGCTCGGTGTTTCAATGCGAATAATTCATTAACTCAATCAAACATCTCGTTATGAATATAAGCAATTTATTCAAAACAACATACCTACTGCTTTCATCGGTCAATTCATGACTTTGTTAAGGAGACCTTTTAGAGTTTACGCAAAGGTCAATTCAGCTGATCTGTAACAATTGTATGCTAATCAAATTAAAACAAAATATTTCGTTGAAATATGACTTGATAAAAAGCTTTTTGAGACGTCTAATTTTTTTACCTACCACTCATTCAGCTATTAAGGATATCTTTTAGATACCTTTTAGTTGAAGAAAACATAGGCGCAAGTTTATCAAGTACTAATATACGAGCATATAAATTATGTCGTTATCAAGTTCATCAGTTCATATTGTGATTATTTTTAGGTCATACAGATTACATCCAAGCATTGGTATTATTAATATGATCATTGACTTTGTAATAACCTTTTTTTATAAGTCTCTTTTACATCCTCTTTAAAGTTATGAAAAAGCGAATCAAGAACACTTTGTGGAACTTTGTCTCTACGGAAAGCTACAAGTTTGTTTTTACTTATTTTATTTGATTGATGACTCGACGTGTTCTTATTCTTATAAACATAAGTTGAATTATCATAAATCTACTGACCTACTATACAATATACTCACTTTTTCAGATATTTCTTAATTCGAATGATATTTGAACATGAAAACGATTCCATCATGCCTGCGTTCTCCAAAACACATTTAAGCAGTTAGCGGGACAAACCGAAACGATCCCTTGACGCTACTGAGGATGAATGCTCTGTTGTGGCTGGCTAGGGCCGTATTAGTCTTCAAGATTCAAGTTCGTTATTACGTTAATGTCTTGTCTTGACAGCCAGAGGGGCAATCGCCTAATTTATGAACGTTTCAACTAAAACTAATTCATTATTAAATATATCGTTATGTTTTGACTTCTAACACTTGTCAAGGTGCTGTCAAAATGTATGGGAAAATGAAAAAGGAAACGTTTCTGATTTCCATAAGACATTTGTAAATAGTTCAATTGCCCCTCAGTATTGACAATCTGTGTGTACCGCACCCACAGACAGTTAATCGGCTTTTGGTATTTAGGTCCACTAGCAGCAATTTTGCGTAATCTCCATTTAACTAAAACTAGATTCAACCCATACAAGAATGTCAAATTTTTAAATCCGTTGTTACTTTGACCAACATAGACACAGACGCGTACAGTCGTGATGTTCATTCATTCATTTAAGCCAAGAGATGCCCACTGTTGGACATAGGCCTCCTCCAAGGATCTCCATACCGATCGGTCCTGCGCCTCCCGCTTCCCGCGACCTTCACACAATCGTCGGTCCACCTTGTGGGGGGCCTACCAACACTGCGTCTCTCGGTACGCGGCCGCCACTCGAGGACCTGTCCGCCCCATCGGCCGTCAGTCCTACGAGCGATGTGTCCTGCCTACTGCCACTTAAGGTTTGCAATTCTTTGGGCTATGTCTGTAACTCTAGTTCTTCTACGGAGATCCGTAGAAGAACTAGAGTCATCAGTCGTGATGTGTCCGTTTATAATTTGTGCCATTGCTCTTCACTGAGGCAACTATGAAAATTAGCTCTTTATCAATGTTAGACATTTCGATACAATTACCGGAGGGAGACTCTGTACCAGGGTCGTCTGCTTGGGTATCGTCTGCGAAATTACTGGGTAACGTTACTTTACATCTTGAGACTTGTTATTAAAACCCTCACCACAACTCAAATAATATCCCCACCGAGGGGCTCGAGCCTACCCTAAGTAAGGGTGAGTAGGCCCTAGTCAACCACTCTGACCCAGTGCGGATTGGTCGACTTCACATGTACACCTTTGAATTTCTTGGCGGATGTATGCAGGTTGCCTCACGATGTTTTCCTTCACAGTAGAAGCGTCACACAAATGTTATATGAAATTCGAAAAACGAAAACCATAATAGTACATGGCAGGATCGAACCATGGACCTGCCGATTACTCATCCTATTGCCTTTACCAACGTATTCCCTCTGAAGTACAGCCCTGGAGAAAAGAGCCAAATATGGTCCACAGATCCCTTCTGACAGGGTCTAATGGAGTTCCATATTAAACCAAATTCTTTGATTTAAAAGAATGTCTCTGAAAACTTAAGCTCTGTTTTTTTATAACTCCTAAGTTGGAAAACAAGCAAACTACCCACCTAACGGTAAGTGGTAACAGTCACCCATAATACATGTGGCTCTGTCAGATTTGCAGTAAATCTGCAACCCTCACAAGAACCACATTGTACGTTGCCAACTTGTGACATCAGATGTAAAGTCACGGTACCCAGTAACTTTCCTGCCATGTCTGACCCTTCAAACCGGAACACAGCAATGCAAGCACTGCTGCTTTGTGGCAGAAATAGGTAAGATGGAGGTACTATGCAAACGACCCTGGTACAGA
Source organism: Schoenobius gigantellus (assembly GCA_963935595.1). Classification (NCBI taxonomy): domain Eukaryota; kingdom Metazoa; phylum Arthropoda; class Insecta; order Lepidoptera; family Crambidae; genus Schoenobius; species Schoenobius gigantellus. The sequence continues at coordinate 6,215,188 of OZ012555.1, read as the reverse complement.
GTCTACCTCCGGTGAAATATCCTTAGCGCAAATGAGAAATTTGAGAAAACAAGATGTAAATTCACCAAATAAAAGCTATTTGATGAATTTTAATCACAATTAACTTGATTAATTTATTTTGAAAAAAGATTGTTGTAACGAGTTGCTCGCCGCATAATTTTAACACACACGTACGGACTCCTAAAATAATACACCCAATATTTTTAACGCTCCCGTTTTATTTGTAGAAAGTAGTCAAAACATTTGTATTTTAATTAAAACCTACTGTATCCGTCATAATTTCGGTTTTTCACTTTCGAACAAAAAATACCATGATATTTAATTTTCCTTTATTTCTTTATGCAAATTGTCATTAGTTTCCAACACACAGTTGGTGACTTGTTGAAGTTATGATACGATCTAATACAGTATGTAGATACTGGGTTACTCATATCTGCCGTCAATAGCATAGTTACAGTAAGTCGGATTTTTGTCAAAACTGAGTTAGATATACAGCCGTGATCACGATAGCGAGATCTACATTTTCATCTTACCCATTCATTTGAATTGTTTCTTAATACAAATTTAACAATTAAAAAATTTGCAGTAAGTCGAGCATTTTTTTACAATACCAATCATGATTACAGTGGATACACTTACTGCAAAAGTTCCCATTCGAGTCTCTCGGCCAAACTACAGTATGACATCTATACCACTTATATGTTAAGTCATTTACTGTATAAAAATTGGATATGAGCCGAGCAAATAAACGCTAAGAAGATATACTGTTTTCATCCTAAGCAGTTTTCCAATCTTTACTAAATGAGTGGTCTCTAGTCTTAAAAACAGTATGATGCGATACTGTAATTTTGTTAAGTACATAATATCATAAACATTACCTTCAGGTTACATAAAATACAGACAGTAAGATGCGATGCTGCATGTATGCTTAGTAACGTTATCCAAATGTAGGATCCAGATTACTTACCACAAAGACAATCCCATGCGATATTGCGTTTATTATAAGTAACGTATTCAGATCTAACGTAAGGTTACCTAGTATACTGAGAGCATATAGCCATCCTGTGTTCATGTTTATACAGCTTTTAGCGATAACGGTCAGTGTACTTATCATGGGAACAGTAAATTAGCTATACTGTACTCAAGCTTAGGAAGTCCATACATATAATTATGATCTTATAACTTATTATAAGAATTGTAAGTCGTTTTTACTGCATGTCTGAATAGCTGCGATGTACTGCCACGTCATAAATACAGTGCAGTAAAGTTGCTTCACTATAAACATAATAAGTCATTGTAACTAAAAGTCATTCAATTTGTATACAAGCAGAAACTTGATCGGAGAAAGAATAATTCCTATTTCTACTATTCTTCGAATACCTTTTTTTTGAGGCGGGGGAATCTCTTTACGATTCCACAAGGGGCTGAAAGCTGACAAAGCCGCCCCAAGGATATGCCATTGGACTCGGGTATAAACCCCATACCTGGCTAAACCACCCTCCAGAGCAACTTCTACCTCCGTAGAGATACACTCGGGATCGGCGTTAGCCATTCCCCGAGTGCGCCCCCTGGATAGTAGGCCTGACGCAAGCGCCAGGTCTTACCTCTACGGGGGGGTCGACAAGTGCCATAATTCGACCCCCCAGACGGGCAGGCCAGGGGTAGAAAAGTGTCTCCTGACCGGTTGTCGGCCGACCGGGCCATTTCATCCCCAGCTTGCTTAGGGGAGTTGGTGGCGCGAGAGGAGTGTGTCCGGCCGTGTCGTCGGGAGCGCCGCAGTAGTGGCACTATGGCGTCTCCTCGATTTTACCGGCGATTTTACCTATGTAAAATTTTCGACTACTATCACAAGACGATTTGCGGCAGTGCCGGATGTGCGGGGGTGCGCGTGAGTGTGAACGTCAAGTTTCGCGACGCGACGCGAGGCAGGGGCATTGGAGAGGCAGGGGTAGACAGTCGGTCGTTGCATGGGTTGGGTGTTGCATAGTTTAGTGTAGAGTGCACGCCGCGCATGTTACATGGATTTGGGCAACTTCCCAAATCCACGTAACATTTAAATTTTAGGTAGGTACGTAGGTACGGGCAACAGCACATTAAGGTAAACACTTACAGTTCGATAATAGTCTGCCCTGTGTGCCTGTCTTTATGCACGTAGCTTCCAATTCCATTCAGCAGCATTACCCGACTCCATCGCCCAAGAGTTGAAGGGGTCCCACACGTTGCTCAGTTACGTACAAGCCACTCGCTGGATCCTTTTAGCCAACGCTGTGGTAGCGACCATCGTCAGCAGCAGTTGCAGTGGCGAGATCTGGCATACTGCCCACGTGGGGGAGGAACTCCAACTCCGGGTCGGGTAATTCCAAACGATTTTAAATTATTTTTTTCATTAAATAACTGATGTGGTCAGGATTATAGTTGTAAATAAACCGTTTTAAACCAGAATCCGCGGTTTTAAACCCGTTTTAAATTTGTTTAACACGGTTTTAAACCACGACCACGTGGTAAGTGCCACGTGGTACCACGTGGTAAGACCACGACCTTACGACCACGTTGTAAGTACCACGTGGTCGTGGTTTAAAACCGTTTTAAACAAATTTAAAATGGGTTTAAAACCGCGGATTCTGGTTTAAAACGGTATATTTACAACTATAGTCGGGATGCTTACGTTTGTTTGTTGACTTGTACCCACTAACGTATAAAGAATGTTCAACGACCAAGTCACACAACATTAACTTACTATAATAATAAAGAAATCGCAGTAAGGAACCTTAGACTTGGCACGACTTTGTCTAGATTTCATTACTTTTTAGATATAAACAAGCAGCTCCATCGAGACTTGGCTAGTTTTTTACAGAATGTTTTCCGTGGGATTTCACTTCTTTTTGTAGAAACGTGAGCTTATTGATTTATTTTATTAGATTTTCTTATTTGACACAAATATTTCTTTTCTTTTTTCTTTCATTCTTTTCTTTATTGGAAGCGGCCCACCAAGTTGAATATTTTTTGTAAAGGCGGTATGTCGATATCTCTAATAGTTTGGTTGGGCTCTTGTGTTTTCTAATCTGGGTCACCAGGTACTCCAGATCTTCGATTATCCTAGTTTTTATAGTTTTCCCTTTATGTGGCCATTAAACCCTAACTCTGTACCAAATTTCAGCTCTCTGAGTTTATGGGAAGTACTAGTTCTATTTTGATGATCATGAGTGAGTGAGTGAGTGTCTGTCATAAATGCGAAATTTTGCATTCGCTTAACTTCGGAACTAAATGACCTATAGACTTGAAATTTTGGATTTTAAGTATGTGATTATAGCTTATTGGATGACGAAAATTTCTGCATTCTGGTCTTATCCAGAGGTTCTCAAATAGGGGCCTGAAAATGCGGCGAAATGGTTCCAGTAAAGGATGGTACGGCAGTCTTTGCTTCGCGCTCAACATGGCGGGGGCACTGCCGTGCCCCCAGATAAGATCCCTTTTTTTTTCTCGGGGGGAAATGCTTAACCGCACCGTACCCGCCGTTGGCTACACGGCGAGCGTGTGTGGGGCTCTCCCGGCAGAGTGCCAGGCCTACCCACTAAAACCCCCCGGTGTTCTCCCTGCCCTTTTGGGCGCGATAAGATACCTAAGTGTTGTTTGATACATCAATAAGTGTTTATTTGATCCCAAAGAGAGTAATGTTAAGCTATTTTTTAAGATAATTCACTGTCTTACATTAGCATCTGTGATTCTATAATTATTAGTAAGAAGACTGAAACATATTAAGTTAACTTGAGTTGAGCGATTAATGTAAGAAAACTAAATCCATAGTAATTGTGCCATTTTTAATTGGAAAGACTGATTTAATTAAGTAAAATAAGAAACGTAATTTTGTGATTTATTATGTGATCTGATCATAGAGGGCGACTTAAATGTATGAAAGAAGTTTTTATTTGAACTAAATGATAATTTCTTGCACTAAACCTATCATGATCCGTCCGATTTTATAGGTATTACTAGGTTATTTTTGGTACCAGTTAGGTACCTAGTACCTAACAGAATATCTGAAAAATTAATATATTTTTTTTCAAATAAATTAGTAAAACCTTTAGCTAATAATGTTTTATTTTTACTACCAGCCCGAAAATAATAAAACTTGTAAACCATTTAAATTTATATGGTTACTTAGCATAAACACAGTAAAAAACACACTTCCTGTGTTTATGCTAAGTGTTCCCTATTAGAGAGTTTTTAGGAGATACTTAGTATAACAAAAATAATGAATTTATTTTGCCCTTCAATTGCTCAGTATTGGTTTCCAAATAAGTAATACATAGGTGCTGAGGTCCTCTTTAATTTAAGGTATCAACCACCATGATCTGATTACAAACAAAGGATTTATGGAATATTGTCGCACCAAAACTTTTGCCGCGTTTTTCTCGAAACCGCCGAGAACGCACTTACTGCAATTATGCTATTGACGGCAGATATGCCTAGTCATCTCCCACGAGCGTAACAAGGCTTGTAGCAGCCCCCCTAGACAAAAGCCACACGCTAATTTTTCCGCAGTCGTTCCGCAGAAAAAATGCATGGATATGACATTAACTGCGGAAAAAATAGCGTGAGGTTGTCACAGGCTAATGTCATTCCCATACATTTTTTGCGGAACGACTGTGAAAAAATTAGCGTGTGGCTTTTGTCTAGGGGGGCTGGTCCGGCTGTCCCGAGGTGGTTTGGAGAATTTCAGACATTATTGAATTTTCCCTAACCCCGTATTGCCCCGACTATTTTGACGACACGGTTAGCGCAGAGGTCGAGTGATGCGCAACGGGTCGCGGGTTCGATTCCCGTACGGGACAAATATTTTGTATGGCCTACAGAAATTTGTTCCGGTCTGGGCGTATGTGCACGTAATATTCTATGTTTGTAAGTGCATCCACGACACAAGAGAAAACCCTAGTGTGGGGGCGACGTTTTTAAAAACAAACAAACACTATGGACAAGATTGTCGTCTTGCTTGAAGTTGGTTTAGTATGATTTGCACTAGAGTTGTTACGGGTGCAACAATTTTGACATCCGCGGAGGCGGATGCGGATTCTTAGAGATTCACGTCCGCAGATGCGGATGCGGATTTCAGTATTTTTAAGATAACAATTTTAAGTACACAAATTAATGAAAGTCGGTTTAATTTTAATATGGTTTATTTAATCATATTTTGAGGCCAAATTAAAACCGTTTTCACAACAGCAAACACGCACGAGGTAGTTGCCACTTTGGTCCCGCCTACTTTCTTTTAATGTCGTTATTTGTTGCAAATAGAAATCCGCGTCCGTAAAAGCTCCGCATTAATTGATGCGAATGCGGATGAAGATGTCTTATTCATATTCCATAAAAAAGAATTTTTGCTAAAAGCGGCCACTTTGAGCAATAATTCGGATTATGATTATTCCTATACATTTAATCTATGCCTGAATAGCTCAAAAAATCTAAAATATCACTATTGAGTAGATGACTGATCTACATATTTTTGTAGAAACGTCTTTAATTTATTATAATTAATAAAAAACGAATGGCGGCGCTAGTAGTAGCTTTTACGATAAAATTTTTAAAATGTCTTACATTAAAACTTCTCTTTATATTTTTAAAATTTTCGTTTTATATTCATTAACAATGTTCAATATTGCTTTTTAAACTATTTTAAAAAAATATTTATGGGGTAAAGTTTTGCCAATTTTCCAAAAACAACAGAAAAAAGGAATTAATTATCTAATTTATATCTTACGCCCGGAAAAAATAGTTTGACGAAGAAAAACCCCGCAAAACTATTCCTTTGTCTAGAATTTTTAAACTTAGACTTCTCTAGTTAGTTTTATTTAAATTAAAATTAGCTCCTTTGTTAACGTTGGTTCTCTTTATCAAGCCAACAGGGATTTTACTAAGATATTTTATTCGATTTTACTTAGATAGACGTTGCTTTCAGACTATACAAACTTAGCTCTGCGACGCACGCAGTAAAGAAGATAAGCCTTTTTAACCGACTTCGAAGAAGGAGAAGATTCTATGTTCGACTGTAACTGTATCTATTTTATTTTTTTATGTGTGTTCACCGATTACTCCGCCATTTGTGGACCGATTTCCAAAATTCTTTTTGTAATCGAAAGACCCATTGTCACCATGTCATGATCGAATGATCAAATCAATGGGAAAATCGAGGGAAACCCCTCAATTTCCTAGGCACATCCAATGTGTTTCATGTCTTTTCTTAAGATATTCAGGTATTTGCGTCTGGTAGTTATCATGACATGTTATTGAGCTGATGATGGAAGGTTTCTGGTGGATCAAGAGTTCGGGAATAATTCTTTCAAAGCTGTTTAGAGAGAAAGACGTTTTATTAAAAGTTATTCTGGTGTTTGCCTTATATTAAACTAATTAAAATGGATATCTGCCTGCGGTGATGACCAGGATAATCGTACGGCATTATCACAAGCACAAAACGAAGTAGGATTGTTTTCTCCAAAATGTAATAAAAATCTACAAAATGTTTAACTAAATGACAAGTCAATGAAATTAATGACATGACATTTGAATAATAATAACTTCGGTTACCATAGCAACAAAAGGTACAGTCAAGAAGGGTGATGATGATTTCTTTGATTTTTAAAATTATTTCTTTATTTATCTGACACGAAATGAAGGGCTTGAGGGATGAAAATGGTGACCATCATACGAGAGGCACTTACTGTCCAGCAGGCCTATTATGGATCTTTCATCGTATGACATGGTATAAAATTTGAGATAAATAAGTCATGAAATGCTTCATTTGGTATTAACGATATCCAATGTTATCATCGCTATGACATAATTTTAATGATGTCAACGTGATATACCTATAATGACCGAATGATCAAAAATCTGACCGAAAATCATATCATTTAAAAACCATGAGATCGCTAATAGGATTGCAGAATTGTTATTACAAACTCATTTGATCACAGCACAAAATGCCTTTAACTTAGGTTATTTTGTTCACGTCAGCCACGGCGCGCCCTGCGTTCTTGCGGGCCAAACGCCGTGGGATGTCGATGCACGCGTACATGCAGAGGTGTATCGACATCGGGATGCCGTTAGAGAACAGGGAGGACGATCCGCTCGTGAGGAAGTGAAGCGGGTTCGTATCCAGGCGCAGAGGGAGGCTCTGCGTCGATGGGGTGAGGCACTCGCCTTCCCAGCTGCCGGCCACCGGACGATCGAAGCGATACGTCCGATGTTGGAGGAGTGGGTAGAGCGCCGGCAGATCAGTCTCTCGTTCCGCATGGTGCAGGTACTGACCGGACATGGTTGCTTTGGCCACTACTTGCACCGGGTTGCGCGTCGGGAGGAAACGTCGCAGTATCATTACTGCGACGCTCCCGATGACACTGCCGAGCACACCCTGTTGGTGTGCCCGGCCTGGCGACGCCAGCGTAGCGAACTCAACGCTGCGCTTGGAGGCGAAGACCTCTCGCTGCCGATCATGGTCGTGGCCATGCTCCGCGGCGAGGCGGAATGGAGGGCTGTCGCCTCCTTTTGCGAGGACGTCATCTCGCAGAAGGAGGCCGCGGAGAGGGAGCGGGAGGATAATCCTCAGGCCGCTCCCATCGGTAGTAGGCCCGGCACTGCCGGGAGAGCCCCACACACACTCGTCGTCTAGCCAAGAAAAAAAAGGGTTATTTTGTTCACAAGTATACTTTATTTACATTGCGATATGAAATGCAGAGTTGACTGTTTTGGTTGCACTAAGAGGCAACATCTTACAGATAAAGACTCTTTCTCACTGCGCAACACTATTAAATTGGTTAAAATTAAATAACCAATAACTTAAAAACGTATTTAAACTACTACTTCCTTTGTACGATATGTTTACCAAGAGCTACAGAAACATTATGCAAAGTAAATGTATAACCTCAGGAACACGGTATTATGTAGAGCAACAAATATTATCAACAAAAGTTGACAACTTTTACTCGGTGGAGAGCCAGGCATCGTTTGACAACAGATACTCTTTTGTGTTTGAAGCTGTCACTCGTGCGGCTCTCGCGTTTATTAGCCTTTTTTGGGTTCCGTAGTAAATAAGGAACCCTTATAGTTTCGCCATGTCTGTCTGTCTGTCCGCGGTTTTACTCAGAGACTAATAGTACTAGAAAGCTGTAATTTAATATGGGTATGTATATTAATCATGCAAAAAAAGTGGTAGAAAAACATATTAAAATAATTTTTATTAGGGTATTGGGTTTTCTCGACTAACCCATCGTGTGGGGTATTGTTGAATAGATCTTTAAAAAATAATGTATGGTTCAGAACACCATATTTCGATTTAGGGATCCGTTTCTGAAATATTTGGTTTTAAAGTATAAAATTTTTTGTTAGAGGTAAGTGTCTCCCCCACCCTCTATCTGCTAAACGGTTATATATGGACACGTGAAAAAAATTACAACAGTAGTATATAACGAAGTTTAAAAGAAAACTATCAGAGTTGAGTACTAAGTACAAACTAAAAAGTTATAGACGACCAACTTATAAAATGTACTCGGAAAAGTAAAATTTCATTGAAAATTAGTACTGAATATAAATTTACCAACCACTTGAAGTTAAGGAAATATAAAATCATTGCAGCTTTAATAATAATAATAATGCCTAATTTAATAGCAACGTGTTGTGAGGTGTGAGTGTGAACTCAAAGTTGGCATTTGCAACTACGGAACCCTACACTGCGCGTGGCCCGACACGCACTTGGCCAGTTTTTTATTCTAACCTATTTATGTGACCGAAATTCATTATGATTATTTCACAGGGGTAGTTCACGGGACGAAGTGTTTTATATGCCACGAGAATACTTGCAGCCGCTTTAAATATATGGGGGATTTATGTCTCTATTTGCTTAACTCATACGTGTGAATTAAGCGCCATTCATTTTATTTTATTACCCTCATAAACATGGCGTTCATGCGGTCTGCGTTAAGGTGGAACAAAGGAGTCGTATTATCGTGGAATCTACATTTTTTATACAACTAAGTTGGCATACAAGCATACTACCCACCTAATGGTAAGTGGTAACAGTCACCTATATTACTACCTACTTGTGATTCTTGTGAGATTCACAGCAATTCTGCAACCCCCTCAAGAACCACAGTGTACTCGTACGTTGCAAACTTGGGACATCAGATATAAAGTCATGGTACCTAGTAATTTCACTGTCATATCTTACCCGTCAAACCGGAATACAGCAATGCAACCACCGCTGCTTTGCGGCAGAAATAGGTAAGACGGAGGTAGTCAAGCAGGCGACTCTGATACAGAGTCTCCCTCCGGCACTCCGGCGATTTTAATACCCTAAATCGAATAATTTTACGAAACTTTTCGGTAAAATGCCTACGATTTCATAAAACCACACAGTGAATTTTTTAAAAGAATATCAAGAAACATACAAGTTTTTGTTATCAAAGCTATGGTGGTCTACCAGACGTCACGTCGGTAGTTATGTACCTAAAATAACACCAAGTTACCATAAAAAATTTACCGTCACGTGGAGCCTGTGGTATTAGGGGCCTGAGGAGCAATTTTATTGCACTATTTACAATGTTTTAACTATCAGAACTACCAAATCAGAAACGTTTCCGTTCCCATACAATTGAACAGCACCTAGACAGCTGTCAGATGTCAAAGTTTAATTTTAGGTAACAGTAAGGCTAGCAGAAACATTTGCGTCAAAATATTCCGTATTGTCATCATAGTGAATGAATTGTTAGTTTAAAAATTGTTCAGCGCCCCTACAGGGCGTACTTGGAACTAAAAGGGGATTGTCCATTTTGTATGAAATGCAATGGCTTTGGTGTCCGGTACAGGCGGTACCAAAATTATAAGATTAAGAGCAATATAAAAAAGGGATCTTATTTAATCACAGAGTATTATATTTAGGTGTTCGAGCCTTCGCTCGACCCACTGTGAGATTAACGCTTTGAATTTTACCTGTTTGCAGTGTGCATCTACCCTATATACAATTATTCACCTAACATTTTCAATGAGGGTATGTAAGTAAGTGCGGGTGCCATCGCCGACTAGCTTTTCTCTTCAGTACGTTTTTGAATTTTGTCGTGAGCAGTGTGCAAAATTGTTAAAACTATATTGTTTAAATTAAGTAACACAATTCATTTCAATAAAAAATTGGTTTTTTTGTGCGCTATTTGCTGATATAAGAAATATATATATTTAAAAATTATTTAAGAATTGCTGTTGAAGATTTTGAGGTAAGATCCTTCCTTTATTTAGTGTACAAGTTAAAAAAGTGCTTTGTTCTTGCGAATGCCCGCTCTCCGGACGGCAGACTCGCTACTCCACACATGAATGGAGGAAGAACTTCATCATCCTAGCATGCGTGTCATGTTTTTGGGAACTAGCACTTGTATTGCAATGTGCTTTCCTCTTGCGAATGCCCGCTCTCCGGACGGCAGACTCGCTACTCCACATATGAATGGAGGAACAAATTCATCATCCTAGCATGCGTATCATGTTTTAGGAACTAGCACTTGTATAACAAAGTGCTTTCCTCTTGCGAATACCCGCTCTCCGGACGGCAGACTCGCTACTCCACACATGAATGGAGGAACAACTTCATCATCCTAGCATGCGTATCATGCTTTAGGAACTAGCACTTGTATCACAAAGTGCTTTACTCTTGCGAATGCCCGCTCTCCGGACGGCAGATGCGCTACTCCACACATGAATGGAGAATCAACTTCGCCATCCCAGCATACGTATCATGTTTTAGAAACTAGCACTCGTATCACAAATTGCTTTGTTCTTACGAATGGTCACTCTCTGGACGGCAAACTTGCGACTCCACACTTGAAGTGTCGAACAACTTCACCATTCTAGCATGCGTTTCATGTAATAGTGTCGGCTGCGCAGCTCTCACTGTCGGCTGTGCAGCCCTCACTGTCAGCTGCGCAGCCCTCATTGTCAGCTGCGCAGCCCTCACTGTCAGCTGCGCAGCCCACACTGTCAACTGCGCAGCCCTCACTGTCGACTGCCCAGCCCTCACCGTCGTCTGTAAAGCCGTCATAAACCGTCACTTTTGAACTGCGCGTCGGCTAATGATCCGACCCCTACACAGTGCCGGCTCAAGGCAAGTTTTAAGATGAAGCGAGTTCCAATTATGGCGCTCCCCTTGCACCCAAATATTGAAAAAGCGAGGATAATTTTTGAACTGACGCGCCCCCTGGAACTTGGCGCCTGGAGCGGCCGCTCCGTTCGTTCGGTAGAGCCGGTCCTGCCCCTACACATAATATACTAGCTACGCAGCCTACTTCATTAGCTGGCTTGCAATTAAAAATTACGGAGCACACGATCCTTTGCGACCTAGCCAACTGGGAGCCACCTCCTAGGTAGCTCTGCCACATGGAAAGTTTATCTAAAAATAGACGATATTAATGCGGATAATTGGAGATCATGGGTGGTTGACTGCGTCTATCATAAAGACCTCTTTGGTGATAAGATTTCATCCGCCGAAGAATGTCGGCTCCGATTTGCAATCTGTAAAGTTCAATTAGCTTATGCTTTAGCGAAGATGACGCGCATACATATAATCATTGAGCAAACAAAAATATAAGGCAATTAAATAAAAGCTGTTAAATTGTATTCTGTCGTGCTCTGGTTTAAACACCATTCGCCTTAATGAAAAAGATCACCTCACAGATAGTGGCTATACAGATTTTACACCTTGATAAAATCTGAGCTAATTTCCCAAAGTGAAGAATCACGTATCCTCGAGGTCAAAATTGAGAAGGCAAACTCCATTTCGCTATCAACCTTCGATCATAGCAGATATAACGGCTTCTATTAGAATGAATGATACAGGGTGTGAACCAGATGCAGATATAATGAACCTGGTACCTCCTAATATAACCGAGAGGAACACTTCTTTTTTATTTGGAGACACAAAGGAATCACTTGCTAAGCATGAAATCCAAGTTCAACGTTTGGGGGCTGAAAAATGACAAAATATTTTGTTATTTTGAAGAACAAAAATATCTAGAAACCTACCATGTATTCACCTCCATAAAAGTCAATAGTAGCCTCGCAACGGCTACACCTGCATGGCAACCCGTTCAACTCTTGACAAAAAGTAGTCTAATGCTTAGGTGTTATAATTACTTATGATGGCCTACTTCCGCAGGGGAGACACTTTATAGATGTTTATAAAGATACATCCTTAAACGTGAAACCCATATTAGTAAGCGCTTTCTGGCAGCTGGTTCCATGTTTCGTAAAACTTCAGATATAGTTTTTCAATACCTCTTGCGAGAAGAGAGCAAAAATTTAAAAAACATAGATGTAACATTTTTAAACCGCATAACATCAATTTTTGTAATTCTACAACTTACCCTTTCTCTGAACTTTTCAGACAGATTTATTGAAAGAACAAGGAGGATTTAGCCATCACTACCGCCTACTACCAATATGCATTAAAGGGTAGACCAAGGTGGAAGAAGTTAAAAGATTGGGATCAGAACGAGTTTCACGAAGGCCAGCAAACTTTTGCTCGATATCAGGGCCAGGAAAATTAAAAACAGGGAAGTTTGACATGAGCAAATTCAGATTTCAAGGCGGGCTAAATTAAAAATTATATTGAAGTGTGAAAAGCTCAATTATCCATATTATCTGGATATAAGTTACTTTTCACATGTCATCATCATCACAACTAATATACGTCCCCACCGAGGGGCTCGAGCCTACCCTATGTTAGGGGGATTAGTAGGCCTTAGTCAACAACGCTGGCCCAGTGTGAATTGGCGAGCACATATACTCGTACGCTCATAAAATTAAAAAGATTTATAATAGTTTGGATACATGCAATTAATTGTCTTGCTCTATCACGAAGGATATGACATCAGAAATAAATAAAATGTTAAAATGTGAAGCAATTGAAGGTTGTCAAAACTATTCAGAATTTTTTTTCGTAAGTAGTCACGGACTGTAAGTAGTCCCGTGAAGATAGACCCATTTTGTTACAACGATACAATCTATCTAATGACTTGACTACTTTTTGTCCTCTCAACTACATCCCATGCAGTGCAGTCATAGTCAAGCGAGAAGCGGAATCTCTTCGAATCGTCATGGCGTCAATCGAATCCTAAAGATTTATTTCCTACTTCGGAACGGTGGAATGGGGCGCCCAGAGTAACAACTGCCAATAGCTGATAATCCCAAGTCAAATGATATTGCCCTATATATTTTTTGCTTCATAATCATACACATATTATTACAAAAACATAGCAGTTCATAATTCATAAATCAGTGGTGGCCACTTTTGCTGACCCCGAAAGAAGTGAACGTCTTAGTTGTAATTTTTTTACACAAATTAAATAATTACTCATTTGATATCAATAGAAACAACATATACTAAGTGTCACGCTATGTGGCTGCATTTATCCTCCTGTGTTTAGGTAGACGCATTCACGAGTTGACTCTTTTTGTCATACATCTCAAGACATTCGTATCGAGTGATGATTATATTATTATTATACTATGGCCGAAATTTGGTTCCAAGTCTGATTCATCAAAATTTAGGCAATCTGGTTGGATGCTTAATATTATTAGGGACGAAAGGCTAAATTTAGTATTTTGGGTGAATAAACATATATATACCAGTAAGCAAATCAAGACGTAGAAGCATAACAAATTTATTCGTATCTACCAGGGGGAAAGTTAAACCACCCTCGCGAAGCGTCATTGCATGTTAATTTCAATCTTTATTCAAAAAAGCGGGAATCATCGCTTCACCCGGCAGCTGTAGAGCTGCAGTTACCTTTCTCTGAAAACTGAATAAACAGCAACCTTGATCTAGATGATAAGGGAAAATTGTTGATCTACAATTTTTTTTTCTCTCTGACATTATTTTGAAAGGACGTCGCCTCAATCTGCCTAATCGATGTACCGCGAGGTACATACACTAATCTTTTTTGTTTAAAAGAAAATACGTCATTTTATCTGTAACAATTAATCTTTGATACTCAAAAACCTGTTAAACAATTCCAATTTGACAGGTATCAGTAAATGAAATGATGAGATTTTTATTGCTATTGTTAAGTGCTATATTAATACTGCAGATACTATGATTATGTTGAATAAGTACACGTCCAGGGATGCGCGCGAGTTTACGTAAACTAATTTGAATGAAAATGTTGATATGCACTTTATACGATGGAAACGAACGATACAATAATAGACCGTGGTACTACCCTACCTGAGAGTTGTAAGAACTCTCAGATAAGGTACCAAAATCTTACTTTATTTTCTGGTTGAAATGGAACTCGAATCGGAAGCATCTTATGAGTGAATCTCTCGTATCAAGAATCTGTCCTTAACCGAATAATCCGTCGAAGACTAAAACATTGAAGAGTGTATCACACACAATACAATAATATGATGCTTCAATATTCATAAAAGATGCTCTTCGTCTTTTCTAGTTGGGCGGTTTTTGATGGGAATATGGAAAGCATTTATTATAGCCCCTGCAGTCCCAAAGGCCATCGTTAGATAGGTAGCGGCATTGTTTGTTACTAAAGTCGTTTCTTACTAACTTGAAGTCCCTTTTGAATCGTCCATTCAAAGAGTTTGTGGCACTAACATTTGTGCACCATAGATCGTATTTTGACATTTTGTAGCGTTTTGTTACTTGCGTAGAGACAGATAAATTGCAAGTTACAATTTCTTTTTATTTTTTTACTTTGATGGTTGTAATCCCATTAAGTTATGTTTTTGATTTAAGTGCACGATACATCAGTACGTAAGCAAAAATAAACTAAAAATAAAATCTTTTACTACAAGTTTTGCAGAAGTCGAAGCTAAACGCAATTGAATACTCAATCAACTCAAATTCGTATCGAGTAATTAACACTTTTATTTATTTATAGTTTTATCTCAATAAAAAAGGAATTTTCGGAATTCTCGAATTTTCTCTACATTTTGGTACACATGTACACTTCAAAGTGTACATACTCGTACATGGGCAAAAATGAGTGGACTATTGGCAATCCTCAAGCTCCATTTAACTAAACTCAGTCATTTGTTCAGATTTAATTGTTATACCTAAATCCTTGATTGTACATATAAGCAAATAAGCATATCTTGAATTAAATAGTAGTCATATTGTTCCTTAAAATAATTACTAAAATAATTTACTTTGTAAAGTCACTTTGTTCTTCATTGAAAAACGATTTGTACAATTTCACAGTACGTCTAGCCATCGCCGGCAGATTGTAAACACATATCACAGTGGGTCGAGCGAAGGCTCGAACACCTAAATAGAACCGTTTTCCCCCCGAAGCA
This sequence comes from Schoenobius gigantellus, assembly GCA_963935595.1. NCBI lineage: Eukaryota > Metazoa > Arthropoda > Insecta > Lepidoptera > Crambidae > Schoenobius > Schoenobius gigantellus. The sequence continues at coordinate 6,199,849 of OZ012555.1, read as the reverse complement.
CAGAGGGACACGCTCCATACAAGGGCGGTCATAAATAGTTAAAGTCCTGTTACTATCAATACATTGTATTATTTTAGTGACTTATAGTTGTAAAAGTGTTTTAGGAACATTAAAATGAAAGAAGTACATGTATTTACGGAATAAAAAACGTTTACTTCAGTAAAAAACAAATATAAACAATAACATACTTTTACCTAAATTTATCATGAACAAACACTTAAAAATTGGAATGTAAAACATATATTTTAAATAAAATAAGAGTCAAAACATTGATAACATTATTTAATTATAATAAAATAATAGAAATAAATAAATTAAAATTAATTAAATACAAAAAAAACAAAACAACTAACAAAATACAAATAAATTATTCTTATTCTAACAATATTAAACATGTAACAATTCTATTACACTTTGTGACAGAGTATTTTTCTTTTTAGGGGGAAGTTTCCGAAGATTTGTAATATAAGGATCTGAATGTAATAATAGTCGTTGTATTAAATCTTGATTGGTAACTTCACGTGACATTTTTCGAGTGTGACTTCGTCTATAAATTTTGATATACTTATTTGTCGCTTCAGCAGCTTCTTCGGAAAGTTCTCCTATAGATAACAATGCATAACTTATAATATCTGATCCATGTACGAGCACCTTGTGGACAGAAGCAGGAAGACTATACCACGGATATTCCTCGACCAGGCTGTATGCTGTTTGTAATGCATAGTCTTTAAACTTGCATTCATTAATTTTATGTCCAGAAGATAACGTTTGTAATATTACACAACAACGATCTATGAGATCCTTATTCAAACCTGTAATTTCAGCAGATACAGCTGATTCCAAAAAAAACTTCCTGGCCGTGTTTCCGTCGTTAGACGTCCCGCTTCCACCACTACGCGGCTTGTCAACTATTAAACCTAATCGTTCCCTAAACTGGGACTGTACATATTGTTTTTTATTTGATAACAATTGTTTATCACTATCTAGCCTAACTTGCCATTTTTTTTATGTCTAATCTATATGAAAGATGAATAAAATATTCGAAGAAACGTATCCAAGAATGTAGTGGTGATAATCCAAATTGGTATCTACTCTCTATTACAGGTTTTTGTAAACATTCGTCTATTTTATTCATCTCTTTAGGGGTAGCATTACATATATAACATCTACTTGTAGATGTTTCACTTAAAGCACTACAAATTTTACCATCTACCATTGAAAGCTGCAACTTATGAGAAACGACCAATTCACGATTGTCGATCTGAATAAAAGTAGGTTGCAAACTTTCAATTTTATCCTTAAAATAAGCTTCCTCTTGCAAAGACACTGCTGTGCTTTCTTTCAAAAATTGAAATCGAATAGGACGGCAGTACCTAGTGGAAGAGGGTCGAGGATTTTTCCATAAAATTTTACAATTATCTTCAGCTAATTTTACAATAATTTGAAGGGGTACATAAGATGTTACAAACAAACTACTATCTTCTAAAGTTGAATCTGAAAATTTGTTTGTATTCACTATGTCCAGTGCTGCCATCGAATCCCCATTTCCCAAGTAAAGAGATATTAGACAAACAATCATCAGGAATCTGACCTAAGACCTCTTTTTGAGATTCAAGGATTCGAGAAGCTGTGTGATCAAAAAGACTTTGTAATTCAACTTCAGCTGAAGACTCGGAAACAGTTATATTAGAAGGGTAACATCTCTGTTTCGCTTTAGTAATTTGTTGGTAACATGGTAATACATTAGGAGAAATCTTACTATTAACAAAGTTTTTAATTAATAAATACTGATGTTTTGTCAACTGAGCATCAGTCACAAGTGACAAGACATCATCAGTGCTAACTCTAGATATACACGAATCGAATGAACAGTCTGAAACATCAAGCAATGCACTCACAGTAGAATCATCAGACTTTGACAAATCAGCTACTCTCCGACGTTTAGTCCTTTTACTACATTGCGTAAAAGGTTTTCGAGGACGACCACGTGAATGACACGGCGACGTTTCAGACGGAGTACATTGCTTATTGTTTTTCACAAGTTGAATTTTTTCAATAACATTAAACCAATCGGAATTCTTATATAAAAGCTTGGTTTTATCCCTATTACATTTTTTCCAGAATCGAGCAATAGCTTTACATAAATTATTAACAATTTTCTCTAAATAATGAATATCAATGTTCTCAGCATCGTCGTTCAGAGTAGTCAACAAACTTTGTAGGACTTGACGACACTTTTCCGAGTCATTATCGGTATTGACAGTTAGCCATATTTCAAGAATATGCATTCTTGAAAACGAGCATATATATAAATTACCTAAAACAAAAAAAAAACGGTTAAAATTCAGTCACAAAACCTACACAAAGCACTAAGACTAAATAAACTAATTTCGTAGCAAATGCTACGAGATAATCTGGCAACCGTAGCACCCTTGTCATCGCCAAAAGGGCAGATAAGGGCAGCCAAGTTTTAATTTTTCTAAGATAAGAAAGTCTAAAGATTATGGTGCAATATACCTCCATAGTCGGAGCGAGTGGGAACATATTTAAAAGTTTATTCAAACTTTGAATATTAAAATATAATACTCCAAGAAAAGTCGCCTCGTAGCAATGACATACTAAAGAAAATATATACTAAGATACAATTAAAATAAAAATATTAATTATTACATACCCTGTTCTTGGATATCCATTTCAGAAAAAACTCACACAGCACTCACAGGTCCCGCAATGACAACAAATGACGTCACGCTTTTTAATGACTCACTGATAACAGTATTTACGATTGGCGATGCGCTCTCTTTGAATGCACAATAGATAATGAAGGCGCACTCTAATTACTGACCTATTTATAGTTTCAGAAGGTACCGCAACTATCCAATGTAACGACAAGGAATAAAATGTAAAACAAGAAAGCAGGTTTTTAAGATTTATGACCTATGGATGTCCCACAGTGCGAAGGGTAGAAAACGAATATTTAGGTTTCAGCCGTAGCTCGACCCACTAAATTTGCTGTTCTAGCCGGCGTGTGAGAAAAGTACTGAAGAGAAAAGCTAGTCGGCGATGGCACCCGCACTTACTTACATACCCTCATTGAAAATGTTAGGTGAATAATTGTATATAGGGTAGATGCACACTGCAAACAGGTAAAATTCAAAGCGTTAATCTCACAGTGGGTCGAGCTACGGCTGAAACCTAAATATTCGTTTTCTACCCTTCGGGGGGAAAACGGTTCTATTATCTGTGACAGTGGTAATTAATCACTTGGGAGTTCGTAGCTGACGTCATACAGCCGCCGCCGCGACAAAACTAGTTTCCATGTGTCTATGGTATCTACGTAGCTAGCGACATGTCTCGCCCCTATAAAATAAATACATAGATACCATTTATGGCGCAGCGTCACGCCTTCTGCTAATGTTATCTGCGGTCGTCTATAGACTGGCACCTACACCAACATCAATAAGAAAGTTTTTTAAACAAAAGAATATTACTAAAAATGCGCAGTTATATTAATAGCAACTTTATTAGTTCTACCAGGCACAACCAACAAAAATCGGTGTATATACAGTATACAGGGAAGTGACCAAAAAAAAAAGTTTGAATCAGTATCACATAGCTGTAACTGCTATACTTTATTGATCACGTGTGCTGCAGTAGCACACAAAAGGGCATAGCTCAGCCATTGAGTTATAAAACTCAATGAGCTCAGCGTCAATTTTTGCTCGTGAGACATAAGCAAGACTAAAACTGACGAGATAATGTAGTTCCTCGGCCTCTTTTCAACTACAGGCCGAGGAACTACATCTCTCGTCAGTTTTATAATTTGTTATGCTAAAAATTATGTCACAATGGTGTTGCCACGAGGAATAGAGTCTGATAAACATAGACGGATTATTTTGGTGTGTTCCTCCTGATTCATCATCACAGCTCATATACGTCCCTAACGAGGGGCTCGAGTCTACCCTATTTTGGAGTGATTAGGCCTTAGTCAACCACGCTGGCCCAGTGCGGATTGGTCGGCTTCACATACACCATTGCATTTCATCACTTATAATTTCTTCATCATTCTGATGTATGCAGATTGCCTCACGATGTTTTCCTTCGCCGTAGGAGCGTCAGACAAATGAACACCCCATTAACACTGGTGAAACCACGAGGAACACACTTATCAGAACTTGTCAACTCGATCAATACCTGAACGCATCTTTCCCTGACTTCTCATTGGTTTTCATCCGTTACAAAGCGCACAGCAATTTCATCTTTATCCCGATAAACTACGTCTGCATATGCCTTATCAACATCTTCGTGTCGTCACGATCAATTTGTATTCCGTTCCCAAGAAGGATTGGATCGGTTTTTTCCTCATAGCATTGAGGTCGAGAATATTGATTATGACTGTCTCCTCGCCAACAGCACTGATCTGCTTGGCCTTTCAATTTCACTAAAACAAATGGAATACATAATGTGATTCGAACCTCATTTTGGGGAAGGTTTCAAATGTTTATTGTACCTCAATATTGGATCCTTTTAGTGAATGTCGCGAGCCAACCCTTTGTTCAGTTTTCATCAATAAAGGTTTATATTATTGTCGAATCGGCATTTCTGCGCAGTTATTTATCCAAATATTGAAGATTTATAGATTTCATGTATGCTTAAATTATTGTGATTTGCTGCGAATATTGCCTGTACGGGGAAGGGATCCCGCTTTTCCCTTGGTGGGAAGCACCAGAGCCTCGTCTATTACGCCGCAGAGTGCACTGTGAGTAGATATATCTACTATTTGATTCCTGTGAAGTTTTTTTTAACACAACTAAGATGATTTTATTGCTTTTGTGGCAGATGAGTACCCATCTTACCCATTTATCTACAATAAAGACAAAGTAACCATTTTAAATAATTGTTTTAACGGCTTAATCGATCCCGGACTGTTATTGCTACAGAGACAAGGCTCTACTTAGTCGAACTTAACCAATATGTCTTTCCGAGCTCGATGCGCCTTTATTTCTAGCGGATACTGCAGCAGCAGCTGTTGAATACGTAGTTGATTCTCTCAAATCAATTTTATTCTGTCTCTTTCTTTTCCATCCACTTATTCTTCTTTCATGTGAAGAAAGTAGGCAGCAGCTGGCTGTGTCCCTGATATTGGCAAAGTCCATGGGCGGCGGTTGGCTCTCTATTTCTAGGCATAAAAATTATTGTCATAAAATCATATTCCATAATTTCGATTGTAATAATCTTCAAGACGCATAATAATCAGGAAGCAGAATAGTAATAAGCATAATATTGTGTGGCAGAAAATCAATTGTCATAAGTATTAAAACCCATAAACTCGAAACACAGAACAACTTGACGCATAATTTTTCAAAGCATAATTAATGTTTAGCATATTTATCACAACGAACAATACAATTACGCAAAATTTCTCTAGGCATAAAAGGCGCGCAAGCATGCAGCAATGTAAGCAAACATGCAGTATGCATGCAAGCAAGCATGCAACATGCAAGCAAGCATGCAACATGCAAGCAAGTATGCACAGTGCAAGCAAGCATGTACCACGCAAGCAAGCATGCACCTTGCAAGCAAGTATGCACAGGCATGGTTTCTGTCACGGCTCCGACGCTGCGGGGCTCCGGCGGTCCCACGCGAACTTATCGTCGCAGATGGTTTTCGCTCACCACCGCAGCTTCGGATTGCTGACCGGCTTCGCCGGCCATCCTCAGCCGCGGCGGCGAGCGTTAAAACCACCTGCTCCTCAGCTCGCGGGCCGCCTCGCCCCTCCGCGCCTACGCGGGTTTGAATTACACTCTAGGGGTAGGACAAACAAGACTACGTGGAGTCGGTTTTGCAGCGATTCGTTTCTGTCACTAGTAGCATGAATGAATTACTTTGTCAAATAAAAAATCAATATACACGGTGCTTCATAATAACCAATAAATAATCAATGCGTTATCTAAATTTAATTATTAAAATGTGTTTACCCGTAATGTCATTCAACCCAAAATTTTCATGTATATCATAGTATGATGATACTATGATTTACATGAAAATTTTGGGTTAAATGACATTACGGGTAAACACAATTTACTAATTAGTTTTAGATAACGCATTGATTATTTATTGGTTATTATGAAACACCGTGTATACTATGAAAAAATATATCAAATGAAAATATAGAATATTCGAGTATCATATTTGAATAAAATAATATATGAAATGTTATTATAAAAAGTTTAGTAAAACAGAGACTAGAGAGTAAACATTGTATCTAATGAACGTGATATCCCTTAAAATAAAATCATTTCTAATTATAAGAAATGCCCCAAAATATTAGGGATATCATTAATTATGACACTTAAAATTATGGCAAAACATTTTAGGACTACCAATATTATGTCAAAAGAAATTAGGGATTTCATTAATTATGCTTCATGAAATTATGCCTTTGGATAATTGTGCCTTATACAAATTATGCAAAGAAAAAATTATGTGACGTTAATGTTATGCTTTTCGATTATTATGCTAAGTGATTTATGCCAAGCGCCTTTATGACAAACAACATTATGCCAAATGAAAGGTCCCCGCGGCGATTACCACTTACCATCAGGTAGGCCGTTTGCTCGTCTGCCTTCTAAAGCAATAAAAAAAGACGAGGATCGTAAAACTGTCGAATCCGCTAATGATGGTTAGTAAAGCATATTAATAAATAAACTAAAATTAATCGGTATCCACGGCGACCTTTTGCGATGGGTCGAGTCTTATCTTAGAATTGCTTTAGGTTCCGTAACTGCTTTACTGATGATATTGTACCGTCATTGGTGAATCGTCGTAATGAGAGAGATCAAATACTGCTTTACAAGATTGTCAATAACCATGTTGATTGCTCCTTTCTCTTGGGAAATATTTATTTGAAGTGTCCACGCTTGAATTCTCGACAGAATACTTTATTTCATGTACCTTTTTAAAACAAAATTTGCTCGTAATAGCTTCTTGTATCGCTCGTATTATTTATATAGCTGTAAATATAGTAACTTGGATATATTTAACGAAAAAATTGTTCGTTATAGATATAAAATTAAAAAAGTGTAAATATTGTTTGAATCGATGTACTTAGTGGCTTATTGAGTTGATTGTTTTTATTTTAGTGGCGACTGTTAGTGTACTTAATCTGTTTATTATAAGTTATAATCTTATAGTAGAAACTTAACTGATATGTGTATTATGGTAACGCTATTCTAGTTGTAAGTGTTTGTATATATTGTATGTTTCCCAAATAAATATATAAAAAAAAACTTAATTTGAAAATCACAGCAGTAAATAAACGATAGCTTCGAAGACGCCAAGTGCTTATTTCAGCGCCAAAGATATTTGTAGTAGCAGCAATATACTGGTTTTACTGTTTGACTCAAACTTTGCAGGGTGCAATTCAGTTGAGAGTTTCTCCCGAAGACTCCATTCATCGTGTGTCCATTTTGCAAGAAGAGGTTTGAACTTCCCTTAATTAACATCCGGAAGTAAGCCAAGCTGCAACTCCTTTTTTTTTTTTTTTTTTTGGAAAGGTGAAAATGCTTTTACGCATTGTGGTCGAGCCAAACCACGAGGATATGTGGGACTCCCGAACTCGGCCCGGTCCTACCCACTAAAAACCCCCCGCAGCTCCTCCGTCCGTCACAAGACAGGGGGAAGGGGACAACAGCGAGGTCTTGTTCCCGCTGACCCCCTGCCCGTGAATGCGCCCGTTTCCGGACTCCCGCTACGCCTAGGGCGTGTAGCTCAGCTGCTTTGTCAGCGGCGCTGGTGTTGTGCGCCACTCTTCATCCCGAAATATCCCAGCACTAGGTGCCCTGGAGTTGGTTACCACTTTTAGCGCGGGGATCCCCTCCCGCGGCCGCCTCCTCTTGTATGATGGGGGCCCCGACTACGTCCTCGGTCACCTCCATCTCCGTCCCTCCGGAGGTTTCGGGTGGCCTATTTGGCACTGCCCTCCTCCTTCTCCTATTGATTTTTGCCTTAGGGGCAGAGCAGGTCTTACCCCCAAGGCGGTGGTCCGCCGGTTTCCCAGCCGCCGTACATAATGGGCATTTAGGCTTCGACGAGCACGTCGACGCCCTGTGCCCTGCATCCCCGCACCAGTAGCAGAGTGCGCTCCGATTCACCTCCGCCCTGCAATCTACTCTCAGGTGCCCCGACTCGAAGCACCTGAAGCACCTCATTTCACGGGGCTGGAGTGCTTCACCTTAGCGGCGGTCCATCCCACCAGCAACCTCTTGGCGGAGGCTATCTTCTTGGCCGCTTCCACCGGGCAGCACATCCACGCCGTGCCCATGGTGTAGCGGCCCTGGCGGATCTCCCCCACCCGGACCTCCTCAACTTGGCACTCGCCGGTCTTTGCGAGTGCCTCAAGCTGCAACTCCTAAGCCAAACGATGTGTACCTAAATGGAATTATGAAACAAGAAGAGTTATTAAAATTCATCATCACCCTATTAAACACAATTTCCTTTTATAAATGACCATGCAAATGTCATCCAAATGTCCATGACAATTCCTGGGGATCATTCAGGGTGAAACCGTTAGTCATTTTTTTGCAATATCTTTAGTAATCCTACAGAATTGTCACTCCTAATTCTATCGAGAGGCAAGCATTGGCCTTTCTATCGCTTTCTGGATGAAATTGAGACTTCTTATAAGGCTCACTATATAGACACAAAATGTGTTTATAAGTAAGTATGTACAGTTGCGAATAAATAAATTAAGCACGTAAACAAAAACATTCTGCAACGGTCCACGCCATTGGAGGCGCAAAATCGCTCGTGTTTATGCGCTCTCAATTTTAGATTCAATGAACGTATGTTCAAACAGATTTAAACAAATTACTGACATGTATACAAAGCCTAACGTCCAAAAACAACTCGAATTCGAGTAGGTGCTTGACAGTGTGATGTTTTGGAATTCCGGAAATGCCATTTCTCTTTCGTGCGCTACGACTGCGGTATAAATTATTCACAAATGGAGCCTCAACTCATATAAATTTATTTATTTTTTGCTGCATCGTGCGATTAAATCAATAAAAAAAAATGTTAATCGTCGAACAAACTTAAAAGTTTATTATTAATAATAAGTATATGAACTTATTTTGGTCTCAAAATCACAAAAATAAAAGGGTTGTCTGTCGTTCTTTAAATAATGGTGATTAATATGACTTTGTTGAATGTCAAGTTAAGTTCACCTTCCAAACGCCATTGTAGGTATAGGTATGCTGGCGCGGAGCGGGAAATTCCAGAAACAAATGACTGTCGCTATCTCTACTAAATATGCATAATTTGTAACACACGCCAAAAGCGGGATATATCCTTATCGTCCCTATTATAAACCCAGGGCGCTGTGTTAGTTTAGGTGCCATAATAAGCCTACAAGCTTCATAAGATTATAGAGAGAGGCTAAGGCTTGTCACAATCGAATAGAAAACACCCGGGAGACATGGGTCACATGGGCTATATTATTGTGTATATTAATGTTCATTTTGACATGCTATGATATATAAAAAAAAGAATCTTGCTTTTTTGAAAATTTAGGGGAGAAGGGGGACACATGATCCACCTCTTTGTTTATAAGTATAAATGGAAATGCTGAAAGAGTTTACAGGACTTTTTTAATTAATTTATGCAGAATTTATTTAAGAAATGGCCTTTTATATTCGTTTTTTGGTAAAAAATGTGATGTTGAGCTGTGTGTATTCTTATATTATTTTTGACTTTTAAGTGTTTTATTTACACGGAACTACGACATAAATTAAGTCTTACGACTTAGTCTTGTCCATGTTCATATTGGTTCACTGTTGGGAAGCTCTACAGAGATCTTTGAGCATTATGCCTAGATCCTCCACGGTCTCACCATGACTGCGATATCATCAGCAAAACGAAGGTGACTCATATACTCGCCGTTTATGTTAATGCCGAGTCGTCTACAGTCCAAAAGCTTAACTACATCCTCCAATGCAGCTGTGATCAGTATCAGTGATATAACGTCGTCCTGTCTCATATCACACCACGCTGAAGTCATACTTGTTTCGAGTTTTGGTCCTGAAGGCGGACTGACATGGGGCATTTTTGTACAATGACTGCAACACTTGGATGTACCGATAGTCTATTTGGCACCTCTGGAGTGACCTAAGCACGGTCCAGGTTTCGACAGAATCGAAGGCTTTCTCATAGTGTACAAACTCCAAGCAAAGTGGCAGATCATACTCCTCGGTCTTCTGTATAACCTGCCGCAGCGTATAAATGTCGTCTATGGTACTAAAGCATTTCGGAATCCGGCTCGTTCGGGAGGCTGGAAGTCATCAAACCTGCGTGCGAGACGATTCGTGATACAGCTTGGATACATGACTCAGGAGCATGATGGATCTATAGTTCTTCAACTATACGACAGGAAATAAATGTGACATAATGAAAAAATATTAAGATTTTTTAAAGAAAAAGATAACTGTGTATTTAATAAACATTTAATTAGGGATTATTCAGCCGTCGTCAGTGGTAATATATACCTACATAATAAGTACTATTATAAAGCGTGGCGAGTTAGCGACGCATGCCGTGGAGATTCGGTCTGACACATTTTCATAAAATTATTGGTTAATAAGATTTTTGTGTTTTGTTTGACGTCAATAAGTGCCTGTAAAACATTGACGTTTGTATACGTCAATGCTGTAAAAGTCTATATTGAAAAAAGATTTTTGAGTTTGAGTTTTGAATTTATGTAAGCGGTCATATACGATATATCAGTGCTTTGACCAATTCCAATTCAAATTCTTACAAAATTCAAATTCAATATAGTTTATTTAAATTAGATTATTACATAATCACTTTTGCACGTCAAAGAAGCTGCGCCAATGGTTCACATATACAGCGGGAGACCTTACACTGGAAAGAACCAGCAAGAAAACCAGCACTGGCTATTTTTTCTCCCTGTATTGTTACAGGGTCGTCAATTGAAAGCTGACCTTAAAGCAAAAGATCGAGCGAGCTCAACTTCCATTACAAGATTAGATTTTCATTACAATTACGCTATCAACAGTATTTGATTCCGAGGAATGAAATTTAGATATTGATGTTGTTATAAGAGTGGATGTGTGGTTATTAAAAAAAATTTAAATAATAAGATATGTTAGGACATATTCAACACGTATATTTTTTTTTCAAGTCAAGTCAACAGACAAGAGTGACATGTTCTATATATGAAAAACCGAACATCTATTCTGTTTGTATTAAATAAGGTTCTATGCCACCTTAACCAGCAACACTTCCCCTGAACCACAATTTAATACAACATTAGTTACCTATAATTAAAAACTTAAACATATAACTAATTAACCTAATCCCATTTTAGTGCAACAGAACTTGTGTTTTTCTGAGAACAATGGTTTGGTTAACACATCGGCTACCATTTCTTCCGTAGGGAGATAACTAATATTAATTACATTCGTATCAACAGCTTCTCTCACATAATGGTAACGAATATCTATGTGTTTCGATCGCCTATGAAACACTGGATTGACAGCTAATTTATGCGCTGACTGGTTGTCACAAAATAGCTCAACTGTAAACTCTGAATTAACAATTAATTCAGACAGCAAATTTTTCAAGTAAGTTGCTTCCTTAGCAGCCTCACTTAAAGCAACATACTCTGCTTCAGTGCTCGACAGATTGACACATGATTGCTTACGACACTGCCACGCAATAGTATTACCGGCATATTTAAACGTAAAGCCAGAAAATGACTTTCTGTCACGAACATCACCGCCCCAATCTGCGTCTACGAATCCCTGAACCTTAGTGCAGTTAGACCTACTATACACTAGACCAGCACCCTGTGTTCCTTTGAGATACCTCAATACACGCTTAGCTGCCATCCAATGTTCCATAGTGTGACACGTATTAAATTGGCTCAAATACGAAACTGCATACGTTATATCGGGACGCGTAAACACGCTCAGATACATAAGGCATCCTATCAACTGTTGATAAGGGACCTTACCTTGTTCTAAAATTTTATCGTCAGTGTACTTGACGTTAGGGTCCAAAGGAGTCCGGACAGGTTTACAGTCTGACATGCCAAAACGTTCTAAAACCTGCTCTACATGCCGTGCCTGACACAATTTCATCGTCTTATGCTCTCTGTCGCGCTCCACTGCAACACCTAGAACATGCCGAACTGCGCCTAAGTCCTTAATTTTAAAAGGCTTTTTAAGATTATCTTTAAGCTCGTTAGCCAGGCCATAATCATTAAAACAGATTACAAAATCATCGACATATAAAGCAATATACAAAATAGAACTATTTACACGCTTAATAAATACACATTGTTCAAGCTTACACTGTACATAACCTATAGACAAAAGCACATCTTTAACTCTCTGATACCAAGCGCGAGAGGCTTGTTTGAGTCCGTAAACCGCTTTCTTCAGCCTATACACCTTGTTCTCATTATTTGGAACAACAAACCCTTCTGGCTGACACATATAAATGTCTTCAGTCAACTCTCCGTTGAGAAATGCAGTTTGAACATCAAGATGTTCAATCTCCAAATCCATCTCAACAGAAATAGCCAACAGCAGCCTCATAGTACTATACCGCACTACAGGAGAATAGGTCTCGTGGTAATCCTCACCATACCTTTGAGTGAAGCCCTTCGCTACCAGCCGCGCCTTATACCGGGATATCTTCCCCTCGGCGTCACATTTGATTTTGAAGATCCACTTATTTTTAACCACGTTCTTACCCAATGGTCTGTCGACCAGCTCCCAAGCCTCGTGTTCTGTGAATGAGTTGATATCTTCTTGCGTAGCCTGTAGCCACAAATCGCTTTGCCCAGAGTTCAACGCCTCCTTCACAGTACTCGGTTCCTCCAGTACGACATCTCTGACTAACATAGTCGTTGGCTGTCTTGGTCTAAGATTATACCTGGGTAACTGAACTGGCTCCTCGAAACTGTCTTCATAAATCGAAATGCTGTCGCCGTCATTCCGAATCACATCACACGCAGAACAAGGGCTTGGTTTCTCGTTTGACACATCACCGTTGATAACAGTTCCAGGAATGTCAACATTGCCCACCTTCCCCTCAACGTTTGTTTCCTCGTCTTCCCCTGAAAGAAACAGACGTGTAACAGACTGCCTATGATTAGACTCTTTCGCCGGGAAAATGGCTTCATTAAAAATGACGTCACGACTTCTCATAATTTTATGAGTTTTAGGGTCGTATAATCTAAAAGCTTTATTATATTCGTCATATCCGACAAAAATATACCGCTTGCTCCTAGGTTCAAGCTTATGTCGCTTTATCTCCGGAATATGTACAAAAGCTTTACATCCGAAAACCCGCAAATGATCATACCTCACCGTTTGCCCCGACCACACCTCCTCTGGCGTTTTCCCACCTAATCTACTGGATGGTGAACGGTTAATGAGATATGCAGCTGTGTTTGCTGCTTCAGCCCACATTTTGTGATCCAAGCCCGAGTGATACAGTAAACATCTCACTCGCTCCAAAATTGTCCTATTCAGACGTTCAATGGAAGCATTTGTTTCGTGAATGTATGGAACCGACAACTGATGTATAATACCTTTATCCCTAAAGTACTTACTCAGTTCCTCGTTCACGTACTCCGTCCCATTGTCTGACCTAACAATCTTAACTTTGGACTCACACTGGTTCTCCACAAGCTTTATGAACTCCTTGGTAACAGCAGTGACCTCGCTTTTATATTTGAGAAAGTACACGAATACTTTCCTAGAGTGATCATCAAGAAAGGTTAAAATATATCGCTTACCAGAGTGAGATAAAACCGGAATATAGCACAAATCTGTATGCACTAGGTCCAATCGCTTTTTGACAACATCGCGTCCTGATGATTTGCACGGAAAACGTACTTGTTTGCTTTTTACGCATGTTGTACAAAATTCGTTTTCATCTTTATTTACCTGAAACTTGATGACATTTGACAACGACTTTAAACTGTCAAAGCTAATATGACCTAGTCTATTGTGCCAGGACTCCTTTGTAACCTCTTTATTAGCACTATACGCCTTTTCGTTTGTATGCAGCTTGTAAACACCGCCTACATTCCTAACTGAAGTAATAAGTAAATTATTCCTAAATATATTACAATGTGCGCTAATAAACTCTACTCGGAAACCTTTCTTAGTTAAACTACTTACAGATATTAAATTTACACTCAAACCCGGTATATACATAACATCTTTTAATATAAAATCATGGTCACCTAACTTAATGTTTATATCGCCGACACCAACACATTTCAATGCCTGCCCGCTTGCCACACTCACTTCTGTTTGACGCGAAGTAAAGTTCTGCAACCATTTTTGTACTCCCGTCATGTGCTCTGACGCTCCCGAGTCCACATAAAAGGAATCCAACGGTTCACACGACGCCATCATAGCTTTATCGTCCTGTTTGCAGTCTTTCTTTGTGTGACCAGCCTTACCGCATTTCCAGCACTTAAACTTCTTCTTTCCTCTCTCATTCTTATTTCTACAATCTTTTGTAATCAAGCACTCACCGCTTCTGTCAGTCCATTTCTTTTCTTGCAGAAGCTTGGCTTTCACAAAATCGCTTGTCAATTCTGACACACTTTCCAGAGCCATGATCATTGGATCATATTTGGATGGAAGACCTTGAAGAATGATGGCTGCTAGGAATTCGTCATCCACGGGCTTGTTGACTGCTGCAAGTTGCTGAGATAGTGATAAACAGTGATTGATGTACTGCTCCATATCACCACAGAAGTCTACTAAACGCACGCTGCATAGATCTCTCAACAGCCGTAGTCTTCGCCCGAGACCCTTGTCTTCATACGCCTTCTCCAGATTATTCCACGCTACTTTCGCGGTATCAGCGTCCATAACGTGAGAAACACAGCTACTATCTACCATGAGACATATCTTCGCAAGAGCTTTCTCATCAGTACGCTTTCTCACTTCAGGTGCAGTTTTATCATCCATTGGATATCCCTCTATCGATCTCCATAGATTTTCATGTACTAGTAAATTCCTCATATAAAACTTCCAGAGACGGTAATTCTCCCGGCTTCTGAGCTTTTCTGCGGAGAAACCACTACTGCCCTCACCGGTACTCATAGTGTAAATCTGCTATCTTAAAACTTACGGTTTTTAATTTTGATCCACACGCCGCTATGCTGGGCCCATAACCTGATGTTGTTATAAGAGTGGATGTGTGGTTATTAAAAAAATGTAAATAATAAAATATGTTAGGACATATTCAACACGTATATTTTTTTTTCAAGTCAAGTCAACAGACAAGAGTGACATGTTCTATATATGAAAAACCGAACATCTATTCTGTTTGTATTAAATAAGGTTCTATGCCACCTTAACCAGCAACAGATATCCATTCCGACTTTACATACCTCTACCTGACAATGACAAGAATGTGCTACGTATGTTTCAAAATTTTAAGAATTCTCTTCGTATTTCCCATGATATAGAGCAATTCGATAGAAGTGCCAGCCACGGAGCCTGTCTGCTAAGATTAACGACTCTCATTTGTTGCTTGAGTAAGATTCTTTCAAGATGGCTTCAAGTCTGCTAAAGCGTGATGTGATTAATTTTTTTCCAAGTTCAATGGCGTAACGTCTCAAAGTAATAACTTTTTATATAGGTATTGAAATAAAATTATATTTTTAAAAAAGTATATTTTATTATAAGCTTAAAAATCTTAAAACTCAGCCCGCAAATTGTGAATTTATATAAAGAGACACCGGAATTTAAATTTTCATGTTATATTAATTCTAAGTATTTCCATTTAACAGTATCATTCCGTAGACTTGTAGACTTGAAAAAAATATTTCTATACTTTCGCACTATCGTGCGTCGCAGTAGCGCGCATTCGATGCACAACACATCGCACTAACTTTATTTCGCACTTTCGTTAATCGAAAAACCGATCGTTCGACTATAGTGTGTCGTAGCTATGATCTTTTGTACTTTCGTTCATCGCAAAACCAATCTTTCGACTATTAGTTTGTCGTAACTGTGATCTTTCGAACTTTCGTTGTTCGTTTTTTCGCAGTTCGCTGTTCCGTTACGCAATCTGTAGAGCCACATGTTTCACTTTTATTTGATACACAATCAAGCGCCTTTAATTTCAAACCCCACTCCTGTTCTTTTCGCGGTAATCACTTAAAAATTTGAACAACAAACAATATATCCGACTATAACTAGAACGCCCAAACCACATGATCAGCATAGTTTACTCGCTTTGCTTTAGCGAAAGCCAGTGTAATGCAGTTATTAAAACGGGTAGGTAAGCTGACATTTTGTTGTAGGCATGCGGCCGCTTTGACAAATTCCTTCCAGATCTACAGGACGTGAACAAAGGGGAAGAGAAGATATCCACTCAATAATTCTATTTTAACCACCACCGAGACTAACCCTGCGTTCCGTAAAACGATAAAAGTGATAATATCGCGAATCCGACCAAAGTCAAAACATAACCTACTGATTCAATAGCCCTTATACACTCATTTGCAAAAAAAAACGGACGGTTTTGATTTTCATTCATCTTTAAAAAGATACAATACAAAAAAGGTTTCAATCGTTTGTACACGTTACTGGCCGGTTTTAAAAATGCCGTGGTATTTAAAAAAGTACGTTCTAAATTCAAATTTTCATTTGATGCTCATTTTTACAGAAAACCCCTTTTTATCCTACATTTTTGGCGCGAAGTTCCAGAAGTTAACATCGACTTTCATAACTTTTATTCAATTTTCATCGATTAATTTCATATCCTTGACTGTCAAAGCTTTATTTATTGCTGTTTGGTTGTATCAAAAATGGTAGATAAAGTGGTAAAAACTACCAAAATTATCGCGCTTCTTGAAGAGGGTTGCAGCCAATGCTTCGTGGCTAGGAGGCTAAATGTTAGTCGCTCGACGGTCCAAAGGACCTGTCAGCGATATCAGGAGACTGGTTCCGTCAAGAGAAGGCCTGGTTCTGGAAGAAAACCATGTACCCAACCACGGGATGATCGTTTTCTTGTGAGTCGCGCATTGAGAAATCGCAAATCTTCGTATGTGGATCTTAAGAACAACCTCCAAGAAGTAAGAAATGTGCATATTAGTCTATGGACGGTCAGGAGGAGGCTTCTCGCTGCCAATATACGCAGTCACCGCCCGGCCCGCGGCCCCAAATTACTCCGTGAGCACCAAGTTCACAGGCTTAGGTTCGCTAGAAATTGTGAATCATGGACTCAAGAAGATTAGAATAGGGCTTTGCTCTCTGATGAAGCCAGGATATCTCTGTTCGGTGTAGATCGACGTCGGCGAGTGCTAAGAAGACAAGGAGAACGCTTTGCAGAGGCATGTTTCGAAGAAAACACACCTTATGGTGAGGGCTCTGTTATGTTTTGGACAGGAATAAATTCAATGGATCGTACAGAGTTAGTCTTCATTAAAAACGGCTCACTGACTGGGCATCGATACATAACGGAAGTTCTAATTCCTCATGCAAACCCGCATTGGCCGCTCTAGGTGAAGACTCGATTTTTATGAACGACAATGCTCGCGCCCACCGATCTCGCGATGTTAAAGCGTATGTGGTCGGCATTCGTCGTTTGGATTGGCCAGCTCGAAGTCCCGACCTCAATCCCATAGAGCATGTCTGGGACGTTCTGAAACGGCGTGTGAGATCAGTACAACCAGCTCCGCAGACCATCAGAGAGCTGAAGGATGTGATTACTGCGGAGTGGGAACGTATTTCGCAAGCAAGTATCCGGGATATACTCGCTAGCATGCCCAGACGAATTCAAGGTGTGATTTTAGCTAGAGGGGGTCACACTCGATACTAAACATTTATCTGCTTTTACTTTATTAAAGAAAAACAAGCAAAAAAATACACACGAACATACACTACTAGTGAGGTTTAGCATTATTCCCATATTATTCCCATAAATTGTATCAAAATTTTATGAAATACTGATGAAAACGATTATTTTCTTATTAATTTACCAAATTGTGAGGATAAAACTACCTATAATTATCAAACAAAGCAATATTAACATTTGAAAGGGTTCATTGCTTAGGTGCCCGTTTTTTTTGCAAATGAGTTTATTTTGTGACGATTTAATTTGGTCGGATTCGCGATATTATCGCTTTTATCGCAATTCGGAACGCACAGTAAGTGGTTAAGACCACTTGGTTCGAATCGGGAGGTCCGGGACTCGATTCCTGACGGGAGCAGACGTTTTTCCGTGTCGGAGCCCCACAGTCAGCGTCTTATCTAAATTTGTCTCCATTTAACAATATTTAGAGTATTAGATTACCTACCTGTTTTGTTGAAGAGTCCTGATAAAGCTAGAATAGCCGCATAAACCTTATCGTTACTTACTACCATCGGTTTCCCTGTCTTAAAATTTCCCCTACCTCTCCACACCACTACTAATTTCTTAGTTCGGAATTGAGAGAAGTTAGTTTTTCTTTATTCTATTAGTAGGTATTGGGCATTCTAAAACAGTTTTCATCAAAACACCGCAAACGAACGGAGTGAGATTTGAGCTACGCTTCGCTGCGCTCTAGCTCCGTTACGCTCCGCAAATCTCACTGCGTTCGTTTACGGTGATTTGATGAAAATAGTTTAAGATTGCCCAATATACATTATATAGGGTTAAATGGAAAAGAAGATTTTTTATTTCATTTCATTTCATAATGTTTCTATTCTTCCGTGTCGATTCAGATACAGTACTCCGCCACGGATATTATGTTGTCTGTAGCTTTGCAGGTTTTCGCGTGTGCAGGTATTAGGATACGCTTGGGGTGGGCAGGTAAGTAAGTTTTTACTTGCCATCGAGCCGTAGTGAAAGGATCAGCCAGTCTGCGTTACCGAGTCGTCATCCACGCAGTCTGTTGCCCGGGGTGCGCCGGACGCATATGAAATGCGCCACACTGGGAGGCTCCTTTCCTGCACCCCATATTTCATATTTCAGTATATTTCATTTCATTTTTCAGTATATTTCATTTCATTTTTCAGTATATTTCATTGAATTTTTCAGTATATTTAATTTCATTGTTTCAACATATTGCATTTCATTTTTCAGTATATTTCATTTCATTTTTCAGTATATTTCATATCATTTCATTTTTCAGTATATTCCATATCATTTCATTTTTCAGTATATTTCATTTCATTTTTCAGTATATTTCATATCATTTCATTTTTCAGTATATTTCATTTCATTTTTCAGTATATTTCGTTTTTCAGTACACACGTTTTCAGTCTACTAGGCACGTTTTCGTGGTCTTCAACCTCAGGCTAGATTTTAGCAAGGGAAGAGCGTAATAATTACAGAGCTTAAACTGTATGTGGGCTTCCCGAGTATCAGTACTGGTTCCCCTTACAAGTTTCTCCGTATATTATATACACTAACCCAGCCAAAACTTCATCCCAAAGGAAAACACATGTGTTGTTTGACTGTAAACAGTATACTTTTGGTTTTGCTTGATTGCGATTTACTTGACACATTTTCAAGGTTTTCTATCTCAGAATATTAAGGCATTCAACTAGGTAGCAGTGCAATAACAACAGAACTTAAACTGGTTGAGGTTTCCTGGCTTCAGGTCTCAATAATCGAATAAGTATCTGTACGGTTATACACTCTGCCTTCGTTAAACGTGTACCCTTATTTCAAAGGAAAACACTTGTGTGGTTGGATCGCAATCGATTTATTCGGCATACTTGAATTCAGTCTACTAGACACGTTTTCAAGGTTTTCTTTCTTAAAATATTAAGGCATTTAACTAGGTAGCAGTGCATTAACAACAGAAATTAAACAGGTTGAGGTTTCGTAGCTTCAGGACTCAACTCTCGAATAAGTATCTGTACCGTTCTACACTCTGCCTTCGTCAAACGTGAACCCTTATTTCAGATGAAAACACTTGTGTTGTTTGACTGTAAACAGTATACTTTTGGCGTTGCTTGATTGCGATTTACTAGACACATTTTCAAGGTTTTCTATCTCAGAATATTAAGGCATTTAACTAGGTAGCAGTGCAATAACAACAGAACTTAAACTGGTTGAGGTTTCCTGGCTTCAGGACTCAATTCCGAATAAGTATCTGTACCGTTATACACTCTGCCTTCGTCAAACGTGAACCCTTATTTCAAAGGAAAACACTTGTGTGGTTGGATCGCAATCGATTTATTCGGCATACTTGAATTCAGTCTACTAGACACGTTTTCAAGGTTTTCTTTCTTAAAATATTAAGGCATTTAACTAGGTAGCAGTGCAATAACAACAGAACTTAAACTGGTTGAGGTTTCCTGGCTTCAGGACTCAATTCCGAATAAGTATCTGTACCGTTCTACACTCTGCCTTCGTCAAACGTGAACCCTTATTTCAGATGAAAACACTTGTGTTGTTTGACTGTAAACAGTATACTTTTGGCGTTGCTTGATTGCGATTTACTAGACACATTTTCAAGGTTTTCTAGCTCAGAATATTAAGGCATTTAACTAGGTAGCAGTGCAATAACAACAGAACTTAAACTGGTTGAGGTTTCCTGGCTTCAGGACTCAATTCCGAATAAGTATCTGTACCGTTATACACTCTGCCTTCGTCAAACGTGAACCCTTATTTCAGAGAAAAACACTTGTGTTTTTAGATCGCCACCAAGACACGCTCTGAATGCCAAGATAAATACACGGTTTATATATAATAAGCCTGCCATACAGTTTCAAAGCATTCCCACGAAATTCATTTATCAGCAATAAATTTATTGCACATTATTCATATATCCAGTTACGAGTGCTTACTCAAATAATAAGGCTTCTTTCACACGTTAATACTTTTATTTGTTTATTAAATTACTTCAATTAAATATATTCTTTATTATAAAACAAAGTATAAAATTGATGATTTTTGTGACTGAAAGATGTGTTCCAGTCATCACACGAATAAAAAATAGAAAATAAATATTCCAATAATTTAAAAAATGAAAATATAAAAAATAGTAAGAACATTTTAACTACCTACCTTGGGTCAACATGGCTGACTAAGGTCTTAACATCCTAATTAAATAGGGTAGTGCGGTGGGAACGTGTATGAGATGCTGCCGATGAATACCACCTATGTATTATTACAATAATTTTCTTAAACTTCTATGGTTCTGTCGTCATGTCGTATCAATATCGTTATGCTATAGATACATTCGGTTCGCCTAATAGAACGATATACCTATTGTTTATCTGTTTTAAATAGTAGTATCGAAAAATGAAAATTAGAAATCGCATCCGTTATTATAAAGAAGACTTTTTAATTTGGAGATAATATTCGTTAGTAATTGTAAATATGTATGTACATGTATAATTTAAATAAATATAATAAACCCGAAATGAAAAAAAATTTGGAGCATGCAGCCTTACACGAGATTTCTGCATCAGCAGAATTAAACGGTAAACAACTATTTTGCTGTATATGCACAGTATTGTATTGCAAGTTTGTGGAAATAAACGACAAACAATTAATTTGCTGATTATTTCCGCGTCATATTGCACATTGGTAGAATTATGGGTAAATATCAAATTTTGCTAAATATCATGAAAGTCAGAGGTGCAAAACGTTATTAAGTTTTATATTTTGAGTATGGGACCGACTTTTTGAAAGTAAACTACCAAACTATAATCTTCTCTTAGATGTTGTGATGCTGAATAACGATCTACTACTACCTCGAAAATAAAAATCCAATACACGTAATTGCGTCAGTTCGTCGTTTTGTTTCTTTCTTGCTACGTAAGTACTTTTTTTTATATAGCTGACGAAGTTCAGCCGATGATCGGACCGTTTTTGGATCATACGCAACTGCGGATCAAAAATTTTGTTGCAGACCTGAGAACTGCTCCACTCACACGTCCGCGGGACTATGGTCCCCAAGCGCAAATTATGTAAACCGTCCCGGGTACCATAGTACCCAGAGCGCTTCGCGTCTCCTTTGCCTAAAACGCGCGGTGTGATAAAAAAATCACGAAAAAAAAAATATTTTCTCTAAATAAAGTGTCAGTTCTTTAGTGTTTGAAAAACGAACACTGACCATGGAAGTGGAAGTGAATGCATTAGGCATCTCGATAACGTATAGACATCATATCCGTGAATGCATATTTGTTTTCTTATAAATATTTTGTGTGGATATGATTTGGAAGGAAATTAATAATTTTGTGATTATATATATAATATTTTATAATATTACTTACTTATTTAACAATATAAAAATTAATGAGCATTCTTTTTTAGATTAGTCATGTTAAATAAAAATGATTATAAAGATAAGGTATAGGTTGAGAACCTCAGTAAAATTATTACTTGCATTGCACTTTTCTTATATAAAATCCGGAAAACCTGTAGTCACAGTACACTCCAGTGCTATCTCTGACCACTAACAGTGCTTCAGTACCTCCTCATCAAAAAATCTCAAGACCAAGACTGCTGAAAAATGTTCGTAAGTTTTTATACTTTATTGCTATACTTTATATCTATTCTTTAACTGTCTATAAGTGGTTGATCATCTTCATGCTTCAACAAATTGAGCCTTTGGACCAGGCTGTATATGACGTGACCTCTCCAAGTGCTGTCTTCACGAGGGATCATCAAGCCCAGCAGTGGCATGCTGATTGACTGATGATGATGATATTTTTTTTATCTTATGAATTGAAGATGTGAATCTTCAACTCGTTTTCTTGTAACCACTCTTAATACTAATATGACATTTACTATTTTCAGGTCGGATAGCAAGCAAAACAAAAGGTCAGCCAAGAAGAGCTGTGAATCTGACCTTTTCTTTGATACCGACGACGAAGACATCAGGTACTTTTATTGCTATATTTACATATATCTAAATTTCAAGTGTTTAATGTGTACAATAATCGTGTATCCTTTTTCTATCTCCCTAGTCCAAAGAAGAGAAGCAAGGCGATAAAGTGCCTATCGAAGGCGAAGAGTGCAGAAGTGAAGAATACATCGTCGTCCAATACTTCTGAGTGGTTGTTCGACTCAGAGTCGGACAGCGAGGTTTCGCGGCCGCCAAACCTGCCAAACAAGACCACCAGTATCCTGACACGCCGAGTACCTGGTGGTGTAACGCGTCGGACTGCACAGCTCGACGGCGACTTGCTAGTGGAGCTACGCCTCTACAACCAGAAGGAGGTATCTAATCTCAGCGGCCTTGACCGGTGCGAGCGCGCTATCGTTTGGGTACGCTTGCAAGGCGAAGCAGAATCTCCAGAATTTTACGCATTAAAAAAATTTGTAAAATTAGCTAAGGCAAAGTTTACCACAGAGGGGATATTTTATAAAGATAAAGTTAAAAAATAGGTTCTCTTTTGTTTCTCTCTGCGTAAATTATGTTTTAGCTGGTTTACTTATTGTTTATCGTTAGCAAACTCAAAGATTAGGTACTTACATACTTAAGCCTTTATTACTTTAACTTTGAGAATTTGTACTGTCCAAATCATAATGTCGAGGTCTACTTTCTGTTCAGTTTGTGACGTATCCGTAAATAACAAAGTTTTCTCTGCACATTTGAAAAGTATTTTACATAAGAACAACAGTTCGGTCGTTGATAGTGAGGGGGTTGAAAAAGTTCATAGCGCTTTTCGTAATCGTATAGCATCGTACCGTGTTCGATATCAAGATGAGGGTCATGATAGTGCGCGTGTTCGCCTGCCCGCCGAGTTTTTATGGCACTTGCGCTCTCGCGTACGCCTATTGCTCATAGCGAAAATTCAAGCTCACACTAATGTTAAAGCTAATTTTGAACTTTTCTGTGAATTCTTTCTGCTTAGTAAGTATGATTCGATTTCAATCAAGTCATTTGCAACGGAAAACTTCATCTTGCATCAAAACTTCAATTTTGAAGATATGTTTTCAAAAATTATTCACTTAATTTGTAAAAAAATTGAAGAATTTGAAGAAAGAGATAGTGGGTGGGCCTATTTACAAAGTCTATATCTAGAAGTAAATATAAACAAATATAACCCGTTAAGAGGCTCCAGTTTTATAGAATTACCAAAGTCCATAAAATGTAAACGAGCATGTATCAACATTCAAAATTCTGATAATTATTGTTTTTTATGGTGTGTCATGGCAGCACTATTTCCTATAAACAGAAACGCACATCGAACGTCAGCTTACCCACACTTTAAAAATGTACTCAATATCAAAAATATGATTTTTCCAGTTGGGTTTGCGGACATCAAAGTTTTTGAAAAGAATAATCCTCGCATAAGTATTAATATTTACGGCATTCAAAAGAATGGTAACATTGTTGGACCTTTATACAAAAGCGAGATTCGCAAAGATCATCACATTAATATGCCTTTGCTGGAAAACAGAAAACGCACCCATTACTGTCTTATTAAAGATTTATCTAAATTACTTCGTCTTCAATTAACTAAACATCATTCTAAAATATATTTATGCGAGGACTGTATGATATTCTTTGATAGTAATGATAAACTGAAAGCTCATGTTTGTGGTGGTGTATCGACAATATTACCCGGTGATGGAACACGAATTCAATTTAATCATTACGAGCGAATGCATGACATGCCCTTCGTCTTATACGCAGATTTTGAATCATTATTAAAACCAACTGAACTCGATTCTGGATCAGGCTGTACAAAGATATTGCAAAAACACGTACCATCAGCATTTGCTTATTACGTTGTGTGTTCTTATGATAAGTCGCGTAATAAATATGTATCTTATCGAGGTCCAGCCTGTGTAGAAAAGTTTTTAGAAAGTCTATTATTGGATATAACTGATATTTATAACGTTTTGCAGTCGCCAGTGGCTATTTGCTTAACAAATGAAGACAAAGCGAACTTTGCTCGGGCTACAAATTGTTTTCTTTGTGATAAAATATTGTTTGACGATAAAGTTAAAGATCATTGCCATCTTACAGCACGGTATCGTGGTGCAGCTCATTCTTATTGCAATATTAGATATCGTTTGCCTAAGTTTGTTCCTATATTTTTTCATAATTTAGCGGGTTATGACAGTCATCTTTTTATACGACAGTTGGGAAAACTATCAGGAAAAATACAAGTAATAGCAAAAAATAAGGAAAACTACATATCTTTTACATTTTTTTTTCAAATTAATGATAAAGATATCATACCTGTTCGATTTGTTGATTCTTTTAAATTTTTAGGCACAAGTCTAGAGAAACTTGTCGCAAACTTAAAAAATGACGACTTTAAACATCTGCGGCGTTATTTTCCTTCTCGTGAGCATTTTGCTTTAATAAAACGAAAAGGGGTGTATCCATATGAATACATGACCACTTGGAGTTCATACGGAAAAAAAATACTTCCGCCTCAGGAGTTCTTTTTCAGCAAATTACGCAATAGTAATATATCTAAAGTAGATTATGATCATGCAAAAAAAGTCTGGCAAACGTTTGAATTATCGAATCTCGGTGAATACACAGACTTGTATCTTAAGTCAGATGTTCTTTTATTAGCTGACGTTTTTGAAAGTTTTCGCCAGACATGTAAGATGAATTATAAATTAGATCCAGCCTTTTATGTTACAGCACCGAGTCTCAGTTTTGATGCCATGCTATTAAAAACAGATGTTAAATTAGAATTAATACACGACCTGGAAATAATAAGAATGATTCAAAAAGGTATTCGCGGTGGAATATGTTTATGTTCGACAAGGTATTCAAAAGCCAATAATAAGTATTTAGAAACTTACGATCCAAGAAAAAGTAATAACTTTCTAATTTATATCGATTGTAATAATCTCTATGGATATGCAATGTGTGCTTATTTGCCTCATTCCAATTTTAAGTTATTGAATGACTTGCAAATCGCTGGAATAGATTTTATAAATGTGCCAACTAACGGAGACACTGGTTATATACTAGAAGTAGATTTAGAATACCCCGAACATTTGCATAATGATCATAACGATTTTCCATTCTGTGCTCAAAAATTTACTCCGCCAGGTTCTAAAACTTCAAAATTGATTCCAAATTTATACGATAAATATTTCTATGTCATACATTTTGCTCATCTGCAAACATGTATAAAACATGGTTTGTTGTTAAAAAAAATACATAGAGTTATTCAATTTAATCAGAGTCCTTATTTAAAGCAGTATATTGACATGAATACTGAATTACGAAAAAAAGCTAAATCTACATTTGAACAAGATTTCTTCAAACTTCTTAACAACAGTATATTTGGCAAGACGTTAGAAGACACAGAAAAGAGGGTTAATGTGAAATTAGTCAATAAGTGGAATGATTATAGTAACAAAACAAAGAAAAGTTTCTGTGCAGAGCAAATGATAGCTCGACCAAATTTTCACAGTGTTACAATTTTCACTGAAAACTTGGTAGC
The DNA here is from genome assembly GCA_963935595.1 of Schoenobius gigantellus. Classification (NCBI taxonomy): domain Eukaryota; kingdom Metazoa; phylum Arthropoda; class Insecta; order Lepidoptera; family Crambidae; genus Schoenobius; species Schoenobius gigantellus. Next base: position 6,173,420 of record OZ012555.1, on the reverse strand, counting down.
CATTCAAATGAAGCCTGAAACAATCACTTTGGATAAACCTATATACATTGGTTTTTCCGTTTTGGAAATATCTAAGAGTCACATGTTTGATTTTCATTATTCTATTATGAAGCCTTTTTATAAGGAAAAGTTAAAACTTTGTTATACGGATACTGATAGTTTTTTGTATTCAATAGAAAGTAAAGATTTTTATGCTGATTTAAAATCAAATTTTCTTCCCTATTTCGACACTAGTAATTATTCTGTAAATAACGTATACGACATTCCTAGTTGGAACAAAAAGGTGCCAGGTCTCTTTAAAGATGAGCTAGGAGGAAGTTTGATTTCGAAGTTTGTAGGATTAAGGTCCAAGTTATACTGTATTAAAACGGCAGAAGATGAATTAAAAAAAGCAAAAGGCATACAGAAGCAAATATTAAAAGATGTACAATATAAAGATTATTACAAGGTATTAATTGAAAATACATTTTTGAAGAAAAAAAATATCATATTTAAATCTCTTAAGCACGAAATATTTACTCAAGAACAGAACAAAATAGCTTTGTCAGGTAATGACGATAAACGTATCATATTAAAAAACAAAATTTCTACTTTATCATGGGGTCACTGGGATAGTTTAGTTTAATATCATTAGTTTTTCTTTAGAAGCACCGTATTGTATAGTTTATTATTATTTTAATGGTAATCATGAATTAAATTGTAAGTTGAGAAATATGTTACCCCATCATCTATTTATTTATTATATGGCTTAAGTAATGAATAAGTTAATAGAATAAAAACATACATGAAATTGTATAGTATGTACCGACACGGCACTTTATATTGTAAAGTTATTTAATTTTAATATTGTTATCCATCAGTTATTTGTTTAATAGTATTATACATTGTTCTTTAATGGCAAATAGGTAAATTAATTACCTAGTTTTAATCAAATACTTAATGTTGTATTGTAACGATGAAAATATATAACGTTATAAACCAGCTACCATGTTTTTTTTATTTCATAATCCATAAAATATAAAACTATTAATAAAATAGCACACGCAATGAACAATTCCAAACTGGTTGGGACATATTATTGCTGATTTAGGTATTCCAACTTATAGTTCATTAGTAATTTGTCCAATTGCGATTCCGTGCGAATGCTTTGTTGTTATGTCAGCATTATATTTACACTATAAATAGCTATTAAAGTCGAATGTTTTTAAAATTTGTTTCACACATAATTAATCAAGTGACAACTACGGTCGCCCAAATACATCATGGTAAGTCGTATAAATTATTTTTCTTCAAACTCTTTTCTTGTGTAGTGGTTAGATCACTAGTTAATGTTTATTTGTATATTTGATTTAGTGGGAAGATTAATGTTGTTGTTAAAACCTTAAGGTTGTGATGCTGTTATCGTGATTCTCATATTCTATCGGTTCCGTATAAGATAGTCAGCCTCCTTGTGGATCCTAGATATACTCTTCTACCTCCGCCACTATATCAATCATTTCTTCGATGTGAAATTATTTTTGTTGCATAATAAATTAAATTTCAGAATACCCAAGAAATCTCGCAGTCGCTACTCATAAGCAAGGAGGTAACAGAAGATTATCCTCCTTGCTTTGAGCAAAATGCGCAAGATATGTTGGAGGGCTTCTCTGAAGAATTTCCACATTGGAATGCTAAAGATTCACCGCTGCATGCCAAGGTGGTTTAAAGTCTTTTTAATAAAAAGAAGCCCATGAAGAGGAGAAGCAAGTTACTGCAGAATACGAAGGGGAACGAACCTTCTTATTTAATTAAAACAATACCTACTAAAGGGCGGCGATTAATTAAATTAAAAATATTAGATCTGGAATCAACCAGCAATGATCCATTAATAAAAACACAATATGTGGTAACCGAGCATATTGATCCAATAATGGATCAAGCAGAAAATATTATAACTAATATCTCTAAGAAAATATGTGGTTACAGTTATAGTTTTTAAATAACTATTGCTGACCTATAACATTTGTAGATGTATATTAAAATTCTCTAATGTGCTAGATGCGTACCTACTATCTTTAGTTACGTGTACACTCACGGAGATACATTATTTCAACAACATTATTCTTCTGAAAAATGATAGTAATGCTTATAAATTTTACTAAGACTTATATTATTTTAAATAGTTGTGTTAGTTTAAGTCTTGTATTGTTTTCAATAAATATTATTTAAAAATAAAAAGACTTGTATGAAAATATTTGTTTTTATTTTAACACCTCTATAATATAATCAAATATTTTGAAAAACAAATTAAAAATATAGTTTTATTTATTAAAGAACGCAGTGTATTACTTTGTTAAAGTAGGGATGCAAGTAATTAAACAATGTTTATTTTTAAGCATCGATTCCTTACTCATATTATTTTTTATTGCATGATTCGAGAGGGGTGAGAGCTCTTTCTTCTCTCTCCGTTCTTCTCGATGCTTTAACATTGTGTGTTCTAGACACGTCCAATAACTTAATATAATGGGTGGTAACAGTATCCAAATTCTTCTACTCCTTGCTATTGTTACCGCCGTCGAATGCTTAGTCTATATGGTGGAGTGAGTGCACTTACAAAAGTAAATATACTGCTAGTTCTCTTATTATTACGAACGCAAAGTGTTATATCCATTTTGTTAAAAGCCACGAATCAAAGCGGACAAGTTGCTATGAAGTTCCTCAAACAAAAGGAAACGTTAAAATTAGATTATAATATCTGTCCTGCATCATTATGTGAAGCAAAGCGACATGGCAACTTATTGCCGAGCACTATACGATGTATTGTTTGTGGACCATCAAATTGCGGCAAGACAAACTTAGTAATAGGTTTGTTATTACATGAGAATGGTGCACGTTTTCGTAACTTATATGTATATTCTAAATCATTATACCAACCAAAATATGTGTTCTTAGAAAAAGTATTAGATTTAGTTGCAGACATATGTTATAGTAAATATAACCATAATAATGATATCATAAGCCCACACGAAGCTTTGCCAAACTCCATTATAATATTCGACGACATAGCTTGTGAAAACCAAAATAGCATTCGGGATTATTTTGCTATGGGTCGACATAAGAATATTGATTGTTTTTACATTAACCAAACATACAGTAAAGTACCTAAACAACTTATAAGGGACAATTCTAACCTCATTATTTTATTTAAACAAGACGATGTAAATTTAAAACACGTTTACGATGAGCATGTAGGTTCAGATATGTCGTGATCTCAGTTCCGTGAAATGTGCTCAACTATTTGGAATAAACCATTTAATTATGTTGTGATCAATAAAGACTGCAAAAGAAATAAAGGATGTTATAGGATGGCATTCGATACTTTTGTAGTAGTAGATTAATATACATAAGTTATTGTTTCATCAATACACAATCACTATTACTCTGGATTTTGCATTGAACGGAATCCTCGTCAAAATGGAAAAGCAACTTAAAAAACAAATTGTAAAAGCTGCAGCTGCTGTAAAAAGAAAGGTTGAAATGATAAAGGATATGAAAAATACAAATGATGCCACTCTGGAATCCATATTCAAACCTATAACCGATCCACTGAAACAAATAGCCATTAAGAACAATGAAATTTCTCATGAAGATGAGGATGAGTTTGAACATTATACAATAAAAAAAAATAAACATAATGACAGCGAGGCAACAAATTTTTCTGATGACGATTTTAATGAAGAAGAGGAACAACAGTTCTATAAAAAATTTTATTCCGAAAAAACCCTTGTCGTATCACCTTCTGACAACAATAATATGAGTGATGCTTCCTTTAAGTCCTTTCAATCATCACCAAATGTTTCACTTAATAGTTTATCGTGGTGTGCTTCACCCGACGCAAATATCCCTTTTGGAATAAAAAATGAACGAGGAAAACTTATGCTCGGCCAAACACGTGTTTTCGACGACGGAAAAATTATAAAAATTGGAAATCGAAGTTTAAACAAAACTCTTGGATTAAAAGAATTACTATTTGAAAAGACACCAAATTTGGATGTTATCACAGATGAAGATTTGCAAAATTATAAAGAGCTTCTAATAGAAACGTGCATGTGCATTACATAGGCGTAATTGTGATCTACGCAAGCCAATTAATAGTAACAAAGGGTTTAAGTACATGCATATTATTAAACCACTGTTTAAGTTCTCTAGAAATAAGTATGACAGCACAGAAAGTCTTACGGTAGGAAAAGGAATAAATCTTTTAAAAAGTGTAAAGAAAGATATAGATTACGTTTATTGGGATGATCCAAATGAATTAGTAGATCGATTGAAATTACTGTTTGCATCTCGTGATGCTGGCAATACCGGCTTAGATAATGAAATTATTGCGATTATAGAAGAGCTGTACGAAGCAGGCATCATTAAAAACACCAAATATAAGGAACCTAATTTTAAAAAACTGATCAGTAGTTATACAGCAAACACCACATAGATACGGAAATGAATGTAGATAAATTTGGTCATCACGTTCATAAACGTTTACGATTAGAGGAATATATTGGAAATCTCAACGATACATTAGTGAAGTCAGAAACAGGTGAATATGATTTAAAATCATCAAGATTAAAAGGGCTTATATCGCCAGGCAATGATGACGAAGCTGCAAATAAAGCTTACGTGGATGAAAAGACACACGAACTAAGAACTAATATTTTAAGTGATGTAAATATTCGTTTAAATGATATTGAAAGTTCAATACTTAATAAGCTAGCCACCTTGTTTTACACAAGGACAGAAATTGATCACATGCTTCAAGAGAAACCAGATAATAATGAGCAAACAAGACATAGTGAATGAGCTTCACAAAGCAGCAAGAAGGAATTTTTCCCGGCGACGTACGATCATAAAAGGAATAGATGATTTATGGCAAGCCGACCTCATAGATTTGCAAAAATATTCACAGTTTAATAAAGGGTATAAATATATTCTTATCGTAATTGACACTTTATCAAAATATGTATGGATCACATCTTTAAAATCAAAAGCGAAAAATTATGTTACAGATGCAATGCAAAGTATTTTAACTACATTATTACGAAAACCTAAAAATTTACAAACTGATTTAGGCACAGAATTCTACAATGATAATTTTAAACAATTAATGAAAAAGTATAATATTAATCATTATTCAACATATTCTATTAAAAAAGCATCTATAGTAGAAAGAGTTATAAGAACAATTAAATCTCACCTTTACAAACTATTTAGTTTGAACGGAAATTACCAATGGTATAAAAATATTTTAAAGGACGTTGTAGAACACTACAATAACACTTTGCATAGAATAACAAAATTTAAGCCTGTGGAAGTTAACAAAGTAAATGAGCTTATAGTCAAAGGTTATATTATGAATTCTCAAAAGAATAAAACAAGTCGGGGATATACATTTCGTGTTGGTGATTATGTTCGCATAAGTAGATATAAAGCAGATTTTTACAAAGGCTATACGCCAAACTGGTCCACCGAAATATTTCGTATAGTAAAAGTTAATCACACTAACCCAACAACTTATCAAATAGAGGACAGACGCAATCAAAGAATCCTCGGCTCATTTTATGCATACGAGTTACAAAAAACTAAGTTTCCAGACCTATACCTCATTGAAAAGGTTATAAAAAGAAAAGGAAACAAATTGTTTGTAAAATGGTTAGGATTAAGTAATAGCGAAAATAGTTGGGTTGATAAGAATAAATTGGTTTTATGATATAAAATAGCTCAAGATATCTTTATTGATTCACTTTTTGTTTATCAATGAAGAAAGGAAGTGGTATCATAAACAGCTTAATAAATAAGATACCGTTTGAGTTACATTTACCGGGCTACCAATATTGCGGCCCCGGCACAAAGCTTCAGAAACGATTACTTAAGGGTCAGCGAGGAATTAATAAATTGGATAACGCTTGTATGCACCACGATATTGCTTACATAAACAACGACGCTAACGTAAGGCACAAAGCTGATCTAGATCTATTAAATATGGCTCAAAGAAGATTTAAATCAAAAGACGCTGGAAAGAAAGAAAAAATTGCTTCATGGATAGTAAAAAATGCCATGAAGGCCAAATTAAGAGCTGGTGCAGGTGCTCGGTCGTTTATGACAGCTGTGAAAAAACTCAAATCTAAATTAAAAAAAATAAAATCTAAAGACATAAATTCTACTATTAAATATGCGCTCGCCGCTGCAAAAAAACTATTTAGAAATCAAAATAAAATGAGTTTACCTCGTTGTATTCCTATTCCAAAATGTGGAGGACTGTTACCGTTAATTCCTATTTTCGCGGGATTATCAGCTTTAGGTTCACTGGCTGGTGGAGCAGCTGGCATAGCAAAAGCGGTTAATGATTCAAAAGCAGCTCAAAAAGCTCTTCAAGAATCGGAACGACATAATAAGATGATGGAGGCGGTTGCTCTCGGAAAAGGATTATATATTAGACCTTATAAAAAGGGTGCAGGTCTATATTTGAAACCCTCAAAAAACTAATAAAGCGGCTACCTAGGCGGGCATTAACTAATTGGGATATATTAGAACATGCTAGTGATATTCCATTTTTTCCCGGTGTTTTCATGAGGGATACGTTGCCCTCAAAACCTAGGAAGATAGAATGCGGTATTATAAATTTAGATACTTCAAATAACATTGGAACACATTGGGTAGCCTACGTGAAAGAAAATAAGTATGCTGAATATTTTGATAGTTTTGGTAATCTGAAACCTCCGTTAGAACTACTTGATTACTTAAGAAATGTTTCTTTAAATTATAACTATGAGCAATATCAAACATTTGACTCTGTTAATTGCGGCCACCTTTGTATAAAATTTTTAAAGGAGTATTGGAAAACACATTTATATAAAGCTTGAAATAAAATTCTTTATCAGTAGTAAAATGTCTTTCACTGTGTCTATAACTGGAAAAGGATCCTCTCTGATAACAAACTACTCACCTACTTTGGAATTAAGTGGATACTATGAGTGTGGATTGTTGTATTTTTCAACATTTAATTCTATACCCAACATAGATAAAAGAAATAATAAATTCTACTATGACGATAACGAAGTAATCGAAATACCTGAAGGAGCTTATGAACTTCAAGATATCTGTGATTATTTAAAGACATACATTAGAAATGCAATGTTAAAATTAACTTGTAATAATAATACCTTAAAAACTATAATTTTTTGTACTAAAGATGTTCATTTTAACAAAAGTGACTCACTTGGAAGGATTTTAGGTTTTGGTGGAGAAACAATAAAGGCATTAAAAAGGACCGAATCTCTGTATCCTGTCAGTATATTGCCAACAACCATTGTGCGCATCGAATGCGACGTAGTTAGTGGGTCATTCGTGAACGGATCTGCAAGTCATATTATTCACGAGTTTGTTCCTAACGTACCACCTGGTTATCGGATCATTGAAGTGCCGAAAAATCTAATATATTTTCCTGTAAATAAAAGTTCTATAAGTGCAATAACTATACAATTATTAGACGCCGAGAATAAACAAATCAATTTACGAGACGAAGAAGTACAACTGTATCTACATTTTCGTAAAAATGATAAATTTCAATAAAAATCATGACACAGCTTGCATTCAAGTTAGTACTAGAAGATCACCTCATAAAAGCACACCGCTTCACATAAAAAAGAAGCTCACCAAAAACAATAAGGAATTTTTGAAGTTGATTGGCTTGTTAAAATGAATATTTTAAATATATCTCAATCAACATCATACGACAATAGTATTGAAAGTTTCGAATATCATTCTTATAAACCGTACGTAACAAGTTTCAACAAGAATGATGAAATAAGAATACCTATTAATCAACAAGATCTATGTCTGTTACCCTCACTCAGCACTTTGTATATTGAGGGTAAAGCCAATGTTTATAATAGTTCGACTAAAGAAAAAATATCAAATGTGTATTTTATCAACAATCCAATACTATATTTATTTCAAGATATTCGATATGAGTTAAACGGAATAGAAATAGACAAAATAAAAAATGCTGGCATAACTACAACAATAAAATCGTACCTCTCGTTAAATGATAATGAATCTAAATGCTCACGTGTATGGGGATGGTCAACTTCTGGTACAAACAATCTTAACGGAGGAATTTTTTCGGCTTCTGTGCCGTTGAAGAAAATTTTAGGTTTTGCAGAAGATTATGAAAAAGTTATAATTAACTCCAAACATGAATTGGTGCTATTAAGAAGCAATACGAATCTCAATGCTTTGAAATTAAATGTCGGAGAGGTGGTCGAAGATATAACTATTAGCAAAGTTGTTTGGCGAGTTCCGCACGTTAAAGTATCAAATCGTGAAAGAATCAATTTGTTGAAACATCTAGAAAAGGACAGGCCTATTACACTAGCATTTCGAAATTGGGATTTGTATGAATATCCATTATTACCGAAGACACGTAAACACACTTGGTCTATCAAAACTTCGTCACAGATAGAGAAACCAAGATTCGTTATTATAGCCTTGCAAACCAATCGCAAACACAATGCGGAAATGTCAATGGCAGAGTTCGATCACTGCAATGTACGAGATGTAAAAGTATATTTAAATTCATCGTATTACCCTTATGAAGGATTGAATGTCAGTTTCTCAGAGGATAAATTTAATTTATTATACGAACAATATGCAAGATTCCAACAGTCTTATCATGGACGGCGACCAGAGCCGTTGATGAGCTTGAAGGAATTCAGAGACGTTGCCCCATTATTTGTTATTGATTGTTCTCACCAACAAGAAATGATAAAGGGATCAATCGATGTCAGAGTGGAGATTGAAACAGACCAAGAAATCCCGGATCAGACAGCAGCATATTGCTTGATTTTAAATGACTGCATTTTTGAGTACAAACCTCTGAGCAATATTGTGAAGAAAATATCTTAACTAAATAAAGTGCAATCAAAAGGTATTTGAAAGAACAAACTTCAACTTTATGTTAAACAGTGGAATACAACGAAACAATGAGTGCTGATAAGAATTCGATACTTTTTGTTGATGTTCAAGGATTCAAAGACTGCAAAAATAATTTTATTATTAAGGAATTTGCGTTAGCCACAAAAGAGTTTACGCAAGTCTTTTTAATAAAACCTCCATATTCGTATCTAAAATTATCTGCCGAAGAAAAAAGAGCAGTCAATTGGATTGAACGCAACAGAGGAATATACTGGAGTCAAGGCAATATAGATTTCAGAGAATTTAAGAGATTAATTATTCCAATTTTAAAGGACCAAACCATAATAATGAAAGGTGTTGAAAAGCAAAAATGGATTAAAGATTTGTGTTCTGACTGCTTTTTGATAAATGTTGAAGGCAAAGGTTGTCCTAATTTTGCAACATTGCGCAATAGTTATGCTAAAGGTGGAGCTAACTTCAATTGTATAACTCATAAAAAAGAGTGCGCTCTAAGGAATGTTTTATTCATAAAAAAGTGGTACTTAAGCACATGTAATTTATGACTTCAGTAAATTGTACTTGAATGAAAATTTGTATTTAAAGTATTGTTCTAGTTTAGCTATGATGATATTTGTTACTTGCTTTATAATAAAAAAAATATTTTTAACAAAAATTTCTGCGTTTTATTAATGAAAACAAATATGGTGATTCAATATACTCGCATAACTCTTTATTTATCAAAAATTACAATTTAATGGTATGAATAATTTAACCCTGTATAATGTATATTGGGCAATCTCAAACTGTTTTCATCAAATCACCGTAAACGAACGCAGTGAGATTTGCGGAGCGTAGCGGAGCTAGAGCGCAGCGAAGCGTAGCTCAAATCTCACTCCGTTCGTTTGCGGTGTTTTGATGAAAACTGTTTTAGAATGCCCAATATACACCTACTTCTATTAAAAATAAATAAACATTTTATATATAGTAAATATGTACAGTATATATTTGAATAGTAAAGGATCGCCGAAGATGCAATTGAATTTAGCCTTTTCATGAAATGCTTTGGAGAACTTGCTCCAGAAAGGTATAAAATGTATTTTATCAGGAAGAGTGTCAGCGCGCGTTTGCAATTTTGCGTCGTGAAATTCACGCTGCATAATATTTTCAGTTTAATGAAAGTCTTCGTAGAATATATAGATTTCTGTTAAGTTTATTTGCACGTTATTTGCTTAAAACATATTATTGCAATCTCAGTTTTCGACAATGAGTAAGGTGTAATACGACGCTATGATGATAATACCCAAATGTTACATCTAGTTGAGAATCAATTAAAAAAAAACAAAATGAAACATTAATATGTTCGAGATCATTATCACCTATCCAATACGAAAATTTTTGATGCCTGAAAACTAGCAGCAAAATTTGTACTTGTAGAAAAATTTGTAGCCCGACAGATGAAGTATATTTTTAACTATAGAACACGAGGCCACACGAAATATAAATTTTGAAAACATCATCAACGAATTTGCAGCTGTTAAGGCTAGGAAGAAGATATTTTGAGCATATACAGGATGTAAAAAGACCGGTACCGAAGCCGAAACCCACATAGTTTTTGTCTTCTAGACCATGGTTATTATAAAACAAATAGTTGCCGAGATATTCAAGGCTAAAGTTACAATTTTTTTTTCGATATTTTTATACAAAACTGTTCGAAATGTATTTTGATAATTTTCGTCCAAAGAAACATTTACGAAAAAATCAGTATGTCTTAATGAAATTTATGACTGAAAAGGAATCTTTTGCGCGGGAATCTCGTCGTTTTTAAAGCCTAAAAATTAATTTTGTTCCACATCATTGATTTTTCGTTATATTGCTTTATTTAATGATCTGAAAGCGTAGACGCGGGCTTTGGTATACGTCTTTTTACACCCTGTATGTATTACATTTGTATATGCTCACTCAGTTGTAATTCAATAAATAAATCGTAGTTTAGGTAATACCGAATTTTTATTATTTTACTCGTTTTCCATCTTGGGGTGACACCACAATTCCCGCCCAGGGTACCACCCACCCATGCTAGCTACGCACGCCACTGCTTTTCTGTAGTGTTTTGAATTTCTTAGGCACAGATAATAATATAATACGGTTTACTTAGGGGAAGATAAACGGATTAAAGCCCAAACAATTAAAGTCTTGAATATATTATGCTTAACTCAGCTTAACTGCCTAGACATTTACATTGTTAAAATATGCTTAGATGACACACATTTTAACTACTTCGTTTACAGTGCTGACCTAAAAGTGAAGCAGATTATGATACATTACTTTCTGGGCGGTGCAACAATCTACTACTAAAATATACAAACGGATAACACTAATACGTATATAACAATACGTCGTAACTACAATATCCCTCCCTACCAATACGAGTTTAAATAGTTGCAAGTAATTACTGCCATAATCATTGGTCGTAACGAAGTACGAGGGCGAAAAGTTCGCGGAATGAGGGGAAAGGTGACTTTTTACTACCTGCACTAGTTGTGACACTCATTAAGAGTATAAATACTAAGTTTAAAAAAAAATAGGTCATAATTACCTGAGCTATACGTCAATCAACAAGTCAATCCGGAAGAAAATTTGCAACATGGAGAAAATTGAGTTTCGCGCAGTCATCAAGTTCCTTACCAAACAAGGAAAACCTCCCCAGACTATTTTGGAAGAGATGTCTTCTGTTTACGGGGACTCTTGCCCTGGTAAAACCATGGTTTTACAAGTGGCACAACCAACAAGGCAGGGATTCGATTGAAGATGATCCGAGGCCAGGGCGGCCTGTCGAGGCATCCACGGCAGAAAACGTCGAAAAACTTGAAAAAATCATATTGGAAGATGCCCGTTTAAAGAAGAAACAGCTTGCAGAAATGATTGGAGTATCAGGCTTCAGCCATTTTGAACATCGTACACGACCATCTTGGCATGTCAAAGGTGTGTGCAAGATGGGTGCCGAGAATGCTCACGCCACACCAGAAGCAGCGGTGAGTTGAGTGTTGTCGCGAGTTTTTAGCGCTCTGTGGTGAACAAAAGGATGAAGTTTTGAACCGAATTGTGACTGGAGATGAAACTTGGGTTCATCATTATGAGCCTGAGTCCAAACAAGACTCCATGCAGTGGCACAAAAAGGGCACACCACCTCCGAAGAAATTCAAAGTGTCTCCGTCGGCTGGAAAACTCATGGCTACTGTTTTCTGGGATTCAGAGGGAATCCTCCTTATTGATTATAAAGAAAAGGGTGTCTCTATCACTGAAGAGTACTACGCTGCACTATTAGAACGTCTGCGAGATGCTGTGAGAGAAAAAAGATGGGGAAAATTGACTAAAGGTGTGCTCCTTTTGCACGACAATGCACCCGTGTACAAAGCGCAAGTTGCGATGGCTGCTGTTCAAAGAGTGTGCTTCGAAATCTTGGAACATCCTCCCTATAGCCCAGATTTAGCCCCAAGTGATTATTATTTGTTCCCAAAAATGAAAAAAGAGCTTCGAGGGAAGAAATTTTCCAGCAATGAAGAAGTGAAGAGCGCAATTTCGGCCTATTTTGACGACAAAGAGAAATCATTTTTTTCGAAGGTATTAATAAATTAATTGATAGGTGTAATAAATGTATTAGAGTTAAGGGGGAATACATTGAGAAGGAAAAATAATTTTGTGTTTTATTTCTTACTTTTTACCCTCCATTCCGCGAACTTTTTGACCCAGCCTCGTATACTTTCTCAATCGCAATACGTTCTTCGATAAAGCGTTGCCAACTCGAGACACAATCTGATTATCTGGGGCAAGGTATATCAACAGATCCGTTTTAATTAAAACTGAGCGGAGGGCAAACTTTGAGTTTGCTTTTGAAATGTTCCGGGAATCTCCTAGGTGTGACCATTATTTGTGGAGTTTGTTGTTAAAGTCAACTTAGCTTAGAGGTACTTATTAGTGTGCAGCCAATATTCGCTCGCCGTCTCATCCGGTTGGAAGGACCAGCAAATTTTATCTTATCAACTTATGTTATAAGCGTATGCAATAATAAAATATGAGAAAATATAAATACTGCGATGAGTTCTTTTTGTAGACGATAGATAGATAAAGATAAAAAGGTATCCTATAAAAAGGTTAAAGATATTAAAAACCTACCTACAAAATCTATCCCAACATTTTATTAAAATATTCATCACCACAGCTCATAAATGTCCCCACTGAGAGTGAGAGGCTCGAGCCAAACCTAAGCTAGGATGTTTAGGCCTTAGGGCGCTTGCGCACTTATACGTATTCGGTTCGTATTCGATTCGTGTTCGATCCGTTAATTCTCAATACGAGTCGTTTTTGGGTGTGCATCAGGATGGCGGGTCTCCATCATTTATTCGTATTATTTGATGAAGTTGTTAGTAACGTTTATATATGTATTTATAATGATTGCTTAACCGTTTTTTATATAAAATAACAATTTATACTGGAAAATATATTATAAGTGGAATTTTAAAACGCCTACAGCTTATTCAAATATCAATTAATTAAGCTGGAACTTTTGCTCGTAATTCCTTTCCCATATAACAAACTTTCCTTAGTTCTAGTTCTGCACCCTTTCCCCTATTGAATATGCTGTCTCATTCTTTTGTCTTAAGGTTGCCTGGAGGAGATTACTTTTTAGCAATAAGGCCGCCTATTTTGCTGTTGTGTTTTTTTATGAAATATTTCATACATTTTATGTACCTTATTCATACATTTTTTCTGCCATCAGAATTTAAATATTCGATTTTAAAAGAAACTGCTTTTTATGTTAGGGCATGATCCCGCCATTTTAATAATCAAAGCCGGATTTTGTCTAAGCTAAGCAGGCACTAAAATTATAATGCTTGGTATCAAATAGTACCAAATGAGAATTGCAGTGGGTTTTTAAAAACAGAATGTGATCCCACCATCTTGACGTTCTCGCACCGTCTCAAACACGAATCGAATACGGATAAGTGCGCAAGCGCTAGGACGTAAATTTCCCGTTCGGTTTTTTCACGTATCGAACACGAACCGAATTCGAACCGAATATGTATAGGTGCGCAAGCGCCCTTAGTCAGCCACGCTGGCCCAGTGCCGATTGGTTAACTTCACACACAGCTTTGAACTTCTTCGCAGATTGTTAAAATATTGTTGTTGACTTAATTATCATTTTAAGCAATAATCAAGAAATAATTGGAACATCGGTGGCGCTGTGGACTCGGTACTTGCCTTCCAAACAGAAGGTCTGGGGTTCGTCGAGACCCGCCATGTACTCGTACCAATGTGTTTTTCATTTTCGAATTTCATATGTACATTTAATTTTGTCCGACGTACGCTCCTACGGTGAAGGAAAACATTGTGAGGCAACCTGCATACATCTGCGAAGAAATTCAAAGGTGTAGTGAAGTCGACTCCGCATTAGGCCAGCGTGGTAGACTAAGGCCTAAGCATCCTAACTTAGGGTAGGCTGGAGCCCCTCGGTGGGAACGTATAGGAGCTGTTATGAGAATAGTGAGGGTTACAAAGCCAAACGACAGATTATTTATAGAGAATAAAGTACGATTTATGTATTTTAAGTTCAAGATGGTTCATAATGGGGGAAAAGCAGATAATATACTTCTAGGTCATGATTAATACGATACTTAACTCTGAAAAGGCAGTGAGATACATCAGTCACGAATTTTCCTGTTTCAAATTCATTCGGAGACTACATTTTTCGAGGACAAAAAGAATTTCCCAATCAATACTGCTCAGTCGTAATCGGTCTCATAAATCTATTGGCTTTGGAAATATGAAGAGTAATGCTTGAGAACTTATGAAAATTCCGCTTGCCTCTAAAGTTTTTTGTCAAATAATAAATCTTCCCTGTTAATCAAGAGATCGCTGTATCATTCTTTAGGAGTATGATTCGCTTAATATTAAGAGATATCCTTCAAATCCAGTAAGACGGGTGCTTTCTAGAAAAAAACCTTAAATTTGCTACAGGTCAATAACCTGAATCCTATAATCCCATATAAACTCATTTGCAAAAAAAACGGGCACCTAAGCAATGAACCATTTCAAATGTTAATATTTGTTTGATAATTATAGGTAGTTTTATCCTCACAATTTGGTAAATTAATAAGAAAATAATCGTTTTCATCAGTATTTCATAAAATGTTGATACAATTTATGGGAAATAATACTAAACCTCACTAGTAGTGTATGTTCGCTAGTAGTGCATATGCTCATGAAGTAAAAATAAAAAAGTTTTTTTGTTTGTTTTTCTTTAATAAAGTAAAAGCAGATAAATGTTTAGTATCGAGTGTGACCCCCTCTAGCTAAAATCACAGCTTGAATTCGTCTGGGCATGCTAGCGAGTATATCCCGGATACTTGCTTGCGGAATACGTTCCCACTCCGCAGTAATCACATTCTTCAGCTCTCTGATGGTCTGCGCAGCTGGTTGTACTGATCTCACACGCCGTTTCAGAACGTCCCAGACATGCTCTATGTGATTGAGGTCGGGACTTCGAGCTGGCCAATCCAAACGACGAATGCCGACCTCTTGCACATACGCTTTAACATCGCGAGATCGGTGGGCGCGAGCATTGTCGTCCATAAAAATCGAGTCTTCACCTAGAGCGGCCAATGCGGGTTGTGCATGAGGAATTAGAACTTCCGTTATGTATCGATGCCCAGTCAGTGAGCCGTTTTCAATGAAGACTAACTCTGTACGATCCATTGAATTTATTCCTGCCCAAAACATAACAGAGGTGTAACACCATAAGGTGTGATTTCTTCGAATCATGCCTCTGCAAAGCGTTCTCCTTGTCTTCTTAGCACTCGCCGACGTCGATCTTCACCGAACAGAGATATCCTGGCTTCATCAGAGAACAAAACCCTATTCCAATCTTCTTGAGTCCATGATTCACAATTTCTAGCGAACCTAAGCCTGTGAACTCGGTGCTCACGGAGTAATTTGGGGCCGCGAGCCGGGCGGTGACTGCGTATATTGGCAGCGAGAAGCCTCCTCCTGACCGTCTATAGACTAATATGCACATTGCTTACTTCTTGGAGGTTGTTCTTAAGATCCACATACGAAGATTTGCGATTTCTCAATGCGCGACTCATAAGAAAACGATCATCCCGTGGTTGGGTACATGGTTTTCTTCCAGAACCAGGCCTTCTCTCGACGGAACCAGTCTCCTGATATCGCTGCCAGGTCCTTTGGACCGTCGAGCGACTTTTTTTTTTTTTTTTTTACGAGGGGAATGCGTTTGCGCACCGTCCAAGCCCCCGCAGGGGCAAGGGTGTGTGGGACTCCGCAGCGAGCGACTACCCACTAAACCCCTTGTAGTCCTTTTTCTAGCTGAATTGTAGAAATATAGGGAAATCTTAAAGTTAAAGAAAAAAAAAACAAACTTATTCCTTTAGTCCGATACAAAATGAAAAGCTTTATTCTGGTAGGTACATGGTTGTAATTCACTTATGCATAATGTTACTGAAGTTAACAAAATCCCTCAATGCAAAGCACTTAACTAAATTTTTATTTAATACAAGCCAAGGGCAGGATGGTTCAGGTTTGTTTGATCAATCTCGGCAGGTAAAAATCAGGTACAAATTGGGTACAAAACTACAAAATGAGGGGCAATAAAATAAAGTACACGAACAAATAGTTATAGGTTTCCTTTTTTTTTTAAAAAGAAGTTAGTAGCCTTCCCCGGAGCGGTTGTTAGTAGGGCGTACCTTCGATGCTAAGTTTCCGCGATCACGGTATATTCGAATATTCCAATTCCTTAGATTATTCTCTCTATATATGTACAATTCCACAGAATTCCTCCTTGTGTTAGGTTAGTTTGTTATGGTTTCTAGCTGTAAGGTCAAGCAGCGGAGCCCTACGGCCTCCGGTGACTGCCCTGGAGATTCATAGCACAGTGCTAGGTTAAAAATATAATTAAATATGCCTATGATCTTAGGGTCAGTGGGTCTAACACTGAGTTCTGAAGGAATCCCAGTCAATACATTTGAACCTCATGTAATAAACATAGCAAATGAATTCTAAAACGTAATTTTTAATAAATTGACAAATGGTCTTATTGGTTAGTTAATAAAAAGGACATATGGAGGGGAGAGCACCTACTTTGTGTATAATTACGGCTATTAATAAAAAGAAAACAGCTTAATTTGTGAGTTATTTGCCAAAGAAGGATGTGAAACTTAATATTGTAAAAATTTAGAATTTAACAGGAAATTCGCAAGTGTTACTCAATATATGCCTTAATCCCACTAAGATGCCGCTTACTATCAGGTTTTTTTAATGAAATAGGGGATGGAAAAGGCGAATTTTGGAAATGTAACATGTTTGATTTAATAATCAATTTACCCACAAATAAAAATAAAATTAACAAAATCTGCTTTAAATCATGAAATATAATAAGTTAATTAGATACCTTATTGATTTTTTGCACTTATTGATACCATAAATCCATTTAATTTAAATAATCGCGTGCCGGCGAGTAAATATAGTATTTTTCCCCTTAGCTTTACTCTTCAAGCTGAAAACAAAAAGAACTGAATTTTGTAGTTTCACTGTGGCTTTTCAAATCAAATTCACACGGAAAACGGGAGAAATACCTATATAAATATATAAAAACTTTATGATCTTCAAATCAATAACAAATTACTTCGATCGATGTCTCACAGACTAATCATAACCTAGACGATAGACTAAACCAACGCTCCACTTGCGCGCAGATTTGCGTTTATGTGGAAGCGACGGAGCCGAGGTCCGTTTGCTGAATGTTAAGCGCCGTATTGGCGACGGAACCTCTCCTAAAACCAAATTCATTTCATGACACTCGTAAGACTCTTAACTTGCTTCAAGATGTGTCAAGTCAACATACGGATCTTTCGAAATTCTACAATGTGCAATAAGTATTTCCAGCTAAAGTTATAAGTTTGGTTGAAAAACAAAACGTAATGAAAAATTAACCATAAACAAATTGTGAATGCTTTCCAAATTCTATTCGACGAAACTATAATTATATGATCTATAAGTTTAAGCGTATTTTATTAAAATATGTCTATAGAAATGATCAAAACAAACGGTCTAAATGTCAAATTCCGAATTTTGAGAAAATCAACCCACCTAAATGGAAGCACGGGATTTTGGGCGAAAAAAAACTATCTTTGTAAATAAGGCCAGGATAAACGCGAGATTTATTTTGTTTATGCAAAAATTGAATAATGACCAAAGATAATTGCAAATGTCACTGACGTGACGTGAAACGACGTTGACGTTGACACTTGACATTGATATTGTGCAATTAATTGACAAAGTTATTGTAATTATGATTTTAGTTGTGAAATTTGTGTTAAAACTACAGTGAAACCAAAGTGTTTTTGCAAAATTTGTGTTTTATGAAATTTTAAGAAAAAACGGTGTTACAGTATCCCCCCAACCACGATAGAATTCACGTAGGGAATTCGTCTGACGCCCCGTCAGCCTCAAAACCCCCTAACCAACCAAACAGAATTATCATAAATGGAATCAATTAGGTACTTAAAAACTATTCATTCGTGATAAACTCTGTACCCAATTACGCCTAACGTTATCATTTTTTTTTATAAGTTTATTTATTTGTATAAGATAAAACATAAAGCTTTAAATATAAACGTGTGTAAATAAAGAATATTTAACATGCATGCACCTTAAATCTACGTAAATCCATTAATATGGTATGTTAAAGATTGTAATAAAAAAACAACATTCACCAATAAGGTGACAAAATCTAGCGCGAAACTACTGCTGCTAGCACCTACATGGTTTTAAAAAAAATATTCACCCATAAGGTGGCAAAATCTAGCGAAACCACTTCTGCTAGCACCTATATGGCTGTGATAAATAGGTAAAAGGCATTATATCCTATGCCCATCAAATATAAGTAAGTAATAAAGAAAAACTGTAGTGTCAGGACTGACGCCGAGATGGCGTTGTTAAATAAGTATATCTTGACACTAACAGAGTATAGCAAGTAATGTCAACAACCACCGGTAGATGTCGTTATTACAGACATTTTGACTCTAATCGTCAAATAATAAGTAAAAAAACAATAAAAAGGAAATAATAAAAAAATGAGTTGCATGTGTCGTTGCCCCTGATCGTCGATATTGATTTTCCTACGTTTCCAGCTAGATGTAACTTCCTCCATTATAAGAATATAGCAAAGGCTTATTTCTAGAGTTGCAAACCGCTCCTGTGAGGAATTCAAAATTAATTTTGTTGATTAGAGTAGAATACATATAAAAATAATGACCAAGACACGTTTATATTTGTGATCTTGTGCTAAATGCATCTCTCTAACCACATAACAGTTATAATAAGTACATACTTGTTCCTTAATTCTGGTATCAGATACTAAAGAAGTAATATCCATTTTATATAATGGTAGTAATAATATATTTATAATGGTATGAACTAAGACACGTATAATATTTGTGTTTTAGATCTTTATGTACTTATGTAATGGTAATATCCATTTTGAAGATGTTAGGTATATGGAAACTTAAGTATCAAGGCAAATCAATAAAAAACGACAGGGACAGACACATGCAAAAACGCCGCCAGATGTTATATGGCGCGTTATCCTACACTCGGGTTCTACGAGACGCCAGGAAGAATGGCGGGGTGGGTATTCTGTGACCGCCGCACCCGCGGTGCTTAAATAGTTTAAATGCTTATACAAATATCGCTATTTTCATAAGAGCATAGAAATTAAAATTAAGTAGGTATTATGTTATTAGGTATGTAATTTAGTCACTCGAAGTATCAAAATTTTTAAAATCTTTTATGTGCCACTTTCCTATGTATTCTCCGTTCTCGTCTTCGAGCTCATAGACGAGGCGAGAAAGCTTACGTATAATTTTACAACGTTCATATTTAGGGGCAAGTTTAGCAGTAAAATATTTATTAGCAGAACTCTGCTTGTACGTACGCTTCCACACAAAATCACCAACATTAAATGAGATATCTCTGCGTTTGTTGTTATAGTATTTTATATTCCTTTCATGGGCCTTACGCAACGACTCTCGGACTTTGATGAAAATGTCACCGAGGTGGCCAATATTAGACGCATGAGTATCGCGTGGTACCACAACCAACTCTTGGAGATCTACAAAATCACGGTAAATACTACCATCAGTGACAGCTTCCCTACCGTGTACTAGCATGAAAGGAGTATAAGAAGTAGACTCATTTACTGAGGTGTTCATGGCAAATTGTATTTTATGTATGTTAATATCCCACGTTCTATGATCGTTCTCAACAAACGAGGAAACTGCAGTGATTATTGTGCGGTTATAACGTTCCACCGTATTAACTTGTGGACAATATACTGGACCCAAATGTACTTGCGGAATATTGTATTTTTCATATAATGCCTGAACCTCATGACTTATAAACTGCGAGCCATTATCAGACATCACAGTCTGTGGTATTCCGTGAACCAGAAATACATGGTCTTCTAACCTTTGCGCTATAACTTTGCCCGTTGCACGCCGTATAGGAAATAATAAGCAATATTTTGTAAAACAACACACAACTACTAGTAAAAAGGTGTTTTGCTGTCGAGACATCGGCAGTGGACCAACGAGATCAATGCTGATGCACTGGAATGGTCGACAGCAGACCTTGGGTTCCCCCATAAAGCCAGGTGGCGCTAGTGAGCTATGTTTATATGAGTTACAAGTGGCACAATTTTTAATAAATTCCTCGGTATCTTTATGCATACCGGGCCAAAAATACCGTAATTTTAATCTTTTATATGTTTTTGCGACGCCTAAGTGCGCAGCAATTGGTTCAGAATGGTTACTTGTAATAATATCCTCCCTAAGCTCCTTTGGTACAACCTCCTTCCACTGGTAGTCACCACAGAGTTTGTTAGTGCTTTTTGTAAATCTAAAAAGCCTACCATCAATAATTTGAAAATTGGGACACGCGCGCGGCCTATCCGTGCAACGTTTTAATATATTGTTATACCAAGCATCGCTGGATGTAAATGCGTCTACGGCTGCCACTGGTACAGAACGTGAGAGTGCATCCGGCACGACGTTTTGAGATCCACTACGATGCTCAATAATAAAGTTATAAGGCGACAATCTACACCCCCAACGCGCTAGTCGTCCTGTAGGATTCTTAAGGTTTAAAAACCACTTTAGACTAGCATGATCGGTAATAATTTTAAATGGTCGACCACCTTCAAGATAAGGGCGGAAGTGTTCAACGACATGTACCACGGCCAATGCCTCTCGCTCTGTAGCGGAATAGTTACGTTCGGCGGGTGTTAGTGAACGGCTACAGTATGCAACAGGATGTTCTTGTCCGTCTACAACCTGGGTCAAGGTACCTCCTAACCCGAAATCAGAAGCGTCACAGTGGACAGCAAAATCTTTCGAGAAGTCAGGACATACCAGAACCGGAGAAGTAGACAGTGCGAGTTTTAGGTCGTTGAACGCCTCGTCTGCCTCGGTCGTCCATTTGAAAGGGGGCGCGCTCTTACGGGTAGAAGTAAGAGCATTAAGGGGACCAGCTCTATGACTAAAATTTTTTATGAAACGCCTATAATAAGATGCAGTTCCCAAGAAACGTTTGACGTCTTTCCTGCAGGTGGGAATAGGAAAGTCTACTATAGCCTTAATTTTGTCAGGATCCGTGCGCAGACCATATTCGTCAACCACATGACCCAAGAATTTCAGCTGCCTCCTGAAGAACTGGCATTTACCCATGTTGACAGTAAGGTTGGCTAGTTTAAGTCTCTCCTTTACCCTCCGTAGGAGCTGGAGGTGATCCTGGAAGGCCATTGGGCCTTCAGGAGTAAGTAAAATTAAATCATCAACATATACGAACACCTTATTGTCAAACTCGGGCCCAAAGAGGCGGTCCATCAACCGCTGCTGCGTAGCTGGAGCTGCAGTAAGTCCAAAGCACATGACCTTAAAGTGAAACAAGCCTCTGCAGGGGATAGTAAAAGCAGTCTTCTCTCTGGACTCAATAGAGTCCAAAGGAACTTGGTAATATGAAGACTTAAGGTCAATAGAAGATAAGTACTTAGCATTTTTGAGCTGGTCCAGAATA
This sequence comes from Schoenobius gigantellus, assembly GCA_963935595.1. NCBI lineage: Eukaryota > Metazoa > Arthropoda > Insecta > Lepidoptera > Crambidae > Schoenobius > Schoenobius gigantellus. The sequence continues at coordinate 6,151,328 of OZ012555.1, read as the reverse complement.
TGGCTAATATAAGGCATAGGGTAAGCGTCATGCTTTGATATGGCGTTAAGTTTTCGGCTGTCCAAGCAGAAACGTGATGACCCATCTGATTTAACCGCTAAAGTAACGGGGTTGTTCCATGCACTGCCGCTAGGCTCCACAACATCATCCTTCAGCATTTGGTCTAGGTGTTTATTTAATTCTGCCAGTTTAGCGGGTGAGACTACATAATACCGTTGTTTAATAGGTGGGTGGTCACCGGTATCAATTTTATGACTCACTAAGTGTGTCCTACCCAGGCCTTTCTTTTCTGCGGAAATGTCATCAAATTGCTTTATGACGTCATTGACCAGCCTACGCTCAAGCTTAGATAAAGTTTCAAAATCATATAAAGCACGGCTGCCTGACATAACGGTGTACACCTGATTATTATTTTTATATAAATGTCCACTATCCTCTAACAATGATAAAATATCTGGCGCAATATTAAATTCCTTCCAGAAATTTAAGCCAAATAACAACTCTGTAGCAACTCCAGGGACGACGTAAAATTTAATAACACGAGTTTTATTCTCTATCGATACTGGTAAAAATAAATACCCAGTTACTCGTGAAGTAGAACCATTTGCAGTTTTTATAAAGTCTAAGTCCTCAGACTTATGTAAAGTAGCGAAATCTTTAAAATATTTGTATGCTTGCCCTCCCACAATGGAGATCTGTGATCCTGAATCTAGTAATCCTCTGAATTCCAAGCCAAAAATATTAATCTTCAGATAAGCTCTGGTATCATTATAGGTGGCGTTAGTAGTAGCGTGAACCGATGTAACCTTACCTTTATGCATACGTATGTTACTAGCTTTATTTACATTATTATAGAATTCATTGTATTTCTGCCTTGACTGTTCAGAATTACAATGTTTATTATAAAAATATACTGTTTTATGCCATCGGTTCACTACTTGGCGTTTTTTGGAATCTCTACGGTTGAAGGTTTTGAAGAAGTGCACTTTGGACAATTATTTGCATTGAACCCCTTTTCTCCACAACGATAACAAATAAGTACCCAAGGCGCCTTGCAATACCTCAAGCTGTGGCCATTTTTACGACAGCGGACACAAAAAAGATTATTTTGTGTATTATTCACTGGCTGAATTGAAGAGACTTTTGGTGGAGCCTTGCTAACACTATTACCACTAGTATTTTTGTAACACAAATCGGGAGCCAGAGAAGAAGTGGTGACCCTAGGAGGTTCACTGAAATGCACCGATCGCTCCTTTGCACCTTCTAATAACCTACATTTTTTCTTTAAATCAGTCCAAGATTCCACTGGGGCTAGAGCAAGCTGAGTAGTATAAAATGGTCTAATATTAAACATGACTATGTTCAATTTATCATCGTCAGAGATTGGTTTTGATAATCGAGTAAAATAATTTTGCATAATGCTGAGATAATTCACAATGCTTTCGTCGGGGCCCTGAGTACGACTTCTAATTTCCTGCATCAAGCGATGGTCATAATCAGATGGTAAATATTCATCGAGAAGCAAGGTCTTCAGCTCAGTCCAATTGTGAACAATTGTGAAAGCTTTTCATTTTGTATCGGACTAAAGGAATAAGTTCGTTTTTTTTTTCTTTAACTTTAAGATTTCCCTATATTTCTACAATTCAGCTAGAAAAAGGACTACAATTTCCTCCTTGATATTAGGTTATTAGGTAGGTTAGTTGCAGCGATCACGGTATATTCGAATATTCCAATTCCTTAGATTATTCTCTCTATATATGTACAATTCCACAGAATTCCTCCTTGTGTTAGGTTAGTTTGTTATGGTTTCTAGCTGTAAGGTCAAGCAGCGGAGCCCTACGGCCTCCGGTGACTGCCCTGGAGATTCATAGCACAGTGCTAGGTTAAAAATATAATTAAATATGCCTATGATCTTAGGGTCAGTGGGTCTAACACTGAGTTCTGAAGGAATCCCAGTCAATACATTTGAACCTCATGTAATAAACATAGCAAATGAATTCTAAAACGTAATTTTTAATAAATTGACAAATGGTCTTATTGGTTAGTTAATAAAAAGGACATATGGAGGGGAGAGCACCTACTTTGTGTATAATTACTGCTATTAATAAAAAGAAAACAGCTTAATTTGTGAGTTATTTGCCAAAGAAGGATGTGAAACTTAATATTGTAAAAATTTAGAATTTAACAGGAAATTCGCAAGTGTTACTCAATATATGCCTTAATCCCACTAAGATGCCGCTTACTATCAGGTTTTTTTAATGAAATAGGGGATGGAAAAGGCGAATTTTGGAAATGTAATATGTTTGATTTAATAATCAATTTACCCACAAATAAAAATAAAATTAACAAAATCTGCTTTAAATCATGAAATATAATAAGTTAATTAATAATAAATCCATTTAATTTAAATGATCGCGTGCCGGCGAGTAAATATAGTATGTTTCCCCTTAGCTTTACTCTTCAAGCTGAAAACAAAAAGAACTGAATTTTGTAGTTTCACTGTGGCTTTTCAAATCAAATTCACACGGAAAACGGGAGAAATACCTATATAAATATATAAAAACTTTATGATCTTCAAATCAATAACAAATTACTTCGATCGATGTCTCACAGACTAATCATAACCTAGACGATAGACTAAACCAACGCTCCACTTGCGCGCAGATTTGCGTTTATGTGGAAGCGACGGAGCCGAGGTCCGTTTGCTGAATGTTAAGCGCCGTATTGGCGACGGAACCTCTCCTAAAACCAAATTCATTTCATGACACTCGTAAGACTCTTAACTTGCTTCAAGATGGGTCAAGTCAACATACGGATCTTTCGAAATTCTACAATGTGCAATAAGTATTTCCAGCTAAAGTTATAAGTTTGGTTGAAAAACAAAACGTAATGAAAAATTAACCATAAACAAATTGTGAATGCTTTCCAAATTCTATTCGACGAAACTATAATTATATGATCTATAAGTTTAAGCGTATTTTATTAAAATATGTCTATAGAAATGATCAAAACAAACGGTCTAAATGTCAAATTCCGAATTTTGAGAAAATCAACCCACCTAAATGGAAGCACGGGATTTTGGGCGAAAAAAAACTATCTTTGTAAATAAGGCCAGGATAAACGCGAGATTTATTTTGTTTATGCAAAAATTGAATAATGACCAAAGATAATTGCAAATGTCACTGACGTGACGTGAAACGACGTTGACGTTGACACTTGACATTGATATTGTGCAATTAATTGACAAAGTTATTGTAATTATGATTTTAGTTGTGAAATTTGTGTTAAAACTACAGTGAAACCAAAGTGTTTTTGCAAAATTTGTGTTTTATGAAATTTTAAGAAAAAACGGTGTTACACCCTCGATATGCCCTCTTTGGCGCCTAGCGCAGCCACGTCCAAAGGACGCGCCGCTGCCGAACGAGGTCGTGGGAACCCTTACAGACCGACCATAACCCCGTCCGCGGCACCTGCCCACCAATGGCGGGCCCCTCACGCCCTCTCCAAGATGGAGATGGAGAGGAGTTCCCGGGGCATACTCCGGGTGGTAATTTTTTACTGTGGTTTTCTTCCACGCGGCCCGACGCTCAGTGCACCAGGCCCCCGGCCCAGCTCAGTGGGGGGTAACGGGCTTGCCCGACGGCAGACCCCACTGGATCCACCGCCGCGCACACGAGCCGAAGCTCAGCGGCGCCAAAGCGCCGACCCACCGCAAAAAGCGGCCACGGTGGCCACACGAGGTGGCCCGCCGAGTAGCACTCGGCCATCCCACGCCCCCCTCATGGGGGCCGCACAAGTGTGCCGAAGCCACACGTTGATCGGGTCAGCCTCAGTCCTTGGAACAACGACACGCCGAAGCTCAACGAGCTTGCACCGACTCGGAACAACGACATGCCGAAGCTCAACAAGGACCCCCACCAACCCGATCAAAGGGGCAACGGCACAAGGCGCAATGCGCCATGACCCGCGAGTGGGTCCCCAGGCGACACACAACCCCATCTTCAAAAAGAAGGGGAGGTGACGCCCCACATGGCCACGTGAAGTGGCCCGCCGGGTTAAGCCCGGCCACACCACGCCCCCTCCACGGGGCAGCTGTCAGACTCTTAGCCCGCGGCAGAAAATCTGCCGGGTTGCCCAGGGTGCACCACGAGGAGGTGTTCTGACATCGCACCCCACCGTCGAGCGACTAACATTTAGCCTCCTAGCCACGAAGCATTGGCTGCAACCCTCTTCAAGCAGCGCGATAATTTTGGTAGCTTTTACCACTTTATCTACCATTTTTGATACAGCCAAACAGCAATAAATAAAGCTTTGACAGTCAAGGATATGACATTAATCGATGAAAATTGAATAAAAGTTATGGAAGTCGATGTTAACTTCTGGAACTTTGCGCCAAAAATGTAGGATAAAAAGGGGTTTTCTGTAAAAATGAGCATCAAATGAAAATTTGAATTTAGAACGTACTTTTTTAAATACCACGGCATTTTTAAAACCCGCCAGTAACGTGTACAAACGATTGAAACCTTTTTTGTATTGTATCTTTTTAAAGATTAATGAAAATCAAAACCGCCCGTTTGTTTTGCAAATGAGTGTATATGTTTGTGACGTTAGTTAATACCTTGTTGATGCTATGAAGATTCTCGCAACCTCTATCAAAAGCTTTCTTAAGGCGAGGATTTCCCAAATTTGCCGATCTTAGAACGTCTAGATCTGGATAATATTAGAACCCACAATTCTGAAATTCACACACCTTAAACTTGAAGATATAATCTAGTGAACTGTGAAAGCAGAAACACGATTTACTCCATTTCACTCGATAGAAAAAAAATCCAAACATAGGTCTAAATCAAAAACTAAAACCACGATTTGAAATCGAAATATACATAAAACAGCATAAAAGTTATACCAAAACATGTAGTTCGTTATTATCTAGTGAACTGTGAAAGCAGATTTTTTGATGTCATATAAAATATTTAGGAAAATGACGAAAATTCTATAATTTCGCTTGGTTGCAATCGCGCTCCATATAAGACAGTACTCGCCAAGTCGTCTCAGGGTATGGTCATGTCGCTTCGTGTCGCGGGCGCAAAAAAATATATTACATGTTTCTTTACGATCGAATTTTAATTTTGCAGTTTGCGTTTATTTTGTTAACTTTCATTATTATTATAGATTAGTGTAGTAATATGGTGAATAGTGTAAATAATGGATTAGGTATTATAAAGGAGAAAACTATTTTAATCCTTCTTCCTAAATTATTTTATGTGTGAAAAAATATGTTTTTCGTTCTTTTTTTCTGTAAGTTATTTTATGTGTAAAAATCGCTTATAAAAGAAGTCAAAGACGAAATGTTAATTTTTTTTTTTTTTTTTTTTTTTATGGATGGCCCGGCAAATGACCTCCTCCCGCCTGATGTTAAGCGGTGAAAGAGGCCCAAATGAGTTGACAGATAGAGTAGGGACGACATCCACTCTCCTACCTGCCCGCCCCTTGCCGGCCCAAAAGATGCTTTTTCACGCCTCTTTTGAAGGAACCCATGTTGTAGGATGGAGGAAACACGTGCGCAGGTAGAGAATTCCAAGTGTGAGATGAACGACAGAAGAAGGAATCTTGGAATTTCTTGGTACGGTGTGAAAAGGAGGACACAGTGTACGGATGACTCCGAAGGCCCTTACGCGTGTTTCTGTTAAGGAATGGAGAGGGAGGGATAAGGTTAAAGAGCTCCTCAGAGCATTCCCCATGGAACATTCGGTAAAAGGCGCTAAGAGAGGCGATGTCACGACGAAGTTGTAGAGGCTCGAGGGTGTTAGTTGCCTCTACATCGCCAATTATGCGAATAGCGCGACGCTGCAATCTGTCCAGAGCATCGAGGAGGTACTGAGCGGAGCCGTCCCAAAGGTGCGAGCAATATTCCACGCAAGACCTAACCTGAGTTTTATACAACAAGCATAGTTGGTCCGGCGCAAAATACCTACGCACCTTGTTCAGGACACCGAGTTTCCGTGAGGCAGTAGTTATGACGGATTCGATGTAGTCTCTGGGGTTCAGATCGCAGCGAATGTTCATTCCGAGCAAGGTGATGTTGCTCTGTGTGTGAAGGGTTGTGCCCTGAAGAGAAGGAAGGGGGAGGAAAGGTGACCTTTTCGCCGAGAACACGCACACCTGTGTTTTCTTAGCATTGAACTCAACAAGATCAACAAAATCAAATGCATACAAAAAATGCTGAAAGAAAAGTGGTAAATATTTATTTCCCAAATGTTTATATTTTATTGCCGCAGCCATATAGCACAGTGCAGTGTTAATAAACCAGTATGATAATTTCTTCAAGTAAATATGCAACGATTTATAGGTTCAAAATAATGTTTCCTATAAAACTTTATTGCTGAATTCCTTTAAATACTTAATGTTACCCCCTTCATTCACAACGCCTTGCATCAAAGCTTTAGAAGGTAGAATCAACAGCACATTTTACATGAAGGTAAATAATAGAGTTTTATTCGAGCCTATGTATTATATATGATTATGAACAGTAAAACAGTATTTTAGGAATCTTTTAAATTTCATAACATTTATGGTCAAGCGTGAGTTGATTATAAAAAAGTAAAAAATAATTAACATAAATTTCCGTTCGATTTATGTAAAGATCACTTCATTGTATTAAAGAAAAAATATCTGATTAGCGGAATTTTGTGAAACTTTATAAAATATTTGCTTTTGCCCGCTGCTTCACCCGCATAAATGTCATAGAGGTTCCATACAAACTATTCTTTTTTAGTTTTACCACCTTAGATGGCGAATTTCCAACATACATGTCAAATTTCCGCTTTTTGTGCCTTTTAATTACGACTGTGCGTAATCTGTCAGTCACTCAGTAATGAAAGTGTTTTTATATAAATACGTCGGCCCACACTAAGATTTTCTCCTGTGTTGTGGGTGCAGTTACGAACATAGAATATCACATGTACATACGCCCAGACCGGAAAAAAATTCTGTAGGCCATACAAAATATTTGTCCCGTACGGGAATCGAACCCGCGACCCGTTGCGCAGTAGGCGATCATTCGACCTCTGCGCTAACCGTGTCATCAAAGTTACAAACATAGAATATATTACATATCACATGCACATACGCCCAGACCGGAACATATTTCTGTATTCCATACATAATATTTGTCCCGTAACTACAAAAAAATATTTTACAAAAAATAAAAACCGACTTCAAAAACACTGAAAACTTAAAAATAATATAAGAATAGGTACAGACAACATCACACTTCTGTATTGAAGTCGGCGCCAAACGATAATCTCCTAGAAAGTGTTAAAATTTGTCACCGATTTCAATATAGAAGTGTGATGTTGTCTGTACCTATTCTTATATTATTTTTAAGCTTTCAGTGTTTTTGAAGTCGTTTTTTATTTTTTGTAAAATATTTTTTATTTTTAACTTTTCAGTGAATGAAATCTTTTTAGTGAAAGAAGTGTGTTTTTAGTGTTTTCCTCGTTCGTTAACAGCGTACAAATGTATAGTCGATTAGGTGACAGATTTCAAGCGCGTTTTTGTATGAAGTGCTCTATCTACGTTTGGTAGTAAATCAATGGGTAACAAACATAAAAAATACAACCGAATTGATAACCTCCTCCTTTTTTGAAGTCGGTTAAAAATATTTGGGAATCGAACCCGCGACCAGTTGCGTAGTAGGCGATCACTCGAACTCTGTGCGCTAACCGTGTCGTCAAATGTAAAGTCATCATGGTAAAGAACGCTAGCTGTGTAGTACCTCCCGAGTTTTCTTACAGGCCTAAGGTGGTAGAATATTAATTAATATTTTAAAACCAGTTTGCTTAGAGACTAATACGGTTGCCTGATATTCATAGCGATTTGTAGCTTTCTTCTTGATCATCTTGTTTAGTACATGCACGCCCCTGTTACTCACGCAATGCGTTATAAATACCTACCACTAAGTAGCGCGCCGGCGCGCCGACCGCTGCACACACGTGTAAAGAAATTCTTAGGTTGTGTGTGAAGTCGACAAACCCGCACTTGGCCAGCGTTGATGATGGTAGCACATCAAAAACAGGTTTGAGCTTGTTTCAAATTAATCTAATAATAATATGATGGATGACATACCTACCAGAGATACCTGTCACAAAAATTGGGATATAATTAAAAACAAAAATACTATCGTTTTTGATGCTTGCTAAGGCAAGGATAAAAATACCTCCGTCTTACCTATTTCTGCCGCAAATCAGCAGTGCTTGCATTGCTGTATTCCGGTGTGAAGGGTAAGATATGGCACTGAAATTACTGGGTACCGTGACTTTACATCTGATGTCACAAGTTGGCAACGTACACTGGTGGCTTGCAGTTTTACTGCGAATCGCACAGGAACCACATGTATTATAGGTGACTGTTACCACTTACCATCAGGTGGGCAGTTTACTTGTTTGCCAACTTAGTAGCAATAAAATAAAACACACAACATTACATTTTTATTTTGAAGTAGTTTTTGTTTTGAAGTGGTGTCGGTATTTTTGTAAAAAAAATATTTTTATTTTTTTCGTGAAATTAATAATAGCTCTCTAAGTCAACTTGAAAGAATATACCTAACTGAGAGTCAATACGTACCTTTTATATCTAAAGACTAACCCCCTAACTCCTTAAAGTTAAGGATCCATCGTGAGCTCAACATAGTGGAAGAATCCTTGAGATGATGTCTTTCAGACGCAAATACCTGAATAGCTTCAGAAAAAAACAGGAAAGACGTTGGACGTGCCTATTCTCTCGATTTTCTTCGGATTCTAATACTAGATCCTGACTTGATGGCATGGAACCACTTCGGGGGTATACTTTTCTGAATACAAAAAAAATTTTGAAAATCAGTTAATAAATGACGAAGCTATGAAGTATGTGTTACCTCATAACTTCGTGAAGTCAGTGAAGTCGGTTAACAAATCAAATCGAAATAAGTTATAGTACTTATTTATTCAGTACTGTATTAAAATACCTACATATATCTATTAAAATATTTTTCTTCAAACTACTCATTAATTTTACTCTAATCATCGGAAAAGGCAACACTAAGTAATACATTACTACCCTGGAAAACGGCAGTAGTATTGTATGAAATTTCATTAATGACCCGTTCAACATAATTGCTCTGTTGTTTTTTTTTCTAATTTAAAAAAAAAAATTACAATTCATATTCATACAATTCATACAAAATGTAGGCATTTTTCCAAAGAGATTTGAGTGGTTGTATAACATGTCACAAAAAATACACATGCGCAAAACAAGTTAGATAGGACCCTACAAAGCCAATTTTATTTAAAAAAGAGAGGCTTAGCTTTTATTTTAATAAATTAAAAATTGTATTCGAAGTAGTGTATTATTGTTCCTTCTATATCTCGTTCAATCGCAGACACGATTTCACTCCATCTAGAAGGAACAATAAAACACGTGGTAGCAGCGTCTAGTAAGTAAATTATCAGATAAGATTCAATTCAGGTCTGTAATTGGTTGTAAAATATTCCGCTATTTATAACGTTTTAACGCGACAATGCAGTCATCATTTTGTTGAAGTACACGCATCACATCGGTCACATTTAAGTGCAGATATGAAATTTATCAAACAAAAACAATCACTAAAATTAGAATGTATTTGTCCTACGTCAATGAATGAACCAAAGCGTCATGGCAACTTACTACCAAATACCATTCGCTGTGTTGTTTGTGGCCCATCGAATTGTGGAAAGACCAACTTAGTAATAAGTTTATTATTACATGAAGATGGTCCACGATTTCAAAATCTGTATGTTTATTCAAAGTCTTTGTATCAGCCTAAATATACATTCTTAGAAAAAGTTATGAGTATGGTTACGAACACGACTTATAATAAATATAATCATAATAGTGAAATTTTAAGCCCTCACGAAGCTTTGCCGAACTCGATCATTATATTTGACGATGTTGCTTGTGAGAATCAAAATAGCATCCGAGACTATTTTGCTATGGGACGTCATAAAAACATTGATTGTTTTTATATTAATCAAACTTATACTAAAATACCGAAACAATTAGTACGAGATAATTCTAACTTGATTATTTTATTTAAACTAGACGACATTAACTTAAGACATGTCTATGAGGAACATGTAGGGTCTGACATGTCTTGGGCTCAATTTCGAGAAATGTGCTCAACTGTTTGGAATCAACCATTCAGCTACATTGTTATCAATAAAGACTGCGAACGGAATAAGGGATGCTATAGAAAGGCATTTGACACATTTATTATGGTGGACTAGCATTCATAAAAAGGTGTTACATAAATATGGAATCAGTTTCATTTGTGATTTCATACCGAGAGGAAATATAAACAAAATGGAACAAAATTTGAAAGAACAAATTATAAAATCTGCCGCAGCTGTGAAAAGGAAGGTTAATATGATAAAAGTTGCAAAAGACGCTAGCAATATGGCATTAGAAACAATATTTAAGCCTATTGTAGAACCACTTAATGTGTTAACAAGCAAAAATAACGAAAGTCTTCATAAAAATTTGGATATTGACCAAAACCACCCAGTAAAAAAAAATAAGTACAGCGAAAGTGAGTCATCAAATTCTGTAAGTGAAGATTTCGAGGAAGCTATGAACGAAGAAGATGAAAACTCTTATGGTGATGAGGCTTATAAATTATCTAACAAAACTCTTACGATATTACCCTCTGAAGATCACGATGAGCATGAAAACTCGTTTAAATCCATTCAATCATCTCCGAGTATTGCAAAAGAATCTTTCTCATGGCCTACGTCGTGTGATCTAATAAAAGATATACCTTATGGAGTCAGAAACGAGCGAGGTAAACTTTTGCTTGGCAAAACTCGCGTTTACGATGAAGGTTGTAGACTGAGGATTGGAAATCATGATCTGGAAAAAACACCCGGTTTAAAGGAATTATTGTTTAAAAAGATACCAAATTTAGACCTTGTCACTGACGACGACTTACAAAATTATAAACAGATACTAATAGATACTAATGCTCATAAACGTAATTACGATCCTTTAAAACCAGTGAACAGTAATAAAGGATTTAAATATATACGTATTATTAAACCACTGTTTAAATACACAAGAAATATTACAAGTAGTGTGGAAAGTATTCCTCGAGGAGAAGGTATAAACCTTTTAAAAAGGGTTAAAACAGATACTGATTTGGTTTACTGGGACGATCCAAATGAGTTAGTGGAACGATTAAAATTACTACTAGCATCAAAAGAAGCTGGTAATACCGGAGTGATAAATGAAATATATGCAATAATTGAAGAACTATATGAAGCTGGCATCATAAATGTAGAATATAAAAAGCATCCATCAGGAAAATTATTCAGTCTCATTTCAATGAAGACTGCATCAAGACGACAATGAATGTAGACAAATTTGGACATCATGTACACAAGCGTTTAAGATTATCAGAATTCATTAACACTCTCAATGATACTTTAGTAAAATCTGAAACAGGTGACTTTGATTTAAAATCAACAAAGTTGAAGGGTTTGCAATTTCCTGAAAATAACGACGAAGCAGTAAATAAAGAATACGTGGATAAATGTATTGAAGAACTAAGACAAGAAATAAAAAATAATAATAGTGATGTTAAAAGATATTTAAGTAGTTTAGAAAAGGCGACAATTGTTAGTTTGAGTGCCTTATTTTACACAAAAAAAGAAATAGATTTTATGATTCAAGCAAATTCAACTAAGGATGAGTAAGCGAGACGTAGTTAACGAACTTCACAAAGCAGCACGAAGAAATTTTTCTCGTCGATGTACATTCATAAAAGGAATTGATGATCTATGGCAAGCAGACCTTATGGATTTACAAAAATATTCACAATTCAATAAAGGCCATAATGGCCATAAAGGCCATAATGGCCAATAAAGGCCACGTTCTAGTAGTGATTGATGGCTTATCAAAATACGTTTGGGCTAAACCTTTAAAATCAAAAACAGCAAACTGTGTTATGAATGCTATGCAAAGTATATTAACCACTTCTTCGCGTAATCCTAAAAATTTACAAACCGATTTAGGAACTGAGTTTTATAATACGAGTTTTAAAAAATTGATGGAAACGTATAAAATAAATCATTATTCTACATATTCTGCAAAAAAAGCATCCATTGTCGAACGTGTCATTAGAACAATCAAGTCTCATCTTTACAAATTATTTAGTCTTCATGGACGATATCAATGGCTTGAACATAATTTGGATGACGTGATACAAAACTATAACAACACTAAACATCGAATTACTAAATTTAAGCCTGTTGATGTTACTAAGTCAAACGAAATTTTTGTTAAGTCAAACATTGTTAAAACGCAACAACCTAAAACAAAAAAGAGATTTGCGTTTCGAATAGGTGATTATGTTCGTATAAGTAAATACAAAGGAGATTTTCGTAAGGGTTATACTCCAAATTGGTCTACAGAAATTTTCCGCATAGTAAAAGTTAATGAAACCAATCCTCAAACATATCAAATAGAAGATAAACACAAACAAATTATTTTGGGATCTTTTTACGGGTATGAATTACAAAAAACTAAAGTTCCTGATCTTTACCTTATTGAGAAAGTTTTAAAAAGAAAAGGAAACACACTATATGTAAAATGGTTAGGTCTAAATAATAAAGAGAACAGTTGGATTGACAAGAGTGAATTGGTTCAATAGTATAAATATTGCTACGCAATTCTGTATCTTCTATTCACTTTAGAATTATCAATGAAGGAAGGTGGTGGTATACTTAACACAATAATAGACAATTTACCGATTGAGTTACATTTACCTGGATATCAATTTTGTGGCCCTGGAACAAAACTTCATAAACGGTTGCTTAAAGGTGAACGAGGCATAAACAAATTAGATAATGCTTGTATGTACCACGATATAGCTTATACAAATAGAAATTTAGACGTTCGACATAAAGCTGATTTAGGACTTTTAAATATGGCGAAAAGAAGGTTAAAATCCAAGGATGCTGGAAGAGGAGAAAAGTTTGCCTCTTGGATAGTTAAAAATGCAATGAAAGCTAAACTCAAAGCAGGGAGTGGGCTCAAATCATTTATGACCGGTGTAAAAAAAATACGCTTACAATTAAAAAAACTTAAATCTAAAGACAGTCACTCTGCAATTAAATATGCCCACGCTGCTGCAAAAAAGATATTTACAAATAAAAAGGGAATACGTTTGCCGCGTCGCATTCCTATTCCAAAATGTGGAGGACTTTTACCACTTATTCCGATTTTTGCGGGATTGTCGGCTTTAGGTTCATTAGCCGGAGGAGCAGCAGGTATAGCAAAGGCTGTTAATGATTCTAAAGCTGCACAAAAAAGTCTTCAGGAATCTGAACGACACAACAGGATGATGGAAGCTGTGGCTCTTGGAAAAGGGCTGTATATAAAACCTCACAAAAAAGGAGCTGGACTGTATTTTAATCCATCAAAAAACTAAATAAGGGGCTACCCAGACGTGCACTTACCAATATTGATATATTAGAACACGCAAGTGACATTCCATTTTTTCGTGGTGTTTTCATGAGAGATACGTTACCTACGAAACCTAAAAAGATAGAATGTGCGATATTGAATTTGGATAGCTCCAAAAATCCTGGAACACATTGGGTAGCCTTCGTCAAGCAAAACAATTACGCTGAATATTTTGATAGTTTTGGTAATTTGAAACCTCCATTAGAATTAATTCAATATTTACACAACTTACCAATAAACTATAATTACGTACAACACCAAAAATTTGGTACTACTAACTGTGGTCATCTATGTTTAAAATTTTTAAGATGTTATTGGAAAAATCATTTATATAACGTGTAAAATAAATAAAATTGTCAGTATAAAAATGTCTTTCACTGTGTCTATAACTGGGAGAGGAGCCTCCTTGACAACGAACTATTCGCCAACATTGGAGTTACATGGCGACTATGAATGTGGTCTTTTATATTTTTCTACTTTTAATTCTATTCCTAATATTGATAAACGAAACAATAAATTTTATTATGGCGAAAATGAAGTCATCGAAATTCCTGAAGGGTCTTATGAACTTCAAGATATTTGTGATTACATAAAAAGTAATATTAAAAACACCGTATTAAAATTGACTTGTAACAACAATACTCTAAAGACAAATATATTTTGTTCCAAAAATGTTCACTTTAACAAAAGTGATTCACTAGGTCAAATTTTAGGGTTTCGAACTGAAACAATACATGCAAATATAAGTACTGAATCTCAGAATCCGGTCAGCATTTTATCAACAACCATCGTGAGGATTGAATGCGACGTAGTCAGCGGTTCATTTGTGAACGGAAAAGCTAGTCATATAATTTATGAATTTGTGCCTAATGTACCACCAGGATATCGGATCATTGAAATACCTAAAAATTTAATATATTTTCCAGTAAACCAAAGTTCTATAAGTGCGATTAGCATACGGTTACTAGACGCTGAAAACAAACAGGTAAATTTACGAGGTGAAGAAGTACAACTATATTTGCATTTCCGAAAAAAAAATGATTGATTTCAATAAAAAGCAAGAGGCATCGTGTACTCGAGTCAGTTTGAAAAGATCACCTCAAAAAGACGCACCGCTTCGGCTTAGAAAGAAGTTGACGAAAAGCAATAAGGATTTTTTGAAGTTAGTGGGCTTGTTAAAATGAATATATTAAATATAACTCAACCGACGTCAATAGATAACAGCATTGAAAGTTTTGAATATCACTCGTACAAACCATATGTAACAAGTTTCAACAAGAATGATGAAATACGAATACCTATCAATCAGCAAGATTTGTATGTGCTGCCCTCACTCAGCACTTTGTATATTGAGGGCACAATTAATGTTTATAACAGCAAAAAAGAAAAGGTGTCAAGTGTGCATTTCGTAAATAATCCGGTGTTATTTCTATTTCAAGACATTCGATATGAACTAAACGGAGTGGAAATAGACAAAATAAAAAATGCAGGAATTAGCACAACTATAAAATCTTATTTATCATTAAATGAAAATGAATCCAAAAGCGCAAGAGCTTGGGGCTGGTCGACTACAGGTACAACTAGTGTTGGTGATGGCGGATTCTCTGCTTCTATACCAATGAACAAAATATTGGGTTTTGCAGAAGACTATGAAAAAGTTATAATAAACTGCAAACATGAGTTAGTATTGTTGAGAAGCAACACAAATCTGAATGCTTTGATATTAAATAAAGGTGAAATAGTGGATGATATAATAATTACTAAAATTGCTTGGCGAGTTCCGCACATTAAAGTATCAGACCGTGAAAGAATTAACTTACTAAAACATTTAGAGAGAGATCGAGCAATCACTTTAGCTTTTCGTAATTGGGATTTATATGAATATCCATTATTACCGAAAACTCGTAAACATACTTGGTCTATCAAAACATCTTCACAAATAGAGAAACCTCGATTTGTTATAATTGCCTTACAAACTAATCGGAAACATAACGCTGAATTATCAATGGCAGAGTTCGATCATTGTCATGTACGTGACATACGAGTCTTTTTAAATTCGTCATATTATCCCTATGAAGGACTGAATGTAAATTTTTCAGATGATAAATTTACTTTATTATACGAACAGTACATTAGATTTCAACAGTCTTATCACGGACGTCGACCAGAGCCGTTGATGAGTCTAAAAGAATTCAGAGACGTCGCTCCTTTATTCATCATTGATTGTTCACGTCAGCATGAAACGTTAAAAGGATCTATTGACGTTAGAGTTGAAATTGAAACAGATCAAGAAATACCTGACCAAACAGCTGCATATTGTTTGATTCTGAACGATTGCATATTTGAATATAAACCTTTAAGCAATATTGTAAGGAAAATATCATGAACAACGATACGATAATTGTAGATTTGCAAGGATTTAAAAATAATAAAAATGAGTTTTTAGTAAAAGAATTTGTTATAGCAACTCTCGAGTTTACCCATATATTTTTAATTAAACCTCCTTATCCGTTTTCTACACTAACTGATGAAGAAAAAAAACAAGTTTGTTGGATAGAAAGAAACAGAGGTTACCAATGGAGTGAAGGATATATAGACTACAGAGAATTTAACAGAATTATTAAACCTTTCTTGAAAGACAGGAAAATAATTGTAAAAGGTGAAGAAAAAGTTAAATGGGTAGAGGATTTATGTGGTCATAATAATATCATAGACATAAGTTATACAGGTATACCAAATTTAAATACGTTAAATGATTTGTATAGTAATAATATGTTCCATTGTTTAACTCATAAAAAAAGATGTGCGTTAAGAAATTCATTGTGTATTAAAAAATGGTGTTTTCTCAATGGATACACATTATATGATTTTTGAATCTAAATTTAGAGAAACAATCTTGTTTAAAAATTAATATACAACTATATTAAGAATTTTTCAAATAAAATGTCATGTGTAATAAAAGTTGTTTTTATTATGTTTGATACCCAAAAAGAAAAAAACTTGTACTTGAAAATATTTTTTTATTAGGAAAACGTTTTAACAAAATTAAAAAGTTTTCTATAAGTTATCACCACAAAGTTTTTTGGATATTTTTCTTATAACGGTTTCCGTAAGGTCCATGATTTCATCCACCGGTTCCTGCACCACATATTGAGCACTCAGCACTACGTTTTCTTCCGCATCAGCAATGTCAAAGCAGCTATTTGATGCACTTGAAGAATCGTTCACTAAGTCCAAGACCAGTATTTTAATTAATTTCACGCCTTTCTGCTCCTTAGTGATCACAAATGATTTTGTAGATTTACGAGCTCTTTTTCTTGTGATGTCCTTTCTTTGTCTTATTTTTCTCTCTCCCTGTCTTGATTCATTAGTTTGTTCTTCCCGACGTATCATGTTTTGATATTCTTGCGTGAAGCCTTCCAATGGATCTTGTGCATATTGGGAAAACAAGATATCCGACGAGTTTGACATTATCTGTAACAAGTGAATAATAATAATGAATAAGTTGATATCCATAATTACCTCAATAATCAATAATGATTAAAAAATGATATGAAAAGAGAATGATACTTACAATAATATTACAATATGGACTGCTTGTCACGAACAACGAGTTATGAATGAATATAATATCAAATAAAGTTGAGGCTTAGACTAAATTTGCTTATCTAGCATTGCATCACACTTGACCTCAATACAACACGTGGAAATATATGACATGTGTAAGTGCAGTAATTTATAGTGTAGGTATGCAATAAAAAAACACAATACTATTTTAATGCTTATTTGGCATTGCATCATATTTAGCCTTAATATAACACGCGGAAATATGTAGCATGTGTAAGTGCAGTAATTTATAGCATACTAGCTTTCCGCTCGCGACTTCGCCCGAGTTATTTTTGTTTCCTGGTCTCGAACTATCCCTATACCAACTTTTATCTAAATTGGTTCAGTAGTTTCGAATCCTATACAATACAAACAAACAAACAATCAAATCTTTCCTCTTTATAATATTAATATAGATGCAATAATAAATAAAACACATAATACTATTTTAATTGCATTTATTAACTATAAAAAATATTAACAGGTCAAAAACAATTATATTAACTAATTTAACACTATCTTAGATTAGATTTTCATGTCCCCAAGCCCAGGTTCTAATTTTATCGGATAAAATAAAACGTTTATCATCTTGATTAGATAAAGCTACTTTGTTAACACTCTGAGTAAAAATCTCATGCTTAATGCATCTAAACAAAATATTTTTTTTCCGTATTATTTTGTCGTGAAGCAGAACTGATTTATAATCATCTAATGTTAAGTCTCTTACTACATTTTTTTTCACACCTTTTGCTTTTTTAATAAATGCTGATTCCGTTTTTATACAGTACAACTTAGACCGGAGACCTACGAATTCTGTCATAATTTCACCTCCTAATTCATCTTTAAATAAGCCCGGTATCTTTTTGTTTTTTAAAGGCAGACCAAATATATTGTCACAACTATAGTTACTGGTGTCAAAGAAGCTTAAAAAGTTATCTTTCAAATCATGATAAAAATCTTTCGTTTCAATCTTATAAACAAAGCTATCAGTATCGGTGTAGCAAAGTTGTATTTTATTTCCATAGTAAGGTTTTATGACAGAATAATGGAATTGATACATATGACTTTTAGATAGTTCTAAAACAGTAAAACCAATATAAATTGGCTTATCCAAGATAACCCTTTCAGGTTTCATTTGAACCGCAACTAAATTATTGGAAAAAATAGTAGCGCTGTGAAAATTAGGTCTCGCTATTAATTTGTCCGCTGAAATGAACTTTTTTGTCTTGTTAGATTTATCACACCACTTATTAACCAAGCGAACATCGACTCTTTTTTCACTGTCTTCCAATGTTTTTCCAAACACTGAATTATTCATCAACTTAAAAAGGTCTTGCTGAAAAGTAGTTACAGCTTGTTTTCTCAGTTCTGTGTTTAAATTGATATATTTAGCCAAAAAAGGGCTTTGTTTAAAAATTAAGGCGCGATGAATTTTATTTAAAACAAGACCATTATTAATGCATGTTTTCAAATAAACATAATGGATTACATACTGATATTTAGAATACAGATTAGGACAGAGTTTAGAAGTTTTACCTCCGAGTGGTACAAATTTTTCGGGACAAAAAGGATAATCGTTATGGTCATTATGTAGCTCCTCGGGATATGTTAAGTCCACTTCAAGAATATATCCGAACTCAGCATCATCTGCTACGTTCATGATATTTAACAAATCTACTTCGTATTCGCTTAAAAGTCTAAAATCTGAAACAGGTAAGTACTGACACATACTATAACCATACAAGTTATTGCAATCGATGTAAACTAGAAAAGAATCTGGTTCTGTAAAATCATATTGTGGCATATATTTATTGTTTGCACGAGCATATCGCGTTGAGCACATACAGATACCTCCCCGTATCCCTTTCTGTATAAAACGTATAATTTCTAAGTCAGTTAATAATTCTAACTGAATGCCGGTTTTAAGTAACATAGCATCGAATGAAAGACTTGGAGCTGTTAAGTAAAAAGCAGGATCTAATTGATAGTTCAATTTACAAATTTCACGGAAATTTTCAAATACATCAGTCAATAGCAATACATCGGTTTTTAGATAAAGGTCTGTGTACCCACCCATATCTTGTATTCTAAATGTAGACCAAACTTCCTGAGCATGAGTGTAATCTTTATCACTTATATCTTCATCAGTTAAAGAATTATAGAAACCTTTTTTGTGTGGAAGTTGTTTCTCGGAAAATGATTTCCAATGTGTCATATGATCATACGGATATACTCCTTTGCGTGTTAATAATTTAAATTCAGTTGCGTTTGGAAAATATTTTTTTAAATGCTTAAAATCTGTTTTATCTAACCCACTCGCTAATTTTTCCAAACTGGTTCCTAAGAATTGAAACGAATCGACAAATCGTATTTGAGCATATTTTTCATTCTTTAACTGTAAAAATTTTGTAAATGATACGTATTTTTCCTTATTTTTAGGTATGACTTTAACAGGTCCTAAACTATCGGCTAATTCTTTGATGAACAGATGACAGTCATAGCCGGATAGGTTATGGAAAAAAACGGGAACTAATTTAGGAACGCTAAACCGTAAGTTACAGTATTGATGCGCAGCACCTCGATAACTTCCAGTGAGGTGACAATGATCTCTCACTTTGTCAAAAAATAATAATTGCTTACAAATATGACAAACATCGGTACGCGCATAGGCCTCTGCGTCATATTCATCGAATTCCATCGCAATTTCTTTATCTAAGATGTCATAAATCTTTTTAACGTCAAAATACAGTTTATCAAGAAATTTTTGGACACAGTCTTTTCCTCGATACTGTACAAAAGAATTCAGACTGGTATCGTACGAGCACACTATGTGATAAGCAAAAGCTGATGGAATGTGCTGTTGACGCTGAGAAGTAAAACTTAATGAAGGGTCAGGCTCACAGCCATCGAACGGTATAAGAAGAGTTTCAAAGTCAGCATAGACCACAAAAGGAACGTCTTGCTTCCGTTCGAAATTTTTGAATTGTAGATAAGTTCCTTTCTCAGGCAGTACTGTACAAACGCCGCTGCATGTATGATTATCAAGATTAACTTCAGAAGTAAAAAATAGCAAGCAATCATCACAAAAATATAGTTTCTTATGATTTTTCGTAATTTGACTTCTTACAAGTCGAGAAAGTTTTTTATCAAAACAAAGTGACATAGAACATTATTTTCAAGTAGAAGCAAGTTAATTTTAGTTCTGGTTTTGGATTTATATCCAGACTTATAAATGGGACCTACAACTATCTGATTATTCTTTAATGAATATACGTTTACACTTAAATGTGGATTGTTTTGTTCGAATTTCGCGATATCCGTAAACGTTACTGGGAAAGATATATCGTCGGTGTTTAGGACCTGTTCAAAGTGCGGATACGACGACGTACGGTCACCGTTCTTTTTAGCCGGGTACAAAGCGGCAACGACGCTCCACAAAAAACAATATTCATCTTTATTCCTGATGTTAATACACGCCTTTTTCTTTTTTATCGCTAGTGGTAAATCTACATAAGTTGAACCAGACCCTCTTAGAGGATCATATCTATTAATGTTAACTTCTAAGGAAACATTACTTAAAAAAGTCCAACCACTGTCACGATCCTCAAATTCTTCAACTTTGTTCTTAATAGTATTTACGAGTGTTTCAAACAACTCGTTAAAATCAAAATTGCGATGAATCGTTAAATTTTTTGTAACAAACGACTTAATGTTATTTACCTCGTTCTTAAATAAAAGAAAATCGGCAAAATATTCAAAATTTACTTTTAAACATATATGCTTATTTAGAGACATTTGCAAAAGATTATAAATTTTAGAAAATATACTATGCAAGAATGAATCGGGTAAAGAGCATCGGTACTCATCTGTAGGAGTAATTCTGTATGTAACGATGCGACCTCTAAACGCACTCGCGAGTTCGACAACACCGGCGTCGTCGTGCGCCCGCGACACTGCGCACCTGCGCTTGTGCGCGCTGCTGCGCAGGTGTCCTACCCATTGTCTGCTGCCTAATTGCATCGAACACTCTGAGCAAAAAGGCATCGTAGCAATTCAGAAAAATAAAGTATACAACTTGTTACCTAACGCTAATCTATAGTCTTTTTAGTTAATTACTTATCCACTTAACTAAATGAATGATTACCGTACCTCATTAATACCTAAGTTACGACTGTAACTTTACCTGGACGTGGGCTCAAAAAAACCGGATTAAATATAAAAACCTATTGTAAAAAATATTTTACTTGCTTAGTTAATTTATTTATTTAATATTTGTTTTATTACTATAAAATACAGGCTTATCTTTAAACAACGACTTTGACCGCTTTAAAAACTGCTGCAAGTAGTCCCACTCGGGCTGGTCTGGCTCTAGCTGCACCTTGAGTGTGACAAGCGCCTTGGTGTACCGCTGGTCGGGCGCTACGGCCAACGCCTCGTCCGTGCTGTATACGCGCGTCTCCACGTAGTAGCGACCGTCGAGCGGAGTACGCCGCAGGAGCGTGCCGTGCGCGGTCTTGTTGGCGAGGCTGCTGTCGAGTCGTTTGCCCTGCCTGACGCGTGACGCACGCTCGGCTGTAACTTCTTCGTCGTCCGACACCAACCCGAACAAATTCAACGACTCCTTTGAGCTCGACTTAGCCTTTTTCGATGAACCAGACCTGTAAAAGACAAAAGAGATTGTATTATATCCTATGTTAGGACAATCAGCAAGAACGTGAAACAACTCAACAATAATTGATATTACTATGTTGTTGTAGAACGCAATGTTCCTATCCTACGATTGACACCTGCAATCTTCGAATTTATCTAACCCACTATGATCGATAAAGAAAACAACACTTCAATACAAAAAAAAACCCACTCTATCAGTGATGAACCTAAAACGAAATTACCACTTCACTTGCATAAATAACTCATATCTTACCTGATAGTATCGCGAGAGATTGGTTTTCTCTTAGGCTTAGGCTTCTGCGCTGGCTCGAACAGTTCTTGCTCGGAGTCAGACCTGAAAAGATAAATTTAATAATATTGTTAGTCTCCTAGCTAATACTGATCAGCAACAGCATACTAACACCATTCACTCATTCATAATCATTTTAGTGTTCAATTGTTATCCACTTCAATCTAATTCATTAATATGTGTACTGTTGGCATACCCTAATAAATAAATATTGTGGTATTATCACATAAAATCTTTACTAACGATTCGAAGATTTAATAAATACTATGACGACAGCATAAATTAAACCTTACCTGATGTTATCTCGAGATGTTGGTTTTGTCTTAGGTTTGGTCTTCTGCACTGGTTGGAAGACTTCAAACTCGGAGTCAGACCTGAAAAAGTAACGCAAAATTGAGTATCGGAAAAAGACAATGCATACTTACACTGATCCTTCATTGTAAGTGTGACGATCTTTAAAACTATCTCATTGTTATTTTCTCCGTACGAAACTTGGAGGAAATAGTAATTACAACCAACTATCAGTAAACCTTTCAAAGTACTTACATAATGAACACTCACAAATAAAGTACTGTGGCTGAAGATCTGGGTGCTGGGGAGACTCCTCGACGACGACTGACGACACTGTTGCAGCTAGTTCCTTGGCTCGAAGCACTTTGAAGAACAGAATGAACCACTACTCGAAAATTTCGCATTATATAGGAACTTATTGAAAATTCATCAATTTTTACTAGGGTTGTCACAAATGTATCTGTTTTTGAAACCTGAATAAGAAAAACTACAACGAAAAATAGTATTAACTTTAAGTCTAACACAAAGAGATCAATATGAAGTGATAGTCGATGCACTGTGCTGGTGCAAAAGTTGATGAAGGTTGATGAGCTGTTGACTGTACGTGAAAAAATTATCCTGAATGTTGTTTCAGTAAATCTACGTTAGTGAAAAACGTAATCAACTTTCATTAGAAAAAACAATTTGTATTTTTTTTAAGTAAAGTAGTTTATAAGTATTTTGTTTCTAGTTATTCCTTTTTTCTTTGTATACTAGTTTTAGTAAGACATTTCTGTGACGTCATTATTATGTCATCAATAATTAAAAATATTTGTTATTAAATAGAAAAAAACAATACAATGTATAATATTTATACATTGTTATTACAGATTTTGACTATTGTAACATTAAGCAAACAATCAATACCTATATGTTTAACAGGTCAGTACACTAGGATTGTCCTAAAACTAATTGAATACTATTACTACTAAAGTAAAATCTTACAGCAAAATCTTGTTGTCGACGTCCCACTACGACTGACTCTCTCTCGTCACTCGTGACAACCCTATCGAGAGTTGCGCGCTAGACATTTTTCGCCGTGGTGCCGTGTGCAATAACCTATTTAAATGACTTTACGTATTGACCTTTAATTTGCTCGTTAAAAACTTTCCATTCATTATTGAAATAATTCAATTTCAAAGATTTATTATTTAAACACAAATTAAACAAAACATCAATTAAATTTTATACATAAAATATATTTATTAGGGTAGTTTATTGACATAATTGTGTTTTAAACGAAAGAAATTCATTATTAGATTTTAAAATTAATGTAAATAAGATACATATATACCCACGTTTTTAACTAAGACGACATTTGTTACTAAAAAGTTTTAAAAAATGCAGTAATACCTTGTAAATGCATTTTTATAACTTTCAATGTATTTGAATTTTTTATATATTACTAGCTGTGCCGCGCGAACTACGTTTCGCCATAATAAAAAATAGTTTACGACCTATTCTCAGACCTACTGAAAATATTCAAAAAATTTCATAAAGATCGGTCAAGCCGTTTCGGAGGTGTTTGATAACAAACACTGTGACACGAGAATTTTATATATTAGATTTATGTTTCAGTGTTATTAAAACAAACCAAAAAATAAGAATGAAACATTATTAAACACGAAAACTTATTGCAATTTTAATTAAAGTACAATCAACAGCACATCAACCTACGATAAATATTTAATTGGGTCTTTGTTAATTAATATAATAATAGTTTCATTGATTGAAAATCAGTTGTTATGACCTTTAAGTTTTTGGATATGTCGAACTGCCTTTACCATTTTTTTGTCGAGGGGAACCGTACTCGCCGTTGGCTAGACGACGAGCGTGTATGGGGCTCCCAGCAGAGTGCCGGCCTAACCACTAAACCACCCCGGTATTCTCCCTGCCCTTATAGGCGCGCGTGATAGGGTCCACACTGCGACTTCCACGTAGTTAAAATGTGCATACGCTCATTATGCTGCTATTTATTTATATGCTTTATTATGTTAAACCTTATACATATTTAATTCAGACAGTAAGTAGGCATGCCTCCTACCCGGTGGATAAGTGACCTGGTTAGGGTTGAAGGAGATTCATAGGGAGGCCTATGTCTTCTGAGCAGAAGACCTAATGGCTGATGATGATGTTGATATTTGATTCTAATCGCTAGTCCATATCCAC
Organism: Schoenobius gigantellus; assembly: GCA_963935595.1. Lineage (NCBI taxonomy): Eukaryota > Metazoa > Arthropoda > Insecta > Lepidoptera > Crambidae > Schoenobius > Schoenobius gigantellus. The sequence continues at coordinate 6,126,727 of OZ012555.1, read as the reverse complement.
TTATTTAACTTACATATATTAATATCTAGTGAATGCTAATAAATAAAACCAAATTCAGTAAGTTGTACATATATATTAACCTTGGGCGTTAATAATTGTAATAAATAAATAATTGGGTTTAACCATTATTTCTATATAGGTTTTCAAACGAATAATTTACATTTTGATATATACTTACATATAAAATTAAGTATTTTTGCTATCATTTGGGTCCGTTTCTTTACACTTATATCAAACAAAACTGACAAGGATTATAAACATAAAATAAAAATCCTACGTCATATGGAGTACATCTTTTTGTCTATTTTTAGTGCAAGCATAATATATATTTCATCATAACGCTTTCTGTTTGTACGCTAATACTAGAAAAACCGCTAGTATAACATTTTTCACATTTAGGAATGTCGCAAAATCATTTAAACAAAGTGTCCTCTGTCCAAAGGTTCTCCGGAAGATATCACTCTTAGCGATAAGACTGTCGAAATTGTACATTTTAGCTTTGTAAAACTTCTGTAACTGTACTACTTTCGTGGTGAGTAATAAAGAGTATCTTTCTATCATCACTTCGTAGCCCAGGGTCTGATTTGCTTGGAATGACAATCACTCCAAAACATAGTTTTGACTGAGGTTTTTACAGCCGATCTGTCTGACGCCAACTTTCTTTGGATATAATAATAATAATGTCCTCCTAACCGATATTCGGTCACGGCGGACAATCTCCACAGAGACTAGCCATCTGCGCAGGAGATATTATAGGGCACAAGTGACTGCGCAAACGCAAGTGCACTCTCTGTTCCTTCACTCGCCTAGTCCGATGGGACGGTTAACCGACACGATCGGGGTGAGATCAGGCGCAGGACCCACTGTTTAACGTGCCTTCCGAAGCACGGAGGAGCTTGAGATGTTTCTTATTTTGGTCACCCATCCTAGGACTGACCACAGCGAACGTTGCTGTGGTCAGTCAAACAAAACCGTATTTCTAGCTGCAATATTCAATTCAATTTAAAATAATTATTTTTGAAGACAAAACAAGTGTAATTAGGTCGCGGACGCCGCGGTCACACCGGACGCGGCGAGCCATACGACACTAAGAATTTGCTGACAGTAAATACTTAACTACTTAATGGCGCAACGAGCCATATGACGCTAAACATTTGCTGACAGAAAATACTTAACTACTGAAATGGTTAGATTTGAAGTAAATTATTTTGAATGATAATTTATCAAAACATAACCAGCAATCGCTGGTTCGAATCATTAGGTGATTTTGTACTTAAACACGGAATAATACGAGCGTAAACTTCTAAACTGAAAATTTACTTTTGTAACTGTAAAAATCTGCTACCACGTGTTTTATTGTTCCTTATAGATGGAGTGAAATCGTGTCTGCGATTGAACGAGATATAGAAGGAACAATAATACACTACTTATTCGAGTGAATATTGTGCAGTGAAAGTGGTGTTTTTTGGTGCACATTCATGTTGACGGCAAGAAATAAGGGTTTTGTGGTGTACATGACAGTGAGTTTTTTTTTTGTGGATTTTCCACTTCCGTCACCACCGTCAAGATAAGGTTTGGTTTTTTAATAAGAACAATTTGTATTTTTTTTGTCATAAATAAATAAATTTTTCTACAGTCAACTTCAGTTTTTTATTATTTTTTAATAAGTTGAAGGAAAAGCAGATTACACACCTTGTAAGTGAGCTATTAATTGTAGTGCTTTTTCTTGCTAAATTGTAGAAATATAGGGAAATCTTAAAGTTGAAAGAAAAAAACAAACTTATTCCTTTAGTCCGATACATAATGAAAAGCTTTATTCTGGTAGGTACATAACTAAAATTCACTTATGTATAATGTTACTGAAGTAAACAAAATCCCTGCAAAATGAATGCAAAGCACGTAACTAAATCTTTAATTGATACAAGCCAAGGGCAGGATGGTTCAGGTTTGTTTGATCAATCTCGGTAGGTAAAAATCAGGAACAAATTGGGTACAAAACTATAAAATGAGGGGCAATAAAGTACACCAACAAATAGTTATAGGTTAATTTTTTTTTAAATTAGTAGCTCTCCCCGGAGCCGTTGTTAGTAGAGCGTACCTTCGATGCTAAGTTTCTGCGATCACGGGTCAGAGATTTAAAATTCCAGTATCTTAGATTATTCTCTGTTTCTAATATTACTTGTGTAATTCCACAGAATTCCTCCTTGATACTAGGTTATTTTGTTATGGTTTCTAGCTGTAAGGTCAAGCAGCGGAGCCCTACGGCCTCCGGTAACTGCCCTGGAGATTCATAGCACAGTGTTAGGTTAAAAAATATAATTAAATATGCCTATGATCTTAGGGTCAGTGGGTCTAACACTGAGTTCTGAAGGAATCCCAGTCAATACATTTGAATTTCATGTAATAAACATTGCAAGTTAATTCCAAACATAATTTTCAATGAATTGTCAAAGTTTCTTATTGGTTAGTTAATAAAAAGGACATATGGAGGGGAGAGCACCTATTTTGTGTATAATTACTGCTATTAATAAAAAGAAAACAGCTTAATTTGTGAGTTATTTGCCAAAGTATGATGTGAAACTCAACATAGGGAAAATCTAGAATTTAACATGAAATTCACAAGTGTTACTCAATATATGCATTAATCCCACTAAAATGCCGCTTACTATCAGGTTTTTTTAATGAAATAGGAGATGAAAAAGGCGAATTTTGGAAATGTAATATGTTTGATTTAATAATCAATATACCCACTAATAAAAATAAAATTAACAAAATCTGTTTTAAATCATGAAATATAATAAGTTAATTAGATAGCTTAGTGTGGGCGGAGTATTATCTATTGATATAATCTATTTATCCAACTAATTCAATGAATCGCGCGCCGGCGATTAAAAATATGATTTTCCTGAGCTTTTGCTCGCCAAACTGAAAACGAAAATAACTGACTTTTGAAGTCTCACTGTAGCTTTTCAAATTAAATTCACACGGAAAACGGGAGAAATACCTATGGATTTTATTCGCAGAAATGAATTTAAATACTTTATGATCTTCGAATCAATAACAAATTTCTTCGGTCGATGTCTCACAGACTAACCAGTTCGGAGATCATAACATAGACGAAAGACGCGTTCAAAGACTAGGGTGAAAAATGGGCGCGTTCTATTTACGCACATACTAGAATCGAGGTCCGTTCACCGAATGTTAAGCGTCGTATTGGCGACGGAACCTTCCCTAAAACCAAATTCATTTCACAACATGTGTGTCATGATGTGTCAAGTCAACATACGGATCTTTCGAAATTCTACAATTCACAATAAGTATTTCCAGCCAAAGTTATAAGTTTGGTTGGAAAACAAAACGTAATGTAAATTAACCATAAACAAACTGTGAATGCTTTCCGAATTCTATTCGACGAAACCATAATTATATGATCTGTAGCTTTAAGTGTACTTTATTATGATATGTCTCAAAAAATGATCAAAACAAACGGTCTAAATGTCAAATTCCGAATTTTGAGAAAATCAACCCACCTAAAGGGGAGCACGGGATTTTGGGCGAAAAAAAACTATCTTTGTAAATAAGGCCAGGATAAACGCGAGATTTATTTTGTTTATGCCAAAATCGAATAATGACCAAAGATAATTGCAAATGTCAATGACGTGACGTGAAACGACGTTGACGTTGACACTTGACATTGACATTGTGAAATTCATTGACAAAGTTATTGTAATTACGATTTTAGTTGTGAAATTTGTGTTAGAACTACAGTGAAAACAAAGTGTTTTTGCAAAATTAGTGTTTTATGAAATTTTAAGAAAAAACGGTGTTACATAATGCCCTCGGGTTATTAGTGCCCTCGAGCAAGTGCTCGTGCACCAAACATCCGCGGGCATTAATAAGTCACTTAGCGCTTAGCGCTCGGTGTAACAATATACTATTTCTAAATCAAACCGAATAGCCGTCGAAGTTAAACAAAAAAATTTAACAGTGCTTTATATATGCCGCCGCGTCAGTCATATTCTTAGCTTTTGTCTTAAATACTACTTCTAGCTAATCGAGCATTTCTTGTATTCTAGTGATGCATTCTATACTGCACAAAAGAAATATGCATAAAATTTGAATTTACATTTTATTAATAACACATCATAGAAACATTTAAAACCTTTGAAATTGTAAAGAAACGGTCTAATTATGATGAATCTTTAAAAAGTCTAATTATTGATAATTGCTTTACGTCTCTTTCTTATAAAATATATGTTTGTATCGGTATTATAATGGTGGACGAGTGCAATGACGTCACTAGCAAATAAAAGCTTTTTAAACTTGGTTATTTTTTAAGTTATTAAAAAAATCACGTGGTTGTTTGTCAAATAAAAATACTATGTAATGTAACAATTAAAAAGTGTCCATATTTACATACAAGTAAAGATACAATAAAAAAAAGCAATGAAGTCATAAAGCTGTATCTTTATTGGTTGTATTACTGTAGGTACTTACCTCAGTTTATAAATCAATACTTATTTGTAACCTAGCAAAAAGTATATTGCATACGATATAAAACGTCCTTTGTACTGTTATATTTTTACTGTGCGGCACATGATGTTGGCGCCTGTTCAGTGGCCGCGTCCGCGCTAACGTCATGTACAAATGAACGGTGTGAAGTGCGGAACATATGGGCTTGCACGTGGAAATTCCTCGCCTTAACTTGAAATATACGGTAAGAGACCATTATCTGAAGTGAGATTTGTTTAGTCTGTACTTGTCAATGTTGTTAATAATCTATATTGTGAGTGGAGCCTTGCCGCCTTTTGGAGAGTATTGACAGATGATTGATGAGAGAAATAAAAGTCACAAGTTTAAGCTTCAAACGCTATTTATTTATTAATTCAGTACATACAACATGGTGGCAGCGGAAAACAAATAGTGTCGAAGTCATCTGTATTTGAGAAAGTCAGTCAGTCAGTGTTTAAGAACATATTATCGTAAAAACATGAAGTCTCAACAAGAGAGTGAAATGGCAAGTTCTAGTACCAACAAGTTACATCTATCACCCCCAGGCTTCTTTAGTTTTCTTCCCGAAGACTGGAAACTGTACAAGTCAAGATTTTTGAGATATATGAGTTTATCAGGAAACGATAAAAAGGACGATAACCTTAAAATAAATTGTCTATTATATTGCATGGGGGAAAAATCTGAGGAGATCATAATTCAATTTGGGAAACAGACAGATTATGAAGATCTTTTAGTCAAGTTCGATAATTTTTTTGCACCGAAGAGAAATGTAATTTACTCCAGATATAAGTTTAATTACAGATGTCAAAAGGAAAATGAAAAAGTTGATGAATTCATCACAGACTTGCATAAATTAGCAAAAGACTGTGAATATGGCAAAATAGAAGAAGATCTAATCAGAGATAGAATAGTTATAGGCATTAAAGGCAAAAGTACAAGAGAAAGGCTGTTATTGCAAAGTGAACTCACACTTAGTGAAACTATAATAATCTGTAGACAAGCTGAAATTCAACAACAAGAAACTAAATTAATGGATAAGGAAGAAACTGTGGAAATAAATAAAATTAGAATCAAACAGAATAATTGTTGGTTTTGTGGTCAAGAACGTCATCCAAAAGACAAATGCCCTGCTTCAAAAGCAACCTGTTTTAAGTGTAAGAAAGTGGGCCATTTTTCTAAGTTATGCCGTTCCAGATTGGTCCGAAGAGTAGAAAAAGCAGTAGAAGAGCCTGAGATTGAGGTTAGATTTTGTAGAAAAATTCAAAACTATATTATTGAGGTTGGAGTTTATAAAAATAACTTATTTATTGAGAATTTAAAATTTTTGATAGATACAGGAGCCGATGTAAGCGCCATTTCTGAGAGTTGCATAAGACAATGGAGTGACATGTACCGACACAGTGAAGGGACCAGATGGATCAAAACTTGATGTTATTGGTACCATACAGTTAAAATTAATTTATAAAAATAAGATATATCAAGGTAAGATTTATGTTGTTAAGGGACTAAAAACTGCAATACTAGGTCGTCCGGCAATTGAATGTATGAAAATAATAAGCATTTATTCTATTTCTAACAGTGATACTAACACTACTTGTAATGATTATCAATGGATCGAAAAAGATTTTCCAAAAAATTTTAAAGAGCTAGAAGTATTTAAAGATGAGTTTAATATTAAATTGATTAATAATCCACAGCCCTCCATACAAGCATCCACGAAATGTTTGAAATCCACGAAATGTTTCAATACCATTACTACCTAAAGTAAAAGAGGAGCTAGAGAGACTTGAAAAACTAGGTATAATTAGTCCTATAGAGGAAGCAACGGATTTCGTGTCACCTATAGTAGTGGTTGTAAAGAATAATAAAATAAGAATTTGTGGAGACTATACAAAAGTCAATAAAAATATTTTGCGCCCAGTATATCCTATTCCTAAAGTTGAAAATACACTAGCTCAAATTAAGGGATCAAAATACTTTTCTAAAACGACCTTCGATGCGACCTCTGGGTTTCACCAAATAATGCTTAATGAGGCGTCTAAAAAGTTAACAACCATAATTACCCCATTTGGGCGATATGTATATAAAAGATTACCATTTGGTCTTAACTGTGCACCTGAGTTTTTCAGTATGAAATTTGTAAATTTGTTTAAAGATCTAGATGTAGCTATTCACATGGATGATATTTTGATTCACTCCGCTCAAAAGGAAAACCATGATAAAATTCTTAGGGAAATCCTCAAACGATTGAACAATGAAGGATTGACTATTAATAAAAATAAATGTTTATTTGGTGTTACAGAAATATCATATTTAGGACACATTATTAATGCCGAAGGAATCAAAGTAGATCCAGAGAGGGTTAAAGCAATCAGTAATTACAAAGCTCCTTCTAACAAGAAAGAATTAATGCAGTTTTTAGGTATGGTTAATTATGTAGGTAGATTCATTCCAAATAAATCTCACATATTACAACCACTGCACTCATTATTAAAGCAAAGTCATGTGTTTATTTGGGGACCACCTCAAATAAAAGCTTTTAACGAAATAAAGGCAAAATTACAAACCGCGCCCACCTTAGCCCATTATGATCCTCAAGCAAAAACAATTGTCGCAGCAGACAGCAGTTCTTATGGATTAGGTGCTGTTTTAATACAAGAGAACAAGTTTGGCAATCGGTCAGTTGTTATGTTTGCTAGTCGTAGTCTGACAGAGTCTGAAAAACATTATGCACAAATTGAAAAGGAGGCCTTGGCCTTGGTGTGGGCGGTTCAGAAGTTTGAAGATTATGTTGTAGGAATTCACATACAATTTGAAACTGACCATAAACCCCTTTTACAAATTTTACAGTCAAAATCATTGCTAGACTTAAGTCCTAGGCTGTTGAGATTTAGATTAAAATTAAGCAGATTTGATTATCATGTGCAATATATACCTGGTAAAGACCAAACAGTGGCTGATGCTCTGTCGCGCCAACCACTTGAGCATAACGAAGAAGAAATTCAAATTGATAATGACTTTGACTTAAACATGTTTTTTAGTGAAACAATATCAAATGAAATTGTGAAAAAAATACAAATAGAGCAATCAAAATGTTTAATATGTAAAAAAATCAAAGAATATACTATTAATGGCTGGCCTAGTCAGAATAAATTAAAAGAATTAAAAGCTTATTTTCAGTATAAAAATAATTTCTCTATAGAATCAGAATTGCTTTTGTATAACACCAGAATAGTTATTCCTGAGAATATGCAACAAGAAATATTAAATAGAATTCATGCTGGGCACTTGGGCATTACTAAATGTAGAAATAGAGCTAGAGAATCAGTCTGGTGGTTAGGGTTATCACAACAAATAGAAAATAAAATAAAATCATGCACTAAATGTATTGAATTATCTAAAAACCATAAAGAACCTATGATTGTTGAAGCAATACCAGATCGGCCCTGGCAAAAAATTGGCATAGACTTGTTTAAATTTAACCACAACTGGTATATGGTAATGATAGATTACTACTCACGGTTTATAGAGATATCTAAACTGACTAATCTAACTGAAGAAGCTGTAATAGTACAATGTAAAAATGTATTTTCTAGATATGGAATACCTGAAGTGGTTAGATCGGATTGTGGAACTCAATTCAAATCAAAATTTAACCTTTTTTCTAGAGAGTATGGGTTTAAATCTGTGACAAGCAGTCCATATTTTGCCCAAAGTAACGGTATGGCAGAATCAGGTGTAAAGATAGCTAAATCTTTATTAGCAAGGAATGAAGATATTTTTATGGCATTATTAATCTATAGGAACACTCCCACAGAAACAGGATTTAGTCCATCAGAAATGATGTTTAATCGGAAATTAAGAGATAACTTACCTATTATTCCTAGCAAATTAAATAGACCAGTGATAGTTAACAACAAACAATTACAGGAGTCTAGGACATCTAAGAAGTACAAAGATGCTTATTATTTTAACAAGCGGCATAGAGTTTTTGACTTGCGAGAATTAAAGGAAAATGAGAGAGTTTGGATTACAGATTTGAAAATGTATGGTACCATTAAAAGAAAGGGTGATACACCTCGTTCATATATTGTTGATACTGATAAAGGAAAATTTAGGAGAAATAGAGGTCATTTATTACAGGCACCCTCTGAAATGTCATCAGGGGAGCCCAGTTATAATGTTGATTCAGAAAATACTAATTACCCAGATACTGATTGTATAGAAAACTGTTGTGATTATATGTGTGATGATTCTAGTAATTATGCAAATGATAGTTTAAGTAATTCTGGTTCTTTAGATGTAAGAACAGACAATAGACTTGCAGATACTCCTAAAAGCTTGCCTAAAAGGATTGTTAAACCTCCAGCTTATATAACGGATTACCAATTATATTGTATTAGTAAATAATTTATTTTAAAATTAAATTCTTTGCACCTATTGTTCTAAATGTCGGTAAAAGGGAAAGATGTTTAATCTGTACTTGTCAATGTTGTTAATAATCTATATTGTGAGTGGAGCCTTGCCGCCTTTTGGAGAGTATTGACAGATGATTGATGAGAGAAATAAAAGTCACAAGTTTAAGCTTCAAACGCTATTTATTTATTAATTCAGTACATACAACAAGATTTGAAGTTCAAGGGTTGATTCATGTGTATAATTGTTGGTACATTAGATATGACGGCGCAGCGGTGGCGCCATCTAGTTTCAACTAGAGAAATTACCAGGCAGGAGTCGCATATCGGCGCTAGATGTAGGTACGGACGAGAGTGTAATCACTCTGACGGAATGTCAGTTCCGTTTTAGCGTATCTCTTTTTAGTCTGTGGTTTTATCAAGTGGTCCAATGTGGACAGGCGCGTAAATAAAACTAGGCACTTTTTAAATAATGGTTGGCGGAGCAAGACGGTAGTGACAGATCGTCTACGTCCGATTTAAATCCTACGCAATTTTGTGCATCTTGCCTTGCAATTGATTTCTGTAATTGATTCTGTGATTAAAATAGTGTGATCTCTGATATCCGGGCTTTATTTTAGAAAAAAAAAGACTACTACAAATACCCACGCAATGTGAGTAACTCTGATAAAGTTAACGAAATGCATTTAGATATATTGTTAACTTTATATTGTAATATTGTTTTTGAGTGCTAGAGAATAAAACGTTTATTTCATTGCAGTAAGTGACAGCAGAACAGTCTTTAAAAACGAGTTTTGCTAGCAACATTTGTCCATAGCATAATTTAAAATTAGGCTCCAAAAACGGAACTAAGCAGAGCACATCACACTTCGTCCATGAGCAAACGGACGTACTTTACATGCGGTATGCACGGAAATCGTTTCCATTCTCAGGATCATCAGCATAAAATTTCACATACGGAAATGCATAAATATTTATCGACTCTGTATATGAGCATATAAAGAACGAAGCTTTTATGCGTTCAGTCCCATTCGATAATAAATCGATAAAATTACATTATGTTGTTACGAGTACATACAGCTTGTTATACTGTTATATGTCGGTCTGGTACATTTTTACTCTGAATTGGATATTGAGAATTTTTGTGTGAAATTTACAAGTATATGAAACTAATCTTGAAACTGTCTTTGTCTAATATATGAAACTGTCTTTTCTTCTTCGTATTACCCAAATTTTAAATATAAAGAATGTATAGAGTATTACCCAGATGGCGTCCAGAAGTTAATTTTAGGTGACGCTGAAACCTTAACATCATATTAGGACGCATGGGAACGAGAATTTTGATAGCAGAATCTAACATACATGTTCTACTTGGTATAAGGGGGAATTGCTATTCCATATGAAAGAAATCCGGATTTAGTGGACAGATTTTATGTTCAATTCGAATAATCCTGTTTATTTTAAAAAAAATCTTTGATGTGTAAATAATCAAACAAATATTTTTATATAAAAATCTCGCCACAACTTTTCAGTGTTAGTTGGAGCTCGAACCTTGCGTTTGTTGGAACTTCGCGCTAGTAATAATTATAACTGATTTGAAATCCGAATTTCAAAATTAAGCCAAATAGGTACAGCGAATAATCCAGATTTGAACAATCGGGATTATTTGAATTATTTGGTTTGTGTGAATCTTAGTATTAGCAGCATCTCGTGTGGGTTCATCGTATCCCATACGTGGTACCCCCGGTAAGCAAAACCAAAAGTAAATTAATAGATAGCATACATTTAGTATATTTACTTTAAGGTCACTTGTAGGAAAGCTAACAAACAGATCTCTTCCAGGTCCATCCAGAGGTCTTTTTTCTAATAATAATGTCTGTCACAAACTTGCATTTCCTATCTTATTCTTTGCACTTAATTATCTGCTAACAGGCGTTGAATTAGTAATGTGAGATTACTGTTGTAATGTGAGATTACTATTGTAATGTGAGATTACTGTTCTAATCTCATATTACTGATGTAGTGTATTGTACGTGTAGTTTAACTCTGAGTTCGAGTTAACTTTAATGTCAATTAATTAATTATTATTATCACGTTGTCGACGCGTATTGAATGAAACGATCCTAATGGAACATTAAGCACTAATAAAGGCAACTACTTTATTATTAACACGTGTTGATAGAATTGCGCCAAAGCCCACTCGGTCTCTTCATTGTTTATCGCAACATCTATCTAGATCGCTCTTAATCGCAGCCAAGGTATATTCATGACTGTTTTATAAAGAAGAGTGGTCAGAGAGTCTTATATCGATGCCGCAATAAATGCCAAACTATGGGTGATTTGATGTTGTGTTTAACAATAAATGTACCCAAGCTGTATTTAGTAACTCTCCAATTTCCTATTTTGTGAAATATATTTTAAAACGTAGACTCTCTGCTAGTGCACCGCTAACGATCCTTTTGAGTGAAACAGGAAGTCAATTAGAGATCTTAATTCGACATCTCACGATAAATTGGTATGGTAGAGATCTCTATAAGAGATAAGCCCACCTTTGTAGGTAGTAGGTACATCTTTTTTTATATCACTGTCGGGATCAATAAAGTCCAATTCACCGAACGCTACTCCCCTGACACAGGCCCAGCAGTACAAGCAAACTTGATCCAGGAACCAGGTCAGGGCTATATTTCCCAGTCGGTGGTTGGTCCGACTGGGCTTATCTCAACTGTTTAGAGAAGACCGTCAATAAAAGGCACATCTACATCTACCCTAGCGCCTGCAGTGGAAGGATGTCAAGAAGGTCCTCTTTCAGCACTCGCTCCGCAGCCTCCGCCTGCAAGATTCCATCTTCAGAGAAAAAGGTTGTCACCTGCTTCTCCATACCCACTTGTTAAGAGTTGTTACCTACTTGTAGGGACAAGATGAGGTTTACAGTTAAAGACTATGGTGTGCCTGCTTAAAATAATTATTACCTTGCTGGCGAAGCAACAATCTTAACTTGAGTTCAGACAATTAGACCAAATACAGCGAGTCCCTCTGTGGTGGAAGAATACAGGTTCAATTTGTTTTCATTTTCAGCCTTCATGTCACTTTTCATGAGGTGAGACGAAAGTCCAGCTCATCTGTCGCGAATAAATAAGACATTCTGAAAAGTTAAAAGAAACTTAATATAAGGAAATTCCCAAATAAGCCCTCTGTCTATTTGCACATCATTATACTGACTCCGGATTGATATTTCTTGGGGCAGCGCTTAAACTAATTATTAATTTGATTTGTTCCTAAAATAATCAGCCGTATCTTAAGTCTTTCACCCCCCGATTGACGTGAAATGAATACTTATAATAGAATCAATATTCGTATCCGATAATCGTTTAACACGGGGTAGGTGATATTGAAAATTTATCCCTGCAAGGTGACATTAAATAAAATCTTGCCCGGAATCACTTTATGCAAATATTTTACTGTCCAGCTTACCCAGACCCTTGTAGTCTTCGCACAAAAGGCCTTCGCCATATTAAGCAGCGGCGCATGACGACCCCAACGAAGCTCCACAATTTTGGTCGTTTACGCTATATAGAATAACTGGATTAAAATACGATTACAAGCGGAATTTAATTGCCTTCTTAATATACTTTCAATTTTATTATCTCAGGCGCCAAAATATCCCCTCCTTTTCGGAGATGTGAAATAAAATTACTCTTCTTGGTAAGAGAGAAAATCTTCAAACATCTAACGTAGTAAGATCTTATCTATGTAAAGTTATGAGACATTTATTATGATTTTTAATTCACTTAATTTGATGAAATTACCTCCTTACTTTTCATTAATGCGCCATCTTACTCTGTCAGCATACTGCCGACATTTTGTAGTAATCGGATTTATTCAGCTCCGATTAACTATCAATAATGTCCGAATAAAAGGAGATTTCTCTAGAGTGGGTACTTTTTTTAACCGACTTCAAAAAAGAAGGAGGTTCTATGTTCGGCTGTATCAATTTTTTTAATGTATGTTCACCGATTACTCCGCCATTTATGGATCGTTTTCAATTTTTTTTTGTAATCGAAAGAGTATACTCTCGAGGTAGTCCCATTGTCACCATATTATGGTCTGATGATGGGATCCCATGAAAATCGTGGGGAACCCTTGTACTTCATAGGCACATCAAACGTGTTTCATGTTTTTTCTTAAGATATTCAGGTAAGTATTTGCGTCTGGTAGTAATCATGTTACTGAGCTGATGATAGAAGGTTTTTTGGTGGATCAGGAGTTCGGGAATAATTCTTTCAAAACTGTTTAGAGCGAAAGACGTTTTATATTAAGTTATTTGTATTAACTAAAAAGATTGAAAAAAATTTTTTACAAAGAAATAAAACCGACTTCAAAAACACCAAAAAGTCATAAATAATATAAGAATACATACAACATCACAGTTTTATATTGAAGTCGGTGCCAAGCAATGATTACCTTGAAAGTGTTAAAAAATATAAGAATAATTGATGTACAGTTACGTAAAAGTTAGCATCGACATCAATATAAAACTATTATTTATGACTTTTTAAGTCGGATTTTTTTTTAATTTACGAAGTGGACTGCTATTTCCCACCGTACCTGTCTATGGCTAGACGAAAGGTGTGTGCGAAGCATACCCACTAACTAAACCAACCTCTATATCCATAGTCAGAGTGATCCGGGGTTTGGGTAGCCCCAATTCTCCGGACCACCCCGGGACAGCCAGGCCAGCTACGGGCCGGGTCTTATTGCCTTTGGGGTTATTACCCTGAACGGGGGGGTAATACATAGCCACACAGGGGGGTCTATAATGGCACGCATCAGGAGCCACCCTATCGCTCAATCGGACTTTCGCAAGCCACCTTCCATTACCGCCCAACAGTCTGCGTCAGAGAAAACCTACGCTTCCAGCTGTCCGACGCAAGTCATCGCCCCTCTTTGTTAGCGACAGAAATAATTATAGAACAGATATAAACTAAGCGCAGTTGAAATTGGCTCTGTATTATAAGATGTACATATTATTATTAGTAGATACCTATCGAAATTGCAAAAAATGTCAGCTAGTAACAACCGAAATGCGACTAGAATTATGTTCTCAACAACCTCGTCCTACACTCCGCTTTCCCAAACATGGTCTCCCTCCACTCTACTCTCGCCTGCTCCAATGATTGTTGGTTCTGCAACAGATATGGCCAGGGCATCAATTCAACATGCCTATTTTCAAAGCATGCCGGTGAATTTCGTACGTCGGATAGCATCAGTTTAAATTTACCTCATTATATCATAATAAATCTGTTATATTTCAGTTCAAAGTTAATCCTTTGTTTATTGTACACTATTATTATAAAGAAAGAAAGATTTCAAGTATGTAACGAATAAACTCAAAAACTGATGGACCGATTCCAAAAATTCTTTCACCATTGGAATGCTACATGATCCCTGATTAATATAGGCTACAACATTATTTTTCCTATGGGAAAATATAAAATTCTCATGGGAAAACAAAAATAACGCTGGCAAATCTGCGAAAAATAAAGCTAGTACAATAAATTTGTTACCTTGTTACGGCTCAACCTTGAAATCATTTTTTATAAAATTTGATACATAATGTATGTTAAGTTGAAACCTTGAGAAGGACATTGGCTACATTTCGTTGCGAAATGAAACTCGAATTGGGGGAGAAATAGCAAATATGAAATCTGTAAAATCCTTATTGAAACTTATCGAAGTTCTCAGTAACCGTTAGTTCTAGTATTAATGTATTTTGGCAGTATTGACGTACCTAATGATTATTTGCTTATGACGTAGCAACTGAAATATTACAGCAATCGACCAAATAATTAGTTCTGGCTTCGGTTTGACAAACTCGAGGCTTTGATGATAAATTATATTGAGACATTAATAATGCTATGAATAACGTAGTATGTTCATTGGGGTTCAAATATAGATAATCGGCAATGCTAATTGCGTGATTGAGAATTTATAATTTCAGTTACCTACTCAGCGCGTTGAATGGAACATTAGTATGATCATAATTTAATGAAACGGTTTGATTTTGAATGTGCTCCTTCCCGTACCATAATCGGCACTTATGGTTGTCAAGTAAAATATTGAAAAACGCCGAACGAAACGCGAAACTTATGCCGTATCGAGCTACATAAAAAAATGTAACTGAAATATTGGTATCATCATCAACACATCATATACACGCCATTGAACATGAAGAAGTTCCGGTGGAGGTTTAACCGGGTACCACGACGTAGATAACGCATGAACGATCGAAAAGTGGGCTGGTGAAGAACTGCTCAATCGCGACTCGTGCAGTTCTTTTCCATAGTGAGTGATTAGCTGTCGGCACGTAAACATACTGAAGTGTGCATTCAAAAGTTGTGGTAACAATAGCCAGAAACGGCAGAAAAAAGACGGATTTCATATTTTGCGTGAGTAAACTCATTACACATCGTATCATGTATTCAAATATTCGATTTATACGTAAAAACCATTCAAAAACAATTATTTTAATCATAAACATGTCGCTTCGCGTCAGTGTCAGTACATCACAATCGTCTCGCTCGCACCGGCGTCGTATCACGATGTGTTATCTCATTCATGCGTTGGAGCGACAACACGATAAGCAATTTCAAGCATTATGTTTGAGAGTATATAAAGTTGATATTTTCTTGTAGCAATTACTAAAACGTCGTTTGATTTGTGGCTAGGTATGAAATGAGGTAACTTCCCACGGTTGTACTTAAAATAGTTGCCGTAATAATGCAGAATAAGGTTGAATTCGATAAATACGGTACTAATTACGGTAATTTTCATTCGGGCGTTCATATTCAAGTATATATCAGCGAGTACAAATTTGCAGTCAATAACAAGCAATACAACAAATGTTACTTGACTAATTTATTTAAATCATTTTATGAAAACAATAGTCTGCTATCAATATGCACATATTTCATCAGGACAACCCAGCTGGCATTAAACGTTTCATATTACATGCACTTAAATTTAATGTATCCCATGTTACACTACTTAGTGTGCCAGAACTACAAACAAAGTAAAGATTGCCTATATACATCTTGCTATGGGCTGTACGTGTTCATATGTGTGTTTGCGCATGTATACAGGGCCGTCTTTCACCTCTTAGAGGCCCTGGGCACATTAGAATAATGGGCCCCCTGTGACGAATACGCCGCCAAATTATTATACACGATTACGCCGCCAAATGTGGATCGATTTTTAACCGAATTCAAAAAAGGAAGAGGTTTTCTAAATTCGATACGTATGTTTTTTTTGTGTGTATGTTACGCGATTACTCCGCCAATTGTGGACCGATTTCCAAAATTATTTTTGGATTCGACAGAATATACTCCTGGGGTGGTCTCGAGGTTACCAAAGTCAGGGTCAAATGATGGGATCCCATAAAAATCGAGGAAAAACCTTAAATTTTTAGGTGTATCCAACGTGTTTTGTGTTACGCGATTACTCCGCCAATTGTGGACCGATTTTCAAAATTCTTTTTGTATTCGATAGAGTATACTCCTGGGGACTCCTAGAGTCACCAAAGTCAGGATCAAATGATGGGATACCATGAAAATCGAGGGAAACTCTTAAATTTTATAGGTACGTCGACCGTGCTTCATGTTTTTTCCGAAGTTATTCACGTATTTGCGTCTGGTAGTTATGAACCGAGCTGATGGTGGAAGGATCCTTAACTTTCGGACTTGTCTTGACCTGACCTCACCTTCGGTAAGCAGGTATTAAATTAAGGTCCAAGGTCAGGTCAGGAAGGTGAGGTGATATTAAATTAACTGAAAAGTTAAAAATAATGTAAGAATAGGTACAGACAACATCACGCTTCTATATTGAAGTCGTTGCCGAATTTTAAGACTTTCTAGGAGATCATTGTTTGGCACAGACTTCAATATAGAAGCCTGATGTTGTCTGTAACGATTCTTACATTATTTTTTGTAAAATATTTTTTATCAAAATTCTTTTTGTATTCGATAGAGTTTCCCTCGATTTTCATGGGATCCCATCATCAAACCTGACTTTGGTGACCTTGGGACCACCCTTACCTATACTCTATCGAATACAAAAAGAATTTTGAAAATCGGTCCACAATTGGTGGCGTAATCGCGTAACATACACACAAAAAAAACATACGCATCGATTTGAGAACCTCCTCCTCTTTTGAAGTCGGTTAAAAACTAATCGAACTTGGAAATTTTCGAAAAATTCAAAAAGAAATATCTCTGAAATCGTGATATTTTCACTATAGTCAAAATTTGTGGTAAGGGAGGGCATGATAAAGTCCATCTATAGTTACAGGTTTATCCATTGTTTTAGGGACACTCTGTATAGTATGTATAATGCGAAAATAGAGTAGCTATCGGTTATTGCTTGGTAATCGAATAGGGACTAGGGGGCCCCAGTCCATCGCGGGGCCCTGGGCACGTGCCCAGTGTGCCCAGTGGGAAAGAGGGGCCTGCATGTATACTTTATTTGTGGTAAATTCCTGTGTTTTTATTTGTGTCTTCGTGAATATAGTGCGAGAAATATAGCAATGCCATTAAATCAGTAGATATTATTATCTTGACAGAATGCCGAATTGACCTTAACAAACCTCTTCCACAAATAACGGACTACATTTCTTACAGTACGGTAAAAAAACAAACCAAAATGACGGAGTAGTAGTTTTTATTAAGGAATATCTTCAACATAAGATAAATGAGGTCACACTCCACGGGGCATCTTGCTTGGAAATATCAATACTAAGTTTTGTAATACTCTGTATATATCGCTCACCATCTGAAAGAAACCCAATTGAATTCATTCAGTCTCTCGATCGTCACATTACCCAAAACTATCCAAAAGACCACAATAACATAATTATTACTGGTGATATTAACATCAACATTATGGATGGTAATAGAGGATTGTGAAAATTATCTTGATGTGTTGGCTAGTAGTGGCATTATCCCAGGTCACACGCTTGACACCAGAATAAATAGTTGTATTGACCATGTTATGATGAATTTGGATCCAAGACTTTATAAAGCTTACGTGTATGTCCTAAATACAACTGTAACAGACCATAAAATGGTATGCTGTTTTATTTGTGGTATAAATAAAATAAAAACTGCTAATAAATTGAAATCAATTATAAACTTTCCCAATGCGCTGAATGATCTAAAATCTAAGATTACTGACGAGATAATGAATATACACAGCGCAGCCACTTTAAGTACTAATATTGTCGATACTATTTCCAAGATAATTACAGATAATACCAAACTTGTAAAAATTCCAAATAATAAAATTATAATTAAACCATGGATAACATCTGGTATATTAAAATGTATTAGAAATAGGAACAAGTTACAAAACCAACTCCGAAAAGACAGCACGAATGAGGTTCTAAAGATTACATATCGACGATATAGAAATTTTTGTAATAATTTAATTAAAACACTGAAAAGAAAGTACGAACAAAATCTTCTTGAAAGCTCTAGGACAAATAATAAAACTCTTTGGAAAAATATAAAAAATATAACCAACTTAAATAAAAGTTATAAATATAAAAACTTAATTAATATTAAAGATAGCCCTTTAGAATCAGCAGATTACGTTAACAATTATTTTAATAATGTAGGCAAATCACTAGCAACTATCAATAACCAAAATAATCAAAAAATCAATAATTATCTCAGATCTATGCCGTCACAACCAAATTCAATTGGTGTGATTATGCCTGACGAATCTGAAGTTTACTCCATAATTTCAAACCTAAAATCAGATTCTGCTGCCGGATGTGACAACATACCTACAATATTTGTTAAACAAGCCAAGCATATATTGATTCCGATTTTGACTCATCTAGCTAAACTAATTCTCGAGCAAGGGGTTTTTCCGCAAAATTTAAAACGTGCTGTAATACACCCAATCCACAAAGGAGGGAATAAAAGTGACGTTCATAACTATATTCATAATTATAGGCTCTGTGTTACCAACTATCTCAAAAATAATTGAAAAAATCATAAATAACCGCCTAATGAAATATCTCAAAACGTACAATATCCTCTCAAGCTCACAATATGGCTTTAGAGAGGGTATTAGTACTGAAAATGCGATTCAAGATCTTACAAGCGTCATCATTAAGCACATTGATAACAGAAAGAAAACTTTATGTATATTTATGGACTTGAAGAAAGCCTTTGATACTGTCTCGGTACCCATACTACTACAGAAACTAGACAGGATTGGGGTCAGAGGCACTTTCCTTGATTTATTACGCGACTATTTAAGAAATCGTACTCAAATGGTAAAGCTTAGTAGGGAAGCTCATAGCAATTGCATCTACTCTTCTAGTTATGGAGTCCCCCAGGGAAGCGTTCTTGGACCAACTCTATTTCTCATATACATTAACGACCTTACCAACTTACAACTAAAAAATGGTCGAGTTTTCTCATATTCTGATGACACTGCAATAGTCTTTGAAGGTCACATTTGGACAGACGTGTTTCGTACTTCTCAAACTGGTTTCCGCAGTGTTACAGAGTGGCTGACCCTTAATTCCCTTACCTTAAATACGGCTAAGACTAACTACATTACCTTTTCAATAAATGCTGTCAGCCAACCCGATAATAGCCTCAAATTATCTGCACATACTTGCGATAGCGTGGACTTAACTAAGTGTAACTGCCCCCATTTAAAAAGAGTCTCGTCTATTAAATACTTAGGTGTCATTCTCGATTCCAACCTGACCTGGTATCAGCAAATATCATCTGTTGCAAATCGTGTTAGAAAACTTATTTGGATAATTAAGCGCTTACGTGACATTACCAATAAAGAGCTTATTACACATATTTACATAACTTTAGTCCAACCAATAATATCTTACTGTATCACTATTTGGGGTGGTACTTTCAAGTCTAAATTTATATGTATTGAACGAGCGCAGAGAGCTATACTTAAAATAATGTTGCGAAAAAATAAACTATACAGCACTTCTCAATTATATAAAGATGCAGATGTTCTGACAGTCAGGCAGCTTTATATCTTTTATTGTATCGCGAAGACACATAGGAATGCAATGGTTGACCCTGATATTACAAAAAAACGTAATCCTTATTCAGTCATAACAATACCAACCACGAATACTAAATTTTCTACAAAACAATTTTACTATCAGTCTGCTCGAATGTACAATAAATTAAACAGAATTTTAAAAATATATACATTAAATGATGTTGAGTGCAAAAACAAAGTAAAAAAATGGCTAAAAGCACTTAGTTATGATGAAACTGAAAATATACTGACATCATTAATATAAATATTCAAGCATGTTCTGTTAGGTAGATAACTATATTGCTATGATTTGAAAATGTATCAATTTTATTGCATAAATTTTGTACTTGTAATAATAATTATTGGAGTAGATTATTTTAGGTTTATTACAAATCAAATGTTTTATAGATCAGAAGGAGCGGGTCTCTCCAAACACAGGTTTTCAACTTAAATGGAGGGTCCCAAACCTTTATAATGATTTTTTTGTAATCAATAAAGGATATTTTGATTTGATTTAATTTGATTTGAACAAATGTATAGTCGATTAAGTGACAAATTTCAAGCGCGTTTTTGTATGAAGCGCTCTATCTACGTTTGGTAGTAAATCAATGGGGTATGAGAACACCAGCGGAACGCCTGCTGATGGACCAGAGATGAGATGTTAGTGGACTGTATGCAAATGAGGGAATTAAAAATAAAGATAGCTTTCGGGACATATATCTGCCTTAAAACACCCAGAATAAGATTCAATGTTTCGGGCACTAGACCATACTGGGGTGGGCCGTGCCCTCTATATACGCCTATGTAATAGCTGTGGCTTACGTAGTAAATATTATCTAGTCTGTGGCTGTGGGCTTCAATGAAAAATAACAGTTGTTAATTTCTTGTGTGAAAAATTTTAATTATAAGAATGGCGCGCTCTTCTCAAACACATTCCACATTTGAATATTTTTCCTTGCCGCACTTCGTGATGGCCAGTATTGCTCCTTAGGTATACTATTCTGTGCCTTAGGAGCGGTTTTGATTCGGTCCTACTTATTGGTGCGTTTTTGTTACCTAATCTAAGCGATATTAAGGGAGATAGCAAAGCAACAACATACACTGAGGCCTAATTCTGCTAATAAGTTACAGCTGAATCGAAACTAAACCGTTGCGATCGACCAATCGGAGCGCGTATATTATTGCCATTCAACTGTTCGATGACGTGATAATGTGGCGTTCTGATTGGTCGATCGCAACGGTTTAGTTTCGATTCAGCTGTAGCTTATTAGCAGAATTAGGCCTCAGTGTATGTT
Organism: Schoenobius gigantellus; assembly: GCA_963935595.1. NCBI lineage: Eukaryota > Metazoa > Arthropoda > Insecta > Lepidoptera > Crambidae > Schoenobius > Schoenobius gigantellus. The sequence continues at coordinate 6,105,423 of OZ012555.1, read as the reverse complement.
GTTGCTTTGCTATCTCCCTTAATATCGCTTAGATTAGGTAACAAAAACGCACCAATAAGTAGGACCGAATCAAAACCGCTCCTAAGGCACAGAATAGTATACCTAAGGAGCAATACTGGCCATCACGAAGTGCGGCAAGGAAAAATATTCAAATGTGGAATGTGTTTGAGAAGAGCGCGCCATTCTTATAATTAAAATTTTTCACACAAGAAATTAACAACTGTTATTTTTCATTGAAGCCCACAGCCACAGACTAGATAATATTTACTACGTAAGCCACAGCTATTACATAGGCGTATATAGAGGGCACGGCCCACCCCAGTATGGTCTAGTGCCCGAAACATTGAATCTTATTCTGGGTGTTTTAAGGCAGATATATGTCCCGAAAGCTATCTTTATTTTTAATTCCCTCATTTGCATACAGTCCACTAACATCTCATCATCACAGCTCATATACGTCCCCACCGAGGGGCACGAGCCTACCCTAACCAGTTATGGTAGGGCGATTAGGCCTTAGTCAAACCACGCTGGCCCAGTGCGGATTGGTTGACTTTACATACAACTTTGAATTGCAGGTTTCCTCACGATGTTTTCCTTCACCGTAGGAGCGTCAGATAAATGTACATATGAAATCCGTGAAACGAAAAACACATTGGTACATGGCAGGTTCGATCGCGGGCCTCCCGATTCTACTCGGAGCACAGTCCAGTGCTGAGGCCACAGCGCCACCGACGCTCCTAACATCTAATATATAAAAAAAAATTGTGTCAGTGTCTGTTATCGAACTCCTCTGAAACGGCTTGACCGATTTTTATAAAATTTGTTTTTTAAATTTGGTAGGTCTGAGAATAAACCGATCGCTATTTTCACCTAGGTGATAAGGGTAAAACGTAGTTCGCTGGCACAGCTAAATTTTTCTATAAAAATACCCCAAAGCGCATACTTCTACTCATTTTATACTTCCAACATCATCTTTGGCTATAGTTACGTTCTTATATTGGTAATCAGCAAAAGGACAAGCAAGCTATTCGATTATGGAACTCACTGCCTGAGACAATAAGGCGAGCGCAGTCGCAGAATTCTTCTATGGTTCGAGTCAAAAAGCACCTTCTTGATTTGGAATACCGGAAATAATGAAATATTTATATAATATGTATGTGTGTATTTGTATGGCTTGTTTTGTATTTATTTATTCAGTTTACTATTTATGTGCATAGATAGGTATATGTTTTTAATAAATATATTTTGTATATATTGTGTGCACTATCCCGTATGTTAATTAGGCTACTTTCCTTAATCCTAAAGTTGCCTGGTAGAAATTGCTACCTTAGCAATTAGGCCACCTATTTCTAATCTGATTTTTTATGTCATGTCCTGTGTATGTATATTCTATGTGCAATAAAGTGTTTAAATAAATAAATAAGGACATTCTTGTTATAATTATGTGTACTTCTTTCTAAAAAAAGGACTCGTATAATAAATATATGAATACAATATTTAGGTACTAAAAATAATGCTCATATTATACTCAAATGAGAATATTCTCCCAAAAACTAATACTTTCTAACTACTTTACGCCCAAATTAGTTTAATATACGCGTTAGGCCGCCATAAACAAGTTATGCCGTTGTATGAAGTTAAGTTAATGACGTCGTTAATTTTAATAAGAAAATATATTCGCATGCCGCGTTTGCTGTCGGTAGCTCTGTACATTATTGAAGTGAAATTTTCGCTCCTTTTCATTAAGATTCATCCCTCTAGACAATTTTTTGTACACAAAAAGGAAAGCTCTTTTCCTTCATCTAAAGGCTGAAAGTAAAAGCGAGCTTTATCTGGACTACTCAACAACTGAGGAACTGGCATAATCTTAGGTACCTCTGATTGTCGAAACACAGCAATGTTACCAGTGGTAGTTAGCCAGGCGGTGTCAGAACCAAAAGTAAGCAGAAGAACTTGGCGTTCACCGCCAAGAAAATACCATTTGTCGTATATCCTCGCTTTCAGAGCATTCCCCTATTTTCAGCCAATATTGAAATCCTTGGTGTCGACATATCGAGTGAAGTCTAGTTCGGTGGCCACTTGGAGGGTAAGGCTAAATTAGCCTCTAAGAAGCTTGGTGTGCTCAATAGATCAAGACGGTATTTCAATCTAGCGCACCGTCTACAGCTTTTCAAGGCGCAGGTTCGGCCTCATATGGAATACTGTTCACATCTTTGGGCAGGGGCGCCCCAATACCAGCTTCTCCCACTGGATCGCATCCAGCGAAGAGCGACTCGAATCGTCGACTGCCAGGAAATTTCTAATCGGCTTGATACCTTGGCGCTGCGTAGAGATGTCGCCTCACTATGCATCTTCTATCGCATATATTACGGGGAATGCTCCGAGGAATTGTTCGGTCTCATACCTGCCTACTTCTTCTTCTTCTTCTTATATATAAAAATAAAAATGAATACTCTGAAACGGCTCGCTCGATTATTATGAAATTTTCTGATTGTGTTTGAATAACCCGCTTTATACTTCCAAGGGGGCGCTGTAATCAGGCAGGACAACGTCTGCCAGGCCCACTAGTCTTCTTCTTCTTCTTTTGCTTCTTATATATAAAAATGAAACGCTGTGTGTTAGTCTCGCAAAAACTCTCAAACGGCTCGACAGATTCTTACGAAATTTTCTGTGTATGTTTGTATAGGTCCAAGGAAGGTTTAAACGTAAAGTTGGACTCGGTAGGTGGCGCTGGAATCGGGCAGGACAACGTCCGCCGGGCCCACTAGTTTTTATATATAAGCCAAAATAGGACTTTAGTTTTTAAAACGTCACGGGGCTCAATAGGCCTTGTGCTTGCTACAATTATAGTTTTAGTACAATGTCACGATAAAAACAGCTGTTATTTAAAAAAAAAACAATTTATTATAAGTGAAAATTTTGAAATATCAACATGGACGTTTATTTTTATGATAATATTTAAGATTTTTATATAGCGCTACCGAGGCATTTTACATTACTTTATTCAGTTTTTCTTTTCTAGGCTATAGTTTTTTTTTTGTAATAGACTTTACATTATTACTTCAAACTGAATGCTCAAACATCAATGTTTTCGTTGGATTGTGAACCTTAATCATTTTACCATTGGAGTAAACGTTGAAAAAAAACAAAAGATCTAAAAAGCAGTGACCTTAAATATGAAGTTCCAAACTGTTTGTTTAAGCTATGTATGTTTCTTTTTTATTTTGTTTAAAGCTGATGTTGCTTTGGTGTAAATGAGACGAAAAATTATTTTCGGTGAATTACAGCGCTGCTCGTCATAATTTCCTTTCCAATAACAAAATGGAAAGGCAGAAGAAAAAGTAAAAATCATCAATCTATATTATTTGACACTAAACTATTTTAGCACAAAAGAAAGTATCAAAGGGGTCTAATACGCAAATTTATTTGACCTTTGCGTTTTCCTCAAGTTGCGAGCACGCTCACAAAAAAATTATTTATATCTTTATTGCACGTTACAAGAAAAAGTACGTACAAACGGCAGACTTAATGCCATGTGGCATTATCTACCAGTCAACCATTGGGTTTAACAGAGAATTAGTGGCGGTTAATTTATGTCAAGTATAAAGATATTCAACAGTTAGATAGATAGATAGATATAATCTTTATTTCACACGTGGACATTACAAATCAAACATTTTAGACAAGACACTAATATGAGTACAGAAGGCGGTCTTATCGCTAAGAGCGATCTCTTCCAGACAACCTTTTTTTTTCGAGGGGAATGCGTGACCGCACCGTACTCGCCGTTGGCTAGACGACGAGCGTGTGTGGGGCTCTCCCGGCAGATTTCCAGGCCTACCCACTAAACGCCCCGGTGTTCTTCCTGTCCTTATGGACGCGCGTGATAGGATCCACACTGCGACTACCACTACCAGACGCGCCCGGGCTAGCCCGACCTAACTGGTCGGGCTATCGCCAAGGGGGGATTGCCCGGACGGACGGAGGGCCTTACGGCGGCGTACACGGGGCCAACCGTGCACGCAGGCCTCCACAGCTCTTCCAGACACTTAGAGTGGACATAAACGACAATGAAATGTGAGTAGATTATGTGCACAGCATCAATGAATATATACATACATATAAGAAACATAAAAATATAAATATACAAAAAAATAATAATCTAAATATAAAATTATACAAAAAGGTATATAAAACTTAAAATATTAATAATGGTGGAAATACTAATTGCATGATAGCGACAGATAGTACTCCTTAACAAGCGTTTTGAATTTATTTAAATTGTTGACTTGTGTAATATACACTGGGAGCGAATTCCACAGTCGTGCAGCTTGCACTGAAAATGAACCATCGTAAAATTTTGTATGATGTTCTGGGTTCCTAAGTATTAAGTTTTGTGCTGACCGCAATGTTCTTCCAGTACACTCATTCAAGAAACAAAAACGTTTTTTGAGATAATGAGGATACTGAGGATTAATTAAATATTATATAATAAATTATTATAGATACAAAATATGCGCATTCCGGCGAAGTCGAATTGGTAACCATTTTAATTGGGCACAAAAATCACCGGTGTGAAGTTAGCAGCCAAAAGTAGCAGCCGATGTATAACCCGACAAATTTAAGAAGTAGTTATAAAATCTTCAAATAAAACTAGTTAAGTCAGCCTTTTAAAACATTAGAATATATGTCACATTGCCTAAAGAACATAAAATGAGATAAGATCATTAAAAATTCCATTCTAACACTAATATAAATGAAAATAGTATTAAAGCAATGAGATGATATTTTCAAACATGAAAACTGTGGCGCCTATCATTTTGTAGGCTCCTAACTATCTCGATATGCTCAAAACCTTTCAGAAAAGCCTACATTTATTATTTTATGATACCTATATCACCCAGAAACCAAGTCATTAACTAAAAAAAATCAGAGTAAATGTAATATATAGAAAAATCGTGTCACAAGGTTTGTTAACGAAATCCTCCGAAACAACACGACCGATTTTTATGAATATTTTTGTGTATTTTGGCAGGCCTCAGAATAGGCCATAGGCTATGTTTTATACCACTAGGTGATAAGGCTGGCCCTCTTCAGAAATTTTTTGGTTAATTATTATGATGAAACGTATTTCGCGGGCACAGCTAGTATATTATATAACAAAGGCGACTGTTGATTAGCTTCAAAATGAATATAGGGAGCGTACCAATTAACGACTTACTTAACAGTCTAAAACGTCTAAAAATCGTGTAGGAAAAAGTATATTTTTATAGTGATACTAGCTGTGCCCGCGAACTACATTTTGCCATCAAAATGCTTAACACAGTGTTTAGTTTTTTCTCCATTTTATTCCATAATGATTCAACTTTATTCTGCCTTTCTTGAGCAGCGGCCATTTCGAAATTAGGACAATTTTCATAGGTTCGTAATGCTCTAGGTACTCTTCAGGGCCAGCTTTCATTTAATACCCATATTGCTGGGTTTGAAAAGAAACTTTTATCCGCCTTTTTTGAGCGGCGGCCATGTTGAATTTTCGTCAATGTTGCTACGTTTATAGTGCTCTACTGATCAAGGCCTTTCATTTGATACCCATATTGCTGGGTTTGGAAACGAACTTTTATCCGTTTTTTTGAGCGGCAACCTTATTGAATTTTGTGCGATTTTTCTTGGTTCATAGTGCTCTACTCTTCAAGGCCTTTCATTTAATACCTATATTGCTAGGTTTGGAAACGAATTTTAATCCAGCTTTTTGAGCGGTGGCCATGTCGAATTTACGTCAATATTGCTAGGTCCATAGTACTCTTCTCTACTCATCAAGGTCTTTCATTTGATACCCATATTGCTGGGTTTGGAAATGAACTTTTATCCACCTATTTTGAGCAGCGGCTATTTTAAGAAATGAACTTTTATCCACCTTTTTTGATCAGCTGCTATGTTAAATTTATGTCAATGTTGCTAGGTTCATAGTGCTCTACTTATCAAGGACTTTCATTTGACACCCATATTGCTAGGTTTGAAAATAAACCTTTATCCTTTTTTTTGAGCGGCGGCCATGTTGAATTTAGGTCGATTTTTCTAGGTTCCTAATGCTCTACTCTTCAAGGCCTTTCATTTGATACCCATATTGCTGGGTTTAAAAACGAACATATATCCATTTTCTTGCGCGGTGGCCATGTTAAATTTAGGGCAATTTTCCTAAGTTCATAATGCTCTACTCTTTGAGGCCTTTTATTTGATACCCATATTGCTAGGTTTGGAAACGAATTTTTATCCACCTTTTTTGAGCAGCGGCTATGTTGAATTTATGCCAATGTTGCTAGGTTCATAGTGCTCTACTCATCAAGGCTTTTCATTTGATACCCACATTGCTGGGTTTGAAAACGAACTTTTATCCTTTTTTTTGAGCGGCGGCCATGTTTAATTTAGGCCAATTTTCCTAAGTTCATAATGCTCTACTCTTTGAGGCTTTTCATTTGATACCCATATTGCTGGGTTTGGAAACGAACTTTTATCCACCTTTTTTGAGCGGCGGCCATGTTGAATTTATGTCAATATTGCTAGGTTCATAGTGCTCTACTCATCAAGGCGTTTCATTTGATACCCATATTGCTGGGTTTGAAAACAAACATTTATCCATTTTTTGAGCGGTGGCCATGTTTAATTTAGGGTAATCTTCATAAGTTCATAATGCTCTACTCTTTGAGGCCTTTCAGTTGATACCCATATTGCTAGGTTTGGAAACGAATTTTTATCCACCTTTTTTGAGCAGCGGCGATGTTGAATTTATGTCAATGATGCAAGGTTAATAGTGCTCTACTTATGCAGATGGGCACAGCCATTAACAGAAAATATTAAATTTTTCTTTGCACTATGTGACAGACTTGTCAAAATAATTTCACGCGCCATCTCAATGGCGCCATGTTGATTTTCTACATAAGCATTGTTCGAAAATTTTATTTGGTATTTTTCAAACTATTTATTTAAAATGAACTACTTCAACCCCATTGCACCCCATCCAGGGATGATGGTATGTGGTGTTGAAATCGATGTTATTTTCGTAATCTACGACCCGAAAAACCATGAAAACGGCATCAATGTCGATTTTGACATTTTATCAGTTTATCACCCCATCTCACCCCGTTTGGGGATGAATTTCAATAAAATACGAAACACGTCTTCTATTAATTCTGTTAAAGAAAGTTTATGCAAAATTTGAAGGTAATGATTTGGCTGCTGTGTGATATAAGTATCTTATCCCCTAGTTATTCCAATAAATCTAAGCTTTTATGAAAGGCCTTTAGCATATCTAGAATACTAAGTAGGCCACAAAGTGGTACGCTACGTGGTTTTTATGGCAGAGAGCACAGTCTCAATATTTTCATACTCGTTTTCAAAGATGCGGCTTCATGCCTAAATAAAATTTTATACCTCTCAAAACATGTACAAATTTACATTTTCTAAAAAGGTTTTGAGCTATTCTAGACCTTGAAGTAAATCCTAAAGCGGTACGTTTCCTACTTTCACTATATATTTTTTCACCTTTCATCTTAAAAAATGAATATGTTTTCTCTCACATTTTTCTAGGTTATGATTTGGCTGCTAGGTGATAGAAGTATCTAATCCCCTAGATATGCCTAAATGTTTGGACTTTTCTGAAAGCTCTTGAGTATGGCTAGTACACTAACTGGACGGCAAAGTGGTACGCGCCTTGCTTTTTATAGTAGAGACCACAGTTTCAATATTTTGGTACTCGTTTGCTGAGATGCGGCTGCTAGCCTGAACGGGTGTAAAAACCCCTCAACACAACTTTAAATATACATGTTCTAGAAATATTTTGATATGTTTTAGGCAATAGAATAAATCATCAAAATATGGTACATGTGCTTTATCGACTGAAAAAATAGTCAACATTTGCGTTTTTTGTTGAATGTATTTACTCCAATATTTTGCTAGTTATGGTTTTAGCTGCTGTGTGATAAAAGTATCTTATCCCCTAGTTATTCCAATAAATTTAGGCTTTTATGAGAGGCCTTTAGCATGTCTAGAATACTAAGCAGGCCACAAAGTGGTACGCGCCTTAGTTTTTATGGCAGAGACCACTGATTGATTTAATATTATTTTCATTTATATTAGTGTTAGAATGGAATTTTTAATGATTTTATCTCATTTTATGTTCTTTAGGCAATGTGACATATATTCTAATGTTTTAAAGGCTGACTTAACTAGTTTTATTTGAAGTTTTTATAACTACTTCTTAAATTGGTCGGGTTATACATCGGCTGCTACTTTTGGCTGCTAACTTCACACCGGTACAAAAATCGGAGGCATGATCATATTTGCGTAAACCAAATATAAATCTGATACAGAAATTTTGGAGACGCTCCATTTTATTAAGTTGTTCCTGTGTAAGATCGAGATAGCTGGCATCTGCATAGTCACGGTAATATATTATAGTATTACCGTGGCATAGTCAAGGACGGGGAGCAAGAGAAACAGTTTACGAGCAACATACGAGATGAGACTATATTTCTGAGCTCGACGATCGTCGTCTGCGTATGATTTCTACTGATTGTCATTTTGTTTTCGACGAAAATCAAAATAGTATTCATTTTCGTTGTAATATTCTCTTAATTTTCATCGCAAAAGAAACCAAAATCAATAGAATCGAGCACATGCTCTAAAGCACTCAATTCCAGACGAATGATACAAAAATTAGGCCCCAGATCCACAAAAGCTATATGAAAAAATATTTGCCGAACAAACCAGCCCATAGTATAATACCTTTAGACCTTACTTGTCTTTAGTAAGCGACAACCCTGATTATTAATTTAATACCCAGCGACTTGAAACTTACCTCGTACAATTCTATTATCACCACCTGCGACGACCACGAAACTAGGATGCTATGCGTCATCCATCTTCGTTTGCCCACAAACGTCACTCTCGATGTAATACCTTAAGCCAAGAGTAAATGATATACCTACTCGTATATCTTAAACACAAGTAAATTGCTGAGTTAACTTCTACTTACTTAGGTTTCTACGAAGTTAGTATATTTATTGCCTTATTTTTTCAAATTAACTATAAAATGTGATTCTATTTAACGGGACTCAAGTCAATCTCATAGGATGAGAGTAGCGAACTAAGGAAAGGAAGAAACTGGGCAAAACGTCCAGGGTGCGAGAAGTGACCCGTGATGGTCCTTTACCTCACTAAATTATAGGTAAGTACTGTAGGTACTACAAATTGCCTGAGTGTCTCAAGACAAAGGTCTTTGACCAGTGTGTGTTGCCAGTGATGATTTACGGAAGTGAAACGTGGCCATTCAGTATAGGCCTCGTCCGAAGGCTCAAGGTCACTCAGCAGGCAATGGAGAGAGCATTGCTTGGGGTCTCCTGCGTCCACAGTTTAACAATCATTAAACTGTACCTGCGTGATCGGATCCGAAATGAGGAGATCGGAAGGAGAACTAAAGTAATCGACATTGCTCGAAAGATTGCTCAGATGAAGCAGGACACATAGTATATTTCTTAGAATTTGGGTTTTTTATCGAACGCTTTCAATTGGTTAGTAGAGCGGGAGCTCCGGTAGACATTTTAGCACAAGGCACCGGTGGGTAATGCTAAGACCGGCACTGAGACGCGGTTAACCCAACCTCACGACTGAAATGAAAAAAAGTCCTGCGAGCGTAATGAAGTAAATGACATATACTTACACGGTTATTTTATGAATACCCTGGAAAATTTTAGGGACGCTTCAGGACACATTCATTATTATATAAAAAATAAAAAGAAATAAAAAAATAAAAAAAAAATCTCTAAAAATACTGCTCTCAACGAGTGCAGCATTTTTTGTATTTTTTAGAAAATTAATATAAAATTAATTAAGTGAGCAATTTTTTTTAATTCATATTTAAATCATTCTAATACCATGTCATGAAGCGTCCTTAGATTTTCCAGGGTGATAAAAAAATAACCGTGTATACTAAACATGTTCGTAACGCATAGAAATATAGATGTTACTTAATCGGTGCAAAATTCAGAAGAAAATCTAAACTCCGACGCTCCACGCTCAAATTATGTATTGTTTCAGCGCATAGAACCTGAACTATACCCTTTCATAGCGCTGCGTGTCGCCAGTCGCGTTCGCACGACCGGCGGAATTAGTATGTAGCCAGTGGTGATTTTCACAGTGCTGCGTGCGCCGGTTGCGTTTTGCGACACACACCGACCGGCGCGAGGGCTTGGACCGGGCCCGCGCGCACTGCGTGCGATGATCGACGCGCGGGCCAGTACTTTCAGAGTTGGGCGTGCGCGACGTGTGCGTTTGTACAATCATGGCGACAATTGATACGGAATTATTGATAAGAGAGGTTCAACTTCCCGGTTTCTGATTGAGCTGAAATTTTGCATGAATATGTATATCGCGTGACAATGCAATAATAAAAGCTTGTTTAATTTTTTTGTGACTATTAATTTATTACATGCTTTTATTTACTTTCACCTGTCCCGTGTCTGTAATTAAATCTTGCAAGCTAAAGACCCACTTCCCTATTTTCGATTGAGCTGAAATTTTGCATGCATATGTATATTGCGTGACAATGCAATAATAAAAGCTTGTTATTTTTTTTTACTATTATATACTATGTAAAGATTAGCTGATCCAGCAAATGTTGTTTAGCCTTCTGTGTAATTTTTTCAATAAACTTGGTTATATGTACGTAATTATACACTTGTGATTAATGTGACTGCCAAGCGTTCCGCAGGGGATATAGCTATTCGGTATAAACTGGTATACGTTATATTATTTTCAATTTTAAAAAGCAGTTCGTCAAACGTTCTTTTAGACTAAAATAATTGAAAAATGTTATTTCATCATCTTGCAATTGGGAAAACAGTGTTACGAATGCACCACTTTACAAACGCTGCGAAGTTATCGGATGCATGAACAATTTTCCTTTTCGACTGGCACGGCGTATTTTGTTTTGGTAATGTAATAAAGAGATCAAAATAAGACTTTTGTTATTAATTGTGTCCATGACTGTACACGTCTACGCCGGTCGACTGCGCACGCAACACTATGAAAGGCAACTCGACCGGCCGCGGCGCACGCGACTGGCGACACGCAGCGCTATGAAAGGAGCCTAAAGCTGCTAGCACCGGCAGTACACCTGAATAAGCAACTTTCACTAAAATATTTTGTCGGTTAAATTTTTACCTAATGATATTACTTATACTTAAAAAAGAGTACCTACTTGTTTACTTTAAGTCCAACTTATTTTATTTTTTGTTGAGATAAAACAAAATATCATTGTTTTTATATCCAAATAGTTTACGCAATGCATTACTTACCAACCGTTATTATTGAATAATAAAACAACATTCATAACATCATTGGATAATACACGAAGAATAAGTATATAATTAAAGTATAATCGCCTTTTATTTTCAACAACAACCACTATTTCCTCCTGCTGGAAAGATCTACTAGAAATTTAAATTACCTTGACACTTATGTTTTGCCGGGGTATAAAAACGTATACGGAACTCGCGTGGGACAATACATGCTGCCCAAAGTGCTCAACGGCCTCCCCGAAAAACTATGCCAATTATATACCTGGTCTCTGGAGGAAAATTTATGAATCTAATGAAACGTAATTTTATAGAGCAAAGTCCTGTTTTTTTTGTAATTATAATTAAATAGTACCTGTATTGTGAATATATAATAGTATCTGTAGTTTAAGCATATTAGAGCAACTCGATCAGGCCAGATAAACCAATAAGGTTTATGGCAAGGTGGCAAGGTCTCTATGTGAGATACATGTATGTAGCCAATGCAATTGAAATAAATTTAAAAAAAATCTTACGATTTGTGCGTTGTATTTTTTGTGCCAAATAAACGTCTATTCATTAATTCATTTGTACAGAATACATGCGTGCCTACTTTGCCTGCCTTTGTACCTGCTTATAAAATTACTTTTTTGACTACTGAGAAAAGCATAAACGAATTTAAAAACCAAATAAAAGATCTCTTAATTTCAAATCAGAGTCAGCCCTAACGTGTGTATAAGCCGGCCCTTGTACATAACCTCACATATTATTGCATTGTAACTACAAAAAGGATATAAAAATAACAAGCCCGTTAACAAGAACATCGATGAAAAAAAATTTTTTTCCATATAAGGCATTTCACGAGGGTCGGAAATTACAAGTCTGTACGCTGACACCATATTCTATTCTAGCACACGTCACAGATCTGACGGAAACCACACGGCTTCGACATCGACGCTCGCTAGCTCCGTCGTAATATATTTTCTATTAGATACCTGGAGATGTCAAAGAAAAATGCATACCTGAATTATGCATGCAATCTTTCCCCTGACAAGGTATCTGTTACATACTTACTTAAGATCGATTTATGATCATCTATGTATGTAGGGCTGGAAATCTCTTGATGTAAGCTTGTTCACAGAGCGTCGGTGGCGCTGTGGACTCGGCACTTGCCTTCCAATCGGGAGGTGCGGGTTTCCAGACCGCCGTGTACCAATGTGTTTTTCGTTTTCGAATTTCATATGTACATTTGTCTGACGCTCCTACGGTGAAGGAGAACATCGTGAGGCAACCTGCGTACCTACATCTGCGAAGAAATTCAATCAAAGGTCTATGTGAATTGGACAAAGTACCCCCTCAACCTGATCGATCTTTACTTGAATACAGGATGTCCGATTTTTGTCTTTGTGTTTATTTCTGAGTATCAATAAACCTATTTGGCCATAACTGAAAAGGGTGAAAATTGGGCGAATGAATCTTAATAATAAGTCGTAATTATAGACGAAATTTAATCCTTATAACACCAGGTCCAGGTTTGTACGGAAAATGGGGATGGCCTTTCTATCAAATACAAATATCCAACTTTTAAGTCAACGCGATGAAAAGATATGACCATTTGTGTCGCATAATATTTTCGAATATTTTGCAATTTCATAAGGAAATCAGAATCTATATAAAATAAGTAATAAAATTTAGCAAGAAGCAATATCTTACAACACGTGTTAAGGAAAAAATCAAAAAAATTGTTAATATTGAAAATAAAATACATCTCGCAATCAGTAGTGACGCAAACTTTGCTCACGCCCTGAAAACATCTGGAACTTTAATGTGAAAAGTTCATAGGACGTCCTGTGGGTGCTATGAGTTAATTCGCGTGGGTCACAGGTTTTATTAAATTTTTTAACTAGACATCTTTGTATATACTCTTTTTTTCCTTTTTTGATAACAAGTAACATTTTCTATACTAATACGCACCCGGTAGCCGCACAATGGAAAGTAAAAATGGAACGCTTAGAATTTGAAGTTAACACATACGAGGATACATGTACCTAGATCAATGCTTTATCGATAATTTTTATTTAAAAAAGAACGCATAAAAAGAGCAATTTTATATAAAAAGAAGAATTAAACTTCTGTTGAGATTTCTCCACAAGTTAATTGTAGGTAATTGTGCATCCATCTCTAAAAAGTCTGAAGATAAAACTTTTACGTCTTTGATTGCCCTTCCTTTCCTTGTTTATGTTCTTTGTTTTTCTTTCGCTTTTCCTTCGTTTTCCGCCACTTGGTTGTTTTTAATTTTTTTTATAACCAAACTACTGCAAGAATAATTACCTTCTGTTTTTTATTTTTATTCCATCACTAGCTGTGCCCGCGAACTCCGTTTCGCCATCAAAATGCTTAAAACAGTGTTTAGATTTTTCCTCCATTTTATTCCATAATGATTCAACTTTATTCTGCCTTTCTTGAGCAGCAGCCATTTGGAAATTAACAAATTAAGACAATTATCGTAGGTTCGTAATGCTCTAGGTACTCTTCAGGGCCTTTCATTTAATACCCATATTGCTGGGTTTGAAAATGATCTTTAATCCATTTTTTGAACGGCGGCCATGTTTAATTTAGGGCAATTTTCCTAAGTTCATAATGCGCTACTCTTTGAGACCTTTTATTTGATACCCATATTGCTAGGTTTGGAAACGAACTTTTATCCACCTTTTTTGAGCAGCGGCTATGTTGAATTTATGTCAATGTTTCTAGGTTCATAGTGCTTTACTTATCAAGGACTACTTTCATTTGATACCCATATTGCTGGGTTCGAAAACGAACTTGTATCCTTTTTTTAGCGGCGGCCATGTTGAATTAAGGTCGATTTTTCTAGGTACCTAATGCTCTACTCTTCAAGGCCTTTCATTTGATACCCATATTGCTAGGTTTGGAAACGAACTTTTATCCATTTTTTTGAGCGGCGGCCATGTTTTATTTAGGACAATTTTCCTAAGTTCATAATGCTCTACTCTTTGAGGCCTTTCATTTGATACCCATATTGCTATGTTTGGAAACGAATTTTTATCCACCTTTTTTGAGCAGCGGCTATTTTGAATTTATGTCAATTTTGCTAAGTTCATAGTGCTTTACTCGTCAAGGCCTTTCATTTGATACCCATATTGCTGCGTTTGAAAACGAACTTTTATCCTTTTTTTAGCGGCGGCCATGTTGAATTTAGATCGATTTTTCTAGTTACCTAATGCTTTACCCTTCAAGGCCTTTCATTTGATACCCATATTGCTAGGTTTGGAAACGAACTTTCATCCACCATTTTTGAGCGGAAGCCATGTTGAATTTATGTCAATGTTGCTAGGTTCATAGTGCTTTATGCATCAAAGCTTTTGATTTGATACCCATATTGCAGGGTTTGAAAACGAACTTTTATCCTTTTTTTTTTGAGCGGTGGCCATGTTTAATTTAGACCAATTTTCCTAAGTTCATATTGCTCTACTCTTTGATGCCTTTCATTTGATACCCATATTGCTAGGTTTGGAAAGGAACTTTTATCCACCTTATTCGAGCAGCGGCTATGTTGAATTTATGTCAATATTGCTAGGTTCATAGTGCTTTACTCGTCAACGCCTTTCATTTGATACCCATATTGCTGGGTATGAAAACGAACTTTTATCCTTTTTTTACGAACTTTTATCCTTTAGAACAATTTTTCTAGGTACCTAATGCTCTACTTTTCAAGGCTTTTCATTTGATACCCATATTGCTAGGTTTGGAAAAGAATTTGTATCCACCTTTTTTTGAGCGGTGGCCATGTTGAATTTATGTCAATGTTGCTAGGTTCATAGTGCTTTATTCATCAGAGCCTTTGATTTGATACCCATTTTGCTGGGTTTGGAAACGAACTTTTATCCGTTTTTTTTTGGAGCCGCGGCCATGTTGAATTTAGGTCAATTTTTCTAGATACCTAATGCTTTACTCTTCAAGGCGTTTCATTTGATAACCATATTGCTGGGTTTGAAAACGAACTTTTATCCATTTTTTTGAGCGGCGGCCATGTTTAATTTAGGGCATTTTTTCTAAGTTCATAATGCTTTACTCTTCTAGGCCTTTCATTTGATACCCATATTGCTAGGTTTGGAAACGATCTTGTATCCACCTTTTTTGAGCGGCGGCCATGTTGAATTTATGTCAATGTTGCTAGGTTCATAGTGCTCTACACATCAAGGCCTTTCATTTGATACCCATATTGCTGGGTTTGGAAACGAACTTGTATCCACCTTTTTTGAGCGGCGGCCATGTTGAATTTTTGGCGATTTTCCTAGGTTCATAATGTTCTACGCTTCAAGGCCTTTCACTTGATACCTATATTGCTAGGTTTGGAAACGAACTTTTATCCACCTTTTTTGAGCATCAGCTATGTCGGCGAATTTACGTCAATGTTACATTAGGATCAAGAGTCCCGTACTCCCTCTACGCGTAATACTTTTAATAGTTTTAAATGGATGAAAGAGTTTGATTCCTTAGTCATAATGTAAAAACATAATATAACACCTTTCAAAATGCCTTGAAAAGGGTATCTTCATTTTTCAACATTTCAAATATTGTACAGATTTTGTGAAAATTGGCCAAAAATTAAACCAACCTACAAATTTTATATTTGTGACGTGATATTGTCATAAAAAATGCTATATACATTGGTTGTATGGCTTGATCCTTTTTCCTTACCACCACGGTACTACATAAGAAAAGACAATTTAAACTTCTTGGTTGGCAAAATTCAGATGGGCACAGCCAATAACAGAAAAGATTTTTTTTTGCAATATGTAACAGACTTGTCAAAATAATTTCACGTGCGCCATGTTGATTTTCTATATACTTGTCATCAAAAATTTTATATGGTATTTTTTGAATAAAAATAAAAAGTGAATTTAAGCAAATGAAATTATGCCTAAATGTTCTTCCGGAAAATTTTAAGCATTGTGGTGTAAGCCATATCAAATTCTGTCCAGTAGTTTCGGAGATCTTTCCGGACAAACATTTGTACCCCTACGATTTTATTATATATGGAGATGGAGATGGAGATGGAGATATGGAGATATATGGAGATTAATTTATTCATCATTTTTACAAAATTCACATATTTAATTTCATAAATTATATATCGGTCAATATATCGTACCCACTACAAGGTGGACCGACGAACTGCGGCCGTACCGCCTAACTCAAAGCGATCACTCGCTATCGTTATCGTGACATTAGAACAATAGTTTTAATGTCACAGGTGATACTTGAACTATTGTTCTAATGTCACGAAAGCGATAGCGAGTGATCGCTAAAAATTGGGATGATGACTGAATTCCAATTTTTACGTCTCGTCATAAAATATTAAAATACCGTGGAAAAGGATACAATCCTGTGAAATTAGAATTAAAATCGGCTTAGAAATACATTAGATACAAGCATTTTAAGTTGTTAATTTGAAGGCGATTAGACAGAGAGATCCGACATCAACCGTGACGTCATTGTTGAGTGCGGCCATATAAACTCCTTGTAAATTGCCGTTTTGCTAGAAAGAGATGGAGAAAAATCTTTAATACCTTATATCTCGGTTGTTATTATAGTTTTAAAAAAACGATTTTTTCTTTGTGTTTGTTATATGAATGAGCTTCTATTAAAGCAAAATTTTTTTTTTGTCATCTAGCCTATTAGGCGGTAGCCCCCTGGTCAAGGTCGCGGTGAGCCGCTGTATGCAAGAAGCGTAGGACCGATCTGTTTGGAGAGGCCTTTGCCTAATAGTGGACATTCTTTAGCAAAAATGATGATGATGATGATCAATATTTAAATTTCTCAAACTCCACACAACTGCAAGGAAATCATCTGATATCGTCAACATTCTATCCAAGCATCAACCCTACTAATGATAATTCCATGTCCAAAGTACTGCTGTACACATGGGACTGAACTCCAGACTAGTGTCTCCTCATGTCATGCGGCACTCATATTCGTCAGTGCTCGTTAAATATGGCGGTACGCCGAGCCTTTGGGAAATTATGTAATGGAAAAGTTTACAGTGCATATATCATTTAATTCTCATCAAATGACATGTCAATTACGTGCTTTGTCGCTATAATTTGATAGATGTGCCCGTGACAAAGCTGTTTACCTAAATATATTGGAAAATTACCTACGTATATTTTTCAATATAATGATTGTAATCTTTATTGATGCCTCATATTTTACTGATGTCAAATTATGTCTGATTTTCTGTGTGGTGACAGAGTTAGAATACAGTATCACCATGTCCTGTCCTCCCGTCCATGTCGTAAGAACCGACTATCTAAGTTTACCGCGATTCTGTGAGAGATAAGAAACTCAACACGATGCCAACCAGCCTGCCAAATGTGAATACTCGTCTATTTTCAATACGACTCCAGCAGCAGCGCCTTGCTTACAGCCGCGAAACCATAACAGCGAAATCGCACTAGTTTCGATATGAGCTGGCCGTTGTATGTTAAGCGAAATAAGAGCGAAGCTGCCAGACCTAGCACGTAATTTTGGTAATCATCCTACCTCTTTCCTGCGCGGTTTCACCAGCTCGACGCTCCGGTTTCGCCATAACTTTGTTTGCCGGTAACACACCTCCGCCTCGAGGCTGTAGTAGTGAAACCGCAACGATTCTACCCTTAGAGCATGTTAAATGATCTAAGATTCTACCGCGTTGTCGTTTGTACGGCGGACGAGCTCTGGCGAGCTTGCCTGCACGCAGATATCTATCTATGGCGCTGTCTCTGTCACGCGCGGAATTGACCGATCTGCTAAGTTATACTAGGCATTCCACCTTCAAGTCAATTTTCAATGCTTTTGACTTATAACTTATAAAGTACTTAGTAAACTTATGAAATACTTAGTATATTTAGTACTAATTATGAGAGCTTCAAGTTAATAAGTTATATCGTTTATAGCCACTATAGTATCCGTAAAAACTATAAAATATTACTAGATTAAAGTATACAGTGAGAGGTAGGTCATACACTTTTAAAGGATTTTCCATGACATTAAACCAAGACCTTGCATTGGGTGCCTGCCTACCTATATTTATATTTTTGATACCCAACAAATAAATCATTGTTCTGTTTCACAATACGAGTTGCGTAAACATAACCTTATCACCTTTGTTTGATCCATCACCATGAATTTCCAAAATGGAGTATGACAACCTTGCTACGGCACATGTATTCCCGTATCAAACGCATGTGACAAAGCCAACCCACAGCCCATAGAATAGAGTTCATATGAAAATTTCCGAAGGCAACATAACATTGTTTACTTCCAAATATATCCTCGTGTAAGGTGAGGTCTGGTTACAAGCAGTGGTGAACCAGAGCAGTAAAATGTATTATTCCGTGCGTTTGCTTGCCATATTTGTGTTGATTAGTTTTCCCCGTGTTAATGCTGATGACTGCGAGTTCACTGGAGAAGTGGTAAGTGAACATTTTCTGCTTTTATTATGCCTTTTTTTTATGTCACGTGTTAATTTTAACTTAGAAAATTCAGTTATTTCTCCTTACTGATACTTGACGCGTAATCTAAATGTTAATTGATTTTCATTCTCATATTCCAAAAATACCTAAGTAAAGGGCTTAAAATTATACATCGCCACCCTAAGGCCGACAAGTAATTCAGAAAAAGAATTCACTATTCGTCATACGCAGTCATTGACAAAGTAATAATTTAAGTACAATACAGCCACTTCTAGTGTATAAAAAGAAAAACGTATTAATTTGGACAATGAAAAAACCTATACAGCCACACATCGATACTAATAAATAAATAAACTTGGTGAAAACTTTATGAACAAATCAAATGTGCTTGCTTATATCGAATTTCTTTTTTTAAATAGAAATGTCTTATAAGAAACCCATTTAACATTCACAAATACATATTATAAATTTACACATGCCATGGCATTATATAAATTTTGTGCGTCAAAAAAAGGGGCGGGAAAGTCAATGTCATCGATTACAAATATGTATAAGGAATATATAAAAATAGGCGGGAAAGCCAATGTCATCGAACACAAATAGTTTATGGAATACATAAAAAAGGCGGGAAACCCAATGTCATCGAACACACATATGTTTATAACATCTGAACAGCACCCATTACTGAAATGGATGTGTTCACCCGAATTATATACTCTACTTTTCATTTCGAATACTTAATATGAGAAAAGTAAAACAAAGCTAATATGTATTTGTGTTCGATGACATTGGCTTTCCCGAATTTTTTTTCGCGCACAATATTTAAGCTCTATAATGACATGGCATTTATAAGTAAATTTTAAAGCCAATCTCTCATATTTGAAATAAAAGGTAGAGTGCTTAATTCGGGTAAACACACCCATTTCGGTCTAGTACTTTATGCGTCAAAATATTTTTATTTTGTCTATTTGGAATGTCAATAATATTGGAAATTCACACAAGATTCATACACGGTGTTACAAAAATACCCGTCAAGCGGATAAGGGGTTTAAATAATGGTCCCTTGTATGTAAAGAGTCCGTTTGACAATATTTTTGCCTTTGATAATTTATTATATTTATTTATTTTGTATCACGTTCTATATGCACTAGCTGCTGCCCGCGACTTCGTCTGCGTGGGATTCTGTTATATCGCTAGTTCAGTTACATTACGCGCTCCTTATAAGAAACTCATTTAGGAAGATTGTGAAGCTGTAAATTTTCATACAAAAAGCGATAACGCTTTTCTCCGTCTTTACATAGTCCAATTTTCATATTTTTTGGAAATGTTGTAGATATAATAAAGATCTAGGTTTGTACGTTTTGATTTTGAAGTAATATTGCTCAGAATATAAATTATTTGCATCTAAATATCCATATTTAACACTTAAAAACTACCTCGAGCAATTTATCTCTTTTGACTAAATTATACCGAATTACAAAAGCAAAACGTATAAACATAGATTAATGTATACTGAATCTAATGAGACCAATTGTGTTTAATTTCGTATAGGTTTAGGGGGGTAAAACAGTTATCGCCCGAAACAATATTTCAATAACAAATGTAGGCACTTGCCTCGGACTTTCAACTCTAAGCGGTGTGCAACAAACTGCATTTTTGAAAGTGCATACTCGAGCCATGAATTAGCACTTCACAGTCCTCTTAAATTCGGGATAAAAAGTGCCTTCCTTAGCGCTTAAGCCAACCGTACCAAATTTCATTCAAACTGACTCAGCGATTAAGGCGTGAAAGCGTAAATGACAAACAGACAGACATAGTTACTTTGGCATTTTTAACATTAGTACGAACACAGGATGGTATTTCAAAAAGTTGTGATGGTATTAAAAGAGGTTGTATAGGCCATTAAAACTGACTAACTTTAACTTGGGGACCAACCATAAAATCGAACAAAAAGAAAAAGTGAAGTTGTTAAGGCGCTATATCGAAAATATTGGTTATTTTTAATGTAATGTCAAAGGTAACTGAGACACCTTACAGATCTGAAAGTCAAATATGTGTTTCTTTATATCTTTAGCTAGACACGAGAAGAACCGGAAATGCGATTTAAAGATTTTGTCTTAATACATTTTATTTTTTAAATTACCTCTTAGCCTTTTAAACATAAGAAAATTCAGGATTACTAGTAAACGGTATTAGGTATTCATTAAAAAGTTCCTTTAATAAGTAGACATCATCAGTATACAGAATTGTACAGAAGCATTTTTTTCTAATCATAATAGGTATTTTTTAATAAAATAATGTGTATTTTGTCGCTTACGTCGATAATTTCTAAACGACCTGATCTCATGCGGGCGCAGCGCATTCACGACATTGATAACATAGCTATAAAGACTAGCTACTTGAGCACGAGGGGCGCCCCGCGTTTACGTATAGACCACGCCTCCCATTGTTTGATTCATTTTCGACGTAGCGCCTTAATATTTCAGTAGAGTAACACAATTTTATACCTCTGCAGATCTTTTTGCCATGTCAGATGACCCGAAGCGAAAGCTGTTCTATTCGACGATCCAAAAAACCTTTTAATAACATCACAAAACACTTGCATAGATACAGCAAAACGAAATACCTCCCTTTTCGCAATAATAATGCTCATTTCGTGTCATTATTTCACATGACCTAATTGTTTGACAATGTGGTCCTTCGCACCGGATATGAACAATCTGCGACGAAGCTTCACTCAACTGGAATTTATAAGCAATGACCTCTGGAACATTCGGATGTGAAAATAGATACCTATTTATATCACGGCTGTATATCAATAACCATGTACCTACACCACCTAGTCCCATTCGATATCTTCCGCCAACGATGCGATAGGGTTGCGAATTTCCCAAAGGGACTGATTATAACGAGATCTTTGGATGTAAACTACACCATCTTCAGTTACGCCACGATTACTAAAATTTTTCATGATGATGACGATTTATGTTATTGTTAATAACTAAATATTATAATTAAAATTGAACCTAACGGCCTGTTGTCAAGTGCATGTGGTGCTGATCTGGTGGGTGATTTTGTAACTCATCGGCAATCAGCCATCGAATTAACAACAGAATTGGCTAGATGACTAAAAAATTTTTTTGCTTTAATAGAAGCGCATTCATATAATAAACAGAAAGAAAAAATCGGTTTTGGAATAACTATAAAAACAACCAAGATATAAGGTATTAAAGATTTTTCTCCATCTCTTTCTAGCAAAACGGCAATTTACAAGGAGTTAATATAGCCGTACTTAACAATGACGTCACGATTGATGTCGGATCTCTCTGTCTAATCGCCTTCAAATTAACAACTTAAAATGATTGTATCTAATGTATTTCTAAGCCGATTTTAATTCTAATTTCACAGGACTGCATCTTTTTCTACGGTATTTTAATATTTAATGACGAGACGTAAAAATTTGAATTCAGTCATCATCCCAATTATCAAATCTATATTTGATAATTCTGTTTGATTAAAACTGATTTTTTATATGTTTTACATTCTGTAACGTCGTAGTCTGAGTGATCTTTGTATATTTGTTTAATAAATCAACCAATACTTATAGCTAATGAAGATAATTCCGCTTCTTTTCATTAAGTCATCCAGTTTCATAACGATTGCCGATCAATCGATGAGTTGCAAAATCACCACCCTGAAGACCAATTTTGGTCGGTTTAGTTGGTGGTAAGGTTAGGGCCGAACCGCAGCTACTGGTGACTGGTTATTTCTTTGATTTTGTCGTATTATAAAAAAACAAATGAGTGCTATGGACCATATCAAACAGTCAAAATAGGTATTATAAGACCAAATACAAATAATCGGCAACCCGTTAGAAATTCCAATTCTTGACTGTGCACACAGTAACAAGCGAGACATTACATTACCGTTTAACGTTTGGACTTTGGACCATCCTTATGTCACTCGTAATACCTACTATCGGTTTTCGAAGTGCAAGTGTGAATCTTGAAGTGTACTACATACATGCGCCGCTTGTACATTTGTTTCTCGTCCTCGCCGCTTCGCAATTTGCATTGCAATTCTCATTGCCGGTAGAATAGACAAAGGACAAGACCGTTTATCTGCCATTATAGAGGTAAAATGTCATCAGCACTATTGTGTTTCGACAATTAAAGGTAAATTCAACTTTGTTCGGTATCCGGGAGAGCCTTCGCGAGAGAGACAGGCAATAACTCGTAAAGAGTAATTTTTTGTCTCCTTTTTTAAATTCGATTTTATCTCCTCCATCAAATTCCTTTTTGAAAGAGAAGACATCTTTTAAAATATTACAATAATTTTTCACATACTTACGTGATTTTCATTTTATGAAATGTAATATATTTAGAAAGTTGTCGGATTGACTGGAACAGTGTTACTGAAAATCAATACATTTAAGATTACAAGGTTTACTTACAGACATCAAATTCACACATATTTTCAAACCCAAGCAGTCCTTTTCAAAAGGTTTTATTTAGCTTGCCCTGTTTGTTGTTTGGGTCAAAAGTATTTAGTTGAAATTTTGCCCCCTTCCTGTTGACAGATTGATCTGATAATTATTTGATACACACCTTTAGTTCTGATGACGATACTCTATATAATCCGTGTCATTGCAAATCTAAGATAATATAATATAATCCGTGTCATTGCAAATCTAAAATGGCCGCTGCGAAAAAATGGCGGAGTACATAATTATTTTTTCACAACCCCCTCAATATTACGCGACGACACGTTTAGCGCAGAGGTCGAGTGATCACCTACTGCGCAACGGGTCGCGGGTTCGATTCCCGTACGGGACAAATGTTTTGTATGGCCTACAGAAATTTGTTCCGGTCTGGGCGTATGTGCATGTGATATTCTATGTTTGTAACTGCACCCACGACACAGGAGAAAATCCTAGTGTGGGGCGACGTTTTTTAAAAAAAAAAAAACAAAAAAAAAAAATATGGATATCAAATGAAAGGGCTTGACTTGTAGAATACTGTATATTATGACAAAAATGACTGGCTGACTAAACTTGACCGGCACCATTCATAATAACTCAACATCTGCTATGGTTGTAGCAAGGGCTTTAATACTTTGGAAGATGTAGCAGACACGTGTGACATAATTTTACAAAATTTTTATCACGCCAGTCACATTAAATACACGCCACTGAAATTGTGAGATAATGCGTGACTCAAGTCCAGTCTTGGCAGCTAGTGCTCCGCCTGCTGGAGAGACCCGTACCTAAGGATCTATGGCTTGAAGTGAAGCAATAATTTAGCAATTAGTATGAACTTTCATTAATATTATCGAAATATGATATGTTTTACATAGGCCTCCCCCAGGGATCTCTAAACCGATCGGTCCTGCGCCTCCCGCATCCCGCTATCCTACGACCTTCACCAGATCGTCGGTCCACCTTGTGGGGGGTCTACCAACGCTGCGTCTCCCAGTACGCGGCCGCCACTCGAAAACCTTTCCGCTCCAACGGCCGTCAGTCACACTGCCACTTAAGGTTTGGGCTATGGCGATAACTCTAATTCTTCTACGGATTTGAACATTTCTGATGTGATCGCGAGAGAAACCTCGAGCTTAGCCCTCTTCATTGACCTTTGAGTGACCTTGAGCCTTCTAATGAGATTAATTGTAAGGGCCACGTCTCAGTTCCATACGTCATCACTGGCAACACACACGAATTGAAGACTTTCGTCTTCAGACACTGCGGTAGGTGGGAGGTGCAACAAGTGGGAGAACGCAGGCATACAAATTATTACAATACAAATTAAATATTAAAAGTTCATTGATAATGTCATAAACTATGTTCTATGTATTTTCAAAGCAGTTCATTTAGACCTACGCTCTCCTTATGCAATCACACCGCATTCACTCCTATTTACTATGTTCATTGTGTAGGTAAATGTGTCGCTCATTCAAACAGCTGAACTAACTCGGTCATAACTCCGCTGGTGATTTCTCCAAAACCTAAAACCGAATATAAACTGAAACCTCGCATGTAACCAATTCAAACGCCATATTACCACGTCGTTGGACATTTGAAGAGCAATCTATCCGTTCCCATTGGTCCGAAAAAACGTGTCCGTTTTTGTTTTGATGGCGATTCGTTATTGGAATCGGCCCTCATACACTAATGACATGGTCACCTGCGCGTGCGCAACAGTGCACATCTAACATCTAATCTGGTAACGCGGAAGAGAATTCAGGTATCTGACCACTCGATAACTTCATTGCATCCACGTTTATTATGAAGAGTTGGTGAAATGTGATGAAGCAGTTAATAAAAATGAAAGTGATTAAGTACTTAAAATGTTAACTATATTGTGTGTGTTTATACTCATAGCAAATGCGCTAGCGCAAGACTGTAATGTTGGTGGGAAACAGGTACGTTCAAATCGCTACTTCTGTACTAATGTTACAAATTCGAAAGTAAATCTGTCTGTTTGTCTGTTTGTTACGCTCTCAGGCCTAAACCACTGAAACAATTTTATTGAAATTTGATATAGAGAGAGCTTAAGCCTTGAGGAAGAAAATATACCAATTTTATCCCGAATTCAACCGAACCCGCGATATATGTAGTAAAATTCCACGCAGACAAAGTCGCAGTCAACTTTATTATTTTTATTAGATAGTAGCCTAGTGCCTTATATATACTTTAGCAAGTGATAATCGCAACTCTCGTATCTGAAAGACAAGCACAAGGTTGAAATATTTCTTAAAGATTTTTTAATCCATCATAATGGATGATCAAACGAACCTGCAAGTGTAGTTCGATGGCTGGCTTACTGGCGTTGCTGGCGTGCAAAAGTAAAACTCGCAAAGTGAAATATCATCTAAAGTCCTTAATATATTATTCACTAGCTTTTGCCCGCGACTTCGTCGGCGTGGAATTAGTAATTTGGGTAGCTTATTTTTATCCAATCTGCTTATATCCTTGCCCACAACTCAAACTATCTACATACCCATTTAATTTGGTTCCCCGTTCATCTATTTGGTTATTGATTCCCAGTACATACTTCCACCCCCCTTTACACCCCCATGAAGGATGATTTCTGCGGTGCCATATTGTAACGAGGTACTATACTCTAGATATAGTAACTCGTTGCATTCCCGCCTAACCTGACTGCATTTTAAGCCTCATATTTTGTCTCAATGACATTCTGTTCTCCTGTCACTGCTTTACAGACATCGAGACGCAAAAAAGTAGCGATGGCTAATTAATATAAATTAATATTTTTTATCAGCCCCTTTATCTATAAATCAGACGAAATAATGTAAGGAATATCAATAAAATCCAAAGGCACTTTATGTAGTGCCTTTCCTTATTATTATAATATTTGTAACGATTGGAGAATATATATATATATATCAATGACACAACTCTGGTGCTTCATTTGGCTGACCTCCCTAACCACTGCACCACTGCGTCACCTCCTCCTCACCCGTTACAATATGTTCTTTCCCGGGACATAAACTATCTTTATACCAGTTTTCATATAAATCGGTTAAGCGGTTTGAGCGTGAAGAGATAAAAACAAGCAGGCACACTTTCGCATTATAATATTAGTAGGGATAATTTGTATTTGATGTTTTGATTACTGCAAATATGAGCTCTCTATATTTGATTTTTCATTAAAATGCATTTTAAAGCGTATCTCTCATAATCTTATCTCGTGTCTTTGTTTTTATATAAACATCATTACATAAACTTACACAAAACATAGAAAAATTGGGGCGGGGCGTATTTTTTTGGTATTGCTTCGTAAAAACCAACGCAAAACAAAGTTCTGACCTTTTTTAACACGCCATCTCTCTCTATGTTTTTTTAATTCCTGTCTCCTTTCCAGTGCGTGGACCACGAGCAATGCTGCGGGGGATGTTGCTTCGATGGCGAATGCATTGACAGTAAGTTTTTTTAGTCAAATAGTTGCAACACTATTAGCTACATAGTGATAGTTTAGCTGGTTGCGTAGTCTATGGCTTATGCTCTTGATCTGGAGGTCCGGGATTCGATTCCCAATGGGGCAAAAGTTTTTCTGCTCGGTTTGGTTGGTAGTAGGGCTTTGGAGCGCGCCTGGCTAGCCTCGTACCATCGTCTTACCTAACTTTGTCGCCATGATAGCAATGCAAATGACATTGTGTTCCGACAATTTTATTGGGATAATGACTAAATTCTAATTTTTACGTCTTATCATTAAATATTAAAATACCGTGGAAAAGATGCAGTCCTGTGAAATTAGAATTAAAATCATTAGATACAAGCATTTTAAGTTGTTAAAGGCGATTAGACAGAGAGAGCCGACATCAACCGTGACGTCATTGTTGAGTACGGCTATATAAACTCCTTGTAAATTGCCGTTTTGCTAGAAAGAAATGGAGAAAAATCTTTAATACCTTATATCTTGGTTGTTTTTATAGTTATTCGGAAACCGCTTTGCCTTATTGTCATTTACCATTAAGTGAAATGAAGGCGTAGAGCTTCCCCGCGACGGTTCTCTTTTCTTTTTGGACGTTGTATAGAGACAGGGGCTAGCCGGCAAAAACTGTACGTTACAAAAAACGTTAACGTTAAAAAGCGTTATTAAATAACTCGATAACAACGTATCGGAGATCGAGACATGATGCATAGGATTTTTAGAGAATTTTCTAAGAATCCATTGAGTTTTTTTTACGAAAGCCATGTTGATTTTTAAAAAGGAAAAAATGTCTTCCTTAATTATAATAAATTTAATAAAAATTTGTCGAGTAGCATAAAGAACTTCATTCCTGTCGGGTGCCCCTCGACACAACACGACTTTTTTTATATAGTAAAACTAACGTTCCACGTGCAATTTCTTTTTCTCTAGTTTTCTGTTGCTACATTAATTCTGTATGAAACACTTATATACGAGCTGTTGGCTCGTAAGCTGTTGGTTCTCCAATAAATAAATAAACACCAATAGAATCAAAACCTGCTAAACAAAAGTGACAAATATGGCTGCTCCCCCAAAGAAAAGCCATATACAATTGTTTGTTCGCAGAAAAAACGTATAGAAGGAATCCCCTGGCGATCAACTCTCTGGTGTGCATTATTTATCTAGATCTATACAAATAAATAAAATTGAAATGTCTGTTTGTAATGTAAAAATAACAAGTTCTTACTAAATGGGTTTGAATGTACGAGTATATCGGGTACCAATAACAAAAACACAATTCAAAAATTTTTGTTTGTCTGTCTGTTTGTTCCCGCTAATCTCCGGAACGGCTGGACTAATTTTGACGGGACTTTCACGAATAGATAGCTAATTATAAGGTATAACATAGGCTATAATAATAATAATTATTATTATTATTATTTATTTGTAAAAACATGAGTATACAGAGTTAGTTGTTACAGTTTTTTTACAATTGTCCTGACATGTTTTTGCCATCAACAGCGTACAAATATTATTTGATATATCTTTAAAAAAAATCATAATATTACAATCATGCATTTAAATTAATTGTGGTAATTGCATGAGCGTCGGTGGCGCAGTGGACTCGGCACTTGCCTTCCAATCGGGGGGTCGGGGTTCGAGACCCGCCATGTACCAATGTGTTTTTCATTTCGAATTTCATATGTACATTTGTCTGACGCTCCTACGGTGAAGGAAAACATCGTGAGGCAACCTGCATACATCTGCGAAGAAATTCAATGATGTATGTGAAGTCGACCAATCCGCACTGGGCCAGCGTGGTTGACTAAGGCCTAATCACCCTAATATAGGGTAGGCTCGAGCCCCTCGGTGGGGACGTGTATGGGCTGTGATGATGATGATGAATTGCATTAAGATTAAATTGAAATATGTAATAAAAAGCTAAGTAAATGTCAATATTATAGCATAAGCAATAATAGTCAAATAATGAATGTCATATATCAATTAATGTCAATTTCTTCAATTCCAAAACAATCAATTAATAGTAAATAGCCAAATATATTATTGCAGTCTGAATGTTTAAATTTAATCAGTATTAACGTCGTCTGTAATTACTTTTAAGTCAGTGACTTGTCCTCCAAAAACTGTTTAACGGAATAATAACATTTGTTCATCAGTAACAGAGCAAGACGTTTCTTAAAATCAGTTACAGGTTCCTCTTTAATATTATTGGATATCTTATTATATATTAAGGTTGCCATACACATAACACTTTTTTTCAACAAAGAAGTCTTATAACCTCCTGTATATAGATCTTTTACTACTACTGCTACTCAACAAACTACTTTTACGGCTACTCAATCTTTTATCAAGATCTTGAAAAAATTATCAACAAAAATCAAAATGCTGCCAAAAGTTACTATTCCACGCGGACGAAGTCGCGGGCACAGCTAGTTTATAATATATGTACATAAACCATCGACAATAAAGAGTTCTCTATATTAAGTTGTTTGGTAAAGATCGCCTATGGCGATAAGGCGGCCTTCTTTACTGTATGTGTTTGTTTGTATCGCCCTAGTTTATATTATTTATTTAAGCAAAATAAAACAATTCTATCTATCTATAAAATATCAATAGGGGTAAGGCGCAACCGACCCGAAATGAATTGTATATAAATAAATAAACATAAATTCCTTTTAACGCGTTATTGGGAATGTTAATGCGAGACACGTACACAATAAAGCAATAGCGATATATATTTTTTTATACAACTAAGTCGGCAAACAAGTATACTACGACACGTTTAGCGCAGAGGTCGAGTGATCACCTACTGCGCAACGGGTCGCGGGTTCGATTCCCGTACGGGACAAATGTTTTGTATGGCCTACAGAAATTTGTTCCGGTCTGGGCGTATGTGCATGTGATATTCTATGTTTGTAACTGCACCCACGACACAGGAGAAAATCCTAGTGTGGGGCGACGTTTTAAAAAAAAAAAAAAAAAAAAATACTGCCCATCTGATGGTAAGTGGTAACAGTCACCTATAGCAAACATGTGGTTTTTCTGAGACTCGCTGCAAATCTGCAAGCCCCACAAGAACCACAGTGTACCTTGCCAACTTGTGACATAAGATATAAAGTCTTGGTACCCAGTAAGTGCACTGCCATATCTTACCCTTCAAACCGGAACACAGCAATGCAAGCACTGCTCCTCAGCTCAGCTCCACTGCTCACAAATAGGTAAGACGGAGGTATTCAAGGAGGTGACCCTGATTCAGAGTCTCCCTCCGGTAAAGGGGTAAAAGATTACGTTTGATTTTATTACTTGAATCCATTCCAATGCAAATAATTTGTCATCAGCGTACAGAACCTGTACCTCGGTGCTGGACGTCTGCCGGGAGCACGTGTGCTTCGGCGAAGAGAGCTGCATGGTGTACATCCCGCCGGAGTGCCCGGGTTGCGAGCCCTTAGCCATCTGCAAAACACTCTAGCCCCATCAAGAGGGGTTGGCCAGCTTCCAACTGTCATCAGACAGAAAGCATGGCTAGGCTTGGTATGACACGCCAATACCCCGCCAAGCTTTGTATACTATTATAATATACGGGGGACGTCGAACAGAAACCGCCAACACACCAAGCTCGGCTTGGCGGTTTATGGTAGAGTCGGTCTATGCTCCTGCGTCATCTCCGTTATGCTACCGCTACCCTTGCGCCCCAACGCGTTTGTTAACACAATAATTTTGTCATCACACTTAAGTATGTGGCCAACAGCTTAGCGCGTAAAGTAGGCGATGTCTCATTTGCACCATTGGCCTGCACCGTCAATTATGCAAACGAAACTACTATGTCTCGATTGCTGGCATTGGCATGTCACATTGTTAATTGCGTAAGACGGTAAAATTTTTTGCATCTAGCTCCGCTGATGTACCTGGTGGTTTTATTTAGTACGAGTATTTTTAACGCATTCAACCTTACATTAACGCGAGTGGAGCTCCAGCATTAATGAGTGTTTACGCTAAATTTATTAAGTCCAACGCCACCAACAGTGCCACAAATCTTAACGCACCAAACTGTTGACCAAGTATGTTTAATCTCAAAGTTATTGTATGAATTAGACGACGCAGGTGAAGCAGAAGCGTCATGAGAGAAATCCCCATGACACGGAACTAGATGTGAAGACAGAATGTTACTAGATAAGGCTAATTTAATGTATGGCATCCAGCCATATTCTGTCCCTTTAACAAGTTGCCTAGCTTCATTTATTGCCTCGTGAGGCAGCCTTTATCAACAATACGGGGTCCTCAGCCTTTTTTTGGGAGAAATGCGTAACCGCCCTTAGAGTACTAAATGGTCTAAGTAACCCATTGATTTACTACCAAACGTAGATAGAGCACTTCATACAAAAACGCGCTTGCAATCTATCACCTAATCGACTATACATTTGTACTCGCTGATATATAGTTGAATATGCACGCCCGAATTAAAATTACCATAAAGAAAAGACCGTATTTATCGAATTCAACCTTATTCTATATTATTACGGCAACTTTTTTAAGTACAACCGTGTGAAGTTACATCATTTCATACCTAGCCACAGATCAATTGACGTTTTAGTAACTATGCAAAAGAACTGCACGAGTCGCGATTGGGCAGTTCTTCACCGGCCCACTTCTCGAACGTTCAAGCGTTATCTACGTTTGGTAGTAAATCAATGAAGTAACCGCCTAAAACGTCTCATCGCATAAAAGGTCTCATCATCATGGTCAAAGTCCTTGGGATAGAGCGAGAATGTATCAAATCGCATTTGAGCTCAATCTCTCTCCCATCCGCAAACCACTTGGGATACAAATAAAAAAAACAAGTTATAAATAAAAATATTCTGTTTTCAAGTCACACGCTTAACTCTGAACTTGCCAATGCTAACTCCAGGTGGCAAAATTGTTTATTAATTCAATCGAGTACATTTCATCGATTAAGTACATTTTAGAGTTCGGAGAGTATTCGGATATAAGACCCCGATTTTTTTTAAAAAAGCGTCTGTTAAGTACCTGTCCAGAAGTCATGTCGGACTTTCACCTGTTGGGAAGTAGTTTACCACCCCTAGCGATGCTCCCCCTCTCCCACATACGTCTTAGCGCTAGAATGTCGTGTTCTTTTCATGAAAAGTCGCGTCGCTACCAATAGACCAAATATGAAAATAGGAACCCATCATCGTCGTCGTCGTCATCATCATTTCCCTATAATGGGATTCAAGTCCCATCTCATTTAGCTTTTTTTTGGATTTCAAATAACTTGGAATATTTAGAGTGTTCTTAGAAAGTACAGTCAATCTCGATCGTGATAATGATCACGATCGAGATTGACTGTGTACGGGACGCCTAATAGAATGCTACAATATCACTGAGTAACATAGACTATAGAATATTTTCCTACGGGAAAATATGGAATTCCCACGGGCTAAATGAAGATATATAATAATATAAGATGCTCATTTTGTACTTTCTAAGAACACTCTAAATATTCCAAGTTATATCCTTTTCCCGTCCCTACAGCTTTTTTTGGATTTCAAATCAGATGGGACTTGAATCCCATTATAGGGAAATGATGATGACGACGACGACGATGATGGGTTCCTTTTTTATATATTATGTCTATTGGTAGCGACGCGACTTTTCATGAGAAGAACACGACATGCTAGCGCAAAAACGTATGTGGGAGAGGAGGAGCATCGCTAGGGGTTTAGCTTTAATGGCAATCTTGGATCACAGATCTATCCAATAATCCATTAATTTGCTTCGTACATTTTATCAATCTGGATCGTGATCATTGATTTAGATCGCGGATCGCGATCAAGATTGACTGTGTACGGGACGCCTTAGTGAAAGAATTTTTCAAATCGGTCCCGTAGTTTCGGAGCCTATTCAATACAAACATACAAAAATATAAAAAATCAAAAATACAAATCTTTCCTAGTTATAATATTAGTAAGTTAGTATTAGTATAGACCATTGATATACTACCAAACGTAGATAGAGCGCTTCATACAAAAACGCGCTTGAAATCTGTCACCTAATCGACTATACATTTGTACTCGCTGATATATACTTGAATATGCACGCCCGAATGAAAATTACCATAAAGAAAGTACCGTATATTCAACCTTATTCTGCATTATTACGGCAACTATTTTAAGTACAACCGTGGGAAGTTACATCATTTCATACCTAGTCACAGAGCAAACGACGTTTTAGTAATTGCTACAAGAAAATATCAACTTTATACTCTCAAAGATAATGCTTGAAATTGCTTATCGCGTTGTCGCTCCAACGCATGAATGAGATAACACATCGTGATACGAAGCCCGTACGAGCGAGACGATTGTGATGTACTGACACTGACGCGAAGCGACATGTTTATGATTAAAGTAATTGTTTTTGATTGGTTTTTACGTATAAATCGAATATTTGAATACATGATAAGATGTGTAATGAGTTTACTCACGCAAAATATGAAATTCCGTCTTTTTTCTGCCGTTTCTGGCTATTGTTACCACAACTTTTGAATGCGCACTTCGGCATGTTTACGTGCCGACGGCTAATCACTCACTATGGAAAGGAACTGCACGAGTCGCGATTGAGCAGTTCTTCACCGGCCTACTTTTCGATCGTTCATGCGTTATCTACGTTTGGTAGTAAATCAATGGTATAGACAAACAAATATACATATCTTTTGTCTTTGTAATATTAGTATTAGATGAAGTTGTAAATACATAAAACATTAAATAAATATGATAACTATACTCGGTTCATTTATTTACCAGCTCAGGGGCGTTGTTTTAAGATCATTGCCTGTCTTGCTTCGAGCGTTCGTCAAGCGTCATATCCGCTCGATTTCCAAGCCACAAGCTACACAAGATTTTTTTTTTAGAAGATTAATATTTTATTTTACAGTTTATTTTATTATATATAATATTACTTTATTTTGCGCGTACATCGTAAATTTCGACGATTCATTTTTATTTATACGGGATTACTTTTTATCACCTTCAGGATAAACCCATTATTTTATAAAAAATAAAATAATATACGCAATGTAACATGTAATGTAACAAAATTCCCTTAGTTTGGACGCTTTATGCCCGCGAACTGCGCATTTCACGCGCACCCAGCGAGCATTACGGAGCGAGATATGAATTGTCGGTTTTTCAACGAACACATAAAGCGAATACAAATAAAATTGTTAGTCTTTTATCTTCCTACTCTTAGCTACGTTCGAACAGAACAAATTACTTAAGTTACCTTATAAAGAATAATGAAAAACAATACACACTTAGTCATTCATACGCACACACATACACACACACACGGTCACAACTCTACCTGACATACTATACAACCACACTCACTTACAATACAATCAGAACTTACCTATATAATTACTTTTAAGATTTTGTTTTGTTTATAAAGCACGGTTATGAAGACGTTGCTTGTAACCAATAATATTATGTACAAGTTATGGAAGAGCGAAACCTCCTGACACAGGCATATTAATTTGCCTACTACGAGATCTCAAACACTGTAAAGTTTATGTATTGGTTCGAAAGATTAGTACATTATGATACGAGCGCGCTATGCCGGTTATTGCGTACGAGGCGATATTGTGCGCAAGCCGCAGGCGAGCGCGATAAGAAAGCAGAGTACGTAATGACCAATGCGCGCGTGTATCATACGACGGTTTTCAACACACTTGTGAGGAAAATAAAAGATCTTGTGGTATTAATATTTTTCTGAAAATGACTGCGCTTTTTTATCAATCTTCCACTGCATGAAAATATCGTATGCCGCCAAGTATTTATCCTTTGACTTTAGCGGCAACAAACTATTACTCGCGCTTTGCGCCTCCATAATTATTTCCGGCGGAGTTAATAATATGGATTCTTCTTCACTTGGACTCGACATATTTGTAGATAATCAATTATCAATTACAACAAAAAGGCAAAAAATTTCCAATAGCGGGAAATAGCCGCGCGCCTTTTTTTTCGCGCGCTGCCCGGGCATGGCTAAACTCTTCATACAGCCAACAAAAAAGGGCCAAACAGCCAAAATTCAAAACTAAATAAACCGAATATTTTAGTTTTTAAAAAACAAGTTTGTGTGAATTTTTAATAATTTATTTTAGTTATAGTTATTAATTATTGTTTTTAAATGTTTGTGTTTAAATGTCGTTGTTAATTTAATATTTAAGTAACCAGTAGTAGGGTGTTCATTTGTTTCCAATTGGCAGCCGCCTAAAGTCGTGTTAAAAAAAAGTATTAAGCGACATTTACTTTGCAGTCTTGAACAAATTAGAATTTGTCGTGTTAAAATTACCGCACTTGTGCGATTATGTAAAGAGAAAAGCACTCGTGTTTAATATACTGAATAACGGGTCTAAATGCAAGGTAATAAGACCCACTTTACGAGTTGTGTTGAAAAATAAATTATTTTCATTTTTCCTTTTATTTTCATTTTCTATCATCCTACCATCCGTACCCCAGCACTTGTTCTCAATAGGCTGACAACGTTCGCGCGCATGCCGGGAGCAAAGGCAGGTTCACGTGCGTTTCGTGCGCGTGGAGCGTCCACACTTATGAAATGCTCTTTTCATGTTGCATTACACGTTGCGTTGCGTTGCGTTGCGTAAGTCCGTATCGGCCATTGTGATTTTCGTTTCTTTTTTGCGGTAAAATCAACATAATATTACAACGCATATCACTATCATTTTGATTTCCATCAAAACAAAATGGAAATAAGTGAAAATCGAGCGAAGACAACGCTTGGCGAGCCAGGCGAATAATTCAAAAATAGAACCCCGGCTCAGTGGTCGGCTTGAAACTCGTAAACCGTTAACCCATTTACGTCTGGCTACGAGGCGTGATGTAATTTTGAATTCTCAAAAGTGGCCCGTGGCTTTGAGAGCGAGCCTTTTGTGCCACGTGAAAGCGGTTTCAATGTGAAGTAAGTGCATAATGAAATAAGGAAATGTGTTGGGAAAAATTGTACACATAGGTATCTACACACTTTAAGCTTTGCAGCGTATACTTACTGTTAAAAATATTCGCCAAAAAAAAACAGATGTGGATACTGCAAGACTATTTTTTTTTAGTTTTTCTACAGTCTGTCGACATATGGTGTTATGCAGTGTGAGCGTATGGACTGAGGAGTCACATCACGAAATCAATCGAAGTTCCCGCTCTGATTTCGTAGCAATTAGTAAATTTTGTAGGCGAAATTCTGGAATTTGTAGCAACGCACATCAAATACCTACGTCAATTTGAAAGTGGCTCCTCTATTCCGATGTATGGATTTAAGAGCCACCTGGAACTCGAAAACTATTATAAGTACATGTTTGAAAATGTTGTATCAAAATGCTGCTGCCTACTGTTAAGCGGAAAATCATCATCTGTGGTTTGGGACTATGTGTCCGTGCCTATGATTTCTTTTTAGTCTGTGACGTGAGATCATACGGCGCGCACTCGCGCAGTGACTGTGATCAAATACTATTTTTTATAACAAAGATTTATAAGTGTCTCTAATATCTGACTTTCATTAAAGTTTATCATTAAATATGTGTTTTTAATAGTTCAGAAGTGGGATATAACATTGAACTTACAATCACAAACTATTGTATGTGGCGAGTTAACTAATTTGAAAATTTTAGAATATGAACACTGAACCGTTGGCGCCGTGCGTTTTAATATTATATGAGTGAAAATAAGAACTGGTCATGTCGTTATATGTTATTTTTTTTAAGTGACGCAAGTTTTTTTACGGTCAAATGTCTTGGTTGTAGTCGAGGTCGTAGATTTTGATCCTAACTGATAAGCCCTGGAATGCGTTATGTAAACATCACAGGCGTTGTGTAAACATTCGCATGCGTAGTGCAACTTGAAACCTACAGTGTGTTCCGTTCTTGGTGAACTTGGTGAGCTCAGTCCATATTATTTTTCCTATTGACTTTTGTTTGAAAGTGCTATACATGATGGAAAAGAACACTAATCTTACTTAAATTGCACTTACATATTAAAGTGGGTATGGTAAAGCTTGTAGTTATTTTCGTTGTGGTATCATACATTGTGAATTTGTGATAATTCAATTTGATTATAAGACTGATATTTTAATTTGAACTTTAATGGTTTTAATTTGGTTGTAAAAGTGAAAGGACACTTTTTTATATTATAACTCAACCCTGGGTGGTTCACTTGTGGTGTCGTTCAAATAAACATACTTTCAAATAAAATAACTTAATATGGGGCGTTATAAGAGGAGACATAGATCAGAAAGTAGCAGTAGTTCAAGTTCTGGGAGTGAACGGAAGGTAGACTTGAAAAAGAAGTATAAGAAAAAGTTAAAAAGAAATAATGATCGTATTGAAGCATTGGAAGGTTTAGTCCGAGAGCTGCGGAAGAAAAATAATTATCACCGAGAAAGCTCTGAAGTTGTAGAAGTTCCTGCACCAGTTGTTCGTTATGTCGGTCGAAATGATTTTATTCCGGAGTTTGATCCTCAAACATCTACAGTTTCTATAGAGCACTGGATTCATAATTTAGAAGGCATTTCAAAGATGCATGGCTGGGACGAACGAACATTAATTTCTAATTGCACCTCAAAGTTGTGTGGCTACGCCAAAGGCTGGTATGAACGGCAGACAGTATATGAGATGAGCTGGAGTGAATGGAAAGATAAACTAATCCAGGCATTTCCATTTACAAAGAACAAGTTGTCTCAAATAAGAGAACTTGTTAACAAAATACGGCTACCTTTGGAGAACCCAATTGAATTCTACTACAACAAACTTAATATCGGCATGTCATGTCAGCTCAGTGATGATGTAATTACTCAGGCTATTATTGGTACATTGGGTGATAAACTCCTAGAAGTGGGAGCTCTGTCAGCAGGTTGTCAAGATACCACCTCATTGCTGAAATACTTAGCTAGTTTTATGAATTCAGATAACAGTAGTACTGATATAAAGACACACATTAGCAAGAGTAGCACAAATAGGGTTGTCAAATGTTTCACATGTGGAAAAGATGGGCATAAGGCCTTTGTTTGCCCTCGCTCAACGAAACAAAGAGATGACAGAAAAAAATGTTCATTTTGTGACAAGCTGGGGCATGTCGAAGCAAATTGCTATAAAAGGAAAAATTTGGAGAAATATTGTTCTTTTTGCAAAACTAAAGGGCACATAAAAGAAGAGTGTCGAAGACGTCTTGTGAGGTTACAGGAAACTGTTAAAAAGGTTCAAACAATCAGTTCTGATTTATCAAATGAAAAATATTTTAAGAGTGCTAATTAATGAGACTCCAGCAAGTGCTTTTATTGACTTTGGCAGTTCGTGTAACATTCTAAAGCAGAGTGTTTGTAATAAATTAAATTTGGAGATTACTGGTAATGACAATGTTGTGATTAAAGGATATGGTGATGCATTGACCGTGCCAAAAGGCGTTGCTATTGCACATTTAACAGTGGATGGTGTTAAGAAGGAGACAGATTTTTTTATTGTGGCTGATGAGTTACAAGATTTTGATATTTTAGTAGGGCAACCATATACGGAAGTACCAGAAATTGTAGTAGTCAAGACGTCTACACACTTAAACATTTTTGATAAAGGAATGGTTCTAGGAATTGCAGAGTTATGTGAAAATTTAGAGAAAATACGCCTGATTCCTGATACTGATATAAGTCTAAATCCTGGGGTTAACAAGGTTATGGTGCGAACTGAGCCAATGACCAGCGGTGTTTTAAAAATTAGACACAGTGAGCAAAGCCAGCCTAGGTGTGAGAAGATCATTTTGGGTGAAGAAGTAGAAAGTGAATATGGCCTGGCGGTTATAAAACTGGTTAATATGACGAGTGAAGTCATTCAACTGCAAGGTGAAAAATGTATTGCTCGTGCTAATTTAATGGACCTGTCGAAGAGTGTTGACAAGCCTATAACAGGCGAAGAATTATCAAATGAGCAAAGACTGGCATTGGAATCTCTACTTGGAAAATATAAAGGTTGTTTTTCAGGTGAAGGCATGGAGCTTGGAGACTGCAAAATTGAAATGACGATTAAACTAACTCAAGATAAAGTCATAAATTATAAGCCATATAGGATATCGTTCCATGAAAGAGAGATTGTTAAACAAATTGTTGATGATTTGTTAAAAGCTGGAATAATTGAAAAATCTACTTCACCATACGCAAGTCCTGTGTTATTAGTTAAAAAAAAAGAAGGTGGTCATCGTATGTGTGTCGATTATAGAGGCTTGAATAAAATAACCGAAAAAGAGAGATACCCATTACCTGTTATTCAGGATTTATTGGACAGACTTGTTGATAAGTCTGTGTTTTGTTGCTTAGATCTGGCAAATGGGTACCATCAAATAAAAATTGCAGAATGCTCCAGACCATACACAGGGTTTGTCACACCCGATGGTCATTATCAATACCGCATGATGAGCTTTGGACTATGTAATGCACCAGCCGTTTTCCAAAGGGCCATGAATGAGATACTGGCTCCTGTCATTCACGAATGTGCTGAAGTGTATATCGATGACGTCATCGTGTGGGGTGATGATACTGATGAATGCCTAGCAAATTTAGGTAAGGTGCTTAAATTAATTGATGCAGCAGGTGTAAAGTTAAAGCGTAATAAATGCTTCTTTCTAACTAAGACTGTTGAATATCTTGGTCACATGATATCTGGGGGGGAAATTCGCCCAGCTCCGCGTAAATTAAGTGCTGTAGCAGACTTCAATACTCCACGGAATGTCCATGAACTCAGACAGTTCCTAGGCTTGGCAAGCTATTTTCGCAAATTTATAAATGGTTTTGCGACCATAGCTAGACCCTTAACCTTGTTGACCAAGAAAGGTATTGTCTGGTGTTGGGGACCAGATCAAAGTGAGGCTATGACACATTTAAAGAGCTTGTTAACTTCTGATCCTGTCCTAACAATATATAGCCCAAAACGTGAAACACAAATTCATACAGACGCTTCTAAAGTAGGTCTTGGTGGAATACTTCTTCAAAGGCAAGATAGCGGTGAGTGGAAAGTCGTAGCATACGCAAGCAGGCAAACATCAGCGACTGAAGCTAAGTACCACAGTTTTGAGCTTGAGGCATTGGCGGTTGTGTTTAGCATAGAAAAGTTTAAGGTGTACATATCAGGGGTCAAGTTCAGTGTAGTTACAGATTGTTCTGCGTTACGGCTCGCATGGTCTAAACGAGACTTGTCTCCTCGAATAGCTAGATGGTGGCTTGATCTCCAAGAGTTTGACTTCGACGTAGAACATAGACCTGGGACGTCAATGACGCATGTAGATGCGCTAAGTCGAAATCCACTACTAGTTAATCATATTGAAGAGATGGATTTCATTAATGCTCTCCAAGATGGTGATGAAGGGATTCAAGAGTTAATTGAGAATTTAAAGTTAGAAGTTAATGCTAATAAAAATAAGAAAAATGGACTGGCTAAGATTTTCAAGGTGGTAAATGGTGTACTTTGCCGAATTACTGAGGAGGGAACAAGGCCAGTATTACCTAAGGATGCTAGATGGCATATCATGAAAATTTTTCATGATGACAATGGGCATTTGGGGCTTGAAAAGTGTGTAGAAGCCATACGGGCTAAATATTGGTTTCCAAAATTGAGGAAAACTGTTGGTAAGTATGTGAACAGCTGTATTGGGTGCCAGTTTACAAAAAACCCACTGGAAAGCAACCAGGGTTAATGCATCCTATTCCTAGGGTCTCTGTTCCGTTTGACACGCTACATGTTGACCATCTGGGACCCTTTTGTAAAAGCAATGGCAAGACTTATGTTTTCGCCATTATTGACGGGTTCACAAAATTTGTCTGGCTGGAGGCGGTGGCAAAGGCGAATTCTAAGGGCGTTATTACGGCACTCAATAAGTTAAGTCAAGTGTTCGGTTATCCGGTGCGAGTGGTGAGTAACAGAGGCACTGCTTTCACTGGAAAAGAATTTAAAGAGTATTGCGAAAAACACGGCATCAAGCATGTGTTGAATGCGGTAGCTTCCCCAAGAGCGAATGGGCAAGTTGAGCGCCTAAATCGCACCATCTTAAGTTCGCTTACCGCCTGCATGGGTAACGATCAAAAAGGATGGGATGTGTTTCTTCCCAGGGTACAGTTGGGGGTTAACTCAACTATTAGTCAAGGTACTGGCAAATCGCCATTAGAACTGCTGTGTGGTATGAGACCTCGACTGTCTGGAGAATTTCAGGGTGCAGTTCATACCACTGAGTTAGAAAAATTGAGAGCAGATGCAGCAAAGAAAATTGAAGTTAATGCATCTCAGATGTAGGGCCGATTTGATAAGGGTCGACGGGTATCTAAGCCGATTGCGCTTGGGTCATTAGTTATGATGGAGAGAAGGATTTTGAGACCTGGTTTGACCAGTGGTAAGTTGGTGCCTCGATTTGCAGGCCCTTACAAAGTTACGGCTGTATTGCCTAATGAACGTTATGAAGTCACTTCGGCCGAGAGAGGCAAAAGGGCTTATAGAAACATTGTCGCCCGTGATAAATTAAAGTTGTGGCACGCCCGATGTGTAAGTTCGTCTGATGAAGGTAGTATTGGTAAGGAGTGATTGTGCCTTGCCTCTCCATCATAACTAATGACCCAAGCGCAATCGGCTTAGATACCCGTCGACCCTTATCAAATCGGCCCTACATCTGAGATGCATTTACTTACAATGGCCGTGAGGGGCTCATGCCTATGATAACTGCCGTTAGGGGCAAATAGTTGTCTCTAGCTACCAGAAGGGACTGCTAGTTATACTTGCCGTGAGGGGCTCATGTAATTACTGCCGTCAGGGGCTTATAAAATATCTGCCTGTCGGGGGCTAAAAGGTGTACTTGCCGTCAGGGGCTTACAAAATAACTGCCTGTCGAGGGCTGAAAGTGTACTTGCCGCCAGGGGCTAAAGTGTACGCCGTGTGGGGCCTGTCCTGTAATTTTGGGGCTACTCTTCTTATATCTCATACAGGGTTGTCAATGTTCTCATTGTCAACATTGCCGCTAGGGGCTGTGAAAACTACAGCTGCTGCTCGGGAACGGGTCGTCATTTGGAAGGACTATAGAAGATTTGTGGGAGATCCTTCGGGGACGAAGGATGGCAGGATGGCCGAACTGTTAAGCGGAAAATCATCATCTGTGGTTTGGGACTATGTGTCCGTGCCTATGATTTCTTTTTAGTCTGTGACGTGAGATCATACGGCGCGCACTCGCGCAGTGACTGTGATCAAATACTATTTTTTATAACAAAGATTTATAAGTGTCTCTAATATCTGACTTTCATTAAAGTTTATCATTAAATATGTGTTTTTAATACTACAAAAAGATTTGGTTCCGATACTGCTGAAACTCCAGAAGATACAATACTTTTACGAACGGTTGCACCAAATTTACGTTTTACGATTTCGTAAAAGCAATATACCTACCTACGTAAGAATTACACCATTATCTATTTCAATTGTAGTTTTATTAATTTTACCCTTTACGTTTAAAAAGGTTAAATGTACGGCGCGAATCATATATTTACCAGTGAAACGCCCCATTTTTAGGTACCTATTAAGTTGTGATTTTTATACAATACTAGTGGGCCCGGCGGACGTTGTCCCGCACGCGATTACAGCGCCACCTACCGGGTCCAACTGTACGTTTAAACCTTCCTTTGACCTATTCAAATACACACAGAAAGGACAATGTCGAAAATCGCCCCATGACCAACAAAGATTTGATTTACGTCATAATTAGGTATATGCATATTTTATAACACTCATTACAAATATATGTATTCGACGGACAAATCAAACATATTTTAAAAGTACTTTCAGAAACAAAACCCAAATGAAGTAAAATAAACGAATAATTATTGTTATTTTTGCTTGATTTAATGGAATTGAGTCGATTTTAAGTAGGTGTGAACATTTTTTTATTTGTATAAATTATGTTTTTCATAACTTCTTTTACAATTTACAACGTTAACACACGTCAATTGACTACTCACGCGCTGTCGCTTGTTAGTTTGTTGTGGTTTTGACTTTCTTTTAATTTCGAGATTTCTTGTTCTTTACTACGTAGCTATAATAACGTTCCTTGATTGATTGCTATAATAATTATTTTAATAATTGTATAGGTATGGATTATGCGTATTGCTCCAACGAAATAAAGTGTTACTTCACCTAACCTCAAAATTTGATTCATTTTGTAAAATAATTCGACTTCGAGGCTTGTCCGTAGCAATTGATGTGAACGTACAGTATTTACTAATATCTAATTATACAACAAGAACAACAGAACGTGGTGTCTCGGCCGCTCGGCGATCCTTCATATATAAGAAGAAGAAGAAGAAGTACTGTGACAATAAAAAAATGTCTAATTATTGCGTTCGGTGGCTCAGTAGTTCGTGCGTCCGGCCTGTGATAATGGCGATTACGCTTTCGCAATGGTCCGTCACGAGATGGGTGACCAAAAACTTAGTGTCTCGAGCTCTTCCGTTTTTCAAAAGGCTAGTTAATCCGTTGCTCCCAGGTGTATTTGCAATCGTTAAAATGCACCAACCTGCACTAGGTGATAAGCATAACCTTTTTCACTTCATTCAAATTCTCTATATCTTCATTCTTCTTTATATTATATATAAAAATGAAACGCTGTGTGTTTGTCTCGCAAAAACTCTGAAACGGCTCGACAGATTCTTACGAAATTTTCTGTGTGTATTTGAATAGGTCCAAGGAAGGTTTAAACGTACCGTACAGTTGGGCCCGATAGGTGGCGCTGTAATCGGGCGGGACAACGTCCGCCGGGCCCACTAGTTATTGTATAAACGTACCGTACAGTTGGGCCCGGTAGGTGGCGCTGTAATCGGGCGGGACAACGTCCGCCGGGCCCACTAGTTATTGTATAAACGTACCGTACAGTTGGGCC
The DNA here is from genome assembly GCA_963935595.1 of Schoenobius gigantellus. Taxonomy (NCBI): domain Eukaryota; kingdom Metazoa; phylum Arthropoda; class Insecta; order Lepidoptera; family Crambidae; genus Schoenobius; species Schoenobius gigantellus. Next base: position 6,061,711 of record OZ012555.1, on the reverse strand, counting down.
CGGTAGGTGGCGCTGTCATCGGGCGGGACAACGTCCGCCGGGCTGTAACACCGTTTTTTCTTAAAATTTCATAAAACACTAATTTTGCAAAAACACTTTGTTTTCACTGTAGTTTTAACACAAATTTCACAACTAAAATCGTAATTACAATAGCTTTGTCAATGAATTTCACAATGTCAATGTCAAGTGTCAACGTCAACGTCGTTTCACGTCACGTCATTGACATTTGCAATTATCTTTGGTCATTATTCGATTTTGGCATAAACAAAATAAATCTCGCGTTTATCCTGGCCTTATTTACAAAGATAGTTTTTTTTCGCCCAAAATCCCGTGCTCCCCTTTAGGTGGGTTGATTTTCTCAAAATTCGGAATTTGACATTTAGACCGTTTGTTTTGATCATTTTTTGAGACATATCATAATAAAGTACACTTAAAGCTACAGATCATATAATTATGGTTTCGTCGAATAGAATTCGGAAAGCATTCACAGTTTGTTTATGGTTAATTTACATTACGTTTTGTTTTCCAACCAAACATAACTTTGGCTGGAAATACTTATTGTATATTGTAGAATTTCGAAAGATCCGTATGTTGACTTGACACATCATGACACACATGTTGTGAAATGAATTTGGTTTTAGGGAAGGTTCCGTCGCCAATACGACGCTTAACATTCGGTGAACGGACCTCGATTCTAGTATGTGCGTAAATAGAACGCGCCCATTTTTCACCCTAGTCTTTGAACGCGTCTTTCGTCTATGTTATGATCTCCGAACTGGTTAGTCTGTGAGACATCGACCGAAGAAATTTGTTATTGATTCGAAGATCATAAAGTATTTAAATTCATTTCTGCGAATAAAATCCATAGGTATTTCTCCCGTTTTCCGTGTGAATTTAATTTGAAAAGCTACAGTGAGACTTCAAAAGTCAGGTTTTTTCGTTTTCAGTTTGGCGAGCAAAAGCTCAGGAAAATCATATTTTTAATCGCCGGCGCGCGATTCATTGAATTAGTTGGATAAATAAATTATATCAATAGATAATACTCCGCCCACACTAAGGTATCTAATTAACTTATTATATTTCATGATTTAAAACAGATTTTGTTAATTTTATTTTTATTAGTGGGTATATTGATTATTAAATTAAACATATTACATTTCCAAAATTCGCCTTTTTCATCCCCTATTTCATTATAAAAACCTGATAGTAAGCGGCATTTTAGTGGGATTAATGCATATATTGAGTAACACTTGTGAATTTCATGTTAAATTCTAGATTTTCACTATATTGAGTTTCACATCATACTTTGGCAAATAACTCACAAATTAAGCTGTTTTCTTTTTATTAATAGCAGTAATTATACACAAAATAGGTGCTCTCCCCTCCATATGTCCTTTTTATTAACTAATCAATAAGAAACTTTGACAATTCATTGAAAATTATGTAACTTGTTACAAGGGACAGGGCAGTGTGTCCCTTTTCACACCACCGGCTAGATGGAGAGCTCAGGGTTCGTTCAATCTCGGGGTGTTACTAGTTGGTGAAGTTATTGCAGAGGCCGAGTACACTCCTTATTTCTGCAGGGCGCCACCAGTATCAGGAATACTGGAAATTAAACAAAGAAATACCAGCAGACTTCTATATTATTCTCCAGTATGGAAAAGTTTATTCTAGAACAATATTTATTCTATGAAAATGTTCTTTCTATGACAATATTTACTCTATAACAAAGTTTATTCTATTACAATATTTCTTCTATTATTCTTACAGGACGCTGCCTAGCAGGTTAAGCAAAGTTACAACAACAATTACTAAATATTCTTACTACAAAACAATTTCTTTTTACAATTTCTTGCCTTTAAATAGGCTAGGAGAAGGGCCCTTTCCGTTACCTACCCCTTAATTAATATCTTATTTTAGTTAATTTGCACAGTCCAAAAAATGTTCTAAAACGCAATAATGTTCAATTACACAATTGTCACCAACACTTAGGTCCTCAGTGGCATGTCGATGGTATCAATGCATAATGGGACGCTTACCGGAGAATGAAGTCACATTACCCAAGTGACGGTCACGATGGCGTGGGCTTTAAAACTTGGCATCAGCGCTCGCCCGGGCACTGGCACAATGGTGGGAGAATCATATAGAAATCTCACTGGCAAAATTCTAAATTGAGTTAAGTTGAAATTTTGGAGCGGCAACCTGCCGCTCCTTCTAATATTCTAAATTGCGCCTACGACGCACGCACATGGCGTCACCACGAAGTGGGCACATCTTGCGAGTTATGTGACTCCGGGACCGGGCTGCAGCGAATTTCCTTTATTAATTCTTCAGCGAACCGGCTGCCTCGAAGCCATCATGGAAAAAAAAGGGATGGGACTCATTGTCCGACAACATCGATCCAAATCCATCGACCAAGGAAATCAGTTTCAACCAAATAAGTCTATTTATTTTTAACTAACAAAATGAAGATACTCTGACATTGCCTGAAACGAAATATCTCATTCTCAATTCCTAAAAATTATTTTCTAAATAGAAAATGAATTTTGTATATTATAAAATTATTTTGTCGATGAAGCTGATCAAAAGATTATCTATGCTGCTTTTCACGGCGACAGCACTATGGAATAGACAACGTCGGCTGCGCCGCCCTCATTGGTCGACGCGGATCAGCAAACGCCAAACTGACAGCTACATAACAAACAATGAACCTATATTATTTACAAAAGTGTTTTTGATGAAAATCATGCAATAATTTATGTTTCGACTGTGGGAAATTAACAAAATGCAAAGAGAAAAACACTATGCCTATGCTACAATAATAACATGAGAGGTTATATCTCAGATACTATGTGCAAAGTGATAAAAACAAATTGTAAGTAAGTTGGTATTTATTTACGAATTTACTGCTTCTACTTTGATATTCTATTTTAAGAAACATATTTAAAATGGAAAGATACTATTGTTAGACAATATCCCTGACTATAAACTCATTTCTCAAATGATTTGTAAAAAAAATCACTAGACGAAAATAACATGCAACAAACTTGCAATGTTTATTACATGAAATTCAAATGTATTGACTGGGATTCCTTCAGAACTCAGTGTTAGACCCACTGACCCTAAGATCATAGGCATATTTAATTATATTTTTTTAACCTAACACTGTGCTATGAATCTCCAGAGCAGTTACCGGAGGCCGTAGGGCTCCGCTGCTTGACCTTACAGCTAGAAACCATAACAAAATAACCTAGTATCAAGGAGGAATTCTGTGGAATTACACAAGTAATATTAGAAACAGAGAATAATCTAAGAAACTGGAATTTTAAATCTCTGACCCGTGATCGCAGAAACTTAGCATCGAAGGTACGCTCTACTAACAACCGCTCCGGGGAAAGCTACTAATTTTAAAAAAAAGAAACCTATAACTATTTGTTGGTGTACTTTATTGCCCCTCATTTTATAGTTTTGTACCCAATTTGTACCTGATTTTTACCTACCGAGATTGATCAAACAAACCTGAACTATCCTGCCCTTGGCTTGTATCAATTAAAGATTTAGTTAAGTGCTTTGCATTGATTTTGCAGGGATTTTGTTTACTTCAGTAACATTATACATAAGTGAATTATAGTTATGTACCTACCAGAATAAAGCTTTTTATTTTGTATCGGACTAAAGGAATAAGTTTGTTTTTTTTCTTTCAACTTTAAGATTTCCCTATATTTCTACAATTTAGCAAGAAAAAGCACTACAGGGCCCACTAGTTATTGTATAAACGTACCGTACAGTTGGGCCCGGTAGGTGGCGCTGTAATCGGGCGGGACAACGTCCGCCGGGCCCACTAGTTATTGTATAAACGTACCGTACAGTTGGGCCCGGTAGGTGGCGCTGTAATCGGGCGGGACAACGTCCGCCGGGCCCACTAGTTATTGTATAAACGTACCGTACAGTTGGGCCCGGTAGGTGGCGCTGTAATCGGGCGGGACAACGTCCGCCGGGCCCACTAGTTATTGTATAAACGTACCGTACAGTTGGGCCCGGTAGGTGGCGCTGTAATCGGGCGGGACAACGTCCGCCGGGCCCACTAGTTATTGTATAAACGTACCGTACAGTTGGGCCCGGTAGGTGGCGCTGTAATCGGGCGGGACAACGTCCGCCGGGCCCACTAGTTATTGTATAAACGTACCGTACAGTTGGGCCCGGTAGGTGGCGCTGTAATCGGGCGGGACAACGTCCGCCGGGCCCACTAGTTATTGTATAAACGTACCGTACAGTTGGGCCCGGTAGGTGGCGCTGTAATCGGGCGGGACAACGTCCGCCGGGCCCACTAGTTATTGTATAAACGTACCGTACAGTTGGGCCCGCTAGGTGGCGCTGTAATCGGGCGGGACAACGTCCGCCGGGCCCACTAGTTATTGTATAAACGTACCGTACAGTTGGGCCCGGTAGGTGGCGCTGTAATCGGGCGGGACAACGTCCGCCGGGCCCACTAGTTATTGTATAAAAATTTTAACTTAACTTTAAATTAACTTTAGCAACGACTTTTACTCAAGTTATTACTTTGACTTGACTATAGATAGGAGTGTTAGTGTGGCTTCTCAATCCATACCCGTAGATAACTTGTCAGTGTGAATTTCCACGAAAGTAATCCAACAATTATATACTTATATTGAATTGCAAGAGCATTTGGTAGTAAGTAGGTATGCTAGAATTTGTAATCTCTATATATAATAAAATCGTAGGGGTACAAAAATCTGTAATTGCGAAATATTAAGAAAAAAAATACACAGGTCGCCTTAAAACCATTAGCAGAACACGATAGAATAGTTTTTAAAAAAATTGTTTGTTTGTTGGTTTGTTTGTTTGTTTGTTTGTTTGTCTGTTTGTCCGGAAAGATCTCCGAAACTACTGGACAGAATTTGATATGGCTTACACCACAATGCTTAGAATTTTCCGGAAGAACATTTAGGCATAATTTCGTTTGTTTAAATTCACTTTTTATTTTTAGTGAAAAAATACCCAACAAAATTTTCGAATTGGCTTTAGGTAGAAAAACAACATGGCGCACGTGAAATTATTTTGACAAGTCTATCACATAGTACAGAGCTGAGGTACAGAGAGAAGGTATTTTCTTCCACGAAGGAAAGGCAATGAAACTACGCCATACAGCCTGATCTTAAGTAATTGGATTTCGAAAATTAAGGCAGGAATGAAGTGTTTCACATAGTACAAATAAAATTTAATATTTTCTGTTAATGGCTGTGCCCAACTGGATTTCGCCAACCAAATTGTCTTTTTCATATGTCGTACCGTGGTGGTAAGGCAAAAAGATCAAGCCATACAACCAATGAATAAAGCATTTTTTATGATAATACTTATCGAGTGACCATAAAATTTGTAGATTGGTTTAATTCTTGACTAATTTTCACAAAATCGGTACAATTTTTGAAATATTTGAAATGTTGAAAAATGAAGATACTCTTTTCAAGGTATTTTGAAAGGTGTTATATGTTTTTACATTAGGACTAAGGAGTCAAACTCTTTTATCCATTTAAAACTATTAAAAGTAATAGATTAATATTGATAATTAAAAAAAATATCTGACTGCAATGTTCTGGGTTACGCGTAGAGGGACGGGACGGGACTCTTGATCCTAATGTCTAAAATGACGGATCACATTTTTTTGGATCAACCCATGGAACATGGATATTGAACGAAGAACCTAAAGAGTAGAACACATTGAACCTAGCCACGTTGACTTAATTTGACATGACTGCCGATAAAGTTCGTTTCCAAACCCAGCGATATGCATATCAAATGAAAGGCCTTGATGAGTAGAGCACTATGAACATAGGAAAATCGCCCTAAATTCAACATGGCCGCCGCTCAAACAAAACGGATAAAAGTTCGTTTCCAAACCCAGCAATATGGGTATCAAATGAAAGGCCTTGATGAGTAGAGCACTATGAACCTAGCAACACATAAATAAATTCAACATGGCCGCCGCTCAATAAAGGTGGATAAAAGTTCGTTTTCTAATATAGCAATATAGGTATCAAATGAAAGGTCTTCAAGAGTAGAGCACTATGGACCTAGCAATATTGACGTAAATTCAACATGGCCACCGCTCAAAAAAGGTGGATAAAAGTTCGTTTCCAAATCTAGCAATATAGGTATCAAATGAAAGGCCTTGAAGAGTAGAGCACTATGAACCTAGGAAAATAGCACAAAATTCAATATGGCTGCTGCACAAAAAAAACTGATAAAAGTTCGTTTCTAAGCCCAGCAATATGGGTATCATATGAAAGGCCTTAATCAGTAGAGCACTATGAACGTAGCAACATTGACGTAAATTCAACATGGCAGCCGCTCAAAAAAGACGGATAACAGTTGCTTTTCAAACCCAGAAATAGGGGTATTAAATGAAAGTAGGCCCTGAAGGGTACCTAGAGCAGCCATGCTCTAAGTGTGTTCCGCGGAACCCTAGGGCTCCACACTATAAGGGGTTCCGCAATAATTTAGAAAAATCAAAACACCCTCTCTGGCCATACTTTCATTATGCTTATTAATAAAGAATATGTACACTTTTAAAAACTATTGTTTTATTTTAGGGTTCCGTCAAGTATTTCGATTTCCAAAAGGGTTCCGTCACCAAAAAAGTTTGAGAACCGCTTCGGGGCCTATTGGATGTTCGATGTTAGATGTTACCTGTGTTTAGTGTCCTTCGAGACCGTGATAATGCAACGATCGTGAACTAACTAACGATAACTCCAAGTTTGTGTGTTGGATGTTAGTCATCACGGCGTTTGCTAACCGAACTATGCCAGCAACACTATATCGCACAGTACACGTTACAAAAACGGAAGTCTCAATACATTTTAAGGCTAACCGCATGAATACGTTTTTTCGCATTCGTTTTCTGAATGCGGGCATCCGAATGCATCAAATCTATACAAAATACTCATTGACTGCCGCACACGTTCGTTTTTATTACGAACGGAACACGTTCTGTACGTACGTTTAGGTAGAATGGTAGAAATCCCGAATGAGAAGAAACGAACGTCTGCGCTACGTTCACGAAACTCCGTGTCTGTATTCCGTGATCGGATATCGAATAACGTATTTGTACAGTAACCCCCCCATTCATGCTATACATTAACTCTACGAAAACCGCCAGTATTACGAGTGACGTAAGAACGGTTCAAAGGTCAAACAGTATAGCTTGACAAGGAGCTTACTGTACGACCAGTAAAAATTGGTCAACTTGTCATATCCAAAAAATATATTTTGTTGGTGTTACCAACACCCATTATAAAATCTAAACTTTATTCGTATACAGTTCTAATTTATTAACAATTGTTTATTTTAATTCGATGAATACGATAAAGATTATTCTTGCAACTGTGTAGTTCTTTCTACTGAATTTATTAATATCAATAATGTCTCTAAAACAATAATAATACTTAGTGTTTATAGTAATATGTAATGTATTTAATTTTGTGGACTGTTAGAAAAAGAGCATTACGAACCTACGAAAATTGTCCTAATTTCGAAATAGCCGATGCTCAAGAAAGGCAGAATAAAGTTGAATCATTATGGAATAAAATGGAGGAAAAAACTAAACACTGTGTTAAGTATTTTGATGGCGAAACGTAGTTCGCGGGCACAGCTAGTATAAAAATAAAGTTGGAACACTTAATGAAATCCTTACTTCATATATTATAAATGCAATATTATAAACAAATTAAAGAATTAACATTGGAGTCACAATATACTCGTATTTATGACAACGTATGTTTCTAACGGACGACCAAGACGCTTCCAATGATACCTCATTTGTCAAATAGTTAAGAAGCTATGCGGGAACATCTGAACGTACTACACACCGATTGAAATCATAACTGTCCTTTTTGCTGCAGAAATCCGGTAAAACGCACGTGGTTTACACATTCGCATTTCCACTATCAACGTAATGGCCGAAAACTCAAAATATTTCCTACAGAAACATCACGGAAGGTGTGCGTGACGCGGAAAATTGTTCCCGTTATAGCTGAAGGAAAAACTGTCCCTAGTAAAACCAATGCGGAAAGTGTCCATTACCCCTTAAAATGGTAGTCACGCTCGTTTAAGTACACGGTGCTTTACACTATCAGTATTTTGCAGCCAATATATTTGTTTGGTCTTTTTATATAATAACTAACGGTGCCCTGCAGTTTGTGCGATCCTGTGGGAATTTTGTGATTGTGGGGGGAGGATATATTAATGTGAGTTTTTACCTATTTGCATTCCGATCAAAATCGGGTCAATATTTTCCCTTCGGAGCATAATGTACAATACGCAAAATGTGCACGACACGCAAAATGAGCAAAACGCAAAATGTACAATACGCAGAATGTGCAACACGCAGAATGAGCACCACACGCAAAATGAGCAAAACGCAAAATGTACAAGAGGAGCTGTGTTCACATCCTCTCGGCAGTTGGCACAGTTCCAATTCACAAACCTTGGATATACAAAACCCGAATTAACTTCAAAAACAAATTTATTGAATTAATTTTTATCTTATGTACCAACTTAACAAAAAAAGTAGCTTAAAGTTAAATAAAATTTGATTCGTTGTCCGCCCTATTTTCTACCAAAAAAAAACTAAAAATCAATTCTTATAATAACCAAAAGCTGAAACTTAGCTAAATACCTCAGACCGTATATTTAAGTAAACAAAATGACGGTCTCAGACACATAGTTTTCCCTTTCCAAATATTTACAATGACAATCTAGTATAAATCATTTTGATTTGCATCCTTAATTATATTTGTAATCCCTATCGAGGTAAAGCAGAGGCATACTTACTCATACTCAAGAGCACACAGACGCTCCCATTAAATAAAACGGAGAACAAACATGAAAATAAAACCCTTTGTCTTGTGTCGTCATCGTCGCCGTGAATAAGGCCTTAGGCCCGTCTCGTACATTTTGCGTTTTGCTCATTTTGCGTGTGGTGCTCATTCTGCGTGTTGCACATTCTGCGTATTGTACATTTTGCGTTTTGCTCATTTTGCGTGTCGTGCACATTTTGCGTATTGTACATTATGCTCCGAAGGGAATATTTTTGTGTGATGAAGGAACAAGCATCAATCCATTCACACAAAACTGTTTCCTAAAACTCTTTGTTATAAAAAACATTTAAATAATACTTAAAGGAAATAAAAACGGGCAGTTTTAAATTGTTGGTTAATTGCTGCAAACCCCAAATTAAAATAACCCATTATTACATTATATTGCAGTAAACACAAATTTTGAACGATGTAGTTGAAGATCATAATAACATCATATCTATATTCTTCTATATATCTATACATCTATATCTACAACTAAATAAAAAACACTACAAATAAATAAAATTGAAGTGTCTGTGTGTAATGTCAAATTGACAAGTTTTTACTAATTGGGTATGAATGTATATCGGGTACCAATAACAAAAACACAATTTATAAAAATATCATGGTGTACCTACTATATTTTACAAGTCACACCCTTTCATTTGATACCCATATTGTGGTTGTTGTACAAAAAAATGTAATCCGCCTTTTTGTGACGGCAGACATCTTAGATATGAATTCTTTTTCATTACATACTGTAATGTATAAGTTAAGCTCTTTCATTTGGTAGATTTTAGACTCATAGGTAGACTCATATTGGGGAGGGTTGCATGAAAATATACCGGGTGTAACTGAACACCCCAATAACATTTAAGGGGCATATAAGTTAGATACTAAATCGACCTTCGGTGCTTGTCTGAGACCTAGAACCCCAATACTTTCAGAGTTATTTGATTTTAAACTGAAAGCAAAAACTTTCAAGTGACAACCATAAGCAGCTCTTAACACAAAAGAAATTTAAACACAAAATGACACGTGACAGACGTGAGCGTAGTATTCCTCGTACGCTTATATAGGGCTTTCGGCACTTAATACCAAAAAATACTTTATTTAGTTTGTATGACGTGAGCAAGACGCTTCCAATGATACCTCATTTGTCAAATAGTTAAGAAGCTATGCGGGAACATCTGAACGTACTACACACCGATTGAAATCATAACTGTCCTTTTTGCTGCAGAAATCCGGTAAAACGCACGTGGTTTACACATTCGCATTTCCACTATCAACGTAATGGCCGAAAACTCGAAATATTTCCTACAGAAACATCACGGAAGGTGTGCGTGACGCGGAAAATTGTTCCCGTTATAGCTGAAGGAAAAACTGTCCCTAGTAAAACCAATGGGGAAAGTGTCCATTACCCCTTAAAATGGTAGTCACGCTCGTTTAAGTACACGGTGCTTTACACTATCAGTATTTTGCAGCCAATATATTTGTTTGGTCTTTTTATATAATAACTAACGGTGCCCTGCAGTTTGTGCGATCCTGTGGGAATTTTGTGATTGTGGGGGGTGTAATATATTAATGTGAGTTTTTACCTATTTGCATTTCGATCAAAATCGGGTCAATATTTTTGTGTGATGATGGAACAAGCATCCATCCATTCACACAAAACTGTTTCACCTAAAACTCTTTATTATAAAACATTTAAATAATACTTAAAGGAAATAAAAACGGGCAGTTTTAAATTGTTGGTTAATTGCTGCAAACCCCAAATTAAAATAACCCATTATTACATTATATTGCAGTAAACACAAATTTTAAACGATGTAGTTGAAGATCATAATAACATCATATCTATATTCTTCTATATATCTATACATCTATATCTACAACTAAATAAAAAACACTACAAATAAATAAAATTGAAGTGTCTGTGTGTAATGTCAAATTGACAAGTTTTTACTAATTGGGTATGAATGTATATCGGGTACCAATAACAAAAACACAATTTATAAAAATATCATGGTGTACCTACTATATTTTACAAGTCACACCCTTTCATTTGATACCCATATTGTGGTTGTTGTACAAAAAAATGTAATCCGCCTTTTTGTGACGGCAGACATCTTAGATATGAATTCTTTTTCATTACATATATATAATCCTTTATTGTACACACACATGTCAAAAAATATACATTTAAAACTTAAAGTATATACAAGGGCGGACTTATCTCTAATAGAGATCTCTTCCAGCCAACCCAAGTGATAGTGTAAGATGTTGTGTTAGCGGGAAAAAAGTTGTACAAAAACAGAACCGAAAAAAGAAAATAATCTGATTTTAAACTATATATATAAAAATGATATATATTATATTATCATATATACACACATATACATATTTATATATATACAATATATATAATATATTATTCCAGTGACTGATTCGAGAGAAAGTGCTCTTTAAGGTGACGCTTAAACGATTGTATTGAGGGTCTCTCACGCACTGAGGCAGGCAATCCATTCCACAGCTTGGCAGCCTGTACGGTAAAAGACTTACCGAAGAACTTCGAATTAAATTCGGGAACACTTAGTACGTTGCTGGTAACGCAGGATCGCTTAGGACGGGGATTTGGAGGAAGAAAATGGAAACGGGACCTTAAATATTTAGGAAATTGAGGACAATGTAGGACTAAGACAAGGCAGAGGATATGCATATTTCTTCGGTGACGAATAGGTAACCACTTGAGTTGTTTGCGACATTCAGACACATGATCATATTTGCGTAAACTAAAAATAAAACGAATAGCTAAATTCTGCAAACGTTCAAGCTTATTCAGGAGATGCTCAGTTACATCCAAATAACATACATCGGCGTAGTCGAGAATGGGGAGTAGAAGAGATTGAGCAAGCATAACTTTAGTACTGAATGGCAGGAAATATTGAAGCCGCTTGAGAGAGTGGTAAGAGTAATGTATACGGCGACTTACCTCATTGACATGAGCATTCCATGATAAGGTACAGTCAAAAGTTAATCCTAAATTTTTGCTCTTGTCAGTAAAAGTTATAGCAGTACCATCAAATACAATTTGAGGTAACTCCCTGTGGTTAAGTTTGCCACACATTCGATTACTGCCAATGATCATTGCCTGTGATTTTTTGGGATTAACAAGTAATCCATATGAGTCTGCCCAGAGTTTAATAGCTACAAGATCTTGATTAACTAATCGAATTGTATTGTCAATGTCATCAATGTCAGCGTGCTTATAAATTTGCAGATCATCTGCATACAGATGGTAGGGAGACGAAATAACATTAGTGAGTCGATTAATAAAAATAGAAAAAAGTAAAGAAGACAATACGCCGCCTTGCGGTACGCCTGCAGTGATATGGCACCAATTTGATGTTGTGTTATTACAGCTTATGCACTGCCGGCGGCCGCGAAGGTAATTAGAGAACCAATCAATCACCGAGGCAGATAAGTTAATTGAGCGAAGGGTAGCTATAAGGATGTCGTAGTCCACAGAGTTAAAAGCACTACTGAAATCAAGTAAAACAGCAACAGTTAACATCCTTTTGTCCATAGCGAGCCGTATGTCATCTGTTACATTCAACAAGGCAGTTACTGTGCTATGGAATGGCCGAAAGCCAGATTGGAATGGACTGATAACGTTGTTGCGAGTTAGGAAAGAGGACAACTGTTTATGCACAACACTTTCAAGGACTTTTGACAAAAATGGAAGAATTGATATGGGACGGTAATCAGTGAAATGAGTAGGATTTGAGGACTTGGGAAGAGGAAGTACTAGGGCACATTTCCAGTCATTTGGGTAGATACAAGACCCTAGGGAAGAATTAATGATATGCGCTATGATGGGAACAACGTCATCTAGTATTGGTATTATCATGTGTCGACTAATACCATCATTGCCTGTAGCATGCGATGTAATAGCTACAATACTCTTTTTAACCTCCGCCTCAGAGACTTCAAGAAATGAAAAGGAATCGTCAGGTGGGGTACAGTTGGAAAGAAAATCAAGAGATGAGACTTTTACATTGTCAGAAAGTTGAACAGGAGATCTAGAAAAATGCTCATTGAGTGCATTAAGGTCAATCAAAGTGTCAGTATTGTCAGAAGCTTTGCCCACACCAAGTGACTTTAAAAATTTCCATGTTTGTGCTGTTGAGCTATTATCAATACGGGAGTGAATATAACGGCGTTTAGCATCCCTACACATCTTGTTGCAAAATTACGCAGTGATTTATATAATAGATGATTTTCGGTAGTGGGTGACTTCTTAGGCGAGAGCTTGGCTTTATCTCGACGCAGCATATGATGCTTAATGTTGGGCGTAAGCCATGGTGCCGGCAAATGTTTGACACGTACAGGCCTTAATGGTGCATGTTTGTCAAATAATTTTAAAAGTAACATATTAAATGCTTCTACCTTTTCGTTAACGTTGATGGCAGAAAATACCAAAGACCAATCTAAACTGAGAAAATCCTCCCTCAAGCGGTCGACACAAATGCCCCTAAAGTTACGCTGAAGTATAATTTTGGTCTTGCGTTTAGGTGGACGGACTTTATAAGAAAGATACAAAAGATCGTGATATGAAAAAGGTGCAGTAATCTGACCATAGGAGGACACTAGGTCCGGTTGAGAAAGTATTTGTAAATCTAAAAAGGAGGGTGTACTATTTGGAGAGTGATGGGTGGGAGATAGGGAAAGTAGTTAAAAATTTACTGAAGATATTATGGACTTGAGTTTACGGGATCGGACATTATTTTTTAAAATGCATGTATTCAGGTCACCCATCAGTATTACATGATTGTAAGAAGTGCTGAGAGTTTCAAGAGTGGTCTCAAAAGAATCGAAATAATTAACTTTGTCATTAGGGCTATAAACAACTCCAAGAAGAACTTTGGTATGATGCACAGACGCTTCCAGGAACAGGTACTCCAGGGTGCCGGTGTACTCACTGGGAGATTTATTTACAACTGTGCAAGATATGCCATCCCTAATATAGATGCAAACACCACCCCCACCAACCACAACCCTGTCATTGCGAAAGAGTTTATATCCATAAAGAAAACAAAGTGAAGATGGTAACGAAGGTTTCAACCAAGATTCAGATACTAAGATAACGTCAACTACGCCGTTATTAAATGAAGTAATCAGATCCGTCGAATGTGCAAGGACACTTTGTGCGTTTATATGTACGATATTCAGCATGGAGGTCTTACTGTGGAAAACAGTTTGTAAATTCGTGCCCAATGCGAGAGAATCACAAAGAGATTCAAGCGAAATGTCGCTACAAGCGCTCTCGAATTCATCATTAGATGAGTCATCAGAAAAGTAACCATTACTTATTATAGACATAAATAATAAATAAATATAAAATAAGATACTATAAAAAAAAACTTAAGAATAACTACTAAAACAAAAACACTCAAAACAAAATACACCACAAACAAGGGTTGGCTGCAAAGTCGTTTGTTAACATTTCTAACTAGATAGGTATGTAACTCAAACGGCAATTCCTATTATATAAAACAATAAACAAAAAATATTATCTTCTAGAATATACAAGCTGTATTCCAGTTAAACATCACCACTTTGCTGGTGCTGACATCTGATGTTAGCCTCGATTTGCGTTTCCTATAAGAAATGTTAACATTTTTAGCAGTGCCAATTGTTACAAATGAAACAGTAAGAATTGAAAAATCTGTTTGATTCATGAAAAAAAAGAGTCCAAATGCCAAATTTGAAAGCTGTCAAAAAGTGGTATCAGAGAAGTCATCAATTAGCACCAGTACAAAAAGTTAACACCGGAAAATGTTGCAAATCCGTTGTTATCTGGAACGCGCCTACAAGTGATGCCAATAAAAAAAAGAAGAATTTTTAATCTGCACAGTATTTGAACCTGTGAGCTGCCAAACATAATATCTTTAAGTTTGAGCATGGTAGTCTGAGGCCTATACAATCTATGCTAAAAAAAAATAATAAAAAAATAACAAGACAAAGATACCTAATCTTTCGTCTGTGCAAAAGTGCAAACAAAGTGAATGACGAATGTAAACAAGTAATGTAAAAAATTGTGTTCGGAAAACATGCAAAATACAATGCCGAACTTTGGTTCGGCATTGTATTTTGCATGTTACATAGAAAATTCAGTTATCAAAAGAAGTACATCATATTGTTTTCGGGAACTCAGTTTGTAACTTGTGCAATTCTGTTAAGGAGACAATCTTCTTCCTTGTACCGTTCGGCAACAAGATAATAATAGCACCATCTGAAGACCAACAGTTTCGGATTCCATAGAATTTACGAGCTGCAATGAATTTATTCTGCCTGGTTTTCGTAAGGAATTCAGACAAGGAGATCTTACCTCCCTTCAGAGCAGATTTTGCATTCCACACAATTGTGCGTGCTCTCATACTATCAAATCGGACTAGCACCGGGCGAGATCGTTCCTTCCTGGAGCTCCCCAAACGGTGGCAGGACTCGATACAATCCCGTTGAATATGAGGAAGTTTCATTTTCTCCGAAAACAAGCCAAGAATCCTCGCCTCTGCATTCTCATTGTCCTCTTCTGGCAATCCATGTACATACTGTAATGTATAAGTTAAGCTCTTTCATTTGGTAGATTTTAGACTCATAGGTAGACTCATATTGGGGAGGGTTGCATGATAATATACCTATAATACGCCACTTTGTGATGGTGGCCATCTTGGGTTTTTTTATAGTAAGTAGGTAGGTATACTGTATTTTACAAGTTACTTTCTCATTTGATACCCATATTGGGTGGATTGTACAAAAATATGTGATCTGTCGTTTTTTTGCAGCGACCATCTTGGATTTGATTTTTTTTTCATAAAGTATTGCGAAGCCATATTGCGAAGGTTGTACAAAAATATATGAATAACCCGCCATTTTGTTGCAGCGGCCATTTTGGATTTACCTACAAAGATACTAATTATGCATGAACTAAATGTACTCATATTCTAAATTACAGCTCAATGGGATATTAGCAAATGGGTCAAATTTAACTCGCAAAATTTAACCCGAACAGACATTTTGTTTTACTTTAAGTTACTACTAAGTTGGCAAACAAGCAAACTGCCCACCTGATGGTAAGTGGTATCAGACACCTATAATCATAGAAAACATTTCTATAATACGTGTGGCTCCTGTGAGATTTGCAGTAAAACTAGCTGCAACCCCCATAAGAACAGTGTACGTTGCCAACTTGTGACATCAGATGTAAAGTCACGGCACCCAGTAATTTCACTGCCATATCTTACCCTTCGCACTACGCTATCGACGCGTCAATCGCTTCATCGACGCTGTCGCCTTCCAATCGGGAGGCAGCGGTTCAAACCCCGCCACGTACCAATGTGTTTTCAAATTTTGAATTCATATGTACGTTTATTCGACGCTTTTACGTTTATTCGATGTTTAGTGTGTGAAACCTGCACACACCTGTGAAGAAAGAATTTCTTTACAGGTTGTGTGTGAAGTCGATCAACCCGCACTTGGCGAGCGTGGTCGACTAAGGCCTAATCGCCCTAGTTTAGGGTAGGCTCGAGCCCCTCGGTGGGGACGTATATATGAGCTGTTGATGATGATGATGATCTTATCCTTCAAACCGAAACAGCAATGCAAGCACTACTGCTTTGCCGCAGAAATCTCCGGTAAAAGCTTAAAAACCGATGAAGCTCGCTTAAGTTAATGTATGTTTTATATAAACGGTGACGATGAATGCATACTTCATTTATAACGGTGAATTTTACACCTTATTGTCGCATTGTTTACCCAATCAAAGTAAAAAAATCTTTGTTGTATAAAAAACATTGCAACACAAGCGATAAAATTACAAAGGCATAAAAATGTGAAACCCGAGAGGACTTTTATATAGCCAGGTACCTCTTCGGAGAGAACGTAATATTTATTTAATTCAACACAAAAACTGTAAAACAAAGGAATACATATTGTTCAAATTGAAATAAAGCCATATAAAAGCTACCTGGGTATGGGACATCTCTTTTTAATTAACGGTTAATGAGTGCAATAAATCCTCACGTTTATTATATCGCTCTCCGCTTACGCACGAAATTGATATAATGTGATAATTTAAAAGAAGCTTAATACTGAATTCAGTATTTGAGTATTTGATGTTAATACAATATTTGATGCTTTTTAAGTTTCTCCTCTGTAGACATGTAATTGATCGAATCTTCCGTGCTTAAGGATTCCATGTGAACATATCAGTCTGAAGGTCTATGAAATGTATTGTGCGGCTAGTGCGCGAGTTCGTTGGCTCCTATAATGATTGTTAAAGTTAAGCCCCGATGACCGTGTTGAAGCCTTTTATTCAGGGGGGAAATGCGTAACCACACCGTAACCGCCGTTGGCTAGTCAGCGAGAGTGTGTGGGGAACTTCCGGCAGAGTGCCTGATGGCCTACCCACTAAAACCCCCGTTGATCTCCCTGCCCTTATGGGTGCGCATGATAAGGTCCACTTTGCGGCACCACTACCAACGCACCCGGGCAAGCCCGACCAACAGGCCGGGCTATCGCCAAGAGGGGATTGCCCGAGAACAACAGGGCAATACCCAGACGGAGGGCCTTACGGCGACGTGCACGGGGCCAAACGTGCACGCAGGCCTCCACGGCAGGGTCACGAGACGGGCATCGCTTGTGGGAATGCCCGCCTTCGTCTGCGTATTCATCGGCGACGGATGGGAGCGGCTTGAGGATCTTCCTCCCGCTCGCTCTTCGCGACCTCCTTCTGCGAGATGACGTCTTCGCAGAAGGAAGTGACACCCCCCATTCCGCCTCGTCGCGAAACATGGTCACCGTGGTCAAGCCTATGGTGTGACCAAAGATGTGAAACATCTCAAACTCCTCCGTGCTTCGGAAGGCTCGTTATAGAGTAACTCTTCTGCCTGATTTCGTTCCGGTAGTGCCGGCTAACCATCCCATAAGTGTCGAACCTCTTGAATCATAAGTTACGTTTCGTTTTTCTGAAAAGACACATTTTTGGGGAAAAAGTTACTTTTTGGCGTTGTATTTAAAAAACATACTTTTACATACATTTTCAATGATACTATAATCCTTCTGCACGTAGATCAATCAATTATTCTTTTCGTGACGGTTTATTTAGACCCCCTTCGGCGAAGAATTAGAATAATAGAACTTGAAAGTTTGGCGGTTATAGTGGTCACTAGTGCTCCACAACAAGCACAGATTATACACAGATGTAATCAATGTTTAGATGTGCTCCTGAATATTATATGCATTGCAAAACTAAACTTGTTAAAAAACAAACTATCTAAAAAAGTCATGGAAATTAATCCCTCTAAATCATAAGTCACGCACAACGCACATGTCACCGAAAAGGGACAAAAGTCACACAAAATATGATTTTTGTGAGCATCTGGCAACACTGTAGTGGAGGAACAGAAAATGCCTTTGTGTTTGCACGGGCACTTTGTGCAGTAGTTAGCTATTATACCTGTGGTTAAAAAAGACATTGTGCGACGAAGAAAAGTGATATACCCACAGAAGAGAAAAACTGGTTTTTCTGTTCTGTGGATATACCTATATGGTGGTCACCGAATCGGATAATCTTCGGGCCTCCTTGACAACAAAACTCCAAGCACTGTGTTTCTGATTGGAATTAATTACCAAGTCACAAAGTTGCGAGCTCGCCCAGATCCATGTCTTTGATGGATTAAGCTAGACGAGTATGTATAGTTTCGCGGGAGTTACTTAATACAACTAGTTAACAAACTAAAATGACGCATCACTAAAGTGTTGACAAATGAACATCAATCTGTATTTGGCACAGACATGAGTTTAATGAGACACCGCGCGAGTAGGTAGGTATATGTTCGAGTCTGTTCGAGTACTTCGCGTGACGCAACAAAGACCAACACTCCTCTTAATACTGTATCACTTGTCTGTGCTCATTATACTGTATTATGCTACAAAAATCATAAAATGATACTAAAATAGCGGACGTCCTATTCGGTAGAGAAAAATTGACACGGTTTTCATACACATGGAGGTATCAATGTTGTCTAGTCAAATGCACTAGCAGAAATTGCTTTTAAACTTCACCAGATTTCCACTTCAACTAATCATCATCATCACCACCCCAGCTCATATATGTCCCCACCGAGGGGCACGAGCCTACCCTAACATATTATGATGTTATGGTATGTTTAGACTACGACACATACATACACCGTACACTCAGTGTATACATCGAAGTGTCTCTGTGTGAACACGAGTGTCTCTGGTTGCGAAATTTATTGCGAGACCATAATTAGTGTCGCGCCAGCCGTTGTGTGTCTGCCGAGTGTCTAGTGTCGCGGAAAGTTTTCGAACAAGTTTAAAATTTTCTATACACCGCACGGCGTTTGAGTATATAAAATGAGTTTTATATACTTAGTTGACTGGCAGAGAATGCCCATGGCATTAAGTCCGCCTTTGTACACTGTCCATTGAGGATAAATAAATAAAAAACCAAAATAGATCATAAAGAATAAATGCATTGCATTATTGCAAATCATTTATTCACGTACCTGATGCTAAAAACCTCAATGTTAGTGACAGTCGTTCACCTGGAGTGATACACAATCTCATTCTCGTATCTTTTTTTTTGTATTATCGGAGTAACTTTTTCTAATAAATATTCCAAATCTTCGTATTTCATTCGAAGTTTTCATAAGCTTGATGTTTTTCTGTGCGTAACTCATTCAGCAATCTATGGTAGGCTCCTAATTCTTGGCTTTTTTAATCCATTGATGTACCCAAATACTTCTTCTGCGTTTTCGTCATTTGCGATTATTTATCACTATAGTAGCAAGAGCAGCTGCACGACATTTATCCATGCTGACCGTTTATCACTAACTACTTTGTGTGTGAACAGCCCGGACACAATTTCCATACACTTACTAATAGACACTACTCAGACACAAAAAATCCGTACAAGTGTAAACAGTACAGACACTAATGTCGGACATTTGTGTCGCAATTTGTGTCGTCGTGTAAACGTACCATTAGGGCGATTGCGGTCCAGGCGATTGGTCACTTCACATACACTTTTGAATTACTTCGCAGGTGTATGCAAGTTTCCTCACGATGTTTTCCTTCACGGTAGGAGCGTCAGATAAATGTACGTATGAAATTCATGAAACGAAAAACACATTGGTAAGTGTACATGGCAGGATCGATCGCGGGCCTCCGGATTCTACTCGGAGCACAGTCCAGTGCCGAGACCACGCACTGCCGCGGTCTATAATGACTACTTTGCTGGTCGCGCTGATGATGGCCGACAGCGCAGCTCCAGGCCGACACAGCGCGGTCAGCGTGCAGCACTAGGCTAGCTCGAGGCAATCATAGCGTGACCAGCGAAGCAGTCATTGTGGGCCAAGGCTTGTATATTGCTTTACTCAAAAATGCAAGTACCTAATCTAAATAAAACCAGCAAGTCATTTAAATAAAAAATATATTAATTAACTAGAAGCAAAACTTTGCCGGCCGCTCTTTGCAACAGAACGGCAAGGTCGACTTTGCTCAAACAAGGTTGTCAAAATAATGACCACATTACATGCATTTTTGAGTAAAAATAATTTGTTTCTATGTTAAATAATTGTTTCTATTACCTATGCTTTTTTCATATTATTTTGTCAATACTTTATCAGAAAATCAGGCCAATTTTTTAGATTTTTGAAGATTAAATCTCTATCTATAATTACCTCAATAAAAAAAAGAAAACATAGAAACATGCCAATAGTGGCTACTGAGTTTTTTTGAAAAAAAAAAGCAACTATCAATATTTTCGAGGAAGCAAACAGGGGACTACTTTTGTATGAAAAAGCGGCCCATATCATTTTGTGTTAAGGATTTGTCGTTATTTTTGATAGTGTGACGTGCGTGACTAATTAAAAACATCATCCTTGTCGTAGATAATTCAAACCCAACTTCAGTTTGATACTATGACACCCATGGGATGCGTGGAGCGAGACTCAATTATACAGAAAGCGTGTCTATTTATTTTCTTCGTAAAATACATAGTTAATGTGATCTTCAAACTGCTCACAGCGAGGCCTGCCAAGAAATTTGTGAATAAAACTCAGTCACACTCAACCCTTGACAAACGTCAAGAAATTTTTATCTCGTCAGTCACACTTAGGCTGCTGCGGTCCGAAAATCAATAAAAGTTACTATCAGCGCTATTAGCGCGCTCAAACGCGACCTGAAATGTTTGATAATTGTGTTTTCGGTTTAAAATTACTTGTAACTAAAAATCCACAAAACAAAAGTACTGAGAAGCAATTGAAAGCAAAACCCTAACCAAATTTTTTACGAGGGGAATGCGTGACGCACCTTACTCGCCGTTGGCTAGACGACGAGCGTGTGTGGGGCTCTCCCGGCAGAGTGCCAGGCCTACCCACTAAACCCCCCGGTGTTCTTCCTGCCCTTATGGACGCGCGTGGTAGGGTCCACACTGCGACTACCACTACCAACGCGCCCGGGCTAGCCCGACCTATCTGGTCGGGCTATCGCCAAGGGGGGATTGCCCGAGAACACCAGGGCAATCCCCAGACGGAGGGCCTTAATTAGTTAGTTTGACGGGGCTCTTTCGCACTTAGCCTCTTGATTGGGCCATTGTGCGTTCTGACCTTGCGTCAGCCTACATCCTACTCCATCCATCCCAGGTCCTCCCAGAATGCCAGCAGCCTCTGTGGGCTGCTACATGCTTCCGGCATGGATGCCGGGGAGTGGAGAAGTTTCGCCCGTTGATCGGCCACGCTTGTGCATTCCATAAGGACGTGCTGTGGCGTTTCCTCCGCCTCCATGCATCCTCTGCATAGGGGGCTGTCTGTCACTCCTATTGTGAATAGGTGTTTGTTTAGGAGACAGTGTCCGGTTATAGTAGCTATAACTTTCCGGATTTTGTCTCTCTTTAGTCTGATGAGGGAACGGGCAAGCTTTTTGGATGGTACCGGGATTGCATCTTTTGTTTGCTTGCATCCCTCATTGGCTCTCCATTCTGTTAGATGTTGTTCCTCGGTTTTCTCACGCAGCCAGGTTTTAATCTGGGCCTGTGGAATAGGCATTAAGGGTTCTGGTCCATACACTTTTGTGTTTGAACCTCTCTTAGCCAATTCATCTGCTGCATCGTTACCAAGTGAGTCGCTGTGTCCTTTTATCCATTGCAGAGTTACCCGGTTTGTATCTGCTATGGTTTGGAGCATGTTGTGGCATTCCAGTATAAGGACAGAGTTGATAGTATTGTTTTGGAGGGCCTGCAGGACAGATGCACTGTCTGAGATAATCTTTATGCTAAGATTATTAACACCTCTAGCTGCAATCGCCTGAGCCGCTCTGGTGATGCCAATGCATTCTGCTTGGAAGATGGTGTTCCGCCTATCTAGGGTTATTGATAATTTGATATTAAGGTCGTTTGAGAAGACGCCGGCCCCAGTTCCACAAGTGGTTTTGGAGCCGTCTGTATATATCCTAACTTCTTTAGTGTCAGAGCAATCTTTCGATTCTGCTTTAAGTTGGATATCATATCTTCTGCCAAAGACATGGTGGCATGGTATTCTATCGATTGGTGCATCGAGAAGAGGTGTTGCTTTCATACTCCAATCTAGGATAATTGTGTGTTTTTCCAATGTTGCGTTTCCATAGTCCCTGTGATCTTAGTCTTAGGGCTGCTGCTTTCGCCTCCTCTTGTATGACTAGATCTAGAGGCCTCAGTTGTAAGAGGTATTCTAGGGAGGCTGATGGAGTGGTTTTCATACATCCACTGGTCGATGTAGTTGCTAAGCGTTGCAGACTCTGGAGCTTAGCTTTTGCCGTGGTCAGTTGGGTTCTGGGCCACCAAACCACTGATCCGTAGGTTATAGAGGGTCTGATAACTGCAGTGTATAACCAAAGTGTGATTTTTGGATTGAGACCCCATTTCTTACCAACGAGTCTCCTGCATTGGTTAAACGCTAAGCATGCCTTCTTTGTTATTGTTTCCATGTGACTCGCCCAGTTTAATTTACTATCGAAGGTAATACCCAGATATTTTACTTGTGTTGACAGGGAGAGTTTGGTGTTAAATAGTTTGGGTAGCTGTAGTTCTGGTAACTTCCTTTTGTTGGTGAAAAGTATAAGTTCTGTTTTATTTGGATTTACTGACAATTGATGTTCGTCACACCATTGTTCCACTAATACTAGGGCTGCGCGCATTTCCTTACATAGTATGTTTTCTGCAGTCCCATTTATCAGTATTGCCAGGTCATCTGCATAACCAATAGTAGTGTAGCCTCTTTCGTTCAGTTTCCTTAGGAGGCTGTCTACTACTATGTTCCACAGAAGTGGGGATAGGACTCCCCCTTGGGGACATCCTTTAACCACTTTTGCTCTAACAGTGTTATTCCCCACTATCTGAACCCCCCCTGCTTACCAGCTCGGTGATCCATTTTATTACTGCTGGTTCTATATCGTACTTTTGAAGGGCGTGGTTTATGCTATTGTGCATTGTTTTATCGAAGGCTCCTTCTATGTCTATGAAGGCACCTAGGGTTGAGGATTGGTTGTGTATGGCCGACTCTATTTTACGGACCACCATATGTAGTGCCGACTCTGTGGACCTGCCTTTCCGATAGGCGTGTTGTTGGGGATGTAAGGGTCTTTCTTGGAGTGCTCCATCCCTTAGGTGTCTGTCTACCAATCTCTCCAGTGTTTTGAGCAGGAGTGATGTTAGACTTATTGGTCTGAAGGATTTCGCCGTAGTGTAGTCTTCTTTCCCTGGTTTGGGTAGGAATACTACCTTCGCCTCTCTCCATTGTTTGGGAATATATTTGAAGGCTATGCAAGCTTTAAATATAGGTTCTAAGTGTTTTACTACTAAGTTAGGCTTCCATTGTAGCAGCGCTGGGAATATTCCGTCCAGTCCTGCGGATTTAAAGGGTTTGAAGCTGTTCTTACGAAGAACACTTCGATTTGTCACCGCCAACGGCACGCGCGCGCGCTCCCTATAATAATTACAAAATATACTCTATATAGTGTGAAATCCATACAAGATAGCAGAAAACAGTGTAAACATAGTGTCCAACGTCTGCTGGAACCAGTAAAGTCCTAGGAGGTGCGTTTAGGGGGCCCCCCAAGAAGATTTTCAACCGTCGGTACGGTGAGTGCTTATGCGATCTCATTTTCTCTCAAGCTCTTTGCATACTTTTCTCAACATAAGTTTATGGTCCTTCTTAGCCAAATAATTGCATTTGGACACTATTGTTTGTGCTTTCATAACTAAACATTACAAATAAATTCATTAACCAGGTTTGACAAATCGAAGTCACTAACATAAAAAACCTTTTCATAATTGTTCTAGAATAACGTAATACATTCATATTGTTATTCGACAATATTATTACGTAGTGTTAGCATACAATTAGATCAATTTAATATTATTTTAACTAAAATATTCAATCTTAATGTTACAACTTTTCAAACGTGGGTAGATATTTTACAAATTCGCACAGCGCTCGGGCGTGCAGCAGTTTACGCGTCGGCGCCAAACAGTCACTTTTTTTTTTCTATTCATTCAGTCAGTTTAACAAGTTTAACTAATTTAATGCTTAGGTAAAAGTTACTCTATTCTATACACGGTCTATTACTACACCAAGCGATAAAGTTACGATTTTTTTGCTGTATTCGTATTACGTACGAACCACACTACATTTTAATTATTGTATTTGGTATTACGTACTAAATATAATAACAATTTCAAGCTGTACTTGTATTACGCACGGTACACATTCACTACTCGCTTGCAACAATTTTATTATTTTAATTCAGTGCTACGTGCTGGATGAAATAATCAATTATATTCTTACACTTACTAGCCGCTGAGTATTACGTACTTACGCACTAGATATAGATAATATTTTGGCATTACGTGTCAAATATTATTTTCCCTTGTTCATGTATTACGTACTGAACTTTCATATTTTCACTCACTATTAATGCACTACGTGCTACATACACAAAACTAATCGCTTGGTATAGTCAAATATTATTAGAATACATATACCTACCTACCTACACCAATACTACAAAGTAACTATTATAAAATAAATTTTATTGTTGAACATTTGCGACTTTAAATAATTTTACTTTTTTTAATTAACATGGAAATCGAACAACTCACTTTTCAACGAGACCTTTGCTTAAACAATATAAAGCGTATGGTTGATTGTTCTCAAGATGAAGAGGAATTTCGTGTACGTGTGAAAGAACTTAATTCCGTGAAAAAACAGTTTATTACAGCTCAATTAAAAATCGAAAAACTTTTAGCCAAAAGTGGCGAATTTGAAAAAGAGACACAATTGGCTATACGCGAACAATTCGATAGCTATTATTATAAAATACAAGTTGTTCTTGATCGCTCGAAGGAGGTACAACAGAGTAGGCAAAGTATCGCAAATAGTAGACAAAATGACCAAAGCACAACACACATGCGTATTCAGTTGCCGGCGTTATCGTTACCTGTTTTTACTGGAAATCTTATGGAATGGAATGCATTCTACGACTTGTTTAGATCTTTAGTTCACGACAATGAAAATTTAACTGATGTCGAACGTTTTCGATATTTATTATTGTCTCTAAAAGGTGAACCGTTTACTTTAATAAAATCCATTCCTGTTACTGATGTAAACTACTTAAATGCATTGCAAATTCTGTTAAATAGATATGACAATAAACGTAATATAGCTAGTAAACACTTATGGCCGGTATACACTTTGTTTAGTTAAGTGCTTAGTGTTTAGTAGACTGTTTAGTGTTAAGTGATTAGTAGGTGCTGTCCATACACTGTTTAGTAAACGGTGTTTAGTATATTTGTTCATTATATGGACTAAACACTAAACAGATCTGTCCAGACGTGTTTAGTGAGTGTTTAGTGTTAAGTGAGGGGTGAAGGCGGGAGAGCGGGAGGGGCGACTCGCAGAAAAAATAGAACGCGTTCCTATTCGCTAAACACTAAACACTTAACACTAAACACTAAACACTTAACACTAAACAGAAGCTGTCCGAACGTGTTTTTTACTAAACACTTAACACTAAACAAGCCACTCGCACTAAACACTAAACACTGTGTGTACCGGCCATTAGATACAATTTTAGATATTCGACCTATTAGTGAATACAATGTAGAACAGGGGCTACGTCACTTTCTTAACGTATATCACGAAAACTTAACAGCCTTAAATTCATTTGGTTTTCCCGTTACCCAGTGGGAGTTTTATTCTTTTAAATATTTTGTTACGTAAAATTACACCTGATATTCGTAGGCGTTTTGAACTATCTCTGACGTCATCAAATGAAATACTAACGTTCAAGAATTATTAGATTTCTTAAGCAAAGAGTTGTCGGCATCTGAAGTGATGGCCCCTGCATACAGCGGGCGCTCCGCTGGCGCCGCTCGCGCGCCTTCGCGTCCCGCGCCGCCGCCGCCGCCGTCACACAGCGCGGCGCCGCCGCCGGGCCGCGAACCCGCAACCTCCGCTCGGCCCTACTCGACCACTGCGCGTACTCAGCATGTCGATGCGAATGCGCCGCCTCGTTTTAAGCGTGTTATGAATGTTCATGCCGCTACTTCGCTTGATCCGAATGGTGTTCGTTCCCAATGCATTTTTTGCAAAGAAAATATGTATCATTTATTTAAATGTGATTTTTTCAATAAATTAAATATTCAAGAACGTAAAAACTTTATTAATGCCAATAAAGTCTGCATTAACTGTCTTTGTCTCGGACATGATTTTAAAGATTGCAAATCTAAATATAATTGTCGTATATGTTCACAACGTCATCACTCTTCATTACATGAAGATATTCCAAATATTTCGCTTAACACATTTACAAGTAAATCTCCATCTCAATACAACGATTGTTCGTTAACAGATAATAATAATTATTATACCCCTGAACATGTTATCTACTCTGAAAATATTCAACCGTCTTCTGTGACATTTGAACATGACGTAAATTCTTCCCCTAAATGTTCTAGCTTAGAAACGGAACCCAACCAAACGACCTTGGTCACGGAGTTTTCATCATCTACATTATCTTGCAAAAACTCCGATTTTATTACGGATAAAAATTATACTGTATTACTTTCAACTGCGCTTGTTAACCTTAGACCCGTAGACTTTGTTCCCTTCTCTCATACCCCTGGGCCAGTGCGTGCCCTCATAGACCAGGATTCGCAAGTTACTCTCATTAGTGAGTCTTGTGTACAGCGCCTAGGCTTACCGCGTTATAATATAAAGTCTAATACAACAGTTACAGGTATAGGCGATAAAAATGAACAACCACGAGGCTTTGTTATTTGTGAGGTTACTCCTCATAATAGAAGCGATTCCAAAATAATAATAGAAGCATTAATTTTGCCGAAAATTACTTCATACGTTCCATCCATTCCTCGTTCTTACGATCAAATAGCTCATTTAAAAAATTTACCTTTGGCGGACCCAGAGTTGCGCTTTGCTCGTCCAGTCGAACTCTTATTAGGCTCAGACTACACAGACCTAATTCTGTTACATAATACAATTAAAGGGCCTACAGGTACACCTGTGGCAATCAATAGTATTTTTGGTTATTTATTAAATGGTAAAATTTCTCACTCGTTCCCAAAACAAGTTTACACCAATATTAGTACGTGTCAGTTAGATATTCAATTGCAAAAATTTTGGGAAATAGAATCCATACCTGAAGTTAAGTCTCTCAATAAAGAAGAGATTAGATATGAAGAGATTTTTGTTAACACTCACACGCGTGACAAACACGGCAAATACACGGTCGCGCTCCCATTCAAGGAGGATGCTCATCCTCTTGGCGAATCGCGTACTATTGCGCTTAATAGGTTTTACAAACTTGAAAAAACATTAGACCGCAATCCTGCTCTGCGAGCAGAATATACAAAATGTATTCAAGAGTATTTAGATATGGGACATATGGAACCCATTACTGAGCCTATCAGTACAAACTTGAATTCATATTATATTCCTCATCACTGCGTGGTGAGAAATAACGCATGTACTACTAAAGTTCGAGTTGTGTTCGACGCATCAAGCAAGACAACTTCGGGTCGATCTCTTAATGATAACCTTCTAGTAGGACAAAAGCTACATCAAGATTTAACTGAAGTATTACTAAAATTTCGTTTACACAAAATCGTTTTTACGGCTGATATCAAAATGATGTACCGTTATATTTCACTACGGCGTGAAGACCGCGATTTTCAGCGCATTTTGTGGCGTTTTTCTCAGGACGATCCAGTTCAAGAGTACCGATTATCTACCGTCACCTTTGGTGTCGCCTCTTCTCCATTTCTTGCTTTGCGAACATTACGTCAGCTTGCCATAGACGAAGCCACAGCTTTCCCACATGCATCACAGGCACTCCTTGATTCGGTGTATGTGGATGACATAGTCGTAGGGTCGGAATCCTTATCCAATGCCCTAGCTCTTCAGCGTGAGCTTGTTTCTATTTGTAAAGCCGGCACTTTTGAACTGCGCAAATTCGCTAGTAATAGCTCCGAATTTTTGAAGTCTGTGCAAGAAGACAGCATTGAAAATGACGAAGCACTTATTCTATCTGCCCTTGATTCGGATACTACTGTAACAGTACTCGGCCTAAAATGGAGTCCGAAACTCGATTCATTTACGTATCACGTGGATACTCCATCTTCACAAATTTGTACGAAACGTAGCATGCTTTCATTTATTGCTAAAATATATGATCCTATGGGATTTTTAAGTCCCATCACTCTATTCGTAAAACATTTAATTCAATTGCTTTGGATTGCTGGTACTGGTTGGGATGATGTTCCACCTCTTAATATCTGTGACCTCTGGATGTCTTTTGTTTCGGAGTTGCATATTTTACAATCAATTTTCTTACCACGTCATATACTTTGTTCAAATCAAAAGTTTTTACAATTACATGGATTTGCAGACGCATCAGAGAGAGCTTATGCCGCCTGCGTTTATTTGCGAGTGATTAATAGTAAGAATGTTGTTCATGTAAATCTTCTATTAGCAAAAACTAAAGTCGCGCCGCTTAAACGCATTTCTTTACCGCGACTAGAGTTATGTGCAGCACTCTTGTTATCAAAATTAATCGAGAAAATTCTTCACACCTTTGGTGATATTTTATCAATTAATGATGTTTACGCCTGGAGTGATTCTTCTATTACACTAGCATGGTTACGTTCCCCCCCATACGAGTGGCGTACGTTTGTATCGAATCGTATAACCGAAACAACGTCACGTGTTCCTGCCGCACACTGGAGGCATATCTGTTCAAAAGATAACCCCGCAGATGCTGCGTCGCGAGGAGTACTTCCTTCGCAATTCAATCAACAATTTTGGTTTCATGGCCCTACTTGGCTTTATGAACCCGAAGCCTGTTGGCCAGTCTCGAATATAGATTTAAAAACAGACGAAGAGCGTCGTAAGCGTGTTTTCATTACTCAAAAAGAAATTTCAAATTTTATTATCGAGTTTATAGAGCGATGTTCATCATTTCCTCGCTTACTGAGAATTTTTTCATATATACAAAGATTTATCAACAATTGTCGCAACAAGAGAACAAATAATCATTCAGACGTAGTTACTGTTTTTGAAAATAAAATGTCTTTAAATAAAATTATTTTTCTCGTTCAACAAAGCGAATTTTCTGATGATATTACTCGTGTAAAAAATAACGAAAATTGTTCAAATCGTTTACAACGACTTAAACCATTTATTGACAGTGCCGGACTTCTCAGGGTCGGCGGCAGAATTCATCGGGCTCACTTACCGTATGACGCTCGACACCCAATCTTATTACCTAAAAGACATCCTTTCACAAATCTTCTGATAGATTTTTATCATAATATAAACCTGCATGTTGGACCACAAACATTGCAGTGTATTATATCTCAATCATATTGGATTTTATCTGCACGTAGCGTAATTCGTATGCGTACGAGAGGCTGCGTACGCTGTTTCCGTGCTCGGCCCACGGCGCCGCAGCCACCGATGGCCGCGCTCCCGACTGCGAGAGTGCGTGCTTACCGGGCCTTCTTACACGTTGCTGTTGATTTTGCCGGACATTTTAACTTAAAGTCAGGTCCACAAAGGAACGCTAAGGCCCGTAAGGCTTACGTTTGTGTGTTTGTGTGCATGTCCACAAAAGCCGTACACCTCGAGCTTGTACCCGAGCTTTCCACGGAATCATTCCTTAATGCATTACGTCGCTTTATTTCTCGACGCGGACTTTGTTCTGATATTTATTCTGATTGTGGTCGAAACTTTGTAGGATGTGATCGTTATCTCAGAGAACTCTTTGACTATTTGCGTAACGAAGAAGTTCAACGTCAAATTAATTGCAAATTATCTACTTTTTTCATTACATGGCATTTTAATCCGCCTTATGCCAGTCATTTCGGTGGAATTTTTGAAGCCGCTGTTAAGAGTATGAAGACTCACCTCTTTCGCGTCATTGGTAACTTGACCTTAAATTATGATGAATTTAATACTTTGCTGCATCAAATCGAAGCAGTTTTGAATTCACGCCCTCTTACTGTATTAAGCAATGATCCGTCCGATCCCTTACCACTAACAGCTGGTCACTTTCTGATCGGGGAACCATTGGTTTCATTGCCGGAATATAATTTTACCGCCGAAACCCCTACTCGGTTAGTACGTTGGCAACTAATGCAACAGGCCGTTCAACATTTCTGGAAACGCTGGAGTGTTGAATATCTCCAACAGCTCCAGCCTAGAAGCAAATGGTTTCGCGATACCAAACACACCCCTCTTACGGAGGGTTCAGTAGTAGTAATTGCAGACAACAATTTGCCACCTCAACAATGGAGTCTCGGTCGCGTACATCAGCTGCACCCCGGCGCTGACGGCGTTACTCGTGTTGTCACAGTACGTATTGGTAATGCGTATTTTAAAAGACCTGTAGTAAAGGTCTGTCCTTTACCATTACATTAAAATGTCTAAGTTAGTTTTTTTTTATTTTATTATTTCGTTTTAGTTTTATCATTAAAATCAAATAATTATTTTAAGGTCGGCGGCATGTTCCGTATTCTCTAATTTATTTAATTCGTGGTTTATAAAATGTAAGCACAAACATACACTCGTAGAACTTAAGAAATAAAATACATAATTATGATCGCATTGGCAACAAACTATCTTTGTGAAAGCTCGCACCAGTGCTGCCATCTTTGTACTTTACGAAGAACACTTCGATTTGTCACCGCCAACGGCACGCGCGCGCGCTCCCTATAATAATTACAAAATATACTCTATATAGTGTGAAATCCATACAAGATAGCAGAAAACAGTGTAAACATAGTGTCCAACGTCTGCTGGAACCAGTAAAGTCCTAGGAGGTGCGTTTAGGGGGCCCCCCAAGAAGATTTTCAATCGTCGGTACGGTGAGTGCTTATGCGATCTCATTTTCTCTCAAGCTCTTTGCATACTTTTCTCAACAGAAGCTCTTTATAGCCCACTCTATTCTATCCGCAGTTACTACTTTGCTGGCAGCCTCCCATTCTTCGGTTGATGGAGTGCTGTAGTGCTCGTCGGACCATTCCAGGTGCGACGCGATTTGACAACCGGGAAAGTGTGCTTCCAGCATTACAGCACTGGTTTCTTCTTCAGATTTGGTATAAGTGCCGTCGCCTTTTTTGATGTTGCCAAGGAGGTCTGTGTTTCCCTTAGACAATACTTTCTTTATTCTGGCGGCTTGGTTTGTTGAGTTTATGCTGCTGCAGAAGTTTTGCCAGGCTTCCGTTCTCCGGAATCTGATCCTCTTCTTGTAGTGTCTCTGCGCATCTTTGTATTTGTCCCAGTCATCGGGAGTTCTTGTATTTTTTGCCCTATTGAAGAGTGCCCTCAGTTTTTTCCGCAGTCTTTCAAGTTCTGGCCCCCACCAGAAATTCTTGTTGAGGTCTTTTGGTATGGACATCGGGCATGCCAACTCGTAACTTCGGACTATTGCTGAAGTGAGGAGTTGTACTTTTTCTTCAATACTGTTCGTGCTTGGTGTTTCGCCGCTGCCATGCGTTTCGTCTAGTTCTTTTGTTAATGTGTTTGTGTACCTTGCTATGTTTGTTTTACGGGGGTTGCGATAAGGAGCAGGGTCTGATAATTCATAGAGCAATTGGAAACACACTCGGCGGTGGTCCGCGAAGGATGGTTCGCTCGATACATGCCAACCTTTAATAAGGTTCGCCGCCGTGTGTGTTGCCAAAATAATGTCGATGATGGTTTGATACCTAGAGCTTACAAAGGTTGGTTCTGTGCCTTTGTTCATGATATTTAGGTTTGTTTGAAATAGGTATTCGGTTAGTAACTCACCTCTTTTGTTTGTGTCCTTACTTCCCCACAGTGGATGATGTGCATTGCAGTCCGCCGCAATGATCAGCTCCCAGCCGTGGTTCTCGCAGTGTTGTACCAGTTCCATCATTTCCCTTGGAGGAATGTCCTCGGTAGACGGAGGGCCTTACGGCGGCGTACACGGGGCCAACCGTGCACGCAGGCCTCCACGGCAGGGTCATTAGACGGGCATTGCTTGCGCGAATGCCCGCCTTCGCCTGCCTGTCCGTCTGCGGCGGATGGGAGCGGCTTGAGGATCATTCTCCCGCTCCCTCTCCGCGGCCTCCTTCTGCGAGATGACGTCCTCGCAAAAGGAGGCGACAGCCCCCCATTCCGCCTCGCCGCGGAGCATGGCCACGACCATGCTCGGCAGCGAGAGGTCTCCGCCTCCCAGCGCAGCGTTGAGTTCGCTGCGCTGGCAGGCCTAAACACCCTAACTTAAGGTAGGCTCCAACAGCCCCTCGGTAAATGAACTGTTATGATAACTCCAGTTGTCTGTCTCCGACTTAGAGAACATAACCCGGTTAGGCGGTTATGTACTCGGTGGTCTCCGATAACTCGGGAAGCGGGATACGGAATCTAACAGGTAGTTGTAAAAACGGTCGTTATTTTTAATGCCCCTTTAAGTCGATTGTCGTCGTGCTTGCGTCAAAATGTGAAAGAACGTCGCAGCATTAGTTGCAGCAATGTAGCATTGAATTTAATGAACCTTAGTGTAACTGACTGCATATACATGCTCAAAAAAAACTATACTGATACCTTAAAATATAGTGCTGCAAAAAGCTATGAAGATATTCAAATAGGTTTTTCAGAGCATCAAACTGAATAACTTTAAGTATGAGCCCAAATGAAATCGCAAATAAAGTTCCAAATCTAATAGACCAGAGGTGGACAACTTGATAGGACCCAAGATTTACTGTTTTCTAACTAAACCCTGTACGACCATTTACATACCTCTTAAAATGTTAAATGAAATTTATTAAAAAAGATACAAGATGATGGGCGCAACAATTGATAATTAATTACATTGCATAAGTAGGTTGTTCTAAGTATAAACTTAGTTATAATAATAATAATTTATTTAATTCAGACATAGTCCATACGCGTGTTAGTAAATAAAATTAAATGTAATAAAAAAAATATGTTAGTATAATATCTCATCCTAATTGCTTATTTTAAAGAGACAAAGGCCACATGTAATGAACCCAGCGTCTCAATATCTGACCATCACAGCGGTCTCCAATTACACTTAGGAGACTGTTGGTGCTGCAGCGGACTCTATGCATCAGTGAGGCGACTCTGCTACGCATTATCCCATAAAAGTCTCTGATGCGAGCTTCTGCAAACATACCAGACGCACTACAAAACCGCGACTGCCCCAACAGTACCCTCAGCGCGTTATTGTACTGGATACGCAGAGCATTGTGTGATTTTTGTGTGTAGTTAACCCACAGGCTGCACGAGTAAAAGGATTGGCAGTATGCCTTAAATAAAGACTCTGCGCTCTCTTTCCATGTCTGCGTCATCTGATAAGTCTTCAGTGACCCAGTAGCCAAGGTACTTAAAACGTGAAACTCTGGATAGCGGTGTATTATTTAATTTAACAGGAGGAATATTATAATGAACTTTGTGTCGCGACTTAAAAACCATGATTTCCGATTTTTTAAGGTAAGCCATCCAATGAACAGCCAAGACCAGTCGCACTCAGCCCAACGATAAGCCGGTTTATGTACAGATTAAAAAGCTTGGGCGATGTTATACCTCCCTGCCTGACCCCGCACTCCAACCTGTACACCCCCGACAGCGAGCCCGACCACTTAACATGATTGGTTTGATTTTCATACCAATATCTAAAGACCCTTATAAGTTCTGTTGGTAGGCTAGTGTCATTAGTTAACCTAGTCCATAGCTGGTCGTATGATACCAGGTAGAATGCCTTAGATAAATCCAGAAAGCATGCATAAACAGGGGTGTTCCTACTAGTGTAGTAACTGACCGTATGTTTAAGACAAAGAATAGTGCTCTCTGTAGATAGTCCGGGCTGGAACCCAAACTGCGCATCATGCAGATCTAAATGCTTGCTGAGATAATGGTCTAAGAGCGTGTCCAGCACCTTTGCTGTGACTGTTGCCAGAGAAATAGGTCTGTAATTGTTGATGTCAGAAGCATTCCCTGTCTTGTTTTTGAGTATTGGTACTACAAGGGTTTTCATTAGGTCATTTGGTAGGTAACAATGAGCAATACACAGATTAAAGAACATTACCAGTACTCTGGGCAGATGAACACCTGCGCATTTCAGATGCTCGACACTGAATTCATCATGTCCAGGAGATTTACCTCGTGACATGTTTTCAATAACTGATTTGACATCTTTAACAGTGAACCGGACTTGCTGCTCTGGGAGATAGCCTCCAGTGTCGCGCAACTGTACACGAGTTACACAAGGCCCCAGTGGAGACTGTACTTGAAAATGAGCCTTAAATAGCTCAGCAATCTGGTCTGGCTCGCTTATACCCTCTATGCTTATAGGGACACTCGGCTTCGGGTTAAGTCTATTAGTTTGCTTCCAAAATTTACTAAAGTGTCTTGCTGTGTGATGTGTGGCTAATATATCCATTTTTATCTGATCACTGTTATTTTGACACCACTTGAGCTTTGCTTTAAAAAAATTTCTACTTTCACACATATTTTTTAAAATAGTACCAATAGTTGGTTTATTATTTAGAACCCAGATTTTAAAACAAAGGCGAGCCTCCCTGTGAGCATCACGTACATGTTTATTCCAGCCAGGCACATAGTTTCCCTTTTTACGTTGCCCAACATCATAGCCAGCAACTGCTGATTCACTAAGTATATCAATAATATTTTGATACAATTTATCAATAATTTCTTTGTGCTCTTGTTTTAGACACATCTTATTACAACACAACCCCCATACTGAAGGAAAATCAACCTCTTTTAACTTTTTAGTACAAAGCTCAAAATAACTTTGAATTTGTGCACTGGCTCTCTCCCCCCATAGTACTTTATTACAAGTTTTAGCATTTAAAACAACTTTAGGTTTAATGTTACCAATATTGACTTGTACAGTCAAGGGAAAGTGGTCAGACCAGAAAATGTTATGGCATATGCTGATTCCGACAACCGAATCCAGAGCTGCCCCCGTGACCAGACAGTGGTCTAACCAGCGCCTACAACCATGAGCTTCACTTATAAATGTATAACTATCCGATTTCAGGCCCAGCCCATCTACATCCACACAGAACCAGCTCTGATCTACACAAAAACATTTTAGCTCTCTAAAAAACAATCCGCCCGGATGAGCATTAAAGTCCCCTAGCCTAAACACAGAATCAACTTCACTACTTTCAATTATAGCGCTTAACTCACCCAGACAATCCGTGAATTCCCCTAAGTTATCCGGGCAATCCGTTGGCATATAGACCGAAAACACTAAAAACCTACGATCAGATAGCACTATTTTGATAGCCGTTATGCGTGCACTTTCACAGGGTATCACTGACACTGATGTGAATAGACCTTTTCTCCACATTATGGCTACCCCACCATAAGGTCGACCACGTAGGATTCCCGTCGATATGTCCACCGCTGATTTGCTCGTAAAGCCAAAGTCCTGGCTAATACTACCAATAAATTCAGTTTCATACGGCAGCAGCCAAGTCTCCTGCAAGGCGATAATATCAGCTATTCCACATAAAGACCTTACTCCATCTATTGACCTGGTTACAGACTTACAGTTAAATGTCAATCATTATTAATTATTAATAATGATTGCGAATTTTGTTTAATAATTAGAATTGTGCTAATAAGTTTAATTTATCTTATAATAATTATTATAAGATAAATTAAACTTATTAGGCGTAAGGCGAGCTACACGGTATCGCGAACGATGGACCGGTTGGCGACCCCTGATCGCAACGTATGTGGCGATGAAAAAGGTCTGTATTTATTTATTTATTTTATTTAATACTGCTAGTACGAGTGTGTACAGAACCGATTTAATGCCAAACGCATTATCTACCAGTCAACATTTGGGTGGTGCAGAGTATACAATAATTTAACAACAAGATTTGAAGTTTTTGTGATAACCAACTAATACCATCTTGTCTCCACTATTATTTTATCATTCATCATCATAGCAGCTCATACACGTCCCCACCAAGGGGCTCGAGTCTACCCTAAGTTAGGGTGTTTTTTTTCTATTTGCAATAGGTCTACATTTGACCACCAACTCGCCTGATGGTAAGCGACGGTGTGGTCGAGAATGGAGCACGTAGATCTAGAACTAGTGTTTAGGCCTTAGTCAACCACGCTGGCCCAGTGCGGATTGGTCGACTTCACATACACCTAGAATTCACTATACTATCTTTTTTTTTCATAAATATAAATTTGGTTTTTATGAAATGTCAGTGACTTGACACAGAGACACAAAATTTTCATGTTGTTGTTAGAGCATCATATTTTTACAGCTAAACGTATTTTATATTAAACATATAATGTAACCAAATTATTTGGAAATTACAACGGATAATATACTGCGTCACTGAGTTTCTGTCGTAATTTCCAGAATCTGCCATTTACCGAAAAAAGGGGGAAATAATGAAAGTTGTTCAGTATGACGGTCTGAACGATCTATTTAATTATCGTCACAACTTTTAGGATTACCTTACATATTGATGTTTTCCGTTGGTCAGATTGATGTCAAAGAGCTCGGGAACGGGAACAAACAAACATGTTTCAATGAATAAGGTGAGCGAAATAAATCCAGTTGTTTTGAAGTTTCCACCCCCGAAATCAGACCCACGACGATGGCTGCAAACATGCGCTACTCTTGTCTTCGACGTTAAAATGGGATGTGTCGATGATAAAAAAGATACGGGGGCCAAGTCGAAAACAAAATGTGCAGTTGGGTAGTTCTTCGAAATTTCATTCTTCGACTGATTCATCTGGCCAAAATTTAGTTTCACTTTCAGCTCTATAACTCATGTTCATATGAAAATAGCTCTACAAAAAACATATATTTGAATGAGGGATTAGTTTTTCTAAAGTAGTTTTCAAAATATGGACGTTCAAATATTTTTGTGCCCAGATGAATCAGAATTTGTTACAGATGAATAAAAACAGAAATATAAATGAAAAACTTTATATAGATGGGCTGTGTTTTAAGAAAATAATCATATTTTAACAACTACAATAATCTGTTTTTATGAAAACAATTTTCAGTAGTCACATCACGGGAAAAAATCTGATGAAGTCTACAATAATTAAAACTGTATTTTCTTGTATTATATGGGAAAGCGAAAATATTGTAATATTTTATTTATTTTATTTATTTATTTCACTAAGCAAACTTAACAGCATATAAGTCTATTTGGTTTACAATCATAAAATTAGAAACATATACAGCCAATAATAAAGTTTGTCGAATCACAATTTACAGATGACGTACTTAATTATTTAATTAGACTAATATTAAGAAAAGATATTAACGGATCTTTTGAAAAGTTCCAAAACATACATTAAAAAACAAGAATTAAATTACTGCCAAAACAGAAAATGAACGTTAGATTTTTATAATAATAGAAGAATGTGTGTCATTTTGTTGTGGATAACGTGTGTGAGTGAGTGTGAGTGTACTTGCTTATGCGTGGGATGTAATGAGTGTGACTACTCTAACTAACTGTTAGAGAACTGGGGCAAATGCTTTAAGATACGGCTAACAAATTGGTTGCGAGTCAGAAAGAAAATGTCTGTATCACCAAATCTATCCTCGTAAGTATGTATGATACGATACAATACGGAATGTTTGGCGTAATTTGAACGAGCTGACCTAGCATAAAGTGAGCTTTTTCGCCTTGTGCGCATAGTACAGGCACAAAGAGCAACCCGTGATGTGAGCGCCGGGCAGTCCAGTGTAGCATTGACTACATCATAGAGTAACTTCATATCCGCGACCGCGATATAACAGGGACTTTTCCTGATGAACTTATTTTACCAGAAGAAGCCTCAAAGAAAGTGGACCTGGCAAAGTTGAAGTGGGTTGCAAGGGATTCCAATTGGAGCTCCAGAACCGATTCGCAATGCTGAAAACCACACAAGACTCGAACAATGCTATCGATGGCCTGATATGCGTCATTCGTGAGGCGGGCTATAAACACTTTCGACCGAAAAGTTGTGGACGTAAGTCGAAACTCACCAGCGACTCTGCAATTAGTGAGGAAGCGAAGAGAACTTAATAATGCCACCCCGTCTGAGCGTCAGGCGCCGGAGAGATAAAGAGGCTGATAATTTAAGACGCGACATGCGGCGCGCGAATACCCGATACATTAAAGACGCCATCGCACGGAATAAGGGATCGTAGGTGTTAACACCATCGTCAACTCGAAGCCGGAGATACTCGTTGAAGGCGAAAAGTTTTACGGGGAATTATATTCCCAAAAAACTCAAACCCATTGCGCGGATGATCCGCGTGCCACGCTCACACACCACCTAACAGACAAGCTCCCCAACGTCGATAAGGGTGAGATTGTGATGGCCCCTGGAGATTTGTTATTCTGCACAAAGCTTCATAATAACAAATCTCCGGGTGATGACGGAATAACTACTAAGCTATTCTATTTCGTTATTCTTCAAGAAGAGTGACATCATGCCACTGAAAAACTACCGCCTCACTTGCCTCCTGAGCCATGTGTACAAGCTGTTTTCAAGGGTTATATCGAACCGACTCGCCCAAAGATTCTAAAGAAGACTAAAGACTTCTAGCCGCCGAAGCAGGCAGGGTTTCGAAACGGATACAGTACCGTGGACCACATACATACTCTCAGGCTGATTATTGAAAAACGGCAGAATTCAATTCAAATTCAAAAATCTTATTGACGTCAAAACAAAGCAAAACAATCTAATTTAAAGAAATCATATTAACCTTGTATGTGCATACATCCTGAATATACTCAAGATGCCTGCAAATACAAGTAGGAATGAAAAAAAAAAGTTGACTCTACACCTGTTCGGAAATTGGGAGAGCCTTCTCGAGAAGAACAGGCAAGAAGCTCGAAAGGTCAAAATTTTTTATCTCCTCTTTTAAATCGCCATTTACAATTTGGTTTATACACTTTTAAACTTTCGCGTTGCATTTTAAATTACTAAAACTTTTACGGGATTAAAACGCGTTTGGTACCTTATTTTGGCTCCGACGTTTCGGCCAGGTTTCACCGGCCGTGGTCACGGGCTGACTGTAGCAGCGATGTTACGCCTCAGTGTCCGATGAAGAATCTTCCTCCACCGTCACACTATTTCTCCAACTACCCCCGCACACAACACTAACAGTGTCCCTATTCCGAACGATAGCCGTATTCTGGAGGTTTACCGACTGCGAATTAAAAAGAGATTTTGTGTTTGCAAACACCGGATTCCACGCTGTTGACAGTTTAAATCCATCTTCCCGATTGAAATTATTTGGTTTTTTTCTGATTTCAATCGCTTCTCGTACTACTCTTCTCAGAAACCCCAGAAACTCAGAAACCTGGCCGAAACGTCGGAGCCAAAATAAGGTACCAAACGCGTTTTAATCCCGTAAAAGTTTTAGTAATTTACAATTTGGTTTGTTACAGAGTCAACTTCCATTACAAGAATAGATATGTTAATTCACATTATAGAAGCAATCTCTGAGAGAAGTGCGTGAACTTAGCTTATAAATTGCTCTCACTGAACGTTTCTTTGAAACAAAACGCAGTACATTGTTAAATATTAGAATTGAGAGTTCAAACCCAAGCTTTTTTGTCCGTCATGTAATCAGACACTTTATAATATGCTTTTTTAATAAGTACATCTTTGATTGCATCTTTAAATTTGTTTAAGCTAAGTTCTTGTATACAACCTGGGATTTTATTGTAGAAACGTATACACAAGTCTCTAAAAGAATTATTAATTTTTTGGAGCCTGGTATTTGGTAAAGCTAACATATTCTTTTGTCTAGTATTAACTGAATGAATATCACAATTTTTACAAAACAAATGAATATTCTTACGAACGTATATTAGATTCTCATAAATATATTGCGACGCTACTGTCATAATACCAATTTCTTTGAACTTTTCTCGCAAAGAATCTCTCATTTTAAGGTTATAGATTGCTCGAATAGCCCTGTTCTGCAGTACAAAAACGATCTGAATGTCGGCAGCATTTCCCCACAACAAAATACCATACGACATCACACTATGAAAGTAAGAAAAGTATACAAGTCTTGCTGTATCAACATCAGTCAGTTGACGTATTTTCCATACAGCGTGAGCTGCAGAACTAAGTCTCTTTGACAATTTATCGATATGTGGGCCCCATTGCAGCTTAGAATCAAGTGTGAT
Organism: Schoenobius gigantellus; assembly: GCA_963935595.1. Lineage (NCBI taxonomy): Eukaryota > Metazoa > Arthropoda > Insecta > Lepidoptera > Crambidae > Schoenobius > Schoenobius gigantellus. Next base: position 6,021,004 of record OZ012555.1, on the reverse strand, counting down.
CCCAAGAAATACTGTGGTGTCCACAGGGTCAACACCTATATCTTTTATTTTTACAGTGTAACAATACAACCAGCCTCTATGCTTATTAGTGTATGTGGACAACGAAAAAGCCTTTGACACCATCGAGACCTGGGCTGTGGTATAGTCAATGCAGAGATATCTCATTGACTGCCGATACGTCGAGGTGTTTGTACGGGGCCGCAACGACGACCGTCCAAGTGCAAGAAGATAGATCGGAATTAATAAACCTGTTTAAGACAGGGACACATAACTTCTCCCAAACCATTTACCTATGCGCAGGAGGATGTCTTCAAGACGCTTGATCGGAAAGGACGCGGCATTAAAATTAACGGGCAGTACAGCGACTAATGCTCGATGGAGTAGACATGGTATTAGAGTGGAGACCAAGACCAGGCAAACGTAGTGTGAGACGTCCTGCGGCACGATGGACCGGACGATTAAAGAAGGCGGTGGGCAGCGGATGAAATGCGAGCTGCCCAAGCCCGTAACTACTGATTTTTTATAATTATACTAGCTGTGCCCGCGACTTCGTCCGCGTGGAATAGTAACTTTTGGCAGCATTTTGATTTTTGTAGGCAATTTTTTTTAAAGATCTTGATAAAAAGCCTACGTTATACCTTATATGTATAATTAGCTATCTATTTGTGAAAGTCCCGTCAAAATCGGTCCAGCCGTTCCGGAGATTAGCGAGAACAAACAGACAGACAGACAGACAAAAATTGTTTAAATTGTGTTTTCGTTATTGGTACCCGATATACATTCATACCTACCCATTTAGTAAAAACTTGTTATTTTGACATTACAAACAGACACTTCAATTTAATTTATTTGTATGTATACTCGTAGATGATGTTTTGACCATATGAATCAGGCACAGATAAATCAGGATTTAGCCTATAATCATAGGTAACTCATACATACAGACTTCAGTATAGTCATTTTTCTACACGAATCTATAACTGCAAAGCTTCACATCAAATGCAGATTCAAGTTGTAAACCAAAAAAGTAAAATTATTTAAAAATAACTTTTTTAAACACAAGCTTTTATATCATCATAATGTTGCATTGTCACGCGATATACATATGCATGCAAGATTTCAGCTCAATCGGAGACCGGGAAGTGGGTCAAATTTAACTTGCAAGATTTCATTACAGACACCGGACAGGTGAAAGTAAATAAAAGGTTGTAAAATATTTTTTATAAAATAGGCATTGTAATCAGGATGCCGCCTGAACCAAACTCAGATGAATCAGATTTAGACCTTCGTAACACCGGGATCAAAGCCAAAGGGCTTCACGTACACCTTCTAGCTTATTCGTTGCACGACGGACCCCCCAAAGGGGAAGCCAGACTCATTATTATTTCCTGACCAAGTACGGTCAAGTTTAGCTTACGCCACATTAATCAGCATTATACGCCGAACACTTCTTATTTACTTAATCATAAACACTACAAGGTATTTGTAATTCATTGCCTTTCGTTGAGATTATGATTTATAGTGATTTATCATAGGGAAAATGCGACATCGACCATTTTGTTCCGGAAAATGGTAAACGGGCACGCTATATGAATCACAAGAACAAATTTCAAATATTTTTATTTCATACCTATATTGCAATTATGTCAAAATATCATTTGTCCCAGTTAGGGATAAAGCTAAACTGTACAAATAAAATACAGGCCGTGTTGTCAGTTGGTTCCAGAAATATACACATAGAAATCGACAATTTTGTCTCTGAAGAATTACCCAGTTCCCGACATTCACGGAAGATCGCTAAGATCAACTTACAAAACTTCTTTCCGCAGTAATCAGAGTGTAACCGACGAGCTCCGAGTGCGGAATTTATGTCGGTTATTTAACGAAAAAACTTTTGTTTGCCGAACAAAATACATTGTGCCGGTGACACTGTGCCTTTAAGTCGCAAACGCGAGAATTTAAGTGCCTAAGTTCAGGAGGAGCTGGCTATACAGATTTTATATTGCAATACTTTCCACGAACTCTACATCTCGATCAAGCCATAAACCAACGAAGAACTTTTTAACTTTTGGCCACGATATTGATCATATTTGACCAAACACAGAAAATATTCCAAGTTACAAAGGCAAATTTTAAATTGGAAATAAAGTATCTAAAAATAATGTTACTAAAACGGAAATAAATAGTGCTGTTTGATAACTAAAAAATCAAAGTTATGAAAATGGAAAAATTACGTTGTGTTGTTTGATACGAAACAGTGAAAAGAATAAATTTTTTCGCAACATTTTACAAAACTTTTATAACGAATTTGGCTGGAAGGATCATCATCAACATCATAACAGCTCATAAACATACGTCCCACCGAGGGGCTCGAGCCTACCCTAAGTTAAGGTTAGTTAACCACGTTGGCCCAGTGCGGATTGGTCGACTTCACATACACCTTTAAACTTCGCAAATGTATGCAGGTTGCCTCATGATGTTTTCCTTCACAATAGGAGCGTCAAACAAATGTACCTACATATGAAATTCGAAAAACACATTGGTACATACATAGCGGTCTCGAACCCCGGATCTCTCGATTGGAAGGCATGTGCCGAGTCCACAGCGCCACCGACTCTCCTGTCTGGCTGTAGGAATATAATGATGCAATTTTGAATTTAAAATTTTATCAGCCTTTCTGCGAAAAAAATTTCAAGTCATCATTATACGTAGTACCTTAAAACATTTCTTCGGTATCTTTTACATCTTAGGCAATCAAGTCACTGTCTACATCAGGTATACCGACTGCATCTAATGTTAAATTAACTATACGGCGGGGAGTTCCTTTTACGGACGCTTGTAATTGCTACGCGAAGTATAATACTAGAATCTCTTGAAACCCATAATGTTTTCGTGAGTATACCTATGCACGGGACAAGGGCATCAAATGGGGGTTTTGATGGAAAGGTCACATGTGACTTGAGCCGTCAATTCAAATTTCACCCTGCCAGCCCATGCCACAATGTGAGTAAGGTTCACATACAGCATAACCACAGTTTTATAATATGGATTGTAATACTGTGACATAACCGTGTCTGACTACTGTACCCCCCTTTAACCGTGGTCCCACTGCTATGACCCACAGTGGTACCACGGGCAAAAGGGGGCTGTACCAGCCCTCTGTAAAGATATACTTATGCAATCGAGTTGCTCTTAACCACGATTAACTATCACCTTAAATCTTCTTTAAGCATTTAATTTCAAAGATAATTATTTGGGCTGAATCAATAAATTTCGCGTGGTGCTCAAGGTAACGCTGCAGAGTGATGGAAAACAATATACTTTAATAGGTGCTACGGCCAAGCTTATCTGCATTTTAAATGACGTAGTTTAGCGGATGAAACCGTTTAAAGAACGTGTTTAATTTATGGGCTAAGCTCGAGTATTGGCTTTACTGCTTTTAATCAGGACATAAAAACCTAGATGAAGGAAGATGATCGCCAGTTCCCCATTCAACATGCTGCATTTCGACAATCCTCTTTTGATAGTGAAATTTAAACCAACCATTAAAAATACTGGGGGAGGCATCCTGTCCAACAGTAAACGTCTCTTGACTGAAATGAGGACGATGATGAATTAGAATCATATCATAAGGAGACTCTGTAGAGTCGTCTGCATGGGTAGCTTTTTCTTACCTATTTCTTCTGCCAAGCAGTGCAGCTTGCATTGCTGTATTCTGGTTTGAAGGGTAAGACTAGCAGTGAAATTAATGGGTACAGTGCCTTGAACTCTTATGTCACATGTTGGCAACGTTCATTGACATCCTTGTAGGGTTTGTAGATTTTCATGTCTTAAGGAACTACATCTACTATAGATGACGGCAGCCAATTACCATCAGGTGGGCAATCTCCATGTTTGTGAACTTTGTTGTAAGTATAAAAAAAATATAATGCCTTAGTAATAGTTGATTTTTTACGTCAAGTATCTATATACGCACTCTGCTTCGACTTCGCTAAGAAAATTGTATTTCGTTACTGGAATACCTTTTTCGATAGCTTGATTAAACCTATCCTATGTCACCAGAGGACCGGCCCTTATTTCACCATCTTGACAGGTGCGACAATTGTAAAATAATTACAGGTGCTGGTTTCACCAAGATGACAGGTGCGACAATTGTCAAAAAAAATACAGGCGCCTGTTTCACCACGCTCAACAATTATGATAGGTACGACATTTGTTAAAAAGATATGAGAAGTACCTTATCTCAAATATTGTGGTTTATATATTTAAATATTTTCAACCATATTTTTTGCGTTTTATGCTTAATTTCTCGTGTATTTTTTTTTATTTAAGTACTCATTTGTCAGATTACATTAATTTGGTTGATGATGGATAAAGATGAGGTAAATTTAATAGTTTGAGTGAAATAGGCCCATAAGAATCCGAAGTCGCCTCGAGATGTAGCCAGGGAGGTCGTATGGGTGGGGAAAGAGAGAATATGGAGAGGACGGTTTAATTAACAGTGGGAGGAGAAAGGAAGAAGGAAGGAAACGAAATCGAAAAAAAACGGTGTTAAGAGGAGTGTAAGAGGTGAAGTTCATCAGAACATCCCCCCTTTTCCGGCAAGAAAATGAATGCTGGGCAAGGGGTCTGACCGGTATGATGAGATTATTATTTTAATGCTTAACTAGTAGGTATTTGATTACAATAAAACAATAGTAAAAATAATAAACAGTTTTAATCTTTAATAAAAAATTTGTATTAATTCCCGAAGTACTTCGATTGCTTCAAGGTCAATTGCTTCGTCATTGTCCTCTTGATTATCTAGATTATTATCGCCGTTATCAACCATTCCATCACTTGAATAATGTGTGTAATTTTCGGAACCAAGGCGTTTTTCTAGGTTGTGAAGGGTAACACACGCTAAGAACATTTTGCACGCTGACAATCGTTGCAAACGGAGATGATTGAGAGAGGGAAACTTCTCCTTTAGTATACCTAGAGCGTTTTCAACCATTCTTCTTACATGCTTAAATGCTCTCAAAAATCGCATTACTGGTTACGTTCTAGGTATTTCTATGGGGATGTTAGGTGTTGTTAACCACTTCTTCATACCATATTCGCTGTGTCCTAAAAAAAGGCATTTGGAAATGGCCTCCAACCATTTTCCCACTGCTGTGCCAAAGATGAACAACGCAAAACTCTTGAGTCATGAACGGAGTCCGGCCATCTTGCACTTGCATCAAAGAACTCCAAATTAGATCCACAAACAACCATGGTATTAACGATCCAACAACAATGCCACCAATTCTTGGTATGTTAGCAATTTCCATAAACAATTGTGGGATGGAGCGTGTGTTTGCTGGCCAACGTACTTCATTACCAAATATTTGATTGACTATTGCAATGGTAACACGCCATACACAACGATGGATCGTTGCCTTTGATATGCCCTGATTGTCACCACTAACATGGTATTGAGATCCCGAACCCATCCAGTGCAACGTACACAATATTATTATTATTAATTTTTTTTTAATTTATTTAAAGTCGTATAAACATCGTGGTCATTAACGACTAACATTGGCTTCTATATTTTTACAAAATTATTAATATAACTAATATATTCTAAAGTGTTTTATATCCATCTATGTTCAAGCATAAGTTAATCTGATTCGGTAGTTGAACAATTTTTCTTTCTTCTTTAAATCCGTTGCATTCAATTAGGAGATGGTAGACTGTAATAGGTTCATTGCATTTGGGACATTTGTTTCTATCAGTCTTTGCTATTAGATGTGAATGGGAGAAGTTGGTATGACCAATTCGAAGACGAGTAATATTGACTTGATCTTTCCGATTATTAAAAACTGAAGGCTTCGGTTCGAAGATAGATTTCCTGACAGCGAAAATCTTAGATTGTTCGTTTTGTGTTAGCCAGAAATCATTCCAGGTTTTTTTAATAGAAAATTTTATGTGCTTTATTAAATCGTTTTGGGACGTTCGTAAGGATGTATCTATTTGTTGTTCTAATGAGAGTCTTGCCTCTTTGTCTGCATTTTCATTTCCAGGAATACCCTGATGGCTAGGTATCCACACTAGCTGCAGCTCATAATTATTTGCCAGAAGGTCTTTGATCAGCTCCTGTATGTTGTGGTGGTACGCGTCGTCTAGACTTCGTTTAACCCTATAATCTGAATATATCGAGTACATCTATTAGCTTAGAGGTTATGGAGCGAAAGAGAGTATTTTCATTGTGCGAGTCAGCAAGTCTAAGTATTTACAGCAAGTTATTTTTTTTCCCGTCGGTACATTGCCGAATGACCACGCTTCAGACACCTGCCCATTCCACCGAGCTTACTTTGTGAGTATTTGTACATACTTCTTCTCCGATACTGAGACCCATTATTTGTGTGTGTAGTTAATCGTCGGCCTTTAATACGAATAGGCATTGCATGTGCCTAGTAAGTGGTCGGATGGCGTGAACAAAAGGTGTTTAGAAGGTGTGCGGCTTAGCCACCAGTCAGTTACCAATTCACTCTAGCGTGGGGGAACCCTACGCCGGTATCCGGCCCTGTTATCAGGTTATTGGGCGGACAATGACCTCCTATAAGCTGAGAAGCTTTCCAATCTCAACACATCCGAAGACATGGAGTTATTATAGGTGCTTAAAGCTACCTCGCCCAGAACCATGGTTTTGTTATATTATTTATATCATAATTGTGCTTTTAGTTTGGCCAAACTAAGGTCGGAGGTCAGTTGTCAAGACGGGACGTGTCAATAGAACGCTCAGAATTGCTGCAACCCGTCACAAACTATGTACCGATGACCTGATTAGGTCAGGGAAACAGGTGTACGATCGATGGAGTCGGCTCCGATTCCACTCTCGGAAAATTGACCTCCGCGATGCGAGCAAACCTGTCCCCTTGGAGAAAGTGCTCAGAACCGGCCTACGATCGATCCAGCCAGAACCGATCCCTTAAGACTCACGGAACCAGCCTACCACGATACAAGCATGCCTGACATTCCAAAGAGCACTACCCCTGAATCTAAATGCAAATTCAGTCGGACTCAAAGCACTAAATACTCTCAACACTCAAAACCCTGTCCTATTCTCTCATCAATGAAATATGCTTTACTATACAAACCAATACCCTATGAAGAGATACTCTGCATGGATGCCCAGCGCGCCTCTCTGCTGCTCGTACTATTCAGTAAATGTCTGGCCTAGTTTCCTCCTAGCTAAATCCTAGACCTGAATTCTATAGCTTGTCACCCGGCGTTCTAGTAAAGCACTATGAGCTTACCATCTAGTGCTCTATTTAAGTACTATGAGTGTAGGTCGTAATATGTTGTCTTATTGTATGTGAATTTATTAAGTTATTATTTGTTATGCCCCCCCCCAGGATTCATGACTACTACTTAAGTTATGATTAAGATCACACAGCCATTGTGGGATAGCAATAAAGTATTGGATTGAACTGAATTGAATTTACTCAATCTAATATATATATAGTGTTTATAAGTTTGTGTAAATGTACTAAAAGTTTCTAATTATCGAGTACTGGTTGGCCTAGATAGATGCTCGGCCCCGGTAATGAGTTTATTAATTCTGGCGGTAACATATTGTAAATAGACACATCTTTTAACGGATAGTCTCGAAGAATCACTTATCTATACCTTCAAGTTAGGGACATATAAATACAACAAAGAAAACTCAGTATTAAATTTAAAATAATGTGATTTATTTGGGGTTTTAGCAATTTTACCCCTTGATACTATGCAAAATGTTAGAAACTGTTTAATTATTTAGATTAATCACGATTTGTGATTAACCGAATGTTCCATTCCTAGCCATAATGATCAAGAGAAAACAGAACATTCAAATTAAAAACTCTTGATCGGCGTAAACTTATTATCTAACAAATATAGCAATAATACAAAGCACAAACACACTTAACTACAAATTTCAACAAAATTACATAATACTACAGTCAAATAAAATATAGTCAGATCCACTTTCACTTCATTATATTATGACGCTCTATCAACTTTATTATGAGAACATCTCAACATCCACTGTCTACAATCAAATGGGGAGTCTTCGATTCATCACGGTAGATCCACCTCCTTAATACAAGTACGTTATACATAGTAAAAGTCAAAGATATTGAGGGTCAAACTATTTTACTTTCACATCTCATTAACAGACCTCTATAGGTTGTAAATATTTATATACCCTTTAGTTTAGAATGTTAGGGGATACCATAGAAAATATTCTGCCCGTCACGGGAGTCGAACCCGGCACCTTCTCCAATTAATACATACAGAATGCAATGCTCACAAATCCCTAAAGGATCGCGTAGAGCTCCAAGTAATATTCGGCTACACATCCCACCACGCCTGTCAGTATGAGTTAGATAACACCAGTTATTAAAATATGTCGGACAAATCGACCGTCCCGAGCGGAAATCGAATCCGGCTCCTTGCACAATGGAGAATATAATGGGGAAATCGGCTGCCCAGGTCGGGATTCGAACCCAATACCTTTTAGCTTTATTAGTAAATAAGTTTCACACGATTTACAACAAATCAACATAACAACAGTTTCTTAACGGAGGCGGTACGTTGTCCCAACACTTCGTGTTGTACATCGGAAAACTGCCACGGCACACAGCTGTGTTGTTTGCTGAGGGATTTAAGCGTGAAGCGCTTCTAATTCTGCGATTCGGAACTAAGAATTAATCAATTAAACATGGGGAAGATCTTACGTTAACAATACCCAAAAGCAAAGATGAAAATTGCAAAGAGCGCCTTGACTCCATATTTAGAAGGTCTCCTTTACTAAATTAGCGAGTAACATGGGTCCAATTTATGAAGACATGTTAGTCGTTATTTCACTAAGCGCGCCCTTAGACCAAGGCGTTTAGATCATCACGGTATGAAATCGCTCCAGCTCTAGCCCCTATACTACTACAAGTTAATGTACGTTACCAGATTCCCCTCGGTGACTCGGAGTTGCACTGATTTTATTTTTAATATTTACTTTACAAACTTAAACAAACTAGAACTATGTATAATCTCAGCTGCGGCTGGCTCTATTATATTGGTACAAACTGACTCTATTAATCTATTTTTCAGGAGATTATTCAACCTATCCGCTTCGCGCCCTCAACTCGAACTGTGTGTTCGCTGCGCCACCGCACGCTCTCCTCATCCTCCGAAAGCCACCCCCTCCATCTGAAATTTGTTTGGTTAGAGAAATCTGATTGGTTCAGCGACTTAGCGTCGCTCCCTACTAACGTCACCTATCTCGCCCGTCTTCCTTTCGCCTGTTTTGCTTAACTTTCCAAGAATTCAAACATCTGGCGATGACCTTTCTTAATTTTTTGTTGTGTACCGGAATTCGAGAATTGTGCAAAGACAATTCCATTACTGCCTTAATGACGGTCTCACGCTGTGTCTCAGTAAAGAGTCTTTTATCTCGGTCCCTAGTGTCACGTATTTCAAAACTTTTAAATCGCTTTAGTACCCTTCCTCGACAGATTTTACGAGGTTGGTCATTTTTTTTATAGCTTAACAAAATATCATGTTGCGGCTCACGTTTCCGTTTGCCATTTTTGGGACGCCGTGGGACTTTTACGAGACCTTTATCTTATTATTTCGCTCAATGGTTTCTTAATTCGAATGGCGCGAAATGCTAGCCACCTCACACTCCCCCAAATAGATTTTGAAACAACTTTAAACCTCTTTATCCCCCCCCCCCCCCTATACTTTAATCAATCATGTTTGAAAATATATTTCCACTACTGCATCTCATTTCCCTTGACTAAATTTCGATGCCATTCTACAAGGAAAATTCTCACACTCGCCTACTATTTCTCACGACACCCTAAACCTTCGCACAGTAGTCCTTTGTTCTTTAAGATGCAATAAAATCTTGACTCTCCCTATTGTTTGCGTCCCTGGTCCCTTTTTTTTTGTTTCCCCACCTGTTGTATAGGCACCCGTGCTTGTCAGGTAGCTAATATCTACAGATAACCGCTATTTGTTTATATAATAACGAAACAAGTGTATCGCGTTATAATTTCCTATTATTTTATTAGTTTGTAAATCGATCAACGTATACACGTTATTATAAGGAACTGCCTCGATTCGGAATAGTCCCTCGTATAACCGCATGAATTTCTTCGTTATCTTTTTGGAACGAATTTCCGGAAATAATGAATAATTCCCAAGAACCCTCGTAACTGTTTTGTATTTCGGGGTATTGGAAAATCCGTTATGGCTCTTACACGATCTGCATCCATCCGTACTCCGCTAGTATCTACTATATGTCCTAACAGTTTTATCTCCACACATAAAAATTGACATTTCTCTAACCTGCCTGTCAACCCTGCGCATTCTAATTTGTCTAACACTCGATCAAGATGCTCTATATATAATCGTAAGTCTCCTGTAGTATACACAACTATATCATCTAAGTAATTAATACAAAATTCCCGTACCCCCTCTAATATAATATCCATCGCTCTAGAGAACCCTGCTACTGAAGTTTTCAGACCTTGTGGTAATACTCGATAAGTATAAGTCTTTCCCATGAAAGTAAAGCCGGTATACTTCCTAGAATCCCGATGTAAAGGTAGTTGGAAATAAGCGTTATCTAAATCAATCAGACTAATATAATTCACTCCGTGAAAGGATTGTAAAATCTCGGACGTGAGCGGTGGTGAGCCTGCGTCTCCCAACATTTTCTTATTGAGCTCCCTCGCATCTAATAAGAGTCTCATCGATCCGTCTCGTTTCTTAGTATACGTAAGGGGACTACAATACGGGGTCGCTTCCTGTTGGATAACACCTAGGTGTTCTAGCTCATTTAACTTTTCCCTAACCTGTTCCCGATGCAACAACGGTACCGGATAACTACGTCTAACAAAAGGCGTCTCGTCTACCAATTCTATGACATGTTCGTATTTATTAGTTAGTCCTAGTTTTTCTGCGATTACCCTGTTATGTTTTTCCAATACAGGTAATAAGAACCTCCTTTGTTCATCACTCAAATTAGTCTCATTCAAAAACCCTTTCCTATGGCTATTGTTATTTGTTCCATTGTTAGCCATTGGGTATTCTACCAGGTGAGCGTTTTGTTTTAACATCGAGCTGATAACGGCGGCATTCGACTCTCCCCCTAATCGCTCGATCTCGCAATCTGAATTTAATTTAACACTGGATTTTATTCCCAGATGTTCGATTGTTAACATCCGTTCTTCACCACAATTTACGACCCCTTTCACTCGCTCTAACCAATCATAGCCTAATATTAAAGATCTGGGTAATTTCCACATGATTAATACAGGTACCTCAACTAACGTGCCACCTAATTTGAACTCTATCAACACTAGCCGGTTTGTGCTCTCACTACGTGAACCGAACGCCCCTTGCACCTGAACAGTTGGAATAGCGATCTCAGGTAACTCTCCGCACTCTCCCTGTATAGAATCATACAATTCCCTTGTGATCCCGCTAATCTAACTTCCTGTGTCAATAAGTGCATTCATACACCTTCCATACAACCACACACATATTTCAGGTAATTTAGGTAATGAATAATCATCTTTTATCTCATCGGTCTCGTCTAACTCATGGAAAATAGTGTACACCTCTCTGCCTCTATTCTTACAAAATTCACACATAGCTCCACTCTCGTCACATTCTACGATATTACAAAATTGATTATCTAATAAGATTCCTATACTACTTGCTATTATTTTACAATCATAGTCGCCCTCGCATACGTTTCTCCCCAACGGTCGCCTAATGCCTCGTTCGTTTATTCCTAAGCCTTGTCCTGCCTTCCAACCGGTTCTAGTTAGAATCTTGTAAGCCATATTACTATCTACGCGCCCTAAAGTCCTTAGTCCCCCGTATCCACACATCAATAATCTATTAGGACCCTCCTGTGTAGGGGACATTAGTTTTTTGTTTTGTCCTCCCCCACAGATTTCGATGAAGCAGGGGCCTCACCCTCCTTTACAAAGGTGATCGCAGGCCTCGTAGGGTTAAATCCTCCCCCCCTTACTGTAGATGGCGCGGCCCTATTATAGTTCGACCTATATCCTAACCGTCCTTGCCGATAACCTCTACCTCTTGGTGATCCCCGTCTATTCTGCCATACGTCAGCTGTCATCGTAGCAGTAACGGGACGCCTATAATATTTATTTTTATGTATATTGCCGCTATTACTACTCGTAGCGATTGGTCGCCGTCTCGTGACAATATTCTGTTCTAAGCTCCTAAGAAATTTTGCTCCGTTCATTATAGTGGGCTCCTCCGTTCTAGTAAACCATAACCGTTGGATATCTACCGGATAATGCCGCATTATAGAATTCACGAGGTCCCGTTCACTAAAAGCAATTGTCAATGATTGCATCGACTCCGCTTGTTCAGCGAAATGCTCCGACAACGTTACTCCTGAGTCTTCTAAATATACCGCATTAATCAATCTATATCTCACAGATTCCTGAATTTGTTCGGTCCAGTAATTGCGTCTAAAATCGGCCTCGAAATCTGCAAATGTAGACCATCCCTTTGAATACAATTCCATGACCTTCCGAGCATGTCCCGTGACACATTCTAGGGCAATGTCTACCTCACGCCCCGGTGAATTAAATTGTTTAATATAATTTTTCAACCGTTTTAAAAACGCGATGGGGTTCGTCAAGGTTTGCCGTCAAAAATAGGTTTGCTCACGGTGGGCTGTATAATGAATATATTCCGCGTATCTAGTGAAGTCGCGCTACGAATCTCCGACGTGGGACTGACGATTTCATGTAAATCCTCTCCAATACCACTACTACTCTCTCCCCCAGCCGGTCCGCGTGGTAAAACGTTAGATAACCCGCTTTGTTCGCCTTTATTATTTGAAGTGAGCTGTTGTAATTTCTCATTAAATTCGCCCATTCTCTGCAGTAACAGTTCCAAGGTCGCGTTCCCTACAACCTCAGTCCGTTCCTCCGATCTCTCAGTGTTACCACCTTTATCGTTCGACCTACCACGTTTCTCTACGCGCCTACCTCTACGTTCCGACATCTTTGTAAATCTACTTATAGAAAATTTCGCGTTTACCGTAATACTGTACTAATCCGTTAAAATACTCGCGTTGGACGAATGAAAATTTCTTTATACCGTGCTGGCTGTCTCTAAAACGTCCGCTATCATAGTTTACTCGCGTTCTACTCGTTAACCCGGTCTCACATTTCACTAGTACACAGTCAAACCAAGCCCTTCAATACATGAATTATATACGGCTGGGTTATACTTGTGGTATCTAGATAAACACATAAGTAAATAAACACGCACAATTTTCTATCCGCAAATTATGGAAATGGGTTAAATATCTGACACATTTCGAGTAAGTGAAAAAGTAAATTGGTAATCAAATATCATGAAAAATTCTAAGTCTATAACTAATTGAAGCATAGAATTTAAATAGACAAATGAATGTAAGTAAGCCCTGAAACACTAGAGTCTTCACGCGGTCCTCCCTCTCCCTCACTAGCTCCAACAGTATATCAGTACAAATTTATGTACTCGCTGCCGACTTTCTGCAACAGTACACGTACGAGTAAATAAGCATTTGTTCACGCTGCGCTCCCCCCCGACTTTACGCCTCCTCGAAACTCCAACACATACAAATATATATTGCAATGGGTACATAATAAGTCATGCACATTAAAAGTTTCATGTATACTGCGTGAACTGCGCCGCTCTCCTTAGTAGATGTAAGTAGTACATAATGAACCAAATGCATAATCTTATGCATTGCAGCGTTGCTCTCCTATATGGCTATAATGGGCATATAATTAGTCACACAGCGAACACTACGTACACGTGTCGCTCTCCCGTGTTGCTGTAATGAACATAGAATAAGCCAAGTACATTAAATGTAAAACTTAATTTATATACTATATGGTGCGTCGCCCTCCCTCATTGCATATTCCCTGAAACTAAACTTTAGTACTCGATAATGTGTTCCTACGTTGTGTTTTATTTTTAATTAATCCAAATTCTAATCCAGTCGCATCGTTGTTTCGAATACGTAGCTGGAAATCCTGGTCACGGCACCAATTTCTGTGGTGGTACGAGTCGTCTAGACTTCGTTTAACCCTATAATCTGAATATATCGAGTACATCTATTAGCTTAGAGGTTATGGAGCGAAAGAGAGTATTTTCATTGTGCGAGTCAGCAAGTCTAAGTATTTACAGCAAGTTATTTTTTTTCCCGTCGGTACATTGCCGAATGACCACGCTTCAGACACCTGCCCATTCCACCGAGCTTACTTTGTGAGTATTTGTACATACTTCTTCTCCGATACTGAGACCCATTATTTGTGTGTGTAGTTAATCGTCGGCCTTTAATACGAATAGGCATTGCATGTGCCTAGTAAGTGGTCGGATGGCGTGAACAAAAGGTGTTTAGAAGGTGTGCGGCTTAGCCACCAGTCAGTTACCAATTCACTCTAGCGTGGGGGAACCCTACGCCGGTATCCGGCCCTGTTATCAGGTTATTGGGCGGACAATGACCTCCTATAAGCTGAGAAGCTTTCCAATCTCAACACATCCGAAGACATGGAGTTATTATAGGTGCTTAAAGCTACCTCGCCCAGAACCATGGTTTTGTTATATTATTTATATCATAATTGTGCTTTTAGTTTGGCCAAACTAAGGTCGGAGGTCAGTTGTCAAGACGGGACGTGTCAATAGAACGCTCAGAATTGCTGCAACCCGTCACAAACTATGTACCGATGACCTGATTAGGTCAGGGAAACAGGTGTACGATCGATGGAGTCGGCTCCGATTCCACTCTCGGAAAATTGACCTCCGCGATGCGAGCAAACCTGTCCCCTTGGAGAAAGTGCTCAGAACCGGCCTACGATCGATCCAGCCAGAACCGATCCCTTAAGACTCACGGAACCAGCCTACCACGATACAAGCATGCCTGACATTCCAAAGAGCACTACCCCTGAATCTAAATGCAAATTCAGTCGGACTCAAAGCACTAAATACTCTCAACACTCAAAACCCTGTCCTATTCTCTCATCAATGAAATATGCTTTACTATACAAACCAATACCCTATGAAGAGATACTCTGCATGGATGCCCAGCGCGCCTCTCTGCTGCTCGTACTATTCAGTAAATGTCTGGCCTAGTTTCCTCCTAGCTAAATCCTAGACCTGAATTCTATAGCTTGTCACCCGGCGTTCTAGTAAAGCACTATGAGCTTACCATCTAGTGCTCTATTTAAGTACTATGAGTGTAGGTCGTAATATGTTGTCTTATTGTATGTGAATTTATTAAGTTATTATTTGTTATGCCCCCCCCCCAGGATTCATGACTACTACTTAAGTTATGATTAAGATCACACAGCCATTGTGGGATAGCAATAAAGTATTGGATTGAACTGAATTGAATTTACTCAATCTAATATATATATAGTGTTTATAAGTTTGTGTAAATGTACTAAAAGTTTCTAATTATCGAGTACTGGTTGGCCTAGATAGATGCTCGGCCCCGGTAATGAGTTTATTAATTCTGGCGGTAACATATTGTAAATAGACACATCTTTTAACGGATAGTCTCGAAGAATCACTTATCTATACCTTCAAGTTAGGGACATATAAATACAACAAAGAAAACTCAGTATTAAATTTTAAATAATGTGATTTATTTGGGGTTTTAGCAATTTTACCCCTTGATACTATGCAAAATGTTAGAAACTGTTTAATTATTTAGATTAATCACGATTTGTGATTAACCGAATGTTCCATTCCTAGCCATAATGATCAAGAGAAAACAGAACATTCAAATTAAAAACTCTTGATCGGCGTAAACTTATTATCTAACAAATATAGCAATAATACAAAGCACAAACACACTTAACTACAAATTTCAACAAAATTACATAATACTACAGTCAAATAAAATATAGTCAGATCCACTTTCACTTCATTATATTATGACGCTCTATCAACTTTATTATGAGAACATCTCAACATCCACTGTCTACAATCAAATGGGGAGTCTTCGATTCATCACGGTAGATCCACCTCCTTAATACAAGTACGTTATACATAGTAAAAGTCAAAGATATTGAGGGTCAAACTATTTTACTTTCACATCTCATTAACAGACCTCTATAGGTTGTAAATATTTATATACCCTTTAGTTTAGAATGTTAGGGGATACCATAGAAAATATTCTGCCCGTCACGGGAGTCGAACCCGGCACCTTCTCCAATTAATACATACAGAATGCAATGCTCACAAATCCCTAAAGGATCGCGTAGAGCTCCAAGTAATATTCGGCTACACATCCCACCACGCCTGTCAGTATGAGTTAGATAACACCAGTTATTAAAATATGTCGGACAAATCGACCGTCCCGAGCGGAAATCGAATCCGGCTCCTTGCACAATGGAGAATATAATGGGGAAATCGGCTGCCCAGGTCGGGATTCGAACCCAATACCTTTTAGCTTTATTAGTAAATAAGTTTCACACGATTTACAACAAATCAACATAACAACAGTTTCTTAACGGAGGCGGTACGTTGTCCCAACACTTCGTGTTGTACATCGGAAAACTGCCACGGCACACCGCTGTGTTGTTTGCTGAGGGATTTAAGCGTGAAGCGCTTCTAATTCTGCGATTCGGAACTAAGAATTAATCAATTAAACATGGGGAAGATCTTACGTTAACAATACCCAAAAGCAAAGATGAAAATTGCAAAGAGCGCCTTGACTCCATATTTAGAAGGTCTCCTTTACTAAATTAGCGAGTAACATGGGTCCAATTTATGAAGACATGTTAGTCGTTATTTCACTAAGCGCGCCCTTAGACCAAGGCGTTTAGATCATCACGGTATGAAATCGCTCCAGCTCTAGCCCCTATACTACTACAAGTTAATGTACGTTACCAGATTCCCTTCGGTGACTCGGAGTTGCACTGATTTTATTTTTAATATTTACTTTACAAACTTAAACAAACTAGAACTATGTATAAGCTCAGCTGCGGCTGGCTCTATTATATTGGTACAAACTGACTCTATTAATCTATTTTTCAGGAGATTATTCAACCTATCCGCTTCGCGCCCTCAACTCGAACTGTGTGTTCGCTGCGCCACCGCACGCTCTCCTCATCCTCCGAAAGCCACCCCCTCCATCTGAAATTTGTTTGGTTAGAGAAATCTGATTGGTTCAGCGACTTAGCGTCGCTCCCTACTAACGTCACCTATCTCGCCCGTCTTCCTTTCGCCTGTTTTGCTTAACTTTCCAAGAATTCAAACATCTGGCGATGACCTTTCTTAATTTTTTGTTGTGTACCGGAATTCGAGAATTGTGCAAAGACAATTCCATTACTGCCTTAATGACGGTCTCACGCTGTGTCTCAGTAAAGAGTCTTTTATCTCGGTCCCTAGTGTCACGTATTTCAAAACTTTTAAATCGCTTTAGTACCCTTCCTCGACAGATTTTACGAGGTTGGTCATTTTTTTTATAGCTTAACAAAATATCATGTTGCGGCTCACGTTTCCGTTTGCCATTTTTGGGACGCCGTGGGACTTTTACGAGACCTTTATCTTATTATTTCGCTCAATGGTTTCTTAATTCGAATGGCGCGAAATGCTAGCCACCTCAATGTGTAAGATTATTGCATTGCTATTGTTAGGATTATTAATGGCTGTAAGGCATGATTTTGAGTCCGAAAATATGACAATTTTTTTGTTTTCTTTGTTGGTTTTAATATCGATAAGTGTTAATTGTATAGCAGTTGCTTCGCAAGTGAAAATAGAACTATCATCTGGAAGACGGAAACGATGCTTTACGTTATTTACTACATATGCTCCCCCAGCTTTACCGTCCGATACAGAACCATCCGTATAATATTTAACATGGCACAGGAAATTTTCTAGCAGTTCATTAAATAATTGTTTGTAAATGTAATTCGGAGTATCGTCCTTAAGATTTTCACAGAGTTTCAGATTTATAGGTAACTTTGTGAAAGTCCATGGTGGTTGAGATGGAATAATATTAGAATGTATCGGTGTAATCACAGCTTTGGTTCCCTCGATGTATTTATTGATTCTAATTCTCAACGGTAAAGGGAGATGTTTGTTTATATTATATTCAATGTCTTCAAGTGGTTTAGTCTTGTAACAAGAATGAATCGATGAGTCTGGATTAGCGACTATTTTAGTTAAGTAGGTTAAACATAATTGCATTCTTCTGTATTTTAGTGGGACTTCGTTGGTCTCAGCTAAGATGCTATAAATAGGGCTTGTTTTGAACGCACCAATGCATAGTCTTAAGGCTGTGTTTTGAATGCTTTCTAGAGAATCTAGTGTGTGGTTATGGGCAGCATCATAAAATATACACCCGTAATCTATTTTTTGGCGTATAATTGTTCGATATGTATTCAGTAAACAGGTCTCATCCGCTCCCCATTTTATAGACGACAAGGCTTTAATTAAGTTAATATTTTTATAGCAAAAGGTTTTGAGATATTTTATATGTGATTTCCAATTTAATTGAGTGTCAAAATGTAAACCTAAAATTTTTATTGTTTGAACTTGTTTTATTCTAGCATCACAGAGATAAAGTTCCAACGATTCAGCCACTTCTGTTCTACTAAATAGCATACATTCAGTTTTAGTTTTAGAAAATTTGAAGCCGGACGTTTTTGCCCATTCACCTAATCTGTTAAGGGAATCTTGTATAAGATTAGTTAGTAGTTTTATGTTTTTGCCGCTGCATACAATAGTCAAGTCGTCCGCAAATAAAAACCCCTTGACTGGTTTTTGTAACACAGAAAGAATATCATTGATTGCCACTAAGAAAAGTAATACACTGAGTACGGATCCGGTAGGTACGCCGTTCTCAATTGAAACTGATTCAGACAAGGTATTTTTAATTCTAACTCTGATAGATCTATCTTTAACAAAATTACTGATAAAAGCTAGTGCATTTCCTTTTATGTTTATTGATTTTAAAATAGTAATAATTCTGTGGTTCCATGTCATTTCATAAGCTTTTTCTATATCCAACGCTACAGCTACAGTTTTCTGTTTTCTTGTAAAGGCGTGAGTGATTTCATTTTCCAAATTCATAAGATGATCCATTGTGGATCGACCCTGTCTGAATCCAAATTGGTTAGGAGAAAGGTAATCGTTGCGCTCCAAGTACCACTTGAGCCGTTTACTTATCATCTTTTCTAAAATTTTACACATGTTGCAAGTTAAGGCTATAGGTCTATAATTTTTGCTAAGAGTAGGGAGCTTCCCGGGTTTTGCTACAGGGATGACCAGAGCTTCTCTCCATTGTTTAGGGAACTCTTGGTTCTTCCATATTCGATTATAAATATCTAAGAGATACTGTAATGCTTTAGAAGGCAAGTGCTTTATTAAGATATTTGGGATATTATCGGGACCTGGACTAGTGTTTTTAACAGTAGATATTATGTGATTTAGTTCAGAGATATCAAAGTCTTTGTTTATGGCGTCATCGTTAGGTCCAACGTCTATAGTCAAATTTGCTTCAGCGTAGTTTTTATAGTTTATGAAGTCACTGTCGTAATTGTCGGAATGTGAATTAGCTGCAAAAGCTTGAGCTAATATGTTAGAATTTTTGGCTGGATCAGCGGATAAGTTACCTGTAGAATCCTCTAAAATTATTTTATTTTTGACATATTTTCCTACTCTTAGCTTATTTATTTGTTTCCATATTTCTCCTACAGGTGTGTTCTTATTGATTTTAGATAAATATTGTATCCAGCAGTTTTTCCTAGCTTCTTTTAATACTCTGCGTGCATAAGCTCTTTTCTTTTTGTATTGTATTTTCAGTTGAGAATCTAGATCGGTAGATGCGTTCTTTTTAAATACTCTAAAAGCTTTTTTATAGTCTTTCGTTGCTGATTCACACTCCTCGTTCCACCAAGGCAGTTGCTTTTTTCGGCTTCGTCCTATTGTTTTAGGTATTGATTCGTTTGCTGATTCAATAATTAAATCATTGAATTGAGTAATTATAGTCGAGATGGGTGTGTTTGGGTCTTGAATATTAGGCAGAGAAGCAGTAAAAGTGTCTAAGTGTTCTTTGAATTTCTTCCAATTTGCATGTGAAAATTTAAATTTAGGTGTTTCAGGTTCCAGTGGAATCTGGGGGTCGTTTAAAAGCAGCTTGATCAAGATGGGGAAATGATCACTATCTTTAAGGTCATCCATGACGTTCCAATCAAAATAAGAGGCAATATTTTGTGAAGCCATGGTAAGATCAATGGAGCTGGTACTACCATTATTACTATTAAAGTGAGTAGGTTGGTTTTTGTTCAGTAGTACTAACTTTTCCCATTCTTCTAACCAATTTACAATGGTCCGCCCCCTTTGATCACATTTTTTAGATCCCCAGTAATAGTGATGGCTATTAAAGTCTCCCAATAATACAATAGGTTCAGGTAGTTGATTAACAACTTCCGTGATATCATTTGCAGTAAAGGAGAAGCTATTTGGTAGGTAGATATTACATAGTGTAAAAGCTAATGGGAATTTAATACGAATAGCTACTACTTCTAGGTTAGAAACAATATTTATGGGTTCAGGTAAAGTGTCTGATTTGGCAAGGATGCTTACACCTCCACTAGCTCTGTCACATAAATTTCTATTTTTCGAAAATATATCATAGCCTTTAACTATAGCTTTTGATTTATTTGTAAAATTAGTTTCTTGCAGGCAAAGGCAGATTGGCTCTAAGTGCCGAATCAGATACTTTATTTGTTCTATTCTCTTGTAATAACCATTTACATTCCACTGCAGTATACTCATTTCCAAAAGGAGAAGATAAGCTATATAATATGAGTATATATGTAAAACTAAAATAAAAAAAAGGAATAAGAAACACTTACAAATCTGGTTGTTTGGTATTGTCAACTGGGAAGGTTTCCCTTACCTTTCTCAAGAATCTAGCTAACTTATTTTTAACATTTTTGTTGAGCATAGGATATATCACATTACACATTTCAATAAGGTTTTCTGTTTTGTCCGTGTACTCTAAAACAATTTCACGTATGTTATGTTTTCCTTTGGTGACATCTAAAAGAGTTGACATCTAGTTGGTTGATACTAAGTGGAAATTTGTTTTCCGCGTCTAGTTTAGGTATACTATCTTTAACACTTTGCCAAATTTCTTCTTCCTTCCGGGAGTCTACAAGTTTAATCTTTTTCTTCTGTTTTCTTGCTAAAGTAGATTCGTCCTCGCTAGTTCTCATGCTACTTTCATCTGATTCATCTACACTTAAGTCCAAGCTTGTCTTCTTTGGTTCTATGTTTGTCTTCTGTCTATATTTAGGTACTGGTAAAAAGGTACTCATACTCGCAGAGCTAGAGTTTGTAGGTGAATGCAATCTTTTAATTCCCTTGTCTTTGTTTAAAGAATGCTCTGTGATAGAGTTTTCAATCATATTTTCCAGTGTATCTTCAATATCTGTTTGGGTATTAATGACGTATGTTGTAGTATGGCTTTGTTGTGAATCTTCCACTGTTATGTCTTGTGTGTTTGGCGAGATGTTTACGTTTGGACAATTTTTAGCAAGATGTCCTTCTTGGCTACAGGTGAAACATTTGAGCAAGTCAGAAGTCACATATATCCAATAATTAGTATCGTCCAAGGTAACCTGGAATGATTCAGGTAAGAGGTTAACCTCCTCGGGTGATATGAACATCTGTCGTCTAAAGCTGAGAACATGTGCGAAGCTAGGGTCCGGTACTCCTGCTCGTAAACATGTTATGCTTGATTTAGGGGTTATACCAAGGCTTTTCAATTTAGTTTCTATAATATGGTTAGGTATTATAGGGCACACATTGGCCAGCACTATTCTGGTATTTTTGGTTAACAAAGGCCTTATTACTAACTCTCTATTTTCTAACTGAATGGATGCAGAAGTTGAAGTTAGGCGGTCAGCAGTTTCTTTGGTATCGAGATATATACATACACGATTATTAGACACTCTGGATATGTACCTTATAGTGGACGGTGGCGTAATTTTTCCTAGTTCGCGTAGGTAGTCTTTAAGCGTCGGGCCTTCTATAGAATCGATAATAATAGCTTGATCCTTTGTAGGTAATAAACCATTTGATGTTGCGTTTGCATAAGTAGGTTTCGGTTTTATTAAGTTTTCGTTGGTGTTTTGTGATGTTAGGGTAACTTTAGATATCATTTTGAAGTGGTGGGTGGTAACAAAAGTTACCGCAAATCAAAAGGTGTAACACTGTTCACGCACGTTTGGATTTTTAAACTCGCGAAAAGAAATTAAAGAAACGCACACGCGGTACACGTGCGCAGCGGTCGGCGTTGCACCGTCAACTGGTACACAATATTTGTTCACAAGGCGTCAACGCTTTATTTTTTGTTGTGGGGTGATCTATTACTGCACCGATTCATTAATTAAAACAAAATTAACGACAATTTGTCAAATACGTCGAAAGTCCATTACTAATTGTAAAGAGTAAGGTATAGCAAAACTTCCAACAAAAAGTACCGGTAGTTGGTACTAACTACGTAGGCCAATGGTGCACCGCCCGCCCTCCCTCAATCGCATGCGACAAAGGAATATCACTAATTAGTACACCAACATGAAGTCGCTTCGACGTGTTTCGCCACTCCCCGTGGCATCCTCAGGATGTTGTCGCCTTCGCTGCGCAGCGAAGAGCAGGAGGGCGGGCGGTGCACCATTGGCCTGCGTACCGGCCTTAGTACCAACTACCGACATTTTTTTGTCCTAAGTTTTGCTATATACCTACTCCATAACAATTAGTCCAGATAAAACTCACTACCACCTTCGGCCTTTTTTACCATCAGGTGACATGAAGACCAAGAGCTTCTTTGTCGTATGTCAAAAAAAGAGTCAAGGTATAAGTCCCTCAGTATATACACGCGCACAGAGAGAGAGAAAAACACACTATACAACCATACTCATAAACAAAACTAATTATTATTATTATTACAAGTTTTTTTTATTATTTATTTACTTTCACCTGTCCCGGTCTCTGTAATGAAATCTTGCATAGAGCTGAAATTTTGCATGCATATGTATATCGCGTGACAATGCAATATTATGATGGCATGTTAAGCATGGAGCTGGTCTGGAGCTTGAAAGTGGCCATAGGAACTCCTTAATAAAACGACACAGACCCATCGAGTTTGGGCTTGTTTTTTCGTATCGATGAGTACTTTGATCCTATATGTTAAAAATAAAGCTTGTTTAAAAAACATTTTTTTTTTATATTATTTTATTACTTTTAAGGTTTTGTTTTATGTTAAAAACCTACCAACCAATAATAAGCTTACTAAGAATAATAACGCAAATCGAGTTACGGAGGAGCGAGATGACCTCCTGACACATTAATTTGCCTACTAGGAGGTCTCAATACTCTCAATCACTTTAGTAATAGTAAATGTATTGGTTAAAGAAAATAAACTATTTTCATTTCATTTTCGGTACTTAGTGAGAAAAGCGCGAGACTTCGATATCCGTGAGACCTGGAGACCTATTTTTGAATTACGTATGCGATTTAGAAATCACCGCTGACTAAATAGTCAGCGATGACTTTGAGGTCACGAATTCCTAAACATCCTATTTTTGAAAGTCGAACGCAGAGCTGCCAACGTAAATTGGTAAAAGTTACTCAACTAACTAATTTCAAGATGAAAAAACTATATAAGAAGACTGACTGAAAAATCAACACACATCAACTTCAAACTTGTCAATATGTTCTCTAAACAAAACACAGATAACGTTTCCACAGATGACTTGTTTACGAATGGGTTAGGGTACTCGTAATGAAATCACATCCGTGACTAAGGTAGTCACATAAGTGATATTCAAAAATAAGAATTATTGAAAATCGGTGATTATTAGTCACATCGGTGATTTCGAAGTCGCATACGTAATTCAAAAATAGCTCTCCTGGCATTCACGTCGCATAATGGAGTTAATTATTAGTTAGTGAAATGTGCTCTTTAAGCCTCTTTATACCTGATTTTAAATCTCTGATCACAAGCAGTAGTTTCAGGGCTGTATTAAGGGTAACCCCCGGTCAGAATTTGTCAAAGTACCTAACATGCGTTTCCGTTAATATTGCCCTTTAGCCTGCGGTTATCAGGGTAGGGTAGAGTGACACGGCTCGACTCTGGGCGGGTACAAACATTATACTCGTAATGACACGGAAATAAAACTCAAGTTACGTGTAATGTAATAGGAGCATTATGATGATGAGCACCGCAATTTGTTACTTTGGGTCATCGAGCAGCAAATTGCAATAGTATTTAATAAAAGCAGTAGGGTGGCCTAAAATGCGTAGCTATACGGCTCTGGGACACGCTTTCTTGGGTCATTCGAAATTCTTCTAACAAAGCAAGGCTTTTTCGTTATAATAAAATGTCTCTTGCACCGTCTCATTTTTTCTATCCTACCTGGCATAAATTGAATGAATATTTTATTTTTTAAATCAAAATACATACACAAAAAGGGAAATATAATAGGAAAAACAAATGGCGGCCTTATTGCCAAAGCAGCAGGTGGCAGCAATCTTACCAGACAACCGATGGGTAAATGAAAGTTTAAATTGTAAGAAACCTATATCGTACTATACAGGGTTAATTGCAAAACACCTGCAACCTTGCAGGATTAGATAGCTAACATCATTAACTACCAGCTTGACCAGGAGCTTACTGTACAGATGAACGGCACTTGTTCTGAAACGGCAGAGTCGATCCAACTAGGTTTGCCACGCGTACTTTATTATAATGTAGGTTAATTTAGGTAATTTTACTCCACACTTTATGCCAATGATTAAGTACGCGAAAATACTTTATTTTGCGCGATTTGATTTCTCTAGGATTCATTTAACATACAATATACAAAAGAAGAGTTTATTATAAGATGCTTGCGTAATACGGAACGACAGATTATGTAAAGGTCACCAGAAGCTCATTCCTGGACGCAACTTAAGCGCATGTCATGACATTGTCATTTTAAGGTCTATAAAAATAATAGTTTAAAGTGCAATTAAGTTGCTAGAAGTAACGCAAAATATATTTCTAAGCATAATAATAAATTGGAATAAATAGTACTTTATTTTGACACAATGTACTTTTTCTTCAACTCTTAAAATCCAAAGTACTTTGTTTGGACAAAAAAGGTGGCAGCCCTAACTCCAACCGTCGTCACCTGTTTGGCGGGCGGCACGGCACGGCAGTCATCGATGCATCGGCGACGGCAATAGCCGTCAATAAGTCGTCGGCTACCGTCGCTCGCAGCTGTAGCGTGAACTCGGAGGACGGTTTCGAAGCTGAGATGGTTTCGAAGCGTGGGAATTTCGTATGTATAAGCGGCATATAAGTAGGGTAACAAACAACTACCGTCGACAACCACTGCGAAAGAACAGTTGTGGAGGAAACAGGCCACAAGATAGATCAGTGAGGGAGGAAAGCGATTTTACAGCTTGTTTAGTAAGGATGGAGAGAGGCCTTCTCAACGAGGAGGACTGTCACGGTGCGACGCGGTTAATCTCTGCGTCTTATAGATGAATCACACGTACCAGCTGAAGCGTGGTGGTGTAACCGCTGCGGAAACCGAACTTCTCATCCTGAAGTGGAACAGTCGGTTGGAGTTTGTGCAGCGCTTGAATAACTTGTAATGGCGTAGTGTGATTGAAGTTGGACCATGCGCGTACTCAGAAGCCCGTTGTTAATTCTGATGAGGGTTTCCGAGTCCCACTGGTGGGTGATTGATTAGCTACGGTGTACCCAAATATCATGCGGTATCATCAACTTTATCTCTTGATATAGTAATAGGTTATCCCGCCTTAAAAAGGTGACACAATTTCATCATCATCATCACAGCTCATATACAAGAGGCACGAGCCTACCCTAACTAGTTAGGGCGATTAGGCCTTAGTCAAACCACGCTGGCCCAGTGTGGATTGGTCGACTTCACATACACCTTAGAATTACTTCGCAGGTGTATACAGGTTTCCTCACGATTTTTTCCTTGACCGTAGGGGCGTCAGATAAATGTACATATGCAATGCGTGAAACGAATAACACATTGGTAAATGGCAGGATCGATCGCGGGCCTCCCGATTCTTCTGGGAGCACAGTCTAGTGCCGAGGCCACAGCACCACCGACGCTCAATTTAGTTTAATCCCAACTTTTGTAGCATTGTCTTGAACTTGCGTAATGGACTATTTGAAACGCTAAGTGCTCGTCAAAATGCTGGAATGGTAAACATTTCTCTGTACCCGCCAGCAATTATACTTCTACTATACATCTAAGTGGAAGGTATTAAGTGTATAATGAGATAATATTTTCTACCCGGGCCTCCAGCGTTTATTGTATTGTACCATCGTCGTCATGTTACTCACTATTTTTAAGCGTATAATGTAGGAAAGTTGGTCATGAATGAAATATTAAGTACCTACCTAATATTCTTTTTTTCGTATACTATATAAAGTGTAAAAGCATTTTTAATACCTATAAAAAAATCATGTTTCTGAGTGGGTGTAGGGGGCAGCCACTCACTATTCGAAAACAAACCTCCAATCAGATGTTGCTTTCAGCAATATTCAGAACGACACCATTAAAGTCAAAATGAAAGCATTTGAAAGAATAATTGACAAAGGTCTTATGTACATTATGTACCTACGTTTAACTTAACACGTATGTACCAACATTTCCAGCTTTAAACTTGCACTGCGAAAACCACTTCTATTACGAGCTCATAAGGGCGTTCCAATATTAAAACTGTAGTATCGAGCGTGTTTTCATTACATTACATTCAATTTCATTACCTACAAAATTCACATAGCACAATATATGTAGAGTAAACTAACCCTAGCTAACTAGAGGTATCCCTCTAGCTAGATAGGGTTAGTCCACTCTGTTCTACGATTTGATCTATCGTAGAACAAAAGGGACTGAAAAATTTCATTTCGGTAGTACTGAACTATACCTAAAAAACCTTTAGTGGATGTATATTTTTATTCACGATGCCAATCTATTGTCCGAATCTGAACATAAAACATGAGAAACGATCTGGTTTATTGCCGGAGCCAGGCCAAAGAGCGTGACATGAGAGCAATCCCACAGTGTCTGGCATAGGTTCGCTGTCCGAGTTGATTGCTTCAAGTCAAGCCGCGTCTCAGATTCACGGCACAGGCTGCGCTGACGTTTAATCGTAGCTCTGCCATATGTCACTTGTATGTACGGGTAATCTTCACATCTAAATAGAATTATTTTCATTATTCTCGTGAAATGGGCTGGGATTCTACCATTTGTTAAGGCACATTGTTATGATAACCCTTAATTACTCGCGGAGAGTCAATCCAACCCCAGTCCCCTAACCATGATCGCTTTAAACAGTATCAAAGCCACACTATATGCCATACGATTCAATAGTGTGTTTCAACTTTCAATATTGTTTTAACCTTGCTATAAGCGATCATGATTTATGTTAATTCCAAGGGGGTTATTGTCAAAAAAAAAACCTATCGCGATCGCTTACAATTTGACAACCGCAGTCTTAAAGGCTTTATGAAAATCTAAGAAACTAAATTTACTTCGCTATAAGCCTTTCGACGTAAACAAGAATTTACAAAACCCGCTTACCATGAAGAAAACCGTTTCAAGAAACCATTATACCGCCCTCAACTAACCATTCCTCAACAAAAAAAATCATTACTTTGATAGTAATGATTTTTTTCTTCGTCATATAAAACTTTAAGCGTGGAAACGAAAAGATGCCCACATTGTAGCGAAAACCACGCTATTTACTTATGCAAATTATTTCGTGAATCTAGGCCGGACTTAAAACAAAAAACAATTTCGCATTTTAACTTATGCAAGAATAAACAATTCTCCATTCGTCCATAACTGGTAATTGCTACTAAGGGTTGGAATTTCCATTTGTGGTGTCGATTTCTCTCGATAGGATACGGACCACATTTTGGTGTTAATTGCCCTTTTGACGCTCTCATATGTTTTTTCATGTTTCGAAAATTCTGCTTCATACAACTCAAATTTATCGCCACCTTTCTGTTCACTCTCAGTGTAGAGACTGTAACATCTGGAGAGAATCATCAAACTCCCACTTATTCCACTAATATGCCTTCCTTTTATGTACTGTAATTTTGTGGTGAGAAATAAATATACTTTATTATTATTATTATACATTTATTCAAAAAAGCATCTTAAATTTAAGTTTTTTACAATATATAGATATAAAAACACAAATATTATAAAAAACTTAAATCTAGGGTTCCACTGGCAGCGGAGCATGGCCCAAGCTACCGGTAGTTAGGCTACAGGGAGAGGAATCTCCGAACGATACGTGCCGTGTCAAGAATCACCGCCTTCTGTATCTGGCCTTATTATTATTATTCTCTAGAGTGTCAATTTTGATGTTGGCAACAGTTCTAGAAAAAGCTCTTAAATTACTAGCCTGTTTACGATAATTATTACAAAAAAAAAACAATTTAGGTATTTTGGGCGTTAAAAGTAATTAAAATAAACAATAGTAAAAAATCTTCATCTACCAATAGTTGTTTCATAACTACTAAATTATAAAATATACAACAGTAGCAACACTGTGGGAAAGGGATAAAAGGTACAGTTGTTGCTATCTCTCTCGGCACACTTTTGCACTTTCAAGCGTTTAGTCTTTAATTACATAGAAATAAAGTCCAAATTTGAACAACAATATTTTGAAGAGCTCATTCCTGTTTGAGTAATAATTCCATGTGTACAGTCTATCAATGTTATATTTACATGAGGAGCTGAGTTCTGAATCTACGCTTGAATGTACATAGTGTTGGCTCGCTTGTAAATTGGGTGTGTATTGGGTACTTTTGGGTAGGTACCTTATGTCACTACTGCGTTCAGCAGAAAACCAGTGCAGCTTGCCTCGCTTGCTGCATAAACTGAGCTGATGCAATTTTGACATCACATGGCGTTACACGGTTTGTGTTGTAAATGTTAATTGTCATCTCTGTATTTGTAATGTTATTGTGTACTGTCGTGTAGAGTTAAAATATAATTGATTTTCTTTCTTTCTTTTTTTCTATATAGCTCGTCTAACTTACTATCCTTGCCGTCCCATGTTCGGGACGGCTTGGAAGTCATAGTTGATTGGAATTCAATGAAGTTGCTGGTTTTAAGAGTGGTGTTGGTGGTCGACTATCATCAGGTTGATAATTTTGTAATGTTTGGCTAGCCTGGGTATAAATAAAATTCAGCAGTACGCTCGTATTCCCTGCCTGCAACATAGTCATTCCCTTGAACTCCAAAGCTACACAACTTAACATGGTTGGCATGAAATTCTTTCCAATAAGAATCTAAGGTCTCAAGCCTCTTACGGATGTAATCTGGTGTTTTGCGGTCACGGCTGTCCTTCCTAAAGTTTTTTAGAAGTTGATCCATGTCCGCCATGATCTGGTTTTGTGTCTCGAGTAAGGCCTCCATGGTAATGATGCCTTCCAACGTACAGACTCCAAAAAACTAGAGGCTCATTTATGGGGAAATGTATAACGTTTTACAATAAAGTTCCACATAGTGTAACTGACTTGCCTTTTCATAAGTTTAAAGCGCATGTAAAAAAGACTCTAATGAGTAAAGGATATTATAAAGTCAACGATTATTTAAATGATGCCAATGCCTGGTGTTAATATGAAGTTATTATTCGTTATAATGTCAATAATCGTGTTGTTGTGTATAGCTATTGATGTTAACAAATGTTGTTGGCAGAAAAGAACTGACACTGTTTTTGAATTAGACTAAGTTATCAAATGTTTGGTAACAACATTATTTATTGTATTATGATTAATGTATACGTCTATAACTTATTTTTTGACATTTTAAGTGTATGTAAGCATACCGATTGTATTTTTTTTAAAAAGTTTCAATGACTATGTAACAAAACCAAAATTGTAAATGGCGATTTAAAAGAGGAGATAAAAAATTTGACCTTTCGAGTTTCTTGCCTGTTCTTCTCGAGAAGGCTCTCCCAATTTCCGAACAGGTGTAGATTCAACTTTTTTTTTTTTTTCATTACTACTTTATTTGCAGACATCTTGAGTAGGTATATTCAGGATGTATGCACATACAAGGTTAAATTTATGTTTCCTTTAAATTAGAATGTTTTGCTTTGTTTTGACGTCAATAAGTGCCTGTAAAGGCCTATGTTGAATAAAGATTTTTGAATTTGAATTTGAATTTGAATGATTTAGGTAAAAGTGGTTTATAAAGCAAAGATGTTACTTGGTTATTCTGGTGTGTTGATACTGAACCTTGGTCCGGCACAGTACTGGTTGTAGTATGGTACTGGTATTGGTATAGCTCAGCCCTGGTTAAGCTGGAACTGGTATCGACCACAGCACTGGTCCAAAACAGGAACTACACGTCGAAGACAATATAGCAGTCTACACTCGCGAGGTCCCTTTACGCTGGAAGGACCAAAAATATACAAGTGGCGCTTATTTGGTAAGCCCCGGAATCAGTAGCACTCTTCTTCAAGTTTTAACATGGCGAAGTCCTTTGGCAAAGTCTGCAACTATTTCTCTATTTCATCGGAGAAGGTCAAATTCATTCTTATTACTCATCGCTTTGCTTTGTAAAAATTAACTTTTATATGTAGGGACAAGTGGGGTACAATGAAACGAAAAAATCATTTTGATTTTTTAGAAAAACTGTGCTTAGAACGATTTAGAACGATCAACAACGGTTCATAATCTACCTATTAAGAACAAAAATAAGTTAAAAAATTTACCTTAAGAGGATTGTGAAGCTGTAAATTTTCATACAAAAAGCGATAACGCTTTTCTCCCTCTAAATATAGTCCAATTTTCATAATTTTTGGAAATCTTGTAGATATAATGAAAAACTAGGTTTGTACGTTTTGATTTTGAAGAAATATTGCTCAGAATATAAGTTATTAGCATCTAAATATCTATATTTTCGACTTAAAAACTACCTTGAGCATTTTTGTCTTTTTTTGACTAAATTATACTGAATTACAAAAAAAGCAGAACGTACAAACATAGATTAAGGTATTTCAATTTCATAAAGGTTTAGGGGGGTAAAACAGTTATCGCCCGAAACAATATTTCAAACAGGAATTGTAGGCAATTTCGACCATTTCTTGCAACTCTCTCTATCGCACGATACGGGTCGGGGGCAGGGGTACAATGTAGTGATAGTGATGTGACATAATGTTATCGTAGTTATTGTCGCCTAGGCAGGAGAAAGTAATATCGATATACCGATCAATAGTGAAAGTTATTACTCAAGTCGGAACTATTAATCTTCACAAATACCTTATACATGAAAAAGTAAATATCTTTTTGAATACGTTTATTGATTTTAGTGTTTTATTTTAAAGATTTTATTTCAATACAAATTTCCTTATTTAAGGGTTAGCAGCCTGTAGCCTGTTAACTTTACTGTAAATTCCCAAAACCAAAAAAGGAAAAAAATGTAAGTATGTAAGTAGTTGTTTGTTATAATAAATATGTGCCATAAAGAAACCAACTCAAAATAAATTCGTATTTTGTTTCTTGTGATAGGTATTTGTTATGCAATGTATGAAGTTGGAGCAGCTAAAAACGTGTGATAGACTATGCAAGTAGCGTTATTTTTAATATTATTTTATTTGAATTTTATTCCTCTAAAGCTGGGCTCTAAGGTTTTACTCGCGTTATGGAATCTACGATTGTATAAAAAATACAAACGACAAAGTACCTAAATAATATACAAGTATGTGGGGTAGGCAGGGTAGGCTTATATGGGAAGAAGGCACCCTTCGTACGGTTTTAAAGTTTTTTTTTCATTCTAACTATAAAATTTAAAGCAGCTGATTACATATACTAATAGGTATTTTTAACCGACTTCAAAAAAGGAGTTTCTCAATTCGATGCGTATGTTTTTATTGTGTATGTTACGCGATTACGCCGCCAATTGCAGACCGATTTTCAAAATTCTTTTTGTATTCTCAAAATTATACTCCAATGGTGGTCCCACGGTTACCAAAGTTAGGATCTGATAATGGGATCCCATAAAAATGGAAGGAAATCTTTAAATTTTTAGGTGCGTCCAACGTGTTTTTTTTTTATAAAAACGTCGCCCCGCACTAGGATTTTCTCCTGTGTCGTGGGTGCAGTTACAAACATAGAATATCACATGCACATACGCCCAGACCGGAACAAATTTCTGTAGGCCATACAAAACATCTGTCCCGTGCGGGAATCGAACCCACGACCTGGAGACCTATTTTTGAATTACGTATGCGATTTAGAAATCACCGCTGACTAAATAGTCAGCGATGACTTTGAAGTCACGAATTCCTAAACATCCTATTTTTGAAAGTCGAACGCAGAGCTGCCAACATAGATAAAGTACACACTTACGTAAGGGTTCGTTTCCACGCAGAATATAGCCGTTCTCGGTATATACCGGTTATTATACGGCTAAAAATTCATTGCAACTACGCCAAAATATAAGAAAATAATGGTCTAAGTTTGTTTGTGACACTTTAAAAGATTTTAAACTTATACACGGTTATTTTTTTATCACCCTGGAAAATGTTAGGGACGCTTCAGGACACATCCAATATTATACACGGTTATTTTTTTATCACCCTAAAAAATTTAAGGGACGCTTCACGACATGGTATTAGAATGATTTAAATATAAATAAAAAAAATAACCTCCTTAATTTTATATTAATTTTTTAAAAAATACAAAAAATGCTGCACTAGTTGAGAGCAGCATTTTTAGATATTTTTTATTTTTTTTTATTTTTTTAAATTTTTTATTTCATTTTTTTTATTTTTTATATAATATTGGATGTGTCCTGAAGCGTCCCTAAAATTTTCCAGGGTGATAAAAAATAACCGTGTATAAAAAAATGAAATAATAAAAAAAAATAGTGCAATATTTTTTGTATTTTTTTTTAATTAAAATAAAATTAAGTAAAGTTATTTTTTATTTATATTTAAATCATTCTAATACCATGTCGTGAAACGACCCTTAAATTTTCCAGTGTGATAAAAAAATAACCGTGCATATTTACTTATTTGAGAAATTTAATTTTTTTTAAATCCAACTTAAAATCAACACACATAAACTTCAAACTTGTCAATATGTTCTCAAACAAAACACAGATAACGTTTCCACAGTTATGACTTGTTTACGAGTGGGTGAGGGCACTCGTAATGAAATCACATCCGTGACTAAGGTAGTCACATAAGTGATATTCAAAAATAAGAATTATTGAAAATCGGTGATTATTAGTCACATCGGTGATTTCGAAGTCGCATACGTAATTCAAAAATAGCTCTCCTGTTGCGCAGTAGGCGATCGCTCGACCTCTGCGCTAACCGTGTCAACCGTTTTGTGTGTATGTTACGCGATTACTCTGCCAATTGTGGACCGATTTTCAAAATTCTTTTTGTATACGGTAGAGTATACTCCTAGGGTGGTCCCTAGGTCACCAGAGACAGGTTCTGATGATGAGATCCTATGAAAATCGAGGGATACCCTAATTTAATTAGGGTTTCTTTCACTAAAAAGTTAAACAAAAAAATATTTTACAAAAAATAAAAACTGAGTTCAAAAACACTGAAAAGTTAAAAATAGTGTAAGAATAGGTACAGACAACATTACATTTCTATATTGAAGTCGGTGCCAAACGATGATCTCCTAGAAAGTCTTAAAATTTAGCACCGTCTTCAATAATGATGTGTGATGTTGTCTGTACCTATTCTTATATTATTTCTAACTTTTCAGTGTTTTTGTAGTCCGGACGAACCCGACGAATCGAACCCCGCCGGACGGACCTCCAGATCAACATCCGGTGGCCTCAACCACTAGATCACGGAGGTGGTAAAAATTAGAATTCTAAGACTATTAGTAACTACCCAACATTAGTGTATAAAAATGAGAGGTATTTTTTATTTGATGCATAATTATTACTTTATATTTTTTAAATCCCTGCTCCTATTTAGTTTGTATGTAAAAGTATTAATTTATCTATCTAAAATAATAGATTTTTTATTTATTTTTAAGTTAACAAGAGGTCTGTTCTTGTTTAAACAATTGTAAATGTCATTTTATGTTTAGTGTTTATTTTTTTTCATAAAAGGATCCATTATTGATTCACATCTCAAATGAAAATCATTTTAATTCAGTATAACACTCATCTTACAAAAAGTCATTTTCTTTAGACATGTAAATGTACGATAGATAAGTACTTTCATAACAAATAACAGCTCAGTCCTATAAAGTAGGACTTGGTAGGGATACCAAGTAAGTGCCTACACTATAAATTTCAAAGGAACACTGAAATAATTTACGAAACTTATCTACTAAAATATTATAAAGAAAGAAGATTTGTATTTTTGTTTGTAATGAATAAACTCAAAAACTAGCTCACTGGGAAGTCTCGGCGTAATTATTGTTCAAATGATTTTTAGAAATAAAGCTATTTTTATTTATTATATTTTTTATTTTTAAAAACTACTAGGCTGATGAAAAAAAAAATTGACTAATAGAATGCTACATTATCACTGAGTAATATAAGGTAATAAAATAATTTTTCATACGGGAAAACAAAATTGCCTCACGAAGGCAAAGTTGCGAGCGGAAAGGCAGTCAGGAATACCTAAGCAACGCAAAACATTACAAACGGTAAAATAATGATCTCGAGTTCTCGCGCCGAGGAGTCGCGCGCTGCTGTCGTAGTGTGCGTGAGAATTTGCGCGTGTTGTAGGTATTTGTGGTGTAAACGCCAGACGGGAGGCCGAGCAGTGTGAAACAGATAGCATTTTAGAAAATACCTACTCGCGCCGCGCACGATTACTTCACAATCCTCTTAACCTATAAAAAAATGCGTTTTTGCTCAACGCCTCTTCTGTTTCAATGAGCCCCAGGTCTGGGGTACAATGAAACAGTGTCCGGGGTACATTGGAACAAGGCTAATAAAGATAAAAAAAAAAACTATATTCACTCCTGCGTCTCTATCTCCTGCTGCTTTGGTTCCTTTAACATATCGATGCAATTTTACTGGATTTGTCATTGTTAGGTCAGCAGCAATCAACACGTGTTGCAGCACGGGGTGGAGACGTGGAGACTGACATCGACAGCGATTCGTGACAAAAATGCAAAAAACCATTGACACTTTTGAAATTTTAATGACAAATAGCCATTTCGATTCATTGTACATATATTTAATCGATTTAATCCTAGAAAAGGCTTTACGTGGCATATTATTATTATTATTATTTTAATACACTCCACAATCATGTTTGTTTCGTTTAATTTTGTTTTTTTGTTTATCGCAGACGACTTAATAAGTATCTACAATATTATAGTTTACCGTTCGAGCACCACAGATGAATGACTATGTAAGCACACATAACATAGATTATATTTGTACCTGGTTTGTTTTTTATTATATTTCATTTATTTTTATCTTGCACGGCGAGTGCAAATGCACGGAAAGAAACGAATTTGTTCTTGTTATTTTTTTGTAGTGTGTATCATACCTATGTGTTAGTATTAGAATAAGTATGTTTACGTCACATACACCCAAGGCCTTACCATAATACCAGCGCTTCTGTGACTACCTTAGGTGTCGCAGAAGCTTTTTGCTGAGGTATGGTCCTTATTGACTACACTAACTACCTATTACTGTTTAATTTAAATATGTACAAAAGAGTTGTGTTGTGTGTATGTCAATAAAATTCTTTCTTTCTTTCTTTCAGCAGTTCGTTAACTCGTACCACATCCTAGAAAATTAACAGCGCTGCTCGCACATCGTTTTACTATGCAAGCTTTTATCTGTCTTTTTCTTACGACTACTCACCATTATTACTCCAAAATCAGTAACAAAATTCCAATAATCTATCCCGGGTATATAATAACGGGGCACAATGAACACTGTCTCATAGTACCCCGTTCCATTGCACCCCGTAAAGTATCTGAATCTTTTAAAAATATCTTAAAAATGTTGGGTTATGTTTTCCACTCCAATGGTAACTGCATTTAATGCGTAAATTTATTAAAAACTAGCTGTGCCCGCGAACTACGTTTCGCCATCAAAATACTTAACACAGTGTTTAGTTTTTTCCTCCATTTTATTCCATAATGATTCAACTTTATTCTGCCTTTCTTGAGCATCGGCCATTTCGAAATTAGGACAATTTTCGTAGGTTCGTAATGTTTTTTTTCTAACAATCCACAAAATTAAATACATTACATATTACTATAAACACTAAGTATTATTATTGTTTTAGAGACATTATTGATATTAATAAATTCTTCTTCAGTAGAAAGAACTACACAGTTGCAAGAATAATCTTTATCGTATTCATGTTTCGAATTAAAATAAACAATTATTAATAAATTAGAACTGTATACGAATAAAGTTTAGATTTTATAATAGGTGTTGCTAACACCAACAAAATTTATTTTTTGGATATGACAACTTGGCCAATTTTGACTGGTCGTACAGTAAGCTCCTTGTCAAGCTATACTGTTTGACCTTTGAACCGTTCTTATGTCGCCCGTAATACTGGCGGTTTTCGTAGAGTTAATGTATAGCATGAATGGGGGGGTTACTGTACAAATACGTTTTCCGTATTCGATATCCGATCACGGAATACAGACTCGGAGTTTCGTGAACGTAGCGCAGACGTTCGTTTCTTCTCATTCGGGATTTCTACCATCTACCTAAACGTACGTACAGAACGTGTTCCGTTCGTAATAAAAACGAACGTGTGCATGTGCAGCAGTCAATGAGTATTTTGTATAGATTTGATGCATTCGGATGCCCGCATTCAGACGAATGCAAAAAAACGTATTTATGCGGTTAGCCTTAAAATGTATTGAGACTTCCGTTTTCGTAACGTGTACTGTGCGATATAGTGTTGCTGGCATAGTTCGGTTAGCAAACTCGCCGTGATGACTAACATCCAACACACAAACTTGGGAGTTATCGTTAGTTAGTTCACGATCGTTGCATTATCACGGTCTCAAAGGACACTAAACACAGGTAACATCTAACATCGAACATCCAATAGGCCCCGAAGCGGTTTTCAAACTTTTTTGGTGACGGAACCCTTTTGGAAATCGAAATACTTGACGGAACCCTAAAATAAAACAATAGTTTTTAAAAGTGTATTCTTTATTAATAAGCATAATTAAAGTACGACCAGAGAGGGTGTTTTGATTTTTCTAAATTATTGCGGAACCCTTATAGGGGTATTGTGGAACCCTAGGGTTCCGCGGAACACACTTAGAGCATGGCTGCTCTAGGTACCCTTCAGGGCCTACTTTCATTTAATACCCCTATTGCTGGGTTTGAAAAGCAACTGTTATCCGTCTTTTTTGAGCGGCGGCCATGTTGAATTTACGTCAATGTTGCTACGTTCATAGTGCTCTACTGATTAAGGCCTTTCATTTGATACCCATATTGCTGGGCTTAGAAACGAACTTTTATCAGTTATTTTTTGAGCAGCGGCCTTATTGAATGTTGTGCTATTTTCCTAGGTTCATAGTGCTCTACTCTTCAAGGCCTTTCATTTGATACCTATATTGCTAGGTTTGGAAACGAACTTTTATCCACCTTTTTTTAAGTGGTGGCCATGTCGAATTTACGTCAATATTGCTAGGTCCATAGTGCTCTACTCTTGAAGACCTTTCATTTGATACCTATATTGCTAGATTAGAAAACGAACTTTTATCCACCTTTATTGAGCGGCGGCCATGTTGAATTTATTTATGTGTTGCTAGGTTCATAGTGCTCTACTTATCAAGGCCTTTCATTTGGTATCCACATTGCTCGGTTTGAAAACGAACATTTATCCTTTTTTTGAGCGGCGGCCATGTTGAATTTAGGTAGATTTTCGTAGGTACCTAATGCTCTACTCTTCAAGGCCTTTCATTTGATACCCATATTGCTAGGTTTGGAAACTAACTTTTATCCACCTTTTTTGAGCGGCGGCCATGTTGAATTTATGTAAATGTTGCTAGGTTCATAGTGCTCTACTTATCAAGGCCTTTCATTTGAGACCCATATTGCTGGGTTTGGAAACGAACTATTATCCATTTTTTGAGCGGCGGCCATGTTGAATTTATAGCAATTTTCCTAAGTTCATAATGCTCTACTGTTTTAGGCTTTTCATTTGATACCCATATTGCTAGGTTTGGAAACGAACTTTTATCCTTTTTTTTGAGCGGCGGCCATGTTGAGATTAGGTCGATTTTGCTAGGTTCCTAATGCTCTACTCTTCAAAGCCTTTCATTTGATACCCATATTGCTAGGTTTGGAAACGAACTTTTATCTATCTTTTTTGAGCGGCGGCCATGTTGAATTTATGTCAATGTTGCTAGGTTCATAGTGCTCTACTTATCAAAGCCTTTTATTTGATACCCATATTGCTGGGTTTGAAAACGAACTTTCATCCATTTTTTGAGCGGCGGCCATGTTTAATTTAGGGCAATTTTCCTTAGTTCATACTGCTCTACTCTTTTAGGCCTTTCAGTTGATACCCATATTGCTAGGTTTGGAAACGAACTATTATTCTTCTTTTTAGAGCGGCGGCTATGTTGAATTTATGTCAATGTTGCTAGGTTCATAGTGCTCTACTCATCAGGGCCTTTCATTTGATACCCATATTGCTGGGTTTGAAATCGAACATTTATCTTTTTTTTTTTGAGCGGCGCCCATGTTGAATTTAGATCAATTTTCTTAGGTACCTAATGCTCTACCCTTCAAGGCCTTTCATTTGATACCCATATTGCTAGGCTTGGAAACTTCCTTTTATCCACCTTTTTTGAGCGGCGGCCATGTTAAATTTATGTCAATGTTGCTAGGTTCATAGTGCTCTACTCTTCAAGGCCTTTCATTTGATACCCATATTGCTAGGTTTGGAAACTAACTTTTATCCACCTTTTTTGAGCGGCGGCCATGTTGAATTTATGTCAATGTTGCTAGGTTCATAGTGCTCTACTCATCAATGCCTTTCATTTGATACCCATATTGCTAGGTTTGGAAACTAACTTTTATCCACCTTTTTGAGCGGCGGCCATGTTGAATTTATGTCAATGTTGCTAGGTTCATAGTGCTCTACTCATCAATGCCTTTCATTTGATACCCATATTGCTGGTTTTGGAAACGAACTTTTATCCGTTTTATTTGAGCGGCGGCCATGTTGAATTTAGGGCGATTTTCCTATGTTCATAGTGCTCTACTCATCAAGGCCTTTCATTTGATATGCATATCGCTGGGTTTGGAAACGAACTTTATCGGCAGTCATGTCAAATTAAGTCAACGTGGCTAGGTTCAATGTGTTCTACTCTTTAGGTTCTTCGTTCGATATCCATGTTCCTTGGGTGGATCCAAAAAAATGTGATCCGTCATTTTAGACATTAGGATCAAGAGTCCCGTCCCGTCCCTCTACGCGTAACCCAGAACATTGCAGTCAGATACTTTTTTTTAATTATCAATATTAATCTATTACTTTTAATAGTTTTAAATGGATGAAAGAGTTTGATTCCTTAGTCCTAATGTAAAACATATAACACCTTTCAAAATACCTTGAAAAGAGTATCTTCATTTTAAATATTTCAAAAATTGTACCGATTTTGTGAAAATTAGTCAAGAATTAAACCAATCTACAAATTTTATGGTCACTCGATAAGTATTATCATAAAAAAATGCTTTATACATTGGTTGTATGGCTTGATCTTTTTGCCTTACCACCACGGTACGACATAAGAAAAAGACAATTTTGTTGGCGAAATCCAGTTGGGTACAGCCATTAACAGAAAATATTAAATTTTATTTGTAATATGTGAAACACTTCATTCCTGCCTTTCAATTTTCGAAATCCAATTACTTAAGATCAGGCTGTATGGCGTAGTTCCATTGCCTTTTCTTCGTGGAAGAAAATACCTTCTCTCTGTACTATGTGACAGACTTGTCAAAATTATTTCACGTGCGCCATGTTGTTTTTCTACCTAAAGCATTGTTCGAAAATTTTATATGGTATTTATTCACTAAAAATAAAAAGGTAATTTAAACAAACGAAATTATGCCTAAATGTTCTTCCGGAAAATTCTATGCATTGTATATCCATATCAAATTCTGTCCAGTAGTTTCGGAGATCTTTCCGGACAAACAGACAAACAAACAAACAAACAAACCAACAAGCAAACAATTTTTTTTAAAACTATTCTATCGTGTTCTGCTAATGATTTTAAGGCGACCTGTGTATTTTTTTTTCTTAATATTTCGCAATTACAGATTTTTGTACCCCTACGATTTTATTATACCGGGTGTAACGGAATACTGCAATAATATTTAAGGTTGTTGATTAACAAAAAAAATGTTTTATGACTATTCTTCGTATTTTTATTATATGCCTACTTTCGATTTAATAAGCTTAACAGTTAAGCATATTAAATCAAATGTAGGCATACAATAAAAATACAAAGAATAGTCATAAAACATTTTTTTTGTTAATCAACAACCTTAAATATTATTGCGGTATTCCGTTACACCCGGTATATAGAGATACAGATACGATTTTATTATATATAGAGATCATGCAAGAAAATATATCATACCTCACATTAATACTTTTCTTGTGAAATCGAAAATTCTTCGTAAAAAAATTTCAACTTTAGAGCCCTCAAAACAATTTTTTTTTTCACATTAAAGCTTTGTAGTCGAAGACTGGTCATATTGCATTGCTATGCGCTATCATGTGCCGCATAACATGAGACGCTCTTATTGATCGATGCAAAAGTGCGCGAATTTGTTTTAAATTACAAGAATTATCATCTTTGTTTTATTGTACCCCAATGCGCCCCACTTGTCCCTACTTGAGAAAATAAACTTTATTATTATTATTATAGGTATTCTTACCGAGACCTAAAAAAATAATTTATTGGATTATTGCCACAAACTCGGTGAAAACTCTATTTAAACTCCCACTGCGGACCCACCATACACCCACCATATACCCACCTACAGAATATTTCCTCAATGGTCTTTATACTTCCTTGACAGCGTTATTTCAAAATCGTTACTGTAACCTGAAAAATATGTAAAGAATCGAACCTCAGGTAAGTGATTCTCCTTAGAACAGTAACTGCCAATGCTCGCAAAATAAAGCCCGGATTGAACTATCCACCGGTCACTGTAATTGTATTGCAGGGTCCGTATTATCATAGTGCACCGTAATGAGATTAATGTCTAACGAACATAATTGCAATCTAGGGCTCTCTGTTCTGTACATGATTGTTGCATTTCTGCATAAGCGTATAGTTTATGCCACTCAGTTTTAGAATCCTTTATTGAGTATTAGCTTGGCGTAAGAAAGTTTGGAAAAAAATTACGGTTAGGAATGCTACTGTTACAGATTTGCAAATGTAACACGAAAATACTAGGTACGCAAACTTGCTAACAGTCTACTTTATCTCCTATCCTGTGATTACGTAGTCCGATTGCTTCATCCAATTTGTCAGATGACACTGACTATTACAGATTGGCATAAAAGCGTTTGAGAAAAATGAGGGCGGCGCAATTGCAGCTTTGCACTTGAAACACGAAAATAATATCTTTACCATTGCCTTATGCATGACTGCTTCTGCGTGGCCCGATTGCTTCGTCCGGACTTTTCTCCGGTTGCTCTGATGCAACAGCCGGACGACGGATCCACGGGACAAAATAGAAAATTGTTAACAAATAAAATGTTAAGACCACCAACCTTCACCAACGTGAATGTGTTGCAGAGAGCGTAGGAGATGGTGTTTCCAAAGAATTTGTGCAGCGATGCAAGACAGGATCAAGGACGGGTACTCACTGAAGCAAGAGCCTCAACACGATCGTTATGACTAATATTGATTCGAATAGTGAACATCATAGTGTTCACTATTTGACCTAATAATACTGAAATATTGTTGGCCAGAATGGAAATAAAATGAAAAGCATTAACCATCTTGTTGCACACGAGGGT
The DNA here is from genome assembly GCA_963935595.1 of Schoenobius gigantellus. Classification (NCBI taxonomy): domain Eukaryota; kingdom Metazoa; phylum Arthropoda; class Insecta; order Lepidoptera; family Crambidae; genus Schoenobius; species Schoenobius gigantellus. The sequence continues at coordinate 5,978,911 of OZ012555.1, read as the reverse complement.
ACACGCCGCGCAAAACCACAAAATCGACGTCAAAATATTGCCAAGTTAGGTGCCGGCAACTATATAAGCGTCGGTGGCGCTGCGGACTCGGCACTTGCCTTCCAATCGGGAGGTCGGGGTTCGAGACCCGCCATGTACCGATGTGTTTTTCGTTACGAATTTCATATGTACATTTGTCTGATGCTCCTACGGTGAAGGAAAACATCGTGAGGCAACCTGCATACATCTGCGAAGAGATTCAATGGTGTATGTGAAGTCGACCAATCCGCACTTGGCCAGCGTGGTTGACTAAGGCCTAATCACCCTAACATAGGGTAGGCTCGAGCCCCTCGGTAGGGACGTATATGAGCTGTGATAATGATGATGATGACTATAAGTTTAAAATTATTTTACAGCCTCCGTGGTCTAGTGGCTTAGAACACCGGATGTTGATCGGGAGGTCCGAGGTTTGATTCCTCAACGGGATAGAAACTTTTCTGCTCGGTTTAGTTGGTGGTAAGGCTTGTGAGCCCGCCTGGCTAGCTACCACCGTCTTACATTAGTATGTTATCATAATAACAATTTTTTTACATACGACAGGGAAGCTTTTGACCTCCGACTCACCTGAGGGTTAGTGATGATAAGACCGAAAACCGATATGGCGACAAACCTAGGTAAGACGGTGGTAGTAAGCCAGGAGGACACAGAAGCCCTAGCATCTACCAAACAGAGCAGAAAAATGCCCCCATGGGGAATCGAACCCTGGGCCCCATCAATATCCAGTGGTCTCAACCACTAGATCCAGGTAAAATACCCAGTACCTCAGTTGTTGGGGAGACCAAGTGAAGCTCACCTCCACCTTCGGCCTTATCGTCACTTCCCATCAGGGGAAATGAAGGCCAAGAACTTCCGTCGTATGAAAAAAAATTGAAACAGACACCGCTCACCGTGTATGTACATATAAGGATTAAATAATTTAGTTAATTAGATTCTTGGTTGAAGATTTTTATGTTTTTTTTTGACGTCAATAAGTGCCTGTAAAGGACTATATTGAATAAAGATTTTTGAGTTTGAGTTTGAGCTCTCCTGCTGTATATGGCACCCTCACTGCGGTTTTAAGGCGCATAATGCTCCCAATGACCTTGCGTCGATCGTCCCGCACTGATTACATAGGAGTGAGTGAGTGAGAGTGAGGGGAATATTTAAGCAAACCTTTACGCGTAAACTCTCGATAAGTTTTCATTCCATAAAATTTACCTATAATGATTTTATAAATACAGTTTTTTATTGTTTGCTTTAATAATATCTCGTTTTTAAGTGGTTAAAGTTTGATTACGCTAAAGAGTAATTTCTTATAGAAAAAGTGATATTAATTAAAAGTGGTGAAATTCATAAAATTTAAACTATTTAAACCACCTTAAATAAGGAAACTAAAACATTTCGAAAAAAAGTAACGAGTAAATATCATTGTTGAAGATTTGTGAATAAATGTATACTGAATATATTTCATGTTTTGATCATATTTTTTACGTGACGAGTGCATGAATATGTCCTTAAATGCGTGGAATGTAAATATGGGTATGTTTAAAGCCTTAAAAAGACATTAAAAATAGCATTTAAGTAAATAGTAAAATGTGTTATGGAAACTTCAAGTCCTACACTCTAAATTAACGTAAAAAGTATTTCTTTCATTGCATTTTTAATAACTAAAAAAAATATATTACTTCTCTGAAAATTCTGCTAGAAGACCGATTATTACAAGACCGGGCCCTTAATACTGTTTTAAGAGAACATAGTTAAAGGGCTGAGCTGTGTGCGACGAGCGCTGGATGTTAAAATGAACGAATTGGCGAAAAATGTTTATTTTATTTTATTCAGAAACCAACAGCATATTAATAATACAACATTTACATATTATTATACATTTTAGTATGCCTTTCTTGATGTAGAAGGCGCCATTGACAAGACCACCTTTGAGTCTATTAACAAGGCAGCACAGAAACACGGCATCAGCAAAACCATCACTAGATGGGTAGACTATATGCTTAAAGGCAGAACTATCACTGCTGACGTCATGGGTGAATCAATGAGTGCCAGGGTAAGAAGAGGATGCCCGCAAGGAGGCGTGCTCTCACCACTATTGTGGAGCCTAGTGGTGGATTCATTGATCTCACAACTAAATGAAGGGCCATTTCGCACAGTAGGCTATGCGGATGACTTGGCCATCTTGATTAATGGAAAAGTACCGAGTGTAGTATCCGGCTTAATGCAGGAAGCACTGCGCAAGGTAAAGAGATGGTGTGAGGAAACACATCTAACCATTAATCCCAACAAAACGATGGTTATACCATTCACGAGGAAAAGGAAACTCAGTGATATGAGGATCCTTTTTCTGTACGGTAAAGAACTACCATGGTCCACAGAGGTTAAATATCTGGGAGTAGTACTTGATAAAGAACTTACGTGGAGAAAGCATGTAAAAGATACTCTAATAAAGGCACAAAGAGTCTTTAATATATGTCGATCTACCTTAGCGAGAACCTGGGGTCTTAAACCGAGGATACTTTACTGGATATATAAAATCATGGTACTTCCCATTATAACATATGGAAGTATTGTCTGGTGGCCAAGGACAAACCTAACCACATGCAAAACGGCACTAAATAAGATTCAGATTCAGGCAATCACTGGTGCTTTCAGAACCACTCCAACGGCAGCCATGGAAAGATTTTTGGATCTCACACCGCTGCACATTGTCATACGTAGTGAAGCAAAGAAAGCGCTCCACAGACTACAGACTGTACATCTGTGGAATGCAACTAAGCCCCAGGCCCCACACGAGACACACAGCACTTGGCAAAGAAGAAGAGGATTGGCTACTGGAAATGGTCGCTGACAGGATGATACCGAGGTACATCTTTAGGAGGTCATTCAGTATACAAATCCCGACAAGGGAGGACTGGAACAAAGGACTAGCGCCTTCTGATAGGAATAGCATGATTTGGTACACAGACGGTTCCAAAATGGACACTGGTACAGGTGCAGGAATTTATTCCAAAGGCTTTGAAGCTAGTATTAGCATAGGCAAGCTTGCTACAGTTTTTCAAACAGAAATGTATGCAATCCTTGCCTGTGCGCAAGAAAACATTGATAAAAGGCGCAATGGACTCAACATATACATCTTAAGCGATAGTCAAGCTGCGCTAAAGGCACTGATGTCATATAAAGTGCATTCTAAACTGGTCCAGAATACCATCAATGTACTAAACAAGCTTGCGAAGAAAAATACAGTACATCTGATATGGATTCCAAGACATGAGGGTTTCTATGGAAACGAGAAGGCCGATAGTCCCGCGAGACAAGGATCGGAAACCAACTTTGTGGGTCCGGAACCTTTTGCGAGTCTGGCACACTGTTCAGTGAACTCTGTCATCAGAGATCAAGCAAAGAGAAGACACCAAAATGATTGGGTCGCTCAGAAAGGAATGGCGCACACCAAGCGGTTCATGGGCCTGAATAACTTCAACAAATTCACAATGAATTCAGGCAGAATGCAAATCCGACTCTTGTTGGGTGCTCTGACTGGCCACTTTGGCACTAATCGTATGCTTGCAAAAATGGGTCTGAGCCACACAGAGACCTGTAGGGCCTGCAATGAGGGAGAGGAAAGCATGGAACACATTTTGTGCCACTGCGATTCCCTTTCTCGTAGGAGAATGAGTCTCTTCGGGATCGGATATCCCAAACCCGAAGACTTCAAGGCTATCCCCCCTGGAGCAATTGTGAGACTCATGAGTGAACTCAATTGGTCCATAAATGGTAATAGCAATCAATGAATGTAGAAATTGGGAAAGTACAAAGGATCCTTAAGGGTTGAAGTGCAGGGCCCCCTGGGGGCCCCCCATTATAAGATAAGATAAGATGCCAATAACAGGTTTCGCAAAGAAGTACTGAGGCGCGTTCAGAGCCTCTGGGTGTAGTTGTCCGGTTGTTTTTTAACTCGCTCAGAGGCGTTGAACGGATTGCAGCACCCAAATCTTTTATCTCCCTCTTTCACATGATTTTTTATTTCTCTCTCTTTCTAGTAGATGACATTATAGAATATGGCCGCCAATATCATCCAATCACGTAAGAGTATTTCAGTAATAAACGTCAGAGCGTTTTACAACCATCAAATTCGATGGTTGTTCAGTTGTAACTCGCGCCGACACTCTAAAGTCTTGAACGGGCTGGTTGTTTCACCCGGTTGTCACGCTCGAAGGCATTGAACGGGATTAAAGCGAAAAGTTGTACTTCGCGCGAAGGCTCTGAACGCGCCTCTGTACGATAACTAAGAACGGACAAAAATTACCAATAAGAAATAAAACAGTGAAGTACAAAATTTTACATAATCCCATACAGGGTACGAATGTATGTTGTGTGTTTTTGTGTGTGTGAATGTACTATTGGTGTGTGAGAGAGAGTGTGAAGGGGTGCGGGGGGTACAGATAGGGAGCCTCAAATATCCGATGTAATTGGTTTAATAGCTCAATCATTGATTCAATGAGCTCAATGTGTTAATGGTTTAAAATTTGTTGTTAATCCGTTTTTGAAATGTCTTATAAGAGTATTAAAATGGATCAATATCGGAAAATTGTTTGTCATAAAGTGTAAATATACGAGAAATAGGAGATTTCCTTGCAACAATACCTACACACCTCACCGCACGTCATGCCATCCACATCTCGGTGGTGATTTTGTACCTCACCGATTGATCGGCAATCGTTATCAAACTAATGTTAATAAATTTTCGTCGGTTCAAAATAAAACATATTATTACGTGGGTTCTATCGATTATTCTGTTAAGGCACAGAAGATATAATAGTACTCCGCACAGAACGGCCACTCACCTCCCCGTTAAGGACTGTTATTAAGTTGTGTTAATTACTTTATTTCAATCTTAATTTTTAAACGCTTAAAAAAACATTGCTTTGCTCGTTTATTCAGCTGAAACCATGAGTATATTGACAAGTAAACTGGAGCGAACAAACCAATTTTGGCCATTATATGAGCAAAGCACAAACCCTTATCGGAAATACATTTGTGACGCAAGCTTCATGTGTTTATAACAGACAAGATTGCTTTATTGGTACTTCGCGCCATCTGGTGTTGAGGTGAGGTCACCCCACCTCCAATATTTCTATGCCATCAATCAAACAAATCTGTTACACCTGCTTCTTTCACAATTTCTGCGTTCGAGATGAATAACTCCGAGTTAAATGTTGCCGTTTATTATGTACTAGCTGTGCCAGCGAACTACGTTTCGCCGTATATTTTTTACCCGTTTTTGCAACATTTGTCATTGATGCTCAGCTCCTATTAGTCGTAACGTGATGTTATATAGTCTAAAGCCTTCCTCGATAAATGGACTATCCAACACAAAAAGAATTTTTCAATTTGAATCAGTAGTTCCTGAGATTAGCGCGTTCAAGCAAACGAACAAACAAACAAACAAACTCTTCAGCTTTATAATATTAGTATAGATTTTGAAAAGATGGCTTGTTTATGTAATACATATGGGTAACTATAATAATATAACTTTATTTTCGATAAGAGAGTCGCGTACTACTTTTTTTTATTGCTACTTGGCAAACAAGCAAGCTGCCCACCTGATGGTAAGTGGTAACAGTCACCTATAAATGCCTATAATAATACGTGTGGCTCCTGTGAGATTTGCAGTAAAACTAGCTGCAACCCTCACAGGAACCACAGTGTACGTTGCCAACTTGTGACATCAGATGTAAAGTCGCGGTACCCAGTAATTTCACTACCCTTCAAACCGGAACATAATAATGCAAGCACTGCTGCTTTGCGGCAGAAATAGCAACTTGATATTCGATTGTGACTCGGCGCAGTGACTGATCAACCAAAGCTAAGGCGATAATCGGTTGGTTCTGTTTTCGTTTTTCTTTGTGGAAACGTAGGTCAAATATTAAATAAAAGACTTATTACGTTCAATAAACAATAAAGCGTAAAGGATCATAAAAATCAGAAATGAAAGTGTGTCAATTATCCAGTGATGTTAGGTATATTGGTTAGTTCGGTGGCAGTATACCATCTGTAATCATTTTCAATAACTTAGCTTCTTCTCTAGCTTGTCTTTCAGCTTGTTTCTTCTCCGCTTCCTCCTTCTCTGCTTGTGCTTTTTTTATGGCCATTTCAGCTAATGTTTTCTGGTCCAGCTTGAAGTAGTTAATTGGCTCCTTAATATATCTCTCATCTTTATTATTCATGTTTTCTATAAACTTAGAATAACATAATGTGCCATCTTCCGGATTGAAAGTTTTGTCTTTGATTGCTAAGCGAATCCAGTCAACGAATTCTATTTCTGTTAGAGGCTCACCCCAAGCCATAAGTTCTTCTCTCAGTAGGTCAAAATCTGCTATTCCAGTTTCGTTATCATCGTGACCCAAAGCAGCAAAAGCTTTCGTCACCGCCAGCTCAAAGTCATCGCCCCAGTTCATCTTAGCTTCAATCATGAATAGCCACTCGTGATACTCGACAGTGTCAACTAAGTCGTCCTCCAGAAACATGGCGTAAAGCTGCTGAATTTCTGCTGGCTTAGGATTAAATCCCAGTTTCCTTAACATCAAAGGTATCGCTTCAATTGGTACCTATTGATAAAATAATTGTAGAGTAGTTTCTGATAACTATCCAATGTATGAATTTACAATGATTGAATGTATTATTTAATAATAACGTAATTTACCAACACGCCTAAGTAGTTTAGTTATCTCTAAAAATATTTTACTATTTTCAAACCATAGTTCTATTTAGTGACCAAGGCCTGATAAATTGAATGACCGAAACATTGGGTAACAATATTATGGTATCGTATTAAATAAATGATAGGTATTAACTAAAACGCGATGGAAACTGGTCAAATTTATAGCCCTTCACTAACCCTACCTTGTCAATATTTTCCTCATCATGAGCCTTGAACATTCCTTTGAACTTTGCCAAATCTTCGTTGGTGAAACACGCCGGTGGAGGCGGTGGCTTTTTAGGCTTTGGGGGAGGACCAGTTGGCTTTATGGCAGCTGGAGGAGGAGTTTCTTTACTTTTTCCTTTACGCTTGGGAGACATAGTTCAGTATATTTCAAAGTTTTGTTTACAATTCACTGATAAACATTTCATAAGTCATTTTTACTTCATTTTGATATAAAATAGTTATTATTTTGTAAATATGCTGAAATTTTTTAATGTAATGTATTTTTTTACTATTTGCAGTTCCTAAAAAGCTGTCATTTTCAATTTACATGAATTTACACTCATTTGATTTTTTGTGTGTCCTTCAAATGTCATCACCGTCAAGAGTTGTTCGGTTTTACTAGTCCGAAATTCCCACCCTCATTTCCTAATAAATACTTGGCAAAACTTCGAGATTAGCAGCTGTCAAGTACTGCTGTCAATATTCATTCCGCTCTCCCGCGTCGAATAAAGAGGTGTGTCGTTTGGTCGACATTGCAATTACGTTTAATTAGTTCGTGTCTCAAACGCTTAATACCGAGATCTCGACAAATATGCAAAATCACCTAAAAGTTTGGAAGAAGGCGAAAGGATTCCGAAACAAGAACTACAAGACGGAGATAACCAGCAGTGAAACCTCAAGGTACCGTGTTTTAACTTTTGTCTTCCCTTTTCTCATTTCAAACTTTTTCCAAGAGTCATTGTGCCAGAGGTGCCATCGTTACCTACGTAATAAGCTATTTTGATTAAAAGTAATTTTGCCCCGAATTAAAATTATTTTTTTATTAAGTTTATTTTTAATTAATTTTATTAATTTTATATTTGCGACCCCAGTTTTCCTCGCTTCCTTACTGGTCTAGTGGTCAATTTCAGTTAAATAAATAAATAAATAAATGTTTATTTCCAATTTAGTACATACAAACACAATAGGATTGATCTAACTTCCACACTAGGCTTAGCCTGTCCTGTGGGAGAAGAAATAGAATTTTCTCAAACAAAAACTATGACCAAACGGAAAATACAAATAGGATACGAACATGCATTTTTTTAAATATTTCATAATGAAAATATTACAATACAAATATTTGAAACAAAGCATTTAAGACATAGATTATGGTAAATAATTGGCGCAATTTATAAGAATGTATGTGCACGAGTGTGTATAGGAATAAATGTTTGTGTGCGTGTGTGTGTGTGTGCATGTGTGCGTATATGTGTGCGTGGGTGAAAGAGAGAGAGCGGCACTAAAGTATTCTTTATTTAGTTACCCTCATCAGTTGTTCAGATTCTGCGTACGTCCACTTCATAACAGTTCTTGAAACGAGTCGCTTTGTTTCATTAACATTACAAAGCTTGAAATCACAGATTTTTGCAAGTTTATTGTAGATAAATGGGAAAAGAAAAATTCCAAAACGATGCGCGAAAGATGTGGAAGTAGTGACAGTGGGTAGTTTATAGACTCGTTTTTTTATTAAATCGAGATACATAACAGACCCAATCACAGATTTATGGATCAGGCCAACCACCCTTACAAAGTAAAGCCTCCGGACACTCAGAACCTCGGCTTCTGCATAAAGAGCATCGGTTGAGAAACGGAGGGGTTTCCTAAGCGCTACCTTCAAAACTCCCCTTTGTGCTCTTTCGAGGGGGAGTAGAGTCGAAGAACTTGCTCCACCCCAAGCTAGGATGCAGTAATTGATGACATTCTGACAGAGAGCTAAGTACACCATTCTCAAGATTTCACCACTTACCACATCACGAAGATTTTTCATCACTTGGATGATTTTCCTTACTCTCTTGGCCATTTCAGCAATGTGCAGCTTAAAAGTAAGTTTTTCGTCCATAACCGCACCAAGATATTTAATAGAATCTGATCGGCAAATTGAGTTGCAACTACATTTATCTGAGTCTATACATGAATTGATATTGTGTATTTTAAGAGAATTCAATAAAGATGGAGCAGATGTCGCGGTTTTGTGAAAGCACAGAAACTTAGTTTTTGACAGATTTAGGGATAATAAATTTTTATTTAACCAGTCAAACACCAACCTCATACCCTCTTCCACTTTTCTGCGAACGTCAGGCCAGGTATGATCAGAGAAAACCAGAGCAGTATCATCGGCATAACATAGGATTTCAGCATTTTGTAGGTGAAGGGAGGCAATATCGTTTAAATATAGCAGAAAGAGGGTAGGTCCAAGAATGCTTCCCTGCGGGACGCCGAAAGATATGGGTCTTAGTGTGCTCCTTTGATCTGAGATTCTCACACATTGCTGTCTCTCGGTCGGATAATCAGTAAACCATTTTAGAGTAATTCCCCTTACACCGTAGGCCTCCAGTTTTTTCAAAAGGATAGGGATTGAAATTGAGTCGAACGCCTTTGTGAGATCCAAAAAGACGCCTATACACTTCAAACCTTTGTCAAGATTAGAAACAACAGTATGTGTGAGAAGAGTAACGGCATCTTCCGTAGATCGGCCACGTCGAAACCCGAATTGCCGATCCATGATTAACCTCTTTGTCTCAAGAAAAGATACAAGTCTCTTATTTACAATACGCTCTAACAGCTTAGAAATATTTGCTAGCAGAGAAATAGGGCGATAATTGCTGGGATCATCTTTTGGTCCACCTTTATGTACCGGCATCACAGCTGCAACCTTCCAAGATTTAGGGAAAATACCAGAAACCATGCTCAGATTGAAAATATGAGTCAGTGGAACAGAAATATATTGGCCTAATGTTTTAAGGATCTTGTTGTCTATGCTATCAAGACCAGGTGAGCTATGTGTTTTTAAGTTTTGTATGAGTGTTAAAATCTCTTGAGGGTCTGTAGGAGTTAAGAAAAGGGAGTTTCCAGGTGTTGTCCTCATTTTAATCTTTGCAGCCAATTACTCGTGCGAAACGTTTAGGTCTCTTAAAATACTATTAGTTAACTTTTGCCCCACAGATGAAAAATATGAATTGCACTCCTCTAAAGATTTCTCAATGGAACCCTTAATACCTGCAATGTCCTCGAGGGATGTACCAGGTCTCTTTGACGTTCTGTATGAGATGCGATTTACAACTTTCCAGAGACTTTTTGGCTCTTTTTTATTTATGTTTATTTCTTTACTATCGTGATCGGATTTTAGCTTTCTCAGAAGACTGATATAGAAGTTTCTGTACCGAGAATAAATTAATCGTTTTGTCTCGTCTTCAGGGTTTTTTCTAAAAGCCAGGTGTAATTTATCTTTTTGTCTAGAACACCGTATTAACCCAGGAGTCATCCAGGGCTGAATATTGTACTTAGTATGGCTGACGCGATGTAGGTGGGAATGTTTAGAGATAGCTTCGGTGAGAAAAGTAGAGAAATAGGCCACAGCTTCGTCGACGGAAGAGCTTTTTAGGACTTGGGACCAATTTACTAATTTGATTTCCGATTTCAGAGCGTTGAGATCAACTTTAAGTTTAGATCGGTTTTGGACATTTCTTGTTTTTTCCAGACCCGTGCTTACTCCTACCATAGTCAGGCTATGGTCTGTTAGGTCAACAGGGCAAATCGCTGCTTCCGCATGAGTAGCTCCAGAGACAAATATATGGTCTATGCAGGAGCGACAATGAGTTGGTGAGTTTATGCAAGAGGTTAAACCATGTTCGGCCAGAAGTGAAAGATGCGAAGATGTTTGGTCCTCGCAAGTAGATGGCCCTATAATGTTGATGTTTATATCCCCAAGAACTATAAGACAGGGTGAGCGCTTCAATGAATTTAAAATTGTATCCAAAGAGGAAACAAATCTCGAAGTGTTTGGAAACGAGGGTGATCTATATAAGCCAAACAATGTCAAGACGTTTGGAATTTTAATAATTAAACCATTTGCATCCTCAATGTCGGGTTCAAAAACCTTTACCGACCAAGTCTTGTTGACATACAGAATGACTCCTCCTGACTTGTTTATAAATTTTGAAGTGTTGTAGCTAGTGTACCCATCAATCTGCTTAACAGTGGACACATCACTCAGCCAACATTCGCTAAGAACTATAATATCAAATATGACTTGCAACCTTTTTAGGACAACTAAAAAATTATCAAAATTTCGTTGCATGCTCCGAATATTCACATGAAGCACTTTAACCTTGTAATTTTTCATAAATTTACCGCACTCTTCAGGGAGAGGTATATTATGGCATTCTATGTTGAGCTATTTGTCAATATCAGCTAGAAGCTCAAGGGTAGTCATATTGTTTATATAAAATATAATGTGTAAACTTTATTGTCTGTATGAAAAAGAATGCCAAACGTTTTACAATAATAAAGAGTGCGTGGTAGTCATTGTTGTAGGAAGAAAAACCGCAATCAAGCAACCCTAATAAGACCGTGCAAAGAAAATTGTTTATATTCATTTTATGTTTGTGTTTGTGTGTGTACATGTTTTTTGTATGTATAAACTTGTAAGTGTGTAATAAGAGATGTGTGAATGCCAATTTCATAACTGCGAAGTACTGAACAATGATGCTAATATTAAAGTACAAATCAAAAACTTTAAAATCAAAGTAAATATAACATATTTTTAAACTCATCTGGCTTCTGTCCTTGCTACTTCCATTGGTTCGATATCTTCTCCAGGTCTGCAGTGTCGCGGATTTGTATTGGTGGACATCCCTCGCGACCCTCTCGTTTCCTGACGTACACAACTCCATTTCGAACCCAACAAAACTTATACTTATTTTCGCGAGTCCATATACGCGCTTCACGAAAAAGACGGCGGCACTCATAGGTAAGTCTCTCGTTGATATATACTTTCCTTTGAGGACCAGCACCCACGATTTCCTTGCTTTCTAGATTACGCCGTACTTTTGCTTCCTTGAGAAATTCGTCTCGTTTCTTTTTTCTAGTGAAGGAAACTACCAGTGGGCGTGAGTGCTTTTCTTTCATATCATCTTTTATGTGTGGGCCGGCTCGGGTCACGCAGTTAAGGTCACGCTCATCCATCTCTATTCCTATTTTACTCGCGGTTGTTAAGGCGAGGTTTTCATTTGGTGTTTCAGTCAAGCCAAGAATTTCTATTTCAGATTGAGCTGAAGCGTGCTTCTGCTTTTGTAGCTGGTCTTGAAGTAGCGCAATCTGTAGTTTCAGGTTCTCATTTTCACTTAACTTATCTTCTAGCGATTTTATACGCACATCATACTCACTGTATGTCGCTGTAAGGAGGTCAAAACGCTTACAGAAATCGGAGTGCATATTAGCCATATCACTTCTAAGAGATCGAATCTCTGCGATAAGATCGACGCAAGATGAGTTTGGGTTTGGTAAATCACTTGAAGTATCTATGGTAACATTTGTTTTCTTCCGGAAGGTGACACTGTCATTTGGACGTATGGGGGTGTTAGTGTTGTCCCCGTTCTTTTTGAAGTTAGCATGGCAGTCAGGACAAATCCAACTTTCTTTTTGTTGCGAAATTAGCTTGTTAACATTTGCGCAAGAAGTATGGAGTGATTTGTTACAGGATTTCGATGAACAAGACACATAGTTTTCATTTGAAATATTTTTTAGGCATCCGGAACATTTCATATTGGCTTTCACTATGAGATTTTTGTCTCTGAAGCGACCGATATCGTTTATCGTTTCGTTTCGTGATAGCAGTCGGTTAACGCGCGCACTTCGAACTTGCCTTATTCTTGTGACTTGCAATTTTCGCTGCCAGATTATCTTGTGAGTAAGGTAGTAAATTTTGCAGCGCTGCGAACAATTAGCGTAGCCGAATGTCTCAAACGCTCGGATCGCAAACGAAAGGTCCGCGGATCAAACCTCGGTGCCCGCCACAAATTTGTGTTTGCCTTTTTTTCGACGGGGTGCTCCGCAGACACTGGGCGCTCCACGTCCAACAGCTCAGGGAAGGCCTAGGGCTCCACACGAACAAAATACTGAATTTATAAAATTAAGAAGCAACTAATTAACACGTCCGTTCCCAACAAACATCAGTGGTCGAATCAAAGTTAATGATATCAACAAGGTATATGAAAGAGGCAGATTCGAATCCTGACCAAGACCTCTTTTTTTATATTAGCATTGAGTATCGTTTGGTACTGCGGTGGATCAGAAGGGTAAAATTAATTGCATTTGAAAAAAATGAATGTAAAATTTATTTGCCAAATTCTAAATTACAAAATACGGCACAACTAATATCCATTATAATTATGGGTTTAAAATTCAGCATATGGCCTAAGAGTCGAGTAAGTGTTCACCACCCACACACTCTTCCTATTTTAATGAATCTCACTTTCGAGTTATGTCAGACATAATCACAGCCCTCAGCTTGTGATTTGATAACGTTTCCCGCAATTTTTAGGACCGCTATTACGCAAAATTTCGTTCATTACTTTGCGCCAAATTAACGTTATTGCTAAGCAATTCAATTGAGTCAAGTATACGACTGTCTCGCGCATATTCTATTGGAGCGTACCACTTTAACTGAATCGACAAACACTGTTAAGTCAAAGGTCTTTTACTGTGGCAATCGTTTACGGCCTATCGCGAAATGGGAGGATGCCAGACGCTATTATTTCCGGATCACTTGCTCACTTCCTCTATATATACCTACCTACAGTTCCCGTTTTGCGAATTCAATTTAGTTTTGTGAAAATTTTATTTCAAAAGATCGCATTCATATGATATTTAACCAAACACTGCTCGCCGATATGAAGTGCAATGCTCCCCTTTCCACGCTGTGTCATTTAGTCCGCGCTTCGCCGATTGGCACTGACCCTCTAGGGAAGCACCTGAACTCCTCAAAAACTGAGGAACTGGCCGTCTTAAGTACCTCTAATTGTCTGAACACAACAAAATGCTTTTGACATTATTATTATGGCGAAAAACTTAGGTGAGACGGTGATAGTAGACAGTTAGTTAATCATGTACCTACGTACCTATTGCAATTTTGGTCAATCGCATACTACTTCACTTTTGGTCAATCGCGTATTTCAGTTTTGGTCATTTGCGTATCTGGCCATACACGTATTTGACCATTTGCGCATCTAGCCAAATGCGTCTATTGGCCTTTTGCGTTTTTGGTCATATGCGTCGAACCCGACTGCGGTTCGACGCATTTGACCAAAAACGCAAATGTCATTGGCCTTTTGCGTATTAAAAAAAATATTTTCGCAAATGACCAAATCAGCAAAAGGCCAAAAACGCAAAAGACCATTTAGCCTTTTACTCCTTTAAAACATATTTATATGAATGACCAAATAAGCGAATGGTCAAAAACTAATGTGTTAAACTTAAACGTTAGATCACGTGACTCTTTAAAAACTTAAAAATTAAGGAAGACTTGATCATCACCAACACACTCGAAACGGCAAAAGAGCTGTCGGACGCTGTCACGAGTCTTCTAGGAGCGGTCGCAAAGGGGAAAATAAGAACAATTGCCTCGGTCCTGATCAATGGGGCGAGAGATTCAAAACGTCTTTTGGTGGATGAGGCTCTCCTGGTTCATTTCGGAGCCATAGGAGGGCATGTACACATCTCGGCAAGTACAGAGGTCCTTGACATGCAGAATGGCTTCTGGGGCGATACTACGAAGGTGCGACTCCAATACTCTTCCTCCTGACCTTCACTCAAGATGGTAAGAAGCGCCCATTTTTGTGCCAAATAAACGTCTATTCATTCATTCCCCGATATCTCATTTGCACCTTTGGCCAGCACCATCAATGGTGCAAACGAAACTTTGATTTGTTGTAGAAATAGGAACTTCTTCTAAATCCATTGTAAAAAAATAATTGAAACAGTTTATATAAAACGACGTTTTGATTGATCTAAAGACGAGCTGAGCGAATTGTTGACGATCCCAAACTCACAAGCGGTATTGAGCCTTTAAGTCTGAGGAGAGACTTTGCCTCATTATGTCTGTTCTACCGCTTGTACAACGGGTTGTGTTCTGAAGAACTGTTCGACATGATGCCAACGGCCACCTTTTATCATCGCACCGCTCGCCATCGGCAGGGTGTTCATCCTCACACGCTGGAGCCTAAGTGGCACAGTGCGGTTTGAGAGAAATTTCCTCCCACGCACGCTCCGGTTGTGGAACGAGCTCCCTGCCGAGGTATTCCCCGGGGAATACAGTATGGGGTTCTTCAAGAAGGGAGTAAATAGGTTTTTAAAGGGTCGACAACGCGTTTGTGATGCCCCTGGTGTTGCAGGCGTCCATAAACTACGGTAACTGCTTACCATCAGGCGGGCCGTAAGTAGAGTTGCCAACCGTCCCGCGTCAGGCGGGACGTCCAGGGCTCAAATAATGCGTCCCGCAATACATCTGTGCGGGACGCTCATTGTCCCGCTTTATGGTAAAACCAGCCCGGTTACTCTTTCATAAATCACAAAATATTGGCCCACGTACCTCTGCTCAAAATCTCTCATCCATCTACGTGTTCCCATTTCCGTCCAATATCCATCCTTCCATTTTTATCCAAGGTGCTTGAAAGCGCTGTTCATAAGCAACTTTATTTATATCTTTCCCGTAATAGTCTTATGAGTCTGTTTCAATATGGTTTCCGCCCCTTTCACAGTACGGTTACTGCATTGCTGCATGTCACAGATGATGTCCGCAAGGCTATGGACAGTAGGGAATTTACTATTCTTACTCTTTTGGACTTTAACAATGCATTTAACTCTGTCGATCACGATATCCTTATAGCTGTTCTTCGCTCTTATAACATCTCGCCTTCCGCAATGACCTGGTTTTCTGAGTATCTTCGTGGCCGCCGGCAGTGCGTCAAGCATGATGGTTTATCCCCTAGCTGGGCGCAACTCACTGCTGGTGTTCCGCAGGGAGTCTTGCTTCTGCCGTGGAGGCCTGCGTGTATGGTTAGCCCCGTGCACGCCGCCGTATGGCCCTCCGTCTGGGGATTGCCCTGGTGTTCTCGGGCAATTCCCCCTTGGCGATAGCCCGACCAACTTGGTCGGGTTTGCCCGGGCGCGCTGGTAGTGGTAGTCGCAGTGTGGACCTTACCATGCGCGCCCACAAGGGCAGGGAGAACACCGGGGAGTTTTAGTGGGTCGGCTTGGCACTCTGCCGAGCCAACCCCACACACGCCCGCCGTCTAGCCAACGGCGGGTACGGTGCGGTTGCGCATTTCCCCCCGACAAAAAAAAAACAAGGAGTCGTGCTTTGTCCTTTACTCTTCTCCATTTTCATAAATGTACTCACCAATTCCATCTTTTGTTCCTACCACCTGTACCCCGACGACCTACAATTATATAGACACGCAAATCTTGAAAATATTGCATCCACGTTAGTAACAATTAACAATGATCTGGATCATATTCATTCGTGGGCCGATCAATTTGGTCTACTTGTTAATCCTAAGAAGTCGCAGGTTATCATCATAGGCAGCAACAGACTGTATGGTAAGTAAGTTCTATACGACTTATCAAAAGTTTTTTTTATAACGGCATTGTGATCGCCTTTTCGGAAAAAACTAAAGACCTTGGTATTATCATTGATAATACATTATCTCGGACCTCTCAAATTAATGACGTTAGTCCACGCATGCATTTTACCTACTACTCTCTCAAGCGACTTCAATTCTTCCTACCTTTTAATACTAAAGTTATGCTAGCTCAGTCTCTCCTGTTACCAATCCTTGACTATGCCGATATATGCTACCTGGATGCCACAGAAGAGCTTCTTAATAAACTGGAGTGTCTTCAAAATTTAGCAATCTAATTTATTTTTGGTCTCCGCAAGTACGATCACGTGTCCGAGTATCGCTCTAAGCTTCAGTGGCTCACTGTTCGGCTTCGGAGGAACATGCACATCCTCAACCTCATGTACAAAAATTTTACACAATCGTGATTAACCCGAATATTTGCGGTCCCGTTTCTACTTACTCCCGTCTGGTCCTCGATCCAAACGTTCCTGTGTTTCTGTAAATCCTCTTGATGTCCCCCAATCGAATTCAAAGTTTTTCCTTAACTCCTTCCCCATCCGAGCTGCTCAGCGCTGGTATGGCCTGCCTGCCTACATTCGAGAAAGCACCCCCATCATATATCGTTCAAGCTTAAGTTGAAAGCGCACTTACTTTCAAGTTCATCTTAATTTATATCTCAATTATATTTTGTAGTATCTATGTATTTATGTATATATCATTGACTTTATTTTTATGTAGGTAATATATGTTATATATTTTTTTACGTTATTATAAAAGTATATAATATATTTATTGGTAGGTATTTTGGTAGGTACGCAAAATTATTATTTTTTTGTATCACCTTTCAATAAACTTGGTTGGTTAGACAATGATCCCGCTAACTACATTTATTTTTAACTGATGCTAAAGGTTGGCTGGAAGAGATCTCTTAAAGAGATAAGCTCGCGTTTGAACAAATGTTTCTTGTTTATCACCATTGTAACTGTGTACAGTAAGAGATATATAAAATAAATAGCCCTTCGGAGCATAATGTACAATACGCAAAATGTGCACGTCACGCAAAATGAGCAAAACGCAAAATGTACAATACGCAGAATCTGCAACACGCAGAATGAGCACCACACGCAAAATGAGCAAAACGCTAAATGTACAAGACGGGCCTAAGGCCTTATTCACGGCGACGATGACGACACAAGACAAAGGGTTTTATTCTCATGTTTGTTCTCCGTTTTATTTAATGGGAGCGTCTGTGTGCTCTTGAGTATGAGTAAGTATGTCTCTGCTTTACCTCGAAAGGGATTACAAATATAATTAAGGATGAAAATGAAAATGATTTATACTAGATTGTCATTGTAAATATTTGGAAAGGGAAAACTATGTGTCTGATACCGTCATTTTGTTTACTTAAATATACGGTCTGAGGTATTTAGCTAAGTTTCAGCGTTTGGTTATTATAAGAATTGATTTTTTTTTGTAGAAAACAGGGCGGACAACGAATCAAATTTTATTTAACTTTAAGCTAAATTTTTTTGTTAAGTTGGTACATAAGATAAAAATTAATTCAATAAATTTGTTTTTGAAGTTAATTCGGGTTTTGTATATCCAAGGGTTGTGAATTGGAACTGTGCCAACTGCCGAGAGGATGTGAACACAGCTCTTCTTGTACATTTTGCGTTTTACTCATTTTGCGTGTGGTGCTCATTCTGCGTGTTGCACATTCTGCGTATTGTACATTTTGCGTTTTGCTCATTTTGCGTGTCGTGCACATTTTGCGTATTGTACATTATGCTCCGAAGGGATAAATAGGAACTCTTTCAAAAATAAAAACTAATAGTGATTTTGCTCAGTTGATCGAGAAAAATGCTTTAATTACTGATTAATATTCCAATGTGGTGTTACAATTATCATTTTGTAATAGCAGAAAGTTTATTTTTTAACCGACTTCGAAAAAATGAGGTTACTCAATTCATATGCTTTTTTTTATGTTTGTTCGCGAATCACTTCGTTGTTTATGAACCGATTTTGATGATTCTTTTTGTATTCGATGGAGGATACTCCAAGGGTGGTCCCATGGTCACCAAAGTTAGGATCTGATAATGGGATCCCATAAAAATTGAGAAACACCATAAAATTTTTACGTGTGTCCAACGTGTTTTGTTGTGTATATGTTACGCGATTACTCCGCCAATTGTTGACCGATTTTCAAAATTCTTTTTGTATTCGATAGAGTATACTCCTGGGATGGTCTCAAAGTCACCAGAGTCAGGATCTGATGATGGAATCCCATGAAAATCGAGGGAAACCCTAATATTAGGGTTTCTTTCACTAAAAAGACTCCATTCACTAGAGTTAAAAATAAAAAATATTTTACAAAAAATAAACAAAAACACTGAAAATTTAAAAATAATATAAGAATAGGTACAGACAACATCACACTTCTATATTGAAGTCGGTGACAAATTTTAAGACTTTCTAGGAGTTCATCGTTTGGCACCGACTTCAATATAGAAGTGTGATGTTGTCTGTACCTATTCTTATATTATTTTTTAACTTTTCAGTGTTTTTGAAGTCGGTATTTATTTTCTAATTTAACGTTTAATAAAGCTGATTTAATTTATATTTCGTTTTTTTCTCGTTTCTGCACATTTGTAGGCAGGTCCCGCTATTTTTACCAAGTCCCGCATAAAAATTTCTAATGTCCCGGATAGCTGTGAGTAGGAGTTGGCAACTCTAGCCGTAAGTCTGTTTGCCGGCATCGTAGTATAAAAAAAAGACGTTTTCTTTGACAATTGACACTAACAAATATCGTAGAACCGCCCATGTTCTTATAAAGTACCCAATGATTCTCAAGAGCAACCTATTTGGAACAAATATAAAGTTAATTATGATTTTTTAATTTACCACAGTAAAAATCATAATATAATAACTCGCCAAACTTACAAGTGTACCAACACTAAAATTTACATTAAGGGTACTAGGTAATTAGTTTTAGTTAATCGCGTACCTATTGCAGTTTTGGACAATCGCGTACTACTTCACTTTTGGTCGATCGCGAATTTCAATTTTGGTAATTTGCGTATCAGGGACCCGATTCTCAAGCCATAGAGATAATGTCGAATTCGACATATGTCTAAATTAAATGGCGGATGTCGAATATTTCTCAGTTTCCGTATTCTCAAAATGTCACGTTAGAGATATGTCTATGCCTAGCGTTCGACATGTCACGAGTGGTAGATAGCAATCGACATTTGAAAAGTCGAGTACGAGCTACAGTAATTGGTTATTTCTTTGTCTGTTTTACATAATTTGTTGGAACTTTTTTTACGGTTTTAGTTTATGTATGTATTTTAATTGCTAACACATTTAATTAATTTGAATAATTGATGATTATTATAACAACTGTTGTTAATGTATAGCAGAAGAAGCTCGGTTTTTAGGAATTACCATTACATATATGCATTTAAGAACTTTCGCTTATATGAAGAATTAGTTAACACTGTAATATATTTAGTCAATCCAAGTCTTATTGACTTCTCCCAAACAATTTAATTCCTCTGCTATACATTTCCACTTTTGTTCGGTTTTTTTTTGTAAAAGTCCCCGAAAATTTGACTTTACAAAGTTCTTCATCCCTTTTTAACTGACAAAGCCACGAATTCTGTGCTGAAGTGGGGTATTCAGGTATTGTTTTTTATAGTCCATTATAGATTTATTACTGTATCTCTAATAATTGTTTTCTAAAAATATTCAAAAATGTTTCAAAACATGACGTTTTGAATGAAACATTTCAACGTCTCGAACGAAGTGAAAAAAGTTGACAATACGCTTCGTAAAGCCGCGTTGACATGCTCAAAGTCTGCTTTGAGAAAGTAACTTTGATGACAACTTGGACGCTACTTTTTTTGTGTTTCAAAGCGCACTATGATGTCGGCGTCGTATCATAGTTAACTTGGACCGTGCTCAACTTTTCAGCTCAGCTTTAAAGTAAAAAAGGAAACAAAATTGCGACAAATGAAAAAACATCGATCACATCTCGTGATAAAGGAAAGTGGACAGACCAAACTCTCCGTTTGCGGGTTTCCCTTTTTTTTCTTGTTTAAGCTTCTCATTATACTATACTGGAGTAACATTTTTAAAGATAATAATAGGTTGGGGAAAAAGTTTCTTCGCATTTTTTAAGAAAATTCAAAACATTTTTTAATATAGTTTATTTACATTTAACTAAAGTATGTAGGTACCATTTTGTTCGATAACTTTTTGCCATCTTGTAGGTAGGGACATGATCCCATTGCTATAGAAATTTTTGGACTTCTGGTCAAAATACCGCGACAAGTGGTTTTGGCAGTCCTCTCGTGATGTTAACCTGACACTGCCTAAAGAATTCTGAAGAGACCGAAACAGGTGGAAATCTGAAGGTGCAAGGTCAGGACTATACGGCGGATGCATTAACACCTCCCAGCCAAACTCTCTTAATTTTTGCTGAGTGGCTAAAGATGTGTGAGGTCTAGCGTTATCATGATGAAAAACCACACCCCTTCTGTTGATTAATTCCGGCCGCTTTCTCTCAACTTCTTGCTTTAATCTCATCAGTTGTTCGCAGTAGAGTTCAGAATCGATGGTCCTGCCTGGTGGTAACAGCTCATAATGAATAATGCCCTTCCAATCCCACCACACACACAGCATCACCTTGTTGCGAGTTAACCCGGGTTTCGCCACAGTCTGTGAAGCCTGACCGGCCTTTGACCACGACCTT
This sequence comes from Schoenobius gigantellus, assembly GCA_963935595.1. NCBI lineage: Eukaryota > Metazoa > Arthropoda > Insecta > Lepidoptera > Crambidae > Schoenobius > Schoenobius gigantellus. Next base: position 5,957,766 of record OZ012555.1, on the reverse strand, counting down.
TTTCGCACGTTCTTGTCGTACGTGATCCACTTTTCATCACCAGTTATCAGTTTCTTCAAAAATGGTTCGGTTTCATTACGTCGTAATAAAGAATCACAAATGAGTACACGGTTCATTAGGTTTCTTTCAGTGAGCTCGTGAGGTACCCAAATGTCGAGCTTTTTTGTGTACCCAGTTTTTTTCAAATGCGCCAAAACTGTTTTGTGGTCAATTCCCAGTTCTTCAGCTACGTCGTAACTACTGACATGCCGATCTTGCTCCACTTTTTCAAAAATGGCATCCATTTTATCTGTAATAGGGCGACCAGAGCGACGTGCATCTTTGACATCAAAATTTCCGGATTGAAAACGCTTAAACCAAATTTGTGCTACTCTCACAGACACTGCACTAGGTCCATAAACATCGCAAATTTTTTTCGCGGCTTGCGTTGCATTTTTACCTTTTTTGTAGTAAAATTTTAAAATGTATCGAATTTCTTCATTAGATTCACTCATCTTGGCGGTACGAGAAACAAATGAAAATCACACATTTTCCTAATTTGAATTTGGAATTATGTTCTTTAAAATTTAAACTTTCAATTATACCAAAACCAGCCAGATACAAATAGTATAGCCAAAGAGATTTTATTACAAGTTTATACATACTATAATGCGAAAAGACTTTTTCCCCAACCTAATATGTAAACTATGAAAGATGGCAATTGGACAAAGTAAACAATTGTAGGTATTAACTGGAATCAAAGTATACTTTGATCAAAGTTATTTTATCGTAGCTACTTTGTCAACGCAGACTTTGAGCATGTCAACGAGGCTAAAACAAAACGTAACCATTCATTTTTATTCAGGGTGTGGTTGCATGCATGCAAACAAAACAACCCATTCAAATCGTTTGCACTGCTCACGGACGTAAGCATTAAAATCAATTTTGACCGAGCTTTCGATCTTTGAGTCTGTCAAATGTCAATTTGATCAATCAATGTTATTTGAAAAGAAAAATTGAAAGGCGACGTGTATTGTCCGTCCAGTATCTTTACAGAGCACTTCTGTATCTATTGTAGATATACCTAATGAAAAAAAAATTGAAATTAAATTCCGCGGGAAACTAACGTTAACTTTGTCATTGACAGTTCTAGAGACAGTGCACTCCTCCTTTCTGTCATGCCGCTTACAAATGCGCATACTATGAGCAATTTTGAACCGACGCCAAAAGCGCACACGAGCGCGATATCAAATTTCGGACCGCACCCTCATAGTCGTTCGACCATCATTCGACATACATCTCTATTGCCAGCGAGAATACGATTTTTTCATATCATAGACATTTTGGAGAGATTTGTAGTAGAGATGCAATGTAATAGAGATATGTCGAATTAGAGATATCTCTAAAAAACTGAGAATCGGCCCCCTGGCCATACACGTATTTGGCCATTTGCGTATCTGGCTAAATGCGTCTATTGGCCTTTTGCGTTTTTGGTCATATGCGTCGAACCCAACGACTGGCCGCAGAACACAATAGACGACCAAGACCAACGCTTGCGCCGCGCCCCCGCCCCCCTCATTCCCTTGTGGCCCAACTGCGACTCAGGGACCCGATTCTCAAGCCATAGAGATAATGTCGAATTCGACATATGTCTAAATTAAATGGCGGATGTCGAATATTTCTCAGTTTCCGTATTCTCAAAATGTCACGTTAGAGATATGTCTATGCCTAGCGTTCGACATGTCACGAGTGGTAGATAGCAATCGACATTTGAAAAGTCGAGTACGAGCTACAGTAATTGGTTATTTCTGTGTCTGTTTTACATAATTTGTTGGAACTTTTTACGATTTTAGTTTATGTATGTATTTTAATTGCTAACACATTTAATTAATATGAATAATCGATGATTATTATAACAACTGTTGTTAATGTATAGTAGAAGAAGCTCGGTTTTTAGTGGAATTACCATTACATATATGCATTTAAGTACTTTCGCTTATCTAAAGAATTAGTTAACATTGTAATATATTTAGTCAATCCGTCTTATTGACTTCTCCCAAACAATTTAATTCCTCTGCTATACATTTCCACTTTTGTTCGGATTTTTTTAGTAAAAGTCCCCGAAAATTTGTCTTTACAAAGTTCTTCAACCTTTAACTGACAAAGCCACGAATTCTGTGCTGAAGTGGGGTATTGTTTTTTATAATCCATTATAGATTTATTACTGCATCTCCAATAATTCTGTTTTCTAAAAATATTCAAAAATGTTACAAATACAAAACACGACGTTTTGAAACATTTCAACGTTTCGAAGGATGTGAAAAAGGTTCACAATACGCTTCGTAAAGCCGCGTTGACATGCTCAAAGTCTGCTTTGAGAAAGTAACTTTGATGACAACTTGGACGCTACTTTTTTTTGTTTTTTTTTTTGATCGTATAAATCAACAAAACGTAACCATTCATTTTTATGGGTGTGGTTGCGTGCATGCTAACAAAAAACCCATTCAAATCGTTTGCACTGCTCACGGACGTAAGCATTAAGATCCATTTTTGACCGAGCTTTCGATCTTTGAGTCTGTCAAATGTCAATTTGATCAATCAATATTATTTGAAAAGAAAAATTGAAGGGCGACGTGTATTGTCCCTCCAGTATCTTTACAGAGCACTTCTGTATCTATTGTAGATATACCTAATGAAAAAAATAATTCGAAGAAATTAAATTCCGCGGGAAACTAACGTTAACTTTGTCATTGACAGTTCTAGAGACAGTGCACTCCTCTTTTCTGTCATACCGCTTACAAATGCGCATATTATGAGCAATTTCGAACCGACTTTTTTTTTGCACGCAAAACGCGCACACGAGCGCTGATATCAAATTTCGGACCGCACCCTCATAGTCATTCGACCATCATTCGACATACATCTCTATTGCCAGCGAGAATACGATTTTTTCATATCATAGACATTTTTGAGAGATTATTAGTAGAGATGCAATGTAATAGAGATATGTCGAATTAGAGATATCTCTAAAAAACTGAGAATCGGCCCCCTGGTAGTAAGTTCCAAGAATGGCATTCTTTTTAATAAAAAAAACTTTTTTGCTTTATCGCTACCCTCCCGGGTCGTATTCGTGGGCACGAGCTTTGTCGTGCCCGCCAGCGACCCGCGGCGGTACATCAGGCCATTATCTGGCCCGACGTCGCCTCCTTCTGGAGCATCACAGCTTCACAGAAGGAGGCCGCAGCCCTCCAACCTCCCTCATCCGCCAGCATTGCCGCAATCAACGCTGGCGGAGACAGATCTTGCCCGATCTCTTCGACCAAGACTCGGCGTTCGGAGTCCCGAGTCGAGGTCGAATGCGCAATGGTGGCATCGTGTCGTGTCCTCCCTCCCTATTCGATTCAGATACTCACCGAAACAACCATGTCCGGTAAGTATCTGAGTCAAGCGGTAGGTGACTTCCTCCTTCCCGCGGAGCCAGGCTGCCAGCCAGGCCCAGCCAGTGCGGGAGTATGGCACCGACGGCGCGTTGAGTTGACGCGCACAGCCCTCCGACTCTAGCTGAACTACCGTAAACCTAACCGTACCGCCTAACTCAAAGCGATCACTCGCTATCGTTACCGTGACATTAGAACATTAGTTTTAATGTCACAGGTGATATTTGAACTTTTGTTCTAATGTCACGAAAGCGATAGAATAGCGAGTGATCGTTATGAGTTAGGCGGCAGACCCCCGGAAGCCTTACCGCCTATCTCAGAGCGATCTCTCGCTATCATTTTCATGACATTAGAACAATAGTTTTAATGAGGTTTTAACGTCACAGATGACATTAGAACTTCGGACTATTGTTCTATGTTCAGTGATTGCTAAGAGATAGGTGGTAGGGCCGCCGGTCCGAATAGTCACTCCGATAACGTAAATAGATAAATTACAAATATAACGGCTGTGCGGTTTTGTGTGTGTTTGCTTTAAAAAAATAAAAAGTTAAACTGACGCTGTTTTGACAACCGAATTTGACGTAAACTTTAAGTTACAAATTTTCTTGAGGAGTTTTCGCTTTTCATCTTGTAGAACAATTTTTAATTCAAAACAGGTATTATTGAAATATTTTCGAACACTCATAAGAATAAAAATGGTTGCTAGAGTTGCTGGCGTGTTTGATGAAAAGTTAACAGAAGCCATAGCTAATTCTAAAATATTAGTAGTCGGAGCCGGTGGGATAGGATGTGAAATTCTCAAAAATTTGGTTCTTACTGGCTTCCCACAAATTGAAATAGTAAGTATTGAGTCGTGTAATTAATTGTTAATTAATACTAACAATCATAAATGTGTTATTTACTACTAGAAATATTACTCAGTTACCTATGCGATGACGTCGGTTACATACTGTTAATAAATGTTAGGTTATTCATACCTTGTGTTTATTTTTTGATATTCGATTTAATATTGACATTTTCCTTAACTTTAACAGATCGATCTTGATACTATAGATGTGAGCAATTTGAATCGACAATTCCTCTTCCACAAGGAGCATGTTGGGAAATCAAAGGCACAGGTTGCAAAAGACAGTGCATTGAGCTTTAATCCAAATGCTAATATTGTTGCTCATCACGACAGTGTAATCAGGTTATATGCTTTTTTATTTATTTAACTATCTATTTAATACTCAATTCAGTGACTTACCCTCATTATGTCAGCCAAAATATACCTAATAGTATTTTGATATGACCTAACAGACAAAAAATTTAAGGGGTTAGTGCATCACTGGTAATTTTCCAAATTCGGTCAGTTTTGATAGTTTGACATTTTTCGTTTGTTCATTAGTTGATTCATCATTCCTCATTCACTAGTTTTTATAGGCTGAAAATTTCTTAAATTTGTCAGCTTCCTTATGTATTACTTTACTTATAATATTGTTTCCATAGTCACCAGTTTTTCTAGGTTACCAGTATTCTTATTCATCACAGACCTTTAGGTCAATGTTTTTTTTTTTGTAATTGTTCAAAATATCATACTTATCCATCATCATCAGAAAGCTATATTTAAGTTTAAGGTTTTCAGTGTGTTAATTTCTATAGAATGGCTAAGAACATAATATTGAATGAGTAAATAAAATGTCTCAGATTAAAATGTGTCTGTTTTTATGTTAAAAAATAGTTAAGTAGTCAGTTAAGTAGCCATGTAAAAGCATGAGAGTGGCTAGGTGGTGAACTAAATAACCTAATGCTAAGGTAAATAGCATGTTGAGAACATAATAAAGTAGCAAAATTAACAACCTAAAATATGTGATGAATGAAAACAAGGAAATTTACTTACTAGAGGAACGGACTATTTGGTGAAAGTAGATTAATAGGTATTAGGAAAATCAAGAAATTGTTGAATAAGCAAACTGGCATATCAGCAAGGCTGGTGATTAAGGAAAATGATAGTGATATGTTAACTCATTTAATAAGTGACATCTGAATATTGCAATATAATCATAATTGCCTTCATAAATTAATTAGCTTTTGCCCGCAACTTCATCTGCGTGAAATTAGTAATTTGGGTAACTTATTTTTTATCCAATCTGCTTTATTTATATACTTTTCCACAACTCCAGACAAAATTTCAACTATATTAGTTCGGTGGTTATTGTTTCCTCATACAAACTTTAACCCCCCTTTTCACCCCCTTAAAGGATGATTTCTGCGATAAATACTATCCTTTGTCCTTTCCCTGGACTCAAACCATCTCTATACCAAATTACTAAGTACAATTATTTGAATGTTGTCTGTCTAAAGTTGAATAAAAGTATAGTTATGTCTACTGGCATTACTATTCTTTTGTTCAACTTCAATATTCCACTTGTACATTTTATTCTGAACACTTAAAACTTGTCAAATTCTTAATTGTGCATAATAACTAGGAAGGAGCAAAGCAAACTAAAACATTCAATAATTTTTATATTACGGGTCGATTTTTAAATATGACAGTTTGACAGCACATAGAAAATCTATGAAACCGCCATATTTATTCTACAGTTATGTTATTTGATGATTGAAAAATTGGCCCTAAATCAATTTTGATGTGTTTTCCTCTTTAAGCAATGACTATGGAGTAAGTTACTTCAAGCAATTCAACATTGTTATGAATGCTCTGGACAACCGTGTGGCACGTAACCATGTGAACAGAATGTGCCTTGCTGCCAATGTTCCACTGATCGAAACTGGAACTGCTGGGTATGCAGGACAGGTGAGTCGGAATAAAACAATGTAGATGATTAAATAAATTTAAAAAAACAGTTTGAACTAATAAAAAACTCTCTTGACAGGTTGAATTGATCAAAAAAGGACTTACTCAGTGCTATGAGTGTCAACCAAAAGCACCACAAAAGACTTTTCCTGGTTGTACTATTCGTAACACTCCATCAGAGCCCATCCACTGCATTGTATGGGCTAAGCATCTCTTCAACCAATTATTTGGTGAGGAAGACCCTGACCAAGACGTCAGCCCTGACACTGAGGATCCTGAGGCTGCTGGAGAAGCGGGAGCAAGTGCATTGTCTTCACAAGGAAATGCCAGTGGTAATGTGGAACGGAAGAGCACCAGACAATGGGCTGCAGAAACGAATTATGAGCCAGAAAAATTGTTTGCAAAACTATTTGGTGATGATATTCGCTATTTGCTCTCTATGGAAAACCTTTGGAAGACACGCCGTCCGCCTACACCTCTAGTGTGGAATAACTTACCTGGAAAAGATAATGGTCCAGTTGAACATTCTGGGTTACCTGATCAGCGTGTTTGGTCTGTGCATGAATGTGCCCAGGTGATAATTGATTACATTTGTTACTTATATTAATAATAGACTTATTATTAATCACAACAAATAAATGTTAGGGTTGCTTTACACATAAGCTGGCTAGCATTATCGGTTTGTCAGTATTTGCAAAACAACAAAGCTAACCTGAACAATAATTACACTTATTTATTTATTTATTTGTTAGCAGTTTTTTCCTTACCATTCATTTGCACAATTTTATTGCCTGGCTGTACCAATTAATGCCTTTCGGCTATTGTCCAGCCTAGTGTTAACTATGGCAAAGCTGAGTGGCTTTTTTCCTGAACATTTGTCTACATAATATTAGATTTTACTGACTGGCTGTGCAGTTAATCTGCACAGCCAGTCAGTAAAATCTACCGGCCCACATATATGTGAAACAACCCTTAATAAATAAATCATCACAATGAAAATATTAGGATTAGTAAATAATTTGCTGATTTGATTTAATTTAATTTGTAATTCACAGGTTTTTGCATCCAGTTGTAAGGCGCTACAAGCAGACTTAAAAGGTCGCCCTGAAGGTGATCATCTTGTGTGGGACAAAGACGAAAAAAATGCCATGGATTTTGTAACTGCCTGTGCTAATATTCGAGCACATATCTTCAATATTCCTATAAAATCAAGATTTGAAATCAAATGTATGTAAAACTGCTACTAGTTTTGCAAAACAAGCTTGTTTTACTTAAATCTTTACAAATAGCAATTAAATATATTACTTAAATTAAAAAATAATAATAATCCTTGATTGCAGCGATGGCGGGGAATATTATTCCTGCTATAGCAACTGCTAATGCCATTGTAGCGGGTCTGGCCGTGCTCCGAGCACAGGGAATACTCAAGGAAGAGATAAATAAATGCACTAGTGTGTATCTGCGGCCGAAAGTCAATCACCGGGGCCAGTTATTTGTGCCAGAAAAAAGTAAGAATAATTCTCTAAAATATTCTCATTCGTTTTTAAGTTATAAAAATAATGTAAACTATGGATAAGAGCATAAAAGGCACACCAAATGCTATTTTATGTATGTTCTTTCAAAATGAAAAATGTAAACAATACTAGGGCTTGGCATAATAAAGTTGTTTGAAATTGTTGTTTCTATTTTATAGCTTATGTATCTTGTGTTTATCTATTGGTTGTTTCTAAATATGTACAATCTATTTTTCAGCACTAACACCACCCAACCCTAAATGCTACGTCTGTGCACCTAAACCAGAAGTTGGTCTTGTTTGCAATCTCCAATCCCTTACGCTTAAGGACTTGACAGCAGCATTCAAAGAAGGACTAAACATGCAAGCACCAGACGCTACTGTAGAGGGCAAAGGTCTGGTTGTATTATCATCAGAGCCAGGAGAAACAGACCATAATAATGATAAGACCCTAAAAGAAATCGGTCTGAATGATGACTGTGCCCTGATTGTTGACGACTTCCTACAGAACTATGAGGTAAGAGTACGGTTGCAACAAGACAATGAGGAGAAGTCTTGGCGTATCGTCACTGACACTGATGCTCCCATGCCAGCACCTGTGGCGTCACCAGAGAAAGCGAAACCAACCAATGGTTCCAATGGTTCAAATGAACCTAAACCAGGCCCTTCAAGGACTCGGCAAGATAGTGATAGCGATATGGAGATAATTGAGGAAGATGAAGATGAAACAACAGTCAAGCCGCCAAAACGTAGACGTACTGAAATTAGTGACGAAATTGTTGAACTATGCTAAATGAGTCATGACTTTTGCGATTGCTGGTTCAGTACCTTTCTATTTTTTTTATGTATTAGAATAAATTAGACGGTTCTTATTATGGTCTGTGCTACTGTGTAAGTATCTAAACCATATTTATGTCCATTAGTACAAAAACGAAGCAACAGTTAATGCATTTCCATCATAATAAGGATTAGCAGAAACTGTCTGAGTGATAGCAGAGATAAATACCTTGTCAGCAGAATATTTACTTATATTACATCAGCATGTATCAACACGTTTTGCCAATTCAGTATGTTTAAGTGCCTAGTACACTTTTCAATTTGTATAAAATCTAATAAAATAATTAGGGACCTAAGTGGTTCAGGAAGATATATTGTATTCTAATTAATGGTTTTCTTGGCATTGAAAACAACTAAGTTTTCTAAGCTATCCAACCAACAATATCCCATTTTGGTATAAGCTAAGACTTAGCGAGTACAGTGACTAGCTGCCATGTGTCCGAAATATCTCTCATCCAGTGTACTGTCATCCATATAACAATGAATTTTTTCAAGAGAAATCATATCATTGATATACAGCAAAAACTGACACGAACTTTACGCTCATCATACAGGAAGCCAGCAACCACCCACCCACCACCTGAAGCGTGAGAAAATATGGCAAAAGCTTTATAGATATTATGGCAATGCCAATGACTCACCACGTATTTCGATAGCCTCACTCCAAAGATACGTCACATATGATACAACTTTGACCTGTCGATCTTCTGTATCAATTGGTTTTTACCCTACTAATTTGAGTTAACGACAATTTCACCACGTACATCGAAGGAATGAAAAACTCGCCACTGTGATGTAATCAATTCCTTTATGGAAAAGGATACCTGTGCCCAGCAGCAGGTATATGGATTGGATTGATTTACTTCATACCATTATTTGTGACTGAAGAAGGAATCAACTGGCGCCTACATGAGCGTGTCGTCGATGCCTAATCGTTCTGATTACAAACATAGCTAATTAAACATTCTACTTCAACTGGATGCTGAAGTTCTTTCAATTGATAAAACTAGTCTCTTCGCTGTCACTCCGTTAGTTTGCACTAACACTGATCCAGTGTTGGAAGCTATGGTGATATCATTAAATTCATATTATAGATATATAAGAATACGTCTTATAAGCATAAGTTCTAAATAAATAAATATAGTTCTACTTTCATTTTATAACGAATTTTTTTGTAATTGTGGTCTCAAAACAAAGTTTCATAAGTAATAAATCAACTTCGAAAATATCACACTTTTATTTTATAAATGCAACACGGATTTTACACACTAAATCATAATAATACTATTATTAATTTTATCTGTTATGAACAACAGATAGATTACAAGGTGGTGACACTTATACTAAACAACATAAAGCTAATTACAGACCCTCATTATCTTTTAACACTGAAAGAGTAAGAATTATTAAGAATTATTTTACATGTTGACAATGAACAATATTCTCAAATCATACATAGTGTTAAAATTCTACTATGTTTACAGGCCCTTATTAATCGGTTCATTCCCATGGACCACCTGTTGTCAACTTTTTTAAGCCTGGCTGCTTAATTGTTTTTGTCTTTTTACAACATAAACCAAATTAAGATGGAATGAGACATAAGATAGATTTAACTAAGCTAGGCTTAAAAAGTTTAATAATAAGGTCCTAATGCAAGCAGTCTCTGTTGGCACCACCATAAGCACATACTTTGTATGTTCTATATTTAATTTTTCATAAACGAGTGCATTGTTACAAAAATGGACAGTGTGGGATTTGTAACAATAAAAATTTGCGATCCACTTTTAAAAAATAACCTTGTTCTTAAGCTATGTATATGTGACATATATTTTTTAATGTTTGTAGACACAATGACATTATTCTGCAAAAATGCTACTGCAACTACAGAATGAATAAATCCCCAAATATAACTAGCTCAGTAACATAAAACATGTGCGTGTGGTATGAGAGCTCTTTTTTTAAAAGTTATAATATTTTTACGAAATCAAGGAAGAATTTAGGAAATAATTGTGAAAACAACATGGTGAAGATAAAAAAATTGTGAAATCAATAGGGAGAAAGTTCTGGTCGATTAACTGGAACACTCACTCTGCCAACCAGAGAAAATACGTAACTCCGGTCTCAAAATATATTAGATATAAATGTTCAACATTTTTATGTGGAATAATTGTGTTGAATTTGTGAAACCTATTCACAAATATTCAAGAGATTTTAACGGTTTATTAGGATTTGGCAAAGATTTATTTGGAACACTCAATTCTCTTATGGTGCAGACGGAGTGTTCCAAAACTTACTAACTTTGGCTAAATAAATCATTAATATTCTTACTCTGTTTTACGAGTATAACGCAGAGTCAATTTGTGAAACAAAAAACTTTACCTAAAACATAATAGTTAGAGATAAAATTAAAAATATGCTTTCTTTACAACATCCCGTGCGAGAGCTCCGTATTTTAGATATTATTTACATAACCCGAACTTAAATACAAACGGAGGCCACATCAGAAATTGTGAAAATGTTGTCACTAAAATTTTGACTCATTTTTTATTTCAGAGCTTGTTTAATTTTAACAATAATCAACTTTATTACATTTCTAAGCGACAAATGCATAGGGTGACCATTTTTTTGGCGGACACCTACCTTTTACCTTTTCATAAGTTTAAAGCGCATGTAAAAAAGACTAATGAGTAAAGGATATTATAAAGTCAATGATTATCTGAATGATGTCAATGCTTGGTCTTAATTGTAGACTTAATTTATAGATATTTAAATGTATAATGTACACTGACACATCTAATCTTGTAATGGAAGTTGAACTCAATCTTTTACTTTGAATTCAGCTTCCAATTGACGACTATGTAACAATACAGGGAAAAAAAAAGCGGTTGCTGGTTCTTTCTAGTACAATGTCTCCCGCCGTAGACTTGTGAACCAATGGCGTAGCTTCTTTGACGTTCAAAAGTGATTGTAAAATCCCAATTGAATAATAAATATTGAATTTGAATCTGTTTTCCCGGATCAGTATAATCTGAACATATGTAAATAAAAAAGCATTTTTTAGGCGAGCATGTACCACCTTAGGCATAAATAATATAAAAAAATTAAAAAGTACAAACAACAATATTTTATTTGATGTATGCATGGTCACCCTAAACAAATTTCTCACATAGAAATGTAATAATGTGGATTATTGTTTAAATTAAACAATCTCAGAAATAAAAAACGTGTCAAAACTTTAGTGACAACATTTTCACAATTTCTGATGTGGCCTCCGTTTGTTTTTAAGTTCAGGTTATGTAAATAAAATCTAAAATACGGAGCTCTCGCACGGGATGTTGAAAAGAAAGTTTTTTTTTTCATTTATTCTCTAACTATTATGTTTTACGTTAAGGTTTTTGTTTCACAAATTGACTCTGCGTTATACTCGTAAAACAGAGTAAGAATATTAACGATTTATTTAGCCAAAGTTGATAAGTTTAGGAACACTCCGTCTGCACCATAAGAGAACTGAGTGTTCCAAATAAACCTTTGCCAAATCCTTATAAACCGTTAAAATCTTTTGAATATTTGTGAATAGGTTTCACAAATTCAACACAATTATTCCACATAAAAATGTTGAACATTTATATCTAATATATTTTGAGACCGGAGTTACGTATTTTCTCTGGTTGGCAGAGTGAGTGTTCCAGTTAATCGACCAGAACTTTCTCCCTATTGATTTCACAATTTTTTTATCTTCACCATGTTGTTTTCACAATTATTTCCTAAATTCTTCCTTGAATTCGTAAAAATATTATAACTTTTAAAAAAAGAGCTCTCACACCACACGCACATACATAAAACTGGTGTTCATTAGTCTCACTAAAACTCAAACATGCTTTATCCATTTCAAATCTTTTTTTTGTAATTGCGAGTGTGGTTATTTTCCATACAAAAGTACCATCATTACTTATATTTTAGCACTTCTTATATTATTTTTCTTTTTAAACCACCCCTATATTTAAGGAAACTAAAGAAAAAAATAAATACTCAAGTCAGTCATTAAACTGGTTTTGAGTTTAAGTGAGACTGACGAATGGTGATTCATTGTTATATATTAACAAGATGTAGATATCCTAATATTACATCAGAAATCAAAAGATAGTGTAGATTCAACTTTTTTTTTTCTTCATTACTACTTGTATTTGCAGACATCTTGAGTAGGTATATTCAGGATGTATGCACATACAAGGTTAAATTTATGTTTCCTTTAAATTAGAATGTTTTGCTTTGTTTTGACGTCAATAAGTGCCTGTAAAGGCCTAAGTTGAATAAAGATTTTTGAATTTGAATTGAAAACATTTGGTTCAAAAATGGTGTGTTCATTTTCCACTAGTTTATGACACTAACAAGAAAAACAAAAAATCATTAAGCCCTCTAGCAATACATAGGTAAGAATCATACACCTAAAATTGTATGAATAAAATATTTACATTTTCATCTATATAAACTTATTTCTTTACTTTTGAAAAACAGTATTCAGTAATCTACACTATTATTATAAAGAGGAAAGATGTGTATGTATGTAATGAATAAACTCAAAAACTACTGGACCATTTTCGAAAATTCTTTCGCCATTAGAATGCTACATTATCCCTGATGAATATAGGCTACATAACTGTTTTTCCTACGGGAAAATATAAAATTCCCACGGGAAAACAAAAACAACGCGGGCGAAGCTGCGTAAAGTAAAGCTAGTAACTACATAATGAATAATAAAGTTGTCCTAATTGTGAGAGAAGCAATCTAGCAGTCAATGTATGTGTAAAATTTTGAAAAAAATTGATAGAGTGAATAATGTTCAAAGTATTAGTTAATTTTATTCAAAGATAATTATTGTTGCACTAACATTCTTTGCTTTGATAATAGATTACTTTTCTGACAACATGTATCTACCACAGAACAGTCTGTGGTATTCACAATCCTATTTCAGAAACATGTAGTAGGTTTTTGGAGGCACCAAATCAAAAATTGATAATACAAAAACATTAATGTATCTTTAGCATACATTATGAATAATCATTGCACATCAATAATTACGAACACATTTGTGACTACAAGCTATTCCCTAACAATAATAAGGAGTTTCATTGATAAAAATGAACATAATTTTGGTATGATTGGTAGCTAAGCTCCAGGCTTACATAATACATTCTTATTACAGTTTATTAGTTGTACTGTTAATAACTTAAATAAGATTACAGATATAATTTCATTACATAAATTGATAAATAAATCTGAAATTTATTTATTACTTTAAGTTATAAAGTATAAACAATAATGTAAGTACATAAACAATATTATTTTTCTGCTAGCATTCCATATTCAGTGAGGAATCGTTCTAGATCTGTGGCAAAGAAATCATTTCCCAATTCATTTGACAATTGAACGAAGTTACCAATAATTTGGCCTCCTTTGTATACTAAAAGTGCTGGAACTCCATCAACCCTGAAGTGTCGGCTTAGACCTGTAATATCTGCTGCTATTCTACAAAATTTTACAGTAGGATACTCTGATGCAAGTATTTGTAAACAGCCATCAGTCGTTTCACATGCGGTGGATTTATATCCAAAAATATGGATGACAACTGTTACCCTTTGGTCTTCTTTGTCAATAGCTTCTAAAAATTCATCCTGATCTGCAAGCGTAATAACTTTACCAAACTTAGGTACTTTTTGAAGCTGCACCATTAATTCCTGCATTCTCTGCTGTTGGAATTTCAAAAGAAATTCATCATCTATCAACTCACTCAGTTCGTCCTCAAGTTCTTCCATTTTTTTGGATTCAGCCTCTTCACGTTCTGTTTTGACAGACATTGTAAGTTTCTTTGCTAAAGCAATTTTTTCTCTTTCATTTTCTGCACGGTTTTCAGCTTCTAACTGTTTGTACCGTCGCCAATCCTCTAAAACACCTTTAGGTCCTGTGTTTGTTGCGGAGCCTGACCAACTGTTTACTGGAGGAAGAGATTCCGTACAAACTTTTGATGAAACAGGAACGTTCCCTTCTTCATCACCACTTCGGCTATCCTCATAATCTGAACCTTCATCTTCACTACTACTGCAGTAATTATGTAGTTTCTCCCCTAAAATTTTATCCTCTAAAGTAGCCATTTTTGTACGTTTATAAAATATTATTTTCTTTCCACCCTAAGCCCTTTATCGCTTTCCACCTTTTTTTTTTTTCTTTTCTCCCTGTTAGGGGAAGGCAAAGGAAACTTATTCCATACAGCCTAGTCTTTAGTATTTGGATTATATTAATTACATCTCGTTTTGAAATTAATTATTATTACATTTGTTACTTTTCCTTTTTTTTTTTAATATTCATACATTATTTTTATTAATTTTTTTTTTTATATTATATTTGTTTTTTTTTTTTTACCCCTTTTGATGAGGAACTTAAAATTACTAGTAGTAAACAAACTGAAAACAACTCATATAAAGTTACTTTCATTTTATTTGCTTTGAATTTGAAACTATAACCATAAGAATAACTAATAATACGAGTATTATTAGTTATTCCTATGCTATAACACCCATAAATAAAAATTGTCGCTAAAACATCCGTCAATTGTTTTTGACGTATCAATCAAATCAAACCAATCCAAAAAACATGCCCTGCGTTCCGTAAAACGATAAAAGTGATAATATCGCGAATCCGACCAAAGTCACAACATAACCTACTGATTCAATAGCCCTTATATTTTGTGACGATTTAATTTGGTCGGATTCGCGATATTATCGCTTTTATCGCAATTCGGAACGCAAGGATGGAAACATAACCTTCAACGAACTTGCCAAAAGAAAATTTTATAAACTTTCAGTTACATAACTTTTACAAAACTTAATAAGATTTTATCAAAAATAAATTTACACAAGATGAAGAAAAAATGGACGCTAAAAGTCGCGAAAACCAAATCTATAAACAACGCCTAAATTTCTCGAACAGTGTTCATAATGAATTTATACAAGGGAAGATAAGTTTCAGTATTCATGAGAAGGAATTGCACCAGGGGCGGTCGACTTTTCTATTGGCGCAATGAGACATACCTACTAGGGATACATCGAGTGTTACCTCAAAAAACATGTTTCTAATAATCCTAAAATGGTAGTAAATAAGAACAAAAGATTCATAGATGTTAACCATATTTTCTGATGATAAACATCTTTTAAAACATAAATTTGCGTTATTTAACTAAAGTTAATATTTTAAAGTATATTTTGTTTAAAATTATCCAGAAAGACATGAGTTTGAAGATTATTTATTAAATGGATAATGGATGTAAAGTCAATGTTAGAACTGGCAACATACATTCAAAAAAAATATGGCCGAATTTATATTTCTGGCGCATGAATTATTTTCCTTTTGTTTCTCCATTGCGAATTTACGCAATAATATCGAAGTGTGCTTGCTTTTGAGATAACGACTTTTCTTGATAGTGTCTTTTTGTGTTTTTACATCAGAAATAGTCTCGTTTGGAGACAGTGACTTGTTTTGATTTTTGTGTTAAACTTGAGTTCTTTTTCGTGTTGTTACTTAGATTTAATTGCTTTTCCTGAGACAGTGACTCTAAAACGTGTCAATTTGAACAATAGTTTGTCAGGGAACATGCCTGATAACCTGAAGAGAAAATGTCTCAAGTGTGGAATCTCACCACAAGATGATGCAATTGCAAACATTATACTATATCGCTTTCCAAAGCCAGGAACAACAAATATTCGACGGTAAGTGTTGAAATTGACCAGTTTAAATACTTCTGACATTGCCACGTCCTTTTTTTGTTATTCAACAAGCCTTCATCGCAGTTGTCAAACAACGATGTTGAAAACTTCTCTCAAATATCCGAGAAATTATTTTATGAAACTGTCTATCCTGGCACTTGACACTAGCAGTAATGGTTGTTATCCTCTCTAACGACTAAATGCTACAATAAAAAAAAAAGACAGAAAAGACCCCTGTTAAAGCGGTAGCGGTTATGTTCACAATAAAAAAGATAACACTTCTTTGAGTTCTATTAGCGTTACTGCAAGAACAAAATTATAATAGTCTCTAAATTCCGTAGATTAAATATCATAATGATAAATGAACTTTCGCTCATAATATTTTCTTTTTCAGATGTGAAATGTGGGCCAAGTATTGTTTTCCAAATGACAGTTGGTCATCTGTGGACTTCCAACGTAAATTATATGCTGAGCAAAGGATTATAAGATTATATATACTATTGACTATAATAATATTGAAGAGAAGAGATTATCCAAACATGCTGTTCCAGATATGATTGGTTTTGACAAGGTGAATAAAAATAGCTTTTGTATATATCCTACCTATTTATATCTGTGTTAAAATAAATATTTCTAGCATTTTATGCATTCAATGTGTGGATGCTGAGTCCTGAGAGTGGACTCCATCCTAAGACTTGTGATAGTTATATGCCGCCTGTAGAGTGCTCTTGTTGCATATTAATAATGATTATTTAGACAGTTCAGTGGTGTGACTATGGTTCATTTATTGATTGATAATGCCAAATTTTTTACATTTCAAATTGAGACAGCATATTTTATCAATAATGCTTGCACTCCATCCAAATGTCCGAGTCTGAGCACTATGGATAAAGTCTGTATTATCAATTTCAATTGCTATGCAAGCTGTACTATAAACTACAACTCCTTACAATCATCATCATCATCACAGCTCATAATATATGTCCCCACTGAGGGGCTCGAGGCTACCCAAGGGTTAGGGTAGTAAGGCCTAAGTCAGCCATGCCGGCCTCGTGCGGATTGGTTGACTTCATATACACCTTTGAATTTCTTTATAGATGAATGCAGGTTGCCTCATGATGTTTTCCTTCACCATAGGAGCATCGACAAATGTACATATGAAATTCGAAAAACGAAAGACACATTGGTACATGGCAGGATCGAACTACGGACCTCCCGATAAGAAGGACAGTGCCGAGTCCACAGCACCACCAATGCATCCATACTCTACTCCTTACTGTACTATAAATTAAAAATTTGGAACTCCAGTTAGATATGAATAAGCCAGTTAGATATTATTTAAACAATATACAATAAAAACTTGTCTAGAAGATATCAATTAATAGAAAATTGCAGGTCTGCTGGAAGAAATTTCATTTATGAAATAAGCAGATCCTTTGTACATTGTGTCTTATGTGTTGTTTGTGCTGTCTAGTTTTATGTGTACAAAAATTGTTAAATAAATAAATAGGTAATATAAGAAAAAAATCCTTGGTTTCTAAAAATAGTTCTATTTCTTTACAGGCATTGCCAAGACGTGGAGTCACATTCAAGACTTTTATGACTGAGATAATGTAAATCCAAATTTCGTGTTTGCTCCATCACTGAGGAAGGATCACCTTAACCCTAATTGCAAAGAAAAGATGAAAGTTAGTCAGCTCAGGCAGCTCAGGTTTTGAGTCATTCGGTGGCTGCAAGCATGTTTGCAAAAATATCCCAAGGTAAACTTACCTACGTAATAATTTATATTGTTATATCAATTAATCTGAACCTGAAAATTTATAAAGATTTGATATGAATACCGAAAAATGTCTAAACTAAAATTTATAGCTCAGAGCAAAGAGTTCTGATTAAGAAAAGCCGTGGGTTCGATTCCCACCCCAGCCCCCATAGCATGAACACTGAAACACAATAATTATGATAAAACAATAAATCAATATGAATGATAAAGCACTAAACTGTTTGATCATAGTGTGTTTTGTTGATCATGCTATGGGGCAGGCCTGATTAATTTTTTCTAGTTAAGTTTAATACCTTGACATACTTAAACATTTCCTACAAAGTTCATAAAAAATTAACAAACAGCAGCTGATTTTAACTGAAAGTATTATTTATAAAAATATTTCATCCAGATGTTGGAATGTAAGATTTGTCATTGTGAGGGTGAATAACAATGCAAAATAAGGAAAACAGCTAGAAGAAATAAGTCGATTGAGTTGTAGTGTTGGACTGTCGGATGGCTCCTAGGAAAATATTGCCTGAATTCCTAGTTTATATATTTCTATAGTTTTGACAATTTTCATTATTTAGTTTTTATTACATTTTCAGGGGAACTGCCTGCAGGTGCAATTACAACGGCGGAAATTGTCGCCGTAAATAGCGACTCTGCTGTTTTGAGGAGAGGCAAACCACACTCAACAAACATAACCACGAACTCGCCGCATTTCAAACATTTTGAACTAATGAAAAATTTTTTGAGAAAGTAGAGTTTGTTGGATGCCGGAGCCCACCACCCACCACCTTCGAAAGATGGGTGGATCTGGACTTTAAGAGGTATTTTGCAAATATTTAAAAATCTTAAAGAAAAACAGGATTAAATATCTGTCAACCCGTCGGGTACAGCAGGATGCAGTGGAAAATTTATTTGGCTCAATCCAGGCAAATTGTGCAAATTGCCTGGATTGAAATCCTACTGCCTCACAATTTTATAGGTGGATTGAAAACATCTATAATTTCTAACCCACATAGAGTCAGGAAACTGAAACAGACATTTATTATACAATAATAAATAATTTCAAGGACATGTTTTCTACACCACACACAAGCCAACAAGTAAAACCCCTAGAAGCCCCTGATATTGTGATCAATATGCTAGCTTCAGTGGACCACACTTTTGAAGCAAGCATGACTGACTCAGCTGAAATGCAAGCGTGTGCTTATTATGTGGGTTTATTATAAAAAAAACTGAATGTGACTTGTGGTGTTTGAGAAGATATTAAAGTTGACAGAAAATGTACATTCATTCATAGAATGTAAAGAGTATGTCGACATTAAGAAGAAATTAATTTATGCATCAAGAAATTTAATTAAATGTGTTGAAGATTGTGCTACTCTATGCGATAATTTCTCTTTAATGTCATCATCAATATTGGATTTAAAAACATTGTTATTAAAAAACCTATGTGAGGATATAAATTTCACCTTTTAGAAACAGTGTGAGAAATATGTCTCAATAAATGTAAAAATTATTATAAATAGTGTTTTTCACATAACTATTAAAAGGTATTGTACATTAAACAACCGAGAATATGTAGAATCTGCTTCAAAAGTAGCAATAAAAAAGAAGATGAACACAATAAAACATAAATAAAACTATCATACTTTTATTTAATTTTTACCTTTACTATTCTGCGAATTCTGACGTGATTTATGGAAACTAGAAAATAATATGCAATGATTTATAATTAAAATCATTGCATATTATCTAGTTTCCATAAATTACGATTACAATAAAAAAATAATTACACTCCTTTTGAATTTTACCGCGTAGATAGTGCGTGGGGCCACAGTAAGATGGCAGTACAGTCAAAATTTGTCCAACGTGTTTTTCTATGTAGTTGTCATTCTTCCCTTGGGTATATGTGTTCTGTGAATTGCACACTCCGCGGAACTGACTCACTTGAACCATACAAACGACTGAGCTCATCCAATAGCACAAGGCGCTGAATGCTATAAGATGAACAGGAGAATATGATGTGAGCTATCGTCTGTTCTTCATGGGAAGAACAAAAATTACACGTACTACTATTAATAATATTTACACCTTGAAAGATGGAAATTGAGGCGGCAATGACCAAAGCGAAGGCGATTTATACACGAATAAAACTTTCTACATATGTACATGGAGCTACGACAAAACCACGGGTTATAGTTAATTGGTACGTTAAGTGAAGCGTACCATAATCCTTTATTTTCGACTTCATTTACATTAATTCTGTGATTATTATATTTTTCTACTAATCTTTGCGTTAAAAGAGGAGTACAATCTGTAAAAGGTAATGACACACTTGTCTCTACTTGAGCCATTGAATCAGGAAGAGTACAAATACGTTTAGCCAAAAAGTCAGCCTTTTCATTTCCATAGATTCCCACATGAGATGGAACCCACACAAAAACTATGTTTATTTTGTATTTATTAACAATTTCAAAATAAAGTTCTTTAATAGTATGAATTATGTAATTTGTTGAAGCTTTTAGTTTACTATTTTGTAAATTTTTTAAAACGCTCATACTATCACTTACAATAACCCAGTGCACACATTCTTGTTTGTGATTATTTATGTGTCTCAAAGCTCCCAATATAGCAACAGCTTCAGCTGTAAAAATGGAGGCATGACAGTTGATTTTTTTGCTTAACCCAGTTTTTGCACCTGCATCGAATAGAGCAAAGGACACATTCGTGTCAGTCTTTGAGCCATCTGTATACAAGAACTTATAATGTGAATACTCTGCAAACATGCAATATGCATCCTCTTTTGTCCTAATATTGTCTTTTATTATTATTTTTATTGCAGGAAATTTGCTGGAATATGAACCTTCATAACAAGGAAGAATAGATGATCTATGTACATTCAAGGAATCTAAATAAGTAATAAATGAAGTGAAATTCTGAAGAAGATAAAAAGATCCAGTCTGGGAAGAAGAAAGAGATGAAGAACAAGACATCAAGTTGGACAAAAGATGATGATTTTTTAAAGTGTACATTTTAGATATAAATCTTTCTTTTAAGTACATAAATCTTATTTTTATTGGAGGTAAATTACATTCTACTTGCATAGATATGATAGGTGTACTTTTAAAAGCTCCAGTGATCAATCTCATAGATTTATTCTGAATTTTCTCTAAAATATCAGTAAGTTTAAGATCAGCAGCAAAGCATAAAAAGCCATACTCAAAGTGACTACGAACAATTGATTTAAATAATAGGTCGGGGAAAAAGTTTCTTCGCATTTTTTAAGAAAATTCAAAACATTTTTTAATATAGTTTATTTACATTTAACTAAAGTATGTAGGTACCATTTTGTTCGATAACTTTTTGCCATCTTGTAGGTAGGGACATGATCCCATTGCTATAGAAATTTTGGGACTTCTGGTCAAAATACCGCGACAAGTGGTTTTGGCAGTCCTCTCGTGATGTTAACCTGACACTGCCTAAAGAATTCTGAAGAGACCGAAACAGGTGGAAATCTGAAGGTGCAAGGTCAGGACTATACGGCGGATGCATTAACACCTCCCAGCCAAACTCTCTTAATTTTTGCTGAGTGGCTAAAGATGTGTGAGGTCTAGCGTTATCATGATGAAAAACCACACCCCTTCTGTTGATTAATTCCGGCCGCTTTCTCTCAACTTCTTGCTTTAATCTCATCAGTTGTTCGCAGTAGAGTTCAGAATCGATGGTCCTGCCTGGTGGTAACAGCTCATAATGAATAATGCCCTTCCAATCCCACCACACACACAGCATCACCTTGTTGCGAGTTAACCCGGGTTTCGCCACAGTCTGTGAAGCCTGACCGGCCTTTGACCACGACCTTTTTCACACGTTCTTGTCGTACGTGATCCACTTTTCATCACCAGTTATCAGCTTCTTCAAAAATGGTTCGGTTTCATTACGTCGTAATAAAGAATCACAAATGAGTACACGGTTCATTAGGTTTCTTTCAGTGAGCTCGTGAGGTACCCAAATGTCGAGCTTTTTTGTGTACCCAGTTTTTTCAAATGCGCCAAAACTGTTTTGTGGTCAATTCCCAGTTCTTCAGCTACGTCGTAACTACTGACATGCCGATCTTGCTCCACTTTTTCAAAAATGGCATCCATTTTATCTGTAATAGGGCGACCAGAGCGACGTGCATCTTTGACATCAAAATTTCCGGATTGAAAACGCTTAAACCAAATTTGTGCTACTCTCACAGACACTGCACTAGGTCCATAAACATCGCAAATTTTTTTCGCGGCTTGCGTTGCATTTTTACCTTTTTTGTAGTAAAATTTTAAAATGTATCGAATTTCTTCATTAGATTCACTCATCTTGGCGGTACGAAAAACAAATGAAAATCACACATTTTCCTAATTTGAATTTGGAATTATGTTCTTTAAAATTTAAACTTTCAATGATACCAAAACCAGCCAGATACAAATAGTATAGCCAAAGAGATTTTATTACAAGTTTATACATACTATAATGCGAAAAGACTTTTTCCCCAACCTAATAGAAGCAACAATATTTTTGGATCTGCTCCCCAATTCGTTGACGTAAGGGATTTTAAAATGTTGTATGCTTTATTAGCTTTAGTTGAAACTTCTTGAATGTACTTTTTCCAAGAAAGATTGCTAGTAAATATGATGCCTAAAAATTTTGCTTCCAGTGATGTGGGTATAGCAATACTATTATAATAGATAGGTGTCATGTTGAATGTTCTCTTACCAAATACAACTAATTTTGATTTAGAGGGATTGATTTGAAGATTTAAATAATTGAAATAAGATTTTAACTTTTTTAAAGAGTTGTTAATTGCATTTGATGCTATAGCTAAATTATCGCCAGATATATACACAACCAGGTCATCAGCAAACTAGATTTTTGACATCACTTCCCAAAATCAAATTTAAACGCCTTATATACAGTGTAAATAACAAAGGTGATAAGATTCCACCTTGACAAACTCCAGTATATGACAATCTAGGACCAATCAAACTATTATCATGCTTAACATAAATTTTCCTTCCTAACAAAAAATTGTTAAGCCAATTTATTATTTTATGGGGGATACCAATCAATAGTAGTTCTTTACAGAGCACATTAATATTAACACGGTTAAATGCACCTGCTACATCAAAAAATACAGCCAAAAGGAATTTTTTATTCTTTATAGAATTATGAATATCTAAATGAAGTTGACTAATGCTCTCCCGAGCTGATATTCCTTTTCTAAAACCAAACTGATTTGATGGCAACAATTTGTTCTGTTCAATATAAAACTCTAACCTTTGTTTTAAAAGTTGCTCAAATATTTTTCCTATGCAAGATGTTAATGCAATAGGACGGTAAGAGTCAGGGATACCTTTTGGTTTATTAGGTTTCAAAATTGGAACCAAACAATCAGTTTTCCAGCTGTCAGGTATTATGTTGTGGGCCCAAAGATAATTTAAAATATTGAGAAATATATTAAAGCAGTGAGAGTTCAACTTTTTAATCAAGGCGTAAGAGATTCCATCAAGACCAGTAGCTGTATCTTTACGTGACATAACTGCAGATTTTAACTCTTCTAGTGAGAATGGTTGCAAAAAGTAATTCGAACTTGAATTTGTCTGATTACTGCTGTATACATTATCATAATTATTAACAAAATCTGGAGAATATTTTTGAAGAAAATCCAAAACCCAATTGTTATCACTAGTACTGTTGCATGAAATATATGACTTGTTGAATTTACGCATATATTTCCAAATTAAAGATATAGGTGTGGTGCGGTTAAAGGAGTTGCATAAAGTGGCCCAACTATTAGCTCTTTCTGTTTTTAAAGTTCGTTTTTTTACAGCCTGCAATCTCTTGAATTCTATAAAGTTGCTGTCAGATGGGTTGTGCTTAAAATTGATGTAAGCCATTTTACTCTGATAAACTGCATCAGAACACTTTTGATTCCACCATGGTAATGGTGATCTCCTATGATTCAGAGTGCGACGAGGAGAGGATATTTGAGATGCATTATTTCGTTTATTATAGGGTGAAGGAATACAGCTTTCAGTGGCAGATATAATATATTTACAAAATGCACTGTATGCTTCTAGTGGTGAGTAATCATCATATTTAAAATTAGATAATAAGGACTGTACAGTATTTACATATTTATTCCAATCTATTAACTTATATTTAGGAGAATGTGGCAAGGGCTTGCTATTCGATTGAAATCTATGTTCATGTATATCATTACTCACTAGAACCTTTATGATAACAGGTAGATGATAGCTACCAAGAGGATCATCGTGTACTGACCAATCACATGAAAGGGCTAATGATGAAGAAACAATTGATAAGTCAAGAGCATTAGCACGCCATGACATGGATCCAACAGTGGTGACTTGTCCATCGTTTAACAAAACTAATTCGTTATTATCCACGACTTCTAAAATATCTCTACCACGAGGAGAATCAGAATTACAACCCCATGAATTATGATGGGCGTTGAAATCACCCCCAATCACCATTGGAGGGGGGATGGAGTTAACTAAGTTATCAAATTTACTTTTATCAAACCTAGAACCGGAGTATGTTGGGCAATAACAACTAATAATGCTAATATCTTTATTATTGTAAGTTATACGTACACAAATGTTTTGTATTGAGTCATCAAAATAAGTTGTAATTTTTTTGTAATCAATAGAGTTGTGAATCAAAATTGCAACACCATTGTGGTTGTTACCACAGTCGTTCCTTTCTATTTTGTATTGTTTTATATTAAGAGTTTGAGTAGGCTTCAACCAAGTTTCAGACAAAAGAGCTACATGTATTTTGTGTTCAAATAAGAAGTGTTCTAACATTAATCTACTGCAGAGTATACTTTGGGCGTTCCAATGAATAATATTAAGTGTAATATCCATTATGAAGAAGGACTAAATATCTTTTCTAAAGTATTATTTAATGAGACACGAATAGTATTTGAGTTTATAGGCGTTTTTTGATCTTTGTTATTTATAATAATTTGTGTTATAGCATTTGCCAGTAAATTAATAAAGCGGTCAGATTTCGTCAAATTTTTCATCTGGGTTTCAAAATGTTTTGCGTTTAATTGTGGGAAAGCTTTTCGTTTAACAAGTCCGAATATTTTGCTGTACGTGATTTAATTCTATTTTCTTCAGTTTTTTGTTTTTTAATTGGGCATTGATTCGAAATTGCTATGTGATCGCCACCACAGTTGGCGCATTTAGCATTATCAGGCGCTATTTTGCAAGATTTGAAATTGTGGTTTTCAGTGCAAATCGAACATATTTCTGAATTTCGACAAAATTTGGCAATGTGACCAAACTTCATACACCGTAAACACTGTTTGACTGGAGGAACGTATACGCTTACCTCGTGCCTCCAAGAGTCCAGGTATACATACTGTGGCAATTCTGTCGATGCGAACGTGACTGCAACTGTCGGAGTTGGCTGGAACGAGACTGCACCATCCTCATTATGTACACGACGCATGAAGCGCCTCACCTGAATTATATTTCTAGAACTTCCAATAAGAGTCGATATATTCTTGTTCGATAAGTCAATTGGTACTGACGTTATAACACCAGTGACCTCGGTGTCACTAGCTGGAATCGTTGCTTTCAAGGAAAGCTCTTCCAGCAATTTCTTATTTTGTAAGAAAACATTTGCATTGTTGGATAAGTCAAATGTAATACCTATCTTAAACTTATTGATAGATTTTAGGTGCAGTATGCCAGTAACGCAATGCTTGCGTATGGCATGTGACAGAGCTAGCCTATCTTTGTCATTAAATTATACCACGACGTTGCATCCTCGAGATTTATATATTAACCAGGTAGTCCACTTTCCAATGTACCGGGCACCAAGCACAATTTTAGAGCGAAGACATAAAAATAAAAAGATAGGTAGGTAGTTTTAGTATTATTCACCCGCTTGCGCGATGTTACGTCGTTTGACTCATTCGCTTTCTTTGTGCGGGCATCACAGCATCGGAATATTAAAGATCAAAGTTTTATTATTTTATAACTTTATTTTTAGTGTGTTGTGTAGTTGTTATAGATATCAATATGTGTAAATGAAAACGTAAGTATTCTAAGCAATATATTAAGGAAAAGATTCGTAAACTAGAGAAACGTTTGCGTCACCGCCGCCGCCGCTGCGAGCATTTTGATGGTGCTGGAAGTACCTATGTAAGTTTAAATTATAAGTGTTTATTGTTTAATACATTGTACTATTTTTTCGACACGTTCTCATCTTTGCATTTCGTTCGTTTAAAGCAAAACTTTATTTCGTGTTTGTTCGAATCAGTAGATTATATTTAGCTCACTAATTAATTTCATTTTGAAATTTATTGAGCAACAAAAAGAGCCTTGCTATTTGCGCATTGCCTAACGTTACTGTTTAATTAGAAAATATTCTGCATACAGTGTTAAATAAAATGGTATCCGCAGAATACCAGCGTCAAAGCACTCTGTGCCTCTGCATGCGGGGCCTATTTGGCCTAAAATCTATCTGAATATATATTTATATTTTTTTGTTACATTGTGTGTTGTATTTTTTGTACCAAATAAACGTCTATTCAAGCAATAATTCATAATTACTAAAGAACCGTGAATCGGCACTTTGAAACACGCCTTGTACACGTGTTTAAGTGCTATTATTTCTTTATATTTATAGAACAGTGTGCCTTGGAACTATGATGCGATTATAGTCACGCACAGTACTACGATGCGATTGTAGTCATGTTTTTTGATCAGATTTATTGGTACTGTGACGCGATCACGGTCTCGATCACAACACTTCGTGTCATGATGCGATAATGACCTAGCTTATTTTTTAATAGAATGTTATTATTTCTTTATATTTTATAGAACTGTGTGCCTTGGAACTATGATGCGATTATAGACACACACAGTACTACAATGCGATTGTAGTCATGGTTTTTGGTCATATTTATTAGTACCGTGACGCGATTACGGTCTCGATCACAGCACTTCCTGTCATGGTGTGAGCATGACCTAGCTTATTTATTCAACGGAATGTTATTATTTCTTTATTTTTTAATAGAACAGTGTGCCTTTGTACTATGATGCGATCATAGTCGCGCACAGTACTACCACAATATAGAGAATGGTACTACGATGCGATTGTAGTCATGTTTTTTGGTCATATATATTAGTACACAGGCTGAGGATAGCCTCGCAGAATATGACTCGCCTCGCAGAATATTACTAATGTTACTCGCCGACAAACTACTTCGTAGTTTTGTGTTTATGTTTATAATAGTACATTTTGTTAAATAAAATAAAATAAAAATCTATGGAGAGGATGAATTGGCTTCAGTGTGTTATCATACATCCCATATGTTCAGTCAGTGGTTCATGTGACTGAAACTTGTAATGAGTGACAACCTAGTAATGTACAGGTAATGATATCAGAAGCATCAGCCAAGTGTCCCATACCACCCACTAGCTCTCAGGTACGTGTAAATGATGTTAACCCTCCAGCAACCAATTTATTTGAGAATATTTTAGAGGTCTTAGGGACCTCAAAAGGGAAACACGAGCTTTTCGGAACAAAAATCCAGGATGAAATCTCTGAACGTTGGGGTCATATATTGTGCGGAGGCTTAAATAAGGATTAAAAGAAAGAGTTAGAGGGCAACATCTTCATACCTGAAAACTTTCAATTAGTTAAAACACCCAAATCGAATCCTGAAATCACTGCTGTGTTACTCAAAGAAATCAGCTTATATTGGACCTTCATTATAAAACCTTCATTAAAAAAAAAACACGCTTAATCGAAGGAAATTAATAATGTATTCATTAGATTATAAGTTTAAAAAGATATTGCACGTGTACGAAGTGATTCATTTCTCTTTGGCGGGAATCTCACTAATAAAATTAAAGCATCGAATTTGGCAGAAATATCGACTCCAAATCAAGAAAGTTCCAGCGGCGAGTACTTCTTCTTCTAATAGGCCTTCAGTCAGCCAGCAGGGAAACTGCAAAGCTCCACCGCGTCAAATGCCACGCACGCAGAGACGTGGTTAGGCGAGGAGTCACTCGTACCATTAGTCTACGAGGAAAGCACCTGTAGTAGATCGATATCAGACAACGAAGTCTCGACCAAAGGCGCTGATCAAAACATAATAAAAAAAAAAAAAAAAAAAAATATTTTGGTACTTAAATGAAAATATTTTATTCACACCTGAAAAAAAAATACAATCGATCCAGTTCTCTTATGAGTTGTAACGGGTAAAACGGATTACAAATTTCTTTTTAAGAAACCGAATCTCAAAGATGTTTACCTATAAGTTCACGTTTTTCACAGTCAAATATTGTGACATTACGTTATGAAATTAAGAAGTTATACTAAATGAGAGCAGTAAGATGATGCAATGATGAATTAGATCAATTTATATATAAACTAACATAATATTTCCCACCTGTAATGCTCTTTTCTTGCTAATTGTCAAAATTTGGGAAAAGAAAACAAATTTAATCCTTGACTTATTGAAATAATAAGCTTTATATGTTTACATACAGTTTCCTTATGCATAAGCATAAGAGAACAATACAATCATAAGCCAGCCATCATAATAATAGCCAGATACAATCATATCCTTAGAGTTGTAGGTTAAATTAAAGAGAATCAGAGGTGCGATTTTGTAACTCATCGGCAATCGGTAATCGCATTTTGAGAGTTTTGTTCGATTGAAACCGATTATCGAATACGTTTCGTATTTTGTAACGTAGCCCGAGCGGTCTCGGCATATTCGTCGAGTGAATCGGCGAACATAGCCGATGAGTGAATGATTCCCCATACAAAATGACATTTGACGGAATTTTGTAGATACAGAAATCTATACAATCAAAGGGCAGAATGGTTCGGGATTTTTTATCAATCTCGGTATCAAACTAATATAGCTAAAAATTGGGTACAAATCTGGGTAATGGAATACACCAAATGAAAATGTTTTGTTTCTTTTTTTAAGATTAGCCTTCCCCGTAACGGTGGTTAGTGGATCGTACCTTCGACTTTAAGTTCTTTCGATCACGGGTCAATGATACTGTACTCCAATTCCTTAGTTTTTATATGTTTTAGATATGTAATTCCACAGAATTCTTCCTTGTTATACTAGTTGTTTCTTAGTTCCTCCACTGAAAAACCAGACAGGGAACTGCCCTGGAGATTCATAGTACAGTGTTGGGTTAAATATATGTAACATGTCTATGATCATATGGCCCGGGGCTCTCACACTGGTATTTACAAACATATTTTTTAATAAATTGTTATATTTTGTTATTTGTTGGATTATAAAAATAACATATGGAGGAGAGAGCACCTATTTTGTGTACAACTACTACCATTAATTCAAAGAAAATAGTACAGTGTTGAGTTAAAAGCCTTTGTGAGTTATTTGCCAAGGAGTGATCTGAAACTTTCTATGGTGAAAATCTAGAATATTTATAACATGAAATCTGTAAATATTGTTCATTAATCCACCAAGATGCCGCTTACTATCAGGTTTTTTTTATGAAATAGGGGATGTAAAAGACGGATTTTGGGAATATAATGTGTTTGAAAAAAAAAAAATCCTACCTACCAAAAAACTTAATAAAATCTGTTCTAAATCAAAAAGAAAATTCAAGTAATTAAGATATACCTAAGGTACCTTGGTAATTAACGTAAGTACTTAAATTATTATAACAAATTGATGAATCATTCGGAGAATCCTGATTATTTATAGCTAAATATGTATTGCGTGTCCTGAGCCTTGATCTCGAGCTGGAAACGGAACCTCGAAGGTCGCGTGCACTTGATATGTTCCAACGAAACTATATCGTAATTTTTCTTGAATAAAATGAAAAGCAGGAGAAATGATACACTTCGATTATAACTAGGGATTGATTTTTCTATGGTCAAGGTATTGGTAAAGGAATCACACCCATAATACCCCAACCAGTTACACCACCTATGAAACTCTTGTTATGAACTATCAATTTAGATGTCTATTTTTTAGCCACTATGCATTAATCGTCGAAACATTATCTTAGATTTAAATTTGAGCAAATAACTTAAGAATTTCAATGTCTTCCCTTTGCACTTGCTTCAGCTTCATACATTTTCACTAAGCTTTTGAAACCCATATTATCTTATCTTAGAAGTCTAGTTTACTATTATAAATTATTTAGCTGTGCCTTGGAAATTCTTATCAAGATTCTATCAAGTGTCTATCATGCGTAATAAAACTCTTATTCACTGATTTAGATTTTGTTATAAATTATAAAAAAAAAAGTCAACATATACCGAATTAACGACAAGCTTCCTTTTTTCTCTCTCTTCTAATCAAAAATTTCTCAAAATACTCTAAACATCCTACCTGGTTAATATATAAATCTCGAGGATGCAACGTCGTGGTATAATTAATGGTTAAACAAACTTACCTTTGTGATGTTTGACCATAATTATACGAGACGTTGCATCCGAAGAGATTTATACTCCCTCCCTACCCATTATTTGCTGTGTTGCAAATAAATACCCAATGTTTTTGAGAAATTTTGCTCTAAAGGAATGAGTCAAACGACGTAACATCGCGCAAGCGGGTGAATAATACTAAAACTACCTACCTATCTTTTTATTTTTATGTCTTCGCTCTAAAATTGTGCTTGGTGCCCGGTACATTGGAAAGTGGACTACCTGGTTAATATATAAATCTCTTCGGATGCAACGTCTCGTATAATTATGGTCAAACATCACAAAGGTAAGTTTGTTTAACCATTAATTGGCGCTCATCTTTGTGTGATGCGAAAACAATAAATTCTGACTTTGCAGTATTCTCGGGGTATTTCCTAGTATATCCTGGGACTTTATAAATGTCATATTTTCTGCTGTTATTGTTTTCAGCAGCCTCCGAGTCTGAAGAAGATTCTCCAGGAGACGAGCACTTGTCTGGTGGGGGTTCTTTTTTTCGCTTTTTAGTAGCTCCCATATTTAATTAAAACTGTACACTATACTATTTATATTTACAATTAAGATGATATATATACAGTTACAACTATTATAATAAAATGAAATACGAAATGAAAATGTTTTTCAGAAAGTATAAAATTTGGGCGCCTTTCACGTTCAAAGTTCCCGCCGAAGTCCCCACCTTTTTTTTTTAATTCATTCTTCCCTTTTCTTGGGAAAGGCAAAGGCGTCAGCCATACAGCCTCGTCTGTGATATTTTCTTCTAAATATGTTTTTCATTACAATCACAAATCATTGAATGTAGAAGTTACATATTTAAAGATTGATTCAAAGCATTCTACGTGAGATAAAATTTCTTGTAAAGAGCGCGGTAAATCTTGCTGAGGCTTATTCAGTATTTTTGACAGTTCTTTAAATAAGATATGCCGTTGTAAAGCAAAAGATGAGCATTCGTAAAATAGGTGATGCAGAGATTGAGGTAAGGCGGTATTGCATTAGTCGCACGATGGGGAAGAAATCATGCCAAGCCGGTACAAGCGTTCTTTAAATCTTCCATGACCAATTCTCAAACGACAAATGATGGTAAAAAATCTTAATATATTGATTTGTACTTGCTAAACCAAGGTGATATAATTTTATTGTTAATTTTATGATACCACTTCCCTTTCATGTTTAAGGTATTATTCCAATTATCTTGCCATAATTTCAGTATTTTTTGCTTAAACATAGGTGTACAGTCAGTATAAAAAATAGGCAATTCTTTTATAGGAACGTCTATGGAGTTAATAGTTCTAGCTAGTTTGTCCACTTCTTCATTTCCATATACTCCAATATGCGCCGGAGTCCAAAACAAAATTATATTTTTTTGACAATTGGATTGCAGATGTAGTATTTTGTCTCTAATTATGTAAATTAAATGATTTGTTGTTGAAGAAAATGATGGGTTATTCAAAGCCATTAAAACACTCATACTATCTGTTATTATAATCCAATTACTGCACTGTGCGGTCTCTTCAATATAATTCAAAGCAGAAATTATAGCATACGCTTCAGCTGAATATATACTTGCATACTTAATTTTGAAGGCGTGCCCAACTTTGCCACATAAATCATATAGAGCTACTGCGACACTTTCGTTGATTTTTGATCCATCTGTGTAAATTTGTTTATAGTTACTTTGCCAATGTATTTGGCAACGGATATAATGAGACTCAGGTGTTGTTATAGTCTGATTTATTTAAGTAAAACTAGCGCTTATATACTAATATGGCGCGTGCAGATTGCTGCCTTAACTTATCATCTTAATTTATCTAAAGGTGTGCTTTATCTACATACGTGCACTTATGTAGTCGCTACATATACACCCCCCTTTACAAAAAATTACAACAATTCTTATAAATAAACCTATACTCAATCGTAAGACACAATAATACAATAAACATTAGTAACCTTAACCTTGCTAATTCAGTAGAATATAAATGTTGCTGACGGTTGTTGTGACGGTACGCTGCTTGGATTATAGTGTAGGTTAATGCGCTACGTTATCCACTGCACTGGTGCTGACTATTTCTTGCGTCAGCGAATACAGAACCGTACTATGGGCTTAACTGTCCGTCCTGACCTTGTGGTGTACGTGTTTGAATAGCTGTGGCTGTTTTTCGAATTTGGCACGTTCATAGCTTCATTGTGGATGACAAATGCTGGCTTTAATCTATCTATTGATATCAATGTTTCCTTATCTTTGATCCTAATAATATATGCCTTGTCCCTTCTTTTTATTACTGGGAATGGTCCTTCGTAGGGTGGTGTAAGACTTTTTCTGATTCTGTCGCATCGCACAAATACGTGTGAGCATTCCTTTAGTTCGGGGTGTAAGAAAACTGCTTTGTTATGCTTCTGGCGTTTTGGTATTGATGTCATCTGAGTGATTTCCTTTTGAATCTTCTTAACAAATTCCTCGTATGTAGAAAGTTGATGTGATGGTTCGAAAAATTCTCCAGGGAGACGTATAGATGCGCCATATGTCATTTCTGCTGCGCTAAATCCCGTGTCCTCGCGCAAACAACTTCGCAAACCAAGTAGAACTGAAGGAATTTCTTTCATCCAATTAGCGTTAGATTCCCTTGTCATTAGAGCTGCTTTTAAGGTTCTGTGAAATCGCTCTATCATTCCATTTGATTGTGGATGATAGGGCGTTGTTCTAATTTTGTGTATTCCTAAAAATTGTGAAAGTGATTCAAAAATTCTTGATTCGAATTGTCGACCTTGATCTGTAGTAATGCGTAACGGGCATCCGAATCGTGATATCCATCCTTCATATAGTGTGCTAGCTACCGTTTCGGCAGTGATATCTTCCACAGGATATACTTCTGGCCATGAAGTACAACGATCTATGATCGTAATTAAATATCCTTGAGAGACCGGTAATGGACCAACTATATCGATGTGTAAATGTTCAAAACGTTGCGATGGCATGAAATTGCCGACAGGTGATATTGTGTGGCGTTGCACTTTTGATTTTTGGCAAGCTATGCATGTTTTACACCAGTTATTAATGTCTTTGTTCATACGAGACCATAAATATCTTTGGGTTATCATTTTTCTGGTAGTTTTCTTCCCAGGGTGACTCAGTCCATGAATGACGTCAAAAACTTGTCTTCGAAATTTCTCTGGCAAATAAGGACGATTCTTCCCAGTTGACGTGTCGCAGCTGATGCTTTTTGTAGAACCCGGAAGCATTATGTTTTTAAATTTTAAACTTTTATTGTCACGGAGTCGTATCAATTCTTGGTCATTAGATTGGCATCTTGCTAAATCAGCATAGTTAATCGGTGATGGCATATCAATTTGTTCAATACGTGATAGTGTATCTGCAGCAATATTATCACGTCCACTTAAATGTTGAATATTAGTGCAATATTGTGAAATAAAATCCAATTGACGTATTCGCCGTGGCGTATCGTTTGATGATGGTTTTTGGGAAAATGCGTAAGTCAAAGGTCGATGATCTGTGAAAATTGTGAATTCTTTTCCTTCAATTAACCTTTGAAAATGCTTGACTGCCATATATACTCCAAGCAATTCTCTATCGAATGTTGAGTATTTTTGTTGAGTTTCACTTAATTTTTTTGAGAAAAACCCTAATGGTTCCCAGTTAGGTCCGGATTTTTGTTGTAGAACCGCGCCAACACAGGTAGAACTGGCATCTGTCATAAGTGCTAGCGGGGCGGTGCGTGAGGGATGCACTATTAATACTGCATTTATTATGCTTTCCTTGCATTTATCGAAAGCTTTTTCAGCCTCTGTTGACCAAGGAATAGGAGAGTTATCGTTCTTTTTCGAGTCGCGCAGATAATCGTTTAAAATAATTTGATAGTTGGCGGCGTGCGGCAGGTTATTTCTATAAAAATTAATCATGCCTAAGAATCTCCTTAATTCTTCAATTGTCTTTGGTTTAGGAAATTCTATAATTGCTTTGTAATTTTCCTCAGTCGGGCGTATTCCTTGGCTCGTTATATGATAACCCAAGAAATCTATTTCGCTTTTGAGAAAGTCGCATTTTTCGAGGTTAATAGTTATTCCATTCTCCTGTAAGCGTTTGAAAACTGTATCCAAGTGCTGATAATGCAAAATCTCGTTTTCCGAAGCAATCAGGCAATCGTCGCCAAACACGAAAACGAAGTCTAAGTCTCTGAATAGAGAGTCCATGAATCGTTGGAACGTTTGCGCTGCATTGCGTAGACCAAAGGGCATTCTTAAATATTCAAAAAGTCCAAAAGGAGTAATAATAGCAGTTTTCTCCACATCCTTGACTGGAATACAATGATAGGCCTTCCGGATATCAATTTTGCTGAGTATATTTTTTTTTTTCTAATATATAAGTAAAATCGGTTAATCGTGGAAGTGGATATTTATCGGGTACAGTCGCGTTGTTGAGCATCCGATAGTCTCCACATGGTCTCCATTCACCATTCTTTTTCTTAACCATGTGTAAAGGGCTAGCCCATGGGCTATCTGATGGGCGACAAATGCCCAGTTCCATCATATTTTGAAATTCTCTTTTAGCAATATGATATTTATCCGGAGGCAATGGTCTTGCACGTGCTGATACCGGCGGTCCTTTAGTAATAATATGATGCTCAATCTTGTGTTTTGGAGGAGTGCGCAGGGAGGAAAGTTTCGTAATATCCTCATATTTTTTAAGAGTTGAATAATGCGTGGGTTCATACTGACGTCAATAGTACGAATTGTTTGCTGCGTCGATTTGATCAGGGTTGCAGGCGTTGTCAGCTCAGTTACCCTGTCAATAAGTTTCCGACCCGCTATGTCGACTAATAGCTTATAATGCTCTAAAAAATCTGCTCCAATAATTGGTTGCGTCACATCGGCAATAATGAAATTCCATGAAAAACGTCTCCGTAGTCCCAAGTTTAAGGTAAGTGTTTTTTCACCATAAGTCTTGATTTTTGTGCCATTAGCGGCATAGAGCGTGTATTGTTCATTTTGTATAAAAGAATGTCTCTGTGGTTTGCCAATGACTGAAACATTTGCGCCCGTGTCAATCAAAAATCTCATACCACTTTTTCGGTCGGTAAGAGTGAGGCGGTTGGACGGGTGAATAGCACAGAGACCCGCCGTAGTCTGTGCTTTAATTAGTTTCCCTGGTCCCTTGATTTAAATTTTTGTTTAAAATCACATGGTTTGATTCATTTTCTTGCATAGTTTCCGAATTTATCGTGATAGAAACAATAGTATTTTCTTTCCCGACTGCTTGCTCTTGAATTTGACCTCGATGGGAAATGCTGACGATTATAATAACTCTGAGTGCTGCGTTGATAGTCTTTGCGATCGCGCTGAATTGCACTTAGTTCCAATTGTATTTTTGCTAACTGTGCTAATACGCATGTCATTGCGCCTTCGTCGGTTTTGTTTATATTTTCGTTTACAACTGATACCTCGGTAAGTTTTGAACTTGTTATAATTTTGTCGGCGATCTGGCTCATCTTGTCGATATCTATGTCTTCTGTGACAGCTAGGACTGTGGTAACTGATGGTGGTAAAAGTCTCAACCATAGAAGTTTGATAGTTTCGTCACCAATTTTTCCTTTTCCGAGAACTTGCATCTTGCGTAGAAGTTGAGATGGCTTTTGATCGCCGAGGTCCATTTCAGACAATAATTTTTGAAATTGACGCTGTTCTGATTCCTCATAGCAATTTATCAAGCGTTCCCTGATGGCCTTATACTTTTCTGTGGATGGTGGGGAGCTAATAAGGTCACTAACCTGTAGTATTTCTTCCTTAGATAGCTTCGCTATAACCGCAAAATACGTATAATCGTCGCCTTGTTTTTGTGGTGCTAATATGGCTTCCAGTTGTGTAAACCATAATCTAGGTTGATCCCTCCAAAATTCCGGAATGCGGGATAAAATTGTGGTGCCAGCCGCTACTTCCAGTGTTTCTTGTTGGCCGCAGCTCGATTTGCAAGTTGGTTGGTTCATGTTGTTTATTTTCTTGTTGCGAAGTCAACTGTGGCGCGAGCGTCGTAGCGTAGTCGTCGTGGGTCACCACTTTGCCAATGTATTTGGCAACGGATATAATGAGACTCAGGTGTTGTTATAGTCTGATTTATTTAAGTAAAACTAGCGCTTATATACTAATATGGCGCGTGCAGATTGCTGCCTTAACTTATCATCTTAATTTATCTAAAGGTGTGCTTTATCTACATACGTGCACTTATGTAGTCGCTACAGTTACTATACTGCAGCAATTTTTCATATACATCAAATTTATCTTCAAGATTTTTATCAATAATAATATTAATATTACAATATTTGCTGTCATATAAGCCACTATAGCAAGGCAAAATAGTGCTGCGATAAATGTTACATTGATCTCTCATGTTGAGGAAACTCGATAGGTTCAATGAAAGAAAAGTAGGAAAAGGACAACTTAATAGTTTACAAGAGAGCTATTGGTGCTTGAGAAGAGTTTAAAATGAAATTTAAATTTCAAAAATTGAAAGCGAATATTGATTGGTGGTAAATAGCACTCGACCTGCATAGAATTTATGGGAGAAGTGTTCATTGCACCCAGAATCAACCGTAAATTTTTATTTTGTACTTTGTCAATCTTTTCAATGTATTTTGAAACAGTACAATAACAAAAAAATGCATATTCGAAATGACTCCTAACTAATGCTTTATAAAGCATTAAAATGATTTTCGGATCAGCACCCCATTTTAAACCAGTAACTGATCTAATGATATTTGTGGCTTTTAATGCTGTGGCTCTACTCACTAAGCAATCAACATATATATCCCAATCGAGATTTTTGTGAAATGTTACACCTAGAAACTTAACTGTGTTATCAATTGGTAAAGTATGACTATTATATGTTATGTTAATTAATGGCAAAGAACTCTTGCTTGCACTGAATACAACAACTTTGCTTTTTGACAGACTAACTTCTAAATCGAGTTCTAAAAAGAAATCTGCCAATTTTTTTAAACTATTATTTAATATAGTTTGTATGTCAGAGATATTGGAGCCCTTACAATAAACTACGAGATCATCAGCGAACTGCAAATTGTCTACTAAAATATTATTTAAGATTGAATTAAGTTTTCTAATATACAGTATATACAATAGGGGACTTAATATGCCTCCTTGACAAACACCTTTACTCGCCAATCGAGGACCTATGAGTTTATTATTAATCTCGACATAAACTTTTCTATCAATCAAAAACAAATAAATCCATTTGACTATTTTTACTGGCAAAAAAGTTAATAGGGAATTTGTGAATTAATTAAAATACTGTGATTAACATTATTAAAAGCACCTACTATGTCAAAAAAACCGCTATAACATGTTCATTCAAAATGTCGTTTAAAATCGGACTATTGTTTTGGACAAAGTCAGGCGTATATTTATGTAGAAACTCACTGACCCATGAAATGTCACTATTTTTGCTGGTATATGAATTACGTGTCAACTTTCTCATATTACTCCACACTACTGAAGTTGGAGTTAATCTATTTAATTTTGAACAGAATTCAACCCAACTGTTTAGCCTTTCCTGTTTAATTTTACGTTTTTTAATAGCTTGCAACTGTTAGAAATAATTATAATATGGTATTCTTATAATTTATTGCGATTGACAACACTGTTTAAATGTCACTAATGTCAGCTAACTTTTTTTTTGCTCTCTCTCTGTGCTCCACGCTCCACCGATATAACTTGTACCGAATGTAAGCCAATAATAAATTATTAAATATGATTTGAATTCCATGAACTTCTTTTAATCGGGCCCGAATTTCTTCACGCTCCATTCTACTGCAGCTATGCATAACTCTGCATGACAGGTTATGGGCCCAGAATAAAATTTCGGGAGATTGACATTTCACATTTGCCGTGCACGCCGCCCGTCCAAGGTTAGATTCCAACCTCAAACATCTCAAAGCCACATTGCAGTTTTATTTATTTTATTAAGTACTTGAAGAAATTTCTACAATGCAGAACGCATCAAATGTGAGTAACGGAAACATCCAATTAGAGAAACTCGAGGGTGTATCAAATTTTTCTACATGGAAATTTGCCATGCGCATGGCACTCGCTTTAGAAGGCTTGTGGCAAGCCATACTAGGAATAGAAACCGACAAAGCGAAAGACGAAAGAGCGCTTGCGCGTCTCTGTTTGGCTATAAAACCGGCGTTATATCAACATGTTTATACGGCAAAAAGTGCTAAAGAAGCATGGGATCAATTATCTACAATCTTTGAAGACAAAGGTCTGCATAGGAGGGTTGTCCTTCTGAGACAACTGCACAGAATGGATTTTTGTAACTACAGCAGCATGACTGAGTACATAAATGGAATAATGACCATTGTGCAGCAACTTGCAGACATTGGAAGAAACATTGAGGATGCTGAGGTCGCAGAAATTATGTTAATAGGACTACCACAAGAATACGATGCTTTGGTCTCGGGGTTGGAAACAGCTTGTCTTTCCAGTACCTTATCGAGCGAACTAGTTCGTACCAGACTATTGCAAGAAGAATTCCGAAGGAGCTCATCCCATTCAGGCGACATGAATGCAGCATTGACTGTAAACGCCAGGAAGAATATCACATGTCACTTCTGTAAGAAGCCGGGACACCTTAAGTCACAGTGCTACAAGCTGAAGAAGCGGAATTCTAGCCGGAAGAATGAAAACTTGAATAGAAACCCGCCGCAGACGTTGTTGGCATCAAGCCTGATAGCCAGTGTTGCCGCCAGTGACTGGATTGTGGATTCTGGGTGCTCTTCGCACATGACAAATTCAAAAGAATGGATTACGAACTTTGAAAATAGTAATTGTGTCATTGCCATCGCTAACAATGAAAAGATGGCAAGTACAGGTCTTGGTAATGTATCTTTGTGTATTAATGGTAGTGAGTGGACTGTGAAAAATACATTGTATGTGCCACAGTTGTCTGCGAATCTCTTGTCGGTGAGCAAGATGGTGGAGAGGGGCATGGTTGTTGTGTTCAACAAGGATGGATGCTCAATTTATGATGAATGTATAATTAATGGTAAACCTAGTCTTATTGCTAACTGTGATAAGGGCATTTATAAATTGAACAATGTGTCGGCTCAGGAGTATTCTTCGGCACTCCTACATGAAGTGCAGGAGGCTGAGAGTGCAAGGTCTGCTGCATGTGTGTCTGAGGAAGTATGGCATAGGCGGTTAGGGCATCTTAGCTCAAAAGGAATGCAAACCTTAAGTAATAAGAATGCTAATCATGGTGTTATGTTACAGAAAGATGAACAGGTGTCGCCATGTATAGCATGCATTGAGGGGAAGCAGACAGCTAAGGCGTTTCCTAAGGGTGAAGCGCGAAGGGCGAGCAAACTCCTGGAGGTCGTGCACTCAGATGTGTGCGGACCTATGAGGGACTGCAGCTGGAGCGGAGCCAGATACCTATTGACCTTCACAGATGACTACTCAAGGAAATCATTTGGATATTTGTTGAAAAACAAACATGAGGTAATGTCTTGTTTTATTAAATTTAGGAGCCTTGTAGAGAAGCAGACAGGTTACCAAATTAAGTGCCTAAGAACTGATAATGGTGGTGAGTTTTGCAGTGGTCAATTTGACCAATACCTTACTAGTGCAGGGATTGTACATCAGACAACAGTACCATACTGTCCGGCTCAAAATGGAGTTGCGGAGCGTCTGAATAGGGTGGTTATGGAGAAGACAAGGTGCATGTTAAGGCAAGCAGGGCTTTGCAGTCGTTTTTGGGGCGAGGCTGTAATGACAGCCTTGTATTTGAAAAACAGGAGTCCCACAGCGGCTTTGAGAGGCCGGCTTCCTGAGGCTGTTTGGACTGGTAACAAAGATATTAGTCTCAGACACCTTCGTGTTTATGGTTGTATAGCCTACTCCTTATTACCAAAACCTGCTCGTTCAAAATTAAATTCAAAATCTAGGATGTGTATTTTTGTAGGGTACAGTGAAACTTCCAAGGGATACAGGTTAATTGAGCCATCCAATCCAAAGAAAATAATTATTGAAAGAAATGTTGTGTTTTTGGAAAATAAATTTTATAAAGATTTCCAGAATATTTTATGTAATGACTTGAACAATAGATGTAATAGCTATGAATTTAATCCAGAAATTATATGCAATGACATAGGCTATAATAATGAAATAAATAGTAATGACAATGTTGACTGTGATAAAATTATTTCTGTGAGCAATGCCTCAAATTCTAGTCAAAATGAATTATGTAATGATGAAATAAATAATTTGAATGAATCTTGTGAAATACAGTCTAATAGCAATAATAATGAATTGAATATTGGATTAAATAATGAATTAAATGATTTGCCTAGCGACAATCTGAGTTCTCACAATGAAATGAACTTAGGATCACCAAAGTGTGATGTTAATGAGTTTTTCTCTCCAATTACAGTTGTCTCCGGGTCTGACGAGTACTGCACTGGTAGCGACTCGAGCTTGGATGATGGGTCTGGTGCTGATGGAAGCCCAGGCTATGTTCCGTCATCTGGAGAGGGGTCACCTGCTGATGAGGAGGCTGTCACTCATCCTGGGGTTTCCGTGACCGTCCGCAGCAATCCTGTTCGAAGTACGAGAGGTATCCCACCGGCTCGGTATGTTGACAATTCATTTTTGTCAGTGGGGCATTTTGGACAATGTTCCATTTTCAATGAGCCTCAAACCTATGAGGAAGCAATGTCTTCGCCTGATTGTTCTGCATGGAAGGAATCCATGGACAGAGAGTATAACTCAATGTTGAACAATAATGTGTGGCATTTGGTTGATAGGCCTACAAACACAAATGTCATTAAATGTAAATGGGTTTATAGGGTTAAAGGTGATTCATCAGGTAAGCCAAGTAGGTACAAAGCGCGACTGGTAGCTCGTGGTTTTACGCAGCAAGAAGGGATAGACTATAATGATACCTTTTCGCCAGTTGTTCGTCATTCCACCTTACGCATACTATTTGCTTTGGCTATTCATTATGATCTCACCATTGAGCACATAGATGTCGCTACAGCATTTTTAAATGGTGACCTGAATGAGTGTATTTACATGGAGCAGCCGAAAGGTTTTCTTAATGATAAAAACAAGGTATGTAAGTTGAATAAATGTATTTATGGCTTAAAACAAGCCAGCAGAGTATGGAATGAGAGGGTGAATGAATTTATGAAAAATCATGGGTATATACAAAGTAAATGTGAACCGTGTGTCTATTACAAAAAGAATGGTAGCGAGTACACAATTGTGGCACTATATGTTGACGATTTTTATGTATATACTAATTGTAAAGATATGAATTTTTATAAATTGTTAAAAAATGAATTCAATGTAAATCATCTTGGATTGTTAAAAAATTGTTTAGGTATGAACATAACTAGGACTGAGAATGCAATAACTTTAGATCAGTCAAATTATATAAGACAAATTTTAATTCGTTTTGGAATGTCACAATGCAAAACAGTATCTACGCCAATGGCTATAAATAGTAAATTAGAGTCAAAAACTGAAGAGGGTATTGATGATGATGTATATCAATATAGACAACTCATAGGTAGTCTCATGTATCTGTCAGTATGCACAAGGCCAGACATTTCTTTTGTGTGCAGCCAATTAAGTCAATATATTACAAAATTCAATAAAAATCATTGGATAGCTGCAAAGCGAGTACTGCGATATTTAGCTGGTACTATTAATTACGGATTGCATTTCCATAAAAGTGACAGTTTAAATGTCAAGGCCTTTGCAGATGCAGACTGGGCAAACGATCCTTCAGATCGGAAGTCTTATACAGGTTTTCTAGTAAAGTTAGGAAATAATACTGTGAGCTGGGAGGCAAGAAAACAGCGTTGCATTGCTCTTTCTAGTACAGAGGCAGAGTATTTAGCCATGACAGATGTATGTAAAGAGCTGTGTTTCATTAAGAACTTTTTATCAGAGGTTAATGGAACGCAAATTGATATGATTGTGTATAATGATAACCAGAGTGCACAAAAACTGTTGCAATTAAAAGAATATTCGCATAAGAGAACCAAACATATCGATTTGCGCTATCATTTTATTAAAGATTTGGTACAAAAACACTGTGTAACAGTTAAGTACTTGCCTACCCAGAACATGCCAGCAGATATACTTACTAAACCTTTGTCTTTTGAAAAACACTGTAAGTTCATCAAGGACATGAATGTAAAAGCTATATGACAGTGATAAATGTACAATTTATGAATGTTATTTGTTGGTATTGTATACTTGTGTATGTATTGTGAATTTATTTCTACGCATCTTGTTGCATTTTTGATTGC
The DNA here is from genome assembly GCA_963935595.1 of Schoenobius gigantellus. Lineage (NCBI taxonomy): Eukaryota > Metazoa > Arthropoda > Insecta > Lepidoptera > Crambidae > Schoenobius > Schoenobius gigantellus. The sequence goes on along the minus strand of OZ012555.1, from coordinate 5,914,833 downwards.
ATTTGATTTGGAAATGTATAAAATTAGTGTTATCATGATCATGATGTCAAGGCATTTTGCATTGTATAGTTTTTGCACTTGAATGTAGTTTGTACTTATCGGCAATGTGTGTTATGTGTAGAAATTTATAAGAATAAGGGGAAGTGTTAGAAATAATTATAATATGGTATTCTTATAATTTATTGCGATTGACAACACTGTTTAAATGTCACTAATGTCAGCTAACTTTTTTTTTGCTCTCTCTCTGTGCTCCACGCTCCACCGATATAACTTGTACCGAATGTAAGCCAATAATAAATTATTAAATATGATTTGAATTCCATGAACTTCTTTTAATCGGGCCCGAATTTCTTCACGCTCCATTCTACTGCAGCTATGCATAACTCTGCATGACAGCAACCTCTTAAAATTAATGTAGTTCTCTTGAGATGGGTTTTGCTTGAAACATATGTAGGCTTGCTTACTGTCCTGGACAGCTTTAGCACAGTTACTATTCCACCAAGGAACTGATGGGTATTTTGTATTTTTTCTACTTGAAGTACTAGTACGCATATCGGACCGATAGTTAGAAGGCATAGACTTCAGTGCTGCTGTCAAATAGACGTCACAAAACGAATTATATAAATCTAGCGGGCTAGTAGTATTATTTACATTTTTACAAATTTCTTTTAGATCATTATTAACTGTAGAATTGTATAACTTCCAGTCAAACAGCTTTAGATTAATGCTTCTGTGATACGACTCATGTGTATTAAGATTATCATCGTCTTCTTGAGAGTTATGTGATTGTGAACTGTTATTGAATAACATCCTAGTTTTTTTTTTATGGGATAGGGGGCAAGCGAGCAGACGTATCACCTGATGGTAAGTAATTACTGTCGCCCATGGACACCCGCAACACCAGAGGAGTTACAAGTGCGTTGCCGGCCTTTGAGGTGGGAATACGCTCTTTTTTTGAAAGTTTGAAGGTCGCATCGCTCCGGAAATACCGCAGGCGACAATTCGTTCCAAAGTTTGACTGTGCGAGGCAGGAAACTTCGAGAGAAACGCACAGTTGTGGACTGCCAACCATCTAAGTGATGGGCATGGATTTTTTGCCGCGTGGAACGATGGCGCAAAGAGGCGGCAGGTATAAGTCCGAACAATTCCTCGGAGCATTCCCCGTAATAAATACGATAGAAGATGCATAGCGAAGCGACATCTCTACGCAGCGCCAAGGTATCAAGCCGATTTGAAATTTCCTGGCAGTCGACGATTCGAGTCGCTCTCCGTTGAATGCGGTCCAATGGGAGAAGTTGGTATTGGGGTGCCCCAGCCCAAAGATGAGAACAGTATTCCATATGAGGCCGAACCTGCGCCTTGTAAAGCTGAAGGCGGTGCGCCGGAGTGAAATACTGTCTCGATCTATTGAGCACACCAAGCTTCTTAGAAGCTAATTAGCTTTACCCTCTAAGTGGCCACGGAACTGGAGTTCGCTCGATATGTCGACACCAAGGATCCCAATATTGGCTGATGCAGTTAGGGGAATGCCCTGAAAGCGAGGAGATACGACAAATGGCATTTTCTTTGCGGTGAACGCGCAAACTTGTGTCTTTGAGGGGTTGAAATCGACTAAATTAAGTCGACCCCAGTTAGAGACTTTCTCTAATGAAGTTTCGATTTCAGACACAAGTTTATTCCGGCACTCAATGACGTTTTCCCGAGAAGAGTTCGCACGATCGTTATAGAAGGTGTCTTTCGTGCTGTCGTCTGCATAGCAATGAATGCTGCTGATTTGCAGCATATCATTGATATGCAGAAGGAATAGTGTAGGTGAAAGCACACATCCTTGGGGGACACCAGCATTCACAGACATTGGGTCTGAGCATTCACCGTCAATCAAGACCTTAATGCTTCTGTCTGCTAGAAAGCTAGTGACCCATCCACATAATTTCTCGGGAAGCCCATATGAAGGAAGTTTTGAGAGGAGCGCTTTGTGCCATACCCGATCGAAGGCCTTCGCGATGTCCAAACTAACTGCCAGTGCCTCCCCCTTCGCTTCAATTGCCTCTGCCCAATGATGTGTCAAGTAAACTAGAAGATCACCAGCAGAGCGACCCCTACGAAAGCCGTATTGTTGATCACTGAGCAGCTGGTGATCCTCTAGGTACCGGAGAAGCTGGCGGTTGATTAGTGATTCCATTATCTTTGAAAACAAAGGGGTTATAGCTATCGGCCTGTAGTTGGACGGATTCGAGCGGTCACCTTTCTTAGGGATCGGATGCACTAAAGCTGTCTTCCATGAGGTTGGGACTACGCCAGATGAATAAGAGAGCCGAAATAGTCGCGTTAAAACCGGTGCCAACTCTGGAGCACACGTCTTTAGCACGATAGGAGGAATACCATCAGGCCCACTCGACTTGTGGATATCTAGGGTGATTAGTGCTTGACGCACTGAGCTTTGGTGGAACCGAATATCTGGCATTAAGCTCGTGCACCGTGGTATGGTCGGTGGTTCCTGTCCCCCGTCATCCAAGGTCGAGTTGGATGCAAAGAGTTTCCCTAAAAGATCGGCTTTCTCTTTAGCATCATGGGCTAACGAAGTGTTATCCTTGTGCAGTGGTGGAAAAGATGGCATGCAGAAATTTCCCTGAATAGCTTTGGCGAGAGACCAGAACGCACGAGACCCCGAAGGAAGACGCTCTAGCCTCTCGCCAATTCTACTGATGTGCTCCGACTTCGCTCTTGCAATGTCCCTTTTGAAGGATCTGGAGGCATAGTTATACTGCTTTTTCAAAGCGCTGGTATTTCCATCCCGAGACGTCACAGCGTTTACCCAGGCTTGGTAGGTTTCCTGCTTCCAGCGAGAAGCCTTTTTGGAGGATTGACCAAACCAAGGTTGGAATCTGCCACCAATGGGGATAACTGAGGATGGAATGAAAATTTCCATGCCTTGCAACACCACATCAGCAACAGACTCAGCGGCGGAGTTGGGATCATCCGGCATAAAGCAAACCTGCCTCCAAGGGTAGGACGCAAAAAAGGACCGCATCCCATCCCAGTCTGCTGACTTGTAGTGCCACACACGGCGACTACGTGCAACTCGAGGTCGTTGCAAGCACGTGAGTGGCACCGAACTCCTAATGAGGCAGTGATCTGAGGAGCCAAGAGGGGCGCCGACAGATATGAGGTAGTCGTCGGGATGAGAAGTCAGCAGAAGATCCAACAGTGAAGGTTCATGGCACTCCACAGGAATCAGGAGTTCGCGTGGGCTTAGTAACCAATTGTGTCAAGCCATATGCAAGAGCGAAGGCGTGAACAGATCTCCCCGCATGATCGGTCTTGCTTGAACCGAAAATTTGCAAATGATAACTGCCTAATAGTGAAAGTTTGCAAATGATAACTGCCTAATGGATCGTCATGTACTGACCATTCGCAGCGCAGAGCAAGTGATGGTGATACAATAGTCAGGTCCAAACCATTGGGTCTCCAAGAATGAGTTCCAACAGTTGTGACCTGACCATCATTCAACAGAACTAAATTACATTTATCCAGACATTCCAGTATTTCTCTACCTCTGCTATCAGTTAATGCACATCCCCAGATCGAATGATGAGCATTAAAGTCGCCAGCTATAATTGTCGGCTTATCGATAGAATTCAAGAAGTGTTAAAATTTTATTTTAGAAAAGCTTGGACTACAATTTGTTGGACAATAAATACTAGCTATGGAAATCACACTGTTATTTATTTCTAGGTGTACTACTATAGTTTGTAGAGAGTTATCATAATAAGATGTAACTCTTTTATATTTAATAGCATTATGAATTAAAATGGCTACGCCATTATGTTTATTGCCACAGTCATTACGTTAACAAGTAAAACCTTTGATTTTAAAATTATTATTTGGCTTAAGCCATGTTTCACATACAATTGCAACATGAATAAAGTGATCATAAAGGAATTTTGTGAAAATTTGTTGAGTGCTGAGTATGCTCTGAGCATTCCACTGTACAATCTTAGAATAATAACGCATAGAAACCCAATCGGCGCGCACATAAGCCATAAATGGCTCACTACGCCCTACGCCGGACAGCTCCGCAGTGTTCAAGGTCAATGTGCTTTGAATGTATCTCTCGTAAAATAATTAATAATGATGACTTGTGCAGTTGAATGGTATCACAAGACATCTGAAAAGATTATAAAGTGTAATAACATTATTATCACAGCAAAGATTTAAAAATTGTTTAGTATTTTATTCATATAAGACAAATTATACGAAACTTTTCATTTCAATCGTTGTGTTGCCAGTTTGGAAACATAAATGTCCCAATTTAACCGACTAAACAGGTTATGATTAATATGAAAATTATTTAGGTATCTACTTATCTAGGCGACACTTATCCTGTTTATAATATAGGTTTAATTTGAAGTTAAAAAAAACAACGCATCGAAGAGCGAGACGCGATGCGTATGATTTTAGAGAATTTTCTAGAGAATCGATTGGGATTTTTAAATACAAGCCATATTGATCCTAAAAAAGAAAAAAGGTTAGGGTGTAGCAAAGGGAGTGCGGCACTTAGAAAAATTTCACCGTATTTTGTAAGAAGCCCAGGACTTATTTTCGACTGTTTTTAGAAGGAACTACCTAGCTTCTGCCCGCAACTTCGTCTGCGTGGACTTTAATTTTGAACAATTTTCTATTTTCCCTGGGTAACTACTTAAGGAATCGGGATAAAAGGTAGCCTATGTTTTGTTCCATGTCAAAGGCTACATGCATGCCAAATTTCATCCAAATTCGTTCAGCCGTTTTTGCGTGATTGAGTAACAAACATCAAAATATCCAAACATCCACACTTTCACATTTATAATATTACTAGCTTCTGCCCGCGACTTCGTCTGCGTGGACTTCAGAATTGGGTCTAAAGCTTCGCTCGTTAACAATTTTTAATCTTCCCAAGGGAACTATTTGAGAGATCATTAAGGACATGTACCAACATACTTAACAAAAGCCCATTGACGCTGGCGAAAAGGAACTTAAATATGATCGCCCAAAATTGTGATATTTTTGCGTGTTCTATGTGTGAGTTCACAAATTTGTACTCTATATGTGTTGTGTTACAAAAAAACACAATTGTAATAATATTGTATATAAAAATATATATATTTTATTTTTATGTCATAAACAAAATAGTATAGCTTCACTATTGCATTGGGTGAATCCTGTAATAATAGAACCGTTTTCCCCCCGAAGGGTAGAAAACGAATATTTAAGTTTCAGCCGTAGCTCGACCCACTGTGAGATTAACGCTTTGAATTTTACCTGTTTGCAGTGTGCATCTACCCTATATACAATTATTCACCTAACATTTTCAATGAGGGTATGTAAGTAAGTGCGGGTGCCATCGCCGACTAGCTTTTCTCTTCAGTACTTTTCTCACACGCCGGCAAGAACAGCAAATTTAGTGGGTCGAGCTACGGCTGAAACCTAAATATTCGTTTTCTACCCTTCAGGGGGAAAACGGTTCTATTTAGGTGTTCGAGCCTTCGCTCGACAGTCGACCCACTGTGAGATGTGTTTACAATCTGCCGGCGATGGCTAGACGTACTGTGAAATTGTACAAATCGTTTTTCAATGAAAAACAAAGTGACTTTACAAAGTAAATTATTTTAGTAATTATTTTAAGGAACAATATGACTACTATTTAATTCAAGATATGCTTATTTGCTTATATGTACAATCAAGGATTTAGGTATAACAATTAAATCGGAACAAATGACTGAGTTTAGTTAAATGGAGCTTGAGGATTGCCAATAGTCCACTCATTTTTGCCCATGTACGAGTATGTACACTTTGAAGTGTACATGTGTACCAAAATGTAGAGAAAATTCGAGAATTCCGAAAATTCCTTTTTTATTGAGATAAAACTAGGTAATAAATAAATAAAAGTGTTAATTACTCGATACGAATTTGAGTTGATTGAGTATTCAATTGCGTTTAGCTTCGACTTCTGCAAAACTTGTAGTAAAAGATTTTATTTTTAGTTTATTTTTGCTTACGTACTGATGTATCGTGCACTTAAATCAAAAACATAACTTAATGGGGTTACAACCATCAAAGTAAAAAAATAAAAAGAAATTGTAACTTGCAATTCATCTGTCTCTACGCAAGTAACAAAACGCTACAAAATGTCAAAATACGATCTATGGTGCACAAATGTTAGTGCCACAAACTCTTTGAATGGACGATTCAAAAGGGACTTCAAGTTAGTAAGAAACGACTTTAGTAACAAACAATGTCGCTACCTATCTAACGATGGACTTTGAGACTGCAGGGGCTATAATAAATGCTTTCCATATTCCCATCAAAGACCGCCCAACTAGAAAAGACGAAGAGCCTCTTTTATGAATATTGAAGCATCATATTATTGTATTGTGTGTGATACACTCTTCAATGTTTTAGTCTTCGACGGTATTATTCGGTTAAGGACAGATTCTTGATACGAGAGATTCACTCATAAGATGCTTCCGATTCGAGTTCCATTTCAACCAGAAAATAAAGTAAGATTTTGGTACCTTATCTGAGAGTTCTTACAACTCTCAGGTAGGGTAGAACCACGGTCTATTATAGTATCGTCCGTTTCCATCGTATAAATTGCATATCAACATTTTCATTCAAATTAGTTTACGTAAACTCGCGCGCATCCCTGGACGTGTACTCATTCAACATAATCATAGTATCTGCAGTATTAATATAGCACTTAACAATAGCAATAAAAATCTCATCATTTCATTTACTGATACCTGTCAAATTGGAATTGTTTAACAGGTTTTTGAGTATCAAGGATTAATTGTTACAGATAAAATGACGTATTTTCTTTTAAACAAAAAAGATTAGTATATGTACCTCGCGGTACATCGATTAGGCAGATTGAGGCGACGTCCTTTCAAAATAATGTCAGAGAAAAAAAAAATTGTAGATCAACAATTTTCCCTTATAATTAAGACATCTAGATCAAGGTTGCTGTTTATTCAGTTTTCAGAGAAAGGTAACTGCAGCTCTACAGCTGCCGGGTGAAGCGATGATTCCCGCTTTTTTGAATAAAGATTGAAATTAACATGCAATGACGCTTCGCGAGGGTGGTTTAACTTTCCCCCTGGTAGATACGAATAAATTTGTTATGCTTCTACGTCTTGATTTGCTTACTGGTATATATATGTTTATTCACCCAAAATACTAAATTTTGCCTTTCGTCCCTAATAATATTAAGCATCCAACCAGATTGCCTAAATTTTGATGAATCAGACTTGGAACCAAATTTCGGCCATAGTATAATAATAATATAATCATCACTCGATACGAATGTCTTGAGATGTATGACAAAAAGAGTCAACTCGTGAATTCGTCTACCTAAACACAGGAGGATAAATGTAGCCACATAGCGTGACACTTAGTTTCTATTGATATCAAATGAGTAATTATTTATTTTGTGTAAAAAAATTACAACTAAGACGTTCACTTCTTTCGGGGTCAGCAAAAGTGGCAACTACTGATTTATGAATTATGAACTGCTATGTTTTTGTAATAATATGTGTATGATTATGAAGCAAAAAAATATATAGGGCAATATCATTTGACTTGGGATTATCAGCTATTGGCAGTTGTTACTCTGGGCGCCCCATTCCACCGTTCCGAAGTAGGAAATAAGTCTTTAGGATTCGATTGACGCCATGACGATTCGAAGAGATTCCGCTTCTCGCTTGACTATGACTGCACTGCATGGGATGTAGTTGAGAGGACAAAAAGTAGTCAAGTCATTTGATAGATTGTATCGTTGTAACAAAATGGGTCTATCTTCACGGGACTACTTACAGTCCGTGACTACTTTAAAAAAAAATTCTGAATAGTTTTGACAACCTTCAATTGCTTCACATTTTAACATTTTATTTATTTCTGATGTCATATCCTTCGTGATAGAGCAAGACAATTAATTGCATGTATCCAAACTATTATAAATCTTTTTAAATAAATAATTTTATGAGCGTACGAGTATATGTGCTCGCCAATTCACACTGGGCCAGCGTTGTTGACTAAGGCCTACTAATCACCCTAACATAGGGTAGGCTCGAGCCCCTCGGTGGGGACTTATATTAGTTGTGATGATGATGACATGTGAAAAGTAACTTATATCCAGATAATATGGATAGTTGAGCTTTTCACACTTCAATATAATTTTTAATTTAGCCCGCCTTGAAATCTGAATTTGCTCATGTCAAACTTCCCTGTTTTTAATTTTCCTGGCCCTGATATCGAGCAAAAGTTTGCTGGCCTTCGTGAAACTCGTTCTGATCCCAATCTTTTAACTTCTTCCACCTTGGTCTACCCTTTAATGCATATTGGTAGTAGGCGGTAGTGATGGCTAAATCCTCCTTGTTCTTTCAATAAATCTGTCTGTAAAAGTTCAGAGAAAAGGTAAGTTGTAGAATTACAAAAATTGATATTATGCGGTTTAAAAATGTTACATCTATGTTTTTTAAATTTTTGCTCTCTTCTCGCAACAGGTATTGAAAAACTATATCTGAAGTTTTACGAAACCTGGAACCAGCTGCCAGAAAGCGCTTACTAATATGGGTTTCACGTTTAAAGATGTATCTTTATAAACATCTATAAAGTGTCTCCCCTGCGGAAGTAGGCCATCATGAGTAATTATAACACCTAAGCATTAGACTACTTTTTGTCAAGAGTTGAACGGGTTGCCATGCAGGTGCAGCCGTTGCGAGGCTACTATTGACTTTTATGGAGGTTGAATACATGGTTGGTTTCTAGATATTTTTGTTCTTCAAAATAACAAAATATTTTGTCATTTTTCAGCCCCCAAACGTTGAACTTGGATTTCATGCTTAGCAAGTGATTCCTTTGTGTCTCCAAATAAAAAATAAGTGTTCCTCTCGGTTATATTAGGAGGTAGCAGGTTCATTATATCTGCATCTGGTTCACACCCTGTATCATTCATTCTAATAGAAGCCGTTATATCTGCTATGATCGAAGGTTGATAGCGAAATGGAGTTTGCCTTCTCAATTTTGACCTCGAGGATACGTGATTCTTCACTTTGGGAAATTAGCTCAGATTTTATCAAGGTGTAAAATCTGTATAGCCACTATCTGTGAGGTGATCTTTTTCATTAAGGCGAATGGTGTTTAAACCAGAGCACAACAGAATACAAATTAACAGCTTTTATTTAATTGCCTTATATTTTTGTTTGCTCAATGATTATATGTATGCGCGTCATCTTCGCTAAAGCATAAGCTAATTGAACTTTACAGATTGCAAATCGGAGCCGACATTCTTCGGCGGATGAAATCTTATCACCAAAGAGGTCTTTATGATAGACGCAGTCAACCACCCATGATCTCCAATTATCCGCATTAATATCGTCTATTTTTAGATAAACTTTCCATGTGGCAGAGCTACCTAGGAGCTGGCTCCCAGTTGGATAGGTCGCAAAGGATCGTGTGCTCCGTAATTTTTAATTGCTAGCCAGCCAATGAAGTCGGCTGCGTAGCTAGTATATTATGTGTAGGGGCAGGACCGGCTACCATAGAGCGAACGGAGCGGCCGCTCCAGGCGCCAAGTTCCAGGGGGCGCGTCAGTTCAAAAATTATCCTCGCTTTTTCAATATTTGGTCGCAAGGGGAGCGCCATAATTGGAACTCGCTTCATCTTAAAACTTGCCTTGAGCCGGCACTGTGTAGGGGTCGGATCATTAGCCGACGCGCAGTTCAAAAGTGACGGCTTATGACGGCTTTACAGCCGACGGTGAGGGCTGGGCAGTCGACAGTGAGAGCTGCGCAGTTGACAGTGTGGGCTGCGCAGCTGACAGTGAGGGCTGCGCAGCTGACAGTGAGGGCTGCGCAGCTGACAGTGAGGGCTGCGCAGCCGACAGTGAGAGCTGCGCAGCCGACACTATTACATGAAACGCATGCTAGAATGGTGAAGTTGTTCGACCATTCAAGTGTGGAGTCGCAAGTTTGCCGTCCAGAGAGTGACCATTCGTAAGAACAAAGCAATTTGTGATACGAGTGCTAGTTTCTAAAATATGATACGTATGCTGGGATGGCAAAGTTGATTCTCCATTCATGTGTGGAGTAGCGCATCTGCCGTCCGGAGAGCGGGCATTCGCAAGAGTAAAGCACTTTGTGATACAAGTGCTAGTTCCTAAAGCATGATACGCATGTTAGGGTGATGAAGTTGTTCCTCCATTCATGTGTGGAGTAGCGAGTCTGCCGTCCGGAGAGCGGGCATTCGCAAGAGGAAAGCACTTTGTGATACAAGTACTAGTTCCTAAAACATGATACGCATGCTAGGATGATGAATTTGTTCCTCCATTCATATGTGGAGTAACGAGTCTGCCGTCCGGAGAGCGGGCATTCGCAAGAGGAAAGCACATTGCAATACAAGTGCTAGTTCCTAAAACATGACACGCATGCTAGGATGATGAAGTTGTTCCTCCATTCATGTGTGGAGTAGCGAGTCTGCCGTCCGGAGAGCGGGCATTCGCAAGAACAAAGCACTTTTTTAACTTGAACACTAAATAAAGGAAGGATCTTACCTCAAAATCTTCAACAGCTATTCTTAAATAATTTTTAAATATATATATTTCTTATATCAGCAAATAGCGCACAAAAAAAAAACCTACTTTTTATTGAAATTAATTGTGTTACTTAATTTAAACAATATAGTTTTAACAATTTTGCACACTGCTCACGACAAAATTCAAAAACGTACTGAAGAGAAAAGCTAGTCGGCGATGGCACCCGCACTTACTTACATACCCTCATTGAAAATGTTAGGTGAATAATTGTATATAGGGTAGATGCACACTGCAAACAGGTAAAATTCAAAGCGTTAATCTCACAGTGGGTCGAGCGAAGGCTCGAACACCTAAATAGTTGTAAGATACGTAGTATCTCTATATAGTTTGTGGTTGTAAGCATATAGATGTAAATAAATAAATAAATGTCCTTTTCCATAGCATAGGTAACATGCATACCAAATTTCAAAGCTGTCTACCCGCGGCTTAACTCGTAAACAATTTTCAATTTTCCCTCGGGAACTACTTAAGGAATCGGGATAAAAGGTAACCTATGTTCTTTTCCATGTCAAAGGCTACATGCAAGCCAAATTTCATGCAAATCCATTCCGCCGTTTTTGCGTGATTGAGTAACAAACATCCAAACGTCCACACTTTCACATTTATAATATTATATAATAATATTAGTAGGAAAGGATTTCAATTTTAATTATATTTCAAGAAAAGTATTAACAAAAACGCTCATATCTCGGAAACAGTGCATCGGAGCTAAAAAATTACGAAATTTTTGACCCCGTCATACTCCTCCGATAATTAAGACACGAATAATGGACTTATCAAAAAATGGTCAAGTGTGAGTTTGCCTTTTTTTCATACTACATTCAGATTTTTATATGGAGTTTAATCCAGCTCCTACATTGTGTAGCAACAGGAGGGCTCTAGGGGAGAAGTCCCCGCCATCACAAAAGAAAACAGGTGACGGGGTTGCGTAGTCATGTTCTGAACTATTTTATTCGACATACTTTTCTATGAGAACAAAAAAAAATTGTAAGTATTCTTTAAACACAATAAACTTTTTATGATATGAGTCGAAAAAGACAATGTGGACATACCTAACAGCATTATCAAAGTGACATTTGTTAAGAAAACAAATACAATTAACGGATTAATAAAGATTATTATACGCAGTAGGTACGTACCTAAATAAGGAATTAACTATTTACATGACAATTATTTCATTTTAAAATATACGCTTTTTAGTACTTATATAAACAGTGATTTGGCAACTTTCATTTCATTTCTGTCTTTACATAAAAACATAAAGACATAGATTAGGTACGACAATTGCGACATTCATTTAACAACATAAGCACAAGGTGAGTTCCCTCATTTTGGGAAAACAACTGCTCGGTGGCGCGCACTGGCAGCCCCGTCATATCGTAGTGTGCGTGTGTCGCGCGTAAACAACTTCACACAGCGGTGTCATTTTTGCTTCACTTTAATCATCGCGCTCAGTACCGGACTATCCTTCTATGCGTTATTATTCTAAGTGTACAATATTCAGTTGATTGGGGGTGAATTTTGAGAAGATAGTTGCTTGCTAAATGTATTTTTTAAGACCTCAAGAACACTCTTTGAATTAATTGAAGTATTTTGGGTGTCATACAATGATACACATTTTATTATGCTTTAATAAAGAACGACTAATAAAGAAAGACTTTTGCTATCTAAATTGAGAAAAGTAAATAAATCAAAATTATTTCTTGGTTTGCTAGGTAATGTGGGAAAATTTGATGGATTTAATATGTCAGCATAAGATGCGGGCTTATATTTATTTCTGTTCTCAAGAATTTTTTGTTTTTTAACTGGGCATGTTGGAGCTACACTTGTATGGTTGCCATCACAGTGAAAGCATACAGCATTTTCAGCTGAAACTGTACAAATTTTGTAATTATGTTCGCCTTTACAAATACTGCATTTCATTGAATTTTTACAGAATTTTGCTAAGTGTCCATATCTTAAACATCTATAGCACTGCTTAATTGGTGGAATATATTGAGATACATCATGACGCCAACCACCAATGTCGATGTGATTGGGTAAAATTGAAGTGGCAAATGTTACTATTACTGTAGTTGTAGGTTGTAAAATATAACCCTATGTTACATTTACTTTCCTTAGAATTCTCTTAACAGATATTATCTTCTTAATGCTTGAAATCATAGTAAATATTTTTTTATTTGACAAATTTGTAGGTACGTTCCTAATAACGCCTGATACCTCCGTAGTTGCTGCAGGGATACTAGCTTTGAACTTGTACTCTTTTAAAAAGGTATTGTTGTTTAAGAAGGCATTTGCCAAGTCTGCTTTTTCAAAATAAATACCAATCTTATACTTATTTATATTTCTTAAAAACTTCACACCTTTATTAAATCGTTTTAAGCAAGAAGACAGAGAAAGAAGATCCCTTGTCCCAATTGGAGTCTGACTTTCTGACGATTCAACAAAAACTACAAATTCAGTACCGCTTACTTCTTCAGGATATCTGCGTATATAGTCAGTAACAAAATAAGGCTTGTATTTATCAGCATTACTTGTTTCTTCATCAGTATCTGAGGACGACATATCTGATTCTACCGACCTTACCTCACTTGTCTCCAAACCTGCATCACCCAATGCAGCATCATCACCTTTCTTTTTCCTTTTCCTTCCCGCACTCCGCTTCCCCATAGCTTCTGATATAATGTAAATAAACTAATGTATATAACACTTATGTTAAATGCAATATTGTTAAACCCTCGTTAAACCCAACTTGTATTTAACTAATAAAAATTAATTATTTAAATAAGTCCGCCTATTCTCTTCGAAGTTCCCGCGCTTTTTTTCGCTTTCCACCTTTTTTTTTTTTTAATTTTGTTTATCCCATTTGGGAAAGGCAAAGGCGTCAACCATACAGCCTAGTCTGTATGCAATAAACTATTGTTATTCATTCTTCTTTTGAATTCACAAATCGCCAAACGTAGAGGTTACATATTCATAAATTGCTTCAAAGCATTTTTCAATGGAAAGAAGTTTTTGTAAAGAGCGCGGTAGATCTTGCTGGTGTTTCATTATTTTTGAAATTTCTTCTAATAAAATGTTTCTTTGCAGGGCAAAAATTGGACATTCGTAAAAAAGGTGATGCAGAGATTGAGGTAAGGTGGTGTTGCACCAGTTGCACGATGGGGAAGAAGTCATGCCTAGCCGGTACAAATGGTCATTGAATCGACCGTGCCCAATTCGCAAACGGCAAATAATAGTAAAAAATCTTCTGTTTATGTAATTGTGTCTATTGAACCAGGGTTGTTTTATTTTATTATTTATTTCTCGATACCACTTCCCTTTTATGAGCAAAGTACTATTCCAGTGTTCTTCCCATAGCTTCAATATTTCTTTCTTGATTAGAGCTGTACAATCAGTATATGAAATTGATATGTTTTTTATAGGTACGTCTAGAGTGTTCATAGTTTTGGCCAGTTTATCTACTTCCTCGTTTCCATATACACCGATATGAGCTGGAGTCCAAAATAATATAATGTCTATTTGATAATTTATTTTTAAATGATGTATCTGATCTCGGATATTATATATTAAATGATTTGTGACTGATGAAAAGGAAGGATTTCTCAAAGCCATCAACACACTCATGCTGTCAGTAATAATAATCCATTTTTTGTATTGGCTGAACTGTTGAATGTAGTTAAGAGCTACAATTATAGCATTCGCCTCAGCAGAAAATATGCTGGCATTTTGGCATATTTTAAAACTATGTCCAGTTTTACTACCTGCATCATACATAGCTACTGCAACACTTACATTCGTCTTTGAACCATCTGTATAAATTGATCGATAATCATTATAAGCCTGTAGACTTTCGTAAACATCATATTTATCTTTAAAATCTTTATGTAGGACAATATGAATGTCACAGAATTTACTAGCATATGAGCCACTATAACAATGTAAAGTAGTACTACAAAATATATTACATTGTTCTTTTAAACTTATAAAATGTGAGAAATTCTTTGAAAGAAAAGTGTTAGTGGAACATACATTTAATTTATTTAAAAGATCATTATTCGAACGCGATAAGAGTTTAAAAAGAAATTTAAGTTTTAAAAATTCAAAGCGAATAACCATTGGTGGTAAATGACATTCGACCTGCATAGAATTTATTGGGGAAGTGTTCATAGCACCTAGTATTAATCGTAAGTTCTTATTCTGTATTTTATCAATAATATCTATGTATTTTGGATCGGAAGCGTAACAAAAGAAAGCATACTCAAAATGACTTCTGACCAAAGCTTTATAAAGCATTAACACAATTTTAGGATCAGCACCCCATTTCAATCCAGTAACGGACCTAATTACATTAGTGGCTTTTAAAGCTCTGCTCACCAAGCAATCAACATATAAATCCCACGTAAGATTTTCGTGAAAAATAACACCCAAGAATTTAACTGAATTATCAATAGGCAAAGTATGATTGCTGTATGTAATATTAATTAGAGGTAGAGAACTGTATTTTGGGCAAAATATTACAACTTTACTTTTTAAAAGGCTAACATTTAAATCAAGTTCTGAGAAGTAATCTGCCAGCTTCACTAGATTATTATTTAATGTTAATTGAATATCTAATACATTAGTACCTTTACAATAAATGACAAGGTCATCAGCAAACTGAAGATTGTTGACTAAATTATTATTAAGAATGGAATTTAGTTTTCTTATATACAAAATATACAGAATAGGACTCAAGATGCCTCCTTGACATACACCTTTGCTCGAAAATCTAGGGCCTAAAAATTTATTATCTATTTTGACATACACTTTTCTATCCGTGAGAAAAGCATATATCCAATAAGCAATTTTTACAGGTAAGAAAGATAATAGAGATTCAAACAAAATACCATGATTAACGTTATTAAATGCACCTTCTATATCAAAAAACACTGCTATTGTATACTCCATATTCTTTTGAGCTGTAGTGACGTCCAAAAAAAAATGTGCTAAGCTTTCTTGAGCCGAAAGTCCTCGCCTAAACCCAAACTGGTTTAAAGGTAAAATTGAGTTCTTTTCTATGAAGAATTCCAATCTTTGTTTGATTAGCTGTTCAAATAATTTACCAGCACAAGACGTTAAAGCGATAGGACGATAAGAATCGGGATGAGATGCAATTTTTCCAGGTTTTAAAATAGGAACCAAGCAGTCCATTTTCCAATTAGGAGGAATTGTGCAATCTTGCCATAAAATATTATAAATTTGTAAACCGCTTTCCACCTTTCCACAAAATTATTGGTTTTTTTTTTCAACGGTTTTACCGGCCATGGCTACAAAGGCCTTCAGCCACAGACTGACTAATAGGGGTACGTTTGAAAACGAGAAATATTTACTCGGGGTAGAATGAATTTCACCCAATAGCGTTCGAGAACCACCCGAGTGAAACCGAGGGTAACCGACCAATTACTCCGCTCGTATTTCTGAACGCTTTTGTAAATGTAAACGCCTGACAGGAGTGAATTTCTCCCGGCTCCCAGTCAGCGTTAAATACCTGACATTGACAGTTGACTGTTCTGTGATCTATGGCTACTGATTTCGTTTTTAGGTCGAAGATAAAGTTTACCAATGTTAAGTAAAGCTTTGTGTAGTTGTAAAATAAAGCAAGTTTGCGTTGCAAAACACAAGAACTCTTCTTTTCGTTTTTAACTGACAGAACCCGTTTGAAAACTCGTGAAGTGCGAAAATCACTCGCTAGCGTTTGAAAACCAGTTAAACTTCTCTTTCTCGCAATATATCTATCCTTTTCTTTTATATACCTGTATGGGTTGGGCCAAGTAAATGATGGTCCGAATAGACTCGAAAACAGTATATTTTCGAAAAATAGGGCACAGAAATTCACAATGAGGAGCGCGGTGTCACGGCTGAAGCGGTTAGCAGTGCTAACCGCTTCCGCCGTGACACCGCGCTTACGTGCTAACTTAGCAGAAATCAGTTACGTGCTAAGTTAGCACGTAACTGATTTTTTGAATTCGTTGAGGTTCAAGTTCAAGCGCTCCCCCCGCGACCCCGCGCAGTTGCGCCATAAACAATAGGCAAAGACAACAGTTACAGAAAACACAGATAATATTATTAACTAATGAACGACACAGACATTAAAATATTTAATATATTTGCGTCGCCTACAATACCTATCAGGCCCTATCCTAATTGGCCATCGCTCGTGCGATGATGCGTTGCGATTTCATCGTGCGATGAAACTGCTCGCGCAATAAGAAAACGTATGTCCTAATTGGCCATCGCTCGTACGATGATGCGTTGCGATTTCATCGTGCTGTTAGGCGGTCAGGCACGGAAGTCTTTAAAAAAAAACTACAATTAATACACAGGGATATATTCCCGAAAAAACTACAGTCACGACTAATATTAGGGACCTCACTTTTACTTCCTTACGCGGACGCGGCTCAAAGACAACTCTACTTTGTAAATGACTGCAATTGCTTTTATTCAAATTGAAATTGCAAGTTAAGCATTTCCGTGCCTACTTTTACCGCTCAGAACTAGGGATGTTACGAATGTCATATTTTCTACATTCGCGAATGCGAATGCGAATGCGAATGTTTGGAGTGCGAATGTTGCGAATGCGAATGTTTACTTTAGATATCAAATCAGGTAATTAAAAAAAACAAATAAATGAATTATTAATCATTTTTATTAGGTAATTAGAAAAAACTGACGGATATACCACTTTAGGTAGTTTTAATTAGCTTTAAGTGATAGTGACAGGCACAAATTCAATACTCAAATTTCAAAAGCGGAATATTGTATTCGCCATATTTCACTTTTTTTCCCCAGTGACATGGGAAACTCTGTCAAATTAGTTAAAACACCACAAAAAATAACACAATACACTTGTTTACTTCACCTTATGTTTAAATTACGAATAACTAACACGCAACTAACAAATCAAAACAAGTAACTGCATGCATACAATCCGCGTGAAAGAAATGTCAAATGCTTTCTTCCTGTTGGTCGAACGAAAACGAATCAAAACGTCATGACGGCTCCAAACATTCGTCCAACACTCCCACTGTTCGTCCAACCTTCCACGTGTAGAGAGATAGTTCGTGTATGTTGGATGGTGTTGGTTCGTGTTGGCTCGCGATCGGTCCGATGGCGGTAAATTGTACTCAGATCAAAGGAGTTTGCCAACTCGCACGAACATACCCTCCACACATCAGTGTTGTCTGTTTACTCGGGCGAGGCAGACATATCTGACACGCAGCGCTCTCGTTATTAATTAATTTGCGATTTAACTTTAGCATGACTTAGTGAATTAATGACACCGTACTCTTGTTTTTGGAGTTATATGAAAGCGAACCGGTGCTATGGAATCCGAAGCATCGTCGTCACAAAGATAAAATAGCCCTACACGATGCTTGGTTGAGGATTTCGGAGTCTCTTAATAAACCAGTGGAGTCCTTATTGACGGCATATCGCAGGCATGCTAGAAAGAAGAAGCAATCTATAGTGTCAGGTGCTGGGATAAATGACATAATTATGAACCTTCGTGGTTTGCATATTCGTTAATGGAACGTTTTTTTTTTGTTTTACGTCGGCTATACACTTCTAAAAAATAATAACATGCACTCATTAGGTGTAGCGCAGAAGCACCTATCAGTTCAACGTCCTCCATAGTGAATGAGGTTGGCTAGTGGCCTATTGATGTGTGGAGAGTCTGTTTGATCGATCGTGAGTTGGACGATGTTGGTGTCAATGTTGGAGTGTTGGAGTGTTGGACGATAGTTTGGAGCCGGCATGATGCCGGCCGATGCCGGCTCCAAGCTATCGTCCAACACTCCACATATTGGGAAGACAACAACAAGCGCCGCACGGCTCAGTAGCGCGGCGACCGCGCGATCGACGACACGTCACGCACGACTTCCGTATACATTCGCATTCGCAAAACATTCGCATCATTTGATGCGAATGCGAACGTTGAAGCGAATGTTTAAAATGATGCGAATCATTCGCTTATGCGAATGCGAATGCGAATATTCGTAACAACCCTACTCAGAACAGTGCGATGAAACTGTCACGATGCGATCACTCTCGAAATGGCTCTTGACAGAGATGCAGTTATTGCTTTCGAGTAATATTCCTCTAATCATAAATAGTATTAAAAAAGAAAACGTAGGCCACATAATATAAATACAGAAATAAGCGCGGTGAATTTCGCAATCAGTATTTCGACGTACGAAATAACGAAGATTTTTACGAATATTTATCTATGACAAACAACAGAAACCTTTCATTACATCTGTAATGGAATACGCAGCGATTGTAATCGTAAGGTTACAAACTTTAAAAGACCCATAATTGTGGAAGAAAGATTTCTGTTAACATTGAGGTAAGTTTCTTTTATGTATTTATTTTTATTATTTGCATTTACAACGCTATAAATATTTGTTTCAAATAAATTCTTAAATTAGAAAAAGGTATTTTTTTTGTCTCAGCTCTTTCGCGGACAGGATTCGAATCTGCATCCTCGAGTAACCGGTTCGATGTTCTAAGACAATATTACAAGGTAGCACGCACTTCATTAATTAGGTCTTCTTCAAATGTCATGTTGAACCACACCACAGAACCAAACCGAACGACCTAATAACACAAAATGGCGGGCCGGTCGGTGGACGTACCCCTCCCTTGCCCCTCGCCGCTTGGTCGCGTGAGCCAATTAGGACATTCAGTACAGCTCAAGTATGTTTGATCGCACGAACGTCCGATTTAACAATGCGTCGATGGTCGTGCGATGAAAACTAAACAATTTGGTCGTATCGCATAATCGCGCGACCGCCAAATAGGACATTCAGTAGAATCAGTATGTTTGATCGCACGATCGCGCGAACAGTTTCATCGGACGCACGCATTATCGCACGAGCGATGGCCAATTAGGACAGGGCCTCAGCCAGCGCTATTAGCGCGCTCAAACTGTTGCTAATAGCGCGAAAACTCCCGAAATGTTGTGAGCGCACTAACGTTAGCCGGCATGGAGAATGGAGAGCCACATGACGTCATCATTTACGCCATATAGAACTAACCGCGCTAATGCTCTGGTGTGAAATGTACTGTAAGCAAACCTTCAATCTGACTGTAACACCGTTTTTTCTTAAAATTTCGTAAAACACTAATTTTGCAAAAACACTTTGGTTTCACTGTAGTTTTAACACAAATTTCACAACTAAAATCATTATTACAATAACTTTGTCAATTAATTTCACAATATCAATGTCAATTTGATAATTGTATTTTCGGTTCAAAATGAATTACCTGTTTTGGATGAGCAGAGGGGAAACAATGTTGTAATTAAAAATCCACAAAATAAAAGTACCTACTGCAAAGCAATCGAAAGCAAAATAACCTACCGTAACCTTTTAAGGCGACATTAGGGTTTGATAAATTGATACGCTAAAAAAGGGTCCGAAATCGTAAGCATGCTGATAGCGCTTTTAGTGTGCTTTTTAATTATTATCGTTAGCACTGGAGCGCGTTCAGAGCCTGGGATGGGAGTGACACGTCAGTGACACGTTGCAACCATCTGTTGAATAAATTAAACACGCCAATATTTCCGTGCTTTGCTTAATTTTCCTGACTAGGTACCTATTTCAGGCGGAAGGGTCCTTGAGTGACGGCCACGTACCGGGAAACGCAGCGTTAGTAGGCCCCCCACAAGGTGGACCGACGATCTGGTGAAGGTCGCGGGAAGCCGCTGGATACGGGAGCAGTATTGGTTAACCCACTATTTGGTCAACAAATTAACTGTAAAGCACACCTAGGAAGCACTGAATACTTTGTGGAAAAATAAAATATTAAAATAAAGTTTGCTAAAACATTATAGGTATTTCAGTGACAGAGAAAAATCAACAACAAAAATAATATGACATTTTGTCATAAATTCATAACGAAAGTTCTAACGAGTAGATAAAATTGCATCAAAAAATATTTAGTCCAATGAGTGAATCTTCTTGTTCTAACAAGCAGGGTTGTGTAGCTAGAGTCGAATCTGAGGTAGGGCAGCATTGGTTACAGGTAGGGCGGAAATAAAAAAAAATCATAATTGATCTGCCCTCGAAGCACGAGCTCCTAAATCAATCACCATGTATATGTAAATGTACATCGATGTACATTTACATATATACATTGTTTACGCTCGAGGAAGAGCGAGTGGCAGCACTGCATTATAGTCTGTGCAGTGAGAGCCTTTTGGCGGCCGGCCGCATGTAACATGTCAGTTGAGTCGAGTCGAAATGTCATGACATTGAAAGAGGTTAGGACCGGGCAGATATAACAAATAGTATTGCGCGGCGCACCAAGTGATTGTTGGTGCGAGGTTCCGCCAAGTTTTAGTGCCGGTGAAAGTGTAAATGCATCAAATCTTTTATCGGTGAGTTCGGGTATTGGTGGCCTAATAGGCAAGTGTACCATCCGGTTCGGTCAGAAAGCAACCCTTCAGGAGCCGCGACTTCCTTCGAGCTAGCTCAGGAAGTCCACCGGCTACATACGGAGACCAATTGGAATAGGGGTAAGCCACAATGTTTTCTATGAGCTGGTAGTTATAAAAATCAGCAGTTTAATTCGGTGAAACGCCGACGTGGTGGAGTCTACTTTGGGCACCACCATCTTTTGGTAGCAGAGCGTGGTTCTTAGATTTGATTGATTGATTAGTATTTGATTAGTATTGTACAATTAATATTGTAATCTTGTTGGTTGTCCAAACGGGCAATACATATTAATTGGTTTTGATTGCTGATTTTAAACCGACTACAATCTCATTTGTGGACCGATCTCCCTAACTAGTTGTCATTGTCATTGTATATGAAAAATTGGGGTTAAATGCCTTTTGTTGTTCTAGTTAAGTTCTAGCATTTACCTATATTTGATTTTGGTTTGTTTTTTCATATCTTTGTTTTGCCCTTGAATATTTTGTTTGTTAAGTTGTAAACTTATACTTGAATTTAATTTGTTTAAAAGATTTTGCTGCTAAATGACTTTGCTGTTGTTGTAATACACTATTTTGCCGTGTTAAGTTTTAGCATTTACATTTGATTTTGTTTTGTTTGCCTTTGAATATTATGTTTGTTAAGTTATTGACTTAATACTTGAATTTAATTTGTTTGAAAAATTCTGTTGTTAAATGCCTTTGTTGTTCTAGTTAAGTTCTAGCATTTATACTTGATTTTGGTTTGTTTATATATTTTGTTCTGCCTTTGAAGTTCCTCCCGATCTGTTTTATTGTCTGCGGTTGTCGGTCTGTTTGTCCGTGTATTATTATAGTGTTTATTAATTTTGGTGCAAAATGGTCCCGCCAGTCAGCCCGCTTAGTGGTGCCCGCGCGGGTGCACAAAAGATTTTGAGATGGTTTGCTAGTGCCGTCGCTTTGGTAGACCGACCAGACCGAGAACAGGCCTTGTTAATTCGGCATGAGGGAGTACCTGCTCGCTTGAAGGAATTGGAGCAGCTTTTCGTTGCTCATCAACAATATCTGCTCGACCACCCAGCCGAGGGTGCCGCTGAGTTGCGGGCAGTCGACCAATTTAATGCCGATTATGATCAGTGTTTTGAACAGGCGGATGTGATTATAAACAAGGCTCAGGCAATCCTATCCGCCCGGAGGGGTGAGTCGTACACGCCCGGGGAGGTCAAGCCTACCCCGGCCGGCTTGCTGGGCAGACTGCCCACTTTAGACATCCCAACCTTTGATGGGAACCTGGCTTCTTGGATGGGGTTCATTAACCTCTTTGATAGCCTGGTTCACTCGAGGGACGACCTGTTCCCTAGCCAGAAATTGGCCTATTTGCTCTCTGCCTTACGTGGAGAGGCTGGTGTGCTTGTCCAGCATCTACCTGTCAACGATGACAGTTATGAGATTGCAAGGGCGTTGTTGACCGCCCGGTATCAGAATGTTCGCTTGCTAGCGGACACACATGTGGCTGCCATTTTAGGGCTGCCACGAGTATCGCGGGTCTCCTCATTGAGGAAGGAGATTTTGAACCCGCTGCTAAGCGCTATTAATGCGCTCAAACGACTTGACCTACCGGTGGACCAGTGGTCCTTCATATTGCTCCACCTCATCCTCAATAAGCTTCCCATGGAGATGAAGGGGCGCTTTGAACAAAGATACGGGGGCAATAGTGCCTCGTACCTCCCCCCCTTCTCGGATCTCCTCAGATTTTTGGAGGATGAGTGTCGGATGACCGACCACTTGGATCTGGCTCCTATACTGGGACCGAGTACAGGCCGCTATGAGGCAACCCGGGCAGCGCCACGGAGAGAGCGCCGCCCGCACAAGCAGTATACTGCAGTGCGGCAGAACTCTCCACACGGGGAGAGGCCGAGGCCTTGCAAGTGTTGCAAGCGGGATGGCCATCGTTTGCCGGCCTGTCCCAAATTTGTTGGCCTACGCACCGAGGGGCGTAGGAATATGGCCAAGCAGCGGAATTGGTGCTACCGCTGCCTGGGGGCTCATATGGCATCGGCTTGCCCCCACCCACGAGATTGTCACTGTTGTGGAGGAGCCCATCACCCCCTCTTGTGCTTTAATAATAAAGACACTCGTGAGGTGGTGAGAGAGAGGGACTCGCACACGGGCGGGGGCCCCCGTAGGTCACCCACATCTCCGAGGGGATCGGAGGGGCGTGCCACCCCTCCGCGGAGATTGGACAGACGCCCCCCCTGCCGTGAGAGGATTGGGCGCTACACCCCCCCTACGGGCGGGGGGGATCGACGCGCCGCTTCTGAGGCGCCACCGCGGGATTGGGCCGCGGTAATTAGGGAGCCACGCCGGGAGCCGATACGCTTCTCTCCCCCTCTGATGGAGAGACCTCGTTTATCGCAGGCTCCCCCAACTTTCGCCCATCATGGGCACCGCCCGGCCCCCCGATGCCGCTTTGATCGGGGCCAGTACGTGCCGGATTGGGACCCGCTCGAGCGCCTTGAGCACCCTATTCCTCCGCCGCGCACGCATTTTTCCTTGAACCCCCCTTCCCCCCCGTTGCGGGGAATGCGGGAGGATTTTCATTGAACCAACTGTCGGCTGCAACCACCCCACAGGAGCAGGTGCTGTTACCAACAGCCTCCGTACAGGTGTGGGGCCCGAGGGGCACCTTTGTTTTAGTTCGCGCCCTTTTGGATACGGGAGCTCAGGGTTGCATTGCCTCCAGCTGGCTGGTCCGGCAGTTGAGTTTGAACACATCTCCATACCTTGAATCGGTACGGGGAATCGGAGACCTTCGGATCCCGGATCCGATCGGTCAGGTTTTGTTCTCCTTCTCCCCCCACTTCTCTTCAGCGCCCAAAATTGGCGCTACCGCGATTGTTTATGAGAAGGTTGTTGGTCAGCTTCCGCAACAGCACGTTTCGCGCGCTGTCGTTGATGCGACATCAGGATTGACCTTGGCTGACCCTTCCTTCCACCGAACCGGTCCGATTCACATATTGCTCGGTGCCGATGTTCTAGGCCGCGTGCATTGTGGGAAGAGGAGAGAGTTACAGAAGGGTGGGCTGGTAGCCTTATCTACATCGCTTGGGTTTGTAGTGATGGGACCAGTTAGGCATAACCCACCATCTCCATCGGTGGACAGTTACATAACTGTTAGCTCCATCTTATCGGATGTCCTTCAACGGTTTTGGGAGGTGGAAGAGCCACCTACCGTGAAGCGAGTGAACCCCTTGGAAGAGGAGTGTGAGTTGTTCTACCAGAACAATACAGGTCGCCTTCACTCGGGACGGCTGATCACTCGTTTGCCCTTTTTGTCAGTTCGCCCCTCACTTGGCAGCTCCCGGCCGTTGGCCGAGAAGCGGCTGCTGTCCATGGAGCGTCGTATGTGTAGGGACTCCGACCTCAAATAGAAGTATGTCGACTTCATGCGAGAATATGAGCAACTGGGGCACATGTCGGTCTCGCGACTGGACTGGCGAAACGAGGAACATAATTTTCTTCCTCACCACGCGGTTTTGAAACCTTCCACTGGGAAGATACGCGTTGTTTTTGATGGGTCAGCTCCCACGTCTACCGGAGTTTCGCTGAATCAATGTCTGCATGCTGGACCGAAGTTGCACCACGAGGTGGGCGATGTATTGACCAACTTCCGTCGCCATGCCGTCGTCTTTGTGACCGATATCCGGATGATGTTTCGGCAGACTGTGATTCACCCGGACGATAGGCGATATCAGCTCATATTATGGAGGGAGGATCCCAGAGATCCCATGCTGGTCTACGAGCTGAACACCAATACATACGGTTTGCGTTCGAGCCCCTTTGTGGCAATTCGCTCACTTGTGGAACTCGCTGAACGTGAGCGGTTACGATACCCTCGCGCATCCTTGGTTCTCAAGGAGGATGCATTTGTGGATGATATTTGTACGGGCTCCTCTAGTGTCGAGGAAGCCTTGATTTTGCGAGATGAACTAATTGCTCTTCTCGGGGCTGGTGGTTATGAACTGAGGAAGTGGATGTCCAACTCATCTCAGCTTTTGTGTGACTTGCCAGACGACCACCAGCAGGAGCCTCATATTTTTGAGAATGCCAACACTCCAGATTTACTGTCTGTTTTGGGAGTGCAATACAGACCTGTCCAGGACACGTTCACCTATCGATTGGAGCTGCCAAGCCCCAAGGTCTGGACGAAACGGTTAGTTTTGTCTACAGTAGCTCGTACCTTTGACCCAAATGGCTGGATTAGTCCCGTAGTGTTTTGGATGAAGTGCTTCCTACAGGAACTTTGGTCAGCCGAAATGTCGTGGGATGAGCCCCTCTCGGGCCGTTTGCTGCGAGATTGGGAGTCCTTCATGTCATCTCTCCCCGACATTAACCGTGTTAGTATCCCTAGACATATACTGCCTAAGGGACGGTTTACGGCCAGCCTTCATGGCTTTTGTGACGCGTCTGAGAGTGGATACGCAGCCGTCGTATATATCCGGACGGTCGATGATAAAGGAGCTGTTAAGCTCCACTTGCTAATTGCTAAGAGTAAGGTTGCTCCACTTCGGACTCGATTAACGATTCCGAAGTTAGAATTGTCTGGAGCTACTCTTCTGGTTCGTTTGATGAACCACGTTGTTGACACCCTGGGACGTAGTGTGGACTTTGAGTCGCTCTTTGCTTGGTCCGACCTTCAGGTTGTCCTGTGTTGGATTAAAAACTCCGTCCACTCCCTGGAAGTATTTGTGGCCAATCGGGTATCCCAAATACAGGCCTCGAAGGCCACGTTGATGTAGCGCCACGTGCCAGGTGAAATAAACCCTGCTGACTGTGCATCACGTGGCAGCGAAGCCCCTCAGCTTATTGACCACACTCTGTGGTGGGGTCCCAAATGGTTGTTACAGCCGTCTTGGCCTTCCACACCAGCTGTGGTGAAGGTACCAAATCCGGGCTTGCGTGTTCACGCTGTCGAGACTATGGCGGCTCCAGAGCGGGAATTTTTATTAGACCGCTACAGTTCTCTGGACAAGTTGCTCGGCGTGACCGCTTGGATAAGAAGATTTATACGAAATTGTCGCCGGCCTCAGGACAAAGATTTGTGTCCGGTCCTCTCACCGCAGGAGCGCCAAGATGCTCTTTTGCATTGGGTGCGTATGACCCAGTCTAGAGCGTTTGAACCGGAACTTAAGATTTTCCGTACCGGGACATCCAAATTAAAGGGACCTTTGGTGCATTTGACTCCCTTTCTGGATGATAAGGGATTGTTGGGTGTAGGAGGCCGATTGAGGTACGCTAACTTGCCTTATAGATCACGTCATCCCCTGTTGCTCCCCAAGGACGGACCATTGGTGCGATTGTTGATCATTGATCGCCATGTGAAGAATGCTCATGCCGGATGTAATGCATTGACCGCGCTCCTCCAACGGGAGTTTTGGATTTTGTCAGCGCAAACAATAATCCGATCTGTAATCTTTCGATGTCTGCCCTGCTATCGTTTTTTTTTTTTTTTTTTTTTTATGTAAGGCCCGGCAAATGACCTCCTCCCGCCTGATGTAAAGCGGTGAAAGAGGCCCAAATGAGTTGACAGATAGAGTAGGGACGACATCCACTATCCTACCTGCCCGCCCCTTGCCGGCCTAAAAGATGCTTTTTCACACCTCTTTTGAAGGAACCCATGTTGTAGGATGGAGGAAACACGTGCGCAGGTAGAGAATTCCAAGTGTGGGATGAACGACAGAAGAAGGAATCTTGGAATTTCTTGGTACGGTGTGAAAAGGAGGACACAGTGTACGGATGACTCCGAAGGCCCTTACGCGTGTTTCTGTTAAGGAATGGAGAGGGAGGGATAAGGTTAAAGAGCTCCTCAGAGCATTCCCCATGGAACATTCGGTAAAAGGCGCTAAGAGAGGCGATGTCACGACGAAGTTGCAGAGGCTCGAGGGTGTTAGTTGCCTCTACATCGCCAATTATTCGAATAGCGCGACGCTGCAATCTGTCCAGAGCATCGAGGAGGTACTGAGCGGAGCCGTCCCAAAGGTGCGAGCAATATTCCACGCAAGACCTAACCTGAGTTTTATACAACAGGCATAGTTGGTCCGGCGCAAAATACCTACGCACCTTGTTTAGGACACCGAGTTTCCGTGAGGCAGCAGTTATAACGGATTCGATGTAGTCTCTGGGGTTCAGATCGCAGCGAATGTTCATTCCGAGCAAGGTGATGTTACTCTGTGTGTGAAGGGTTGTGCCCTGAAGAGAAGGAGGGGGGAGGAAAGGTGACCTTTTCGCCGAGAACGCGCACACCTGTGTTTTCTTAGCATTGAACTCGACAAGATTGTTGGAACCCCATTCGGAGATGAGGTCCAGCGTCCTGTTGAGCTCAATGATAAGATTCTGCCTCTCCCTATCAATATTGCCACGAGCAGCCCCTGAGCTTCCGTGATATCCCCCATGCACTGTACTGTCGTCTGCATAGCAATGTATACTTCCCAAGGAAAGCATGTCATTGATATGCAGAAGAAACAATGTTGGGGATAGAACGGAGCCTTGTGGAACACCAGCATTCACTGCCACGAACCGCGAAGCGCAGCCGTCAACGACAACGCGAATTCTACGCTCGTGGAGGAAGCTGGCAATCCACGTACAGAACTGAGCGGGCAATCCGTATGCCGGAAGCTTGGAAAGGAGAGCCTTGTGCCAGACTCTATCAAAAGCTTTGGCGATGTCGAGACTAATAGCCACAGACTCGCCGCGCTTATCGATAGATTCACCCCATTTGTGCAAAAGGAACGCCCCGAGACGATGCAGCCCCAAATGGGTGATTTGCCTGCTGATCGTGTGAATGAATCGATGACCTTCTTAGGAGTTGGAACTGATTTCGCGGGACCGTTCACTATAAAAACGTCGCGACTCCGTAATGCTAAGACTGAAAGGGCTTACTTGTGTGTGTTTGTTTGTTTGGCCACTAAAGCCGTTCATTTGGAGGTGGTGAGTGCACTCACCATGGACGCTTTCTTAGCAGCGTTAGGCAGATTTGTTTCCCGCCGAGGACTGCCATCTCTAATTCGGTCCGATTGTGGGACGAACTTCAAGGGCACTGATAGACATATAAGAGAAGTTTGTGAATTTTTAGTTAAAAATAATATTGAGATCGGATCCACACTCTCCCGTAGGGGGGTAACATGGCGATACTCCCCGCCGTCTTGCCCTCACTGGGGAGGGTTTTTGGAATCTGTTGTAAAGGCCGCCAAGACTCACCTTCGCCGCGTTATTGGGGAGACTATTCTCACGTTTGAGGAACTCGCGACGGTGTTTGATAAGATTGAGGCGGTTCTCAACTCGCGTCCGTTATGTCCGTTGTCTACCGACGCGAACGATTTGCAGGCCCTCACGCCGGGCCATTTCTTGATAGGCAGACCACTTAACGCCCTGCCCGAGTATCCTTATAGAGATGTCAATCCAGGACGCCTTTCGCGGTTTGAGTTGCTCCAGCAGCTTACCCAGAGCTTCTGGCGCCGCTGGCACCTTGAATATTTACACATTTTGCAACAGCGCGTTAAGTGGTCAGATAAGACAAACCCACCGAGGGTTGGAGACCTCGTGTTAGTGAAGGACCCAAACCTGCCACCCTTACGTTGGCGTCGCGGACGCATTGTCCAACTTACTCTAGGGTCTGATGGTGTGCCCAGGTTTGCCGAGGTCCTAGTTGGGGATTCTGTTTTGAAGCGCGCGGTCGCTACTCTTTCTCGTCTCCCCTTAGACTGATTTGGCGGACAGTCCGGGACTGTCCGGAGCGGGGGGATGTTTACGCTCGAGGAAGAGCGAGTGGCAACACTGCATTATAGTCTGTGCAGTGAGAGCCTTTTGGCGGCCGGCCGCATGTAACATGTCAGTTGAGTCGAGTCGAAATGTCATGACATTGAAAGAGGTTAGGACCGGGCAGCAATAAAATATAATTTAAGATTTAACAAATAGTATTGCGCGGCGCACCAAGTGATTGTTGGTGCGAGGTTCCGCCAAGTTTTAGTGCCGGTGAAAGTGTAAATGCATCAAATCTTTTATCGGTGAGTTCGGGTATTGGTGGCCTAATAGGCAAGTGTACCATCCGGTTCGGTCAGAAAGCAGCCCTTCAGGAGCCGCGACTTCCTTCGAGCTAGCTCAGGAAGTCCACCGGCTACATACGGAGACCAATTGGAATAGGGGTAAGCCACAATGTTTTCTATGAGCTGGTAGTAGGTTATAAAAATCAGCACTTTAATTCGGTGAAACGCCGACGTGGTGGAGTCTACTTTGGGCACCACCATACATAGTGATTGTTTGTGAAAATGAAAATAACAATTGTATCGATTTTTGACTAAAACACTTCACTTAACCAAACTACAAACAAACATAATTAATCTCTATTTTAGGTTTATTTTAGTTTAAAAGGGGATTCCCTATACTATAGATTGCAATATAGCCCATATTGCAATCTATGGTACAGGGAATCCCCTCTGGATCACAGATATTACCTCTCATCTCACCTAACAGGCGGTCGCATGCGACCGGTGTGACGTCACATATTTTACAACTAAAGCATATTTTTCATTCTGTAAAAAGCAATGTATTAATTTATAAATTTTCTTTCGTGAGGGTATTTTTCAATTTCAATTATTGAATAGCGTAAAGCCACACCGGTCGGATGCGACCGGTTGGCGGCTGATGGGTTCTCGTATAATTAAATAGACCCAGCGATGTGATGGCGCTTCAAATGCCATCTATACACAGAACTGTTAAAGCAAAGAGGCTTGTCTATAGTAATCTCTATGCACGCATATAACTGACGGATCTAGATGATGTGCCGGGTTGTGTCATGGTACTCGAACTTAGAATGTGTATTTGTTTACCTTTATAATAATATGCTCTAGTTACAAATAAATCTCTATAAAAGTACTCAAGAGTGTTGTCTGATTCCCCTTCGATCCAAAACCTCTATCAGGTTATGGGCCCAGTGTAAATTTTAGGACAACGAAGAAAAATGAGTAGCGAAGGCGAGAATACTAAAACTAATGCATACGAGAGATTGCAGAGTTCTCGTGATACAGGTAACATGAGTACGAACACACCAGCAATAGAGAAACTTGATGGTAGTTCAGATTATAATACTTGGAAATTCATGATGGAGTTATATCTTATCCATGATGATCTATGGGAGTACACGATGAACACACCTGATGCAAGTGACACACTAGGCTGTAAACGTGACCAAAAGGCCAGGGCGAGAATCTGCTTGATGGTAAAGCCGCACTGTTTAGTTCACGTTCGGCAGGCTAAATCAGCCAAAGAGGCATGGAATGCTTTAAAGACCGCATTTGAAGACAAAGGGTTGAACAATAGATGCAGGTTGCTATCGAAGTTAGTCAGTCTGAAACTTGAGCACTTTCCGTCAGTTCGTAACTATGTAACTGAAATTATGTCAGTAGCCCAACAGCTTAGAGACATTGGAAAGGAAGTAGATGACGAAATGCTCGCGGCACTGATGCTTCAAGGTCTAACGGAAACATTTCAGCCTATGAGGTTAGCTATAGAGAATTCTGGAGTTGATTTGACCACGGATTATATAAAAACGAAACTCTTACAAATGGAGGACTCATATAACTCTGTTCCAAGCACAAGTTCCAATAACACTGCATTGCTTTCATCTGATATACGTCGAAAAACAAAGAAGCATTTGCAAAAGAAGACTCATAAGATCAAATGCTTCATATGTGATGGACCGCATAAAGCTAAGGAGTGCAGCATGAATCCAAAGCAAAAGAAGAATGCCTTAACGTCGTTTGCGATGGCGACACCCGGAATAGAGGAAGACTGGATCCTAGATTTGGGCGCGTCGTATCATATGACCTACAGAAGAGATTGGCTTTCTAATTTTAGGCAGTGTGAGAGGCGAATACAGATAGTATGTGCGAATGGAGCGAAAATGTACAGTGAAGGAATAGGAGACGTGGTAAATGTATTGGGTATGAATATAAATAGAGTTTTATATGTACCTGAAATAAAAGCTAACCTTTTAAGTGTAAGTAGTATCATAAGTAGAGATAAGATAGTTGTATTTAATAAATTGGGCTTTAAAATTATGAATGATGACGAATGCAAAGTTGAGGGTATGGTTTCACATGCAGGGGTTTCTGAGAATGGTGTATATAAAGTGAAATATCTTTCGCAGGATTCACAGGCTCTAACTTCAACAGTTTCTGATAAGATGGTATTGTGGCATAGGAGGATGGGTCACCTTGGAGTAAGGAACCTAAAGCTATTAAAAGACAAAATGTCACATGGGGTAAGTTTTCCTAATAATGTAGTTAAGCTAGAGTGCGAAGCATGCGTCATGGGAAAACAAACTAAGCTGCCGTTTACGAAATCTGGTGCTAAGAGAGCAAAAGAAATGTTAGAGTTAATACACAGCGACGTTTGCGGACCCATGAGTAATGAAACGTTTGAAGGGTGTAGATACTTTCTGACATTTATTGACGACTTCACAAGAAAGACATTTGTTTATTTTTTAAAGGATAAGGGACAAGTGTTTGAGAAATTTGCTGAGTTCGTGACACTTGCTGAGAGACAAACGGGCAAGAAGGTTAAAATACTCAGATCGGATAACGGTAAAGAATTTGTGAATAGTCGCATGAACGATTTTTGTAATGCTAGAGGAATTCGTTATCAGCTCACTGTAGAGTATACTCCTGAGCAGAATGGGGTAACAGAGAGGGCAAATAGAACTATTTGCGAAAAAGCCAGAACTATGTTAGAAGAGAGTGGCTTAAGAGAATTTAAGTGGCTTTGGGCCGAAGCAGTTAACACTGCAGTATATTTAAAAAATAGATCGCCCACCATAGCCGTGAAAAATATGACGCCAGAAGAAGCTTGGTCTGGAGATAAGGTTGATTTAAGCCTAATAAGAGTATTCGGGTGTAGGGCATACCTTCATGTACCGGATCAAAAGCGAAAGAAATGGGACTCTAAGAGTAAGCAATTGGTAATGATTGGTTACTGTGAGGATACAAAAGAATACAGGCTGGTAGATCCTAATGACGGAAAATTTTTTAAAGGTAGAGATGTTATATTTTTTGAGAGCAAGAAATACAACACCGATGAAAAACAATCACAAGATGACCCATCAACTGAAGCAACAGTGATTGATCTAGAAAGAGACTTAAACTCTGAACAAACGTCACCAGAGATAGATGTAGAGGTTCAAAAGCAGGTTCATAGACGAAGAGTAGAGGATGAGACTGGTGAAAATGAAGATAATCTGAGGCTGACATATGATGAGAGAGACGATGTAGATGCAGAGGTATTATCGCAAATGCAGGAAACGGAGAATCTTGAACAGCAGAGCAGATATTCGAAAAGAGAAAGGAAACAAAAGCAGTTTCCAGATTTTATCACATATCAAGCCACCTCGTTTTCCGAAGATCCTCTTACAGTTCAAGAAGCACTATCTAGAGACGATAGAGATATGTGGAAAGCAGCAATTGAGGAGGAGCTCGAAGCTATTAAGAAAAATAAGACATGGGTACTAGTAAAAGCCCCGAAGTCGTGTAACATCGTTGACTGTAAATGGTTATTTAAAGTCAAAGAAGAGGCGAGGGGTAAGACTAGATACAAGGCACGACTTGTGGCAAGAGGCTTCAGTCAAAAGAGAGGAGTCGATTATTTTGACACATTTTCCCCTGTAGTGAGGCACAGTTCACTGAGAGTTTTGATAGCTTTAGCAACTAACATGAACCTCAATATCGATCAGATGGACGTTAAAACTGCTTTCCTGAACGGAGACTTGTCGGAGACTGTATATATGAGGCAACCTGAAGGCTTTGAGGAGAAAGGCATGGAGAATTATGTCTGCCTCTTACAAAAGTCATTGTACGGACTCAAACAAGCTCCTAGAGCTTGGAACACGAAATTACACACGGTGTTGTTTTAGCTAAAGTTCAGGAGATCTGAGAATGAACCTTGTGTCTACTCTAGATCACAAAATGGTAATGTTATTATTATTGCAATATATGTAGATGACATCTTGATCTTTTGGAATAACAGACCGGAGATGCTGAAGGTTAAGGAAGACCTGAAAGCTAATTTCGAGATGAAAGATCTAGGGAAAGCTGAGCTAATGTTGGGGATTAACATAGAACAACATTCTGATGGTATAAAGCTGCATCAGAAAAAGTATATTGAGGACTGCAAACCAGTGGTAACACCATCTGTTACAGGACAAAGACTGGAGAAACCATCACACGGTAAAGCACCAGATGTAAAGATTCCTTTCCGAGCGCTCATAGGTTCGTTAATGTACTTATCAGTATGCACACGACCTGACATCACACATGTTGTAAATTCACTAAGTCAGTTCAATGAATGCTATGAGGAACAACACTGGATTGCAGCTAAGAGAGTCCTAAGGTACCTGAAAGGTACTAAGAACCTTGGACTTAAGTATTCCAATAAGAAACAAGGTGAGTTGATTTTAGGGTACTCCGATGCTGACTACGCTGGAGACAGTGATCGTAGATCATACTCGGGTTCAGTATTCCTTATTCAAGGAGAAGCTACATCGTGGCAAAGTACAAAGCAGCGTACGGTAGCTTTAAGCACTGCAGAGGCAGAGTATGTAGCTTTGTCTGAAGCCACAAAAGAAGCTGTATTCCTGAGGCGTTTCTTGGCGGAGATGACGGACTACAAGGAGGACAAGACAATGACAATTTTCTCAGACAGTCAGTCAGCTATTGCCATTGCGGGGAATCCAATACATCATCAACGCACGAAGCACGTTGATGTACGATATCACTTTGTGAGGGATATCATCGAGTCAAAGCTGATTAGGTTAGAGTACTGTGAATCAGGTAAGATGATTGCAGACGCTCTCACCAAAGCCCTGCCTAGGGATAAATTTATGTGGTGTGTAAATGGGATGGGTCTGTCCGAGTGAGTTATGAATGAGTTTATGGATATAAATCTTACACGCTACTGTAAGATGTATAATTTGTTATGTGAAGAGCTGGATGTATTCCACCAGAGCCCAAAAACATTTGTTAAAAAAATTAAAGACAATTTAGGAGAACTTGTACTAACGATAGACTAGAACACTGTTACTGTCAGATTAGATAAGAATTAATACAGGCATTATATCCTTTTAACGCACAAGATTTCAATCGCATGCTGTGCGCGGTTGTAATAGAGATACAAATTTATTTTATATTCTTATTTTCTTAGGTGTAACAATTTATGTTTTAGTTTGTATCTTGTAACTGTGCCAAATAATAAATAAATAAATAAATAAATGTAGTGATGTGCACGAGATTAAGGAGGAGTGTTAAAGCAAAGAGGCTTGTTTATAGTAATCTCTATGCACGCATATAACTGACTGATCTAGATGATGTGCCGGGTTGTGTCATGGTACTCGAACTTAGAATGTGTATTTGTTTACGTTTATAATAATATGCTCTAGTTACAAATAAATCCCTATAAAAGTACTCAAGAGTGTTGTCTGATTCCCCTTCGATCCAAAACCTCTATCAAGAACATATAATTTTTATAATATGCAGTGAATGTCACAAACTGTGGTATGTTCGGAAAGTTTAGATACCTATCGCTACAATTTTTTTTATCTCAAACTATTATCAAACGATTTAATTATAATAATTTATCTTAGTTTTTGGTATTTTTAAGGTGGGGCATTGTGATTTCAAGGTAGGGCATTGCCCCACAATGACCCCCCCCCCCCCTAGCTACGGCCATGCGGGAGGCGCAGGACGGATCGGTTTGGATCCCTGGGCGAGGCCTATGTCCAGCAGTGGGCGTCTCTTGGCTGAAATGATGACCCATTTCAATACATTTGGGTGAGGCGCATAAGGTAAAAGGTTGGGAACCCCTGCTCTAAGGTCTTGAACGGGCTGGTTGTTTCACCCGTGCTTCACGCTCGAAGGCATTGAACGGGGTTAGAGCGAAAAGTTGCGAGAATTCTCTGCACGCGCTCCTGTGAGCGCTGTTCTCTGTTTCGGACCGCAGCCATAATCTCTCGTCTGTGAATGATTTGACTTTGATTTGAGTAAACATATTACTTCCTCATCTGTGGTTCTAGACTGGAGGCGCGTTCAGAGCCTACGCTCGAGTGCACTCCGAGTGCACTCTGACAGCAACCGACCCGTTCAGAGCCTCCGGGTAAAAAACGCTCTGACAGGCGGTTATTCTGAAATACTCTTACGTGATTGGATGATATTGGCGGCCATATTCTATAATGTCATCTACTAGAAGGAGAGAGAAATAAAAAATCATGTGAAAGAGGGAGATAAAAGATTTGGTTTGGTAAACGCTCTCGGTTGCATCAGGTTGCATTACCCGGAGCCTCTGAACGCACGGCAGGCGTTGGAATCACCCCTATAACTAGCGGGTCGTTAGTGGAGCGGCTCTGAGACAGTCTCCGCCATTTTTTTTGACGCCATTTTGCTTTTGGGTGCATGTGTGTGTGTCGTGTCGTGTCATTTCATCATAGAAGTAGAACGCACACATTTGCATTTCATTTTTCATTATTACATTGTTGGTTTGTTTAAATCTCTAATTTATCTTCAGATTTTATGTGTTTTAAGCATGTTTTTTAAGATTTTTGACACTCACTGTTCTTGATTCAATAACAGTACCTGTGTGTACGAAGGGATTCGGCAGTTTTATCGGTTTGTTTGCTTGTGATTTTCTAAACTTAATAACTTTTTGACCTTTCATTGTTTCATACTATTTCATGCTAATATAGCTGAGCCCACCTGAGCTACCATAATCTTACTTAAGTTTATCAGATCACCATGGTGACAGTACAACTTGTGCAGAGTACAACTTGTTACTCTGATAATCAGACATCCAGCAACTCTCTTGTAGGCAAATCCAGGTGAAGAACGCTTTCATCTTTGGCCTAATAGTTATTTACCAAAATGTATGAAGTTGAGCTTTCCCATACTAAAAAACGAGCGAACTTTATATTGTTATGAATCCACTAAAATATTTTACAGACCATCGGCTTCAACAGAGGTTACATTTCTGGATGCACATCAATTTTGAAATCGATAAAAACAACTTATGAACACAGAAAAACTAGTGTTATTTTGAAACACAAATACTTGAAGATGAATATCTTGAGTTAAGTATGCAATAAATAACTTCCTCCAAGTGAAATAAATTCAGGAATACTTAAAAATCCAATAATGATAGGTGAGCAAAGTTGTGTAATATTTTTTTCATTAAATAAACAATAGTTTAAAATTAATTTAATATTATGTTTTCCATTAAATAACCTACACTATGTTGTTGTTCAAAATTACATGTAATTTTTTTTTAGATTGAATGAAAATGAAAAACACTTCTTCTCAAAAAGAGTAGCAAAGCTCTGCTAAAATTGATCTTCTGATGGTGCACATGTCTGGGCGCAAGGTGACTTCGGAAGCATAGAGAAGCTCGATATGTTAGAAGCTTTGGTTACTCACCATGGACCTGAATTTCATTTTATCAATTTTATTAATATGCTAAGAACATAAGCCACTGCACAAGCAATGAACAGGACATGAATAACAGAAAGTGGGCTGTCAAAAGGTGATTAATTTGTTTTTGACATAAATATGTTTGCTTATTAACCCCTTGTTTCTGAAAGGCTAATCAGTGATAAAATTAAATATAGTACATTCAAGATAAGAAAGTTCCCTTGACAAATCGATTTTTTCCGTTTCATGCATACTAATTTCCGTGATGAAAAAAATAATTTATCTCCTTAGGTTATTTTTATCAAAAATGTAATAATTAATTCCACATTAAATAAAAACAAGAATATCAGCCTAATTAAATAAAATTATAATTCTAAAGTTTAAAAATAAAATGTTTGTGTAAAGTATAAGTTCCGATTCATGACTCAAATAAATACTTAATTAAACAAATATTTTATCAGAATTATAAATAATTATATTTAACTGGACTGATTTTAATGTGGAATTAATTGTTGCATTGTTGACAAAAATAACTGAAAAAGACATTTTTAAAACATAATATTTTTATTCACGGAAACTGGTATGCATGAAACGGAAAAGTTTGACCTGTCACGGGAACCTTCTTATCTTGAATATGCTATAACAAGCTTAACTTCACTTCACTTCTTGGTTAAGTGGCAACCGGTCGTTTTACACAACCATTACTGCCAAACTCGAGTTTATGGATAAGACACTGTTTCTGAGTTTGCTTTTGTTGACAACGGCCAAAAGTGTGCTATAGTTTTGTTTTGGGTCACCTAAAAATGGACAAAACATGACAATGACACTGACAACAACAATGTAGCAGCACAAATAAAACATTTAATAAAATACAGTTTAAAGTTTAATGTTGATAAATCTTAAGTTAACTGTCAATTGATTCACTGTGTCAGTTGACAGAGCTGCCAAATTTCTTTCAAAATCTATAAGTCAAGATCAGTGTTATACTATATGCCCCTATATTAAAGAAAATATTTCAAAATTGGGTTGGGGTGAATGAAAGGGTGCGCAAGGTCCTTTTTTATGGTTGTATCGTATAGAATAGCTAAAAATAAACACTTTTTATTCTTGTCCATTTTTTCTCAAATCTTATAGTGTGCGAGTAAATCAGCTTTGAAAATCACAATGGCAGCAGGACTTAGAAAAATTTTGAGATGTTGCATATTGCTATTATGACACCTACTTTTTATGGTTGTATAATATAGAATAGCCTAAAATAAACACTTTTTACTCTTATTCACTTTTTCTCAAGTCTTATAGTTTGCGAGTAAATCAGCTTTGAAAATTACAATGGCCGCAGGACAAGAAAAATTTTGGGATGTTGCCTTGATATTAGGACACCTAATTTTTATGGTTGTATCATATAGAATAGCTTTAAAATTAACACTTTTTATTCATGTCAATTTTCTCTCAAGTCTTATAGTTTGCGAGTAAATAAGCTTTGAAAATCACAATAGTCACGACGAAAAAAAAAATGGGATGTTACGTTGCTATTATAACACCTACTTTTTATGGTTATATCAGAAAATGACTAGAACGTGATGAGCAGATCAATACACACTTGTTCACAGTGGCTTTCTATTTCTTGTGTTTAGATTATGAAATCGAAAATTGGTACCAAAGGTTTTATAATTTTTATAGACAAATCAAATTTTCATAATTAGACTGTTCAGCTTAAATCAATATATTAATTTAGTTAAAAATATTTCTTAGAGAAACCTTTGCTTGTGAATTATAAATAGCACCAACTGAAGTCCAAAAATACTTTCTATACTAGCAGCCGAAACCCAGCAGTAATAGCCAATTACATGACACTGAAAATAACTAAGTAAATTTATCTTGCCGTATCAACATAGTAACATGCTTGAATTGTTTTACTACATATACAACAGAACTAGGTCTGTTCGCGAAGGACTATGTTGATCCCACAAACGTGCATCAAGTGTAATACCCAAAAATTTTGTAACTACAATTGATGAGTTCAACGATTCGATTGTATCCACTTTCCTTACATTTGGCCATGAGAATTTAATAAATCTAGTTTTATTTTAGTTTAGTGAACCAATTTGGAACATTTAACTCTGACACAATTATTTAAGAGAATGTGAAAGTTTGATAAACATAATTTTAAAAGCATTACAAAAGGAATGGGTATGCCATTCCTTTTAAATGCTTTTTCAAACTCTAATTAAAATCATTTATATGAATGAATATCATTAATTTATGGAAAACATTTCTTATTGACCTTAACATATTCATCAAAATTAAAAACTAGATTGATTTGTTTGGTTAGATTACCTACTATAAAATTAATTGCTTTTAATGTTAACTTCTTCAAAATGTATTCAAACGTTTTAAACTATTTGCCATTGTCTGCAGAGTTCAATTCTTCAATCTGAAGTTTTGTAAATAATCAATAAAACAAAATTATTTTCAAAAACAAAGTAATGTCTTATATAATTATCTTTTTTGTATCAACAGGTGTACAGATATTGAGAAGTGGAGAGACTAAGATCAGATGGAGAGGCAGGTTATTTATTTTTACTAGGTTTTTCACTGTTTTTCATTTTAGAGTCGTCACACTTTATACAAATGCTTATTTATCTTTTCAGAATCGCAGAGTAAGCACAGCGTTGCATGGCGGAGAATTGTGGGTTCTAATAAGTTCCATTGTGTACGTTTTTGTCATATTGTATGTTAAATTCAATAAAAAGATAATCGCATTTCGTTGTTTTGATTTTTAATAACCTAAAATATTATCAGAATTAAAAAAGTAGATTAGGGCTGTAAATTTATATCGATAATTTTCAGTATGTCGATAATAAGCAGTCGATAGTTTTGCAGCACTATCATTACGGAGCTGTCATTTCACTACGAAACGGCCGCTAGAGGGGTTGATTCCTATCTGTAACAGTAATATAATTTGTGTTCTAGACCATGTTTTTTCAAAAAAGTTGGCTCATGTCGATCGAAATATTATTTTAATTGTTTTTATGTATGGAAAGAACAGAACTAACGTAAAAAATGAGTAAGTGAAATGTATAAAAAGCAAGTTCTCAAACCTTTATTTTATATTGTTCGGGGTACCGTTTAGCATAAAACATGTTTGCAGGTAAAATTTTACAAAACGTTATTGATGTGGATCCTAATGATTCCGATGCTGTGAAGAATGTGCTATCTGATTTTTTTCAAAATCTTCCTAATCATACGGAAGTGGACTGTAGAAAATGGTTACGATCCTTGGAAAATATTTTAAACCGGTATGTAGTATTTATAACCTTATCATTGCATTAATGGTCCCATACAAACTACAACTACTACGTTGCTTGAGAGTTAAAAGTTACTCGTGTTAAAACCTAGCTCTAGACGGTTTCTAGTAAGACTTAATTGTATAGAAATGTGGTAGGTAAATTAAAATTTAATGATAAAAAAGCTTTCTATAGACACCATGGTCCGAGATGTGCAAAAGTTTCTAACATTACCATTTTTATGCCAGAAACTCGGGGGTTGCTCTTTTCAAAGTTTCAAAGGTATATTACTTGTCATAATATAAAACAAAAGAACAATTTATTAATAAAATAGCAATTACACAGTTAGCTAGACATTTAGAAAAAATAATCAAAGCTCCTAACAAGGCCGAGAAATATAACATCCTAAAAAGTACTTAACTAGCTACAGTAGCAGCCTTGCAGCAAGACAAACTTGTTCCCAAAGACTGATGTTACTGTGACTTTTGTCAAATGGTTGAAAACTAATAATCCCATTGGTGGCAAGACCAAAGCCATTTATGGAACCAGAAATGGTGGGTGAAAGTTTGCCTAACCTAACCTAAAGGAGGTTGCCAACAGTCCATACATTTTAGCCTATGTATGTACCTTAAGGTACATGTGTACCAAAATGTAGAGAAAAATTCGAAAGATTCTAAAAAAATATATTATTTCATTTATTTATTTAGATAAAACTACAATTGCTCAATTGTGTTTAGTTTTAACTTCTGGAAAACCTGTAGTGTTTACGAAATATTTTATTTCTAGTTAATTTTTGCTCAAGTTTTAATGTATCATGCACTTATACAAAAAAATCATATCCATGGGATTACATTAATCAAAAGTAAAAAATAATATTTTAACTTGCAAATCAACTCTCTCTGCGCAAGTAACAAAACACCACAAAATTGTTGCTGTTCATGTTTGAATCAACTAAAATATAAAACATCAAAAATGTACAACATGACAGCAATCATATATAAATAAAATAAATGTTACTATCTGTGATCACGGGTTACCAACACAGGAACAATCTATAATTAGTTTCGGAAGGGATTTAGATTAGCAACCCACGATTTATGGGATGGGGGAAGGAGGGGAATAACCCCCTGTACCACTCCCCCTCTCGGCAATGGGTAGTTTTTGAGATATTAATTTTTAAAATTTTAACAAACCTAACCTCATAATGTATGGGAAAAGGTTGGGTTGTGTATTTAATTAAGTTTGTGCCGCTCCTTGAACCTATTTAAGAATAAGAAGATATTAAAATTGGAAGATCAAAGAGTATATGATTTCAGTGGTATAGGTTCCTATAGAATAATATGACGCTCCGCTACACATGGTCATGTTCTGAATCTAACCTAACCTACAGTAGGCAATTACGTCACCTATGAAAATGAAATAATTTTTTTTAAAAAATCTCAAAAAATGCTGCTCTCAACTAGGACATCATTTTTTGGATTTTTTTGAAAATTAATAGTTAATTAAGTAAGTGAGTTCGACACGTATTCTATAACAAAATTTCACGTAATATGTAGTAAGTGAGTGATTTTTTTATTCATATTTAAATCATTCTAATACCATGTGAAACGTCCCTTAAATTTTCCAGGATGATAAAAAAATCACAGTGTATAAAGTACTCATCCTAAAATTGTTGGATTTTGGGACATCCTTTTTCATACTAATCATTTATTTCATTTCAGGCTGCCCAGGTATTGCTCATCACACAGAAAGAATATCGAAGATTACCTAACTAATTTCGTAGATTCTACCAATTATTTTGATGTTATAGAAGCTGCTAAATGTGCTCATGCTTTGCAACAGGTAAAACTTGAACTTTGAAACATATTACAAACTAGCTGATCCGGCAACACCTTGCTGTGGCTCAGTAGTTATAGTATGTGCTTTGTTCAAAATAAAATAAATGTGGGATCAATATTATACTCACATCCTAATGGAATAGACTGAAGCATAATGAAACTGAAACACAACGCCATCTATCGTATTGTTACCCAACTAAATAACTAAGTGTTTTTAAATCATTTAGAAGTAATAAAAAATTACAAACAATTTAATCTGCATTAATAAATATTGAGGTTGATAATTGAGATAAAAACAATTATGTCTATCAAACTACATACATCTGAAATTTCATCCAAATCACTTAAGTGGTTTCAGAGCTTATCCTTATGACATTGTGACATGATCAATGTCTAGTAAACTAGATGTTGCGTGTGCCGGTGGTGTTGTCCATCTGTTGCTTAAATAAAAAGGTTTTTAATTGGAATTAAGTAGTAAATATATTTTTTTTTCAATTAATTTGATTAAAATTTACCTAAAAAAGGCTGTATTATTATTAAAACACTTGTTAGGTTACCCTCCTTAAGAGGTGTGTTCCCAAGCAGCAGCTTTTTATTTCATGAACATTATTAACTTACCTTGTACCCATTACTTTCACGTGATTATGGAAAGCACCGCCATTAATTCTCAGTTAAAATGGTTGACTGGTAGAAAACGACAAAATGGCATTAAGTCCGCCATTTAAGAAAAAAAAAAGAAAAACAGGGTTAATTTTAAAGTACCTACAACCTCGCGGGATTAGATAGCTAGTTCTATGACTTGATAACTCGTTAGATTTTACTTTCAAACAAAAATAATTATTAATTTAATATACCTCTAGAATGTTTGTAACTCTACGCACATCACCGGAATTGTGCGTATTACGCTGTATGGGGGCGGGGTGACGCTAGCACCTTTGGACTTGATCTACGTTTCTACGGCCGTTACTCGGCGTTTGGATGCGCGCGCGTCACACGTCCTTGTGTGCCAAAATCTTCCGCTCCTTATCGATCTTTCTATCGTACGTACCTCAGTGTAAAAAATGATAAGTGAATAATTGGTACCTAGCTATCAACCAATATGTGATATTGAGTTCAGTGTAACATTAGAAAACGTTGAACAAATATTCTGTTAATCGCTTTTTCACATATTTTGGTGGTTTAGATACCTACCTACCTAAGTATTCCATTAGCCTGGTAAAGTGTAAGTTAATGTGTCTCACAAATACGCGTGTGCTAGTAAAGTTTCGAGAGGATCTGTGAGGAGCTCTGGTCCCCAGAGGTGTTTTCCAGCTGGATTGCAGTAGTTTTCTAACAAAACAGTGCTTGTGAAGTATTAAAGTGCGTGCCTTAAAACGATTTGTGATCCACCCCAATAGTGGTGTCATTCGCCAAAGTTTCGGATTTTTCACTTGGGAAACCAAGGAGACATCCAGCAAAAACCGGGAGAGCGGAAACCACGAGGTCCTGGAACCGCGCTTCGCAGTAAGGATCTGATGATGCAGGGAGACGGTAATCACCGAGGCAGGAAGATCGACATACACGTCCTGATCGGCTGACCGGGAGAGGCAGGAGAGAGTTTTCCGTGTGCAGTAAAAAAATTCCCAAACTTCCCCGGCTGATATCTCAAGAAAGACATGAATGCCCCACCAAGGAAAAATTACCATCGTAAGCAGGAACCCTTCCCCTACAAGCCGGTGCCCGAGCGCCCGGAATCCACTCAAGGTCCGCGGGCGAAAACGGGTCCCAAAGGAAGAGATAAATTTTCTATCCTCTTGCACCAGTCCGCGAGGTCGAGGATTTTCACTAAGAAAAGTGTGAATACAAACTTTGAATTTCGGGAACAACCCCAAAGGTGGGAGGCGCGCGGGTTCTGTGAAAATAGTTCGATAGACAGTATAATTAGGAACATAACGAGATTTTCACCAGAATTTTAAGGCAGATAGTTCCTTTAATATAATCAAATAATCCCTGGGGAGGAACGTTTTAGCAGAATATCACAAATTCCATTTCCTGGGTATAATCGAAAAATAAAAATAAATATTTTAGGGAAATTTCAAAATTTTGCAGTGTAGGTGGGTTAAGTGGGTATAA
The DNA here is from genome assembly GCA_963935595.1 of Schoenobius gigantellus. Classification (NCBI taxonomy): domain Eukaryota; kingdom Metazoa; phylum Arthropoda; class Insecta; order Lepidoptera; family Crambidae; genus Schoenobius; species Schoenobius gigantellus. The sequence goes on along the minus strand of OZ012555.1, from coordinate 5,871,013 downwards.
AAACAGACACCCACCAACCGCGATTTGGAAAAAAGCTGAGAAATCTAGCCACCAAATTACGGAAACTGTGGTGTAATAACACCCAAAGTACAGATAGCCGAAGTGTTAGGTATGCTAGTACTTAGTCTAAAGTTTTATCATTATCATATCAAATCAAAAGTCGTAAAACAAACGTTGTAGCTAATGATGTTAGCCATCTAATCCTGCGAGTTTGCAGGTGCATCAAATTTAACCTTGTATATTGTCTTTAGCAGGACAGTACATTTATGAAAATGGTTTATGTTTCAAAGGTTTTTGTCTACATTCATCATTTAAACTAGGGTTGTTATGGATGCAAAAATTTTGACATCCGCTGATGTAGATTATTTGAGGTTCACATCCACCACAGATGGGGATGCAGATTTAAGTATTTTTAAGTTGTGCTCTACCATCGTCACTAATAGCAAGGTTGAAACAATATTGAATATGCTATCACATTCTCACTGCAGACACTGTTTTAAGTGATTATGGTTAGCGGATAGGGAAGCTAATTCCTTTACTGTTTCAGGTAAGGCCAATACAAGAGAAGTCAGCAACTGCCAAGTTGTGCTGGAAAGAACATCTAGTTGCGATTTGCACTGCAGCACACAAGCTTATAGAAGCAATCTTCCCGAATGCTGCCTCAATAATTAATGTGGACACCTTTCCTGGACTGGTAATTTATTCTGATTACCAATTTATTTATTAGAATTGAACAACCATAATTGTGAACACGTGAAAAAAGACCTAGTCTTTGAATTAGTTGTGGGCATGTTTAGATTTAGCAAATTGAAGGCTGTCGGTTCCCTTTTCAAATTTTCTATCCCCAATACTCATTTTCAGATATAATGTCTCATTATCTTTTATAATAAATATTTTAAATAGTTATAAAATATAACATTTACTTTTCAGAAATCAATTTTTCCTTTTACGAAGGAGTCGTCACTTTACATAGCCTTACAATCGACGTCCACGCACAAAACACAGGGCAAGTTGAGCAAACGACAAATCCTGACCAACCGACTCAGAAACGTGTTGGTCTTCATTCAAGCAACGCTTGTGTAAGTATTCTTCTTTTCTTTTTTCTATACAACTATGTCGCTTATACTATGTGATTCTGATTGATTATAGTGTGTGAAGTTGTCGGAAAATTTAAAATATCTTAATAAAATGCGAAGTCACAAATACTTTTAGATTGTTTTAATACAACCATACATGAAATTTACTGAGTATACAAGAATATGCTGAGAATTGATACAGTGTTTTACTCCAATGTTTGTTCATTGAGTCAACATGTTTGCTTGCTTATCTTTCAGGGAGGTATATCCAGTAGCGAAGCAAATCCAGCCGCTGCTCATATTTCAAGTTTTAGCACGCATTTTGAGTTTGTCCAGTGTCGATAATACTCAAAATGCAGCAAACATTGCCAATATTAAAATAGAAACTCTGAAGATGATGGATGCAGTGATCGTGTGGTAAGTTTTGAAGGATAAGCAATATTTAGTCTTCTAGCAAATGTGGTGAGTCAAAATCGTATCCCCTGGAGTTAGCAAAATTTACTCAAAAGAAATATGCCATTCTTTTTAAAAATAAAGATACTTTGATATGTTAAAAATAAATATAATATTATGTATTTTTATTATATCAATTGATAGGGTCAATCAAGAAACATATCAATTCAGTGTTAACTACAAGGGAAGGAAATACCTTTAATGTTCCTTTTGTGTTTCGTTTTATGTGTACAGTGTCAATATTTGATTAAAATACTTAAATTGGTAGCTGAGTAATAAATAACAGATTCGATGGGAAAAATAAAAACTGCAATGTAAAATTATTCAAGGCAATTTTTCTTTTCGCAAGAACCTTCCTCAGATCTCGAAATAGAGATTAATTTTTATTTATATACAACATGTTTTAATTAATTGACTTAATTTCCATTGTTTTAGCTTAGCAGGAAACCTGTTGTCGTTTTCGGCTTTGTTCATCAGATGTGTCACCCAAACACTGAAATGGTGTTCTGAGGATGCCAATGGTGACACCAAGTGAGTTATTTTCAAACATGTAACACGTTTTTATTCAGTCAGCATGAAAAGAATAATAATCTATCTATATATATCAAAGGAGATGTTCCCATCTATAAAATTCCCACGGGAAAACAATAACGCGGGCGAAGCCGCGAGCGGAAAGCTAGTTATGAATAATAGTTAAGAATAGTCAGTTGGATCAACATTGATTCCTAATGTAGTAAAATTAATATTCAATAATAAAGATAAAGACGTTTTTATAGAAAACAATACACAATAGAATAATTATACAATTATAACACCAGACATACATTTATGTCGTTAGCATAAACTTAACGTGTCATAGACTGTAGCTTAAAGAAATCGAAACAACGCCATCTACTGGAAGGTTACCCACCCCATATAACCAAGTGTCGAATCGATAAATTAACTCACACCGGCATCTGTTTGAAATTTATGGAATAACATATGATTACAAACAATTTAATTCGAAATAATAAATATTGAGGTCAATAATTACCCTATCTTTTAAATTGGACCAAATTACATACAGTAATTTGGTATTTTATCAGTAATACAATCATTTCATAAAATGATTGAAAATAGCAATCTATAGCTTTACCATGTCTACTAGTAAACCACTGACGAAAGGAAAATAACTTTGTTTTTGACCAATCAGAATACAACAGTATCAGGTCAGGCAATAGATAGGATAGTTTTAATTTCGATTATGGACCTCAAAATTTTTTATTACGAAAAATGGATTGTAATTATTTGTAAGTTCCATAAGTTTCTGACAGAGGACGCTGTGAGTTAATTTATCGATACAATACTTGCTTATCTATAGGTCGCGTAACTATCCAGTAGATAGTGTTGAGTGTAGTTGCTGTGGCCTCGGCACTGGACTGTGCCCCGAGTAGAATCGGGAGGCCCGCGATTGACCCTGTGTTTTTCGTTTCACGAATTTCATATGTACATTTATCTGACGCTCCTACGGTGAAGGAAAACATCGTGAGGAAACCTGCTTACACCTGCGAATTCAAAGGTGTATGTGAATTCAACCAATCCGCACTGGGCCAGCGTGGTTTGACTTCACTTAGGCCTAATCGCCCTAACATAAAGTGAGTTTTGATAATAACGCTAGTGTTATTGTCAAAACTCACTTGAGAAAGAATACATTACTATTCTTGTATTCCAGGAAAGTCCGTTGCGCTGCGTATAAAAGCCTCACAAGATGGCTGCGAATTTTGGGCCCAAGCAAGTTTTTGCCCGCTACCGAAGACGAGATTCTCGGGTTTCTGTTGGAAGATACAAAGCCACATAAGCCTGTCGTACAACTCACGGTAAATATACGCACGCAAGGCTTGTGAATTCTTGACCCAAACAGGTGATTCCGCGCGCAGTATGATGGAAATTTTATACGATTTTCATTGCAAAGTTAATTTTTTGTGTATTTATTATAGTTTATTTGACAGAATATGATTTTTAAACGTTAACTTAGTTATATTACACCACAAAATTTTGAAAAAAAAATCGGAAAATTTATAAATTTTAGTGATTTTCAAATTAGGATCATGGTCTGAACTCACTGTTAAAAGAAACGGGACACCGTCACTTATACCCTGTATATGTATAATACACACAAAAATCTTGTCTCCAAAATATCGAATCGACGTCATTATTACTTACGACCGGTTCCAATAACCTATTTACCTCTGGATTTGTTAATTGGCGATAGAATTTTGACGTATTTTGTATGGAACTTATATCAAATACCTGTCGCTACTACAGAAATCCACAGATGGAATATTGAAACCGACCGTTAAACCACAAAGAATTTTCCAATCCGAGTGAAACGTTAACTATATTGATCCCTTTTGACGTAAGAATGGCAAAATTGCGGTTTCCACTAGCGTTATCTATGGTTTGAACATTAGGAGCTAACAGAAACAATATAAAATAATGATGAAAATGAAAAACATGTTTTTGTTAGGTGAACGCTCAACCATCCTCTAGCAAGCACATGAGCAAGAAAGCCAGAAAGAAGCTGACAAACGCCATGCTCGCGGAAAGCAGTTTGGCTGCGCACGCGCCGGGCGAGAAGAACAAAGTAGCAGCGTAAGTTACAAATTCAGAGCGCACGGGTACAATTCGGAAGTAATATATAAAAATCTTGTATCACAGTGTTTGTTACTGAACTCCTCCGAACTCGGGCTTGAATGGTTTTTATATTATTTTCTTTATGTATGTTTGGTAGATCTGAGATTAGGTCGTCGGCTATATTTTATACACCTAAGTAATAAGGGTGGTCCTCGAGAATTTTTTTTTTTACTCTTATGGCGAAACTTAGTGCGCAGACACAACTATTGTAATATCTCAATAAAATCCTAAATTTCATAAAAGTTAAGCCGGGTCAACTAGTAGTCGTATAAAAATTATGACGTCATTGAAAATCCGTGTTAATTATATTTTAAAATCTCCCATACAAATAGTTGGATCTGTAAAAAAATAATATCGGCTTAAAATTTTACTTATATTATAATTTTATTATTTTTCTAGGCCCCAAGAGAAAAACGTGGAAGTGGTGATCGCGGCTCTGGAGTGTGTCGAAGTGCTGCTCAGTGTTAGTGGCATTTTTTTGAAAGCGACAACACATAAGGTGGGCTTGTAAAACAGTAACCTTGAACTGCATGAGATATTGAAAATGCCAATGTTCGACCGAGATAGACGTTCATTTGCCGCGCGAGCCAATTTTTTGATAATAATTTAGCAGAACGCAGCTACCGCGCGCAGCAAGCGGTCCACCTCGAACAGCCCGCGATTCATTCTTGGTTTGCCGCACATAATTTATACACACCTTTGTGTTGGTGATTTTATATAGCTTTATATTGAAAGTAAATATTGCATAAAAATTTATTTATTTATTTCTTTTCTTTTTAAAAACGTCGCCCCACACTAGGATTTTCTCCTGTGTCGTGGGTGCAGTTACAAACATAGAATATCACATGCACATACGCCCAGACCGGATCAAATTTTTAGCCATACAAAATATTTGTACCGTAGGGGAATCGAACCCGCGACCCGTTGTGCAGTAGGCGATCACTCGACCTCTGCGCTAACCGTGTCGTTGCTCGCTGTATAGGGTCTTGCATTATCGTGCACATTAGAAACATCTCATCTTAAACACATTCTAAGTAAGGTAGGTAACAAATGATCTTCAAGAACATCACGGATATATCGGTCTGTAGTCAATCCGCGTGAATGAGCATTCAATTCGATATAAACCATCTCTGTTCATGCTGTTGGTGAAATGCCGCCCCACACCATTATGTGGAGGTTCCATAATGGAGCCATCATAAGCAACAGTTTCTTTGGATACAGCACTGAGCGTAACGTTTTCTAGGGCAACGGTACAGTCTCTGTCTTCGATCATTTCTGTAAAGACACTCTTGTCTCGTCAGAAAAAGAACATGCGCCCATTGATCCAGTGTCCATTCTATATGCTCACGAGCAAATTGAAGGCGTACCTACTCTGCGGTGAGCTACAGCTAATTTTGAGCTTATTATAGCATTTAAGGTATTAAATTGCGCTCGGCTAACCTTCTTCTGAATGTACGCGCGCTTATGGCCACTCCACGTTCGTCGCGAAGCTGTTGTTGGAGCTGCACTGCGTTCTGATGCCGATTCCTCGGGACATTCAAATGCATGTATCGATCATCTGCGGAGGCTGTAACCCGTGGCCTGTCAGTTTCAGCTCGTCGATCGAAGGCTCCAGTCTCTAGGTATCTTCTATAGACGCGCTGCATCAAAAAACGCCTTACCATTTGAGCAATCCGACGATGACTAAGGCTCCATTGAAGTAATGCGACAGCTTGAGTATATCTTCCTATAGCGGATTATCTATTTTTAACAACAAAAACAACCGTAATCTGAAGACTAATGACAAGTGAGCAACAACGCAGAATAGTCATTAAAATCAAGAAAAACTCCACAACCTATCCGATCGTGTTCCTATTAAAAAAGGTATGTGACACAATCTCCCCAAAGTTGTTCACTGCGTGCTTGGAAGATACATTTAAGCTCCTCGAATGGTCTGATAGTGGTATCAACATAAATGGAGAGCAATTAACTCATCCGCGTTTTGCAGACGACATTATCATTTTCACTAAGACGGCTGCAGATCTTCAGCTTATGTTGAAAGAACTTTACGACGTGTAACTGTCGGTGGGCCTTCGCATGAATACCTCGAAATGAAAATCATGGCCAGGGATCCGAACATAGGCCCCATAATGATTGCGGGAAACGTGGTTTAGCAGGTTGACCACTACATAAATGGGGCAGCTACTTACTCTTGAAAAAAGTGGGCAAACCCAAGAAATAGAACGCCGAATAAAACTAGGCTGGGGCGCGTTTAGCAAAATGTCCCACATTTTCAGGTGTGAGATGCCTGTATCTCTTAAGCGCCGAGCTTTCGAGCAATGCGTCCTACTGGTGCTCGTGTGTGGGACTGAGACCTGGACCCTGACTAGACAACATATATACACGCCCTACAGATAGCACAAAGAAAAATGGTGCGAGCCATGCTTGGGGTTTCTCTGCGGGATCGGATCCGGAATTCGAAGATCAGCAAGTGTACCAAACTGATCGACGTGGCTCGTGTCGTTGCATGTAGAAAGTGGCGATGGGCAGGACCGACAACCGGTGGAGCAATAAGGTCATCGAATGGGAGTGGCTCCCTAGAACAGGACGAAGGAACGTTGGTCGATAGCCGGCTCGTTGGTCAGACGACATAACAAAGACAGCGGGCAAGAACTGGACAAGAAAAGCCCAACACTGTAGTGAATGGAGCAGAATGGAGGAGACCTATACCCAGCAGTGGGTGGACATAGGTTGAAGAAGAAGTCAACCCTCAATATATTAATAAAAAGCGATTGTGTTTATTATCTTAGTATTCAAGGAGAGCCTTTTTGCCGATATTTTTTTTTAACAAACGTACAAATATTTGAAGAAAATTGCATTTGAACTCAAGGGTTAAGGGTGGTTTATTTTTTCGCCAGTCTACTTTCTACAGTGTAAAAATACTCTGCCTAAAAATATAAATTATGTAAGTACTTAAAAAAATGAAAATTTATATACCATTTGGTCTAAAAATTGCAACAAAAACTACTTAATGATTTTCGAAAAAAAAAGTATTGTATTTTATTTTTATGTAAAATGCATATAGTTGGTCAGGGAATTTTGAAAAATGGTCAGGGAAAGTCAGGGAAAAGTCAGGGATTTTTTTTGAACATTAGCAGTGGACACCCTGGTTAAAGAATGTTACGTAACCCGAAGTTCGAACCCCCTCCCGCCAAGACACCTCCCCCCCCCCCCCCGACAAGACAACCCCCCGCCCCCTTGCGCGTAATACTTGTTTAAAAAACATCGTGTATTTGGAAAAACTTTCTATTCGTTCCTTAAAACGTGTTTTGGCTCCGCCTTGGAGAGGTCCAGGCCTAAATAAACAGTTGAAATAGCTAATGCTGAGTTAATTATTTATTTATAGCCCTGAATGATCATGACTAAGCAAAATACGTGTTACAGTCGTTTCAAGAGCGGCTAGTCAAAGAATGCTACAGCCTGCATGCACATCCACCTGAGACCGTGCTATTCTGGGTGCGAGCGTTGGACGCTGCCAGAAAAGGTGCCCTTCCCGTAGTTCCACCCCCCACGCAGTACTGCATGGGTCTCTACGCGATGCTGCAGTCTCACACCGATCCTGAGGTAAATGTTTTTTTTTTTGTTCATGTTTATTAATATGTTAATAGCTTGTTTTTGTTATCATTGGCACTCTTACCTTACCCGATCTACGCGTGCCTTTGATCGTGATGGGTCTATAGTTCTTGAACTGCCCTGTCGCCATTTTTGAAACACAATTTTAGTGTATTTTGCCCTTTATGTACGACGGAGTTGAGAAGCCACAGAAAAGTCTTGAGGGACTGAGTGAAGATGGTGATAGAAATTATTTAAGGAAAAAGGAGCCTTCTAAAATAAATTGCTAGTTGTCGCACAGACATTAATAGGATTAAAATCAGAAAAGTTCTAAAATATCATCTTGAAAGACATCTGATTCTGACGGTCATAAGTAACCACTTTGTAATTAGAGCGCTATTATTTTTTTTATAACAAAACGATGTTTTTAATTTTATTGTAGGTGTCGAAATTCTGCAATGATGCCTTACTGGACATCAGACTGCACTTGCACTGCTCCCCGCCGTCTATCAGCTTTGATTTGGAGGCAGTGGAGAAAGAGCAACCCTCGGAGAAACGGAAAAATATATCAGCAAGAAACAGGGCTGCCCTGGTGTCTCTATTAGGAGAGGACAAGTACGTAGTTGACACATTTATTTTAACTATTTGTATCTTTTGGCAGCATTTTGATTCATGATAAAAAGTAGCCATGTTATACCATAATTAGCTATCTATTAATGAAAGTCCTGTCGAAATCGGTCCAGCCGTTTCGGAGATTAGCGGGAACAAACAGACAGACAAAAAACTTTTAAATTGTGTTTTTGTTATTGGTATCCGATATACATTCATACCCATTTACTAAAACCTTGTTATTTTGACATTAGAAACAGACACTTCAATTTTATTTATTTGTATAGACTAAAGGGAGCTCATTCATAAGCAGTTACACAAATGAAATGTTTAGGTTTCATTGAGCAGATTGAAAGATATGACAAAATAATAATATGTATTATTTATGATGAACAATTACATATAATATTGTCATTTAATGACATCAAAAATTGAAGAAATATTGTAGAAGTGTTTCTATATTGATAAGATTTTGGTAATTTACAGGGTACCTGATGATTCGGAAAGCGTAGTTATAGATCTCTCAGATGAACCAACACGCAAGAAAAGGCGCACCTCCACACAGGTAGACAGTATTAGTTTGAGCAGCCAGTCAAATGACGCTGTCATCATAGAAGACGTTGATGACAATATGAACGAAGAACCAACACTGAATGATTCCGAACTCAGTACCGGGCAAAATTTAAGTACAGGCCAAGAAGAAGACAATAAAAAAAGTCCTACAGAGGCGTTAAATATAAATCCAGTTTCATTTGAAGGAGTGTTATCACTAGAAAACCTTACTTTAGCCGATTTGAAAATACTTGCTGAGAGTGAATTTGGTAACAAATGCGCAGACACCATCGATAAAAGCAAAGATGTTGCACCAGAGACAGGTAAGGAAAATAATGAAGATACTGAAATGAGTGTTGACCATGACGCAACTGATGCGCCGAGCGCTTTAGGAAACATTCACGAGGCTATAACACAAATGCCTGTTATGAACGCGTCTAACGATACAGTCGATGGAGAGCGCAGTCCTCTGTCTATGGAGGTAACTTACGACTTCCCAAACACAGGCCAAGATAAAGTGACAGTAATGGACAGAGTTGAAGAGGACAACCTTCCAAGTACCAACGATACAGACGATGTGCATATAACTTGTGGACAAATGGTGAAATGTTCGCAAGACGACACTGACAATAATAAGGAAAATGAGGTCAAGCCCAACGGGCAAATCAAAGAGAATGGTGATAATATCCCAGAAGACGAAAACAAAAAGGATGCCAGCTATCAAAATGAAAAAATAAAACAGGCAGTAACTACAGAGGTTACTGTGGAAGACATGTTGGCAGATTTTGTTGATGAGGTAGCTGACGATAATAAAACTAATACTTAAATTATTGCTGATGTATTTTCTGTGCCAATCGATTACACAATTATCTTGTAATTGTTTGTATATAAGTCCTTTTTTACATATTTATACTTTGATGCTATATTGAATCTATGTATTGTCCTATTTATGCTAAGCAAGTAGGGTTGTGGGCTAAAGTCCCAAATGTTGCGGGTTTTTCAATTAAGCTTCAAGCTTCAACGCAGTAAAATTAGGACTTGCTTTTGACAGTCTGATTTAAATTAATGGAAAATATGTACTACGAAACTAGACATTGTACCTAGTACTCGGGATTCCCACGTTATGATAAAAACGAATCAAAGATTCACGATATATCACTTGTGCATTGATTCGTCTTTTATGCGAACTAATACTGCTTAGTGATCTTTAGTATACATACAAATTGAAAAGTAAAAACAATATTGTACTACAATGCAGACGATTATTGAATGAATGAATTATTGGTTATACCCGTGTTCACTTTATAACACTACGCGTTGTACAGCTGGACGAACTGATTTTTATGTATTGGATCAACAATAGGCTAGAACTGTCGTGTTTGGTCAATGACCTATCAAGCCGAAACCTACCCATGTTAACATAAGGTGCGTTCCGAATGGCGACGATATTGTTGTCAGCGCGCTAAAAGTTTCGAATCATTGTGAGCGTTCTGTCATCATCTGAAGTGTCAATGTCAGTGATTGAGAACAATAATGGACATGGTGTAAGCGGTATGACGTAATCAATGACGTCACCGATTGATGCCGACAGTGCTAACAGAAAAGAGGTAGTGCACTGTCTCCAGAACTGCCAAAGTCAAAATCAGTTTCCTGCGGAGTTTCAGTTGTATTTTAGTTTGTTCGAATTTATTTTTTCACTAGATAATCTACAATAAATACAGGAGAGTTCTGTAAAGATACTGGACGCATAACACGTCATGTATCTATCCATTTATTCTTTTCAAATAACATTGACTGTCAACTTGACAGACTCACAGATCGAAAGCTCGGTCCAAAATTGATTTGAGTGCTTACGTCCGTGAGCAGTGCAAACGATTTGAACGGGTTGTTTGCATGCAAGCAAACGTTTGCACTGCTGTGTGATTATGGACCGCACCCATAGAGTATTGACCAAACACCTTATGTAAAATTATAAATTGTGTACAACTAGTCACTTAAAGGTTTTGACGTGTAGGCGCGTGATTTAGCTATTAGTTTTTTAAGTTTCTTCTATTTCATAAATATACCCAAAGTTTACAATCTACCTCGTTATGTTCCGGCTTTTTTACTCTGTGTTTGAGAAAAAAGCTTCGTCTGTATATTTTTGTTACGCATTTAAACTGGTTTCATAGTTCATATTCATTAAGTTATGTATCAATATTATTATACTAGAAATATAATTATGAATTTTATACACATTAATAATTAGGTTTTCTACGTATAGCATTATACATAAACAAAACTTTTATGACCGGCGGGCCTACCGCCTAACTCACTCGCTATCATTTTAGTTCTCGTTTATGACGTCATCTTGTAATTTCGTACCGCCGCCAATCATAGCGAACTACGTGTTATTAAAACGATAACGCGTGCCCCGCTATCGCTATGAGTTAAGCGCTCTACACACAGGCGGAAGCGGGATAGTAGCGGAACTGCGGTGAGCGATTTACTTGCGCCGCGCTGCTTCCACGGGCGGTTTCTCTGTGGCATGGTCCCTAAGAACACAAACATTCCAAAAAATCCCGCTGCGCTACCGTCCCGTTTCCCGCATACTCGTATGTGTGTGGAACGCTTTAGGCGGTAGGGCCGCGGAAATATATTGTAACAAAGTACATGTGGAAATGTTATCTCGCGCGCTGAATCTATCGTTGCAATCGTAACGCAAGTCCAAATAGGGCGATCTATTTGGGCTTGCGTTACGATGGCAATGTTGGATATTTTCAGGTGCAGTAATTTGGTACTTTTGTTCGTAACATGAAAAACTTTAAAAATAAGCTGTCTGTTGATTTTGAATGAACTATACGTCAACTACATTTGCGCACTGTTTCCGAAAATCCGATAAGTATCGAAACGAAATCGCAAAATAAAATAGGACATAAAACCAACCAAACCCTATGAGTGTCGTTCAAAACACAAATTATATACAGGTTTACTTTTAAAGCGGGAACCAAAATTTGTGTACTCGTTCAGTCGAGCAAACTGGTTATGGGACCAATATTGAAATCACGAGAAAAAAATCAACTGCATTAGGTTCTGTAGATGTTGAACATTTGCATGAAACAGCTGTTTTTTTTTTCGAGATTTCAAGATTGGTGCCGAAGTGAAAATTGGTTAGTTTGCTTATTTGAACCAGCACACAAAATATGGCTCCTGCTAATGAAATGGGGCGTATGTATTTAGTATAACGCCCGCCGCTTCGCGTGTCGCCAGTAGCTGTGTCGGCCAAATTATCTTTCAGCGTGCGTGATAAATGTTCATATAATAATTTATATCCGGTAACTCAATTTTTAATTAGATAATAGAGGACATGGTGCATACTACAAAATCTACATCGGTAAAATGTTGCATACAATTATGACTAAAATTATACCTTATTCTTTCTTATTCTCAGATATGTGGCATTGTATGAAACATATATAAAAAATGATACTAAACACCAAACGGAGGTTCGGTGTCAGCCCAAAATTCTAGTTTCGGCCACAGTTTCGATTTCGGACAAAATTTGAGTGAACTTACCCCGAAACTCAATGTTGGTCATTGTTGATCATCGTTTGGGTAACGTCGGGTGTGTTCGTTACCTTTAAAATGTTGAAATAACATACTTAAATCATTTTTTTTTCTTTCCAATTTTATTTGCTGTTTTCATGTTATTTAAGAAAAGTTGATTGTGATTGTATGTATAAAAACTAACCATCTACAGTGTGACAAAAACCCTGTGTACATTTTTAGGAGCATTTTCAGAATCAATATACGATGGTTTTTATGTACCTGTCATATTTTTAAACTCTTCATTAAAAAATAAATATTTATGGCCTTATTCATAAAAATATTTAAGCAATGTTTAAGTTAAGTAATGTTGCTGTCTCTTTTGATGTCCTTTCTTTTGTAATGAGATTGGAAGTGACAGTGACATTATTTAACTTAAACATTGCTTAAATATTTTTATGAATAAGGCCATTAGTCATTAATATTTTAAAAGTAACAACGTTTGCTCACCTCTTTGTGCGCGCCCCCTTGTCTATGCCTATAATTTAATTATTATTACTTGTAAATACTGACGCTAGAAACATTTTTTCAAATGTATCAATTTTTAAAACATTCTAATATTGGACATGATTTAATTAATGATTGTTTTTTTATTTTGGTAAGCCTATAAAAACATATACTGATTCCCTCAGAAGCGACAACACAAGGCGGATCTTATATGACTATTTTAGCATGGGTAGGTGCCAGCTTGTCATGTCCTGTATGTACTAAACACGCCGTTAGGACGCCGCCGCCGTACTTATGAGATATTTTGAAAAGTTCTCCTATGTTTATATTCATGTTGGTTTTCTCTTTATGTGTATTCCGTATTGGCTACCGAAACTCCAATGATATATCCTCTATTATCTAATGTACCTAAACTAAACCTTCAAAATACCTTTTATAAGCTTTTACTGCTACAATACTTTAATACCAGGCTATTAATAGGTACGTAGAATAATGTAACGTTATATTAGTTGATGTTCAAGAATTTCATAAATATTAAGATATCGCGCTGATCCTAAATAAAGGTTCATTTACACGAGTGATTTTTTAACATTGCTCAAAAAGATTTAAGAGAATAAAAAAAAAATCTAAATTACCTCAAGGAGTTAAATTCAATTTATGACTTTTATCTCGTGTAAGTAAACTCCGTCAATACTCATGTGTAATCTAAATAGTAAGGATACAGTAACTGTACTTATCTATCTTTTTGTATTTATTTGGCGGTGGTCGATCACTTAATTCCATAGATACCAGTTGGCTATATATTTTGGTTACTATAATTCGGCTAATATCCAAATACAAAAAACTCGACGATTTCCCTATATTGAGCTATTTATTTAATCTGTGTCCACACTAAAGTGAATCTAAAGGATTAGACGTCCGTTATTTTTAACACATTAGAACTAGTAAGAAAACGAACTTCGGTGAAGACAGGTAAAGCGCTAGAAACGAAGTGAATATACACATTCCACAGTGCTGTTTTGTAGGGCATTTTTCTTCTATATAAATACAAGTATTTATCGCTTTTTGATAAAGCCAGAGTTCCGTTTTAAGTTCCAGTCTTGTATAAATACATTGATACCTTAATCTTGGCTGATATTGATTGGCCATATTTTTTGTATGCAAATGATAAGTGTAAGGTTTTTATCCTAAATACTTATCTGTAGATTTTTCGATCGGCCACCAACAGTGTAACAATATATCGCACATACTGTGCTACAGTGACTTAACTTACATTTAGGTTTTTTTTGCTAGGTACTTTGTAGTCAATGGCTGGAAACGAATAGAGCTAGAACGTTACTATAATTTGGTGAATATATCTCAGATATCATTTTATCACAAGCTCAGACAAATAAAGGGAGTACCGCCCTCAAAAAAATAGAACCGACTTCAAAAACACTGAAAACTTAAAAATAATCTTCTTCTATATTGAAGTCGGCGCCAAACGATGATCTCCTAGAAAGTGTTAAAATTTGTCACCGACTTCAATATAGAAGTCGGTTCTATTTTTTGTAAAACTTTTTTTCTTTTTAGTGAAATTCCTCGATTTTCTATGGGATCCCATTATCCGATCCTGACTTTGGTGACCATGGGACCACCCTTGCAGTATACTCTATCAAATACAAAAAGAATTTTGGAAATCGGTTTAAAAATGACGGAGTTATGAGGTAACAAACATAAAAAAAAATACAACCGAATTGATAACCTCCTCCTTTTTTGAAGTCGGTTAAAAAAAGTTTTTTTAAGGCATCCTCCAGTCTCATTACTGTTTCTCCAAAGGTAAGTAGCATACTTGAAAATAATATACATCTTTTTTATGGAGTTAATTATTATAATGAAACAATTCTTGGCTTTTATTGGCTTTATTTCAAAGTACACATCTACAAAAGAATGAAAAAATATATCGGAAACATACTTAACAAACTTCAGAGTTGTCACCAAATGGCATGACTTTCAGTTACGATGAACTATGTCCCAACGACGACGTCCACATTCAACGGCTCAACTGTCTGATCAGCGCTGGCGCAATATACCGCAAAACGAAGTAATTAATTATGCGTCTGTTTCCTCATACAATCTCACACTTTTCAATATAATTGCGGTCTTAAGCCATTTTCGTAATTTTTGCAGTTAAGTCTCTGTAGAACTGGTTGTGCGATATTCAATTTCTGACATGTGCTGCTTAATTAATGTATTTCTTTGATTATTCAATAAAAGTAGATCTCCACTGATGGGGTTTTGATTAGTACATTTATTCATTGCAGATGTTACCACTAAAAAGTCATAGAAAAGCCTCGAAGACTAGCAAATCTCGGATTCTCCGTGGTCTCGATGATTAATCCTTAACTTCGTACTCTACAGGAGCCGTTCATCATCATCATCATCTCAGCCGCATGACGCCCACTGCTGGGCATAGGCCTCCCCCATGGATCTCCACAACGATTGGTCCTGTGCTGCCCGCATCCAGCGGCTAAAAAAAAATTAGCCGCTACCGTAGCTAGGCATAGCAGGGCTGCCGGGGACTAGGGGCCGATTTGTTTGTGTGTGATTCATATCGGGGGGGTGTTGCCATAATCGCCACGCTTGGCAGGCGGGTTGGCGACCGCAGTAGGGCCAAGATCTGAGGAGACGCTGCTGCCCATCTCCTAAAGGCCATATCTCCCTTAGTCGCTTCGTACGACACCCACGGGAAGAGATGGGTTGGTTGCTATTCTAGGCCGGCACACACACGGCACTCTACAGGGGCCGTTACGTAACTAACGCATTTTTTTTAAGATTTTGACCCCCGCGTTACATCGTAACGCGCCGTAATATTTTTGAACAGCTTTCAAATCTCACTTTTTACGATATTACAGGAGCCTCTGTACCTGTCTCAGGTCCGGTTGTTTTTTAACTCGCTCAGAGGCGTTGAACGGATTGCAGCAACCAAATATTTTATCTCTATCTTTCATATGAATTTTTCATAGATATAGAATGGAATAGATGGGCTATAAAAGCCGTCAAACACGAGGAAAAGAGATAAACTTATACACATTGCCAAAGGAAAGAAGAAGACGGCATTTTTTTTTTTGTCTTTGTCACCGTATATAGGTGAAACTGGTAGTGGGGATTGTTTATCACCAGCGTCTGGTGCTAAACAAATACGTGGATGAAATTTGTTGTGTGAAGTATAGCTCACTGTGCAATTATTTAACAGTTTAATTAGTGTAATTGTGAACTATTTGAACATTTAAATCATGGTGCACTGCTCCGCTTTAGGTTGTAATAGTGATAGTGCTAGAAAACAGGAAAATATAACCTTTACAGGTAAGACCTAAATTGTGTCAATATTAAGCGCCAAAACTATTTTTTAAATTATAAATACAAGTTATATTGCAATATTTTATCCTTCTACTATGGTTCTCAATCATATTATGGGATTAAACATGAAATTTCAAACTAATTATAAGGTTACTATTAACCTAATAAGTTAAGAATGTCGCCATTCAATATGGTCACGTATACAACCAACGCGTATAACATTTTGCCGGGTTATAGTGATACCAGTTGCGCTACGAATATTTTTCCTTGATTCGTAGGTAATTTGTTACTTTAAAGGGAACTCACATATTAGTTTCTGTGTTACATTAATATTGACATATTTAAGTATAAAATTTTGAGCATTTTAGATAACAAAGGTAATTCTTTTGAAGTGAAACTTTCTATTTGCTTGTTTGTCTGTATTTAACAGATTTCCTTCGGAGATAATTACTCGAAACAGTTGGGTTAAAGCTACTGATCGATTGAATTAGCAGCCAACCAAGCATACCCGAATGTGTTCTAAGAATTTTGAACAACAGTGGATTTAGAAAAACAAAAAAGGCACTTTTCTTGGGAGTGGTGCTATTCCTAACTTTTTTACAGGTCAGTAACTTATACATATTATATCTACAAAGTAAATCCCTATCAAGCCGAAACCTATATTTATTTTTCACAGACCCAACTATTTGTATAAGTGATTTCAAAATTAATTTTACAGTTTTGGATTAATGACACTACGCAATACGCTTTATTCGATGACAATAACGGAGTTACTGAAATCTAATTTTAGAAAATGTTTATTTAAAATTTAATATTTATACATTTTCTAAATCCACAAATATTTAGTAAATGTATAAATATTGGATTTTAAATAAATTGCAGAGATAAAGAAAAAACAATGATATTGCCCGCTGTATTCTTAATCGAGCGTCGATCTTCGCAAGGTACCTAGCTGGCAAAAGCTGGAAGTGAGTGGTCGCGGATCGTACTCAGTGGCGAGCACTTATAGAGGCCTATGTCCAGCAGTGGACGCGTGTGGGCTGATGATGATGATTCCTAATATTTTTTCTTATATTTGTAAAGATGTTTACATAATAGCTTAAATAATTAAGTAAAATGTTTTAAAACTAAATATACTCGAGTAAATCCGAAAAGTGTAGTTTTATTTAAAAGTGGAAATTACTTTAGACTGCGAAGGTTGAATGAAGAATACAATAAAAAAATTCGCAACTTCCTCCCACTTTTATTTTTTGAGACATATTGTTGAGCGAAGGGCGCTCATTAAAATGTCTCAATAAAAATACGTAGATCAACCAACCTTTTTACCACTATAAACATAAAGTAGGGTAAAACTTAAAGCAACACTGGTATACCCATCTACTTTAGGCAGGTATGACGTCATCTATGTCTGTTCCTTACGGGTATACGGTCACGTCCTATCTATTCCATCCTTTATCTAAGGAATTTTTATTTCTCCCTCTTTCTATCAGATGACATTTCAGATTATGGCCTCCTATATCATCCAATCACGTAAGAGTATTTCAGTAAAAAACGTCAGAGCGTTTTACAACCATCAAATTCGATGGTTGTTCGGTTGTAACCTCTGAATAAGGAAACTAATAGAACTGTTGCAATGTCATAAAGATACAGTTATGTAAAATTTTAGAAGACGAAAAAATAAATATAATGGCGTCTTAGTCTAACGTATGCAAATAAAACAGTCCAACTCTATACAAAACAGTTTCGAATTATTGGCAAAATTTATCGTGACGTCAGACATGTGCCGCGTCCGCCATATTTTGACGCTGTTTACTTTGAGGCGCGTTCCACTTACGCGCAGATTTGCAGCTTTTTCAACATTATTAGCATCATCGCGTTTCATTAGCTTTTGACGTATTTGATCGTATGTAAACGTTCATTTTAAACAATATCAAAATTTTTAGATTAAGTTCCCTTTGTTACGATTTCTTCATATAGCGCGGTTAAAAATGTTACCATTTTCTTAAAAGAAACCCAAAACACGGTTAACATTTGATGTTAGCGTGAAAAAATGGTGACGCTTAAATGGAAAACCGGGTTGGTGTGAACTGCTGAAAATATGCGGTATTACGCCGCCATGCTTAGACGCGTAGGAATGCACGTTTTTTCGTAGGTATGGCAGTTCCATTGGTTTCATTATTCAGAGGTTGTAACTCACTCTGACACTCTAAAGCCGCGTCCGTTGCGCCAAAATTTTAACAAAACATGGTTAGAAAACATTGTTTAGGGGCGTGGCCTGTGTTTCGTCGAACATAATTACTTGAACATGTTTGCCGGAGCTAGTGGAAAACCATCCCCCGCGTTCGCCTGCGGGGAGGGGAGATCGTTCATTTTGTGTTAGATTTTGACGCAAGAAGACGTTACGGTCTAGTACTCTGTGTCATATCTCTAAAAAAAGCATGTGTTTACTAAACATTGCTAAAGTCGCAGCGGACGGGAAATGTTTAATTGAACAATGTTTTGTTAAAATTTTGTACGCGGCGCGGCTTAAGCCTAAGGTCTCTAACGGGATGGTTGTTTCACTCGGGCATCACGCTCGAAGGCATTGAACGGGGTTAGAGCGAAAAGTCGTACTTGTTGTTTTACTTCGCGCGAAGGCTTGCCCCCCTATTCTGTAACTTCACTTCACTTCTTTAAAAATGGCAATCGGTCGCAGATACAACCATTACTGCCAAACTCAAGTTTTGGATAAAATACTGTTTGAATTTACTATTAGAAATTTGGCCAAAAGAGACAAAATGATATGATATTGATTTGGGTTACCTGAAAAAGGACAAAACAAAACGTCACAACAATATTATAACATAAAGGCACACAAATTATAACTTAGTACGGTTACAACTTAATATTATAGGTGGATATATATTTACACAGTAATTTTAATATAGGGAAACTTAAGATACATAGTAAGGTTTTGACATTAATATTAATTTACAATGTGGTAAAATATCATACAAGGATACAGGATTGCTAGGACAATTGAACAAAATATGGTCTGTGGTTCCTTCCTCGGTGCCACAATCACAAATTGGGGTGTTTCGTACATGTTGTCGCGACGGGCAGTCGCGAAATCTCACATAGGTAAATATATTAATAATACTGGCAACACTGATAGAACGATTAGCGCCAATTTATCTGTCAAAAGTAAACTTCACTTTAACTCTATAATTTGTCAATCGAACTTTAACATAACCTTAGCTTAATTAAATAAAGTGCCCCTCCTGCCGTCAGCTGTGTGCCTGTTGCCACTGCGAGAGGGATTCTACGTCAGCTAAGTATTCTAGGCTAATTTCTATTCTAATTTGGTGACTATAACGATTGCATATTGCCTTTGAGATGGCTTGTTCAGATATGTAACTAGCAACGTGCCGGGCCCGGGACTCTGGTATTGATTCTCGTTGTTTATGTGAGCTCACTAATTTATATACCCAATGAGCGCTAAAGGGTTGCGCGGGGTCCGGTCGGGTGTGAGTACCGAGCCCCATGGCAGGCTTGCGTTGAGGGCGCAAGCCGGGTCGTTAATTACTTACCTCTATTAATACCCAATGAGCGCTAAAGGGTTGCGCGGGGTCCGGTGGGGTGTTGGTACCCGGCCCCATGGCAGGCTTGCGTTGAGGGCGCAAGCCGGGTCGTTACTTACATGCTAAACTTGACGTGTTGTGTCTGTCGGCTTCAGGCCGTGGGACAGAGTCTAGGAACAGAGATACGCTGTCATATAAGGGGACCTTGAGAACCCCACTGTTATCCATGTAATAACATCATTAGGTGGAACCTTGTCGAGGTCACAGAGTAAGGAGTATAATCATCAGTTCAATATCTTGCTATATGTGTAAGAAAGGATTATATAAGGTGTAGATATTTCCTGGAATGCTTAGTGACTCAAGGCTGATGAGTATTTGGGATATGATGATCGGCGTTATAGTAGATATCCCTTAATGTATTTATTTGATGTTGTAGGTTTCGTGGATGATGAAGGAAACTCTCGAAGCACTATTTTCACTAGGTATATTTTACACTTAACTTTACACAACTTTACAATGCTGTTAGATATATATTGAATATTAAAATAGGTACAATTATAATGTTTGTATTGCGTTGCGATACGTGCGCGACCAGTCTCGTTCAGGATCCAAGACGCAAGCCCCGAAACTCTCGGGCACTCTCGGGATCGCAAAATCCCCGCGCCGAAACTCTGTTATGTTGGCTACAGCTTTGCAGCCAACACAACAGAGTGAATTGAAGGTGCTATTCACGGCACGCAGGGGCGGATTAAAATTGCCATTCACTACATTTAGTGGCAGAAACGCCACACCACCCCCCCACGGAGAAGAAAAATCCCTATAAATCGAGGACGTCCCTAAAACGGACTCTGCGACCTGAACGCGTGGTGACTGTAGGAGGCGGGTCGGTCTTGCGACCCATGTGTGTATTCAACGCATCAGGAACCGAAGCAGGCGTGGAGGAAGGTTCCGAAGAAGCAGTAGAAGTCGGCACCGAAGACGGAGCGGCGGTATGTGGGCAAGATGCGGCAGAAGGAGCTACCGAAGTTGGTGCGGAAACAGATTGAGGCGCATTGGGAGCGCGCGGAGCGGAATCTACTTCCAGGTACGCAGGTTTTACGCGGTCAACACTGACTTCCTGCTTCTTGCCACCAATGTTTACGGTGATGGTCTTCGGTGTTCTGGCGGTAACCTCGTACGGTCCGGTATAAGGCGGTTGTAGGGAGCGACGGACAGTGTCGTCTCGGAGGAAGACATGTGAGGCCGTCGCTATATCCTTAAAAATAAAGGATGTTGGTTGGGTGTGACGTGCTGCGGGTTGGGGACGGAGGTTGGACATTTTGCTTCGCAGTTGGGACACGAAGTCGAAAATATCTCCTTGAACTGGGTCTGTAGCTAATGCGGGAGCCATGAACTCACCAGGGAGCCTTAAAGGTTCGCCATACACAAGCTCGGCGGCAGAGCAGTTAAGATCCTCCTTGAGTGCAGACCGAATACCAAGCAGAACTAACGGCAAGGCTCTGGACCAGGTATCAGGGTGGCACATCAAGGCGGCTTTTAATTGGCGGTGAAGTCGTTCTACCATGCCATTAGCCTGCGGGTGGTAAGAGGTGGTACGCGTCCGTTTAGCGGCGCAAACATTCATGAGCCTGGAAAAGAGCTGCGACTCGAACTGACGGCCTTGGTCAGTGGTGACCACACTCGGTACGCCAAAACGGGAGATCCAGCCGTTGGTGAACTGCTCGGCGACCTCCTCAGCGGTGATGTTGCGCATTGGCCATGCTTCTGGCCATCGCGTAAATCGGTCCACGGCTGTAAGGCAATAGGTGTAGCCATTAGATAGTGGAAGAGGACCGATAATGTCCAGATGGACATGGCGGAAGCGAGATGCTGGATTGGAGAAATCACTCAACGGAGCGCTGATGTGTCGCGTTACCTTGCTACGTTGACACGATAAGCAATTGCGCGCCCAGGTGCTGCAATCTTTGTTAATGCCAGGCCAGACAAAACGGTCAGCTACCAGGCGTGCGCTAGCGCGCGCACCGGGATGGCTAAGGTTGTGCAGCTTTTCAAAGGCGGGACGGCGGAACGGTGCAGTTAGGTAGGGGCGTGGTCTATCTGTGGAGGTGTCGCATAAAATTGTGACACTAGTGCCAGGGACGACTGTGGGTTGAAGATTTAGGGAGGTACTTGTACGTACCTGTGCAAGCTCCTCGTCATTTTGCTGGGAAGAAGCAAGCGCTGCGAAGTCATTTTCCAGCGAAAGCGCCTCAACCCTGGACATGGTGTCGGCTACGACATTTTCCTCACCTTTCACATGGACAATATCAGTCGTAAACTGACTGATAAATGTCAGCTGGTGTGCCTGTGAAGGTGGTAACTTTTCTCGTTTTTGAACAAAAGCGTACGTGAGCGGCTTGTGGTCGGTATATATGGTCACATGTTGTGCTTCCAAGTAGTGCCGGAAGTGTTGCACACTTTCGTAAACAGCGAGAAGCTCCCTGTAGTAAGCTGGCCACTCTGCCTGCTTGTTGTTGAGTTTTTTGCTGAAGTAGGCGAGTGGTTGCCAATCTTCAGTTTTACTCTTGCGTTGTTGAAGGCAAGAGCCAACGTGGGTGCTGGATGCGTCTGTAAATAGAGCGAGGGAAGCAGTACAGTCCGGATGGGCCAGCATGGTCGCTGATGCCAAACTTATCTTGCAGGACTCGAAGTGCTTCTCCAACTCGGGTGTCCAGGGGAAAGGTTTAGCCCCTTTGCTGTTTGTGGCTGCGACTGCGTCGATGAGAGGTGCCTGGTATTGAGCGGCGTTGGGCAAGAAACGGCGATAAAAATTTGTCATGCCCAGGAAACGACGCATGCCTTGGACTGTTTTCGGAGGGGGAAACTCTATCAAAGACCGGATGCGGTCCTCGGGCAGACGAGTGCCTGCTGCACTGATCCGATAACCAAGGAAAGTCACCTCCTCTGTACCCTTAGTATGAGTTTTCATCGTCATCGAGCTCGATCAATCGTATCGTCTCCTCTCCATACATTGACTAATAGCGCCCCTAGCGTCCAATAGCAGGAACTAATATTGGCAGTATGAGTCAATTCGAGGCCTCGATTTACGAAATCGTCTATCGTTGGCGCTCGAAAAGTGCATTTTGGCAGTATAAGTTGCTGTTTTGACAGTTCTCACGAAGTATTTCGAGACGAAATTTCGTATCGAGTGACGATACAAAAAATTCAGTGAGAGGTAATGTGATAGCTAGTTTTAAAAGCCAAATTAATATTTCTTTGGCAATAACATTAGTGGAAGAGTTTGACCAAACCGGCTGATATTTTCAAGAACGCCAGGAGTTAAAACAACGGTCGTAAATATGTAATAAAAGGTAAGACCATAAGAGGTTGTTTCTCTGTGTTAACTTTATTTTATTACTAATGTAGAGGGTGCTTTGTTGTAGGTGTTGTAAATGCTTTGCTGATATTTGAGAAGAAAGACTTGACAAGACATTTTGATAAAGACAAGACAATAAATAAGACTAACTCGCTGCATTTTCTAATAAATCATCCTAACCCTAGTGACCAAAAATATAGTAAACAAATTGATAAAATTTCTTGCTGAAGGACAGTATGGCGCATAAGTTGGTAAGATATTTATTGTAATAATTCATTAAATCATTTCTCTCTATAAGAATAATTATGAGAAGGTTACATACCTAGCTACATGTTTCCATTTATAAGATTTGGTGCTGTGTTATGCCCCATACTACATAATTATTTAATAAAAGTAGGATTCTTTTTATCTTGATGACAAAAATAAATAACATTTTTAATCATACATTGAGCTATTTGTGTGTATTCAGTTACATTTGTTGTTACATAGGTACCTATATGAAGAAATGTAGCTAATTACTGTTAATTTTTGTTTCAGCTTTCATTTATATGGTTTGTATGGGTTATAAAGATGGCTACCACTCAGCATATTTACTCCATAAAATGAAATAGAACATTTACATAACTATACAAAACATGTCAATTCATTGAATTCATTTGTCAATGTAAAAATGGTATAAGCAAGCACCGAACTCAAGATTACCTGCTTATGATTATAAACTTCACACTTATGGAAGTGCTTTATTAAATTGCCATAGTATGCTAAAGATTCACAAATCCAGTGGTTCCTGTAAGTTTAAAGAAAATTATATACCAACTAGGTATGTGCAAGATATTAATAATTGACATAATAGGTATTTTATGTGCTGAATCTTTATGAAAGTAGATAATTTTCATCATGTTTAAGAAATCAGAGGATCAGACATGGAACCTATTGTATATGAAAAATAATATTGGTAACTACTTATCTTTATGAAGAAAAAATGTAACTAAAGAATTAATACTATTAATTTTTGAGGAGTAGGTAAATTGTAGATGGCTATTGCTTGGAATATTTAAACCACAAAGGTGGCTTTATGTTAATTGAAGAATGTTATGTCCTCTGTGTAAGTTATTAAAAGTGGCATTATATTTTAATTCGGAAATGTAATTTATAAATTATAAATGGTTGATTGTATCATTAAAAAATAAAGATTCATTAAAAAGTAAGTAAATCTAACTTTTATTGTATTAGACTTAGTATTGTATAAATTTCATAATCCTGTTACTGACTTCAAGAATAATGAAGATTTCACTGAAATTTTACCATACCATATGGGAATAGTGGTTAATGTGTTTAATATTGCATATTACTCAATAATAAAATATATGTATAAAAAGCAAATGGTGTGAATGAGAATCTTCTCTTTTATGAAGTTCATAAAAACAATTACTATACTACCAGTGTTTCATGGTTTCCAATCTACATCATGAATCATAAACATACATATCACTGCTGGGCAAGGGTCTCTTAATTTCACGGGTTTTCATAATGAAATAAAAAACCAGAGTAAATAATTTATGTTTAATTTTACAAAGACTGGAAACATATAACTTTAATTTAAATATTATCAATATAATATTTTCCATTTACATGAAATTGATGAAATCGCTAAGGACAACGCCTCTACTGAAAGAATAGAATAGAAAATTTTCCATTTTACACTATTGTATACAAAGCAAATACAAAGGAATATTTCCTTAAATTAACTGAATAATGAAAAAGTAAGTAGTAGGACAAATTCTTGAAAAAGTAACATTGTTGCTTAAAAATAGGCTCATCAAACCAGGATCAGTGGAAAAGTAGGTTTGCTTTTTGATTTGGCTTTTATGGGAATGATTGTGGTCCGACCCTATACTTTAAAAAGGAAGACTACATCAAAGTACCACAGGACACCCATAAACAAGTCCCATTTGCCGTTTCACACTGTTTTGAAGGGAGGTCGTGTTGGATCCAAAATCATGGTAGTGCCAAGATTCACCCATTTAAATAATGTAATACAATTTAAACTTTTCAAATATGAAATGTTTCTATTTTGATAAAAGGACAACTACCTATTATGACTAAAGTTAAATATCTTTGTAAACACACACTTTGAAATCCAAACTATTTATTTGATTAATATTGAGTATTTCCTCCTATTGCACGAAAAATGGTTCTGCTTCTTCATCTTGAATTTATCTTTATAGTAACAGCTTTTTATGTTCGCTTGAAGGATTCCAAATCCTCCTCCCTGTTAATTCCATATTGCCGCCGGCAACTTGGTCTTTTGAGTGGTAGTTGACCTGCCTTAGATATCTTCAGCAGTTTCTAGAGATCTTCGATTTCTCTTTTTATATATAATTCTAAACATATTCAATTATTTTCTTGAATTGCGTACGATGCACTAGTACGGTTCATATTTATTAGTTAAACCTATAAAATAAGAATAATTGGTTGTATTAGATACAAATAACCCATCATATTTAAATAAATAAAAGAATGCATGAACACACCACCAATAATTAAACTTACTTTTTGTCTGTTTTTGCATTATCAACAAATAAAATTAAAAATTCACATCATAACATAACCTCAAAACGGTGTGGCCCCTTTTTTCTGCTTTTCTACTAAAAGTTTAGAAAATATCTACTTAAACATTATTAAAATAAATTAAGTCCATATTACATTCGTGTAATAAAATCTGCGGAAGAAGTAATACATTTATATTTTAATAGATTTTTTTAGCGTGTAAAGTTATAATCACCTCCTAGAGTATTTTGCACTGATGTACCCTATTTTTGATTTATTTATTTGTCCGTTTTGTCCTCGGGCAACGTAGGCCCTTATATCTATATTTTTCATATTAGTAAAATCTCCAAAAACTTCAAGAATTCTTTACGGAATTACGAACTAAATGCTTAATTTCCATGCTTTAAATCTACTAAAAAAGTAAAAATATACCAAAAGTGGTATCACCGAATTTTAGTGAAACGTCGAGTTATGAATGAATGCTACGTGTCTCTTTTTGGCACATATACAGTGAAAGAGATAGAGAATAAGCAATATGAAGTTCGTTCAATCGAGTGATCGTGAGCTCGATATGGTGAAGACGCGCGATCGAATTGTAAACTCATACTACCAATTGACTCGATGACGATCAACGTTATCGTTTACTCGACGACGATCACTCGATCGGTTTTGAGAAAACTCATACTAGGGGTACTGCTCCAAAAACGCACTTGCTGGGATTTATAACGACGCCATACTCGTGAAGTCGTTGAAAAAGCACGTGCAGGTGCTTAGCATGCTGGGACTGGTCTCTGGAGTGCACGAGTATGTCATCAACGTAGGCAAAGCAGAAGTCCAGGCCTTGTACCACCTCATCCACGAAACGCTGGAAAGTCTGCCCTGCGTTGCGTAAACCAAAGGTCATGTATGGGAACTCATACAGACCAAACGGCGTGATGATAGCAGTTTCGCAGATATCTGGTGGATGAACCGGGATTTGCTGGTACGCCTTCACCAGGTCGATGGTGGTGAAAACCGTTGAACCTGCAATATTGTGGGAATAATCCCCAATATGACGCACAGGGTAACGATCCGGGATAGTTCGGGCGTTTAGACCGCGGTAATCACCGCAAGGACGATATGAGTTATCTTTCTTGGGCACAAGCTGAAGTGGAGATGCCCATGAACTGCTGGAAGGTCTGGCAGTGCCTGCCTGGACCATTTCGGTAAACTCCTTCTGTGCTGCCTGAAGTTTGTGAGGTGCTAGGCGACGTGCACGAGAATGCACCGGTGGACCATCTGTGGTGTTAATATAGTGGACGGTCGTATGCTTAAGAGCTAGAGGAGCTCCAGGTGGTCGCGTGATGCTAGGAAACTTAGCCAAAATCGACGTATACGGGGAATCAGGTAGCGATACGACCTTAATGCTGTGCTGGTCCATTGTTGTGAGCACTGCGGCGGCAGACAATCCCGTCTTCCCGTCCCGCAGTATACCCTGGGTGCAGTCAGGCAGAAGGTGGAAATGTGCCAGGAAATCCGACCCGATGATAGGGTGACTAACGTCTGCAATCACAAAATTCCATATAAAATCACGCCGGAGACCTAGATTTATATTAAGCTGCAACAAACCGTAGGTGTGTATTTTGGTGCCGTTAGCTGCGAGCAGATCGTAAGACTGTGGCCGTTGTTTTCTTACCTGCAACTGCGCATACTTATAAGGTATGCAGCAGATGTCTGAACCAGTGTCTACCAGAAAACGCCTGTTAGAATACCGGTCGGTCACAAAGAGACGGCGACTTGATGTAGAGCAGTCAGCGGCCGTCGTTACCGACTGCTGGATGCGTTTCCCTGGTTACTGCTGCTGGGAGGTGCACCAGACCAGCTGCAAGGCTGTTCGCATTTAACTGCACGCTTGGCAAAACGGCTATGGTACCAACAAAGGCTATTAGTGCTGGAGGTATCGGAGCCGGTTGTTCTGCCCCGTGACCTCGACCTGCTACGCGAGCGCTCTCTTTTATTATGAAACGCAGCTGTTAACTGGGCGACGGCTCTTGTGAGGTCGTTTATCTGTTTCTCCATTTGACTGAAGCGGGCGGAGTCGGTAGTTGATGTGGCTGTAGTAACTGCTATCTGCGGGATGGGATCGGCGGTAATCGCACGGCAGGAGGAGTTAGTCGCAACCTCATGCAATTTGTCGGCTAGCTCACCTAACTCTTCCAAGCCACTGGATGTTTGAGCGATCAAGATGGTCTGAATTTGGGTTGGTAGTCTGCCCAGCCAAATTGTTTTTAATAACCGCTCAGGGAATGAACTACCAGCAAGTGCTTTGAGGTGACGCAGAAAAGAAGAGGGTCGCCGGTCACCTATCTCCTCTTTTTCTAAAAGGCGGCGCGCCTTCTCCTCATAGGAATCGGAAAATCTGCCTATTAGTGTAGATTTTAAATGAGTGTACGGTTGGTTGGGTGGAGGGTTTATGATAATATCCTCCACCTCGGAGGCACTTTTGGTGTCCAGTTGTGAGATTGCGTAAAAATTTTGTTGACTCAACCTTAATATTGTTTAGGTGAAACTGTGCCTCTAAACTGGCGAACCATAGTGCTGGTTTGTCGGGGAAAAATGGAGGAACTTTAATTGAAACACGATCAACATGTTTGTTTTCTGTGGTGTTGAGGTTTCCCCCAACAGCCTCATTAATGCCGCTTGCTTCGTCTCCTGAGTTCAGCATTGTTTACTAGGTAAGTATAAAAAAAAATAAAACGAACAAAAGATAGAGAAAAAAACATACAAAGACACCAATTTACCCCAGCTTCCCCTTCTCTGTAGGTGGTGTGGTATTTATAACATATACGAGCCCAAGTGAAGATATAAAATAACAAACACTAAAGCAATGTACACACAATGAAAACCTTCAAATAAAAACAATACAAAACATAACACAAAGTACGATATTAAAAAATTTATAAAAAATAAAAGGAAAACAATGGAGCAAATAAAAAAATGTTATTTCAGCGCAAGTTTAAATTTAAAAAAAAACTAAACACAGCGTAATAAGTTGCACATAAAAATATAAGAATAAAATTACATGCTTAACAAAAATTATAAGAACGAAATAAAAACAATTAGGTATTCGTTTATGTTGCTAACCTGACCATGTAAAACCAAAACGAAACCAAATGTTTGTGCACACAATGTCCAGTCACCGATAAAAAGTTAAAGTAAACATTAAGTTTAACTTAAACAATGCGACATACACTTAAAACAGTTCTCAAAGTACTTACAAAAAGTCCATTGTCAAAATACCGTGACGGGGCGAACTTGGATAATCACTGGGATGAGCTGTGGCGCAGTGAGGCTCGTTGCAGGATCTGTATCACTATGTACACTCGCCGGTCTCGCGGAGGTCTAGCTTGTAGATATTGTGTCTAAGTTGCTGCTGACGTCCAATAAAACCTCTATCATTGAGTTGCTGATGTGTACACGTCCAGGTCGCAATGACGGCGATAGTAAGAGAATAGCGAACAGAGAGTTGGAATCCGTCGAAGTACTGAACAGTTAGGTTGTTTGGGCTAGGTGGCGATGTCCCTCAGGCCAAATCTCCTGGCAAAACAATGACGTCACTCGATGATCGCATGTAGCCACCGGACGGGACGCATTACTTCTTGGTATTACGAGTACGTTTACGATAAGATGCGGCGATACGTAGTCGCCGGCCGGGTACAGTGCCGTAGCCTTGAATTTAACACCGTCGTGGTACTTGCGTTGGGAATGCGCCTGCGTCTTTACTTGCTAACAAAACTGGAACGTTCTGGGGTCACCAATTTGGGATATGATGATCGGCGTTATAGTAGATATCCCTTAATGTATTTATTTGATGTTGTAGGTTTCGTGGATGATGAAGGAAACTCTCGAAGCACTATTTTCACTAGGTATATTTTACACTTAACTTTACACAACTTTACAATGCTGTTAGATATATATTGAATATTAAAATAGGTACAATTATAATGTTTGTATTGCGTTGCGATACGTGCGCGACCAGTCTCGTTCAGGATCCAAGACGCAAGCCCCGAAACTCTCGGGCACTCTCGGGATCGCAAAATCCCCGCGCCGAAACTCTGTTATGTTGGCTACAGCTTTGCAGCCAACACAACAGAGTGAATTGAAGGTGCTATTCACGGCACGCAGGGGCGGATTAAAATTGCCATTCACTACATTTAGTGGCAGAAACGCCACAAGTACTTTAACATTACAGGTGGGAGCGGAGAGAAGGCAACTTAGAGAGGGAGAGACTTGATACCTACACTAATATTCAGAGAAGAGGATCAGGGACATGGGAACACTTGGTGAATGTTCCACCCTTCGTCCTGTCGTGGGTATCAGATGCGAAGCAGATTGAATAGTTCAAAGACTAAGGTCAAATTACAAAGAATATAATTCTTATTGAATTTCCATAGTTCTTATTTGTTCCTATTAATTGGTTACACATAACATATTATATTGTTTCTTTATACGACACACGGCATGGCGACACATGTATCTTGTAAAGGTGGAGTGGAGTACAAAAATGTCCGAGTCTTAGTCTACTTATAATGGAAGTGGAGCATTTGTCAGCAAATTTATATCGAGAAAACCAGGGCTTTGATGGGATATCAGGTTGTATCTCTGCATAGTATTTGCCTTTCACTGTCTTTGACCTATCCCAACATTTAGTCCATTCCTTCATAAGGTCAACTCTTGCTAGTGTACATAAGTCAGATAAATAGACTTTAAAATGGTCAGTGGAACCCGATAGAGCCGCATCCTTAGCAAAGCTATCAACAGCTTCATTGCCTACAATGCCTGAGTGACTGGGGATCCAAGCTAACGTTACCGAAATGTTATTTTCAAGACATCTTAGTAATAACTGTTTTGTTTCTAAAATTAATGGACATCTATTATTAGAGGAAAAATGGTTGGAAGATAATGCTTGAAGGCAACTGAGAGAATCTGAGAAAATAATAGACTTATTAAATTTGTGATTTAGAATGAACTTAACTGTCTCAAAAATTGCCACTGATTCTCCTGTGAAAATTGAGGATACAGGAGGGCATTTGAAACTTAACAGTGTATTATATTTTGGTAAATACACAGCTGCCCCAACACCATTCTGAGATTTAGAAGCATCTGTAAAAAATTGATACCAGTCTTTCCAGTCAGTTTCAAGTTTATCGAGAAACAAAGCATAGGCACCCGGAGCATTCTTCCTAATACCCAAGTCAAGTATAATATTTGGCTTGTACAGAAGAGATTCATAGCTAACGGTAGCTAGAATAGGTAAATTTACACGATGAAATTGAAATTTATGCGTCATTAATTTTGAGTAACTCTTTACCAAGCAGGGATGATCTTTATTTGACCAATATCTATTGTTGGAAATAATAAATGAAAGATACTGTAACTTTGGGATTAGGGGATGGTTAGAATATTGAAAGGCTTTGTAAAGGAATTTATCAGAAAGAAAAGCACGACGCAGACTCAAGGGAGGGTCCCCAGCCTCAACCTGTAGAGCATTGGTAGGGGATGACTTCATTGCACCCAAAATAATACGTAGGCACTTAAATTGGATTCTGTCCAAAGCTAATGATGACTCCTTGTTACAGGGTTCCAGTACTACTGACCCATATTCAAACAGGCTCCGAATTAAAGCAATGTATATAAGTCTCTGGGTGCAAGGATGTGCACCCCACCAAACTCCTGACAAACATCGTAAAATATTAATATTTTTTTCAGTTTTATTTTTTATATAATTTAGATGAGGCTTACCAGATAATGTTTTGTCTAAAATAACTCCGAGAAATTTAACTTGAGAAACAATTGGAATAGGCTGTCCACAATATTTTATGTCAATATTAGGGTATGATCTTTTCCTTGTGAAAATGACAATGTTGCTTTTAGGGACTGAAATATCGAGGCCATGATTATTCAGCCAATCTTCTAAGTATGATAGGGCCTGATTTAATTTTTGGGCAGCCTCTTCCAATGAGTCCGCAGCAACATATAACACAATGTCATCCGCATACTGTAATATATTGCAAAAGGAGTTCACACATTCATCCAGATCGTAGGTGTATATGCTATACAGGAGTGGGCTCAAGACTGACCCCTGAGGTAGGCCCTTCCATACACTCCTAGGAGTTGAAAGAGCGCCACGGACACGTACTTGAATAGTTCTATCCATCAGTAGGTTACATATAAAATGCACTAACCTCTCAGGGATACTCAGATGCTGCATTTTCTGCCTGAGTACCGGAAGTAAGACATTGTCATATGCTGAGCTGATGTCTAAAAACACCCCAACAAGAAATTGGTTTTTGGTCAGAGCTATCCTGATATCTGTAGTTAGAATACTAATACTGTCCATGGTGCTCATTCCCCTCCTAAAGCCAAATTGGGTGCTCGACAAAATGCCTCTACTCTCAACAAACCAATCTAGGCGTCTCTTTAGAAGATGTTCCATTACCTTACATAGGGTGGAGGATAGGGCTATAGGGCGATAAGAAGCTCCATTAGTAGGGTCTTTGCCAGGTTTTAATAAGGGAATTATGACCTGGTTCTTCCAAGAATTAGGAACAGATGCAAACTCAAAGAAACTATTTAGCAACTCAAGGAACATTCTCTGAGAAAAAACTCCAGCCTTAGCTATGAAGGAATATGGGATACCATCTATCCTAGGAGAAGAGTCTTTTAAATTTTGGAGTACTGAAACAAGTTCAGCCATTGTAAATGGATTATTAAAGGGATGACGGGATATGGTATTGGGGTAGGGTGATGGGAAGCAATCAAAATTTGGAACATCGGGAGGTGCTAATTTTTGGACAAATTCTTCAAACCAAAGATTATGGTCATTTGTGTCTGGAGAGATTGTAAAAGAGCCTCTAAATTTCTTTATTGATCTCCATACTATTGTAGAGGGGGTGCGAGGGGATAAGTTTTGGCAAAAATTGAACCAACCCTGTTTTTTCTTTTTTTTAAAGAGGCGTTTTGCTAATGCTGTAGTTCTTTTCAAGACTATGAAGTTGTCCATAGTCATGGAGTGCCGGTAAGTTGACTCTGCCGCCTTACGTTGATTCTGCATTTCTGTACATTCTGCATCCCACCAGGGTGGAGACACTTTAGCACCGACCCTATATTTTTTAAGTGGGATGTTAGCATCAGCAGATTTCTCCAAAGCAGATAGGAAAAGATCATATTTTTTTTGTAGGCTATGACTATTGTCTTTAGGAATTGATAAGACGTTCAAATCGGAATCAGATGCGTAACAATCCCACTTAGCACCACCAGTTCTGTATTTTAGTAAGGGAGGAAGGGATCTATACATGGGAGTAGGAAAGAGCAGTGACATTGAGATGGCATAGTGATCACTACCAAAACACTCTGTCAAAACATTCCATGAGATCAGAGAAAGAATATCTGAGGAGCACATGGATAAATCGACTGCACTAGAGTTTGAGCCCGGTGCTGTACATCTGGTTGGGGAGCCATCATTTAAGCGATCATTGAGCGATGAAGTCTAAGTGCCTGTATTGCCTGGGTGAACAGTTTTGCTTTCGTTCGTGAAAGGCAAAACTGATAGGCTTGCGATGTGTACCAGCTGGCTGGCTACCGAAGAAGGACAACGGATGGCGTCCCTGCGGCGACTATAGACTGCTGAACGCTCGCACTATACCTGACAGCTACCCAATCAGGCACATACACGATTTTTCCCACAGCATCCATGGTTGTACAGTCTTCAGTACCCTAGATCTGGTGAAGGCGTACAATCAAATCCCGGTCAACCCTGAGGACATCCCGAAAACGGCGATCACCACGCCCTTCGGCCTCTTTGAATTCCCGTTCATGACCTTTGGTTTACGCAACGCGGGACAGACATTCCAAAGGTTCGTGGACGAGGTCACCAGAGGACTAGACTTCGTGTTCTGTTATTTAGACGACTTTATCGTGTTCTCAAGGTCACCAGCAGAACACGAAGACCACCTACGCCAGATCTTCACCAGACTTAGGGATTACGGGATGTTGGTGAACACATCGAAGTGTGTTTTCGGAGCTAACGAAGTAAGTTTTCTAGGATACCACGTATCAGCGAAGGGCACTAGACCACTCGACTCGAAGGTGCAGGCTATAAAGGAGTTTCCACCTCCTACCAACGTGCAGCAGCTCCGACGATTTTTGGGCATGCTAAATTTTTATCGGAGATTTCTCCCTCAAGCAGCCCAAATTCAAGCGCCACTGCACACATTACTCACAGGTACTGTTAAAGGATCGCACCCAGTAAGTCTACAGGGAGATACCTTAGCAGCATTTGAGGCCTGTAAGGCCAGTCTTTGTGACGCTGCAATGTTGGCACACCCAAATTGCTCTGCGAAGCTTGCGTTGGTGACTGATGCTTCTGACAAAGCAATAGGAGCCGTCCTTCAACAATTCAACAAGGACGGTTGGGAGCCATTAGCTTTTTTCTCCCGCAAGCTCAGCCCATCGCAGACCAAATACTCGCCATACGATCGTGAGTTATTGGCGATTTATGAGGCCATAAAATATTTTAGGCATATGCTTGAGGCTAGACATTTTATCGTCTACACAGACCACAAGCCTATCAGTTTTGCCTTTCACGAACGAAAGCAAAACTGTTCACCCAGGCAATACAGGCACTTAGACTTCATCGCTCAATTCACAACCGATATCAGACATATATCTGGCAAGGACAACGTAGTCGCCGATACCTTGTCACGTATCGATGAATTGAGCGTGCCAGTCAGCCTCGAACAGCTAGCCCAAGCACAAGCCTCAGATACTGAGCTTGCGAAGTTCCTAGCGGAAGGTTCCTCGCTTCGTCTGGAGCAACGACAAGTACCTGGAAGTCTGTTACCCCTGTACTGCGACGTCAGTACACAGACTGCCAGGCCTTTTGTCACTAAAGACTTTCGCAAGCAGGTGTTCGACAGCATCCATTCGCTGAGTCACCCTGGCGCCAATTCATCAGCCAAATTGGTTGCCGAACGATTTGTTTGGCCAGGCGTTAGGAAGGACTGTCGAGAATGGGCTCGAAATTGCATTTCGTGTCAACGCTCGAAAGTTAGTCGTCATGTCAGTGCGCCTTTAGGTACTTTCCACTTACCTCGAGCCAGGTTCCAGCACATTCATATTGACCTGGTTGGGCCGCTACCAATATCTCAAGGTTATCGGTATTGCCTAACTGCCATAGACCGCTTCACGCGGTGGCCAGAAGCAATACCGATTGAAGACCGCCGAGACTGTTGCGAAAGCATTGCTTTCCTCGTGGATCGCCCGATTTGGTTGCCCAACGTCTATAACTACAGACAGAGGCCGCCAGTTCGAATCAGCATTATTTCGGTCTTTGTCGAAAATTGCTGCTTTCGAACACAAGCGTACCACTGCCTACCATCCGGCATGCAACGGCCTCATCGAGCGATTTCACAGGCAGCTTAAAGCAGCTATAGTTTGCCACGCAGCACTGTGGGACATCCATAGGTCATAAATCTTAAAAACCTGCTTTCTTGTTTTACATTTTATTCCTTGTCGTTACATTGGATAGTTGCGGTACCTTCTGAAACTATAAATAGGTCAGTAATTAGAGTGCGCCTTCATTATCTATTGTGCATTCAAAGAGAGCGCATCGCCAATCGTAAATACTGTTATCAGTGAGTCATTAAAAAGCGTGACGTCATTTGTTGTCATTGCGGGACCTGTGAGTGCTGTGTGAGTTTTTTCTGAAATGGATATCCAAGAACAGGGTATGTAATAATTAATATTTTTATTTTAATTGTATCTTAGTATATATTTTCTTTAGTATGTCATTGCTACGAGGCGACTTTTCTTGGAGTATTATATTTTAATATTCAAAGTTTGAATAAACTTTTAAATATGTTCCCACTCGCTCCGACTATGGAGGTATATTGCACCATAATCTTTAGACTTTCTTATCTTAGGAAAATTAAAACTTGGCTGCCCTTATCTGCCCTTTTGGCGATGACAAGGCTGCTACGGTTGCCAGATTATCTCCGAAATTAGTTTATTTAGTCTTAGTGCTTTGTGTAGGTTTTGTGACTGAATTTTAACCGTTTTTTTTTTGTTTTAGGTAATTTATATATATGCTCGTTTTCAAGAATGCATATTCTTGAAATATGGCTAACTGTCAATACCGATAATGACTCGGAAAAGTGTCGTCAAGTCCTACAAAGTTTGTTGACTACTCTGAACGACGATGCTGAGAACATTGATATTCATTATTTAGAGAAAATTGTTAATAATTTATGTAAAGCTATTGCTCGATTCTGGAAAAAATGTAATAGGGATAAAACCAAGCTTTTATATAAGAATTCCGATTGGTTTAATGTTATTGAAAAAATTCAACTTGTGAAAAACAATAAGCAATGTACTCCGTCTGAAACGTCGCCGTGTCATTCACGTGGTCGTCCTCGAAAACCTTTTACGCAATGTAGTAAAAGGACTAAACGTCGGAGAGTAGCTGATTTGTCAAAGTCTGATGATTCTACTGTGAGTGCATTGCTTGATGTTTCAGACTGTTCATTCGATTCGTGTATATCTAGAGTTAGCACTGATGATGTCTTGTCACTTGTGACTGATGCTCAGTTGACAAAACATCAGTATTTATTAATTAAAAACTTTGTTAATAGTAAGATTTCTCCTAATGTATTACCATGTTACCAACAAATTACTAAAGCGAAACAGAGATGTTACCCTTCTAATATAACTGTTTCCGAGTCTTCAGCTGAAGTTGAATTACAAAGTCTTTTTGATCACACAGCTTCTCGAATCCTTTAATCTCAAAAAGAGGTCTTAGATCAGATTCCTGATGATTGTTTGTCTAATATCTCTTTACTTGGGAAATGGGGATTCGATGGCAGCACTGGACATAGTGAATACAAACAATTTTTTTCAGATTCAACTTTAGAAGATAGTAGTTTGTTTGTAACATCTTATGTACCCCTTCAAATTATTGTAAAATTAGCTGAAGATAATTGTAAAATTTTATGGAAAAATCCTCGACCCTCTTCCACTAGGTACTGCCGTCCTATTCGATTTCAATTTTTGAAAGAAAGCACAGCAGTGTCTTTGCAAGAGGAAGCTTATTTTAAGGATAAAATTGAAAGTTTGCAACCTACTTTTATTCAGATCGACAATCGTGAATTGGTCGTTTCTCATAAGTTGCAGCTTTCAATGGTAG
The DNA here is from genome assembly GCA_963935595.1 of Schoenobius gigantellus. NCBI lineage: Eukaryota > Metazoa > Arthropoda > Insecta > Lepidoptera > Crambidae > Schoenobius > Schoenobius gigantellus. The sequence goes on along the minus strand of OZ012555.1, from coordinate 5,834,002 downwards.
ATGGTAAAATTTGTAGTGCTTTAAGTGAAACATCTACAAGTAGATGTTATATATGTAATGCTACCCCTAAAGAGATGAATAAAATAGACGAATGTTTACAAAAACCTGTAATAGAGAGTAGATACCAATTTGGATTATCACCACTACATTCTTGGATACGTTTCATCGAATATTTTATTCATCTTTCATATAGATTAGACATAAAAAAATGGCAAGTTAGGCTAGATAGTGATAAACAATTGTTATCAAATAAAAAACAATATGTACAGTCCCAGTTTAGGGAACGATTAGGTTTAATAGTTGACAAGCCGCGTAGTGGTGGAAGCGGGACGTCTAACGACGGAAACACGGCCAGGAAGTTTTTTTTGGAATCAGCTGTATCTGCTGAAATTACAGGTTTGAATAAGGATCTCATAGATCGTTGTTGTGTAATATTACAAACGTTATCTTCTGGACATAAAATTAATGAATGCAAGTTTAAAGACTATGCATTACAAACAGCATACAGCCTGGTCGAGGAATATCCGTGGTATAGTCTTCCTGCTTCTGTCCACAAGGTGCTCGTACATGGATCAGATATTATAAGTTATGCATTGTTATCTATAGGAGAACTTTCCGAAGAAGCTGCTGAAGCGACAAATAAGTATATCAAAATTTATAGACGAAGTCACACTCGAAAAATGTCACGTGAAGTTACCAATCAAGATTTAATACAACGACTATTATTACATTCAGATCCTTATATTACAAGTCTTCGGAAACTTCCCCCTAAAAAGAAAAATACTCTGTCACAAAGTGTAATAGAATTGTTACATGTTTAATATTGTTAGAATAAGAATAATTTATTTGTATTTTGTTAGTTGTTTTGTTTTTTTTGTATTTAATTAATTTTAATTTATTTATTTCTATTATTTTATTATAATTAAATAATGTTATCAATGTTTTGACTCTTATTTTATTTAAAATATATGTTTTACATTCCAATTTTTAAGTGTTTGTTCATGATAAATTTAGGTAAAAGTATGTTATTGTTTATATTTGTTTTTTACTGAAGTAAACGTTTTTTATTCCGTAAATACATGTACTTCTTTCATTTTAATGTTCCTAAAACACTTTTACAACTATAAGTCACTAAAATAATACAATGTATTGATAGTAACAGGACTTTAACTATTTATGACCGCCCTTGTATGGAGCGTGTCCCTCCGTGCGCAGACAGATGATGGACCGAATCGTTGCCTTGGGTCTTACTCGGTGTGAGAAATTCTTTTAAAGAAGACCTTCAGTCTTCACCCGCTGAGTTAGTTTACGGGGAGCCCTTAAGGTTACCCGGAGAATTTTTTGAGCCTACAGTTGTCGGAACTACCGACATTTCCGAGTTTTCTGCTCGACTACAAAAGTTCGCTCAAAATTTACGCCCCGTACCGACTTCACGTCACGGCAGCAAAAAAGTTTTTATATTTAAGGAGTTGGCCTCGAGTGAGTACGTCTTCCTCCGTGAAGACGCTTCACGCGGTACCCTTACTCCTGCATATTCAGGTCCACATAAAGTTTTGTCGCGCGGTGATAAGGTTTTTAAAATTTTATGTAAAGGTCACGAAGTCACCGTTACGATCGACCGCCTAAAACCAGCATACATTCTGTCTGATTCAGAACAAGATCCCCCACAAACCGTACGTAGTCCCATCACTACACGTTCGGGACGACAGGTACGATTTCCCGACTATTATCGACCATGACGGTCTCTGGAGGGGGGTGGTGTAGCCAACTTTATTTATATTTTGTAACTTACCTTAATCCTATACACAATTATATATTTTATATTTACACTTATAATTTATATATTAAAAACCTACAACATAATTAATTATAATAATAATTTAATACATATACATGTATACTTACACTTAAATATTTATTTACATATTTATATGAACAACACAATGTCGTACCAACTCGTTGCATAGCAAGGCGCGCGATACAATGAAAACGCATACTGCTACACCGGCTAACGGTAAACCTTTTGTTCGCCGGTGACGCGCTGATCATCGCGAGCGGACTCGCAAGTCACGTACGCCAGTCGAGACGCATTCACGACACGAATCGCTTGTCGCTCTCGCCTACGCTTTCGCTTGCAATCTACCTATCTGTTATTATTGTCATTCTTATTCTCCGTACTGTGCTGTATATCTGTCGTTACCGTTTGTGCGCGTATAATTCTATTTCTCCTTCTGTGACTGTAATAACTGTGACTGTGTTATTGTGACTTTTCCTGTGGATGTGGATATTACATTATTGTTCACCGTAAGTGTTTGGACATTTTTATTCCTCACCAAACATCACACAAATAACACCCATTTATTGGAGATACTACACACCCACTCGACCACACTCTCTTTCACTGTTTTTCTATTAAGACGTCTAGCCTTCAAAATATGGCCACATCCTTCTGGAACCTCAACTGCCTGTACGAATTCCTCCATTGACCATTCTGCTGGGACACCTCGGACCACCCCCATGCGAGTGACATTAAAAGATGGAATGACAGCAGAAAACTTCTTAGTGGCTAGGATAGGGTTGGAGACAAAAGAGTTAGCATCCTCACCATTTGTAAATTGGACTGAGATTCGATTTCGCCCTACACTTTTAATGCCCTGTCTAATTATATTTTTAATATTTTCGTTAACTAAAAGTTTACCAAACAAAATTGGATTTATAGTAGTTCCGGCTTTTGGATGGGGCTCTAACCGGGATATATGAACAATAAAAGGACCTTTGTCCAAACGGGTGTAATTTCTCACTTGTGTCAAACTAGTATGTGTATAAACGTGTTGGATAGAATGGGTTGGAGTAAAACTTTCCGAAGGATTTATTTTACTAGGGGTGGATGATACATTTTCTTCGTTACACCGTTTCCGACCTGCACGGCACGTAGACTGCTCATTGCTTACGATATCATCGCCAGCAACAAATCCTTCCTCACTTACGGATTCTACTAAATCCAGACCCGGGTCGGGTGGTTCAGGTGAGATCGACGACATAGTCGCCGATCTCACACGGGGTAAAAGCACACAAAAAAACTTACACAAACAATCACGATACACTTAAATAAGTAGAGGTAACACAAATCGTTGGAAATCTCCACAAATCAAATAATTTTGCAGTAAACCCAATTGCCCGTATTTACACCTTGACAACCGAGTTGACTGTCCAAATCCTGCCTATTCTGTAACTTCGGTTGCTAACTAGAACTGTCATTTTTGAAATGAACTTAACATCCATTACTCCTATCATGAACGCTGCCGTAACACATAAGATCACTAAACCCGCGGCCGTACCGCCTAACTCAAAACGAGCACTCGCTATCGTTATCATGTCATTAGAACAATAGTTTTAATGTCACAGATGACATTAGAGCTATTGTTCTAATGTCAAGAGAGCGATAGCGAGTGATCGCTATGAGTTAGGCGGTAGCCCCCCCGTAATGGATATAAAGTGGCTTTCAAAAATGACAGTTCTAGTTAGCAACCGAAGTTACAGAATAGGGGGGCTGAACGCGCCTCTGTGCAAACAATTTGAACGGTGGCCCTACCGCCGCTTTAGTTATTCTTCTGAGCTACCGCCTGTCTCATGGCGATCACTCACTATCGCTTTCACCTTTGACATTAAAACTATTGTTCTAATATCATGAAAGCGATAAGTGATCGCTTTGAGATAGGCGGTAGGGCCGCGGGTTTTTTTGCGTGCATGCATGCAAACTTTTACATTGTTATCTAATTATGGACCGCATCCAAAGTAGGTACCTACTGTCTGGGTATATGTGTTCTGTGCTACTGTCAGTGTCAATATAGATGATTCTGGCGGGAAATTTCAAGGCGGGAGGTTTAATTTTAAAGTTCTTGGAACTTTTCAATTAATTTTAAATACATTTCTAAGTGAAATCTCAAGTAAATCTTAAAATGAGCGTAGATAGTGGTGGTACAGCAATTAAAAAAAGAAAAGCACAGTCACCTATTCGAGATATATCAGATGAAGATGAGGAGAATATGTTTGCTCCGTACTTTAAACAAAATCATATTCGAAGTTATCCTGATAATGCACCCGGTATTGTCTTTCCAGTTTATATAGAAAGTAGCAATGAATCTGTGAAATTTGGTAACAAAGATCTGATTTACCTCAATAATATTTTCAGCAGATATAATAAAGGAGTAAAAGAAATTAAACGAGTAAATGCTTTGCGTTATGCCATTTTATTTGACAATCCAAAAAATGCGAACTCTTTTCTGGCAAATACATCTTTTTTGTCATCTCACGAATTGACGCTGGAATAAAGGCCTTCAGCCTTTATTCCAGCGTCAACTTCAGAATGTATAGGAGTTATTAGATTTATTCCAAACGATTTAAGCTGTAAACATCTGTTTGATAAGTTGATATCCACACAAGAAATATTATCTGTTCGCAGATTTACAAAGAAGACTCCGGAAGGTATAGTTGGCTTGCAGACAGTTTCCATAACGTTTTCTGGTAATGTACTTATTTCTCATATTAATTATGGTCTATGTATTTTGCCTGTACAAGCATATATAAAACCAGTTATACAATGTTACAAATGTATGGTTTTTGGATATACAATAAAATATTGTAAACATGATATTGTGTGGTCAATATGTTCACAATCACATCACTATAAAGATTGCACTAGTAAAGACAAGCCTCACTGCATTAATTGCAAGGGAGAGCATATTGTTGTTTCCAAATACTGTCCTATTAAACAACAGAAGATTAATGAAAATAAGTCAAAAATTGTAAATCGACAAACTCTTGGTTCCTTTTTTCCAAGTATAAATGAGACCTTTGCTAAAGTAACTAGCTCTCCAATGCAATAAAAGTATATGAAAAAAACAATTAATAAAACTGACAAAGAGCTTGTTAGTGATGTTATTAATAATGATAAAATATTTTAAAAGCTATTTGATACCTTGTTGAGTTTATGTAGTAAAGATAATAACATGCCAGTAAATTCGTCTACAATTAAAGAAATTTTTATAAAAAATATAGCTTGTAATAATGGATAGCAGTTTTGTAAAAATTGTTCAACATAATATTCAAAGTTTAAAACCTAAAATGCCACTGTTTAGTCACTTTATAGAAACAGAAAATGTAGATATTTGTTTATTAAATGAAACTTGGCTTAAGTCCACAGATGAAATAAATGGTTATAATGTTTTCCGTAAAGATTATATATGTGGTTATGGTGGAGTTGCCATACTTTGTAAAAAAATCGATAATTAGTTCAGCTATTTACACTCATAGTACTGATAAAATTCAAACATTAGCAATAACTATTAAAACACGAAATGGATTGATTACGATTTTAAATGTCTATTGTCCACCTCGATTTGGTCGTTTTCCAATCAATATGTTAAAACAAATTATAGCATCTTTGCCATCTCCTATTTTAGTAATGGGAGATTTCAATGCACATCATACAGCGTTTGGTTGTACATCAATAAAGCCTCGTGGTATTCAATTATATGACATGATAGATGAAATCAATATGTTTCTATTAAATAATGGTAATACAACAACTCTAAATCGTCCAAACCAATGTGCCTCTGCCATTGATATTGCTTTCTGTTCTCCTGTTTTAGCTTCGTCTGTGAATTGGTCAGTATATTCAGAGGATACACTCGGTAGTTACCATTTTCCTACAATTGCGTGCATAGATATGTCTTGATATTTTTCAGTACGAACAGCAATATGAAAAATTTCTGTATAAAAAAGCTCAGTGGTCAAATTATTATAGAGAATCTGAACATTATTTTGATAGTATTTTATCGGAACCCGACCCTCTTGTTGCTTATGACAAATTTTGTGACTATTTATATGAGTTAAGAGATGAATGTATACCACTGCATAAAAATAAAACGCCAAATCGTAAATCTCATAACCCCGTCCCATGGTGGAATGACAATTGTGCGAATGCTGTAAATGAAAGTAAATTAGCATTATTTACATACAGGAAGTATCCCACTATTAAAAATTATTTATTGTAAAAAAAAATTAGATGCACAAAAAAAACGAATAGTCAAACAAGAAAAAAAATCTGGTTGGGAAAAATTATGCTCGGGTTTTGATAGGAATACACCGATTAATCGTATATGGAAATTTATTAAAATTTTTAATAGAAAGAAATTTTCATCTGTAAGTAAAGAAAATTGCTTTATAGATGATTTTCTGAGCAAATTGACTTCGAGTGAATCTTCTGAAAATACTGATGATCTTAGTTCTGTTTTTGAAGATAATGAACTTAATAAACATTTGAATCAACCATTCTCCCTACATGAATTTAATTTCTCCTTGAATAACAGGAAAGATACTACACCCAGGTCTAGATAATTTGCTATATATCTTGATTAAGAAACTTCATACATCTGCTAAAATTATTTTGTTAAATATATTTAATAATTTATGGCATCATAATATTCATAATTCTTGGAAATCTGTTGCCATTGTACCAATTTTAAAACTAGATAAAGATCCAAAGTTGGCTGAATCATATAGACCGATATCACTATCTTCTTGTGTTGGTAAAATATTTGAAAATATGTTAAAGAATAGGCTTGAACTGTATGCTGAATCAAGATTGCTTATTCCCCCAGATCAGTTTGGATTTAGGAAAGGTCGTAGTACTACCGACAGCTTAGTTAAATTTTGTGGTGATATACAGGACACATTTTTAAATAATGGTTATATGGTTTGCGCTTTCCTTGACGTTTCGGGTGCATTTGATAATATAGACTTAAATATTCTGGTCAAAATTCTTCACAGCTTTAATATTCCTGGCAAAATATGTAAATGGATTTTTAATTTCTTTTATTCACGTACAGTATTTATTAAATATAATCAATCTTTTTATGGTCCAAAAATGGCGTATAAGGGAATAATGCAAGGGACATTTATCTCCATTGATGTACAACTTATATAGGTAAGTACATCTTTAATTTACAAAGTTTCTAGTTGTAATATATATTTTTTACAATATGCGGATGATATTGTAATGTATGCTCAACATGTCACAAGCTGTTAATAATTTAAATGAAGCATTGACTTCTCTTTGTAAATATTATAAAGACGTTCTAAAACTCAATATTAATGCTTGCAAAAGTTCTTCTCTAATATTTAGTAATAAGTTTGATCGTTTTGATAATATGCATGTAATTGTTAAGTACGATTCTGTAATTATTAAACTAGTTAATGAAATACGATTTTTAGGTGTCGTATTTGATTCTAAGCTTAGTTTTAAGTCTCATGTTTTGAATGTTGTTCAATAAATGCAAAGAAGTGTAAATATTATGCGATGTTTAGCAAGTGTTACGTGGGGTATGGACTCAAAACTACTAAATATTTTTATTTTATTTTATTTTTATTTCTTTGGAAAACTTACAGTACTACATATCTATATTTCGTTGTAAAATGATTTACAAATCCATCGTTAGGAGTCATTACGATTATGGCTTAATAGTTTACGGAAAATTTCTTAGTCAATATTTATTAAAACGATTAGAAATCATTCAAAATAAAGGGCTTAGAATAATTACCGGGGCAATATGTTCTACCCCAATTAACTCTTTAGAAATAGAAGCTGGCATGCCTCCAATTAACGTAAGACTTAATTACTTAACAGAAAAAAATTATTTCAAAGTTTTAGCGAATACGCAATACTTGAATTTATATAATAATAATAAAATATTTAGTAATAACTATATTGATGAGCTGAAATCTATTTGTAAATACATAGGCCACAAGGATAAATGGGATTTAGGTTCTTTGGAAGTTCAAATTACTTTACCTTCTATTATTTCAAAAAGAGTCTTAAATAACACAGAATTTTTGAATTATGTAAATAACGAAAAAGAAGGATATTGCAGAATATATACAGATGGATCAAAAACAAAGCAATATACGAAAGCAGCTTATTACGATTCATTAACTAAGTTTAGCCGGTGTTTTACATTGGATGAAAATTTTTCAATATTTACAGCAGAAGCATACGCAATATTCGCAGCTTTGCAATATATCAATGGAGTTGCTGATACTGAATATTTTTTAATAATTACAGATTCATTGAGTGTTTTGAATTGCTTGGAACATTCCAATATTAGTTATAAAAATAACATATACATTACCAAAATTTTACAGTACATTTTCGGCAATCCGAGTAAACATGTGAAGTTCTTATGGGTGCCATCACATAGTGGAATCTCAGGAAATGAAACCGTAGACAAGTTAATGAAAATAGACGTTCCAAATTTTTATAGCAACAGTCAGCATTATGCTGTACCACCAGTTCCAATGACAAATTACAATTCTATTTTAAAGTTGAGATTGTTTCAACATTGGCATAAAGTATGGGAAAATACGAAACAGCAAAAAGGAAAATGGTATGCAAATATACAGGAAATAATCCCAACAAGACCATGGTACTTTAAACTAAAAAATTCTCCATCCAGAAAATTCATTACAACTATAAATAGACTCAGAATGGGACATGGATTTGCTGCTCATTTAAAAAGATTAAATTTAGTTGATTCAGAGGTTTGTGAACACTGTTCACAGGAAGAAGGTACTTTAGACCATATTATTTTACATTGCCCAGCATTCAACATCCCACGATTAGTTTTAATAGATGGCTTAATGAAGATATACAAAAATAATGACATTCCCCGCCTCTTGCCATCTATTTAAAAAAATCCAAGAACATACGCAATAATCTTCCAATTTATTAACGACACCATTAGTCAAATATGAGAATTAGAAATGGAACAAAAATTTCAATTGGAACAAAAACTAATAGAAATGGAACAAAATTCTTAAGATTTGGCTAGATGGCTAACTGCCAAGGCCGTTAAACTTATATTAAAAAAAAGTGTCAATTCAATAAAAAAATTGTGACTTCGGCGGGAACTTTGAAAGTGAAAGGCGCCCAAATTTTATACTTTCTGTAAAACATATTAATTTCGTATTTCATTTTATTATAATAGTTGTAACTGTATATATATCATCTTAATTGTAAATAAAAATAGTATAGTGTACAGTTTAAGTTAAATATGGGAGCTACTAAGAAGCGAAAAAAAGAACCCCCACCAGACAAGTGCTCGTCTCCTGGAGAATCTTCTTCAGACTCGGAGGCTGCTGAAAACAGTAACAGCAGAAAATATGAGATTTATAAAGTCCCAGGATATACTAGGAAGTACCCCGAGAATACTGCAAAGTCAGAATTTATTGTTTTCGCATCACACAAAGACGAGCGCCAATTTAATGACAAAGATAGGCTAGCTCTGTCACATGCCATACGCAAGCATTGCGTTACTGGCATACTCCACCTAAAATCTATCAATAAGTTTAAGATAGGTATTACATTTGACTTATCCAACAATGCAAATGTTTTCTTACAAAATAAGAAATTGCTGGAAGAGCTTTCCTTGAAAGCAACGATTCCAGCTAGTGACACCGAGGTCACTGGTGTTATAACGTCAGTACCAATTGACTTATCGAATAAGAATATATCGACTCTTATTGGAAGTTCAAGGAATATAATTCAGGTGAGGCGCTTCATGCGTCGTGTACGTAATGAGGATGGTGCAGTCTCGTTCCAATCCAGCCAACTCCGACAGTCGCAGTCACGTTCGCATCGACAGAATTGCCACAGAGCTGCGTTCAGAACCTACGCTCGAGTGCACTCCGAGTGCACTCTGACAGCAACCGACCCGTTCAGAGCCTCGGGGTAAAAAACGCTCTGACAGGCGGTTAGTACACTCTGTGCCCGTTCAGAAGCTTCGAGTGATGCAACCAAACAACCAACTCGAGCGTAGGGTAAAAAACACTCTGACAGATGTTATGTCAATGTCGATGTCAAAAATACGCTAATTATTTATTATTTTATTAAATAACACTACTTTGAACACTTTTAAGCCTAGTACAAGGGAAATATAGTAATTTCTATGTGTTGTAATTATGTTTAAGCAGAAAAATGGATATTGACTGTAAGGATTAGTAATATTTTGCCCTTTGCTTGATCTTGATCGGCAAGATACAAACTAAAAAAAAAGATAGCAACCGACCCGTTCTGCAGGCCTATTCGCTAACTACGGTTGGTAACTAGAACTGTCATTTTTGAAAGGAACTTTATATCCATTACTGGTTTAATGATCTTATGTGTTATGGAGGCGTTCATGATAGCAGTATTGGATGTTAAGTTCCTTTCAAAAATGACAGCTCCAGTGAGCAACCGAAGTTAGCGAATAGGCCGGCTGAACCTCGGAGCGAGTGTGAAAAACACTCTCGGTTGCATTACTCATACGTAGTATCTCTATATAGTTTGTGCATTACTCTGACCCTCGGAACGCAACTCAGTATGTATACCTGGACTCTTGGAGGCACGAGGTAAGCGTATACGTTCCTCCAGACCCTCCAGTCCTCTAATAAGTCTGTGCTCCAGTCAAACAGTGTTTACGGTGTATGAAGTTTGCTCACATTGCCAAATTTTGTCGAAATTCAGAAATATGTTCGATTTGCACTGAAAACCACAATTTCAAATCTTGCAAAATAGCGCCTAATAATGCTAAATGCGCCAACTGTGGTGGCGATCACATAGCAATTTCGAATCAATGCCCAATTAAAAAACAAAAAACTGAAGAAAATAGAATTAAATCACGTACAGCAAAATATTCGGACTTGTTAAACGAAAAAGCTTTCCCACAATTAAACGCAAAACATTTTGAAACCCAGATGAAAAATTTGACGAAATCTGACCGCTTTATTAATTTACTGGCAAATGCTATAACACAAATTATTATAAATAACAAAGATCAAAAAACGCCTATAAACTCAAATACTATTCGTGTCTCATTAAATAATACTTTAGAAAAGATATTTAGTCCTTCTTCATAATGGATATTACACTTAATATTATTCATTGGAACGCCCAAAGTATACTCTGCAATAGATTAATGTTAGAACACTTCTTATTTGAACACAAAATACATGTAGCTCTTTTGTCTGAAACTTGGTTGAAGCCTACTCAAACTCTTAATATAAAACAATACAAAATAGAAAGGAACGACTGTGGTAACAACCACAATGGTGTTGCAATTTTGATTCACAACTCTATTGATTACAAAAAAATTACAACTTATTTTGATGACTCAATACAAAACATTTGTGTACGTATAACTTACAATAATAAAGATATTAGCATTATTAGTTGTTATTGCCCAACATACTCCAGTTCTAGGTTTGATAAAAGTAAATTTGATAACTTAGTTAACTCCATCCCCCCTCCAATGGTGATTGGGGGTGATTTCAACGCCCATCATACTTCATGGGGTTGTAATTCTGATTCTCCTCGTGGTAGAGATATTTTAGAAGTCGTGGATAATAACGAATTACTTTTGTTAAACGATGGACAAGTAACCACTGTTGGATCCATGTCATGGCGTGCTAATGCTCTTGACTTATCAATTGTTTCTTCATCATTAGCCCTTTCATGTGATTGGTCAGTACACGATGATCCTCTTGGTAGCTATCATCTACCTGTTATCATAAAGGTTCTAGTGAGTAATGATATACATGAACATAGATTTCAATCGAATAGCAAGCCGTTGCCACATTCTCCTAAATATAAGTTAATAGATTGGAATAAATATGTAAATACTGTACAGTCCTTATTATCTAATTTTAAATATGATGATTACTCACCACTAGAAGCATACAGTGCATTTTGTAAATATATTATATCTGCCACTGAAAGCTGTATTCCTTCACCCTATAATAAACGAAATAATGCATCTCAAATATCCTCTCCTCGTCGCACTCTGAATCATAGGAGATCACCATTACCATGGTGGAATCAAAAGTGTTCTGATGCGGTTTATCAGAGTAAAATGGCTTACATCAATTTTAAGCACAACCCATCTGACAGCAACTTTATAGAGTTCAAGAGATTGCAGGCTGTAAAAAAACGAACTTTAAAAACAGAAAGAGCTAATAGTTGGGCCGCTTTATGCAACTCCTTTAACCGCACCACACCTATATCTTTAATTTGGAAATATATGCGTAAATTCAACAAGTCATATATTTCATGCAACAGTACTAGTGATAACAATTGGGTTTTGGATTTTCTTCAAAAATATTCTCCAGATTTTGTTAATAATTATGATAATGTATGCAGCAGTGATCAGACAAATTCAAGTTCGAATTACTTTTTGCAACCATTCTCACTAGAAGAGTTAAAATCTGCAGTTATGTCACGTAAAGATACAGCTACTGGTCTTGATGGAATCTCTTACGCCTTGATTAAAAAGTTGAACTCTCACTGCTTTAATATATTTCTCAATATTTTAAATTATCTTTGGGCCCACAACATAATACCTGACAGCTGGAAAACTGATTGTTTGGTTCCAATTTTGAAACCTAATAAACCAAAAGGTATCCCTGACTCTTACCGTCCTATTGCATTAACATCTTGCATAGGAAAAATATTTGAGCAACTTTTAAAACAAAGGTTAGAGTTTTATATTGAACAGAACAAATTGTTGCCATCAAATCAGTTTGGTTTTAGAAAAGGAATATCAGCTCGGGAGAGCATTAGTCAACTTCATTTAGATATTCATAATTCTATAAAGAATAAAAAATTCCTTTTGGCTGTATTTTTTAATGTAGCAGGTGCATTTAACAGTGTTAATATTAATGTGCTCTGTAAAGAACTACTATTGATTGGTATCCCCCATAAAATAATAAATTGGCTTAACAATTTTTTGTTAGGAAGAAAAATTTATGTTAAGCATGATAATAGTTTGATTGGTCCTAGATTGTCATATACTGGAGTTTGTCAAGGTGGAATCTTATCACCTTTGTTATTTACACTGTATATAAGGCGTTTAAATTTGATTTTGGGAAGTGATGTCAAAAATCTACAGTTTGCTGATGACCTGGTTGTGTATATATCTGGCGATAATTTAGCTATAGCATCAAATGCAATTAACAACTCTTTAAAAAAGTTAAAATCCTATTTCAATTATTTAAATCTTCAAATCAATCCCTCTAAATCAAAATTAGTTGTATTTGGTAAGAGAACATTCAACATGACACCTATCTATTATAATGGTATTGCTATACCCACGTCACTGGAAGCAAAATTTTTAGGCATCATATTTACTAGCAATCTTTCTTGGAAAAAGTACATTCAAGAAGTTTCAACTAAAGCTAATAAAGCATACAACATTTTAAAATCCCTTACGTCAACGAATTGGGGAGCAGATCCAAAAATATTGTTGCTTCTATTTAAATCAATTGTTCGTAGTCACTTTGAGTATGGCTTTTTATGCTTTGCTGCTGATCTTAAACTTACTGATATTTTAGAGAAAATTCAGAATAAATCTATGAGATTGATCACTGGAGCTTTTAAAAGTACACCTATCATATCTATGCAAGTAGAATGTAATTTACCTCCAATAAAAATTAGATTTATGTACTTAAAAGAAAGATTTATATCTAAAATGTACAGTTTAAAAAATCATCATCTTTTGTCCAACTTGATGTCTTGTTCTTCATCTCTTTCTTCTTCCCAGACTGGATCTTTTTATCTTCTTCAGAATTTCACTTCATTTATTACTTATTTAGATTCCTTGAATGTACATAGATCATCTATTCTTCCTTGTTATGAAGGTTCATATTCCAGCAAATTTCCTGCAATAAAAATAATAATAAAAGACAATATTAAGACAAAAGAGGATGCATATTGCATGTTTGCAGAGTATTCACATTATAAGTTCTTGTATACAGATGGCTCAAAGACTGACACGAATGTGTCCTTTGCTCTATTCGATGCAGGTGCAAAAACTGGGTTAAGCAAAAAAATCAACTGTCATGCCTCCATTTTTACAGCTGAAGCTGTTGCTATATTGGGAGCTTTGAGACACATAAATAATCACAAACAAGAATGTGTGCACTGGGTTATTTATTTATTTATTTAATTAGCACAGCCACATCATATATATTACACAATTGTATAAGAAAAAACAACAAATAATAGTCTTATATATATGACAATTAAGGCGTACATAACATTCACTATGAAAAGAAATAATTTAACCTAATTCTATTATTTAAGCGATACTTACTAAGTAATTGTGGAGGCAAACATTTTCAAAATTACGGCCAGTTTTAAATGAATTTTATTTAAGTTTTGTGAAGGGGAAATATTAAATCCAACTAAACGAAGCAAATGTTTAGCAACTTGTTTTTGAATTTACGAAAGTTATCATGAAATATATCTAAAGTAAAGGTTTTATTTAAATTATTATAATTATTAAGAATACGGTAGAGGGGAGAAAAATGTCCAAGGTTAGTACGAGAGTGTCGAGTCTGAAATGTTTTAGTGATGCTATGCCTGGGATAACGGCATGGAACGTTTAATGGGATTCGCTCCAAAAGAGAGCTGCACTGAAGAGTGCCATGTACAAGGCGATGCAGGAAGCACATGTCCAATATATTCCTTCTATCCCGCAACGACAGGAGGCCAAACTTCTTTAAACGCTGAGTATAGGGATTTCTGTGGGAAAAGCCTTTTGACAAAAAGGCGAGGTGCCTGGTAAAATTGCGTTGGATACTCTCAAGGCGCTGGGAGTGTACAGTGTAAAAAGGTGACCAAGATGTGCTAGCGTACTCAAGGTGACTACGAACAAGAGCCGTGAATAACGCGATTTTGGTTTTACAAGGGTTATTGTAAGTGATAGTATGAGCGTTTTAAAAAATCTACAAAATAGTAAACTAAAAGCTTCAACAAATTACCTAATTCATACTATTAAAGAACTTTATTTTGAAATTGTTAATAAATACAAAATAAACATAATTTTTGTGTGGGTTCCATCTCATGTGGGAATCTATGGAAATGAAAAGGCTGACTTTTTGGCTAAACGTATTTGTACTCTTCCTGATTCAATGGCTCAAGTAGAGACAAGTGTGTCATTACCTTTTACAGATTGTACTCCTCTTTTAACGCAAAGATTAGTAGAAAAATATAATAATCACAGAATTAATGTAAATGAAGTTGAAAATAAAGGATTATGGTACGCTTCACTTAACGTACCAATTAACTATAACCCGTGGTTTTGTCGTAGCTCCATGTACATATGTAGAAAGTTTTATTCGTGTATAAATCGCCTTCGCTTTGGTCATTGCCGCCTCAATTTTCATCTTTCAAGGTTAAATATTATTAATAGTAGTACGTGTAATTTCTGTTCTTCCCATGAAGAACAGACGATAGCTCACATCATATTCTCCTGTTCATCTTATAGCATTCAGCGCCTTGTGCTATTGGATGAGCTCAGTCGTTTGTATGGTTCAAGTGAGTCAGTTCCGCGGAGTGTGCAATCCCTTCTCATGAATACTGAAACTTATCTTCCCTTGTATAAATTCATTATGAACACTGTTCGAGAAATTTAGGCGTTGTTTATAGATTTGGTTTTCGCGACTTTTAGCGTCCATTTTTTCTTCATCTTGTGTAAATTTATTTTTGATAAAATCTTAATAAGTTTTGTAAAAGTTAACTGAAAGTTTATAAAATTTTCTTTTGGCAAGTTCGTTGAAGGTTATGTTTCCATGTTTTTTGGATTGGTTTGATTTGATTGATACGTCAAAAACAATTGACGGATGTTTTAGCGACAATTTTTATTTATGGGTGTTATAGCATAGGAATAACTAATAATACTCGTATTGTTAGTTATTCTTATGGTTATAGTTTCAAATTCAAAGCAAATAAAATGAAAGTAACTTTTTATGAGTTGTTTTTAGTTTGTTTACTACTAGTAATTTTAAGTTCCTCATCAAAAGGGGTAAAAAAAAAAAAAAAAAAAACAAATATAATATAAAAAAAAAAATTAATAAAAATAATGTATGAATATAAAAAAAAAAGGAAAAGTAACAAATGTAATAATAAATAATTTCAAAACGAGATATTATTAATATAATCCAAATACTAAAGACTAGGCTGTATGGACTAAGTTTCCTTTGCCTTCCCCTAACAGGGAGAAAAAAAAAAATTGTCTAAAAAATGTCAAACAAACAAAAAACAAGTTTGCATACAGACTAGGCTGTATGGTTGACGCCTTTGCCTTTCCCAAATGGGATAAACAAAATTAAAAAAAACAAAAAACAAGAAAAAAGCGCGGGAACTTCACATAGTAAAGGCGGGCTCTTTAAAATATTTTATTTGTAATTTTTTAATTGTAGTCAGTTACTTAATAAAACACAAACAAAAGAGGTATATAACATATAGGCATTAAATAATATTATAAGCAGATATGGGGAAGCGGAGTTCGAGAAAAAGAAAAAAAAAGGAGGATGAACCGGAGTCTGGTGATGCAGATAGGGAGACAGATGAGGTAAGGTTGGTAGAAACGGATATGTCCTCTTCGGACAGTGATGAAGAAATAAGCAATGCAGATAGGTACAAGCCTTATTATGTTACTGACTATATACGCAGATATCCGGAAGAAATTAGCGGCACTGAATTTGTGGTTTTTGTTGAGTCATCAGACATCCAGAAACCAATTGGAACAAGAGATCTTCTTTCTTTGTCAACTTTTTTAAAGCGCTTTAACAAAGGCGTCAAATTTTTAAGAAATATCAATAAGTTTAAGATAGGTATTTATTTTGAAAAACCAGACTTGGCGAATGCCTTTTTAAATAATAATACCTTCTTGAAAGAATACAAATTCAAAGCCAGTATTCCTGCTGCTACAACTGAGGTGTCCGGAGTTATAAGAAATGTACCTACCATTATATCAAACAAGAGAATATTTACTATGATAACAAGTACAAAAAAAATAATAACAATAAAAAGAATAATGAAAAAAATAAATGTGACTGAGGGTTTTATATTACAACCTACAACTACAGTAATAGTGACATTTGCCACTTCCATTTTGCCAAATCATATAGATATTGGTGGTTGGAGACATGATGTGTCTCAATATATACCACCAGTTAAGCAATGTTACAAATGTTTGAGATACGGACATTTGGCAAAATATTGTAAAAATTCTGAAAAATGTAGTATATGTAAAGAAAATCATAACTATAAGACTTGTACAGTTTCTATCGAAAAAGCTACTTGCATTCATTGTGATGGCAATCATACTAGTGTGTCTCCAATATGCCCAGTTAAAAAACAGAAAATCATTGAAAATAGAAATAAATATAAGCCTGCTTCTTATGCAGATATTACAAATCCTTTAAATTTTCCCAAATTAGAAAGTAAGACAAAAAATAATTTAGATTTGTTTACACTGCTCAATACTGACAGCAAGTGTCTCTCATTATTAGTTGAAACCATAACTAAATGTGTTTCTTTGCATAATACTCAAAATACTTCTATAAATTCTAAAAGTGTTTTAGAGGTCTTAAAAAATACTTTTGGTAAGCAATCAAATCCCCACAATTCACTCCCAATCAATTGAATATCGTACAGTGGAATGCTCAAAGCTTATTAAGCAATCAACTTATTTTTACGAAATTTCTTTATGACCATTTTATTCATATCGCAATTATATGTGAAACATGGCTAAAGCCTCAGAAGCAGTTTAAAATCAAAGATTATCATATTGAACGTAATGACTGTGGCAACAAGCATAATGGTGTTGCTATTTTAATCCATACATCATTAAAATATCAAAAAGTAACATCTTATTTTGACAACTCTCTTCAAACAATTGTAATACATTTAGAACTACATCAGAACACTATTTCAATAGCCAGTATATATTGTCCAACAAATTGTATTCCCAGTTTCTCTAAAAATAAGTTTAAACATTTCTTGAATTCTCTCCATAGGCCGACGATTATAGCTGGTGACTTCAATGCTCATCACTCAATTTGGGGATGTCCGTTATCGGATTCCAGAGGTAAGGATATTCTTGAGTGTTTAGATGAATGCAATTTAGTCCTGTTGAATGATGGTCAGGTCACAACTGTCGGTTCTCATTCTTGGAGACCCAATGGTTTGGACTTGACTATGGTATCTCCTTCATTAGCTCTTCGCTGCGAATGGTCAGTACACGACGATCCATTGGGCAGTTATCATTTGCCAACATTTACTAAGATTACATTCAATAGTAGTTCACAATGTTTTAACTCTCAAAACAATTTTCAGGATGAAAATGATTTTAACAATCGCATTAATCATAGATTAGTTGATTGGAAGTTGTATTCTTCAATTGTTAATAAGGATTTAGATAATTTTCAATGTAACCCTATTAGTAATCCAATAGATTCATACAACTCTTTTTGTCAAATCATTTTGACAGCTGCACAAAAGTCAATTCCCTCTCGTACCTCTCGGTCCGAATCACGTAACATTGCTACTCAAAACTTAAAATCAAAATTTCGAACAGTTCCTTGGTGGAATAGTAATTGCGCTAAAGCTGTACAGGAAAGCAAGCAAGCCTATCTTGATTTTAAGAATAATCCTTCTCAAGAAAAATATATTAATTTCAAAAGATTACAAGCTGCTAAAAAACTTACCATTAAGAGAGAAAGACTAAGTAGTTGGATAGAATTCTGTACAAAATTAAATCGATTGACACCAGTTTCAGTAGTATGGGGTAACATGAGAAAACTTACACATAAAACATATAAAAAGCAAAATAGTGATTTTTCGTGGGTCAGTGATTTTTTACGTAAATACACGCCTGACTTTGTGCAAAATAACAGGCCAATTGTGAAGGACAATAGTTTACCAGATAATCAGTCATTCCTCACTGATCCATTTTCTTTTGACGAATTAACTGCAGCTCTGAAATCTAGAAAAAACACTGCTTGTGGATTAGATAGTTTATCCTACAAGATGTTTCAGCTACTTAACACTGACAATCTTTATAAGCTTTTACAAATTTATAATATTTTATGGCAAGATTGCACAATTCCTCCTAATTGGAAAATGGACTGCTTGGTTCCTATTTTAAAACCTGGAAAAATTGCATCTCATCCCGATTCTTATCGTCCTATCGCTTTAACGTCTTGTGCTGGTAAATTATTTGAACAGCTAATCAAACAAAGATTGGAATTCTTCATAGAAAAGAACTCAATTTTACCTTTAAACCAGTTTGGGTTTAGGCGAGGACTTTCGGCTCAAGAAAGCTTAGCAAATTTTTTTTTGGACGTCACTACAGCTCAAAAGAATATGGAGTATACAATAGCAGTGTTTTTTGATATAGAAGGTGCATTTAATAACGTTAATCATGGTATTTTGTTTGAATCTCTATTATCTTTCTTACCTGTAAAAATTGCTTATTGGATATATGCTTTTCTCACGGATAGAAAAGTGTATGTCAAAATAGATAATAAATTTTTAGGCCCTAGATTTTCGAGCAAAGGTGTATGTCAAGGAGGCATCTTGAGTCCTATTCTGTATATTTTGTATATAAGAAAACTAAATTCCATTCTTAATAATAATTTAGTCAACAATCTTCAGTTTGCTGATGACCTTGTCATTTATTGTAAAGGTACTAATGTATTAGATATTCAATTAACATTAAATAATAATCTAGTGAAGCTGGCAGATTACTTCTCAGAACTTGATTTAAATGTTAGCCTTTTAAAAAGTAAAGTTGTAATATTTTGCCCAAAATACAGTTCTCTACCTCTAATTAATATTACATACAGCAATCATACTTTGCCTATTGATAATTCAGTTAAATTCTTGGGTGTTATTTTTCACGAAAATCTTACGTGGGATTTATATGTTGATTGCTTGGTGAGCAGAGCTTTAAAAGCCACTAATGTAATTAGGTCCGTTACTGGATTGAAATGGGGTGCTGATCCTAAAATTGTGTTAATGCTTTATAAAGCTTTGGTCAGAAGTCATTTTGAGTATGCTTTCTTTTGTTACGCTTCCGATCCAAAATACATAGATATTATTGATAAAATACAGAATAAGAACTTACGATTAATACTAGGTGCTATGAACACTTCCCCAATAAATTCTATGCAGGTCGAATGTCATTTACCACCAATGGTTATTCGCTTTGAATTTTTAAAACTTAAATTTCTTTTTAAACTCTTATCACGTTCGAATAATGATCTTTTAAATAAATTAAATGTATGTTCCACTAACACTTTTCTTTCAAAGAATTTCTCACATTTTATAAGTTTAAAAGAACAATGTAATATATTTTGTAGTACTACTTTACATTGTTATAGTGGTTCATATGCTAGTAAATTCTGTGACATTCATATTGTCCTACATAAAGATTTTAAAGATAAATATGATGTTTACGAAAGTCTACAGGCTTATAATGATTATCGATCAATTTATACAGATGGTTCAAAGACGAATGTAAGTGTTGCAGTAGCTATGTATGATGCAGGTAGTAAAACTGGACAAAGTTTTAAAATGTGCCAAAATGCCAGCATATTTTCTGCTGAGGCGAATGCTATAATTGTAGCTCTTAACTACATTCAACAGTTCAGCCAATTCAAAAAATGGATTATTATTACTGACAGCATGAGTGTGTTGATGGCTTTGAGAAATCCTTCCTTTTCATCAGTCACAAATCATTTAATATATAATATCCGAGATCAGATACATCATTTAAAAATAAATTATCAAATAGACATTATATTATTTTGGACTCCAGCTCATATCGGTGTATATGGAAACGAGGAAGTAGATAAACTGGCCAAAACTATGAACACTCTAGACGTACCTATAAAAAACATATCAATTTCATATACTGATTGTACAGCTCTAATCAAGAAAGAAATATTGAAGCTATGGGAAGAACACTGGAATAGTACTTTGCTCATAAAAGGGAAGTGGTATCGAGAAATAAATAATAAAATAAAACAACCCTGGTTCAATAGACACAATTACATAAACAGAAGATTTTTTACTATTATTTGCCGTTTGCGAATTGGGCACGGTCGATTCAATGACCATTTGTACCGGCTAGGCATGACTTCTTCCCCATCGTGCAACTTTTTTTTTTTTTTTTTTTTTGGGAGCGGGGAAAATGCATTTACGCATTCCTCGTGGTCGAGCCAAACCACGAGGATATGTGGGACTCCCCAGACCGTACACGGCCCGGGCCTAGCCACTAAAAACCCCCCCAGCAGCTCCTCCGTCCGTCACAAGACAAGGGGAAGGGGACAACAGCCAGGCCTTATTCCCGCTGACCCCCTGCCTGTGACATGTCCGTAGCCGGACTCTCCTCCTGGCTCTGCTACTTTGTGGAGCGGTTCTGCGCCGCTCTACACCCCGGGACTGGTTTTTTATTGTGGTTGTCTTCCACGCGACCCGACGCTCAGTGCGCCGGGCCCCCGGCCCGCTCAATGCGGGTAACGGGTTGCCCGACGGCAGATCCCACTGGATCCACCGCCGCGCGGGTGAGCCGAAGCTCAGGGTAACCCCCGGCAGACGCGAAGCGCCGTGGCGAGAAGTCGCCTCCACTCTGCTACCTTCAAGGTAGCCGCCCAAATCAGGCTTCCGGCGAAAGCCACACCTCTTCTTAAAATAAGAAGAGGGGACTTCGCCCTTCCCCGCATGAAGCGGGTGGCCACACGAAGTGGCCCGCCGGGTTAAACCTGGCCATCCTACACCCCCCCCCCCCTCTATGGAGGGTTCTCTCGTCAGACTATTCGCCCGCGGCAGAGAATCTGCCGGGTTGCCCAGGGTGCACCACAAGGAGGTTGTCTGACATCGCACCCCTCCCCATCGTGCAACTGGTGCAACACCACCTTACCTCAATCTCTGCATCACCTTTTTTACGAATGTCCAATTTTTGCCCTGCAAAGAAACATTTTATTAGAAGAAATTTCAAAAATAATGAAACACCAGCAAGATCTACCGCGCTCTTTACAAAAACTTCTTTCAATGGAAAAATGCTTTGAAGCAATTTATGAATATGTAACCTCTACGTTTGGCGATTTGTGAATTCAAAAGAAGAATGAATAACAATAGTTTATTGCATACAGACTAGGCTGTATGGTTGACGCCTTTGCCTTTCCCAAATGGGATAAACAAAATTAAAAAAAAAACAACAAAAAACAAAAAGATCACCAAAAATAAATATAGATAAATACATAAAAATCGTGTAACATTTGTGGTTACGGTTATTAATTATAGATAATATGGTTATCGCTATAGGGTTTGAAGGCAGTGCTAACAAACTTGGAATTGGTATAGTAAAAGATGGAGAAATACTCTCAAATTGTAGGAGAACATACATCACACCACCCGGAGAAGGTTATAATTTGTCATCTTTTTTAATATAAAGACAAAGTAAAAATTGACATTATCGAGCTAAAGATAAAAATTTCTAAGCACTTTACAAATCTCCTAAATTAGCAGAAAATATAAACAAATTATCTATTTACTATTTAGGGTTTCTACCGAGAGAAACAGCCGAACACCACCAACAAAACATCCACGAAGTCTTGAAAGAAGCTTTAGACAAATCAGGGGTATCGCCACAAGAGATTGATGTCGTTTGCTACACTAAAGGCCCGGGCATGGGTGCTCCATTAATGGTTTGTGCTATTGTCGCGAGAACTTGTGCAAAACTTTGGAACAAACCAATATTGGGTGTCAACCATTGCATTGGACGTATCCTTTTTGATTTTTAATTAATTTTAACAGTTGATAATAAAATGAATTATTTCAACTACTTATTCAAATAAAACAATGAATGAATGAATTTATACTGAGATGGAAATATTTTACTCTCATAACTTTTATTGCTTATGTAATAAAATATATCAGTTTTATTTCAATACAATAACTATTCTCTGTGATGAGGATCCTTAGTAACTATTTAGATATTGAGATGGGCAGGTTAATCACAAAAGCAAACAATCCAACGGTCCTTTATGTCAGTGGAGGAAACACACAAATTATTGCATACTCCAGACAAAGGTACAGGATATTTGGGGAGACCATAGATATAGCTGTGGGTAACTGTTTGGACAGGTGAGTCGAGAATAAACATAAATATACTAAAAGATGTAGTCTACTGTCCAAAAGTTAAAACTCAATTTCACATCATAGTTAATTTGCAAGTGCAAAATTCTGTCAGATACTTAACCTCTAAATCCCTCTGAAACCTTGATAGTTTGATTGCATGGTAAATTTTACCAATACCGTGACCAGCAAAACATGATAGAGGGAGCTTTCAGAAACATGCATTTTTAACCCTACACTGTTCAAAAATAACCCAAGTGAAACCGAGGGTGAATGATTCACCCAGCCTGTTCACAAACAATTTGTCATTTGAATTTCGCACTGAACAGACCCCAAATAAAGCGGTTTATTACAGTGAACTGTCAAAACACGATAAAAACATATTGTATTTTGACAGTTCACTGCAATAAACTGCTATATCATATTGTGTGTTGGTGATCATGTTCGGAAGCTGATAAACCATTTTCTTGGCAAACTATACACATTTTGCATGTTTTTGTACATACTTTTTGAATATTGGAAATTCTCCTTGTCAGTTGTCACTTAATGTTCAATGCATTCCTATTTTAGATTTGCAAGAGTATTGAAATTGTCTAATGCTCCGAGCCCAGGATATAATATTGAACAAGCTGCTAAAAAAGGGAAAAAATATTTACACCTGCCTTACTCTGTTAAAGGTAAGAATTTAAGAATAAAAACTTACCAGACATTTTCATTGATGTTTGCATTTGACTATTCAAAGCCACAAGTTGTACTAGAGAAAGTACACCAACTATTAAAAATATGACCCAAATTGATGATAAAGTGTGGGGTGACGTTTTTTTAACAAAAAAAAAAAGTCTTCACAGGGAGAGTCGGATCGGATTCTGAACGAGGTATATTATGTAGCCCTAAAACTAGGGCTTTAATAATATATATGGTTATTTATAGTTTTATAAAAAAAAATATTTTAGTTTTAGCCTGGGGGGCTGGGTAAAACTTCCCAGTGGCATAGCCCTATGCCACCCACCGCGTCGCAGGTTGCGGATAGCGAAACAGACATGTACAGTACATGTACAGATATGTAGGTTAGCTGCTTAGGCAGTCGCAGACAATTGGGCGATCCGACTGGAGGGGTGCTGAGAATGTTCATGGCTGAGCATTATCTATAAAATAGCACTTAACCCGATGATAGAGGATGACAGTGGCGAGTAGGAGCCGCCACTTTAAACAAAGCTCGGACCCAAGGAGACTAACCTTGTTAGCTTTGAACGGCAATTAGTCTAAGAGATAGCGAACTCTGAAATCAAATCGCTCCTGCTGCCTTGTAGGGAAGTGTTGGATCACTAAAGGCTAGGGTGTCATCCCAAAATCATGACGTGTGGTGGCTTGGGACAGCCCTACACTATTTTTTCCCAACCGTAAATGAAAATGAGTGAGAAATTTGATAATGTTTTGCCATGCGCACCGGCTAGCACCCGGCACTCACAGGTACCCGGGCTTGTGAGTGAAAATTTGGTTACCGAAGACTGTAAGGGGGTGGGTACCCAGGCTTCCTCTACAGTAAATATTACTGGTCATAAAGAAAATAAAAGTAAAAAATTTGTGCAGCAGGCTTTTCATCCAAGCCTATTTACAAACAGATCCAGAAGCAACTCTTCCTGCGACAAGTCAACAGATGATGTGCAAAATCGCTCATGGTTAGAAATCATGGACGACGAGACAAACAAAAGCATCCTCAATAACTCCCTTACACCACTAGGATCTCAAGCAAGCTGAATATCTAACCACACTCATGTAGAAGTTAATACGATTGACAGAGACAACATAAGGAAAAATAACCATTCCTGGCAAAACGATCAGATACCTCTGAAAAGGAAAGCACAAACGAGTCCCGAATCGACAAAACAAAACAAAAAATTATCTAAAACAACCTACGCAGTAACAACACAAAATAGGTATCAAATACTCGAGTCTACAAATAATGAGGAACCCACTAAACATCAAAAAGAACCCAAACCACCAAAACCTGAACCTATCTTTGTCACAGGAGTTCTAGACATAAGAAAACTAAAAGAATTGATTTCGACAGAAGTAGGTACTGAAAAATATACCATGACCACCTTAAGATCGGGACATATAGTAAAAGTAATGCCAGCAGATGTAGACACATACAAACAGTTGTGAGCACATTTTATCAAAAATGACGTCAGCCATTATACATATAAACTCAAATCCGAAAGAGCCTATCGAGTGGTCCTGCGTGGCTTACATTCTTCAGAAGATACTGATCTTATAAAAGAAGAGTTAATGAACATGGGACACGAAGTGAGACACATTACAAATATAAGACACAAAAGTACTAAACTGCCGCTCCCCTTATTTTTCCTAGATCTTGAACCGAAACATAATAACAAGGAAATATTTAAAATCAACCAAATTAACCATGTGAGGATCTCATTTGAAGCACCATACAAAAAACAAGACATCTTACAATGCAAAAGATGTCAAAGATTCGGGCATGCAATGTAACAGGCCATTTAGATGCGTGAAATGCGGCGACGAACACCCTACGACAAGCTGCCTCAAAAGACCTGATACTGAGGCCACCTGTGCTAATTGTCAAGAAAAACATCCGGCGAGCTACAAAGGTTGTACAAAATATAAACAATACAAAGAGCTTCTCTTTAAAAACAAGATAAGAAAACCTAAAGATACCAGTACTGCAACTGAAACTCAACAGAATATCCACCAAATAGGAACAAGGGAAGACAACAAACTTAATAGCAAATCCCACAATATCTACCAACACTCAAACCCAAATACTACATATGCACATGCTACAAAACAAAAACATACATTAGGACCTAAAACAGACCACAAAGACCCGAATAATCTAGTCGAGGTACTAGATGTAATGTTTGATAAATTCCAAAACATAATGCATATTATGTTAGACAACATGATGGATCGCATAATCCAACTAGTCACAAGCCTTATGAAGCGCCCCTAAATTTAAGAATAGTTACATGGAACGCCAATGGGCTGACAGAACGACGACAGGAACTGGAACTATTTCTAAAAACTGAGAGAGTTGATGTGCCTCTAATTTCGGAAACAAGATTCACACAAAAAAGTCACATAAGATTTGAAAATTATAAAATATACACCACCAATCACCCATCTGGCAATTCACATGGAGGGACTGCTGTGATTATTAAAGAAAATATCAAGCATTATACGCTTGAAGAATATAAAACCGAAAAGATACAAGCCACTTCGGTAAGAATAAATAACCACAAAACAGAAACCACATTATCAGCTGTCTATTGCCCGCCCAGACATGTGATCACAAGCGACGACTTTAGAGCCTATTTTCACACCTTAGGAAATACATATATATGTGGGGGAGACTGTAACGCAAACCATTTGTTCTGGGGCTCGAGGCTGACTTCGCCGCATGGCCGTCAGCTTTATTTTGCAGCAAAAAATCTAAGCCTCTCTTATGTCTCACATGGCGCTCCCACATACTGGCCTGCAGATCCATTAAAGATCCCGGACCTGCTTGACTTCTTCTTTACTAAAAACATCCCATCAAGCCAATTAGATGTTGAGGAATGTATCGACCTCTCATCAGACCACACTCCAGTAATTATTAATATTCATTGTAAAGCTGTACTGACTGAGCACCTACAAAAATTATACAATCATAAAACAGACTGGGAAATGTACAAAAGTAAAATAACAGACTCTATAAACCTCACTTCGCAGATGAATAATGTACACGACGTCGAGACAGCTGTTGAAACACTTAATAAGCTTATCCACCTGGCAGTCAAGGACTCCACACCAATACTGAGGCCTCAGTCCACCCAAAATTCCCACTGCTCTAAACTTATTAAGAACAAAGTAAATGAAAGACGACATCTGCGAAAGATATGGCACACCACAAGGTATCCCTGCGATAAAAAAGCCTTCAACAAGGCCTCAGAAGACCTAAAACACATGATTAGTCTGGTAGAAAACGAGCGCCTTCAAAACCAACTAGCTAACCTCACTCCAAACAGAGACAGTGGCTACTCGTTGTGGAAGCTAACGAAGAAGCTCAATCGGCCTAAACTGCACATACCACCCATTAGTCGATGGTGGCAAGTGGGCAAGAACAGATGCTGAAAAGGCTCAAGCATATGCAGAACACTTAAAAATGGTATTTCAACCACTACCAAGCAAAAACCCCGAACACGATAAAATAGTGCACGACTATCTCGAAACACCACTTCAAATGTGCCTACCACTGAGAAGTACTAGCCCCAAAGAAGTTTGGAAAGAAATCTCGAAACTGCAGCAGGGTAAAGCACCAGGCTATGATCACATCGACGCACGCTTACTAAAGAATCTGCCTAGAAAAGGTGTGCTTTATATCGCTACTATCTTCAATGCCTGTTTGAGATTGGCAGTCTTCCCTGCTCAGTGGAAAATTGCACAAGTCATAATGATAGCCAAACC
This sequence comes from Schoenobius gigantellus, assembly GCA_963935595.1. Lineage (NCBI taxonomy): Eukaryota > Metazoa > Arthropoda > Insecta > Lepidoptera > Crambidae > Schoenobius > Schoenobius gigantellus. The sequence goes on along the minus strand of OZ012555.1, from coordinate 5,806,497 downwards.
AGGCAAAACACCTTATGAAGTGAGTTCTTACAGACCTATAAGTCTCCTACCACTGCTAGGCAAGCTTCTTGAAAAGATACTCCTGAACAGACTGCACACTCATTTATCAGAAGTTATTCCTCCCCATCAGTTTGGCTTCCGAGAAAGACATGGAACTATTGAACAAATACATCGCGTCACAAATACTATAAGCCAAACGTTAGAATGCAAACAGTTCTGTTCTGCTGTCTTCCTTGACATTAGTCAAGCTTTCGACCGCGTGTGGCACGCAGGACTACTCTATAAAATTAAAAAGCAGCTACCTCACTCATTCTTCACGATCCTTCAATCGTATCTTCAAGGACGATGTTTTGAAGTAAAGTTCAGTAACGAAATGTCTCAGATGAACTTGGTATGTTCGGGAGTACCACAGGGGAGTATACTAGGCCCCATACTGTACCTGATTTTCACAGCTGATTTACCTCTGCACACAAATACTCTAACTGCCACGTACGCTGATGATACCGCCCTACTTTCGGTGCACGAGGACCCCACAATTGCATCCGCTATATTACAGGTGCATGTCCACAAAGTGCAGGATTGGTTAGATAAATGGCGCATTAAGGCTAACCAAGATAAGTCTGTCCACGTAACCTTCACCCTTAGAAAGCCAACATGTCCCCCAGTGAAGCTTTATAATAAAGAAATTCCTCAAGCTGAAGATGCAAAATACTTGGGCATGCACCTCGATCGAAGACTCACCTGGAGAAAGCATATCTGGACTAAACGGAAACAACTCGACACAAAAATGAGATCCATGTACTGGCTGATAGGTCCTAAATCCAAACTATCCCAGGAAAGCAAAATAGCTATATACAAGATAATTCTCAAACCAATCTGGACTTACGGCATCCAGTTGTGGGGTACTGCTAGTAATAGTAATATAGAAATTCTTGAGCGATTCCAGAGTAAAACACTAAGAGCTATGCTAAGCATACCCTCATACGTGAGCAACAAATACATACACCAGGACCTGAAAATTCATACAGTTAAGCAGGAGGTTGCCAAGTGTAGCGAGGCATATCAGAAACGAATATCCACACATGTGAACGCTTTGGCTTTGGAGCTCAAAGGGAATGGAAGTGTCTCACACTCCCGATTAAAGCGGCATAGTGTCCCTACCTTAGTAAAAAGATTCGCTGACAAAAGATGATAAGAACTCATTTAATGGTTCTAACTGCCAAAAAATAAAAATAAAATAAAACCTACCCCTCAAATAAATGGCTTATTGTGCTCGCACAGATCGCCAAGTTACTGAACGGACATTAAAAAAAAAAAAAAGTTTTAGCCTAACCATCATCTGAGTCCACTAAAAAAGTTATTAATTTTGCTATCTCTAGTCCCAAGTTGGAGTTGTAAATTAATTATATTAAGGCAAAACGGAGTTGGTATGATCAAACATTTTGATCAAAGCTCCTTAATAAATGAAGAGTTAAAAAAAACAATATATGGTTACTATGTAAGATTTATATCAAATGAAAATATAAGAATATTATAGCAATGTAGCTTTATACAAAATGTTGTTATAAAATATGAGTAATATAGTGAATCAAATTAATAATATACGTAATGTTGTTAGACCAAGTAGAAATTTCACCCAATGAATGTTGTCCTTCGAAATTAGAACATTTGTAATTACATATATCAAATGAAACACACCCGCTTTAATTGTAACATTAAATTGAATAAAATAACTGTAACACTTTTGTTTTTTATTGTGCTTATCTTCCACCAGAGGTAGCTGCCGGGATCGGCTTCCAGCGAGAGCCACACCTCTTAAGGCGCTATATCGAAAATATATTTTTTAAATTACCTCTTAAAAATAAGAAAATTCAGGAGTACTAGTAAACGGTATTAGGTATTCATTAAAAAGTTCTTTCAATAAGTAGACATCATCAGTATTTTTTAATAAAATAATTTGTATTTTGTCGCTTACGTCGATGACTGTATGCGGGCGCAGCGCATTTACGACTTTGATGATATAGATATAAATTTGAGCACGGGAGGCGCCCCGCGTTTACGTATAGACCACCCATTGTTTATTCATTTTTGATGTAGCGCCTTAACGTAAGAAGAGGGAACTTCGCCCTTCCCCGCATGAAGCGGGTGACCACACGAAGTGACCCTCCATCCCACGTCCCCCCCTCCATGGGAGTCCTCTCGTTAGTCTATTAGCCTGCAGCAGAAAATCTGCCGGGTTGCCCAGTGTGCACCACGAGGAGGTTATCTGACATCGCATCCTCACGCAGTCACAAACCCTTTATTTTTTTTTTACGGTGGGAAATACATTACGCATACCCCGCGCTTGGGAGGGCGCGGGGTTATGTCGGACTCTTCGCGGCCCCTGGGGGCAGAGTGCCAACCAGGAACCGCGGCCTACCAACTAAAACCCACCGATGCCCCTCACATACGCCTTGGCGCGAGCACGTCTCCATCATCGCCGCATCCTCCTCGTCATCGGACGATAAGGACACGCCGAGGAGGGCCGCGTCGCTGCCTGACAAGGTCATGAAAACTCGGATGAACACATCCATGACCTCGTTGGCGTCTGCTCGCCTAGGGCGAGCCCCTCTCACCCCCCAAAAGGGGCAGGCCGGTGATCCCCGGGGCATCCAGGGGATCAGCGACTAGCGGCAACCGATGCAATGCAGGGCCCGAGCTTCCCAGCCCAGGGCCCCGCTGGTTGCCGTAAGGAGGAAGAAGGCGGGCGTAGTTCCGCCTCCTCCGCCCCGTCCTTCTACGGCGGCACGGATCGGCCATGGGATCCTCCTCCCTGGCCCTCCCCGCCGACTCCTGCGCCATCACGTCCACGCAGAAAGAGTTTACCGCGTCAGCAGTAAACTCTTAAAACCAGCATGGCACAGACCATGTTCTGGAGGGAGAGGTCACCGCCAACGCAGTCTACACAAAACCTACAAACCCTACCCTAATCAAACTAAGCAGAAAAACTTCATCATAACACAGTGGTCTTAGCCACTAGACCACGTGGGTTGCTAAAAAATAATAAGCTATTTTCTAAATACATATTTATTTTCATTTCACAGGTATGGATGTTAGTTTCTCAGGAATTTTATCATACATGGAGGACAAGATAGATGATCTACTTAAAGAGTACACTCCTGAAGATCTGTGTTATTCTCTTCAAGAGACAGTCTTTGCTATGCTTGTTGAAATCACTGAAAGAGCTATGGCGCATTGTGGTTCAGATGAGGTAATAATACTTACTAATTTTATTTGCATTAGAAATAATCCGTGTGTGCCAATATATGCAAAATATTGCCAAAACAACTGCTATGCTGAAAAACTATGAATTTTTCAGCATATTTCTACTGTGAAAGTAGAAAAACTTTCTACTTTCACAGTAGAAAGTTTTTCAAAAAATCTGAATGTAGCTATTTCTTTCTCAGGTTCTATTAGTTGGGGGAGTTGGTTGCAATGAAAGGTTACAAGAGATGATGAGTGTCATGTGTTCAGAACGCGGGAGCAAAATATTCGCAACAGACGAGCGTTTTTGCATAGACAATGGGGTCATGATAGCACATGCGGGCATGCTCGCATTCAAATCTGGTACCCAAATGGACTTCAAAGACACTACCATCACACAACGCTATCGAACAGATGATGTGCTAGTCACTTGGAGAAATGATTAGATTGTAATGAAATTATTGATAAGAACAGGTCCAGCTCTCAAAAATGGTTGTGGTTACCCATGAAAACGACTAAGTGCAAGTCGGAGTTTAAATTCATTCATGATCGATATAGTGCATCCCTACAAAGGAGACGTTAAACTTATGACCCCCTGACCAAGATTCATCGTTTTATTTTTTATTTTTTGCATTGGATATAGTACTATCGTCCGCCTATTAGTCTATCAATTTAATAGATTGTGAAAGTGTGGTGTCACAAGTCTATTAGGGTTGTGGGCATGCTCATTGTGCCCACAATGGTGGATCGGCACTTGGATAAGAATACATCTTAATTATTTGGTAATTTAAAATGTTGTTTTTTTTTACATGGCTTATGTTATTAAAGAGAATACTTTCATGTTGCTAGTCTTTTTTTGCAGATGCAGTTTTATTAACTCTGTATATACAATGTGTCTCATTCTTATATCTCCCCATAAAATTTATAATATTTAATTTTATTTAAACTATCAAAAGTGCCAACCTAAAACTGTTCTAAACTCAGAAGAATAACTAAAGCATAGAAACCTAGCAAAAATAGCTACTGAACTTAATATATTTGACTCACTTTGACATTAGGCGCTGCTAATAGAAGTTAGACAGAGACACGTATATGCAAGATGTTTCGAAATTTTGTAGATCGTCACTAATTCTCGCTTGTCAGTTCTTCTCCCAGTGATGTCGTGCTCATCACTCACCTAGTTTCAACGTCGATAATTATAGTAGTAGTAAGACTATATAACTTCACAAATTTCATAGTTCAAGCTAGATCAACGAAAAGTACCCTATACATTTTGATGCCCGTGAGAATGTCGAAATATACGTTTTTGGCGACATAAACGGCCGTACCTTTTTTTGTTAACTTAGAAGTTTGATTTTTTCACATCTTCAAGGGACTAGAACTTGTTAGTGTAGAACTGAGTTTTAATTTCAACTCGATACCTTCACGCGTTTCCAAGATAGTCTTGACAGACAAACGGACAATAAAGTGATCCTATAATGGTTGTGTTTCTTTTGAGGTACGGAACCCTAAAATTTGGACTATTTAAGTGACGGGTATTTCCCGTTATCTAAAATGTTGGAATTTTTCTATTGCAGAGATTCACAAATTCTATGGGAAGGAAATCGAAGACACTGCTTTTATTTCATCGCTTAGATTTAATTCATTTTTTATCGCATCGCTTAGAGGTACTTGAGGTTAATCTCATATTTAATTTACTTACCCGAAAATTTAACCCTCATGGATTTTGAACCTTGGATAAATTCGTGAATGCTAAAACTACTATTTGTACATATGCTTGGAAATTAAACTAAAAACATTAACATTTGACCATAATTTATTGTTAAGACATTTTTCGATAGATTTATTACGCTTGATGTGCGGCCGGGCTTAGTTAGAATGTAAATTTTCCGAAGGCGGCGTTTTGATATTTTACCTTTTTGACTCTTTCAAGTTCTTTTCTTTCTCTAATATTTAAATTCTTAGAAGAAAATCATCTGAACTGGTTGTTCTTGGCATCCGTGTCAAGGATTCCTTAAAGAAATAGTTAAGAAATTAAATACGTTTTTATTTTCATAAATAATATTTTAGTTTAAAGATTTCCTTTCATTAAATAACTTGACTTACGTCATGACGTCTCCATTTCATAGTTTTACTACAAAATTAATCTGATGGAAAATATCTGGAGCAAATTTGACTATGCTTTCTTGGACTCCAATTTCGTCTGACAATACACTTTATCCATATGTTTTATATACATTGTCTTTAGGAAATCTGTAAAATAAAAATATCGACAAAATTTTACAACACTACGCATGATCAAGAAAACCTCAAAGTAATTTTCTAAAAAAAGGCTAAAACATAAAAGTGATGTTAATATTACGTATTGTTTTTCTACAAAATGATTCAGCGATATTTCATATGTATATAAGTGTACTTATTAGATCACATTCAAGTAACAATATGAGAAAACATGCCAATTTAAGGTCAATAAATGTTGTTTCCTTTCGCGACGAATGAGACTTGCAGCCCCAAACTACACAAGACATTGTGTTACGGAGTGCACAAACACACACTATTTGTAAATACCTAAAGAATTCTTGCTTTCTAATCACTTAAATATTAATAAAATATCATCAAAATATTACTAGCCACGGGACGCACAAACAAATATTATACGAACAATTCAAATAGTTCAAACTCGGATGGTCTATCTTCGATACAAGGTGCTATAGAATTTAGCCGTGTTATATATTTTTAACCAAAATGACAATTCAATCAATTCATATACTGACCACCTTGTGATATGCCAAAAAACAAATATTACTCATCTCTTACATTTACACAGTTTTGTGCCGTATGTTAGAAAGAGACAAATAGCACACAATTAATTCTTGTTTTAATCTTCCTTCTATGCTGTAGTGATTGTTCTGAGGTTCTAAAATTTAATTTTCATAAATTTTGATTGATATGACAAGTTACTAAGGTTGACACTTTCTTTTCGGTTAAATGAATACTATAATTTTATGGAGGGTTATGAGACATGTTGTATGGGTGTAAAAAGACCGGTACCAAAGCCGAAACCCACGTATTGCTCCCATCATCACTATAGTTATTGTCTTCTAGCTAGACCATGGTTGTGAAACTAATAGTTGCCGAGATATTCAAGGTTAAAGTTACAATTTTTTTTTTGAGATATACAAAACAGTTCGAAATTTATTTTGATAATTTTCGTCCAAAGAAACATCTACGAAAAAATCAGTATTTCTTAACAAAATTTATGGCTGAAAAGGAATCTCTTGCGCGGGAAACTCATCTTGTTTTACACGCACTCACACTGACTAACTAACACCGACGCGATATCCGGACGCGCGCCAGGCGCGGGCACGCGTTACATTGCGTAGTATTTGTCGTTTTTTTAAGCCTAAAAATTAATATCTTTCACATCATTGATTTTTCGTTATATTGCTTTATTTAATGGTCTGAATGCGTAGACGCAGGCTTCGGTATAAGTCTTTTTACATCCTGTATATATTTCTGCCTCATTGATCAAGCAAGTCACTCTTGTAGACTGCTTATTTTAGATCCTAGGTTTGAAACCTGGGTCTGGCAAAAGTTTATTTAAAATTTATAAGCTGATGGCCAAGTGTTGATGTGTACTAAACATCTCAAGCTTAACCTCAATTTGACATAACTAATATTGTATATTTAGGTAAAATTTTTACACATTAGCAAAATTACCTAAAATTATTATTTTATATGCACCACAACACATCAGTTTTAAATTTGTACAGAATGCAAAACATCCACTGATTGTAGAAAACCCATATGATGGTTAATGAAATATGTAAAATAAAAACATTTTTTTTAATATGTATAGTATATTTAACGTTACCAGCCTAATAAGTGACTACTAATATATGATACAATTTTACATAATTATGGGTAAAAAAGATAAGTGCAGAAAAATAATTCACAACATTATCAACAAAATACCACTCAGAATATCATCGCAATACAAATGATGAGGGCCCTAGGTAATTTTAAAGTACAAAAACACCATTTAAACTATACATTTATTGTTATTCGATTTTTTGATCATAACTTTTATTGTAAAGATCAGGACCTCGTGCAACAAGTAACAATAAATAATCATACTGTTAAATCAACAAAGCTAGCGAGCAACAAGTTATTGATTCACCTAAAAACAAAATAACAGGAATATGTCTTTAACAATGAAATGAATGAACACCTTAAAACAACTATGGAATAAATACTGTTCACACCATTTTTTCAATATTATTTACACACTTTTATTTACAACTAGCTGTGCCCGCGAACTACGTTTCGCCATCGAAATGCTTAACACAGAGGCGCGTTCAGCGCCTCTGGGTGTAGTTGTCCGGTTGTTTTTTAACTCGCTCAAAGGCGTTGAACGGATTGCAGCAACAAAATCTTTTATCTCCCTCTTTCACATGATTTTTTATTACTCTCTCTTTCTAGTAAATGACATTATAGAATATGGCCGCCAATATCATCCAATCACGTAAGAGTATTTCAGTCATAAACGTCAGAGCGTTTTACAACCATCAAATTTGATGGTTGTTCGGTTGTAACTCGCGCCGACACTCTAAGGTCTTGAAGGGGCCGGTTGTTTCACCCGGTTGTCACGCTCGAAGGCATTGAACGGGGTTAGAGCGAAAAGTTGTACTTCGCGCGAAGGCTCTGAACGCGCCTCAGTGTTTAATTTTATTCCATAACCTCCCGCACGCGCACCCCCGCCTTGGTGACGCTCACTTCGCAACGGGCCGTGCAGCAGAAATCGTAATATTTTAATTTCGCCATAACTTCAAAACCAAACGTCCAATTTTAATCATTCAAAGACCAAATATTATCTACATAAACTGTACTTAGTGATGAAATAATTTATTTTAATAAGGATTAATAGCATGAGAAAAATAAATGAGTTTAAATGTAGTCCAAAAAAAATTCAAGATTTTTAAATTAAAAAATGGTTGTTGTGCCTCACTCGACATAGATAGGTATAGTGTGTCGCGGACTTTTTTGTAGATATTTATAAGATCTACAATTAATTAGAACATTTTATGGTTCTATCTTTTATAGTTTAGGCAGCGTACGCAAAATAAGTTACTTTTCTGGTTGATTTTTTACACCTTGTGTCCGAAAAACCCAAATAGTAAGATATTTGGGTTTTTCGGACACAAGGTGTGGAACCCTATTTTTTCCAAAATAAAATTTAGCCTATGTTACTCGTGGATTATGTAGCTTTCGAATGGTGAAAAATTTTTTAAAAACGGTCCAGTAGTTTTTGAGCCTATTCATTACAACCAAACAAACAAAGTTTTCCTCTTTATAATATTAGTGTAGATACATGAATGTGTCATGAAATATTTCTAAGAGTGACTAACTCCCAGCAATCAATCATTGTGTTATAGTGATTTGTTTGAAATTGAATAAAAGCATATTGAGTTTTAAATGCACATTTTAAGTAATAATTTAGTGTTATTCCTATTTAGTTAATATTGTGTAAGTCACCCTAAGTATATTAATTTCATAGATACTTATATCTATTCTTATATACATCGGTGACATGTTTGGCGCTGTTTCAACGCAATCCGGCGGAGTTCTTGCGTCGTTTTGTGACCGTCGACGAAACATGGGTTCACTGGTACACACCAGAGACCAAGGAACAGTCGAAACAGTGGACTTTACCCGGCGAACGTGCTCCAAAGAAGGCGAAGACTGTTCAATCGGCCGGAAAGGTGATGGCCAGTGTTTTTTGGGACTCACAAGGTGTGATCTACATCGATTACCTCAAGAAGGGCAAAGAAAAAAGTGCTGTTCCACCACGACAACGCGCCGGCTCACACCGCCGTCGTCATGGCCAAATTGGTCGAATTGCGCCACGAATTGCTGCCGTATCCACCGTATTCTCCAGATTTGGCTCCCTGTGACTTCTTCTTGTTCCCAAATCTGAAAAAGTCACTCGCCGGCAAAAGATTTGGGTCGAATGATGAGGTCATCGCAGCCACAGAGACCTATTTTGAAGACCTCGGGAAATCGTATTTTTTGGATGGGTTAAAAAAGTTGGAGCATCGCTGGGCCAAGTGTATTGAATTGAAAGGAGACTATGTTGGAAAATAAATCTCTACTTTCTTATAATTTTTCGTTTTTCTTTTGTAGGCTAAATATTTGTTGAATCGCCCTCGTATATCCTGTTTAGCTACTACTCTGTAAAACTAAGAACATTTTAAATGAGCATGACTTGCTACAAATGGACAAATGCATGAAAAATTCACAATGGAATTAGTGACAAACAATGATGCAATCCAATTTCATACAATCAGTAAAAGATTAACCAGTAAAAATAAATCAAGTTAGCTGTAATGACAGCCTATGATTAATTAAAATCTATACAAATAAATAAAATTCAAGTGTCTGTTTGTAATGTCAAAATAACAAGTTTTTACTAAATGGGTACGAATGTATATCGGGTACCAATAACAAAAACACATTTAAAAAATGTTTGTCTGTCTGTTTGTTCCTGCTAATCTATGAAATGGCTGGACCGATTTTGACGGGACTTTCACTAATAGATAGCTAATTATATAAGGTATAACATAGGCTACTTTTTATCAATTTCAACAAAAGTTAATATTCCACGCGGACGAAGCTAGTAAATAATAAACTTTAACTTGTATACAGCAACTCAACAAATCCTGAATAAAAAAATGCAACACTTGTCTTATAGATTTAAAATCTAAGTCAGTTAATCTTAAATGGTATTTGAAACATAGCTAACATTGTAAATGACAATGCATTAATAACACCTTATTTGTACATAATTATCAAAATTGGCAGTAAAACTTGTAGTATGTCATCACAATATCTCCAATGTTTCATAAATCACTGATGCTGTGTAGTCCAGTATACACAATAATCCATGTGACCTGAAATAAACAGTAATCAAATTAAACATCATAGTATTTATTTAATCCACCTGATTAGAATATCCTTTAAATTTTACCAAGCACCCTGAGGCCGTACCGCCTAACTCAAAGCGAGCACTCGCTATCGTTATCATGACATTAGAACAATAGTTTTAATGTCACAGATGACATTAGAGCTATTGTTCTAATGTCACGTAAGCGATAGCGAGTGATCGCTATGAGTTAGGCGGTAGCCCCCCTGTTTTATTTAATAATTTAAGTTGACATATATTTTTAAGTTGGCCAAGCAACAAACTTAATAAATATACCTTTAATTATTTGTTACTGTTGTTTGTATTTTTAACATGTACAATTAAACAATAACAACGAAATATTCTTGCTTACCAAAAATCCTGCAAAAGAAGTCATAAATCCTTCTTTTGTAATTTCCCACATACCACCATACTCTTCCTCATCAATATTTTGAAAATTGTTCACATAAAAATATATGACAGCCGCATTCACAACTACAAATCTAAAAGTAAAAGATACGCTTACTTACAATAATTAAACTCACTTGTTTTAACTATAATATTTATTGAAATATGTATCATCAACTTACAGTAATAAGCCTAGGAATCCCTTTAGAGGTAAAAGTCCCCAAAACAGACCTAATATTATTCCAATGGCTTGACGCATCCAATAAATAACATCTAAGAACTCTTCCTAAAATGAAATAAGGATGAAAAATCAACAAAAGCACTTTAAACTTTAAAAAAATTGATCCCGTTATTTCAGACTAACCTTGTCAGGCCATTCTGTATTAGATGTAAACGCTTTTTGCCATACACATCCTTTGCCTTTGCTATCGAGAGATTTATTTTTGGAAGACATGACAAAATTAAATTGGAAATACCTACTGCCCTAATATTTGTTAAAATGCTAAAATCAAATTAAGATTTGATTGAGCCACAAATTATTTGAGCAACTTGGCAACAATTGTCAAACAAATTGTCATTGTCAGTCAACTTACCCTGCGTTCCGTAAAACGATAAAAGTGATAATATCGCGAATCCGACTAAAGTCACAACATAACCTAGGTACTGATTCAATAGGCCCTATATTAGACGATTTAATTTGGTCGGATTCGCGATATTATGGCTTTTATCGCAATTCGGAACGCACCATTAGGTTATCCTGCGTTTTGATTGGCCGTGTTCCGTTTCGCGATTATAGTGAGCATCAGCACTGTGAGCGCGCTAACAGGCGGCCCGTTTCACGACAACAGCGTTCACGTTGGATGTGATGACGTCATTGATTGCGTCACAAACAACGTTTACATCTCATGTTCGGTAAGTAGGCCCTTATTACCCCCAAATGGGACTTGTAGGTGACCAATTAGCGCTCTAGGGTAATAATGTAGCTAGAAAGTGCACCCCTACACCTCACGAGGAACCTACGTGCCAAATTTGGAATCTCTAGGCCCAGTGGTTTGGGCTGTGCGTTGATATTATCAATTTTCACACTTTGACACCCCATATCCCCCTTTTAGGGGTTGAAATTTGGAAAATCCCGAAACAGGTGTTTGTAACTTATTTATCGATTGGAGTACTCATGTGAAGTTTCGATTATAATAGAGCAAGTAATCTGGTTTCCCCGTACAAACTGTGGAGCCCTTTTTCAACCCCTTAGAGGGTGAATTTTAAAAAATCCTTTCTTAGTGCATCCCTTCACCTCATAAGGAACCTACGTGCCAAATTTGGAATCTCTAGGCCCAGTGGTTTGGGCTGTGCGTTGATATTTCAGTCAGTCAGTCAGTTTCTTCTTTTATATGTAACAACTTGTATAGTTATGGAAGTGCAATAAACAATTGAATTGAATTAAATATATATAGATTTCTCGTAATAAAAACATTTTAGTATTAAGAATATATTTAATTAATAATATATCGACGTTGAAACTAAGCGAGTCACGAAAAAAACACCGCTAGCAGAAACAGAAATTAGTGACCACCTACGAATTTTCGAAACATCTTACATAATACCTGTCTCTTTCTAACTAATTATAGTCTGCCTAATGTCAAAGTGGGTTACCTATTGAAACGCATAACGTTTTTCGTCATAAACTAAAAATGCATAATGTTAATTGCCATAATCGTCACTTGCCATTTAAGTCTTAAGTAATATCATAACTTCATAACGCATAATATTATAAGGTCGAAATATTCAAATTCAAATTTCAAATTCAAAAATCTTTATTCAACATAGGCCTTTACAGGCACTTATTGACGTCAAAACAGAGCAAAACAATCTAATTTAAAGAAATTATATTAACCTTGTATACATCCTAAATATACTCAAGATGTCTGCAAATACAAGTAGGAATGAAAAAAAAAAAAAAGTTGACTACACCTGTTCGGAAATTGGGAGAGCCTTCTCGAGAAGAACAGGCAAGAAACTCGAAAGGTCTAAATTTTTTATCTCCTCTTTTAAATCGCCATTTACAATTTTGGTTTGTTACAGAGTCGTCAATTGGAAGCTGACCTCAAAGCAAAAGTTTGAGCTCAACTTCCATTACAAGAATAGATGTGTTAATTCACATTATATAAGCTATCTCTGAGAGAAGTGCGTGAACTTAGCTTATAAATTGCTCTCACTGAACGTTTCTTTGAAACAAAACGCAATACATTATTAAATATTAGAATTGAGAGTTCAAACCCAAGCTTTTTTGTCCGTCATGTAATCAGACACTTTATAATATGCTTTTTTAATAAGTACATCTTTGATTGCAGCATTAAATTTGTTTAAGCTAAGTTCTTGTATACAACTTGGCATTTTATTGTAGAAACGTATACACAGGCCTCTAAAAGAATTATTAATTTTTTGGAGCCTGGTATTTGGTAAAGCTAACATATTCTTTTGTCTAGTATTAACTGAATGAATATCACTATTTTTACAAAACACATGAATATTCTTACGAACATATATTAGATTCTCATAAATATATTGCGACGCTACTGTCATAATACCAATTTCTTTGAACTTTTCTCGCAAAGAATCTCTCATTTTAAGGTTATAGATTGCTCGAATAGCCCTTTTCTGCAGTACAAAAACAATCTGAATGTCGGCAGCATTTCCCCACAACAATATACCATACGACATCACACTATGAAAGTAAGAAAAGTATACAAGTCTTGCTGTATCAACATCAGTCAGTTGACGTATTTTCCATACAGCGTGAGCTGCAGAACTAAGTCTCTTTGACAATTTATCGATATGTGGGCCCCATTGCAGCTTAGAATCAAGTGTGATCCCAAGAAATACTGTGGTGTCCACAGGGTCAACACCTATATCCTTTATTTTTACAGTGGTGTGAACCTCTTTGACATTGGGTAAAACAAATTTTATACATTTTGTTTTCCCTTCATTAAGTGACAGGTTGTTCACATTAAACCAATGAACAATTCTTGAGATAGAATTATTTACATCGTCATTAATTTGCACACCTCTTTTAATTTTAAATAAAAGTGAAGTATCATCTGCAAATAAAACCATCTCATGTCTGTCCTGTACAAAATCAGGGAGGTCATTGACATATATAAGAAATAGAAAAGGACCAAGAATCGAACCTTGCGGAACTCCCATTTTAACTGCAGAACCTTGAGACCTTTTTCCATTGATGTCTACTTTTTGAATCCTCCCACTTAGATAAGAGATTAGAAGATCTAGTGCAGTGTCACGAAACCCATAGTGGTGTAATTTTCTGATCAAGATTTCGTGATAAACGCAATCAAATGCCTTGGACAAGTCACAAAAAATGCCTAACGCATCGTGTGAGTCTTCCCAGGCGTCGAATATATGTTGTATTAACTCAACACCAGCATCGGTTGTTGAGCGACCCCTCCTAAAACCAAATTGTTTACAGTGTAGAAGATTATTCCTCTTAAAATAACTTTGCATTTGCTCCAACATTATTTTTTCAAAAATTTTGCTAAAAGTAGGTAGCACAGAGATAGGTCTAAAATTACTGGGGTCTGATGTGCTACCAGATTTATGTAAAGGAATAATTTTACTTAGCTTCATTAGATCAGGAAATACACCACAGTCAATGCAATCATTAAAAATGTTAGCAAGTATTGGAGCTATTGTTTCAATTACGGATTTAGTAACATCAACGGAATTACCCCACAGATCCGCAGTTTTCTTTTTATTTAAAGTTTTAAATGACTTTGTTATATCAATTCCACTAATGTGTACAAATTCGAATTTATCATTACAAACTTTAACATGATCCTTCACTATAGATTCAGCTATAGCGGGGGATGAATCCAAAGACTTTGTGATTGACACTGGAATATCAGTAAAGAACTTTTCAAATTCTGCAGCTACTTCTGTGTCAACTGTTACCTTCTTACCATCAACATTCAAACAATATTGATTATTAGTAGTTTTAGCTTTTCCAGTTTCATTATTTATAATATTCCATGTCATTTTAATTTTATTATTACTGTTTTTTATTTTTGAACTTAAATAATTAGATTTAGCAAGCTTGCAAACTTTTTTGAACACTTTGGAATAAGTTTTTACATAAAGTTTAAATTCATCACTAGTATTGAATGAGCGTTCATTGTAAAGTTCAAAAAGTTTTATTCTGCTTTTGTGAATACCTGGTGTAGCCCATTCACTAAAAGTTAAAGTGCCATCAACCGATATAGTCTTTGGAATAAAAATATTTTTAAATTCAGAACAAAATGTATGAAAAATATTTTCATATAATTTATTTGGATTTTCTTCATAACCTATATAATTTAATTTAATACCAATATTATTTTTCAGCCGTTCGAAGCGACCAGCAGTCTTTGGTACAACAGTGATATTCCTTTTTTCCATGCGTTTACATTTAAGTGGAATGGTAACAATTTGCCCAGAATGGTCAGATTCTAAATTATTAAAAACTCTTCATGCTAAAGGAACAATATTTGTATAAATATTGTCAATGCATGTGGCAGACGATTGAGTTGTTCTTGTTGGCTCCAAAAATAAATTTCCAAGGTTATATGACCAAAACAGATTTTTAATCCTAATAGATAAACTAGAATTTTCTAATAAATTAATATTAAAATCACCACAAACAATGGTTTGTTTTGTGGAACTACACACTTTTTTCAATACTTCATCCATAGTATCTTCAAAAAGGTCATATAATCCTGAAGGAGGCCTGTATATACTTAATACAATAATCTGGTCCAGCTCCACGCAGGCTATTTCTATTGTTCGCTCAATCGAAAGACTCACAATATCCTTACGATCCTTAAACTTCAGCTTTTTATCTAATATTATTAAAGAACCACCACGAATTGAATTTTCTCGACTGAATGAACTACCAACCAGATGATTGCTGAAATTAAACATGAACTGATAACTTTTAAGCCAATGTTCAGTTACACAAAAGATGTCTACATTACTACAGTTCAAGAATAATTCCACTTCCAGATCCTTGCCTAACATTCCTTGAATGCTCTGGTGCACCAGGTTGATAAGATTTACTTTATTTTTGTTTTCAAATGGGTTTTGCAATACATTTACAAAGTTTTCAGTATCTTTTCTACCTAATGATAAGCAAGAGGATGTCTCTTTTGTCTCATTATTTAATTTAAAGATTTATCAAAAATATCATCAGTAACATTACTGACAGTCGTTTCAGTACCACAGTATTGCTCAATAGGAGCAATTTCAGTACTTTGAGTGGGCTGCTCAATAAAAGCATTGTCAGAGAAAGAATTTATAGCCATGTTTTTGGCTAAAGTTTGTAAATAAAATCTTAGCGAAATAACTAATTGTTTTTTATAGAATGTTGATAGATATAATCTATCTTCTGTCAAATAAGCTTTAATACATGTCAGTTTGTTGAAGTCAATAATATGGAATTTTTTCGAATAATTTGTCATTAAATCTAATGTCAAATTAAGTTTGTATCTAATATTATTTTCACGTTGTGACAAACGATTATGGTAGGGAAGGGTAAACATTATTATTTGATTAACATGTAAATTACTTAAATGAGAACAAAAATGTTTTAGTACTTTTTTGTTCAAATTACCCCTATTTCCCAAGATCATAACCAGTTTGTCATTAATATCAAACTTATAACTATTAATTTTATTTGCAATATCATGGAAACTTGAGCCAGGCATACAATAATTAATGACACTAAAATCCAACTGATTTGTCAATAACTGGCCCATACCTTTGCCTATGTCATCACAAAAAATAATACATTTAGGCTTAGACATAGACATCTTACAATGAAAACTAGATTGCTCATTGACTGGTGACTGACATACAATACTATGAGCGGAGGATGTATGACTGGGTGCATTGTTATTATTTGTGACATTGCATTCTGTTATTGAAATATTCTCACTTGCAGTCAAAAGTTGTTTGTCAAGAAGGGACTGATAGTGGTCCTCGTTATGCTGACAGAGTGTGGCTAGTTCTCTGATAGATTGAATATGCATTTTAATATCATTTTGAGCCGTGTCATAATTTTCGGAGATAGTTGACAATTTGTGTTGTAAATTTCTAATAGTATTATTGAGTTCTTCAACGTCCCTATCATACAAACCCCTACTCTCTTTCAATTTGCTATCATAAATGTCTAATGAATCTATTAGACATGCACGCTCTTTCCGTAATTTAATATTACTCCTAAATGAGTTATGCTTTTTTAATTGGTATTGAGTTCTTTTTAGCATTTTCTTGATTTTAATATATTTTTTAAATTTTTTATTACTCATATGATTGTTCAATAAGGGCCTACCCTCTGTAGGCGAAGAGGATTCTGCTAAATTTTGTCCACCAGGTGACTGCATGAGTTCATCGAACAAGCTGTGTGTGTGAGCATTTTCTTGGTTTTGTTTAAATTGTTCCAGTTCAGAAATTTGTTTATTCGCCTCACGCAAGTCCCGTTCAAGTTCTGTGATTCGATCCAATGCCTTCACATAAGTGTCATTACACTGCGTAAAACTGGTGATGGTGTGCTGCAGCTGGTGTCGCTCCTCAAGTACTTCCTTATATTTGACATCCAATTCGGAGAGCTCACTTTTAAGGAAGGTGTTTTTGTCTATGATCTTTTTGATTTCGATCTCACTTTCATCACATTCCCTTAGAAGTTGATCGCAGGAATCCTTCAATGTCTTTATTTCAATGACAGCTTGCCTGAGTTTTGCCTCAGTATTTTGGGCAGCAGCTTTGCGGGTCAGCATTTTGTTAGCTCATCAATTGCCTAAAAAAGTTGAATTTTATTTTAATTGGAAGTATAAACTGGGTAATGAAACAAGACCTAGGAATTTAAAGGCAACTGAAAAGAAGGGGATATTTTGAAAAAGAAAATAAAAGTAGAAAAATAAAGAAAATAAAATAACTTGTCAAGGAATAATATTATCAAACAAAAACAGAAAAGGTGATATACAAATAGCAAAGAGAACAAAAAAAAAAAAAGAAAAGAAACAGTTTATACTGTAAAAACGTCTCCTATATATTTATATTTACAGTAAAATTTAAGATAAAAAAGCAAATAAGTTCTTAATATGTCACAAGCTACTGCGCCATACAATCGCGAAGTAAATAGAGAAATGTATTTTTTATTCTAAATATTCTTAAAGAAACATATGGATGAATGACCAGTCCCCGTTGGCAGCACCTGTTCACAGGTTGACGCATGAATCAGCCATCGCTTCGCTCAACCATATTTTAGGGAACGTAACGACCCGATGCACAACGCCACCACCACGCAGACCTTCCAGTGAGCATTACATCCCAATGTTCCACAATGTAACACTATGTTTAAAATATTTTATATCAATTGCAGGACACAGCCACCGTGAAAAATCAAGAAACAATCTATGTTAAGATATAGTATGGGTTATCATTGTGATTTAAGGAAGTTAATTTAAGTCAGGGAAACTCAACAATAATACTTCTTATAGGCAAAAAACATTAATTACCTAACTATAATAGGTTAATAAGTCAATGTCAATAATAGGTTAAATAATATACTTAGAAATAAGCTGCAGCCTCTATTTAGGTAGTAAGATCTGAATGTAATATCTACATAAATTAGCATTCAGGCCTGCAATTGCTTAAATTGCTTTAGTTACTGTGTAACACAGATGTGTTTAAAAAAAAAACAAAAAACCTTGAATTATAGGTGGACTAAACTAACAAATAAAGTTGGTTATGGGGTAGGGTCCTAGGGCAATGTCACTATTATGTCTGAATTTAAGGTGAACTTGAACTTTACTTTCACTGTATGTAAAGTGAAACAATCAATGTGTAAAACTGGATAAATCCTAATAGTTTTTTAATAATATGTGTGCTATGTTGCAGAGTAACATAAGTGCCTATGTTCTAAGATTTGCCTAATCATAGAATGAATGGGTAATGATAAATACAATACTCCCCCGGTTTATGTATAAGTAGGTAATCCGTCAATCACCAAAACTGCCGTCACTAGCTTAAAGAATTTCTTGCTAGCGAACCACGGGTACTTTCCACAATTTCAGTTTTTCCATATATGTACTTATTTCCTCTTGATAATCAAATGGCTTGGAAGTCTTGGATCTAACATTTTTGCCAAAACGTAATCTTCGAAAATCTTCGTTGGCTCGTTCAAATCCGTGACAGTTGGTGTTAACGTCGTCTTAAATTTGTCGTGACAAACATAAAATAGCACCGCGAATCGCTTCACAAACAATACAACTGCATTTCAACACAATACTAATTTTAAAAATGCATTAATTTACAGCAATTTGTTGAAAATATAAAAATAACTTAAAATTAAATACGAAGCTAACACAATGACGTCTAGTTACGACCGGGGCTGCGGTCCGAATATGTAAGGCATAACCATGAAAAGGCATAATTTGAATAAGCATAAGTAACAAAAGGTATAATTTATGTTTGCCATAATATTTCAAATGCATAATATTCAAAAGACATAAGTACATTTGAAATGCATAACTGACAAAATCCATAAATGCATTGCGAACTCATTCACCATAATTTAAAAAAGCAAATACTTGCTATACATAATAGATTGAATTTATTGTCCTAAGTTTAAATTATTTACTATAGTTTTTTTAACCTTATTTATAAAGAAATAGTTACAAATACTAAATAAAAAAGCTCTTATTTACGATTAATGTTAAGAAATCACGTAATAATATTAATATATTATATCATTTTACATACATGCAGCCGCCATTCAGCATGCATGCAGCATGCAGGCACACAAGCTGGCATGCAAGCAGGCATGCAACATGCAAGACTTCTGTCATAGCTCCGGCACTGCGGGGTTCTGGCGGTCCCACGCATGCAGGGTGACCAGATTAAAATTAGTTATTATGCTAGCAGCTTCGTTGAAATCTGCTAAACGCTGCTAAACTTTTTTCTAAATGCTAAAATTCTGCTAAAAATGTAACTCACATTTTGTGTGAAAATATATAAAATAAAACACTTTCGACTAAATGTATTTATTTATCAGTTTTCTGTGGTATCTGTCGTGTGAGTCGTGTCTATATTTTTATAGAGAGCAGTCGAGTTTTGGGCCACCTTCAACATGTTTTTGAAGGTTTATTTACGCACCCATTCTGTTCTTTTACTGCTTGTTTGACGTGTTCATTTTTAAATCTGTTCCGTTGGTCTGTTTTTATATTATTCATTTGGGAAAATAATCGCTCACAAGACGTATTGGACATAGGCATAATGATCATGGCCTTTACAAAATCGACCAAGTGTGGGTACTTTTTAGTTCTATCTGCCTGAGTCATTTTTGCTATGTAGCCCTAAAACCTTTCCTTCATCAGTAATTATTGCACTTGCACAGACACCACAGCTGACTACTAACGAACGACTACGAAGAAAATGTACTACATACGGTTCGATTCGAGAAAAAAAAACATGATCGGGGAGTTCCCCTAGAATAGATTATGTACTGAAGGGTTGCCAGTACAACAAGAAAAATCAGACGAATTGAATTCTGCCAAATTTCTGTTAAGTGTTTATTTGATTCTGCTAGAAACTGCCAACTTTTTCTAATCTGCGACATAATATGCTAAACCCTAAATTGGTGGTCAAATTCTGCTAAAATCGCAGAATTCTGCTAAATCTGGTCACGCTGCACGCATGCTAATCGTCGCAGATGGCTTTCGCTCACCACCTGCTCCTCAACATGCGGGTCGCCTCACCCCTCCGTGCCTTCGCGATTCTAAATAACACTAGGGGTAGGGCAGACAAGACTACGTGGAGTCGGGGTTGACTCGGTCGGTTTTAAATAGCACTAGTTATTTCAATAATTAGTAAACCTCTTATGGAGAAAAAAACATTCCGGATTATATCAAAGAAGATTTATGGATACCTATTTACAGTTATTATTCTTTATATAACTATGTCTAGCGAGTTATGCATAGTTGAATTATGTCTAGCTAAGCCATAAGTTTAAAAAAATGCTATAAACATATGGACATATTTAAGTTAATAGTTAAGAACACGTATAAAAATTTGGAATATGTACAGCTGGTTCCGGGAGTGGATAGGCATTTTTTAGCAGATTTGGTGCCGTCACACCAACTATTCATGTTATTTAGTATGGTTACACCTATATTTTATAGTTAATGGTTGGTGTGACATGGAACTAAAATGTTTGTCAACTTTTTGAGCCGGCTGTACAAACAATTAATAATAATAAAAATACAACATATATAATATATTTTAATGTTAAAATATAATGTAATGTAGAATAAGAAAAATCTGTAATATGTAAAGTATACAATGTAATAGGAATATAATAGGTATATATGTATGAGTATAAATATATATATGATGTATAAGTGTGTGTGTGTATTATATATAAACATGTAGGATAGTTACACTTTAGGAGATGCGCATCTCACCCTAGATATAGAGTAGAGTAGTCGGACGTGATTCGCCATTTATAGAGCAGCAATCATGATGAATTAAATTTCACTGACTCCATTGTGTTTTAATCTTAAAGCCCTTTCATTTGATATTCTAATTGCTGGTGTTGCAAAAGAAGTGTGATCTAGCTTTTTAACGGCGGCTATATTGAATTTACAAAGATGATATATTTGCTTTCAGCGTGTAAGTAATACTCAAAAAGCCTTTTTATTCGGTACCCATATTGCCGTGCCACAACTGAAAACTATACCGTGGCAGCAAATACCGTAAATTTTTAAATAATGGCCACCAGCGCCGCCGCTAACTTAAAAGAATTTAATGTCAAATCTTTGACATAGGTATAGTCGAATGTATGCTCTATCGATTGGTACCATACCAATTTCGAAAATTTAAAAAAATACATAACTTCTCATTTGGCAATACTTCGCGTCGATTCTTAACTCCACCTTGCACATTCCACCCTTGTCCGAGCCGAGGCCGTCATCTTGTCGCAAATCCTGTTCGAAAATGTCCAAAATTTCAACGAACATCGCCGCCGACATCGCTGGTATTTTGTTTTCAATCAACTTTTAGGAACGGATCGTGCATCTCATTCTAATATCGCACCAATACAAAGAGGCGACCATAGTACCCACTCGAAGACCTTTCTGCCCTGCGAGCTGTGTGCTGCCTACTTCCACTTAATTCTTTTAAGCCCTAGGGAGAATCGCTTTCGACTGACATCTGTCAATTTATAAAAAAGAAACTAGTTCTATTTTCACATTTCTATTGAAACATATTATACTCTCTATACAATCATATGACTTTATTATAACTTATTTTCAACTATTTCTTTAAATTAACATAGATTTGGGCAATATTTTTATCATTTTTTCAATGGTGAAAATGAAAAATGAATTTTTTTGTCGCCAGCTGGCCGGTGTACATTACCGCAGCAAAATGTTGCGCTTTAGAGAAGTGAGAGTATATCAAATAATTAGTTCATCATGAGCAGAAATTAGTTCATGAATAGCGAAATTTGTTCGCATTGTAGTTTTAAAGTTATTCGAGAAAAACAGATTTTGCTGGAGTAATGTTCGAAACGTTACCCTGGCAAAATCTTTTTTTATAAAATCGTTTCCATCCAGAACCAAATACATGAATGTTTCCACACTGTATACTTAAGTCATTAAATTGTATAATAATACTGTTGATTATCATGATTGCAATTTACAAAAAAGAAAACTGGTAGAAATATTTAAAAATCGGTTGTCCGAATTACTATTCTACCCGACTGTACACTACGTCACATACTACGCTGCTAATTTGCGAAGTATACCCGTATGTATCGTGCGGTCGCTTTTACGTAACCTTTATAATTCGGTCGGCTTATTGACAAATTACTGATATATCTTATTTTTGATATAACTTTCATAATAGCCGTAATTCAAAGCTGGAATTAACAGGATTGTTTATTGATGGAACATTTTAATTTGTTCATAGTATGCCATGTTTCCTTGTTTAATGGAAGCTGCGTATTCGATGACTTAAAAAAACCTTTTTAAAATTCTCTATATGTTCATATTGCGTAAAGTTACATAATCTTAGTTTACTGTCGTTATAAAGGTGTAACAAGGGTACATGTTACAGCCTTTTATTTTATTGTATGTGTACTGGTTTACTGAGAAATTCGTTTTTTCTGATTTTTGAAAACATTTAATTACATTGGTATTCAACAAGCAAATCAAAAACTAATGCTTGAACAAATTTGAACAAATTAAGGTCTATTATTGGTATTTTTTTTCAAACTTCTATGTTCAACCGATTTCGAGATCTGAGATATCCTAAAACGTAACCGCAGCAAAATCTTAAATAACTTAAGAATTACAACACGCACAAATTTTGCTATTCACAAACATTTAATACGCAACAAAAGCTATCTATTCATGTATTTGGTTCTGAATGGAAACGATTTTATAAAAAAAGATTTTGCCAGGGTAACGTTTCGAACATTACTCCAGCAAAATCTGTTTTTCTCAAATAACTTTAAAACTACAATGCGAACAAATTTTGCTATTCATGAACTAATTTCTCCTCATGATGAACTAATTATTTGATATACTCTCACTTCTCTAAAGCACAACATTTTGCTGCGGTAATGCACACAGCTGGCCGGCCACAGAAAAAAAATCAAAAAAAGCGCCATCCGATCTTCATTTGTTTTGTCGAGTTTAAGGGTCGTATTAATAGTCGCATCTCAAGTAAAAGCTCGATCTTGAGTAGCAGTTCTGACGTTTAATGTATGGCATATCTGTCAAAAATAACAGCTCAAGATCGAGCTCGCACTTGAGATACGACTATTAATACGAGCCTTAGAGTTTTGTTTATACTCCGTATAGCAGAGATTTGAGTTCATCTGATTCAGATATGGATTTAACGCCTGATTTCATAAAAGAAGAGGCAAATCAACAACTTCTGCTTTAAGTAACTGTTCCACTCACACCGACAGGCATTTCTATATTATAAAAAAAATTGTTTGTGAAATATAATATTGTAATGTTGGCATTTTAAAAGAGGAGACAAAAAAATACAAGACCTTCCGAGTTTCTTGCCTGTTCTTCTCGAGAAGGCTCTCCCAATTTCCGAACAGGTGTAGAGTCAATTTTTTTTTTTTCATTTGACTTGTATTTGCACACATCTTAATAATGGTTGGGGTGTGTGTACATACAAGGATTAAATAATTTAGTTAATTAGATTCTTGGTTGAAGATTTTTATGTTTTTTTTTGACGTCAATAAGTGCCTGTAAAGGTCTATATTGAATAAAGATTTTTGAGTTTGAGTTTGTACAATTAACCATTTTTACGAGCTCTTACTTGCGATGCGATACGAAACGACACCTACTGGCAGCGGCCGCGCGTCAACTAGTTCTACATAACGTGTATGGTCATATGGTCAACGTAAATTGGCAGAGGGGTTCGCCCAGCCTTGCCATCTCCCGTCTGAATGCTCTAAGGCCGCGGCAGCCCAGTACCCTGGCTCGCGCGTTCTCCCGACCTTACTCCAGTAGACTTCTACTTGTGGAGTGAAACAATTGCATTACACAAATACGCGCGCGGGTATCGGAGCGCCCACAAGAGCACGCGTGCTAGTAATGCAATTATTGAGCGTATGTCTAAGACGTTACGGCTTATATTAAATTGTTGTCTTAAAACGCGTTCCGCCGCGCTTCTAGCAGTGTGCGCTGGGCCTTAGAAGACATTTATTTTCTCTTCAGTTTGAGTTTGCATTGGTTTAACGTGTAAAATGAAAAATCAACAGCTTCAAACATACAAAATATTATATTTTTTAACTTAAATATTAGTTGAGACTCTGTTCTTCAGGCGGTGCAATCTTTCTTCTTCCATGGCTTTCGTTATATCCCAACATTCCTTATTTAGTGTGTTGTAACCGCGAGACAAGCTGACTAATCGTGCGAGCACCAACAGCCTGTGTAGATGGTCCGCAGTGATTGGATTTTGGCTGTCCGATTTGCTCCGCATTTCTATAAAATCTTCCTCGACAAACTGAAAGACAATGCCAATTTTAGGAAATCATCAGCCAGTTATGCAATCATCAGTCAAATTCAAATTATTTATTGGTAGCCTTATTATATTCATAAGGCTACCAATAAATAATTTGAATATAAACTACACTCGCGAGCAAAAGTTTAGAATCAGTTACTTGAAATTGGTTCCGCGTGATCTTGCTTACTAAATAAATTTTTAATAATCATAAAAATGACATCATGTTAATGGTGCAACTGTCCACTTTAAATCGATATAAAATTAATTCATATCGAGCCCGTAATTGTGGAGTTATCCCGGATTAAGTGAAGGAGGTAGGAAAACAAGGAAATAGGGAAAAATAATGAATGAATAAAACAACAAAAATTATTAAATAAATATTTTATTTATCTTTAAAAATAAGTGTCAATATTTTGTGTTCCCTCCCCTCGTCCTAATAACTGCTCCAAGACGTTTCTTCATAGACCTGATCAGCTTCTGAATTGATTCTTGTGGAATACCTTCCCACTCCTCAATCAACGCTGATTTCAGCTCATTCAGACATGAAGGAGCAGGAGTTCTAGAACGAACCTTCCTCTTCAGTTCATCCCACACGCGCTCAATGGGATTCGAGTCAGGGCTGAGCGCTGGGCAGTCCAATGTGGCAATACCGACTTCTTCGAGGTATTCCGTTGTTACACGGGCAGTGTGACAACGAGCGTTATCGTGCATAAGGAGGAAGTCATCACCGATGTATCCCGCATAGGGAACGACATGTTCCAGGAGAATATCGGAAATGTACCGGTCCGAAGTTAGACCGCCTCCTCGTCTCCCGCCAGGCACGAAAACAAGCTCGGTTTTACCATCGAAGGAAATGCCGGCCCACATCATACAAGAGCCGCCCCCATAAGCCACTGTTTCAGCGACACAGCACTATGCAAATCGCTCCCCAGGTCGCCTGTAGACCCGTCCTCTTCTGTCGCTACCGTGCAAACACATCCTGCTTTCGTCGGAGAACAGGACTTGCCTCCATTGCTCAACCTCCCAATCAAGATGGGTTCGAGCAAACTGAAGGCGTGCTTGTCAGTGAGCTGCCGTGAGTTTCGGGCCTGTGGCAGGCCTTTTTGGAGTCAGATTCGCTTGCTTGAGTCGTCGACGAACTGTCCACTCGCTGGCTGCTACCCCACGAACATCTCGGAGCTCCTGTTGGACGTCGACACCAGTCAAATGCCGATTTCGGAGAGAGGTTGACACGATAAAACGGTCATCCCTCTCCGATGTGCACCGGCGCCGTCCAGGGGGCCGATTACGGATCTCATGATTACAAATGATATCATGATGACATAAAATTTATTTGCCTTTTTACGGATCAACACTTCATAAATATGTCTTTCAAGGGTTATGGCATGATGACATTATCGAAATTATACCCTAGCAATCATATCAGTAGAGTAAGGACAAGTAAATGAGCATTTCTAGACATTCTAAATATTGCAAATTTATACCATGTCATGTCATAAACGATCTGTAATACGGGGGCAGATCTTGGTCTCGGGATAAAGCCACCAGTCTCCCGAAAGCGCTTATAAACTTTCGAAACACAGGATTGGCTTATGTGGAGCCGACGAGCGACAACCCGCTGGCTGAGCCCTTCTTGCAATAGGGCTACGATTTGTGCTGCTTCTGTAGGTGTTGTCTCCATTGTCGTACAAGGTAAAGGGTCAAAAGTGGCGGAGATGTGTACCGGTCAACGTGTGAAAGTCGACTGATAAAGAAAATCCGATAACAGGTGCTTTTATAGGGGGTCAATAGGTCGCAACTCGTGACGTATCAAACAATTGAAACACGTCTTTTTCGATACACCTTCACTAAGGCGCATAACACATTGCACCGGACACCGCTGCGGTGTAAGGAGGGACGAAAACCGCATGCAGCTGCGGCGGCACGGAACCGTGCCACCGTACGGTTTGCTCCGTATCACCGTCCGGAGCTGCGGTGCACGACGCCCCGCATCGCCGCATTATCTATGTCGAGATCTATTACGCGTATGCACGTCCTTTCTACGCAAAAATCCGTACGATACTGCGGCTCAGTGTGGCATTCCCCGCGGACCGCACCGCATCACCGTCCGGGAGTGCGGTGCCGTCGCGCGCGCCGCACAACCGCACGGGCATGCGGTGTGAGTGTGTTATACCCTGCGGTTTTTGTATACAAATTAAGATTCTTCAGTCAAAATTAAAAACATCGCCGCATTATCTATGTCGAGATCTATTACGCGTATGCACGTCCTTTCTACGCAAAAATCCGTACGATACTGCGGCCAGTGTTGCCGTTAGAAAATTCAAGTTGGTGGCTACATATAACAGAAAAGTGGCCAGGTTTGTATATAAAACCGCAATTGAAATGTTGCTAGAAGTGGTTAACTTTTATAGAAGTTTTGGCATACTTTAATATTCTATTTACTATTAATAATATAATGTTATTACTACACAGGAATGGTGATAAGTAGTTCTGGGTTTAATTAATATAGTATGACACATCAATTCCGTATTAAAAATACCACTTCACACAATATTTAAGAAAATTTTCACAGCATACAAGTGAACGTTATGGAATCCCGCCAAAACCTTTCACATTGAATATACCGCGGTGGTCTACTACAGTTTCCTTACTCCACAAGTTTCTTTAAAATCACAACTAAGAAACAAAAGTAGTAAGTAACTAATACCTCATATAAAGAAATACTAGAAATAGCTAGAAGTTGCTAAATTAATTTTGTTGGCTAAAATAGAATATTTTTTGGCTAAAACCGTAGAAAATCCGCTAGATCTAGCCACAATGTGGCTAAAACGGCAACACTGACTGCGGCTCAGTGTGGCATACCCCGCGGACCGCACCGCATCACCGTCCGGGAGTGCGGTGCCGTCGCGGACAAGGACAGGCGCCTCCCGTCCAGCTACCGACCCATTACGCTGCTGTCTCACGTGGCCAAGCTGTTTGAGCGACTGCTGCTGCGGAGGATCCGCCCGTTCATCCCACTCCGGGATGAGCAATTCGGATTCCGCAGCGGCCACTCCACCACGCTCCAGCTGGCGCGCGTGCTCCACCACCTCGCGGCCGCCATGAACCGGGACAACCACACCGTGGGGGTCTTCTTGGACATCGAGAAGGCCTTCGACCGTGTGTGGCATCCCGGTCTCCTCTACAAGCTGGCCGCCACCAGCATGCCGCCCGCCCACGTGAGACTGCTGGCGTCGTTTCTCCAGGGTCGGAGCTTCGTGGTCTCGGTCGAGGACGCCACCTCCCAGCCACGCCCCATCCTCGCAGGAGTGCCCCAGGGCAGCTGCCTCTCGCCGTGCCTGTACGCCGCCTACACCGACGACATCCCCACCCTCCAAGACCAGCTCCAGGAGGGGCAGCGGGACGTGGTGTTGGCCCTATTTGCCGACGACAGCGCCTTCTTCGCCTCGTCGCGGAAGGTGAAATTCGCCTCCGCCCGGATGCAGCAACTTTTGGACCGCCTGCCAACATGGCTGGACAACTGGAGGATGGCCGTCAACGTGGGTAAGACGGCCGCCATCCTGGTCGGGTCGCAGCGCCGCATGCCACCGCCGCTGACACTCCGCGGACAGGACGTAGCTTGGCAGACCACAGTTGCGTACCTCGGATGCCGCATCGACCGCCAACTGCGCATGGTGCCCCAGGTTGACCACGTCGTCAACCAGGCCAAGATGGCCCGTGGCATCCTGCGCCCGGTGCTGGCATCCCGACTACCACTGCGTACGAAACTGATGGTCTACAAGAGCTACGTTCGTACGCGGCTCACCTACGCCGCCCCAGCATGGTATGCGTTGTGCTCCCCGACCCAGCGTTCCAGACTGCAGGTGGTCCAGAACGTCTCTCTCCGTGTCGTGACGAACGCGGGGCGCTACGTCAGGAATGACGTCATTGCCCGGGACGTTCGGATGCCGACGGTGGAGGAGTTCGTCGCCCGTCTGGCGCGTCGAATGTTCGACAGCGCCGACAACGGGCCCCACCTCCACCTCCACAACATTGCTCCCTATGTTCCCAGGCCTCCAGACTCTTCCGGACGAGCGCTGCCCCGCGACTTGCTGTCGCCCAGGGCGGAGAGAGACCACGACCTACCATCGTCACCACCACCATCACCAGCTGCATCCCCACGACGAGGCGACCCACCCCGGCCAAGACTCCGCTTCGTCAGCGACTTCGCTGACGACGCCACCTCGACCAGACCTCGTGTCGCTTATGGCTCGTAGTCTGCCGCGGGACCCCACCGCTCGCGCGCGTGACTCGCCTAAGCGACACCACCACCGGACATGACAACCACCACCTACCTAGACCAATGGCCCCCTCCTCCCCCCACCGCTCCTCCGGGCGCAGAGTAAGCCGCGGCCTGGTCGCCGGCGCTCGCTGGGCTTGGGACAAGCCCCTCTAACTCGGTGTGCTTGACCGCGGAGGGCCGCGCCTCGATCCCGGAGTGGTAGCACAGGGGGGTGGCGAAGAGGGGCCCGTCACTACGTGACGTGCCCAACACCGGCGAGCTACCGCTCGCCGAGAAGATGCCCGGGCAATGGGCGACAAATGCCCCGGTGCAATGTGTTATGCGCCTTAATGCGGAATGGCTCCATAAATACTGGCTTGTTTTTAATGAATTCGGTATCAGTTTAAAAGTAAAGAGAACCTTTAAAATGATGTCATTTTTACGATTATTAAAAAAGTATTAACTACTCAAGATAACGCGCAACCAATTTCAAGTAACTGATTCCAAATTCGCGAGTGTATTACACACTTTGGACCTTCCGTTTAGGCAAAATGCCTGTGGTCGGGAGATCCGCTCTTATTACAATATCTTATTATGTAGACAGACAGTCAAAGCAAAGACAATGAAATTTTTAAATTGCAAAAGTTTCATCATGAGGAGCATTAACAAATTTGTTGAGCTCCAAGTAAACACTGCAGCAGCAAGATCAATATGTCTAACTAGCTGTGCCCGCGAACTACGTTTCGCCATAATAATCACCTAGGGGTATAAGAAATAGTGCACGACCTATTCTCAGACCTACCGAATATACACAAAAAATTTCATAAAGATCAGTCAAGCCGTTTCAGAGGAGTTTCGTGACACGAGAAATTTATACTGGGTGCAACTGAACACCCCAATAACATTTAAGGGGCACATAAGTTAGATACTAAATGAACCTTCGGTGCTTGTCCGAGACCAGAATACTTTCAGAGTTATTTGATTTTAAACTGAAAGCAAAAACTTTCAAGTGATAACCATAATCAGTTCTTAACACAAAAGAAATTTAAACAGCGACAGACGTGAGCGTAGTATTCCTCCTACGCTTACGTAGGGCTGTCGGCGCTTAATGCCAAAAAATAATTTATTTAGTTTGTATGACGTGAGCGTAGTATTCCTCGTCGTACGCTTACGTAGGGTTGTCGGCACTTAATACCAAAAAATAATTTATTTAGTTTGTATGGGAAAAAAAAAGTAGGTTTGTGTTATGTTTGTCCAAATAAAATATTTATATTTAACGTAGTACAGTTTATTTTATATTTAACGTAGTACAGTGTATATGATAATTACAGAAAATTCAATTAATTAATAACAATCTCCTGTTGACTTGTTGGTGATCCATAGAGTGAGTTACCTGCATTGATTTACTACCAAACGTAGATAACGCATGAACGTTCGAAAAGTGGGCCGGTGAAGAACTGCCCAATCGGGCCTCGTGCAGTTCTTTTCCATGCGTTGGAGCGACAACGCGATAAGCAATTTTGAGCATTATATTTGAGAGTATAAAGTTGATATTTTCTTGTAGCAATTACTAAAACGTCAAGTTTAATGTGGCTAGGTATGAAATGATGTAACTGCACACGGTTGTACTTCAAACCGTTGCCGTAATAATAAAGAATAAGGTTGAATTCGATAAATGCGGTACTTTCTTTATGGTAATTTTAATTCGGGTGTGCATATTCAACTACCTATTTAACAGCGTACAAATGTATAGTCGATTAGGTGACAGATTTCAAGCGCGTTTTTGTATGAAGTGCTCTATCTACGTTTGGTAGTAAATCAATGGTTACCTATCAGACTTACAGGTCTATTCCGTTTGATAAAGAAATTATTATGTACCTTATACAACAGTATGTTAGCCCTAATATTTTTCCTACAGAATCTCCACTTCTAATGGATACATACCCTTAAATGTTATTGGGGTGTTCAGATACATTCTGTATACAGGGCGTCCCAAGACTATGGGTCATGAAGGGAAAGTACCTTAAATATTTTGTTTGCTTGTCTGAACAAACACACAAATTTTTTGTGATAATTAAAAAATAAACTTGTATAATGTTTGTGATGTCCTTAAAATTAATATAAAATATATTGTACCTGCAAATCTTCGTTGATAGTATATTTCACCAGCTTGATTTGAGTGAGATATGTTCTAATGAGGTTCATAATCTCTTCCTTAAGGTAATAGGTTGTCGCCTCAACTATAGCTTCAAAGATCTGAAGGGATGACTCCTCTGGTAGCAATGGACAATGGTAATCACTCTGAAATAGAGAGATAAGATAGTAGATATTTCACTTTGTAACCTTGCATTTTATTTAAAAATACTAAATGATTACGAAAAATGAACGAATCAATAGAAGAAAAAACTTCGACAAGGTTGTTTTTGAACATGTCTACCTGAGGCAAACTAATTAGGTAATTCGACAAGGTTGTTTCTGAACATGTCTACCTGAGGCAAACTAATTAGGTAATTCGACAAGGTTGTTTCTGAACATGTATATCTGAGGCAAACTAATTAGGTAATTAATATAAGGATTATTAATCTGCCTTTACCTAATTAGTTTGCCTCAGGTATACATGTGTATACCTAAGGATTATTAATCTGCCTTTACCTAATTAGTTTGCCTCAGGTATACATGTTGATAAGGCATTTAGAAAACTACATCAAGTCTGCGTCGCCCATACGTCAGAACCTAAAAAGAAACTAGTTTATACCGGGTGTAAGTGACGGTGTCCCTTTTCTTTTAACAGTGAGTTCAGACTTCAGACCAATGTTAATATTTGTTTACCGATGTTTATTTTTGCCGGAAAAGCTTTTAAAGCGAAAAAAAAGGAGTTTTCATTTTTAATTTTTATTCATGTTACGCAATGTATGGCGCGCCGGCATCATTTTTGTTCCACTCACACACCAGTGCGTTGACGTTCGATGACCCAAACATCTGATTCCGCGCGCAGTATGATAGAAATGTTATACAATTTACACTGCGAAGTTAATTTTTGTGTATTTATTATGGTTTTTTGACAGAATATGATTTGTAAACGTTAACTTAGTTGTATTACACAGACAAAAAAACTGAAAATTTATGAGTTTACCGGGAGAAAATTTCAGTGATTTTCAAATTAGGATCACGATCTAAACTCACTGTTAAAAGAAAAGAACACCGTCACTTACACCCGGTATTATCAGTGCATCCTACCTATTATGACTTACGATGCTGAGAGGTGGACATTAACAGTGGGGAAATTTCATCAGCTTAAGTCGCTCAACGGGCTATACATGGGGTTTCTTTAAACCGTTATCGCATCCGGAACCTTATGATACAGCAAAGAACTAAAGTTACCGACATAGGCCACCGCATTAGCAAGTTGAAGTGGCAATGGGATGGTCACACTGTCGCAGAGCCGATGACCGATGGAGTAAGCGTTTAGACTGGCGATCGCGATTTGGTAAACGTAGTGTAGTACGCCCTCCGGCAAATTGTAGCAACGACATACGTAAAGTGATTGGTGGCGGTTGAGTGCTGGGGATGATGGCAGAGGCCTATGTCCTACGAACCTACTATACTACGAATATAATAGGCCTACGAAGGCGGGCTGATTATGAACGAGACAATTTTTACTTACAGGCAACAGAGATTTCCCCTCAGACAAAATTAATACTGATATATCAGACTCAAACTCCATCTTGTAATACTTGAAATCGTACTCCACTTTTTGATTCTTAATCATATGGCCGATGGCTGCAATGTTGCTGACACCTGTCGAATCTAACATTCCCTGCTCCATCTTTGTCTCATCTAACACAAGATGCGTGTCTTTGCTGAGTTGCAGTACTCCGCTTGTAAGACGATTGCAATCATAATCTTTCCTAAAAGCAATATTGAAGTTAAGATAGGTAAAGAAAATATACCAACAATTATTATTTAGTTTATAAAGGGATATACTCAAAACATGACAAAAGTGTGTCTTTGCTAAGCTGAAGTACTCCGCTTGTGAGACGATTGCAATCATATCTTTCCTAAAAGCAATATTGAAATTAAGATAGGTAAAGGAAATATACCAACAATTATTAATTAGTTTATAAATGGATATACTAAAAACATGACAAAAGTAATACTGTTTCCTCCCATGGGGAGAAAATCAAATATTCTGTCACTGTATTCACACCCTAACGAGACAGCAGGAAAACGACCCTCACGAGGACGGTGAAAGGCGGGCTTACGCAGCCCGCTTTTCGTAACCACCCTATACTATGTGACCTTTGCGCTAACCAATGCGCGTGATTATAGACTTATATGTATATGTTAAAGGAAATCTTACACAGGCGGTAAGACGACATAGCTGGTCGTGGGACAAGCAATGCGTTTTCCTTGAGCGTGGATCGCCTCGACAATGGATTAAATGGACGTCGAAGCTGGTTTTGTGGGTATGTTCAGCACTCTATGGATGTTATGTGGAGTAACCATAGATAAGTATGGTGTGCAACAGCATACGTTATATGTATGCAGTAAAACAAATTTGCCTGCATTTATGAAAAAACAAAACAGCATTTGAGTAATATTAATTTTCAAATTTTTACTTACTTTGGTAGTAGTGATAATGTGTTCAAATTTTCAATAGTTAGAGGAAGATAGTAACTTTTTGTAACAAACTGTTTAATAATATCATACAATTGTCTTGCATAGTTTGGATACCGCTGTATTGGCAAATTTGATATATTCAGGCAAAACTGTCCTAGAGCAAGTGTATCCTGCCGTAGATATCTGAAACAATTTTAAAAAATATATTTATAAATAACTTGTTCCGGTAGATTGATCTGATAGTTTTGTATGTGTTCAAACGACAAGTTTAGCGCAGAGGTCGAGTGATCACCTACTGCGCAACGGGTCGCGGGTTCGATTCCCGTACGGGACAAATGTTTTGTATGGCCTACAGAAATTTGTTCCGGTCTGGGTGTATGTGCCTGTGATATTCTATGTTTGTAACTGCACCCACGACACAGGAGAAAATCTAAGTGTGGGGCGACGTTTTAAAAAAAAAATAAATAAATAAATAAATAAAAAAAAAAAAAAAATTCCGTGTTGTGCAAGCAGCCCTAAATGTTGAAAAATTTCTCTCACAATTCATCTCAATAGTATTTTTATACTTAATGAACACTGAACCACTAGAGTGTCTGTGATATTTTCTAATTTGTGCATAGTACTATAAAGTAAAAAAAAAGTTTCATACACGCAAGCAATAAGATGACATATTAAATAATCAGCTGCCAATTTGTCTCCGAGCAAAAGCTCAGTCAAGGCCTTCTGAAGGTGTTCCCTGGCGGCATTTGCATCCTTTAATACACCATCTGGAAGCAAATTCATTTTAGCGTTTATTACCCTGATAAATGTATCATACTATTATGTTCAGAATGTTGATTGAATGGGCATTAATTTTTTTTTTCATTTCAGCCAAGAGACGCCCACTGTTGGACATAGACCTCCCCAAGAATCTCCATACCGATCGGTCCTGCGCCTCCCGTATCCAGCAGCTTCCCGCGATCTTCACCAGATCGGTCGGTCGGTCCACCTTGTGGGGGGCCTACAAACGCTGCGTCTCCCTGTACGCGGCCGCCACTCGCGGACCTTTCCGCCCCAACGTTCGTCAGTTCTACGAGCGATGTGTTCAGCCCACTGCCACTTAGGGTTTGCAATTTTTTGGGCTATGTCGGTAACTCTAGTTCTTCTACGGATCTCATAATTTCTGATGTGATCACGTAGAGAAACCGCGAGCATAACCCTCTCCATTGCCATTTGAGCCTTCTTATGAGACCCATTGTAAGCGGCCACGTCTCAGTTCCATACATCTTTACTAGCAACACGCACGAATTGAAGACTTTCGTCTTGAGACACTGCGGTAGATGGGCCGAGAATATGCTGCGTAGCTTCCCGAACGCTGCCCAGTCGAATTGGATTCATAGATTTACCTCTTTCTGGAAATTGGGTGACTGTTATCATATTAATTCAATTATTTTTAGGGTTCCACACTTCAAAAGGGAAAAACAGTAACCCTTATAGGACCACTTCTTTGTCCGTCTGTCAGTCAGTTCGTCTGTCTGTCAAGACCCTTTTTACCAGGAACACATAGATATATCAAACTGAAATTTATATCAAATAATTAGGTCTACGGACTATTTCAGCTGTGAAAAAATCAAATGTCAACGCAATCAAAAGATATAACCGTTTACGTCGCATATATTGCCATTTTACAGGGGAATTAAAACCTATAGGATACTTAATACTTCCCCTGATCTAGAATCATATGACAGACAGGAAACAATGTCTTACATCACATGTTAAGGAAAACATCTGAAAACCATGAATATACTCATAGTAAGGGACTTATGTTGTATATACTTCGCTAAATTTGTTCGTAAGCCTAGGTGGGCGAGTCCTTCTCAAATTCGCACTTGGCACTCCAATTTTTATTGAAGATTTTAAGGGTTTTTTTCCATTGAAATAAATGCAGAAGCCAACTGTAATTAAAACTACTTTAGGGTGTACATTTTTCTATTACACATTGTGTTTCTATTGTTATCTGTATTGCACACAGCAGATCACACTGCCTTGGGATTGGGATTAAATTGGGATTGGGTTTGAAACAAGTGAAAATTACTATACAGGGTTAATTGTAAAACACCTGCAACCTTGCAGGATTAGATAGCTAGCATTATTAACTACAATGTTTGTTTTACGAGTTTTAAGATAATTCAATAATATGAACAATAATCAATTTTCAAGTATTTATTGCACCATTGTATATAAGTGTACAGATTACTTACTTTATAGACGACGAAAAAAAACGACAATTTTTTTAAAATAATATACTGTATTCTACTAGTCAGGGCTTTTCATTTGATACTCATATTAGTTAGAGGGGCTGTAAATAAATATGTAATCTGTCATTTTGTTTAGGCGGTCATCTTGGATTTGATTTTTTTTCATAATGTACTATATTCTGTAAGACAAGACCTTTTATTTGATACCCATATTGCGGGGGTTGCACAAATTGCAGCTCAATCGGACACTGGCAAGTGGGTCACATTAAACTTGCAAGATTTGACCCGTACATACATACATACAGTGTAAGTTACATAAAACCTTGTAAAAACGAACTGGCGACGTATAGCACCAACATTTTTATATGACTGACTCACTGAGTTATAGATCAAAAACTTAACTCACTTCCAGATGACCTAGAATCTTCATTATTTAGCTTAAGGTAGACTTTTAGGCGTATATAAAGAAAAATTCTGAAAACTTAAAATTATTGATTTATTTAACTAGTATCAACAAACTAATAACATTACATGCACCATTTTGGGCTCCTTTCGGCACCTTCACAACTCGAAAACCTATTTAAGCTACATACCTACATCCCTACATCCTACATGAAAGGCACTTTATTGAAGCTTATCTAGAATCCAAAATTTCATGTGATATAGCTCAAGCAGTTATTGATATATTAACGTTTAAAAACCAGCATTTTTATGACTGACTCACTGACTTATTAATCAAAAACTTCCTCTTCCAGATGACTGACATAAATTTTTTAGATTCAAATGTGTACTTTTGCTAAAAACAAATTCTTAGTTCAGTCATATTCTAGAAAAATATATGAAATGGTATCACTACGTATAAAATGGGAGTGAATGGTACTTAAAAAGTCAATGCAGTCACGGTAATAGTATATAACAGCAGGCGTAGCACGGGCTGCCAAGACTGGACTCGAGTCACGCATTATCTCACAAATTCAGTGACATATTCTCTATGTCTTAAAAAGTAGCACGGTGGCGCGTATTAAGTGGAACTGACGTGATAAAAATTTCTTGACGCTCGTCAAGGGACACGTGTAACTGAGTTTTATCACAACTTTTTGCTCTTCGACTGCTGCTACATCTTTTAAAGTATTAAAGCCCTTGCTACAACCACAGTAGTCCGTGCACAGGCACGCCAAGAAATTTGTGATAAAACTCAGTCACACGTGTTCCTTGACGAGCGTCAAGAAAATTTATCATGTCAGTCACACTAAATACGCGCCACCATGCTACTCTTTAAGACTAGAGATTATGTCACCGAAATTGTGAGATAATGCGTGACTCGAGTCCAGTCTTGGCAGCCCGTGCTACGCCTGCAGTAAGTGGACTCCGCCCCTCTTTGAAATTTTATACCTACGGCCGCTCAGCATCCCTTGGTGAGTTATACTATTTCAGAATGCATATAAAATCACTTTGTTGATCTAAAGAAATGAATTAAATAGGTTTTTATGCAATAAAATAGGTTAAGGAAACTAATGGTTGTAGTTTGATTAACAAGCCTTCGATGTAATAAATTAATAATAAATAAGCAAATACATTTTATTTATTTCACTCACTTACTAACCAAATAGGCGAAAAATCGCGTAAAGAATCAAGAAAACCCATTTTTGTGAAACATCAAGCTTATATTCATACTAATATCTCTGCCTCGGCACTGGTCTGTGCACTGAGTAGAATCGGGAGGCCCGCGATCAATCCTGCCATGTACCAATGTGTTTTTTGTTTCACGAATTTCATAACTAGTTAGGGTAGGCTAGTGCCCCTAGGTGGGGACATATATGAGCTGTGATAATGATGATGATATGATTGAGCTGTGCTATCCTACCTTGATCTACCTTTCCAATGATCAAAGGATTGCAGTGAACCAGTTTCTTTATGTACACAGCATGGAGGCGCGGCACAAGACTCGGTGGCGGGTTGTGTGTTACTGACTCCACTTCGTTCTCAACCTGAGGGTCCAACAATGTGTCTTTCTCCTGCTGGAACTCACCAGACAATGCAGGATCAACTGATAGAAAACCAACCACCTCAATCATATCATTCAATTTCAGGTCTTCATTTTCCTCATATATCTGTAACAGTATACAAATTGTAAAAAATATACACCAGGCGTGTCAAAACATGAGATAACCTCAATTATTCCATAATTTTTGGAGATTTTTATAATGATATTGCTATTTTAAAAATTATTTTATTTAAAAACTGCTATGACACCTTAAGCTATTATACTAATACTAGCTGTGCCCGTGACTGTTCACCATAATAATTGCCAAAAAAAATCTGGAGGGCCACCCTTATCACCAAGGGGTATAAAACAACCTATGACATATTGTCAGATCTTCCAAATGTACACAAAGAAATCATTATAATAGGTCTAACCGTTTTGGAGGACTTTGTTAACAAACACTGTTTCACAAGATTTTTATATAAGTACATAGTTATTAAGGATATTGATATAAATAAAATTATTAATTATTAGTTAATTGTACTTACTTTGACAATACATGATTTGCTCTGTACATCAGGTAGGGGGAAATTTAATAAATGTTCCCTGGAAACAATATTTGTTGTATTTTTGATATTTTCAGTTCTACGTGGCTCTTTGTTCTGAACAATATTAGCTTCAACAACATCCATTGCATCGAGGTCCTCATCAGCCTCATCATAACTACGTTTTAACTTAGTACTTGAAGTGCTGAGTCGCCTAGATGTATTGGGCTGTTGTTCAAGATGACCCAGATGGTTCATTTTATCTTCTAGCTGCTGCGCCCAGTCATTCAGACCAGGAATTGAAACAACAACTACTGTCTGCCGTTGAGCACTCTTCAAATTCTCAGTATAATTAATTTTTTCATTTTCCTAATGATACAAACACAACATTTTTTATTGATGTTATAAGAATTTGTGCATTCAGATTTTTTGTTTTAAGTATTTAAGAGAAAATTTAATTACTAAAGATTACCATTATGTTAGCTGTGTCACGGTATTTGCCACTTTTATTTTTGATTTCATTGGTCGCAGCGTTAAAGATTTCAAACTGTTCTAGGTAAAATTCAGGGTTGTGCATGTCTTGAACCATCCCCCTAAAGCGGACCAACGAACAGTCGGGTAGATTGTGTGAAGCATTACAGTTAATAAGTGGAATCTGTAAGGTTATTTAGAGGTCATTATAAAACCTACAGGTATATCAAAGAAAAATAAACTTTTCAGTTTTAAGTACCTTATACCAGTCTGGTAGTCGCAATAATTTTTCTCTCCATACATCTTCATTAGCGATCCATAATTCAGGAGTTACCGATTCAAAATCAGATCCAAAATCATGCATTATGTTAGAAGAATTGTAATAAATTGTAAATAGAAAAAGCGTGTGCGAATAAAGTCAAGTTGATTAGAACTACGAAATGTTACGAGTGTCTTTATTAAAAACAAACACAATCTTCTATATTTTTCGAAGAATAGGACAAAAAAGTTGTAGGTTTTGTTTGACGGTTTACTGGGTTTACTGTTTAGCGCGTTCAGAGCACCGAGCACACACCGAGGCGCGTTCAGCGCCTTCGCGCGAAGTACAACTTTTCGCTCTAACCCCGTTCAATGCCTTCGAGCGTGACAACCGGGTGAAACAACCGGCCCGTTCAAGACCTTTGAGGTATTATTCTCTTTGCCTTTGAGTGTCGGCGCGAGTTACAACCGAACAACCATCGAATTTGATGGTTGTAAAACGCTCTGACGTTTATTACTGAAATACTCTTACGTGATTGGATGATATTGGCGGCCATATTCTATAATGTCATTTACTAGAAAGAGAGAGAAAGAGGGAGATAAAAGATTTGGTTGCTGCAATCCGTTCAACGCCTCGGGCTATGTTCCAAAACAAACATCACCCGAGTGCACTACGTCACCCGAAGTATGTCCTAAAACATTTCGGGTGCACTCGAGAGTGTTGGAGTGGCGTGTCCTAAAACGCTACGGAGTGCACTCGATCGAGTAGAATCTCACCCGCATAATATAGCAAGGTGTAATTTCACTCGATTGGATTTGGCGGGAAATTGAGTGGATTTTAGTTGTGTGTGATTGTGATTACAAAGATTTCATATTCACACACAATTTGTGCATCTCGGAGAGCGAGGATGTGCTTCGTAA
Source organism: Schoenobius gigantellus (assembly GCA_963935595.1). NCBI lineage: Eukaryota > Metazoa > Arthropoda > Insecta > Lepidoptera > Crambidae > Schoenobius > Schoenobius gigantellus. The sequence continues at coordinate 5,766,509 of OZ012555.1, read as the reverse complement.
CGTCGACAATAAGTTAATTTTAAATTCCAAAGACTATAGGTATCGTAAGTGACACGATTGTAAAATTGGCCTTCATTTCCGCTGAAGCTAGGTTAGGCCGCGATTTAACAGAATTCATATTCTGTTGTTGGAGCGTCGGTGGCGCTGAACTCGGCACTTGCCTTCCAATCGGGGGGTCGGGGTTCGAGACCCGCCATGTACCAATGTGTTTTTCGTTTCGAATTTCATATGTACATTTGTCTGACGCTCCTACGGTGAAGGAAAACATCGTGAGGCAACCTGCATACATCTGCGAAGAAATTCAATTATGTATGTGAAGTCGACCAATCCGCACTGGGCCAGCGTGGTTGACTAAGGCCTAATCACCTTAATACATAGGGTAGGCTCAAACCCCTCAGTGGGGACGTATATGAGCTGTGATGATGATGATATTCTGTTGGTTTTATGAGTGCTCCACATTCACGCGAGATTCTCGGCGAGTCTCGGCAAGAATCTACGCGAGAAGTACGCGAGAACCTCGGCAAGAACTTCTTGGGTACACACTTCTCGCGAGATTCTCGCGAGAAGGTACAAGGCAGGGTTGGCACAAAATCAGTGATTAAATCAAAATTCTTTATTTTTGTGAAGAAAAATGTATTTTTATGAATATCTATTTTCCGAGTAAATCAGATATTTCATATTTCAGTGTCATTATTGTAATTCTTGATTAAAAAAACTAATTTTCCAGGTTTTTGGTCCCTAGTCTGTTACGTAATTTCGAGTGAACAATGCCAAATGTAAAAAAAACTTTCCACTGATGCTGAGGAGGCTATCGCTCCAAATATTTGCCTCAGAACTGGGTATATATTTAATTTTTCCTCTTCTTCTTTCGTTTCCGCAAAATAGTTGCTTACTTATTAAAATTAGTAACGATAAAAACGAAAAAATCAAAAAAATCATGATAAATTAGGATTTATTCAATAAATCATGATTAAGTGGATTTTATTAAAAAATCATGATTTTTTCCAACCCTGGTACAAGGTTCTCAATATAGTTCTCGCGCCTTTGTCTCGCGCCAAAAAACCTACAAAAGTCGGAGAACTACGCGAAAACTACGCGAAAACTACGCGAGAACATGCGAATCGGATCCACATTCACGCGTTCTCGCGTTCTCGCGAGATTCTCGCGAGAATGTGGAGCGCTCATTGGCATTTTCGTAGATGAAACAGAGGAATGTAATCCTTGCATTAAAGCGAACGGACGCGCCGATGAATTATATATTTTCTTATTTTTGTATATTTGGTTATGTAAACAAAGCAGACAACATTCTTGCCGTTCTAAAACAACCAACACTCCGACCACCCTAACCAGCCACTCTCCCCCCACCACCTACTCACTCCGGGTGATGTTTTGGAACGTAGCCCTAGCGAGTTAAAAAACAACCGGACAACTACACCCACTGGCCCAGAGGCGCGTTCAGAGCCTTCGCGCGAAGTACAACTTTTCGCTCTAACCCCGTTTCAATGCCTTCGAGCGTGATAACCGGGTGAAACAACCGGCCCGTTCAAGACCTTAGAGTGTCGGCGCGAGTTACAACCGAACAACCATCGAATTTGATGGTTGTAAAACGCTCTGACGTTTATTACTGAAATACTCTTACGTGATTGGATGATATTGGCGGCCATATTCTATAATGTCATCTACTAGAGAGAGAGAGAGATAAAAAATCATGTGAAAGACGGAGATAAAAGATTTGGTTGCTGCAATGCGTTCAACGCCTCTGAGCGACTTAAAAAACAACCGGACAACTACATCCAGAGGCTCTGAACCGTAAAACGATAAAAGTGATAATATCGCGAATCCGACCAAAGTCACAACATAACATACTTATTCAATAGCCCTTATATTTTGTGACGATTTAATTTGGTCGGATCCGCGATATTATCGCTTTTATCGCAATTCGGAACGTACCTTTAGATTTACTCGTCTGTGGTAGACTTAGATAAAAAATATATTCTATATCTATGGTGGTAGAGATGGAAAAAACGTATCTTTGTTGAGATTGGATCATCTGTATCCGGATCAGTACAAAGATTCGAATCAGTAAAGTGCTTCATTTGCATCATTTGCATCAGTGACACTGAACCGATTTGGTATCGCAAATAAATGAAATAAATACCTTCATGAATCGTTTTTATTGCCATTGTTTAAAGACGTATGTAAAGTACATAATATTGTGTAAGTATTTTGTTTTATTAAATTGAAAATTATTGCGATCCAAGATTTAATTACACTAGGAAATTAAATTAATACATAAAGCACGCGATAAAAACACGATTCTCGTAGGCAAGACGCTCTCGCTCGTTCCATGACAGTTGAATGATGATTGATGACAGTCGTAGTGCAGAGGGCACCGTAGTGCTATCCACACTAATCGATTCACTCAATTTTTTCTTCCATTTAAGTTTTTATAGAAATCGATTTTCCTTCATGCTTATAACAGGACTGTCAGTTAGTTGTTGTCAGTTAGTTGTTGGCGATCGCCGACGCAACGCGAAGTGCTCCGACTCCGAACTATTTACCTATGTCAATCGTGTGAGCGCCTCGTGTCGAATAAAACCGAGATGCAATTGAGCGAATGATTCATTTGCAGCGCTGTTAGAGATTTGAATCAGTGAATCACTTGGAAGAAACGACTCACTGCAGGCCTATTCGCTAACTACGGTTGGTAACTGGAACTGTCATTTTTGAATGACAATATCTCCATTACTGGTTTAGTGATCTTATGTGTTACGGCAGCGTTCACGATAGCAGTAATGGATGTTAAGTTCCTTTCAAAAATGACAGTTCTAGTTAGCAACCGAAGTTACAGAATAGGCCTGCTGAGCTCAGACTAAGGAAAAAAGAATAGACATGAAATACCTACGAAAAAAACGTGCATACCTAAATGTGAATCTGGCACAAAGATGGCGGCTTGCTTGCTCATGCGGCAGCCTAACACACTGCACTTACCCATAATAAATGCAGTATTATGCAAGTTCAACACTTTAAACAAGCACAATTTTCGCCTAATAACAAAATTTTCTTCAAAACACTGAAACAAACAAGTCGCGATGACAACTGATGTACTTGTTGTTCATTGTGAGTACTGTGACAAAACATGGCGACCGGCCGCAGTTAGGTATTCTGTGACGTCGCCAAGATAATTTTGCCATTTTTGGTAATGATAAAACTACTGTTGTCCTTTTTTACTTATGATTATCATCATAAGTTAAAAAGAGATGCCAATATGTCAGAAACTATGCCGTCGAAATACATCACATTCCTATAACTACGTTCGTTATGCCGAGTCCTCTTTTTTTCTATAGTCTGAGCTGCTGAGTCGTTTCTGTAAAGATCGACACATCTCTAGTCTGTGGTATTTTTGGCTTGGTTTGGTTGGTTGGTTACAAAAATATATGAGCAGATATTTACAAGACAAGTGGTTTCTTTCTATTGTATTTGTATACAGAGTTTTAGATTTACTTTTTCAAGTCTTCTAAAATTTATCTAGTGTAGTACCTACGGTGAACAATTAAACATTTCGTAGAGAATTGCACCCCACAATAAAATCGTCCAGCATTTGATTGGATAACCTCAAAAACAATCTTCCTTTAGCCGCTTTTAAAAATGAGTAAATATTTTTACGTTTATACTGATTAAAACATAAATTACGTTTAAAAATAAAAATTATAATTACAACTAATAAACTGCCGTATTGTTTCAGCTATGGACATTAGACCAAACCCGACAATTTACATAAACAATCTAAATGAAAAAATAAAGAAAGAAGAGCTGAAGAAATCTCTGTATGCTATATTTTCCCAGTTCGGTCAAATTCTGGACATTGTAGCAATGAAAACACTTAAGATGCGTGGGCAAGCATTTGTGATTTTTAAAGAGATCTCTAGTGCAACTGTTGCATTAAGAAGCATGCAAGGATTTCCTTTTTACGACAAACCCATGGTAATTTTTTCATAGCCTTACCCTTAGATGTTCTAATTTTTTTGTGATTTTGTTAAACATTTAATATTAATTACCTGTCATAGACTGTGTATCCCTCAAACAACACTACTTATAATTTTACGAAATTTAACCAAAACTGTTTCTTGACTTATGGTTGTAAATTTGTACTTTTGTAGAGAATTCAATACTGTAAAACTGACAGTGATATAATAGCCAAAATGAAGGGTACCTTCCAAGAGAGACCCAAGCGACCCAAAATGCCCAGAAATACAGAAGATGGAAAGAAAAAGAAGAATAAAGATGTGAATCGAATGGCTGGGCATGGTGCTGGTCAACCAAGCCTCCTCAACAATGTTAATGTGGAGCAGCCTCCTAACCAAATTCTGTTCCTCACAAATCTACCTGATGAAACATCAGAGATGATGTTGTCCATGCTTTTCAATCAGTAAGTATTGTGTATTTAAGTAAGTAAGTATTTTCATAGTATTAGGTTGGGGAAAAAGTCTTTTCGCATTATAGTATGTATAAACTTGTAATAAAATCTCTTTGGCTATACTATTTGTATCTGGCTGGTTTTGGTATCATTGAAAGTTTAAATTTTAAAGAACATAATTCCAAATTCAAATTAGGAAAATGTGTGATTTTCATTTGTTTTTCGTACCGCCAAGATGAGTGAATCTAATGAAGAAATTCGATACATTTTAAAATTTTACTACAAAAAAGGTAAAAATGCAACGCAAGCCGCGAAAAAAATTTGCGATGTTTATGGACCTAGTGCAGTGTCTGTGAGAGTAGCACAAATTTGGTTTAAGCGTTTTCAATCCGGAAATTTTGATGTCAAAGATGCACGTCGCTCTGGTCGCCCTATTACAGATAAAATGGATGCCATTTTTGAAAAAGTGGAGCAAGATCGGCATGTCAGTAGTTACGACGTAGCTGAAGAACTGGGAATTGAACACAAAACAGTTTTGACGCATTTGAAAAAAACTGGGTACACAAAAAAGCTCGACATTTGGGTACCTCACGAGCTCACTGAAAGAAACCTAATGAACCGTGTACTCATTTGTGATTCTTTATTACGACGTAATGAAACCGAACCATTTTTGAAGAAGCTGATAACTGGTGATGAAAAGTGGATCACGTACGACAAGAACGTGCGAAAAAGGTCGTGGTCAAAGGCCGGTCAGGCTTCACAGACTGTGGCGAAACCCGGGTTAACTCGCAACAAGGTGATGCTGTGTGTGTGGTGGGATTGGAAGGGCATTATTCATTATGAGCTGTTACTACCAGGCAGGACCATCGATTCTGAACTCTACTGCGGACAACTGATGAGATTAAAGCAAGAAGTTGAGAGAAAGCGGCCGGAATTAATCAACAGAAGGGGTGTGGTTTTTCATCATGATAACGCTAGACCTCACACATCTTTAGCCACTCAGCAAAAATTAAGAGAGTTTGGCTGGGAGGTGTTAATGCATCCGCCGTATAGTCCTGACCTTGCACCTTCAGATTTCCACCTGTTTCGATCTCTTCAGAATTCTTTAGGCAGTGTCAGGTTAACATCACGAGAGGACTGCCAAAACCACTTGTCGCGGTATTTTGACCAGAAGTCCCAAAATTTCTATAGCAATGGGATCATGTCCCTACCTACAAGATGGCAAAAAGTTATCGAACAAAATGGTACCTACATACTTTAGTTAAATGTAAATAAACTATATTAAAAAATGTTTTGAATTTTCTTAAAAAATGCGAAGAAACTTTTTCCCCAACCTATTATAAGCATTGTTTTATATTCAATATGATTTAAAACATGATTATAATTGTAAAGGGCGTAAGAGGTCACTAAGGGACCTCACCAGAAGGTCAGTTGTTTGTGCAGGTATCTTTTCTTCTGACTCAGAGCAGCAGTACTTGTATTGTGGTTGGAAAAATAAGACTGGCGGTGAAATTACTGGGTACATTTTATGATGTACGTGTGGTGTGAGAGCTCTTTTTTTTAAAGTTATAATATTTTTACGAAATCAAGGAAGAATTTAGAAAATAATTGTGAAAACAACATGGTGAAGATAAAAAAATTGTGAAATCAATAGGGAGAAAGTTCTGGTCGATTAACTGGAACACTCACTCTGCCAACCAAAGAAAATACGTAACTCCGGTCTCAAAATATATTACATATAAATGTTCAACATTTTTATGTGGAATAATTGTGTTGAATTTGTGAAACCTATTCACAAATATTCAAAAGATTTTAACGGTTTATTAGGATTTGGTAAAGGTTTATTTGGAACACTCAATTCTCGTAAGGTGCAGACGGAGTGTTCCAAAACTTACCAACTTTAGCTAAATAAATAGTTAATATTCTTACTCTGTTTTACGAGTATAACACAGAGTCAATTTGTGATTCAAAAATTTTGACGTTAAACGTAATAGTTAGAGGGTAAATTAGAAATATACTTTCTTTTCAACATCCCGTTCGAGAGCTCTGTATTTTAGAGTTTATTTACATAACCCGAACTGATATACAAACGGAGGCCACATCAGAAATTGTGAAAATGTTATCACTAAAGTTTTGACACATTTTCTATTTATGAGACTGTTTAATTTATGCTGCTGTCCTGGTAGAAGTTGCTTTCTTACAGGAACCATAAGAGACTGTAGCCACTTACCATCAGTTGCATGGTTTGTCTGCCAGCTTAAACACCTACAAAATCTAATCTAATCTCCCCTGTTCCATAGAGACCTCTGGTCAATAGTAAACATTGCTCAATATAACAATCTTTTTATACCAAGATCACCCAAGATTTTGACACGGTTTTTTTTTATTATAAAAGACGCCCCACATTAGGATTTTCTCCTGTGTCGTGGGTGCAGTTACAAACATAGAATATCACATGCACATACGCCCAGACTGGAACAAATTTCTGTAGGCCATACAAAATATTTGTCCCGTACGGGAATCGAACCCGCAACCCATTGCGCAGTAGGCGATCACTTGACCTCTGCACTAATGGTGCCGTCGAGCCGGTTTCTGATGAGATATAATTCTTGCACCATACAGACTTATGGTCAATAGTAAACATTGCTCTAAATAACGATCTATTTATACCAAGCTTTACAGATCCAAGATTTTGACTCAGTTTCTGATGAGATATAATTCCACTTACAGATTTCCCGGTTTCAAAGAAGTCCGACTTGTACCAAACCGTCACGACATTGCTTTTGTGGAGTTTGCAAATGAAATGCAGTCGGCTGCAGCAAAAGAAGCGCTACAGGGCTTCAAGATAACACCCACTCATGCTATGAAGATAACATTTGCAAAAAAATAACTTGTATTTTTTTTAGTTAATAAAGTATTTTAATCGGAGATCTGATTTAAGCATTGCACTGGGCTTGAACAGCTCTCTGGCTGTGACTAGTCATTAAATTATTGATTTCCTTTTGTCTTTAAGTTCTAAACATCGTACAACCAACCCTAGTTTTAAGATTTTTAATAAGCAGCTTAAGAAATGGTCCCATTACCATTGAATCACCTATATATGTAATATAATAAAATAACCTTATGATATAAGTAATAAGATAACCTTTACTTGAGGCAGGTTCTTTAGCTGTATACCTCACCTCCTTTGCAGTAAGAATCTCTTTTCTTTCATATGTAGCGGAGCCCAGTGCTCTCGGGACCCCTCCTCATTTCCAACATTAGATTGTATGAAGGAAAGAATGTCATACAATGTATTTTCATTCAAGTGTGGGGAGAGCATCTACAGGTATTTTAAATTGTAAAAAAAATAGTGACACTTAACTACACGTGCGTCATATTTTCGTACCATGAGAATCTTTACTCCTGTTGATTAAGGATATGCAGATTATCTTAGAAATATCATTTCGAATGTCATTTTCGTTTTATAGTTTTGTAAATTAATAGTAGGCACATATATATTAGTTTATTTTATTTATAATATTTATGTATTAGTATATTATGTATATAGCATTATGTATATACCATTATCCAGTATTTTTTTACCATTAAAGTACTACATCTACTTCCTTTTCTCTGCACCACCCAAAGGTTGACTGGCAGATAATGCCTTTGGCATTAAGTCCACTTCTGTACACAAATTGTACTGGAAGTTTAAATAAATAAATAAATATTTTGCCATTATACTCCACAATGCATGTCTGATGAGAAGGGTATACTAATGTGCCGGTTTGCATGGTGGAAGACTCCAAATTGGCAAAAGAAAAATCGCTCGAGCGCGTCACATTTTTATTGGGGATATCGTCAGATATTTATATTAAAGGCTGAGATTTTGTGGAGATAATCTCTAAGGCGCAAGGTATCCCCCATACATTAATCTGTTGCGCCCGGAATGACTTCAAAAACCCCCTCTTGGGCTCCCCTACAGTAGATGCACTATCGTACCCGCGAATTTGTATAGGATTGGGGCAATGACTAGTAACGACTATGGAATAAGGCAGCGTCACCGACTTGCCACAAGATGGCGCCTCAATCTCATACAAATTCACGTTTGTTACGTTTAAATGCTTCATAAAACATACATTACTAGACAAGGGCTCAATGATGCCCCCCCCCCCCCCCCCCCCCCAAAGAAATATGTATATTCTCGAGTTTTTTTTCTACCTGCCCCGCCCTCCCCTACATATGATCCTGGTTACGCCCTTGCTACTCGAGTAGACATACGCTTCCTAGGGCGTAGATATGACTAGCGTCCTTGAGTGGACACATTATAGTGGTCAGTTAGGGGAAAAAAGGGCAAAGGAAACGTCTCCAAACAGACACCTCCGTTTTATAAACTTAAAAAGATGCCCCTGAAATAAATTTACGGTCCGTGTTCGACAACAAAAAATGCATTTAAAGTTGATTAATTTATTGTCTATACATATACAATTATGATTGTTAGTGTTACATAACTTTTACAAAGTTAAGATTACATACATAAATATCCAAAATATGTTTATTTATACAATAAGGCAAAATCTTGGAAGTTTCTTATAAGGCACCTGCTATTATAAACATTATAAATCAATATTATATCTATATAAAAATAAAATCAGTTTTGTATATTTTAGTATTTACGGATTTATTCATTCATTTTTATAGTGAAATAATTTATCAGTCAATCGACAGCAATGGTATGCACAATTTGGTTGCAAAAGTGGCAAAGATTTTTGTCACATTGTAATAAGATACATTGTGACATATAATAAATATAATGGACAATTTAACACAATAATTATGAATTCTATGGAGATTCAGATTAGATATTTATTTAAATTAAAAATATAGACTGTAAAAGCTGAGTATTAAGTTTTTTTGGTCATTGTTATTGGAAATCATGAAAAATTTATTTTAAAAATTAGTATTTAGGTAAAATTTAATAACAAATTTAAACACCCGTTCAATATAATGTTAATTCAAAGTATAACTTTAGAGTTACAATTAATCAATTTCATAAAAATCATTAGTAAAAAAAATACATTTAAAGCACAACCTAAGAAACTAAACAACAATTAAAATACTGGCAGTTAATTTTTAATAAATTAAAATGTGTAAAAAACATTTCTTTTTAATCTGTTTATTCCATTTTTATATAATATGATGGCACCATCATCACATATTTTTCTTGTCAATCTATTTGTCATTAGTATTGCATACTTAAAATGAAACCGTTACAACCTGAAACCAAATTAAATTTTTATTGTAATATTTTTCATTGCATAATACACTGCTATGTGTAAATAAAAAAAATACTATGCAGGTAAGTGAAAATGTAGTCACGGGGAGACTGTAGCTGGAGTGCGTTCAGAGCCTCGGGGTGTAGTTGTCCGGTTGTTTTTTAACTCGCTCAGAGGCGTTGAATGGGTTGCAGCAACCAAATCTTTTATCTCCCTCTTTCACATGAAGAAATTTTTGATTATGGCCTCCAATATCATCCAATCATGTAAGAGTATTTCAGTAATAAACGTCAGAGCGTTTTACAACCATCAAATTCTATGGTTGTTCGGTTGCAACTCGCTCTGACACTATATCTTAGGTTTAAAGAATATTTATTTCTCATTAAAAACCATACAGTCACTTACATGAGAAATTAAAAAACAACAAAAAACTTGTGGGTAAATACAAAGTAATCCAGTAGTTAGCGCGTAATATGTATATGTCGTGAAGTGGAATCACCTCTCAGCTGTTTCAATGTCAGATCATATTCGTGTACTTACATGAATGTCTCATTTTTAGTTCATACTAAACAGCATTCTTATGATATTTCATGCACCACACCACACCGTATCTACGTACTTGATATAATGAGTAGCGCATCGTATGCGCATGACTAGGCATGAAGCTAGCGAAAGATCGACTGGCACGGGCGGCGGGCGCATCGACCGATCCAGTCTGGTTGAGCTGTGAGACCATTCCCGCAAAAAGACATAAATGCAATTTACTCAAAAGTGCATGTAGTGTGGTTATTATTTTCACAACCTTGTTTGAGCAAAGTCGACCTTGCCGTTAACTTTTCATAATTGTCATTTTAATTAAATTTCTAGTTAATTTATATATTTTTTATTTAAATTACTTGCTGGTTTTATTTAGATTAGGTACTTGCATCTTTGAGTAAAGCACTATACAAGCCTTGGCCCACAATGACTGCTTCGCTGGTCACGCTATGATTTCCTCGAGGTAGCCTAGCTACGCTCTAGGCCTTCCAGATTATAGACCGCGGCAGTAATGTACTATTTCTAACATATTCAATGTCACAAGCGGGTTGCAGATATAATATGAATATAAGAAAAACTGTACCGTACCATCACCACCTACCATCAGGTGAGCAGACCGCTTGTTTGCTAACTTTATTGAATGAAAAAAAATATTAATCACTATCTTATTATTATCAACATCATTATATCAACTCACAATTCAACGCTTCATCTTCTCGAGTATGGGCAGTATCATCTCGAAGGAGGGCCGCTTGCCGGGGTCCTCGTTCATGCAGATCTTGATCAGCTTCGCGATGTGCGGCGAGATGCCCGGACGGATCGAGATGCGGAGACCCTCGAGTGCTATCTTCATCCCGCACTCCATCGGTGAGAGGTCAGCGAAGGGTATCTACAAGTAAAGTGTTGTTTGCCACTCAGTTTCACTTTTTTAATAAAAGCTGTAAGAAAACGAACAGCGCCGTATTGTATTTGACTTGTCCCACACACCAAAAGCCATTAGCAGAGTGGCCATACTTCTACTAATGTAAACGGGTATCCGTTGGCCGTATTCGGTCACCGACTAGTGTAAACAGGTATTAGATTGGCCGTATTCGGTGACGAGAGCAATTCGGTCAACCAACCAATGGTTAACCGATCTGGTTAAGCCGAAAACCGTCGCTGGATTCAGTAGCCGAACTAATGTAAACGCGCTACTAGTTTCATTTTAAAGAAATACTGTTAAAAGAACAAGTTCGACAAGAAAAAATAAAAATAAATGAATAAAATAAAAAACAAAATAATACTATACTCTATACAGGGATTGAACCACTGCCACTCGGATTGAAAGTCGAAGCTCTAACGCACAGGACCAATCCTGTCATATGCGAAGTTGTGAAATTAAAGATCTCATGTATTTTTTTGTAATGCGACATGCAATAGATGGACGTAAAAATTTGGGGCGATGTAAAAAAAGTTTCACTTTAAAACAACCTATTTTTGGTTGCGATTTAGATTTTGATATGAGACACGTTTGTTCTCCGACTATATTTTTGCAATAAAAGAACACTTGTAAATAAGTGGATTGTTAAACATTTTAAAAATTAACAACATAAAATTAGTAAAAGAAATATATGGATTCTAATATACTTTGGGATTTTATTTTTAGGAACCCCTGCTCTATAGTGTTAGCCAGGAGAAAGAAAACAGATTTTGGATGGCCGCATCAACTGCTTGCATCATCTGTGGTTTGGGACTGTTAAATTGTTATATCTAAAATAGTAATAGTTTTAGTTACTAGTAACGCCATCTATTGTTATGCCAATGTAAGCTTGATGCACTGCATAGACAACTTAAAAAATAAAACTTTCACTTTTTGTTGGACACCGAACACGTTGTTTCATTATAGGTTATGGGCCCAGTTTTATTAGTTTTTCTCGCGATTTTTATCAAGTATTTCAAGTAAAGTGATAAGTTAAGATTCGCAGATTGAGAAAACGCGCTGTGAGTAAAAAGATGACGTCGAATTATGTTGTAAACGTGCCAAAACTAAAAGGGCGTGAGAACTATACTAAATGGGCATTCGCCGCGGAGAATTTTCTGGTTCTGGAGGGAATGTTGGCTTGTATTAAGCGAACACCAGAAATGAAACTAGAAGCCGCAGATGATGCGAAAACGAAAGCAAAGCTGATACTTACTATTGACTCATCGTTGTACGTACGATAAAAGATGTCCAGACAACTGAAGAACTGTGGAATAAGTTAAACCAACTGTTCGACGATTCGGGTTTGACTAGACGAATCAGCCCACCTAGACAAGACGTTTTTCGATAATCGCTAACGCAATCGCTAGAAGGAAAATGTATGCGATTTGACATAAGCTGTCGCTTAGCTTTCGAGCGCAATTGTCAAATCTCATACATTGTCCATTTAGCGATTGCGATAGCGATTATCGAAAGGCATCTTGTCTAGGGGGTCAGTTTATTGAGAACTCTGGATTTCAATTCGACTCGAAAATTGTACTTCAATGACATCATACGTAACTCAAATCATCGAATCAAGTCAAAAATTGAGTGGAACGGGTTTTAATATCAACGATGAATGGATTGGATCGCTCCTGTTAGCTGGATTAACAGATAAATATTCGCCTATGATTATGGCGATTGAGCATTCGGGCATTTCTATAACGGCAGACGCCACTAAAACAAAGCTTCTTGATATGGAGGAAGACAGTGGCGCCGCTAGTGGAGCGTTTGCAAGCTTTAAGAAAAAACATGTTGGCAGCAATGGTTGGAAAAAACAAATGTCATTATCGAATACGTCAATGTCAAAGTCGAAAGAAAAACAAATCAAGTGCTACAAATGTAAACAGATCGGTAATTATCGTAATCAATGTACAAATTCTTCAGAAGAAACAAATAACAAAAGTAAACAAACAAATGCATTCAGTGCGGTTTTTCTAAATGGTAAATTCAGCAAGAATGCATGGTATGTCGATTCGGGCGCAAGTGTTCACCTAACACCAAATGAGCATTGGTTGATAAACACTTCGCATGAACATGTTATCAAAGAAATAGTGATTGCAAATCAAGAAAAAATGCTAGTTGAGTGTAAAGGTGATGTACAAATTACAACATTGACCAATACTTGTCAATATGAAGTTATTGTTGAAGAAGTGTTGTGTGTCCCAAGTTTGACTACAAACCTTCTGTCAGTGAGTCAGTTGATTGCAAAAGGCAACAGAGTGGTATTTTCTAATGAAGGATGTCAAATACATAATAAATCAGGTGATATTGTGGCTACAGCATGCCTGATAAATGGAGTTTATAAGTTGAATGTGCCAGAGAATTTGTCAGCAGCAGCAATGGTGTCAGGTGATGTTTGGCATCGCAGACTTGGCCATGTCAACAGCTATTACTTGAACAAAATGCAGGACGCTGTGGTAGGCTTGAAACTTGATGTAAAGACAGATATATCAAAATCTACTTGTGAGACATGCTGTGAGGGCAAACAGAGTCGCTTACCATTTCCACAGAGTACTACACAAAGTGATATGACCTTACAGATTGTGCACACAGATCTATGTGGCCCCATGGAGACTGCTTCAATAGGTGGATCTAGATATTTTATTTTATTAATTGACGATTACAGTCATATGGTCCACATTTATTTCTTGAAACAGAAGAGTGAAGCGTTAACATGTTTTCGCCGTTATAAGCATGTGGAAAATCAGCTAAATCATAAAATTAAAGTTATTCGTAGCGATAATGGAAAAGAGTTTTGTAACAAGGAGTTTGATAGTTTTTTACTCCAGGAAGGAATAATTCATCAAAAATCAAATCCGTACACACCGGAACAAAATGGCTTAGCTGAGAGGTTTAATAGGACTATTATCGAAAAAGCAAAATGTCTTCTTTTTGATGCAGGATTGAATAAATGTTTTTGGGCAGAAGCCAGTAATACAGCAGTTTACTTGCAAAATCGAACAGTTTCATCAACTCTGAATGGCAAAACACCTTATGAACTTTGGTATAATAAAAAACCTGACATTAGTCATTTGAGAATATTTGGCAGCACAGTAATGGCTCATGTGCCAAAAGAAAATAGGCTGAAATGGGACAGAAAATCTGAGAAGTGTATTTTAGTTGGATATCCAGAGGATGTAAAAGGATATCGCATTTATAATCTGAGAAAAGGAAGTTTTTCAACCAGTAGAGATGTGATTGTAATAGAAAATAAAGTGCCACGTAAAGAGACCACAGTGGAAGTGGGAGATTCAATACAAAATCAATCACATAAAGACACTAAGAGATGAAGACTATACTACACTAGAGATGGAAATGCCAAAACAAACTTCTGATGAATTGTTAGATTCAGTGGGGGACAAGAGTGTCTTATCACAAAGTGACTACAGTATAGAAAATGACAGTGATGAAACATATGTGCCCTGTTCAGATGACGAAGCTGATACAACTTACAGTCCTGACATGTCACAAAATGTAAACACTGTATGTGGTTCACGAAGAAAAAGAAATTCTCCTGTACGATATGGTTTGACATGTACAAGTAATGAGAATTAAATCTTTGAGGATGCTGGTGATTTAACACTGGAAGAGGCATTGAGGGGACCAGAGCGACAGCAATGGTTAAATGCAGTAGAAGATGAGTTAAAGTGCTTCGATGAAAACAATGCGTGGGAGCTTGTTGATGCGCCTAAAAGTGGTACAATAGTCCAGTGCAAGTGGGTTCTGCGAAAAAAATATGAATGTGACAATAAAGTGCGTTATCGTGCAAGATTGGTAGCAAAGGGATTTTCCCAAAAATATGGTGTGGACTATTCAGAGACATTTTCTCCAGTGGTAAGGCATACTACACTTAGACTTTTATTTTCACTGTC
This sequence comes from Schoenobius gigantellus, assembly GCA_963935595.1. Taxonomy (NCBI): domain Eukaryota; kingdom Metazoa; phylum Arthropoda; class Insecta; order Lepidoptera; family Crambidae; genus Schoenobius; species Schoenobius gigantellus. The sequence continues at coordinate 5,751,425 of OZ012555.1, read as the reverse complement.
AGTGCAAATAGGATTAGAGGTAGTGCATTTAGATGTAAAAACAGCTTTTTTGAATGGAGATTTAGAAGAAACCATATATATGGTAAAACCAGATCATTATTTTTCTAGCAACAAAGATAATAAAGTTGTAAAATTAAAAAAGGCCATATATGGGCTAAAACAGGCTTCAAGAGCCTGGAATAAAAAAATTGACATGTGTTTACAAAGCAATGAATATAAAAAGTCAAAGTTGGAGCCATGTATGTATATTAAAAATTGTGATAAAAATATAACTATTGTTACAGTTTATGTTGACGACTTCTATATTTTTTCTAATGTCTTGAGGTGAAAAGACTTAAAGATCTTTTGGCAAGTCAGTTTAAGATCAAAGATTTGGGTAAAGTAAAAAATTGTTTGGGAATGAATGTAAATTTTTGTGATAAAGATGGTTCTGTCACTTTAAGTCAAGAATGTTATATTGAACAGTTGCTGAAAAGGTTTCATATGATTAACTGTAAAACTACTGATACTCCAATGGACAGTAAATTAAATGTAAGCAAAGGTATTAATGCCGATAAACCTACCTTATCAGCAACTGATTGGTGGTTTAATGTATTTGTCAGTCTTGACTAGACCAGATATAACTTTTTCTGTCAATTATCTGAGCCAATTTAATAACTGTCATACTCATGAACATTGGGAATATGCAAAGAGGGTTCTAAGATATCTAAAGAAAACAAAATCTTATGGTATCAAATATTCAAAAAATGGTAATTCAGAAATTAAAGGTTTTGTAGATGCTGATTGGGCTAATAATAAATTGGATAGATGATCATTTACTGTATTTTGTTTTGTGTTATCTAATAGTATAATTTCATGGGAATGTAAAAAGCAGAAAACTATAGCTTTGTCTAGCACTGAAGCTGCGTACATTGGAATGACCGAAACCTGTAAGGAGGCTATATATTTAAGGAATTTACAATTTGAAATAACTCATAAAATGTACACTATTAACTTGTTTAATGATAACCAGAGTGCACAGAAATTGTCAGAAAATCCTCTGTTTCATAAAAACTCTAAACATATAGATGTGAAATATCATTTTTGTAGAGAGTGTGTTTCAAATAATATTGTAGTTTCTGTACATGTCAACATCCGAAATGCCAGCTGACATGCTCACTAAGGCTTTATGCTCTAAGAAACATTATAATTGTATGAACTTGTTGGGTTTAAATGCTTTGCAATAATGTAAGTTTTAATGTTTTTTTATTATTTTAGATATAGTGGGGGGTGTTAAATTGTTATATCTAAAATAGTAATAGTTTTAGTTACTAGTAACGCCATCTATTGTGATGCCAATGTAAGCTTGATGCACTGCATAGACAACTTAAAAAATAAAACTTTCACTTTTTGTTGGACACCGAACACGTTGTTTCATTATAGGGACTATGTGTCTGTGCCTGTCTTTTTAGTCTGTGACGTGAGATCTTACGGCGCGCACTCGCGCAGTGACTGTTGACAGAGCTAAGAGTTTCCAATTCTAATTTAAAGTTTTAATATTGGTTATTAAATAAGTGTTTTTAACCGACTTCAAAAAAGGAGGAGGTTCTCAATTCGATGCGTATGTTTTTTAATAATAGGTAGGAGAGTGCAGCCACTAAGCGCAAGTGCTTAGTGCTTACATAGAGATTTGCTTGTTTGCCACGTTTGTCACATAGAACAAATAAAAGTAAAGTGGTCACCTCTCTCGTGGCCAGTTCCCACAGCAGTATGGCGAAGCTCCACATGTCGGCGGCCTCCCAGTTTCTTTTAGCGGCGGGTTTCAGCAGAGCCTCGGGCGCCATCCACGCGGGCGCGTAGACGCGCCCCTTCTCTTGGAACGAGAACTTCGAGTCGGCCATGTTGATTCTAGCAGTCAGGTCCTCGTCGATCTAATAACAATAATACAGCTTTATTAATCCCCATTTTACAATGATTAAAATATATCAGACGATTTTTTTTATATATATTGGGACCCCTTGATGGGTGAAAGCCTCCTCCATCTTTTTCCACTTCTCCCTGTCTTCAGCGACATTTACCCAGTCTTTCCCTGCCAATGCCTCCAAGTCATCCTTCCAACGTAATCTAGGTCTTCCCACTTTCCTTTTGCCTGATCTAGGACCCGGCCAAATTGTAGCGTCCACCTACGATCTTTCTGTCTTGCTAGGTGACCCGCCCATTGCCATTTTAGTTTTAGAGCTTGATTTTTAGAGCATCTGTTACTTTAGTTTTCTTTCTAATTACCTTAATAAAATAGGTTATACGACATTTAAATAGGAACAGGTGTTTTTTTTACATTCTCAATAATATTATGTGGTGATACCTACATTGATTTGGAATGTCGCACGATGTCGTCCTTGAATACATTTTTTTTCGCGATATATTTATTATCCAATTACATAGGGACTAATATTCTTTTACTTTTCATACCCGATCATCATGCCTTTTCAGCCACTCATCATGATGTGTCTGCTGTTGGTAGTAGGAAGTAGGTGGGCAGGATGCGATCTCAGGGCGGGCTGCGGAGGTAGGCCATGCCCTGGGCCGCGTCGGTCCAGGGCCGCTCACCATGATGTGCCTGCTGTTGAGGTGGTAGGTGGGCAGGATGCGGTCCCGGGGCAGGCCGTGCAGGTAGGCCATGCCCTGGGCCGCGTCGGTCCAGGGCCGCTCACCATGATGTGCCTGCTGTTGAGGTGGTAGGTGGGCAGGATGCGGTCCCGGGGCAGGCCGTGCAGGTAGGCCATGCCCTGGGCCGCGTCGGTCCAGGGCCGCTCACCATGATGTGCCTGCTGTTGAGGTGGTAGGTGGGCAGGATGCGGTCCCGGGGCAGGCCGTGCAGGTAGGCCATGCCCTGGGCCGCGTCGGTCCAGGGCCGCTCACCATGATGTGCCTGCTGTTGAGGTGGTAGGTGGGCAGGATGCGGTCCCGGGGCAGGCCGTGCAGGTAGGCCATGCCCTGGGCCGCGTCGGTCCAGGGCCGCTCACCATGATGTGCCTGCTGTTGAGGTGGTAGGTGGGCAGGATGCGGTCCCGGGGCAGGCCGTGCAGGTAGGCCATGCCCTGGGCCGCGTCGGTCCAGGGCCGCTCACCATGATGTGCCTGCTGTTGAGGTGGTAGGTGGGCAGGATGCGGTCCCGGGGCAGGCCGTGCAGGTAGGCCATGCCCTGGGCCGCGTCGGTCCAGGGCCGCTCACCATGATGTGCCTGCTGTTGAGGTGGTAGGTGGGCAGGATGCGGTCCCGGGGCAGGCCGTGCAGGTAGGCCATGCCCTGGGCCGCGTCGGTCCAGGGCCGCTCACCATGATGTGCCTGCTGTTGAGGTGGTAGGTGGGCAGGATGCGGTCCCGGGGCAGGCCGTGCAGGTAGGCCATGCCCTGGGCCGCGTCGGTCCAGGGCCGCTCACCATGATGTGCCTGCTGTTGAGGTGGTAGGTGGGCAGGATGCGGTCCCGGGGCAGGCCGTGCAGGTAGGCCATGCCCTGGGCCGCGTCGGTCCAGGGCCGCTTACCATGATGTGCCTGCTGTTGAGGTGGTAGGTGGGCAGGATGCGGTCCCGGGGCAGGCTGTGCAGGTAGGCCATGCCCTGGGCCACGTCGTGCGCCAGCCGCAGCGCGGCCGCCGCGTCGACCACCACGCGCCCGTCCGCGCCGCCGTGCAGCAGCGAGTGCAGCGAGCCCCACGACATGTACTGCGAGATCACGATCAGCGACGGCGGCGACACGCAGCACCCCACCTGCGCACCGGGGAAATTCACTTGTTTGGTCGCGCACGGAAGTTTCGTCACAACAATTAATCGCACAATCCCCTCTAGAACGGTAGTTGTTGGCCGGTTGGAAGCAGCCGAGGTGGTCCGCGAAGCCATTCGAAAAATAATATTTTAGATATAACAAACAAACAACGCTTTGTTCATATAAGTACTATTATATTGGTCTAGAGTTGGTGGTCCACGGCTGGACATATATTTGTAAAATGGTCCCTCTTCACCAAAAAGGTTAAGAGCCAGACACGCTACATACTTATTTCGTGGAGTGCCGCAGCGTGGGGTTTTGGTCAGCGCAATAATCACAAGAGTCTATAAGCTCCGGTGGCTACTTAACAAAATTGAATCCTCCCGATCCCATGTCGCCCCGCCAGGGGTCGAAATGGACGCACGAAGTAGGAGAATCCTCCTCACACCGTTCCGGGGCTACTACAGGTAGGAGGTGCTTAAGAATGCATTCTACACTTTGTCAAAAACAGATGGGAAGGAGGTTTTTTTTTTAATTTAACGGTTTTATTGAAAATTAAGATAATGACGATAAAGATAATGTACATTAATCAGACGCAAAAATTAAATCGTGGGGCGCACAGAATTTCTATCAACAGTCAACCGCTCATATCAATAAAAATATTATTTACATTTCTAGTCTGACTACGCTACGCCTGGTTTATGACGAAATCAAAGTTGATTGCTACTAATCTGGAAATAATGGGTATCAAAAGGTCCATTGCCATTATTTTTTTGTATATTTGGAAGTATAAAATACTTAATTTTCATCATGTCATATTTCATTTATGCAACAGAACAACATGAACAAGAAGCACATCAGATACTCACCACTGGCAGAATGTTGGGATGCGAGAATATCCTCAGTTTGGGAAACTCTTCGTTGAAATCGCGCTGCACACGGGGCGTGCACTCGCGCACTGCGATGAATTTGGCTACGATGTCGTTCTTTTGCCACCTGCCACGCCAAGTTTCACCTAGAAAGATCAACGAATATTAATAATTTAAAACGTTTTTTTATTCAATACTAAAAGAGGGTTTCTACATGCATGTATGAATCAATGTTACTATAAAATCACGACAAAATCAATAACTGGTAATGATAATCTTCACACTCTGCTTCACTTGTATGCCGGCCTGTTATACAACACAAGATATAACAACTGTAGTCAACTGTCTCGATCGGACTGCTTATTATAGGGTTTAACAGGATACCTACCCCTCTCAAGCACTAAGCAGCTTTTCAGAAGGGCTATCTCTGATATGGTTATCTTTTGTAATAAAAATTTTGGGTACTTAAAATATATTCATACTTCTTTCATGCTTTATCTATAAATATTCATATTTATCTACACTTTTATTATAAAGAGGAAAGATTTGTATGTATGAATGTAACGAATAAATTTAAAAAATTACTGGACCGATTTCAAAAATTCTTTCACCATAAAGCCGGCTTTTGACTATAGGATGAAATATATACTACATGTTGAGCTATATATTACATCCTGGGTTTGCTGTTCTCACTATCAGATATATTTTTTAGAATAGTTCAACTTCTATGATCCTTACTACATCATAACGTCTTTTATCGAAACGGTTGACCTCTCGTTATTAAATGGATAATATGGAAATTGCTTTGCTAGATACTTTTGATAGTTAATCATACGAAGATGAAGCAGCATTTCATTTACATGTCATTATTAAGAAAAAATGTAAGAAATGTCGATTCTAAATATAGAATCGTAATTATTATTACGATTACGACTATGAAAAAAATATAGTAAAGTTCGGCTTTTCGATGAACTGGAAGATTGAAAGAAAGTCGAAGTGAAGGCGAGGCAGGGGCAGAGGCGCGGTGTGCGGGGACGTGAAGTAAAATATATATAAATCCGGCTTTTGACTATGGGATATAATGTAATATATATTACATTTTGAGATATAATATTTTATCGCTTGCCATAGCCTTCAAATATAGCTCGTTCGGGCGAAAAAATATTTACAGTTTGGGGTGTAATATAAAGTATAGCACAGTGGGAAAGGTCTCGTAAAAAAGTATGGCGAACGATAAAATACTATATCTCAAGATGTAAGTAATATATATTAAATTACATCCCATAGTGAAAAAAGAGTGCTACATTATTCCTGATTAACATAGGCTACCTACCTTCCTACTGGAAAATATAAAATTCCCAAGGGAAAACATACAAAAACAACGCGAGCAAAGCTGCGTAAAGTAAAGCTAGTTAGAGATAAAGAAAAAGATCAGCTAATGTGTTGATGTTATGTTACCTGACGGTGTGGAGTCTATTCTAGTGTGCAGCGCCAGCTCTTGAATATTGATGCCCTTATGTCGTGATAAAGTTGCGTCCCTGCTCCTTGTTTTCAAACCCAGCCACGACTGGTCCTTGAACTGGATCTTTTTCATGTCTTGCCCTTGTTGTATGGCTAACTCGTGTAATCTGAGAAGTAGAAAAGCTTATATCTCAAATACAGAATATTTTTTTTGTGAGTACACAAATAATTTTGCCTACTGTTGTGTGGACTATGTTGCAGTAATTTCCAACAATGTTTTGTGATTGATTTATTAGTCCAAGAAACATGATCTGAAAATGTAAGTATTGATAATAGTATGTTTAAAACTTTCTATAGGGTAAAATAGAATCTGATTCCGATAAAACTTGAAAACAACATATATGTTTCACGAAATTAGAAACTTCAAAACGAGAGTATGTGTTTCGGAAAGTTTCAGTGATGCTAATTGTGCTGTATTAAAAATATAAAAACTTCATTAAAACCAATATACATTTTGAATATGAATTAAAATGCCTACCTCTGAACCAGTTGACCTCTGGTTTTGTCAAGAGGCGTGTCGCCATACTGATTGGATATGGACACCAAGGCGCCAGCTAATACTAAGTCCTCAGCAATAGCGGTGTACCCCCAGAAGCAGGCATAATGCAATGGTGAGTTGCCATGCTCGTTTGTGAAGTTCACATCCACTCTACTCTGCAATAACTGTAATGAATATTTCATAAATGTCAGCGCAGGTGAGTCTACTTTATCCATTTCTGCTGCTAAGCAGTGGTGCTTGCATCGTTATGTTTCGGATCGAAGGTTAAGGACAGGCGGTGAAAAATCTGGGTACTGTGACATGTGACATACTATACATTGAGGTCCTAGTAAGGGTTGTATGAAGATTTGTAAATCTTACAGGAACCGCAGCACAGCATGTTTGTTTGCCAACTTAATTTTATTTAAAGGTCAGAAATTAACTAAAATCACAGTAATAAATAATAATAAAATCGTTTATTTTAACAAGTAGGATATAATTGTTAGCCATACTTATGCACAAAATTTTACACCATTTACAGCCTACATTGTTGTAAGCATTGACATATACATACACAACCTAGACAAGCTGTTGTGAAGAAAAATTGTGTCACAACGCGGGGCAGTGCTGGGTGAGGCGTGGACAGTTGCGTACTCGCTCACTCGTATGAGAGTAAAAGAGACAGCAAAATTAAGGGTATAATATAAGGTGGCAGTCGAGCGTAGATCGCAGTTTGGAAACCATTTTCATATGTTTGGAAACCATCGCGGTGAACTGTCAAATGCAATAGGTTTTCATTGTGTTTTGACAGTTCACCGCGATAAATCGCTTTATCATATCGCGTTTTGATGGTCGTGTTACGGGGGCTGTAATACTCACCTTAAGGCGCATAGTGCTCCCAATGACCTTGCGTCGATCGTCCCGCACTGATTACATAGGAGTGAGTGAGTGAGAGCGAGGGGAATATTTAAGCAAACCTTTACGCGTAAGATGAATTCTTACGCGTAAAGGTAATATTTCAATAAAAAATTAATAAAGGCGAATAAGAAAAATCTAAAAAGACCATCCCCTAGAATATTGTTCACTTTATTTATTGAAATCGAAAGTATATGATTCAACCTAATATTTACGAAGCGATTAGGTTTACAGTTTTAAAATCGAGGCATGTTTGGGTCACATTTTAACCAAGTTTTAATTAATTTATCAAAAAATTAAGAAGACGATCCACTAAAGAATGCGTTGAATAATAACATATCTTTTTTAAAGATTTTTTTATTCAATATTTATGAAGAGAATCGGTTTTTTCTGCAGTGATTTTTTATGATTGACGTTACTATGCGCCTTAAATACAAAACCAACATTCACACGTAGTAACAACAGTGTTTTCAATTGTTACACTAAAGGGGTAAGACATATTTTACGCAAATTTTGGGACGCAATCTTCACCGCAGCTCAACTACCTATCAGCCCCCGTAGCACGTCCATCAAAACACGATATGATAAAGCGATTTATCGCGGTGAACTGTCAAAATACGACGAAAACCTATTGTATTTTGACAGTTTACCGCGATAAACCGCTTTATCATATCGTGTTTTGGTGGACGTGCTAGGGGGGCACGATTGCCCGCGATTGACTAAGCGTGAGTGAATAATTTCTCTGCACCATTAGATTACGTATACGTCAATGGTTGTAAGTATTGAACTTTCAGTTTTCCTATGACACCAACATTGTTACCAAGTCTGTATAGGTGCCTGTTTGATTTACATGAGAAGTGGCCTCAACTTACGCAATATCTTTAATAAGATACAATTTGGAAGTTAATTTAAGCAGGTTAAAGACTAGATAACTGTATTAATTTAATCACTGATTCCACTAGCAAATTTGGGAAAATTATTTAAAAATAGTAATAAAAACAATAAATTATAATAAATAAACATTAATGTTATAAAATTTTATATAAAATAAAAATAAGTAAATACATATAAAGATGCACTCAAAGGGCTATGCTCGGGGTTTCTCTACGTGATCATATCAGAAATGATGAGAAGAACTAGAGTTACCGACATAGCTCAAAGAATTGCAAACTTTAAGTGGCAGTGGGCAGGACACATCGCTCGTAGGACTGACGGCCGATGGGGCGGAAAGGTCCTCGAGTGGCGGCCGCGTACCGGGAGACGCAGTGTTGGTAGGCCGCCCACAAGGTGGACCGACGATCTGGTGAAGGTCGCGGGAAGCCGCTGGATGCGGGAGGCGCAGGCAGGACCGATCGGTATGGAGATCCTTGGGGGAGGCCTATGTCCAACAGTGGGCGTCTCTTGGCTGAAATGATGACATATAAAGATGTGTCCCTTATATTTATGAAATTTCTCTAAGTATCTAGATTAGGACCTAGAGTTTTGAGCGAATTCTATGTGTCAAATATACGTTAGATTTTCGAGCCATTTATTGATAATGTAGGTATGTACATGCAGTAGGTATATTGATTTTGGCCTCTTCTTGAAATTTATACCTACAGCCAGAAAGAAACATTTTAGGATAGAAAAACACAAAAATGGCTGCTTTTTGTAGGATCTATTATCTCACAGCAATGATAATAGAACCATATTTGGATAAACTTATATTGAAAAATTCAAACTGAGAATTCCTCCTAGTTCATTGATGGATTTGGCAGACCTAATGAGAAACGAATCTTTCCAGTAATCAGTAGGTTTTACATCTACTAGGGACTCTTAGGTGTAACTTGTCATGGAAATAAGGGGAGTCTATTCTTGTCTGTGCTATTTTAACAATAATTTTAATATCAGCAGTTCTTTTGCATACACAGAGGTAGTAGGTACTGTCTTTTACATCTGGCCTCTTAGCTCTCTCATCAAAGCTTTCACACTTAAAAGTAATGGATGTATGATATAAAAATTGTACTTAGGCGCATAACACATTGCACGGTTTTTAATTTTGACTGAAGAAGCTTAATTTGTATACAAAAACCGCAGGGTATAACACACTCACACCGCATGCCCGTGCGGTTGTGCGGCGCGCGCGACGGCACCGCACTCCCGGACGGTGATGCGGTGCGGTCCGCGGGGTATGCCACACTGTGCCGCAGTATCGTACGGATTTTTGCGTAGAAAGGACGTGCATACGCGTAATAGATCTCGACATAGATAATGCGGCGATGCGGGGCGTCGTACACCGCAGCTTCGGACGGTGATACGGAGCAAACCGTACGGTGGCACGGTTCCGTGCCGCCGCAGCCGCATGCGGTTTTCGTCCCTCCGTACACCGCAGCGGTGTCCGGTGCAATGTGTTATGCGCCTTAAGCTTACCATTTGCACAATAGCTCTATGGCCATGAGCAGCTGCCAAATGGAGGGGTGTGTCATCACCCATGTTAGTAACGTTAACACGGGCACCTCTTCTGATCAACATCTCTACTATTTTTATATGGCCTTCTTTACAGGCCCAGTGAAGTGGGCTGAAGCCATGATCATCACTGAAACAAACATTTATATTACTATCTCTGACCAGTGCACAATCACACCTATTTTAAAATGTGTACAAAAAAGGGAAAGTCCAAGTAAAGGGAGACCATCGGTGTCGCTGTGGACTCTGGTAGCCATGTACTAATATTGCTAGACTATGCTGATGTTGCCTGGGTGGATCTGTCTAAAAAGCTCCTAGATAAGTTTGAGCGCCTATAGAATGTAGCCATCAGATTCATTTTCAACTGAAATGGCTCCTAATTTGACAGCGTAGGGACATGCATGTTTTACGCCTTCATTACAATATTTTGTTTCATCCAATATCTACACCCTATCTTAAATCTTATTTCTCGTTTCGGCTCACTTCATCAAATCGCACGTTGCGATCTTATTTCAACTTAATTCTTGATATCCCACCTCACACGACTCAGTTCTTGTCATGCTCATTCCCATTCTACGCTGTCCGCCTATGGAACTCTCTTCCTGAGAGTATATAACGCATTATTTTTCAGTAGATTATAATCTATCGATGTGAAACTGTTAAATCACAATCTATCGCACGTTAAATTGTCAACTGTCCGAAAGCCGTCCATGATTGGTCCGTCTCACAGTAGATCGTTCTGTGTCCATAGAGTTCGGAATCAAACAAGTGTCAATCAAATAAAATAAAAGCACTTAAAGAATAGTGACATTAAGTATGTATTTATTATTTAGTAGCTAATCAATATTTCTGACAACATAATATGGTAAGAAAAATTGTATCAAAATAACAAAATCAGAAATGTATAAATACTTTCTTGTCAAACACAAATTAGGATTAAAATAGTAATAAAAATTTTCGCCGAAACAAATTAAACACAAACGGATTTTAAAATAAAAATGAAAATCAAAACAAAAAACAAAATCTTGACTTATACTTGAGTATTAAAAAATAATATTAACGAAAAATGCACCAATAAAAATGTTCCCTTTTTAGGATCTTGTAGGATAAGAGAATTTTTTTATTGGTGCATTTTTCGTTCATATTATTTTTTATTACTCTTATAAAAAGTCACAAAATTAACCAAACAAAATGTTTGGTTAATTTTTTTCTAATAGACAATTTTGTTACATTTCGATTTTTATTTTAGTTTGCGTTTAATTTGTTTCGGCGAAAATTTTTTATTATTTTTTCAATCTCAATTTGTGTATGACAAGAAAATATTGTTACATTTCTGATTTTCTTATTTTGTTACAATATAATCTACCGAAAAATAATGCGTTACATTGTAAGTATTATGTTACAGTTCACAATCTCTCGATAGTTTACAATCTCGTGAGATAGATTATAATCTAACGGTATTTGCAATTTTACGGTGACATATATATCCCACTTCCAAGGTTGCCTGGAAGAGATTGCTCTTTAGCAATAAGGCCGCCCATTGTCTCATTTCTGTTTTTCTTTCATTTGTTATTTCTGTTGTATTTTGTCTTTGTGTGCAATAAAATTATTATTAATGTATTTTTCAAATTCCATATGTACAGTAGACTTCAAAGTAGATAAGCATACCACCTCACACCAACTATTCCTTTTATTTAGTGTGCTAACACCTTTTGTTGCAAATGCAATTGTTAATAGTTGATGTGACATGGTACTAAAATGCTTTTCTACTTTTCAAGCCCACCGTATATTTAACCGACACTTACGGTTAGTTTGGTTATTAGATTTAGTAGTAGTGTTATCATATTGATTTATTATTATTTTATATTTCAAAAATGTGCATGTAATGTCACAGTAATCTGTGATATTAATACTCTATGGTGTATTGACATTTGTTATACATATATAAAACTTGTATCTCTCTCAATAAAAATGTTGTGAATTAAAGATGTATTTTAATTAAAAACACATAAAAACAGTAATCAAATATCTATATAGGATTAATTTTAAAACACCTGCAACCTTGCAGGATTAGATAGCTAACATCATTAACTACATTTGTTTTACGAGTTTTAAGATAACTCAATAAATTAAACAAAAATCAATTATTTTTATTGCACTGTTGTGACATTGATAACTCTATGTTTTTCATTTATAAACGACGACGAACGACGCTACGCTCGCGCGCTGTGTGCGTAGAATTATAAACATTCTAGAGGTATATAAAATTAATATTTATTTTTGTATGAAAGTGAAATCTAATGAATTATCAAAAGTCGTAGAACAAACGTAGTTGTTTATGATGTTAGCTCTATCTAATCCTGCGAGGTTGCAGGTGTTTTACAAAAAATCCTATATATACATATGATTACTGATTTTGTGTAAAATAAAATTATTAAATTAGGGGAATTTAATCAAATATAATGGAACTTAAATTATTGAAAGCAATTAATTTGCATGCTGCTTTCATATGCCAAAAATGTTATTTGCATCGATACATAATATATCGAGTCTTCATATTTTTGCACATTATTTTAGATACAGCTTTTTCTCTTCAAATTTGATAATTGCTTTCAATAATTTTCCATTATGTTTGATTAAATTTAGTTCCCCTAACTTAATAACTTTATTTTACAGTAAGTTAAAAACTTGGACAGGTACTTTTACCCATTGGTTTTGTGTGTTAATAACAAGTTAATTTTAAGTACCTACTTATGTGAACTTCCTTGTATTCATTAGTGAAGTAGGTGAGTATTGAAGTACCTAATAATGTCAACAACTGTAGTGGGCGTACCTCCCATTGTACACAGGTGTAGAACGAGCCATATGTTGTGTTAACGGTTATTAACTTGTAAATGTTCTATGTACTCACCCCTGATTCATGTCATGTTCAGTATCATCAAGCCAAACGCGAACTTGTAAGGCGTTACCTTCCCTACACCACTGAAATATATCCTCCATATCGTTTTAAGCGAAAAAAATATGTATTAATAACAAGTATGTGGATTTGTTAAGACAATGAGGCACTGAAAGTACACAACAAAGTCAATGTTTCACTAAAAAAAATAATTCAAATTCAAGTAATAATAAATAAGGAAAACAGCAACAGACATGAATCATTTGTGCAATTACTTTTGACAGTTTCGCAATCATCTGAAAATAAATATTATCTGAAATATTTAAGTAGTCACAATGTAGTTATCTCCTATCCTTTTTTATCTCTATGAAACTCTCACTGTCTCCTTCTACAATGGCTGTCAAATCGTCCTAGAATTTATGATTCCAATTGATCCGTATTATATCAGAGTTTTTTTCTCTCTTCTGGCTTGCACGGTTTGTGCATTCTGGTTTACACATGCAGAGGCGCGTTCAGAGCCTTCGCGCGAAGTACAACTTTTCGCTCAATGCCTTCGAGCGTGACAACCGGGTGAAACAACCGGCCAGTTCAAGACCTTAGAGTGTCGGCGCGAGTTACAACATATGTGTTCTGTGGTTACAACCGAACAACCCTCAGACTATAGAAAAAAAGGAACAACCTCAGAAGAATAACTAAAGCATTGCTGTAGTCATTGTTCTGAGCGAACAACCATCGAATTTGATGGTTGTAAAACGCTCTGACGTTTATTACTGAAATACTCTTACGTGATTGGATGATATCAGCCGGGAGCTGAAGGACTTGTGTTCAAGCCTTAATCAAGTATTAATTATGTTGGCAACGTTTATATTAGTACTGTTTGTAGCAGGAGCTTCCCCCGACTGTACACTTTTAAGCCCAACTAACATGGAATTTTGAACTCTAACGTTTAGAGAATAGAGTATATTTTGATAATTATTTTAATTACGATTCAGAGTATCATTTAAACTAGTTTAAGGCTAAGCGCGCTTTACGAAAAATATTCGTTGCAATTTTTAGAGTGCGATATAAAATCGCAAACGACAGGAGTTCCAACGCGCATTACGATTTATTGTGGTCTGCAAAATATCTACTGGATGCCAAAGACAGTTTCAGTCATGCACGAAAGACGGAAGTGTGCATCATGGATTTACAAAAGAAAATAACCATTGCATACTACTTAATTTTACGTAATAGAAATTTGAAAAAGAAGAAGATAACTAAACGATACTGGGTCCATCCTTTAACAGCATTAAGACCTTTGAAAGGTTTTTTTAACGTACGGTATAACGATCTCCGTTTACACGACAAAAAGTTTTTTGGTTAATTTCAGATGACTATACAGTTGACCGCTTCAAAGGGTACAAAATATCTGTAAGATTTCGCATCTACAGTTTCAAATCACAAACGATTTTTTTCACAGTGCGCGGATTTAAGTGTATTTGTGTTGTTCACAGACTAGCGTTTTCTTTTCGCAACGAATAATTTTCGTAGTGCGCGCTTAGCCTAAAGGGTAATAGCCCTATATATTGCCATAGACAGAGTTACTTTTTTATCACCCAGGATTTAAAGGACGCTTCATGACATGGTAGTAGAACGATTTAATATGAATAAAAAAGTAGCTCACCTACTTAATTTTATATTAATTTTCTAAAATATCCAAAAATGCTGCACTAGTAGAGAGCAGCATTTTTAGAGATTTTTTAAATTTTATTTTAACTTTTAAAAAATACTTTATTTTTTACATAATAATGGATGTCTCCTGAAACGTCCCTTTTTTCCGGGGTGATAAAAAAATAACTGTGTTTATAGGATGCAAATACTCTTCAGTGTTGACATTTGTACAGATTTATCTGTAAATATATCGATACAGATTTTAGGCTACCGATACAGTGACTCTACAAATTGTACAAATTATTATGTAATATGATTAGATTAAGCAAAAATTGTAATGAAAATAAATATACCCAATCTAATTAAAATAATAAATCGTGTTTTATTTCCACCACATTGTTCGCATACGTCAAAATGTAGGTTGGTAGAATGGTAGAATTTCGGAAGATTTTTTTTTACCTCAGTAGATTTCAGTAGATTTTAGTGGAAAACGTTGCCGAACTTAGTAGATTAGTAATTTCTTAAAACGGTCACACTGACACCAAGGCTATTTTATTTTGTGGCATGCCCGTGATTCCCGTGAAATCGGTTTTGCTTTGTTTATCTAACAGTGATAATTTGTAGTTCTTGATCACAAACTAATGAGTGATCGAGTTAAATGATGCTATACGTAGTATCTCTATATAGTTTGTGATGATGCTATTCTAACGACGGCAGGCGGCTTCTTTACGAATCTGACATTAATATTCGCCGGATACCTATCTAATGGAGCACCAAAATTTGCCCGATATAAGTATATTACCCAACATAGTGGATATAGAATGGAAATTAGAGGTTGTAACCAATACTCCTGGCGTTGGTACTGATAACCTACTCTATACAGTAGTATTGAAAACAGACAGGGACGATGTAATATTTACATGTGGCAGTCAGCAATTGCAAGATCTTGTTTATAAATTGAAAGACTTGGTGCGACATTGTGATAAAGTTAAAAATGATCTCCAATAAGGTTTGTAAGTTAATCACAACACAAAATATTTGTTGCGTCATAAATGTACTAGTTTCAATTTAGAGACATGCATCGTGAATAAATTATTATATCTTCCTATCTTGTACTTAATAAATTATTTAAAATTTATGACTTCTGTTCCTTTCCCTCTTTACCGGCAAAAGTGATTTGTTCAAGGTAATATATAATATTGTTTCTATGTTTTATTTATAAACCTAAGTAAATTGATAAATAAATGATTACAAAAAAAAAAACTAACTTCTATTAGCATCAGAATCTGCATTTTCACCATGTTGATGCTATCACCACTTGGGCCACCAAGAATTTTTCCTATCCAAGTGAGATTTCGATTTCTTTTTACTTTGTTTAATTAGACTTTACTCGCTGTTAATAACTATTTTTCAAAAACACCCATTTGTTTTATCTTAAAATATTTTTGGTTATTCCAAAATTTCAATCAGATCCTTATTATTGTAATCATCATTGTTAATTTGAGGAAAAAATTTAAAATTGGGATGATTCACATATTCTCCAATTTCATGATACCAAACAATTCTTGTTTCAAAATAACTTTATTCAGAATTATTTATTACTTGATGAAAACAGTTTTGGAGACAATTCCTTTTTCACAAAAACATCACATTTAAACAAAACCATAGAAGAACTGCTTTTATATTATTATCTTATCAGAGCAATTATAGTTCTGGGACATTGGCTTACAATCAACACTTTATTATAACAATATCAACTAGTACTCTATTTGTAAGTCTCAAGAACAGATTTTTATCCCTTCGGAGCATAATGTACAATACGCAAAATGTGCACGACACGCAAAATGAGCAAAACGCAAAATGTACAATGCGCAGAATGTGCAACACGCAGAATGAGCACCACACGCAAAATGAGCAAAACGCAAAATGTACTTATTAGGCCTTATTCACGGCGACGATGATGACACAAGACAAAGGGTTTTATTTTCATGTTTGTTCTCAGTTTTATTTAATGGGAGCGTCTGTGTGCTCTTGAGTATGAGTAAGTATGCCTCTGCTTTACCTCGAAAGGGATTACAAATATAATTAAGGATGAAAATGAAAATGATTTATATTAGATTGTCATCGTAAATATTTGGAAAGGGAAAACTATGTGTCTGAGACCATCATTTTGTTTACTTAAATATAGGTCTGAGGTATTTAGCCAAGTTTCAGCGTTTGGTTATTGTAAGAATAGATTTTTAGTTTTTTATTTGTAGAAAACAGGGCGGACAACGAATCAAATTTTATTTAACTTTAAGCTAAATTTTTTTTTGTTAAGTTGGTACATAAGTTAAAAATTAATTCAATAAATTTGTTTTTGAAATTAATTCGGGTTTTGTATATCCAAGGGTTGTGAATTGGAACTGTGTCAACTGCCGAGAGGAGGTGAACACAGCTCCTCTTGTACATTTTGCGTTTTGCTCATTTTGCGTGTGGTGCAAATTCTGCATTCTGCGTATTGTACATTATGCTCCGAAGGGATTTTGATCAAGCTAACAGCATCTTTGTTGTACTTTTAAAAGCTGAAGTTCGACCCTATGTAAATTGTTGTGAACCAATCCGCACTGGGCCAGCGTGGTTGACTAAGGCCTAAACACCCTAACTTAGGGTAGGCTCGAGCTATATGAGCTGATGTGATGATGAAATTGTTGTGGATAAAATAAGAATAGTGTTTCTAAAATTGTAAACATTATGACAGGCAATATTCATTAAATACACAATTAAACTTCAATGTGTTTATAGCAATAATTTGAACTTTGTCCTTTGTTTGAAATTGAGACCAGTAAAATCATGATTTTTAACATGTTTATTGTTAATTTACCAATTTAATGAGGTGTTGTGTAAAAGGTCTACTAAGTTATTTTGATAATAAATATTGACAGTAATGTATGTATTTAATATATATTTAAAAAAGTACATTTACCAATGTATTTTTAAAATTATGGTGTTTTTCAACTCTCCTCAGATGTTATAAAACTTTAATTGGCTTCGGTTGAGTAGCACTGTGCACCAATTCGTATAAACTGAAACTGCTACCGTCTTATTAATAAACGTAGACTAAGGCAGGAGTAACTTTACTCCATGTTTTAAGTCAGTAGTAAACATTTTTTATATTAATAAACACGGAGTAGGGAAGGAGTAAGCTAATCCAACTCTACTCTCGGAGTAAATGTTATACCTGCTAGCTACCTAGTTTAGCGACAGATTAAGGTTGGAGTAGCGTTGTCTTTGCGTAAATCTATATATAATTTGTCAACTTTGACACGTATCTTGTCATTAGATGGCGACCGTTTTATTTTTCACAATCGAATTGAGCGAATTTGTTGGTGTGGTTAATTCTGTATTGTATTAAAATGGAAAGTGACTATTATTTAGATGATTTGATGTTGATCAGCGAAATCGAAGAAATTGAATTTGTCATGTTTTTGCAATATTGCGATCACAAATCGCGAACAAAATAACCGCAAAATAACCTTGAAAGACAATCTCAAACTGAAACAGGTGAAAAAAACAGAAAAAACTGTCATCTCATGTATTTTTGTCTGTCACACGATGCTCAAATCGTTCACCGACTTTACTTTTAAATTGCAAGGGTTGCCATAACATACGCGTTAATCCGAGAGTAAGGAAGGCTTTGTAAGTCTAAGCTTACTCCGTGTTTATTAATAATGTTATAAACACAAAGCTACTCCTAGCTTAAACTGGTAGTAACTACTCCGAGAGTACGTTCGGATTATGGAGGGAATAGGCGATTTTTATTAATAAGGCTGCTAGTGTATTGTTTGATATGAATAGTGATTCTAATGCATATTTTCATTTTTGTGGAAACATATAGTTTTCTTTCGTTCAGAAACATAATAGATGTTCAAAAATTTAACAAAATAACACTAATGATACTTTTATAACTTAGACACAAAACCAAATCTGTCAACCCGACTCCACCTGGTACTTGTCGGTCTTATCTCTAGTGTTTTATACCGGGTGTAACTGAACACCCCAATAACATTTAAGGGGCATATAAGTTAGATACTAAATGGACCTTCGGTGCTTGTCTGAGACCTGGAAGCCCAATACTTTCAGAGTTATTTGATTTTAAACTGAAAGCAAAAACTTTCAAGTGACTACCATAATCAGCTCTTAACACAAAAGACATTTAAAAACAAAATGGCATGTGACAGACGTGAACGTAATATTCCTCGTACGCTTACGTAGGGCTGTCGGCACTTAATACCAAAAAATAATTTATTTAGTTTGTATGGGAAAAAAAAGTAAGTTTGTTAGCCCTAATATTTTTCCTAGAGAATCTTTACGTCTGATGGATTCATACCCTTAAATATTATTGGGGTGTCCAGTTACAACCTGTATAAGCGCGTTCAGCGCCTCTGGGTGTAGTTGTCCGGTTGTTTTTTAACTCGCTCAAAGGCATTGAACGGATTGCAGCAACCAAATCTTTTATCTCCCTCTTTCACATGATTTTTTATTTCTCTCTCTCTAGTAGATAACATTATAGAATATGGCCGCCAATATCATCCACTCACGTAAGAGTATTTCAGTCACAAACGTCAGAGCGTTTTACAACCATCAAATTCGATGGTTGTTCGGTTGTAACTCGCGCCGACACTCAAAGGTCTTGAACGGGCCGGTTGTTTCACCCGGTTGTCACGCTTGAAGATCGATTGAACGGGGTTAGAGTGAAAAGTTGTACTTCGCGCGAAGGCTCTGAACGCGCCTCTGATGTTAACTAGTAACACAAATGTTCAAAAATCTATTGTAAATTGTATCTCATTCATATAAGTCGCATTTATAGTAAGTTCACAATTATGTGGTAAAATATTACTTTACAACTATTCACTCTAGCCCCCGAAACCCCCCACCCCTGTTCCCCTTCAACGGAACAACCAAAAATTTTTTTGTATGTTAAATGCATGCTAATTTTTTTTGCATGAATAATAAGGTTTTAGGAATTCTTCCACAGTACATGGAATCAGCATCTAAAAGGAATTCACCGACATTTCTATATTTCTATATTTATTTTTTATTTATTTATTTATTTATATATTGCATTACAAGTGTGAGATGAAGTTACACATTGTACCTTGTTAAGGCGTTGCAATTAAATATGAATAGAGAAGGGCAGACATTTAGTTTTACTAACTAGGAATTATTTAATTACATTATAATGAAGACGTGATATTGTAAAGTGCCTAATTACATGGAAAATAAACAAATGGAATAAATTTTAATAAATTAAACAAGCGTCAATAAATAATATTAATATGAATGAATTAAACGAAATGTCAATAGATTAATTGGAATGCCAAAGAATAAAATGAAATGTCAATGTATTAAAATCAAATTAAATTGTATTAAATTAATTGAACTAGATTAAATCTAATTAAGTCGTTCATAAAATATAAAAGTCAATCGAATTATTAGATTTATTTCAAAAACGTGATACTACGAGTATTAAGCGCCTAATTAAGTAAATGGAAGTAAACTTTTTATGAAGTAGATTGGACGTCAGTAAATAAAAATTAATATTGTACCCAAATGAATAATTAAATGTCAATCAAATTAATACGATGTCAGTTGATTAAATGGAATGTCAATAAATTAAGTGAAATGTCTATAAAATAAATGAAATGTCAATAAATTAAATGAAATGTCAATAAATTAAATGAAATGTCAATAAATTATATGTAATGTCCATGTGTCAATATCGAATTAAAATTAAAATGAATTGTCAATAAATTAAATGAAATATCAATAAATTATATGTAATGTCAATTTGTCAATAACGGATTAAAATTACATTAATTTCAAATAAATAAACTAAATTGAATCAATTTAAAATAAGTATTTTGTATATAAGTCAACATAAATTATTAATTAAAATTAAAATTAAAATTAAAATTAAGGCTTATTAAATTTATCACTAAGATATTCTTCTATAGTGTAATACATTTTTCCAAGGAGTAATTGCTTTACCATTTTTAAAAACTTTGGCTTACTTTTTTCGTTTTTTATATTGGTAATCGGTGATGTGTTTGTTTACCGTGCGTTTTTATTTATTAGTTTTTTTTATATATTAAAATGCTTATACAAATGTCTGTCCTTATCCTGTAATTCTCTAAATAAATTATCCTGAATGCTTTTTCTTTTCGCCTTTGGATCTATGGCTTCATCCAAAGCTTTTTTGTTTTGATTTTTTCTTTTTTAGTAATAACTGATTGATAATTGCAGCACATAAACTTGCTCTGCATCGCTCCATTTTGTCATACTATGAAAAATCTTGGACAAAGATATAGGACAAGTGGAATGGGCATCCGTCAATGAAATTTGATTAAAAATTTGACATAGAAATCGGATAAAGATATTTGAAATGGAATACCATCCTTAATAGATTTAAGGCCAATAAGCACGTCAATTATTTAACAAGTATGTAAATTGTAAAATGCAAACAAAAGATAATTTAAAGCAAGCATCATATATTTCAGTGAAAACTAAACACAAATAGGTAACAAACAACACTCGAAACATAGACACAATTCTTACAAATAATAAATTTGGATATATCACATAGGGTTTTAAAGCATTAACAATTATAAGCCATTAGTGTGAATGCAAACGATAATAAATTAAAATAATGAATATGTGAAAAATAAAAATTACAATGTACAGTCGAGTACAAAGCGATTGATACAGTCAAAGTTACAAAAATAATATGTACACACAACTTTATTGACTTAACATTAAGCTAGAGTACTATTCATATTTTTATTGTTACTTTGACCATATCGATCTCTTTGTAGTCGACTGTGCCTACCTACTTGGTACTTGATAAGAAAAGAAAACATTTCAAATCATATCAACATTCAAATATTCACACCAAGACTTAAGAAAAACAATTGACAGCTGGAGCATGCACTATTATGATTATATAAAATTATGTTTTACGTTATTATTATGATTATATAACATTCAGACGAGCAGTCGCCCGCGACCTGTCTGTGTGGAACTAAGTTATATTACGCGCTTGCTAGGGAACTTATTAAAATGCGTGTTGAGAAATTTAGCGTTTGCCCTTCCTCGGGGATTAAGCTGTTTATAGACGGTTACTTTTATCACCCCGGATTATACACGGTTACTTTTTATCACCCCGGACTATATATGGTTACTTTTTATCACTCCGGATATTTTAAGGGACGCTTCAGGAATCAGGACACGGTAGTAGAATGATTTAAACATTAATAAAAAATAATAAAAATATGTATTTATTGCACTATATTAGTGCAGTATTTTTTGGAAATTTTAGAAAATTAATATAAAATTAAATAGGAGAGTTAATTTTTTAAATTATATTTAAATCGAATAATTTACTGCCGTGTCCTGAAGTGCCCGTCAAATTATCTGAGGTGAAAAAAAAAGTAACCGTGAATATCAAATTTCCGTAAAATTTAGGTTGGCGGTTTAGGCATGAAAACATCGCAGACTTTCGAATTCATAATATAAGTAGGGAAGCATGCATTTGATGATTTTATGAAATCAAGGGCGCGATTCTATCATTTAACTAATTGTTTGATGGTGCAAACTCCAGTTACCTTACAGCACAAGTTAGTTAATATAATATATAAGTATTAGTACCAAACTTAGTTCATAATCGCTAATCTAGAAAAAATGTTTATAGACCATTTTTAAAATGAAATGTTCACTGGTCAAAACTATCCATCACAATAATCATAACCCATTAAAATCCTAATTATGTACATCCTTGAGTTTGTGTTTAATAATTCTCCAATTAATAAGTACTTCTAATTCCCACCAAACAGATAGTCAATTTCTGTTTTATCACAAAGCTTTTTAAATTTTATTTAAATGTACTCTCAAGAAACCGCTATGTACTCGTCTGCTTTGCATTCCATATAAGAATATGTAGGAAAAAAAGTAATACACATATTACAAGCTTTTTTTATGGAAAACTTATAACGACTATATTACTATTAGTTGATTGCATAAAATAATATGAGCACAGTTATATAAACAAAGAAACATTTCCTTGAAAAGTTCTTAGTAAAAACACAAATACCAGTCACAACCTGCACCGCTTGGTCACAAAGAACCTACAAACTATAACATTATCTCTATTCCAATATTTAAATAGTATCTGTAGAATTTACTAAGGACTTTTCATCGAAGATATTTAAAAGGTGTAGCTTCCGAACGTGACACAGCAAAACTAAGCCAATTGACTTAATTTCACACAGTCTCACGTCAAGTCGGTTGTTGTTGTCTCTTTCCCGCTCTGTTTCAGAACGTGTGTCTTGTCTTGTGTGTGCTATTGTGGAATGTCACATGTCATAGATAAACCCTATCCACACCTTTTTATATACTTATAATATCATTGGTTTTCCTTCACAAAGTCAATAAGTGTATTGTACTCGGAGATCAGTATATAATTATGCATTTTCGTTACTTTACTTAAGATTTTCAGAAGACATATTTCTATATGAATTGCAAAGCATCATTTTGTAAATATAAATTTTGTAGAACACATTTTATTATAATACAATCGTTAATTCGATATTAGCTGATGTCCGCTGACACCTTAGGCTTATCATTATTCGCCTTAACATCAGGAACTTACACTACTCTCAACTCTATGAAACACCAGGGGCCTTACCATGATCGCTTATAGTAGGGTTGCCAACCCCAAATTTAAAAAACTAGGATGTGAAGTTGAAAAAACCAGGACAATTCAGTTTAAAAACAGGATGCAGTAATAGAGTTGCAATAGTTAAATTAAAAATTTTCAAAAATATATTTTACAAAAAATAAAAACTGATTCAAAAACATTGAAAAGTTTAAAATAATATAAGAATAGGTACAGACAACATCACACTTCTATATTGAAGTCGGTGCCAAACGATGATTTCCTAGAAAGTCTTATCTTTTTAGTGAAAGAAACCCTAATTTTTAAAATTAGCATTTCCCTCGATTTTCATGGGATCCCATGATCAGATCCTGACTTTGGTGACCTTGGGACCACCCCAGGAGTATACTCTATCGAATACAAAAAGAATTTTAAATATCGATCCACTATTGGCGAAGTAATCGCGTAACATACACACAAAACACGTTGGACAGACCTTAAAATTTAAGGGTTTCCCTCGATTTTCATGTTTTTTTTAAATTCACATTTTCATCATCAGATCCAAACTTTGGTAACCATGGGACCACTCTTGAAGTTCACTCTATCGAATACAAAAACAATTTTGGAAATCGGTCCACAATTGGCGGCATAATCGCGTAACATAACACAAAAACCAACCATATATTTTAATAAAAGTATTTGAATAAAATTATACGAATTGAAAACTTGTTGGTTTTTAATATTTTTTTAAACTTAGGTTAGTTATAGTATCTAATAAATTCTAATATTAACTACCAACTTATTAATTTTTACTATACTTTTCAACCCCACCTTCTTATCTGTGGTTGAGTTAACAAATAAAATAATCATAAAATTGCGAATTTTAAAATTAAACATCCCAGGACGCTGCTTAGAAACTATTCAGGACATCCCAGGACTCTACAAAAACTAGGACATGTCCTGGGAAAACAGGACGGTTGGCAACTCTAGCTTATAGCAAGCTTAAAACAATATTGAAACAGAGACAAAGCTCTTGCTGCGTATGGCGCCATCCCGCTCTCAGTGCGGTTTTCATATTGTTTTGAGCGATCATGGTGGGTAGGTTAAATTAAGGAGCCAAATTAACAGGAGAGGCTCAATATCAGAAACTTAGCCGATTTACATCAAAAATAGAACTCTATAAGCGAATAGGTATCATAAGCAAAAATATGCTGGAACACTAAAAACCAAGACATTATATTTCAAAGTGGGCTACTTATTTTAATTTAATCCTGTAGGATTTTAAATTTAGCAAAATTCAAAATGTTAGTTTTCTAAAAAAATACATGTCTTTCAAATAACAATTATTATTAATGGAGTTCATGTTAACAGTTATTGTTCCTACGTGAATCCTTCAATATAGACATGAGTTTTGTTGACATAAGTATTAGATTTCTTTAGAAAACAGTTTTAATTTCAATTTTATATACCTACTATTGCATATCAGTTATGGTACATGCTCAGATTAAATGATTAAAAAATCGCCTTAAATATTCCTACTTAGCCTTAACATACAACGGTTGCACTATATTTAACTGTTTATTCTACCTAACAGATTAGATTCAAAATATCTTTGCAATTTCTAAGTTCTATAGGCTTTTACGTATTAAATGTCTACCCAAAATATTACATCTAATGTAGAAAAATATGTAGCTGCCAAGATTAGTTAGCCATGTAATATCATATGTAGGCATTTCATTTTAGACAAATTGAAAGAATATAATTAGTTGCACCTTTAGTAGGACGAATCAGAAATCATTGATAATAATAATAAATTGGTTTTTCTATTTTAATATATATCTTTACCAACCATAGAATTTAAAGGACAGTATTTATAATTTTATGGAACTGTCTAAAATACATACATATAAGAAATCAATAAATATTCTAAGCAACAGACATTGTATTATGAAAAATCTTGTCAGACCTAAATGGTCTTACTTAATGCATGTAGAGTTGCCAAAATTTCCACATTTAATCGGACATTCCTTTTTGTCAGCTCATAACAAAACAATATTCTCTAATGTACTAATAGGAAATTGAAACTTATAAAATAACTTTAACCTATCACTCATTTAAGACATAAGTATATAGAATGATTATTCAACGTTAAAACAGCGATACCACTACATCGCTTGTAAAATGAATGCCTCCTAAATACATATGTAATTGTGATCATTCAACAACAATATTTGATAAAACACATCAATGAACATATCAAACACATTACATTTTTTTTATTAATTGTCCCTTACTAGGTACGTAATTTAACAGGCAATATTTATATGTATTTTTTATACATTAATTTAAAGATCATATGAATGTACTACTTTAGAAATTCATAGCGATTAGCATTTGTTCACATAAGAGGCAAGACCATTATTGATTGAAGTTTGGTTACCACATATTAGCTTATAGCGAGAAAAACTTGAGAAAGGCAGCGGGGGGTATGGGGTGCGGCGGGAGAGGCCCACCCGCTTCCATCACACGAGCGCGATACTCTTCACTCTGATAGAAAAGAAATAAAAAATCCACTTTAAGACTTTTATTGAACTATACGGATTAAACAAATAAAAATATTTTATGATAAAAAATCACCGCTCAGCGACGCAACAAAAATATAGTGTGGCAATAATTATTATTTGTCATACAGTATTTTTTAATAGAGAAAGAGTTTTCATGATTTTAGGCAAAGATTATTATAAACATATCGGTGAGAAAGTTAATCCTTTTAAACTATGTAATCTTTACTTTTATACATACAAATGTGTACCTACATATTGTTAGCTCAAAACAATTAATATGTTTTGTTACTGTCTATTTAATGTCTATGCAGCTAATTATTATCAGAATTAAAATAAATGACATTTACCTGATCGGCTATACAAGGGTGACCAAGCGATCGCCAGAACAGACACTTGCAATGGCGGCAAAGGGATAATGTCTCAGCATATTGCGCGTCTTCCCTTAGCCCATACAACCTAGAAAATATCATATATGTAACAATATGTATATGCCCAGAATGTGAAAGGGAAGTAATTAAAGGATCAACCACCAAATTCGAAGTTTCATCGCATATTTTCTGGCAGGGAAAATCTCAGTGGCAGGTCTTCATATAACAAGAAGTCTTGACAGAATATAAATAGTTTAAATACACACGCACGCACTCACCCACAAACACACAAACTCATACACATATTTTCAACTAATGCCCTAAAAGTGGTTCCCGCAGCCTGATATACGTACCTTGCTACTAATATACAACAAAAAAAAATCACTCATTCACAAATAACGCACACTATTTCGAAGATATTTCCTTTTTTTGTTTTGTTACATATCTTGTATTACATAAATTGTGAGCTAAGATTTTAAATTTATTTCAAAAAAACAATGAGCTGACATGGATGACAGTTTTATAAAAGAAAAACGGAATACAGCGGACTACAAAGTATCCTATCTAGCAGCAGTAGGTACTCACTTCCTCAGCTGATGGAACGTCTTCTTCCAGTCCACGTCTTCGCAGTCGATGCCCTTGTCCTTGGGCAGCACGGAGCGCAGCTGCTGCGCGGAGAAGTGGAAGCGGACCAGGTCGCGCCACACCCTCCTCTCGGAGCACACCGCGTCCATCACGTGCCACGACGAGGACGCCGCCTGGCGTGCAACATACGGGACTATTGTTAAACCGCCTCCGTCACTTCCGTCATTTCTTGGTGTGGTTGTTGTAGCAACTGGACACATAGCGAGAAGAACCGATGGCCGTTGGGGCCGAACGGTTCTTGAGTGGCGACCACGATCCGGACGACGCTCAGTGGGTAGG
The DNA here is from genome assembly GCA_963935595.1 of Schoenobius gigantellus. Classification (NCBI taxonomy): domain Eukaryota; kingdom Metazoa; phylum Arthropoda; class Insecta; order Lepidoptera; family Crambidae; genus Schoenobius; species Schoenobius gigantellus. Next base: position 5,724,361 of record OZ012555.1, on the reverse strand, counting down.
CCCCCGACCAGGTGGACCAACGATCTGGCAAAGGTCGCGGGAAGCCGCTGGATGCGGGCAGCACAGGACCGATCGTTGTGGAGATTCATGGGGGAGGCCTATGCCCAGCAGTGGGCGTCGTGGGGCTGAGATGATGATGTTGTAGCAAGGGCTTTAATACTTTAGAAGATGTAGCAGCAGTCGAAGCACAGGCACGCCAAGAAATCTGTGATGAAACTCAGTCACACGTGTCCCTTGACGAGCGTCAAGAAATTTTGATCACATCAGTCATACTAAATATGTGCCGCCCCGTGCTCCTCGTTAAGACAAAGTGATTATGTCACTAAGATTGTGAGATAATACGTGCGTGACTCGAGTCCAGTCTTGGCAACCCGTGCTCCGCATGTTGGTGTGATGAAGCTCATATTGTGGGTAAAAAAATATTTTGACGACATTATATTTACTCTGTATAAAACTACAGCGTACTGGCAATTTGTATGACAAAACACTTTTTATAACTACCTGTCTTCTTCCATTTTAAGAATGTCCCGATTGATTTATGAAGCTTGGATAAAGTAGTCTTTAGAAGTTTAATAAAATTATATTCTTCGTTGATTTTCTAAAAGTTGCCAAGGTAGGTAATTTAATTTATCCTACCTTACGTCTCGAGAGTACTAACACAGAACACAGAAGGTGTGTTCTGTGGGTACTACGGCTACCCCGTTGGATTGGAGGCGTCGTTACTTGATTAGAAATTCTCGTCAAGAACAGTGGGGGATGAGGTAATTTTCACTACTAACACAGTCATATTGAGTAAGAAAGAACTCACACTAGTAAACATACGAGTCAATTAAATTTACAGTTTGTCTTTTACACTATACAAAGTATATGTATAATTTTAAATCATATGCTTTGACTGACAGATGTTCCCTTATATAAGACTGAAGTGGTATTTATTCCAAGTACATAGTAGTATAAATGAGCACAATGAAATGAAATGAGATATTCATCAAAATTTTGGTATACAATATTTACATTTTATTTTTATTGTATGACACTGGGGAGGCCTCTGTCCAACTGTGGGCGTCTCATGGCTGAAAAGACGATGATGATGATTGTATGACAACCATACTCACTTCTAAATCTCTGTGATCCGATATCCTCAGCAAAATCTCTCTTATACATTCTTCAGGCAAATCATGGAGTTTGGGCATTACCTCTGGACCTGGCTGTTTAACAAAAAATCTTTCTTAACTAAATGTATAGTGCTAAAAAAATACACACATCACATTTTTATTTTGAAGTTGGTGCCAAATTTTGAGTTTCAAGAGTAGATCATCACTTGAATATAATAACCGACTTCAATATAAAAATGTGGGTATTCTAATATTATTTTAACTTTTTTAGTGTTTTTCTTTATATTTTTTGTCAATTTAATACCAGTTTACCGGAGTATTTTGGAAGAATACAACAAACAGTGTATACGTACTGAATTAAAAAACCAATTTCTAATATTATAAACGCGAAAGTTTGTAAGTTTAGTAGGTATGTTTGTAACTCTTTCACGCAAAATCTACTGAATGGATTTGGATGAAATTTTCTAGGTAGACTGATTACGACACGGATTAACATATATAGGCTACTTTTTGTCCCGGAAAAGTAAGTGGTTCCCGCGAGAAAGTAGACTTACAGTTTTTTTCTTTTGGAACTTTTAAGGCATAGTGCGCGGGCAAGCTATTAAAATTATAAATCTAGTTTGTTTGTTTGTTTGTATGTTTGAACGCGGTAATCCCAGAAACTACTGGTTCGAATTGAAAAATTATTTTTGTGTTGGATAGGATAGTCCATTTATCGAGGAAGGCTTTAGGCTATATAACATCACGATATTGTTATTACAGGTATTTATTTATTTATTCTTCATTGCCTGTCATAGTTTACAAGATAATAATAATAATAATAATAATTCTTTATTACACAAAAAGAAAACTCATTAACATACAGATAAAATTATTTAGATGTTAACAAAAATATCACAGTACATAATGACACCCTGTTAGGGTATTGCAATTTTGTGTGCATCATGTTATTAACTTAATAATTAAAAATTTCATTAAAATTACGTATTACCTCACAGTTACATTAATATTTTATAATTTCATTTACAATTAATTGTATTTAATGTCACGGCTTGTTAGTAATCAATAAATTATAGAGAATAGAAAATTTATACAATGTCAAACAAAATTAAATAGGCAAAAAAAAAATTCAAATTAATATCTCCTATACAATAAATTAATAATATATAAGTAACAATAGGTAATATTTAAATTCATTATGTCACTACAGAAGTCAACGAACTATTAACAAACAAAATGTCAATAAAAATTAAATATTTAAAATTTATCTAAATTTTCAAGAGTAATAATAAAATAAAACTAGATTCGAATTAATGTAGCATATTGTCTCATTATTGTCCTTATTGTTATTACATTATTATTAATATAATAATGTTATAACAATAAGTGACTTTATCGGACATCCACGCGAACCTCACCTCCTGTATGCGTATGCTGTCGGCGATGCGCATGATGCGCGCTATGGCGGAGTCGTGGTGGCCCCAGAGCGCGCGCGAGCCCAGCGGGCGGCCCCAGCACGAGCGGCGCTCGGCCTCGCGCTGCGCGCCCACCGCGCCCACCAGCGCGCGCAGGGCCGACAGGTTCTGCTGGGACCGCGACACTGGCGACAACCAGTTCAATTTCAGCACGTGAACAGACTCGAAAGTGCACTTATCTACACTAGCTAAGATCCCCGGCATGCGATAGGGTAGGGACAACTGCAGCTGCGACCGAAAATACCAATGAAAAGTACACAAAAAAGACGATTCGTAGTCCCCTGTTTTCTCCGAGAAAAATTGACCGATTTAATTACTTTTTGCGTAAAAAATTAAAGCAAGGCTTATTCTGTGTTTATATGTTTTGCTTTTTTCATATGATCTTGTTAAATTTGTTTGCTGGACCTTTGACTACAGCAGAAAATTAGGTCGATTTTTTAGATTTTTAAAGGTTTAAAATCTCTTAATAATTAACTTAATAAAAAAGGAAAACATAGGAACATGCTTATTGCTTATAGTGGCCATTGATTTTATTGGAAAAAATAGAGCAACTAGCGCCATTATCCAGGAAGGAAACAGGCGACTACATTTGTATGAAAAAACGGCCTGTACGACTCTTAATGGCAGTGTTAACTAGGATTGCCAGGTGTCCCGATTTTGAGGGGTATATGGACACGTCCCGATTCGACCATGATCGAGACGCTAAAGGCACGATTTTTGACCAGATCACAAAAATTTGTCAATTTTTCATATTAGAGCAGTGACATATTCTTGCAAATAAAGTTTATTATTATTATTATTATTAAATACTGTGACTGAATTATCTTGGCATACTTATTGTTCGATAGATACTAAGAAAGAAGTACGCATCAATCACAAAAGTTAGTTGCGTACTGATTTATTGAGTAGGTAATGACGGCGTGCGAGAGGGACGCAGCCCGCCGCTCGACATAATCTACTTACATAATTATCTAACACTAATTTGTACCTAAAATATTTAAAATGAACACTAGGCTGTATTTATGGGCTCCGTCCTCTTTGCCTTTCCATGTAACAAAAAAGAGACACGCAGTCTTAGAATAATAACGCATAGAAACCCAACCGACGCGCACGATTTGATGCAACTAAATGTGAGCCATAAATGGCTCACTACGCCGGCAGCTCCATACTGTTTTTATCGTAGTGTGCGTGTTTCGCGCGTAAGTGACTGCACACATCGGTGTAATTTTTGCTTCACTTTAATCATCGCGCTCTTTACCGGATTATCCTTCTATGCGTTATTATTCTAAGCACACAGTTTTTATCAGTTGGTGAATTAAAGTTAAAATGTAGTTTTTTTGCTGTCCCGACCTGAAAGTGATAATCGCGATTTTTACAAGTTTCTGTCCCGAAATTTCGCTTCTAGACCTGGTTACCCTAGTGTTAACGCCTGCGTCGTAAAACGCGATTAATGACGCCGCAAAACATGCTGAGTTCGCTACAAAATATTACTCAGTATTTTATGTAGTATATGGAACACGTGTAATTTATGTACTCGTATTATATTGTCATATTATTATTGTATTTTTTTTATATTTGTCACATCCCGTCATTATCACGCATTTCGAAATTCAACGATCCTCTACCTATAGGTTGCCTGGTAGAGATTGCAGCTTAAGCAATAAAATCGTCTTCTGTAAATTTGTTTCCATTTGTGCAGTCAGCAGCACATTAAGCTATACATTTGCATTACGAAATCCGTCGCTTTTACGAGCGACATAATAGCGGTTTCGACATACGACTAATGGTGTATTATACTTTTCCTTTAAATCCTCCCTTCGATTCCCTACTTCAATGTACTCTATCACACATTCAGCATCCTAATCCTAAGTCCATAAAAATTATTTTCAATATTGAAGTGTATTATTGAATTGTAAGTACAAATTTAATTGAACATTTGAAATGTATCCATGAGGTTGCATACCATTTTGCATGCCAGTTTCTGGTGAATGTGTCGTCTTGTACCGTAAAATTGCATTGTTTTCTAATTCTTTCTAAGATCTATGTACCATATTCTAGCTAGCAGAATAAAATTATCTTATCCTAAGTCTTACCCTGATCGGCGAGCTGCTCCAGCATGGACAGCAGCAGCTTCTGCGCGGCGCCGGGCAGGTGCGTGAGCCGCTGCCCGCCCAGCAGCAGCTCGAGCAGCGCGCAGATGTAGTTGAACCGGCGCACGTCGCGCACCGCCGACGAGAAGTCAAGCCGCCGGACCGCCTCCGACAGCCCGTTGAAGCCTGCAATCTACGGCGGACTATTCAGCACAATACACGGAATAGTATGCGGCACATTGGATTCGGATTGAATTTTGCTCTGAACGCGTCAGACAGAATCGGGATCATTTGTTCATAAACCATTGATTTACTACCAAACGTAGATAGAGCGCTTCATACAAAAACGCGCTTGAAATCTGTCACCTAATCGACTATACATTTGTACTCGCTGATATAATAGGTTGGGGAAAAAGTTTCTTCGCATTTTTTAAGAAAATTCAAAACATTTTTTAATATAGTTTATTTACATTTAACTAAAGTATGTAGGTACCATTTTGTTCGATAACTTTTTGCCATCTTGTAGGTAGGGACATGATCCCATTGCTATAGAAATTTTGGGACTTCTGGTCAAAATACCGCGACAAGTGGTTTTGGCAGTCCTCTCGTGATGTTAACCTGACACTGCCTAAAGAATTCTGAAGAGACCGAAACAGGTGGAAATCTGAAGGTGCAAGGTCAGGACTATACGGCGGATGCATTAACACCTCCTAGCCAAACTCTCTTAATTTTTGCTGAGTGGCTAAAGATGTGTGAGGTCTAGCGTTATCATGATGAAAAACCACACCCCTTCTGTTGATTAATTCCGGCCGCTTTCTCTCAACTTCTTGCTTTAATCTCATCAGTTGTTCGCAGTAGAGTTCAGAATCGATGGTCCTGCCTGGTGGTAACAGCTCATAATGAATAATGCCCTTCCAATCCCACCACACACACAGCATCACCTTGTTGCGAGTTAACCCGGGTTTCGCCACAGTCTGTGAAGCCTGACCGGCCTTTGACCACGACCTTTTTCGCACGATCTTGTCGTACGTGATCCACTTTTCATCACCAGTTATCAGCTTCTTCAAAAATGGTTCGGTTTCATTACGTCATAATAAAGAATCACAAATGAGTACACGGTTCATTAGGTTTCTTTCAGTGAGCTCGTGAGGTACCCAAATGTCGAGCTTTTTTGTGTACCCAGTTTTTTTCAAATGCGCCAAAACTGTTTTGTGGTCAATTCCCAGTTCTTCAGCTACGTCGTAACTACTGACATGCCGATCTTGCTCCACTTTTTCAAAAATGGCATCCATTTTATCTGTAATAGGGCGACCAGAGCGACGTGCATCTTTGACATCAAAATTTCCGGATTGAAAACGCTTAAACCAAATTTGTGCTACTCTCACAGACACTGCACTAGGTCCATAAACATCGCAAATTTTTTTCGCGGCTTGCGTTGCATTTTTACCTTTTTTGTAGTAAAATTTTAAAATGTATCGAATTTCTTCATTAGATTCACTCATCTTGGCGGTACGAAAAACAAATGAAAATCACACATTTTCCTAATTTGAATTTGGAATTATGTTCTTTAATATTTAAACTTTCAATGATACCAAAACCAGCCAGATACAAATAGTATAGCCAAAGAGATTTTATTACAAGTTTATACATACTATAATGCGAAAAGACTTTTTCCCCAACCTAATATGTATACTTAAATATGCACGCCCGAATGAAAATTACCTTAAAGAAAGTACCGTATTTATCGAATTCAACCTTATTCTGCATTGTTACGGCAACTATTTTAAGTACAACCGTGGGAAGTTACATCATTTCATACCTAGCCACAGATTAAACGACGTCTTAGTAATTGCTACAAGAAAATATCAACTTTATACTCTCAAACATAATGCTTGAAATTGCTTATTGCGTTGTCGCTCCAACGCATGAATGAGATAACACATCGTGATACAACGCCCGTGCGAGCGAGACGATTGTGATGTACTGACACTGACGCGAAGCGACATGTTTATGATTAAAATAATTGTTTTTGAATGGCTTTTACGTATAAATCGAATATTTGAAAACATGATGTGTAATGAGTTTACTCACGCAAAATATGAAATCCCGTCTTTTTTTGCCGTTTCTAGCTATTGTTACCACAACTTTTGAATGCGCACTTCGGCATGTTTACGTGCCGACAGCTAATCACTTACTATGGAAAGGAACTGCACGAGTCGCGATTGAGCAGTTCTTCAGCGGCCCTCTTTTCGATCGTTCATGCGTTATCTACGTTTGGTAGTAAATCAATATCATAAACGTAGGCTAAATGATCTAAGACGTAGGTACAGTCATGGTTGATAACAATCGTCATTTTTTTGTTTTTGACAGATTTTTTTTGATTTTTTTCAAATAAGTAAATCAAAACAATCATGATATTTTTGATTTTTTAAATTTTCTTTACAAACTTCAAGGAAAAGTCACTTAACCTATTTATTTTTTTAACATCCTTTGGTAAGTTTTTATTTAAGTATTTCTGGCAACATTAATAGAAATCAGGCCAAAAAAAATTAAGCTAACAACACTCCCACCCACGTCACGTCAATCAAGTAATAGAAAACACGGAATTCCCCAAATCGTGCGTGCTAAGATAAAAATCGTTTAGTGTTGATATTGAATTGGAGTTATGGTGTAAATATAATATCATTAACAGTTTTTTTAAATATCTTCCTAATACTAAAAAAATCATTTTTGATTTAAATCATTGATTTGTTAAAATAAATTCAATCATTAATTAAAATCAACCCTGGGTACAGTACAGTAAAATTGTTATTTAAGGCCATTTGATTTTGATCACAAGAATTTTTAGCATGACCCAAACTGTGGGTTACGTCAATGTCTCGATCTCCGCTATTGGGCTAAGGCTGATATTAGACTATCATTTAGATATGATCATAGATGTAGGGATCATATTTAAATGAATAACCTATGATGGTGTAATAACAAAATATGAATAATATTGTCTATGATCATATTTATGGTATCCTATTTGACAGTCTGTGTACAATTAGGATCATTTTTAACCTCAACTATGCAAATATCCCAAACAATCTCTATTTATTTACTTTATGATTCGAAATATGTGAAAGATCTCTCGAGGATGGCATGTTCAAAATCCAAGAGTTTCGACTGGAATATCGAAACAACGAAAATATTGATAAGTCTTTACAAGGAAAACGGGAACGGAAAAAAATAAACAACAATTTTATGCACTACATGTTTCTGGTATTATTAATGATAATGTGCATTGGGGAATTCTGGTTTGAAACTGTAAGCTGGAAAAAGTTTCTTCGGTAGCTAAATATTTCAGAATTACTAATAATCGATCTTTTGCACTAATTGGGCATCTAAAAAGAGTTTATTGCTTAGATATTATTGGTGCCACCTTTGACAGAATATAGTTAAATACTATATCATTCATTCGGAGGTAAATTTTGTAAGACTTTATATCTTCTAAGTTCCTTGAGTAAAGTGTTATGGATCCCTCTCTCTGAACGCCTTGCTATCCATGATCTAATCCAAATACGTCTTTTGTTTTTTGTTTTATTTTTAACAGTTTTCTTTATCTTTAAAGCAATTAATAAAATTGCACTCATACCAACGGAAAACGCGGCTAAATCGGAATTCATCATGATTAAATATGACGTTTTTATGACCAGTGGGGCTAGCACGCAGGAGAATCGAAAATCGAATCGAAATCCGAATCGAGGAGTTTGTATGGCAATTTTATTAGTTCTGCTACTCACCGCCGTGGCGCTAATAAAATTGCCATACAAACTCCTCGATTCGGATTTCGATTCGATTTTCGATTCTCCTGCGTGCTAGCCCCACTGAGTGTAATAAGTAAAAATGATGAACAGCATCATATAAATATGATTCTAGTATTTGATAGATATTAAATCATATATAAATGATTAAAAAATGATAGTCTAATATCGGCCTAATTAAGAGTCTTCGGGTTTTCGGGAAGTACCAGTTGACCGAGACATCGCTAAGTTTTGCTACTTATAGCAAAACTTCTCTAGAACAATATTATAAGATGTTCACGCTCGAGGAAGAGCGAGTGGCGGCACTGCATTCTAGTCTGTGCAGTGACAGCTTTTTTGGCGGCCGGCCGCATGTGATATGTCAGTTGAGTCGAGTCGAAATGTCATGACATGCTTAGAGGTTATGTGCGGGCCGGAATAAAATATAATACACAATATTCAAGCAAATAGTGATTTGCGCGGCGCACCTAATATCGGGGTGCGAAAGCCCGCTTTGTGTTGTGCAAGGTGTCAAAATCGCGTGTGTGAGTCGTGGTGGCCTAATAGGCCTTTGTAGTGCTCCGGTCTCCCCCGGTGGATCCACTGCAGAACTTCAGGAGCCGCGACTTCCTTCGAGCTAGCTCAGGAAGTCCACCGGCTACGGAGGAGACGGACGGAGACAAAGGGAATCGGGGTAAGCCACAATGCTTTCTATGAGCGGGTAGTAGGGCATCAGCAATCAACCCAAAATTCCTTACTCGGTGAAACGCCGACGTGGTGGAGTCTACTTGGGGCACCACCATCTTTTGGTAGCAGAGCGTGGTTCTTAGATTTGAGTATTTGATTAGTATTGTACAATTAATATTGTAATCTTGTTGGTTTTCCAAACGGGCAATACATATTAATTGGTTTTGATTGCTGATTTTAAACCGACTACAATCTCATTTGTGGACCGATCTCCTCAACTAATTGTCATTGTATATGAAAAATTGGGGTTAAATGCCTTTTGTTGTTCTAGTTAAGTTCTAGCATTTACCTATATTTGATTTTGGTTTGTTTTTTCATATCTTTGTTTTGCCCTTGACTATTTTGTTTGTTAAGTTGTAAACTTATAATTGAATTTAATTTGTTTAAAAGATTTTGCTGCTAAATGACTTTGCTGTTGTTGTAATACACTATTTTGCTGTGTTAAGTTTTAGCATTTACATTTGATTTTGTTTTGTTTGCCTTTGAATATTATGTTTGTTAAGTTATTGACTTAATGCTTGAATTTAATTTGTTTGAAAAATTCTGTTGTTAAATGCCTTTGTTGTTCTAGTTAAGTTCTAGCATTTACACTTGATTTTGGTTTGTTTATATATTTTGTTCTGCCTTTGAAGTTCCTCCCGATCTGTTTTATTGTCTGCGGTTGTCGTCTGTTTGTCCGTGTATTATTATAGTGTTTATTAATTTTGGTGCAAAATGGTCCCGCCAGTCAGCCCGCTTAGTGGTGCCCGCGCGGGTGCACAAAAGATTTTGAGATGGTTTGCTAGTGCCGTCGCTTTGGTAGACCGACCAGACCGAGAACAGGCTTTGTTAATTCGGCATGAGGGAGTACCTGCTCGCTTGAAGGAATTGGAGCAGCTTTTCGTTGCTCATCAACAATATCTGCTCGACCACCCAGCCGAGGGTGCCGCTGAGTTGCGGGCAGTCGACCAATTTAATGCCGATTATGATCAATGTTTTGAACAGGCGGATGTGATCATAAACAAGGCTCAGGCTATCCTATTCGCCCGGAGGGGTGAGTCGTGCACGCCCGGGGAGGTCAAGCCTACCCCGGCCGGCTTGCTGGGCAGACTGCCCACTTTAGACATCCCAACCTTTGATGGGAACTTGGCTGCTTGGATGGGGTTCATTAACCTCTTTGATAGCCTGGTCAACTCCAGGGACGACCTGTTCCCTAGCCAGAAATTGGCCTATTTGCTCTCTGCCTTACGTGGAGAGGCTGGTGTACTTGTCCAGCATCTACCTGTCAATGATGACAGTTATGATATTGCAAGGGCGTTGTTGACCGCCCGATATCAGAATGTTCGCTTGCTAGCGGACACACATGTGGCTGCCATTTTAGGACTGCCACGAGTATCGCGGGTCTCCTCATTAAGGAAGGAGATTTTGAACCCGCTGCTAAGCGCCATTAACGCGCTCAAACGACTTGATCTACCGGTGGACCAGTGGTCCTTTATTTTGCTCCACCTCATCCTCGATAAGCTTCCCATGGAGATGAAGGGACGCTTCGAACAAAGGTACGGGGGCAATAGTGCCTCGTACCTCCCCCCCTTCTCGGATCTCCTCAGATTTTTGGAGGATGAGTGTCGGATGACCGACCACTTGGATCTGGCTCCTATACCGGGACCGAGTGCAGGTCGCTATGAGGCGACCCGGACAGCGCCACGGAGAGAGCGCCGCCCGTACAAGCAGTATACTGCAGTGCGGCAGAACTCTCCACACGGGGAGAGGCCGATGCCTTGCAAGTGTTGCAAGCGGGATGGCCATCGTTTGCCGGCCTGTCCCAAATTTGTTGGCCTACGCACCGAGGGGCGTAGGAATATGGCCAAGCAGCGGAATTGGTGCTACCGCTGCCTGGGGGCCCATATGGCATCGGCTTGCCCCCACCCACGAGATTGCCACTGTTGTGGAGGGGCCCATCACCCCCTCTTATGTTTTAATAATAGAGACACTCGTGAGGTGGTGAGAGAGAGGGACTCGCACACGGGCGGGGGCCCTCGTAGGTCACCCACATCTCCGAGGAGATCGGAGGGGCGTGCCACCCCTCCGCGGAGATTGGACAGGCGCCCCCCCTCCAGTGAGAGGATTGGGCGCCCCACCCCCCCTACGGGCGGGGGGGATCGACGCGCCGCTTATGAGGCGCCACCGCGGGATTGGGCCGCGGTTATTAGGGAGCCACGCCGGGAGCCGATACGCTTCTCTCCCCCTATGATGGAGAGACCTCGTTTATCACGGGCTCCCCCAACCTTCGCCCATCATGGGCACCGCCCGGCCCCCCGATGCAGCTTTGGTCGGGGTGTGTACGTGCCGGATTGGGACCCGCTCGAGCGCCTTGAGCGCCCTATTCCTCCGCCGCGCACGCATTTTTCTTCGGACCCCCCTTCCCCCCCGTTGCGGGGAATGCGGGAGGATTTTCACTAAACCAACTGTCGGCTGCAACCCCCCCACAGGAGCAGGTGCTGTTACCAACAGCCTCCGTACAGGTGTGGGGCCCGAGGGGCACCTTTGTTTTAGTTCGCGCCCTTTTGGATACGGGAGCTCAGGGTTGCATTGCCTTCAGCTGGCTGGTCCGGCAGTTGAGTTTGAACACATCTCCATACCTTGAATCGGTACGAGGAATCGGAGACCTGCGGATCCCGGATCCGATCGGTCAGGTTTTGTTCTCCTTCTCCGCCCACTTCTCTTCAGCGCCCAAAATTGGCGCTACCGCGATTGTTTATGAGAAGGTTGTGGGTCAGCTTCCGCAACAGCACGTTTCGCGCGCTGTCGTTGATGCGACATCAGGATTGACCTTGGCTGACCCTTCCTTCCACCGAACCGGTCCGATTCACTTATTGCTCGGTGCCGATGTTCTAGGCCGCGTGTATTGTGGGAAGAGAAGAGAGTTACAGAAGGGTGGGCTGGTAGCCTTATCTACATCGCTTGGGTTTGTAGTGATGGGACCAGTTAGGCATAACCCACCATCTCCATCGGTGGACAGTTACATAACTGTTAGCTCCACCTTATCGGATGTCCTTCAACGGTTTTGGGAGGTGGAAGAGCCACCTACCGTGAAGCGAGTGAACCCCTTGGAAGAGGAGTGTGAGTTGTTCTACCAGAACAATACAGGTCGCCTTCACTCGGGACGGCTGATCACTCGTTTGCCCTTTTTGTCAGTTCGCCCCTCACTTGGCAGCTCCCGGCCGTTGGCCGAGAAGCGGCTGCTGTCCATGGAGCGTCGTATGAGTAGGAACTCCGACCTCAAACAGAAGTATGTCGACTTCATGCGAGAATATGAGCAACTGGGGCACATGTCGGTCTCGCGACTGGACTGGCGAAACGAGGAACATAATTTTCTTCCTCACCACGCGGTTTTGAAACCTTCCACTGGGAAGATACGCGTTGTTTTTGATGGGTCAGCTCCTACGTCTACCGGAGTGTCGCTGAATCAATGTCTGCATGCTGGACCGAAGTTGCACCACGAGGTGGGTGATATATTGACCAACTTCCGTCGCCATGCCGTCGTCTTTGTGACCGATATCCGGATGATGTTTCGGCAGACTGTGATTCACCCGGACGATAGGCGATATCAGCTCATATTATGGAGGGAGGATCCCAGAGATCCCATGCTGGTCTACGAGCTGAACACCAATACATACGGTTTGCGTTCGAGCCCCTTTGTGGCAATTCGCTCACTTGTGGAACTCGCTGAACGTGAGCGGTTACGATACCCTCGCGCATCCTTGGTTCTCAAGGAGGATGCATTTGTGGATGATATTTGTACGGGCTCCTCTAGTGTCGAGGAAGCCTTGATTTTGCGAGATGAACTAATTGCTCTTCTCGGGGCTGGTGGTTATGAACTGAGGAAGTGGATGTCCAACTCACCTCAGCTTTTGTGTGACTTGCCAGACGACCACCAGCAGGAGCCTCATATTTTTGAGAATGCCAACACTCCAGATTTACTGTCTGTTTTGGGAGTGCAATACAGACCTGTCCAGGACACGTTCACCTATCGATTGGAGCTGCCAAGCCCCAAGGTCTGGACGAAACGGTTGGTTTTGTCTACAGTAGCTCGTACCTTTGACCCAAATGGCTGGATTAGTCCCGTAGTGTTTTGGATGAAGTGCTTCCTACAGGAACTTTGGTCAGCCGAAGTGTCGTGGGATGAGCCCCTCTCGGGCCGTTTGCTGCGAGATTGGGAGTCCTTCATGTCGTCTCTCCCCGACATTAACCGGGTTAGTATCCCTAGACATATACTGCCTAAGGGACGGTTTACGGCCAGCCTTCATGGCTTTTGTGACGCGTCTGAGAGTGGATACGCAGCCGTCGTATATATCCGGACGGTCGATGATAGAGGAGCTGTTAAGCTCCACTTGCTAATTGCTAAAAGTAAGGTTGCTCCACTTCGGACTCGATTAACGATTCCGAAGTTAGAATTGTCTGGAGCTACTCTTCTGGTTCGTTTGATGAACCACGTTGTTGACACCCTGGGACGTAGTGTGGACTTTGAGTCGCTCTTTGCTTGGTCCGACAGTCAGGTTGTCCTGTGTTGGATTAAGAACTCCGTCCACTCCCTGGAAGTATTTGTGGCCAATCGGGTATCCCAAATACAGGCCTCGAAGGCCACGTTGATTTGGCGCCACGTGCCAGGTGAAATAAACCCTGCTGACTGTGCATCACGTGGCAGCGAAGCCCCTCAGCTTATTGACCACACTCTGTGGTGGGGTCCCGAATGGTTGTTACAACCGTCTTGGCCTTCCACACCAGCTGTGGTGAAGGTACCAAATCCGGGCTTGCGTGTTCACGCTGTCGAGACTATGGCGGCTCCAGAGCGGGAATTTTTATTAGACCGCTACAGTTCTCTGGACAAGTTGCTCGGCGTGACCGCTTGGATAAGAAGATTTATTCGAAATTGTCGCCGGCCTCAGGACAAAGATTTGTGTCCGGTCCTCTCACCGCAGGAGCGCCAAGATGCTCTTCTGCATTGGGTGCGTATGACCCAGTCTAGAGCGTTTGAACCGGAACTTAAGATTTTCCGTACCGGGACGTCCAAATTGAAGGGACCCTTGGTGCGTTTGACTCCCTTTCTGGATGATAAAGGATTGTTGCGTGTAGGAGGCCGATTGAGGCACGCTAACTTGCCTTATAGATCACGTCATCCCCTGTTGCTCCCCAAGGACGGACCATTGGTGCGATTGTTGATCATTGATCGCCATGTGAAGAATGCTCATGCCGGATGTAATGCATTGACCGCGCTCCTCCAACGGGAGTTTTGGATTTTGTCAGCGCGAAGAATAATCCGATCTGTTATCTTTCGATGTCTGCCCTGCTATCGTTTACGCCCCGAGACGATGCAGCCCCAAATGGGTGATTTGCCTGCTGATCGTGTGAATGAATCGATGACCTTCTTAGGAGTTGGAACTGATTTCGCGGGACCGTTCACTATAAAAACGTCGCGACTCCGTAATGCTAAGACTGAAAAGGCTTACTTGTGTGTGTTTGTTTGTTTGGCCACTAAAGCCGTTCATTTGGAGGTGGTGAGTGCGCTCACCATGGACGCTTTCTTAGCAGCGTTAGGCAGATTTGTCTCCCGCCGGGGACTGCCTTCTCTAATTCGGTCCGATTGTGGGACGAACTTCAAGGGCACTGATAGACATATAAGAGAAGTTTGTGAATTTTTAGATAAAAATAATATTGAGATCGGATCCACACTCTCCCGTAGGGGGGTAACATGGCGATACTCCCCGCCGTCTTGCCCTCACTGGGGAGGGATTTTTGAATCTGTTGTAAAGGCCGCCAAGACTCACCTTCGCCGCGTTATTGGGGAGACTATTCTCACGTTCGAGGAACTCGCGACGGTGTTTCATAAGATTGAGGCGGTTCTCAACTCGCGTCCGTTATGTCCGTTGTCTACGAACGCGTCGCGAACGATTTGCAGGCCCTCACGCCGGGCCATTTCTTGATAGGCAGACCACTTAACGCCCTGCCCGAGTATCCTTATAGAGATGTCAATCCAGGACGCCTTTCGCGGTTTGAGTTGCTCCAGCAGCTTACCCAGAGCTTCTGGCGCCGCTGGCACCTTGAATACTTACACATTTTGCAACAGCGCGTTAAGTGGTCAGATAAGACAAACCCACCGAGGGTTGGAGACCTCGTGTTAGTGAAGGACCCAAACCTGCCACCCTTACGTTGGCGTCGCGGACGCATTGTCCAACTTACTCTAGGGTCTGATGGTGTGCCCAGGTTTGCCGAGGTCCTAGTTGGGGATTCTGTTTTGAAGCGCGCGGTCGCTACTCTTTCTCGCCTCCCCTTAGACTGATTTGGCGGACAGTCCGGGACTGTCCGGAGCGGGGGGATGTTCACGCTCGAGGAAGAGCGAGTGGCGGCACTGCATTCTAGTCTGTGCAGTGACAGCTTTTTTGGCGGCCGGCCGCATGTGATATGTCAGTTGAGTCGAGTCGAAATGTCATGACATGCTTAGAGGTTATGTGCGGGCCGGAATAAAATATAATACACAATATTCAAGCAAATAGTGATTTGCGCGGCGCACCTAATATCGGGGTGCGAAAGCCCGCTTTGTGTTGTGCAAGGTGTCAAAATCGCGTGTGTGAGTCGTGGTGGCCTAATAGGCCTTTGTAGTGCTCCGGTCTCCCCCGGTGGATCCACTGCAGAACTTCAGGAGCCGCGACTTCCTTCGAGCTAGCTCAGGAAGTCCACCGGCTACGGAGGAGACGGACGGAGACAACGGGAATCGGGGTAAGCCACAATGCTTTCTATGAGCGGGTAGTAGGGCATCAGCAATCAACCCAAAATTCCTTACTCGGTGAAACGCCGACGTGGTGGAGTCTACTTGGGGCACCACCATAAGAATATTTCTTAGTTTCTTAAAAATTGCGATATTACCGAAAGTCGGAGAGCCTCGCGTTTGATATGTTTGAGTTTCTTTTAATGTTCTTTCATCTAACAACGCCTCGTTACACGACTATGTAATCTTTTATTTCATCTTTATCGTACCTACAATATTTGATGAGATGTGTACAAAAGGCGAACGTAATGATTGAGGCATTCGCTCTTCCAGTAAATGGAAAAAAAGCATGAGAATTATATTCAGTTCATGCAAAGAAACCATTATATGTATAAAGAACCATATACATGTCGATATATGGAAACATATAGAAATAAAACACCTACATTATAACAGATTCGAGAAAGTGTCTTTGGATTTGATTCTTGAAAGATGCCTTATACTACAAGCTGATCTATATTTAGGATAGAGCTAAGTTATTCCACAAACGCATAGCGGAAAGTGTGAAGGATTCAGAGGCGAACTCGTTCATGTGTCGGAAACTATAAGATGAAAGATGTTGAGTGAAACTACTGAAACATTTCGAAACAAGATGGTGACGTGACGACTGATATACTTGTATGTAATGCTGTCAAAAGAGATCATAACGAGCTTGGAATCAAGGATATTCCTTTCCAACAATTTACGTCATTATAATATACACCTTTCGCAAGCGTCGTGCTATCAGCGCGGTCACAGAATACAGCTACGTTCTGTAAGCACGGCTAATGACTAGATTCCGTTTGCAAAATAACTTGCGACAGAATTCACATGGATGGCCGGTAAGATAACAATAACACTTTTGTTCGGTCAATTTATTTTAATTCACACTGTATATGTGTCTACGTATTCTGCGTTCGTGTGTGGCGAATCTTAGTGAATATGTTACGTCGACGAAGTTCCGGATTTTTACGGAATCATTTTTAACTGGAATCGGCGCCGTGACTATTTTGAATGTTAATTTTATTATTCGATTTCAACGAAATCAATAAATTTTTACCGGAAGGAGACTCCGTACCAGGGTCGCCTGTTTGGGTACCTCCGTCTTACCTATTTTTGTTGCAAAGGAGCAGTGCTTGCATTGCTGTTCCGATTTGAAGGGCTGTGAAATTACTGGGTATCGTGACTTTACATCTTATGTCACAAGTTGGCAACGTTTTTTTTCATCAACAGCTCTATACGTCCCCCACCGAGGGGCTCGAGCCTACCTTAAACTAGGACGATTAGGCCTTAGTCAACCACGCTGGCCAAGTGCGGGTTGGTCGACTTCACACACATCCTGTAAAGAAATTCTTTCTTCACAGGTGTGTGCAGGTTTCCTCATGATGTTTTCCTTCACCGTAAAAGCGTCGAATAAACGTACATATGAATTCAAAATTTGAAAATACATTGGTACGTGGCGGAGTTCGAAAAGCTACCTCCCGATTGGAAGGCGACAGCCTTACGCACTACGCCATCGACGCTTCGTACGCTTTGGCATTTGGCATATTGGCAACGTACGCTGTGGTAATTGTGGGGGTCAAATTCAAAAATCTTTATTTAACATAGGCCTTTTTACAGGCACTTATTGACGTCAAAACAAAGTAAAGCATTCTAATTTAAAGGAAACATATTAACTTTGTATAATATGTGCATACATCCTGAATATACTCAAGATGTCTGCAAATACAAGTAGGAATGAAAAAAAAAGCTGACTCTACACCAGTTCGAAAATTGGGAAAGCCTTCTCGAGAAGAACAGACAATAAACTTGAAAGGTCAAAATTTTTTAAATCGCCATCTACAATTTTGGTTTTGGTTTGTAAATTGTCAAATTTGTGTTTTGGTTTGTAGAGTCAACTTTTTTTTTTCATTCCTACTTGTATTTGCAGAGACATCTTGAGTATATTTAGGATGTATGCACATACAAGGTTAATAAGATTTCTTTAAATTAGATTGTTTTGCTTTGTTTTGACGTCAATAAGTGCCTGTTAAGGCCTATGTTGAATAAAGATTTTTGAATTTGAAGTTACAGCTTTTTTGCGAATTTCACAAGAACTACACTAACTAACAGTACAAATAGTTCTATATACTCGTAGGTGACTGTTACCACTTACCATCAGGTGGGCAGTGTGCTTGTTTGTCAACTTAGTTGTATAAAAAAAATCGAACCCAGATGAAGATCGTCGAGCGCTCGGTGCTAGACAAATGATTCAAAATAGGACTCCCGCCCCCAAATTGACAAATGTCGGATGGTGGATTCGATTCGGAAAGTCACGTCCCGTCTCGCTTTGATGCACCGCAACAAAAAGCGACAGGAATAGAGAGAGTTTCCGTGATCCGCGACTTCCGATTCCCGTTTTCCGACAGTTGTGAATAAGGGGGGCCGGTCTCCTAGGTCTCATTTATAAATCTAATGAATAAGATTAAACAACGAACATCATGCTGGTTTTGAAATTTTTTTAAGGTAATTATAACTTGTAAATATCTCATACTAGTGCTAAACTACAAAAACTTCGAACACATCCCACGAATAGATACTACGTCTGGGTTTCCGCTTGCCACTATGTGTTAAGTGCCTACACCAAGTGCTTCACCTGGGTGGATGTCATTACCGTGAATTTGATTTGGTATGAGGATGGAAACTACAAATTATAGTATTTGCACCCCGGTATTTATCGACTTGTCGGGATAAGCAGCCTCCTTAGACAAGATGTCTTTCAATAATCGCTAACGCAATCGCTAAATGTACAATGTATGAGATTTGACAATTGCGCTCGAAAGCTAAGCGAGGGCTTATGTCAAATCGCATACATTTTCCTTCTAGCGATTGCGTTAGCGATTATCGAAATACGTCTTGTCTAGGGGGGCTGGTCAGGCCAGTCCGACATACACTTCTCTCTCACTATTTTCCTGCGGAAATTAGCAAAGGAAAAGCATAGGAAAAGATATTGAGATGTTGTCACGAGCAATGAGAATTTCTTAGAGGAGCTACTTTTTCAAGCTTGTCTTTTGTATTTGGTTGTTAGGAGCGTGTTCAGTACCTTCCAAATGTAGTTGTTCGGTTGTTATTTAACTCGCTCTGAAGTGTTGAACGCATTGCAACAATAATATATTTTATCTCCTTCTTTCACATGAATATTTCATTTCTCTCCTCGTCTAGCAGATAACGTAATAGGTTATGTCCCCTTAAAAAATCCTATCTCTAGTTTTTACCCATTGATACAAAATATTCGGATGATAACGTGTGTAAACTTTATGTCAACCCCTGGGAAACCGATATCGAATCCAAGCTTAGAGACTCCAAGGGATCGATATCGTCCACTTTGGAAATCCCTGCTAAGGTATAGAGCGAAAAGTTGTACTTAGCTTAGCGCAAAGACTGACGCGCCCCAAAGCCCCAACTACTGCTAAAGTAACTGTGAGCAGGTAGAGGCAAATAAAAATTGATGACACATAGCTGAAGAAGTGTGAATATTAATTTGGCTAACAATTTAAAAGTAAAAAACCCAACCAACCTCTCTAGTGCACTTGATGGTAATGTGACAGTGGGGCGGTACCCTGTTCACGGTGTCGTTCGCTTTGTCGCCGTCCTCTCCATCTTCCGACCTGCAAGTAGTTAATGACATGTTATTACATATTGCGCTGTGTTCATGGACCAACTTATGTTTGTCGAATGGTTAAAACATCGGAGAGGGAGCCGTTGCTGCATCAATAAAGTTCTCCTTAGCAAAGGTAATGGCAAAATATCCACCGCTTCCTTCCCAATGTTGTAAAAGCCAAGAGCCGATCAACGGCCGATTTCAAAACCCTATCTATCTCTGGATTTGATTACCTACTGGAGATAGAATTTTGACGTATATTGTATGGAGCTAGTGTCAAGTGCCTATCGCTAGTAACCAAATCTACAGATAGAATATTGAAATAGTGCTATATACGCATTTTGTATGTGATGTGATCCTATATCTTGGTTCCACGTGGTAGCAAGTCTGTGAGTTTATCTTTGTATCATCCCTTTTTAAGCGACTTCAAAAAGGAGGAAGTCAGAAGGAGGAGGTCTCAATTCAAGTGTATGTTCGCTTTTTGTATGTTTGTTGCGCGATTTTCAAAATTCTTTTTGTATTCGAAAGATAACTGAGGTGGTCTCATTGTTACCAAAACAGGGTCTCGTGATGGGAGCTCAAAAAATCGAGGGGAACCCTTTAATTTTATAGGCACATCCAAAGCGTTTTTTCTGAAGTAATTCAGTTTCGGTATTAATAATAATAATATTCTTTATTGCACACAAAAACAGCTTAAGTAGTAGGGAACACAGAAATACACGAGAACATTCAACCGTGTTGAGCTAAGGATGGAAGGATCTTTGACTTTAAATTTACTATTGAATGCATAATTATAATAATATAACCTTTGAGGTGTTGTGGTAGTGGTTTGCTTTCATATATATTTTATTAGGTGCAAATATTTCTCCTTAAAATTTCACTCTTTCGCTCTCACTCATACCAATATCATTAGTACAGGACGATCGATCCAAGGTCGTTGGCTCACAAAATATAATAAAGGCCCGGACCACGAGTCTTGTGGTGAATAGAATTAAAAAAAAGGAAGTTGGCCACAACATCAAATGGTCCGAATGCCCAATCAAAAAAAAAGTTGAAAGTGTCATTGTTTGCATATTTCCATACGATTAAGCATTTAGATCAGTCAGCCCTTAGACGAGCTGGCTTTCACGCGATTACGATTTCACTTTTCACTGTCGAGATAATATGCCACTCGCCGCGGGCGCACTTTGTGGCGCTAACGATAATGGCTTTAGAAAAGCGCTTGTAGTTGCCGACATTAATGTTCCATTTAAAAAATATCTAGCGATAGTCAAATGCTTAGTGCTGAGGTTGTTTGATTTGATCTCATGTCCCTACCTACATGCCGAGGATACCTCGCGGTCTCTGAATTACCGGCGACTCGCGATACATCTCTGAATTACCTCCATGTGAAACAAATGTGGCATGCGAAACAAATTGAGTCTTATTTGTCCAGTAGAGTCCAGAAAGTTGTCATTAACAAATCTAAGTCTGCTGGTGCACCCATAATTATGGGTGTGCCTCAGGGCTCGATATTGGGACCTTTGCTTTTCTTAATTTACATTAACGACCTCCCACACTTCACTAATAGTTTGTGCGATACGGTGCTATTTGCAGATGATACTTCTTTAATATTTAAGGTTGACAGAGGAAACGGAAATACTGACGTTGTAAATAGTACTCTCTCTAAAGTATTGCATTGGTCCACCATAAATAATTTATCATTAAATTCAAGTAAAACTAAATGTATTAAATTCTCATTGCCAAATGTAAGAAAAGTTGATACTATTGTGCAAATGAACAACCAAATTGTTGAATTCGTCGATATTACAAAATTTTTGGGTGTTCACGCTCGAGGAAGAGCGAGTGGCAACACAGCATTTTAGTATGTGGCGGCCGGCCGCCACATACTAAAATGATGTCAGTTGAGTTGAGTCGAAATGTCACGACATTGAATTAGGTTAGGATGATGTCCGGGCATCCATAAAATATAATACACAATATTCAAGCATTATAGTGATTTGCGCGGCGCACCTAATATCGGGGTGCGAAAGCCCGCTTTGTGTTGTGCAAAAGAGTGCCCGCTTTGTGTTATCGTCGCGTGTGTGAGCCGTGGTGGCCTAATAGGCAAGTGTACCATCCGGTTCGGTCAGACAGCAGAACTTCAGGAGCCGCGACTTCCTTCGAGCTAGCTCAGGAAGTCCACCGGCTACATACGGAGACCAATCGGATCCAGGGTAAGTAATACCAATGTTTCTATGAGCTGGTAGTAGGGTACAAAAATCAGCAAGCAATATAAGTCGGTGAATCGCCGACGTGGTGGTGTCTACCTTGGGCACCACCATCTCTTGGTAGCAGAGCGTGGTTTTTAGATTTGAGTGGTTGATTAGTATTGTACAATTAATATTGTAATCTTGTTGGTTGTCCAAATGGGCAATACATATTAATTGGTTTTGATTGCTGATTTTAAACCGACTACAATCTCATTTGTGGACCGATCTCCCTAACTAGTTGTCATTGTCATTGTATATGAAAAATTGGGGTTAAATGCCTTTGTTGTTCTAGTTAAGTTCTGGCATTTACCTATATTTGATTTTGGTTTGTTTTTTCATATCTTTGTTTTGCCCTTGAATATTTTGTTTGTTAAGTTGTAAACTTATACTTGAATTTATTTTGTTTAAAAAATTTTGCTGCTAAATGACTTTGCTGTTGTTGTAATACACTATTTTGCTGTGTTAAGTTTTAGCATTTACATTTGATTTTGTTTTGTTTGCCTTTGAATATTATGTTTGTTAAGTTATTGACTTAATGCTTGAATTTAATTTGTTTGAAAAATTCTGTTGTTAAATGCCTTTGTTGTTCTAGTTAAGTTCTAGCATTTACACTTGATTTTGGTTTGTTTATATATTTTGTTCTGCCTTTGAAATTCCTCCCGATCTGTTTTATTGTCTGCGGTTGTCGGTCTGTTTGTCCGTGTATTATTATAGTGTTTATTAATTTTGGTGCAAAATGGTCCCGCCAGTCAGCCCGCTTAGTGGTGCCCGCGCGGGTGCACAAAGGATTTTGAGATGGTTTGCTAGTGCCGTCGCTTTGGTAGACCGACCAGACCGAGAACAGGCCTTGTTAATTCGGCATGAGGGAGTACCGGCTCGCTTGAAGGAATTGGAGCAGCTTTTCGTTGCTCATCAACAATATCTGCTCGACCACCCAGCCGAGGGTGCCGCTGAGTTGCGGGCAGTCGACCAATTTAATGCCGATTATGATCAGTGTTTTGAACAGGCGGATGTGATTATAAACAAGGCTCAGGCAATCCTATCCGTCCGGAGGGGTGAGTCGTGCACGCCCGGGGAGGTCAAGCCTACCCCGGCCGGCTTGCTGGGCAGACTGCCCACTTTAGACATCCCAACCTTTGATGGGAACCTGGCTTCTTGGATGGGGTTCATTAACCTCTTTGATAGCCTGGTCCACTCGAGGGACGACCTGTTCCCTAGCCAGAAATTGGCCTATTTGCTCTCTGCCTTACGTGGAGAGGCTGGTGTGCTTGTCCAGCATCTACCTGTCAACGATGACAGTTATGAGATTGCAAGGGCGTTGTTGACCGCCCGGTATCAGAATGTTCGCTTGCTAGCGGACACACATGTGGCTGCCATTTTAGGGCTGCCACGAGTATCGCGGGTCTCCTCATTGAGGAAGGAGATTTTGAACCCGCTGCTAAGCGCTATTAATGCGCTCAAACGACTTGATCTACCGGTGGACCAGTGGTCCTTTATTTTGCTCCACCTCATCCTCGATAAGCTTCCCATGGAGATGAAGGGGCGCTTTGAACAAAGGTATGGGGGCAATAGTGCCTCGTACCTCCCCCCCTTCTCGGATCTCCTCAGATTTTTGGAGGATGAGTGTCGGATGACCGACCACTTGGATCTGGTTCCTATACCGGGACCGAGTACAGGCCGCTATGAGGCGACCCGGGCAGCGCCACGGAGAGAGCGCCGCCCGTACAAGCAGTATACTGCAGTGCGGCAGAACTCTCCACATGGGGAGAGGCCGATGCCTTGCAAGTGTTGCAAGCGGGATGGCCATCGTTTGCCGGCCTGTCCCAAATTTGTTGGCCTACGCACCGAGGGGCGTAGGAATATGGCCAAGCAGCGGAATTGGTGCTACCGCTGCCTGGGGGCTCATATGGCATCGGCTTGCCCCCACCCACGAGATTGCCACTGTTGTGGAGGGGCCCATCACCCCCTCTTGTGCTTTAATAATAAAGACACTCGTGAGGTGGTGAGAGAGAGGAACTCGCACACGGGCGGGGGCCCTCGTAGGTCACCCACATCTCCGAGGAGATCGGAGGGGCGTGCCACTCCTCCGCGGAGATTGGACAGGCGCCCCCCCTCCCGTGAGAGGATTGGGCGCTCCACCCCCCCTACGGGCGGGGGGGATCGACGCGCCGCTTCTGAGGCGCCACCGCGGGATTGGGCCGCGGTTATTAGGGAGCCACGCCGGGAGCCGATACGCTTCTCTCCCCCTCTGATGGAGAGACCCCGTTTGTCACGGGCTCCCCCAACTTTCGCCCATCATGGGCACCGCCCGGCCCCCCGATGCCGCTTTGATCGGGGCCAGTACGTGCCGGATTGGGACCCGCTCGAGCGCCTTGAGCGCCCTATTCCTCCGCCGCGCACGCATTTTTCTTTGGACCCCCCTTCCCCCCCGTTGCGGGGAATGCGGGAGGATTTTCATTAAACCAACTGTCGGCTGCAACCCTCCCACAGGAGCAGGTGCTGTTACCAACAGCCTGCGTACAGGTGTGGGGCCGGAGGGGCACCTTTGTTTTAGTTCGCGCTCTTTTGGATACGGGAGCTCAGGGTTGCATTGCCTCCAGCTGGCTGGTCCGGCAGTTGAGTTTGAACACATCTCCATACCTTGAATCGGTACGAGGAATCGGAGACCTGCGGATCCCGGATCCGATCGGTCAGGTTTTGTTCTCCTTTTCCCCCCACTTCTCTTCAGCGCCCAAAATTGGCGCTACCGCGATTGTTTTTGAGAAGGTTGTTGGTCAGCTTCCGCAACAGCACGTTTCGCGCGCTGTCGTTGATGCGAC
Source organism: Schoenobius gigantellus (assembly GCA_963935595.1). Classification (NCBI taxonomy): domain Eukaryota; kingdom Metazoa; phylum Arthropoda; class Insecta; order Lepidoptera; family Crambidae; genus Schoenobius; species Schoenobius gigantellus. Next base: position 5,699,657 of record OZ012555.1, on the reverse strand, counting down.
ATCAGGATTGACCTTGGCTGACCCTTCCTTCCACCGAACCGGTCCGATTCACTTATTGCTCGGTGCCGATGTTCTAGGCCGCGTGTATTGTGGGAAGAGAAGAGAGTTACAGAAGGGTGGGCTGGTAGCCTTATCTACATCGCTTGGGTTTGTAGTGATGGGACCAGTTAGGCATAACCCACCATCTCCATCGGTGGACAGTTACATAACTGTTAGCTCCACCTTATCGGATGTCCTTCAACGGTTTTGGGAGGTGGAAGAGCCACCTACCGTGAAGCGAGTGAACCCCTTAGACGAGGAGTGTGAGTTGTTCTACCAGAACAATACAGGTCGCCTTCACTCGGGACGGCTGATCACTCGTTTGCCCTTTTTGTCAGTTCGCCCCTCACTTGGCAGCTCCCGGCCGTTGGCCGAGAAGCGACTGCTGTCCATGGAGCGTCGTATGAGTAGGAACTCCGACCTCAAACAGAAGTATGTCGACTTCATGCGAGAATATGAGCAACTGGGGCACATGTCGGTCTCGCGACTGGACTGGCGAAACGAGGAACATAATTTTCTTCCTCACCACGCGGTTTTGAAACCTTCCACTGGGAAGATACGCGTTGTTTTTGATGGGTCAGCTCCTACGTCTACCGGAGTTTCGCTGAATCAATGTCTGCATGCTGGACCGATATCCGGATGATGTTTAGGCAGACTGTGATTCACCCGGACGATAGACGATATCAGCTCATATTATGGAGGGAGGATCCCAGAGATCCCATGCTAGTCTACGAGCTGAACACCAATACATACGGTCTGCGTTCGAGCCCCTTTGTGGCAATTCGCTCACTTGTGGAACTCGCTGAACGTGAACGTTTACGATACCCTCGCGCATCCTTGGTTCTCAAGGAGGATGCATTTGTTGATGATATTTGTACGGGCTCCTCTAGTGTCGAGAAAGCCTTGATTTTGCGAGATGAACTAATTGCTCTTCTCGGGGCTGGTGGTTATGAACTGAGGAAGTGGATGTCCAACTCACCTCAGCTTTTGTGTGACTTGCCAGACGACCACCAGCAGGAGCCTCATATTTTTGAGAATGCCAACACTCCAGATTTACTGTCTGTTTTGGGAGTGCAATACAGACCTGTCCAGGACACGTTCACCTATCGATTGGAGCTGCCAAGCCCCAAGGCCTGGACGAAACGGTTGGTTTTGTCTACAGTAGCTCGTACCTTTGACCCAAATGGCTGGATTAGTCCCGTAGTGTTTTGGATGAAGTGCTTCCTACAGGAACTTTGGTCAGCCGAAGTGTCGTGGGATGAGCCCCTCTCGGGCCGTTTGCTGCGAGATTGGGAGTCCTTCATGTTGTCTCTCCCCGACATTAACCGTGTTAGTATCCCTAGACATATACTGCCTACGGGACGGTTTACGGCCAGCCTTCATGGCTTTTGTGACGCGTCTGAGAGTGGATACGCAGCCGTCGTATATATCCGGACGGTCGATGATAGAGGAGCTGTTAAGCTCCACTTGCTAATTGCTAAGAGTAAGGTTGCTCCACTTCGGACTCGATTAACGATTCCGAAGTTAGAATTGTCTGGAGCTACTCTTCTGGTTCGGTTGATGAACCACGTTGTTGACACCCTGGGACGTAGTGTGGACTTTGAGTCGCTCTTTGCTTGGTCCGACAGTCAGGTTGTCCTGTGTTGGATTAAGAACTCCGTCCACTCCCTGGAAGTATTTGTGGCCAATCGGGTATCCCAAATACAGGCCTCGAAGGCCACGTTGATTTGGCGCCACGTGCCAGGTGAAATAAACCCTGCTGACTGTGCATCACGTGGCAGCGAAGCCCCTCAGCTTATTGACCACACTCTGTGGTGGGGTCCCGAATGGTTGTTACAATCGTCTTGGCCTTCCACACCAGCTGTGGTGAAGGTACCAAATCCGGGCTTGCGTGTTCACGCTGTCGAGACTATGGCGGCTCCAGAGCGGGAATTTTTATTAGACCGCTACAGTTCTCTGGACAAGTTGCTCGGCGTGACCGCTTGGATAAGAAGATTTATTCGAAATTGTCGCCGGCCTCAGGACAAAGATTTGTGTCCGGTCCTCTCACCGCAGGAGCGCCAAGATGCTCTTTTGCATTGGGTGCGTATGACCCAGTCTAGAGCGTTTGAACCGGAACTTAAGATTTTCCGTACCGGGACGTCCAAATTGAAGGGACCCTTGGTGCGTCTGACTCCCTTTCTGGATGATAAGGGATTGTTGCGTGTAGGAGGCCGATTAAGGCACGCTAACTTGCCTTATAGATCACGTCACCCCCTGTTGCTCCCCAAGGACGGACCATTGGTGCGATTGTTGATCATTGATCGCCATGTGAAGAATGCTCATGCCGGATGTAATGCATTGACCGCGCTCCTCCAACGGGAGTTTTGGATTTTGTCAGCGCGAAGAATCATCCGATCTGTTATCTTTCGATGTCTGCCCTGCTATCGTTTACGCCCCGAGACGATGCAGCCCCAAATGGGTGATTTGCCTGCTGATCGTGTGAATGAATCGATGACCTTCTTAGGAGTTGGAACTGATTTCGCGGGACCATTCACTATAAAAACGTCGCGACTCCGTAATGCTAAGACTGAAAAGGCTTACTTGTGTGTGTTTGTTTGTTTGGCCACTAAAGCCGTTCATTTGGAGGTGGTGAGTGCGCTCACCATGGACGCTTTCTTAGCAGCGTTAGGCAGATTTGTCTCCCGCCGGGGACTGCCTTCTCTAATTCGGTCCGATTGTGGGACGAACTTCAAGGGCACTGATAGACATATAAGAGAAGTTTGTGAATTTTAGATAAAAATAATATTGAGATCGGATCCACACTCTCCCGTAGGGGGGTAACATGGCGATACTCCCCGCCGTCTTGCCCTCACTGGGGAGGGATTTTTGAATCTGTTGTAAAGGCCGCCAAGACTCACCTTCGCCGCGTTATTGGGGAGACTATTCTCACGTTCGAGGAACTCGCGACGGTGTTTCATAAGATTGAGGCGGTTCTCAACTCGCGTCCGTTATGTCCGTTGTCTACCGACGCGAACGATTTGCAGGCCCTCACGCCGGGCCATTTCTTGATAGGCAGACCACTTAACGCCCTGCCCGAGTATCCTTATAGAGATATCAATCCAGGACGCCTTTCGCGGTTTGAGTTGCTCCAGCAGCTTACCCAGAGTTTCTGGCGCCGCTGGCACCTTGAATATTTACACATTTTGCAACAGCGCGTTAAGTGGTCAGATAAGACAAACCCACCGAGGGTTGGAGACCTCGTGTTAGTGAAGGACCCAAACCTGCCACCCTTACGTTGGCGTCGCGGACGCATTGTCCAACTTACTCTAGGGTCTGATGGTGTGCCCAGGTTTGCCGAGGTCCTAGTTGGGGATTCTGTTTTGAAGCGCGCGGTCGCTACTCTTTCTCGCCTCCCCTTAGACTGATTTGGCGGACAGTCCGGGACTGTCCGGAGCGGGGGGATGTTCACGCTCGAGGAAGAGCGAGTGGCAACACAGCATTTTAGTCTGTGGCGGCCGGCCGCATGTAGATGTCAGTTGAGTTGAGTCGAAATGTCACGACATTGAATTAGGTTAGGATGATGTCCGGGCATCCATAAAATATAATACACAATATTCAAGCATTATAGTGATTTGCGCGGCGCACCTAATATCGGGGTGCGAAAGCCCGCTTTGTGTTGTGCAAAAGAGTGCCCGCTTTGTGTTATCGTCGCGTGTGTGAGCCGTGGTGGCCTAATAGGCAAGTGTACCATCCGGTTCGGTCAGACAGCAGAACTTCAGGAGCCGCGACTTCCTTTGAGCTAGCTCAGGAAGTCCACCGGCTACATACGGAGACCAATCGGATCCAGGGTAAGTAATACTAATGTTTCTATGAGCTAGTAGTAGGGTACAAAAATCAGCAAGCAATATAAGTCGGTGAATCGCCGACGTGGTGGTGTCTACCTTGGGCACCACCATTGGATATTACTCTAGATTCTAGATTGCAGTGGGATCCACATATTGAGTCCTTGGCAAACAGACTTAGTTCTGCAGCATATGCAGTAAAAAAAAATAAGACAACTTACTGATGTTGAAACGGCAAGATTAATTTACTTTAGTTATTTTCATAGCATCATGACATATGGAATACTTCTGTGGGGATCAGCTGCTAGTATAGAAAGTATTTTTGTACTTCAAAAAAGAGCGGTTCGCGCTATTTATAATTTAAGAGCAAGAGACTCTCTTAGAGATTTATTTAGAGAAATTAACATATTGACTTTAGCAGGACAGTACATTTATGAAAATTTGATTTATGTCTATAAAAATTATAATATATTTGAAACCAATTTCCAACTTCACCATTTAAACACAAGAAATAAAAATAAACTTGCCGTTCCAACGTACAGGCTCCAAAAAACTAGAAGCTCATTTATGGGGAAATGTATAACTTTTTACAACAAAGTCCCACAAATGTAACTGACTTGCCTTTTGATAAGTTTAAAGCGCATGTAAAAAAGACTCTGATGAGTAAAGGATATTATAAAGTCAACAATTACTTACAAGATGCCAATGCCTGGTGTTAATTTGAAGAAATTATTAATGATAATAATGTAAATAATCGTGTTGTTGTGTATAACTATTCATTAAGTAGTATTGGTAACGTTGTACTAAGAAGAGAACTGACAAATCTACATTTGTTATGGAAGTTGAGCTCAAATTTTTGTGTAATCAAATTCTGTAACAATACAGGGAGAAAAAAATAGCCCTTGCTGGTTCTTTCCAGTACAAGGTCTCCCGCCGTAGACTTGTGAACCATTGGCGTAGCTTCCTTGACTTTCAAAAGAGATTGTAAAATCCAAGTTGAATAAAATATTTTGATTTTGATTTTGATGCAAATGGACAAGAACGCATATGCTGAACAGTACCTCACTTACAGTAGGCAGGTAGTACATCACGGTCTACCTACATGCAGTTTCATCCAAATACCTATATGCAATAATATTATACTTAAGTACTTATATACATTGTGATTCGTTAATAAACATAGCCATTTGCATTTATATTACTCAATATACGTACACTACGGTAGTTAGACATTTTAATATGCGCAAGCAAAAGATTCGAGTTTCTCAACAGAAACTAGACATTCTACTTCAATTTTAACTCTCAAAACTAAAGCAAGACTGGTCACCGAAGAAATCAGGTCGCTGGATAGTAGACGTGACCCATTTCGATCGCCCAATACATCCGGAGCCCATTCCACTTGCCAAGATTAAAGATACTGGGATCTTTTAACGGTGGCTGCGGCTTCCTATGAACGGTCACTTTGATACAGCAATTTGTCGGCTTAGATTAGGAAATTGCTCCCGTTTTATTTATACACGTAGAGCTCGTCCAAGCTGAAGTGACGCGCCCCACCAACTAATTTGATTTTTTTGTTAAATTAATAACTACACTTCATCTGTGTGAGAGCGTTGAGTCACAGAGTAACTTGTAGAGTATTCCGTGAACTATAGAACTGTATGGTCGACTAGTCGCGTGATAAATCCGACAATGCTCTTTGTATGGAGCAGCGCTGGCGCACTGTATAAAACAAGACGTCCGCTTGGACATCAAATCCTCTGAAGTCTAGCCGACAAATTGATGATTAATTGCATCGAAATTGTAATGTGTTGTACGGCGTTCACATTTTAAAGCTTGAGTGCGTAATACGGTAGTGGGATGTGTCTTTATAGCTTAGACAAGCTCTACACGTGAAGACTGTAACATTATTTAGTATAAAAACAATGTTATACTTAGTACATTACTGCCGCGGTCTATAATGACTACTTTGCTGGTCGCGCTCCAGGCCGACACAGCGCGGTCAGCGTGCAGCACTTGATGGACGAGCTGAGATAAAGGCCGAGACCGTAGGTCAAGGCCTTTACAGTGAGGACAGCGAGGGTTACAATGATGGTCAAGCTGGAAGGCCTAGAGCGTAGCTAGGCTAGCTCGAGGCAATCATAGCGTGACCAGCGAAGCAGTCATTGTGGGCCGAGGCTTGTATAGTGCTTTACTCAAAAATGCAAGTACTTAATCTAAATAAAACCAGGAAGTAATTTCACTAAGAAAAATATATTAATTAACTAGAAATTTAATTAAAATGACAATTATGAAAAGTTAACGGTAAGGTCAACTTTGCTCAAACAAGGTTGTCAAAATAATGACCACATTACATGCATTTTTGAGTAAAATAATTTTGTAATATCTATATACGAGTAGTTACCAACTAATATTATAAAGCTGAAGAGCAGCAGGAGACGCATTTTTAAATCATTAGAAATGAATTTTGAATTTGAACACGAATACAAATCACGTGCGAAATTATTTTCTACAGATCCCAATTTTAAAGATTTTTGAATCACTCGAATTCAGTTCGATTGTCATTAAAAACAAATTCTATGTTAGAAACCGTTACACGCAGAAAAAAGAAAATTCGGTACGCAATAACATGGCAATAACTCGATAATTTAAAAAACTAGCGATGAATCGCATGTAAAACGGAATGTACGAGTATATTAACCTACGTTGCGTATATTCTACTAGTAGAAATCAAAAACCAGTGAGTAGGACCCCTCGTTGCAGAATTCACGGAATGAATATTCAGAAAATATAGTGAATTTGGAAATTCGTATGCGAATCTCACGATTTCGAATGCGAATTTGATTTCTATTGTTTCAAAAATGCGTCGCCATGTCGGCTCCAAAGGCATTCCTATGCGAAAGTTTAACGATTACGATTTAAATTATATCTGCATCTCGCCATACTTTGGCTTACGTCAAACATGGTGAAATTTGACAACAATCGTTGTGTTAGGTCCAGATTAACTGCAATGTGCAATTACTCAACTCAATCCAGCAAGTGGCCAGTTAGTATGGTCTCCTTGGCTGCGTTCATTTGTACGGGTGCACCCGCGCGGTGAATTCGAGGGGGGAGGTGGTGGCGCGGGCCATGTTATTCTGGCCGGTGTAAGTAAATAGAGCTTCGTTTGAGCGGGTCAGTGACACGGGTTTTACTTGTAGTGCTTGTTGGATGTGCAGAATTAGACGTACTTGGACTAACTAACCTCTAACTAACCTAGTAGGTACTTTACAGTACCTACTAGGTTAGTTAGACTAAATGGGGAATCAATCACAATCAAAACAATGCTTCTACTACCGCCAAGCAGCGGTGCTAGCTTTGATGTTCCGGTATAATAAAGAATAAGGCAGGCAGTGAAATTGATTGACATCCAATTTAAATAAAACTACGCTTTTCGGATTTACTCGTGTGCCTATACATATATTTGGTTTTAGACAATTTGGGTGATTTTCAACAAATGATTTATATGTGTCATTTCGGTGGGAATTTTTATAACAATGCTTTCTACATTATATTTAGTAACAAAAAAAACTTTTACCTTCAAATAACATCAAAACTTACTGAAATGTTTAAGGTTGAATCTTTGGGAGTCCACTGAAATGAAAAGTATCCACCGAACTGGTAAAATGAACACCCAAATTATAATTATGTCACTGAAATGACTAGACTGTGCACCGGAATGAAATTAACCAATTGAAATGATACAGCCGAGAACCTCATCTATGTGTATAGGTGGATTCCGTACATTGTCTCAAACGAATTTAGATAAATTTTTATAGTGATTGAGGACTGTATTTGTGATATTTAGTAAACATAAGATCTAACTATTATCTTAGAGAAAAATGTTAGGCATAATTAATTTAGATAAATGGTTAGCGAGACGAGAATAGCGTTCTTACAGGTAAGTAAACTTCTAAATTTTCCAAATCGACTTATACAAGGTTATTTTTTAGTTACAAAAAAAATGTTGTGTGCATGCTTGTTCAGACAAGCAAAGTATGGGACCAACTATGAAATCGCAAAAAAAAATCAGCTGTTCCATACTGAACATAGGTTCAGTAAATGTGAAATACAAATGTTCATTGTATGGAACAGCAGATGCGACTAGCCCTCGCTCCGTCTCGCGTCATTGTTATATGAGAGAGCGAGAAGAAACATGTTATTTATTTGGCCCTTGTCTCGTTTTGTCCACGGTCCGTGCTACGCCTGCTGGAAGTATGTGTTTGTTAGTCTGGAGCAAATTATTTCCGCACGTGTTTTGGTAACACGTTTGCCATCTTGTGTCTTGTCTTTCAATATCAAACAATAAATGTAAGTATGTAAGAAAACGCGACACAGCATAATTCGACAGCCTCCTTGGTGTAGTGCAGGGCTTCCCAAACTTTTTTTAATGTGACGCATTTGATTTCCCCCCACTTGATTTCAAGAACTACCTAGGTATCATACCAATTGTAATTCTAACCTAGTATAACAAGCTATCAGAAAATCTCCAAATAATTTTTATTAGAAAATAAGAATAAAAACAAAAGGTAAGAATGCAAAATTTAAACAGATATTTATTTTACTTTGTTGAATGGCTACTAATAAGAAGGATGTGCTTTCTTTTCTCAGCATAGCTTCTCAAAACTGGGTTCAAGTTTGAAAATTGCCACTGTCATCACGTTCTCTACATTTATTTTCGATTTGTACTTGTTCGATCGCCTCACAATGCCCTTGGGATAATGCCGCACTGTTAGGGAAGCCGTGGTAGTGGTTGAGTAAATAAAATAATGATCGATCCATTGGGAGCGACGTTCAACAACCGATGATGGGTAGATAAATGGTTAAGGCGCATAGTGGTCCCAATGACCGTGCGTCGATCGTCCCGCACTGATTACATAGGAGAGAGTGAGGGGAATATTTAAGCAAACCTTTACGCGTAAGATGAATTATTTCAATAAAATATTAATTAAGGCGTATAAGAAAAATCTAAAAAGACCATCCCCTAGAATATTGTTCACTTTATTTATTGAAATCGAAAGTATATGATTTAACCTAATATTTACGACGCGATTAGGTTTAAAGTTTTAAAATCGAGGCATGTTTGGGTCACATTTTAACCAAGTTTTAATTAATTTATCAAAAAAGTAAAAAGACCAGCCTCTAAAGAATGCGTTGAATAATAACATATCTTTTTTAAAGATTTTTTTATTCAATATTTATGAAGAGAACCGGTTTTTTCTGCAGTGATTTTTTATGTTTGACCTTACTATGCACCTTAAGTCGTTTTGTAAAACTTTTAACATTTTCGATTTCCGAAAACTATTATGGTGAAAATGACTTATATTTCACGAGAGTTCCTTTCGGAACTCTCGTGAAATATATTATAGCACAGAACATTTTTCTTTTTTTTTTTTTACGCGTAAGACGCGTAATACGCGGCAATTCATATCCATTACGAGTGAAATCAGTTCCGGCGACCGTACCGCCTAACTCAAAGCGATCACTCGCTATCGTTATCGTGACAATACAACAATAGCTTTAATGTCACAGGTGACATTTGAACTATTATTCTAATACCACGAAAGCGATAGCGAGTGATCGCTATGAGTTAGGCGGTAGCCCCGCTGGTATCTAAATGCTATCGATAATTGCTTTTGATTTACTTTTTTTCGTTTTTCACAACAAATACGTCTAATAGATTCTAATTTAGAATCGACACTTCTAAAATGTAACGTAAGTTATCAACACCAAACAGAAAAACACAGGAAACGTCTCGGGTTTAGTTTAAACTTATCTCTCTGATGAGAGGTTGATAAAAATCGAAGTTCATTCATACACTCAATTACAGAGAGGTAAAGTTTGTAAGTGATATGAAGAGCTACTGAACCGATTTTGAAAATTCTTAGGTTGCCCGCTAGAAATTACAACTCAAAGTTATTATAGCAATAGCAATAATGAATAGTTTTAGCAAAGTTCGTGTAAATTGCAACAATAAAGTTACTGCACCTTTTAAGAATATGATTTTGTAATGTTCTGTGCTATTACGACAGGAACCTATCAAGGAGTGTAGCTGTAAAGGCCATCTGCGGGGAATAGCGCTGGGGTCTTACCATGATCGCTTATAGTACACGGTTTTGATATTCTTTTAGGCTTCTTATTTTGTTTTTTACTCGACCTGCCCCCCAATCATGACCGATTGGGGGGCAGGTCGAGTAAAAAAACAGGAAGTGCGAGTTGGTCTTGCGCACCGATAGTTCTGTACAAACTTATGACGTATTTATTGCTTTGTGAAAATAACAAAAAGCTACTGAGATAAAGCGAAGCAAAGTTATGGAGCGGCGGCTGGCTACGTCACAAATTAGTAGAAAATTTACCCACGTAGGTATGACGTCCTTTGACTTTACAAATCAATGCATCGTCCCAAGTCGTCGATGAAGTAAAAAAGAACAATACGTATGCAATATTTCTAGTAATCTGCCAGACATTAAAAAATTAACCGCTTCTCAACAACATCAACTGCACCAGCAATACATCTTAAAACTCCTCAAGACCGCATGCAATTTGGTAAACGGCATGCAAACATCGAAATCTCATGAAAGTTTCGTAAACTATGTCACTATTTCACAAATAGGCCGCCCGTGCCGACGCCGCGCCGGCAGCGTTATTATGATGAGTTTTCGTAATAGGAGCGTAATTTATAAATAGACGTGTGCATTTACAGTCTAACGCGAGATGAGCTTCGGCCTCGAGCACTGGTACGAATGCGAGGGTTCACTTTACGCCGGTGACGTTGCAACCAGTTCCTGAAGAGCGATTCCGGGTCGGCGCGCGCGCAACGCGCCACAAATACGACGGTCGCACAGATTAAAAGGTAAAAGTGAAAAGCGCGATGTGTTCCTGCGATAATAATATAACAATAAATAAGCATTTCATAATTCTAGACGCACGGGTTCTAGACGTAGGATATAGTTGACACCTATAAGTATTGGTCGGATTTCGAAAAGAGAAATTCGTGAGGTTACGATTAGAAAAATTTACAAAAAATAAAATCTTTTAAAACCCAACTCCAAAAACACTTAAAAGATAAAAATAATATAAGAATACAGGCAACATTACATTTCTATATTGAAGTCGGTGCTAAATTTTAAGACCTAGGACAACATCGTTTGGTACGGGGCACCGACTTCAATATAGAAATGTAATGTTGTCTGTATGGTATTTATTCTTATATTATTTTGAACTTTTGAGTGTTTTTGAAGTCGGTTTTTATTTTTTGTATTATATTTTTATCTTTTTACTGAATTTAATACGAGTACCAGCTAATCGAAGTAACTCGAATGAATACGATAAAAGGTCAATAAGTGTCAACTGTATTTAAAAAACTAACCTCTAACTCCTAAAAATTAAGGATCCTTCCATCATCAGCTGTGTTCATGGCTACCAGACGCAAATGCCTAAATAGCTTCAGATAAAACATGAAACACGTTAGACGTATCTATAAAATTTAAGGGTTTTCCGCAACTGTCCTGAGATACCATCATTAGATCTCGGCTTTAGTGACAATGGGACCATCGCAGAACTATACTCTATTGAATACAAAAAGAATCTTGGAAATCTGTCTTCAATTCGTTGAGTAATCGCGTAATATACACAAAAACACATACGTATGAGAATCTCCTCCTTTTTTGTAGTCTGTTAAAAATTTGAACCAGTTACACCCCATCATTTATCAGAGAACGCCAGCCTTTTATTTACATTTATTCTGTAACCAGCTGTGCCCGCGACTTCGTCCGCGTGGAATAGTAACGGTTGGACTGATCTTGATAAAAAGTTTTAAAGCCTATGTTAAAGCCTATGTTTTACCTTATATAATTAGCTATCTATTACTGAAAGTCCCGTCAAAATCGGTCCAGCCGTTCCGAAGATTAGCGGGAACAAACAGACAGACAGACAAACAAAAATTTTTAAATTATGTTGTTGTCATTGGTATCCGATATACATTCATACCCATGTAGTAACAACTTGTTATTTTGACATTACAGACACTTCAATTTTATTTATTTGTATAGATAATAAACTATTTGCCTACTTTGTTTAATGTTAGTATTAGTACTTTGGATGATTCCAAAGAGGTTTTTATCGAGTCATCCTACTAATATTATAAATGTGAAAGTGTGGATGTTTGGATGTTTGTTACTCAATCACGCAAAAACAGCTGAACGGATTTGGATGAAATTTGGCATGCATGTAGCCTTTGACATGGAAAAGAACATAGGCTACCTTTTATCCCGATTCCTTAAGTAGTTCCCGAGGGAAAATTGAAAATTGTTTAAAATTGAAGTCCACGCAGACGAAGTCGCGGGCAGAAGCTAGTATTTGAATAAAGATTATTTTGATAAAAAAATATATTGTTACAAAAAATAAAAACTGACTTCAAAAACACGAAAAGAAAAAAATTCTATAAGAATAACAAATAGCGTCTCTGGCGCTGTGGCCTCGGCAGTTCGGCACTGAGCTGTGCTCCGAGTAGAATCGGGATGCCCGCGATCGATCCTGCCATGTACCAATGTGTTTTTCGTTTTAGGAACTTCATATGTACATTTATCTGACGCTCCTACGGTGAAGCAAAACATCGTGAGGAAACCTGCATACACCTGCGAAGTAATTCAAAGGTGTATGTGAAGTCAACCAATCCGCACTGGGCCAGCGTGGTTTGACTAAGGCCTAATCGCCCTAACATAACTAGGGTAGGGTAGGCTCGTGCCCCTCGGTGGGGACGTATATGAGTTATGATGATGAATACAAGAATACATACCACATCACAATCGCGAACGCGATACTGTCGTAGTGGAAACGCGCGTGTGTACTCGTATCTTTGCATCGCGACTGTATTGATGCAGAAGTTGCAAATGTCTGACGTTATTGATGAAGATAATTGGGGATAATGACACAAAAAACTATACTTACACCTTATTGACCTTATGTTACAAGTTGGCAACGTAGGTATGGAGTAGGTACTATTATACACGGTTATTTTTTTATCACCCTGGAAAATTTTAGGGACGCCTCAGGACACATCCAATATTATATATATAAAAAAAAAATGAAATAAAAAATAAAAATAAAAAATCTAAAAATGCTGCTCTCAACTAGTGCAGCATTTTTTGTATTTTTTAAAAAATTAATATAAAATTAAGGAGGGGGGTTATTTTTTTTATTTATATTTAAATCATTCTAATACCATGTCGTGAAGCGTCCCTTAAATTTTTCAGGGTGATAAAAAAATAACCGTGTATATTCTGTGACGTAAGTAAATGGCGATATTGTCTTTATAGGGGTTGTAGATTTGCAAGTCTTGAGGCGATTCACACTCTGCCACGCACCACGCTACATGTTGCGTGCCGACGCAGCTACGCGCGTACTTGCGGGAGTGCAGATCCGCATCATCATGCGGGTTTTTTACGCACTCACGCACGTAGTTGCGTTGCCTCAAATCAACGTCAAGCGCTCCCAAAATAACGCATGGCACGTGCCATACCTTGCGTCTCGCCCACACCTACGCGCGTGGGTGCGTCTTTCTCCGCTTGTAGGCGCGTGATCTGCATGAACGCGCGTGGATGCGTTTTCTGTGTGTTGGACTGTGCGTGTTTTCCATAAAAACGGAGATACTTATAAGCAACGTAAGAACACGCATTCACGCGCTACGCTGCGTGGTGCGTGGCAGTGTGTTAATCGCCTTACGCCACCGACGCTCATTGTAGAACCTACGTGTAAATAATTTGATTCCTTTGCGTAGTAAACACGCCTATAGTTGAACCCGTTACAGTGAGTAGTATATGGGTGACAGACAATAAACACAGGACAATGTGCGTCTAGCCTGCAGCGCAGTTCCAAGGTCTTTTCAATCATAATAAAAGCTGAACTTGGGTGCCGTCCGTTGTCATACTCGATCACTGACAAGGTCAGGGACTTATAGCAGGGACTATTAGCATCACGGAACATACTCGTATTATATAAAAACGATAATACAATATTACTATAGAGCAGAGTATTTTTTGTATTTATATCAAGGATAATTTAAGAAAATGATTGACAATGTCTTTGTTATAATAAGTAAGTATTTTTATGATGGCAAAGGTTTTTTATTAGAAAAACATTTTGCCAGCGTCACGTCAGCTGATAATATAAGGTAAGTTAATGTCTTTAGTGGCAAGGGTTTTTATTACAAAAACATTTTGCCAGCGTCACGTCAGCTTTCCACACTTTGATACATTCTGCCAGACATTTTCTCTCTAAAATCCGATTTTTTTTGTGTTTTGGCCGCAGTCCGAATGCCGATACAAGTCACTATCAGCGCTACTAGCGCGTTCAAACGGATTTCGGGACGTGTTTGAGCGTAGGTACTAATGGTAGTTTTCCAATTACAGAGCATACGCATTATGCTCTGTAATTGGAAAACTACCATTAGTCAGTGGCGCACAATGCCGAATTATGCTGATGCTTAATTGGAACGTGAATTAGTTTTCAAATGCACCAGCAGAGTGCGCTAAGTTCAGTGTTGAAAAAAAGAAATATTCATAGAGTTAGCAATAACCTCTTAATGTGTAAATAATGTGGTATACATAATAATTGGTTGAAAACTATTTACGGTTATTTTAAGTAATTTGGATTTTGATTAATTCATTAACATTTTTTTGTTTTGAGTAATTTTTGTACCTTCATCCATACTTATATTTATTTTTTTAACACAGTTTGAATTAACTTTGATTATTTCAAAAAAACTACAATGAAACGAAAGCTTTAAAAATTTTTCAACAATAAATAATATTACTAACGATTATATATAAATAAAACATTTCGATCAATGCCAACTTAAGCATCACACGAAAACATTGCTTTTGAGAGTGCTCGATTGTGCGAAGTGTTGCTGTAGTTGAAACATTCAACGTTAAGCATTATGCCGCATAATGCGCTCTAGTGCTGTAATTGGAAAACTACCTCTATCGTTGATAGTGACTTTCGAGAGTATTCGAACCGCACTCTCTGTTTACAGCTGCCGTATTTAGATATTTTCCGTTATTGTTTTGACTGTAATCTATTCTATGACCCTTACTGAAAAAAATAAAGCACCTAAAAGTTCAGGTATTTCAAATTAGGTACCCTCCATAGAATTAAAATGTATCGGAGCAACGGGAGTTCGGGATCCTAAGCTAACGGCTCCGCTTGTATTTTTTCTTTTTTTTACTCCTCAAAATACCCTTTTTAAGTGAAACTTTTGTACATCGCCTCAAAGGTCATTGGGCATTTTACTATGGGACATTTACCCAAGACGAACAAAAATAAAATTTGATTAGATGTATAGGTTAGGATATAAATCTAGATTATAATGGGGTAGGTCGCATATCTGTAGGTCGTGGGATTAACACGAAAATGACCATGAAAGTATAAAAAATTATAATAAGAATAGTTTTTACTTGTTTTCTTGCAAAAATCGAAAAGATATAAAGCTATGATAAATGCAAAACATATTTTTCGATTCATTTTTACTCTGCTGTATCCAAACACAAGGCACACGGAAATAACGCCTGCATGCCACTTACACTGTTTGTTTTCGGTTGTGTAATTAGCATGTTTACATTACAACAATCTAATGCGTTGTAATAATCGGATGCCATTTTTCGATTACTAGCTAATCGATTTCCCAAGCCACTTCTTCACGCCCGATCAACTGGGCCTGTTCTACAAGACGCAAGTGCGGTCCTGTGTGAAATATTACGCGCAGAGGTCAAATGCCACACGCTAACTTTTCTGCAGTCGTTCCGCAGAAAAAATGTATGGAAATGACATTAGCTTACGACAACCTCACGCTGTCTTTTCCGCAGCTAATGTCATCTCCATACATTTTTTCTGAGAAACGACTGCGGAAAAGTTAGCGTGTGGCATTTGTCTAGGGGGCTGTTCTGAGATGGCTCCGCCAAGTACATACTTACTTCATGCTTTAAATAGTTTGCAGCGACGTACAACATGCATCATTGGTAACCAATAACCTAGAACCTCTACAATTACGTCTGCAATTAAGTTGCGCCACTAATTGCGTCCTATCGACTAAACCATAGATCTCAACCTTTGCCCAGGTTTTAGATAATACTCCATCATACCATTTTATATCATCATTACAGCTCATGTACGTTCCCACCGAGGGGCTCGAGCCTACTCTATATTAGGGTGATTAGGCCTTAGTCAACCACGCTGGCCCAGTGCGGATTGGTCGACTTCACACACACCATTGAAATTCTTCGCAGACGTATCCAGGTTACCTCACGATGTTTTCTTTCACCGTAGGAGCGTCAGACAAATGTACCCGCCGGCGCCGTTGGCTAGACGACGTGCGTCTAACGGGCTCTCCCGGCGGGCGGAGTGCAAGGCCTACCCACTAAACCCCCCGGTGTTCTTACTGTTCTTATGGGCGCGCGTAGTAGGGTCCACTCCACAATGCGATACCACTACCCATGCGCCTGAGACTTTTTCCCGTAGGAATCTAGGTTAGGAGCGCTAAATAAATTCCAAAAGGGTAAACCCAAAGCCTCTAAGTGATCTATACTAGCCGAAATCTCGATGTAACGGACAGACAGACGGAAGATGAACACATAAGCGTAACCAAATTTGGGTCACTCTAAAAACCTAGGGAAGAACAAAGATCTATGGTGGGTCGAAGTGTGAAGACACAATGATGGGGCCACCCACCTCAAGACAGGTTGACACCTCATATTTTCAACCACCAGCAAATTCAAATGCCATCAATTAGGTAAATCCGCTAACTAGTTCTTCTAAGTACACGTCTTCGGTTCATTGCACCCACCCTTTATCTTATTCAATTTGTTAATACAAGATTGTATATACTCATACTCATGTTAATAAGTGCTTTAAATTGAGAATTAATTTTGAAAATAGAACAGCCCATAGACAGCCGTATAGTTGCCAAAGAGAGAATGAGCCCTGAGTCGGCACCCTGGCTTTCTGCCAAGGATGGACGGCCAACGACCAACCTTTAATCACCCCAAGCACATCTGCTAACATTACTAACAGTTCCATTTCCACTCCCGTTTTGGATGTCGAGCTGGTTTTGTTACATTCCGGAATCAATTAAATGTCAAATGCTGAAAAGGATACAGCGCTTTGACGGGCGCTCGCTCTGAACTCATTCTCAAATTAGATTTGAGTATTTATATTGCAGACTTCGAACGATTTGACGATTTCCTTGCTCTAGACTAAGATTTGTATGTGTTTCCTTTTAACAAATATAGAACATTTAAGTTTTACATTAATATACACACACGTACATAAAAGTAAAAATACACGTCAATTTCTAATTATTATTTGCATCGTTATATTTGAATCCTATACTGTAACGAATATATTAGCAACAGGAAACAGTTCGTCGTCGTTAAAATTCTACACTCTATTAACCCATACAAAGTAATATGATCAAGGCAATTCGCTTCGTCATTTTCTATCGTGCAATTTCTTTACATCCCAAATTTCGTAAAAGAATAACAAGTTGCGAATGATAACGCAGTTCGAGTGTTTCCAAATAATGCGATATCGTTGATTCGTCACCATTGGGTAACAACAAAATAGCTTCAAACGATACTTTTGTTGCTATTTCGCAATATTATATACACGGTGTTAAATAATGACCAATAAATAATCAATTATTTATCGAAAACTAATTATTAAAATGTGTTTACCCGTAATGTCATTCAACCCAAAATTTTCAAGTAAATCATAGACATGATGATGATACTATGATATACCTACATGAAAATTTTGGGTTGAATGACATTACGTGTAAACACATTTTAATAATTAGTTTTCGATAAGGTATTGATTATTTATTGGTTATTATGAAACACCGTGTATAATTATTCCTATACTTTTAATCTATGCCTGAATGGCTCCCGAAAATCTAAAATATATTGAGTTCCTGACTGTTCTATTTTTTGTAGAAACGTCTTTAATTCATCATAATTAATAAAAAAAACTAATGGCGGCGCTAGTAGTAGGTACTGTGGCCCCTTAAAGTTTGGCACTGACTTCAATATTGAAATATGACGTTGTCTGTACCTATTCTTTTCAGTGTTTTTGAAGTCGGTTTATTATTTTTTAATAAAAATTTTATTCTTCGTTACAGATTATCATATCAATACTTACAGCAAGTATAGGTACGTTTGTATCGTTCACGAGCGAATTCAGTTAATAAAGCAGCGCAAGATCACTTAATCATACAACGACCGGTTGCACCAAATTTATGTTTTACGATTTCGTAAAAGTAACAATATAAATACGTAAGAATTGCACCATAATCTTGTTTCAATTGTAGTTTTATGTTATCCTTTACGTTTAAAAAAAGTTAAATGTACGGCGCGAATCATTTATTTAATAGTGAAACGACCCATTTTTAGGTAGGTATTAAGTTACTTTTTACGAAATCGTAAAACGTAAATTTGGTGCAACCGGCCGTAAGACTGATTCGAGTTATGTATTCATCCAGATTTCTATAAGTA
The DNA here is from genome assembly GCA_963935595.1 of Schoenobius gigantellus. Lineage (NCBI taxonomy): Eukaryota > Metazoa > Arthropoda > Insecta > Lepidoptera > Crambidae > Schoenobius > Schoenobius gigantellus. The sequence goes on along the minus strand of OZ012555.1, from coordinate 5,681,212 downwards.
AGGGTAGGCGAGATTTAAATCAAAAAGAGAACACAGATGAAATTTCGTTCGCGTCGGATGAGTCCTCGGTTGCCTATGGTCATGACGTCAACACGGTATGTTTCGGGAGCTGCAGCTAAGACACACCTTAGTATCTAACAGCGTTTCCAATCAAAGTATTATTACAAATGCGCCATGGTGACTACAACGAAATACTTCATAGAGACCTGATGAGCTATACAATTCAGGAAGAAGTAGAACACCATGCTCGTAAATATAAAGACAGATTGCTCACTCACCCAAACTAACTTGCTCAGATGTTACTTTTGCACAGCTCCAACACTCGCTCTGGCTCAACACACCGCACACTTTAGAAGAGGTTGCCTAGCAAGCAAGCCAAAATAAAAATAAGCCAAAAACACTGTCGAATGTCCTTCGCATGAGAGATAGAGAGAGAGAGAGAGAGAATGAAAAAAAAACGGTATGTTGAAGGCGCAGGTATGAATCACCCGAGAGGTGAAGCTTTTTTTTGTATTCATATACAGAATGACACGGAACACCGAAATAGTCTTTAGGGGTATGTACAGTTTCCGGCACTTAAGTTGGCTAAAGTTGGCAAGAATATAATTACATCCCTTAAATATTGTTACTCCATTCAGTTAGATACACCCGGTATATTTTTAGTACAGGTGTCTTATACGAGTGAAAAAATAATTATAAAAAAAAGGAAAACATAGGATCACATTCCTGTTATTTAAGGCGCGAATTATACAGAAAAGGTGAGATGCACGTGAAAAATGTAAAACAACTATAGTTTGTCCACGTTTATTGTGATACAAAATCTACACCTTACTCATACAAGAATAGACTTAAAAGCTTCTCGGGCAAAGTAGCATTCCCTAATAGATAAGTAGCCATTTCAGAAATGTCAGATGGAACTTGATGGAGCGAATGGTATGCGATCTCAAGCCTGTTATAAATAGATTTTATGCTGCTTTAAACGGTCATTATTTTCTTATTATAATAATAATAATGTCAACCCAAAATTTTCATGTAAATCATTGACATGATGATGATACTATGATTTACATGAAAATTTTGACTTGGGTTGAATGACGTTACGTGTGAACACATTTTAATAATGAGTTTTCGATAAAGAATTGATCATTTATTGGTTATTTTGAAATACCGTGTACTATATAAAAGAAAGTCGTGTTAGTTACACTATTTATAGCTCAAGAAAGGCTGAACCGATTTGGCTCAAAATTGGTGGGGAGGTAGCTTAGAACCAGGAGACGGACATAGGATAGGTTTCATCGCAGAAATCGCCCCTTAAGGGGGGAAAAGGGGGTGGAAGTTTGTATGGGGAATCAATAACCGCTGATCCGATTTAGATGACATTTTTTGTGGGGATGGATAAATAGGGGTAAAAGGGGGGGGATATTTTGTGGGGATGGATAAAGGGTGTAAAGGGGGGGGGGGTTTGTAAAGGGGATCAATAAAACAGGATTTCCACGCGGACGAAGTCGCGGGCAAAAGCTAGTATTTGAATAAAGATAATTTTGATTCAGTCAACAATAACATACGCCATAGAATATATATGGTATTATTAGTATTACAGTAAATCGGTCAGCATACGCCTGATATATCCATATGTTGACCGATTCAGATTACTAGTGGTTCTGAATCGGCCATCATGAAAGAATGTGGCGTTTTTATTTTATACACTTTACGATTTACGTTACAAAAACTGATTTCGGGAGTAATGTCAGTAAAGAACAGACAATGTCTATTTATGATATCATTGCCGGTAACCAAATTATAAAAATTACATAAATAAGAAAAACGACATGAGTTGACATGACGTAATAAACATTACGAAATTAAACAGATGTAATTTTAATTTAATTTCATTTGAGAGTAACATTAGTTTCAAGTATTATTAATGACCTTGTATCATTAAACATCGATTTATATCAATGTAGATTTAAACAGCATTAATCTATACTAATATTATAAAGTTATAGAGTTTGTTTGTTTGAACGCGCTAATCTCAGGAGCTACTGGTTCGATTTGAAAAATATCCTTATTATTGGATAGTCCATTTATCGAGTAAAGCTTTAGACTATATAACATCACGATATTGTTATTTTCGGACATCCACGCGAACGAAGTCGCGGGCACAGCTAGTGTTATATAAGTTTCGCCTGTCAACCGCATTATAGTAATTGTTACTTATTTTATCTGGTGGGCAAGATGTACGAGCAATCGTAGAGCATCATTTGTATAACACTTCATCAATAGCTCATATACGTCCGCACCGAGGGGCTCGAGCCTACCCTAAACTAGGGCTATTAGATTAAGGCTCGTATTAATAAACGCATCTCAAACTTGAGATCGATCTTAAGATACAGTTTTGACATTTACGCCCGAACCCAATATGCGATCCTGATCCGTTTTTTCCGGATTGAGATTGCAAACTCAATCCAAAAGTACCATTTTGCGTCTCTATAACCAATCGAAGGATTGCATTTGTAATCTCTGAAAGGCAACCATCCATGAGAGGTCCGGTCAGTGTTTTTGGATAGACCTCTGTTCGAAAATGACGTTTGACGTGTCCCAATAATCAATCTTTGATTAAAAAGAGATTGATTGACGTCTACACAATCTTTTTTTGGCAATCTTCCTATTTTCATGGTTTACTTGTCAAAATTTGGATTGATTTACATGTTTTGAAAATAATTGTTGTATTTTTGTCAGAAATGGCAATGGCAAGGACGATATTTTTGGAAGATGTGATAGTAGTGATTTGGAGTTATGAGCCGAAACAATATCAGATTTCGATACGTGATTGCAGTGATGATGATGAAGTGTTACAACAACAACGTCGCAATTAACACCAAATATCAACAATAGCAATAAATAACTACGAATTTACTTTTTGGTTCCGGTTGAACAAAACTGTCGTAAATTACTTTTAACGAAAATAATGCCATACATAAAAGAAACATCGAAACAGTGACGTGAATGTGTTTGAAATCTATACAAATAAATAAAATTGAAGTGTCTGTTTGTATTGTCAAAATAACAAGTTTTTAATGAATGTATATCGGGTACCAATAACAAAAACACCATTTAAAAATTTTTTGTCTGTCTGTCTGTTTGTTCCCGCTAATCTCCGGAACGGCTGGACCGATTTTGACGGGACTTTCACTAATAGATAGCTAATTATATAAGGTATAACATAGTCATGGGCACAGCTAGTATATAATAAATAGCTGTGCTGGCGAACTTCGTTTCGCCATAATAATCACCTAGGTGTATAAAAAATAGTTTACGGCCTATTCTCAGACCTACCGAACATACAAAAAAATTTCATAAAGATCGTTCAAGCCGTTTTGGAGGAGTTTGGTAACAAACTGGGACACGAACATTTTATATACTTAATAGAAGATAATAGCTTCAGCTTTGCCTCGCTGTCGGATTAAGTTTTTTATATTATTTTGTTCTTGTATAGATATTGTAAAAATTTTAAATTTAAGATATTTTTTGAAATAAATGATGATAATATAAATAAGTTATTTATTTTCCTCTTTACATTTCGTTACCTCAATAGTTTACACATTACATTAATTACTACATTACACTCATATAAAAATCTTCCTCTTCTTTTTAGTAATCATGGAGAGACACCTCTTCTTTCTGTAATTTCTCACCCCAAATTTTACTTCTGTATTTATTATACGATTATTCCTTGCTTTTATTGATTTATATTAGTTCAAATCACAAATTATATGTTCAAATCAAACCAACCACACCACAGTTACCTAACAAACAAATATAATGTCACTCGCGTGCTCGTGTCAGTTTTATACACGTTCCATTCCTATAAAAATAAGTAGTTTGCATAATATTTTATTTGATATATTATTATTTACAGAATAATTTCTCAGTGTTTTTAAACATTATATTTATTGTTAGAAGCATAAGAAACATTATTTAAAAAGATTTATAGCTAGTTTGTTTTCATAGAACATACAGTAATAATATTGCACAATCTAATATTTTGCGTATAAAGAAACGGCCAAGAGGGAAAGGATAGCTGGCGATCCGGTGTCAAAAGAATCCTAGGATTGCAGTCTTTAGTTATTGGCACGCGGATTAGAGATCGATTGAGCGATACGCAATAATCCGAGATTGTTTTTAATCTTAAACTACGGATAATATATTGGGTTCGGCCGTTAATGGATGGACTATCTGTCAAAAACAACATCTCAAGATCGCTCTCATTCTTGAGATGCAATTATTAATACGAGCCTTAGTCAACCACGCAGGCCAAGTGCGGGTTGGGTCGACCTCACACACAACCTGTCAAATTCTTTCTTCACAGGTGTGTGCAGGTTTCCTCACGTTGTTTTCCTTCCCTTCACCGTAAAAACGTCGAATAAACGAACATATAAATTCAAAATTTGAAAAAATATTGGTACGTGGCGGGGTTCGAACCACTACCTCCCGATTGGAAGGCGACGACCTTAATACGCACTACGCCATTGACGCTTTTTACTATAACACTCATTAGTTATTAATTACATATATTAGTAATAAATAATGCTTACTGCGGGTTTACGCCGCTATTAAGATTAAAAACAACGGTGTTACCTACTACAAAAAAGCTGTCTAAAGTAACACAGTGTTTAAACGTGATGCTGTTTCATTTGTTTTAAAATGATAGATAGAGCCATTAGACAGAGTTTATTTTTTTGTAGTAACACCGCCAATGTCCAATAAAGCTGTACGTCTGTACGTATTTAGTAAGACGTCACTCAACTGGTCGATTTCTTTCAAGCATCCCATCATCCGACCCCGGCATAGCATACTTAGCACCTTATCATCAAAACTATCATATCATAGAATGTGTACAATTACGCCCCACACTTGCAATTATGCAATCAGAAAACATAATATAAAGACAAATGTGATAAAGATTTATCGAAGCGGAGAGCTTTTAATAAAGAAATCTTTTTACCCGACGACTGCGGCGAAGCGAAACCCAAAACTTTGGGCGTTGCACACGTCAACGCCAACTTTGGGCGGTGACTTGTGTATGAATGTTCATCTGTTCCCTAATCACTTCTGAATTACTTATCATAATAATGAGTTTTCTATAATTGTAATGCTTAGAGCATTTAGTCTATGCTCTAAGTTGTAATGTAACTTAGATGCTCTAAGTAATGTAAGCATCTTGAGAGTGCGCTGGTTATTAGGCTATGTGAGGTCATATTAAATTGTAAGTATATATGGCGTCCTTTGGAGCATTTTTGTTTAATTTTAATTTTATCATTATTAACGGCTAGTTTAATACATATTTATATTAAACTAGCTGTGCCCGCGAACTATGTTTCGCCACAATAATATTTTTTTTTTAAATCTGGAGAGGTCGATCCCTATCACTTAAGTGACAAATAGGCTACGACCGACAAATTCAAAATTCAAATTCAAATTCAATATCTTTTATTCAAATTGGATTGTTACAATCTCTTTTGAACGTCAAAGCAGCTACGCCATTGGTTCACAAGTCTACGGCGGGAGACCTTGAACTGGAAAGAACCAGCAAGAAAACCAGCAAGGGCTATTTTTTTCTCCCTGTATTGTTACAGAGTCGTCAATTGGAAGCTGACCTCACAGCAGAAGTTTGAGCTCAACTTCCATTACAAGATTAGAAGTGTCAGTTCTCTTCTTACTACTTATTACCAAAAATAATTTTTGTTTAAACAAATGGTTATACATAACAAGACGATTCATTATCTGAAAAATTAACACCAGGCATTGGCATCATTCAAATAATCGTTGACTTTATAATATCCTTTACTCATAAGAGTCTTTTTTACATGCGCTTTAAACTTATGAAAAGGCAAGTCGACCTATTCTCAGACCTATCAAATATACAAAAAAAAACATAAAAATCGGTCAAGCCGTTTCAGAGGAGTACGATAGCAAACACTGTGCACATGACCCGAGATTTTTATAAATTAGATTAGGCGTGTCTTGTTTCTTTGCTTGCACGCACTCGATAATTTCAATCGCTTCTTTGCCTGCACGGCAAATACTTTAAGATATTAAATGAAAAAATGATATAAATAAAAAAGTTAAATTGAAAAATCACACTAAAGGACGAAACAACAAAAAATTCCACCTGAAATGGTTCTTTTTCGTACGTATTCAACATTTATCCGTGATCATCACCAAACCAATACATTCCTATATTGACGTACTACCTATACGTAACTAAACTAAAAAAGCGATTACAAGCTTTAGGGCATTGTGGTATACGCGAGTTTTGTTACGACCACAGTCATAATAGTACTAATTTATTTCTCTTACTGTATTTTTATGGAAGGATTTCCCAATAATACCTCTCTACTACGTCGTGTCGAATTCTGACCGCGACCGCGGCCTAAAAACCGCAATATCGCATACCTATCACTGATAGATAACAATTTTAATGTTATGTTACAATACGTGTCATGTGTTTGTAAAAAAAAAATTTCCGAAGTTTGAAAACATTGTTATAACCAGTCCTCGTGGCGTTGTATGATGTGTGTGTGTATGATGTATGGTGTGCGTATAATGGCCTCATTATACAGCCATAGCATTTTAATTTGTTATCTATGTTTTTCATAAATACAGATTTGCCTTATTAATTATAAACAAGCCCAGTAGTACCTACTATAAAACTAATTAACACATTAGCATTTAAAGTTTCCAATGATGATGAGTTAAAATTTGGCACCGACTTCAAAAAAAATGTAGGTACTTAATGTTTTTTTTTGTATTCTTATAAATTATATTTGACTTTTTGTGTTTTTGAAGTCGCTTTTTATTTTTGTTAAATATTTTTATTTCAATCATTTTAGTGAATTTAATACCAGCGCACCGAAGTAACTTGAAAGAGTACGACTGAGGGTCCTAACGTACCAATTGCATCAAAAAAACTAACATCTAACTCCTAAAAGTCAAGGATCCTTCCATCATCAGCTCGGTCCATTCTACCAGACCGAAATACCTGAACAGCTTCAGAAAAAAACATGAAACACGTCGGGCGTGACTATAAAATTTAAAGGTTTCCCTCCAGGAAATATCCTGGGATCTCATCACCACATCTTGTCTTTGGCGATAATGAGACCAATTGGGAAGTACAGCCTCATTTTTTCCGATTCGGTTAATAAATAACAGAGTTATGAGGGAACAAACATAAAAAAAAACATACAGTCGAATTGATAACCTCCTCCTTTTTGTGAAGTCGTTTAAAACCTAACAATATTTAAATAAAAAATTAGGTAAAAAATTAAGTTAAACGGTGTCATTGAAAAGAAAAATAATGTAGGAAAAAGCTAAAAAATAATTAGGTACTAGGCACCAGTCATCGTACCACTCTCCTCACTTATAACCTTTTATCTTGAGTCTCGGCTCCCAAGTCCCAAGTCAAGCTGGATTATTCCGGAAATGCCTTTGGCAAGCCTAGTCTTGATCGTCTGTAGAATGACGCAAACAGATTTACAATAAAATGAAGGCGTAGCCTAATAATAGTTAGATCGAAGCACTTCTTTAGCAATCGGCAAATGGACGCCTAATGCAGCCTTTGGGTGGGTGCGGCCAGCAAAGGGCGAGCTTCGGACTTGGATTAGGCGGGATCCATTTAGACCACATTCATCTTTAGCGCGACAGGTGATCGAAAGGGGAACCGATAACATTCCATTTTTGTATTTTTTTACTATACAGGGTTACTTTTCAAAGCAAAGTGAACAACTTTTTCTATGGGACTAATGTTAAAATTGCGAAAAAATGTGCTGTTCCATACAAATGTTCAACATCCACTGAATAGGCTAAATGACCTAAGACTGAAGCTAAACGTATTGAACAGCTGGTGTTTTTCGCGATTTTAAGATTGATCCCATAGTTAAAGTTGTTAAGTTTGCTTGTTACAAGCACACAAAATTTGGGTACTGCTTAAATTATATATAAATTATTAATTAATTATATAAAAACCTCGCACATTTGACCCACACCGTACGCATCGAATTTCAAAAATGCAGTAGGTATCATATCCAATATATGGTAAAATATTATTCTTCTGTCAATTTCATTATTTTTATGCAACGTCAAAAGTAAAACTGGTGGATGTAAGCGCACTGGTCGATTTTGGAGGTCATTTTCCGATTCTCGCTACCTACTTTCGTTAATGCAAAATAATTTGCCAGCTCTAGAAATTGTCGATGTCGTCAAACTACCTACCAGGGCCCTTACCATGATCGCTTATAGCAAGGTTAAAACAATATTGAACCAGAGACACCGCTCTTGCTGCTTTGTTGTTTTGAGCGATTGATCGTGGTTAGGAAGCAGGTTGCGATCTTATATCCGTAGGAAATTTTGCAAGATAGTTTCATAACTACAGATACTTTATTGTTAATTCAATAGGCTGTGGTTAATTATATATTTTTGAGAACAGCATTAAGATGAAAATATTATTTAATTTATACATATTACGTCGATTATCGACGACGGTCGATATTATTGATAATATCAATGGTATTGTAGCTCTTAGCTGGGTGATAGGGATAAAACAGTCTGTGTCTGTGAATTACTATGAAAAAATAACATCTTATATCACTAGCGATTTTCCTTCATAATATGACAGGAAAGTACTTGAAACCTGAGCTATATCCCTTAATACATAATTGAAACTAACGCGGGTATAAGAGCAAATCAACTCAAGTAGTGCTAAAACGCTCGTTTTGCCGACTCATAGAAACTATATTTAGAAATGCTCATGCGCAAGTGCACCGCGCTCTTTGGCTGTTTCGCACAAGGTAAATGAACTGTAGAGTGAACTTTAAGGCGCTGCGCAGACGATGGACATTTTTGTCCAGAACGAACAGGGGCCACGATCGCATAATATCAAGATTAAAACAATATTGAAACAGAGACACCGCTTTTGCTTCTATATGCGGAAGCTTGTAATTAGCGTCTAGATGTTAATTGTTTTATCCATTATTGTAAATGTAGCTGTAAGCTTTCCCAACAAATAAAATAAAAAAAATAAAATATCGCCATCCCGCCCTCAGTGCGGTTTCACTAATGTTTCGAGCGATCATGGTTGGCGGACAGGAATTACCATACCTGCCTCCTAACCGCAACCATGATTGCAACCTTGCTATGAGCGATCATGGTATATTCGCCTGCGAGCTCGACGGAACAAGAGTGTCCATCTGCTCAGCCCCTAAGCAGAAAAGCAGAAGAAGGGTTTTGATTCGTTTTAACTATCAATAGTTTGTACATAGATACTTAGGTAGGTATATGCACCTTCATCTTAGGGAGGATTGCGATCGAACAACGTTTTGCTGTATGTATTTACAATTTTACATACACGAGTGGCGTCAAAACATGCCAGAAAAACGCAGGAGGGTCTTAGCGGCATGACCGTTCTAGGTGTAACCTGCGCGCTAGGGTAACTTCTGGCGCAATTACTTATTTATTTATTGCTTACATGTACGTGTAAAGATGAGTTACATTAAATTGTATCAGTTCATGTACCCAGCAAGGGCACTGCAACATAAATAGCAGATCGCGAACGGAGTTACATGCCATTAATGGTATAGAATCCTATCCATTATTTATTATTGTTACTGTTTTTACTTATAAATTTAATATTGGCATACATTCCAACATATAATGCAATAATCAATAATGAAATAAAAATAAAAATTGCGCAACGGGTCACGGGTTCGATGCCCGTACGGGACAAATATTTTGTATGACCTACCGAAATTTGTTCCGGTTGGGCGTATGTGCATGTGATATTCTATGTTTGTAACTGCAGCCAGTACACAGTAGAAAATTCTAGTGTTTTAAAAAAAACAAACAAAAAAAATTAACAACGTAATTATGAAGCCTAAACAACTACTAATAACAATATATAAACTAGTAGATTACAATAAGATACCAATGTCAATATTTAATAATATGATTAATTTTATTGAATTTTATCTTGTTCAATTATCTGTGGTCATATTATCAGGCGTATTATTATGTCATTTTGTGGTTGTTTGTTGTCATTTGGTCATTTATTTACAGCTTAGGGGTGATACATAATTAATTTCAGCATGGTTATCGTATGATAAGAGGCCCATATCCATGTAGGGATTATCCTTAATCATGGTAATGCCCCGCAGACTGTAGTTGGCCAGGCTATACCAGCAGGCGTAGCAGGAGCTGCCAAGACTGGACTCGAGTCACGCATTATCTCACAATTTAAGTGACGGTGGACTCGTATTTGGTGTGACTGACGTGATAAATTTTCTTAACGCTCGTCAAGGAACACGTTCTTGGCCTTAAAAAGATGTAGTAGTCGAAGAGAAAAAATTTGTGATAAAACTTAGTCACACGTGTCCCTTGACAAGCGTCAAGAAATTTTTATCACGTCAGTCAGTCTTAACATGCGCCACCGTGCTTCTCTTTAAGACATAGAGATTATGTCACTGGAATTGTGAGATAATGCGTGACTCGAGTTCAGTCTTGGCAGCTCGTGCTACGCCTGCAGGATGGCCCGAAAAATTGGGTATTTCCGTCCCCTTGCCCTTGACATAGGACAAGCTGGCCGTAGAGGTTGTTTTAGTGGGTAGGCATTGCATACGCGGGAAGAATCGCACACATCCTACACGTCGATTAGCCATTGGCGGTACGTTCGGTCTATTGGCACTTCCGAGCATAACATCGATGGAGGCGGAGAGGCTCCTAGCGCAACAGCAGCAGGTGGACCAGCGTCTTACGTCATACCCAAGCCTGCGGCCTTTTTTTGAGACGCGGAATTTCTTTGCGATTTTAAGGGGCTAAGCTGAGACCGCCCACTTGGATATGCCGGGACTCGGTTCACCAACAAGGTATACTAAGGTATACATGGTATACAAGGTAACTCGTATAGTGCGCAATAGCATTCCACCTCGTAAAGGGTCGACGTCGAGAAACTGAAACTGCAGTGATACGCCGAGTGAAAGGCTCTGGTTAAACTCGGCTGCGATTTCAAATGTCAGAATCCGTCCGCATCTTACCGATCTTATCGGTCGACCGCAACGGTCGTCATCGAACTAATGGATGCTACATAACTTACAGAAAAAAAATACATATTCAGAGATACATTTCAGCTATATCCATACGAATATTATGTATGAAAGAGTTACTCTGCCTATATATATACACTCATCAACTATATCTAAGGATATTTTATTTATCCTTTTTTCAAGTAGTATAAGCCAACATATTAACAATATTGACAACTTATGTGCATTTTTTTTATGTATTGCTTTAATTATAAACTTTCGTTATTTCATTGAATAAATTTCACAGATATTGTCAGTATTTTTAAAATTATCGCTGACACTACATACATTAAATGTAAATAAAATATCCTTAGATAATGTTGATGGGTGTATGTCTTTCTGTTACTTTTTCACCACTGCTACAAAAGCCATTCGCATAAAATTCGGCGTGGAGTTAGATTTTAGATTAGCCAACACTGTTGGCAATTCTGCTGGTACTAATTGGATTAAACTAAACTAAATTTAGTTTTAGTGCTGCCAAATTGTGTTTTCACTCAAAATTTTCAAACAAAATACTCGATTTGACAGCACTAAAACTAAAACCAAATTTAGTTTAGTCTAATCCAATTAATGCCCGAAGAATTGCCACCTCCAGTCTGAGGAAGGACATATTGTCAGAATTCGATGTTATATTGTGCTATCTATAAGTTATTGAAATAAAGAATTTGAAGCTAGTTTGAATGAACACAGTAATTACGAGTGTTTACCTCCGTGCTCGCCTACTTGGAAACTGCGGTAAGCTGAAAATGAAACCCGAATATCTAGGTCATGGATACAAATCGCTCATCCAAAATGGCGCGATACTCTACCTGCCTGCCCTATCCTCTTCGTAAGATTGAACGCTTAATCTAGGGACCGATATTTCGAAAAGTAATAATACTGTCTTTTCCTTTAAAATCTATAGTAATGTCATAAACGTGGCGAAAAATTTACTTTCTGGAGTAGGTAGGTATATTATAGAACATTTGAATACAACAATGCGGTTCGACAACACTCCTACATAGGACTACTTCGAAGTCGGTTCGTTTGACAGCTATGTGAATGCGAAAATCAAGTAAGCGAAGTCGCTTCAATATCGTTACTTCCACGGTAATTATTATATATTACTATTACCGTGTAGGCGCGGCTTGGCCTCATATTTATAAAAAATAAGCAAGTCCAATAGGGTCAAATTCGAGTAGCATTATTGGGAATATTTGAGCTTCTCCGGATTAAGTAATAATCCGGATTAAATAATATCTATTTTTGGATTCTCTCGCCCTAGTGCACTGTGGGACATCCATAGGTCATAAATCTTAAAAACCTGCTTTCTTGTTTTACATTTTATTCTTTGTCGTTACATTGGATAGTTGCGGTACCTTCTGAAACTATAAATAAGTCAGTAATTAGAGTGCGCCTTCATTATCTATTGTGCATTCAAAGAGAGCGCATCGCCAATCGTAAATACTGTTATCAGTGAGTCATTAAAAAGCGTGACGTCATTTGTTGTCATTGCGGGACCTGTGAGTGCTGTGTGAGTTTTTTCTGAAATGGATATCCAAGAACAGGGTATGTAATAATTAATATTTTTATTTTAATTGTATCTTAGTATATATTTTCTTTAGTATGTCATTGCTACGAGGCGACTTTTCTTGGAGTATTATATTTTAATATTCAAAGTTTGAATAAACTTTTAAATATGTTCCCACTCGCTCCGACTATGGAGGTATATTGCACCATAATCTTTAGACTTTCTTATCTTAGGAAAATTAAAACTTGGCTGCCCTTATCTGCCCTTTTGGCGATGACAAGGGTGCTACGGTTGCCAGATTATCTCGTAGCATTTGCTACGAAATTAGTTTATTTAGTCTTAGTGCTTTGTGTAGGTTTTGTGACTGAATTTTAACCGTTTTTTTTTGTTTTAGGTAATTTATATATATGCTCGTTTTCAAGAATGCATATTCTTGAAATATGGCTAACTGTCAATACCGATAATGACTCGGAAAAGTGTCGTCAAGTCCTACAAAGTTTGTTGACTACTCTGAACGTTGCTGAGAACATTGATATTCATTATTTAGAGAAAATTGTTAATAATTTATGTAAAGCTATTGCTCGATTCTGGAAAAAATGTAATAGGGATAAAACCAAGCTTTTATATAAGAATTCCGTTTTGTTTAATGTTATTGAAAAAATTCAACTTGTGAAAAACAATAAGCAATGTACTCCGTCTGAAACGTCGCCGTGTCATTCACGTGGTCGTCCTCGAAAACCTTTTACGCAATGTAGTAAAAGGACTAAACGTCGGAGAGTAGCTGATTTGTCAAAGTCTGATGATTCTACTGTGAGTGCATTGCTTGATGTTTCAGACTGTTCATTCGATTCGTGTATATCTAGAGTTAGCACTGATGATGTCTTGTCACTTGTGACTGATGCTCAGTTGACAAAACATCAGTATTTATTAATTAAAAACTTTGTTAATAGTAAGATTTCTCCTAATGTATTACCATGTTACCAACAAATTACTAAAGCGAAACAGAGATGTTACCCTTCTAATATAACTGTTTCCGAGTCTTCAGCTGAAGTTGAATTACAAAGTCTTTTTGATCACACAGCTTCTCGAATCCTTGAATCTCAAAAAGAGGTCTTAGATCAGATTCCTGATGATTTTTTGTCTAATATCTCTTTACTTGAGAAATGGGGATTCGATGGCAGCACTGGACATAGTGAATACAAACAATTTTTTTCAGATTCAACTTTAGAAGATAGTAGTTTGTTTGTAACATCTTATGTACCCCTTCAAATTATTGTAAAATTAGCTGAAGATAATTGTAAAATTTTATGGAAAAATCCTCGACCCTCTTCCACTAGGTACTGCCGTCCTATTCGATTTCAATTTTTGAAAGAAAGCACAGCAGTGTCTTTGCAAGAGGAAGCTTATTTTAAGGATAAAATTGAAAGTTTGCAACCTACTTTTATTCAGATCGACAATCGTGAATTGGTCGTTTCTCATAAGTTGCAGCTTTCAATGGTAGATGGTAAAATTTGTAGTGCTTTAAGTGAAACATCTACAAGTAGATGTTATATATGTAATGCTACCCCTAAAGAGATGAATAAAATAGACGAATGTTTACAAAAACCTGTAATAGAGAGTAGATACCAATTTGGATTATCACCACTACATTCTTGGATACGTTTCTTCGAATATTTTATTCATCTTTCATATAGATTAGACATAAAAAAATGGCAAGTTAGGCTAGATAGTGATAAACAATTGTTATCAAATAAAAAACAATATGTACAGTCCCAGTTTAGGGAACGATTAGGTTTAATAGTTGACAAGCCGCGTAGTGGTGGAAGCGGGACGTCTAACGACGGAAACACGGCCAGGAAGTTTTTTTTGGAATCAGCTGTATCTGCTGAAATTACAGGTTTGAATAAGGATCTCATAGATCGTTGTTGTGTAATATTACAAACGTTATCTTCTGGACATAAAATTAATGAATGCAAGTTTAAAGACTATGCATTACAAACAGCATACAGCCTGGTCGAGGAATATCCGTGGTATAGTCTTCCTGCTTCTGTCCACAAGGTGCTCGTACATGGATCAGATATTATAAGTTATGCATTGTTATCTATAGGAGAACTTTCCGAAGAAGCTGCTGAAGCGACAAATAAGTATATCAAAATTTATAGACGAAGTCACACTCGAAAAATGTCACGTGAAGTTACCAATCAAGATTTAATACAACGACTATTATTACATTCAGATCCTTATATTACAAGTCTTCGGAAACTTCCCCCTAAAAAGAAAAATACTCTGTCACAAAGTGTAATAGAATTGTTACATGTTTAATATTGTTAGAATAAGAATAATTTATTTGTATTTTGTTAGTTGTTTTGTTTTTTTTGTATTTAATTAATTTTAATTTATTTATTTCTATTATTTTATTATAATTAAATAATGTTATCAATGTTTTGACTCTTATTTTACTTAAAATATATGTTTTACATTCCAATTTTTAAGTGTTTGTTCATGATAAATTTAGGTAAAAGTATGTTATTGTTTATATTTGTTTTTTACTGAAGTAAACGTTTTTTATTCCGTAAATACATGTACTTCTTTCATTTTAATGTTCCTATAACACTTTTACAACTATAAGTCACTAAAATAATACAATGTATTGATAGTAACAGGACTTTAACTATTTATGACCGCCCTTGTATGGAGCGTGTCCCTCCGTGTAGTGTAGGAAACACTAGGGCGAGAGAATCCAAAAATAGATATTTGTAAAATATATTGCAGCCCGAAAATCTGAGCTGAGCGCGATACACGTAGTCCACTGATTTCTCCTCTAAAACTACACCGATTTATATATTAACTTTTTTCACTTAAAATTAGAAAAAGGCTTTGGCTGTGTTTCTATGTTTCCTTTTTTCATATAATTTCGACAAATTTGTTTGAATTTTGGCCAATTTTTTGGGTTTTTGAAGGTTTCAATCTCTTTTAATAATTAACTCAATAAAACAAGAAAACATTAGGCACATGCTTGCTTATACTATATTAGTTATAGTAGCCAAGCCATTGATTTTTTTTTGAAAAAAAAGAGCAACTATTGCCATCAACAAGGAGAGAAACAGTGGACTACGTTTGTATAGAAAAACGGTCCTCTATCTATCACGATCGCAATGAGTTTGCTAATCATTGCTGTGTCAATAAAAGACTCTGTGTCGACTGTTTGATAAAAAATAGCGATAGCTGTTGTTTGACTGTGAAAATCGAAAGCGATTGCGATAGATTTTTGTTACACAATCAAGGAGTCGACCCTGCATCGAAACCAATCGATTGATGTATGAATCATCACAATCTGCCCGCACGTTTTGTCCCTAGAGGAACAAACAATATAACATTAGGCTGATGAATACGTTACCATTCCTTTGGGTTGCGCAGTTGGGTAAAAATAGGTAAATATTGTCGCTATTAATGAAAAGCTATTTCTGTTACTCTTTATAGTCTAAAAAATTAATTAATAAGTAAGGGTTGAAAGTTCGCGTGAAACT
The DNA here is from genome assembly GCA_963935595.1 of Schoenobius gigantellus. NCBI lineage: Eukaryota > Metazoa > Arthropoda > Insecta > Lepidoptera > Crambidae > Schoenobius > Schoenobius gigantellus. The sequence goes on along the minus strand of OZ012555.1, from coordinate 5,665,043 downwards.
CCGTAATTTTTGGCGGCGGCGCCGTGATGATACGTTTTTGAATAGTTTTCGACGTTTTCTTTGAAGCGCCGGAATTTTTTTTTCGTTTACTGCAAATGCAAAGCGTGCGCTGTTGTAAAGCTATCCATCATATGTATGGATGTTTGTTGTGTAATTTAATCACGCTAAAGCAGCTTATTTGATTTGTGTGTTTGGCACGATACATTTTTATCAGCCTCCTTATTGAAATATGAAGTAGGACACGTTAGGTGTTTGTAGGCGTATTTACTAGCTACGGTTGGTAACTAGAACTGTCATCTTTGAAATAAAATTTATATCCATTACTAGTTTAGTGATTATATTTGTGTTACGGCGACGTTCATAATAGCAATAATGGATATTAAGTTTCTTTCAAAAATGACAGTTCTAGTTAGCAGCTGAAGTTAGAAAATAGGCCTGCAGCCGCAGGTAGGTCAATTCACCGAACGCAGCCCCTGGAGATAGGCCCAGTAGGCCTAGCACGGCGCGTGGACTATAGAAGAGAAAGTGACTAGTCCTCGTCCCGTCTCGCGTCATTATTATATAACAGAGCGAGAAGAAACATGTTATTTGTCTCTTGTCCCGTTTTGTCCACGGTCCGTGCTACGCCTGCAGCAGTATGAACAAGCTTGGACTTCGCCTAGGGAGCGGTCACCAGATTAAAACTCCTTTGGGATAGTTCAATACGCTCCTTGAACTAATAGGACCTATAATGGTAACCCACAAATCATCATGCGTTTTTTTAGTCGATTTCGGACCTTGTTTTTATCGACAAACTTTTGCTTTGTTTAAAAAGCCTTTGCTCTCAGAAGCAGGTCTGCGTTAGCGGGATTATTGGCTGAGATCCACTGCTATATGCTGATCTAGATGGTACCTATGAAGATTTTCACGCTATACCTATCACATAAGTATTTATGTATTTTACGCAAGCGGCGGGCGACACCAGCAGTAGGTAGCTAGCATAGCTAATACTTTCTAAATCTTATACATGATCGATATAAAAGCGAAAGGTCACTGGATTGACGCTGTAGAGGTCATCTGTGGCCAACAGCATACCTACCTAGGTCAATAAAAAAACTCCTAAAGGGTAGCAAAATTTGTATGGATCATTTCTGGACTAAGATCGAAAAAAATCTATTAAAATCGTTAACAGCTTCGTTGCCAAAATTATTCTCACATATTATTATTACGTACCTACCTAGTTAAAATAAATAAACGTTTTCGTGTGCTAATGAATGCAACAATCTAGTTGATTGCTGGTTGCATAATTCATTGACGATTTAGCGGAAGACTATTGGATCTATTATTCAGTAAGAAACTTTCATTCTTGCTTTGTACAACTTTGTAGCTCGGTTTTTTTATTCTGATATACCTAGGTACTTTTTGATAGCGAGTTAAACAAAATAATACCTAGATATTAATAAATAATTATGATTGCGTTTCAAAGCAATTCAAATGTAGGTGAAGCAAACAAACATTAGATAATTATAAGGTATACCTATACATATATCATTTCCTCACAGCGCTCCAAGGACTCGGCGCTAGAAAATCGATACCTAGGCACAGTTTACGTCAACACAAACAGCTGATCACGAACAAAACACAAATCCACGCATGTAAATAAATAAATGATAAGGAAAGCAATCGACGCACTTACCATTTCTTGCTTTGACTATCTTCCGTGTTGTTAAAGTTAGTCAATGCAGGATATCTGCAAACGGAAACACAAAAACCAAGCTGTTACAACGATTACATTTTATTCACAATCCACTCTGAACAAATCACAATAAGTATAAAATCTTCTAGTTATGTTAGTAACGGAGTTGTTATGTTGCTAAAGTTCACGATGAACAAATTCAAACAAAGGAACGGGTTTGTTTTTAACAAAGACTTGCCTTTGCGCGGTGCATTCTAACACTTTCTTCTTTTCCCAGCCTTCCTGTGTTTTCACCCATTCTTCACCTGGTGATCGCCAGTCTTTTGAAATAAATGGCATATTTCCACAAGTGCACAATAGAGTTCACAACGCAATCACAAAACCACCGCGCGAGCGAACCTTTTCGACCCGAAACGGGGTTTGATTGGTTTGACGACGATTTTGTTTTTGACACACTCACACAAACACATCAGCATCAAATCGATGTGTGAATCACATGTAAATAAACGAGTGCGAATGAGAAGATTTGTTTTGAGAGAGAAAGCTATAGTGCATGTTTTTTTTTGCTGTTTTACTGGCCTGGATTCAAGTCCTATAAGCCAGCCATAGTGCATGCCTCGGGGCTGCGTTCGAAAACATCCTCCGAGTGCACGCCGTCACCCGCGGCCGTACCGCCTACAGTCTGCGGCCGTACCGCCTAACTCAAAGCGAGCACTCGCTATCGTTATCATGACATTAGAACAATAGTTTTAATGTCACAGATGACATTAGAGCTATTGTTCTAATGTCACGAAGCGATAGCGAGTGATCGCTATGAGTTAGGCGGTAGCCCCCCCGATTTTTTATTCGACGGAATTCTGACAGATATCATCCATAGACAAATCAGATATCAATAACCTTTTCTGCTTAGAATTATTTAAAATATTTACTAACAAAAAATATTAAACTGAATTAGATCAAGTAATGACACTGTAAATCGTGTTTGTTTTGTGCACTCAATGCACACTAGCTAGAATGTAATTTTTTAAATGGTAAAACCTTAGAGCATTCATACGGGAGACGGCAAGGCTGGGCGAACCCCTCTGCCAATTTACGCTGACCATATGACCATACACGTTATATAAAACTAGTTGACGCGCGGCCGCTGCCATTTGGTGTCGTTTTCGTGTCGCACTAAGAGCTCCAAAAAAATGGTTAATTGTGCAGTTTCCCCTTGCAAAAGGCGATCCAGCTACTCAAATCTTCGAGATCATGGCGTTTCCTATCACATGTGTGACGGGGTGACCCGGCTAAGGGTCGTTTCGTGACATTAAAGTGTTAATGTTGCTCTATCAGGGTTGCCTACGGGGTCAGGTGAGAGAAACAGCGAGGAGAAACAAATAAGGAAGTTTATTTACAATACCACAAAATCAATTCTTAAGTAACTTACTATTTACTATTCCGGGCGCGCAACGCGCGTAACTTAAATTATGCCACGCAGGGCAAACGATCGCACTTATTCACTACACAGGGGTTGCCTGGGCACGACAACCAATCGGGACGGAGCGACGACGCCCGATTAAAATACGCTTCACTAGGGTTATGCACTGTGACCGACCGCACGAGACGAGGGAGGAAACGGGATAAACGGGGATACAGGAGCCGTCACGCCTGTGACGACTATCGGGGTACTGGGACCTCCGGCGGCTGGGGCCGTCACTCCTGTGACAACCAGTGAAGCGCTGGAATCTCTGGCGGTTGGGGCCGTCACTCCTGTGACAGCCAGCGGGGTGCTGGAACTTCGGGCGACTGGATCGACTGGGTTACTGGGAAACTGGGTTACGGGGTTCGCGACGTTACGCGCCTAGTGGGGACGTGGACCGCTGCCGGATCAGGCAGTCCACGGAGCCACTCTCGCACACCGAGACGCAGGGACTCCGCCGGGTTACGACTACCACTCGGTCTATGCTTGGTGAGCCTGGTTACGCGGGATTATTTCTACTCTGCGTTCGTGCGACTGACGAACTAGGCTAGCTTCAAGAGAGACCTGCTTGACCGAACCAATCGAAAGAAACGTCGCGCTCGTTCGACTGACGAACTAGGCTAGCCTCGGTGGGGCCTGCTTGACCGAACCAGTCGAAAGAACGCCGCACTCGTCCGATTGACGAACTAGGCTAGTCTCGGTTGAGGCCTGCTTGACCGTACCAGTCGGAGGGACGCCGCGCTCACTCGATTGACGAACTAGGCTAGCCTCGGTGGGGCCTGCTTGACCGAACCAATCGAGGGAGCGAGTTATCTATTCAATCAAAACGGGAACAATTACTAGCTCAATGCACCAAACAAAAGACCGGACCTAAACTAGGACCTACCTCAGTATTCGGTCTAGACTACTCTGGCTGGGCGGAACGACGCGTACGCTTGACGATGTTGCCGGGGCGGCTGCGCGAGAGCGACTGCCTCTCCGGCGGCGGTGCGCTCGCATATATCGCCGGTTCGAGTGGCCGCGGCCACCGACATGCCACAGTGCAAATAAGACTCCACAGTGCATATCGAACCGCAGTATTGTAACTTTGTTACACATGTAAGTATAAAATATACATTAACGTGTTTTATTTGTTTACAATTTGGAAGTAATTTTTGTACCGTTACGATAGAAAAATACAATGGTACGATGGTAGCTCAACACAATACACGGGCGTTATATTATCTGTGACACGGGCACTTGCTTAGTGCTGGGACAACGTGAGTGAATGATGCTTATTCATATTTTTATTTATCATTCACTCCGAAGTTTGTTTATTGTTTAACCAGATAATGTTAATATCGGTGCATGGATTATAGGTAGTATAAGATTAAAATAGAAATTCAAGTGGAATTTAATTGAACAAAAAAATATAAAGAAAATATTACTTATTATTTTGCTTCAACTTTGCGTTGTAGTTTTAAAAAACTTTTCCTATACAATTACTTACTCTAACCAATTTTTCGACTGCGTCTCACTTGATTTTAAGCCTACTAAATAATCTATATTTGTATTTTACAAAATGCAATGTAAGTTAATACTCCAGCTAGAAAAATGTCATGTAATGTCCTCTAAATTTTATGTTGTAGTTTAGGTCATAAGTATAAAAAATGAGCTATATTTTGTACTTTTAGTTATTATTTTACATTAGTAAAGAGCACAAAGCAAGTGATTGTCGTGCAATATACAGAGAAAATTTTAATAATGCAACATCATTATTAAAATCACACAATAAAGCTTTTTCTTCTTATTTTAGTGGCTTTGAAGTTTGTACGGCCAATGTAAACAAAAACACTTTCAACGTCACGTTATGTATGACAAATGAATAACATGTCTTACTGCATGTAAATAAAAACTTTCATAGTAGTAAATATCTCATCACATCATCACACACAGCTCATATACGTCCCCACCGAAGGGTTCGAGCCTACCCTATGTAAGGGTGATTAGCCCTTAGTCAACCACGCTGGCCCAGTGCGGATTGGTCGACTTCACATACATCATTGAATTTCTTCGCAGATGTATGCAGGTTGCCTCACGATGTTTTCCTTCACCGTAGGAGCGTCAGACAAATGTACATATGAAATTCGAAACGAAAAACACATTGGTACATGGCGGGTCTCGAACCCCGACCCCCCGATTGGAAGGCAAGTGCCGAGTCCACAGCGCCACCGACGCTCGCATTCGTAAATATCTACTAAGCTAAAATGGTAGAATTAACGTTATATACGAATTAACTTTGACTCACATTTTTTGGTGCAATATAAAGGAAAATGTCCGATATCGTCCCAAGCATTATAACACGTTGGGCCCTATCGCAAATGAAAGGTTTTCTAAAATACTAATTTTGTTTGTATGGCAGTAAGTTGCTATCTCGTGCTTTTTACTTTCACAATATAGCAAATTGCTGCCATATGAGCAAAGCTAAACGAAAAAGTACCTACCTATTAAACATGTTTATAACTATGTAGATATGTAATAAAATCAGAAATCAGTTCTTGGTATAGTAACAATACTCACGTAAAACATCTAATACATTCCCGGTATCACCTCACCCTCCCACTGCACCCCGCGCTAGCTTGTTTCGACGTGTTCAGGCAGGTAGAAGTAGAATAGTGTTTGACACAATAAATGTCTGACTGATTATATATGTATTTATTATTAACCTTACTTTATTACATTACCCTTAAGAGATACCCCTTTATTCATTATCCTTCTGGGATTGCCGGATAAAATTTTCAAATTCATTGTAAAATTGACAACTTAGCGGGCAAAGCCGCTGGTGGGTCGGAATCTAGTCTCTATACTACATCACTACATATAAAAAAAAAACCGACTTCAAAAACACCAAAAAGCTATAAATAATTATATTGAATTTAGTGCCAAATTTTAAGTAACTGTTGTTCTTATATTTTTGAAGAGTTTCAAGGTGATCATTGCTTGGTATCGACTTCAATAGAAAACTGTGACGTCGTAAGTAGTCTTATATTATTATTATTATTTATGACTTTTTTGTCAACATCTAGGATAAAATGTATGCTGAAAAAGTATAAGAATCCAAATCAAGGCGGACAAAGTCGTGAGCAGAGAGCTAGTTTGAGTAGAGAGCTAGTCTGTTCCCCGAGAGCTGATAAAAATTATGATTACGCATCGGAGCGCTTACTGTTTCGTTAACTGAAAATATAAATTCGTCGCCCCCCCCCCCCTCCCATCGAAACATTATACCTAAGCCTATGACTGAAAATATATATTTATTTCAGTCGATCAGCTAAACAGCAAGTAAAATTGCTGTATTTGACACAAAAAACTTATTAAAGCATTTTAATAATAATTAGCGGGTCTCGCTTTGCACTAATTTAAGAAACCCTGTCTTCATTGTATTTTTATCAACTCTAGCCGAACAGGGTATAGTTATAAAAATACAATTTATTGTAACCGTGCGTTTGCACTGACGAAACATCTACATAAAGACATGTTTTTTAAACATGTTTCTGTCAATGTTTATAAATGCGTTTCCATTGTCAACACCCCAACATGTTGCAAAACATGTATGAAGTCTTTAACAGCCGAAAGTGCGAACGCAATCGTTGACAAATTCATAAAAAACGTTGACAGACAACAAGTTTTGAGGCGCAATCTGCAACAAATCTTATTATTTGTTCCGAATCCAACACGATTTTTGGCAGTGCGAACGCAAAAGCATACACAACAAATTTTGAGATTTGTATCATACAACAAGTTGTAAAACATTGCATGTTTTATGTTTCTCAGTGCAAACGCAATTACACGTTTACATTTCAATCATTCACTCACGACGACCCAAATAGTTACTCATTCTTTGTGTCACATCACTAGGGACATTCATTCTTTGTGGTGGGGCGATTGCGTAGATACACGTTAATTTGTCGATGTGTGTGTGTTTCTTCCATAGATATAGAATGAAATAGATGGGCTATAAAAGCCGTCAAACATGAGGAAAAGAGATAAACTTATACACATTGCCAAAGGAAAGAAGAAGATGGCATCATTTTTTTTGTCCTTGTTACCGTATATAGGTGAAACTGGTAGTGGGGATTGTTTATCACCAGCGTCTGGTGCTAAACAAATACGTGGAAGAAATTTGTTCTGTGAATTATAGCTTACTGTGTAATTATTTAACACTTTAATTAGTGTAATTGTGAACTATTTGAACATTTAAATCATGGTGCACTGCTCCGTTTTAGTTTGTAATAGTGATAGTGCTAGAAAATAGGAAAATATAACCTTTTACAGGTAAGACCTAAATTGTGTCAATAAAAAGCGCCAAAACTATTTTTTAAATTATAGATACAAGTTATATTGCAATATTTTATCCTTCTACTATGGTTCTCAATCATATTATGGGATTAAACATGAAATTTCAAACTAAGTAGTAAGGTTATTGTTAACCTAACAAGCTAGGAATGTCGCCATACAATATGGCCACGTATACAGCCAACGCGTATAACATTTTGCCGGGTTATAATGATACCAGTTACGCTACGACTATTTTTCCTTGATTCGTAGGTAATTTGTTACGTGAAAGGGAACTCACATATTAGTTTCTGTGTTACATTAATATTTACATATTTAAGTATAAAATTTTGAGCATTTTAGATAACAAAGGTAATTCTTTTGAAGTGAGACTTTCCATTTGCTTGTTTGTCTGTATTTAACAGATTTCCTTCGGGGAACCTCCTTTTATTTTTAACCTGTATACATATTGTTTCAGGACGCATCGGTGTTGGATTTCGGTTCTGAATACGCCCCGAAAGAGAAAAATGCGGCTTCAAATGCTGGGTTTGAAACAATCAGCGAGGTCATCAAATAAAAAACTACGGCCAGTGCGTCAACCGCTTAGACGATTGGGAAAAAAAGTAGTCTAATTTTAGAAAATGTTTATTTAAAATTTAATATTATACATTTTCTAAATCTTTACAAATATTTTGTAAATGTGTAAATATTGGATTTTAAATAAACTGCAGAGATAAAGAAAAAACAATGACTATTGCCCGCTGTATTCTTAATCGAGCGACGATCTTCGCAAGGTACCTAGCTGGCAAAAGCTGGAAGCGAATGGTCGCGGATCGTGCTCAGTGGCGAGCACTTGGAGAGGCCTATGTCTAGCAGTAGACGCGTGTGGATGATGATTCCTAATATTTTTTTTTATATTTGTAAAGATGTTTACATAATAGCTTAAATAAATAATAGTAAAATGTTTTAAAACGAAATATACTCGAGTAAATCCGAAAAGTGTAGTTTTATTTAAAAGTGTAAATAACTTTAGACTGCGGCGAAGGTTGAATGAAGAATTCAATAAAAAAAATCGCAACTTCCTCCCACTTTTATTTTTTGAGACATATTATTGAGCGAGGGGCGCTCATTAAAATGTCTCAAAAAAAAATACGTAGATCAATCAACCCTACTTTATGTTTATAGTGGTAAAAGCCACTATAAAAATAAAGTAGGGTAAAACTTAAAGCAACACTGGTATACCCATCTACTTTAGGCAGGTATGACGTCATCTATGTCTGTCCCTTACGGGTATACGGTCACGTCCTATCTATTCATTCTTTATCTAAGGTTTCTTCATTGCAGGGTAATATTTTTATAGTGTGTGTTCGTAAACATAAGAACAAAGTCTCTGTAAGTGTATTCTACATTTTCGTAGTGTGCGTGCGTGTTTACCTCGCCTCCCGCGAAAAGTGGCAGAAAAATTTACACTGCGATTTGTTGCGTACCGCATCCATAGGTTAAATGATCTAAGGGTAAAACAGAGTAAAACAACATATTTCTCAAATAAAAATATTTATTAAATTATCATCACATATCATCATTGTCGTCATCATCATCAACTCGGATTATAAAAGAATCACACACACTATCCAGCAGATCATTAAGAGGGCACATTTTATCCTCTTCTTTAATAATATGGTTTATGCATTCTTGCCATTTTTCAGCTATGATATTATATGCCCTCTAATATTAATTGTTTCACTTTGCGCAACTCGTACCGCGGTGCATGACGCGGCGTAAATAGTTTTTTAATTTTAGATTTGACATCTTGTTATATTGGCTCTTAGAAGAAGCAAACATTTTACAAACGACGAGATTTTTCTAAAAAAGGTTGGCAGCCTATGGATTATTGAACAGGTAATAGAAAAATAATTTCCTTGACAGTTATTGTAACTTCAATAATATGATATTAAACAATGTAATTACCATTTTAAAATTATCATTATTTTTTAAGTCTTGGTTTTTTTAATTGATACCTTAAATTCCATAAATTAATTAAATACATTAAATTCCTAAAAAGGGAGAGCTAAAATGCCCTCCCATTTTAGGAAGAGTTTTTCAATGTTGGCAACACTTCTGAAATGTCAGAATTCCGTCGAATTAAAAATCAGACTATAACTCATAGCGGTCACTCGCCATAGCTATCGTGACATTAGAACTCACAGGTGACATTTGAGCTATTGTTCTAATGTCACGAAAGCGATGAAGAAGTCCGTCCGAGAACATTTCGGGTGCACTCGATCGAGTAGAGCAAGGTGTAATTTCACTCGATTGGATTTGGCGGGAAATTGTGTGGATCAAACTAACAGCAGTAAACAATGCCCAGCTGTCAACAAGTTCTTCTGGTTGAACTAAAATTTAATGGATAATGGATATGGTAAGGGGGAAGTACGAAAACGGATCTCCCCCGATTATACACCTGATGGACGAGAGGCTCGTGCAGTCTTTAGGTTGTTCTTTTCTGACCCTGGACCTTTCGAGCCCCCAAGGATGGCCGCTTCCAACGCCTCCCTGGGGGAGACCCTGTGGGACCTAAAGTTAGGCGCGGTGAAGGAGCGGTTCCGGCGCAAGGGGAAGGCGCCGGGACCAAATGGGGTGCTAGCGAGGGTCCTGTGTCTAGCACTGCGCGGAGGAGCTGTTCCGGGCGGTGCTCATCACTTCGGGCCGTTTCCCCCTGATCTGGAGGGTGGGGCGACTCTGCCTTCTTCGGAAGCCAAATTGCTCCGCCGATGCCCTGTTTGCCCTTTATGCCGTTACGATAGAAAATTCGACGGAAATTCGACGAGGTTGTGCGAGGCGAGTTGACGTGAGGGGTATCCATCCATATTCTCGCTCAGTTTGTTGGATCCCATAATGCCGCATGCCGCACCTCGCCTCGCGTCTTTTGACTCGCGCTCAAAAAACCGACTCCTGTGCGAGAGCACGCGAGGCTTGGCGAGATGACGCAAGACACTCGACCATACTCTCGCGCTCGCGCACCGTCGCCTTACCTCGTCGATAGTGTAGAGCAGGGTTTTTTAAACTTTTTGCAGTCGCGGACCACTTTTACAATTTAAACAATTCCACGGACCTTGTCAAAAATATTTTCGAAATGAAAAAATCCCTATTTATATTAATATTAATAAAAAAATTATTTATTAATTACTTTCATTACACTTACTATTAAGTTAATGAGAAGGGTGCTGCTGTTTGGCCCTAATGAGAACGTTAAATTGTGGGATTATCTTCGACAAGACAAGGCAAATGTCATGTTTACGTCGAGTTAACTACACACTTTACTAGTAAATATGTTTACAGACTGACCTACTGCGGACCCCTGATACACATGCTACGGACCCCTAAGGGGTCCGTGGACCACACTTTAAGAAACCCTGGTGTAGAGCTAGAGGATCTATATAGGATCTTTGATTAGTTTTGTAATCTGTGAACTTTGTTTTGTAATTAAGCTGATGGCCACGTTGCCAATGCTTTAATAAAAAAAATATTTTGTAAAAAAATTATTGATGGTGATAGACTGTATCACAGATTCACAGATTTGGAGTAGGCTGTATGGTCTTAGCTTCCTTTGCCATTGCCGTCCATAAAAGGGAAAAGTAAACCAAAAAAATGTATGATGTGAAAAAGAGAGGTTATTTTTGTGTCATTTTGTGTTGTGATTTTCCATGAATTTTTCTTATTTCTTATTATCGTAATGGATGATTCGACGTTTAAACCGAAAATAAGCGGCTCTGGAGTGCAAGACCCGGTATTGAAAGACGCGGAGCTTAATTATATGAAGATAATCGAACAAAAAAATATTGAAAGAGTGCAAAAGCTTCAGAAAATCACTAAAAGGAATAGGATTACTGGTATTGCTATAGGAGCAGGAGTTTTGGGTATATATTGTTATTCCATACTAGCTGTAAAGCAAGAAACCTTTCTTGACGATTTTAACGAACCGGCAAAAGTTCAGCAATAGAAATGGCTGCGGCTAAAAGAACATTACAGATAAGACTTCCACCTCTACCAACTATAAAAGATATTATCAGGTTGTATAAACTACGTGCTCTTAGGGAGCTCTCGCAGAATTTTCTTATGGAACCGCGGTTGATTGATAAAATTGTAAGGGCTGCTGGTCATATAGAGAATCATGTGGTTTGCGAAGTGGGCCCTGGCCCTGGAGGTATTACTAGATCAATCATGAAACAGGGACCGCGAAAATTAATACTCATTGAAAAAGACCCACGGTTCCTCCCATCTTTAGAAATGTTAGCTGATGCCTGTAGAGATAAAATGGATATTGACATAATCACTGGTGACATATTGAAGACAGATATAGCTCATTTCATACCATCTGATGTGAAAACCGATTGGATGGAACAACCACCTCCAGTTAATTTGATTGGTAATTTACCCTTCAGCGTTTCAACAATTTTGATTATAAGGTGGCTGGAAATGATTTCAACAATGACAGGGCCGTGGTCATTTGGACGTACTAGGATGACATTGACTTTTCAGAAAGAAGTTGCAGAGAGGATGGCTGCAAAAATTTTAAATAAACAAAGATGTCGACTGTCTGTAATGTGCCAGGTTTGGTGCAATGTGAACTATAAGTTTGATATTTCGGGTGATGCATTTCTACCAAAGCCTGATGTTGATGTCGGTGTTGTTACTCTTACCCCTCTCAAGCATCCGATAATCAAATTACCATTCAAGCTGGTGGAGAAAGTTGTACGTCAAATATTCTCTATGAGGCAAAAGTATTCTATTCGTGGAGCTCAAACATTGTTTCCTGTAGAGGTCCGCAAAGAAATGGCTCTGAGAATGTATGACATGGCAGACATAGACCCAGTTACAAGGCCTTATCAAATAGCTAATACAGAGTTTGCAAGAATTTGTGAAGCATACAGTAAAATAATCACAGAGTATCCTCAGTTTGAAAGTTATGATTACAGAGCACCAAAAAATATTTTGCAGAAGACTAGTGAAGACACTGAATAAAAAATGCTGTTTTTTGTGTTATAGTAGTTAAAAATTTAATTAAAATGATTAGACAAAAACAAAACAAAAGTTTAATAGATGATTTTTATTTATAACACAACACAAACTTTAAAATGACTCATTATGAGAATTATAACAATAAATATTTATTCACTGAAATATTAAATGCTGCTGTATACCACACAATAATGTAAAAACTTAAATGGCATGAAGGTTGGTGGTAAAATGTGTTATTTTTTCATTCTTTTTTTTTTTGATTCGTCTTGCTTCTTTTTATTTACAACTTTCGAATGCCTGAATGACTTGAGATGAATTTCGTAAGCTTCATCTCCTAATATAAGTCTTTCGCATACTGAGCAGAAGTTGCGAGAGCTTCTGTCTTTATTCTTCTTTTCTTCGTCAATATCGGGCTTCAGTGGCTTATAGTTGCAGGGCGTTTCATTCATATAACTTTCGATTATGTGAACTGCCTTGTTCCTCACTTCTTCATCCCACTTTGAGATATCTGTTGTATCCAGTTCGTATATCGAAGGCACCTGTACACGATAAAACAAGTTAGCGCCATCTATTGAGCAAATTCTAAATTAGTGTGTTGAAGGCTCAGTGCTTTTACACGATGAAAATGTACACTTTGTATGGCTATTCAACACTAGATGTCGCTAGTGTAAACTTTTAGAGAACTGCAACTATTTCATCATAAACTTTAATTATTATTGTAATAAAAAACCTAAACAAAAGGAAGAAAAATCAGTCCACAACACAAAATTTAGAATTGCTGAAATTGCTTCACAAAATATGGAGACGATGTTGTGGCTACTCAACAATAGATGTCGCCACTCGACATTATTAAATTCAACATTGAAAATATACTTGGCATTTTATGTTTCATTCAATTCTTATTTTCGTTTATATTTTATTGGTGAACCATAAACATTAATACTTTTGGTTTTCGGTAATATAATAACTTATATTATGTTACCTAGTACTTTTTTCATTTAGTTATACATATATCGAAAACTATTCTTTTTTTCCTCAGAATTCAGACATGCTGTCTTACAGCCGGTTGCACCAAGTTTTACGTTATACGATATCGTAAAAAGTAACAACTTAATAACTAAAAATGGCTGGTTTTACTATTAAATATATGATTTAATGCCGTACATTCAACCTTTTTAAACGTATAGGATAAAATAAAACTACAATTCAAACTAGATTATGGGACAAGTCTTACATATTTATATTGTTACTTTTACGAAATCGTAAAACGTAAATTTGGTGCAACCGGCCGCAGGTTTATTAAAGAATTCTACTAGGGCAATGAATACTGACATAGTTTATTTAGTAATATTAGTAACAATTAACTTTGGTACGCTCTTACCCATCCTTTGCGAATTGCAGAACAACCCCATGACAGTTGCCACTCAACATGAGGGGGCTGACTGCTTATTGAACAATGTTTTTGTATAAAACGATATATACAGAAATGATTTTTTTATACATACGACAAGGAAGTTCTTAGCCTTCGTTTCACTTGTAAAGTGAATTGCCGAAGTGAAGTCCGAAGCGGAAGCGAGCTTCACCTGGACTCCTCAACTATTGAGAAGCTGGCTATCTTACCTCTAATTGTCGGAACACAAAAATGCTGTGCTATCAACATTTTATTATGGTGACAAACTTAGGCGAGACGGTGGTATCTAGCTAGGCGGGCGTCGAAGCCCTACCACTAACCAAACCGAGCAGAAGACTTCTGTCCCCGTGGGGAATCGAACCTCCGACCTCTCGATTAGCGCCCGGTGGTTTAAACAACTAGATTAAGGAGGCGGTTAATAGTTATTTGTTATACATGAGTGCAAAGTTGCTTTTTAACCGCGTGCTCAACTTTGATGACCGAGCAAGCGAAGGATTCTAAAATTATTAGAATCCTGAGCATTAGCGAGGGAATCAAAAGAGCACAAGGTGAAAAATCTTTGCACTCGAGTGCAACACGTAACTTTTCACCCCCCCTCGGCGAGGAAATGAAACAAAGCAGATTAAAAACAAAAGTACACCAAGGAGGTTCAGAGTCTGAGTTTTTAACAAATTTAAAAAAGTTGTATGACAAATTCGGCACCATGGAGATGGAAGTAAATAGGTTTAATGATGTTTTGAAATTAAATACCTAGTGCACGCGATGTTCTAAATTCAAATTTACTTAAACCTCAAGCGGATAAAAACGGCTTTGGCGGTCAGATATCGAATAGCAAAAATACTGTTTCCGAGATGGGGGGATGAAAAATAGATTTTTGCTAACTACCTCTCTGTGAGGGTGTTCTAGGAACCTCCCTTTGACCATCTTGTTCTGGCGGCGCGCGTATCGGCGCGTGCCCAGCTTCATGTTGCCGATGCTGTTCTTCAGTAGCTTCTTCCCGTTTTCGCTCTCGCGCTGCTCCTGCGGCAGCATCAGGTACTCGTGGAACTCCTTGAAGCCCAGCGTTTGGAATATGCCCTTCGTGTAGTCGGCGGGTCTGAGAAATTTTATGTTTTCACATTGGTTATGTTTTTTTACATACGACAGGGAAGCTCTTGGGCTTCGTCTCACCTGATGGTTAGTGACGATAAGGCCGAAGGTGGAAGCGAACTTCAGCTGGACTCCTCAGCAACTGAGGAACTGGCTGTCTTATCTCTAATTGTCGGAACACAACAATACGTAAAATGCGCTGAGTATTTCTTTATTTCTGTATCCTTAATTATCGTGAATGGTACTATTCTAGCATCATGTTTAAAATCTCGGGACTGTTCAATGCTTGCCGCGTTTGTTATTAGCATTGCAAACGGTTAAAATTCAGTGTCCCATAATAGCGCAGACAAAATATATATGAAATTAAGTACTGGATTATTGTACGGGTCTTGAACACGGATAACCAACTGTGACGTTTTTAATAAAGCGCGTCCAGTGCGCGCGCGTTGACACAAGGCGAGCGAGGCAGTGCGTGCTGGGTGATGTGGACGCGTGTACGCTGCTTAGTGTTACCGTATTGTTGTGTTTTTTTTAAACAAGATCCTGGTGGGTTATTGTCTAAGAAGAAATCTATCACGATCGCATATAATTTGACAGTCATTGCGCCGTCAACATAAGACCCTGTGCCGACTTCCTTTTATAAAGGAGTAATGGATGGACTGCGAGCGTCAGATTGTAAGCGACCGCGATAGATTTTTTCTTACACAATAACCCCCCTGCTGCCTGTTTAACGACCAAAGTGAACAATCTAGGACACCACAGCAACCACGGTAGTAGGACGTATGATGATAAAAAAAATGAACATTCATAATAAAAGCTCTACATGTTGACATGGATGATGGATCTTCACCGTAGGAACGTCGGACAAATATACATAATTATGAAATGCGAAAAACGAAAAACACATTGGTACATGGCAGTATCGAACCCCGGACCTCCTGATAAGCCGAGTCCACAGCGTCACAGACGCGCCTATCAGATTAGTAAATATTAATATCGAAGGGCGCATCCAGAATTCTAGATAATCTATGGCCACACAAGCCCTGTATGACATTAGAGTAAGACGTATTCTGCGGTTGCAGTTCGCTGCCGGGCTGCGTACTTACGCACCGAGTTCGTTCAAACAAACTAGATACTTGGTGTAGCCCACATTATTTCATGAATAGAATAGTCTTCATTGCCAAATTGTATAAAAAGTGCTGGTGTTAATGCAACGGTGTTAATGCACTAGTTTAATTCAACGGTTAACCCATAACGGGTATGCAATTTAAAAAATATTACATACTTACCTACTACTTGTTACTTACTACTTATGCATTATGATGTGAATATAAAAAAAACATACGCATCGAATTGAGAACCTCCTCCTTTTTTGAAGTCGGTTAAAAAGGATCTATTCAAACTATAAAAAAACATTATGGTTGTGAACAATTATATAATTCGCACGCCTATTCTGTTCGTGAGGTTTAACAGATTTCTTTAGTCTTATGTGCGGCCCGTTCCAGATAAGCATTTTTAGCCATAAATACCAACATTTTTAGCATCTCTGCGTTTCATTAGCCGGTGATGCTAGTTTTTCTTGCTGGTTGTCATGCGTTTCATTTAAGCATTTTTAACACGAAATGCTAGCATCAAATACCCATGTTAATAGATGGGTCCTCTGATACCACTTTTTGACAGCTTTCAAATTTGACATTTGGAATCTTTTTTTATGAATCAAAAAGGATTTTCAGCGGATTTAAAAAAATATTAAAAGATATTTATAGTATTAGCCAATTCTGATTTATATTATTAAAAATTTTAAGTAACTGGACTAAGTAGGTGAGATGTCAAAATTCAGCACGAAAAATCAGTACCTTGCGTTTCATTTGTAACAATTTCCGTTTGGTCATAGTTTTTGTTTGAGAAAATTCTATTTCTTCTCCCACAGGACAGGCTAAGCCTAGTGTGGAAGTTAGATCAATCCTATTGTGTTTGTATGTACTAAATTGGAAATAAACATTTATTTATTTATTTACAATTAGCGCGGCTAAAAATGTCAACATTTCTTATAAGAAACGCAAAACGAGGCTAACATCTGATGTTAGCCTCAGAAAGTAGCAGTGCTTTATCTGGAACGCAGGGGTGGTTAGCAGTATGACGTATTCCCATTATTCAGGCACTTATTCTAGCTAAGAGCAGTCACTGAAAATTTCGTTATCAATAACAATTCAATGTACTTTTGCCCGGCTCGGGGACCGAACCCAACTGAGCAACTAGAGCAACGAGGCAATTTAATATTATAATATGGAAGTATATCCTTCCTCTCTCGTCTCAAGCGGGCAGGATTATGATGTTAATCACTGTGCAACAACCTTTTCAGGTACTGCTTTCACTAATTAGGCAGTCTTTTCTTAACTGCAATAAAAAATTACAGACCTAGGAACACACAAACTTATAGAACAGAGACCTAAAACGATATCTACGAATTCTCATAATTTTTTCCCGTTTTCTCAAAGGAACATATTTTTCCTTTACCCCCGCCATAACTGTGGGTAATCTGGGCGGGGGTGAAAAGGCATCATGCAGGCTTTCAAGGTATGGATGATAAGTCGCGGCAATGGTTCACCTATTACTGTGCTTATCAGTCTTAGCCTCAATATTATAAATATGTATTGTTTAAGTTAAATAATTTTATTGAAAAAAATGATAATGATGATATAGATTAAAGCTAAAAAATAGTCATCACATCATTCTCCTCATCAATCTAGAGTATTGATCAGACGCTAAAAATAGCATTTTTGGTATTGCAACCAAAATCCTTTATTAGCAGCCGACTTCATGATTGCTACCTGTGCTGTGCACCACTCAGATTTCAGACATAAATGACTATCTGTTTATCAGTTAAGCAATTTCAAGGCTCAGTCGATTTTATTGATAGATGCGATGGTACTTTAAAGGGGTTTAGAGTTTACATAAAGTAGATTTAAGAGTTTGTCGAATAATTTCAGATTTTGTTGAAAAAGAAAATAACTTAAAAAGACATTAAGATATATTTCAGCGTTTCTCAAGATACAATCCCTAAAGTCAAGAACAAGAGACGAGACTTCTTATTTCATAAAACGTCAAAAAGAGATTTTTTAACAACAGAGAAGCGTTTAGCCTTCATCTCACTTGTTGGTAGGTAACGATAAGGCACAGCCAAGAAAAAAAAAAGTTCAAGTACCAAACAAGTTAATCCGTGAGTAAAATAGGAAGGCACGCATGTAACGTGACACCATAGGCGACCGCAGCCCCGCGCCCGCGGCAGATGCTAGTGGCGCGGACGTTGCCCGGAGGCCATTTTGGATTTCTGCTTTTTATTTGAAAAACCACGGCAAAATGACATTAAGAGTACCTACTATAATCAAAATATTTATATTTAAAAATACTTTGAAAATACCTAAAACGATAAGAAAGTATGCTATACCTAATGCGCGAACACGCAAACAGAGCATTAAAAAATAAGATAAACAAATACTAATATCAGAATATCAGCAATCTATTAATGTGTATTTGACGAAACTGTTTGTTACCTTATCACATCTAAATTAGACATTTGTGTAATTTCCCGAGATATGATAGACACCTGTGTCTGTGTGCTATAATGTATCCCGAGATAGGTATTGATAGACACTTGCGTAACTTTCTTAAAGATTCCCGAGATGATAGACACTTGTGGACTATAAAGTTTCCAGAGATATTATGATAGACATATATTAACCATAATGTTTCCCAGATATAATAGACACATTTTGTGTACTTCACTATATCCCGTGCAGATGGTTGATCTCTGCTGAAATTGGCCGCCTTATAATAAATGTTTTTTTTTATTTACTAAGTAAACCCACCAAAGACTTGTGGTCCGTGCCTTTATCATTTATAAGTTTCTTTGTGATCAATTCTATATAATTATTAAATTATATTAAGACATAAGACTACTTTTGATTCCTATTCTAAGGTGAGGTGTTAAGTACATAAATCGGTTAAGATTTATTATATTAGATGCGTCGGTGGCGCAGTGGACTCGGCACTTGCCTTCCAATCGGGGGGTCGGGGTTCGAGACCCGCCATGTATCAATGTGTTTTTCGTTTCGAATTTCATATGTACATTTGTCTGACGCTCCTACGGTGAAGGAAAACATCGTGAAGCAACCTGCATACATCTGCGAAGAAATTCAATGATGTATGTGAAGTCGACCAATCCGCACTGGGCCAGCGTGGTTGACTAAGGCCTAATCACCCTAATATAGGGTAGGCTCGAGCCCCTCGGTGGGGACGTATATGGGCTGTGATGATGATATTTATAAATCTGGAAACGTACTGTCCGTCTTGTATCCTCTGCTTGTTGTGGCGCTCGTGGAAGTCCAGAAGTTCCTGGATGAGGCCCTCCTCCAACATCGAGTCCACTCGGCTGTCGAGGCGCTTGTCGTGAACACTCTGAAGTACACAAGACAAAATTTTTAACAAATTCAAATTCAAAAATCTTTATTCAACATAGGCCTTTACAGGCACTTATTGACGTCAAAACCAAGCAAAGCAATCTAATTTAAAGAAATCATATTAACCTTGTATGTGCATACATCCTAAATATACTTACTCAAGATGTCTGCAAATACAAGTAGGAATGAAAAAAAAAGTTGACTCTACACCTGTTCGGAAATTGGGAGAGCCTTCTCGAGAAGAACAGGCAAGAAACTCGAAAGGTCTAAATTTTTTATCTCCTCCATTGATTTACTACCAACGATCTCCTCTTTTAAATCGCCATTTACAATTTTGGTTTGTTACAGAGTCGTCAATTGGAAGCTGACCTCAAAGCAAAAGTTTGAGCTCAACTTCCATTACAAGAATAGATGTGTTAATTCACATTATATAAGCTATCTCTGAGAGAAGTGCGTGAACTTAGCTTATAAGTTGCTCTCACTGAACGCTTCTTTGAAACAAAACGCAATACATTGTTAAATATTAGAATTGAGAGTTTAAACCAAAGCTTTTTTGTCCGTCATGTAATCAGACACTTTTTAATATGCTTTTTTAATAAGTACATCTTTGATTGCAACTTTAAATTTGTTTAAGCTTAGTTCTTGTATACAACTTGGGATTTTATTGTAGAAACGTATACACAGGCCTCTAAAAGAATTATTAATTTTTTGGAGCCTGGTATTTGGTAAAGCTAACATATTCTTTTGTCTAGTATTAACTGAATAAATATCACTATTTTTACAAAACACATAAATATTCTTACGAACATATATTAGATTCTCATAAATATATTGCGACGTCATAAAACCAATTTCTTTGAACTTTTCTCGCAAAGAATCTCTCATTTTAAGGTTATAGATTGCTCGAATAGCCACTTTTCTGCAGTACAAAAACAATCTGAATGTCGGCAGCATTTCCCCACAACAAAATACCATACGACATCACACTATGAAAGTAAGAAAAGTATACAAGTCTTGCTGTATCAACATCAGTCAGTTGACGTATTTTCCATACAGCGTGAGCTGCAGAACTGTCTCTTTGACAATTTATCGATATGTGGGCCCCATTGCAGCTTAGAATCAAGTGTGATCCCAAGAAATACTGTGGTGTCCACAGAGTCAACAGCTATATCCTTTATTTTTACGGTGGTGTGAACCTCTTTGACATTGGGTAAAACAAATTTTATACATTTTGTTTTCCCTTCATTAAGTGACACATTAAACCAATGAACAATTCTTGAGATATAATTATTAACCCTTCTGTAGATCAGGATCTACGCGTAGACATACTACAGTAGTTGATGTTTTCTGGTCAGTTGGTGGCCGAGTTTTTTTTAGTCTTATTCGTCATTATGCTCTTATTTGACTGTAATATAACTTCATTCGATTTCAAAACGAGACGAGAAATGCAAATGAACATATTACTGAAAAGAATATAATGCTGAATTGATATTCAGTTTAGCATTATAGGTAGCATTGCTCTTTAGAAAATAAAATTTAATGATTAACCACTAAGTATATGTAGGAGTTTTCATTAAAAAGCTTCATATATTTTTATTTATGCATCTAAGATCAGTAGAGTAATGGGCGCCACAATAAAGTGAGAATTTACCAGTAGGTATGCTCACCGTAACAGCACATCAAGTATTCTTTTCATTATTTTATTTTTGGTTACTTACTGATGACGCCTAAAGTAGACGCCACCAAGTCGGCGTTTCGCCGATTAATGATTTCGATTTGATTGCTGATGTCGACAATACAATCTAAAGATTTTTAATTACCTTTAAGATGGTCCGGTCTCCGTATGTAGCCGGTGGACTTCCTGAGCTAGCTCGAAGGAAGTCGCGGCTCCTGAAGGGCTGCTGTCAATCCACCGAACCACGGGTGGAACACATAGGCCTATTAGGCCGCCACGGCTCACACACTGTATTCACCGACACTTGTTTCTTTAATTATGATATAGCAATAAAGAGAGCAGGTACTTCAAATGTAATTTATTCATTTTGTTTTACAGTTTGTTAGTGAAAGTATTTCTGGTTATTTTATAATTTGGAAGTAAGAAGGTAGTTTGAAGAAAAAGAAAACTTATTCTTAACCTAACTTAACTTGGACATGAATCAATGCCTAAAGTTATTCAACTAGACCTATCTAACTAGTACTATCATAGACCTCAGGGACACATATGTACCTAACAAACGTCTGTCACAAAAATCGTATCCGCCATGGTACAGTACAGAATTAAAAAAAATACTTAAAAAGAAATGGAAATACCATAGTAAATTTAAGGTTTACGGAAGGCTTGCTGATTATGAATCGTTTTCATACTATAGGAGATTGGCCAGTGATGTTGAGTCTGCTTGCTATAGTGGTTACGTAGGTCATGTGGAGGAATCGATCACTAAAAATCCTAAAATGTTTAGGACCTATGCTAATTCCTTTAAAAATACTAAAGGTACATATCCAGCTACTTTACGCTATGGTGATGTGACGGTAATACAGGAGTCGAGATTTGTGACCTGTTCGCAACATATTTTCAAACGACCTTTCAACACAATAACAATACTGACAATTATAATGTTAACCGCGAATATAGCCCAAATGATTGCACTACAACTATTGGAAATATACACATCGACCCTACCGAAGTTGAGCGCTTACTGAAAGATTTGGATGTGAGCAAAGGCGCGGGCCCAGATGATATTCATCCTATCCTCATAGTAAATTGCGTCCCAAGCTTGATCGATATCCACTGTGCATACTTTTTAACAAATCCTTGCAAGTGGGCGTAGTACCCGACACATGGAAAAGTGCATTTATAACGCCGGTGCACAAAAAAGGTGACGAAGGCGACGTTAGTAATTACCGTCCAATTTCAAAACTATGCATTTTTTCTAAAATATTTGAGAGGATAATACACCACCAGTTATATGCCGCATTGAGTCCGATTGTCACAAATACTCAGCATGGTTTTGTTAAAAAGCGGTCCACAGCCTCTAACTTGATAATGTTTAACGATTTCATTAGCTCCAAAATGGATGAGGGGGAACAGGTACACGTCATATTTACAGACTACTGCAAATGTTTCGACCGTATTGATCATCATCTTCTACTTCAAAAACTTTACTTTGCTGGAATACATGGCAACTTGTTGCGTTGGCTTGCCTCGTATATTAAAAACAGATCACAAGCAGTAGCCATTAATGGTTATATATCTTCCTGGGGGGCAATACCATCCGGGCTTCCACAGAGGTCAATTCTGGGACCTTTACTTTTTGTTTTATTCATAAATGATGTGTCCACGTGCTTCCAGCATTCTCGGGTCCTTCTGTATGCGGATGATATGAAAATTTACAAAGAAGTAACAAATGATGCTGATTGTCTCTTATTACAAGAAGACTTAAATAGATTCGAGGCCTATTGCGAGGCAAATAAACTTGATCTCAATACTAGTAAGTGTTATTCGATGACATTCTCGCGTTGCGTTGCAATACTGATTACACTTACAAACTTAGAAGTCAAGCACTGAATAAAGTCACAAGTATACGAGATCTGGGTGTAATCCAGGATTCAAAGATACTTTTTGACCAACAAGTGCTAACTATTGTTAAGAAAGCATCAAAAGCCTTAGGTTTTTTAATCAGATCTTGCTCACAATTTAAAAAAGTTAAAACCAACATTTTATATTGCTCGTTGGTTCGGAGTATCTTAGAATACAATTCGCAGGTCTGGAATCCACGTTACTCGAAGTATATTGGTCAGCTGGAATCAGTACAAAAAAGATTTTTAAAGTACCTAGAGTTTAAAACCGGGGTTCGCGATGATTCATATAAGGAGCGATGCACGAGGCATCATCTACTACCTCTCGAAATTCGGAGAAATATCGCAGATATAACCTACTTGTCTAACATTTTAAAGAGCAGTGCTGACTCAAGTGAGCTATTAAATCACATCCGGCTTGTGGTCCCTCGCAGTTTTGTCACTCGTAGTAAGTCGCTAAAGTTACATGTACCAGGTGTGCGTACTAACTATAGGCAGAACAGCTATGTGGTTAGGGCGTGCCGGCTGTTCAACAGCTGGAGCGAGCGAACTGATATTGACATCTTTTGTAGTGGTACGGCATCATTGAGGCGAGCGCTGGCAACTACAATGTTGAGTAGTTACATGGCGGATAAATAGATAATTGAGTATCTTTAATATCTGAACTGGCGTGACATTGTTTTTATTATTATTTTTATTTGTTTTGTTTTTCTATCGCTGTTATAACATGATATGAATTGTTATGCATGCTCTCATAAACTACACATGTGTTATTTATGTGTGAAAACTTGTTATTAGCTAATGAATAACCTTTTTAACTGTGAACATATAATTGTAATAGCCGTAAGTTTTCCATGGAAATAAAATAAAATAAAATAAAAAATAATAAAACTTTTTTCATCGTTCCAATTGAGTGTTCCCAATTTTGTTTTTTTTTTATTAACTCTGTCTTATATTTATACAAAACGGAGGCTACTTCAGAATCTGCGAAGTTCGTGATATTAAAATGTAATTAGCCTTTTCTAAGGTACCGAAGAAAATAATTGTGTACCTGTTGTGCATCAGGTAAGCAGACTGACTCAGTTCCACTTTAACTGTACGTTCTTACCAAAGATTTAATTCTTTTTTTATTTGCCGAAAAGTTTGTTCAGTAACTACTTTTGATTGACATTTAAAAAGGAGACACACAAACAACACACACTTCTACTCGCGATGCACACTCCCGAACAACGGTTGTGATGCGAGATAACTCAAATCCTGGGGGGATTTCAGTTAGGGAAGTAGTAGTTAGTTATCTCACACCACGCTGGCACAGTGCGGGATGAGCACCAGAACTTGTTCAGCAGCAGGCGTATTATCGCTTTCGGGCGCGTGGGTAGTGGAGTCGCAGTGTGGACCTTACCTAGAGCGCTCATAAGGGGAGCATAGTGGGAGAATACCGGGGGGATTTAGTGGGAAGGCCTGGCACTCTGCCGGGAGAGCCCCACACACGCTCGCCGTCTAGCCATTGGTAGGTACGGTGCGGTGATGCATTTATGACATGATGACCATTATACTGACTTTCGCATGCACTATGGCGTGACAGCGTACTGCACCCATATGACACGATGACATAACATCAATGAACCCTGCATGACTCAGGCGTCCTGCGAATCTCGGCCGTTCACTCAATAGCCTTGTGTGCATAGGAACCCTTGCAACCTTAATCATAAGGTTCAAACTGCTAGAAAATAATGCAAAGTAGCGATTTATACATGCGCGTATGTAATGCACTGACACAGCTTGTTTAGAAATGTCTATAAACAGAATAGTCGCTTATGGTTACTGTTGTCGAGTGTTTTAGATACGGATTTTAGTCTTTTGTAATGGTTAAAAAGATCATTTTTCTAAATAAAAAGGCCAAAAAGTTCTATGCTACGTAAATTGGTGTTGGTGCCAATATTGTTTTTATACTTTTTAAGAGCAGGGAAAAGCACCAACAGCACCATGAGTGATGGTATTTAGAGGCTAAATGGGCCGACCTTAAGTAGATTTATCAAGCTGCATGTTATGAATGGGACTTGATGAATCTCCCTGTAGTAGCTGTTTCCTCAAATTTAAACTACAGGCGTACGGCCCATCTGATGGTAAGTGGTTATCGCAGTCTATGGACGCTTGCAAGTTGCAATACTGAGGACATCGCTTGCGCGTTGCTGACCCCTTAAAATATTTTTCAATTCCCTTCTTGAAGAACTCAATGCTGTATAGTCCTTGAGGACTAAACCTCGACAGGGTCTTCATTCCACTTCCGTGGGCATTATGTCAAACAGTTCCTTAGGACATTTCCTATTTTACAAGCGGTACAGAACACACACAGAGAGGCAAAATCTCTTCTAAGACTGTGGTGCTGTTTTCTCGATCCATACGTTAGCTAAATAGCATTGGGGTCAACGTTTCGCCTGGTACACCTATCCCTACCATGGTATCCCTACTAGTAGGGATAAGAGACAACGTGTGGAGCCGGTGTAACGCACTGGGCTGTCGACTAGCTAGCAGAGACTTGATCGACAGTTATTTAAATTTTTACGGCCTTACAAATAAAAACTTATAACGAGGATAATCCTCGGAATAATTTATTCTGTGTTTTGTCTTGTTTTAGCACATGTCAGATGTAATATGTCAAAATAAGACAAAACACGGAATAACTATTCCGAGGTTATTCCTAGGAATAAGTTTTTTATTTGTAAGGCCGTTAATCTTTATAGGAAGGAACTTACGCACTCAGTCGCGGGTAAGGCACTCGACTCGTATTGGCGACGCACAAATGGCCAACTTATATACAATATCCATACTATATACAATATAAATTAAGTCACTCGGCTCGGTATCCAGTAATTTTGATCGTCGAGAGACCGAGTTTACCGACGATCAGTTATCAGTACTTAATAGCTGTTATACAGTATCACCCTGTATTTACTTATCTCCAGCATTTAAGGCAAGACTTGGAAGTTATGACAACAGTTAAGGCGGCACTAAATTGAGGCGCTAACAAATTGAATTAGCCAACTCGGTTATCAATTAGCGGAACCACTTCGTCCAAGTTCTGGAATATTCCTTCCAATTGAAGGCTAAAATTCTTCGATTTAGAGCTAAGTAGGCTTGTATAATTGTAAAGGTCATAAACAGAAGGAACCTTTGAAATGCACCAGCAGACGATACTAGGTGGTTCTTGGAAAACTATTTTCAAAATAGGTTATTTTTTTTCGTGAAAGAGAAGAGCAATTGAGTGGCGATATAATTCTTATTTATTTATTTATTATCAGGCAACCTTAGTTCATATACACGGTTATTTTTTTATCACCCTGGAAAATTTAAGGGACGCTTCACGACATGGTATTAGAATGATTTAAATATAAATAAAAAAAATAACCCCCTCCTTAATTTTATATTAATTTTTTAAAAAATACAAAAAATGCTGCACTAGTTGAGAGCAGCATTTTTAGAGATTTTTTTTTAATTTTTTTATTTTTTTTTAATTTTTTTTTTATTTTTTATATAATATTGGATGTGTCCTGAAGCGTCCCTAAAATTTTCCAGGGTGATAAAGAAATAACCGTGTATACATAACTTACAAACTAACATACATAAATATATAACAATTTTATCAACACAATAGAACTTATAAGCTCTGCTATTAAAGTAAATTAAATATTCCCCATGTTCTGCGGCCTGCCGATGGTGTTAGGTAACCGTCCCCGGAATCACCTAAACACAACGCCCTTTGGCCAAAAGTCCTCCTTCAAGGAAGTGTCCAGCGTGATGTTCGGGATTCGCACCACAAACGCTTTAAAATTAGCATTTTGGCGCGACTCCAGTGGCTGCACCATTCGGACGAAGCTGGATTTCTTCTGGATGATTGATATCCTTCTCTGTGTTAGTATAGTGTCAGCGGGGCACGGCCGTAGTCGCCATCGCATCCCTCAGCAGGAAGTTGAGTCCTATCGGTGCGATGCCGCAGCGGTTCTGAGATCCTCTTTGGCGGCGCATTCTGCTGTTCTGGACCTTGACAAAGCAGTTGTCATCACGGTCCTCGACGGTGGATCTCAACACGTCTCTTTTCGGCACTGCTTGAGCCGTAAATACGTAATATATGTTATGCGAAGTTCCGCAACGCAAGGGTCCGTTTTAGGCTCCTTCTGTGAAACGTCACCTACATTTGGCTGCGTGAACGCGGCCACGGGTGCTTTTTCAAATTTTAATAATTTTCCACGCCCCCAAAAATAAAGCGCGGATATCCAACGCAGACCGCAGTGCGTTGGAAAAATACGCACAAAAATAACCCGTAATTAGATTTTTTTTAATATTTAGGAAAGTATTTCATTCGCAAGATATCATGTTTAAAGATAATGACGATCCTTTATATTGCTCTCTATATTAAAAAACTGGTTTTTGATTAAAGGGGTTTGGGTAAATTTGTATAGTGCTTGGCTCGATTATTTTTAACAGCGGCCACTGATATAATAATTACAATTAGATAGTCCTATAATAACAAAGTCGTATCGAAACTGCGATATTCGATCTCAGAGACGTCTAGAAGACTATACGAAGATTATTAGTACGGCCCAATTTTATGTTTTGGTATGTTTAGTATTATGATATTATTTTTAAAAACAATATTTTTACTTTGTAAAGTGATAATATGATCACACATTTAAGTAGTTACAGAGTTTACTTTAACTTCATGATCACTGATTTATTTATTTATTTGTTAAAATTATACGATTAGTATGTCGTCAAAATATGCACAAAATCTGTTGTCATATTCATTAATCTTGATCTAGGATGATGGGCACAGAAACGGTATGTTCATTTTGGATTTATTTGGTCGTTATGATTGTTTATTGCATGTTTCAAACAGTGTTTTACACGGAAATAATCTGAATGATTGTATGATATATGAATTGGTTTTATTCAATAAGTTTTTTATAATATCTCTGCTTCGATGCACCTTGACATAAATGTAGAAACGTAGCATACTCCTATTTGTTTTTTATCCACTACAAAATTTTCATCACTGGCCGTCGACTTCCATAATCGTGCCACTTTTACCCAAGCCTTAAAACCCTAATGTATAAGAATAAATAGCACACATTACCATTCATTCTGTATTTTTTTCCTATTTGTGACTAGTGCTCCGCCAATTTGCACTAATTGTGGTCTAGGAGATGCCTGGCATTAATGGCGAATGCCTGTTATGCAGCTAATAGGATTCCACTTAAGCACCTACGCCGCTGTAAGTAGATTAGAAAAGTTAGTGTCTGTTGCGGAGGAATTACGTAGAACTCTACAATCACAATTCATTTAAGTTGTCACAAACAAATTTACATGTCCCATCCGAATGACTGGTTTATCATCGACAGCTAGTTAGACAGTGAGATACCTGCATATTCTTTTATTCGGAAAACATCTACTAAAAATGATTGTTGGAAATTGTATTGCGAGGAAGTAAAATTAGAAGATAAAAGAAATTACACGGAACTCCCGTTGTTCTCAAAGAAACATTTAATTTAAGATTTCGAATAAAACTTGAGATACTGTAGTCTAGTATTTTTAAGAATTTTACTCATGGGTAAATACAGCTTCATGCCATGACCTCTTAAAACGGTATTGAAACGCAGTGAGAGCGAAATGGCGCTATACGCTTCAAGAGCGGTGTCTCTGTTTCAATATTGTTTTAATTGTTCTTTTTTGTTTTCATTATTTACATATTTAATTGAATTAATTTGAACCTTTTACGTTAGATATTCCTCATTTTTATTAGATTTTTTAACTTTCTTTTTTATGGATTTTTAATAGGTATATGATGTATTAAATTGAATATTTTATTTTTATTTTCGTCGAATATTCTAACGAGCGCTCGACGCCAGACGAATAATTTAAAAATTGGTTAAAAGTTTGTTTTTTATTCGCGCCTTACGGGTAACCTACTTGCACTGTGAAATAGTGTTACATGGGACTTTTTGAAAGCTTCACCTTTAGGAGAATCTACACTATTCTACTTTTTATTTTATTTTATTAACAATAAAGGTTAAACACAGAAAACAATCAAAATTATCAATACAATATGAAAATACATTTTTCTTACTAGATTGCTTTCCAACACATGTATCCTAATCATGACTTACATTTTTTTAATAACAAAAGAGCTTAGCGCTAATACCTAATTAAATTACGTTAAATTCAAGTCGACAACACAGAGGGAATAATTGTTGATGCAATGATGGATTTCCAAATGTCACTGATTGAGAATCTTTCCAACACATTTCACAAATCGAGCAGGTTTTTCTACCATAATGTCCAGATCTTTATTTTCTTTAGCAAGATCATTGTACAAGCGACACATACGGATTACAGGATTATAGTAAGATGTATTATTTTTATAAACTTGAAGCGTGAAGATGTTTGGATAGCGAACCCTATATTTAATATTAAAGTTTATCAATTTAAGTAGATCTGGAGCTACTACGGGACAGTATAACATTCCTAAATAAAATCGCGGAACAGTGACTGGAATGCTACTTATCATTTACGAGTAAGCTCGCTGGCGACACGACTGGTATTCAGTTTCACCCATGTTGAGCTACATAGGATACAGGATGATGTGCCGCGAGAAGGTAAGGTCGATTTGGATACTGAAAAGTGTTATTCTAAGCCAGCGATACTCAACCTTTTTTTTATAGGGGCCACAAACAGGTTTCAGTTATGATGTCGCGGGCCGCAAGCAAAAAAAGCTGAAGACTTTGTTTGTTTGTTTGGTTGAACGCGCTAATCTCTGGAACTACTTGTCCGAATTGAAAAAATATTTTTGTGTTGGATTGTCTATTTATCGAGGAAGGCTATGTAATATCACGCTACGACCAATAGGAGAGGAGAATCGATGAAAACTTTTGCTAAAACGGGAAAAATATGAAATATATAATTAAGAACGCGTTGAAGGCTTTTATAAGGCGAAACGTAGTTCGCGGGCACAGCTAGTTGTTAATATAAAAGGTAATTCCAAATTAACGATGAAAAAGAAATGGTCTCGCTTGGGCATCGCTCAATGCAATGGGTTATTTAGTCATCTATTTTATTACCTCGGTGCGCCAGTTTCTCTGATGGTTCATAATTTTGTAACTCAAGATGGGCCAATCACAGAGGCCCTGTGGGCCGCCGGTTGAGCTATAGTTATAGCTGTTCTAAGCCTAAGGGGCACTCAGAATCTTCTTGTAAATGGTGACAGTAGATTTTTAAATCCTATTAGTCTCATGAAAGTAAGGATGTGGTAATGTATGGACGTAACAAAGACACCGCCGATGAAGCTTTCCATATAGCGTCACATTTTCGTCACATATATACCGGGAATAAGGGACAGTGTCCCTTTTCTTGTAACAGTGAGTTGAGACCAATGTTAATATTTGTTGACCGATGCTTATTTTTTCCCGTAAAAGCTTTGAAAGCGAAAAAAAGGAGTTTTCATTTTTAATTTTTATTCATGTTACGCAATGTATGGCGCGCCGGCATCATTTTTGTTCCGATCACACCGGTGCGTTGACGTTCAATGATCCAAACAGCTGATTCCGCGCGCAGTATGATGGAAATGTTATACGATTTACATTACAAAGTTATTTTTTTGTATATTTATTACGGTTTTTGACAGAATATGATTTGTAAACGTTAACTAAGTTTATTACACCACAAAATTAAGAAGAAAAAAAATGGAAATTTTATGAATTTTCCGGAAGAAAATTTCAATGATTTTCAAATTAGGATCATGGTTTGAACTCACAAAAGGGACACCGTCACTTATATCCTGTATAATACAATCTGTTATGTCAACAAAGTTGAGGCTAAACATCCCATTCCCGCCTGCAGGGTGGCCCGGGGCAAAGTTAGCCACCATTGTTTTTGTTAATCGGACTGTCGCTACTCGCCAACCCCTGCTTCTAGTCGATTGACCACAATATCGATTAATCGAAGCAGCGTGGCATAACACTAACCGGGTAAATGTATCGATAATATTATTATTTAATGACTCGATTTTGAAGTCACTATCACTAACGGAATACATTTAATTAAAATCATAGAGAGAAAAGATTTTAATTTTTCTACCCAAAAATTGGAATCTACGCGGGTACGGCTGTACGGGAAAATTTGTGCTTGATGAAGACTAGCTAGCTGTAATGGTACAACAAAGGTTTTAATAGTACATTGTTACCCTAGGGGTGAAAGTAACTAGTCTTTAACCCGAGGTAAACGCTGTGCTTTTCACTACGAATACAAGGAAAGTAAAATAAATCATGAATTAGCTAAAGAAAATTTTTATTTTACATACATCAACAACTTCTGCTTTAGCCTCTTCTCTTATGAAATCAGGTGTTAAATCCATATCTGAATCAGATGAACTCATTGTACTAATACAAATCTGTGCTATACGGAAGTATAAACAAAACTTTATAACTCAAAAAAACAAATGAAGATCGGATTTCCGCTGTCCCGCCTATTTTGTTTTTTTCTTATGTGGCTGGCCAGCTTATTAGGGTTCCGTAGCCAAATGGCAAAAAACGGAACCCTTATAGATTCGTCATGTCTGTCTGTCTGTCCGTCCGTATGTCACAGCCATTTTTCTCCGAAACTATAAGAACTACACTGTTGAAACTTGGTAAGTAGATGTATTCTGTGAACCGCATTAAGATTTTCACACAAAAATAGAAAAAAAAGCAATAAATTTTGGGGTTTTTTTTTTCATCAAACCCATACGTGTGGGGTATCTATGGATAGGTCTTCAAAAATTATATTGAGGTTTCTAATATCATTTTTTTCTAAACCGAATAGTTTGCGCGAGAGACACTTCCAAAGTGGTAAAATGTGTGTCCCCCCCTGTAACTTCTAAAATAAGCGAATGATAAAATTAAAAAAATATATATGATGTACATTACCATGTAAACTTCCACCGAAAATTGGTTTAAACGAGATCTAGTAGGTAGTTTTTTTAATACATAAATCGTACGGAACCCTTCATGGGCGAGTCCGACTCGCACTTGGCCGGTTTTTTTTTTCATTGAAAAATGAGCAAAAATAACCTAAGAAAAAATGGTAAATATATGCCCAAATTTATGTTATTTTAAAGAAATAGTTGAAAGTAAATGATAATAAAGTCATTTAAAAATATATATTCCTTGATTAATACTCACTTAACTTTATGTTATTTCAATTTTACATCGCGCTGTAATTAAGTGGCTGTATAGAAAGTTGGAATATGGTTCATAAAAATATAGTTTAGTGAAAAAAGAACTAGTTCTTTTTTGTAATTCGACAGCTGTCAGTTGAAAAGCATTCTCCCTAGGGCTGAAAAGAATTAAATACTTTCAATCTGCTCCTTAAGCAACTTCAGACCTACTTTTCGAGTATGAGTAATGAAAAGTACTATTTTAGAGCTCCGTAAGTCCGAACGATACAGCTGAACCCTAATAAGATCATTCCAGTGTCTGCCTGTCCGTGTGTCACAGTCGATGTGACCAGGAATTTACTATTTTTTTTATATATAGATAGAAAGAAATTTGCATTTTCTTTAAAAATGCTAAATAAATTGAGAAAATGAATAAATCAAAAAATTTCGAGTCGGGCGGGATTTGAACCTGCGTCTCCAATATACCGTGTTCAAGCCTCCACCACACCTCTTGGCCACCGAGCTCTTACTTTTGAACTTTGTCTCTATTCACCTGTTAATAACTACTTTTTAACAGACTTTGAAAAAGGAGGAGATTCTATGTTTGGCTGTATCTATTTTTTAACCGACTTCAAAAAAGGAGGAGGTTATCAATTCGGTTGTATTTTTTTTATGTTTGTTACCTCATAACTCCGTCATTTTTAAACCGATTTCCAAAATTCTTTTTGTATTCGATAGAGTATACTGCAAGGGTGGTCCCATGGTCACCAAAGTCAGGATCTGATGATGGGATCCCACAGAAAATCGAGGAAAACACTAATTTAATACCAGCTGGTATTAAATTAGGGTTTCTTACACTAAAAAGATTTCATTCGATAAAAAGTTAAAAATAATTTTTTTTTACAAAAAATAAAACCGACTTCAAAAACACTGAAAACTTAAAAATACTATAAGAATAGGTACAGACAACATCACACTTCTATATTGAAGTCGGTGACTAATTTTAACACTTTCTAGGAGATCATCGTTTGGCGCCGACTTCAATATAGAAGTGTGATGTTGTCTGTACCTATTCTTATATTATTTTTAAGTTTTCAGTGTTTTTGAAGTCGGTTTTATTTTTTGTTTTATTTTTTATTATGTCTGTTCACCGATTACTCCGCCATTTGTGAACCGATTTTCAAAATTATTTTTGTAATCGAAAGAGTATACTCCCGAGGTGGTCCCATTGTCACCATAACATGATCTGATGATGGGATCCCATGAAAATCGAGGGAAACCCTTGAATTTCATAGGCACGTCACCGTATGTTCACCGATTACTCCGCCATTTGTGGACCGATTTTCAAAATTATTTTTGTAATCGAAAGAGTATACTCCCGAGGTAGTCCCATTGCCACCATATTGTTATGATCTGATGATGGCATCCATGAAAATTGAGGGAAACCTTTGAATTTCATAGGCACTTCCAACGTGTTTCATGTTTTTGCTGAAGATATTCAGGTATTTACATCTGGTAGTCATCACATCATGTTACTAAGCTGATGATGGAAGGTTTCTGGTAGGTAAGGAGTTCGGGAATAATTATTTCAGTAAGTATTCTTTAGAGCGAAAGACGTTTTATTTTAAGTTATTCTGGTGTTTGCCTTGGCTCAAATTCTAAAACGCATGTAAGTATTATAAACTAATAAGATTGGAAAAAAAAAATAAAACCGACTTCTAAAACACCAAAAAGTCATAAATAATATAAGAATACATACAAAATCACAGTTTTATATTGAAGTCGGTGCCAATGCCAAGCAATGATCTGGAAAGACTTAAAAATGAAAATAACAATTAATATAGTTTCTAAAATTTGGCACCAACTTCAATCTAAAACTGTGATTTTGTATGTACGAGTATTCTTATATTATTTATGACTTTATGGTGTTTTTGAAGTCGGTTTTTCTCTATCGATTATAGTTTATTTTATTACACATATCAATTTCTAGGACCCTTGCATAGACGTGTAAGTAAACTGTCAAATTTTGTAAATAGGGTGACTTTGGGGTTGGGAATTTTTTTTTTTACTTCTAACTATACCGTATGATATATCTCCTGAATGGGCTTGTTGCAAGAATCTCGAAATTTGACTAGTGGCCCGACTAAGAACCACTGTTTAGATATGGGCTTGATTGATAATTCCTGTACATAATCCACGTGTTCCTTATTTTTTTTTACCAGGTAGAATGCTGTTGCGCATCGTACCTGCCGATGGCTAATCGACAGGCGTGTGCGGGATTCTCCCTGATCAGTGCAGGGCATACCCAAACAACCTCGATGTCCATCTTGTCCATAGTCAGGGTGATCCGGGGTCTAGGTAACCCGAATTCTCCGAACCACCCCGGGACAGCCCGGCCAGCTACGGGCCGGATCTTTACGCCTTTGGGGTTATTACCCTGAACATGGGGGTAATACCCAGACGGGAGGGGGGGGGGGGGGGCTTTAATCGCGCGCATCGAATCCTAATACCTATTTCAAATGTTTATTCACCTGGCATACATATTCAGAATGGGCAATGTATTGTATTGGTGTGGTAATAGACATTGAATAAATATTTTGAATGAAAATATGCTACGGTTAACGATATTGAATAAACAAATATTCGGAAATTTCATTTTGATTTATGATTGAAGATTAATATTTTTTAAGGATTTTTTTTATACTTAATATATAATAAGATTTTTACTATAACTTAAACTAATTGAATTCGACTTTATCTAAAGCTAGAAGAAATACTTCCAATTGCTGTTAAGCGTAGCTTAGCACAAGATTTGCTTTATTATTATGCTAAAATAATTATGTTAGATGGGGTTTTTACGAATTTAAAATGAATTAGAAACTCAATAATCGAACGCAAGGTAGTTTTACAGTATAGTTTGACAGATTGATATATCACTATAAACGATCATGGAATATGAATACCTAATCCTGGGTGGCGTGGATTAGGTACATACTGGTAACAAAAATACATAATATACTAACCTCATCACATATTCATGCCTCAAGTCTACCACTGTTAGGACATCGTGATATTATTATTGTATCTTTGACTTTACACAAAATATGCTAATACCGTAGTAACACAGCGTGGCCTCGAAGTCGGTCGTAAAACTAGTATAGAGTTGCTGTTTCTGAATTGGCGACGTATTAAAATTCAGTAGGAAGCCAGCTGCTCGCTGACCGCCCTTGACTTGGTCCAGGGTGGCCATGATAACGCTTTACTGTCCGCGAGCGGCATACCGGATTTTAATGGGTTTTATTTATCCAATATATTTCTTCACGCTCAAAATTAGAATTAGGTAGTCATTGAAATACATCTTTAATATGCATCTCTGTATATATTTATGACAAGTGAATCAGAATTTTTATACATGATCAGAATTATTCGCGCAAGTAAATTTTAATAGTTCAGCTATGGCACGTTAGTAATTACCGTGGCTTTGGTCAAAGTAAATTTAAGTTTATACCTACTAATAATAATAATAATTGCGAAAAGTTGGAAATGGTCATCTATTCATAAAGAAATATTCGGAAGAAAAATTTTATTTTCATTCAAATTGAATATTTTTTAAAGACTTTTTAATATTGAATAATAAGATTTCACAATAACTTAAACTAATTAAATTCGACTAGTTAAATTTGGAATATGTGTAGTTCGGCTTCGAGAAAGAGTAGATTTTGTGAACTGGCCTTGCCGGGTTATGGCAAACTTTTCTCCAAGTGTCGAGGTGTAGAAAAAAATTGAAACAAAGCCACTAGAGCTATCATGTGTTTGTCCTAATTTTTTTCTTAAAATTCTCTTGCAGAAAAAGTACCCATCAACTCATGTAAACCTTTTGTTGACAATTTTTTCAGCAATTAAGTGTTTGATTTTTTATTCGAATTGTTAAAATTAGATTAACAATAAAGTTTTAGCTCTCCGCATCATGGTCACCCTTTGCTGTATCAAGTGACCTTTCTTTCGACCTACACTAGCCTTTTGTTGAGCTCGTGTTTTGTGGCCAAAATATTTATTATACAGTCCTGTTCACTAGGGAATCCGGCAAAAGTAAAAGTTATTTACTGAACTCCAAATAGTCTACCCTTAAAATGCCCATAATGCCTATTTAATGCGGATATATCTATTTTTCTGTAGACATATCAGTAAAATACAAAAAAATACTTCCTGTTAATGTTGATCAGTAAGAACTTGGTCACTTCTATCTAGACAATAATTTTAGATAGATTAGATCAGTATATATATTATTAGAACTTGTTCACTTCTACCTAGACACGAGGGAGGGTGTCGAGCCAAGAAAACTGACGAGCAGCACCCATGTATAATTAGGCAATCTCAAGACAGAGAATGAACAACTCACAACTACATTTACATAACAAACACATTTATTATTTTTAATAATTGATATATATATAATATATAAAATTCTCGTGTCACAATGTTTGTTATCGAATTCCTCCGAAACGGCTTGATCGAGTTTTATGAATTTTTTTGTGTATATTTGCTAGGTCTAAGAATAGCTTGCGCAAACTCTTTTACTCCCTTTTTTCCTTTGGCAACTAAACTTCGCAACCGGTTGAGAAAAATACATTTTTATTCTTTGTCGGCAACTAGTTATGAATAAAGAAATTTTTTCTTTATAAGCAACTAGTTGCCAACAAGGAATTCTTTTATCCGCCATGGCAACTGAGTTTCTCAACCAGTTCTGAAAAAGAATAATATTATTTCTTGGCAACTAGTTGCGGCAGAAGTAATGGGAAGAGTTATATTCATTTGTTGACAATCTTTGCGGTCAATCCGTATATAAATCCTATTTCTAGAATTACTGGCCAGGGTTATTTTTCCTTTTAATTGATATATGTCAATTAAACAAATATGTCATTAATTTTCCCTGTCAAATCAGTAGTAACACATATTTTGTCCCGAACTGGCCCAGGCCAAAGAAGGTGTATCTGGTGCAGATCATTAGTGGTCACGGCTGCTTTGGCCGCTACCTGCACCGGATTGGGCGTGAGCCAACTACTCAGTGCCACTGTGGTGCTACCGAGGACTCAGCACAGCACACCCTTGTGCCTTTTCCTCGCAGCGCAACACGCTGGCCTCGTGCATTGGCCCTAACCTCTCTCTCCCTTCCTTGATCACAAGGATGGTCGAGAGTGAAGAGGTCTGGAATGCAGCAAACTCCTGTGTGGAGGTCATCACACAGAAGGCGGCAGCAGAGCGGATTAGGGAAGATGACCCATCGGCAGACCCCTGCCGTCGTAGGAGGCCAGGACGAAGGAGGCGACAGTTCACTCGCCTTCTTCCTCCTGACGCTGACCAGCGGGACGCGGGCCAGGGAAACCCGAGTCTTGCATTGCACAGGTCACCGCCAGTCGTCGATGCTCCTAATGCCCAGGAGCATCGCCGACCTTCCCTTTTTATGGAGGCGAGAGGGGCTCGCCATGGGCGAGCAGACACTGACGAGGTTATGGAAGTGTCCGAAAGGGTTCCCATGGCCTTGTCCGGTCACGAGGCATCCCTCCTCGGCGTATCCTCTTCGTCTGATGACGGGGAGGATGCGGTGGTGATGGGCGTGCTCGTGCCAAGGCGTATCTGAGGGGGCATCGTTGGGTTTTAGTCGGTAGGCCGCGGTCCCTGGCTAGCACTTTGCCCCCAGTGGTCGCGGAGAGCCCGACATAATCTCGCGTTTTCCCAAGCGCGAGGTATGCGCAATGCATTTCCCAACGTAAAAAAAAGGCCAAAGAAGGTGTATTTAAGTATCTGTTAGTACGTAATTTGAGCACAAACTTTAAACAAAACTACTTGGTCACTGGGTCACAAACAAAAATGGTCACTGCTTAGAGATTATTAGCCCTTTTGCAATTACGTTTTAACGGTTTAATTTACTTAATTTAATTATATAAATAAATAAACATTATTAAAAATACATTTATTTGTTTCAATATACCAGGGATATTTGATACCTAAACTAGGCCCCATAATGGTGTACGAAATAAACTTATAGATCAGTGTTTGATATATTACTGTACGAGATGAGGACTACATTCAAACTCAAACTCAAACTCAAAAATCTTTATTCAATATAGACCTTTACAGGCACTTATTGACGTCAAAAAAAACATAAAAATCTTCAACCAAGAATCTAATTAACTAAATTATTTAATCCTTGTATGTACACACACCCCAACCATTATTAAGATGTGTGCAAATACAAGTCAAATGAAAAAAAAATTGACTCTACACCTGTTCGGAAATTGGGAGAGCCTTCTCGAGAAGAACAGGCAAGAAACTCGGAAGGTCTTGTATTTTTTTTGTCTCCTTTTAAAATGCCAACATTACAATATTATATTTCACAACATTTTTTTTAATAATATAGAAATGCCTGTCGGTGTGAGTGGAACAGTTACTCGAATGAAATTTATCCCATTATCACAAAGTGTTAACACCCTTTGAACGTTAATTATCACATTTTTTGTTAATCCCAAGCAGTTTTATCTGTCATATAATCAGACACTTTATAATATGCTTTTTTCATAAGTGCGCCCTTGATAGTGACTTTAAATTTATTCAAGTTAAGTTAAGAGCGTCGGTGGCGCAGTGGACTCGGCACTTGCCTTCCAATCGGGGGGTCGGGGTTCGAGACCCGCCATGTACCAATGTGATTTTTAATTATTAATTTTTTTAAGCCTAGTATTTGGTAACGCTAACATATTCTTTTGCCTAGTATTTACTGAATGAATATCACTGTTTTTACAAAACGAATGTATATTTTTATGAACATATACTATATTCTCGTAAATATATTGCGACGCGACGGTCATAATACCAATTTCTTTAAAATTTTCTCTCAAAGAGTCTCTTATTTTAAGGTTATAAATAGCACGAATAGCCCTTTTTTGCAGCACAAAAACAGTCTGAATGTCGGCAGCATTTCCCCACAGCAAAATGCCATACGACATCACACTATGAAAATAGGCAAAGTATACAAGTCTTGCTGTATCAACATCAGTCAGCTGACGTATTTTCCATACAGCGTAGGCTGCAGAACTAAGTCTCTTCGACAATTTATCAATATGTGGGCCCCACTGAAGCTTTGAATCTAAAGTAATACCAAGAAATACTACGGTATCCACAAGGTCTACATTTTTATGCTTTATGTTAACAGTGGTGTGAACCTCTTTAACATTGGGTAAAACAAATTTTATACATTTAGTTTTCCCTTCATTGAGGCACAAGTTATTCGCATTAAACCAGTAAACTATTCCTGAGATAGAACTATTTATATCGTCATAAATTTGCAATCGTCTTTTAATTTTAAACATAAGTGAAGTATCATCTGCAAATAATACAATCTCATGCCTGTCTTGTACAAAAGCAGGCAAGTCATTTATATATTAAAGGACCAAGAATTGAACCCTGCGGAACTCCCATTTTAACCGAGGCGCCCTGGGACCTCTCCCCGTTGAAGTCTACTTTCTGAATCCTCTCAGTCAAATAGGAGACGAGTAGATCCAGAACAGTGTCGCGAAATCCATAGTAGTGTAATTTCCTGATCAGTGTCATGATGAACGCAATCAAACGCCTTGGACAAGTCACAAAAAACACCCAGCGCAACATGTGAGTCCTCCCAGGCCTCATATATATTTTGTGTTAACTCAACACCAGCGTCAGTTGTTGAGCGACCCTTTCTAAAACCAAATTGTTTACAGTGTAGAAGATTATTTCTGTTAAAAAAGCTTTGCATTTGTTCCAACATTATTTTTTCAAAGATTTTGCTAAAAGTAGGTAGCACAGAGATAGGTCTAAAATTATTGGGGTCTGATGTGCTACCAGATTTATGTAATGGAATAATTTTACTCAGTTTCATTAGATCAGGAAACACACCACAGTCAATGCAATCATTAAAAATACTAGCAAGTATTGGAGCTATTGTTTCTATTACAGATTGGGAAACATCTACAGAGTTGCCCCACAGATCCTCGGTTTTCTTTTTATTCAGCGTTTTAAATGACTTTATTAAATCATTTGCACAAATATGGGCAAATTTAAATTTATCATCACAAGTTTTAACATGATCTTTTAGAATAGATTCGGCTACAGTGGGGGAGGAATCCAAAGATTTTGTGATTGAAACTGGAATGTCAGTAAAGAATTTTTCAAATTCTGTAGCTACATCAATATCTACTGTAACTTTCTTATTTTCAATATTTAAACAAAAATTGTTGCTATTAGTTTTTACTCTTCCGGTTTCATTATTAATAATGTTCCATGTCGTTTTAATTTTGTCACTACTATTTTTTATTTTAGAGCTTAAATAATTGGACTTTGCAAATTTACAAACTTTTTTAAATACTTTGGAATAAGTTTTTACATACAATTTAAATTGATCACTAGTATTTAATGAACGCTCAGCTCATTGTAAAGTTCATAAAGTTTTATTCTGCTTTTGTGAATACCTGGTGTGGCCCATTCACTAAAAGCTAATCTACCATTGACCGAGATGGTTTTTGGAACAAAGATATTTTTAAATTATCAACAAAATGTGTTAAAAAAGTTTTCATACAATTTATTTGGGTCTTCGTCATAATCAATATACTTTAAATTAATACCAAGATTATTATTGAAACGCTCCAAGCGGCCAGCAGTCTTTGGTACAACAGTGATATTCTTTTTAGCCATAAGCTTACATTTGTAAGGTATAGTAACAAATTGACCAGAGTGGTCAGATTCTAAGTTATTAAAACCATTTTGTGCTAATGG
Source organism: Schoenobius gigantellus (assembly GCA_963935595.1). NCBI lineage: Eukaryota > Metazoa > Arthropoda > Insecta > Lepidoptera > Crambidae > Schoenobius > Schoenobius gigantellus. The sequence continues at coordinate 5,624,051 of OZ012555.1, read as the reverse complement.
TTCTATGTTAGTATAAATATTATCAATGCATGTGGCAGAAAACTCAGTAATTCGTGTTGGCTCCAGAAATAAGTTTTTAAGATTATATGACTGAAACAAATTTTTAATTCTCATACATAAACTAGAGTTTTCTGATAAGTTAATATTAAAATCTCCACAGACTAATATTTGTTTGCCTTACTACATGGTTGCGTAAGAAGAAAAGAAATTCTTCTACTGCAACTAGTGTTTTTGATGAATTCCTTGTTGGCAACTAGTTGCTTATAAAGAAAAAAAATTCTTTATTCGTAACTAGTTGCCGACAAAGAATAAAAATGTCTTTTTCTCAACCGGTTGCGAAGTTTAGTTGCCATGACGGCCGAAAGGCCTTTTTTGGCCTATGCCGATATCTGTTATCTAGATTTAAAGCAATAACTTCTTGACAAGCTTGAGCGATTTCACAATCAGACTAAGATTTCTTGTAATATTTCCAATACACTCACATGTTGGCTGGAAGAAATCTCTAATAGAGATAAGTTCACCTTTGTAAACGCAATCTTTTAACTTTATTAATATTTTGTGTATTTGTGCGCAATAAAGTATATAATAAGGTCGTAGGCTATTTTTTTGGACAATTATTATGGCGAAACGTAGTTCGCAGGCATAGCCAGTATGTACTTATAATAATGGACGTATTTGTCCCTTTTTAATAGACTTCCAAAAAGTTCTCATTTGGTTGTGTGTTTTTGTTAACCTCATAACGTTCGTCATCCATTAGGCGATTTGCAAAATTTTGTTTGTATTCTGAAGAGTATACTCTCGAGGTATTATCGTCATGACACCATGTTGTAATGGGATCCCAGAAAAATTGAAGGAAAGTCATGAGAAAGTCTTACATTTCGCACGTCCAACGTCTTTTGTTATTTCTGAAGCTATTCTGGTATTTGCGTCTAGTATTCATAATCCTTGAGATGATGAACTAGACGCAAATATGCTATTCGCTAAGCATGCTGAGCTCATGATGGATCCTAAACTTTTAGAAGTTAGAGGTTAGTCCTTTAATTTTTTAAATATAATAGGCACGTATTAATAACGCTAAGTTCTATTAACGCTACCGTGAGTGAGCTGGTATGAAATTCACAAAAAAGATTGAAATAAAAATATTAAAAAAAATTAAAACCGACTTCATTAATACATTTTTTTTTAAAAACATAACAATATAAACTACATCGCATTTTTATATTGAAGTCGGTGTCTAACGAATACTAACGATAATCTGGAAAGTTAAAAAAAATGTAAAAACTAACTGATGTAGTCAGGAAAAATTTGACACCGACTTCCAAATAAAAATGTGATGTTGTGTGTATTCTTACATATTTTTTTTTACTTTCAGTGGGCGAATACTAATTTTTATGTGGTAGTAGCCAAAAGCTTCACATTGTGCACTTGAAGAAGAAGAAGAAGATATGTATTATGTGTGTGCTTGAAGAAGAAGAAGAAGATATGTATTAATCAGAAGTGGAGATTATGCAGGAAAAATAATGAGTCTAATCACAGAACACATGAGGTATGTGTTCTGTGATTAGACTCATTATTTTTGTGTTTTGCGGGTCAAGTCACTTTTTTCCCATACAAACTAAATAATATATTTTTAAGCCTAAGTCTCGACAGCCCTCCATCGGTGTTCCTCGTTTTTTCATTCAGTGTTTACATTTAATTTTGTGCAATTCCATAGTTAGCTGAACTATGGTTGTCACTTGAAAGTTTTTGTTTTCAGTTTAGAGTCGATTAGCGATTAACGGAAAGTAAACCTAGGATCCATCTAATATTGAACCTATACGCCCCTTAAATATTTTTCGGGGTTCAGTTAAAAACCAGAGGAAGCGGCTGTTTGCAGCAAGTAAGTAGATTATAAACGAAAATACGTAACGCGAAGGCTAAATTTAACCCTGGCTACGATCCGACTCGAAGTTTTTATTACGTTAGGCCTTTTAGGCCTCCCATTCCGAAAAGGAGCGTTCCGTTTGTGACCCTTATTAAAAAACTTACCTAAGCGAAAATAGCGTTGAGTTAACTTTTAATTAACTTTCGCAACTTGCGACAAAACGGGTTAGCATTAAGGTTTATCGATGTAAGTTAATAATGAGAACAGAAGCTTTTAAGGACGAAGGAAGCTATCACGGTGCCAGTATGGAGTATTTAGATACTGGATAGATCCTGGGAACACGTAAAATGATTCGCTTCTGAAATTGAATGATTATTCAATATTTTGTTGTTTGATAGCTTTATAATGTGTATGGGGCTCTGAATAAAGATTTACGTGACCCATTTATTTAAGCCTAGAAAATGTCTCCATTCCACATGAAGGTAAGAGGAAGTGCAGTCTAAATGTGAAGAGTCCAAAAGTTCACCTCATCTGTTCGCGACGGACGCTCGCTGCTGACCAATGACTCTTGACTCTGGCATTGGCACACTGTCGGCGTATAACTGTTGGGATGGTAACGATACCATCTTTAAAACTATTGGAATGCCATGATGGTCTGTCACTTGCTTCTTATACAAAGTGGAAGCACTGATTGGTGATTGGTGATGATGAAGCCGGTGAATGAAGCCCACTTCACACGTTATCTTCAACCACTGAGCATTGGCTATTAGCTCAAACTGTAGGATTAGTAGAATAGGCCTGTAGGACAATAATCTATTTAAAATGTCAATGGTAAGGTAATTCATACGTATAATTGTATCCTTGCATTAAACAATTCACAAGCTGTTTTTCTTTAATTCGCACACCGTTAACTCCACATTTTTCTGGTTGACTGGCAGACAAGGCATTAAGTCCGCCTTTTGTACACGTTTAATGTTGTATGATAAAGAATAAACAAATAAATGTGACAGTGTGATTGGATTAATGGGACAGTTTAGCTAAGGTGGCGGCGGGTCCATTAAGAGATGAAATACCAACGGAACTGAATCGAAAAAAAAATTAATACCCAATACCAGTGGCTCAGTTCTACTAATAAGTTGCAACTGAATCAAAACTAAGCCGTTGCGATCGACCAATCGCAGCACATATATTACCTTTCAACTATTCGATGACGTAATAATGTGGCATTCTGATTGGTCGAACGCAACGGATTAGCTTCGGTTCAGCGGTGGTAGAGAGAGATGCACCGAAATTCGTTTCACATTCGGTATTAGGTACCGAAGATCGGCAACTGTTACCGAACTTCGTCTCCGGCCGAATTTTGGTTAGATCTGCCGAATGTCAGCCGATTCGGTAGCTTAAATTAATTTAATAATTAATGGCAAAATGAAAATAAATGTAGGTATTTTTAAATGAAATCTAGATCAACTGATGCTTTGTAAGTAACTAGGTATAACATTCGTTATACCTCCGCTCGAACGCATGAATGAGATAGCACATCGCAATACGATGCCCGTGTGAGCGAGACGATTGTGATGTACTGACACTGACGCGAAGCGACAAGTTTATGATTAAAATAATTGTTTTTTAATGGTTTTTACGTATAAATCGAATATTTGAATCCATGATAAGATGTGTAATGAGTTTACTCACGCAAAATATGAAATCCCGTCTTTTTTCTGCCGTTTCTGGCTATTGTTACCACAATTTTTGAATGCGCACTTCGGCATGTTTACGTGCCGACAGCTAATCACTCACTATGGAAAGGAACTGCACGAGTCGCGATTGAGCAGTTCTTCACCGGCCTACTTTTCGATCGTTCATGCGTTATCTACGTTTGGTAGTAAATCAATGGTGGTGACCGATAAGAAAACAATTTTTTTTCTTTTATTGAATAAAATGAGAAGTTAATATTGTTTAAAATATTTTTTAAATCTTACAATACATGTAGGTTTTATTCAGGAATTTTTATCATTGAAACTATAAGTTTATGGTATGAAATAAGAAACATAAGTTTGAGACTCTAAATATCTGGAAAATACCGCGTCAAAACACCATGCCGAAGTCTGCCGAACTGAAACGACGTTAGACGATGCCAGTGTTCACAACCTCAGATGAGGAAATTATCGTACCAGCAGCTTAGAATTATCGTATTTGGAACAAAATTATCGTACTTCTCAAATATAATGTTTGTAATGGACAAATAAATCGTATTTAACGTAATATTGGTATCTTTGCATTGCTTAAACTATTGTTTTGAATTAAAAAATATCTTTTTTTTACTCTAGCACATATTATGAGGAGCAAACATACAAAAAGTGATTTTTAAAAAATTGAGATTGTTATCACAATATAAATATTATATAATATAACACACATTGAACATTTGAAACCTATCAGAAAAAAACAAACAGTTCAAAACAAGTTTTGTTACATGTATAATATAATACTAAAATCACAAAGTATATATTTGCTTTGTGCAATGCTCACTTTCAAGCAAAAAATTATTTCTTCATCACTGAAATTCAAGCAAAATAGATTATTTTTTCTCTCCTGGCGACTAATTGGATTACAGGAAGTAAAGAAATATCCAATATGGCGGCATATTGGATTTGAGACAAATAACTTTATGCATGATTCGATTGACAGTTGTGCAGAGTTGTTGGTTATTAAGTGAGTAGTGTTATTTAATTTATTGCTGATAATATGAAGTAAAATGTCCTTATCTCATTCAATATTCCAAGAGCAAAAAGATTTTTAAAAAACTTTACAGAGTATGATTGGTGACTGTGAGATTATCGTACAATCTGCGTACGAGAGCAGTATGATCGTACATCGTACGTAGGCATGAAATTATCGTATTTGTACGATAATTATCGTACGGTTCCGAACACTGGACGATGCACGGCTTTCAACGCCGCACCGCTGTGCCGCAGGCCTATTCTCCTATTCTCTAACTTCGGTTGCTAACTAGTACTGTCATTTTTGAAAGGAACTTATCATCCATTACTGCTATCATGAACGCTGCCGTAAGACATAAGATCACAACTAGTAATGGATATAAAATGTCTTTCAAAAATGACAGTTCTAGTTACCAACCGTAGTTAGCGAATAAGCGGCCTGCCGGTCGGAGTGGGAGGTGTTAGGTTTTTTTCGTTACGGAATTTCTTGATTCGGTCGCCGCGCTCATGGCTGTAGCACACCTCCGCCGCGAAACCAACAAGGCGAAACCGCTATGCTAGTTCCGCAGCGAAACCAGGCCACACACGCTAAGTTCGCAATCAGTCAGTGAACCGCCAGGCGCCATTACGCCAGCGGCAAGCTAGTGAAATGTCGTCGTCGCTCTGTGCCCCAAGCACGAACCACTATATTTATGGTTATGGTAATCGTATTATTTTGTATGAAAACTATAGCAGAGCCGCTACGGTCGCTTAATGGTATCGTAATGGTATAGTTTAATGTTAGGGAACTTACAAATGGCAACTTTTAGTTCGCATCGGCGCCGCGGGTGGCGCTGGCAGTCGAAAACTTAGTTTGCTGCTTGAGACATATTCTCTCTAATCTGTGATTTCGTGATTCGAACGTTTGACGGTTAGGGCATTCAGTTTTGAAAAACATTGTAATTCGAAAAATAAAAGTGAACTGCTGTGACCATTTGTTTACGTTTAACATTCTTCACTTACGGAATCGTATCAAATATGTTTAGGCAGAGAGAGGAGCCGGGGTGGTGAAGGTGAATGTTAATGCATTGTAAAGTAGCTACTTAAACCTGCACCTGGGTCATAAGCCCCAGGCACCGCTCTTGGCTCTCTTCTCTGCAATGCGATGCACCCGGCACCCGTATGGTGAATGCATGGAATGCTAAGTTATCGTCTCTCCTTGGGATTAATCTAACATTAACGAGAGCTAAAGTATGAGAATCGTCAGCACGAACTCACTTTTGACATATCGTATCGTTTTATTCGACAGCTAATTATCGTAATATCTCTCACTGTCGCGGAGTACCGCGAATACTCTGTCTACTTCCGGTAAGAAACGAAATGAATAAATTGATACAATGATTATGTTTCTAATATTGTTATGGGTAATAAATAAATTATGAATCTAATTATGTGAATTATTAATGTTACCGATACTACCAGCAGCATTCCCAATTCCTTTGTCAGTATAAATAGCGTTTGTGTCGACTCAGTGGTAATAATGGTATTGTACTGTGTCGGTATTTTAAGAATGCTATTCTGCTTTGCCTATAAGGCAGACATGTGGTTTTCTCTTGTGACTTGTTCACTTGGGTTCTGAAGATCATAGTGATCAGGTGAGAAAGGCGAGACCTGGTAGCGAAGGAAGGTGCAGCAGGTGAGAGTGTGAACTGGCCAAGTGGCGGGGTTATAAATAATATAAGGATATATTATGGTAAGTGCCTGATGGCTTAGTTAAGAATTGTGCGAGTTCATGAAGTATGGTCCATCTGATATGTTCAACCACAGAACACTGGAAGAGGTTCTATGTTCTATGTTCTGTGTGTCCAACAGTGACCGGAGGTGTAAGCTCGGCCTCTCCTGATCTCTGCCTGGGGGCGTACACTGTTGCGTCAAGGGCAGCCTGGGGGCGTGCATTGTTGCGTCAAGGGCACTTGGTCTGGACCACGTGAGGCATCTGGTGATGCAGGCGATGAAACCGCCTAGTTGTGTGAGAGAGATCAGGAGTGTCAGTTGCGAGGCATGGGCAGACTATAGGGGAGGTTGGAGGTCTGTGATGGGGGTGAGAGCCCCCCGTGGTTGTGTTGATGAAGGGTTGTGTTGTTGAAGGCAGCTCTCGCGGTCCCCCTAACGGAAGGGACAGGTGTAATACGTCCTAGATGCGTCTAGGTTTCCTGTCGTTACTGAGAATTTCTCGGCTTCCGTGCAGAGAGTAAAGCGGGCCGTATGACCCGCTCCATCGAGTATGGCTCTCAATACGTATAGATAAGACGATACTTCGTGAACAACCTATGTTACTCCTTAAAGTTATTAATCCGTTTGTTCTTATGTCGTGTAACCTATTGTATGCATAACGCTTCATATAAACCGCCACGACATAAAATGGTGGAGGTGCTGGGATATATATTCGAGTATAAAAAGGCTTGAATTACGAGAATCCCGACAGGTTATGTTGGATTACTATTTTCCCGGTGATTGGAGTAACATTCGCCCACGTGTTATTTGTGAGGTTGGAGTAATATTACAAGAATTATTTTGTTAGGGAATTGAGTTTTGAAAACCAGTGAACTGCTGTGAGTGCTGTGACCATTTGTTTACGTTTAAGTTTCTTCACTTACGGAATCGTATTAAATAATTATTAATTATGGTTAGGCAGAGAGAGGAGCCGGGGTGGTGAAGGTGAATGTTAATGCATTATAAAGTGGCCACTTAAACCTGCACCTGGGTCATAAGCCCCAGGCACCGCTCTTGGCTCTCTTCTCTGCAACGCGATAGACCGAGCACCCGCGTGGAATGCTAAGTTATCGTCTCTCCTTGGGATTAACCTAACAATTTCGTTAAGTTAACGTTTACTTACGAGGTTCTTTATAATTTACCTACCTATTATTTGAATATGCAAATTTTGTAATGAGTCCAGTAATCATTGATTACTATGGTTCGGATATTAAACGGGCTACCCGAAGCAATTAAATAAAATTAATTATCAGTCTGCCTTACTCCTATGTGTATCTACCTTCCTTTATTTGTGTTAAATGTTAAATGTGTCTTTGTTTATTACAGTTACGGAATTACGTTCTTGTCTTTATTCAAAGGTGTTCTTTGAATGCCTACGTTTAAAAAAAAAAAAAAAAAAAATATGCTGTGTGTTCTAAAACGCGTTTCAATATTTTGTGGATAAAGTTGGTGCCGATGTGTTTTAATATTTCGGTAAATTTTATTAATGTTTTATAACCTTTACACAAGTTTATTACCACCTTTTCAACGGGAACTTGTGTAGTAATAATTGTTTTTTATTTCGTTTGTATACATCCGCAATACACAAAGGTCTTGCTTAATAATGATCAAATCGCTTGTGCGTACCAGTCAGTGGTATCGACAAATTTTTATAATAGTGAATTTTTGGGATAATATATAGTGCGGTGTGTTGGTTGTAACTCACAGGGCGTAATAGCGCCCAGTGTGGGTAACCAGTGTACGCGCGTGTGTTGTGCGACGCTTTTCAGCACATTTGTGAGGAAAAATAAATAAAGACTGAGTTTCTTTATTAAATAACGCAAATCATTGTTGATTTGTGGACGAGCTAAATAATGGTCGTTTGGAAAGTTATGTGGTTCGTTGATACCCTTTATATTATCTCTGGCCTTTAAAAAAAAAAAAAAAAAAAAAAACTTAAATTCGTGGGTTTTTACTTACTTAATGTATTATTATGCATTTTGTGTTCTTTACTAAAATGCGAAGCGACTGTTAATTGACCTATCCATAGTGTATTTAGTCCAATGGTGATTAATTTATAGTGCTTAGAAGTTAGTGGAACTAGGTATTGGCTGACCAATAATAACATATTATTGAATTGAAAGAAAGAAAGAAAAGTTTATTATTGGTTGCTATAATTGGAATGGAAAAATTGCTTGCATCGGTTTCATAAAGTATATGAGTATATTAAGATATATAAACTCATATTAGTTTGTAGAAATTGTAGGTAAGTGATAACCTGCTTTATTTTACGAAATACTTGTGAAAATTATTACATACCTACAGTTTGTGAATGAGAAAATTCAAAACCACAATGATTGAGAAAAAAAAATATATATGGGATGATTGGAAAGGGGGAAATGAAATACCATTTTCAAGTCATTTCAGTACATTGTAACTAGTGAATTCACTCATACATAGGTAAGTAACTGTTGTATTACCTACATGTTACAAGTTATTCCAAAGAATTTCTTCTTCCTTGTGTTATTTCGATACTAAGTGCCACTTACGGATTAAGTCTTGAAAATATTTCGACCTTGTGTGGTCATGTTACATTATTTTACTTACATTTTGAAACATCACCAAGTGGCTAAGTAAATGGACACTGTTCAGTGATGGTATAAATTTGCTTAACATTTGCAAGTTAATATCATGTTTTTGTGAAGATAAACTTTGAGCCTTTTATTTTAAACTACCATAATTAGTTGAGTTTCACAGGTAGGTAACACCATGGAAATAATGCTAGCACCAAAACATGCCAACCATTGTAACCTGTAATAACGAATTTAATAAACTGATTTGATTTTGATTTAATTTGACCTTTCTTGCTTTTTCTTAGTGCTTAAAGACATAGCTTACCTCTAAATATCTGATGGTTTCTATAGTATATTTTTAGATAAATGATGAGGTGTACATATAAAATGTATACAAAATATTAACAATATAATTAGGTACACTACTGATATTTTAGATACCCATGAGACACCAACTGGTAAGAATACTTCATAAGTGAAATACTTTCGAATGGAGTAAAAAAGCTCTGTTTGTATTTGTAACTCGCTTGTCATGGAATTAAGTACCAGACCACTTTGGTGCAAAAGTTTTTTACAACGTGCATAGAAAGTATGCTTGATTCTAAATTAATAAAGCCAAAAATTAAAGATACTGAAGAAAGGAAGAGTGCTAATTTACAATAAATTAGAATTAACTGGTATATAAAGGATCAAACTTTGCAAATTTAATGGTAAGTAACTAATCGTAGCAGTGGCAATAGAGTCAAACGCTAGTCTTTTTTCTTAAAATGTGAATTGTGTATTCTGTAACAATTAATTGGCAAAGAAATGAATTGTGAATTCAAAGGCTTTATAAATGATTTGTTACATATGCAGTCAAATATTATTTCTTATACCAATGGTTCTCAGCCCAGCCAGTGGAGAAAAGTGGTCCGCAAATGCAAACTTACCTACTCCTCGGAGTAGATCTTTGTGGGTCTCTCTGGAATCTCAGAACAAGGTTCGAATCGACTGAGAACATAATGATAATTTGCTGGTTGCTTCGAGCAATAATATTAGTCCTACAATACGTGTAAAAGATGAATGGCACGACACTATTAAGTTATTTACAATAATATTCTTTAAAATTTATTGAGGTTTTTTGTAGATACATAAAGGTCCCTGGAAATGAAAGGATGGGAACCACTGCTATACAAAAAATCAAATCCACATGCCCCTAATGTATGAATAAGCAATTGGCTTCACCATTCATCATTTCTTCATACATTCTTATTGGAAATTCAAATTTAGAATAACCATCGGAACATAGCATCTTTCACAGTGTACGAATGATGCTACAAGTAGGCATGTTTGATGGATTAAAAATAGTGTTATAGTTTGAATTTAAAATGATTTGAATGTTTGCTTCTAGTATTTGTTGTTAATTTTCCTATGTGTAGTTGCTGCCTATGATTAAGGTTACACTCACAATGTTACCATTAATGTACGAGTATGTTAATTGGTAATATTTTTGCTTCATGTAAACCTAATGGTCTAAATATGAAGTAATGAACTGAGAAGTAGACCTTTAAGCTGATTATGATCCAGCAGAAATGTTAATTGATAAGTTGATTAGTAGTAATGATAACTTATATTGCATAATCATATAATAAAAGATAAACGCGAAATTCCATATTTATTGATAATAATTATAATGCTGAAGATACTTGACATTGTTTTAAATATATTAGCAATGTCATAACTATATAATTAGTTCCCATTGTCATGGAACTTAATCCCCTTAATCAAAAACACGTAGTTCATGAGCTGCGTCTCTGTTTTAGTTTGTTTTAGCGTAGCTATGAGCGATCACGGTAAGGCCTAGGTGCCTACCGTTCCGCGCACACCGAGAGTGCAAAGGCGGCGGTGCTGCCGCGCTCTTGGTATTGGCACAGAATAAATAATAGTTCGGTGCATACTTACAGTGATTGGTGGCGTTTCGCGCGCTTAATTGTTAACCATCAGCAACAAGCCTATCGCTCGAAGCTGGAAAGCGACGTGAGGCTGTAAGAGTACGAATGACTGGGGTGTGATTCGGCTTGATGCTCAAAGATAGTTATTTAAAGTGAATTTGATCTTTGATCTCCGACTTTTTCGGAGATCAAAGGAGTGAAACTTCTGTATGTACTGTTATCTATTCTGGCATATACATGGTATACCGCCCGACGCAGGTCGGATTGATTCTTCTGTACCCAAAGATTTGGTAACACTAAGACATAATAAATTGGCATCATAATGGATGTGGGTATGAAGGAGGAGGGGTCACAGATGTTACTATATTTGTGACCATAGTAAGTATCCCACTAAAATGTGCAACAGTTTAACAATATACATTGTTAAACTGTGAATGTGCTGAGGATGACTTGTTGATTTTATGGACTGCCATTTCAATAATTTTAAGCGTTTTCTTACTGATACAATATGTGTTTTGTGTAAATCTTATGACAATAATTTCCACAAATGCCACGTTCATAATTTATAGTGATTTAATTGATGTGTTGGGCATTGGTGGCTCTGTGGACTCGGCGCTGGCCTTCTGGTCGGGGGATCCGGGGTTCGATCCTGCCATGTGACTTTGTTTTATTTTTCCTCGCCTTCTTGATTTTCGTATGTGCATCCGATGCTCCTGCGGTAGGGAGCCTGCGTGCTTCTGCGAGGAGCTTCGGGGTTGTATGTGAGGTCGACCGACCCGCGCTGGCCCGGCGTGGTTGAGTGAGACCTGGACGCCCTGTATTGGGATGGACTCGAGCCCCTCGGTGGGGGCTTGTGTGGACTGTGCGAATTTGTAGCATACAATTCGTGGTTAGCAATAAATAAAGTCTGTTTGGGCTTGACAAAGTTAAGTGTCTGGGTTTACAAAGTTAAAATGGCAAAGGTCGAGATTTCGCCCGGACTAGTGAGTCTTCGGTGACCACATTAATCAGGGTTTTGACACGGTATGCTGAGGACGCGAGTTCCGAACCGTTTGGGTCAGGATTTCTTCTTGTTTTGATTTGCTCGTTTCTCGACGTATTTAGATTTTAAGGAAAGTGCAAACTCACAAAAAAGGTCTTATAGTTCTTTGGAATGAATATCTTTTTTAGGTTACATAAAATAATATGTGTTAAAATGATTTCTACACATGGTCCCTATAAGGAACTCCTAGAAAGATAGGATGCTTAACAGTGGTTAGATGTACCTATCCATGGTTATTATAAACAAGATGTACCTATACCTCAGCCTCAGATTATTGTTCTGAGACCTCAGCAATCTATACAGTGCACATTATGTCAAATATATTTAAAAAAAAAAAAAAAAAAAAAAAAAAAAATCAAGATAAATATTAGTATAGATTATAGATAGATAGTTGGTTCTGTTAAATTAGCAGTGGTGGCTATTACACTATTACCATTGAGACAAGTGAAAGATATTAAATTACATAACTAAAAGTTATGTTAATTATAGTTTTTTTTTTATAAAAATAATGTTTTCTGAATTAAATTTGAAACGAACCTCTTATATTGGGACAGAGATTTTGACCACATCAACTTTCTTTTGTTTGGGGAGGTCCTACTGGAGGAGATCTGGTTATCTAGTGAAGAATATAAAGTTGGTGAATTGCCCACAATGCATAGAGTACAAGAATGAGTTAGTAAGATAAGTATATAGTAGGAAGAGTTAAAGATGTTTCCAATTTAATTTTTCCTGGTGCAGGCCATGGAAAAGAAACTTGAAATGAATGTATAGGACTAATGTATAGGGATGTAACTTGTCTTCATCTGACCAATTGGTGATATGTTGAAGGAAATACTTCCCATTCCGAGCTTGATTTCGTTAAAAAAAAAATGAATGGGTATAAACGGGATACTGAGCTGGTGTCGCCTACACGTTAAGCATTAAAACAATTTTTGATCTCTTTAGTTATGTATCAAGCATGGCGGAGGCTGTTTGAAGAGACCGGCAGAAGTTTGTCTACTACTATAACACGGGTGGATGACTCATCAGATATAGCAGAAGTTAATGATTAGGAAGACCCATATTGTGAGGGCCAGAAGGAAGGCAGCCTCGAGCATAAAAAAAAATGCTCAATGGGCTCGTCATTTACTGTACTACAAACTTCTTCTTTTTTGCCGTCGGGAGTGTCGCGGAGTACCGCGAATACTCTGTCTACTTCCGGTAAGAAACGAAATGAATAAATTGATACAATGATTATGTTTCTAATATTGTTATGGGTAATAAATAAATTATGAATCTAATTATGTGAATTATTAATGTTACCGATACTACCAGCAGCATTCCCAATTCCTTTGTCAGTATAAATAGCGTTTGTGTCGACTCAGTGGTAATAATGGTATTGTACTGTGTCGGTATTTTAAGAATGCTATTCTGCTTTGCCTATAAGGCAGACATGTGGTTTTCTCTTGTGACTTGTTCACTTGGGTTCTGAAGATCATAGTGATCAGGTGAGAAAGGCGAGACCTGGTAGCGAAGGAAGGTGCAGCAGGTGAGAGTGTGAACTGGCCAAGTGGCGGGGTTATAAATAATATAAGGATATATTATGGTAAGTGCCTGATGGCTTAGTTAAGAATTGTGCGAGTTCATGAAGTATGGTCCATCTGATATGTTCAACCACAGAACACTGGAAGAGGTTCTATGTTCTATGTTCTGTGTGTCCAACAGTGACCGGAGGTGTAAGCTCGGCCTCTCCTGATCTCTGCCTGGGGGCGTACACTGTTGCGTCAAGGGCAGCCTGGGGGCGTGCATTGTTGCGTCAAGGGCACTTGGTCTGGACCACGTGAGGCATCTGGTGATGCAGGCGATGAAACCGCCTAGTTGTGTGAGAGAGATCAGGAGTGTCAGTTGCGAGGCATGGGCAGACTATAGGGGAGGTTGGAGGTCTGTGATGGGGGTGAGAGCCCCCCGTGGTTGTGTTGATGAAGGGTTGTGTTGTTGAAGGCAGCTCTCGCGGTCCCCCTAACGGAAGGGACAGGTGTAATACGTCCTAGATGCGTCTAGGTTTCCTGTCGTTACTGAGAATTTCTCGGCTTCCGTGCAGAGAGTAAAGCGGGCCGTATGACCCGCTCCATCGAGTATGGCTCTCAATACGTATAGATAAGACGATACTTCGTGAACAACCTATGTTACTCCTTAAAGTTATTAATCCGTTTGTTCTTATGTCGTGTAACCTATTGTATGCATAACGCTTCATATAAACCGCCACGACACTCACCGACTATTTTACAGTGAGAGAACTATCGTTAGGTACGTTACGAGCTCACGATAGCCTTACGATAACTGTCCATTTAATATCTCAATCGTTATGTGATAGTAAGTAAATAAACTATGATTCGTGCTAGGGATGCAGGTCTTTAATTTTACAAAGACGAAGAATTTGGGCATACAAAATAAATCAAAAGATAAAAAGTTAAGAGAAAACAGATTATGCATAGAACTTAGGTATGTCACATGAAGACCGCTTTTATGATTATTTTCAGATGACCCCGCAAAACTTCGAAGATTGCATAATCTTTTAGACACATATTAAAAAACAAAACACAAGATTTTAAAAAGTTAGAAACGAAAAGATACGGGATAAAATTGAGTACTTAACAGAAAATACTAACTAAAATGACGTATTCTGACGTAAATTTTAATTATAATACCTACATAATATATTGAATATTCTTAAACTATTACATAACTTCTTCATTTAATTCCCGTCCAAGCTGCCTCCATAGGCTTGTATTTTTTTATACTCAGGATGACCTAAAAATAAATCATAGGTCTATTACGGGCCTCTTCAATTAATTCCTCTCTGAATTTTAATGAATTTGACACCATTTTTATAAAAATATTACAGGTTTCGCCTACAAAATCTGTCGACTTCGACAGATCGCGCACAAAACTAAAAGCGGAACAGACAAGGTGGCGAATCGAACGCGGAGGTGTAGACGGCGTTGAAGCAGATCGGGCGGATCCGCGCACGACAGAGATAGCGCCATAGTTAAATATGCGTGTTAGAACAGCCTATACACGCCTGAGCTCGAGCGCCATACAAACGACAACGCGGGAGAATCGTTCAGCGGTTTCGCTACTACAGTTCCGCGGCGGAGGTGTGCTACCGGCGTCAAAGCCCGCGATAAAAGCTATGCAATAGCTTAAAAAGAAAAAAAAACATACGCATCGAATTGAGAACCTCCTCCTTTTTTGAAGTCGGTTAATAAATATTCCCTGCTTCTGAAAAGAGCTTCTCACTGTAAACTGTACTTGGCTTGGCTAGGCAACATATTAAATTTTGGTCGAATTTCGGCTTCGGCATAATATGTTTAAACCGAATATTCGGTCGAATACGATATTCGGCAGGACTCAAATTCGGTGCAACACTACACGTTAGCAGAGTTGCCCTTCTGACTTCTAGACGCTAAATCAAATGGTCTCGCGTGGAGACGGTTTGAGTCAGA
This sequence comes from Schoenobius gigantellus, assembly GCA_963935595.1. Lineage (NCBI taxonomy): Eukaryota > Metazoa > Arthropoda > Insecta > Lepidoptera > Crambidae > Schoenobius > Schoenobius gigantellus. The sequence goes on along the minus strand of OZ012555.1, from coordinate 5,608,705 downwards.
GCTTAAAAGCGATATGACCGACTAATACCGATATATTATGTAAATTATTGCGTTAAAGAGATATCCCACGTACCATGCCCTAAGACAGTGGCTCTCAAATTTTTTTATTTTAGATCCCACAGAAAAAAGAACTGTATGGGATTGATGGCTGTGGACTGGCTTCACCTACTGACCCATCAGTCATCATCAGCACGGACAACCCGAGAACTATAGTCGAAATAGACATTGAAAATGATTAGTTATTTCAGTTATTTAAATAAAACAATAATTAAACTTTTTTTAGAAAATGGGAAACTATGTAAAGTCAGCTTCAAAAGTAGATATTAAGAATAGTATCGTGTCACACCAACTATTAATAATGCAATATACATAGATGTAACCATACTAAATGTAAGGAATAGTTGGTGTGACATGGTACTAAAATATCCATCAACTTCTGAGGCCGACCGTACATACAGATAGATGATGTTTTTGTGTTCCTACATCAGTAAGTTTATTCTTGTCTACCAACCATCCGTATTTATTAAAAAAAATGTTTTTTCATCCCCTCATCTCGGAAAGAGTATTTTTGCTATTCTATATCTGCATGACCGCCAAAGCCGTTTTTATCCGCTTGAGGTTCAAGTAAATTTGAATTTAGAACATCGCATGCACTAGGTATGTGATTACAAAACATCATTAAACCTATTTACTTCCATCTCCATGGTGCCGAATTTATCATAGAACTTTTTTAAATTTGTTAAAAACTCAGACTTTGAACCTCCTTCGTGTACTTTTGTTTATTTCTTCGCTGAGGGGGGATGAAAAGTTACGTGTTGCATTCGAGTGCAAAGATATTTCACCTTGTGCTCTTTTGATTCCCTCGCTAACGCTCAGGATTCTAATTTTAGAATCCTTCGCTTGCTCGGTCATCAAAGTTGAGCACGCGGTTAAAAAGCAACTTTGCACTCATGTATAACAAATAACTATTGTGAGTGACTGAGGTATCAAAGTAGACTCCAAATCATTGGAGCTAGAAGCAAGAAATGCGCCCCAGGCAGGGGTTCATTGGTTTATGTAGGCGTCCACTGAGGAAGGATTTTTAAAAATTTTAATAGGAACAGGGAAGCTAAGAAATCCCCATCCAAAAATAAAATAGCAAGACCGCTAAGCTTTATTCAATGAAGCTTCGCTCGACACTTTTTTGAATATGGAATCATCATTATAGTCGATAGATTTAATTCATAAATGACGACAGATCTATTCACCGTATATCTAGATTTGCGCAAACGCTGGGAGTCTGCGGTCTACTTTTTGAGAACCACTGCCCCGCGAGGAGTCCACGTGTCAGCGGACTTCATCTATAACGTGTTAAGTGATCGGCCGGTGTTTTTGCGAGGCTTTTTGTCAGTCGAGGTCTACGGACCGAGATCTAACCTGGCCACACTCGTGGGAGTCTGTCGATAGTCGGCCGCTGACTTGGGTAGTGCTGCCAAAATCATTTATTTCAGAAATAATTCGTTGATAAGCTTTTTTATACGACTAAACCGGCAAGCAATCAGGCTGGCCATTTGATGGTAAGTGGCTTCAGTCGCTGGATCGGATGGATTGCGTGATTTGCAAATCTACAAACCTACAATGTACGTTGCAAACCTGTGGCAAAAGATATCAAGTCACAGTTCCCAGTAATTTCCCTACCTGTTTTACCCTAAAAACCGGAACTAATCTAATACGAATTTCAAGAAAAATGTGCCCGAAAAATTCGGAAATGTCAATGCATGTATAAAGAATTTAATTTAAGTCGTATTGACATCACTGTGGTGTTCAATTTGGCTTGCACCAATTCTTCACCACATGACGAGCATTTGGAACTGAATCATACTGAATTTGAATTTTGGATCTCATTTTCTTGGGCTACTTTAGGAGCGCGGAGACGCGAAGTCCATTTGATTGTAGGTCAATGATGGCGGCAGAATTGGGCAGGCAATGTGCAACAGCCGCTCAACATCAGGTAGGCAATATCCTTCAGCGTTGCACATGTTGTAGAAAAAAAAACTTAGTTAATTATTGACCTTAGACCTAATCATTTTATAAATGTTTACGTTAAGATATTTAGAGCCCATATGAAAAGACTTCGAGAAGTACCTATTCTACACTAGTTTTCACTAAAGAAGACATTTTTTTTATTTCTTATTTGTGATTGAATAAAAGTTTTTGTAATAACACTGAGATCACAGCCCTGGACGCGCTGCAGGTGTCTATGATAGTAGGTAGGTATAGGCAGGAGATAACAATTAAGAGTTTGATAGTGCTAAAATATTTACACGAACTCGCTAATAAGTCATTTGCATTTTATAGACGTTGAATTTAGGAATCCTAGCGAATTACTGAGACGAGCGAGCGACGTTCTATAAAAAATATTTGTTTTATACATGTTACTTCCAGTACAAGTTATACTTATTGTTAGGCAGTGATGGCAGTTACAAAGTCTGCACAAAGTGAATTTACTTTGTGGTCTTGGTTTTACAGTTTTCTTTTCCCATAGAGTACTAGTTGTTGCCCGTGACTTTTTCTGATTGGAGTTTTTATTGGGTGCTTCCTAGGGAACTCATACAAAAAAATATATATATATATATATATATAAAGAAATAAAAGGGATAAAAAGTAGCCTCTGTCCTTCTGCAGTACTTAAGTTATCTTTGTACCAAATTATATTAAAATTGATTAAAGGGCTTAGACCTGAAAGCGGTACAGACAGACAAACAGACAAACTTACTTTCACATTCATAATATTAGTAGGAAATTACACACAAAAGTTAACGCCGGATCTCAAAAGCATTAAATAAAAACAATAAAACCCTGGATGCGACATTGGATCATTTTTAGATGATCATTTATTTGAGAGTGCCGGGAGTTGCGGTCAAACTGGGACTTGGCACCTTCTGATATTATGGATTCACACGTCAGAACGAATGTTTTGGTGCATGGCTCATTTTGGGAGTTACGAGTATATAGGTTCTGCGAGACCAAAATTGGGTTCAAACATCTACGATCCGCCCGATTTTTACTGCCCTTACTTGTATCAATACTAATCAATACACATGGTCCTATATACCTACCAATATATTGACACTTTGACATAATAACGTTAAGCAACTTTTTAGGAACCAGGTTTGCATTTTGGACAAATACTTATTTTTCCGTTGAATATTTTTATAATTGAAAAAACTAAAGTCAAATACGTAAATATGAATATACACTTGCTACTTACAAAATATATACATATAATGAATGAACAGTTTATTGAGCCAAGCACACAATTGATTGAATACATTAAATGACATAAATTAGGATGAAATTAGGTCTGTGCGTAGCCTAAAAAGGCTCTTGCCTTAGCGTGTGCTCTTGCGAAGTTTCTGCAAGGGCGCTATTATAGAATAACTTAATTTGATCCTAATTAAATGTTGGACTAAATTACTAACTGCTCGCTAACTAGCCAGCAGTATCAATCATACGAATACGACATAGTTTTAATACCATACATATAAGCGGAGTGCGAACAGCCCAACTACGTAATATATAAAAAGAATTAGTCATCTTCTGGTTTAGATTTGTCATAAGATCGTTGACTTTATCGAAAGATGCGTAATACGTTTTAAGTTGACAGATCCATGAAAAGGTCGGTGGCGCAGTGGCATGTGCGCCCGGGCGTTGCGAATGCTACAGTGAAGCAGCGTTAACCGTGGTCAAGATCTTGATGGGTGAAGAAAAAAATTAAGTACCTATCTCGAGTTCCTCCGCGCTTCGGAAGGCGCGTCTGGCGCCTCCAACTGTTGACCTCGGCACATAAAATGTTACGTTTTTTTCTACAATGAGCTTCAAAAGTAAATGTATCATTCGCATAGAAAGACCTAAGATTTATAATGAGACATTACTATCATTAAAATTTTGTCGATCTAATGACAGTAATCACGATCATGGTTTCGTAAATAATTCAGTAATCTGACATCCCATCCATAAAGTCCTAACTGTTTGAAGTTAATTTCCGGAGGTGGAAACCAGCCGATGATACAATTTGCAACAATTCTTAATAAATTTCACAGATCTGCTTTACTAGGACTAGCATTCAACAGAGGAGGAGGATCAACGTGAACTTATGCTAACAAAGAACACCAAAACGTAGCAACAGGATTTTGTCGTAGCAGATAACCGGTCATACGTATCCAGTTTGGTATACCAAGAGCATAGCTAAACAATCAGCTCCTGATACCACGCCACGGTGTAGGTGAACCGTCCCACGGGACTACGTAGGTCTGTCCCTTTTGAGATAAGCAATCGAGTTCGAAAGTCGACTGTGAGGCTTGTACAATGAGAGATAATTTTAGTTGCTAACTGCTAACGTAAGTACGAGTTCTACATTGGTAACTAGTTACAAAACACGGTTACGCTGTAGGCGAAAATTGCACTTAATTATTCTGTTGTCTAGTATTAGATATTACCAGGTTCCGATTAGAACTTCGGAATTCGAATCTCGTCGAGTCAGTTTATATCCTTAATTGGTACCGATAAGGCATCTGAGATCGTCTTATACACGTTTTCTGTATGGACCACAACTATGTAGGCATAATTAGTTGTTTCATTAGGAATATTTTTCAAAAATCGTTCCCTAATTTTTTATCAATATTAATTCCCAGATACACAACTAAGTACAGTCATTTGCAACACGAAAACCGGTACTATTACAACATGTAAAGCCTGTACTATAACAAAAATGTTAACACAAAAACGTTTTTTTTATACAACTAAGTTGGCAAACGAGCACACTACCCACCTGATGGTAAGTGGTAACCCTCATCTAAGTACATGTGGTGCCTGTGAGATTCGAAGCAAATCTGCATCCCCCACAAGAACCACAGTGTACGTTGCTAACTTGTGACTTGCCAATAATTTCACTGCCATATCTTACCCTTCAAACCGGAACACAGCAATGCAAGCGCTGCTGATTTGCGGCAGAAATAGCTAAGACGGAGGTACCTAAGCAGGCGACCCTGGTATAGAGTCTCCCTCCGGACGAACGTAACGAGTAACGTTTCGAGTTTTCGACAGTTAGTGAGATATCCACTTGTATAGATGTGGAACGGAGGCGAAGCTTGTTTTCTTTCAGCATCAGAAAATAAAAACCGGCCAAGTGCCAGGGTTCAGTACAAACTTACCCTAAAGTATTATAAGTTCTTAACTATATGTATATTTAAGGTTTTCAGACTTTTTCCTTAACGTGTGCTTATAAGACTATGCTTCTTACGAAATTTCATGGTTTTGGGTCAGCGGGAAATATCCTATGGGTTTTACTATAAGAGACGCCCACTGTTGGACATAGGCCTCCCTCAGGGATCTCCGATCGGTCATGGGGGCCTAGACAAGTGGTAATCGCTATAGCGAGACGATAACTAAATTCGTCATGGTCTCTGAGATAGCGAAAACTAATTCCTAGCCAACGTAACGGGATTGTAGCGATCGCTGTGTCGAATTGTTCGTTCTGTAAGAAAACATAATATTGGTTATCAACTCAAAACAAAATAACAGTCACCGTGTTTTTAGTATTCCAATAAAAGGTACAAGAAATGATGAAAACGAAAAACCACATGAAAAAAAACCGAGCGAGCGCGAGTCGGACTCACCCATGAAGGGTTCCGTAGGATTTATGACGTATTAAAAAAACTACTTACTCGATCTCGTTCAAACCAATTTTCGGTGGAAGTTTGCATGGTAATGTACATCATATATTTTTTTAGTTTTATCATTCTCTTATTTTAGAAGTTACAGGGGGGGGGGGGGGGGCACACACATTTTACCACTTTGGACGCGTCTCTCGCGCAAATTATTCAGTTTAGAAAAAAAAAATATTAGAAACCTCAATATGATTTTTGACGACCTATCCATAGATACCCCACACGTATGGGTTTGATGAAAAGTATGTTCAGTTCCATGTATGGGGAACCCCCAACATTTATTGCTTATTTCTATTTTTGTGTAAAAATCTTAATGCGGTTCACAGAATACATCTACTTACCAAGCTTCAACAGTGTAGTTCTTATAGTTTCGGAGAAAAGTGGCTGTGACATACGGACGGACAGACAGACAGACAAACAGACATGACGAATCTATAAGGCTTCCGTTTTTTGCCATTTGGCTACGGAACCCTAAAAACCGCTTCTTCATCGATTTGTTGCGAATTGTTGCTACCAATTTACATTCTGATGTTCGTGATCGATTTCCCACGTTATTTAGCGATGGCATATGTCAATCCCATACATTTTGTTCTTATCGAACTTCGTTATCGTTTTTGAATTGTCACTTTGACTAGGCCCCCTGCACCTCCCGCATCCAGCGGCTTCCTGCGACCTTCACCAGATCGTCGGTCCAGCGTATGGGAGGCCTACCATTGCTACGTCTCGAGCGGCCGCCACTCGAGGACCTTTCCGCCCCAACGACCGTCAGTCCTAAGAGCGATATGTCCTGCCCACTGCCACTTAAGGTTTGCAATTCTTTGGGCTATGGCGGTAACTTTAGGTTTTTACGGATCACATCATTTGTGACGTGATCACGTAGAGAAACCCCTAGCATAGCCCTCTCCATTGGCCTTTGAGTGACCTTGAGCTTTCTAATGAGACCTATTGTAAGCGGCCACTTCTCAGTTCCGTACGTCATCACTGGCAACACGCACGAATTGAAGACTTTCGTCTTCAAACACCGCGGTAGATGGGCCGAGAATATGCTGCGTAGCTTCCCGAACGCTGTACAGCTTCGCTGTAGGATTCGTCGATTTACTTACCTCTCTCTGGAAGTTTGACTTACTGAGAACTGGACCATTTGCCTTAGGTAAACATATTCGTCAACAACTTCGAGTGTAGAGCCTCCAACACATACCCGACTATTTGATATGAATTTCAGTGTGATAAATGGTTTGAATCTCTATATGCGTTCCTGAGAAAAAGGGTTTTGACAGACAGACAGATAGACGGACAGTCGGACAGAGGACCGATAAACAGATGGACAGCAAAGTGATCTAAAAGAGTCAGTTTATCTTTTTAAGGTACAAAACCTTAAAGAGGAAGGCCAAGAGCTATTCAAACAAGTAGAGTTGGAGAGCTACAGCATAGGAGAATAGCGACAGACGGCGAAGCTTAAATTACCCCGGATGTGACGATTACATCCACTGCTAAGAGTGACAAATTTCCTTTGTACACAGAAAAAAATAAACAGTACAAGAAAAATATTTATAAATAAAACATCAATTGCCTCTTAAATCCACCAAAGCTTTTATTACAGCTTTTAATCCAAAACGAAAGCTTATCACAATCTGAACTGTACATTTAATGAACACAAAATCAATCGGTGTTTTTTGTGGAAACGTGCTTTTTTTTTTCAAAAACTACCTCACTGGAATTAGACAATGGACGAAAACGAACTTTTTATCGGTGGCTCTTATTAAAAACGTGACTATAGCCGGCGAGGGCAAACAAGCCGATTGTCGGGCATTGGTCACACCGCTGGTGCGGCAGGGCCAGCTTGGTCACTTCAAAATATGAGTACAAGCTGTGTATCGTGTTCATAACCAACAAAAGTTAAGACTTTTTCTCATGCGTCTCCTCCTCTTTACACATAAAGCCGTCTTAAACATGCCTTCATATAGAGAAATGCTTCAGCAGCGTACGTTTCACATAACTACTGCAAGAATAAAAACTTCTTTTGCTCGTCGCTTTAGAATATTTTTAGGACCCTACATCTCTATATATATATAATAAAATCGTAGGGGTACAAAAATCTGTAATTGCGAAATATTAAGAAAAAAAATACACAGGTCGCCTTAAAATCATTAGCAGAACACGATAGAATAATTTTTAAAAAAATTGTTTGTTTGTTGGTTTGTTTGTTTGTTTGTTTGTTTGTCTGTTTGTCCGGAAAGATCTCCGAAACTACTGGACAGAATTTGATATGGCTTACACCACAATGCTTAGAATTTTCCGGAAGAACATTTAGGCATAATTTCGTTTGTTTAAATTCACTTTTTATTTTTAGTGAAAAAATACCATATAAAATTTTCGAATTGGCTTTAGGTAGAAAAACAACATGGCGCACGTGAAATTATTTTGACAAGTCTGTCACATAGTACAGAGAGAAGGTATTTTCCTGTATTTTCTTCCACGAAGGAAAGGCAATGCAACTACGCCATACAGCCTGATCTTAAGTAATTGTATTTCGAAAATTGAAAGGCAGGAATGAAGTGTTTCACATAGTACAAATAAAATTTAATATTTGCTGTTAATGGCTGTGCCCAACTGGATTTCGCCAACCAAATTGTCTTTTTCTTATGTCGCACCGTGGTGGTAAGGCAAAAAGATCAAGCCATACAACCAATGTATAAAGCATTTTTTATGATAATACTTATCGAGTGACCATAAAATTTGTAGATTGGTTTAATTCTTGACTAATTTTCACAAAATCGGTACAATTTTTGAAATATTTGAAATGTTGAAAAATGAAGATACTCTTTTCAAGGTATTTTGAAAGGTGTTATATGTTAGGTGTTATATGTTTTTACATTAGGACCAAGGAATCAAACTCTTTCATCCATTTAAAACTATTAAAAGTAATAGATTAATATTGATAATTCAAAAAATATCTGACTGCAATGTTCTGGGTTACGCGTAGAGGGACGGGACGGGACTCTTGATCCTAATGTCTAAAATGACGGATCACATTTTTTTGGATCCACCCAAGGAACATGGATATCGAACGAAGAACCTAAAGAGTAGAACACATTAAACCTAGCCACGTTGACGTAATTTGACATGACTGCCGATAAAGTTCGTTTCTAAACCCAGCGATATGCATATCAAATGAAAGGCCTTGATGAGTAGAGCACTATGAACATAGGAAAATCGCCCTAAATTCAACATGGCCGCCGCTCAAATAAAACGGATAAAAGTTCGTTTCCAAACCCAGCAATATGGGTATCAAATGAAAGGCATTGATGAGTAGAGCACTATGAACCTCGCAACATTGACCAAAATTCAACATGGCCGCCGCTCAAAAAAGGTGGATAAAAGTTAGTTTCCAAACCTAGCAATATGGGTATCAAATGAAAGGCATTGATGAGTAGAGCACTATGAACCTAGCAACATTGACATAAATTCAACATGGCCGCCGTTCAAAAAATGTGGATAAAAGTTAGTTTCCAAGCCTAGCAATATGGGTATCAAATGAAAGGCCTTGAAGAGTAGAGCATTAGGTACCTAGAAAAATCGACCTAAATTCAACATGGCCGCCGCTCAAAAAAAAGGATAAAAGTTCGTTTTCAAACCCAGCAATATGGGTATCAAATGAAAGGCCCTGATGAGAAGAGCACTATGAATATAGCAACATTGACATAAATTCAACATAGCCGCCGCTCTAAAAAGAAGAATAATAGTTCGTTTCCAAACCTAGCAATATGGGTATCAACTGAAAGGTCTAAAAGAGTAGAGCATTATGAACTAAGGAAAATTGCCCTAAATTAAACATGGCCGCCGCTCAAAAAATGGATAAAAGTTCGTTTTCAAACCCAGCAATATGGGTATCAAATAAAAGGCTTTGATAAGTAGAGCACTATGAACCTAGCAACATTGACATAAATTCAACATGGCCGCCGCTCAAAAAAGATAGATAAAAGTTCGTTTCCAAACCTAGCAATATGGGTATCAAATAAAAGGCCTTGAAGAGTAGAGCATTAGGACCCTAGCAAAATCGACCTAAATTCAACATGGCCGCCGCTCAAAAAAAAAGGATAAAAGTTCGTTTCCAAACCTAGCAGTATGGGTATCAAATGAAAAGCCTAAAAGAGTAGAGCATTATAAACTTAGGAAAATTGCTATAAATTTAACATGGCCGCCGCTCAAAAAATGGATAATAGTTCGTTTCCAAACCCAGCAATATGGGTCTCAAATGAAAGGCCTTGATGAGTAGAGCACTATGAACCTAGCAACACATAAATAAATTCAACATGGCCGCCACTCAATAAAGGTGGATAAAAGTTCGTTTTCTAATCTAGCAATATAGGTATCAAATGAAAGGTCTTCAAGAGTAGAGCACTATGGATCTAGCAATATTGACGTAAATTCGACATGGCCACCGCTCAAAAAAGGTGGATAAAAGTTCGTTTCCAAACCTAGCAATATAGGTATCAAATGAAAGGCCTTGAAGAGTAGAGCACTATGAACCTAGGAAAATAGCACAAAATTCAATATGGCCGCTGCTCAAAAAAAACATATAAAAGTTCGTTTCTAAGCCCAGCAATATGGGTATCAAATGAAAGGCCTTGATCAGTAGAGCACTATGAACGTAGCAACATTGACGTAAATTCAACATGGCCGCCGCTCAAAAAAGACGGATAACAATTGCTTTTCAAACCCAGCAATAGGGGTATTAAATGAAAGTAGGTCCTGAAGGGTACCTAGAGCAGCCATGCTCTAAGTGTGTTCCGCGGAACCCTAGGGCTCACAATACCCCTATAAGGGTTCCGCAATAATTTAGAAAAATCAAAACACCCTCTCTGGTCGTACTTTTATTATGCTTATTAATAAAGAATACACTTTTAAAAACTATTGTTTTATTTTAGGGTTCCGTCAAGTATTTCGCTTTCCAAAAGGGTTCCGTCACCAAAAAAGTTTGAGAGCCGCTTCGGGGCCTATTGGATGTTCGATGTTAGATGTTACCTGTGTTTAGTGTCCTTCGAGACCGTGATAATGCAACGATCGTGAACTAACTAACGATAACTCCAAGTTTGTGTGTTGGATGTTAGTCATCACGGCGAGTTTGCTAACCGAACTATGCCAGCAACACTATATCGCACAGTACACGTTACAAAAACGGAAGTCTCAATACATTTTAAGGCTAACCGCATAAATACGTTTTTTCGCATTCGTTTTCTGAATGCGGGCATCCGAATGCATCAAATCTATACAAAATACTCATTGACTGCCGCACACGGTCGTTTTTATTACGAACGGAACACGTTCTGTACGTACGTTTAGGTAGAATGGTAGAAATCGCGAATGAGAAGAAACGAACGTCTGCGCTACGTTCACGAAACTCCATGTCTGTATTCCGTGATCGGATATCGAATACGGAAAACGTATTTGTACAGTAACCCCCCCATTCATGCTATACATTAATTCTACGAAAACCGCCAGTATTACGAGCGACATAAGAACGGTTCAAAGGTTAAACAGTATAGCTTGACAAGGAGCTTACTGTACGACCAGTCAAAATTGGCCAAGTTGTCATATCCAAAAAAAATATTTTGTTGGTGTTACCAACACCCATTATAAAATCTAAACTTTATTCGTATACAGTTTTAATTTATTAACAATTGTTTATTTTAATTCGAAACATGAATACGATAAAGATTATTCTTGCAATATGTAATGTATTTAATTTTGTGGACTGCTAGAAAAAGAGCATTACGAACCTACGAAAATTGTCCTAATTTCGAAATGGCCGATGCTCAAGAAAGGCAGAATAAAGTTGAATCATTATGGAATAAAATGGAGGAAAAAACTAAACACTGTGTTAAATATTTTGATAGCGAAACATAGTTCGCGGGCACAGCTAGTTTATAATAAAGTGGTAAAGACGTGCCCATCCTTGAAACTGTCAAGTGTCAGAGAAGCTAAATGTTTACTGCTGAGGTATCTGCTATCCCATAATTATACTGAATCGGATAGGTTCTAATGTAGCATAGGTAATCAATCACACTTCAAATTTACTACACACACGCTTACATATACAACACTGTTTCACACACTAGTACACACACATACACACTCTCAAACAACACACATACTTACTCACACAGACACACTTAGGCTCCTTATTAATAATTTGTATTTTTTTATTTGATTTCTTCGTTAATATCTTTTAAATCAGCGGGTAAAGAAAATCCTTGATTTTTGTTAATAAGTATGATCTTCGCGTAACAGGTCTAACCTAGTGTGATGATCATAGTAAATTTACTAAAAACACGATATGACAAAGTGATTTCTAACGGTAAGCTGTCAAAATGCGATAAAAACGTGTTGTATTTTGACAATTCACCGCGTTAAGACGCTGTATCGTATCGTGTTCTGGTGGTCATACCACGGGGGCTGGTTCATTCAAATTCGAGATCATTATTTGAGAGATAAAAGGTATCATATGTTCGTCCTGAGCGCTTAAGCTGTCTTTTACCAAATATCCTTAAAATTGCTTCAGCCATTGAGGCGGAAAGCGTGACAGACAGTCAGAATTAACTGCCCCCTTTTTTTTTAGTTTATTTAAAACTCCACAGACTCGTGGTCCGTGCCTTCTGAATTCTTGGGTACAATATTATGTGATCTATAAAACGCTTACTACTAAGTACTCTTCACTTAATCTAGGGTGAGTTGCGCATTAACAATTTTATAGTTGCTTATATAAAGATAATCTAATATTAATAAAATAATAATTATAAGCAATAAAGTGTATTATTATTATTATTATTATCTATGTATTACTAACTATATAATATAACTGCCCCCTTAGACAAAAGCCACACGTTTATTTTTCCGCAGTCGTACCGCAGAAAAAATATATGGAGATGTCATAGCTGCGGAAAAAAAAAAGTGAGGGTGTCACATGCTAATGTCATTTCCATACATTTTTTCTGCGGAAAGTCTGCGAATAAATAATTATAAAAACTTTATTTTTGATGCTATATAAATGGTTACAAAGGTTAGTAAACATCATGAATGGATTAGTATCATTAGAACCTAATAATAGAACTATAATATCCTTATCACTTCCAATCAGAGAACCTATGTTACAATTATTGATGATTTCACTACTAGTTGCCGATGGTTTGATCAATCCAAATACGTCGTAAATGTTGTTCCATTTATCCTTCCTACTGTTAGCTAGCTGAACAGCCAAATTTCGGGCCTGCTCATCACCGAGTATAATTATTCTTGGCTTAGTAACGCCAGTGTTACCCTCTGTCTTATTATATGTCTGGTTCATCAGCGGTTGTAGAGGTTTAGATTTCGACTCAAAGTTAGTAGAATCGTTACATTCAACGATGGAAGCCGTGTCTATTTTTGAAGAAAGCTTTGAGACCATTTTAGTGCAATTTACTGCGTCTTTCTTTATGATAGGGGTATCTTTAATACTCGCATCCATAACATTGATTGGTGAGAAGCGTGGAACTTTCATTCTAATATTTGTTAATGTCCCCATTAACGGGGAATTGGCTCGTAAAGGGATTGACGCAGGTTCTGTCGTTATTTTTTTTAACAAGCTAATTTGGCACGTTTTTTCAGCCAATTCATTTCTCAATGTAGTACATTCTGCGTTAAGAATTTCTATTTCTTCATGTGCACCGGTCAACTCGCTTTGTAAATCTAATAGTTGTTGTTTTAAGTCAATTATTGTGGAAGTATCTTCGTCACATGTCGCTGGATCGCTTTTAGTAGATATATTAATCGAGCTACCGTTATGTATGTTTATGCCCTATATTTTGTAAATAGTGTGAACTACTGCTACTCGACGCTAGGTGGCACAGCGTCAAATTATATTTTTGTTGTTATCTATGGTAAAATTTTCTTGTTTTGTATGTTGGCAGTTGTGGTTACTTGACAATCGAAGTTGACGTTTTATTGTCAAAAACAGCTGTTTACGATTATCAGCTTTATTGTACAGACAGACAGATGAACAGACAGACGTACAAGAAAGTGATCCAGTAAGCGTTCCGCTTTCTTCCATTTGAGGTACGGAACCCTTAGAACCACCAGATGAGCTATTCGTGCGGTGTCCGTTAGAATAATCAAAACTTCCAATAATATTGAATCTTGTCTCTAAATAGTAATATTCTGTTAATGAGAATTTTCCGGTCTCTAAATATTCAATGGTGTCAATGCCGTGACAAGGAAAGCTGCTAAAGTTAAAAATCTGGATCATATACAGCGGCAGGAAATTTGGCGCAAGCTCTATTCAATGTCCTAGTCCCAGCTGCGGCTCCGGTGCAAGCATCCGGTTTACTTGAGGCAGGGTTGTGACTCAGCAGAAGCGGTTCTAGCGATTAGTTTATTAGCACAATATCTGCTAGATAGCACATTTCCAAGCATTTTAGGATTCGTTGTTGAAATCTAATGTTAGACTAAGCAAGGACATTGGCTAACTTGTGTCAAATATCCTACGCTTATTTAGTGACATTTTTTAATTTGTACTGTTGATATTTTTCCGAGGATCGAGTCAGTCATAACAGATTTATATTTGTTTTTTAACATACTTGTAAAAATCAACACAAAAATAATAGTAATTTAAAAATGGTCATCAACTCACTTTTCATTCAATTAGGGGTACATTTATTCCACACATCCGTCATTCACAATAAAAATGGAGCGCGGTTCAAATACGGAACAGAGTCAGTACCGCCGGGACATTTCAATCTACGCCAAAAATACGAGACGTCCCGCGAAATAGGAGACGTCCCGGGAAATAAGAGACGTCCCGGGAAATACGAGACGTCCCGAGAAATACGGGACGTCTGGCAACGCTAGTTAGGCGGTAGGGCTACCGTTTCGTTCGAATGTTATTGTGCGAAGAAGTTACGTCTCTTCGCTTGCTCGTAGCTTTCGCGGTGTGTGCGGGCGCGCGGCTACAATGTTGCGGGCCGGCGGTGACGCGGCACCGGCATTCCACTTTTTCCTTTGCTCGAAATGCCAGCGCATTAAAATACTTGAGGCCCGCTGCCTTAATAATGGGGATTCGAAAGTGGGTTTATCAGATCACTTGATACATACAAGTCTGCTTAGAAAGGGACAGCGGTCATTAATTGGTATCAAAGTCAAGGCTATCTTCTGATTCGTGCTCCATTAATATCTCGTCTACTACGAAATCAAAACATGTACTTGTCTATTGTGGAATGCTACCTGCAGTTACAATTTTAAATTTTTAGCTGCTTGTTACAAAGCTTTACACACGGATAATTGACTTTACTTCAACCTACGTTAGGCACGGTGTTGGCAAAACCAACAAACGATGGCAACTGGCATCTTACGAATGTGGCGGCGATAAGTAACTGTGTGCTCTTAATTAAAATTGTGACTAAACTAATTTTCATCGTTTTTTGCCTCCTTCGACCTTCATAGCCTCATCACTTGGTCCTTCGAGCCGGATCTGAACCAGCGACTGGATGGATTTACAGTCCACACATTGGCAACACCAACAACATATAATTAATTTTAAGTTTTAGCAACCCGAAACACATGTGGCGGCTATTAGCAACTGGGTGCTCTTATTAAAAGATTTTTTGTCGTTTTTCTGACTCTTTCGACCTGCACGACCCCATCACTGGTCACTTCTTTGATCGGTTGGAACTGACCTGCTACGTGCTGGTCAGACAGTTGTAGGATTTTCGAGATTTTCGGGCATTGTTGCTTTGATCTGTGATCAGGTGTGGTGTTGTTCGCTTGCGATTAATATAGAATCCACTTTTTATCACATGTTACAATTCACCCCAAAAATTATTAGGGTGAATTTTTCGAAACTAAAAATATAAACATATGAACCTCATCTAATAAACTACTACTAGTCTGTCATTCTGAAATGTTATTCTGAGATTTCGCCTAATACGAATTATTAGGAACCGACCATTACTTTCTTCAAATTAATGTTTTTTGAAATAAAAACTTGGCAACAATACATACTAAACGTGTGTTTACACATTAATTTTTATGTATAAAAAGAGAATTTTTGTGAGTAAACGTTTTTTGTGTAAAAAATTTTTAGCTGGTTAAACACTCTTTCAACTTCGGCGTTAGCGCTATGGAGCTAAACACGTTATTTTAGAACTAGCACATTGTTAAAAGATTCAAATTCAAAAATCTTTATTCAACATAGGCCTTAACAGGCACTTGTTGACGTGAAAACAAAGCAAAACATTCTAATTTAAAGAAAACATAAATTAACCTTGTATGTGCATACATCCTAAATATACTCAAGATGTCTGCAAATACAAGTAGGAATGAAAAAAAGGTTATTTTAAAGTTGAATTTAGTTAGAAAGAGCTATGTTGGCAACACTGTATCTGTAAATTGTAGAAAATTTAGAAAGTAGAGCGGTTGGAACCCTCCTTGCTTGCTAAATCGTATCCAATCTGTTCTAACTGCGATTACACCTTCCTGTTTCTTAATTAGGATCTCTACAAATTGAATAGTGTAATAAGCTCTTTAAGCAAACAAATGTACAGAACATTCTTATTCAAGACAAACCTCCTCTTAATTGTTGTAGTATAGTTAGCAGTACAATTAAGTTAATTAACAACTGTTCAGCTGTATTAGACATACGATTCCAAATAGGTAACGTATAAAGTTATTAGGTGTGTATTGAAAACAATTGGATTCCTCGCATTACATCCCATGTATTGAACTTGGTAAATTTAAATTGTGTGTAGAGACCTACAGTAGGTCCTACACGAGGCGAGTAGCGCTGTATAAGGAGTGTGGGGTGGCGGCGAAAAAAAAGGACCTAGCAGGTGAAAATGCTACAGGCTGCTTGAAAACGTTTGGTTCAACTTGTTTTCATTTTTGTTTCTTATAGCTAATCAAATTGCGTGGACACAAAGAGAGAGTAATTTTTGAATAGTAATTCTTTAGTTTTGATTGGAAATCAATTAGGATTTGTAATTCCAAACCAAACGTAAGATATTAGAGTTAAATGTTGGTAGTATGAAGAATAGGCAATTTCATATGTAAGAACTTGATTATTATCATATTAGTGATAATATGCCAACTGTGGGGCAAGGGGGATTTGGCTCATCATCCACCGTACTGGTTTACTGAGGATTGGTGGGGATAGCTCTGGCGATCTGTGCACCACGAAAGTAAGAAAATATTTATTGATCATAAGCAAAATTATATATAAGATAAGTACAGACCCATAATGGTCAGTTAGGACCCGAACTCAGCATAAGCTGCAACAGACTAGTCTGATGCAGCGCTGGTATTTTGGTCGGGTCTAAGTGGGGTGAAAGAAGGTAAATAATTATCGCAAAATCATACAAAACACACATAATAATCGATTCAAAACAAAACAAGAAAAAAAACATTACAGACCAAGATTTTGAAACTTAATATACGAGTATATTGTAATATATCCATTGGCTTCTTATCTATTCCAACTATTGGCTCAAGTCAATGAAAAATCGATTTATAATTGATGTTTTCTCTGGACGGGAGCACCCTATCCCTATTTAAGCATTGCCATTTTTTAACGCTAACATCACGTCATGTCAACCATGTTTTGCGTTTCTTTTCAGATCTAGATCCAAGTTGGTTTGTTAGATCCAATTCTATGGCAGCAGTTTTTAAATATGCTCGGAATATTTCCTTCCAAGCGTTTATTCATTTATGTTGTGTTATTTGTGTCTTTGCGTGATCATATTGTATCTCTATTGATCTGTACTATTTACAATAGTATCGTCAATAAATGCAATTCATATAAATATCCATACACAAGTTTGTCTGAGTAAGATCGCTCATAGCGATAAGACCACCTTTGCCACATTAGATTTTTTTTTTAAATATGTGTGATTTTATCTACCCTTTTATTCATTCTTCATTTACTTGTGTTAACAATTGCAATGTTTTCTTCAACACAATGTAATAATAACAAAATGCACAAAGGTCATGAACAATTACAGAGCGAAAGATGTCTCTACTGGTGACGCGAGGGCTTGGGTTAGCAACGTGCAGTGACTCCTCTGACCGCAAGAGTTTATAGGCTGCGGTGTTGAAGTTACATTAAAAATAGACTGGATTTTAAATGACCGGTAAAGAACATGCTGTATATGACATTATGATGCACGGCGCATGTGCAACAGGTGGCAGCCGCTGGCGCAGTCGCGTGCCTCCGTCGGGGCATTAAATTTATTTCACCATAAAAAATAAAAGATTCGTTTTCGGTTTTAATAAGATTCTTGCGTAAACATTTATCAACCAATCTTATACCCATGTGCAACGAAACTTTATCCTTTCAGACTTGACTTGAGTCTCGAAAGTTGACCGACTAGTAGTTATTATGTTTAAATGTATGCACAAAGTTCTGTCTGCTACTCCAAATGCGAGAAGTCGTTTGCCAAAAGCAATAATCCAAATAACAAGGCATCGGCGTGAAAAGTCATTTTAAAAGCCTTCAGGATGAGGATGAGCGATTGCATTACCGCTTTACTACGTACTGCTACAATCGTGATGATGAAAGGGTGTCAAAAATGATTTGAGTAGACCGGCCGTTGTTCGATTCCTCACGGGGGAAGAATTTGAGGAGTCAGAATGAAGTTCGCTCCCCTTTTCGGCCTTATCATCACTACTTACCATCCTTCAATTCCAATATCTTCAACTATCTGTTCTACCAGTTGATCATAATGGACACATTTCTTCCAGTTATTCCAACTAATTAAAACTAGGACCAGTAATGCATAAACCACGAAGAGGTTTTCCCCTCGCAATCGCGACCCGTGATCACACTCTTAGTGAATCTAGAGTGAAAAACCTCTTTATTGATTCTGCTCTCCTGGTACTTGGTATGGGCAAATTCAGTTGTCTGCTTTAAATAGTACATTGTTTGTTACCCCAGGGGTGAAAGTAACTTATTTAGTCCCCAGACGGTGTCTCGCGCCTGAGCGTAGCGAGAGCACCAATAGTTCGAGGGACTAAATAAGTCTTACACTGTGCTTTTCATTACGAATACAAGGAAAGTAAAATACAAATGTTAGCCTCATAATTGGACCGGAGTGGTCGTCGCGATCACTTTTCATCTAGTGGAGTGAGAACAAAGAGCACAACAAAAATATTTGACGGACTTAGCAACTAAACATCACATCATCAGTAGTGACACGGTAATAGTATAATTATTAGTATTATACAATTACCGTGGTAGTGACATTGGTAGTGAGTAATTCACTACCAACTAACCATTAGCCTCAGAGCAATGAATGAAAACTTTGCGCAACTGAACCCTTAACCATTCCATTTCCAATATTTTTTACTTACCATTTTTTACTCGTATTTTGAAAACCGACAAAGCTGCATAGGAACTGCAGCTCGTGACGTCACAAACTTTCCTGGTATGGACGAGTAGGGAATTTTCCAACAAGTTGGGAATAAAGTATTGTTTTGTTCACCTTGTGCTTGTACGCACAGACAGACAAAGCAGAGTAAAAACACATTGTGCGCAACCCGGAATGATATACGGCCTACTCGTCAGGGTTGTCACCTTAAGCACCTGTGCCATGCTTTTCTAAAATTATAATTGTTATTAAATCAAGACTACTTAGCATTACAGCTTAATTAAAAATAGACCAATTATATAACATAATTCTTTATCTGAGGTGTTCCAATAAAATACATCAATAGTATAAATGTTACATAATTGTTTTAGCATTTAAGTTAGCGATGTTTAATGTACATTTTATTGGCTTCGGCTGTCAATGTACTGATTAAATAAATAAATAAATAGGAAATAATTGAAATGGCAACACAAAAGACGTTTATTTATTTATTTATTATTATAAAAGACACAAGTTTAGGCATTGAGGTAGGAAATAGAAAAATATCATTACTATTTACAGAAGTGGGTAGTTCATAATCGAAGCAACTGACAAGTGACAGCAGTACTGACACGACAAAGAAATGCCAGTATAGAGCGTGGCCGTGTTAAATATTAACAGTGGTCACTGTACACAAACAATTTAACTATTAATTCTCAAAGTTTTAAATCTTTATAAATACTCTGCTTTTTACAAGCTTTTATTTAACTTGCAATGTAAGTAAGTATATAAGTATGTACTCGTATGTTCGGGTGAAATCTTGCAACTCAATTTTGAAGCAGATATCTTTAACCGATTGAGCTGAAATTTTATAGACACGTTCAGTTCGGATGACAATGCATGGTTGATTATGTGACGTTATTCTAAATTGAAGATGGCGGCATACTCAAGATAGCGGACTAATTATTTTTAATGCACTCCTACAATATGGGTATCAAATG
Organism: Schoenobius gigantellus; assembly: GCA_963935595.1. NCBI lineage: Eukaryota > Metazoa > Arthropoda > Insecta > Lepidoptera > Crambidae > Schoenobius > Schoenobius gigantellus. Next base: position 5,588,626 of record OZ012555.1, on the reverse strand, counting down.
TAAGGTTTTGCTAAGAGTAACTCGAAAAATAATGTGTTTTGCTAAGAGTAACTCGAAAAATAAGTTACTCATAATCCAATATGGCGGATTTCTAAAGCTTGAAAAACAATTTTGAAGTAAATAGCTTTAACCGATTGAGCTGATATTTTGTATACACATACAGTTTGGATGAAAATGCATGGTTAACTGTGTGACGTCATTCTAAATCGAAGATGGCGGACCAATTATTTTTAATGCACTTCTACAATATGGATTTCAAATAAAAGGTCTTGCTAAGAATAACTTGAAATAGGCTCAAAGCTCTTCGCTGCTGGTCAAGCATACGTGGCCTTAAGTAGGGTAAAATCATTAGAAGGTCTTCTTATTGAAGAGCTAGACTGTTCCAAGTTAACCAGCAAATGACCTTGCAACAATGATACGTTGAATGAGATGAACAGATTGAGAAACGTGTCCAGTGATAACTAAAAAGTAAAAAAAAAAAAATGTAAAAAACCTTTTCTAAAAACAAAGTTTTTATTTAAATGCGCTAAAAAGAAAACATAAACTTTTACTTATAACGTCATTTCACATTTGACATAATTTATATGCCATAAAACTAGATTTACTACACACAAGTAAATCTCGCGACAAGCTTTTATGTCATATAAATTGTGTCAAATGTGAAATGACGTTATAAGTAAAAGTTTTAGCGTAAAAGTTAATTTTTTTCTTTTTAGCGCATTTAAATAAAATCTTTTTTTTTCTGTCTATGATATGCATGAGCAGAAGATGAACAAAAAAAATAGTTTATTACCATCGTGTTAGACAATTCCTTCATTATGAATACCAGAAGCGTTAGTGATGTAACGGGCCGCTGTAGAGTTAACTCCTTTAAATTTAGTTTGTTAATAAGTGCCTGTGAAGGTCTACGTTGAATAAATATTTTTGGATTTGAAAAAAATTAATTCATATTTACAGACTTGGCAAACAGATTTCTGTATGTACTCGTAGCATATGCAGTAACAAAAGCAAGACTTAGTTATTGTCACAGTGTCATATCGTATTATGATTGTGTGCTGTGAATATAGAAAGTATTAATTATAAAAATGTGACATAAGCCATCAATGAAAATTGAATTTATGTTTAAAACAATTATAATGTCTTTGATATTAATTTTCAATTTTATTATTAAAACCACGGACATAGTACACATTATCTGTGATTTCAATAATAATCTGCTTCTCCAAGAGTTTAAATCACATTAAATAAATAAATCTATTACGTAAGGTTAATGTGATGGCATGGGTACGTAGAGAAGTAGGTGGATCACGAGTGAGAAACCTTTTTCAGAATAAAAGAAATAATTTGTACGCTGGCAGCCCTGGTGCGGAGCACGCGCACCCATCCCTACACCTGCTTCAGCCGGGTGTCTCTCCCGATAAAGGACATACAATTTTATTCGTCGCCGCTCCGAGCCTCTTATAGTCCTGTATTACTCAACATTAACATCAATTAACGTCCGATTATATATTATTATCGACATAAATAAGTATTATAAGTTTCAATAACACTTTACGGGAATAACGTGTTTGGGGTATTAATATTCGAGGGCTTTTATTAGCATCTTTTGTGAAATTTAATTTTTGAAAAAGAGGTCAGTGTGTGGATGTGGCCCGCATAATTCTGGTTTATGTGGCGTAAGTACGATATACGAGTATATCAAAAGTTTATTAAAAATCAGGTCAAGTGCTAGTTGGACTCGCGCCTCGTGGGTTCAGTACAAACGAGGTTTTATTTTCCATGTGGGCGGAAGTTTTGCTGCTGGCTTGGTTAGTGCTAGGGCTACTGCCGACTTGGCTTAGTTTGTCGCGTCATTAACATTTCAGCCAAGAGACGCCCACTGTTGGATATAGGCCTCCTCTTGGGGTGTCCAACCGATCGGTCCAGCACCTCCTGCATCCAGCGGCTTCCCGCGACCTTCACCGGATCGTCGGTCCACCTTGTGGGGGGCCTACCAACGTTGCGTCTCCCGGTACGCGGCCGCCACTCGAGGACCGCCCCGCCCCACTATGTGGAGGTGCCTAAGAGAGCTTGGCCATAAATACATTTTGTAAAAATCGGCGCAGGTACTTGTATTGTACCTCAAACTATAGCTAAGAAGTTGATCTACTATATTATGTATAAATTATGTATGTAACTAGTACTTTTTTATAGTAAAGAGCATCTAAATACGATGATTGAAAAATTATCACGAAAACATCATAATTTGTATTTTTTTCAGGATGATTTTCTAGTAAGCTAGCAATGAAAATTATACAAGTATTATACCATTTTAGAAAGCTTATAATATATACTTTTTTTTGGTATACACAAATATGCTATATATTTATAAATATATTTACTAGAAATATTTATCTCATGACATATCATTTTTGCGTATCTGAAACTTTCAATTAGAGTTTTGACAGTTGCCGAAATTTGCCGAAGGTCTGTAAATGATGTTATTTGATAGGAAATTTAATATTTTTATACAGGAAGAAAAAAAAAGTTGCAACTTCATTGCACAACATAATGCTATCTATCATAACATGAAATAGTAATAATTTCTTAAAAATACGTGGGCGAATCTATTTGTTTTATTAGTTGATATAGGTTACACTTGTGATATATTATTAATTGCGGTTTATGTTTTGATAATGTATCGAGTATTTCTCACCATTTTTAGTTCGCCTACAAAATAAATTATCAATAAAACACATAGGAAACCGAGTAACCACATAATGATAAATAGTTTTTATTCCCATACTTTGCACACGTTTCAAATCAGTTATTTAATATAAAATAGAGCATCTGCATACTGAATAATTACATACTGTTATTCGTTCGTTATTGTCGTTATTAAAAGTGTATCTAACCACCTACTCTCTCGCAATGAGTGAATTCCAATGTACCAGACGCGACCTATGTCTTGTTTTGATTGAAAGTGACGGGAATTATGTTGTTGCTTTAACAAGTTATATACGGAATAATTTTATCAACTTTTCTGAGGCAAATATCGCTAAAATTGTCGCGAGTGTACAAAAAAATCTTATTACGAACTTTCGTCAACGCTACACTAAATCTGGCAGAAATAAAGAAAAATTTTTAAATCAGAATAGCCTGTGGTTGAATGCTACATTCACAGTAAATCTGGAAGATCCTACTTGTGAATCTGAACCTTCGACATCGACGGGGAAGCGAGGACGCCCTTCTAAAACCTACGAAGACAGTTCCGATAGAACACAAAGACGAAAAAACAAGGAGTTGCTTGAAACATGTGGCCTTGATTTTATACTGAATTCATATCTTCAAGGATTGAGATCTCAAGGGGAAACGGAAGAAGCATTCATTGTCGAAATTTTACGAGTATTACCCATAGATAAAAAAAGTGAAATACGTCAAAATCTTTTAAATGAACCGGCACATTTAACAGCGTACTCTAAAGATGAAGCTCTCAGTATTTTTATAGAGTTGGACCTTAACATGGCACAGTATGAAAACATGAGAAATTGCTTAATTGCGAAGAACTGCGTATTATTTCCGTCATATAAATCAATTCAGGAAGCTAAAGGAATGTGCTACCCACCAAGATCAAGCATAGAAATTAATAATATTACAGCAAAAATAAAACTGCAAGATCTGCTGGATCACACTATTGCAAGAATTTTGAAAATCAATGGTGTATACAAAGCTGGCAAAAAACATTTAATGCTGTATTCGAAATGGGGCTGTGATGGCTCAAGCGGACAAAGTGAATACAAGCAAGTCTTAACTGAAGAGGATGAGTTAATTTCTGACACAAATTTATTTATATCTTCATTAGTACCTCTGAAACTTGTTGATATTAATACAAATGAAACTTTGTGGGAAAACCCTGTTCCATCATCAGTAAGATTTTGTAGGCCCATTTTAATAGAATTTTCAAAAGAGACACCAGAGAAAACTACAAGTGTAGTTAATGAAATTATAGCTCAAAGAAACGCTCTCACAACAAGCTTAATCAATAAAAATGGTGAAAGTATTGCAATCAAACACACATTATTTTTGACAATGGTTGACGGGAAAGTGGCTCAAGTTTTGTCAGAAACTTCATCAGGTGCTGTATGTACTATTTGTGGTGCAAGACCTACAGAGATGAACAATTTAGAAAAAGTACAAAATAAACCTGTTGACGAAAATTCTTATCAATATGGGCTTTCGACTTTACATTGCTGGATTAGATTTATGGAACTAATTTTACATATATCTTATAATGTAGGCTTTGAAAAATGGTCTGCTACAACGACAGAAAATAAAGATTTGAAAAAACAAAAGAAGACATATGTACAAAGAAGGTTCAGAGAAGAACTTGGTTTAAATATAGATAAACCTAAGCAAGGTTCTGGTAACAGTAATGACGGTAATACAGCTAGACGATTTTTTCAAAATTATCAGTGCACTGCAGAAATTACCGGTGTGGATGAGGAATTGATAAAACGATTTTATGTTTTACTTCAAGTTATGTCTAGCGGAAAAGTAATTAATGCTACGAAATTTGGACAGTATGTTTTCGATACAGCACAACGATATGTTAGTAAATATATGTGGTATTATATGCCATCATCTGTCCATAAAGTCCTAATTCATGGGGAAAGTGTAATTCGGCATTATTCAGTGTTACCTCTTGGACAGCTCTCCGAAGATGCCCAGGAATCAAGGAACAAAGACTATAAACCATTCAGACTTCATCATGCTAGAAAATGCTCTAGAGTAGCTACAAATGAAGACGTTTTACATACACTTTTGTACACTTCAGACCCTTACATAACAAGTTTAAGAAAACCTTCCAATAAAAAGTCTATGGAACTTATAGATGAAGCTGTAGAGCTAGTAGAATAATATAATTCAATGTTATTTTCTTTTTCTTATTATATTTAATTAATAAGAGTAATTTTATGTGTTTATTTTGTATTAATTATAACATTTAGGTCACATTGTTTAAAATTAGTCGTAAATTTATGATTATTTTTCAATATTTCATGTTTTGTATTTTTTTACAATTATTAAATATATTTTTATATGCATAGACTGTATATTATTTTAAAGTACGTTTATCTCAGATTACCTAAAAAAAAAATCAGCTGTATATCTATAAAAACATGGAAGTTATAGATTTATGACCCGAAACCGACTCGATCTCCACATAGTGCGCCCCAACGGCCGCCAGTCCCGCGAGCGCCGTGTCCTGCCTACTGTAACTTAAGTTTCACAATTCGTTGGACTATGTCGGTGACTCTAGTTCTTCTACGGATTTCATTATTTCTAATGCAATTACGTAGAGAAACCCCGAGCATAGCCCTCTCCATCGCCGAGAACCTTGAGCCTTCTAGTGAGAATCATTGTAACAACAGCGGCAAGACAGCCAGTTCCTCAGTTGTTGAGTTCCTCAGGATTCCAGGTGAAGCTTGCCTTGAACTTCGGCCTCATCATCACTTACCATCAGGTGAGATGCAGCCCAAGAGCTTTCCTGTGAAAAATACCGAGAATTCGTCTTCAAAACAAAAGCTAATGAACGCAAATGATTGTATAAGCTATAGATTCTTTTTTGCAAAATAAAGGAGTTAAAAAAACTAAATATGCATATTTTACTATCGCATACAGCCAGCGCAGGAATGCAAAGGAGATTTAATTCGTATTTTATCTGTGCAGCTGTCGAGCTGCGGTAGGTACTTTTGCTTCTTATTTTTAAACGAGTTAATTTATAATTTGCTGACTAACGCGAACATCTAGCACCTTGGGGGTTTGAACTATTGCTCGTTTTGCATTCATTATATTTTATCTTTTAATTATCATTTTAGCCACGAGTAGTTGGCACATTAACTTTTTCTTTGATAATACTGACTAAATTATTTAAGCTATCGAATATTAGGTAGTTTTGATTCGTGTGACTGTATTAAATTGTATTTCCAGATTTCTCTTCTCTGTTTGTGTGTGAATTGTAATTCAATAATAACATTTTATTCTTAGAATACTCGTATATAATTTATCACCTACAAAAATTAAAGTCTACATTATATTCTGCTGTTATAATACATTTTATGCATGATTTTTTTATACACAAGGGAAGTTTTTGGCTTTCATCTCACCTGATGGTACGTGACGATAAGTGAGCATCACCTGGAACCCTCAACAACTCAGGTTATCTTACATTTTTAATTGTCGGAACACAATAATGTTATTAACATTAGTACTACGGGGACAAACATAAGTAAGACGGTGGTAGGCAGCCAGCTGAGCTCATAAGCCTCCCACCAACCAAACAAACAAAAACAAACAGGAAACAAAAACAAACAAAAACAGGAAACATACAGCAATTCAATATTACTAAATATTACACAATCCTACTAAAACATCATGCCAAGACAGATATGTCAATAGCATCTTAGTTTTTTCAATTATTCAATAAAACAAAATGACCGTGTTAAAACAGACGTTATAAATAAATTAATATCAAACAAAAAAATAAAACAAGCTTTTATTATTGCATTGCCACGTGATATACATATGCATGCAAAATTTCAGCTCAATCAGAAACCGGGAAGTGGGTCTAATTTAGCTTGCAAGATTTCATTACAGACACGGGACAGGTGAAAGTTAATAAAAGCTTGTTAAAACACTATTGGTGCGCCATAATGCGTAAACGTTGCAGAAATGGCGTCCAGTATACTTGTCTATCACAGAATGGGTACAAAAATACGAGTATTACAGCTTGAAAGTATACACGTACTTGCTCTGTTCGCGAAATACGTTGCGCAAGTAAAATTGTGGGATGATAGTAGAAAGGTAAACATTTTGGGTTATACTTTAGTGTTTTTTGATGCCAAATCATAAAAAAATTGTGCAAAAAAAATTCTGGAGAGGGCCACCTTTGTCACCTAGGGGTATTATTCCCAGACCTACTAAAATTTACATAAAAATTTTCATAAAACTGGTCAAGCCGTTTCGGAGGATTTTGATAACAGAGATTTTTATATATTAGAAGATTAATATAATGCGACTCAAAACACAATTAAAATGAAAATGTAAATACAATTAGAACTTCGTACACAAGGCTACGCAGTACGCTCTACTATACAGAAACACCTGTTGACTCCATACCGAACGGGCAGGTATAAAATTATTGTAATCAACAAAGTAAACATCTGCCCGGGGCGCTATACTGCCGTCTAGCCGTCGTCCTATGATTCACACGAGTGCTAGCTCAACGAATAGAGATCGACTTATTTTGTTGTTGATTTGCCTTATTATGTGGATCGATTATATTTTGCATGTAAATTTAAATATCTGTGTTCTAGTTATATTTATTTATATTTCGTTTGTCTATGCGGTTGATTGTATGAAACTGAATGGCACTACAAAGAAAGATATCATATCACTGTGTCTCTAATGGTCTGGTCAAACTTAAGGTTTGCATCCTGTGTATTTCATTTCGAAGTCAACCAATACCTTGCAAGCTTGCAACGTGTGTGTACAAAGTTTTGTGTCAATAAAAATATATTGGCGTAAGTTTTTTCATCAGAAAAAGTAGAATAACACTAAACAATACGCCCTCACAATGTTACCAGACATTTAAAATGATAATCGCATGAAAATTTTGAAACTTCGGAAAAATCACCAAGGTTTCGTGTCCTTTTGCCATTCGAGTACAGTGTCTTAAAAAATAATTGGCGCTTAGGCCTCGACAAATATCCGGCGCGCCCTTAAAATAGCCCTTTAGTCGAGGATTTCGGAACAATTGTTTATGTACCTTCCACTAATGTAGGCACCTACGTACCGTTTGAGCTTCTCATTTTGAATATTATTTTTTCTTTGACCATTCTGAATAGTTTTTGGTGTTATTTTGTGGCACTTTTGAATGTCTTCTCTTTTTTCGTGAATAAGCAGAGATTAATATTCACGACGATATATTTTGTTTTGCAGGTTATTCCAAAAACGGTTGTCACATTTTATCCACAATGTTATATCTGCTGCCTACTTTTAAGGGTATAAAAATGTATTGTCTTTCCTAAACTACAATCTTTTGTAGCAGATTTATCCTAGTATGTTTGATATAACTAACAGCTTTCGCTAGTAGTATCAAACAAACTTTCATATTGACAATCTTAGTAAGCAGAGACATGCTACGTTACATGGAAAAACATTTAACAGCACCTTTCGAACAAACCTATATCCACCATAATCTACCGACATACGTTAAATCGTTGGTTTAATATTCATGATTTAGATAAGAAGCGCGTTAAGGTTACTCGCGTGAGAGGTTAAGAAGAATTATAATAACACCCGTTGAAAAAGTATCACTAGCAACCTGTCCGGAACGCACCAGCAAACCCACATTGTGGCGAACGCTAATTATAAAATTCTACTTCGTGTGTGCGCCTGCGCATGTAAGGGATCAACAACTGTTTTAAGGGTTTTGTTATGAAATAATTAAATCATCTGTTTTATTTTCTTTGAAAATTTTAATAAATTGTCTTAGTCTCGTGACGAACCCCTGACGTTATGTCGGCTACTGTGACTGACTTTTTATTATGAGTCAACGAATTGCCACACACTTGACGAAGTTTCAACCCTTCTATTTTACGGGGTTTTCGAACAATTCTACTTTAAGGGTTGTTATGTTTATTAAATTCTTTCTTACTGGACGTCTCCAATTAATTCTACCTCCGTAACAATATTCATCTTTATAAATTGGGCAGTTTTCGAGATTTTGTGACCAGGTAAGTCGTGTTTAGCAATAAATGATCTTTCGTTGTTATTAGAGTTGCAGCCTGGTGCTATGTTAATGTGGACCTTACAAATAATAGTCCTTAATAATTAAAATAAATATATTTTTGAAAAGTTATGTCATATAGTCAGTGTTCTTAACAGATGTCATAAAAGTTTCTATAAATCGTTCGCTAATAGAAGACACATAATCAATAAGCAATAGGTAAATATTTGTTGTTCAACGTTTATTGTATGTATTGCACTATAACCAGTGCAAGAAAATCCTTGGTCTACATCTCAGCTGATGGTTAGTGATGATAAGGCCGGCGAAGAAAGCGAGCTTTCATCCTATTATTTCTACCTTCGAATATGACTTAAGATCTCCTCCTTACGATATAATCCTGAATACTTACACACGCAAGTGGCTTCAGAAGTTTAATCGTCCATATCAGAATGGCTGACCTTTATTGGAAAATAGTTTATCGATTTAGCACCGGATGCTCAACAAGAAATGTTTTAAATACATAAAAACAATGTTTAAGCAATATTTTATTGTTATGCGCTCAAGTATCACGCTGTTTTCATTAACAGAACACAGGCAATAAGCAAGGAAAGTATATATGATCGGTAAGCCGTTGCGATGTATAAAACTTAATCCTCTTTGAAATGATTTATTTTACAAACGTAGCAGTTAAAGATTACACAGTGTCGACTAATAGACAGACATACATGCACACATGATGATAATGTCAAATAAACATACATACAAAAACACAAGTAGGTAGACGTGACAATAAATTGAGTGAACTAATGTTATTTAAACGCTTTAATCAAAATAATAAAAAAATGAAGAAAATATGTAAGAACTAGCGTTTCGCCTGCGGTCTCGCTCGTGTGGAATGCCCGATTTTGAGTATTTTGTAATATCCCTTTCTTATTTATATTCAAGCTCTTTAGTAGTGAAGAAGTTTTAAAAATACTGTCAATTTCGTATTACCATAACGTATTACAGCTTCCATATTATCAATTACAAAAATGACGATTTCCGTTTACAAACTGTCAGACCGATTTGGAATTACCCTCTAGTGGTAGTAGTTAATTTGTTAGTCCTGTTAACCGGATAAGTGCCACTTTTTAGTTGCAGTAGTTCGGTGGGTACGAAGCACCGAACAATAGTTCGGTTAGTATATTAATACAATTTTTATTTTAAATTATTATTTAAAAATCCGATGAAATCTATTCCAAATTTGTTTAAAAACAGATCATTTTTATACGTTGTCAATAGCTTATTCCAATAAGCTATTGACAACACCAATTTTCATATTTCTTAGATCAAAAATGACGAAGTTCCGTATAAACTTGCAATTCTATAAAATATTTATTTATAAATTGTTTACCATTTATTTCAATAGCCCTAGTATTTTTTCTTACATTTCCAAACTCAATAATGACAAAGTCCACTTTACCTCTTTAGGGTGAGTTTCTCAAAATCTTTTATCAGCTAACGCCTCTTACTTTGATATCCGCTTGTCAAAATTAGACTTCGTAGGTAATGTTGTTATGATCTTGTTTTGCGTTTTTTACGAGTATATGTATAAAAGATAGAAAAACATAACAAAATGCTTTACGCAACTCTAATTTTCAAGTTAAACAATCCAGACCATCCATAAATTTAAGCCAGCCAATCCGAAGACCCCGTTAAAATAGCCCTCGATGCATTTTAAACATAAAATAATAAAAATACATCCAACCCGTCCTATGTTATGGTCGCCGGCGCAAAAGCTAATTAGGGCTTACATTTTATTAGTGCCGAGCCATTTTGGATGGGTGGGTTGAAAAAACGTAAACAACGGATCACCTGCGCGTCCGCGGCCGAGATTGGCAGGTGGCGTGCGCCCGCGCATCTGCACCCGCGACGCGCCGCTCGTCCACCAATAGACTCCATCTTCCTTTCTCTGATTCTAGTAATTATTACACTTCTATGCCTTTATTTTTTCAGGCATACAAAATATATGATCTCACAGAAATCAATATTACTATTTAACACTTTCATGACTGCCTGGTCTAGTTAGTCACAAGTGTGACTTCTAATCCGAGGTCCCGGTTTCGGGCAAAAGTTTATTCTAGACTCTCAGTAACTCGTAGTCTGTAATAAGTGTCCGGATTTTTTTTTTGAATTGACCCACGCTGTTAGCTGCAGATTGCTTCACTTTAATTATTTATTAGGAGGCGAGAACTTTGGCCTTGCTGGCGAACCATGCCTGCTGGATTTCTAGCGGGCAGGCATCACCTCAAGGATGCCCCGCTGTCTCAATACAGTCACCAGCGGGTTCAAGCCCGGTACGTGGCTTACCCTAACTTAATAGGAGAGAATAGGCTTCGTCTTTAGGGATATTAGTGATGCCAAAGACCTTGGATCGTTCGTCCCGCACTAATCTTTTGAAGTGAGTGAGAGCGCATGAGGGGTTGAAATTCGAAAGAAAACCTAAGTTGAAATATTAAAACAAAACAGAAATACAAGCGAATAAGAAAAATCTAAAACAATCACCACATAAAATTTTATTCACTTTATTTATTGAAAATGTAAGTGAATGATTTAACTAAATCAACGTTCACAGAGCTTTTTTTTTTATACTACGATGCCGGCAAAGAAACTTACGGCCCGACTGATAGTAAGCAGTTACCGTAGTCTATGGACGCCTGCAACACCAGGGGCATCACAAACGCGTTGCCGACCCTTTAAAAACCTATTTACTACCTTCTTGAAGAACCCCATACTGTATTCCCCGGGAAAACCTCGGCAGGGAGCTCGTTCCACAACCGGAGCGTGCGTGGGAGGAAATTTCTCTCAAACCGCACTGTGCGTGACCACTTAGGCTCCAGCGTGTGAGGATGAACACCCTGCCGATGGCGAGCGGTGCGATGATAAAAGGTGGCCGTTGGCATCATGTCGAACAATTCTTCAGAACACAACCCGTTGTACAAGCGGTAGAACACACATAATGAGGCAAATTCTCTCCTCAGACTTAAAGACTCAATACCGCTTGTGAGTTTGGGATCGTCAACAATTCGCTCAGCTCGTCTTTGGACCGAATCAAAAGGTCCAAGTTGGTATCGGGGTGCTCCCGCCCACAGATGACAGCAGTACTCCATATGAGGCCTGACCTCTGATTTATACAACCAATCTTTGCCTTGAAGAGAAGTACCGCTTGGCTCTGTTAAGCACACCTAGTTTTTTGGACGCCAACTTGACCTTGTCATCTAAGTGACTTCGGAATTGGACGTCGCTGGAGATGTCGACACCGAGGATCCCTAAACTCTTTGAGATGGTCAAGGGTGTGTTCTGGAATTGTGGGGCTACAGTAAATGGGGTTTTCTTAGCGGTGAACGCACAGCCTTGCGTCTTAGAGGGGTTAAATCGGACTAAATTGTCCCGCCCCCAATCGGAGACTCTGGATAGATTGCTCTCGGTTTGAGACACAAGTTGTTCACGACTTTCCTCCACAATGGAACGAGGGATATTTGCACGGCCCGTTTAAAATGCATCTCCAGTGCTATCGTCTGCATAGCAATGGATGCCGTCAAGCGACAGCATATCATTGATATGCAGCAGAAACAGTGTTGGAGATAGCACGGAGCCTTGTGGGACACCAGCATTTATCATCCTGGTTTCGGAGTAGCTACCGTCAACTACGGCTCTAATGCTCCTCCCGGACAAAAAACTAGCAACCCACTTGCACAATCCCTCGGGAAGCCCGTATGATGGCAACTTCGATAGAAGACCCCGGTGCCAGACCCGATCGAACGCCTTCGCTATATCCAGGCTGACTGCCAAGGCCTCACCTTGACTCTCAATGGCAGAGGCCCAACGGTGTGTGAGATACGCTAAAAGATCACCAGTCGAGCGACCGTGGCGAAAGCCGTATTGGCGGTCGCTGATCAGATGGTGATCTTCTAGGTATCTAAGGAGTTTTGTGTTAATCACACGCTCCGTCACCTTCGAGAGAAGGGAGGTTATAGCAATAGGCCTGTAATTCGATGGATCTGATCTATCGCCCTTTTTGGGCACCGGGTGTACATTTGCAGAAGACGGAACTTGCCTTGTGCGGTAGGAAAGTGTGAAAAGTCGCGTTAGCACAGGACACAACTCAGGAGCACACTGTTTTAGCACCACTGCCGGTATGCCGTCTGGCCCATTCGACTTCTAAAAGTCGAGAGAAAGCAGCTCCCGCCGAACTTCACTTTGTGTTATCTTGACTTCCGGCATGGAGTGACCACACCACGAGATGGTAGGTGGTGTGGCGCTTTCATCACCGTTCATAGTCGAGTTTGAGGCAAAGAGATTACCCAAGAGATCGGCTTTCTCTTTAGCGCTATGGACCAAGTTGTTACTCACGTTTCGGAGTGGTGGTAAGGACGACCGACAAAAGTTTCCCTCGGCAGCTTTGGCCAGCGACCAAAAAGCACGACTACCCGAGGGGTAGCTTGCGAGCCGCTCGCCAATTTTGCCGACGAAATCGAGTTTAGCTCTGGCAATAATTTTTTTACTGGCCCTCAAGGCCGCATTATACTTGCATTTCACATCAGTTAGATTGGGGTCATGTGTCCTACGAGCCGTGGTCCAAGCCTTGTATGCGGCTTGCTTAAGAAGTAAAGCTTCCTTACAAGGCTGGTTAAACCACGGTCGTTTTTTTGCCCCCGCAGCTACTAGTGAGTTAGGAATAAAACATTCCATACCCACCAGGATTGTCTGAGTGACTGCGGCTGCGCAGGTGTCAGGATCATCTGATGTGAAGCAAAGCTGCCTCCACGGGTACGATGCATAAAATTCTCGCAATCCATCCCAATCTGCTGACTTGTATTGCCACATGCGGCGCAAACTGGGTGGCCTAGATGGATTAGGCCGCGCGCAAGCAACTTGAGTCCGGACGAGACAGTGGTCGGAAGAACCGAGAGGTGCATCCACTGAAATAGAATATCCTTCCGGACGTGTGGTCAGCACAAGGTCCTCAATGTCTGGTATTCTTGTAGGAGAATTGACCAGTTGAGAGAAACCATAGGCCAGAGAAAATTCGTGAGCACACCTCCCCGCCAAGTCAGTGGACCGAGAACTAAGCCAGTCTACGTGATGGGCATTAAAGTCTCCCAAAATCACTAACTCGGCGGAGGGATATTGCTCAAGGACTTTATCAGTCGTCAAATTCAGGTGCTCGAATAATCGAGCTGTATCCGCTTCTCCGCTATGAGACCTGTATAGGCACGCATAAACGCGGGTGTGGCCACCGCAGTCCACACGCACCCATAATATGGACAGGTCCCGGTCTTCTAAATAATATAGGCGGCGGCAGCAGATATCCTCCCGGGCGTACACACATACGCCAGCACGTCTCCGGAATGAGTGTTCGAGCACATAGCCGGGATACTTAAGGTATGATGTGTCAGCCGGACAAGATATCTGCGTCTCCGTCAAAAATAAAAGGGTCGGCTGCGCTGCCTCAAGGTGCTGATGGACAGTGTTGAGATTTGCGTGAATTCCCCTAATGTTGCAGAAGTCCACCTGCGTGGAAAGGGATGCCGCTGTGAGACTTTTCATTTTATTTTTTCTATGCATATTATTTAAGGTATAGGTAAATAGGTTAGGAAAATTCGCTGTGCTGAAAGCTAAAGGGAAAAATATGCGATGCTAAATCAGCCGATGACCAGCGCGGGTGGTGCGGTTTGCCGGTGCAGCGTACGGAAGGGCTCCCGGTCCCCCCCCCGCGGCAGCAGCCGGGTTCCACTCCGGTCTCCTTCCCGGCACGACTGCAGCCACAGGGATTTTTCACAGGTTGGCAGTTCAGCCTCCCAGGGCGGAGATTAAGTAATCCTTGGGTTCGGGAACTCTACTAACCTGCGGGCGGCCAGCGGTCAGCCGTTTCACCGGGTCTCCCTGATCGCTGCACTGTATACGATATCAACACCGCGAATCTTCAGGAGCTCTGGATACCTTACTCACCGCAGGAACACAACACTACGTAGGAGTAATGTTATTTAGCTGCGGTCTTCTGTACGGCGGAGGTACTTCCCCAGTCGGGCTGCTCCAGTTTTGAGCGGAATGAATCCCGCTGTGCCCTACCTCCCTTAAAAATTATGTTTTCAAATTTAAAATCAAGGCATGTTTTGGCCACTTTCTGATGAAGATAAAATATTTTTTCTGAAATGATTCCAGCCACAGCCTCAGAGCATAAACAATATAATTTGTTTTTTTTTTAATATTGATTCCGGAGAAAAACGTTTTTTTTGGAGCGATTTGCAGTGATTTAGAGAAAGAGGCGCATTATGCCACCCATAATTTATTTAAAACAATGTAAATAATTACTGGTATGAGCAAAATCGTCATAATGCTCTCGCGCATGCGAAGGCGTACATACAACATCATAAATACATTTGCGACTTCACCACCTGCTAGTTGGATAGTTTATTTTAACCATTGCACATGTCCCGTGCGAATGTTCGCGTTGACTTTGTAAAAATAAGCTTCGAAGATAACTGCCAAGGGTTAATTTTAATGGCATCAGTGACATCCATACTAGTCCATACTAATATTATAAATGGGAAAGTGTGTGTGTGTGTTTGTTTGTCCGTCTTTCACGGCAAAACGGAGCGACGGATTGAAGTGTTTTTTTAAGTGGAGATAGTTGAACGGATGGAGAGTGACATAGGCTACTTTTTGTCTCTTTCTAACCCCCCACTTCCCTAAAATGGGGGGTGGAAGTTTGTATGGAGCATTCCGCAATTTTCAAGGTAGAAAGCTAAAAATTGGTATGCGAACTATTTGTGACTATCAAAAAAATCGTGCATCATTTTTTTTTTGGAAATCTGCCCCCAACCCCTTAAAAGAGAGGGTGAAATTTGATATGGGACTTTTTGCAGTTTTCAAGGTAGGAAGCTAAAAATCGGTACACAGACTCTTTGTTACCAACGAGAAATACCTGCCTTATTTTTTTTTAAATCTTCGGTGTTACCCCGAATTTAATGCGAGCGAAGCCGCGGGCAAAAGCTAGTATTGATATAAAATGCAGCAAAATATTGGTATTTTTATTAAAATTTGTGTTATATGTTAGATAGAAACATTTTATTTTGCATAATAAAGAACATTCATGGGTATTGATTCATGAATAACGATTCATGGGTTCATTGTTGTATTTCGACTATTGAAAAGTATGATAGCCAGTTTCTCTTCAGGTGAAACTATCTTTCAATATCGACCTCATAATTTTTTTTTATAATCCAAGTTGGATGCTCTTGGCTGGCTCACCTCGTTCCCTCACGAACATATTTGGTGTCCTCAGTCAAAAAAGAACTGGCTATCTCACCACTTGTAGAACCTTGTCTATCGGTTGTATGAATTTTCTCATGGTGTTTTAAACGTGATGTCGTCTCTATCTACTCCAATTAACGCAAATGAAACAGCATCATGTTAAAGCCATGTCTTACTTTAGATATCGAACGTTTGGTAGTAGCAGGACAAAACGTCTTATTACAAAATATGGTCTAAACTTAGTCTTGTCTTATTAACACAAGCGGATTAAAGCGGCCTCAGGCGGCATCAGGTCTTTTAAGCCAAGACTAAGTTAAGACCAAGTTTTGATGATCAAACGCAAGCTTTCTGACAACCTTTTTATTACAGCAACAGAGAAGAATTGGTGGTAGCGAGCCAAATTTAAAAGCTTTCCTCCGTAGTCTACTAGTGAAGACCACCGGGTGTTGATCGAGAGGTCCTGGGGTCGATTACCCATGGGGGCAGAGATTTCTGCTCGGTTTGGTTGGTGGTAGGGCTTCTGAGCCCACTGGCTAGCTACCATCGTTTAACCTAAGTTGTCACCATAATAACAGCGTTAATAGCACTGTCGTGTTTCGACAATTAGAGGTAAGATAGCCAGTTCCCCAGTTGTTGAGTAGTCCAGGTGAGGCTCGCTTCCACCTTCGGCCTTATCGCCACTTACCACCAGGCCTTGTTCTCACTTGATTTTGCTGTAATAAGCCCCTGTTGTATGTAAAAAAAATAGCTGTTGTGTTACCTGTTCGCACTTGAGCCAGAGGAAGAGCACGGCGCCGGGCCTCCGCAGCTGACCCTCGCTCATCTTCTGCTCAGCCAGGATCTCACTGTGGCGTCTACCTGTGTTCAGCCACACCTCGATTGACCTGAAAAGATGCAGAATAGTATGAAAATTTCCATCTCTTTCGAAGTCTATTAAAAATAAATGGAAACAAAATCCAGTTAGCAGTTTAAACAGAATAAATAATAGTTGAAGTGGAGGAGAAATGTTAAATTGGATTTCAATACTGCATTTGTTTGTTGTGCGGGGCGCTCCTGCTTTGACGTTGGCCCGGCCAGTACTACAAGTGGCCGGAAGTTTTCTATGTGTATACCGAGGCGAGTAAAAGAATAGGCGAGTCCCGCATATCCCAATCTCTTTGATAGATCTAATCTTTTCTAATATCTTTTCTAATCGGGTTAAAAAAGTTGGGTTAGATTTAGTTTTGTTTGTTTGTTACGCTTTCACGCCCAAACCACTGAACTGATTTCAATGATTTTTGGTATAGGGATCGGAAATAACATAGGCTACTGTTAATCCCGAATGTTAATGAGTTCCCTAGGGACGCAGACGAAGTCGCGGGCAGCAGCTAGCAAGAAATAAGAGCATAATTTATAGGTCATGACATACTTATGTTATTGTGATATTTAGATGTAGTAATCTATACTTCGACAAGATTCCTTCTATCGCTTTTTACGATCCCAGAGGAGGATACGGGGAAGTGGTATTCTTTTATGAACCGCTACCATGCGGCTAGGTGTGTCTTCAGTTTAAGAATTAATTTATAAGTGTAAGATTAAGTATAGCATACTTAATTATCTATACTGATATTATAAAGAGGAAAGATTTGATTGTTTGTTTGTTTGTATTGAATAGGCTTCGAAACTGCTGAACCGATTTTAATGAAAGTTGGTATAGGGATAGTTCGAGACCAGGGGAAGGACAAAGGGTAATTTTCCTACGGGAAAAAAATACAACGGGTAAACAAAAATAACGCAGGCGAAGTCGCGAGCGAAAAGCTAGTTTACTAATAAATTAATACTTAGTTCAATACTAGATTTTAATTAAGGCTAAAATTAGGTAATATAACTTGTTTTTTTATGTTTAACTAACTGTGCCCGCGAACTATGTTTCGCCTGAAATGTTCAAAGAAACTCTGTAAATCTACTTTCCCGCGGGAACAACTGACTTTTCCGGCATAATAAGTAGCCTATATGTTAATCCCTGTCGTAATCCGTCAACCTACAAAATTTCATCCAAATCCATTCAGTAATTTTTGCGTGAAAGAGTAACAAACATCCATACATACATACACACAAACTTTCGCGTTTATAATATTAGGAAGGATAGTAAGCAAGTAAGTAGAGTATGGAGAGTTAAAAGTTTAATATCCTTTATATGATAAGACCCGAGTGGTTTTTCGGACATATCGGCTAAATCATAACTATAGAAGATATTGTATTAATAATTTTACATTTTATACATTTCGTTACGCACGTTGTGCGTCACGTGACTACTATTTCTATTGTACTTTTATCACTAACTGGATTGCTAAAAGATATTTCCTATACAAATAAGCAGTACATTTCTACAACATTTAACTAGTCCAGTCTTCTTTCTCAGGAGATTCATTGGTAGAGGCAGGTCATTATCTGTTTATAAGTTGTATATCACACATTCACTAACATATTATCTATAACGGTCAATAAAACTGTAAATACCTGTGATCTTAACCATATTCTCAGATATAAAAATTACTTAATGTATACCTATTAAACAACCCATAAACGTAGCAACGGTAGACCACGGGCGAATATTACTTTTACGATGCAATAATTTAATCAGATTCTCTCCTCGGCTTCACGCACACCTCACAGTTACTTCATCATAAAAATATATCGGCCTCATTAGATTGAAGATTAGCCTATCTTCATTAACATAATATTGAATCTAATTACAATAAAGGGTAATTTTCTTATATTTCAAGTGAGAAAGGGTATCAAATGCATATTAACTCTAGCAATATGTTATTGGGTCTTGGAAATATGGTCGCCATTCTTCAAACACCACGTTCGATAGAGATGTTATAGTCACAAAGATGTTAAAGAAACAAGACAAGTAATTAAACTAAAAACTCCCGAAAATGTAAGCGACGATACAAATGAATAACTATGCAACATCGTTTCAATAGGCAGAAAACGAAACGAACGCGAATAAATAAGCCATGAATGAAAATGAAATATAACAAGAACAGTGAAAATTCAAATAATTCTGATAATGATGATAGATTTCATAATGTTAGTATTGTAAACAAGCAAACGACCATCAAATGACAATAAATTGGGACAGCATCTTATCTCACACCGCGTCTAGGTGTTGATGACGCGTTTCCCACGGCTCTACGGTACAATGGTACGCAACTATCGAGTTACCGAACGATTTTGAGCTAGAAATTGAGTGGCGGCAAAAAATGACACCACATCCTACAAGCGAGCGGTTCGTAGGAACCGTTTGGGTGCGCTCAGACGAAGACGATAGCACAGCACACTTATACAAAATTAGCTTATGCCCGCGACTTCGTCCGCGTGGAAATAGTAATTATGGTTCTATAGACGCACGCACAGCCGTAACCGCTAATGGTAAACATGTGAAATTTGGACAGTTGTTTTAATTCAAAATTGCGGACGCACACTAAGATGGGATTTTAAAAATTGTTAACCCTAAAGGGGTTGCAAATTTGTATGGAAAAATCTTTAAATTAGCAACGATTTTGATAAAAGTTGAGATTCGTGCTCTTAAAAATATTTCATTGAATACGTGTTTATGGTTTATTGGAATTCACCCCCTAAAGGAGCAAAATAGGGGTTGAATGTTTCTATGGAAAATATTTAAAATCTGCTCCAATTTCGTAAATTTATTATCCGGGCTTAAATAGGCTACAAAATTATTGTTCCTACGGGAAAATATAAATTCCCACGAGAAAACAATAATAACGTGAGCGAAGCCGCGAGCGAAAAGCTAGTCTGCTTATATCCTTTCCCACAACTCAAACTATCTCCATACCAAATTACATCCAAATCGGTTCAGCGGTTATTGATTCCCATACAAACTTGCACCTCGCTTTTCACCCCCTTAAAGGATGATTTCTGCGATAAAAAGTATCCTTTGTCCTTTCCTGGGATTCAAACAATCTTTATACCAAATTTCATCTTAATCGGTTCAGCGGTTAAACGTGGAAAGGTAACAGACAGCCACACTTTCGCATTTATAATATTAGTATGGAAGTATGGATATGATCGGTATTACTTTAAATAGAAGCCTAACCTGCCGAACCAATTGTGACATAGGAAGGACATAGGTAATGGAGCAGGTTGCAAAAATAAATCTTTAAAGAATGAATTAGTGATAGTTTATAAGGGAACCCTAATGATTTTCAAATTATAGATAGAAAGAAAGAAACGAGAGGGAAAGAAATAGATTTTATGTCAATAAACATAGGCACAAAGACACTACATATAAAATAAAAATCAATAAAAATACAGGTGGTAGGGAAATTGCATGTGTGGCGTTCAACAGTCTCCTAGCTCGACATAATGCTACAGCCTGCAGCGCTGACGTCTCATAGATAGACATCGCTACTAACCTATACAACAAAAATTAACACCTATTTTTATCGACCTGCAGTTTTTTATTTACCTAAAAATCAATAGGAAATGTGGAATATTTATCCCATAATTAATATTTTTAAAGACAAAAGTGAATACACAGCCTAATAGAATATAAGAATTTTTAGGAGACGAATTTTTCGTTTTTATTTTGATAAGATTGGAAGTCGATGTCATAGAGGTCATAAATATTAAATACTAGAGGTGCCCGAAGGAACTACCTTTCGCCATATATATTTTTTCCCGTTTTCGCAACATTTTTCATAGATGCTCAGCTCCTATTAGTCGCAGCGTGATGTTATTATATACTCGTAACCTATACCCTTCCTCGATAAATGGACTATCCAACACAAAAATAATTTTTCAATTTGAATATCATTAGTTCCTGAGATTAGCGCGTTCAACCAAACAAACAAACAAACTCTTCAGCTTTATAATATTAGTACGTATAGATTTCCCAAGATTTCCCAAGTTTTTGAAGTGCTTGTTCTATCTTTCGAATAACATTGAATGCCCACGTGCAACAAAAATGATAGTATCCGACATCAAATAACCACTGGAGAGCGAGCCTGCCCCCGTAGCATGAACACCGAAACACGATACGATAAAGCGATGAGGAGCTTGGTGGTGCATTGGCGCGTGCGCTCAGTGAACGATTGCTAAGGTTAAGCAACGTTGGCTGTAGTCAGTCCTATGATGAGTGACCAAAATACGAAACATCTCAAGATCCTCCGTGCTTCGGAAGGCACGTTAAACAGTGGGTCCTGCGCCTAATCTCGCCCCAGTCGTGTGGGTTAGGCGCATAACACATTGCACCGGACACCGCTCCGGTGTGCGGTGCTGCGGTTTTTAATTTTGACTGAAGAATCTTAATTTGTATACAAAAACCGCAGGGTATAACACACTCACACCGCATGCCCGTGCGGTTGTGCGGCGCGCGCGACGGCACCGCACTCCCGGCCGGTAATGTGGTGCGGTCCGCGGGGTATGCCACACTGTGCCGCAGTATCGTACGGATTTTTGCGTAGACTACAAGATACAACTTTTTTTACAGTTCATATCGATATATCTTTTTATCATGTCGTGTTTTGGTGGTCGTGCTAGGGGGGCAGTGACTGATCTAGCCGACTTGTGATAGTGCAAGTGCTCATTCCCACAACAAACGGGACTTGGGATCGCCGCTCACGGGCGTTCCCCACATAAAGACATTAACTGTGACGCTACGATTTTCATAATGGCCACTTAAAAACTCATAAAAGTGAACTCTAAGCCCATCCAAGGCCAGAGATCTCCCTTTGTATTGCGCCACTCCTTTGACTTTTGAACTTCGTAGCCTTATGCATGGCTCCGACGTGCTTCTGTTCCTGGGAGGTTTCTAGATCAAGATTTACTTATTCATATGCTGTGTATAAGTGCTGTTTTCAATTATCAAAAAAAAAACTTGCTCCGAAATAAATATAACAGGTTAAAGACTTTATTTATAATCTTAAAAGCTTTTGCTTAGTTTTTACCTTTTGATTTATGATAAAGAATTGAAAATGTATCAAACTGCTATATTAATTAGGACAGTGTAAAAATCCAACCTAAGGTAATGAGATATTTCAGAATTTGTATAGTCAAGTCGGACTACTTACCTATTTCTGCCGCAAAGCAGCAGTGCTTGCATTGCTGTGTTCCGGTTTGAAGGGCGAGATATGGCACTGAAATTACCGGGTACCGTGACTTTACATTTTAAGTCACAAGTAGGCAACGTACACTGTGGTTCTTGTGGGGGTTGCAGTTTTGCTGCGAATCTCACAGGAACCACAGGACTGTTACCACTTACCATCAGGTGGGCAGTAAGTTTGTTTGCCAACTAAATTGCAATAAAAAAACTAGTAAGTTGAAGTCTATTAGTATATTCAAGTTGAAGTCAACACGGGGAGACGCAGTACTAGGGTGCCACCAATCTGCAGTGTTTGCATTGCTTGCTTGCTATTGGTTTGAAGGTAAGGCACACCGGCAGTAAGACAGACAGTGCAATTACTGGTTACTGTATCTTGACATCTTTGTCACAAGCTGACAAGGTGCATTGGGGTTCTTGTAAGGGTTGTAGATTCGAAAACCCTACAAGCACCACATATTATACTAAAGGCGAATTTTTGCCAACTGTTTGCACCACGCAAAGAGCCGTTATCAGGAGCGACGTCCAGATCAATAAGTACAGTCTGACCTGTTGTCGTGTGTACATAAACGTGGATTAAATAGCTGCATCGAATTGCGTGTGCGTAGAGCTGTAACGAAGAAAGTATCTCCATTCCTCTTAATACAAAAAGCCGACTTTATACGCAAACGAAAAACAATTATAAACACACACAATAACATATCAAGAACCTTATGAACTATGTAGATTTACACACACATTAAAATATCATCATATGCTTTAACTGTGAAATTTAATTAAATAATTTTAAACCCAAAGCAGCCAAAGGATGACAAATTTAATCGACTTGTATTTAGCTGTAATCAAGAAAAATAGCTGTTCAGAATTGTCATTCTGAATGTTTAGAATAACATATTATTGTTTATATCTTTCATTATTTGTTATCTTAATTTTAAGTATTTTTTTACCAAAACCGAACACATAATTATAGATACATATTGATAGAATGCATAAACAAAACGCAAGCGTTGCTTTGACGTTTGCGAAAAATTGTAGTGACGTTAGATTCACGTTTCAAATTCAAATCGATTGCGGAACAAACTCAAATTCATTTAACATTGATCGAATTAAGAATATCCTAGATAGAGTAATAGAGTGCCTAAACTTATTATTTTTAATACAGTCTACTGCCTTTTACGAAAAATTTCCCTAAGTAGACCTAGGGCTATAGGGATCGCATCGATTTAAACAATAGCAAATACAGTAAAGCTATAAAAACAAAAAAACTAACGTCACAAACATTGATTGTGACAGACACCTCCACTCCCCTTTATATTTTTCTATCGCTTAATTTGATAGCTGCAGGCGCATTTCAATCGTGGGAGCGCGAGGTGACGATGACGGCGCGAAGGTGCCTGCTAGTTTCCCATTCCTAAAGGTGCGTCCCCACTAGGGCCGCGCGGCTTACGAGGCCTAGCCGCGAGGCTGAGCCTCGTGAGTGTGGATGTAAAGCGAGGCCCAAGTCGCGCGGCCCAGCACAGCCGCGCGGCCGGTCAATGTGACTATCTCAAAAACGGCAAACCTGCCCAACTTGTTTAAAATGTACCAAACGCGACTCACGATAATGCCAAAAATATGCCATCTTCTCTCAGAGCAATAACTAAAGCATAAAAATATAATTTGTGAAGTAAACTCGAGGATCACGCACACTGTGACGGGCCGCAACGGCGGATCTAGCCGCATAGCACGCAACCACTATTAGCAGCGGAATATGCGGCCCGCTGCGCCCCGGCATAGTACTCGATAGCTCATATAAAATACATACGAGCGATTCGAACTGATTTTTGCGCTGCGACCCGACCCGTTGCGCCCCCTCACAGTATACGCTAACTTTTAAACGATCTTGTTACAAAACCTCTGGTCTAAACCTGCGGTCCTACCGCTTAACTCATAGCGATTAACGATGGCGATAGCGAGTGACTGGCTATCGTTTTAATTTTACGAGTTTGCTATGATAAGCGGCGGCCCTACCGCCTAATTCCCTCGTTATAATTTTAGCTCTCTAATATTGTGATTTCGTACCGCCTATCATAGCTTTTGAAATTGAAACGATAGCGAGTAAATTAATAAAAAAAGTACAACAAACAAAATTATAATAATAACTCCATACTGTAAGTACCTACATAAATTCTAAAGGGCCGTTATGACAGGGGGTGTGTATGGAAGGGGGTAAAAGATGTAAGACTTACCATCAGGTGGACAGTTTGCTTGTTTGCCAACTTAGTTGCATTGCAATAAAGAAAAAACTACAATGTACAGTTTTACTAACATTTTACTAGTCCATACATTTTGAGGTTAGGTATGAATGAATTCAAAAAATTAATATTACATAAACTATGCATCGCCGAGAGGGGAAAGGGGTATCGGGGGGTAGTCCTCCTCTTTCTGCACATCTTTTTCACCTCCCCCCTGCAAAATTTTAGACATTGACAACGACAGAAAATCACATGACAGACACCTACGGCAGCCATTCTATTAAAACATGATATTATAGCTCCAATTTGTAAATAAAATCATTCCTATTCTTCACAATGAACACGTATTTTATTACTCAAACAATCGTCTACCAGATGGCGATGAATGATAAATTTAAAAAATATTTTTAAATAAAAATTTTTAAAGGAAACCAAAATTGAAAAACTACATTCATTAAACAATTTTTCGCACTGTATATTTAGCCGTGTCTCTTGTTCTGTATAGAAAAACATCGAAACTTTCCACAAAACAACAGATAATTTTCACAAAGTGTGTATGGGAATTTTCTAATATTATCTGTTAGTTTCGTTTTTATACACAAAACAGATGCAGTAGTTACCGCTTTATTTATGAATAGTAGAATTTCAAAACATTTCTAGCACAACAACCTAACTGAAATAAAACTACATTTCTACTAAAATGGAAATAATTCTTCAAAATCTGGCCACACTGGGCCGCGCAGCTCTATCGTGAGAATGCGTACAAATATAGACAAAAGCTCGTTAGGCCGAGCCTCGCGGCTCCCGCGGCCGCGCGGCTCGTAGTGGGGACGCACCTTAATGCAAATATGTGTTCATAAAAGATTCGAGGGGTCGAGAATTCTGCGGCGTAATTGGTATAAATATTTTGGATGTCGTTTGTGAAGGCGAGGAATTTCTACGCGAACGATCACAGACAATAATGTACGTGTGTATATGTATTGAAACGTGCGTCATCAGATACTGGAAATCACTGAAATATTAGAACAGATATGAATTTGAATAATTATAGGACATCAGTAAGAAATTAAAAACCTTCTTCTCCCAGGTAACTTTCCCTTGAAAGCTAGCTAGGCGGTTTTATTCTTCGTTCATCGCAAGGCTGTGCTGAGCTGTGCGATTTCCTGCTTGCGATTCTTCCTCATCTGCGTGATGACGGATTCAGAATACAATTTTCTTCCCGTGGATGTCGTGAAAGCCGACTAAAGGAGTTAACTGCAACTACACCTCTGCAAGTGAAGGGATGGCAAACTGGAAACAATACCTTACACCAACCTGTTTGACCAGAGTGGTGTAGCGTCCCAATTCCTCCTCGACGAAGGAGACAATGGTAATAGCAGGCCCCCGTCACTCGCGCAATGCAGAGTTATCAATACCTACCGCTAAGTAGCGCGCCGGCGCGCCGACCGGCAGAGGGCTTCCGCGCGCCGCACACGAGACATTTATTATTATTATTGAATCTTATACTTTTTTTTCATAAATTATTTTTTTATTATGTTGCTTTTTTAATGTTTTTTTTCTTTATTTTATTGCTTTTTTGTTTATTTTATTAATTTGGTTTTTAATTTCTTTTTGTTTTTTATCAATTATCTTTTTATTTATAATTTTCTTATCAGTGCTAAAAAGGGAATTTTTATACCTAGTCGAATAATTTTCCGAAAATTTTCAATTAAATGTTGATTCGAAAAATATGTTTCATTTAATAAACTTGATTAACAATACGATGGTTCATTACTGTGAAGCTATTGGATGTCGTTGTTTCATTGATCGTGAAGCTAATTTCATTGATTGATATTCATACGATTCAGGATATTTTCGATAGTAAAATTGAATAACCGTGAGTTCAAATATGAAAAAAACATCGGTCATGTATTTTTCATAATAATTCGTAATTTTTTTAATCATTTGTAATTTGACAAATGAATAAAATCAATAAGAAAAAAATACTCGTCTCGGGTGGGATTGGTAATTTTTAATAATTTGTATTTTTATAATTTTTTTATGTATTAATGACAATAAATAAATATTCTATTCTCATACATACTATTTTAATTTTTTTATTTTTTGCGCACTGCCAATTTAGAAGTAGATTATGAGGAATAATTATATAATTTAACACCAATTATGTATTTTAGTATATTCTTGCAAATAAAGTAAGTACTATTATTATTATAATTTTTAAAAAATAAAGCACATTTAAGTCAGGTGCTTTCCTTGCAATCACTTTATTTTATTTCATTATAATCCTATATCAATAAAATTTTACTTTGACCATTTTGTTTATGTTCTTTGTACAACCCGTAAGTTTTCGCTCGATGATGCAATCACGCTGTGTACACGGGAATCTCGATTCTCGGCGCGCGTTCGTAGAGACCTTTTCTTCTTGCAGCGACTTTTGTCTGTTAGTTTTGGCTATTATTATTACAGCGATTCGAGCTTTTCTATGGGAGTGAAGTATCTGTTACGTAGTAACTATTCTCTAATCTGTGGTAATAGTAACCGTATATGCAGGGTTGAGTTAAGTTACTTCGGTCCTTTTGCCAAGTCCACATTGATGACAGCGTTCAGCCAGAGGCGTATCTCAGGACTTGTTAACGTGTCAGTTCTAAAATTATGATACCTCATTGTACTTCAGATATCGAAACGTATTGTATTTGTATATACAAAATGGTAACGTGGCTCTCACGGGACAAGAATCCATCTCAATTACCACACACTTGTTCCTCGAAATATTATATACTTCTGTTTTTGTGTAATGTCAACTTATGTGATGCTAAGTGATAATATAGATATGGTATTCCTTTAGCACACAAGAACTGTCATCATCCCCAGTTGGCAACATCGCCAAACATTGTCAATGCAACCAAGAGGACAGACAAGCAGAAAAATCATACTTTTATTGGAGCCAAGCCTTGGATTTCTTATCCGAATTTCTTAGTCTCAAGTTCTCAACCACTAGACCTCACACGCGTTAATTGGAGTTTTCTTAATGAAATCAAAACGTAAGCAGCTACGGTGTCTCTTCAAACACATTGTGAATTGAAGGAAGCGCCTGAACATGAACACAATAAACTACAACAGCCGCAAAGCAATTGAACTCTGATCTTCACAGGAGACGGGCCCACCGATTTCCCACCCGAGAACAAGCAATTACGAAGCCTCCCCGACTCCGTGCCATGCGTACTTACCGCAGACACCTACTCAATGAGTGGGCAAAAAATGGTCCGTAGGAAACTCGCCGACCGAATCTCGACATCATATTCTATACGGCCGTTTTTTCCCGGCGTGATGTAAGCCGGGTTGTTGACCCAACACCAGCTGCTGAGCTTGGACACTCCTCTATCAAGCACTTTTTGTTGCCACCTCTCAGTGGTTATTGATTTATTATGAAAGCAGTCTCTGCCGTTCGGCATTGTATCGTTCGCCTTTCGTCAACGGCGATACGATTCCGTTCCTTTCAAGTTACCACTCGCCGTGATTTGCAGTTTGCGCTTGTTGCGCGTGTGATCCGCGCTGATTGAGTAGCTGGTCGGCAAAAACTCTTAGATAGCTATTAAAAAGTCCGTGGTATCATTTTTGGCATGTTGTAATTGAAGTTTTGTAACCTTACACGTCTCTCAAATTAACTTCTTAAAACATAAGCTTAGATACAAATGATTCCATGGAAACTTTTTGATGAAAAGCGATCAGTTCTCATAGAGAGCCTAGTTCCGAATTCTACACACACCTTAACTTTACGAACCCTCAGTGAAAAATGTTGCTAGATCATTCTGTCTGATACTTCAAGGATATTCATTTCTGGAACTATTGGCACAAAACAAATGTTGAATTGATTTGTAACCATAATCCCATAGGAGTTTTTAGAGGCGGCTCTTGCAAACATGTAAGGACATTTTTAAACTTAAAACACTTTAGGAGTAATTTTATTTTATTTATATATTAATTTATATAATTAATTAATTAATATAATATTTTTATGAATGAAAGAAAATTACATCGGAAATGTTTTTCCCATATTACCAACATATGCTACGAGTATGTTTTACTACTTAGTGATTCAATCAAACACCATTAGTAATCAAGTAATTTCCAAGGCATCATCGTAGAGACATCAAAGAGATAAATTTTCATTGTTATAAAATCTTGCAATTAGTCTATTGGACTACGAACAAATGTGTTTTGCTGTAGTCTTCCTAAGAGCTTTATCCTCATCAGGATAATTACTTTCTTTTCAACAATCGAGTTCTAGAGAGATTAAATAAACATTTATTTTTCTGAATGTGCCAATGATATTGAATTGTATGTTGGATTGTAGGAGTATGTGGATGTGCATCGCCTCGATGGATTAAACGAAAAAAATTGACCCGTAGGTAAGACTGCTCGTTAAAAAGGATTTCACGCTTCGCCTAACCGAGGCTACGACACGGTCATAAATTTAATCACCTATGCAACAGACCTATCACAAACTGAATTGGTTTGGACCATGCACAGGTGTTATACGCAAAAAAGTATATCAAATCAATAACTCAATCGACGTCTTTATAGCGCAGGTTGTGTGAAATCTGGACATAAAGTTCTGGTGCATTTGTCACGGCCAGTTTGCGAATGAGTGATGGAACGTGGTCAGATAATATAAGGCATGGGATTTTTTACCTCGACCATCTAATGATGGTGTAATTGACATGAAGATAGAGAGAAGTGGAGAACGGACTTCCTATATTTAACTCAGGCTATTTATCTCAGACTACCTATATTTACCTACGTTACTCATCCCGCTCTTTCTTACAGAATTGGTGATGGTACGACCATTGGCATATCATCATCATATCAGTATATCATATTGGCATATCTAAGGTAATTTTTGAGGGGGAAGGGGGGACAGGCCCATAAATTTTGTGTGAAGTTATCGATAGGTAGTTTGGTGTTCATCATAGAATTTCGAATCGGTACCCTAACATCCTGGGGTGGGCACTACATCATACTGGATTGGGCATGCATGGATATATGTACTTACATGTCAATACTTGATCAGTTTCTCGAGCCCACACTCGTTAGCCAAAGACATCTTCATCTGAAATGCGGTGCGGAAACAAATACTTAGAGAGGTCATAGCGTGCAACTGTCTCAATAGAGCCATTCAAGTAAATAACTGCTTACATTCGAAAACATTACCTCCTACCAATGCCAGCAGCCGCATTATTTCGTCATTACAATTGTCTGACACCAAAGTGCGTCCTTGCGTCAGTCCCACATAATTAGCGAACCCTTGCCCTCAATCAGTCCTCGAGATACGCACATGTCTCGACAGGAAGCGGCCGATTGGCGGTCGTCGTGACTTCATGCTTGTAATTGTCGGCATTAACGGCCGCATGTCCGTTCGCAGTGTGACATTGGAACGTTCGAATGTGGGTTCTGCGCCTCATCGGTGGATACTGCTGGAAACCCGCATCTATGCCTACCTACACCTAAAGCACTCCACACACAGAGGCGGCAATTAGAGCTCCACATGCAGAGCGGACGGTAGCGGAGCGGTTTTTTTTGTAATTTTCGTGTTGCTATGGAACATGCCACACAGAAACCGCCCGCGGAAGCGGCGCGGCTTCCGCTCTACCGTCCCGCTTCCGCCTCACAAAAAAATTCAAATGCACAGAAAATTTTCAATTTTTCTGTGCATTTGAATTTTTTTGTGTATTTTTTATTTATTTATGATGCCTCAGCGTTAGAAGTCAAAAACTGAATGCTGCAGTAAGCTTGGCAGCCGCTTAAAATAGGATTGGGCGACTCATTATGTTCCAGCTATGATTAAAGCGCTCCACACACAGAGGCGGAAGCGGGACGGTAGAGCGGAAGCCGCGCCGCTTCCGCGGGCGGTTTCTGTGTGGCATGTTCCATAGCAACACGAAAATTACAAAAAAAACCGCTCCGCTAGAAAATTTTCAATTTTTCTGTGCATTTGAATTTTTTTGTGTATTTTTTATTTATTTATGATGCCTCAGCGTTAGAAGTCAAAAACTGAATGCTGCAGTAAGCTTGGCAGCCGCTACAAATATACAAAAAAAAAATAAGATTCAATACAAAACATTACGGTATACGAAGTCGGTGCCAAATTTACCAGCTCATGGAAGCAACTTGCAAAATTTCAACTAAAGTCCTTATTATATTTAAAACTAGCTGTGCCGGCGAACTACGATTCGCCTTAATTTATTTTTTCCCGACATCTTCAACAAATATCGTTAATGTACACAGAAATAAATACAAAAACTTAACAAATTATATACTAAAACCTTTCTCGAGAATCACGCTACCGAGTGGCGAAAACCGCTTGAAAATCGGTGCAGTAGTTTTTGAGTTTATCGCGAACAGACAGACAGACAGACGCGGCGGGGGGACTTTGTTTTATAATATGTAAGGACTAACCATTTACTTCCTAAAAGCCTGGGATCCTGTCATTATAATTTTTTTTACTCCTAAAAGTCAAGGATCCTATTATTATCAGCTCAGCGTGGTAGAAGAATCCTTGAGATGATGACTACTAGACGCAAATTACTTGAAAAACTACAGAAAAACCAAAACAAGTTGAACGTGCCTTTTTTTCTGGGGGAAATGCGAAACCGCACCGTACCCGCCGTTGGCTAGACGGTGAGCGAATGTGGCGCTCTCCTGTCAGAGTGCCGGGCCTACCCATTAAAACCCCCCGGTGTTCGCCCTGCCCTTATGGGCGCGCATGGTAAGGTTCACACTGCGACACCACATCAAGTAGCGCTATCGCCAAGAGGGGGGATTGTCCCAGAACATCAGGGCAATCCCCAGACGCAGAAGCCTTACGGCGGCGTGCACGGGGCCAACCGTGCACGCAGGCCTCCACAGCAGGGTCACTAGACGGGTGTAACGTACTAGTTACCTTTAGAATAGGCAGTGAATAAAAAGAAATATTAAAATTAAAGATTAACATTTAAATCGTCGATGGCGTAGTGCGTAAGGCTGTCGCCTTCCAATCGGGAGGTAGCGGTTCGAACCCCGCCACGTACCAATGTGTTTTCAAATTTTATGTACGTTTATTCGACGCTTTTACGGTGAAGGAAAACATCGTGAGGAAACCTGCACACACCTGTGAAGAAAGAATTTCTTCACAGGTTGTGTGTGAAGTCGACCAACCCGCACATGGCCAGCGTGGTTGACTAAGGCTTAATCGACCTAGTTTAGGGTAGGCTCGAGCCCCTCGGTGGGGACGTATATGAACTGTTGATGATTTAAAAAAGGCGAAGGCTGCGCCTGCCTATCTGTCTGCGGAGGAGGGGAGCAGCTTGAGGATCTTATTCCCGCTCCCTCTCCACAGCCTCCTTCTGCGAGATGACATCCTCGCAGAAAAGTTAGACGTGCCTATGAAATTTAACGGTTTTCCTCGAGTATCTTCAGATCCCATCACCAGATCCTCTTGAATACAAAGTGAATTTCCAAAATCGTTCGTTCGTAATTAGCGGAGTAGGTAATCACAAAAAGAAAAACAAAGTCGAATTGAGTACTTTGTCCTTTTATGAAGTCGGTTAAAAGAATATTTCAAAGGTAAAATACTCGTATACATATTTTTATTCATACATAAGATATGAAGTCACAGCACAGAATAAGTAATAGTACTCAAGTACAGAAGGATCACTCTCAAAGAAAAGCCAAGTTTAGGTATGAAAATTTACCTATTCTTACGACCTTCATCTGACTGCACGGGAAATTGAAATTTATTGCATGACACGAGAGTTCCAATTCCGTCACGCATCGCTGACCCGATACCGGTTGGCGATAAGAGCGCAGGGTTCCCACTCACCAATATGCAGTTATCGTTACAAAAATGACTTCAATTATTACGTGCGACGCGGCCAGCCGAGCGCCAAATGTACCTAAACTGCGGAGGAAAACCCCCTGGTCACAGTTAGTAACCCAATAACCCTTTCACGGGTTTCCTGAGTATCGATCCCGATCCCTGAGGCCCCTATCCCGGAGGACTTCCGATTTATCTTGTTAAAACTCAATTAAAAGTGAGTTTAGCTTGAAAAGTACCATCAGCATAAGAAGTGTTAAATCTTTGCCATTCTAACCCTTCAAACCTGAACACAGAGATGTAGGTACCGCTGGTTGGTGACAGAATTGGGTGAGGTAGAGAAAGCAGCAGTGCAGACTTGTGATATCTTCTACGCAGAAGGCTAAAGCTCGATCCACACATTTCCGTTCCGTGCCCCGCGTGCCCGCGACGTGTGGGCGGGACGTGTTCCGTCAGTGGCTTGAAAAAATATTACATATTGCGTACGTTCCCACACGTCCGTGTCCGGGCCGGCGACGGACCTTCAGTGCCCGAGCCGTCACCGTGACTTATTTATTTATTTTTGCTGTACAAATGTTTTGGATGTATTTAAACATATGTGCCTCGCTGAGGTGTTGCAATTTAGAATAGAGAAGGGCAGAAATTATACAATTTTCGGCGCATTAAATTTAAATTGCATACAATTTCATTGATTCTGCTTTCACTAATTATTATTATTTTGTTGCGCCCGTCCATCGATATTACCAGTGCACGTCCATGTTTTATTTAAAAAAAGAATGACGAGTTATTAATAGAAGCGATATGCATCTCTGCCGTAATAAACAAAGTCGTAATGCATATTGTTTTCCGTAAATGGTGCTTAAGGGGTACAGATTGAAGCCGATGGCCCGGACGTGCCACGGACACGGCTCGGTCACGTCCCGGGCACTGCCCTGATGTGTGTGGATAGACCTTTAGTCTCTTTTGAGATTGGCCGCCGTGACCGAATATCACTATTTTTATTATTATTATAGCACAGAGTCTTCTGTGGAAAATCATAAAATCACCTTATAATGACATAAATTTCCATCGACAAGGCTCGAGTTCTCGAACAATAGCAAAGGCTCATAAATCACACCATTGCCAGGGAATACATAACCTTTGCTGTCATATTTGTTTTTGTAACATAACGCTTCTTTCTTGATTAAATAACGTGGCTCGTTGGTCTAGGGGTATGATTCTCGCTTCGGGTGCGAGAGGTCCCGGGTTCAAATCCCGGACGAGCCCGACAAATTTTTTAATGCGGAATATTCTAAATTTTTTCACGCAAAAATGACCAAGTAGTAAGATTACACTTTAATACTTATTAAGTATAATGGTTCGATATATTTTTAATTATTCAAATGCCATTATTTTGTTTCGAGAAATTATTAGGGGTGAAGCATCTCTTCTTATAAGCAATAATTAGAAATCGTTGTTTGCTGTATATTGCTGAGAGAACACGCGTACATTAATGATGCGAGAATCGCAGGCACCAGCAGACTACAAATTACAGTCCGAAACTTGTGCATTTTAATCAAAAAATCTCAAAATAGCAAATTCCTTTTATTTTCTACTAGCTGAGCCCGCGATTTCGTCCGCGTGGAATAGTAACTTTTGGCAGCATTTTGATTTTTGTAGGCAATTTTTTTAAGATCTTCATAAAAAGCCTATGTTATACCTTATATAATTAGTTATCTATTAGTGAAAGTCCCGGCAAAATCGGTCCAGCCGTTCCGGAGATTAACGTGAACAAACAGACAGACAGACAGACACAATTTTTTAAAATTATGTTTTTGTTATTGGTACCCGATATACATACATACCCATTTAGTAAAAACTTATTATTTTGACACAACAAACTGACACTTCAGTTTATTTATTTGTATAGATGTATAGATGAACAGTGGGCGCTACATCAAGTTATACAATTTGACCTGTTGATCACTCTTATGGTGCTCGTAATAGCGGCGTTTTCGTAGTGCAAATGTAAAGCTTGACGTGGCACCCTCTATACAACCGCCGCTCCATCAAACTTTACATTTGCACTACAGAAACCGCAACAATTACGAGCGTCATAAGGGCGGTCCAAAGGTCACACTGTAAAGTCTAGCCTTGTGTCTTGTGTACAAGAGGACAATAAAGGTTTAAACGTATTTTGATTGACATTCGGTCCATCATCTATCTGCAAATAAAGCGGTTGAATTTACACCATCCGAAAAGTACTGCTTAACATTTTGAACGGCTAAAGGTCATTAAAAAGTACTCGACGCGGAATTCTTTGTACAAAAGTCCATTAACGGCTCGCGCCGTGCGCCCGCGCATTCCTGCGCGTTTAAGGCGCTATGGGAACGATGCGCGTTGCTTGCATCCGACAAACATACACTGAAATTAATGTGTAAACAAAAACCAACCTTTTTAAATTAATTAGAAGATCGTTTTTACATCGCACGAGAAACGCACGAATATATTGTCACTTGTACTTCTTGTTACTGTACTTGTATGACAGCTCCAACGTTTCCGAACCATACAATTGAAAACGCAAAAATTAACACACATCTTAAATTAATTTTATACATTAAAAAAAAAGTTACCTGAAACACTATGGTATACACTACACAACACTACTGGCTATACAGAGAGATTCCTTTGATATTATATAACTTATTGTATATTCAATTCAACTAATTTGTACGCAACAAACTGCACGTGCAGCAAAAGGGAAAAGGAATTATTCATTCACTATAAAATTACGATATCTAAATACTTTATCAATGAAGATGAAACATGACATGGAAGTACACACGCCTGCACATCGGACTAAACGTGTCTGTTGCATAATAGTACCTATTACAACAACATAAGATGCCACCGTGTTTACCTTGATGTGCTGTCGTCCGTACATTATAAGTAGGAGACGTCAACAAAGAAAGGATATTACGGAACCCCCTTCTAAAGATATATACCGAATATAGCTATAGGGGAATGGAAGGAGTTTATGGAACTTCGTCATTTTAAGACAGACAAGAATGAAAATTCCCACGTCCAAAAGACGAATTTCGATTATTATTACGTTTCATAGCTATTTTTTGAGACATCGATATGAGATCTGTAAATAAGGCTTCTGACTAACCAGAAATCATACAAATTTTGTATGTAAAATAAGGGAAAAACGGGGATGCAAAATTATTCGGAAAAATTCGACATTTTGGATCTACGAGCAATCGAAATCTACAGCTTTCGAAATGTATTAAATTTTTATGAAAATCTGTATCACAGCAAAATCGGGAATAAAACATAAAATAGACGACATTTAGTAGGTCCCCGCGGGCGAAGTTGCTGGGAGTCTACATATAGTAGTTATAATACTCGTACAATAACTTAAAATATTACCAAATTTCGCACACTTTCATTTAACCAAATGTGATGTGCGGTGTCGAGGGACGAAATAACACAATAAAACCCGAGTCTTAACTGATGAGTTATTGAGAGAAAACAGGGTTTTTATAGTATTTTCAAATAGGTCAATACGTTAAATGTCTTACAATGCCATTTAGATTGTTTAGAAAAGTATCCGATTACATGTTTTATGTTTACCTTAAAGAAAATACAATATTAATTTATAATGAAAACAATATCAGTTTTATACGTTATCGATGATGACGTCGTGCACCACACTAAACAAAAAAAAGGATACTCGGAATTTATTATCATCATCTCGGCCACAACACCCAATGTTGCGGCACACTTTTTGGTAGAGAGTCAGAGCCTCGCCAGTTGGTTGGTAAAAGTACCAACCAGTGAACCTCTTGGAAATTCATAAAAACTACCAAAATATATTTTTTATTTTGGACTAAAAACGAGATGCAATTTTATATTTCCCGCTATATTCATCCAAAAGCGGCGTATGTCCAAACAAAAAATAAGACCGGGCTCGTCCGGGATTTGAACCCGGGACCTCTCGCACCCAAAGCGAGAATCATACCCCTAGACCAACGAGCCACGTGTGACATATCGATATTAAACATCCGCTAAAACAATTTTATAACGAACGATTATAAATTATGAAACTGTTAACAAAAGTGATGAATGGTGTACTAGTTATTGATTGAAATGGCAAAGAAAACAAAAGAGCAACATCCATTCGAAGCATTAATTTATTGTTATGAATAACGTTTAGAGCTAGAACACACTTGCGAGTTATAGCTGTGTGTGCGATAGTTGGATATTTGTACGTGCGTGCACGCTTGCGACAGTTTGAAAAAGAATTGTCTGGAAATTTAATTTTGCACGGTGCGTGTCACGGGCCTGAGTGCGCGTTAAAGTATGTCGTGATTTTTCGATGTTTTGCAGATTGATCCTTATTATTAGGTAATAATTTGTACAAAATATCTATACAAATAAATAAAATTGAAGTGTCTGTTTGTAATGTCAAAATAACAAGTTTTTACTAAATGGGTTTGAATGTATATCGGGTACCAATAACAAAAACACAATTTAAAAAAAAATTGCCTGTCTGTCTGTCTGTTTGTTCCCGCTAATCTCCGGAATGGCTGGACCGATTTTGACGGGACTTTCACTAATAGATAGCTAATTATGTAAGGTATAACATAGGCTACTTGTACATGTAAGGTATAAATCTTCAAAAATTGCCTACAAAAATCAAAATGCTGCCATAAGTTACTATTCCACACGGACGAAGTCGCGGGCACAGCTAGTAGATAATAAATGACATTATGCTCGCTCGTCGCTGGTCGAATGCGATTGCGGAAGTAAGAATGTGGCGACCATGGATTTAATAAGTCCATGGTGGCGACCGTTAGCACGTTAGCAGCCGGTTGATGACGTAGCTGTAGTCGCTTTCGTTATCGTCGCGCGTAGCATCGCGGTATGTGCAGCACTGCCTTTATAGTTTTTATAATACGAAATTATGAAGTCTTAAAAAGCAACGCGATACGTATGAAACTTACAACGAGCGGGCGATAGTTTAACCGCCTGGTGGGCACCCGGTATTGATTCGGATGTCCGGAGTTTGATTTCCTATGGACGCAGAAGATATTCTGCTTGATTTTCTTGGTAGTAGGCTAACCGGCCTGGCTAGGTACCATCGACATACCTAAGTTTGTCGCCATTATTACAATGTTAATAACAATGTTGTGTTCCGACAATTAGTGGTAAGATAGCCAGTACCTCAGTGATTAATGGTTTTACTCTCTATAGTTTCAAATTGGCGTAAGTGCTACGAACAATATTGAAGGCCTTGATTCACGGATTCACGGTAGAAAATGACGTTTAGTTTAAATGAGATTTTCTAATTTTGACGTCATGACATCATAAGCAGTTCAGCAGGCCAACTATGGATCTTTCATCGCATGACGTAGTATAAATTTGAGAAAAAGAAGTCATGAAATGCTGCATTTCGTATTACCGATCTCCAATGATATCATCACCATGGCATAATTTCAATGATGTCATCATTAAATAATGTACAAATGATCAAAAATCTGACCGGAAATCGTATTTTTCGTTTTGCACTATGATATCATTTGCAAAAGCATGAGATCGGTAATAGGCCCCCAGACTTCTTATGATGTCATGATAAAATTATTGTAGCAAAGTCCAACAATATCACGTTAGTTCCTTCGCGCGATTTATGTCACCAGAACTCATCTCATTCCGTACTCACATGCTAGATTTCTGGAGTCTTAGTACAGAATATATAATAGTACTCCATAGTCTCAGGTAGGTAATGTTAGTCGCTTCCACACGGAGTGCCTATCTTTTGTAGATACTACCAATAATTACTTATTATTTTTAATTCAAACTTAATCACATTAGTCGATATGAACTATCAAAATTACTAATTAAACAACTACAAAGAAGGGTTTGTACTTTGTCACCAAAAAATAAGTCCGGGCTCGTCCGGGATTTGAACCCGGGACCTCTCGCACCCGAAGCGAGAATCATACCCCTAGACCAACGAGCCTCGCGTGGTATAGAGTTATTAATCGACTGCAATAGCAATATTGTTACGATTCAAAAGATTATTATAAAACTATTTACAAAAATGATTAATGGCTCCACCCGCTTTTGTTTCAAAACGCCATAAAGTAACCATGAACATTATATTGAAATCAGGCTTTGATTTACGATACAAAATGAGGTTAAGTCTGATAGATTCTAAATGCAATGAGCAATGTGACTATATCATCCAGTAAAACAATGTCATGTCAGTTCCTTCTCGCGATTGAGGTTGCCAGAACTCATCCTGCATTCTGCGCTCACATGATGGCGACGTGGGGGTTTTTGGAGGCAAAGCGCTGCGGGGCGAATTCGTACCCAGGCACAGAGGAAGGCTCTGCGCCGATGGGGTGAGACACTCGTCTTCCCAGCTGCCGGCCACCGGACGATCGAAATGTTACGTCTGGTGATAGAGGAGTGTAGGACGCCGGCAGGGTAGCCTCTCGTTCCGCATGGTGCAGGTACTGATCGGACATGGTTGTTTCGGTCACAATCTGCACAGGTTCGCGCGTCGGGAGAAAACGCCGCAGTGTCACCACCCCGTTGGTGTGCCCGGTCTGGCGACGCCAGCGCAGCGAACTCAACGCTGCGCTGGGAGGCGAAGACCTCTCGCTGCCGAGCATGGTCGTGCCATGCTCCACGGCGACGCGGAAAGGGGGCTGCCGCCTCCTTCTGCGAGGATATCATCTCGTAGAAGGAGGTTGCGGAGAGGGAGCCAGGGAAAGATTCTCAAGCCCGGGCGCGTGGGTAGTGGTATCGTATTGTCGACCCTACCATGCGCACTCATAAGGGCAGGAAGAACACCGGAGAATTTAGTGGGTAGGCCCGTCATTCTGCCGGGAGAGCCCCACACACGCTCGTCGTTTAGCCAACAGCGGCTGGTACGGTGCGGTCAAGCATTCCCCTCGAAAAAAAGGCAATGTTAGTCGCTTGCACACAGACTATCTTATTGTGGTTGCAAGTGTCCAGATAGTCTCTCAGGTATGTTTGTTTGCCATTCGCGTGGTTAAAATAAGAAACCAATCATAGTAAGTTGTGTATGGTTTTTTAAAGATTTTTGAATACCTGTCTTTGTTAGATAAATAAAAAAGGCGGAAATGCCTACGAAAAATTTACAAATCTATCAAAATTTATGTTTAACGACCTTCAACGAAGTACTTACAAAAATACAAGTTACAAAAAATACTGGGCTCGTCCGGGATTTGAACCCGGGACCTCTCGCACCCAAAGCGAGAATCATACCCCTAGACCAACGAGCCTTATGTGAAGCAGAGAAATGAATCTACTACCAATTATGTATCGAACGATAAGACTGTTACGAAATGTGATTAATGGTTGCCCTCATCGTTGCTTTAAAATAGCAATCTCTTTATTTAATGATACAAAATATTAACCTATACTTTATTATATTTCACGTTTGACGTCATGACATCACAAGCAGCTCAGTGTCTGTAGGGCCATGAGGATGATAGGATTGGAACAATTGTGAAGATAACATATCTTTGCAATTGCTGTAATGAGCAGATCGACTAAAACATACCTCCAGCTCACGGAAGACCACATACAAATGACGTCATGTGTGTCTGCAGCAGATCTCATTGGGGCAAACCATAGTAATCTTTTGTTAGCAGCGCGAATTTTTTATATAATGTATTCTAAGTACTAATTAGGTCCTTTAATTTGATACCCATATTGAAGAAGAAGAAGAAGAAGAAGAAATCATTTTTATTATCACAACACAAACGACGCGCTTACACAAACAATAAGTTAATAAATGAAACAAATGCCAAAAACTTACAGTAAAAATAAATAAAAAAATGAACATAATGTTAATACAAGAATTATTGTGATCGCACGTCGCAGGCTGTGACAACGAGGTACACACTCAGCTTGTTGCTATGCTACGACACAGACGTAACACAACGCTGATTTTCAGTGTGAGCCCCAAGTGACGTGCGGACGCGAGGCCACACATACTATACACACTATATACTACACACACACACCGCGTTGAGTGCGATGCGACACCGCCAACCCGGCATACAACAGTCGCATCCCGCACTTCCCGCAGGCAAGCGGGGCGCCTGCGCACCATTTATTTACGTAAGGAAATGATCAGAGCGGGCATTAATGACTTGTACAATTAAAAAGAAAACGACAATAGAAACTTATACAGACTGTGATAAAAACTGAGTACAAATTGAATTCAGCACCAACATGTAAGTAATCTAATAGGTACCTAAACATTATTTTCTTTACAGTACCTACTCTCGATTGTACAATTTACAAAATGCATTTACCCTAATTACTCATAAGAAAGATATATACATATTTTCGGTAAAGAGAGAATAATTAAGTACGTAACTAGACATTAGGATTAAGGAATAGATTTCTGCTTTTCGATTAATTGCTTTTTTAGGTGCACTTTAAAGTTTGTGACTGTTTTCAGAGATCTCAAGGGAGGAGGCAAATCGTTCCAGCAGCGGGTGGCGGCGTATTTGAAACATCCTCTAAAGGCCACGGTTCTAAAATTGGGCACAAGCAATGGAGTCATCGCTAAACGAATCGAGCGGCCGTAGTTATGCTGTTTCCAATTTAATTTAGTGAAGAGGTACTCAGGTTTCTCCGTTTTTATGACACCAAATATTAAGCAAGCAAAGTGTAGTTTCCTGCGCGCGGACATTTTGAGTATATTGTGTTTATTTAAGAAAGGTGTAATGTGGCTTCTCCGGGGTATGTTAAAGCAAAAACGGGCACACGCATTTTGTACGCGCTGGATCAGTCGATCTGTACGGGACAACAAACATGGCCCATATACAACGTCACAGTAGTTGAATTTAGATAAAACTAACGTATCAACCAGCTTTTGCCTCATGGGCACACTTAAATAGTTTCTCATCCTGTACAGAACTTTTAACCTATAAAAGCAGTTTTTCACTACATTATTAATGTGACTCTCAAATCGGAGATCTTGGTCTGTTGTTAGACCCAAGTTGTTCGCTGTTTCAACCCTCTGTAAAGATTGTCCCGCAATTTTTATGTCCGGTTTTGCACAAATTATATTTTTAACTTGCTTTCTACTACCCATAATTAAAAATTTTGATTTATCTGAGTTTAATACTAGCGCGTTGTTTTTTGACCACAGAGCTACCCGATTCAAGTCTTCGTTTATTTTTTGGACGGAGGATATAGTATCACGCGGATTAAACGAGTAATACAACTGCGTATCGTCCGCGTATATATGATATCTACAGTTTTGAAAGCAATTGGTCACGTCTGCACTGTACAGTATAAACAATATTGGTCCCAGAAGTGAACCCTGTGGAATTCCCCTTGACACCCTTAGTGGTGACGAGGAAACAGTGGAACCATCCTCTCTCCTAATCTCGACTATCTGTGATCTATCTGTGAGGTAACTATTAAACCATGCAATTGTGTCTCGAGAAAAGCCATAATAGGACAACTTGGATAGTAGAAGGGGTATGTTTATTGCGTCAAATGCCCTGGAATAGTCGAGAAGGGCCAAAATAGACCCCTCCCCACGATCCCGGGCCTCCAGGATATTACCAACAACATCCGCCAGTGCCGTGGCTGTCCCGCGACCTTTTCGGAAACCAGATTGCAAATCAGGCAAGATCCCATTGGCCTCCAAAAACTCAGTCAGCTGCATATACACTACTCTCTCTAATATCTTGGACAGAAAGGACAGCAAGCTGATAGGGCGAAGGTCTTTACAGCTCTGTGGGTTGTTAATTTTTGGCAGCGGCCTCACTATTGCCCTACGCCACAGCTCAGGAAACGATTTTGTTGTTATAGACCGGTTAACTATCTCAGTTAACGCCGCAAGGGATTGGGGGAGCGTAAGTGAAATCATTTCTTTTGAAATACCGTCAATACCCTGCGCGTTACTGGATATGGACCTAATTATTTTTAAAATTGCTTCTGGGTTTGTAGGTTTCAAGGAGAAAGTACCCGTGTTATATCGATGGAATTCGAAGAATGTTAACTGCGAAATGCTAACATCCGGATTCCCTGGAACATTTAAAAACTCGGTGTTTATTTTCTCTGGATCTTCAAGCTGACCCAAGCTTACATACTCGTCGCTGACAGGAAGCGCATACTTTTTTAGATTCAGCCATAGCGTCTTAGTGTCCCGAATATTATCGTTGATGTGTTTTTCAAAGAACGCTTTTTTTTCATTGTTTAAAGAGGTTGTGGCTAAATGTTTTAGGTCTAAATAATACTGTTTGTGGGCTGCTACTTTAGTTCTGTGCCATCGGTGACGAGCCTCGTTTCGGAGTTTAAATAACAATTTCATATTATCTGTTATCCACGGAGTAGGGGCGTGTTTAAATGACTTGGTTTTATATGGGGCATGGGTATTAAATAAACAAAATATGTATGAGTTAAAAGTGCTCACCATATCGTTGACGTCTCGCAAGTCGGATATGGAGTTCCACGGGATTAGATTTAAGTCGTTTTGAAACTGTTTACCTACTATTTCTTTAATTGGTCTGTATGAAACTATTCTACGTAATATTTCTCTCTTTCGGTAAATAATTTCGCAAGTTACAAATGCATGGTTTCCCAGGTCACTTATGTGGTCGACTACAACATCTCCATATCTGGCGTCCGTACAAATCACATCAATAAGAGTAGCACTCTCGCCTACAAAATGCGTGGGTTCAGTAACGAGTTGCTCCAAGCTAGTATATTTTAAAAATTCCAGTAGTTTTCGTGATGCCCGGCTGTCATTACACATATTGATATTAAAATCCCCTAACAGTACTATATTGTCATAGGGGGCCAACGCGATATTGAGAGGGTGAGACAGGGTGACGTTATCGCCGAAACTGTTCACAGCTGCGTTGGAGGATGTATTTAAGCTTTTGGACTGGAGGGGACTCGGCATCAACATAAATGGCGAGTACATGACTCACCTTCCTTTTGCTGATGATATCGTAGTCATGGATGAGACCGTGGAGGATCTAGCTAGGCACAATGTTCAAAGACTTCTGTAGAGTTTCCCAACAAGTGGGTTTTAAAATGAATATGGACAAGACTAAAATAATGTCGAATCCCCGTGGAGTACTAATAATACCCGTAATACTGGAGTGGGTACTACACTCACTCCAGTGAATGTTGGCGGCTCTACGCTGGAAGTTGTTGATGAATATGTTTACCTGGGGCAAATAGTCCAGCTCGGTAAGTCCAACCTCCAGAAAGAGGTAAATCGACGAATCCAACTCGGCTGGGTAGCGTTCGGGAAGCTACGCAGCATATTCTCGGCCCATCTACCGAAGTGTCTTAAGACAAAAGTCTTCAATTCGTGCATGTTGCCAGTAATGACATACGGAACTGAGACGTGGCCGCCATAAGAAAGCTCAAAGTCACTCAAAGGGCAATAGAGAGGGCTATGCTCGGGGTTTCTCTACGTGATCACATCAGAAATGATGAGATCCGTAGAAGAATTAGAGTTACCGACATAGCCCAAAGAATTGCAAACTTTAAGTGGCAGTGGGCAGGACACATTGCTCGTAGGACTGACGGCCGTTGGGGCGGAAAAGTCCTTGAGTGGCGGCCGCGTACCGGAAGACGCAGTGTTAGTAGGCCACAAGGTGGAGAAGGTCGCGGGAAGCCGCTTGAAAAGGGAGGCGCAGGACCAATCGGTATGGAGATCCTTGGGGGAGACCTATGTCCAACAGTAGGCGTCTCTTGGCTGATATGCTGATGATGATGATGATGATTGAGAGGGTTAAAAAAGTAATCCACCATTTTGTGGTGGCCGCCATCTTGGATTTAAAATGATACGGAAGATACATAATTATATTGTTCAGAATTAAAGGTTTGTACCAAATTTTAGATCGGTTAGTTAACAGGTATATAAT
Source organism: Schoenobius gigantellus (assembly GCA_963935595.1). Taxonomy (NCBI): domain Eukaryota; kingdom Metazoa; phylum Arthropoda; class Insecta; order Lepidoptera; family Crambidae; genus Schoenobius; species Schoenobius gigantellus. Next base: position 5,544,444 of record OZ012555.1, on the reverse strand, counting down.
TTTTATCACTGAATTTGACCCATCAAAAAACAAAATAAACAGGGCTAAATTAAACTGTTTCAAAATGCTGAAAGACTTATGAAAAATCAACAAATCTATCCAAATCAATGTTCGATAACCTTCTACGAAGTACATAGATTTGTTGCTACCACCAAAAAAAACCGGGCTCGTCCGGGATTTGAACCCGGGACCTCTCGCACCCGAAGCGAGAATCATACCCCTAGACCAACGAGCCGCATGTGATATTATTAGTGATAGCGATATTAATTTACTACCGCAAGTTAATTACGCATCGAACAATAAGCCTGTTGCACTCTAAATATTGTTTTTTTTAAATGCCTGCGTACATTTTGTAGCACGCTGTGACGTAGTGTGCCCCCACCCCTTAACTCTTAACTTTTTGTTATTTCGATAAAGAAAAAAATATCTGTCTGATATTTTTTATTGTTAACTGACGGGCCAATTAGATTTTAATTTTTCATGCCTCTCATCATCCTTATTGCTCAATTGCAAATATATGTATCGTTGCAATAAGCAGACCAGCTGAAGGCATATTTTAATGGGTTATTTTATTAATGACAACTTTGTTAAAATAACTATTCAACCAAAAAGTACATAGGCCTCTCTAACTTAAGAATACATAATTAATTATTAATCCATTATCCAATATAAAATACAACAGCAAAATGCCAAAAAGAACACAGCAGGGCTCGTCCGGGATTTGAACCCGGGACCTCTCGCACCCGAAGCGAGAATCATACCCCTAGACCAACGAGCCTTACTTAAGAATACATAATTATTAATCCATTATCCAATATCAAATACTACAGTAAAATGTGATACACATTGAACACAACAAATTGATTTATCGACGACAGGTATTGTTCACGCGCAGATACACTTGCACCAGAATAAAAGGTGATAAAACAAAAATTTATGTGTATGGCGTTATATAAATGACATGCTTGAACATAGGATAACAACACATCTACCATTTACAACTCAGGAACGGCTGGACCGGCGCCGGCGGCCCTCTCTACCGCCTAACTCATAGCAATCAACGATGGCGATAGCGAGGCACTTGCTATCGTTTTAATTTCACGAATAATATACCATGAAGTTGTTATTCTACAACGCTGGCAATAAATTCTAAATTCAAATGAATTTTAATTTTAAAAATATGGAAATCTTTTTTTCAAATTCAGTCATTAGCGTTTTGATTTCACTACGTATGTGTATCCTTTTCATTAGTATGGATGGACACGATACTAAAAATGGCAAACTTCACTTATCCATTAAAGTTTTTATTACCCTTGATTGATGATTGACCTTGTAATTGGAAACTGGAGCCCTTGTCTGTGGTCGGCAAAATAAAGTCGCGTCGCCGATTAGCCGTATTAAGCGCGGGTGAAAGGGGCCTGAGCTTCCCAGAATTCGGCGAACAAACTTCGACAAGCTACGCGTCGAAAAATTCGCGCTTTTTGAAGGGACAATAAACTCTATCAGCAAAGTTCTGGTTGGTGTTGTCATTTCTTTTTTTACAAGCTGGCTGTTTATGTGATGGTTAGTGGTTACAGTCGCCTTTAGTATAATCACCATCACAGGTCATATAAGTCCCCACCAAGAGGCTCGAGCCTCCCCAAGTTAGGGTGTTTGGGCCTTAGTCAACCACGCTGGTCCAGTGCGGATTGGTCGACTTCACATACACCTTTGAATTTCTTCGCGGGTGTATGCAGGGTGCCATGATGTTTTCCTTCACCGTAGCAGCGTCGAACAAATATGTTACAGTCAAAGTAATAAATCCGGATATTTGTATAATATCCAGCTATTATAAATAATATCTACTCAATTTAGACAAAGTGATAACTGGCACAGAATTCATCATATTAACCAGATATTTTATATAATATCTTGGAAGACTTGGATAAAGTAATAAAACAAGTACTTACCGGTGAAGATTATATAGTTTATTTGCCTTAAGCATAATTAAGTATATAATGTGAATCACTAATATGTTTTTACTTTAAATGGTAATAACAAGAATATTAATACTATTGAATAGAATTAGAATTTAATTAATAAAAATGATTATGTTAACATGGGTAGGTTTCGGCTTGATAGGGTATTGACCAAACACTGTGTATGTACAATATAATCTCTGACCCTAATTCCCTATTGGCATGACTATAGGTGTTGCAAGCGGCTGGGTAAAAGGAGGCGTGCCTTCGTAGGCGCTCTCCAACTAGCCAAAGCACACGAGGAAATGTTAGCCCAGTCGGACCGACATCTGACTGGGAGATATTATACCTGACCTGGTCGCCCGTCGAGGGGGTCACAAACGAGTTAACCTGGCGAACCCTAGGCAAAGTCCCAGCTTCTTTTTGCTGCTGCTACAGAATAAATAATAGTACTAAAGTATAGGTGGATCACTCTCGAAGATAAGCCAAGTTTAGGTATGAAAATTTACCTACTCTTACGACCTTCATCTGACTGCACGGGAAATTGAAATTAAGAGCGCAGGGTTCCCACTCACCGATATTCAGTTATCGTTACAGAAATTACCGAGGCGGCCAGCGTGCGAGCCAAGCGGCAACACTCAGCCATATACCGACCAGCCGGTGCGCCGGCCAAACGTACCTAAACTGCAGAGTGAAACCCCCTGCTGCTGCGCCTGTCTCCAGGGGGTGCGTTCGGTGATTTGGCCTTCCTGATCCCCAACGTGTCCCCACCAACCCGCACTGGGCCAGCGTGGTGGAAGACGGCCCAACCCCCCCCCCCCCCTCCCCCCCTTAAATGACGGTAAACTTTAATAACATGTTTTATTTATTTGTATATCACACTTTTTTATTTTTTGTGGTGTGATCAGATTTTTTATATTTAGCTAGGTGATCTCGCCACGCGGCAACGGAATAAGAAGCGGGAGGGGATGCAAGTGAAACCGTATTTATTACTCTATCTGACTTTGACCTGCTATTATGAATCCGGATAAAGTGATTAATTTATTAGATTGTCTAGCTAGACAATTTAGCCATTATATTAATAACCAACTATTTTGTAAGACAGAGTTACCTCTGCGACCTGCGAAGACGACTGAGTATTGACTCTCCCTCTGGTGATTCTTTAAACTAACTGTCAAGGTAATGTACAGAACAAAATCACAACCCACTTTTGGGGTTCAGTCTGAGATAACGAATAAAGCTTAGGGTCAAAATAACCCTAAATATTGATGATAGCATTTTAATCACAGGAAAAAATTCTTCAATTTCAAAAAGTAAAACTGCTTTCAAAGTTGTTCTATAAATCATTTGCCTGAACCTGAAATCGAACCAGCTAAGATCTGAAAAAGCAAATCTTTATTTTTAATTTTAACCGACTTAAAAGGAGGAGGTTCTATGTTCGACTGTATCTATTTTTTTAAGTATGTTCGCCGTTTACTCCGCTAGTTCTAGGCCGATTTTCAAAATTCTTTTTGCAATCGAAAAAGTCCTTTTTGATCACAATGCCTACGCCGCAAAACTACTTTGAAGGATTACTCCTAAACAGCTATAAGACTAAGTGGCAAAATTACTAACATTTAAAACGCCTACAAAGCAAAATGCCTCAAATAAATATCTCTAAAGCGGTTTGCCTAATTTGCAATACGTCTGCATTCTTTCTTGTCTAGGCAGCATAACGTCTCAAAAATTAAAATGACTTTAAAGGATAATACATAACATGCCATACGACTAAGAAGCATAATTAATCGCTATCAAAAACGGCTATATATCGAACAACCTCAAATTAATAATATCCAACTAATATAAATGTGAAAGGAAGTAAAATAGAAAACTCTATGCCATTTTGCAGTTGAGTTGCAGTTCAAGTCCTGTACCGGCCCTAGATGACCTGTTTTACAAAATACCAATTTCATACCTGGTAATGACCTAATACTTAACAATTCGTGACGGACCATTAACTATGCTTGTATTTATACCTTGTTTTTGTTTGATTTCTTGTAATTTGGAGCATTTTGGTGTTCAGGTCATAAAACTACTGAGTTGTTTTGCATATGAGGTATTTTGCATCCCTAGGCATCTTCATATCCAGGCATTTTACAACAGAGATGTTTTGCATTTGAGCCTTATTAAGTTCATAGTCATTCTAATGTTTAGAAATTTTACTACTAAAGTCCTTTTGCATTAGAGGTAAAGTAATGATAAATTGTTTTAATTTGAGGCATTTTGCTTTATAGCCGTTATACATGTTAGTTATTTTGCTTCGTAGTCATATAGCTGTTTAGGAGTAATCCTTCAAAGTAGTTTTGCGGCATAGGCATTGTGATCAAAAAGGAAATAAATGTGTCAATCTTACGAAAACTAGTTTTGTATTTTCATTGTTATATTTCTATAATATTGTGGCGACCCTGATTTTGAGTAATTTACCTGCATTAATAAATGATAGATTTAGCAATGAATGTACTGTACATTGATCAAAGTATTGATGGAATATTTACGGCGTTGAAGGATAATGCCGAAGCGTTATTCACTATTGAAGCCAGGTTAGTGGATGCCTTTTGCGAATCTGATGATTTTAATGAAACCGTCTTTGCGGAAGACCAGGACAAAGCTCTTGAGTATAAACAACGCTGGGCGCAGGCAAAAGCTAAAAATTATTCAGTTACCCAACCACACACTATACCACTAGCCAGACACAACAGTCAAGTCTCATTAGCTTCAAATGTTTCGGACTTCAATACTATTCACACAAACGCTCAGGTGCAACGGAGAAATATACTCATGCCTAAGCTAGAACTAAGTAAATTTGATGGAGAGGTAAAAAACTGGATTCAGTTTTGGGGACAATTTCGAAAAATACACCAAGATTCAGATATAGACAACGTTGACAAATTTCAATACCTCATTCAATCCACTACTGAACATATTCCAGCTCGGCAACTCGTTATGAGTTATCCACCAAGTGCGCCTAACTATCTTAAAGCCATCGAAGCTCTAAAATCTCGCTTCGCTCGGGATGACATGTTGATTCAGACATATTTTTTTTATGGGATAGGGGGCAAACGAGCAAACGTATCACCTGATGGTAAGTGATTACCGTCGCCCATGGACACCCGCAACCCCAGAGGAGTTACAAGTGCGTTGCCGGCCTTTAAGGTAGGAATACGCTCTTTTCTTGAAAGTTTGAAGGTCGTATCGGTCCGGAAATACCGAAGGCGACAATTCATTCCAAAGTTTGACTGTACGAGGCAGGAAACTGCGAGAAAAACGCACAGTTGTGGACTGCCAACCATCTAAGTGATGGGCATGGATTTTTGTCGCGTGGAACGATGGCGGAAACATGCGGCAGGTATGAGACCGAACAATTCCTCGGAGCATTCCCCGTAATATATGCGATAGAAGATGCATAGTGAGGTGACATCTCTACGCAGCGCCAAGGTATCAAGCCGATTAGAAATTTCCTGGCAGTCGACGATTCGAGTCGCTCTCCGCTGAATGCGGTCCAGTGGGAGAAGCTGGTATTGGGGTGCCCCTGCCCAAAGATGAGAACAGTATTCCATATGAGGCCGAACCCGCGCCTTGTAAAGCTGTAGGCGGTGCGCTGGACTGAAATACCTTCTCGATCTATTGAGCACACCAAGCTTCTTAGAGGCTAATTTAGCCTTACCCTCCAAGTGGCCACGGAACTGGACTTCGCTCGATATGTCGACACCAAGGATCTCAATATTGGCTGAGGCAGATAGGGGAATGCTCTGAAAGCGAGGAGATACGACAAATGGCATTTTCTTGGCGGTGAACGCGCAAACCTGTGTCTTTGTAGGGTTAAAACGGACTAAATTAAGTCGACCCCAGTTAGAGACTTTCTCTAATGATGTATCAATTTCAGACACAAGTTTATTCCGGCACTCAATGACGTTTTCCCGAGAAATATTCGCACGGCCGTTAAAGGACGTATCTGTCATCTGCATAACAATGAATGCCGCTGATTTGCAGCATATCATTAATATGCAAAAGGAATAGTGTAGGTGATAGCACACATCCTTGGGGGACACCAGCATTTATAGACAGTGAGTCTGAGCATTCACCATCAATTAAGAAGACCTTTATGCTTCTGTCTAATAAAAAACTGGTGACCTATCCACATAGTTTCTCGGGAAGCCCATACGAAGGAAGTTTAGAAAGAAGCGCTTTGTGCCAGACCCGATCGAAGGCCTTCGCGATGTCCAAACTTACTGCCAGTGCCTCCCCCTTCGCTTCAATTGCCTCTGTCCAATGATGTGTCAAGTAAACTAGAAGATCACCAGCAGAGCGACCCCTACGAAAACCGTATTGTTGGTCACTAAGCAGCTGGTGATCCTCTAGGTACTGAAGAAGCTGGCAGTTGATAATCGATTCCATTATCTTTGAAAACAAAGAGGTTATAGCGATTGGCCTGTAGTTGGACGGATTCGAGCGGTCACCTTTCTTAGGGATCGGATGCACTAAAGCTGTCTTCCATGAAGTTGGGACTACGCCAGATGAGTAAGAGAGCCGAAATAAACGCGTTAAAACCGGTGCCAACTCTGGAGCGCACGTCTTTAGCACGATAGGAGGGATACCATCGGGCCCACTAGACTTATGGATATCCAGGGCGAATAGTGCTCGACGCACTGAGCTTTGGTGGAACCGAATATCTGGCATAAAGCTCTTGCACTGCGGTATGGTCGGCGGTTCCTGGCCCCGTCATCCAAAGTCGAGTTGGAGGCAAAGAGTTTCCCAAAAAGATCGGCTTTCTCTTTTGCATCATGGGCTAACGATGTGTTATCCTTGTGCAATGGTGGAAAGGATGGCGTGCAGAAATTTCCCTGAATAGCTTTGGCAAGAGACCAGAACGCACGAGTCCCCGAAGGAAGACGCTCTAGTTTCTCGCCAATTCTACTGATGTGCTCCGACTTCGCTCTTGCAATGTCTCTTTTGAAGGATCTGGAGGCATAGTTATACTGCTTTTTTAAAGCGCTGGTATTTCCATCCCGAGACGTCACCGCATTTGCCCAGGCTTGGTAGGTTTCCTGTTTCCAGCGAGAAGCCTTTTTGGAGGATTGACCAAACCAAGGTTGGAACCTGCCACCAATGGGGACTACTGAGGATGGAATAAAAATTTCCATACCCTGCAACACCACATCAGCAACAGACTCAGCGGCGATGTTGGGATCATCCGGCGAAAAGCAAACCTACCTCCAAGGGTAGGACGCAAAAAAGGACCGCATCCCATCCCAGTCTGCTGACTTGTAGTGCCACACACGGCGACTACGTGCAACTCGAGGTCGTTGCAAGCACGTGAGTGGCACCGTACTCCTTATAAGGCAGTGGTCCGAGGAGCCAAGAGGGGCGTTGACAAATATGAGGTAGCCATCAGGATGAGAAGTCAGCAGAAGATCCAACAGTGAAGGTTCCTGGCTCCCCACATCGGGAATTCGCGTGGGCGTAGTGACCAGTTGCGTCAAGCCATATGCAAGAGCGAAGGCGTGAACAGATCTCCCCGCATGATCGGTTTTGCTTGAACCGAGCCATTCGGTGTGGTGAGCGTTAAAATCGCCAAGTATCACGATCCCTGCGAGTGGGATCTGTTGCTGCACAGAGTCTGCAGCCATTTGGACGTGCTCGATGAGTCGGTCAGTTTCGGTATCACCGCTATGGGACCTATAGAGGCACGAATAGACGCGGGGATGGTCGTCGCTGTCTACACGGAGCCATAAGGTGGAGAGGTCCCTACTTTCAAGATTACTGAGGCGCCGAGAACAAATATCGTCTCTGACGTACACGCACACACCGGCCTTAGGTGCAAAGAAGTGTTCCAGTCCGTACCCAGGGTAGGAGAGATAAGAAGTGTCCGCCGGGGACGATATCTGCGTCTCGGTCAAAAAGAGCAAGACCGGCTTTGCTGTCTCAAGGTGGTGGTGGACAGCATTCAGGTTGGAGTGAAGCCCCCTGATGTTGCAGAAGTCTACAGACAGTCTGGCAGGGGATGTCGTGGTTTTGCTCTTGCCCCAGGTATGGTTGAGCGCGGTTTTGCCCCCCCCCAGAATACGAGGGGCGGCCTAGGCGTCCACGCCCAGATATATTGCGTCCTGAAAGTGGACGTCCAGAGAGGGATTCTCCAACGCTAGCGCAGTTGGTACCCTCCTGGGGTAACAATCTATTGAACTGCGCCATCATAGGGGGGGTAGGGGGGTTGGGCCTCCGGTACCCTCACTCACTCGACGAAACATAACGCAAGCGTTGCTTCACGCCGGTCTTCTGTGAGGCCGTGGTATTACTCCGGTCGAGCCGGCCCATTCGTGCCGAAGCATGGCTCTCCCACATATGTGAGAGGTTTATTAATGTTGGTGTGGTCCCAATTAAAAGGTGATTCACGTAGCCTTTCGTCGCTTCATGACAGCCTTCAGACTCATCTTCAAGCCTCGGAAACGTTGAATGTCACCAAAGATAAGTTTGCATCAGTTCTCTATCCTATGATTGAAAGTTCGTTACCAGAGGACATGCTTAGATCATGGAATCGCAGTCGATCAAAAGGCGAACATTCTAATGAGGAGTCTGATAATGAGCTTAATAGGCTGATGTCATTCCTAAAGGTAGAAGTTGAATCGGAAGATCGCATTAATATGGCTCGACAAGGTTTTACACATCCCACTCCTATTAGTACTAGCACACCGTCCGTTTGTCCACCTAGCGCTTGCTTTGTATCAAAAACTAAAGAAAATTAGAAAAACATATCTTTGAGTACTGTTAAATTCCAATGTTTGTGGTGTAACAAAGATAATCATACAAGTATGGAGTGTCATAGAGCTCAGAAAATGTCGCCGAATGAAAGACTAGAGTATGTTAAATCAAAGAAAGCATGTCAAATTTGCCTGAAAACATCGCACATTGCAAAGAAGTGCAAGTCATTCTCAAAATGTTTATTTTGCAAAAAACGTCATGTGACATTGTTATGTCAAAACCTGCCAGAGAGACAAGATCCACCAGAGCCGGGAACGAAATCAAATAATTTAAACTGTCGACTCAAATCTACTACTTTATTGCAAACTTTAGCAATAAAGGTTGTTACTGAAAACAAAGAGATATGTGTTCGGGCTTTGATCGATACTGGCGCTCAGCGGTCATCTGTAAAGAAGGATCTAGCAGACAAATTAGGATTAAAGGTCGCTCGCGTAGAGAAAATAAGTCATTGCTTGTTTGGTGGCATCGAAACAAACACCGAGGAACACTCTGTGTACGACGTATTACTAAAGAGCCTTAATGATAATTTTTCTATGCATGTTTCTGTTTTAGGACAAGACAATATTTGCGGCATTTTACCTAAGGTTAGATCTGACGGTTTGATCGGACAATTACTGAGAAAGGGGATTGCTTTGACAAACTCTACGGCTACTCCAGATGACGTGACTCTACTTATTGGGGCTGACTATTCAGGTATGCTAATGACAGGTAATTTTTTACAGCTTGACAATAATTTAACTGCACTACAGACCAAGATGGGATGGACAATTCAGGCACCTTTCACCGGTGTTTATTCATCGATAGCGACCGTTTGTTGTTCGACTCGACCTAATATATCTGATCTGTGGGACCTAGAAATTCTGGGAATACGAGACCCTAGTGAACAAAAGTCGAAAAGGGCTCGTGAAAAAGGGGTACTAGAGCAATTTAACAGCTCTATCTCTATCAATGAGCAAAAGAGGTACGAAGTTTACTTACCATGGTGTGAGAATACAATCAAACCTGAACCTAATTATGAGATTGCAGTAAAGCGACTTCTGTCTACTACAAAACGCCTTATATCGATAGGTAAACTAGAAGCATATAACAATGCAATCAAGGAATGGTTAGAACTTGATATAATTGAAAGGTCTTTAGATCAGAATACTAAAACTGGTCACTTTATTCCACATCACGCGGTTTTAAAGGAATCCAGTGCGACCACCAAAATAAGGCCGGTGTTCGATGCTTCGGCGAAGGACGCGAATGGTATTTCACTAAATAGCTGTCTTGAGAAGGGCGTTAATCTCATTGAGCTTATTCCCAACACGTTGGACGTGCCAATGAAAGGCATGTCCAACGTGTTTCGTGCTTTTTCTGAAGATATTTAGGTTTTTGTATCTGGTAATATCATGCGACTGAGCTGATCATGGAAGGTTTCTGGTAGGTTAGAAGTTGCGGAATAATTCTTTCAATACTGTTTAGAAAGATGTTTTATCTTTAGTTCTCTCATACGCATGTATTTAATTTACTAGAAGGATTGAAATATTTCTTTTACAAAAATTTAATCTTCAAAAACACCAAAAAGGCATAAGTAATATAAGCGTCGGTAGCGCTGTGGTCTCGGCACTTGCCTTCCAATCGGGGGGTCGGGGTTCGAGACCCGCCATGTACCAATGTGTTTTTCGTTTCGAATTTCATATGTACATTTGTCTGACGCTCCTACGGTGAAGGAAAACATCGTGAGGCAACCTGCATACATCTGCGAAGAAATTCAAAGGTGTATGTGAAGTCGACCAATCCGCACTGGGCCAGCGTGGTTGACTAAGGCCTAATCACCCTAACATAGGGTAGGCTCGAACCCCTTGGTGGGGACGTATATGAGCTGTGATGATGATATAAGAATACATACGTGTGCAACATCTTTCTAGGTATAATAAATGTTGTAAGTTTTAGTTACATGAACAAAAGATTTAGCACACGTCGTCTGTTGTGTTAACAGAAATAAATCATCCGTTTTATGCATTGTTTCACACAATTATCGTCAATTATCTCTTATTTCACATCTATGTAGCCAAGGCTCGTTGGTCTAGGGGTATGATTTTCGCTTCGGGTGCGAGAGGTCCCGGGTTCAAATCCCGGACGAGCCCGCCCCTTTTTTAGGTCCCATTGTTATTCATTTTCTGACAATGGACAAACTCAGTTGTCAACTTTCCAATGCGCATTGTGTATACTTAACATTATATTTAAAAAAAAACTACTTCAAGCTCAAAGGAGCAACAAACTGTTTTAATGATTTAAAAATAAATCAAGTTAAAACAATACTATAATAGTAGTTTATGAAATAGTCACATAATAGGGGGTCTTAAAACACTAGTGTGTGTTTAAAATTCGAGGCTTGCCGAGAATTTTAATAGTACCACACGAGTGTTTTAAGACCTAATTATGTGCAATTTCATACACTACTTTATCTACACTCATGCAATCAGTGGTTACTTAAATTAAATAAAAGACACAAAATTAAAACAAAATCAAACTCATTTATTCTAATAATTATTTGCATTTTGAACAGTGCAATTGTGAAACTAATACAGAAATCTAAAACTACATACATTTATATTATTTATTATTTTAACCAATAACAGCAAAATAATGAATGAAAAATTCAGAGAAATGGCGCCAACACCAACATTCTACCGCGCATGCGCTGCTGCACGCGCCGCCATAGACAATGTACTGGCACAAAAGAAAATTGTGACAAAACCTCCTTGGTCGGGCTACGTCAATCGAACTGTACATTAAAGTACTGGTTTTGTATGGCGAACCTGTATTATAATGTAATTTGTAAAAGGCTTTAAGTTATGCCTTAAAAATATTAGTGTTGAGTTCTTAATATTAGAATTAGAACATGAGTGTAGATAAAACATATTAATAATCCCTTGTATTTTTGTTCAAAAAAGGAATCATACAAAAACGCCCTTCATGATCAACTTATATTGTAGTAGAATAGAAACTACAAAAATGATACAATACTGTCTTTTTTGGACCAATCGTCTTCTGCTTTGGCAAAAATCAGTCTCTTGTTTACCTACTATTGTATTAATTCACAATCTTTTTACAAGCTTTTATTTACTTTCACCTGTCCTGTTTCTGTAATGAAATCTTGCAAGCTAAATTTGACCCACTTCCTAGTTTTCGATTGAGCTGAAATTTTGTATGCATATCCAATATGCATATCGCGTGACAATGCAATAGTAAAAGCTTGTTAATTTTTTACTATTAATTATTACTTAGTTTATTCATCAAATAAGTGAACAGAAACACTAGACGAGGTTAAATATTTATCGACTGTTTGTTAGTATTTATAGTAATCTGAATGTTTTATTGATTTCTATAGCTGACCCGATAAACTTCGTATCTACTCGACAGATGACAGATATAAATAAACAATCGCCAAGTGTACCGTCATTTTTCATACAATATTATCATTATTACTTTATATTAGGTATAACAAGCTTTTCACCGGGAGAGGTGAAAGTAAATTTATCTGTCCCGGTGTCTGTGATGAAATGTTGCATGTGAAATTTGACCCATTTCCTGGTTTCCGATTGAGCTGAAATTTTGCATAATTATGTATATCGCGTGACAATGCAATATTTTGAATTCATATGTACGTTTATTCGACGCTTTTACGCCGCCCTAGTTTAGTGTAGGCTCGAGCCCCTCGGTGGGGACGTATAGAGCTGTTGATGATGATGAACCCCATCGAGTTTGGACTCGTCAGAGATGAAAGAACCCAAGTATTTGAAATTGTTTACTCTCGCGAGGATGGTGCCGTCAAGTGTGAGGTTTGTGTTTGCCACACCAGGTTGTTCCTATGCCACGAAGGTGGGCATAGGAACTCCGCAATAAAATGACAAGTACTTAAAGCTCGTATTTTAAAAATATTTTTTTATAATTATTTTAGCTTTTCTTTAGGATTTTCCTTATTATTTCACTTTCTAAACCACCACGCAATAAGCCGTATACGTATAGGTGTTCGAGCCTTCGCTCGACCCACTGTGAGATTACCCCTTTGAATTTCACGTGTTTGCAGTGTGCATCTACCCTACATTTCCCTAACATTTTCAATAACGGTATGTTAGTAGGTACGGGTGCCATCGCCGACTAGCTTTTCTCTTCAGTACGTAAATCAGGAGAAAAAAATTTTACTCTTCTAGTTTTTTTCCTTTCCCCGTGCTCAATACATTTTCCGACGTTATAGATATTTAAAGGCCATATACGAGTATTCCAATTTCTGAGCATGGGTAGAATTTATATTGCATTTTCGATTGTGTTTGCATACTTACATTAGAAATGATATCAATCAAGTGGACAGGTGACATTACAAAAGTTCCGAGTAGTAGCAGAGCAGGCTAGTGGTATATATTGATCGCCAAATTTTTTGTAGTCCTAATTGCAAGTGGCACACAAACTTTCAGCGAATTTGCTTTTTTTATACAATTAAGTTGGCAAATAACCGGAGGGAGACTCTGTACCAGGGTCGTGTGCTTGGGTACCTCCGTCTTACCTATTTCTGTCGCAAAGCAGCAGTGCTTGCATTGCTGTGTTCCGGTTTGAAAGGTAAGATATGGCATTGAAATTACTGGGTACCGTGACTTTACATCCTAAGTCACAATTTGGCAACGTATACTGTGGTTGTTGCAGTTTTGCTGCGAATCTCACAGGAGCCACATGTATTATAGGCGACATGTTACCACTTACCAATATAGTAACCATCAATATAGTAATATCATAACAGTAAGAGGTAACAGTCACCTAGAATACATGTGGCTCTTGTGAGATTCGCAGCAAAACTGCAACCCAGTGAACCACAGTGTACGTTGCCAACTTTTGACATAAGATGTAAAGTCGCGGTACCCAGTAATTTCACTTACCCTTACCCAAACCGGAATACAGCAATGCAAGCACTGCTGCTTTGCGGCAGAAATAGGTAAGAAGGCGGTACAGTCCGCGCCAAACTTCGAGTCCGCTCTGAAGTTGTCTCGCGCCTCTTCCTCACGTACATAAAACATACCAAGTTTATTTTTATAGTACTTAAACTTATTGAGTGATGTGACATTCATCCATCACTAATAACTTATGTAAACAGGCAATATATTTTATTAAAGTTATGCAAGCAAGCAGGTATGCATGTCAACTGACTGCGGGGCTCCAGCGGAACCCCGCGTGCTAATCGTCGCAGATGGCTTCCGCTCACCACCGCAGTTTCGACTTGTCGGCTGCGCCGGCGCCGGCCAGCCTCAGCCGTGGGCTCGCTCGCAGCCAGTTGCTCCTAGCCTGCGGGCCGCTTCGCCACTACGCGCCTTCGTGGGTTTGAATTACACTTTAGGGGTAGGGTAGGGCAGACAAGACACGTGGAGTCTGTTTCACAGAGACTCGTCCCTGTCACTAACTTCTGATTAAAATAATAGCTGTGTCAGTAAAAAGTATTAATTTAAAATCAAGTTATGGTTGCAACGATCTTAACAAGTGACTTCAATTAACAATTTTAGAGGCTGCAATACGTTGCAATAATTTATCATAATGCGTGAAGTAGGGAAACCTATGCCAAAAAATTTTAGTGCATTTAACATTAGGATTATCAAATTAGGGCTTTAAATTTTTATTGCAGTGTTGATAGTACGCAAAATAAGCGTTAGGCAAAATAATAATTTTACGTTAAAAGTTTAAACCAATACCAAATGTAATCTAGGACTAGTAATTTAAGGCGAGCCAAAGATAATCTTCTAGGTATAGTTTATCGTAACAAATCCTCTTTAATGTACCATTGTACAGTGGATTGTCTGCTTGGGTACCTCCGTCTTACATATTTCTGCCGCAGGAGTGCTTGCATTGTTGTGTTACGGTTTGAAGGGTAACATAAATTACGAGTACCGTGATTTTACACATGATGCCACAAGTTGGCAACGTACACCGCTTGTGTGGGTTGCAGATTTCCTGCGAATCTCACAAAATCCACAGGTATTATAGGCGACTGTTACCACTTACCGTCAGGTGGGCAGTTTGCCAACTTAGTTGTATAAAAAATGGCAGTGAAATTACTGGGTACCGTGATTTTACATCTGATGTCACAAGTTAGCAACGTACACTGTGGTTCTTGTCTTGTGGGGGTTGCAGTTTTGCTGCGAATCTCACAAAAGTCACATGTATTATATGTGACTGTTACCACTATATGGGCCTTTGATGCCAGATGATAAATAAATGTCGTGGAACTCTTTTCCGGCGCATGTGTACGATAGGATTCTTTCTAAGATCCAGAGTAATATATAGGCGGAGCGTGGAACGGCATCTTGCAGGCTTTTAGAGTGAGAATGACAAATTGCAGTAGCGCTCTTGTCAACTAACTGGACCTCGCGACCACTTTTAATCAGATGGAGTGAATTTGTATTAAAGAACAGAAAAAATATGTGTTGTATAGGTAGGTAATACTCGTAGTAATCATTGCGTAATAAAGATCTTCATTTGGTACAAGACGGTATTTTCTGTCGCCCACAAAAAGGCGAGTCACTCTCAAAATAAATATTAATCTGTAATTAGTGGTATGTCAAACAATACGAGTGTTACATATCGGTATGGATGTAAAAAACTCACGAAAAAACAGCCGGTCGTTCAACTCAGACCTACGTAAGGTAAGGAAAAAGCGGACGTTTCAAACATGGGCAGGTTGTTGACGGTTCCTATGCCTTTGGTATAAGGTTGACTTTGGCTTTGCGTTCATCTGTCAGTTGTCACCCGAGCACTGACGTGTCACCGCGAGGCGGGGGATAATTGATTACCTGTCAGTCTCCCCGTTTGACAGACAGATACAATTTTATTACTTAAACATGTAATTTAATGGTGAATTAATTAGGCGCGTTAAGAAAGGAGTGATTTGGTCGTTGTTTCTAAAAATATCTATTGTCTGAAACTTTTTAAATATATGATATCACTAGCTGTACCCGGCATGCGTTGCAATGCTACGTAAATGAAATTTTTTTACTAGGAACCCTCACGGGCGTCCCCAGAACACCGTCCCAAAGTTTCGTTACAATCCTTTACAATCTGATGAATGGTTTCGGAATGCATAGACAACAAACATACATAGACATACATTGATTTTTATTTATATAGATTTGTGTTGTCAAGTGTACGATGCGTTGTCGTGTCGAAGACTGTCCAAGTTTATAACGTGATGCCGGCGTGTCGAAGACTTAGGTTTAGATTTGATCCAAGGATTTATTTGGGTAACTGTACAATTACAATTCAAGGCTGTTTATACTCTTAAAGTAACTACATCATCATCATAACAGCTCATCTACGTCCCCATCGAGAGGCTGGAGTCTACCCTACGTTAGGGTGTTAAGGCTATAGTTAACCAAGCTGGCCCAGTGCTGAGTGGTCGACTTAACATACATCTTTGAATTTCTTCGCAGATGTATGCAGGTTGCCTCGCGATGTTTTCCTTCACCGTAGGAGCGTTGGCAAATGTACATAATATTAAATTGAAAAAATGAAAAACACATTGGTACATGCGGTCTAGAACCCCGAACCTTCCGATAAGAAGGCAAGTGCCGAGTCCATAGCGCCACCGACGGCGACGCTCCAAAAGTAACTCACCTAATTGAAAAATAATCGTTGCTGAAAATTTTCAATTCGTATTGTCGTGTAATTTGCAATTATTCATTTATTTCTGCATAGTTCCAACTGCCTTCTGTATTCTTCCGTTTAGGATTCTTCTTTTATGACTGTCTGAACGGGATTGCCGTATGTAGGTCATCTATTGCTATTTGGGTATGAATTATTTGTTATGTTTATGTATTAATGTCTCTTGTACAACATAATATTTTGTAACTGCTTCATGCTGTGATCATTATCATTTTGTGAGCAAGGGCGTAGCCAGGTACGGGCAGGAACAAGAAAAGACCTAGAAGGGCGGTATGCCTAAAAGCACACCTGTTAAGCAAAAGCAATGTTGCATGCTGTGTGTGTGCCGGCCTAGAATAGCACCAACCCATCTCTTCCATGTGTCGTACGAGGCGACTAAGGGAGATATGGCTTTTAGGAGACGGGCAGCAGCGTCTCCTTAGATCTCACCCCACTGCGATCGCCTACCCGCCTGCCAAGCGTGGCGATTATAGCAAAAACCCCAATATGAATCACACACAAATAAATCGGCCCCTAGTCCCCGGCAGCCCTCCTATGCCTAGCTACGGTATCGGCTATGGTAACGGTAGGGCAGGGGGTCTCAGTAGGTAGGCCCCCAACCAGGTGGACCGACGATCTGGTAAAGGTCGCGGGAAGCGGCTGGATGCAGACAGCACAGGACCAATCGTTGTGGAGATCCATGGGGGAGGCCTATGCCCAGCACTGGGCGTCGTGCGGCTGAGATGATGATGATGAATGTTGCGTCTAAAAATTTATTCCCGTTATTATTTGTTTTTCATCTTTACGACGCAGTAACCTAAAAAAGTTTAAAAACAACGATAAAAACAATATACACTGACCTTCAAAAGTAAGTACCACACATTTAAAATCGCAATAACTTTTAAAGTGGGCAAAATATATTTTCAAAATAAAAAGTATTAAAAAGACTATTGTATAAAAAACTATAACTTCCAAGAAACCTGACGAAATAAGCTGAAAATGTTTTTTGTTTGAATCCTTTAATTTATCTCTTGTAGTTTAGGGAAAAATATAATTTTAAAAGTGTAGTACTTACTTTTGAAGGTCAGTGCATTTTCGGTTTTTATTTGCCTGGATAAATGATATCCTGGGCAAGAATACACCGACTCCCCTCTGAAAAATCTCGGCTACGACTATATATTCTAGGGTTTTTTGGCCTTCCCCCAAAACAGAACCCTGGCTACGCCCCTTCGGTGTGAGTGTGAATTCATTGCCTATATCGAGCTGTGTGATGATAGAATGTGTTATTATTATGTTAAACAGCTTTTCAGGGTTAAACACTAGGTTCTATATTAGATTATTCTATACATGTTAATATTAATTTATAATATAAATGATCTCAAGGTATAACTGTAGTCTGTTGTTGTCTTAAATAAAATAGTTTCTTTTAAGGACATTCTAAAAATGAAATTCATTACATCATATCTAAAATTGGTATTTTAGATAGATTTTTAATAGTATTGTTTGTGCCGACATCAATAGTTGTTAGGGATGCCACAAAACTTAGAAAAATTATCGACAGGTAGTTCCGATAAGGAATAAGTACTATTACTATGTACCTTAGTCTTTAAGTGCCAAATGCACGTCGAAAATTTTCTGTTTCTCTGATTCCAGTCATGTAATGTTTATTTAATCTCCAAAACTACGTGGTTTGATGGGCTGCAGTTGACATGAAATTTGTGGAGAATAATTGAACGCACAACGAATATACATGATAATTAATTAAGCATTACACCAACCCGTGGGGCCGTACGTATATATTAAGGGATTTGTCAACCAATCGAGCGCGCGTTTCCACTGCACTGAATCTACGAATAGTTATTGTCTATCTAAGTAAACCGGGAGGTTATTGTCTAAGAAAAAATCTATCACGATCGCCTTGAAATGTACTAGTAATTGCGGCGTCAATAAAAGACTGTGTCGACCGTCTGATAAAAATTATAATGGATGCATTTTAACTGTCAAAATTGAAAGCGATCGCGATAGATTTTTGTTGCACAATCAAGGGGCCGGTCATGCAAGTTGACGTAGGAAGAAAAACAGTTTTCAGGATACATTAAATAATGTAAATCAATCTGTCAAAAATCAGTGAAATTAGGCTCTTTTGATCAGGTTACTGTCATAAAAAAAAGGTGCTACCATATAAAAATCTATTATCATGCCGTGTATAAATGATATAAGTATTTCGTTATTAAAACTTTAAACTTAAATTAAATTATATATTATAAAAACACAACTTATTTCTTACAAGAATCCCTATCTTTCTTTAAAATAATCTCCTTTTGCACGAATACAGATAGTCAAACGTTTGGTAAAATTTGTCACAATTTTCCGTACCTCCTTAACATATATTTTGAACCACTCGTGTGTAAGACTAGCCTTCAGGTCATCAACAATTCTATGTGGCGTAATGCAGGTCCTTACCTCTAAGATGGACCATAAACTGTAATCTATTGGATTTAAATCAGGCGAGTAGAGTGGCCATTCTTTTTAAGCTTATGAAATCGGGTAAATTGCTTTTGCACCACTGTTGAACACTTATGGCTCTGTGAGCTGAAGCAGTCTTGTTGGAATATCCATGGATAGTTACCAAAGTGCTGTTGTGTCCAAGGAAGAACTACAGATTCAAGGATGTCTCGTCGATAAGTTTCTTGGTCAATTTTGATACCATTTTCAACAAAAACTAGGGGAATTTTGCCAGTGGTGCAAATTGCACCCCAAAACATTACTGTTTTCGCTTTTTGGCAACTTGGAATAACTGCAGTAGCTCCAGGACGAGCGCAAGACCAGATCCTGCCATTTTGGTGATTATTGGCTTGTTCCATCAAAAACAAATTTTCATTGAATAATACGATATTTTTCCAATTCGAACCAGCGGAGCGTTGTTTGAGCAAACGACATCTTTCAAGGCGAACTTTTTTGTCTTTCTCTGTAGGCAATTAGGCTCTTCCGAGTTTATAGGGTATCAATTGAAGATCATATTTCTCTATACACTGCATGGTACACCGACTTATCCCCAAGTCTCGCGACATTTTTCTCACCATGGTTGTGGGTTTCGGGCTAATCTTTGTTTAATAATGTGTTTATTCTTACAAGTTCGAACAGTCCGTTTACGTCCTCTCCTAGGAAAGTCATCGATATTGCCGAGCTCAACATAGCATTTAATTGTCAAAGAAACTAGCTGACGACTAACACCAAGAATGTTTCCTATCTCAAACTGCCGTTTTCCACGCTCATACAATAAATTTATCGCTCCATGCTGCTGTGACATGGCGTCATAAATATATTTTAACCATTTTTGACTAACAAATACTATTAAAATGGCGCCACTAAATGTGAAAACAAGAAATTTAAACAAAAGAGAACGCAATGCATTCCATTTTTGAGATAATATTTTTTAAATTTTGTCAACGTCATTTTGGGCCACGGTGTATTAATGTTTTTTTATAAAGACAAAACTCTTAATGTCTTGAGACATGTATTTGAAATTATTCTATGATATGATTATTTTATGATTCTCCGCAATATTTTCTGTCTAAGATAAAAGTATTTATTTTTTTATTTATTTCAGTTTATTTCCATAAGGTACACCAGTATTTGTTTACACATTTACTTAAATTAAGTACTATACTATTTAACATTTATAGATAAGTGTCACAAATTTTTAAGGTGAACACTACATGATTAAAAACCTAGACAAACATACTATTTAAATAAACATTAGACATTACAAAAAAAACTAATCGGAACCTTACGCTACGCTGATTTTTCCCTCCAGGACGTATAGAGTTCAGTTTTTTACAGTCTTCTACAGTTCTTGTAGGCACTTTCACATTTTCGTAAGTTGTCAAACCCGTAAACGCCAACGCTACGAAAGGGATACACAACCGATATCAAAGAACATTCTTAAATTCTGCCATAAGAGAGAAACTCAAACATACTGTCCACAACGAAGAACACGTAAATAAGTTATGAAAACTTGAGCGTAAAATAAAACCGTGTCGTGTCGACCCGTGGACACGGGCAAAATTAGCGGAAGCTTCGCACATGTGCCTCGTGTAGAGCAACAGGTGGCCGCCATACTTATTTCTATAATTACCTATCATCTACGCGATCGTACTGTGGGTCCCGTCGTTAAATCCGACGATTTCGGGAATCTGGGACATTCGATTCGGCCCGCGATGATTCTCTTATGCAGTGAAAAATATGTCACTATACGGGGTTGGTGCAGCTTGTACCGCCCGTCGTCGGCCAGTCTCCGTCGAAACATTTTGATGGTAGATTCCTCCATTTTTAGTGTTATAGGATCACTTTGTTGTCGGTCTGTCCGTCTGTCTGTCAAGACCTATTTTTCGCGGAGACGCGTAGGGATATCAAACTGAAATTTATATCAAATACTCGGGTGTAGGGTCTCTTGTAGCTGTGAAAAAATCATTCTTGTAAGTCGCATATTTTACTATTTCACAAGGGAATCAACACCTATAGGGTACTTTCTGTTGACCTAGAAACATGGATTTTGGCAAGAAGCAATGTTACAGCATATGTTAGAAAAATCTCAATGCCGTAAATGTGCAGTTAGACACTTATATACTCGTACTTACATAACTTTGTACGAAAGCTTTGGTGCGCGAGTCGATCTCCTTTTAGTCAGTTATTTTATAGTTACCGCATACCATCAGGTCTGCACGCTTATGTGCCATCCATGTTTATAAAAAAAGCAATAATCCAACCATCTATTACCGAACAATATGTTTCAGATAGCGAGCTAATGTTAAAATAATCACTAAACGCAACGGAGGTAGGTAATCTATTAATAGGCTAACGAGAAAATTACAGAGCGCCGGCGAAGCCTGCCCGGGGGCGAAACAATCATTGCAGAGGGGGATTATACAATTTTGTTTTGCTGCGCAAACACGAAATGGATGTATTACTAATTGAACGATTTGGCTTTAAAAATCAATAGCCTCTTTCTTTCATACCTGCAGAAAAAAATAAAGTTTAATATGAAGATTAAGGTACGTGAAGTTGCATGCTGTGTGTTTACATGTAGAAGAAGGATCGTGACTGCTCTCCTTCATGTATACTTAGAGAAAGAAAGAAACTTTTATTGACCTAAACGACATAAACTGTCGACGACATAAACTGTCATATCTTTGTCAGTTGTCAAGTTTGACAACTGAAAGGGACAAGTTTTGGAAATGGTTAGGTACTTGTAAACAATACAATAGAAAAAATAATTTTTAATTTTGAAATTGGAACTATTTGCCAATATTACTGAGTATGTATTACATTCATTTGTTTTACGATTTGGTGGCAAATTGAATATTGTCTGAATCACGTCAGCATAAATTTATCGGGTGAAGATTTTCGTGCAACGATTTTTTATAACTTTCGATGTCAGTTAGGTCAACAAGAAAGTTATGATAGACTTCGATTCGCCTTCCATGATGAAGCACCATCTCGTGCCACTGTTTTAAAATGGTTTAATGAGTTTCAAGGTGGTCGCTCCAATCTTACTGCTGGTCTGCTTTTACTGTGACGACTGAAGATAAGATCAGTGCTGTGCGGCGTATGATAGAGACTGACAATAGAGTGACCTATCAGCAGATTCGGACAAGCTTAGGATCGGTATGAGTCAAGTGCAGAAAATCTTCCATGAACAGTTAGCGGTCAGGAAGCTTTGTGCCTGGTGGATACCTCATAATTTGACGGAGGCCCAAAAACTCCGTCGTGTTGATTGGTGCCGTGAAATGGTTCAAAGATTAAACGGAGGTTACTCAAATGCTGTATTCGACATGACGAAAGGTGACAGGTGACGAAAGCTAGATTTACTATTATGCTCCCGAAACCAAAAGACAGTCTGCTCAGTGGGTGTTTCCTTCTGAGGAGTTGCCAACTAAAATGAAGCGAGGACGTAGCGTAGGAAAAAAGATGATGGCCTCGGTCTTCGGAACGACAGGTCGTTACGCGACAATTGTTTTAGAGCGTCGAAAAACAGTTACTGCAGAGTGGTACACTAACAATTGTTTGCCACTTGTCTTGGAAAAGTTCGGGAGAAACGACCTCGCAGTAAGATCCCCCTTCACCACGCCAACGCTTCGTCGCACGCCGCCAGGCGAACGATCGACTATTTGGCGACGTCAGACGTAGAATTATTGGGTCACCCGCCGTATAGTAGTCTCGATTTTGAAAACGTTTAAGGACGCCGAGGAAGCAGTGGCTGCGTTTCAAAAAGCCGTCGAAGAGACACTAAGGACGAGTGGGCAAAGTGCTTTTTTTATCGGATGCAGCGATGTGTTGATATGAATGGACACTATTTTGAAAAGATATAACTTGCTAGTTTTTTTTATATGCGACTTTGCATTTTCTTTAAAAATGCTAAATAAACTCATTCTTTATTAATTTATTCATCACTTTTTCAATTTATGTAACATTAAAAAAAATAAAGCATTTATAAGTTTGGAAATAATTACTTAAAGCATTTCTTTAAAATCATACTAATATTAATCATAATAATATTGTATTATAAATTATGACATTTCCTGAAAAAGTCACGAAATATCTGTATTGAAAAAACTCCATAGGAGACGTGGCTCTATGTGCTTGAAACTCTTTGCATATTTAGCTTGGAGAGTAAACAACCTAAAAAAGTAAACACTCGAACACACATGGCGAGATTATGCTTTTGGTTTGATTTCATGAAGTACCTACTACGTCTAGCTTGAAATCGAACGTCGGTACTTACATACAACTTAACTAAGTTTCCTAGACAGTTACCTAGACCATAACAAAACTGTGCAATAATATCCCAACTTATCTGCGATATCCGCACACTCTCTAGTCGAACTACAATGGACCAACGCATCTGTCTTGTTTTTTTTTACCAGCGATCTGTGGGCGCGGGGAGTCCTTACCTTACACTCGCCCGCATCCAGTGTTCAGTTTCAATTACCCCGCTCCGTCGAGGAAAACAGCGCGGGAGGGAGACGGCGACGGGGCACCGCGCGCGCGCGAACGGGACGGCAACACAAACAAATCGCGGGGTCGTAATGCCGTATGTCGTCGCATGACAGATGGCCGTGACCGCAAAGTGGCTGCGCAGGTTATGTTCACTTATTTACCTTCCTGTAGCTTTTGCGTTCAATTGATGCGGTCTTAGACGTTGGCCGCTTGTGGTGCATTCACACTGCACCGCTGCAGTTTTTCGAATAGGATTATTTAACAGGGAGGTGTATGTAGCTGATCAATGTGTCCAGTCATCACAGAAGACCTCCTATATTCTGCATAGTAAGAAGGAAGAGCTCTCTATCAAGATTCAAAAGAGAATATTCAAAGGAGCTTTCTGTCAAGTCATATTTGAATAAAGAATAGGGAATATGCACACCTTATTGTTATTGTATTAGTAAAAGCCTCATTATTAGACGAACAACATAGTAAAGTTATATTTTAAAAAGCTTTAAAAATCGCAGTCATGAAGCTTTCAAGTTGCGGACTAGCCAGAGATCCGACATAGATCATAACGTCATAGTATACGTCCGCCATATACATATTCTATAAACAAAATCATTTACCGCGATTGCTAGGCTCGTATTAATAATTGCAACTCAAGAATGAGATCGATCTTAAGATACTGTTTTTGACAGATGTTCCATACATTAAACGTCAAAACTGCAGCTTAAGATCGATCTCAACTTTGAGACGCGTTCATTAATACGAGCCAGTGTTCCATTGGTTAAGCCTACTCGTATGTCCGATGAGGCGCCTATTGAATTAGTTTATAAAGTCACCTAACACCTCCCAATCAGAAGAATAAAAAGAATGAAGTCCAAGACAGTGTAAGTCTGATATGTCAATTTCAGAATTGTATAAAATTTTTATTCCTACCCGCATACGCGCAAAAGATGAAAGCATAAAGGATGCGCAGGATTCTATTGATGTATGAAAAGTGTTAGGTCATTGAAATGGCTGTGAGCCTGTAATGAAATAGGTTTGGGTAAATGCGCAGTTCGTAGCTTTGTACCTACACCGGTTGAACCTACATACACTGCCACAATACATTTACAGCGATATACATTTCGGAACAAATTTTGATTATTCATCATCATCACTTTCAGTCATATACTGCCCACAGTTACTGTATGGTGTAAAAGAAGAGTTCCTCTACCAGGATCCACTGGCCCGATCCCATAGGAGATTTCCCTAAAATCATATGTACCTACACCACAATCCCCAAACTAACGCTAACTAAACTGTATTCACAGTATAAATAAAAAAGCCAATGGGTCTACTCACTACAAAAAAAATCAGGTTAGGTCTTGCGTGGAATATTGCTCGCACCTTTGGGACGGCTCCGCTCAGTACCTCCTCGATGCTCTGGACAGAATGCAGCGTCGCGCTGTTCGCATAATTGGCGATGTAAGGGCAACTAATACCCTCGAGCCTCTACAACTTCGTCGTGACATCACCTCACTTAGCGCCTTTTATCGTATGTTCCATGGGGAATGCTCTGAGGAGCTCTTTAACCTAATCCCTCCCTCTCTATTGCTTAACAGAAACACGCATAAGGGCCATCGGAGTCATCCTTACACTGTATCCTCTTTTTTACACCGTACCTAGAAATTCCAAGATTCTTTCTTCTCTCGTTCATCTCACACTTAGAATTCTCTACCTGCGCGCGTGTTTCCTCTATCCTACAACATCGGTTCCTTCAAAAGATGCCTGAAAAAGCATCCGCCGGGCCGGCAAAGCGCGGGCAGGTAGGCGTGGATGTCGTCCCACCTCTATCTGTCAACTCATTTGGACCTCTTTCACCGCTTAACATCAGGCGGGAGGAGGTCATTTGCCGGGCCCTCCATAAAAAAGTGTGGAAGGGACATTGCCTGCTAAATATGTCGAATGAAGGGTCATTCGAGGTAGGTCCTAGATCTTCAAGATCTGATCCCCCTGACGCACGAGCTGAGCGGCAGACCTGTGTGTAAGGACCACCTTTTTTTAGGGCGGGGGACCACGTTGGTCAGACGAGTTGGCATCGCTTGGGGTTTCCCATCTGATCGCAGTTGTAATTCTGACAAAATACTTTAGTCGATTCCTACGACTTACGACACGAGAAGAGAGCTGCGATGTATTCTGAATCCGTCACTGCACTGACCTTTATTTTATTACGGGCTTAAAGAATATACAGGATTACTTTTTTATCGCCCTGGAAAATTTTAGGGACGCTTTAGGACACGGTAGTAGAATTATTTAAATATTAATTTAAAAAATAACTCACCTATTTAATTTTCTCAAATAAGTATCCAAAAAATACTGATACTGAAAAAGTACTGGGGTGATAAAAAAGTAACCCTGTATACATATAGGTATCTCCTCTATTTGTTCGTAGAACGAGAACAAGATAGACAGGGAGATAACAAGCCAATTTCATGTCTTGCTAAAAGAAAATCGGCCGAATGCGAGTTGGACTCGTGCACCGAGGGCTCCGTAAAAACTTATCTAAGTATATATAGTAGTATACTTTTCAAGTTGGAGCCAAATTTTGTTTACTTGTTCAAACAAGCAAACTGAAAGGCTTTTACTATCGATCCAATCTTGAAATCGCGAAAAAAAATCCTTAAATGTCCAAAATCCCCTGAACCTATAGATGTGATAGAATAGCTGATTTTTTTTTCGCGATTTCAAGACTGATTCCATAGTAAGCTGTTAAGTTTGCTTGTCTGAACAAGCACACAAAATTTGGTTCTTGCTTGAAAAGTAACCCTGTATACTTTCCAACTACATACTGACGGTTTTGTTCAGAATGCGCCATAAGACCTTCCTTCTTGACAAATTTCATGATTATGGTCAACTATAAGTTTTGATTCCCTTGTGAAATCGCTTTGTGAAAATATACGACAAAAAAAAACAGTCACACATCATTTGAGCGCGTTGAACAACAAGTATGACTTATTTTGCAGCTGCAAGACACCGTAGGTATTTAAGTAAATTTAAGTAAGTTTGGCGCCATAATATCAATGTATATATGCTGTATTTCGACAATTAGAGGTAAGATAGTTAGTTCCTCAGATGTTGAGGAGTCCAGGTGAAGATCACTTCTACCTCTTCGTCACTTATCATCAGGCGAGATGGAGGCCAAGATCTTTCCTGTTGTGCGTAAAAATATACTGAGACCTATGATGGCGTTCGCTAATTTCTTTAATCATCATAAACACCTCCGTGGTCTAGTGGTTGAGACCACCGGGTGTTGATCGGGAGGTCCGGGGTTCGATTCCCGATAGGGGCAGAAGTTTTTCTGCTCGGTTTGGTTGGTGGTAGGGCTTCTGAGCCCGTCTGGCTAGCTACCACCGTCTTACCTAAGTTTGTCGCCATAATAGCATTGTAGCATTTATAGCATTGTTGTGTTCCGACAATTAGAGGTAAGACAGCCAGTTTCCTCAGATGTGAGGAGTCCAGGCGAAGCTCGCT
Source organism: Schoenobius gigantellus (assembly GCA_963935595.1). Taxonomy (NCBI): domain Eukaryota; kingdom Metazoa; phylum Arthropoda; class Insecta; order Lepidoptera; family Crambidae; genus Schoenobius; species Schoenobius gigantellus. The sequence continues at coordinate 5,517,526 of OZ012555.1, read as the reverse complement.
TCCATCTTCGGCCTTATCGTCACTTACCATCAGGTGAGATGAAGGCCAAGAGCTTCCCTGTCGTATGTAAAAAAAAACGATGAAAGAAAATTAAACAGACAAAATATGGGGCTATCGAACCGCGCTCTGTACACTTAGTGGCACGAAAAAGACCTTACACAAAATGTTCATGTCAATGAAAGTATTTAATTACGATTAAATTATAAAAGAAGCAAGAAATGAATAATAATTGGTAGTAGGCCACGGACCTAAAAAAAGACGGACGGAACGTTGAATCAAGAATAACAAGAATAGAATAATAGTAATAGTATATTACCGTGACACAGGCCTCTCTCAAACCAGTAAGCCTACTCTCGAACCATTTCCAATCGATCGACATTGAGATTGTGATTTTTTGGACGCCTGATTTTCTACATTGGCACAAAATTGGAACCATTTGTGGTGATTTTGAGTGAACCAAACTCGGTGCTATCTAATTTTCTCAAAATACGGATCCACTTTGTCGTTAGTGATGTTAAATAAGCGTATGAAAAATCACAATCTCAATGCTGATCGATTGGATTTGGTTCAAGAGCAGATAGATAGATAGATAAACAATTTATTTGCATCATTATTAACACACAAAGAACATATAAAACATAATACAAAATGAATTAAGAGTACAATAACCATATGAAATACAATACTATAAAAATACATCTTGATAGATTATTGTGTGTCACAGCGATGCAAATAGGCTAAAGCTCAGCGATGTATTTGCCTTAGATACTAAAGCAAAACGCTGATTTTCAGCTTCTGCCCAGATAGCAGGTACGAGAACGCGAAAACAAAAACCGACTATGTTAATATTATTATTATTTGCACTTATAAAAATATTATTATCATTTACACTTATATCAACAAAAATGCAGGTCTAAAGTCTAACATAAGCATAAAATAAGAATGCTCATTACAATATAAAATATTAAAAAAAATATAAAAAATAATTGGTTTTATGAAACGACGATGCTACTAAAAATACATTACAAGTAAAAAAAATAAGTATGCAATAGTCTAAATAAGTAAGTAATAACTATTACTAATTAGGGTTCTGACCATAAGACGTACTTATCCCACCGTCAAGACGACCAATTGTGTGCATACCTAAACCTTGCAAACTTAATAAGGCTGATTTAATAAGTTTTTTAAAGGTAAGGTTTGACTTCACTTGCCTTATTGGAGGGGGTATATCGTGCCAGCACTTAGTCGCTTAATGACGGAAACTACCTGTGAAGTTGACAGTGCGGTGAATTTGATATGCCAGCAACGGCCGAGTCGATCTACCGACGCCTGATCCACATGTACTGTGAGATGTTAACATTTTTAACTTGTTATAGAGATATTCAGGCTTTTTAAATTTCATTAAGTCAAACATAAGAACTGCCAGATGTAGGCGTCTACGTGAAACCATATTCAATAGCGACGCTTTATTTAAATATGGTGACACATGAGTCCGCGGAGAAATATTAAAACAAAAGCGTGCACAGGCATTTTGTACACGTTGTATCATCCTCTGAGTTTTAGAAAGCAGTCGGGGACCATACACTAAATCGCCATAGTTTAGTACCGATAGAACGAGAGACTCGCATAGCATGATACGACATTTTTCTGTTAAGTAATTGCGTATTTTATAGATAATTTTTAATCTATAGAAGCAATTCCTAACTAAGCCCAATACATGGCCCTCAAATCGCAAGGCATCGTCAAAAAGTATTCCAAGGTTTCTGGTTTCACTAGCACGTTCAATATTAGAACCCAATATTTGAAGCTTAGGATTACATACATTGACTTTTTCAATTTGTTTTTTTGTACCTAAGACCATAAACGCAGATTTTGTTGGATTCAAGACGAGTGCATTGTTAATCGACCAAGAAGCTATAGCATTTAGATCTTTACTCATGCTACGCAGAGCATCAGATATTTTATCAGGATTTGCTGATATATACAATTGGACGTCGTCGGCATAACAATGAAACCTACAATGCTCAATCACCGATGGGAGATCCGCACTATAGATGATGAACAACAAGGGGCCCAGTATGGAACCTTGGGGAACTCCACGATTAATCGACCTTGTTTGCGATATCAGATATGAGCCGTCCTCCTTTCGGAGTCTAACTGATTGATACCTACCACTTAGATAGCTATCAAAGAAACGTAGTGCATGAGGATCAAGACCATAGAATGATAACTTTGACAATAGTAGCGGTATGTTTAAACTATCAAATGCGCGAGAAAAATCAAGTAGCGTAAGTACAGTAGCCCGTCCTACATCCTGATCCACAAGTATATTGTCAGTCACATCAAGGAGTGTTGTTACAGTTCCACGACTCTTTCGGAAACCCGATTGAAAAGACGGTAGAATTTTATAAGTTTCAACATATGTCATGAGCTGAACAAAAACTGCCTTTTCCAAAATTTTTGATAAAAATGGCAAAATGCTGATAGGCCTAAGGTCCTTGAGTTCCTCCGCAGGCTCAACTTTAGGCAAAGGTGTCACCAACGCTAGCTTCCACTGAAAAGGAAAGATACCAGACAAGATGACTCTATTAATAATGTTAGTAATAGTAGACATGGTTCGAGGAAGAGTAAGTAAAATCATATCTCTACTAATTCTGTCACTTCCAACCGCATTTGATTTTATAGACAAAATATATTTTGACACGTCTTCTTCAGAGACAGTACATAGTTTGAACGCAGGAATCGATAAATCGTATCGATTGAATTCGAAATAGGTTAGTTGCGAAATAGGGACCAAATCGGCACCAAGAACCTTCAAAAAATGACTATTTATGGCGTCCGCATCATTAAAACACTCAGGGAGACTATCACACTTGGCAGGATTAACCGTTATCGTTTCTTTTATATTTTTCCATAACTACTAGTAAGCTTACAGAGCCTATTGCTTAGCATCTATATTTTCAAGACGGATACTCTCAAAGTTCTCTAAGCTCGAGTTGATAGTAGAATGCTAGACTGACTTCGATAGACGAGCTCCTCCCAGGTGTCAATAGGTATATCGACATAATTTTAAAATATGGAACATTTGAAATTGAAAAATTGGAAAACCTAAACGAAATCATTATGAATAATTTATTAGTGGGCCGGTTATTTATCGGCGTTTCGTTTATGTATTATTTACGAGTGCTCTAAAAATAAAGTTGCATGCCGCGGTAGCGCCTGTCTGCCGCTATGAGAGCAATTTTCCACGCGGTACCGGCGGCACACTAGGAGAAAAGTTATTTTAATAAAGTGTCAGAAAATACAAAAAAATCAGGATATTGTTACAGGCGAGACACAAGACCCCAATGATGTACGGCGCCCCGTCCATCCTGAGAGGTATGCAAGAACATTTCTGGCGTTGCTATTGAATACAAATTAATGTTTCCGTATTTAAGTATAAAACCCTTCCAAGAATAAGTCATGCATTATAAAAAAGTGACGAAAACAAAGAAATAATAAATGCCTTCAATGTGCACCACAGTGTAACGAGAAGGAACAGGACTATGATTAAATTATGGTTAATTAAAAAAACCTTAGGTAGTTACGCAATAATTACAGCTTTCGTTGGGCTGGTTACAGCTTAGCCTCGTAAATAAAACAATTTGTTCTCGCCAGAGTTACAAGTCATTTATCGAGTTGGGCGCGTATGACTTCTATACTAATATTATAAAGAGGAAAGATTTGATTGTTTGTTTGTTTGTATTGAATAGGCTTCGAAACTACTGAACCGATATTGATGAAAGTTGGTATAGGGATAGTTCGAGGACATAGGGTAATTTTCCTAGAGGAAAAAAATCCCACGGGAAAACAAAAATAACGCGGGCGAAGTCGCGAGCGGAAAGCTAGTCTTTTATAATTTTGATTAGTGCGAAATATCGTCAATTCCCTTTATTTTAAAACAATAGACGTTTTAATAACAAAAACAATTATATTTTTTTATACAACTAAGTTGGCAAACAAGCAACTGTAAGTGGTAACAGTCACCAATAGTACATGTGGTTTCTGTGAGATTCGCAGCAAATCTGCAACCTCCACAAGAACCACAGTCACACAGTGTACTTTGCCAACTTGTCACATAAGATGTAAAGTCACGGTACCAACTTTGCCAACTTGTCACATAAGATGTAAAGTCACGGTTTAATTATAAGACAAACTCAACTTAATATAAAAAACTCACTCCGTATAAGAAAAGTTTTAACACAGTAGATATAAATCTTTTTTGCAATTCGACATGCATTCACGTTCTGTACTCACCAAACAGAAGTTTGTTGGTTTGGTGAGTACCGAGTACAGAACGAATTCGAAATGCATTCAGCATTTTGAATTCGCAAAAAAGACTCACGACATCTAACGTGTTAAAACTTTTTTCTCTACTTTCGCTATCGTGATATCTTGCTCCCAGTACGCAATGAGCTTGTGTACAATCAGACCCACATGCCCGATGCATTAACATAAACATTTCGCCAATTACACAAAAAGCTTTGCATGCAAATTATTCGTGACACGTAGTTGTAATGTTGCACGCTTATTATGCGTTTTTGCAATTCTCCTATGCTAATGGCATCATTTTAGAGCCTATACGACATAATTGTAGCGTACTTATTCTAATTCTGTGTATTATAAAATAATTATGGCGTTTAGATTGAGAAATGAAGGCAAAATGACGATAGAATGACGTGTACTTAAGTATTTTCTTACGTACGACAGGGAAGCTCTTGCCTTTATATCACCTGATGGTAAGTGACGATAAGGCCGAAGGTGGAAGCGAGTTTCACCTGGACTCCTCAACAGCTGAGTAATTGTCGGAACACAACAATGCTATAAACATTGTTATTCCGGCGGCAAACTTACAATGTTAATAACATTGTTACCATGGTGACAGACTTGAAGAGTTTGGTGGCGCATTGGCGCGTACGCTCAGCGAACGATTGCTAAGGTTAAGCAACGTTGGTTGCGGTCAGTCCTGTGATGGGTGACCAAAATACCAAACATGTCTTCTCGAGCTTCTCCCTGCTTCGGTAGGCACGTCAAACAGTGGTTCCTGCGCCTGATTTCGCTCCGCTCGTGTCGACTAACCATCCCATCGGACTAGGCGAGTGAAGGAACAGAGTGCCCTGCGTTTGCGCCGTCACTGCGCTGGTGCACTATAATATCTCCTGCTCAGATGGCTGGTCTCTGTTGGAATTGGCCGCCGTGACCGGATATCGGTTAGGAGGACATTATTATTATGGTGACAAACATCGATAAGACGGTGGTAGTTAGCCACCGAAAAAACCAAGCAGAAAAACTTCTCCCCCATGGAGAATTAAACCCATTGATTTACTACCAACACGCATGAACGTTCGAAAAGTGGGCCGGTAAAGAACTGCTCAATCGCGACTCGTGCAGTTCTTTTCCATAGTAAGTGATTAGCTGTCGACACGTCAACATGCCAAATGTAAACAAGCGAGTACAAATGTATAGACGATTAGGTGACAGATTTCAAGCGCGTTTTTGTATGAACTGCTCTATCCACGTTTGGTAGTAAATCAATGATTAAACCCCAGACTTTTACATCAACACCGAGCGGTCACAGCCACGAGACCACGGAGGCGGCTAGGGCCGTCATCAATTTCATCCAAGCAGTCAACCAAACGTCACAAAGTGTTTATTCAAAAAAGACAGGAACAAGGTAATAATACGCGTGGCGGTGTGGCGTTACATCAAACGGGCCGGGTGTGATGTGAACCGGTGTCATCCGACGCCGGCGACAACACGACACCTCTGGGCTGTCTAATTTGGACGAAGGAGAGTTCGGTAGCTTTTTCCACAAGTGGTGTCGATTGCAGCCATCGACGTTTTATCGTTAATCGAGTCATCGTGGTTATAGACACATCGGGGCTATTGTTTTGAATCGATATAAATTTTTATTTACATCACCGCTGGGGTCGCGAACAAGGATACGGCCCATATAGGTCCTTATTCTGCTAGGGGTAATGGCGTGTCAATAACGCTTTAATAACATTGCTTTTGAGACAGTTATTGTTGGTGAGCGTCGGTGGCGCTGTGGACTCGGCCCTTGCCTTCCAATTAGGAGGTCCGGGGTTCGAGACCGCCATGGATCAATGTGTTTTTTGTTTTCGAATTTCATATGTATATTTGTGCGATGTTCCTACGGTGAAGGAAAACATCGTGAGACAACATACATCTGCGAAAAAATTCAAAGGTGTAACCAATCCTCACTAGGCCAGTGTGGTTGAATAAGGCTTAAGGATCCTTAATAAGGGTAGGCTTTTGAGCCCCTTTACACCCCCCCCCCCCCCCCCCCCCGCCCATGATATACATGCTGTATCCGCCCTCGATATGAGCTGTAATGATAATTAAAAATCTACAACAACGACTACCTTGTTCATTTTATAAAATTTAAAGTACCTAGTCAGCTTTAAAAAAATGTTACAAATATAATACAAGAAATTAAGAAAAACTTACTATGCCAAACTTGGTTTCAATAAAATCAGTAGTTCATTTGAAGATAAAAGTGTAAACATATTTAATAAATTACCCCAGGATATTGTTGAATTACCAATTAATTAATTCAAAGCCGAAGTGAAAAAGGTTCAATGAAGAAAGGCCATTACAGCTAAGAATGCATGCTCGCTCAGTCTAATCTGCTCGCTCGCACGTTTTGTACTGTTTGCTTTAGAAATTACCTGATGTTTTTTAATGTTTATATCCATACTAATTTATCTAATATATAAAAATCTCGTGTCACAGTGTTTCTTATCGAACTCCTCCGCAACGGCTAGACCGATTTTTATTATGAATATTTTTGTGTTTGGTAGGTCTGAGAATAGGTTGTAGGCTATATATTTCATACCCCTAGGTGATAAAGGTGGTTCCCTCCACATTTTTTTTTACAATAATTATGGCGAAACGTAGTTCGCGGGCGCAGCTAGTACTATAGCATATTACTAATATAAGTTGCATACACACTCAATAGCAGCTAGTACTATAGCATATTACTAATATAAGTTGCATACACACTCAATAGCAGCTAGTACTATAGCATATTACTAATATAAGTTGCATACACACTCACTAGATAATAGAGCGTTGGTGGCGCTGTGGACTCGGCACTTGCCTTCCAATCGGGGGGTCGGAGTTCGAGACCCACCATGTACCAATGTGTTTTTCGTTTCGAATTTCATATGTACATTTATCTGACGCTCCTACGGTGAAGGAAAACATCGTGAGGCAACCTGCATACATCTGCGAAGAAATTCAATGATGTATGTGAAGTCGACCAATCCGCACTGGGCCAGCGTGGTTGACTAATGTCTAAACACCCTAACATAGGGTAGGCTCGAACCCCTCGGTGGGGACGTATATGAGCTGTGATGATGATGATGACACACTCAATTACTCTCAAAGATACACATAAGTCGTCGTAGTTACTAACGATAGGTAAACTTTACTTACAATAATATATCTGTAAATTCTTTTATACAAATGCGTATTTATAACTGCTCTGAAATGCCAACAGGAACGAACACTATACATATTGCATCAATCAATTCATTCATTCAACAAATACAACTTCACCTATTGCTGTGTTTCGGACGTGAATTATGATTTAAGCTTTTTAAGCCAATTGAATATTAGGATACGAGACATGATAGGTGTGAGCGATGCTTTTTCGTATCGACAAATTGGTCCCAGACGAGTCCCTCGAAGCACCCCAGAGGGCAACGGAGGACGCGGGTACAGCCGGTGCACACGCACTCAGACGGCGGGACAAAGAGCGTTTACCAAGTTTTATTGGATTTTATACCTACGGTAGCCATGGATCTGAGGGGTTACAACTTGTAAATAGTAACATGCAAAAGACTTAAAAAAATAATCATAATGATGTTTTGGTTTAACGAGTTTTAAATAAAGACGTAACTACATACGTCATTATATTTTTTACATTATTCATTAGTCTTTCTTTCTCTGTTTTAATTAATTATTTTTCCTAAGACCATGGTGCATTTGCATTGAAAAATTAGATGGAAAAATTTGTGAAAATCGATATCATACTCGTACATACAATACACAATTCTTATCAATTAAATTTTTTGCACGCTGTAAATATCAATATTTTTTCCAAAACCAAAAGGGTCTTCGATAAAGAGCATTAAATTCGCATCTAGATCAAGGTTATTATTTGAATATGTAATTAGGTTAATACACCGTTAAGGTAGGACTGAGTTTTGCTATATTGCTATTTCTTGTGTCTGCGTGCTGGATCCTGAATAATCTCTGCCAAAAGGGCAAAGGGCGCAGGGCCGCAGCCGTGGGGCTCAGTGTCTGCTCCCGCCAAATCATTTACCTATTCTAATAACGCGTTCACGGTACAGAGGAAATATTGACTATTTAACAATATACATTATTGTGGACGGATTCCGATCGACAATTCTGTGTTTAAAACTAGAACGAAAGCTGCCGTGTCTGCGAGTTGCCAGGTTAGGACCGAGACTGTCACTAGACAGCTGTGTTTGTTGGCATAGAATCCTTCTCAATATCCAGCAACGCTAAAATAAGCTTCAGTAATGTATATTAGGGCATTAGAATTGGATGAATGTGAACATGGTTACTCGATATTAACTCCCCTGAGATCCTATTTTTGAGTCATTCGCATGGCATCGAGCGCTCTTCGAGCGTCGTGTGCTAGATTCCTATAGACTTCTGTTTCTTTTGCGACGTAAATCAATAGGACATTACGACGAAAATCCATATTATTATAATTTTCGTCGAAAGCAAAACGAAAATCAGTAGTAAGCGAACACAAAAATCGCTCGACGACGCCAGAGTCAAAATAGCCGTCCCAAGCGAGGTCACAAAGACAAGTGCCACGTAGAGTACAGGAAGTGCGTTTAATACATTTTTGGCTTCACGTGAGCACCATAATAAAGTTTGTTAATTTGTTCAGCACTCTGCTAGTATCATTGAATTAAATACACGTAAACACTGAAATTGTGCTGGATTGGTACGACCACACATCGAAGTTTTAATTTGTACAGACACACCAACGCTTACGAACGTACAGGCTTAACGAATCAATCAATTAACAGGAGCCTTCTGCGAATAGCCTTTCGTAATCATCTCTTGCTAGCCAATATTTGTTCAGATTAAGGTTTGATGGATTGTTACCGTTTGGACAGGCTCTCGAGTTCTCGACATCTCGCTCCTGGTGTTGACTTGCCCTTAGTAAACAGCACTAGTGTGTGTCAATTAATGGGTGGCGAATTAGAGTTTAGATATACTTTTCTGTGTCTTGGCGTGATGATAGATGATTGAGCGAAAAAACTGATGATTCGATAGTAATTTCTAGAAATGGTATTAGGAGCATAAATTATTGATAAATTAATATTTCATATTATATAGTTTAGAAGCAGAAATTAGTGCACGTATGCACGAATACAGTTAAAATTGATTGCGTCAACAAGGATGAGTTAACCATGAAATTTTGTTAGCCTCATTATTGAAAATATAAATGAAAAATAGCAAAAGATCCTTTTGCTAAATTTAATTTGGGTCCTTTGGGACATATAAACAAAGGCGAAACTTTAATGACACAGTCTTATATTAGTAATAATAAAGTGGAATCAACAATTTTTATTGCTTAATTTTATGAGCTATTGTATGCTAGATGAACCAACGGGAAAGAACGTCAAACGCTGTAGGAATAGTAATTATAATTGTGGAAATATGTACGTTGAGATTATGTTAAGTTGCTTTTCTAATCAATCGAATTAGAATCATCTGAAGTAACCCATCATCAAATTTAAAGACAGCGTTAACAAATCTGATTATATTCCACATTCCCATTGATGTCATCATTTTATTACGAGCGAGAAAACGTTTGACCATAATTAAGACCTTCATGACCCATTTATTATTTTTACGAATTTAACTGTTGGTAAATATATTATGTTAATATTTATCAACTTCGTTTTACTTCGTTTCTTCCACCTTTCTCTAGAATTCTAGATCCATTATATTTAGGACTGGCATATTAAATTTTCTCACTTCCTCATATGCACAAAAGATAAGTTGGCAATTTTTCGTCCCAATTGATGGTCACAGACTAAGGACAAAAGATAGACCGGCTACAGCAAAATTCGATTTCTCAATCTGAAGAGGTACAAATTATTTTTTATCTTGCTCAACATAACAAGCTAATTTGAGTTGTTCTCTTGATTCTAGCACAACTACTTTGGTTTTTGATCTTTTAGATAACTATATAGTACTCGTACGTAAGTACATGATATAATAGAGAGAAAGTTTAAACTTTACTTACTATGATATACATGAGTTTTGATATGCTCCATTCAGATATGTCTAAATTACATTGCTGTTTCTTTATTCTGCCTTTTATGTATGGTGCTAGCGTAGTATACATATATCTGAGAAGCATATGTTGTATTTCCTAGATAAAAGTTTTGAAGTGATCGTACATCGATCAAATACACCTGCGGATTTCAAGAAGCCAAAATGGCGAGGGGATATGATAGATTAGTATATTTAAGTATTTGAATAAAGTATAACATTTAAAATGTGTAGTGTGATAAGTTCCATGTGATTGAATAACTTATTTAAAATATAAAATAACTTAAAATTTTAAACATTTGTCAACATTTAAGGCTCGGATACTTCAGTTTTACGACTTTGTTCTAATCTAAATTATAGAACTATTTTAGTCACTTTAAAACAATGCTTGTACCTAATTTTTATGTCCACGAAAATATAAAAAAATGCATTTGCGGAAACTTTATCGGCCTTTGTATGTTTCATATCAATCTAGTTATAAGGACTATAATTTGTATGTTTCCCTTAAAAATAAAATATGAAAATTCATGAGAATACTTCTGTACTGGATTTCGCCAATCAGTGGGTCCCGAGTTAGACAGTCCGATGAGTTGTGTATGGGATTTTATAAGAAAAGGTCTGGTTGTGTCAAAACCATAAGTTATATAAAAACGCCACAGTTTTTAGTGGTGGGTGACGCTGTGGCCTCGGCACTGGACTGTGCCCCGAGTAGAATCGGGAGGCCCGCGATCGATCCTGCCATGTGCTTTTCGTTTCACGAAATTCATATGTACATTTATCTGACGCTCCTATGGTGAAGGAAAACATGGTGAGGAAACCTGCATACACCTGCGAAGTAATTCAAAGGTGTATGTGAAGTCAACCAATCCGCACTGGGCCAGCGTGGTTTGACTAAGGCCTGATCGTCCTAACATAACTTGTTAGGGTAGGCTCGTGCCCCTCGGTGGGGACGTATATATGAGCGTGATGATGATGATGATTATTTTGAGAGCTCGAGGAAATCCACACACCTTCCATCGAATTGTCATCCTGCGCGAGTATGCATATTGTCACCTCCTAAAGAAGGGAACTTAGGTACTTTACACGATTGATTTGGAATGAAAACCTTCAATGGTTTATATCGAACCGGTCAAAGGCAGTTCTCAAGCCGTGAAAATACTCGAAACGAAACTTCAAAGACAACACGGCATTGTTTTCATAAACGCACTCACTAACGGCGGTCGACGATCCCATTCCAGAAAGGCTACTCTCTAAGCCACAGTCTCTTCGCTTTAGTTGCGAACACGTAACTCGCAGTCAGTACATTACTGTGTATTGCGCCCTCACCACTAAAGGACACCACAGACTAATAGCTCGAAAAACGATATGAGACTGTCAGTTAATCTAATGAGTACCTGAGTCGTCTGCCTGTGTGCCTCTTTCATACTTATTTCAGCCGCCAAGCAGCGATGCTTGCATACTTACTAACCTTAGTTGCGAACATGTAACTCGCAGTCAGTACATTATTGTGTATTGCGCCTGCACCACTAAAAGAGACCACAGACTAATAGCTCGAAAAACGATATGAGACTGTCAGTTTATCTAGTGAGTACATGTATCAGTACCGGAGTCGTCTGCCTGTGTACCTCTATCATGTTTATTTCTGCCGCCAAGCAGCGATGCTTGCATAGTTACTAACTTTAGTTGCGAACACATAGCTTGCAGTCAGTACATTACCGTGTTGCGCTCGCGCCACTAAAGGAGACCACAGACCACCGAAATTTCACGACCAATAGTGCATAGAACTATCGACTGCGGCCTGTTAATGTGTGGCAAACTAGTTTTAGTGTGTGCGGCAAACTTTAGACTGCGAGCCGCCTAACGAGGCCATTAGCTGCGGCGATATAAGAGTTACGCATTCGAAACTTTGATCACGGCTTTAGAGAGTAGCTCTTGAGGCCGTTCAGGATCTCCAGGCTCGCTGTTTTGTTGTCTGGCTCGCCGTAAAATACTCTGTTTACTAACCGTAACACGCCACGCTACGAAGTCGGAGGACGTTATATTTAAAAAATAAAACGCTGATCGTTATTTTCTCGACCTGGCTAAATTCCCGTTACTAAAAAATCTCATCATAAAAGAGTAGAATTTCAACCCCAATATAATAGTCCTAATGAGAAAAGCTCGCTATTTTATGTAAATCTCAATATGTCGCGTCGTTTCTTGTCTGATGTATCCGATAGAATACGTACGAATATGTATTTCTGTACCTTGTTTAATTGTTTGTTAATTATGCGAATACAGCTGGATGTTTATTTATATTTGATGTTTTGAATTTTCTTTAAAAATTTCTAATTATTTTCTTTAGAATTTCTAAGTATTACTTCCATCAATTAAAGATCTTCAGCATTGCGCTTACTTCCCTTTTATTCCTATTACTTCCAGTTTATGCCACAAAAACAACACAAAATAATCCACGCAACAATTAAGAAACTCAAGACCAAACAATAGTTGTGAATTTTTTGGACGACGCGACGATATATTTTTCACCTGCAGATAATTCACGTTGTGTGTAGTAATCGCTCATTGGACAAGGTGCCATTACTCATAATAATACATTCATAAATTAAACCGCGGACTTCATGGCCTTCCCCGCGGAATGTCGCCCTAATCCACAATAAATATGGCCCATAATGATATTCATAACGTGTCGCGGATCGTGGAGGGCCACCGATTTACACTCGAATCGATTCCTCATTTGGACAGGGCCACGAAATCAACGGAGATGTTGTATAATAGTTGATCAAATTAGGACACCAATTAGGACCATTAGGACACCAATGACGGCTAACTCTTAATATTCTATAAAAGTTTTAAGAGTTTCTTTATTGCCGCGTAATACGTTTCTAATTTTAACCGACTCCAAAAAAGAGGAGGTCCTTAATTCGTCGTTATTTTTGGGTGTACGTCACGCAATTACTCCGCCAATTGTGAATCGATTTTCAAAATTCTTATTGTATTCGTTGGAATACACTCCTGAGGTAGTCTCATTGTCACCAAAGTCAGGATCTGATAGTGGGATCCCAGGAAAATTGTGGGGAAACCCTCAACTGTTATAGGCACGTCCAACGTGTTTCATGTTTTTTCGAAGCTATTTAGGTATTTGCGTCTGGTAGACTGGTAGTCATGAGTCGAGATGATGAGCAAACGAAGCTCTTGCTGCTAAAAGTTAAATTCCTTACCTTAAATTTTAGGAGCAAAAGTTTCGTTTTTAAATGCAATAGATCAGCCATACTCAAACTTTTTTTTCTTGAGCCACTTTCAGATTTTAGCTGTGTGGCGCGGGCCGCTACCTAATAAATCACAACCTGTTTTTTAGGCGTTAATGAAAAAAACCTATTGAGTTTAATTGTTTATTTAAATCTTAGTGAGAATTACGATATTGGGAACATTTTTTTATAATTTCATCTAGATCTGACTTGTAATTGCTGCACGAACTCTTAATACGTTATCAAGATGAGAATCTGTAAGCCGGTTTCCGTATACGTTATTTCGTTTTGAATAAGATGACTCACAAAGAAATGTCGATGCAAAAAACGTAAGCAGAATTTGGACGCATTTTTAATAGTCTTATATTGATCAGGCACTATTATCCAATATTCAGCGTAGGTACTCTTTAAAAATAACTTCTAAGTTTGTATAATTTTTCATTAACACGCGCAACGTGTGCAATCAGTGCCCTGCGCTACGCTTAATAATCCCGTGGAATTTAAAATAAGTATTTGAAGCTACAACGGGTGGGCCACTTCCAAATGCTTGGCGGGCCGCATGCGGCCCGTGGTTCGTAGTTTGAGTATGGCTGCAATAAATAGTATTGACCCTTTGTTGTATTGTCGATTACATATTAATGGCCTATAAAAATAAAACAAAAATAATCCATCAAAAGGCAACAGGCTTATTTACATACTGTAGGACTCATCACCAAACTCGCCTATTTTCTGGCCTCGTGTAAAACTCGCGAAATACCTCCACGGCCGTGGATTAGGGGGTGCCAGCGCCAGGGAAAAAACCGCAGCCGACTATCGGATGGAGATATTGGGCGGAGTGTGGCGGGAATTTTAAATAACTTTTGTCTCCCGCGGTTAACCTTCGAGAACGGACAAAGATGGCGTTTGGCGACAGCAATTTCTCGTAATATATCGATAGACCTTAAACATAACTTCCCCGGCACGTATCAATAATTGTATTGTAGTTCAAAGATACTTGTCCGGAAACAGACTCAGGTTTAGTTCGATCGATTAAACAAATAACTCGAATAACTCCAAAGATTGAACTCAATAGTCAAAAAATTTGTTTATCGGCTAGTATGCATTGTTCGATTATTTATCAACCGTCCTCTATTATTCATCACTATACGACAAATGTGCCGCGGTAAGACTGTTTGTGTCTATCTTGGATAACAGGGTTTACACCCAAAGTTTATTCAATTAAGGGTCGATATTTCAAATGTCAGATAACTTTAACTGTTGAATAAATATGGCGATCTGACAAATTATCTATACAAGTAGGAAAGAAAAAAAAGTTGACTCTACACCTGTTCGGAAATTGGGAGAGCCTTCTCGAGAAGAACAGGCAAGAAACTCGGAAGGCCAATTTTTTTTGTCTCCTCTTTTAAATCGCCATTTACAATATTGGTTTTTGTTCACATAGTCATTACCATAATTATTAAATTAATATGTGACTCACATACCTCAAAAGTAATTAGGACTATAAATATTTTTTTATGACACAGAAAAAACGTGGAAGTAGCTGACCGGCTGTTTAACACTTCTTCAAGCTATCAAACTGGTTTAGTTATAGAACAAGATATCGATCTTGGGGAAGATATACTTAGTCTAATTTTTTGCGTGAAAATTGTATTTCAAGAGGGTGCTACAACGGATGAAAATTAAAAGTTTTCACATGTATTCAATACGAAAATTCGACATTTAGTTGTCGAGTCGAGTTGTGGTCGAGTTGCGAGTTTAGCTAGTTAACGATTTTATGACAGCACTTTTGAGTCATAACGATGTCGTCAAGGAAGTGGCCCAAGGAACATCAATGAACCATTTAATAGCCACACCGAACCAGTTCCACATTGTCACCAGCTGTTCGGCGATTGTCATACGAATTATCTAATTACTGTGACGTCGTCGTTTCACACCGAGAGTTTTCGATCTAAATTATACCTAAATGTATCGCTATAGATATACTGATTAAGCACTTTTATTGAGAATTTGTGTAGCCGGTAAATCTGGTTTTGTATGTTCTAGAACTAGGTGAAACGGAATTATTAGGATCGATGCAATCGAAACGCGGCCGGCGGTTGGCGCGGTAAGCCCCCCTAGCACGTCCATCAAAACACGATATGATAAAGCGGTTTATCGCGGTGAACTGTCAAAAGACAATAGGGTTTCGTCGTAATTTGACAGTTCACCGCGATAAATCGCTTTATCATATCTTGTTTTGGTGGACGTGCTACGGGGGAAGGTCCTCGAGTGGCGGCCGCATATTGAGACGCAACGTCGGTTGGTAGGCCCCTCAAAAGGTGGACAGACATTACGGCGAAGGTCGCGGGAAGCCGCTTAATTAAGCCGCTTAATTGCGAGGAGCGCAGGACCGATCGGTTTGGAGATCCTTGAAGGAGGCCTCTGTGTGTGACGAATTTTGGTTGAAGTTATTAAGTAACTGACATAGTTTCACACGTAGCAAAGCTGAACAAAGTGGCAGTGAACAGGGAACATAGCTCGAAAAGTTGATGGACGTATGGGACCAAAGGTGTTAGAATGGTAAATTGGCGACCCCTCATAACGGAAAACACATTGTCGGCAGCGTATACCTAACCGTGGTAGTCAGAAGAGTATATGAGCAGGAGTTGTGTCCAAAAATGGGCGTTTATCGGCCAAGACGATAAGATCAAATTTTGATAGCCAAAAAACGTACAACGCCAGTTGTATATTCGATAATTGTAAATACTCTTTTCTTTCTAATGACTGCGCATTTTTTACATTTATATAATATTTTTCAAATATTCATTGCAACTTATTTAATTAGATATACTCGTACTTACGCGAAATATATCTACATAAAATAAAATAAAAAAATAAAATAAATAAGATGTGAAGATCTTGTAGAAATAAACCCTTCCCCATCACTGATACATATTTGTTGTTATGAATGTTATGAATACCGAAAATCATCATCATTTGCCAAGATTTTCGCAAATTTATACCCAATCACAAAATTGACCGAAAACGCCAGACGTCCGTCACATCACTTCTAACTACTAACATACAGGTTTTATATAGGCGTGTCCGCTTCATTAACAATTTAAATTCGGCCAAATTAATATAAATCCGATCTGATTACAATAATCGAAGACGCAATCGGCACAAACGCGTAACGTAAATCGAATATAATGGTAAGTGTGCGCCCACTCGGTGCGTCACCGTGATATATCCGATTTTGCGCGGCGCCCGCGCACGCTGCCAACACAACTAGGGTTGCCACCCGTACTTTATTATAAAGTATTGTATGTTATTTCGGGTAATTGTACTCTATACTTTATGCCAACAATAAAGTACACAGATATACTTTATTTTGTGCGATTTGATTTCTCAAGGATTCATTTCACAGTAAATATACAAAAGAAAGTTTATTGTAAGAATGTTTGCGTGATACGGAACGACAGATTATGTAGAGGTCGCCAGAAGATCATTCCTGGATGTAACTTAACCACAAATGTCAACACTGACATGTCAAGGTCTTAATAAATTTACTGCTGACTTTGATTGATAGAGTGTAATAAAAATAATATAAAGTGCAATAAAGTTGCATGAAATAACGAAAAATATATATTTTTAAACATAACAACAAAGTGGAATAAATAGTAGGTACACACTTTATTTTGACACAATGTACGTTGTTTTCAACTTTTAAAATCCAATGTACACACTTTATTGGAACAAAAAAAGGTGGCAACCCTAACCACAACCGTGTACTACGCAGCGCGGAAGATTCACTTTCGATTACTTCTCAGTGAATGTAACAGATTTCACGTTCATTAATAAATGTAGTGAACTTTTTTCCAATAAAATATTCTGGTGAAGCATTAATTTTTCAAATTCAGTTTACGACTGCTTCCTATTTATAAGTATAGAGTAAATATTATGGTTAAAAATATTTTTAGAAGACTTTAGAATGGGTAGTATGGTATTGGTATCACAATTTTTTGTTGTTATTACCTACATATTTTCGGGTAAATGAAAAATTACCTAAACCATTTATTTATTCACTTTATTGCACAAACACTAAATTAGATCATTAAAAGAAGTTTGCGAATTGGTCAACTTATCTCTGACAGAAATTACTTCCAGACACCCCATGGCAGTTAATAGTATAAAATAACTTGACAAAAATAAATAAATAATATAATACATACAATAAATATATAATTACATGTACAGAGTGAATTTTTCAAGTGTGCCTGTATGGCCAAATCCGAAACTATTTGGGAGGGGCCTGCCTTGGCTTCGCATGGGTATACTTACTAAAAACGTTTGACAATATAACCATTACGAAAACGCATAGATTTGTTGATCTGAGAAGTGAGTGAGTGAGTGAGAAGACTGTGAAAGATCTTCAAAATATTGACAAAACATTGACAGATTGACGTTCATTTGTTCAGCCAGTAACTTCAAACTCAACTACCCATACTGTTTTATATTGACGGGTTAATAATTTTCGATACATCAAACGTGTCAATATTTTTTGGTCATCATCATCATTAACAGCTCATAAACGTCCCCACCGAGGGGCCCGAGCGAGCCTACCTAAACTAGGGCGATTAGGCCTTAGTCAACCACGCTGGCCAGGTGCCGGTTAGTCGACTTCACGCACAACTTGTACAGAAATTCTTTCTTCACAGGTGTGTGCAGGTTTCCTCACGATGTTTTCCTTCACCGTAAAAGCGGCGAATAAACGTATATTACCTTTCAATTTAGAAAACACTATAAAATAGCATTACTTCAGAGACAACGTGCAGGGGAGAATCTGAAACATCCGTACACTGCACAGTTAAACTTAAAGGTATTTTTCGGTGGCCTATGAATCACTTTTGTGTTGTTAATGTCTCTGGTATATTATCCATCATACTAATAAATAACTCTGTAATAAACATTAATAGGAATGGTGTTACTAACTAAATAAAATACAAAACTGTAATAGGTATAAAATTAAATAGTCACTAATGATGTAGCTTAAGAATGATGTCTTCCTTACGGTGAAATCAACAAGAAAATCACAGGAACTGGCTGAAAAACAGCGCTGTATTAGGTTTTTGTTTAAGCCTGGTACGGCATAAGCTGAGCCAGACTCCTTTTGTCCCAAATAGTCTTGGTTTTTGTTTTTATTTTAATATTTGTTAAACTACGTGCTTATAAATTTTGTTGGTTGTGTAATAATTACATTCATTTGCATATAAATGTAAGATCATGATTTTTGTGGACAATAAACAATTATTATTATTATTATAAATGAATTCAAAATTTGAAAACACATTGGTACGTGGCGGGGTTTGAACCGCTACCTCCCGATTACGCCATCGATGATTTGCATTTATCGGAAGTGGTACATTTCCTTAGTTTGCGACTGCACACCACCCGTGTGAAGCCGAGGCGGCCATAAATAGTAAAACAAGTCTTCCAAGAATTTCGAAAATACTCACGAAAAACAAATATGGCGATACGAAATTCGCCAAGTCAGATAGTATATAAAAAAATAAAAATGAATCGTCGAAATGTATGTTCACGCTTAACTTCAAAACGACTGCACGGAATAGGGTTATTCTTATTTTGTTGTGTTCGTTATTGTTAGGACAAGGTTCCTATAATAAGAAAAATATACGAAAACGTAAAAAAGTGAATTTAAAAATTCACATAAAAAGTGATTGACTGACAAAATTTTACAGATTGAAATTCAGTTGTACAGTTTCTTACATTGTTTTAGTGTCAAAAAATAGGGAAAAAAAATTTTTTTTTAGTGTACCCATGCGAAGCTCGAGTGGGAAGCTAATTTACCAATAAAACTAAATAGTGACAATAAAACCTGATCTTTTTTCATCCGCGTAGTTTCATGCTACGCCGTAGTACACCGTTGCTGCGTAGATGAGCCAGCTGACGTAAGTCTCAACTACGAGACAGTTTTACATAACATAATAAATATTGTTACCAAAACGAAACGCCGACCCTGAGACGGTGACATGAGTTGTGGTAATTTGCCGTTTTATGATAGTTTAGGGTTTTTAATAGGACTTCCACAATTTATCAGTTATCGCGGCCGTGTATCCTCAACCGTTTTAAAATTCTATAATGGACGCCAAACAGTGATAACTTCAAACAAAAATCGAGGGCCAGGCCCACCCCAGAAAAAAAACTAGATACGTCAATGGTAGCTCTTTAATTTCATAGACACGTGCAACGTAATTGGCTGTTTTTTTTCTGAAGATATTCAGATATTTGCATACGGTAGTCATCATATCATGTTATTGAACTGATGATGGAAGGTTACTGGTAAGTTAGGAGTTAGGGGATAGTTTAATAAAATCACAATTTATTGAAGTGTAGTTCTATTTCTTCAAGTGATTCAGGTGAGCTGATAGTGGAAAGTATAACTCAAAACAGATAGTTCTGTTAGGAGTTCGGAAATAATTCTTTATAAACTGTTTAGAGCGAAAGACGTTTTATTTTTAGTTATTCTAAGTGTTTGCCTTGGGTCGAATTCTAATACGCATGTACTAATACTGAAAAAAATGGTAGCTTATCAAGTTAACATTTTGCTTATTTGAGTAAAATAAAATAAAATTAATCATCAACATTTTTAAAACTACAAACCACAAATGATTATGACAATCAATTTGAAATGATTGAACGCTTAATAACAAAAACATATTCAAAACAATAAACTTTCTTATTTTGGTGACGTCACCTTTGTAAACATTTATAATTGTTAATTCTAATAAGATAAAATGATTGATCATATCAAGCTTTGCGACTTGCCAAAAATATGATCAAGTTCTTAATAAAATCCACAAACATCATAGTGGCATTAAAAAGTAATCTTACTACGGCCAACCAACTATACTTTATTACTGTAATCATGCACCTTTGTGCACTCGTATATAAATAAGTTGCATGAACGAAGGTAACACATTCTTGATACATATTATCAATTTTTATTTTCAGTGTAACTATTGAAAACAAAATTTTCTTACAAAAAATAAAAACTGACTTCAAAAACACCAACCAACATCAAAAATAATATAAGAATACATACAACATCACATTTTTAAATTGAAGTCGGTGCCAAGCAAGGATCTCCTGAAAAGTCTTAAAAAATATAAAAAGAATTAATGTAGTTAGTTAAAATTTTGTAGGGGTAAACCTATACTCGTTAACTAGGATATTACATCATCAATTCATATTATGTACACTCCACTAGACTTCGACTATTCTAAAATCAAAAACGTTTTTTAAATTCATAATATAAATATCTCAAGTACCTACGTCCATTTTTGTCCATGGCGAGGTGATCTGGGGTCGGCAAGATCTAGTTCGGACCAACCCTGAACGACTTACAGAACCAAAGCCAGTCACCTCCTCTAACGAATGCTGGCTAGCTAGTGTGATGAGAGACGGTTATAATTCTTCTTGGGGATCTACGCCCAGCAGTAGGCGACCGATTGCTGAAATGAAGTAATAAATAGCTAACTATTTGGGTCTACGTTATAACTAAAACCATTAGATCGTTCCATATAAATGTGTTTGCAATAAAAACGGTTTTCGTCTTGCTCTCACACAGCGCTCAACAATGATTTGCGCAAGAATACTAATTCAATAAAAAACAGATGTCCGCTGAAATGCTCTCAACATTGTTAAGTGGTAGGAAGCTCTTCATTAAAAGTAAGTACTCACATTAATTACGTACATTTCGTACGAAGAAATCTCGTATTTGCGGAGTTAATATCAACGAATTTTATTATATAAGTACATTTCTTTTTTATATGTGTATTATATACAAATATTATAAAGAGGAAAGATTTGATTGTTTGTTTGTTTGTATTGAATAGGCTTCGAAACTACTGAACCGATTTTGATGAAAGTTGGTATGGGGATAGTTCGAGACCAGGGGAAGGACATAGGGTAATTTTCCTATGGGAAAAAGATCCCACGGGAAAACAAAAATAACGCGGGCGAAGTCGCGAGCGGAAAGCTAGTGCTAAAATATTATATAAAGTATGTATATAAAAGCTATACAATCTCTCCCAATAACGTTTCTTTAGTTATCTTTTTCAAAGCGTATTTACTTAATTTTGTTTTTTCTTCCTTAAAAAGTCATATTTATTAAAATAATTGGTATTCGGTACATATTCTAAAGTTCTTTTGCCATAGTAATTTTTATATCTTTTTTCTGTATATTTTTTCTCTCTGTACCTATATCCGTTCGTGTAGAAATTTTGTAGGTAAAACTTCATTCAGTCGCAGTCTCTCCATGAGTGCATATTAACTATGCTGATGCAATAGAATGCCGCACTGTTATGCCATTTCAGGGTTCCGTACCTCAAAAGGAAGAAACGGAACCACTTTGTTGTGGCAGGCGAAGACTGGCATTTGCACAAGCGATGCCAGTCTAGTGACCCTGCCGTAGGGGCCGGCGTGCACGGTTGGCCCCGTGCACGCCGTCGTCGTAAGGCCCTCCGTCTGGGGATTGCCCTGGTGATCTCGGGCAATCCCCCGTTGGCGATAGCCCGATCAGTTGGTCGGACTTGCCCGGGCGCGTGGGTAGTGGAGTCGCAGTGTGGACCTTACCTAGCGCGCGCATAAGGGCAGGGAGAACCCCGGGGGGTTTAAGTGGGTATGCCTGGCACTCTGCCGGTAGAGCCCCACACACGCTCGCAGTCTAGCCAACGGCGGGTACGGTGCGGTCACGCATTTCCCCCCGAAAAAAAAAAAGATTACTTTGTTGTCCATCCGTCGTCTGTCTGTCAAGACCCTTTACCTCGAAAACGCGTGGAGGTGTTGAAATTAACCCGGGTCTTTTCAGAACTAGAGTGAATCGGCACCTAATGAGTAGGCACGCTCCACCTTAGTCGCCACCTTTGCTTACTATCAGGCAAGATGGAGACAAGTGCCTACCTCTAAACTATAAAAAAAATATCTAGTCTACAGGTCCTAGAAGCTGCAAATATTCAAACTGCCAAGTTAACGTAAATAGAACTAACTTTCGTAAATTCAAAAACAATTTGCTAAACATTTGCTTCGTTTAGTTAGATTTTATATTTCCCCTTCACAAAACTTAAATGAAATCCATTTAAAACTGGCCAAAATTTTGGAAATGTTTGCCTCGACAATTACTTAGTAAGTATCATTGAAATAATAGAATTAGGTTAAATTATTTCTTTTCATAGTGAATATTATGTACATACGCCTTAATTGTCATATATATAACACTATTAATTATTTGTTGTTTTTTCTTATACAATTGTGTAATATATATGATGTGGCTGTGCTAAATAAATAAAAGAAGATACGGCCGTTTATGCCAAAAAAAATGTTTATTTCAACACTCTCAAGGGAATCAAAATTAATAGGACAATTCCCGTTGACCTAGAATCATTAAAATTTGGCAAGAAACAAGGTCTTATAGCACATATTAAGGAAAAAATCTGAAAACCGGAAATATGTATATACTCAGTTAGGAAATTATAGAAGTTTGTGCGAAACCTTCGGTGCGCGAGTCCAACTCGCACTTGGCCGGTTTTTTTACTATTAGAACGATATCATTATGCGTAGTTGGTATTTTGCGTAAGTGGTTTTTTTCGAGTTTGGCGTTTTGCGTAATGTTGGTATTTCCCGTAAACGGTTTTTTGCGTCTGTTGGTATTATAGTCCTGATAGTATCATATCCATTGTTTTTCTGTTACATGGTCGTAACAACAAGAGTCCAGTCAAAACTTTATACCTACGAACAACTTCGACTACTCGCAGATCCTCCTGCAAGAAGACAGTTTCAAACGCGTTATTTTATAATCCGACACATTTACGTGTGTCCCACCTACCCAATATTCGATTGTTTAACGACTCTTGGACATCTGCCACGGATTTATTTAATTTTTCTCGTGTCACGACGTATAATGTGACACATTGTTACAATCGTGAAAGTTTCATTAGGGCCATAAATTTGTGTGGCGACTTGCGTACGCGTCGCATTTCGCTATTAAGCGTGCGGCCTTGAGACGCGCTTTTAAAATTATAGTCTAGGGGACAGGCTTCATTGGAAACGCAAACTGTTCTCCGAACAGGTGGTTGAACGTTTGCATGCCATTGAATTCATGGCACACACATTTAATTAAGTATTTAGTAAGTTAGTATTTAATTGTCAATAAAAAAAAATTACGTTTTTATTCGATTAGTGGCGACGGTCACATAATTTTCACGTAGAATATAGATTTTTTATTCTGAAATAGTTTAATTAGTGTTCATATACACTGTCAATTTTTTTCTAAATCACAGTCATCTAGCAAAATTCATATCTATGATAGAAAGTCGACTGCGAATGTGTAGAGCTACTTTGCAGGCAGGTACTATTATAGTTTAACACTGTACACAACATCATAGGGAGAAGACTTGCCACAGGGCCTTCGAATAGGAATCACACAAATGAACGTTTCATTTGAGTGTTTCATACGTTGTTAGCATCTATAAGCTTTTCAGTTACTGTCACTGTAGAATTTTAGTACAGTAAGCTACTTTTCAAGCTATACTGTTTGACTTTTGGACCGTTCTTATGTCGCTCGTAATAGTGGCGGTTATCGTAGTGTAAATGTATAGCTTGAATGGGAGCTTACTGTACCAGACAGTATTAAGGATTATGGATTTTTTGAGAAATTTATTTTATTCTATAATAAAAAGGAATCACGTTAGCCTAATCGCGGCTATTTCAATATTACAATTATTTCAATAATTCAACATGGTCTCTTAGTCTATACATAGATAATCCTGGAGAGGTTCGCCAAATGGTCGTGCGTTAGTTCCGTGGTTCGATTCTAGTCGTGACGCCGTATCTGGGTCAAGCAAGCATACGTGCGTCGCCTTTTGAATTTACCGACCTATTATTTCGGTATTTGATTCAAATCCCGACAGAGCTGTTGCTATGGAATCTTTTCAGACGGCTTGCGAGAAAACAAAAATAGGTTCAGTATGTTATAATATGTTTTTGTATTTTTTTTTTATATTCGACGGGGAAGCTCTTGGCCTTCATCTCACCTAATGGTAAGCGGAAGCGAGCTTCACCTGGATCAGGAACTAAGGAATCTCTTTTATATTACAACTAAGTTAGCAAACAGCGCAAACTGCCTACTTGATGGTAAGTGGTAACAGTCACCTATAGTACATGTGGCTCTTGTGAGATTCGCAGCAAACCTGCAATCCCTACAAGAACCATAGTGTACATTGCCAACTTGTGACATAAGATGTAAAGTCACGGTACCTACGCAGTAATTTCACTGCCATATCTTCTTACCCTTCAAACCGGAACACAGCAATGCAAGCACTGCTACTTTGGCGGTAGAAATAGGTAAGACGGAGGTACCCCAAGCAGGCGACCCTGGTACAGAGTCTTCCTCCGGTATCTCACCTGTAATTATCGGAACACAACAATGCTATTAACATTGTTATTATGGCGAGACACTTAGATAAGACGGTGGTACAAGTAATTTCCAAATTTAACATTGCACACTGTCGTCATTTCAGGTATGTCACAACATACTTGTACAATCGGGGAACTTTCGTTGTTCATGTGCATTTTACGAAATTTTTAGATAGGTGCTCTCCCACATAAACGCCCGTGCCTATTCATGACTAGATTCACACTCCTTAGTATTCCAGAAATAAACTGGCGGCCGCTAACGACACTGAATAAGCCTGATTAATCGGTCAACTCTTGTCCCACATCGTTTGCGAGTTTCATTCAGATTTTTCATCCACCAACGCGATATTATGACGTAATTTTATAAGCCGAAACACGCTTACACCTAGTTCTAGTACTCCTTAGGGCGGGGGAATCTCTTTACGATTCACAAGGAACTAAAAGCTGACAAGGCCGCCCCTTGGATATGCTGCAGGATCAGGGTAGCTCCATGCCTGGCTTAAGCCCCCACCCAGAACCTCTCCGCCGTCGGTGGAGGCACGCTCGGGTTCGGACTAACCAATTCACCGAACGCGCCCCATGGGAACAGGCCCAGCGGTGTAAAACGAGCTAGGACTAACGCCAAGAGAGGGGTCACCAGGTTAGATTTGAACTCATTTGTGACCAGGTCGGAAACGTAATATCTCCCAGCCGGTTGTCAGGTCGGCTGGGCCTGAATCCTTCCTGGCTGCTTAGGGTAGTTGGGGCGCACCTAAGAAGGCGCGCCTTCTTCTACGCAACCACCTGCGACAGAGCGGGTCGGCTTGTGGGTACTCCTCCTTCGCCCGCTCCGCTGCCTCCTTCTGCGAGATCACGTCTTCGCAGAAGGAGGCGGCAGCCTCCCGCGCCGTCGCGCTGGTCAGCATCATGCATACGACGCTGGCTAGTGCCACGGACGTACCGTCATCTATGCCCAGCGCAAGGACTAGTGCGTCGCGCTGGGGTCGCCAGGGTAAGGGCCACACCCACTCCGTAAGGGTGTGCCCGGCTGAGTCGTCAGGAGCGCCGCAGTGATGACACTGCGGCGTTTGCTCCCGACGTGCAACATGCATGATGCAGATAATGGTCGAAGCAGCCGGCTAGAACTCCTAATCTAAACTAACCCAACCTGCTGGCTGCACTAATTGCTAGCCGGCTAAAACCAGGTGTAACCTAATTTCGGGTTTTAGCCATAACGTTTACACTTTATTTTGCTTTAGCCTGTCAAAAATCGAAATGTCTGATTAGTTTTCAATGTTGCAAACGGTTAACTCACAGTCTCACTTCCTAAAAATTTAACTATCCCCGAAGAAACCCCGACGATTGTTCTTCCCCGATTTTAGTGAGAATTTGACTGTATCTGCCAACCCTACTAACTAATTCAAAACCAGGTGTAACCTAATTTCGGGTTTTAGCCATAACGTTTACACTTTATTTTGCTTTAGCCTGTCAAAAATCGAAATGTCTGATTAGTTTTCAATGTTGCAAACGGTTAACTCACAGTCTCACTTCCTAAAAATTTAACTATCCCCGAAGAAACCCCGACGAGAATTTGACTGTATCTGCCAACCCTTTTTTTTTTGTTTTCGGGGGGAATCCTCATGGATACCCTGCACTGGGGGTACAGGGTTATGTTGGACTCCGACGAGAAGGTGACTCGTCGACCTACCAACTAAACCACCCCGGGGTTCAGCAGCTCGCCAGGTAGGCGGGGAAGGGGGAGTTGCACGCTGGTGCATTTATCCCCGTCATACCCCGCCCGGCGTTCGCCCGCAGGCACACCGCTCTCTGTCCATCAGAGGCATGGGGGGTCCCGAACACCCCACGGAGCACCCCCACCGTCGCAGGAACCTGAGCAATGCAGGTAGCCATCATGTATCTGCCAACCCTACTAACTAATTCAAAACCAGGTGTAACCTAATTTCGGGTTTTAGCCATAACGTTTACACTTTATTTTGCTTTAGCCTGTCAAAAATCGAAATGTCTGATTAGTTTTCAATGTTGCAAACGGTTAACTCACAGTCTCACTTCCTAAAAATTTAACTATCCCCGAAGAAACCCCGACGATTGTTCTTCCCCGATTTTAGTGAGAATTTGACTGTATCTGCCAACCCTACTAACTAATTCAAAACCATCATACATTATTTTCATGTCCAATTACGCACATTCAAATCGCGGTGATGACATTCGACATCGGTTCCTTGGCGTCTCCGCGGCCGACCTTGTTGGCCCTTCCTGTCCTTCAAGAATCCATTTGTATACATTATCCCCTGTACTAAGCCGTATATTCGCGTCGCGTATTATGAATTTGTTAATACAATTTACATACAACAGAGTAGGTTTTTTGTACGCGACCGAAACTAGTTTGGAGATTTGGGTTTGTTTGACAGTAAGTTTATATTTTTTCGAGGGTATTGTTTCTTTTCAACTGATATACGTCCCACTGCTCGGGTCTCTTCTTAGACGAGAGAGGTTAAATTATTTCTTTTCATAGTGAATGTTATGTACGCCTTAATTGTCATATATATATATAAGACTGTTATTTCTTGGTTTTCCTTATACAATTGTGTTATATATATGATGTGGCTGTGCTGAATAAATAAATAAAAAGAAATCGGCCTCCTACACCAGGATGGCCAGATGGGTTGGTGAAGGGTTTTCTTCAGAGTTTTCCACCACTTCGCTGAGGTGTGACTGCGGTAAAGTCCCTTAGTCGGCTCTTACGACATCCGCGGGAAGAAAGGGAGTGGCGACACATGTATTCTTAATCCTTCCACGGTTTATGTAGAATTATTTCTGAAAGGAAAGTTTCAAGATATTTACGAATCGATCTAAGTCCTGATGCTTTGTATGAATTATAATGTAGAGCATGTTGTGATGAATGAATTTCGTAATGAACTAGTGGCAAGGACGAACCACACAAACATAAGATAAAGCTTGAAATGCTTGACAAGTAAATTCAAACATCAATAATCGTTATTCAACGTAGGCTTTGCAGTCATTTGACGAAAAAAACACATCTATTTCAAAGTGGTTATGAAAAAAGGAAAGAAAGAAGGTCATGAAAACTCTGAGCATGAATGTCGTGGAAAGGCGTTCAAGAGTAACTAAAGATACGATATGGTTGTATAATGTCAATAAAAAAAAATAAAGGACCTATGACATAAACATAAGTTTGACGAAAGTAACTATGACTTAAAGCTAATAAACGCGAATGCACTATGAGTTCATGTAGTGACCATCCAGTTAGTATGCGGTAAGAAAAAGGGGACACACGTACAAAATAAGACAAAGTTAATTGATATCAGACTTTAAAAAAATAAATATCTATTTTACACACAACAGGCAGTCTCTGAGTGTTCATCTCACATGATGGTAAGTGACGATAGGCCGAAGATGGAAGCAAGATTTTCCTGAACTCCTCAACAGCTAAGCAACTAGCCATCTTACCACTTAACACAACACAGCGTTATTGTGTACATTGTTGTTATAGCGGCAAACTTAGGTAAGATGGTAGTTGCTAACCAGGCGGGCTCAGAAGCCCTAGCGCTAACCAAAAATGCTTATGATCAGATCTTTAATCATCACTAAGAGACACATAGAAATCAGTAATTTGAATTGTAAAAAATTAGTCTAAAATATTGTCAATAGAAACACTTATCCTTATTTTCACCTTTCGTCTGAATGAAAATGAATCCCAGAAATTGTCTCCCGGGAGAGTGACGTCTCATGTTTGATTTTCAGGTGTGCCGCTGAAGCAGTGGAATTCAAAATTAGCTTCCAACCAAAGCATAGTGGATTGCACACTTGAGCGTCCTCGGGTAAATTTCATACTGCGACGAACGACGAGAAATCTGCATTTACATCAAGCGAATTTACAACTCGTTTTACTATCTGCGCTGTCGTAAATCGTACCTTTGTCAGCGTTTATACCAAAAGATTGATTTGTTCATTCTTGAAGACAGTCACAATTTGGTAGCGTACCTTGAAAAGTACGAGTATGTTATGAAAAGTTATTTGAAGGGAATATTTTAGAATAAAATTTAACAAAAATTAAAAACTGACTTCAAAATCACTTCATCATCATCATTTCAGCCAAGAGACGCCTACTGTTGGACATAGGCTTCCCCCAGGGATCTCCAAACCGATTAGTCCTGCGCCTCCCGCATCCAGCGGCTTCCCGCGATCTTCACCAGATCGTCGGTCCACTTTTTAGGGGGCCTACCAACGCTGCGTCTCCCGGTACGCGGCCGCCCGCCGTTCGAGGACCTTACCGCCCCAACGGTCGTCAGTCCTGCCAGCTATCAACAGTTAATAATAGATACTAATAACATAACATTTCTATATTGAATTCGGTGCCAAATTTCAAGACTTTCTGGGAGATCATAGTTTACGTAAAAACGTAAAAAAACATGTAAGTTGAGATTGAATCGAAAGTGACAATAGATAATTATGAATTCGAGGACTAAGAGTACTGACGACAATACTTCATTGGTGAAAGATAAGGATGCTAGTGTTAGACACCATAGTTGAAGTGGTTATATAATTACTGCCTTAGCTATATAAAATAGTATGAAATAAGATAAATAATCTGAGCTTAGGTCATCTGAAAAGGACCAAGTTTCAGATTCTAGATAATAAAACTATTTTCCATGCCTATCTTCATTTTGACAATATCATCATTCTCCATAGTGTACTCGTAATTAACTAGCTTGTATCGTTCCTTCTTGGAAGAACGTTTATGCATATTTATCTATTGGCATTGGTAAACGTGTTAGAATGTGCCAGCTATTGCTATACGCTAGACTACCTCCGGAGAATTGATATCAATCCGAAACAAACTCGCTATCAAACACTAATGCTATCACAACAATAGGAGTTTATCCAAGAATACCAATTTCAATTTTAATAGCTTGTAATTGAAGCAAACGAAGATCCAACCACAAAGCATTACTACAAACAGACAAACCCACTCTTTCTTATATACATAACTAGTTTCATTG
Source organism: Schoenobius gigantellus (assembly GCA_963935595.1). Taxonomy (NCBI): domain Eukaryota; kingdom Metazoa; phylum Arthropoda; class Insecta; order Lepidoptera; family Crambidae; genus Schoenobius; species Schoenobius gigantellus. The sequence goes on along the minus strand of OZ012555.1, from coordinate 5,487,396 downwards.
ATGAATTTGGTAATAATAGCAAAGCTATAATATTCAAGCGGCGTGCCCTCGTACGAAAATTTAAGGTCGTGTCAGTGGCAATAAGGAGTTGTGAACATGTGTAGGGATTTAATGGCTGTTTCTAGGCGGGGTCCTACATTTATCCATATTGTGGTATAATAAGACTGTAACAATTTACTTCAACATTTAATAAAATGACAGTAAATTTAGTGCCTTCTTCTTGTTGAATGAGATAATTCATTTTTTACGTAAACGTATATTAATTTATAATGAGCCGTCCAGGACATTGTTGGAATGGACACTGTACACCGGGAAACGCTTTACTGGCAGACTTAAGACAAACTAAACTAAGAAAGACAAATTAAAATCGAAGGGGAACAACTGACTTTTAGAAGATGTTCAACTTTTACTGATGTTTTGAGACAAGATAAAAGTGAGATCGGCCAATCAAATTAATTAGATATTGGATTAATTCAGTCAATTCCATCAGAGCCTAATTCTCGAGTTGCAAAATGTTTATGTGTTTAGCTCAATTTACATCGACAGTTAAGTGTAGCTATATTATATTTAACAATTTGTTATCGTTGTAAGGTAGTTTAAGGGTACGATGGGGGCTGACATATTCAAAAGGAAAATACCCTTTATAATAAACAAGTTAAAAAAAACATGCAGGAGATCTATTTCTAACAGTTTGCTGTTACGTCCAAGTAGCCATCAATAAATCACTTGTAAATTCACGGTGTTATATCAGCTGGGGCGCCAGCGTCGGACATTTCGCGAGCGACCTTGAACTAGTGTGCACAGACGGAGATAAAACAAGACAGTACTCATAACTCACGAATATGCTACACGTGTAAGTTAGAAAAATGTGAAAAATGTGTTGAGCAGTTAACAGCAAGACAATCAAGTTAATCAAATTAATTTACGTAGTAACTTTTGCCGAATTCTCTACAATTTAGCATATGAAGAGTTTGGAGTAGTACATTAAAGATTCGGAAGTAATAACAAAACAAGAGAACAATAGAAAGGACGAACGGGATACTATTGGCCTCGCATAGTTCAGAGTTTAAGAATGATCACAAAACAAACAATCTTCTTCATCATTAAGGAAAACTTTATTGAAAATGTGTGCGAAAAGTCTCACTAAAGTATATCGCAAGATATGTCAATTTCAGTACTATTCCGCTGAAGTTTTACTAATGTTTAGTTAAGATTTTTGGGTAACAGGATTATATATGACTAAAACTGTAAAATCAAACTTAAGTAGTATACTAGAACCTAAAACTCATACGAACCGAATTTTATAAAAAACAGCGTTTTTAGAGATATTTATACTACTTACGAAGGTTGGCATAAAATTTTTACTGATGGTTCAAAAAGTCATCATGGATTGGGTTTAGGGTTTTTTGATCAATGATTGGGCTCTACAGCTGGCTTTAATATCACATTTCGAGTTTCTATTATGACGCTGGAACTCATCGCAATATTCAAAGCAGTATCGTATGCAATCGACAAAAGCTTAAATAAGATTGTTATAATGTCCGATAGTAAAAGCGCATTACAACATCGGGCTCGCTGCGCCTCTGGCTGCAGAGGTGTAGCGATAGCCTACGACTTTTTAAATGCACCCCATACACTGAACTCTGGTAACGTAGAAATGAGATTGCATTGGGTTCCACCTCATATTGGTCTTTCGGGGAATGAGAGGGCAGACCTTCTATCTAAAGAAGCGGCTATAACGGGACCAGTATTAGATTTTTTACCGAACTCATCGGAGTCTCTTCCTATGTATAAAAATAACGTCATAAAGAATGGAATCAATACTTTGATAAGGTCTCTAAGGATAAGGGTATATTTTATAGATCAATTCAAGGACGGCCTACTCTTGTGCCCCGGTTTGAGGGCGGCACGTTGAGCCGAAGCTATATAAAAAAAATTGTCAGACTGCGTTCTGGATACTATCCACTAGCAAAATTTGCTTACCTCATGAAAAAAGCTGACTCACTTAATTGCATAGAATGTAATAGAATCGAAGATGTGCAACACATGCTGATGGATTGTGTAAAGAACAGAGATGAGAGACAGGCACTTCTTAAAGATTTAAAATTAAATCTGAACGATGTTGGTATAATACAGGCCATTCGCTCAAACCCTAAATCTGTTACGGCTAAAAAGTTATGTTCCTTAGCATTTTAGATATGATATTATTACTTTTAGTTCTATGTATTTATGTGAAATTGTGTTAAGTTAAGAAGATACAATGGAGCTGATATTACCATGTGGTTAAAAGCCCCAAAATAAATAAAGAAAAAAAAATATTCATGTGGCGTGCCCTCGTACGAAAATTTAAGGTCGTGTCAGTGACAATAAGGAGTTGTGAACATGTGTAGGGATTTAATGGCTGTTTCTAGAAGGGGGTCCTACATTTATCCATATTGTGGTATAATAAGACTGTAACAATTTACTTCAACATTTAATAAAATGACAGTAAATTTAGTGCCTTCTTCTTGTTGAATGAGATAAATCATTTTTTACGTAAACGTATATTAATTTATAATAAGCCGTCCAGGACATTGTTGGAATGGACACTGTACACCGGGAAACGCTTTACTGGCAGACTGAAGACAAACTAAGAAAACTTAAGACATCAAAATCGAAGGGGAACAACTAACTTTTAGAAGATGTTCAACTTTTACTGATGTTTTGAGACAAGATAAAAGTGAGATCGGCCAATCAAATTAATTAGATATTGGATTAATTCAGTCAATTCCATCAGATCCTAATTCTCGAGTTGCAAAATGTTTATAATAATAATAATACTTTATTTGACCATCTTTAAAAGCACAAGAAAAGAAATAACAAAAAAGAAATACAAACAATACTTAAAACAAATTGATTAGATGTTATAGACTTGCTGGTCAAATAGGACCTGCTCTCAGCTATTGCTTCTGTGGTGTATGCCACAGAAGCGCTGGTATTATGAGAAGCCCTGAGTAACCCACGAGACGTCAAAAAACACTTATACATAGATATTTTAACAAAATAGGTACATACTCCAGTTACATTCTACCTATGATTTGATCGAACATAATTATATGATCTCTCCAGTGCCAATCCTGTGCTCCTTGGCAAAGAAAAACAACGAGTATAGCTAATGCATAATGTCATTGTAGTCTGTGGCTAATGCACAAACCGTGCAAGCCAGAAGTGAAAAGAAAAAAAAATAATAATAATAAAAAACAAAGGAAAAGGACGCGGACGCGCCACTATGGACGCCTACGCATAATTTAAAAACTTTAAAACACAACTAAGATCTTATTCTAAATGCAAACCAAACAGAGTTTGAAAGAAAAAGTCAACAAATAATGCTGACAATGTGTAAAGTGTGCCATTTTTATTCATGTGTGCATGTCATACTTAAGCATTTAGTGCACAAAACCGTAGATAAAGATTACAAAAATATCTTAAGATTAGATTACAAAACTGTAAATTAAGATGAACCAATTATTCATATTAACAAAATATAAGCCCACGCCTAAGATTTGCTGCTTTCCATTCGTGACATGTGTAGATAAAGGTAAGGTCAAAACATTTTTAATTGCCACTTTTTTGTCTGTCCAGAAGATATTTTTTGCAGTGTTTCTTAAATGAGAATTTCGTTTTTAGTTCGCGCAACGGAGGTGGAAGATCGTTCCAGCAGCGCGTGGCAGCGAATCTGAAACATCCCCGGAAGGCAGCGGTACGATATTTGGGGGTACATAGTACAGGCGTGCAGGCTCTTTTCTGATGAATGCGATGAGCCTGGGCCCAGACAAGCTTTTCATAAAGATACAGTGGTTTCCCAGTCTTTATCACGCCAAACATAAGACAGGCAAGATGAAGCTTTCTGCGAGCATCCATTCGCAATAAATTTGCATCGTTATGGTATGGGGTAACATGTGTTCTCGGTGGGATGTGAAAACAAAAACGCGCACAAGCATTCTGCACTCTCTGGACGAGTTTGGCTGACCTAGCAAGTAGACATGGTCCGTAGACAGTATCACAATAATTAAGTTTTGATAAAACTAGGGCCTCACACAACTTGATTCTAATTTTTTCAGTGATATATGGTCTAATGTTGTACAGTAGCTTCAAGCGATAGAAACAGCTGCGTGCACACTCCATAATGTGTTCCTCAAAGTTCAGGTAGCTGTCCATAGTTAAACCAAGATTTCTGGCTGTGTCCACCCTCTCCAAAACCTCACCCCTTATATTTACACTAAGTGGAGAGTCTACGCTATCAACTTTGCTCAGCATCCCTCTCGTGCCCAACAACATGTATTTTGATTTAACAGGGTTTATTACCAAACAATTCGATTCACACCATGCACTGATGCATTCAAGGTCCTCATTTATTTTTTGAACTGCTTCAGCCAACTTTAATGGACTAAATGAATAATATAGCTGTATATCATCTGCGTAAAGGTGATGTTTGCAGTGTTTGATGCAATCAGTGATGTCACTACTGCACAGGGCATAAAGAATTGGGCTTAAAATAGATCCTTGGGGCACACCACATGTTACTATATGAGGCAAGGAGCGTAGCTTAGATCCGTCTGCTCTGGATATCTCTACATATTGTTTCCTATTTGACAGATAACTATCGAACCACTTCACTGAGGTAGAATCCACCCCATAGTACCTCAACTTAGATAGCAAGAGACTTGTATTAATACAATCAAAAGCACGTGAGAAATCCAGAAGTATTAGTGCTACAACATTTCCTTGATCTCGGGCAGCAAGAATATCGTCCACAACATTGGCAAGGGCTGTAGCAGTGCTGAAACTCTTTCGGAATCCAGACTGGAAATGTGGAAGAATCGCACAATTCTCAACGTATTTAGTAAGTTGATCACAAACTATTTTTTCTAAAATTTTTGACATGCATGTCAGTATACTTATTGATCTGAGGTCTTTCAAAGTCATTGGTTGGTCAGTTTTAGGAAGAGGTTTCACAACAGCCAGTTTCCAGCTCTCGGGAAATATACCTTGTGATATTGAAAGGTTTATTAGTTTGGTAATAGCTGGGAGTGATTGTGGTAGTGTTAGTTGAAGCATGTTCAGTGTTATCCCATCATGGCCTTCAGCATTGGATCTAAGACTCTTGATTGTTTTGAGTACCTCTTCCTGTGAAACTGTTTTCAGTGAAAAAGTTGAAGCGCTATGTCTGTGGTGCTCAAAATAGGTCAGTTGTGAAATAGGAACAGTGCTGGTACTTGGCATATTGAGAAAATGTAAATTTATTACATCAGGGTCATCAAAAATATCAGGAAGCTCAGATGGTTTTTTATTATTAGATAAAATTGTTGCTTTTAGATTACTCCATAACTTCTTTGTATTATTGAGATATAAATTAATATTCATGTCAAAATAACAGGATTTTTCCTTTTCTAAGGAAGTAATCACTAGTTTCTTCATTGCTTTATAGCAGTCCAAGTGTGCCACGTTTCCATGAAGCTTGTACTTTTTATGGTAACGATCTCGAATGCGCATCATCAATTTAATAGTATCTGTAATCCAAGAGTGAGGTGGGGTTTTAAACTTTTGTTTTTTTACTGGGGCATGTGAGTCAAATAGTGACACAATATTGGAGGTCAATCTGTATGCAAGTAAATCAACACTGTTCTCACTCTCCGATCTACTCCAATCTAGCATATCAAGATCACTATTAAAGTTCTCGAGCACAATATTCTTCAGTGGTCTGTAAGTAACAAGTTGAGGTTTTGGCCTGACTTTCCTAACTTTAAAATCAGCTGACAACATGGCATGCCTCCCAAGATCCGGAGAGTACTTAACTTGAACAATTGTAGCATGTATATCAGTACAGATGACATCTATTAGACTGCAACTGTGAGTCGAGTAATGTGTTGGTTCTGATACAATTTGAGTGAGTTTGGTGCTGTACAAAAACTGTTCAAATGACCTCAGTCTACTGCTATTCTTCTCAAAAAGATCAATATTGAAATCACCAAGCGAGATCAGTCCATCTGTTTTTCCGAAGAAGGTGACAGATTCAGTCATAGCGTCCAGAAATGTATTTATATCCTGCCATGGTGGTTTATATGCAGTACCAACAATGAGAATTTGATTTTGAAAACGAACTTTCAGCCACATCTGTTCTATAGATGCAATGACAGGATACTGGCATTTACGGGCGTTTATATCTCTGTTTACATAGAAACCCACGCCTCCACCCCGACCTCCCTTTGTCTGTTTAGGTCTAGGAGTGTGCAACAGACGGTAGCCTCTAAGTTTTGGTGCTTTTTCTTCTTGTCCAGCTCTCAGCCAAGTTTCATTAATAGCTATAATATCTGGAGATAATTCCTCCACTGCTGCGATAAAATTGTCATGGTTTGTACAAAGGGATCCTGCATTGAATAATCCAACTCTGAAACTTTTTGTATTAATCATTTAAAATGTTATTTGAAATTATAATATTTGATGAGTTATATGTGTTGGCTAATATAGAAATTTGCATATAATAAAGTATATAAGAGACATTATAGCACAGCTTTACAATTTTCCTAACCTTGAAAAATATCCATACCCAATTTATTACAAGTAAAGTGTTACAAAATAAAAGTTGTGAATTGAGGAGAGTTTTTGTGCAATAACATGTTAACGACACAAAAGCATTTACACAAAATATGATTTGGAAATTTACATTACAGCATTTCTGGCACACTGATGCTACTAAATTTTTACCAACATAATACTGTTTAGTTTGCATGTACATAAAATGGCTAGTCTGCACACGAGAAATGCAAAGCAACGTTTGATGATAGTCATGAAAAGGACATGCAGCTGATTCATGCTGGAAGCAGCTCAGTGTAATACAGCACAGGCTAATAGCGGACATCACCAAGAACACATTACAAAGCTCACAACATAAGTAAGTAATAAACAAGTCAACATTATACAAAACCAAAAAAGCGTATATGAACCGCAACAGTAACTGTTTACAATTATTTCTCTTTTGGTATATTTTTTTAAAACTACAATATTTATAAAGCCATGATAATGAGAGACGACTATTAATGAAACATGCAAGTAATAACCTTAGTTGGGAGTGTTTACTTGATTTCTTTTTCAGGAGTAAATGCCTAGGCAAGGTTGGCGTCAGATTATGAAAAGGACATGTAGCTGATTCATGCTGCAAGCAGCTGAGTGTAATACAACACAGGCTAATAGTGAACATCACCAAGAACACATTACAGAACTCCCAACATAAGTAAGTAATAAACGAGTAAACATTATACAAAATCAGAAAAGCATTTATGAACCGCGACAGTAACCATTTACAGTTGTTTCTTTTTAGGTACATTTTTTTAATACTAAAAAATTTACAAAGCCATGATAATGAGAGACGATGATAAGTGAAACATGCAAGTAATAATATTAGTTGTGAGTGTTTACTTGATATTATTTTCAGGGGGAAATGCCTGCACGAGGTCGGCGTCAAATCGAAACTGGAAAACGGGCTGACCATCGCCTCGCCTAGCGAATATGCGGCCCTTTTTTGTCCAGCTGTATCGCCACTCCAGTCGGCGACATTCCTCACGGACGCGATGAAAGAGCTGCCGGTTGTGACGCGTCAGTCGCTCGTTGACGAAGATCTTCGACCCAGCGTCGGCTGCGAGTCCGGAGCGACGTACGCGCGCGGCGCGCAACAATTCGTCTCGGAGGTGGCGCCGCGCCAGCCGTACCACCAGACGCCGCGGTCGCCCGCACGCCTCCTGTGGGCGTGGGCCTACGCGTTCGGCGAACACCACATCACGTTCCTCCAGTGGCACGCCCAGACGAGTCGCCAGAACACACACAGAGTGGAATGCATTCTCACCTTTTTCTTCAGGCAGTTGCCCGATCTCTACGTCTGCAAGTAACATCTCCTGGTCACGTTCGTTCAATTCCAGCTTTAAGCCTAATATAGTTTGCTCAAGTTCCGCAACTGTACGATCAATCACAGCAGGCTCTCTCTTCTCCAGCAACTCCAATCTGTGCTCAATGCCATCTAAGCGTAAAGATACAGTGGTAAATGATTCCCGGAGAAGTTCCATCTCCAACCGAAACTCCCGCATTCCCTTAACGCACTCCATGATTTCTGCCCGTAGGTCTTGTATCTCGGGCACAGTTTGAACCTTGTCCGCACTGCCAACATTTTGACTTTTTGACCGGTTCGAGTCTTCCACGCTGGACTGCAACGCGTCCCCACCATCAACATCCTCATAGATACTTCTGACTGGTGTCTGACTGTTGTCCCCTCGTCGTGTACTTTTTTTGCAATTAGGGCATGACCAATCTTTGTTTAATTGTGTTTTATCTGGCAATGCTAGACATGCCCGGTGAAATTTTAAAGAACACATACAGCAAACAGCAGCCCCAGTCGAAGATAGAAACTTGCCACAAGCTCCACAGCTAACCATTTTACAGCCAAATTTAAAATAACCAGCGACTGATCAAAAACGAAATAGCGCCACTTATAATAATCGCAGTCGGATCGATACAGGATCGCAGCGTATAAATAGATTCTTTGTTTTATAGGCTGTTTCAGAATTACCCTCTAATATAAAGTGTCAACCATCCGCTGATTGTGTTTTCTTATTATGTACTCGATTAAAAGTATAATAATTCCTTGCACCAACACTCGCACAGAAACTATGGCCACTAAAGAAATGGTGAGTTATGTTTTTGATCACTTTTTGGTTTTTTAATAATTGAAAACGAAAAATAAAACTACGCAGTTGTGACAGTTCAACGTCTCGTACGTCACCCATGTGTTTAGCTCAAATAACTTCGACAGTTAAGTGTAGCTATATTATATTTAACAACTTGTTATCGTTGTAAGGTACTTTATGGGTACGATGGGGGCTGACATATTCAAAAGGAAAAAACCCTTTATAATAAACAAGATTAAAAAAACATGCAGGAGATCTATTTCTAACAGGTTGCTGTAACGTCCAAGTAGCCATCAATTAAAACACTTGTAAATAGTGATTCGCGGTGTTATATCAGATGGGGCGCCAGCGTCGGACATTTCGCGAGCGACCTTGAACTAGTGTGCACAGACAGAGATAAAACAAGACAGTACTCATAACTCACGAATATGCTACACGTGTAAGTTCAAAAAATGTGTTGAGCAGTTAACAGCAGGACAATCAAGTTAATCAAATTAATTTACGTAGTAGCTTTTGCCGAATTCTCTACAGCTTAGCATATCAACAGTTTGGAGTAGTACACTAAAAATTCGGAAGTAATAACAAAACGAGAGAACAATGGAAAGGACGCACGGTATACTATTGGACTCGCATAGTCCAGAGTTACAGAGTTTAAGAATGATCACAAAACAAACAATCTTCTTCATCATTAAGGATAACTTTATTGAAAATGTGTGCGAAAAGTAAAACTCTCGAGATCTACAGTGATTACGATACGAGTAGTTTTCGAAGCAAAATTCTTTGTCATCTTTGATTATATACATGTCTGTCATATAATTTGTTTTTTAATCATTATTTTATCAGAAGACTGGTGAATTATAAGTCAGTTTAATGATTATGTTATCATTATTCGCTTATACCTAGATAGTCTGCATTTCTTCATGAGGAAGTTTTGTCAATACATTCAATGAAAAGTAGGGTTAACTGGGGCTTTTTATTTATTGGTCAGAGCTAAGATACCCCAAAGATCTTCCCAGTTCCCTTATTTGCATTAATTTAGTTTATCAATTTACGTCACAGGGTGACGCGAGACAGTCGCTTATTTGCTGGGGGCGTATATGAGTGTTGCATCATTACATAATAAAACACATGAGGTAAACATTATATTTGCATTCTTTATCCTACTTTTAATATTATAAATGTGAAAGTGTGGATGTTTGGAATCACGCAAAAACGGCTGAACGGATTTGGATGACATGGAAAAGAACATAGGCTACCTTTTATCCCGATTCCTTAAGTAGTTCCCGAGGGAAAATTGAAAATTGTTTACGAGCTAAGCCGCGGGCAGACAGCTTTGAAAGGTATGCATGTCACCTATGCTATGGAAAAGGACATTTACTTTATGATCTCTCAAATAGTTCCCGTGGGAAGATTAAAAATTGTCACAAGCGAAGCTTTAGATCCACTTCTGAAGTCCACGCAGACGAAGTCGCGGGCAGAAGCTAGTAATCAATAAATGAGCTTAGTTCCATTATTTCAACGACAAATTAACGTAAAGTATGTACAAAAAGACACGCTGTACGAAGGCAGTTTAATAAAGTTTCGTTTTGATGTACAAAAGGAAGTGCGGGGGTGGCTGGGGTTCATGGTACGTTGACTCCAGATGAAATGTGACTTTCGATTCGTATTTAACTCGATTAGCAGATAACAAACTTTTCGGGTCGCCAAGCTTCTCCGAAAGCGGAACAAGTCTCAATTTTATTAAAATGCCGAAAAAATCTTACATTTCCTGGTTACCATATCTCGAAACAGTCAGAAAACCACAAAGGACTCAAGTAATTTTTTTATAGTATAATTTGATTGAAAGTTCACAAGTTCCTATTAAAGCCTTATTGCTAAGAGCTTTAATGAGAGTTATGAGAGAGAAAAAGAGCAAGCGCAATCTATTTAATATCTTATTAAATAGATTGCATTACATTGCTCTCTAGCAATGACTGCACAAATTACAGGGATAAGATACAGCATAGGCAAGTTATACATTACGCTAAAGGTTTTATTCGGGTTGAGTTCCTACAAAAATAGTTGGAAGTTATTTAGCTTCCCGTAATCGAATCGAACAATTACGGAAAAGCTAATCCGTGAAAGCGTATACACGTTCAACGACTTTGTTTGAAACTGAAACAAGCTCTTATTATGCTTTTTTTTAAACTATATTTATCGATTAGGTATATTAAGAAGCGATTTACGCAATACTGTCTATTATTTGCACGAGTACTACACACTTAAATAAAACTACACTTTTCCGATTTGCTCACGAATCGGTTTAAAACATTTTAACTCGACATTTAGAAGGCACACGACCCATGCACAACACCCACCAGCTTTAGTCATCCCTTCTAAATAATTAAAATGTTAACAGCCGAATATAAACGAGAAAAATCCGAAAGCGTTGTTTGATTTAAACGCGATCTACGTATTGGGACTATCCTCAATATTGTTACTCCGTGGACACCCTGGCCACCTGTACCCGCGAGCGGTTGTCAGGAACTTGCCGCCTTCCGTTAAACACATGCCTTTTAGTCGATAATGTACACACAGCATACAGTTAAAGCTGTTTGTGGTCTAAAGGAAACAGAATAGCGAGTATCTAGAAAGTAGGTAGGTATTTAAGGGCCCACCATCCGCGCGAGCCCGAGCTAGTTTAGGTAAATTTCTCTAGTCTCTGTTTGTGTGCGTCGCTCACGCACACAAGCGCACTCGGTCGCGCAATCGGTACGGCCGCCTAGCAAAATATCGTAGATGTTAATTTTGAATTTAATAGGTGTTTATTATTTACTGTGTTATACTATAGTAAATACAGGGATGTGTTTGATCAACTTTTATTTTTACAAGCTTTTATTTAGCTTGCACTGTATGTATGTATGTAGATTTGACCACTTCTCGGTTTTCGAATTGGCTGAAATTTTGCACATAATAATATGTATACCGTGACAATGCAATGTTATGATAACATGGAGCTGATCTGATGAAGGAACTGGACGGTGGCCATAGGAACTCCGTAATAAAATGACGCAACCCTATCGAGTTTGGGCTCGTTTGATTCGTTATGACGAGTACTTTAGTCCTATATGGTAACCAGGGTCTGATGCTGGAGCTGGAAGGTGGCCATAGGACTTCCGCAATAAAACGACATAACCCTATCGAGTTTGGGCTCGTTTGATTCGTAATGACGAGTACTTTGGTCCTATATAGTAACCAGGGTCTGATGCTGGAGCTGGAAGGTGGCCATAGGACCTCCGCAATAAAACGACATAACCCTATCGAGTTTGGGCTCGTTTGATTCGTAATGACGAGGACTTTGGTTCTATATGGTAACCAGGGTCTGATGCTGGAGCTGGAAGGTGGCCATAGGAACTCCGCAATAAAACGACACAACCTCATTGAGTTTGTGCTCATTTGATTTTATTGACGAGTACTTTGGTCCTATATGGTAACCAGGGTCTGATGCTGGAGCTGGAATGTGGCCATAGGACCTCCGCAATTAAAGGACGTAACCCTATCGAGTTTGGGCTCGTTTGATTCGTAATGACGAGTACTTTGGTTCTATATGGTAACCAGGGTCTGATGCTGGAGCTGGAAGGTGGCCATAGGACCTCCGCAATAAAACGACATAAACCTATCGAGTTTGGGCTCGTTTGATTCGTATTGACGAGTACTTTGATCTTATATGGTAACCAGGGTGTGATGCTGGAACTGGAAGGTGGCCATAGGAACTCCGCAATAAAACGACACAAGCCCATCGAGTTTTGGGCTCGTTTGTTTCGTAATGACGAGTACTTTGGTCGAGTTTCGTAATGGCGGCCATGCGATTACAAAATGATAAAATATAAAATAATAGTAAAAAGAATTTAAAATAAAGTCGCCCCACACTAGGATTTTATTTTAAAGCCCTAATAAGACGAAAATAAATTTTAGTTTATTACATGATACATCTAATATATAAAATTCTCGTGTCACAGTGTTTGTTACAGAACTCCTCCAAAACGGCTTGACCGATCTTTATGAAATGTTTTGTGTATATTCAGTAGGTCTGAGAATAGGTCGTAGGCTATTTTTTATTACGGCGAAACGTTAGCTCGCCGTTATTATAGCGAAACGTAGTTCACCGGCACAGCTAGTTTTTAATAAAAATATAAAAGCTTGTCGCAAGATTTACCCATTTTATAAAAAAGAAATATTTTTTTCTTTGAATTACCAATATTTATTTATTTAAGGCTTACCAAGTAAATACATACGGGCAAGGTACTTAAACAGTTTTTTTTATGGAGGGCCTGGCAAATGACCTCCTCCCGCCTGATGTTAAGCGGTGAAAGAGAAATGAGTTGACAGATAGAGGTGGGAGGACATCCACTATCCAACCTGCCCGCCCCTTGCCGGCCTAAAAGATGTTTTTCACACCTCTTTTGAAGGAACCCATGTTGTAGGATGGAGGAAACACGTGCGCAGGTAGAGAATTCCAAGTGTGGGATGAACGACAGAAGACTTACCGGAGGGAGACTCTGTACCAAGGTCGTGTGCTTGGGTACCTCCGTCTTACCTATTTCTGCCGCAAAGCAGCAGTGCTTGCATTGCTGTGTTCCGGTTTGAAGGGTAAGATATGCTCTAAAACAAAGGCAATGCTCGTCCAAACCTTAATTTTCCCATTAATCGACCATGGTGATGTGTGCTATCTCGACCTGAATGCAGATCTCTTAAATAAACTTGACCGACTTTTGAATTACTGCATTCGGTTCGTTTTCAATCTTCGTAAGTTTGACCACATATCTGCTCATCGTAATTTTCTGAAATGGATGCCTATTCGACAACGGAGGAAGATGAGGGCGCTTACTACTCTTTTTTCTCTGCTTCATTCCCCACAGTCCCCCACATATTTAAAATCCCATTTCCAGTACTTGTATACTTCTCACGATAGGAATCTTCGCTCTTCTTTCAATCGATTGCTGAAGTGTCCCTCTCATCATTCTGATGCCGTCCATTCTTCTTTCTTTGTGCAATCGATTATCTCCTGGAACTCTCTTCCTCCTGACTTAAGATTGTCTGAATGTAGTTTGCATGTATTCAAGAGGAGACTGCGTATTTTTCTGTCGGATGACCATCAATGACCTTTGGCTACACGACAATACCTACTACCTCTCCATTTGCAGAATTTACAGATTCATTAAACTTTTCATTCGACGATATATATTTAAGATATATATATATATATATGTATATTTATGTAAATTTATAATTTATTTGTATGTATAGTGTTTATTTGTTTTTATGTCTATCATAGTTTGTTTATGTGTATTCTAAATACTTTTTTACCTATCTAAATTTCTTTTTACATCTACCTCGTGACTCTCAGAATCATCCTAAGGTCGTCTGGCAGAAAATGCCTATGGCATTAAGTCCGCCTTGTACACAATTGTACTAAAGAATTAATAAATAAATAAATAAATAAATATGGCACTGAAATTACTGGGTACCGTGACTTTACATCTTAAGTCACAAGTTGGCAACGTACACTGTGGCCCTTGTGGGGGTTGCAGTTTTACTGCGAATGTCACACGAGACACATGTATTATAGGTGACTGTTACCACTTACCATCAGGTGGGCAGTTTGCTTTTTTGCCAACTTAGTAGCAATAAAAAAAAGAAGAAGGAATCTTGGAATTTCTTGGTACGGTGTGAAAAGGAGGATACAGTGTAAGGATGACTCCGTAGACCCTTACGCGTGTTTCTGTAAAGGAATGGAGAGGGAGGGATAAGGTTAAAGAGCTCCTCAGAGCATTCCCCGTGGAACATTCGGTAAAAGGCGCTAAGAGAGGCGATGTCACGTCGAAGTTGTAGAGGCTCGAGGGTGTTAGTTGCCTCTACATCGCCAATTATTCGAATAGCGCGACGCTGCAATTTGTCCAGAGCATCGAGGAGGTACTGAGCGGAGCCGGAGTGCGAGCATTCCACGCAAGACCTAACCTGAGTTTTATACAACAGGCATAGTTGGTCCGGCGCAAAAAACCTACGCACCTTGTTCAGGACACCGAGTTTCCGTGAGGCAGCAGTTATAACGGATTCCAGTTTTTGAAAAAGGGATCATATATGCATTTAAATTTCAGGACTGCACAGCATTGTCATGTGTGTATGACAATGCTGTACAAAACGTTATTTATTACAAAAAAATAAATATTGTTTTATTGTTTATCCTAATTCTCGCACAAGCTTTTATATTTTTATAAGAAAATATATCTTGTAATAAATTAAACTTTATTTTCCTCTTTTAAGGCATTATAATATAAGCTTGTTTTTAAAAAAACTTTTTTTAAACTAGTTACTCAAATAATACGAAATATTTTAATGATTACCGAGTTCTTTATTGTTAGTTGTATCTACAAATTATTTTATATAATATACATATAATAATTTAGTAATAAACAAATATGAAATGAATATTTTATTGTGCGCAACGCACTTTTTAGTGCATTGAAGCCATTCGCTAGATTGTAATAAAAAAAAATTAAAGTTTATTTTCTTTTTTTAGGACATTAAAATAAAAGCTTGTTTTTAAAAATCTTTTGTGATAGCGGCCATCTTGTTTTAGTTTTTTTCATGGTTTACTGTATTTTACGAACTTTCATTTGATACCCCATATACAGACCCATATTGTGGGGATTGTACATAAAAATAATCTGTCAATTTGTGACGGCGGCCATCTTGTATTAGATTGTCTTTCAGAATATACTATATTCTACAATTCAAGCTCTTTCATTTAACACCTAAATTGGGGAAGGTCGCACAAAAGAAATTGATGGGGTTGCGTATGGATATTATCTAGGCTAGGCTCAAAGTACTCATCAAGAAAAATCATATAGGACCGAAGTACTCGTCAATACGAATCAAACAAGCCCAAACTCGATGAGGTTGCGTCGTTTAATTTCGGAGTTCCTTTGGCCACCTTCCAACTCCAGCATCAGACCCTGGTTACCAAATAGGACCAAAGTACTCGTCAATACGAATCAAACGAGCCCAAACTCGATGGGATTGTGTCGTTTTATTGCGGAGTTCCTATGGCTACCTTCCAGCTCCAGCATCAGACCCTGGTTACCATGTAGGACCAAAGTACTCGTCAATACGAATCAAACAAACCCAAACTTGATGGGGTTGTGTCGTTTTATTGCGGAGTTCCTATGGCCAGCTTCCAGTTCCAGTATCAGACCCTGGTTACCACATAGGACCAAAGTACTCGTCAATACGAATCAAACTCGATGGGATTGTGTTGTTTTATTGCGGAGTTCCTTTTGCTATCTTCCAGCTCCAGCATCAGACCCTGGTTACCATGTAGGACCAAAGTACTCGTCAATACGAATCAAACGAGCCCAAACTTGATGGGGTTGTGTCGTTTTATTGCGGAGTTCCTATGGCTACCTTCCAGCTCCAGCATCAGACCCTGGTTACCACATAGGTCCAAAGTACTCGTCAATACGGATCAAACAAGCCCAAACTCGATGGGATTGTGTTGTTTTATTGCGGAGTTCCTTTTGCTATCTTTCAGCTCCAGCATCAGACCCTGGTTACCATGTAGGACCAAAGTACTCGTCAATACAATTCAAACGAGCCCAAACTCGATGGGGTTGCGTTGTTTGATTGCGGAGTTCCTATGGCCACCTTCCAGTTCCAGGATCAGACCCTGGTTACCATATAGGACCAAAGCGCTCGTCAATACAATTGAAACGAGCCCAAACTCAATGGGGTTGCGTTGTTTAATTGCGGAGTTCCTTTGGCTACCTTCCAGCTCCAGCATCAGACCCTGGTTACCACATAGGACCAAAGTACTCGTCAATACAATTCAAACGAGCCCAAACTCGATGGGGTTGCGTTGTTTGATTGCGGAGTTCCTATGGCCACCTTCCAGTTCCAGGATCAGACCCTGGTTACCATATAGGACCAAAGCGCTCGTCAATACAATTGAAACGAGCCCAAACTCGATGGGATTGTGTCGTTTTATTGCGGAGTTCCTATGGCTACCTTCCAGATCCAGCATCAGACCCTGGTTACCATGTAGGACCAAAGTACTCGTCAATACGAATCAAACAAACCCAAACTTGATGGGGTTGTGTCGTTTTATTGCGGAGTTCCTATGGCCAGCTTCCAGTCCCAGTATCAGACCCTGGTTACCACATAGGACCAAAGTACTCGTCAATACGAATCAAACTCGATGGGATTGTGTTGTTTTATTGCGGAGTTCCTTTTGCTATCTTCCAGCTCCAGCATCAGACCCTGGTTACCATGTAGGACCAAAGTACTCGTCAATACGAATCAAACGAGCCCAAACTTGATGGGGTTGTATCGTTTTATTGCGGAGTTCCTATGGCCACCTTCCAGTTCCAGCATCAGACCCTGGTTACCATATAGGACCAAAGTACTCGTCAATACGAATCAAACGAGCCCAAACTCGATGGGAATGAATTGTTTGATTGCGGAGTTCCTATGGCCACCTTCCAGTTCCAGCATCAGACCCTGTTTACCATATAGGATTAAAGTATTCGTCAATACGAATCAAGCAAGCCCAAACGCGATGGGGTTGCGTTGTTTGATTGCGGAGTTCCTATGGTCACCTTCCAGATCCAGCATCAGACCCTGGTTACCATATAGGATCAAAGTACTCGTCAATACGAATCAAACGAGCTCAAACTCGATGGGGCTATGTCGTTTTATTGCGGAGTTCCTATGGCCACCTTTCAGCTCCAACATCAGATCAGCTCCATGTCGTCATCATAATATATTTATGCATGCAAAATTTCAGCTTAATCGGAAACAGGGAAGTGAGTCAAACAAATTTAACTCGCAAGATTAGACCCGAACATGCAAAAGATAAATAAAAGCTTGTAAAAAGGTTGAAGGTTTTTCGTACGGCAGCCACAAATAATAAAATTGTTAGTTATCAACTTCTCCGATTACTCCGTAGGACTTCGCGTCGTATACATACACAAATAATTACGTAACCGGGAGCTAGCTCAAAGCGACGTGCTCTCACTTCGAGTCTTGATTGCACACTGAATTTCGACGCGCCCGAGCCAAGTATTTGTAAAAAAATCGATAAATGTATGTAAAAAATTTCATATAAAAATCAATATACGATAATTTAAAAAAATACCACGGTGTCAGTGTTTTGCATACCCTTGTTCTATATATTTGTTAAATGTAAATACAATAGGGTTAATTAATGAAGCTAAAAATCACGAACGGTATATGTGTGTAACCCAAATTTTAAGTAAAATTGATGCTATTTTTTAACGAAATGGTATGTAAATTTGAAAAATGGTGACGGTGATTGTGTAAACACATAATTTAAGAATTTAAATTTATTTTTTCCCGGTCAGTTAACTGGAACGTAAAATATCAAAAACGCCAACGGCCTTTTTGCTATTTTTCGCGCCATGGGCCCTTAATAAAATATAAATTTTGTTACTTTTCCCACATTTTTTTTAAATATTAGAGACTGTAATTTTATTTGCGAGAAGACTACACATTCAAATTAAACGAACGTATACTTTTAAATCAAAATAAAATAAAACTAGAATCTACTAATAGTGTATATGACAATGCAGATACTGTACGAAAAGTGTTATATTATTTACAAATAAAAAACACCTGCCAGGTCCTCCACTGCTGGAAGTGTGTCAAGAAGGCTGATCGAATTGCCTGGCTGAATAGCGAGACTTATTCTCTGCGCGAGATAAAGACCAGCCCTCTTATCAGTCGTGGTGTCCGACAGTCGTATCGCGATGTCAATATAAATTATGTTTAAAACCATATTATATTCCAGGGGCTTCATGGTAAAATCAAGTTGGCAACATTGTGAACTAGAGCAGCGCTGTTGAACTGGCAGCGTCTAGAGTTACTCCACTTAAACTGTGGATTCAATTTTGCTTAGACATTATCGTCGTCAGGCAACAGTAAGTTTAGTACTATATTTAAAATTGTTATTTATAATAACTTCTTCTGCACTTAGATCATCCTTCAAATTTCTCATTTTTGATCGATTTATTTTCTACTAAGTGCTAAACACAATAGTATCAGTTGCCGTATTGTTATTTTGATTTTTGTCTCTCTCACTCAACATATTGCCACCCCGTTGCTTTGCCAATCGGTGCGGTGTCTTAAATGAGACTGTGTGGCTACTGTCTTTTTATAATGCAGTGATAAATGTACACAAGATTACAGGCCAGACTTTGTAGTTTAGAATTTGTAATCACACTTAAGTCGCTCGTAATAATGGCGAGTTTTGTATTGGTAGTGTAAAACTGACTGTATTAACACTGAATTTAAACGATTGTACAAAATGTCGAGTTAGAACGTTCAATTTAGAATGCAACTCCTATAAAAATGGTGGTTATAAATTTTCAAAAGTCACACCGGCAGTTATAACAAATATTAATTTTATAATGAACGTATACTGCTAAGACAGTCCCTCATCACACTGTCCCAGTTCGGGTTGTTGAATGCCAGATTCGTCGGTGCATTGCGACTAGCGCAAGTTTTCTTGGGTGGCGTCAGATGTTATTCTGGACCTCATACACCGTGTTGTCTTGCGATAACAAAACACCGGCCAAGTGCGAGTCGGACTTGCGCACCGAGGGTTCCGTACAAACCTGTATTTTTATAATAAGATGTAACTACAAATTTACGGTTTTCGCAATTTTTCCTTTATCTGTGCTATAAGACGTTACTTCGTACCAAATTTCAAGATTCTGAGTTCACGGGAAGTACCTTGTTTTGATTTCCTTGCGAGTGTCGAAAATTTGCGGCATAAACGGCTGCATCTTTTGATTGCGTTGGCTTAGAAGCTTGATTCACAGCTCTAAGGGACAGTAGTAGGACCTGAGTATTTGATATAAATTTTAGCATGATACCTCTACGCGTTCCTGAGAAAAAGGGTCTTGACAGACAGACAGACGGACGGACAACAAAGTGATCCTATAAGGGTTCCGTTTTTTCCTTTCGAGGTACGGAACCCTAAAAAAACGAGTACACAATTTAATGGGCCGGTTTAACAGTTAATAGTTGCCAGGCGTCTTTAACTTGCACCACAATCGAAATCATGTCACCTCAAGTTAGAAGGGTCTCGGACAGATGATAATTGCGAGCCGGTAATGACGCAGGTATTCGCACGTCGTCGCCCGCCTGATGCCAGCGCGTCCTGAGTGCGTGTTCGCGACCTGACAAGTTTCCACCTCGCTAATGTGTTAGACAACACACTGTTTGCTTATTCTTGACGAGGGGCTTGAATGGAACCTAACTTGCGACTAAGTTTAAGTGCCTGTACACACTGGCTCGTCTAGTACCAATTGATTTTCACGATTGACTGCATTCCATTGTAGGTAGGTATAGAAGTTAATAGTCTACAATTACCGTGACTGAATTGTAAGTTTATTAGTCAAATTAAAATAGATAATCAATTCACAATAGATATTGCTATGCAGTAAAATATTTGTATTTTCACAACAAATCTTGTTTTTTTTTTAATACCCAAAACGTTATTATTCTAAGACCCAAAAATTATTCAGTCAACACTGAAAATAAATAGCCTTTTAGCAGTGACGAAAATGGTGAGATTTAGGACTGTACAAGCAAATTATGTTTTATGGCGAATCGTTACATAATTTTCCCCCAAAGTTTTGGCATTTAGTATTCAAATCCACACTGGTGGCAATGCACCTTTTTAATTAAGTAATGGCATATTGTGACCATAGGTCGAACTGAGCTTTATTTAGATTCTGTACGGGCATGCAAAAAGAAGTGGTTATTTTGCCTCTTATTTTCGACCCATTACTTGAATAATATTAACAGGTTACTATCACCATTATTTTGCAAACTAGCACTTTTATTGCATCTGCATCTAGCGACGCCGACTTGTCTTGCGACGCAAGCGCCGCAATATAATTGATGCCAGCAACATTGTATGCAAATGGCGGCTCTCCACTTCTATCCTGGCGATAAATCACTATAAAACCAGGTTGGTCCAGTAAATAAATCTTGAAATATTGCCCGTAATGCCGATGCGGAATTATGAATCAGTGCAACTTGTCCGGAGGTAGTACTGGGCTTGTAATCTCTGTAACTGGACAGTTCTTGGCGAGGAGAAAAAGGTCTTCTAACTAAGAAGAAAAAGAAAAAGATGCTATTCTTCTAACATAATGTCTAAAGAGCTCTGTCGACATCTTCACTAACTATACTCGTATAAATTAACTTTATTGGACAGCATAAAAATGGTTTGTATTAACTAATACATTTCTATTTAAGCAAGAGTGGCTGCTGTTATCTGTCGTAGGAAAATCCTGTAAACAGTGTCCCCTTTCAACTAGTTAGTAGTGCAGACACATGTCACTATTTTACAGGAGAAAAATAAATTAAAAAAGGGAAGTAAATATTTTAACCAACTACGATTGTAGCTATTACATTAGTAACAATATATTTATTTAATAATTATATACCTACTATTATTTTTTTAATTTATAAGATTATCTGTCTCTGTATAATCCAACTGGTAATTTGGCTGCCTATTTGTCATATATAATTAGATAAATAACGCATTCCACGTAAATGGCGTAAAATTAAAAACTGAGCTGGTCATCTGCTGAGCACCGAACAGAGGCTCTTTTAGTGGGTTGATTATTTCGGAATAAAATTTTAAGCACTGGTGCATTCAGTTCAAACGGTTTAGGATGTGGTCAGCGTCCCTGTCAACGTAAGCGTTGTCGAATTTATCTTCGGAACGGCTCGGCTGGTCGCACCGCGCGGGCGGGGCAATTACGTCTGCGCGCGCGCACACGGAAAAAAAAGAGTCCCGGGATTTCTTTCATTGAAAACATTATATTGTCTTGAACATATTTTGTTGAGACAAAACAATTTACTTTGAAACAGTATGCCAGGGAATTGAATTAAGAATGTTCATTTTCTTAATTCAATTCGAATATATTATTTTAACCTGAAGTTAATTTCGTTGCTTCAATAACATGAAACTTACTAGACCGAAGATATCTCAAATAATTGTTTCAATACTTTCATGTTCTTGTTTTACAAAATATGCCTTTAGATCAAGTATTTATAAATATGCAACGAAACTCAGTTATAATATTAAACGAAACTAATAGAATATTAATATAATTTAATATTTCTTTAACACAAGAAAACCGATGTCTTGGTTCTAATAGAGTGATGTTTTTCATCAGAATTCTCTCTGTTTTCGTTGAAGGGTGTGTGTGCTTCATTTCAATACAAAAACTTCTTGGATTGAAATACTTATTTCAAAATTTTGTTTTAATATCACAGCCAATAGATCAAAGTAAATTTTGTTTCCCGATGAAACTTTTATTTTTTTGATGAAATTTAAAGACATTATTGAATGGAGTCAACAGAATGTTAATAGAATGCAACATTACTTTAACACAAGAAAATCATTGTCTTGGTTCGAATACACTGAGGTTTTTTATCACAACTCTCTTTGTTTTCGTTCAAGAGTGTATATATATTATTTTAATGTAAAAAGTTCTTCATTTAAAATATTTGAAAATTTTGCTTCAATACCGTAGTTTTCTTTGTTACAAGTACATCTTTTCTCCGTCCAACCTTTTATTTTTCTTGGACGAAAATTTATGACTCTTTTAATGTAAATAAATTGTGAATTTTGACTAGAGTCAATAGAATTGTAATCTAATGAGATATTGCTTTAGCACAAGAATTCCGTTATCGTACTTTGAAAACAAATGTTCTTTTTAACTAAGGCAATATCACTTTCGGTTTACAACTTTTACTTTTAAACAAGATGTCAGATTTTCATATGTAATACACAATACTTGGATGAAAAACACAATTTCCACAGAGAACTTGTACGAGTATTCTTCCACAATGCGTCAACCATACCACACTACGCGTTCCTGATTGTCTGATTCAGTGAAGAAGCCTTCGTCTGATGAATTCTTTCTGTGTTTGCGACTGGTTTGGAGTATGAAAACCAACGAATACTGTGCCAATATAATGTAAATGTGATGTGATGATTTTAATAGTTCTCAGATCAAATTTAGCGAAACATGAAGCAAGCAGCGCACTATTACCATGGCCGTACCAAGTACCAAAAAAAAATATTGCTGTTCTTTTGGAGTCCTGGAAAATTCCGAAAGATTTAATCCAACGTTTTGCAGTGAGTATACCAATATACTTAATCTAAATTTGTTTTGTAGGCAAAATTTTTCATATTTCGATAGATGTTACTTTGGAATTTTTTTACATTCATTCACTTCCTTGAGTGTTAGTGTAAGGTACTTTGTTACACTTCGTATATGACATATGACGTTTCCAAATAACATTGAAAATATAAATTTTCAGATACAAAATTACCAACGGAGTTGACATGGGTTCGCAAGCCTACGCAAGCCTACATTGTCCCACCCGTCCCAGGATCCATGGAAAGACATCCTGGGAGTCATCCAAGACTGGGAAGCTTTCACTCAAGAGTGTCAGACAGTATCATGATATTAGTTGAGGTGAGTCAACACTTATGCAACGTAGAATACAACTTCTTTGAATTCTTTTACTTTGCTTTTGGAAATCATAAAAAATCCTTCAAAACTTTTTAGAATGCTCTAAGCTTACGATAATATGCGGTTGCATCTCTATAATATTACTGGAACCCTCGGTGGGCGAGTCCGATGGCTCATGGTCGTTTATACACTCCGGAACACCTAAATCGAGTCACCTTGCACCTTTGGATTATATTGTCCATGACATAACTTTAAAAAAATGTTTGGTCGACCAAAAAGTGCTATACAATTTTATAGCTGACACCTTCATAATCAGCAGATCGGACTGAACATGAATATGTCAGCTACAAAATTGCATAAAAACTTAGTCATTTTGAAAAAAATGACTGCGCTGTGGACTCGGCACTTGCCTTCCAATCGGGAGGTTCAAGGTTCGAGACCGCTATGTACCAATGTGTTTTTTTTTCGAATTTCATATGTACATTTGTCTGGCGCTCCTACGGTAAAGGAAAACATTGTGAGGCAACCTGCATACATCTGTGAAGAAATTCAAAGGTGTATGTGAAGTCGACCAATCCACATTGGGCCAGCGTGGTTGACTAAGGCCTAAATATCGTAACTTAAGGAAGGCTCGAGTCCTTCGATGGGGACGTAATGTACATGAGCTGATATGATGATGACAAAAATATTGTATTTTACTTTCATTTTTCTTTCAGAATCCTGGTGATAATAACGCCTCTATATAAAAGCAGATGATGAAAAAGGTGGGAAACGAAAAAAATATGTTATTGTGTATATTCTGTTAGTTACGGGAAACTTGAGTCTAGATTTAAAGTTTAGTCTGCCAATATAAATGTAAGGTTTTTAGATAAAGACCACAAAAAATGCAAAAATGTAGATAAGTGATCTACCGCATAGGGTATTGCACGTAGGGATCATCGAGATGGCTTAGGTCATTAGATCTTTTGATGTATGTGGCACAGTAATATTTTATTGCATCTGTAAAAAAAATATAAAATATATCCACTATATAAAATTGTATAAAAATGGGAATTAATTAATTGTGTATCTTAAGGAAATCGCTTACTGTAAAGTTAATTTTTAATGAATAAATAATATTTTATACTTTATTAAGAATGTTTTCATTTTTAAAACTCTTTCCCAGAATGATTTAAATGAGAAACTGACAATACTAGAGTAAAATAATGTGTTTTTGATGATCGAAGTACTTTGTAGTGATAATTATTTTTGTTGTTTCAGATCCAGTTGTACCTCTACTTGGCTCTATGGAATGAATTTATCAGAGCAAAACCCCACTAAGCATTACCGTTTAACATTCTTCTCCTCATACTTATTATTTTTTGTGGCATATTGTTGCTATCCACACATCAGTTACACGACGTAACCAGAAATAATGCAAGCTCCGAAGATGTTACAGTACTGCTCAGATGCAACAACTTTATTTAGCGCATCTCCAAATCGTCGTGTAGAAATCTAAGCAGTGGTGGAGCACCCTTGGAGTTCTTACATTATTATAAATACGCCGTGTAACTAAAGTGTACGTAACAATAGCAATAATGCCACAAAAAACAATTAATATGAGGAGAAGGAATTTAAACGGTGCTGTTTAGTGGGGTTTTGCCCTGATAAATTTCTTTCTTTGAAGATCATATATACTTTAGACCTAGAGAATATTTTCTTTTAAATAGAAATTATTCTTTTAAGACAATAAAACATCTCGAATACCTAGATTTCCATCAGATAAGTCGATATGCTTGGTTCAAAATGTTAAATCTTACGAAAACAAAATATTGTATTGAGCTAATATGCTGATGTTATAATGCAATACAAATAATTGTTCATAACAATAATATATCTACTTAGTTTAAAGTAGATGGTATTTAGAACCAAGATTTCAGTTATATTGGCTGAAAGAAGTAATGACTTGAATCAATCATATCGATCATGTTGAACCAAGGCAGACAGAATCTCCATTCAATACTTTTAATTCATTTGATTGTGTAGAGATGAGCACAAGATAATATTATCTTGACTGGAAGAAATGATCGTCTAAATAAAGTGGTTTAGAAAACCGACATCATTGAATCAAAAAATTATTTCATTCATTTGAGGCAGAAGAGTTCAGGACAAAATCTCTGTTATCTTGACTGAATGGCGTGATCATGTTATACTAAAGTATTTTTGAAAACCAATTCATTGGAATAAGACAATCATTATTTAATTCAAAATTCTGTTATGTTTAGTGAATCGACAGTGTTATTTTGATTGAATACAGTTTACATTCGTTCAAAATGATATCATTTTTGAATTCAAAAAAATACATCGTCTTAATTCAAGACATTTAACTGCATATATAACTGCATATTTTCGTGAATCAAGATATCTTTTTTTTCCGTGCACCGTCTCAATATAACTTTACGGAAGGGAACTCTTTAAGGGCAAGCTGTGTATAATAATCCAATAGATCTCGTGTACTCGTACTTATTGCATACATTTTGACTTCTAATATAGTGGACTATATTAGAAGTCAAAATGTATGCAATAAGTACGAGTACACGAGATCTATTGGATTATTATACACAGCTTGCCCTTAAAGAGTTCCCTTCCGTAAAGTTATATTGAGACGGTGCACGGAAAAAAAAGATATCTTGATTCACGAAAATATGCAGTTATATATGCAGTTAAATGTCTTGAATTAAGACTACTGTAAGCATTAAAATGGCCAAAATCTCCGTATCCAAAAATGTTATCTAACATAATACCCAAAAGTTTACGCATCTTTCAAATTAAACTCATGAAATCAAAAGCGTTGAAGTGGCTTTTTATTTTTCTCAGGTATTTTAATTGCTTTTTGCAAAGACATTATAAGAGATAGACCGACAATACGCGCGGCCTCTAAGAAACACCCTTCAACCACAACAGCGGTCAGGCGGCCGCTACTCATACTGTATTTGTACTGCATTCGACTGTCGAGCGCGCGTCAAGTTATAAAAATACTTAACATGCCCAAATAACTTCGTTTTGTAGTGTAAAAAACGAACAGTAATAAAAACTAAATCACATTGTAACATTATTTATTACCGATGAGTCTTAATTATGCTTATTTATTTAGCTATTATCATATCAAAATTGGTTGAAGGGGACTTCATACATTTCGTTTGCATTGTTGGTCTACTCTTATAATGTCTTTGGCTTTTTGTTATAAATTTATTATGATGTACTTTAATAGCACCATGCGTTCACTTTTTTGCATTAAGCATTTGCTAGAGCTGTATAAAGCTCAAAATAAAAAAGCAAAAAAGCTACCTGAAAATAAGCGGTCATACATAATACACCCATTCAGTATTCAAAATTTATTTTTTCACGTTTAGTTACGAGGCCTCATCATCATTATGTGCCATAGTAAAATTGGGTTTTCTTTTGGGACTTCAAAAAAGGAGGAGGTTATCAATTCGGATGTATTTTTTTTTATGTTTGTTACCTCATAACTCACGGAAGGTCAGCTGGTATTAAATTAGGGTTTCTTTCACTAAAAAGATTTCATTCACTAAAAAGTTAATAATTTTTTTTTTGCAAAAAATAGAACCGACTTCAAAAACACTGAATACTTAAAAATAATATAAGAATAGGTACAGACAACATCACACTTCTATATTGAAGTCGGTGACAAATTTTAACACTTTCTAGGAGATCATCGTTTGGCGCCGACTTCAATATAGAAGTGTGATGTTGTCTGTACCTATTCTTATATTATTTTCAAGTTTTCAGTGTTTTTGAAGTCGGTTCTATTTTTTGCAAAAAAAAATTTTTACTTAATAGCGTGTGTACTATATTTTGGAGTCACCCCACGAGCTTCTTTATCCCATTAGTTCATCACAGAACGTCGCCTTAACAAAAGTGTACCTCACTTATTGCTAATTAGTGAAAGAAAGGCTTCGTTTTCGTGTTTATTAATTAAAAATAATTATGTAAATTACGCATTTTATTGTTGGCCGCCTTGTAACGAATATCATATTTTTTCCTGATTAATGGGGCTAAAGGACGAAGGTGGCCCGATAACATCTCCATGAGGAATGGCGAGGAGCCGCGCGGTATACGTAACTGTTACCAGATTTTAAATGAGTTTTGTTGGGATTTTTAAGCACTCGCATAATTTTATTGCGCTCTTCATGGTGACTAACTGCACCTGATGGAATTATTCTCTACGTACAACAGGGAACCTCTTAGCCTTTATCTCAGCTGATGGAAAGTTTCGATATGGCCGAAGATGGAAACGAGCTTCATTTGTTCTCCTTGACAACTAACGAACTGGCCATCTTACCCTTAAAAAAACATAATAATGTTATTGATATTGTTATATAGCTATACAGGTGGACGGCACGGCAACACGTCATTTTTAAAACCTTTCCATAAAAAATCAAAATAAATATTTAATCATTAATATTTTAAACGTAACGCTCACCCCTTTGTGCGCTGGCGGAACCCCCCTAACTATATTATAAATTGTATTGATTACTTGTAAATACTGATGTAATTTTCTTCAAATGTATCAATGTTAAAAATAATCTAATAGTGGTGATTTGGTCAATAATTGTTTTTTTTTATTGTAACTTCTGTTTTGTTAAGTATATAAGTAAACATATACGTTCCTTTAAGGGTTCACAGTATATCTTTGTTACACAGTGTATATTATCGCATAAGTTCTTTAGTAGCTAAAGGGCAGTTCTTTGCTAGGAGTTGTTCCTAGAAATCACAACGGTTTTTTCTCAGCTCAAATTCTGTGTGAACGTTCCATAATATGTGAGCCGAGCCGAGGCGTTATCGGTGGCTATCGCCACATCCGTGGGAAGCGAACTATTCGGACGTTAAGGCTGGTGTATCACCAGAATTGAACCTAAAAAAAATACAACATAAGTGAACTTTTATTAGCCCGTAAAAATGATAATGGAAGTAATCATAAGAAAAATTACTGTAAATGTGTGTGTGATTACTTTAACTTCCAATTTGTCTTCTTCCAACTTCTTTCTCTTTCTTTCAATTTGTCTGCTACACTAAACTCTCAACGAAAATATCAACAATTACCTTATTACACAGTATTACAATTGATAGGTTTTAATAATGGATTTAGGAATACACGGACACGGTTACAGGGAAAGTTTTCATCGGTGGCTGAGGCCTCAGTAATGTTGGCAATGTAGTATCTAGGCTCATTTATTTTCTATTACGATTTCACCATTGCATATTTATTAATTAATTAATTGTATATTTAGCTCTGTATGTATTTATTTACACGTAGTTATTTATTTATGTTATATATGTGTGTTTATAGTGTTTGTTATCAAACTCTTTGAAACGGCTTGACCGATTTTTATAAAATTCTTTGTAAATAATTAGTAGTTCTCAGAATAGGTCGTAGGCTATTTTTTATATCCCTAGGTGATAAGAATGACCCTGTCCAGTTTTTTTAGACAATTAATATAGCAAAACGTAGTTCGCGGGCACAGCTAATATTATACATTTATATAGGTAGCTTAGTAATTAATGTTGCTTTATTCTTTGTTTTGGTACTCCTCTGACTGAATACCCTGCATCGCCCAAACGTTGAATGGCAGATAATGCCACATTAAGTCCGCCTTTGTACACAATCGTACTTAATGAAAATGATGCCTTGCAGCTATATTGTTTAAAGTCTGATCACTACACTAAGCTGAAAGTACCAAAGCATCGAGTCTGCATCGAGAGGGTCCGAGCATTTGCGGCCGGTGGCTCTCGCAGAAGCAGACAACGACACGTTATGAGGCTGCGAATTTCTGTAGGTTGGAGGTGGAGACACTTCTTCAATCGGGCTACTTATTAAAGTGATTAACCCTGTGCTCTACTTTCAAGTTCTTTTTTAATGTAAGGATAAACTTGATAAGACACAATTGCAAGTTTGTTGACAAGATAGCCCCTCGTTTTTGCTTTTGGGTTCCCGTCTACCAATGCTTGATTTACTAACGTCAGTTAACCGTCTGAACATCCCTTTGGCGCCTCTCCGCACAGTTGGAGGGTTATTTAGAATCAGGAAGGTACAATTGAGAAGAAGGTACCCTGAAACGTCATCATAACAGTTCACATACGTCCTTACCAAGGGGCTCGAGCCTAGCTTAAGTGGGGGGGTGTTTAAGCCTTAGTTAACCGCGCTGGCCCAGTGCGGATTGGTCGACTTTATATACACCTTTGAATTTCTTCGCAGATGTATGCCGGTTACCTCACGATGTTTTCCTTCACCTTAGGAGCGTCAGACAAACGTACATATGAAATTAAAATAAAAAATATTGGTACATGGCGGTCTCGAACCCCGGACCTCCCGATTGAAAGGCAAGAATCCACAGCGCCACCGACGTTCCTTTGAACATGCCTATTAGTTTTACCTGCTGGGTCTTTACGCTTTTTCTTTGCTTTCTTCATCCATGCTCTGTGCGTTTAAGCCAAAGGCCGTTGAGAACCACACCCGCCTTAATATCACACAGCGGCCGAGGTGTCAGCCAAACGGCGCATGAAGCGGGCGGGCTTTGATAACGCCGTCAAACTGGTAATTAAAGTCTATGGTTCCACACATGAACAGCTTCCGTACAATGCGCTCTTGAGATGAATGTATTTTATGTGGTATCATGGGGCTTTCTCGCATCCGCCTGGCTAGCTACCTCATAGCTTTCGACGAAAGCTAATGGCAGGTCGAAAATAGAGAGATATTATGGGCCTCTGGGCCCTTTGGGCCTTTTGGAACTCGTAAATAACAACAATACGCCCACTTTCCACGAAGTGGTGGTATAACACCTTCTGCTTATTTTGCCAAGTGCAGGCGACCGTCAGGACCTCGTTTGCCGATTAGCAGAGTAATCGGCGAAGATCTCTCCCTCCCAAACCGTGTTTGCACCAAGTTGGAGAAATAGCAGCCGTGGAATGCGGTAAACCTTTTTTGGGGCGACACATGAGGTGGTGCATCGAACCAAAGATGACCCCCTGGCCGTTCCATGTCGCCGCATAAGGATTGGGCGGAGGAGGCAAATTTACACCTTCCTTTCTCTTGACGGCAACCAGTATCAGTACCAACAGAGGTTCCGCCAGTTGTCAACCCCCTAGGTGCCCTGGGAGTTTGCCGGCATCCCCGTTTAAACATAAGGGCTCACCAAGACTTGCTAGAGTCCTTGTCCGGCAGCGAGGCGTCCCTCCTGAACGTGTCCTCTACATCAAACAATAAGGACGTGCTCGCTTCAAGGCGAACATGAAAGAGCATCGTTGGGCTTAAATCGAAGTTGTTGGTTGGCACTTTGCTCCCAATGACTGCGGAGAGTCCGACGCATTTGGGACTCGAGATAAAAGGACACTAAAGACAAAATAGACACTGGTGCGGTATTACACAGATCAGTAAAGTTACAGTTCCGGTACAGTATCGCCACCGTCATAATTATTCTTTTAAACATTCCCTATGAACGTCATTTAGAGCCTTGTGTCATCATCACGAACACTGACAAGTGCAGTTAAGTTCATAGAGAATATATGAAAAAACAATGACTTCATTGATCCGTGTGAATCAGCCTTTAGTGTAAAAGAGTTCCACGCACGCTTGCCCTGACTTCCGGAGCTGCTGCCGGTAGGCGGATAAGATATCATTCCACCTCATCAAAAAATAAGTGTACCGATTTTATTTAGTAAGCAAAGTAGCAAATTCTTCGACAGACATCGAGGAAGGCATAAGATGGTCATCCCTTCAGGAGACAAGGACTGCATATAATTTTATACCATTTAATCTTACCGTCCAATTCATAACAACATTCAGCATAAACGAGTAGCGCCTATAATGCCCGCGGGGCACGATTTCCAAGTACCTACCTATTTATTGAATGCCCGCACCATTGGGCACGCCCTGCGCCCGCGCAACCTAAGACAAGATACCGCAACTTTATTGCGAAAACTTACGACTTTAATCGGCTGCTACAAAATTCACAACCTTGATCATTTCTGCTGGCCTAGTTCGTTATTACTGTGAATTGAGCTGCTTTGCATCAATTTTTTCATAATCAACTTTTTACCATACCTATTTCTGCCGCGAAGGGGCATTTCTTTCAACAACCAAACCCAATATAAAAATTAAACTAACTTGGTGATTAAGAGCATTATCAGCACTATTTCAATCCATTTACATCCCATTTCTGGACACGGGGCCTACTAAGTAATATAGTTACTGCCGTGACAGGTTGGTGAAGGGTTTGTTTTCCCTTAGACGACTCTTACAACATCCACGAGAGAAAAGAAGCGGCGCGATGACACATGTAGGTACTCTAAATTCATCACTGCACACACTGTTAATTTTTTTTTTGGTCGTCAGTAGGCACCACACCAACAAGTGCTCCCGAAAACAGGCCAGACATTATAGTTTGATCTTTGACCCCCCCCCCCCCCCCCCTAAATTAGTACATACCAGCGGTGGCTTTCGGGCTTTCTAGTGTTAGTGTCAAGCTTCAAGTGTTGTCGGCTGTTCCTTTATTCATCTTAGAACACAAGATTCGAAATAACAGAAAGAGAGGGGTTTCTTTGGTAAACATCTGACAACATCTTCCGGTGTAATAAGTACACACAACTTTTGATTTAATTTAATTATATTAAGAAAATATTTTATTATTACACTTTCTATCAAAGCTTGCCTTAAGATTACGATTATGATTTATGATTTGTCTGATTAAAATGTTTTTGAAAAATACCATAAGCTTATGGCATTCCAACTCGAAGGCCATAACGGTATTCACATTTCAAAGCCGTGAAGTTAATTCACTGTTTCGCCGCATCCCTCTCTCTCTTTTCGCGGAGGCTACGATGCACGAAAATATACAAAATATAATTTATTCGCGGGTTCTGTAAACTCAGCAATTTGTTGAGGAGCATAATGGACGTTAAAGGTCACATCACAATAACGATTCAAAGCTCGGTCTGCGAGGGCAATTAACATAGTTTTCATATACCGGCGCATCTGCTCGATTGAGTAGAACGGAACAATAAGCAGGATATTGTTCTGCTACTGGTACCTATCACCCCGCGGCGATACTATTGTTTTAACACAATAGTTACACGAGTAGTAGCTAGCCCGTAATTAGCCTTTCGCTGGCAACGTTTGTACTCGGTTGCTTCTTAACAGTGTCGAGCATCAAACTCAATGCCAGCAAGCTAAAGACAACAAGAAGTTAAGGCGCTACATCGAAAATGAATTAAACAATGGGAGGCGTGGTCTATACGTAAACGCGGGGCGCCCCCCGTGCTCAAGTAGCTAGTCTTTATATCTATGGCATCAAAGTCGTGAATGCACTGCGCCCGCATGCAATCAGGTCGTTTAGAAATTATCGACGTAAGCGACAAAATACAAATTATTTTATAAAAAATAACTACAATGATTAGAAAAAAATGCTTTTACACGATTCTAAATAATGATGATATCTACTTATTTATGGAACTTTTTAATGAATACCTAATACCGTTTACTAGTAATCCTGAATTTTCTTATTTTTAAGAGGTAATTTAAAAAATAAAATGTATCGAGGCAAAATCTTTAAATCGCGTTTCCGGTTTTTGGCGTTTCTAGCTAAAGATATAAAGAAACACATATTTAAGTTTCAAATCTGTAAGATCTCTCAGTGACCAATGACATTACATTAAAAATAACCAATTTTTTCGACATAGCCCCTTAAAAACAAGCCGCGGGGAAGCGTGAGCGCAGAGGCGCGTTCAGAGCCTTCGCACGAAACAACTTTTCACTCTAACCCCGTTCAATACCTTAGAGCGTGACGTTTGGGTGAAACAACCGGTCCGTCCAAAACCCTAGTATCAGAGCGATTTACAACCGAACACCCATTCTTGGATGGCAGGAGCATTAAAGTCGTCGTCGACGGCTGCTGCTCCGAAACCATGCCCATAAACGCTGGCGTTCCACAAGACTCGGTGCTGTCCCCAACTCTGTTCATTCTGCATAATTATCAATGACATGTTGACCATTGAGAATATACATTGTTATGCAGATGACAGTACGGGCGATGCGCGATATACGGACCACCAGAATTTCCCTCGGATTTCGTTGCAACTTGTTAGTCGGTTATAACTTGTGTCTCAAGTCGAAGACTTTTTAGGGCTAGTCTCCGAATGGGGTGCAAAGAACTTAGTTAAGTTCAAGCCCACGAAGACACAAAAGTGCGCATTCACTACGAAGAAGGACCCATTTATCATAGTGCCTCAGTTTCAGGGAGTTCGGAATCTTCACATGTCCGATAGTATTGGGATCCTCGGTGTGGAAATTTCTGCTAAAGTGCAGTTTGGGCGTCATTTGGAGATCAAAGCCAAATTGGCGAGCAAAAAGCTGGGTGTCCTGAACAGAGCCAAGCGGAACTTCACTCCAAGCCAGCGGCTAATGCTTTAAAACACAAATTCGGCCGCATATGAAGTATTACTCGCACCTCTGGGCGGGAACTCCCAAATATCAGCTCGACCCTCTTAACTCCCTGCAACGGCGTGCATTCCGCATCGTCGGTGATCCCAATATCACGGCCACAATGGAGACGCTGGAGCAAAGGAGAGACTTTGGTTTTCTTTGGGTGCTCTATCGGCTCTTTAACGGAGAGTGCTCTGAGGAACTGTTTGCAATGGTGCCCTCTTCACCTTTTTACCACCGCACCACCCTCCATCGTAGTAGACTTCATCCATATTACCTGGAACCGATCTCGTCTCCGATAGTACAGTTCGGTTACAGCGTTCATTCCTTACACGTACGTGTAGGCTCTGGAACGAACTCCCAGCTGCGGTGTTTTCTGAGCGCTGCGATATGTCCTACTTCAAACGAGGCTTAAGAAGAGCATTTCTCTCCAGGTAGGCAGTGACTGAACTGTGCCCTTGGCATTGCAGATGTCCATGAGCGGTGGTTACCACTTAATATCAGGTGGGCCACTGGCTCGTCTGCCACCGTTAGCAATAAAAAAAATACATTTTTGAGTTTGGAGAGTACGATCTCGATACTCTTGTGTCGTACGATCGATTTGCTTTTTAAGCCTACATTTTAACAAGTCTCAACTAATATCGGTGATCTAATTTACATTTAAATGTTCTTGTCGCCGCAACATTCCTCTAATACCGAGTACTTAATTAGTTCGCAAACGTGAAAATGTCGCGATATTCTGTAAGAAAATACTACTATACAAAGTCACTCGCGCATCGATCCTTACTTATATTATATCCTCTTTCAAAAATAATTAAGGCAACACTATCTGTTTAACTTGTTCACCTCTTCATAGCGTCATACATAATTAACATTGATGTGTTCCGACAATTCGACGTTAGTTCCTCAGTTGACGGATGACAGGGAGACCTGCCCCCCTAGACAAATGCCACACGTAACTTTTATCAGTCGTTCCGCAGAAAAAATGTATGAAGATGACATTAGTTTCGGAAAAAATAGCGTGAGGTTTTCGCAAGTTAATGTCATTACCATACATTTTTTCTGCGGAACGACTGCGGATAAGTTAGCGTGTGGCATTTGTCTAGAGGGGCAGGAGACGTATTTTGAATCATTCGAAATGAATTTTGAATTCGAACACGAATACAAATCATGTGCGAAATTATTTTCTACTGTTCCCACCCAATTTTAAAGATTTTTGACTCACTCAAGTTCAGTATTGTCATTAAAACAAATTCTATATGAGATACCGTTTCACGTAGAACAAATAAAATCGGTATACAATATCCCATTAATTTCAAAATCAGCGATGAATCGCACATAAAACGGAACGTATAATATACGTTCCTTCACTAACCATCGGGTGAAATGAAGACCAACACTTTACCTGTTGTGCAAAAAAAAACAAACGAGTGAATTCGACGAAACACTTATCACGCGAAATCGCCGTCAGAATCGTAGCGCCATTTCAAGGACAGCGGACATACCGCCCTGATAATATTTATGCAAGGCGTTGTTTGAACATGTGCTTCTATTATAATTATCGTGTAATCTGGCATTTGACGCCGGATCCGCCACAGAATTGCGACATGACGTAGACGCAGACATGTTGATTTTGAAAGTATCAATATTAACATAGTTGTGGTTTATGTTGTGTTGTTGCAAAAAATATAAAATGGGTACATGTATAAGCCCTTCGAATACTATGTGCTATTTTTATAACATTTTTTAAAATAATTAGTGCGATACTAATTTTTTTGATTTATGAATATTAAAAAGAGAATGAAAAATCTTACTTTCAGTTGTAACTGAGCGCATTCAGCGAATTGTGTATCGATCGATTTATACGTGCTCGTTGTTCATTTGGTGAATTTGAAGCCGAACAAAAATAATATGTCATAACTATAGAAATAAAATAATCATTTATCGTCTATTGATATTCACAAAAAAATTATCGACATGACAGATCGACATAATTAGCGATTGACTAACAAGCGACGAATTCGGAACGAAAATATGCAGTACTGTGGCGAATTTAATTAATCCTCCACTTCGGAACATGAATTTGACGGAATAGAGTTGAAATTTGAATACCCGTCCGCATGTGGCGTCGGCTTACTAATGGGAGGGCGTTGCTACGAAATGATGTAGTTACTGATACTTAATTATTACGTAATTAGGAAGATACCTATTCTGGCATTGCTAGAAAATTTCTATTTTTTATACTTTATTGAGTAAGTTATTTGAAAAAAATTGCATAATTGCGGAATTTATTTTCAACTTTTTTACAAAGCGTGTATTGATTGTAACTATGATGCATGAGCAAAATAAATTATTGGGAATTTGATATAATATTGTGTGTTGTTATTGATATAATATATAAGGCTGAATTTAGCATGGGGCTATGTGGGCAGCTAGCTTTCTGAAATTCAGAAAATAATATTACCGCAATAGCCGCCATTTTGGAAATGTGATACACATTAATTGTGATCCACCTATCACTGCCTACAATCTGATGCCCTAACCAACATTATTGTTTTATTTTGTGTTATTTAGAATTCTTTTATTTTGAAGTGTTATGATAATTAGAATTATTGTATTTTTAATGTTATTTGCGTTTTGCCATTACCACTTTTAAAGAACTTCTTGTATTGTAGCAATACCTATAACAACTCAGTGAACGTCGCCAGCTGACATGAGATGTTAACACGCAGACGACTCTAGTACTGGGTCTCCCCGAGGACGAATAACCCGAACATTCGCATCGTAACAGCCGTCTCCGATAAATAAAATACTCACGGAGCGCGGCGGAAGTGTGAAAAAATTACGCACTTGGCTTTACATTGTCAAAAGCCCGAGTCAAGGGCGAGCCTACCAGGCGAGTTGGAGAGGCGGGCTCCGATAAGGCTGCGACGTTACTTAGGCGTACATCCGAATTCGGCCGTGGTGTTCCGCCGCCATATACGCCAAGGTTACGATATACCGAGATGTGTGCCCACGGCCTTTGCCGAATCCGCGGAGATAAAGGTAACAGAATACTTCTTGTACTAATATATCCAAATCTTTCCTTAAGCACGAACGCACACAACCGACTAGACAGTGGAAAATAAAACATATAGAGTTCCACATTGCAACTCACACGAACCACAAAAAGTCGGTCAAAAAATATCTGGGAGTCCCGGCCGATCCAATCATCAGTGAAAAATGAAACTTTCATAAATGTGTACATTACATAAAAAAATCAAATCAGTCAAAATAGGTCACCGATTGTCGGTCGTGTGCGCTCGCACTAAAGCAAACATGAGGCACAATGACAGGATTAATCACAAGCTCATTTGCAACCAATATTGATTTCGTGTTAGTTCAATTGAAAATGAAAAATGAAACTGAAAAATATATTTATGGCAATATAACCAATATAAAAAAATATTAATATTACCCTGGCTTATGAAATAAGTATATACTTGTGTGTCAAAAGCCAGTTCCTTCCTTGTTGGTACATTTTTTATTGGTGTAGGTAATTTACAAAAATATGAAATTTAACAACAAAACATCAACATCAGTGTATGTATGGGTGTGTTTGTGTGTGTGTTTGTGTGTGTGTGTGTATTTGTGTGTGTGAGTGTGCGTGTACCGTATTATTAAATTGTTTCTTTAAATTAAAAAAACCATATTAGGGATCGTTTTAAGTAAAGTTGTACATTCTTATTAATTTATCCTTTCATTGGATCAAGTCTTGGATCAACCCCCTTAGACAAGAGCCACACGCAAATTTTTCCACAGTCGTTTTGCAGAACCATTGCAGAAACATTTCACAGGCCAATGTCATCTCCATACATTACGTATATGGAGATGACATTGGCCTGTGACAATTTCACGCTATTTTTCCGCAGCTAATGTCATCTCCAAACATTATTTCTGCGGACTGCAGAAAAATAAGCATGTGGCTTTTGTCTAAGGGTTCAGAGGCGCTAACTCATCCACAATTGCATACAGTTCTAATTTATTATTATTGAATTTTTCATATATAAAATAGAGAAGCTCTTGGCCTTTAATTCACCCGATGTTAAGTAACAATACGACCGATGATGGAAAGGAGCTCACCTGCAACCCTATTATTGATCTTTCATCGTATGCTATGACATGGTATAAATTTTGAGATAAGGAAGTCATGAAATGTTTCATTTGGTATTATCGATCTCCAATGATATCATCACTATGGCATAATTTCAATGATGTCATCATGATATAATGAACAAAATCTGAATAAAAATGTTATGACATGTTTTGCACTATGATTTTATCGTAAAATCATTTGAAAACTATGAGATGGATATTATATCCAACACTGGCTGACTCGGAGAACTTTGTATCTATTGACAAATGACAGATATAAATAAGCAACCGTCAAGTGTACCGGCGTGTTCCATACAAATTAGGTACTTTTTAATTGCATTTAAAAGCTTTTATTACAAGTTTTTATTTACTTTCATTCACCTGTCTCGTGTCTGTAATGAAATCTTGCAAGTTAAATTTGACCCACTTCCCGGTTTCCGATTGAGACGAAATTTTGCATGCATATGTATATCGCGTGACAATGCAATATTATGATGACATGGAGCTGATCTGATGCTGGAGCTAGAAGGTGGCCATAGAAACTCCGCAACAAAACGACACAACTCCATCGAGTTTGGGCTCGTTTGATTCGTATTGACGAGCACTAAAAGCTTGTATTTAATACACTTTTTTTTATATGACCCACTTCCCGGTTTCCGGTTGAGACGAAATTTTGCATGCATATGTATATCGCGTGACAATGCAATATTATGATGACATGGAGCTGATCTGATGCTGGAGCTAGAAGGTGGCCATAGAAACTCCGCAACAAAACGACACAACTCCATCGAGTTTGGGCTCGTTTGATTCGTATTGACGAGCACTAAAAGCTTGTATTTAATACACTTTTTTTTATAATCTATCTTGTTATTTTTTAAGTTTTTCTTAAAGGTTTTCCCTATATTTTTCTTTTAAAGCCATCCTTATATTAAAGAGAACAAAAAATATATTCAAATCGATCTAGCTGTTTTTGAGTTTTAGCGAGATCAAGATTTGATTCCTTTTTAAATTAACCGTGTATATTATGCCCACTCGATAGTGATCGTTGGAACCATGGAAACGTAAACGAGGAAAACGCAAGACTAATCTCTAAGCTTGGACAACTAGTTAATATTCACCCGTCAAAATTCACCAGCATGCAAACAGATTCTTCGGAGAATTCGCAAGAGGGCAAAACCATGGGAGGAATTGAAAAATCGCACGTAACTCAAACATCCAAGGTTCAGAATTGTCGGGCGCCGTAACTGCGACTTTATGAATGAGTCGGGCGGATGTGACGTCACCGCGTGGCGCCGCGCGTACGCACCCTCACTCGGTCGGTAGCATTGACACTTTACCTACTTCGATACAATGATCGTGTGTTCAGATAAAGGCTTGCGCAGACGAGTGCCAGACATTTTATTTGTCAACGTGATCCAAATTTTAGTTAACAAACCCTAATTTATACATGTGTTCAACTTTCCGTCGTCTGTCAGCTCCATCTTGGTCCCTGGACCACCCAGAGACTTCGTGGTTTTATTAGATGATAAACACTCGTTTTGTCCATTTTTGATGTTTTTGGGTCTTCATGACCAGGGTCATGTCACCTACGTACGATCAAATACCCTAACTTTCATGCAAATTCAATACCTATATGTATGGTTATATAGGTAGGTTTATGATTGTCACAAAGCAACCACACAAGTATTTTTGATGCTGAGAGTGGAAATGCTGATAGTAGCACCCAAGAGCTACTACATCTAGGGGCATATTATACCACTAGAGTCCCTGAGTCTAATTTCGTTCGAGTTTGATATATGGTTTGTAAAACCCCATTGAACCCGGTTTTGATGCTAAATATGGAAAAACTAATTCTTGCACGTTTGGTCGCCAATTGGCCAGTCGTCGAGTCGGAGAAGCTCGTAAATACTAAACGACCTGCACTAACTTATTAAATTTTAAATCAAATTTCATAACACCTTGATATATTTTAAAATTTGATTAAACACACATTTGTTTTCCAGTATAAAATGACTCGATGTTTGCATAACTTGGTAGCAATGGTATACAACGTGTTAAACATAAAACGCAAAACATCAACAAATACCCTATTTTTATTATAAAAGAAATAAGTCAATCAATTATATTCTCGTTGATTCTTTACGAAGCTATGTCAATCTTTTTGTTTTATTGCTAAATAAATATATCTTGCGAAGCTCTATGGTCGCGCGCCTGCGGATACGATGTCGCCGCTTAGCCGTCGCGCCGCCGATAAAAGGTAAAGACGACAGAGTTAAGTAAATGTAAAAAGCGGCTAACTTGACAATTTAATTTCGAACAAACTCTGACCCATATTTTTATATTTGTGGAATCGATTCTATTCCCGATTCGGAACAAACTATATTCAGGTTTTGCGCAAATTAATAAACACGAGTTGTATCACTTGTATCACGAGTTCCTCGTCCGCACACGCCCTAAGCGCTAACTGCACCGCACTTGCAACTCCCACGATCGGCGCGCGAATGTGATGGATCAGCTGACTGACAATGTGGCGATAAGTTGCGACCTAAAAAGGTTGGAACACGCGATTAACACTCGCGATATCGTGATCGTTGTATCTGCGTTCAGCAACAATGTAACTAGGCGTTCTTTACTTCGCAGTTTATCA
Organism: Schoenobius gigantellus; assembly: GCA_963935595.1. Taxonomy (NCBI): domain Eukaryota; kingdom Metazoa; phylum Arthropoda; class Insecta; order Lepidoptera; family Crambidae; genus Schoenobius; species Schoenobius gigantellus. The sequence goes on along the minus strand of OZ012555.1, from coordinate 5,446,866 downwards.
TTCGACGTCACCGGCTTTAAAATTACGCATCTGCGGGCTCAGATTGAATAAAAAAGGGTTATTGATTATTTTTAATTTAATCCCTTTTTGATTTAATCTAAGTCTGCGGACCTATTTTCTAACTTCGGTTGCTAGAACTGTAATTTTCTAAAGAAAAAGCTTAATATCCATTGCTGTTATTATCAACGCCGCACCGCCACCGTAACATTGTATGATCACTAAACAAGTAATGGATATAAAGTTTTTTTCAAAAATGACAATTCTAGTTACCAACCGTAGTAAGTAAATACGCCTCATAAGTAATTACACATTCAAACAGAACACTTTATTGTGTGACACATAATTAAAACGACAACAATAAAAACAATAGGCGTCCGTATTGCTACACAGCGATCTTTCCAGGCAACCATAGAAAAGTGATAATAAAAGGAAGAAAAACAGAAGAAAGGTGGAATAGGGTACATTCATTTAATGTGCGTCATAGAAATCAGATAAGGACATTCAAATAAACGTAATGAATAAAGAAGTGGAATATATAATTAAGTATTATGGGTTAGGATAACCATTATAGTACTTCTTCATAAGTGCCTTAAATGATTATAATATAGGCTCTCCGTATCTTGACAGGTAAAGCATACCACAATCGGACATCCGGCACAGAAAAGAAGTACCTATAGAAAAGGAATTGTGTTGAGGAAGAAGGTATAGTCATGATCTGGAAGGTATAAGGTTGTCGGAACACAACAATGTTATTCATCGACAAACTTAGATAAGACGGTGGTAGATTGCCAAGCGGACTTAGAAGCCCCACTACCAACCAAACTAAGCAGAAATACTTCTGGACCTTCCGATCAATTCCCGTTCGCGTTGTAGATTTTTGTTTTTATTGAGCAAAAACTATCATTTATCTGCAGGCCAATTATAGATCTTTCATCGTATGACATGGTATACATTCGAGAAAAAGAAGTCATGAAATACTGCATTTCGTATTACCGATCTCCAATGATATCATCACTATGGCATAATTTCAATGATGTCATTATTAAATAATAAACAAATGATCAAAAATCTGACCGGAAATCGTATTTTTCGTTTTGCACTATGATATCATATGATATCATTTGCAAAACCATGAAATCGGTAATCGACCCTCAGTATAGCCTTGGGCTCAATGGATCATTGTATATAGAGTGCCGGGAGGCCGAGAATTGAGGCGACAATAGACAAACCGTTTTGACCCATTCCGTTATTCCGTTCCGATCCTTAGAATGAAAACAGAAGGTTTCAATACCAAAGTCATATATCGCAATACACATCCGTTCCGTTCCGTTTTGATCCGATAAGAATGACCGGTAAGGAAGAACTGTGGACACAAATTAAACGGTATGTGAGTGGCGATGCGGCCGTTTTCGATTCTATACTTAACGAAACAGGTAAAAACGCCATATGTATCGTCACCCTTATGCATTTTAAAATCTTATTCAACGAACTAAGTAGCATAGATGCGATTGATGGCTCTGACGAGAACTTCAGGTGAGTTAAGGACCTATAAGATCCTATTTTCAATATGAAATCTGACTATATGTTGCGATATGTTCTTCTCAAATCCAAACTAACCTTTCTTAAAAAGTACGACGACGTCAAGAAGATGAACATTGCAAATTGGTAGATTTCGCGCGCGGAGAGGCCCGCGGTCGCGTCGGTGTATATTACATTATCATAAATCAGTCAATACAGCTCCGGCATTCCTGTGACGGGTTATTCTGCTTCTGCAGTCCAAATTCCAAGCTCTCTCATATTGTCACATGTTATAGCGTGTGTAACTTATTTTCATTATAAAAGAATTATATAAATTATGAAAATATATACGAAGCGGAATATTTGCGGAAAATATTCCCATTTTTCTTGTTTTATTGCATATCTTGCAAATGTTAAACTCTACGGTCGCGCGTCTGCGAATACCATATCGCCGCGCCTTTCGCATGCCCTGCAAGAGGTAAAACCACGCCGCTTTTAGAATTTACTTAATACTATAAAGACGATGATAGAATTAAGTAAACTCAATAAGCGGCATGGTTGAAAAAAAATTTTTTGGAGAAAATCTGACCCCTTTGTTTTTTATTAGTGTAATCGATCGATTCGATTTCACTCTTGATTCTGAACAAACTAGATTTCAGGGTTTTTGCGCAATTTCCTTAACACGTACGTTGGTATATGTGATGTGTGAAACTAATCTCACCTCGTCCTTTCAACAATAATTATTGTTGGAAGGACGAGGTGAGATTAGCTTTCACCAAATGCTGATCATACGGCGCCCTAAAAAGGAGCGTTTGGTTGGGACTCGCCACCCAAACCCAAATGGTATGACCCAAATCCTCACTGGGAAATCCCACGGCTGCGGAAGTTTGCGCGTCAGTGGCAGATGCGCAGATCGGGGGAGAAAGAGTATCGGATGAGAAGACGAGAGCTCAAGCCGGAGCTGGAGAACGGGCTCACAGCTATGTTATGCTAATTTTTTATCAGTGTCTCAATGAAAAAACCGGTCAAGTGCGTATTGGTCTCGCGCACTGAGGGTTCCGTACAAAAGTAATCTAAGTACTCGTATATAAGTTCCTAACTAATCAACATGTTATGAAATAAAACGTAAAATATATATAATGAATTGTCAAAGCCAAAAATATTGTCAACCCTAGTTAGCTGTTATGTCGAGAACCGGACCACCGCACCGCACATTCTGCGCAGTTCACTGTTTAATTTTAATGAAACAGGGTTTGCACAGCAATGAAAAATTTAATTAATTATTTTTCGCAGTAAGTCATATAGGGATACTAAGGTTATATTGAAAATGGACTCTATATTAGGTACCATTTAACCCCTCTCCGCTTTACGGGTACTTTTGTAACACCGTGTATATTTACCGTTTTCAGATGGTTAAGACACTTTTCCCCTGCCAAATTTCACGATTCCACGTCAGCGGAAAGTACCTATAGCTTTTGATTCAATTGTGAAATAGCAAAATATGAGAAAATATGATTATTTTACAGCTGAAAAAGGCCGTCGATCAGAGTATTTGAGATAACAATACAAAAGTGACAAAGTAGTTACAGCAGGCTCACAAGGTCTACTAAAAAAACAGTAGTGAAACAGATCAAATTTCAAGAGAATCAAATCACAGAATTCAAATTGTACCATTGTCCAACTTACAATACAAAAATTTTCCAAACTGAATGCCGCTGGAATGCCGAGATACAAATTAAATTTTCGTCGAGCAACAACAAATTGTTTCTAATGAGGAAAATAAAAGCACTTATTTTCGCATCAATCAATGTCGAAATTGCCGGGAAAGCCAAAACCGCCTTTCATAATTTAATATTCGTGTACAAAATATTTCACAATTTTTTTATAGGAACACCGAATAAAAAATGCTTAATCTTAATCTAGTCATAGTCATTAGGACTATTTCAATGTGATAGTAGCCCTGATCGTCAGTCGATTGGTTTGTCTGCTTTTTTCAATAAACTGATGTATATATTATCACACACACACACATATGCACACGTATGAGTTAGTCTTTTGCTTCTTTATAGCTTTATTTTCATTATTGTGTCATTGCCTTACCTTTTTGCTTTTTAATCAGATTTGGATGTAAATAATAAAAACTGTCCTGAGGACCCGCTCTGTATCACGGAACGTTGACTGACATTTGTCATCTACAGGTACATTTTGGACAAGCTTTACTTCAAACGCCAAGGATCTGGAGAGGACCAAAGTAACAGGGAGCTTAAGTTAATAGTCATTCGTAGAAAGGTTACATTCTTCGGCCATATGCAGAGATGATCCCTGTATGAGTTTCCACGATTAATCCTCGAAGGGAAGATTCAGGCGAAGCAAAGACCAGAACGCCAAAGTAAAAGTGGTTGGGTAACGTTTAAAAGTGAACCGAACTGACATATCCACCATTAAGAACTCAGCGATTGGATCGCAAGAAATTTTGCCTCTGACCTCCAAACTTCAATTTTAAGACGGCACCTAGCGATGATGTACACTTTGGTTTATTAAGGCGCATAGTAGGGTCAATCATAAAAAAATCACAGCAGAAAAAACCAGTTCTCTTCATAAATATTGAATTAAAAAATCTTTAAAAAAGGTATGTTATTATTTAACGCATTCTTTAGTCTTTAGTAGAGGATGGTCTTTTTAATTTTTTGATAAATTAATTAAAACTTGGTTAAAATGTGACCCAAACATGCCTCGATTTTAAAACTTTAAACCTAATCGCTTCGTAAATATTAGGTCAAATCATATACTTTCGATTTCAATAAATAAAGTGAACAATATTCTAACGGATGGTCTTTTTAGATTTTTCTTATTTATTAATTTTTTATTGAAATAATAACATCTTACGCGTAAAGGTTTGCTTAAATATTCCCCTCACTCTCACTCACTCACTCCTATGTAATCAGTGTGGGACGATCGACGCAAGGTCATTGGGACCACTATGCGCCTTAAGGATACCTTTACTAATAAATGAATCTTGAAAACTAACAGCAGACACATTTCAACTTGACAAAATATTGTTCCGTCCAAAAACTCCGTTGTAGAATTGCGCTGGGCAATTGGTAGGCCGCTTCCTTATTGGCGGGATGGCGTCACTCCGCGGTCCGAGCGGACCCGGGCCAGCGCAGCCCATCGGGGCACGCCACTTAACCTCACACATTTGATGGTAATTAGCTGGCATTAATTATCAGCCATTAGGTGTCATTAAGAAGCGTCGGTGGCGCTGTGCACTTGGCACTGGACTTCTAATCGGGAGGGCCGGGGTTCGATTACTTAGCAGGATCGATTACAGATTGGCGAGTACCAATGTGTTTATAGTTTTTCGAATTTCGTATGTACTCGTACATTTGTTCAACGCTCCTGCGGTGAAGGAAAACATCCCGAGGCAAACTGCATACAACTGCGAAGCAATTCAAAGGTGTACGTAAGTCGATCAATCCGCACTGCGTGGTTGACTAAGGCCTAAACACACTAATTTAGGGCAGGCTCGAGTCCCTCGGTGGGGACGTATATGGGCTGTGTTGATGAATTAGCTGTCATTAAGTTCACCGAGAGACACAGCGTTGGTAACCGCCCTCACGAGGACCGACGATCTTGTGAAGGCCGCGGGAATCCGCTGGATACGAGAAGCGTAGGACCGATCGGCTCGATATGTCCAACAGTGGTCTCTTGACTGAATGATGAAGTGTCATCAATTAACAATTGGTATGCCGGTATGCATACCAATTCATAAGACAACATTCTTCAATTCATGCGTGTGCCAGTAATGACTAAGCGGCCACGCCTCAGTTCCGTACGTCAAGTTCCTAATCCAAAGGTGTCATCCCTCTGGCAAGTTAGTCCGCCTGCTTCTTAAAGTTCCTAATCCAGCTGTCCTTAATGAATTCCGACCTATTTCCATTCTTCCCTACCTGTCCAACGTGCTCGAGGCATGCGTACACAAACAATTCTCTGCGTGGAAAAACTTACTTCTCAGCCCTTACCAGTATGGTTTTAGACCCGGTTACAGTACTTCTACGGCAATCTATCTTCTTTGATTTAAAGTTTACTTTATCCTTTACGTTACAAATGCCGAAAAATAGCAAAGATCCTACAGATATCTGAAAGTGGTACAACACAGTTAATTTTTTTTGTTGCTTTTTACGAAGCTGTAAAACTTGTGCCACCGGCTTAGACTTGACCTTAAATTTAATGTTATTTTTTTATTCCTCGCGCAATAAGTGACAAAGCTATTTATATAAAATAGCTTCAGAACTCCTTATCCCCGCGGACCCATAATAATAATAATATATCCGGATGATCTTACTATTTATGGCGCCTCTTACAGCCTAAACTCCTAGACCCTCATGTGCACAATTGGTAAAATAGTCGAAAAATAACAACTATAACGAAAGGCGTATGAATACTATACAGTAGGTAGAGTCGCAGTAATAGTATTAATATACTATACACTCTCACTTTATTTTCAACGGTACAGTACAATACAATGAAAGTGTCTGGTCTGGGTAGACATTATATTTATAGTCTGTGTTATTTCGATTTTAAGAAAGGTAGTTTAAGAAGTGATCTAGTGGTTAAGATCACCGGATCGGGAGGTCTGGAGTTCGATTCCCCATGAGGGCAAAGGTTTTTCTGCTCGGTTTTTTTGGTGGTAGGGCTCCTGAGCCCGCCTGGCTAGCTACCACTGTCTTACCTAAGTCTGTCGCCATAATAACAATGTTAATAGCATTGTTGTGTTCCGATAATAATTAGAGGTAAGATAGTCAGTTTCTCAATTGTTGAGGAGTCCAGGTGAAGCTCGCTTTCACCTTCGGCCTTATCATCACTTATCATTAGGTGAATTTAAGGCCAAGAGCTGCCCTGTAGTATATATGTAAAGAAACAGTCCACCTATTTTTCTGCTTAGTTTGGATGGGGGACGGGGGATTGTTATTTCCAGGTTTACTTGTTATTGCGATGTTCACTTGATTTTCCGATGTTCATTTGTTTTTTGGACCTTCACTTGTTATTTTTTTATACAACTAAGTTGGCAAACAAGCGAACTGTCCACCTGATGGTAAGTGGTAACAGTCACCCATAATACATGTGGCTCTTGTGAGATTCGCAGCAAAACCGCAACCCCCACAAGAAACGCAGTGTACGTTGCCCACTTGTGGCATCGGATGTAAAGTCACGGTGCCCAGTTATTTCAGTGTCATATATTATCCGTTACCATTCAAACCGGAACGCAGCAATGCAAGCACTGCTGCTTTGCGGCAGATATAGGTAAGACGGAGGTACCCAAGCAGACGACTTTGACGACTTCGACGTTCACTTGTTTCTCCGATGTTCATTTGTTTTTCCGACGTACACTTATTGTTAACTGTTACTCCCGATCAACACCTGGTGGTCTCCTCTCAACCAATAGACTACGGAGGTGGTAAATAAAGTTACGCGAAACGCCTAACTTTATAAGGTGGTATTTTGCGTTTGGGCGAATTGTACGTAGTTGGTATTTGACGTGATTATTTCAACTTAGCCGCAAAAAACCAAGAGTTGTTGTTTCGTGTATATGGTTTGATGCGTTTAAAGGGCTCATAAGCGTCCTCGGTTGGTTGTCATAATATTAATGACAATATCATCTTATATTTTTGGTAGTCATTTCCTCAGTCGTTGAAGAATCCAGACAAAGCTCGCTTCTGTCTTCGGTGCTATCGTCGCTTACTATCAAGCGAGATAAAGGGCAAAATCTTTCCTTTCGTTAATACAAAAAAAAACTCCCGCAAACCGTTAAAGAATAAAGCAGTGTTTTAAGCATCGCAAAACAGGCAACCTACAACTTTTTAATTGTAGCTTGCCTGTCTAAACACTACTGTTGCCTGTTGCCTGAAAGAAAGTTGATCATTATTAGCACAAATTTTGACTGCGCAAATTTACTAGGATGTGAATAGCAATAGCCGATTGGAATCATATTGCGCAACGCCACATGCCAGTGGGCGTAAACGACCCTTAAAGGTACGGTTCCGTAATCGACCGCAGACAGCACCAGCAGGAGACGTATCGCAGCGACTTGGCGACGTGCGACATAACTACGAAAGAATTCATAGAAATCCATAGCGACCAGGGGCCCTATTTTTGAATCATTCTTCCGGCATCGTGTGCTCGTCAGTGTTCGATATCTACTTATTTTCGTTTTGTTTTCGACGAAAATCAAAACAATATTGATCTTCGTCGTAATGTTCTATCGATTTTCAAGAAAAACGAAAATCAATAGGAGTCGAGCACAGATGATGCTTAAAAAGCGCCTGATGCTGGACCAATCATTCAAAAATAGAGCCCCAGTAGTGTCAATCTAAAGCTGAACGTACATCGAAGTATTGGTACCACGACTGCACATCAGACTAAACGTTTTTGTTGCAAAGTACTACTTATTACAACGACATAAGATGCCACAGTGTTTACCTTGATGTGCTGTCGTCCGTACATCCGTTTTGCAATACCCGGACACCTACCGCATTTTTGAAATTCGGCGCGTACAGTGCGACCAAATGTGCCAGGTTTCATATAATTTCATGTAACGAATTCATAAAATGCGGCGCGTACGGCGCCTGCGGCGCGAACATAATATTATGTGCGTTCAGCTTAAGTCGCAGCCCATGAAATTGCGGCCGGCGACGTGACAATAGCTACGGAGGCTAGTTTTTCATAGTAAAACTGAAAACCAGTCGTGGTTTATACTATCTAAACATTCTAAAATACAGAAACATATAGAAACGAACGAGTGGCAGTCATATTCGCACCCTATGAAATAGCGACCGGCGACGCGACGTGTCACTAGGTACGGAAGGTGTTTCATAGCAATACCTAAAAATCACTCGTAGCCGCTGCGACACGCCGTGTCCGTCGCGTCGCCTGCTGCGGTTGGCTACGGAACGGAACCGTACCCCAATATCCAGCGCTTTATTTCGGTTCATTTCGCGGGCGGCAAATGGCGTTATAAAAACGTTATTTATTGCAATTTATTTCCGCATTGCCTGCGATAGTGGCGATCTGAATAGTTCGCGTAGTCGGGCGGGATGTTATGACATCGCTGAGATATACAGGTTAGTAGGGCAGTGGTTCTTTACGTTTGTGATAGCTAGTAGGAAAAATATTTATGTTGTGCGCTTATACGACCGTTTTAGCATCAGATGCAGAATCGTACTGTCAGCCAGTTCGAAAATCTTAAGAGCCAGAGCGCACTAGCGACTTTTTGTCGCCCGATAGTTGCCCGATAGTTTGATTGATTAGAAATCCCATAGTCATTTTCGCCGATTTTTAATCGCTAAATGCGTGCACTTCAATATAGCTCTATACTTATTCCCTGAACGAACAAACTATCGTCAAACTAAAAGTCGCTAGTGCGCTCTGGTTCTAACGGACTGTAGGAAAAAATTAAATGTAAAAAAACCTTTTTAAAAACAAGCTTTTATTTAAATGCGCTAAAAAGAATTAATAAACTTTTACTTATAACGTCATTTCACATTTGACACAATTTATATGACATAAAAGCTTGTCGCGAGATTTACTTGTGTGTAATAACTTAAAAGTACTTAAAAGAGTACTTTTAAGTACCTACTCGTATTTACTTCAAAAATTGTAATGTATAAAATTATTCACATCAAATTATTTACTTTTCTTTTTATCTACAAAAGTAAATCTCGCGACAAGCTTTTATGTCATATAAATTGTGTCAAATGTGAAATGACGTTATAAGTAAAAGTTTTAGTGTAAAAGTTTATTAATTCTTTTTAGCGCATTTAAATAAAAGCTTGTTTTTAAAAAGGTTTTTTTACATTTAATTTATTTTTTACTTTTTAGTTATCACTGGACACGTTTCTCAGTCTGTTCATCTCATTCAACACATCATTGTTGCAAGGTCGTTTGTCGGAACGTCTATACAGAATTTCAGCTCAATCGGTTTAAGATATCTACTTCAAAATTGATTTTTAGCTTTAGAAGTACGACATATTGGATTAATAGTGACATCACTTAAGTTTTCAAGTTATTCTTAGCAAGACCTTTTATTTGATACCCATATTGTAGGGGTGCATTAAAAATAATTGATCCGCCATCTTGGGTATGCCGCCATCTTGGATTTAAAATGACGTCACACAGTCAACCATGCATTGTCATCCAAACTGAACGTGTATACAAAATTTCAGCTCAATCGGTTAAAGATATCTGCTTCAAAATTGAGTTGCAAGATTCCACCCGAACATACATACATTGCAAGTTAAATAAAAGCTTGTAAAAAGAGGAAATGCCTCTGCACTGCAATATCCCAACTTAAGTCCAGAAGAGTACAACGACACGGTTAGCGCAGAGGTCGAGTGATCGCCTACTGCGCAACGGGTCGCGGGTTCGATTCCCGCACGGGACAGATATTTTGTATGGCCTACAGAAATTTGTTCCGGTCTGGGCGTATGTGCATAAGATATTCTGTTTGTAACTGCACCCACGACACCGGAGAAAATCCTACTGTGGGGCGACGTTTTTTTTAAAAAAAAAAAGTATAAGCGCTTAATACCAGAGAGCGGGTGAGGAATGTGAGGAGGAAGACTACATAGGTTTAAGAGGTTAATGCCATGGGATACCAAATAAATCGATGATGGTCCCGCAGCTTTTTTTGCCCCTTCCTGTAGATAAAGATTAGACTACCTGATGGTGCCGTAGTAACGGGGCTCTTTTTGTCCTCTCCTGTAGATAAGATTAGATTATACAAGTTTTAAAATAGTCATATTCAAACTCATTCAATTCAGTACGGACGTTATTTTAGACTTAGAATATTTTAATGATTTTTTTAAAATTTTGTTTACCACGAAATTAATGCTTAGTTATGACAAAGTTGTAAAGCGATTATCTCCATGCGTGGAAGCTGTAACAAGAGAACTATATTTATCGTCCTGATGTAGTAAAACCAGAAAACAAATTTAGAAAAAAAAAATAACTCGCCTGCTTAATAATTTAGTAGTATTGCTTAATAATGTTGTAGTATTGCTTAATCATGTTGAAGTATTGCTTAATAATGTAGTAGTGCTAGTTAGAAATACAGGGGAATAATAACACAAATAAATTATACCTTCCGATTATCTTGCCTGTTCTTCTCGAAAAGGCTGTCACAGTTTCGGAACAGGTATAGAGTCAACTTTATCTCCTTTACTTTTATTTGCAAACATCATTTATTATGTTTAGGGTGTATGTACAGATAAAGAAATTACCGTTTTACCTACGTCTGACCTAAGTTTGTTGCAGTAATAACAATGTTAATAGCATTGTTGTGTTCCGACAATTAGAGGTACGAGTAAGATAGCCAGTTCCTCAGCTGTTGAGGAGTTCAGGTGAAGCTCGCTTCCACCTTCGGCATTATCGTCACTTACCATCAGGTGAGATGAAGGCCAAGAGCTTCCCTGTCGTATGTAAAAAATGTATTTAGTTGTATAATACCAAATACGAACTACCGATATTCTGACAATTTGTTGTGGTCCATAATAGCGCTTATTTGTATATTGTATTGTATAAAATCTTTATTATATAAACAAGCAATATAATTAAATAAAACACATTATACACACTCTAAATATAAGAAGTTTATACAAAAAAAAAAGTATAAATAAGTTAAAAAAATGGATTAAATAAGATTAATAAATATAAAAAATTAATAATTATTTAGTCCGACGTTTCAAACGCCTTTCAGCATTCTTGGATCGGTGGTGACTGAAGTTGGTGGGTGGCGTAGAGTATAATAGTAAAATAATCAATCTGATGTTAATCTTAATCTATGGTACCCATTAGTTTTAGTCATCCCAGAACTGCGAGCGCTCGAAACGTCCGAAATAAATAATAACAATGGTTAAACCAACTATACAAGGTTATTTTTTTGTTATGACAAAAATTTTGTGTGCTTGTGCAGACAAGCAAACTGAACAACTTTCACTACGGCACCAACTTTGAAATCGCAAAAAAAAATCAGCTGTTCCATACATTTAGGTTTTTCTTTTTTTTTTTATGTAAGGCCCGGCAAATGACCTCTTCCCGCCTGATGTTAAGCGGTCAAAGAGGCCCAAATGAGTTGACAGATAGAGTAGGGACGACATCCACTATCTTACCTGCCCGCCCCTTGCCGGCCTAAAATATGCTTTTTCAAACCTCTTTTGAAGGAACCCATGTTGTAGGATGGAGGAAACACGTGCGCAGGTAGAGAATTCTAAGTGTGGGATGGTTCAGTGAATGTTGAACATTTGTATGGAACAGCTGATTTTTTTTGCGATTTCGAAGTTGGTTCCATAGTGAAAGTTGTTCAGTTTGCTTGTCTGAACAAGCGCACAAAATTTTTGTCATAACTAAAAAATAAACTTGTATAAACGAGTAAATCCTGTAAAAAATATAGATTAATTTAAATTGTTTTATGGTATAATTTTTTATGAATTATCGAATCATAAATTATCTCAAGATTGTTTACAAGGAAGTTTTTACTAAATGAGACTTAACTGTTTTTATTTGTAAACTTATTTCGCTTTCATTAATTTGAAATAAGAGCTTTTCGTGCGCTCACTACGAACGACTCAATATTCGCGCCAAACTAACAACGTGCACAGTGCGACAGTGGCGGCTGCGTTCGCTTCGAAAATGATCGTCTGCCCTGCCAGATATTCGACTATGTTGATTCTAATACGTTGTAGAATCGTCTGTTATAATCGGATGATAAATAATTCGGGGTTATCGTGGGCCCCGCCCGATATCAGCTGCGGTGACCATGACTTTCGTGTATCGCAAAAAAGAACATAATTTGTAGAGGACAAAACTATTTGTTTTGATAATCTCCAGCCGTAGCATATCTATGTGCAGTGTATACTACTAAAATGTACATATTATTTTGATACTTTTGTGTGAACAAGTTTTCAATATTTCGCAGGGCTTTTTGGGATTGGTCACAAACGTATATGCCAAAATAGCCCCACTGTTAGACACAGGCCTGCCCAAACAAGGAGGGGATTGGAAGTCGACAGATTCAATAGTACTTAGACGGGATGTATTTACCCATTTAGATTGTAGTCCCGATGGAATTTCAGGATAAAAACTGATTATGTCACTTTATCGTAAAAGCAAACATTTATATTCAGCCAGCTTTATATATTATAGAAGATATTAACATTGACATATAAGCCTACCAGTAGACTTGTGCGGAATATATCACCGAGATATTGCGGTTCAACTCTCATGTACAAATTAGCGCGATACCAATTCTGTCCAAAGTTTAATTGTAATTAGCACTGGATTGGAATTGAACCTCAGCGGTCCGTTCGAACTGTAAATTAGCGCAATTGGCCCTCTATACTGGTTAAGGCACAATTTTTTTTATAGTACTGTGTGTGTACCCAAAACAATATTAAAACCACACTGAGAGCGGGATGGCGATATACGCAGCAAAAGCGGTGTCTCTGCATCAATATTGTTTCAATCTTTTCATAAGCGATCATGGTAGGGTCCCTGGGTTCAAAACTTAAGGATAGTTATATAATTCTCTCCCCCTATTTGCTTATTCCAGTCGCCAACCCAGAACTGTTATATTAAAACATTCTATGTCCATTAATAGTTTAGAAGTAATATTTTTTCAGTGGCGTTAAATGAAGCAGCAATGGATGTTAATATAAAATAAAGAGTAATTAAAGTAACTAAAATAAAATAAAAAGTAAGTAAAGTAACTAATATAAAATTAAAATAAATAAAATTACACTTGAGAGCTTGCTACTAAAATTACAAAGGCTGTTTGCCTCTATTATCTATCTATCAACACTATTATAAACACAGATTTAGAGTAGGCCTACTCTAAATCTGTGATTATAAAACTGAGGTACTGTGTAGTGTGTTGTTTGGTCCAACTAAAGCTATGAATAGAATTAAATTTAATTCACACAATCAATCAAAGAAAAACAGTAAAAATATCAAATGTATGTATGTTGTAGACTAAGAATTTGTACCGTTTATATTCTACACCAAACCACCATAATCAGTAAGTAATGTCCCTTCATAATCATTATACACGTCTCATACGCTTAATATATGTCTCACGACAAAAACACGAACAATTTCAAGCTACGCATGTCCGTCCGCGAATTTCGACAAATTTGGTAACATCAGCTTCGTAAAGTCAAGGTCGAGAGGCACGCACACGAGCAAAACTAGGAAATCCTTGGCTCCGGTCGTACACCCGCGGAAGTCGCGCCGGCCAGCGTACCGAGAGCCCCAGTCGATACAGCACTTCCCCGTCTTTCGACGCGTACCACACCTCAATTTATAAACGAGGGATCTATCCGACTGGTCCACGCTTTTATGTCATCGGGTGACCTTCGGCTGTGACGATTCGCGAACCACGTGACACCTATTCTCTGTTACTACGCAGGAGACGTGCGAATCGACTTTATGACCCGAAATTCCTCCGTCTGCTGACCCAGCCATAATGTATTGTCTATTCATATCTCGGAAACTGGTTTAGATGACGCAACGCTCAGTGAATCGATATGTGAAATTGGCCAGTGAGAATTCAGGGCACAAGATAATTTTAGTTCAACATCTAAATGTCCTTTGATCAATTAAAATGTTCAATTAGTTGACGGTAAAGAAAATATCTGTGAAAAAATCAGAAGATTAGAAGTTCATCGAGCCATTTGAACGAGTGAGAACATTTATTCGAGCTTCTAACAATTATAACTATATTGGACCATTTGCATTTAAATAAAACAAGTTTGTAGTCCTATAAGGAAAATCCTCTTCTTTTCGCTAGTTTGATGTTTCTAGGGCTCTATTAAGCGAGACATCTCGCGGCTTTCGGGCGCCGAGTTTATTATCTGGCGATAGTTAATCTAATTCAGAGTCGACTTCCTCCTAAATACATTTCCCTCGAAATGGAAACTTCGGATGTTTATCGGACTTGTAAAGGATTTGTAAATGTGGGAAGTTTAGTTCCATTTAGAAGACGCGTTTATCCTATAGATAATTTTTGACAGCAATAAAGGAAGAAAACGTTAACAGTTATAGAAATATTATAAGCAATCCTCCAGCAAGATAAGGATATTGTCATGATGATTAATATATTTTTTATCACAAGGGCGAGTTCTATGCCTTTATCTTAGTCGATATGAAGCGATAAGACCAAATACGAATGTTAGGGTAAATCGGATCTTTACTATACAGGAACTGGCAATCCTAAATCCACTACACACTTATGGAAGCAACAGCCAATCCCATTAGTCATCATAAGTAATGCATTAGCTATGATGTGTAATGGGATTGACTTTCATTTGTATCAAGTTTATTTATGTCTTTATTGAAAAAATTATACACAGCAGATATGTTAGCATACGTTAGTTATCACATTAGACGATAAGTTATTCGTCAGTTACAGTGACTGTGGCAAAACTAACAATTAAACCTATTTTTCAATGGATGTCTTTTTTGCTCAGACAGTCCAAAACACACTAAAATTGTGTATTTTGAACAATTTAGCAGCGTAGCATGTAGCAGCTTTAGGTAGGCTGGGGTAGTTACACCATTTAAATCAACCTGTTGAATTTCCTACCCAAGCAGATTTCCAAGCCCAACCAGCAATAAAATTTACATCAGAAACTTACATCAGAGAGCGTCACAGCTCGAACCCTTAGATAAGATTATCCTTTACTTTGACTTTAAGAGATATCTGTTATATTGAGAAATTTATTTTGAGATAAAATATATAAACTTATATTTTTTAAAATGTTACAAGTTAATCATAAGTTCATAAATAATGTAAGTATACAAAGAAAAGTAAAGCGAAGTAAAGGTGTAAACTTTGATTATATTGAGGCGACAAATGCTAATGTAGAAATAAAGTTTTTCAAAAACCATACCGCAGCATAGATAAGTACTACTACCTATAAATGTTATATGGTTTATTAATTTAAGTAATTTCAAACTTACTAACAGAATTCGTACCTTATTCAGTCTGTTGAATTGATAAACAATACTTAACAATAAAATTTACGCCAAACCGAAAAATCAGCCATAATAACTAATCGATCAACTATAACATATTATAATAATAGTTTAATTCTTTAGAAATCAGCTAAAAATAGACATGCTGATTAGGTTTCAAGGATCATATTTCCTAAATGTAACCAAAAAGGTGCGTCTTCAAGTTTAAATCCTTTAATTTGCGTAACAGGAAGCTATCGACAGAGATGATACAACATTGTATTGGTAGCACCGCGCTAATCAAACTAGAAGAACTTTGACATAACCCACGTCGTTTATACGATAAACGCAATAAAACAACAATCTGTACCGAAACTGCGCGCAACTCCTTAACTTGTCTACACAAGGTTGTGAATGCCAAATGCGAGCCGATAGTTAAAATAGCAACAATGTAACAAACAAGAAGCTGAATCCATTCATAAAACTCAATGTTGAATCGTTTTTGTTTGTTGTTCGAATTATGATAATACTGTTATTATGTTATTATAATGCTAATGTTTATCGGCAATAAATGTTGCCATTAGTAAATTTGTGACGCATTATCAACTAGCGAATACCTGCGAGCAATTTTTTAAGACAAGTTCGAGAACTATTTATAAATCTTTTGTCAAACTGTACAAAATTAAAACATTTGTCGCGGAATCTCCCATAAAGGGCCCCATATTCGCCATTTTTCACTGCAATGGAGGTATCGACGCAACATATTTTAGTAAGAACGTTTTTTGTGTCATGTCTCAGCCACTAAGATACCATAGTACTATTATCATGATGATACTCATTGTTATGGTTATGGCTTAATAGTAAACAGGTGCTATTGGAGGAAAAAAGGTTCGTGACTTTGTATTTTCTTTAAAAATTTCAAACATATATCTCAACATACCATGTTGATACACTTAGGACTTATTCAAACTGAGTGAAAGTTTAACTAAGTTTATCTCTAGTAGACTTTACTCTGGTATCAACATCCAATTTAGAAATCTTTACGGATTTCTTCCAGAGGCGAATTTTTTATTTAGCATTTTTAAAGCAAAATGCAAAGCCACAAAATATAAAAATGGTTTAGATTATTCAAAAACACGACTCACCGTGAAAAATGATAAATCTTAGCACTTACCTTAAAACCTTTCTCCTGTTGTTAGGGTGCAGGCGGTCTGCCATGACTGGATCTATATCTGACAGGTGTTGGTGAATCTCTTCATTAGAAAATTTTTCGTTATTTTCATAGTTACTTTTAACGCTTTCTCTCGTTATTTCTCCTTTCTCAGTTTCGGATTCATTCTTTTCTATTATTTTTTCATCGGTGACTGAAACTTCTGTTTTATCAGCAGTATCAGCAGTAGCATCAACATCGGGTTTTTTCATGGGTACTTCATCATTTGCCCCATCAGCTTTATCTATACACCTTTTTCTACTTTTATCCCAAATTAATCCCTGAGCTTCATTCACATCTTCAACAAGGATCTTATACACTATCGATTCGATGTAATAGTTCGTCCCACCCACAACAATTGGTACCTTCCCTTGTTCCGTTAAATTATCTATCTGTATGGAGAGTAAAGGAAATTCGTTGTTGTGGCTTTTTTATCACCTGTAGAAGCTGAATCAATTGACAAATCTAATTTAATATTCACGATTTCAACAAAGTAACGTTTCAAGGCGGCGAAGGGTCATGTAAATGTCACAAAATTACTACCGACGCCAATGTATTGACAGGTGAATAAATATTTAATTTTAAATAATTAGAACTAATTTATTATATAGCAGGAGGCGCCGTATTTCGAGACATGCTATTGTTATTTAAGTTATGGATAAGTTTCGCAGACTGAGTAAATAATTGCGAAGTACCTAATATTTTTTAAAGTTTTCCTATTAGATAGTTGATTGCATGATTAAAAAGTTTAAAAAAATTATACCCACGTATGATACTTAATGCTTAGGATTTTTGGAACTTTGAACCGTCCCAAGAGAAGAGTTCGCTAAGAAAAGGACAATATAGGTTGATAGATCGCACAAGGTAACTTCAAATTAAATTTGGATGCCAACATGTTATTGTTTAACACATGAAACTTATAAGTATCACGCATTTGAGAACTTTAACCCTTTGAAGTTTATTTAGCATTTGGAGGAACCATAATGGAAGCTTTATAATAACTGGATTTATTATTACCGTTTAACATAATAACAGATATGTTGTTAAATAACTTCAGTTTTAAATAATATTTATTTTGTAGGTATTTAATGAAAATAAGATGCCTCCTACAAAGTGTATGCAATATATTTTATAGTGCGAGCAAAGCTATTAAGGAAAACACTAGGTTTAAATAGATCTATTCAAATTCATTGAGCTTTTGCAATATTGGCTAAGCGCGCTTTAGACCGTCGACAAATTGCAAAGAAATATCTCCGTAATTGTTAAAAAAACATTTCATCTATTGCCACCAACAACATCGAAAATAGATTTTATTATAATTGCTGTAAATGAAAAACTGTGAACCTATCAACACCTGTCACTTTTCGCTTCAGCCCCGTATTTTTAAAAGCACCCTTATTGACATTTGACTAAAGCGCGTATTCGTTTGCATACAGTGTATTTAGCGTCCACCCATAGGCCTTGGCCACGGGAGCTCGAATCGGCTTATGCGGTGAACGACCGAGACGCAAAAAGCCACACAAACCTCCTTAGAGGTGGCCGAGCTCAATACATTGGCTTATTTGATTAACGAACCACAGACAAGCTTATACTCAGTGCTCGCTACATTACGTCAACATCACTAATGACCGCGCGCGAACGTCAACGCACAGACTAAACGCTATGAACTTCACCATTTTCAGTTAAATGTACAGGATGCCAAAGCCCAAAACCATCTCTAGTCTGAGGAGCATTGCAATTGAAACTAAGTTTACAAAGAAATTAAAGCGTCAAGTTATTGGAGATAACAGACTTTTATGGAGACGGATCATTTCAATCACGTATCTATTCTTTTCATTACTGCCTTTTCGGTACGCCAATTTGAACTTGATTGATGATACCCAAGAAATTAACTGTAGAATCGAAATGAAATGGTGAAATCCGTACGCAAAATATTTTTAAATCCCTGCAACGATTTCTACAGAGGATTCTTTAGAAATCATTTAAAAATAAACGGATGTATAACACGACTAACATGGCTTTCATTTATTGTCAATTATGTCTACTCGCTTTGACGATATTGTTGAGTCGTTCGACACATTTATCTGCGACCATTCTACAACGCGACAATTAGTGGGTCTGTTGACTGGATAAAGTGGCACTGACTGATATAATCGTGACAAAGGTTTCCATCATTTTCAAGATGATTAAACAGAACTGCCCGAGCGTAAATCACAACATTATTTCCAGTTTACGGCACTTTCGATTTCAACGAAATCACGGCGCGAGGTTCTATTTGTTGTTATTATAAATTGCAGATTCTCGTATTTGGTTTACAGTTCATCCTCATCCGAGCATGTCACATGAAAGCATCCAGCAATAGCTGGATGCTTTCATGTTACACTGCATACTTCAATCTGAAACCTTTCGATTCCACTCGCTACTTAGCGAGCTTATAGCCAAAGTTACAATACGCGTTCGCGTACGCGAAAGAAGGCGAGAGCTTCGGTGACTCCTCAGGCCTTGCCGAACAGATCCTGCTGGATTTCTAGCGGACACGCATCACCTCAAGGGCATCCCACTGTGCGAATAGATTCACCAGGTCGTTCAATCTGTAGAGGGATCGACTCAGCGTAAGCACGGCTCGAACGTTTAAGTTGTTAGTGTAGCTGGTACATGCGATGCACCTGGGACAGCGATTTACCTGGTCTATCGTATAGAATGTAGACCAGGTCAAACGCAAACTCATAAAACGACACAGTATAAAAAAATTGCCAGCACGTGGCCTCCAGAAAATGCGTCTATCTCAACTCAATAGCTTATACTGCAGATACGAATATGATCAATACTTTATTGCTTATCCATAATGAAATTGGATGTTATTATTATAATAATAATAATCATCTTTATTTTTATCTTCACAATGGCTTCACAATGACATTATAGGTACATATTATCTAACAACTATGTTAAATTTAAATGACAAGCCAGAGTGAGAGCGGAACTTGTACTAGGCAAGCCTGTGTGACAAAATTCCGGCCCTCCACCCTCTAGGATTAAATCAAGACTAAGTATAGGTACATATTACATTATTATTTATAGAAAATTTTAGGAAGAAAAAAAAATAATAATAATAAAAATGTCCATGTGGTGTATGATATGTTTGTGTGAGTGAATATGAGTGAACGTGTGCGTGTATGTATATGTGTTTTATTGTAAGAGAGATTGTGTGTGTGTGTGTCAGTGTTTGCGCCTGTCAATGTTAGAAAACTGAAAAGTTGGGAAATGTTGGTCTAACTCTTCATCATCCCCTCCCTTAATCTGAAACATAAGAGTGCAGCGACAAAGAGAGGGAGGAAGGTGATAGAGAGAACTAAAAAAAAAAGGTTTTATTGTAATTATATGCTATGAATGATAAGGAATTAGGTATATGATTTTAATTAGGATTTACGTTATTCTTTCTGCACCATGATTTATTGATGAGTTTTAAGTAAATTTTCTGTTTCTTCATATGATTGAGAGTGCAAGAATTGAGTTGTCGCTTCTTTGCATTTATAGCGAGATTTAGAATAAATGCTAATTTTGCTGTTAATTTTGTTATAAAGAAAAGGTCCAAGGAATATTTGGTGTCGTTTTGCGTAGGGTGAAGCTCTATCGCGATTTCGATATATAATACTATTATTTCTTCTGTCACTATTATTAATTTTCATTATAAGTAAATTGCGGATCCAGTCGGGCACAACAAAATTAGATCAGCTTACTATAACATCAACATGTTTAGTCGGATGAGATCAAGTATTTTAATGGTTTTAAACTATTCTGTGTAATTATTGTTTACATATTTTTAACTACTTTAAATTTTTTCTTCAATTTTCCTCGATTTATAAACAATTACCATAACAAACCAAAATAAAAATACAAGATACACAACGTAGTGATATTATTCTTACTGCAAGAAAGCACTAAAATAACACTAGAAAATATTATGGAAATAATTATATCTGAAAAACAAACACTCTCCATAAGCACATTGAGTTCCTTTTGAGTAGTTTGTAGCTCAATTTCTTGAGACTATATTCAAATAAGTTGTAGGTGTTAATCGATTTGTTTGCAAGAGGTTTGTAACCCCTCGTTTACTACACCAAGGTATATTACATGTATTTAACAAGTTTTATGCAATGTTTTCGTTTATTGTTTACACTCGTATACATGTATAAAACTTGTTGAATACAAAACATGTATACAACTTGTTGTATGAAATTGTTTCTGAACTACTAGTTGTCTACATGTTTATGATGTCACGTTTTATACTTGTTGTAGATATAAACTTGTAGAAAATGACACGCCAGTCCGGTAGTTTTATTAATATTTTCTACTCAATTGACTATTCACAATGGAAAGTAAAGATGCTGAGGAACTTTACTTCATGAGTGCAGTATACTTGCTTACACGGTTATTTTTTTATCACTGGAAAATTTTAGGGACGCTTCAGGACACATCAATTATTATAAAAAAATTGAATTAAAAAAATTTTTTTTTAATAATTTTTTTTTATAAAAAAATCTAATAATGCTGATCTCAACTAGTGCAGCATTTTTTGTATTTTTTTGATTTTTTTTTCTTCTCTTCCCCCCGTAAAATAATACGGTCCGTCCGGTAAAAGTTTAAAACTTTATCCAACAAGCAATGATAGAGTTTAAAACATATTTTAAATTAGTATGATACATAAATTTCAGTGAAATGAACAAAACTTGTTAAAAACACGATTGCTTTTTGTAAGTGTAAACGCTGTCAATGTATCAGACTAGTTTGAATATGTCATAGATCTAAGTGTAAACGCAGATGTGGTTTATACTTGTTTAGAGACTTGTTGGCAACACAGTATGAACGAAAGAATGTTTGAGACAGTTGCAATACATGTATAAACAAATAATTATGTTTTGACAAGTATTCTACATGTATTGTATGAAACTAGTATTTTACTTGTTTCTTGGTGTAAACGAGGGGTAAGAGGGGAGATTGATTACCGCCTCAGTAAGCTAGCGAGTGGAAATAGTATGCCCAAGAACAGCTAACATCTATTTACTTATGTGACTAGACTTTGGGAAATAGGTACAATGTTCATTTTGATCAATAACTAGCTTGACTTTATTCACAAATTTAAAAAAAAACGACACATTCCACAATTCTGGCAGGAGTGATATTACAAAAGATTGAGAAATTGCTTTAGTTTTCACCTGAGTCCACACACGAGGAATTTCATATTAAAACAGTCTGAATAGGTGCAGGTATTACGTGATGTATGACTCAGGAATCAAACACCCTCAACAAAACAGTGAGTAAGTGTAACGTTTAATTTGAGACAGACAAACATAATTAGCACATTAGAATCTGAATTTATAAAATGCTTTGGTGAGTGACTGAATAAGGTATCAACGTAGAGCGTAGAGCCCTAACTACTGGAGCTAGAAGCATGAAATTACCGAATTTCATGCTTCCAGCTCCAGTAGTTTGGGGTTCGTTGGCGACCGCTAGAGAAGCATTTTTCAAAATTCCCCCAGGAAGCTGAGAAATCCCCATTCAAAAGACAACAACACAAACAACAATGTTGAGTTTTATTAAAGCGAAACCTAGTTCGCGGCCACAGGTAGTGGATAATATAAACGACAATATTTGGTCTTTCTATCCGGATTGAGTATAAATTATATCGATCAAAACTTATAACAAGGAATTTAAGCAAAATCCTAATACAAAGTAGCATGAATAAGTAAAAAAAGAAACATAACAGATTTTGAAAAAGTATGTACCAAAAATAACCCTTGGGACTTTATTCAATAATAATATCATTTTAATTATTAGCAAAACACAAAGATGACTAATAAAAAATCCACGTTACAAGCGCATCTAAAACGAAGCAGACAAAATTACAGCTAAAATTGTAGCCGCTTGGTTGGAGAGCCAACCTTTGGCATGACCAACATCTAGATGGTCATGTCAAAGGTTGGCTGGTCTTGTCCTGCTCACGTTGCTATACTTATGTGTACGAGTATATTATGCATCCATATCTGAAGTGGAAAAAATTAAATAGGCGTGTGCCCTTCCGCTGTATTTGGAACATGTTTTCCGTCTTTGTGACCGTATAACGTATCTACACGTAGAATAAGTAAGACTCAATACTGGTCATTGACATCATGGTAAATTGTCAAACATTTTGTCGGCAGTACCTACTCCCGTGATCACAAATGCGTAAATCAGAATTTACTAAGTGCCGCTTTTACGTAAAATTCAAAATTGAAAACAGAATGTGAGTTCTCACAGGGCTGTATATAGCATTGGATTTGTTTTAGTTTCTGAATTAAGGGCCTGAAGCCTAAGAATTATTAGCGTTTAGTTCGTTTGCGTTATAAGTTCCGAATTGAACGGCAATGTATGAGAATAATTCGTAATGTGGAATCATTCCCGTACATTATTATTTTCTAATTACGTTTTTTTAATTATTATCTAGACCCCCTGGAGACGAAATCACCAGATCTGTGTGAGCTTTCAAAATGTCATCGCATTTATTTACCCACATTTCAAAAACATTATGAAAATAGCGGTCAAATTGAACAAGATCTGCCCATGCAGTTGCAGGCGCCCTTATTAACAAAAGACCATACGAAGATAAAGTGCCTATCTATTATAAAAAAAAACCCCTGGGGTTTCTATAACAAAAGGCACCGTTATGTAGGCCAACAGGATCGTAATGCAATACAAGTTCAAATACGCATTTCGTCAGATCGTGAGACAGAAGCTAAACTCTGCCCACAGGAATCTCAGTTCGAAAGGATACAATCTTGAGCGCCCTGTTCCTGAAGTCGACGACGGTGAACATCTGGTGGGGCTCGAGGATGTCCATCATGTGGTGGTGGACGGTCTCACGTTCCTCCTTGCTCGCCTTCGCCGTCACCACGTCCAGGCCCTTGTAGATCTGAAAATACAAATTAGAGATAATGGGAGATAAACGATAAGGGAGAATCAACCCATACACGCCCTTGTTACTGTTAGGCTACACACAAGGCTGTATGGGCTACACTACGCTGGCTCAGTGTGAGTTGGTGGGAAGCGCCAATCTGTTGGCGGACTGGTAAAGTGTTGGCAATGTCTGTACACCGTTGTTATTTCTTCAGAATCATCAACGTCAAAAATTGGTCTGCTGGAAGAAATTTCATTTATGAAATAAGCAGATCCTTTGCACATTTTATCTTCTGTATCGTTTATTGCTGTCTAATTTTACGAGTATGTGTACAAAACATTTTTAATAAATAAATAGGACGTCCGTCGTATCCTCGAAAGTAAAAAAAAATGTATATGAGCTGATAACTAGAAATAAAAGAACACGTATTTAAGCGTTTTTTAGATCCTCCCCCCTTGAATGTGAAACATGGGTTGAAATTTTATTTTATTGTTTGAATTTCATACTAACTACTGCCTAATGTATTTTAACTAAATTTTTATTATATTTTTATTGCTGGAAAATATAAAATTCTCACGAAAATGACACAGGCATAACTGCGGGCGATAAGCTAATGTAATAATAATAATAATAATAGAACACGGTTCGCTTCCCACTTTTATGACCACCGGTACCACCTTCTTGCTCCACAAGTCTGGAAGTACCACGGAGCCAAAGAATTATAGACCGATCACATGCTTACCTACCATCTACAAGCTCCTTACATCCATTCTGACTACAAAAATTAACACACACATCGTGTCAAACAACATTTTGGCCTCTACTCAGAATGGATGTAAGGCTGGGTCCCGTGGTACGAAGGAGCTCCTCCTAATAGACATGACCATTAGCCAACAGGTCAGGCGGAGCAGGGGATCTCTCTCTGCTGCATGGATTAACTACAAGAAGGCCTATGATTCGGTGCCGCATTCGTGGTTGGAGAGGATTTTAGAGTTGTATAAAATTAATGCAACTCTGAAATCCTTTTTAAGTAACTGTATGCGACAGTGGACCACAGCCCTTCGTCAACCATGTGGTGGCGACAGTCCCCCTGATCCACAAGACTTGATTAAAATAGAGAGAGGTATTTTCCAGGGTGACAGTTTGAGTCCCTTGTGGTTCTGCCTAGTACTGAATCCTCTCAGCACTCTGCTGAAGGACTCAGGTCTAGGCTGTCGGCTCCGGAGACAGGGTGAAGTCATTAGTCATCTGCTGTACATGGACGACCTCAAGTTGTTTGCACCGAAACACCAAGATTTGGTGGAGCTGCTGAAAATCACACAGATTTTTAGCAATGCTATCAAAATGGAGTTCGGTCTAGAAAAATGTGCGGTCTTACATGTACAGCGGGGGAAAGTTGTGAATTCACCGAATGTGCAACTCCCCGAGACAATGACACTCAGATCTCTCTCCGATGCCGACACATACAAATATCTTGGTATGGCTCAGTCTTTGGGAATATCAGTAGAGGACGTCAAGAAATCGGTGAAGGCACGCTTCTTCTGTCGCCTAGCAAAGGTACTTAACAGTCTTTTGTCTGGCGGCAATAAGGTGCGTGCCTTCAACGGTTGGGTGATGCCTCTATTAATATACTCCTTTGGCATACTGAGATGGACTCAAACTGAGCTGGACGCCCTGGACAGAAGAGTCCGTCAACTGCTCACAACACATCGCATGCTCCACCCTCGCTCGTCTGTTATGAGACTGTACATTCCACGGAAGTGGGGAGGTCGTGGCTTTCTAAACGCCAAGAACCTCCACAACAGTGAAGTGTGCAGCCTCAGGAATTACTTCCTTAACAACAGATGCGGGATGCATCGTGATGTTATGGCAGTTGACAAAGGACTCACCCCTCTATCCATGGCAATCGAGAACTGGCGCAAACCATCGGTGCTCAACGTTGAAGACCGCAAGGAAGTATGGAGGGGCAAGGAGCTACACGGGAGGTTTTATCGGGCCTTGACTGGACCCGATGTAGACCTGCCCGCTTCGGTAAACTGGCTGCGCTTCGGGGACCTTTTTGGGGAAACCGAGGGTTTTGCCTGTGCAATTGCAGACGAAGTAATGATGACGAACAACTATAGAAAATATATCCTGAAGGACGGTACAGTTGACATCTGTCGAGCATGCCGCCGTCCCGGAGAGTCACTCAGGCATATTATCTCTGGTTGCTCTCATCTCGCTAACGGCGAGTATTTGCACAGACACAACCTAGTGGCCAGGATCATCCATCAGCAACTTGCCATTCGATACGGCCTTGTCGAGACTGAGACGCCGTACTATAAGTACGCACCAGTGCCGGTTCTTGAAAATGGTCGTGCGTTGCTCTATTGGGACCGCTCTATCATCACGGACAGGAATATTGCTTGCAATAAGCCTGATATCGTGGTGGTCGACCGGTCCCAACGCCGAGCAATGCTCGTCGATATCACTGTCCCTCATGATGAGAATCTCGTGAAAGCTGAGAAGGACAAAGTCAGCAAGTACCTTGACTTGGCTCACGAGGTAACCGCCATGTGGGATGTTGACTCGACGATCATTGTTCCGATAGTAGTTTCTGCGAACGGTTTAATAGCGAAGAGTCTCGACCGACATCTTAAGGGGCTCTCGCTTGACGGGTGGATCAAGGGCCAGATACAGAAGGCGGTGATTCTTGACACGGCACGTATCGTTCGGAGATTCCTCTCCCTGTAGCCCTAACCACCGGTAGCTTGGGCCATGCTCCGCTGCCAGTGGAACCCTAGATTTAAGTTTTTTATAATATTTGTGTTTTTATATCTATATATTGTAAAAAACTTAAATTTAAGATGCTTTTTTGAATAAATGTATAATAATAATAAATATCTTTATTAAAATGTAATCTAAATCCATTGACGGATTTAGAATAGAAATAATATATAAGCACTTCCTCATTATTCATCATACATTGGATACAGTGTTATTATCGATCAGCCGCGAGTATGAAGTAGTTCAAACGAAATTGAAATAAGCCCTTAAAATACAGCAAAGGGCATTAATATTAATTAGAATCAATATATTACGAAGGCGTCTTTGTTTCAGACGGTTAAATAAATCAATGTTACAATTATGCTAATGTATGTAACACGTATGAAATGTATGGATGTGGGACGTCGGAAGATGCCTTTTCACCACCTGAATAACGCGAAGGGTCAGGGTTGTCGCTCCTTTGTGGATGGGATTATAATAAATTGTCATAACAGCTACTCTTGGGTGTCGATTACTATTTTTGTTAAAGCGTCGGTAAAAATGTTTATAAGCATTTCATAATCAGTAATTAAATAAAATTAAGAAAAGCTGAAAAATTATTGTATTGAAATTTTTGTTATTGAGTATACAGGGTTATTGTAAAACACCTGCAACCTCGCAGGATTAGATAGCTAACATCATATACAACTATGTTTGTTCTACGACTTTTGATAATTCGTCAGATTTTACTTTCATACAAAAATAAATATATTTGTAACTCTACGCGTACAGCGCGCGAGCGTAGCGTCGTCTTCCGTCGTCACTTATACATGAAACATAGATTTATCAATGTCACGATAGTGTAAAAAAAACTTGAAAATTGTTTTTGTTCAATTTATTGAGCTATCTTAAAACTAGCAAAACAAACGTAAAACGAAGCCATCCCAAAGGTGCGAGCAATATTCTACTTGTATCGTAAGACCGTACTTGTACAGCAACCTTTTGATGTAAGTTGCAACGAACATCCATACCCATCATCATCATCATCACAGCTCATATACGTCCCCACCGAGGGGCACGAGCCTACCCTAACTAGTTAGGGCGATTAGGCCCTAGTCAAACCACGCTGGCCCATTGGTAATAATACTTTGTAGCGCCAATGATGTGCCCTGAATAAAAGGAAGATAAGGAATAGCGACATTTATGCCGTGAGCGCGCACTCCTGGGTTTTCTTGACATACAAATTACACCATATTCTCTATACCCTTTTTGATATAGAGTCCAAGACCTGGCTGTGTCCACTTATTCAGCTGCAGCGTGTTCGAAATATCCCGCATGCACTGTAATTGCCGTGAGCGCGCACTCCTGGGTTTTCTTGACATACAAATTACACCATATTCTCTATACCCTTTTTGATATAGAGTCCAAGACCTGGCTGTGTCCACTTATTCAGCTGCAGCGTGTTCGAAATATCTCGCATGCACTGTACTATCGTCCGCATAAAAATTAATGTTCCCAAAAGTAATCATGTAATTGATATGTAGCAGAAAGAGTATAGGGCATAAAACGGTACCCTGGGTGAGGTAAATCGGCATTTACTGATTTCACCTGTGAGCTGTATGCATCCGAAAAGGCATGAATTCCATCAAGTATCTTTAAAACGGGCCCAGCTCTTTCTTGGCATTATTGTGAGTATAATTCTTTTGTACTGAATAATAAGCCAGGTTTTTTGTATGCTAGTGTAGTTTTAATGATTTTATTGATACTATTTCTTATGAATTTGACTTAATATTTATATTAAAGTACGTTTGAAAAGACAATGAAATAAAATCTCATAATATGGCTACCACACTTATTATAAGTATCTGAAATTAATATATCTTAAAATCTTACGAAATCATTATGGAGGTACACGTGACCGTTAGGTATATCACAATACATGATTATAACATTTATTATTCCACTGTTTGCACAGTTGTATGACTCGATGTAATTTATATATGCATTACACAAGGTTAGTTTGTCAACCAATATATAATGTCTAGCTTTTATATCTCTAAGGCGATGGATGGAAATTTTAATACCATGTTACATTATACAAGACCAATATGATTTGACATTTTCAAGAACAGCTCCGTGTTTTGATTATGACAAGGTACTAACTTCTACAGCATACAAATACTATTGAAACAGGTACTGGCTAAGTAAACATATGCGTACATTTTCGCCGAGGAAACTGTCCATATGGGTAAATTTAATGACTTAATATTTATGCTTATTTCCAATACATATTACAAAGAGGTTACTAAACCTTCTTTACCTTGTCTAGTCACTAACAGCCTTTGACTAATATTTATAACTAAGTTCTTCTTACAGCGTCGTCTGTTTTGGATTCAGATTATGTTTGGTTTCGTCGACATTTATAATCATTTGATCAGTTTAGTTACAAACACCTTACTGCTTGGCACAAAAGTTGAAGCTGGTAAAGGTCTAAAATTTATATAATTAATAATTAATAATATAATATTAACCTATGTTACCAGTAACAGGGCTATTCGCGTTTAAATAGTCTTTTTGTGATTTTAACATAAAATTGTAAATTAGAAAATTGGGGACGGACTAAAGTACAACGTATTTTCTGATAGATGTGATGTGATCTGATTATAGTATTTTCAATGCCAACAATTAACTTTATTGTGGGCACCCTGGTGCTAGTTCTTAAAACACTGTCAATTATTTATTTAACACACTAGCAATTAGCAATACAGCGGTCTTTGATATTATCAAAGACAGCGGTTTAACAGCAGCTACTAGCCACATCTTATCTACAATCCTGAAAACAGCTTTTGCTTCATCTTTTTTTTTTCAAAAAGTGGGACTCCTCGAGGAACAGTGTGACCACTAATTCTACGCTCCTAACTAAAGCATTCCCAATATCCCCCTGCATTTGACTGAACCTATTTGTTTTTATATCCGAAAAAAAAACGCTTCAAGCGCACCTGAGCTTTCCTCCCGATGTATTTTCAAATTCTCAGAGCAATTTCTGGAGAAGCAATTTTACATAATAACGATTGAGGAATAAGGACAGCGCCAACCCTAATACAAGACTGAATAATTCATAAAAGGTTAGATAAATCCAGTGGAAACAATTCCCGTCGCGACACCAACGCCGCAGTTAACTTAGTTAGGCGTTAAAAATAAGCTTTTATGCCACGATGCTCAAAAACAAGATAACAACTAAGTGTAAATTGATTACGTGAACGTTGCAAAACTTAATGTTCGATTTACATTATGTCAGCGCTGACGAAAACTGACTTGTACCTACTGCTTGCATTTGTTATAAATGATAAAGAATGTATTAACTTCAGAGTGTTATATTATCTGTGCTTCCGGCAAACATCTTGAAATTAGTTTACATTTTTAAAATATTGTAAGTAGGTTCTATAATTTGGATAGTTATTTTTTAAATAGTTTCAATTTATAAAATCATACTAATTATGCATAAGAAATAGTTTTGTAAGTCAAGAAGATTATATTATCCATTTAACTGTGTTTCCTGTATCTTGGTTGGTAAAGCAGATGTAAAACATGTGCTTAAAAACGGGCACATTTCCAATGTGCAGCATTGTAAGTTTTGCTTCGAACGAGTGGTTATTCTGCAGAATTGTGTACTTCGACAGTCGATAAGTGTAAATAAAAATCATTATTAGTGTTACTCTGCTGGTTTTCTTCAATTCGCCCCACACTTCTGGACAAACCCTAACATTTTCAGAAGTGGGATGAACAGGTATGTTTTAAATAACTCTTATTATTTTGGTTAAAATTCGGCTAGTGATATTAATTTAGAATCATCACCATATGCTCGTTGCCACAGTCGAGTGCTTGGTCGAGGCAACTCTTCGATAGTATTTGATTTTGGAAGCGAATCGAGATGGACTTAAATTGCATGTAACTACGTACACGTGTTAATAATATGCTGCATTTACTGTGCGGTAGCATTTGGGGATGTTTGGCCGGGGCTACTCTCCGGCAGCATCTCCTTTGGTGCCGTATAAGTCTAGTGTAGTATTAATAGAACGAAACAGTATATTTCGAATGCAATTATGCGTCTATGGATTGGAATATTGGGCCAAGGCAACTCTTTGGTATTATTCCTTTTGTAGACGTGTGGTGGTTCGAGGGATACCTACTACTTACATAATTATGTTGTTTGATGAGGGCGTCACCCCGTTTATTTGAGTACCGCCCTGTACATCAACTATAAAGTTTTTCGTCGGTGCTAAGTTGCGACGGTGTTTTATGTATAGGTGTAAAATGGTATGAGCTGCCATATTAAAATGCTCTTTCGACGCTATTTTATTGATTTGTATGTAACTTTATAAAAACATAAGCTTAAAAATATGTTAGTGGAATGTGGTTCTGTTTGAATATTTTTGTGTCAGTGATATGGATCAATCTGGACCATCACGGGCGCAGCACCGAAGACGGGACTCCATAGCTTCAAGTTCCAGTTACCAGCCTCGGCGATCTGGAGACCACAGCCGCATCATAGATCGATTGGCGGTATCACGAACGCGTTCGCAAAGGAGGGAATCTACAGACTCAAGTTCCAGTGTCCAATCTGTAGAACGCAGAAGTCGTAGCAGGTATTTACAACTTCGAGGTGTGGAATCTAGACGTGACTCAACATCTCGAAGCCGTAGTAATTCACCAAATAGGGAGTCGTGCATTAGGTTGTCAGGTAGAAGTCGCCCATCGGTCACTAACCATAATTGTAAAGAAAGGAGTAGGAGTCGCCATAGGAACTATAGACGTGACTTATCCTCTCAACGGGAATACAGTAGGAACAGCCAGCAGGGTGATTTACAAACTCGGGAGTTGTTGACAAAATTTACTGACGTAATAGAAAACTTGACAAAAAAGGGTGTTGGTCATAAAGAATCCTTTACAAATACAAATTTAATACCAGAATTTGATCCTACATTAAAAAATCAAACTATTAATAAATGGATTTCAAAAGTTAACGAGAGTGCTATATTATATGATTGGTCTGACAGACAAACTGTACATTACGCTCTACCTAAACTTGTTGGTGTAGCTAAGAAGTGGTATGAAGGGTTACCATCAGTTTTATATAATTGGCAGGAATGGCAAATAAAACTTAGGAATGCGTTTCCTGCCGATGAGAATTACGGGCAAATGCTTGCTGACATGATAGAAAAAAGGGCAAAGTTTGGTGATTCCTTGGAAAATTATTTCTATGAGAAAATGACATTAATAAATCGATGTGAAATAGTAGGAAAAAGAGCAGTAGATTGTTTGTTACACGGTATAGAGGATAGATCTGTGCGATTAGGTGCGGAGGCGGCCCAGTTTGAAAACCCGGACAAATTATTAGCATACCTTCGAAATGTTACTGTTACGAGAGCTCCACATATGGTTAAGAAAAATCCTAACCAAATTAAGCCTAATAATCCTACTAAAAACTTTAATAAGATTATTCGATGCTATAATTGTAAAGAAGAAGGTCATCCAGTATCTAAATGTTCAAAACCAATAAAAAAGTGTTCTAAATGTTCTACAGTAGGTCACACTGATGCAGAATGTTATCGTTCAAATACCAGCTCCAAAGACAATAAGGTTTTGACAATAAACATTAATGGCAATGAAACGAACAATAAGTACTTTCAAACTGTTTATGTAAATGGAAAACCTAAGCAATGTTTCATTGATTTCGGTAGCGAACTAACATTGATTAGAGAAAGTGATGCAATAGAATTATTTGGACAATGGAATAAAAGTGACATTAAACCAATGTGTGGTTTTGGTGGGGCAGTAGTTAAGTCGCTGGGATCTTGTCTCGCTGATTTACAAATACAAGATGTGACAGCAAATGTATGTTGCATAGTTGTACCCGATATTTATCTTCAGTATCCAGTCCTGATCGGTCAGACATTTAGTGAACAACCTCATATTCAGATAATTAAAACTCACGAGGAACTCATTATTAAGCGACTTACATCAAAATTATTCAAAGACATACATAAGCGAATAGAACTAAGAATTTCCGAGGACTTAACTATTGCTGAACCAAGTTTAGTCAATGTTTATTGTAATAGTGATGTAAATTGTTCAATTTATGTCCGTAGTAGTTATAGGGAAGACAAAAATATGAAATATTATATTGAAGAAGGTGTTTATAGACTAGTGAATGGTAAAGGTTTTATTATTATCACTCCGATAAAACCTTTTTCATGCACTTTTATCGAAGACAAGGTACTAGCTCGAGCGGAAATTATAGAAGAGTCATACGGAATTAATGTTATCAACAAAATAGAAAAATATTCGAATGAATTGCAACCATTTACATTAGATGATATTAGAGTAGGTGATATTACATATGATGAAAAATTAGAGCTTTTAAACTTAATAAATAAATACAGAAATTGTTTTGCAACTTCTTTAAGAGAATTAGGTTGTACTAATATAGAAAAAATGAAAATAGATTTAATAGATAACGACCCAATAGTTTATAGGCCATATAGACTATCACAAAATGAGCGTAAAGAAGTGCAGACTATGGTGGATGAGATGGTAGATACTGGTATCGTTAGGGAATCGAACTCTTCATATGCAAGCCCCATAATATTAGTTAGGAAAAAGACAGGAGACAAAAGATTATGTGTTGATTATAGACGACTTAACCGCAAGACAAAGAAACAACATTACCCTTTACCGTGTATTGAGGATCAAATGAATAGGTTAGCAGATAGTAATTTTTACACTACCTTAGATTTAGCAAGTGGGTATTACCAAATAGAATTAGAGGAAGAATCAAAACCTAAAACTGCATTTATTACACCTGATGGTCAGTGGGAATTCAACAGGATGCCGTTTGGCTTAGCCAATGCTCTTGCAGTGTTTCAAAGGACTGTAAACAAAGCTTTAGGACCATTGAGATTTAATACAGCGGTCGCATATATGGACGATATTTTAGTACCGTCCAAAAGTGTACCTGAGGGATTAACAAAACTTGAAAATATACTCATAAAGTTCAAAACGGCAAATTTAACCTTAAATCTATCGAAGTGCTATTTCTTTCAAAATACTGTTGACTTCTTGGGATTTGAGGTGTCTTCAAATGGCATCAGACCAGGCTCAAAAAAAATAGAAGCAGTTGATAAGTTTCCGACACCGCAAAATGTTCACAGTGTAAGGCAGTTTTTGGGACTTGCCAGTTTCTTTAGGAAATTCATTAAAAATTTTGCTATATTAGCCAAGCCGTTAACAAAACTTTTGAAGAATAACAGTCCATGGGAGTGGGGAACAGAACAGGAAGAATCGTTTCATTTACTGAAATCAAAATTAGTGACACGGCCGGTCCTAGCTTTATATAATCCTTTGCTACCTACGGAAATACATACAGATGCAAGTAAATGGGGTGTAGGGGGGATACTATTTCAAAAACAGAGTAATGGGGATTTAAAACCAGTTATCTATTATAGTCGTCAAACCTCACCTGAAGAGCAACACTTCTCAGCATATGAACTAGAGACACTTGCAGTAGTGTCTTCATTAATTAAATTTCGCCCATATTTGATAGGAATGACTTTTACTGTTGTGACTGATTGCAATTCATTACGAGCAACGTTTTTGAAACGAGATATCATTCCGCGGATTGCTCGGTGGTGGAGCTTAATTCAAGAATTCGATTGTGACGTGGTTTATAAATCCGGTAGATATATGGCACACGTTGATGCGCTTAGTAGGAATCCTCTACCTGATAATATTGAAGCATTAGATATTCCAACGATATTCCATATTTCTGACGATTGGTTAAATACTGTACAAATCGCTGACAGTGAAATTAAACGTATGAAGGATATATTACTTGATCCACAGTCAGCTCGTATAATCGAAATAAAAAACAACTATTGCATTAAAAATAATAATGTTTATAGGCTTACTAATGACGGAACAAAGTGGTTAGTACCAAAAGGTGTACGATGGCAAATTTTAAAAGCTTGCCATGACGATATTGGTCATTTCTCCGTAGAGAAAACATTACAAAAAGTAAAAGAAAATTACTGGTTCCCTAAGATGAAAAGGTTCGTTACCAAATATGTAAAAGCATGTTTGGAGTGTGCTCATAGCAAAATACCAGCTGGTAAAAAGTCTGGTTTCTTGCACCCAATACCAAAAGTACCCGTCCCATTTGATACTATACATGCGGACCATTTAGGTCCCTTTAACGAAAGCAAAAATAAAAATAAATATTTACTAGTTATTATTGATTCATATACAAAATTTATTGTCCTAAGGCCCGTTAAAAGTACTAAAGCTAGTACTACTATTAAAATATTCAAAGAGTATTTCGGAACATTTGGTTTACCTCGTCGTCTTATCACGGACAGATACTCTTCTTTTACTGGTAAGAAATTAAAATCATTTTTAAGCGAATTGGGTATTAATCATATAATGAATGCGGTAGCTACACCGCGTGCAAATGGACAAGTTGAACGGTACAACCGCACTATCCTCGATTCATTAACCGCAATGAATCACGGTAGGGAGGAAAATCGTTGGGATGAGAAGGTTTCAGATGTACAGTGGGGAATAAACAATACCGTTAATAAAGCTTTAGGTAAAACACCCGCAGAAGTCTTATTTGGCCTAAAGCTAACAGGTATAAGTGAAGGGAAAGTAAGATCTGGGTTAGAATGTGATAATCACTACGATGAGGATTCATTTCGGAATATTAGAGATGAAGTTAATAATAATATACAAGACTACCAAACTAAACAAAAGGAAAGATTTGACAAAAATAGATGTAAGCCCACGCAAGTTCAAAATCGGGGACTTAGTTAGAGTAGAAAGACATGTTCAATGTCCAGGTAAAAGTAAAAAGTTAATGCCTAAATGTTCGGGTCCATACAGAGTGATAAAGGTTTTTGAAAACGATAGGTATTTAGTAGGGGATACTCCATTAACTAAAAACAAAGGGAAAGCTAGCTATAAGGGTATTCATCCGGTAGAGCGTATTCATCCTTGGTTAGTATTTAAGGGGATAGATATGGGTAGTTCGGATAGTGAAAGTGGCAACGATGATTTAAATAATGGAAATAAGGATTTAGTAGAAAATAATGATAAATAATATCTTATCTTGACGTAATAATTTGATCATTAGCTTATTGATTGTGGAATAAGGAAGGATTAGGAAGGATCAGGAAGGATAAAGGATAATGAAGGATAAGGTAAGACAATGAAGGATAAGGTAGGACAAGGGAGGATAAGATAGGACAAGGAAGGATATGCAAGGATTAGGAATTTAAATGGTGGAATGCAAGAGTTGTAATAATTGTTTATTGGATTGTTTGAATTTATGCATTCCATCATTTAGGTATATTATTACAATTTAAATAATAATTAATTATAGTTTAATTGTAATGAAGTTATTGTTATCGACTAAACTGATGTTTATTTTGTTGTTAAAGTATAGGTATCATGTTATTTTTTTAACTGACAATTAAGTGAACTTTTTGTAAAAACAATAAATACATATAATAATGTTATGTATGTAAATCACGAGGACGTGATAGTAGAGTCAGGATGGACGAACTGTTATAAATGATAAAGAATGTATTAACTTCAGAGTGTTATATTATCTGTGCTTCCGGCAAACATCTTGAAATTAGTTTACATTTTTAAAATATTGTAAGTAGGTTCTATAATTTGGATAGTTATTTTTTAAATAGTTTCAATTTATAAAATCATACTAATTATGCATAAGAAATAGTTTTGTAAGTCAAGAAGATTATATTATCCATTTAACTGTGTTTCCTGTATCTTGGTTGGTAAAGCAGATGTAAAACATGTGCTTAAAAACGGGCACATTTCCAATGTGCAGCATTGTAAGTTTTGCTTCGAACGAGTGGTTATTCTGCAGAATTGTGTACTTCGACAGTCGATAAGTGTAAATAAAAATCATTATTAGTGTTACTCTGCTGGTTTTCTTCAATTCGCCCCACACTTCTGGACAAACCCTAACACATTGAATCAGTAGTCGAGTCAGCGCTGTCGCGACAACACTGCACTGGCTTGTCACCAATTTTCACGATGTCAGTATTGGGTCAGAAGAGTTACTCAGAAGCTTGTAATCCAAGTTTTGACCTCGTAGTGAGCTGTACATCGCAGCGAGTTGTACATGCCTTGGTGATGTCGACGACGGCACGCACAAATGGATGACGATTTTGATATTCAATCAAAGATCTTTAATCACGGACATAGAGAGTAGCACGTCATATTCGGCCAGTTGCACCAAGTCTTACGTTTTTCAATTTCGTAAAAAGCTACATTTAAAAAATAGGTTGTACGTAAGATTTACACCACACATTTGAATTTTTTAAAATTTTTCAAATGTAAAGGATAAAATTAAACTGGAATGAAGAAGTAATGACCAAATTCACCAACCTTGTATTAGCTCAGGATACTCTTACGAGTAGATGGCATGCTGTCACATTCTTTTCATTGAAGACAAAAGTGACAGCATACTTCTTAGGAGTTTCCTAAGCAAGATTGGTGAAATAGGCAATAAGACTTTTTGGTGCAACGGGGCGATTGTCATCAACTCACGATTCCTTCCACTGCGCGATCAATTCGCGAAAAACAGCAAGAGTGAATATATGTGCTGAACATTAAAACAAAGATAAATTACGAGACAAACACGTGGAATAACTAAGCGACAGATAGCAAATAATCAGAGCCGAAAACGTACAGTTATGTATGACGCACACGATACATATTAAAGATAATTTTATTGGGTGTTGACGGATGTAGATTAAAAATTTCATCGCTGCAATGGGTAGGCCGATGATGAGAATACCCTAATTCTCATCATCGTCCTTTTTTAAGGGCGGGGGAATCTCTTTATGATTCTACAAGGGACTGAAAAGGTGACAAGGGTATGCCCTTGGGTATGCCATTGGACTCGGGTGATACTCGGACCCATACCCGGCTAAACCACCCTCCAGTAACCTCTCCGCCCACAGTGGAGACACGATCGGTATCGGACTAGCCATTCCCTGAACGCACCCCCTGGAGACAGGCCCAGCGGTGCGTTATGATACTGATGGCTAGATGTCAAAAAATTTTTTTTTTGATTTAATAGAAGCTCATTCATAATAATATAATAAACAGAAAGAAAAAATCGGTTTTCGAATAAATATAAAAACAACCAAGATTTTATTAAAGATTTTTCTCCATCTCTTTCTAGCAAAACGGCAATTTACAAGGAGTTTATATGGCCGTACTCAACGATGACGTCACGGTTGATGTCGGATCTCTCTGTCTAATCGCCTTCAAATTAACAACTTAAAATGCTTGTATCAAATGTATTTCTAAGCCGATTTTAATTCTAATTTCACAGGACTGTATATTTTTCCACGGTATTTGAATATTTAATGACGAGACGTGAAAATTAGAATTCAGTCATCATCCCAATTCTCATCATCGTGCTGGCCATACACGCAGACTGGCCCAGTGCTGATTGGTCGGCAGGGTGCACTGTGACTAACCACATGGGTGGTTTCTTTCCCTTGTATTGTTCGATTTTAATTGGTTCGTTGGTGGTTGGTCTTGTTCGGGGATGGAGTGTTTAGGTGGAGATCTCCTTGTCTTTGGCGTAGGATTTCGAGATGACTCTGAGTGTCAAGCAAGGGGACTAGGCAAGGTACAGAATAGAAGACAGATGATAGGATATCTATCCTATCTAGAAGGAAGCAGAAGAGAGAATAGTGAGGAAAAGGAAAGTGTGATATAGAGTAAGGAGAGGGAAAAAAATGAAATTGACTGTGATACAAAATAAACTATGGTGCGAAATGAATATAATGCAAGGAAACAGGAAGAAGTTGTGCAATTAAACATAGGGTTGGGTTGGGTTCTGGAGTGTGAACTCCTCGTTAAGTTTTATTATCAACATGGAGATAATTTGAAATTTGACTTAAGGCGCATAGTAAGGTCAATCATAAAAATTCACTGCAGAAAAAACCGGTTCTCTTCTTAAATATTGAATAAAAAAATATTTAAAACAGATATGTTATTATTCAACGCATTCTTTAGAGGATGGTCTTTTTAATTTTTTGATAAATGAATTAAAACTTGGTTAAAATGTGACCCAAACATGCCTCGATTTTAAAACTTTAAACCTAATCGTGTCGTAAATATTAGGTGTTAAATCATATACTTTCGATTTCAATAAATAAAGTGAACAATATTCTAGAGGTTGGTCTTTTTAGATTTTTTTATTTGCTTTTATTAATGTTTAATTTAAATAATTCATCTTACGCGTAAAGGTTTGCTTAAATATTCTCCTCACTCTCACTCACACACTCCTATGTAATCAGTGCGGGACGAAACACGCAAGGTCATTGGGAGCACTATGCGCCTTAAGCTCAGGGTTCTTCATTACATGTCCGAAGTCAAGGCCGTTCTACTGCGGATATTCACTAACACGTGAACCAGTTATTAATATTCGAAAACCAAAATAGTCTGCTTTGTTTTGACGTCAATAAGTGTCTGTTAAGGCCTATGTTATATGCCCTAAAAGCGTCGATGGCGTTGTGCGAAAGGCCGTCACCTACCAATCGGGAGGTAGCGGTTCGAGCCCCGCCACGTACCAATGTGTTTTCAAATTTTGAATTCATATGTACGTTTATTTGACGCTTTTACGGAGAAGGAAAACATCGTGAGGAAACCTGCACACACCTGTGAAGAAAGAATTTCTTTACAGGTTGTGTGTGAAATCGACCAACCCGCACTTGGCCAGCGTGGTTGACTAAGGCCTAATCGCCCTAGTTTAGAGTAGGCTCGAGCCCCTCGGTGGGGACGTATATGAGCTGTTGATGATGAAGGCCTATGTTGGATAAAGATTTTTGAATTTGAATTTGAATCATTAAACAGTGTGCTAGTTCTAAAATAACGTGTATAGCTCCATAGCTCTTTTGTGGCTCTGTTTATTAAATATAAAAAATTAATTTTTAGGACTTTTATGCATAAACTATTCTGTTGTTGTATTGCAATTCCTTGTTAAATTTCATTCTTTTCCATTATTTCCTTGTCTAAAAATCTGTTTTAATACATAAAAAAATATTTTACAAAAAATAAAAACCGACTTCAAAAACACTGAAAAGTTAAAGATAATATAAGAATAAGTACACACAACATCACACTTCTATATTGAAGTCGGTGCCAAACGATGATCTCCTAGAAAGTCTTAAAATTTAGCACCGACTTCAATATAGAAGTGTGAAGTTGTCTGTACCTATTCTTATATTATTTTTAACTTTTCAGTGTTTTTGAAGTCGGTTTTTATTTTTTGTAAATAATTTTTAACTTTTTAGTGAATGCAATCTTTTTATTAAATCCTTTATTGCACATAAACAATTAAATTTGGTTAAATTATATATTGTACATAGGTGGGCTTATCTCTGGTAGAGATCTCTGCCAGCCAACCCTAACAGGTGAAGTGAGACTGCTATTGTGGGAATGTACTATGAACTAAAAAAAAAAGAACAAATAAATATATTCTACAAGATATACCTAAACTACGTTACACAATATATTTTAAACCAAATTATTTCATATATACATATAAATATTATACACCAAGAGATAGAAAGTGCTCTTTTAATCTCTTCTTAAAAGAGTCAACCGATGAGCTCTCTCGTAAATCAGCCGGCAATTTGTTCCACAACTGAGCAGCACGTACGGTAAAGGAGTGGAAAAGAATTTGGTATTTGACGGTGGAAGGATAAGAGTATTCGTTACACATGAACGTGTAGGGCGAGAGGAAGGAGGTGTGATGAAATCGGCAACGTAAATACTCAGGAAAATTAGGATGTCCTAGGATAAGTAAGGGTTAGGATCTTTAGTGAAAGAAACCGGTGAGCTGGTATTAAATTAGCGTTTCCCTCGATTTTCATGGGATCCCATGATTAAATCCTGACTGTGACATTGGGACCACCCCAGCAGTATACTCTATCGAATACAAAAAGAATTTTGAAAATCGATCTACAATTGGCGAAGTAATCGCGTAACATACATACATGACACACCTTAAAATTTAAGGGTTTTCATAGGATCCCATCATCAGATCCTAAATTTGGTGACCATGGGACCACCCTTGGAGTTTCCTCTATAAAATACAAAAAGAATGTTGAAAATCGATCCACAATTGGCGGCGTAATCGCGTAACTTACAAAAAAAACATACGAATCGAATTGAGAACCTCCTCTTTTTTTGAAGTCTGTTAAAAATTACGGCCTTACCACAAAAAGTTTTTAAACACTGTCTTAAATTAAACACTGTTTAAACATGATGCTGTCTCTATCTATCCTTTTAAAACAAATGAAACAGCATCATGTTTAAACAGTGTTTAACTTTAGACAGTGTTTAATTTTTTTTTGTGGTAAGGCCGTTATTAATGTCTAAACACACGATTAGTATGTACTGTTGGCAAGTTTTTATTTAAAAAAAAACATTAATTTAAAGAAAATAATGGTCCGTTCCTAATTACTCGTATTAGGCAGAATCTCGGGTGTGACATTTCGGAATGACAGACTAGTAGTAGGTCATTACATAATGATTCGAGGTTCATATATTTATATTTTCGACTTTTGATGCCCACTTAAAAATCACTAGCAACCAGAAACGAATTTTGCCAGAAATCATTGGGGTTCCAAAACACCAACACTA
Source organism: Schoenobius gigantellus (assembly GCA_963935595.1). Taxonomy (NCBI): domain Eukaryota; kingdom Metazoa; phylum Arthropoda; class Insecta; order Lepidoptera; family Crambidae; genus Schoenobius; species Schoenobius gigantellus. The sequence goes on along the minus strand of OZ012555.1, from coordinate 5,405,701 downwards.
TTGGAAAATTCACCAACATGGTAACACTGCAGTCCAATTTAGGATTCAATTTAGTGTAGTATGATCACTCTTCTCCAAATTGAATAGTGTAATTAGCTCCTAAGACATAAACTGTTATATGTAAAGGTTTACTCATATTGCGTCAGGTGGGGTTGCAGATACTCTACCAGTGTGGTTTTAGACTAATATTGGAGGAGAATAGGGAAAAAAAATCTTACGTAAAAGACTTAACGAACGTACATGTCATACGTAATAATTAAAAATGTAGAATTTTAGCTAAGTTTTAAATAAGTATATACTTAGTTTCCCCATCAATCATGTTTCATAACGAATTTCACTCTATTCAAACTAAATTATTCAAAGAAGGTTATCAGTATAAACGCAATAAGGTTCCTATAATGGAAAAATTTACGATTTCAATTCCATCCAATCAAAAATTTTCATCATCATAACAGCTCATTTACGTCCCACCGAGGGGTTCGAGCCTACTCTAAGTTAGGGTGTTTAGGCCTTAGGCCCTTTTCAAATTAGTCGGTACAGCAGCGGTACGACATCAGCACGCTCGGTATACGCCTATAATTATATGTAGCGCTTCTGACTGGTGCGGTAAACGCGGCAACAGCGCGGTACAAATACGGTTTACCGCGTCTCTGCATGCACGTCCAGTAGCCACTCGGTAATCGTTATTTTTGGTCCTTTAACTTTAATGTTCTAACTAGTACTAACGGTACTGGAAGTTGAAAATTATCCTGAATTTTACAACTATTAACCGAATATTCCGATATAAGGATGACGGCAATGACGCTTTCTTTTTTTACGTTAACGAGTATAAATGTAACAAAATAAAGTATCCTCATCACTCAAACTCGAAGACGACATAATTTCAGGACGACACAAGCGGTATTATTTCACGACGAGTCGACGACACAAGCGAGTACTGCATTATTTTCTGCAGATATGTGCGAAAGTGCAGGCTCAATTCTCAACTACCATTACCGGTAGAATTGGGATGATGACTGAATTCTATTTTTCACATCTCGACATAAAATATTAAAATAGCGTAGAAAAAGATGCAATCATGTCAAATTAGAATTAAAATCGGTTTAGAAATACATAAGATACAAGCATTTTAAGCTGTTAATTTTGAAGCGATTAGACAGAGAGATCCGACATCAACCGTGACGTCATCGTTGAGTACGGCCATATAAACTCCATGTAAAATGCCGTTTTGCTAGAAAGAGATGGAGAAAAATCTTTAATACCTTATATCTTGGTTGTTTTTATAGTTATTCGAAAACCGATTTTTTCTTTCTGTTTATTATTAGAAAGAGCTTCTATTAAAGCAAAAAAAATTTTTTAGTCATCTAGCCAATTTTAACAATAAATTTTTAACTTGCGACTTCGTATTTTCTTTGAAAATGCAAAATAAAAAAATAGAATTTTTAAAGAAATTGCAAAGTACCAATAACTATTTCATTTCATTCTTTGCTGTAAAATGTACATAAATTAAACGAGAATAAACTTGACCATCTTGTTATCTGTACCTATCGTATCTTCACTGAACGAGGAAGTGCGGGACGATATTGACCGAACTCAAAGTCAAACAGAAACTTGAATATCGGGAGTGCGCAAACGCCGTCGCGGGTTATCAGGTGTCAGTTAATGGGCCACTGATTTCTGGCAATACCTATCCGCAGATAATTACTGAATAATACGTAACTGGGTCATTGCAGATAGGTATATCAAATTTACTTGTATTGCAAGTAGTCAACCCTCGAACGCGGCGCGCGTTCATTTGTAATGCCGCGTCCATACTCTTGCGAGTGCGCCGCACGAGGCGTAGAGAGCGGAGGTTGCGCGAGTGCAGTGTTGGCCTGTCAGTGGCCCCTAGTGATTGATGGAAATTCATGCTAATTTTAATTATGTAATTTCATTAGCATGCTAATTTAAACGCCTTATCATGATACATGCTATTACTATGCTATTTGCTGAAATCGATTCTGTGAATTATTGTGAACTGTCGGATCGGGCCGTATCAAATCCTCTCGCATTCGCGTCGAACGAAAAACAGCATTAGCAGGCAGCAGTTAGCGCCGCGACGCGATTGAGTGCGGTCTTGAATATCGTATAAAAGCGTATTGCGAATTGAGCCTAAATGATTTCGTGCGTTCGATGTTATTAGAGCAATCATTAGTTTAAGCTACTACAATTAATTTAATTATTGCTAATGGACCTTTAGCTATTAGAAATTATTGCGAATGCTATTTATTCTATCACTACTGGCCGCACTACACACTCTGGCAATCGCGTCGCCTGGTTTTACTTCCTGGAGAGTGTGGGTCCGGTATTTTTGCATCGGTCGCGCTTAACCATAAGACCTATTAGATTTTTTTGAACTTAAACTGTATTAGTACGAAAAGTTTTTAAAAGCTGTCTAAAGTCAGTTACTGTTTAAACATAATGCTGCCTCTATTTATCCTTTAAATGCAAATGAAACAGCATCATGTATAAAGAATGTCTAATTTTAGACAGAGTTTTAAAACTTTTTGGTAAGATGTTAGGACACAATATCAAAGAGAAACGCGAATAAAAACAACATTTTCCAACAATCACCACATATAGGAGCTGTGTTCAAAATAACCTTTGGCGAAGGCGCTTTTCTAATGTGACAGTGAGAGCCCACGGTGATAACTAGAGTTGCCAACTCCCATTCATTTTATGCGGGACTTGGCCAAAAAAAGCGGGGCCTGCCTACAAATGTGCAGAAACGAGAAAAAAACGAATTATAAATTAAATCAGTTTTATTTAACATTAAATTTAAAAATAATAAACTTTCTGCTATTACAAAATGATAATTATAACACCACATAAGAATATTAATCAGTAATTAAAGCACTTTTCTCGATCAACTGAGCAAAATCACCATTAGTTTTTATTTTTGAAAGAGTACCTACTTATTTACCGTACCTATATCCTTTTTGTGCACAGTTACAATGGTGATAAACAAGAAACATTTGTACATAGGCGAGCTTATGTCTTTAAGAGATCTCTTCCAGCCAACCCTAGCATCAGTTAAAAATAAATGTAGTTAGCGGGATCATTGTCTAACCAACCAAGTTTATTGAAAGATGGTACAAATAAATAATGATTTTGCCTACCTACCAAAATACATACCAATAAATATATTATATACTTATACACGGTTATTTTTTTATCATACTGGAAAATTTTAGAGGCAGCTCGGTAGACGCTAGACGACTCATATCAATAAAAAAAACATGTGGTTACATTTTTTAAATTTTATCCGCCAATAATATTAAATTATAGACATTGTTCTTGTTTACTACAAGATAAGGTAAGATTATGAATGAATAAAGCATTTACTACTAGGGGCTTAGGAAAATGCGGCAACGTCGCATTATTAATTCAAGCAAGATCAATCTACAACTCGTTTGAAATAAGAGTTATTATTGCACTAGACACTACAATAGTGAAAGACAGAGACAGTCGGCGCCGGCGCCGAGCGCCGGCGGCGGCGTTTTGTTGTTTGCTGTCGCTTGTCGGCACGAGCCGGTCGGCTTTAGTTCGCCTTTGACCGCGGCGCGTGTGAACGTATTGCGATATCGCGCCCGCGCCTGACGCGCGGCATTCGGAATTTTAGTTTCAAGTTAACACATCTCGCGAATACACAGACCTTACTCCGGTAGACCGTAGACTTTTACTTGTGAAGTGAAATTAAGTGTTTGGTGTAAGAAAGTGAACCCGCAAACGTAAGACTTGGAAGCGAAAACTGCATTTCGAGACGTTAAACACTAACCAAAGTGATATGTTGTTGTGGTCATGTATAGTTTTAAACGTGCACGACTATGTATGAGTTAGACGACTTCCTTTTTTAGAACTCTTTTGTTATTAGAACTAAAGTTGATTTAAATTGTTTCCTAGGTAGGTAAGTATTTAAAGTTGATTCCAATTTTTTAACTACGCCAAAACAACCTACCATAACCGTAATACCTACCTAGTACTGTTTGTTTTCTTTAAAAACTTTGTTTTGCCGGTCCTAAGTAAGCCCGTAAAGTAGGAAGGTGAAATTGTGATCAACTCAGTGATGACTTTGAATCGGCGAAGTTGTTGCCAGTTCGCGTTCATTCAATGTTTTGCCTACAACTTCACTCAGTGTCCATACCAGTGCAGTATTTTTTGGATATTTTAGATAATAAATATCTAATTAAACAGGTGAGTAAATTTTATTATTAATGGTTAAATAATTCTTCTACCGTGTCCTGAAGCCACCCTTAAAATAACCAGGGTGATAAAAAAATAACCGTGTATAATAACGTTAAAAATATTTAACATATATTACCTACATATAAATAAAGCAAATAATATATACATAAATACATACATACTACAAAATATAATTGAGATATAAATTAAGATGAACTTGAAAGTAAGTGAGCTTTCAACTTGCGCTTGAACGATATAATGATGGGGGTACTTTCTCGAATGTAGGCAGGCAGGCCATTCCAGAGCTGAGCAACTCGGATGGAGATGGAGTTAAGGAAAAACTTTGAATTCGATTGGGGGACATCATGAGGACTTACGGAAACACGGGAACGTTTGGATCGAGGACCAGGCGGGAGTAAGTGGAAACGGAACCGCAAATATTCGGGGAAATCACGATTGTGTAAAATTTTTGTACATGAGGGGATGTACCCTGGATGTGCATGTTCCTCCGAAGCCAAACAGGGAGCCACTGAAGCTTAGAGCGAAACTCGGACACGTGATCGTACTTGCGGAGACCAAAAATAAATCGGATTGCTAAATTTTGAAGACGCTCCAGTTTATTAAGAAGCTCTTCTGTGGCATCCAGGTAGCATACATCGGCATAGTCTTCATCGGATTGGTAATAGGAGAGACTGAGCTAGCATAACTTTTAGGTAGGAAGAATTGAAGTCGCTTGAGAGAGTGGTAGGTAAAATGCATGCGTCGACTAACGTCATTGATTTGAGAGGTCCAAGATAATACATATATTATCTATGATAATACCAAGGTCTTTAGTTTTTTCCGAAAAGGGGATCACAATGCCGCTATAAAAAACTTTTGGTACATCGTTTAGAACTAACTTACCATAGTCTGTTGCTGTCTATGATGATAACCTGCGACTTCTTAGGATTAAGAAGTAGATCAAATTGATCGGCCCACGAGTGAATATGATCCAGATCATTGTTAATTGTTTTTTATATTGTTACTAACGTGGATACAATATTTGCAAGATTTGCGTGTCTATATAATTGTAGGTCGTTGGCATACAGGTGGTAGGGACAAAAGATGGAATTGGTGAGTACCTACATTAATTTATGAAAATGGAGAAGAGTAAAGGAGAAAGCACGCCTCCCTGGGAAACACCAGCAATGAGTTGCGCCCAGCCAGAGGATAAACCATTATGCTTGACGCACTGCCGGCGGCCACGAAGATAGTCAGAAAACCAGGTCATTGCGGAAGGCGAGATGTTATAAGAGCGAAGAACAGCTATAAGGATATCGTGATCGACAGAGTTAAATGCATTGCTAAAGTCCAAAAGAGTAAGAATAGTAAATTCCCTACTGTCCATAGCCTTACGGACATCATCTGTGACATGCAGTAATGCAGTAACCGTACTGTGAAAGGGGCGGAAACCATTTTGAAACTGACTCATAAGACTATTACGGGAAAGTTGCTTATGAACAGCGCTTTCAAGCACCTTGGATAAAAATGGAAGGATGAAAATTGGATCGAAATGGGAACAGGTAGATTTTGGGCAGAGGTATAACGTGGGCCGTAAAAATTATTTTGTGATTTATGAAAGAGTACTTATTATTATCTGATAAATTTTTGTTTAACCGGGCTGGCTTTACCATAAAGCGGGACAATTATCGTCCCGCACAGATGTGTTGCGGGACGCATTATTTGAGCCGTGGAAACGGGACGTCCCGTCTGACGCGGGACGGTTGGCAACTCTAGTGATAACCCACTATTAAGGCGGTACACAAAATGACGTAATGCCATCATAATATACCGTTTTTTTTACAAATGACAGGGAAGTTCTTGCCTTTTATCCATAGGCTATACTTTTTGATGGGGGGGGGGGGCGGCGCTCCAGATTAAAACTTCAATGGGGGGTGTCCGGACCCCAAGCCCCCCCCCCCCCCAATACCTACGCCAATGCTTTCATCTCACCTGATGGTAAGTAACAATAACGCCGAAGGTGGAAGCGAGCTTCACCTAGAGTCCTAGACTCCTCGACAGCTAAGGAACTGGCTATCTTACCTCTAAGCAACAATGCTATTAACATTGTTATTAACTAAACCGAGCAGATTTTTTTTTGCCCCCATTGGGAATCAAACACCGAACCAGATCAACACACGTTGGTCTCAACCACTAGACCACGGAGGTGGTAGCTTATGCCAATCCCGTATATGGCATTTCCATTCGATATGTTTTTTTTTCTAGTTGTGTCACATCGGTGTGGTGTGCAAACGCGGAAGGGAGTGGAGAGGAAGCAAGAATGCGATTTGATACATTCTTTCTCACTGTTTAATGAAGTATGAGGGAGTGGTGGGTTGTTCGCTAATTGATGAGAAGGAGGGTTAGGAGAGGGAGAGAGAGGAAGAGGAGTTGGAAGGAGGAACTGTGGTTTTGAATATGTTTGTGTATGATGTTAGGTTAGTTAGCGAAAGCGATACGCTGAAGCTGGATCATCATCATCATCATAACAGCTCATATACATCCCCACTGAGGGGCTTAAGCCTACGCGACCCATTGTTTAGGCCTTAGTCAACCACTCTGGCCCAGTGCGGATTGGTCGACTTCACATACAACTTTGAATTTATTCGCAGATGTATTCAGGTTACCTCACGATGTTTTCCTTCACCGTAGGAGTGTCAGACAAATGTACATATGAAATTTGAAACAACAAACACATTGGTACATGGCGGTCTCGAGCCCCGGACCTCCCGATTGGAAGGCGAGTGCCGATAGTCCATAGCGCCAACCGACGCTCTGGAGCTGGATAACAGTATTTAATTTAAAGTCTAAAAGAACCAAATTATCGAAATTATTAAACGACTAAAGCAATTAAAACCTACGTAGGAACTGTATGATCCTGCAAACATTATTAGCTTAGCAAAGTCCCTATATACATTTCGAATTAAACTTCCTGCTCTATTGGATTACAATGAGGAAATTGACGAATAAATCAATATTACAAGTTCGGAGGACATTAAAACCGACGCCATGCCCGACGAATTTGATCGAAAAAATATCGTGATTTCACTCCGCTCGCGGGCAAATTGACCGGGATCCGATTAATAGATTAGCTTAGTTCAATTTGACATTGAATTCGTTGTTCCTCGCTTCAATGGTCAAGATTTTGTTTCCTGGACGCTAGAAAAACTAAGTGTTTACACCATATAATTTATCTTTCTTCGATTTGAAATAACGATATTCATTTCTCCATCAACCTGTCATTTTAGTTCAGCCATAATCAACTAAGTTGGCAAACAAGCAGGCTGCCCATCTGATGGTAAGTGGTAAGCGTCACCTATGGTTCTCGTAAGGCTTGCAAATCTACAAGGACGCCAATGTACGTTGCCAACTTGTGACATAAGATACACATAAGATGTCACAGTACCCCTTAATTTCACTGTCTGTCCTACCCTTCAAACCGGAGCACAGCAATGATTATGACAGAAATAGGTAAGATGGAGGTACCCATGTAGACGACTCTGGTACAGTCTCCTTCTGGCAACTGCATTCGACCTCAAAGAATAATTTATTCAACTAGCGACCACAAACATGTCATACAAAACGTAACTGTGCGTTGAGATTATGACTTTGATTCTAAAATATTTGGCTGCAGAAATAACAGGAAACTAAAACTAAAATGAATAGGAAATCACACTGTCATGGAAAAATGTAAAATTAAACCCGGTAGGCAGCGATCATCCCTGCAATCGATGTTGGAAATCTTCTTATTGAGATCTTGCCCTAGACAAGACGCATTTCGATAATCGCTAACGCAATCGCTAGAAGGAAAATGTATGCGATTTGACATAAGCCCTCGCTTAGCTTTCGAGCGCAATTGTCAAATTTCATACATTGTCCATTTAGCGATTGCGTTAGCGATTATCGAAACACATCTTGTCTAAGGGGGTTGGTCTTAGTTTCGATTTCTAGTAACCGCCACGTACGAGTCTTTCGTGACGAGTCCGTCCATCTACTAACATTCTTCTATAATTCCGCCGGCATATCGTCACGTGCTGCGTTATGCGGCGCGCCTCGCGGCGTGTTCTGCCTCTGCGAGCACACCGTGTCTCGCGAGTCTCGCGGCGCAAACGCAGGGTATTTATGCCGTTTTGCTTACAGTTGCCGTATCGCCCCCCATAAATCGCTAGGTACAGATTCCTTCATAGAGGTACTATTGAATAAAATAAAATAAAAAAATTAAATAAATCTGATAGCATGATAAGACTTTCTTCGTAATAGACTTGCCCGTGGAGGCGACACCAACGGGGACGAGATTTTTTTTCTGGATCGTTTGGTGACCTGAGTTTGTCTGGCTGCTAATAATTGAAGGAATGACATCCATTTCCTTCGTGTTTCTTCCAATCTTTATTGCACTATCACATCCATTACGCGCTCGTGCAAGATTCAATTCAATTCATAAATGTAAATAAAAGACAAAACTCTCATACTCTACATTTAAGTCTACTAATTCTTTATTGTAACTAGGTAGGAAAATATAATATTATTACCTTGTCTTTTCACATGTCGATCTTGTAAATATGCACAAATTCTTGTAACACTTTTGATTCACGAATGTTTGTAAAGCACTAACTGATTATTTATTTGAACTTCACTTTGTATAACGCTATTGTTCACAAGCGATAAATATTTGTAATATTTATTAGTCCTTTATTGTATTTTTCTATATTTTCTTATTATAATTGTTAGCGTCCGACATTTGATCTCAATATTGTAGCTCAATGCCTACGTGACTGACAAATGTCATATAATTATTTTATTGTTCAAAATCTTTCGCTTGACAGCTATGTAGTTGTCTATTGTTATGGCCAGTATAAAAGCGGACCAGGGTCATTAGGAAGCCAGTCTACTACCAGCTCTGGTAGAGAATACAAACAGCTTAAGGAGTATCTAAGCTCCTGTGCTAGTTTTGGACTGGTCTACCACCAGCCATCGTAAAGAAGAGTTGCTGCTCAAGTACGTAGGGGACAACTGGCCGCCTAAAGTCGAGTGCTCTACACGCCCACTTGGACTGCGTGTCTCCGTCTGCTACGGATTCTCGAGCCTCGCCTGCATACTGCTGCCGTCGGGGTGTTCCTGAGCCCGCCTACGTGTCTGCTGAGCTGCCTACCAGCCCGCTGAGCCACCTACGTGACCGCTGAGCTGCCTACCAGTCCGCTGCTGAGCTGACTACCTGTCCGGCTGAGCTGCCATTCGCTCCCACGTCCTACCCTGGCCAGGCTAGATCTTGCTATATTTAGTTGTACATAGTTTTACCTTTTAGGCTAATTTAGTTATATAAGTCCTGTCGTGCCCTCCTAATATTATTCCTCCCTACCTCTGCCTTTTCTTGTTTCCGTTTTCTCTTGTAAATATACCGTGTTAATTATCTCACTTGTTTTCTTTTAGCTTCCTCCTCTCTTTTTTTGTACGAAGCCTTCCGCTTCGCGACAACGCACAAATGGATGACGATTTTGATATTCAATCAAAGATCTTTAATCACGGACATAGAGAGTAGCACGTCATATTCGGCCAGTTGCACCAAGTCTTACGTTTTTCAATTTCGTAAAAAGCTACATTTAAAAAATAGGTTGTACGTGAGATTTACACCACACATTTGAATTTTTAAAAATTTTTCAAATGTAATGGATAAAGTTAAACTGGAATGAAGAAGTAATGGCCAAATTCACCAACCTTGTATTAGCTCAGGATACTCTTACGAGTAGATGGCATGCTGTCACATTCTTTTCATTGAAGACAAAAGTGACAGCATACTTCTTAGGAGTTTCCTAAGCAAGATTGGTGAAATAGGCAATAAGACTTTTTGGTGCAACGGGGCGATTGTCATCAACTCACGATTCCTTCCACTGCGCGATCAATTCGCGAAAAACAGCAAGAGTGAATATATGTGCTGAACATTAAAACAAAGATAAGTCTGTTAAAAATTACGGCCTTACCACAAAAAGTTTTTAAACACTGTCTTAAATTAAACACTGTTTAAACATGATGCTGTCTCTATCTATCCTTTTAAAACAAATGAAACAGCATCATGTTTAAACAGTGTTTAACTTTAGACAGTGTTTAATTTTTTTTTGTGGTAAGGCCGTTATTAATGTCTAAACACACGATTAGTATGTACTGTTGGCAAGTTTTTATTTAAAAAAAAACATTAATTTAAAGAAAATAATGGTCCGTTCCTAATTACTCGTATTAGGCAGAATCTCGGGTGTGACATTTCGGAATGACAGACTAGTAGTAGGTCATTACATAATGATTCGAGGTTCATATATTTATATTTTCGACTTTTGATGCCCACTTAAAAATCACTAGCAACCAGAAACGAATTTTGCCAGAAATCATTGGGGTTCCAAAACACCAACACTATTGGAAAATTCACCAACATGGTAACACTGCAGTCCAATTTAGGATTCAATTTAGTGTAGTATGATCACTCTTCTCCAAATTGAATAGTGTAATTAGCTCCTAAGACATAAACTGTTATATGTAAAGGTTTACTCATATTGCGTCAGGTGGGGTTGCAGATACTCTACCAGTGTGGTTTTAGACTAATATTGGAGGAGAATAGGGAAAAAAAATCTTACGTAAAAGACTTAACGAACGTACATGTCATACGTAATAATTAAAAATGTAGAATTTTAGCTAAGTTTTAAATAAGTATATACTTAGTTTCCCCATCAATCATGTTTCATAACGAATTTCACTCTATTCAAACTAAATTATTCAAAGAAGGTTATCAGTATAAACGCAATAAGGTTCCTATAATGGAAAAATTTACGATTTCAATTCCATCCAATCAAAAATTTTCATCATCATAACAGCTCATTTACGTCCCACCGAGGGGTTCGAGCCTACTCTAAGTTAGGGTGTTTAGGCCTTAGGCCCTTTTCAAATTAGTCGGTACAGCAGCGGTACGACATCAGCACGCTCGGTATACGCCTATAATTATATGTAGCGCTTCTGACTGGTGCGGTAAACGCGGCAACAGCGCGGTACAAATACGGTTTACCGCGTCTCTGCATGCACGTCCAGTAGCCACTCGGTAATCGTTATTTTTGGTCCTTTAACTTTAATGTTCTAACTAGTACTAACGGTACTGGAAGTTGAAAATTATCCTGAATTTTACAACTATTAACCGAATATTCCGATATAAGGATGACGGCAATGACGCTTTCTTTTTTTACGTTAACGAGTATAAATGTAACAAAATAAAGTATCCTCATCACTCAAACTCGAAGACGACATAATTTCAGGACGACACAAGCGGTATTATTTCACGACGAGTCGACGACACAAGCGAGTACTGCATTATTTTCTGCAGATATGTGCGAAAGTGCAGGCTCAATTCTCAACTACCATTACCGGTAGAATTGGGATGATGACTGAATTCTATTTTTCACATCTCGACATAAAATATTAAAATAGCGTAGAAAAAGATGCAATCATGTCAAATTAGAATTAAAATCGGTTTAGAAATACATAAGATACAAGCATTTTAAGCTGTTAATTTTGAAGCGATTAGACAGAGAGATCCGACATCAACCGTGACGTCATCGTTGAGTACGGCCATATAAACTCCATGTAAAATGCCGTTTTGCTAGAAAGAGATGGAGAAAAATCTTTAATACCTTATATCTTGGTTGTTTTTATAGTTATTCGAAAACCGATTTTTTCTTTCTGTTTATTATTAGAAAGAGCTTCTATTAAAGCAAAAAAAATTTTTTAGTCATCTAGCCAATTTTAACAATAAATTTTTAACTTGCGACTTCGTATTTTCTTTGAAAATGCAAAATAAAAAAATAGAATTTTTAAAGAAATTGCAAAGTACCAATAACTATTTCATTTCATTCTTTGCTGTAAAATGTACATAAATTAAACGAGAATAAACTTGACCATCTTGTTATCTGTACCTATCGTATCTTCACTGAACGAGGAAGTGCGGGACGATATTGACCGAACTCAAAGTCAAACAGAAACTTGAATATCGGGAGTGCGCAAACGCCGTCGCGGGTTATCAGGTGTCAGTTAATGGGCCACTGATTTCTGGCAATACCTATCCGCAGATAATTACTGAATAATACGTAACTGGGTCATTGCAGATAGGTATATCAAATTTACTTGTATTGCAAGTAGTCAACCCTCGAACGCGGCGCGCGTTCATTTGTAATGCCGCGTCCATACTCTTGCGAGTGCGCCGCACGAGGCGTAGAGAGCGGAGGTTGCGCGAGTGCAGTGTTGGCCTGTCAGTGGCCCCTAGTGATTGATGGAAATTCATGCTAATTTTAATTATGTAATTTCATTAGCATGCTAATTTAAACGCCTTATCATGATACATGCTATTACTATGCTATTTGCTGAAATCGATTCTGTGAATTATTGTGAACTGTCGGATCGGGCCGTATCAAATCCTCTCGCATTCGCGTCGAACGAAAAACAGCATTAGCAGGCAGCAGTTAGCGCCGCGACGCGATTGAGTGCGGTCTTGAATATCGTATAAAAGCGTATTGCGAATTGAGCCTAAATGATTTCGTGCGTTCGATGTTATTAGAGCAATCATTAGTTTAAGCTACTACAATTAATTTAATTATTGCTAATGGACCTTTAGCTATTAGAAATTATTGCGAATGCTATTTATTCTATCACTACTGGCCGCACTACACACTCTGGCAATCGCGTCGCCTGGTTTTACTTCCTGGAGAGTGTGGGTCCGGCATTTTTGCATCGGTCGCGCTTAACCATAAGACCTATTAGATTTTTTTGAACTTAAACTGTATTAGTACGAAAAGTTTTTAAAAGCTGTCTAAAGTCAGTTACTGTTTAAACATAATGCTGCCTCTATTTATCCTTTAAATGCAAATGAAACAGCATCATGTATAAAGAATGTCTAATTTTAGACAGAGTTTTAAAACTTTTTGGTAAGATGTTAGGACACAATATCAAAGAGAAACGCGAATAAAAACAACATTTTCCAACAATCACCACATATAGGAGCTGTGTTCAAAATAACCTTTGGCGAAGGCGCTTTTCTAATGTGACAGTGAGAGCCCACGGTGATAACTAGAGTTGCCAACTCCCATTCATTTTATGCGGGACTTGGCCAAAAAAAGCGGGGCCTGCCTACAAATGTGCAGAAACGAGAAAAAAACGAATTATAAATTAAATCAGTTTTATTTAACATTAAATTTAAAAATAATAAACTTTCTGCTATTACAAAATGATAATTATAACACCACATAAGAATATTAATCAGTAATTAAAGCACTTTTCTCGATCAACTGAGCAAAATCACCATTAGTTTTTATTTTTGAAAGAGTACCTACTTATTTACCGTACCTATATCCTTTTTGTGCACAGTTACAATGGTGATAAACAAGAAACATTTGTACATAGGCGAGCTTATGTCTTTAAGAGATCTCTTCCAGCCAACCCTAGCATCAGTTAAAAATAAATGTAGTTAGCGGGATCATTGTCTAACCAACCAAGTTTATTGAAAGATGGTACAAATAAATAATGATTTTGCCTACCTACCAAAATACATACCAATAAATATATTATATACTTATACACGGTTATTTTTTTATCATACTGGAAAATTTTAGAGGCAGCTCGGTAGACGCTAGACGACTCATATCAATAAAAAAAACATGTGGTTACATTTTTTAAATTTTATCCGCCAATAATATTAAATTATAGACATTGTTCTTGTTTACTACAAGATAAGGTAAGATTATGAATGAATAAAGCATTTACTACTAGGGGCTTAGGAAAATGCGGCAACGTCGCATTATTAATTCAAGCAAGATCAATCTACAACTCGTTTGAAATAAGAGTTATTATTGCACTAGACACTACAATAGTGAAAGACAGAGACAGTCGGCGCCGGCGCCGAGCGCCGGCGGCGGCGTTTTGTTGTTTGCTGTCGCTTGTCGGCACGAGCCGGTCGGCTTTAGTTCGCCTTTGACCGCGGCGCGTGTGAACGTATTGCGATATCGCGCCCGCGCCTGACGCGCGGCATTCGGAATTTTAGTTTCAAGTTAACACATCTCGCGAATACACAGACCTTACTCCGGTAGACCGTAGACTTTTACTTGTGAAGTGAAATTAAGTGTTTGGTGTAAGAAAGTGAACCCGCAAACGTAAGACTTGGAAGCGAAAACTGCATTTCGAGACGTTAAACACTAACCAAAGTGATATGTTGTTGTGGTCATGTATAGTTTTAAACGTGCACGACTATGTATGAGTTAGACGACTTCCTTTTTTAGAACTCTTTTGTTATTAGAACTAAAGTTGATTTAAATTGTTTCCTAGGTAGGTAAGTATTTAAAGTTGATTCCAATTTTTTAACTACGCCAAAACAACCTACCATAACCGTAATACCTACCTAGTACTGTTTGTTTTCTTTAAAAACTTTGTTTTGCCGGTCCTAAGTAAGCCCGTAAAGTAGGAAGGTGAAATTGTGATCAACTCAGTGATGACTTTGAATCGGCGAAGTTGTTGCCAGTTCGCGTTCATTCAATGTTTTGCCTACAACTTCACTCAGTGTCCATACCAGTGCAGTATTTTTTGGATATTTTAGATAATAAATATCTAATTAAACAGGTGAGTAAATTTTATTATTAATGGTTAAATAATTCTTCTACCGTGTCCTGAAGCCACCCTTAAAATAACCAGGGTGATAAAAAAATAACCGTGTATAATAACGTTAAAAATATTTAACATATATTACCTACATATAAATAAAGCAAATAATATATACATAAATACATACATACTACAAAATATAATTGAGATATAAATTAAGATGAACTTGAAAGTAAGTGAGCTTTCAACTTGCGCTTGAACGATATAATGATGGGGGTACTTTCTCGAATGTAGGCAGGCAGGCCATTCCAGAGCTGAGCAACTCGGATGGAGATGGAGTTAAGGAAAAACTTTGAATTCGATTGGGGGACATCATGAGGACTTACGGAAACACGGGAACGTTTGGATCGAGGACCAGGCGGGAGTAAGTGGAAACGGAACCGCAAATATTCGGGGAAATCACGATTGTGTAAAATTTTTGTACATGAGGGGATGTACCCTGGATGTGCATGTTCCTCCGAAGCCAAACAGGGAGCCACTGAAGCTTAGAGCGAAACTCGGACACGTGATCGTACTTGCGGAGACCAAAAATAAATCGGATTGCTAAATTTTGAAGACGCTCCAGTTTATTAAGAAGCTCTTCTGTGGCATCCAGGTAGCATACATCGGCATAGTCTTCATCGGATTGGTAATAGGAGAGACTGAGCTAGCATAACTTTTAGGTAGGAAGAATTGAAGTCGCTTGAGAGAGTGGTAGGTAAAATGCATGCGTCGACTAACGTCATTGATTTGAGAGGTCCAAGATAATACATATATTATCTATGATAATACCAAGGTCTTTAGTTTTTTCCGAAAAGGGGATCACAATGCCGCTATAAAAAACTTTTGGTACATCGTTTAGAACTAACTTACCATAGTCTGTTGCTGTCTATGATGATAACCTGCGACTTCTTAGGATTAAGAAGTAGATCAAATTGATCGGCCCACGAGTGAATATGATCCAGATCATTGTTAATTGTTTTTTATATTGTTACTAACGTGGATACAATATTTGCAAGATTTGCGTGTCTATATAATTGTAGGTCGTTGGCATACAGGTGGTAGGGACAAAAGATGGAATTGGTGAGTACCTACATTAATTTATGAAAATGGAGAAGAGTAAAGGAGAAAGCACGCCTCCCTGGGAAACACCAGCAATGAGTTGCGCCCAGCCAGAGGATAAACCATTATGCTTGACGCACTGCCGGCGGCCACGAAGATAGTCAGAAAACCAGGTCATTGCGGAAGGCGAGATGTTATAAGAGCGAAGAACAGCTATAAGGATATCGTGATCGACAGAGTTAAATGCATTGCTAAAGTCCAAAAGAGTAAGAATAGTAAATTCCCTACTGTCCATAGCCTTACGGACATCATCTGTGACATGCAGTAATGCAGTAACCGTACTGTGAAAGGGGCGGAAACCATTTTGAAACTGACTCATAAGACTATTACGGGAAAGTTGCTTATGAACAGCGCTTTCAAGCACCTTGGATAAAAATGGAAGGATGAAAATTGGATCGAAATGGGAACAGGTAGATTTTGGGCAGAGGTATAACGTGGGCCGTAAAAATTATTTTGTGATTTATGAAAGAGTACTTATTATTATCTGATAAATTTTTGTTTAACCGGGCTGGCTTTACCATAAAGCGGGACAATTATCGTCCCGCACAGATGTGTTGCGGGACGCATTATTTGAGCCGTGGAAACGGGACGTCCCGTCTGACGCGGGACGGTTGGCAACTCTAGTGATAACCCACTATTAAGGCGGTACACAAAATGACGTAATGCCATCATAATATACCGTTTTTTTTACAAATGACAGGGAAGTTCTTGCCTTTTATCCATAGGCTATACTTTTTGATGGGGGGGGGGGGCGGCGCTCCAGATTAAAACTTCAATGGGGGGTGTCCGGACCCCAAGCCCCCCCCCCCCCCCAATACCTACGCCAATGCTTTCATCTCACCTGATGGTAAGTAACAATAACGCCGAAGGTGGAAGCGAGCTTCACCTAGAGTCCTAGACTCCTCGACAGCTAAGGAACTGGCTATCTTACCTCTAAGCAACAATGCTATTAACATTGTTATTAACTAAACCGAGCAGATTTTTTTTTGCCCCCATTGGGAATCAAACACCGAACCAGATCAACACACGTTGGTCTCAACCACTAGACCACGGAGGTGGTAGCTTATGCCAATCCCGTATATGGCATTTCCATTCGATATGTTTTTTTTTCTAGTTGTGTCACATCGGTGTGGTGTGCAAACGCGGAAGGGAGTGGAGAGGAAGCAAGAATGCGATTTGATACATTCTTTCTCACTGTTTAATGAAGTATGAGGGAGTGGTGGGTTGTTCGCTAATTGATGAGAAGGAGGGTTAGGAGAGGGAGAGAGAGGAAGAGGAGTTGGAAGGAGGAACTGTGGTTTTGAATATGTTTGTGTATGATGTTAGGTTAGTTAGCGAAAGCGATACGCTGAAGCTGGATCATCATCATCATCATAACAGCTCATATACATCCCCACTGAGGGGCTTAAGCCTACGCGACCCATTGTTTAGGCCTTAGTCAACCACTCTGGCCCAGTGCGGATTGGTCGACTTCACATACAACTTTGAATTTATTCGCAGATGTATTCAGGTTACCTCACGATGTTTTCCTTCACCGTAGGAGTGTCAGACAAATGTACATATGAAATTTGAAACAACAAACACATTGGTACATGGCGGTCTCGAGCCCCGGACCTCCCGATTGGAAGGCGAGTGCCGATAGTCCATAGCGCCAACCGACGCTCTGGAGCTGGATAACAGTATTTAATTTAAAGTCTAAAAGAACCAAATTATCGAAATTATTAAACGACTAAAGCAATTAAAACCTACGTAGGAACTGTATGATCCTGCAAACATTATTAGCTTAGCAAAGTCCCTATATACATTTCGAATTAAACTTCCTGCTCTATTGGATTACAATGAGGAAATTGACGAATAAATCAATATTACAAGTTCGGAGGACATTAAAACCGACGCCATGCCCGACGAATTTGATCGAAAAAATATCGTGATTTCACTCCGCTCGCGGGCAAATTGACCGGGATCCGATTAATAGATTAGCTTAGTTCAATTTGACATTGAATTCGTTGTTCCTCGCTTCAATGGTCAAGATTTTGTTTCCTGGACGCTAGAAAAACTAAGTGTTTACACCATATAATTTATCTTTCTTCGATTTGAAATAACGATATTCATTTCTCCATCAACCTGTCATTTTAGTTCAGCCATAATCAACTAAGTTGGCAAACAAGCAGGCTGCCCATCTGATGGTAAGTGGTAAGCGTCACCTATGGTTCTCGTAAGGCTTGCAAATCTACAAGGACGCCAATGTACGTTGCCAACTTGTGACATAAGATACACATAAGATGTCACAGTACCCCTTAATTTCACTGTCTGTCCTACCCTTCAAACCGGAGCACAGCAATGATTATGACAGAAATAGGTAAGATGGAGGTACCCATGTAGACGACTCTGGTACAGTCTCCTTCTGGCAACTGCATTCGACCTCAAAGAATAATTTATTCAACTAGCGACCACAAACATGTCATACAAAACGTAACTGTGCGTTGAGATTATGACTTTGATTCTAAAATATTTGGCTGCAGAAATAACAGGAAACTAAAACTAAAATGAATAGGAAATCACACTGTCATGGAAAAATGTAAAATTAAACCCGGTAGGCAGCGATCATCCCTGCAATCGATGTTGGAAATCTTCTTATTGAGATCTTGCCCTAGACAAGACGCATTTCGATAATCGCTTACGCAATCGCTAGAAGGAAAATGTATGCGATTTGACATAAGCCCTCGCTTAGCTTTCGAGCGCAATTGTCAAATTTCATACATTGTCCATTTAGCGATTGCGTTAGCGATTATCGAAACACATCTTGTCTAAGGGGGTTGGTCTTAGTTTCGATTTCTAGTAACCGCCACGTACGAGTCTTTCGTGACGAGTCCGTCCATCTACTAACATTCTTCTATAATTCCGCCGGCATATCGTCACGTGCTGCGTTATGCGGCGCGCCTCGCGGCGTGTTCTGCCTCTGCGAGCACACCGTGTCTCGCGAGTCTCGCGGCGCAAACGCAGGGTATTTATGCCGTTTTGCTTACAGTTGCCGTATCGCCCCCCATAAATCGCTAGGTACAGATTCCTTCATAGAGGTACTATTGAATAAAATAAAATAAAAAAATTAAATAAATCTGATAGCATGATAAGACTTTCTTCGTAATAGACTTGCCCGTGGAGGCGACACCAACGGGGACGAGATTTTTTTTCTGGATCGTTTGGTGACCTGAGTTTGTCTGGCTGCTAATAATTGAAGGAATGACATCCATTTCCTTCGTGTTTCTTCCAATCTTTATTGCACTATCACATCCATTACGCGCTCGTGCAAGATTCAATTCATGCGTCGTCATCCATCATATTTGACGATTCTATTCATTAGTTTGTTCGATTTGTTTAACAATGACTGACAAAACTGATAACAAAACCTATTATCGAACGAATGCTCAAATAACGAGTACAAAAGGCCACCTTTCACCAACCTTGTCTTAGATTAGGACAATCCTAAGAAGTATGCTGGGACTTCTTGTCTTTAATGAAAAGAATGTGACCGATGCTCTTCTAGAAGATGAATTTCTTTTCCATCTTAAGTAAGACTTATCGTAACATGATCAGCCCATCATTAGCTATGAAGGCCTGGAGCTAGTGTAACGTTCCAACCTAACGTCAAACGGAACCCTAAATAAAAAACCCCTTTTACACAGTTTTATTCGTAGTTTTACTAACAATTTACGCCTTTTAAAGAAACGCACAGCATTGCTTTGATTTGTATTAAGTTTGGCCAATGATCGGCTAGTGATTTTATGAGGATCTACGTTGCAACCGTTTATGTAACCCAAGATCTTTTCCAAGTGGATAGATATAGAAATTAGCTTTACGTTAAAATAACGATGATGAAACTTATGAGATCTTTATCACAATTTCCATTTTGCACAACACAAAGTAATCACTTCAAATAGCACATATCACCTTAGTTTTAGTGAAGAGATCAAGATTTCGGCACCAATCCATAGTGTGAATAATTCGGCGAATCGTAAATAAAGATGTGTCGGAAATGTCGTCGAAGAGAACAACTCCAGTGCCTATATAACCTTCTGAGATAATAGTCGACTAACGTGCCTAACCTTCTGACACGTAGCCGTTGTAGTATGTTCCCAATATAATATTATCCCTTCATATCTCTTCAAGTTTTTATAGGTAAACACTACCATGTCATAGTGCCAAAATAATTCACTCACGAGACAAATAATACAGTAAGCACAAGCTCTTATTAGAGCGTATTTCATAGCCGAGCTCAATGGAAAATATGATCCGAAACTCACTCAATATTCTCAGATATTGGAATAACCTCTAGAATCTCTTCGAGAGACTAGGAATAAATATAAACGTTGCAGGTTGCCTTTGAAGTGACCTGAATAATCGGTGCATGTTTCTTATAGAGGGACCTGTATATTGCGCAGCAGGTTTCCTTCGGAGTGACCTGAATAATTGGTGCAGGTTTCTTAGAGGGACCTGAATATGGCGTAGCAGGTTTCCTTTGGAGTGACCTGTTAAAACGATGCAGGCCTCTTACAGAGGAACCTGGATAACGGTGCAGGTTTCCTGCGGAGTGACCTGATTACATTCAGTAACAGAGACGATAACTTAGCATTCCATGGATTCACCGTGCGGGTGTCGAGTCCATTACGTTGCAGAGAGCCAAGAGCGGTGCCTGGGGCTTACGACCCAGGAGCAGGTTTCAAGTAGCTACTTTACAATGCATCAACATTCACCTTCACCACCTCGGCTCCTCTCTCTGCCTAATCATATTTTTTTAAAATTTATTATACATAGTATACAAGTTACAAGTAGTTTCACATGAAAGCCTCGCAAACCACTTTCGTGGTTGACTGCGAGTGCGAATCCGTAAGTGTCGCCTTTGTTACGCGGTTTAATATTGAGCTCACTATAAGTTAATTTCATTGACGAAGAAGATGATGATAAAGATACTTGTTTAAGGGTACCCTGATGTACCTGATGTATCATGCCTAACAGAATCTATAAGCTTCTATTTATGTAGTTCAATAAAAACAAATCAAATAAACGTGTGGTGCGATGTGTTGTCTTACGAAATGTAGGATACTTAGCTGGGTCCACTTCGGTCGGAGTTTAGGACTTCACAATTCAATATTCGGACTTGTAATACTTATATCTTGAAATTCTTAAATCTTTGCATACACAAATTAATCCAAATTAAATATGCTAAATTATAGAGTGCGTCGAAGATCAACCGGCTTGCACAAAATTACAAAAATTCTTCCCATAAATCCCTCTGACATTCCTATCAAAATCCTTCAAAGTTTCAAATATTACTATTAATTGTCATATTTCTACAACAAAACTTCTTTGATCAAATAATTGACCCGACGAAACCATGGAGATAAAATCAATGGAGACACTTCGACTATTGAGCTAGGTTTGGTTTCGTTATACTAGCTTGTTCAGAATAAGAGAATAAGGCGTTAAAGCTTAATCACACTTAAAAAGGAACCCTAAATAGCCCTACAACTGACCGAAAAGCTTGCGGTAAAACACTCCAACTAGCGCTCAAATTGGTACCGGATGCCGATATCAGCTCGGGTTCGCAAGGTCAGGGTACAACTGTCTATCCGAATATTAGCCGATACAGTTCCTATCCGTCGATAGGCGAACGCATCAGGACTAAACATTAAACCATATTGAGTCGTAATGTTTAGGTAGTAGAGTGGAAAATATAGGTACACTGAGAGCGCGCTTAGGTCAAGTGTCGTGCTAAATTGTTGCCCGATTACCCTGTTATCTGCGGCGATGATAACACAAATTGGGTGATACGAAATTTTAGTTAGTATTTGGGAATGATTTTTTACAGATTTTCACCGCCGCTACAATGTGAACCCTGGTTCCGATTTGGATGACCACACTTTAAATTCCCTTGGAGACAGAAGTTCATCTGCTTAGTTTGGATTTATAGCTTCTGGGGTCCCCTTTTTTTTCCAAGGGGAATGCGTGACCGCACCGTACTCGCCGTTGGCTAGACGACGAGAATGTGTAGGGCTCTCCCAGCAGAGTGCCGGGCCTACCCACTAAACCCCCCGGTGTTCTCCCTGCTGCCCTAATGGGCGCGCGTGATGGGGTCCACACTGCGACTACCACTATCAACGCGCCCGGGCTAGCCCGACCTCACTGGTCGGGCTGTCGCCAAGGGGGATTGTCCGAGAACACCAGGGCAATCCCCAGACTGAGGGCCTTACGGCGGCGTACACGGGGCCAACCGTGCACGCAGGCCTCCACGGCAGGGTCATTAGACGGGCATCGCTTGCGCGAATTCCCGCTTTCGCCTGCCTGTCCGTCTGCGGCGGATGAGAGCGGCTTGTGGATCATCCGCCCGCTCCCTCTCACCAGGGACCGGATCAACCTTAGGGTTTTGATCGGGTATTTTATAACGCTGGGTTTTCACACCCTTGCCTTACGGTAAGCTTTCAAACGGCTTTCCCCCAAAGGGGATACCGTTCTAAGCGCTGATTAATTTGCAAATTATTTTAGACCTTACGTATATCGCCCGTAGATTGCTTTTGCACCGCATGTATGCCGAAGGTCGCGGCCGAACTCCGGCGTTATTACGCCCGCAGTGCTATTTCATTCAATCGCTCGGTGTGCGTAAGGGAAAGGGTTACCCTAACCCGAACAGTAAGCGGTTAAGCGCATAAACCCTGAAAACCTTTAACATTAGGTAAGCGGTAAATTATTGTTGTAGGTGGTAACCCCTATTTTACGGGTTATCGTTATTGTTGGGAAACCTGTTAAAAGGCTTATCGAGCCTACTGGGTCACCATACGAATGGGTTACCCTTTTGAACGGCTTATGCAAATGAACGGGTTTTCCGGTCCCTGCTCTCCACGGCCTCCTAAGAGATGACGTCCTTGCAGAAGGAGGCGACAGTCTTCCATTCCGCCTCGCCGCGGAGCATGGGCACGACAATGCTCAGCAGCGAAAGGTCTCCGCCTCTCAGCGCAGCGTTGAGGTCGCTGCGCTGACATCGCCAGGTCGGGCACACCAACAGGATGTGCTCGGCAGTGTCGTCGGGAGCGTCGCAAATATGACACTACGGCGTTTCCTCCCGACGCGCGACCCCGTGCAGGTAGTGACCGACACAACCATGTCCGGTCAATACCTGTACCATGCGGAACGAGAGACTGTCCTGCCAGCGCCCTATCCATTCCTCCAACACCAGACGTATCGCTTCGATCGCCCGGTGGCCGACAGCTGGGAAGGCGAGTGCCTCAGGGGTCCCCCAGCCTAGACATCACGTTTGTCGTCATAATAACAATATTTTAGCATAATTAACAAATATAGATGTAACATAGCCAGTTGGTGTCGACAAAGAATCCAGGCAAAGCTAGCTTTCTTCTTCGTCCTTTTTCATCGAAACAGCCTAGCTACAATTTGTGACTCGGAAGAGTATCGCGTATTCGAAGATCAAATTGTAGCTAGGCTGATTATGATATTATTAGTTATGATTATGATATGATTTAATACGAAAAAGCCACCAAAGCCTTTCTAACTTTACTGCACTTATGTGAAGTACAAAATGCGGCAAGGCATTCTTTATTACTCAACCGAACGGCAAAAGTATATAAAGTGCGTCATGTGGCGCCATTGATGTAGCAGTTTGGCGCCTCCTGCGCACGACTTTCGAGGTCGGGGTCCATACACCTGTTCATACATTCATACATTCCAATATTGGCTAATTAACGCAATGAGAGCTGCCATTGCGTCGCCACATTTATGGAATACTATTTTAGTTACAATATTGCTCGCTTTTACACTGCACTCTAAAACTGTAAGAAGGTTCATGTCACGTTTTTCCACTAGCCGCCGGTGACAGTCATATATTTTTGTAGGTGAATTAGCCGGCGAAGGCAGCCGTGCCAGACCATAAACGACAGCCTTTACATAACGTTTTAAACCTTGCTGATTTACTACGGAGTGGAGATCGATGGCACAGTGGCAAGTACTAGGCGCTCATATAGTAAGGCAAGGTTCGCCGTGGCCAGGATTCTGTTGGGTGACCAAATGTGTCGAACGCGTCCGTGTACTTCGCCTATTCTTGCCTGTAAATAAAAAACTGGCGACCGAAAGTTTCAGGTCACTAAGGAAAACTTCGATGTCTCGTAAAGTACCTGTATCCATACTAATATTATAAATGAGAAAGCGTGTCTGTCAGTCTTACTGTTACCTCTTTCGGCTTAGACTGCTGAACCGATTTATGTGGATATAGTTGGATATGTTTCTTTAGACAGTATGGAGATAGTTTTTTTTTATACAACTAAGTCGGCAAACAAGCATACTGCCCACCTGATGTCAAGTGGTAACAGTCACCTATAGTACCTGGGGCTCTTGTGAGATTCGCAGCAAATCTGCAACCCCCGTAAGAACCACATTGTACGTTGCCAACTTGTGACGTAAGATGTAGTCACGGTACGGTACCCAGTAATTTGAGTAAGTTTGAGTTGTAGGGAAGGATATAAGCAAATTGGAGAAAAAATAAGCTGTCCAAATTACTTATTCCACGCGGACGAAGTCGTGAGCAAAAGCTAGTAAGGAATAGGTTAGAAAAGACAAAATAATATGTAACAATTTTTTATCACGCACTAAGTGAAACAAATTTCATTATAAATACTATATCACATACCGGGTTATTTTTCCATCAGGAGCTAAATTTTGTATGCTTGTTTAAACAAGCAAAATGAACAACTTTTACTATGGGACACAACTCGAAATCGCGAAATAAACAGCTGTTCCATACATTTAGGTTCAGTGGATGTTGAACATTTGTATGGAACAGCTGATTTTTTTTTCGCGATTTCGAGTTTGGTCCCATAGTAAAAGTTGTTCATTTTGCTTGTCTCAACAAGCATACAAAATTTGGTTCCTGATGAAAAAATAACCCGGTATAACTTATTTTGGAGAAATATGTTTCATAACTCAGGTGATATTGAAGATTTTGTAGGTGACCCGGTTCTTTTATATTTTGTCTTAGAATGAAAAAATGATTGAATTATTCAACGGCAATTTCATATTTATAAACTTTAGAAGTATTATATTTTGTTTGTTATATCACCATTTTCAATGCCTGATCAGTAGGCAAAATGTCTAAAAATATTACAACATATTAATTAAATACATATAAAACACTTTACGTTGACCGGTTAAGTAGGCATGTTAATTATTCCGATAAATATTCATCCTTGAACGAATTGCCAACTTGCTTAGCACTTTTTGACAAAATTTTTCCCTTTAGATATGTATGGAGGTAGGTACGCCTGTATGTTGCTTAAATGCGAACCTACCTTTGGTTAAGATCTCAAGTTCGGAAGAGACGCAATGTGTTGTGGAGAGCGAATTTGTAATATTTTTTCATTACTCATACTCGGAAAGTAGGTCCGAAGTTGCCTGAGGAGGGGGTTGAAAGTAATATTTTTCAGCCACAGAGAGTATCGTTTTCATCTGACAGCTGTCAAATTTTAAAAAAAACTAGTTCTATTTCATTATTATTACATTTCTATTGAACCGTGTTCCAACTTTCTATACAGTCACTCAATTACAGCGCGACGTAAAATTTAAATAACATAAAATTAAAGTATTAATTTAAAAAATATTTTTCAATGATGATAATGGTTGAATAGCTGGCCAGCCACAAGAAAAAAAAAACAAAATTGCGGGAAAGCGGCAATCTGATCCTCATTTGTTTTTTCGATTTGTAGAGTTTTATTTATACTTCTGTATAGCAGAGATTTGTAATACAATAAGTTCATGTGATTAAGATATGGATTTAACGCCTAATTTCATAAGAGAAGAGGTTGTTGATTTATGTAAAATAAAACTCATTAATTTTTTCTTTAATTCATCATTTCATTATTTCTTTTCTGCTAATTCATGTTTAAAATTTTACTTTCCTTGTATTCGCAATGAAAAGCAGTGTTTACCTCGGGTTAAAGACTTATTTAATCTTTCGAACTATTGGCGCCCTCACCACCAAGCCTCGTCTCGGGGCTTAATAAGTTACTTTCACCCCAAGGATAACAATGTACTACACAGCATATCAAATATTCATACATGGCTCAAATGCCTCCCTATTACGTAACCCCGGTTGGCAAAGAGCTGTCAGTTTAAAACAGACTTTTTTAAGCAGGCATTCCTACTGATATTACCTACAATTGCGAAAGGGGCCTTGTCTGTCTGTTACGCTTTTTTTATACAACTAACGGCCGATTTCAATATTCTATCTCTCTGTGGTGGCTTCGGATGCTAGCGATACGCATTTAACATTAGCTCCATACAAAACACGTCAAAATTCTATCCCCCGTAAACAAACCAAGAGATAGACAGCAGGATATTGAAACATAGTAAGTTGGCAAAGTTGGTTGAAGCGTCGATGGCGTAGTGCGTAAGGCTGTCGCCTTCCAATCGGGAGGTAGCGGTTCGAACCCCGCCACGTACCAATGTGTTTTCAAATTTTGAATTCATATGTATGTTTATTCGGCTTTTACGATGAAGGAAAACATCGCGAGGAAACCCGCACACACCTGTGAAGAAAGAATTTCTTTAAGATTCTGTAAGATTTGCAAATCTGCAACCCCCACAAGGACGCCAATGTACGTTGAAAAATTGTGACATAAGATGTCAAGTCACTGCACCCGATAGTATCACTGCCCGTCTTACCCTTCACACCGGAACACAGCGATGCAAGCAACGCTGCTTAGCTGCAGAAATGGGTAAGATAGAGACACCCATGCAGGCTGCTCTGCTACAGAGTATCCCTCTGGTAGATTACGCTTCCACGGATAAACTGCGAAACCAGTTTTAATGAAAGTTGGTGTACCCATGCAGACTACCCTGGTACAGATTTTTCTTTCACGCCAAATCTTTTTCATATTGCAACTAAGTTGGCAAACAAGCAAACTGCCCACCTGGTGGTAACAGTCACCTAAATACATGTGGCTCTTGTGAGATTCGCGGCAAATCCGCAACCCCCACAAGAACCACAGTGTACGTTGCCAACTTGTGACATCAGATGTAAAGTCACGGTACCCAGTTATTTCACTGCCATATCTTACCCTTCAAACCGGAACACAGCAATGCAAGCACTGCTGCCTTGCGGCAGAAATAGGTAAGACGGGAGGTACCTAAGCAAACGACCCTGGTGCAGAGTCTCCCTCCGCGTAAGCAAAAGAAATTTAGTATAAAGACAGTCAGAGACCTGAGAAAAGACATAAGCTCTTTTAATTCCGAATTTTAATGAGTTCATCTGCGTGTCACCAAACTCCACGCAGACGTCCCGGCAACAAGTTGTATTAAATAAATTAAAATTGACGTACATTTTTTTATATATTACTAATAGTATAAAGTGGAAAGATTTGATTGTTTAATAGGCTTTGAAACTACTGAACCGATTTTGATGAAAGTTGGTATAGGGATAGTTCGAGACCAGGGGAAGGATCGACATAAGGTAATTTTCCTACAGGAAAAAAAAATCCCACGGGAAAACAAAAATAACGCGGGCGAAGTCGCGAGCGGAAAGCTAGTACAATGATAATTTTGCTATTCCATATTCATCTTTATTTGTACTTTTCATTGTCCTTTCCCGATATTTTGAAATTTTGTATGCTTATCTGGCAACCCTAAGCTAGTGAGGTTTTAATGATCGTCTACATTGATTCCAACAATTATTAGTACTAGTTGCATTATGCAATTTTATAGTCGCTTGTGTTCAAGTCGTTGCGAAATGCCTGAATCGCGTATTGAAACCGACACTTAAGTTTTCTTGTACAGTTCGAGTTGCTGACATGATTTCTAGGAACTATGAAGGAATTTGTCAAACGCGAACCTTACTTCCTGTTGTGTCGACAGCACGTGATCTTAGAGGACATGCCACTGGAGGCGTTATTACTTGGCTAGAATTTTTGTCGCGAGCAGGGGGGACGGAGCAACCGCGCACAAAGAAAATTGGGCTAAACATTGAAAATTTTAAAGTCACACAAGTAAATACTACGTCATACTTATATGATTTTAAATCATATGCTTCGACAGAGGGGTGGGTGGGCTCGTATTAGACTGCTCAAATCAAGAAAAGCTCAGAGATCGCTTATTAAAGTCATTTATTCTAAACTTTACCGATTGTCTACTGACACACTATACAGAATAAGCGGTCTACTTACAGTCAGGAAATGTTACGTTCTCAATCTTATCTTAACCTGTCATAAATCTCTGCCTTATATTGACTTGAGTCATAAAAGAAGTAAGGAAATTGTTGCTCCCGTCACTGCTTCTCATAGCGCGTTCACCAGAAGGCAATATGTAGGTCAGTCCGCCTTTCTGTACAATAAAATAAATAAAATACTTCAAATATTAGGTCCTTACATATGAAATTGGCGTTTTGCCGTACTGGCCACTTTGATCTCAAATATCTCCTCTATAGTTAGGAATTTCAAATTTAAATTTATACAGTTATTTACTCATGTATTTGTGTTTCGAAAATTATAATTCACTTGTTTTTTCCCCAATGTTATCTTACAACTGCAAAAAAACCTTAACTTGGTTGGAATCACTTAGTTATGAAGAAGTTGAAAATCTTTTTATAAGAATTAGGTAGTTAATACTAGTATTGAAGACGCGCACAACGAACATACACACACTCTCTCTCACACACACACGCACACACACACACACACACACACCCTCATCTTACGCACCACAGAACATAGAAAGAGGTTAGAAAGGCAATCATGCACCGTTTGTACGGGAACCGCTGTCGCCAGTTTTGCTCCCACTTCTTTTCCTTGCACCGCCCATGCAAAGTCGCGCGAAATCGGGCTGAACCAATCACAACGCTCACTGGGCTCCTCATTCACAGAAATTCACTGACGTCCAGAGCCGCGTGTACAAATAACATTATTTTAGTGATTGACATCGATTAATAGCTATCGATATTAAATATTGCCAGCAATTTAACCATTTGAAATATTTAGAAAACCAAAAAATAATTATTACTTTTATTAT
Organism: Schoenobius gigantellus; assembly: GCA_963935595.1. Lineage (NCBI taxonomy): Eukaryota > Metazoa > Arthropoda > Insecta > Lepidoptera > Crambidae > Schoenobius > Schoenobius gigantellus. The sequence goes on along the minus strand of OZ012555.1, from coordinate 5,376,604 downwards.
ACGTTTATAATTAATAATATTCAAGTAATATTTTGTTTCTATGTAACAAAATTAAAGCTTTTTAGCTCAAAAATGTTGTAGGTTAGACGTAAAATAAAAGAAAAACTATAATACTATAATGCACCGGTCTGAAAGCATAAACTAGAATGGATAATCTGACAAACGGACGTGCGGTAGTTTAGTTGTTAGGATATTTTAGTTGGATGGAGAAGTAAATATTTGTAAAGTAAATATTTACCTGTAAATTTGTGTTTTTTAGAGTACTCAAATCTTCATGTCTTGCATTGCCACCTACCTATGCTAAAATAGTCATATAAATATTATGGTGATATTAAAAATTCTAAGTTGTAAAATTAGTTTAGAATTTGCTTATAATTTTTTTACTAATCGAACTAATTGTATCGTGAAAATTGAAATTAATTTTACAATTTTAATCTTTGATTACATCGCCGTACTTATATGAATAGGATGTTAGAAAGGGTAGGTGTTAGCTTCGCCAAACATTCTATATTATCGATAAGTAATAATTATTATTATAGCATTTTAAGTGACAAATAATATGTTATTATTACTTTATACAAATATTTTAAAATATACATTTATCGATAAAATGTAATGCGTGCGTTTTTTGATTAGCACGGCACTATCCCTTGTACTGCGACTACTGCGTTAATGCTCATTAAGACAAATGCGTCACTACCGAAAGCAGTGTACTACATTACGCGCTCTAAGTAATATGGCAAAAATCGCGGGCGTACATTGCCGGTAATGTATATTTTTTAGAAAAATATTATGTAACTTATCGTTATGATCAGTTTTGGTGGATTTTGACATTATGATCTATGGAATATGGTCATTATGATTAATTTACTACTTACCGATGAAAAGAAATTCCTTCTTTAGCTACACTTGACACCTGACTTCTTGTTTTACAAGTAATTATAGCACAAGAAGGCATTTTTTTATATTTATAGCGCCGCGCTTCACGATACACTCACTGTAGTTGTCCGTCAGTGATTAAACAACGCGTTCGCGTTGCGGGGCCACAAGTATGAGCATTTAGTCATAGTTGTGGCTACGCGTGCCCCGCCCACATAGCCCTTCTAACCTCTTTCTGTGTTCTGTGTTACTCACTTATATACATACTAATTTTACGCTCACGTTCACTTTGTTTATAATGCCGCTAGAATTGTTGGTACTTTTGTTTTGTTTTACTATTATCTTTAAGTTTTAGTCAAAATTAAGTTCGCCTTAGTTTAGTGACCATAAGGGAAGTAGTTATTCCCAATACAAGTGTCTTAGACTATTTAAAGGGAAAAATCGACAAGAAACTGTAAACTGTCCGGTTTGAAGGGACCATCTATAATATACATATTCGTATGTAAACCGAAAATTAGTTTCCGCGCCACGCGTATTATAATCTGTGCGGAACCATTCACCTTGAACCTTGAATATAAAATGCGTATTACAGACAGATATTGTTATCGCGTGACGTTTTTGAAATATTAAATAACTCGCATAAAGCGTTGCCATGTGTCGTCCGCGGCCGGCGGTGTCATGAGCGGCAGCGGTTTTGTTAATAGCCTGAAAATCAGCGGTTTTTTTGTTCATTCTTTTCTTTTCTCTTTGTGTGGCCAAATAAATATTTCTTTCTTTCAATAGGGAAGCGAATCTTTTTTGTCCCTTTGGCTGATTACTATAAAATACTAGCTGTGCCCGCGAACTACGTTTCGCCAGTAAAAATAGTAAAAATATTGCTATTAAAAAATGGGGGATGGTGGTAGAACGGTGAAAATTTTGGGTTATAAGCAGTTTTTGATGCCAAATCACAAAAAAATATAAATATTATCCAAAAAAAAATCCGAAGAGATAGATTCTATTTTTTATACCCTAGGCAAATAGCTTAAAAAATAGCTTACGGCCTATTCTCAAACCTACCAAATATACAAAAAAAATGCATAAAAATTGGTCAAGCCGATTAGGAGTTGATAACAAACACTGTGGCACAGTGGAAAACTAGAATCTAAATATTCTTTATTGAAATATGACTTAATAGAAATCTCTTTTTCCAAATTTTATCTCTTATAAAGTTGAAATAAAAATAAAAAATATTAATTGCTTTTTTCCCCAAAAATACCTAAGTACCCATCAAACATAGATTGTTTACCTAACGAATAACCGCGGCCAGAGCAAACAAATCACTTCGAAAACCCACCTTAGCTCATAACTTGCACCGTACGAAATGTCAAAGGTATAAAATCGCAGATAACCGAAATCAAGCAAAGTTAACCTTATCGGCTAATAAACTATTCGCACCACACTACACATTCCGGCGAAATAATTTTACATGCAATTAAATATTGCAATATTTGTATCAGCAGCACTCAAGACAGGCGGTGCACGTGTAGTGCGCGCGCGCAGTATTATCACTTTTATGTTTTACGAATAAGGTCAATACTTCTTTCACACCTTTATCCAATGTGATTTCAAAGTCAATTTACTACGGACGATATCAGTATCAGTAGTCAATGAATTGCATCGCACGTGTGTGACGTCATTCTACATAAATTGTCTTTGCTTTCATTTTTTTATCAGTATATAGGCTCAGTTCTATTTAACGGAGGTCAGTTGATTCAACTGATAACATCAGACCTCTATCCTATTATTAGTTTTTTTGTTATTAGTTCGTCAACAATTGTTAGACTCGCGCTTTTGTGTAAAAAATAGGGTAGTAACTTAAGTGTTCAATTAATTAAAAAGAAAAGAAAAAATATGTATATGGCGATTATTCTAAGCTTTGGCGTTAACAAATGATAATTTGTTGTATGTTATGAGTGTACAGTTTACGTATAATAATGTATAATTATGTAAAATAAAAAAGTCAAGAACTTATTATACGTAATTATTTGAATTATGCGACCAAAAGCGACTCCACTCAGCTCTAAGTCACAGAGAAATTAACAATACACCTGTTTGACCTGTATAATACAGGTCAAAACCATAGAAAACGAGGGAATATTTATTTCATTGTTTGGTTTAAGTGGTAAGCGATCCTGCCCACAAGGCGATGATCCCGGGTTCGAATCCCGATCGATGTAAATATTAATGTGATGAATTTGACCATTGTTTTTGGGTATTGATTGAATTGGTGCCATACAACTGTAACCAAGCAAATGGTTTTCAGTTTGTACAAGTCATGGCAAGATTAAAATCGATTAACATAGTAATCAAATATCCACCTGACCTGTCATGGTCAACTGATTAGAAATTATGTTAATACAGAGAATAAAAACAAACAAACAAACATAATAATATACTCGTAATAGGTTAAAAGATTATCAAGTTATTTTAGTAACTTTTAATTTATATTTGTTAGGTACTTACTTTATTTGAATCTTATTTGTAACTAGCGGTTGCCCGCGACTCCGTTTGAGTGGGATTCGGTTATATCATCCGTTCCCTATTTTTATTATATCCCTAGGGAACCTATTCAAAACATCATTTCAGCTTATAGACTCCCCCTATTGGACATAGGCCTCCCCCAAGGATCTCCAAACTGATCTGTCCTGCGCCTCCCGCATCCAGCGGCTTCCCGCGACCTTCACTTGTACACGGCCGCTACTCGAGGACCTTTCCACCCCAATGGCCGTCAGTTCTGCTAGCGCTGTATCCTGCCCACTGCCACTTAAGGTACGCAATTCTTTGGGCTATGTCTGTGACTCTTCTTCTACGGGTCTGGTCATTTCTGATGCGTAAACGCAGAGGAACCCCGAGCATAGTCCTCTTCATTGCCGTTTGAGCGGTTTAAGTGATCCTGAGCCTATTAGACCCATTGTAAGCGACCACGTCTTAGTTCCGTACGACATTACCAACAACATGCACGAATTGAAGAATTCTGTCTTGAGACACTGCATCCCATAGTAGTGATAGGTACTAGGGATTAAATTCATCTCACCACCTCGCTTCCTCGCCACTTCGCAGAGCGTTACCTCAATCGTCTACCAGTCTGCAAAAATCATCTTGAAAGCCATCACAAAGTAAACTGTTCACGCGTGACATAATAGAGCTCGTGACGTAACTGCACTACATGCAGACGAAGCAGGATCAATTCGATGGTGTTAACAAACAGTTACTGCTACAAATAGGCGCATGAGTCCAATTTTTGAATCAATCGTCTGGCGTTGAGCGCTCGATTTCCATAGATTTTTGTTCGTCACAAGAACCCCTACTTTTTTCAATCGATCGACTGCAAATGCATAACACTTAAGATCTTTGGTGTCGATATCTCATGTGATGTACAGTTCCGTAGTCACTTGGACGACATGGTCAAGGCTAAGCGATACTTCTCAAGTCCTCATCGGGTCAAAGACTATTTATTACGTAACAAGTCGGCTCCCACATGGAATATTTCTGTCATCTGTAGGCGGGAGCACCTTTTGACGCGGTAGAAAAACGAACTATATTGGACTTGTTGACGATACTATGCTCACAAACGGTATTGATCGGTGTTGAGATTTTGCCTCTCTGTGTAAGTTCTACCGGTTGTTCAGTGAAACATGTTCTGAGGAGCTGTTTGACGTGATGCCCGCGGCCACTTTCTACCATCACACAGCTCGCCATCGGCAGGGAATTCACCCTCACACCCTAGAAAAAATGGTCCCATACTGTACGCTTTCGAAGGAATTAACTTTTCTTCCGCGTCTGCTCAGGATGTAAAATGAACTCCTTGTCGTGGTTTCCTCAAGAGAATACAGCATGGGGTGCTTCAAGAAGGGTATTAAAAAGTTTTGAAAGGGCCGACAACGTCTCCATTGTAGCAAGCGTCCATAGGCTGCGGTAACCGTTTACCACCAGGTGGGTCGTACACTTGTTTACCATCTTGGAGGTGTAAGAAGGTACACGTTTTGGCAGGCGATGTACGATGCCTTGCAACAAGGTGGAGCTAGAGCTGGCGTCGGACAGCTAAGAGCGCATGGATACGAAACGCCGAATACCAGGCTGTATGGTGCGCCTTGGGGAAGGCCTGTGTCAGTGGACAGCTGCAGGCTGATGATGATGACTGCAACGAGCGAGCTCAACTAGTCGTCGCTAGGCGAGCGTTGGCGTCGAGCGAAATAGCGCAACGCTACGTATGCGAATTCAAACGAGCAATTCAAGAATAGATCCCCATGAAGTGTTTATAAACATTCCATCCGTGCGCACTGTTGAACAGTAGTACCACTATTACATAAATGATAGTACCAAAACAAACAGCGGTCCGATCACGCCAAGGTCGGAGGCTCACCACGCGAACATCGGCAAATTGGACTCCATTTCGCTGCTTTCTATAAATATCCTACGGTTTCTAAATTGGTCTATCTACGCTGAAATGACGTCACGTCGGAATGGAGAACGTCTGAATGAAAAGGCTCCGAACGCCCACGCGTAGTGTGACCGTGCGCTTAAATGGGAGCAGGATATCAAATCATGAATGACATTTTTTACTCGGTCCTTATCATTAAAACATGTTTGGTTTTATTTATAGCTTAAAGTACACGCCCTCGGGAAGACATTTATAGATGAGTCTGTTTATGTTATTTCTTTTATGATAAGCTCAAGTTACAGGAACTAAAACCTTTGTTTTTTTAGTATCACTAGTCGTAAGTAATTAGTATCGAGAAGCAAAGAAACTTTTTACACAAACTGTAATTAAATGGTAACACACACACACACATCAAATACACGTATATTTTTAGATTTTGTACCTCAAAAAAATCAGTCCTCCTAAGGTCATCGGCCCATCGGGTCGCTGGGCGTCCTACGCTATGCTTTCCTAAACACGGTCTCCACTCCAAGACTCGTCTACTCCAACGATTATCGGTTCTACCACAGACGTGACCAGCCCTTTGCCACTATAGCACGCTAATCCTTTGGGCGATGTCGATGACTTTCGTCCTATGACGAATGTGTTCGTTTCGTACCCTGTCTTTTAACGAGATACCGATCCATGGCGCGCTGAGCAACTTTAAGCTTGTAAACTAGTCATTTGATAAGTGTCCACGTTTCCGTAGTAGCACGGATCATAACTGGCAAGACGCACTGATTGTAGACCTTAGTTTTCACACATTTTGGCACGGAGGACGTAAGGATATGGCGAAGCTTATGTTTTTTTTAATTAATTATCTACATAAAAATCAAAATTTGGTTATATATTACAGTAACATCTGTAAACCTGTATGATAACAATACAATATTAAATAATTACTTATATCTTATACCTAAATCTTAATGAGTACAAATTAATCATTATAATAATAATAAAAAATTGTAAAAAAATATTATTATTATTAGAAAAAATAAATAAAGAACATAATAATAATAATCAATTTATTGGTATAATGCAATGTAGGTTCGTATTACATACGAGTAGGTTGGGTTTCGTTAAAAACATCACAAACGCTAGGCAAACAAGAAGCAAACGAGAGAACATTTAATTTGTACATTTTTATTATTAGTATAAAAAATGTGAAAGAAATGAAATCATAATCCATTTCAAAACTTAAATGAGATAAATTAAAATAAGGAATATCCTTTATATTACTGAACGTTTGGCAACAGTAACCCTATCCGTATAGTAAACCAAGCAACAGCTAATCCAGGTCACTAGTCAATACATCACGCGTATTAAGTTTCAGAGTAAGCAATGCCGACGTCTGTACTGTTGGCACTTCCTGGAATTTTTATATGACGGACGACGGGCATCATGGATCACGGGCCTTAGCCTTACCACGACTGCATAGAGGAAGCTTCAAAGAAGTTGTAAACAGAGACGTCACTATTATTGCGGACGGCACCATTTAGTTTTAATGGCGGGCCTTACATTGTTTAAAGCGATGATGGTATGGCGATCCTAGGCTCTTTCTGATGTCACTTAGCAACAGCTGAAGTGCAAGTGCGTGATGATAAGCAAATTTTGTTTATAGTCGATCACTGGTAATCCAGTAGTTGGTTCTCACGATCTGTTTGTGAGGCTTTGGTGTTAAGTTCTTTATAAGCCATCTTAACGAAGGAAAAGGAATATTATTATTAGTCATTCTAATTGAGGCAAACGGAACATTTTTGTCATCATAACAACTCATATACGTCTCCACAGAGGAGCTCGAATCTACCCTAAATTAGTGTGTTTAGGCCTTAGGCAACCACGGCCCAGTGCGGATATTAGTCGACTTTACATAGACCTTTGAATTTCTTCGCAGATGTATGCAGGTTGCCTCACGATGTTTTCTTTCACCGTAGGCGCGTCGAATAAATGTACACATGAAATTAGATAAATATAAAATTCATTGGTATATGGCAAGATCGAACCCTGGACCTTCCAATTAGAAAGCCAGTGCCGAGTCCACAGCGCCACCGGCAACCTCGTACAAGCATCCAATGTACGCTGGTAACTTGTGACAAGCCAAGTCACAATTCCTACCCACAGTACCCAGGAACACTGCGATGCAAGCACCGTTGCTTGACTCTAGTACCTACCTACCTTTTTGGTTATATCATGTAATAGGAAAAGCAACAATGAAATCAAAGTGCCCTCCCAAACAGCTCGTCTAGACAGCGCCTACATGGTGAGAGTGAGGCTGTAGGCGACCGGCTCTGCGTGGGCACTGATCTAATTGAAAGCAGAAATCAGCCTCGCGCCTACGATCCGCCAAAAATACGAGTTTAGGAGAACACCGTTTTTTGACAAGGTGGAATACTGTTACGCGCCGTACCTGCTGACCTCAGTCAGCAGGAGTGTTTGGAACTCACTCCACAGGGGGCGAGAGAAGCAACCTTATCTTGTCTACAGTGGGGGCAACGACAGACTGGGAATGCCCAAGGGAATCTCCGCGTCGCCCTGCGAAGAAACTCATGGTATCTTTCAATACCTGGGACCCGATTCTCATGTAATAGAACTTTTCCGCATGGTAAATTCGTATGCGAATTTTTCGATTCTACTGAAAAGTTCGAATGATTCGTATGAACCGTATTCTGGGGTACCCGTAGAACAATATTACCAATCGAACTAGGAAGTCGGAAATAGCATTGACAATTTTATGTTTCGTACGACGTTCATGAGGCGTTTTTAAAAACGCCATGGCAACCACTATAATGTACATCTTAAAATAGTTCTTTTTGGTAAAAAAATATTACAAAATCTATTTTAACACAAAATATATTTTTAAATGTGATCATATTTTCTAAAAATAGTACTTATATTACAAAATATAAAAGTTCAATTTTTAATATTTCGTAAAGTACATTGATTGAAACGGAACGCTCCAGACAGCACATTCATAAGTTCTGACGTTAAATGTCATTAATTACAACAAAGTTTGTCTAAGATAAATATTGAATTGAGACAAATTTTTATTTTTATTATTTATCTGTTATGGAGCAAAATAATATTCCATAATAATAATCCAAAAAATTTGCTAGTGCGGAGCAAAGGCTTCGTCTAGTACATTTAGTAGAAGCCGATCCACAGCTGAAATGTGTCAAACTTCCAAGCTCATTCACTAAGAATGAAGCTAAAAGGCGGTGGATAAACATCAGTGAAGATATAAAACTCCATCACAGGGGCTAAAAAAACTTGGGAGGAGTGGCGCAAGGTAAATTTTTGAAGTTATCCTCGATGTTATGTGTATGTGGTTCGGCGCTTGCTGCCTCTAATTCTTCCATCAAATTGGGGAAGAAGTTCACCAAAAACTCTTCCTCATTCATTTTAATGAGACAAAACACAGAGAGAAAACACAGTTTGAGCCAGCTTCGCGGTTTGTGCTCGTTTATACAGAAATAATCACAAACTCCTTGTATTTTTATAAATTTGAAACACTTTTGACAGCTAAATTCGTATACGAACCTCAACTTCGACTGGTCCATACCACTCGTTGCGTTCGAGTGATGTTCGTTCGAATTATTTCGATTGTGAAATTCCGAGAATACACAAACTGTGGTTCCTTCGAAAAAAATTCGAATTTCGAACATTTTTACGAATGTGAACTTTTTTCGAATGCATGAGAATCGTGTCCCTGATCTCGCCCCGGACGTGTCGGCTAACCGTCCCATCGGACTAGGTGAGTGAAGGAACAGAGAGTGCACTTGCGTTTGCGTAGTCGCTTGTGCACATTTGTGCATAGGTATCTCCTGCGCAGATGGCTAGTCCCTGTTGAGATTGGCCGCCGTGACCGGATATCGGTTAGGAGGACATTATTATCTTTCAATAGAACCCAACACTGTTGGCGCCGTTTCATATTGTACCACTGTTAGACGCTTCAATTACAACTAGATGCAAACACCAGCTTCACTGTTTTTGACATATATTTATTAATACGTTTGAAGTTAAGGCTGGGATGCCATTGACGATATTTTTCTAATACGGAAGATATCTTTTTTCATAGCATTTTTAGGGTTGTGTTCATCAAAGAGAAAAAATGGAACTCTTATAGAGACTTGTTCATAAATTCATTCAAAATTTGACCAAATTTTCACGAGGTTACCTTCGCACATCCTCATTAATTTCAGCCCTCGTATCTTTTACATCCTTTCATCCATTAACACACAACCACCGTAGTGCACGGTGGAAGCTACCACACTACATTGATATTTAATTTTGAGCATTAGGATTCATGTGTTGAATTTATTCAATACAAATTTTGTACTTGTGTTACAAAGCCTATTTGCTTGTGATGTGTAGGGCCTTATGCATTTTCTACCAGCCTACCTTAGCGAGATGGAGAGAACAGGTGAGGTAGCTGTACCGAATTAAGAGATGATTTTTGAAACGGTTCTTTATGAACACACAAATGCAACACATAATCCTAATGCACAAAAATCAACAATGAAATAAACTTGCATTAGCACATTGGTTTGCACAAACCTTCAGTAATATTGCCTTTTTCTTATATCTTGAATTAAATAATTTCGTCACACAGATACATTTATTATAGTTGTTGGCAATCAGAACATCGGGTACTGACAGCGAGTAAAGAAACAACGAAACCTTGTTCTGTGCTGGGCCTCAATAATGTGTTTATAACTTTTGATAACAGCGACCAAGATGTATAGCATTCCTACACTTTGTTTATGTTAACGTAATAATGTGCCGTGTGTGAGTTAAATATTATTCCTTGGTATTTAACTGAATGTAACATGACTGTTGATGCGGGGCAGTGTGAATAGAGCATTGGTAACGAGTGCCCGCTCCAACAGTGTTATGCCAATGTCCAAAAACATATTGCTAAGAGTACGATTAGTGTGGTAATTAAGTAAATAGTGTTTAATACAGCCGGTCTTTTATTGCCGTGCCAAGGTTCCTTACATCAGAAGTGGGATAGTTATCACCAAGTTACCATGGGAAAGCATGAGAGAAAACGAGCTCGGTCGACATCAAGTGATAGTAGCAGTACTGGAATACCATCTGCCTCCCAGCAGGCCTAGCACGGCACGTGGACTGTAGAAGAGGAAGTGTTACTTCTGTGTTATATGAGAGAGCGAGAAGAAACAGGTTGTTTGTCTCTTGTCCCATTTTGTTCAACAACAAGAAGGTATCTTATAAAAAGCAAACAGAAACTATAAGTACAAATACAATTACACAATATGAATGACAGCATGTTCCTTTATAATGCGTTGAACAAATTGAAAACTTCCGCAAAAATGTGGTACGACTCCAAGCAACGTAATGATTGCAACTGGACGAAGTGGTTATGGAAGGATCTGAGAATAAAAATATTGTTTAATTTTGAAGTGAAACGTAATATGTTTGAATTACTATACAAAAATTATAGATAAAAACGAATAATAATCAATAGTTATATACATTCCTTTTCGAGCAACAATCCAAAATGATTCATCTAAATTTCACAAAAATGTTTGGTATTAACCGATTTGTACATGAAGCTTTTATTGATACGGGTGGAAGTAACTGTTTTCTCATTACATAATGATTAGTAAGGGAATATTTATTGCCAATAACAACTTTAGAGACTCCAATCACATTGCTAGGTTGTTCAGGCCACAACGTCAACATTATGTCTGAAATTGTATAAACGAAAATTTAAGTTAGATTCTGTAGTAACCGAAAACGTCGAAGTGTATATTTTAAGTGATTTGTCGGGATGTGATATTTTGATTGGTCGCAATGTAACCGAACGTAATGACCTAATGTGTACACGAGTGGTTTATACATTAACTTTTAACTACGACAAGCATTTTCATAATTTTTTCAAAGTAATTTAGGAAAATAATTTTAAATCTGATATTGATTTTCATCACAATAAATTGGAAAGAATATTTGCAAAATATAAAGAATGTATTGCATCTACTATAAAGGAACTTGTTAATGTTGATAACCGCGAAATGCAGTGGACTTAATTAAACCAAAACACGTTGACTGTAGACTTTACAAAACATCTCAATCGAATAGGAATATTATTTCTGATATAGTGGAGGAGCTTTTAAAAAACGGGATAATACGTGAGAGTCATTCTGCTTATGCTAGCCTAGCGTTACTTGTCAATAAGAACAACGGGGAGAAACGGCTGTGTATTGATTAGAGACAATCAAATAAAATAACCGTAAAGGATAAATATTCAATACCACGAATCAAGGATTTTATTGACAGGTTACATGGGCGCAAGTACTTGAAAAGCTTAGATTTAAAATGTGGCTACTACCAATTTTCAAGGGTTCTTGTTAAATTACGAAGGTATTGGGTCACGATCGTTACGAAGTTGCAGATTTAAGCGATAGTGAAAGGAGTGCAAAGAGATATACAGAACAGAACGTTGCCAAAAAAAATGAAACTATGGATTAATGTTAAATATTAATAACTGGGACCTATGCAACAACGTACAATATTAGAAATAATAATGTTAATGTTGGCAAGGTTTGTTATATTACTGAGTGAAGAAATACTAAAAAGCAATTACGTATATGATATTATGAGTGGTTAAAATTGTAAGCATTGAGAGATGTACTCTGACTAGAGAAACGGTTTTGCTCGCTGACAAATTATTTCCTGGTTGCAGGAGTTGCCTAAGACTAAAGGCCGAAATGCATCAGGAGATAAAGTTGTTGCAACTATGTTTTGCTTCTGGTTGCAGGAGTTGCCTAAGACTAAAGGAACTGCCGAAAGCACCAGGGGTAAAATATGTAGTAGACAGTAGAGTCTCCTTCTGGTTGCAGGAGTTGCCTAAGACTAAAGGAACTGCCGAAAGCACCAGGGATAAAATAGTAGATAGTAGAGTCTCCTTCTGGTTGCAGGAGTCGCCTAAGACTAAAGGGACTGCCAAAAGCACCAGGGGTAAAATATGTAGTAGATAGTCGAGTTTGCTTCTGGTTGCAGGAGTCGCCTAAGACTAAAGGGACTGCCGAAAGCACCAGGGGTAAAATATGTAGTAGATAGTAGAGTCTCCTTCTGGTTGCAGAAGTCGCCTAAGACTAAAGAGACTGCCGAAAGCACCAAAGGTGAAATATGTAGTAGATAGTAGAGTCTGCTTCTGGTTGCAGGAGTCACCTAAGACTAAAGGGACTGCCGAAGTGACCAGGGGTGGATATGTAGTAGGTAGTTGAGTTTGTTTCTGGTTGCAGGAGTCACCTAAAACTAAAGGGACTGCCGAAATGCACCAGAGGATAAGACTGTTGAGTCCTTTAGCTGCAAGAGTCACCTAAGACTAAAGGGGCTGCTGAAGCACTGAAGGCCACAGCTATGTCTACCTATTCATTTGTACTTATCTTTCTAAAATCTGGAGCGTCATGATAGGCCGAGGCGTTTTAATATTATTAACCATATCAGATGTATAAATGAAGTGTTATATTATGTTTCATAGACTGCAAACCATCAGTGAGGGAGTGGTGCATCCGTGGAAGTGCCTGAGGGCAGGCACGCTGCAGCATGGCCGTGTTGGCAATCAGAACATCGGGTACTGACAGCGAGTAAAGAAACAACGAAACCTTGTTCTGTGCTGGGCCTCAATAATGTGTTTATAACTTTTGATAACAGCGACCAAGATGTATAGCATTCCTACACTTTGTTTATGTTAACGTAATAATGTGCCGTGTGTGAGTTAAATATTATTCCTTGGTATTTAACTGAATGTAACATGACTGTTGATGCGGGGCAGTGTGAATAGAGCATTGGTAACGAGTGCCCGCTCCAACAGTGTTATGCCAATGTCCAAAAACATATTGCTAAGAGTACGATTAGTGTGGTAATTAAGTAAATAGTGTTTAATACAGCCGGTCTTTTATTGCCGTGCCAAGGTTCCTTACATAGTGTACTTGATAAGTTCATGAGTGTACTTCATATAATGTCAATTAAAATTAATATAAACATACAAAAAACATATGCTAATTGCGATCGGTTCGACATCGCACAAAGGAATTCTGAATGTACGCCCAAGAACGTCAGTGACAAATGACCAAATTAAACATAATTTATGTTGACTACGAACACAATATCAATTTAATCATGTTTCATTGCATTTTGTTTCGTAAACACGTTGGTCGCTGACTGAGTATGACACCCAAGAAGCGCGTATAAGTGATCCAGCCCCCCTAGATTGAACACCAAAACACGATATGAAGAAGCGGTTTATCTTGGTGATCTGTTAAAATAAAATACGTTTTTATTACGTTTTGACAATGACAGGGCAGCGTCTGATAAAACACCTTGGCATTTATTCCCATCTGGTGGTGGGGTCTGCCTTCCTAATTTTTCTCCACCACTTCGCTTTCTCAGACGTGTCCTCTTCCGAGACATTGCATAAACACATATCTTTTTTGACCACATCTCTCCATCTTGTCTTTGTTCGCCCTCTTGGTCTGGACCCTGCGATGTTCAGATCGGCCACAAGATTACCCACATAATTAGGAGGTCTTGTTTTTACGTGACCAAACCGACGAAGTCTGCTCTCTTGCAGTTTGTCGGCGATGTCGCGTACGCCGAGACTGCCGCGGTTATAATCGTTGCGTATTTTATCGAGTCTCGTCGCCCCGCATATCCACCGAAGCATTTTCATCTCAGCGACTTGGATGGAATGGGTTTGGTGCCGAGTTAATGGCCAAGTTTTACTGCCATATGTTAAGACTGGCCTTATCATGCTCTTATAGACTAAAGCCTTAAGCTTTACGTGCACACACACAGAGGCGGCAAGCGGGACTGTAGCGGAGCGGAATTTTTTGTAAAGTTCGTGTTGCTATGGACCAAGTCACAAAGAAATCGCCCGCGGAAGCGGCGTAACACAAGTAAATCGTCCCGCTTCCGCCTTTGTGGGTGAGGGGCTTTATTTTTCATTCCCGAGGGAATGCCACAGTTCGCTGCAGTAAAATGAGTTCACACCTAAAAACAAAAGCCTGTGATGAAAGTCTCGTTAAGAGACCTATCACAAAATCGCGTCGCGCGGTACTAAGCAAATTGGCATCGCCGACGAGGCAAAATATATAGCAGTTTTATTTCAAACATAAAAAATTATAGTATCGATTTATAAACATACAAATAATACAACAGTTTAAGGAAATGTTAAATACATTTTGGCATAAAAAAAACGTTTAAGCGATGGAGAATTTCGTACATAATCTGACTTCTGAAGACGCCTTTTTGTTAGAAAATTTGATTAGATTAAGAATTTCTTTCTTTACTCGGGAGACATATAACAAAAATATATTTTATTATTATTGAAGTGAAGGATATGGTGTCACATAAAATAAATATATTGATTTTATGTGACACAATATCCTTTCAAAAGTGTCTTTTCGTAAAGGTTTAGGGGGGTAAACCAGTTATTGCCCGAAACAATACTTTAATAAGAAATGCAGGCACTTGCCTTGCACTTTCAACTCTAAGCGGTGTGCAACAAACAGCATTTTTGAAAGTGCATACTCGAGCCATGAATTGGCACTTCACAGTTCTCTTAAAGCAAACATTAAACCATTAATTCATCCCATTACAAGTGAAATGTCCAAAATTGGAAAAACATAATTTTATTTAAGTCGAATGCAAAGTTTCATTCCTACTTCAAAAATAACAGATTTTTTATACACTTAGTTGGTTAACAAGCAGATTGCCCATCTGATGGTAAAATGGTTACAGTCGCTTATAGTTTACATGTACGAGTAGTTCCCGTTAAATTATCAAATCTATAGCCCCAAAAACCCCATGCAATGTTCTTCGCCAACTTGTGACACAAGATGTCAAGTTACAGTACCCAGAAATTTCACTGCCTGTCTGACCCTTCAAACCGGAACAAAACAATGTAAGCACGGTTGTTTGTTGGCGGCCGTATAGACTAAGTACCCTTTAGCGTCATAAATATCATGCTGTTCAAATTTCGTGTGTCTTTCTAGATGAGTTTATGCTTGGCGGCGATGATGATGACGCAAGAAACACACTTGATCCCCCTTGTCTTTCTTATACAAATCAACGGCCTGCAATTATTTCGAAGCAACCAAAGCTTACGAGTAAGTGCCATATATGAAAACGCAATGAAAAAACTTATAGAACAAGTCGCCCAAATAGTCCAGGACCGGCTGCGGACCTGCGGTGGATAAATTAATGCACAACGACTTTCCAAATCGGCCAATTACGATAATAATTAATGAAATTGTCATGCCATCGCCTGCGCATTGAGCGAGGCTTGGTTTTTTGTTTTTTCGCGCAGGAATCCGCGGGCGACCCGCTTCGTCTGGAGGTCAACAGAACTGGTTCCTCTTTTGTCTGTCGCTGACCATGACCTACCTCCGTGATTTACGGGCCAGGCGGCTGAGGCGAGGGGGGAGGGGGAGATTAAAGCCAGCGAGCAGTTTCCAATACGGTCGTTGGAGCTGCACTTTATCACAGTGTGTGCGCATCGTGCGCAGTGTCATTGCAGTCGCCGAGGCGACATTCAAAATGCATTTTTTTATCACAAAGCTAATTTTTATACCACAAAGCTGATATTATTTATTTTTTGTAAGTCTTATGCTACAGACAAGTTGTACGGCTGACTTTAGTGACATAATATAGATATACATAATATATTCAGATGATGACCTTTATATAATTTTTTAGTTTTTCTTTAGGATTTTCCCTGCTATTTTTCTTTCTAAACAACCTCTGTATTAGAGCGAACAAAAGAAAAAAACTTAATATTCAAATCGTCAAACCGTCTTTGACCGTTTAGCGACGCTAACGAACGGTGATTCATCTATACTAATATTATAAAGAGGAAAGATTTCATTGTTTGTATTGAATAGGCTTCGAAACTACTGAACCGATTTTGATGAAAGTTGGTATAGGGATAGTTCAAGACCAGGGGAAGGACATAGGATAATTTTCCTACGGGAAAAAAATTTCCACGCGAAACAAAAATAACGCGGGCGAAGTCGCGAGCGGAAAGCTAGTTTTTGTATAAAAGAATAGGGATTTGTGGATTCTTACCATAAGTGGCATTTTGCTTATTCACCCACTTTATTTCATCAATTCCAGAAACATTTAAATGCTAACGATGTTTCTTTTTAAGGCACAACCTCCGATCTTAGCGACCGCTTACTTAAACATGAGCATTACTTAGAACAATTATTTGTTTGTTTCTAACTTAGCAATTTACATTTGTCTATTCCGCGGAGTTTGCATTTCAAATGACTAACATTTCAATTTGGACTCTATGACCATCGCGTTAAACAATGGACTCGGTAATAATGTTCGTGTAACATGCAATTATAGGAAGTAGACTTAACGTTGCCTAGACAGAGTCAAACTGTGTATCCTTCCCGACTTAGTCTCAATATTGTTAAGTGGACAGTTCTAAGAATGCATGTGGCTATATGCGCTATTTGTCTTTTTTTATGGGATAGGGGGCAAACGAGCAAACGTATCATCTGATGGTAAGTGATTACCGTCGCCCATGGACACCCGCAACCCCAGAGGAGTTACAAGTGCGTTGCCGGCCATTAAGGGTAGGAATACGCCCTTTTCTTGAAAGTTTGAATGTCGTATCGGTCCGGAAATACCGAAGGCGACAATTCATTCCAAAGTTTGACTGTACGAGGCAGGAAACTGCGAGAAAAACGCACAGTTGTGGACTGCCAACCATCTAAGTGACGGGCATGGATTTTTTGTCGCGTGGAACGATGGCGGAAAGAGCCCCTGCCCAAAGATGAGAACAGTATTCCATATATTCTTCTCGTTAACGCGAATAATTTTTAAGAAAAACAGTGTTTTCGCATATAACCACTACTACACTCGGTGTAGGACCCTTATTTATTAGCTTTGGTTGCTAACTAGAACTGTCATTTTTTTAAAGAAACTTAATATCCATTACTGCTATTATGAAAGGCCGCCATAACACGCCACTTAACTAGTACTAATAGATATAGTTTCTTTCAAAAATGACAGTTCTAGTTAGCAACCGTTTTTAATAAATACGCCTGCAGGTCATGGTCCCGATAATCCCAGTCAAGATTTTTTGGTAATATGTTCCAAATACTAGAGTATTCTCTAGATTATTTAAAGTTCACATAAATAAGTCATCAACTGTGCGACAAGTGTTAACTTTAAAATCAAATTGATTGGCCGCGATAAATCAAATCAAGCGCTCCGATTGGTTCTAGAAGGGATATAACATGTAAGTGCAGTGTATAAGCTTTGAATATACTCGTATTAGACGATTTTTTTCATGATTGACCTTACTATGCGCCTTAACCTGCCTTCCGAAGCACGGAGGAGCTTGAGATGTTTCTTATTTTGGTCACCCATCCTAGGACTAACCACAACGAACGTTGCTTAACCTAAGCAATCGTTCGCTGAACGCACGCACCAATGCGCCACCAAGCTTCTCCAATCGGAAAACAATAATGCTATTAACATTAACATTGCTTAGGTAAGACGGTGGCTCAGAAGCCCTACCACCAACCAAACCGAGCAAAAAAATTTCTGCCCTCATGAGAACTGTAATACGGTTTGTGTTAACTCAACACAGCATCGGTTGTTTAGCGGTCCCCCCTAGAACCAAATTGTCTACTGTAGACGCCAGCTGTTACTGCGGCTTAAGTTCTGTTTTAAGACTTTTAAGCGATTCTGGAAGAGAGCCTGAGGACGCATTTACGAAAGACTACACTGTGCAATGTGCACCTATGTAGTACTATCTATTTATTTACTTATTCATTCTTTATGTAAAATATGTACAATGGCGGACTTAATGTCTGAGGCTCAGGCCAGTCAACCTTCAGGTGGTGAAGAGTGAAAATGTCTATCTATTCTGTGCTCCTGAACATGAGCAAGGCAACATGTATTAACTACATCCGCAAGTATCTTCAAAAATATTTACTGCTGTATAAATTGATGCAAACTCTTATCTCATCACGACATAATTAACACGATTTTCCGCCTAATGTAACAGGGATTAAAATATAGTTTAGTGATGTGCATTATAAAAGAGGGATATAATAACTTTTTAAGTCAGCAGTCAGTAAGTCAACATCGTTACATCATTCCAAGTGAGAGACGACTCCTGCTAGATTAAAGGCTAATAATCCAAGGTTGGTTAAGTACAAAACTCGAGAGCGGCGGGTGGATGAATTCGGCTAATTCTTCCATTGCAAGTTTTAATTTAAAAGCCGCGAATTACGTTTCGCCATAATCATTTTCCAATAATACGGAGAGGGCTACCCATATCACCTAGGGGTATTTTTTTAAAGAGGGCCCGGAAAATGACCTTCTCCCGCCTGATGTTAAGCGGTGAAAGAGGCCCAAATGAGTTGACAGGTAGAGTAGGGACGACATCCACTATCCTACCTGCCCGCCCCTTGCCGGCCCAAAAGATGCTTTTTGACGCCTCTTTTGAAGGAACCCATGTTGTAGGATGGAGGAAACACGTGCACAGGTAGAGGTATTAACAATAGCCTACGACCTATTCTCAGACGCACTAAATATACACAAAAAAAAACATAAAAATACGAGTAGGTTAAGCCGTTTCGGAGGCGATTATAAACTTGTGACACGCATGACATTTTTATATATTAGATAATTTCATAACTAATAGTTCACAGAATCTCTAAGTTGAAGAGACACGAGTTGGTCACATTTGTCGAAGATCTGACAATCATTGGGGTAAACGTGTCCGCGCTAATCTCAGGAACTACTGGTTCGAATTGAAAAATTATTTTTGTGTTTGTTAGTCCATTTATCGAGGAAGGCTATATAACATCACGATATTGTTTTTTTTTAATTTATTTCACATTAAAAATAACATAAATATATTTACACTTTTAATCAATAGTGTTATTTTCGGACATCCACGCGAACGAAGTCGCGGGCACAGCTAGTATTCAATAAATTGCCGACGCCCATTGACTTCATCTACTTCGAGTAATATCGAGAAAATTACAAAAGGTACTTGTAAACTATCGGCACATTTATACTATATAACACATAACGCACATTCCTATTCGAAACATTAAATATCTGAGCCAGAGTTGAAATACGCACATGTTCCCAAAGGATTCGTCCGATATGCACAGGATGGTTGCGGTTAATATCACTTCCTGCTCCGACGATAAGCTCTCCTACACCATTAATTGGATATTTGGCTATTCACAGAAACATGGAATTTCCTATTAGTAAGTTTTTAGAGTCCAATAATAAAATGTGGTACCTACTGCACTAAGGCTAGATAAGCGACTAACCCCTTCACCTACAACGTTTATTCCGATTTGAGATATATTTGTTACATTCATGCTTTAAAAAATAGCTTTAGAAAGACTAAGACATTTTAAGCAATTTACTAAGCCAGACTTGATAATCATTTTTATAATCAATTAGCTTTCCGCTCGCGACTTCGCCCGCGTTATTTTTGTTTTCCCGTGGGATTTTTTTTCCTGTAGGAAAATTAGGTACCCTATATCCTTCCCCTGGTATCGAACTATCCCTATACCAACTTTCATCAAAATCGGTTCAGTAGTTCTGTAGTCAAGGCAAAGAGTGGCAGCATACTTCTTAGGAGTTTCCTAAGCTAAGGTTGGTGAAATTGGCCAATAGACTTATTTATATGTCGTTAAGCGGATTTTGATACAACAAAGTTGTAAAAAAGCAGGCTCTCTCTGTTGGCTCATTTAACTTCGGCTTAAGGAGCACTATTTCACAATTTATTTTTCACACGTATAAATTATTTTATTGATTACTTATCAACATTATTTTATATGTACACTGTGTTTACCATATCTATATAAATTAAAATGGATCTTCGAAATGTATGTACGCTCATAACTTTCGAACGACTGCACCAAATTGGATGATTTTTGGTTTTATGTATTCGTTATTGTTAGGACAAGGTTTGTATAAATGAAAATATTAGAACAATTCTTACAGGAAAAAAAATGAACTAAAGATATTATGTTCACTTAAAAGTGACGAACTTGACAGATTGACATTTAGGCTACTCCAAATCTATGGTTTCTTACACTGTTGTATTGTCAAAAGGTTTTTTAGTATACCCGTGCGGGACCGGGGCGGGCGGCTAGTTTTATATAAATCGCCTGTCACAGGTCTGCTGGTAGAAATTTCTTAAGAAATAAGCAGTACCTTTGTGCTCGTCTCTCCTTATGGTGTTATTCTTGTTCTGAGGCCCAATTCAGCCAATAAGCTACAGCCGAATCGAAACTGAACCGTTGCGGTCGACCAATCGGAGCGGTTATGTTGCCATTCAACTGCTCGATGACGTGATAATGTGGCGTTCTGATTGGTCGATCGCAACGGTTCAGTTTCGATTCGGCTGTAGCTTATTAGCTGAATTGGGCCTCTTTTCATGTGCATATTTCATTTAAAAAAAAACCAAAATACACAACTACAAAAATAAAGGCTTGCAAAACTCGTGTATTACAAGTGACAGTGTATTACGTTGTCCGACAGCTTATTACAGTAGACTGTTTGCTTGAGCGGACAATTTTTCTTGCATGCCATTCATTAAGCCGGGTCGTTGTTCCAAGTATTGAGTAATAGTTGTATCAATATTCCTCCCGTGTTCGGCCGGGCGCGACCGAATTTTTTGCATTCCGCGCCAAGCGATCGCGTGTTTCGTACCCCCTCTGAATATTGTACGCCGCGAATTCGACCGCGCCGACACGGCTTTTTTTTAGTGCAATAAGTTGGCAAACAAGCAAACTGCCCACCTGATGGTAAGTGGTGACAGTCACCTATAATACATGTGGCTCCTGTGAGATGCGCAGCAAAACTGCGACCCCCACAAGAACCACAGTGTACGTTGCCAACTTGCGACATCAGATGTAAAGTCCGATTCTACGAAAACGGTACCCAGTAATTTCACTGTCATATCTCACCCTTCAAACCGGAACACAGCAATGCAAGCACTGCTGCTTTGCGGCAGAAATAGGTAAGGCTGAGGCTGGCTCTACCCAAAAGACAAATGTTCTGCTGCAAAGAAAATACTTAATGTCCACTTACCAACGGCTGATGTCGTCTCCATAGATTTTTTTCGTACAGCTGAATGCGATCGTAAAATTCATTCTGTTCACAGCTGCGTTGGGGTATGTATTTAAGTTTTTGGACTAGAGAGGACACGGCATCAACATAAAGGGAGCACATGACTCACCTACGTTGTTATGGTATCGTAGTCATGGCTGAGACCGTGGAAGATCTAGGCAGAATGCTCGATGCTCGAATGCTATGTAGTTTTCCAAATAGTGGGTCTTAAAATGGACAAGACTATAATTATGTCGAATGTCCTTATAGTACTTACTCCTATGAAGGTGGGTGGCTCTACACTGGAAGTTGACGAATATGTATATTGTATACATTTCGTCATTATTCGTATATACCTGGGGCAAATAGCCCGGTAAGTCCAACTTCCAGAAAGAGGTAAATCGACGAATCCTACTCGGCTGGGCAGCGTTCGGGAAGCTGCACAGCATATTTTCGGCCAAACTACTGCAGTGTCTCAAGACGAAAGTCTTAAATTCGTGTGTGTTGCCAGTGATGACGATACTGAAACTTAGACGTGGCTGTTTACAATAGGTCTCATAAAACGGCCCAAGCTCACTTAAAGGGCAATGGAGAGGGTGATGATCGGGGTTTCTCTACGCGATCGCATCAAAAATGAGGAGATTCGTAGAAGAACTAGAGTCACCGACGCAGCCCAAAAAATTGCAAACCTTAAGTGGCAGTGGGCAGGATACATCGCTCGCAGCACTAACGGCAGAAGGGGCGGAATGGTCCTCGAGCGGCGGCTGCGTCCCGGGAGACGCAGCGTAGGTAGACCCCCACAAGATGGACCGGCGATCTGGTGAAGGTCGCAAGAAAATCGATTGGTATGGAGATCCCTGGGAGGCCTATATCCAACAGTGTTCGTCTCTTGGCTGAAATGATGATAATGATGAATGTACCGAAATACAACATAGGTATTTCAAATTCTAATCACAATATTACTAAATGAAGGTATTAAAATAGTTATTATCAAACAGTATAGTGAAAACAGTCGCGGCAGCTGACTATTTGTTAGGAAAACCGCAAAAAGTACACAGCATTAGTTTAAATATAGTACGTACCTAATTAACGCAAGTCACGCGCTGTATGATGCAGTCAAAGTCGAGCTTTATATAGTATAGTTACATAGATAGAAGATACAGGCAGCAAGGAATTTTTAAACAGAACTTCCTTGGTAGGCAGCAGTTAGCTTGATCGAACGCGGTAATGAATCTCCTGTGATCGCAGCAGGAGAGATATTTTTGAAACAATAGAATTCAAACTCGCATTCGAAATTGCAAGATTTAAATACAAATATCCCAATTCACAATTTTATAATATTCATTCCGTGAATTTGAATTCTACTAGTAGAATATATGCAAAGTATATCAGTACATACCGTTTTATGTGCGATTCACCGCAGACTGCAAATTAATAAATTATTGCGGTACCGGCTTTTTTCTGCGTGCAATGGAATCTAATAAAGAAATTGTTTCTAATGACAACACTGAATTCGAGTGATTCGAAAATCTTTAAAATTGGGAACATCACAGAATAATATCGCTCGTGATTTGTATTCGTTTTCTAATTCAAGATTCACCTCTAATGATACAAAAATACGTCTCCAGGATGCGAACGTGAGCGATTTCGCCCGATCGATGTTAATTAGCAATAATTAATTTTAGCACCTATGATTAATTTGATTGTTGCTGATGGCCCGATGGTAATTAATAATTATTGCGAATGCTATTTATTCTATTACAACCACCCGCCAACACAAGTGACCTGCCCCTTCTTTACCATTGCTATAAACAATATTAAAACCGCACTGAGTCCAGACAGGCTAGGTGAAGCGACTATCTTCGCCAGGTGGATGGCAAAAGCTGGAAGAGAGTAGCCGCAGATCGTGCTCAGTGGCGTGCAATCGGAGAGGCCTATGTTCAGCAGTGTGGGCTGGTGATGAT
Organism: Schoenobius gigantellus; assembly: GCA_963935595.1. Taxonomy (NCBI): domain Eukaryota; kingdom Metazoa; phylum Arthropoda; class Insecta; order Lepidoptera; family Crambidae; genus Schoenobius; species Schoenobius gigantellus. The sequence continues at coordinate 5,353,171 of OZ012555.1, read as the reverse complement.
GATGACTAAGAGCGAGATGACGCTATAGGTTTTAATAGCTGCAGTGACTCTGTATCATCATCATCACAGCTCATATACGTCCCCACCGAGGGGCACGAGCCTACCCTAACTAGTTATGTTAGGGCGATTAGGCCTTCGTCAAACCACGCTGGCCCAGTGCGGATTGGTTGACTCTCATACACCTTTGAATTGCTTCGCAGGTGTATGCAGGTTTCCTCACGATGTTTTCCTTCATCGCAGGAGCATCAGATAAATGTACATATGAAATTCGTGAAACGAAAAACACAACGGTAAATGGCAGGATCGATCGCGGGCCTCCCGATTCTACTCGGGGCACAGTCCACTGCCGAGGCCACAGTGCCACCGACGACTCTGTATCAATACTGCTTAAATCTTGATCTAAACGATCGTAGTATGGTCCCTGATGCCGTCCCCCAATGAGCTCTTGCGCCGCAGGAACACGAAGTTCACTTCTTTATAGAAAAAAATATATATTTCAGTCGAATAATCCGCTCTAAAACAGTAGTACAACTAAGTAGGTCAACTGGTTGTACAAATGATACACAACTGTATCATTTGTTCAACCAGTTGAACTAGTCATTTTAGGGTACAAGTTGTAGGTACCTATACCTAGTTGTTCAACTGTGTTAATTTATAACTGGTCTTCCTAGTAATTATTAATTGAGTTGTAATTTGTTTTAGTTATGAGTGGAAATACTTTTTCGCCGTTGAACATGGCACCGAAGCCTACGCGACCTTAGGGTCAGGCCTCACGTAATCCAGGTCAGAGGCGTAAACGCCCAAGGACCGCCATTACCTGTATTGTTGCACCGCCACAAATTGCCGTCGCCATTTTTCCCATCGCCCGAGCGTAATTGAGAAAATTTGACAGTGTCACAACATGTAACTATGTCAATTGGGCGGTAATCACGCGATGACGCACATTAGGATGCTGTGAACCCACCTAATAGAGGTCATCACAGCTCATATACGTCCCCACCGAGGGGTTCGAGCCTACCCTATGTTAGGGTGATTAGGCCTTAGCCAACCACGCTGGCCCAGTGCGGATTGGTCGACTTCACATACATCATTGAATTTCTTCGCAGATTTATGCAGGTTGCCTCACGATGTTTTCTTTCACCGTAGGAGCGTCAGACAAATGTACATATGAAATTCGAAACGAAAAACACATTGGTACATGGCGGGTCTCGAACCCCGACCTCCCGATTGGAAGGCAAGTGCCGAGTCCACAGCGCCACCGACGCTCCACGAGGTAGGCTTATGTTTATCACTGCAAGCCCTTGGCCCAGACATGCATCTTTTACAGTTGAAAGTATTTATCGATCGAAATTACAATTGGCTGAAAATATAAGCAAAGTTCAATTTCATTGAACACGTTGGTCAAAAAAGGTTTAATACTAAAAGTCATTAGTAAATAGTGATTGTTTGGCTTCCTCTAAGGACCTTCAAACCGATCCGAACACACGGCAGAAAATCTCTTGGTCCCCACTTCCCCAGACTAAGTAACAATAAAGTGCTCCACACACAGAGGCTGAAAGCGGGATTTTTTTTGTAATGTTCTTGATGCTATGGACTATACCACACAGGAACCGCAAGTAAATCGCTGACTGCAGTTCCGCTACCGTCCCGCATTCTGTATATGGAGCGCTTAAGGGTGAAAATGGAAGTGAGTTTCATCTGAAATCTTCAACAACTGGCTATCGTTCTCTAATTGACAGAACACAACATTGTTATTAAGCGACGAACTCAGGTAAGACGATTTTAGCTACCCAGGCGGACTCAGTCAGAACCCCTCCCACCAATCAAACCAAACAGAAAAAAAACAAAAAACTTTTATAGAATCTAAAGCGACTTACCTATATAGAACTACTTAGAATTCTTATTCCTAGTTGTCATTACCTAAAATAGTCATAACAGAGGACCGACGGGAGTTTGGGAACCAGGAAAGGATAAACCATAAAGAGGTTTTCCCCTGGCGATCGCGACCCTTAATCACACTGTGAATTCAGAGTGAAAAACCTCTTTATCGATTCTGCTATCCTGGTACCTGGAAACCGACAAATTCATTTGAGGCTGTCAAAAACTATATTTTGATTAATTTTAACCTAGTAGCGTGACGGGTCTTTGCATACAAATGAACAATTCAAAGATAAGAAACAATCAAGTTAGTTCCCACTCCGATCAATACAGAATTCGCTTAGCTATTTAAACAAGTTGACCGGGAGCGTTCCTGAATCGCCGATAACTCAAGTAGGTAATTCGATACGAAGCAACAATTGCAGGAACCGAACGAGACGCCGAGTTCAGCAGTACCGTCTAAGCAAGGGAACTTTGACCCGTGCAGTTATTGCAGTTTTAAAACCAATCAGGTGATTGTTAGGTGCATTGGGTCTTTCTGATCGAGAATAGCCCCTCCACCGGAGCGGAAAGGAGGTTCCGCTCACACATCTCAGAATCCTAGGTCATCATTAAGCAGGCAGACTCATCCACATGTCCTCCTGGTATCATTACACAGCACGTAATGTATATGATACTTTATAAAGTGAGTACGTAGGCATAAGGTAGGCTTGTGAGTACGTAACTCACTTACGCCTACCTTATGCCTACGTACGTACATACTCACTTGATACAGTATCATATACATTACGTGATACACTTCTAAGTGAGTACCAGTCTATATAATTATGTCCCCATCGAGGGACTACAAACTATCCCTTCTTCTTCTTCAATCAATACAGAAAATGCTTTCGTCTGGACGTGTTCTATAAGTAGTATTAGCTCATTTGATGCTGAAAGAGCCTTTCTGATACAGAAAAGATGTGTTCGTGCCTTGAACAATATTTGGTGTCTGGACAGCTGCTATCCGTTTTTCAAAACACATCGTGTATAACACACGATGTTTCAAAATAACCAATAAATAATCAATTCCTTATCGAAAACTCACTATTAAAATGTGTTTACCGAGTATATTACAATTACTCTGTTTAAATATTAAGGAAACCTGTTTTTTGTAAAATCTTTCCCTATGTATTTTAAAACCCGAGAAGAGATTTTAGCACCTTTTAAAATAAAATTATAAAATTGGTAGTATAACACATGTGGAATAAAAGAATTTAGACACATAATAGATTTGATAAGTTTTAGTATTATGTTCTCATTTTCAAATTACCTAATATCTGTATGTGCCTATTTCATATTGATCATCCTGTTAAACTTTGTCTTGAAAAAAAAAAGATTTTGTATTTGTTCCATAAAAATGCAAATGGACGGAGTCGCGTGCAACAGCTAGTGTTCGTATAAAATCTAAGTAAACGTGCTATAACGACCCATTTTCGAGAATGCAAACACCATAAATACATTCATGCTATCAGTCGTACGGGGCGACCGTTATCCTTCGTAAAGGCGAGAGCGTATTGAATAGGCGGAGCGATTTTTTGTTTATACCACACTAGCTTTCCGCTCGCGACTTCGCCCGCGTTATTTTTTTCCCGTGGGAATTTTTTTCCCGTAGGAAAATACCCTATGTCCTTCCCCTGGTTTCGAACTATCCATCTATCATCAAAATCGGTTCAGTAGTTCCAAAGCCTATTCAATACAAACAAACAATCAAATCTTTCCTCTTTATAATATTAATAAAGATGAAAGCGATTGACCTTCATCTCACCAGATAAAAAAGGATTCGCCTGTGTTCCTCGAGAATGGAGGAACTCACTTCACCTTACCCTTAATATAGTGAACTGAATTTCAACAAAAGCATTTTTATTTTTGACATAAAATAAATTAAAAAAATTAATTTTAAGGTCTGTATGATATATATTTAATGTAATTTATTATGAGTTTATGTGCGCGTGGTGTCATTTGGCTATTTTGTGCAACATTACCACCCATATTTGTTATATACCTTTAAGGTAGATAACAAATATGGGTGGTAATGTATTTAATTAACTTTCTAAGGAACAGGGCGGCGAAGACACTTTTCTATGTTTGGAACAAGTATCACGCATAAAGATGTTCATTCCTACTATTATTATAAGTGCGAAAGTAACTCTGTCTTTTGCGCTTTACGCCTCAACTGCTTAACCAATTTTAATGAAATTGGTAAGGATATAGCTTAAGCCCCGAGGAAGGACATAGGACATGAAATTTAATCCCAAATTGGGACGAGTTCCCCACGCGTAATTTAACCAAAATCGCGATATAATTGACATTCGCGCAGACAAAGTCGCGACAACAGCTAGTATTGAATACATTACCTCATAAGTCGTAGCTATAACCATGATTTTAAAGTTTCTGTCAATCGATGCCGAACGTACCTGCAAATAAAGATAATATTGTCAATGCGATATAAAACTCACATATGAAATGTATATAAAATATGGTAGGTAATTAAAATAAATTAAAAATTAATAAGTACTGACAGTAATATAATAAGTTAAATTAAACAAAACCAAAAAACATCATCCCAATTCAGTTGCTACGTAGTAAGTAGTTAAGTAGGTTCTCGTAGCAATTGAAATGATATTTTGCGATATCATCACTACAGTATTTTACAATATCACTAGGTACTGAATTAATGTCTCATAAAATTTGTATTAAATGAACAAACTCTATCTGAGGTCGTTGCCCAACAAAACGAGTAGGTATAGTAGTACTATATTTAAAAACGTTCTAAATTTAAATTTGAAAACAAGGTAACCACCCAAAAAGGACACAAACAAATCGCCGGTACTCTATTCTCACCCTTTACATGATTAAGGTGCGCTTAAGTATGACGTCATACAGCACACATTCCTTCGAGGAGGAAAACGCACCGCTTCTCAGAACGCACTGCACTATTTATATCTACGACAAGATTAAACGTATTAACAAACAGTTCAAATTGAACTTTGGACTCTAACACACGCGCGATTAGGTCGGGTTCGCTGTACGCGGTTTCTAGGAACTGCAAAATTAAAATGGCGAACTTTGCGCGGGAAATCGTTGCGGGCAGTGAGTCAAATAACGAATCTTCATTTCGAATGCAACTCGCGGTTGCGCATTGAATTCAGAAGTGGTGGCATTTCGGCGCGATGCGCTTTAGAAATAAGTTCGAATTTTTGGAATAACTTTTAATTTCGATTTAAGAGAATGATTTAGTATGACTTAAATTTGTTTATAAGCGAATCATAAACGAAATATCAAGAATTGAGTAACCTTTTTTCGAAGTCGGTTAAAAAGTAAATGCATGCTCAGATTGCTAAGTCAAAGTCCTGCTATAGTTATACCTACGATCCTTAAAAAAATAAGTATTTTTTTTAAGGTGAAGCGGTTTTATTGAACCATTTTATTTTGCGTCGGATCAATGCTCTAGCTAGAAGTCTAGATTGTTGAGGAGAGTGGTGTGATGAGTGGTGCCTAGGACCCACCTATTATAGTTATTTTTTAGCTTTTAGTACCCTATGAATCGTAATTTATCTTTTCAATAAAATTATTTAACTTAAAAAATACCTATGTTTATTTTCAAGTTTTAAGTCACTTTTCAAGTTAGTTTTTCGTGATATACTTATTGAATTCTACTTAGTCGATCCTTTTCATTCGATATCCATATTGAGGGAAAGGTAAAAATATAATTCGTGGCTATATTAGGCGCGTTCGGATAGCATCGAGATGGCAAAAATAGGTAACTGTTAAAAATGACAAAATTGACACAAGGAGCGTTCGGTTAGAAGATATGTGAACAAAAGTTGCATTTTTATCTGTTTACGTCAACCGTTCGAATAGCTGAAAAAATGTCAAAAATGGCATTGTGAACTGCCAATTTCGCCCCAGCTATCGAAGAGGGTCAAAAGTGGAAGTTTTTGACATTTAAGATTTTTGACGTTTACTAAACGTAAATTTTTTTACACGATTGAATAAGTTTTAACGAAATAAATTTTATTTTCATTATTTATGGCAATTAATGATCGTTAATCATGAAGCGAGCTTATTACATCATAATACATCCAGAATCTGGAAACTGAAAATAAATTTAGGTTATAATAGCTTATGACTTTGACATATTGATAATGTAGCGTTCGGTTAGGGTGTGGAGCAAGAATGGCAAAAATTTCATAACCTTCTAACCGAACGCTTTACATCAACGCTTATTTTGATAATGCTAAAAACGCCACCACAGGCTACCCGAACACGCCTATTGTGGTGGCGGGCGGCCATCTTGGATTTACTCGTACAATGATACTGAACATGCATACATTTATTGTGATCAGAATTAAAGGTATGCCGCAAATTTTAGATCAAATGTTCAACAGGAAGGGTGTTAAATTTTATTTACTAAATTTGACTCGCCATTAACATCAACAACTAATAGAGCAAGCCGAATAAAACAATTTAAAAAAATAAAAACCGACTTCAAAAGCACTTAAAAGCCAAAAATACACTGACCTTCAAAAGTAAGTACTACACTTTTAAAATTAAATTTTTCCCTAAACTACAAAAGATAAAGGATTCAAATAAAAAACATTTTCAGCTCATTTCGTCAGGTTTCTCGGAAGTTATCGTTTTTTATACATTAGTCTTTTTAATACTTTTTATTTTGATAATATATTTTGCCGACTTTAAAAGTTATTGCAGATTTAAAAGTGTGATACTTACTTTTGCAGGCCAGTGTAATATGAGAATACACTTATCATCACATTTTTATTTTGGTGTCAGTGCCAAATTTCAAGACGTTCTAGGAGATCGTCGTTTCAAAGGGGTCAGGAGATTCACATCTCCCATTCAATCTTTACATTTACACTACGAATACCCCAACTATTACAAGCAAAATAAAAACGTTCCAAAGGTCAAGTAGTATAGCTTGACAAGGACCTAACTGTACGTTGCCGAAATGTTGCCAAAACAATAAAAAGCCTGCGCTGCTCCGGCGCCGGCATCGAGGATCTTTAGCTCTTATCGACTTCGTATAAGCACTGCCCACTGCGAAATTATCTTGAAATCAAAAAACAAAAATCTATACAAATAGCTGAATACACACGTGAGCCTGCCGTCCATAGATTAAAAATACAACACTCGAGACGCAACGCAAGAGTCCTGCGTCAAATTTTAAACTTGTTCAAGAATAATCCTCACGGAACTCTCACTGGCTGCTTTCCAAATGTGGCTCTGACGGACGGAATAACTGTAATGGGAGTGCTCTTTAAGGACATAAATTGTGCCTTCTCAACAAAAACTAAATGTGAAACTCCCACCGAAAAATATATTTGCTTATACGGACAAACAACAATTCTGCTTACATTTAAAAAGTCTACTACTGACTTAAGTAATCTGCTCGGAAAGTACTTTAGTACTTTTTAAAAAAATGACGCAAACTGTATGCCATGACTATCGCAGAAATATGCAGGCAGAAGTAGTGTCACAGAATAATTTTTTTTTTTTTATTGCAGAAAGTTGGCAAACAAGCAAACTGCCCACCTGATGGTAAGTGGTAACAGTCGCCTATAATACATGTAGCTCCTGTGAGATTCGCAGCAAAACTGCAACCCCCACAAGAACCACAGTGTACGTTGCCAACTTGTGACACCAGATGTAAAGTCACAGTACCCAGTAATTTCACTGCCATATCTTACCCTTCAAACCGGAACACAGCAATGCAAGCACTGCTGCTTTGCGGCAGAAATAGGTAAGACGGAGGTGCCTAAGCAGACGACCCTAGTACAGAGTCTTCCTCCAGTAAGTACAGAAATAATAGTACTAAAGTACAGAAGGATCACTCTCGAAGAAAAGCCAAGTTTAGGTATGAAAATTTATCTACTCTTACGACCCTCATCTGACTGCACGGAAAATTGAAATTTATTGCATGACACGAGTGTTCCTATGCCGTTCCGTACGAGTCGCTGATCCGATACCGATTTGGCGATAAGAGCGCAGGGTTCCCACTCACCGATATGCAGTTATCGTTACAAAAATGACCTCAATTATACGTGCGACGACGCGGCCAGCGTGCGAGCTGAGCGGCATACGTATAAAAATCCATTTTTAACGTGCTGCGCGGGCAAAAAAGCATAAATTCATTATTTAGCGTGCTCAAGCGCGGCGTCGCCAGTGGCACCTCGAAAGCCAGTTGCCCTTTTGACACTACAACCTACCTCGAGCTCAGTGACGTTAATAATCTCTCCTGCATTGTCTTAAACGTCTCAAGCCAACATTAATCCCCCTAGCAGAAATATGAAATTAGGATTTTATCACACCAATTCGAAAAGAGCTACTTGGTTCCTCGTAAAGAGGGCCCAAAATAGCTTTTTATCCCTCAAGGACGAAAAGTGATTCGAATCTTCTATAAATATTATTATTATATAAATAAAAATGAATCTTCGAAATGTATGTACGCGCATAACTTCAAAACGACTACACCAAATTAGTTAATTCTTATTTTGTTCTGTTCGTTATTGTCAGGACTAGGTTTGTATAAAAGAAAATTATTGAAAAAAAAATACTACAAAATAGCAAAAATTATAAATTTAAAAATGTTCATATAAGTAAGTACTTAAAATGTGACGTAATTGACAGATTGACATTCATGATATTCCAAGTCTAATACCGGCTCCAGACTCACGCGAGAAGTCTCGGCGAGAAGTCTCGCCGAGAACTTGCGCGAGAACCGAGAAGGTATCCACACTCAGGGATCTTCTCATTTACATTCTCGGTCGTGATCCGGAATGGACGACAGCGCTACTGTCTTGGTATTGTGTGCGTTAGCACATTATAATCTCGTTAACACGAAAATTAAAAATAATATTAAGAAAAAAAGGCTCAAACGATGGTGGTTATTGACAAAGTACTTTTTTATAGAAAACGTTTTGCTTCCCACAAAATGGGCTCTGTGTGAAAATATTATTCAAACTTTAACTCGAGAGTTAAAGTTTAAATAATATTTTCACATTTTTCCACATTTTTTACTCGTATGTCTAAAATTACTGAACTAAAAAGACTAACGAAATATCTCAAAACAATTAAAATCTTCTTGAATTTAAATTATTTTCTTAATGTTATTTATCACAAATTATTTTGTTAAGCTTTGATAGCACAGATGAGAGACTATGTTAAATGAAAGAGTATACAATAACTGTGAAGTTATCTAAATGATACTGATATGCATCAGACACCACAAAGTATTTTTTTTATAGAAAAATTGGCACGAGATAACTGATGCGATCTACGCCACGGTCGCAGTCGCACTGAGAACAAACGAGAGTGTGATAGTGTTCTCTTTTCTCGCCCGAGAAACCCTTTGAAGCGGGCAAAAAAACCGACACCGATCGGAGAACAGGCGAGCCCGAGAACGAGAAGCCGAGAAACCCATCACATTCACGCTTCTCGGGTGTTCTCGGGGGTTCTCGGCGTGAGTCTGGAGGCGCCTTACGAATTCCAAGAATTTTAGTTATACCCGTACGAGGCCGGGGCAGGCAGCTAGTTTAGAATAAAAATATTGTCAGTGAAAGTTCCAATCACCAGAAACAGAATTTTTCATATTTTAATAACAAGTAACAACAACAACAGGAAATTAAAATAAAAACAGTACGTTTGGGTTATTTCAGTGAAGTTATTTTACAGAAAATATGTCACAATTTAAAAAATATCATTCAATCTCAATGTCCTGACAATCACAATATTTATTTTATGAGCTTCAAAGCTAACTCTTGTTTCTGTCCTCGCCACTACATATTTATTTGAATAATTAAATAGGTATTAATTTAACATAATTAAAACATAAATGACAAAAATATGTTAACAAGTATACCCACGTGTAAGAGTTTTACAATGGAACTTCTTGTGAGACATTGAGTAACTAAAATTCAAGATGTCAACTAAGTAACTAATTATTAGTAAGTTTTCCACAAGACTGTGACGCCCATGTTACTTTTATTTATAACTAGCTGTGCCCGCGAACTACGTTTCGCCATATATTTTTTTCCCGTTTTTGCAAAATTTTTCATTGATGCTCAGCTCCTATTAGCCGTAGCGTGATATTATAGCCTATAGCCTTCCTCGATAAATGGACTATTCAGCATAAAAGGAATTTTTCAATTTGAATCAGTAGTTCCTGAGATTAGCGCGTTCAAACAATCAAACAAACTCTTCAGCTTTATATTATTAATAAGTAAGTATAGATAATGACAATATAAAATTATAATAATATTTATCTACACTCATGTTCTAATTCTAATATTAAGAACTCAACACTAATATTTTAAAGGCATAACTTAAAGCCCTTGGCCTTTTACAAATTACATTATAATACAGGTTCGCCATACAAAACCAGTACTTTAATGTAACTCGAATTCCAATAAAATACAGTTCGATTGACGAAGCCCGAACAAGGAGGTTTTGTCACAATTTTCTTTTGTGTACATTGTCTATGGCGGCGCGTGCAACAGCGCATGCACGGTAGAATGTTGGTGTTGGCGCCATTTCTCTGAATTTTTCATTCATTATTTTGCTATTATTGGTTAAAATAATAAATAGTATAAATGTATGTAGAGAGAAAATAATAAATGTTTTAGATTTCTGTATTAGTTTCACAATTGCACTGTTCAAAATGCAAATAATTATTAGAATAAATGAGTTTGATTTTGTTTTAATTTTGTGTCTTTTATTTAATTTAGGTAACCACTGATTGCATGAGTGTAGATAAAGTAGTGTATGAAATTGCACATAATTAGGTCTTCAAACACTCGTGTGGTACTATTAAAATTCTCGGCACGCCTCGAATTTTAAACACACACTAGTGTTTTAAGACCCCCTATTATGTGACTATTTCATAAACTACTATTATGCATTAGACCAATATAAATAATTAACAATTATACAGACAAATAAAACAAGCAGACACTCGATCGGTCATCCATCATGTCCTGGTGCGGGTGACGTTCCCGCCGGTAAAGGATGCTCATTGTAAACAATTTATTCATTTTTCTTTTTTTTTCTGTTGCCTGATTGTCACTAAATCAAATGAAGCATCATCATCACAGCTCATTTACGTCCCCACCGAGAGGCTCGAGCCTATCCTAAGTTAGGGTGGAGGCCTTAGTCAACCACGCTGGCCCAGTGCTGATTGGTCGACTTCACATACCTTTTTTTTTCTCGGGGGGAAATGCGTAACCGCACCGTACCCGCCGTGGGCTAGACGGCGAGCGTGTGTGGGGCTCTCCCGGCAGAGTGCCAGGCCTACCCACTAGAACCCCCCGGTGTTCTCCCTGCCCTTATGGGCGCGCTAGGTAAGGTCCACACTGCGACTCCACTACCCACGCGCCACTACACCTTTGGATTTCTTCGCAGATGTACATATGAAATTCGAAAAACAAAAAACACATTTGTATATGGCCTTCTCGAACCCCGGACCTCCTGATTGGAAGGCAAGTGCCTAATCAAATCAAAATAAATAAACGTGTATTCTTACTCATAAGTTTCACTTATTTTCTCATATAGGGTGATAAAAAGTAGAATGTTGACCTCGGGAGTAACACTATTTTAAGAATTTAAGCTTGAGTTACGTACTCGATTGAAATCCTTCGCTCCGCTCTGGATCCAAAAAACACTCTCGCCTAAAAATAGTTCTTTGCACCCTTACTAAACAATCTATTAAAAACTGTAAAAATTATTGTAACTGTTTCTAATTTTTTTGTAGGTGTAGTATAAAGCACGGAAGAAAGTGCGATTCCTAGCTCGTTATGTGTGTACTAAGTCCCACCTTTGCGCGTCAAGTCTCAAACTTCGACGTCGTTGGTCATCATTCAAAAATATTGTATTTAATTTTCGATTTTATGACTGCCACGAACGTTATAATATTCCTTACCTCAGCTTGAAAAGCTATGATGGTAAATAGCAATTAGCCGCATATTTTAACCCACACAGCACAGTAGAGTGGTTTCTACAATTAGACATAAGATAGCCAATTCGTCAGTTTCAAGAGAGACTAACCATTATGCGCGTGAGGTATTATACCGTGTGTGTGCAATCAAATACGGATAGAGTCCCAGTGGAGTCCATGGTGCTCTTGGTTCCCTCATTTGATTGACCGATTAATCATTAACCTTGCCGTGATCACTTATAGCACGGTAACTATATACTATTCCCATGCTTATAGCAAGGTGAAAACAATATTAAAACAGAGACACCTCTATTTCTCTATTGTGGTGGCATCTCGCTCTCACATCAGTTTTAATACGGTACGGTAAGGGTCCTAGATCTGCCTGTACGTATAGTATACATCCTCAAAGGAAATTTACGATTGCACATTCGTTATGACAACAAAATGCCAGCTTATCTAGGCTGATACAAGTTACACGCAGATATTACGTTAATTATGATTTGCATATTCACCGCACCGGGGGAAACCCGTGCACTGTGCCAACTATTTCTATGCGTAACCGATCCCGTGAAAACGCCACGATGGCTTGGATATTTGCTCGCAACAGCTACATGCATAAGTTGGTGTGCCGATTTTTTTTGAGTTTGTCGATTGCTATATTTGTGTTCACTGTCTCTTCTTTTAATAATAACGTTTCACCGTAAACCTTTTGCGACTTCTGCAGACGCGTTTGTGCCACGTGTCCCACGGATTTTAAAAATGTTAATATTTCTTTTACCTTTATTACTAAAGTCACGGTAATACCATATAAACCCTGTTCATAAGAACTTATACTCAATTTCTAACCTTTTTTTTTTTTTTTTTTTTTTTATCGCGGGGAAATGCGCAACCGCACCGTACCCACCGTTGGCTAAACGGTGAGCGTGTGTGGGGCTCACCTGGCAGAGTGCCAGGCCTACCCACTAAAACCCCTCGGTGTTCTTCCTGCCCTTATGGGCGCGCTAGGTAAGGTCCACACTGCGACTCCACTACCTACGCGCCCGGGCAAGCCCGACCACCCGGTCGGGCTCTCGCCAAGGGGGGATTGCCCGAGAACACCAGGGCAATCCCCAGACGGAGGGCCTTACGGCGGCGTGCACGGGGCCAACCGTGCACGCAGGCCACACGGCAGGGTCATCGGACAGGCATTGCTTGAGCGAATGCCCGCCTTCTCCTGCCTATCCGTCTGCGGCGGATGGGAGCGGCCTGAGGATCTACCTCCCGCTCCCTCTCCGCAGCCTCCTTCTGCGAGATGACATTTTCGCAGAAGGAGGCGACAGCCCCCCATTCCGCTTCGCCGCGGAGCATGGCCACGACCATGCTCGGCAGCGAAAGGTCGCCGCCTCCCAGCGCAACGTTTAATTCGCTGCGCTGGCGTCGCCAGGCCGGGCACACCAACAGGGTGTGCTCGGCCGTGTCGTCGGGAGCGTCGCAGTGATGACACTGCGGCGTTTCCTCCCGACGTGCAACTCGGTGCAGGTAGTGACCGAAACAACCATGTCCGGTCAGTACCTGCACCATGCGGAATGAGAGGCTGCCTTGCCGGCGCCCAACCCACTCCTCCAACACCGGACGGATCGCTTCGATCGTCCGGTGGCCGGCAGCTGGGAAGACGAGTGCCTCACCCCACCGGCGCAGAGCCTCCCTCTGCGCCTGGGTACGAACCACCTCCACCTCCTGTGGGGCAGATCGTCCCCCCCGTTCTCGGACGGCAATCCGATGCCGATACACCTCCGACTGGACGCGTGCATCGACATCCCACGGCGTTTGGCCCGCAAGTACGCAGGCCGCGCCGTGGCTGACCACTCAATTTCTAACCTAACTTCTCTTATGCATATACGAGATTTATTTCAAATGTTTCATAATCAACAGGATGCATAAGAAGCGATCGTACTAAGCTATCCAAAATCTTAAAAGAAAACGCTAAGGGCGAGAGAATTCAAAACTAAGTAAGTGTTTGTTAAATGTAGCTGTGCCCAAAGAAACGAGCTGAGCTAGAGAAAACAGCAGCTCGGACAGAAGATACCTATAAAAAGTACACAAAATAGACGTTTCGTAGTCCCCTGTTTTCCCCTCTAAATCTATACTGATTTAAATACTTTTTGCATTATAAACTAATGAAAGGCTTTGGCTGTGTTTCTATGTTTTGCTATATTCATATAATCTCGTCAAATTTGTTTGTAGGATGTTTGAATACAACAGAAAACCTGGTGAATTTTTGAGGTCTTCGAAGGTTTAAATCTCTTTTAATAAAACTTAATAAAAAAGCACAAGATAGGAAAGTGCTAATATCGACAATAGATTTTTTTAGAGCAACTGGTAGGATACCATTATCCAGATAAGAAACGGAGAACTACGTTTGTATTGAAGAACGGCGCGTATGATTTCCTCTTAATTCATTTTCAGAAACCATAGTAATAGTAGTGTTCATTATTGTTTTGGTTTGGTTCGTTGAACTGATTATGGCGGCGTAGAAGAGGTCTTCCTCTATTTATTGCGATGTAACAGAATGGGACAGAATGCGATTCGAGTGGCGGGCCGGGCGCGTGGCGGGCTGCCAACAGAATTTGTAGATACGAAAAAGATTAAGTCACTGCAGTCGGTGGGTTAGGTATGTACTACCTGTTTGGCGCAGTTGGGTTTCGGCAATTAGTTTCAAATGAATTTACAGTTGCGGTGCAATGCTATCATTTCAAAATGGAACATCACTGGAAGCCTGATGATGTGTCTGACAAAAAGCTTAGGTGCAATGTGTTTAAATTCGACACTTAACAAAAAATAAAACCGACTTCAGAAACACTACGAAGTCATAAATAACACGAGAATAGATACAACATCACAGTTTTATATTGAAGTTGGTGCCAAATTTTAACTAACTACTCGTACTTTAAATGTGCATTAAATGTGACTATCCAGGTAATCATTGCTTGGCACCGACTTCAATATACAACTGTGAAGTTGTACGTATTCTTATACTATGACTGTTTTGTGTTTTTGAAGTCGGTTTTATTTTTTGTAAAACAATTTTCATTTCAAATTGTTTAGTAAATTTAATACATGCGTAGGTGTGAGAATTTTACCCAAGGCAAAAACCAGAACAACTTTAAATAAAAACTACTGGGCCAAACTGAATTGAATGTTTATGGGACCAAATGGAAATTATTCAGCATCGTACAAAAAAGAATCATGTTAATCGGATCAGAAAACTTAAAATAATTGTTGCACATATAAACAAAGTATCGTGAAAATTACATCGCCCAAAATAACAAAAATGCTCATGAAATAAAAACTTCTGGGTCACACTGAATTTATGGGACCTTTTTTTTTTGTTAGATGCGGAATGGCAACTATTCCGCATCTAACAAAAAAAAGAATCACGTAAATCGGTCAGAAATATCGGCGTATTTAAGATCTGCACATAATCAGATAGTACGAGATCTACGCAGACACCCTCTTTTAAATCGCCTCCGTAGTCTAGTGGTTTAGTTAGACCACCGAGTGTTGATCTGGAGTCCGGGATTCGATTCCTCATGGGAGCAGATGTTACATTGCTCGGTTAGAATAGCAGTAGGGCTTCTGAGTCCGCCTGGCTAGCTACCGCCGTCTTGGCTTAGCGTGTCGCCATAATAACAATTGGCTAGATGACTAAAAAAATTTTTTTGCTTTAATAGAAGCTCATTCATATAATAAACATAAAGAAAAAATCGGTTTTCGAATAACTATAAAGCAACCGAGATATAAGGTATTAAAGATTTTTCTCCATCTCTTTCTAGCAAAACGGCAATTTACAAGGAGTCAATATGGCCGTACTCAACAATGACGTCACAGTTGATGTCGGATCTCTCTGTCTGATCGCCTTCAAATTAACAACTTAAAATGCTTGTATCTAAGGTATTTCTAAGCCGATTTTAATTCTAATTTCACAGGACTGCGTCTTTTTCTACGGTATTTTAATATTTAATGACGAGACGTAAAAATTTGAATTCAGTCATCATCCCAATTCTAGTAGCATTGATGTGTTCCGACAATTAGAGGTAAGATGGCAGATTAGGGGTAGCTGGTTCCTCAGCTGTCGGTCGGTTTCGGTTTCAGTTTCGGCCTTGTCGTCACTTACTCGGCTGAGATGAAGATGTAGAAGCAGATACCATCCCGAATAAACATTGCTCTAAGATTATCTTTGATGATACAAAGCATATGCTGAACTAATAAGAATTCCTTTCAATTCTAAAAGAGTCAGCGATGGACAGTAATCCAAAATATAGTAGGCATTATGGTAGTAATTTTTGGAAAAGTTACTGTGGGTATTCTGATAAAATTGTTTGACACGGTACGAGTATTTTATCTGCCAAAATAAATGCCAGAAAAGACATATGAATTAGGGCATTAAAACACTGCACGTATCTAAAGAACTGTGGAGTATGGACACTAAGTAAGTACGAGTAATTGTCCGTCATCTTCATGAAATCATTCTGTAAAATGCATCAAATTATTTCAATTCAGTCATTCTTTTGAACATTTTTAGCTCGTCTATCATCAGTTCGTTGCTTTGTGCCTTAAATTTCCGTTATGTTAGCTTTCAACAAAGTAACAATTGCGCTCGTTATTTTAACAACTTAATTATATGGCTACCCGCCAGAAATTTGCTATCTTGAGCGAGCACAAACCGCAAATCCCCTGCATAACCCTCGGCTGATGGTCAGTTTTGGGCGACCTTCACAGCCCTCAGGGCGAAATGGACTATTCAAAAGCGTCATTAAGCGTAAACTGTTATAGAGTTATCGTACAACACCTAAGAGAAGGTCGCACTTCGTGGAACGGTACGCCGAGAGGGTTGATATGGAAATTTGGTCTTTAAAGTGTTTACACACTAATAGGGGTAGCTCATATTTTGGAAGGCCACCCATTAAGTTTGCATTTGGAGTAACTACTTAATAGGCACAATTAAACTGATAGCGGAATTGAAAAAATGTACCGGTTATATTACACAACCTGGTCTAAACCTGCAGACCAATTATTGATCATTCATCGTATGACATGGTATAAATTTGAAAAAAAAGAAGGCATGAAATGCTGCATTTCGTATTACCGATCTCTAATGATATCATCACTATGGCATAATTTCAATGATGTCATCATTAAATAATGAACAAATGATCAAAAATCTGACCGGAAATCGTATTTTTCGCCTTGCACTACAATATCATATGATATCATTTACAAAACCATGAGATCGGTAATAGGCCCTCTGGTTTAAAACTTTAAACCTAGTGCGCTTTCTCTTGTGTCAGGTTTAAACTAGGACTAAGTTAAGACCATGTTTTTTAATAAGACGGATAGAGTTTTTATTTTTATCAACATTGAGAAAATTTTGACTCTAAAATTACTTACTGGCATTGATTTTAATTACATCTCTGATGAATATTGCAATTTATTTCGATTATTCAATGCATAATAATAAATTACGTTTTAATATTTAAAATACTGAGAGATATCAGTGATTACTTTTTTCCCACGACCCATAATCAAATCAATCATATCTAGAAACCCTCGAAGCCATGTAAAATCTAAAGTTTTATATATTTCGTTATCCGCAATGGGCCAGGTTCTCGGAACACAACAAAGGTTAGCTTAGTTGCTATGTCGACAGACTAAGTTAAGGAGGATCAGAATCGGAAACCACGAGCGTTCTCATAATTATTTTATCGTAAAGATAACCAAAAGTAAAAAAAATGAACGTTTTTTTATGGCCATTGGCCAGTTACAGATAGTTTAATAGCATGTGATAAAACAATTATTAATCTTGAAAGGCTTCTAAAATCTCTCATCCTACGAGTAAGTGAGAGCCGTTGCAGCTTTTTGGTTTGGAGACTTCTTTCTTAGTGTTAGTAAAGGATAAACGCTTAATCATTTCGATGACTCGTACGATTCAGCATCGCTGAATAGCGAATTTAGCTTAGGATCTCATAAAATAAGTATGCACTTATGCAGTTATTAAAATTTTATCGGCTCAAAATAAAACATACAAACACGAGCTCGCATAAGTCGGTCGCTGTTTTTAAATTAATTTCTGCTTTGATTTTGAACCACGAACAGTTCAAAATTAGGATCAACAAAACAAGCTGAATGTTGGAATTTAACAAAAAAATGAACAATCCATTGATGGTGACCGCCTCCGTGGTCCAGTGGCTAAAACCAGGTGTCCATCTAAATTGATACTTCGTTGGAAGGTAACTAGACAGAAATTTAAGGCATACTCTTATCACGCTATCTAGCTATTTCTCCTTCGACTGTGTGTAAATGAGGACACTGCTTTTAAATTATATGCATAAGTTAAACATTCTTTTGTAACACCTGCATTTTAAGGTTTGAACATTGAAGCTAAGCCTCTTATCTATAAAAGAGCTCGAAAAGCTAAGCTTTTAAAGACGCCTCCTTTCCAGAAAAACACAACCTTCATGTGTTTTTTCTGAATCTAAATGTCTGAGTCTTAAATTTCATTCCAATTCATTTCTCAGCGGCGTCGTGGCCCTCCTTTTTCGATTCCCACAAAAACACATCGATTATACGCTAAGCACGATATAGAATCGAATACAGCCTCGTCATCGGAACGAGTGCCAAAATCGCAACTCACCAAACCAGTTCCCTAATAGAAGAGAGTGCACTTTTTGTCTGCCGAGAGGTTCATTCACCCACGAGAGGTTATGGGAAGAATGTCCGGGACGGAAACACGGTTTTCAAGAGAGCAAAAAGGTCAAAACAATTACACACACGTTATGGCTTATGAGTGGGCTTTAAAACAAATAGAAGACGAGAGCGTGGACATTATAATATATTGATTGGATATAAGTATTTGACGAGACCCGGAAAACTATGTTGAATTATTTATTGACATTCCGAAAAGCTAAAGGAAATATTTCAGGATTGCCACCATACCAATCAAAGTCGTGATTGGTATGGTGGCTCCGAATTCACGGAACCGTAATATCCCGGAAAAAGTAGATGGAAATTCAAAAAGATCTTTACGTTGGAATCGATTCGATGAATATATTTAGCAAAGAAATAATTGAAGGAGCTTACACAGAATATCAGTTTGCATGGGAAGCCTCAATCATAGTGACAATGTTCATGTCCAATAAGAGGCTACACGATCCCATCTACCCAGCGTGATGTATTAAACTCGTCTGTTATATCTCATATACTATCTCGTATACTATCGTAGTGTTGTGTACTGTGGCCACAGAAGGCAGGACAGTTGAAAGTGCAAAATCAACATATTACCAAGATACAACGATTGATGCAACTGATTTATGAGACAATTTTCAGTGAACTTAAAAAGCTATGGTCGAACAAGAAGATATAATTTAGAGTTAATTCCCGTTTATATATCGATAATGCAACACGAAAGTTTGAAAGTTAGTAAGAAGATATATCTTGATAAATGAATGTTCATTTGAGGACTTATACTTACCGTTCAATTCGAATTCTTACCGTATAGGAATTTCCTTCCGCAAGCAAGACGAGCGTCAATAATTCAAAGTAGACCACACACAGCGTCCCCTGAGGCTTGACTAAATACTGCATGTACTCACCTGTAGATATATTCTGATAATTGTCTTACAATGATTTATTAATGATTGTTCAATGATAATTCATTTATTTGATGCACAATTTCCTATTTAATATGCAAATAATCTTTATTCGACATTTTTTGCAGGCACAGACACCTATTGACCTCAAAAACAATTAAAATTCTAATTAAAGCGATATCATTAAAGTTATAATTGTTGGTCGCCTTTTATTTGCATTCATTCAAACTATAATCATGAAGCATGCAAATACAGAAAGAGGAGAAAAAACAATAGACTCTACGCCTGTTTGGAAATCAGCAGAAACAAGGCAAGAAACTCAGAAGTTCGCATTTTTGTCTCTGTTTTATAGCCCCAATTCACCAGTAAACTAGCTTACAAGAACAACGACAGAAAATGTTACAAAATTTACACAGGCGTGACGTCAGGTTACATTTCAAATCAATGTGTACGCGCTCATATAGAATACTACAGTGGGGATCAGCTGCTAGTATAAAAGTATTTTTGTACTTCAAAAAAGAGCGGTTCGCGCTATTTATAATTTACGAGCAAGAGGTTAATATATTGACTTTAGCAGGAGAGTTTGATTTATTACTATTTAAAAAATAATACATTTGATACCAATTTCTCAATTCACCTTATAAGCATAAGAAACAACAAGATAATTAGTTTTTTTTTTACTTAAACAGTTTTATTAAAAGTAAAGATAATAATAATTAAACATAAGAGCATTGTCATCGGAATTAAAGGTGTATATCGGACACTAGTGTGTCAAATTTAACTTGGAAAATTTGACCCAAAAAAACTGGGTAAGCTAAATAAAACCGTTTAAAAATAAACTTGCCGTTCCAATGTACAGTTTTTAAAAAACTAGAGGCTCAACTATGGGAAAATGTCTAACTTTTTACAAAAAAGTTCCACATACTGACTTGCCTTTTCATAAGTCTAAAGCGCATGTAAAAGACATGATGAATACAGGTTATTATGTAATCAACGATTATTTGAAAGATGCCGTTGCCTGTCATTGGCGTAGGTATAACTTTACGATAGCGGGTGTCCAGATTGAAGATTTCAATTTCCCTAGTGTATGCTCACTAATACAGAAACTCCTCTGCCTTCCCCCCGCGCCAAGAAGAGGGCTTTTCCTAATAGTGAAGCACGATTAATGAACGTACCTATTTTGGTAACAAACAATTTGACTAATTAAGCTCATCTAGATGTGATGTGATAAATTGCGATTTGGATATTTGGCGATTTGCATAATCGGAAATACACTAAAGCAAAAAAATACTAAAAATATAAATATTTTTACCCTATTTGAACAGATAAAAGATTGCTACCATTATTCATGATTTATTTTGAATAGATTTTTGTGTTAGTAATGGTATTTGACCATTTCAGGACATTCCCATTTAGATGTGATTAGCATCTTCTAACTAAATTGGTTTTGAAATAAAATAACATTAAACAAATTCAACCTTTTTCTCTTTGAGATCAATTCCTTCTAATCTTTCAAATTTTATCGTTGGTATTCCGCTTTTCTGTTCCATTTTTATATTTTACTTATTTACTTGGTGGGAAACTTCGTTCCATCTACTGTGTGTTGATTTTTTAATGGGGGGTGTCCGGATCTCAAGCCCCCTCCATTACTTACGCCACAATTCCTGGTGTTGATTTGTATAATATACTAGTGGGCCCGGCGGACGTTGTCCCGTCCGATTACAGTGCCACCTACCGGGTTCAACTGTACGTTTAAACCTTCCTTGGACCTATTCAAATACACACAGAAAATTTCGTAAGAATCGGTCTAGCCGTTTCAGAGTTTTTGCGAGACTAACACACACCGTTTCATTTTTATATATAAGTAGAAGAAGAAGAAGATTACTCGTTATTTTTAAAGAATTGTTGTTGTGTATAAACTCTTTATGTAAAGAAATATTTCTGTGTATGGTAACTTCATAATTTTTTGAAAACGTCGATACTTCTGATAAGGCTGATAAGTTTCTTGAGCCCATTCTTCTTTTCAGCTAAAAATGTCCAACAGGCCTATTCTCTAACTTCGGTTGCTAACTAGAACTGCCATTTTTGAATGGAACTTATTATCCATTACTGCTATTATGAACGCCACCACCGTAACACATAAGATCACTAAACCAGTAATGGATATAAAGTGACTTTCAAAACTGACAGTTCTAGTTACCAACCGTAGTTAGCGAATAGGCCTGCTAAATGGGTAGATGAAAAATTTGACCGTTCAAGTGAGCTTTCTATCAAGTCATATTTGAATAATTAATATTTTAATTTGATTAGATACAAAAAGAACAAAATTCATGTCCAATATCTTTTAATAATTTACAGGAAAAATAAATAAAATAATAATATTTTTGTTCACATCCTATTTATGACCGTCATTAGAGCGATTTATATTAAGGATGGACGGACGTGTCACCTGGATAGATTTCTGTTACCTTAAATATTTAAGTCATTTTGTCACGATAGGCTTAATTACTACGTATGTAGTTGAATTGTATAACAAGCGCTGTCTTCTAATAACACAGCCGATTACAAAACAATATTTTCATTTTCGATACAACTTTCACAACAAGAATGAGTCATTTGTGAACTACACGCCGGTTAGTACGTAGGCGAGACCATCTAGATATTACCGGAGTAGCTATAGGATGTACATACTGCAATTATTACCTCTACTATTGGTGCATAAACGAACATAGTCAGGTGATAGCAAGGCATTCATTTCACACACGAAAGCAAAATTTGACATTAAGAATGAAGTGAATATTAACTAAGGACATCAATAATTTGACGGACATTAATGATTTGACGACACGGTTAGCGCAGAGGTCGAGTGATCGCCTACTGTGCAACGGGTCGCGGGTTCGATTCCCGCACGGGACAGATATTTTGTATGGCCTACAGAAATTTGTTCCGGTCTGGGCGTATGTGCATGTGATATTCTATGTTTGTAACTGCACCCACGACACAGGAGAAAAGGTGTGGGGCGACGTTTTTTTTAAAAAAAAAATATAAAGTCGTATTATTATTATTTTATTGTCTCTACGAAATAACATGAACACGACTTTCACTTTAAATTATATGAAATTTTAAGCAAAAATATATAAAAAATACAAATGACATTTTTTTTAACTAAGCTGGCGAACGAATCCATATCCATAGTAATATAATAAATGCGAAGGTGTGTCTGTTACATCTTCGCGGTTAAACCGTTGAACCGATCAGATGAAATTTGGCATAGAGACAGTTTGAGTCGCGGGAAAGGACATAGGATAGTTTTTATCGCAGAAATCATCTTTTAAGGGGGTGAAAAGGGGGACGGAACTTTGTATGGGGAATGAATAGCCGCTAAACCGATTAAGATGAAATTTGGTATGGAGATAGTTTAAGTTGAGTTGTGGAGAAGGATAGAAGCAGATTGGATAAAAGAGTCGCGGGCAAAAGCTAATAATTAATAAATATATTAATTACTAGCTTTTTCCCGCGACTCTTTTATCCAATCTGCTTTTTTAATAAAATTTTTACAAAGTCACAAATATAAAAATTATATCTTTCTTTCTTTTAAATAAATACCCAAAAATACGGTGGTACAATACGGGCACATAAAATGCCGAAAGCATTCGTGCAAACGATAGTAGGGGCTCTCTTCCATCACTGATACCATATCGGGCCAAGTAGGAAGTGGACATTTCTCATTCACGAAATACGTCATCAGGCGCGGCACTCGCGCGGCCGACGATGACGTCACGGACGCTGGCACGGAGTAATTTTATCACACAAGTGTTTTATCAGACATGTGATATATGAAATTGTAAATATACACAAATGTGGTACAGATATAGTACGTATAGGTTACACTGGGACTACTCTGATGACAACTTCCCTGAAGACCTTCTAGACAAGCTGGATCGAATGCTCAATAACTGTATTCGTTTTATTTTCGGTCTGCGGAAATATGACCACATTTCCTTCTTTCGAGATAAACTCAAATGGTTGCCTATCCGTTTGCGAAGGAACCTGAGAGTCGCTTCCCAGCTTTTCAGCATTATTTACGATCCAAATACTCCTGATTACTTAAAGAGTAAATTTCAAGCGCTTGGTAGTACTCATGCACTCAACTTACGTTCTGCTGCAAAACTCACACTTGAGTTTCCAACTCATAGATCCGGGTTCGCTTCGGACTCTTTCACACTTTCAGCTATACGCTTGTGGAATAGCTTACCCCCTAACTATAGATCAGCCTGTAGTAAGGCTTCATTAAAACGTCAGATACGAAGACTCTTTTTGGAATCTGTTTAGTTTTATTTGACAGTATTTCGTCATAATATTAGCATTATTTATATATATTTATTATATATCATATATGTAGTTTTATATATTTTTTAATATTTATATTCTATTATATGTATGTTTACTTATTTCATCCTAATTTAAATATACCTACTTATGTCGTTTTCGACTTTAATTCGTACACCGTCTACAATTTCTCCCACATTTTTACTGGTTGACTGGTAGAGAATGCCTCAGGCATTAAGTCCGCCTTTTGTACATCTTTTGTTTTATGTACGATAAAGAATAAATAAATAAATAAACTTCCACTCGAGAGAAAATCGTGATTTGCGTGGTAACGGACTGTACCAGGGTCATGTGCTAGGGTACCTTCGTCTTACTCGTACATTGAAATTACTGGGTACCGTGACTTTACATCCTAAGTCACAAGTTGGCAACGTATACTGTGGTTCCTGTGGGGGTTGCAGTTTTGTTGCGAATCTCACAGGAGTCCACATGTATTATAGGTGACTGTTACCACTTACCATCAGGTGGGCAGTTTGCTTGTTTGCCAACTTAGTTGCAATAAAAAAAACATTTTTTCTTGATGGGCTGCACTGGTAACTGTCGAATCAGTCGCGCTTTTCGAGAAACTTTATCTGACCGAACCAGCTTACAAATATTTGTCTAGCCATGGACCACTAAGGCTCGTATTAATAAACACGTCTCAAAGTTGAGATCGATCTTAAGCTGCCGTTTTGACGTTTAATGTATGGAACATCTGTCAAAAACGGTATCTTAAGATCAATCTCATACTTGAGATGCAAGTATTAATACGAGCCTAAGTCTAGACCAATATAAAGTACTAGTTTTCGGCTCGCGGTTTCGCCCGCGTTATTATCGTTTTCCCGTGGGAATTTTATATTTTCCTGTAGGAAAATAATTTAGTAGCCTATATAGAAGAGTGTTATTTATATTAAGGAGCTCGGATAATAAATTTCTTAGAAATTGGAGCAGATTTTAAATATTTTCCACAGAAACTTTCAACCCCTATTTTGCACCCTAAGGGGGTGAATTCCGTTTAAACCATGAAACACGTATTTAATGAAATGTTTTAAAGAGCACGAATCTCAAGTTTTATCAAAATATTCCATACAAACTTGCAACCCCTATTTCATCCCTTCAGGGTTAAATTTTTTTAAAATCCCTTCTTAGTGTGCGTAAGCATTTTGAATTACAACAATTGTCCAAAGGACATTGTTCTGCGCCCATACATTGTTCGCCCCAATACCAACAGCAGTGAAAAAATGATTTTCTTATAATTAGACATTAGTAAATACTGTACGTCCACATCAATTACTACGGACAAGCTTCGAAATCGAATTAAATATCAAAATGAATCAGATTTTGAGGTTAGTTGAAGTAACACTTTAATTCGTAAGAGCAATACACATAATCCATACCTATACAATTTTTAAAATAATAATTATTGCAATCAATAAAAGAGCGATATTATAGCCACGTAATGAAGAACAAGTAATCTCGAAATTATAAAGCAAGTCAAAAACACAACGAACTAAGAAGCGATGGTGTGTGAGTAGTCAATTGACGTATGTTTAAATTTAATTTACGTTGTAAGTTATGAAAATCTTAATTTATAGAAATAAATAAATGTCCATACCTACATAAAATCGACTCAATTCTATTCAGTCGAGCGAAGGTAACAATAACCATTCCTATATTTTACTTCATTTGGTTTTGTTTCTAAAAGTATTTTTATATATTTTTGATTTGTCCGTCGAATACATATATTTGTTATGAGTGTTATAAAATATGCATATAATTATGACGTAAATCAAATCTTTGTTGGTCATGGGGCGATTTTCGACATTGTCCTTTCACGTTTGTATCATTAGCGGTTACGCTGTGCTTGCGTCTATAGATGGGAACTTCTCCTTTTATATATATCACATAAAATGGTATTATTTGCTGACGATATTAATATTATGTTAAATACTCATAATATTCTAGCTCACACATCTCAATTAAAAAAAACCGTATATGACCTTGTACAATGGCTTGATAGTAATAATTTAAACATTAACTTATCAAAAACAAAGATAATGCATTTTCATCGATCAATTAGTGACAAAGTATATTATAAAGAAACAGAAATAGGTGACACAGATACAATAAAATTTCTAGGACTGATGATTGACAATAAATTAACTTGGCAACCACAAATTGAACATCTCTGCAAGCGCTTGAGTAAATTTGCATATGTATTATATAACTTATCCAAAGTAGTAAATGTAGAAGCAGTACTTATGGCATACCATGGACTAGTAGGTTCAGTTTTACGCTATGGGATTATTTTCTAGGGAAATGCATCTGCTAAAGAAATGTTATTTAAGGTGCAAAAACGATGTATTCGATCTTGTTTGGTCTTAAGTTAAGAGATAGTTGTGTTCCTTACTTCAAAAAAATTAATATCTTAAAAATACCATGTCTGTATATCTTTGAAATTGCTTGCTTTGTAAAATCAAATACACACCTATTTAAACTTATATCGGAGACTAGAAATCAACCAATAAGAAAACAGTATGTAACACAATAGGGAATATGCATAAAATTTAAATTTGTATCAAATATTTTTTTCTAGATTCTTTATTGTCTTTTACATTATACTTAAAAGGTATTTTTTTATTTAGTTGTTATTTAAACCCAAAAAATATTATATAAAAAGTGAAAATTATGGGAGAGAAATTCAAACTTACAAAACGCGCCACCATTGGTCGAAACGGAATGTGACGTCAGTGGTCATTCACGTCAATGCCTCAATGGATTTATCGGCGTCGATATCCATGTGTTAGTAGTGTTTGTGAGAAAAATTGTTTAAAACTGTATTTCTGTGTGATTACTTGTGTATATATATTTGGGCGTCAGTGGCGCTGTGGACTCGGCGCTTGCCTTCCAATCGGGGGGTCAGGGTTCGAGACCCGCCATGTACCAATGTGTTTTTCGTTTCGAATTTCATATGTACATTTGTTTGACGCTCCTACGGTGAAGGAAAACATCGTGAGACAACCTGCATACATCTGCAAAGAAATTCAATGATGTATGTGAAGTCGACCAATCCGCACTGGGCCAGTGTGGTTGACAAGGCCCAATCACCCTAACATAGGGTAGGCCCTCACCCTAACATAGGGTAGGCTCGAACCCCTCGGTGGGGGACGTACATGAGCTGTGATGATGATGATGATGATGATATATTTGTAATCAATCTAGGACGATGACAGAAACTGGTTTTGTCAAAGCACAATCGGATAATCTACCGAAAATAGATGCATTTATTATGTCAGCATATTTTGCATCAAATCTCGATTTTACGAGCGCAGTGATCAAAGGACTGAAAGCAGCAAGGTAATTTTTATGTTAAATGGTATAATTAAGTCCAGAAAATAGATTTTTATTCATAAATGTTTAAATAATACTTACAACAAAACATAACCTTTACTTAAGTACCTACATAACCATTTGTCATTAAAATTGTTCCTAAACTCTTAATTTACATCTATATCATTATAATTAACACGTAATATTATATTATTGAAGCTCACTTAAGTATGATATGTATATACTTTTTGTCAAAATGAAATAAATACTTACTATATTGCGATTTACATGAAAATTTTTCTTTCAGTATTTAAGTGCTTGTTTGTTTCAGATCAGCGGTCCAATTCTGCAAATATGTTATAGCCGAATCGAAACTGAAACTAACTTGCTAACTTTGTTGTAATAAAAAATCAAAATTTCGTAAAACCGCAATAGGAATAAGCAAGCTCTTTAGATAAGTTTTTAATTAACTTTTGTACAAGTTAGGTTAGTTTTAGACCGAATCATCTACTGCTCAATAGCTAATTCACACTAAGCTGTACATAAATATAGCACACGTTAAAATGATCTTTACAACAAAATACAACCGATAATGGAGATACATTTTCCCTTCTCATCATCTTATACCATTTTTTTCATAATTTCGCATCGCGTGGAATACGAAAAGACACTTTAATACAGTTGCTCAAAAAGTAGTATATTGCAGGGCTGTTTAGCGTCCGGGATGACCACCATTACGCACTAGTGCTTTTTCTTTACCAAATGTCAAATGTCTAGAATGACACACATTTTGCTTTTTTCCTGCTTTTTTCTAGCATGCTAAGTTAAGATTGCGCTAAATAATCTGACTGGTCTACCAGATTTTGTATTGTAAAAGCATGCCTAAAAGCAAAGCATAACAAAAAGCACGGCCGGACCTTGCTTTTAAAAACACGACAAGCAAAGCATAGCACGCATTTGCTTTGTCACTGCTGTGTACGTACGACGACATATTTGGCGCCATTTTTCTAAAATTTTCTCTGCGTGATTATTGATTGTTGTTATTTGCTTAAAAGTTAAATCTTTGTAATATATAAAATTCTCGTGTCACAGTGTTTGTAACCGAACTCCTCCGAAACGGCTCGACCGATCTTTATGAAATTTTTTGTGTATATTCAGTAGGTCTGAGAATAGGTCGTAAACTATTTTTTATTATGGCGAAACGTAAGTTCGCCGTTATTTGTAGTGAAAATAACTATTATGGGGTGTATTATTAATATTGTTTTTGCACTGCGGTACCATACAATACTTGTAAAAAGGTTTTTTAATTCTTCCATGATTTGTATAACAATTAACTGAAATTAAGTCACGAAATAAGTATGTGGGCGCGCTTACGCTATAGTAAACAAACACGGGACCAATGACAACTAAAACCAATGACGTCATCAAAACGCGCGCAAAATGGTGGCGTTTGAACGGCTCAAATTTATTCGATGTTTTAAATTTCACTTTGAACAATAACTTGACTATTTTCAAGCCTATTTATATTTTTTTCTATGTTATAAAGACGTAATTGATTAGTTTATGAAATAAAAAAAAATCATGCATATTCCCTATTATCTCTCCATCAATGTAGAACTGCCTTGATACGTAAAAGCATACGAGTACTTAGAATGGCCCCAACGATTTACAATAAGTTACCAGATGATTTAAAAGATCTGCAAATAGCATGCTTTAAAAGAAAATTGAAATCAATGTTGACAAGTAAATGTTATTTTACTATTGACGAGTTTTTAAATGATAAGGAAATTTATATTGATTAGAGTGTTGTAAGAATGTTTTATTGGTGTAATTTTATTTTTAATTGACTTAAGTATTAATTGTATATTTTAATTTTTATTTATATTTTTGACATACTGATTGATTGATTATTTTTTTTATTTATTGCCTTAAATGAGAATTGTATTATTTGACATGCCTAAATTTAAATATTGACTTATGAATTGTACTTATTTTATCAACCTTGACATTATTACTAATTGATTGCACTATGCAAATTTTTTAAAATTAACTATTTCAAATTTCATAAATATTTGTATGCCAAATGGTGAAACATGGTGATAACATACAATTTATCTAATATCTTTGTTTATACACCCACGTTATGACAAATAAATTATATTATCATTATTGATATGAATAAAGGGTTGTTTGTTATAACTATACAATTATTTCTCGGAAGGCTTAGCGGACCACTTCGGCTACATCCAGGGACCACCCAGTGGTCCACGAACCACCAGTTAGGAACCGCTGCCCTACAGTGACCGCCTAAGGAGAAGCCGAGAATCGGACTTCAATTGAAGTTTCTGACACACAAGACCATGAAAAACATTTAGGCACACGACCTTCAGCAATGAAGTAACCAAGACATAACCGACCAAGAAGAACTGTGTTGGATGACATTTCAGTACAATTAAAATTTCCTTTCTACGTCCTAAAGCAGGTACGGTGGGCCTCAAATAGTCCGTTTACAATCACACCGAAGCTTCGGACTTCCATTGACAATAAAACCGATGTGTTTCCAATTCGATCGTTAACCGCCGCGCTAAACACAGCTCACAATAAACAGAGTCCCGGGTCCCTTCCTACGCGGTGGGAGTTCCATGAAAGTTCAATACGCAAAAGTTTGTCCTGGATTGCTATAAGACTTCTCTACCTGCACACGTGTTTCCTCCATCCTACAACATGGGTTCCTTCAAAAGAGGCGTGAAAAAGTATCTTTTGGGCCGGCAAGGGGCGGGCAGGTAGGATAGTGGATGTCGTCTCTACTCTATCTGTCAACTCATTTGGAACTCTTTCACCGCTTAACATCAGGCGGGAGGAGGTCATCCATAAAAAAAAGACGCGTGGATCATTAATTCGTAATTAACCAAGGTTGGCCAAAAAATCTCCTTTGTTTATTTATAAATATATACGTCTGTATCTCTTCTTCATTTATAGTGATATGCCAATGTCATACGCTTTCGTCTGACATTGTGGACCCAGGGGCTTTTGAAAAAATAAATAAATCATTGCGAAACCTTTATAAGACGTGTGTATCGGCGCTTCTGATCATGAACACGTGACTTGCTATAAAATGTTCATTCATCATCATCATCATCACAGCTCATATACGTCCCCACCGAGGGGCACGCACGAGCCTACCCTAACTAGTTAGGGCGATTAGGCCTTAGTCAAACCACGCTGGCCCAGTGCGGATTGGTTGACTTCACATTCACCTTTGAATTACTTCGCTGGTGTATGCAGGTTTCCTCACGATGTTTTCCTTCACCGTAGGAGCGTCAGATAAATGTACATATAAAATTCGTGAAACGAAAAACACATTGGTACATGGCAGGATCGATCGCGAGCCTCCCGATTCTACTCGGAGCACAGTCCAGTGCCGAGGCCACAGGCGCCACCGACGCTCTTGTGAATGTTCATTCACTCGTCATTAATTTAGATTTGACATAAAATTATTCTTACACGTCTGCATCTCTCCATTTGTAATGGCGTGCCAAAAGCTTTATCCACTAGTTTTGAAAAATAGATTAATCATTCCGACATTTATCCGACGCCTCTACGGTGAAATTCAAAGGTGTATTCCTACTTGTAAGGTAATTCCTACTTGTATTTGCAAACATCTTTAGAGTATATGCCAGGATGTACACAAGGTTAATAATGTTTTGCTTTGTTTCGACGTCAATAAGGGCCGGTAAGGGACTGTGTTGAATAAAGATTTTTGAATTTGAATTTGAACTGAGGCCCGCCTGAGGTTATATGGGACTCATTTCGCCAATCATATTAACCAAGAAACGCCCACTGTTGGTCAATCAAGGCACATTCATTAAAAATACAGGGGTATTCTATCACACCGCATTATCGACAAACTGAAAATAATTGCAGCGTACTGATCCGTCTCATCGACGAACTCATTTCTTTATGCAACAGACTAGCTCTTTGGCCTTCATCTCACGTTATGGTAAGTGACGATGAGGCTGAAGATGGCATCGAACTGGCTATCTTACCCATAATTGTCGGAACACAATATTGTTATTATGGAGACGAACTTAGGTAAGACTGTGGTAGCTGGTAACCAGGTGGGCTCAAAAGAAAGACCTACCACCAACCAACGATCGTACGCAAGCAAGAAAATGTTTGACAGTCTTCTATTAAGTGTAGGTGATTTAATATACACCATTGTAATTGTTGACGACAGTTCGATGTGCCGGGGGCCCGGAACTAACCGGCAGACGTAGGCAAAGCCTATGCGCGCCCCATTCCCTACGAACCGCGACATAATTTAATTCGGGCCCTCTGATTGGTCCGCGGGTGGGATGCCTCCCCGCGGATCAAGGGATAATCTATAAATATAGGGCTAAATATTGTAAAATTGTAGTCAGTTAGTTGAAGTCGTGTTGTAAACAAGTCAATAAAGCTCCTAAGTGATCATCTAGAAACCAGTGTTTAAGTAACATCCCTAGCAAGTACCTACATACAGTCCACTCTCAACAGTACCTTTTAAAATACAGAATCTTAAGCTGCATTGAATGAAACTTACATACCCAGAAGACTATGTTCGCCGCCCCATTTAGACATCTTCGTTTGTTGGCACACCGTATCATTCATCATCGGCCTATTGTTGTCGATCTATTACTGCATATCAAGCCATCAAGCTCGCATCAAAGCACTGGACGAAACATGAGCCGGGCGATGGTGATAAATGATATTTTAACAACGGTCATTCGTCATCTGTCGGGGAATCCGGATGCGCGTGCATTTTTAGGCGCAGGCGCAGCTTATAAAAATACGCCGCGCGACAGCTCCGAACAGCTGCTGAAACGAAATATCGTTTGCAGCTCACCTATTTCGAGGCTCGACGATGGATGTTTCCATGCTTATTTAAATATATATCTTAAATATTTATAAAAATCTCGCGTCACTATGTTTGTCCGGGATAAACTCCGAGACTACTTAACCGATTTTGATGTAATTTGGCTTACTGTATGTAATTTGGCCCCAGTCAAAAGATAGGATAGTTTTTATCTCGATTATTGACCTCAATGCTTATTTTTGCGAATTAAATTGTTGGTAATTATTTGGTTCCATAAGCTTCAAAAAGATGGCGGTGTGAGTTAATTTATCGACAAAGCACTTCGTTATCTAGGTTGGGTAACCATTTGGGGTGCGATGTCGGACCACCTCCTCGTGGTGCACCCTGGGCAACCCGGCAGAATTTCTGCCACGGGGTAAGAGTCTGACAACTGCCCCCGTAGAGGGGGGCGTGGTGTGGCCGGGTTTAACCCGGCGGGCCACTTCATGTGGCCATGTGGTGCGTCACCTATCCTTCTTTTTTAAGATGGGATTGTGTGTCGCCTGGGGACCTGCTCGCGGGTCATGGTGCGCTGCGCCTTGTGCTGTTGCCCCTTTGGTCGGGTTGGTGCGGGTCCTTGTTGAGCTTCGGCATGTCGTTGTTCTGAGTCGGTGCAAGCTCGTTGAGTTTTGGCGTGTCGTTGTTCCAAGGACTGAGGCTGATCCGATCACTATGTGGCTTCGGCATACTTGTGCGGCCCTCATGAGGGGGGCGTGGGATGGCCAAGTACTACTTGGCGAGCCACCTCGAGTGGTCACCGTGGCCGCTTTTTGCGGTGGGTCGGTGCTTTGGCTCCGCTGAGCTTCGGCTCGTGTGCGTGGCGGTGGATCCAGTGGGGTCTGCCGTCGGGTAAGCCCGTTACCCCGCACTGAGCGTCGGGCCGCGTGGAAGAAAACCAAAGTAAAAAATTACCACCCGGAGTGTGCCCCAGGAACTCCTCTCCATCTCCATCTTGGAGAGAGCGTGAGGGGCCCGCCATTGGTGGGCAGGTGCCACCGACGAGGTTATGGTTGAGTACAGGAGGGTGGCCACGATCTCGTTCGGCAGCGGCGCGTCCTTTAGGCGTGGCTGTGCCAGGTGCCAAAGAGGCATATCGAGGGGTTTAGTGGGTAGTCGCTCTGCTGCGGAGTCCCACACACCCTTGCCCCTGCGGGGGCATGGACGATGCCTAAACGCATTCCTCTCGTAAAAAAAGAAAGGTTGGGTAACCATTTGTTTCAATTTCTTTACGCTACATGTCTATTCTACTGGAATGTTAGTATAAGATTGATCCAACATTTATGAAATTTAAAACAAAGCACATACTATAATTACTGAGCCACAGCAACGTGTTGCCAAGTCAGAGTGTTTGTCCGGAATAAAATTCGAAACTAAACCGATTTTGATGAAATTCGGCTTACTGCATGTAGCTTGATCTAAATTTAAAAGATAGAATAGTTTTTATCTCAATCTTGACCTCAATATTTAATATTGCTAAATAAATGGTTTGTTATTATTTGTTAATTCCGTAACTTTCAAACAGATGGCCAACACTTTATTTATTTATTTATTTATTAATTTTTCATGTACGCTTATGTACAAAGGCGGACTTAATGCCTGGGGCATTATCTGCCAGTCTGAGTCTCTGCATCACCCAAAGGTGATGCAGAGAATTCAGAGGTAGATGTACCAATACAAATTAAATTAAATGTAAGATATGAACAATACTTAAATTTAAACCTATATAAATCAATTTTGCCTATCTATACGTATATGTATATATTGTTAAAATGGTGACTTCTGTGTGTTACAGGACTACAGGACATATTATCTATCAATATCATCGTCTGTCATCGTGGCGACATTAACACCATTGACCGCGCGGCAAGCCACTTTTGTTATAAATTAATAATTAGTCGCATTTAAAGTTTAAAGCCGACAGCGGAGCGATCAGCCGAAACGTGACCATGATAAATCCGACCAGCCTTCGCGCCATGACATGCTTTCGCCACGCTGAGATATTGACTACATGGATTTATTATGTTTCCATCCTTGCTGTACAACATCGTCCCGATCAATATATTTGATGTTCAAAATTGATGAACTGAATAAAGTCGCTTATTAAATAAATACTTATCATCACACCTTTAAAAAGTGTTATGTTGTTATTTGATTAATTAAAGTTTTAAGATTTTGGAAAACCTTAACCCACAATTTTACATATGCGTCAATATACATTTCGTTTTTTCTTTAATCTTCAAAATGTCAAAATACGTTATTGCGAGAAATCGTCCGTATTCGTTTTCGAGTTTCAACTAAATAAAAAAAAACTTTATTGGCTCGTTCTTAATAGCTAAGTACAATAAAGTGCAGCACAAAATTAAGCATTACTTGTCCCACCACCGGATACCTACCCCCAAACTAGGAACTAACCGGTAAATGGCCGGATGGTATGTTAAAAACGTCATTGATCGTCCCATAGACAACTGCCAATAAGCCACAACCACAACATTTGATTTCAGGTCAAAGAGTCCAAGGTCAAGCCGGTACACTCGTTCCCTTAATCAGCCGTTGCCCCGAGCAAAGGAGTTCTAATAACATATCCGGCCTAGCGACATGGCCAGTGTACTGATCTTGACAACTGTGCACCGTGTGCCCCACACCCAGGGTCCATTATCGGGACACAGGAAAATCCCACTCGAATCACATAAGAGATAAATCGCAATGGAAAATTGTGTATTATCAAAATGCAAATAAAAGAAGCACGGTATGAGGATTTAGTTTGGTTTTCGCCTGCCCATAAGCGAATATAATGATATCAGTCAAAGTTACTGATATAGTACATATCGTTTTTTATCACAATTACGTAAATGTGACTTTATAATATTTTTAGCAATTCTAAAAGAGCTCTACCCTAATATTTAACCATCAAGAAACGTTCCATCACCAGTTCGGCCACATGAGATAGCCTAAAGAACTAATCGAATTTGTTTGTACGTGCCTTAAAAATTTGAGGATATCCCTCGATTCATCTGCGTTCCCAATTTAGATCATGACTTTGTGACTATGGAATCATCTCAGGAGTATACCTACTCCATAGAATAAAACAAAATTTGGCACCGACTTCAATATAGAAGTGTGGTGTTGTCTGTACCTATTCTTATATTATTTTAAACTTTTCAGTGTTTTTGAAGTTGGTTTTTATTTTTTGTAAAATATTTTTTATTTTTAACTTTTTAGTGAATGCAATCTTTTTAGTGAAAGCGATTTTCATGGGATCCCATGATCAGATCCTGACTTTGGTGTCAGCAACTGTCAGTTATTATCAGCAACTGCAAACCATGATGGAAAAGCTAGCTGCTAAACAACCGAGGCTGGTCAATCGCTCTAGGCCACTGCTGCTGCTTCATGATAACGCTAGACCACACACTGCACAACAGACGGCTACCAAATTAGAGGAGCTTCAATTGGAATGTCTAAGACATCCGCCGTACTCTCACCTTGGGACCACCCCAGGAGTATACTCTATCGAATACAAAAATAATTTTGAAAATCGATCCACAATTTCGATACAAAACACGTTGGACACACCTTAAAATTTAATGGTTTTCCTCGATTTTCATGGGATCCCATCATCAGATCTTAACTTTGGTGATCATGGGACCATCCTTGGAGTTTACTCTATCGAATACAAAAATAATTTTGAAAATACACACAAAAAAAACATACGCATCTGAGAACCTCCTCCTTTTACGAAGTCGGTTAAAAATCGTTGACAATGGAATCGGCAAACATGTATTAAAAAAACAAAAGTACAGTCAAACACAGAACCTCTTACTTTACCCCAATTCCTTGAGCTAAGTGGTAGTAGTTTACCAGAGGGACTACAGTCGTCTACGCGTGCAACGAACACTGGGTTCTTGTAGGGGTTGTTCTTAGTAGGAGTTGTAGGTTTCCAATCTTACAGGAACTAAATGTACTATAGGCGACTGCAACTACCTACCATTAAGTGACCAGCCTGCGTGTAAGAAAACTTAGTTGTAATAATAAATTGCAGTACTGGTTATGTACCACTTTTTTCTTCGCCCGGACCATCATTAACTTGTGTGCATGTCATCATCATCATCACAGCTCTTATACGTCCCCACCGAGGGTCTCGAGCCTACCCTATGTTAAGGTGTTTAGGCCTTAGTCAACCACGCTGGCCCAGTGCGGACCAGTGTCCACTTCATATATACACCTTTGAATTTCTATGCAGATGTATGCAGGCTGCCTCGCGATGTTTTCCTTCACCGTAGGAGCGTCGTTTTTTAAATGTACATATGACGGTCGAAAAAAGAAAAACACATTGGTACACGGCAGGATCGAACCACGGGCCGCCACAGTACCACCGACGCACCGATGCTCCGATGATGCATGTATTTGCATATAACTTAATTACGGTTAGGGTTGGAGTGTATGTATACATACAAGGCTTAAATAATAGATTGTATATCTTAGTAAAATAGATTTTTAATTAGATTTTTATATTTTGTTTGACATCAATAAGCAATTAATACCAACTGATGGTCATGATGTGCGTACATGCTTTTGGGTATCAATCTAGTTATCAATATGTAATTGTGTATGTTTACGATTGTTACCCATTGATTTACTACCAAACGTAGATAACGCATGAACGTTCGAAAAATGGGCCGGTGAAGAACTGCCCAATCGGGCCTCGTGCAGTTCTTTTCCATGCGTTGGATAAGCAATTTTGAGCATTATGTAAGAGAGATAAGGGTTCATGTTGAATAAAGATTTCGGAGTTTGAGTACCCACAACATACGCGGAACACCAAAACAAAGCTGAGAACTTGTCAACAGTTTCATCACACAACACTCACAACAGAGCGTATCGCTAAAAGCTAATTACTTCCTTGTGATAGTGAGATTCAAAACAAACAAAAAAAAAGTAAGAACGTAAAAAACTTACAACGCACATGATAAATAGGTCAGTTACGAATTATCTTAACTATCGGAGCCACAGCATCACGTCACTAGATGACCTGTCGAGGTGTCATACCTATCAAATTATGCGTACTACGCAGCAAAGGTGGTAGTTTCGCTATTCTTCGAATACTGATAGTATTTTTATCTTAAATAACAAATGGACGTATAGTAAATTTATTTAACGAACGTCAATTATTTTATAGCAGTTGTTGCCAGCGAATTCGTTTGAGTGGAAACCAGTAATACGACGTGGTAATAAATTTACGCAAAACTTCAGACACACTTATATTTAAAAAAAATTAAAAAACGGCGTGGTTGAAATTTTTTTGGGAAAACATGAACCTTATGATTTTCTGCAACTGCGTCGCGATATTGCGTTACTTAGCGCGTTCTACCGTCTTTACCACGACGAGTGATCTGAAGAGAATCTCTCTGAATGCGCCCCGCCAGCGCCAGTAGGGATCGAGGGGTGAGGTGACACATCAATTCACCCATTAGTTGTATTTGTTATTGTTGATATCTCTGTGTATCCTACTAAGAATGGATTTGGAAATACATTAATAGTCTTGTCTTGCATCTTTACTTCGTCCTGATTTTTTCGTCCCAGTCCCGCGTTTTTTTACTCAAGTCCCCGATATTTTGAAAAACAGAATTCATAACACTAGTTTATTTTTTTCACAAAATCGATCACCATTTCCGATGAATACATACCCTTAAATATTATTCTGTGTTCCGTTACAGCCTGTATAATATACACGTTGCATTGAATTAAAAATATGGGAAACGAAATATTAATTGTATATATACAAAGCAGGAGTGTGCCTTTTGCGCTGCCAGTTCATTGACCTATTAAGGCAAATCGCTCCAATTTTTTATCCAGCTAAATTCACCCCAAAATTTCCGGTGTATTGGCCATTTGGCGTCGCCGAGTGCCCCTTAACGCCACTCTGAAAAGGTTTTGCCTTTGACGTCATCTTCAAAGAATAGGAGTGCAGTCTGAGAGTGGGAAGCCGGCACAGGATTGGATAGAACCTCAAAAGGTAAGCTTTTAAGAAATCGAGATTAGAATAAGAGAATTTCTATCAATGTGCTTCGTTTCGCTGACGCTACGAAATGGTTGCTATGGCTGAAGGTCCGAAATTTGTTCATGCTTACAGATTTTTTTAATATTTCGGATTTATACATATGGTTTGCAAAATGAAATATACTTTCAATATTTTTAGATAAAATGTTTTAAAAATATTTAAATAGTATAATTATTATTATCAGAGTAATGAGGCAGACTTAGCGATAGTAATTTATAATTTCGCAGACATTCATAAAACACTTGTTTTTACGATTGCGCCTGCACAGTATACGTATTTTTGAATCATTAGAAGTAAATCTTGAATTCGAACACAAATACAAAGCACGTGCGTAATTATTTTTGCTGTTTCCAGCTTTAATAGTAGTTTATGAAATAGTCTTAAAACACTAGTGTGTGTTTAAAATTCGAGGCTTGCCGAGAATTTTAATAGTACCACACGAGTGTTTTAAGACCTAATTATGTGCAATTTCATACACTACTTTATCTACACTCATGCAATCAGTGGTTACCTAAATTAAATAAAAGACACAAAATTAAAACAAAATCAAACTCATTTATTCTAATAATTATTTGCATTTTGAACAGTGCAATTGTGAAACTAATACAGAAATCTAAAACTACATACATTTATATTATTTATTATCATAATTATTCACATTTTGAATTGTGCAATTATGGAATTGGACCTGAATCATTGGACAGGAGGGGTTATTACCATTAAGTAAAATTAAACTTTTCTTTAACCAATAATAGCAAAATAATGAATGAAAAATTCAGAGAAATGGCGCCAACACCAACCGCTACCGCGCATGCGCTGTTGCACGCGCCGCCATAGACAATGTACTGGCACAAAAGAAAATTGTGACAAAACCTCCTTGGTCGGGCTTTGTCAATCGAACTGTATTTTATTGGAATTCGAGTTACATTAAAGTACTGGTTTTGTATGGCGAACCTGTATTATAATGTAATTTGTAAAAGGCCAAGGGCTTTAAGTTATGCCTTTAAAATATTAGTGTTGAGTTCTTAATATTAGAATTAGAACATGAGTGTAGATAAAGATTATTGAATGACTCGAATTCGATGTTTGAATCATTAGAAATCGAACTTTATATATTATACCGTTTTACGCGGAAAAAATGGTACCGCCGGTACGCAATAACTAAACATTTTGAAAAAAGAATGTCACGAAAAACGGGACGTTACGTATACGTTGCGTATATTCTACTAGTAGAAATTAAAAACGAGTGGGTAGAAGGACCACTCGTTGCAGAATTCACGGAATTAATATTCAAAAATAGTGTATTTACAAATTCTTATTTAAATCTTACGATTTCGAATGCGACTTTGAATTCTATTGGTTCGAAAATGCGTCTCCAGATGACCGCCATAGCGCAATCTGTGTTTTGCCTATAGCATAGGCCAGTCCTTTAGGCGCACTGTATGTCTATATTTACTTTAATGTTGTGTAATGTAGTTGTTGAAATAAAGATTTATTATTAATTTAAAAAAACGTTAAACATTACACAAACGTTGCAAACGTTTAAAAAAACAAAAAATACTAGTTTGTTTTTCCCCACATAGTAATTACAATTTGTGAGAAGATGACTCGTGCAACAGACATTATTGGAACACAGGATCAATTGATGATTTAAACACGAAACACGCGAAATTTCAATTCTTCCGGTGAACAATAATAAAATTAATCCCTCAACTCTGTAAGGACAGTTCCTCTCATTTGCAATTATTCGTAAAAGCTTAACCGATACATTTTTTTTGTGTTTTTCAAGTCGGTTTCTATTGTTTCACTCGAATACGATCTCATCTGGCCGCTCCTCACTCGACTGCAAATGGACTCTTGGGTCGCATCGCGTCACACCACTATTACTCGACTTTTTATTATCGCCAAAATATATACGGAAAAAAGTGAACCCCACACGATAAGAGTGTAAAATTAAAGCTATAGGTACCGAGAATCAATTAAAATTTTAAAGCCTGAACTAACATGTGGCTAAGTTTTAATCTTATCATGCCAATTGTCATATGCGGTCATTACAAATCATTGTTAGCCACGGACTTGCAATACGTTACACCTATGACCTAAGCCAAGTCATAGGCACTCATAATAAACCAAACATAACTTATTGCTGTGCCAACGTGAGTCCAGTGTCTATTTAGTAATCTGTGCCAGTACTGCCAGTGTAGTTGTATGTAGCACTGGCACACCCATGAGTCGCACTGCAATTTCGCTAGGTTGTTAGGATTTCTCAAGGTACTGTTCTTAGACCTCTGAAAACTTTACACTTACGTAAATTGAGCGTGCTAGTCATTGTTTTCTATTTAACTGTCACTTTATTCCTAAAAGGTAAATGCGCATAAAAAAATATATTTATCAAATCAAATATCACAAATATCACCTTACAGCCTAAGTAACAACAGTAATAACCTCCATCGAACGGATGTTAAGAACAAAAAAAATGTCAACCAATATTGACGGTAACTAGTCAATTGTTTTTAAATTGTTACTTATCAAATTATAAGACAAAAATTATTCTTTTTAACCATTCTCTTCAATTGTACAAATTACTAGAATGAACAATTGCATACAATAAAAGTTAACATTTAAAATCGCGCTTAATCGAAAAATGTTGCATTAAGATTCTTAGAATTTAACAAACAAACAATTGTGCAAGAGAATATTAGCTTTTATTCACGTAAATGGATACTGTCGGCTTCGTTTAATAAAGCCAACATTTCTAGACACATAGCACTTTGGGTCTATCGTCTATTGTCGAGAGATCAAGAGATCACAACATACTGGCTTGATAGATTTGAACTTCACTAACGCTAATATTATTATTTGCAACAAATCAATATTATGGAATGCCAACTCATATTTATTAGGAAATAAAAACAAGTCTACACGTGAACTATTACCTATTTATAATATTCTAATTACATTTGCGTTGGCAATATTCATTGAGTGAAATATTGTATTTTTAAAACTGAATGTTACTTTGTACTGTAAAAATAAATTATCCTTCCAATTTTTTATACTTACATACTTACATATGAATAAATGGTTCTATCCATATAACGTTATAGCGTCGGTGGCGCAGTGGACTCGGCACTTGCCTTCCAATCGGGGGGTCGGGGTTCGAGACCCGCCATGTACCAATGTGTTTTTCGTTTCGAATTTCATATGTACATTTGTCTGACGCTCCTACGGTGAAGGAAAACATCGCGAGGCAACCTGTATACATCTGCGAAGAAATTCAATGATGTATGTGAAGTCGACCAATCCGCACTGGGCCAGCGTGGTTGACTAAGGCCTAATCACCCTAATATAGGGTAGGCTCGAGCCCCTCGGTGGGGACGTGTATGGGCTGTGATGATGATCCATATAACCTCTCTATTAATTTAACTGCCTCGCTCGCACTCGCAGGGGAACGTTTTCTGTTCTGGCGGATGGTAGGTGATGAAAATTTTTTCTGACATTATAGAATTATGCTTCTTGAACATATTACTTATCTTTATTGTGTTTAAATTTCAAGACTTATAAAATGACAAAAATTAAACTATTTTTCATAAATTTTTGTAGCATTCTGTTAACAATTTGGAGGGACAAAAAAGTTCTGGCGAATTTTTTTATGTATTTAGGAATAATCTCCTGAAATTTCATGACTTGAAAATTCATGAAAAATCATTTTTTCCTACCCTCTTTAAAATTCTCAGGTAGCTTAACCCGGGCACTAGGGGTTGCCAGAAGTAATTATTATTGTTGACCACGTGCTAGAGATTAAATCAGTAACTTTTCATTACTTTTCAAACGACAACTGTAAATCCGTTGCTGGCTCTTAGTCTATAACAATAATGTTATAAATAGAAAATTCATTTTTTAATGAATCTAAACAGAGTTGAGATCAATTTGGTTACACATCTAAAGCCATATACAACCACGGGAAGATTTATTTATGGGGCCACATGGGCCCGGGCCCATGCCGGCAAGTTTTTAAGGGCGGCAAAGTGATAAAATAATTCGCAAATAATATTATTTCAGTAGCCGCCATTTTGAAAATGTGATACACATTTGCGTGAGCGTCGGTGGCGCCGTGGACTTGGCACTTGCCTTCCAATCGTGAGGTCAGGGTTCGAGACCACCATGTACCAATGTGTTTTTCATTTTCGAATTTCATATGTTCATTTGTCTGACCCTCCTACGGTGAAGGAAAACATCGTGAGGCAACCTGCATACATCTGCGAAGAAATTCAATCGTGTATGTGAAGTCGACCAATACGCACTGGGACAGCGTGGTTGACTAAGGCCTAATCACCCTCACCCTCCTCATAGGGTAGGCTCGAGCCTCACGGTGGGGACGTATATGTGCTGTGATGATGATGATACACATTTATGATCTATCTGTCAATACCTAAAATTTGATACCTCATTGTTTTCTTTTGTGTAATTTATAATATTTATATTTTTCATTTATTGTTTTTTTTTGTGTTGTGGTACAACTCTTCAGTGTAATTGGCGGCAATTTCGTTAGGTCCAAAAGCCTAAAATATGTAAATCCAGTCTTGTATACAACCACTGCTGATATTGCCTTCACTGGCCCTATACGATAACCTAGTGCGGATTGGGGGGAGTTCCAGAACCTCTTTCGTTGATCAGCAGGGTGAGGTTGACTTGGATCTTTTCAGATGTCATTCGTAAGTAGGGTAGTTTATAGTTAGTAGCTAAGAACGAATTTTGCTACAGGGCCGGATTAAGGAGGTCTAAGGGCTCTTGCATTGCAAGTTTGCACAAAAGTCCTTAATTTTTTTGCTACAAACCTGAAATTGGGCAGAGAGGTAGTTAGTAGACGTTCGCTGAGAACGGATTTTGTGACAGGGGCTGATTAAAAAGTTCTAAGCACTCTAGCAAATTTTCAGAATTATTACGCGGACGCAGTCGCGGGCAATAGCTAGTACAAAGCGAAAGGAGAATTCAACTCTCAAATTATTCATAGTTCCGCCGATTTTTTATATCAACCGCCCACCGGCAAACATTTTTTAGCTATCACATCGGCATGTGGTCGCCATCTTTTTTTCAATCATTCTCAATACTGGCGAGATTGTATCGAGAGCACGCGCATTCGCGACGTTTAAGCACGATGAATCGAAACAGACCCTAACTACTGGCACCGTAAGGACGTGTTTGAAATAAACATTACACGGTAGGAGTCGAACTGTTAGCCCAA
The DNA here is from genome assembly GCA_963935595.1 of Schoenobius gigantellus. Lineage (NCBI taxonomy): Eukaryota > Metazoa > Arthropoda > Insecta > Lepidoptera > Crambidae > Schoenobius > Schoenobius gigantellus. The sequence continues at coordinate 5,309,794 of OZ012555.1, read as the reverse complement.
TTACGTATGCACAGTGGTATGGACACTTCTTTGCGGAGTGCGGACATCGAAAAAAGGGTTTAACGACCGTTTGATTAATTGGAGTGGTAGTAGTGGAACATTCCAGTATGCGCGATGGACGCAGTTCGGTGAAGCAGTCTATGATGTGATCGCAGCGTGAAATACGCCATACTGACTACAGTCAACAGAAACAGTTCCGTTTTTGATACCAGAGGCCCAATTCTACTAATAAGTTACAGCCGAATCGAAACTGAACCATCGAGCAGTTGAAAGGCAATATAAGCGCTCCGATTGGTCGACCGCAACGGTTCAGTATCGATTCGGCTGTAACTTATTAGCTGAATTGGGCCTCTGAGTCCAATTCTGAACCGGACGGAAGGAAAGACACAAAAATGTCGCAACCAAGAAAAGATGTAAAACTGTTGATTTTCTTGCCATTATCAAAACCGAATTCAAAACTAACGTTTTAAATACAATGTATGTAATTCGTACAGTTCTGGAGGCTGTCAAATCATCGCTATTTAAATGCCGGTGATGTATCATGTCTTACTACTCAAAATTCACCTTTTATTTGTTGCAATGTAATTGCCATCAAATTTAATGTAGGTAATTGATAAAGTTATGAGACCGGCAAAACTTATTAAAATCGACCATGAAAATAACTAAATGACAGTGACGCATACGTATTTGACATTTAATCTATTACTCGTCACTTTCACTCGCCTAGTCGACGAGTCGGTGAGACCGCTGCTGGTTGCAGTCGATCGATTGAAAAAAATCAACGGTGTTACTAGAAAAAAAATTGCTGTCTCTATCTTTCTTTCTAAAACAAATGAAACAGCATCATGTTTAAACAGAGTCTCACTTTAGGCAGCGTTTAAGAACTTTTTGTAGTAACACCGAGAGAATTTTGGATGTCGCATGAAAATCTATAGAATAGAAATCTAGCGCTCGACGGCAGACGAGTCATTCAAAAATAGGGCTCCACGTAGGGCAATACACACCTTGAAAAGTAAAGAACTGCTGCGTTTTTTAATTCGGTTTAATTTTTTCTTATAGGCCACAGTACCTACTACTAGCGCCGCCATTCGTTTTTTATTAATAATGATAAATTAAAGACGTTTCTACAAAAAATGGATCAGTCAAGAACTCAATACAGATCTTTCAGATTTTTTGAGCTATTCAGGTATAGATAAAATGTATAGGAATAATATCAGGTGAGGTAAGTATATTAGTAATAGCTGTGCCCGCGAACTACGTTTCACCATAAAAATTGTCAAAAAAAATATTATAGAGACTTTTTTTGACCTCTTAAGGCGCTATATCGAAAATATTGGTTATTTTTAATGTAATGTCATAGGTAACTGAGAGATCTTAAAGATCTCAAAGTTAAATATGTGTTTTTTCATATCTTTAGCTAGTCACGAGCAGAACCGAAAACGCGATTTAAAGATTTGCATCTCACTCTAACATCCCAAAACGAAAAGGAGTAATAACCTTGGTGTAATAACAAACATCAACCCTGGAACCCGAAGTGAATACATAGGCATAAATAGGGAAATGTTAGCATAGGTTACTTAAGAGCACTCGTACAATAAGAATATTGCGATAATACAGACATAAAAAAAAAGTCTTTATATATCCATGATGTGTATATGTGTATGTGTATATATAAAATTTTAAACTAAGCTAATTTGATTGAGTTGCGCAACTCACATTAAAATAAGAGTAGTCGTAAGTCTTAATATAATTTAATATTATATAGAATGGATCAAAAAGAAACCTAAAAAAATGAAAAAGGCACGGACCACGAGTCTGTGGAGAGTTAACTATGTATTAAAAAAAATAATAAAAGAAACAGGTAATATTTCAATCAATACTATCATCGTAATATCTAACCTTTAAGCTTATATTTTAACGAAAATTTACTTCGAATTTCTATTATATTTATATCATTTGCAATGCTTTCAAAGATCTTTGGTATTACATACTTACTGTGTAATACCTACTCACTGTGTGTTCACAACTCAACCCCAATCATTCATAACTCAAGTTTTTACAGACTTAATCCAAAACCAATAAATGCTAGTAGTGCACATCCCTATTCTTGGAAAATACTTCGGTAGTTAGGCTTACGACAAAATTTCTAAGGCACTTTACACACGGCAGGTCAATTTCGCCGCGAGCGATATTGCGTCTGTCCGCCATAGTCCTCGGCTGCCCGCGCTATACATTTTTGCCCGTGTGCGTTGGTAGTGTAGGATTCCCTTTGCGCTATCGTTCGCGGCGACATTGACCGGCCCGGCCCGGCTCTGCACGCCCCGTCTCGTCTGCAATGCACCTTATTCTCCTTGAGAATTCGTACCGTTTCCTAGAAAATATATGTATACCTTCTATATGATTTTTTACTAGCCTTGACTTCGCACCGGTGGGTAGTAGTGGACATATTTGTATATACTTACATAGAGGTATACTATCGCGGAGATATCTTCAAGATTTTAGAAGACCTACGATTCTCTAGTACTTATTTAATTTTGGAGTAGGTACCTCTTAGGATTATTTAATTTTGGAGTATTTAATTTTATTTTGGAGTATGTAATTTAATTTATTTAATTTTGGAGTAGGTAATTTTGGAGAAGCAGACCAGTTGAACGTAACAAAATCCTATTTAAAATATAACAAAATCGTCTTTGTAACAGCGGGTGGTCATATTTGTGAGAGAGACACCCCCCCCCCCCCCCCCCCCCACCACCCTCCATATAAATATTCAAATATTAAGTGAGCTATTTCAAGCGTACATTTTTTTATCTATCACCCTGCATTCAAACGTCTTTAAGCTAATAAAAAGAATGGGCGCAAGAAACACATAACCTCAACTGTGATGTGATCGTCAACATAGGATATTGTACTTACATATTTTGATGGCAACAAAATTGTTCAATATCCTTTAATATCCATTTTCAAAGGGGACAGAAATACATAGGGGAAATCTATTAAAGCTATCTGTTAATCATTTCAAAAAATATATACGACCCTGCAACCTTTAGACAGCAGACCTAGACCTAGACAAACATCGAAAAAAGCAACAACAAAAGTGAAAAAACGGTAAACGTTCGCACGCGACTGTACCCGACGACGCTGCAATGGACGGATCAAATCAAAACAAATAGCGACCTAACCGCAGAAATAATAGAGGCGACGCGTTTCCCACACGGCAATTATAATTGGCTAATTTCGCCGGCAGGTGGTGACGCAAGCCAATGCCAAGGCCCAAGCCGTTGACCGCGCGACGCGACGCGCCGGACACACCCGGACGTGTAGGGTTGGCAAAACTACATTCAGTATTATTTACTTAGGCCTTCCACATACTAGACGGTATTTCGTTACAAGATTGAAATCACGGAATACGTCGAATGGTAAATGGAAAACTGCCTTGTGTATGTGGCTGTCCTATACAGCCGCCTCCCAGCTGATTTTGGTCACGGCGGCCAATCTGAACAGAAACTAACCAGGTGGTTAGTTTCTGTTCAGATTGCGTGGGTTTATTATGTGTTTAAAAATGTTTGACCTTACGTTTCGAAAATTGTTATTTGTGGCAGCCCTGTAGAATTGATCCAGTGTAATTTATTTTCATCATATTTGTTTTCTAATTTACAGTCGTTACATTAATATTAATAAACGTGAACTAATACTGAAAGGTATATTTAACGACTGACTTTGAAATCATAAAAAGATGTCATAAAATTTGTTTAACTACTAAAATATTCTGTGATTATGTGATGCCAAGACAATTAGTGGATATTTTCATATCATTATAAATACGTTTTAGACTTTTTAAGAGTATTTCGAAACCACATAAAAAAAGCAGTCACTATATTAATTAACAACATTCGAAAATATGCTATAAAAATAACGAAACTATTTAGAGGTTTAAAGTACATTTTTTTAAACAATTTAAATTGGGGAATATAATTAGGAGATATTAAAAAATTCCAAAGTCGTTGAAAGATTGACAGCAATTATGTAGAAATCATGAATATCTTTGCCATTTCATTGCCATAAAAATTTGAAAAAATTAAAACTTAAGCTCTTTGTAAGTATAGTAATATCACGATTTTGTTAAAAATACTGTTAGAAATTGTAGAAGCAATGGAATAAGTCTACAAATATCCTATAACTGCGCTTGCGTCGTATTTATGTATATTTTGTATACATATAAAAAAATACTTTTACAAAATTGTCTCAAGGCGCATAGTGGTCCTAATGACTGCTCGATCGTCACGCACTGATTACATAGGAGTGAGTGAGTGAGAGTGAGGGGAATATTAAACAAACCTTTACGCGTAAGATGAATTATTTCAATTAAAAATTAATAAAGGCCTTTATTAATTTTAATTTGAAAAATCTAAAAAGACCATCCGCTAGAATATTGTTCACTTTATTTATTGAAATAGAAAGTATATGATTTAACCTAATATTATATTATATTTACGACGCGATTAGGTTTAATTTTAAAATTGAGGCATGTTTGGGTCACATTTTAACCAAGTTTTAATTAATTTATCGAAAAATTAAAAAGACCATCCTCTAAAGAATGCGTTGAATAATCCTCGTAACATATATTTTTTAAAGTTTTTTTTATTCATTATTTATGAAGAGAACCGGTTTTCTCTGCAGTGAGTTTTTTTATGATTGACCCTACTATGTGCCTTAAAGTGGCTGATAAGATGGTGCGGTAATGTCATGTTCTTCGTGATTGGCAGAAATTTTTTTATCTCAGAACGTTACAAATGTTGCGTTCCACCAACGGTGCAGCCAACTGACAGTTCGGAAATGTCTAACTCGTGACCCAGATATGGCATCCTATGAGCCTACCACATACCACTTTATTCTTGAGTTTCTAACTTACCTATATTGATTCACGATCCTTCCAACGTTTAACGGTGCTTCAAATACCCATTCTATTCCACCCGGCTATCAGATCGGCGCGGTGCCGTGCTAATCTGGCCTAATCAGTCACCGTGCGTCCACTTCTAAACATAACTGTCAGGCATACACCTCGGGGCCTTCATACGTACCTACTTACTTGTTCAATAGATCAAAAGTAAGAACAAAACCTATTTATTTCTGTATTCAACTGACTCGTTTCCTTGTGAGGGTTACCTAGTGAAACGTGTAACATTTTCCAACATACGACTTTTTACTCGTGTGAAGATAATTTCTATAATTTAAAAATACATATTGTGGATCATAAATATCATAATCATCAATTAGCATTACTCCTAATGGAATTAAAACTTTCAGCAAAATACAGCCGGAATTGAATCCCCAGGTAAACATGTAAACGGCCGTGGCTACAGTAGGTATGCATAGCAAAATATTGGCACGTTGGAAGCAAATAAATCAATTGAAAACGGAGCAATGACATTGGAGTTTTATTTTGAAACAAGCAATAATATTTTTTTTATACAACTATGTTGACAAACAAGAATACTGCCCACCTGATGGTAAGTGGTAACAGTCACCTATAGATGTGGTTCCTGTAAGATTCGCAGCAAATCCGCAACCCCACAAGAACCACAGTGTACGTTGCCATGCCAACCTGTGACATAAGATGTAAAGTCACTGTACCCAGTAATTTCACTGCCATAATATTTTACCCTTTAAACTGGAACACAGCAATGCAAAGTAAGACGGTGGTACCTATGCAGGCGACTTTGGTACAGTCTCCTTCATAATACGATCTATTGAAAAAAAGTTACTATCGATGAGACTTTACTGGACCAATAGCGACTGTAGGCTTTCTTGTGAATGGCATTAACATTGATTATCGTTCATTAATGTTTGTCGGTGGAGTATACGCCATCATTCTTTGTTTTCAGCCAGTGCTTTGACCTTCGCATACGACATGACGTTTACCTTTTTTTTTATTTGATCTACATATGCTCGTCTTCTTTTCCCTCCTCTTCTCTTTGCTTCTACGATGTTTCTTATGAAGTCGTCATGTCGTATTAAGTGGCCATTAATTAGCATAATGGCGATTTTCATTAATGGTGAAATAGAATTCTTTCAGCTTTTATTTAATTACACCTTATATTGGTTATCGTTGACTTACAAGAAGTCTGGTCTAGACATATGACACTGAATGAACAACTTTCACCACTAACCACTTTTACAAATATTTATATACTTACACAGTTATGTAAAAAATGTCTAGGGTCCTTCCTTTCACTTAGTCCGTGCGGATGACAGATCTATCAGGAAGTGGATGTTTTCAAAATCGTAGGTGGCAAAAAACATCGATATTAGAACATCGATATTAAAACATCGATATTTTCAAAAATGAAACATTGATGTTAGAAATATCGAAGTTTATGAACGATATATCGATGTTTTTATCACCACTTAAATTAATACGTATATACTATTTTTTACGGAAGTAAAACACTATTTTCATTTATTACACATGATACATTTTTTGACAGAAATCAAGTATTGATCAAACATAGTTTTGAGTAATATCAGTAAGTCGAATTTATTTGTTCAGTTAGTAGCTTTTTCAATTTCATAGTTGGATATGTAAAATTTTTACATTTTAGTAAAGGTTAGTAAATAAAGCTAAGTATAGAAAATAAGAGGATAAATTTGTAAAATAATCGAATTATATCATAATAAGATTGAACGATATATAGAAATAATAAATAAAAAACGACACATACCATAAGTAACTATTTTCGTCACCAAATTCTAATAATAATGTCTAATAATAACAACTGAAAATCGGGGCAAAAATTTTACTTTAAGTAATAAAAATAAATAATATCTTGAAACTGACAAGTAGCTCACAGACGGCATGGAAGATGCCTCTATAAAACATCGCTCATGAAGAACGATGTTATATCGATGTTTTGGGTTACAATATCGATGTTAAAACATCGATGTTTATGAACGATATATCGATGTTTGAAAAAAGCGATATATCGTTTGCATCCCTAGGTGGCATACAAAATTGATTCTTTGCTATCGGCCATTTTATTTAGGTATTACTTATTAAACCAGTTCTCATCTCTCAATCTACTTCTCATGACCGCTGCTAGATGTGTATGTCAGGGGAATCCCATTTACGCCCTGCCACTTTGGCAGTGATACATACCCAGTGGTACGGTACACAAATGCATTCCATTTTCCACCTGGCAGAAAAAGGGCATTCTTTAAATCTTCATCGGGAATATCGGGATCGAGAGCGTCGCGCTTCGTCGTGCTGACGCTACCGCCTCTCCATTGCAATTTGCAACGCAACAGGCACCCTCGCGCAGATTACGACCAAAGCACTCATATGCTGATAGAATTTCCACCATTTGTACTGGCAATGGACAATGTACAGCTGGCCGAGAAAGTGGTGTACCAGTTTAGACAAAACTTCACATTTAAACAAAATATCATTAAGATTACCTACCTTGGTAGCTGTCAGTATGCTATTGCAAAGGAAAGTCAACTAAATTGATTTACTTATGACATGGAACTGAATTTCAACCTAAGGGTAGTAAACCACTTTCCCGGCCGACTGTACTTCTCATTACCACTTTTATATGCGTGTCAGGTGAGACCCGTACCCGTACACACCCTATCGCTTGGACCGCGATAGGTAGGTACGAGACACAAAATGTATTTCATTTTCCACCTCGCAATACAAGGCATTCTTTTGTTTGATTATCATCATAAGCTAGTCATCATAAGGATAGTGTTAGCAGTCAGCACTGCGATAGTGCTGACTGCTAACACTAACCTATTTTCATGCAAAGAGCGATTCAGTGCAGATGACGACCAATTCCACATTCTGGCAGAATTTACACCATCCGGACTGACAGCAGATCATGCCAGCGACCAATCTGCCTCGTTTCAATTTTGACGAGGGCTCATAAGTCTGCCCGGCTAGCTATCACTTTGTCGCCTAAGCCTGTCGCAATAACAACAATGTCACAATCATTCTTCGACAGTTAGAGATAAAACAGCTAGTGGCTATAATTAGGGAGTGCGGTTAAGTTCGCTTGGTGGAAGCGTTCACTATCGTCACTTTCCATCAGTTGAGATGACAGATTATTTTTCGTACCACTCACTGGGGGCTGAAGCTCGCACAATTCATAAGTCTTTACAATAATAATATTATAATATTTGTTACAGAGTGCATTTTTATTCGTCAATGTGTATCTCCTTTACTGACCAATACTGCCCACTACACAACCACCACCACGTCTCACTATGATCACTTGAAGCGGTGAGAATGTGTTAGTTATACGCTGCAATAGCGGTCTTTCCACTACACAACCCGTAAATACGACTACACAACCCATCTGCCCATTACACAACCCATCACTACGTCTCACTATGATCGCTTAAAGCGGTAGGAAAGTGTTAGTTATACGCTGCAATGGCGGTCTTTCCACTACACAACCCGTCAACACGACTACATAAGCCAGCCTACTACACAGCGCGTCACCACGTCTCACTATGATCGCTTGAAGCAGAGAGAAAGTGCTAGAGTTAGGTATACGCTGCAATAGCGGTCTTTCTGTTCCAAAATTGATTTCCAAAATCTCATCTGACGATAAGTGATGATAATGCTGAAGGTGGAAGCGAGCTTCACCTGTACTCCTTAATAACTGAAGAACTAGCTATCTTCCCTCTAATTGTCGGAACATAACAATGCTATTTACATTGTTATTATGGCGACAAATTTGTGGCGGTGAGTTCCACTGGGAACGGGGAAAACTGCTACGTCGGGGAACTTAAGAGTGGGAGGCTGTAGCTCCGACCATCATAGCGAGGAAGCCAGGGAAAACTCTGGCCGGCCCAACCGTCGGAGCTACCAGCCCTAAGACACTGCGCTTAAATGGGTACGCAGCAAGGGCCGATGTACTCTGCGACAGCACCTTCTCTTCATCCAGGCCTTCCGGCAACATGAGATCCCCAAACATAACAAAATCACACCCACACATACACGTACACACTTTAATATCTCATTCACACAATATATATGTATATATATATATATATATATATATACACGGTTATTTTTTTATCACCCTGGAAAATTTTAGGGACGCTTCAGGACACATCCAATATTATATAAAAAATAAAAAAAATGAAATAAAAAATAAAAAAAAATATTTAAAAAAAATAAAAAAATCTCAAAAAATGCTGCTCTCAACTAGTGCAGCATTTTTTGTATTTTTTAAAAAATTAATATAAAATTAAGGAGGGGGGTTATTTTTTTTATTTATATTTAAATCATTCTAATATCATGTCGTGAAGCGTCCCTTAAATTTTCCAGGGTGATAAAAAAATAACCGTGTATATATATTACTTTATCTATTTACTTTATATAAAAGAACTGTACGCGCTGCGCACAATTCTTTTTCCTCGGAGGAAACCGGAGTCGAGAAGATGTATCCCATTCGCAGAACTCAACTCCGGTGGAATCCACACTGACACCACCCGAACACCCTCAGCGAAACAAGTGGTATAAAAGCTTCAAATCAACTTTTATTGCGAATAAACAAGTAAAAAAAAAATCACCGGTAGCTTGGGCATTCTCTCGCTGCCGAAAGATCAACTAAATTTAGTTTTTTTGTATATTGTAAAAAAAATATATTAAAGACGATAATACCTAATAAATTCAATCACTTGAGACGACAAGGACAAAGAGCAGATGTGGACGAAATACGCCGCCTAGTAACCCGTCCGCAGAAAAAGTTGTATCGGCAATATTGAAGCCGGGTAATTCGCCGATGAGCGAAAGTTCCGTGGCTCCGCGCCAACCCGTCGAGGGCCGCATTGCGCACGGTGCGGTGCGACACGGCACAGGCGGGAGACGCATTTTTGAACCATTAGAAGTGAATCTTGAATTCGAACGCCAATCATGTTCAAAATTATTCTCTACTGCTCCCAATCTTTAAAGATTTTTGAATCACTCGAATTCAGAGGTGTCGTTAAAAATAAATTCTATATTACATACCGTTTCCCGCGGAAAAAATAAAAAACCAGTACGCAATTACTGATAAATTTTAAAAACCGGCGAGGAACCGCACGTAAACGATAAGTATAAACGTTGAGTGTATTTTACTAGGTAGTAGAAATCAAAAAGAGGTGTGTAGGACCACTCTTGCAGAATTCACGCAATAAATATTAAAAATAAAAACCGACTTCAAAAACACTTAAAAGTTGAAAATGATGTAAGAATGACAACATTAGATTTATATATTGAAGTCGGTGGAAAATTTAATTTTAATTTTAAATAAAATTATGTTTAACCTTAAATTGTTTTAACGGTTTTTAATTTTTGTATGTTTATCTATTTAGTGAATTTAATACCAACTCACCGGAATAACTTGAAAGAATACTACGAGTAAGAGTATTAAGAGTATTTATATACTACATCATCATCTTCATCATTTCAGACAAGAGACGCCCACTGTTGGACACAGGCCTCCTCCAAGGATCTCCATACCGATCCGTTATGCGCATCCAGCGGCTTCTCGCGACCTTCACCAGATCGTCGGTTCACCTTGTGGGGGGCCTACCAACGCTGCGTCTCCCGGTACGCAGCCGCCACTCGAGGACCTTTCCGCCCCAACGTCCGTCAATCCTACGAGCGATGTGTCACTGCCACTTTAGGTTTGCAATTCTTTGGGCTATGTCGGTAACTCTAGTTCTTCTACGGATCTCATCATTTCTGATGTGATCAGGTAGAGAAACCCCGAGCATAGCTTTCTCCATTGCCCTTTGAGTGACTTTGAGCCTTCTTACGAGTATGAGACCCATTGTAAGCGGCCACGTCTCAGATCCGTACGTCATCACTAGCAACTGGCAACACGCACGAATTCTCGTGGACTTAGTTTTCGTCTTTAATACGACATACACGACGTAAAATATACGACATAATGTCGTTTATTTTGACCACTGTCGCACTTGTCAGAGATGGTGAAATAGCGGCCAGGTGAGAGGATAGGCAAAAACTCTTTGTTGAAATTTAAAAAAATCTTCAAGCACAGACAAAGGACAAAGTGCCAAGCAGCACTAACCTAGGCAACATATTAACGCCATAACAATTATCCATAGTGTATGGCGATGCAAATTGACTTTTATTTCTCTCGCGGCCCCTAAATCTAGCTGGAACACGAATAATACCGCAGTAACATTACCATAAAGCGGCCGAGATGGCGCTTCAATGATTCCTTTTTGGCTTACATTGAATCTTATGCCGTAGACAGAAAACAGTCTGCTGATGAGATACCAAGGTTTAAAACAACTCGTACTTACAATGTGTGATGTTGAATATTGTTATGTAGCGATCCATAATATACTAATATTAATAAACTAGCTGACCCGGCAAACTTCGTAACGCCATATTTTTTTATAGATTGACATTATGACGTATGGTCTGTTTGAAGTTATCAACTGCTGGCTTAACAACTGAACGTCAATCTGACAATGTTTTGTTCATATATTGAAAATCTCTGCAAGCCTTCTGTCTCATTAACTCCCTCGCTTTTCATATCACGAGATTTAAAAAAATGGATATTTTTAAAATTTTCTTTTATACAAACCTTATCCTGACAATAACGAACACAAAAAAAAAGAATTATCCAATTTAAAGCACTCGCTCGGCAGTTATGCGCGTACGTACATTTCGGAATTTCATTTTTATTTGCTCTGTTGAACAAATTTTAATGAGGTATGAAGATAGTTGAAGCCCCGAGGAAGGGCATAGGCTTTTATCCCGAATTTTAATGAGCTGAACAGGGAACTCGCGATATTTTGAATTATACGCACACGAAGCGAGCAACACCAAGGTGCAGTATAAGCGCGAACGCACACGAACACGACCGATACCTATTTTGACAAAAGAAAACGAAGCTTACGGAGTTCCACATTGCAACGTACACGAATTACAAAAAGTAGGTCACAAAAAAATCCACGAATCCCGGTCGACCCGATCTATCGGCACACCCCGGACACTCCATACAACGTTCGCAAATCAATTACCTATTACTACTACTTAAACAAATGACGTTCGTACACGCGCAAATGTGTGCGTGGAATCTAGTAGGGCTGAGTGCGCGGCTATCAATCGAAATGACGCGGGAAGTGCAGCGACTGCCTTCTCTTTAACCCGCATAGCGCTGTCTCTGTTATCGCCCGGCACTCACGTCTACTCGTCCGAGCGATCGCGCGCGCCCTTGTTTATGTGTCAGTGATGTCTACAACGAAGTGCCGGGTAGGACGAGGTATTTGAAATGAGTGCGGGGAGGTGAGTGGCCGTTCTGTACGTAGTACTATTATCTATTCTGTGCTATCGGTGAGAAATGGATCGTGCGTAAACGTATGCGCTGACGAATAAGAAATTGGTCACAAAATCGGTCACCGATTATAATTGGTCGTGTACGTTCGCAATAAGAAGCGCTTGTATAGTGGGCGCTACGTCACAGAATAAATAATAGTACTAAAGTACAGAAGGATCACTCTCGAAGAAAAGCCAAGTATGAAAATTTACCTACTCTTACGACCTTCATCTGACTGCAAGGGAAATTGAAATTTATTGCATGACACGAGTGTTTCAATTCCGTTAGGTGTCGTTGACCTGATACCGTACCGATTTGGCGATAAGACCGCAGGGTTGCCACTCACCGATATGCAATTATCGTTACAAAAATTATAGAGAAAAATCTAAATTATTACGTGCGACGCGGCCAGCGTGTGAGCCGAGCGGCAACCTTTTGCCATACACCGGCCCGACCGGTGCACCCGGCCAAACGTACCTAAACTACGGAGTGAAACCCCCTGGTTACGTCAAGCTATACACGTTGATCTTTGGACTGCTTTTATGCGGCTCGTAATAGCCAGGATTACCAGGCGTCCAGATAAAGCCGGACATATTATTATTTAGACTTTTTAGATGCGTGTCTGGCTAAGTTAGACTGTGTCCGGCCTGCCCGGCTTTTGTTAGGCTTTTTAAAATAAACGTAAAAAGCCTAACAAAAGCCGGACGACAAATTTTGATCACTCAAGTAATTGTTCCTGTCCGCGTTGCGTTTTGTAACCCATATAAGAGAAAATAACTGCCATTTTTGATAGCACAGTGTCTCAGTTCTCGGTTCCAAGTGTCAGGTGTTATGTTAATTAAATGATGAAAAGACTTCGATTTACATTGTATAAAATAATTAAGACGAAATATCTCATTACTGAGAGCGTTCGGTTTACCTAAAATATTGTCCTTTTAAGCTGGCTTAACTGACTGGCCTGTCCTGTCAGGCAACACCGAGACTGCTCGGAGATGGCAACCCTAGTAATAGCGATGATTTTCGTAGTGCACAATGTAAAACTTGACCTGGCGAAGTTTTGCTATATACCTATATTACCTACTTATTAATACTAGTAATGAACTTACGCAAAATAACGCCTAATACCAATTATAAAGATACAATGCCTGGGTGACCAAGACCGTCCACATATTATGATACCTGTAAGAAGAAAAGTCAAAATTATTGATGAGACCAAACAAATTGGTACTAATAAGAAAACCAGGGTGGTGATTTCGTAACTCATCGATTAATCGGCAATCGTTATCAGACTGGATGACGTAATGAAGAAAAGCGGAATTATGTTCATTAAGCTATAAGTATTGGTTGATTTATTCAACAAATATAACAAGACTACTCAGACGACGATATTACAAAACGCTTAACATATTAAAAATCAGTTTTAATCAAATCAGAATTATCAAATCTATACGATAGCCGATGAGTTACAAGATCACCCACCAGATCATGCATTATCACAAATACTCCAGATTATAGACCTAAACAGTTCTAAATAAAACCTGACCTGGCTGCATCTTGGGACATCTATTTTACATCTGTAACATTGATCTCAAACGATAATTGCTTCTCAATTCCTTTTTATTTAACTCATTAAATTACTTTAAACCTAAAATTGAGAAGATCATAGGTAAACAGAGGAGCAATCACACTATTTAGAACGTCTGAACCAAATCAGAAACGTTTGCGTTCCCATACATTTGGACAATACCTTGACAACTGTCAGATCTCAAAACATGTGGGAACGTTCGTAAATGGTACAATGCCTCTCATTGTAGCATTGTCTATATTAATAATTATGTCAGCTATAGCACGCCCTCTGAGGTTTGACCCACCACCCTTTTTTTAGGGCGGGGAAATCTCTTTACGATTCTACAAGGGACTGAATGCTGACAAGGCCGCCCCTTGGATATGCCGTTGGATTCGGGTGAAAACCCCATACCTGGCTAAACCACCCTCCAATAACTTCTCCGCCCCCAGTGGAGGCACGCTCGGGATCGGACTAGCCTACCGCACCCCACTACTCCCCGACCGCACCCCTTGGAGACAGGCCCAGCGGTGCGTTATGATAGTGACGCAACGAGCTGGGACTAGCACCTCGAGAGGGGTCACCTAGTTACCCCCCAAACGGGCGACCAGGGAGGGAGGATAAGGTAAAATCTCCCGGCCGGTTGTCCGGACCAGGTTCCTCCCTGGTTGCTTAGGGTGGTTGGTGGTGGTGGCGCCTCCTCCTACCCAACCGTCTGCAGCGGAGCGGGGCGGCTTGAGAGTCCTCCTCCCGCGCCCGCTCTTTGGTCCACCACCCTTTTGTCTTTTGGGAAGGGGGAATCTCTTTACGATTCAACAAGGAACTGAAAAGCTGACAAGGCCGCCCCGAGGATATGCCATTGGACTCGGGGATAAACCCCATATATACCTGGCTAAACCACCCTTCAGCACATTCTACCCCCATAGAGGCACGATCGGGATCGGCGCTAGCCATTCTCCGAGCGCGCCCCCTGGAGACAGGTCCGGCGATGAGCTAGCATCGCTGACCCAAGCGCCGGGGCTACTCTTCGGAGCGGTCGCCAAGTGACATAATGCGACCCCCCAGACGGGCAGGCCAGGGATAGAAAGGACTCCCAACCAGTTGTCGGCCGGCCGGGCCAATTCATCCCCAGCTTGGCCCACCACCCTAACCCAACGGAGTGGTTGGAAACGCCAGTGCTTCGTCCGTCTAACGTTCTCCGTGTCACTAGCAAACCACTGTATCATCATTCATCATCATCTCAGCTCATTTACGTCTCCACTCTCCACCGAGGGACAAGAGCCTACCCTAATTAGTTATGTTTAGGCGATTAGGCCTTTTGACTAAGGCCTGACTAAGGCCACGCTGGCCCAGTGCGGATTGGTTGACTTCACATACACCTTTGAATTACTTCGCTCGCAGGTGTATGCAGGTTTCCTCACGATGTTTTCCTTCACCGTAGAAACGTCAGATAAATGTACATATGAAATTCGTGAAACGAAAAACACATTGGTACATGGCAAGATCGATCGCGGGCCTCCCGATTCTACTCGGGGCACAGTCCAGTGCCGAGGACACAGCGCCACCGTAAATATGACAAAAAGAACAGATCTTTGTCAAAAGTATCAAACAAAAATATCAAAGCTGACAATCAATTAGGTACGATGTTAAACCGAGTAACCGATTGACTCGTTCGTTTTTATAAATCGATGTTTTCACTTAATCGCTTCGATCGTGCGTTACAAAGGCTCAGAATAGATAATAGTACTACGTACAGAACGGCCACTCACCTCCTCGCACTCATTTCAAATACCTCACCCCACCCGGCACTTCGTTGTAGACATGACTGACACTTAAACGAGGGCGCGCGCGATCGCGCGGGCATGGCGACACTTCACGTTCATCGAGTAGACGCGAGCGCCGGCCGATAACAGAGATAGCGCTATGCGGGTAAAAGAGAAGGCAGTTGCTGCACTTCTCGCGTCATTTCGATTGATAACCTCGCACTCAGCCCTACTAGATTCCACGCACACATTTGCGCGTGTACAAACGTCATTTGCTTTAGTAGTAGTAATAGGTAATTGATTTGCGAACGTTGTATGGAGTGTCCGGGGTGTGACAAAGGTTAGCATTATCTATACACGGTTACTGGAAATGTGACGTATGCTGTTATAAGACGTTAAGATGAGATCAAAAGCAACTCATTCATGGCTTTTGAGTTATTCGATATTTTGTTATCATTTAATTAATTGAATGTTTATTTTTTAAATGTTATATTCTTTATAGAAGGATCTAAGATATGACCAACAGGTTACAGGGAAGACATCAGGACGTTTTTCTTCAGTCCGCGTCAAGACAGGCAGCGCAACGATGGTATTGTGGTACTTATTGATAATTCTAAAAAACGACCAATTGCCATCTTCTTTATTATTATTATACACTTTATTTAAAAGGTGGACCAATTATGGTTCAAAAGAAAATTTTCAGAAAAGGGATTTCATATTACATGTAACTGTGTATATGTGCTTTGTCCGGAATACTTATTTCGATTGAAGTGTCATGATTTTCAAAAATTGTAAATGATTGTTATTAAATCGAGACTACTTATCACTACAGCCTAATTAAGCATTGACCAATTTCATTACATAACTCGTAATTTTGAGATATTGCAATAAAATAAATCAATAGTATTAATGTTACATAAATAGGAAATAACTGAAATGGCAACACAAAATACATGTAGGTAGGTATTAGAAAAATATTCACACTCACATTCAGACAGCCGAAGTGAATTTGTCCGAAGATCCTACAGTGAAGGAAAACACCGGGAGGCAACCTACATACATCTGCGAGAAAATGACAAAGGTGTATGTGAAGTCGACCAATCCGCTCTGGACCAGCGTGGTTGATTAAGGCCTAAACACCCTCACTTAGGGTAGACTCGAGCCCCTCCGTGGTGGCGTATATGAGCTGTGATGACGATTAAATGATGATAAGACGAAGAAACGCCAGTACGGAGCAGGACGGAATCTAATCCTTACAAGTGTAAAGTAAAATATAATTGCTAGAAAATGTGATAGTATTATGCAAAGCGTCACATTGTTAAGTGTGCATTCACAAGCATAAAACTATGCTAAACAACCACATACTCAGTCCCAGCCAAGACAGTTGAATAAATCAATGAGTCCAATGCCCAAACTGCTCGCTATGCTTATGAGGCGGGCAATTAAAATGTGGTCACAAAAAGCAATCGTAAAACGAGATTTTCCGATTCTCGGAATGTAGAATCATCGATTTTACAACCGTCACGCGTCCGATCCCAGGCTGTTTGAATCGAGCTAGATTCCTTGAGATGCTCAGGTGAACGCTCTATTTGAGTTGAAGGCCAAGATTTGCTTGGTTAGTTGTTTTTTTTTTATTATTATTGGTACTTGTACATGTATGTTCGCCGGGCTATCGACCTGCCAGAAAAAATGTGAAAATCTGCGCAGTTGCGTTCGGATTCATCGTACGCGTTTAGAATTAAAATGTGCGAGTAATTTAAGTGTTTGGGAAAATAATGAGCGGTAAATACGTTTGTTTATAGCGCGCGCCGCCGACGCTGACTTCTCTCTGGGTGAATTCGATGCCCTTAAACTGAATGTTTAATGCAAACCGCCTGTTTGGTTAGTGTTTTGATATAACAAACGCAATTTTTAAATTCCCGCAATTTCGCGCGGCCCAAAAAATCATAATAAATTTTGGAAATATTAGTGATAACGTTTACTTTACTTACAGCATTGGAAAATGTCAGTGAGTAGGCAGGTAATTGTGATCTTAAGTCATGATTGATCTATATATTACACTAAGCAGCATTTATTTGTATTGTTTATAATAGAAAAACAAGTGTACGTCATCCATCATCATCATATCAGCCAATAGACACTCACTGTTGGACATAGGCCTCCCTCAGGGATCTCCATACCGATCGGTCCTGCGCCTCCCGCATCCAGCGGCTTCCCGCGACCTTCACCAGATCGTCGGTCCACCTTGACCTACCAACACTGCGTCTCCCGGTACGCGGCCGCCACTTGAGGACCTTTCCGCCCCAACGGCCGTCAGTCCTACGAGCGATGTGTCCTGCCCACTGCCACGTAAGGTTTGCAATTCTTTGGGCTATGTCGGTAACGGTGTAGGTGTACGTAATTGTATGAAAATGAAGACTTTTCCTTTTTGAACCGCCTCCGTGGTCTAGTGGTTGAGACCACCGGGTGTTGATCGGGAGGTCCGGGGTTCGATTCCCCATGGGACAGATTTTTCTGCTCGGTTTGGTTGGTGGTAGGGCTTCTGAGCCCTCCTGGCTAGCTATAGCTACCATCGTCTTACCTAAGTCTGTCGCCGTGATAATGTTAATAGCATTGTTGTGTTCCGACAATTAGTGGTCGGAAAAAGAAAAAAATGTGTCTTGAAGACCGATTTACCCTTAGACAAAGACAAGTGCCCAAACAGCAGTAGGTAATTCCGTAGCCATTTGTCGACACCTGGCACTCAAGTCCTTCGTAGACAGGCGGCTCATCGGAGCTGAAGATTTGAATACGCCCTTACTTACTATCCTACTAATCCTACTAATATTATAAATGTGAAAGTGTGGATGTTTGTTACGCAATCACGCAAAAACGTCTGAACGGATTTGGATGAAATTCGGCATGCATGTAGCCTTTGACATGGAAAAGAACATAGGCTACCTTTTATCCCGATTCCTTAAGCAGTTCCCGAGGGAAAATTGAAAATTGTTTACGAGCTAAGCCGCGGGCAGACAGCTTTGAAATTTGGTATGCATGTCACCTATGCTATGGAAAAGGACATGTACTTTATATTCCTTAATGATCTCTCAAATAGTTCCCGTGGGAAGATAAAAAATTGTTAACGAGCGAAGCTTTAGACCCAATTCTGAAGTCCACGCAGACGAAGTAGCGGGCAGAAGCTAGTCTTGCATAAGTTCAGTGTTCGATTTATAGTGGAATGAGTACGTATAACACGTACACGATGTCTGAGGTCCAATTGACATCATCACATTGTAATGAAAAAGATTAAGAAGTGTATATAAAATTTTTCATAGCATAAAAAATATTTAAAAAATCCCTATGTTTCTGTGCTCAGAACCTGGGGCAATGGTCGCTTAACCTTTGAATCAGAAGTGATTGCGCCGGATTGGGCAGTGCACCGATTTGGCCAGCGCCTTTTGCGGCCGACTTCATAATAGGAGCTGATGCTATCGTACACATGCCCAGCTAATCACAGGGACAATCGCCCTAATGCCATAAATCTATTCTAATTTGCACATTCATCTGTCGCTGATCACACGGGGCTACGGATAGTTAGAAAGTTGGCAAACAAGCACACCGCCCACCTGATGGTAAGTGGTAACAGTCAGTCACCTTTAGTACATGTGGCTCTTGTGAGATTCGCCGCAAATCCGCAACCCCCACAAGAATCACAGTGCATGTTGCCAACTTGTGACATGAGATGTAAAGTCACGGTACCCAGTAATTTCACTGCCAAATCTTACCCTTCAAACAGGAATACAGCAATGCAAGCACTGCTGCTTTGCGGTAGAAATAGGTAAGAAGTATTCCTGTGAATACTTTCCCCAAAGTTCATGACGAATGTTTAGTTCTTACGAACTAAGCATTCGTCCTCAGCTTTCGTCTAACCTACCATATGGTAGTAGCAGGCATCTTTTGAAAGGTTGATCAAAATATTGAGCCAAAATTTACTTATCTATACTAATATTATAAAGAGGAAAGATTTGATTTTTTGTTTGTTTGTATTGACTAGGCTTCGAAACTACCGAACCGATTTTGATGAAAGTTGGTATAGGGATAGTTCGAGACCAGGGGAAGGACATAGGTAATTTTTCTACGGGAAAAGTTAGTTATAATGCGAACAAAGTTACACACGGTCAGCTAGTCTTTAATAATTTGATTTCTCGTGAGAAATATTTTTAAGACACTGTCACATTGATGAAATCATATATTTTGTTTTATTCTTATGTATTTTGGAAACCCAAAATGGGTCTTTCCTTAATAATTTTGAAATAAATTTGACAGCTGTGTCAACTAACACAGTGATAAGTTGATTTAGTTTTCAGCAACTCAATTCATAGTTAGCATTAGATTTGACAGCTTGTTAGTTCATTTTATCGCTGAACAGCCTTTCGGAAGCGTCGGTGGCGCAGTGGACTCGGCACTTGCCTCCCAATCGGGGGGTCGGGGTTCGAGACCCGCCATGTACCAATGTGTTTTTCGTTTCGAATTTCATATGTACATTTGTCTGACGCTCCTACGGTGAAGGAAAACATCGTGAGGCAACCTGCATACATCTGCGAAGAAATTCAATGATGTATGTGAAGTCGACCAATCCGCACTGGGCCAGCGTGGTTGACTAAGGCCTAATCACCCTAATATAGGGTAGGCTCGAGCCCATCGGTGGGGACGTATATGGGCTGTGATGATGAGCCTTTCGGAAACTGGGTGTTGGCCTCGCAGAGCCGCACGGCCCTAGTGGGGACGCGCCTCTAGGTAACAAGTGGTTTACAATACAGTTAAATAAAAGCACACCTTTCCAGGGTCCTAAGATTTGGTTTACCTACTGTCCCCGCTTGACCAAAGCGCGCGCGCGCTCTGCCTTCCACAGAGAACTTCGAGTTCGAACTTCGTAACTTTGCGGGCTTAGAGACATGAGTATGTGCTTAGAGAGTAGCCCTTCGGTTGCCATTTAATCATTTTCACCAGCGACCGTGTTTCCAAGTCACGTGTCTACACACGGCGCGCGCGCTGTAATCGATTTCTTTGGTATGCGGCGTAAACGAAGCATTCCGATCATTCAGATTTCAGTAATAAAAACCTTTCTCATAATCGTAATTCAATACGTGCAACGTGTATTTGACAAGGTTTTACATACCAACCATTTAATGCTGCGCAGGTTGAATGTTTGTACCAATTAGTATTAACAAATCTATCGAAATAAATTGTCGAAATGTAGGTTACGACGAGTACCTATAACTTCAGAACGACCGCGCCAAATTAGATAATTCTTTTTTTTTGTTGTGCTCTTTATTGTTAGGGCAAGGTTTCAAAAGAAAATGTTTGAAAAATTATACGAAAATATTTAAAGATGAATTTAAAAGTAAGTGACAGATAAAATTATTATAATAATACTTTATTCGCTGCTTTACAAATCAAAACTTAAACTATTTAAATTAATACCTATATGCGGCAGCTAATCAATAGCTTTAAGATATTATAAGCCAGTGTTAATTTTATTTTAGGAAGCTGTTAGCTATCCCAAAATGTAAAAAAATAAAAATAAATAAATATTACAAAAACGCTCGTTAAAATTACATCTACGAGTAAGTTAACGTCGACAGCCGTAGTAGTATGATCTGTTTTACAGCTGGCAGACAAAGATTTAAATATATTCAGTCCAAATCAATTCAGTGTAATTAACAGATTGATATTCAGTCGAAAGGTATCAGAGATTTAGTTTTTATTATTCGTGAGAAGCCGGGCCGGGTGGCTAAAAAAATACCTAAACAAAATCTACTCACGCAATAATAACATTGATTTGCAGAAATGCTTGTTTTAGGGTAGTTTGTAAGTTAGTGCTCGCGACAAGCTTTTATATTAGGTATCAAAAAATTGTGTCATGTAATAAATTGAGAGGTTTTATTGAATTTAAAGTTGATTTTCCTATTTATAGAGCATTGAATAAAAGCTTGTTTTTGAAGATGTTTTATGACTGGTAATTTATTTTATATTTTTTAATTATCACTGGACATTATTAGCTTCTAGGCAGCTAGACAGGTTGCAAATCAATAATGCTATTGACCGTAATCTCGCCAAATTACATTTGGCCCAAGTGAAGCCCTTTTTTAAGAAAAATATACAGCATACTTAGCAACTCAAAACAACTTTAACCTTACTCAAAATCTGTCACGGTCGGGTTCCATTTGACAGTCAATGTAGTGTACTCAAGTGTTCTTGAGTTAATAACACATCGAGCACACTTGCACTACGAAAACCGCTACTACTCAGCCCACATGAGTAGTCCGATTGATCCGAGGGCCAATCCTACCACCAGTAACCCACGGTTGAACCGCAAATAATCCTGAGTCAGACCAATCAGAGGGCCTATTAGCGATCTCAGGGTTTTGCAAATGATATCATATGATATCATAGTGCAAAACGAAAAATACGATTTCCGGTCAGATTTTTTATCATTTCTTCATTCTTTAATGGCGGCATCATTGAAATTATGCCAAAGTGATGATATCATTGGAGATCGGTAATACGAAATGCAGCATTTCATGACTTCTTTTTCTCAAATTTATACCATGTCATACAATGAAAGATCCATAATTGGCCTGCTGATCGCTACACTATCACGTCATCGAACACTTTACATTCGGTCCGGTTGTTACCCTTTGGCTACGGAACCCTAAAACACTGACCAAGTGCGAGATAGGTTCCATACAACAATCCTATAAATTGTATTATCGAGACGGTAATCAGGCCTCGTTTCTTGCCAAATTTCACGATTCTACGTCAACGGCAATAAGTACCCTATCGACCTTATTATAAAAAGGACATTGCTCTGCGTCCATACATTGTTCGCCCCAACACCAACAGCAGTGAAAAAATGCTTTTCGTATAATTAGACACTAGTAAATACTGTACGTCCACATCAATTGCTACGGACAAGCTTTGAAGTCGAATTATTTATCAAAATGAATCAGATTTTGAGGTTAGTTGAAGCTACACTTTATTTCATTAGAGCAATACACATAGTCCATACCTATACAATTATTAATAAAATAATTATTATTTCAATCAATCAAAGAACGTTATTATAGTCACGTAGTAAAAAACAAGAAAACTCGAAATTATAAAGCAAGTCACAAACACAACAAACTAACAAGCGACAGCGCGTGAGTAGTCAATTGACGTGTCCTAATGTTGTAAATTATGAAAAAAGATATGAAAAACATAATGTATACAAATAAAAATATGTCCATACCTACATAAAATCGACTCAATTCCATTCAATCAAGTAAAAGTAACAATAAACATTCGTTTATTTTTATTCATTTGGTTTTGTTTCTGAAAGTACTTTATAATATTTTTGATTTGTCCGTTGAATAAATATATTTGTAATGAGTGTTATAAAATATGCATATAATTATGGCGTTAATCAAATCTTTGTTGGTCGTGGGGCGATTTTCGACAATGTCCTTTACTCCTTGCATTAGTTACTTCCTTCGTGTTTTGTCTTGTTTCCGCACATGTCGGCTGTCATATGTCAAAGCAAGACAAAACACGGAGTAACTAATCCGAGGATGATCCAATGAGTAACATTTTTATTAATAAGGCCGTTTAGGTTTTGTTATTGTTAAAACATATATATATAACTGTGTGTGTGTGTGTTTGTGAATGTTGCTTATAATAGTAGTATGGTAAATATATAAATGTACACCTCATCCCGCATCTACTTAATTTTTCACTTCCGCTAGGGTTGGCTGGAAGAGATCTCTTCAAGAGATAAGCTCGCCCTTGTACATGTTAGTTGTATACTATGTCTATATTTGAAAAATGTGTGTACAATAAAGAATATATAAAACATGCGTCATAAACGGTACATATTTAAATCGTTTGACTTACAAATATGTGTTATCTCACAGCTGAAAGGGACCATGGACCCGAATGTTTAATATAATTTCAGTTTCGATATCTGTACGCATTACGGAGATTAGGTCTTGATTGACAGACAGATGGGTGACGGGGTGATCCAGTAAGGGTTCCACGTCTTTTTTTAACCTTAAAAAGAAAAAAATACGTGTGCAATATTTTTTTTATCAGCCAGACGGACTTAAAAAAAAGTCCGCATCCGCATCTTGGAGACGCATTTTGAAACAATAGAATTCAAATTAGGTATTCCAAATTGTAAGATTCGCATACGAATTTACAAATTCACTATTTTTGAATATTCATTCCGTGAATTCTGCATCTAGTGGTCTTACCCACTCCTTTTTATTTATAGCGTAAACGATCCGTTTTACATGCGATTCATCGCTAGTTTTTTTAATTTATGACTTATTTTTGCCACGTTATTGGGTACCGGATTTTATTTTTTCTGCGTGTAACGATTTCTAATATTGACTTTGATTTTAACGAAAACACTGCCTGCGACTGATTCAAAAATCTTTAAAATTTGGATCAGTAGAAAATAACTTCGCACGTGATTTGTATTCATGTTCGAATTCAAGATTAATTTCCAGTGACTCAGTAATGCGTCTCTTGATGACCCATGATCAGCCCCTATTCACAACTGTTGGATCGCAGTTTCGATTCGGGAAGTCGCGTCTCATCTCGCTCAGACGCGCCACAATAAAAAAGACAGGTATAGAGATTCCGTCATTGGATTGTTTTCCGACAGCTGTGAATAAGGGGCCTGGTAGACCCATAGAAACCATTCTGAGCGTCGTCGCCTGCGCTTAGCATAATGTGTGCTAAAGCACTGTCTTCAAACGATGACCCATAACTTAACCCTTCTAACAATAGTTAGTTAAATCGTACACATGCAAATGAATGAATGTGGAATGTTGCGAAAAGAGCCTTTTTAGTGTTGTTCGTGGGTACTAAGTACTAAACTATACTAAATTACCGATAACTAAGTCAAATAGAGTCGTTCGCAGAAGTTCACTATTGCACACATTACAAAATTATAAAATGTTCTTTTCGAAATAGTGTTTTTGACACAGTTGCTCAAAAACAAATAAGTACCTACCTAGTAGCTGTATATCGTGCGATTCGTACGGAAAGTTGGTCACCTCGGACTGGAGCGAAAAGTTTACAAACTTTTTGAAATTCACTCTCACGGCATAATGGAAAAAAAACCCAAGCCGGAAGTAAATGAAATATGGCTCATATTGTTGCCATAACATTTAATTGAATATTAAATAGTTGGCATTATTAAAATCGATGGCTAAATGTCTCATTTTGCTAATTGTTTTTATAAGGAGTAAGATTTAAAAAAAAATATATTTCCATTTGTATATCTTATCCTCTTTTTAAAAGAATTATACAAATAAATGACGACATCCGTTTACTATTAACGCAACGCATTTCAAATTAAGTCGACGACATCGCGCGCCATAACAACCAACGAACGTAAATAATTAAGAGGGTTAAAATTATCGAACGGTACAGTGTGGCAAGGTCGCTCGCCTCGGCCGAGCAGGCGAGCCGAGCGCAGTCGAGCGGCGCCGACGGGACACGAGCCTCGCCCGCCTCGACCCCCGCTCAGCTCAGCTCAGTACGCGCGGCGCGTCTCCGTCGACCGCTAGCCTGTGCCTCGCGCGTCGCTCGACGCCACAAACTCGCAATGGACAGAAATCAATGCATCAGGCTCATCACGCTGTACAGCGAGCACAGGTTCCTCTGGGACCCAAACGATCCAAACTACCTCAACAGGGTGCGGAGGGACCAAGCTTGGAAGAAGATAAGCGAGGAGTTAAAATTAACCATTGTTGAGTTGAAGAAGAAACTCGAGTCGCTTTTGGGGTCGTATCGGCGGGAAAAGTCGAGGGAGAAACGAAGCGCGATCACAGGTGAGACGAGGATAGATGTATGTATATTACAAACGCCAAACTTAGGATGCCTTTGGCAGCGCGAGACGAAATGCTAAAATTAGCCTTAAATCGATAACATTACGGTTCATGATGTCTTGACTACTGGTTCCTACCGGTCGGCTTTCTGTGCATTCACGGCACGGCAGATTTAATAGTGGCACTAAATCATACTGTCAATGTTGTGTCTATAACAAGTCTAATGGATTTTTATACAAGGCGTTTAATGGTTTAATGTATCTAATGAGTTGTATCGGTACTCTTTTCATCCAACTTTGCCCTGTTGTGCATTAGATAATGAAATAAATATAGGCAACTACTGCACGTAGGTATCGAGTAGATAATTATGTTGTTTATAAATTACTTAATGACTGTATATTTTTCAACAAGAACATATACTTTTCAAACAGCTCATTCAGATAATAATAATATCAATATGCCCGAACACAACAAAGTTATTAACATTGTTATTGTAGCTGTACACTAATTACTATTATACAGTCCAACTAAAACAAGCAGAAAAGCTTCTGCCCCCGCGAGTAATCGATCCCCGGACCTCAGATTAATACCAGGGGCCTTATTCTACTAGAGTTAGTGCGTTTATTTGTAGCGGGTCAGTAACGCTTCAACAGCATTGCTTTGTGAGACAGTTATTGTAAGTTAACCAATGACTAACGACCGGTCAATATCCTATCTATCTGTGGATTTGCTTACTGGAGATAGAATTTTAACGTATTTTGTATGGAGCTAATGTCAAATGACTATCGCTAGTCGTAAAGCATTTGTCACTATTGCCTTGTCAAGAAATTGTAGTATGAATATAGTAAAAGTGACAAAAGCAGTTTTATTAAAACGCCATCAAAACACGATAACAACGTTAAGGTTAGCAGAATTAGGCCCCAGGTCTCAACCACTAGACCAGGGAAGCCGTTAAAAGTTAATGTGCCGAATTTCATCCAAATCCGTTCAGAAATTTTTAATAAGTAGGTACTAACAGTGTTGCCATAAAAGTGCCTAAAGAAAAATACATTTATCTTTCAGTTCCTGCAGAGTCGGTCTTCGAAGAGACATATGTCTCCTCTCGGACAGTCGTCAGGAATAGAGTAACAAAGAGGAGTCATAGGCATATTTCCCCTTCTTTCTTTACTCCTGGCGACCTGCTGCCTACTACGTAACCAGTCTCTCATACAACAATTTCCTTTACAGGATACAGAGCATACAAATCGCGTTGGTACGCATACAAATACTTCAGCTTCATGCCGCGCAGCAGGGAACCTTGTGATGATACTGGCAATGTAAGTATAGGGTACAGGTAGAATCACTGTTCTGAGCAAGGTGTATTATTGTAAGTATTGTAACCATGCTACGAAATAGTTTCCATTGGGAGCAGTTCTTTTTCTAATCAGACTAGTTTGCTATGAATTACACCGTTATGCAACATTCTTAATATGTGCGGTGTTGTCTTAATTGAGAAGAAATGGATCGGGCGAGGAAAGTAAGACATAAATCTTATTAAGAATATAGATACTGGGGGAGACCTATCCTGAAAAGTGAGAAAAGAAAGAAGCCGGTTTCAATACGTTACCTTTTTTCTACTTTCTAATACTGAGACATTGATTTTAGACGTTTTGCGTCAAAGTCGTTCTGCAAGTTAGGCCTTTTGATCATCATCTTTCGATTCCGAATCTACCTTCAGAGGAGGTTTAGCCGGGTATTAGGACATCAGCGGAAGAACCGCTGGTGGTTCCAAATCTTACGGCAAACTCAAGTGGGAGGCCTAGTCAACTTAGCCCCTTGGCATCGTAACAGTAACCCCCGCCACAAAAAAGGTCTTTTGATCATAATCGAAATAAATTAACATTGTTTATATTAACCACTGTCCGACTAAGATCAGTGACAATGGTATTATGTCGTTGAATTAACGGTAAATATATTACAGGAGCTAAAGAAAAACACCGACGAACCAAAGGCACCAAAGCCCGATAGCGAAAAACCTGTCGAAACACGAGTTAAGAGTAACAAAAGGACCGCCAGTACTCCACAGCCCGTTCTTCAGCACAGACACAAGCGGGCCAGGACAAGCTCACCGGGGGAAAAGTCTGAAGCCGTGCCCAAAGCTATGCGGTTCCTCCAACAATGCGCTCAGTCATCCGCACTCAAGGACCATTACACCACATTCGGCCATTACGTAGCCAACGAACTCAGAAAGTACGATCCCATAACTCTGGCGCACGTTAAAAACGCGATATGCGGCATCATTTTCCAGGCTGACACTGGGAAGTTTACGCACTTCCAAAACACCGTGGAGGCGAACGAGCTAGGAAACTCCATACGACCCGACAGTTCTACGTCGAACAACTCCAGTCCTGCTGCGTCGCCGAGACACGTGTTTGAGGTCGAGGTGCCTCAGTCCCCGATAACACATAGGTCGTCCAGAAGCCGATCAAGGAACGCGTCTATCGACATTCCTTGCACTACACAGACGTTGGACATCGACTTCGTGAAAACTGAAGTGGAGGAAACTACGGAATAGTTGAATTTGCAAGAAGTTATGGGTCTGCCAAAATTTCAGTCGGTATTGCAAATTACTAGATTTCAATTTTTGCCGTGATTCTAGATCTTTTACGTTAAGATATTTTACCTAAACGTTTGTCGTAAATCGGTTTTATTAATAAATAAATTTCGTCGTTTTCCAAAATGGATGGATGTAATGGAACATTAGATGCAAACTCATACGGCCGCACCAAATTTACGTTTTACGAATTCGTAAAAGTAACAATATAAATACGTAAGAATTGCACCATAATCTAGTTTCAATTGTAGTTTTATGTTATCCTTTACGTTTAAAAACGACCCATTTTTAGGTATTAATTTGTTAATTTTTCCGAAATCGTAAAACGTAAAACTTGGTGCAACCGGCTGTAAGTGTTGCTCCTGAACACAGCTAATTCTTATTAGCAATAAGTATAATTATGAACATTAAAATACCAAAACCCTTAAAGGACCCTTATGATAAACTTTTTTAAATCTTGCTTCAGTTAAATTATGTTTTCTGTCGTTCGAGCTTGCTTATGAAATTTGGTTTAATTTAGAAAAATACAAACCATAGTTTAACTAAATCAGGATTTAAAAAAGTTGGTTAATAAGGGTCTAAAGTGTTTTAAGGAAGCGATATCAAGTAAAACAAGACTTAAATTGTTCATAGATTATTTCAATTTTGGTTAGGATTTAACAAATGCCAATGCTTGTTAAACAATAACTTCGATGATGATTGATTACATATCTAATCTTGTCGTAATAAAAATATTTTAAATAATGGTGTTTATACTCACTGCATAAGAATTTGAATGAATGAATATTGCATAAATAAAAAACAATTAGACACCTATCAGAAACAGACACTTAAGGCGGTTCTATTGCTAAAACGACGATTTCTGCCAGGGAACCTAAGAGCATAGGAAAACGTGTAAAATATATATAAATATGTAGAATAGTATACAATAATAGTTTTTTTATACTACAAAGTTGGCAAACAAGCATACTGCCCACCTGATGGTAAGTGGTAACAGACACCTATAGTACGTGTGGTTCCTGTGAGATTCGCAGGAAGCCTGCAACCTCCACAAGAACCACTGTGTACGTTGCCAACTTGTGACATAAGATGTATCACGGTGCCCAATTACTTCACTATCGTATCTTACCCTTCAAACCGTAACACAGCAATGCAAGCACTGCTGCTTTGCGGCAGAAATAGGTAAGACTGAGTACCCAAGCAGGCGACCCTGGTACAGAGTCTCCGTCCGGCCTCTAATCCGTTCCCACATCACCTTTGTAGTTTTAATATACCAACTCAATCTGCTTGACAAATCCAATTTTAAATTTAATCAATTGTCCTCTTACAAAATGGACTTGGACTACCCAGCCCATAAATATTCCCCAACCGTAAGTATCGAATACACCAAGCGAATTGATCGTACGGTGTCGGATTGACAGTATATGATGACCACACAGTCCCCGTAGGATGAACATCGAAACATGATAAATCGATATAAACTGTCAAAATACACTCATCAACTTTATCTAAGGATATTTTATTTAACCTTTTTTTCAAGTAGTATAAGTCAACATATTAAAAATATTGACAACTTATGTGCATTTTTTCAATGTAAGTATTGCTTTAATTATAAACTTTCGTCATTTCATTGAATAAATTTAAAAATTATCGCTGATACTACATACATTAAATGTAAATAAAATATCCTTAGATAAAGTTGATGAGTGTATGTTGGATATAATGGCTTAAACAATTCTCAAAATAAAACAAACTCAAAACTTCAAGATAACAAAAAGATCCAATTTTTTTCAACAGTTTATATCAATATATCGTTTTCTCATTATCGTGTTTCGATTGTCAAGCTAGGGGGGCTGAATCTTCTCGTGATGTCGGTAGTGCCAACCGACTAGTTATCCTGCATTAAAAAGGCAACATTTCTCCTCAACTTAAGAAAAACCCATATCCAACATGGGAAGTAGTATACGAGAAACTAGACCACATACGCAGCACTTAGCACATCCAGAACAGCTGACCACAGTCAGAGCGCTGTCTAAAAACAAAACAAACCACAATCAGGCAGCTCCCAAAATACTTGACCGCCGTAAACTTCGCGTACAAAGCGAGTCAACCTTCAATTTCAAAAAAATCGGCTTCGTCATCGTCAAATGTAATGGCGGCTGATAGCCTTGTCGGGTCGTTGCCACCAGCCTAGACAGTTCCGTCAGTTCCGTCGGCGATCACATGCTAGCACAATGGACGAGCCGAAAACCTACAACTTTCGAATGCATTTTGAAATAGGGTTGTCGCCTCTAGTAATATAACTTTGACCTAAAGACAAAAATTTTTGTAATCAATCCACAAGCGGTATAATAATCCACACTAATATTATAAATG
This sequence comes from Schoenobius gigantellus, assembly GCA_963935595.1. NCBI lineage: Eukaryota > Metazoa > Arthropoda > Insecta > Lepidoptera > Crambidae > Schoenobius > Schoenobius gigantellus. The sequence continues at coordinate 5,279,297 of OZ012555.1, read as the reverse complement.
CGAAAGTAACTCTGTCTGTCTTTCGCGTTTTCACGCCAAAACTACTGAACCAATTTAAATGAAATTTGGTACACACATAGTCTAGAGCCTGAGAAAGGACATAGGCTACTTTTTAAATGCGTAAAAAGGGTTGTAAGGGGGGATGAAAGGTTGTATGGAAGTATTGTCAAAACCACCGAACCGATTTAAATGAAATTTGGTGCACACATAGCCTAGAGCCTGAGAAAGAACATAGGCTACTCTTAGAATAATGCGATATTAGCGACTTGCTGATAATAAGTGAACTCCACGCGGACGAGGTCGTGGGCAACAGCTAGTTAAAAAACAAAATAAATAAATAAAAATAAAATGAAACATCAGTGTAGCCTGAAAAGAAGATTTCTTCTACATTTGTGACTTTGCGTTTCCTTTAAAAATCCTTACTAATATTTGATACTCTTTCCCGCAAAAACTACTCAATGGATTTGGATGAAATTTTGTAGGTAGACGGATTACGACAGGGATTAACATATAGGCTACTTATTATCCCATAAAATTAAGTAGGTCCCGCGGGAAAGTAGATTTACATTTTTTTTTTACTTTGAACGTTTAAAGCGAAACACAGTTCGCAGGCACAACTAGTGTGAAATATATTGGAAAAAAAATACTTTTAATTGTAGTTAACTCGTTATGGACAGTGTGAATAAAGTCTACTTTTGCTTGAAAAAGTACCTACAAAAGAGATCAATGCACTTAAAATTTCTACTACTAGTCATGGAGTAAAGTCGGTATGTTAAAGACGCGGGTTGTATTCTCGTTATTTGATTTATACATCTATACATACATACAAATAAATAAAATTCAAGTGTCTGTTTGTAATATCAAAATAACAAGTTTTTACTAAATGGGTATGAATGTATATCGGATATCGGATAGGACCAATAACAAAAACACAATTTAAAAAATGTTTGTCTGTGTGTCTGTCTGTTTGTTCCCGCTAATCTCCGGAACGGCTGGTCCGATTTTGACGATACTTTCACTAATAGGTAGCTAATTATATAAGGTATAACATAGGCTACGTTTTATCAAGATCTTAAAAAAATTGCCTACAAAAATCAATGTGCTTCTAAAAGTTACTAATTCCACGCGGACGAAGTGGCGGGCACAGCTAGTTTTTTGATAAGATTCGTATTTAACAAAATGAAAACGAAATTAAACCAGTTAGGTATTCCTCTAAGAAACATCAGTAAAGTCCAAAATTTTATTGAAAAATTTGTGATCGAACATTGGATTGAAGTTTCTTGGAGAAACCATGGTAAATATCTGAATACCTATGGCATGTCGTCACCGATAAAATAAGGTACCTATCGGTTACATAGCATCGTAAGATTTTAATCGATGTCAATGCGTGAAAACCATTGAAAACCTAACCTAATATAACAATTAGAAGGGAGTCACAAATTCTAAATATACGTACCTACCTACTTACTTTTATTATGTCTTTGATAACGCCTAATAAAATACTCGTATTTAGGTAGGTACTTTCAGATTAAAATCTACTAGGCATTCTCGTTCCTAAGTAGGTTTTACTTTAGTCATAGTTTAAGGGAAAGTCGATGAAATCGTATCTTTTTAAACGATCCACGACACTGGCAGTTAGGCACCTACACACATAAAACGCTACGTGAACGTAAGCAAACCTAACAGATGTGAATTAGTTTTCAATAACAGCTCGATCGAGGGCCGAGGCACATGTTACGCAACGCCGACCCAACAAAACTAAAGTCTCGGGCTAAAATAGCACCACTCGTTTATTCCCGCAAACACTCGATTCGATCGCAAATAATCAATGGCATTTTTTGCCCGTGACATTGACATTCATAGCTGGCTCGCTTGAACTCGGGCAAGGCGATGTTGTGACGCTCGATATGTTTTGAGCTGTGAATGGGAGTGCATGAGCTATGAGCTGCCGGCAATATACGTATACATATTACGTTCTATCCTATTACCTCGTAAAGTTCCTTTTGATTTGATTACATCAATTTCAGAAAGCCAAAATACATCGTTACTAGAAAATTAATACATCACACGATTCAGTGTTGAAACAGAGCGTGTAAATCGGGACACACATCAACACTGGGACCTTGATAGGTCATTAGCTCGGACCTAGAACATGACGTCACGTGGCAACCAGAGCTGCGGGAAAAATCAAAACAATGAATCACTTTGATAGCAAAGTAAGGCACACATCTAAATAAGTCAACTGACAGCGTAGAGTAGGCATTATTGTTGTTTCAGTAATTAATACTTGTACTTACAATATAAGCGTAGCGTAGGGTTGTCAAGCGTACGGATATGAATTTTCGCTTTTTAAACGACTCCAATAAGGGGGACGTACTATGTTCGACTGTATCTTTTTTATGTTCTAATCGGAAGAGTCATGAGGTTATCTCTTTGTCACCAAATCAGGATTCGATGATGGAATCCCACGAAAAACGTGCTTCGTGGTTTTTTCTAAGGCTATTCAGGTGTTTGCGTCTGGAAGTCATCATTTCATGTTACTGAGCTGATAATGCAATGTTTTTGTGGTTTAGGCGTTAGAGGATAGTTCTTTTGATATAGTGGTAACGTATTGAGTTATTGACGAGTTATTGTATTGCTTCAAGTGAAGCTGATAGCGGAAACAATTATGTTGCTAAGGAGTTCGGGAATAATTCTTTTGATGATTTTTGCCTCGGGTCAAATTCTGATTCACTTAAAAGATATAAAACATATTTTACTAAAAACCGACTGTGAAAACACCAAAAGGGTAAACATTTTAATAAAAATATATAAGTACAACAACTTTTAATATTAAGTTCGGTGTCAAGCGATAATCTCTTAGAAAATCTCAAAAATGTTAAAATTTGGTAAAAAATGTACTTAATGTTATTGATTCGGTAATTTTGACGTTTTTAGGGATTTAGAATTGAATTGAATAATTTAGAAATTGAGCTCCTGCGCCTCTAGGCCGTCTAGGCAGTCATGTACGCGATTATGGTCTCGCGCCCACTCATAACCAAAAATCTCATAACCAATACGTAAAGGTCCCACTCATAACTGCTGATGTGAGAAGACGAAACTCATAACCAACACAACTACACAATTATGTACAGTCGCTTTAATAATTACTAACAACATTAACAAAAAGGGTGAATAATATTTCATCAAAAGTAAAAAGCTTTGTATAAAAGATATATTTTCATCAAAATGAAAGTAAAAAACTTGGTATAAAAGAGGTGTAAAGAAGCATCTTGCTGGTCGGCAAGGTGAGGGTAGCTATTGCGTTGTGTAATATCTCTCCCGCATTAAAATTAGACAGCACAAACAATACAGAAGACAAAATGTATTTTTTTTTCAAAAATCAAACCGACTTCAAAAACACTAAAAAGTTATAAATAATATAAGAATACTAACATCACACTTTTATATTGAAGTTCGTGTCTTTTAACTAGTACTTATATTTTTTAAGATTTTCCAGATTATTTATGAGTTTTTGGTGTTTTTGAAGACGATTTTATTTTTTGTAAAAAAAAATTCTTTTCAATCCTTTTAGTTAATTTAAAACCTTACCCTAAATGTAACAAATACTTTTCTGAAAACCGCATCAAAATCCATTTAGCTAAACGCGAGATAATCGCGGACAAACATACATACAAACATACAGGTCAAACTGAGAACCTCCTTTTTTAACCGACTTTGAAAAAGGAAGAGGTTCTATGTTCGACTGTATCTATTTTTTTGAAGTCCGTTAAAAAGGATCTGCTTATTTCATAAATGAAATTTCTTCCAGCAGACCTGCGAAAGGATAAATTGTAATAAGTATATTAGAATTTGCGTGTATAGCAGCTTAAAAGGCGATCAAATACATAGTAAAAAAATATATAAAAATAAAACCATACTAAGTATATAACATACTAAATAAAAAATATGTAGAAATGCCTATTACACAAATAATATGAATATTATCATAATTAGGACTTGGATAGATAGTATTCTCTTATGCGGCGCTTGAAAGAGTAGATGAGATGTAGCTATCAAGACAAACTAGTTCTCAATCACTTCTCAAAATTGTTTTTTTTGTTGAAGATGTCACAGAGAGAAACTATTTATGCCTTCCTCGCACTAAGATTTGTTTAGTGCTTACCTGTGGTACTTACTACCGTTGGTACTACTGCTAGTATAGTACTACGGGTATTTTTTGTTGCCCGATCGCGGATTTGGTGACATAAGAGACTAAATGAGAACTATACCCCCTCAAACAAAAAAAGAATTTCCAAATCGGTTATTAAATGAGAGAGTTATGAGGTAGCAAACGTAAAAAAAGAACATACAATGGAAATGATAAAGAAGTCGGTTAAAAAATGAAATGACTCTCAATTAAAAGTTGCGTTAAAGTTGCTTTTAAAATAGTTTTATTAAAGCGTTCCTTAATTTCTTCAATATAATATAAATATTAAAACCGATAGTTACCCACATGGTGTTCTTTGATTGTCAAAGATAATAAGTAGTACTACAGGCAAAATTAATCACCCGTAGTACTACCGGACACGTGAGTAGTACCACGGGTAAGCACTGGATTTTTTGTGTATTGCGTCTTGAAATGACAGTTAAGACTGTGTTGCCGTTTGTACTGTAACTAAATATTTCTTTTTAGTTTGAAATAATAAAACAGAAAGTACTTACTTTAAAATTAGTATGCAAGTATATAATAGTAAGCAAGCACTATTAGTCTCAAATGTACTTCAAAGTAGTTCACAGTTTAGGTATTTGCTTTTTTTATGATCGGTTATGAGTTACTCCTCTAAATTAAATATTTAATAAGTTTAAAATATATTTCATAACCATGGTTATGAGTGGGTCCTCAAGTCAGTTATGAGTCGCCCCATTTTATTCCAGTTATGAGTTTCTGGTTATGAGTGGGCGCGAGACCGCGATTATTACGCTCACGCGTATGGAACAGAAAAGAATATAATATGGGTGGGACTGACATTAGTCACGTGGTTTCTTAAGGGCAGTCCCATGCGTTTTCGGCGTAAAGCGATTTAACTCGCTACATTACGCTGGTTAGACCGGATAGTGTAGAGTTTTATTTGGAGATCATAATTTTTTACTCAATAGTCGGCCCTTACGTCTTACGCTGGAGGAAAGGAAGCTACAACACGGCTATTCTAAATCGCCTCTCTTAGCGCCTTTTACCGTATGTTCCATGGGGAATGCTCTGAGGATCCAATGGGTGGATGGATGGCAATTATAAATATCAAGCGATAGATCGAACCCGAAATTAAGGTTAGCAATATCACCTGTGACCAACTAGGCAGTCATGGTTTTCAGACGACCCTACACGTTAAATACGGATCACGTCAGTATCACAGAGTACCTAATCACTGTCAGTATCTCTCTAATCTGTGAATGTGTAGATACGGAAAATATACCTACGTAAGGCGCGTTCCATTTAAACGCAGATTTGTAGCATTTTCAACATTTTTAGCATCATCGCGTTTCATTAGCTTTTGACGCTAGCAGGGCTAGCATCGTATGTTAACATAATGCTTTCCATTTTAAGGTAAGTGTTCTCTTTGTGAAAAATAGCGCGGTTAAAAATGTTAACATTCCTTAGAAGAAACGCAAAACATGGTTGACATTTAATGTTAGCGTGAAAAAATGGTGACGATTAAATGGAAAACGTGGATTGCAATAAATGTTGATGACAGAGGTACATGTTCAATAAATATCGCGATACATATCACGGAGTTGGATTTGTTAAAATATCTAGAAATTATGTGATCCGTATCGCGATCCATCAATATCATATACTACATAATCAATAAATATTGCGATCCTGGATCGTGATCCAAATATCGTCATAAATATTGAACGTCTAGCATACGCCATACGGATCCACTACGGATCCCACTTGGCGCAAGTGTTGCCACTCAAGAGTATGGAACGTCACAATATCGTTACCGATCGGAATTTGTATAAAGAGAAGGCTCTAACGCTTGGAACAGCAATGTATAGGACTGGCACAAAGTCACGTGCTTATCAATACAATTCCCATACCCATATAGTGCCGTCCTGTCGATTGTAACGCAAAACTTGCAATGTTGACTAGGACAATCATATCCAATTTGCACCATTACATTCTATTACCATCCATTACCTCACCCACTCCACGGCTAAACAGCCTTCGACGCGAATCAAACAAATCGATGGGTAATCATCGAGCCGAACGGGAAACACAAACAAATCGAATTCCGATGCGAATCGCCAAAACACACACCTCGAGTGTTAACTGCGCAGCCGCGCGCGACAGAACAACATTGTGGCGCTACTACTATGTACGACACTATTTTTTTTATGTCCATTCAGTGACTTGGCCATCTGTGCCAAATGTGGTTCCTGTAAACTTGCAAATCTACAACCCAATGTGCGCCAATGTTCGATGCCAACTTGTGACTAGGGAATGCAATCTCGTTCTCGCGAGATCTCGGCCTTTTTTAGCGAGATTAATCTCGGACGAAAAAAAGGCGAGATCTCGCGAGTTTAACGAGATTGCACTTGAGCATAAAATAGTCTAGGTACTAGTCTGACTAATTGGTATATTTTGTTAATTAATCTGTAATATCTAATGGATCTACTGAGTAGGTAGATATAGTTTCATTACTTTCATTTAATTGATAATATTTAATTGATAATATCTCAGTTTAATAAGTAGTCAACTCAACTTAGATAATAAGTTTATTTTTTTTTGACTTCTCATTGTTTTGTTTGTGATAAAAGAACTGTTTTATTACTAAAAAAAATTTGTTTGATATTAGAAGAGAAGACTGGTTGTTTCTTTTATTTGTTATTTGATAGATACGTATATCAAAGTTTACTACTTAGAAGTTTACTAAAAAATTATAGACAGATACGTCAAACAATGTTTGATGCATAAAAGTCTATTGAAAAAATTCGTGAAAATAATGTTTATCTTATAATACTTATAATATGTATTTATAATTTTTTTCCTAATTTATTCAAATATTGTGATTATTTGCAAAAAAAAACACACCAAACTGCTAATCTCGCGAGATCTCGAAATTAGCGAGATCTCGCAGTATTGTTATTCATAAGCTCGCGGGATCTCGCTTGAGCCCCAATCTCGCGAGATTTGCATTCCCTACTTGTGATAGTTGTAGATTTTTTATTATTTTGGACCCAACAGTTTCACTGCCTGTATTATTAGCCTTCAAACCAGAACACAGCAGTGCAAGTACCGTTGAGACGACTCTGGTACAGTGTCCCTCTGATCTTAAGAGCGAAGAGTCAGTCGTCGGGTTCTATGGGACTCCGGTCCTAATCTACTGGCGTCGTTTACCTGCTGGACCTCTCCGCCCCATGCAGTTCTGGTCGGGATTAGAACTGCATCATCCTACTACTATACCCCATAATCAAATCTATGCTTGGCTGAGGACGTACCTACAATGAATGATTTAGGTGAGCGAAATGAGTAGTTGATACGCCACGCAAGTTGTTCTTACTCATTACTTATTGGTTGTCTGAGAGATCGGCTGATTGATCGCTGGTAATAAGACCGCGGTTTATCAACTTTTTTGCTGTTTGGATATGTAAGTACTTTTGTGTTATTTACTAATCAAAATAAAATGTCTCTATGTACCTATCTACTTACAAATTATTTCAGTCGACAAACTAAGGCGCTTAGTACTCACGTATTGTCAAAAAGTTAACGTTATTTAATTTATTTTCAGTAAGTACCTATTACCACATTTTCCATGTTGGTTTTTTTTAAATTTAAATGCACATTAAACAGCTAGCAAATTATATTGCCTCCCATCCTCTTTTAACTAATCAAGGGCGTAGTATTACCACAGTTTAACAATGTATACATTGTTAAAGTGTGGTATTACCGATATCCCCTCACACGCATCTAACGCCTGTCTAATAATGTACATTGGCGCCAAACGGCCCGGTGAAAAAGTAAATATTTACACCATCAGCTGTTTACCGTACCCCATATCATATGAACGATGAGCCAAGGTCATCGTTACGGGCCAGCCATCACAATGGCGGGTCAGGGAAGTCAAATTCACTTTCGTTTCACAGCACAAATACCTACGGACGGTGTAATTGGAATATTCCAGTTTTGAGCGCAGCTTTTAGCTTGCCGCCGCGACGCCGCCGGTGACATGTGCTTCACGCTTCGCCGATTTTGTGAACGGGGATTACTGTTTTGCAATGATGTGCTATTTTGTTGTGGCGAGGATGACGTCACTCCACGTGGTGGTAAGTGGCTGCAGGGTATGGTCACGAGGCTGGCAAGTGCAGCACTACTAGGTAGTATTGTTACTAAAAGAGAGAAAGAAGCTTTTTTTATACAACCGAGTTTGCAAACCAGCATCCTGCCCACCTGATGGTAAGTAGTAACAGTCACCGAATCCGCAACTCCAACAAGAACCACAGAGTGTACCCAGTAATTTCACTGCTGCCATATCTTACCCTTCAAACCGGAACACAGTAATGCAAACACTGCTGCTTGGCGGCAGAAATAGGTAAAACGGAGGTACCCAAGCAGACGACCCCGAGACAGTCTCCGTCCGGTAAGCTTCTCATGCAATCGCAACTTGTAATAAGTAAAATTATTTAAAAAAAAAAACTTTTTTGAATACAAGCTTTTATATCATCATAATATTGCATTATCACGGGATATACATATGCATGCGAAATTTCAGCTCAGTCGAAGACCGGGATGTGGGTCAAATTTAACATGCAAGATTTCATTACAGACACAGGACAGATGAACGTAAATAAAAGCTTGTAAAAAGAGGGAAGACAGACAGATCAGTAGAACTAGGTACTGATCTGTCTGTCTTCCCACTTACAACAGATTATGGTAATGTATCTGTAGTAGGTAACTTTACCTACACAGATACATTAACATAGTGTTTGTTTCACGCTTGGCCGATTTTGTGAACGACAATTACTACGTTTTGTTGTGGTGAAGATAACGTACTACCACGTGTTGGATGGAAGGTGTTGTTACGAGGCTGAGAAGTGCAGAACTGGTAAAATTGTCACTCAAATTTTGTGATTCCCAAATCCCACCCTGAAACGGCAATATGCCTTCCATGCAATCTGAACGACTCGTAGTTTTCAAGAGGAGGGATAAAGGGGAAGAGAGATATACAAAGATAGATTATAGATAGATACTTAGATAATTTAATAGATCAAATATAGATTACTGGATGCATTACCGGATGAAGTTTGTTTACGCTTGGTCGATTTTGTGAAAGAGAGTTACTATTTTCTTGTGTCGATAATGATGTCACTCTACGTGGAAGAAAGTGATTCGAAACTACACCCAGTTACCTACCAGTTCAACAACTGCACACTAGTTGCCAGGCCTACAATATGTTATCTATCATTCATAATCGAAATGACACGAAGTTAATAAACAACCGGCCAAGCGCGAGTCGGACTCGCCCATGAAGGGTTCCGTAGGATTTATGACGTATTAAAAAAACAACTTACTAGATCTCGTTCAAACCAATTTTCGGTGGAAGTTTGCATTATAATGTACATCATATATTTTTTTAGTTTTATCATTCTCTTATTTTAGAAGTTACAGGGGGGACACACATTTTACCACTTTGGACGTGTCTCTCGCGCAAACTATTCAGTTTAGAAAAAAATTATATTAAAAACCTCAATATGATTTTTGGAGACCTATCCATAGATACCCCACACGTATGGGATTGATGAAAAAAAAATTTTGAGTTTCAGTTTTATGTATGGGGAACCCCAAAATTTATTGCTTTTTTCTATTTTTGTGTGAAGATCTTAATACGGTTCACAGAATACATCTACTTACCAAGTTTCAACAGTGTAGTTCTTATAGTTTCGGAGAAAAGTGGCTGTGACATACGGACGGACAGACAGACAGACAGACATGACGAATCTATAAGGGTTCCGTTTTTTGCCATTTGGCTACGGAACCCTAAAAAGGAACACAAAATAACGGCATAAACGGTTGGCTTCAAAATATAAAGGCGGTTGTGCACTTGTCAGGCGATCTGTTTTTATATTTTATTGTAGATTTTTTTATTTGCAGTTGTGTATATGAAGTCGATCAATCCGCACTGACCAGCGTGGTTGACTCAGGCCGAAACACCCTAACTTAGGGCAGGCTCGAGCCCCTCGGTGGGGACGTATATGAGCTTTGATGATGAGAAACGGATGCAACGTCTGTGTCAGCGTCACCTTTCCCAGATTGCTAAAATTGCAAACAACCTTTTGCGCTTAAAACTTTCACCGTCAAAAACATGACCTGCCAGCGATCGTAAACGTAACGGAGAGAGGGTAGATCAAAATAATTATATACCTTCATTAAAACGAGATATACCGTTGCTCAGGGGCTGGCTGGCTATCCCTTGAATATGTGTGCAGAAATGCCGAACTGTTCGGAATTTGAATTCAACAGTGTATTGTATACTCAGTAAACAATCATCATCATCATCTTCATCATGATGACAGCTCATATGCGTGCAAAAATACATATGAAAATTCGAAAAACTCATTGGTACATGGTAGGATCGAACCCCGGACCTCCTGATTAGAAGGCTAGTATACTGTATAAGCTGTTTCAATTTTCAATGCATACAATCATTTGAACTGTACAGTTTGGGACTTCCGGGAGTTTATTGTCGAAGGAAAAAATATATGACGATCGCCTTTGGTTTGACACTCATTACACCGTCAACACATGACTTCTTTTTATAAAGCAGTAATGGATGCACTTTTATTGTCAAAATGGATAGCGACCGCGATAGATTTTGAGTTACACAATCAAGGGGCTAGCGCTCAGTTCTTTCTCACTTCTTTGAAACTCATGATCCCCTAGTACTTTCATTGCTTTGTTCAGAAATATAGAAATAATATTATACGCATTTTTTTATTACAGCCGACTAAAATAATTAAATATATTTTCAAAGTAATGAAAAAAGTATCAATGGCAGTTAAACCGCCAAACCGTGACATAATATTATATCACAACTCCTTTATTTACATCTCCTCACAATTCTGGGTCCTTTAACAGGGGTAATGAAGCACCTTGCAGGTCGACAAGGTGAGGGTGGCCAGCTCTCCTGCCCTAGATATCTTCGCATTTGGACTCCACTTCCACTTACCATCAGGTGGAATGGAGTCCGCTAGGCACACTATAAAAAAAAACGTTTAAATCGAAAGATTCCACAAAAAATATTTTCATCCCATCTATTCGAAAAGGACGACTTGGTTCGCCTTTAAGTGCGCCCAAAGGTGGTGTTTTCTATAAGAAACTTTTAGCGGGCAGTAATGAGTTTTTAATCCTCTTTATAAGTGCGCCGCAATTATCTTTGCCGCGCACTTTTTGAACTTGGAACATCTTAGTGTTCAGCCATAAGAATAAACAAGTATAGAAGCGAAACTCCCGGCCGTCGAGCGCTCAAGGCCACGTTATTCACCTACCGTTTGATTTCCGTTGAACGGAATCGCCAGTCAAGGCGCGCACCGCATCCCGCACGTACGTGACTCCTTCCCGCGCGCCGCTATCTACCTAGTCGCCGCGATGCCGACTTATTGTTGCGTTTATGGGTGCAAAAATAATGCCATAATAACCCCAAATTTAAAGTTTTACAATTTGCCCGAAGATAAAGAAAGGTAAGTACAAAGGTATATCTACTTGTTTTATTCAATCCTCTCTAAGCAACTGCGAAGATGACTTGGATATATTTCTTTTGAGCAAAGACGACGGCACAGAACCTTTTTTTGCAAACCATATGACATCGGAGATTTCGCCGCTTGCTGTTCCGACATGCGATTACAGGTCTGATTTGCCTACACAAAACGCACTTTCCTACGTTTGTGGGTATCTACTCAAAAAATGCTCGCTTAAACATGAATGCCCAGCTTTCAATAAATACAGAGATTACAAGGGAGAAAATACAGAAAATTCTCAACTATTTATTCATTTTAAAGCATTCAATCGGACAAAAATTTTCGGAAGTTTAACTGTTCCTCCGGCACATTTTGTAAACTATATTGAGAAACTCGAGAATATATTCGTAAATAGCTTCAAAAATTTTATTTTTACCGATGGTGCTGGTGCGATCTTGCTAGATACAATGAAAAAAATTGTGTTTCAGGTACCTTGTGAATATTTTCCTATTGATTACCTGATTAAGCTTTTTATAAGAATGCGTATTTACTACGCGCTGAAGTTTAATAACCGAAACTTCAAATCATCTACAAAAACGCCATCTTTTATAAATATCAGACATTTGTAAATATTTCTGTTGAATTGAAACCTTTTAAATAAAAATGATTGAATATTTTAAAATTATTTTTATTATACCTACCCTAGATACAGATACAGTTTTATTCGTAATATTCATTACATGTCAAAGCTAATACAATATAATGTATCGAGTTTCTAAAGCTGTCATTGTAGTGCAATTTTGAAACTCTGTAAGTATGGGATTTTTTTTTGTCAAGTCGGGAATAATTTGAATTATGAGAAACTTTGGTACTGCTATATAGGTATATTTTTATCGACCTTTGTTACTGTTCCATATAAAATTTAAATACAATCAATACTTGATTAAAATTATGAAACAACAGATTTTTTTTCAAGTGAAAATGTTGGTCTGATAGTAAAAAGTGAGCTTAGGTTTTATCCATTAGTACATTCATAACTTCAGCTCTTGGACTATAAACGTAGGTACGATACCTAAATTACAAACCATTTTTGTACATCGAAATTCGAAACATTTTAATGATTTTGTTCTCTAAGTTGTAGGGATTAAGCTCAATTAATCAAAAATAGGCAGGTTCTTATAACTACGGAATCAAAAAAACTAAAAATGTGGATACTATTGCTAAAGATAGTCGCTCGCTCGCTACACTTGAAGTACAAAATCAATAAGACTCGGTGTATACTCAGTTTCTCATTTAATGTAAAATATGGAGGTACCTATATAAAAAATATTGTAGTGGTCACCATACGTCCATGTGGTGACCCTAGCGGCGCCCACAGACTACTGCGGGGCGTTACAGGAGGAAGGGCGCTGTAGGTATGCAAATAGCGGCATTTGGTGCACCCACAAAGGAGATTCGCTTCTATACTTGTTTATTCTTATGGTTCAGCGCCAAAGAAATCGAACGCAAATATTGTTTGAACAAACACTGGCTGGTACGACGGCCCATAGTCCCGCAGCCGGCTGAATAAAAAAAAAAGAAATTAAATTAAACAAACTACAGCCCGCGTTTTCGTCAATTTTCACGGATTGTTAGAACTTCATGGTTTTGTTTTGAGAAATGATTTCTTCAAGTGACAGTGAATAAATTTTCATAATTACGAAAATGTCTCAAATGTAAATATAAGTTGTTTTATTATTAGATACTATTTAATTTCAATTTAATTGTTACTCTATATTTTATTAAACAATAAATAAAATATGAGGCGCCTTTTATTTTCTCATAGGGAGTGATGAAAAGTAGAGTGTATCACTCGGGCGCAAATATATTTTTGGCTCGGGCGACGTACTTTGATTCCCTCGCTACGTTCAGGATTCTACTAAAGAATCCCTCGCTACGCTCGGGATTCTACTCTAGAATCCCTCACTTCGCTCTTGATTCAAAAAAGCGCCCTCGCCGTAAAAATATTATTTTGCTCCCTTATAATACAATCTACTATTAAAAACCAATCTTCAACCGCACCAAAAGACTTATAAAGCGTAATGCGACATCAAAATCGAAAGTTTTATAGTTTTTTCGTGTGTATCCATTACGCGTCATGTTTCCGAAACAATGCGAAAGCCCAGAGCGCAAAGGGGGACGAACAGAGACAGGAAACGGTAATGGCCACGGATTTCCACGGCGATTTGCGGGGAACGAAAGTGAACGCCACCGTTTATCCAAATCATGTGGACGGGTTGACATCTAGTTTCAAACACTTCACTTTTGATTTCTTCGCCTTTCCTCCACGAGTCACGCACGAGAGGCAATCGGCAATTTTTCTCTCGGACGGAGAAGGCGCGAAGTCAAATTATGTAAGCTCAAAATTGTAGATGCGCACCGGGTTTTGGGATAATTAATTCAAATGGCTGCGTTTCGAGCATTTAGGTTTAGGACAGTCAAACTGTATACCTGTTTGTTTATGGTCTACAATCTACATTATGGAACAAAAAAAAACTGAAATTGAAGGTGGCATGCGGCCGTGTAGCGCGTGCAGGTTATGCGAAGCTCCGCATAAGTGAACTTATAGGTACTTTCTTCGTTGAATTAATACAAATTCTATCCAAGAGTATACACGGTGTTTCAAAATCTTCTTATATATAAAAATGAAACGCTGTGTGTTTGTCTCGCAAAAACTCTGAAACGGCCCGACAGATTCTTACGAAATTTTACGAAATCATAGACACTATGATTTACATAAAAATTTTGGGTTGAATGACATTACGGGTAAACACAATTTAATTATTAGTTTTCGATAACGCATTGATTATTTATTGGTTATTATGAAACACCGTGTATATCTATCTATCCAATTGTATGAGTGTGTATGTTCGGTGTACACTTGTCTTTCACTGTCTTAGGTTTCTACTCAAATAAACACAAAGAAGTGTGACAAGTCAAACGAAATGTTTCCTAGTAGTGGAATATTGTGTTATAGATCTTTATAATACCTAAAATTTTGGATAAACCGGTCGCGGACGTCTGGGTGGCGCTATGAACTCGGCACTGGTCTTCTAATCGAGAGATCCGGGCTTCGATCCTGACATGTTCTTCGTTTTTCGAAGTTCATACATTTATTTTGTCTGACGCTCCTGCGGTGAAGGAAAGAGGCAACCTGCATACATCTGCGACGAAATTCAAAGGTGTATGTAAAGTCGACCAATCCGCACTGGACCAGCGTGGTTGATTCAGGCTTAAGCACCCTAACTCTGTCAAAAGCTTTTGTTTTCAATTTTTGACGTGTTTGAAGTGTTTTTGACGTGTTTGGCACTGCTGAGACAGCTTGGACAGTAGTCGACCAATTTTTCTCTATATATTCTTTTAAAGAAAAAAATTGGTCTTGGTTGGAAAAATTATCCGTAATCGAACTAACACTTAAAAAAGAATTAGCCGAATCGGTTTATGTTTACCAACACATGTAACTAGAAAGGTAATGATGACTTTCCCTTTTAATTTTCGTGCGTGCGCCAGAATCTTAAATTTAAGAACTTTTATAAAGAACGACCATAAAAATCATACAAAAAATTGCGTATTAAAATTCACTCCTTCAATTCATTCATTCATTCAGTAACTATTCCGTGTATTTAATACAATACAAATTACAATACATTACTTACCACAAAACGACATGACATGTCACAAGGAAAACGACAAAGAATGTATTTTTAGCAATCAACACACCGAACGCAGGAAAACATAAGCATTATTGATAAATACAACATAGTGGACCTCATCATCACTTTAATTCTACGGAAATCGAAACGAGATATATATTGTAATTAAAAATCATACCTACTCATCATCATTCGGAAATTTCACACTAAAGATTTGTCTAATTTTCTGCAACTCAAGTAATGTGAGTTTCTAAGCTTGAAACCAAATTGCGCTGTATGTTTTCCCGCCGATCCACTTATACAATTGAACAGTGCCATTAATGCTACAATTGGCACTTATTTATCCTAGTAGTGCCATTGATGATAAAACTGGTACCGATTTATCATATTAGTACCAAATGAAGATAAAAACTCCTAGCCACTTATGTCAGTCAGTGGTGGTTATTTAAATGTTGCATTTTACGCCAAAAACACATATTTACGCTCTCTAAGCAGAGCAATCTGAGCCCTAGAGACCCGTGTGCAGCTAAGATAGCCAGGGGAACCTTTTGTATGAGAACTCAGATATAATAACAGCCTGGGAGGAATATTACGCACTTCTTAACGCAAGTAAAGGCAGTACACAACTTCCATCAATGAAACCTAATGCGGGTAATATTTGTCTAATTCACCCCGAAGAAATTGAGAAAACCCATAGAAAAATGACTGACAGGAAAGCAGTGGGGCCTGGTGGTATTCCGATTGAGGCATGGAAGTGCTTGGGTAAGAAGGGCGTAGAAGTAGGTAGGAACGTTTCAACCATATTCTGATAGCCTCAAAAATGCCGGAGGCATGGCGTATGAGTACTATAGTCCCAGTATATAAGGGAAAGGGAAGTAAATACGATTAACCAATTCCATAGCCGTCACGGAGGGGGTTCACCAAGGTTCAGTGTTGAGCCCCTTCCTGTTTTGTCTGGTGTTGGATGCACTTTCTGTAGATGCGCAATCCAAAGCATTGTGGTCCTTTATCTATGCTGACGACGTTGCCATCTGCACAGAGGACAGGTTATCACTCCAGGAGTGTCTCGTTGCATGGAAACATCAACTGCAAGCTGGCGGCCCCCCACCCCCCAAAAGAGCTGGACTTCTATAATTCCGATTCAATTTTTAGCGGCACAAGGCGCGGTTACTTTATCAAAATTCAAGGTAATAAAACGGTTGATTATTATATCCAACTACACAACCACGAAGGAACATAATAGACATGTACTGATCAACACATTACCCTTCTTTGCGTTGCGCAGTCGGGTAAAAACAGATAGAGCGTTAACTAGAGTTCAACAGCTACGTATCTCCATCATTTTTTTGTTAAACTCCAAAGAACTATCAAAGTAAGCACCCAAAAAATGTTGCCTACAACAGCCAGGATTGAAACACGTGAAACATTTCATAGTAGTTACTCGCAAAAACCGTGGAGTTCACTGAACCCAATTGGATGAACATTAAGACACCTAATTTAAGAGCGGTTAGCTAGCAGGGCTTCGACTGGTCACTTTAGAATAGATGATATAAAAAAGCTTAACCGCCTCTGTGGTCTAGTAGTTGAGAACACTGGGAATTTTTCTGCTCGGTTTGGTTGGTGGCAGGGCTTCTGAGCCCACCTGGCTAGCTACCATCTTCATGCCTAAGTTTGTCGCCATAATAACAATGTTTAAAGCATTGGTGTTTTTCGACAATTAGAGGTAAGTTAGCCAGCTGCTCGACTATTGGGGAGTACAGGTGGAGCTCGTTGCCAACTTCGG
Source organism: Schoenobius gigantellus (assembly GCA_963935595.1). NCBI lineage: Eukaryota > Metazoa > Arthropoda > Insecta > Lepidoptera > Crambidae > Schoenobius > Schoenobius gigantellus. The sequence continues at coordinate 5,262,107 of OZ012555.1, read as the reverse complement.
CCTTATCGTCACTTACCATCAGGTAGATGAGGGCCAAGAGCATGTTTAGTGTATAACCCAACCTAACTAAAGAAAACAATGTTTTCTGACACTATAGAAGGCTTTTACGCACGGCCTACCCGGGTGACAAGGGGATGCTCTGTCCCTGAGTCATCTGCGCGGGTCTGCCGCAAAACAGCAGTAATTATCACAAAGTTAAATCACCTAAGATCCATGAAACTATCAACTTATCACCGAAAGAACAATTTTCATTAGCTTCTTGCAGTAATGTAATATGAACTTTAAAGAATACCGGGTGTTTCAAAATAATAGCGGGGTTCCAACGCTTCATAATATTTATTAATTAAACTTAGTTATAAATGATCTACCTTTCAGGGTTCATCACACCTGATGGTAAGTAGGTAGGTATTGTCGCCTATAACACACGTGGTTCCTGCAAGACCTTCTACAAACCCTATCTATCTATGTTATTTCGAGGGGGGCTGGGAGCGATCAGTGAGCGACCCCCAGCGGGCCACTGCGACCTGTACAGGTCTATTGTGGCCGACCGCTCGTATTAAAGGTCTCCAATTAGGCCCGCAGCGGTAAAGAGGCCAATGACCTTTTTTGGAGACAGAGCCTTCGCATCGTGGTGAGGTGGCAAACTGGAACCTGGAGCTCGGCTCCTAGTATGGAGAAATAGGTAAGACGGAGGTACCCAAGCAGGCGACCCGGGTTACAGAGTCTCCCTCTGGTGTCGTGGGTTTTGGGACTAGGTACGTAGCGGTCTTTTCGTTGAGGGCTATAAAATGCAAAAAAAAAATGAAAATCAAAAACTTGTGAAAAATGCGGCCGATATTCGCAAAATTGTGGTCAGAAAAAATATATTTCGAAAATGAAATGTTATATCGAAAAAAAAACCTTAGAGGTACGACTTTGAGCCTTGAGTTACATTTAAAGAATATTGGAGGTGCGTATCGCTGATGGGTTATTTAAAAGTTGTACCTTTATGACGCGAAGTTTACGCGCTGAGAGCGGTAGTGACAGTGAATAAATGTTTTGGAACATGATTATGATTTTGGACGAAGTGATTCTTTGTATTGATCCTATAATTGATTGAGTGATTATGGTTCCTACTACTTCATTTCTGAATAAAATGTGTGAAATAAAGTAATAGCATTTCTTGTTCGGTTGGTTCGGTGTATAATTAATATGTAAAAACATTAAATTCACTTTATTTGGCAGATTCAATTTTAATGAAAATGTTCCTACTACTTCGCCGCACCCGAAGGTCGTGGAAAGCACGAGATCTATAATTTTTCTAATCCAATACTGACTTTCATCTTGAATCATGATAAGTGATGATAAAGCCGAAAATGGCAGCGAATTTCACCTTGTTTCCTCAATCACAGAGGAGCTTGGGAAATCTCTTTTTACAGTTCAAACAAGATATTTAACAGATTTATTTCAGCACAGATGATGCTGACCAAACTGACTCATCAACCTACCCTACCATCCAAGAAACCTAAAATAATAAAGCCCCAATGAGAAATCGAGCTCCAGACGTTCGTATCAGAGCTTGGCTAACTCATTAGACCACGGAGACTTTGTACTTATCCCATATAGCTACGTCGAAAAACCACCGACCAGAATATTAATAACAGCCGTTCAGGTGTCACCGACTCGTAATTCGTTAATTTATTCGCAATGGGCACTTCGAGAAAATCCAGAACGTACAATCAGCACCACATCGAACTTAGCACCCGCACCACTAAGCCCGCCGCTATCTCGAGCGACATAAGGGTGGTCTCAAGGTCGGTAAGTAAAATCGGACCTGTTCTCGTGTGTACATAGATCAATGGCTCGAAAATCAGACGCAATATTTAGCAGTCTAATCTGATAGATTCGGCGGCCTCGGTGGGTCAGTGGCACATGATGTCACGCGAAACGCGGCAAATATTCCGCACGGTTACAGACGGCTCGCGGTACTGTCGACGTCAGGAGAAGTTGCAGAAACATTCAATTCTAACGCCCATTAACGTCGGCATAGGAACGATCTACGTCCCAACAGACGCACGGCGGCAGGCGACAGTACAACGTTCTTGGCCGCGGCACACAACTAATCGCACACAGACTCCAAATGTAAGAGGTATTTCACACTTAGTTTACTAACAATGACACGGGCGGAACGTAACTTGTTATATTTACCGTCATTATTATGCATCTAATCTTTATCTGTTCCTATTGGGGTTCACCGGCTGAGTTCCGATTTTAAATATCAGACCACAGATCAAAGGGTATCAAATATTATAGGAACAGAATTGGAACCAGTGTTACAATATTACACTAAACTTTATGGGGAAGAAAAACATTGATTTGTTCCAAATACCTAGACAATGAGTAATATAATAAAGTAAATATATTTCATCTCATTTATGATTCCATTAAAGACTCGGGGTCCGCGAAGGTGCGAAGCCTCGTTAATGCTACCGCGACACGCACCAATTTTTTAAATCGAATTTTTCTTTGGTCCGTATTCGTCTATCCGCAAAGTGTCGCCCGTACCGAGACACAAGGGAACATTAACGTGGGTTGGGCGCGTAATTTATTCAATTAATTAACGCCCAACTGAAACAGAGACGCAGAAACTAATAAATTTCCATTCATACACCATAAACTTAACATAATAGTAGGTAATAATAATTTAATAATAGCCGTATGTACAATATTTGTTTTGATCTAGCCAAATCATAACGAAATTCGGTTAAAACCAAATTTCGACCTTCAAATTTGAATTGTCAAAATGTAAAATTGTAAATTGTTTGTTCCTATAATCAAGGTCATCGTTGACTATATTGTTGTCTGTCGTATGCATAGTTTACACAATAAAGAAAAACAAATGAAAGTGTACGTATTTTATGAGGAAAGCATTATCTTTATAAGTATGAAGTGTAATCAAGTAAAATTAGAACCAATGAAGTGCCTATTTTTTTTTACAGACGCTTACTAAAAACATCGTAGGTATTATGTCAGAGATACACGTAAATATAAACATGATAATTAAAGAAATGATCGGTATGACTATGATGGACAAATAGTTGAATATTGCCATGAATTGCATGAGCAAATATGTTGTGACACTTGTGAGTGGCATAAAACAAGAAAAGAATGAGTAGGTTTGCGTTGCGCTTGTAAAAGAATAAACAATGAATAGTGTCTGGAAACAATAAAATTAATTTGAATATGAATGAGAAACTTAATAAAAAACAAAGTCAGGATAGCATAAAAAGATTGACTTATATTATTGAATTAAAGGAAGTCAAGAAATTATAGCGTACAAGTATTTTCCTACTGGAGTCCCTTCTCAGCCCCATTGATAACACTTAATCTATACTAATATTATAAAGCTGAAGAGATTGTTTGTTTGTTTGTTTGCTTGAACGCGCTAATCTCAGGAACTACTGATTCAAATTGAAAAATTATTTTTGTGTTGGATAGTCCATTTATCGAGGAAGGCTTTAAGCTATATAAGATCGCGCTACGATGAATAGGAGTGGAGCATCAATGAAAAAATGTTTCAAAAACGGGAAAAAATAGTATGGCGAAACGTAGTTCGCTGGCACAGCTAGTATAATATAAAAATAATCTATCCATTACATTAAAGTAGGCGCCAACTAGCACAATAAATTATCAAGAATCATATTCAGCGGATCAGATATGGACAGGTGATTACATATGTTAATCTGAACAACAATTATCGGATCACAGATAGTTAATTAGGCCTATTGTTAACCGTAATTCAAATTTGACGCTCCCTGAATAATGATCGAGTCGAATATTTTTATATTCTCTCCATGTCTGCAGGAACAAGGATTTCAATCAAACGCATTATTAGTAGCTAATTTTTCCATATTGTTTTAACATTTCCTCCAAGCTCTCACCTCAAATACAATTTTCCTCTTACTGCCTCCTGCTTTTACTCGTAATAGTACACGTTAATCATTTCAAAAAAATAGATTTAGTGTAACATTCACCAACTTTATACTGTTCAAAGAAGTTGTTGCCTTTATCATTCTTCAGATGCTTTATGAAGAACTCCTAAACCATGATAAATCAAGCATGTGAAATTATGGAAACTGCGAGATTGTAATAAAATCCAAGGATTGCTGTAACAATTTTGGCTTCTACTTGGTTTAATTTTCATCATCCTTTTCAGAGACTTCATAGTCACAAACTTACATATTTTAGCGCCCTCTGTGTCACAGTGAAATACAAGTACATTATACAATACATTTTAAGCAAAATCTAGCTTAATTTAGAAACGTATTGCACTTTGCTACACACCGATCTAATGTCAATGTCATTTATTTCAAAAAATCTTTTTTTAACGCATCGTAGACGAGCTGAGTTATTGGGACTTCAAAATAAAAAATAGGTAATATTAATTCCTATTTAAAGTAATGGTTACTACAAATGTACTGCTCCATTTTACCCACACAACAAGGCATGGATAATGGGTCCTAAATGAACCGTAAATTGTGACCATGGCCAGGGTTCCTCCCTGCACCACGGCGCACCGGGACTAATGCCGTTGATGACCACATTTATCGCGGTGGGTGGTCGTTGTTTTAAATCGCTTCATTGTTTACCACTGTTCATTACTGTCCAACTTCCCTTTGTTGATTAATTTTGAGTGAAATTCTGGGTATTAGCACGTCGTTACTGGATTTCGAGAAGTAATTACATCGGGTGCAGAGTAGATCAATCATAAATAATACATAGGATCTTTGAATGGTTAAAGTAAATTAGATTCTGTTCTTTCTGTTTCTTTTAGTAACACTCTGGAATGCAGAACTAGTTCTTGTGCAATTTACAAGTACAAACTGAAGAGATTCCCACAGCAACGCATATTTCAGCATTTGTAAAGTTTTATTACCAGCAATTATAAAATTAATTTGACTGCAATTTTAAATCTTATAAGAATCTAAGAGTCCTGAAACAGTTTTGTCTAAACACTGCTCAAAGGGCAATGGAAGGGCTGTAGTCGGGTTTCTTTCCCTACGTGATCGCATCAGAAATGATAAGATCCGTAGAAGAACTAGAGTCACCGACATAGCCCAAAGAACCTTAAGTGGCAGTGGGCAGGACACATCGCTCGCAGTAACGGCCGTTGGGGAGGAAAGTTCTCGAGTGTCGACCTAGTACGTAGTAGTAGTAGTAAGGAGATGAAGCATTGGTAGACACCCCACAAGTTGACCGACCGACGAGTAAAGGTCGCTGGAAAGTGCTGGAATCGAAAAGCGCAGGACCGATCGTTTTGGAGATCCCTGGGTTAGGCCTATGTCCAACAATGAACATTCTTCATTAACAAATATTGTTGTCAGGAAAAGAACTGACACTGATTTTGAATCAGACCAAGTTATCATATATTTGGTAACAACATAATTTATTGTATTATGATTAGTGTATAAGTCTATAACTTATTTTTTGACATTTTAAGCATACTGATTGTATTTTTTTGACATTTTAATCATACAGATTGTATTTTTTTAACTTTCAATGACTATGTAACAAAACCAAAATTGTAAATGGCGATTTAAAAGAGGAGATAAAAAATTTGACCTTTCGAGTTTCTTGCCTGTTCTCGAGAAGGCTCTCCCAATTTCCGAACAGGTTTAGATTGAACTTTCTTTTTTTTTCATTGCTACTTGTATTTGCAGACATCTTGAGTAGGTATATTCAGGATGTATGCACATACAAGGTTAAATAATGTTTCCTTTAAATTAGAATGTTTTGCTTTGTTTTGACGTCAATAAGTGCCTGTAAAGGCCTAAGTTGAATAAAGATTCTTGAATTTGAATTTGAATCAAATCAACAATGAATCTCCTAATTGAAGTGACGATGATATACGAGGGAGAAAGACATTTTTAAACAACCTCAGGTTTTATCTACCAAAAATATGGACGCCTAATCTCTATATTAAAAATAGAATGGCATTTTTGTGAATTCCGCTCCTAACTAGATAGCCTCGCATTTTTCCCAATCCCATAACTCGTTTATTGTATCTTCTCACACAACATGGCATGATACTTTTTTGCTTTTCCGCGGAACATTACACAGTTTACATGGTCATGGCGTATCGTCGCGAATTCCTGACAACGATTGACGCCATAAATTCCAATATTCCAATTGATATAGAGGCATTAATAACGAAATGAGAACATACCTTTCGTCGAGACTTGAAAATGAGTCATTTGGAATAGACATAATAATATATCTTGCGTTTGAAAGGAGATGGTAATTAGTGGGCCCAGAATTTGAATAGCCTTATGTTATACACGGTTGGAACGCTGATTAAAAATACTATCTATTTCTAGTTGTTATTTCTATTTCTAGTTGTTATATTTATTAAGCCCCCGTTTTTGCAAAAATGCAGAAAATGTTGTAGCAGAAACAAAACGCACAATTCCCATTTTTATCCATTTTTAGACTATGTAGACCATGTCTCGGAGTCTCTAATTATTATACTTATGTGTAATTAACATTTATTTTAACTTTTCATTAGCATTTTAGCTTTAATTCGTACAACAAAAACGAATGGCATTCACTATGCAATTACTCAATTCGGCGATTCGTATTATGACAATTGACATCAATTTATCAATATTGTCATATTGACGTTTCTACTTTATTATGGAACTTGAATCGTGAACGAATCGATCGAAATATTAACTAAATTCCTTTCAATCTGCGACCAATCAAACGAAGTAAAATGTATTTTGTCAATTTTAGATTTTTGTTTTATTAGAAATGTTTCAGTCATTTATTTAGTAATAGACTAATAAATTAGAGATTAGAATCCAGTGACTGATTGCGTGTACATAGATTAAATAGATGAGTGACCAAGCGTAGTTTTGCTATCTAAGCGAAATATATTTTAAGTTATTCGATAAACGCCTGCATGTTTTAAATTTTAAATGCATGAAAATATTACTTTAATTATTATCTTCAAACTGTAATAGGTTTCATTCATTGCTGTTCGCAAAAGAAATTATTTTAAGCTCGGCATCCATACATTTTTTTTGACGTCTCCTTTAACCATTGCCATTTTTTGTTGTGTCTGATTTAAAATTGTCGCAACTAAGCAAAGAATCAGCATAATGAAACCATTACTGAGGCGGAATCGCAAATACTTCTAGAAATGTTAATGTTTATTTATCCTATAATGGTCACCTTTATTGCAACCGCAACGACTGTAATCGCCATTTGCACTAACCTTGTCTTAGCTTAGGACGATCTTAAGTAGCACGCTGTCACATTCTTTTCATTATAGACAAGAAGTGACAGCATTCTTTTTAGGATTGTCTTAGCTAAGACAAGGTTAGTGCAATTGACCATAAGTATCGTCTCACTTAACTATACCTTACGAGGAACTATGAATTTCAAATTTAGTAACAATGATATTTACACCAAAAAGAAAAAAAAACTGCCCCAAAATTTCTGGTAACGTCGGCTTGGTCACTACTACGAGTAGAGTACAAACCGAATAATTAAAGACCAGACAATCATTAAAAACTCAACGTCAAAAGGAAATTAACATATATACGCCCATTAATCTTTATTGTTTGAACAGGCAAGTAAAACCAGATGCTGGCAAAAACGGGTATGAAAAAGTAAACGAACTAATAAGCATTCCCTTTGACATTATACAATTAAGTTTACGTGTTGTTTTATTCAAGCCTTATTGCAATTTTTGTAGCCCAAAACCAATAAATGGTGCTTAAGCAACATGAGCGTCGGTGGCGCTGTGGACTTGGCACTGGCCTTCTAATCGGGAGGTCCGCGGCTCGACCCTGCCATGTACCAATATGTTGTTCGTTTTTCGAATTTCATATGTTCATCCGAGCCGAGCTCCTAGGTGGGGACTTAGTATATGAACTTTTATGATGAAGCGCAACATTTATTGAGCTTTCCATTCTTTATTGAACAGAAATACATATTAGATTATAAGAACAGAACTAATTCAATTTATTGGACATGTCATTCTTAAATCGAACTGATTTAACAACGAAAGCTGTCTGAATATTCTCAAACAAATTGCGTATTAAGTAATTCCGCGCTCACGTCTCGTTCATTGGTTGGCACAATTAATTAGATGTTAATCATTAATGCCAATCGATTAAATTGTGTATTAAACAAAGGACCACGCTGTGTTAATTGGTATACATTTTTAACTATTTGCCCACCGCGAAGGTCGCCCGTTTCAAGGTGAGCACACCAATAAAGGTCTTCAATGACGCAACTCTTTGGCGATTATCAAACATCACCTTTTTAACTTAAAACTCGTACAATATGTCATGAATAATTTTCTTGACACAATTCGCTACATGTCTATCACTATCATTAAAAGGATTTGCTCGAGCTCATACTGAACTAGCTGTGCCCGCGAACTACGTTTCGCCATATAAGTTTTTTCCCGTTTTTGCAACATTTTTCATTGATGCTCAGCTCCTATTAGTCGTAGCGTGATGTTATATAGCTTATAGCCTTCCTCGATGAAATAAATATCCAACACAAAAATAATTTTTCAATTTGAATCAGTAGTTCTTGAGATTAGCTTTCAATCTTTTAGACAAGACACTCAATCTTTTATCCCTTGGCGTTCTGTGTTTCGTATCTGGGCGAGGTTATAAATTGCAATATTTAGAAATTTATTGAAATATCTTTAAAAATTGAAATATATTACAAACTTCATGTGACATGAGATCCCTTTTGAATTATAACCGGTACACCTTTAAACCACACAAGATGGCATTTTCTGGTCTTTTAATAATTATTAATACCACAATGAAGTCTCCTCACACTTTGTTTTGACGCGAACTGTACCCCTAGCACGAACGACTCTTGTTATATTGTAGTAATCGTATTTACTTACTTACTATCCGATAACGACTGAGATATTAAATGGACAGCTAGAAACACTATCGTAGGACTATCGTGAGCTCGTAACGTAATGATAGTTCTCTCACTGTAAAACACTCCGTGCGAGATATTACGATTGCTAGCTGTCGAATAAAAAGATTCATTCATTCTATCAGTAGACAACCAATCATCTAAAAGGAAAATTGAATCAAATAATAACGTCGAATATCTTGTAAGTATTACACAAGCAAGTTTAGTAAAATGATTCATCTTGGAACTAACTAGTTCTGTGACACTTGGCATTTGCTAGGATACAATGACCTGGTCACGTCAAACGAATACGTTCCAAGAAAAATCTTTAGAATTTTACTGCATCGATAAATTACATTATACGATACCAGAAATGTATACAGCCACTTAAAATTTTGCAAATAGAATGTAAAAAACATTATGCGACGATTTTTCGCTAAACTAATTTCATGATTTACCACTCGAGAAAAATTATATTGATACGAGCGATCTGCTGATTTAGCCGCTCCACCACTGGATGTTTCATTGGCATGATGTAGATTGGCGTTATTTTCCTACAATAATATATTACAAAAAACACGTAATCACGATAAAAAATATGAAACAACATTTTATGGTGAATTTTTTCCTACGTCACGATTAAAATAGTGTTTAATGCAGATAATGTGAACAACCGCCCCGAGAATACCACCTGACAGTATAATTAGCACGCACTTGGCACGATACTCCTTTTCGCGACCTAAAGTCTAGACTAGAACTATTTTCTAGACTGTTCATTGTTGATCACAAAGAATTCTTTGTCAAAAACGATTCCAATCCCACGTATACAGGCACGGTGTACAGGCGTGATCACCAAGAATATACATAAACAAGAAGTGCAAGAAACACAAGACCTGCGGACCTAAAAAGGCCTCATCTGCAGATCGATGCGATCCTAAATGTGTATCGGCGACAATAACATGATTCGTATTATGAATGGAGTGTAATTCATCATAAGCAATTATTCTATTTCACAACTTTGTAGGAATATTCGTAAAATGGTCCACAAATTAGGCATTGCCTAAGTGTCAATTGGGACCATTTCGCGAAATTTCATACAAAGCTGTCAAATAGAATTTGATTTGATGATGGATTGCACTCAATTCATAATACGAATCATATTATGACTATATAATGATTTTGCCAATGCGGCCTTTTTGGTCCGCAGTTGTAACCAGCAAATCATGGCATTCAGCCTAAGAAGAGTTTTTGCAAATGACTAGAGTATTATGTAATCAACATTGGAAGTTTTTGTCTTCATATCAGTAAGAGAGATTTCTCAAAGATTTCGACTAAGAAATGACCACAGATATGACATAATTTACATAAGGACTATCTTCTCTAACTTTTCTTTAAGGTGACATAGCAAAAACAATGATATTTATTAGGATATGGTAACTTACATATTACTTAACCATCTAGAAAAAGGCTCGAAGGATAATTCTTGACTGTTTAAATAAGTAGGTATGACCTGGAGCTTATGTTAAAGTAAATGCTAGTGCAATATCTACAACTGCTTAGCTTTTTAATCTAATAACTACAAAGTAACCACCAGTGCAATCAAACGATACAATCGCCAATTATAATCATTTCATGTTATCACTTGACATACAGCCAAGTTTGGCTGCTGGCAGTTTAATGATTCATTTCAAACGAGACAGAATCGGTTAAACGAGCAATGGGCGTAATGGAGTGATGTCATCCACCACACTGCCATATGTGTCACAAGACTGGCATCTAAGGGATACAAATGCATAATTCATGTTACTTTCTTCAATGGAATCGCGTTCAATGTAAGCATCAAAACGATTGCAGCAATTGCTTGAGCATTGCCTTTGAATAGGTTCGCTTCAGACGATGCAGGAATTGCAATTGAATTATAAATAAGATCTAAGTATTCTTGAACAACATCCAAATGACTCAATTTTCTTAGGTACTTTCTTCCTATTTCTATTTTTAACTCCGAAGCGTTGGTTGATTTTACAAAGTCGTTTCATTTTTCCTTCTTATACGTAGAGTGGTTTATTTTGTGCAAGTGAAGTTAAGTGCAAATGTTTTTGTGCAGACACTGAATATCAATAAGGGACTATTAATATCAGCAAAGTTTAGGAACAAGTATTTGTTTTTAACAAACAAATTTCTCGCGCTATGTAATTTATAGCATTTATTGTAAATGCTACCACAGATATACTACCGAAAAAAGTGAGGTAAAATTAAAGATACACAAGAACAAAATAAAAACCGACCTCAAAAACACGGAAAAGTTAAAAATAATATAAGAATAGGTACAGACAACATCACACGTCTATATTCAAGTCGATGCCAAACGATGATCTCCTAGAAAGTCTTAAAATTTGGCACCGACTTCAAATTAGAAGTGTGATGATTTCTGTACCTATTCTTATATTATTTTTTACTTTTCAGTAGGTATTTTTGAAGTTTTTTTTAACTGAATTTAATACCAGCTCACTTTCCTGGCCTGACCTTGGACCTGGTCAGCTGATGTTAAATTCAGGTCCAAGTTCAGATCAGGTCAGGTCAAGTCCAAAAGTTAAAGATCCTTCCACCATCAGCTCGGATCATGACTACCAGTCGAAAATACGTAAAACTTCGAAGAAAACATGAAACACATTCGACGTACCTATAAAATTTAAGGGTTTCCCTCGATTTTCATAGGATCCCATCATTAGATCCTGACTTTGATGACTTTGAGACCACCCCAGGAGGCTACTCTATCGAATACAAAAAGAATTTTGAAATTCGGTCCACAAATGGCGGAGAAATCGTGTACATAAACACAAAATACGTTGGACACACAAAACATTTTAAGGGTTTTGGGTTTTTCTCGATGTTTATGGGATCCCATCATCAGACTCTGACTTTGGTGACCTTGGGACCACTCCAGAAGTATATAATCACTATCGAATAATAACTATCGAATACAAAAATAATTTTGAAAATCGCTCCACAATTGGCGGCGTAATCGCGTAACATACACCCCAAAAAATATACGGATTGAGAACCTCCTCTTTTTTTTAAGGTCAGTTAAAAAGAGAATGAAATAAGATGTGAAATCTTATTACTAGTACCTATATAAACAAAATCGAACACACAACATATTTTGGCGAAAATAAAACGTCTTTTCATTTGCACGCTATTTATGGACGTCAACAGCGAAAAGCTCATTCCGCTAGACGTTCATTCCACTAGCATTACCGACTTGGTTACCATTTCAACACAATAAAACAGTGATAAAAATGGTACCAAAACCGTACTGTAGCAGGAAAAATTGGCAATTGCAACGAGACCTGACTTTTCGCTAGCATTCTATTGAAATCGTTCAATTTGTTTTTTGTTGAACATTAAATTCTTTCTTAGATAAATTGAGGAAGCTCACAGATTTTGATAGTCATGATTGTATACGGCGCCCATTGTATTGTGTTGTAACCGACGAGAACAGTTAAAATGAACATTTCATTCATTAGCTGCCCCATTGTTGCAGCTTTTAGATACTAGAAAACCATCAAGTCTCAGTCCAAAGATAGCAGGATTTAAGTAAAACTTCCTAACGTCTTTGCTACGATTCTGATTCTCAACACACAAATGATTTGCTTAGATTTTTTTTTGAGGATCAATATCGATGAAACAATACAAGTAGGTATAAGCACGTATTTATAGTCATCCATCACCTACATTCCTGAAATGTAAATATGGTGTATTATAAACAGGGATTGAAAAGGTTCCTAGAATACCGGTACAGAACCGGTATTTAACGGTTTCGGTGCTAGAACCAGAACCGGAACCGGAACCCATACAAGAACCTTTAAGAACCCTTATTATACCGGTTCTTGACAAATTAAGTCCGTACTAGTCGGACTTCAATAGGAACGATACCGAGGTGCAGGTGCGTCGTCGGCGGCCGACGACGGAAGTGGGGAGAGAGAGTGAATAAAAAATAAAGTACCTATTTTTTATAACGTCTTATACATTGTAAAAACCTCGCGATTTTAATTCTTATAACTGTCAGTAAAATTATTATTAATAATATCCATACTTCCATACTAATATTATAAATGCGAAAGTGTGTGTGTGTGTTTGTTTGTCCGTCTTTCACGGCAAAACGGAGAGACGGATTGAAGTGATTTTTTAAGTAGAGATAGTTGAATGGATGGAGAGTGACATAGGCTACTTTTTGTCTCATTCTAACCCCCCACTTCTCTAAAATGGGGGGTGGAAGTTTGTATGGAGCATTCCGCAATTTTCAAGGTAGAAAGCTAAAAATTGGTATGCGAACTATTTGTGACTAACAAAAAATCGTGCATCATTTTTTTTTTAATCTGCCCCCAACCCCTTAAAAGAGGGGGTGAAATTTTATATGGGACTTTTTGCAGTTTTCAAGGTAGGAAGCTAAAAATCGGTACACAGACTCTTTGTTACCAACGAAAAATACCTGCCTTATTTTTTTTTAATCTTCAGTGTTACCCCGAATTTAACGCGAGCGAAGCCGCCGGCAAAAGCTAGTATAATATAAGTAATATAATATTCTGTTTATTTTAATTTTATATGTTAGTTTTATTGGGTCATTACTGACTCTACAATACTTTATACCAACTATAGCAAAATAGACTACTTCTTTAATTTTAATTATTTACTATTTTGCGGCGAGCATCAACTTTATGTTCATTTCAATCGCAGATGAAAACGTTACCGTGTAGGTATATTATATGGATGGGTCTCAGCCTCTGCCCCGCGCCTTCCACTCAGCCTACCCTGCCCCGCACGCGGACCGGCTACGCGGGCTACGGCCCGAGAACACTAGGGCAAACCCCAGACGGAGGGCCTTACAGCGGCGTGCACGGGACGAACCGCACACGCAGGCCTCCACTTCAGGGTCATTAGACGGGCATCGCCTGTGCGTATGCCCGCCTTCTCCTGCCTATCCTTCTGCGACAGATGGGAGCGGCTTGAGGATCTACCTCCCGCTCCCTCTCCGCGGCCTCCTTCTGCGAGATGACGTCCTCGCAGAAGAAGGCGACAGCCCCCCATTCCGCCTCGCCGCGGAGCATGGCCACGACCATGCTCGGCAGCGAGAGGTTTCCATCTCCCAGCGCAGCGTTGAGTTCGATGCGCTGGCGGCGCCAATCCGGGCACACCAATCCCGACACTGCTAAGCATAGAGTATGCTTAGCAGTGTCGGGAGCGTCGCAGTGATGACACTGCGGTGTTTCCTCCCGACGGGCGACCCGATGCAGGTAGTGACCGAAGCAGCCATGCCCGGTCAGTACCTGCACCATGCGGAATGTGAAGCTGCCGATACACCTTCGAATGGATGCATGCATCGACATCCCATGGCGTTTGGTCCGCAAGAACGCAGGCCGCGCCGTGGATGACCGTGCGATAAACTCGCATGGCCCGGGTCGCTATAACCCACTGCGGACGTCGCAGCAGGGCCATCGACCTTATCACCCCGTGATAGAGCCGACGACACGCCGATCCTGGGCCTCCCACATTAGGGAGGACCCGCCCAAGTGCGGCTGCGGCGACGCACAGCCGTGGAGCGAGGAGCATAAAATGCTCCTCGAAACTCCATCGGGGGTCCAGAACCAGGACGAGGTACTTGAGATGCGCCTCGAGTGGTATGCTAACCCCTTCCACTCGGACTCGGAGCCTCATGTGAAAACTCCTCGCGTGGAAACTCATGGCCCTCGTTTTTTCAAGGGCCACATCCAAACCCAAGAGGCGGATGCGTCGGACAAACAAAGACGTGCCGACCGACGCAAGGTGGGCCGCCTCCTCCTCCGTTTTAGCTCTCGCCGCGACGAGCGTGTCTTCGGCGGAGCAGACGACCTCCGTTCGTGGCAGGAGGCCGCCTGGCAGAACCCAATTGTACCCCATGTTCCATAGTAGTGGATCTAGTACGGAACCTTGGGGTACACCTGCCGCCATTGCCCACGTATGGACGCGACCATCCGGCCCCTCGTAGAGAACTGACCTGCCTTCCAGGTAGCTGTCCACGAGGGCGCGGAGGTACGGAGGCACCAATGTTGCTTAACCCTAGCAATTGTTTGCTGAGAGCACACGCCAATACCTATCAGGTTAATGTAACCTGGTTGTAGCAATAGTCATAGTCATATTTTTTTTCAATGTAAAGCACTTATTGACGTCATAAAATCAAAAACGAACATGAGTTTGAAACTTTGTTAAAAAAAACGACTACCTCAGTAAAAAAAACTATTACTAGTTAAAACTATCGCCTGTATTAACTGCATTAACATGTAACATACATTGCCAAGGATGCGTTAGCAATTAATTTTGTTTTAAGTTGTTGTTTAAATTGTGTATCCCTCATAATTAAGAGTTCGTCAGGTATTTTATTGTAATAACCTTAGGCTATTCCCTATAAATGAATTTTTACTCTTTGCAAGTCGTAGATCCGGGACCACTAATTTATTTTTGCTCCTAGTATTTAAATCCCTAACGTCACAATTCTTTTTAAAGGTATGTATATTTTTGCGGATATACATTATATTTTCATAAATGTAGAGAGACGGCAATGTCAGAATATAAATTTCTCTGAATTTATTTCTTAAGGAGTCACGAGGCTTCATTTTATAAATAAATCGAACAGCCCGTTTCTGTAATATAAAAATTTTTTCGACGTCAGCTGCAGATCCCCACAGTAAAACACCGTATGACATGACACTATGAAAATACGCAAAGTAAACCTTAAAATCTTGCAGTCGTCTCATCTGTTAAGTTCCTAATTATTTTTACAGCATATGCAGGTGAACTCAATTTATTTGCCAAATTACTAAATGTGGCTTCCATTGTAATTTGGAGTCAACATTTATACCCAAAAAAGTAGTATTATCAACTATTTCTAAATTATTTCCGTGCAGTTCAACATTTATGGGGTTATTTTTTGTATTTGGAGGTAGGAATCTAACACATTTTGTTTTCTTTGCGTTAAAAACCAAATTATTTGACGAAAACCAATGAGAGACTTCTTTTAGAGTGTTATTTATATGCATTTCACTATGTTTGACATTTAATCTATCTAAAGAAAAAATCAACGAAGTATCGTCTGCAAATAATACGATATCCGACATATCCTTCACCATGAAAGGAAGGTCATTTATATAAACAAGGAATAAAAATGGCCCAAGAATCGATCCTTGTGGTACTCCCATTTCAACCAATGAACCATCCGAGACAACCCCCTATATCCCAGTTTTTTGCATTCTATTCGAAAGATACGATTTTATCTCTTCTTAAGCAACACCACAAATACCGTAATAATTTAATTTTCGAATTAAAATCTCATGATCAACGCAGTCGAACGCCTTGGAAAGGTCACAAAATATTCCTACCGAGTCACACCTTTTTTCCCAATTTAAAAAATATTATTTATTAATTTAGCCCCTGCATCCGTAGTTGATAGACCTTTTGTGAATTGAGAATAAATTATTCGTTCAAATATTTTACTTAATACAGGTAGCACAGATATTGGGCGATAGTTAGAAGGATCATGTGTATCTCCTGACTTAAATATTGGAGCTACCCTACTTTCTTTCATCAAATCAGGAAAAACACCCAGTGTTTATCATTATTATTATTATTAAAAGACAACCTTCACCCATAGCTGACACTCTATTAAATATACTAGCAATTTTGTAGTTTTTTATATTTTTCGGTTTTAGAAAGTTTCTGTTAAGCATAATACATCGATACTAAACTTATCTAGCAACAATTCAACGTCAATAATTTTACCAGAAAAGCGATTTACGTTTTGATAAACTAAAGTTAATAAATTTGTACACTTCTCATCGGTCATATTTACATCACAAAAAAATGATTAGTCTCAGGTCTAATAGAGTTAACCTTACTAATAGGCACTGAGTTGTCAATGTCCGAGACTAATACTATATTACGTAGTACATCATCTATTTTCGTACACAAACTGAGGTGAACACAGACGTAGCAGTTTCCAACACTGGTGTGATGAGTCAGATAAGATATAGTCACGATCTTTGATTTGATACAATTTTTTTATACAATATAGTCAAGATATTTTAGAGACTTAATACAAATAATGCTTTTCCAAATAGGTCATCACGATGGCTGGTGTTATCTTGAATGTACGATGAAAATCCTCTACCTATGGTGTTACAAAGCCATACTCTCTGAATTGAAAATATCATTAGGTTATTTGTAAGGAATTAGAATTCATGATACTTATATTCTTATTTTGAATAAGGATTGTTCTTGTAGAATTGTATGGTCTCACTCAGGTACAGGTGTGTTAATTTATGTATTACATATATATTATATGTCGTAAAAAGAATATCCAACAGTTCTGCTGACAACAATAACATATGTACGTATGTTATAATAGTTTCATCAGCTCAAAAGCACCTGTTTTTTTTTCTATTCAACCCCAAACGAGGCAGCATTTTCTGCAGCAGCAATACCATTTTGTTTCGCATCTTTGTTACTTTGAACCGTTTCTTCGGAATACTGCACCTGCGAATCTAAACCATGATTGCTTCTCTGACAGACGAATTCAACAAGCTCCATTAGCTTGCTCGATCCCAGATGTGCGGCGTTTGTTGTTCAAAATAATTCATCCATCACGCATCGAAATCTTTGCACTAAAATATATTTCAATCGATTTGATTTCTTGAATGAGTAACAACACTAAATCTCCTTCAGTATTGATATCAATTATTAGTAATGCCGTTAGAAAAAGTGAAATTGAATTTATAATTATTTTTTTTATTTAATGCTAGATCTTTGCGGCCACCCGATTTCACCTCAAGCCCTAATCATTTAGATTTTTATTTTGCTACAAAAGTAGCCTATGTCCCTTTCGAATATTCTATCTATTCTTTACAAAAATTTACGTCGTGTCTTGTTTATTGAGATATATTAGGTATAGTAGGCAGTGTATTATAGCAAATAGCATAAGTTACTTGGCTCTGCCTTACTTATCGCCTGGTGGTGCTATACCAGCATTTATTATGCCAAAAACGTTTAAATTTCCATCAATAAAGAATATAGGACGCACCTCACGCATCTGTATTTATAAAAAGAAAAGCATTACATACTTCTTTGCAACTTAATTCAACAGAAATAACAGTAGGATCTTTCAAGAGTCGATTTTGGAATCCATACTTTTAATTTTACGTGTATAAAAACTATTGATACGTTGTCCAAGTGCAGTAGAACCAAATCAATGTTATCGATCATACATAACATACGTTGACAGTAAAATATAATTTTCAAACGTCTAAATAAAAATCCAAATCAATCCCATCAAATCAAAGATTAAAGAACCTATTTCTTTTTACCTACTTAAGTATCAATCCGTCTAAAGAATAAATTCACATAAACCCAGATTGACGAATTATACTAGAAATGAAACATATTCATTACAATCATGTCCTGTCCTATACAATAATCAAGAAGACTCGAAGAAGAATAAGTTCTTAAGTAGGTAAGTAAGTATTTTTATTAACGATCGTACGCGCACTTTCAATTAAGGCAGCGAAGCCATACCGTCGTCATTACTATCAACATTTCTAAACCACTGATGTACGAGTGATAGTCCTTCGAAGTTCTAAGGGCGTGATATCTAAACGGGCGTCACCAGCAGTGGCCAGCCGCGGCGGAGGCACCGGCGGGTGGCTGGAAGCGCTGTAGCCTTGAACGATACAACGAACCCAGCGGAATGCAAACACTGCCTTGCCGAATTTGCGACGGTGTATACGAGGAAAAAACAGATGAAACACTCGTAAAAGTCAACATCGCTTTAGTAGGTACATTCATTGAGCTTAAATAATTCTCATTGCAAAATACTACTTATGCAACCGGTATAAAGTAATTTTAATCGTGTACTAGTGCCCTTTCATTCATGAACTAACTTACGTGAGAATGTTCCTTATAATTAACTGATGTGGATAAGTTAAAAGAATAGATTTGATCGATATATTTATACACAAACACTAGAATGATAATAGATAAAAAATAAAATAATAATGTTATACACGCATAATACTCGATTAAAATACAATTTCATTA
This sequence comes from Schoenobius gigantellus, assembly GCA_963935595.1. NCBI lineage: Eukaryota > Metazoa > Arthropoda > Insecta > Lepidoptera > Crambidae > Schoenobius > Schoenobius gigantellus. The sequence continues at coordinate 5,243,057 of OZ012555.1, read as the reverse complement.
ACGAAATAAACAGCACCTTATTATATTTTGCCTTCTGTTATGCCTATTGTTTATTATAATAATATGTTAAATTTTGCGAGCATAAGTTTTTAAACAGTAAATAAATAAAAGTGAAAATTTTAATGTAACATCTCTTATTTACTTGTAAATCCTGTAATCTAATACCGGCTTGTTTCATTTCCTCTGTTTGAAAAGTTAACATTATTTGTAATATTTTTAAAAAACTTTTTGATATTATTTCATTAATTTGTATGACAAGCGTCATGCATTTTTTCGAAAATGTAGAATTACGAAAAAATAAAAAGGTTTCGTCACTTAGGTCCTTTTATTTCAAAAATACCTTGATACCTTACAACAGTTACAGAAAAGTATCAATTTAGCGCCCAGAAATGAGTTTTTATCTTAATTTCGATGTTTTTGCGCTGATAGGGCAGAAATTTTTAAAAAATCTTAAAAGCTCAATATCTCTGAAACTACTCATTATGGGGTCTAATTTGTTGCTAATGACATGAAATACAACCTCCTTCAAGGAATAGGTCGAATGCCCGGTCACACTGTATTCTGCAACTATCAATAACGCCATATAAACAAAGGCTACATTTTATTGTAATAAGTAATGAATATTGATTGAGCTGCAAAATCTATATAAATAAAAATGAATCGCCGAAATTTGGTGCAGTCGTTCGTTAGTCGACTGCACCAAATTTTATAATTCTTTTTTTTTTTGTGGTCGTTATTATAATCAAGACAAGATTTGTAAAATCGTCATCGATTTTTAAAAAATCTCGTGATATGAAAAGTGAGCTAACTAGCATTTAATAACTTCGAAAATATTCACGAAAAAGAATATAGCGGTACGAAGTTCGCCGTGTCGGCTTGCCCGCCTAAAGAGTATCTGTTAAATAAAAAAAACTTTATGTTTGGAACTCCCTAGAAAAATCACGGACCTGAAATTTTTTGTAGGTCTATGAGAAAAATGTACACTGTCATAAACACGAAAAATATCCCAAAATTCAGCCAAAGCAAGCGAAACCAAGGAGGCTTCCTCGGTCTTGGTTATTATTTTTACTATTCGTATGTATACGTCAATGCCTAACATATTTTCTAGTAAGTATTGAATTTTCTTTTTCTAGTCTGACCTTTATATTTTGATGTTTATTTGTAATTGTTATTTATTTGTATTGAGATATTATTATTTTTTTTGTGTAAACAATTTGATATATTGGTACTGACTCCCTTATCGCTTAATCCTATTTGCGTGTTCTTGAACGTTTTTCTTATAAGATCAACTCTTTTGTGCTGCTAGACACGATTTTCTTCAAACGAAAAGACACTTGGTACACTACGCACTCTAGCGAGATGGGTTAGCGCTGGTTTTATTTCAAGTTTATCATCCTCAGTAACAGAATGATTGTATGTACTTGAAATGCTTAGCTGATACTAGCATCAGTTTGATTTCTAATGTGTCACGGCGTCAACATCTAATAAGACAACAATAAAATCTGTCTATGAGAAATCTTGCAGGACTTTACAAAAAGACCGTAATATGCCATATACGAGTATTATTATCGTCTGTGACGGATAATAAGTAATACACAGTTGAACGAATATCTTCATCTAGGCGTACCTGTTCAACTTATGTACCTTGCCTTGCCTACGATCACGAAACATTTTAAAAATTGTCGACGTTTAATTTGTCACATTAGCATAAATGTGTTACTGTATGTGTTAGGGCGCGTGGACTGTTCATTAGGTTACATTTTTGTCTACCAAACATTGGTAAAGAGACGTTTGTTTAGTTTATAAGTACAAGGCAACGGAATGAACCACCGCGGCTTTTGTTTGAAGGTCGTACAGAATCCAATGTTAGAAATCTAAATTAACTACATTTTGGCAAGTTAACATTGATCCATAAACAATAAATAATTGCTGCGCTATTTATTTGTTGTAATTGTCGCTACAATAAAATCTTTGCACGTAGATGTAAGTACCGTCAGTCGTATTTGATAAACCAATATAATTCTGCCTGTTTAGATACGAAATTTGTAGGTACACGTATGTACATACGTGCGAAGTGAACTATGTTAATAAAGATGGCAGTTTCATAATTAAGCCTTGATTGGAAATATCAGACCCATTTTGTTTCATAATTTCATTTAATATTTTATAGTTATGTTAATGAATCTGGACTGGACCTTCGTCTGTCACCTCACCTTGCAACAGAACAGTAGTTAACAGCTTAATTTGAGTGAATGAATCGCAATTTCGTGATGTTCTATATTAAACGAATCTTTAATTCTTATCAGATTTTAATAGGTAGCTATCGAAAGTTCCGTACTGGATTATCAAGTTTTCTTCTAATAAGACAATATTATTTCCTAACATCTCAATCTGGTCAATTAGTCAGTTAGTAAACATATATGAATAATATTGAAAAACGTAATGAGAAAAAGGAAATGAATATTGGTTAACCCACAACACAAATACCAATAAGTTTATTTCACTATTAAAATTAGGTCCTGGACAGATAGTGCCTTAAACGCCGCTTGAAAGAACAAATAGTTTGGCAGTCCCGTATGTTATGTGGAATCGACTTCCAAAGTCTAACCGCACGGACCGTAAATGATTGGAAAGGAAGATGGAATGACAGGAAATAACACTGAGAAGAGATTAATTATAGATCTACAGAGAGCCTTGGAAGTGTTAGCGAAGGCAAACCGTTCTTAAAGGTATGAAGGGTACATGGGATTGAATATGGACATTTAAGAGGAACCAAAGTTTTCGAGTCTTCCTTATTTTCTCGTCTTTTTTCGTTTTCTTGTCTCTAAAACATTTAACTTCGTTTATAGTTTACATATTTTCATGAGTGTTCGGTGAGGTGACAAACCACGCGAATGTATGAACATCAACCATTTTTTGTTCATTTTGCTTCAACCACATTTGGAGCTCTGTCGTGTCGTTTTTGTCAATAAAATGTTTTGAAACCTGACTCCATTTACAATGGCTGCTTTTGAAAATGAAGAATACGCTGACATCTTGTATTGTTACGAGTTTTGTGATGGTGACACCGGTGCAACGGTGAAGAGAGAAAGCAAAATGTGTGTGTCTGCCGTTAACTTAAAGCAGGGGTTCCCAACCTTTAACCCTATGCCCCTCACCCAACATTATGCTAAAATACTACGGGCCGAAATGGGGAGTCAAGAAAATTAAGCATACGATGAAAATATTGGCGTGTCTAGTTTTATTCAAAAGATGGTTGCAACGTGTCGTTGACAACGCATAGGTGGCACCGTCTGCGTCGAGTGAGTTTATATGAACAGTTTTAATAAATATTCTTTATACAGCTCGCTCCTCCTTGGTTCACTCTACGCCCCCCAAGTGGTGTGCGCCCCACTGGTTGGTAAACCCTGACCTAAAGTAACGTGAGGGTGTTTTGTGTCACTTATCGATGCATTCGCGAAACTTACTCGGCTCATTCACACTAGAGCGATGCTGCGGACCTACAAAGGCCGCATCGCAGAATCATAATATGAATCATATTATGAACGGAGTGCAATTCATCATAAGCAATTATTCTATTTGACAACTTTCTATGAATATCCGTAAAATGGTGCACATATTCAAAGAATTTGCCACGGGCTTCAAATGGTATAGTTACGCCACATAACCAATAGTTGCTCTACTTGCACTTACCTAGATTTTATCCCTATCAAGCAACATTTTTTTACTAGTACGTGTTAAAAATTATTTTATGTCAAATAAGTTCCATTCTTATGAGTATATTATTTCTCACCTCTCAAACAAGAAAAGGACGCGTTTCTGCTAATTTTTTAGAGATTTTCAGACCTTTCAGTTAAGAATTTGGCACCAACTTCAATATAAAAATCTAATTATTTTTCTGCTTTTAATGAAGTCGGTGTTTAGATTATTGTGAACATGTTACAAAAATCCAAAAACTAAACAGTTCTAACAAGAATCTTAAGAAGAGACCCGTGTCCAGTTACTAAGTTATAGTATTTTTACAATCTCTTTATTTTTAACCGACTTCAAAAAGGAGGAGATTCTCAAACCGACGCGTATGTTTTTTATGTATGTACACCGAATATGCCGAGATCTCTGATCTTTTTTTTGTTAGATGAAGAATAGGTCCTATTTAGTTCCATATATTTTTATAACAAAAAACGACTTCGAAGACACTGCAAAGATAAAAATAGTATTAGAATAGGTAGGTACAGACAACATCACATTTCTATATTGAAGCCGGTATCTATAAACTTTCTGGGAGATCATCGTTGGCGCCGACTTCAATATAGAAATGTGTAGTTGAAGTTTTATGATTTTGTAAAAAAAATCTACTCAAATTGTACCTTATTGTCGTCGCATTATTGGTCATACGGACAGTTTTCAGTCAGTGGTGAAAACATCTAAGTAGTGTTTTCTTACTCTTAAAATTTCGTCTGAATTTTCTGTTAAAAAATTACCAATTTTTATCTGTTTTTGAACGTATACTACCGCGACAGCGACCCGAGTGAAGGCTGCTCGCCGTCACACGCGCCGGTTATATAAGACACAGACAAACTCGGACGACCCGGCGAAATTCTTTGCAGATTGTATACCAACTGGCCTCTTTAGTCAGGTGAATGCTTGACGCACAGAGTAACATCCGCATTCACATACATATTGGTAAATACTTTATTTAAAAAACTACGGCGACAATAAGCGCACGGTCCACCTGATATTTGGGGTTTTCTAGTGGCAACAACCTTGGATTAATTGTCTCCGTCTAATCAGTTGAGTGTAAGTGAGAGCGTATGAGAGGAATCTATACTAATATTATAAAGAGGAAAGATTTGATTGTTTGTTTGTATTGAATAGGCTTCGAAACTACTGAACCGATTTTGATAAAAGTTGGCATAGGGATAGTTCAACACCAGGGGAAGGACATAGGGTAATTTTCCTACAGGAAAAAAAATCCCACGGGAAAACAAATATACCGCGGGCGAAGTCGCGAGAGGAAAGCTAGTTTGTAATAAAGTACATGCACGTAAGGTGAAATATTGAAATAAATAAGAAATACCAAAGAATTTGAAAAGTCTGAAACAACCACCACCATTTTTTAATAACGAGCCATGGACCTAAAAAATTAACGAGCATAATTTAACTCAATGTATTTACGTAACAGAATGGACAAGGAAATAATGCTGTCAGTATTGTTATTCAAAAACGCAGGAAACGAAAACGAAAGCATCGACGAATTTCGAAGAGTCCATTATCAACTAATCGAGTGAAAGAGAGCGACTACTTTGTGCCGTAATGCAAACAGACCAAAAATATTTATTTTTTTAAATTGTACCAAATTGTACAAAACCACAGAATAGATAATAGTTGACAAAATGGCGACTACGACGCGCCGCGTCGAAACGTCTTCGCCATCTTCGCAGAGCATCGGCGGCGTATTCATTGCACGCCCGCTCCGCTTTGAAAACGCACACAATCCACCAGTGTGATAGTGAAAAGGCACTTTACCTAAAAATCATGTTTGACTCACTTACTGATATAATTGAAAAATATTAGAGATGGGCCGACTAGCCGATTAGTCGGCTGCAAAATGGCCGACTAGTCGGCCAGGCCGATCATTGCTTTCGCTTGAGTTCGGGTGTCATCGACAATATTCGTGACTATGCTTTCGGCTCGGTATATAGGCACAGAATAAATAATAGTACTAAAGTACAGAAGGATCGCTCTCGAAGAAAAGTCAAGTTTAGATATGTTTACCTACTCTTACGACCTTCATCTGACTGCACGGGAAATTGAAATTTATTGCATGACACGAGTGTTCCAATTCCGTTACGCGACGGTGACCCGATACCGATTTAGCGCCGACTAGTCGCCGACTAGTCGGTACATCACTAAAAATATATTTCCGAAAATTAAAACAACCACAGCCTCAACATTTTATATAGGTACTTTTGTAGAAAAACGGGTACTTCTGGAGCGATTTTCTGAGATTGACCCCACTAGGCGCCTCAAGAGATTGCAGTTAGTAGCTTATAGATAGACTGATAGACGCTTGCGCATAGTTGACTCAAGATCTCGCGCCTAGGGTTGCCAGGTGTCCGGCTTAAGCCGGACATGTTTGGCTTTTACCGGGCGGGTCCGGTCTGTCCGGCTTTCGGCAGCACTCTGCTGCTCGCACCTCTGGGCAAAAGCTCCCATATATCAGCTCCTCTTGACTCCCTGCAAAGGCGTGCATTCTGCGTCGTCGGCGATCCCAATACCACGGCCACAATGGAGGCGCTGGAGCAATGGATAGATTTTGCTTCCCTCTGCGTGCTCTTTCGGCACTTTAACGGAGAGTGCTCTGAGGTGCATGCAATGGTGCCTTCGTCACCTTTTTACCATCGCACCACCCGCCACCGCAGTAGAGTTCATCCGTATCACCTGGAACCGATCTGGTATAGTACAGTTTGGTTTCAGCGTTCATTTCTTTCACGTACAGTAAGTAAGGTCCTTGTCAAGCTATACTGTTTGAACTTTTTACCATTCTTATGTCGCTCTTAATAGCGGCGGTTTTTGTGGTGTAAATGTAAAGCTTAAATGGGAACTTACTTTACGTGCAGACTCTGGAAGGAACTCCTAACTGCGGTGTTTCCTGAGCGCTACTATATGTCCAATGAGGTTAAAAAAGAGCACTTCTCCCCAGGTAGGCAGTAACTGAGTTATGCCCCTGGCATTGCAGATGTCCATGAGCGGTGGTTACCACTTACCATCAGATGAGCCACTAGCTCGTCTGCCACCGATAGCAATAAAAAAGGCATGGCGTAAGAGAGAAAGTGTCTTATCTCTCTTATGCCATGCCACTTATCATGTCCGATTGACGGACTCTCGTCTGTGGCCGAACACGTACTATTTCTATTTTACTCCTAGATAGCCTCCAACTGAGCACAGGCCGTTCAAGGGCGCTCACTAGAGCCCTAACTGGTCACTGTAAACCAGGAGCAGGACTCTGCACCAGGGTCATCTGCATGGGTACCTCTGTCTCACCTATTTTTGCCTCAAAGCAGCAGTGCTTGCATTGCTGTGTTCCAGTTTGAATGGTAAGATATGGCAGTAAAATTACTGTGTTAACATCTGATGTCACAAGTTGGTAATGTACACTGTGGTTCTTGTGGGGGTTGCAGTTTTGCTGCGAATCTCGCAGGAGCCACATGTATTATAGGTGACTGTTACCACTTACCATCAGGTGGGCAGTTTGCTTGTTTGCCAACTTATCCCAATAAAAAAACTCAATAAACATCTGCACTGAATGGACTTAACTTTACAGATTCTGTGGTGAGGATGATGAGACACCAGTGCAATGCTCTCATCCACTGAGCTCTGGGTAGATCTAATTTGCCACCCTACAATGCGAAGGCTCTCTCCAAAGTGGGTTCTTGGCTATTTTACCGTTGCATGTCTATTAAGAAACCTTAAATAGGAGGGGTTGGCTATATATACATCTGTAAATGTTGCAGTGGCCCGCTGGAAAACACTCTTCGGCTTCCACCAGTCCTCCCTAGGAATGCTGATAAATAGATACTGTGACATAATTACTAATTCAGATTAAAACATTGCAGATACATTCAAAAACTTAAGCCTGAAAACATAAAATTTGCAATTTCATTCAATGAGTGGACCTCTGATTGACCACTGACTGATAATCACTGATCTGATTTAAAAGTTGTGTTATGTTTAATTATTCAGATTTTATTTAAAATTTTGCGACTTTTATTTTATTAGATTTATTTTTAACTAAATAAATCTAATAAAATAAAAGCTAAGTTCCTATTTTATTTCCATAATAATAATAAACATTAAGTAAGCAAATATATTATGTTGATTTGTTAAATCAAAAACAATTTTGTTTCATATTCCTTGTCATAATACCTTTTATGCAATTACAGGGGTCGAAACAGGTTCAGTGTTCAAAAATACTGATTTTACTGACCAGAAATCTTAAAAAACTGACTTTTACTGACCATCTGAACTAACTTAAGAGGACTGTGAAGAGCCAATTCATGGCTCGAGTATGCACTTGCAAAAATGCAGTTTGTTGCACACCGCTTAGAGTTGAAAGTCCGAGGCAAGTGCCTACATTTCTTATTGATATATTGTTTAGGGCGATAACTGTTTTACCCCCCTAAACCTTTCCAAAATTAGACACCTTTGATCTCATTAGATTCAGTATACCTTAATCTATGTTTGTACGTATTGCTTTTTTTGTAATTCAGTATAATTTAGTCAAAAAAGATAAAAATGCTCAAGGTAGTTTTTAAATCTAAAATATGGATATTTAGATGCTAATAATTTATATTCTGAGCAACATATTTTCAAAATCGAAACGTACAAACATATATCTTCATTATATCTACAACATTTCCAAAAATTATGAAAATTGGACTATTTAAAGAGGGAGAAAAGCGTTATCGCTTTTTGTATGAACATTTACAGCTTCACAATCCTCTTAAAATGAAAGATTCATGTGGAATTGAAAAAATACTTTTACAATTATTGGCCTCCACCATCCCCATAGCCAACCAGCATCACCTTTTTATTGTTAAAAAGTTTACAAATAATTAACAGTTTTTTTATTATTAATATGTGTTTATTTCGAGAAAAAATAGTAGGATTTGACTAATTTTCCTCGAAATAATGATGCTACAATATTAAGTTGCCACAAGACATCATAATAGAGCATCAGTTGTGTGTTGCCCTCAAACCATCACTGGGCCCGGCTAAGAAAATGAGAAATTACTAAAATTTGGTTTTTGTTGACACAATATATTATGAGATATTACTTAAGCAAAATCTAGATTGAAGAAGGTAGGCGGATATAGGGACGACACAGGTACATAGAGACAGACAAAATTGTATCAGTAAAATATTAATAAGGTTCCAAAAAAATTTATGGGGCAATATGTGTGTTGATCTCAAAAAACTGAAAAACTGACCATTTTCTCAAAAAACTGACATTTACTGACCATGCTCAAAAAAACTGACTTTTACTGATTTTACTGACTAGTTTCGACCCCTGCAATTAATATGTTCTTGATTAAATTAATAACAATGAATTGGTTCTCAAAAATCTGGAACGGGCACTGGTTCCGCATGTCCTTCTCCCAGAAAAGTCATTACTTGATGGTAAGTAACGATAAGCTGATGGTAAGTGCAAGGTACACCCTGATATTTTTACTATTACTTCTATTCATTTATTCATCCGTGGTGCTGTGGACTCAGCACTGGCCTTTTAATCGGGAGGACCGAGATTGGATTCTGCCAACTACCAATGTATTTTTCGTTTTTTGAATTTCATATGTATATTTGCTGACGCTATTATGGTGAAGGAAAACATCATGAGGCAACCTACATACAGATGTGAAGAAATTTAAAGGTGTATGTGAAGTCAATCAATCCGCACTGAGCCAGCATGGTTGACTTAGGCCTAAACACCTTACCGCTATGGCACCAGACTCTAAGGTCCTTAGCTATTTATCAAACTGAGCAGAATATTTTTTTATTATACATATAATATTTAAAAATATGACCAACGAGTCTCTCAAAATGTGGTCATCATCAAACTTAAGAGCACAGCTCTTGTCAGTGGAATATAGCTATCTTTCTGTATCTTCAGCCAGTGCCTTAATCTATGCATAGGACATAACATTCAACTTCTCTTTGGACAATGGTACTTTTGAAAACTTTCACGTTCAAATATTAAAATTTTAAATATAAAGAGAAATCAATACTATATTTTTAATCATCGAATTAAAGTAAAGCTAAATGTAAGTATTAGGTTTTTGAATTTGTGACTTTGCATTTTATTTAAAATGCTTTTTCTTGTATTTGATTTATTTTCATCATTTTTCACGTATTAGGTTTTTACTTGTAGTTTTGTTCAATAAATGGTAGCTTAATGGCAATAATAAACTCCAAAAAATGAAATGTTTCTATCTACATTTATTTAGTTTTAAAGGTTCTAAATAGCTTAATTCCAATTTATCATGAAAACCCAGCCCCCCTAGCACGTCCACCAAAACACGATATGATAAAGCAGTTTATCGCGGTGAACTGTCAAAATACAATAGGATCTCGTCGTATTTTGACAGTTCACCGCGATATATCGCTTTATCATATCGCGTTTTGGTGGACGTGCTACGGGGGCAGGTTTGTTTAAAGAAGTCAGAGATAATTTTTACCCTATTTTTAATTGACTTCACAAAAAAGTGGAGGTTCTTAATTCAGCTCAGTATATTAAAATTTTTTTACCTCTAATAACTCCATCACTTATTAACTGATTTGGAAAATTCTTTTTTTTTTTTTTGGTTGAGAATCGTCAGGTTCTGTTGATGGGATCTTAGGGAATTCGAGAGAAACTGTTAAATGGTAACTTGTTATAGGCACATCCAATGTGTTTAATGTTTCCTCTAAAGCTATTTAGGTATTTGTGTCTGGTAGTAATGAGCTCAGATGATGATGGAAGGATCCTTAACATTTAGGAGGCACATATTGACCCTTAGTTGTATTCTTTCAAGTTACTTCAGTGATCTGGTGTTAAATTCACTAAAAATATTTAAATAAAAACCAATTTCTAAAACACGATTAAGTAAAAAACAATATAAGAATACACATTTAAAATTACATTTTTTTATATTGAAGTTGGTGCCAAATTTTAACTAATGATCATCGATTATCCACACCGGTTTCAAAATAAAAAATGTGATGTGTGATATAAAAAATGTGTGTATCTTCTCATATTTTTATGTTTTAGAAGTTAGATTTATTTTTTGGAACATATTTTTTTAACACTATTATCGTTATATTTTTTTTTATCTTTATATATTAAGTATTTATAATACAGACACCCTGCTGATCAACAGGCCAGGCTCTCCTGCTTCCTACTAACACACATTAGGCCTGTGGTGGGAGATAGCCCCAGATATAGCCGTAATATAGCTATCATGATGATGATGAAATATGCAAATAAAGAGAATATTCTAGAAAATGTATATTGAATATCTTACATTCAGTGTTTACATATACATTTGCTAAACAAGCTGTGCAAACATACCTATGAAACTTCAGTTTGGATATTTTATTTGTAGATATTTTACAACAGAATATTAAAATGGGTCTTTGCAATGATGAAGTTTTATAAGTTTATGAAGATCCTAGGATCTAAGATATGACTTTATGTTCAAAAGATATAACCAAGCCTATATAAAACAATATAAACTTGTTCACTTAACTGTTGTACCCTTATAATAATGTTTCCATGTAATAATAATCAATAAAGATGGTGAATTTTATCAAAAATCTGTTGTTTTAGTTATTCCAATAAGCTATAATCACATAAATTAAATTTTTAAATAAAATTTTTATCGCCAGTATACCTACTTTATAATACTTTTGTATACTTTACGTACATACCTATAAACATTTGTTAGAATTACTAAACTTCGAATTGGAAAGGCTATAAAATATTTTTTGAATGTAAAACGCAGTGATCTTTGTCTTTACCTATTTTTAATAATGTATACCTTTTATTTATGATGACCTATTATTTACTGTGATTTAGAAAGGTTATTAAATTGTATTTTTAAGGCATTTTGATGTACAAATAACCGGCATTCGGCGCTGAAAAACAATTTGATTTTATAACGCAGATGTCATTTAAAGGTTATGTTTACTTCCAACTTTACCTGCATAGAATCAGCACTGATGATTTCTGTTCCGAACTTTTGGGCCAATTCCACACTTAACTTAGTTTTTCCGGTGCCAGTAGCACCTACGATTATGACCAAGGGAATTTTAGAAGACATCACAGACCGAAGAGCCATTATTATAGCTAAACGCGCGAACTTTACTAATGTTTTGGTTCTTTGACATTGACGTTTGTGTATGCAATGTAACGTTCCGTTCTACGAAGCGTCGAGCGAGTGTGCTGGTTTTGTTCGATTGTAAGCGATAATTAATCGAATAATTTTGGTATTTTGTATTGTCGTCCGGTCTTGCAATGTTCGTCCAGTCAGTCGACGAACATAGCCGCTGATGAACGATTTCCATTACAAAATAAATTTTGATGAAATTTTGTAATCAGTCTTTAACGAATAATCGTCAAATGAAAGGTGACTCCCGAGTCCCGAGATACCTCATTTCTTTCTATTTAATACGATTTAGTATTTTCTTTGTTTTTCTTTTATTATTTAATCAATACGGTGCTGGACTGTCCAGCTAAGGGCTGGTGCTGGATGAGTGTGTCCATCAATGGGGCTGGTACTCGGCAAGAGTTCCCAGCAGTGGGTTGATCCTGGGCATGTTCCCTGCAGTGGGATTGTCCTCGGCAAGATTGTCCAACAGTAAGCTGTTGCTGAGCATGATTCCCATCAGTGGGATTGTGCTAGACAAGATTGTCCAGGAGTCGGCTGGTTCTGGGCAAGATTCTCAACAGAGGGCTGATCCTGGGCAGGATAATCCATCTGGGCTAGATTCCCAGAGTGGGCAGGTTCTGGACAAGATTCCCAACAGGACTGATGCTGGGCAAGATAATTCAGCAGTGGGTTGGTTTTTTTTTATGTAAGGCCCGGCAAATGACCTCCCGCCTGATGTTAAGCGGTGAAAGAGGCCCAAATGAGTTGACAGATAGAGTAGGGACGACATCCACTATCCTACCTGCACGCCCCTTGCCGGCCTAAAAGATGCTTTTTCACACCTCTTTTGAAGGAACCCATGTTGTAGGATGAAGGAAACACGTGCGCAGGTAGAGAATTCCAAGTGTGGGATGAACGACAGAAGAAGGAATCTTGGAATTTCTTGGTACGGTGTGAAAAGGAAGATACAGTGTAAGGATGACTCCGAAGGCCCTTACGCGTGTTTCTGTTAAGGAATGGAGAGGGAGGGATAAGGTTAAAGAGCTCCTCAGAGCATTCCCCATGGAACATTCGGTAAAAGGCGCTAAGAGAGGCGATGTCACGACGAAGTTGTAGAGGCTCGAGGGTGTTAGTTGCCTCTACATCGCCAATTATTCGAATAGCGCGACGCTGCAATCTGTCCAAGATTCCCAGTAGTGGGCTGGTGATGGGCATTATTCCCAGTAGTGGGATTGTGCTGGACTAGATTGCCCAGCAGTGGGCTTTTGCATGGGAGACTCTGTACCAAGGTCGTCTGTTTGGGTACCTCCAGTTCCTGTTTGAAGGGTAAAGAAATCGCAGGAAATTACTGGGTACCGTGACTTTACATCTGATGATGTCACAAGTTGGTAACGTACAATGTGGTTTTTGTGGAGGTGGCTGCTGCGATTCTCACAAGAGCCACATGTAATATGGGTGACTGTTACCGCTTACATCGGGGCGGGCAGGTTGCTTATTTTCAACTTAGTTGCTATAAAAAAAGTATTGTGCTGGACAAGATTCCCAACAGAGGGCTGATGTTGGGCAATAGGTATAATCCAGCAGTGGGTTGGTACCGGGCAATATTCCCATGGGCTAATGCTGGGCATGATTGCCAGCAGTGGGGTGGTGCTGGGCTAGATTGTTCAGCAGTGGGCTAGTGCTGGGCATGATTCCCAGCAGTAAGATTGTGTTGGACAAGATTGTCCAGCAGTGGGGATAAGGATGGATGGTTTACAAAACAGAAGTTTTAATGAATTCTAAATATTTTTACATGCTTTTTACAAGCTTTTACGAGTATTTATTTTCACCTGTCCCGGTCTCTGTAATAAAATCTTGCAAGTTAAATTTGACCTACTTACTGGTGTTCGATTGAGTTGAAATTTTGCATGCATATGTATATCGCGTGACAATGCAATATTATGATGACATGGAGCCATAGGCGTAGTTATATGTATAACTTTTCGATGGATTTACATTCAAAACATCATTCTATGTAGTGTAAGTTGATTTACAATAGGGGGTGTACCGACCCCAATCCCCCCCCCCCTACCTACGTCAATGCATGGAGCCGATCTAATGCTGGAGCTGGAAGATGGCCATGTGGCCATAGGAACTCCGCAATAAAACTACACAACCCCATTGAGTTTGGGCTCATTTGATTCGTATTGACGAGTACTAAAAGCTTGTATTTAAAAAAGTTTTTTAAATAATTTATCTTGTCTTATTTTTACATTCACCTGTCCCGGTGTCTGTAATGAAATCTTGCAAGTTTAATTTGAACCACTTCCCGGTTTCCAATTGAGCTGAAATTTTCATGCATATGTATGTAGGTATATCGCGTGACAATTCAATATTAAGATGACATGGAGGTGGAGCTGATCTAATGTTGGAGCTGGAAGGTGGTCATAGGAACTGCGCAATAAAACAACACAACCCTATCGAGTTTGGGCTCGTTTGATTTGTATTGACGAGGACCTACTTTGATTCTATATGGTAACCAGCTACTGATGCTGGAGCTGGAAGGCTCTATTACGCCCTCGCCTTCGGCTCAGGCTGAAATTCCGCCTCGTGAGTTATTCTTATTACCAACATACCGACTTATATCGTAATGTCAAAGTCAAAACTTCTTTATTCATTTAGGTACAGTCGAGGTCAAAGATATATTTACAATTGAGAGTTCCAAAAATATCTTTACGTTTAAATAAATTTACACAAACTATGACAAATACTTGCTTACAATGCATGTGTGAGTTCATCTTTTCACAGAATGCTCCAAAGTTATGCTTACAGCCTTTCTTTCATAGAATTTTCATAGAAAGAAAGGCTGTAAACTTAACTTTGGAGCATTCAGTGAAAAGATGAAACTGTCACATGCATTCTAAGCAAGTATTTGTCATAGTGTGTGTAAACTTATTTAAATGTAAAGATATTTTTGGAACTCTCAATTGTAAATATATCTTTGACCTCGACTGTACAATTTGTACACATATGAACGTCAAATTTGATGCCATGTACCTACTATTATACTCCGCCAATTATGGACCGATTCTTAAAATTATTTTTTTTATTCGATAGAGTATACTCCTGCGGTGGTCCCATTGTCATCAAACTTAGGATCTGATCATGGAATCCCAGGAAAATCGGGGGAAACCCTTAAGTTTTATAAGTAGGCCGTCCAACATGTTTTATGTTTTTTCCAAAGCTCCTGTATTTGAGTCTGGTAGTCATGAACCGAGCTAATGATGGAAGGATCCTTAACTTTTAAGAGTTGGAGGTTAGATTTTTAAATACAATAGGCACGTATTGACCCTTTATCGTATTTATTAGTGACTTAGTTACTTCAGTGAGCTGGTATTAATATCACTAAACAGTTCAATTAATATTCTCGGCCCATCTGCCGCAGTGTCTCAAGACGAGTCTTCAATTCGTGCATGTTGCCAGTGATGACATACGGAACTGAGACGTGGCCGCTTACAATGGGTCCCATCAGAAGGCTGAAAATCACTCAAAGGGCAATGGAGAGGGCTATGCTCGGGGTTTCTCTACGTGATCACATCAGATATGATGAGATCCGTAGAAGAACTAGAGTTACCGACGTAGCCCAAAGAATTGCAAACCTTAAGTGGCAGTGGGCAGGACACATCGCTCGTAGGACTGACAGCCGTTGGGGCGGAAAGGTCCTCGAGTGGCGGTCGCGTACCGGGAGACGCAGTGTTGGTAGGCCCCCCACAAGGTAGACCGACGATCTGGTGAAGGTCGCGGGAAGCCGCTGGATGCGAAAGGCGCAAGACTTATCGGTATCCGAGATCCTTGGGGGAGGCCTATGTCTAACAGTGGGCGTCTCTTGGCTGAAATGATGATGAGGAAACAATTAACAATAATATAAGAAATAAAATACAGACAACATTACATTTCTACATTGAAGTCGGTGTCTAACGACGATCTCCTAGATAAGTAGGTATCGTATTATTACAATAAACATATAATAATATTACAAAACGTGATATACCTACCTACATAGATAATATAGTACTTAGATGACAGTGATGAGCTAATTACACGATTTTATAAGTCCAGAATGCACTGTATTTTGAAGATGTACTTGCTTGCTGCTTGTATGTCGGTACTTCGGGCACAGATTAGAATAGATAATAGATCCTACTAGGTACGTAACTTCGGGCGCCAAAATGTGGAGCACAGTTCCAGCACTTGCAGTCAAACAAAGTATTTCTACAACAAAGTTACAGTACCTATTGCTGAAACCTTTCCACAAGTTAGAAGAGCATGTAGAAGAGCTCGTATTACAAAGTCAATGATTATTCAAGTGATTCTAATGCTTGGAGTTAATTGGTATCATTTAAAATAATTACAATGTGAACTAATGTTGTTGAGCATGGTGGTAACGACAAAATTGTAAATGTCGATACTTACTTTACTTCTTTATACAGCTGAGAAGTTTCTTACACCCATACTTCTTTTTAGCTAAAAGACGTCCTGCAGGCCTATTCTGTAACTTCGGTTGCTAACTAGAACAGTCACTTTTGAAAGGAACTTAATATCCATTACTGCTATCATGAACGCTGCAGTAACACATAAGATCACTAAACCAGTAATGGATATAGTGTCTTTCAAAAATGACAGTTCTAGTTACCAACCGTAGTTAGCGAATAGGCCTGCTGATGGGTGGTAGGTAAAAAGCACCATTATTAGCACTTTAAGAAGGAACTTTATAACGAGTCATGTGTGAATAAAAATTAATTTATTCTACCTACTTAATTGAACATACTTTGTGATCACTGATCACGGACAGTAGGTAGTTCTTTTACTAAACACTTGCCACTAGGTGGTTTATACTATATTTGGTAGTTTTATAATTCAGACTGAATTATGTAACTTCAGTGCCAATGCCAACCCAAATCTGTAATTTATATCCATTGAGATTCTAATGAGCCCACAAACCGAAACTACGTTCTATACTAGTAATGGATATAAGTAAGTGTATTTAGAAATGACAGCTCTGATTTGGCGACCGGAGTTACATAATAAGGGGGCAGATCCCAAAGTTTGAGGGTCAAAATAAGCCTGTTCGTAACGGCGAAATATCGATTTAGCCACTGATCCTCAAAGATTCCCATTTGGCTAGCGATACTCAAAGGTGAAAAAAGTAAAAATCTAGTTACACCTTACGATGTTTCAAATCAATGTATGGTCGCAATTTTTTTATTATGTAGTTGGAAAGATAAATCTTCTGGTGAAGTCGAATTTCCCCAGGCCCCTCCATTATGAACAAGATAAAGACTGTGGAAGAGTCCCCACTAGAACGGTAATCATCAGTCGATTAACCATTGACAGGTACGTTGAAAGGCACGGTAGCCAACGTATGTGTAGCCAACAGTACTGAATGATTTTTTCTCAAGCTGATTTTTCAATTGTCGTATAACTTTTATATCCTCGTATGTTATCCATACCTCATGTATACGAAAGAGTATTCAGTATTTTACTTGAATGTCACTATCCTAAGGTTTCTTTCAGTCAAGGTCAGAATGGTTAATATGAAATAAAAAATGTCAAATATTTTTTTTTACCGAATCCGACGGGGCTAGTGAAACTTCATCAAATCAGTACCGCAAGGTACAATAAATCACAGAATCTACACTTTTCTAAACATCTTTAGAAGTGCTCGACTTGAGTCGACGCAGAACATTACAATAATCCACGTTTCATAGCCCGGTCGCGACTCGGCCTTTTCGTTTATTTCCATATTTAAAGATTATCTTAACTCTCGGTACAGATAATTAAGGAACAAAAACCAAAAAAAAAATGTTTCTCCATACAATAATAGGTTGTTGACAAAATTAAACGGTTAAAGGATAAGTACAATAGGTACACGATACAATTTATTATATCCAGCTATATGAGCGTCGCTTCAAAGTTTGCAGAGTGCAACATTAATAATTAGGCGGAATCTTTTGCGCTGTGCATTCTCTGAAACGGCGCGCGCGCAGCCGCCGCCGGCGCCCTCGCGGGCCCGTCCACTAATTACAATCAACCAATCGAACACCTCAGTATAACAATCACAACTTCGAATGGTCCCACTCACCCGGCGGCGGCTAGGTGTTATTACGTAAAGGGCTACCCAAAGAGAAAGTGATAAAAATTAACAGCTATAACATGACTTATGTATACCAACCTTATTTTATAAAATTTACAAATCAAACGCTTAGTAAAAAAAATGTTTCACGCTCCTATTTTTGGCAGTGGTGGAAATGTGCCTTGGACATGGAAATATCGCAGCGGTGCAGTGTTTCCATGGATATCATGACCTGTCTACAGATTATAAAGCTTTCGTTGCTTACTATTAATTTAACCTTTGACTACTGACTCTTTCCTAAAATGTAATTCTAACTCACATGCAAGGTCATATTATCACCAATAAAGACAATTTCAATTCGGAAAACTAAATCATTATTATCTTTATTTTTTTTATGTCAAGCT
This sequence comes from Schoenobius gigantellus, assembly GCA_963935595.1. NCBI lineage: Eukaryota > Metazoa > Arthropoda > Insecta > Lepidoptera > Crambidae > Schoenobius > Schoenobius gigantellus. The sequence continues at coordinate 5,224,635 of OZ012555.1, read as the reverse complement.
AAGAATAACAAAATTAAATGCAGGTACAACATTCGAGAATTCTCAACTCTCTGGTTAAGAAAACTAAACAAATACTAGTAAAAAAAACTCGTTTAAAAAATGTTGACGTATCATCTATGACTATCTTCTAGTATATACATTTAACATCTACTGGAAGAATAAACTGCGAATCACGATAACTATCAACTTCGTGTAACTTCCTACTTATGAAGAGCTCTATATAACTACAGTTATGTTATATATATTTCACAGAAAAATATTTCTTGCAACTAATTCGAGTTTATATCTAAATATATATATTTATATATGTACATAGCAAGGCACATTCCGCACACAATTTAAAGCCTATGAACGTACAATATCGCCGACCATGTGCTTGATAAAACATCAACCTCTAACAAACCCGGACAGAAAAATAAAACACCCACAAGAACTATTTCCCTAGTGAAAAAGTTTCGATTAAAGCATTTTTATCTTTTTATCTTTCTGAACAGGTTCCCAGTCTCGATTCCGCGCGAACGAACCGAGCACAACCCTAACTTACTGCCGTAAATATATAAACAAAATGCAAAATTTACTATTAGTAGGTACTATGAGGAACTATGTCTTGGTTATATTTTATATTTTAATGTAAACCCTTATTTTGGATTCAACTGATATTAGAGATTTTGATGTTGTTATCAACATGCACAGTCTATTATTTCATAATCACACAGTTCGCCCAACGAGATTATTACATAATTAATCACTGAACGCACGTTAATTGGACAATATTAAAATTTAACTTTGCAGTTAATTCGTTTTAAAATAATCATTACATAATAACGCGTATATGATTTAATTAAAATGCAATGCGAGAAAAAACACTTAAGCGAAACAATGTTATATGTATTAATCATACAATTGTTATGAAAATGCATTCCTTAAGTCTGTCTATCAGTGTAAGCGTACGCTTCGCTTCCCGCGCTATGGGCGACGGGGAATCATTTGATGTTTTGGTAATTTACACATACCAATTAAATGCAATTCAATCAAAACATTTCATAATTATTTGTACGTTACCGTCGCTCGCGGGTCCAATTGCAACGATTCCATTATCCGAATATCGAATCAAAGTTAATCACGTGACTAAACCATAAAACATAAAAAAAAAATCACTAGATACGAGTAACAAAACACTACAAAAATCGTAAGCGGGCTAACCTAAAATATAGTATTAATATCAACCTCTTGTTCTCGGGACGCGGGTCGAAAAATAATCATACGAATCGGCCCGAAACATATAAATGGCCAGACATCGACAGAACTTCCCACCTCGCCGGCACCACCTCTGCCAGCGAGCCCAACAAATAAAACTAGCATCAATCTTCACACGAACCGTATTCACAAAATTTAGGCGGGTCGCCCCTATTTTTGTTCTTAGTCGTGTTATTCGGCGCTGTATAAGCGGTCCGCTTCCAAATTACGGATGGACACTACTAATTGCGCCATAAAGCACACGCTTCAAACCCAAATTAGCGAATAATTTTCTATGGCGGATCCTCAACTGCGCGCGCGCACGCACTACCTCGCACGCGAACATGAGCTTACGCAAGCTATAACACACGTCGCGGAAAAGACAGTGCGCGTCCCCAGATGTGAATCTAGCATAAACTAAACGTGACACTAGCTCTAATCTATCTACAAAAGGGTCCGGTAAACATCTTTCATCTTATCGAAAGTGTATAAAAAATTATAGACACTTTTCGATTTGTCCATACGGCATTGTAAAACTGTAGTGTGCTAAAGTCATCTATGTATATTTTAAAGGATTATTCAAAAAACATTTTTGAGGTATAACCAGTCTACTCGTTCACAAAGCAGTCCGTACTAAGATATTTTACTGAAGACTTAGGATTTATCGTTAACAACAGCTTTATGGCTCACTTTGGCACTGCAAAATATCCTTTGAGCAACACAAACCCGCGGTACTGTACTCAACAATCAACTATACAATAACTGACGGTACGTTCCACAGAAGCAGAGTAAGCCGTAAAAGCTGACATTTATTATAGAAATATAATATAACAAATTCCAACATCATTATAGGACTCTACTCTAAAGAGACTCCGAGATACTATAAAACTAACACGGTCAAGATACGATCCGAGATCCGCATTAATAGAACAACATAGGCAGACGTTCAGCCGCGACTTACGTATAAAACTGTCCAAGTGTCACGCAGAGTAAACTCCGGTAAGCGGTTCCGCACACGGAATTCAATTATTAAAAACACACACTCCCTCGCCCGGCGTTCAGTACGACGACCGGTATCTCGCCGAGAGCAACGTTCTGAGCTTTTTGAGTTTCGCGATCAGCTTGTTCTGCTGCTTCTTGAGGGCCTCCCGCTGCACCTCCTCCTCGCGCAGCTTGCGGCACAGCGAGGCGGCCTCGCGCAAGATGACCACTTTGGGCGCGCGCTCCTTCTCCCGCGTGGCCGGGATCTGCTTCTTGAGCTCGTCGAACAGGTTCTTGAGGCCGATGCGGCGGAGGCGCTCCATGTCGTTGTGTATCGAGCGGCGCTCGATCTCGGGCGGCGCCTCGGGCTCGGAGTCGGTGTCCGTGTGGGAGCGGCGGCCGCGGCGGCCGGGCCCGCGGGCGCGGCGCCGCGCGCCGCCGCCGCCGGCGACCAGCCGCTTGCGGGACGCCGCCCCCGCCGCCGGACGCGGCGACCGCGGCGTCATCGCCACCGCCATCGCGCGCTGGTAGTGCTGCCGCTCCTGCACCGACGGCGCGCGCGGCAGACCCTCCGCGCACACCGCGTGCGGGCTCTGCAGGGTCTGGCCGCACGTCCCCAGCGACACCACGTCGATCTCCTCCTCTGCAACAACGGAGATAGCGTTCAATGCTTTCGCCCCGATAGAGATTAAAGTTTTCGTGTCGCCGTAGACGGCGGGCGTCGATTGTCGCGCCGCATCTATCTATATATACAATTACACGGTGACCGCGGGATTAGATGAGGCCGGGGAGGCGAGATGCGACTGCAGTCAGGTGCGCGGGAAGGGCGGGAGGGACGGAGGAGGGCGTCGACCCCGGCGTACTACCGCAGCGTCTGCCGTCATCGATCCAGACGCCTGACGTCACGGCGCGCCATTCGCGCCAAAACGAGAGCGCGTGCGCGGCGCTGCGGCAGCGTCCGCACTCAATGGGCGCCGGATTATCAACCGGTGGATACGCTTTCCGGCCTTCGCTCCTGCCGCCGACAATGCCGACTCGAAATTAACTGTCACGCGAACGTCGCGCGATACTGACACTCCCATTAAATGGGAACACGGATGACGTCGGAGCGGCGACAGCGTGCGGCGGCTCGATTGATCAATCGCAGCTTCGACTTGGGAAATAATGTGAGAGACGTACGGAGTTGCATGGCGTCAAGGGTGACTGCCTCAACACGGGCGTCTCACTGAATTACAATCTGCCTGCTTTTTCTAGAGCCAGAGCCAAGGGGCGTAAGGTTCCCAAATGAGCAGGGTGGTAGATTTGACGTTTAATAAGAGCGTACGTCATAGTAGCTGTCGGGACTTTATGAATGAGCCGGCGACGGTCTCGCATCGCTAGTATCGGTGCGGAAATGAACGGCATCGTGTTTACACATTTCGCGGAATCCGCCGCTCGCGGTCGCGCTATCCGGTTACACCAATAAATAATTATGTCAGCGGTTCACTGCGATTAGAGGTTAACGTCTCGTTGCATGAATGCAGGCTATTTACGTGACCGGCAAGGACGAGAAATTCCTATTACTCCCGTTGACCCGCCCCGACTGGAAATAGAACTGGTTACGTGGGCAGCTGTTACAAACGGTATGCGAGTCAGGGACGCTCGGGATATAGTTCGCAACTACGCAGTTTCAAAAAAAAATTCACGCGGCCGCCCAGAAATATTATCTACAAAGGCGACGATAAATTTATACACCAACGCGATCTTATCGCACGAATTCCGCATAGTTACGTGATCGCTTATCATGTCTGAGTCGATCTATTTCAGATTGGCGCCTATCGCCTACCACTCCTACGTTGCCTGCCACCGTCCGTCAATAGTATTTATACAGCGTGTAACAAAAATACGTTTAATAAGAAATAAAATACATAATTATTCTTGATTGACGTACAACCCTATTTTAATAACCAAAGAGCAAACAATACAGAAGTCTCTAAACAGTTCAGATTGACTGAGATCACAGCTAACTAGAGTTGAATGTCGTATTTAGCTTTTTCGGTCGATTTCTTATATTAGTGTATTTTTGTAACACATTGTACCTATATTTCAACAAATCATAAACGTGTCTATTGCATAACATTATTTCAATATAAATTAATATGGGTTTTTAGAACAAGTTGTCAACCCTATTTATACAGGGCGCACGTCGGCGTCGATTTACATGAGACAATTTCTTCTCGGCGCCAACGCGATTAACACTCGCCGTGAAGTATTTGTTTCAAGCGACGGACGTGTAAGCGATACGCGGCGTATTGTCGCGGTGCGCCGCCGAGCTCCGGTCTAGTGCGTATCTATTATATCGCCATCTGCCGCCGTTCCAATTTTAAACGATACCAGAGATAATCCGCTTTTTATTGTCTGTCGAAGCGGCCAGTACGGTAAGGCCGGTATTAAGAAAACGTGCTCTCACCCCTCCGACCGCTTCGCTGACGGCGCAGACTTCGCCTTACGATAGAGGTGGCAATGATTTTTCGTATCCGGAATTGTGATGTTATAATGATAATAAAGTATCGTCAATACAACTAATTTCATAAAGAGAATATTTCACGATTTTCATTTTTGTGTAGTTGTTGTTAATAACATTATAAAAAAAAAATTATAAAGCTATGTACGGTATAATTACCCACAATTAAAATTAACACATTATCGATGTTACAAATAGATTAGATGTACCTACAATCACTAGCTAAATATTACTTTCGATGCAGTTGAAAATAATGAAAAAAAAAGCATTAAAGAATGCCTACAATGGTGTCTTCGAGTGACCTGGTAAGGCGGCTGGCCACGCTTCGTTGGTCGCGGCCAGGAGGCCAAGTTCACTGGCATTTGAGTGTGATAATTAAACATTATCATGACGCGCAACCTGGCGCACGCCATCTTCTACAGCGTGCTACGACAATTAACTACTACTTATCGAAAAAAATCCACAATAATCGTACTTGTTATTCGTCTTGCCTCGCCGGGGCTTGGGACACGTGAACTACAACTAGTTGAGAAATGTCGTAGGTGTTAAAAAGGTGTTTATGTAGGCACTAAATTAACACCTTTTTTACAACTAGCACAAATCTATCGACTACAAGAAGTATCAAATTTCATTCAAATACATAATGATATAGCTGTTTTCGTGTGATGAGATGAGACGCTTGATATTTCTGGATAGTTTGGTACTTGATATCATATAAAGTGTCGGTGATATATTTATAAATCGATATCGATTGACTTCAATTTAAAGAATATATAAAGCTAATGCCAAGACTATTTAATCCACGCAGACCTTAAAACAGCTGCGCCCATAAAATTCGTAGGCAAAAAGTGTTTCAATGCTTCCTTATGTAACGTTTATCGAGTACGAGGTTTTGGTGCGAGGTGTCTGTTCCGAAAATTTAGTAAATAAACTTTTAAATGAAAAAATTACTTGTGTTCCGATTGCTGTACTTATAGAAATTTAATAAAAAATATTATTGGTAACAGAGCATCCTGTATGTTTGCGTTGTAATGGTTGCAGGCAATGCTAATTAGTTTGATGCAACGTACTTAATAGGACAACTCTCTTAGACTTTTATATAAATTTAGAAAACATAGTTTTCTATTGAATGCTGCTGATACACGTGTTCTAGCAAAGCGGAGACAGACAGTCAACGCTGCGATGTGCTATGTACAAAGATCTACGTATTCTAAACTCTGATTACGAGCTAAGACAATAGCCTCCTATTTCGAAGTCAGCATAGGCTAACTAACTACACTTCTGACGACACTTCAATCGAATAGTTATTGTAGTTCGAACTTATAGTAACTATCAGTCCATGGGCGCTACTCAGGTCCGTTACGCAAACGAAAGTAGGTCGACCTCCTGCCCACTCGAGATCAGTTAAAATAGTCATAAATTATGTAGGTATGTTGCGGATCGAATGAGCATTCACACCATCGGCCGACCTTGGGCGAGGTCGCTGGGAAGTTCAGGGACGGGACAAGCGCGAAAAGACGTGACGCAATATTTTTTATTGGCTGTTAATAAGCGGAAGACTCAGTCACATGCCTACGCGAGAGCGAACGAATTATCTACAACTTTTAAGCTCTATGCAAGATTGGCCGCTTAGCTCTCTCGATCTTCTCGACTGTCCTAATCAAAAATTCACCGAACTCGTCACAAAAATGTCGGGTCGTTACGATAAAATAACCTGTTCCCTTGCGCGTTCGAACTCGCGTTACGTAATGGAAAAAAACTCGGAAACATTTATCATTCAATTAAATTCGTCCAGAAATGAACCCGCGCGATTAGGGGATCAAGGAGTACTAATATCTTGTTGCGACGTACACTTATCATCTGTCAAGCGGGTAGCCATATTTTTTATGATAAGACAATACAAATTTATGTTACGGTGTCGCATTATTTTATCGCCATTGATAGTGCCCAAGGCCGGTTGGGCACGCCGCGTAAGTATTAAACTGATTGTACGAAATATCAGCATACTTCTGTGACGATAACGCCAAGGCTGTTTCCACTACGTAACTACGCGTGGATTTTGCGAAGCCGCATTCTTTTCGCCGCTCTTATCGAACGACTGGTTAACGTTCTGTGTGCAGCTGCAATAGGCTTTCCATTCCTTATCTGCGGCGACACACCTTTCTCGGGACACCAGAGCGATACATAAATCATAAGTTAGCCGTGTTACCTAACGCGCAAGTGGGTCAGAGCGAACCAGGGGCGCTACTGTGTACTTCGATAATCGACATATCGACATTTCGGCGACATATCGACAATCGACAAACGGAAAACTTCTGTTTCTGTTACAGGCCTTTGACTTTGTACCGTTTCCCTGCCTTGGAAATTCCAGGACGGAACTTCGACTGCGGGCAAATATTCCTTAATGAAGCAGACCATTCAGCAATGAACACTGAACGACATACACAAAACGGCGACAACTGAATTACAGAGTAGCACCCCAAGCCTATAATAGCTTACCGATTTGGGTCGCAACATCGTAACTATCGTATAAAACCGCGCAAATTGCTTTAACTACGCGCACGCCGCAATTTTATTGCGCTAAGCAACTTGATAAAAACTTCATATAAATAATATTTAACTTGGCGGTGGTTACTATGCGCATTCTAATCTAAGTATTTGAGCTAATAGTGTTCCAACCTTGCTCGAGTGGAACCTGATTTGTGAGTTTAGTGTAGACTGTATTGAATCTAGGTTAGAACTAAAATTTCGCTGTCCGAAGGGCTTAACTAGCGCAGGGCCTTGGCTTACTGATTGAAACCAAGTGTTTAGGACCGGCTCGACCGGATCTAAATGTCCTAAATTGCCCTTAAAGGAACGTACAAATTCAGAATTGCTCTAGATAATGTGAGTTTGATTGTCATATTGAATTTTACTACCAGCAATTACGATCAGAGTTATTTCGAAACATTTTACAACCAAATTATCGAAATATTATTAGTAAGTAAGTATATAATTAGCTAATGATATTTTAATATCGTAATTTATAGTTGGCAAATACAATAAGAAAGTCGTATTTTAAATGAAACAAACTTGCGGAATCACTCGCGTATATTCGGTTTTAAAAGCATTTTAATTGTTTAGTTAGCTCGACATTTCGAACGCTTTTCACGAACGGACGGGCAGTCAAGCAAGATCAACTGCATAAATACTGCTCGTACATGACGTCAACGTAAAAGCGCGCGAAAATCGAGACCGCCATCGCCATGGCGATGGCGGGCGGTGCCTGCGTGCGTTGCGTACACCGTGCCGTGCGTGAGCGTGAGCTACGAGATAGCTACGAGCGAGTACCTACTTCGGTGCGTGGGGCACTTAGTACTTCGGTCGGAGCGATAAAACTGCGCAGGCGTGAATTTTTACCGCGCTCCGCTCGCTAGGGATGTGATGTCGCGGATACTCAATTAAAATATCCGATTCAATTATTTTCGCGTACTTAACTTTTATTAAATATTTAGTTTTAATTATAATTGCTTGTCGTTGTCTACGTCGATTTCCAAACGTCGACGGCGTCTATCAAATTGTCATCCGGTTTAACTAGACTCGCGAGTATCGGGGCGTAAACCGGTCTAGCGGCCGGTTCAGCTACACTTCAATGAGATTCCATTTCATTCCGTTGCATTCTTATAAGAATAACGGACAAGACATTGCGAGACCATCGAAGCAAGTAGTAAAATGTGAATGGGATTTATTTTTTATGAACCCGTATTGTTTTGTTAATTTTGAAACATTGATTAGCTTGAGTGTATATTTTGTAACTAAGCTACCTTTACACACTTCACCCAGTATTATTTTACCTATTGCAAAGTTTATATCATAAATTGAAATTTAGATTATTTTCTTAATATTATCATCAGTCTAGCTAGCTAGACTAACTGGTAAACGAGTAATAATGAAACTTTAACGTTTTGTGCGCTACGTCTTCATAGCGTAAACATCAAAGCAATAAATACTCCAAAAATATTTGCTAAGATCAATCTAAACGCTTAAAGGACGCCAAAGGATGATAACCCTATTAGAGGCGACGGGAAGCGCCAACGCATATAAAATAGAGGATGCGTCAAGGTCGGGACGTCTCGGTCGTTGTACTGGCGACCTCGGCAATGTCCTAATGCTGAGACTGCTAAACCTCTGACAAATCGCACAAGTGTAGATACGACTTTAATCCGTATTTAAATTAAACGCGTCAATCCCTCGAGATGGAGCTCGGATACGAAGGTTGCGCAATTTGACATTAAGGAAGGTTGGGGCGTTCAAGGTCGCAATAGGCGAAGGTTCCGGAAGACCGGAGCCACGGGTGCGTCTAGACGCAGCGGGGGACGCGGAAAAACGGTCGATACGCGCAGTTTCCCGCGCTCCAAATACGACGCCTGCGTTCTAGCGAGTTCCCAATCAACTCAACTTATGCGTATTCTTCAGATGAAATTAATTACCTTTTATTGTAGTAATTTATTGACGCAACACCGAAACTCAATAATATGGACGAGCAAAATAATACACGCAACGATAATATAATTTTGTCGCTAGTAATCGAACAAAAAAATAGTTTAAATAAATGGAAAATAATAAAAATAACAAAAAAGTAACTAACCTGATTCACAAGAGTCAGAGGGTGTCTGAACGCCGAGATTGTCGAATTGCTGTCGAGCCAATGTGTAAGAATGATCTGCGGCGACTGCAGCGGAGTCACGCAGGAGGCGGAGGGCTGTTCCAGCGACGTCAACTGCGTGACGGAACTGTGGTGGTTCATCGCCATCAATTGACGGCGGAGTTTCTGGTCTAGGCGGTGACATATTGTCCCGCCGAAGCAAACTCTGTCCTTGTGTAACTGGTGTAAAGTCAGTCGGAACAAATGTGTTTCCAGGGTGTACAGAATCAGCGCATGACCCTGCCCACATGCAATCGTGATGCACTATATTCTCTTTACGTTCCGGTTCTTCTTCTTCTTCTTCTTCTTCGGGTGTTTCTTCGATTCTCCAATCGGTCTCGTTTTCTGGCACTAAGTCTTGGAAATCGTCTGGCGGGACAAGGTCCAGTCTGTCCGCTTCGTATTGTACTTGAGTCCAGAACTCCGATGTCTGTGTTAGCTCCATGGACTCCTGGTCCAGCGTCTCCCAAATGTCGAATGCAAGAATTTGCGTGTCCATTTCGGGTGACATTTTATTTTTAATACTAAAAGACTAACTAAGTTTAAAGCTATGACGAACTCGTCGATATCACAGGCCCCCTTATCACAGGGACGATGCGCGCGATGGGTTAGACGCACACCGTCTGGAACAATAGAGAAAGAAGTATTAAAAAAAATTCAAACAACAAGCATATTGAAAGGTCGAGTAGTGTCCGTACTCGAAAACTTAAAAACAGTAGTGCCCTAAAATTTTAAAGTCTGGATCGAAATGAGTCGAAGTAATCAAAGTCGAAAATTTCACTTCAGTCGAAGTAATTTAAGTTGTTCAAAGGATTGAAACTAATTCACTATTCAAAAGGAGTAATTCTTTAATTTATAAATGGTATCTATGATAAATATTCTCAAAAAGTTTGCAATAGTAATTACTCAAGCTAGAATGCCAATGTTGTACACCTATTAGTATGTTGTTAAATTTGTATAAAAATCTAAAAACCAATTAATATGTCGAAATATTTTTATGAAAATCCTTTTATTAAGTAAGTGTTGTTACTTGAAATTTGTTCTGAAGTAAGTAGGTACCTTATAATGATACTGTAAAATATCACAAGTAACTTAATATTCACTTCCACACGAATCAGACAAAAGTCCGATGCACTAGTTGTAAAAATGTTCAATTGTATAATAATGCAAAATGCAAAATAATTTTCAAGTTAACTTTCAATACAAGGGGTGTTGACCCCTCGTATTTACAAACAAATCCCGAATGCAGCACAGGACACCGAGGAAGTGTCCTCTGCGGTGCCCGAAACTAGACTGAACTCTGGATGTGAAATCAAACAGTTTTAAAGAGTACATCGGCCTTGGGCCCTATCCCACTTTTGTCTAAGAACAATTAGCCATTGTCCTGACAACCCCCGCCGCCCGCGGTTTTTTTATTTTTATACCTTTATTTTTATACCTGCGCCGGGCGCATCCCTAGTTTGTGCGAATCCACGAGACAGGTAAAGATTTGCGCGACAAATACAGTTTTTGTTTACGTCTGCAGAATGGCGCGAAAAAATAATTGACCGTTTGTTTACTATACCGACGCGCGTCATTTTCTTGTGAAGCAGAAACATTTGTGTACAGAATTTCGAGTAATAAAACATTCTTCTGTGATATTTATAATTTTATACCTTGTTTCACAATAATTTTTAGTTTTATGATTATTCAATGATCCTACCTACCTACTTATGGACTAAATAAAATAGAATATCGACGACGAAGTGTAATAATGACCTCCTAACTGACATTTTGTCTTTTTTATGGTTCTTATGTTTATGGATTTAAAATACAATTTTGCATGTAATACTTAGTAAGACACACAAAACTGCATTTCGTAATTTATAATGTCATAAATTTAAGATTCCTATGACAATATATTTTTTTCGTTTACCTATGTAATAGGTAATTAGGTACTATAAACGAAAAAAATTATATTGTAATTTTTTTCACACCTACCTAGGTGTGAGAAAAATAAACGTTTTTTTCGTTTTCTCTAAAACCTTTCTTTTTGAGATAGGTACCTAGAAGATCATTACACTTCATCGTCGGTATAAATAACGCAATTTAACGTTTAGATATGTAATAAAACACATTTTTTTGTGTAATTTTTCAGTATCTACACGGCAATTTTTATAAGAATACTAGCTGTGCACGCGAACTACGTTTCGCCATAAAAAAATTTCAAAAAAAATCTGGAGACTGCCACCTAGGGATATAAAAAATAGCCTATGAGCAATTCTCAGACCTACCAAATATAGGTAAGTACACAAAAATATTTCATAAAAATCGGTCGAGTCGTTTCGGAGGAGTTCGATAACAAACACTGTGACATGAGATTTTTATATACATCTATTAGATAATAGCTTCAATACCATACCTGTATTTTATGAGTAATCTATTTCGAAATGACGAAAATAATTTCAGACACTAAATTTATCGTAATTACAACACAATGGGTCCCACTTAATAAAACGAACTTTTAAATGATTTTGATTGCGTCTGTTAATATGAGAAAATCTAATTTGTAATGTGCACTACTTTTCACAAATTACCTAAGTATGTCATTAAAATCTCATTATAGGAATTATAATTTAAGTTCAGTAGTCAGTTTAAGAATTTTTTATGTAAGGGAAGGTAAAAACTTTTAAACATTTCTACCAATAAATGTATAGTGCAATAAGCTTTTGGAATCGATCGGATAATGAAGGTAAAGTAAAAAAAAAGCATTTGAACATTTCGGACCATCTTACCCACAAATAAATCGAAAACAATTTTCGTCAGAAAAATAATAGGCAAAGAAAGATAGGATGAACTCTTTTTTACTATGTTTGATTATGATTAGTCGAACAGCCAAAATATACGACAAGAATTTGGGCGCCACCACTTCGCATAAAAGTACATTTTATATTTTACGATTTGCCGGCAACGCCCCGCAATTCCTACGGTAAGTAAAACAAGTACCCTCACAAAATTATTTTTATTCGCTACAAGTAACCTTATAGGGCTAAAATATTGATTAATTATTTGTAATCACTCACCAAAAAAGTTTGTGCAAAACGCAATCCGACCGAAGCCGACGAATTACACAATTTTACACAAGATTCTTCAGAATCTTCGACAAAGTTTTTTTCGTACACACTGCGTAACAATCACTGAGAATATGCGGTCGCTTATACAGTGTAAATTATTAAATACGCTTCTTCCAAGACCTCCGATTGAGTTTGTCAAACACTGAAACATTATTCGGGAGCCGGCCGGTGCGAAGTTTTGCCGCGCGAGCGTCTCTTATTGCGCCGAGAACACGACTGATCGCGACTAGCCGACTAGCTGGCGACCGCGCGCGGAGGCCGCGCGAGTAGCCACGCCGGGTCCCCCCGCCCCTCGCCTCGTACCCGGTTCGATGCCATTCACGATTTTTATTTCTCTGAAAATACGCTTTGCCGTAAAGTTATTTCGCGTCGACAGCGTATATCAGTGCCAACATTTATATCTTAAACGCCCGAAGCGATAAAATGTATAGTTTTTATAGAATTTAGAAGAACGCCGGCGTTTAGTTCACCGGTTAGCGGGGGGTGTTTCGAAGGAAGAAATCAGCGCAGCACGGCGTTGAGCGTCTACGAGCGTCGGCTTGTGGTAGTGTGTGTGTTGTAGTTGTGTGAGTAAAGGCGCGGTTTCGAGGAAGAAAATCGAGGAGGCGCAACTTGGCGTAGGTACCTACTTACCTAGTAGGCAGCTACTAGGTATTGTACAGCTATCGTAGATAGAATGAACTGCGAACGTTGCGAGTCGGTCCGGTTGGTCAGGCCGAGGCGAATCGCAATCGCGAATCGAGTTCGAGCGCTCGCTCGGGCGTTCGGCGGCGGCTCGCTCGACGATTGCGTTCGGTTCGCTCCCGCTCCACTTGGTCGCCGGCTTTCAATGGCCGAACGTGTGTCGCTTGTATGCGTCAATTTTGCCAAGTCGCCGAAGCTTGTCCGTCGACATTCCGCAAACGGGACGAAGGGCTTACTTATGGCGCGAAACAGAAATGCCTCAGCGGTTCTGATGAATTTTCTTATTATTATAGAGCAGCATTCGTAATGTAAACTATAAATTATTAATGTTTCGCAAAGCCTTATTAAAATTTGAACACCTCAATTAGGTGTTTGTATTCTGACATAAGCAGTACATGGGTATAGTAACGAACATTAAAAAAATTATAACGTGTAGGTATTATGTACTACCTAATCTAGGGAGGTGTAATAAAGTTTATAGCATTAAATTCAATAGCAATAACCATGTAGCCATGCCCATAGTTATTATTACAGCACAAAGGATAGGTACCCGTGTAATGGAACTAATTTATTTTTGTTACAAAAGACGTGAAAACAATAGCTACACTTACCTACTTAGTCCCCAATTAGTTAAGTTGTTGGCAAGTAGTTAAGTAAGTAGCTCCATTAAATTAATTTGGTAATGCGTCACTTCACAAAAGATAACATGCGATCCGGTGAAATTGAAATATAATTTTACTTTTGTTTTATATTATTTTTTTGCAGTTGTTGAAGATTTGAATGATTACGATTCTTGCTTTTTATATTTTACAAACAAGTTGAAAGAAACGATAGATTAAAAGAAAAGTATCTAGTAAATATAAAATGTCCTATGTAATAGGTATTTTTATCTGTGATTTATTTGAATTCATTCATAAGTAATTACCTGTACCTAAGTAATTATTTATTCTTAGCATAATGAAATTACTTAAATATTATTAATAAATTACAATAATTGTGAAATATTGTTATTCATTATGTCGCTGGTTTTTTATTTAAAAAATACAATGTATTGATGAATACGAATACATTGGAAAGACGTGCATTTGAAGAACAGTGGCTAGTTATTTTAGCCTTTTTACCGAAAATTCATTAAATTCGACGTTAAATAATACAAATAAACTCTATTCCAACAGTTATTTAATCTGAATGAATTAATTACATCAATTGATTTAATAATAGGTACATACTTAAAATATATTGAAATAAGCATAAGATCAACATTTTATAATGAAAGCCCGAAACATTAACCTTAACGTAAAAACTTTTTGGTGAGACATACAATTTTGAACCTAGTTCTCTTGAAGTGAATTAAACATTATCCAGAATCATTTTAATTTCAGTAAGTATTTACAGCTTTACACTGAGACTTTGGTTATGAATTTATTGGTTAAAAATTATTCATTCTGTGATCGCTGCTCCAGATCTGCTTTGTCTAATCTCGTTTAATATAAAATATAGTGCGCGTAGATCCAATAAGACGGACCATTTTGCATTACATGTTTACAAAAATAATACTTCATTTTACAATCCTCTAGTTAGAATGGCTCGCCTCTATAATGAGATTTCGCGGGATAACTTAGATCTGGATATATTTACTCCAAAATATGCAACATATTGCAAAAAACTCAGACAAGTCCTCTACTTGAGTTCAAAGGCAGATATGTAGTATGTATATGTAATTAATTTTTAGGTTAGGGTTTGCATTATTATTAATTTTTCATTACTCATACTCTGAAAGTAGGTCTGAAGTTGCCTGAGGAGCGGGTTGAAAGTAATACTTTTCAGCCCTAGGGAGAATCACTTTCAACTGACAGCTGCTGTCAATTTTTAAAAAGAAACTAGTTCTATTTTCACATTTCTCTTAAACCATGTTCTGACGTTCTATTACAGCCACTCAATTACAGCGTAAAATTTAAATAACATAATGTTAAGTGTTAAAAGAATATATTTTTTATATGACTAATATAATTTACTTTCAACTATTTCTTTGAAATAACATGACTTGGGCAAAATATTTACCATTTTTTTAATGATGAAAATGAAAAATAATGGCTGAATAGCTGGCCGGTCACAGAAAAAAAAACAAAACAAGCGGGAAAGCGGCAATCCGATCTTTATTTGTTTTTCGAGTTTTGTTTATTCTTCCGAATAGCAGAGATTTCATACACAAGAGAAGAGGCAAAAGCAGAAGTTGTTGATTTATTAAAATAAAATTCACTCATTTATGTTCTTTAGCTGATTCATGTTTTTATTTTACTTTCCTTGTATTCGTAATGAAAAGCACAGTGTTTACCTCGGGTTAAAGACTTATTTAGTCCCTCGAACTATAGGCGCCCTCTCTACGCTCGGGCGCCAAACCCCGTCTCGGGACTAAATAAGTTACTTTCACCCCTAGGGTAACAATGTACTATAGTTTTATATTCATTGAATGCGTCTTACCTTATTGTGTTTTTATAGTGCACATACTAATGGATTATAATTCAGATCTCATTGCCTTTGTTAACTTATTATAATGTTTGTAATTAATTATAATCTGTCATGTGTATAATAAAATAAAAATAAAATAAAGAATATATGTACCAAAAGTAAGTATTTTGTAGCTCCACGACTCTTTTGAGGTGATGGTCATGTCATTATGTCATGTACCTTCTTGCAACGCAATTACCTTCTTCTGTTCGCCTAATTGGCCTAGATTCTAATTTAGGGGAATGTGAGCTTACGTGATAAATTCTCCCGACTCTTGCATGTGAATATCCCAAGCCCCTTGCATACGACGTCATATTAATCAAAACCGTAAAAAATTAGATCGCACTCACCCCACAACTGCACCCTTAGGAAGCGCCCTTCAATTAATTTCACATTCATTCAACCCTTCCAAAGCAGGAAGTGTCTCCAAACTTCCGATGGTAACTAGCTGTCAGTCAAACAATTACCTTAACCTACGATTAAAATAGACAAATTGAGCCAATTTAAGCTTTAACGCGTAGGCATTACGTTCAGCAGCGTCACGCGGAAATGGGCGACTAAAAATTAGGGTAACGAACGACACCAAAACTCGTTATAATCCGCTTGTGTCATATTTGTCTAGGGTCGGCGAGTCGTCAACCGTTTTTACGACATGTCACTTTTATTATTTTGACAAGTAAGATGTTTTGGTGATCGGAATGGACAGGTTCACTATGCTGGGGCCATTAACTTGTGCCATTCAACAAAAAACGGGTCGTTCAATATATTCATAACGCAAATGCATCGTCGAATATTCTATTGGACGCAGTAACAAAATCAACTCGCATTATTTTCAGATAAGCAATTATAATAGGATGAGATCAAATTGCGGTGATTAAAAGTAATTAATTAATTAATAGTGGGAGAACTACACTGAAATTGATTTGAAACTTTCCAATAATATAATTGATCGCCTACTGCGCAACGGGTCGCGGAGTCGATTCCCGTACGGGACAAATATTTTGCATGGCCCACAGAAATTTGTTCCGGTCTGGGCTTAGGTACTATGGTCTAAGGGTCTGGGCGAATGTGCATGTGAGATTCTATGTGTAACTGCACCCATGACACAGGAGAAGAGAAGTGTGAGGCGACGTTTTAAAAAAAAATAATAATAATATAAGTACCACCATTAATGAAACTTTTTATAATTGATGAACCTTACAAGATAATTAAAAACTAAACACAATCAAAGCAAAAACTAAAAACAGTAAAACATAATAATTATGTAAGTACCTATTAAGGAAAGAACGGGCTAAAAATTACAAATTACGAAATATAACAGTAAACTAGAATATTATTTTAAATTATTTTACTGTTTTACTTCGTAATTTGTAATTTTTAGTCCGTTCTTAATTTTCTTAACAGTACTTTTTTGTGAAATCTGCCATTGGCATTCTAAATTATTTATAAATTGGTATTTATAGTACTTAATATGTATTGTAAATATACTGTTAGTTTCCAAATAAAATAAAATTTATTTTGTAACGAGACATATAATTTCCTTTACCCTATTGATATGGTATTATAAGTTATATCATAGTGTACATAAAGGGTAGCGTTACAATATTTGTTAATGCCCATCAAAAATATTAATCTTTACAAAACAATGTGTTTAAAATATTATAATTAATTAATAAAATCTTTAGTCCGTATGTGTGATGGATACACCTAATGGAGCCAAAACATTAAACGAAAAACAAATTACGTGACAATCAAATATACTCAGAAGAATAACTAATAACTTAGTTGTTATTCTGAGCAAATATACTCGTACTTATGTCCAAAACGTCAACTCATAGAAAAAGTTATATAGTAAGTTACTTCCGAAACGCCATAATAAATATTTAATGCGAATCACAACGGGGGTCTGTCGACCAGAAATCGTGACAAAATGGAAGAGATTATCCTCATTATTTATTAGAAAGTGTTGTTAATCCCCCTTTTATTGAGCGGACCCATTAAAAAACGTTTCTTGTTTTTTTCACATTTGAAATGACGTCTACAAGCCGCACTTTGACGTTTTGTTAAAACAGTTTTATTGTTTGTAGATGGCAGAGTGACGCTTTACCTTAGGGTGTTTGACGTGTGATGCTATCTTTTTGAAGCTTGAAGTTGCTGCTAACATTTACTAACGAGAAACAATAAATATTTAACTGGCATGCGAAAGCTTCATAGTGTAGTACTTACGAAAACTTACACAAAATTACACTGACAGATAAATACTATATAGCGGGAAGGAAGTACGTTTGAAAGGAATCACAGAAGAATTGAAGGCAAACTCTTTTGTGTTTCGTTTGTTTTTTTCTGCCAGTATTATTTCAGAAATTTGTATTTTGGGGAGTTCCGTGGAAACGGCCGGTGCCCCTGAGATCTGTTCAACAATAGCGCCCGTATCTATTAAGCGAACAATAGAGTAACCATCTGGTTACTGCAATTGAAAAACAAAGCCTTTGGGAACATTGTGTTGCCATTTGGAATATCATAAAATTGCTATTGGTTTTCTACACTTTTATGGGTTTAACGTTTTCAATTTAAAAATATTGACCTTCGAGTGATGTTAATGGATCTAAATGTGATACAGTCAACTTGCCAGTAGATCAGAAGTTATAATGTCGATAAGACGCTTTTCTGGTCAATTACGTTTACTACAACAATTAATAGACGGTCAAACAGACTTTTAGATTTTAGTCAATGTCATCTAATTTTTGTGTGACCTTCCTACCGCGGACACCTGGATTTCTTATCTGTCCTATTAACCAATTCCACTAAGAACCTTCATTACCTGCTGAAAACGTCCGCTTCTGGTCGTATTCTAACTCGGTCGCTCTCCAAACTCATATTCGGTCACGGCAATCTTAACTCTTTAAAAAAACATACGCAACGAATCGAGAACCTCCTTCTTTTTTGAAGTCGGTTAAAAATGTATTATCAATGAAAAATGTTCAAAAAACTTAACAAATCTCGCATTAAATGTTTATTTAATACATTACAAAGAAATGCAGGTGCTTTAATTGAAATCGGACACATGATGGGTTGACAATAGATCTCACTTACATTCTGTAATTTTAGATACACCAGAAAAAGTTATATTGTCAGTTGTAGGTGCGTGGGAAATATCGCAAGGTGTTAAACTCGGTTGGGCAAATCTGCTGGATCGTAGGTACAATTTGTTTATTGATACAGCGGATATACGTGATTATCCATTTGAAGTGTGAGATATCTTTAACCAAAGATCGAACGAAGGTTCGGTTTCGGTCTGTTTCTGCCCAAAAAGCTAGCTTCGGCCACATTTGGGTTTTGACCAAAAATTGACCGAAATGGAAAATTATTGTGTCCGTCATTGTCATGTGCGCACGCCTTTTTTCGGGTGCGTTCGTTACCCTTTTAATTGTCAAATAATATAAATTGCATGTAATTCATTATTTTTGTTACCAATGTTATTTGTTGTTGTCGTGCGTGTTGCTTAAGAAAAATAACAGTGATTATATGTTGTATGTATAAAAACAAAATAAACACCTGTAGCATGTTAAATAGGTTGGAAACCATAAGTGATCTCACTCGAATTTTTCTAAGCTATATAATAATATATCGGAAAACTGATTACTGGTCTTAAAAGTGCTTCATGAGCTCTATCTAATTTATTGCATCATAACAGCTCATATGGCCTTAATCAACCATGCTGGCCCAGTGCGGATTGGTCGACTTCACGTACACCATTAAATTTCTTCGTTGATGTATGCAGCTTGCCTCACGATGTTTTCCTTCACCTTAGGAGCGTCAGACAAATGTACATATGAAATTCGAAAACGAGAAACATATTGGCACATGGCGGTCCCGATTGGAAGGCAAGTGCCGAGTCCACAGCGCCGCTGACGATTAATTTGGTCTAATTTAATCTGATGGTAAATATGTAATGGTTTATAAGATCTATAAAAAAATCGATGTTTACAGCTTAATGATGAAAAGGTCACCAAAGATTTACTCAAAACTAACGAAACTCATCTGTATTGATCTCTTTTCACTTTGTTAGGCCAAAGTATATTTTTCTCACTTTCAATAGCTACGTTCGTCCAATTTTGAAATCTACAAGTTTCGTAATAACTGGTTGAGAATATAGCAAACTTACAATGTTTACGTTTGCGACTTTGGCTTTACCTTTTATAATGGATTAAAAAAGAAATAAATTAATACTAGAAAAAAGAATTGCCTTGGGCAGGAGTCGAATCTGTGTCTTCAACATACCGTGCTAACGCAGAGTGTTAACGCCATGACAATATGTATGTTTAGGATGGTTTGTTCAAAATAGCCAATCAAAGTGATATCGGAACGGATTCAAATTGTATTCGCGCTATGAGATATGTTCTAAATAGTGTGTGAGCGAATGGTGTTTCAGTTTTTTGAACTGCACCTGCATGATCCACAACTAGCTGATTAAAATTAAAAACGTTGAATAATTTAAGACTTTAATACGTTGGAATACGAAACTTTGATCTGTTTTTACTTAGTTAAGCCAAAGTCAACTTTACTAGCCGTAAATAGCTTCGTATCATCTTACTTGACATGCTGCCTATTGTACCATTAGGTGGGTATAGTCATGAAACTGGAAGGTTAAATTGAAATATGACATTCGAAGACTTGCACACATTCCTGAAAAAAAAGCGGAAATAACCTACTTACATTATTCTCATAATGTATATTAATATTGCTAAATATGTTTCAATTGAAATGTATGGACGGATCAGAGCCGAAAATCGACAATCTTTACCTGAAGCAGAGATAACAAAAGCCTACAATTGCCACCCGCAGGCTGAATGGTTTGTGGGAGTAACAATAGTTCTTAGAAATAACAGACTGCGCGAAGAAAATCCTTTTGAACAAACAGTTGTTTAAACTGTCTATGGGTACTAGTTACTTTTGTAACTTTGCAAAGCAATAATTTTAAAAAATAAATCCTGTCGCTTCTTCGAGCACAAGCTAAAGTGCTTGGTCGTAATTTTAAGACAAAAAAGTTACTGACCTTGCAGTCTTGCACCCTTTTGCATCGCTGTGTCTCACATACATTTTAGGGTAATTGGATACGACTGTATGTAAAATGTGAATGTGTACGTGTAGTCATGTAAATTGTTTTGAATGTGTGTTATCTTTACTTAATATTTTAATATTATAAAGCTGAAGAGTTTGTTTGTTTGAACGCGCTAATCTCACGAACTACTGGTTCGAATTGAAAAATTCGAACCAGTTCATTTATCGAGTCAGGCTTTAGGCTATATAACATCATGATATTGTTATTTTCGGACATCCCCGCGAACGATGTCGCGGGCACAGCTAGTATGTGATATACTTAAATAAATGTTATATCACAGCTCATACACGTCCCCACGGAGGGGCTCGAGCCTACCCCAAGTTAGGGTGTTTAGGCCTTAGTCAACCACCCAGTTTACGGCCCAGTCATTGGTCGACTTCACATACTTACCCCTTTGAATTTCTTCGCAGATGTAGGTATGCAGGTTACCTCACGATGTTTGCCTTCACCGTAGGAGCGTCGGATAAATGTACATAAACACATATTGGTACATGGCGGAATCGAACCCCGAACGTCCCGATGAGAAGGGCAGTGCTGAGTCTACAGCGCCACTGACTGACACTCAAAATTTAATGTTATATCTATATCTAAATAGCCCCAAAGAAGCAATTACGTAGGTAAAAGACTATTTTAAAATAGAATCCTTGTTTTAATTCCCAAAGCCGTTCTGACTGAAGTGATGTAATGATTTTAATTAAAATTCCTTTCTTCAACTTTCGTGGAAATCTTTTGAGATCTCAAACCTGAAGAATTTCGGATTTGAGAAATAAATAGTTTTCAATTCTCGTTTGCTGATCATTGGTTAAATGTGAATTGGATTGTGATGTTTTAAGCGCTGTTGTAATCATCACAATAAATTAATTGAAAAAGGACCATTTATAAATTTGTAAATTTTCCGGCTTTTTCCATTGGACTTGGGTAAATGTGAGGTTTTACCAGCGAAGTGTCACAAATTTATGTTGGTGTTATATGTAATATTATGATTTTAAATATAGGTATTTAATACACATTTGTTTCCATTACCTACCCTCAAAACTAAGACATAATAATTTAACACCATAACACAGTTTTATTTATTATATGAGCATTACTTAAATGGATTTCTTTATTATTTATTAGAATTAATAAATAAAGAAATTTAATAAAGAAATATAACATTGTAATAATTATCACACACAATGTAATGACCCATTAGTCTAATCATTTAATGTTTCAAATTACTGTTATTTGTTGTATTTAAGCAACTTGTAATACATAATTTTTATACTCTATTTAAACGCAAATAAAGTATCTTATCTAATATATATTATGTAACTAAATATAAAAATATAATGCGTGCGATCAATTACATGTTACGCTGGTTCTATTTTTCAACATTTACCATATTTCTGAATTTAAAACCTAAGATTTACTTAGGGAACGATGGTAGAAGTTCAAATTGAGTTCAAAGTACAGAATTTTAAATTTAGGGTTTACTGGAAAATCCCAGAATTTATCGTAGTAAGGGCATTCACAGTAACATTCAGTTGATTACCTTAAATCGGTATCTCGCTTTAAAAAAAGAGTTTTGTGTTAAGATGTCATCTTTTCGTAGAGATGGCACACATCGAGTCACACAAGTTGACCAAAAATAGTGGTTATCTGTCTGTCACTTTTGTTCCGAATTTGCCTGCGCAGGCGCAACGCAATGTAGAAGTGTTTGCCTGCGAAGTTAAAATTCCTGCCTTTTTTTTGCGCACAATTTTGAAGCGCTATGCCATAGCTTTTATGTGTAATTTTTTAATATGTATTTAGAACTGTTAAATCGGTTTTTAAAAAAAGTACCATAAATTTGAAAACAGAAATTAAATCCTATTTAATTAGATCATAAAGTTTCACAAAGATCTTTCACACATCGATACTAATTATATTAAACATATAACATGTTTAATATAATTAGTATCGATGTGTGGCTGTATATGTTTTTTGTCATTGCCCAAAATTTATGGCTGCGTATGACAAAATCTGACAAATAGTGATGTTCTTTTTTGAATTCTTGTCGGCCTCTCAGAATATGAGAAATGAAAAGCTAATTTCGATGCTGTTAATTGTAAATCAGCTGCAAGAAACTGTCGTTTTTGTTACGAACGCCTTATCTCTAAAACTGTTTAATATCAATTTGGCCTCTACTAGTCAAAAGATAGTGGTTTTGTCATTGTGTGTTGTCCTTATCATGATCGCTTAAAATAGTATCGAAGCAGTGGGAGCTAGATGGCGCTATACGCAGGGAGAGCTGCGTCTCTGTTTCATTGTTGTCTTAACCTTGCTATAAGCGATCATAGTAGGACCACTGTACTAAAGCCATTTATCTATAGTGTAATTTAAGCGTTATCTTAAGATTTCTAAACTAAATACTTACTTAATTTGTTAAGGATATTTCCTACTTACAAACTGAATTATTTTAAAGTGTTGCTGACACCTTGCTTTTTCAAGTTTCACTTTTTATATTTATATTTAAAATTGACAATGTATTTTTAATAGTATTGCTTGTCTTTGTCATGTCAAGTAAATGATGCTAATGCAGCAGCCCCTGTCTAGTTTAATTTTAACGACAGCTAGTCCTATAGTCATTACCTTGAATCAGCGCACAATCACCCGTAACAGAAAGTATACCTTCACATGAGGGAAACTGTACCAGAGACGTCCGTAGGTACTTCTATCTTTTTTGTTAACGCACACATAAACATTTCCGAAGCCGTGGCAGACGCCATGTTTAGCTTTGTCAAAATAAGAGACAAATGGCGTCCTGACATTATGTTATAATGTTTTGTTTTGTTATCATAAATAAAAATAACTGCTAATCGGACAAGAACAATGGTAAAGTGCTGTGCCCCGTAGCGTTCTAATCTAACGCATCAAATAATAAAACTCCAGAAATTACAATAACGTTTACATGTGGTAAAGTTTTTGAACGATACGTTTAGTCTGCTTCCCTTTATACGTCTGTGGTTCGAAAAGTCTGGCCAAATAAAATCTTTAAAAACCAAATATACGCGAGTAAGTCCGAAAAGTGTATTTTATTTAAATGAGTAGGTAGTACTCGTACAAATAAAGACCTCATGGTTCCCTTACACTCTCGCCTCATCGGAACTTGCATAGTCCAATTGAAATTCGATACCGGAACGGGGGTCGATAATACCCCGCGACCTGTGCCACATTGGGGTCTAAAATAACCGCCTAGCTGCAGTCTCGACTGGTATTGATCTGAGCTCAGATGGGTGCACCAGAATAGCGCTGCTGAATTATTGAGTGCCAGAGAATGCGGCTGAATTTTGCATGAATTCGCACCATATCGTAGAGTGATTTGTTTGTAGACTCGTTGAATAACGACTTTCCTGCAAATATTTTGCAAGTTTGATTTTTGAAGTTTAACGCGCTTATTTTTACGCCTCAATTAGGTTATGATTATTTACTTGAGGATCACTGTGGCGCAGTGGCAGGCGGTCTTCAGTATACCGTTTCGCATACACCGAGAGAGCAAAAGCAGCAGGGCTGCCGCGCTCTTGGGTTTAATGCATACTCACAACTGTCCTCACAACGTATTATAGGTGTGTTTCACGCGCTTTCTTGCACGCGCTTGATTATTTACCATCAGCAACAACCCTATCGCTCGAGCTCGTAGTGACGTGAGGCTACAGAATACTAATAATATAATAACACACGCTAACGCGTGGCGTTAAGATGTGATTCAGCTTGGATGCTCAAAGTTTAGGTAATACCTATTTAAAATGTCGGCTTTTTTCAAGATCAAAGTAGTGCAGCTTCTGTATGTAGTACTAATCTATTCTGTGGTTGTGGAGTATGTGCTCGGCTAACGTTAAGCAACGTTGGCACTTTAGCAGTAGTAATGATATTAATTATTAGTATTTATTTTATTTAATCTCAACAGCAGTGGTCTGCTTCCTTACCAAGAATCGTTTAAAACATTAATAGAACCGCAGCGAAAGCGAAATGACGCTAAATGATGTAACAGAAGTGTCTCTGTTTAATTTTGGCTTACATTTCTTTTACTCCTTCGATCATCCTTGCATTAGTAACTCCGTGTTTTGTCTTCTTTCCGCACATGTCGGCTGTCATATGTCAAAATAAAACAAAACAAAACACGGAATAACTAAACCGAGTATGATCCAAGGAGTAATATTTTTATCAATGGGACCTAGCGTTTCTAAATCCCCTAGCTATGAGTGACGAAAACTGTGAAACACCTCGAGCGATGGATGCGAGTGAAGAAACAGAGAATTTGCGCAGTTAATAATAACTCCTGCGCAGATGGCTAGACTAATCTCTGTTGAGTTTGGTCACCTATTAAGAGCCTCGCAATAAGGTTTGGAGACCTCTCTCAAACTCAGGAACACAACCAGGTGAGGACGAATAAATAAATTTAGATTAATGAACGAATCTCTATGAGGCTCCAGCTATAAACGGGATTTTCCCCATGGAATTACCTCGACAGTAAGTACATCGCAAGCTCCAAGACAAGGTATCCCACAGGAATTGTTTATCTCTAATTTCGGTATGCGTAACCCAGTTCTGGCTACGTCAATACGTATGCAACTGCGTCAACAAAATATCTTTCTAATAAAGACGTGTATTCGTTACATATCAGTACAACGAAATAATAAGGCTTTGTGTCGGTAAAGCTGTAAGGATGTCACAGATTAAGCAATGATTGAAATCAGATGTGAAATGAACAAAAAACAAGAATAAAAACCGACTTCAAAAACACTGAAAAGTTAATAATAATATAAGAATAAAAAGTGCAGACAACATCTCATTTCTATATTGAAGGCTGTGTCAAATTTTAAGACGTTCTAGGAGATCATCGTTGGGCACCGACTTCAATATAAAACGTGATGTAATTTTAGAAACGTGATGTTGTCTACCTTTTCTTGTATTTTTTAAGTTTTCAGTGTTTTTGAAGTCAGTTTTTATTTTTTTTATTTTTATCTTTTTAATGAAATATTTTTAATTCACTTAATGATACGTGCCTATTGTATTTAAAAAACTAACCTTTATCTCCTAAAAGTTAAGGATCGTTCCATCATCAGCTCGGTTCATGACTAGCAGACGCAAAATACGTGAATAGCTGCGGTATCTGCGGTATCGGCAAAAATGTAGACCTTTGGGAAGTACAATAGCAACAATAGCAACAAGCAATTCTGGACAGTCAGGTAGGTCTATTTCATCTGTTTTCATAATATTTAAAGGAGCATGTCGGTATAACGGGTGTTAAAAAACTAGTCACAAAGCCGAAGCCGACGTATTGAACCCATTGTTAATATAATTTTTGTCTTCTAGTAGACCATACCTGGGAAATTAATAGTTACCGAGATATTTAAGTAGAAAGTTACAATTATTTTTTCGGGATTTTTACACCAAAGTGTTTGGAACGTTATTTGTTAATTTTCATCCAAAGAAACATCAAAGAAAAAATCAGTATTTATTAACCAATAAAGGTTTTTAATTTACAACGCACAATGTATTTTATTTACAACAGTCGCTGTCTTGTCGCCGCGAGCCGTTGACTCACGCAGAGAAATGATATCCGTAGCGTTACATTGCGTAGTACTTTTAGCAGTTGTTTTTTAAAACCTAAAAATAAATTTAGTTTCCCATCAAAAATTTTTTTTATAATATAACTTAATTTTAATGGTCTGAATGTGTAGACGCGGGCTTTGTGATAGGTTTTTTTTACACCGTGTATAGTATTTTTTGCAGATGGCATAGTAGGATTTCGGAAACTACGAAATTCTACTAGCTTACATAAATTTTTCACCGTACCTAATTTTTCCCATCTGACGTGTCTGAGTATTTTTAATCTATGCCATGAACCCTTACAGCACGGTAATAGTGTGCACAAGTGGCGATAGCTCATGGTACAATATTTATTGTACCACAAGCATTTGTTATTCGTGCAAAGAAGGCTACACTTTGTAACTAGGTGGTCGAAATGTACCGACTAGGTAAGCTCTTATCTATAATAAAATAATATTTTAACAATTCGGTATTAAGTAGAGGTGAAGTGAAGATAGTCATAAATGTATTGTGGTTATTTGCTAGAAGCATAATTTCATGCTCGGCACAGGGGCTCGTTAGCATTTGTAGGGTCCCACTAAGGAAGGATTTATCAAAATTCCTACGGGAAGCGGAGAAATCCTCATTCAAAAAATAAGGAAACTGCAGTGTTGGTATTTATTGAAACAAAACGTTAGTACACTGTTAAGCTAGTTACGAATAAGATTCAAAAGAACGCAAAAGTATAATTCGTCTGCCAAGTAGGTGTTTATTGAATTTCATTTTATTGCAGTAATATACAAACTTTAGGGCATAAATTAGTATTTAAGCAAATTTTGCAACTTATATCATATTGATGAACAGTATTTTATTGGTAAAAATGTAAGAAGCAATCAGACTACGAATACTCTCATGGTAAGACGACATTTTGCGTCCGGATGTTGTGCATTTTTAAAACGTTTTACTTAGATTGCCCCGTTTGTCGTTGTTGGGTCAAATTTTGTAATTAAAACCTTATACTCTTCCTGATGACCCATTGATCTGAAATTTGGTACACAGTATTAATTACAATCATGTATGTTCAGTATCATTATAAAGCCAAGATAACCGCCATCACACAATAGCGGATTACATGTTATCTTCAACCCCCTTAGGTAATATGAATATTATAATTATGAAAGGACTCGACTAGTCACTAGTAGAATACAGTAAAAACTAAAAACTTGAAATTAAAAAATAAAAAACATTATCAGTTAATAACACCTATTTTCAACCGACTTTAAAAAAGGAGGAGGTTCTCAATTCGATGCGTATGTTTTTTTGGTGTGTATGTTACGCGATTACGCCGCCAACCGATTTTCAAAATTCTCTTTGTATTCCATAGAGTATACGCCCGCGGTGGTCCTATTGTCTCCAAAGTAAGGATCTGATGATGGGTCCCAGGATAACCTTTAAATTTAATATGTACAATTGAGGGAAACCTTTAAATTTAATATGTACTCGTACGTCCAACGAATTTCATGTTTCTTCCGAAGCTATTCAAGTATTTACGTCTGGAAGTCATGAACCGAGCTGATGATGGATGGAACCTTAACTCTTAGAAGTTAGAGGTTTTTTAAATACAACAGGCACGTATTGACCCTTTTTAAATGCAATAGTTAATACGTATTGTACGTATTGAGACTTTGTCGCATAAACTTCAATTATCTTTTTAGTAAATTTGAATGACGTGAATTTTTGACTTTATAACTTTTTATAAAAATAATATTTCATTTATCTTTTTTTCAAAGTTTTCTAATACCTTGTAGACGGTTCTAAGGGATGGAAAATTGAGAAAATCGCCGAGAAAATTTGAAAATATAAGAGAAATTAACGCCTATTTAAACTTCGCGCGTTCGACAGCATTTAAATAAATTATTAGGTATATGTAATAATATGGAATTCTAAACAACCTAAGTGAATTATAGATGCCAAATAAGATAATATGTCTGTTTGTCGATTCGTAACATTTTCATGTCAAAACCGCCTAACAAATTCAAAAATTTTGGGTTGGGGTTAAAGTTAACGACGGCGTAAAACCTTATATTTAGGGCGACACGTAGCATAGTTCGCGGATATAGTTAGTTATTAATGAACTACAAACGGGAATATTCAACATTCCAAATAATAAGGTGTGACAAACACAAAGTTCTTGTTAAAGAAAATAAAACAAATTACTAGTAAGGATAATGATCGTTTATCACATCTTCGCTATGAATATAATAGATTAACAAAAAAGCGATAATAAACGCGAGGTCGTTATCTAATTTTAACCTAATTACCTATAAATTACGACTTAATGTTCCAGCGTATCTTATCGTTTTGTCACTATGATTTGGCTCGAAATACATAGTAGGGACGAACTATTAAATTATTTTGATTTTAAAGAAAATGGAAATCTTTTAGAAGCTTTCACATACTATACGCGATGAAGAAATGAATGGGTTGGGTGCAGAAACCCACCCACCCCTTTGGGTTTTACAAATGAAATTTTACTTGATTAATGTCATTATTATAGAAAAGGAATTAGGGAACAAAAGTTTAAAATCACGCATCTATCTCTAGTTTTTCTAATTTCCAACTCTCCGTAAAATAGCTGATAGATGTGTTGGGCTTGGTTGGCCTGGATTTTGTATAAGGGGCCTATCCGGCTATCTGGTGAAATGGGGTTATGTAGGCCCAGGTAAGAGACCTGTTTTTTAATCATTCGTTCGTATATATTCGTGTATCAAATATTCAAGACATGAGGAGCTTAGTGGCGCATTGGTACGTGCGATCAGTGAACAATTGCTAAGGTCAAGCAACGTTGTCTGTGGTCAGTCCTATGATGGGTGACCAAAATACGAAACTGATCTCGCCTCGGTCGTGTCGGCTAACCGTCCCATCGGACTAGGCGAGTGAAGGAACAGAGTGCACTTGCGTTTGCGCAGTCACTTGTGCACTATAATATCTCCTGCGCAGATGACTAGTCTCTGTTGAGATTGGCCGCTGTGACCGAATATCGGTTCATTATCACAGCTCATATACGTCCCCACCGAGGGGCTCGAGCCTACCCTATGTAAGGGTGATTAGGCCTTAGTCAACCACACTGGCCCAGTGCGGATTGGTCGACTTCACATACACCATTGAATCTCTTCGCAGATGTATGCAGGTCACATACACCATTGCATAATTCCTCGTTTTTTCATCAGATTATGGAATTCGATTTGGAATTGGATTTCGACCTGGAATAATAATAATCAAATTAAATAAGATTGGACTAAACTAAGTTAAACCAATTAAATTTAATTTAAATTTAATCAAATCAAATATAATTTAACCGCCTCCATAGTCTAGTAACCGGTCCAGCGCGTGCTGTTCGGGAGGTCCGGGGTTCAATTTCCACTGGGGGCAAAAATTCTTCTGCTCGGTTTGTGGTAGTGCGTCTGAGCCCGCCTGGCTAGCTACCACTGGCTTACCTAAGTTTGTCGCCAGAATAAAAATGTTTATAGCATTGTTGTGTTCCGACAATTAGAGGTAAGATAGCCAGTTCCTCAGTTGTTGAGGAGTCCAGGTGAAGCTCGATTCCACCTTCGGCCTCATCGTCGCTTACCATCAGGTGAGATGAAGGCAGAAAAAAAAATACTTAACATTTGTATCAAAATGCATGAAATAATTTTATATTACATACATTAATCTGAATGAGATTGGATTGAATCAAATCAAGGTAGTTTAAATCGAATTTTATTCTAAGCCCGGAATAAATTAGATAGTTCAGTTTGAGTTGGATTGATTAAATTAATTACTTATAAATCAAAAAATAACACTGATTGTGACATCTTATAATCGTCTAATCGATGAGTCATTGATTTAATAAAAATCTCTGTATACGTGAATTTGCATGCTGATATTGATATCTGCTAAATAGGTAAGAACCATGGGTAAGGACTCATAATATGACTTAGAACTCAATGTTACCCTATTTAAAGTAACATTAACACATAAATTAATTATCTAGTTAGAATAAATAGTTTACGAGCTTGTGCGTTTCTCACATCACTATGTTTCTGTCATATCCACAGGTTGGCTGGAAGAAGGGCGCGTGGGTAGTAGAGTCGCAGTGTGGACCTTACCTAGCGCGCCCATAAGGGCAGGGAGAACACCGGGGGGTTTTAGTTGGTAGGCCTGTCACTCTGCTGGGAGAGCCCCACACACGCTCGCCGTCTAGCCCACGGCGGATTACGCATTTCCCCCCGAGAAAAAAAAAGGTTGGCTGGAAAAATCTCTATAAGAGATAAGTCCGCCTATGTGTACATTACCTGTGAACATTTATGTGTAATTTATGCGCAATAAAGAGTATTAAAATGATTTGATTTGATAATCGAACAATCGAAGAGTTGCAAAATCACCACCCCCGGTCATTTGAGTAGAATTTCATCATCATCATCATCACAGCTCATATACGTCCCCACCGAGGGGCTCAAGCGTACCCTATGTTAGGGTGATTAGGTGTTAGTCAACCACGCTGGCCCAGTGCGGATTGGTCGATTTCACCTACACCATTTAATTTCTTCGCAGATGTAATATGCAGGTTTCCTCACGATGTTTTCCTCCACCGTACGAGTACGGACGGATAGAGTTTACGTGAAATCTACACATAATCTAACCAGAAAAGATGTTGACATGCATCGTTTAATTTTAAAACCATTAAGATCCATAATAATTACAACAAGACCCATTGATCACCGTGGACAAATATGATTCTTTGATTTCCGCGCGACGACCGTGGGTGTAGAACTACGGTTTGCTTGCCAACTAGGCCATAAGCCCCCAGCGGCTTTCACCAAGCATCCGAAGACGTCGACAAAGACAATATCCACTGCCGTTTCGATATCAGCAAGTTTAAAAACCTCTAAGCGCACACAGCTTTGTACAACGAACAAAAGGCTGGTGTCTGTGGAATTTTTCACGACGCCTCCCTAAATTTAGACATTTCCATTGTTTTGTCTGTCAGGTCTTGTGCAACTGGTCGTTAAATATTTCCTAGTATATGAAAATAGGGCGGTTCGTGAGCTAATTGTTTTGCAGCTTGTATTCGGAAGCACGTGAGCCCCGTCTCGTTTGTGGACATTATTAGCTGATATTTTGGACTAGGACCAGGTTTTGTCACAATATAATTTATCAGATATATGGGAACAGTTCGTCATGGGATACGTGTGACTGAGTTTTGTCACAAATTTGGTGACACTAACATATTCTTTTACCTAGTAGGTATTCACTGAACGAATATCACTGTTTTTACAAAATAAATGAATGTTTTTATAGACATACCTACCTATATTACATGTTACATTCACGCAACTGTCATTATATTGATTTCTTTATTTTTTTCTCTCGAAGATTCTCTTATTTTAAGATTATAAATAGCACGAATAGCCCTTTTCTGCAGCACAAAAACAGTCTGAATGTCGGCAGCATTTCCCCACAGCAAAATGCCATACGACATCACTCTATAAAAATAGGCAAATTATACAAGTCTTTCTGTATCAACATCAGTCAGGTGACGTATTTTCCATACAGCGTAGGCTGCAGAACTAAGTCTATTCGACAATTTATCAATGTCTAGTGTTCTGATTGGCTGAGCTGTGGCTACAGGTCGTGAAAAAAAATCAAATTCGAACTTTTTTCGAATCCGTGAGAATCAGCCCCCTGGATGTTGACGATATTACTGTTATACCTAGTAGTAATGCTCCCCGACTTCACTACTCTACTGTCGGTTCAGGGATAGTCAATGAGACCTCAATTTTTCTGATCTTCATCCCGTTTCAGATTCGGTTGTTGGTGAGGTTATAACCTTTTGGAATCATTAGAAAGCAAACAAAACCTTTTAGCCTTTAGTCTTATAGCATTGTAAGAAAATATGGAGAAAGTAAGTACTCATCTATCTGTAAATTCAGTTGGACTATCAAACTCCAAGGTTCTTTTTAATTAGTTTAACGACCGCACTTGTTAGCTCGCTCAGACACCTCGAGCCCCGCAATGGCAGCCATAAAAACACACTTCCTTACTTCCTTACTGGCCGATCAAAGTGACCGTCTGGAATAAATTTCTATTAACGAGCAATTTCAGTTGGGCTCCTCGACGGTTTAATATGAATGCATCGCGTGACAGAACTAACAGACATGGAGCGTCGCTAGCCTTGTGAAGCGCGGACGCGAAGCGACGCAGTGCTATTTTTGACTTAATTGTTGATTTTTGTATTTTCATAGAAATGAGAGATATATAATGAGTTTTACAGCGTTTATTGTTCTATTGAGCAGCTAGACTAGAATAGTAGATTGTTTTAAGCGCTGAACAACATTACGGTGGAGATATTTTGGCGTTCGAACGTAGTAAGAGCGATCTAGTTCGAAACTAAAATGGGTGTGTTCTATGGTTCTTTTCTTACGGATGTAAAACGCGCCGCGGAAGCGGATTATTAGAGATTCACATCCGTGGATGCGGATGTGGATTTCAGTATTTTTAAGATATATCAATTTCAAGTATATAGGGTGTAACTGAACACCCCAATAACATTTATGGGTATGTATCCATCAGAAGTAGAGATTCTGTAGGAAAAATATTAGGGCTAACAAACCAACTTTTTTTTCCCATACAAACTAAATAAATTATTTTTTGGTATTAAGTGCCGACAGTCCCACGTAAGCGTAGGAGGAATATTACGCTCACGTCTGTCACATGTCATTTTGTGTTTAAATTTCTTTTGTGTTAAGAGCTGATTATGGATGTCACTTGAAAGTTTTTGCTTTCAGTTTAAAATCAAATAACTCTGAAAGTATTGGGGTTCCAGGTCTCAGACAAGCACCGAAGGTCCATTTAGTATCTAACTTATATGCCCCTTAAATGTTATTGGGGTGTTCAGTTACACCCGGTATAAATACATGAAATCCGCATCTGTAAAGCTCCGCATTAATTGATGCGGATGCAGATGTCTAAATTAATGCGGATATTCCGCATTTGCGGATGCAAATTCACCCGAATTAAAGTCTCTACTTTTCATTCCGAATATGAGGAAATTAAAACAAAGCTGATATTCCAAAAATATGTTTGTGATCAATGACATGGGTTTTCCCGCCTTTTTATACTTGTAGGTTCACAATAACTTGTCCGTTTCCGTCGCGCTTTAAGTAGTAACTTTAATAACTAAATTAGGACAGTGTGATCAGAAGCTTCTTATTAGTTTCCAAAGTAGCTTCTGATCTGAATTCAGAAGACTAAATTTAAGCAAGTGTAATAGCTCTTAAGGCAATGTTCCTGTGCCCGACCTAACAATTTGGCTTATTAGCTCTAATACAGAATGCGTGTGGACTTTGGTTGCTCTTGCCGCAGTCGTCTTTTAGATTAATGTCATTGATTAGCTTCGCTTCCAGTGGCTTGCGGGTGAGAAACGCTGGCGGCGCCAACTGAGAAAAGCCAGCGAGCCACGAAAGCGGTCGGAGATGTCGAAGTCGTCATTAGCAGCGTTAATTCAGCGTGACCAGTCACTAATTAAGAATCAGATTATCGGATAAAGCCACGAATATTCACTTATCGTGCTAACGCTAAGTGCTAACGTGATATACAGACTGATCTGAAGTTGTCCCGCACAGGAATAGTCGCTGGTGGGACTCGCCCACGGCATACTCAAGGTGGTGATCTAGTCAACATCAACAATCGTCAACGACCGGGCCGGTGTAATTTCTGTAACGATAACTGCATATCTGTAAGTGGGAACCCTGCGCTCTTATCGCTAAATCGGTATCGGGTCAGCGACGCGTAACGGAATTGGAACACTCGTGTTATGCAATAAATTTTAATTTCCCGTGCAGTCAGATGAAGGTCGTAATAAGAGTAGGTAAATTTTCATACCTAAACTTGGCTGTTCTTCGAGAGTGATCCTTCTGTACTTTAGTACTATTATTTATTCTGTGCTTTTGCGTCCCGATCATGGTAAAACCGGGACGTCTCGCTTAAATCTGGACATCTGGCCACCCTAATTGAGGGCGAGACGGCTATACACCAGAATAGCAGTATCTCTGTTGAAAATTGTTTTAACCTCGAAGCGATCACGGTAACGCACATGACATAATTCTGTACGTACCTACATACATATCTGGTACATATAAATGTAAGGATTTCTATGTGCGATTGGAACTGCCAAATGTCCTTGGACATATCGAAACATATGTCAATTAGGCCCGGGGAACAGCAAACAGTAATAGAATACTATAATCTACTCGACACGTCAGCACAGCTGCTCGGTTCAGCGGCGCCGGCGTCACCTGAAGCGAAAATTCCGGACCTTAAGGGGACGGTACTTCTCAGTGACCTAGGGCATAGAGGACGTAGACGTTAACCGAGTTATTCATAAAAAAACTAGCTTCATGTTTTTTTTATGAATTTTAGTAGAAAAGTGTTTCGTCTATTTCATCCGAATTTTATTTTGCGTTTGGTAAAAGATGACAAAATAATAATGTCTTAACTAAAATACATTAATTGAGCGTTTTATGGATAACACTGAAAGTGTGAAGCAGTTTCATATCAATATATTAAAATTTTTTTGAATGAATGAAGGAGAGCATTTGACTATAATGTAACATTGCCGATTTGATACAAAACTGTCTCCCATAGGTTGACGAACATATCGGCGGACTGTGAAAACCTTGCATGTGCATTACTCCAAATTTTAAAGGAGTTTAGGATTTTAAGTTAAACATTCGCTGGATTTTCATTTTTACGTAGACATGAATGACGAGGTTTTCTCACGAAAAACAACTTAAAGAGTTTTCACAAAATTTGCGATTAACGAGCTTTTCACAGCCCGCCGACTATATCAGATTCGTTTGAACAATAGGTAACGAAACGTACTTCCCAGACTGGCCTGTAATATTACATTTCAGATATGATTTTGAGCATGACGTTACAAAACTGCCTCCTTGACAGACAAGCATCGCCGATAACGTTACAGACCTACATTTCAGATTCTAAGTTGACTAATCTTCTATTTTTATTTTTTTCTATACTAATATTATAAAGAGGAAAGATTTGATTGTTTGTTTGTTTGTATTGAATAGGCTTCGAAACTACTGAACCGATTTTGATGAAAGTTGGTATAGGGATAGTTCGAGACCAGGGGAAGAGGGTAATTTTCCAACGGGAAAAATCTGACGGGAAAAGTTTTCCTACGGGAGAAGTTAGTAATCTATACCTATAAAATGCTTTGTCCTGAATGACTGACTGACTGACGGATCAACGCACAGCCTAAACCGCTGATCGTAGAGACTTGAAACTTGGAGGGTGTGTTTTTTGTATGACGTAGGCG
The DNA here is from genome assembly GCA_963935595.1 of Schoenobius gigantellus. Classification (NCBI taxonomy): domain Eukaryota; kingdom Metazoa; phylum Arthropoda; class Insecta; order Lepidoptera; family Crambidae; genus Schoenobius; species Schoenobius gigantellus. Next base: position 5,188,872 of record OZ012555.1, on the reverse strand, counting down.
TCCGTTAAGAAAGGATTTTCCGAAATTCTACCCCTAAGAGGGTGAAAAAGGGGGGCAAAGTTTGTATGGGACATCGTGATTCCGTTTTCGAATCTACTTCAAATTTTGCATAAACTTTCTTTAACAGAATTAATGGAAGACGTGTTTCGTATTTTATTGAAATTCATCCTCAAACGGGGTGAGATGGGGTGATAAACTGATAAAATGTCAAAATCGACATTGATGCCGTTTTCATAGTTTTTCGGGTCGTAGATTACGAAAATAACATCGATTTCAACACCACATACCATCACCTTGGATGGGGTGCAATGGGGTTGAAGTAGTTCATTTTAAATAAATAGTTTGAAAAATACCATATTATATAATTTTCGAACAATGCTTATGTAGAAAATCAACATGGCTCACGTGAAATTATTTGACAAGTCTGTCACATAGTGCAAAGAAAATTTTAATATTTTCTGTTAATAGCTGTGCCCATCTGGATTTCGCCAACCAAGAAGTTTAGAAGTTTAAATTGTCTTTTTCTTATGTCGTACCGTGGTACGACATAAGAAAGGATGGCAGAGGATGGCCTTAAGGCAAAAGGATCAAGCCATACAACCAATGTATAAAGCATTTTTTATGACAATATCACGTCACAATAAAATTTGTAGGTTGATTTAATTCTTGACTAATTTTCACAAAATAGGTACAATGTTTGAAATATTTGAAATGTTGAAAAGTGAAGATACCCTTTTCAATGGTAAAGGGGTTTGAAACGACTATATTACTTACACTAGCCTTAAAATATGAAGGCTAAGCGCAACAATGACCTTAATGATTTAATCGCGATCATCTAATTTGTACAAGTGTCTCCAACTTTATAATGTCGATGTCGCTGTGCGTTGTCTCGACAAATATTTAAACAAGATTTAAACATGTCTGCGTAATAAATTTCAGAGTGTATCGATGGCTTGAGCGGATTAACTTTAATATCGATTATGATAAAATCATACGATTTCAAATGATTCGCATATTTTAATCGGTTTGCTATTTTATTCGTTTTGATGATAATGCGTGTTAGGTTTGTAATAGTAGCACAATCAATAGCTTTCGAGGGTTCAATAATTTTTTTTTCGTAATTAGTTTCGCAACGGTTCTCTATTTAGACGTATAAAATTTATTGTCATAAAATAATATTCCATAATTTCGATTGGAATAATCGACAAGACGCACAATAATCAGGAAGCAAAATGTTAATAAACATAATATTGTGTGACAGAAAATCGTTTGTCATAAGTATTAAAATCCATAAACTTGAAACACAGAACAACTTGACGCATTATTTTTTAAAACATAATTAATGTTTAGCATATTAATCACAATGATCAATATGTTTATGCAGAATTTCTCAAGGCATAAACTTGCACGCAAGCATGCAGCGTGTAAGCAAGCATGCAGCATGCATACAAGCATGCAACATGCAAGCCAGCCTGCACTATGCAAGCAAGCATGTACCATGCAAACAAGCATGCACATGCATGGTTTCTGTCACGGCTCCGACGCTGCGGGGCTACGCGGGTTTAAATTACATTCTAGCGATAGGACAAATAAGACTACATGAAGTCGGTTTTTTAAGCGATTCGTTTCTGTTACTAGTAGCATGAATGCATTACTTTGTCAAATATAAATCAATATTAAACTATGAAAAATTATATCAAATGAAAATATTGAATTATATAATAAACATATTTGAATAATATAATAAACAAAATGTTATTATAAAAAGTTTACCAAAACAGAGTAAACATTAGATATATCCAATTAACGTTATGTCCTTTCAAATGAGATCATTTGTAATTATAAAAAATGAAACGCACCCAATAAAATACTTCAGATTTTTATGCCCAAAAATATTAGGGCACTTTAAATTATGATATAACATTTTAGGACTACCAATAAATGTCCAAAGAAAATCAGGGATTTCAATAATTATGCTTAACAATGTTATGCCTTTGGATAACTATGCCTTATACAAATTATGCAAAGAAAAAATTAATGTTATAATTTTTGATGATTATGCTTAGTATTTATGCTAAGCGTCTTTATGACAAACAACATTATGCCAAATGAAAGGTCCTCTTTCGCAACCTCACTAAGGTCGACTAGCAGAGAATGCATGCACTTATAAAGTGTCTGCATAGATTTGTCTAAAACAGAGAAAATAATGACTAAAATATAAACCCTTGACTTTTATAATAATGGTTATTTTCGCAATACTTTGAAGTTGCATCGTGCTGCTGGTTTACCCTAATTATCAAAAATGTTTGCACTATCCATACAAAATGATAATTTGACTAAGGATATAGTTATGGGAACTCCATTTTTTCCGCGTCTTTGGACATATGTTCCTCGGGGAAAGTTATTCAATTTCACAAGTAGAATTGTGTTTTTTTTATTCGAAAGCGGTTGCATTACACCCTGTATAAAGTTTTTTGTTTCTCTCTTGAAAAGGAGTGAGAGAAACGAAACTATTGAAGTGCATAGTTACTGAGGGTTTATTGTACGTCTATGAAAAATTGAGTTACGCTTTAGCCGTTCAAGCTGTTTCTTAGATTGAGATCCAAAACGCAAAATACCACACTACAATGAAAGCCCTCCGGACATCGCGCTCTAGATGGTATCTCCCGGTGACGTCAGAGCTGGGAATTAACGTATAAATAGTGTGCATAGGTACACACGCCTGCACATCAGGCTAAACGTTTCTGTTGCAAAATAGTACTTATTACAACGACATAAGATGCCACAGTGTTTACCTTGATGTGCTGCTGTCGTCCGTACGTCTCGCACGCCGTCCGCTACATTGTTGTAGAACAATGCACCGGGTTCCTGGATCCCGCCCAGGTGTGCTCCCGCCAGTCATTGCGATATTTTCAGATAATACTCGTAATGCTTGTCTTATAAAACGGATTTGAAATTGTGAATTTGGCTGAAAATCAGTGTTGCCTTGTACTCACCAGGATTCAGGGCATCAACACTGAGTGAAGTCCATTATAAACTGCAGCTAGGGTTGCCAACCCTACTATATAATATACATAGTATCCTACTATATTTCTTGGTCAAATACTTTACAAGGTTATTTTTTAATTACAAAAAAAAAAATTGTTTGCTTGTTCAGACAAGCAATCATTCAAGCAAGTTCAATACATCTAGGTTCAGTAAATGTGGAACATTTGTATAGAACAGCTGAATTTTTTTGCGATTTCAAAGTTGGTCCCATAGTGAAAGTGCGTTCGGTTAGCTTGTCTGAACAAGGACACAAAATTTTTTTGGTAATTAAAAAATAACCTTGTATATTATATTTCCAAAAATATATACAGGGTGTAACTGAACACCCCAATAACATTTAAGGGTATGTATCCATCAGAAGTAGAGATTCTGTAGGCAAAATATTAGGGCTAACACACCTACTTTTTTCCCCATACAAACTACATACATTATTTTTTATAATAATAAATAAATAATAAATCATTTTATTTGCATAAATATATTTGCATAAATATATTTTGGTATTAGGTGCCGACAACCCTACGTAAGCGTACGAGGAATACTACGCTCACGTCATAGAAACTAAATAAATATTTTTTTGGTATTAAGTGCTGATAGCCCTATGTAAGCGAAGGAAGATACTACGCTCACTTCTGTCACTTGTCATTTTGTGTTGAAATTTCTTTTGTGTTAAGAGCTGATTATGGATGTCACTTGAAAGTTTTTGCTTTCAGTTTAAAATCAAATAACTCTGAAAGTATTGGGGTTTCAGGTCTCAGACAAGCACCGAAGGTCCATTTAGTATCTAACTTATATACCCCTTAAATGTTATTGGGGTGTTCAGTTACACCCGGTATACATATAGTAGGCGAAACTACGTGAGTTAACGTGAGGCAATCTGCATTAATCTGCGAAGAAATTTAAAGGTGTATTTGAAGTCGACCAATCCGTTGCGCCAGCGTGGTTGAGTAAGGCCTAAACACTCGAACTCAGGGTAGGCCCGAGCCCCTTGGTGGGGACGTATATTAGCTGTTATGATGAATAAGCAGTGTTACTAGTGAAGTGCCTACATCGCACAGAAAACGTGTACAGTAGACTACGAGGAACTAGGCATCCTCGTGGACCCCCTAGTAGGACATTATTAACTGAAGTACGACCACAAAGAACTAGGCTTCCTCGTGGTCCCACTCTAGTAGGAGAAGTTAGTAGGACCACGAGGAAACAGCCTTCTTGAGCGAGTGTCAAAGCAACCAAAGATCAAAGTTGCGCTGCCAAATAAGAGGAATTCGTAAGGGTCAAATCGTAAGGGTCGTCGTTTCTCCATACAAACATAGAGTCTGTTTTCTTCCTGAATGACAATAGAGAAATTATTTCCAAAAATATCTATGGCCACTATTAGAATGTTCCTGTGGTTTCCTTTTCTGTTAAGTCAAAAGAGATAAGCCTTCAAAACCCTTAAAAATTGACCAGATTTTTCGCTGTATTCAAACAATCAGCAAGCAAATTTGACGAGATTACATAAAAAGAGCAAAACAGAAACATAGACGATAGATTTTTCCTAAAAAAAATAATTAAATCGGTCTACTTAGTCTTTTTTGTGTACTACCTAATTTTCATAAATGTCTTCAAAAAGAAAAATAACAAGAAATATCGTCAAGAAAAGCAAAAAAAAACTGATTTGTATGAAAAATTAAGTTACACTTCGCAATTCTTTATCTGTCAAGGGAATACGAAGTTCACCGAGTCAGCTAGCGATAAAAATACTTTTTCTTTTCAAAATGTCGGATGTCTTATAAAAAATAAAAAATGAGAGTAGAACTGCGTGGTGATAGGGAACAAACGCTACCGGAGAGAGTGGAGTTTGTTGACTCGGCGCGGCGGAAAGGCGTGATGCGCGCAGAATACGGCTGCGCCGGCGCAGACGACGCGCAGACAACACAAGCGCCATTTTTAAAGCTTCTTCCTGCCGCCGCCGCCGGTCAGGGCTGACTGGCCGATGCGGGCTCTTGAATGATTAATTACGTGACAGAAAAGTATTTGAAAAGAAAATAGTATCAGACGGATGGCAAACATATTAAGGACAATATTAAAGGTTTATTAAGTAAATACTTTAAAAAAGCTATGAGTCTTCCGAGATATTTAAAATACATATTTCAGACACACAAATACCATTGAAATTATTTCATCTTTTTTTTATCATTCCGGCTTTGCACCAGGGATGGGTTCATTCTCGTTACACGATTTTTTTATCAATTTATTTTCTTCCATTTATGTATGGATGTATCTGTTGGCTTCGATGTTGTGGTAGTGGACTGTATGATGATGATAGGCGGCGTGGTCGTTTAAAATGATGCAGACACTGATTTGGTATAATTAGCACTTTTATTACTCAAGTTCTACAATACTGCGGTGAGAATGTTACAATTTTAGATATTATCGCGAGATTTATATAATAAGAATACAAAAGAACCCACCTTTCACGATGGTGGTGTTATCAAGAAGAAATTACAAAAGCACGACACCAGAGGGCGCGTGTCTAAAATCTAAGTGGCAAGTGTTGCCAACAGTATCCTAAAATTTTAAAAATACACACATGACTTCAGTTTATATTTGTGGGATATAATACTATTCAATAGCTTTGTGTAGTTCACTCGTTTTGCCTTATGCCTGTGTATTTTTCATGAATTAGAATAAACAGTGGACCTACATAAGCAATTGAATTTGAAAAAAATGTGCACTTACGTAATTCAATTCTTGCTGATATGTAAGTGTAAATTTGGCCCCTAATTAAAATGTAAGTAACCAGGTATTGAATATGGTTATTTTTAATTTATTAAGACATCGTAAATATATATTTTTACCTACAGGTGACAACCCTAGCGCCTAGGAGATGGAAATGACTGTGACTAATGATAATTGCTCAGTAGACAACCTGCGCCGTAACCCGCGGAGTATTGTAATTAATAAGCACGTGTAACACATAATAGATACTTGTATACATAAGAGAAATGTATATAACATTACAACCCTATGTGCGATTGTCATTTGGCGAGTTTAATTTTACTTGACGGGTAAGATCCAAACAGGATATTGCCAGCAATTTATTAGTTCTGCTTAAAAATTAGGCTATTTTGACTATGTTTTGCACCGTTCATACGAACTCAAGGTTAATAGTTGTGCTTAATAAATGGTGTATTTTTCTCTAGTAACCCATCGTGTGGGGTATTGTTGAATAGTTCTTTAAAAAATAATGTAAGGTTTAGAACACCATTTTTCGATTTAGGGATCCGTTTCTGAAATATTTGGTTAGAGGTAAGTGTCCCCCCCCCCCCCCTCCCCTCTATCTGGCAAACGGTTATATATGGACACGTGAAAAATATTACAACAGTAGTATATATATAACGAAGTTTAAAGGAAAACTATCAGAGTTGAGTACTAAGTACGAACTTAAAAGTTATAGACGACTAACTTATAAAATGTACTCGGAAAAGTAAAATTTCATTGAAAATTAGTACTTACTGAATATTTTACGAACCACGTGAAGTTAAAGAAATATAAAATCATTGTAGCTTTAATAATAATAATAATGCCTAATTTAATAGCAACGTGTTGTGAGGTGTGAGTGTGAACTCAAAGTTGGCATTTGCAACGACGGAACCCTTTTTTTTTTTTTTTTTACGTTGGGAAATGCATTACGCATACCTCGCGCTTGGGAAACACGAGGTTATGTCGGGCTCTCCGCGACCACTGGGGGCAAAGTGCCAGCCAGGGACCGCGGCCTACCGACTAAAACCCAACGATGCCCCCTCAAATACGCCTTGGCACGAGCGCGTCCATCACCGCCGCATCCTCCCTGTCATCAGACGAAGAGGATACGCCGAGGAGGGACGCCTCGTGGCCGGACAAAGCCATGGGAACCCTTTCGGACACTTCCATGACTTCGTCAGCGTCTGCTCGCCTATGGCGAGCCCTTCTTGCCTCCCCAAAACGGGAAGGTAGGCGATGCTCCTGGGCATTAGGAGCATCGACGACTGGCGGTGACCTGTGCAATGCAGGACTCGGGCTTGCAACGACGGAACCCTACACTGCGCGTGGCCCGACACGCACTTGGCCGGTTTTTATAAATTATTGCGTTATTGACCTGTTTACTTAGCGCCAAATAAATATTTTCTCTTTCTTTTTTCTTTCTAATATACTTGTGTACACATTTGTTTCATGATTACATTGAGAGATGAGTAATAATAATAACCCTTAGTATTGCTAAAATGGTAATTAATTCATTATTCTTCCAATATATTGAGAGGAAGAAATAATATTTATAAAAATATGACGATAAAACACAGACAGTGTTTTAATGTTATTTTTAGTTTTTGTTGTTAAGTATTTCAAATACTTTAAACAACGTTATAAATATTATACAATTTCTTGCACCTATCTTATTGCTTACAAATGACTTACAATTTGCATATTTTTTTGTTCAACATAATACTTGATTAGTCCTTTGTCTAACTTTGATAGCTATCCAGACTTTATACAATTTATGCAAGCTTAACGAAGGAGTAGGCAATCCCAGATAAGTAGCTAAATAAATTTCTTAGAGCTTACAGATCTAAGATAAATTTAGACCACCAGAAAGACTTTTTCTGTGTTTCGTGGTAAGGTCGAAAAGATATTGTCCATCTTGACGTAGTGGTGATTCCTTTGACAATGCAGTGAACAGATTAAAACTACTGTATAAAGCGAGGCTGTATGGATCTTCGTCATTTGCCATCCGTTAAACAAGGAGAAACAAAAAATACTTAATAACTTCAGCTAATTGTTTGTTACGTAGTCGCCATCGTCGTGAGCTGAGAGGCCGCGAGCTCGACTTGTTTACATTTTTTATTTGCACATCGTAGGGTTTCAAGGTCTACCCTAAAGCGTACCTCTCTTTCTAAAGCCAAGGAGAGACAGCGACAGGAATATCGGAATATTTTTATAGGAAGTAAACATATTATGCCGACGTGCGGAAACTAGGTGAGATATCAAATATTTTATTGTTCGGATAGATAAACTAATATCAAACAAGACTGTTTTTGTACTCAGTTTGGAAATCGAACCCGGTTTTATTTTTCAAAACGACCGGCTTCGATTCCCGTATTAAATACCTAAATGTTTTTTTATTTATTTATGTAGGTATGCAGTTTTTCTTTGTATGTCTTATAATTACAGACTTGCCCACACTGATCGATCTAAATGTGCCATCCCGTATATCATGCTTATCTCATAGATCATCATTATATGCAACGTCTTGATCTCTTTAAAATTATCTCTTTACCTAATAGACGAAAACTGCTAGACTTGATGTTCCTCCACACATGGAGACATAAAATATCAGTCATATTACCTTATTCGTTCCATATAATGACCCCAAAAAGACTTTTTCTGTTCCCCTGTCCCGAACCAATGTGCATGTGCATTCACTTTACCTCGCATTCTTAAAGCAAACAGCGACCTAAATTCTACCTTACCTGGATTAGATAAGTTTGTATTACATATGTATTTCGATTCACAGCAAAAATTCAAATTCAACATTTTACAATCGATTATCATTTAGTTAATTTTGTTCCAAGTTTTGTATCCAAACTGTATAATTACAATTTAATTTCGAAATACTAATTGTCTTACAAATTTTGTGTAACCTGTAATCGGCTTATATAAAACACTAGCTGTGCTAACGAACCACATTTCGCTTTAATAAAACTCAACACTCAAAAATTTCTGGAGAGGGACACTTTTATCACCTATGGATATAAAATAGCCTATGATCTATTATACACAATATACACAAATATACACAAAAAAATTATAAAAGTCGGTCTAGCCGTTTCGGGGTAGTTCGATAACAATAATTTTATCGGTATATTAGATTAAGACCTATGATGTCCCTGAATCATACTATGATTATATGTACGCGGTTGTTTAACCTTAACAATAAATTAATAAAACAATTTACAATTGCTCATTGAAATTATAAAGCTTTCATGAAATTAAAGACATCACTGAATCCCACACTGCATACGTGCAACCTCCGTAAGGGAAAAGCAATTAACCTTCGACGAGACACGACAATCGAAGTCATAGCGGCTCTCACAGAACCCTAGGAGCATGGAAAAGTCGATTCATTCATATCTCGGAGTGGGTGTAAAAACTGCACAATGCCCAAACTTGACCCCATTTGGTATCCTTGGCGCTGGGGCCGTGCGAACTGCCGTATGAGAAACCACGAAGTTTTTGCTTCATTACCTACTTAACGTTGTCAACGAGACGGTTCAAGTCCTTATTACGTGCCTTGTAAACGATCAGCTTGATTAACCTCACGTCTGGAGATCCAGCAATTAACCTTTGACGGCGTCGTCGACATTGCGCGTCGGTGGCGCTGTGGACGCGAGAGGTCCGTGGTTCGATCCTGCCATGTACAACTGTTTTTCGAATTTCATATGTACCTACATTTGCCGACGCTCCTACGGTGAAGGAAAACATACATCTGTGAGTGAGGCAACCTGCATACATCTGCGAAGAAATTAAAAGGTGTATGTGAAGTCGACCAATCCGCACTGGGCCAGCGTGGTTGACTAAGGCCTTATCACCCTAACATAGGGCAGGCTCGAGCTACTCGGTGGGGTGGTATGAGCTCCTCTCAAAAACACATTGGTACATGGCGGGTCTCGAACCCCGACCCCCCGATTGGAAGGCAAGTGCCGAGTCCATAGCGCCACCGACGCTCCTTATAAGAGGTTGCGTATTTGCAAATGTAACACAGGAACACATGCATTATGATTTATAGGCGACTGTTCGTAGCGACTTACACGGCGCGGCGGGCAGTCCGTAAAAAACCTACCGTAATTTCAATTTTGCTTTTAACCTTATAAATAGTATTTAAGGCCAAACGTTAACTTTACAGCAGTCGGTCCCATGATATTATGTCATCATCATCATCATTTCAGCCAAGAGACGCCCACTGTTAGACGTAAGCCTATTATGCAATCACACAAGCACACAAAAAGCACATACACTCACCTAAACAAAACCACAGTTCCTCCTTCCAGCTCCCCTTCCTCTCTCTCCCTCTCCTAACCCCCCTCCTCATCAATAAGCGAACAGCCCACTACTCCCTCATACTCCATTAAAGAACAGGGAGAAAGAATGTATCAAATCGCATTCTTGCTCCCTCTCCATTTCACGATTCAGCGATTGCACACGACACCAATGTGAAACAACTAGGAAAATATAATAATGGTTATTTTATCTTGGTGTCTCCCATTAATAAAATGGAATCTCCCACACAATTACAGGTAGGCTGGTAGAGATCTCTTTAGAGATAAGTCCACCATTGCATCTTCTGTTTTTTACTTGTGTTTTTTTTTTTGCAATAAAGAGTATATAAAAAAGGTGTCAGGACGGTCTGTCGAAGACGCGGGTTCGATTCCCGCCCGAGACGAAATTCTTTTCTTGTAAGTATTAATATTTTTGTAATCACCGACGACGAAACGATGGCGCAGTTGCCGGCCACGCCTAATTATAGGGTTTGTATTGTACATACGATAGGAAGCTTTTTTATACAACTTATTTGGCAAACAAGCTGCCTGCTAATCTAATGGTACAGTCGCTACTACAGTCGCCTATATGACCTGTAGACTGTAGGAGATGTGCATTTATCAATTTATTTAGTGCTTTCAAATAAAATTCATGGCAGAAATGTAAAACAATTTTGTATTTAACACGAGAATACTGTCGAAATATAAATAAACACTTAAATAGATAAATCCATACGTCAATCCCTCAGGTACAAATATATCTATCATAAACTGCTATTAAAAATTATACTTAACTATTGCTAAATTCGTAATGAGACCAACAATACACGCACTGTCTTATGTCAGCCTTGAATTTTGCGTTGTCTCCTAACGAATGAGTCATAATTATATTAAGTCCGATTCGCACGATTTTCCCCACATTTCCAAACAAAATAATATATCCTATTTGGTAAACGAATATAAAATATCAAAAATTAAATAGGTACTTCTTGGAATCGCGTTTGAGCACTTAAAAGTTCTAAACATTCTTGTTAAAACATAATCAAAATTTTCCCTAAATTCGACGTGTCGTCGCCTTTTAATAGGTGGCGCTGTGGACTCGGCACTGACCTTGTAATCATTAGAATCGGGGTTCGATCCTGCTATGTACCAATGTGTTTTTCGAATTTCATATGCACATTTGTCCGACGCTCCTAGTCGGTGAAGGAAAACATCCTGAAGCAACCTGCATACATCTGCGAAGAAATTAAAAGGTGTATGTGAAGTCGATTACTGGGCCGGCGTGGTTGACTAAGGCCTAAGCACCCTATATATAAGAAATTATAAGGTCCGTTTTTCTACAAACATAGTCTGTCTGTTTTCCCACATTAAAGACATTTTTCCGTTAATTACGTTAAAGACACTTTTCCGTTAATTACGTTAAAGACACTGTTCCTTAATACAGTGTTAAAGGTATTGTTTCTGCAATCTCTTCACTGTTGAATTTTGGGCCTTATTCGTTTTGCTGAGATGGGTAGAACCATTTTCTACCCAACTCAGCAAAACGAATGCTGCCCATAATTGCACCTAGAGGAACAAGGCAATTTATAGGGAACACTAAAATGTTAGTTCTCCAGTAATTGGGACTATTTATGTGTCCATTGAGATAGATAGATAAAATAATACTTTATTGCACACAAACAAAACAGAAACATAAAACTCTTAAAACAAACGTGGGCAATGGCGATCTTAACGCTAACAGCGATCTCTTCCAGATAACCTTTGAAAACAGATAAACTGAAAATAAAATGGCAGTGTGCCGTCATAAAAAAAGAATACGCGAAAAAAGTTTGAAAGTAATATATACTTATATACTAAACACATCCAAACATATCGAATATTATGCACACTAAAATAAATAAATTAAAGTGCATTATGTAATAGAAATTAATAAAACAAGCTATGAAGATGACTGTGTTAGGAGACTTAGGAGATCGTAGTCGCCTATCTTATGGTCAGAGAGGTGTTCCCGAGGGGTTTAGTGGGTAGTCGCAGTCTAATGCCGTGTAGTCTCACACACTCTTGCCCTTACCCAAGGGGCACGGGGCACGCATTCCGCGTTTGCCCACCTTCCGTGGCCCTGAGAAAAAAGAAAACCCTCGTTAAAAAAAGAAGACTCAGGAGATGGTTATGGACCCTGTTTTTAAAAGTGACAAGTGTCTTCGACTGTCGGATATCTCGGTCGGGGTAAAACTATCTCACAAGCCACAACAGACGAAAGAAGACTGGCGAAATCCGACCTCATATTTTTATAGACCGTTTACATTTGAAAACCTAAAAAATGAATAAAGTTGAATGTGTAGAATTTACTCCAAAAAAATCGTGAGTTTTGAACTTTGCACTTAGTTTTTACTGAAGAACTTACTTTCGTACATCACTACACAAAAGATAACTAAAGACTTGACCGTATAACAGAGATTCCTTTGCTTTCTAGCCACATGAACATTGATGCAATTCATTCATTCATCACTTCACTCTATTTTCATTTGTTTTGTTTGTGTTTGTGTTCGTTTGTGGTTCGGATCGTTTCTTGAGTTTTTATGGTTTATGGATTTAACAACGACTTAGCACTTGTTAGGCTATTTGAAATTAACAGTGCTTATACAACTTTATTGCTAAAAATACCAAAAAATAACTGTGTGCGAAATTGCGGTCAATAAAATGAAGAAATCATATTTCTTAATAATCAAAACTAATTTTATAGATATTGTTGCAGAGCGATTAGGTTTAAGTTTGTCTTTGGTTAAATTATATGTCAAAATTCTAGTGTACTTGTCAGTTTTATATTGTATTCGGTTATCAAGATTTTATATGTCGATTTGTTACAAAATATACCCATTTTCTCTACAATCGCTCGCTTTCATTAATTCAGGATTCAGCCTCATCCCACTTGTTCTCCGTTTCAGATATCTATCTATTTGATCAAAGTGGCCCATACAGGTGATCTAAGAAGATAATTAGAGGACAATAATGCTCACAATTTACACGACGGCACATACGATGAATTTCTAACCTCAAAATATTTATTGCGATATGAACAATGAATAACTTTTAAACCCCTACTTTTTCAGAGTATGTACTAACAATTAACTTTTTTGTTAGTCTAAAAGTGTTCTATAGATATGACTAAGTTTCATTAGTGAACGCGACCTTTAAATGCAGGTCTGAAAATGTATGGAAATTTGCCAATCTTCTTTGTTGATGATGACAAAATTTTGTTTAGTGTTGTCTTGGAGATTATTAAAAGATATTGGACACTTATTTGTTATATCTCATCAAAAACTTTGGACGATATATCGATTTGAAATGACACGTGACGTCACTGTTATCATCCCTATTAGTAGTAGGAAATTGGGCATTCTGACTCACGCTTCCCTGGGAATGGATCTAGAGTTCCCTGAGTAATGAAGTATCTGGGTACCCGAGTACATGAGTACTTGAGTTTCAGGCAATGAAACGCCCAAAGCAAAAGCTCTGGTACCGCTGCGCCTCGTGAGAAGCACTGCTTTGAGCGTTTCATTGCCTGTAACTTAAGTACTCAGGTGCTCGGGTACCCAGATACTTCATTACTCAGGGAACTCTAGATCCATTCCCAGGGAAGCGTGAGTCAGAATGCCCAATTTCCTACTACTAATAGGGATGATAACCCAGATACTTCATTACTCAGGGAACTCTAGATCCATTCCCAGGGAAGCGTGAGTCAGAATGCCCAATTTCCTACTACTCCTATTACTCAACAAGTGGTTAAATGTTAAAAACCTCGAAAAGCTCCATTATTTTTGCGAATTCACTCTGCAATGCGTGAACGCAATTTACCAAAAAAGCGTGTGATCGTGCCTTTATTAAAACAGAGGGTATAGTTATTATAAGGTCGCCACTGACGCACTTTTCCGGATATTAACTTCGCATCAATAGCAGCGCGGCCGACGTTGACGAGGCGACCGCATCTGTGCAAACTGCCGTGTCGCTCCTGCAGATTCTGCTAATTTATTTATACTGTCACCTTCGAATAATTTAATTAACTGAGCTAATAACTTAGCGATTCTTGCCGATTTTTTACACACAATAAGGAAGCTCTCGGCCTTCATCTCACCTTAGGCCCAATTCTGCTAATGAGTTACAGTCGAATCGAAACTGAACCATTGCGATCGACCAATCAGAACACCACATTATCACGTCATCGAGCAGTTGAATGGCAATATACGCGCTCCGATTGGTCGATCGCAACGGTTTAGTTTCGATTCGGCTGTAACTTATTAGCAGAATGGGCGTCTGATGGTAAGCGAGGATAAGGCTGAAGGTGGAAGCGAGCTTCACCTGGACTCCTTAACAACTGAGGAACTGGGGGGTTAAGAGAAAATCTATCGCGATCGCTTACAATTGGCTAGATGAAAAAAAAATTCTTGCTTTAATAGAAGCAAATTCATATAATAAACAGAAAGATAAAATCGGTTTTCGAATAACTATAAAAACAACCAAGATATAAGGTATTAAAATTTTTTTTCTCCATCTCTTTCTAGCAAAACGGCAATTGACATGGATTTTATATGGCCGTACTCAACAATGACGTCACAGTTGATGTCGGATCTCTCTGTCTAATCGCCTTCAAATCAACAACTTAAAATGCTTGTATCTAAGGTATTTCTAAGCCGATTTTAATTCTAATTTCACAGGACTGCATCTTTTTCCACGCTTTTTTTATATTTAATGACGAGACGTAAAAATTTGAATTCAGTCATCATCCCAATTCGACAGTGGCCGTCCATCTTATAAAAGGATGTCGGCGCACAGTTTTGTGTTCACGGCGCAATGATTATCAAATTGAAGGCGATCGTGATAGATTTTTTCTTAGACAATAACCCACCCGTTATCTTACCTCTAATTGTCGGAACACAACAATGCTATTAACATTGCTATTACGCCGACTACCCTAGGTAAGACGGTGGTAGCTATAAACAATTGCTGCAACAAACCAGAGGGAGACTATTACCAGGATCGTCTGCTTGGGTACCTCCGTCTTATCTAGTCCGGTTTGAAGGGAACGACATGGCAGTGAAATTACTGGGTACTGTGACTTTACATCTGATGTCACAAGTTGGCAACGTACACTGTGGTTCTTGTGGGGGTTAGATTTGCTGCGAATCTCACAAGAACCACATACCACCACTAGGTGTCTGTTATCACTTACCATCAGGTGGGCAGTTTGCTTGTTAGCCAACTTTTATGGTTGTATAAAGAAATTGTTGATCTCGATTTTTCGAACTCTTTTTGGGACACTAAAATTTATCAAAGGATAAGTCAATTTTAACTCGTTTTATTAATTTGTTTCAATGAAAGATGGTTAAATGAGACGGATATAAAGCATATATTTATTTATTTTTATTTACACAAAAAGAGGACAAGAATACACATAGAAAGACGAGTACGTATAAGGTGCTGAAAATTTCTAAATAAATTTCTGTCAGCAGACCTGCGACAGGTGATTCAGGTAAATATAGTTAATGAAATCAATATGAACTACAATAATTAAATTTTACACTACTGTATTTAATTACAACAATAATACAATAAATAAAAACATGCTAATAATGACTTGTGGATATATTTTACTCGGTAAGAAAAGACCTGCAGGCGTAGCATGGACCGTGGATAAAACGGGACAAGAGACAAATAACATGTTTCTTCTCGCTCTCTCATATAACAATGACGCGAGACGGGACG
This sequence comes from Schoenobius gigantellus, assembly GCA_963935595.1. Classification (NCBI taxonomy): domain Eukaryota; kingdom Metazoa; phylum Arthropoda; class Insecta; order Lepidoptera; family Crambidae; genus Schoenobius; species Schoenobius gigantellus. The sequence goes on along the minus strand of OZ012555.1, from coordinate 5,173,009 downwards.
AGGGTTAGTCACTTTCTCTTCTATAGTCCGCGCGCCGTGCTAGGCATACAGAAGTAGCGTCCTTTAAAACGGCATTTAATTTGAAAACACAACATAAATTTACAATGATGATAACCTAAACATGAAAGCACCTGAAACAAAATATATGAGTAATGTACGAGTATATCACGTAGAATGCGGAACCAAAAAATTCACATGACATTAAACAATAATACCTGATAAAAAAAACGTACGCATAACGTGTGTTAAAAATAAGCATAAGCATTACCTACTCTGATTACAATGTTATTGTATAGATAAAGATAAATGCATTTGTACAACCGAGAGTTTTCCACGCGCAATTCTGCGCAGAACTTTTTCTGCGTCTCACTCAACTGGCGGGAGATTATCAACGACTCTTTTGATAAGTTTTAGGTTTGATAACATCGCTTATACATCATAAAATTCACGAGCTGTCAAAATGATGACTACAGGCTTAAAAAAGACACTTACGTGCCCTGGCAAGCCTTGTCTTGTCAAATTTTACGTGTATGTCAATTTATTTATTTTTTATTATTATAACATATACAAGTTACAACTACTCGAGGTTTCTCATAAAAGCCTCGCAAATCACTTTAGTGGTTGACTGCGAGTGCAAATCTCGCTTATGATGCTTTTATTACTTAGGTATCAATTTTATTTAAGTAGTATCTTTTAAGGCGCATAGTGGTCCTGACCTTGCTCGATCGTCCCGCACTAATTACATAGGAGTGAGTGAGTGAAACCTTTACACGTAAGATGAATTATTTCAATTAAAAATTAATAAAGGCGAATAAGAAAAATCTAAAAATACCATCCGCTTGAATATTACTCACTTTATTTTAGCGGATGGTCTTTTTAGATTTCAACGCGATTAGGTTTAAAGTTTTAAAATCGAGGCATGTTTGGGTCACATTTTAACCAAGTTTTAATTAATTTATCAAAAAATTAATAAGACCATCCTCTAAAGAATGCGTTGAATAATAACATATCTTTTTTAAAGATTTTTTTATTCAATATATACCCCATTTATACCCCATTTAAACTCGCGTGCGAGCCGCGAGACGAGCCACGAGACGCGAGTGTAAACACTGAGCTCGTGGCTCGGCTCGCGGCTCGTCTCGCCACTCGCAAGGCTCGCGTCTAAAAACATTACTAATTAATTTTCGCTAAGATTTTTGAGTCAAATGAAATATTATCGTATTGTAATTATTATTGTAATAATCTGTGATGCGTGCCTAGGCGAAGCGCGGCCCGCATACTCACCTATCGCCCGGCTATGTAGGGAGCGGTTTTTTGGGCACGAGTCAAAGGGGCTCGCGTCGTGGCTCGCGTACGCACGAGCGCGTGTTTACGCGCGCTTCTTTATGATTTTCTTTATAATTTTGCTTTATTTTTTAACAATTGTTTAAAAATCTTTAAATATTTCAAAGTTGACTGTTGATACGTAGTTATTAAGAGTGAATAAAGATTACTTTGGTTAACAGAGTACAAAAGATATCAATACAGTTGAATTTTCATCGAGGCTGGTAAGACCTCGGTGGCCGAGTGGTCAAGGCGTCAACATGGTATGTTGAAGACGCGGGTTCGATCCCTTCCCGAGATTAAATTTTTCTTTATTGATTTATTCATCTTTCTTTTATTTTTAAAAAATTGACTACAGACGAAACCCCACACTTCATTGAACTTTCTTAAAAGGGGCCTATAATTTGGAACCCTAAAAATAAAAAGTCATATTTAGTCAAATTATTTACGTAGTTATAGGGGTATATGCTGGCTAAGCACAGCGTTGATGCCGCTAATACTTCGACGTCCTCCATTGCTGAAAGCTCGAAAGCAACTGAACGCACTGCGAGAGTGTAAACACCTCGACAAGCTCACGCGCTCTTCCGCGAGACACGAGCCGAGCCGCGAGCCGAGCCACGAGACGCGAGTGTAAATCAGGTATAGTTTGGAACCCTGGGAACAACGTAAGTACCTACCGCTCGCCCTTGTGTGGTGGCTGTGCTGCAGTGGTGTCAAACGCTCCCGATGCTTATGGTTGTTAGTTATTAGTAGGTATTTGTGTTTTAAACTAGCTGGTTAAATTTCAGATTTTAAATATTTGGCTTTAGTTTTATTATTAACAAGTAATTTAAAGAATCTAATTTGAAGAGCTTCTATTTTATCTATATATGATTTAAAAGTCAATCCATAGCTATCGAAAGCGTAGGACACCACCGATTCAACAATAGTAAGGTATAACGTTTGATAGTGTGTGACATGTTTGCCTCAGTTAAAGTATTCAGTGATCAACCTCCCTAGACAAAAACCCGCAGAATAAATGTATGGATATGACATTAGTGGCGGAAAAAATAGCGTGAGGTTGTCACAGGATAATGTCATTTCCATACATTTTTTCATGTTGATGATTGTCAATGTCATTTCCATTAGCCTGTTACAACCTCACGATATTTTTTCGCAGCTAATGTCATCTTCATACATATTTCCTGGAAGTGACTGAGGAAGAATAAGCGTGTGGCTTTTGTCCTCGGGGTCAGGGTTGAGAGCATTTTGAAACAAATAGGATAGGCTCGGCCTCGGCACTGGGCTGTGCTCCGAGTAGAATCGGGAGGCCCGCGGTCGATCCTTCCATGTAGGTACCAATGTGTTTTTTAGTTTCACGAATTTCATATGTACATTTATCTGACGCTCCTACGGTGAAGGAAAAGATCGTGAGGAAACCTGCATTCACCTGCGAAGTAATTCAAAGGTGTATGTGAAGTCAACCAATCCGCTTTGGGCCAGCGTGGTTTGACTAAGGCCTAATCGCCCTAAGTAGTTAGGGTAGGTAAGGACAGGGAATGAAATTGTTGGTTGCTTTAGCATCTATGTATGTCACAAACGGCAACGTACATTGCCGTTTATTTATTAACTCTTCATGAACAAAGTCAGGCTTAATGCCTAAGGCATTCTCTGCCAGCCAGCCTTAGGGTGGTGAAGAAAGCAGGAGTGCTAAATGTACCACAATAGTAGCGGTAAAATTTTGCATCATCCATTTTTTTTCTCGGCTCCGTTTCGTTGGTGTTAGGGCTTCTGATCCCGCCTGGCTAGTTTCCACCGTCTTACCAACGTTTATCGCCACAATAACAATGTTAATAGCATTGTTGTGTTCCGACAATTAGAGGTAAGATAGCCAGTTCCTCAGATGTTGAGGAGTCCAGGTGAAGCTCGCTTCCACCTTCGGCCTTATCGTCACTTACCATCAGGTGAGATGAAGCCCAAGAGCTTCCCTGTTCCATGTAAAAAAATCGCCGAGATCAGGCAAATTTTTAAGGGGGAGTGCTTCCACCTTCGGCCTTATCGTCACTTACCATCAGGTGAGATGAAGCCCAAGAGCTTCCCTGTTCCATGTAAAAAAATCGCCGAGATCAGGCAAATTTTTAAGGGGGAGTTTTTTTAATCAGCCCAATTATCACTGTCATGTTACGACGGTAATAATTGCAAAAATACATACATAATCATGTTCATGTGAAACAGAAGTACTAATCCTTAATGCCAACAACAAATATAATAATGTTTACTTTAACGATGCGAGAGTTTTGCATTTTTTAAGAGTCCTGGGAAATCACAACATCCAATGAAAGTAAGTATTTTTTGTTTAACGATCGTACGGTTATTATCGGCGTTGTTTTAATGCAACAATAATATATTGGTTTCCTGTTTTCCTCGTTGAAAATTGTATTGGTTTTTATTACTGATTTAATATTACTTAACATATATCCATTTAGACATGAAAACGTTTTTTTGCGAATTAATGAAATTCCCAAGTGAACTAAAGTATAATGATTTTTAGGTTTAAAAAAAATTAATCGTTATATTTATATTATATTTTCCCCTAACACCCTTAAACTTATCGATATCACAAAAAATGAGAACGATTAAGGTTTGGCAAATTTGTTTGTCAATGCTTACGTATTTACAAGCAAATCAAACCATCCAATAAGCTAAATGATCTAACTAAGACTTTGTTTGTCTCCGCTTATCTACGATTCGACAAACAATGCAAATATTCAATATTATTGTTTCAAAATGCAATCATTCCAAATCATCGAATACTTTAGCTTAGACAAGTATAGACGACTGCATATTTAGTACATTTTACAACAAGTGCACAAAACGAACCATTTTTATCCGAGACTTTTAGTAATGTCGAGGATGAAATGGTTTTGTGGACGAGTTCTAAACTCTGCTTTTCACTTCGATTGCGAGGAAATAAAACAGTAGTATAACAAACCATTTCTTTATGTCTTAAAAACACATGAAATAACAAATTCTATCTATGAACTTCTTATTGTGTTTGGCTGTATGGCTCATTTTCTTTGCCTTAATATAGATACATTTGGGTCATTCCATTATCGCGGGTGCAACATTTAGACGCTTGTTTTAGTTTCATGTTATTAAATAAAAAACATTTTTAATGAAATTAGTCTCTAAAAGACTACATTTTGATATTTTCACTATATATTAGTTTAAAAAAAAATTGATATAATATTTTAGAAGTCAGGAGGAAGGTTGAAATTGCCATCGCGGGTGCAACGAATTTGGCCCAACCTTTCCAGATCACAAATAAAAACGCATAAATCTGTTAATTTTGATACATTTAATATATTATGCCTTAATATTTTGGAAGGTATTTAAGTAACAAAGAACATAAAATAAAAACTCTAAACAAAACAAAAATAAACAATGAATTATTAATTTTTAAAATAATCGCGGGTGCAACACCAAATTATCGCGGGTGCAACCAGTCTAATTTAAGTAAACATAAACATCAATTTAACTTATATAGGAACAAAATGAGAGTTCAAACCATATTTATTGCTAACATGTATACTTTTGTTGTCGCTTATATTAATTATTTCTTTTCAAATACGTCAATAATCGCCGAAAATTCTATGAATATATCATTTCCATCAATTTTTTTCTTTGGCGCTTCCCACTTTGCGATAATATGATCAAATTGCACGTCTGCTATGTCATTAACGATTTCTGTGAAACGTTTGCCATCAACCGTCGTCATAAATTGTACTCTGACTTCTCCATCTTCATCCATGTCGCTCTGACACAACCCCACATAACAATATTGAGTTTTTTTTGCTGGTTTTGCAGAGCAATTCTACTAGCACATACAAACCAAGGCAAATATCTTTCGGTAAGACAGCAGCTTGTACAGTAGCAGTTTCAGGACATGCTTCTGGTGATAATTTTGAAGCTTGAAAAGACGTTGATGGAGTTTCGTCATTAATAAATTCATTGTCTGAATCTCTGTAAACATCAGAAACGCGCAATCTCTTTTTAAGTGGCAAAATTTACTCTAATCCGGAACTGAAGGCACAGATATATCAGGACCCGGAATTTCTTTTCGTAATTTGTAATTTGTAAGAGGTTCCAAATCGTCATCGGTCCAATCACTTTCTGTATTAGCGGTGTTTTTTGGCGATTTCAAAACCAATGTGCATTTAAAATGAGACAGTGAGGTGCGCGCCACAGAAATGCTATCCGCCTCTTCAGATTGGAAGAAATGTTTGGATTGAATGCCTGTTGCTCCGTTGTCTTTTTAACCGATATTTCTGTAAAAAAAATACAGAATATGATATAAACACACATATCGAATATATATCATCAATCGTCTTCAGCATATATTATTAGTTAAGGCATATCAAAACAACAAAAATAATAATCAGTCACACAAAAAGGTTAAGTGACAAAAAGTTGCACCCGCGATGTCACATCGACATCGCGGGTGCAACCAATTTAAGTTATCGTTTATTTTAACCTAACACTCATTACACTCTTAAAAACGAATAATTTAAGTTTGGTTTTGATTTTTTCTTACTTTTGCAAAGTTTCAGAATGTTAGCTCTCCATTTCTGTGAAAAAAGTAAACTTTTATATTTTTTGTATCGCGGGTGCAACAAGTAAACAGTGTATTCTAGCAGTCAATAATTCTTAATAAATAACAACATATACTTACATTTTTTGGAACAGGAAGATAAATGAATATTGTCACTTCACGTTTAGCCGCTAAACCATAACCCCAAACTGTCAACAACAACTATTACGTGCCATTGTTGTTAGTTATGATTTTACAGTTTATACCAACTCTTCGGATGGTAATATTTTGAAACGCGCCAAAAAAACAAATTTGGTGTAAAATAAAAAAAAATTAATTGATAATTATATTTTGACTTTTTTCTTTGCACTAATAACAAAAAATACAACAAATAACTCATGTCGTAAATCGTCTATAGCGGAATCGCCCATTTATGGTATGAGTAGATACGTTAATGCACATGTATATATCGTATATAACGCATATGTATATATCCTGCACAAATAAACACTTTCAGAGCATGAAGAGTGAAAATTATATTATTGACTATCAATAACAGTTTATCGAATAACCGTTCAGATGTCTATTGAAATTCTTAGAGAATAAAGCAAGCAAACAAATATATGTATACCTACCTATTAGTTATGACTTTATTTTCTGAGAAGGCTGACTGTAATTTTACATTAATTAGCATTGCGGCAGAAATAGGACCCTTTACGCCTTTACGGAGGTAGAAGTGCCTCCTACATCTGTTAAGCTCGCAGCCACCTGTAAATAGAGTGAGCTTTTTAATACTTTTAAGAGATTTGCATTTTTTATATTTGTTGCTTTGCATATTGTTTAAAAATGCTAATTCATTTCAAAAGTTAAAAAATCAATACAAAGAACATGGTCTCGGGCGGGAATCGAACCCGCGTCTAACCATTTAACCAGTCTAACCATTTTTGAGATAGCATTTTTCAGACACCGCGTGTCCAATGAGGAAGTCAACTTGGGATGAGCGCTCACTGAAATAATGTCATGCTGTGTTCCAGCATCTCATCTCAAATAGTACGACTACTTCTGGACCTCTGCGCAGTAAGAATTGGTGATGACACTTTGTAAGTCAAACTAACAATACAGTTCTTCCAATGTAATTTGCAAAAAGCAAACAAATAAGAGTACAGTATTCCTAAATTGGCAATGTTATAGTGGCGGGCTCAGCGTAAATTCTGATACAAAGTACTCTGCCCTCAAAGGGTCAACGCATTATTCTGCTAAACACATGCGCATCACGTTCGCCTGCAAAAACTTCATTCGCCCGGAAACGGCGTCTTTTGTGTTATGGTACGCCAGGCTCACTGAAGTGTTGGAATGGGAGTCACTCGATCTGGGCACTAGACTTAAATTCTCTCCAAAAATTTTCGCTCGCTTCGAATTGTAGCGAATGTTGTGTTCTGACAATTGGAGATGAGCTGAGGGCCTAGACCAGGGTTTCCCAACCAGTGAGGCGCGCCCCACTTGGTGGGCGTAGAGTGAACCAAGGGGGGGCGCAGCGTGCAGCTCCAGAATTAAACTGTATATCGCTATGAAGGTGTCCAACTTTATAATAGCTTGCCCAAAAACATTAAAGCAGCTAAGGCAGAATCATCTTTTAAAAGACTCCTTAAGTCACATCTACTAATAAAAAAAAAATAGTGACCTTAAATACTTTAATATATAATTTATTATCACCACAATCAAATTAAAATTAAACATTAATAACTGCATAAAATATTAACTTTTTTAATCAAACTCACATATGCGTAAACTTGGGTCTCATCCAGGCATGACACTATATCTGAGTTCCGTGATTGAGTAGACTGTATCTGTTATTCTGTTGTTAAATTTCGAATACTACCCACCTGTTTAAAATTATCGGAACGCAGAAGCGTTCCGATAAAATATGTGTTAATATTAAGTGATTATTTCCATGTAAGTGAATTTAATTCTTATGTGAAATAAACATTCTCAAACCAAAATAATATTTCTTAAAACTGTTCATATAAACTCGCGCGACGCTGACGGTGCCACCTATGAGAAGTCAGCGACACGTTGCAACCATCTTTTAAATAAAACTAAACACACCAATATTTTCATCGTCTGCTTAATTTTCTTCACTCCCCATTTTGGCTCCTAGGAGGGCGTAGTATTTTAGTATAATGTTGGGTGCGGCGCATAGAGTAAAAGGTTGGGAACCGTTGGCCTAAACAAAGTAACAGTTCGAAAACGATATCTAACTTAGAAACGAACAAAATCCATCGATAAATCACGTGGCAAATCGATCAAAGTCATCGATATGCAAATTGGTAGACAATGTATTGATTCGCAACGAATCGATGAAGAAGCGAAATGGTTTTTCGTTACTTACATATACTACAAAAAATAACTTATTTTCCATTAATAATTAAATGAAAATATTAAATTTAAGCACTTATTTAACTATTTATTAGAATCCATCCATCCATCCATCAACAGCTTTTATACGTCCCCACCGAGGGGCTCGACCCTAAACTAGGGCGATTAGGCCTTAGTCAACCACGCTGGCCAGGTGCCGGTTGGTCGACTTCACACACAACTTGTAAAGAAATTCTTTCTTCACAGGTGTGTGCAGGTTTCCTCACGATGTTTTCCTTCACCGTAAAAGCGTCGAATAAACGTACATATGAATTCAAAATTTGAAAACACATTGGTACGTGGCGGGGTTCGAACCGCTACCTCCCGATTGGAAGGCGACAGCCTTACGCACTACGCCATCGACGCTTTATTAGAATACTTATATAATAACATAAAATATGGTGACCGCTATTTTGTTTTGTGTAAATAACCAATATTTTGTTTTTTTACAGAAAGAACAGTTCGATACATGCGATCGCTAAAATCCTGTTACGTTGGGTATTAGTTTTTGTTATCTAAGAGACGATGACGAATTTAGATATCGATATCGTTTCGCTACGAAACGACTGCGACGTGTTCATTTGTGGCATCCATGTGTCTTCGCTTCAGCTTCGGTTATAAGTTATAACGTCAATACCTGTGTTAAAATCAAGCTAATTCGAAATGTAAAACAATCTTCAATTTTTTTTATCCTTACTTTATGACATAAAGTGCCCTTTGTATCTATAATGTAAGACATGCGGCAACATACATTGCTATGGGTTTTCTGTTAAGTTTGATGTGTTTTAATCAACATATTTATCACATTATAATCACAGAATCATAAATATAACGGTGTATGCCTATATATAAGTTAGTAATAGATTACCTTACTGACATACAGCCATCAATCAACGTGAGTTGTCGAACATTTATCCAGGCAATCCCCACAGAGTGACGAATATGATAATTTCAACTTCGCACGAGTTTAATATATCATGATAGAATATTTTAATTTGCATCTCGCGCTTATAAAATTAATGATGGCAATAGCGTGATTATTTTGTGTGAAATTGATCTATAGATCGTATAGGTACTTTAGTTGCACGCGTCATATTTAGTAAAAAAATATACGCCATTAAGGTCATAACATTATACAGCGGGCGCTTAAAAAACGTATGTACTTGAAATTGTCCAATTACAGTCGGCCTTTTGAAGAAAATTAATAAATCAATAACTAATATCTAATCTAATATAAAATTCTCGTGTCACAGTGTTTGTTACCAAACTCCTCCGAAATGGCTCGACCGATTTGTATGAAAATTTTTGTGTATATTCAGTAGATCTGAGAATAGGTCGTGAACTATTTCTCATGCCCCTAGATAATTATTATGGCGAAACGTAGTTCGTGGACGCAGCTACTAGTAGCTTTCAATAGATGTTTGAACGCTAAGTTAATTAACTGTTATTAAGTCAGTAATCATTGAATTATGATTCAATGATGTATGTGAAGTCGACCAATCCGCACTGGGCCGGCGTGGTTGACTAAGGCCTAATCACCCTAACATAGGGTAGGCTCGAACCCCTCGGTGGGGACGTATATGAGCTGTGGTGATGAAGTCAGTAATACAATAATATACCTAGCTTCAATGTTTACACGTGAAGAATTTTCAGTGACCATTAAATTTTGTGCGAATTTCTACTCTAGTTTTTAATTATTAACATTATCTACTCACATTTTATGTAACATCCTATTTCAATTATGGTTTGGCAATAAATAATTCACTGATTGATTGATATTTATTATCTTTTCATTACTATTTCGGTCGCAAACGCTCTTAAACAGAATATGATTTGCGACTGATTCATAAGTTAAACTACTTTGATATAGTGATGCCGAACGGCACCAAACAAGATATTTTATGCGTTTTGATTCATGAATTAAAAATATCACATCTGCGCAGCCGCCGCAGAAGTCTGCAGGAAGTGTCATCTGGTGTGTAATAATTCATCAACTTCTTGTTATTACTACTACCAAATACTACTACAACTACAACTATTACTAATTATTGTACCATTTTTAAATATTATAACGATACTCAAGGTTCTCGTGATAGGTCGAAGTTTCCCGTTTCATGAATACTAGTTTCCGTGATAAGTTATATTTTTAAAACAATTTTTTTAAATGGTAGATGCTTCAATCTTGAACTACCCACTTCTAAGAATATTTCTCTATTACCTACCTCAATGCCTAAATGTCTTTTGTGTTGCCATTTCAATTATTTTTCAAATTTATGTACGTCTCCAGCTATGCCCGCGACTTCTTTCGCGTGGATCTCGGGAAATAGCAAGATAGTGATGGTGTGTAGCCTGAAGCCTTTCTCTATGAATGGACTATTCAGCACAAAAAGAATTTTTCAATTTGAATCAGTAGTTTCTGAGATCAGCGCGTTCAACCAAACAAACAAACAATCAAACAACCAAACTAACAAACAATCAAACAACCAAACTAACAAACAATCAAACAACCAAACTAACAAACAATTAAACAAACTCTTCAGCTTTATAACATTAGTATAGATAGTTAAGTATATTATTACAGTAGATTTATTTTATTGGTACACCTTAGAATAAGAATTATGTAATGAAATTGGTTTAATATTCAATTAAGCTGTAGTGATGAGTGCTCTCGATTTAATAACAGTTATAAATAATTTCGAAAATCATGACACTCATAAACGCAGTGGGAAATGCTCGGCTCGGATCTCTTCTCAGATGCGGAGGAATTGTAATTTCATAATGTGTGCCAAACGGGTTGGTTAGATGTGGCGTTTTGTTTCCAGATTTCCATCCCTATGCAAGAGGTTGATTCTCGCATAATCCATACTAATTTAATAAATGCGGAAGTAAGTAAGTAGTCTGTCTGTCGCGCTTTCACGCCAAAACTACTGAACCGATTTAAATGAAATTTGGTACACAGATAGTCCAGAACCTGAGAAACGACATAGGATAACTTTTATCGCAGAAATCACTCCTTATGGGGCAGAAAAGGGGGGTGGAATTTTGTATGGGGAATCAATAACCGCTGAACCGATTTAGATGAAATTTGCTATGAAGATAAAATAGTTTTTATCCCCGAAATCATTCTTTAAGGATGTAAAGGGGGGGGGGGGGGGGGAATTCGTAAAGGGAATCAATAAAAAAGTACTTCCACGCGGACGAAGTTGCGGGCAAAAGCTAGTTCGATATTTAAAAATCGTATACTTACAAAATTTAAAGAGCGTCGGTGGCGCTGTGGCCTCAGCACTGGACTGTACTCCGAGTAGAATCGGGAGGCCCGCGATCAATCCTGCGCCATGTACCAATGTGTTTTTCGTTTCACGAATTTCATATGTACATTTATCTGACGCTGCTACGGTGAAGGAAAACATCGTGAGGAAACCTGCATTCACCTGCGAAGTAATTCAAAGGTGTATGTGAAGTCAACCAATTAGGCCAGCGTGGTTTGACTACGGCCTAATCGCCCTAACATAACTAGTTAGTGTAGGCTCGTGCCCCTCGGTGGGGACGTATATGAGCTGTGATGATAATGATACAAAATGTGTAATTTACGTCTCGACACACAAACACTCGACACACAAACACATGCATAGATGCGAACAGAATTTTCCGTATCTATCAGATTAGTGTGTTTGATCAGCAATATTCCTTGAACTTGGCAATAATAGCTTCACAACAATTCCGTGTAATCCGCACAAGGTGCCGTTTCGTAATGTTCGCGTAATTCGATATCTCTATGCACTTCTGATAATGCCGCGAATAAGTGCTTTAAGAATGTGACGTTTTTGTGAACAGCTTGCACTTTCGATCGTACACGTTTAATGTTATCGATTTAGGGCACAGTCAATGTTCTGTAGAAGTGCATACTCACAATTTTTATAAAAATCTTTTTCAGTATTCGGCCGTGATGGTGTTAAGCAGAAACATTATTCTAATATGATTTGATATAGGCTTTTTAGGCGTCGGCGAGGCTGTGGACTCGACACTTGCGTTCCAATCGGGAGGTCCGGGGTCCGAGACCGCCATGTACCAATGTGTTTTTCGTTTTTCGAATGTCATATGTACATTTGTCTGACGCTCCTACGGTGAAGGAAAACATTGTGAGGCAACCTGCGAAGAAATGTGCATGTGAAGTTGACCAATCCGCACTGGGCCAGCGTGGCCACTAAGGCCTAACTAACTTTGGGTAGGCTCGAGCCCCTTATTGGGGACGTATATGAGCTGTTATGATAGACTCTTTTTAAGAAATTAATGAATGAATGCTATTGACCTGTTGATTATTTCAATTGAGAAGCAAAATCTCCCAAAGACCTTTGAGCATGAGCTGCCCATTTAAGCTAGGTGTGATCTTTGACTGGGGAATCCCGCTGTATCTATCAGATCCTCGGTCAACATTGAGAAGGCTTGCTGTTGGCTGCCACTCAGCGAACTTTTGACCGTCGACCGACGATCACGGCTACTTTCATTCTTTTTTAGAAGGTGTATACCAGACGAAGACTCTGTACCAGAGTTGTCTGCATGGGTACATCCACCTAACCTATTTCAGTCGCCAAGCATCGGCGCTTGAATCTAGTGTTGCCCAAAATCGGTCTTGGCCTTGCAGTCTTACGAGACTCTTGTTGCAAGACCGAGTCCTAGACCAATACCAAGACTGACCCATGCAATATTTCAGAAAGACTCAAATCTTGCACGCTACTTGCATCGCTGTGTTCCGCTTTGAAGGATATATAAGACAGGCAGTGAAATTGCTGGATACTGTGTCTTGACGTCTTACGTCATCAGGTGGCAACGTACGTTGACGTCTTTGTAGGGGTTGCAGATTTGCAAGTCTTACAGGAACCACGTGTACCAAAGGCGGACGACAATCTTATCACGGAGACTTCAATTTAATCAGTATGACCAAGGACACAAAACAGTGGACGTGGTCAGTCCGACTTAACAAAGTAATCTCCCCACGGAGATCCATATGGCCCGGGTCTACTACCTAGACTAGACTGCTGAGTGCGGGTAAATCATTTAAACTAATCTCGAAGTCCATCTTCTCCTCTCTTCATCATCATCATCACAGCTCATATACGTCCCCACCGAGGGGCACGAGCCTATCCTAACTAGTTATGTTAGGGTGATTAGGCCTTAGTCAAACAACGCTGGCCCAGTGCGGATTGGTTGACTTCACATACACCTTTGAATTACTTCGTAGGTGTATGCAGGTTTCCTCACGATGATTTCCTTCACCGTAGGAGCGTCAGATAAATGTACATATATATATGAAATTCGTGTAACGAAAAACACATTGGTATATAGCAGGATCGATCGCGGGCCTCCCGATTCTACTCGGAGCACAGTCCAGTGCCGAGGCCACAGCGCCACCGACGCTCTCCTCTCTTAGGGATCTTTCATTTTCGATTCGATCGCGCAGAGAAACTCCAAAGCGTTTTCCAATGGGCTTTGGGTCACTTATGAGATTCGCTAGAATCCGTTACAGTCAACACGGGTTTAGTAACCAGGCATTTGGAACCTCTGTGTTATTGGATTCTATAATCGGGGGAATGGTCTGGTTGTCGTGCTGTTCTAGTGCGTTGGTCGGATGGCTTCTCGAGCAAGTAAAGGTCCCGTGAGATTCAGTATCCCTCACGGCCTTCTTTTCATTTTATATTGACCGACAAAATTCATAGCCGTGGTGGAATTTTATAGAACGCCGCCAGTGCCTGCTCATTTAAAAAAAATATTGCAAGCGCGAAACTGACTCTCGGGTACCGCGTTCCGTACAACGTTGAAGCAGTTTCCCATAGTGAGTGAAAAATATTCGGCAGTTTCATTCAAGTAAGTACAAACATGTTTATTTTTATATCTTTGGAACTCTGTAATAACTGCTTTGATATTATAACATTCGGTACCTTTAGATTCTCTATCAACCCCGCCATTTTCCAATGGCATGATTATTCAATTCCAATGGCATGATATTAAATAATCATGCCATTTTCCAATGGCATGATTATTTTTTTGTGAAGTCAAAAGTTAAGGATTATAGACTTCAATGGCTTTACTACAAAACGTTGTCTAACAGTTATTTTATTTTTATTTACTATTATATTATGCATATTTGTTTGAGGTGACAGAAGAGTTTTAGATCTAGGTATATTCTTTAAGATTTCTAAAAAGGAGACGTCAAACTGTCACAACCTGTACACTATACTTTCGCGTTATTATTATAATTTAAAATAAATATAAAGTAATAAAACATTACCCGTTAATTATTCAGTGACTGGAGATTCAGTGCAAGTGTTAGTGTAGCTTATCGCTATTGTTTTGATCACATTACAAGCGAACATCGTCAGCTGATTTTCAATATTTTTATTGGAGCGCAGGTATCTGCTACAATATTTTGACAGTGTTCATTATAATAAATCTGTGGGTAGTACGAAGCCCATTTACACGTCACGATCCTGTTACGATCCCACCACGATTGACATCAGTGGCGCCACCCCGTGTACCCGCGCTAGTTTCTTTGGGCAGTGTTCGAGATGGTGAATTGCGGAGCTTGCGGGAAGTTTTTGTCGTCGGCTGGGGCTGCTGTTTGTGGTGCGTGCTCATTGAAATTTCACCGGGCATGTTTGGCTTTGCCAGAGAAAACCCAGCTGAGTAAAGACTGGGCATGTCCAAACTGCAAGAGAACAACGCGACGAGGTGACAACAGTCTTACACCAGTGAGAAGTATATACGGGGACGGATACAGTGCGGACACGTTGCAATCGTCTAACGATGAGGGTGCTGCTTCAGTCCGACCTAAAAATTCCAGTGTGGCGAGCTCATCGGTGGAGGATGGCATTGCGGACCAAGTTACACTCTCAGAAATGAGAGAGCTGCGGAACGAAATCCTGGAATGCGTCAAGGGAATGCGTGAATTTCGGTCAGAGATGGCGCTTCTCCGCGATTCCTTCTCAGCAGTTTCCTTGCGCTTAGATGGAGTCGAGAAAAGACTGGAGTTGCTTGAACAGAAGGGACCCACCGCCAACGATAGCAAAGTTGCTGAATTAGAGCAAACAATAGCAGGCCTCAAACTGGAGCTAAACGACCGTGACCAGGAGATGCTTCTCACAGATTTGGACATTGGACTAATGCCCGAGGAAAAGGGCGAAAACGCTTTTCACACCGTATGTGTGCTAGCTACTCGTCTAGGAGTGCAGCTGGAAGAGCGCGACGTGGTGTTCGCGGAGCGTGTTGGCCCGCGGCCCGAGGAGGCAGACGGGCGACCTCGTCGCTTGGTGGTGCGGCTGGCGAGGCGTCACCTGCGCGATGAACTATTGCGCGCAGCCCGCGTGCGCCGCGCCGGGCTTACTACTGAGGCAGGGCAGCGCGTTTACGTGAACGAGCGGCTGACGCGGTTCAGCCGCCAGCTTTTTCTCCGTGTCCGCCAGGAGTGCCGCGGGCGTCAGTGGAGGTATTGTTGGACGAAACGGGGTCGCATTTTCGCTCGACAGGGTGAGGGCCTTCCAGTTTACCAGTTCCGTGCAGATACTGACATCGTACAAGTTTTTGGTTCTGGTTCAGAAACGCCAGGTAGATCTTCTGTTGATTTATAGATTCAGCTGCAATTATTTATTCTTTATCATAATCATAAATTACAATTATTTCTATTGTAAGCTATCGCTTTTACTATTTTTATTTAGTGTAAGGTCATACTGCATCTTTATGAAAAGAACATCAAAATCAATTTTATGTTGGTTACTGCTTCTGCGTAGCTTAGAACCACTTTTTGTCGGATCCTGTAAAGGGGCACTTTGCTGTTGTACCGCCTTAATGCACTTATTCGTAATAGCTAATAAATATCTAAATAAATATATTAGTTTGTGCACAAGAATGTTCAGCTTGCATGTCTGGCTCAATCAGTATCATACTCATGAAATCAATAGCTCCAGCTTGATATCAAAATTAATTTTCCTTGCTTACATTCCGCTTATTGTTATCTGTTTTCAAATAATACCTGCATACTTATACGAATTTATTGCGTATGTTTCATGTAGCGTGATGATTGGTTATTACATAAATGTAAGTACAATTACAACACTGGATAAGTATAAACATTTTGATCACCTATGACTGCAAAAAAACTCAAAGTTGGGTTATTTAACGCTGGTTCTCTATGTACAAAACATGACGAACTGACTGTGGCTGTTGAGGAATCGTCCCCAGATATACTGGCAATAAATGAAACCTGGCTGAGGGCGGGACAGGACGAAAGAGCAGCTAAACTTTCTGCGTACCAACTTGTCCACACACCAAGACCTAATCATATTAGGGGAGGGCGTGGTGGCGGGGTAGGTTTTTATATTCATAGACACATTAAGTTTCGCATATGCCAACACCCTTCCTCAACACAAGTGGAGCAAATGTGGATAAGAGTCTCATTACATAATAAAAAAATTATCATCGGAACAGCCTACAAACCTCCTTGGCTAGACGCAAATATTTTTCTAGATGCCTTGACTGTCTCAGTCACCTCCTTTAAAAGGGTTGATGGGTTGATTTTACTAGGTGATTTTAACATTAATCTTTTTGACAGTGGTAGTGGTAAATATAAATTATTTATGCAGTTCCTGCATAGTTTGGGATTGATTCAAATAGTTAAGGATGCTACACATTTCACAGAACGCAGTGAGAGTTTGATTGATGTGATCTGCACTGACATATCAATAACAAAAATCCAGACTAAACAGTCTCCTGAGCTCGGGGGACATGCTGTTGTGGTGGCGGAATTTAAGCTTAAAACTAGTAAGCCTATTCCTCGGTATATTAGTTTCAGGTCTCTTAAAGATATTGACTTGGGAGAATTCAATAAAGATCTTGACACCATTGATTTTGACTACATATGTAGTTTGAACAATATCAATGCTATGGCCGAATATTTCTCTGATTGTCTTCTCACATTATTTGATTTGCACGCTCCCCTAAAACATAAAAAATTCAAACTCCCACCTCATCCATGGATTACAGACACCATCAAGTCAATGATGCACATACGTGATGGCTACCATAAAAAATATAAAATCTACAGGAGGGACGTTCACAAGGAATGTTACAAAGAAATGAAACGCTTGGTAATAACTGCTATAGAAAAAGAAAAACAATGTTATTTTAATAAAGAAATAAACTCGAATATTAACAATTCAAAAAAACTTTGGAATAACCTAAAAAATACAATTTTACAAAATAGCACAAAGGAAATTAAATTACCTCAATCTTTTAATGATCCAGACCAAATAAACTCACACTTTCTAAACATTCCTGGGGCAAATTCAGTGTCGATATCACAACTTACTTACCTAGAGTATCACAGATATTCTTCTGCTACTTTCTCATTACACACTGTTTCAGAGGATGAAGTTCTAAAGGCCATAAGGGGACTAAAATCAAATGCTTTGGGTTCCGACGGAGTGAATCTGGACATGTTATTACTGTCACTGCCACAGTCATTAAGCACAATCACCACTCTAGTCAACAAATCAATAACTGAGGGTATTTTTCCTGAAAGCTGGAAAACTGCAATCGTGAAGCCCCTTCCTAAAATCAATCAACCTTTAGCTATGCAGGATCTGAGACCCATTAGTCTTTTGTCTTGTGTATCAAAGATCTTGGAGAGAATAGTGTGCAATCAGTTTACTGAGTACCTTGAGACTGCTGGAATACTACCTAGTCTTCAATCAGGCTTTCGTAAGGGTTACAGTACTGCCACAGCCTTATCTGATGTTGTCGACCACATTCTTCAAGCCCAGGACACAGGTAATTTGGTAGCAATGGTTCTATTAGATTTTTCACGTGCATTTGATTCGATAAACATTACACTTTTACTTTCCAAGTTAAGATACTATGGAGTGGACAACAAAGCCGTTAAATGGTTTGATAGCTATCTATCTCAAAGACATCAAATTGTTGAAATAACAGTAAATGGAAGGAAACAGCGCTCCGGCCCTCAACCTGTTGCCAGAGGTGTTCCCCAGGGTTCAATGCTTGGACCAATATTGTATATTTTGTATAGTGGTGATATTACCCAAGCCATAACGAATTGCAATTATCATTTATATGCAGATGATATGCAGCTCTACCTGCCGTTTTTACCATCAGATAGTGCAACTGCAGTAACTAAGATCAATAATGACCTCGCATGTATATATGATTGGTGTGTATCAAACAATCTTACATTGAACCCTGCAAAATCCAAGTTCATATTGTTCGGAACTAAAAATAACCTAAACAGACTACACAGTACTGGTGTCTCAGTTAATTTACATATTAATGGGACTAAAATACAACAAGTAGAAACCATCAAAAATCTTGGAATGGTCTTCGATAGTCACTTAAAGTTTGAAAGTCATGTCACTGAGTGTGTACGCAACTGCTTTTATCGGCTTAAAATACTGTATAACATACGAGACTATTTGAGTGAGCCACTTCGAATGAGGCTGTGCGAGGCATTGATTTTATCGAGGTTGAACTACTGTGACACTGTCTATGGCCCATGCCTCTTGGCAAGAACAGCGAAACTTATACAGCGAGTGCAGAATGCATGTGCACGATTCTGTTTCCATATCCCTCCAAGGTCACATGTCACTCCATTTCATAATGCTGCTAAATTGTTGAGGATGGAGGCTCGTAGAAAGCTGCACCTTGCAACTATGATGTTCGGTATAGTTCATTCGAAGAGGCCCAAATATTTGTATAATAAGCTGATGTGGGCTCAGTCGCACTGCAGATACCAGAGGAGGGCTTGTGCTCCTGCTCCTGTACTGATATCTCCCAAATATCGCACGACTGCTTTTCGTGGGTCATTTAAGTTTGCCGCCTCACGCTGCTGGAATGACCTTCCACCACCGCTACGAGACCTAAAAAGCAAGAATGGTTTCAAAAATCATTACAAGCGATTGCTCTTGGAACAACAGAAAAGCACGGAAAATATTCGCTTACCATTTCACGATTTAATTTCATGCTAGCTAGTCTCTTTTCTGATGCAGCTGAGTCGGGCATATGGCCGAATACATAGATATTTTGTACAATAATAATTGCATTTGCAGTTGCCACAGGCTCCAAATGTCGCAGTTTGTATTGTTTGTTGTAATACTTTTTTTTATCCACATTACTATTGTTTAGTTTTAACAGTTTTAGTAATTAAGGAAATAGTTCAAATTATTGTACATTTTATAAGAATAGGTATAATATAGATCTCTGGTTAATTTTTGGTTGTAATGTGGTTGTTGTAATCACAAACTAATTATATTGTGTAATTGTAAATCTAATTTCACAGATTACTTAATTATAGATAGATACAAATTTTCATAGACGAGTAATTTATGTGTAAGCTACAGACTAGTGACTGTGATTTGGGGGGCGTTCGGAAGCATGCGTTTTTGCCCTACGCCGTTCAGAGACTATCAGCTGAGTGAAATCGAGGGTGACCGAACGATTCACCTTGTCCGTTCAGAAATGTGACTGTTTTTGAGTGTGAAAACAAAATGTTTTTGAGCGTACCCTTAAGAAGTGATTTTGTATAATTGTTGATTTTTGTTTTTTTTTATTTTTCTCTAAATTTTGACTTATGTCATGGTTTTTCGTCTCGGGCGTCGCTGCCATGGAAGCAATTATGTAACCAAAATGACATAACAAGAGATATGTTTTGCTTCCATGGTAACGGCATTGGTCATGCCTGAAAATCAGCGCTTTTCGCGTTTTTAACGCAAGAGCAATTAGCTGAGGCATTGTCCTTTTTGGACTGCACTATATGTATAATTCTTGCATAAATATTTGTGTGTTGTGTACGTGCATCCAAATAAAGCATTCTTTCTTTCTTTCTTTCTTTCTTTCTAAAAACATATCGACCTTTTCATTTTGACTTATTTCGGATATTGTTATTTCGTAAGGTAATTTTTATATTATTTAAGATTTCGAAATTATCGTATTTGATATTTCTACTTATTTCGGAAGTTGTTGTTTCATTGTTTTAACCTCCCGAGGCGCGGAACCCTAAAAATGTAGTAGATACCACCACAAATATATAAAAATGTCCGATAAAGAAATCCTTATGTAAACACAAGTGAACATGATAACTTCCTTTACATTATCGCGTCGATAAGTGCCTATCGCACAAGTCTGAATATATGGTCGTTAGGCTTAGCTTACACGAGAAAGTATTTTTTGGTGGTTATAATAGAGATGTCAGTACTTGGTTTACTTATCACTCTGTTCGTGATTTTAAATAGTTATAATTTTTAACCGACTTCAAAAAGAGAGGAGGTTCTCAATTCATCGCGTATGTTTTTTTTGATAAAACAATGTTTAATATTGACAGTCTAATGGTTAATGACCATCCCTATAAAATCAGGTTATTAAAGTTACAATTCAGTTCGGTCAAATATTTGCTGGATGAAGGCGATCTTTTCAAACTTTTTAACTTTATTGTATCTCAATGAAACTGACATCGAACATGATATTGTGAAAATTTTGTCAGGTAAATATAACATTTTTTTAACTAAACATAAAAATGTTAGGTTCTATAAATTGTTGAACGTGTGAACAATGGTTTATAATTACGTATCTAGAAAATCGCGATAAGGCGTCGCTCTTGGCGCCAACCGACTTGAGATAACAAAAAGAAGTATCTACCCTCAATAGTACATACGAATCCTTGGAATGTGATTAAAAAATCAATTTACTTACATAGGAAGGATTTGGTCTGATTATTTTTTTACATAGTATGTAACAAAAACCCTGCGAACCCTTTTAGAAGCATATTTAGAATCGATATATAAAAGACTAGCTTTCCGCTCGCAGCTTCGCCTGCGTTATTTTCATTTTCCCGTGGGAATTTTATATTTTCCCGTAGGAAAAATAATTCTATAGCCTATGTTCCATTGGCCATATAGCCATTAGGGATAACGTAGAATTCTCAATGTGAAAGAATTTTTCAAATCGGTCCAGTAGTTTCGGAGCCTATTCAATACAAACAAACAATCAAATCTTTCCTGTTTATAACATCAGTATAGATATGGCGTCATTGAAAATTCGAAATTGTAAAATTAATTTTCTAATTCCTCGTACAATTTTTCTTCACAGACCCGACTATAATAATGTATGGGGGACTTCAAAATTAATTATACAATTTTGAATTTTCAATGACGTCAACATTTATATATCGATTCTGAACATGCTCCTAAAAGGGTTCAGGGTTTTTGCTACACGCTGTATAAGTGCGGTTGGACAGAAAGAGGTAGTGTTTAAGGTTCAGACAACTTCAGTTTTGTGCCGAAAAATAATTGCTGATTTTATAACTTTGTGCAACGTTAACATCTTTCTTAACTTTTCGCAACATTTTTATATATTTTTTAAAAATTTCTTCTCCGAAATCAGATTGAATGTTTCCTTTTCTGGCGAACTTCATTTTAAACTCGACAAATGTCGGAAAAAGTTTCAGATAGTTTGACACCTTGATTTATCGGAGATATAAAAGTGTACGGACCTGCCAGTTGGTTCAATAATTTTGTGTTCTTCATTGTGCGCTTATGCATGTTCCGGTGGCCGAAAAGGTCCGACCAAAGCCCTAATGAATTAAAATGCGTCTAGATTGCGGAAGTACCCACCAACGATGAATTATGTATAACAGTTTTAGTCTGTGCAGAAAAAGTAAGAAGAATCCAAAAAGCGATCGAGTCGTGTTCAACGCTGTCGGTTTTATGACATTAGGTATTCTGACGAACATTACACTATAAGATAGTCTGTGCGGAAAGAGTTAGAAGAATCCGAATAGCGGTCGAGTTGCGTCCAACGATATCTCTATCGGTATAAATAAAACCACTCAAATGAACAGATCCAATTTTTTCTATGACACAAATAAAATATCAAGAAATAAATTTTATCAAGCACGTAATCGTATAAACATAAGGGCAAGTAGGGTGACCTCAGATAATGAAAAAGAGGAAATATAAAAATCGATAGACGGAAATGTACAGAGATCAATTAATGAGAATAAAAATATCCTTCTTATCACCCTCTTTAGAAATAGACCAATAGGAAACATACTACGTTTAATCATTGAATGATTTATTTTACTTACTAGTGATATTGTAAAAAACAACAAATGTCAAATGTAGACAATGTAAACTCGACTTCATATTGAATTGACTGAAATTATAGAGCACATTTCGCAGAATGTTCCCAGAAGTTGTTTGGTCTTATTCCGCCATCTCTCTTTTAGCACCGAAGCACCCTGAGAACGGCGAAGGACCACTTCTACGTTTTAGAAGCTTCTTTCTTCAGCATGAATCGTTCTGCTTTCACTTTTATGATGCAAAATGCGCAGGTATGGAATTCGCTGCTGCTTTCTCTATGTCCACCACATTAGTCTTTTCAAGACATCAGTGAATCGGCCCCTAATGAATAGGCACGCTCCATCTTAGTCCACTTTCGCTTTCCATCAGGCGAGATGAAGTCAAGTATCTACTCAAAAGGAAAAATTCTGACATACATCAAGCTCCAGCATCCACGCAAACGGTACCTAAGTAGTGTATATCCAAGATGGAGACGAAAATAAATAAAAAACGGTCAATATAATTTTAATAGTAGTAATTCGAAATGATCAAAAGTGACTTGTCATATAAACCAAAAAATATTTTTTTAAAATCTCAAACATTTATACCAATATCATAATGGAGGAAAAAGATCTGTATGTTTGTTTGTAACGAATAAACTTAAAAATTACTGCACCGATTAAAAATTCTTTAACTAATAGAATGCCACATTATCAATGAGTAACATAAGCTATAGAATTATTTTTTATCGGAAAAATATAGAATTCTCATGGGAAAAATAGGGCGGGCGAAGCTGCGAGCGGAAAGCTAGTTCTGTATAAATTCTTTCTCTACCCGGAAGGGTAAGAACGGCAAAGTTGCAGTAAGCTGCTTGCTATACGAGGCTGTCGCCTCCTTCTGCGAGTTTGTGATCTCGCAGAAGGAGGCAGCGGAGCGGGCGCGAGAGGTCGACCCTCTCGCCGCACCGCTCCGACACAGGCGGTTGGGTAGGAGGAGGCGCACGTTCCTGGAAGCTGGGGATGAATTGGCCCGGTCGGCCGACATACGGTTGCGAGACATTACTTTTCCATCCCTGGCCTGCCCGTCTGGGGGGTCGCATTATGGCACTTGGCGACCGCTTATGCTGGCTCACCGTCGGGCCTGTCTCCAGGGGGCGCGCGCGGGGAATGGCTAGCGCCGATCCCGATCGTGCCTCTATGGGGGTAGAAGGTGCTGGAGGGTGGTTTAGCCAGGTATGGGGTTTACACCCGAGTCCAATAGCATATCTTCGGAGCGGCCTTGTCAGCTTTTCAGTCCCTTGTTGAATCGTAAAGAGATTCCTGCTCCCAAAAAAAATGGCTGCTAGCTATACATATGATGTGAACATTGGGAGTAAAAAACAATCACAATTTACACCAAATAGTCTGTTTATACCATTACGGGGTCTATGATTATGTAAAGTGATACCCGAGGAGCTTATACTTACATCGTATAGAAAATATTAAAAATAAAAAAAGAATAGCCGCGTTTTTGTTTGTTTTTTCTACACGGGCTTTAGAAGTCATTAGGTGTATAATCATCATAACAGGGGCTCGAGCCTACCCTAAGTAAGGTTGTTAAGGCCTTAGTCAACCACGCTGGCCCAGTGCGGATTGGTCGACTTCACATACACCTTTGAATTCCTTCGCAGATGTATGCAGGTTGCCTCACGATGTTTTCCTTCGCGGTGAAGGTGAATAGTATACTGTATACATGTATCATCACATCGACGTCTTCGCCTGTTACAAGGTTCTCTGAAAGTTATTTATCTTATTCTTGAACATCTAATTGTCGTAAAGTTGGCTACACTAACATGAGAACGGTGTTACCTAACAGTGAGCGATTCCTCAACACAAACATTTCCAAATGTTTCAAATATTGTATATTTAAGTAGACAAAACGGCAATGTAGGTTAATCACATTTTGTGATAAGATACAGCATATCAAGATAACGTGGCGTTTATACGGAAAATATATTAGACCTTAAACTCAGGTGCTTAAAGTGCTATTCCCAATGATTCCTATGCCATATCAATCTGCGCTTAAGTGGAATACTTGACAAATAAACATATACTGACGAAATGTCTCTAGGAAACGGTGAGCTGAAACTCGGCCCACAAAACAATTGGACAGGTAGATATTTTACGAAAATTCGGACTTGTGATAGTTGATAATGCTGTAATGTAGTTGATAATGCTGTCTTCAACATCGTCTTAGCGATAATGTTATAATTTCTCAGCGACATTTTTTTTTATACTTACAACAAAGTTGACTAACAAGCAGGCCGCCCATTTGATGATTAGAGACTACAGTCGTCTACAAGCCGAGGAATTGGCTATGTTACCTCTTATTGTCTGATCGTATTTGATTCTGAATTCTAACGATTCTCGGTTCTATCGATTCTCGATTTCTCTCGCGTGAAATGAAAAGGCATGTGAATCAAAAACATGATCATCAGAAGGCGCGTTCCAGATAAGAACGGATTTGCAATATTTTCAACTTTTTTAGCATCAACGCGTTTCGTTTTTGGCACGAAAAGTTAGCATCAAATACCCATGCTAATACATGAGTCTAATACTACTTTTTGACAGCTTACAAATTTGACATTTAGACTCTTTATTTTTTTTTTTTTTATGGATGTCCCGGCAAATGACCTCCTCCCGCCTGATGTTAAGCGGTGAAAGAGGCCCAAATGAGTTGACAGATAGAGTAGGGACGACATCCACTCTCCTACCTGCCCGCCCCTTGCCGGCCCAAAAGATGCTTTTTCACGCCTCTTTTGAAGGAACCCATGTTGTAGGATGGAGGAAACACGTGCGCAGGTAGAGAATTCCAAGTGTGGGATGAACGACAGAAGAAGGAATCTTGGAATTTCTTGGTACGGTGTGAAAAGGAGGACACAGTGTACGGATGACTCCGAAGGCCCTTACGCGTGTTTCTGTTAAGGAATGGAGAGGGAGGGATAAGGTTAAAGAGCTCCTCAGAGCATTCCCCATGGAACATTCGGTAAAAGGCGCTAAGAGAGGCGATGTCACGACGAAGTTGTAGAGGCTCGAGGGTGTTAGTTGCCTCTACATCGCCAATTATGCGAATAGCGCGACGCTGCAATCTGTCCAGAGCATCGAGGAGGTACTGAGCGGAGCCGTCCCAAAGGTGCGAGCAATATTCCACGCAAGACCTAACCTGAGTTTTATACAACAAGCATAGTTGGTCCGGCGCAAAATACCTACGCACCTTGTTCAGGACACCGAGTTTCCGTGAGGCAGTAGTTATGACGGATTCGATGTAGTCTCTGGGGTTCAGATCGCAGCGAATGTTCATTCCGAGCAAGGTGATGTTGCTCTGTGTGTGAAGGGTTGTGCCCTGAAGAGAAGGAAGGGGGAGGAAAGGTGACCTTTTCGCCGAGAACACGCACACCTGTGTTTTCTTAGCATTGAACTCAACAAGATTGTTGGAGCCCCATTCGGAGACGAGGTCCAGCGTCCTGTTGAGCTCAATGATAAGATTCTGCCTTTCCCTACCAATATCACCACGAGCAGCCCCCGAGGCTCCGTGATATCCCCCATGCACTGTACTGTCGTCTGCATAGCAATGTATAGCTCCCAAGGAAAGCATATCATTGATATGCAGAAGAAACAATGTGGGGGATAGAACGGAGCCTTGCGGAACACCAGCGTTCACTGCCACGAACCGCGAAGCGCAGCCGTCAACGACAACGCGAATTCTACGCTCGTGGAGGAAGCTGGCAATCCACGTACAGAACTGCGCGGGTAATCCGTATGCCGGAAGCTTGGAAAGAAGAGCCTTGTGCCAGACTCTATCAAAAGCTTTGACGATGTCGAGACTAATAGCCACCGATTCGCCGCGCTTATCGATAGATTCACCCCATTTTTGTGCAAAAGGAACGCTAGAAGGTCACCTGTTGACCGTTTAGGACGAAACCCATACTGTCGGTCATTAAGTAACGAGTGACCTTCCAGGTAACGGATCAGCTGTGTATTAAGGATCCTCTCCATGATTTTACACAAAATGGAAGTGACGGCTATAGGACGATAGTTAGCCGGATCAGAACGATCTCCCTTTTTGGGAACCGGCTGGACATTGGCCTCTTTCCAAGATTTCGGCACACAACCAGCAGAGAACGACAGACGGTATAGACGCGTAAGGACCGGAGTCAACTCCGCTGCACACTTCTTAAGAACAATCGCAGGAATGCCGTCTGGTCCACTTGCTTTTCGAGTATCGATCGACTGGAGCTCCGCCCGCACATCACGCTGTCTGATACGAATATCGGGCATGGTGCTGCCACAATGGGACAGTTTCGGAGGTTGTGTACCACAGTCATCGACACGGGAATGAGCCGCAAAGAGTTTTGCCAGGAGGTCGGCTTTCTCCTGCGGCTGATGAGCAAGTGAGCCATCGGCAAGTCTCAGCGGTGGCAGCGAGGGTTGGCAGAAGTTTGATTGCACAGCTTTGGCCAGGCGCCAAAAAGAACGGCTACCCGTAGGGTGCGATAGCAGTTCCTGGCCCACTTGTGCAATGCGCTGAGCATCCGCTCTAATGTAAGCCCTCTTACATAACTTGGTGGCATTATTGTAGGCTGTTTTCAGTAGGCTTGTATTGGGATCCTTAGATGCTCGGCCTCTGATCCAAGCGCGGTAAGCCAGCTGTTTGTTTTCAACAGCAGAGGCGCACTCGCGATTGAACCAGAGGTTACGTCTGCCTCTACTGACGAGATTGGAATGCGGAATATAATATTCCATTCCTAGTATGATCTCGTCAGCAACAGAGGTAGCGCAGGAGTCCGGATCCATCCTATTGAAACAGCGCTGCCACCAAGGAACAGATGCGTAATAATCCCGCATACCGTCCCAATCTGCTGACGCATAGTGCCACAGACGGCGTGCTGCAACCACAGGCGACGGTCGTAACGCCTGAGGCACTGAGACGGATACCAGGCAGTGATCCGAAGATCCTAGTGGAGCTCGAACCACCACCTGATATCCGTCAGGGCGATTTGTCAACAGAAGGTCCAATAAAGAGGGCGCTTGACCGATAATATCTGGTACCCTGGTGTTCTGGGTGACCAATTGTGTCAGGTCGTGCGTGAGAGCGAATGCGTGGGCAGTCCTACCCGCATGGTCAGTTTTAGAGGAACTTAACCACAACTCGTGGTGAGCATTGAAGTCCCCTAAAAACACCAGCTCGGCGGAAGGAAATCGCTCCTGCGCGTCATCTGCCACCCGACTTAGATGTTCAAAAAGTCGAGTTGTCTCCAAGTCACCACGATGGGAACGGTAGACGCAGACGTAGACACGGCAATGAGTGCCAAAATCGACGTGTACCGCAAGGATGGAAAAGGAAGGTTCCTCCAAACAGCGCAGGCGACGACAGCAAACGTCCGCCCGGACGAACAAGCAAACACCAGCCTTCGCCTTGAAGGACTCCTCAAGAGCGTAGCCGGGGTAATTAAGGTAGCCTGTATCGGCCGGGCAGATAATTTGCGTCTCCGTCAAAAACAGCATTGCTGGACGGGCTGTCTCGAGATGGTGGTGGACAGCTAAGAGGTTAGAATGGAGCCCGCGGATGTTAGCGAGCCCCACCTCGAATAATGGTGTTTTGGTGGGATAATGCACCGCTGTACGACCAGTCTTAATATTTTGCGCTGCCATAATTATTGGAGTGAGAGGCGTGAAACTGAGGTGTCCTTGCTGCGCTTCGCATAGTTAATGTGTGTAGGCCTGTTTCGCCAGGGAACAGCCGACAGCTGATTTGCGCTGACCCTCCGCACGGAAGGGCCCCCGAACCCCCTCGGAAGTGGCCGCCGGGACCCACCGTCCGGTCACCAACCGGCACGACGGATCACCCCGAGATTATGCGTGGCATGGTGGGGCAGCCTCACGGACTGGTTAGGTCCGCTTGGGCCCCTGTACTATACCACGGGCGGCCAGCGGAACAGCCGTTTCTTCGGGTCTTCCTGGGCGGAGGGTCAACGCAGTCAACCTGGCACTGGGTCGACGGAAGCCCGCACAAACCATACGAATCGCAGCAACGACCCCTCAAGCTCTGGCTGTGCGCAGACTGATCCCGAAACGCGGACAAAAATGGCCACTTGACGGGTTTTACATCATGCGCACGGTGGTCGCTAGCCAGTCGGGTTTTTCAAGCCCTACCACCAGAAGTTGGTCACTCGATTAGCACCACCCGGGGATCA
Source organism: Schoenobius gigantellus (assembly GCA_963935595.1). Lineage (NCBI taxonomy): Eukaryota > Metazoa > Arthropoda > Insecta > Lepidoptera > Crambidae > Schoenobius > Schoenobius gigantellus. The sequence goes on along the minus strand of OZ012555.1, from coordinate 5,144,355 downwards.
CGTGTAGGGTCTCGAGGGTAAAACCTACGGACGTGAGCGACTCCTTTATTTCCATGAATCAAATAGGTTTTTCAGCGGATTTTAAAAAAATATTGAAAGATATTTATAGTTTTAGCCGATTTTTATTTATATTATTAGAAATTTGAAATAACTGGACTAAGTAGCATGAAAAATCAGTCTTGTCAGCATCAGTAAATAAAGCATACGCTTATGTGGAACACAGCTAGAATATGAGACCCTGTTAAAACTTTCCACGTCAAACTGTGTGTTCACGCTCGAGGAAGAGCGAGTGGCGGCACTGCATTCTAGTCTGTGCAGTGACAGCTTTTTTGGCGGCCGGCCGCATGTGATATGTCAGTTGAGTCGAGTCGAAATGTCATAATTTGTGGTTAGGATGATGTCCGGGCATCCATAAAATATAATACACAATATTCAAGCAAATAGTGATTTGCGCGGCGCACCTAATATCGGGGTGCGAAAGCCCGCTTTGTGTTCGTGTGTCAAAATCGCGAGTGTGAGTCGTGGTGGCCTATTAGGCGTTTGTAGTGCTCCGGTCTCCACCGGTGGATCCACTGCAGATCTTCAGGAGCCGCGACTTCCTTCGAGCTAGCTCAGGAAGTCCACCGGCTACGGAGGAGACGGAAGGAGACAATTGGAGCCAAGGTAAGTAATACCAGCTTTCTATGAGTTGGTAGTCAAATAAAATTCAGCAATACAAGTCGGTGAAACGCCGACGTGGTGGAGTCTACTTGGGGCACCACCATCTCTTGGTAGCAGAGCGTGGTTCTTAGATTTGAGCATTTGATTAGTATTGTACAATTAATATTGTAATCTTGTTGGTTGTCCAAACGGGCAATACATATTAATTGGTTTTGATTGCTGATTTTAAACCGACTACCAGCTCATTTGTGGATCGATCTCCTTAACTAATTGTCATTGTATATGAAAAATTGAGGTTAAATGTCTTTGTTGTTCTAGTTAAGTTCTAGCATTTACCTATATTTAAATTTTGGTTTGTTTTTTCATATCTTTGTTTTGCCCTTGAATATTTTGTTTGTTAAGTTGTAAACTTATACTTGAATTTGATTTGTTGAAAAAATTTTGCTGCTAAATGACTTTGCTGTTGTTGTAATACACTATATTGCTGTGTTAAGTTTTAGCATTTACATTTGATTTTGTTTTGTTTGCCTTTGAATATTGCGTTTGTTAAGTTATTGACTTAATGCTTGAATTTAATTTGTTTGAAAAATTCTGTTGTTAAATGCCTTTGTTGTTCTAGTTAAGTTCTAGCATTTACACTTGATTTTGGTTTGTTTATATATTTTGTTCTGCCTTTGAAGTTCCTCCCGATCTGTTTTATTGTCTGCGGTTGTCGGTCTGTTTGTCTGTGTATTATTATAGAGTATCTTAATTTTGGTGCAAAATGGTCCCGCCAGTCAGCCCGCTTAGTGGTGCCCGCGCGGGTGCACAAAAGATTTTGAGATGGTTTGCTAGTGCCGTCGCTTTGGTAGACCGACCAGACCGAGAACAGGCCTTGTTAATTCGGCATGAGGGAGTACCGGCTCGCTTGAAGGAATTGGAGCAGCTTTTCGTTGCTCATCAACAATATCTGCTCGACCACCCAGCCGAGGGTGCCGCTGAGTTGCGGGCAGTCGACCAATTTAATGCCGATTATGATCAGTGTTTTGAACAGGCGGATGTGATTATAAACAAGGCTCAGGCAATCCTATCCGTCCGGAGGGGTGAGTCGTGCACGCCCGGGGAGGTCAAGCCTACCCCGGCCGGCTTGCTGGGCAGACTGCCCACTTTAGACATCCCAACCTTTGATGGGAACTTGGCTTCTTGGATGGGGTTCATTAACCTCTTTGATAGCCTGGTTCACTCGAGGGACGACCTGTTCCCTAGCCAGAAATTGGCCTATTTGCTCTCTGCCTTACGGGGAGAGGCTGGTGTACTTGTCCAGCATCTACCTGTCAATGATGACAGTTATGATATTGCAAGGGCGTTGTTGACCGCCCGGTATCAGAATGTTCGCTTGCTAGCGGACACACATGTGGCTGCCATTTTAGGGCTGCCACGAGTATCGCGGGTCTCCTCATTGAGGAAGGAGATTTTGAACCCGCTGCTAAGCGCTATTAACGCGCTCAAACGCCTTGATCTACCGGTGGACCAGTGGTCCTTTATTTTGCTCCACCTCATCCTCGATAAGCTTCCCATGGAGATGAAGGGGCGCTTTGAACAAAGATACGGGGGCAATAGTGCCTCGTACCTCCCCCCCTTCTCGGATCTCCTCAGATTTTTGGAGGATGAGTGTCGGATGACGGACCACTTGGATCTGGTTCCTATACCGGGACCGAGTACAGGCCGCTTTGAGGCGACCCGGGCAGCGCCACGGAGAGAGCGCCGCCCGTACAAGCAGTATACTGCAGTGCGGCAGAACTCTCCACCCGGGGAGAGACCGATGCCTTGCAAGTGTTGCAAGCGGGATGGCCATCGTTTGCCGGCCTGTCCCAAATTTGTTGGCTTACGCACCGAGGGGCGTAGGAATATGGCCAAGCAGCGGAATTGGTGCTACCGCTGCCTGGGGGCCCATATGGCATCGGCTTGCCCCCACCCACGAGATTGCCACTGTTGTGGAGGGGCCCATCACCCCCTTTTGTGCTTCAACAATAGAGACACTCGTGAGGTGGTGAGAGAGAGGGACTCGCACACGGGCGGGGGCCCTCCTAGGTCACCCACCTCTCCGAGGAGATCGGAGGGGCGTGCCACCCCTCCGCGGAGATTGGACAGGCGCCCCCCCTCCAGTGAGAGGATTGGGCGCCCCACCCCCCCTACGGGCGGGGGGGATCGACGCGCCGCTTATGAGGCGCCACCGCGGGATTGGGCCGCGGTTATTAGGGAGCCACGTCGGGAGACAATACGCTTCTCTCCCCCTCTGATGGAGAGACCCCGGTTGTCACGGGCTCCCCCAACTTTCGCCCATCATGGGCACCGCCCGGCCCCCCGATGCAGCTTTGGTCGGGGTGTGTACGTGCCGGATTGGGACCCGCTCGAGCGCCTTGAGCGCCCTATTCCTCCGCCGCGCACGCATTTTTCTTCGGACCCCCCTTCCCCCCCGTTGCGGGGAATGCGGGAGGATTTTCACTAAACCAACTGTCGGCTGCAACCCCCCCACAGGAGCAGGTGCTGTTACCAACAGCCTCCGTACAGGTGTGGGGCCCGAGGGGCACCTTTGTTTTAGTTCGCGCCCTTTTGGATACGGGAGCTCAGGGTTGCATTGCCTCCAGCTGGCTGGTCCGGCAGTTGAGTTTGAACACATCTCCATACCTTGAATCGGTACGAGGAATCGGAGACCTGCGGATCCCGGATCCGATCGGTCAGGTTTTGTTCTCCTTCTCCCCCCACTTCTCTTCAGCGCCCAAAATTGGCGCTACCGCGATTGTTTATGAGAAGGTTGTTGGTCAGCTTCCGCAACAGCACGTTTCGCGCGCTGTCGTTGATGCGACATCAGGATTGACCTTGGCTGACCCTTCCTTCCACCGAACCGGTCCGATTCACTTATTGCTCGGTGCCGATGTTCTAGGCCGCGTGTATTGTGGGAAGAGGAGAGAGTTACAGGAGGGTGGGCTGGTAGCCTTATCTACATCGCTTGGGTTTGTAGTGATGGGACCAGTTAGGCATAACCCACCATCTCCATCGGTGGACAGTTACATAACTGTTAGCTCCACCTTATCGGATGTCCTGCAACGGTTTTGGGAGGTGGAAGAGCCACCTACCGTGAAGCGAGTGAACCCCTTAGACGAGGAGTGTGAGTTGTTCTACCAGAACAATACAGGTCGCCTTCACTCGGGACGGCTGATCACTCGTTTGCCCTTTTTGTCAGTTCGCCCCTCACTTGGCAGCTCCCGGCCGTTGGCCGAGAAGCGGCTGCTGTCCATGGAGCGTCGTATGAGTAGGAACTCCGACCTCAAACAGAAGTATGTCGACTTCATGCGAGAATATGAGCAACTGGGGCACATGTCGGTCTCGCGACTGGACTGGCGAAACGAGGAACATAATTTTCTTCCTCACCACGCGGTTTTGAAACCTTCCACCGGGAAGATACGCGTTGTTTTTGATGGGTCAGCTCCTACGTCTACCGGAGTTTCGCTGAATCAATGTCTGCATGCTGGACCGAAGTTGCACCACGAGGTGGGTGATGTATTGACCAACTTCCGTCGCCATGCCGTCGTCTTTGTGACCGATATCCGGATGATGTTTCGGCAGACTGTGATTCACCCGGACGATAGGCGATATCAGCTCATATTATGGAGGGAGGATCCCAGGGATCCCATGCTGGTCTACGAGCTGAACACCAATACATACGGTTTGCGTTCGAGCCCCTTTGTGGCAATTCGCTCACTTGTGGAACTCGCTGAACGTGAACGATTACGATACCCTCGCGCATCCTTGGTTCTCAAGGAGGATGCATTTGTTGATGATATTTGTACGGGCTCCTCTAGTGTCGAGGAAGCCTTGATTTTGCGAGATGAACTAATTGCTCTTCTCGGGGCTGGTGGTTATGAACTGAGGAAGTGGATGTCCAACTCACCTCAGCTTTTGTGTGACTTGCCAGACGACCACCAGCAGGAGCCTCATATTTTTGAGAATGCCAACACTCCAGATTTACTGTCTGTTTTGGGAGTGCAATACAGACCTGTCCAGGACACGTTCACCTATCGATTGGAGCTGCCAAGCCCCAAGGTCTGGACGAAACGGTTGGTTTTGTCTACAGTAGCTCGTACCTTTGACCCAAATGGCTGGATTAGTCCCGTAGTGTTTTGGATGAAGTGCTTCCTACAGGAACTTTGGTCAGCTGAAGTGTCGTGGGATGAGCCCCTCTCGGGCCGTTTGCTGCGAGATTGGGAGTCCTTCATGTCGTCTCTCCCCGACATTAACCGTGTTAGTATCCCTAGACATATACTGCCTAAGGGACGGTTTACGGCCAGCCTTCATGGCTTTTGTGACGCGTCTGAGAGTGGATACGCAGCCGTCGTATATATCCGGACGGTCGATGATAGAGGAGCTGTTAAGCTCCACTTGCTAATTGCTAAGAGTAAGGTTGCTCCACTTCGGACTCGATTAACGATTCCGAAGTTAGAATTGTCTGGAGCTACTCTTCTGGTTCGGTTGATGAACCACGTTGTTGACACCCTGGGACGTAGTGTGGACTTTGAGTCGCTCTTTGCTTGGTCCGACAGTCAGGTTGTCCTGTGTTGGATTAAGAACTCCGTCCACTCCCTGGAAGTATTTGTGGCCAATCGGGTATCCCAAATACAGGCCTCGAAGGCCACGTTGATTTGGCGCCACGTGCCAGGTGAAATAAACCCTGCTGACTGTGCATCACGTGGCAGCGAAGCCCCTCAGCTTATTGACCACACTCTGTGGTGGGGTCCCGACTGGTTGTTACAACCGTCTTGGCCTTCCACACCAGCTGTGGTGAAGGTACCAAATCCGGGCTTGCGTGTTCACGCTGTCGAGACTATGGCGGCTCCAGAGCGGGAATTTTTATTAGACCGCTACAGTTCTCTGGACAAGTTGCTCGGCGTGACCGCTTGGATAAGAAGATTTATACGAAATTGTCGCCGGCCTCAGGACAAAGATTTGTGTCCGGTCCTCTCACCGCAGGAGCGCCAAGATGCTCTTCTGCATTGGGTGCGTATGACCCAGTCTAGAGCGTTTGAACCGGAACTTAAGATTTTCCGTACCGGGACGTCCAAACTGAAGGGACCCTTGGTGCGTTTGACTCCCTTTCTGGATGATAAAGGATTGTTGCGTGTAGGAGGCCGATTGAGGCACGCTAACTTGCCTTATAGATCACGTCATCCCCTGTTGCTCCCCAAGAACGGACCATTGGTGCGATTGTTGATCATTGATCGCCATGTGAAGAATGCTCATGCCGGATGTAATGCATTGACCGCGCTCCTCCAACGGGAGTTTTGGATTTTGTCAGCGCGAAGAATAATCCGATCTGTTATCTTTCGATGTCTGCCCTGCTATCGTTTACGCCCCGAGACGATGCAGCCCCAAATGGGTGATTTGCCTGCTGATCGTGTGAATGAATCGATGACCTTCTTAGGAGTTGGAACTGATTTTGCGGGACCATTCACTATAAAAACGTCGCGACTCCGTAATGCTAAGACTGAAAAGGCTTACTTGTGTGTGTTTGTTTGTTTGGCCACTAAAGCCGTTCATTTGGAGGTGGTGAGTGCGCTCACCATGGACGCTTTCTTAGCAGCGTTAGGCAGATTTGTCTCCCGCCGGGGACTGCCTTCTCTAATTCGGTCCGATTGTGGGACGAACTTCAAGGGTACTGATAGACATATAAGAGAAGTTTGTGAATTTTTAGATAAAAATAATATTGAGATCGGATCCACACTCTCCCGTAGGGGGGTAACATGGCGATACTCCCCGCCGTCTTGCCCTCACTGGGGAGGGATTTTTGAATCTGTTGTAAAGGCCGCCAAGACTCACCTTCGCCGCGTTATTGGGGAGACTATTCTCACGTTTGAGGAACTCGCGACGGTGTTTCATAAGATTGAGGCGGTTCTCAACTCGCGTCCGTTATGTCCGTTGTCTACCGACGCGAACGATTTGCAGGCCCTCACGCCGGGCCATTTCTTGATAGGCAGACCACTTAACGCCCTGCCCGAGTATCCTTATAGAGATATCAATCCCGGACGCCTTTCGCGGTTTGAGTTGCTCCAGCAGCTTACCCAGAGCTTCTGGCGCCGCTGGCACCTTGAATATTTACACATTTTGCAACAGCGCGTTAAGTGGTCAGATAAGACAAACCCACCGAGGGTTGGAGACCTCGTGTTAGTGAAGGACCCAAACCTGCCACCCTTACGTTGGCGTCGCGGACGCATTGTCCAACTTACTCTAGGGTCTGATGGTGTGCCCAGGTTTGCCGAGGTCCTAGTTGGGGATTCTGTTTTGAAGCGCGCGGTCGCTACTCTTTCTCGCCTCCCCTTAGACTGATTTGGCGGACAGTCCGGGACTGTCCGGAGCGGGGGGATGTTCACGCTCGAGGAAGAGCGAGTGGCGGCACTGCATTCTAGTCTGTGCAGTGACAGCTTTTTTGGCGGCCGGCCGCATGTGATATGTCAGTTGAGTCGAGTCGAAATGTCATAATTTGTGGTTAGGATGATGTCCGGGCATCCATAAAATATAATACACAATATTCAAGCAAATAGTGATTTGCGCGGCGCACCTAATATCGGGGTGCGAAAGCCCGCTTTGTGTTCGTGTGTCAAAATCGCGAGTGTGAGTCGTGGTGGCCTATTAGGCGTTTGTAGTGCTCCGGTCTCCACCGGTGGATCCACTGCAGATCTTCAGGAGCCGCGACTTCCTTCGAGCTAGCTCAGGAAGTCCACCGGCTACGGAGGAGACGGAAGGAGACAATTGGAGCCAAGGTAAGTAATACCAGCTTTCTATGAGTTGGTAGTCAAATAAAATTCAGCAATACAAGTCGGTGAAACGCCGACGTGGTGGAGTCTACTTGGGGCACCACCATCTCTTGGTAGCAGAGATTGATTATTGAAAGACTGTCCACTATGAAATTAGCAGGAGAGAAGGCTATTAACTTTGTTAAAGACACATTGTTTGCATCTCATTCGAGCAATGCTGAATATAAATCGCCCATAGAAGCCATGGCAGTAATGTGGCATAAAATATTGCTCTTGAGGTTATATTGAACGTAACTCATTTTCTTGTTTACACGATGTAAATACACCAAAGAGAAGGGAGAGCAAGATTTGTCCTCTAACACTTTCCCTTAAGTGCTATTATCGCGCGATTCGCTTTAACAGCAAACTGCAGAACTATGAATATAAAATTTCATTATGTTTATTATTGGCAAATTGTAATGGAATGCCCAGTTTTTGATTTGCTGAGAGTTCATACATATAGAGAGCGTCGGTGGCGCTGTGGTTTCGGCACTTGCCTTCCAATCGGGGGGTCGGGGTTCGAGACCCGCCATGTACCAATGTGTTTTTCGTTTCGAATTTCATATGTACATTTGTCTGACGCTCCTACAGTGAAGGAAAACATCGTGAGGCAACCTGCATACATCTGCGAAGAAATTCAATGATGTATGTGAAGTCGACCAATCCGCACTGGGCCAGCGTGGTTGACTAAGGCCTAATCACCCTAACATAGGGTAGGCTCGAACCCCTCGGTGGGGATGTATATGAGCTGTGATGATGAGAGTTCATACGCTATTGTAAGAACTTTTTGTATGCATCTGTGCTAGCTTCATCAAATACATTCATAGCTAGTTTGAAACAAACACCAATATGTTTAACATTCTGCAACGTCGTCGCCTGAGTGAACTTAGTAGTTTATTGATTGAATAAATCAACCAATACTTGTAGCTGATGAACATAATTCCGCCTTTCTTCACTAACGGCCGGTTTCAATATTCTATCTGTGGATTTGGTTACTAGCGATAGGCATTTGACATTAGCTCCATACAAAATACGTCAAAATTCTATGTTCAGTAAGCAAATCCAGAGATAGATAGTATATTAAACCCGGCTGTAAGTCATCTAGTTTGATAATGATTGCCAATCAATCGGTGAGTTACAAAATCACCACTCTGGTCTAAAGTTGTCTTGATTTAAACTTAGTGCGCTTTCACTTGTGTAAATACTACATAGATTGAGACAGCGTCAAATTAGTCCTGGCTTAAACCAGGACTAAGTTTAGACCATGTAATGTAATAAGACGGTTTATTTTAATTTTTTTATATGAGACCAAGCAAATGACCCCATTCCATCTGCTGGTAAGTGGAAATAGAGTCCAAATGCGAAGATAGCTAGTGCGGGAGAGAGATGAAGCGCAAAATTTTGTCGCTTCAAAAGCGTAGGGCATTTTTGTACAATTAAGTTGACAATCAAGCTGCCCACCTATTGTTAAGTAGCCTATAGGTGATACATGTGGTTCGTGTAAGATTTGCTTTACAACCCCTTTTTTGATCTGTTGCGATGCCAAGGGGCTAAGTTGACTAGGCCGCACTTGGGTTTGCCGCAGCACTCGGTTCTAGTGTTGTCCAAAGTCGGTCTTGGTCTTGCAGTATTGCGAGACTCTTGGTGCAAGATCGGCCTTTTTTTTTTCTTGCGGGGAAATGCGCAACCGCACCGTACCCACCGTTGGCTAGACGGCGAGCGTGTGTGGGGTTCACCCGGCAGAGTGCCAGGCCTACCCACTAAAACCCCTCGGTGTTCTCCCTGCCCTTTAGGGCGCGTGTGGTAGGGTCCACAATGCGACACCACTACTCACTGACCAAGATCGGCCTAATAGGCTAGATGAATGAAAAAAAAATATTGCTTTAATGGAAGCTCATTCATATAATAAACAGAAAGAAAAAACCGGCTTTCGAATAACTATAAAATCCACCAAGATATAAGGTATTAAAGATTTTTCTCCATCTCTTTCTAGCAAAACGGCAATTTACATGGAGTTTATATGGCCGTACATGGGCCGTACTCAACAATGACATCACGGTTGAAGTCGGATCTCTCTGTCGGCCGGACCGGACACACCCTCTCGGAGTGCCCGGCCTGGCGACCCCTGCGCTACGCATTAGCCCTCGCGCTGGGCCTAGGTAGGGGTGCGCCCGTCGCGCTGGCCAGCGTCGCACGCGAGATGCTGATCAGCGCGACGGCGTGGGAGGCTGTCGCCTCCTTCTGCGAGGATGTGATCTCGCAGAAGGAGGCAGCGGAGCGGGCGTGAGTGGTTGACCCTCTCGCCGCACCGCTCCGGCGCAGGCGGTTGGGTAGGAGGAGGCGCGCGTTCCTGGACGCGCGCCACCAACTCCTCTAAGCAAGCTGGGGATGAAATGGCCCGGCCGGCCGACAACCGGACGGGAGACACTTTTCTACCCCTGGCCTGCCCGTCTGGGGGGTCGAATTATGGCACTTGTCGACCCCCCCGTAGAGGTAAGACCTGGCGCTTGCGTCAGGCCTACTATCCAGGGGGCGCACTCGGGGAATGGCTAACGCCGATCCCGAGTGTGTCTCTACGGAGGTAGAAGTTGCTCTGGAGGGTGGTTTAGCCAGGTATGGGGTTTATACCCGAGTCCAATGGCATATCCTTGGGGCGGCCTTGTCAGCTTTCAGCCCCTTGCTGAATCATAAAGAGATACCCCCGCCACAAAAAAAAATGGTCTTCAAGAGTCTCGCAAGACCGACTTTGGGCAACACTACTCGGGAGTTGGGTCCACTAATGGCTATTCCGCTGGTGGCCCCATATCCGGCCTCCGATAGAGGTAGGTTCGGGATCGGAAAGGTCGATTCACCGAACGCACCCCTGGAAACAAACCCAGCAGTCAAAACAAGCTGGGATTTCACCTAGGAAGGGGTCACCAGGCTTACTCATATTATATGATGGGTGACCAGGTCAGGGCTATGATATCTCCCAGTCAGATGTTGATCCGACTGGACTAACCCCTCCTGCTCGCTGCTTAGGATAGTTGGAGAGAGCGCCTACCAGAGCCCGTCTCCTTCTACCCAACAGCTTGCGGCGGAGTGCGACGGCAAGAAGAATGAGGATCCTCTTCCCGCGTTCCCTCCGCAACCTCGACAAGGACCACATTGCAGGCAGAAAAACCCCGCACAGACGATTGATATTTCTTTTTCTATTGTAGCTCGTTTGTATTTTGATTGTTACTTTAACAATGTAAAATTATCGAATGTGATAGTGGATGATGCGATAACTCCAAGGCTTCCCGGACTTGCGGTGGAGTTTACAAACATCGCCACGTGAACGTTTTGTTTCGTTATCGTCTTATCGGATACATTGCAGCGCACACATACTATTGCACATACTACACATAATATGCATAATCAATACAATATTGGTTTACCTTACAGCTTTAGCCTTCGAGTGTATGTCGACTGAGTTCGCTTTTGACCTGTCGTACGAGTATGTTCATTGAGGTGGGTGGCGCAGGTCGCAGTGACGTATACGTTCGGCTGCCGATTGCTGATGTTAAGCAACGTAGGCGTGGTCAACCTTATGATGGATGAGCAAAAATGTAAAACATCTCGCTCCGTGTCAGTTGGTCATCCTAACGCACTATGCGAGTCAAGGACAAAAGAGTGTGCTTGTGTTTGCAGAAATATTTTGTTTGTGATGCGAATAAGGAAATGAATGGAAAGTGGGGCGAAAACTTGGGACGAACATGAAAGAAATCGCACTGACACTTGTGCACTACAATCCGTATGGCTGTGACGAGAATAAGTTGGGAATATAAATACTTATCTCATTTAAGAACACTTCTCCTACCAAACGAGGTTCTGCTATTTCCCGCTAATTCGCTCTGGGCCCGGGGCAGGCGGCTCCTTCATTATAGGGAAGGAAGACCATGCCCATTCCCAGCAATGGACTTACTGAAAGTGTAATTTATAAACGGTTCTTATTACATGATATAGGTAAACATTTATGACAATATTTGAGCCAACATAAAAATATATTCATAGATAGCATTTATAACATAACAGGACTTTATTAGAAATAGAGAGATAGCATTCGTAACATAAACAAGACTATTATTAGAACTATTGAAATCAAACTAGAGAATTTATAGCACTCAGTAGTTAGTAGGTCGAATATCACAGCAATACAGAACTTTGACTGGACAGATAAACAGATACACTAATTCCGTTTAAATTGAGTGATATCTGCTGTTAGTTATTGTTAAGCGGAGCATTGCATTTGGTTTCAAAACAATTCCTATAGACGCTTTTTTCTGGAATTGAGTTCAGTTCTCGCCGCGAATTCTCCTCTAAGTCTTTTACCGAATGAACATGGGTGCCACGAAGTGGTAATTTGAGTTCAGGAAAAAGAAAAAACTCCGCTGGAGTTATCTGGTGAATAGGGTGAGTGCTCTATAGTATTGTCTGTCAATTAAATGTGTTTACATGGCATTTTTTCGATTTTTTTGAAATCGTATCTTTTGTCTGTAGTACTCGTGCTGTCAGTGACGTAACTGTGACGTAAATATGTTTGATTTTCAATATTCTGAGTGGGGTTAAGTTAAGTAGAGTTTCTGAAAGTCCTTATTATTTTCCAATGTTAACACATTTAATCGACAGGACTATCTATACTTGTTGAGTTTTTGGTCAAAAATTAATTGTTCACAATTATGGCCTTGTGCGAAGGGGCATTATCGTGGTGCATCATCATCATCATCATCATTTCAGCCAAGAGACGCCCACTGTAGGATATAGGCCTCCTTCAAGGATCTCCATACCGATCGGTCCTGCGCCTTCCGCATCCAGCGCCACAATATAGCATAATCCAAGAGTAAAGTTTTCAAATAATATTCTTTACTTAGCGTTTGACCTTTTGTCAAGAATTCCGAGTGCAGAACACCGCGGTAGTCAAAGAAATCAGTCAACATGACTTTGACTTTTGATCGACTTTGGCGTGGTTTTTCGGTTCAAATTTCAGTTGGAAACAAACTCGTCAAACTCGCAAACCCACGTCTCGTCCCCAGTAACAATGCGTTTCATGAATGTTGAGTCGTTCTAGCATGTCCTCAGCGACTCTTATGTGTTTGAGTTTTGGAGAAAATTCAGATCTTTTGGGACTAGCCGGCAACATGTTTCATACCCAAGTGATTTTATTTATTAATTTAGATGCACAAACTGGATACATCTTAAAATAAAACAGAAAATAAATAATAACAAGACATTGGACCTAGATGCAACCCAAACAATGTACACAGCGAACATTACAAATTAAAAATCTTAAAAGTAACATTATAACACAATTCCAAAAAAAGCGAAAGACAATGAAAAATACATAAATTAAGAAATATCACAATGAACTAACAAAAAAATTTATCAATGATAAAATTAAATAATAAAAAAAAACAAAAAAACAAAAACCACAATAAAAGTAATTGATATTGCTAATTGATAGTCGACAACTATGCTGACAAAATATTACGCCTGAATCGCTTAAACGAGTTGTACCCACACGCGAAAATGTCCAAATCCGGATGTTTGACTACCTTATCATTATCATTGTAAAGCCTGCACATACGCACAATAGGCCTATAAAAGGAAGTGTGTCAAATGGCACGGATCGACTCATGAGACACAGAGAGTTCAGCGGTTATTTCTCTCAAACTTGAATGAGGATTATGTCACTATTTCCTTCACTTTTGCGATGTTAGCTTCAGTTGAAGACGCTGATGACCTACCAGAGCGAGGCAAATCTTCTATCATATCTCGATCGTTTTTGAATGCTCTGTTCCACTAAGCACAGGCCGCTTCTCTAGACACGCTGCCCTAACTGCAACGATCTGCAGGGCTCTTCAGTCATCCATTGTGCCGGCCCTGTTAGAGCCTACCGGCATTCTGCGGGATGACGGTAAAAGGCCGGATGAAATGTCTCTGGGGCGGGCCCTAGTGTGCCAGTTGTGTGGTCACACTTGCGCCGACACATCTTCCACGAACTATAATAAGGCCAGGAGCAGCAGCCGAAACGGCCAAAAAGATAAAAAAATTTAGTAAATACAGCAGGCGTAGCACGGGCGGCCAAGATTGGACTCGAGTCACGCATTATGTCACAATTTCAGTGACATAATCTTTATGTCTTAAAGAGTAGCACGGTGACGCGTATGTGTGTAAGTGTGGCTCACGTGGTAAAAATTTCTTGACGCTCGTCAAGGAACAAGTGTGACTGAGTTTTATCACAAATTTCTTGGCGTGCCTGTGCGCCGACTGCTGTGGTACAACCACAAGGCAAGGGCTTTATACTTTGGAAGATGTAGCAGCAGTCGGAGAGCAAAAAATTTGTGATAACCCAGTGACACGTGTCCCTTGACGAGCGTCAAGAAATTTTTATCACGTCAGTCTCACTTAATACGCGCCACCGTGCTACTCTTTAAGACATAGAGATTATGTCAGTGAAATTGTGAGATAATGCGTGACTCGAGACCAGTCTTGGCAGCCCGTGCTATGCCTGCAGTAGTCTCGGCGCCGAATATTGTTTGAGCCCATTCGGAGTCCAGACTCCCGGTCCGTGGGACCCAGGCGCTCTAAGCCTCTTCAAGGCTTAATAATAGGCTAAAGAATGTCACAGGAGACCGAAAAGCTGGCAGCTTCCTCGCTTAACGTATTAGTTTAAAAATTCAGCTAGGAAACGCTGCCAGCATCATAGGTACATTGCTGCAGGGGCCAGTTTTAGATTTACTTTTTTTTAGTTTATATTATTTACATTACATACAAAACATATAGTTTAGTTTAGAACAGTTATTTTATTCAATTGATATATTGTTTGAATGTGTTTATTGATTTTTGAACTTATTTTGCATTTTCATAGAAAATGCAACGTCACAAATATGTATAGAGTAATCAATCCTATTTGTAATTTATGAATGACTGAAGATGGTTGCAATTCGCAAGATTTTCGTAATTCCTCGGCACGTGTTTGAAACAAGGTCAAAACAATTCATTAATAACACCGACTCGCAAATTCCGCTTATACCTGCATTATTTACAGTTGTGCATGTGCATTTGTTTATTAAGAAATCAAACAATAACAAATTGTATAGCACGATTTGTATTTAATAGATATTCGATAAGAGAGGACCCACTGCAGGTGACCTGTTATACAGGTATATTTTTATAATAATCTTAATCACCAGCCTCTTATAAAATTACTAGCTTCTACCCGCGACTTCGTCTGCGTGGACTTTAGAATTGGGTCTAAAGCTTCGCTCGTTAACAATTTTTAATCTTCCCACGGGTACTATTTGAGAGATCATTAAGGAATATAAAGTACATGTCCTTTTCCGTAGCATAGGTGACATGCATACTTCAAAGCCTGCGGCTTAGCTCGTAAACAATTTTCAATTTTCCCTCGGGAACTACTTAATGAATCGGGATAAAAGGTAGCCTATGTTCTTTTCCATGTGCATATTGTGCATGCATGCCAAATTTCATCCAAATCCATTTTGCCATTTTTGTGTGATTGAGTAACTAACATCCAAACATCTAAACATCCAAACATCCACACTTTCACATTTATAATATTAGTAGGACTAGTTGTGCCGGCGAACTATAAAAGGTCAACACTCAAAAATTTCTGGAGAGGGAAACCCTTATCAGCTAGGGGTATAAAAACACCTATCATCTATTGTCAGACCTACCAAATGTACACAAAAATTTCATAAAAACCGTTTTGGAGGAGTTTTTTTTTAAACACTAGGATTTTCTCCTGTGTCGTGGATGCAGTTACAAACATAGAATATCATATGCACATACGGCCAGACAGGAACAAATTTCTGTAGGCCATGCAAAATATTTGTCCCGTACGAGAGTGGAACCCGCGACCCGTTGCGCAGTAGGCGATCACTCGATCACCTCTGTGCTAACCGTGTCGTCGCAGAGTTTTTTTTTATTATTTAGTAAGGCTTACCAACTAAATACATACAATGCATATTATATTAGGTACATTATTGCAGGGTTACTACTTATATGTATTCAAATTAAAGGTATGCACAACAACCACAATACATCATAGTCATTAATTTGAATAAACTGACATTATGTAAATACTTTATCTTTTTTTTCCTAAAACTATTTTTAATGTGTTAATATTCTTTAAATAATTTGGAGTAATCGACGCTAAGTAAAATCTTCTTAAAAAGCCCAAAATTGTCCGAAAAAATATCCATATTACAGTTTTGATAAATTGCATTGCATAATTTTAGCATGTATGATAATGGTATATTACTTCCATACTTATTTTTACAAACAAGGGTCATGAATGGTATGTAATAACAAGTCTAGCCTGTATACGTGGTACTTTAATACTGATGTCCTCCAACACGATGGACAGTCAACCGAATTGTGAATTAATTTATAAAGATATATGATTGCCAACATTATGCTTCTCTCTTCCAGTGATGTCATTTTAAAATGTTCAAGCCTTTTATTTTACGAGATTTTTTATAGATTAGATTGTAACTTTACCTATATAATGCAACGTAGAGATGAAAATAAATGGCTTACTATTATTAATAGGATAGAAATAACTATCTTCCCGGCCGCGGCTTCGCTCGCTTTGATTACATGATCTTGACAGCTTTGGTTTGTTTCGTTCTGAAAGATTATGGAAATTTTTATACCAAAGTCACAGAAACAATCTTATATCTCCGTTTTAACTCCTTATGTGTTGAAGTTTGGTTTGGTAAAAATAACTACTTTCGTACTCATTGATAATAATGTATTTTTATCGCATACGTGGCCTAGTGATTAAGACCACCCAGTTATTGATCTTGGGGTCCGGGGTTCCATTCCACATGGGACAGTAGTTTCTGCTCAACTGGCTAGCTTCCACCGTCTTACTTAGCTTCACCCTCATAATAATATTGTTGTTTCGACAATAAGAGGTAGACAGTTATTTCCTTAGTTGTTGAGGAATCCAGATGAAACTCGTTTCCATCTTCGCCCTTATCGTCAGATACCATCAGGCAAGAACTTTCATTCAGAACAATGTATGAGGTTCACTGGCTTATTTGTTTATTTTATGGAAAACCAACAGTTAAAATTGTGTGTGAAGGGTTGTGCCCTGAAGAGAAGGAATAGAAGAAGAAGGTATAATGTACTATTATGGTGGCAGCTTCGTCTAGCTAGCCAGTCATTACACCACTCTTCCCATCAACGTAGACCATTAATTAGATGAAAAAATACAGTCGAGGGGCGTAGCGTTACCTGAGTAATATGATTTTAAAATACTTTGAAATAACTCTACACTTATGTTTTCCTTAGAGTCAATTAAATTAGATCTCAACTTTTTTTACATCAATCACACTTTTAATTTCAGTTTCTTCTAAAACATTAATAAAAAAACAAAGCTGTCAAATTCTACAAGGCATATTTGAGGTTGCGGTCGTATTAATTCATTGACTAATTAATTTCATTCAACTCCATCCGAAAGTGAAACGTGTCTCGATTTTCAAGCTTGAAACGAAATTGCTCGGTAAATATTGGCTGTTGATTTAAGTTTCATTTTCGCTTTTATTCATTGAAATATTGAATATTTTCTTACACGTTCCCCTTTTGCGTTCTCACTCACGCTCAATTGGGCGCAAATTGTGTTATAATGTTACATTTGAATTAAAATCGGCTTAGAAATACATTAGATACAAGCATTTTAAGTTGTTAATTTGAAGGCAATTAGACAGAGAGATCCGACATTAACCGTGACGTCATTGTTGAGTACGGCCATATAAACTCCTTGTAAATTGCCGTTTTGCTAGAAAGAGATGGAGAATTTTTTTTAATACCTTATATCTTGGTTGTTTTTATAGTTATTCGAAAACCGATTTTTTCTTTCTGTTTATTATACGAATTCTACAAAAGCAATAAATTTTTTTTTGTCATCTAGCCTATTGTTTAGTACAGAACGAACGAAGCAAGGTCATTGGCAAACCTATCAACAGCACGTTTTCCATTCACATTTCAAAAATCAGTACCTACTTTCAGAATGTGTGATACATCAGCCTCATGAGATCCAGACATCCAACTGAACTTGTCTAATTCCTGTTTCGTATATCGTGAGATTCGTGAGCCGTAAATTCAGACATCCACTCCCCGACTTATCCGGTGAATAACCCCAGACGTCAAATAACTTGGCGGTACGTGACTTAATTTGTTCGCGACAAGTAAATTCCAATGCATGCATTGTATATCACTATTGCTAAATAGTTTGAGCGCTTACGATGCAATAGCTGCAACTCTACTCCTCTGGCCCAAATAACTCCCTGACCGGATATGGCTTAAACGTAGTTGGTACGTATGAATAAATAAGAAATAGTAGAATTTTTACTCATTTTTGCCTCAATAATCTGTGCGATTGATCTATGAAAATTCAATCGCTTCTGTGGTCTATGGTTAAGAGGAAATCGTACAGGCCGTTTTTCCATACATACGTAGTCCCCTGTTTCCTTCCTGGATAATGGCACAAGTTGTTCTATTGTTTCCAATAAAATCAATGGCCACTATAAGCATCATCATCACAGCTCATATACGTCCCCACCGAGGGGCTCGAGCCTACCCTATGTTAGGGTGATTAGGCCTTAGTCAACCACGCTGGCCCAGTGCGGATTGGTCGACTTCACATACATCATTGAATTTCTTCGCAGATGTATGCAGGTTGCCTCACGATGTTTTCCTTCACCGTAGGAGCGTCAGGCAAATGTACATATGAAATTCGAAACGAAAAACACATTGGTACATGGCGGGTCTCGAACCCCGACCCCCCGATTGGAAGGCAAGTGCCGAGTCCACAGCGCCACCGACGCTCCTTCTACTACTATAAGCATGTTCCTATGTTTTCCTTTTTTTATTAAGTTATTTATTAAAAGAGATATTAAACCTTAAAAACCTAAAAAATCGATCTAATTTTCTGCTGTATTCAATCGTCCAGCAAACAAATTGAAAAAGATTATATGAAAAAAGCAATACATAGAAACACAGAATTATGCTTTAATTGCTTTAATTTTTGACGTAAAAAGTAATTAAATCGGTCAATTTTTCGCGGAGAGAACAGAGGACTACCAAACGTATATTTTGTGTAATTTTCATAGGTATTTTCGGTCCCAGCTGCAGTTGTCCCTATCGCGCTCCGTTCAGTTGTTCAGACACACAGCGCGACGGCAATACTTTTTATAAATAACTATTTTTGAATTCTCTCGACCTTGGTGTTTCTTCTTAAGAGCTGGAGGTCTTTACTTCTTTGTGTTGACAGTTTCGCCTATAAACTTTTAACTGTGGACGTGGGGTCTCAAAGGCCCCGCCTTATCTACAAATCTTTCATATTAGTCACTTCCCCGCTTCCCCTGGCACTGAGCCACTCCGTAGTCAGTACCTTTCATGTTAGTCTCAAAACAAGTTTAAATAGAGGTAGTTTTGTGGCCGACTTGTGAGTAAGTATTGAACTTGCAAAGTTTGAACGGGGCCTTAGAGACCCACCCAACGTCCATGTTTTTCATACAAAGCATACCTACTTAACTTTAGCTTATAATTTTTTCAAGTTTTCAATAAAAGTGAACAAGAATAATGAAATTAAAAAAATACAAGCCAAATTCAAATAATAGGGACAGTCTTATATTAATTTTGCTTCTACTTTTATTTAATTTTTTTATAAAAATGATCAGCAGTGTAGGACGTCAGGAATAAAACGACCAAGCACATCATCTGAGAATCTTGGAAGGAAAATCTTATGCTAGATGTTCATAGTATGAGGAAGGTACTAACTACCGAAGGTACCGAAATACAGTCCCTTACCAGATCTGGGAGTCAAGAATAAATGAAATTGTACATTTTAACTTGATGAAACTCTTTAAAATTATGTAGCATTAAAATATTTTTAGGAAGTATTTATTGTACTCGGTAAAGTAGATCGCACAGTGTTTCATTAGTATGCAATGCAACAGATCTTGGTTCTTATCAAGTTGGCAATACGCTTTAGGGTATCTATTTTGTGATTTTGCATCCATTTTTCTATAGCCTGGTCTAGTTTTTAAATTAATCGGTCATCAAATAAAAATTTCCTCGTTAATTTGGTTGGTCACAAGAGAGCTCTCTTGTATGAACTTCGTTATGAGAAGTCTAACTTGGTAAGTTTCTGATCGGTGTTTTTGTGTTTTAAAAAGTAACGTTTAATTTTAGCTTATTTTTATGATTTTATCTTAGCACAATTTATATCTCCTTCCACGCCTTGTATGGGACTCTTAAGGGATTATTCTTAAGTTAAGAGAGTGCATATAGAAGCTTCGCCTTCAATATTAGTGAGCAAAAGTATAATATAATAATGAGATATGTTGATGAAAACCGTCCGGTGCAGTCAGGGCAGCTTGCACATGCATGTTTGCGCTAAATTAGCGGAGGCGACGCCTGCGCAGTTTTCCCACACGCGGCACTTCGCTCGTAACGTCAGCAACAACGTCATCACGGAAATAGCTTTATTTAAAATTATAATAAACACTAGCTTTCCGGTCGCGGCTTCGCCCGCGTTATTATTGTTTTCCCGTGGGAATTTTAATTTAGTAGCCTATTATATAAAATACTTTTATTTATATTTAGGAGCTCGGATAATAAATTTCATAGAAATTGAAGCAGATTTTTAATATTTTCCATAGAAACTTTCAACCCCTATTTTGCACCCTAAAGGGGTGAATTCCATTAAACCATGAAACACGTATTTAATGAAATGTTTTAATTTAAAAAAATCCATACAACCTTTCTACCCCTATTTCAATCTCTGTATTTCATCCCTTTAGAGTTAAATTTTTTAAAATCCCTACTTAGGCCTCGTATCTTAGGGTTCTTAGGTCGCGTGTGGCGTGGCGTCTCGCGGCGCGTCAGACGTTTTTCTGTTTACGGTGGGGCGGCGCGTGAAGCGGCACTCATAATCGCACGCGTAAACACAAACATATGGCAATATACGATGCTGTTCATAGAGATGCGAGACGGGAACACCGACGGACGCGGCGGTGCCATCCGCGGGCTCGGCCGTAAAAATTTCAAGCAAAGGCGTGTACAATCGCTTCTCCGTAAACGCACTCATACAACGCCATATATTTGAATTCTGTGCGGGCCGCGCCGCTAACGCTCCGCGTCTCCGTAAACGAGGCCTCAGTGTGCGTCCACATTTTGAATTAAAACAACTGTCCAAATTTCACGTGTCTACCATTAGCGGTTACGGATGTGCGTGCATCTATAGATGGGAACTTCTCCTTTTATATCCTTTTGTATAGATTATTGTTATTAAATTATTTTAAAGGCGAGGTTTCCCAGGAAATCTACTCGTGCACGATGACTGTTTTATTACACGGTACCAATATATTTAATAACTGCAAAGCTTGTAATGTCGCTTACGCGCTGTGACCGAACAAAAACGTGACACTTTACACATTTTTTTCGATTGTTGTAAAACTGGGGTACAAAATAAGCAATGTATTTTTACAATTTTCTAGACAACAAAAATGCACGTCTACTGGGAAAACTTTTATGTCGTTTATTAATGTATTTCCTGATTCACGGCTATTTTAAAATAATACATATGTACCTATGACCTATGTATTTACGAAATATTTTTTATACTACAAAGTTGGCAAACTAGAAGGCTGCCCACCTGATGGTAAGTGGCTACAGTCGCCTATAGTACTCGTGGTTCCTTTGACACTTGGAAAGCATGTTGCCAACTTGTGACATGAGATGTCAAGTCGCAGTACCCAGTAATTTCACTACCTGTCCTTCACGCCGGAACACAGCAATGCAAGCACCGCTCTGAACCAGAGTCTCGCTCTGGTACATATTATTTATAATATTTTTTTCTAAGTACTTTGAGATGAAATAACTCATGTTTGATATTACTTACGACAAAACCATTACACCAATAATAATTTGTTATTATAGGATAGGACTATCAAACTGTGATAAGCATCAATATCAGTAGCCGCTATAAAAAAATCAAGCTAACCTTCATACAAATTTACCAAAACCCCTTTATAGTTTAAGATGAGAATAAGATTATGTCTGTAGAAAAGCGCCTCTTACTGGTTGATGAATCTAAGTTCTTAATATGTAATTATCAAAAACAAGGACATTGCTAAAATGTATGTGGATTATTAAGTATTAGCAGTATACATTATTTGGCACATTATCAGTAATTCAAGTATGGTCCAATATGACACGGTTCAATTCGGTCACGGTGAGAGATAACGAACGACGGAACGAACTCATTTCTAGATTATTATTAATACTCGATTCATAAACGCGACCGTTGAAAATGCTCAATGATATGTCTATTTTAGAAGCTACTAGATAATAAGGTGTATTGGGAGCATGTTGTGGGCAATAATATAGAAAAAGTTGCAAAGATTATGTGCTGTTTCTAATAAAGATAGAGATACTATTTTAGCTGTGTTCTGGTTTGAAAGGTAAGACACGGAGTCGAATTACTAATTACTGTGACTTGACATCTTATGTCCTTGAATGGGGGTCGTGGATTTGTAATCCTACAGGAACCACATGTATCTACTACAGGAGACTAGCCATTAACCAATGTTGTATAAAAATGTTTTCAAAGTCATTTTGCTTAAATGCCATTATAGTGGATCTTATAAAAAGATTTTGTGTTTTTATTACTCTAAATAATGAGAAATTATGCAATAGTAAGAGCTAAAACACACTAAATTACAAAACCTGCTTTAAACCTGGTCTAAATTTAGCCTTGGTTTAAACCTGATGCGCTTTCGCTTGTGTTAATTAATAATACACAATAGATATTGCGCCAGGTTTAAATTAAAAAACTAACTTTGCACCATGTTTTGTAATAAGACGAGTTAAGTTTAAATAATATAGATACGAGTATCATGGTTTCCGCTGTATTTTCTGCTACAATTATAATGAAGATACAACTTAAGATTAACATTGATAAGTTAGTGAATAGAAGCCAAACCCAACACACTTTTTTGCGGACGCTACAAACACAGGATGCTCTTTCGTTTCTCACTTAGTGTTCGCAAATAAAACTAAAATTGTCTAGCGTTTTTAATGAATGGCCCCGGCGCGTTTCGTTCCTTCAGTATAATTCATGTAGCGTTCAGTTATTCAGCTGACCTTTGAATTTGACACTCGTTCATACATAATGTTGCTATGCGC
The DNA here is from genome assembly GCA_963935595.1 of Schoenobius gigantellus. Lineage (NCBI taxonomy): Eukaryota > Metazoa > Arthropoda > Insecta > Lepidoptera > Crambidae > Schoenobius > Schoenobius gigantellus. The sequence goes on along the minus strand of OZ012555.1, from coordinate 5,121,625 downwards.
TTGCGCATACGTAATTGCGCGCGGGGCGGCCGCTTTGTTTGCAACAATGTTGCTATGTAACGATATTCGCGGTTTATCTAAGACATTAACGCTAATGATTATGCAGTCTGGGGAGGATCGGCGCCCCTTCGGCCACCTGCACGCGATGTACAAATTGTAATTAAATTAGGATATTTGCTTTAAACTAAGCGTGTTTCATCATCATCAGCCCACACACGTCCACTGCTGGACATAGGCCTCTCCGATTGCACGCTACTGAGCACGATCCGCGGCTACTCTTTTCCAGGTTTTGCCAGCCACCATGGGAAGATCGTCGCTCCACAGTCTGAGAGCGTCCTACACTTCGCTTGCCGACGTATGGTGTCCACTCTAACACTAATTTTCCCCAACGGTTATCAGTTCTGCGGTTGATGTGGCCAGCCCATTGCCACTTCAGCTTGCTTATTCGGTGAGCTATGTCGATAACTTTCGTTCTCTGTCGGATTACCTCGTTCCGTATCTGATCCTTCAGAGAGACTCCGAGTAAGCCCTTTCCATAGCTCGCTGAGCGACTTTTAATTTGTGGACTAGCCCTACCGTGAGTGGCCATGTTTCGGCTCCGTATGACAGGTAGGACCCACTGATTAAAGACTTTCGTCTTGAGACATTGTGGTATAGGCGAAGTTTAAATTACTCTTAGCTATGTGTCACCTCTCAGAGTCAGGTATAAGGTCTGACGACGACCGCGGTTTTTTTATATAACTAAGTCTACCGGTTTTTTTTATAAACAAAATTGCCTACCTGATGGTAAGCGGTAACAGTCACCTATAGTACAAGCTCTTGTGAACTTCGCAGCTAATCTGCAAACCCCACAAGAACCACAATGTACGTTGCCAACTTGTGACATATGATGTATAGTTACGGTACCCAGTTATTTCACTGCCATATCTTACCCTTCAAACCGGAACACAGCAATGCAAGCACTGCTGCTTTGCGGCAGAAAGAAATAAGTATGACGGAGGTACCCAAGCAGTCGACCCTGGTATAGAGTCTCTTTCCGATCAAAGTGTTTGTTTCTAATCCAAAAATCTATCTAAATAACAGTAGATTATTAACCGAGGGGGTAAAGCATGTAGATTATAAGGAGCAACGTCCTATAAACTGATACCAATACAGAAATATTTGGCGATGTGGAAATGCTTGTTACTCCAAAAGAAAATAAAAATGTATGTTTTTAAAATGTTGTTAGAAAGCAACAGTTCGTTGTTAGCGATCAATCAGACGTCACGGGACCTCCGTTTGAAGTTCACTTTTAACTTTTAACGTAGGACACGAGCGTTGGTGCCAGATTTTTTCAGCAGTCGTTGATCCCAACGCTTCGGTGTTCCGATGACATATGCGCGACTATTTTCGGCCTCCGGAATAGTTTGTAAATAATAACAAAGTAGTTCCAACGCGGGTGGTGAAACTATCTTAAGTGGAGTTGCATGCAGGTTCGTCTAAGAGATGTCCCTAATCCAGTTATGTATTTAATCCAAATCCTGTATCAATTGAATTCAGGTTACTTATGTTCTAAAAGGATTTAAAACTTTTGTCGTGACGTGCGCCATTTAACATTTTTGTTCTAAATGGCGGCCATTTAGATTTTCCTCTGTAAATCTATAAGTATACCAACAACCTTAATTGATCGCGTATGGAATACTGCGGCCCCTTTTGGGATGGCTCAGCAAAATACCAACTCACCACACTAGATCCAGTGAGAGAACTATTGGCGACGAAAATCTGATGAACATCAAACTTCACAGCCTGGCACACCGGCGTAGTAGTGCCTATCTGACCGTCTTCTATTGACTGTACTTATTTCGGGGATTGTGATCAAGGGCTGCATGAGCTGATCCAGCCTTTACCTTTCTACCCTAGGGAAAGTAGACGAGTGGCTGGATACCATCCGCGTCCTGGTTGGTGCTCCTGTTCGCACAAAGCGGAAGTGAGCTTGAGAAGTACTCAACTTCTATAGTGCGCACAGCGAAGATGTGGAATTCTCTGTCGGCATCTGTATTTCCGAGGACATACAACCCGATCATCATCATCAGAGGAGATAAAAAATTTGACCTTTCGAGTTTCTTGCCTGTTCTTCTCGAGAAGGCTCTCCCAATTTCCGAACAGCTGTAGTAGATTCAACTTTTTTTTTTTTTGCATTACTACTTGTATTTGCAGACATCTTGAGTAGGTATATTCAGGATGTATGCACATACAAGGTTAAATTTATGTTTCCTTTAAATTAGAATGTTTTGCTTTGTTTTGACGTCAATAAGTGCCTGTAAAGGCCTAAGTTGAATAAAGATTTTTGAATTTGAATTTGAATTTGAATCTTTAAGGCGAGAGTGAACAGGCATCTTCTGGGCAAGCTCGTTCAACCGTAGATCTTGTTCATGCGTCATCAAGGCTGGATTGAGATAAAGAATAAGCATATATCAAGTAAAAATCACCTCGAGCAGGGCTCGGGTACTATTTTAAAGCAAGTGCAAAGTCAGTCACAAATTAAAAGTTAAAAGCTGTATTATATACCTACAAATAGTGTTACTAAAATACCCGTAAAGTGGTAAGAGGGTTAAATGGTTCCTCATAAAAAGTCCATTTACAATTATCAGTATCCGTAATAAGACATACAGTATGCCTTGCTGTATACAGTATTGCATAGGTACTAGTAGCGTAGCGTAGCGCCACAGATATCTTTGATTATCGATTTAAAACGATTTTAATGCTAAAAACAGTCAAACTACATTTTTAAATCTGTTTAGCTGTTCTGTCGTAGACCCAAGTCAATTTACTGCGCGGGAGAGGCATGCCCAGCAACGGGGCTATTGTGGCGACGATGATGAGAATGATGATGCACTCATAATATATTAGTAAACAAAAGATTCACTGGCCGTATGCCTTAGCTGATAAGCATTATATAATATCAACTTGTATGCTGTCTATGTCACGTACACTCTAATTAATGTGGCAATCATAATTAAAATTGTGTTTATTTGACTTAATAATGATTGCAACGACATAAATCTGCAACAATATTAACGTGAGATGTTTCCTGAACTCCAGTCCCTTAAAAATGACCGTTCAAAACAATATTAAAACCGCACTGTGAGCAGGGTGTCTCTGTTTCAATATTGTTTTAAACGATCTCCAACCTCCGTTGCATACGAGGACGAGGGATGCTGTGATACCCCTCTATCTGATCATTTATTTATTATTTATTTTCTCAACCATTTTTACACACTTTACAAAATACATTTATTTATTTGTAAGTATAACTTGCTGGCTTACAGTAGGAAACCAAATCGCCAACAAGTCCAGTTAAAAAAAATTCATAACAACATTATGAATTACAATAATTTACATGTCAATTTATTAAAATACAAGTAATTAAAATACAAATACAAAAAAAAATACGATAACAACATTATGAATAATACAATAATTTACATGTCAATTCATTAAAATACAAATTATTAAAATTTACATCAAGCATCGCCAAACTGAATACAGTTTATTGGCGAATATGACACTCATTAAAACAAATTATATTTCTAGCATTCCTTTTTACTCCAATTTTCCATTTTATTAAACTTACCAAATAGACTACATTAAGTCCTTAAGAAATCTTTTACTTTTACTGCTACATAGTTCAATATTTGGATTTAACTGATTGAAAAATTTTGGTATCATATCTTAAGCGAAAATAAGGATTAAGTACTATTAATTTCATGTATCTTTATTTTGTGTCAAAGTTTTTCTTCTTTGTCAAAATAAATTAACTTGCGTGATTTTAGAGAAAAAGTCTAAAATCACGCCAGTTAATTTGATTTGGGCAAAAAGAAAGTGGACAGGACTGACGGTCGTTGGGGCGGGGCGATCCTGGAGTGGCGGCCGCATACCGGGAGACGCAGCGTTAGTAGGCCACCCCCAAGCCCTGACGATCTGGTGTAGGTCGCGGCAAGGCGCTGGATGAGGGAGGCGCAGGACCGATCGGTTTCGAGATCCCTGAGCCTATGTCCAACTGTGGCCGCCTCTTGGCTGAAATGATGATGATTTTTTTTTAAATTCATCATTGCTAAATTCGAGTCGATACAGATTATTATATTTAAGTTTTTCAAGTGGTTTTAGTCTGTTTTCTCAGCCAGCTTTATGAGTTCCACTTACGTCATCAGTTCATCACCCTTATTTGATTTGGCGCGTCTTTCCGTAAAGACGGAGGGGTAGGTTAGGTATGGGATGCAACAAATAGACTGGACTTTTGCTTTGTGTTTTTTTTAGTTTATTCCCGGAGTCGCCACAATCGGCAATCCTTAAAGCTGAATTTTTGTTAGAGTATAGTCCAGAGTTGTTTGAATATAATCTATATATCTTTTACATTGTGTTTCAACAAAAATTTGCGATAAAAACATCTTTAAAAAAACAAATAAAACTACCACTTTGTGGACTTTAGCACACAACATTGACCTAAAATGTCGAACTTATTAGTAAACTCAGTTTTAGAAAATGCTCCATATAACAGACTAACAACTTTGCGAATGCAATGCATGCTTATTATAGGTATAGCACGAGTTATTCATGAAGAATGAATAATGTCTAATATTTTATTTATTTGAAGCGCGTAAAGTCAACCTAATAATAATGTTTATTTATATTACGCACAATTAAGTGAAACTCGAACTTGAACTGGTATTTTGTCATCCATCATAAGTCTTCGGTAGTATAGTGGTCAGTATCCCCGCCTGTCACGCGGGAGACCGGGGTTCGATTCCCCGCCGGAGAGGCAACTTTTTGTACTTTTTATCTTTTTTTAATACTTCTTTGTTCTCCGTTTGTCGAAAACATTTTTAGTATAAATATACTAAATATTAATATTAAAAAATTATCGACAATTTGTCTAAATTTTTAAAAATTGTATTATGCTTGCAGTATTTTCACAAACCACTTTCAAACTTAAGTGTAACCAGGACATATAATAATGACAAATACTAGAGTAATTTTTTAAATTTAGCGTATTTGGAAGAAAGCTTAAAATTAAATACTTAAAAGGCCAGACCAATTCACAAAATCCGACTAAGTAATTGATGTTTGTTTGAAGATAAACGATATAGGTACTTAGAATTACTGTAGACTGAAAACATAACAAATAAATATAATAACCGTAAAGAATATTGATAATTCCATAGAAATATAAACACCTATATACCTACATAGGCACCTAATCGCCGTGAAAATCAACATTGACATTGACAATTTTCGTAATTTTAAACGACAGTCATATGTTTTTTTATACAAAAAGGATAGCTATTTTATGTACTTGTAAAACAAGAACCAGTTAGATTTTTAAAAACGATCCCGTGTTCCCAAAATCAATTATTTTTTTTAAATCTACCGGAAGAAATTTCATAAAAAAAAATCAACACGTCGACGTCATCCTATGAATCTCGTTTTTTTTTTAATTTATGAATTTACGTACTAAAATTATTCAGTATGAGCAGTATGTACCTATTAATCCAAAACCAAGTCAAAACTAAAACAATGCTATCCACCGTCACAACTAGATTGCATTTAGCTAGTTTCGAATTTATTTGTGAATGTGCCCTCAGTTTAAACTGGGGTTCTAATCTATACTAATATTATATGTACCTATGTATTTCTTTTTTGTAATTTTCATATGTCTACAAGGCGAATCATGGCTGTACACTACCCATTATTTAGAACACCAATGTATATACCCATGTATTATGAAATAAATGAATATGAATATGAATATGAATATAAAGCTGAAGATTTTGTTTGTTTGTTTGGTTGAACGCGCTAATCTCAGGAAGTACTGATTCAAATTGAAAAATTCTTTTTGTGTTGGATAGTCCATTTATCGAGGAAGGCTTTAGGCTATATAATATCACGCTACGACTAATAGGAGCTGGGGCCTAACCATGATCGCTTATAGCATGATTAAAACAATATTGAAACAGAGACACCGCTCTTGCTGCGTATAGCGTCATCCCGCTCTCAGCGCGGTTTTTATATTGTTTTGGGCGATCATGGTTAGGGGGCAGAGCATCAATAAAAAATGTTGCAAAAACGGGAAAAAATATATGGCAAAACGTAGTCGCGGGCACAGCTAGTTTTGAATAATTCCAATAGAGTCATATGTGCTCATGTACTACTTCCATTGATTTACTACCAAAACTACATCTAATATACTTATATTGACTTTCATCCCAACATCCTATTGGCTAATCAGTAACAAAAAATACATACACTGTATAATCTAAGTGCACCTCTAGTCGTCAGACTTAGCACAGGTATGCTGTGAGCAATCGGGGAATGGCTAACGCCGATCCCGATTGTGTCCCTACGGAGGTAGAAGTATCTGGAGAGGTTTTAGCCGAGTATGGGGTCTTCTACCCGAGTCCGGCATATCCTTGGGGTGGCCCCGTCAGTCGGTCCCTTGTCGAATCCGTAAGAAGGATTTCCCCTCCTAAAAAAAAAAAAGGTATGCTGTGTAGTGATGCCACATTTACAGCGTCAAGTGGTTACGTGATGAGGTATTCTCTAAAAATTAATAAACCTAAGTATAAAGAAGAAATAATTTCGTCTCGGGCGGGGATTGATTGAACCCTCGTCTGCAACATACCCACTCGGCCACCTAGCTATTCTCCGTTATACCCGACCCGATAGGGCTGTTGTGACGTCAACATTTTAAATACGCCATAACCAAAACAATTACCAAGTCTACCGTAAGCGATAGATGCATGTGATTTAAAATTAAATCCTAGTGATATTGGTGTCAATTCTGTTGGCATTAATTGGAATAGACCAAACTAAATTTAGTTTCAGCGCTGTCGAATCTGTTTGTCGCAAATGTTTTTTGTTCGAACATTTTATCTGAAAACAATTTGACAGCACTAAAACTAAATTTAGTTTAGTTTAATCGAATTAGTGCCAACAGAATTGCCACCATTCTTTTCATTATCAGCGGAAACGAAACGAAAATAAATAGAAATCGTCGTAGACTACGACGCAGACTACGTCGCAGACTACGCAGACGACGTCGACGACGTCGCAGACGACGCAGTCTGCGTCGCAGACTACGACGTCGAATGATAACGATGTTAGAAACGAACAAAATATATGGAATTGACACATGCCATCGCTAAATCACGTGGCAAATCGATCAAATATGTGTAAATTGGTAGACAATGTATTGATTCGCAACGAATCGACAAAGAAGCGAATTCTGTTTTCGTTACTTTGATATAGGTACTACTCAAAATAACTCAAAAATATTACATTTAATCATTTATTTTACCACTAGCTTCTGCCCGCGACTTCGTCTGCGTGGACTTCAGAACTGGGAAAAGCTTCGCTCGTTAACAATTTTTAATCTTCCCACGGGAACTATTTGAGAGATCATTAAGGAATATAAAGTACATGTCCTTTTCAATAGTATACGTGACATGCATACCAAATTTCAAAGCTGTCTGCCCGCGGCTTAGCTCGTAAACAATTTTCAATTTTCCCTCGGGAACTACTTAAGGAATCGGGATAAAAGGTAGCCTGTGTTCTTTTCCATGTCAAAGGAATACATGCATGCCAAATTTCATCCAAATCCGTTTAGCCGTTTTTGCGTGATTGAGTAACAAACATCCAAACTTTCACATTTATAATATTAGTAGGATTAATTAGAATACTAATAACATAATATGGTGGTTATTTTGTTTTGGGTAGATAACCAATAACTTGTTTTCTTATAGAAAGAACAATTCGACACGGCGATCGTTACAATCCTGTTACGTTGGCCAGGCCAGAGTTACCGTTATCTCAGAGACGATGACGAATTTAGATATCGATACGCTATGAAACGATTGCCACTTGTCTAGGCCCCCTGAATCGTCAAGTCGAGTCAATATACTTTATTCAAGTAAGATTACATAATCCTTTTTTAACGTCAATGCAGCTACAGCTTTGCAAAAAAGAGTTTATAGTACACTTGATCGGAACAGCAGTCATTATTCCCTCAGAAGTAAAAGAGAAAGATAGTCTTTTCTACGACCTAAATAAGCGGGAGGAAAAGTTATATGAAAATCCATTTCTATCGTGTTTTAGCGGGAGGAAAAGTTATACTAAATTCCATTTCTAATCTGTTAGAGCCTCCGCGGGGTGGTGGCGGGGGAACGCGCTCATGCACTCACCACGACCTGCGCTGAGTTTTGCCGCGCTGCAAGGTGGCTGTATGATCTCAGATCTCTGTGTTATCATAAAAAAAGAAAAGAAGCCCAAATTTTTCATCAAATCTGTGAACTTATTTATCGTAATTTTTTGTTGCGACGTGAGTTTATTACGTAATAAAAGTTCAAATATAAAATTCTAGTAGCGGAAGTGATATTGAGATGACACCCATACAAATCTAATAATATTTTCATACTAATATAATTCCATAAACAATTTCAATCAAACACGTTTTTATAAAATGTTCCGCACAGGTGTAGTATAAATCACTATGTAGCACCTGGGAGAAATTCCGATTCCTACCTCGGGAGTTTTGTGGTACTCCCTCGCTGGTAATCGGTCACTATCTTCCCGCGGTGAACAATCTACTATTAGAGCGGTGAGAGCTGGAACTAAAAAGAGATTTCCGTAGTAAAACTAGTTTCACAACTAAACAGTGCATTAATGAGACTGTCGTTACTTAATTTTCCAAATGTTATTTAAAAATTACTTAACTTTTTGGAAATTGTGTCTTTATTTTCGTGTTTCTTATGCGAAACTGTATTAGTGGCGTTATAATTTTTTCCTAACTCTTTTTTGCCCAGCTCTACGCCAATGGTTCACAAGTCTAAGTATAACGAACGGTTCGGAAACGCCTCAGCGCCCGTTGTATCGACTATTCTTGACGCGGTTATTTTCCTAATGGGACGTTACATAATGCGACGAAACCCGCCCATGTAACATGGATTCCGGAATATTCCACTGTTGCGTAGCCTCTCCAAATATTTGGATCACGCATACTATCTTGAACTTTATTGTTGAAGCTTTTGAGATTACCGTGCTTCACTGAAAAAAATCAAAGATCTTTTATTAAACATAGAACTTTACCAAACGTTAGATTATATTATCTGTGCCATAGACTTTAAATATACTGGCGCATTTTTACTATATGAACATTAAGTAGATAGTTGAGTTATCATATAGCAAAATAACAAACTTTCCGGATGGAGACTTTTACCAGAATCAGGGTCGCCTGCTTGGGTACCTCCGTCTTACCTATTTCTGCCGCCATGCAGCAGTGCTTGCATTGCTGTGTTCCGGTCTGAACGGTAAGATATGGCAGTGAAATTACTGGGTACCGCGACTTTACATCTTACGTTACCGTTGCTAACGTTCTTGTGGGGGTCGCAGATTTGCTGATAATCTCACAAGAGCCACATGTATTATAGGTGACTGTTACCACTTACCATCAGGTGGACAGTACGCTTGTTTGCCGACTTAGTTGTAAAAAAACGGGATAAATGTGACACTACACAGATGTTGCCAACAGCAATAATAATATTTCTGATTTTATATGTACCTATTTGTTGTAAAAAAAATTAATTTAAGAAAAAACCGAATTTTAATAAAGGCATAGTAGGCAATAAAAAGTCAATGTAGACATTATAATTACCGTGACTTTAATCACATTAAATAACTTAACAAAGTAAAAAGCGACTCATACAGTTGAAGTTGGAGACGTAGCCGCTTACTATGGGTCTCATATATAAGCTCCCTTATATAAGCTTATAATGTATTATGACTTACCTTGTATAACATCAACTGTTATAAGGTCAAATAAATACAAATACATAGAAGACTCAAAGGTCACTCAAAAGGCTAGGGGCTATGCCAGAGATTTCTCTACGTGCTCGCATCAAAATTATGCGATCCGTGGAAGAACTAAAGTCACCGACATAGCCTTAAGAATTGCAAACCTTAAGTGGTAAAATTCTTAAGTGGTAATTGGCAGGACACATCGCTTGCGGACTGACGGCTGTAGGGGTGGAAAGGTCCTCGAGCGGCCGCCGCGTAACGGGAGACTCAGCGTTAGTGCCCCCCACAACCCACAAGGTGGACCAACGATCTGGTGAAGATTGCGGGAAGCCTCTAGACGCGGGAGACGCACGACCGATCGGTTTGGTGAGATTCCTGAGGAGGCCTAATATCCAACAGTGGGGGTCTCTTGGCTAAAATTATTATGAACTAGTGGGCCCGGCAGACGTTGTCCTGCACTATTACAGCGCCACCTACCGGGTCCAATTATACGTATAAGCCTTCCCTGGACCTATTTCAACACACACACAAAATTTTGTAGGAATCGGTCGAGCTGTTTTTAAGTTTTTGCGATAACACACAGCGATTCATTTTTACATATAAAAAAAAGAATAAGATGATGATGAGTTTCGCTCCTGTCAGTTAAGTCCTTAGTGGCTCAATATGTCATGGCGCCAACGCAGTAAATTAAAGACGCCGATTCGAAATTAAATTTTATGCGTTCATTATTTTTGGAAACGCATTGGATGACTTAAAGTAGCCGAAGTATCGAGCGATGAGACGTCACGATGTGCGGTCACTTTCTCGAAGCCAATCTTCTCCACCGGGGAAACAACTTTAAAAAAAATAACCATAATTTCACGTCCGTAGATACTAAAATAGCTCAACCACGACGCTTACGTTATCACGAATCACGAGCCACTCCTAATTCGTTGAGTAGTGTTTACCAATATTTAATTGATATTTTATGTTTTTCGTTAAACCATTAGACGTTATGCTTCGAACACAATTTATTGTCTATTGTTCACTAATTAGTTGGCCATTAAATAATTTTCTTAGGAAAACATGTTGTCTGTTGCGTGCCTACAATACCTCGCCAATGAGATGTCTCGTTTATTTAGTAGACTTTGAAACATTGGTGATTAGCGAATTCAAGAATATACTCATTTCGCGCATCAGTCTTAATTTCTACTACCTGCTTTGCAAATTAAAAAAAATCATAGAGGTATAAAAAATAGCCTATCTATGACCTATTTTCAGACCTACCAAATATACACAAAAAGTTTTACGACAATCGGTCAAGCCGTTTCGAAGGAGTTCGGTAACAAACACTGTGACACGAGAATGTTATAAAGATTTCCAAAGGATCGATATACAAGGGCCTGTTGTATACAGGCAAAACGTAAAATACTACTGCAAGGGCACAGATTAATATAATTTCCGTGTAATAAAAAATATTACCGCTAATAGCCCTTAAAACTTTAAATAAAAATAAAAAACATTTTACAAAAAATAAAAACTGACTTCAAAAATACTTCAAAGTTAAAATTTATATACGACATAAGATTACAGACAGCATTTCATTTCTATATTGAAGTCGTTGCAAAATTTTATGACTAGATCATTATTTGGCACCGACTTCAATATAGAAATGAATCTTTACTTGTGCCTACAAGTAAATACCTTACCAGAAAAGAAGCTACAATTAAAAAAAACAATAATTGATCAAATAATGTATTGTTCTTGAAATTGATAAATTTGAAAAAAATGTTTCTATCTATCTTATCGTCTGACGGGAAAATTCACAAGTTTTGCGATAATAAGTTCTCCCCGCTATTTGCTTTTCTGTCTCTCCCTAATGAACTTTGATCCGTCACCGGTGTAGGGCTTCTGAGCTGGCCTAGCTACCACCGTGTTACCTTAGTTTGTCGCCACAATAACAATGTTAGTAAAAATTGCTGAGGACTGAGGTGGAATCATAGTAGACTAAGGCCTCGTTTACGGAGACGCGGGGCGTTGCGCGGCGCGGCCCGCGGCGCGGCCCGCTCAGAATTCAAACATATGGCGTTGTATGAGTGCGTTTACGGAGAAGCGATTTTACACGCCTTTGCTTGAAATGCCGCGTTTTTTACGGCCGAGCCCGCGGATGGCACCGCCGCGTCCGTCGGTGTTCCCATCTCGCATCTCTATGAACAACATCGTATATTGCCATATGTTTGTGTTTACGCGTGCGATTATGAGTGCCGCTTCACGCGCCGCCCCACCGTAAACAGAAAAAAAGTGACGCGCCGCGAGACGCCACGCCACACGCGACGCGCGACGCCCCGCGTCTCGTAAACGAGGCCTTAGTGCTGTACAGTCCCCTGGGGTACTGAGCTAAGGGATTCTAGTGAAATACCCCGTTCCTACAGTAAGAGGTAAGGAAGCCAACTCCGTTGTCGAGGAGTTGTAACACCGTTTTTTCTTAAAATTTCATAAAACACTAATTTTGCAAAAACACTTTGGTTTCACTGTAGTTTTAACACAAATTGCACAACTAAAATCATAATTACAACAACGTTGTCAATTAATTTCACAATATCAATGTCAAGTGTCAACGTCAACGTCGTTTCACGTCACGTCAGTGACATTTGCAATTATCTTTGGTCATTATTCAATTTTTGCATAAACAAAATACATCTCGCGTTTATCCTGGCCTTATTTACAAAGATAGTTTTTTTTCGCCCAAAATCCCGTGCTTCCCTTTAGGTGGGTTGATTTTCTCAAAATTCGGAATTTGACATTTAGACCGTTTGTTTTGATCATTTTTAGAGACATATCATAATAAAATACACTTAAACCTACAGATCATATAATTATGGTTTCGTCGAATAGAATTTGGAAAGCATTCACAATTTGTTTATGGTTAATTTTTCATTACGTTTTGTTTTTCAACCAAACTTATAACTTTAGCTGGAAATACTTATTGCAGATTGTAGAATTTCGAAAGATCCGTATTTTGACTCGACACATCTTGAAACAAGTTAAGAATCTTACGAGTGTTATGAAATGAATTTGGTTTCGTCGCCAATACGACGCTTAACATTCGGCAAACGGACCTCGGTTCTAGTAGCTGCATAAATGCAAATCTGTGCGTGAATGGAACGCGCCCTATCTCACCGTAGTCTGTGAACGCGTCTATGCTATGATCTCGGAACTGGATAACTAGTCTGTGAGACATCGACCGAAGTAATTTGTTATTGATTAGGTACCTATGATTTGCGAACAGCATTTTAAATCTTAATTTCTGCGAATAAAATCCATAGGTATTTCTCCCGTTTTCCGTGTGAATTTAATTTGAAAAGCTATTTCCAAAGTCAGTTCTTTTTGTTTTCAGCTTGAAGAGTAAAGCTAAGGATAAAATACTATATTTACTCGCCGGCACGCGATTAATTAAATTAAATGGATTTATTCTATCAATAAGTGCAAAAAATCAATAAGGTATCTAATTAACTTATTATATTTCATGATTTAAAACAGATTTTGTTAATTTTATTTTTATTTGTGGGTAAATTGATTATTAAATCAAACATATTACATTTCCAAAATTCGCCTTTTTCATCCCCTATTTCATTAAAAAAACCTGATAGTAAGCGGCATCTTAGTGGGATTAAGGCATATATTGAGTAACACTTGCGAATTTCCTGTTAAATTCTAAATTTTCACAATATTAAGTTTCACATCCTTCTTTGGCAAATAACTCACAAATTAAGCTGTTTTCTTTTTATTAATAGCAGTAATTATACACAAAATAGGTGCTCTCCCCTCCATATGTCCTTTTTATTAACTACCCAATAAGAAACTTTGACAATTCATTGAAAATTATGTTTGGAATTAACTTGCAATGTTTATTACATGAAGTTCAGATGTATTGACTGGGATTCCTTCAGAACTCAGTGTTAGACCCACTGACCTCAAGATCATAGGCATATTTAATTATATTTTTAACCTAACACTGTGCTATGAATCTCCAGGGCAGTTCCCGGAGGCCGTAGGGCTCCGCTGCTTGACTTTAGAGCCAGATGAACTAACCTATTATCAAGGAGGAATTCTGTGGAGCTAAATATATTAATATAAAACAGGAATATTATATCTCTGACCCGTGATCGCAGAAACTTAGCATTGAAGGTATGATCCACTAACAACCGCTCCGGGGAAGGCCACTAACTTAAAAAAAAAGGAAACCTATAACTATTTGTTCGTGTACTTTATGTTATATATGTTTCTTCAATGAAACGACAATAGACTTGATATTAATATATTAGGCATACATTATAATTTCATGACCAGTATTAAACAACGAAGAGGTTGCCAAGCAACATTAAGCATAGACACAACATCCCCCTTCTTAATTCTAAACAAACATTTAAATAACTAATATTACATTTCTTGTATTAATCTCTTAGCAGGCTTAATAACACGGCCTGACCTAGTCACGCCCGCTGTTACACTGCTACTCCCAGTTTCTACCTCCTGTCCAGCATCCGCATCTCCTTCCCTTCGCGATGAGCTGGATTGCATGGTAGAGTCATTGTTCAAAATGCCAAAGTTATGCATAAGATGAACTCTATTTCTTACATAATTAAGCTTATCTACGCTTTGAATCATGTATGACCTATCATCATCTAATCTTTTAATTACTACAGCCCTATACCAGGTACTGTTAGGATTTTTCTTAAAATATACTTGATCTCCTGGATAAAGTAGAGATAAGGGTTTGGAATTCTTGTTGTAATGTTTTGACATTTCCATATTGTTTTTAGTAATAGATTCTTTATATTGCTCAAATGTTACTACTTTAGGTCTTAATTTTGAAGATGTGATTGGGATATTACACCGTAGCTTCCTCGACATTAATAACTCAGCTGGTGATAACAAATTGTTTTTAGAAGTTGTCCTATACTGCAATAAAGCTATATATGGATCTGTTCCAGCCTCTTTACATTTCTGAAGTATGTTTTTTTATAATTTTAACAGAACTTTCAGCTTGTCCATTTGAGTTTGGATGATAAGGTGCTGTCATTTTATGTTCAATATCCCATTTATATAGAAATGTTTTAAATTCTTTAGATTGAAATGGAGGTCCACCATCTGATACTAATGCCATTGGTATCCCATGCCTACAAAATATCGATTTTAAGTTTATTATTACATTCTAAGCTGTGGTGTTTTTACCTAGCAAAGCTGTCTCTATGAACTTCGAATAATAATCAGTAACAACTAAGTAAGTGGAGTTGTCAAAATGCATAAAATCAATGCCAACCTGCTGCCAAGGAAATTTACATATGTCATAATTCTTTAATGGCTCTTTTTGGTTACTTGGTTTGAACTTGGCACAGAGAGTACATTGTTCTACCACATTTTTGATATCAACAGACATATTAGGCCAATACAAGGATTCTCTTGCTAACCTCAGACATTTATTTATACCTTGATGACCTTCATGTAGCTTACACAATATCTCTTTTTGCATAGATTTAGGTACAACTAAATTTAATCCTTTAAATACTAAATCTCCCATGACATGAATTTCACTTTGTATATTCCAGTATGGTTTGACTAATAGATTCACTTTATCTTTACTATAAGGCCAACCATCATAATAATATCTTTTCAACAACATTAAAATTTCATCATCAGCTGTAGCCTGTTTTAATTTACTTTTATATTCTTGACTAATAGCTAAATGTGACTCAATTAAATTAACATGACAATATATATCAGACTCATTATCGGGAACATAATGATCTTTCATAGCCGCTCTAGACAAAGTATCGGAAATATACATTTCCTTTCCTGGAATATGTACAACTTGTAAGTCATATTTCTGCAAAGTTAACATCATACGTTGTAACCTGGCAGGTACCTCATGCAAAGGTTTATTGAACAAATAAACTTGTGATCAGTGTGCACTGTCACTGTACGACCATAAACATATTGATTGAACTTGCTACAACCAAATTGGATAGCTAATAATTCTTTCTCAATTTGAGCAAATTTTTCTTGTGACGTAGTTAATGTTTTAGAACTATATGCAATTGGTCTACCATTTTGCATTATTACTGCGCCTACTGCTGACTTTGACGAATCAACCGATAATACCAGAGGTAAGTTCGTATCATAATGTACTAATACTGGAGTATTACTAATAATATCTTTAAGATGACAATAAGCTTTTTCATAGTTGGCATCCCATTGCCATGGAATATCCTTTTTCAATAAACTTCTAAGTAATGAAGTTTTTTCTGACAGGTTTTCTATAAAAGAACCTAAGTAATTAATCATGCCCAAGAAACGTTGAAGTTCTTTGACATTTTGAGGACTTGGCATTTTCCTAATTGCATCTACTCTTTCTGAACTAACTTTAACGCCTTCTTTGTTAAAAATATATCCTAAAAAATCTACCTCTGTGACACCAAATTTACATTTTAACTTATTTAGTTTTAAATTGACTTGCCTAGCCCGTTCTAATACTTTTCTAAGACGCTCATTGTGAATATCTTGAGTTGGACCATAGACTAAAAAATCATCTACAAAGATAAGTACTCCTTCTAAGTCACTAAAGTGTTCATTAATTATCCTACAAAATATTTCTGTTGACGCATTTATACCAAACGGTAATCTGAGGTATTTATATCTCCCAAACGGAGTTTGGAATGTACATAGGTCAGAGCTCTGTTCATCTAATTTTATTGACCAAAATCCTGAAAATGCATCTAAATGTGAAAAATAAGTAGAGCCCTTTAATTGAGACCTAATTTCATCAATATTTTTTAAAGGATAGTGTTCTCTCATAATATTTTTGTTGAGATTTCTAGGATCAAGGCATATTCTTAGCTGACCTGACGGTTTAACTGTGACGACTACTGAATTCACCCATGCCGTAGGTTTTGTAACTTTCTCAATGACTTTCATTTTTTCCATGCGATCCAGTTCCTCACGAAGGTCTTGAAGTAGTGCAAAAGGTACTTTTCGCGGTGGATCGATGCATGGAACTGCATCCGGCTTGAGCTTCAGATGACAGATAGGAGGTAGACATCCCAGACCCTGAAATACATCATCATATTGGGTTATAATTTGACTACAATTTGTGGCTTTGTTCAATGTAAAAACACGTTTAATTATTACCATCCTTTCGCAAGTGGGTAATCCTAAGACAGTATGACAATTTATACTTGTGACTACAAAAATAATTTTTACCAATTGATGATTGAAATAACAATTAAGTTCACATTGACCAATTATTGGTATGTCATTTCCTCCAAAGCCAGATACTTTGACATTACAATTTTCTAAAATACTTGACAGATTTAAAGACTCATATGTTTTGATTGACATAATATTGACATCTGCTCCTGAATCAAGAATACAGTAGACAGTTTGACCATTGACATTTATATTTAAATTCCACGACGACTTTTGTTTGTTATTTTCCTGGACAGTCCCTACAAAGAATCTCTCAGCGCACTCAGCCTTTTCATCATCGAGATCTGACGTTTCTAATTGTCTGACATTTTTATTTTTAAAACAAAATTTTGCATAATGACCAAAATGATTACATGACCTGCATTGTACGCTAAACGCTGGACACTTGAAACGATGCCATTGTCCACATCGACCGCATATTGATTGTTGTTGTTGACTGCGTTGATATTGTCTTCTGTCTGAATCTGATGTTTGATTCGATCGATAGCCTGAAGTTGATGGTTGTGGTGACTGACTTGAATTTGAACGTTTGAATTTTGACTGACTTGGCGATCTTTGACTGCTTCGACTAATTTGACTGCGACTTTGACTTCTGCTTCTTAATTGCATGACATTTTCCACGACTGAATTTTCTTTGACTATTCTATCCGAATCTTGCTGTGCCACGATGATTGTTTGTGCAATTTCTCTCATTCGGTTGTATGACAAATCAGGTTCTTGTAGTAGATGTTGACGTATATGTGCAAATTCTATATTCATATTTGCGATGCAGATATCTCGAATGAGGGATTCACGGAGATCATTAAATTCACAATCTCGGCTTTTATTTTCTAGATCTGTTATAAAATCATCGATGCTCTCGTTTTTGCCTTGTTTTCTTGTGAAAAAAATGTATCTCGACATTGTCAAATTTTTCCGAGGTTCGAAATATGCATCAAATTTATTTTTTACAATTTTGAGTGTGGTATTGTCTAGTTCCAAATTAAATGAATTAAAAATATCTAGTCCTTTCTGACCCATAGAATGAAGCATAATGGCGATTTTTCGCTTTTCATCTGACTTGTCTAATCCTGTAGCTAATAAATATATTTCAAATTGTTGCCACCACATTTTCCATTCATGTGCATTATTATTTGATGTATCTGACGAAATGTTTAATTTAGGTACAGATGTTCCAAATTGATGTTGAAATTGTGACTTGCCTTCCTTTCCTTCCGACGACATTGCTGACTGACTATTTCGACTGAATTTTCCGACTTCGAAGGTAAGATATTATCTTTCTTTATTAGTTCTTCACTTCTGACACCATGTTATATATGTTTCTTCAATGAAACGACAATAGACTTGATATTAATATATTAGGCATACATTATAATTTCATGACCAGTATTAAACAACGAAGAGGTTGCCAAGCAACATTAAGCATAGACACAACACTTTATTGCCCCTCATTTTGTAGTTTTGTACCCAATTTGTACCTGATTTTTACCTGCCGAGATTGATCAAACAAACCTGAACCATCCTGCCCTTGGCTTGTACTAATTAAAAATTTAGTTAAGTGCTTTGCATTGAGGGATTTTGTTAACTTCAGTAACATTATGCATAAGTGAATTACAACCATGTACCTACCAGAATAAAGCTTTTCATTTTGTATCTGACTAAAGGAATAAGTTTGTTTTTTTTCTTTCAACTTTAAGATTTCCCTATATTTCTACAATTTAGCAAGAAAA
The DNA here is from genome assembly GCA_963935595.1 of Schoenobius gigantellus. NCBI lineage: Eukaryota > Metazoa > Arthropoda > Insecta > Lepidoptera > Crambidae > Schoenobius > Schoenobius gigantellus. The sequence goes on along the minus strand of OZ012555.1, from coordinate 5,102,822 downwards.
AGCACTACAGAGTCCAGGTGAAGCTCTTGTTCATCTTCGGCATTACCATAAAAAAAATGAAGACCAAGAGCTTCCCTGTTGTCTGTTAAAAATATATCACATCTTTTATCAATACGATATAATATTGAATTTCTCGCATTAAATTTTACATTATTTATCCCACCTTTCTTCTGTTTCCTTCCCTTTTATGTCCTTTTCTACGGTTGCCTATAAGAGATTGCTGCGCAGCAATAAGGCCACCTATTGCTGTTTTTTTATATTCGCTGTGTTACGATTTCTTTATCTATTCTATAATATTATAAAGAGGAAAGATTTGATTGTTTGTTTGTATTGAATAGGCTTCGAAACTACTGAACCGATTTTGATGAAAGTTGGTATGGGGATAGTTCGAGACCAGGGGAAGGACATATGATAATTTTCCTAAGGGAAAAAAGTCCCACGAGAAAACAAAAATAACGCGGGCGAAGTCGCGAGCGGAAAGCTAGTACCTATATTTATGCAATAAAACGTTATGTATGTATGTATATTCCGCCTTAATAATACAAAAACATAAAAGTCAGCACTAACCGCCCGCCACCCACTCTCGGTTCAACGGCTGAGGAATCTTGAAAAAGGTCGTTCGCATGGTGACGCCGATCAAACCAGATACACGGCAGCGTTTCCGGGAACCAGACGGAGTGGTGCCAACTGACATCCCACGGAGATACTTTCCATTCGGCCAGTATTACTTTCGCTTTCACAACATTCTCACCTCGACTCGAAGCTGAGGAGCTGAGCGCTAATCTGAGCGCTTTTGATAAGTTGTGCTGCGGCTATGTCAAGTATTAACTATTTACCTACTGAATGTAAGCAGAATGTAACTGCTTTATCATTTCATCTCACGGATAACAAGTTTTTATGACGAAATAAAATTGTAATACTTTACTGAAACATTCCCTTTGTATAACACCCTTGTATTATAATAAGCGTTCCATATTGAATGTATAATAGAGTTTACTTATTTTATCACTAAGAATATCTTAACTATTACTTGTTGCATTAATTGCTTCAGTTAAAAATGAATAAGTGAAATATATACCAGCTGCGACTTTTGTAGTTAAAAGCTAATCCTTAGTGTAATTAGTTACGTTTATCTTTAAGTACTCTAATGAATCTAATGTGTCTTTTTTATTTTAAAGCATTTGTGAATTCTTATCTGCCTACTTCAATTGCATAATGTTCCTACCTTGTTGGTTACTTAGCCCTTCATCACACATGACAAGTTAATTATGATAAGAGTGTGGAACTTATCAAGAATTATTCTTTTTGTATAAATATGGTATTTGTATTAGCGTTTCATGGTAAGTATAAAGTTCCCTCGGTATCAGAAGAAATGTTAATGAAGCATTAACGACATGAAAATGAAACTAAAACAACCTGTAAGTAAATCATCAAAAATCCAAAATATTCGTCAGAAATCTAAGCTACTAATATAAAGTCTCTAACTTTTTTCTTTTTTAAATTGTTAATTTATTAAGTACTTGTTTTCAGTTAATAATCAGTTTAAAGTTAGGCCTTATGTAATGCTGTAAAGTTGCGAGTAAAAAGCCAGTCTTCAATATAATCAGTTTCAAGATCAAAATAAAATTTAAACATTTCATAAAAAATATTTCTTAAAAAAGGTACCTAGTTCAAAACAGAACAATAACCAAATGTATTATGGACAAAGTTATATACATTTTGATCCGCCGATATTAAAAGCACAAGATAATAAGACGCTAAAAATAACAGATTACAAAATAACTGTGCACATATAATATAATAGAACAAACAATGTTTACACACACGGGCAAACGACCGGCTAATTACCTATTTATTTACAAACATTTCGGATACAACAACATTGTATCTTGGAAGCGTTCGGCACAATTTCGATGTTTCTATTTACGTAGGCCCGGCGCTAAGTTATTTTGTTTCAACAATAGGCTAGTTGACCCTTTTTTAAAGTAGGGCTTAAAATGTTCATAATTGTTGTATTAGACCATAGCACATGAATATTATTTTTTTCGATGGCTAAAAAGTGCAAAAAATCTATTTTAAATTAAGATTTTCAATTTTGGACCGAAAACACGGTCAGCCATGATAGTCTGTTCATTATCTGTGGCAATGACGTCAGTCTTATAGTAAACAAAGCACGGGGGCGAAATAACCTCACAAAAACAATGCTTTCTATTAAATATCACAAAATATAGTAAAACTGTATATGGAACGGGACAATAGAACAGGAATATAAGACTCCAGGAAATCTGTGGATTAGACGTACCCAGTGATATAGACATGCGAAATATTTGGTTAACACTCGCTTAAAGAAATCCTGTAACTATATACTGAAATTCAAATGTATTTTTGCGAAAATCACATTAATGTAAGTACTATAACTGAATAACTCAATCTGTGTAGGTACTTCAGTTTCAACTTAAACAAAATAGAAGTTTTTAGGTTGTATGTAAGATCAAATCTGTATGTAAATTAATAAAATTTTTATCTTTCAGCTAGAATGAAAACTGACTGCAGCCGACCAACCAAATTTTAACTTGACCAGAAAACTGAGAGAAAACTTAACCATTTACGCCTTTTTGATTTAATCTAAGTTATACACTGACACTAGATGATGTTTCAAGGAAAAGAATATGTACTTATGTCCAATTGAATAATGATGTAATTGAATATTAATTAAAAAGTATGTAATACAAACAAAAATATCAGTTTCATAATGAATATATTTATCTAAACAACTTTTACTTGAATTTACTGAGTACCTAATTAAAATTTGTTGCTTTCAGTGGTTACTTAATGAGAACTATTGTGTACTAACCTGTTCTCCTCTTGACAACGAGATTGATAAGGCAGTAAAAGTTGTGCAACATAATACAAAGCAGTGCATGCTCAGCTACAACCATTGATTTACTACCAAACGTAGATAACGCATGAACGTTCGAAAAGTGGGCCGGTGAAGAGCTGCCCAATCGGGCCTCGAGCAGTTCTTTTCCATGCGTTGGATAAGCAATTTTGAGCATTATGTTTGAGAATATAAAGTTGATATTTTCTTGTAGCAATTACTAAAACGTCAAATTTAATGTGGCTAGGTATGAAATGATGTAACTGCACACGGTTGTACTTCAAATAGTTGCCGTAATAATAAAGAATAAGGTTGAATTCGATAAATACGGTACTTTCTTTATGGTAATTTTAATTCGGGTGTGCATATTCAACTACCTATTTAACAGCGTACAAATGTATAGTCGATTAGGTGACAGATTTCAAGCGCGTTTTTGTATGAAGTGCTCTATCTACGTTTGGTAGTAAATCAATGGTCACAACATCAAAATGTGACCCGTCAACTAGAACAACATTATGTCAACAAAATAACTCAAGTATTCATATACCAAAGCACCATAGAAGTAAATAGGTCCAGTTTGGTAAAACTGAAAGATGTTATATCTTCACTGATTAAACCTGCTGGCCACCATGGCTGGTAAATTTCAGAACAGCTTACGCAAGAATATGCAAGTTATCCATTTTAAAGCCGTATACAAATATATTAAATGTGATTGCTGTGTTGTCAGCCTGTGCTCTTCTTAATTTACAAGACCCTTCTTATTAAATAAATAATATAAAGAATTTTTTTTCTTTACTTTATACATAACTCACATCTAAAGATGACATAATAAATTTTTGTACTACATTAGTCATTATGTTCTTCACAAAAAAAATGTTCTATGTTTATTTGACAATAATGACTTGTAAAGGTTTAAGTTGAATCAAAATATTTTAATTTGAAATGCATGTGTTTTATTTTTCTGTTACACCTTAAAAGATTTATAATATTTTATAGGTTTGTTGCTCATTTTTATCATTGTTACTCAAATATAGTATATGTTCCAAAAGTACAAATAGGTTGAATAGAGTTAGATCAAAATTAATTTGTATATATTGCCTTAAGGTCGCAGGTAATAAAAGTCAAAATAATAGTAAAGTGATTTATTATGAAGTAATACTTTCATATAATTTAGGAAAAATGTAGTATAGTTTCCAAAATGACACTATTTGATCAATAAGTTTTTTGACATTCAGATTGTTAGAACAAATACTAATATTATAGCTAATATTGTCACCTTTTGAGTGTTTTCAAAATGACATACTGCTAGCAACACAAAAGTATATAAGTTTTGTTTGCTTTAGCACAAAGCATCTGCATCTATACTTGAGTTAAGCATACTGTTCACAGTTTTCCGTCTTTGATAATTAACATTATCTTCAGTAAAAGAGCATGACAATTTTGTATTAATCTAATTTTATGGATACCGTTTGTTGAATAGACTATTACAGGGTATTAATCAGAAATGAGGTCACATTTTGCAAATTTCAACCCAAATCTTCATCTTTCAACTTTTATCCACATTTCATTATACTCGTAGGTGTCTGCAAGATTTCCCACCAAAAATCTTCCCAATGATGTGCATTGTGGTAGCTATAGTTAGTCTATTCTATGGTTTTATTATTGATATCTAACACCCAACAAAAGAACCATCATGTGTTATGCACTGGCTGACTTTATAGCACATGGAAGCTGTTATTGTTTATAACGAAGCTCGAACTAAAGAGCACTTCTGTATTGATGATTCGTGGTTTAGTTTTCTATGCACTTTATTCTTTCTTCATTGAAGAGGTCTTTTATTTTTTAAGAAATATGTCACAATCTGTGTCTGTGAATGTATATATATATTTCCTCCCAGTAATTTTCTTCATGCTTGACAAATGAACAACTGCCAATCTTTCTCTTTTTATGTTCATTTACAAATTCTTGCAGTACTACACTGGTATTTGACACATGATCCTGATGTTTTCTTTTCAACATTTCTCTTGAAGTAAATATTTTTAGTGTTTATTTGACTTTTGAGAGATAGAATTCTATCCAATAGCATTCAACTGCTGTACAAAATAGCTCCTCACTGTGATGGTGCAACCACACCAAAAATGCATGTTTGCAACTCTCTTCTGCCGCGTGACAATCTTGACAAGTACACTTGTAACCGTTCTTCATTATAACAGTATTGAAACTGTACTTATATTGTTTAGAGCGATACACAAAGAATCTCCTGACCATCAATCTGTCTATTTTCGGAAGATTTGTACTATCTGCTCTCACAAATCCAACATCAATGGTTGATTTTGCTATTAATACAAATAATTTACGATATTTACAAATATAATAACGGAGACTTGGACGATTTTTTGCCAGTTTTAGGAAAGAATAGTGCAAATCGACGAGTTGTCGAATCAAATTTGACATTTCTTTGTTTACTATATGATTGACGTCACAGCCCTGACCACAGGATATCAAAGCGTTTACGGCGTGAGATAAAAAAAGATTATTGCTAGCATTTTCAAATTAAAATTTTACAGCAATCATTCATTGTTATTTATTAAAATCGGTATATTGTGGAACCTTATGCCAAACACTGTTAGAAATAAACAATATTTTAATAAATTTTGATATGAGTCAACTACCCTATTGTTTTCACTGTTTGTTTCAAGTCAAGCGACACCTGCCCGCTACTCATCATCGCCGAAAACAATATTACAACCGCAGTGAGAGCGAGATGGCGCTACTATACGCAGCAAGAGCTTAGAGCATTTAAGCAAAATTTAGCATTTAGACTAATGCTCTAAGAGCAAGAGCGGTGGCTGGTTCAATATTTAAAAAAAAAACGTCGCCCTACACTAGGACTTCCTTCTGTGTCGTGGGTGCAGTTACAAACATAGAATATCACATGCACATACACCCAGACCGTAACAAATTTCTGTAGGCCATACAAAAGATTTGTCCCGTACGGGAATCGAACCCACGACCCGTTGCGCAGAAGGCGATCACTCGACCTCTGCGCTAACCGTGTCGTCGTGCCGTAATATTGTTTAAACCTTACTTTAAGCGGTCATGTTAGCCGTGTGGTAGATATTCCATCATTATCAACAGCTCATATACGTCCTCAACGAGGGGATCGAGCCTACCCTACCCTAAACTAGGGCGATTAAGCCTGAATCAACCACGCTGGCCAAGATTTTTTTATTGCAACTAAGTTGGCAAACAAGCAAACTGCTCACCTGATGGTAAGTGGTAACAGTCACCTATAATACATGTGGCTCCTGTGAGATTCGCAGCAATGCTGCAACCACTACAGGAACCACAGTGTACGCTGCCAACTTGTGACATCAGATGTAAAGTCACGGTACCCAGTAATTTCTCTGCCATATCTTACCCTTCAAATCGGAACACTGCATGCAAGCACTGCTGCTTTGCGGCAGAAATTAGTAAGATGGAGGTACCCAAGCAGATGACCCTGGTACAGAGTGTCCCTCCGGTATCCTCCATGTGCGGGTTGATCGACTTCACATACAACCTGTAAAGAAATTCTTTCTTCACAGGTGTGTGCAGGATTCCTCAAGATGTTTTCCTTCGTCTAAAAGCGTCGAATAATGGCGGGGTTCGAACCGCTACCTCCCGATTGGAAGGCGACGGCCTTACGCAGTACGCCATCGACACTTTTTATTATGATATTCCATGCTACTCGTGTAATCTGAAGGCCCGGGGTTCGACTGCCCATTTCTATTTCCACAGCACAAAATTAAACTTGCTCGAGACCTAAATACAGTTTCACCGCATCAGATTACCCTATGTCAATTGAAAGCAGAACACAGGAAAATCGGCGAGGTGTTGGATTCTGCGGCGGTGCTAAGTCCCTTTGATCTTAAAGAACGTTGGGACGCCCACATCGCCCGCTATGACTCAAGCGTGCCAGTTATTATTAGCTGTAATCGTTCTAATACCATGAAACGTCATAAGCTTACGTAGGTCTTAGCCTTTCCCTGCAGCCCAGGCATCCAGAATTACGTCATTTTATAAAATATGAAGATTTGTATATGTAGGTATCATATTCTCTGTATATTTTGAATATTCTGTCATTGCGTTTGTTGACCTAACAAGTGTGAATTTTCTCACCAATATCGCTAAGTTATTTGTGGATTCTTATAAAATTTATACTATATAACCCGTCCGACCCGCGTTTATGAAAAAGTATAATTCGTCTTCGTCTATGGACAGACTTTGGCCCATTAGTGGAATGTATGTACCTATAATGTATATGGATTGAAGTGAAGATACTAACACTAATTACTCACTTAAGATAATAAGCCTTACTTAATAATTTATTAGGGTTTTAAATTACAAATGGTCTGACGTCATTCCTGCTGTTTAATATCATTCACTTCCAAATCTTCGCCGAAGGTTTGATAAGCCAACTTATTGTCGCGCCATCGCTATAAAAAATAATTGAAATTATAATAATGGTCAATGTTCACACAAGTTCAGGCAATTTTTTCTCATCCCGCCCATAATGGAATTTCTTTCTAACATGAGTGTGCAGAATGTCGCCTTAGAAATATTTTTTCAAATCGGTAACTGGCTGACGTCAAAATATAGGAACGATGCTTTTAGGATACAAATTTAGGCAATATGTTGATAGCTACCCAGGTGGACTTATTAAACACTGTATTACCAACGAAGTCAATCTGAATAATTGTACCATGCTACTCAACATCTGGTCAGGTGGTCTAAGTTATTGTACCACAGAGATGTTTAATGGTTGAAGATCTAAATTTATTCGGTGATACACACGCCTTGATATAAAAATTCATCAGAAACACAATTTGTTTTTAACACGTTTTATAACTTTTTGAATCATTATTTGTGTAGGACGCATCGAAGGGATGAATAGGCTCCATTGATGATTGCAAACGTGAAGCCGTAGCTTTTGATTTATTAATCGTTTCGTAAGCTTATAAAGAATCTCATCTTTTAACGAAAACATACAAAATCTGTATGCTTTAAACATTGCATTTCCAACAATGCTTTAAACGTTACATTTCTAACTAAGACGACTTACTGCATTCACCAATTTACAATTGATCGACATATCTGGACGTGTTCCGGTCACGCCCGCGTTGTTTTTTATACAGTCAAGTGTTCCAATATTCTTAATGCCAGCAACTGGTTTGCCAGTTTGACGGATTAGTGCCGACTGGCGAACGCCTGGGGGCGAGTCTATTCACGCAGGCTTGCTAACAGTATTGTTCTCTAGCGCGCGCTTGCGGCTTCGTCTGTGATCGTGATGACTGGTCGAATGGTTTGCTCACTGCCTTCATTTAAATGTAACGGCATCGGCCCGGTTTGTTGGACGTGGTATTGGACTTAAAGCAATAGTCAGATACATTAATACATTGATATATGTACAATTTGGGTTATTTAAAACGTTTTAAAATCTCATATGTTCAACAGCTAAAACGTTCAGCTTAAGTTTGTTATTATGATCACGCGAAAATGGCTGAATGGCTTTGAATTAAACTTTTTTAACCGCCTCCGTGACCTAATCTTCGAGACGACCTGCTATTGTTCTGGAAGCCGGGGTTGGTTTGGTTGGTAGTTCAAAGTCCACCTGGATAGCAGTTTTACCTAAATTTGTCGCCATAATAACAATGTTGATAGCATTGTTGTGTTTCGAGAATTAAAGGTAAGATATATGTAGGTATAGCTAGTTCCTTAGTTGTTGAGTAGTAGGAATAGGTGCAGCTCGCTTCCACCTTCGTATAACGTCATTTACCAACAAGTGAATAAAGGTGAAGAACTTACCTGATGTATGGAAAAAAATTAATAGTAAATGTATGGGCTAATGTAACGATCCGTCTAAGCAAAATTTTAAAGTCCTTTTCAATAATTACTAAACAATCACTAAACATAAAAATACTAATCTCTTAATTAATAATACTGATCAATTTGAAAACACATTTTTCGTGCTTTCAATACTAAGCAGGGTTCACAAAATTTTTCTTAATTATTGAGTATTATTGACCCAGCGTGACTCCCTGAGGAACACCGACGATCAGCGCGGAACGACCCCGCATTCCGGGAACAAAGTTTCGGCAGCCCCCTTCTCCCTCTTAAATTCTGAAACTTCCAACTGTCAGAACATTTATAACACTTTAAAATATGGCACTGAAGTTACAAAATTACTTAATCGCCATCCGTGCCCGCACTCGTGTACAATCACGGAAATAGGTTCAGGTAACGTTTCGACAGCGCATAATTACATGTATTTATCTACAAACGTCTCCCTCGAAATTAAAACGAAACACGAAAAGGCTATTTCCGGTGTGATCGAGCGCTAATTAATTTCCCTTGCGGTAATTTCTTTGAACGCAGCATTTTGCTGAACTAATGCGCGGTTTCGAGTTTTGGGCGTCTGACGTTCGGAATTTTTAAATAATTCGTCCAAACATAATATGATATTTCAGAACTGAACCTTATCAAGCTTGAAATTGTTGGAAAGTTTAACTATGTGGGTATATAACCCAAGCTTCCTCACGAAGCCGGTAGGATCATCAGCTTTGTTATGGATTATAATTAAAGTGCATATAAACAGATATAAGATATAAATTTATTTACAGTTAATTACCATTTAATTACATTGTTAGTTATTACAACAGGAATATATAAATCTATCTGACGTCTGTCGTCTCCTTTGACATAACACTCATCAAACCAAATAAGTATATATTATACCAAGGAGGTGGTGCTTCGCCCTTTTCGCCACAACTATTTTCTATGTAACTCTTAAACGCAGTTAAAATTATGCCATTACGTAAAAAAATTATTGTCATAAGATGATGCAGAATAGAATACCTGCTGATAGTAGTGGTGATAAAAATCACGATACAATGGAAACATTAACAACAAATATTTTTTTAGTGTCAAATTTCACTTTTTGACAAAAGATCTAAATAAACAAAGCCTCCTTAGTTTAATTATCAAAAAGTAATTTTATCCCAAGAATTTAAGCTGCTATATTGGCGCAAGTATACTCAAGTCAAAACAATTTCAACATCTTAAACAGTTTATGAATTCAGAATTTATAAAAACAGAAACATTTACTGAACGATAACTAAAACTCTTATGATTATTTCACTTTATCAGGAGATTTGTAAGGCTTATTACCTTCTTACTTGTTGTCTTAAATCAATATAAAAATACATATTATCAGATTCTTGTAATGTATTAAATTGTGTGTACATACATAAATCAAAGTTGAAACAATTGTAAATATTTTGGCAAAGTTTACTTCTGATTTTATTCTAATTGTTTTAATTTTATTATTGGTTTAGGAATGTATTACTACAATTAATATTCCCCTATAATTAGTAAGCATGCAATTAAATCATTATTGTCATTATGAACAAAGTCATTTTAAACTAGTATATCTACTACTAATGGTTATTGTCCCAAGAACTGAACTAATGTTACTGAGGAAACAAAACCACAAAAATCTGAATCAAAATTTTTTATTCAACATAAGCTTCCACAGTCCGCAATTATTGACGATGTCCAAAACAATGTACAAAATAATCACAACATTGTTATTTACCCATATATAAGTATGTATACATTTTAAAGTGTCCGCAAAGACATGTAGAAGAGACATAAGGTTGACTACACTAAATACAAAAGAACTGTTAAGCCGCATGTTAGCTGCAGCAATTCGTGACGACAACTGTAGTGGCCCACAAGACACGCGACAGCCGCCTCGCATGACAGCGCCTATATAAATCCGCGATAACATCGACCACTTTGCCACCGCCCGTCCAATTACAACAGGCCGCACATTATTTTAGGAAAACATTAACTGTTTAACATAAAAATTTTGAGTTGCAAACGCTATGCAATTACTTTCTGTACGAAATTGCAAAGTGCTTGCTGGTGCGGTACATGGAGATAATTTGCTGGATGAGTCCATTGCCGACACTACGCGTTGCGTTGATATAGTAGAAAATTAAAAACAGTTTAACAAATCAGTTAAATTAAAACATCATCATTGCAGTCATTTACTTAAAAAAGCATCAGGCAATAAATGAAAAAATTGTAATTATTTTAATTATTGTATTGTATCCACAATTTCATCCAATAAACTATGGATTAGACGTTGAAGAGCATCGTTCATAACACTTACTAAATACGATTAACGCCGAATGTGTTACAATGTCAAACTAGTCGGCCTAAATTGGAAAGATTATGTGTTATAAGACTTTTGATCAATAGAAAGCAAACATTACTTCGATGGAAGCAATGATAATGGAACTTAAAAAGTATAGACAATGTCTATTACATATATAGTTGTTCGTTTATTTTTGTTAACTACAGCACGGTTCTAACAATTCTAAAGCTATTGGTAAGCAAAATTATTCAGAAGTAGCAAGGGATTTTTATTGTGTTTTCATTTATCGGTAACTATAGGTACAGGTAAAATTGAGGATAACAGTTTAAATTTAACAATAAATTTAGCTGATTACTATCATGAAGGGATTATTCCCGGTGTCCACCACCAATTTGTCTACCACTGGTGGACAGAGAGACAAATTATGAAATTATGTTCCGTTGTCCCCCAGTGGTGGACAGAGCAACATATTTTGAAAAGTTCTGACACTGTCCACCAGGGGTGGACATAGGAACAACTATTTATAAACATTTACTTTAGCCACCTCTGGTGAGCAGCGTCATTATTTATACGAAAACATTCTCTCTCTCCACCCCTGGCGCATGGGCTATTTGAATCAATATCTTGCCTATGTAAATTACCAGTCACCTCACATTGAATATGATGATAACGAAAGTCAAAAGGAATGGGCAATAGATGATTGAGAAATTAAATGACAACAATAATTCGGAGAAACAAACTCTTCCAGGAATAATGGAATGTTTCAGTAGATCTTTGACTCGGGACTGCCCAGTTTGGCCGCGTGATCAAAATGCTGCAGCAACAAAAAACCAACCGCCCCAGATCAAATAATCTTCCTCAGGCAGACAACAAGACGTATGGAATACAAGGACATAGAATCATATTGATGTGATATACTCGTGAGATTCCTTTCGCTAAAAAGGCTAAAAATGTTTACAATCTCTTTTAGTTCTGTCTAAAAAGAAATGTTAGGTAAATAAAATAATGTTCACGCTCGAGGAAGAGCGAGTGGCGGCACTGCATTCTAGTCTGTGCAGTGACAGCTTTTTTGGCGGCCGGCCGCATGTGATATGTCAGCTGAGTCGAGTCGAAATGTCATGACATGCTTAGAGGTTATGTGCGGGCCGGAATAAAATATAATACACAATATTCAAGCAAATAGTGATTTGCGCGGCGCACCTAATATCGGGGTGCGAAAGCCCGCTTTGTGTTGTGCAAGATGTCAAAATCGCGTGTGTGAGTCGTGGTGGCCTAATAGGCCTTTGTAGTGCTCCGGTCTCCACCGGTGGATCCACTGCAGAACTTCAGGAGCCGCGACTTCCTTCGAGCTAGCTCAGGAAGTCCACCGGCTACGGAGGAGACGGACGGAGACAATTGGAACCAAGGTAAGTAATACCAATTTTCCAAGAGCTGGTATTCGGTGAATAAAATTCAGCAATACAAGTCGGTGAAACGCCGACGTGGTGGAGTCTACTTGGGGCACCACCATCTCTTGGTAGCAGAGCGTGGTTTTTAGATTTGAGTGGTTGATTAGTATTGTACAATTAATATTGTAATCTTGTTGGTTGTCCAAATGGGCAATACATATTAATTGGTTTTGATTGCTGATTTTAAACCGACTACCAGCTCATTTGTGGACCGATCTCCTTAACTAATTGTCATTGTATATGAAAAATTGGGGTTAAATGTCTTTGTTGTTCTAGTTAAGTTCTAGCATTTACCTATATTTGATTTTGGTTTGTTTTTTCATATCTTTGTTTTGCCCTTGAATATTTTTTTTGTTAAGTTGTAAACTTATATTTGAATTTAATTTGTTGAAAAAATTTTGCTGCTAAATGACTTTGCTGTTGTTGTAATACACTATATTGCTGTGTTAAGTTTTAGCATTTCCATTTGATTTTGTTTTGTTTGCCTCTGAATATTATGTTTGTTAAGTTATTGACTTAATACTTGATTTTAATTTGTTTGAAAAATCCTGTTGTTAAATGCCTTTGTTGTTCTAGTTAAGTTCTAGCATTTACACTTGATTTTGGTTTGTTTATATATTTTGTTCTGCCTTTGAAGTTCCTCCCGATCTGTTTTATTGTCTGCGGTTGTCGGTCTGTTTGTCCGTGTATTATTATAGTGTTTATTAATTTTGGTGCAAAATGGTCCCGCCAGTCAGCCCGCTTAGTGGTGCCCGCGCGGGTGCACAAAAGATTTTGAGATGGTTTGCTAGTGCCGTCGCTTTGGTAGACCGACCAGACCGAGAACAGGCCTTGTTAATTCGGCATGAGGGAGTACCGGCTCGCTTGAAGGAATTGGAGCAGCTTTTCGTTGCTCATCAACAATATCTGCTCGACCACCCAGCCGAGGGTGCCGCTGAGTTGCGGGCAGTCGACCAATTTAATGCCGATTATGATCAGTGTTTTGAACAGGCGGATGTGATTATAAACAAGGCTCAGGCAATCCTATCCATCCGGAGGGGTGAGTCGTGCACGCCCGGGGAGGTCAAGCCTACCCCGGCCGGCTTGCTGGGCAGACTGCCCACTTTAGACATCCCAACCTTTGATGGGAACCTGGCTTCTTGGATGGGGTTCATTAACCTCTTTGATAGCCTGGTTCACTCGAGGGACGATCTGTTCCCTAGCCAGAAATTGGCCTATTTGCTCTCTGCCTTACGTGGAGAGGCTGGTGTGCTTGTCCAGCATCTACCTGTCAACGATGACAGTTATGATATTGCAAGGGCGTTGTTGACCGCCCGGTATCAGAATGTTCGCTTGCTAGCGGACACACATGTGGCTGCCATTTTAGGGCTGCCACGAGTATCGCGGGTCTCCTCATTGAGGAAGGAGATTTTGAACCCGCTGCTAAGCGCTATTAATGCGCTCAAACGACTTGATCTACCGGTGGACCAGTGGTCCTTTATTTTGCTCCACCTCATCCTCGATAAGCTTCCCATGGAGATGAAGGGACGCTTCGAACAAAGGTACGGGGGCAATAGTGCCTCGTACCTCCCCCCCTTCTCGGATCTCCTCAGATTTTTGGAGGATGAGTGTCGGATGACCGACCACTTGGATCTGGCTCCTATACCGGGACCGAGTACAGGTCGCTATGAGGCGACCCGGGCAGCGCCACGGAGAGAGCGCCGCCCGTACAAGCAGTATACTGCAGTGCGGCAGAACTCTCCACCCGGGGAGAGGCCGATGCCTTGCAAGTGTTGCAAGCGGGATGGCCATCGTTTGCCGGCCTGTCCCAAATTTGTTGGCCTACGCACCGAGGGGCGTAGAAATATGGCCAAACAGCGGAATTGGTGCTACCGCTGCCTGGGGGCCCATATGGCATCGGCTTGCCCCCACCCACGAGATTGCCACTGTTGTGGAGGGGCCCATCACCCCCTTTTGTGCTTCAACAATAGAGACACTCGTGGGGTGGTGAGAGAGAGGGACTCGCACACGGGCGGGGGCCCTCGTAGGTCACCCACATCTCCGAGGAGATCGGAGGGGCGTGCCACCCCTCCGCGGAGATTGGACAGGCGCCCCCCCTCCAGTGAGAGGATTGGGCGCCCCACCCCCCCTACGGGCGGGGGGGATCGACGCGCCGCTTATGAGGCGCCACCGCGGGATTGGGCCGCGGTTATTACGGAGCCACGCCGGGAGCCGATACGCTTCTCTCCCCCTCTGATGGAGAGACCCCGTTTGTCACGGGCTCCCCCAACTTTCGCCCATCATGGGCACCGTCCGGCCCCCCGATGCCGCTTTGATCGGGGCCAGTACGTGCCGGATTGGGACCCGCTCGAGCGCCTTGAGCGCCCTATTCCTCCGCCGCGCACGCATTTTTCCTTGAACCCCCCTTCCCCCCCGTTGCGGGGAATGCGGGGGGATTTTCATTAAACCAACTGTCGGCTGCAACCCCCCCACAGGAGCAGGTGCTGTTACCAACAGCCTCCGTACAGGTGTGGGGCCCGAGGGGCACCTTTGTTTTAGTTCGCGCCCTTTTAGATACGGGAGCTCAGGGTTGCATTGCCTCCAGCTGGCTGGTCCGGCAGTTGAGTTTGAACACATCTCCATACCTTGAATCGGTACGGGGAATCGGAGACCTGCGGATCCCGGATCCGATCGGTCAGGTTTTGTTCTCCTTCTCCCCCCACTTCTCTTCAGCGCCCAAAATTGGCGCTACCGCGATTGTTTATGAGAAGGTTGTTGGTCAGCTGCCGCAACAGCACGTTTCGCGCGCTGTCGTTGATGCGACATCAGGATTGACCTTGGCTGACCCTTCCTTCCACCGAACCGGTCCGATTCACTTATTGCTCGGTGCCGATGTTCTAGGCCGCGTGTATTGTGGGAAGAGGAGAGAGTTACAGAAGGGTGGGCTGGTAGCCTTATCTACATCGCTTGGGTTTGTAGTGATGGGACCAGTTAGGCATAACCCACCATCTCCATCGGTGGACAGTTACATAACTGTTAGCTCCACCTTATCGGATGTCCTTCAACGGTTTTGGGAGGTGGAAGAGCCACCTACCGTGAAGCGAGTGAACCCCTTGGACGAGGAGTGTGAGTTGTTCTACCAGAACAATACAGGTCGCCTTCACTCGGGACGGCTGATCACTCGTTTGCCCCTTTTGTCAGTTCGCCCCTCACTTGGCAGCTCCCGGCCGTTGGCCGAGAAGCGGCTGCTGTCCATGGAGCGTCGTATGAGTAGGAACTCCGACCTCAAACAGAAGTATGTCGACTTCATGCGAGAATATGAGCAACTGGGGCACATGTCGGTCTCGCGACTGGACTGGCGAAACGAGGAACATAATTTTCTTCCTCACCACGCGGTTTTGAAACCTTCCACCGGGAAGATACGCGTTGTTTTTGATGGGTCAGCTCCTACGTCTACCGGAGTTTCGCTGAATCAATGTCTGCATGCTGGACCGAAGTTGCACCACGAGGTGGGTGATGTATTGACCAACTTCCGTCGCCATGCCGTCGTCTTTGTGACCGATATCCGGATGATGTTTCGGCAGACTGTGATTCACCTGGACGATAGACGATATCAGCTCATATTATGGAGGGAGGATCCCAGAGATCCCATGCTGGTCTACGAGCTGAACACCAATACATACGGTTTGCGTTCGAGCCCCTTTGTGGCAATTCGCTCACTTGTGGAACTCACTGAACGTGAACGATTACGATACCCTCGCGCATCCTTGGTTCTCAAGGAGGATGCATTTGTTGATGATATTTGTACGGGCTCCTCTAGTGTCGAGGAAGCCTTGATTTTGCGAGATGAACTAATTGCTCTTCTCGGGGCTGGTGGTTATGAACTGAGGAAGTGGATGTCCAACTCACCTCAGCTTTTGTGTGACTTGCCAGACGACCACCAGCAGGAGCCTCATATTTTTGAGAATGCCAACACTCCAGATTTACTGTCTGTTTTGGGAGTGCAATACAGACCTGTCCAGGACACGTTCACCTATCGATTGGAGCTGCCAAGCCCCAAGGTCTGGACGAAACGGTTGGTTTTGTCTACAGTAGCTCGTACCTTTGACCCAAATGGCTGGATTAGTCCCATAGTGTTTTGGATGAAATGCTTCCTACAGGAACTTTGGTCAGCCGAAGTGTCGTGGGATGAGCCCCTCTCGGGCCGTTTGCTGCGAGATTGGGAGTCCTTCATGTTGTCTCTCCCCGACATTAACCGTGTTAGTATCCCTAGACATATACTGCCTAAGGGACGGTTTACGGCCAGCCTTCATGGCTTTTGTGACGCGTCTGAGAGTGGATACGCAGCCGTCGTATATATCCGGACGGTTGATGATAGAGGAGCTGTTAAGCTCCACTTGCTAATCGCTAAGAGTAAGGTTGCTCCACTTCGAACTCGATTAACGATTCCGAAGTTAGAATTGTCTGGAGCTACTCTTCTGGTTCGGTTGATGAACCACGTTGTTGACACCCTGGGACGTAGTGTGGACTTTGAGTCGCTCTTTGCCTGGTCCGACAGTCAGGTTGTCCTGTGTTGGATTAAGAACTCCGTCCACTCCCTGGAAGTATTTGTGGCCAATCGGGTATCCCAAATACAGGCCTCGAAGGCCACGTTGATTTGGCGCCACGTGCCAGGTGAAATAAACCCTGCTGACTGTGCATCACGTGGCAGCGAAGCCCCTCAGCTTATTGACCACACTCTGTGGTGGGGTCCCGAATGGTTGTTACAACCGTCTTGGCCTTCCACACCAGCTGTGGTGAAGGTACCAAATCCGGGCTTGCGTGTTCACGCTGTCGAGACTATGGCGGCTCCAGAGCGGGAATTTTTATTAGACCGCTACAGTTCTCTGGACAAGTTGCTCGGCGTGACCGCTTGGATAAGAAGATTTATTCGAAATTGTCGCCGGCCTCAGGACAAAGATTTGTGTCCGGTCCTCTCACCGCAGGAGCGCCAAGATGCTCTTTTGCATTGGGTGCGTATGACCCAGTCTAGAGCGTTTGAACCGGAACTTAAGATTTTCCGTACCGGGACGTCCAAATTGAAGGGACCCTTGGTGCGTTTGACTCCCTTTCTGGATGATAAGGGATTGTTGCGTGTAGGAGGCCGATTGAGGCACGCTAACTTGCCTTATAGATCACGTCATCCCCTGTTGCTCCCCAAGGACGGACCATTGGTGCGATTGTTGATCATTGCTCATGAAGAATGCTCATGCCGGATGTAATGCATTGACCGCGCTCCTCCAACGGGAGTTTTGGATTTTGTCAGCGCGAAGAATAATCCGATCTGTTATCTTTCGATGTCTGCCCTGCTATCGTTTACGCCCCGAGACGATGCAGCCCCAAATGGGTGATTTGCCTGCTGATCGTGTGAATGAATCGATGACCTTCTTAGGAGTTGGAACTGATTTCGCGGGACCGTTCACTATAAAAACGTCGCGACTCCGTAATGCTAAGACTGAAAAGGCTTACTTGTGTGTGTTTGTTTGTTTGGCCACTAAAGCCGTTCATTTGGAGGTGGTGAGTGCGCTCACCATGGACGCTTTCTTAGCAGCGTTAGGCAGATTTGTCTCCCGCCGGGGACTGCCTTCTCTAATTCGGTCCGATTGTGGGACGAACTTCAAGGGCACTGATAGACATATAAGAGAAGTTTGTGAATTTTTAGATAGAAATAATATTGAGATCGGATACACACTCTCCCGTAGGGGGGTAACATGGCGATACTCCCCGCCGTCTTGCCCTCACTGGGGAGGGATTTTTGAATCTGTTGTAAAGGCCGCCAAGACTCACCTTCGCCGCGTTATTGGGGAGACTATTCTCACGTTCGAGGAACTCGCGACGGTGTTTCATAAGATTGAGGCGGTTCTCAACTCGCGTCCGTTATGTCCGTTGTCTACCGACGCGAACGATTTGCAGGCCCTCACGCCGGGCCATTTCTTGATAGGCAGACCACTTAACGCCCTGCCCGAGTATCCTTATAGAGATATCAATCCCAGACGCCTTTCGCGGTTTGAGTTGCTCCAGCAGCTTACCCAGTGTTTCTGGCGCCGCTGGCACCTTGAATATTTACACATTTTGCAACAGCGCGTTAAGTGGTCAGATAAGACAAACCCACCGAGGGTTGGAGACCTCGTGTTAGTGAAGGACCCAAACCTGCCACCCTTACGTTGGCGTCGCGGACGCATTGTCCAACTTACTCTAGGGTCTGATGGTGTGCCCAGGTTTGCCGAGGTCCTAGTTGGGGATTCTGTTTTGAAGCGCGCGGTCGCTACTCTTTCTCGCCTCCCCTTAGACTGATTTGGCGGACAGTCCGGGACTGTCCGGAGCGGGGGGATGTTCATGCTCGAGGAAGAGCGAGTGGCGGCACTGCATTCTAGTCTGTGCAGTGACAGCTTTTTTGGCGGCCGGCCGCATGTGATATGTCAGTTGAGTCGAGTCGAAATGTCATGACATGCTTAGAGGTTATGTGCGGGCCGGAATAAAATATAATACACAATATTCAAGCAAATAGTGATTTGCGCGGCGCACCTAATATCGGGGTGCGAAAGCCCGCTTTGTGTTGTGCAAGATGTCAAAATCGCGTGTGTGAGTCGTGGTGGCCTAATAGGCCTTTGTAGTGCTCCGGTCTCCACCGGTGGATCCACTGCAGAACTTCAGGAGCCGCGACTTCCTTCGAGCTAGCTCAGGAAGTCCACCGGCTACGGAGGAGACGGACGGAGACAATTGGAACCAAGGTAAGTAATACCAATTTTCCAAGAGCTGGTATTCGGTGAATAAAATTCAGCAATACAAGTCGGTGAAACGCCGACGTGGTGGAGTCTACTTGGGGCACCACCAAATAAAAACAAATTAATAATTAACCATATCATCGATCTTAGCAAGCATTTGTTCTGTTGATCGATATACAGCTTAATGAATGCTGACTAGCTCTAGAGAAAGTATATATGCGAGTTTGAGGGATATTTGTTGTTCATGGTTTAGGTCGAACTTTTATTTCAGGTCTGTCAATAGTATTACTGTGATATAACTTGATGCTATCGATGTTCTCAAATAAGGATATACCAAAGATAGTAACAACATAACGAAATGCACTCCTAAACGTGAAAGCTTTAGAGGTACCCATATACTGTACATTTACTCGTATATATAAAGTGAGGCATCTAAAATGCAAAAATTAGCAAGACCCTCTTATAGTCTGCGCGTAATAACGTGTTTAATGCCACGAATATTCGATCGGTCGTTCGTTTGACCTGCCCATTGATGCAAAATCAGATTGGACCGGTTTCGAGGAACCCAGCGAAGGATTGGTGGTTCGCTGTCATTATTGTCCGCCTGACTCGGCGCGACAGGTGAAATTTTTGACGTTATTGTTATAAACCCTGAAAACTGATCATAGACGGGTATTAAAACTGTACATACAGTTAACGGAAACATTTAAAGAGTTACATTTATTTTCTTTGAAAGTCTCTAGAAATTCCGAGCTTGAACACAATTAAGCTTCCTCGGACAGCAGGCATTGACATTCATGCCAACGTTTATTTGATACTAGCTGTGCCAGCGAACTACGTTTCGCCGTATATTTTTTACCCGTTTTTGCAACATTTGTCATTGATGCTCAGCTCCTATTAGTCGTAGCGTGATGTTATATAGCCTAAAGCCTTCCTCGATAAATGGACTATCCAACACAAAAAGAATTTTTCAATTTGAATCAGTAGTTCCTGAGATTAGCGCGTTCAAGCAAACAAACAAACAAACTCTTCAGCTTTATAATATTAGTATAGATTTAAGGCGTTAAGGATGATGTAAAACAAACTGTAAAAAGTTCGATATTTTCGTGTAGATGATTGATGTAATGATACACAATAGTTTACGGATCATATACCTATAGCCTCATTTAGGTTACTGATCTGTTTCACTAGCAGTAGGGTTAGATTATCGATCATGTTCGGCGGGTAACTTTGATGATAATTGCTGCATTATAATTACAAACTTAAACTAAATTTCATATGTAACTCTATTTAATCTAAACTTAAACTCTATTAATCTAGTTTAAGGGTGTGCTAGCTCTTATCATAAGTAATAAAAGAGGAGTTTTACTTATAAGTACATTAATTTTTTTTTGAACTACATATTTGATTTAATTTATTGTTCCCTATTTTTGGTTCAATCAATCACAGTCCGTCACGATGTAATTCTGTATGTTATTAGTTCCTTAGAGGATGTATAAATTACAAGACTGACAATATCTTCAATGCGGCTGATAATTATAATTTTCATTGATATCTAGATGGAAAAGATGAATTATGTTCCTTATAAAATCACATCACGAAAAAATTTTGCTTACTCATTCCCCGTTACTCTAAGCACCACCGCTACTTTTGGGAAGATAACGCTCACCGCCTTGTCGTTATATATGAAAACTTTTATTGATACAATTTGTAATCGGGATAAAAAGACATTTTTAAAATCAAAAACTTCTAGCGTGTATATTTGACATCTGATTTAACACAATAAATCCAATATCCATGATTATAAAAATAAGTACTTATTTCTTAATCTTCTACAGTGTCCTTGGACGCGGGTAAGGCGTCAATAAAATAGATTATATTTGATTAAGAGCCTACTAATATCTAATCGCAAGACTAGGTAATCCTTGCCTTACTCTGTACGAAATCTTATCGATACACGGTTACTCCTTATTTCGCGTTACTAAATACGAATAATCATAATTACTTTAATCCTGATTAGGATTGACCCAGTAACATAATCACACGTTAGATTATGCATATCACTTCAACTCATGGATATCCCACTGCTGCACAGATTTCTTCTAAGACGAGGAGGAATATGCCTACAATATTACGCTGGCCATTATTTCGCTGGCAAAGGAACTTCGGTGGCACTGTGGACTCGGCACTCCCAATGTGTTTTTCTTTTTTCAAATTTCATATTATGTACATTCGTCAGACGCTTCTACGGTGAAGGAAAACATCGTGAGGCAACCTGCATACATCTGCGAAGAAAATCAAAGGTATGTAAAGTCGATCAATCCGTACTGGGCCAGCGTGGTTGACTAAGGTCTAAATACTCTAACTTAGGGTAGGCTCGAGCCCCTCGGTTGGGAAGTAGGTATATGCGCTGTTATGATTACGCTGGCCAGACTTGGTGTAGAGTTATGTTTTGAATTTTCATATCTTTACAGAGATGAATTTACGGTACCATTTTCGCTTCTTGAGAAAGGAAACAGCAATACATGTGAAATAGAATAGTCTAGCCTCAGAACAAAAATTTTACAATTGAAAATACCTTGAAATATGCAATGAAACACTCGCTATATACGCATGATGTTATTGTAAATAAATAAATAAACAATTGGTCAACTTTGATGCTCAGTAAAAAGTATTGTTAAGACTTATGGTGTCGAAATGATATATCCATAGTTAAATACCCTACGCATGCATTAGCTCATTTCGTAACATTCTCTAGATTTACGCTATCACCTGGTATTATGTTAATTTATTTTTGATCGTATCGCGTATGGGTTTGATCAAATTGCCTCATTTCAACTAACATTTTAAACAAGTAACAAGTGAATGTATTTTGCATTTTGGTCCTCTTGTTTCCACGCTTTAACAAGTTGATAAAACTCGTTATTTTTTTTACAATTGTACACAATAAAATATAAATAAATAACGGTACAAACAACATACGCGACTGCAAACAGATTTGGTTGTGATATCTCGCGAAATCTCTTTGCAGCCAACCTGTAGTAGGAAATATTTTACATAAAAGTACAGACGCTGTGTGTACTGATACCGTTGATGACTTATACATAGTTGAAAATCACACACAATCATTATGTAAATGAAAAATAACAATCAACTGTTTGGCTAATCAATATGTCAGTTTACCCCAATGAGTATATATAACGGAAGCGAAACATATCTCCAAATTGCTCACGTCCAGAACAACATGTGAATAATAAATTAAAAAATTACATTATAATTTGTGATGTGGGCCGATTACAATCAGATAATTTGCAGTGCTGCCACGTGGGTGGTTTGCAACAGTTATCGCCTCTTTATGTAATAACACTCGAATTCCAACTTGATGATTGCGGACTGGTAGTCCAGAATACAAGTGAGCACTAATGTAAAATTAAGAGATAGTATCGTTAACTGCTTACATTTATTCTTAAAAGATACAATCTCATATACAGTTATTGATGTACACGTAACCCATATAGTCACTGAAATCGGTAGTGTAGCATTTAATATAAGGAAATGGAATGTTCGGTGAGAAAAAATTCGGCCTGAAGCTATAAAAGGCTTTCAGTCTCAAACAAACCGCCTTAACTTATCCAGCACAAAAAGCCGATAAGTTATTGGGTGGAAGTGATTAAAAGTAGGTAATAAAATGCATTGTCCCCCATTATTGTGGAATTCATTATCGCTATGTACGATATCAGTTCCAAACAATATGATTTAAAAATTAGAACTGTTGCTAATAAATGTTTCTCAAGACCCAAAACATTATTTGCTACATTGTAAGAATTATTAAATGCTAAATAACTTGATAAAATTATACATTGATTTCGACAAAACACGATATAATACGAGCACTAATCCCATTACCTGACCGCCATGTCAATTCAACCATACGACTTCAAATTGCTAACGACACCACTCCGCCTAAGGAAACGAAAACATAGATTGACGCGTGGAAATGTTGCTCCTGCAAAATGTACCCTGTGTTCGAGTTATTTAGAGAGACTTTTTCATGGCTTGGTTTCATTCCTTCATTTATCACACCCTGCAACAGCATCAACGAATTCCAAACTTATTTTATCTGTAGATATAGTGTAATTGCCTAACAAGCAACCTTATTAAATAGTCTGAATATATTGAATACAGCTTCAATTCAGAATCAAGAAGTTCAAACTTCAGTAAATTTCTGACATAACTGTTTTAAAGTACTTAACACTTAAATAATTTAATTCATCTCCATATTTCTTTGTCAATGGGGTATCGACAGTTGACAAACAAATCTCTGTATAAAATAAAGGAAAAGAAACATTAAAAAAGGAGAATTATGTAACGAAAAAAAATTCACAAAAGTTTCCCAATATTGAATCAATAAAGCTTGTGGTACTCAATTTATTAGTATCTGAGGTAAAGACTTTAGCAATATGGTCAATTATCAAAGCTGTTAAACCGCCAGCATCGCTGCTCCCGAGCAGATCTGTGGAAACTGCGCAGACCCCCCAAACAGCCCGCAGCGCACCACAACCGCAAATTTGTATAGCTACGAGCCACAATCAAGGGCTTTTTTGGCCAAATAATTCTGGACCAGTTCTTGGTTCGTTCACCCTGCGCAGGCGATGGAATCTGCGCTGATTTCGGGACCAAAATCGCACATCGTAATGTTGTTTTTGTAACACGCTTCATTATTAATTGGATCAGTGTCCCGCCATGGGAATCGTTGTTTCCAAGGGTGCACGGCTCGAAACGCGCGTGCTTTGATCATTCTCGAATGTTTCTGTATCAAAATCAACTAGTCGTTGCGTTGAATGAAAAATTTTTAAGAGATATAATGCAACTAGTTGTTGCATTATAGCTCTTTAAAATAGAGTCGACATTTTAGAATTTCCGACATTTTCAATAACTTGAATAACATACAAAGTGAACGAAAGAATTAGATAACGTAGATTGAAAAGCAAATTTGATCGCTGAAAAAGTAACTAAAGCATTATAAACTAACACATTCAATATTCCAGGGGTGAAATTTAGTTAATTTTTGATATTGTTTCCGGAATCACTCTAGTAAATTGGGCAACTCATTGTTGCAAATGTAAGTGTTAAAAATGTTTAATATTGTTAAAGTATTTCTCTCCTCTTTTCTGATCTGTGAAGTTTTTAATTCCAAGAAAGCAGTGGCGTGCAAGAGTACCGTTTCAATTAATATTGTTTAATGAGGACTAATTGGATTTTTTGCTCTTTATTGTGCAGTTATATTTTTAATAATTCAGAAAATTTATTCTTATTACGTCGCTGTCCTTTACGGTGGAAACATCGAAACAAGCAAATGATGAAAAAGTAGAAAAAGCGAAGAAGGTACAGCCGGCTTCAAAAGTAGATTTTTTTTAATAGAAGGCCAAGCAAATGACTCCATTCCACCGGGTGGTAAGTGGAAGTAGAGTCCAAATGCGAAGATAGCTAGTGCGGGAGAGAGGTTAAACGCCGCACTAGCCACCCTCACCTTGCCGACCTGCAAGGTCTTCACGCCTCTTTTAAAGGACCCGGGATTATAGGAAGAAGGAAACACATGCGCTGGCAGAGAGTTCCATTTCTTAATCGTGCGACATAGAAATGAGTTACCGAATTTCTTGGTACGCGTTTGAATGGTAGTCACAATTAGACGGTGACAACGCAGGCCAGCACGTGTTGTTCTTAAATGGAAAGGCGAAGGTGGGATTAGTGAAAAAAGCTCTCCAGAGCACTCACCGTGGTAAAGAAGCTCTTCAGAGCACTCACCGTGGTGGAATAACAACCTTGAACCTCTGCAGCTGCGACGCTATATCGCGACGCAGCTGCAGAGGTTCAAGGTTGTTAGTCACCTCTACATCGCCAATGATGCGTGTTGCGCGCCGCTGCAACCTATCCAAAGCATCGAGTAAGTACTTAGCGGAGCCATCCCAGAGGTGTGAACAATATTCTACACAGGACCGTACATGCGTTTTGTAAGTATAAGCATTTTTTTACCATGTCACACCAACTATTAACAACACAATATAGGTGTAACCATAAAAGGAATAGCTGGTGTGACATGGTACTAAATCTACAAAACATGCTTATCTACTTTTGAAGCCGGCTGTACTTTCAGATCCTTATACTAGATATATAATATGTCAAACAAAGCTGAATATAAGACAAATTTCCTTAGTATACTCGTATTTATATTATATGCGACATAAAGTGCTTCTAATAAAGGGCTAAATCTTTCGATCCCTTTAGACGCAAAAAAACACTTACGCAAATGACTTTGTTTGATTTTTTCACAACTGAAAGAACCCGTAGACTCGAGTATTTGCTATAAATTTTAGTTTGATATCCTGACACGTTCCTGATAAAAACGGACTTAACAGACAGACAGACAACGATGTAATCATATAAGGGTTTTGTTTGACGGAATCCTAAAAACCTTTAATTACTATGTAGAATTCCATAAGTAAAGGAATGTTTATAATCAGCCCAATTGTTTTGAGTTTATTCATTACAAAAAAAAACACAAACACAAAAGTACAAATCTTTTCTCATTACAATATATTAACAGAGATAGACGTATCGCCCTTCAGTAAGCCTTCAAAGCTATCTTACTAAGATTTTTGATTCTACCGAAGTAGTGAATATCGATGTTTTACCAATTCTCTGTCTAGACGCATGTAATAATGATAGTAATCCAGACGGATATAACTCACGGAACTGTTATGACAAACGACAGTGAAATTGGCCATATAAATGGTTACTAAGCAATGAACATTTATGACGGTATATCAGTTGTTATACTGCTGACGTCAGCAAATGAAAATGGCACAGGCACGATAGACATTAACTTATCCTTAGCGATGCTTATATTACTTTTTTGCAATTCTTATGCTACATCAGCGGTCTCTGGTGCTGTGGATTTGGCAGTGACCTTCTAATCGGAAGGTGGTTCAATCCTGCCTGTTTTTCGTTTTTCGAATTTATACGTACTACATTTGTCCGACGCTCGTACGGTGAAGGAAAACATCGTGAGGCAACATCTGCGAAGAAGTCTAAAAGTGTATGTGAGGTCGGCCAATCCGCACTGGGACAACGTGGTTAACTAAGGCCTAAACACCCTAACTTAGAGTACGCTCGACGTGGGGACGAGATGAGTTGTGATGTTGATGATGCTAAATCAAAATAATCCCCTTCCCGCGGAGGCTGACTCTGTGTAGAAACTGATTTTCGAATGAAGAATGTACGACCATAAATGGTAAAAGAATCTTTATTACTAAATTATTGTATCTATGTGCATTATTGCTAATGTAAAATGTATGCAGTTAATGTGTCTTCATTTATTTATTTGCTTTGATGCTCGATAAAATTAAATATCAGCATAAGTTGGAATACTTATCAGGACTTCGCTATTAACGAGAATTCAGCAAGTTTACCTTTAAATGTGATTAAAAGTTATCTATATCCCCGTGTACAGAGGCTTTAATTAAAAATAATTGGTCACGAAACAATAATCATCAATACATGCCGCGATACAATTGTAATACAATTAAACTTGCAGATAAAAACTTAATTTTACTATCTCCTGCGTATCTTTTTGTCGGCGAAGTAACAGTAATATAAATATATAACGCGGAGATGACCTTTGCTTATGAGCTATCAGCAGCTAGAACTGGTTTGGGAACGAATTCTGCATCGCGTGCTATAAAACTGCCAAGGGACTTTGTATACATCTATAAGTAAATTAAAAGACGATTTGTTCATTTGGGGTTACTAGTTCTACATCCAAATTGTTTTAGTAGTTGTAAAGTATGCTAAAATAATATAAGATAGTTTTACTTGAAATAGTGATTCGAATGAAATGTTTGATGTTAAACTTGTATTTTATTTTTTTATTTAATCAGTACATTGACAGCCGAAGTCAATAAAATGTACACTAAACATCTCTAACTTAAATGCTAAAACAAAGTTGCTAAAGGTAACATTAATAAACTTAAAGCTAGGAGTAGGCAAGTGCCAATAATAATGAGATGTGTGTATGCATGGCATGTATGAGCGCGTGTGTGTGTGTGTGTATGTGTGTGTGTATATGTATGGATGTGTGTGTGTGTGTATTTTTGAGCCTGCATGTATGTTAGCTTTTTCACATAGCTTTACGCAAATGAGCGGTGTTGTAAGAATTTCTTTGAAATAGTAACTCTCGTAAAATACACTAGACGAAGTTCTTTCACTGCGATAATTTCTCTTTACAAAAGAATTTTAAGAGTAAGAGAGTTTTAAGAGGTGGGTAAGTCATGCTTTGAACAATACTTATATTCCGTATACAATATACGCATTATGTATTGCTCATGCTCAAAAAAACTAAATATAGATTTGACCCATTAAATTAATAACCGTGTATAATTTGATTATGATACATTACCATTAAAAAATCACTAAAACAAAACAATCATCCTTCAATTTCATCCGGTAAATATAGTTGCTGACAATGTAAGTACCCCTAAGAAGGCTAAAAAAGCATCTGAAAGGGTAAATTTGTAATTCCAACAAAGTAAGCAGTTCAAGAAAGTTCTATACCTTCATGCTATAAATTGAACAATGCTATCTTTGTAGTTTAACGAGAAAGCAAAGGAAACGAGCGTTGCCAGAATCTTCCGGATCCGAGGTATTAACGTTAATCTAAGGAGGAGTTTATTAAATTCCGGTTGTATTAAGTGAAATTGATGATAGCCGAAATAAACTTGGCATTGAAACGGAGAATTTGTAGAACAAAATGAATTTCTTGAACAAATTGTATTTCTCGATCATAAATATTTCGGTAAAAATTTAATAAACAGAATTTGTTTTACCAAGCTTATAACCTTACAAGCTTTTAGTGTACATATCGCTATTAAATGTTCATACCTCAAGAGTATGCTGACCATGGTATTGGCATTAGTAACATTGGCAGAATTTTCTGAATGTTCGTCATGATTACATTGTTTAGAAGTGAAAGGGCTAATTTCTGCATTTCCTTGTAAAGCAAATCGATAAATACTTAATATACGCTAAGAATGGACACAATACATATAAACTGAAAGAAGCCCATTGCTTGACATAGGCTTCTTTCAAGGGGATACTTCATTAACGAACTCACTACTTGGTGTGCGAAAAGTTTAAGGGCAATTCCCTTCTATAAATACGAACGCGAAAGCTCGGGTGAAAACCATGCAACATTGTTGCTTGTTAATACAGATATCAGCGACTCATCGCGTGCATAGCGTTCCGGATTAAGCCTTTTTTAAAGTAACCGCCGGTAACCAGGCAAATAAAGCCGGCCATTAACCTAACGACCGCCAGCGCATATCAAACTTTTCATAATTGACACTGTTCATTATTACCATTTGATATTGCAACACTTGTAGTGTGCTTATGGATGCAATACGAATATTGAAAATCAGCCATTATATCAGATGGCTATAAATTGTGTTGTCGTTGACAGAGTAAGTAAACCATAACATGATGAAATGCTAGAAAGGAAGCACAATTATGTGCCTCTCAACCGGTTTGTTTAGAGCTTTATTTTTTTTATTAATTATTTTTATTCTCCTATATAACTGAACGTCCGTCAGTGTTACTTTCAATTTCACGGCCAATAAACTTTTTATTGAAATCAATATTTTGTCATAAAACTGCACTGCCACAATACAATTTTCCAATTAGTGTTGAGGCACAAAGGAGGGGGTAGTTGTCATTATGTGCCTGTTTCAAAGTCATTATTTGCCATTTGAATCTATCATCTATATCTGTATGCAGTACCAATAAACTTTAAATGAAATAAAGTTATTAATCATTACAAATTTATGTATCAGTCTTTGTTTTATCGTCTTAGATTAGTCCGCCGCCATGATATCCATTTTTTTAACACACAGCAGGGAAGCTCTTGGCCTTCATGTCACCTGATGCTAAGTGACGAAAAGGCGAATACTTCTTACTTACCTCTTACTATAGAAACACAACAACGTCCTTAACTTATTAAGTAGGTCAAACTTAGGTCAGCCGGTGGCAGCTAGCTAGCCGGGCTCAGTACCAACCATACGAAGTATGTAAAAAAATTACTGCCCCCATGAGGAATCCAACCCCGGACCACCAGATAAATAGTGGGTGGTCTAAGCCACAGACCACGGAGGTAGTTGGACAATCAATGTTACCGTTTTAATCTAAAAACATTAAAAATTAATATAAAAAAGGAGAAGGAGAAAGGGATGTAAAAAAAAGAGGTCAATTCAGATGATATTTCGCTCGGGTTGGATAAGTCCTCAGTGCCCTAGTGGTCATGCCGTCAACGCGGTATGTTCAAGGCACAGGTTTGAATTCTATCCTTTCAACAGCATCGGCGCTTGGCAGATTATTGCCAAACGTTGGAGGTCCGGATGCTGTATGTCGTCGCCTATACGCCGGAGTCGTGGCGTCTATGGCTCTTTACGGTGCTCCGGTGTGGTCGGACGCCCTAATTTCGCGCAATGTCGCTCGACTGCGCCGCCCGCAGCGTATTGTAGCGATAAGAGCCATCCGAGGATACCGGACCATCTCAACCGAGACGGCCTATGCTATGGCATGTATGCCTCCGTGGGACATAGAGGCGCAGATTCTCACAGAGGTGTATGAGAGAAGGAGCGAGGCCCGCCTTAGAGGCGAAAGGCCTATGCCTATTGAAGTACAAAGTTGGCGGGAGGATGCCCGAAACCGAATTTTGAGCTTCTCCTGGCCTCTGAGGCTCCAGCAGGCCGAGTATGGCCGCTGGACAAACGATGCCCTACATCCAGTCCTTCGCGAATGGGTGTCTAGGCAACATGGCACTTTAAGCTTTCACCTCGTGCAGGTGCTGTCGGGGCATGGCTGCTTCGGCAGATACCTGCACAGAGTCGCTAGGAGGGAGGAGGACACCCGTTGCCATCACTGCGGGGCGGACGAAGACACCGCGCTGCACACATTGGCATATTGCCCTGCGTGGACAGTTCAGCGCGGTGATCTTTTGTCTGTTATTGGAGGAGATGACCTCACGCTGCCTGACCTGGTTAGAGCTATGCTCACCGAGCGGGCAGCCTGGGATGCCGCTTCCCACTTCTGCAAAGAAGTGATGGAAGCGAAGGAGCGTCACGAGCGAGAGCGTGAGCTCGATCCCCTCGCTAGTGCGATGAGACGTCGGAGGGTAGGCCGGCGACGGAGGGCTTACAATGCCCTAGTTCCGCCGTCCTAGTGGGGGTCGGCGGGCGACATGGTTGGGTACTGTGTCGCCTGCATTGCACTCGACCCCTACGACTATGGAAGCAGCTAGGGGACACTAGCTGGTCGCATGCCTCTGGTGGAGAAGGGAGGCCCGTATTTATTACGGGCCAGGCCAAGCGACTTACGCGTGCCAGCGCCCTGCGCATGCACGTAGTCGCTTCTCTTATAGCCGGAGAGGTGTTCCCGAGGGGTTTAGTGGGTAGTCGCGGCCTCGTGCCGTGTAGTCCCACACACCCTTGCCCTTACCCAAGGGGCACGGAAGGTGCGCAAATGCATTCCCCTCGATAAAAAAAAAAAAAAAAAAAAAAAGTTTGAATTCTATCCGAGGTGAGTATTTTTTTGTATTAATTTTAAATTTCTTTGAAATTTATTTAAAATTTTAGAGCAAATGCAAAGGCTTATTATTTTTAATAAAAATTTAATCGATTTTTAATTTCTTTAAAAAAATAATCAAAAATTATAAAATTAATATTAAACTAAAATAAAATAAATAAAAATATAAATCTTTTCATCATTCCTTTCACATTACTATTCTCTTCTCTACATTTTGCAGCACGAGAAAAGCAGAATAGAGAACACATTTTTTCGTGAGGACCCGTAAAGTTATTTTTTTTCGGACACACTCATTGATGTTAGTAAGAGTTAATTAAAGTAAAAAAAAATCAATACTTTTCACACTAACGCAATTTTTTCTCAGTTTAAAAAATTGTAAATTACTTATCAGAACAGAAAGTATCGCGAACAAAAAGCGCTAATCAATCGCTTATTTATTTTATTACCATAAAAACATTTTATAGCTTAACTAAAGACAAAATGTAATTTTACAACATTTTTACTGTTGAAGATGAAATTATACCCCGAATGTAATAATAAGATCGAATAAACTTATATGGCCTTGCTAAATTGGAACTCTTGACATTCTGTGCATTCAACGTAATGCAGTGTGGCTCAATTAAAAATTCAGTGTTCACCTGATTCCTTTTCTCGAATAAAACAAATAACATGTTACCTATTCTTTCTTTAAATTAAGTTGAATAAAATGTAAACTATTTTTAATGTTCTTCAAGATGTTTGGCTAATGTTTTGTAATAGGGTTGACAAAGTTGAAAGTAGGTATTAGATGTTATGATTTCCGAAGTTTGTCACTCTCATATCCTACTTTGTTCACGCTAAGAGATTGTGCGAGATTGAGATATAAATGACAAGACTTATTGTCTACTTTAAGACTTGACTCGTGTCTAAGCACGAAAACATTGAATTTTTTTTTATTGCAGAAAGTTGGCAAACAAGCAAACTGCCCACCTGATGGTAAGTGGTAACAGTCACCTACAGGGTCCGGCAGAAGTCATGACACGAAAATAAAGTTCAATAAAACACGAAAACGTACTCGAATTCAATATTTTTTATATTTAATACATTCCATAAGATTTGCAATTTATGTATGATAAACCACTTCTGGCATATGACGACCTTCGTTGGTGAGGCTTGAAGGCGGAAACGAAAACTTCGCATAGCTCGCTCGGTCACTTCCCGTGGAATTGCTGCGATTTCTTGAATTATTGCGGCTTTAAGTTCTTCCAACTTTTTAGGGCGGTGTTTGTAGACCTCTGCCTTTAAGTGTCCCCACAGAAAAAAATCACAGGGGGCGAGATCGGGGGACCTTGGGGGCCAATTGATGTCTCCTCTGCGGGAGATGGCATGGGCCGGGAAGAGCTTGCGCACCAATGCCATTGATCGAGTGGCTGTGTGGGCCGTAGCGCCGTCCTTGGAACCAAACCTCATCTAAGCCTTCCTCCTCTATTTCTTGTTTGAATTCTGCGAGTCTGGGTTGAAAAAAGTCCCTCAACATGGCCACATAGCGGTCAGAAGTGACTGTCAATGTTTGACCTCTCTCTTCGAAAAAACAAGGGCCAATGACCCCAAAACGGGAAACTGCGCACCAAACAGTGACCTTTAAACTGTGTAGAGGACTTTGATGAATCTCGTGGGGGTTTTCAGGTGCCCAGTATCGCATGTTTTGCTTGTTCACAGTTCCACACAAGTGAAAATGAGCTTCGTCGCTTGTAAGTAAAAATGCAGCCACCGGAATTGTGTCCAATATTCTTCGACAGCTCTCCACTCGAGTTTTTTGGTCCCTGGGTAGCAATTCCTAGACTTTAGCCATTTTGTAAGGATGGAATTTAACGTCGAGATGCAAAATTCGTCTAACTGATCGGTTTGATAAACCAAGGGCGCTTGCATGTTTCTTGGCAGAACGATGAGGTGACTTAAGAAAAGAGTTCCTTACAGCCTCAACATTTTCAGGTGTTCTGGCTGTAAGGGGTCTGCCACTTTTCTTTTTGTCTTCAGTAGATCCAGTTTCATTAAAATTATCTACCCAACGTTTAATTGTTCTGCGACTGGGAACAGGATCGCGTCGACCAAGGCCAAGCGTTGTGCGCAGAGCGCGCTGCGTTTTTATAGCTGCGGTTTTATAGGCGAGATTTGTTTTTTTCAAAATGGCGACATTTTGAAAAAAACACTTCACAACGAGCGCACGTTGTTTACCCGACCACGACATGTCGAATACTGAAAATGGCAACGTCAAAGCTACACAACGCACGCAATCCCACTCCTCTACTCCCACCACAGCCTAAACAAAAGCCCTCTACTTTCGTGTCATGACTTCTGCCGGACCCTGTATTATAATACACATATGTACACAGATTTCATTCTTGTTTCATGTTAGTTACAGCCGGTTGCACCAAGTTTTACGTTTTACGGATTCGTAAAACGTAAATTTGGTGCAACCGACCGTAACGACCAATTGCACCAAATTTACGTTTTAAAAAGTAAAAGTAACAATATAAATACGTAAGAGTTACACCATAATATAGTTTCAATTGTATTTATATTTTATCCTTTACATTTAAAAAGGTTAAATGTACGACGCGAATCATATATTTAATAGTGAAACGACCCATTTTTAGGTATTTAGTTATTACTTTTTACGAAATCGTACAACGTAAAACTTGGTACAACCGGCTGTTAGTGTGTAGGAATGACATATATTCTTGCGCAGGCCTAGCGATTATTCTTCTGGGATGATATATTATGAAGAAAGCAGTGATGCCAACTTATAGGTTTTCCCTCTAAATTTTGTCAAACCTTTATGAGATAGGATTTTTAAAGGGTTTTATATTTTTTTATCATATTGTTGACCTAGCGATACGTAACGTAATGTCATTTAATGCATTTCCTCGTTACTAAGAATAACTGTCGAAGAACTGGCACAGTGTTCAACATATGTAAACAAAAAAAAATGGATTTTCATATTTTGTCAATTGATTGCTAAGAATTGAATGAATTGAAGAACTGAATGAAGGAGCGTCGGTGGCGCTGTGGACTCGGCACTTGCCTTCCAATCGGGAGGTCGGGGTTCGAGACCCGCCATGTACCAATGTGTTTTTCGTTTCGAATTTCATATATGTACATTTGTCTGATGCTCCTACGGTGAAGGAAAACATCGTGAGGCAACCTGCATACATCTGCGAAGAGATTCAATGGTGTATGTGAAGCACTGGGCCAGCGTGGTTGACTAAGGCCTAATCACCCTAACATAGGGTAGGCTCGAGCCCCTCGGTGGGGACGTATATGAGCTGTGATGATGATTGCTAAGATACCCGTGGTAGTAGTAAAAATATTAGATGGCATATAAATACAGAATATTATAAGCATAAATTGTTTTAATTTTAGGAAGCTTTTCAAATGGTTGTAACGTTATTATTGGGCTTTTACATAAACTCGGGTGTAATTTTTTCTGGGTTGGTGACACTGAAGGTAGACAACACGTGTACAGGAAAGGGAAGCCGTTTAGTAGGTTCTTTTCAAATCATACTTTCGCATCTAATTAGTATTAGGTGGTTTCTAAGATTTCATTTCATTTATTTTGCTTTTTTTTGATGTTCGAACAACTCAAAGTAAATACAAACTCTGACCCTGCAAACTTTTAAATGTTTGCCCTTGTGGTTTAATAGTCATCGTAAAAAGACAAACAGCACTATTCACCATAGATAACTGTAGTATCCAGCCATTCCCCAAATGAGTC
Source organism: Schoenobius gigantellus (assembly GCA_963935595.1). Taxonomy (NCBI): domain Eukaryota; kingdom Metazoa; phylum Arthropoda; class Insecta; order Lepidoptera; family Crambidae; genus Schoenobius; species Schoenobius gigantellus. The sequence continues at coordinate 5,068,162 of OZ012555.1, read as the reverse complement.
AGTGATCTCGATACACGATTGTATATCACTTCATATCTGTACTCGTAAATAAAAAATTATCCTCTCCGATACGTGTCACTCACCGAGACGAGCTAATTAAATACTCGATATTATCTCCAACAGATGTTTGACACAGCACGATTATATCTCCAGTCCCACGTCGCTCGCTAGCTGAGCTGCCGCTGAACAATTTGTATCTTTAACATCCCAATAATAGAGTTCAAAGTATGAATCTGTTTCTAGACTTTCTAAACACACCACTGTTTACGTTGCTCGACAAAATCCAAACAGCTCTTAGAGCATTTATTGGAAACTTATTAATGCATAAACCACTTATGCTTACTTACTTTATAAGTTAAATGCTTTAACACTCTCGGGATTTCAGATAATTGCCATTGCTTAAGATATTGAATTTTGAATATATCGCCATTTAAGCAATAATGACGGGTATCCTATAGACGGAAAAAGTAGTTTCACCACTGTGACTCTACCTAGGTTGGTATACATTTTCATTCAAATCTGCAGACATTGAGCGTATCAGACACGTGCCGTGACAGAGTGTATTCACATCTGCCGTACAGACAGGGCAGACAATTGTTGGATGGAGGTGAAAATGTTGAAGACGAAGAAGTGAAGTGTGTGCGTGTCTGCCACGTTACGTGCTGCTTCATGCTGGTAGATGTGAATAATGCTTAAGTCGAGAAATAAATAGAAAAAAATCTGTAAAAATGGAATGTGAGCGTGCAACACTTGTCACAGATATGCGTAGCTCCGCCTTACCTTTATTTGTTTTTCGAATTGAATAGCATAACTTTTTTACTGAGTGAGACTCTGCTGTTCAGGTCTAATCTTCTAGATAAGGCTTTAAGTTCCTTTCGGATGCCTATTTCGCCCCTTACAAGGGTCTGGATGGCACAATAGTGAAGGGTTAATATCTCCTGCCATGGTAGATTTCTTTCTTTGCCATCGGATATTCTGCCGTCTACGTTGGGAGGAGAGCGGCATCAGGATCTCCCTGCAACTGATAACAACATTTAAATTCCCAGATAATTTTAAAAGCATATTCTCTGATTTTCTTTTAAGAAATATGATTGCAATAGCTGCTGTTTATGTTATTGTCATTCAAACATATTAAAAACGGTCTCAAAAAGTAAACGTCTGTTTTATTAAAATGTAGGAAGATTAAACCTATACATATATTTCATCTCAACTAATATATTTAGATTCCGAATTTAAATGAGTTGCCTAGAGAACGTGCGACATAACTAACTCCCGACATACTGAATATCAGGCAGACGCAGTCACGGCAAACAGCTAGTACGAGTATAATACAAATGACATAGATTTTAGATTCGTCTCTATTTTGAAACGGGTCAAACTAAAAATACACAATAAACATTTGCCGACTGTAAACTATTTAAAGAAGAACTTTTTTCCATTGAAAATAGCCAATGGAAACAAAGCTCCCGCGCTAAGAAAACATGATGAAAAACTAAAATCGTAGAAGTTATTTCCGCCAAGAGTACAACCAACAGCACGTGCCGTGGAACACTTCCTAACTAAAGAAACGCTTAACACAATAGCTCACGGGCGATTATTGTTTAAGCTAACAATTGACTGTACGTCGCAGGTCTATGGTCGAGTGACCACCGCCGTAGTACGGATAGCAACAAACTGAATTAAGTGCAGATCCGAGAATAAAAATGTCTTATTACCATAAATTTACACCGACTATTTATTGTTGGGCTTGGACTTTTTGCAACATTAATATAGGTATTGAAAGATATGCTTACCAGACCAGCGCCAGTTTACTTATCGTTTTTGTAGTCTGTCTGAAAATTCATGACCCTGAGGATTTAGAGTTCTCATCATAACATTAACGCTATAACAAACAATAATGTTGAACCTGCCCTGCAGTTTGGGTGAGATTACTAGTTCCGCTAATAGGGAATTCTGGTGAATGATTTATTCATTGGTACCACTGGAAGGAATCAATCTTTCTGCTATAAACCTTAGTGCCTGCAAATGCGTGTTTACTTTAATTTGGTCCTATCCAAGGCATATATAACAGCCCATCATAATCCGTTTTCATTATTATATGGCATCTTCAAGTCACCAAGCCCAGTATCGTCGCAAGTCCAACTTATGATGTCTAATGTACAACATCCATATTTGAATTTTAAAAATTACGAAAAAAGTCGACGATTGTGATTGAGTTGACCAAGATCCTTTCGCCTAACCGAAAATTAGAGTTATTAAAATAATCAGACATGTAAAAGAAAGGATCAATATGTTACTGGAAAGGTTAACTACAAAATCGGTGTCTTATAAAATAAATATATATACATTAGACTAGTAATAAACGGGCGTTAAGGCTTTAAGAGCACCAACAAATGCACGTCGCATCTAACACAAAATCTAACAAACATGTGTTCTAAATGCATATAGAACACATTTTTATACAATTGTCTAAAAATACAAAAATTTCCATTTGAATTGTGTTGTCATGATGTTCTTTTTCTATTTCGTTTCTCTATTTCATCGGACACTTTTAAGCGCGGACGCGACGTCCATTTGTTGGTAGAACAATACATAAGGGATTTACTTTGTCTTAGTGTGTTCTTGTCATGCAATTAAATTTTTTTACGTTTTACTGTCATCTACATCAGAAAAATCACAGCCAATCATACCATTTGCTTTTACTAGAGCATCTAGATTTTAGCATAGACGAAGAATAATAATCATCCTTGATTTTAGTAAACAGTGAACCTTCCGGTTACCTACCTAGTTAGGTAGTACTATTGGAAACGATATTTTCCTTAGGAGCAATTATTAAATTTCATTTCTATTGAAGTTCAAACTTCATTTCATATTTATTTATCAATTTATTTAGTATTATTAAAGAAAATACAAAGTAACAAATATTGTCACCGTCTATTGGCGAGCCTCTAATAAGCTCTTCTGGTGTAATAAATATATTTTAATTTTACTATAATTTAAAAACATTATTGTTATGCTTTCTAACAAACTTTTTTAAAGAATAATCATTTGACATAAATCGACAGTACATGAATACCGTTCCAATCACATTCGAAACTAGTGAAATTCTAACTATAACGGCGTTTCCATCACAGTAAAAGTTAAAACATACATTTTAATTCAAAGTGAACTCAACAGGAAACAATGTGTATTTTACTGTTACTTCCTTGGGCTACTGTGCTCTCCGTATTTTTAAAACTAGACAGCGCTCTGTCACTAAACCAACAAAAGTGCGTGGAATTTTTCTTATGAATGAGAAACGCGGCCACTTGACACGCGACAGCAAAAACTGCGAGCGGGACACCCACATCATTTTACGAGTATTTTATCGGGCTGTTTTTACCGCGCTGACGTTTTTGCCGACCGTGCCTCTCATGCTGGATTAATGAACACATTTTTTATCACACCGTACACCTGAATACATGGAGCTTTTTATCTTGGCCATAATAAAAAAGCAATATGAAATCCTAAGAAAGACATATCGTTGTGCGCGCGGCGAACTATTTTAAATTGGGCTGCGAATTTAATAAAATTTGAATCTCCCAAATTTTATAGGCACGTACCAGTCGGATTTTATTTAAAGCTTTAAGATATTTGCGTTTGGTAGTCCATCGGCTCTTGATGCTGGGCTGATGATAGAAGGATCCTTTATGATGTGGAGTTAGGGGATATTTTTTTAAATATTATGATTGCGCATTGACAAGTGCATGTATGTATTGTTTAAGTTGCCTCGATGGACTGGTATTAAAATATCAATTACAAAAAAATAAAAACCGACTTGAAAAATACTTAAAAGTTATAAAGATTATAAATATACACACAACATCACATTTTTATTTTGAAGTCGGTGCCAAATTTTAACAAACTACATTAGTCGGTTCTTACCATGTTCTTACATTTTTTAACACTTTCCAGGAGATCATCGCTTGGCTGATTCATTTATTTATGTGAAATATTTTAAAATACTTAGGGTTCTATTTCGTAATAAAGCGTCTGGTGAATATAACATAAAAATGTCAACTATCTGTACCTGCTATCACCGTACTCATGCTAAAGTAAAATACAGGAGAAGGAGATAAGTAATTAATTAGTACCCATACTGCAAGAAAAATACCTGAGGTAAGGTATTAGTAGTTGCGTTGCGTAGTAAGAAATACCGAACTCACAAACTTAATGCTATAGAAATTTACAATTCCCTTTTTTCTAATTTTTAAAGGAACTCTCAAATCGGAACGCGCACCGGGTTCGTCGCGCGCGTCGGTGCGCGGGCGCAGTTGCCATGGCAACGGCGGCGACCGAATAACTGAGTCATTCCGCCGCATGTGGGTGCTGTGCTGTGAGCCGTTTGTTGAACGGAGAAAATCATTGACAACAAATTATACGTCATTCTTACGTCATTAAACATATATGTTGTTGGAGCATTGGTCCCCCTTCAAGCAGAAATTCATTGAAACTCGGTGTGTAAGTCGCTGCAGATCGTGATATTTTTCATCGAAGTCATTCTAGACCATTCCAGGGTAAAACTATAACGTTCTCATAATTAATTGGGTAGGTTAGGTACTCCATCCATTAGCCCAAATTAGTTAACCATTAGTGAAACTGCATGAAAACAAAAAGATGCGACAGACGGTGGGAGGGTTTTCGTCAATAATATGTAATGATTTATGTGTGATAATAATAATTCGCCACAACACACCCACTTCTGAGCATATGCACGAAAGAAAGATTCACCTCCTCCTCTTAGTATGGGGGGAGTTTAATAACGAAAAATATTTTGAAGAACTAAATTATTATCATGACGTGTCCTTAAATTCTGAAAACTTGTATTTCATGATATTTGAAATTACAAAAAGTGATAACTATAATATAAGTATTGTACACCGACCACATTTTTAATGTGTTAACTAACGTTTTTTTTATATAAGAGTTACTTCACTAGTAGTTGTTTTTTACTTATAACAAATCAGTTAGCCAGTAAGCAACTTGATATGTTAAAAAATAAATTGCACATTTATTAAGCCCGACGCGAACCGAACGCTTCATAACGGAACCCCAACAAAAAGAATCACGCTTGTCCGTTTTTATTAACATTGCATTCCGATACAGACAGAGATAAGTTTTTAGCAAAACTTAGGTCGCTCCTCTCTTTCGCTCACGCTGCGGAGAAAGAGGAGGGTTATACTTAATTGCCTCAAGATAACCTCACTTTGATTTCTTCATCAGTCAATGTTTGCCACATTAAAAAATGGTGGGATGGCCACACAAAAAGTCAGTTTAAAACCCTCACTAATTTGAGACTATTAACATGCGGTAATCGACGTAGGATAGTCTACGGAGGTAATGTTACTAGATTTATCTTTTTAAACTCGATTCTCACAATTTAATGCAACAAATATGTTCTATGAGAACTTAATTTAATGTTAGGCACTTTGGGCTGATAGTAGGCGGTACCTGTGAGGTACTTAATGGAACATTTTTAGGACCTTTCCCATAAGTTATTTGAACTTTAATTACATTGTTACTGATATTAGTATAAATGCTTTTTAATGTGTGTATTTACCGGTGTTTGTTACACTAAGATTGTGAGAAATTTGTTAAAATCATGCCCCATAGGTATTTCAATGAAGTTTCCTAGTTCACTACAACTACTTCGTTAATATTTGCCTTTGGAGTTAAAGAGATCAAACCCAAGCATCATAGCCTACCTACTAACTATGGGCTGCCATTTGCATTATTTTGACAGCTGTCATTTTCCAGTTCCTACCAAACCAACCAGCGAACAAAAGGAGCTACTTCAGACTTTAAAGAGAGAAAAAAACAAACAATTTAATTTCTTTCCCAGCATTCCTGGATGTGGTCATGAAAATGAACCCATAACCGATTGCAATAAAACTTTATGGTACGCGCATACGCAAGCCGGCACCAATGGCCGCGGTACGTTGAGCTTCGTACCCTGTGTTTGTACCTAGGGCTTGATCACACTGGCGATTTTCGGGCGAGTTTGAAGCTAGGGAAAGCTTAAAGAGTGGCTGTATTCACGGCAATACGAACTATGCAACGGTAATTTCTTTGTTATTAAAACTGTGTTTCCTACCATTTTTTGTCGCTCAAATTACCACAAAGGTTGCTAACAAGCTTTTGGGCCGTCTGATGAGATCTTGGAGTATCCTTCTCAAGCTATTTGAAAATCTTATGCTATAGTTCTTTTAAAACCCCAAGAAGGAAACTCATTCTACAACCTTAACTAGCATGAAAGAAAATTTTTCGGAAGTAGCACAGCACAAGACCATTTTACGAGCCAACGGCGAGCTCTCTGCTAAGAGCAGTGTTATAAAAGCAGTACTTCGACATAATAAAATATGCCACTGCCTCTTTATTATGACGAACAACAGCAACACATATTATAAAATAAAAGAATGAAGAAACCGACTGCGTGGTTCAGTAGTTGAGACTACGGAGATTACCGGGCATTAATCGTGAGGTCCGGGCTTCTATTTCCTAAGGGAGCAGGAGATTTTCTGCTTAGTTTGCTCGGAGGTAGGGCATTTGAGCCCGCCTGGCTAGCTACCATCGTCTTATCTAAGTTTGTCGTAATATAACATAATAACAATATTAATAGTATTGTGTGTTAAGGAGTCCAGGTGAAGCTCACTTCCACCTTCAACCTTACTGTCATTTACCATCTGGTAAGATAAAGGTTAAGTGCTTCCCTTAAAATTGGGAAAAAATTAAACCGCAAATGATTTCTCCGAAACTTCCAAAGACAATTCGCTTCGCCTTAAACTCGCTCTCTCGTCGCCAGTGTGATACGACCCGAAGTCTAAGTGATTACGATAACTGTGGTCACCGCGTACTACATACGTGGTAAAGTCCAGTAAACGACACAGCTATATAGGATGTTCCATAAAGTAGTGCCTCTGTTAAGCTGTAGATCAACATTAGAACAGAATGAGGATCTTACCCTTCTGAACGTCTCGTTTGTGTATTCGTTGGAATGTACAACCAAAGGGAACTATTAACCAACTTACTAGTTCTAAGTATACTTAACATATTTGCCCTTTTATAACTTGGATCCCCCGCCAAGCTCCACTGGTGGAGCCTAAGCAAATTCTCCTCCTGAATCCACCCGCTGAGGTATCAAGGTGTTATGGCATAGCACCGGATATTAGAATTCCACCATATCCGGTGGATTTAAGAGGCTAAGAAAATACCTATAGATCCACTGGCTGATTCATGAGGAGAAAAGGTTAGCTGCTGGTGGATCGAGTGGACGGTGCATGCTGTTGACAATAGCCGAGAGGGTTTGATCACATCCATTCATTCCATCTCTTGTGTACACTATACAAACGCAAATAAAGTATTATTTAGCTGTTTAACTAAGTGGGGTTGCTTTGTCCATGTGTAGCAGATTTAAAATACATGTGTTGCTGGTCCTATGTCAGCGTCGTACTGTGAGCGTCGGTGGCGCTGTGGACTCGGGAGGTCCGCGGCTCGTTTCTGTTATGTACCAATGTTTTTCCTTTTTCGATTTTCATATTTACATTTGTACGACGCTCCTACGGTGAAGAATACATCCTGAAGCAACCTGCATACATCTGCGATGAAATTGAAGGTGCATGTGAAGTCGACCAATCGACCAGCGTGGTTGACTAAGGCCTAAACACCCTAACTTAGGGTACGCTCGACCCCTTCGGTGGGGACGTATATGAGCTGTAATGATGATTCATTCCATATCTTGTATACCCTATTCAAACGGAAATAGAGCATATTTTGTGGGATTGCTTTTTCCACGTGTCCACGTATTCAATAAAATCTATCTAGCTTGGGGCTGCCATAAATTCTGAACCATCGACCGGGACATTTTGAATAGAGTCTAACACACGAAACATGAACCTGACATTTTTTCAAGTAGCAACACTGATACAATGTCCTCATGTAGTTTAGTTCAACATGGTGATTTTAATACTTTGTAAGGCGCTTAACACATTGCCGCCGCATCTCGCTGCGGTGTACGGAGGGACGAAAACCGCATGCGGCTGCGGCGGCACGGAACCGTGCCACCTTACGGTTTGCTCCGTATCACCGTCCGGAGCTGCGGTGCACGACGCCCCGCATCACCGCATTATCTATGTTGAGATCTATTACGCGTATGCACGTCCTTTCTACGCAAAAATCTGTACGATACTGCGGCACAGTGTGGCATACCCCGCGGACCGCACCGCATCACCGTCCGGGAGTGCGGTGCCGTCGCGCGCGCCGCACAACCGCACGGGCATGCGGTGTGAGTGTGTTATACCCTGCGGTTTTTGTATACAAATTAAGATTCTTAAGTCAAAATTTAAAACCACAGCGCCGCACACCGGAGCGGTGTCCGGTGCAATGTGTTATGCGCCTAATATACAATTTCATAATATTTTTTCTTAATTTCTGTCGAAATATTACAAATATTAAGTAATATTAACATTCATGAAATCCAAATACAGCGATTTCTTATAAAAGGTTGTTGGAAGTTCATTGAAACTAAACATTACCTAATATTTAATTTAAAAAAAGTATAAACTCCTTTTTTTTCCTACTATATTCAAGGAAAAAAAGACAATCCTTTCACAAATTTAACATTCAAAATTACTACATAAATAAAAAAATATTAGAATATTTCAAGTATCAAAATGTATTTTACCTTCTGTAGACAGTATTACCAGAGCTAGAATTTTTGAATTTGCCGCTTTTTTCCAAACTCATGTTTCGTGTGTCAGACTTTACTTAATTTTTTTTACAAAATATAGAACCCACTTCAATAACACCAAAAAGTCAAGTAATAAAAGACTACATACAACATCACAGTTTTATATTGAATTCGCTGCTAAATTTTAAGTAACTACATTAATTTTTTATATATTTTTTTAAAAGACTTTCAAGGTGATGTTCACCTTGAAAGTCTTTTAAAAAAATACTGCTTGGCACCGACTTCAATATAAAACTGTGATGTTGTATGTATTTTGTTACAATTTTTTTTTGTTAATATATCTGTATACATATGGGAATTTGAGCCAAGGCAAACACTAGAATAACTTAAAATAAAACGTCTTTTGCTCAAAACAGTTCCAAAGGAATTATTCTCGAGCTCCTAATCTATCAGAAACCTTTCATCATCAGTTCAGTAATAAGACATGACGACTACCAGATGCAAATACCTGAATATCTTAAGAAGAAACATAAAACACGTTGGAAGTGCCTTGGAATTCAAGGGTTTCCCTCGATTTTCATGGGATGCCATCATCAGATCCTGGTTTCCTTATCATGGGACCACCCTTGGAATATCTCCTTTCCAGAATCATCAAAATCGGTTTATAAACGACGCAGTTACCCGCGAACACACAAAAAAACCGGCCAAGTGCGAGTCGGACTCGCGCACCGAGGGTTCCGAACAAACCTGTAGGTATATAAGTTTTATTGCGTTGACATAGAAGTTTGATTTTGTTACAGCTTAAAGGTATTATAGACTTGAGTATTTGATATGAATTTCAATTTAATACCTCTACGCGTTCACAGGGAAAGGGGTAGTAAGTTTAAAATTAATAAAAATATTTTTATTATATGATGTAACTAAAAATTTACGGTTTTTGCAATTTTTCCTTTATCTGTGCTATAAGACGTTACTTTGTACCAAAATTTCAAGATTCTGAGTTCACGCTGTAGGTTTTGATTCCCTTGCGAGTGTCGAAAATTTGCGGAAATTTGTGGCATAAACGGCTGTATTTTTGATTGCGTTGGCTTAGAAGTTTGATTTTTTCACAGTTTCAAGAGACAGTAGACTTGAGTATTTGATATAAATTTCAGCTTGATACCTCCACGCGTTCCTGAGAAATGGGTCTTGACAGACAGATAGACAGACGGACGGACAACCAAGTGATCCTATAAGGGTTCCGTTTTTTCCTTTCGAGGTTCAGGCCCCTAAAAAATATACAGTCGAAATGAGAAACCTCCTTTTTTGAAGTCTGTTAAAAAGGTTATACAATGGAATGGATTTCAAAAGCGCAATGAATGATAATATAACAAAAAACTATATTAAAAAATAGGACTTGTACTTCGATACGAACTTTCAAGTTTCATTTTTAGTAGGATATTTTTTTAATTAAATAAAATGTTCAATTAAACCAACAATAAAACAAAAAATACGAGTACATGCTTATTCTCAGCGTTATCTCTCTTTTTCAATGTTCGCGTTCTCGATATATCACTTTTCTTTGTCCATTCATATTTTTCCGAGGTTCTGACTTTTTGAAGCGCTAATAGTGATCAACTCGTGTAGGTATACCTACCCACCTAGCTCCCAGACCGGGACAAATGAGTTATTGACGGGGACACCGGGACATAACGCTACAAACCGGGACATGTCCCGGTGTACCGGGACGTATGGCAGCCCTACTAGCTGTGAATTCGGTTACTAGCGATAGGCATTTTATACTGACATACCCATATACAGAATGTTATGCAACCGCTTTCGAAAAAAGAGAACACAATTCTTAGTGTTGCCCAAAATCGGTCTGGGTCTTGCAGTCTTGCGAGACTCTTGCTGCAAGACCGAGATAAAGACCAACACCTTGACCATGCAAGATTTTAGCAAGACTCTTGGCACAGAATAAATAATAGTACTAAAGTACAGAAGGATCACTCTCGAAGAAAAGCCAAGTTTAGGTATGTTTACCTACTCTTACGACCTTCATCTGACTGCATGGGAAATTAAAATTTATTGCATAACACGAATTTTCCAAATTCGTTACGCTTCGCTGACCCGATACCGATTTAGCGATAAGAGCGCCGGGTTCCCACTCACCGATGTGCAGTTATCGTTACAGAAATTACCGAGAAAAATCTAAATTATTACGTGCGACGCGGCCAGCGTTCGAGCCGAGCGGCAACCTTTGCCATACACTGGCCCGGCCGGTGCGCCGGCCAAACGTACCTAAAACCGAAGTGAAACCCCCCTGCTCTTGGCAAACCTTGCATGGGTCAGTCTTGCTCATGGTCTTGCTACAATTAGGCCGGTTTTTGTCTCGATCTTGCAGCAAGAGTCTCGCAAGACTGCAAGACCAATTTGGGCAACACTAACATTTCTACCTGTGAAATCCCCAAGGCGATGTAAAAGGCATATAGAAGGGTCTACATACGACATTAGGCACACAACACTGGCCATTAGATATGGATCATTGGCAAAATATTAGGTAAATGAGTATTTGCCACCTCATGAAACAATATGCTTGACACTTACGTCGATGTTGCAGGAAAAGCTGATTAAAATAGAAGCTAAAGAAAATGAATGACTATCCAATTCCACTTTCTTTTGGACTAATCAGGACGTTTCTTATCCATCGTCACTGTATGTACATTAAGGATGTTCGTAGTGCTAGCAGTAAAGAAAAAAATATATCGATATCAAAATTTAAAATTATTCTAAATTTAAAATTTATAGAAAGTTGGCCTTCTGGATATTTGTTACACGAAAACCATGCAAAAACAATAGAATGGACAATTTACACAGTTAAAACATGTACGATATTTTTCATCCTAGTAACCAATCCATGTATTTTTATAAAATATCAAGTGCCATGGCTGGCGTTGTGCTGTCAAAATCTTTTATTTTTGATGAATGTGTTTGACCAGTTTGGAAATAATGAATTTTTTTATGTTTCTTCTTGACGGTTTTAAATGTTTTTTCTTTATATAAACCTTCTCAGCAATCGAACAAATACTTAAAAAATAATAAACCGAAATTATTATATACCTTGATAGTTGTTTGTTATTTTTTTCTTTTATTCCTATCATCGGACTTAACCACTTTTAATGTAGGCGAACCTATCAACGTTGGTTAATCTTCGAGACGAAGATCGGAAAAAATATGAACCTGCGCATAACGCTTTTATGTATACCGCGGTATAACATACACAAAAAGTATCGACAATGGCACGAACCAACACGTAGTGATAGTCAAATAATGAACAAGTTACTTCGACCTAAGAACTAGGACTTCACTACTCTCGAAGCTTTTCTTGGCGCGGCTAAAACAGATGTAGACGAGAACGTTTAAAAATTGACATTAGAAAAATTCATCACGACGTTTCGAGAAAGGTCTCCTTCATAAAACAAAAGAGGACTATATTTTTAAACTCCGAGAGTGCTCGCAGTCCGTTACAATTTAGAAAAAGAACACTGGTCGTCCATTTTCCAGCTCCTAGTTCAGAAATAGATTGATCCTTGCGCCGTGAGCTCAGCGCGTCGTATTTATCAGTGCAGAGTTCTGTGACCCGCCCGTGGGTGGCTTTCGATCTGAAATTCAAAATAAAATATCATCGACAATAAATAAACAACACGATAAAACCAAAAATGCAATCGAAATTAGAACAGAGTCTTGCAATTGTTTTACTTAATTCTGATAGAGATCACTAGATCTATCGAGATATGAATATATCGCCAAAGTATACTTACACACATACACAAGATATTATATCCCATTAATAGATGGTTAATGAATGTTTATACATAGCGTTAACGTAGCAAAAAACGTACCTATGAAATTCAAAAATTATCTTTTGGATAATATGCTGTTTACAGTAAGTTGTTAAGATGTGCTGAATACTCGTATATAAACAAAATAACATTATTTTAGTATTAAGTGCTTGGTGGCGCATTGGCGCGTGCGCACAGTGCGGTCAGTCCTTTTTTTTTTTCTCGGGGGGAAATGCGTAACCTCACCGTACCCGCCGTTGGCCGTTGGCTAGGCGGCGAGCGTGTGTGGGGTTCTCCCGGCAGAGTGCCAGGCCTATCCACTAAAACCCTCCGGTGTTCTCCCTGTCCATAAGAGCGCGCTAGGTAAGGTAAAGTGCGGTCAGTCCTATGATGGGTGAAAAAAATACGAAACATCTCGAGTTCCTCCGTGCTTCGGAAGGCACGTCAAACAGTGGATCCTACGCCTGATCTCGTTGAGGTTGTGTCAGCTAACCGTCCCATCGGACTATGCTAGTGAAGGAACAGACAATGCACCTGCGTTTGCACAGTCATTTGTGCCCTATAATATCTCCTGCGCAGATGGCTAGCCTCTGTTAAGATTGACCGCCGTATTCGAATATCGTTTAGGAGGACATTTGTTAGTTAATTAAACTTTAATTTTAGTTAGTTTCACTGTAAATTGTATGGTTTTTTTACATACGACAGGGAAGCTCTTAGCATTCATCTTACCTGATGGTAAGTGACGTTAAGGCCGAAGGTAGAAGCGAGCTTTACCTGGAGTCCTCAACAACTGAGGAACTGGCTATCTTACCAATAATTGTAGGAATACAACAATGCCATTAGCATTGTTATTATGGCGACAGACTTAGGTGAGACGATGGTAGCTAGCCTGGTGGGTTCAGAATCTCTACTACCAACTAAACCGAGCAGAAAAAGTTGTCCCCCCCGGGAATTGAACCAACCACTACGGCCACCACATTAGGGCCGACTACGGCGGTTCAATATTTCATTTCGATATTGTGCGATTTTTATTACCTTTTTATTATTCACACTATTAATCCAAAAGGTATAGTATGTTTTAGGTTAAAGTCTCGTCAGGAGATTCTAATCCTTACATTGCAAGCATTTGTTTGTTATGTATATGACTAGTTGTTGCCCGCGACATCGTTTGCATAGAATTCAGTTAAATCGCAAGCCCAGTTATATCACGCGTTCCCTCATTAAATTCACGATAAAAAGTATCCTATATTCTTTTTCAGGGCTTAAGCTATTACTATACTAAATTTCATTGAAATTGGTTCAGTGATTTAGGCGTAAAGGTGTAACAAACAGACATAGTAACATTCGCATTTATTAGTAGAGATTGTAACCTGTTATGCGTACGCGCCTAGTAAATAAAATAAACGACTACAAGCAACTGCTTGGGTTCCTCCATCTTACCTATTTCTGCCGCAAAGCAGCAGTGCTTGCATTGCTATGTTCCGGTTTGAAGGGTAAGTTATGGCAGTGAAATTACTGGGTACCGTGACTTTACATGTTATGTCACAAGTTGACAACGCACACCTCGTGGTGTACGTTGTCTTGTGGGGGTGTGGGGTTCTTGTGGGGGTGTGGGGTTCTTGTGGGGGTTGCAGATTTGCTGCGAATCTCACAAGAGCCACATATAGGTACTATAGGTGACTGTTACCACTTACCATCAGGTGGGCAGTATGCCTATTTGCCAACTTTGTTGTATAAAAGAAGCAAACTATCATTTCTACGTTCCAGGGCGTCATAAAAAGAAATACAGCCGCCACAGAAGAATGAAACAAAATTTAACACAGCATAATGCTGAGCCTTAATTAATCACCGAAGCACGTTTCGTCAGTGGTTGATACAGTTATGCTCAAGTTCTTATTTTTGGCGAATTTCGCCAGTTAGCCCGTCATTACCGGCGGCGGGTAGCTCATTAAAGAATATCCTCGCGGGCCCGCTGTCCGTCAATTTGGGCGCGGGCAAAAAGCTGCCCGAGTGTGGGAGCGCGAAGCTTCGAGGTAACCGTACTTCGTGTTACTGCCGAAGCTCCCGCACGAGTTTAGATTTCGCCCGCGACTTCGTACGCTTAAAGTTTGAACGACTATGAATCACCAAAAAAGAGTTTTGAAAATCACTCAAACAACCCTTGATATACACGGGCAGTATATGAAATGTGGGAAATTCTTAATTTTATTTTATCCACTGCGCCGGGCAACCGCTTTATAAATAAACTCACGGCAACTTTTCCTGGACGCAGTGCGCCCTGCTGATAAGTAAGAGATAGAAGAAGTGATAAAAAATACTTTTCAACAGCTTAACAAATGCAACCCAAATGAAATTTCAACTTTGTTGATTTCAATTTTTTTTGAAACGGTTTTAGTTTTTGTCTATGCTAAACGATCGGTTTGAGTATTATCAATTCATTACGGGGAAGCTTTGGAGTTAACCTGATTGAAACAAACAAATGATGAATTATAGACTCTAAGTGCTGAGATTCACTTGGAATGTTCAACTAAGTACTTTCCTATTGGGCTACCTAGAAAACGCGTGTTGACTGTTTTGTCATTCAGACATGTATTCAAATAGACGCCGCGACTGTAGCTATAAACAAATAAATATAAATAAATCTTCCTTCAATTATACTTACATCATCGAACATGATTATAAATCCAATATAGCATAATCAGCTCTGAAAATTTTTGCTTTGGCTACAGACCTATTGCCCTACAAAAAAAGGGATTTGCTCCCGTGGTATAGCGTCCCAGTTGTCTCGATTAGACTAAACACTCACATACAAATTCAATCACAGCAGTTGATACCAAATCGTTAATAAATATTACATTAAGTATATGCGCAGACGCACATTGCGTTTGTTTATGAAAATAATTTATTGCCGACACCTCTGCGTGTGTACTGTATTTTTATACGTAGTTTTTGATAGTTTCATGTTTTTTGATAGTTAGGGTACTGAGGCCCAATTCTACTAATAAGTTACAGCCGAATCGAAACTGAAGCGTTGCGATCAACCAATCAGAACACCACATTATCACGTCATCGAACAGTTGAATGGCAATTTACGCGCTCCCATTGGTCGATCGCAACGGCTATGTGTCGTCTGTCAACGATTTCAATTCAGCAGTGAATACAATATTTTTGGCAGCAGCTCTCTCTAATTTTTTAGCGCACAACTACAGCAACAGCACACAATCGCTTGTAACAAACACAAATATAGTGTTTCAGTGGCTTCAATATTCTTAATGCAAAGCGTTTGGATTTTGCTTTTCTCTTTCATCACTAAGTGAAAAAAATAAAAACCGACTTCAAAAACACTGAAAAGTTAAAAATAATATAAGAATAGGTACAGACAACATCACAGTTCTATATTGAACGATGGTCTCCTAGAAAGTCTTAAAATTTGTCACCGACTTCAATATAGAAGTGTGATGTTGTCTGTACCTATTCTTATATTATTTTTAACTATTCAGTGTTTTTGAAGTCGGTTTTTATTTTTTGTAAATATTTTTTATTTTTAACTTTTTAGTGAATGAATTTTTTTTTGTGGGAGAACCCTCCTCGATTTTCATGGGATCCCATTATCACATCGTGACTTTGGTGACCTTGGAAAAAATTTTGAAAATCGGTCTACAATTGGCGGAGTAATCGCTTAACATACACACAAAAAAAACATACGCATCGAATTGAGAACCTCCTTCGTTTTTGAAGTCGGTTAAACATACATAAACTCCGTTTTCTGGAAACGAGAGGTGAATTACAAATTAAATTAAGCCTAGTTCAAAATTGAACAAAAAACAAATATATATTAGGTACTTATATATATAAATTCACTCCGGTTATTGACCCGGGCGCGCCGAAAAACTGCGGTGTCTACCTTCCAGAGCGCACCAGGAGACAGTGCCCGGGCGAAGCTAATTGCATTCCAAGCGGTTTGATTTACGATCTGCAACTCCTGCAACAATGTAAGCCTTGCCTGGGAATAACATTATATTTTAATTCAACGAAAATCTCAACCAATCTTGCGCCGCGCGCCGCTCGGTTTTTTGAGTAATTTACCCAGAAATTACTGCGTACCCCGAAACGGGTATTTTAGATTATCATTTGGCTGTCATTTCTACCATAATTGGTTACTGTGATTACAGTCGAACCCTTAACGTGTGCCAATTTTTTTTATTAACTTTTGTGCTAGTTTTTTAACAAAAGGCTTTTTAAAAGAACTTTAATTCTTCTGATTTATAATTTTCCTTTTAAAAATCTATCTTTATTGGAAAATATTATATTAAAACACAACTTGTTCAACCATCTTTGATCCCAGAAATATATTGTATAGATCATAGTATTGCCTATTAACATAATAGACAAAATATATAGACTTTAGTAGACTCGTAGACTGGCTATGACGCGTCGGCGGCGCTGTGGACTCGGCACTACTACCTACTAATCGAGAGGTCCGGGGTTCGATCTTGCCATTTACCAATGTGTTTTTCGTTTTACGAATTTCATATGTACATTTGTCCGAAGCTCCTACGGTGAAGGAAAACATCGTGAACAGACAAATACCCTGCATACATCTGCGAAGAAATTCAAAGGCGTATGTGAAGTCGACCAATCCGCATTGGGTCAGCGTGGTTGACTCCGGTCTAAACACTCTAAGTTAGGGTAGGCTCGAGCCCCTCGGTGGGGACGTGTATGAACTGTGATGATGGTTGTGAAACATAATTCCCATGGCAGCCGAAAGGGAAAATTTACCTAGTTGTGTGACCGAGTTGGTCAATGGGTACCGCCTCAAAAAATATTATGATATCATGTGTCATTTCAAATCAATCATATCGTCGAAAGTTTTTGGTTGTGTATGAAATAAAAAAATACATATCGAATATTTTTTCATAACCTACATGTTGGACATTATTAGTAGATTGTTTACCAAGGGAGCAAACAACTCTTTTCAAGGTTTTTACCTGAGCGCAGCGAGGGATTCAAATTACGTCACTTGGCTTAAAAAAGTGTAGTTCCCGAGGTCAACGCTACTTTTTATCACTCTCTATGAGAAAATAAGTGAAACGTAATAGTAAGAATACACGTCTCTCTATTAACTTACATTCAGATAGGGATGATCAGACGAGACAAAGAAAAAAGAAAAACTAATAAATATAAAAAAAAACTCTCTTTGGTGATTAGGACTTTTACTGTCAATATCCAATCCACATTCTTAATTCAAATCACTTTTAGTCCCCAAGAGTTAAAAAAGCTATTTTAGTCCCTGTTCACGAGGAACTAAGTAGCTCTTTTCGAATGGATGTGATAAAATGAAATCTTGTGTGTTACTAAGCGTTTTGAGGCCAGGTGTTATCACGTGTCGACGGAAAATGTTCCACCGTCACAAGTAACGTTGCGTTTGTATTGTATCTCTAAATAATGATCGGTTCAAAGCTCCGCACACCCACGCCGTGGCCAGTTACATTTTCTTTTTTGCGCCGATTTCTTGCCGCCGATGAATCGCGCTATTTAAATGGGAGCGGGTAATAGACTATTGTAAGCATAACTTTAATCAAGCACAGATGTTCCATAGTCTATGGTTAATATTTCTATTTTTTTTTTTGCGAGATTTCAGCACCAGCGCGTCCTATCTTCATCAAACGTGTTATTCGACGATTATGTTACTTTAAGCGATGGAATTTGTTTATGAGATCTCAATAAGTATGTTTCTTTTTTTCACACACACCCAAAAGGTAGCACACCCACAACGATGATCAGTGTATCATATTAGATCAGATAAACATACACATTAGTTAATGAGTAGGTATACAGTAAAACCTCCGACGAAGATGTCAGTCACCATCATCATCACAGCTCTTTTACGTCTCTACCGCTTACCTTATTTTAGGGTGATTAAGCCTTGGGGAGAACACCGGGGGGTTTTACTGGGTACGCCTGGCCGTCTGCCAGAAGAGTCCCACATACGCTCGCCGTCTAGCCAACGGCGGGTACGGTGCGGTTACGCATTTCACCCCAAAAAAAGGGTGATTAAGCCTTAATCAACCTACTATTACATACCTACTATATACCTACTCATAACAATTAGTAATGGACTTACGAAAAATAACGCCTGGTACCATTAATTATACATATAGGATATTAGCTGTGCCCACAGCGTTGCTTGTGTGAAATTTAACTTGGCCGTAGAGTGATATTACTCGTATATAGCCTGTAGCCCTCGATAAATGCGTTATCCAACACTAACTGAATTCTTCAATTCTAACTAGTAGTTCCTGAGATTAGCGCGTTCAATCAAACATAAACTTTTCAGCTTTATAATATTAGTAAGTATAGTATAGATATTGGAATCGTTCCTCGTGGTCCCACTGGCCTATGGGACCACGCACTCATACATGTCCCGTCAAGAAACATTCATGTTCATCACAAAAAATTATTCATACCTGGATTCAAATCTAGGAACTTTGATTTCGTAGGATCGCTAACAACGAACGCAATATAATAAAATGCAAGCGCGTTTCTTCTTGTATCTGCCTCGCGAAAATCGCAGGAGATTTAACAATTGCCAAAAATACTAATGTTTATAGCGGCTGTTTCTATGCGGGCAGCTGGATGGGCTGCCAAAAGCAGGTCACTGAACCGATTACAACTAAGATCTTGGACACGCCGACCGGCCAGCGATCTAGGCATCCGATAACGCAAGACGAAGAGCTTGGTGGCGCATTGGCACGTGCGCTCAGCGAACGATTACTAAGCTTAAGCAACGTTCGCTGTGGTCAGTCCTATGATGGGTGACCAAAGTAAGAAACATCTCAAGCTCCTCCGTGCTTCGGAAGGCACGTTAAACAATGGTCCTGCGCCTGATCTCGCCCCGGTCGTGTCGGCTAACCGTCCCATCGGACTAGGCGAGTGAATGAACAGAGAGTGCACTTGCGTTTGCGCAGTCACTCGTGCACTATATCTCCTGCGCAGATGGCTAGTCTCTGTTGATATTGGCCGCCGTGACCGAATATCGGTTAGGAGGACATTAACGCAAGACTGGATCACATCTACCCAGTTTGATTCGGTCCTCAAGTGTGCATACAGCAGTATCTTAATACAATTCTTATTTATTTACAACAAAGCTCCCAGCTTTTACAAAAATAGAACATTAAACAAGTCTTGAAAAGTAAATATTCTGTGATTTTCTGTAATTGAGTCTTAAGACCTTCGGTGAATTTCATAGTAACGTTGCTACGGCAACCTTTTAACATAAGATGCTGTATAATATTTGTTTAGTGCACATGTCGTAACAAAAATTGTTAACCCTGCAGATAAATTCGACAAAATAGCTTTTTTGTAAGGCAAGGTAAGGCGGTATAATCTATTATCCGTATTCTACCGGAGGGAGTCATCTGCTTGGGTACCTCCGTCTTACCTATTTCTGCCGCAAAACAGCAACAACAAACAATCTCACAAGAGCCACATGTATTATAGGTGACTGTTACCACTTACCATCAGATGGGCAGTTGGCTTGTTTGCCAACTTAGTCACTAAAAATTAAGCTGACCGCCAAGCTCTGGTCTATCACCGGCTGTTCCATACCCAGCTAAACCTCCGGAATCCACTTCCACGTACAGCAGCCACTTATTTATCTCAACTTCAGCATGCACTTGCCTGCTCTCATTCTCCATCATCGTGCCTGTCTCAATTCCGACAGAGATCAAACTTGACGGCAATTGTCACCGATAGCTCCTCTCCCACACTTCCACATCCATTGCAACTCTTTATTCCCTAACAAATAGCTTCCAGCATCATTTTACATCACCTGAACCCTACACTTCATTTTCACCCACTCCAATCAACTTTAATTCTTTGTTTATACTATTCTTAGCCCTTCATACATTGCGCTTACTCATTTGAACTTAATCTAAACCACCAGTTTTGACTCTTTCCCGTATCTATTGGTCCTCGTCCGTGGTCATCTTTGTGTGAATATAAACGGCTACCTACCTCTAAAATCAGTGACACAGTGCGCTAGTCTAGTGTAAGTAGTGTTGCCAGACGTCCCGCTTTTGGTGGTACATCTCGTTTTTCCACCACCTCGGAATGCGTCCCGCCAGCACCGTGAGCGGGATGCCCAATTTTGCAGGCACGCATATTAAAACATGAGCGAAGGGACGCACGAGGTGGAGGGTTGAGGGGTGAGGTTGGTGACGACGCGAGCGTGACTGGATACATCAATTCACCTATTCAAGTTTGATTTATAATTGTTGATCTCATTATATCCTGCTAGGAATGGATTTGCAAATACATAAATATAAGTCTATCTTCCATTTTTACTTCGTCCCGATTTCATCGTGCCAGTCCCGCTTTTTTTGTAGTCAAGTCCCGATATTTCGAAAAATAGATCTGGCAATACGAACTGTAAGTGACTCTTCTCCTTCTGTCTGCCCAGCAGACTCAAACGATCAAACCACATATCGTATGTCCCCACAAACTCATTGTATTAAAAACCTCTGGAATCTCTCCATCCCCTATGGACAGGACGTTCGGCACCAGGAAGGTCATTTCACCGAACGTCGAATACCTGTCTTAACTCTGACGCAACCGGGTCCGTCTCGTATCATGTCAGTCAATAAAATATTTTTTCTTTTGCCTAACAGTAGCGTTGCGTAGTCGACGAATTCTCGTTTACTCGTATCGGAACCGGTTGAGACAAATGTAATCCGAGTTATTTGTCAGTAATCGCAGAAGATAAGGCTGTACAGCTGCTACTATCTAAAGAGGTATAAATATCATAGAGCAACGGTTAAGACGAAATTCTTTTCGCTCTCCGACATTTTATTGTTTGAGAGAAAATTAAGTCTCCTCTATAAAACCTTCTTAATCTACTTATGGCCAATTTCACTAACCTTGTCTAACTAACCTTGTAGCTAAGACACTCCTTAGAAGAATGCTGTCACTTCTTGTCGTTAATGAAAAAATGTGATAGCATGCCACTTAAGATCGTCCTAAGCTAAGACAAGGTTAGTGCAATTGGTCATTAATGTTTTATATACAACTAAGTTGGCAAACAAGCTGGCTGCCCACCTGATATTAAATGGATACAGTCGCCTGCAGTACATGTGGCTCGTGTAAGACTTGCAAATCCACCTCCTACAAGGACGCCAATGTACATACGTGGCGAACTTATGACATGAAATGTAACGTCACGGTAAGTAATAATTTCTCTGGCTTTCATATCCTTCGAACCGGAACACAACAATGCAGGCACCGCTGCTTGGCGGAAGAAATAGGTAAGTGGTACCATGCAGAAGACTCTTGTATAGTACATCAAGATAAATAATGGGCATAGGAAAACTCCGCTTAACTTATCAAAGACAATTGACAAAAAGTAGTAGACGTAAAGTACACTCAGGGAAAAACTTTGAGGAACGATAAAAATTCACTTCTAGTTTTGATAGCGCTGTGTATTCAGCATACGAAACCAAATTTAGTTTTACCAGCTTTCTATTTTCTAGCCATCGGATTCGCTACAAAAAAAACATTCACCGCGGAAACCAGAGCGGTACGATTGTGATAAAAAGACCACCATTAAAAGTTACCGTTCTTCTCCAGGTCACAAATAGGGAAATTTTGTCATTATCCTTTATGGCCTTGGTCTTGAATCCTGGATAATAATCAAACAAACGCATTAAAGGTCAATCACACATCGATATGATGTTGTAAAAGTAGCTTGTATCTATGTAAAAAGTTAAGTGTTCCTTTAAATTTGTTCCTGAGTGTAGTTTGGCTCTAAAAATCATTTACAATCACAAGAGCAGCTCTATATCAGTACCTATACTGCTGTTTTTGAGAATCTGTCCATATGAGAATCTGTCCTTTTGAGAATCTGTCTTTTTGAGAATCTGTCCTTATGCGAATAATCCCTAGATTTGTCGGTCATCTTCGGAAACCCGAAGTTAGTCGATTATTTATCTTGAAGTACTGTACTCTGTACTATTAATGTAACTCATATGTTAACACGTTCATGGAAACAGTAAATAAATAAAGGAAAGATTGACAGAGCTTCGCCTAGATTGATTACTAACAGAGGAACTGATTAAATCTTCTCCGAGGATTAAGATTTGCGGCGTCTGCGGTTAAGAATTGGGTAGCCTCCGAACGTTTGTAATTATGGTTTTCCACTATAGCTATGTTGACCAGGCCGATCCACGCCTCTGGCGGCGACCTTGGGCTGGAGCATTTTTTGTACAACGCTTTGACCTAATAATACAGAGGCAATGCTGACGACCGGTTAGAGAACTGCATAAGGTTGCTGTAATACAGCCAACATCCTAGGCACTATGCAGACAAGTTCGAAAGAGGAATCAAAGTATTGTATTGTTATATTGTATGTATGTTTTTTTGTAGGTAACTTTTCCTGTCTCTTCTTAGATTATGACAAGTGACATTTTGGTCGAAATTGCTGTGAAGATATACTGAAAAAATATAGGGTTGATGTAAGTAAGAGGTGTAAGAAGTTCCAAGTAACAGGTCTCTCAAATCAACCACACTTGCCTGCGCTGCACCCTACCGACCAATTGCTATGGTCCCCACCAGCCCGCAGTGGGTCAGCTTGGTGGGAGATGACCCAAATCTCCCCTATTTGGGTGAGCAAATTATAGCTGGCATGAAGACGAAAAGTTAAGAGTGCTATGCTTGAACACAAAGATAGTGAAGCAATGATTGGCCTCATTTTAATTGACTCTTTTTTGTTTTTAATTGTATACCTATGTGGCACACGAACAGACTACTCAGTGTGTAAGCGGTTACCGGCGTCCATGAATTTCGCAAATACATGACTTTTTTTACATACATAAAGGAAATTCTTGGCCTTCATCTCACCTGATAGTAAGTAACGATAAGGCCGAAGGTGGAAGCGAGCTTCATCTAGACTCCGCAACAACTGAGACTGTCAATATCAGAGATATAGCAAAAAGGCTGCCCACCGTGATACAATGCACTCCTTAAACCTTACTGTACTGGAACATGTCACCTTAAACCAGCATCTACCAATATTAGTATCAAAATATATTAAAAATTTTATTTTAAAACATTATTCAACACAAACCTTAACAGGCACCTTTTGACGTCAAAACAATTTGAACAGTATTTAATTAGCATCAGCATAATTAATACTGTTTGATAATGTCACTGACAACTTCATCTTTGTATTATGACAAGAAACAGTTTACAAAATCCATTGGAACCGAGCATACCATATAAGTCTTTATTACCCCCTTACTAATTAACACTTGCTTAAAGTGACATTTTCCATGGAAATGTGATTCGAAACAAGTGTTCAACGGGAGTGTAACTCTTATTAATAAGGGGGTTAATACATAAGTTTTCAAGTTAACTTTCTACTACGCACAGGTTGCATGGTAGAGATTGCCGCTTTGGCAATAAGGCCGCCTTTTGTTTATATAGACTCTTCTAGGCTATAATGTAAACTTTTATAAACAATGAAGATATCATTTATTCATTCATGCGTCTTAGTGAAACTGTCAACTGCCGCGTGTATGACTGTTAGGCGCATACCACATTGCACCGGACACCGCTCCGGTGTGCGGTGCTGCGGTTTTTAATTTTGAATGAAGAATCTAATTTGTATATAAAAACCGCAGGGTATAACACACTCACACCGCATGTCCGTGCGGTTGTGCGGCGCTCGCGACGGCACCGCACTCCCGGACGGTGATGCGGTGCGGTCCGCGGGGTATTGCCACACTGTGCCGCAGTATCGTACGAATTTTTGCGTAGAAAGGACGTACATACGCGTAATAGATCTCGACATAGATAATGCGGTGATGCGGTGCGTCGTGCATCGCAGCTCCGGACGGAGATACGGAGCAAACCGTACGGTGGCACGGTTCCGTCTCCGCGCAGCCGCATGCGGATTTCGTCCCTCCGTACACCGCAGCGGGGTGCGGCGGCAATGTGTTAACCGCCTTAGACGTCGTGCGTCGGCGCACGCCCTAACAGCGGAGACGAAAGCACCCACTCCTGCGCACGCGGTTCGAAAGTGAATTATTCCGGGCGCGTCGACAATGACACGTAGGCGATCGCCTCTCTCCGTGGGTCTTGTAGCCGAGATTGAAATAGTGTTCACGACTCGTCCGATGATGTAAAGCCAACATTTAAATGTGGTTTCGTCTAATGGAGTCATGTTGTGGAGTTATAGGTTTGTGAAATTGCGATAGGTTTCATATATCTATCTATCTAGATCTGTTGTAATGAAGCAACATTATAGCAACGTGCACAAAACTTCTAGATATAAAATAGAATCTACTATAAAAATATAACTCAAAAATGATGTCAGGTCACATGTAAAAAATAAATACGCCATTTGGCTTCGGCGCGTAGCACCTTAAGCACCGCACACGCACACCGTTGGTAATAGTTTTGTACGTAGAGCGTATGGCAATCAAATTATTGCGCGACCGAAGATGAGCGGCGTTAAACCGGACACATTTAGGCGTAATTTACGCCGCTAATCTTCAGTAGCGCGTTTGATTGCATTTTTGAATGAATTTAACAATTTTTTTATTAAAATATAAACATTGGATAAGATCAAATTGCTATTATTTAATGTTAAAAACATTAGGTTCAACTGTACCTATTTATCACAGAAGAGAAAAACGATTTGTGTGGTATTCATTGTAATGTTTACTAGGTCAATAAAATGAAAACATATTCAATGGCATTCGAAAGTATGTACATATAAACTGGTCGTCAAAACTAGTAATTATTTAATAAATATGTGACCTACTTATCATATCGTAATAAATAATTGAAATAACAATAACATACGAAAACACCTGACATATTAACATAATAATTGTCCATTAAATAATTTAGTTATATTGCGTGCAATACTTCCGTGATAACAATGAGAAGGAACGTAATAACAAGACTACTATAGTTTATATATAATTAAAGAGTTTATACAAAGACATTATAAGAGTAGACCAACAATGCAAACGAAATGTATGAAGTCCCCTTCAACCAATTTTGATATGATAATAGCTAATTAAATAAGCATAATTAAGACTCATCGGTAATAAATAATGTTACAATGTGATTTAGTTTTTATTACTGTTCGTTTTTTACACTACAAAACGAAGTTATTTGGGCATGTATTTTTATAACTTGACGCGCGCTCGACATTCGAATGCAGTACAAATACAGTATGAGTAGCGGCCGCCTGACCGCTGTTGTGGTTGAAGGGGGTTTCTTAGAGGCCGCGCGTATTGTCGGTCTATCTCTTATAATGTCTTTGAGTTTATACATTATTTGCGGGCAAAAAGATTATACAGGTTTCGCGTGGATGTAGGAAAATAACAACATGACGTACATTTTTCCCGTTTTTGCAACTATTTCATTGATGCTATTATTATTTCATTGAGTCGTAGCGTAATGTAGCTTATAGCCTTCCTCGAGAAATGGACTATCCAACACAAAAAAAAATGTTCAATTCAGATCAGTGGTTCCTGAGATAAGTTTAACCAAACAAACAAACAAACTCTTCAGCTCTATAATATTAGTAAGTAAGTAAGTATAGATTAGTATGATATGTATACCGAACCAAATCGGAAACTATTACAGATATCGAAAAATATTCAAGGAGGTCTCGCGACCGATTTAGATAAAAACAAAAACTGGATCTTTCGATTTTTGAAAATTTATTTTCTTAGTCTAGAATGAAGCCCGCTAGATTAAATCAATAAGGATCAAAGTCTGGGAAGTAACGACATATTACAATCTTGAGGAAAGGGATATTAAGAGGCAGAGGTCTTTCGAGTTTTCTTATACGGATTTCTCAACGAGAGGGTATTCGAAAATAAGCCAAGAACAGTAATTCGATTAAACCAGAATATCCCAGCAGAAATAACATCGGCATTTCAGGCTTTGTGTCAACGAAAAGTAATCTTCACTAAACGTTCGAAGAGTGCCAAGAGCGTGCGTGACGGACGCTATTTAGATAATATAATTTTAATTAATTATTGTTTCAATATCTGTAAATTAAAAAAACGTCGCCCCATCTAGGGTTTTCTCCTGTGTCGTGGGTGCAGTTACAAACATAAAATATCACATGCACATACGCCCAGAGCGGAACAAATTTCTGTAGACCATACAAAATATTTGTCCCGTACGGGAATCGAACCCCCGACCCGTTGCGCAGTAGGCGATCACTCGACCTCTGCGCTAACCGTAACTTTGTACTTATAATCTTTATACACTTATTATAATATTTGTAACGTGTTTTTTTAAGAATTACACGATCGATGACACAGCACTCTGTGTGACAAAGGGACCTTAACATGAACTAACGAGCGAAAGCAGCAATAAGGTGACAATGAAATGGCGAGCCCTACAAACGCATAGAACACAGGGCAGGATTATCGGCGTGCAATAACTCGTAAAGACCGCATTCCGAACTGAGGGCCAGTTCGATCGATCAATTGCAGCGTATAGACTGAACTTCAAACGTTCACGACGTGACAATGTGGCGTTCCTATTAGTTCATTGTACTATCAACTAATGGGAATCGGCTGTATTTATTTGTGGAATCACTCCTAGTCGTGGACCACTCGCTGCACGTCGCCATCGACCTAGAATCGACCAATTGGACCATCAGATGGACACACGCGATTGTATGGCATCTGGCAATACACAGTGCTGGAAGTGGCATCGTTTCTTTCTATCCGCCATTATTAGTTATAAATTATTATCTCTATATAAACAGCTAATGAACACATGAGCTTGATTTGTCCATCATTCGGCTTGATTTCTGCATAGCATAGAACCTTTGTAAGCTTTCTACTCACATAAAAAGTGATGTTTGATATTCGTAATAATGAATAAGGAGTCAAAATTCACCGAAAATAGATCGTTCATAATCGAGATTTTCTGAAAAAAACTTCTTTAAAGCTTCACATTATGTTATAGATAGACTAGTTAGGTGAAAAACTAATTAAGTGTTCGGTTTGGTGTCCAAATTATGTAAATAATCATTATCATCCTCTTCTACATATTTGTTTATAATTTTTTATACTGTGTTGGTAGCTTGTTTGCAGCAAGTTGTATTTATTACTTACCAAAAACACATTTTACGAATCACATTTTTCCACTTCTGCGACCTAAATGTTCAGTGCGTACTTCGACTTCACCCTATTTTCTTAATACTTTTATGATAGTAGAGAACTAGAGATCCTCTACGCTCATTTCACACTTGTCTGTTGTCTTGTCTTGTCTTGAAAACCAAATCCCACCAAAAACATTCTGTAAAAAACTAGCCAAGTCTCGATGGAGCTGCTTGTTTATCTCTAAAAAGTAAGTTCAACGGCCAAGTCACACAACATTAACTATAATAACAAAGAAATCGCAGTAAGGAACCTTAGACTTGGCACGACTTAGTCTAGATTTCATTACTTTTTAGAGATAAACAAGCAGCTCCATCGAGACTTGGCTAGTTTTTTACATAATGTTTTTGGTGGGATTTCACTTCTTTTTGTAGAAACGTGATTTTTGACATCAAATGAAGCGGCCCACCAAGTTGAATATTTTTTGTAAAGGCGGTATGTCGATATCTCTAATAGTTTGGTTGGGCTCTTGTGTTTTCTAATCAGGGTCACCAGGTACTCCAGATCTTCGATTATCCTAGTTTTTATAGTTTTCCCTTTATGTGGCCATTAAACCCTAACTCTGTACCAAATTTCAGCTCTCTGAGTTTATGGGAAGTACTAGTTCTATTTTGATGATCATGAGTGAGTGTCATAAATGCGAAACTTTGCTTTCGCTTAACTTCGGAACTAAATGACCTATAGACTTGAAATTTTGGAATTTAAGTATGTGATTATAGCTTACTGGATGACGAAAATTTCTATGTTCTGATCTTATCCAGAGGTTCTCAAATCTCAAATGTTCTCAAATGCAGCGAAATGGTTCCAGTAAAGGATGGTACGGCAGTGTTTGCTTCGCGCTCGACTTGGCGGAGGCACTGCCGTGCCCCCAGATTGAGAATCCCTAAGATTCCCAGTCTGGCTATCACAAAATTATTTCGAATAATAAAATAGCACCACATCTATCGCAGTGACCATTTCCAACATCTCTATATCCTCGTTAGTAGACATAGCAGAGCATGCAGTCTATGAGTCAGTGCTGATCGATGACTTCAAACTAGGTCCCATCAGCTTTCATTCATGAGTGGGCCCACAATAGTGGTATTTTCCACGACTTGTCACATTGTGCGCTCATACAAACATACACGCCCATGCTATGAGGAGGCGGGCCACTGGGCCGTACAAATTAAGGTTGAGACTTATATTTCGTAAAAAATTGCCTTAGAATGTTATCATTGCTAACGCGGGTTAAGACATAAAATAACGAAAACATGGTTTAACACTATCTAAAAATATAATTAGAAGAATTTTATGATATTGTATTTTCATTATAATCCGAAACACCTCAATGGATATTTATTACCCTGTTTATACTTGGATGATTCGTACGGTCATCCTTTACATCATTATTAGAATTTGCAAATAAGCCATTATGATTCTAGTGTAGTATTAATTTTACAATTACAAGCTGCAATAACAATAATATTCAACAAACTTTACCAAATTAATAAAATTGCTCAAATCGGTAATCGTATGAAACAATTATAGTGTACACGACAAGAAAACAAATTCGATTAAAACTACACACGATTAAGAGAGCAATAACCTATCAAGCATGACAACGCGCGGTACCAGTCAAACCAAGTTTCAACACACATCCACACTTAATGTAAATTCGGATACAGTCAAAAGTGTTACCAGCTATCGAAAGAAACTTACAAGATCAACAGCTCCATGAATGTATCTGTATCTCCCGGATTCCCATGGTGCGGGGACTCGTCTTTTATTTTTGTTAGGTGTCGTTTAAAAGAGAAAGTCATTTGGTATGCGTCCTCGCCTTTGGGGCTCAGATTAAATCTGCTGTTTGCATTAAAATGTAATTACCATTAATCTAAGGTGATCATCATTATCTATCACATATCAGGGTATTATCGTACGAGTACATCGTCAAGGTATTTCACCGCAGTTATACCTCCAAAGAGATCGAAATGAAAGCCTATATCAGTAAGTGGCCACAATCGCCTATAGTAGTTACATGTGGTTTTTTATATACATGTGGTTCCTGTAATACTTGCTTGTTGTTACTTACTTGCTTACTTGTTCCTGTAATGTACGTACGACAACTTGGATATAGGAAATAAATTCACAGCAATAGCGTCACTGCTTCTCCTACCCTTCAAACCATCCCCTTGATTGTGTAACAAAAATCTATTGCGATCGCTTTCGCATTTGACAGTCAAAGTGTATCTATCGCTGTTTTATATCAAATAGTCGGCACAGAGTCTTCTATTGACGCGGCAATGATTGGCACATTCGATGCGATCGTGATAGATTTTTTTTAGACAATAACTTCCCGCAACACAGCAGTGCAAGCACCGCTGCTTGACGGCATACTACATCAGCCAACATTGTTTATGGAAAGACTGCCCAGTAGTGGGACATATTGGCTGAACTGATAACGATGACAATGAACAATGTATCTACAAAGTCACTAAAAGAAAAAACTTCTGGTAACATTGTCACACTTATTAAAATCGCGTTCCAATGGAGTATGCATTAAAATCATAAATAAGCACAGGTGGAATTTAAGCATAAGTTTCTCATAAGCAAAGACTCAAATGCAAATTTTATAGTATGAAGTACCTACAGCAACGTCTAGTTTTCATGATAAAATTATGCACCGACGTATTTCACTGACACATAGATAAGTAGTTTCACACTTCACGTGTGAGAAAATATAGCAGAAAGTCGCGGAGAATCTGTGTTTTAATTAAGACCTATGCGCAGTGACTGCGCAGTATACTTAATATCAAGTCTACATATATCTTAGTGGATTTTCATAGTAACATTGTTTAGGAGGCATGGCTCTCCAAATTTCTTCTTTCGAACCACATACATTTTGCTATACGCTTGAATACGCCAACATGAGACTGCACTAATGGTCAATGTTACAAACTTTGTCTTAGCATGGGATAATCTTAGGTGGCATGCTGTCACATTCTTTTCATCGAAGACAAAAAGTGACAGCATACGTCTTAGGAGTTTCCTAAGCTAAGGTTGGTGAAATTGGCCATGAATGTATCAACAGTATAATAAGAAAAAGTAAACTTTAACGGCCTTATTAATAAAAATTTTACTCCTTAGATCATCTTCGGATTAGTCACTCCGTGTTTTGTCTTATTTTGACATATGACAGCCGACATGTGCGGAAACAAGACAATACACGGAGTACCTAATCCGAGGATGATCCAAGGAGTAACATTTTTATTAATAAGACCGTATGAGTTTCTACTTTCGTTGATTACTTAATATAATGAAGAAGGAACTAAATTGAAAGCTGATGTTATTGGACCGTACATCAGTAGAGAGCTGATATAGGAAAGAGTCGAAGAGGTGAGGTGAAATGTCACACTACGCGCGGACAAGTTTACCGGGGTCGACGGCCGGCGTCGCATTCCTTGCGCACGCGCATACCTGCGCCTATAATGCTGTTTGTTATTAAGAATTAATTAATGCACCTTCTACAGGTGCAGTTGTGAAAATGGAGAGCCAGCCAGCTCGCCAGCGTTTGAAACAGGTGTCATTGAGGCATTCGAATTCCATTATGGCATTCTGATGTTAATGCAAATACGATTGCAACTCGCTATTGGGACATGGTGAATATGCTGCAGCTGGGAAGGAGACCGAGGTGACAAACTGTCACGGAGGAGTTAAAATAAATTTAATGACCCTAGTTGAACTATAGATTTATGGTGATATTAATTTTAGTAAATCTCAAGTTTTCTAGATTTTTTAAGTTTTGAGGAACTACTTGAAATTTACAGATTTATGTGGTTCTTATCAATCTTACTATGTAGAATATAAGGATGAACAAAGGAAAAAAGCGATTGCTCTCAGAAAGTAATATTAAATCAAATGTCAAGTGATCAAATGTGTAATGTTTAGGTGGAATATTGTATTAATGGCGCTATAGATTGCTGACGGATCACTGCAAGATCACGTCAATATAAATTATCACATTGATTCGATTCTACATTCCGAAACACCCTTTATACTAAGTAAGTTTTTTTTTATTGTTATTCAGGACAAATAAAATTACTTAAATGGAAAAAAATATATACTTCTCTGATAAAACTCCCAATGGAGTTTATGCTCAGTAAGTGACGCTCGCAAATTTAGACTATGCTTAATCTAATTTAACCTATACTAATCTTAATTTGATAATAAATAACATTTTAACCTACTTTTATAATTTTCTAAACTTAACAAAGTGTTGAGATCCTCCTTAGACAACTCGTTTAGGATTCCCGGTAGCAGGTATTGCACTGTTCTCTTGCCATCACAGTATATTTGACAATATTTGACCTCGAAAACGGACGTCCTACATTTTATCCGATTTTCTTGTAGGTCTTACTGAAATGAATATTGTAGTAAAACTCCCGCATTTTTATCTTCATTAATCACAGATATAAATAACTCCAAAAATTGGGTAATTTTTTGACTCCCTTACCAAAAATAAAAGATTAAAAAATATATATTAACAACAATTAAATTTACAAAGTCTATTGTAATAAAACTACACAAAAAGCTGCTTGTTTTCATTAATTTGATTTAATTTTATAACGTCGAAAAATAGACTTGTCGACTTTTTATGTTTTTTATTTTTTTTTTCAAATACCACAGTATATTAGCAGCTTATATTTTTCTTCATCATAGAATAGTTTCTAATCTTTATGTATAAAAAAAACCAACGCGCAATTCCGTGGGGTAAAGTGACAAAAAAAGATTTGAACATATACCCATAATTTACCCTAAATTACCCTGTTAGGGTTGTCTATTTATGCAAGCAATATATATTTGATAGAATAAATTTATAATTTCTGTAATTTATAGAATTAAATATATAAGTTGCAGCATCTTAGCACGTTTTTGACAGTCTTATGTACGTACGCAGAAAACTTCATCTTTTTCTAGAAATTCAGAGAATTATTGTCTATTAAATAAGACTTTTTTAAATAATAGAGATTGCTTGCAGTTTGTTTGGTCTAATTCTTCTAACACCAGGAAACGGCGTGTGTGTACTTAGTTTGTAAAACTATCAATAATGAGCACAAAGTATTTTCCTGAAATCTGTTTTATATAAATCCGTTTTCAGTCGTAGAGATTTTAATTAAATTTATTTCCGATGATGGGTCACATGTAGCGTGGGAATCGATCCACCCTCGTCAGTCCATTACCGGCTAATGCTAAAACCCCATGCCTACACATGTGATCTTGAAGAACGGGGGTGAGGCACCATGGAGCCGTCACAGACCAACCATGATGCCACTTTGCCTCAGCAGGAGGTGACTCAACCTGCTGGGGGACGTTCGTTTGGGCCCCGACCGGCGAACTTAGTGCAAGGGCGCCAACCCTCATTCTAGTCAGCGAGCGGCAAATGATGAAGTTGTGGATAGCGCCATAACCGGTACTCTTCTTTCTTCGGGAGTATGCGCAAACGCTCAAGGAGATCTTGATAATAATCCTGGTGTTATGGCTGGACCATCTCAGGAAAAAGTGTTATCTCGCCTTTGTGTCTTTAATCTTCTACGTAAGATGCCCAAAGGCGCATCACTTGCCGATAGAGTGGATGCAATTCAAAATTATTTTGGCCATGAATTTATGTGCTCTTTATCTCGAAAGGAGCTTTTTGCAACTTTGCTGAGATTTATGAGTAAATGCGAGGCGTATTTCCAAAACTGCAAAAGGAATAAGCAGTTTTTTATTTTAAAAAAAAAGCATGGTAATTGGCTTAGTCAATCTTTAGTTACAGGACTATTAAAATCTAGTAGAACATTAGATGCTGACACAAAATTCAAAAGTTTGAGCAAACGTCAACAACTTCGTTCGAAACGTAAACTGGAATCAGCACTAAGAGAGGAACCTACATCAAAAAAAAATCAAGCGTTTGTAAACTCTAGTATTGATCTTGCAGACGGTAATATATTGACACCAAAAGCAGCTAGGGACATGGAAATTGTTGTCGAATCTTGCCTTGAATCGTCAGTTGCGCCAAGCCTGATATGCCAAAAAATACGCAATATTCCAAAGTCTTATACCCCAGAAGAAGCCCTAGTTTTAATGATAGACATGTGACTTACCATGGAAAACTATAATTTATTACGTTCAGGAAAGAGGTCATTCACTTTACCCGCCATATTACAAATTGCAAAAAGTTAAGAAAGCCTGCTATCCTAATGACATCCAAAGTTCAGAAAGAGAAGCATCAAATGTCTTTGCAATCTTTGTTACAGCATACATTTGAGCGCGTTCTGCAATCATGTGACGAGGCTATATCACATTATTGTGAGCAAAGAGCTGTACAAGACATAGATTGCACTTTCGAAGCCTCCTGGGAGTTTGATGGATGTTCTGGTCAAGCTCTTTACAAACAGAAGTTTACTGATGTTTTAGGAGGCGACGAAAGCGATCTTACGATACTCCTTCACAATTAAGATGTCCATACTGTAGCATAACCGCCAACCAATTTAATAAACTGGATGAAGCTTTTATTAAGCCAATAAAGCAAGATGCCCTAAAACATGGAATAAGTCCATTACACGCATGGATTAGGGCGCTAGAATTTGTTTTGCGGCTTGGGTATAAAGTTGTTGTAAAGAAGTGGAGAATAACAGCGAAATCTGAAGAGGGTAAGTTAGTAGAAGACAGAAAAAAGGCAATTCAGGCTAAAGTAAGAGATGAGATTGGTCTGCTTGTTGACGTTGTCAAACCTAATTCAGGCACGACCAATGATGGTAACTCAGCTCGTATTGCTTTCTCTGATAGAAACCGGGAGAGGTTTGCAGATATTTTAGGCCTTGAAAAATGGCTCTTGGATGGGCTACACATCATTTTGGTAGTCATTTCCAGCGGTTTGCCTATTGACCATGAAAAATTTGGAGAGTTTTGCAAAACTCTAGCATATAAATATGTTTCGCAATATGGGTGGCATCCATTAACCGTAACCATGCATAAAATTCTAGTGCATGGAGCTCATATTATAAAATCTTCCCACTTACCCCTAGCATGTTATCTGAGCAAGCCGCTGAATTACGTAATAAAACGTGGAGATATGATAGAGAACACCACTGCTGAAAAATAAATCGTCTCCAACGTCTGATTTATTTTATCGGGCTTTGGTGACGTTAGACCCTCTGATTACGACTATAAGACTTCGCGAGAGGCAAAACAAACTTCGTAAACTTCCTCTTCCACATGAGGTACTGGTATTGTTAAAGCCCGTAGCAGTAATACCTCTTTCATCTGAATCTTCCACATTAAATGAAACTGGTGAAGAATCAATTGATGCCGTAAATCAAATTCTATCAGAGTGCGTCGGTTTAAATGAGAATGATACAGTTTTTCTTAATGCAGAAGGCGAAATTTAAAAATAATAGAAATTGCTATGTTTTACCTATTTTAATTAGGCGATATTAATATTTACTATTTTTATCCTTTTTGAGTGACAGCCCTGACTAAAATATTAACATCCCCATAAAATCTATACCCCACGAAATTGCGCGTTGGTTTTTTTTTATACATAAATATTAGATACTATTCTATGATGAGGAAAATATAAGCTGCTAATATGCTGTGGTATTTAAGAAAAAAAAATAAAACAAAAAAAGTCGATCCCTATTTTTGACGTTATAAAATTAAACCAAATTAATGAAAACAAGCAGCTATTTGTGCAGTTTTATTACAATAGACTTTGTAAATTTAATTATTAATATATATTTTTTAATATTTTATTTTTGGTAAGGGAGTCAAAAAATTACCCAATTTTTGGAGTTATTTATATCTGTGATTAATGAAAATAAAAATGCGGGAGTTTTACTACAATATTTATTTCAGTAAGACCTATAAGAAAATCGGATCAAATGTAGGACGTCCGTTTTCGAGGTCAAATATTACACTGTGCATAGTTGTTACTGTATTTCGGTAAGACAAATGTGGGTAGGTAAGAGATGTTCC
The DNA here is from genome assembly GCA_963935595.1 of Schoenobius gigantellus. NCBI lineage: Eukaryota > Metazoa > Arthropoda > Insecta > Lepidoptera > Crambidae > Schoenobius > Schoenobius gigantellus. The sequence continues at coordinate 5,032,430 of OZ012555.1, read as the reverse complement.
GAAGTTTTCCTGGACGATTTGTCTTTGTTAATGTTTGAATGTAATCATAATTTTGACAAATAACTTCCATTTCCACCATGTTATATACATTCAAAATTTTACAGTAATTGTCACTAACTATCGTCCGATAAGTATACTAAGCTGGTTTGGAAAGATTTTTGAGGGGCTTGTATACCAATATATTTATAACCACGTTAGCGTTATGCTTAGTCACAATCAGCATGGCTTTGTCAATGGAAAATCCACCAACTCCAACTTATTAATCTATACTACCTTTTTATGTAATTCCTTTGATAAACGCTCACAGGTTGACACGATTTATACTGACTTTGCTAAAGCGTTCGATCATGTAAATCATTTTATTCTTTTGGCAAAGGTTTACCATATGGGTATTCATGGAAACCTATTTCGCTTGCTGGCTTCATATCTATTGAATCGCTCCCAGTTGGTGGCTTTGGGCGGTTATGACTCGGTTCCATTTACTGCTTACTCTGGTGTTCCCCAGGGCTCTAATTTGGGTCCTCTTCTATTTTTGATCTTTATTAACGATCTTTTACTTCAAATAAAAAATTACTGTCTCGCTTACGCAGATGACATAAAATTGTTCAATCGTATGGAAGATATAACTGACTGCGTGTCTCTACAGGAGGATTTAAATCTAATTGTACGATGGTGCGATTACAACCAAATGTCTCTTAATATAGATAAGTGTCAAGTAATTACATTTACAAAAAATAAACACCCTATTTGTTTTGACTATAATATCCATGGTGCTAGGCTTAAGCGGGTTAATGTTGTTCGTGATTTGGGAGTACACTTTGATTCTCACCTTTCTTTTCGATTGCATTATGATTATAATTGTGATAAAGCAAACCGTCTGCTTTGTTTTGTACTACGCCAAGTGAAGCCATTTCAGAATGCAAAAACATGGATATTGCTTTACCTGGTATTGGTTAGAAGTATTCTTGAATACTGTTCCTCTGTATGGTGTCCTATATACTCTGTCCACACTGACAGAATTGAAGCTATTCAGCGTAGGTTTTTACGAGCCCTCTCTTCTAGATTTGGCCTACGTAGGCAACTCCCATACTATAGTGACCGCTTAAAGTACTTCAACATGATAAGCTTGGAAAAACGTCAGACATGTCTTTGTTGCACCGTGTTGTTAATGGTTCATTTGATATCAACTTACTGAACCAAATTATTCTCAGAGTACCGTCCCGATCAGTTCGTAAACCACAATTATTTAGTGTGCCAGTATCGAGTAATAATGTGTCTATGAATAATCCATTGCACAGAATGTGTAGATCCTACACTGAAAAAAAAATTTGGTTAACAGTAACTCAAGTTTTGGTTATTATTTACCAAAAAATAGTGACTTGCGAACTATATCTTATTAATAACAAAACCGACATTTGCTACGGTGTGTTGAGATGCTAACAAGCAAAACAATTTGATCATAATTAATTGAACAATTTGACTATTTTTTACCAAACTGTTAAGGAATACCTAAATGTATGTTTTGTAATAGTACAAAAAATGTTTTGTATCAATTAAACAAACTCATCGTCTGTTGGTAGCTGTAGTGTCCAGTTATTTCAGGTATTCAGTTATCTACTGTTAACAAATTTGTTTTTCAATTAATTGCTTTTCAAATGGTTACTAATACAAAAATATTTTGCTTGTTATTAAGGTACTTGGTTTGTTGACTAGTAACAAAACTGTTTGGTAATCTAAAGCAAAACTAGTTTTGTAATTGTTAACCAAAATATTAGTAGGTTTATCACTGTGTGTGTTTGTTGGCCTGTATTTTTCTACTATTTTTATTTTGTGATAGCTATTTGACAAAAGAGTAGCGCTTTTCTTCAAAAATAGCCTTCATTAAATAAAAGCATAAAAATACAGGCCAATAAACACACACTGTGATAAACCTACTAATATGTTGGTTAATGATTTCATAATTAAATTTAAGGACAATTTAAAATAAAATTCTATTTCAAATCAAATAATAGTTTTATTTCTTTTAAATTTAAGTACAGTATTAACAGGATTTTGGAGTGTCTACTTCGAAAGTTAGTTATTCAGGTTATGACAGGATTTTAGAGTGTCTACTTCGAAACTATGCAAGTGAAATAAAAAATCAACTGTCCGTAATCGTACACGTTCAAAAATAACATTGTCATTGTCATATAAAAATATTTTTAATCATCATAAAAGTAATTTCACCTAGGTTTCCGATGTCTTCAATAAGAATTGCCCCAGGTTTGTAAAGTGTGCCTTTAACTTCTACCCATGGTACCAAATTTAGAGAATGGTCCACTCAGACATAGCTGCAGCAGGTATAACTTCATCACGCTTTTGTTCCGTATCTGACACTGCTGGATTTTCAAGTATGTACAAGTATATTGTACTGTTGTTGTACTGTTGTGTTATTGTATTGTACTGCCATATCAGTCTTCTTTGTATCATTAAGCTTGGTCTCATCCTTTCAAATAATAAAATTGCATTAATTAAAGTTGCAGTTTTATTTTATTTCATAAAAGTATATTAAACTTACTGCGTTGCTTATTCTTCAGTATTAAATTTTTAAGCATTGTCAACTGTGTCAACAGTTTGACTCTATGGCCGATTACAGGAACAAGCTCCTTAATGTCATCATTTGTTAAGATCTGAAACGTCTCCAGATCAATGTTATGTTCTGGAACATAAAAATAATACTTAGGTAACATAACATAAGCAGGTAAGTACTATGGCGACCTTTTCGTCGACCGTCGCGTCGTTAATATTTCCTTAAATGATAAGTTGATTTCAATAGTTTTTTAGAGCTACGCCGTAACCCCAGATCTCTACAGTATCTACCTAGGTTCAGTCCAGCACACAATAAAATAAACAGTTTGAACTTGACACTCCGACCGTTTGACCTTTGAACTGAACCCGACTTGAAAATCCTGTCGGGATAGCCACGATCCAGTCAGAAGCCCGAACCGATTGGTAATACTTACCCAACGCATTACCTACCTACATGGTGTTTTGAAAACAAACAATATTACAGATAGCATACCTTTGAACTTGTCAATACATTGACACCAACGCCCCACGATTTCAAATCCTCCATGACACTTGGCTCCGTCGCGGTAAGTTCTGCGGCCGCTGCCGCAAGCTCAGACTCGTTCATATTGTGAAATCTTTTTCCAACGAGAAAACTTTTTACATATACCATAAAAGTAAACCGAAAACCCCAGGAAAACACTTTCAACTAACTAACCTAGCGGCGAACGAGCGAACGCAAGACACCGACCGGCCCGACTGGCCGAGCGCGCGTTTATTTTCTTCCTCACCTCCACCGCTCTACTCAAAATAACATTATAATCAAAAACATTGATGAACAGTAACAAAAAAGTTATGCTGTAAATAAGAAATTGGTTTTGTTGCTGTAGTCAAACAAGTTCACCAAAATATATTTAGTTAAAAAATACCAATCATTATTTTATTACTTACCAAACAATAATTAACCCAACTAGTTTTGGGTGTTTTACAAAAACAGTTTTGTATATTTTAATTAAAGTTTGTTATCTTTTAACCAAAGTTTGCTTATTTCTTGAGTTACCGAACTAGTTCAGCTGATTCTTTTTTTCAGTGTATAACCAAATTTGTACTGATTTTGATATTTCTAAATCAAACAATTCCCAATTTAAAAATTCGATCCTCAATTACACTGGTAACGACCTGGATAAATAATAATAATGTTTATGTGTATATGTGTGAATGCAAGTATTTATTTCTTTTAATTGTTTTAGTGTGTAATATTTAGTTTTACATGTTCATTATAAATGCTGTGTACAATTCTCATTGGAACTCAGGTTCAAACTGTTATATATTTACTGATTATTACAAATGAATTAATCTGTTTTCTGTTATTGTACCTTTTTAAATAAAATAAAATAAAATAAAATTTCTTCTACCCATACAACAATGTGAGCCTGCCTAAATATTATGATGTATGATGATATGACCAACTACTTTCGTTTGCACAAATTAATAACACCAGAATATTTTTTTTATTTAAAAGTAAGATATTATTTTCATCGGTTCAAACGATTTGAACTAACAGTTAAACAAACCGTTAATGAACTAAGATTATGCAATCAAACACCGCGTCATAACCCACAATGCTCTCATTAGGGTAATGACATGAAACAGGAAGTGACAAGAAATCGTTAAATATCCAAGTTGTTTATAGCTTCTGATAACGGCGAAGATTTCCCATTAATTTGAGTGGCCAGTGCACTATCAGCGCTGGATCCGATAGATAACCAACTCGTGGCTGGCTGGATTTAAAACCGGTGTTATCTATGTGGTCGCCATGCTTTGTGAGCGCACCGATTCGCGGAAATTAATTAAATGCTATAAAAAATCCATTATGAAGTATTATTGCTTATACTTTTGGAAATACTTCCTCTCTTGTATAGTAAGTATAAATTCAACACAATAATTAAAATTAATGACCATTACAATTTAAAATTGTCTACATAGTTCATATAATTATAAAGTTATAACATCTTGAAATTTCTTAAACAATGTGGAACGTGAGATCTCAAAATGACTTTTCATTAAATGACAATATAAACAACGGAATTATAAACAACGGATATGTGACCTACATATCCGTTGTTTATAATTAACTAATCATTAGAAATCTGCTTGACCGTTTAAGCAAGGCAAATACCTTTAAGAGAGGAGTCTTAACTCTGACTATATTATTATAATATCCTATTGTTTCAGATAATCTTTCGATTGGCCAGGCATTCAAGCCGTGAGCGGTTCCAAGAATACGTCATCTAAGCCTCGAAAGGTCACGCCTAAGTGAGGTTTGAGTGTTATCCTACTTCCTGGAACACTAATTACAGGTTAAACAGGACTTGTATCAAAACTAATTCCAGTTTGATCTCACAGAGTTTTGTTTAAGTTAGGCACCAGCTCGGATTTGCAAGTGTTTTTTATTTAGTAAATTTCATGTTTGGAAGACAGTTTTTTAATATCTGGGGACACGGCAGTGCCCCCGCTAAGTCGAGCGCGAAGCAAACACTACCATCGTACCATCCTTTACTAGAACCATTTCGCCGCATTTTCAGGCCCCTATTTGAGAACCTCTGAATAAGACCAGAAGGCAGAAATTTTCGACATCCAGTCAGCTATAATCACATAATTAAAAACCCAAAATTTGGTACAGAGTTAGGGTTTAATGGCCACATAAAGGGAAAACTATAAAAACTAGGATAATCGAAGATCTGGAGTACCTGGTGACCCTGATTAGAAAACACAAGAGCCCAATCAAACTATTAGAGATATCGACATACCGCCTTTACAAAAAATATTCAACTTGGTGGGCCGCTTTCAACAAAGAAAAAAGGAAAGAAAGATTTGTAATGTTAAAATTTTGTAAATAATAAAAAAACTACCCCTAAAAAGAAAAAAAACTGTGTCAAATAAGAAAATCTAATAAAATAAATCAATAAGCTCACGTTTCTACAAAAACAAGTGAAATCCCACCAAAAACATTCTGTAAAAAACTAGCCAAGTCTCGATGGAGCTGCTTGTTTGTCTCTAAAAAGTTATGAAATCTAGACAAAGTCGTGCCAAGTCTAAGGTTCCTTACTGCGATTAAACGCAAAAACGCAGTAAGGAACCTTAGACTCATAGTTCACGTTTTTATATCACTCCGGTAAAGCACCTGATATTAAGCGGTTATCGGAGCCTAAAGACGCTTGCAATACTGGTCAGTACTCTTATATTTATATTCTGTGGTTGCGACCAGTCTTTGCCAGCACCAGAACAAACACTGAGAGCGTCTCCACCAATGAGCTCTGAGCACACGCAGGATCATAACATTCCGAGGATTACTGAGTCTGTGAGAACAGCTGTGTGTAGTACTTGTCCATTGGGACGGTCAATGGCTGTGCCTTAGTCTCATTCAATTACATCCATTTACCGCTCATTACGGGGCATGGGCATGGGCACAGATAGGCATATAGTTACTAAACGTTTCTACTTAGATGAGATGGAACTTAGTTATTACGGCAGACTTCCTTAGTCGCCTCCTAGGATCCTTCAGGAAAGGAAGCGGTGACATATATATATTCTAAAGCCGATTTGTCCATATTTACAAGATTTTTTATATACTCCAAGTCAAGACGGAAAAGATATCGATAAGATTAATTCAATGCCCTTTATTGAAATCCTCAAACAATTAGTAAAACGCAATGATAATTAACTCCTAAATAAATCACAGTGCTCGCAAGTACATATATTATATATTTAGCTACATACACTGCACAAAACACAGGAAACTATTCAAACACAAATAACGTCCAATTAAGTCGACCAACCTTTTCCTTGATGTGGACATAAAAAGCGAAATTTACAACCTAATTACCGCACAGAAATCCAGAGGATCGCCTCAAACCGCTTGTTACAATCTTAATATTTAATTACGATCCGAGGGTTTCGTTCAATTCATTTCCTCGGGATCTATGAGCGTGAAGTGGATTTGAATAATGCGACGCAATTGATTTACATTCCGACGAGGCGTTCGATGGCCGCTGCTAACTATCCCTTAATTAGCGTGACGATTCAAACTCGTTTTAGGGTTCCGCACCTCAAATGGAAAAACGGAACGCTTATAGGACCACTTTGTTGTACGTCCGTCTGTGTCTCAAGTAAGACCTTCTTATTGGGGACGCATAGATATCAAATTGAAATTTATATAAATTACTCGGGTCTCCGGTCCCTTTCAGCTAAAAAATCATACCTGTAAGTTGACACGATCATATGATATAACATATAAGCATTTAATGTCGCATATTTTCGCAAATATCGCGATTTCACAAGGCAATCAAAACCTATACAGTCTTATTACAAAACATGGTCTAAACCTAGTCCTGGTTTTAACCAGGACTATGATGACGCTGTCTTCATCTATATAATAGTAACAAAAAATACAAGTGAAAGCGCACTAGGTTTAAACCAAAACTAACTTAAGACCAGGTTATTTTTATTGCTAACGGTGGCAGACGAGCCAGTGGCCCACCTGATGTTAAGTGGTAACCGCCGCTTATGGACATCTGCAATGCCAGGGGCACAATTCAGTCACAGCCTACCTGGAGAGAAGTGCTCTTCTTAAGCCTCGTTTGAAGTAGGACATATCGTAGCACTCAGGAAACACCGCAGCTGGGAGTTCGTTCCAGAGCCTACAGGTACGTGAAAGGAATGAACGCTGAAACCGAACTGTGCTAGACGAGATCGGTTCCAGGTAATATGGATATGGATTATTTGTTACATTAATTATTATTAATAGCATAAATTACATAATTATTAATTACATATTTAAAATAGATTAAAAAATGACATAATAATTAAATATTATTCTGGACATTGTAATTGCGGTAAATTATTATTGTAACATTAATTATTATTATTAACATAAATTATATTATTATTACTATTCGACACAATCTACATTGTTGTGAATAAATGAATTGAATTGAATTGAACTCTACTGCGATGACGGGTGGTGCGGTGGTAAAAAGGTGAAGAGGGCACCATTGCAAACAGTTCCTCAGAGCACTCTCCGTTAGAGCCGATAGAGCACGCAGAGAGAACTTTCCGTTGACCTGAAAAAATTAAATTTAGCAAGAAGCTGGGTCTTGTAGCACATGTTAAGAAAAGCACAAGTTAGGAACTTATAAGTTTGTACGAAACCCTCAGCGCGAGAGACCAACTCGTATTTGACCGGTTATTTTCCACGTGCTTTATTAAGCATGAAGATATAAGCCAAGTGCGGACGGCCAAATCGTGGCCCACCAGCCTAAGGTTAAAATTATATTTCGCGGCGTAGAACAACAAGGTCGATATTCATTTAAAATATCATTTTGGCAGCTCCTAGAACGGCCATATTAGTATTTTGGGTTTACGGGAAATTTCGACAAAATTCCTGACCATACCCTCCATTAAAGTTTTGACTCGTGTAAATTTTTATGTTGCCAATATTGGTCACGGAACAGAGTAAAAACATCTCCCGTCATAAAAATGCAGCAATTTTTCAATTTAGATTTATTATTAATTTCTGAATTCTCCTTGCTAGCTGCCAACATCTTACTTAAAACTGTCACACATATGGCATTGCTAACAATATTCTTGAATCGGAAGTGAGGTTTGATCCTTCTATCTTTAAAAGGAATCCGGGTGAAATAGAGCGTTGATGGCGCTGTGAACTCTGCACTCGCCTTCTAATCGGGAGGTCCGGGGTTCGATCCTGCCATGTACCAATGTGTTTTAGGTTTTTCGAATGAACATTTGTCTGACGCTCCCACTGTGAAGGATAACATCGTGAGGCAATCTACATACATCTGCGAGGAAATTCAGGTGTATGTGAAGTCGACCAATCCGCACCCGGCCAGCGTGGTTGACTAAGGCCTAATCACCCTAATAACAGAGGGTAGGCTCCAGCCCCTCGGTGGGGACGTATATGAGCTGTGATGATGGGTGACGATATCTTCCATCTTCGAACTAATTGTTAGGTAATCACCATCAGATGAAATGAATAAATTAAAAATGTAAAGAATTTACAAATTACCAAACGCAAATAAATTTAAAATGACATGACCGATGCTGACAGACCCAAATGTAAGTCTTTTCTTTTGAGTCCGGTTTAATTGAAATTACTGTTACGTAATGCCCACTTTATATTCCAGTATGACTATTTATGTTAATAGTATATTAACATAAATAGTATTTTAATAAATCACCTCTAATTGAATTCTACACAGTGAGAGATAGGAAGCTAACAGTCCATATTTACATTATATTCACATTCCAAACGTGATAAATTATAGATGCAGCCAAAAAGTACATATTTAATCTTACTCAATGTTAATGCGTTTATTTTAAAATGACATTCAATGCGATAAATGACCAGTTTGTGGGTTGCACAACTAATCACATTGAATCCGGGTGCATATATGCAGTTAAGGAATGTGCCCACAGTAAGCGGTGCGACATTCCGTTTCATATTTTGCAATAAACAAATACGCAACTATTGTATAATATAGCGACGAAAAACTGCAGCTACAACTTTTTTAAACGTGACAAATACATCTTAATTTTTTTTAAAGAACTAAAAATTATTAAATTCTAAAACTTTTTTAAACGTGACAAATACATCTTAATTTTTTTTAAAGAACTAAAAATTATTAAATTCACATTCATTTCCCATTTCCCACAGCCGAGCCCCACGGTGAATTCAAATACGAATTTCGAAGCAAAATCAAATAGATTCAGTGAAGACAGAGGGGCCTAGTAGGGAAAAATTCACCGCAGGTGCACAAGATAAGAAAAATTAGAGAAAAGGGATTCATGTGAAAACCGTAATATAACTTCTCTTTTGGCCGCGACTGTTCGCAGTGAATCTTCTTTAGGAGTATTACGTCTTCTCGTCGTATAGCGGAGCATCGCTCGCGATGTGCTCGAAGCTTAAGCTCCGAAATTGACAGCGGTCCAATTAAGCCGCAAATTTCACAAGCCCGAAAGTCACTTGCGCTACAACTTTTATTTATCGCGGACGCTTTCGACGGGGCCGCGGTACGCCGGTGCCGCTTTCAAAATGTCGCGCTGTAATTGTCCACGCACTCATAAAACAAAGTGGGCTATAATAACGTGTAACGATCAATAATCGCATTGACAAATCAAAGAACTTAATGTACTTTGCCGCTTCTAGTATCTTTGTTTGCGTGACTGTGAACTGTGAATTTTGCATACCTAGTTAATTACTGTTTTCAACATCTATTTAATAAGATTTTAAAAGGGGTTGGGCAAGGGTCTCTCCTTAGACTGGAATTGGCTTATACATCATACATGCATCTTGCTTATACATCTTGCTTACATGTACGTATTTATAGGTGCTTACAATTTTTTTAACATAATATCAGTAGGTACATGCACCCTGCAAGCGCACTGCAAATCTAATGGCGAATTGTTTGTTATAAGTAAATAATATACCAGCTGTTGCCCGCGACTACGTCCGCGTAGTAATGAAGATATATCTATAATAATATAAATTACTATAAATCCGTTCTTACCGAACGTTTACTAACTATGAACCTGTCTGCCAAATTTCAAGTTTGTAGCAAAAAAATTAAGGACTTTCATACAAACTTGCGAGAGCCCTTAGACCTCCGTAATCCGGCCCTGTCGCAAAATCCGTTCTTAGTGGACGTCTGCTAACTCTAAACTACCTCCCTGACAAATTTCGTCTATGAACGTCAAGCGGTTTTCGATATTTCACGATATTCGTGACCTTTCGCTTTTATATGACATAGATCGAGATAATTCTAAAAGATTACAATATAAAATACACAAAAATAAAATTTTCCACAGCAATTTAGGAGTTTTCTAGGATACCTCAGGATGTATTCTAAATCCATAGTTGCACCGAGTTTATTATATGTTGTTTCAATTTATTCACCATCGTACAAAGTCCTTAAATATTAATATATCGGACTGTCATTTTAGCAGTATCAAGGTAGTCTGCAGATTAGATGGCGCTTTTTGCGGTACGCCACCCACGGCCGCGTTTTGCAATAAAACATCAAAAGCTGGATCCGTTGATATGATTTAAGTTACATCGGAAATTTTCCACGAGACGAAACGATAATAATGGAACGTGGAAAATGGGAACGGTGCAGAAATAAACACCACATTATACAGTCATAAAACCCATAAACATCCCACACCCGTAGTCGTTTCATCATAAGTATTAGTCTGTGTTTGTGACGTCACATTTTGTTTCGAATGGGAAAAAACTATTTCAAGAGTTAGATCTTATCATACTTACTTCCTATGGATAGGTTCATAGATACATTTTCGGCCACGCACGGGGATCACACACTAACATTGCGCAACCAACCATTGTGTACTGCGCTGGAGATATCATTGTGTGCACAGTCGGCACAGTCGGATAGGATGGCTCATCACGATGTGGCTCCTCAATATATTTTTATTTTTTGCCACCCATCAGAGCCCCTGACCACAGCCGAGGTTGCTTAACATCAGCAATCGTAACGACGACCGCACACACCGCTTAAAATTAACACGAAGCTTGAACAGGGTGCAGACACAAACACACCTCGCTACGTTCACTCTGAGAGAACAGAAGATTATCAGTCACGGTCCTCGACCTGCTATAACAACAAAGAGGCATTCTTTATTCCTACACTCTATCTCATCATCATACTCACAATCAGAGTATCAAACACTGAACCCGCTTAAAGTACGGAAAAAGTAAGGAGGCTTGATAAAAATACTTTATTTCAGTTCAGTGCCAGGATAAACGTTTCCCATTAATCCGCATTGGGCTAGCGTGTTGACATTCGATAGAAACCCTTCTTCTAAGAGAAGTGTTTATTTATTTATTTAGGTACCTTAACATCATATGCATATATATTAACACAAATATACATTTTAGGGCATTTTAACTCATACACATGACAATTATAAATGTACACAGCATTCACCATTAGGTTGTTATCCTAGCTAATTAAGAGTATATGAAGATTTACAAAAAGAAACAGTATCAAATGATCAATTGAACCTGAAGGATTCTGCTCAAGCAACCTATTATAAATTCAAGTTTTTATTTTATCTTTATATGTTTTTAATTTGTCAAAAAATATGTCAACATCACAATTAGATTGCAGCTCGTTATAATTTCTACACATGCGTATAATTGGGGAACTCAAGCCTATGTTGGTTCTACTATATGGCGTGTATAGGATCTTAGTTATAGGATATCTCTGATATCGACACGGCACTGCTAAGGAGACCTGGCTAAGAATGTCACCACTGTCAATAATTCCGTTTAGGACTTTGTATAAAAATACCAAATCGTGCTTCACTCGACGGGCCCTCAGCGATTCAAGATGAAAATAGGACAGCCAAACTTCATAAGGACACCGGTAAGATAATCCTGAAACCGAGAACGCGAGATGCCCTGTAAATGAGCGCTGAATCGACTCTAGTCTCTGTGATGCTACACTATAGAAGGGATTCCAGACGACACTGGCATACTCTAGATTACTGCGGACCAAGGCATTATAAAGAAGGATTTTTGTTTGGGCCTTCTGAAACCCCTTCGTGTTGCGCTTCAAAAGTGTTGTTCCTAAAATGATGGCTCACATCAGGATGCATGAAAATCTTGAGCGCTTCTGTGTTTTAGGGAACAGGTTGAGTATTGGCGTTGTCTTGTCTCATCGCACTATACCCAACACACCTCCTCTACTTCGATACCGTAGAATTGTTATCGACGATGCCGGTGAACGAACTCGGCCGGATCCAACCGATAAGCCCCCGACCATCTGACGATTTACTAGGATTAATTATTCGCTACTCACTCACTCGATACTTCGTTAAAATATTTGATTAATCGAAATTCAAATCGACATTCGAAACATGCCTGCTAGCAATTTGTATTACATTTGTTCTTGAGTGTGTGGTTTAGGGTATAAGACTGTGTGAATTATTATGAGCGATGTAGTCATGGACAAACTCGTTTTGATTACTAATATGTGAAGCTATTAGTATCAAATTACGATCACCAGACTGAAAGTGAGAGCTTTGTTATAAAAGTGAACAAAATGGGCGTAAGGCATCAACCATTTTCTAATCAATGGAATAGCAATTCCAATTTTTAGAAATTTACTTAAGTTCTACAGCAACTCAAAAGAGATTTGATATCGTCCTATAAATATATAACTGAACACCCCAATAACATTTAAGGGTATGTATCCATCAGAAGTAGAGATTCTGTGGGATAAATATTAGGGCTAACAGACCTACTTTTTTTCCCATACAAACTAAATAAATTATTTTTTGGTATTAAGTGTCGACAACCCTACGTAAGCGTACGAGGAATACTACGCTCACGTCATACAAACTTAGTAAATTATTTTTTGGTATTAAGTGCCAACAGCCCTACGTAAGCGTAGGAGGAATACTACGCTCATGTCTGCCACGTGTCATTTTGTGTTTAAATTTCTTTTGTGTTAAGAGCTGATTATGGTTGTCACTTGAAAATTTTTGCTTTCAGTTTGAAATCAAATAACTGTGAAAGTATTGGGGTTCCAGGTCTCAGACAAGCACCGAAGGTCCATTTAGTATCTAAGTTATATGCCCCTTAAATGTTATTGGGGTGTTCAGTTACACCCGGTATACACTAGCCATTCCTTAACTCAACATTAATTGTCTGAATAAAATCAAAACTTTTCGGGTTAAACATCTACTTATACATAATCTATTATTTATTACTTACCAATTTGAAATTCTCAAATTGAACCGCCAAGACCTTCAGTTCTTCCTAGCAGCGGAACAACTACGCTCAAACATTACTACATCAAACAAATTTACAGCACATAAACAGAGAGTAAATCAGCTGTTGCACTGACATAACAAACGTTACCTATTTCCGGCAAATAAACGCGTCGGTTCGACGCGCCGTTATTTTAAAAAACTCACGGACATTCTTTGCTCAAACCTTCGTCTGCGATCCAACGCCGCGCCATTTAGACACGCCAACAGGAAAAGTCATACGATAACTGGATGAATGGACCAACTGTTTAAATTTACTATGCATACTGTACATTGTCATAACGACACGATTAAAATTAGTTATTGGCGAGTTTTAATAAGGCCGATTATTGCGTGCCATCGCGGCGCCAGTATCGGTTATAGGTTACGGAGCCAGCCCGGAGCAGAGGTCGACATGTCCTGATGACATTGGGTTAATTGAAAAATGACTTTATGTCCGACCTCCAGAGAAGCCATTCAACAATCGCAAGACATGTGGGAACGTCGCGAGAGTCACACGCCCGCTCAATGAAACGCAAGTTCATGCCGAAATGTTTATTAGGACAAATTTAAATCCATCACAATAAAATTAATCTCTCCATCTTTATCTATAACAAACTAATCAGATTGCATAATCAAATTTTTCACCTTATAAAAAACTAGAAAGCAATCCCGGGTATTGCCATGCAAAAACTAAAACTCGAATTTAAGTAAATTATCAGAACGAACCTAAAATCAAGTTTTATGTAGCAAGGCGTACGACAATTATATTGATTGATCTCATTGCTGATTGCCAGATTGGAACTATGTACAAATTGTTGAAGTAAACATTTCAAAATCAATAATCAAATAATAAACTTAACATGTCAGGGAAGCAGGTTGTCTAAAATTATAAACCTACGACACAATATTAACAATATTAAAAACTTTAACGTCATGCACCACTCGCGAGTTGTATTCGTAAAAAATAAGTCATGCGTTAGAATTTTTAGTGTTTGTTAGTCAATATAATTCAAAATAAAACACTTTAGACAACACATTACTATTAAAAACCGATAAAAAAGTATAATATGGACAAATAATAACATGTAAATGCGTGAACTTGTCAGGATCGCGAAGGAAAACGGAAAAACGTTTTTCAAGATCACAATATTTTCAAGTCACAAAACTTATAAACTAATGACCATTCTTGCGTTTCCCTCCGTGACCTTATCAATACTGATAATAGCTAAAATAGATTTCCAAATTAACACTGGGCTCGTCATCTTACAAATGAATATCAATACAATTACAGTTCAGAACAAAGAGAGTGCAGCGTAACACAATCGCGGTGTTGAAAAGATGTAAAATATAAATCTCACTGAGAACCAAGCGATCGATGTTAACTGCACGATCCGTAATGTTCGTGTCACAAAAATCCGCCTTAAAAATTATTCAATTGTAATACAATAAGCCTTAATTAACTGGTGGACTGAGATGAGCGAAGATTCATCCAATCTGCATCAGGCGGACGTGCAGAATCTGTAACAAGAGATTTACAAAGCTCATTACATAAATTCACGTTATACAATTATTTAAATACAAAACAATTAACGAATCTATGGGATGGAAAAGGATAAAGGACATTATATTATTGATTCCGATATCAGCTCAATCGATATTTTTACAACAGAAGTGCCGCAATGATTTGCAGTAAATGAACCCTATGAATGTAAAATAACGGCTCTTTAACTTTTGTCATGTCAACAACCATTGGCCATAAGTGCAGGATAGCATCTGCAAACTTGTAAAAACTACACAATAATTGCTCCGTCACTAAAGTATCATGGGATGAAGCCGACGAAGACACTCGAAAATGATGACGGGGCAACAACCGCCGAAGTTAATGCCCTAAATTATATTGTTATCGCCGTCAACAAAAGAGTTCGCGAAGTTGCGAACTTCTAAAATCTATTTTACGGTCACATTGGCGTCACAGCACACCGCGACGAATCTTCTGATTGTAGAGGGGATCCGACTGCGTAAAGATTAATATATGTGCAGTGAATCGGCATTTTGTGAAATTTCCAAACCTTTGACGGGACTGTCTGGTACAATACCGATTGCGACGAGGACTTACGACGCCATCGTATGAATTGTAATGATAAAATAAGTGTTCTTAATATATCCTTTACTGGGTATTGGGATACAATAAAATATGTCGACATTAGTATCTTTAACGAAAATCATCCATCAGTTAGGCCAAAATATATTCCTTATCATAAAAGAGCACCATAAGCAAACAAAACAATTCCATACTATATCCCTTTCCGTCCTAAATTAATATATCTCACTGCGCACACTTCACCAAATTGGGATAATTATCAGCGAACAATGGGTGAGATCGCGGTCTCGCACCCCAGCAACAGCGACGGACGTTATTATCAGGTAATAACGGGCGTTATCAATCAGTGTTTCGTCATGGCCTCGATTCCGCCCACGCCCAGCGGTAATCTTGACGATTTACCCCGTTTCTTAATCCGACCTCGCCACCAGTGTAATTTGGACTGTCTACGAATCGGGCCTACTGAAATATGCGCCTCGAATAACATTCTAACAGTTTGTTCAAAAGGGACCGAACATCAGCTTCGTTTACATTGGGAACAGAACGCTAAAATTGAATTCCCGGCAAATAAATCGTTTGTTGTAAACACTACTTCGCGACGATTATGATGTTTATAACTCACGACGAGCGCACCTGCCCTGAAGAATTGCTTCATTTGACGGGCCTTCAAAATTATAATGTCTAAAAGGCTGTCGTTATTTTAGCGATACGGTGGAGTCTTATTCTTTTTTCAGAACTCACATATCTAAAATCAATAAATTTGCATATACCTTCAATATGAGGACTAGGCATTGTCATTTTATTTTCCCGTTGTCTTTCAAGCTACGTCCATTAGAATAGACATAAACTCGTAACTATTCTTATCTTGTTTAAATATTTACATAAAATTATTAACGATCCACTGAAAACAAACTCAACTCAGGCGCCGCATATCCTACACAGCGCTCCACTCGTCGACGGCAAACACATATGTAAGAAGTACATATATTAATTTTATTAATTCTTTAATTGCGAAAGTTTATCGCAATGATAAAACAGAATAATGGCCTGGTAACATAGATAGATTGTCTAAGATCTCATTGTTTTAGCTGTACGTACGCTTTTTGTGACGATCGCGCACCTGAACAAATGAGCCGTGGCGTGGATCTGGCGCTCGGTGACGCAACTGCAGCGCGCTCAGTGTGGCCACGTCGCCGGAGTCTGTCGCCATGTTGGTATGCGGTAAAACTTATTATTTACTTTATCAAATGAGGTGACTAGTTCGAAATTCACATTTATGTTGCTGCGACAGAAATGATTACATATTGTTTCTTTTTATATGGCCTCGATCAACCAATGATATATTTACACTTTAAATAAGTAGCAGATATGTGATGCTAGCGCTCTGTGAAGTTATTAAAATGTCCTATTTAGGTAGATTTTCTGAAGATTCAATCAGTGCGACGAGAATATTGTGATATTGATAAAGCAGAATTCTAAAAAATTCTATCTTGTTTGTTTAATTTAAAGTGGTGCATGGCTAATAAACACACAAGAAGGCGTTCTTGATTCAAAAGTTAACGAGTTACAAGGCACTGTCGCTATGCATGCCCAGACAGAACACTTTTCGGATGAAGTGTAGGCACCTGAAATATCTATAATTAAAAAAATACCATTAACCTTAACTCAAACATGTTGTAAGATACCTACTGATAATTCACCACTAAATAAAAGATAAATAAATATGAACTAAATAAAAGCTAATAAAAGATATTTAATACGATCACCAAAAAGAATTAAAAGTTTCAAATGTTTGTTGCTAAATAAACATTAATATTTAGTATTTGTCTCATAAATCTAGTGTCATTATAGTTATATAGTGTAGTGTCACTAGTGTTTATAGTTTCACTATAATAAAGTATAACGCAAAAATAAATATTGAGGTCAAAAATCGACAAAAACTATCCTATCTTTTAAGTTGGCGCAAATAACATACAGTAATTTGGTCCAACTTAACAGTTGGATAGTTAAGAAGTTCCGGAGTTTATCCTGGACAAATATTGTGACACGAGATTTTTATATATATAGATTGTCAATTTTTTTTGGCACGTTTTCATTGGGACTGAGTGTGTATTTTATATATTACTTTGTTGTTCTCACAACCTCTCTGGGGAAAGCTTTCAAAAATGTTGATTGACCTTACAAGATATAATGACCACCCCTGTACTATGTAACGATAAATCCTTTTCTCCTTTTGCGTATGATGGCTATGCCCATGTGCATTTCGCCGAGCTAGAGTGTTTTGCTCAGACATTGCTTTTTGACATTTTGATATGTAGATCCCCTTTTCCGTGGCACACCTATCTGTGTTCTTTTTCTTTGTTCTTTTTCTTTGTTCTTTTTCTTTTTTCTTTCAACTTTAAATCTACCCCAATCGCTTTTGATTGTCGCTCTGGTCGTGCTTGACACGGCCAGAGCGTCATGATTTAACAGTCAAGCTCAAGAGACCTGAGTTCTAATCCTAATAAGTTACAGTCGAAACAAATCTGAACCCCCAAGTAGGACTACCGAAACACAACATGATATCGATAGGTATATCGTTTTAATATCGATATGAACTGTTGAAAAAGTTGCATTTTTCAGCTATGTTGAAGTTTTGAGTATGTGTTGGATATTTTTTTAAAAAAAAACGTCATTAATTTTGATAGTTTATATATCGATTTATCGGTTTATTATGTCGTGTTTCGGTGTTCATGCTACGGGGGCAGAGCGCAAATTGACCGATTGATATTGCAAGATTGACCGTCAAATGTTCAATGACGTGATAATATGGCGTTCTGATTGGTCAAAAGACCATCTGTCGTGACCACAGATGTATAAAGGGAAGCAGACTTAACATAATTTTACTCACACATTTGTCATAAGTAATGTATATCGTTTTTACTTTCACTCCAAAGTGACATCATATATCGCTATTTCTGTTTTTGACTAACGCACACAAACACTTCCGTAGCCGTGGCAGACGCCACGTGGACGCCATGTTTAGCTTTGTCAAAATAAGAGACAAATGGCGTCGTGACATTGTGTTATAATGTTTTGATTTTGTGATTAAAAATAAAAATAACTGCTTATCGGACAAGAACAATGGTAAAGTGCTGTGCCCCGAAGTGTTCTACTAACGCATCATTGTTTGTGTGTGAGTAATGTTTACATGTGGTAAAGTTGCCACGCTTTTTGAACGACACGTTTAAGTAGTCCGATTCCCTTTATATGTCTGTGGTCGCGACACATTCTTGTACCTTTCAACAACCATCATATTGAAAGTGATCATGATAGATGTCCAGTGAAGGGGGCTAGTCAACGTGACCGGCGGGAGCTAGCGGGAGCCACCGTGCGGCCTCATTTATCGTCACGTCTTATCAAGCAGATAAATAAATTATCCGTATCACTGCAACGAAGGACGCCACCGAAACTTATCGATACACACATACCTTCGTTTATCTTCTCTCGAGTGATAAGCGATTAATTTCGTATAGTGATCACGCATCTTTTCCTGCAAAAGTATACCTACCTACATTACCTATTATCAAATGTAAAGCTAATTAATTATACTTTTGAATTTTACAGATAAGTAGTGCGTCCGGTTTCGGAATTCATTCGTGTCCATCAAACAATAAATTCTACCTTAACTCTAAGGAGCAAGACAAGACTAGACAAGCGGCTGGCTCCGAAAACTGAGGAGAGACATCGACCTTAAGGGGTACTGCGCACTAGACGGCCACCACGACCACGACCAGTGGCCGCGTGAGACCAAGAGGCGCATTTTCGAATCATTAGAAGCGAATCTTGAATTCGAACATGAATACAAATCATTCCCAGTTCCCAATTATAAACATTTTTAAATCATTCATATTCAATGTTGTCATTCAAAACAAAATCTATATTAGATACCGTTTAAATAAAAACCGGTACGCAATAACTCAATTAAAAAAAACGAAACGCAATGAATCGGACGCAACGCAAAACGGAACGTGTATGCTTTGCATATATTCTACTAGGTTCTACCAGAATTCACAGAACGAATATTCAAAATCAGTGTATTCGTATTCGAATCTTACGATTTCGGATGCAAATTTGAATTGTAACGTTTCAAAAATGGATCTCCGGTTAACTACAGAACCATATTATTAACGGTCGCCCACTTGGTCGCAGCGAGCCGCAAACAATGAGCCGTCGCGGTCGGTAGTGATCGTGGCCGTATAGTGTGCGAGGTCCCTAAGACTCAAATGAAAATGGACCGGAAACATTGCCAGATAACATGCCTGATGCAAACATGCAAGCGCCTATTAGATTGAAGATCAAAGGTCTGTCTACAAATGATCACGGAGAGTCCTAAAATTGCGAAGAATAGGCGACATCGTGGTGACTGCCAGGTGAAGAATGGGAGCAACTGGATGTTCATTTGCCAAAAAACAGGTAAAAATAGCGACAGTTAGTGGAAAATCTATCAATACTAATTAAATGACAAATGCTAAAAACAAAATTATACATATGGATGTGATAACAATAACGACACGAAATTAAATCTCTGTGCGATTAAACTTATTTGAATTGTGTCAAAGGAATACAAAAAAGCTTACCGTTGCTGCAAGTGGTATTCTGGTGGCGATGGGACCCGTGGGATACCTGCAATGAAAATGACAACAGTTAGTTTATCATGCACCACACCACAGTTACACCAGAAGATTATCAATGACTCGTTAAGGACGCGTTACGCGTACCCAAAAGAATCAATTAATTTCGAACTTTGCAGTTAAATATCTTTCACTCCGCAACAGCTAGCAGCAATCATCGAAAGAACTTACAATGAATATTTTTCATACTTGACACATTTAAAATAATATAGGGTCCACGAACAGTAAGCTCCCATTCGAGCTTTATATACACTACGAAAGCCGCCACTATTACGAGCGACATAAGAAGGGTCCAAAGGTCAATCAGTATAGCTTGACAAGGAGCTTACTGTACCTATATATCATTAGCCCGTTACGATCAAAGCAGCAAGTTCAAAACAATAACAAATAGCTAGGCAATACAAACAAGTAGAAAAGAAATTTAAGAAAAATTTCGTAAATTACATAATTGCGTGTCACCCGCCCTATTGCTGTGTATACACGAACGACGTGTCAATAAATATTCAGGGCCATCACCGTCGATGGGATTATTACATTGTTGTCAATTTGGGTGGTGGTCGCAAAGGGACGCGGAAGTGGGCACAATGGGATCCTAAGCAAACAGCCCGCGGGCACGTCCGCGGGGGGGATGTCACGCGTGACGTGACAGACACGCAGTTAGTAGGCAAGCGTTGCTCGCGAGTCCGGAGCGTTTAAAAAATTGACAGGCCGTGTTACCGACTGCGGGATTGCAACAACGCAACCTTTCCTAGTGGAACGACTTGTCTGAGTTGATTTAAT
Organism: Schoenobius gigantellus; assembly: GCA_963935595.1. NCBI lineage: Eukaryota > Metazoa > Arthropoda > Insecta > Lepidoptera > Crambidae > Schoenobius > Schoenobius gigantellus. The sequence goes on along the minus strand of OZ012555.1, from coordinate 5,011,478 downwards.
TTTGGTTTAATGGTAGAACTATTTATTATATGTTTAATTTACGTTTATATATTTATAACAGCTTGTGACATAATAATCAGGTTTAAAAGTTGTTGAATAATTTCAGAGGTGCAATAAAAATGCATTTTATTTTGTTAATACATTGTGGCCTACAATCTCATACAAATATTTTTACTAAAACAATCTGCTATTTTTCAAGTCATATAAATGGGTACGTACTTAGAGTAAAGGGCTCTTTTAAAGGATTCTATGTTCATAATGGCTTTTTTATTCCACAATTGAAATTGTTCCCCATTATGCTGATTATTTAGGAGCAATTAAGATGAGAGTTTATACCGAATGGAATTCATACTTTCAAGAAAAATCCACTACAAAAGGTATATGGTATCGTACATTAGTTGATAAGCCTCCAAAAGTTCCATGGTTTTGTAATGGCAAGTTCAGTAAACGAGACCTGTCATTAATTTTTAGGGTTCGATCTTATCACACCCCACTCAATGGTTTCCTTCACCTAATGCGAAAAGTAGACAATTCTAATTGCTCTGTGTGTGATCGCTATGAAGATCTATATCACTTATTGGTGGAATGTACTAGGAACCAACCCCCTACGTGAGGAACTTATGCTTGAAATTAACTGTCCTAAGGAAAACCTTTTCATCTTTTCCACAACATTTTTGTTTCTGAATTTAGAGCCCCCTTTAGCTATAGAACCCTTAGTTTTATAATTCATTCCTTGTACCTCAGACAGTGTGATATAGACAATTTAAATAATGTTAATACCTAATTTCTAAATTAAGTTCTCAAATTTCTAAGCCGACTTAGCCTTGAAGGCTGCATGGCTATATTAGAAAATAAATAAATAAATTCCACAGCAACTGAAGAACTGGCTATCTTACCTCTAATTGTCGGGAAACAACAATGCTATCAACATTATTATTATGGCGACGAACTTAGGTAAGACGGTAGTGGCCAGCCAGCTAGCCAGGCGGGTTCAGCTCAGAAATCCTACCTCCAACCAAAGCAAGCAAAGGTATCGAATCCTGGACCTTCAGATCAATACAGAATGATCTCAACAACTGTACTACGGAAGAGGTTTAATTAAAGTTTGGTACTAATAATAAGCTACTGATAGAATCATATTTGTTGGAGGCAATTAAGATAACGAAAAAAAGGAGAAATAGTGTGGTATTTTTTATAGACGCAAATTTTCAAGAATTAACTGTATCCTCGTAAACTGAATTTCATTTGATGTGGTCAATTGAGATGCCTATATGCATACCACAAACGTAGAATTCCAGATGGAAACTGACTAGCATACTGTCTTTGATGAAGTCACGCTCTATAAACATACTTACGAGTAGTTTCAGTTTTTATTGCTGACGTTGAAAGTATTCTAGATTTTTCATTTTCGTGTGAAATTCAGTGATACGTACGTATAATAGCCCTGGTTGAATTCCGCCTAATCTCGCTGATCTCAAGTAAGTGCACAATTTTTTTTTATTCAAAAACCTAGGTAGGGTCTTGCTACAAACGGAAGAAGGCGGGCCATTCGCTCAAGCAATGCCTGTCCGATGACCCTGTCGTGTGGCCTGCGTGAACGGTTGGTCGTGCACGCCGCCGTAAGGCCCTCCGTCTGGGGATTGCCCTTGGTGTTCTCGGGCAATCCCCCCTTGGCGAGAGCCCGACCGGGTGGTCGGGTTTGCCCGGGCGCGTGAGTAGTGGAGTCGCAGTGTGGACCTTACCATTAGGGCAGGGAAAACACAAAAAGACCGGGTTTTAGTGGGTAGGCCTGGCACTCTGCTGGGTGAGCCCCACACACGCTCGCCGTCTAGCCAACGGTGGGTCCGGTGTGGTTGCGCATTTCCCCGCGAACAAAAAGGGTCTTGCCAAAAACCGTTGTCTTACAGTTGTCTAATGTTAGTCATCGTTTAAAAATTACACTGTTTCATTGTTCTCGCACCCAGTCATCATAACCAAAAATCTCATAACCAATACGTATAAAGGTATCCACTCACAACTGCTGATGTAAGAAGACGGAACTCATAACCATGACTACAATTATTTGACGACACGGTGACCGCAGAGGTCGTCGGGTGACCGCCTACTGCGCAACGGGTTGCGGGTGCGATTCCCGTGCGGGACAAATATTTTGTATGGCCCACAGAAATTTTTCCGGTCTGGGCGTATGTGCATGTGATATTCTGTTTGTAACTGCACCCACGACACAGGAGAAAATCCTGCTGTTGGGCGACGTTTTTATGAAAAAAAAAGAAAAGAAAGAATTGTGTACAGTCGCTTTATAAATTTTGTGTTAGTAGGGTGCAGACAGAGAAAGCATCATCCTTGACTAACTTCAGAAAACGTTTTGTAGTAACGCCGCTAAAGTCGAAAAATAAGTTTATCATAACTCACAGACTCAGAAAAACAACATTATAACATAGTAAATCTCTATAAAATTAGATTTGAGCAAACCTCTCCCATAAAACCGACTACCTACTCTATCTACAAACAATAACATCATAACAATCTCATATCCTATAAGTAATAATATTGACATCAAAGTAATACAATAATATAATAATAACATGTAATTCGATAGTGCCCTATTAATATATATAAAGGACTTCTAAATAAAGGACTTCTTGGATTATTTACTCTGTGTATTTTTGTGGATGAAGCGCATTTGTAAGTAAACATTGTACTAACCAGAGATTTGAATCTCTGGTACTAACTTATTAAGAGGCTGAGTAACGCCAACGACCTTGAGACAGAGTTTGTACTGGATTACGGGCGCGCTGCGTCATTGAAATTGAGCGAAAAATCAAAATATTTTTTGTAAAGAAACTAGTGACATATTAAGTGTAATCAATACTATCAAATTAAGTGTAATGAGTTAATTCCCTGAAAATCGTTAAATACCTCGGCTTTTCTTCTGGAAGCTGTTTTTGATGGGTGTCTTTGGCATTTTTAGAACGATAAATTTTGATTAAAATTTGTTTTGGGGACACGGATATTCTCAGAAATATTTTCAAGAGTAACATATATTTTTTTACTACGGTATATTAAACAGGTTTTGCTAAAAAAAGTTTTAAGTGAGGCTCGATAAGCTCAGCTCAGTCAGAGTTGTCAGCCTCTTATGGCGCGGAAAGGAGAGAAAATCAGCAGCTGTCAGCCACGGCGGCGGCATTATGCTGAGTCCTGGACCTTTTTACCATAGCTGTAAATAAATGAATTCCTATTATCACTTAAGGGCGATGGTTCTACTTGCTCCATTTTAATATGTACATTTTCTTCTTCTTATCTTCTTATATATAAAAATGAAACGCTGTGTGTTAGTCTCGCTAACACAGCGTTTCTGTGTGTTAGCGAGACTAATTTAAGTTCAAAGTAACAATTATTTTTTCGGGGTTTTTATACCAAAGTGTTTGGAACATGATTTGTTAATTTTCATCCAAAGAAACATCAAAGAAAATAACAGTATTTATTAACAAATAAAAGTTTTTAATTTATAACGCGCAATGTATTCAGAACAGACGCTGTCTATTGTCGCCGCGACCCGTTGACTCACGCAGAGACGATATCCGTAGCGCGCGACCGCGCGTTACATTGCGTAGTACTTTTAGCAGTTGTTTTTTAAAACCTAAAAATTAATTTCGTTTCCCATCAATTTTTTTTATATAACTTAATTTTAATGGTCCGAATGCGTAGACGCGGGCTTTGTGATTGGGTTTTTTACACCGTGTAGGTATATTTACGATTTTCAATTTTTTTCCATGGCATATGCTATAAGAGCTTGCTCCTTGCCAAATTTCGTGATTATAGGTCAACAGGAATTATCCTATCCGTTTTGATTCCCTTGTGAAATCGCAAAATTTGCAAAAACATACGAAATTTACGGTCATATCGTTTTGACCTCGTTGACTTACAAGTACGATTTTTTTCACAGCTGAAAGAGACCGTAGATGCGAGTGTTTGATCTAAATTTCAGTGCGACATTTCTGGCTACGCGTTCCCCAGAATAAGGATCTTGACAGACAAACGGACAGACGACAACAGACAGACAGACAACGAGGTGCTCCTAAAAAAGTGCTTCCGTTTTTTACTTTTAAGGTACGCAACATTAATGACATTACTGACTTTTCACTCAAAAACACTGATCAATCGACATCAAACAAAACCCATCAAAACATTATAGGTACGACCTAATCATTCATTACTCACATACACACGGGACAATCTCATACCCTCTCAATACGAGGGTTAGCGTGTAAAAAGTGAAAACATACTACGGATTCGCTCTCAAAAACACTCATTCCGTTGAGCGGGCGACGACGATAAAAAATCAATATGGCCCCCAGACGGTGTGATGTGCCGAGCCATTCATAAATATATACGTATGAAGCTGCCCTACGGCGGCGGCGGAGGCGGCCTAGTCGCGACGATGCACTCACACAGCCGCGCGATAGTAGTACTACGATAGTACGATACCGGAGTACTATAAACGGAGTTTCAGCTCCAATCTAACGTCGCGTCGCAGCCTACGAGGCCGTGCTCTGCGTTTATGCGAAAACCTACTTTACTACTTTCGAATTGCCTCGCAAACCGCGTGAGCTGCGGCCCGTCGAACCGAACTCGAACTTATTGACTTGAGCTAAGGCTCAGAATCGTTCGGTTGTCAACGCAGCCGCGAGTGCAGTGAGATGTCTGCCGCGTCAGACGTTCTATATCTGTCTATTTATGGCGGTACGTCTGCGATTCTCGATTAACTTCGTCCCGGTACTGGTGATGCACTCGAGACAGTCGCACCGCGAGTATCGATTCATTCGATGCTCGGCGCGATTGTTTATTCAGTTTTATTCAGTTAACAACTCGATTTATGTTCAGCGTGTGATACGGTGTCGGAGTTACCGCGCTTTGTGGCGGCGCCGACGACGCCGACTGTATTACTTAATGCAGTTGCGATCGCGAGGGCGATAGTAAACTTTAATGTTGAACACAATTGATGTCACCCGGCTACGTGAATGAGTTTCACTCGAGCGCTAATAAAGTTCACCGATGCACTGGCGTGGCGTAACGATCTCTAAGGCCCTTTGCACACTGCGACTCTTGCACACAATCGCGCTACAAACGCGATATAGTCGCGATAAAAAATAATTGCATACGTTTTATTTTCGGGTTACGTAAATACGACCATGTATCTTCCTACCGTTCTCAGCTTAAGTTCCAACCCATAATTCCAACCCATCCGGAAGCGCAGGGAATTACGTATTCTCTGTACTTTATTCAATATTCTCAAAGGACCTAATGCGCCTTCTTACCTAAAATCATACTTCATATATAGTGGTGTCGACAGGCCCTATATTAATAAGCTTCGATCCAAGGGAAACCTTCACCTCCGGATGCCTCTCCATAGCTCTAAGTTTCTGTCTAGTTCCTTCAGAGTCACCGCAATAAGACTGTGGAACAAACTACCTCAGAATATTCAACAGTCTTAAAGTTTATTTAGTTTTAAAAAAGCTGTTCGCGCAGAACTTTTAAATCACAAATATTAAGACAAAGGCTCTTCATCATGCATAGTTTTTTTTTATTTATATTAATTAGTTAAAGTATATCTATAGTAGCTACCTATGTTATTTTTATCTATTTGTTTAAATTAGTGTAATGTATATAATATATTATAGTACTTATATTTAAACATGGGATAAATTAACTAATAAGATTGCACCGCCATGTAGTCTCTGTTGAACCCAATGGTTGACTGGCAGAAAATGCCATATGGCATTAAGTCCGCCATTTGTACGTTGTTTTTAATTGTGCAAAAAAATTAAATAAATAAATAAAGTACTTTGTATGATGCATCGGTGCATACGCGTGTTTGTATCGCTGCACACGCGCATTTTCATCGCGACTGCAACGCTCGTTCGTGTTATATTACCCACCCCTTTGTAATGCCTGTTCCATGTTGCCCTGTAGAGGAGTGTACGTACTCGCTTTTGACTTCGACCTAGGTGGGATCGGTAAAGTAATAAAATCGACTAGCGATTGTTGATCCATCTGAGACAATCAAAGTTTAGAGATATCCGGAACATCTGATTGTGATAGAAAATCGGGACAAAATTGATACAACGTCGGCAGTGGAAAGTTTGAGAAAAAAATTAGGGTCAATAGATGCGACTCTTGGCGAGGAGCTAGTAAAAAGAAGAAGTAATATTAATAACTAAACCATTTTCCGTATTAGCGCACGACATTACAGAGGTACACCTATAGAAGAGACAATAATAATGCTCTTTCCTCCCTACCTGCCTTCCTTAACATCCTGCGCCATCGAAATAGTGCACTGCGCCAGATCCCTAACGCGGCGCGGTCCCCGTGACGCCGTATAATGATAAGCCTAATGATATATTTGATGATAAACGCCGGCATCGTTACAATGATAAGTCTATCATTAAAACGGCGCGGCCGTCATTATTTACACATTACGTGAGTCCCGCAAGGACTCGCGCCTCAGCTATTAGCGTAAATCACGCGTGCATCCCAAGACTGGCGGTGTATCGGGCCATTCGAATGATTTCACGCTAACAAAAATAACTTTAATGAATAGACAACGATGTTGTTGGCGACGCCACTAGCCCCCGACGTTTTATACAACATGTATACAAAGTTACAAACCCTATCAAGCCGCAACCTACCCATGCTACTACGTTACTAGCTTTTGCCCACGACTTCGTCCGCGTGGAAATCCTTTTTTATTGATTCCCTTTACAAATCCCCCCCCCCCCCCCTCGAGGATAAAATCATTTTTTTTATCCTTCCCCAGAACTCAAACTATCTCCATACCAAATTTCATCTAAATCGGTTCAGCGGTTATTGGTACCCCATACAAACTTCCATCTCCCTTGAGGGGTGATTTCTCCGATAAAAGCTATCCTATGTCCTTTCCTGGAACTCAAACTATGCCTTGGCACCCACTATATCCTCAGGATCCCTTTCCATTTAGGGGAGGGGCATGAACGACCATTGATGGACGCCGCCGACGAGGTTATGGTGGCTAGTGTACGTAAGAGTACCCATAACCTCATCCGGCAGCGGCACGTCCCTTGGACGTGCTCGCGTCAGGGGTCAGCGAGGGTATCGAAGGGTCGTAGTCGCGGCACGGTGCTGCGGAGTCCCACACACCCTTGCCCTTTTCGGGGCTTGGACGGTGTGCGAAAATGCATTCCCCTCGTAAATAATACAATAAGTAAACATTTTTGTTTACTTAAACGGTTTTATTGAAAGTGAAGAAAATAATCATTATACATAATTGCATTGACATCGGAACTAAAGGTGTAAGAGTATACCAAATTTCAGCTCAATTGGACACTGGCAAGTGGGTCAAATTTAACTTGCAAGATTTGACCCAAACAAACAAGGCAAGCTAAATAAAACCGTTTAATAAAAAGGGTATGTACAGTAAGCTATAAATATGTCAAGCTATACTGTTTGATACCTTTTCAATTGGCGTTGGCGACACCAACTAGATGCAGGACTTTTTTATTTGTTACCCTTGTTACCTTTGTTTTGATACATTTATTTCTGATTTATTTTTTTAATTTTGCATGTTTATACAATTCTTATGTGGGAAACGGAACGTAAGATTGTGTGAGAGAGACGAACGCATGTGAGAGAAAGGGACGAATGATAATTAAGTGTTGTGTTTGTCATTCATTCGTTCGCATTTGAATCGCTGGCTAGACGTTAAGACGGAAGGTTGTAATTAAAGATTGTTCGCTGTTGTAGTTTCCAAATTAAAGAAGTTGATTTATCATCCATTTATTTATTTTTGAGCATCATATCCCACAAATTTTGGGGGCTCGTCCGGGATCGCTCAAAAAGAAAAGAAGACGAAGACGTGAAGACGAAGTGACTGGCGTGGACGACTGGCATATCGAACAAGACGTGGTTTTGATTGCGTGGTCGTGACGAAGGTCGCAAACGAAGAATCATCTGAAACGACGAAAAGGTGATACATTACGACGTTATTATGGAAGGCTACAACGGAAAGGGCAGCAACAGCGGCGCGGCAAGTTCGCATACAGAAGGTGCGGCAGCCATGTTCTTCAGTTTCGAAGGCGGTATCGCTCAATTTAACGGCGACGACAAGTCCTACTCATCAACTAAGTGGGCACAGGACATCGAAGATAATGCTGAGATTTTCGGTTGGACTCCTCAACAGAAGTTGATAATCGCTCGTAGATCGCTGTGTGGCACCGCAGGCTTATGGCTGAAAAGCGAAAAAATATTTAAGACGTACGAGGAGCTGAAGAATGCCTTGCAAAAAGAATTCCCCGAGGCGGTTAATAGCAAGGAGATGCACGAACTCATGGCAGCACGAAAGAAGCGCAAAGACGAAACTTACTACCAGTACATGTTGACGATGAAGGAGCTGGGTAAAAGAGCCAAATTCCCAGATTACGTGGCGATACAATACATCATTGATGGAATAGAAGACGTACAGGTGAACAAAATGATGTTGTACGGCGTAACTACTTATAGTGCACTTAAAGAAAAATTAAATGTGTACGAAAAAATGAAGATGGAGCAGCGAAAGGAAAAAGCAGAATCGTCAGCTGTAAAGAAAAGGCCGGCAGAAGTGCCATCATCATACAGTGCATACAAACGCTGTTATAATTGTGGAGACAGGAGTCATGTTTCTGCAATATGTCCGAACGGCGTCAAGTGTTTCCGGTGTAACCAGTTCGGCCATATTGGAACGAACTGCACTGTAAGCCAAGTGAATGAAGTTGGCGGCGGAACGATGGAAAGAGGGAGACACTTTCATGGCGCGTCGGTAAAGCAGTCACCCAATCAGGCGCAACCATTTTTACGAGGCGGCGGCGGATACGGCCGAGGTATGGGAACGTCGGCAAAGCAGCACTCGGCTATGTTCGGTACGACGACTGAGGCAGCGACCAATCAGAGCACGTGTAACTGCAGCCATGACATTGAAAATGTCAACCACAAGTCAAGGTCGAGTGAAGACTCCGAGGTTATGCAGGTTGTAAACAAAGACAACACAAGTGTTAGAAAACCGGTGAAAACTGTGAAAGTGGCCGAAATATATGAAATTAGTGCGTTGATCGACTCCGGTAGTGACGTAAACCTGATGTCTACGGAACTGTGCGCTCAATTTTCGAACGTCAAAGATGTGAGCAGTTTAACATTAACGGGACTTGGACGTTCACAAGTGCGATCATTGGGCAAGATTAAAACGACGATTGAAGTAGATGGACAGTGTTACAGTGATGTCACGTTTCACATAGTACCTAGAGACTGTATGCCTTATGACGTAATAATAGGTCAAGAATTTTTGAAAAGTGTAACGTTGTTGATGAGTGAGGGATGTGTGACCATTTATAAAGGCGATGATGAATGGTTATTTAATGTGAACTGTATTTCAGGTGAGTGGGGTTCTTTGCTTGATCATGTCAGGGACCCTTTAGTAAAGAAGGAGGCCTATCAATGTATAGAGAGATACAAACCGGTCCAGGTAAAGGAGGCGCCCTTGGAACTGAAGATTGTGTTAAAAGATGATATACCCGTGGCTCAGCGACCTCGACGTCTGTCATATGCTGAACAAGGTATAGTTGAAAACCAGATTGCTGAATGGTTGAGGGATGGTATAATCAGGGTAAGCTTTTCTGAGTATTGTAGTCCTTTAGTGCTGGTAAAAAAGAAAGATGGTGCTACTCGAGTGTGTGTCGATTATCGACAACTTAACGCAAAGATAGTAAAAGACGAATATCCTCTACCGATTGTTGAAGATTTAATTGATAGGTTAGCTCATGCAAAGATATTTAGTGTGCTTGATCTTAAGACTGGTTTCTTCCATTTAAAAATTAAAGAAGAGTCAATACCTTATACTTCGTTTGTTACACATCAAGGGCAATACGAATTTTTGAGAGCTCCCTTTGGTCTCTCAATTTGTCCTAAATATTTCATGCGATTTGTTAATATTATCTTCCAAGACTTGTTGGCGCAGAAGGTTATGATGATTTTCATTGATGATATTATTATTCCAGCAGATAGTGAGGTACAGGCGTTACAGAGGCTGAAGCAGGTCTTAGATATAGCAGCACAGTATGGCCTGAGAATTAATTGGAAGAAGGCAAAGTTGATACAACCTGAAGTGGAGTACTTGGGTCATGTCATAAAGAATGGTGAAGTGAAACCAACTTCTGAGAAAGTCGATGCTGTGGTAAAATTTCCTGAACCTAAGACAGGTAAGCAGCTTAAAAGTTTTTTGGGATTAACATCATATTTTAGAAAATATATAGAACATTATGCCGTTATAGCAAAACCACTTAATGACTTATTGAAGAAAGACGTAGACTTCATCTTTGACAGAGAGCAACAACATGCTTTTTGTTTATTAAAAGAGAAATTATCAAGTAGTCCAGTTTTGAAAATATTTGATCCTAACCTTAATACAGAGTTGCATACAGATGCATCGAGTATTGCTATAGCAGCTGTTCTATTGCAGTATCACCCCGATACTGGTTTGCATCCAGTTTACTATATGAGTCGTAAAACTAATGAAGTGCAAAGAAAATATTCCAGCTATGAACTAGAAGCTCTTGCTATTATAGAAAGTATTAAAAAGTTTCGCCATTACTTGTATGGTAAACACTTCAAATTAATAACAGACTGTAAAGCTTTTCAGCAAACACTCATGAAGAAAGATCTTACCTCTAAAGTGGCAAGATGGGTTCTAATGCTAAACGAGTATGATTATGAAGTTGAGCACCGAGCTGGAGAGAAGTTGAGACATGTCGATGCTCTAAGCCGAAACCCATATGTGGCAACTATCACTTCATTATGTGAGCAAATAAAGTTAGCACAAGATCAAGATGATGGGATAAGAGCTATTAAGGAGTTATTAAAAGAAAAGTTGACATATAAAGACTATTTTATTGAGAATGACATAGTGTACAAGGGACCAGGAAAACTGTTGTATGTACCAAAAAGTATGGAGCAAGAAATTATTCGAAGGATCCATGGCAATGGTCATTTCTCTAAAAGAAAAATGAAGGAATTGATTTGTCAAGATTACTATATAAAAGACGTTGATAGAAAAATAGAAGAATTTATAATGGCTTGTATTCCATGTTTATTGGCTACGAGAAAAGAAGGGAAACAAGAAGGGTTTTTGAATCCGATTGAAAAGGAGAGCATTCCTTTAGATACTTTGCATATAGATCATGTCGGGCCATTAACAGCAACTAGAAAACAGTATAACTATATACTTACAGTGATTGATGCCTTCACAAAATTTGTTTGGCTATTTCCTACAAAGAGTACATCAAGTGCGGAGACTTTAAACAAGCTAAGAGTACACCAGCAAATATTTGGGAATCCAAGAAGAATAATCTCCGATAGAGGAACGGCTTTCACAAGTCATGAATTCCAAGAATATTGTAAAGAAGAGAATATTCAACATGTAATAATAACCACAGGAATACCAAGAGGAAATGGGCAAGTGGAGAGAGTTCACAGAATAATAATACCCATGCTAACCAAATTGTGTGTAGAAAATGCAGCAGTATGGTATAAGCACGTAAGCAGAGTGCAAAGAGCACTAAATAGTACATTCCAGCGCAGTATAAAGACTACACCCTTCAATTTATTACTTGGCACGAAGATGAGATGTAAGCAAGATGTTGAAATTTTAGAATTGCTTGAAGAAGAAGTATCTAAACAATATGATAATAACAGAGAAGAACTTCGATTAAAGGCAAAGGAACAAATATTAACCATACAAGAGGAAAACAGAAAATATTTCAATAGAAAGAGAAAAGAAAGTCACAAGTATAACATTGGGGATATAGTAGCTATAAAAAGGACACAATTTGGAACAGGGCTTAAACTAAAGGCTAAATATTTAGGGCCCTACAGGATAAGCAAAGTCCATGTAAATGACCGGTATGATGTAGAGAAAGTTAACAGTTCAACTGAGGGCCCAAGCCGCACCTCTAGTTCGGCTGACCATATGAAGGCGTGGCCTAGTGGGAATAACGATTGAATATCAGGTCAGTATGTTTGTTGAATGGAGTGAATGTGTGAAGTATGATATTTTTTTGTTATAAGTTTTAAGATGGTGTTTGATTGTTTTTAAATTTATTTATTTTTGTAAAATGTGTTTCTCGTATATTGTGTTGATGTATTTTCCTGTTAGTAATAAGTTGATCATTCCATTTTTAAGATTTTAATTAAGGTTGTTGTTTGTTATAAGTTGTTAAGATTGTTGTTTCGTTGTTATGTTTAAGTGTTGTTAAGATGTAAGAGTTTTAAGTCGTATAAGAGGTGAATGTAAGGTGTGAGTGTCTGGGGACAGCCAAAAGAGCAGGACGGCCGAATGTGGGAAACGGAACGTAAGATTGTGTGAGAGAGACGAACGCATGTGAGAGAAAGGGACGAATGATAATTAAGTGTTGTGTTTGTCATTCATTCGTTCGCATTTGAATCGCTGGCTAGACGTTAAGACGGAAGGTTGTAATTAAAGATTGTTCGCTGTTGTAGTTTCCAAATTAAAGAAGTTGATTTATCATCCATTTATTTATTTTTGAGCATCATATCCCACACTTATATTTTATTTGTCAAATATTAAATGTCTATCGACACAAACGTATAGTCTTTTTTAAGATATGATTAAACAATTTTGTTACTAAAAATAACAAAATCGAAAATCTTGATTGACTAATTAAAGTTGCCGACGAAACGCACGACAATATTACTTCTTTTTAATGTTCCACAACGCAAACCAAATGAACCCTGATTGATGTTATGGGAAAAAACAATCAAATCGATAGTAGCAATAACGATAAGCCCGTCTGTCTGAAGCACGCTCGCCGACGTTACAAAATCTACTTTAAAATCGATAAAATTCATTAATACCGGACATAAACCGCAACCCATATATTTAACTACGCCAATTTAAATATAATGTGGACGACGTTCGTAAAAAAGTCTTTAAATCTTTGTATTTTTAGGTCGCCACCTTCGTTTCACATTCAAACTCTTACCATCGGGATGTAAAAATTGCATGTGATAAAAACTTTTAATAAGAACTCGAAATTTAAGGACACAAACACCAATGGAAATTCTTGAACCCTGATATTTTGGCAACATTGTAATTCATAATTTGATTAGGTATCAAAATTTTGTAAGGGAACTATATTGTAGGAAGATGGCATTTTGCCGTACGAGATTTGACCAAAACCTAATTGAGAAATCTTGTTATCCTAAAACACTAATCCAAGATTCAAGTGGAACTAGTGAAATTAAAGGAGAAGGAGAAACTTTGGTTCTCTTTGCGTGCTCTATCGGCTCTTTAACGGAGAGTGCTCTGAGGAACTGTTTGCAATGGTGCCCTCGTCACCTTTTTATCATCGCACCACCCGCCACCGCAAGAGAGTTCATCCGTACCACCTGGAACCGATCTTGTCTAGCAAAGTTCGGTTTCAGCGTTCATTTCTTCCACGTACGTGCAGACTCTGGAACGAGCTCCCAGCTGCGGTGCTTCCTGAGCGCTACGATATGTCCAACTTCAAACGAGGTCTAAAAAGAGCACTTCTCTCGAGGTAGGCAGCAACTGAGCCTTGCCCCTGGCATTGCAGATGTCCATGAGCGGTGGTTACCACTTACCATCAGGTGGGCCACTTGCTCGTCTGCCACCTTTAGCAATAAAAAAAACTTTAACTATGTAGTGCTTTTTCTCGCTCAATTGTAGAAATATAGGGAAATCTTAAAGTTGAAAGAAAAAAAACAAACTTATTCCTTTAGTCCGATACAAAATGAAAAGCTTTATTCTGGTAGGTACATAACTCACTTATGCATATGTCACTAAAGTAAATAAAATCCCTTAATGCAAAGCACTTAACTTAATGTTTAATTAATACAAGCCAAGGGCAGGATGGTTCAGGATTGTTTGATCAATCTCGGTAAGTTCTTGCTAAATTAACTGGGTACAAAAGTCATAATACAACCGGGGTAATAAAATACACAAACAAATAGTTTTCTTTCTTTTTCTAAAAAATTAGATTAGGTACCTTCGATTGTAAGTTCTTGCGATCACGGGTCAGAGATAGGATATTCCAGTTTCATAACTTATTCTCTCTCTATTGATATATTTATTACTTGTGTAATTCCACAGAATTCCTCCTTGATGTTAAGTTAGTTTGTCTAGCTAAGCAGCGGAGCCCTACGGCCTCCGGGAACTGCCCTGGAGATTCATAGCACAGTGTTAGGCATATTTAAATATAATTAAATATGCCTATGATCTTGAGGTCAGTGGGTCTAACACTGAGTTCTGAAGGAATCCCAGTCAATACGTTTGAATTTCAGGTAATAATCATTGCAAGTTAATTCCAAACATAATTTTCAATGAATTGTCAAAGTTTCTTATTGGTTAGTTAACAAAAGGGACATATGGAGGGGAGAGCACCTATTTTGTGTATAATTATTGCTATTAATAAAAAGAAAACAGCTTAATTTGTGAGTTATTTGCCAAAGAAGGATGTGAAACTTCATATTGTGAAAATTTAGAATTTAACATGAAATTCGCAAGTGTTACTCAATATATGCCTTAATCCCACTAAGATGCCGCTTACTATGAGGTTTTTTTAATGAAATAGGGGAGGAAAAAGGCGAATTTTGGAAATGTAATATGTTTGATTTAATAATCAATTTACCCACAAATAAAAATAAAATTAACAAAATCTGTTTTAAATCATGAAATATAATAAGTTAATTAGATACCTTATTGATTTTTTGCACTTATTGATACAATACATCCATTAAATTTAATGAATCGCGTGCCGGCGAGTAAATATATTATTTTTTCCTTAGCTTTACTCTTCAAGCTGAAAACAAAAATAACTGACTTTTGAAGTCTCACTGTAGCTTTTCAAATTAAATTCACACGGAAAACGGGAGAAATACCTATGGATTTTCTTCGCAGAAATTAAGATAATGCAGAAATTTCTATTCCGCAATTAAATCAATAACAAATTACTTCGGTCGATGTCTCACAGACTAAGAACCACATAGAGATAATGTCATAGCTTAGGCGCGTTCACGTACCAACGCTCCACTTGCGCACAGATTTGCGTTTATGTGGAAGCGACGGAGCCGAGGTCCGTTTGCTCAATGTTAAGCGCCGTATTGGCGACGGAACCTCTCCTAAAACCAAATTCATTTCATAACACTCGTAAGACTCTTAACTTGCTTCAAGATGTGTCAAGTCAACATACGGATCTTTCGAAATTCCACAATATGCAATAAGTATTTCCAGCCAAAGCTACAAGTTTGGTTGAAAAACAAAACGTAATGAAAAATTAACCATAAACAAATTATGAATGCTTTCCAAATTCTATTCGACGAAACCATAATTATATGATCTGTAGCTTTAAGTGTATTTTATTATGATATGTCTCTAAAAATGATCAAAACAAACGCTCTAAATGTCAAATTCCGAATTTTGAGAAAATCAACCCACCTAAAGGGAAGCACGGGATTTTGGGCGAAAAAAAACTATCTTTGTAAATAAGGCCAGGTTAAACGCGAGATTTATTTTGTTTATGCAAAAATTGAATAATGACCAAAGATAATTGCAAATGTCACTGACGTGACGTGAAACGACGTTGACGTTGACACTTGACATTGATATTGTGAAATTAATTGACAAAGTTGTTGTAATTATTATTTTAGTTGTGCAATTTGTCTTAAAACTACAGTGAAACCAAAGTGTTTTCGCAAAATTAGTGTTTTATGAAATTTTAAGAAAAAACGGTGTTACAACTATTAATTGAGAAAGACTAAAAAATTAGCTGACAAAAAATCAATATTTTATACACAACAGGAGAGTTCTTGGCCTTCGTCTCTCCTGATGATAGGTGACGATCATGCCGAAGATGGAAGCGATCTTCACCCGCATTCCTCAAAAATTTTGGACCTGACTATCTCACCTCTAATTGTAGGAACAAAACAAAGTTATTAACATTGGAACTTATGGTGACAAACTTAGGCTGAGACGTTGGTAGCTAGCCAGGCGGGCTCAGAAGCTATACATCCAACTAAGCAGAAAAACTTCTTGTGACATAGCAAGCCCCCACTCCATAATATTATTTAGCTGATTCTCAGTAGTATTTTATTATTACGATAAAGCAAAAAATACGTTTTTATTTTATAATTGAGGGACAAAAAATATTTTTTTATAGTTAGTTTGCAATTGGGATGATGCCTAAATTCGAATTTTCACGTCTCGTCATAAAATATTAAAATACCGTAAAAAAGACGCAATTTTGTGAAACTAGAATTAAAATCGGCTTAGAAATACATTAGATACAAGCATTTTAAGCTGTTAATTTGGAAGCGATTAGACAGAGAGATCCGACATCAACCGTGACGTCATTGTTGAGTACGGCCATATAAACTCCATGTAAATTGCCATTTTGCTAGAAAGAGATGGAGAAAAATCTTTAATACCTTATAATAATTCGAATAACTATAAAAACAACTAAGATGTGTTTATAGTTATTCGAAAACCGATTTTTTCTTTCTGTTTATTATATGAAAGAGTTTCTATTAAAGCAATAATTTTTTTTCATTCATCTAGCCTGGCCGCAAGCCGCAAGCGTCGGCGCACGCGCATCACACCTAGCTTGCCTTGCCTCGAGCACTAGAGCAATATTAGAACAATGTTCGAGCAGAGACACCGCTACAACATATAAGGTTACTTTTTAAGCTTGTTCTTGTTGTTTTTAAGCTTGTTCAGACAAGCAAAATGAACAACTTTTACTATGGGGCCAATCTTGAAATCGCGAAAAAATAAATCAGCTGTCCCATACAAATGTTCAACATCCACTGAACCTAAATGTATTAAACAGCTGATTTTTTCGAGATTTCAATATTGGTCCCATAGTAAAAAAAAATGTTTAGATTGCATGTCTGAACAAGCACACAAAATTTGGCTCCTGCTTAAAAAGTAATCCTGTACAGTGCCAACCCTATAATCGCGGTTTTGAATAATCTTTTCAGCGATCAAGCGCAGCAGGTCGTCTAACATTTCGTTTAAGCCTAACAATTGCAGCTTATACTGCCGCCATTACATCGAAACCCTAGAGAACATTGTCAGTAATCTTTTTTTATAACATTCAACATTCACAAAATACTTCGTATGTTACGATTTCCTACAAAATGTTTCATGGCATGGCATTGACACGGTTGTTTCGCCAATTGGTTGGCAAACCAGTTCCGATCGATCGACATTGGGATTGTGAGGTTTCCCACGCTTGGGTTCGCATCTTGAGAAAATTAAATAACAATTTGGTTCACTCAAAATCCGTGCTATATGAGCCCCATTTGCCGCCAATATGGCAACTCAAGCTTAGTATAAATGACAATCTCAATGTTGATCGATCGCAAGCATACAGGCATACAGGTCGCCCTCGCTGTGAATAAACCTTCTAATCTAATAAATACTAGTATAAAAGACTAAATCTACAACTGTGTGTCCGCTGCCTACCCCGGCGCCACCGAGCGCAACGCAGTAATTCGCGGCGGTACGACGAAGATAAAATCGCTTTACGATATCTCTCATAATAACGAACTGAACACAAACAGACGTATGACTGTTTAGATTCCAACATAAACATATAAAATGCGCCCAGAACTTTGCGCGTTCGTTGGTTGTTTGACGTGTATTTTTAGGTGTATTTTTATCACACTAAACCTAGCAGTGTGATGTCAGACCGTTTTAATTAAAGGGCAAGTTGAATTAAAAAATAAATCAACAAGTTTATGAAAACATTTGGCATCTCGTAACGAAAAATATATGGCAGGATCGAACCCAGGACCTCTCGATTGGAAGGCCAGTACCTACCGAGTCCAAAGCGCAGCGCCACTGACATGTTTAGAATGTACGAGTATGTAAACTAAAACTTTCTATCGCACACACGATAAGTGTTAATATATCAAAAAAAACATAATTAAACTTCTAATGCAACGCCGAACAGCTTTAGCACTTCAGTAACGGGACATCGGAATCTCTTCACACTTTGTTAGCCGAGAGCCCGGGTACATGCCAATAAACTTGATAACAAGCCCCTACTAATGGCTCGTAATCGATAACGGATACGGCATTACCATTCGATTATTGTTATATTGTCACACAGTCAATATAAGTACATAGTTCATTTGCATCGAACATAAATAACACGCTTTTTAAAGTATCGATGCATAGAACAATATTTAACGTTATTTTTAACAATTTAAACTTCAAACTCGACTGTTACGAGAGTGTGAATAATGCATTTCCTATAGACTGACAATATCGCATGGCTTGTTTTATAGTAAGTAATAATAATAAATACTACTGCTCGGACAATGTTACAACTTTGTTACCTTTATATAAATGTATAGGCAGTGTGCGGGAATTAACGGAGTTGCAACTAAGTATTTCATGCGTATCATCATTTACCATCCATATCCCAAAGGCCCAAAAAACCGAGCAGAGGTCACTCCTCGAGGGGTTTGTTAACATGGATCCCGTGATTAGAGTAAACCAAACTAGCTAAGATCTCGAAATAACTTAGTTTTAAGATAGAATAAGCTTTTTCATACTAACTTTTATGTTAGTATAAATGAGATTATTTTACATTTCAATAACTTCTTATTGTTTGTGTTGTTTCTATTTTTATTTTGTCAAACAGAATATTTATATTTTATTTGCCTCCGAATGTCCTATTTGTAATTTTTTAACAATTAGTCACTTTTTCTTTAAGGTTCTCGATGACCTCTTATGTTTTGATAAAAAAAACTATGTTTTGTACAAAGTTGAAAGTGTTCAGTGCAAAACTTATTACGTGATTATATTTAAAGCAGATATCGATTTCAATTTAGAAGACAATAGTAGGGGCATCGGTAAGAATGCAATAGTCAATATACTGGAAACTATTCAACTTAAGCAAGTTCAATACTTAGAAACTTATATAAAGATTTATACACAGTAGAGTTACAATGGATAATGGAAGTTCAAATGACATAACATTATGTTTGTGCAAACGCATTTGCATCGACTAGTTATTTAATATACAGCTAATGCAACTGACTAAACATCTTGAATATCTTAACTACAAACTACACTTTCCTGATTAACTCGCGCATTTTTGGTCCTAAACATTTTAATTCTTGAGTCCAACGACGACACGTTTCGAACGCATTTCAGCATTCGTGATCAGGGGACGACTAAACCTGCGGCCGTATCGCCTAACTCAAAGCGATCACTCGCTATCATTATCGTGACAATAGACCAATAGTTTTAATGTCACACGTGACATTTGAACTATTGTCACAGAATAGTTACGAAAGCGACAGCGAGTGATCGCTATGAGTTAGGCGGTAGCCCCCCTGGTGGGTGTCATAGAGTAACATCAGATTTATAATTTTATACAGTACCGTCGTCTCACGGTATCTACTGTTTTGGCAGTTTGTGGACGGGCTTGGGGATTTCATTATTTTCACGACAGTTCATATTGATATATCGTTTTATCGTATCATGTTACGGCGATCATACAACGGGGGCTGACAATGATAATGGTAAATGTTATCGGAAAAGCCAAAATTTATTTTTGCCAATTCAACAACACATTCAAATAATTACAATTCAACTTTCAACTAACTAAACTACATACAAATTAATTCAGTAGACAATGGCAGACGCTCTACACGTCAAATAATCGTGAAACGCACATAATGCTGTAGTGTACGTAGGTACACAAAGTACCAAAAGTGCCTACGTGTGTCGCACATACAGATGTAAAAGGTCATATTACCATGTTCTTAAAATTCCCGGCGCTCACCTCAAATTCTTTGAATCTGAAATGAGCCGCGAGGGATCCCACATAATTTTAATTCGAGTCGACATCGAGCCGTCCCGTGTATCGGTCACATAATTCAATAGACGTTTCTAAATTAACGCAGCTTAAACACCCAAAGTTATTATCTGTTTTTTTTGGTAGTAAAAGAATATCTAATTGCTCGTAACAAATGACATAAACCAAAACGGCATTCAAGTTATTAACGATCGCACCAGGAAGACTGAAGTCCGGAATACAAACATTCGATGGTATAGTTTTAGTGACACATAAAATTCACATTATTATTATAGGTATCATCATTCATCACCATCATCACCACAGCTCATATAAGCCCCCACCGAGAGGTTCGAGCCTGCCCTAAGTTAGGGTGTTTAGGCTTTAGTCAACCACGCTGGCTCAGATTGGTCGACTTGACATACACCTTTGAATTTCTTTACAGGTGTATGTAGGTTGTCTCACGATGTTCTCCTTCGTCGAACTTCAGGAGTATCGGACAAATATACATATGAAATTCTAAAAAACGAAAAACACATTGATATACGGCAGGATCGAACCCCGGAGCTCCCGATTAGGAGGCCAGTGCCAGTGAGTCCACAGCGCCACCAACGCTCACTTATACGAAGATTATATGTATAGACATGTATAGGAGGTCGATAATCTATACTTTTCTCTTACCATCATAGTCTTCATGATCATCGTTAGCATGAATGGCTACATTCATATAAAGTCAATGACCATTTGAATGATGCCATGCAATGTGGAGTGTTTATTTGTAGACATCACTGTTCTAATGTAAAGATAGTTTTATTGAATAAAGCTATTTATGTTAACTAAGTTTATTGTATTTATGGTATGGTAATGACATATTACTGTGTACATAATGTATTGTACATGTTGACTTTTTATTTATTTATTTAACAGGAAATCGTACGGGCCGTTTGTCCATATAAATGTAGTCCCCTATTTCCTTCCTGGACACTGGCAATAGTTGCTCTATTTTTTCCAAAAAAGTCTATGGCCAATGTTAGCATGTTCCTATGTTTTTAAATGTAGTTTTTACAGTTTTGTGCTTTTACCATTTTGCTCTCTTACCGATATGATGTTTTACCAATGTGCGCTTTTGACGTTTTTCTCTTTTACCATTTTACGATCGCTTACCATTATGCTTTTGACTATTTGACGCCTAAGGGATTTTATTACGCTGCTTACGTCAGATACTTTATTAATGCCAATTTTCTGCATTATAAAGTAAAAGAAGCATAAGCCAAACGGCATTCAACCAATCAGCGCGACGCGAGTATTTGTCTCTTATTGATTGGATGAAAAGTTTTATTTCCATTCCAACTTTTTATTATTGAAGCTACGTATATACAATAAAGTACATATATACAACCAGGTCTAAATCTCAAAATATTAACACAGTTTATACTGTATACAACCAATAACCATATATCACGACAACAAACAGCCAAGGGCGAAATTCCCACGAAAAAAGATGATTTTAATTTGGCGGCACGGTGTTTTTTTACCCTTATCTCGTCTCATGGCGACGAACACATGCGCGCGGGCAACCCTAAATCACCGAATGTCAAGAGAGGTGGTCCCCGAAAACCAAGGTTATATCGCAAAAAAAGCCCACTTAGAGGAAGCAAAACAAAAGCAAACAAAAGTGTGTTTCGAATCAAGTGCCACTATTGCCTAGCTAGAGAGTCCGAACAAGACTAAAAAACATTGCGGCGTGAATGTAAGTGATATAGATTTTAGTGTTTGGCACCCTCTGCTGAAGGATGTCAACGGGACTTTATTACTAAGATGCCGCGGCCCGTTCGCCTATATTCATTTTTTTGCGGACTGAATCTCCATGTATTAGTATCTGTGTTGTCGTTTTTACAGAGTGTATATTTCTATTGCCGCTATTGCAACAGACAACAACAACCAACATGGCACTTTCAAAATGGCCGACGAAAAAAGTAGCTTAAGTACAACATACAAGTAGGCAAAGTTGTTATACTATATGATAATTTAATTTTTAATTGACCGATTCTTTTTCGTATCCCGATGGTGCCCTTGGTGCATCGCGCACGTTCGTGGCCTGATCCGAGGTGCCAATAACGGTTATGTAAAAACTAATCGTCGCGTAAAAACTAATTGAAGTTCAAGCGTCGATGGCGTAGTGCGTAAGGCCGTCGCCTTCCAATCGGGAGTTAGCGGTTCGAAAACCGCCACGTACTATCGCGCGCAGTTCCGCCTGATCACCGCTACGCTCATTTTCGTTTGCACTAGCGCTCTCTAGCCCCACCCCGTCGACCGCGAATAGACATCATCATCATCACAGCTCATATACGTCCCCACCGAGGGGTTCGAGCCTACCCTATGTTAGGGTGATTAGGCCTTAGTCAACCACGCTGGCCCAGTGCGGATTGGTCGACTTCACATACACCATTGAATTTCTTCGCAGATGTATGCAGGTTGCCTCACGATGTTTTCCTTCACCGTAGGAGCGTCAGACAAATGTACATATGAAATTCGTAACGAAAAACACATTGGTACATGGCGGGTCTCGAACCCCGACCTCCACTTGGCACTTGCCTCCGAATTGGAAGGCAAGTGCCGAGTCCACAGCGAATAGACATGGAATAATGAAATACAAGATTCTTCTTCGGCCTGCCGCCGAGCCGCCGAGGAACCCCCCAACGCCGATTAGAGAGAGAAAGAGTATTTCTTTTCTAATAGGCCAAAACTTAAGGGGGCGTAGCACGGCGCTTCCGCACGATTCAAGCGAATAAATTTTTAAATGGTCAGGCGGAAGTGCTCGCGATAGTACCTACCAATGTTTTCAAATTTTGAATTCATACGTACGTTTATTCGACGCTTTTACGGTGAAGGAAAACATCGTGAGGAAACCTGCACACAACTGTGAAGAAGGAATTTCTTTACAGGTTGTGTGTGAAGTCGACCAACCCGCACTTGGCCAGCGTGGTTGACTAAGGCCTAATCGCCCTATTTTAGGGTAGGCTCCTCGGTGGGGACGTTTATGAGCTGTTGATGATGAAAAACTAATCTCACAATTCATGTCTAGGAAATTAGGGAAAATGCGGCCAATAGCACACTGCGGCCACGCCAAGTGGACCCTGCGGCCAATTAGATCGATTTAATATCGATATAGGTAACCGGTTGCCTCCTTTGCTCACCGCTGAATGGGCTGAATCTTGTGAATTGAAAAGTGCAGTTCGCAGTGAATTGAAAGAGGAGCGATGTTATTGAGTGAGAAAGATTTCTATTCAATTGGATACTTTCGTTTTGATTTAACTGATCTCGGGGCAATATTAGGGGTCGTCAATTTAGTCTGTCTATTACGAAACACATTACTGCAATCCTATGAGAGCGGAAGTTATTGTACTATGTAAATCTTGTAATTACAAATGTGTTTAGTAAACAATTGCGTTAATAACAGTAGTGTTCGTTCTGTCGGTTTTACTAAACTTGTTGGGGAGAAATACTTCATTAAAATTTTTAAACTGCGAGTCAGTCATGTTTTCAAATGTAATAAAATGTTTGTAAACATTTTTCATCAGTGTAGGAGCACTCATAACATTTAACAATTCCTAACAGAATGTAACAATTCCTAACATTTGTTAGTATATGTTTTAGTGTGGGCAGTGTGGGAGTACCATTAGTACGGGATGAATGTTCAAATAAAGAACCCAAAACGTAAATCTTCAAAGATGTATTATTTTGTCTATCAAGTTGCTACCACATGGTTACTTGCACCAACATGGTAACTGTGGGGGCCCCGAAATTACCGACCATCGCCACAGATAAAAAGCCGAACGCCGGTTCTCGGAAGCGGCTCGTCTCGTGATTGAATCTTTCATCTGCCAGCCCGATCGTCGATAGGCGTAAAGGTCTCGCCGCATAGAAAGCGATACCATACGATGCGCGGCGATGACTTGGCAAGCTGTCAACGGATCTAGACCAATTTAACCAATGTTGGCCAAATCTGTGAAATATTCTAAATTAGAAGTTGAGAAGTGGCGATAAGTGAGTAATGTCTGCTTTGGCTTAACAAAGTACAAAAAAACAATATAACTGAAGTTTTGCTCAATAAGTTCTGGATAAGTCCTCGGTAAGCGAATTGGTTAAAACGTCAACACGGTATGCCGAGATTGCCGAGGACGAGGGTTCGACCCGAGGCGGGCGATTTTTTTTGAATGGATTTATTCATTTTTTTTAACAAATCTAGAGTTACAATTTGCCAACACAAAAAAAAAAACAGATATATGATCCTGGAAATAGATTCAAAGCCAAGTTAGTTATCCTCCAACAAACCTAATTTCAATTACGTCAGGCTATCTAAACAAAGACCAAGTACTATCAACTCAACCTAAACTTACTAAAAAGCAACTTAATCTAAAACCTCGCTTTTAGCGAGGCGCTCGTCGTTGCCGAACACACTCCACCAAAATCACGCCTCGTCACATTTATTTGTGGTGTAATTCTATCTTTACTCTCGTAGTTTTAGTTACATTTTATATTGTAGAACTAGAAAACTAGAACTTTACATAGGAATATAAGTGGTTGCGGCACAAATTGCAAATATTTACATTCTTCCATAAGTTAGATAAGAATTAAGGTATTATAAAATAGATGTAATTGTATGGAAAATATTTAAAAGCATACAAGTAGATATTCAAATTCAAAAATCTTTATCCAACATGGCCTTAACAGGCACTTATTGACGTCAAAACAAAGCAAAACAATCGAATTTAGTCAAATCATATTAACCTTGTATGTGCATACATCCTGAATATACTCAAGGTGTCTACAAATACAAGTAGGAATGAAAAAAATTGACTCTACACCTGTTCGGAAATTGGGAGAGCCTTCTCGGGAAGAACAGGCAAGAAACTCGAAGGGTCAAATTTTTTTCTCTCCTCTTTTAATGCTTGTACGTTCTTATTTCCAGTTACATTTTATACAGAAGTAGTACTCTTGAACTTTATACAGGGAAGTAGAAGTAGAGGGACTGGTGCAAAGTGCAAAACCTTATTGTGTCAGCGCCTTACAGTGAAGATAGTTTAGCGCAGGTCAGCAGCAACTCGCCTCGTCTCGCTTCCCGTGTGGCGAAGCCTTAGCACCACACTAAGAGAAGTCAGTTTTTCCTGAGCTTATTACTTTTTTCCTCTGACGAGGCTCTTCTCAAGCGTGTCCCCCGAAACATTGGAGGCTAGAGACATGACACTAAAAATAGATGCGTTAATTGAATGTAACGAACGACTAATGAATTTCGAACGTGGTGCGAGAATTGTGTGCGTGTAGTTTAAAAACGATTAACTTTAAGTTAATACTGTTATTATTGACATAAAATTAATCCAACTGCAAATTCAATTTCAAATCAACATTCGTATGGTAAATTGGACGTAAGAAAAAAAGTTATCTTCGGACGTAAAAAATTATAGGGAAGTTTACAAAGCAATTCGATATACCTACTTAAGAATGTTATATTATAATCACATCGAAATTCATTCGAAATATTTGAATAATTCTCAACCCTCTTCCACTTATGCAATTGTGTCTCTTTAATAAAGTTTCAGCTTATCTGGAACATATGAAAAAGAGCTTGAATAACAATAGCACAATTGAATTTAAATCTATCATCCGAACAGATATACAAAAAAAACCCTAACGCTGTTAGGTACACTTTTTTACAATTCAAATAACGAAAATGATACAAAACATTAGACGGATATCCGGCATTAACCCGATCCGATGATCCCATACGCCCACATTAATGGTAGCTACCTTTCAACGTTTTTTTTTATGTCAATGCGATCAAATTAAATACATGTAAGCAAACCTTTTTAGAGACGGGTTCGATCGGGAGCAGATCTTATCGGATTAAACGGCACCTATTGACGAAACTACGAGTTTTGTTCGACAGCGAACTGAATTTCTAAAACACTCTACCTGGCCTTGCACAATTTTTTGCGCATTCGTAAAGGTCTTAGCTCTATGTGCTTCAATAAATAGACAAAAATTTCATTCGAAAACTGGACACGGCCGTGGCGCGTTTGTGTGGAAGTGTTTATCTATCGCCGATTGTCAAAACATGAATACAAATCATAATTGACAGTGACCACACGATAGCCGGAACAAAGGACTTCCGCCCCGTGAAAAAAAGTGGGCGCGTACAAAGGCGATAATGGCTCGAAAGTCGCCATGTGACGACCGCATCCGATCCGACGACAGCAGAAACGAAAGCATTGTCCTTGTATTTCCAATTTTAAGGCCCTAGACAAATGCAACACGCTAACTTTTCCGCAGTCGTTCCTCAGAGAAAAAATGTATGGAGATGACATTAGATGCGGAAAACATAGCGTGAGGTTGTCGTAAGCTAATGTCATTTCCATACATTTTTTCTGCGCAACGACTGCGGAAAAGTTAAGAGTCTAGGGCCTCTGCTCCACCGAACGCATCAGTGTGTGACAGCGAAACGACGAAAAAGTGTAGGTCACCCATACACAGATAAATCACTGGGGGTGTTTTGCTTTAGGAGGATTGTGAAGCTGTAAATTTTCATACAAAAAGCGATAACGTTTCCTCGCTCCATAAATATAGTTCAATTTTCATTATTTTGGGAATGTTGTAGATATAATTAGGTCCTTACGTTTTTATTTTAAAGAATTTTTTTAGATGATAAGAGGAATGGGCACGAGAAACTTTATAAGCTTTATCAGTACTACTCACGACACGACACGACATTTACAAAAATTATGTCGTTTTACCATACAAAGTCTATGCCATAACCTCATCATCACAGCTCATATACGTCCCCACCGAGGGGCTCGAGTTACTCTACCCTATGTTAGGGTGATTAGACCTTAGTCAACGACGCCGGCCCAGTGCGGATGGGTAACCTATTAGCATCTAAATACGAGTATATGTAGAAGTTCGTGGGAAGCCGCTGAATACGAACAACCCAGAACCGATCGGTTTGCACGTCCCTCGACTTATATGATGATGATGTTTCGCATCTCAAGGCGCCACCCCGCTTTTGCTGAAAAAGTGCAGTGTTCGGTAATTGTTTCGCCACCGCATTGGTATCTCATAGTACTAATTAATAATAGTAATTTTCGCACGATGGCCTCAGTTGCAACAGGCGTCAATCGCGAAAACGTTGACGCGACCGATTCGAAGCCCAATAAAACATCCAGTTGTCTCTAAAGTAGGGACGAATGGAGGAAAGTGAGATATCGAGTAGGTACTCGCGTAAAATACGCGGAACCGGTTCTGGTATCGATAGCGCGCGCATACCTCCACCGGCCTTTTGGAACTTTCACACGGGCTGCACACATGTACGCGTACGCGAGTACATCTCGTCGGGCGGATGTCGTCGCAATTACGATCGGCCGCGATTATTATTGCGCGGCATTGTGCGGCCAAATTGCAGCGTCTCGTCTTCCCATCCGGCCTAATCCGCGCACTTCCGCCAATCGAATATGTGACTTAACTCGATGCGGCACATTCTCTATTAAATCGAGGCGGCGAGAGCCTATGCAACGAGATTAAGGC
Source organism: Schoenobius gigantellus (assembly GCA_963935595.1). Lineage (NCBI taxonomy): Eukaryota > Metazoa > Arthropoda > Insecta > Lepidoptera > Crambidae > Schoenobius > Schoenobius gigantellus. The sequence goes on along the minus strand of OZ012555.1, from coordinate 4,983,990 downwards.
GAGTGAGCTTCTCCACGGCCTTGACTGATATTCTCAAACTAAAAACTTAAATACTTACATATTTTATTGGCGAAAACTCATCATCACAAAATTAATAAATTATTTTCCAATTTTAGAATCGTATAACTTTATCAGTTTAAAAAATTAAACAATTGTGGCCAATATTTAAGCAATGTTTAAGTTAAATAATGTTGCTGTCACTTCCAATCTCATTACAAAAGAAAGGACATCAAAAGAGACAGCAACATTACTTAACTTAAACATTGCTTAAATATTTTTATGAATAAGGCCATTGAAATGATAATGTCGCGAACTCTTTGAGCTCTAGTTTTTATATGCTCTTGTAATGGACATGGTTTTAAAACTGAAACGTTTTGTTTCTGTCACAGAAAGTAGGTATTCTTTACATCCCTTTGTTTGTTATAATCGCAATACTACGGGCTAACTACAACGGACATATGCAGCTATCAGCCCATTTCTATCCCCAGCAATTAAATATAAAATTAGATGTAAGTGATGTAAAATTGTTGTATGTAAGTATTTGTTATTTGACGAGGCTTTCACTTAATAAATATTTAAACAAGCTCATAATTCGTGCAAAATATACTGTCAGCTTGATGTTTTGAGTACACGATAACACCATTTCAAGAGTTAAGTACATCGGCCTTAACCGCCTACGAGTATTTAAGACAGTGATGCGTTACGGATCTTTACTAGGCCGGTCGAGCGCAGGTGAATGGGACATCTCGAGGACAATAGTGTCCCGGCGCGCTTGCGCATCGTGGACACCTGCGGCGTTGTGAAAAGGCGAACATCTGATTTATGGAGGCGAATGTAAATTATTGTAAATGTGAAGGTTCGGCGCGCATGCACCGGTGAAAATTGCGCCTTTCTACGGCCACAAAGGGAGCCGGACTAGTTTCGCGATCAATGGGCCCGAGCGGAGAGAAACACTTTGTCTAAATAATACCCCCCATTCACAGTCTTCCGCGGAACGTTTATATGAATTATTGTCCTCGTTGAATGGCGGCGAATTTTCAAAAATATATTCATTGCTTACGTTGGAGCGTTAAGCCATTGTGCAAATTCTGCGTTGAGACGCCTCGGAAAAAATTGAGACATCTGGCCGTGGATTTTGTGTATTGTCTTTGGTATGCCATAGCTATAATCCAATCAAAGTTGTGTAAGGCTTTTGAGTTCTGAACGAAGCCAGGACTTTAAAATTAACAACGCTTTAGTACGCGAGAACTATTCTGTTGCGCCTAATCTTATGTCTCAGAAACTCGGTATGCTGGATAGATTTTACCTTCACAAGCTCATTAAAAATAGTAATTTTCCAAATAACTGAATACTTTCGATTAGTTGCTAAATAATTTCCGAAAACTAAGAAAGATTTATCAATGCTGACCGGAGATTTGGGAGCCTCCATCACTGTGTCCAGCCAGCTCCTCACAGTGAACATCCGCAGTGATGTTCGTGTCATTTGGTAAGACGCTGTGTTAAATCACACTGGCATCAAAGACCACCATACAGTGACCATCACATTTCTAGGTTTCAGTTTTCGGTTGAGGCACTGCTTAGATGCTGAATCGGGATCAAACCAGTCTTATCAAGTCCCGAAAGCGATCATTAATGGGACTTCTGTTTGTTTGTAGTGAACCTCCGTACACGTCGTTAATGTTGGGAGCCATTTCGTTTTTGCCGCACTGCTACCGCGAAGGAACTCGTATTCCATAATTACTCGTATTTTTATCGTTTCCATAATGATAACTAAGAGGCAAATGTAGAGAAAACAAAACAAATCAATGAATAAATTATTAAATTTGAAAATAGAATTCCATATTTTTAAAATAAAATAAATTTGAATTTGGAATTTATTGCCAGCAAAACATAAAGTAGGTACGTTTCATATGTCCGCCCCATTGCCATGTGAGTGACCTTGAACCTTTTTATGAGACCACCTCTCAGTTCGTACGTCATCACTGGCAGCACATGCATGGGAATTAAGAGCCTTTCGACTTTAGACGCTACGGTACATGGGCCGAGAATATGCTGCGTAGCTTCCCGCCCGGCCTTCTTCCAATTAGTTACCTAAAAATAGAAAAAGAATGAAAACTCCAATCCCCCGATGATAACACAGTATTCTTTACGTCCGCCGATTTATAATGCACATCCAAAAAGCGCAATCGAACAGGAGCGATCAGCAGACCTATTCTCTAACTTCGGTTGCTAACTAGAACTGTCATTTTTGAAAGGAACTTAACATCCATTACTGCTATCATGAACGCCGCCGTAACACATAAGATCACTAAACCAGTAATGGATATAAAGTGTCTTTCAAAATGACAGTTCTAGTTAGCAACCGAAGTTAGAGAATAGGCCTGCAGGAATTTGCAATGACTCATTCGCACGCAGCCGCGGCCGACTTAAGCCGCGGCTTATATGGCGAAATGCTCTTCATATATTTACGTTCCAGTACTGGCGCATATAAAAACCAGTTCTAAACATAATCCGAATAACATAGTTGCAATATCACGGTGTGCAGGGCATTTCCCACTATTGCAATCTCAGCGGGCAAGAGGGTATCGAGAAAGCAGGTAGAATTGATGCATCCGTGTTCAAATGACATTTTTGGAAATGAATTGTTTAATTACATTTAAATTTAGTTTATAGATGTATGTTTGCTTCATACAGTATAAATACAACTTCAATTTCCAATAATGACGATAGAATAAAGCAATGTTTATTGTGAAAATTCAAATAAATATGGGTCGGTTCTTAATGACCATTTTATATACTGATCCATATTACTATATAAAATTCCTGCTTCCGAAAGCTGCTTTCAGAACAAATAACCAATAACCCCGATCACAAAACGATCACAGACCCCGATAAAAAAAATTAAGTATTTTATTAATTTGCTACACAGAATTATAAATACAAAAGTGAACAGTCAAGTACATTTCATTTTCCACCTAAATGAAACAAACTTTAGACGATACATTATCGAACTAAATAGACAAACAAAAGAAAGCATACATTAATTAACCTCTTTGGTATTTATCATTGGAAACGCTTGATCATTCTGATCTTACTGCTGGAAAAGGTTAATTGATTATTCTATTAACTAGTAGCCTCATAAAGAGAAACATTACGTAGGGCACCTTCTCTGTTGTCGAGGGCGAGGAAGGAGCAATATACAGTACGCCCTTCAATTATAAAACCGCTTATGGCGTATTAGGTGGTTGGATAACTTCCACCTACTTACCAAACTCTATCGCCATAACAATAATGTTCAAAGCATTGTTTTAAGGATGGCCAGGGCCCTAATTATGAATTAGTCGTTTGAAATCGGATACATCGACGTCGCATGTTGACCATTCGCTGAAAATTGAAAAGTAGAGAATTCCAGATGTCAAACGAAAATAAATAAAGACGGTTTTATTGAACGTGAGGATAATAATAATTATACATAATTGCATTGTCATCGGAACTAAAGGTGTACTAAAGGTGAACGTAAAGTAACCTACCAAATTTCAGCACAATCGGACACTGGCAAGTGGGTCAAAATTAGCTTGCAAGATTTGACCCAAACAAACAGGGCAAGTTCAATAAAACCGTTTAACAATAGTAATAAGACAACTGGGGCCCAAATTCCACTTTCGATAAAGATTCCAGGTGACACGACAATTTCACTTTGAGCCTCATCATCACTGAACTACACATGAAATGAAGAAACCATTTGCTCCTGCACGTGACCTGACGTAACAACGTTGTGAATTTTTCATTATAACCGTTTACCATCAATCTTTCCACATGTCCCTTTAGTCGAATAATGTCTTACTTCAAAGTAAAAAATTTACTCAGAGGTAACCACAGTTACTGATATATTAAAGCTTAGGCCTCGCAAGCATTTATAATTCCCATTTGTTGATAAGATTAAAGAAAACGAAATGGCACTTTAGAAAATTGGCAAGGCGGGCTGAAGGGTTAATAGAGCGTTTGGCGAGTAATTTAGATTCCGGCCCAGATTCTACGCGCTAATGGGGATAATAAGGCCGCTGACGTTGGTCGTCCGGAAATCACCTTGTTTCAGTAAAGGGAAGCCATTCCCCACTTGAGGGTTAATATTGGGACGATCGGCAGAATTTGCCAACATATGTTAGTATCGGACCAATCTGCGGTTTGAGTTAACACAAAACTCCCGGGTTCGGTTCACTACCTAAAGTTATACTAATATAAGTTGATTCCATATGAGAGCGCCATGTCCAATCTAGACAAGATCTGGAAGAATAGAGGTATCCGCCGGGAAACCAAGGTAAGAACATTAGTATTTTCGATCTTCTTGTATAGATCTGAGACTTGGTGCGTTAGAAGCTGAGACAGCAGTAATATCGATGCCTTCGAGATGTGGTGTTGGCGAAGACTGCTAAGGATACCATGGACAGCAATGAGAACCAATGAGTCTATACTCCAGAAGCTAAACATCACAACTCGGTTTCCACCATATGCCACTGGCTTCTTCGGACACACAATGCGGTTGCCATTACATGGTCTCGAAAAATTACTGATAGGAGGCCAAATTGAAAGCAGACGAGCCAGAGGCAGAGCACCAGCGAGATGGTCAAATAATATTAAGAGAGTCGCCGGTGGAAGCATGCACAACGCGGTACACACGGTCAAAGATTGCAAAGCTTGGAGACGTATTCTCTGTGATGGCGATCCTCAACATTGAGGGAACAATGATGAAGAATAAGAAGAAGTTGATTCCATTTTAAGTTCGATCTATATAGCTATTAGTTAGAATAGCTCAAGATCTCCAAAACTGCTATGTGAATGTAAATCGTATTACAGTAATTTGATATAGTATTCGTAACCAATAAATCTATTTGGCTCGTCTGGAGTGCTGGAGATCGACCCGGGGCATAATTTCAAAACGAATCGTTCTCATAGTCCAATAAGGTAAGCAAAGTCCAAGTCTAATAAAGTAAGTCCCCGCTAAGCATAATGACAGGTCAACTTGTAGTGAAATTTTCTTTTGCCTTATAGCATCTCGCCATTAGTTTCTATTTTAGTGAATATGCGAATTCTAATACTTTTCTTCTATATATTCAGTTTCGGCGCAAATCTGAACAGAGACTAGCCATCTGCGCGAGAGGTATTACAGTGCACAACTATCGGCGCATACGCAAGTGAACTCTCAGTTTCTTCTCTCACTGTCTGATGAGATGACGACACGGTTAGCTTACACCGGGACTGAGACAAGATCAGGCGCAGAACCCACTGCTCAACGTGCTTTTTGATGTACCGAAGAACTCAAGAAGTTTCACATTATTGGTAATCCAACATAGGCAAACATAAGCCAGCGTTGGCCGTGATCAAACTTATGAACTTAGCTCCTCGAATTCTTCCGCAAATTCTAATATAAATTCATATATTATAAAATAATAAAAACCCCGTTTTAAATTGCCAAAATTTGACGTCATGTGAGCCCTGTCGGCGCCGGCGTCCGGTCGGGCCGGTTGGCAGATGCTCGTCCTTGCCGACGACGAGCCATGGCGGTGCATCGTTCGCAAGCTGCATTTACTCTTTCATATTTAATATCCGCAGTCGAACTAACTGAGCACGTATGTAGGTTATCAAGTTTTATTGTTAAGGAAATTGAACTTGTATACTGCATTGACAAATTTATTGATGACGAAAAAGAAAGTAGCATAATTATATTACATGGAAAAGTGGCATAAACGTCTCCCTGATTTTTTGCCATTTGAAGTTAATGAAAATTATTTTACAGCGAATATTAGGCAATATCATCACTCAAAATTATTCATTCTTCTGGGCAATTCAATTTTATCGGTTGGCAATTTAATACGTAGGCGATCTACAGCAGGCCTACCTATCATGGATCTTTGGTCGTATGACATGGTATTTTTGGGATAAAGAAGTCATGAAATGCTTTATTTGGTATTACCCATCTCCAAGGATATCATCACTGTGGCTTAATATAAATGATGTCATCACGATATAATCAACGAGTGATCAAAAATCTGACCGAAAATCTTATTTTTCATTTGAAATCCATGAGATCGGTAATAGGCCTGCAGGTCTAAGTTAAATAACACCTCACATATGAACAATGTTGATCCAGCTCTTTATAACACTACAGTTAAAAGATATCCTGAATGGACGTAGACAAAAAATTCAGCTACCGAGGTAGTCCAGGAATGCTTTCTCGTCTAAACTCTACGGCCATGTACAGCAATGGAAAGTCGTCATCAATCAATACGGCAAGTCGAGAACGTTTTTAATACAATAACATCGAATTTTCTCATCTTCACGCCAATTAACAATGCATTAGCCCACAACGAGTGTTGACATTTCGAAACGATAATGACAGTGCAACCACACTTACATTACCTACCTACCTACACTGAAGCAATAAAACAACATTCCTCGACAGTGTAATTTCAATGTAAGCATTATAAAACGGATCATTACCGACAACGTCGCGTCGCGCTTAATCCAATTATGTCATTAAACGAAATTGACATGAAAAATGAACTTAAAGAGGCGAAATCTTTATAATAAACTTCTCTCATTAACTGCTGCCCGCGTGGACCCCGAACATCATATTGCAAATGTCACGATGATTACAACCTCAGAGACAGGGCCGTCTTCGACCTATCGGAGGGCGGGGGCCCTTGGCAAATTAAGGTGGCCTTATATACCGAGTAACTTTGGCAATACATTTTTTTATAAATAAGGCAATAGGCAAATTTTCAGTTTTAATGTCATTTTAATTCTCTACACTCTCATTGAATAGAAAAAATATTATGCCTAATACAATCTTCAAAGAGACCCATTAAAGCTAATTAAGGTTTATTTTAATTCTTATACAAGGTATTTCAAAAGTTATGATGATATTCAAAGGACTACCGCTTTAAATGTCATCACGACATTTGAAATACCTGGTTTTGGTTTGAAGAATCAAGACAGACAGTAAAATTACTGGGTACTTTGTAACGTGTACGTGACTTTTTAAGAACATCCTATATAATTTTAGATGTTCCCATCTAGTTTAGAGAAAGAATGTGATGGGTAACTGAAAACAAATAGATAAATACATGGGATATAATAAATATTGAGTATCAGTTGGAGGGTCTACCAATGGCAGGGCTGTGAAAAAGACCAGAGGCCTAATTCTGCTAATCGTAACGTGTGTTATCGTGTCCTAATAGCGTTTTAATAATAATAATAAAATAATTTATTTACAACTTACAAGGTACATTATATATCTACCGAAGTACAAATTAAGCCCGTCCACACTAAAACTGCTTCTGTCACTTTTTAGGCTTTTCGTGGTGCAATTTATTCGTAGGTACTACAAGTTCTTAATAAGTCAATAGTGACAACTGTTTTAGTTGGTTGTCGGTAAACTAAATATAACTGTCTCGAAAAGCAATGCTATTGAAGCGTTATTGACACGCCATAAGTCAATTAACGCTGGACAAAAAGGCCCCTGGGGCCTTATTCTGCTAGCGTTAATGCATTAATAGTACGAATAAATTGCACCACGAAATGCGTATAAAAGTGACAAAAATAGTTTTATTGAAACCCTATCAAGACACAATAACAATCTTAATTAGCAGAATTAGACCCCTGTCCCCCTTGACAAATGCCACACGCTAACTTTTCCGCAGTCGTTGCGCAGAAAAAATGTATGGAAATGACATTAGCTTGCGACAACCTCACGCTATTTTTTCCGCAGCTAATGTCATCTCCATACATTTTTTCTGCGCAACGACTGCCGAAAAATTAGCATGTGGCATTTGTCTAGGGAGGCAGAACCCTTACCGAAAGCTTACTCCAGAGCAAGGTTAAAACAAGGTGTAAACAGGGATTCCGCACTATTGCAGTGTGTTCCATCTCGCGTTCACCACAATCTCAACATTCTTTTAAGAGTTAACACCAAGGTCGAGAGAATTCAAAAATAGGTATTTGTAAGATATATTGCTGTCGCGCTGTGTTTCCGAAGAGCTGAACTGAGCGCGATAGGGACAACTGCAGCTCGGACCGAAAATACCTATGAAAAGTAGACAAAATATACGTTTCGTAGTCCCCTGTTTTCTCCGCGAAAAATCTACCGATTTAATTACTTTTTGCGTTGAAAATTAAAGCAAGGCTTCTTCTGTGTTTCCATGTTTGCTTTTTTCATAAATTCTTCTTTTAGTTTGTTTGCTGGACGTTTGAATACAGCAGAAAATTAGGTCGATATTTTTAAGGTTTTTGAAGGTTTAAAATCTCTTTTAATTATTAATTTAATAAAAAAAATTAAAACATAGGAACATGCTTATAGTGGCCATTGATTTTATTGGAAAAAATAGAGTAACTAGTGCCATTAACCAGGGAGGAAACAGGGGGCAACATTTGTATGGAAAAACGGACTGTACGATTTCCTCTTAAGCGTTCTCGGTAGGCCAACTGTTTAAAGGCTGTTTCGATTCGAAATAAGTACGCGGCGGCTGCTCGCGCGCATGTCGACACGCGGCGTCCGTCGTCTCCAATCCAACCACCGCACCGCACCGGTCCACTGTAATTGAACGTAATGGACGCTAAGTAAATGCCAGACCGCAAATAGGTAGGCATATCTTAAACGATTGAATTTGGAACAGGTGTCATGACAAGGCACTTATGAATTGTTGCGTTGCGTTATGCTCTCATTATGTCATAAAAATGCGAATTGTAATAGTTTTTAGCATTATTTCAACTCCACCACTCAGGTAATTACCTAATTTAATAATGTAACATTGATTTACCAACAAATTTGCGTAGAATCCAACACAAATTCAAGAAATTATGATTACTATATGCACTGATTATTTGTTCCGTGTTCGTCCCACGTAGTTACTTTTGTACCCCCCGCCAAAATTACAATGCAAAGGAATGGAATTCTTTGCCGCCTTCTGTTTTCCCACCTCACAACAACGCGAGTCTTTTCAGGAAAAGAGCGAATCGGCACCTAATGAGTAGGTACGCTCCTTAGTCCCCACCTTTGCCTACTATCAGGCAAGATAAAGTCGAGTGCCTACCCATAAACTATAAAAACATTGAATATAAGATAAATGAAGTGATATGAAAGGTTTCGGTTAAAAAAATGTTTAAATAGTGCTCATCGGCGGTGGAAGAGTTTTAAAAATAAAATCGATTATGACACTTTCTCTCTGTTAAGGAAAAGAATGAAAACTATGCAGAGAGTGTTACCAAAAATATATATCGATCTGTCAAGAAAACATTAAAACTAATCCGAAAATTTTCTGGTCATACGTTAACTCTAAACGGAGCAATTCTTTCGGATATCCTAGTACAATGATATTTGATAACCAGTTCTTGACAAATAGTAAGTCCATATGCACAGCATTTAATAGTTATTTCGAACGCATGTTTGTAAAACCATCAGGATACTACATAAACGTAGATACCTATGAGATTGATACATTAAACAATATTAGTTTCTTTTCTATTCCCAAAAAGGAAGTCCTTAAAATTTTGACAGCACTCGATGACCAAAAAAGTGCTGGTAGCGACCAGATTCCACCATTCTTCATTAAGAAGTGTGCCATTCCACTCTCGATCCCTCTTTGTAAGATATTTAATCGCTCTATTGCCGAAGGAGTTTTCCCTTCTAAATGGAAAGAAGCTAACATAATACCTCTTTATAAAAAGGGGTCCAAATGTACCATAGAGAACTACCGCCCCATCTCCATTCTAAATGTATTCAGCAAATGCCTTGAAAAGCTTGTTTATAAAGAAATCTATCCTATAATCAGGCAAGGTATACCAAACGAACAGCATGGTTTTTTAAAGGGACGTTCAGCGGTGACTAATTTAGGTGTATTTATAAGTGATATACATGATGCTATGGGCCCTCATTCACAGATTGACGTTATTTATACAGATTTTGAGAAGGCGTTCGACCGCGTAGATCATGTTATACTAATGAATAAACTTTTCCGACTGGGTATACATGGGGACTTGTATCGGTGGATAAAGTCTTACATATCTAATCGAAAACAAGCTGTTGTTGTTGGTGGAAGTCGTTCTGAGCACATAACTATACCTTCAGGGGTACCGCAGGGCTCGCTGCTCGGACCTTTGTTGTACTTGGCTTATATTTGTGACATAGTCTCTTGTATTAAAAACGCAAAAATTCTAATGTATGCTGATGACACAAAAATATATAAGAAAATTAATTCAAGGGAGGACTGTCTCAAATTGCAAGAAGACCTAGATCGTTTATCAGAATATTACAAAACTAATAAGATATCAGTTAATTCTGAAAAGTGTGCGCTCATGCGGTTCACTAGGGGAAGAAATGTTGTCATGCATGATTATAAACTAAATGACACTATCTTAGGCAGAGTGAACGAGGTCAAGGATTTAGGCGTTCTGTTGGACTCGAAACTAACTTTTGTCTCACATTTTGAAAAAATCACGAATAAAGCGTACAAAACCTTAGGCTTTATACTGAGAGTAACTAAAGACTTTAGTGATACTTCTTGTATAAAAATTTTATACTGTGCATATGTTCGCAGTCTCCTGGAATACTGTTGTACGATATGGAACCCACAGTATATAACACATGAATACGCCATTGAGAAAATTCAAATTAAATTCTTAAAACATCTGAATTTCCGAGCCAAAACGTACATTGATGACTACAAAGAATCATGTGATAAACATCATTTAATAACACTTTCCAACAGACGCCGCCTTCACGACATGTCCTTCCTATATGACCTGTGCATGGGACGGTTGGACTGCATTGAGTTGTTTAATAAAACATTACATTTAGAAACTCCAACTAAAAGAACCCGTCATACACAACTTTTCCATCTTCCGCTAGTGCGCACAAACTATAAAGCCAATGATATGACAATTAGAATCCGCAGAACTTACAACAGGTTTTTCTCTGATATTGACATGTTCACTAAATCTAAATCTTCATTTAAAAGTTCGATACATAGTAATTTAAAGCTATGACTGGCTGTGGTTGTTTTTACGTAAATTTATACATACACATGCACATACATGTACGCACTCACATACACACGCACACACACACACACATACATGCTCTTACACAGAGACTGGCATTCATGCTCTTTTTTCTATTTTCAGTTTTGTTATTAGATATTTGAGTATTGTTATTAGTTGTTAGAGCTTTTATTACCTTAGTATAATTATGATGGCTTTAAATAGACCACCTGCTACTTTTTTTTTTATATATATATAACAAGTAACGTAATGAGTTTCTGTAATTGGCTTAAGCACAGGTAAATACATAAAAATAATATATATTGAACATGCTGTAGAAACTTTGTTTATTGAATAAATAAATAAATAAATAAATAAAACTACACATTACAACCACTTTTTAAATCCCAAATTTTAAGACGCGTGCGCTCGTCATCGCCCTGCGCGGCCCAGAAATGACGAAAAATCTCTAGCGAGTACAGAACGGACGAAGAATTTCTAGCGTATTCAGAACTGACGAAGAATCTCTAGCGTGTACAGAACTGAGAAAGAATCTCTAGCGTGTACAGAACTGACGAAGAATCTCTAGCGTGTACAGAACTGACGAGAATCTCTAGTGTGTACAGAACTGATGAAGAATCTCTAGCGTGTACAGAACACACGAAGAATCTAGCGTGTACAGAACTGACGAAGAATCTCTAGCGTGTACAGAACTGACGAAGAATCTCTAGCGTGTACAGAACAGACGAAGAATCTCTAGCGTGTACAGAACTGACGAAGAATCTCTAGCGTGTACAGAACAGACGAAGAATCTCTAGCGTGTACAGAACTGACGAAGATTCTCTTGCATGTACGAATACCTACATCACGGTAATAGCGTGCCTACATTGATAATGGCAGGACCTTACGCCGTGCTTGCGCTGGGCGCCGAGCGCAATAAACGAACAAGTGGCCATCATTCGATCCACTGGAAAAGAATGAGGGGGATGTCCAATAATAATCCTGTGTATGCCGCCAGTGCCTATATGAATGTCTAAAATCATAAACATTTTAATTTGAATCGTACTGTCAAAATATTGTGTTTAATTTTCTTCGATTTGCATTTTGTTCCTCTTTTTCTTCGGACGGTCGCGATATCCATTTGTTGGTAGAAAAACGTTATCAAACAGCTAAATGTCGCCTTCATACTGCGCTCGAATTACTAGCAAATATATTAAAATACAATTACCGGGGTAGGTACCGGTAGGCAATACGACTAGGCACTAGGCTCTACCTCCGAGCACTCGCCAAAAGATCAAGCGGCACAAATGACCATAAACACCGTTCGGTCAACCGCGAAATTCATAAGTACAGTTGCAGATATTATATGGGTGGGTATTAATTACATTTGGTCTTTCGAGTATATCGCCAGAAAACCAAACTTCGATACGAAAGGCAATCCATTTTCGAAATAACCAAATAGAAAATCAATTCTGCAATCACTCCGTATATAGTAGTCGTTTTAAGTGCAAAAGTCAAAATCTCTTCATGATATCAGCTTAAATATTTTCACTTCATTAAACTTAATACTAGCATTAACATATCTCTACATTTAATTAAATATAAACACGTGCGGTACTTAGATAGTGCTATGTCTGGTCTTAAGTTGAAATAGGTTCATTTTCTGTTTTCTTTGTTATCTAATTATAATAACACATATAGCAGGAATCAGCATATTACTTGTGGGAAGGCATTGGTGCACTGAGACACAGGATTCCGCTTAGTTCAGGCACGGTAATAGTATAATATTACCGTGGTTCAGGCACCAGTCTCTTACAATCTTGAATGTTATTTATTACTAAGGTGCTGTTGAATATTTGTATAAAGAAAATAGGATTATTATTTTTTATTCGATTTTAATATTTAAAACTTTCACCTACTTGTCAAACTTGAATGACATGTTAAAGGACACAAAAAATGTTTGCATCCAATCCTAATAAAAGGTTTACGAGTATTTTAACACCACCACCAAATGTCACAAACACCAAGTATAGGAAAACACTTGAAAATGACATGAACGATATCAAGGAATTTAATTAAAAAAAAACCAAACAGAAATATTGGCGTCAATATCAACCCGTACAAATAACAACAAACATAACCGCTAGATGGTATATGTATATGTGTACAACCTTCAGCATAATTCGCGATGTCTTTACGACTCGAAGGCAATAAGAAAACTATTTTTAATTAACCATAATGCCGCCTGTGGGCATAATTTATAGGGCGATAAAGGGGCATAAATTGTGTCCTGAACTTTTTGCATCATAATATGACATGGGTCCTTTTAATTCAGATCAGAGTGATTATAATGGATTTTTGTACACCAAATAAACCTGTTGAGTAGCATTTGCGTTTTACCAAAGAGTGAATGCAATATAAGTGACCATTATGGTTACTTGTAGCATTCACCCGTTGCTTGTTAATTAAATATATTAACGTCTTTAGTCTGTACGCTCGAATAGATTTTAAATCATATTTTGAATAAATATAATTCAAAATCGATAAGAGCATATAGACTTACCCGGTTTTCTATTTAAGCATCACCATTTTTTCGCGCTATCATGAAATGTTTACCATGTTTTGCGTTTCTTTTAAGAAATGTTAACATTTTTGACCGCGCTATTTTTCACAAAGGGAACCTAACCCAAAAATCAAGATTAAATGGAATACGTCATGTTAATATACGGTGCTATAGCCTTGCTAGCGTCAAAAGCTAACGAAACGTGATGATGCTAAAAATGTTAAAAATGCTGCAAATCTGTGCTTAGATGGAACGCGCCTTTAAACACGCTCACATATAAGTATAAAAGACAAGTCAACATAGATAAACAGATCATAAATGACCTGCATCGCCGTAAAGGGTCAAGGCTGAGCAGGGGTTTTAAATAATAAAGCAGAGTACAATAAATCTATCATTTATCCAATGTCTCAAGAATCTATATTCTTGAGACATTGGATAAATACAAAGTACCAGATACACCCATGACTCGACAATAAACAGTAGTGTGTGTGTACCTAATCACTTATCAATCAGTGTTATCACATATTTTGCCTGGACCCGGGATCTAGACCCAAGCAACACTGGTTTTGTATTTATTAACTTATATACCATACAGTCATCAATATAAGCCATATCGTAATGAATCAAACAAAATAACTATACCAATGTCACTTCCGCTGAATCTAAAGGTCAACTTCGATGAGTCACTCAGATTCGACGTCGTGACGAATTCTACAAGTTCATGAGAAAAAAATCGCATGTTTTGGGCCTGAGGAGAACTTCCACCAGTGACGTCATCAATCAATCACCACGTATAAGGTGACTCATGGGGTAATGAAAACCCCTGTGAAACACATCAACCTAATATGATACCCATTGCGTAGCCACTGGGCAAAAAAGTGAATTTGCAATTTAATACTGCGCTCGCAAAATAACGCCATTTCATAGAATTCCGCCTTATCAATCATCCTCCACCGTGATTAAACTAGCTAGTTAGTGGTTTACTGGTTTACTTCTGGGAAGTTTAGGATCAATGCACCATGCGGGCAATGTTTTTCTGTTTGGTTTCGCTAGTGGTAAGTATGTGTTCTGTTTTAAATTTTTAGTCAAGATATGACTTCAAGAGTTGTGCTAATGTACACACGCCTGCACATAAGACTAAACGTTTCTGTTGCAAAATAGTACTTATTACAATGACATAAGATGCCATAGTGTTTACCTTGATGTGCTGTTGTCCGTACATCCACCCGGTCAGAGTGGTGAAGTGAGGGCAATTCGTCCTTTTCTTACGCGTGCCCAGCAGTCGAGATGTATATCGGTCAAAGTGATGACGATGAATCGATTTTAGTTGTGGCGACCAACTATGTGCCACGTGGTGTTTAAATTTTAATTTAGTAAATAATGTAACTTAAGAACTTTGTGTACCTAATCACTTAATAGCTTGCACATCTGCAGCTCGATAACAATAAACCTATTCAGTATTGTCGGCAGGTGTGCATAGCAAGATAACTATTAATACTTATTAATATTTGTATACTTTTACAATTTCCTTTTTTGGCCCTTTCTATTGTTAAGTTAGCTTTGTTCTTTGTAATATCTTTTATTGTTTTCGCCCAAGTTATTGTTAGTACACATTTTTGTATTCATCTAACGATGCCGACAATAATAATTGTCGCACCGTTAAGATTCTTTCGGGTCTCGAGCTTTAGAACGGACGAAGGATCGAGGAGTCGCTCACCAGCACCAGCACTGGTTCGGATAACACCTATCACTTCGCCGCGCCGAGGCTCGAATAGTATTTCCGTGTTAATTTATTATTTTTAATATACGCACCTTCTGCTACAACTTCCGCCTCTCATTCAACTCAACACACCACATAGTGGAAACGTTAATTTGTATAAATAATTGCGCAATGTCGCCAATCGTTGTTACTGTTGTAAATGTAGTTGTATTAATGTTTTGCCTTCACATCTACTCACTTCCAAAAAAAGAATTCAAACAATATACTACAAAAATCTGTAGCCAAATGCCACCACGTTAAGTCACGTTCAGTCACGTTAAGTCAAAAAAGCGTTAAGGCGCATAGTAACGTCAATCATAAAAAATCACTGCAGAAAAAACCGATTCTCTTCATAAATATTGAATAAAAAAATCTTTAAAAAAGATGTGTTATTATTCAACGCATTCTTTAGAGGATGGTCTTCTTAATTTTTTGATAAATTAATTAAAACTTGGTTAAAATGTGAGACAAATATGCCTCGATTTTAAAACTGTAAACTTAATCGCTTCGTAAATATTAGGTTAAATCATATACTTTCGATTTCAATAAATAAAGTGAACAATATTCTAGGGGATGGTCTTTTTAGATTTTTCTTATTCGCCTTTATTATTTTTTTATTGAAATAATTCATCTTACGCGTAACGGTTTGCTTAAATATTCCCCTCGCTCTCACTCACTCACTCCTATGTAATCAGTGCGGGACGATCGACGCAAGGTCATTGGGAGCACTATGCGCCTTAAAGCAAAACCGCTTTGGGTAGTAAAACTGCAAACAGACTTTTAAACGACAGTTAAACACAAGCGGAGTCGGGCAGCGAGCGACGCAGTCCCCACAGACGTTTAATCGGAAGATTTTCCGGCCGACTAATTAGGGGCCGGTTATGTTAATCAACGCAAACAAACAATGGATGGCGATAACGGCGAACGGACTGATTTGTAGCGCGCTACCAGGATAGTTTAAGCGCCTCCGTGGTCTAGTGGTAGTCGAGACCACCGGTTATTGATTTGGAGGTCTGGGGTTCGATTCCCCATGGGGGCAGAAGGCTTCTGAGCCCGCCTGGCTAGCTTACACCGTTTTACTCAGGTTTGTCGCCATAATAACATTGTTGTGTTATGACAAGTGGAAGTATAAGATAGCCAGTTCCTCAGCTGTTGAGGAGTCCAGATGAAGCTCCCTTTGATCTTCGGCCTAATCGTTTCTCATCATCTGGGGGCCTTACCACGATCGCTTATAGCAAGGTTAAAACAACATTCAAACAGAGACACCGCTCTCAGGGCGGTTTTAATATTGTTTTGAGCAATCATGGTTAGGGGGCTGGTGAGATGAAAGCCACGAGCTTTCTGTTAAAAATAACAAAGGCATTCGAACAAAACGCTTCCCATCGCGCACCATGGTGGTGTGATTGTACGTTAATAGATTTAAGGGTGTAAAGGATAGGTAGGTTGGAATATAGGCAATTTCGTGGAAAATTTGTGAAGATATTTGTCGAAAAAACGAAGCAAATCTTGGATAGGAAGCTTACATCGACTAACAACGTATATGTTAAAACATAACTTTGGTTTCAACATTCGGTCGGTTTTACCGAAAAGTCAATTTAGAAAAACTATTTCATACAAATAAAGAATATCGTTGAAATATTTTATTACAAACCATTAATATATCGTTAATTTTATGGCTACTCAATAAAAAAATACACTTTATTAGCAGTAAGATCCGCGGACATGTTCACGTGCCCTAATAAAATATTTCATATCACTATATCCAAAATCTCCCTTTGTTGCTTTTATAGGCGTCCCTAAATTACTTATACCTTCGTAAACTGTTTTCTGTCGTTTAAGTCATGTATATTATATAATGGAATATAAGTGCGCAATATTCACTTAAAAAATCATCAATTATATTATCGATAAAATCTAAGGACTTTTATTTTTGCAACGTGGATAAAAGAATACAGGTAATTAAGGCCAGGCCATCTCAATGTCTATTTCAATACTGTTTTAACCAGAGGCAGACACTGTACCAGAGTCATTTGCATGGGTACTGCCACTGTACTGCTATCTTACCACCAAACAGCGGTGCTATCATACCACAAAATCGCTCTGTTCCGGTTTGAAGGGTACGGCTGGCAGTGAAATTACTGGGTACTGTGACTGTGTCACAAGTTGGCAACTTACTAGAACTTGTGCGGGCGAGCGATAAAAGAAATAGGAACAAGAGTACCGCAAGCTTAAGCAGCAACGTTTACTGTTCAGCCGGCTGGAACTATAGCTGAACATCAACAGCTCATGTACGTCCCCACCGAGGGGCTCGAGCCTACCTGAAATTAGGGCGATTAGGCGGGTTGGTCGACTTTACACACAACCTGTTAAGAAATTCTTCACACATAGGTGTGTGCAAGTTTCCTCACGATGTTTGCCTTCATCGTAAAAACGTCGAATAAACGTACATACGAATTCTAAATTTGAAAACGCATTGGTACGTGGCCGGGTTCGAACCGTTACCTCCCGATTGGAAGGCGACGCACTACGCCATCGACGCTTTACTATAGCTCACTATTACTATTATTGGTCGCCCCCAGAACTTCTTGGTTCTTCAAGCCGGATTACATTAGTGCCCTTGTTTATATACATGTATATAATCAAAGGTAATTTCATGCTTCCCCAGGTCCAGTAGTTTGAGCTCTGCGTTGATACATCAATCAGTAAGTCACTCAAGCTGTCTATAAATTAAATACAGATTTAGGATATTTACACAGTTACTATGCTAAGCCATTTTTCATTACTATATTAGTTTTATTTTTCGGTCTTCTATTGTGTACTAGAAATCGAAACCATTATTTTAACACTGTAAGCTCATACATAAATTTTTTTTTCGCCAGATTGTGGGCTGGTTGCACCTTGTAGGAAGACTGATCCAAGAAAGTGTGGACGGGTTTCGTGATGCCTAAGTTCCGTAATAACTCAGCACTTGTTACTGTGTTGAGATAACGTAATATGTCAAAGACAAATAGAAAAAGACAATGTATTTGCCGACTTAAAGCGTTGGATGAAGACAGGCCGATGCTGATAATCATGTAAGTCACCGTCTAAATTGTACTCTTAAATCTAAAAAAAAAAACAGGTTAATCATAAAATCATCAAAAACGCAACAGTTTGATTTCATATAAGGACAATCTCAGACACCCGTCCGAGGGTCCGTGCCACCTGCCACTTTCCTATGATTACCTACCTACTCGGAATGAATCAGTTGTTTCCTGCATGAAAAAATATATCATTGTCACGTTGTTTTTTTTATTAAACGGGGACCCTCCGAGGACCTCGGATGTGAAAAAAAGAGTTAACGGTATAAGACAGGGGCGGGACAAAAACAGAACGGGTTGCCGACAAAAAATGGGTCGGGTCGATGTCGCATATGGCGCTGCTGGGTTCTTGGCGAGGCGCATTGTATTAGTAATTGTCGTAGCACGTTTTTGTTTTTCTCTGACGGCACGAAACTAATGAAACATTAGGTCTATTCGGCCAAGCTACAACGCCAAGCGAAAACGCGAGGTTGAGTCTCCGCGAGTATTGGAGCCGCACTCAGAGACCGCGGCCTACCGACTGAACCCAACAATACTTTTCACATTGCCTTGGCGACGCACCATCACCACCGCAACTACCCATCATCAAATGAGGAGAATACGGCGAGGAGCGCGTAGTTGCTGAAGAGCTAAAGAAAAGTTGGATTAACACTTCCAGGACCTCACATTACAACGGTCTACAAGGCCGTTTAGTAATTTTCCAAAAAAAAACATACACAAATTTTTCCTATTAAAATCTTTCAATAGCATCTGCAATAATTTGCATGTAGAAAGGCAGCACTAAAATGGAAATAAGATGAAGAATTGACCCGATTATAATCCACCATTGATTTAGTACCAAACGTTTGGTAGTAAATCAATGTAATCCACAGAAAAAGTGTATCAAGCACGAGCACATTTTTATATTGGCAAGGCATTAGTTTGCAAAAAATCTTTCATTAGGGTAAGGTCATCAGAGAATCTATCTAGACTATTACTGAGTATTATACCTACATCTTATTCATATTCATACAATGGATTGAACGCGAGCGTCAAAATCTTATCTGTGTACATTCCAACAGACTGTGTCTCGAGCGAGACACAGCTACTATACGATGCGACTCAACAAAGATTTATAGATCCGAAAAAAGTACCGTTCCAGATTTAATCAATTATCGTTCGAAAGCTAGACTCCTAGACAAAAAATGGCGTTCAAATCAGTGTCCGCCTCTAATTATTCAAAGTAACCATAAATACGCTAATAGAATGCAACGTGATCGTTAAACCACGGTATTAAATGTTAGAATTGAATACTTCACAATAAATCAAATATGTAGGTATCGCTGTTGTCCCCGCAAAAAAGGGGAGTACACTGTTATTCGCTCGGCATGCAATTAATATCAGATAAAGAACGATAGCCGAGCCACAAAAATAGAATTTGTTTAATGCGCTAATCAATTTAAATTGAAAATGTAAAAGCATGTTATATTTGTTAACTTTCAACGCAACGGACTCTATCGGACCATCTTATGAAGTGAGACTTATACCGGAGCCGCAACTGTCAGCGTCGCGTCGCCTCTAATTAGGGAAGACGCATCAAAGTCCAAAAAAAAAACAAAAAGAATTTGTAATGAGCGCTCCACATTCTCGCGAGAATCTCGCGAGAACGCGAGAACAACACGAGAAGCGTGAATGTGGATCCGATTCGCAGGTTCTTGTGATGTTCTCGCTATGTTCTCCGACTTTTGTCGGTTTTTTGGCGCGAGACAAAGGCGCGAGAACTATATTGAAAACCTTGTCCCAGGGTTGGAAAAAATCATGATGTTTTAATAAAATCCAATTAATCATGATTTATTGAATGAATCCTAATTTATCATGATTTTTTTGATTTTTTCGTTTTTATCGTTACTAATTTTAATAAGTAAGCAACTATTTTGCGTAAACGAAAGAGGAAGAGGAAAAATTAAATATTTACCCAGTTCTGAGGAAACTATTTGGAGCGATATCCTCCTCAGCATCAGTGGAAAGTTTTTTTTACATTTGGCATTGTTCACTCGAAATTAGATAGATAAAATAGATATTCATAAAAATACATTTTTCTTCACAAAATAAAGACATTTGATTTAATCACTGATTTTGTGCCAACCCTGCCTTGTACCTTCTCGCGAGAATCTCGCGAGAAGTGTGTACCCAAGAAGTTCTCGCCGAGGTTCTCGCGGAGATTCTTGCCGAGACTCTCGCCGAGAATCTCGCGTGAATGTGGAGCGCTCATAAGAATTGCACCCCATAAGAATTGTCCCCCGCCGCGACTGTCTGTCTGTTCGCGATAAACGCAAAAACTACTGCACCGATTTTCAAGCGGTTTCCACCACTCGATAGCGTGATTCTCGAGGAAGGTTTTAGTATATAATTTGTTAAGTTTTTGTATTTATTTCTGTGTGCATTAACGATATTTGTTGAAGATGTCGGGAAAAAATAAATTAAGGCAAAAAAAAATTAATAAATTAAGTTGGATATTTTTACTGATGTTAAGCAATCGTTTTATCTGAAGGATTTGGCTGCATACTTTATCTGAAATGTTAACTATTCCCCATCGCAACCAGTTACCTGCTTCGACAAACTTTCGGCGCAAAACTGAGAGTTTTAACACGGCAAAGGGACGAAATATCTCAGAGAGGCAGGCATAGATTTCTTATACTCCATGGGCTGTGGGAACTCTATACCTGCCTCTCTGAGAATTTGTTTGCAAACAAATCGATAATTTGTATAAATTCTAAGGACTCACAAGAGCTATTCGTAACACATGCTCAAAACATTACCAAACCAAACAATTACTTTTTTCAAATATTCGCACAGTATTCGTTATTACCCTTTTTCAGATTTCCCTAATTTATAATTATACTAACATGCAACTTATGGTGGTTAGGAAAAGTTACTAAAAAGGAAAAAAAATGTAATTACATAACTAAAAAATCAAAGTTACGAAAATGGAAAAATTAACGTGTTATTTCATAACTGTTTACGAAACAGCGAAGAAAATTCTATTTTCGCAACTGGTCACGGAAGTGACCGAAGGAAAAATAAAACAGCTGCTACCTCTGCGGAGTTTGCTACAAAAAATTAAGCGCCCGCAAAGAATACCACATATACCTATTAACGCCGCATATGTATGATGTCAAAATTATTGCGTTTTTCAATGAGTTTCAACGCATGTAGAGCCGTAACATTATAGAACAATAAATATATAAATGAGAATAACATGTTACGCAGTTGGTTTTATTAAGAACCCCTAAATATAGATCGGACTTCAAAAACACATAAAATTTTAAAAATTATATAAGTATACACGCTATGTCACATTTTTATTTTGAAGTCAGAAGAGAATGCCTCAGGCATTAAGCCAGCCTTTTATACACCACTTTTATTCTTGTTTTTGCATAATAATGATTAGGGTTTTTTTATACAACTTAGGTTGGCAAACAAACCGACTGCCCACCTGATGGTAAGCGGTATCAGTCACCTAAAGTACATGTGGCTCTTGTGAGATTCGCAGCAAATCTGCAACCCCCACAAGAACCACAGTGTACAGAGTGTTGGCAACTTGTGACATAAGATGTATAGTCAACGGTACCCAGTACTTTCACTGCTATATTTCATATCTTATACCCTTCAAACCAGAAAACAGCAATGCAAGCACTGCTGCTTTGCAGCAGCAATAGGTAAGAGGGAGGTACCCAAGCAGTCGACCCTGGTAAGAGATAAATTAAATAAAAAATGAGGCTATATATAACTAATGTTGTGAACAATAAAGTGCGAATCTGGGTTTTACATTGACTCAACGACGATGTAGGCATTGAAATTGATTAAATAAAATCCATCGAAATACCAAAGCCAAACTGAAACAGGCGAAGGTCATCGTATTCCAGAATAATCCATACACTTCCCTTTGGGATGATGTCACCTAGTAACTCAAGTGTAGGTACTACAATTAAACCTAAACATAGCTATTATCGGCTGTGCAAATAGTTTGAAGTTTATTTATTTGTTATTGCAGAGTAAAAATAATGTACAGATAATGCCATATTACATTATATCTACCATTCTTTTTTACCTACGACAGGAAAGGCTTTTTTCACCTGATGGTAAGTGACGATAAGTCCGAAGGTGGAAGCGAGCTTTATCTGGACTCCTCAACGACTAAGGAACTGCCTTTGTTACCTCTAATTGTCGGAACACAATGCTACCAACATAGTTATTATAGCGACAATTAAGTAAGATGGTAGTAGCAAGCGAGGCTTGCTCAGAAACGCTACCACCAACTAAACCCAGCAGACAAACTTCTGCCCTCTGGGGTGAAAGAAGAGGGCTGAAGACATTTGTTTCTACGACTTTGCAGCTCAAACACTGCAAAATATTTATTGTGTAAACCAATTAGAACATTTCAGATCCACACTCATAAAACTCCAATTGAACTCTACTTGGGTAAGTTCGTCCGGTTATCAAATTAATAAACATTCTTGGAATCACGAAATGAAGCCGCCAAGCTAACTATGCGCCAGACAGATCAAATGCCAGACTTCTAAGAAATAATAAGTTTTGTATCTGTGACTTTGCACTCTCACGAAAATTGTTGAATAATTTACAAACAAAATCCAAGGCAAAAATATTGATGATAAAGCTTAAAGTGTGAATAAATTATGTAGAGTTTCTTGAAACGCAAAATACACTATACAGGAAAAAGGAACAAACAAACACAATAGCCGAATAGTATTAATGAAAAATTAATGATAAATATAAATAAACTACAAATTGACTTTAACAATGAAAATAAACTATTATTTTAAAGGACAGTGATATGATTTTTAGGGTTTCGCACCTTAAAAGGGAAAAACGGAACATTTATATATAGGATCACTTTCTTGTCGGCCTTTCCGTCCGTCTCTCTGTCAGGACCTATTTCACGACAACACGTATAGATGTTTACTATCAAATATATACCTACTTGGATCTGCGGTCTCCTTCAGCTGTGAAAAAATGTAACACACACACACACTTGTAAGTCAACGCCATTAATAAACGAATGTTTTTTGCATATTTTCGTAAATTTTGCGATTTTCCAAGGGAATCAAATCCTATAGGGTACTTCCCGTCGACCTAGAAACATGAAAATTGGCAAGAAGCAAGGTCCTTGAGCACATGTTAAAGTAAAAATATGAAAACCGTTGATATGTAGGAACGTATACTTACTTAGATTAAAAATAAATAATGCAGTATAAGAAAAATCAATTCAAGTGAGAATTTCACTTGTTGACTGTCAAGACATTAGGCGATCGTAATAGATTTTCAGTAACCACAACGCGGGGGCAAAGTTTAGCGAGCTCCAGCCTAGCTGGTTGTCTCGACATAGTATAAGCGAACGCTTTCTTCATACATACACGCGTATGCCGAGTTAAATTCAAATAAGGAGTCAAATGCACAAGAACCACGGTATCAGTATAGTAATAATCACGAAAACAGTCGTTTATGTGGATGTCTAGATATTATATGTCGAAGGCTAGCCCTTGTCCAACGTGTCGCCGCATATACAATGACAATAACATT
The DNA here is from genome assembly GCA_963935595.1 of Schoenobius gigantellus. NCBI lineage: Eukaryota > Metazoa > Arthropoda > Insecta > Lepidoptera > Crambidae > Schoenobius > Schoenobius gigantellus. The sequence goes on along the minus strand of OZ012555.1, from coordinate 4,959,974 downwards.
TAAGGCCTTGCGTCGCGTGCCACTATGTTCTGTTTACGTGCCGATTACAAGTGCTTTTCGGCGTCGCTTCGCGAATCGCATCGCAGCTTGCATCGCCAATATGTGGCCAATGAAGCGGACAAGATAAGCGACGCGAACCTAGGCCACAGTGTCGCTTCACTCGTTAATGTTTTTAACTAAAACGACAGCTTTCACGACAGCACACAAACGGCACAAGAGGCGGAGTAGGTCGGAATGGACGAGTTAAATTGAAGCATGCAGCTCGCATAATTGGAGATCTCGATTTGCGCGCGGCATAATGCAGTCGCAGGTCCCGCACGCACCTCTCGCTCGGCCATCAAAGGCTAGCCCTTCAGTTATAATGGCGGCCTTGGGTGGTGGTGTGACAATGCGACCTCTGTGAGGTGGCCATTATCGTGCGCACAGGGTTCAAGTGTAGCCTACTTTTTTAATTATACTATGGTGTCAATGTCGCGTCGCGCCCCGGGCCCTGTCCGCCCGCCCTTGACCTCGACCCTTGCGGATCCGACCGGGCCTTTAACGGGCGATTTACTGTCATTGTGATACCGCCTCCCGCCCTAGGCAATCGTGCAACGCCGCGACGCGACGCAAGGCAACTGTGATCGTCGATTTTATGAGATCCCGTATTTTTCTAGTCAGTTTACTGAACTGGATACATTTGGAAGAGTGTCACGGTAGTGCAAATACAACACAGCTGCGACGATTATTTGGAAACCGGCCTATGTCTGTCTGCAATGGTTTGTATATGACTTCAAACAAAAAAATCAGCTAGGTCCACAGTTTGTAAACTAACTTAGTATAGTTAGTTTACAAACTGTGGACCTAGCTGCATTGGACATATCCGCGTGTAGGTTCAAACTGCCCACAGCTGCTGTGGCCATATTGTTAGCAGGGAGCGATTCGGAGGACAATACTGACAATAAAATTTCTGCCAGCAATTATTCATGCAGCGATGCGGAAGCAATGGGTTTCCAAATATGAGGAGGTGATTATCCATCAAAGAAAAGGCAGAGAGAAAATATCATGTCGAAGACTAAAATTGCAAGCGCTAGGAGACGAGAAGTTAGATTCGACAGGAGAAGTTAGAATGCAAGTGACTTTGGCGGGCGGGAGGAAGTCTTGCATGCTGTAAATCCTACTCCAGAAGGCACAGACACAGACGATGCGTAAAAAAAATTGCGTCTGGAAGATACCTCAACGCTTATGAATTTACTGACATTTTTTTCGATTCGCGCATCATAAAGAATGCAAATCAACAAGTGGCACTGTAAAACTGTCATTTGAAATGAAAGAGAAATCAAATTTATTGCATCGAAATCCGGGAAAAATACAAGTAAACAGGAAATTTGTCCAAATTAAGAATACTCACTCCGTATCTGCAGTAAATAACGCCGACCGGACACCCGTGATGGAACTGCAAAGGAGAAACATTGCCAAATTAATTCAGTGCTCTGTTTCGTCTCAAACAACTTTATTTAATAATTACATTATCAAACTATATTATACTAAACAGCGTAACATTCAAAAAAACATCGAGTGGATGATGAAATTAGAGGCTACTTTTATTGTTGTCTCATTATTCGTTTGTTTCGAAATCGAGAGACTCTGGAACAACGTTTAAAAATCCTCTCACCTCTGCAAATAAATGCAAAGTTAGTTACTATTCCGTAAATAGGGAATACAAAATAGGGAAGAGAATCGGTCTCGAATTCCATATGTCTGTGCATAGCGACTAGATTGCGTATATAAATTGTTCCTCGTTCGAAGTTATAATCGTATCCTTTGTATCTCCATTCGTCAAATCGCCTCAGAAATCCGGTTCCATTCATTCACTAGCTATCATCACATCATAATCAAACGCGAAATCAAATCATAGCCGCGATTTTAAACAACAAAAAAGCGGCAATGATGAAATTTAGCGATCGTCCGCGGGCGCGGTCGCTAAGAGGTTCTCACGAGGTGTCCTCGCCAAAAAAAAAAGGATGGAACGACCAATTACGTACAATCAAATAAAAATAATTGCCCAGCTATTTAGACGCTTGCAAGTAACGGTGTCAATAAACTGGAGTGTCGGCAAAAAAGGTGTTGTACCGATCGTGGTTTCAGTCGACTCGCCGCTAATAAATTACTAGAATTAGTTTTCTGTTCGATAATCTCATGCGTGGTTACACGCTCGAATCGTATGCTCAATTAGAGCGCTTGTCGCGATGTGGTTCTCTAATTATTTATTAACCTGAATTCTTGTTCAAACGTTGTTGTTTATACGTGCCGAGTATTTAATTCCACTCAACGGCATTAATCGATCGACTGTTTGATCGCAAGCGCTGATGAATTATCGCGCGATTTTTAATCGCTAAGTGAGTGGACACGGGCTCTAACCTACGACTATCAAGTCGAGTCTTATTTAAATTTTCACACCGCACAGTTATTAGTATCGCTCGCATATACACAGTTTACTTTTAGGAAAAAAATAAGGAATATCGAGTTCCTTCGTGCATCAGAAGACATATTAAATAGTGGGCCCTGCACCAAATATCCTCCCGGCTGTATTTATGAACCGTCACATCGCACTATATTGACGCAGAGACTAATGTCATAATACCTACTGTAAATTGGCGGCGCCGAGGCCGAAAATTGGCCATTATAAAAATATCGTAATCTCAAAGAACTATACACACGTCTTCCGAAAGCCAAACAAGGAATCAATACTCAACATAAGTTAAAGACAAAATGTAACAACTACCTTTTACTGAACCGATTCTTACAGCAACATAGCCGCAATCGATCTCAAAAGATCATTGTTCGTTCTTACGTCAGTTTCCATATAACTCGAGTAATTATGATTGTAGTCTCCGGCGTTTCGAGATAACTTCCTGCTATGCTTAAATATACGCGCGGATTCTGGTAATTCACCACCAGCGGCTGGCGCCGCGGCGATGCCCACGTACAGGTAGGGCTGCCATGCACAAAAATAGAAAATTAAATATTAAGAATAGCCGGACATATTAATAAGTAGACATTTGCCCTAAAAGTCTGATACATAGATTTTTTTATAGACCAAAGTTGGCAAACAAGCATACTGCCCACCTGGAGGTAAATGGTAACAGTTATCTATAGTACATGTGGCTCTTGTGAGATTCGCACTGTGTTCGCAGCAAATCTGCAACCCCCACAAGAACCACAGTGTACGTTACCAACTTGTGACATAAGATGTAAAGTCTCGGTACCCAGTAATTTCACTGCCATATTTTACCCTCAAACCGGAACACAGCAATGCCAGCACTGTCGCTTTGCGGCAGAAACAGGTGTAAGAGGGTTTTAAAGCAATTTCTTTCGACTGACCCGGGTTGAGCAAATACCGGTCTTGACATACAGGTAGACATTTCATCCAGGAGCAGATTTACTCGGTGTATGGCCAGCCACTTCTTCCTGCCCATGTTCCTAATTTATGTGGGGTCTGGTCTCTTCGTACAGCGACGCCGGGTCAAACGGTCCCGGGTTGTCAAAAATTTGGTGATAATACGACTTTTAGGACACTGCACCACCATTTGGCTGGGGGTCTCCCTCTGCCTCTGAGTTTCTCAAGGATGTTTTTAGAGTTCATTGCTTTATTTTTGTTCCCATGTTTTTTTAGCTAGCTTGGCAACCCTAAGTCCGTGTCTATTTGACTCACCGAATCTAGCTAATGGGTCGCGATGCGAATTGCGACAGATGAATCACCGGTTATTAGGCGCGATCAGCTGTGCGCACAGTGATCGCGGCGGATGCAAATGCGCGTGTCGCATTTTCATTTAACGCATGCAATAGCCACATGAATAATCGATGTGAAATTTTAAACAATAAAATTACAATTTATATTTACGTGGATTTTACAAATCTAGTAGGAGAAAAATGTCAGCTAAAACTGAAAATAAACAACACATGAACACCAAATTTTTTCCGTTTCTCAATTTTTTTTACTATACTTTAATAGTAGTCATTCGTCCAATATACAAGTACAATTGTTGCTTGCCAATAGATATTTAACAGAACATTGTTTAACTACAAATTTCAACTTATTATTCGTATTTCTTTTGATTTTTCTCATGAGTTTTAATAAAGGTTATAATATAATAACATAGAATCAAGCGACTGGATCTGGATTAATTTTGACATTTGGGATTAAACAATCTGGACTGGATTTGAAATAGGATTTCAGATATTCACAACACAATATAAAGAGAACCACCCGGTATCGATCTGGAGGTGTCCAAGGTTAGATTCCCCAACGAGGCAGAGGTTTTTCTGCTTGATTCGGTTGGTGGTAAAGCTTCTGAACCCGCCTGGCTTGCTACCACCATCTAACCTAAGTCGGTCGCCACAATAACAATGTAAATAAACATTGTTGCGTCAATTAGAGCTAAGAAGCCAGTTCCTTGGTTGCTGAGGAGTCTAGGCGAAACTCGCTTTGATGTTCGGCCTTGAATGTGAGATGAAAACCATGAGCTCGCCTGTTGTTTGCACAAAGTAATTAAAAAAATAAACGGCCTCAGTACAAGCGATGCCAGTTAACGACCAGGCAACGTTAAAAAAGGTTTAACCAAAAAATGTCGATTCCCGTTTACCTGTTCAAGTATTTATTACCGCAGTACATTAATAAGCACGGCGCAGAGTGAAAAAGGTCTACTGTCAAAGTTTCGGATCATAGGCTATTTATTTTACGACGCCCGTTTATGGCCGCGGACGTAATTTGTGTTTTATTTGAGGCTCGGTGAGCTATGGGCACCGGCCTTTGGACAACTCCGGTTATTAACGAAACACGGGGCGCTGAGAGCTCTGACAACGAAATAAGTAAAGAGCCCTGTAAACGATTAAAAACATGTTTGTCAAACTTGCTTGACAAACTTCACGTTTTCATCAACACGACCAAACATGTTTGTCAAACACGTAAATTTGACAAACATGTTTAATCGTCTACAGGGGCCTTAAGACAACATAAACGAAAAAAACGAAACCAGTCTAAACTACCATCAAATCTTGTACTCATACTCGTATATAGTCTCATTGATTCTCCAGACATATTGCAACGTTTGCAATTTTCGATACCACGTAGTGCTAGCCGCGTAAATAACCGAAAAACCTTTTCAATCCCATATTGCAAGTCACGTCTCGGTAGGCACTCTCCGTTACATCGTATGTGTTCATCATACAATTCTATCCGTTTTGATTTTGATGTATTTCATGGTTCTCTTGTCTTTGCTAAGCGTTTAATTAAAAAAGCCATCTGTAAATAATCCTAAATTATTTCATTTCTGTAAAAAGTTAAATTTGTGTAACGTAGAATTTTAAGGACTGTAATCTGTATTCCATATATAATGTGCATGTTGTGCTTACATCTAGTAGGGTAAATCATTTTATTGTGGTAAATATGTAAGTTATTTTTAGCTTATTGTTTTGATTGTACCCAGTTTTGTAAGCCAAATAAAAAAATATAGACACATACACACGCGCGCGTGAAAAAACCAACGCCAAAAATAATTCGCTTAGTCACTAACCCCAATTTTATTTATGAACAGGTGACGTATACTAGTATAAATAAAATAAAGTCGGATCAAAAATATACTTACCAATAACAGTCTTTACCCAAATCTTTGGGTTATTTTGTGAAAATTCATACAGTGAATAGTGTCTTTTGGTGTTCATCGTTGACCCACCAGCAAATGGATGTCACTCCGCGCTTCTAATTTGTCCGAAGAAAAAGAGCAACAAGACTTTAACGGCCTTATTAATAAAATTTTTACTCCTTGTATCATCGCCGGATTAGTTTCTCCGTGTTTTGCCTTGTTTCCGCACAAGTCGGCTGTCATATGTCAAAATAAGACAAAACACGGAGTAACTAATCCGAGAATGATCCAAGGAGTAAAATTTTTATTAATAAGGCCGTTGGAGTTTTGATGCTCTTTTTCTTCGGATTTTTTTTTTTATTAATAAGGCCGTAAAAGAGGAACGATCGGTGATCAACGGTTACAAGTGAATATTACGAGTATGACAATACGATATAAATAAAACGTTGAATGAAATGACACATGTTGTGTGAATGCTGGCAAGGTGCTACTATATAAACTGGAACGTATTCAAAACATGGGTTCCCGATCGATTTCAAGCGCATAGTACCTATAATCTAGGGCAACGCTGCACCGTCCCATTTACTGAGGGCGCGGTCGCCATCCGACGAAGCTTTAATGACCTTAGGGTCAAAGGCGAAAGGCAGAGTTTATCGCGGAAGTCTAAAAACTTTGAGGCGGAGTTTAGTCGGTAAGAGTCCGATATAACCTGTTCGGCCAGCCGTTCAGGTATCCATGAAGATTCTCCGCCTCCACTCCCGCATGGGTGGTTTAAAAAAAAACTTGGGCATTCGCTTATATACAACCTGAAAACTCATGATCACGTTTCTATGTATGGAAGCGATCTAACGCGACTTCCTTATCCTTCGAAGAAACACACACGAGTGATGTGTCTCCTTATCGAAATTCCGCATGACCCTAAACTCCGGAGTTGACTCCGGTCCTTACGCGTCTATACCGTCTGTCGTTCTCTGCTGGTTGTGTGCCGAAATCTTGGAAAAAGGCCAATGTCCAGCCGGTTCCCAAAAAAGGAGATCGTTCTGATCCGGCTAACTATCGTCCTATAGCCGTCACTTCCATTTTGTGTAAAATCATGGAGAGGATCCTTAATACCCAGCTGATCCGTTACCTGGAAGGTCACTCGTTACTTAATGACCGACAGTATGGGTTTCGTCCTAAACGGTCAACAGGTGACCTTCTAGCGTTCCTTTTGCACAAATGGGGTGAAACTATCGATAAGCGCGGCGAATCGGTGGCTATTAGTCTCGACATCGCCAAAGCTTTTGATAGAGTCTGGCACAAGGCTCTTCTTTCCAAGCTTCCGGCATACGGATTACCCGCGCAGTTCTGTACGTGGATTGCCAGCTTCCTCCACGAGCGTAGAATTCGCGTTGTCGTTGATGGCTGCGCTTCGCGGTTCGTGGCAGTGAACGCTGGTGTTCCGCAAGGCTCCGTTCTATCCCCCACATTGTTTCTTCTGCATATCAATGATATGCTTTCCTTGGGAGCTATACATTGCTATGCAGACGACAGTACAGTGCATGGGGGATATCACGGAAGCTCAGGGGCTGCTCGTGGTGATATTGGTAGGGAAAGGCAGAATCTTATCATTGAGCTCAACAGGACGCTGGACCTCGTCTCCGAATGGGGCTCCAACAATCTTATTGAGTTCAATGCTAAGAAAACACAGGTGTGCGTGTTCTCGGCGAAAAGGTCACCTTTCCTCCCCCTTCCTTCTCTTCAGGGCACAACCCTTCACACACAGAGCAACATCACCTTGCTCGGAATGAACATTCGCTGCGATCTGAACCCCAGAGACTACATCGAATCCATCATAACTACTGCCTCACGGAAACTCGGTGTCCTGAACAAGGTGCGTAGGTATTTTGCGCCGGACCAACTATGCTTGTTGTATAAAACTCAGGTTAGGTCTTGCGTGGAATATTGCTCGCACCTTTGGGACGGCTCCGCTCAGTACCTCCGCGATGCTCTGGACAGATTGCAGCGTCGCGCTATTCGCATAATTGGCGATGTAGAGGCAACTAACACCCTCGAGCCTCTACAACTTCGTCGTGACATCGCCTCTCTTAGCGCCTTTTACCGAATGTTCCATGGGGAATGCTCTGAGGAGCTCTTTAACCTTATCCCTCCCTCTCCATTCCTTAACAGAAACACGCGTAAGGGCCTTCGGAGTCATCCGTACACTGTGTCCTCCTTTTCACACCGTACCAAGAAATTCCAAGATTCCTTCTTCTGTTGTTCATCCCACACTTGGAATTCTCTACCTGCGCACGTGTTTCCTCCATCCTACAACATGGGTTCCTTCAAAAGAGGCGTGAAAAAGCATCTTTTGGGCCGGCAAGGGGCGGGCAGGTAGGAGAGTGGATGTCGTCCCTACTCTATCTGTCAACTCATTTGGGCCTCTTTCACCGCTTAAAATCAGGCGGGAGGAGGTCATTTGTCGGGCCATCCATAAAAAAAAAACTCCTATCCTCCTATATTCTCTAACATTTTTTTCTTTTTTCATTCAAGTTCAACCTTAAACTGCCCATCCGATAATAAATACAGTCCCTATACTACAAGTGGTTCGTGTAAGATGTGTGAATTTACAACTCCTCTAAGGACCACAGTGTACATTGCCAACTTGTAACAAGATGTCATGTCACAATAGCCAGTAATTTCATTGCCTGTCTTACCTTTCGAATCTATTTCTGTCGGGTTCCGAACACGGCAGAAATAGATAAGATAGATGTACCCTCGCACAACTCCTTGTCTGAATGATAAACACGCAGAAAACTCCCTCTCTTAAATGATAAACTTCAAAGATAATTAGCACGGGTTACTTATATTCCGAGCTACCACTTTACCCAACTAAAATAGTATATTAGAGAAGGAATTTCAAGTATTGGTTTGACCTATTCGCATAGCTACATATGGCCATTTAAAAGGTTAAATAACGACCGGTCTATTGATTCCCGGTTCCTTTAACCAATACGAACGACACAAGGAATGAGATTGAATAGTCACATCCACTGCACGATGAAAGGAAGCCGCGGCGCAATCCAGCGGCTCATTCCAACGAATCATCCCATCAGCGCCCGTGACGTCAGCCTCCGAGTGCGGTCGCCCGGGCGGTCGTCGTCCCACAGTCCCTAAACAGATTTGAACCCGTGACCTCCCGCTTCCGCGGCCCGTCTCCGCCGCCCTGGTCATCTGATACGGTGTCTTAAGATTTAGACAGATTGACTTACATTTCATATGTACCTCTAAAGCGATTGCAAAATTTATGAATGGCGCCAGCACGGGTCGGCACCAATGATACTGCACACCAACTGCAACCAGACAGCAGGTAGCAGTGTCTTATAAGCAAAGAGGATATAGTAATAAAGTACAAGGTGGCGCAATAGTAATGTCATAATTTTTCCAAAGTTTTCAAGAAATCTGTAAAGATTTCTAAATTGGACGTAGATACGAAGTTATTAACAGGGAATAACGAGTACTTTGGCATAACAAAGAATGCTGATATACGTCCCCGCCGAGGGGCTCGAGCCTACCATTGGTTAGGGTGTTTAGGCCTTAGTCAACCACGCTGGTCCAGTGCGAATTGGTCGACTTCACATACACCTCTGAATTTCTTCGCAGACGTATGCAGGTTGCATCAAAGAATAAATACAGCTAAGACAATTTCGTCGTGGTTAGTAAGAGATCGGTGGCCGAAGTGGTCAAGGCGTCAACACGGCATATCGGAGACGCGGGTTCAAATCCCGCCCGAGGCGAAATTTGTTTTCTTTATTGATTTATCCATCATTTTTTAAATTATTTTTTTATTTCATTTTCGTCGAAAACCAACGCAGACAGTAATGTACACTAAATTACGTATCTATTAAATGAGAATTTCTATTAGGGTCAAAAGGAACTGAATCCCTAAGATTAAATGTTTAATTTATGTCGTGTAACATATGAATATGGCGCAGTGCCCTATGACCGGACCAGATAAATGTATTTAAAACGCATGACGCAAGCGTGATTTTTCGCAATTTTTTTATCGTAACTAGGATACGTCCAATCAGCGAATGAGAAGCGACATTTTTTTTTCATCTTTATCTTTCGCGTCGTCCTTCAAACTGTGTCCGCATATCTTAGGTTGTTCACCAGGTGGCACGAGGAACGGGGCACGCTCGTGATTCAACATTGTATTCTTTTGTTTCGTTAATGATCACGCAGTGTCATCCAGGACATGTGCACTTCGGATGATGACACTTACAATAGTTGTAAGTGTCACCATCCGCAAGTACTTTTGCTTGTATTATATGTAAAGTCACGTCATCATCATCACAGCTCATATACGTCCCCACCGAGGGGCTCGAGCCCACCCTAAGAAGTTAGGGTGTTTAGGCCTTAGTCAATCACGCTGGCCCAGTGCGGATTGGTCGAATCGATTTCACACACCTTCGAATTAGTTCGCAGATGTATGCAGGTTGCCTCACGATGTTTTCCTTCACCGTAGGAGCGTCGATAAATGTACATATGGAATTTGATAAACGAAAAAAACACATTGGTACAAAGCAGGATCGAACCCCGGACCTCCTGAACTCCCGATTAGAAGACCAGTGCCGAATCCACGGCGCCACTTAGGCTCAAGTCACGTAGATCTATGAAAATTTGTGTACATTGGAAATCAGCGCAGCCTAAACGGTTTTTAGGGTTCCATGTTCTTAAAAAAAGAAACCCTAGTTTTGCCATAATCTATCTATCCGTTCACACCGGGCCGTTCGTCTCCGGTTTAGCTTAGAGACTATTCAACATACAAATATAAATCATTTCATACAACAACGAACGTCACCTTTCAACTAAGGAACCCTACACTGCAGTTGACCCCCACGACATTAAATGGCAAAATTACAGATGTTAATTAAGAGAAGAGGTAATAAATAAAATGTCAATGTAATAAAATTTGCAATTGTAGATGAAGACATCCATGACGTTAATGTTGTCCTATAATTTTCATCTAAAATTATTTAGGGTCGCGTCATATCAGAGCCAGAGTGCCTACGGACATTGAGCCAAATCAATGTGCGCCGGCGCAGCCCGGACGCCACCAGACGCGGTTTCCGAGAAGGATGTGAACTCGACGGGCCCAGAATACCTAATGACTAAAAGTACGTCAAAAGCCACTGATCTTCCGAGGAATACCATACACGGCGAAACGGATTATAAGGATTTTCTATACAGAGAAACACATAATAATGTTAAATATTCAACAAACATGCAACTACCCACTGCACGAACGCTGCTTAACTTGCAAATGACGCTCAATGATACACCACCAAAACGGCCGTTTCCGAAGTCGGGAACGGTCAGAAATTACCAAAATAACTACCGAGTGTGTAATTTCAACGCTGAAATTTTGAGAATCGAGGCTAAATTGACGAGCAAGTCTACCGACCGCAGCGTAAGGAAAAAAAAGAAGAAACGGAATCTTACGGATTCGCGCTTGTGTCCTCGAGCATTTAAACGATTCACAGAAACTCCTAAATCGTTTCATGTCATAAGCCATTACCTAAATACAGAGCGATGTCCCTGTTGCCCGGCGAATTGTCAGCCTTGTATTTTCGAGAATAAGCGAGTAGGTACATTACAGGCTGGCGAATTTGAAGGGGTAGGTACATAAAAATTTGATTGGCGCGTAGATATCTCCGCGACCTTGCGTCCGTTTAGAACTTTGCCCGCAGTCAGTTGTGAATCAGACGCCCACATTGCGCATTGTAAGTGTATGTGTCACCAAATATGTACATTGACAAAAGTTTAGGTCCGGCGCGTTCTAGGAATACACAAATAGCAATAAGCTCTATGCCGCAGAATCATACGCAATAAAACCTTATTAGACGAGACGTCCACCTACTGAAACATTTACACTGCTGCGTGTGGTGGCATTAGGGATACCACAATATATCATAAAAGCAATAAATATCGATATATCGAAATATCAGTATCTGTTACTGGCAACACTGAAGTCTAAATCAAAATTATTCTGTTCCCGACTCTTAATCTATGTATTTACAACAACAGATTACGAATCGAGAACAGTAATCTGTAGTGAGAAGAGTGTGTGTCAAAGAGATACACTGTTGAGTCAACAGTGTACAGCGAATGGTCATCCATCATGTTGATTTTACTAAGGAAATTTCCGAATATTTCTCTAAAACTATAGTAAACCAAAGTAATGTACAGCGTATGGTCACCATAATAGCCCATCATGTAGAGGGACTATAAAACTATATTGGAATTAATTAAGCATTTAAAAAGGAGAAATATCGATAAAATATCGGCGTACTAGACCGATATATCGATATATTAGTATCGACTTAATTCGATATATATCGATATTTTTAATAACTTTGCATCCCTAAGTGGCATAGATAAATCTGGTTGCTTGCCTAAGAACACCGACGCTCGCTACATTGTCAATTAATGTATGCAATTCAAATTTCACAGCGCGAGATTTGAATAGGGTCCAAATAATAAAACTCCCAATTCACCAGCCAACGCCACACCTTCCACGGCCGCTGTCGACTCCATCTTTCAGAGCTCAATTTGAACGGGTGCCAGTGCACGTTAATTCTAGTTGTGACTGACGCTCCCGACACGAGTACAAAGACCTCAAATTCATATTCATTCACCGTTGATGGTGGCACGCTCATCCTTTCTTATTTTTATTCAAATCTCACCCGGAGTTCGAAAGGGACGATTTCTCCAGCGTATATTTGTTTAGGGCTCCTTTACACGCAAATGGCGTTTCTCGGCTGAGTGAGGCTAATAACGTCGGTGTATTATCATGCAATAAACTCTCAATTAGACACACACCTTTATTTTCGATATTAACTAACATTAGTGACGACAGATTGGAGTGTACATTGCATACATACATAAATCACGTCGTTTTATAGCTAAGTATGGTAAGTATTGCCGTATGCGGCGGCGCACACAAATGTGAATTTGCCATCATCCATAAACACTTTCCTCACAATGTTGACCCCACGTGGAATACTACTAGCAGCTACTAAGCAGGAGCAACAGAACTGCATGCTGTCTTCTATTGTCGACGCCGAACAAAAACGAGCTATGCGACTCGTTGACGATCCCATACAAGCAGTATTCACACCCGTAGTCTGAGAAGAGGTCTCGCTTCTCTGTGTGTTTTCTACCGCTTGTCTGTAACGATGAGGTATGTCATCCTCGCACCCTAGAACCAGAACGGTCGCGATCTGATCGCTTTCGAAGAAATTACTTATTGCGAACGTCCAAGATGTGGAATTAATTTTCTGGCGAGATTTTTTTAAGAGACTCCACAGCATGGCGGTCTGTGAAAAGGATATAAAAAGTGTTTGCAAGAATCGACAAGCAAGCGACACCCCTAGTGTTGTAAGCGTCTAAGGCGCTGGCCACACAGAAAAGACGTAGGGCGAGGACGCGTCGCGGACAGGGCGCAGACGCGGCGGCGCCCGTTTAGTTTACTTTCATACAAAATGTATAGAAGCACACACGAGACAACACAACACAGACAGAAAAGACGGGGCGCAGACGACGCTTACTCGTGAGAAAGGACGCCGCCCTGTCCGCGACGCGTCCGCGTCTTACGTCTTTTCTGTGTGTACAATATAATAGCACAATATAGAGAATGATACAGTAGACCGACTCCATATAAAGGGACGAATCGGCGCACGCACACATACAACAGTCGTTTACACGGCTGCCAAGCATGCTCTGAACGGCATAGCAACGCAGTGTCAAGCCGCGCCCCGCCCGAGATTGTTGATACGTTCACCGATTTTTTTGTAGGTACCAACCCTAGCGCTCAGTTCAGCTTTAGGTATAAATTTCAAAGACACGCCTGAGTCGGGCTACTGTATCGTTCTCTATATTGTGCTAATAGGCTGCGGGAACCGCTTGACATCAAGTATAGGCGGTAGGTACGCCTGTTTGCAATTAGTGGTAATCTTTAAGTAACTTGTGTATTCATACAAGATTCGTTAATTAAAAATCAGCATTACAAAGCCTTAAATATTTGATCAAGATAACTTACGTCCGATCAAACTGGTCCCTATATATTCATCTCCGCTTCATCTTACGTTCCCAGGTGTCCTCACAACACACATTTTTGCCCGTTACGTTAGTAGTACCTCCAACAAGCTGTGTAGAATTTGTTAATCAGAGAAACATTCCGCTGAGATTACAGGAAATACATTTGCCAAGAATTGGAAACTAGTCACAATGCAGATATCCTTATCGTTAAAATTACACATGTTATTTGAGTCATGCAGATTGCGAACCAGACGTACGTTGATTCAGATAGATTCCGAGTAGTGACTCAGTCTAAATTAGAAGGTTTGCTAAAATTAAATTACATTATGTAATTAAGCCTACATACTTGAGCAATTAGTATTCACGGTAACAATTTAAAGTATATTATATACCAAAATTCAAATCAAGAACCTCTCTATCAAAAGGCTCTTTTAAATCGATATTTTTTAACAAGCAGTCCACCCGTAGGTACAGTTTCAGCTATTCAGAAGTAATGACCTATATAGTCTATTATATTATTAGTGATCGGATAATTGGGCCCTTGTATGCCTAAACAGATTGCGGCAAAAATGCAGTAAGATAAAGGTACCCATGCAATCGACTCTGGTACAGAGACGTACGTAATTCTTTGGAACAGAATCTTGATGGCCACTGAGATCTTCGCAGTTGCCAGTCTCGATTGCCGGCGGTCCGCACAGAACTTCACATCGATGTACAGTAAGCTCTCTATCAAACTTTACTGTTTGACATTTGGACCGTTCTTATGTTGCTCGTAACAGTGACGTTTTACGTAGTGTAAATGTATAGTTTGAATGGGAGCTTACTGTACGAGCGGAGCGCGAGCGGGGCCGACGCGCAACGCAAAAAGCGCAGTGTAACGACCGCTCACCCGCCCTTGAACTTGAAACGCGCAGACGCCGACGTTTTACCTAATTCATAACCGACACTGCGCGCGCGCAGCGCTCGATTACCGCCGCCGTCTATTACATTACACTCGGCCTCGATTCCGGCCGACTGAAACCGATTTCATTTCGCAGCAGCGAGCGTCTCGTTCGTATTCGGAATGTCAATTAGACGAATCGTAGACCGTTCTGTTCATAGACTTTGGCGAGTTCACAGGTTGCAGGTGTGGTATGTGCTTATACTCCACACCAGCAGGCGTAGCACGGGCTGCCAAGACTGGACTCGAGTCACGCATTATCTCACAATTTCAGTGATATAATCTCTATGTCTTAAAAAGTAGCACGGTAGCGCGTATTAAGTGGGACTGACGTGATAAAAATTTCTTGACGCTCGTCAAGGGACACGTGTGACTGAGTTTTATCACAAATTTATTGCTCTCCGACTGCTGCTACTTCTTCTCAAGTGCTACAACCACAGCAGTCGCCAAGGCACGCCAAGAAATTTGTGATAAAACTCAATCACACGTGTTCCGTGACGAGCGTCAAGAAAATTTATCACATCAGTCACACTAAGTACACGCCACCGTGCTACTCTTTAAGACAGAGATTATGTCACTGAAATTGTGAGATAATGCGTGACTCGAGTCCAGTCTTGGCAGCCCGTGCTGGTTTCAAGTATGCAATGCAATGTTATTTACATTGTTAAAATGGCGGCAAACTTAGGTGAGACGGTGTTACCTAGCCAGGCGGACACAGAGGCCCTACCATCCACCGGACCAAGCAGAAAAACTTCTAACCCCATTGGGAATCGAAACCCGGATCACTAGATTAATAGCGTGTAGTTTGTTACACCAGTACTGCGGTACTGTTAATTAGCTGGCGTCGCCGTGAGTTTTTGAGTTGACAACGCGTAAATAGCAGGTCCTCAGCATTTACACACTACGCTACTACCCGTGCTGTTATGAAGAAAAAACACCATTAGATGTAGATATTCGTAAAAACACAAACACAATAGACCGGCTATTACGTTAGTTCAAAGCAATCATTCCATTTGTAAGCGCGCGAGCGTGCACCCACTAGCGCGGGCCGGAAGTGAGCGCTGCCGGTGCAGTAACAGTTCAAATAAAGAACTCAATTGCACTTGACCACGAGTCGACGCCATCAGTAGGCTTACTCTCGAACCAATTTCGATCGATCAACATTGAGATTGTGATTTTTCGCACGCTTGAATTGCCACGTTGGCACCAAATTGGACCCTTATTGTGCGTTTTTTTAATGGACCAAACTCAGTGTTACCTAATTTTTCCAAGACATGGATCCAGTTGCTACGCAAGCGTACGAAAAATCACAATCCCAATGTCGCTCGATCGGAATTGATTCGAGAGTAAGCCTCCAGTTCCGTGCAACGATGCTGACTCATCGTTTGATTTTTCTTAAGTGGGTATTTTCTTTCGGGGCACACAGAAAACCCACGCACTCTAAAGAAGAAGAGAGTAAAGTCTACATTACACTTAGATGTCGGGATGAGGTAACGAGTTATCTACATTTCGTAGATCTCGCTCACGCTTCGAGTTGAGATATCAATACTTATATCCTAATGCATATTTATTTATCCGATGTCTTTAAATGACAACAATTAAAAAATCAATGAAAGGGACGTAAGGAGTTACTAAAACCAATCTAAGGGAACCGAGTCAATTTCACTTGCTCCTTCCAAACAGCCTTGATGACAGTGATGAGTGATGAGTGCATCACTCATCACCGGGCGGCCAAACTTTCTCTTAAGTTTTTTTTTATATGTGGTCATAGCAAATGACCCCATTCCAACATGTGGTAAGTAAGAGGTGTCCAAATGCGAGGATAGCTAGTGCAGAAAAGGGAATACACGCTGCACTAGCCACCTTCACCATGGCGACCCGCATGGTGTTTCTCCACGCTTCTTTTAAGAGGACTGTGAAGTGCCACTTCATGGCTCGAGTATGCATTTTCAAAAATGCAGTTTGTTGTAAACTGCTTAGAGTTGAAATTCCG
Organism: Schoenobius gigantellus; assembly: GCA_963935595.1. Classification (NCBI taxonomy): domain Eukaryota; kingdom Metazoa; phylum Arthropoda; class Insecta; order Lepidoptera; family Crambidae; genus Schoenobius; species Schoenobius gigantellus. The sequence goes on along the minus strand of OZ012555.1, from coordinate 4,943,335 downwards.
AGGCAAGTGCCTACATTTCTTATTGAAATATTATTTCGGGCGATAACGGTTTTACCCCCCTAAACCTTTACGAAATTAGACACTTTTGATCTCTTTAGATTCAGTATACCAAAAATTGATAAAATGCTAAAGGCAGTTTTTAAGTGTAAAATATAGATATTTAGATGCTACATTTTATATTCTGAGCAATATTTCTTCAAAACAAACCTAGATCTTCATTATATCTACAACATTTCCAAAAATCATGAAAATTGGGCTATGTAAAGAGGGAGAAAAGCGTTATCGCTTTTTGTATGAAAATGAACAGTTTCACAATCCTCTTAAAGAACCCAAGATTGTAGGGAAGAAACACGTGTGCTGGCAGAGTGTTCCATGTTTTAACTGTGCGACATAGAAATGAGTTGCACAAATTACTAAGTTCATGTTTGATTTATGGTATGACATACAATTTTAATATGAACAGAGTATGTATTGATAATGTAACATTAATGTTAGTAACAGTTGATCACACTGGGGACGTATTTCCTCGAAAGCGACTAATTGTGACCCTTATGCTTACATACGCGCATGCCCGGAAAGAAAAAGCTCCACAACCGGATGACGCGACGTGACGATAAGCACACTGCTTTTTGTCATAAACCTAAACGGCCACTGAATATTAAAATGAAGTAATAAAATGAATAACAAATTGGCCCTTTGAAAAAATAAGTAACACGGCAGAGAACAGTGGATTATAATACATAGCTGTGGACAGAATTAATAATGATTACTTACTTCGTGTTACAATAACTAATTGGTTATTAATTCGTGGTTGAAAAGTTAAATAGCTAGTTTCACTAATGTCAATTTTTGTTTATATTAAATACAAGCCGGCAGTTAGACCAGAGGGAGACCCTGTACCAGAATCCTGGTGAAACATGTTTTCACCTTTGCCCATATCATTCGTACCATCGTTAAACGTCCTTCCTGATATCTAAAAGCATTTAAAGATGAATAAAACACTTTTGAAACGAAAATCATTACTCAAATTACCGAACGCAGTCAAAGCTTTATTTCTATCGCAAAAGAAATAACATATTTGTATATCGGTGTTATATTGGTATCACATACTATAACTACATAGGTACTAATGTGATTCCTACTACGTATCATATGATATCTTGTTATATATTAATGTAGCGTTCATTAATTTCGTTGTGTGTGCACAGAGCTTTACGGTTAACGACTCAACACAAATCACAAGCGAAACAAGAGGATGTAGTTATAATTTAATACTCGCGCACAATTAATTTAAAATTTCAAACTTGTCGCCGATACGCTCGTAATCATGATGATATATATAAGCTGGACGCACCAAAATTAGGCAATGCCTCTGCCTCAAAAGCATTTAACGAGCTTACGACCGATGACCCACCATTATCGCGCAATCAGGATTCTCACGGTCCGTTTCAAACTATCGTTGTTCCCATTGTATTCGTGAACTTAAACGGTTACCGGTTTTCCGTCGCGAAACGAGTCACCGCAACACCATTAGGATAGGTCGCATCATCATAACAGCTCATAGTGTACGTCCCCATCGAGGGGCTCGAGCCAACTCTAAGTTAGGGTGTTTAGGCCTTAGTCAACCACGCTGGTCCAGTGCGGATTGGTCGACTTCACATACGCCTTTGAATTTCTTCGCAGATGTAGGCAGGTTGCCTCACTATGTTTGTTTTCCTTCACCGTAGAAGTGTCGGACAAATGTACATATGAAATTCGAAAAACGAAAAACATATTGGGGTATGGTGTTCTGGAGCCCCGGACCTCCCGATCGGGAGGCAAATGCCGAGTCCACAGCGCCACCGACGCATCTCCTATAATTTCTAATCTATCACTTGCGCAGATTAATTAGACGGGCAGATGTCGGGAGCCGCCCCGAAGACAGAGACATCACTTTAATGGTCAGAGATAAAGTGCTACAGGCAAAAAAGTAGACGAGCATGCTAGAGCAGGTGTGTAAAAACGTGATGTGTAGCCGTTGTCCGATACGATGATGGCCATTATGAATCACGAGCGAGCCGTAAAAAAACCGGTGCGCGCCAACGCCTTCCCGTGACGACCGACCTCGAACTCCCGAGATCGGACCACGCCGCCGCGCCGTCGGAGTTATTCTTTCCGATTTCACATCTGAACCAGACTGGAAACGGTTGCAAAATTTGATACCACCACTACAGCTCGGTTAGATTCTAGGCCGCTTATTGTCACACCCTATAACTACTCGTAGAATGGTCTCAATAAAAATGTATCGTGTTTTGGTATCCCTACCAGTTCCTACTAATAAGAGGCTTGTCCCGAAAATAAGGTCCCTATCGGCCAAGAGAAGTTTACTTTTTCCTAGTGGATACCACCGCTGTGACCATAAGTTCCTTCCTTTTCTGAGAAAATATGAACTAGTCGAATCTGACGTTTAGTACCCTCGTGACACGCGAACAAGATCAGCACGTCAACTTCGTCAGTGTCCTCCTCTTTACCTGCCCACGCTCACTGTAGGCATTGCACGGTAATTCGTTTTCTTTACTCGTGTCATCCTCTGTCACTACTGAATCCAAAAAAGCCGCTTCTTCTTCACCGTACAACTTCCAAACCTCGCGGATGGGTTGGAGTTTATGAACCTCTGTAAGCATCTTTGACACCCATCTCGCGGTATCCTTTCTGTGCCTTGGATCATTTATGATTCCGTGAAATGAGGATTTAGGTATCTGCAACTTTTCTTCAAACTCTCGAACGGTCACTTGTCAATCTTCACGGATTGCAGATTCTACATGTTCCAGGAGATCGTCAGAAACAGTTAGTTTTCATCATCCCAAATATTCGTCTTCCCATTTAAAAAGTCTTTGCACCACTTCTTCACATTTTTAATTGACATGCAGGTCGATCCATAAGAGTCAATGAATGCCGCTGGCGTCTCCCCACGCGAGAGAAGAAAACGGATTACCACGTGAGCTCCCACTGAGCATGCACAAAGGAGGTGGATCACGACGCGACGTTGACGCGCTCATCTTGTTCGAGTGTTACGAAAGCTAAACGTCCGATTCGGACAGTTTAAATTTTTTTAGAAAAGAAGAGACACGGTCACAGCAGTGGTACCAACTTAGAAAAATAATATGCCCCCTGGTCGCTAGGATTTTAAAGACCTTACTTTTGGCACAAGTCTCGTATTATAAATGCTAATAAGAAATTAAGACAGTAACTCTGTCTGTTCGACTTTCACGCTTAAATAGCTCAACCAATTTCAATGAAATTCGGTATAGAGATGGCTCAAGGTAAGGGGAAGGAAATAGGCTACTTTTTATACCGAATTTTGATGAGTCCCTCAGGGAGCGCGCGATAAAACCGAATTCAATATCGAACTGAATTACGCACGAAGTCGCGGGTAACAGTTAGCATAAAGTAGATGTCGCCAATAAAACAGGTATTCTAGACATTTGCAGCACTTTTCACTTCACGAGTCAATGTTTGTTTTGGCTGATTGCGTCCATTAGTTGGTCGGTTGCTGCGTCTTCACGAGAGCATCTGACATCTTGGACATTTAGTGCTAACGAGATTTGTCACGTGAAAATTGAAAGTGACGGCTCGCGTCATAATTAGATATGTCACTTACGAGAATATAAAGTAATATGGTGACGCCTCAATTCGTTTTAAGAATAATAATAATAAAAATAATTTTATTCAAAGGAAAGTAAGTTCTACATATTATGTAGTTGCGATAGAAAAACTTACTAGGTATAATATTTTCCATTCACGTCAATAAAGTTTTTTTTATTGCAGAAAGTTGGCAAACAAGCAAACTGCCCACCTGATGGTGAGTGGTAACAGTCACCTATAATACATCATGTGGCTCTTGTGAGATTCGCAGCGAAATTGCAACCCCCACAAGAACCACAGTGTACGTTGCCAACTTGTGACACAAGATGTAAAGTCACAGTACCCAGTAATTTCACTGACATATCTTACCCTTCAAACCGTTATCAACTTCAAAGTCGTTGTTATATAAATTGCTTAAATTACGAACTAACTTTTAACTCCAGCTCAGTAGTTTTAACCTTTAAGTGCCGAGGACCATTTTACAAACATCTGTTTAGTCATGGACCACCAAAGTATATGAATTAAGGTTTGCTTGTTATTTATATAATATTATTTCTCGAATGGCTTCGTGGACCACTTCGTCTGCTTCCAGAGACCACGAGTTAATCTAAGTTACTGGGATGTTGACGCAAAGATTGCTTTGAAGAATTCCCATAGTTTCGTCTATCTATATCAACAATACCCTCAATCTCACGAGAATATTTATTCAGTAATTTTGCAAGTTTTATTTTTTAGATGAGTATAAACAAAGCACCTAACTTTACGTGTCTATCTGTAACGCTTTCATGCCTAAGCCGCTAAATCAACATTGATGAAATTTCGTATAGAGATAGATTTTGGGGATTGGAGTCGCTCACGTCCGTAGGTTTTACCCTCGAGACCCTACACGTGATCCCCGGGTGGTGCTAATCGAGTGACCAACTTCTGGTGGTAGGGCTTGAAAAACCCGACTGGCTAGCGACCACCGTGCGCATGATGTAAAACCCGTCAAGTGGCCATTTTTGTCCGCGTTTCGGGATCAGTCTGCGCACAGCCAGAGCTTGAGGGGTCGTTGCTGCGATTCGTATGGTTTGTGCGGGCTTCCGTCGACCCAGTGCCAGGTTGACTGCGTTGACCCTCCGCCCAGGAAGACCCGAAGAAACGGCTGTTCCGCTGGCCGCCCGTGGTATAGTACAGGGGCCCAAGCGGACCTAACCAGTCCGTGAGGCTGCCCCACCATGCCACGCATAATCTCGGAGTGGTCCGTCGTGCCGGTTGGTGACCGGACGGTGGGCCCCGGCGGCCACTTCCGGGGGGGTTCGGGGGCCCTTCCGTGCGGAGGGTCAGCGCAAATCAGCTGTCGGCTGTTCCCTGGCGAAACAGGCCTACACACATTAACTATGCGAAGCGCAGCAAGGACACCTCAGTTTCACGCCTCTCACTCCAATAATTATGGCAGCGCAAAATATTAAGACTGGTCGTACAGCGGTGCATTATCCCACCAAAACACCATTATTCGAGGTGGGGCTCGCTAACATCCGCGGGCTCCATTCTAACCTCTTAGCTGTCCACCACCATCTCGAGACAGCCCGTCCAGCAATGCTGTTTTTGACGGAGACGCAAATTATCTGCCCGGCCGATACAGGCTACCTTAATTACCCCGGCTACGCTCTTGAGGAGTCCTTCAAGGCGAAGGCTGGTGTTTGCTTGTTCGTCCGGGCGGACGTTTGCTGTCGTCGCCTGCGCTGTTTGGAGGAACCTTTCTTTTCCATCCTTGCGGTACACGTCGATTTTGGCACTCATTGCCGTGTCTACGTCTGCGTCTACCGTTCCCATCGTGGTGACTTGGAGACAACTCGACTTTTTGAACATATAAGTCGGGTGGCAGATGACGCGCAGGAGCGATTTCCTTCCGCCGAGCTGGTGTTTTTAGGGGACTTCAATGCTCACCACGAGTTGTGGTTAAGTTCCTCTAAAACTGACCATGCGGGTAGGACTGCCCATGCATTCGCTCTCACGCACGACCTGACACAATTGGTCACCCAGAACACCAGGGTACCAGATATTATCGGTCAAGCGCCCTCTTTATTGGACCTTCTGTTGACAAATCGCCCTGACGGATATCAGGTGGTGGTTCGAGCTCCACTAGGATCTTCGGATCACTGCCTGGTATCCGTCTCAGTGCCTCAGGCGTTACGACCGTGGCCTGTGGTTGCAGCACGCCGTCTGTGGCACTATGCGTCAGCAGATTGGGACGGTATGCGGGATTATTACGCATCTGTTCCTTGGTGGCAGCGCTGTTTCAATAGGATGGATCCGGACTCCTGCGCTACCTCTGTTGCTGACGAGATCATACTAGGAATGGAATATTATATTCCGCATTCCAATCTCGTCAGTAGAGGCAGACGTAACCTCTGGTTCAATCGCGAGTGCGCCTCTGCTGTTGAAAACAAACAGCTGGCTTACCGCGCTTGGATCAGAGGCCGAGCATCTAAGGATCCCAATACAAGCCTACTGAAAACAGCCTACAATAATGCCACCAAGTTATGTAAGAGGGCTTACATTAGAGCGGATGCTCAGCGCATTGCACAAGTGGGCCAGGAACTGCTATCGCACCCTACGGGTAGCCGTTCTTTTTGGCGCCTGGCCAAAGCTGTGCAATCAAACTTCTGCCAACCCTCGCTGCCACCGCTGAGACTTGCCGATGGCTCACTTGCTCATCAGCCGCAGGAGAAAGCCGACCTCCTGGCAAAACTCTTTGCGGCTCATTCCCGTGTCGATGACTGTGGTACACAACCTCCGAAACTGTCCCATTGTGGCAGCACCATGCCCGATATTCGTATCAGACAGCGTGATGTGCGGGCGGAGCTCCAGTCGATCGATACTCGAAAAGCAAGTGGCCCAGACGGCATTCCTGCGATTGTTCTTAAGAAGTGTGCAGCGGAGTTGACTCCGGTCCTTACGCGTCTATACCGTCTGTCGTTCTCTGCTGGTTGTGTGCCGAAATCTTGGAAAGAGGCCAATGTCCAGCCGGTTCCCAAAAAGGGAGATCGTTCTGATCCGGCTAACTATCGTCCTATAGCCGTCACTTCCATTTTGTGTAAAATCATGGAGAGGATCCTTAATACACAGCTGATCCGTTACCTGGAAGGTCACTCGTTACTTAATGACCGACAGTATGGGTTTCGTCCTAAACGGTCAACAGGTGACCTTCTAGCGTTCCTTTTGCACAAATGGGGTGAATCTATCGATAAGCGCGGCGAATCGGTGGCTATTAGTCTCGACATCGCCAAAGCTTTTGATAGAGTCTGGCACAAGGCTCTTCTTTCCAAGCTTCCGGCATACGGATTACCCGCGCAGTTCTGTACGTGGATTGCCAGCTTCCTCCACGAGCGTAGAATTCGCGTTGTCGTTGATGGCTGCGCTTCGCGGTTCGTGGCAGTGAACGCTGGTGTTCCGCAAGGCTCCGTTCTATCCCCCACATTGTTTCTTCTGCATATCAATGATATGCTTTCCTTGGGAGCTATACATTGCTATGCAGACGACAGTACAGTGCATGGGGGATATCACGGAGCCTCGGGGGCTGCTCGTGGTGATATTGGTAGGGAAAGGCAGAATCTTATCATTGAGCTCAACAGGACGCTGGACCTCGTCTCCGAATGGGGCTCCAACAATCTTGTTGAGTTCAATGCTAAGAAAACACAGGTGTGCGTGTTCTCGGCGAAAAGGTCACCTTTCCTCCCCCTTCCTTCTCTTCAGGGCACAACCCTTCACACACAGAGCAACATCACCTTGCTCGGAATGAACATTCGCTGCGATCTGAACCCCAGAGACTACATCGAATCCGTCATAACTACTGCCTCACGGAAACTCGGTGTCCTGAACAAGGTGCGTAGGTATTTTGCGCCGGACCAACTATGCTTGTTGTATAAAACTCAGGTTAGGTCTTGCGTGGAATATTGCTCGCACCTTTGGGACGGCTCCGCTCAGTACCTCCTCGATGCTCTGGACAGATTGCAGCGTCGCGCTATTCGCATAATTGGCGATGTAGAGGCAACTAACACCCTCGAGCCTCTACAACTTCGTCGTGACATCGCCTCTCTTAGCGCCTTTTACCGAATGTTCCATGGGGAATGCTCTGAGGAGCTCTTTAACCTTATCCCTCCTTCTCCATTCCTTAACAGAAACACGCGTAAGGGCCTTCGGAGTCATCCGTACACTGTGTCCTCCTTTTCACACCGTACCAAGAAATTCCAAGATTCCTTCTTCTGTCGTTCATCCCACACTTGGAATTCTCTACCTGCGCACGTGTTTCCTCCATCCTACAACATGGGTTCCTTCAAAAGAGGCGTGAAAAAGCATCTTTTGGGCCGGCAAGGGGCGGGCAGGTAGGAGAGTGGATGTCGTCCCTACTCTATCTGTCAACTCATTTGGGCCTCTTTCACCGCTTAACATCAGGCGGGAGGAGGTCATTTGCCGGGCCATCCATAAAAAAAAAAAAAAAAAAAAGATTAGGCCCCGAGGAAGGACATAAATACTTTATATTCTAAATTAAAATGAGGGGATTAGTACTAGGGGCTGCGCATTCAGGCAAAGTCGCGGGAAACAGCAAGTTACCTGTATAAAACACTAAAGTAATGTTCGACACCGCCAAATTAAAAGTTCGAGAAGCTATGCTGCATATTCTCGGCCCATCTACCTCAGTGCCTCAAGACTGAGAGACGCAGCGTTGGTAGGCCCCCCACAAGGTGGACCGACAATCTGGTGAAGGTCGTGGGAGGCCGCTGGATACAGGAGGCGCAGGACCGATCGGTTTGAATATCGCTTCGGGAGGCCTATGTCCAAATGTGGGCGTCACATGACTGAAATAGTGATGATGATGAAGTTAAAAGTATTAAGTAAACCATGCAAAACGATCAAGGTAATAGTTGAATTCATACAAGGTAAATCTATATTTAGTCAACGAAAAAATATTTCAAAGAAGTAACTCAAATTGTTGCATAATGTCAAATATGCCGAATTCATACAACGTAAATCTATATTTAGTCAACGAAAATATATTTCAAAGTAGTAACTCAAATTGTTGCATAATATCAAATATATTCAGTCTTTGAGCAAATCATTATTACATTGAAGTTTGGTAAAGTCTAATTTCCGATGATGAAAACTCTTAAAACTTTACAAAGTAAATACGTTTGAATAGCCGCTATTATGCTGATGAACCGAATTTTTCAACTGAAGTGAATTGTGGATTAAATAATTCAGCGGAACACGCAAGAAAGAGCGAATCGCGAGGATTAATTGAACGACAGTCACGGGGAGTGTTGATAAGCACAAACTCAAACTCAAAAATCTTTATTCAATATAGACCTTTACAGGCACTTATTGACGTCAAAAAAAACATAAAAATCTTCAACCAACAATCTAATTAAGTAAATTATTTAATCCTTGTATGTACACACACCCTAACCATTATTAAGATGTGTGCAAATACAAGTCAAATGAAAAAAAAAGCACATGTTAAGAACACATTCACTGTTTGGTATATCACGGTCAATTTGAGAGAACGCCCCGCCAGTGAGGTCGTTGAATTGAACCCGACGGTTAACTGGTAGAGAACGTCATATGCCACCAAGTCCCGCATTCATATGTTTATCCCTTAATGCTGAAGTCTCTAACGAATTCACGTTTAAGGGGGCGTCATACAGAAAGCGTACTTGGGCTGTGTGTGGCACGCTAATGCGTCCCGTCAAGCTTTGTTTAGAGAAGAAACGAGACAGAAACCACCAAGCCGAGCTGGGCGTGGTGTGTGTTTTCTGTGTACATTCTAATGGTATTGGGGACGTTAGACAGAAAACGCCAAGCCGAGGTTGGTGTGGTAGCGATTTTTCTGTCTGACGTCCCCCATACATTCTAATGGTATGGGGGGCGTTAGACAGTAAGCGCCATGCCGAGGTTGACGTGATAGCGTTTCTCGTTGTTCGAATTTCATATGTACATTTGTCTGACGCTCCCACGGTGTAGGAAAACATCGTGAGGCTACCTGCATACATCTGCGAAGAAATTCAATGATGTATGTGAAGTCGATCAATCCGCACTGGGCCAGCGTGGCCCAGTCTGCCGCTAAGTCTAAGGCCTAATCTGACGCTTTCTGTCCGTCGACGTCCGTCCGACATCCCCTTGTTGTATGTCACGCTAAAGTCACGCCAACGACCCGCCGAGGCCCGTCCAGCCTGCTGTGTGCTGCCAGCTTTATAAATCTATTTTAATGAAATTTTGCATAGAGGCTATTTGGCTAGTAGTAGTAAAGCCCTGACGAATGTCTTAGGCCATTTTTCAACTCGAATTTTAGTAACTTCCCTGGGGAACGCACAATATAACCGGACTCGGGTTATATAACTGTACCTCACGCGATCGAAGTCGCGAGCAACAGCTAGTAGTATCAGAGTCGGAACGAAACAATCAAAATACTCGTAGAACAATATCGGAGTTTCCGTTGCCGTCTTTTAGGGGGTGCGTGCCCACACCACTCACGAACTGAACTTGTCCCGAAGGCCACTCAGCCAACGAACGGCCGCCCGTGAACCCTGCTCGACATAAACTGAAACACATTAATTTCTATCGATCAACAAACGAAAGAGACGGGTGGGAAAAACAATTTCTCATGGCCAAGGCCGTATAGAAAAATATAAAGAACTTTTTACGACTCTATGGACCGTTCCGTGTTTTATTTTCCATTTGATTATCGCATTTTATCATACCGCTACGAGAAAAGAAATGATACGTTATTCACGCTACGAGCCAGGAAAATAGCATTAAATAACATTAAGTAGAATTGAATGTGTCCAGATTGAATGTGCACAAGTATTTATAATATTCTACGTTACGCTAGCTATACATAAAATTATATTAAAAATAAAAACAAACTTAATATTAAGTTTACCAATTTATACATGTGTGTACCATACACAATGTTCACAAAATGTATAAATGCAAATTATACTCGAGGCTCACATGTAACTAACGCAAAGATGCAATCTAGTGACGTAAGAAATGTTATTACGTCCGTGATTCTGCCTCTTGCATTTACCCCGACCGAACTAGATTTTATCAGTTGAAATTCAAGAGCATTGTCTGCGTAATCACCTTAATACCTTATTTGACTTTGAGTTTCTGTGTATGTTTATAGCTAGGTCACAGTAGTAATCTGATCCGTCCAAAAAAAAAAACTAGTAGACAGATACAGGAAAATTGAAGTGTTTGTTTGGCTGAACGCGCTAATCTCAGAAATTATTGATTCAAATTAAAAAAAAAATTGTGTTGGATAGTCCATTTATCGAGGAAGACTATAGGCTATATAATATCACGGTGTTATTTTTTTTCGACATCCAAGCGAAGTCGCGGGCACAGCTAGTATGTAAATAATCATATCATTTCAAAACAGATAGGGCAAGCGTCTAATTCTAGGGCTGCACCTGCGTTAATGTTAAAACGTACGTTATTGAACGCGTTAAATATCACAACTGTAAGAGTGGATACATCTGTGGAGAAGATCACTGCAAAAAAATATGCCAAGTACGTGATGATCTCGTACGTATAAATTTGTAAGTGCAAAATTGTATGTACAACAATTTTTTTTAAATGTAGAGCACAATATACGATTCTTGTATTTTACCTTTACATGTCTATTAGACGTACTTGAATTCAAGGCTTTATGGTTCTTAGTTAACTAAAAGAACTGTCTATAGGTGTCGATTTCCCATACGAGTGTAAAAAATACGGCTTAAACGGCCGCATTTGTAGTAATTTTTTGCACACTTGTAAATCATTTTTGATTGTCTTCTTCACAGCTTGCAAGGGATTGCAGAGTTGCGTGGCTGACATTATTTTTATTTGACACAATTTTTTTAACAAAAAAATTGTGTAACAAGATCTTGAACTCTTGACAGACATCAGTCGAATAACGGAGCGATCCTATTTCCGGATTTCAATTTGAAGTTGGTAAGCCTGAAAAACATGTGGAGTGTCTTCTTCGGTTCAAATGTGCCATTAAACAAAATACTGACTGCCGCACCAATATCCTGTGCGTAACAACCCTAACAGGCGGTTACGACGCCAGTGACGCAGTGGATATACATACATAGCCTTCAGTGACAGTGTTGTCCTTGACCGGCGGGCGTCATAAAATGCGCCCACGTCCCACACCATAAGGGCCATTGTAGACAGCCCGACAAATCGTCTACGCGCGTACAGTCGATCACAACTGACCGAACTATGTTTAGCGTTTTTATGCAATTAGCTATTTGCCACAGTTTTGTCTGTGATCCGGCTCCCGTGGGAATTTCCGGGAATTCCCAAGTAGTTAAGTAACACCTCATGCGAAACCCAAGTGAAGCGCACATTCACGCAGTGCAATCGCCTGATCTATGAATGGGGCTCGAACAGTGGCAGGCACCAATCCGCATAGGTAAATAATACACGACCCAATCATCTCCTTTACATAAGCTAGCAGTGAGTGTATTATGGCTGACACTGAAGATGTCTAATGGCGAATTAATAATTGCTTGGGTTCTTCGTGAGTATAAAATGTATCCGACACAAGAAGTTGTACTGCGTATTATAACGTTCCCGTGCTAATCTGCTTTCGGACAGATAAATTGTTGAAAGAAAAATTTTCCGGATGTTTCATAAAAAGGTGACGTAATTGTTTTGAAGTTCTCTGCAAAGAATTCCAAATTGATATCATCCACGAGACATTCGTAAGCAAGCGCTGATCGAGAACCCGACTAAACTATGAGTATATCGGCCAAAACAATGTCTGAAGTGTGCAAGAACTCTAAATTTCGAGAAAAAAAAACATTCCAAATGTTTCATAAAAAGATAACGTAATAGAATTGAAGTTCATTCATTTCCCAGCAACGAGATATTCGCAAGCAAGTAGAAATGTTTGGGGCGTCTGTGGGTTGGTGTGGAACAAGGCCACATACACACAATACGATACTGAGATGTGCGGATTCGATTCGTAACAAGTATTTGCGTTTTTTTTTTGAAAATCAAAAATAGATTTTCTTGACAATAAATTCCATTATATATTTCGCCCAATTCTCCTCGATTATTTTGCACCATACAATGAATGACCTAAATCGATAAAAAATTCCAGCCTACCAGAACCGGTGTATTTCTTACACTTTCAAATATATGGGGATGATGATGTTGAGTACTGAGGTCTTACAGGGCTTGCCATACTCTAAGTAGCTCTCAGGCTTGTAACACTATCATTAGACATTCTCCAAATGAATACAATCAAAACATCATCTCCAAATCATAAACAAAACAACAAAGCAACAGTTAGTTTTTGTCAGAAAGTCTTAACAGTTTTTCTCTGAACAGTACCTATTAGCTAATACGTCACAAGATTCTAGATATCAATATCAAAGCGGAACTCGAACGTTCGAAATTCCTAGTTCGAAGCCGGACGTCCACTTCCCCGGCTGCGCGACAATGTCTGATCAATGGCACGTTGTGGTGAGTACTGAGTCCTGTGGCCTTTATTAGCGCGCAACAAGACTCACTTTCGCTGGAAAATTTAATCAGACACCGAATTCTACACGCGATTATATGACGATCGGTTCAAGGTCGGCCGAATATCATTCTAGAATGTAATGGAGTCCTAAAATAGTATTCTATCATATTTGAGGTTTGAAATTCATGACAATATTTTTTAATATGGGGACTTGGAAATATATATATTTTTTTTTAACATACAATAGGGAAGCTCTTGGCCTACATCTCATCGGATTACGATATGGCCGAAAGTAGAAGCGAGATTCACCTGGACTCCTTAACAACTGATGTACTTGCTACCTTACTCTAATCATCGGAACAATGCTATTAACATTGTTATTATGGCGACAAACTAAGGTAAGACGGTGGTCTAGCCAAGCGGGCTCAGAAGCCCTACCACCAAAAAAACCAAGCAGAAAAATTTCTGCCCCCGTGGGGATTCGAACCGCGGACCTCCCAATCAACACTCGGTGGTGTTACCCATTAGACCATGGAGGCGGTTAGATAATTATCATAATCATGAATTTATTGATAATATGTAATAAAACAGGTCAAGTGAACGTTATTGTTATATTAGAAGTGGTGACATAACGTGTAAAAATAATTCTATAAATATACCTAGTTAAATAAATAAAAACTAAAATAATGTCAAAATACAATACATTTCAATTCATGTCAACACATAATATACATATAATGGTCATAAATTCATAGCCCGAGGATAGGAATTCATTTACGCTGTGAAAATATGTCGGTGGCGCTGTGGATTCGGCACTTGCCTTCCAATCGGGAGGTCCGGGGTTCGTGACCGCCGTGTACCAATGTGTTTTTCGTTTCGAATTTCATATGTACATTTGTCTAACGCTCCTACGGTGAAGGAAAACATCGTGAGGCAACCTGCATACATCTGCGAAGAAATTCAAAGGTGTATGTGAAGTCGCCCAATCCGCACTGGGCCAGCGTGGTTGACTAAGGCCTAATCAGCCAACATAGGGTAGGCTCGAGCCCCTCTGTGGGGACGTATATGAGCTGTGATGATGATGAAAATATTGCTCAATTAACTAGCTGGACAACCCCTCTTTTAACGACTTTAAAGGAGTATTATTACATGTTCTCCTGGGAGTCTATTGAACACTGAAAGTTCCATCACACGAGTCACATAATATGTACAGTATATCAAGGATATAGGAAATAAACTAGTATTGCAATGAAATACGGTAGTTATTAATAATAAAAAACATTTTATTGCATTAGAAAATAGATTTTGATCACTGCAATGTAATATTTAGTTGGCTAGGTTGGACTCATCTGATTCGCGCTCTGGACGCCGTCGAGAGCACACGCGCCCACCGAGACGCTTCGCCGGTCGTATGCAATAGATTGCAAGTGTCGGTCTCACCGGTCCTGGTCCCGCCGGTCCTGGTCCCGGTCCCGCCGGTCTCGGCCCCGGTCCCGTTGGTCCCGCTGGTCCCGCCGGTCCCGCTGGTCCCGCCGGTCTCGCTGGTCCTGGTCCCGTCGGTCCCGGCCCCGGTCTCACCGGTCTCGGCCCCGTTGGTCCCGGCCCCGGTCTTGCTGGTCCTGGTCCCGGACCAGTTGATAAAATTGGTGTGGTTTTGTTGTGAGACCCCCGAACACAAACTAAGTGTCGTGGCGAACACGTAAAGTGAAGTGCTAGTGTCCTTACAACTTCGACAAGTGTTGATCTCGCCGAAGATAGGAAGAACGGGCCAAGCGTTGGTCCTGGTCCTGGCCCCGGTCTCGCCGGTCCTGGTCCCGGTTCTACCGGTCCTGGCCCCGGTCCCGTCGGTCCCGGTCCCGCCGGTCCTGGCCCTGGTCCCGGTCCCGCCGGTCCTGGTCCCGCCGGTCTTGGTCCCGCCGGTCCTGGTCCCGCCGGTCTTGGTCCCGCCGGTCCTGGTCCCGGTCTCGTCGGTCCTGGTCCCGGTTCGCCGTGCTGGTGTTGGCACTTCCGGTGCCTAATAGTGCTGTGCAGTGTGGTGGCGACCCCGGCGCTTTTGCGTCGGGCGAACGCGGTGTTTTGTGTGGTGTGGTGCTGTATCGTGTGTGCGCTGCTGTGCAAACAGGACTGCAGTGCGGCCGCATCGTGCGCATCAAGACTCCATATAGACCGTAAGTGTTAGTCTATAAGGTAGTTGTAAGGACAATTTTGTGGACCCTAGTGGCGTAGTTTTTAAGTTACAAACACTAGAGTGCTTAATTTTAAGGTAGGTTAAGTTTTATATTTAAGTTGTATATTTGTGTATTGCTCATTTGTACAATTTTGTGTGTCACGGGCTAGGCCCGTAGCTTTGTCCCACTATGGACAACTTTAGCGTCTCCGAAGCCTCAGAGGCGACGGACGTTGAAATCAGGGACCTGATGGTGAGGCCCCTTTCGGGAGTTAGTGTTCAGGTGGTGGACGCCAGTGTGACTGATGTCAGGACCCAAGAATGGGTACTAAGGTCGGAAACGCCGGCGAGCCGGAAGAGGCCCTCCTTGGGCAAGTTCTTCAGCGCCAGCTCTGGGACTGACTCAGAGCTGGAGGTAGAGACTGAGGTCGAAATGGAGGCAAGGGCTAGGACCCCGTTGCCGAAAGTTGCGCGCAAGGCCCGAAAGGCCAAGAAGAATAAGGGCGTTAGCACCCCCGATGACGCGGGAGATTGTCACCTCCACACGACCGGACTCTCCCAGGCCCGTAAAGAGCTGGAGGAAGGCCCGGCTGAAGCAGACGTCCCCAAGCCCCCAAAAGGGAAAGGCAAGGGGAAAACCTCAAAGAAGGAGAGGCCTCCCTCACCAGAGGGCCTCACCAACGAGGAACTCTTACACAGGGCGGAAGCGAGCGCCTCGCTTATTACGGAGGTTGCCAAGAAGTCTGGCAACCTCAAGGGTACGTGCGTGAGGGACCTCAAAGAGGCTTCCACATCCATCCTCGGGGTTGCCAGAACTCTGGCTGATAGGAAGACCTCCGAGGAGGTTCGCCGCCTACAGGCCGACAACCGCCGGCTGAAAGGGCAGCTCGACGCAATACAGTCAGAGCTTGTGGCCCTAAGAAGAGACTACTCGGAGCGGGGAGGGGGGGCGAGCCCACGCCAGAGGGCGAGCCCACCGCCAGTGACGGTACCAGCTGCAGCAGCAGCAAAGGCCCCGAAGGGGGACATCGTGACCCGGGACGAGTTCATGTCATTCATGGACTCGTTCCAATCGGACATGATGTCCCTCTTCGGGAACATGTGTGCGGCCAGGCTGGATGGCCTGGAGGTGGACGGGCGCCTCTTGCCGGCCAAATCGCACAGGCCCCCATTGGCTAGCGACAAGGCTGCTGAGAGTCAGCCCGCGAAGCAGGCACCCCCCGCTGCTGATGCGGAAGCAGCGCCAGCACCCAGCGGGGGTAGGAAGAAGAAGGGAGTGACCACCCTGGCCCCCGAGGCGAACCTACCGAAGAATGCCAGGGAGGTAAGGCCGAAGAAGGCCCCGGCGGCTCCAGCCGCGACTCCTGAGCCGGTGGCGGGCCCTTCGAGGCCTGACACCTCCAAGCCCCCCGAAAAGGAGGGCTGGAGCACGGTGGTAAGGAAGGGGCGCAGGAAGCCAGCCAAGACGGCTGCGGTGACGGCCCCGGTCAAGTCCGCGCCCCCTCCACCCCCAACCACCGCCGCAAAGCCGAAGATGCCTAAGGCACCCAAGACTCTGGCGGTGGTGATTAGCCTGTCGCCCGAAGCGGTGGCAAAAGGCGCCACATACGCCGCCGCCATTGCAACGGCGAAAGGCAGCATTAAGCTGGGGGAGATGGGAATTGTGGGGAGCCCCACGTTCCGGACCGGGGTGACGGGAGCTCGGATCATGGAGCTCCCGAAGGGCACTTCGCCGGAGCAGGCTGACGCGCTCGCCACACGCATAGCGGGGGTACTCGGCGACGCCGCCAAGGTGGTGCGTCCGACCAAGACTGCGGACATTCGAGTCACCGGACTGGATGACTCGGTGACCGCAGCGGAGGTATGCGAGGCCTTGGCCGCGTTGGCGGAGTGCCCCCGCTCTGCAATCAGGGTGGGCACTGTCCACCCTGGCCTCAGGGGCATAGGAGCCGCCAACGTGTCAGCTCCCATCGAAGTGGCCAAACGCCTCGCAGGCGCTGGCAAAGTCGCGGTCGGATGGAGCAACGCCTCCATCCGCCTGCTGGAGCAGCGCCCCATGCGCTCCGCCAAGGACCGCAGCGCGCTCTGCTTTCGCTGCGGTTCGGAGGGGCACGCAGCCGCCACCTGCCAGGGGCAGATAAAGTGCGCCGTGTGCGCCGACGCCGGCAAGCCTTCCACTCACCGGATGGGGGGCCTCAGTTGCAACCCCCCGCCGGTGAGGGGAAGACTGATGCCGAGGGCTGCCACAGTGGCGGCTACCGGGCGGGCAACACTGTCCGCCAGGGAGGAGATTTCCATGGACATCGCCAATGGCCAGTAGGTCCACAGGGAATCTCCTCCAAGCCAATATCAACCACTGCGCCGCGGCACAGGATCTCCTGTGCCAGTCGATGGCGCAGTGGCAGATAGACCTGGCGGTGGTCGCCGAGCCGTACGCGGTGCCTCAGTCCACGAGGTGGGCTGAGTCCACCGACGGCTTGGCGGCCGTTGTGGTGCCACCCACCAGCTCGGCCCCCCTCATCTCAAGTGTGGAGAAGTGGTGGTGGTGTCCACCTACTTCTCCCCGAACCGCAGTCGGGCAGACTTCGAGGCCTACCTGACTGCGGTCGAGGGGGTGGTAAGGAGGGCGGCGCCCCTGCAAGTTTTGGTGGCGGGCGACCTCAACGCGAAGTTGCGCGTGTGGGGCTCGCCCGCCACGGACGTCAGGGGTCGTTTGGTCGAGTCCTGGGCCACGAGCCTGGGCCTCGACGTCCTCAACCGAGGGACCACCCCGACGTGCGTGCGGTGGCAGGGTTCGTCGATCGTCGACGTGACCCTAGCCACCGCACCCCTCGCCGCAAGGGTGAGGGACTGGAGAGTGGAGGCAGAGGAGGAGACCATGTCGGACCACCGGTACGTCCGATATTCGGTCTCCCCCTCGCACGCCCCCACGTCTCCAGCGGGGACTGGTGCCGCCTTCCGCCGGTGGGCGGTGACGCACCTCCAGCCCGACGTGGCGCTGGAGGCGGCGATGGTGCGGGAGTGGTCTGAGCTGCCCCCGCACCTCGCCGGCGACGCTAACGGCATGGCGGTGCACTTCGCAGAGGACCTGAGAGTCGTCTGCGACGCCGCCATGCCGCGGGCGAAACCTGCCGCCCGCAAGCGGCAGGTATACTGGTGGTCGCAGACCATCGCGGATCTGCGCGCCACCAGTTGTAGGGCGAGGCGCGCCTACCTGCGGTGCAGAAGGTGCGCCACCAGGAGGACGCCCGACGAAGAGGAAACCCTGCGTCGGGCGTACAGGGAGGCGAATAAGGCCCTCAAGACGGAGATCTCGAGGGCCAAAACGGAGTCGTGGAACTCTTTTATAGAGCTCCTCGACTCCGATCCCTGGGGACGGCCGTACCGACTGGTGAGGGGGAAGTACCAAAACGGTGCTCCCCCGATACACCAGTTGGACGAGGGGCTTGTACAGAGGGTTCTAGGGTCGCTCTTCCCCGACCCTGGACCCTTCGAGCCCCCGAGGATGGTCGCCCCCAGCGCCTCCCTCGAAGTGGAGGAAGCGGGCCCTCCCGTGTCGGACCTCGAGTTCGACGCGGTGAGGGAGCGGTTCCGGCGCAAGGGGAAGGGGAAGGCGCCGGGACCGGACGGGGTGCCAGCGAGGGTCCTGTGCCTGGCACTGGGCCCCCTGGAGGAGCGGTTCCGGGCGGTGCTCAATACGAGCATCGCCTCGGGCCGTTTCCCTCAGTGCTGGAAGGTGGGGCGACTCTGCCTTCTGCGGAAGCCGAATCGCCCCGCCGATGCCCCGTCGGGGTACAGGCCGGTGGTGCTGCTCGACGAGGCCGGGAAGTTTTTTGAGAAAATTCTCGCTTCCCGGCTCGTCGAGCATCTGGAGGGCCCGGGACCGGACTTGGCTGAGTGCCAGTTCGGTTTCCGCACCGGCCGGTCCACCGTGGACGCCGTGGCCCACCTCAAGAGGTGGACTGAGGGGGCCACGTCGGCGGGGAGGTTGTCGTTGCGGTGTCTTTTATTAGACATCCGCAACGCATTCAACAGCCTCCCCCACGAATGCATAGAGGAGGCACTGCGTTTTCATGGAGTGCCCCTCTACCTCCGCTCCCTCATCACCGATTACCTCCGCGGGAGGAAAATCGTGTATGAGGGGGCGGACGGTCGCGTCCACAGGTGGCCGATGGCGGCGGGAGTACCCCAGGGTTCCGTGCTGGGCCCTCTGCTCTGGAACCTGGGGTACAACTGGGTTCTGCGGGGCAACCTCCTGCCGAACATGGAGGTTGTCTGCTTCGCCGACGACACCCTTGTCGCGGCGAAGGGGCGCACGTATGAGGAGGCGGTCCACCTGGCGTCGGTCGGCGCGACGATGGTCGTCCGGCGCATCCACCGTCGAGAAGACGACGGCCATTTCGTTCAGGCCGCCGCGTCGCCGCAGACCCCAGGCGGGGCTCCGTGTCCGAGTAGAGATGGTGCAAGTCCAGATCGAGAGCTCGATGAAGTATCTCGGTCTGGTGCTGGACCCCCGATGGGATTTCGGGGAGCACTTTAAGCTCCTCGCCCCAAGGCTGTGTGCCGCCGCGGCAGCCCTCGGACGGGTCCTCCCCAACGTGGGGGGACCAGGCGCAGCGAGCCGTCGACTTTATCAGACGGTGATAAAGTCGATGGCGCTGTACGGAGCCCCGATTTGGGCGGAGCGTCTCGCCCCCCGAACGGTGGCCCTCCTGCGTAGGCCGCAGAGGGTCATTGCCACCCGGGCCGTGCGGGCCTACCGCACAGTCTCTCACGGGGCGGCCTGCGTTCTAGCGGGCTCGCCTCCGTGGGATGTCGAGGCACGCGTCCTTGCGGCCGTGCACCGACATCGGGTGGCAGCGAGGAGTCGGGGGGAGCGCCCCCTCCCGCAGGAGGTGGCGCGCACAAGGCTCCTGGCGCAGAGGGAGGCTCTCCGCCAGTGGGCCGAGACGCTCGCCCACCCAGCTGCCGGCCACTGGACGATCGAGGCCGTTCGTCCAGTGTTGGAGGAGTGGGTTGGGTGCCGGCAGGGCAGCCTCACCTACCGGATGGTGCAGATGATGACCGGGCACGGCTGCTTCGGCCATTATCTGCACCATGTCGCACGGAGGGAGGAGACGCCGCAGTGCCACCACTGCGGCGCTCCCGACGACACGGCCGGACACACCCTCTCGGAGTTCCCGGCCTGGCGACCCCAGCGCGACGCATTAGCCCTCGCGCTGGGCCTAGGTAGGGGTGCGCCCGTCGTGCTGGCCAACGTCGCACGCGAGATGCTGACCAGCGCGACGGCGTGGGAGGCTGTCGCCTCCTTCTGCGAGGAAGTGATCTCGCAGAAGGAGGCAGCGGAGCGGGCGCGAGAGGTTGACCCTCTCGCCGCACCGCTCCGGCGCAGGCGGTTAGGTAGGAGGAAGCGCGCGTTCCTGGACGCGCGCCACCAACTCCCCTAAGCAAGCTGGGGATGAACAACAGTTCCAAGACATAATATACCAGAGTACTTTATACTATATTTATTATGTTAGAAATAAAATATAGCAATAAAATTATATAGAACTTCATATGTTTCATATTACCTTATTATTTTGACCAATCATACGAGACATTGCGTAATTCAAAACATATTGCAAAGTGTTAGATTTTAAAACCAACATTAAAACAAACACGGTTTCCCCTTAAGGCTCAAAGACGAAATTATGAAAAGATTTTTTTCCTAAATTATGTAGCATAATAAACCGACGTTTTTACATCATAAAAGTGGGAAGCGAGCTATCTCCTCTCTCCTTGGCATTGTCTGAAACTGTACGCCTACAGCGGCCCATAGAGCCTATATAGACGGTTGTTGTTATGTATGTAACCCCCGAGAACAGTAGAAGCAAATCAGTAAGTCCTCTTCATACTCGTACATACGCACTAAGCGCGGTTTGTGAGATAATAACTGAATACTGCTAGAGTTGAACATCTTATTATGTATGTGTGTAATGTTCGGTTGGCAGCGCGTCAAGCTCCACATTACACTAAGAAAATTTGCGCTATTACGAGCGACATAAGATCTGTCTCAATCTCAAGGTCGATAAGTAGGGTCTGACGCGTTGTCGTGTGTACGTTTGTATATGGCGGTATATCAGTATAATCTATGTTTTTATCATCATCATCAGCACACACACGTCCACTGCTGGACATAGACCTCTCCAATTGCACGCCAGTGAGCACGATCCGCGGCTACTCTCTCCCAGCTTTTGCCAGCCACCTTGGGAAGATCGTCGCTCCACCTAGTCTGAGGGTGCCCTACACTTAGTTTGCCGACCTATGATGTCCATTTGTGGACTAGCCTACCATGAGTGGCCATGTTTTGGCTCCGTATGACATGACATGTAGGACGCACTGATTAAAGATTTATAAGCTGCGCAAATGTTGAAAAAGTGAGTAGGTACCTACGTGATAATTATTTATAAGGAGTTTTAAAAAAATTGGAAAATAACGTAAAAACTAGGGCATACATTAAGAGTCTGTGGAGTAAACAAAAAATTACAAAAATGTTTTGCAAGAAAGTTTCTGCCGAAAGTTGCCGACGGTTCGCCGCTACCGATTGCAAATTGTAATTCAATTAAAAGTGACAGCTTGCACCCTGCCCACACTGCCAACTATCGGATCTTGTGTGAGTTGGCCTACGGGCTTGCTTCCACTATCCTGAAGGTCCTGCAACCTGCCCGCCCGCCGCCATCGGCGTGACTCCGCACGTTTCCACCCAGGGCTGTCGCTGTCATGATTTATTGCCCGCACTGATTGTCTTCGTCACTTTTTGGCGGCAGGCATTTGCCTAAACAAAGGGATACACATTAACAATGTGGCGGCATTGCGATGCTCCAACGTTCGGTTATTGTTTTAACGGCGTGTCTTTAGCGGATGACGTCACAAAAATCTCTCAAACTCGCCCGGGAATGATTCGATCGGATTAATTTGAAATTAGAAAGCGAACGAGCGGCGAGCGGAGTTGGACAGCCTCGCATGACGTCAGATGCTGTGGAAGCCTCGCCGTGGACTTGGCCGATATCTGCGGCATCGATCGCGGTTCAACGGCATACGGCGTCCATTGCCAAAACTTACACGTGCCTCGCGCGGCGAAAAAAACGCCGGTCACTGTACATTAACCCTTGGCAGGTTTGGTAAGAAATGCAAATAAAATGTATTCTCTGCTGATAGTGTTGCCTCCATGTAGAATATAGTAATGATATATTTTTATTAGGTATTTGACCAATCTATTGGACTTGTCTTGAGAATGCAAATCTAAAAGTTCCACTATTATGCATCATTTTGTTATTTCGTTCGTTATTATTACGAAAACCAGTAGTTTCTACAAAGGCATATTCATTTTGCTACAAAGATAAGTAAGACATATTCAGTCCCATCCGTTAATATCACCCACATTAATTCCGGTAAAAAAACTTATTAGGACGCAAATTGAACTACAATTTCAAACTGTAAGCAGTCACTGAAAGAACACAATCTCGTCTTTCATTTAACTGATTAGACCTAGGTAAGGTGTATAGTTCTTTCCTTACATACGACAAGAAAACTCTTGGCTTTCATCTCACCTGATAGTAAGTGACGATTAGGCAGGTGAGCTTCACCTGGACTCCTCAACGACTGAGGAACTATCTATCTTACCTCCGATTGTCAGAAAACAACAATGCTATTTACATGGTCATAGCGACAAACTTAGGTAAGATTGTGATAGCTAGCCAGGCGGGCTCATAACTCCACAACCAACCGAACGGGGCAGAAAAACTGGGGAATTGAACCCCAGGACTACCGATCAACACTCGGTATTCTCAACTATTACACCACGGAGGCGGAGTTGCAAAAACACCAGTTCGACAAATTCACCAACCGATTTTCAATTTCGGTATAAATAACTACTTAGCGCGTGATTTAAATCAGCCATCGTTCCATTGCTCGGAGCCAACGACGCTATAATATCACAAATTTTGACCACAATCACCCACCAGACTGTCCGGTGCCGACTGCCGAGGCCGCGATGCGGACGTGAAAGCACGGCGTGGAACGTCAAAAAAAATTAGGTAACCCCGCGCGGTCATTGAGCGCTCGAGTGTTTGAGCAGCGTCGTGACTCCGTACTCGCTGCCTCTCGCCGTGTTAATTGAACTTGAGAGCACTGATTGGGTCAGCTTTTTCGAGGTCACGCGAAGAGGCAATCGCCCAGATGTCCACTCATCGGACGATTAGTGTTACATGACATCTCTTGCGCGTCTGTCAAACTGGCTTGGAATAAATTACTGCTGCGCGCTATTGCGGTGAACCGCAAAACTACTCTGGTGTCGTCTCGAGACTCGCTGTGTTTGCTTTGTCGAACAGCGCCGATTAGACATGTGGAAATTGTAAAAAAATGTGTTCTTGTCCGACCGAGGATCCATACGGATGTCAAATGTGTGATGATTTCATATATTTGTATTAGCGTTACCACTTGTCTTATCTAAGTTTGTATTACCTATTTCTGCCGCAAAGCAGCAGTGCTTGCATTGCTGTGTTTCGGTTTGAAGGGTAAAAGATATGGCAGTGAAATTACTGGGTACCGTGACTTTACATCTGATGTCCCAAGTTGGCAACGTACATTGTGGTTCTTGTGGGGATGCAGTTTTGCTGCGAATCTCACAGAAGCCACATGTATTATAGGTGACTGTTACCACTTACCATCAGGTGGGCAGTTTGCTTGTTTGCCAACTTATCGCAGTAAAAAAATATAATTGTATTGCGATATCAATGGATGTTTTTTTCTACGGCAACCGCACCTGTAGTCCAGTGGTTGAGAGGACCCGGTATTGATTTTAATGAGGGGGTTGGACTCCCAATGGGAGCAAGAGCTTTTCTAATTGGTTAGTTTGGTAGTAAGGGCTCTGAGTCCGCCTGGCTAGATAACTAAGTTTGTCGTCATCCGACCATTAAAGCTAAGATAGCCAGTTCCCCAGTCCCCGAGGAGTTTAGGTGAAATTCGCTTTCATGCTCGGCCTTATCATCACTTACCGATTTTACCATCAGGTGAGATGAAGACCAAGAGGTTACCTGTTTTGAGTAATAAAGCAAACAGCACGGCTTCCGGCACAGCAAATGCGAAGTATGTGCGAAGTTATATGTCACGCTTTTTCACTCGCCGGCGCCCGGCAACGGCACGACTTTCATATATTTTAACCGTTGAACAGCAGCCATTGACTATATGTTTGTAGGTCTTTCAGGACGAAAATCAATATTTGCTCAGTGTCTTAGGTGAAAGCTTGTTTTTTTTTGCACAACCGATTTGTTTTTTCAACGACTAAGTTGTCAAACAATCAGGTTGCCCGCCGGATCGCAAGTGGCTACGGTAGCCCATGAGGTTTTTAAGATTTTCAAATCACTTACAAGCACCTGAATGTAAACTGCCAGCTTGTGCCAAGTCATAGCACCCACAAATCGCTGCCAGTCTAACTCTTCAAACCAGAACACAGCAATACAAGCACCACTGCTTGACGGCAGAAATAGGTAGAGATACCCGCGTAGACGACTTCCTCTAGTAAAATCGAAAATAAATTACTCACATATTTTTGTAACTACCTCGTATCACCTACCTCCAAATTTGGTTAATCGACAGCAGATGACGAACTCGAAACCTCAATTTTATCAGCAATTTTTATAATTGATTACACATCAATTCGGTACGAAATTATCGACAAAGAAGCCACAGAACTATTGTCACAAGCCAACATCATACACCATAATTGTATGTCATTACGCAAGTACACCGTTTAAGGTTGTTGCGAAGTGAAACTGTGACGCCACGACCCATGACCCAAAAACGTTACCGCGTATTAAAACGCCGCCGTGCACGGGTTATGGCTGCGAACTTAAAGGTGCTCCCCCACTGAGAACATTCGCTTGTAGCCTAACATTTTGGAATCAATGACGAGGGGAATGCGTGTATACACGGTTATTTTTTTATCACCCTGGAAAATTTAAGGGACGCTTCACGACATGGTATTAGAATGATTTAAATATAAATAAAAAAAATAACCCCCCTCCTTAATTTTATATTTTTTTTTTAATACAAAAAATGCTGCACTAGTTGAGAGCAGATTTTTAGATATTTTTTTATTTTTTTTAATTTATTTTTTTAATTTTTTATTTCATTTTTTTTTATTTTTTTTATATAATATTGGATGTGTCCTGAATGGGCATTGAAGCAGCTATTGTCCCATAGCCACCTTCGCAGGGGTCGAGTGTACCCCACCACCCCCCCCACTAGGACCCCACTAGGACGGATACAAGATAAGCCGCGGCTTGCTCGCCGGCGCTCGCTGGGTCTGTAGCAAGACCCAATCGCCTGGTGTGCTTAATCGCAGAGGACCATGTCTTGATCCCGAAGTCGTAGCACAGGGGGTAGCGAAGTGGGGCTTGTCACTACATGACGTACGTGGAAAAATTAAACTTTATCAATCTTTAGAAAAAAAATCAGAAGAAACGACATTGGTGTCTCGGATTATTGCAAAAACAAAATTGCTATTAGAAATCGAAATATCACAAGCTTGTATCTCCTCTCTCGCTGTTGTAATGCTCGAGTCCGCGACGTAACATTACATTACGAGTGAGTGCTGGTGGCGGTGTACCTTTAGCAGCTCGTTCAGGACCTCGGTGCGTCTCGTCGGCGCTGGCGTTATCTTTGATTTACCGTTTTATTGTTCGTTGCCGAGCGATTCAGACACGAAGGATTTACTATAGTTTGATACGACTTCGTGACAGCGAACGTAATGTAGCCGACACAGTCATCACTAAACCACTATCGTTTAGCCAAGTTGCGATTGACGCTAACAAATAAAACTCTGTTTTTTTTTTCTTTTCACTACTACGTCTATGACAATCGAGCAAACGACGCACTGTTAAAAACGGTAAACATGCTCGCATAAAAAAAAAATAGGCAAAGCTCGGCACACAAGACGTGTGGCCTTAACTTAAAATATGTCGCATACTAATATGTTCACTTAAATAATATAATCTTCGGGTTTCATTGAAATCAAATTAAAAATTAAAAAACGACTTCAAAAACACTGAAAAGTTAAAAATAATGTAAGAATAGGTACAGACAACATCACGTTTACTCGTATATTGAAGTCTGTGCCAAGCGATGATCTCCTAGAAAGTCCTAAAATTTGGCACCGACTTCAATATAGAAGCGTGATGTTGTCTGTACCTATTCTTACATTATTTTTAACTAATTTTTCAACTTTTCAGTGTTTTTGAAGTCGGTTTTTATTCTTTGTAAAATATTTTTTATTTTTATCTTTTTAGTGAATTTAATATCACCTCACCTTTCTGACCTCACCTTGGACTTGAATTTAACCGAAGGTGAGCTGCTATAAAATTCAGGTCCAAGGTCAGGTCAAGTCCAAAGTTAAGGATCCTTTCATCAGCTCGGTTCATGACTACCAGACGCAAATACGTGAATAACTTCGGAAAAAACATGAAACACGTTCAACGTACCTATAAAATTTAAGGGCTTCCCTCGATTTTCATGGGATCCTATCTTTAGATCCTGACTTTGGTGACCTTGGGACCACCCCAGGAGTATACTCTATCGAATACACAAAGGATTTTGAAAATCGGCCCATAGTTGGCGGAGTAATCGCGTAACATACAAACAAAACACGTTGGACACACCTAAAAATTTAAGGTGTTTCCTCGATTTTTATGGGATCCCATACCATCATCAGACCCTGGCTTTGGTGACTTTTGGACCACCCCAGGAGTATACTCTATCGAATACAAAAAGGATTTTGAAAATCGACCCACAGTTGGCGGAGTAATCGCGTAACATACAAGCAAAACACGTTGGACACACCTAAAAATTTAAGGTGTTTCCTCGATTTTTATGGGATCCCATACCATCATCAGACCCTGACTTTGGTGACCTTGGGACCACCCCAGGAGTATACTCTATTAAATACAAAAAGAATTTAGGAAATCGGGCCACAATTGGCGGCGTAATCGCGTAACATACACAAAAAAAAACATACGAATCGAATTGAGAACCTCCTCTTTTTTGAAGTCTGTTAAAAAAGCGCCTTAAGCTTTCGCGTTGCATGCACGATACGAAACGAAAGTTGAACGGACGAGTAATACTGCGGGAATACAGACTCGAGTGCGTGGGACGCTTGCATGCGAATCGGGTCGATCATATTATCAAAACTGTTAAATAGTTTTAAAAAAAACTATACTATGTTTTGCCGATAGTATAACAATCTCAAATTGAAAAAAGAACCAACAATTTCGGGCAGCGGTAACTCCCTGTAAATGTTAATATCATTGTTGTGTTGTGACTGTAAGATAGCCAGTTTCTCAGTTGCTGAGAAGTGCGGGTGAAGCTGGCTTTCATCTTTGGCCTTATCATCACTTACCATCAGGTGGGATGAAGGTCAAAAGCTTCCCTATTATGTGTGAAATTGTGTCCCCTAGAATCCCTACTAATATTAGAAAAGTGCAAGTAACTCTGTCTGTCTGTAACGCTTGCATGCTTAAACTTCTTAACAGAATTTGATTAAATTTGGTATAGAAATAACTTGAGGCCTGAGGAAGGCCTCTTTTTATTCCGAATTTTAATGAGTTCCCTAGGAGACGCGTGGTATGTACTGTAAGCACTGCGTCAAGCTATACTAATTGACCTTTGGACCACTCTTATGTCGCTCATAATAGCGGCGGTTTTCGTAGTGCAAATTTAAAGCTTGACTTGGCGCTTACTGACCCTACAGCTACCGGTTTATCGTGGTAAATTTTCAAAATACAATACGTTTTTAACGTATTTTGACAGTTCACCGCGATAAACTGCTTCATCGTGTCGTATTTTGGCGGTCATTCTATGAGGGCTGTACGTGCATTTGAATGGAAGGCGTCAAAGCGGCTGGGCCACGCTGCCGAGCAGCACTACGCTGCGAGACTCAGCCGCCTTGACAACAAGCCACAGATTTACTGCTGCAACAAAACTGCCACTTCTCGAAATGAAAGTTCATCAATAATAACAAATTGCTCAATAATTCCTACATTACAACCGTACTAGACTAGGTACAGTCAAGGGATTTGAATATTAAGCAGATTAATGATATTTTGATTTTGTCGTATTATAAAGGCAAAAAACAGGACGACTTAATAATACACTATTGTTTCAATCTACCTTCTTACAACGGATTATGTAAATTAGAAATTATGGAACAGAACAAACTGTCAAAATGTTGGTAATTCGTAAATAGGTATTAGACGATTAAATACAAATAATCGTCAACCTGATAAGCATTATATTATTTGACTGTACAATGCCATGTCTAAATCATTTTGCTCTGAGACTGCCGCGTAAAACAATAGAATATTAAACCCAACCATTGCAGATAAGAAATGAAAGTTAGCAACGTTTGGAAATTTAATTATATTGACGTTTCTGTGAAACTTATATTAAATAATGACTCATTGTTATATTTCAGCATAACCATAGTCAACATTTCGTTAAATAAAGCTAACGTACTCGTAAATCGGTTTAAGGTATCAATTCCATTCTTGGCCATGATTGTATTATTAGAAATGAAAAAGACATAACATGGATGTAGAGAAATTGATTTCAGTATGTTGGTATTTATTTCAGTGTAATAGTTTTAATCATTCCTGAGAACTACACTGAGACATTAGGTAATTTTAGAATTATAAAAGAAAAAAAATGGAGTGAAATCATAATTGGAAGACCATTATGGGAGGCCTAGAAAGACAAGATGTGTACCTAATGGTGCTTTTTATATATAAAAATACACAACACTAGAAGGCCAAGAAGCGTTTCCAATGCTAATAATGTTTAATAGCCGTAATTGGATTACACCCGTTACCTGGGTACTCACCAGCCGTTCGCGCACGCGGCGCGCGAAAAAGCACTCTTGCGCAATGCAGGCATAAAAAAGCGTCTGCGCACTAATGAAGAGCTAGAAGGGCACGTATTAATTAGATGGCGCTCAGCGGCGCGTGCGCATGCCTCCACGATCGCTGCCTGCGATGACAGACGCCATCGCCATGTTGTTTTCATTTTTAATCCTTCGTTGAATTTAATTTTGTAATTCAGATTTTTCACGTTAATTGATTCCACTTGAACGATATTCGAATAACCTAATGTTATTCGAGTTAAACATGATCACTTTACAGTACAATCAGTTTTATGCACTACTTAAATTAACTTTACATATACATACAATACACACTATACTACTACGCACTATACATATACACACATTTATTATTACCTTATATACCTAATGAGCTTTTAGCATATTTTTAACAAGTACTCTCATGAATTTTAACTAGCACTCCACAGCAGTACACCGCGAATAGGGAGAGTTGAGGAAAAATTTGGAATCAATGTTTAATTATTGTATTTAGGCAATTAAACTGTAACAGGTACCATAATATGCTCCGAAGGGAATATAAGAGGCACCCGGGTACCAATTTCTATATAAATTAGATACAACTTTAACACGAAACGTGTAGGAATCTGAGCGCTTGAAAGAAAGCTCAAAGCGGAACGCAATTAATTAGTAGCATCCACTGGAATCACAAGACAGACAGATATAGACTCAGATGCGTTTTGAAGTGTCTCGTCGCCAACAATAAAGATGCAAATGGCCCGCTCGGTTATTACGTGACAAACGCATTTCCCCGTTCTAATATTAGTCACGGTTCAGTATCAAATAAGCCGCGAAGGAATTTCTATTTCGGCGGCCGAGCGGGGTGGTGTCACTTGAGGTGACAGCGCACGCTCGCCGAGGGTCCTGCGACAAATATAGGAAACAAATGACATTATAAAATTAATCCCTGATTTGAGACCGCACTATATTCACTGCAGAGCGACTGCGTGTAACTTATAAAAGGGGCGTTCCAGATAGGCACTGATTTGCAGCATTTTCAACATTTTTTGCATGAACGCGATTCATTACCTTTTGGTGTTTTAACTTTTCGTACTAGTTTCGTGTGTTCCATTAACCACGCTAATGGATTAATACCAAGGCTAATAAATGGGTTCTTGATACCACTTTTTGACAGCTTTGAAATATGACATTTAAAGTCTTTGTTCACGAATCAAAAAGGTTTTTCAGAGGATGTAAAAAAATTATAGAAAGAAATGTATAGTTTCAGCCGTTTCTAATTTGTACTATTTGAAATTTTAAGTCAATGGACTAATTGAGGCTTTAAAAATTCAGCAGGAAAAATCAGTTCCTACCATTTCATTTGTAACAATTAGCGCGACTCAAAAAGTTGACATTTCTTACAAGAAACGCAAAAGTTGGTTACCACGAAGACAACATCAGATGTTAGCACCAGCAAAGTAGTGATTCTTATCTGGAACACACCTCTAGAGAAACGAACTACGATGTGGACATTTCTTTTTAACTCGTCACGTGCTCATTGTACCTGTTTTTTACATCATTGTATCACAAATGTCTGATCCTCTACGTCTTTGCCACAGGTGCTATACACAACATCCTACACATCTCTTCTTCATTTATTTAAGACGTCTACATCTGCAAACATTCGGAACCATAATAACGTAAAGGTACAAGTCCGAGATGGGCTGCAGACTGCAACCGCAGGCCGCACTGCGGCGAAGCGGCTGCAATCGACCGCAGTGTTGTATGCATTGCGTCGTCCCATTTCCAAGCACTGCAACAAGCGTGGCAAAACATGGACAATTGCCGTCTCAAAAAAGTCCACATTTTTCAATACGAAACGCATGCAAACGCACAGCCAGTGGTGCAGTGCGCAGTCACTGCGCGCCGCGGCCGGTGGCTGCACTGTCGCTGCACACGTATAGATGCTGCACTTCATTAGAGATTCATAGAAACCAGTAGTGTGACTTGCGGTCGACTACAGTATTCAGTACCCTGCGATTTGCAGTCTGCGGTGGTTTCCGGACTTGTACAAAAGTACATGTCATGCGCGTCGGTGGCGCTGTGGACTCGGCACTGGCCGTCTAATGTTTTAATCGTGTTTCTAATTTCATATGTACATTTGTCTGACGCTCCTACGGAGAAGGAAAACATCGGGCGGCAACCTGCATATATCTGCGAAGAAACTCAAAGGTGTGTATGAAGTGGACCAATCCGCACTGGGCCAGCGTTGTTGACTAAGGCCTAAATACTTACTGTCATGATGCCAGTAAGTATTTAGGCCTCACTTAGTCAACAACGCTCGCCAACCTGCTACGGCGTCTGATAACGATTGCCGCCAAATTTGTGCTGACAATCATTCTATCGATCACACGTTAGTGAATGATGAACGCAAGCGAACCTGCATCACAGTTATCATGTCAACACGCGCCTCACACGCAATGAACTTTCATTCGTATCGTCATCCGACGACGTCAAATACGATGCTGCAGAATGCACAAGACGCACCTATATCGCTCGATTTACAACCGCCATATAGGTACCACAGAGCTCTCTGAAATTGGCTATCCCACTATCTTTACGAGTGGACTATTTGTGAAACTCACTTATACTGCTTTCTTGGCTCATAAGAGGCGTGTTTGTGAGCGACAAACAAACTAGGGCCCTCACGTTTGTGGTGCGAGTGACGCCACAGATCCTGGCGTTTGATTGGATTCCCCTGACTGATTAAATGTCTGCAGTACATTAACAAGGATCATCGATCGATTTTATTTAATAATTTTCAAACTCTGTACTTTATTCTTATTTATTGTTAAAATGTTACCTATAAGTTACTGAAATAAACAATTATTTATAATTGCTTGTTCGTTTGTTTGTTCTAAAACATAACATAGCAAAATATCATTACACCAGAACCACCAGTTTCGGAGTTAGGAGGTACGGAGTTCGATTCACCAGATTTTTATGCGAAGCAGCCTCGCCAATTTGGTTATTTACTATCATTCTACCATAATAATAATAATAATTTATTTGCTTTCTAACAATTGTACAATCATTGTTGTTGAAGCCCCCTTTTAAGCAATAATGCCTGTGCCAGGAGGCTCCGCTCTTTGTAATGATACATTAAATATTTTAAACTAAGACAACAGCAAATAATGTTATTCTAGTATAGCGTGCTTATACTATTCAATTTAAAATTTAAACTACTATATTAAATTTATTATATATGTATATATAAGTATGTAGGATATAAATATAGGATATGATAAATAATATTAAAAAATAATATGTATTATAGGTATATATATATTCACTTATAATTATGTGTATTATTATATGGCTATGTCATTTTATGTATTGCAATATATTTTTAATTTCTTTATAAGTTAATTTATGTATCCAATCTTTTAGTATAGACTTACACTCACCATTTGATTTGTCACATATATTTATTTCATTATTTATTTTATTATATAGGTATGCAGAGCGAGTTTCCCATTGCATTCTCGCAAATACTGTTCTTTTATAGGGAATTTGTACCATATATTTCTTTCTCCTTCTATTTTTATCGGGTGGAATGTATGTCACGTTTTTGTGTTTTTGAAGTAGCGTGTGTACAATGTATAGTTTACGTACTGATAATAATTTGGCTGTCTGATAAAGCTCGTGCGTTGGGAATGTCTTAGTTTTGAAATACATCATCACCTTTAGCAGAGTACGTTGAGCACGCTCCACCTCCAAAACATGAATTTTGCGTGCCCCGCCCCAAACGGGGATACAATATGTTATAATAGATTGAACCAGAGCAACATATATTTCGTTTAGAAGGTTTCTTGTTGAATTATCGCTATCAAACTTATTCCTTGGGACTATGTATCTTAGTGTTTTGAAAATACCATGACAATTGAAATTACCTTTTTTATCTGATAAGAATGGGAGTCTAAAAGAAACAAACCTCAACCTTATCGTAATCATCACACGTCAGATTGCTGCGTAAAAAAATTAACTAGTAATTAATTTAATTTGAATGTGGTCTTCCCAGACAATAAAACTTCGTATCGGTACATTCAGATTCAATCAGGTTCATATGGACAACTGTGTCAAAACGTCAATAGTGTCAAAAGGACAACTGTTTTAAAACGTCAACAGTATCAAGGACAACTGTTCCAAAACCACACCCCGGACACTCCATACAACGTTCGCAAATCAATAGGCTAGATGACAAAAAAATTTTTTTTGCTTTAATTAGAAGCTCATTCATATAATAAACAGAAAGAAAAAATCGGTTTTCGAATAACTATAAAAACAACCAAGATATAAGGTAATAAAGATTTTTCTCCATCTCTTTCTAGCAAAACGGCAATTTACAAGGAGTTTATATGGCCGTACTCAACGATGACGTCACGATTGATGTCGGATCTCTCTGTCTAATCGCCTTCAAATTAACATAATTGATGGTGTCAGGCGTTATTTTTCGGAAGTCCATTACTAATTGTTAAGGAGTAGGTATATAGCAAAACTTCCGATAAAAATGTCGGTAGTTGGTACTAACTACGCAGGCCAATGGTGCACCGCCCGCCCTCCCTCAATCGCATGCGACAAAGGAATATCAATAATTAGTACCACACCAACATGCAAATACTTAAATTCGACGCGTTTCGCCACTCCACGTGGCATCATCAGGATGTTGTCGCCTTCGCTGCGCTCGGACGACTGAGCAAGCTGTGAACGAGCCGGCCTTTTATAGAGCGATCACAACAACCATCCGAGTTGTGTCGGTATAGGCGCACGTGGCCGCCATTGTAACAGCGCGCACGTGGCGCAGGTGTTGTTTACAAATTAAAAACACGTGGTTATCGGGTGCTGCTATGATCGCATCTATTTGAAAAAATATTAAGTAGTGGGGAATAAGTAAAACTGACCTGCTCGTATAAGTTAGCCAAAAATCTTAACTCTATACTAAAAACGAAATCGTCATTCCAACCTAGATATTCTCTTTTAAATAGTCTGGATTTAATTAATAAAATCCAGTCTATTTCACTACCTAGGAATGCAAAGTTGATTTCATTAGATATAGATAGTTTATTTACAAATGTACCTTATAATGAAACTTTAAATATTTTACAAAAACACTTAGAGAAACAACGTTTGCATCCAGGTGAAATTAATGATCTTATGTCATTAACAACATTATGCATGAAACAAAATTATTTCCGGTTCAACAATCAATATTTCAAACAAAAGGAAGGATTGGCAATGGGCTCTCCTTTGAGTCCATTGATGTCGGATATATTTATGGATGATTTCGAAAATAAATACTTAGTTAACGATAAGAATATTCTCTATTATCACAGATACGTCGATGATATATTGATTTGTTGGACCGGAACAAACCGTCAATTAACTATTTATTTAAATAAAATTAATAATTTCCACCCCAAAATTAAGTTTAAACTAGAATTAGAAACCAACAATAGTATCAACTTTTTAGATTTAACAATAACGAGGGTTGAGGATAAACACAGTTTCCAAATCTATCGGAAACCAACTCATACGGACACTGTCATTCATGCATCTTCTTGTCATCCATGGCAACATAAGGTGGCAGCTTTTAATTCATACATTCATAGATTACTCACAATTCCAATGAATAAATCAAATTATCAAAAAGAATTAAATATACTATACAACGTTGCCATATCAAATGGATACAAGAAATGCATGATTGACAGTCTTATTAACAATAAGACCCGGAAAATCATAACTGGTTTACTGTACTCTGTCCCTAGAGAAAGGGATAAGAAGTATGGTTCTAGTTTGATTTATTTGGGTCCAGTGTCAGAGAGGGTATCAAAAACATTAAGACAGCATGATATATTTACAGCGTTCAACACAAATAATTCTCTAAGAAGGCTTTGTAATGGTAAAGATAAGTTGGATAAACACCAAAAATCTGGTGTTTATAAATTAGATTGTAATGCATGTAACTCTACATATATAGGACAGACCGGCCGTAGTTTCAACACACGTTATAAAGAACATATATCCGCATATCGAAATAATAAACCTGAAAAATCACATTTTGCTAAACATCTATTAGATACAGGACATACACTGACAGATTGGCACTGGCAACACTGTCCTGATTAGACGTCATTGCGTTTGCTCGTTATTATTTTTAAGTTATTTTAATAGAATTTCGACTAATTAGTAATAATTATAGTATTTTTAAAATAAGCATTGTATTAAGATTCAATCCTATCGTTTGTGAATGGTTCGGATGTGTAATTTTTATGTATACTACAAATCCAAGACGACGTTAGTACTCGGCTGTCAAAAATATTTGAAACAGCGAAGTCATCGTTTTACGAAGAATATTCTTTCAATTGTTTGAAAAATACAAAGCTATTCAAACCATAATTGAGTGGAACACCAATGTAAAAACAACCGAAGTGTACGAAGTAACCAAGATTCGTGGCAGTCAAGAAACTTCGAGCGAATAATATGACGATAGCTTTGGCGATTAACGGATTACCACTACCTACATAAACCGGGGGAGTATTATTTTTAATACCTATTCATTTTCATGACCAGACAGTCCTTTGTATATCAGTAACTCGAGCCTAACTCGTATCTAACTTATGGCTCAAGTCGTAAAAAATTAATTATCTCAATTCACAATCACACTTTACATAATTGTTGTTTACTTTACTTGAAAAACAGTGCAAGTAAATCTCAGTTCACTCTAAATAACACACAGTGGCATCGCCTAAGACTCAAATATTATTCTCAATAAACCTAATTTTTTTATAAATTTACCTAATTGTTTTCCTGTTTTCAACATTCTTTTGTGCATAAGAAATAAAACAAGAAAATAAATGCCACTACAATTTTGACTCCCAATTCTTAAATGAATGCATATAAATCTCACTATCTAAACAGAGATTGTAGCTTGGTTATATGTTTATTAATCAACTTATTATTAAAATTGACTAAGTGACTTATTGGAATTCAACTTGATATTTTTTTTCTATTATGATACATTACTCCTGATTTTCCTCTGACTTAAACTAATTTCTTTTTTTTGGTAATATAGGTATTCTTAAACATAGAATACTTCTTGGTTTTTCACTGTAGCTGTATCCTGCAGTTGGTTTTATTTTGTGGCTTTTATGTAGTGTGGAACACTGGGATCTAATGTTCACTGGAAGGTCTGCGTGGTGGTGGCGTTGTGCGTCGGGTCGTTACATTCCCTAACATATGGTTGAGTGAAGCGATGGCTGATTCATGCGTCAACCTGTGAACAGGTGCTGCCAACGGGGACCGGTCATTGATCTATGTGTTTCTTGAATATTATTTTTAAGTGTATAGTACTAAACCATTTTATATATTTTTTTTTGTGGTGTATGATGCAGTTATTTGTGACATATTAAGGAGAATTTATTAGTTTCTTAACTTGGTTGGTAGTCAAATTAGTATTCCATAGTGACATTTCCAGAGTATAAACTGTTTTTTTTTCTCATTAGTTGCTTTTTGTAAATTCATTATTTTAGTTCATAATATTTTTTTTTTCCTTTTTATTACTACTTGTTTTCCTTGCTAAGATTTTTTTTTTTAATTCTTTCTTTAAAAAAAAAACATCAAACCTTTCTTCTCAGTTCACTTTGAATTCTTGTGTTCTAAATTTGTTTCCCAGTTTGTACTCTCTTAAGAAATTTTTACTTTTTTAGATTCATTCGGGAACGGAATAAACAAAATGTTGACCCGCAAGGCTGCTGCCCAAAATACTGAGGCAAAGCTCAGGCAAGCTGTTAATGAGATCAAGGTGCTAAAGGAGTCCTATGACCGACTGCTTCAGGAGCGTGAGGAAAGTGAAGAGGAGATAAAGAAGATCATTGACAGAAATACAGCTCTTAAAGGTGAACTCTCCGCGTTAGATATGAAATATCAAGAAGTGTTTGAGGAGCGCCACCAATTGCTGGATAACATCAATCCTTTTTGTTCAGTGTAATGATTTATATGAAACTGCTCTGAATAGAATCACAGAATTAGAATGTGAGTTGGGTGATGCAAACCAACAGATTGTCCAACTCGAGCAATTAAAGCGGGACATGGAAAATAACCACACGCATAGTTTATATGAGGAACTCATGCAATCATCTAGTTGTCAAAATTTTGCACAAGCTTCACCTGCAACAGAAAACCATTTGCCACTCTATTTTCACAGTAAAAAGAAACTTAGGAAATATTGTAAAATCAATAAATTTATTAAAAAAACACAATACCTCATTAAAAAGCATAATGTATTTATATCAAATATCAAGTTACGAAAAGAGCGTGCATGTCTAATTGATTCATTAGACATTTTTGATGTAAAACTAAAGCAGAAGTAAGTATGACAGGGACATAAAAGACCTAACTGATAACATTAGCTATTTACAAAATTCTTTGTCAAATATAACAAAAAACTATGAAAGTGCTCAAAACCAAAATAAGGAGCTTATTAAGTCAGTGACAGAGTTAGCCACACTCTGTCAATTTAATGAAGATCGTTATCATTCCCTTCTGGAGAAACAGACTATAGATAACAGTAACCATAATTTAATATTGGATAGCAATATAACTAATAATTTGGATAACAATAATTGTGTACCCAGTCATACATCTTCTGCGCTCAGTAAGGTACGTCAGTCAATAGTTACGGGTGAGACCAGGCTGCCCGTATCGAAATGTGTTATATTCTGTGATGAAATAGGTAAGAATATGGGTCACTTGCTATCAAACCAGCTGGGGCAAAGTGTCATAAATTATTGTATGCCTGGCTCCAGTTTCCAAGATGTGGTAGATAAAATTTCTAATTATAACTTTAATAGTAATGATAATCTGATAATATTAATGGGAAATAGGGGCAATTTAAACAAATTTCAATTAAAAACATTTTATTCGAAGTTTGAAAATTTGGAAGTAAATAAAATAATTATGTATACATTTCCCTACCACCATCACTTATCTGAATATGAGAATAGTATGAGATACAAATTAAATCTGACACTAGATGTATTGACTTGTTACTCCAAAAAATGTCATATCATTGATATAAACAAGTTGACATGTGCCCCTAATAAGATTTATCTGACAAAAGATAGATTATATCTGTCTACCTTTTCAAAAAAACAATTAGCAGGTTCGCTAAGCTTTTATTTTTTATGTTTAGCCAAGAATTTGGCTACTGACAATGCTTTTATTGAGCAACACACTCAAAGTAATGTCTTGGAACAAGTTCCAAGTAATTTAAATTAAATATTAAGACAAAAGAGGTAGCCTCTTGCAAGGTACTGACCAAAGGAAAGCCCAAATATTTACGGATATTTCATCAAAATATTCAAGGCTTTTCTGGAAAAGACTTAGAAATAAATTTATTTTTAGACTATGAAAACATAGATATACTTTGTATTACTGAGCATTGGCTAAAAAATTATGAGTTGTTAATAAGTTTAAATAATTATAGAATTGTGAGTTCATTCACTAGAAAAACAGCTATTAGAGGTGGATCCCTAATCATTTTACATAATGACTTACAGTTTAAAGAACGAAAAGACATAGTTTCTCTCTCCATTGAACGAATCATTGAGCTGTCATGTGTGGAACTTGATAATTTTATTATAATATGTATATACAGACCCCCCTCTGGAAATTACTCAGAGTTTGAATCCAGTATGGAAGATGTATTAAGAATAGTATCTAGCAAAACTAAAAAAATCATTGTATGCGGTGATTTTAATATAAATATTTTAGAGGAATCACAATTATCTAGTAGATTTATTAATTTATTTAAGTCATTTAACTTGAATTATGTTTTTCAAGAACCAACCCGAATTACAGCTACGTCTGCTACTTGCTTAGACAACATCTTTTGTAACTGTAATGTACAAGATAAGTTAATTATTAACTGCATTAATTCTGACCACAGCGGTCAACTAGCTTCGTTCGAGCACCATCATGTTTGTTCTATACGTGAGATTACCTGTAGACCTATAACCAAACGCGGGATAGAGAAATTTAAAAAAAATCTTGTTAATCAAACTGCAAATTTGTCGATCGAGGGGACGAACGCCAATAATCTCTATAATAATTTATTCCATGTAGTTAAAAATGAATGTAATGATATATTCAAGGAAAAGGTCATTAAAGTCAAAAACGGGAGTAAGAAATTCAGTGACTGGGCTACTCCAGGTATATACAAAAGTCGAAGGAAACTGTTTGACCTTTACGCTTTAAAAGTAACCTCTAGTGACCCCTCTTTCATAAATTATGTTAGAAATTATTCTCAAACATTTAAGAAAGTGTGCATGTCCGCAAAAGCTATGTACATAAGTAACAAAATCAGTTTATCTAAAAATAAAGTAAAAACCACCTGGAATATCATTAATCAGGAAACAGGTAAACTTAAAAGTACTGCAAATTCTTTCTCATTAGAAATCAATAATGAAACAATCAAATCAGACAAGGCAGTTGCCAATGCATTCGAAGACTTCTTCTCTCGCATACCCATAGAAACTACAAGTAGTCTCAACTCGTGTTCTGATGAAGCTGTAGCTCTCCTAAGGCAGAGTGTAGAGAGGTGCAACAAGGTTTTCAAATTTTGTCACATTGACGCTGACACTGTGCTAAAAACATTTCGTATGATTAGTACGAAAAAAACTGAAGATCTTTGGGGTATTTCGACCCACATAATCAAATCGGTTATAATAGAACTTGCCCCGCAACTCGCGTTGATATTCAATAAATGTATTGATGAAGGTGTCTTCCCCGACCTCATGAAGAATAGCAAGTTAATACCATTATTTAAATCTGGGAATAAAAACGATCCTTCAAATTACAGACCAATTTCGATTCTACCAGCACTTAGTAAAATATTCGAAAAAATTGTATCTCAGCAGTTAATAGATCATTTTACATGTAATAACATTTTTCATATGAACCAATTTGGTTTTACCAAAGGTCGTTCCACGACAGATGCTGGAGTTGCACTTCTCAAACACATTTTTGCCGCTTGGGAGTGTAAACAAGATGTGATTGGTATATTTTGTGACCTGTCGAAGGCTTTCGACTGCGTTAGTCACCAGACTCTTTTAAATAAACTCAAACATTATGGTGTCACCGAAAAAGCAATTAGCCTTATGGAGTCTTATTTGTCCAATAGGGTCCAGAAAGTTGTTATTAGCAAAACTGAGTCTGTTGGTGCATCTATAACTATGGGTGTACCTCAGGGATCGATATTGGGACCTTTGCTTTTTTTAATTTACATTAATGATCTCCCACATTTCACTAACAATCTGTGCGATACAGTACTATTTGCAGATGATACTTCTTTAATATTTAAGGTTGACAGAGGTAATGAAAATACTGACGTTGTAAATAGTAGTCTTTCTAATGTATTGCATTGGTTCACAATTAATAACTTATCATTAAATTCAAATAAAACTAAATGTATAAAATTTTCATTGCCAAATGTAAGGAAAGTGGATACTATTGTGGAAATGAATAATCAAATTATTGAATTCATTGATTGTACCAAATTTTTGGGCATTACATTAGATTCACGTTTGCAGTGGGATCCACATATTGAGTCCTTGGCAAACAGACTTAGTTCTGCGGCATATGCAGTTAAAAAAATAAGACAACTTACTAATGTTGAAACGGCAAGATTGATTTACTTTAGTTATTTTCACAGTGTTATGTCGTATGGACTACTACTGTGGGGATCGGCTGCTAGTATAGAAAGTATTTTCGTACTTCAAAAAAGAGCAGTTCGCGCTATTTATAATTTACGAACAAGGGATTCTCTAAGAGATTTATTTAGAGAAATTAATATATTGACCTTAGCAGGACAATACATTTATGAAAATTTGATTTATGTCTATAAGAATTATAATACATTTGAAACCAATTTCCACGTTCACCAGTTAAACACAAGAAATAAAAATAAACTTGCCGTTCCAACGTACAGACTCCAAAAAACTAGAGGCTCATTTATGGGGAAATGTATAACGTTTTACAATAAAGTTCCACATAGTGTAACTGACTTGCCTTTTCATAAATTTAAAGCGCATGTAAAAAAGACTCTAATGAGTAAAGGATATTATAAAGTCAACGATTATTTAAATGATGCCAATGCCTGGTGTTAATATGAAGTTATTATTCGTTATAATGTCAATAATCGTGTTGTTGTGTATAGCTATTGATGTTAACAAATGTTGTTGGCAGAAAAGAACTGACACTGTTTTTGAATTAGACTAAGTTATCAAATGTTTGGTAACAACATTATTTATTGTATTATGATTAATGTATACGTCTATAACTTATTTTTTGACATTTTAAGTGTATGTAAGCATACCGATTGTATTTTTTTTTAAAAGTTTCAATGACTATGTAACAAAACCAAAATTGTAAATGGCGATTTAAAAGAGGAGATAAAAAATTTGACCTTTCGAGTTTCTTGCCTGTTCTTCTCGAGAAGGCTCTCCCAATTTCCGAACAGGTGTAGATTCAACTTTTTTTTTTTTTTCATTACTACTTGTATTTGCAGACATCTTGAGTAGGTATATTCAGGATGTATGCACATACAAGGTTAAATTTATGTTTCCTTTAAATTAGAATGTTTTGCTTTGTTTTGACGTCAATAAGTGCCTGTAAAGGCCTATGTTGAATAAAGATTTTTGAATTTGAATTTGAATTTGAAAAATAGTATTCCTTCCAATCACACATATTCCATTTTACATACGTGTGAAAAAGGTCTAGAACTGTCCGTGTTGGAACAATTAGAAATTTCAAAACACAACAGGGATAGTTCGCTTACATTGCTGAACGAGCAGGTCAGTTTTACTTATTCCCCACTACTTAATATTTTTTCAAATAGATGCGATCATAGCAGCACCCGATAACCACGTGTTTTTAATTTGTAAACAACACCTGCGCCACGTGCGCGCTGTTACAATGGCGGCCACGTGCGCCTATACCGACACAACTCGGATGGTTGTTGTGATCGCTCTATAAAAGGCCGGCTCGTTCACAGCTTGCTCAGTCGTCCGAGCGCAGCGAAGGCGACAACATCCTGATGATGCCACGTGGAGTGGCGAAACGCGTCGAATTTAAGTATTTGCATGTTGGTGTGGTACTAATTATTGATATTCCTTTGTCGCATGCGATTGAGGGAGGGCGGGCGGTGCACCATTGGCCTGCGTAGTTAGTACCAACTACCGACATTTTTATCGGAAGTTTTGCTATATACCTACTCCTTAACAATTCAAATTAACAACTTAAAATGCTTGTATCTAATGTATTTCTAAGCCGATTTTAATTCTAATTTCACAGAACTG
This sequence comes from Schoenobius gigantellus, assembly GCA_963935595.1. Taxonomy (NCBI): domain Eukaryota; kingdom Metazoa; phylum Arthropoda; class Insecta; order Lepidoptera; family Crambidae; genus Schoenobius; species Schoenobius gigantellus. Next base: position 4,900,715 of record OZ012555.1, on the reverse strand, counting down.
CATCTTTTTCCACGGTATTTTAATATTTAATGACGAGATGTAAAAATTTGAATTCAGTCATCATCCCAATTACCTATTACTACTACTTAAACAAATGACGTTCGTACACGCGCAAATGTGTGCGCGGAATCTAGTAGGGCTGAGTGCGCGGTTATCAATCGAAATGACGCGGGAAGTGCAGCGACTGCCTTCTCTTTCAACCGCATAGCGCTGTCTCTGTTATCGCCCGGCGCTCGCGTCTACTCGCCCGAGCGATCGCGCGCGCCCTAGTTTATGTGTCAGTGATGTCTACAACGAAGTGCCGGGTAGGACGAGGTATTGGAAATGAGTGCGGGGAGGTGAGTGGCCGTTCTGTACGTAATACTATTATCTATTCTGTGCCAAAACGTCAAAGCTGTAGCGGTTTTACTTAGTAAAATGAACGATAGACGTAAGAAATGGATGAGCTCAGTTGAGATGTGTAAGCCCGTGAGTATCGAACGTAGGGCTAGCACGCACTGACGACGTGTCACTTCCCGGCTACCCGTGATTACAGAATACAAATGAGCGCCAGCGATATCATGATACGAACCGGGGCGTTAATTCGTTACGACGCGACGGCCTTTGTTAAACAAGTAATTTTTTGTTGTTCTTTGAAGATGAGAGTATGCCAAGTAGCAAAATTTGGTACTGAGAACATTTTGAAGCCTCTAATTAGTGTTCGCCATTTATAATGGTCTTGTAAACGTTTACGGAAACCCGAAAAAGCCCTAGTTTTATCACTGATTCGATCTATAAACATTACATACAATAAATATAAAAAAAAATAGAGGCTTTCATGGTGATAAATCAGCTCTACAGGGTGGCACATGTCAGTATGGGCAAGTCTGTAAGGGACCATGTCATTGATTTTAGTGAGAGGAAAAACTGCATATACAGATTTAAAAAAAACGTATTCAGTTTGGGAATCGAAACCGATCGTATTGAAAAATAAAACATACATTATTTCTATTTGGATATCGATTGTGTAGGTCATAAGCAGTAAATGTTACTATGAAACATGATATCTAAAATGATATCACGTTTGTTGATAAAACGCCTGGGTTATAGAAGCTTCTAGTCCACTTTAGATATCCAAATAAACTAATACCAGTGCCAATGATGATAACCACACTTTGATCTCGTAATTCATACGCTATGGCAGCAAAAATTTACAATGAATTGCCGACACATATACAAGTCCTTGCTTCAGAGTGAATTTAAAATAATACTTAAGACCAAATTGTTTAAAAATATATTCAGAATTCAGTTAAACAATAGGTCATGGACCTATTATTTAACTGAATTCTAAATATTTTTTATATACGGAACTTGTATTTCGACTGATAAATTTTATTTATTTATCAAAATTATTACAAATAGTGACTTGCATAAAAAATACATACCTTACCTATTTCTGCCGCAAAGCAGCAGTGCTTGCATTGCTGTGTTCCGGTTTGAAGGGTAGGATATGGCACTGAAATTACCGGGTACCGTGACTTTACATCTGATGTCACAAGTTGGCAACGTACACTGTGGTTCTTGTGGGGGTTGCAGTTTTGCTGCGAATCTCACAGGTACCACATGTATTATAGGTGACTGTTACCACTTACCATCAAGTGGGCAGTTTGCTTGTTTGCCAACTTAATTGCAATAAATAAAAAAATCATTCAATTGATGAATGGAATAGACATAGAAACGATATCTATATTATACGAATACTAGCAAGTTGTCGCGTGTGTATTATTAAGTATACTTAATTATAAATAGTAAAAAATCGGGCAGAAATTGAAAAATGTTTATCTCGGTAGACTAAGGGGCAAGGGGGTGAACGTCTCCCAAGAAAACATACGAATAACAAAAAGTGCAGCGTCAAGTTAGCGGACGCGGTCCAGCCAGCGCAAAGGCACTTAAGTGGCGTAAACCGTTTTAGTGCTGAACAGTGTTCAAAGTGACCACTCAGACCCACAAGCGCCACTTTTATACGAGTTGAATTGGCGAAACTCTCGAGATAAGGCAAAGGATAATAATTTCCCTGTTGTTTTGACTAAGTAGTGAATACTTTAATAACGATATGAAACTGACAAAAACCGCCTACGTATAATCTTCGGCAAGAATCAAAAGCAACGAAATTTATCCAAACCAGATAGATAAATGTCTATAGTACTCGTATAATAGGACCTAATACCTGTGGCAAAATATTTTATATTTAATCTGCAAGTAATTCTCACGTATGGGGAGAAATGTAAAGAAACTGATTTCATGACACGGAATTTATTTGGAACGACAATTAATTTTCAAATGTCAAACTAACCCTCAAACGTATGAACTCGAGAAAATATTGTTTAGCTAACGACACCGATCACCAATATATAGTAGGGGCAGTGACAACTTGACCTATTTAATAAAGGGGAGGTAATGTTCACTTCCTCAAAATCTAAGAGGATAATATTTTCAAGACAACCTGTTACCAGCGTGTGTTTTTTTGTCGTGCACTAGTTCCTACGCCTAATGGCTTGACATCCAGAACCTGGATAGTAACCAGTGTAAGCCAATAGTACTAATAAAGTTCACAACTGTACGTTTAACTATAGCAATAGCGGGAAAGTATCGTCTCTCCGGGAGATGATGACGCCACGAGCTGCAGAATGTAGACCGGGCGGGTCGTCTCCGTCAAGTTAACGAAACAATGCGGGCCGCTCCTCCTGCCCGCGGCTTCCGCTGCGTTATGCAACGGGCGCACAATGGGGAGCGGTGGACGACACGGAATTAGAACATAGACAGCGCCCGCCCGATTTAGACTTGTGACTTGCCGGCACAAAAAGTATGCAGGAACCGCGCCTAATCGACCGAGAGGGGTGCACGCTCACACCGAACTGTAACGTCGGCGATTCGGACGACGCGCATTGCACTTTTCGAATTTGGAACAACAACGATGCAATTAAAACGCAGCGCATTTCTAATAGCTTCCGTCGATATCTTCTGTGCAGAGTTCCAAATTAAGTCTCTACTAAGATGTGAAGAGTGCCAAACATATTTAAAATCGGGCCGAGGTTTTGCTTTATTGAATAACAAACTTGCAAATTTAACTTTTAATTGCTTTTCAAAACGACATATCAGTAAAGAGAGCTTAATTAAATTAAATTATTGAAAATAACAATATGGAATACCTACAGAGAATGGTCCAGTCGATCAAAAAAGTTGTTTAGCAGCCTAAGTTTGAAATTTAGTTTCATGTCATAAAACAAACCAGTTGACTTTCTTTTGCAATGATATATTGACAGTTACCAAGGTAGTCTTAACGATATTTTGCGAAGTTTTGTCAAAACTGGTACAACACTTTTTTGGCGAACCGTACACTATACACTATCAATGCTACACTATATACTAGTAATAAAATACCTACAGACATTTTCAAATAATATTGGTAGCATTTCATCGTCATTACATACCATGCATTACACACCATGCACATTCCACGGCAACTTCAAGGCACTCTTACATATAAAACATACGTTTGTATCAACAATTCGCGTTCCTGCTGAATATGCCAAGCAATAAAACGAAACAGTGAAAAGTAAAGCTCGCAAAGTTTCATAATTGAACTCGCATCACAATATGATACAGAACAACGGCATGCGACCCGTGCATTTCGAAAACAAACACCAAGCAGCATCGCATGTTAATCTCACTAAATTGTTAATGTGAAAGCTTGCATGCTTGTTAAGCAAAAATAGTTTTAACGAATTGTTTTTGACAGAAATTAGCACGTACGGTGCTTTTCATGTAGCAACTCCAAGTCCTCGTAGATAGGGCAACAGCAACCAACATTAATATGTGTCGTGATTACGAGTTAACGTATTTTTTTTCTAACAGGTTAAATTTTACTGTTTCCCGCGACACATATACGGTACTTTTCGCAAACCTTGTGTGCCCGAGAAGACTGGCTCTGCAAAATATTTATACATATCTTCCGATCGATCACGGCGACTAATCTCAATTGAGACTAACTTACGCGAGAGATCAATCTGCAGAACACAATGCATTCACTCACATAATTGGCAGGCTTTATTACCGATCTTTTGAGACAGTCACAATTGCTGCGATTGCACAATTAATAGCAAATTCTGAAGCACGCAAGAGTTTTGAATGTTTTACTTCAACAACACACACCTCACCCAATGTTTTCACTTCAACTATCGCAACACTCGCGCCGAGCTCCTAATATTACAATACGGTGTGATTGAGGCCAACGTTAAATAGCCAGATATTTCTGTGCACGCGACACCCGTTCCCGGCCCTGAGATAGTAATCGACACCGGCACAAAGTGTACGCCACTTGTCTTATTTGGCGTCGAATGTTACATCACCGGAAACCTGATATGGTGCTGGGAGAATTTAATTTCCACTTATCTATTGCTGTCAAATAAAAAATATTGACGCACTTAAACTAATAAGGGCCGCGGCCGGTTTACTCTAATTGAAGTCTAATTATCTCACCCATTGCGATAATACGCTAATTTCGATTTAGAAATGCTAAGATCTTGTCGATATACTTAAAACATAAAAAGATAATTGACAATTATATTTCTTTTTTTAATTATTAAACTAATTGACAGGCAGTACGTCCGGTCGGCAGCGATCGGAGACTTGCATGGTAGATGAGTTGTCGAGATGAACAGTGTACTAATTAATAATTTTATGATCCAATGCAGACTTACACTACACTTACATTGCGGTTTTCTTCGAGAAAGGGGTTCTCCCCGTTAGGACTGCTGATTATTTAGATTTGGAGTGATTAAGGCTATATATAATATATAAAATTCTCGTGTCACAGTGTTGGTGACCAAACTCCTCCGAAACAGCTTGACTGATCTTCATGAAATTTTTTGTGTATGTTCTCAGTGAGAATATGTCGTAAACTATTTATTATATACCCCTGGGTGATTATTATGGCGAAACGTAGTTCGCGGACACAGCTAGTCTTAATATATAAAATTCTCTTGTCACAGCGTTTGTAACCAAACTCCTTCGAAACGGCTTGACCGTTTCAATGAAATTTTTTGTGTACATTTGGTAGGTCTGAGTTCGTTGGCTTTTTTTTACACCCTTAAGTGATGAGGGTGACCCTCTCCAGAATTTTTTATGGTAATTTTTTTTTTGATTTGGCATATCACCCTTCTACCACGAACCCTCATTTTAATAGCAATATTAGTATGTTTTCTAGCGAAATGTAGTTCGCAGGCACAGGTAGTATATATAATAAACATATACATATAATACTCGTATGTATCGTGTATAGAATTTGCAGTTATACTACAAATGGAGAGGTAGTACCTAGTGCCATGTAGCCATAGGTCATTGATGATCAATTGACAGAAAAATACGTACCTCTTGAATGCATGCATACTACATTCAGACATAAGTCGGGGAGGAAGAGCGTTCCAAAATATAATCGATTGCACAAAAATCGAATGAAAGCGATCAGAGTGATGAGAATGACACTTTAGCAATAGATTGAAAGGAGAGCGAAGATTCTATCGTGAGGACTTACGTAAGTACTGGAAATGGGATTTTAAATATGCGGTGGAATAAAACAGAGAAAAAAAGAGTAATTAACCCCCCTCCCCCCGCATCTATCTCCGTTGTCGAATAGGCATCCATTTCAGAAGGCAGCAGCAATCGGTGAGATATACCTATAAAGTTACGAGCGCAAACGACTCTTGTACTGAATCTCCCACTGGATGTGTAATCGGTTAATTATGCAGGCGGCATCACCTTGACCCGGCACGGGCAGGGACTCAGGGAGCGCAGACTGTCGTCGGCCGACCTTTACATTGGCCGCCTCCGGGCGCTACGATCCTTTGCGTTACGTGTGATTATGAACAATCAGTCTGTATTAAAGGCAGAAACGAACTATTGTGTCGTGTTGTGCTGTGACGCGTCAGATGCGTATCGGTTGCATACATTTAATATGACTATAGAAACACATTATTACAGTGTGTTGTGTCGTGGCGCTAATGTGTTTCTAGCCATATAAAATGTGTATGAAACCGACACGCTTCTGACGCGTCACAACACAACACGACACAATTGTTTGTTTCAAGCTTTAACATGGCTAACTCAATTTCGTGGTAAGTATTTCAGTGTTGACTCGCTTGTCCGGTGCGCGTATAATTGGGTGGTTCGCGTAAAGTTCCGAGTCTATTGAATACCAACATTACCAACAGAAAACACGTCACCCTGATACAATACACAGTAAGCAATCTAAGAGATGTGAAATGCTAGTGCAGCTAGAGATTTTCTTCTTGAGGACCATGACAACGATTTTAATAGTATTTTATGTAATAGTTACATAATAAGGGTTCTTAAAAGCAGGGATTGAATTGTCGGAAAATTATGATAACTTTTTAAAACGGTATGACGTCATACCTTTTCAATTCGCTAGCTTAAAATTTTAGTACTTAAATTTTTCGCTACATAAATATATAATACCGTTATATTTCAGTTATTCAAACCTATATACAATAAAGGTTTTCTTTGATAATTTGCAGCTCTTTTCACTCGTGTCCTATAATAACAAAAGTAGAAAAATAATCAGGTCAAAGTTGCAAAAATATGTATACACTACCTTAATGTTAAGTCAATAAAGTCGTGTATACATACATACATATTTTTGTAACTTTGACAGTATCAATCTCTTTGATATCGACAAATAAGAAAGATAAATAAAATTATTGTGCCAATTTGGAAAACTAAATAATGGCGTATGAATTCATAACTTTTCTAACCATGCGGGGTTTTAAAATAGAAACTGTTACGCTGATGGCATAAGAAACTTCTAGCGTGGTTTTCTTGGGCTTTTTAGAAGCGTTTACAGCAGCCTAAAAACGCAGTTCAACGCGTTTCGAGAATAGAACATTCTCGAATGCCTCGAATGTTCGCCGATCATACTATACAGGGTGTCCCAAAAAATAGTGTCAAGCGAAAGTCCAGAGTTAGAGCACCTCTTGGAGTACCCGAATCACCCCCATGTATGTTCCGCGATTATTCGTAGTTTTAGAGTAATAATTTTTTTTGACTTTTTGAAAATTTCGATCTAAAGAGCTTAAAAATTTTTAATAAAAAAAAGTTGAACATATTTTAATGTTTTTCTTTATGCCACTGAATTATCTTTAGTGCTTCTTTTATGTCTAAAATAATCAGCTTCGTAACTTTAGTGGAAATTTAGAAAACAGTAGTGTAAAGTCAAAATTTGAATGTTAGTGAATAATTACTTAAAAAATCATCTTTAAATTAAAAATCTAAACAGGCGAATTCATGGTTTCTAAGTATGTGTAAAAACTTCTCTAGACTCTCTGCTTTCATAATAATAAAAAAAAAGTACTTAATAGGGCTACTTTGGATTAAATCGGCCATCAAAGACAGCAAGGTGAAAATTTCATAAAACTCGACTTCTGATTATTTTTTTTTTTAATTCCAATTATTTATTAATAAACCAAAAATGATTGTAGAAAAGCTAAAAATTTATTATTTGAAGGTCAAAAATAACTGTTCCTGCTGCCATCTTTAATAACCTTTGAAGGTTTATTATAACTTAATAAATGAAACAAAACATTATTTTCAAAGTATTTATTATTCGATCGCTTAAAGAAAGTTTTCAAAATGACATACATATATATATATCAATACATATTCTAGATCGTCTAAAAAAGTTTTCTTTTAAATTTATAAATGCAATTCTGTTGTTTTTTATTGTTTCTTCCGCTTGTCTTAATTTTGTTCTTAACACTGTGACGTTTGTAATGTCCTTGGCGTATACTAATTCCTTGTAGTATCCCCAGACGAAAAAATCTATGGGGTTCAAGTCGGGGGACCGTGGCGGCCACGCAATGGGCCCTCCACGACCGATCCATCTGCCTGGAAATGTTTCAGACAAATGTTGTCTAACATTTCTAGCAAAATGGCATGGAGCGCCGTCGTTTTGAAAAATCATATTTCTCCGCGTTAATAGGTCTACATCTTCTAATAAGACGCCGAGATCACGTCGTAGAAATTGCAAGTAGGGCTCGCTGTTCAGTCGGTCCGGTAGTTCGAACGGACCAATCAGCTGTCCGTTTAGGATGCCTGACCACAAATTGATACTAAATTGTTCTTGGAAATTAGATTCCCTTGTGAGGTGTGAATTTTCAATACTCCACGAATGGTGGTTATGCGCATTAAACACCCCACATCGCTTAAAATGTGATTCATCAGTCCATAGAATATTTTTAAAGAAATTTTCGTTTTCAGCTTGTCTCCGTAACATTTCCTGACAAAATGCCACCCTTCTCGGGTAGTCTGCGGGCTTGAGCTGCTGAACTTTCTGGATGTGATATGGGTGAAAACGCTCTTGATGAAGTATTCGATGTGCTTGTGATTTCGGAATTCCGATTCGACGTTCTATTGTTCTTACACTAACTGATGGATCTCTCACCACTTCTTCGACCACTGATTGGACAGTATCTGGGTCACTCATTTCAGATGGGCGCCCCGATCTTCTACCTGGTAGGCGTCCTTCCATGTAAGAGTTATGTACTCTTAAAATCATACGATGATCAGGCCAAGTTTCAGGCTGAGGTCCACCTCCATTTTGTACTTGCTGCCGGAACAACCTGGCTGCTTCAGAAGCATTTCCTCTTGCATATCCATAAAAGTAATGCATAAGAGCATATTCTTGCGATGAAAAAGACATCACAAAATGAAAAGCTTGAAAAGTCCGTTAAGAATGCCAAATTTGTCAAAATCCCGTATTCACACAAAACCAAATCGTAATCGCACTCAAGGTCCGTAAAGAAAGCAAAGTTCGTCAAATAATCACAAATGAGCGTATCGTACGTAAGGCGCAAACAAAAGCAGGCAAACGACTGGCGCCAGAACACAATAGGCGCTCGGACTACACCCCCCGCCTCATCCCCTTGTCACAAAGAATAGCATTCCTCAGTTACAGTTATCCATTTCGCCAATGAGAGTGAGAGAGATAGCAATAATGCGGTCTCTTTCATATCCTCACTCGGGCAATTTTTTAGCAGGTAAGTACTGCGTTACATCCAACACTACAACCGATGTGATCCGCGAGAAAAATATTTAAATATGGGTTTTATGTAGTTAATTTTTGCTAAATTGTAATTAATCTGAACCTTAGAAATTATAAAAAGACCAGATATTTTTTTTATCATCTGATAGGAATTTGGTAAATTTTATGAAATTTTCACCTCGCTGTCTTTGATGGCCGATTTAAGCCAAAGTAGCCCTATTAAGTACTTCTTTTTTTAAATGATTATGAAAGCAGAGAGTCTAGAGAAGTTTTTACACATACTTAGAAACCATGAATTCGCCTGTTTAGATTTTTAATTTAAAGATGAATTTTTAAGTAATTATTTACTAACATTCAAATTTTGACTTTACACTACTGTTTTCTAAATTTCCACTAAAGTTACGAAGCTGATTATTTTAGACATAAAAGAAGCACTAAAGATGATTCACTGGCAAAAAGAAAAACATTAAAATATGTTCTACTTTTTTTTATTTAAAATTTTTAAGTTCTTTGGATCAAAATTTTCAAAAAGTCAGAAAAAAAATTATTACTCGAAAACTACGAATAATCGCGGAACATACATGGGGGTGATTCGGGTACTCCAAGAGGTGCTCTAACTCTGGACTTACGCTTGACACTATTTTTTGGGACACCTGTATAAGCGCGAAGGCGAATGCGGACGGACAGTTCTTTTCAAGAGAGCAAACCGAGGGGATCAAGCGATACAAAGCGACTTGGAAGCGTTTTATAGTGAAGTGTTCTGTATGAATAGTGTTCAGTGATTGTAAAGTAGTTTTCAGTGTTTAGTAAAGTGGTTTAATTAGTGCTTAATTAAATCTTATCTCCAATTATCGGTGTTTTTTCACTGTTTTTTATAGAACACCCACCCCGCAAACGTAACAATGCCTTATTATTCAAATCAAACTTATAAATATTTGGCAGTCGTCCTGCTTTAGTAATACAGATTTCGCGACTGACGCAAAAAGTGCGTAAACTCATGAAGTGCGTCGAATACGCGTAGAGTGCACGGACACGTCGAGACCTGTCGCCTGGTTAATATTGCCAATCAAAGATTTTACCTAGTTTTGATGTATTTCGATACCACAATGTAATAGATGTGAAATAACTACATATTTTATAAAGGTTGAGATTTCGGTACCGTTATATTATGCTGGTTAAATACCGAAATTTAACAACCGCATTCAATCCCTACTTAAAAGTCGAGGGGCAACGGCCCGAGAGTTTACTTAAGAGTACTTTTTATAGTACAATACTTTTTCTACGGCAGCTAGAACTTTATTTCATAAATAAAAATGCAGGCATTCAAAAAAAATAATTCCTCACAAGTTCGCGCTGATAATACAATTGACATTCAAAGCAAAATGTTAAAGCCCGCGGTTTGTTTTTTTGTCTATCCATTATAGATAATTCTAAAAAGAAAACTTAGACTGCGTTCAAGATCTAACCTAGAATAACATTGAAAAAAATAAAATCTGTATTTAATGTAACAGTAAATTAAAACTCGATGTAAATATGGCAATAGGCCAGATGAATGAAAAAAAATTATTGCTTGAATAGAAGCTCATTCATATAATAAATAGAAAGCAAAAAATCGGTTTTCGAATAACTATAAAAACAACCAAGATATAAGGTATTAAAAAACTTACTCCATCTCTTTCTAGCAAAACTTATATGGCCGTACTAAACAATGACGTCACGGTTGTTGTCGGATTCCTCTGTCTAATCGATTCCTAATTAACAGTTTAAAATGCTTGTATCTCACGTATTTCTAAGCCGATTTTAATTCTAATTTCACATGATGCATCTTTTTCTACGGTATTTTAATATTTTAGGACGTGACGTGAAAATTAGAATTCAGTCATCATCCTAATTGCAGTTATAATAAACCTGAATTGATTTAAACTTTTTTCATAGAGGAGACACAATTTCAATAGTGAATACCGTGACTAAATAGAACATTCACTAGTGAATAGTGAATACACTGTCATTTTTTTTTTCAATAAAAGTGGCCAGCCTTTTATTGAAAAAAAAATGACAGTGAGCTTATACAGTGTGACGCTGCATAAAGTGCACATACAGCAGCAGGGGGCTAAGGGAGGTCATTTTAGTGGTAAAAAATAAAAAAAAAATGTATTTTTAGGGGCTTTTTAATTTTTTACCCTCCGTTGCGAATTTGACAACCGTTGTAACTCTTGAATGAATAGACAAATATCAATGAAATAAACGCCAACGTGATCCTTGTAAATTTTTTTGTTTTATTTTATTAAATCCAATTTTTATACAAACATACCCCCAGTTTTTTGTGTCTTTGTCTTGTCTTCTAGTGCTTATTTCAATCTGTACCATTTCAGCCTTCAAACACTACATAAATCGTGTCTCTAGATTAATTGTAACAATAGCTTTTATTATTCGAAACGGGCAGTACCGATAACTTCGCAAATTTTTCTACCCGAGTCATGTGATCAGGGGACGCGCTTCGTCAAATTCTATGTTCGGGGGGAAGGAGTGGTGCGGGGCGGGTCGCTCGGAAGAGTCGTCCCGACGAATCCGGCGCGGCGGCCGGCCGTGCCGCCCGCCAGTTGCTCCGAAATATTCGCTGCAGATACTTGTTTTCACCGTTGCTACACGAAATGCCTTTTTTAAGTGATTTCCCACCTGCACACATCGCCGACATCCATTTTTACTACGGATTAGCCCGTGGAAGTGCAAGAAGTGCTCGAACAGCTTACGTAGCTGCATTTCCTAACCGCCGCCCAGTACCTTCTGCCCGTAACTTCCAAGAAGTACATCGAAGGTTGGCGACGCAGGGCCTTATATCCACCCGAGACAGACCCGAGCATGTAATCAAGGATACGTCTATTGAAGAAGCCATCTTACAGGACCACTATGCTGACCCGACCGCCAGCACTAGACGCCTTGCTTTGCGACATGGTGTCTCGAAAAGTTCTGTGTGGTTAATTTTGAAAAAGCAGGGACTCCACCCTTATCATTATCAAAGGGTGCAACGTCTCCGTGGAGACGTTGACTTTGTGGCCCGGTGTGTAATGTCCACTTGGATCCAAGATAAAATCAGAATAAATCCTGAATTTTATAAAAAGATTTTGTGGATAGGCGAGGCTACATTTACGAGAGACGGGATAACCAACTGTAGAAATTTAAGGGAAGGAAGGGAGGGAAACTCTACATCCCAATTAAAATTTTCGATCGATGTTTGGGCGGCACTCATTGATCAGTTTCTCATTGGTCCAGTGATACTGCCCGAATCTTTGACAGGCGAGCGATTTTTAGTACTGCTGCGTGATGAGCTGCCGTTATTATTAGAGGATGTGCCGCTAGCTTTACGGCAAGGAATGTGCGTACAGATGGATAGTTGTCCGGCCCACAACGCCAGTATTGTAAGGACATATCTCGACGAGACATATCCAAACAGATGGATTGGCCGACAAGGTCCTATTGCGTGGCCTGCGCCATCACCAGATATGACGCCTCTCGACTATTTCTTATGGCGCACAATGAAGGAACGTGTTTATAGCACAACTATAAACACAGAAGTCGAACTGCGAGACAAAATTTTGAGTTGCGCATTAGATCTGCGGAACGACCCTGGTATGATTCGACGCGCAACACAGCAAATAATTTTTCGCGCAGCAATGTGCCTACAACAACGAGGGGATCATTTCGAGGATTTTATACAATAATAATTTCTAATTGTACTTTATGATGTAAATAATTTGTTGAATAAAAAATTACGATTATGAGCTGTTTCATTAAATTGAAATCAAGTCATAATAACTATAGTATTATTATTCTAAGGCTTCAATTAAGTCGAAACTAATAAAAGAGTCCAATCACATGACTCAGGTAGAAAAAGGGGTATGGGTAACTTTGTATGGACAAGTGGCGTCATTTTGTTTTTAGCGGACATCATTAATTTTTATACTAATTTGTAGCCCTATTTTCAGTGAACATATTCAACAAAAATGTTTTGCCATAAGTAATATCGGAGCTTAGTTATGGGCACTTCAGTAGCGATACTGTAAAAGTGAATATACGTAATTCTGACGGGTACAATGAGACAGAAGCCCACATTTTAATTCAAAACACAATTATTGAGATAATTGAATATGTATTTATAAAATGACTTAGTTTTTATACATTTTGGTGAGGGAAGCATTAAAAAGCCGGCCTAACCTTTTTTTTTTAAGGTGGGGGAATCTCTACGATTCAACAAGGGGCTGAAAGCTGACAAGGCCGCCCCAAGGATATGCCATTGGACGCGGGTGTAAACCCCATACCTGGCTAAACCACCCTGCAGAGCAACTTCCACCTCTGTAGAGACACACTCGGGATCGGCGTTAGCCCTTCCCCGAGTGCGCCCCTGGAGTAGGCCTGACGCAAGCGCCAGGTCTTACCTCTATGGGGGGGTCGACAAGTGCCATAATTCGGCCCCCCAGACGGGCAGGCCAGGGGAAGAAAAGTGTTTCCCGACCGGTTTTCGGCCGGCCGGGCCATTTCAACCCCCAGCTTGCTTAAGGGAGTAACCTATTTTTTTTAATAGAGGGAAAATACAGTCTTTACGGTATTCAACAAGGGAATTGAGCTGACTAGGCCACCCCAAGGATATGCAGGACTCGGTTAGAAGACCACTACCGGCTAAAAACCCTCTAGATACTTCTACCTTCGTAGAGACACAATCGGGATCGGCGTTAGCCATTCCCCGATTGTTAAGGGAGTAACCTAACCGTGCACTGTGATTGGTTGAAGCTAAAATATCCCACTTGGGTCGCTTCATGTTTCTGGCAAACAATGTCGCGTGGCGTTTATCTTGACTAGTATTAAAAATAACCCAATTAGTAGCAGTTTTCATTCAATTCAATAATCATTATTGGTTTTTACGTAGAAACTTCAAAGTGCTTTGCTGCAATATTAGTTAGATATGTGTAAAATTTATTTCTTTTGAATTGTTCTTCCAAAATTTACAACTTTCATGAATGGCCGCCAAAATTGAAAAAGACGCCAACTTTACCCATACCCCTTAGCGAAGTTATCGGTACTGTGGTCTCCAACACGCCGTTTCGAATAATCATAGCTATTGTTACAATCAACCTAGAGACACGATTTATGTAGTGTTTGAAAGTTAAAATGATATAAATTGAAATAAGCACTAGAAAACAATACTATACAGGGTGTACTTTTTGTATAAAAATTTGATGTAAGTAATAAAAAAACATATAAAATTAACGCTTTTTTCTATTTAATCCTCGGTCATTAATTATGCATAATAGTAATCGACAATATTTGTGTATTGACAGCAATGTTGATCTTAGAGGATCACGTTGGCGTTTATTTCATTGATATTTGTCAATCCATTCAAGAGTTAAAACGGTTTGTGCACATCAAGTTCGCAACGGAGGGTAAAAAAAGGAAATGGCCCCTAAAAATATGGGAAATGAAAAAAAATGTGTTCTTATGAAATCCATAAATAGACTTCTGAATAATGACGAAAAGTGTTTATTTTTAATATTTTTGTCAGCTATATAATTGGCATATTACAATGCTGGAGGAGAAAAAAAATACTACTACGCCACCTATAACACTAATTGATAGAAGACTTTTTTGCATAGAATAGAACCAATAATGCAGAAGAAAATTGACTATCATCATAACAGCCCATATACGTCCCCACCGAGGGGCTCGAGCGTACCCCAAGTTAGGGTGTTTAGGTCTTATAATCAACCACGCTGGCCCAGTGGTCGACTTCACATACACCTTTGAATTTCTTCGCAGATGTATGCAGGTTGCCTCACTATGTTTTCCTTCACCGTAGGGACAAATCTAATGAATTTCGAAAACGAAAAACACATTGGCATATGGCGGTCTCAAACCCCGGACCTCCTGATTAGAAAGTAAGTGCCGAGTCAGCGCCACCGACCCTCCTCCGAAATTAATTATGAACGGCCTTTATACTAAACTAGCAATTTTTGACAGCCCTATGGGTATAAACAGGAGCGAATTAAAAGATCAGAGACGGAATAACACGTTTTCTTTTTAAACTGGTTACAAAACACAGTTACAGGGGCGGCCGAATGGTAATAAGCAACGAGAGAAATTAATATTAATAAAAATATATATATATATATTATATATATTTTCAAAACAACCACGCCAAACCCAATCGCAAGATCCTCGTCAAACGATCAATCGACTGCACCTCACGTCGTCGTACGAGTGGTCCGAATCAAAAGACAATTAAGTCTGAATAGATGGTTACAAATTGTCGACGGGGAAAAAAGCCACTCGACGAATTAATGGCCGACAGAGGGACAGCGGCGAACGATGAGGAAGTGTGGAGCAGGTGGGTGCAATTACGGCGAGGCGCGGAGACAAAGCTGGATCGCCTCGCGGCCGCAACACCTTTGCCTGCGAGCAGCTGCCGCCATTAAAAAAAGAGCGTCATAAACGACACCTCGGCCAGTGTTTGTTTTACAATTGTCAATGAGTAGACAATGGCCGAGTCTTGCAACGGGTCCAAAACACCCACCCCTTATTATGTAACCAAGCTTCATAGCACGATCGCATTGTCACTGCCACTGCGGCGTCAATACAAGACAATGTGACACGTTTGTCTTTTTATAAAGCCGTCATGGATGGACAGTGACTGACAAATTAAAAGCGATCGCGATTGATAAATTTCCAGTTATATAATAAGGAGGCCGAGTGTATAGGACTATAGGTTCGCTCCATAAAGATAACAACAATAGGTTCGCTCGGCTCCTTTGTCCGCCGTTCGGCAGGTAGCCGGAGAAATGGCAGCATCTTCCCGGTAAGAGTATTCGTTTTTGTTATTATTACTGATGATAAAACATTTATTGTTTAACTACCTCTGGTGAACAATGTCTGTCTTCTGACGATGACAAAAGTCATGAAAAGATGCGTCCTAACAGCGTGGGCCAGCGATTGTTCTCCAAGTGCAGATTGTTTTCGACCCGGCAGGAGTTGTTCGTACAATGCAGAGTGTCGTCAACGAGCAGTGTTCATGGTCATATATTTTTATCACTAGAGTATTAACCATGCATTTGCATGCAGGCACAAAATATTTCAGAATTTCGTGGTTACCGTGCAGATAAGATGCTGGCATAGGCGTATTTTTTCGAAGCGTCGGTGGCGCTGTGGACTCGGCACTTGCCTTCCAATCGGGAGGTCCGGGTTCGAGACCGCCATGTACCAATGTGTTTTTCGTTTTCGATTTTCATATGTACATTTGTCTGACGCTCCTACGGTGAAGGAAAACATCGTGAGGAAACCTGCATACATTTGCGAAGAAATTCAATGGTGTATGTGAAGTCGACCAATCCGCACTGGGTCAGCGTGGTTGACTAAGGCCTAATCACCCTAACATAGGGTAGGCTCGAGCCCCTCGGTGGGGACGTATATGAGCTGTGATGATGATGATGATGATGATGATAGGCGTATTTTTTATACAACTAAGTTGACAAACAAGCTTACTGCCTGTGAGATTTGCTGCAAATGTGCAACCCCCAAAAAAACCACAGTGTACATTGCCGTGCAACCCCCAAAAGAACCACAGTGTACATTGCCGTGCAACCCCCAAAAGAACCACAGTGTACATTGCCGTGCAACCCCCAAAAGAACCACAGTGTACATTGCCAACTTATGACATAAGATGTAAAGTCACGGTACCCAGTAATTTCACTGCCATAACCTACCCTTCAAACCGGAACACAATAATGTAAGCACTGCTGCTTTGCGGTAGAAATAGGTAAGACGGAGGTACGTAGTATGGTCTAATGCCCACCGAAGGATGTTAAGCTACCGATTCAAAATTCTATGATAAACACCAAAATACTGATAACTTCACACAGACTATGGGCCAGACCCTCCTGAAAAAAAAAAGCTCAAATACGCCAATGGACGCTGGAGAAGTCACTTGTGCGTTTCCGAATCGCAAGCCCTACAATCACCGAACACAACATGACGTTGTTTAGATACGTCCTTCTGTGATATGGTAGAGGGACTTCCGTGGGAGGGATGTAGAGGGAAATCAGTGATATGATAAGCAATAAGATGAAAATGTGTTACAATAGCGCTTTGAGCGTGGCAAGGCAAAACTAAGTCCTTTTACATACTGCAAAATTAGATAAGCGATGCAAACGCGATATACAGAATATAGCAGAAAACTGTAGCAATACAGAAGTGGAACTTTTTAAGGGCTTCTCACCAAGTAGCTACGTAAAAATCGCCGTTTCTCATCGCCCAATTTTCTGCATACTATCATCGACATCACCAAAGCATACGCGCTCACGCTGCGATGTATGGCTAACTTCGAGATCAACATTTTGATTGTGGATTTAAAGAGTAGTAGCACTTCAGCAGCGCGGCAGCGAAGTTCAAGTTCATTCACAAAAATTAATTTCCATTTATTTCCGAAAGAAACACAGATATCCTTTTGCAAAATTTTGTGTGATTTTTAATTAAACTTATTTGTAAAAATATTAGTCTCTAACTGTGTAAAACCGAATGGATTGTTTTGGATACTCGTGACGTTATTTTGTTATCTCTTCCAGTTTCATACCGTGTGCCGTTTCATAATCTCAAGTGGCATCGATGTACCTATTCTATGTCCAACTTTTCACTTATGAAACCATTGCTTAAAAATAACAATATTGTTTTTACGAAACGATACCGGTGATTTGAAAGCGAATACTTAATCACATTTGTCACCTTTATCAAACGAGAGAGCTTTTTGTCGGCCGCGCGCGACGCAGGATCGATCATGTCGAAACACAGATAAGGCGGAGTGCATAAAAAGCGGCGTTTTCTCACTGTGGTTAAATTGTAAGTTCCAGCGATTTCGGTGCATCGGCTCGTGAAACCGTTTGTCGGTCGCTCACCAACTTTAATGGTGCTTTTTTCATCCGTTCCGTTCCCGCCGTTCTTGGAAAGGCGGCGGCCTTTTGGCGCCTTCGGAGAGCCACTTATTTTTTTTTAAACGTAGGTATGTATACAGTCTCAAAAATTTCGCGCTGACCCTCTATTCGATGTTTATTTGCATAAAGTCGATAGCACGTTCATCGTCGACGCACGCCGTTCATGGAACCGGCTCGCATGATTGATCAGCCAGTATAATAGTTATTTGAAAGGAACTACTCGTATATTCTCGAATGGTTATCTTATTCCCAAAATGTGTTATGTTAAAAAATATGAACAAATTAATTATTATATGCGTGCATGCAATGAATACATGCTAAGGTATCCTAATCGCCGAGTACCTGATATTGGCGTATTTGACCGAGTTTATCGAAGACTACGGGAAACTGGTTCTGTTTTAGTACGACAGACTGACATGGGAAGGACTCGTATTCTTGATAACGACGACGAAGAAAACGAAATACGACGTCTCTTCGAAGCTGACCCAACCACGTCAACAAATGTTGTCGCTCGCCGGCTCGGCATTTCCCAGTGGAAGGTCTGGTTCGTAATGCACACCTCAGGGCAATACCCTTACCATTACACGCCAGTGCAAATACTTGAAGAAGGGGATCCATTGAGACGACTAGACTTCTGCGGATTTATGCTGAATGCCGATATTGAAGATCCAGTTTTTTTTTCAAGAAAATTCTGTGGACATATGAGTCGGATTGGAAGAGGCGGACCCATAGCATGGCCGACAAGGAGCCCCGATTTAACGCCAATGGATTTTCATGTGTGGGGTCATATGAAAAGCCTGGTGTACGACCAAATGACGCCGATTGAGAATATCGATGTTCTGAAACAGAAGATAATTGATGCGGCTGACGAAATGAGGCGAAACGTGCGAACTTCAGTCGTTAAAAGTAATTTAAGGAAAAGATTGAGAATGTGTGTTAGAAATAGGAGGCCACGTTGAACATGAATTATAAAAATTCTGAAAATGAAAATTATTCTTTTATATATTCTATGAACGTCACTCGGAGTCCTGTTTCACCCATCACGGACAGTGACATGTATGGTTGCGTTCATAGAGAATGTATGAAAGAATTATTATCACTGTAGCGGTACTCTGCCGCAACTGGGACTTCAAAGTATTCAAATATACGATGAACAATTATTCTAGATCTCATCAATACCTCTCACATCTTCGGGTCATCATCTTCACAGGTTCGCTCATTGCCAAATCCCACCTCATCCTCGATCACAACATGGGTTATTGGCCGCAATTTTTATCCGCGGCGGAACCACCCACGCGGCGAGGAGCGAAAGCGAAATTACGCAGCAAATTTCGCCCGCGATTAAAATCTCGCCCACTTTTTTACCCCTCAATGGAACAATAAGGTGATTAGCAACCCTTAGGCTAAAATCGACTCCCCTTTCGAGCGATAGAATCGCTTCTCAGAAGTTGCGTTGCGATGTTTTGATGGCCGCGACGCGGTCTCGAATATTCCCTTTCTTTGAATTAACAACAGCCGGGCCCTTTTTCAATTTGGCTAATATCTTATTAAGCCGTCAGTTCACTCGAGCTTTGTTCTCGCGATTTCGGCGGCGGCGTAAGCTTGGCGATGTTCGAAATTGGCGCGTTAATGCTTGCTTTTATTTTTGACTGGCGATTTAGATTCCTTCTAACGAAGATTGGGAGAGAACTTATTTATTTTATTAAATGAGTGTACCGTTAACTATTGACATTTTGTATTATGTACTTTATTTATCACTTAGTTGTATAAGGCAAAAATTAGTTCTTTGCATATCTTATGTTAGCTCAATCGGTTAGTCATCACTTTCACTTCTATCTAGTTTATTAAGATTTATTGTGATTCCATTACCTATGAATTTATCAGTGTACGGTCTGCCTCAGAGGTATGGATATTTTAGTACCATGTCACACCAACTATTCCTTTTATTCATTATGGTTACACCTATATTGCATTGTTAATAGTGGGTGTCACATGGTACTGAAATGATTATCTACTTTTGAAGCCGACTGTACATGCTAAAATTCATAGGTACAATACCTCTGAATTTAGCATGTAAACATTTCTTAGCCTGAAACACAGGTTCAATCTAGTTCGGGCATCATTAACAGTATTATCAGCAGTGAATATCAATGGGGAATGATCCTTAACGGATCTATAAATTTGCAGACCATATAATTATCTTTGCTGATACGAGTAGTATTGAATTCTTAAGAACTATGGGGAAGAACTTATGTCACCTTATAAAAGAGACGTGTAAACGGTGGTAGGACAAAAATTGAATAGATAAGTTTATGTTTGCATAATGAAAAAAATAATAATGAGGAAAGCATCAGCGCCGAGCACATAATTAAAATAGAATGGGCAGTGGATTAGTGGCAAAAGAGATGGAATGCAGAGTCGATAGATAAAGAGCTCCGTCAATTCTTTCCGTGTGTAACGGTCATGAAACATGTTTCAACAATAGGCAGTGTGACACGAATGTGGTTGATATAAATTAAATATTATTTTGTCTGTAATCTGTTATTGTGCCATTCGAAAAAAAAAAACAAATGAGAATAAATAAAATAAACTGTAACAGATTTGACCGCGGGTGACATCACGTGGTACCTACTTTACCCGTTAAGAGCTAGCGCGCACTGGTAACTTTTGTCACGGAGACTGTTTCTAATGTCATTTTCATACATTTTTCTGCATAACGACTGAGGAAAAATAAACGTGTGGCTTTTGTCTAAGGCAGGGGTGGCGAACTTTTATGTATGAACGTGGCATTTTTTAAAGATATGTTTAATGACGCTATAGACGTGTCGTCATATAATTTTAGCTTCGTGAATATTGGGAAAATAATAATATTACTACCAACTCAAAACTCTTAGTGAATTTTGTTTTTTTTTTAAGGGACCTATGCTGTTAGCCGCAGATGGCTGTTACAGCTTCACCTTAATTATTTATAAAAAGGCGAAAACTTTGGTGGGTCCTCAAGTCTCGTTTGGCAAACCAAATCTGATGGATTTCTAGCTCAGAGAGGCATCACCACGGGGGTGTCCCGCTCTCTGAGTAGAGTCACCAGGCGGTTATAGTCGGTGCGGGAAGTGAATTTTGTGATCGGTGTCGTGCCTAAAATATTGTGTCGCGTGCCATTGGATCGCCATCCCTGGCCTAAGGGGTCTCACCCGTCACCTGTTGCGTCGGCGCGCCGCACACAGGTGACCCGCGCCGTAAATTGGGCCCCCGGCCCGCCCCCGCCGTAATCAGGCCCTAAACATTTATTAATACGGCCAAGATGGATTTTTAATGGACGTTTTTTTAACGCCAACTTTTTGCCGCGGCGCGGTTTTCCCCGTTAATAGGAATAATTTTATGTGCGCAGTAAATGAGGCCATCGCGGCAGGTGCGGTGCGCGAGCGGCGCGATTATTCCAGCTATATCTAACTTGTCTATTCTCCATTAATTTTTAATGCCCTACGCGAACGAGACACTGACGAGATGCCATAAAAATAGGGTATAAGACAGGGATAGGGTTGACCAACAGAAATCTATAAGAAGTTTAAAAAGAGTTATACTTGACAAATTACTAGAAATACTACAAAAATAATCATAATTTGTCAAGTTTAACATAACAATAATATGATTCATTTTGGTAGTCATAAAATGGCCAACATGTTGACAATTCGTATTATGAATGGAGTGCAAATCATCTGATGCAATTCTTTTATTTAACAGCGGATGAAATATTCACTAATGGTCCTCATTGACACTTAAGCAATTCCTAAATTGTGGACTATTTTACAAATTATCATATCTATGCATATTCCCTATCCCCTTACCAATAATAATTAATTACTATCACACTGGGTCGTATTTGTAGTTTGCTAATATGTGGATAATGTTGTTGGTTGTACATTGAATTTCTTTGCAATTTATACAATAATGTAAACTCAACGGCCTTCTTCATAATAGCAGGCAAGTTATAACAAGCTTAAAGTGTTTTGTTTCTGTCACTCAATATGAAAAATGACAAAGATAAAACATATTATAAGAGCGTTATAGCTATCGAGGGTTTATTGTGCGATTATGAATAAAACCCTTAATGTATAACTGTTTATTATCCCAAATAAAATTAAAAAAATTTAAAAATAGCTTTGTGTTTTACAAAGTTTCATTACGTTCTTGTTAGAACAGAATAGGTGTGTGGTCGCGTTGTGAATTTATTGGCCCCATATTTGTCGTTTTAACCGTCGAAATCCCTTTAGTTAGAAGCTCTGCCTGTAACTCCATCATCAACCAGCAACGCCTTGTTCTAGAGCTGTTTGAGAGTTACCATAGTCACGTACGACCGGGATATCTTATGTAGTGATAGATAGAAGGTTCATAGGAGTGGGTTGGTCGCCGGCAAGACTGGTGTTCTCGAGCAATCCCCCCTTGGCGACAGCCCGACCAGTTGGTCAGGCTTGCTCGGATGCGATGGTAGTGGTGTCGCAGTGTGGACCTTACCATACGCGCCCATAAGGGCAGGGAGAACACCGGCGGGGTTTAGTGGATAAGCCTGGCACTCTGCCGGTAGAGCCCCACACACGCTTGCCGTCTAGCCAACGGCGGATACGGTGCGGTTACGCATTTCCCCCGAAAAATAGGGGTAGAAGGTTCTTCGTACAGGTATTTTTCCCAACTCGTCGACTTTGCACCAGATTTACTTCGAAGCGTTGAAAGCCGAAAGGTAGGAAGTTAAATCTTTGAAAAAATGCACAAACAGCACAAACGTAACTGGCCTACGTTTTGACTCATCACTTTATGGAAAGCAATCATCGTATCCATAAACAACACTCGATGTCACTAGCTCCTTGCCAACCTAGTAGGAACTCGCCCTTATTGTAATCTCACATATTGCAATAGTTTGGGAATAACAAACTTTTCCCAAAAAACGCCACGATTTCCCGAACAGCAAAAATATTAATTCACACCCATTTGAAAATACGACCGCTCCCGCAGAACCTTCAATAAGCGGCCACTGCACGTCTCCTCATTATTCCTCGACAATGGCTTTAAAAAACTGGAAATGTCCAAACTGATGGCTCGCCAAACAACACGTAATTGTACTGGCAACGTTAAATAATTACAAAACAAACACACCGGTCAAAAACAAACAATACCTACGATACGGGGAGGTGAAAAAGCAATTTGTCCGAAACGACTGACCACATACACAATCCAGCGGCTGGATGGTGGCCAATCAATTGTTCAAAAGGAATTATACCATTTTTTATCAAAACACATGACAAAAACTAGAACGCTTTATGTTTTACTGTCACGTGCCCTAGGGTAAACGACCTGCGATCCGACAGCCGATCGGACGCGTTCGTCGGCAACCTTGCGACGACGGCACAAGACCTAAAATGCCAGCACTCGATAGCAAAGGAGGTTTTGATATTCGATCAAACGCAAAACTTTTTGGAACGATAAATACACACCATCCATGACCCTTATTGCTTACGATTAAGATCAAAACTCGCGTGAAGACGCACTTTTCCGGCTTCAAATTCTCATAGCGCCCAACGCAGAGGGTGAATGGTGTAATGAGCGCGTTACAACTAGTAATTTTGTGTTATTCGAAGCTTGTTGTTTTTTGGTTGATATAACGCCTTTTAATTGCATACAATTCACTTAACTATCGGTTAGCGCGCGTTTATTTTCAATTACACCAATTTTTCTGGTTCCACGTTCGGTAACAGTTTCATGTTCAACTATTAGCCGTTCCTGATGCGAGCTTAAAGTCTTCGTATCAATGTTCCGATCTGCGTCCCCGCCTTACGCGCCGACTGGCAAACGTGCAATCATGAGTAATTTGGGCTCCTAATTAAAAAAAATACCTTAATATTGTTACGCTACTTGGACAGACAAGGGTTTATATTAATTAGACAGGAAGCATTTATCGGTAATAAATAAGCGATATAGGAAATAATTAGATGTATAAAAAAGTATTTTAGAGGTCGGCGACGCGCTAAAGATACCCAGGAGTATCATAAAAGCAGGTGTAGCATAAAGACAGCATCGGCAATAGAATAAAGAGAGAGAGATTAAATATGTTTATCATCAAATTTAAATTTCTCGAAACGATGACATCTCATTCTCAGGTGTCGAAAATGACAAACGGATCAATAATTTTTTTTTCTCGATATCCTTATGCTATGAGAGTAAGGCCTTTGGCTTATGCTATGAGCCAAAGGTGGTGTTTGGAAATTAGGTGAGTCTTCTCGAGACACAAGAAACTCGGAAGGTGCAATTTTGTCTTTTTTTATGTCTTTAAATCGCCAACATTACATACTCGGCACATTCCTTCCATTCGGGCGTCATGTACCAATGCGCTTTTCGTTTCGAATTTCATATGTACATTTGTCTGACGCTCTTACGGTAAAGGAAAACATCGTGAGGCAACCTGCTTACATCTGCGAAAAAATTCAGTGGTGTAGAGTCAGCGTCAAAATGTTCTAAGCATCTAAACCTACCAAAAGTATCTAAAGATTTGGCAAAAATCACTCTTAGCACAAATACTTTAAGGTCTTTTGTTACCATCACAAATCTTTTATCATTTGTTCTCAAACAACAAATGAAAATGCATGTCTACGTTTTGAGATAGGGTTGATTTTTGTCAAATCTCTAGATACTTTTGGAAGGTTTGAACGCTTAGATCATTTTGACGCTGACTGTACCTATGTGAAGTCGACCAATCCGCCCTGGGCCATCGTGGTTGACTAAGGCCTAAACGCCCTAACATAGGGTAGGCTCGAGCCCTTCGGCGGGGACGTATAATTATGAGCTGTGATAATGATTACAACATTCGATATACCAATTCATACAAATATTATAAATGTGAAAGTGTATCTGTCTGTTACCTCTTCACGCTTAAACTGTTGTACCGATTTAGAAGAAATGTGGTATAGAGACGATAGTTTCGAATCCCGGTAAAAACATAGGATAGTTTTTAACCGACTTCAAAAAAGGAGGAGGTTATCAATTCGGTTGTATTTTTTTTATGTTTGTTACCTCATAACTCCGTCATTTTTAAACCGATTTCCAAAATTATTTTTGTATTTGATAGAGTATACTGCAAGGGTGGTCCCATGGTCACCAAAGTCAGGGTCTGATGATAGGATCCCATAGAAAATCGAGGAAAACACTAATTTAATACTATTAAATTAGGGTTTCTTTAACTGAAAAGATTTCATTCACTAAAAAGTTAAAAATAATAAAAAAATTACAAAAAATAAAACCGACTTCAAAAACACTAAAAACTTAAAAATAATTCAAGAATAGGTACAGACAACATCACACTTCTATATTGAAGTCGGTGACAAATTTTAACACTTTCTAGGAGATCATCGTTTGGCGCCGACTTCAATATAGAAGTTATTATTATTATATTATTTTAAAGTTTTTAGTGTTTTTAGTTTTTTGTAATTATCCCAGAAATCAATCTATAAGTGGTAGAAAGGGGGGGGGGGGGGGGGAAGTGGAAGTTTGTACGGGGAATCAATAACCGCTGAACCGATTACGATGAAATTTGGTATGGAGATAGACTGAGGTATGGGTATGGGTATAAGCAGATTGGATTAAAAAATAAGCTACCCAAATTCGACAAGAACAATATGCGTGCGAAGAATGTCAGTGTTGAGATGACGCACAGTGGAGATGAATGGAGGAGGAACTCGTGTTGCGCCGACATCACATAAGGGTAGAATAGGGAAAGGTGTTGATGACGATGCTTCATATACATAAACATGATTTTATAAGAAAGAATTGCCTGAAGAGTAATAGGCAAGCGGATATTTTTTTTAATGTCCGTCTAGCTAGCTAGCAGATCACAAAAAATATCGTACAGTAAGCTCCTTATCAAGCTATACTGTTTGACCTTTGGACCGTCCTTATGTCGCTCGTAATAGTGGCGGTTTTCGTAGTGTAAATGTAAAGCTTGAATGGGAGCTTACCGTATTTTTTCTTGAAGCGGCTTCGACGGCACTTCGAACAAAATAAAAACAATACATAGATTATTAAAAAATAATATAAATAGCAATGGCTGTAGGAATATTTGAAATACATAATTAAATCTACCTCAATCGAACCTATATCTAAATCTAATCATTTCACACATTTTACGTGAAAATGACACATTTCGCGATTTAGGTACGTTATATTCATAATCGTACAATAAACCTTCATTAGCTATTACAATCTTAAAATATATTTTATCTTTGTCATTTTTACGTGAGTGATATAAAAAAAACACTATAAGCTAGTTGCTTACAACCTTGCCTGTTATTATGAATAAGACCGTAAGTATGTTACAACATCCGACATATCGACACAGCTTACCGGAGGGAGACTCTGTACCAGGGTCGCCTGCTTGGGTACCTCCGTCTTACCTATTTCTGCCGCAAAGCAGCAGTGCTTGCACTGCTGTGTTCCGGTTTGAAGGGTAAGATATGGGTACCGTGACTTTACATCTTAAGTCACAAGTTGGCAACGTACACTGTGGTTTTTGTGGGGGTTGCAGTGTTACTGCGAATCTCACAGGAACCACATGTATTATAGGTGACTGTTACCACTTACAATCAGCTGGGCAGTTTGCTTGTTTGCCAACATAATTGCAATAAAAAAAAGCTCGTTACTCGACCAAAACGAAAACGAATCCTCAGTGTCCACCCAATTGCTTGCGCGGCGGCGGCACGGCGTCGAACCCACGATCCCGAAGACGCGAATTAACCATTCATGTTTTTATTATACACAGTATTAACATATTTTAATACGCCCGTTTTGTTCGTTTGCGAGAAACCAACAACGGAGCGCCGCTGAAAAAACCTAATTTGAAAGGAAGATACGATAATGTAATATTTATTACGGGCGCCTACGGAAAATCGTATTATCGCTTTTATGCCATGCACTGATCGACTACCGTGAGGTTCTCCGTGTGAATTTGAGCTTAAACGTAAGTGAAATAGGATTTTGGTTCGTCGACAAACCATTTATTTGTTGACTTGTACTCAGTAGCGACCATTTCCGTGTTTCAGTAACGGGATATGAGCACTAAATGAATTGTTTGCTGTTGTACGTTATGAAGGTACCATATAAGTAATGTATGTACCCTATTCTGGAAGAGTGCCCTTTGCGAATGATGGATTGACTGACGTAAACATATATCAATAGGGTTGTTATTATTACGTCTTAATACAATATTATCTACGCACAAAGCATTGTGCACACGCGGCAACACACCAGACTTTAACCCGGTTTTCCATTTCAGCATCACCATTTTTTCACGCTGGCATCAAATGTTAACCATGTTTTGCGTTTCTTTTAAGAAATGTTTACAAATTTAGCCGCGCTATTTGTCACAAAGGGAACTTAACCTTAAAATCAAGATATTGTTTAAATAGAACGCATTACGTTAACATAATGATGCTAGCCCCGCTAGCGTCAAACGCTAATGAAACGCGATGATGCTAAAAATGTTAAAAATGCTGCAAATTTCTGCTTAAGTGGAACGCGCCTTACATGTTGATCTTGAGAACGATCTCATGTCGCTCGTGATAGCGACTGCTTTCGTGATACAAATGTAGTAGGTAAAACTCGACGTGCCGCCGTCTGTACATAGACGCTATAAGGTTTATCGTATTCTCTTTGTTTATACAAGTTAATTTTTTAGTTACTAAAAAAATGGTGTGTGCTTGTTCAAACAAGCAAACTGAACGACTTTCACTATGGGATCAACTTTGAAATCGCAAAAAAAATCAGCTGTTCCATACAAATGTTCAACATTCACCTGAACGTAGATTATATGGAACAGCTGTTTATTTTTGCGATTTCAAAATTGGTTCCATAGTGAAAGTTGTTCAGTTTGCTTGTCTGAACAAGCACACAAAATTCTTTTAGTAATAAAAAATAAACACAGAGAACGCGAAGTTGAACCACGGAATTTTATTGGTACAATGTTGTGATTTTGCCGGGTTCAGCTAAAGGTAAATGGGGAGAGATGGGAGCGGTGTCGTATTCATAAATAATTAAGGAATCCCATAAAAATTAACATCCACCTTGACTATTCCGTAAGTATCAAATCAACGACAGTGATATTGTAGTAGTATGTAAGTTATATGTAACGAGTTAAGTCTATCAATTGTGTGAGTCAGTAATAAACGGACCGTCTCTCCGAACACTCGTGTTCCTTATTATTATCTTCCCCGCACTTCACCTCATGGCGACCCTGCCATGCGCGGGCGCTCGTTGTCCGTGGTAGCGTACGTGACCTTTTTCGCGCTGTCAGCGAAATTTGCGAACGGACTTCGACCTATGTGACTATGGCGTACTCAAGACAGACCACGTTTAACTTTCAAGGTGAATACATTGGTGTACAGACTTATTCAAAAAATATATTGGTGAACGTCATTAAATCAAAAGTCATATTATATCAAAATGGGGCAACCACACTCAAAAACTGAGGAAAAGGAAACCATAATTGTTCAGAGCGTCGTTAGTAACAATAACACAGACGCTTCCCACATCATATGGACCAACAACTACATAGCTTCTACAGTGCTGGCGATACTTATCATAGGCATTATTTACCTGGGATATCGAAAATATAGGAAATGTCACGGGAAGTGGATGCAAAAAGAAATCCAGGCAGAAGCATTTCGTCGAGTGCGGATGAGATTTTCTGGACGTAAGGAAAAACCAGAGGAGGAGCTACCAGTCTGATGCTGAATTTTGAAGAGAGAGCGGCCAATAGAAGGTTAAAAAATATATATTTTAAGGTACTTATACTTTACTTATAATTTTTTTCTTAACATTATATCAAATACTTTTTTGTATGTTATTAAGAAAATGAATCGTAAAATGTGAATGATTTAATTGTAAGTTTATATTTTTTTAT
This sequence comes from Schoenobius gigantellus, assembly GCA_963935595.1. NCBI lineage: Eukaryota > Metazoa > Arthropoda > Insecta > Lepidoptera > Crambidae > Schoenobius > Schoenobius gigantellus. The sequence goes on along the minus strand of OZ012555.1, from coordinate 4,871,713 downwards.
CTAATAATCGGTTCTTAATATTATTTTATTTTATGGAAAATTTACAAGGAATATATAGTAAACTAAAAGATATTCAAATCACTTTGAGAAAGTTAGGAAAAAAGAGATATACATTAACAGATTACGTAAATAAAAAATTAAGTCAAGCAAACATATTGTATGATAAATATAAAACTGTGCTTTTAAATATAAGTTCTAATGAATGTTTTGACTATAATATTTTAGAAGTTATTGTCGAAAATATTGAACAAACATACGTACAAATTCTTAGTTATAAGGGAAGTTCACTTACTTCTATAACCATGGACAAGTTTAATTTAAAAACCGCGGCTAGTTTAATACCTACTATGGATGATAAAGAAAGTACTACTGAAAAAATCATAGATAGTATAGAAATGTATGAAAGTTGTCTTCAAGAACCGGCGTGTAAAAAGTTGTTAATTTCATTTGTTTTGAAAACACGGTTATCTAAGTCTGCAAAACTTAGAATTAAAAATAAATATGAGACATGTGAGGAATTAATAAAAGACATGCGAGCTTTTCTAATGACAAAAAAATCTTCAAGCTCATTACTCTCACAGATGAATAATATATCGCAAAACGAAATGTCCGTATCTCAATATGCGGCTAAAATCGAAGAATTATTTGTAGATCTAACGATATCACAGGCTGACTCTAATAGTACAGCCTATGAGATTTTGAGACCTATAAACGAATCCTTGGCTATTAAAAAGTTTGCAGATGGATTAAGGAATAGGCGTTTAAGTACAGTAATTTCAGCTAGGAATTACTCTGAATTAAAAGATGCTGTAAGAGCGGCACTGGATGAGGAGTCATCACAGCCTTCGACTTCAAATACAATGCTCAACATAAGAGGTAAGTACAAGTACCGTAGACCGTATTTTACAGGTCGTGGTGGATTTACACATTTTCCACGGCGCGGAAATCCAGGCTATAACAGAGGCTACTACTATAAAAACTCGAACAGACCTTTGAATGATACTTATACAGGCAGGCCTTCGAGTTCGCGTGAGTTCAGATCGAACAGATATCGAGGAACAACTCGTGGTAGGGGACACAAACTGGGCATGTTTACGTCTCAAAAATTAGAAACAGTTCAAGACAGTTCAAATAATGATATGGAAAATAACGATAATATTGACTTGAAACAGTTTTTTCGTGAATAAATATTCAGTTTTTACTTATAATAAGAATGTTAAATATTTATTTTTTACAATAGATAATAAAAAATGTTCATTTTTACTCGACACAGGAGCTTCCTTGTCGGCTATTTCTAAAAACTTTTTACCTAATAATACAAAAATTTTTCAAGACAATATAATCATTAATGGAATAGGAGGAGAAATAAGTTCTTACGGTTACACTTATTTAACTCTAAACACACCCGACGGATCGGCTTATAAGCATAAATTTTATATTTTTAACAAGCTTCCATGCAAATCAATCGGAATAATAGGTCTAGACTTTCTTAATAAATTCCAAACAAATATTGATTTAAAAAACTCTATTTTAACATTACAGTCCGATAGTCAAACATTATGTAATATGAAATTATATAACTCTTCAAAAATAAGCTATGACTTTTTGAGTATTCCACCGCGAAGTGAATCTATACACTATATTCAATTAAATAATAAAGTACAAGAAGACTGTATTGTTTGTTCTAAACAAATACAAGAAAATTTATTTTTGGCGGGATCAATTGTTTCTCCAATAAATAACGTGATTCCGATACGTATTTTAATACCAGTGAAAAAGAAATTAATTTACCGACATTCCAACCAGAAATTCATTTATTAAATGAATATCAGATTTGTTCATTTAGTAAGTGTAATAACGATTCTCAGCGAGCCAAAACATTGTTATCGCTTCTCAAATTAAGTCACTTGCATTCCTATGAACGACAAACAATAGAAGGTATATGCTCCAAGTATGCTGATATATTCGCATTGCCAGACGATAAGCTCAGTACTACGAACCTTTATCAACAAAGTATTCATCTGAAACCTAATAGTAGTCCGGTGTATATTAAACCTTATCGCTTAGCCAATAGTCTTAAGTCGGAAATAAATCAACAAATAAAACAGTTATTAAAAGACGATATTATTGAAGAAACGCAAAGCGAATGGTCAAGCCCGATTTTATTAGTACCGAAAAAGTCGAATGATTCTAATAAAAAATGGAGACTCGTAGTCGATTACAGGAAATTAAATGACTGCATTCAAAATGATCGTTTCCCTCTTCCAAATATAACTGATATTTTAGACTCTCTTTCAGGCTCTGTTTATTTCACACATTTAGATCTTAGTCAATCTTTTTACCAATTGACCTTGACCCCTGAGAGTCGCAAGGTCACCGCTTTTACAACCAACTCTGGACAGTATCAAATGAAAAGATTACCAATGGGTTTGAACATAAGTCCTAGCGCATTCTCTCGTGTTATGACTATTGCTATGTCAGGCTTAACTTCAGAAAAATGCTTTATTTATCTTGATGACCTTGTAATTTTCGGGCGCAATCTGACATGCCACAACAAAAATCTTCTAGATGTTTTCGAAAGGCTTAGGAAAGTAAATCTTAAATTAAATCCAATTAAATGTCAATTTTTAAAAAAGGAAATAGTATATTTGGGACACACTGTCTCTTCAAATGGTATCTCACCCGATCCAGAAAAAATTAAAGTAGTTCAAAATTACCCAACACCCACAAATTCAGACGAAGTAAGACGTTTTGTTGCATTCTGTAACTATTATAGAAAATTCATTAATCATTTTGCAGAAATAACATTACCGTTAAATAAATTATGTCGTAAGGGCGAAACATTTCAATGGTCGGAAGAATGCAAAAACTCATTTCAATTTTTAAAAAATGCTTTAATATCAACACCAATTTTACAATATCCAGATTTTTCAAATGAAAATGAATTTGTTTTACAAACAGACGCTTCTGGATTAGCAGTAGGAGCGGTATTATGCAATAAAGATTTTCGGTCAGTTGCTTATGCAAGTAGACCACTTAACAAAGCAGAACGGAACTATCCTACTATACAGAAAGAATTAGTTGCTGTCGTTTGGGCGATAAAATATTTTAAGCCGTACCTATTTGGTCAAAAATTCACAATTATGACTGATCATAAACCACTAATTTATTTATTTGGTATGAAAGATCCATCAAGCAGATTATTGAAATTCAGGCTAGAATTAGAACAATACGATTTTACCATTAAATATATTAAAGGAAAAGATAATGTTATTGCAGATGCCTTATCTAGGATTTGTATTACATCTGATGAATTAAAGGCGATGAATGAGAGTACAGTAGCAGTGATGACTAGAGCACAGAAAAAACGAATGGAAAAGATGAATGAATGTGATAGAAAAAATGATGTATGTATTCCTATCTCTAATAAATCTGTAGATAATCAGGCTGATCAACTGAGAGTCACAGAAATATTACAGATACCGAATAATTCTGTAGAGATGAGGCTTGTAAAAGGAGAAATAATTCACGAGTTGAGAAGATAAAAGAAAATTAATATAGAAAAAGAATGTTTTAGCTATACAAAAGAAAAAGAAATAATAAACATTAATCGTGATTTTAGATTACATTTTACGCGAGCCGAATTTGTAACTAAATTATGCGAATTTTGTAAAATTATAAATATAAAAGAAGTCTGTATTATAAAAACAGATGATAACGCGTTATTTGTAACTGATTTAATTAGAGAGATTAAAAGAATAAAGGATTGGACCGGTCCACGAATATGTGTTTTGAAAGGAGTAAAAAGAATAAATAATAATGACGAAAAATCATTCCTAATAAATGATTTCCATTTGTTACCTACAAGTGGACATGCAGGAGTTAGGAGAACAGTAAATAACATCAAAAGACTATACTATTGGCCAGGTATAGAAAAAGATGTTAAAGCTTTTATAAATAAATGTGAACAATGCCAAAAAATGAAACACTCTCGGCATATTGTAGAACCTATGCAATTAACAACTACAGCTAATAAAGCTTTCGAAAAAATATTTTTAGATGTTGTAGGACCCTTAGATCGTGATAATGACGATAACAAATATATTTTAACTATTCAGTGTGAGTTAACAAAGTTCGTTGAAGCTTATGCACTCAAAAATAAAGAAACTGTTAGTATTGCTAAGTCATTTGTAAACAATTTTATTTTAAGATTTGGTGTTCCAAAAGTTATTGCAACTGACAGAGGTACAGAATTTATATCTTCTACTATGACGGAAATATGTAAATTGTTGCATATCGAAAAAATACATTCTACAGCATATCACCATGAATCTATAGGTTCTTTAGAAAACTCCCATAAACATCTTGGTTCATTTCTTAGAATCATGTGTGATAAATATTCTGAATCATGGAGTCATTGGATTCCATTTTGGTGTTTTAGTTTTAATAACACGGTTCATTCAGCAACCAAGTATACACCCTTTGAACTTTTTTTGGTAAGAAAAGCGAACTTCCATGTAGAATAAGCAGTAGCATAGAACCATTGTATAATCCTGATAGTTATAATCTAGAATTAAAATATAGGTTACAAGTAGCGCAAAAGGACGCTCGAGAAAACTTAATAAACACTAAACTGCGTAGAAAAAGTGAATATGATAAAAAAGTGAATTCAGTGAATTACGAAAAAGACGATTTAGTGTTAGTGAAAAATGAAAACAGTGGAAAATTAGATACCTTATACGACGGACCTTTTAAAGTTTTAGAGGATAAGGAACCTAATGTTGTAATTTTAAGAAATTGTAAACCCGATATTGTGCATAAAAATAGGACAAAACGTTTTGTACCCCAATAATTATAGATAACTTAAATAATTATGATTGATTCGCAATTTTTTTTTTTTATCTTTGTACTACTATTTTTTTTTAATTTGTAATAATTTTTCATTATTTTTAATTGTATTTTTTTTAATTTGTAATACCTTAGTAATGTTAAAATAATACATGTTTTATGTATACAAAAAAAAATGTTTCTTCGAAAATTTTTTTTTCTTTGTAACCCCGTAGGTGTAGTAGTATGTAAGTTATATGTAACGAGTTAAGTCTATCAATTGTGTGAGTCAGTAATAAACGGACCGTCTGTCTCTCCGAACACTCGTGTTCCTTATTATTACAAGAAGGTTGATTTGTTTACAAGAAGGGATAGCTATTTTATTATTATTCTAACACAAGCAATCGTTTAGATATCTAACATGTGATACAGTATTCCATAAATCAATTACGTATTGTAAATGGTGATTTAAAGGAGATGATGAAAAAATTGACCTTTCGAGTTTCTTACCTGTTCTTCACGAGAAGACTTACAATTTCGGAACAGGTGTAAAGTCAACTTTTTTATTCTTTCTTACCTACTTGTATTTGCATAACATCTTGATTATATGCAGGATGTATGCATATACAAGATTAAATATGTTTCCTTCCTTCTAATTCAAAGATTTTTGTGTTGTTTTAACGTCAATAAGTGCCTTTAATCCTACTAATATTATAAATGTAAAAGTGTGGATGTTTGGATGTTTGTTACTCAATCGCGCAAAAACGGCTGAACGGATTTGGATGAAATTTGGAATGCATGTAGCCTTTGACATGGAAAAGAATATAGGCTTTTTATCCATTTTTTTATCCCGATTCCTTAAATAGTTCCCGAGGGACAATTGAAAATTGTTTACGAGCAAAGCCGCGGGCAGACAGCTTTGAAATTTGGTATGCATGTCATCTATGCTATGGAAAAGGACATGTACTTTATATTCCTTAATGATCGCTCAAATAGTTCAAATAGTGAAAATTGTTAACGAGCGAAGCTTTAGACCCAATTCTGAAGTCCATGCAGACGAAGTCGCGGGCAGAAGCTAGTAGTCTATATTGAATAAAGATTTTTCAATTGAATTGAATTTAATACGAAATGCGTTAGTTCGTTGAACCTGGGGAAGATACAATTGAAGCTATGCAAAATCAACCATATTGCAATGCTATAAGCAATCTCCGTGACAGGGTGGATTCAGTGAGTTAAATTCGTTCACAGAAGAAGACTCTATCCCAGAGTGGACTGCGCAGGCAACGATATATCGATATGAACTGAACTGTCAAAATATGTTGGATATATATTATAACCGTTATCTTGAAATTTTATCAAAATATTGAAAATACCCAAAATAATAAAACCAATATCCAAAATATTGTCAAAAATTCAAGATAGCTAAAAAAATCCATCGTGTTTTGACAGTTTATAGCGATATAATATCGCTTTATCATATCGTGTTTAGTCTGGAGGCTTGTGAGTTTACCTCATTCGTCAATATCGGGAAATTCATCAATAGGTCAGGTCAGTTGTCAGTATCTTTTATTCGTCACTCTACTTAACTTGTCCATTTATACAATTTGTCAATCCAGTACAGTCTCAAATACTCGTATTATCATAAAATAACAAAACATAACTAAACACACAGACAAAATATATGTACAGTTTGTTTTATTGCGTTCAAAAACAATAAAACTTCAATCATTTGGCATTTTGCCAATTCAAATATAATGTATAATGTCCAGCTGTATTCTGCAGAAGATCGTAACACTATTGACACTCATCATCATATTTATCCATTAAGAAGAAAGAAAGGGTCAACCTTTTACAGATATCGCCATAATAACCGCGAAGTTGGACTGGCCATGGGTGATGGTGGTGCTAACGTCGAAATGCAGTCTCTACGAAAGGTAACGCGAAGGCAATAAAAGTTAGTTTTAAAAAAAGTCGAGGTCAATGGATTAGGATTATTTTATTACATTAAAAAAACACAATTAACAAATCGCAGCCAGAGAAATTAGTTCTACAGTTGCGAAAAAGCACCTAACTCTAGAGTACATTTTCAAATTTCCATACGCTTTTCATTTGTCAGTATTGCCACGTATTGCCTACCCAACTGATGCAGACATTTTCTATGCAGACAGCTCATCCAAAAACCGTTAACGTTAGTTATCATAAACCGTTCCCATTTAGCTACCAGAAAACTTGTGCATAATTTGTCGAGTCCACGATCTACACGACTAAGTTGGCTGGCAGCGATAAGTTTCTCGACCAGTCATCTTCAGATTCTTCACACCTCGACGGTCAGGGTGCACGGGCAAACTCAACTCGCGAGTCGCGCCGACGAGACGCTGAACTTAAAACTTGCTCAATTTGAAATTAATAACGAGGAAATCGAAACTCGGAACGCCGCCGGCAAAAACTCTCAATAGGTAGTGCATAGGAGACCGTTAAAAATACGTTGAGCAAAGATCGATGGAATTTATTCACCCCACGAGACGAGATCGCGTTTCCATTCACGCACGGCGCAGGGGAGGGAGATCCGAATTCGGAAGCGATTTAAATTGGACCGCTCTCAACAATGACGCCTGTCGCGGGCTACGCGATATATTGCACCGAATGCAGTGCGAAGAAAGGCACACAGACTTTTATAAAACGAGGGCGAATGCCCTACACTAAGGTTGTCTTCGATACAGTGAGTGTTTCCTGGGGGCAAACCATACGAAAAGGGACAGGTCACTGAAAGATAATAATTATTATTTTCAATTTCTGTAACTGGAACCAAATAAACTATCAGCTAATTAGATAAGTTACTACTTAGTTTACTTTATTATTACCTTAAATAGTTTATACCACTATCTATATTACGTTAATAATGTCAAGCTTATGGTTTGTTCTTATTCTTCATAAAGGCATTCTTAATTCTTTTTCGATATAATAAAAATCAGAAGATGATTTCAATTATCTTTAGATTAAGAAATAATATTTTGAGTAAGCACTTCACTTGGTTCATTCTTAAAAGCATAACTTTCAAAACACTTTGTCAGTATCTCTTTATGATTTTTTGTAAGATATTATTTTAAAACAACACTTTTTACTTAATACAGCACTAACCCATTCGCTCGAAACAAAACATTGACTTGTCAAAACCTAAATATGTCATTTTAGATACTCTCGAGCGCCCGAGCTAGCGACAGGGGAAGAGGAAACCACAAAATTTCTGAGGTAACAATGGCAAGAAAGTGTGTCCTTAATTAAATTTAAAAAATAAAAAAGACTGAGACGTGTGACATTCTAACCGTAGCCTAATATAACGCATGTATCACGTTACTCCTCCTACACCCGAACCTCTATAGCTTTCGAATTATCTAATTACGCGGATACATATACGCCCACCCGCTTTCATAGTAAATTAGGAGCACGCCAAACAAGATCACCTACAGTTGTAAGCTGCTTTTGTGTAGGTTTTGTCTGTCATATGCAGAAAAAGATGTCATCCAATTAGTCCTAGTATATATAGACACTTGTTTCACAATCTACTGACCAAAGGTAGGAATTGAAGAATGAATTTATATTAACCAACACTATTAGTCGCGTGGGGCCTATCATCACAGCTCATATACGTCCTCACCGAGGGACACGAGGCTACCCTAACAAGTTATGTTAGGGCGATTATGCCTTAGTCAAACCACGCTGGCCCAGTGCGGATTGGTTGACTTCACATACACCTTTGAATTACTTCGCAGGTGTATGCAGGTTTCCTCACGATGTTTTCCTTCACCGTAGGAGCGTCAGATAAATGTACATATGAATTTCCTAAGCCGAAAAACACATTGGTACATGGCAGGATCGATCGCGGGCCTCCCGATTCTACTCGGGGCACAGTCCAGTGCCGAGGCCACAGCGCCACCGACGCTCACTACTCGCGTGGGCTCTACCGGCTACATAATGAACGAAACACTGAAATGGGAGGTGCTAGGATGCTACATTATTTTTCCTTTATTGTTTTCAAGGTCTTTTATCTAAAAGGATATGTAATAACCTTTCGTACATTAAAACAGTAGAAAGGGTGCTTAATTGCAAAAAGAAATTAACCAAAGCCTTTTAAAAAAGGCTGATATTCGATTTGAAAGAATGCTTTACGAACGCCTACATCCAAGGTAGGATGCTACAAAAAATCACAGTCGCGTAAGCAGCTCGACTTCAAGTTTGTCCAAGAACCCCACGGGAATCACTGAAGAATCTTATATAAATAAAAATGAATCGTAGTACAAATAGTAATCGTAGGACACCAAATTGGTTATTCTTATTTTGTTGTGTTCGTTATTGTCAGGACAAGGTTTGTATGAAGGAACATGTTTGAAAAATCATACAAAAAAGTAAAAATTATGAATTGAAAAAAATCACATAAAAAAGTGACGAAATTGACAGATTGACATTCAGGTTATTACAATTCTATGGTTTCTTATATTGTTGTATTGTCAAAAGTCGATGGCGTCGGTGGGGTTGATGGCGTAGTGCGTACGTCGCCTTCCAATCATATGGTAGAAGTTCGAACCCCGCCACGTACCAATGTGTTTTCAAATTTTGAATTTATACGTACGTTTATGAGACGCTTTTACGGAGAAAGAAAATGTCGTGAGGAAACCTGCACATACATGTGAAGAAAAAAATTCTTGACAGGCTGTGTGTGAAGTCGACCAACCCGCACTTGGCCAGCGTGGTTGACTAAGGCCTAAACACCCTAACTCAAGGTAGGCTCGAGCCCCTCGGTGGGGACGTATATGAGCTGTTATGAGGATGAATATAATCTAACATTTTTGTCTCATTATTTAAAGTCCATGAAGTGCAACCGTCTACGAAAAAAAAATGTTGTCTATTCATCTAACTAAATTCTTAAAAATGTTGTACAGATCCATTAACATTACGTGTTCTTTCACGGATAAGGAAATATTTCACGGTACAGCACAGCATGAAATAGGTTATTATAGCATATCTGAATTGTTACGACATAGGTATGTAAGTAATTTTAGGGCGAAAGTGAGAAAATGTTTTCCGAGTAATGACAAGACACAAAGTTTAGTAGATAGATAAAGTCATTTTATGTTTAGAAGCATCCACTCAGATATCACAGGTCTGCGGGTAACGGAACGCGAGCCGGCGACTTCCGCGTAGCAACAGGCGCGGGACCGACAAAAAATAGACAAACGTGTAATTATTTAGGGCAAATGTCTCGTGCGCTTGTGCAACAGTCTCGCGGCGTTGCGTAACGCCGCCCCGGTCAAACTTGTTAGCGGGCCCACCGCGCGCGTATAGCGTTTAACCTAATCTATTTACTAAATTAATAACGCTGTGGACTATTTCAATTATGTCAATGTGAGGAGTGTCTGGCAGAAATTCCTAGCTGAGCAATAAGGCCGCCTAATGTGATTGTATGATGTGTACGGAACGCTCTATTTATGTGTGTTCTATGTAGTAAAGTATATTAACAATCATTCTTCAAGAAAAAGAAATCGAGGTCGTTTGAGCCCTTTAGCAACTTTCACAGTTGCATGTTAATTTTCCTCAATAATGTATTTTTTTAAGGATCATATCGGATGAATATATTTATCTTGCGACGTTTGTCATTACTCACTGGATATTAAAAATAAGCCTAAACATAACTAGGCTCTATAAGGCCATCATCTTAATTCACGGGAAAAGATTGAATACCTATGAATATTAATCGCATAGGTGTCGTGGAAAGCATTATTTTGTGAATTTTATCGCGTCTGGAGTGTTTTGATAATTATTCGAAACAATTATGTTGTTTACAATCCAAACAGTATAAAGGCGCATTCCGATCCTAGCAGTCGCAGCAAGTATACGACCTGGCGATCCGATCCCGGCGACTGGACTTCATCGGAAAGCCTTGCACACCTTGTCGACCTCATTGTCTAGTTAAATCTTACAAATTCGAGTGCTTTTTCTTTCGATGTCTTATCTAAATCCTGGTAAGGAACTCCAGATGTAGGATATATTTTAGCGCCACAACAAACATTGGAAACGCGCCTCACAAACGCGGGGGGCGATAATGCGTGACGTTCGTGGAACGCGGCGGCCGAGACCGAGCGCCGAGCAAACAGCTCGCGATAAAGAAGGCTTCTTTACATTTCTCTGATCACATTTGGCTGATGATGTGACGATAGATTGATAGTTTATCACGTCCACATATCTCTAGAAAGAGAAAGGTTTACCATACCACCTCTTTTAAATAATCTTATCTGAGCATCACAGGGAAGTATCTTCTTATACCACATCACGCTGGCCAGACGGATCGGTGCAGTTTGTTTCGAGTTTTCCACCTCCTCGCTCGATGCGGTGTACAAACTCCGTCAGTCGATTTCTACGCCATCCACGGGAAGAAAGGAAGCGAAAGAAGGAAGGAAAGAGCGAAGGAAGGTGTATTCTAAGTCCATCACCGCCCTCCTACAGCACGAAAGAGTATATTGATTTAGTTATTACCTAAAGGTAGCATTAGGATAGGACTAGATAACCTTTACATTTAACGAAAATGCCTTAACAGCTCTCCCGTAATAGTCCTGTCTCGCAATGGCTACAGATCACTGCAAAAGGATCGATATAGTGTTAGACGAGCGAATTTCGGTATTTATAAAAAAAAATACAAAAATATCAAGCCCTCAAAATACATCTACTGTTATTGAAAATGTTCGCTAAAGTGAAATAAACGGGTAATCCGAAGCTATATATCCTGTGCATATGTTGACCGTCTATGAAGCTCTCCTTTTGAAGATTGTCTGGGCATTTAAAAAAATCTAACATTGCCCCTTAGCGGTAAACCAACCTGAAAAGCCTGATCATCGTAATAATAATCAAAGCCTGACAAGTGTGTATATAACACACTTATCAGGCATTACCAAAGGGTACGTGCTGGGTCCACGCCTGTCGGTGGTTTGCAAATAAATAAATGTGCCATTAGCAGTCTATAAACACTTTACTTGTATTCCCTATAGTGCGTATCTAACAGTGGGAATGAGACACCCTTAAAAAATATAAATATACCCGTTGAAGAGTTCGTCTAATACTACTCCTAAGACACGTATCATACAATGATTCTCAGTAATGAATCTTATTTTAAAACTATAAGATGAGATCTAATTTTAGAACGTTTCTTGAAACGAGATTCATTGAGCTAAAGCAATCACTTATTAAATAAAAACATTTACATCAAAATCTAGAATGCTAAAGTAATATAATTACTAACGTATCTGCGTGAAAAGGAATTAATTGTGAGCCTCGTGAAAAAGTGATTGAAAATTAATCCGAGTTCTCAGAAAAACAACTAAAGACGTGTTCTTCGTCAGAGCTCAAATCTGTCTTTAGGTCTAATTTCAGGTGACACCTAAAACGCGACTTACATATAATAAGGTAAGTACTATCCACTCCGTCCGTGATTTGAGTTCCAACGCTGCTCAGGCTGCGTTCTGCAATACGGGCCCAAGACGATGGTTGGCGGGTAGTCCGTTAGCGGATATAGATCAAGCGAAACGATTTGCGAAATGGCAGAAAGTGTGTTTCCAAGGGAAAAAAGTAACCTTATCAACACATCTGAAGCCGTCACACAAAGCCCCCGAGTCAATCGATCACAATAGAAGTCGTTGCGAACTGTTAAAATGCGCAGCTGCACAGATTTATTACCGCAACACACAAACTGCCTGCCTACCCGCACCGGGCGAAAAAAATTTGCGACAATTAAGCAATTTCGCAGAGAGCGGGCTGATTTACGAGGCCACTCGGCCGGCGGCGGGCGGGCGACCGTTCAAAATAGTTTTGTGTCGCAAAGATCGCAAGTTACGAACTGTGTACGACCAGGGCCGGAGTTAATGATTGCGCTGGATTGGAGAACATTACCAACGTACACCTGACAACTTGTTGTTTGCATTGTTCGTCCCGCCCCAGTAGCATGGCCAACCAAAGCAAAGCCTCAAAACTTCCTAGTGAAGCGTTTGGAACACAATTCAAAATCTAATCATGCCCCCGTAACATGAATACCAAATCACGATACGATAAACACAAAATGCAATAGAAGGTACGTTTTTATCGTACTTGACAGTTTGAAGGGTAAGATATGGCACTGAAATTACTGGGTACCGCGACTTTACATCTTATGTCACAAGTTGGCCACGTACTAACACTGTGGATCTTGCAGGGATTCGCAGATTTGCTGCGAATCTGACAAGAGCCACATGTACTATAGGTGACTGTTACCATTTACTATCAGGTGGGCATTATCCTTGTTTGCCAACTTAGTTGTATAGGAAAAATATCATATCGTGTTTTGGTATTGATGCTACAGGTGCATGATTAGATTTTGAATTGTGTTCCAAACACTTTACTAGGACGTTTTGAGGCTTTGATAGAACACATTACGGAACCTTTTGGTACTGTCATTTTTTACTTTACGGTCGAATATAAGAGCAAATTAGAATAAGTATTCGATCATATTGTACGGTACAATACACACTTATTTCGGTGTTCAGAACTAGGTACATATTCATTCTGAATTTTTTTCTCACATCTTATTTTTGTTGCAAAATATAACTAATTATATCTTCATCTGTATTCAAAAATGGCTTTCATGAATTACTGGGGTATTAACGTAGAGTCCAAACTACTAGAGTAAGAAGCATGAAATTCAGTGCAGGGGTTCGTTTTATCAAACAATCAGTTACCAATATAGCTGAAGGGTTATCGGATGAGGCGGTAATGCTTTACAATATGGTCTCCGATATAATGTTTCCACAATTATAATTAGGATATGTAGCAACTAGCACTAAGGGTATGATGGGGCTGGCATATTCAAAAATGTTTAAAAGCCCCTAAATAAAACATTAATATAAAAAATATATGGCTGAACGCCCTGAAGGGTCGTAGACTTATGTCGGAATACTAAGGAAGGATTTTACAAAATGCCCACAAAGCTGAAAAATCCCCATCCAAAAAAAATAAGCGAAATGTAATCCACGGTCACAGCTAATGTAACATAAAATAATATGTTTAAAAATCAATGCCATACAATAATACTGAAGAAAATAATATTTTAAAGAATAACACCCGAAGATGGCACCCGTCAACTGAAAATACCTATAATATTAAGAACGGCAAAAAAAAAACTAAAACTTATCATTAACAGCTAGTTAGTACAAGTGTACACTTCGTTGCCTACTTGAATATACAGTCTATTAATATGACATACACTTCAGCGCTCTGTCATGTTATATTTTATAAGTGAGTACTTAGTACCGTACCGTGGCAATACGTCCGTTAGAAATCAATTATCACTTGAGTACGACGGAGTTCAAAGCGGAGGGCCATTTCCATTGATAAACCAAAGAAGCCCCGAATCTGAATCGTCGCGTCCGACCAATCACAAAGTCACATTATAGCCGTAACAGACGATCCGATTTGGTTGGAGCCAACCGTCCGACCCCAACCAAATTGGAACGTGTGTACGGCTGTCGGCCCGACATAATTATTATTAGCTTGTTGGGTGCTCGACGGCCCGATCGCTCATCCGACAAGTAGGGACACGACAAAAGACAAAAGTATCGATACTTTGTGGTTTAATTTAATTTTGTGTGCTTAAAGTAATAAATTAATAATTTAGTAAACTAAAATGACTCGACTGCTGTCCTGCCAAATCACAAAGTAGAGAAAAAATTGTATTGCAAAAATTTTGTATTACTTTTTGTTTGTGTTTTAACAGGGCTGTTTCATTATTTATTTATTTTCGCACGTTTAGTTACGCATTGTACAGTAAGCTCTTTGTCAAGCTGTACTATTTGACCTTTGGATAGTTCTTATGTCGCTTGTAAATTGTAATATTGGCGGTATTCGTATTGTGAATTTACAATTGCTTTTTTATTATTGGTTATACGCACCTACTTAATTTGTTGCTGTTTTCAAGTCATTGACTGACGTTCAACTACTCTACACTTTGAATTTGAAGTATCGATACTTTTGTTTCAATATTTTTACGAGTACGATACTTTTATAGCCCCCGTCGGGAAAAGAGGAGTGTTATAAGTTTAACATGTGTATCTGTGTGTCTGTGTATCTGGATGTCTGGCTGTGGCTTCATAGTGCCCAAACGAATGTAACGAATGGACCTATTCGTGATACAATACAAGGCATCTGAGGCGATGCCACATGGAGGAAAAGTACCTTAAATACCGTAGATATAACTTTGCGGAAAGAATTCATAATTTTAAATTCAAAAATAAATCCAACCGCATTCAAAGACTGCTAAATAATCACCTGTCTGGATCGAGAATCGAACCCGCTAAATGAAGAAAATGAATATTCTGTATTTTTATGATACCGATCGATACAGTCGGATCACAGGAAAGAAATATTTCCAACAAACATTATCTCAAATATTTAAGCGCAACTATGAATTCTATCTGTACCTATTTATTTATTCTTTATAAACTAATTTTATAAACTTTATAAAATATAAACAAAAGGTGTTAATTTATTTGAGTTTCGCAAATACAAATTATGTTTTTGTAATGGCCAAAATAGTATTTTGTATCGATATCGATATAGGTACATAATACTTTTTAGGGCATCCCTATTGTTGGATTGCCAACCGCGTCGGACCGTCTGTAGGCGCGTCGGCTCCTCACATGGTTGGATCTCGTTGGATCCAACCAAATCGGATCGTCTGTTAGCACTTTTATCACATCATCGAACATTGGAATGGTTCTGATTGGTTGAACTGGACTGTTCAGATGGATTACTCTCTGAAACCGTCATTGAATTTTTGAGTGGGATAATCGCCGTCCATTTCTGCGTGCGGTTCGCGCGTCCCCGAGACGCGTACGCTCGTTGTACCTACAGCGAACTTCGAGTTTCAAAGTCTCACAAGGCTCGGAACCGGGTAAAAATATACCGGTTAATATAGGTTTATATCGGTTTTGCACCGATCTTTTCTTGAGAACGCGAACGTTTTAAGAACTTTACTATAACCTAAATAAACGGTTTAATCGACAATCGACGGATTGTATCGTGTTATAGCGCGGCGCTTGAAGGCGCGTATGACCGTGCAGTACACTTTAACGTACGTACCTTGACATTTAATTTGCGCAGTTCATTTACACACTACTATCATTTGTTAGTATTTAAGATGGGTAGAAAGCGAAAGAATGTAGTACTTTGATTACGACGCAAACAACAATAATTCAAACTGTGAAGAGGTGAACTATAGGTACTGAATAACAATAAACATTGTCAATTTTGCGTTCGTATTAACAAACCGGTTTATTTAACAAACCCTTTATGTAAAAACTCTTACAAGAACCGGTTAAAAGAGCGGTTTACGGGAACGAAATCGTAATGAAAAGGTTCTGCGCCAAGTACATGATAACGATTTGAAAATTTAACCGGTATCCGAGCCTTGCTCAGTGATGTCAGTATATAGTTTGTCGAATTAATTAGTGGAAACTGGCCCTCTGTTCCGTGCACACATCGTAGCCACGGCGGCAGGCGCCGGCGCCGCTATCGGCGTTCGCATGGCAACAGCGAGTCAGTCCCGAATTGTGGTGGTATGTCATACTCACGTCTTATCACGCGCTTATCGGCTGCTGAACCCATCTGTAACAACAAACGCCGGTGATTAGTGCGTTGTCGCGTTGCCGGGCGGCAACGGCCGCCAGCCCGGGTGGGCTGAGGCCGCTGCGGTGCGTCGCAACGCAATGCCTACTGCGGCTAATTGATTGTGCGACCGCAAAACAGCTTTGGCAAACATTGGTTACTCGAAAAATGTTTACAGTTTCACGTGCGGAGCTTGGTCATCTTCGACATGTCCATGCATAAAATATGACGACAACATTCGACAAATACGTCGGTATCGAGCGAGTGTGTTTTTCAGTTTCAAAACTTAATTTCAAGTGCTCTGAGTAGGGTTGATGGAAGTTTAACGCAATTTTAGTATACATTCATTTGCACAGAAAAAATGAACCTAGGTAGTATAATACTACTTAGCATCAATCGGAATCAAATGATATTCACTTAAATGAACGCTTCTAGTTCTCATTCGCGCGAAAAGACAGAAAACTTGAAATCAGTCTTTCACCAACCCGTCTGACTAGCAAAATGATGTCCTAAGCTAATTCTTCCTTAGGTGCGTGTACATGTGTGCGCGCGCAGGTGCGTGCATGCGTGCGTGCATGCGAGCGTGCGTACGTGCGTGTAAAGTATCTCGCATTCATTCATTTTGCTTTTATATACCTAATAAATAAATATGAGCGAAAACCAACAAAGACCTCAGGAAAAATTCCAAAGGATAAGTAAGTTTAAGGATGCTAAACCACTTCGTATCGATAAACGATCGCCGTAAACTATAAACTCAATATTCAATCCCACTGGGGCGCACAATCGTGACGCGAAGCGCCGAGCACTTCCCACGCAGCAATGCTACAGCTTGAAATAGAGCTTCGCCGCAAATTGGATCATGCCTAATCAAAATAAAAGAGAAATATATTCGTACATCCCCTCGATCGTGCAACTCGAAATCTATGACGATTGATTCAATTTTGACTGTCAATGTGCAACCAATGCCGCTTTATAAAAGACAGTCGGCGCACGGTCTTGAATTGGCGACGCAATGAATGTCAAATGAAATGCAATCCTGATACATTTCGATTAACATAAGCCCCCGGGATACACCAAAGCTTGCTATCAAATATCAGGGCCATAAATCGTAAATCAGAAAATAATCAAGCCGACAGAGTCCCCCCGGTGATCGTAGAACAATATCGCATCATTCTTTTTTCCATTAAGATATCCCATCTGATGCATTCCGTCAACCAGCCGAAACGCATGTTCATGACCGCCATATTGGCCTTAATATTGGTTGGACACAGCAAAACAGGAGAGATTTCACCGACCCGTAATAGAATCTGTGTTTTGCGCCACTTTTCGCGATATTCAATCCCAGGGGGACTCATTTTATGATTCATCTTTGTTGGCACCTTTATAGCGGGGATGTTTTGTTTTTTTTTTTCTATTTTCCTTCGTCATGATTTTCTGTAATAAGATTATGTTGCTTTCATTCGCGAACTTATCTCAATAGAGCAACCCCCGTGTTTCTGGTTCGTTCTTCTCAGGGAGGTCAGCATAGCGAGCGGGTGTTAAATTCTAATTTTAATACGAAAATAAATAATTTTCATTTCATTTCTAGGGAAGTCGTGGGCCTTATTTTTATCTGTTAGATAAGTGACGATAAGTGAAGTCTGGGTGCCTCAAGAACGAAAATGATAGCTATAGATGTACCCTTCTTACTGTCGGAACACGACAATGTGAAATACATTAATATGTCGAATCAACAAGGTTTTGCAACATCCTTGGGTAGATGGTGGATGCTAGCCAGGCAGAGCAGATTCTTGAATTTTACCAAATAAAGTTTAATTCTGCTCAACTTGAAACTATTTTGCAGAAGACCTCCGTACATATTATATTGAAATCAGTTCAATGTCTGAAAATAATATACTCGTACATCCATCTACATATCAATTAATTGCTTATAACGTCAAAGAGCATATTCGATAAATATCCTCTCCCACGATCTCATCTTCATACTGCAGGACGATAAAGATAAAAAGTTTTCAAAAGCTCACTAGATATGTTATTGAGTTAAATGATTTATCGCAATTGTCGCCCCTCGCTCTTCGATAGTTGGAAATAAGATAACTTCAATAACGCCATAAGAATCACGGTCGACGGAGATAAAGCACGAGCTCGGAATGGTGAGCTAGTTCAAAACTTCCGAGATATATTAATGGATGGAAGCTCTAATAGATATACGGATAAATGTTGCTGTAAGAGAGACTTCCCCTCTCTTCCAGTTAACTATAGTTCCACTATATTAATGAACAAGGATAGAAAATCAAGCCAGAAATTCATCTCAACGATCGCTAGCAGTGGAGCAAATATCTTAAAGATTAATAACATTAACAATTGAAACCGTAAATCAGTTTTTGGGTTCCAAAAGTCAACAATAAAATTGAACAAATATATGCAAAACAGCCAAAAACAATGTGGATAAATTGAAGCGAATTATAAAATGAAACAGCAAACAAACTCAATGTGAAACATTTAACAACTCTGAGGAGGTTTCCGTGCAAAATAAACAAAACAAAAAACTTATTATCAGATACGAAATCAAAGTTCGCTGAACTGTGGATGGGTGCAAGCGAGCGTATACATTAAAAACGTGGTAAACGAGCGTATAAAACGTTAAAAGCAGTTTTACATCACTTCAGTGAAATGCGCAAGTGACTGACTTGCCCTGTTTACAGTAGTGGTTGCAGCACTGTCCTCACTTGACCAATGCCAATATACTGATACTGATGCCGAATATACTGTCGCTGATAACTTGTCCATGTAAATCAGCCTTTTGATGAGCCAAAATCAGTACCAATTCAATTTTAGACAGAGTTTGGCCTAATCATGATAGGAAAGACATTTCAAAGGTATAGTGAAAAAGTGTAGAAAAATAAAATATACAATACTTATCATAATATATATAAAGATATAATGTCATGACATTATGGAAAAAAAAAATTACGGGTTGCACTCCGGGAGTGCCGGCAGAAGTGAACACTTAAGTATTAACGTTGTGCGTTTTGGATATTTTGGAATGATTATGGAATAATTTTGCACAAATTGCTTTAATTATCAGAATAAAAGTACTATCTTTTATGTGGTAGAATACAATATTTATTTATTGCGCTATCGTACACAAACATGACAATTTATATTACATTAAAAAGTTTATCCCTCAGAAAAATCAACTTCCTGTTGTAACGTTGTGCGTACATAATTATATAACTAGTAATAATGAATCAAAATATTTACAATTAAATTAAAAATATGATCAAAACAGACATTAATATACTACTTAAAAACGTAATTTTATAACAAATAAATAATATTTAATTTATACTAACTTACCTATTTAATATTTACAACAAAATCAAATAAAGGCGCAATTTAGATTTTTCCTAACAAAGTAAATAAATTGATTAAAAATGTCTCAAGTAACGTGTGACTTCCAGTACTTTTGACAGCCGCTATTGTTCTCGGCCGGCTTACGTGGACCACTCACCGCACCTCGATAGTTCCTGCGGCCATTTCAATTTTAATTGGTCTTACGAATTTTCGATCAGTGTCACGTCTCCTGACGCGAGTTTATCATTTTTTACCCATTACAAAAAAAGTTTACAACGCCGCTAAAGAAGTTCTGTTGTAGGTTGTTTTAGTAATTGAAACCACGAAGTGCAGCACATACAAAATATATTTCTGGGAGCGGTACAAAAAGTTTACATGTTTCAATGGCGAGACGAGAGAAGAAGAAGGTTAAAATTACCACAGACCACATATGTCACAGCAGGCACAGATCAATCATAAATGTGACAGTTGCTATACTTAACACCCTACCTCAACTGTAACATTTACACTAATTATTTTATACATATTCTTATATTTTTACCACAAACTATGTTTTCTAATTATTACAAAATGCCAATTAAAAAAAAACAATATTTAAAATTTTTAATACAAACTGTTTTTGTTTACTTATTACACAATGCCAATTTTGTCTCTAAAGTAACTAAACAATTTGAAAACTAAGGGCTTAGTTAGAATGTCTGCTATTTGTTCTTCAGATGGAATGTATTTAAGTACAATAGTTTTATTACATATTTGTTCTCGAATAAAGTGATACTTTACATCAAGATGTTTCATTCTTTTACTATTATCTCTATTATGAGCCATATAAATACATGCTTGATTATCCTCATAAATTATTACAGATATTACAGGTATAGACATTTCTGACAATATTCCCTTTAAAAACATTGACTGGCAAATAGCTAAAGATAAAGCTTTATACTCAGCTTCACTAGATGATAAAGAAACTGTATTTTGTTTACGTGTTCCCCAAGCTACAACATTTCCATATACAAAGAGAGAATAACCAGTGACCGATTTTCTATCATAAGGGTCATTGGCCCAGTCTGAATCTACATAACCAAAACAGATTTCAGAACAATCAGACTTGTAAAGAATTCCCATATTACATGTTGTTTTCAAATATCTAAGAATTCTTTTCAACCCTAACCATAAATCATAAGATGGACTATCTTGATATCTACTGAAATAATTTAAAGAAAAACTTAAATCTGGTCTACTTCCTATCATAAGATACATAAGACTACCAACTAATTCTCTATAAGGGTAAGTACTAGACTCATTTTTATTATTACAATTATTCTTAACTAAACATTTTTCTATGGGTATTTTCACACCTTTACAATCTTGCATACAGAATTTAATTAATAACTGTTCTATATAAGGTTTTTGATGTATGAATAAAGTATTTAACTTTCTATTTCTTTCTATGTAAAATCCAAGAAATAATTTTACATCACCTAAATCAACCATATCAAAGGTTTGCTGTAATGAATATTTAAATGAATTTGTTAAGTTTTGTTTACCAACAATCAAAATGTCATCGACAAATAGGAAAACATATAATATACTGTTATTATTTATATTCTTTATATATAAACATGTATCATAACCTGAGTTATAAAAACCTTGTTTCATCATAAAATTGTGAAACTCTTCGTTCCAGTAACGAGGTGCTTGTTTTAGACCATATATTGAACGATTTAACTTACAAACAAAATCATTATTTTTCATATTTTCTGGGAGGTGCATATATATATTCTCCTTTAACTTTCCATGTAAAAATGCTGTCTTTACGTCCATATGTGTTATTTCTAAGTTAAATTTGTTTGCAATTGACAATAGGGTTCTGAAAGTTACTAAATTTCCTACAGGTGAGTAAGTATCTGTATAGTTATTGCTTTGAAATCCTTTTGCTACTAACCTGGCTTTAAAAGTTTCTTTTCCGTTGCTATCTTTCTTTACTCTAAATACCCATCTACTGTCTATCACTTTTACATTTTCAGGTTTCTTTATAATAGTCCATGTTTTATGCTTTTCATGACACTTTAATTCATTTCTAATAGCTTCTTCCCATTTTGAACTATCTAACCCTACCTGAGCTTCAGCCCTAGTCAAAGGAACGTTTTCGCAAAACATAGCAGCATGATAGCTTTCATAGTCCACATGCCAGTATGGTGCTTTTCTTTCTCTTACAGGTTTCACAGAATTTGGTAAGTACATATTATTTTCATTTTGCATGCTATCACTATCATTTATACTATTATCATTACTATTGCATACATTTTCGACGTTTTCAACTAAATTTTCTTTTTCATAAGTAGTACATTGATTGTAGACACATTCATCCATCACATTCAGGTTTTCTTGTAGGTTTTTATTATTATTATCACACTCATTCAAACAATCAGTACTCTCATCAAATATTACATTTTTAGCTCTAATTTCTTTATTATTTTCACTATCCCATAAGATGTAACCATTATTACAATAACCTATCATTCTATATTTTTTAGATTTTTCTTGAAATTTTCCTTGCCTTAATTCCTTAGGTATAAGTACATAAGCATTGCAGCCAAACACTTTGATTTTACTATAATCTGGTGTCTTTTCAAACCATAATTCTGCTGGTATTTTACCATCCACAGTAGGTAACCTATTTAACAAATATGCAGATGATAAGATAGCACTACTCCAGAACATTTTTTCTAAGTTGTATTCTTTAAGCAAACACCGGCCCTTCTCTACAAGAGTTCTATTTAAACGCTCGGCTTTACCATTATGCTCAGGAGTATATTTAATACTGAACTCGATAGATATACCCCTTTCATTACAAAAAGATAAAAAATCTTTGTTCTTATATTCAGTACCATTATCACATCGGAGACGTGAAATCTTTCTATTAAAATGAGCTTCAACTTTACTATAAAATTCTTTAAAATATTTTGTGACTTCTGATTTGCTTTCTAATAAATAAATAATTGTGAAATGAGTGTAATCGTCCAAAAGGGTGAGGATATATTTCTTTCCATCATGGCTCAGTGGTGTAATGGGGCCACATAAATCAGTGTGTACAACTTCGAGAGGATATTTAGTTTTTACTTCATAATTCTTAAATGGTAACTTGTTTTGTTTGCCCATGATACAAGTTTCACACAATAATTTAGTATAGTTTTTGTTACACTCAATTAAACCTTTATTTGCTAATTCCAATAATTTATTTTCTGAAGTATGACCTAACCGTCTATGCCAAAGTAAATTATCTTTTGACACACTATATGCAGAACCTGCAAATGTCAAGTTAGACAGTGTAAAACTTACCTTATACAAATTATTTTCAGGAAACCCTTGAAAAACTTTTCTATTATCTTTATATATTTCTACTTTATTATTTTGAAATTTCACAGACAACCCTGACATTTCACATTTCCTAACTGACATTAAGTTACATTGTAATTCTCTAATAAATAAAACATTTTTCAAAGTACATTGGTTTGTTTTTATATTACCTACTTTTGTTGCAATTAATTTTTCATTTTGTTTGGCTATTTTTATTTCTATAGGTTTCTTTAATTCTACATACTCACTGTAATACTTGTCACTGTTTACTAAGTGATCGGTCGCTCCAGAGTCAATCACAAACACCAGGTTATTTTGAGAGCTTCTTTGATCGGCAGTACACAATGAAATCATAAAGGCTACTTCTTCACTGCTGTCCTGATTTTGGTTTTGCTCACTATAGTGCACGTGTTTCTTATAATTTGATTTCCTGAACCTACATTCGCTTTTCTTGTGTCCCAATTTTCCGCAATTATAGCATTCAAATCTAAATTTATTTGTCTTCACATAGGTATGTTTTTCCTTCTTATTGAAAAATGCAGTTGACTCAGGCGTTGCTGGTTCTGTATTGGATTTCTTTTTGATTTCTTCGTCCAAAAGCCTGTTCTTTACAAACTCCAAAGTCAGATTGCTTGATATGGTTTCTATAGCTGTTATTACATTTCCATAACTATCGGGCATAGTCATCAGCAAAAGGCATATTTGTTCTGTGTCATCAGGTCTGGCTCCCGCTGATTTCAAGTCGCGTATTGCCTCGTCAAATGTGACGAAATGGCTTTCTAATTTTTCTGATTCGTTATACTTCAGTGCCAATAGCCTTTTTCTTAGTAACAATTGGGATGCGACGCCTTCCCTCTTGTAGTTTTTTAGTAACTTGTTATACATCTCAAATGCAGATTGACAATCTTTAATTATTTCTAAGTGGCTGTCTGCCACACTTTGAACAATTATTGACATGGCCTTTTTGTTTTTCTTATCATCTTTGTCGCCTGTTATAATCGTTTCTTCTAGACCTTGTTCTGCTAGTGATATTTTTAATCGGAAATCCCAATGGGAAAAGTTCTTACCAGCAAATTGTGGTACTCCAAATTTGTTGGTTCCGCTTTCTTCCTTCGCTGCCATTTTTCTGTGCGGAGCACGTGTAGTGCAAATGGAAATTACTTGACACTACGTTTCTACAAAACTTGTTACCGATTCTTATGCTGCAAATGCGCGTTCTGGGCCCATAACCTGTTGTAGGTTGTTTTAGTAATTGAAACCACGAAGTGCAGCACATACAAAATATATTTCTGGGAGCGGTACAAAAAGTTTACATGTTTCAATGGCGAGACGAGAGAAGAAGAAGGTTAAAATTACCACAGACCACATATGTCACAGCAGGCACAGATCAATCATAAATGTGACAGTTGCTATACTTAACAAGTTCTCACTTCAAAAAGGAAGATGAAAAACAAGATGGTGTTCAAAAGTCTGGCATATGATTTAAAATCATGCGCGTAATTTGTATACTTATAGCACGAATTTTGTGCATGTTATTTTGCGTGTTTGAGTGTGTAACGTTAAATATATGTCCAATCTTCTACGAGGACGTTACTTGTAACAGAACTAAGTCCCCCCTAATCGTGGCCAAAATTCTAGCCAAATTTCCATAATGGCATCTCTAGTTTAACGTACTGCAAGATCTGTGCAAATATAAATACATATTTTTGTGTACACTGTACACTAATAACAAAACTCCTTTCATAATACTTTGTCCTCGGCAGGTCATGCCAACAGATTATCCATTCTTTTTCACGCCAAAACGTATGCTTCCAAAAACTTTTGGGGACCATTCTGATAAAATTTTGTGGACAGAGCTAAAACCAAGTTTAAAGGCAGATTAATTAACACTGGGCACGCCAATAGGTGGTTTTTCGTCTCGAATTTCATATGTACATTTGTCTGACGCTCCTACGGTGAAGGAAAACATCGTGAGGCAACCTGCATACATCTGCGAAGAAATTCAATGGTGTATGTGAAGTCGACCAATCCGCACTGGGCCAGCGTGGTTGACTAAGGCCTAATCACCCTAATATAGGGTAGGCTCGAGCCCCTCGGTGGGGACGTATATGGGCTGTGATGATGATGATGATGATGATGACGCCAATAGGTTATGGCGCCAGTCCTGGCCAGATACTGGCATCGTGTAAACATACATCAAGACAGTATAGTGCTGTCGAGGTTTCTGACCGTAAACGGAACGCAAACGACGAAAGTCAGTATTCGGTGCCAACACTGGCGCCGAACAGTGGCCTATGTAAATCTGCCTTTACACATGGGAATATTTTTTATGCAAATAGTACACAATAAATTCATAAACAACAATTTAGTAATGAAGTTTTTTTTTATTATTGCAATTAAGTTGGCAAACAAGCAAACTGCCCACCTGATGGTAAGTGGTAACAGTCACCTATATTACATGTGGTTCCTGTGAGATTCGCAGCAAAACTGCAACCCCCACAAGAACCACAGTGTACGTTGCCAACTTGTGACTTAAGATGTTAAGTCACGGTACCCAGTAATTTCAATGCTATATCTTACTCTTCAAACCGGAAACAAACAGCAATGCAAGCACTGCTGCTTTGCGGCAGAAATAGGTAAGACGGATGTACCCACGCACACGACCCTGGTACAGAGTCTCTGGTCTGGAATGAGGTTTGAAGTTGTAAAATATTTGAGTTTGTAGTATCGGACACGCCGTCCACTTAGGTAGAATGAGGTCCTACCATAACGTAAGCTATTTTATAATCAGTAAATCGCATAGACTTGATATTGCCATTGTATCGACACCAATTCAGTTTTCGTGTTACTGCCCCAGTGGTTTCGGCATATTCTTCGAGTGAATCCAATAACAAATGCAATCAAAACCGACAGATTACAAGTTCCGCTTTTCTTCACCGCATTTGTTTACGATTATAGGCCGGTAATTTTAAACTCACAATTCTGATGAAGTACTTACAACAAAAATTTCGACAATTTAATACATCTAAACACTATCAGGGGGAACGTGCTGAAGGTGATCCCTCGAGTGTCGTGAAGGACATCATAACCAACAATATCGCATGCTTAACAGTCATAGCAACTACAATGTACAATCAATAAAACAAGTCTTGTAATAGATGTTGCGGGGAGCACGCGCTGGCGATCCGCGGGAACGGTTGAAAAATCTAATTTCTGTTCAGAGGGCACAGGCAAGGTGAGTGCACTGAACTCGGATTTCTTAGAAAGAAATAGACAAAATTTGGCAAGCTCGCGTGGCCAGAATTAGCATTTTACTATATACTTATAATATGAGACGAAAGTTGTACAAATCCACTGGCACTATAATTCCGGTGTCGTGTTCGCGACACGAAACGCTTGGCAGCGCCAATTAGAGTTTGCAACAATCAGGAGGCCAATAAAATCACTCTCATTTTTGTACGGGACCAACCAGTGCTGTGACACTGGCTGACACGAAAAACAAAGGAATATTCCTTGCGACGAAGTTCATAGACATGGAAATTTAATGGTGAAAAATGTAAATTGTGCAAAATTCGTGTCTCGTTTAATATTTTTGCACAACCAACTTGACAAAATGAGCGGTCTGCCTGCCCTCCTGATGGTAAAATGGGTACAGTCGCCTATAGTACACGTAGTTCTTGCAACACTTGCAAATCTATGTTCAATCACAACACCCAGTAATTTCACTAAAGCCCGGTTTCTATATTCAAAAACGATTCGCTTTTGCTATGGACGGTTAAATTTTTACATTTATTCTATGGAAAATATGTCAATAGTAGATTGTATGATAAGAGAGCAAGCAGTATTTTTACGGCGAGGGCGCTACTTTGAACCACGAGCGAAGCGAAGGATTCTAGAATATTTCTATTATATTTCTTTCTTATTTGTAACGTAGAATGCTGAGCGCAGCGAGGGATTCAAAGTACATCGCACAAGGTAAAAATAATATGCTCTCGAGTCATATACTCTACTTTTCATTCCCTTTCTATGTGAAAATAAATAAGAGACGGTGTTAAGTAATTAATGAATATATTTATTTAAAAAAGACATGTGAATATAAGTAGTAAATAAATAGTTATTGTTTCAGGAGTTAATGCATTGTCACTTTGTAACTCGACGTAGAGCTTATTATTTTTGCAAAATACAACAAAGTATGTACTGATGACAAGAACAGATACTTAATTCGCGCGTTTTTGTTTTTTTTTCTTTCAGTTACCGCGGGGCCGCAGCCGTGCAGCCAACACGTACACCAGCCAGTAATTCATACAATTTTGCTTTCGATTTCTATAAATGATAAGTGTTCTTAATTCTCATTCCCGCCCGCTAAAAAGTTCTTAACAGAAAAGAGCTCCCACTTATAGATAAACAAAGCGACACTTTTCAAATAGAAAAGTGGGATGAAAATATATTATCCATAGCAAAAACAAATCATTTTTGAATATAGAAACCGGGCATAAACCGGAAAACAGCAATGTTAGCACCGCTGCTTAGCGGCAGAAATAGGTAAGATATAGGTACCCGCACTGACGACTTTGGTAGTACTCGAGTCTCTCTCTCTCTCTGATGAAATTTGGTTAAACTTTTCGGTACGGTAAAATTACATTGTTTGTTTGACAGATATGTCTGAGGCACTTCACGCACCAGCCGGTCACGACCGCGCGCGATCTGTCGTGCCGGGCGGCGGGCCATGTTGTTTGCAACAAGTGCGCGAGCATCCATTTGTTTCTTTAGTTCAGTAGTTCTTAACCGGTGGTCCGCGGACCACTGATGATCCCTGGAAGCAGCCAAAGTGACAACAAGATAGCAAGATAGTCCGCGAAACCAGCCGAAAAACACTTACTGTCCCCTCCCTGATACGTCAGGCATTTTAAAAAGGTAACAGTAATCTATCGCGTTAATTCCCGTTTTTTATTCATCTATACTTACTAATATTATAAAGCTGAAGAGTTTGATTGTTTGTTTGTTTGCTTGAACGCGCTAATCTCAGGAACTACTTATTAAAATTGAAAAAATCTTTTTGTGTTGGATAGTCCGATCTCCGAGAAAACTTATTCATACACATAAGGGTTGTGTGCACATTAATAAGTTTTCTCGGAGGTTAGACAGTACATATAGTACACTCATATAACAAAAGAAAATGAAAATCCCGATAAAGCTCGTTTCTAGCTTCATGTTCAGCCTCATGGTGAATTGTCATCAGACCATCAGATGTGACGAAGACCCTTCCCTTTGAATTTATGTGAAGCGCATAATCACCATAAACTCGATAACAATGACGTACAATATTTGGCGACGATTTGCTCAAAGGAGTTCACTTTTTTCAATATATTCCGTATGGGCATCGAAGAGTTGACTGTCAATGGGGAACGCCGACATATTTACATGTTAAAACACATCATTTGCCCTAACGAAATATTCCAGCACTGACGCACAGAATATGAAGCAGTCGAATTATTCAGCCTTAATGTATGTATCAGGATTTACCTAACAAGTGTTTTGATTGTAATATTACGAACGACATAATTTGTCACTTTCATCTCTATACGAGTAATTAAGAGCTAATTAATTCTTTATTTTATGTGCACTACGACTACGTCCGTCCCGGGCGCTACGGGCGGAGAAGGAACGTTGGAGACTTGGAGAAAGGGAGCGAGGCCTTTGCTCAGCAGTGGGACACTAAATAGGCTAAATAAATAAAAAAGATCTCTATGACCAATTCTGATCGCAAAAACGGCCAATTACACGACTTGCCAGCAAATATCCCCAATCTGTATACTCTATGAAGCAATTAAAAAATTAAACTTTCTAATAAAAAATCTGTGTTCTTTATTAAAATTACATTTTGCGTAAATTATGGGACATCCTGTACAAAGGAGAGCTTATCTCTTTAAGAGAAAACCTCTATATAGTCAATAATTGAATACTACAGAATTATGTACTATAATGTACTAACATAATATAAAACACTAACTTTACATGTATATGCACTATATACCTAATATACAAAATATACATATATTACTTATGATGATGAATCCGAAAGTAAAGCGACCATTTTGTTTATTTTTAAACGTGGTTATACATTACTAGCTGTGCCCGCGAACTACGTTTCGCCATAATAATATATTTTTGCAACATTTTTCATTGAAGCTCAGCTTCTATTAGTCGTAGCGTGACGTTATATAGCCTAAAGCCTTCCTCGATAAATGGACTATCCAACACAAAAATAATTTTTCAATTTGAATCAGTACTTCCTGAGATTAGCGCGTACAAGCAAACAAACAAACTCTTCAGCTTTATAATATTAGTATAGAAGATAGGTAAAGTGTGGACGGATTTCAACTGGAAGCGCGATCATGGACGATCACACATATTATGTTAACTTGATGTTAACAACACAATCATGATTGCTTGTGTTCGCCCATCATGGCCGATTATGAAGAGGTATATATTTTATTTATTTTAGCACCGGTTTTGATATTTATTTGACATAAGATAAATCTTTTCACTTAGTTCGGTAATATTGCTGATGTTGAGACTTTCCTGTAAATTTGGATCTAGCTCATTTCATTACACTTTAACCTTCAATTCCTATTGACGACCATCCACTTCTTCGCGCCAATCACACTGATCACGCAGCTTTAAACGTTCCGATGTTAAGATTTAATTTAACAACAAATAAAAAATATGACACTTTTAATCTGAACGCTCCAATTGTGTGCATCGACGGTGAGTCTGCGCCAGGTATTTGGTACGTGACGTGACGGACCCGGCTCTTATCGAGATGACTACTTTGATAATCTCGTACGCGCCCGGCTAAGGTCAATGGAATTCAGACGGCTGACAAAATGTGGACCGTTTGACTTGCAAAAGACGGAGCAGACATAATATTGGGCAAGTGTAACTGAGTCAATGTCAAGTTGGAGGCTAGTTTTACCACAGGGAGACCTCTGTACGAGACTACGAGAGCGCGAATACATAGACACCTTACCTATTCCTACTGCAAAGCATCGGTGCTTGCATTCTTGAGTACCGGATTGAAGGTAGTGAAATTACTGGATAGTGGCTACTGTATGGACCGTTTCTGTTTCTCAAATTCAAATTCAAAAATCTTTATTCAACATAGGCCTTTACAGGCACTTATTGACGTCAAAACAAAGCAAAACAATCTAATTTAAACAAATCATATTAACCTTGTATGTGCATACATCCTGAATATATTCAAGATGTCTGCAAATACAAGTAGGAATGAAAAAAAAAAAAAAGTTGACTCTACACCTGTTCGGAAATTGGGAGAGCCTTCTCGAGAAGAACAGGCAAGAAACTCGAAAGGAAAGGTCTGTTTCAGAGTGAGACAAGTTTTGTCATAATATATTGTCGTGGTATGTATATACAGAACTGCAAAATCTTATCACTAAGGTGGCAAATAAACGTACGGTCTACCTGATGATGGTAAGCAGTCAGCGCAGCCCTATGAACACAGTGTTGCAACACTGGGAGTATTGGTTGCATTGCGTCTGTCAATTTCTAAACAAATGACGAAAACAGAACGGTTGCTTACATTTTTAAGCATCAATCGTTCTAGTGAGTGCTAGTTACGCAAGCTACCCGAAGCCCTACAAGTATGTATTTATTAACTGTAAAATAAAATTATAATAGTCTTATAGGTGATGCTCGTGAAAAATTAAGTGAGTGAAGCTGAAATATTTAAAGAAGAAACACAGAAAATTAAATATATCACACATGATCATATCATTTTGTTTACATTCTGAACGTGACTATGTACTCGCAGTCAAACTTATTAATAAGTTTTGCGAGACTATTGTAAAACTGTATAAATTGTAAGTGTACTTAACAAATAAATAAATAAATAAAAAATAATCCTGTAGAATCATCACCAAGTTTTCTTCTTCCATGCATCTCTATCATACGTCATCACAGCACTGACATTTTTCACCCGAACCTTCTTCACGCAATCCATCCATGACGAACATGTCTTTAAGAAAAATATGTATGTTTTTGTGTAATAGTTTCGAGTACAATTGATTTCTTCAGGATCGACTTTCTACGACTGAGCCTACTAGGCGCCAAGCAAATTTTGAAAACAAGGTATAAACAACATAAGCACACGCTATCAAACGTTGACACGAATAAATCTTCGATTGATAACTCATGTTCCAGCCGAAATTGAAGTGAATGAACGTATTGAACCAATTAGTGGTTCATTGAACTGCATATACATAGATAAACTGAAACAATCGCATTTTGACATGCACGCTACGTGACCATTTATTTTTAACCAACTACAAAAATCCAGAGCTGATTCTATATTCTGCTATGATTTCATTATGTCACTGTTTTTATGCTTGTTCAACAATTTCACCGTCAACTGTGCATTGATTCTATTTTTTTTTAATATTGAAAGAGTATTCTTTATAGTGGACACCAATCACCAAGGATCTAATGATGGGATCGTATGAAAATTGAGGGCAAATCTGAAATTTTATGTATTTGATTAGCTGATGATCCTTGACTATCAGGAGTTAAGGCATGATTTGTGAATGTATAATAGACACGTTTAGTCGTTTATTGATCGCTGTTTACGTCGGGTCATATGCATGAAATTTACAAAAAAAAATAACATTATACATTATGTTTGATAAATACCCTATCAAGCCGAAAACTAACCCATGTCAAAATAGTCATATAAAAGTTAGCATCATCGAAAATTCGAAATTGTAAAATTGAGTTGGGTTTGTAAAAAAATGTATGGGGAATTAGTTAGGTTTCGACTTACAAGGGCATTTTGACCAAACAAACACCTTGTATGTATATTTAATGGTGCCAATTAAGCGTTGATCTGGTGGAAAGTAGGTATTTACGAGTACAATGCAAAGAAATGGAGTTCGTTTCAAATTTGGCACGGACTTCAATATCAAAATCCGATGATTGTTTGTCGTCTACATTATAAATATTAAAATTTTTCACATTCCGTCTTCAGTAGTAAATGAAACCTGAGATTTGAAATATATACACAAAACGAGAGATACAGATAGCTGCTGTTACATAGATTACTGCGAACCCAACGTTGCCCGCGCGATAACTGATTAATCCTTCAGGAGGAGCGCCAAATTACGGTCCCAAATAATCGCTCGCAGTTTATTTACCTCCGGCCAAAGTCGAATAGAAGTGACATTGTCTGGCGCACGCACCAGACAGGGTCTGTGCGCCGGCCGATTTGGCGCTCGGCGGCCGGAGGGTCTCGGAAGGCTGGTTCAACCTCTGCCTCGGGACCGTACGACTACCTACGCTAGGGACCTCAAGATCTTTTTACGTGTGTACATGTATATACATACATTTAGGGCCGTTCGAGTACAAATTGTACACGATTAATGTAAGTGAGTCTGGATTTCTTAATGACATACACTGGGCAAATATTTTAGGCTTAAGAATTGTAAAAGTTTGCCCACAAAGTGTTAGAATTATGTAACGGATGTTAAGGTTCGTGCCTCCTTTAACAATGAACAAACCAGTAACAATTAATACACAGATAAAGCGGATACAGAATCGATTTAAATTTTAAGAGACGGAAGAGGTATTTTTTGTATTGGATAAATCATGAATTGCATTCTTCTACTATCATGTATGGGGAATACACGAAGCTCGAAGAATACAATTCATTTACTTCAATCGTGTCGTGGCGACCAATGACTGTGGCACGCGATCACATTGAAAAAAAAGTTTACTTAAAGAGACGTAGGAATGGCGCTGTATTTTGCTAAGAATAAACTCTATGCCAAAGATACTTCAGGTTCATCTCATATTCAATTTTGCGCTGTCTTCACTAACATGTAAAACAACTACGGAGCACAAGTAGATAAATAGGGCCACGGGGTACCTACTGGCGGCGTTTAGGGTGGGGCATCATGGGGTTTGCCGGCACCATAAGTTGCCGATACCGCTAATCATAAACCATAACGCTTCTCTTGTCTAAATCCCGACATAGTGATATTCATTATTATAACATAAAAATATTCACAAGCACATGTCCACACCCCTGACAATTCACCAAGTTCGAGCTCATTAGAACTTGTCGCGAAAGTGAAATTAAGCCGCCCCTGTCCGAATGTCCGTCACCCTTACTAATGGTGCTGCACAGTCTGTGTAGCACCAGCGACGCTGACCGAGAATATATTAATGATAACGATATTAAACCTTTATTTTTCTTTATTCTATGTTCATCGGACATTCAACAAATTCGACCGATCGATCGCGGGCGACCGGCTGACATTAGAATCCTTGCGGCTGTGCGTTGAGTCTCCGTTAAACGAATATGACTTACGGGCGAATGCCCCCTCTGAATCATCGTTTAGGATTTCAATTGTCTTTTTATTAATCATCGTTTGTGAAGGACCTCCCAAACATTAGTTTTTGTTTACGCTACTGTCAGTATGGCTGACGCATCACTATGCAATTTGCATACCTACTACACACAGGTGTAAAGTGATTATGATAGAGTTGCCATATTCGCTTTTGCCCATGAGTCTGTCCGTGTGGGATTCAGTAATATCGCGTTCCGACCCCTTCAGATATTTTTTCGCAAACTTCTGTAAGGTCTTATATTCTGTCTCTAGTAGCGGTGGGGTACCGCTCTCCTCACTCCAGGGACGGACCCGGTTACCGTTGTAGTCGGTTACCTTAGGGTTTTGATCGGGTTTTGATGTATATTTATCGGGACATTTTATAGCTCGTCAGGACGTTGGGACACCACTGTTAACGGAGACATGTCTCGGCGAATCAGGAGGAATGGCAATATAGAATAACGTTGTGCAATTTTAAGTTTTATAGAACGATAAACTTTATCAATTCTCATTTTCATTGAATTGCGGTAATATCTTTCTTTGTAAAGACCGTAATTTTTCCGCAATTCGATGATGAAAGTGTGTACATTAAAGGGTGCGTAAAAATTGCCACTTTCAAAGGATGATTATCGACTATTATACCGATTAACTATTATAGTAATCAATCTCAATAACGTGTATCATGGACTTTAAAAAGTTATCAAAGGCACATAGAAATATAAACATAGAAAATATACAAACAACGGTTTCAACACAAATAAAAAATAATTTTACTATAACTGTAATTCAAATTACGGCGTCAGTTCACAAGCAAGCACTACTTTGATTTTTAATTCTGTCAGTACATATTGTAACGAAACCAAATCTAGCTCAATGGTCGAAGCGTCTCCATTGATTTTATCTCCATGTTTTCGTCCGGTCAATTATTTGATCAAAGAAGTATTGTTGTAGAAATATGACAATTAAAAATAATATTTTAAACTGGGAAGGATTTGATTTTGACAGGAATGTCACAGGCATTTATTGAAGGGGGAACTTACGGAATTTGGTGCAAGCCGGTTGGTCTTCGTCGCGCTCTTTGATTTTTCATATTTAATTTAAATTAATTTGTGTTTGCAAAGATTTGTGAATTTTAAGATATTAGTGTCTCGAGTTCGAATATCGAATTGTGAACATCGACATGGTTCGATGGACCACGGTCGGGTCACCTGACGGAGATTACGACAGACTGTGGTTTTAACTCCCTTCGGGGAGGGCGTTGTTTGGAACATATCAGCGCAGTCACTCTTTACCGACATAGTGACTCAAGTTCCCTGGTTTCTTTGGGAAGTGTTTAGCGGCGGGGGGACTGTCGAAGTGGACCCATGCCTTAATTGCACCCGTTTAGCTACGCATGGACTAAAGAAGCTGGTCCTCTATTTATATATGTATATTTACACCACGTATATAGGGTTCGTGAGCACACGGCGATCCCAATCCACCTGCCCGTGCTCGCGCATATACGAGTATAGGGAAATAGGCACACAGAGGCCTTTCTCACCTCGCTTTCTTATTCTTTTAAGTGAGGTGTCTTACATTGCACTTCGTAAGACAGCGCAACACACCACACGTTTAAATAACTAAAATGGGGTTAGTTTGTTCTTATTGAACTACACAAATAGAAGCTTATAGATTCGGTTAGACACGATACATCAGGTAGGGACCCTTAAGCTAAAATCATTATTATCATCATCTCCATCAATGAATTTACTGAATTTAATCAGGTTACTCCGAAGGAAACCTGCACCGCTATTCAGATCCCTCTGTAAGAGGTTTGCAACGTTATTCAGGTCCCTCTATAAGAAACCTGCACCGTTATTCAGGTCCCTCTATAAGAAACCTGCACCGATTATTCAGGTCACTCCGAAAGGAAGCCTGCAACGCTATATTCAGGTCCCTCTATAAGAAACCTGCACCGATTATTCAGGTCACTCCGAAGGAAACCTGCAACGATTATATTTATTCCTAGTTTCTCGAAGAGATTCTAGTGGCTTATTCCAATATCTGAGAATATTGAGTGGATTTTGGATCATATTTTCCATTGGGCTCGACTATGAGGTCCGCTCTAATAAGAGCTTTGTGTTTGATGCACTATTTGTCTCGTGAGTGAATTATTTTGGCACTGTGAAGTGGTTGTGCTTACATATAAAAAACTGAAGAGATGTGGAGGGATAATATTATATTGGGAACATTATCTGCAACGGCAACGTGTCAGAAGGTTAGGCACGTTAGTCGACTATTACTAAAAAATATTTGCTTCAGTGTCAGAAGGTTAGGCACTGGAGTTGTTCCCTTCGACGACATTTCCGACACATGTTCTTTATCTACGAATCGACGAATTATTCACACTATAGATCGGTGCCGAAATCTTGAACTCTTCACTAAAACTAAAGTGATATTATGTGCTATTTGAAGTGATTACTTTGTGTTGTGCAAAATGGAAATTGTGATAAAGATCTCAAGTAAGTTTCATCATCATTATTTCAACGTAAAGCTAATTTTGCTAAGACATTAAATGTCTTAGAGATTAATCTCAAATGTATTGAGAATATGAACTGGTAGAGTTTCTTTCGCTCCTTTCTTCTCTACAAAACTAAAGTTCTGAAAGGATGTAATTCTCAAGCGTAGAGAATTTTAGTAGTTTATAAAGTATGTTGGTAGGGCGAAGTAAGGTTCATTTGGAATCTTATGGAGCCCCAGGGTTAAGGGACTACCTTCCTGAAGGTATCAAAATCCCAATGTTAGCTTCAGAAAGTAAAGACAGCGGCGGTAACATACTTAAAAATCAAAACATTTGTTTTTTCATTACTGAGATCGTAAAATTCACTCAAAAGAACAGATTGTTACTTCGTTACTATGGTAGCGAGTTTAATAAGCGTTTGATCATGTTTGATAAAATAAATAAGGTATAGGGATAGTTTCGATAATAGGAGTTCTATATCTATCCACTTGGAAAAGATCTTGGGTTACATAAGCGGTTGCAACGTAGATCCTAATAAAATCACTAGTCGATCATTGGCCAAACTTCATACAAATCAAAGCAATTTTGTGCGTTTCTTTTAAAGGCGTAAATTGTTAGTAAAACTACGAATAGAACTGTGTAAAGGGGTTTTCTATTTAGGGTTCCGTTTGACATTAGGTTGGATCGTTACAATATGTCAGGCATACATAGCTGCAATATACAAACTACAACTACTACTACAAACATACGTTTTGCGATTAAATGAAACTATAGATTAGCTGGCCTCTAAGCTAATGATGAAAATAATGTTGAGTCTGTTTAGAAGACCTTTCCCACAGCGAGTGTTTCCTTAAAGCATTTTTTTTCACAACTTACAAACAATTCCCAATGGCTTTTATTAAATAATGGCTTGTCAAAGCTTTATCGGTCGTCTCTCTATGCTATGCGGCTTATCGCACGCCGATAAGCGATGGTGGGTCACGACGACACACCACGAGTTCGGGTTCAGGGCTGACTGATAATTTCATTCACCAAGTGTTTTAGTCAATCGATTCTATTTAACTAACACACACACGATGGAACGTCATAGCAATCATCAACACGAATTAATATGTGGGTGAGTGTATGAAACGAAGCGAGGAAGAATGAATGAGATGAAGGAATCTAAGGGATGAGAGAGAAGAAGCAAAAGTGACAGAAGAACGATACTAAGACGGTCATCATCATTTCAACCCATTATTAGTGACGATAAGGCCGAAGGTGTGAAGGCGAGCTTCTTCTGGACTCCTCAACAACTGAGGAACTGGCTATCTTACCTCTAACTGTCCAGAACACAATAATGCTATTAACATTTTTATTATAGCGACAAATTTAGGTAAGACGGTAGTAGCTAGCCAAGCGGGTCAGAAGTCCTACCATCAACCAAACCGAGCAGAATAACTTCTGCCCCCATGGGGATTCGAACTCCGGACCTCTCGATCAACGCCGGGTTGTCTAAGCCACTAGACCACGGACACTGCAAACTGACGTTTCCTCTTAGAAACGCTTACTTTCCCTCTTACAACTCAATAACTCAGAACCGAAATGAAAGAACAACATTTCGCTCTTACTCTTCTAGCTCAGTATTTCAGCAACAAGAAGAAAGAACAATGTTTGGTTCTGTAATGTTTGATTAATTTTTGAACACATTCATTAACGAAAAACACATTCAGAATAATGATTTACACATTACAATACGTGCACTTCTGAGTCAGTAGATACACATAATAACTCTCGAGCAAGTGAGCAGGTGAGCGACTGAGCTAAAAAGCGATAATCTGTGGGTCTGAGTTACTGAGTGAGTGAACGAGAGGTAGTGAAATTAACTCATTTTTTTATCACTCATCAAACTCAAACTCAAAAATCTTTATTCAATATAGACCTTTACAGGTACTTATTAACGTTAAAATAAAAACATTAAAATCTTCAACCAAGAATCTAATTAACTAAATTATTTAATCCTTGTATGTACACACACCCCAACCATTATTAAGATGTGTGCAAATACAAGTCAAATGAAAAAAAAATTGACTCTACACCTGTTCGGAAATTGGGAGAGCCTTCTCGAGAAGAACAGGCAAGAAACTCGGAAGGTCTTGTATTTTTTTTGTCTCCTCTTTTAAAATGCCAACATTACTATATTATATTTCACAAACATTTTTTTTAATAATATAGAAATGCCTGTCGGTGTGAGTGGAACAGTTACTCGAATGAAATTTATCCCACCATCACAAATTGTTAACACCCTTTGAACGTCAATTATCACATTTTTTGTCAATCGCAAGCAGTTTTATCTGTCATATAATCAGACACTTTATAATATGCTTTTTTCATAAGTGCGCCCTTGATAGTGACTTTAAATTTATTCAAGTTGAGTGCTTTAATATTATTTGGGATTTTATTGTAGAAACGTACACAAAGGCCTTTGAAAGAATTATTAATTTTTTTAAGCCTAGTATTTGGTAACGCTAACATATTCTTTTGCCTAGTATTTACTGAATGAATATCACTGTTTTTACAAAACGAATGTATATTTTTATGAACATATACTATATTCTCGTAAATATATTGCGACGCGACGGTCATAATACCAATTTCTTTAAATTTTTCTCTCAAAGAGTCTCTTATTTTAAGGTTATAAATAGCACGAATAGCCCTTTTTTGCAGCACAAAAACAGTCTGAATGTCGGCAGCATTTCCCCACAGCAAAATGCCATACGACATCACACTATGAAAATAGGCAAAGTATACAAGTCTTGCTGTATCAACATCAGTTAGCTGACGTATTTTCCATACAGGCGTAGGCTGCAGAACTAAGTCTCTTCGACAATTTATCAATATGTGGGCCCCACTGAAGTTTTGAATCTAAAGTAATACCAAGAAATACTACGGTATCCACAAGGTCCACATTTTTATGCTTTATGTTAACAGTGGTGTGAACCTCTTTAACATTGGGTAAAACAAATTTTATACATTTAGTTTTCCCTTCATTGAGGCACAAGTTATTCGCATTAAACCAGTAAACTATTCTTGAGATAGAACTATTTACATCGTCATAAATTTGCAATCGTCTTTTAATTTTAAACATAAGTGAAGTATCATCTGCAAATAATACAATCTCATGCCTGTCTTGTACAAAAGCAGGCAAGTCATTTATATATATTAAAAATAGAAAAGGACCAAGAATTGAACCCTGCGGAACTCCCATTTTAACCGAGGCACCCTGGGACCTCTCCCCGTTGACGTCTACTTTCTGAATCCTCTCAGTCAAATGGGAGACAAGTAAATCCAGAATAGTGTCGCGAAATCCATAGTAGTGTAATTTCCTGATTAGGGTGTCATGATGAACGCAATCAAACGCCTTGGACAAGTCACAAAAAACGCCCAGCGCATCATGTGAGTCCTCCCAGGCCTCATATATATTTTGTATTAACTCAACACCAGCATCAGTTGTTGAGCGACCCTTTCTAAAACCAAACTGTTTACAGTGTAGAAGATTATTTCTGTTAAAAAAGCTTTGCATTTGTTCCAACATTATTTTTTCAAAGATTTTGCTAAAAGTAGGTAGCACAGAGGTAGGTCTAAAATTATTGGTGTCTGATGTGCTACCAGATTTGTGTAATGGAATAATTTTACTCAGTTTCATTAGATCAGGAAACACACCACAGTCAATGCAATCATTAAAAATACTAGCAAGTATTGGAGCTATTGTTTCTATTACAGATTGGGAAACATCTACAGAGTTGCCCCACAGATCCACGGTTTTCTTTTTATTCAGCGTTTTAAATGACTTTATTAAATCATTTGCACAAATATGGGCAAATTTAAATTTATCATCACAAGTTTTAACATGAGCTTTAAGAATAGATTCGGCTACAGTGGGGGAGGAATCCAAAGATTTTGTGATTGAAACTGGAATGTTAGTAAAGAATTTTTCAAATTCTGTAGCTACCTCAATATCTACTGTAACTTTCTTATTTTCAATATTTAAACAAAAATTGTTGTTATTAGTTTTTACTCTTCCGGTTTCATTATTAATAATGTTCCATGTCGTTTTAATTTTGTCACTACTATTTTTTATTTTAGAGCTTAAATAATTGGTCTTTGCAAATTTACAAACTTTTTTAAATACTTTGGAATAAGTTTTTACATACAATTTAAATTGATCACTAGTATTTAATGAACGCTCATTGTAAAGTTCATAAAGTTTTATTCTGCTTTTGTGAATACCTGGTGTGGCCCATTCACTAAAAGCTAATCTACCATTGACTGAGATGGTTTTTGGAACAAAGATATTTTTAAATTCACAACAAAATGTGTTAAAAAAGTTTTCATACAATTTATTTGGGTCTTCGTCATAATCAATATACTTTAAATTAATACCAAGATTATTATTGAAACGCTCCAAGCGGCCAGCAGTCTTTGGTACAACAGTGATATTCTTTTTCGCCATAAGCTTACATTTGTAAGGTATAGTAACAAATTGACCAGAGTGGTCAGATTCTAAGTTATTAAAAACATTTTGTGCTAATGGTTCTATGTCAGTATAAATATTATCAATGCATGTGGCAGAAAACTCAGTAATTCGTGTTGGCTCCAGAAATAAGTTTTTAAGATTATATGACTGAAACAATTTTTTAATTCTCATACATAAACTAGAGTTTTCTAATAAGTTAATATTAAAATCTCCACAGACTAATATTTGTTTGCCTTGCTTACAGACTTTATTTAAAACTTCATCCATTATATTTTCAAAGTGGTCATACAATCCCGAAGGAGGCCTGTATACGCTCACTATAATAATCTGGTCCAACTCTACACAGGCAATTTCTATTGTTCGTTCAACTGAGAGGTTCACAATATCTTTACGATCTTTATATCACAGCTCATATACGTCCCCACCGAGGGGCTCGAGCCTACCCTATGTTAGGGTGATTAGGCCTTAGTCAACCACGCTGGGCCAGTGCGGATTGATCGACTTCACACACCTTTGAATTTCTTGGCAGATGTATGCAGGTTGCCTCACGATGTTTTCCTTCACCGTAGGAGCGTCAGGCAAATGTACATATTATGTACATTTGCCTGAGTACATATGAAATTCAAAAACGAAAAACACATTGGTACATGGCGGTCTCGAATCGCGACCTCCCGATTGGAAGGCAAGTGCGGAGTCCACAGCGCCACCGGCGCTCCTTTTTTAGGGTTCCATAGCCAAATGGCAAAAAACAGAACCCTTATAGATTCGTCATGTCTGTCTGTCTGTCTGTCTGTCCGTCCGTATGTCACAGCCACTTTTCTCCGAAACTTGGTAAGAAGATGTATTCTGTGAACCGTATTAAGATTTTCACACAAAAATAGAAAAAAAGCAATAAATTTTGGGGGTTCTCCATACATAGAACTGAAACCCAAAACATTTTTTTCATCAAACCCATACGTGTGGGGTATCTATGGATAGGTCTTCAAAAATTATATTGAGGTTTCTAATATCATTTTTTTTTAAACCGAATAGTTTGCGCGAGAGACACTTCCAAAGTGGTAAAATGTGTCCCCCCCCCCCCTGTAACTTCTAAAATAAGCGAATGATAAAACTAAAAAAATATATGATGTACATTACCATGCAAACTTCCACCGAAAATTGGTTTGAATGAGATCTAGTAAGTAGTTTTTTAATACGTCATAAATCCTACGGAACCCTTCATGGTCGAGTCCGACTCGCGCTTGGCCGGTTTTTTTTATCACTCACTTAGGAGTTATACATCGCTACTACACAATACGGCCCACTATTAAGGCGCATAGTAAAAGAAAGAAAGAAAAATTTTTATTTTGCCACCACACGACAAAAACAAAAAATAAACAGAAAACAATACAACAAATAGGTACAAAAATTATTTTGGTGTTAGTCGTCGTGTGATGCCAAAACTGTGCTCAGCTCAGTATAAGCAGCAAGCGAGGGTCAATCATAAAAAATCACTGCAGAAAAAACCGGTTCTCTTCATAAATATTGAATAAAAAATCTTTAAAAAAGATATGTTATTCAAAGCATTCTTTAGAGGATGGTCTTTTAAATTTTTTGATAAATTTATTAAAACTTGGTTAAAATGTGACCCAAACATGCCTCGATTTTAAAACATTAAACCTAATCGCGTCGTAAATATTAGGTTAAACCATATACTTTCGATTTCAATAAATAAAGTGAACAATTAAGAAAAATGAAAAGAAAAATAAAGATTTTTCTAATTCGCCTTTATTAATTTTTAATTGAAATAATTCATCTTACGCGTAAAGGTTTGCTTAAATATTCCCCTCACTCTCACTCACTCACTCCTATGTAATCAGTGCGGGACGATCGACGCAAGGTCATTGGGACCACTATGCGCCTTAAGTTGAACGCAAG
The DNA here is from genome assembly GCA_963935595.1 of Schoenobius gigantellus. Classification (NCBI taxonomy): domain Eukaryota; kingdom Metazoa; phylum Arthropoda; class Insecta; order Lepidoptera; family Crambidae; genus Schoenobius; species Schoenobius gigantellus. Next base: position 4,829,157 of record OZ012555.1, on the reverse strand, counting down.
ATACATATAAGTATCAAGTATCAAATCCGTTGACAGACCAACAGTTATCTAGCGAGTTACTGTAAAAATAGATTTAGGTGAAATGAAGAGCATCCGATGCGTCATCGTGAGGTCGCGCGGCGACATTGCCGTCGACGTCGCCGCCTCCTATGCAATGCAAATATTAGATGAACAAAAGAAATAAATTTACACAATGAACAGTATGAACACTGCAAAAACACAGGTTCATGATTTATGGAGCAGCCACTGGGCTATAATTGTCACACGCGGTTATTCATTACGTAATTTAGTTATGTAACAAATTACTACAAAGTGGATTTTTTTCAACTTTATTTTTGACTAGCTGTGCCAGCGAACTACGTTTCGTAGTCCGTATTTTTTTTTTACCGTTTTTGCAACATTCGTCATTGATGCTCAGCTCTTATTAGTCGAGCGTGATGTTATATAGCCCAAAGCTTTACTCGATAAATGGACTATCCAAAACAAAAAGATTTTTTCAATTTGAATCAGTAGTTCCTGAGATTAGCGCGTTCAAGCAAACAAACAAACTCTTCTGCTTTATAATATTATTTTTAGATCAACCGTATTGCAAGCTTTCGAAACAACCAGAGAGATTGGCTGGAAGATTTTTGAAGTGAAACTTCTTTAGGCACGCTTGACTTGGGGAGTAAGCTGGCGAACGCGTTACGAAAAGTGTGATCGGGCAAGGCGAACGGAAGTTCGCCTTGCCCGAAGAGACAGCAGTGCGCGCGCACATTTTCTTTCTCTCTTCCTCTCATAGAAGTTTCACTTCAATCGTGTGGTCATAAGCACACTCGTTTTTTTTTTAGAGATAGGTCCACCTTCGAGCTTCAGTGTAATTCTTTATGCACAACACATAATATATGCTACGCTTCAACAGTTGAGAGGTGTTTTGATTTGTTTTATCGTTTTATTAGTCTTTCCATATTGCAAGATGGTTCGCTTTTTTACGTGGCAATTTAAACTTGTTTAATAAACAACTGATAAATTCAAGTAATATATAGAGCAACATGATATTTCGATTTATTTAAACGAAATCGCCGTTTTACACGTCTATGCTATACATTAGTACAATAAGTACTAAATTTATTTTAATTTTCTTTATACAGCAAAGTTAGCAAACAAGCAAACTGCCCACCTGATGGTAAGTGGCAACAGTCACCTATAACACATGTGGCTCTTAAGAGATTCGCAGCAAAACTGCAACCCCCACAAGACAAGAACCAGAGTGTTCGTTGCTAACTTCTGACATCAGATGTGAAGTCACGGTACGGTACCCAGTAATTTCATTGCCATTCAAACCGGAACACAGCAATGCAAGCACTGCTGCTTTGCGGCAGAAATAGGTAAGACGGAGGTACTCAAGCAGACGACCCTGGTACAGAGTCTTTCTCCGGTAAAATAATGAAATAGGTAAGCTATTTCACAATTTAAAAAAAAAGTCGCCCCACTCTGGGATTTTCTCCTGTGTCGTGGGTGCAGTTACAAACATAGAATTTCACATGCACATACGCCCAGACCGGAACAAATGTCTGTAGGCCATACAAAATATTTGTCCCGTACGGGAATCGAACCCGCGACCCGTTGCGCAGTAGGCGATAACTCGACCTTTGCGCTAACCGTGTCGTCTATAAATATTGTTATCACCTGTTCACTTAGTTTGTTAGCGCATTTATTCGACCTCAGAATGCAACAGAATTTTATTACACCGATTCATAAGCATAACCTTTGAGGAAGGGATTGCTTTATTCACAGCAGCCATGACTCAACCTCTATTGCCCTGGGCCGCATAATCGCTACAGTTAATCTTGCTAGCCGCTATAATTTGCATACCCTACCCGAAATAATTTAAACCACAGGAAAATAAAACTCTATTTTTAAATCAAGCGTTTGTCTATTTAAGAATTAATGTGGTTTTTGAAACAGAGACAAACTTTTGACAAGTTTTGATAAATCTGGCACGTAATTATCGCATGCTACTCTCACAACGTAAGTAGGTAATATGTGTTCTGTGTGTGGGCTATTATGAGAAAGAAACATGGGTAAATGAGTAAAATAATGAATACGTTATTTTTGCACTACTTTGAAACGTTATCATTAATATTTTAATATATATAACTGACGTGTCACAGTGTTCATAACCATACTCCACTGAAACGGCTTGACCGACTTTTATGAAATTTTTTGTGTGCATTTGGTAGGTCTGATATGATAGGTCGAAGGCTATTTTTTACACCCCTAGGTGATAAGGGTGGCCCTCTCCAGATTTTTTTTTCACAATTATTATGGCGTAACGTAGTTTGCGGGCACAGCTAATATTACTATAAAAATAACAATACTCTGTTTCAGGTCGCATAGAAAGGCAAGCGGGTCGCAGGTTGAGTATGACTTATTTATAGCAATGAGGCCGTCTACTAGACGTTTTCTTTTATTCAGACACTTCGGCTTTGTTTCATTCTGTTTTTTATATTTTGCCCTTGTGTGCAAGTTTATTATTATCATCATAATAACCAATTATTCATACTCAGATTTAATTTCCAAATATATTTATATGCGATTGTTTATGTAACACAGACAGTTTTCACATAACCCCTTCCTGATTGAGTCCGGGAGAACCAATCTTATCATCACTCGCACAGATAAAAAATAATAACAAACACATTCCGGTATCATCCGCTTCCACAGACCATAAACTATCTATGCAAGCGGCGCGTCTCGGACAGTTCAATTGACAAAATTTTATCGAACACCCTCCTAATTACCGTTTCGCGGAAGGTTCGTGTTGACACAGCGCATCCGGCCCGACTTTTTCTACTGTTTGCTGTAGATACGGGTTTTGGTAGCCCGATAAGTTTCACGGAAAGTGGGGAAAAAAACTGGTCACATTTGATACCAATGCGCGTATATCTGTCAGAGCATGCGAAGATACTCTCGGCACGTTGTTAACGGAATTCAATTCATAACAGGACGGGGTCCTACGTTCGACTGCAACTACCTTTTTTATGCGTGTTTGCCGATTTCTCTGGCCCGTGTGGACCGATTTTCAAAATTATTTTTTTTTCTATTGGAAGAAGTATACTACTGAAGTGGTGCTATTTGTATCAAGTCAGGATCTGATGATTGGATCCCAGGTAAACGGAGGGAAATCCCCAAATTAGGAACGTACAAAGTGTTTTTTTTTAAGCTATTCAGGTGTTTTCATCCGGCAGTCGTCATTTTATTGCTGTTAAAGCGATTAAAGGTTCTTTAACGTTAGAAATTAAGTGATACAGACAGATGAGCTGTTAATGGAAAGAACAACTTAAGATCTAATAGTTTTGGAATAGTTATTTATGTACCGTTAAGCGCACAAGTCGATAACTTAAGATATTCTGTAATATATAAAATGTGACGATTGTTTGTACTTCAACATTATATGTGGCTTATATTCTAATAAAATATTTTTTAATTCGCATCTTCGACAACTTTCCGCAATCCGCATTTTGCCAGTAATCTCTTTTGAGAAACTAAAAACCTGTTAATTTGCAAAAAATAAAAATGACGTGACAAATAAACTCACAAATAACAACCACACAACACCCTTGATTACTTGAACTATAACAGAAAAGAAATATTTCGGGTGTGTTTTGATTGCCAACCGGCGAGGTTCATTGATGCGGATGCATTTGATAACAATTACGAGAGTCGGTCACCAAGTCCCTCATTGTATAGTAATTCAATATGTTTAATGAAGCGCATGCGATTCGACGCCGCCATAACAAATTTCTGTAAGCGTCCCCGTAAATGTCCGAATCGTGCCCACACGCGGTCAAACAGAGATTAGGATTGGGGGCGGCAAAGTAAACAAGCGCGAAGCGGACCGCGCGGTGCGGGTTCGCGACGAAACCTCAAGGGAGCTAGCTCGATAAGTCGAAACCGGGGAACAAAGTGACGGACAGTTGAATAAACGCAGAAACATGAGCGATCACGGTGACAATGACAATGCTCGACGAGATTCTGTCAGCGGCGTGTTTTTTTTATATTTACTGGCACACATTAGACTTAACACCAAGAGAAAAAAATTATTCACATAACAACAGGATACATACAAAAAAAATTACAAAAAATTACGATCTTTTACTAAAAAATGATGACTTTGAAAAATATATAATCGTTCACCAAGGCAACTTAGGTATATCATACATACTTAATCACAGTTTTCTAATTTTTTTATACATCATGGGTGGCAAGCAGGCACGCGGAATACCTCATGTTGAGGAGTTGGCGTAGCTATAGAATGCGTTGACAAATTTCTTAGTTCGCGTTGGAACGGTAGCCGCAGTAAGTCGATATCGATGATAACATAAGCCAGTACGTCAAGCCCCTTAAAAAAAGGATAAGATGATAGTCTTACGGATTATACAAAAATTCAAGCATTTTCAACGCGGTACCCCAACACCGTATATGGTATAAGGGTACCAATGCGTTGGGAAGCGCGCGTGCCACGCATGCGGGTCGCATTCTAACATTTATTGCCTACATTAATAACTTAATAATAACAAATACACGATCGCCCATCCCACAAAGGAGCGCGCGCTTGTGTTCACGGGAATCGCGCGATCGGGGGCCGCACGCGCACTGAGGATTTTTTCAATTGACGCTTTTTAAATGGTAAACATTACGCCAGTCTTGTTGTACGAGTGATGTTCGAGTGCCCGCATGTTATGCCTGTCCGAATTGGTATACTCGTATGTGTTTTAATTGTTCATTAGACATTTCGTGTACGGTACAAGTGAGTGGATCATGGATTGCGTTTAGCTAATTAACACATATTTATTATTTGACGGATGCGTGGTTCGCGTGACGGACATCTCGTAATGGTCACGACAAAACGATGCGTTATCTAATTTTGTATGGCAAGTTTACATTTTTAAGCTTAAATCATTGACATATACGTAACGTATACGTCAATGGCCTAAATAAAAAAAATCACGTGGTAGGTTCTGCAAACTTTGTCAATAATCAATTTTTCATGCATATGAAAGCAATCGATTTTATACCACAAAGGGAGTAAAAACGCATGTTGGTCGGCAGATAGTAAACGAGAGAGAGACTACAACTTACCTATTTCCGCGGCCAAGCAGCGGTGCTTGCCTTGCTGTATTTCTGTTTGAAGGCTAAAGGCAGGCAGAGAAGTTACTGGTATTGTGACTTGACGTCTTATGTCAAATGAGCTGTGATGATGATGAGGTGACACTAGCCACTTACCATCAGGTGGGCAGTCTGCTTGCTGTCTTAGTTGTATCAAAAGTGTCAACGGACGTTCGCAATACCGGAAACGTCACACGCGCGTTGCCGACCGTGTAAGTAGCCCGCGCATTATTTAGAGATCTCTCTTCTAGCCTTTTGAAGTACGCCAGAGAAGCTCGTTCATGCCGAAGCAGCCTCGTACGTGGCCGTTTCGGTTCCAAGTCGATCGGTATTGATATTGGCCCTGTGCATAGTACCGTGTGGCGCGGCGCGGCGATATCATCGGCGGCGGCGGCGGCGCCCCGAGCAAACAAAGCGAGATTAGCCCGAGCCGTGAGAACCCCGATAATGTGCACAGATTGACACCGACCAACTCGGTGATAAGACGCATGTAGGGTTGCCACTCAAATCAAATCAAAATAATCTTGATTCAATTAATTAAATTAAAAACTCCTTAGAATTGTGCAAATGTTTACATACCAACCCATTCGGAACGATTTTTAGCATCAAAATGAGCGCGTAATAAGTTATATCGTTACCATGCATAGTAACATTAGTTTACATAGTAATTATTTTTCAGTGAAACAGATTAACGCCAAGCATTGGTATTATTAAAAAATCAATTGATTTTGATAAAAAAAACTCTTTTAATAAGTTTTTTTACACGCTTTTTAAACTGAATGAATAGGCATATCTGCAAAACATTTTGAAACTTTTTTGTAGAAAGCCCTACATTTCTACATAAAGGAGCCTCTAGTGTAATGAAGCCTGAACGTTGGAACAGCGAGCGTTTTTTTATATCAGTATAACATAATTATGTTTGTAATTGCGGACGCGTCAGTGCAGTGACGATACGATTGACGAATTAATGATACGGGAACAGCTCATCGTGGCAATACACAGTAAACGAACGAAGGTCACAAAATTTGCTTGGCAGCCATAGAGTACCCGGTGACCGTTAAACGTCAACAATTTCTGCTACTTTAATGGCGTTAGATGTTGAAAAAATTACTAGCAAACATCGCCACGTTTTCAAGCGTTATTTTTAACACGTATAACGAAACAGACGTTAACACTAACATTAAATTAAAGGTAGCCCTAAAATTAAGACACATTAAACGCTAACCTTGATGGCCTAGAGTTTAAAAAGCTGAATGTATGTAGAACAAAGCCAGCATCACAATGCAATTTTCAGAGCGCAAATTAAAAGAACAACTTGCAAAACTATATTACTACATGTTGCGCAGGTGCATTATGCCCTTAAATCTAAATTCGGTAATGCATTGGTTTGGTGTCGTAGATTCTGAACTGCAATGATCACAAAGGCCGCTGTTGTGCTACCATAATATAAAGATTATGTTACCATTTTCAAATTCGGCATAGAAAAGTGACAGCCCTGGGCAAACATGAGAAATGCATTATGTGTAACGATATCCCCCACCAATTTGGTTGGTTCTCCAGTGACGTGTGATTGACATGGAATTGGAGTCAATAAGTTCATTCAATGGAGGTTCAGCGATTCGCCTATATTATTCGCCGTATACGACTATTATGTTTTCTCATCTGTATTGAAAGCGCCCCCATAATATTCAATATAAATTAATGTTATGCGTTAAAATATTTAATATTTGCACGTACGTATGATTCAAGCGAAGTTTTATCAAGTGTTTCTATGTATTAAAAGTTTTCACAGTCTGTTTCATCATGGGCTTAAAATAGCGCATACAAGACCATGCAGTATCAATAAATTAGATTGAGAAATCAATCTGAGACGGGAAACAGAAATAACTGACTACAACACCATGGCATTGGACACAAGGTCAACAACCATGCTGATACTACTTAAAATATAATAATATTATAGTATTACGCTTCGTCACCTACAAAATGGACCTAAAACATTAGACGTCTGTACCTCCATAATCAAAAATAGTCTACTAAAGGGTAAAAACCCAATGCACTTTTTAGCAAACTTTCAACAACAATAGAACAATTACCATAATATAGGTGAGGAGGGGAATATCGAAAAATATAATAATATGGATTCGCGTTAATACTGAATCACAGGCTAATCACGGACGAATTTGTAAAGCAAAACATTTATTTAACTAAAAACTGACCAAGTAAAAGTTGAATTCGCGCACCGAGGATTCTGAAAAAATTATCTAAGTGCATTACGCATTACTTGCTATGTACAGCCGGCTTCAAAGTACATGAGCATTTTTAAGCATTTTATTACCATGTCACACCAACTATTACTTTTTGTTTAGTATGGTTACAACTATATTGCATTGTTGATAGTTGGTCAGTGTGAAAGGGTAAGTAAAATGTTTATCTACTATTGAAGCCGGGCTGTACAGATTTTAACAGATTTCAGATTTTTTTCCTTCATACGTGCTATAGGATCTTGCTTCTTGCCAAATTTCATAACTCCAGGACAACGCGAAGTACCCAATAGGTTTTGATTCCCTTGTGAAATAGCAAAATTTGCGAAAATATGCGACATAAACGGTCATATCTTTTCATCGCGTTGACTAAGAGTACGTTCAGATTACAGGCGTTTAACGCGCGTTTTGCAAACGCGCGTTGACAAGTACCTACATGCATTCTGTTCGAGTCGTTTACATGCTAACGCGCGTTAACTCGAACAAAATGCACTGTACTTGTCAACGCGCGTTTTGCCAACGCGCGTTAAACGCCTGTCACCTGAACGTACGCTAAGGCGGCGAACTTTCTAATAAGTCAATGTGGGACACCCACCACTAGGGGTAGGTGGTAAGTTAGTAGTGGTAGTCGCAGTGTGGACCCTAGCACGCGCGTCCATAAGGGCGGGAAGAACACCGAGGGGGGTTAGTGGGTAGCCCCGGCACACTAGTCTAGCCAACGGCGAGTATGGTGCGGTTACGCATTACCCCCGAAAAAGGGGGGTAGGTGGTAAAAAGAGGGTTTGTAAATTAACAGACGGACAACAAAGTGGTCCTATAAGGGTTCCGTGTTTTCCTTTTGAAGTACGGAACCCTAAAAGAATGTAATGGTTTCCTACGTTATACTATGTGAACCAATCGTAGAGGAGAGCTCAAGAACAAATTAACTCATCCCATTCACTTTGTGAAAATTTATTCTTCAGCTAGACTTAATACACGCGTAGGTAATCCCAAAATACGACTCGTCCTGTTCTATAAAATTAACAGTATCACGTACTCAACAAATTACTAAGAACATACAATTAGGATTAGTCTGGCCAAACAGTTAGATTAATAATGATCATTTCACAACTGTACCTACACATGAATCTACCAACATCTATTTTATTGGCGGTCGTTCCAGCAATCGACCCGACGCACTCACATCCGCCATCGTAACAGAAACACCCCACGACGATAAAATCTTTATTGCGAGAGGCTTATCGTCGGAGTCAATTTTGGCATCATTACGATAATTTACGATGGCCGCCTAAATTAGGAGTGACTCACGAGCCCCCACGTAGAAAAATTGCAGCGACCGCAATGTGGGCAATTTAAATTCGCCACCGTACCATTAAAATGGGGTGAAATATGATCGAACAGCCGATAGCGGCTGGCAACCCTTACCCGTGGACGCATTCTGATAGCATAATTCTCGCGTTTGTCGTTCCGTTGCAGTCTCACGTGCAGCACGAAAACGAGACAGAGAATCGAATCTAAACGACACAAGAACGACACACTGTTTGCGACCGCGTTTCCGAGTACCGGCTCGGGCCGGTGTTGTTACATTGTTGTGTATTTTATTGGCAATTATCAAGACACTATAATGCAATCGACATCATCAGATTGTGTTAATAACTGTGTGTGTACATGCCAAAAGAAAAACACATGGCGCGTGTTTTTGACAAACAAAATGTTTTTTAATTTATCAGGGGGTGTATTATGTATGACGACTTAATTCCAGGCAGTTTTCTGAATTGTTATAATGCCATTCCTTTCTCTTTGTATAATGAGTAAAAGAAAGGCACTATAATAGCTATTCCGAAAACTGGCTGCAATTAAGATGTCACACACATACACGCCCTGATATCGATGCTTACATTTGCAACATTACAACTAACATTTGCAAGAGTGCAAGTATTAGTGCAAGAGTGCAAGTTTTTACTGCTAACATTTGCAAGAGTGCAAGTATTAGATTCGTTATCAGGTCAATATAAACATTGGCAACATTCCACATGATGCTATATGAGCGCTCCACATTCTCGCGAGAATCTCGCGAGAACGCGAGAACAACACGAGAAGCGTGAATGTGGATCCGATTCGCACGTTCTCGCGTAGTTCTCCGACTTTTGTCGGTTTTTTGGCGCGAGACAAAGGCGCGAGAACTATATTGAGAACCTTGTACCAGGGTTGGAAAAATCATGATTTTTTAATAAAATCATTTATTTATTGAATTTATTTCATGATTTATTGAATAAATCCTAATTTATCATGATTTTTTTTATTTTTTCGTTTTTATTGTTACTAATTTTAATAAGTAAGCAACTATTTTGCGGAAACGAAAGAGGAAGAGGATAAATTAAATATTTACCCAGTTCTGAGGCAACTATTTGGAGCGATAGCCTCCTCAGCATCAGTGGAAAGTTTTTTTTTTACATTTGGCATTGTTCACTCGAAATTACGTAACAGACTAGGGACCAAAAACCTGGAAAATTAGTTTTTTTAATCAAGAATTACAATAATGACACTGAAATATGAAATATCTGATTTACTCGGAAAATAGATATTCATAAAAATACATTTTTCTTCACAAAAATAAAGAATTTTGATTTAATCACTGATTTTGTGCCAACCCTGCCTTGTACCTTCTCGCGAGAATCTCGCGAGAAGTGTGTACCCAAGAAGTTCTTGCCGAGGTTCTCGCGTACTTCTCGCGTAGAATTTTGCCGAGACTCTCGCCGAGAATCTCGCGATAATGAAGAACGCTCAATAGATTCGGTCGGAGCTTGATGATAATCAACAAGTTAGCTTGGTGATTCTGGTATATATGCTACTCTATCGGGCAAAATAATGGTTTTGAATGCCATATGTATAGTAACCTCCCATTCAAGCTCTACATTTACACAAAGAGAACGCCACTATTACGAGCGACATAAGAACGATCCAAAAGTCAAACAGTATAGCTTGACAAGGAGCTTACTGTACCTTCATATACAGATAGTCTAGCTAGATTAACACATAATTTAACAGCTTCGAATGTGGCGTGCTGTAGCCGTTACTTTTCTGTATATTTTAAAATAACATTTTATCTGTTATCTCTTCTTCCTTCCAAATGTGCGCCGAAGAACTGCAACTCTAAGGGCACTTCGATATTTCGACCGCTTTGCTGTCTGACTTAAATGAAGACCTTTCTGCAATAAATAATTGGGCTAGCTATTTCCACCCACCCAGATTCCGTAACCTAAAATAATTCGATTTTGCACCGCGGCCTCTTGACTTATAAACACAAAAGGTAAGCGTATGAACATAACAAAAAGAAATCAATCAACATTTCACAATGGAGGAGAATTTTTCATAGCTATTCACCTAGCGCCATCCCATCGAACAACAAAGGACCTACATCAACTCGACGTCCGTCGGGAGCGTATTAACATAGAGACAAAACATTTGACGCTATTAATCACTATAAAACCCGACAAAGGATATGCTAATATTGTCGTTTTCCAATAATGCCCACTCGCCAACTGACGGAGTCCCACGTAACTTATTTGGATGTCGACAATGGAGCTGCTCGGAGTGCAGTTGCACAGCGTAACTAACAAGTGTTACTGTACTCGGTGTATAGTATTGGTATTGGTAACGAGGCGCCGAGTAATGAGGGTAGTTGCACAATATAGAGAACGATACAGTAGCCCGACTCAGGCGTGTCCTTGAAATTTATACCTAAAGCTGAACTGGGCGCTAGGGTTGGTGCCTACAAGAAAATCGGTGAACGGATACGTACACGTGGAACGTGGAGCACAACAATCGCGGCCGGCGCTCGTCGTGACACTGCGTTGCTATAGGGCTTATTTTACTTATATCACACCCCGGACACTCCATACAACGTTCGCAAATCAATTACCTATTACTACTACTTAAACAAATGACGTTCGTACACGCGCAAATGTGTGCGTGGAATCTAGTAGGGCTGAGTGAGCGGTTATCAATCGCAATGACGCGGGAAGTGCAGCGACTGCCTTCTCTTTCACCCGCATAGCGCTGTCTCTGTTATCGCCCGGCGCTCGCGTCTACTCGTCCGAGCGATCGCGCGCGCCCTTGTTTACTTGTCAGTGATGTCTACAGGGAAGTGCCGGGTAGGACGAGGTATTTGAAATGAGTGCGAGGAGGTGAGTGGCCGTTCTGTACGTAGTACTATTATCTATTCTGTGCCTAAAGCTGAACTGGGCGCTAGGGTTGGTGCCTACAAGAAAATCGGTGAACGGATACGTACACGCCGCGCGTGAGCGGCGCGGCGTGTACGTGGAACGTGGAGCACAACAATCGCGGCCGGCGCTCGTCGTGACACTGCGTTGCTATAGGGCTTATTTTACTTATATCCTAGTTAGGATCCTAATTAAGCATACACTGCCTTCTTTGAGCTCATTTTTAGCAAGTGATTCAATCAAAATAAGCAATGTATGCTGAATTAGGATCCTAAATAGGATAAGTGTAATAAGCACTTAAGTCGTTCAGAGCATACTTGGCGGCCGTGTAAACGACGTTTTCATCCCCCCATCTCGGAAAGAGTATTTTTGCTATTCGATATCTGATCGCCAAAGCGGTTTGTATCCGCTTGAGGTTAAAGTAAATTTGAATTTAGAACATCGCGTGTATTAGGTATGTGATTTCAAAACATCATAAACCTATTTACTTCCATCTCCATGGTACCGATTTTATTACACCGAAATAAAAGTATCTTGTGGTTGTAAATGTTTTATTTTGCATTTAGTCATTTCCTCGCTGAGGCGGGATGAAAAGTTACGTGTTGCACTCGAGTGCAAAGATTTTTCACCTTGTGCTCTTTCGATTCCCTCGCTAACGCTCAGGATTCTAGGATTTTAGAATCCTTCGCTTGCTCGGTCATTAAACTTGAGCACGCGGTTAAAAAGCAACTTTGCACTCGTGTATAACAAATAACTATTGTATGTGTGCGTGCGCCGATTCGTCCCTTTATATGGAGTCAAAGTACTGTTCGTTCTCTATATTGTGGTAGTTGCGCAGACCACCTCAGTTAGACCGGTGATTCTGGCACGCACGTGATGCGATTGTGACGATTGTCCATTAGCAACGGCGCACGATCCCCGTCGCGGTATGGGAACACATCGCATCGCACGGTCAACTCGTTCACTATTTGCTTATACGCGCACACGCAAAGGACTACGCGCAAGTTATGTGCATATTATTATACTGACATTAAGATCAACGAGGTGAAGGATTGCGAATGGAACGTTATCATACATCAATGTTGGAGCGAACGAATAAATCTCAACCAACATAGTAACGTACGCCTCGTAAGTAACCCTCAAAAAATTTAAATGTATTCGTTTAAATATTATTATAAAGAGGAAAGATTTGTATGTTTGTATTTTTGTTTGTAATGAATAAATTCAAAAACTACTGAACCGATTTAAAAAATTCTTTCACTAGCAAAATGCTAAATTATCACTCAGTTTTTCCTCCGGGAAAATATAGTATTACCGAGGGAACAAAAGAAAATAACGCGAACGAAGCTGCGAGCGGTGAGCTAGTGGTAGTGATATACAAGGTGTTTCAATTCAAAATAACCAATAAATAATCAATTCTTTATCGAAAACTCATTGTTAGAATGTGTTTACACGTAATGTCATTCAACCCAAAATTTTCATGTAAATCATAGTATCATCATCATGTCTATGATTTACATGAAAATTTTGGGTTGAATGACATTACGTGTAAACATATTTTACATTACAAACATAGTTTTCGATAAAGAATTGATTATTTATTGGTTATTATGAAACACCGTGTATAGTATACAAGGTTATTTTTAGTTATGACAAAAAATTTGTGTGCTTGTTCAGACAAGCAAACTGAACAACTTTCACTATGACACCTACTTTGAAATCGCAAAAAAAAATCAGCTGTTTCATACATTTAGGTTCAGTGAATGTTGAACATTTGTATGGAACAGCTGATTTTTTTTGCAATTTCGAAGTTGGTCCCATAGTGAAAGTTGTTCAGTTTGCTTGTCTGAACAAGCACACAAAATTTTTGTCATAACTAAAAAATAAACTTGTATATGCAATATTGGTTCCTCTTGACACCATGCTTGGTGTGTGTTCATCAAAGAACTAACAAAACATACAACAAACTACAAATATATATATATATATAAGAGATACATACTGGCTAATTCAAAATATAGAATGTGAATTCGTCCTTACGCCTTACATATAATCAAAGCCATGAGCAACCGAGCAATAAAAAATAGTATAATCATTGTGAATAACATACACATTGAAAAATGCCATCTAAACTATGTTGACGCTACAGAATTCATTTAAATATTGTTAACAATGCAAGGTCTACATATTTATGACAGCATGCGACAACTATGTATGTACCTATATCGAAAGGTAAACTGACCTTCTCCTCCAACCGCATAGATACCTTCCGCTCATACAAACTGGCCATACAAGTAAGCATGCAGGGCAAGAAGCATCATTAATTTTAAAACCCACAGTCCTGGCGCCACATTGTTAATACACCCATTTGACATTGTATCACCGCCACATTATGTGAGGACGATGCTGGGGTGTGTTTTTTTTCCAAACTCTTCTAATATTGTGCATCATTTGTCACTATGACTCGTTCTTTACGTGGGGGCAGTACCGCGATTGTTCGATATGCAGTTCGGTGGAATTCACGAGCGGAGAGCGGGCCGTATTATTTGAATATTTATATATACGTAGTCATTTTCTGGACATGGCCCGTTTCAGCCATGGGACCACTGTCAGACGTAAACCTACTCCAAACATGATTTTGTAGTACTGACAAAAATTAACACATATATGATCAACAAATACTCGTTTTGAAAATTTTAAGTACTGAAATGTCACTAAATTGTGCTCGGTGTAACTCTATTTGTGAACCGAAGTAACAAGACACCTCATTTTTCCTACGTCGCAATGCAGTGAATTTCAAGTAAACTATATGCATCAATAAAAGTGACATAGGTTGAAGGTCCTTCAAAAAAACGTATTTTAATGTCGCTTATGGCCGGTACACACTTTGTTTAGTGTTTAGTGCGAGTGGCTTGTTTAGTGGTAAGTGTTTAGTAAAAAACACGTTCGGACAGCTTCTGTTTAGTGTTAAGTGTTTAGTGTTTAGCGAATAGGAACGCGTTCTATTTTTTCTGCGAGTCGCCCCTCCCGTTCTCCCGCCTTCACCCCTCACTTGCAGCTAAACAGTCACTAAACACGTCTGGACAGATCAGTTTAGTGTTTAGTCCATATAATGAACAAATAAACTAAACACCGTTTACTAAACAGTGTATGGACAGCACCTACTAATCACTTAACACTAAACAGTCTACTAAACACTAAACACTAAGCACTTAACTAAACAAAGTGTATACCGGCCATTAGACATTGTGAAATTGGCCCCTGCAGTATGCAAGCACGAACGAAATCAAGGAGCTTATCTTTCAAAAACGCTGCCTCTTACCTTTAACCCGACCGCCGTTAAAGACGACAAAATAGTGGATGCAGCATCCATTACGCCACAAGTTTGCGTGATTAATGCGGAGCACTTCGCGCTCGAACGCACGGAGCGACGACACCGCGTGAGAACCGACATTGTCATACAATGTTATACGGTTATTGAATAATGTCGGATGTCGACTTAATGGCGCCGCTTTGTACACATGCAGGCTATCATTAGCGCGGGCTTTCGGTGTATTGTTGTCAAAAATTCAACTGTTCCCGTTCGAAGATAAAAATCACAAACACAGTGACACAGATTGCGAAAGATACATTTTTTTTAATTGCGACGTTTGTGTACGAACGTCATTATTTGGCGTAGCAACCTTGAGGGTATTCTAGACTGAACTTGGCAATATAATCATTCAGCATAGTGCATCAGACGCCATTAAGCAATCGATACTAAACACAGACCGTCTTATTACAAAACATGGCATAAGCTTAGTCCTGGATTATACCAGGACGATGTTGACGTTGTCTCTTTCCCTATATTTATTAAGCGCACTAGGTTTAAACCAAGACTAACTTTAGACCAGGTTTTGTAATAAGGCCGAGAGAGACTGCGGATCTTGACTGTGTGTGACTATGAAAACAAAGTCTGTAAATATTATTGTTATGGCTACAGAACTCCATAAAAGAACCAACATCACACATTGTCAAACTTTTCGCTTTGACTGAAACTACAGCAATATAATCAATATTGTACGAAGTCGAATTCGTAAATGAAAAACATAAAATATTCACATCCACTGTATTAAACACAGGATAAACGCACGCAAAAGTGCCATTTAAACAATAAAAAAACGTTGTGTCCGAAAAACCCAAAAGGAAAAGAACTGGTTTCAAAATTCTCTATCAATAAAACAGAATCGCTTAGTGTTGTAAATTTTCCTTGAAACGCCCTTGACAGAGTATAATAATGTATATTAATGCAAACGCATCTAAGTATTGACTAGTATTATGTAATCTGTGATATTAACTATGCTGTTTGTTCTATTAATATACCGCGTGAGTACGCCAAAGATACTTCGGACACTGCATCATTTGTCGTTTATGCAATATTTTTCAACATCTGTCCAAAAAAGAATACACCTTTATAAACTTTGGGATTTAGCCCTGCAGATAATTATGATCTAGAATCCAACAGTAATTCCAGAACAGAAAAATGTTGAGTACCTACTGTCAGAACATTTCGGAAAAAAGGAAGATTTCAACGGTCAACAAGTTCTAATGATAGAAATCTCATCAACTAGTGAATATTTGAACTGAATAAGCTTTTGTAGACTGATTTCACAGTGTCACCGTAGTTTATGAAAAGACGAGAACTAGGATGTCTAAGGTTTGCAAGTTTTGCAGGCGAACTGCTTCTAATGTCCCACACATTAGCAAAAAAGGTTGGTAGCACCTAAGGAACCCCACACTTTGTCCGGCGATAACGTATAACAAGAATACACGTGATGTAGCTCCCGCTCATCCCGTAGAAGTAGTAAGAGCCGATTAAAGACTGGTTCACACAGATCAGTAAAGTCTCAGTTCTGGCACAGTACTGCCACAGTGATAATTGTCCTTTATTAGTTCTATGAGCCCTTTGACGTCACGGACACTATAAGGTGTGGTTACGTTCATAGAGAAATTATGAAACACGGACCTGAAAAAAAGATGGACGGAACGTTGTTGAATCAAGAGTGAAGATATTTGTTTTAAGTCCACGGTATAAAAGAATAATTTTCACTGTGCTCGAACCGTGACTTCACTGACCTGTGTGAATCAGCCTTATGGGTGTCAACTGCAATTATAGCGCCGCGAAGACGTGGAAGACTTGAAACAAAACCGTACACCAAACGGTCTGCTCTTAGGAGAGATCCGTAGCTCTGTACCCAGCAGTGAAAGTATATGGGTTGATACGATGGACTTAAGCGACTGGCAAAAATATATTCATTAGTTATCCAGACACGAAATCACTTACACATACGAGCACCAACGCCATCAAATCGGCGGCGCTACCGCCTGACACATAGCGATTAACGATGGCGATAGCGAGTGACTCGCTATCGTTTTAATCTCACGATTATGCTACGATAGGCAGTACGAAATCACAAGATTAGAGAGCTAATCGAGCTACGAGTTTCCTAACTCGTGAAATTAAAACGATAGCGAGATCGCTATGAGTTAGGCGGTACGGCCGCTGGTCGGGCGCACAAAGCCCCGCGAGAAGCTACTCAAAACAGAAGCGAAGTAACCCTCCTTGTGCCGCGGAGATAATAATTGTCCAGTACACTCAAGTTTTAACTGCCTCGCCGTCTAGACCGGACGCTCGGTGGACAATTAATTTGTCTGGCCGACTACTTAGGCCGGTCTTGGGTCATATTGAGAGCGGCGATTGAATTATTCCAACCCTCCATTCCGGCCGGCCGGCCCGCCGGACTTCAGCTAAGACCTCGTTGCGTTGTTATGGGTGAATAATTTCGAATGAACATACTCTTACAATAATGACAGTGATGCTGTTGCCAACACGAATAATGAGGTGTTCATTGCGAATTTTACTGATTACAGTAATATTGTAATGAGTTGGGAAATGAATCTGATTATTGAAATTAAAGATGCACGCGCATGACAGAGACTACGCGTTTTACTAAATAGGCATTTTAGTGTTAAGTATAATAAACTATTGAAAGGCATCCAATAAGCCTGACATGACATGAAGCCAACAACATGCTTTCAATTTAATTCCTGACTTCAGTGGCATTGTTGGTGGCAATTAGTGGCATTAAATATTAATTACTTCTAGAGCAAACTTAGCAGCTGTAGTCACTGCTTTAAGACATTATTTTTCAATGCTCGACCCATTAACGCGTATTAAGAATTATGATGCAGGCGTCTGTAACATTAAATATATGTGAAGGTACCGTGAGCTGTGCGGTAATCATATACATTTTTCATGCGCATTTTTTATTTCATCGAAGAATTGGACGTTTGCACAAGTGCAGCCCACACTCACTACGTCTCATGCGAGGGCCTTCAGTAGTGCTCCCTAGTGAGACAACATTTGACCATATAAAAGTATGTATAATCTTTTTGGTATACTGTACCTCGAAAAGAAAAAAACGGAACCCTTATTGGATCACTTCACTGTCCGTCTCTAACAATACACAATTGGAATTAGGTGCGAGTAAAACCAAGTAATTTTGTTAAAACTTGATCGCCAACTCGTAAAACGCATAATATCTTGCCTTAAGACAAAAACCCATTAAATTTACGCTTATAGGATCCAGCGGTAACATCGCTTATAAATTAGAATCTGTCCCTCGACGACATACGTTGGGCCATTTGGATTTGTATAGCGAAGCCGATCCGATTGTTTCGACATACATTTATCATGCATACAAACTCGGCGCTCCTGTACAGACAGCGCAGTACGCGCGATACGGCGCGCAACATTATCGTCATTGAGACAAACAATGTGTAAGCATAGTAGACGCAAACCAGTAGATAAAGGCAAACTTTAAAAATAACGGAATAAGCAACTTAAACGGCAAGGCACGATCGCGCGGTTATACTTAGAGGGAGATCGAGGGAGACTCAGTACTAGTGTTCTGGGTACCTCTATCTTTTCTATTTCTGCCGATAAGCAGCGGTCCTTGCATTGCTGTTTTCCGGTTTCAAGAAAAGACAGGCAATAGAATTACTGGATTCTCCGACTTGACATCATCAAATGAGCAGTCTGTCAGTCGGTATATGAAAAATGTCAGACACTAACACGTCAGGCTTTAGGTATACTTGCAAACCGAAAGGCGTCGCTATTACAAGCGACACAAGAGTGGTCTCAAGGTCAACATGTAAAGTCTGACGTATTACCGTGTTTGCCTACCCGCGGTGCGTGCACAATGGCGCTCGGTGCGTAACTGCGTATGTTATGTATGAAGACAATCTACTAGTTGGCCTGTACTATGGTACAGGCAGCCATCCCCCGCGGTCGACGCGGCCCCTGTCATTATCAGGCGCAACCTCAATCTGATAAGCCGACGACAAATTGCTTCGTGTCATCGATAATACCGTTTAGTTAATGGTTCGCGAAATTGAACTCTAGCTCATTTTTAATCGCATGTCCTCAGATTTTTGTGACGCGAGCCCAACCGAAAGATCTTATTTTTGTCGGCTTCTTTTATATAATATAACAGTAGCAACAGTGTAGTGGGTCTATCTACACTGTAGATAGACCTTTTAATGTTATTGGTGCGTTGCCTTACATTTATATTAAATGAAAAATTAAACATTTTAAAAAACCCACGACGACAGATCAGATCTGATCAGAGTAATCGTTGCAATCCAGAAGGATAAAATAAATTTAAAACCCCGACTTTAATGTTTTTATTCGTAAAGATTAGCTATGCAGTATAATATTGCAAAAGATAGGTATAGGTAGTACACATGTTTACATACAACTTATTAATGTAGTTCAGTACAAATATAAGAAGTCCATCGTCGAGGGCTACCATTGCTATTGATAATCTAATTTGAAGTATCTATGCCACATACGTAATTATATTACCTCTAACTGTCGAAACACAACAATGTTTTATATTTATAAGCATTGTTATTATGGCGACAAACTTATATAAGACGGTGGTAGCTAGCTAGGCGGGTTCAGAAGCTCTACCCCCCAACCAAAGCGGAAAAACTTCTGCCCGCGTGCAGAGTCGAACCTCAGACCTTCAGAGCCCTACTGGGTGGTCTCGATCACAAGACAGACCACTGAGGTGGTCAAAAAGCCTATGGGCCTATCTCTTTACCTTATTCCAATAAAATTGATTAAGTTAGCAGTTTAGGTGCAAAAGCGTAACAGACAAACAGACAGAGTCACTTTCTCATTAATCTTTTTTATATTGCAACTAAGTGGGCAAGCAAGCAAACCTTCCACCTGATGGTAAGTGGTAACAGTCACCTATAGTACATGTGGCTCGTGTGAGATTCGCAGTGAACCACAGTGTACGTTGCCAACTTGTGACATCAGTGTAAAGTCACGGTACCCAATAATTTCACTGCCATATCTTACCCTTCAAACCGGAACACAGCAATGCAAGCACAGCGATCCCTCTTTCCCTTGGTTACGTTACGCCATAGCCTGAGAACGTCTTTACCGATTTCATTCATATCTTTTTAGGTTTTCCATAATACTTTGTACTTGGTTCTTATGAAAAGAAAAGTTAGGAAAAATGCGTAGAAAGTTTTGAAAATTCGGGATTAACGACTTAAGCTTTGCGCGTTTGACAGCTTTGGCGCTTTTGACTGAACTATGTCCGTCGGGACAGCTAGTTTTATATAATTAAAATATTCTTTATTCAAATAAGACTCTTTGAATCGTCCAAATATTTTATCTACCTACCACTCATTCATATATTAGTAGAAATAGAAATGTTAAAAAAGTTGAAAAAAAAGCGACTACTGTTTGAGCTATTCTGCTGCGTAGTGTATAGGTCTCGCTACGACGGACGCGTGGTGCGTAGGACGTAACCTTTCACCGGGGACACGAAAGCCCAGCCAATGAATGAATGAATGGCGGCTTCTCAATAATTCATTGTTTTTGGCGTGGAACAATCGGCCATTACAATAACAAAAGTGCCAGACTCAGGTTTCTTACAGAAAACAATGGCTTCAGACGCCGCAGCAGGCCTGCGCGAGTTATATTGCTTGAAAACTTTTAACATTTGACATCTTATTACAATGCTTTTGTCTTTACCCTTGACCCCATGTGGACAATGTTGCAACGTCTTATGTGATATGTTATTCAAAGTTGTTTGACGTGATATTATTGACGAAGTAGCGAAATTCAAAATCATTGCAAAATTTATCCATCTGTATGCCAAAAATTCGAATCTCATGCAATGTGGTACAAAACCTTGTCCTATGATTGAGTCACATACAATACTTTACTTCCTTCACCGGTGGGAAACTACAAGGCACAGACGTCGGACCTCTATATTACCTACTTCTGCCGCAAAGCAGCAGTGCTTACGTTGCTTATTTCACGTTTGAAAGATTAAATCACACAATTTATGACTAACAATACTGAAAGCCTCGATCGAAGCTATACTAAAGTAAAATCACAAATTAACACTTCATATAAGTATGTATATCAAATCATAATACAACAGTTTCAACAGCATTACTTATACATGAGGGCGTCCTTTGGACATTACGTCGGATCGTATCCATATGGATCAGTGCCCGGAGTGGACGAGTATAATTTGGTGGGACTGCAGATATTAGATCTGCAAATTGGTCGTGTTATCTCCCACCCTCGCTGAGTAGGGTCGCAAAAATGCTGGCCGCTAGTGGGAATGTCAATCTTATTTTTTGGGTAACTGCCAAATAAACCGGGAGATTTAATTGAGATTTTAACTTCATTTGCGATGCGAGGGTTAAGTAAGAGTGCTCGGCACGTAAACATAGCAACCCGTTATGATATCGCTAAACCTAACAGACTGGTAATAAAGCGAGCCATGCCAGACATAATCATATCTTAAATAGTAATAGTAGATTAAGCACCAAGGGGATAACGCAGTGTTGTATGTGACGGGCGGCATATCGAATTCTGAGAGAAATTAAGGATTTTTATTTTTATTTATTTATTGATTTTAGGAAGACTATCGACTATAATATTTAACACATAGAAAACTTCGTACATCGCTACAAAGTCATTTACAAGTCTCCACTGTTAGAACTAAAGTAAATAACAAAATTACCTACTATATTTAACTTAGATCTAAGAATACATTTCTATAAATATAAATTAATTGTTCATAACAAATTAGTGGCTAAGAACAAATGCACATTGCTATTCAGATTTTATTTATTTATTTACGTATATAATGAGTATGAGTATGCCTACTATTATAAATTAAGATATTGGGATTCATTAAAAAATGTGCTGCTGGATGCTGTAGTTAAGTCCGGAACGAAGTGGGGACACTTTTATTTATCCTCGAGGAACATACTCTACTTTGTGCACCTACTGTGAGGTTGAATAAAAAAGGAATTATAAATTCAATAAAATGTAAAGTTTATAAAATTAATAATAAAATGTTATGTTAGAAACATTAGTCCGATGCAGGTGGTGTATAAACAATATTAAATTGAAGCACCTTGATGGCATTATAGCATATTTATTTGTGTTTGTTATTATTATAAGTAACATGTTTTTAAGCATTATAGCATATAAAGAAGTGTTCGATATTGTAACATAAATTTCTCTACAAGAAATTTCTAATCAGGTTCCTACTGCCATCTAGTGACATTTACATGTATTAGTTACCTTTTTTTTATCTAAATTCAGAAAACATTGAACGCGCCTTGGGTTATAATAGTTTTATGTATATCGTGTCTTTGATTATTTTCAAATTTAGTTCAGGAACTTTTAATTCAATAAATATCTATAGTTTACTTCGTTTCTTTTATCTATGTTTATTAGTCTATGTTATCTCGGAATAGTTAGTCTGTGGACTGGCCAAGCCGAGACAGCCATATTTTCTGTTTTGACGTTGACGGTCGAACGGAGGCTAGGTTGCGGAGTGCGTTATCGATCAAATCGTGCAAAGAACCTGTATCATATAGTTAAATAATATTAGTGATACAAAGCAGACCTTCATATCCTCACCACTGATTGGCGGCCGTAGGCTAAAATTAGTGAGCCCACTAATATTGTGTTCCCTTGGATAAGATAAAGAAAATTATTTTGTCGGCTTTGCCGGATTAAACCACATATTTTGACACTTTACTCGTTTTATTGATCTCTTTAATAATAAACAACCTTAAGTAAAGATAACTCAAAAAACAAGTATCACAATATATTGTAAAATATTTTGAACACAACACAACTATAAAAAATCAAATCGTTGTAATTAACAAATTTCTTTATGCTATAAATATTATAGGAAGTTAGTAAATCGTAAGCAACATTAATTGATGGACAGAATTAATATTGACAAAGAAGTCAACCGTTGAAATAGCAAATAATACCGAAGCACAATATTTATATGTTGATATTGGTGACTGTACACAATTTATCATAGGTCTTAGGTTGGGTCAAATGTATGATATGTCTGTTTGTTCTCAAGTCGTGACTTTGTATTTGTGTGATTGATTGTGTGTTATTTATTATGTACCTACATCTAGCCGCTATCTTGAATTAATATCACTTGATGATACTCCGGTACTTTGAGCTGGACGATTGCCATGATTATTTCTATTTAACTGCTTTTTTTCATAGACTTCCAGTAATGACAAGATAGGAAAAATGTTGTAAGGTATATTTATCTATGTAGTATGACAGTACTACCCAGAAAAAAAATATTTTAAAAATACGTTTGAAAGTTCACGCCATCTATATAAAGTGAAATTATTATAAAAGTCGCTCTTTTATGTATTTCTTTAAAATTCGTTTTCTAGACGATTAAAAATAAAATGAATAAAAAATATAATAAAATAAAAACAGAAAAGTCTTAATTTATTAATTTACAATTATTCCAACTATATTTTTTCATCAAATACAATTAAATATAATCTTCAGGGCACAACAAATTTTCACAGGGAGCTAACTTCCATTAACAAAATGAGAGAAATTTTTGGGGCAATAAGTATTTTCCAAGGTTGAGGTGAAATCAACAACTCCCTGGCTTTGGCGTGGACTTTATTGGTTTTTTAAACAGTATATTTTCGTTCGAGGAATCGTTGCAGGAAAATCCTCGTTTTCCTATAATTCGTAGTAGCTGCACGTCAATTCCCCCGATCTATGAGTTCAGTAATGTCCACTATACAACAACATAATGGCTCTACTGGCCCTCGTGAACGTGCGCTATTTGTGTATGAATATCACATCACCATATTTTGATACATAACTAGCTTTCCGTTTGTAGCTTCGCCCGAGTTATTTTCATTTTTCCCGTGGTAATATTATTATATTTTCCCGTAGGAAAAACAATTCTGTAGCCTATGCAACTCAGCGATAGTGTAGCATTCTACTGATGAAAAAAAGTAAATACGGTTTAGTACTTTTTGTTTATTCATAACAAGCAAACATGCAAAATAGATGGGCAGTTTGCTGAGGTATGCCAACTTAGCTGTATAAAAAAAAGTTGCTAGTGCCGGTTTAGTGGGTGTGCTCCGCACACTGAATACAATGACTTTACTAGTCAGACTGTCCACAACACCCTCACTTCAAAAGTCACCTGCTTTATTAACAGCCTGACTTGTGAAGTACCTCCTTTTTAAATGTGAGCGCACTCAGGCAGCATTCAGCGTTCGTAATTAAGCATCAAGTTGGCAGCTCTTAAGTGACTAGTCGCAAACGCCTTTCCATAGGCTATGATAGCCACACGTTAGCTGGGGCGTATGATTGCTCGCCGCCTAAGTGTTGCGAGAAAAAAAAACAATATAATTTTACGAGTCCAATTTCTCGCGCATTGCCGCATTCAAAGCAATAAAACGCACAACCTACCGCCGCCGGCGCCGCCATCATTATCAGCGAGCGAACAGGAGCGTCGATATCTCGAAGATCTGTAATCGCGCGCGTGACTAGACGCGTGCGTTGCGTGGCACACTGACCGAGTTGAGGCGCCTGCGCGTATGACGCAACGCGGCGGCCGGCGACAATCACGTGACAACCGCGCCGCCTTATCACTACCTACCTACCTACCGATAGGCATCCACTAATAGAGCGTGCTAAATCCGACAAGCGCCATGGTGTTACCAGCGCACGTTTTATTCTTGGTCGTCGGCTTGGCAATAACCGCTGGGTAATTGTGAAACGCGCGGGAAACTACGTACATGCTGCACGCGTGACGTAACGCGCGCCCAGAGCGGCCGCCGCCGCCGTGCTCGTAAAGCCGGTTCATTCATTTTATGAAATTGAATGCAAAGCGAAACATTTTTTTGTAGTGGGCCAAGCAAATAACTCCACCCCACCTGATGGTGAGTGAAAGTGGAGACCAGGAGTCCAAATGCTGAAATAATAATGTCCTCCTAACCGATATTCGGTCACGGCGGCCAATCTCAAGAGAGAATAGCCATCTGCGCAGGAGATATTACAGTGCACAAGTGACTGCGCAAACGCAAGTGCACTCTCTATTCCTTCACTCGCATAGTCCGATGGGGACGGTTTGCCAACACGATCGGGGCGAGATCAGGCGCAGAACCCACTACTTAACGTTCCGAAACACAGAGGAGCTCAAGTTATTTCGTATTTTGGTCACCAATCATAGGACTGACCACACCCAACGTTGCATAACCTTAGCAATCGTGCGCTGAGCGCATGCGCCAATATGCCACCAAGGTCCTCCAATCCTCCAATTCAATGCGTCACCAAGCTCAGCAAATATCCCTTTGAGTAAATTAACAAATATTGCGATTTAATCCATGCATCCTGACAACTTTTATAATTATAATTTACTAGCCTTTGCCCGCGGCTTCGCTCGCGTTAAATTCGGGGTAACACCGAAGATTTAAAAAAAAAATAAGGTAGGTAGGTATTTTTCGTTGGTAACAAAGAGTCTGTGTACCGATTTTTAGCTTCCTACCTTGAAAACTGCAAAAAGTCCCATATAAAATTTCACCCCCTCTTTTAAGGGGTTGGGGGCAGATTTCCAAAAAAAATGATGCACGATTTTTTTGTTAGTCACAAATAGTTCGCATACCAATTTTTAGCTTTCTACCTTGAAAATTGCGGAATGCTCCATACAAACTTCCACCCCCCATTTTAGGGAAGTGGGCGGTTAAAGAGACAAAAAGTAGCCTATGTCACTCTCCATCCGTTCAACTGTCTCCACTTAAAAAATCACTTCAATCCGTTGCTCCGTTTTGCCGTGAAAGACGGACAAACAAACACACACACACACACTTTCCCATTTATAATATTATATATATATATATATATATTATATAAGTATGGATAATTATACCGTTGAGTGAATATAACCCCGTATATGAGAGAACACATTAATCAATACCAATATATTGTACATAAACGTAAAAATTGAAATGAAAAAAAAACACTGGAATATAACAGAAAGAAAAAAGAACAATTGAAAGGTATTTAACAAATACCAAAGGAAACGCATAGCATAGATCATTTTTGCAACATCCCTTCTTAGAAGACCAGCGCCTACCTGCAGCTCTCGGTGTTCGGAGGAACGAACGGCTATTATACGCAAACGCCACAATGGCAACTTGCGTCACCATCCCAACAGATAACCGGGAACTTTCCCAGAACACCGGCGAGTCGTACATCAAACAATTGCGCGCTTCATACTTTTGTTACCAATAGCTTCGCCTTCGGCCAAGGAGATTTATAAAACGGACAAACTATTCCGGTCTATTTTTAAACGGATTAAATCTAAGGCGAAGACTACACCTACATCATAAATCATAATTCAAAGTTAAGATCCGTATTGACGGATCACAATACACATTAGCAAGGATCACGACAAACACTATACGTTTACACTAAACAAAAACTATATCACGTACATAGGTTGGGTTGCGATTAAAGAGCTTCTGTATATCTTTATATCCTATGATGACATAGAGATAGTGACTTCTTCACTACATACAACCCACTGCTGAGCACGGGCCTTAGGACATAAACTGGAAGTAAGAGAGCGTTGACACCTACGAAGAGTCCATACATTTCTCCCACGTATGTGTAAACTCTGGAATGAGCTCCCAGTTGCGGTGTCCTGAACACTACGATATGTCCGACTTCAAACGAGGCTTAAAACAAGAACTTCTCTCAAGGTAGGCTGTGACCGAGCTGTACATTGCAGATGTCCATGAGCGATGGTTACCAATCACCCCCAAGTGACTGGGTCATCTGCTACCGATGGCAATAAAAAACACTAAGACGACGTGCTCAGTAAACATCACGAAATAAAATTCTGCCGATCACAATGTAAAGATATTGAACGTGTAGCATTCGCCTTAGTCGAGGCGCCCTAAATATAGTCCTTGTATCCCGAGGTGATAAATTCGCGAACACAACCTTGAATAGACAGATCCACATGGAAAATTGGCACAGGCGTCCAGAAACCACATGTCGCGTCACTCGAAGGAGCTATACATTTAATCGATCACGTAACAGCGGAATTTTTCACAATTCCGAGTCTCGTCCACGGTAATTCTGTCATTGCCGGACTATAAGGAGACTCTAAATACGACGCTCGTTAGACCTTGGCGAATAAAAAGGCAGATTATATCGACGTAATAAAAATACTACATTGCCTCGGGAAAGAACGACGACGAAAATTGTTGCAACTGGTGTTTTACACACGCACTATGGTGATGCGAGCAATGTTAAATTGTTCACATTTGAGGATACGGATAAAATTATCTTCACTATTTGCTAATATGAATGCGAATACGAATGTTGGGTTTTTAAATAACACGCACGCACGTAAAAATTTCGACAGATTGAAAACAGATCAAAGTTTTGGTCTCGAAGTTAGCTGTATAACGCAGTGAGAGCTGAAGTTGAAGTTAGCTGTACAACGCAGTGAGGCATGCTTTGGTGACTCTGATGACAGCACGTGAAAATGAATGGCGATTTTGACACTTAAAACTCCCTAATATCCTAAGCGATAGATTGCTATCTTCGATAAACAGTAGCTTTCTATTAATAGATAGAAAGCTACCGTTTACTTCACGAATACGTGAACTGCATCCCAATAATTTTATGAGGGATACTAATCAAACATGTAGAAAATAATGCTTATTCATGTCTTTCTCTAATTCTGAGTCACATCCACTCGAATTCGATAATATTTTAATTACTTTCATCTGGGCACTTTTCTATCTGTGGTCTAGGATAGAATAGATAGCTTCAGTCAGTAGAATTTCTTACTAGCCGATACATTATTTTTTCCATGTAGGAAGACCTGTGCCCTGTAGTGGGACATACATAGGCTGTGATGGTAGATAGATTATTGGGACAGTAAAACTAAAGAGGGATAGCATAATTTATCTCTAGTAAGAGAATACTGGAAAAAGACAGGTTATTGGGGACGGCGGTAAGTGGATACCACTTCAGAAACAACACAGATTGGATAACGATGTAAGTCACTTTAAACTGATTCGAAATTCAACTTGAAAATAAAGACTGCTCCATAATAAATGTTCTCATAGGTAATTTAGAAAGATACTAGTCAAACGCATGTGTTATATAGGTTAGCCTTCACATCCTTCCTGCGAATACGATACGAAAGCGATTATCAAAAATTATGCCGCGAGTTGCGAATACTAGTGAGAGGACAGCTAATTTGAATACGTTCCGAGATTGTTTACACACACTATACAGTGTATAATCATAGCACAACATTGCCACGGTACGGCTGCAGATAATGAGCGCTCCACCACACGTGTAGGTCATGGTTATTTGGCCGGGGCAATAGTAAATCGCTTCTGGTCTCCCGTACTGAACTGTGCGTAACGTAGGCTTCAGATTTATTTTTTCATCAAAACAACTGCGTTTTTGCATTTGAGGTCGCGTAACCTCAAAATTGAATGTTTTAGTGTAAAAATATACCGCGGGTGTAATTGAAAGCCAAAATAATAAATAAGGTGGTCAAAAAATTAGGAATTGCTTTAAGTGTCAACAGACAACAGGACCATTTCAGGAATATTCATAAAAAGCAGTCAATTAGAATTATTGCATAAGATGAATTGCACTCCATTCATGATAACAACTGCCCACATGTTGGCCATTTTGTGACTACCAAAAAGAATCATATTATTATCATATTCTGCCGATGCGGTCTTTTTATAGGTGTCCACTGATCAATTATCGTCTCACCATTCGCATTACGTCTACAGACTTCAATTCGATAACTACCTACCTACACATTTCGACTGAATCGGTGCAAAATAAATAATCGGCGTTCTTATCGCCGATACCGGCACAAGATTAGCATGTAACTCGCCGTTCGGCAACAGCGTAATAATTAACATTCCGAGTTGAATGAGGAATTCGAGATATTCCCATTCCAAGAAAATATTCGCCCGCAACGCCTTATCGGCCGTGGCCTGGACGTTTAATTACACGGCTGACTGGGGAGAGTCTAACCATAAAACCTGGAGCGGGTCGCGGTCACAATTCTACTTTTAGCGGCGACCGACGGGGCGAAAACCAGACGGCATTTGTCATCTACTACCCTTCGGTAACCCGATTGCACTCGCAAGTGTATGGAAATATGGATGCCAGATGCAATCAATGTGGATAAAATAATGATGAGCAATTATTACCATACATATATAAAAACTTAAATACCAACTCAATTCCTACTAACACTACAACTCCATCCAGCTTTATTCATGCCGCTCGTGTAATTAATACATAATATCGATGAAACGCTAATTACCTAACATCGAAACAAAATTTTAAACAATAATATAAAAATACGTTAACTTAATAACTGAATGATATGACATTGACAAATTCATAATAATTTTGTTACCTATGTGAATTGACATGATGAAATAATTTTCAATGCTCTTTGCAATGCCCTACTGTAGACTGTAATATTTTATAGCACCATCACTATATACCTTTGGAAGCCAAAAAGAACAGAACTGAAATATGATACGATACGATTTGCGCAACCAAACTTAGAGAGAATTTTTCAAATCTTACTTTGACCAGTGCACTTAACAGATTTTGGCTAACATTGTCAACAGACATGACGCGACAAACGGCGTATAAACTTCTAACAGTTCTAAGAATACAAATGCATTACTTATACTCACTTATATACTCACTTACACTCACTTATATACTCACACTCACTTATATACTCACACTCACTTATATACTCACACTCACTTATATATACGCATTATATTTGCGACAGTTTTCATTATCCTATCTATCCGTGGATTTGTTTACTGGGGATAGAATTTTGACGTATTTTGTATGAAGCTCCACAGATAGATAGAATATTTGAACCGACCGTCCGAGTACCCGCTATACCGGACAAAAACATCTCAATGATAAATTACAGGTAACGCACGTCGCACATTGCACAAGTTGTTTGCCCGACAGCCGTCGCATAATTAAAGTGACTACCACCTATATTTATCGTGCAATTGACTGGAATTACATTACTCACTCCGAAAGGTTGAGTTGTGCAGCAGCAATTTCAATAAAATAACTATTTCTGCACGCCGGTTCGTGCGCCTGGTTTGGACCATTATAAGTGTCGAGGGTGTGCACATTTAATCATGCATAACCGGAGCTTACAAATCGCTAGTGATGTAACCCTGATCCCAATCACCACGAGTTCACGCGGAATGGACTCGTTAGCCGCTGCCAAGGTATTTAGATGATTTGTTGTATATTTTTACAAGTACTTTTTACTTCTTGTAAACGCAAAGTACAACTTTCTCACTTTCCTCCCTCCCTCTGTCTGGTGGTTGAGACCGCTCGGTAGTGATCTGGAGGCTCGGGGCTCGACTCTGCATTAGGGCTGTTTTTCTCTGCCTGTCTCCGCGGGGTGCGTTCGAGGAATGGTTACTTGGCTAGTCCGATCCCGAACGTGCCTCCATGGGGGTGGAAGTTACTGGATGGTGGTTTAGCCAGGTATGGGGTTTTACAAGAGTCCAATGGCATATCCAAGGGGCGGCCTTGTCAGCTTATCAGTCCCTTTTCGAATCGTGAAGAGATTCCCCCGCCGCAAGGGCTGAAGTTTTTATGTTTGGTTTGGTTCGTCTTCTATCTTAATGACGCGCCTGGCTAAATACCAGCGTCCGACAAATAAAGGTAAAATAATCAATTCAACAGTTGTTAAGAACTCCTGGTAAAAATAGATCGATACATACATAGAAACTTTATTGGGTTTCAGACACACACACACACACACACACACACACACACACACACACACACACACACACACACACACACACCCACACACACACACACACACACCCCCACACACACACACACACACACCCCCCCCCCACACACACACACACACACCCCCCCACACACACACACACACACACAATTTAGTATAAACAATCATTAGTGTACAAGGAGGTGAATGATAAAAATACAAAAAAAATATATCAGTAATATCGCATAGGTGTTCTATACCATTATTATGTATGTGTGATAAGGCCATAGCTCAGCGGTCAATTTTGTTCATAAGGCATGAACAAATCGCTGATTGATTTTCAGCTACAGCCTGGGGCACTGTGTATAAGACACTCAGCCTAAGCGTTGTTCATGGAAAGCTTTATTGTCTGATAAGCATATGCCATCTTGTACTTTGTTTTCGCCTTCCATCTTCGACTTTAATGTCACTTACTATCAATATAAATGGCCAAGAGCATTCCTGTTGAGTGTACAAAAAAGAATCATCAATCAAGATCAAAGATAATATAAACTTTGACGAATCAAAAGGCTAGCTAATACGAAAAACGAATAACTGCATTCATTTCATATGCACACTGAGAAAAATCAACACTCTCTATATTCATTCTCGACGTGACATTGCACCAAAATCGTCTCGAAACGACATCGAGAACGCGGGACGAACCGAAATGAATCAACAAACCAAACCACAGCGGCAATCCCATAAACTGACAGCGAATCACGAGACGGCTTGTGGTGCTTGCAATCCATTCGAATGCACTCGATGCTATCGTCGCGATTCGATGGAGCATCGAGTTCTCACAATCGGCTATCGGCACTCGGGGCGAGTGGGTGCATAATGTAGGTACCGGCTGGACATCGGGACATGCGGGCGACGCACGCGGTCGCGGTGGGCGTAGCGGCCAGACGTGACTCAGCCGGTTATTCCCGACATCCTGGCCCAATTACATGTGCCACCGGTTAAGGCGCAGCGCCAGACTGCCTAGTATTTATAGAACTGGGAGAGCACTCCTAACAGCAAGCAAAAGTACCGGTGGCTACTATAAACGGGGCAAAGTGATTAGAGTTGACTAATAAGCTAAACCGTGCTATCGGATTAAAGTTTTGTTTTATGAACTATTTTACTGTAATTAATATGCCTAGATTAATATTGGAAAGCGGTGCAGTTCACCCCTTGGACTCCTCAAAATCTTTGGAACTGGCTACCTTTTCACAGTCGGAGCATAAATGTCCACAATTGCAAAACACAACAACAACATTACTGTGATGGTGACAAACTTAGATAGCACGGTGATAAGTAGCCAGGCGGATTTCGAAGCCCTACCACTAACCAAACCAAGCAGCACCTTTTATCCCCATGGGGAATCAAACCACGAACCTCCAGACCGACACTGGGTGGTGTCAGCCACGAGACCACGAAGACAGAATGTGAAATGGTTTATTTTCAAGCTCAGAAATCGTAACGCATCATTTCCATATATATATATATATAAAAGGAGATGTTCCCATCTATAGACGCACGCACAGCCGTAACCTAATGCTAATGAAATGTGAAATTTGGACAGTTGTTTTAATTTAAAATGCGGACGCACACTAAGAAGGGATTTTAAAAAATGTTAACCCTAAAGGGATGAAATAGGGGTTTCAAGTTTGTATGGAAAAATCTTTAAATTAGCAACGATTATAAGAAAATTTGAGACTCATGCTCTTAAAAATATTTCACAGAACACGTCTTTCATGGTTTATTGGAATTCACCCCCTTAAGGTGCAAAATAGGGTTTGAAAGTTTCTATGAAAAAAATTTAAAATCTGCTCCAATTTCTTCGAAATTTATTATCCGGGCTTAAATAGGCTACACAATTATTTTCCCCATAGGAAAATATAAATTCCCACGGGAAAACAATACAAAACGCGAGCGAAGCCGCGAGCGGAAAGCTAGTACACTATACCGGGTGTAACGGAATACCGCAATAATATTTAAGGTTGTTGATTAACAAAAAAAATGTTTTATGACTATTCTTTCTATTTTTATTATATGCCTACTTTCGATTTAATACGCTGAACTGTTAAGCGTATTAAATCGAAAGTAGGCATGTAATAAAAATACAAAGAGTAGTCATAAACAAATTTTTTTGTGAATCAACAACCTTAAATATTATTGCGGTATTCTGTTACACCCGGTATATACTGAATATTTATAAATTAAATTATAATGGTACTCCGAGCCGGTAAGAACCGCCTAGTGACTCTATTTGGGGAACGAATGCCGCTCTGAAAGAAATCCACCAAGTTAGGTTCTCCAACAAGGCTTGAGGACCCACCAAAGCTCTCGCCTTATAAATAATTAAGGTAAAGCTGTAATAATCCGTAAAGTAGAATTGTCTAATCATACAACAGAACTTTATGAAAATTGTGCACCTGAACCGGGTAAACTTACTTGTCAGTAAAAAAAACTATTATTTCTTGTATACGCACACAACCACGACATAAACATACATAGCTAAAGATTCTACTTTCAGAGTGCGAACAAAATGTCGTCCGGCGCCAACTGCGCCTTAACGTGGACGTGGGCCGAAATGTGGACGATTAACCGACTCTTTATTGAGCGAACCGGGGTGGAATGCGGAATGAAATCCGTCTCGAACCGCGGACGCTGAATTTCAGCGCGTGATCGTGCGCGCGCGTCGCGCGTGATCGACGAACCCTTAGCGCGGAGAGACAAATTGAGGCGCGCAAGCAGTTGGCTGGCACTCTTGGCACCAAGACATCGAGCGGTACTGTTATCTGGAAAGCCACAAGGGCCCACGTATCTGCGTCATTCAACCGGTAACTATAATTATGTTTCACTAAAGACGCTGATTTCCTATTGTTCGCGCAATTTTTTTTAAACGTCGCCCCACACTAGGATTTTCTCCTGTGCCGTGGGTGCAGTTACAAACATAGAATATCACATGCACATACGCCCAGACCGGAACAAATTTCTGTAGGCTATACAAAATATTTGTCCCGTAGTACGGGTATCGAACCCGCGACCCGTTGCGCAGTAGGCGATCATTCGACCTCTGCGCTAACCGTGTCGTCGAATTACATAAGGACCGTTGCAACTAATCGTCTTTTAAAAATCAGTGTGGCCATCTACCAAGAAGAAAGCATGTTGCGCCGACCCCACATATGAGTGGGTAGGGTGATGACGACCAAGCAACAAATGACAAATGATTCATTTACCGACGATTAACGAACATTAGTCGTAAACGAAATCGAATACGACCGCCCAGAGTACGTTCGGAACGCGAAACATTAAATTAATTCCGGCCATAAAACCTTCCATGGCCTCCTGTCATAACATCGAACGAATAAAATTTTAATTTTACAATAGTAAGCCATTCCAGAGGTCGTAAAGCCGAAAATTGCCACATCGCGAAAATAAAACGTCACGATGCATCGCCGAACGGAGTCGCATCCTTCTGTAATGGCCGCATTACACTCGATTCGGAACCACCTAGATGGGCTGCCGGGTCGTTTTATATAATTTCACTTCACCAACTTCGGTGACTGGGGGGAGGTTATTTGACGGAGTATCGCCTTCTCGTGCAATTGAAACTTTTGAGGATTTCAAGTGGTAACGTTGCGTTGAATTGAAATAGCTTCAATTTTATGTGATATGACTCTCTGACTCTCTCAGAATCTATACATCTATACAAATAAATAAAATTGAAGTGTCTGTTTGTAATGTCAAAATAAAAAGATTTAGTTTATAAAAGGTTTAAGTATGAATATATATGAGGTACCAATAACAAAAACACAATTTAAAAAAATTTTGTCTGTCTGTCTGTTTGTTCCCGATAAACTTCGGAACGGCTGGACCAATTTTGACGGGACTTACTTTTTATCAAGATCTCCACCATATCAAGACTATTCCACGCGGACGAAGTCGCGGGACAGCTAGTACAGAATATTATGAGAGTCAGAGAGAGCGTCGGTGGCGCTGTGAACTCGGCACTGGCCTAATCGGAAGGTCCGCGGTCCAATCTACCATTCCTATTATTGGGAATAGGGTAGGTAGGGAAATACAGTTATAATTATTTACCCTCAATATATAATGTTGATTGCGGTCCGTTCCGCGCATATTTACGCACCAACATACTGTGAACATTAAACACACACTAAAACTAGACGTTCACACAAAAGGCTTATTGTATTTATTTTTATTCTTACCTCGTTCACTTTTTGATAGAACAAACATGATAGGATTTACGTAGGGTAAGGCCATAGCTGTAGGATGTTGTAAAAAACATACTAATCTATGGGTAAGCCACCACTCTAAATTTTGTTTGTTTGTAATAGGTTGGGGAAAAAGTTTCTTCGCATTTTTTAAGAAAATTCAAAAAAATTTTTAATATAGTTTATTTACATTTAACTAAAGTATGTAAGTACCATTTTGTTCGATAACTTTTTGCCATCTTGTAGGTAGGGACATGATCCCATTGCTATAGAAATTTTTGGACTTCTGGTCAAAATACCGCGACAAGTGGTTTTGGCAGTCCTCTCGTGATGTTAACCTGACACTGCCTAAAGAATTCTGAAGAGACCGAAACAGGTGGAAATCTGAAGGTGCAAGGTCAGGACTATACGGCGGATGCATTAACACCTCCCAGCCAAACTCTCTTAATTTTTGCTGAGTGGCTAAAGATGTGTGAGGTCTAGCGTTATCATGATGAAAAACCACACCCCTTCTGTTGATTAATTCCGGCCGCTTTCTCTCAACTTCTTGCTTTAATCTCATCAGTTGTTCGCAGTAGAGTTCAGAATCGATGGTCCTGCCTGGTGGTAACAGCTCATAATGAATAATGCCCTTCCAATCCCACCACACACACAGCATCACCTTGTTGCGAGTTAACCCGGGTTTCGCCACAGTCTGTGAAGCCTGACCGGCCTTTGACCACGACCTTTTTCGCACGTTCTTGTCGTACGTGATCCACTTTTCATCAACAGTTATCAGCTTCTTCAAAAATGGTTCGGTTTCATTACGTCGTAATAAAGAATCACAAATGAGTACACGGTTCATTAGGTTTCTTTCAGTGAGCTCGCGAGGTACCCAAATGTCGAGCTTTTTTGTGTACCCAGTTTTTTTCAAATGCGCCAAAACTGTTTTGTGGTCAATTCCCAGTTCTTCAGCTACGTCGTAACTACTGACATGCCGATCTTGCTCCACTTTTTCAAAAATGGCATCCATTTTATCTGTAATAGGGCGACCAGAGCGACGTGCATCTTTGACATCAAAATTTCCGGATTGAAAACGCTTAAACCAAATTTGTGCTACTCTCACAGACACTGCACTAGGTCCATAAACATCACAAATTTTTTTCGCGGCTTGCGTTGCATTTTTACCTTTTTTGTAGTAAAATTTTAAAATATATCGAATTTCTTCATTAGATTCACTCATCTTGGCGGTACGAAAAACAAATGAAAATCACACATTTTCCTGATTTGAATTTGGAATTATGTTCTTTAAAATTTAAACTTTCAATGATACCAAAACCAGCCAGATACAAATAGTATAGCCAAAGAGATTTTATTACAAGTTTATACATACTATAATGCGAAAAGACTTTTTCCCCAACCTAATATAATGAAGAGTTAGATAGCGTAATGCGGCATTTAGAGTTAAACACTCTTTCGACCGATTTAACCAACCACAACTTAGCTTTAATGAAAAGAATGTGACAGCATGCCACCTACCTAAGAGTCACCTAGGCTAAAAAGAGGTTGGTGATAATGGCCATTTGTCCAACATTTTTAGATTGGAAACGACCTTATAGTTGTAGTTGAATATCCACATGAAAACATTACATTATCCATAACATTCTAGCATTGCAACCGATTTGAGCACAAAAACGAAAACGGCCCGATCAATTGAAAAAAATGTTATCCTATAAAATTAAAAAATATCCACAAGGAAATCACTCGTTGAAATAAATATAAAATCCCATCGAAGTCAATAAAAGCAGCACCGAGCCCCCGGCGGCGGCGTCGCAACTAACGTTAAACAGTAATCCCATAAACTTCGCTCCAATCCAAGGTAAATAGGCCGAAGCCACTTAAATTATCGGCTCGTTCGTGTGAGATATTTGAGTTTATTTCAGACAGAGTTCGTCCGTTTCACGGTCGCTACCGCTTCGATCGAACAATCGCTAATCTCGAACGAGCCGGGAGCCCGAACGAACAATGGCTGGAGGCGACATGGCCCTAATTTCGTTCGAAAACGTCAAATTCCCAAGCGATAGTAGCCCCATTATACCGCGTCATTTCTCTCTTGGCGTGTCGAAGTTAATTTATTTACCGCCTCAAATAACGCCTCACGATTTACGGGTGCGCCAGCTGCGTATTGGATCGCCGATGAAGGTGATTTCGAGAAATTCGCATTATTGTGTCCTGCGCGAGGAGTGCACTTAAGTGTGAATTTACGACATATCCAGTTGCATGGTGAGCGCAATTGAATCACCTATCCAGAGTGTTTATTGTGCATTTGTGAAAATATATTTGATGTAAACGTCACACCATAACGCTGGAAAAAATGACCAAATTAATTGTTATGGTTGGAGACTAGGGGTCTCGGTTCTACTTGTGTTAACGTAACAATCATTTCTCAATGGCAGTTCGATAAAATTTCGTTTCGACATTATGCTTTCCGTGGACCTATTCATTCGTACAACGCGAGTCAACAGTTGTAACTAAAAAAGCTGTTTAACCGTTTTGGCCTTGTAAATTAAATGATTGTATTATATTTCCAACTCCGAATACCCCCGAGCTAGCTGGAGGTCATCGAAGCTCTACGCGGTGACACAGTGAGGAGATTTTTGTATTAGTGAGCGTTCGCGCAACAATAACCATTTTAAAGACGGGGACACGCCACAATTGCGATAACGATAGCGACATATAGGCGCCACATATTCGACGAATTATCATCTGCCTCAATCTAGAACGACTGCAGTAACCAATCGCGGTAAAGACTCAATACAATTATGCCGCAACGATTTGCTAATCAATTTAAAACGTGCAGACGGCCAGTAAACATTAATGGAGCTTATAAAGCCGGCGAGTGCACAAGTAAGATCCAACACGGCAGATAACAGCCGAGCCGAGGCGTCACCGTCGGCGCATGACGCGCGCACAAACCCGATCGCTTCATGCATTTCCAAAACCCCAATAGCGTTTCCATGTTGCATTTAATATGCGACAATAAAACGGCCGTTCGAATAACAATGTACTTATACAATCAAATAACAATGTATAACATTACGCATGTGACCAAGGGTTTGTGGATACGTAGGACAGTTCCAGGCGCAGCAAAAACAATTGATAGCTTCAAAAATTTGACTCTAAATACTACAACCACATAGTAGACTTCCAAAAGCAGGATTTTCACGTTAGTAGGCCTTTGTTTATATGATGGCGATATGAGGACGTTACATTACAACCATAACCAATAAATACCACTAATTAATAGTGGGTAAAATTAACTTTGGCCACCCTTTGGTGCTGATCTAAAATTTGAAAATTACTTCTAGGTATGGTGTCGTAGCAGCATCCGTGACGTACCGCTACGCCCCTATTGGTTTCTTTTCTATATCTGCATTTTTCTTTAGCTTCCGTAACCCCCATGTCCTCCTCAATAAAAAAATACGTATTTAATCGCAGACATCGCATCATCGCGTTCGCGACACTGTTGCCAGATCACAGGCCAGAAGATCAATGTCACCTAACATTACACCATTGCATTAAAACAGCAAAGTTGGTATTATTTTTTTAAAATGCGTCAGCGAAAGAGTATTGCGAAGCTATAGGCTATAGGAATCACGATAAACGACATGTCATCTGCCGCCCGCCGTCAGCAAGCCGGTACGGAACCATTCACTATAGGTGACGGATTAAGAATACATGTGTCGCTCCCTTTTTTCCTATGGATGTCGACCTTTGCGATTAGATGAAAACCTCGACACGGCTAGTATGATGTAGTAAACCAATTGCCCCTCGTATGAGAGACCGTGCCCAGCGGTGGGACCTATACAGATTAACGTAACTACTTAACACAGTAGACCTTTGAATCCGGTGATATAACAACAAATGTAAACATACAGGTGTCCTCATCCCAACGAAAGCCTGGCCACCCTAGCCGGGGCGATGTTTACGATCTGTGGCCCTATTTTTGCATCATTCTTCCGGCATCGAGTGCGCGTCGGTGTTCAGGGGACAGCTAAGTGCTGTTCCGCGAGTGTTGCCGACCGGTCGTGCCAGGAGTGCTCCGAGCAATCGTTGAGCCCCTGCACCCGCGAGCCCCCTCCCGCGAACGCACCGTACCGCGCCGCGCGCATTTCGCGCTCCGTGCGCCGTCCTGCTCCGTGGGTGGATTCACATCTACCCACGTTGAGTTTTTATTTACACCGCGACATAGACGCTTATACCTACCCGCGATATTGACGCTTTTTTTATTTGTGTTGTGAGTGTGTTGCGTATACCCGCTCCCTATTTTGATAAATAGGGAGGGGTGATCGCCCTCAGTTTACTGTGTGCTAGACTACTTACCAAGTGCTGTCCGTGTTTCGTTTTTGTGCCGTCACCATGCCAGGGGACAAACCCCTTCCCCCGCGCGACCCCCGCGCAAGGAGGCCCTTGACCGTCGCCGCCGTCGCCACGGCCGCTGCGGCCACCACCACCACCACCACCACCACCATCACCACCACCGCCGCCGCGACCGCCACTCGCCGCCCCGAGCCGTCACTGCGGCCTGCTGGGCACAGGGCTGTTGCGGCCGCCGCGCAGCCGGTTGCTCCGGTCCAAGCCGCGCCGCCCACTACCGCTGGGGCGTTTCTAGGCGAAACGCCTCCCGCCGGTATGAGCAGCGGCAGAACCCGTGAGCCCCGGCCCAGGAGCCCCACAAGCAGCGAGGACGGCGGGGATGATAAGCGTCCCCGCACCGGGCCCTCGCCCCCCCAACACCACCAGTCATCCAGCTCGCCCGAGTCGAGCTATTACATACAGTCGACATCCGACTCACCTACCGACGAGACCGGCGTAAGTACCGCCGCAGGAGAGGCAATGTCCGATCCGCCACCACTCTCACCCACGCCATCGACGTCGTACGCGATCTTCGCGCCGACGTCCAGCGAGCCGGAAGCCGTGGCTTCACAGTCGGGGCCGGCGACCTACGCCGCCCTCGCCGCCGCACCCTCCCAACCCAGCTCTCGAGCCCCCACGCCACCACCTGTTGCCGTGCCGACCACCCAGTCGGCTACCCCTGCCGCCGACCAGTCAGCGACTCCAGCCGCCGCCCGGGCCCGCGGTTACCCGCCGATAGTGGTCGAGCGCCTGCCGGATTGGACCCGGCACTTCAATGTGCTGGCGGGCAAGCTCGGCAAGCCGCCTAACGCCCGCCCATACCGCACCGGGGTGCGATTTATTCCCACAACCCCAGAAGAGTACCGCATCGTACAGCGGTACCTGGCCGAGGCGTCCGAACGCGACCCCACGATCACGTGGTACGCGTATACGCCGGCCAGCGAGCTGCCCTCTAAGGCAGCACTACGAGGGCTGCCCTCTGATACCCCGCCGGAAGCAATCCAGGCGGCGCTTCGCGAACATGGGTTTGTGGCCACTCACGTTCGCCACATACCACCTCAACGCGGCCGCTCCGGCTGCCTCTTTTACATGCAGCTGGAGCACCTCGACGCCCAGGAGCTCTCCCGCCTCTACGCGGTGACCGAGCTCCTGATGATGCCGGGCGTCACCATTGAGGGATGGCGCGGCCGCGGAGGCCCCCCGCAGTGCCACCGATGCCAGGCGTTTGGGCACGCCTCGGCTAACTGCCACCGGCCCATTAAGTGTGTGCGCTGTGCGGGCGACCACATCGCCGCCGACTGCACGCGCCCGCGAGACCAGCCGCCCACTTGTGCCAATTGCGCCAAGCCGCATCCGGCCAACGACCGCCGTTGTCCAGCTTTCCGGCGGGAGGCTAGGCAGAGGGGCATGAGAGTGCCACCCCCCGTTCCGACCCGACCGCAGGCGCCCCAGCGCCAGTCGGCGCCCCCGCACCAGCAGGCGCCCCCGCGCCAACAAGCGCCCTCGAACCAGCAGGCGCCCCCGCGCCAACAGGCGCCCCCGCGCCAGCAGGCGCCCCCGCGCTATCCGGCGCCTCCTATGGCGGACGAACCAGAGGCCCATGTTGGGCCGACCCTGGCTCCCCCCGCCAACCCGCCGACCACCAGAGGTG
Organism: Schoenobius gigantellus; assembly: GCA_963935595.1. NCBI lineage: Eukaryota > Metazoa > Arthropoda > Insecta > Lepidoptera > Crambidae > Schoenobius > Schoenobius gigantellus. Next base: position 4,787,979 of record OZ012555.1, on the reverse strand, counting down.
AGGCGGTGAAGCGCCGCAGACGCCGTGGTCGTGGTAGGCGCGGCCGCAGAGCCGCTGCCTCCGACCAACCTGCGGCGGCCTCCACCCCCGTACCGCCGCCCCGCCCTCACCAGCCGCCCCGCCGACACCCAGCCTCCCAACAGGAAGCGATGCCGGCCGTCCGCAGAACCCCGACAGAGCCCCTCTCATACCAGGGCCCATCCCAAACCCAGCCACCACTCTTGCCGCCGGCTCTGCCGCGGCAACCACGCCAGCCCTACCAGCCACCACCACAACCGGCCCCCCAGACCCGCCCGCTCCCGCAGGCCTCGACCACATCGGTGTTGGTCGCGGTGGCAACCGCGATCAGCCAGCTAACGATGGCCGCGGAGCTAGGCGACCACCGGGCGGCAATCAACCGGGCCATCGACATACTGGTGGCCCTACTACAGGACCTCAAACATTGAGAGTTCTCTACTGGAATCCCGGGGGGGTAAGGAACAAGGCGCAGGAGCTGCGCCTACTCGCCCAGTCGCAGGATCTGCACGTGATCCTCCTGGGTGAGACCTTTCTGCTCCCGCACAACACCTTCCGGCTGCCCAACTACCACGTCTACCGCCGCGACGAATCAACACCGCAGGGCCGCGCCTGGAGAGGCGTGGCGGCCCTAGTCCGTCGCGACGTGGTACACGACCAACTCAACCTCCTCCCATTCATCTCCACCCGCACCATCGGAGTGAGGGTGAGTGCAGCCGGGCGGGAGCTACACATCTACGCAGCATACCGCCCCCCCGCATCCAGAGTAGAACTCTCCGACATCCAGGGGCTCTTCGGCGATGACACGCCGACTCTCGTGGCGGGCGACCTTAATGCGAAGCACCCCCAATGGGGATCGCGTTGCATCACGCCCGCCGGGAGGATGCTCCTGGATGCCGCCACCGGACTTGACGCCGAAGTGGTGGGACCTGACGCCCCCACCCACATTCCTACCACCGCCAGGTATCAGCCAGACGTCCTGGACATCGTCCTGACGAAGAACATCCCCTGCCCGGTCTCCGTGGAGGTGCTGTACGACATGGACACGCAGCACCTCCCCATCCTCATCACCACCAGCATGGCGGCCGACTTCGTCCAGGCGAGAGCTCCGCGCCCCCGCACCAACTGGGGCGCCTTCAGCTCGGCGCTCAGCGATCTCGCGCTCGGCGGCCCCCTCTCCTCCCCGGAGGATGTGGACGTGGCCGCCGACGACATCTGCACCCGCATCCGCGCTGCCGAGGAGGCAGCCTCCACCCGCCCCCCTGCGAAGTCACGCAGGGAGGAACTGCCTGCCCACCTGCGCGCGCGGATGCGCAGGAAGCGCGAGCTGCGCCAGCTGTGGGCCCGCACCCGGTGCCCGCGGGTCAAGACGGAGCTCAATCGCCTCACCACCCAGCTGTCTGAGGCCGTGAAGGTATGGCGCGGTGCCACCTGGGAGAGTCACCTGGACCAGGTGGCCGATAGCACCGCTGACCTCTTCCGGCTCAACAGACAGCTGACGAAGTCCACCGCCCCCGTCTGCCCGCTGCTGGACAGCGCGGGCAGGCGATGCTATGCCACCGCTGACCGGGCCAATATTCTGGCTGATCACCTGGAGGAGGTATTTACCCCACACCCAGCGTCCACCGACTGCGCTGTCGTCGAGCACCACAGGCACGTGCTGAGCCGCGTCGAGGAATTTCTGTCGGCCCCAGCGCCGCAGCTGCGGGGTGACGATTTCATCTCCCCCGCAGAGCTGCGCAAAGCGGTGCTCCGCCTCAACAGGCGGAAAGCGCCCGGGCCCGACAACGTTTCCTCCGCGGCCCTCAGGCAGCTGCCCCGCAGGGGCCTGGCGACCCTCGCCAGGCTCTTCAATGGCATCCTGCGCACCGGCCACTTCCCCGTGGCCTGGAAGATGGGGCGTATCATCGTCCTCCCCAAGCCGGGTAAGGACAGGCGCCTCCCGTCCAGCTACCGACCCATTACGCTGCTGTCTCACGTGGCCAAGCTGTTCGAGCGACTGCTGCTGCGGAGGATCCGCCCGTTCGTCCCACTCCGGGATGAGCAATTCGGATTCCGCAGCGGCCACTCCACCACGCTCCAGCTGGCGCGCGTGCTCCACCACCTCGCGGCCGCCATGAACCGGGATAACCACACCGTGGGGGTCTTCTTGGACATCGAGAAGGCCTTCGACCGTGTGTGGCATCCCGGTCTCCTCTACAAGCTGGCCGCCACCAGCATGCCGCCCGCCCACGTGAGACTGCTGGCGTCGTTTCTCCAGGGTCGGAGCTTCGTGGTCTCGGTCGAGGACGCCACCTCCCAGTCACGCCCCATCCTCGCAGGAGTGCCCCAGGGCAGCTGCCTCTCGCCGTGCCTGTACGCCGCCTACACCGACGACATCCCCACCCTCCAAGACCAGCTCCAGGAGGGGCAGCGGGACGTGGTGTTGGCCCTATTTGCCGACGACAGCGCCTTCTTCGCCTCGTCGCGGAAGGTGAAATTCGCCTCCGCCCGGATGCAGCAACTTCTGGACCGCCTGCCAACATGGCTGGACAACTGGAGGATGGCCGTCAACGTGGGTAAGACGGCCGCCATCCTGGTCGGGTCGCAGCGCCGCATGCCACCGCCGCTGACACTCCGCGGACAGGACGTAGCTTGGCAGACCACAGTTGCGTACCTCGGATGCCGCATCGACCGCCAACTGCGCATGGTGCCCCAGGTTGACCACGTCGTCAACCAGGCCAAGATGGCCCGTGGCATCCTGCGCCCGGTGCTGGCATCCCGACTACCACTGCGTACGAAACTGATGGTCTACAAGAGCTACGTTCGTACGCGGCTCACCTACGCCGCCCCAGCATGGTATGCGTTGTGCTCCCCGACCCAGCGTTCCAGACTGCAGGTGGTCCAGAACGTCTCTCTCCGTGTCGTGACGAACGCGGGCCGCTACGTCAGGAATGACGTCATTGCCCGGGACGTTCGGATGCCGACGGTGGAGGAGTTCGTCGCCCGTCTGGCGCGTCGAATGTTCGACAGCGCCGACAACGGGCCCCACCTCCACCTCCACAATATTGCTCCCTATGTCCCCAGGCCTCCAGACTCTTCCGGACGAGCGCTGCCCCGCGACTTGTTGTCGCCCAGGGCGGAGAGAGACCAAGACCTACCAGCGTCACCACCACCATCACCAGCTGCATCCCCACGACGAGGCGACCCACCCCGGCCAAGACTCCGCTTCGTCAGCGACTTCGCTGACGACGCCACCACCTGACCAGACCCCGTGTCGCTTATGGCTTGTAGTCTGCCGCGGGACCCCACCGCTCGCGCGCGTGACTCGCCTAAGCGACACCACCACCGGATTTGACACCACCACCCTAATTAGACCAACGGCCCCCTCCTCCCCCCACCGCTCCTCCGGGCGCAGAGTAAGCCGCGGCCTGCTCGCCGGCGCTCGCTGGGCTCTGGACAAGCCCCTCTAACCTGGTGTGCTTGACCGCGGAGGGCCGCGCCTCGATCCCGGAGTGGTAGCACAGGGGGGTGGCGAAGAGGGGCCCGTCACTACGTGACGTGCCCAACACCGGCGAGCTACCGCTCGCCGAGAAGATGCCCGGGCAATGGGCGACAAATGCCCGAAGCCCGCACCCGCCCATGGCGGAAGAAACTCTGACTGACTTCCGGCATCGAGTGCGCGTCGGTGTTCGATTTCTACTTATTTTCGTTTTGTTTTCGACGAAAATCAAAACAATATCGATCTTCGTCGTAATGTTCTATCGATTTTCATCGCAAGAAAAACGAAAATCAATAGGAATCGAGCACAGATGAGGCTTGAAAAGCGCTAGATGCCGGACGAATGATTCAAAAATAGAGCCCCTGTTGCAGTGTACTTGTGCATCGTTAGTGCCTACAAAAGCCACACGTTTATTTTTCCGCAGTCGTTCCGCAGAGAAAATGCATGAAAATGACATTAGTATTTGACAACGTCACTCTATTTTTTTCCGCACCTAATGTCATTTCCATACATTTTTCCTGCGGAACGAGTCGGCGAAAAAATAAGCGTGTAACTTTTGTCTAGGCCCGGTGTTTTGACGACTCGACGGCAGCACCGCTCAGCCACCTCACCACGATCGCTTAAAGCATGGTTGTAACAATATTGATGAAGAGATACCGCTATTGGAGTGTATAGCGCCATTACACTCTGACTGCGATTTTTATATTGTTTCAAGCGGTCATGGTACGGCAGGTGGTTCCTATCAGGGTTGATTGATTTAAATCAAATGATTTATATCGTGATTTAAATCACTGATTTAAATCAAGTGATTTATTTTAAAAAATCAATGATTTAAATCAAAAATGATTGTATGAATAGTATTAAGTAGATTTTTAAAAAACTGTAATGATATTTATTTTATACATCATAACTCGAATCCAATATCAACACGAAACGATTTTCATCTTAAAACACGCACGATTTGGGGAATTCCCTGTGTTTTCTATTTAAGTACTTGATTCACGTGACGTGGGTGGTGAGTGAGTGTGAGTGTTGTTAGTTTACATTTTTTTTTGGACTGATTTCTATTAAATTTGCCAGAAATTAATAAAGCTTACCAAATGACATTAAAAAAATAACTAAATAAAAAAATCATGACTTTTCCCTGAAGTTTCTAAATAAATCAAAAAAATCATGATTTTTATGATTTATTTGAAAAAAATCAAAAAATCTGTCAAAAACAAAAAAATCATGATTTTTATCAACCCTGGTTCCTATACGTGGTTATAGGATGTGGGTGCATATTGCGCGCGCGATTAATGTACGCTCGATTGGCGACTAGTTCGAGGTTAGTTTGATGTATGGCCTGTATTGTGGCGCTTTCATTTTTTTTTTGCTATTGATGATATATTGGTAGAAACACTATTTTTTAAAGAATATTAACAACATTTATACTTCTGAATATAATCCAGTATTGAGAGACAGGCTATTATAGACAAGTACATTTTTTCAAATTTTTAATGCAAGGATAAAGGGGATTGGGCTGTGCATTTTCAGCTTTGCATGAACATCATTCTATACAAAGAAATATAATTGTATCAATCGACACTTTTACTTAAATATAATTTTATTTGTATTTTACTTGATTTGTAGAATTAGCAGTCAGTAAAATTATAGTGTTGCCAGTATGTGAATGATAATGACCTAGAGACACAACTAGCAACTTACTGGATACTTTCGGCCAACTGCAAATTATTAAGAGTAAAAAAATCAATACACAGTAGACAGACACATAAGCTGAATAATATATATTTTGTTAATATTATTATCTTATGGCACTAACAGCAATGGTAGGGAATCGATTAAAAAATATTACTGTAAACGCATCGTTGGCCGAATAACAGTGGGTTGTAGTACACAACAACCTATCATGTTACAACTATTATATGGTTTTGGGCTGGGCAAGATATCTCCACCAAACCCTTTCTTGCATAACATTTATTTGCAAACACTTTCATACTGAATCATGCTCATATCTCTTTACATAAAACTGCAAAACTAATTAATTATTGTAAAAAAAAGTTCTAAATGAATTTTAATGATTGGTCAGAGTCTCCTACAAAATTCATAATCTCCTTTAAACTACCTAGGTACATACCTATAGGTACTAACGAAAGGAAAGAAAAATAAAATTCTAGCTGCAGAAAATGTGTCATTCATGTAACGGGCTACTTAACTTATACTTTAAGAGAAATTGCTGCCCGCCGTCTACTCCAGTTACTGCAAGTACGATTTATCCCAAAGAATGTTGTATATGTATAAGATATGGCCGTATATTACGTTCGATAAAAAGACTTACAATACAATAAGAAACACATGCGTTCAAATAAATCAACTGCTATTCTCGTAACTGTGATTATTTTCTCTATTATAATATTATGTTAAAAGATGACCATCTATCGAAAAACTCAGCAAAAGTAAATAATTACCAATAATAATAGGTGTGAGTTAAAAAAAAATAAAACAGCACAATATTATTCTAAGAAACGAGTCCATTCACAGGTTTTGCTCCCTTTTTTTATGTGTGCGCCTATACATACATAGAACAATATGCAAAAAGGTCTATCCGTCAGGTAAGCATGCAGGTAGACCGAAATGGCCCTGGAGCGTTATCGACATGCTAACAAGCTTGAAATGCGGCAAAAAAAAGATTCGTTTGAAAAAAATCACATTTTAGCCATTATGTTGCATAAAGGTAAGAAGAAAATTACAAATATTACAATCTCTAGTAATATTGTGTAGCTTTCGATTTTTTTGCGATCATCACTTGGCTCAGATTTGGAATTCACAACTAAGTATGAGACCTGTTTGGTTGTATTGAAAACTCGTGCAAGAAATACTCAATAAACGTTCAACGCAAGGAAAAAACATTACCTCGGGCGGAATTCGATTCCGCGTCCTCAATAATTATGACGTGTTGACGCCATGCCAATTTTTAATGAAGAAAACGCAAGGCACAAATATAACGAAGCGTTTACACAGTTAAAACTCTATCATCATTTAAGTCAATTTTCTGAAAAAAGTGTGTTTGAAAAGTATCTGGATTGACGTCGTGGTTGATGAAAACGTGAAGTTTGTCAAGCAAGTTGGACAAACATGTTTGATCGTTTACAGGGTTCTTAACGTAGCACGTTCCTAGTATTTGCGTTTTGATTTGTTGGCGGGATTTGTTGAAAAATATCACATCTAAAAGACGAGTAACGCCATCTAGTCTCCTCCTAAGGAACTAAATCCTAAATTATTATTTAAATAGATCGATATTATGTCGTCTTAGGTCTTCCAAAATATTTAAATCTAGGTATTTATTCCTAATTTTTTTAAATACACAGTATTTTTGGAATCATTTTTTTATTGGTGGAATTAAAAACGTCGCCATAGCATAAATTGCCATTGTGTGCATGATTCGGAACGTTCGTTGCCTTGGACATTTGAACTGTTATGGGTGAAATGTCATCTTCATTTTGGCTAAAGAATCTGGTGCGACGACTTGAGGTCTCGCTGTAAACATTTAATAAAGGATGTTGAGAATACACCCGTGCCTTTTTAGGCAATCACCAGTTTTAATGCTGACTTGAGAATTTAGAAACGCAACATGAAGTAAGTTTTACCCATACTTTAAGATATTTTGGTTTTGTGTCACCATACGGTGATCAGTAACACTGAATCATTTCATCTTCATTTACAGAGATGGATTCCTACTATAAATTATTTCATACGTTTGTGGACGGGATTGGGATGCACTGAATCGAGGAAAATGTTACCTCAGTTCTGGTAAGCTTTTGCTTTTCACATTTCAATCGGTGTGCGACTACGAAACGTCTATTTTATGCCCTTTTCATATGTCCGAGTTGCAGTAAGTTAGTACTATTTTTTATTCTGTGGCTGCAGTAAGTTAGTACTATTATTTATTCTGTGGCTGCAGTTGTCTCTATCGCAATATATTTTAGAAATACCTATTTTTTAATCCTCTAGTCCAGTGTTTCCTCTTTAACAATCGCGAGCCGAACGCATACGCTAAATGCGCCACCTATAGCTCTTCGTTCGTCATAGTCAAACAAGGCATTATCCATCCATATCTACACAAGTACAAAAAATTGCAAGAATACATTTTCACACCAGTGAAATTACATACAATGTAAATAGACGCGGGATTTACGTGAAACGACTAGAGGTGAAAGGCAGACAAATAACTCACGAATTAACAAGCAATTCATGAAAAAATCCACAGTCGACTGTTAATGTTGGCAATAAAACTTCGCCTATCTTAAACACACTAAGCAAAAAAAATACATTCGGATATACATCCAAAATAGGTAGACAGGCACCATTTTGAGGACACAGTTTTATGGAGGGACAATGTTGTATGGTGCGAAGTCGGAGCCATCTATTATCTTAAATGGCTTTGGTACTCAATAACGTTAGTGTGTAGGAAATAAAAACAAAATTACAGGGGACTCCCCCAAGTCTGTAATTTGACAAATTTCCCTCTGTCTAGACAATGAAATTGTGTTGTTAATAACGCAACGATTTCACTGTGACCTTATGTCAAGGGTGGAAAGGTGAAAAGTACGAAAAGGCAATTCAAAGTCTGAATTTACTGGCAATTACTGAGCCGAAATAAAACGCGCGTATTATATTCACGGAATAGATAGAGATCTTTTTTTAACACGATCTAACTGTGAATAATAATGAAACAATGACGCCCAAACACCATAAGCAAAAATCGAAACGAGTCCATATTCAAGCACCTATCTATGACTCACGATCGGAAGATCTGTCATTCATTCGTTTAATCTATTCGAATCATTTAGATTTCACATGTGAAAGTCGAGTCGTGGTACTGAGAATTGACGACAGCTATACGAGCGCAAACCAAAGTTAATTACTCCATAGACACGCGTATGCAAAGGAGAAGAGAGCCATACAGCCATAGCAAAGCGAGCGCGTCACGTGAGCACCCCTTTCGGATGTGACGCCGTCTAGTCGCCGCGTATTCAGATCCATCGCGGTTATTGGTCCATAACTCACGGCGGGCGCATCCACATTCCTGCAAGATTAAAACAGGCCCCCTACTAGTGACTTGACTGTCCGTACGTGACGCGAATCGGCTCGGGCGGACTATGAGGTGGCTGCTAATTTCTAAGTGCACGTAACGGACAGCTGGCGAATCTAGGCAAGATTTATAACTTAATCTCGAATTGGTCGTAATAGATATTACATCAGCGGTGGGAGGGAACTGCCGGGGCGTGGACACACACGCGAGCGTGTCACGCCATATGCCACTGCACTCTGCAGCGAGTATCGTGTCTCAAGTTGCGGGTTGCCTAGCGCACGGCTTGCTGAACATTTCGAGAGTAGACAGGTCGTTGATAAGAAAAAAAGTTTAAGTGAGCATTGCGCGTAAAGTGTGGGTTGGGGTTGTTGTCTGTCAGTACTCTAGTACCAGCGCGCGGCATGGAGTTTTGTGTCGACGCAACTGACTCTAGTCGTTTCGACTAGCTTAAATGTATATACAGTTGCTCAAAAAGTAGTAGGTATATTGCAGGGCTGTTTAGCGTGCAGGATGACCACCATTACGCACTAGTGCTTTTTCTTTACCAAATGTCAAATGTCTAAATCTGTCACACATTTTGCTTTTTTCCTGCTTTTTTTAGCATGCTAAGTTAAGATTGCGCTAAATAATCTGACTGGTCTACCAGATTTTGTATTGTAAAAGCATGCCTAAAAGCAAAGCATAACAAAAAGCACGGTCGGACCTTGCTTTTAAAAACACGGCAAGCAAAGCATAGCACGCATTTGCTTTGTCACTGCTGTGTACGTACGACGACATATTTGGCGCCATTTTTCTAAAATTTTTCCTGCGTGATTATTGATTGTTGTTATTTGCTTAAAAGTTTAATAATTCTATAAAATAAGTGACTCTGATAACATATTAATTGATTTAACACCACCGCAATTATGTTTAATTGCTGAAAATGCGATTGTGAGTATTTTACCTGTAAAGTCCAAAAGCAGGTACATTGCTACATATGGTTGCTACGTATTTATTGTTTCATTTTTTCGCAACTGTATTAAACATAGTTGTTCAATACACGTGCGTTCCACTCGTTCTGACTCGTTGCAATGATAGGCTTCCCACACTAGTAGTGAAAATACCTATTGAGATAGCATCGGTACTACGGTTCGTGACGAGAGTATGTTATCATCTTTAACCTTGCGCTTGCACGCCTGTCTCTCGCCATAGTGTTTCGCTATACAATTTTTTTCCGGAAATTGTTTCAGACATTTAGACTGCAAGATATTGTTTTGTTACGATAAAGAAAGCTTTAAAAATCCCAACCAGCCTGCACTGTACCAGCGTAGTGAGATAATTATCTCTCCCCCTTTTGCAGAAGGCCCAGTCAGTGGGCGTATCAAGGCTAAGATGAAGAAAGTATTCACTTTCAAATCTTATCGTTGCTACGAGTAGCAATCGTTGATGTGATAAATTCAAGTTGTAGATAAAAAAGAAAAAACCTTTTTTATATACCAACCAACATAATCTAGAACAGGAACGAATGGTCTTTTAAACTCCTCGGAAACTGGCGGTTGGGGCGGCGACATCCTTTAGTGTAAATCATGTAAAGGAACAGCCGGGAATGAAGTCTGAGGGTCGCAGATGTTCAGCGCTGGGCGCACGTTATCGCCGCTACGTGATCTGACGGTTCGATGTCGCGTTTTCAGTGTTAACCATAGAACCTTTTCCAGGATTCTTATAAGCCAGTGCCACAGTTCGGACCTGACACAGGCATACGTAATTAGATGAAGCACGTTAAATTTACTGTTACTGGACAAAAATGGTTGCACTTCTTCGATTCAAACTGCGTATACATATTCTTTGGCCAAGGCAGGTGGTAAATACCCAACCACACAAGTAGGTCGTACGACGTCTTCATTTCACCTTCAAGTACCATACTTCACCCCAGAAGGCGAGGACTATCGCTGAGCCATGCAACGTTTCTAACACTAGTGTGGTCGTGACCGAGATCAAGACAAAACTTAGAATACCTACCTCATACAGGTTTGACACTTCTTAAGTCTTTTTTATCCAACTAAGTTGGCAAACAAGCAAACTGCCCACCTGATGGTAAGTGGTAACAGTCACCTATAATTGGACACAGCAATGCAAACACTGCTGCTTTCGGACAGAAATAGGTAAGACGGAGGTACCCAAGCAGACGACCCTGGCGCAGTCTATAAAAAAAAACTCTGTAAACACTCTGTCTCACCACGGCCGGTGAGACAGAGTGTTTACAGAGTTTTTTTTTATAATACTTTATTGGACAACAGATAATAGATGAAAGTTAGTTATTAAAAAAAAACTGTCAAGCTCAGCAATGCAAGCACCGCCGCTTGGCGGCAGAAATAAGTATGATAGAGGAACTGACTACTCTAGTACCAAGTCTCTCTCTGGTAAAGTAAACAATATTGAGGACAATACAATCAAATACAATGTAACAATAGCTTTAACAAAATGAGGAAACAAGAGCGACGTATATACAATAAGTCGCAAAGCACAGAGTCGAACCCTCACAGCGGATTACGAAACGATGCACTAACTAACTAGCGACAGTCCTAATCCGAGACATGCCCGTTCCCACAGTCGAATTCGCAGAAAACTCAGCAAATGGCAAATTTCAATTTACTTAAGCAACTGTAGAGTGGAGCGTTGAATTTCTCCCGACAATGCAATGCCGTGCACAATGGTGATCGCAATCAGTTTGGGGGCAAAAAAATGGGATCTCCGAGGAGATGGCCAATAGAAAAGGGAGCGTCTCGGGTGTAACATCTGCCGCAGCCGCCCCGAGACTCGGCGGGTCACCACGAATCTGTCACACCGGGGACATCAGGCGCTACTTTGTTTTTATTTTATGATTGCTTTACTTTACGCAGCTTCGCCTGCGTTGTTTTTGTTTTCTCGTGGGAATTTTATATTTTCCCGGAGGAAACATAATTTTGTAGCCTATGTATTAATAATTTTGTATTCCTGCCTGATTAGGCAGTTTACATACATACGTTCTGTGAAAAGTGGGTTATCTGTGAAACGCGCGAAGCGACGTTTAAATAGTCGTTCAAAGTTTTCTGAAATTTTCCAATTTCGCTTTCCGCAAGAACCTTCTTCAAAGTACTTGAAAACCTTAAAAAAAGATAATGAAATCGGTATATCGTTCTCAACTTATGGCGTCATCATAAGATCTTTAGAAGAATATTTGTGTGTGTGTGTGTGTATGTGTCAATAAAACTATTTCATTCATTCCTTGCAATTGCAAATATTAAATCATTTCGAATTAAGTTTGATGAATAGCCGTCTTTTAATAAAAACTCGCATCATGCATTTATTTATTAAAATTGTTGTTAGTATAACATCTCCGCTTTGATTTACACATCTAAAACAATACAGATCCGAGAATATATATATACAGGGTGTCCCAGAAGCCGACGTCAAGCCGAAAGCAGATGATAGACTAACTCATATATGTTATCAGAAAAATATAAAAAAAAATCTAAGTCACCTATTTAAAAAAAATCTAGCATTAAAAAAAATGGATAAAATTTACACCCTGTGACGGTTTTTTCACTCCTGTTGCTACAAATCTTGACTTTTCTAAATATTTTCTTTTGTTTTGTAATCCTGAATAATGTTTCTGTATACTCTAATCTAAAATTTAAAGCCAGCTGCTCCAAATTAGAAGAAAATGCCATTTTTATCTAAATTAAATATTCAAAATTAATTTTTCGCATAGCTTTAACAAGCTGTACTGAAAAAAATGTACTATGCGAGTTTGGCAAGTAACTGCAAAAGTTGGCGCATTCAATAAGGATTCCAAAATGGTATGATACTTGGTAGATAATTTCTACGATTTCAGGCAATTTTTTTTTCCAAAAACAGGCAGATTTGAACAAATTTTTCTTACGTACTTAAAATTTATTCTAATGTACCCATGGTTTGCTTTAAGGCTGTAACTTTAACATTCTAGTTTGAGTGAGACCGGGAGAGTAATTTTACGAAGTGTGAGAGAGACAAATAGTGAAACTGCAAAAGTAAATTATATCGATTTTTTTAAATGTTACATTTTTTTTTAAATAGGTGACTTAGATTTTTTTTCTGATAACATATATGAGTTAGTCTACCGCCTGCTTTCGGCTTGACGTCGGCTTCTGGGACACCCTGTATTCATTACGGAAATAGCATACTATATTTGCAAACAATAAGCAATTTAATAAAAGTTTCACTTTAAAATTAATCCATGTCCACGAAATAAATACACGATGACATACACACCCCACATTTCCACAACAACTCATCTATCTCAAAATAATATAACCAAATGGTACAGTTATCGGCGGACAACGTCGTCTAAGCAAGATTTTCGGATGGACCTTGAGATGTACCCCAAATAAACATGCTGAATAATGATTCATAAATATATATTTATTTAAGCATAAGGGAAAAAATAATATTTGGTATCTCCGAAAGGCAATCTACATATGGACGGAGTGATATGTTCTTCACATTATGACACAAAGCAAAATCGTCTCAAAAAATACAAAAAAAGGTCTATAAATTCACTTAGTTAAAGGTGCGTTAAGTCAGTGTTAAAAAAGTTAAAACATTCTAAACTACTTTATTCTTTTTTAACATACAATGAACATCACATTTTTAAATCTACAATACATTATTTTACAGTAAAACACGAGAGTCAGACTATACGGACTTGAAACAAGTTTACACGATGCCAGAATCGGGTCAGCACCTAGCGACAGTCACTCGCCCAATATAAATTAGCCTTAACTCCTCCTTATTTTAATTGCAAAACAATACAACCGACAAACAAAACCGTATCAACAAACAACGAAAATAAATCCCAGCATGCAACGTTAGTTTGGCCACCGCACACAAACCTCTATTCTTGCCATAAGTCATATCCAAACTATATCGCACAAAGCAACTCGGGCTCGTAATTTCTGGCGGAGCACGTGTGTCTTCGTAGCGCAATTTGGTATTTAAAAAAAAACAACCCACCCTCCTTTGTCGACTTCATATAATGCTCAGTGGCGATTACATTCGCCCATCTTGATCTGTGAGACGTTTGACGGCGAGATGGCGGCAAAAAACCGTCTTGCGCCTATTGTGCGGCGTGCGCTAGTTTAAATATGCCATAAAATGCGAGATGCTTTGTGAAGTAACACAGGAAGCGTGCTCCGAGACGTCACTACATTGGGCAGTCTTAAAACTGACGTCATTATTTGCTTTGGAGAGCCCCGTTTATGAGATGCCGTAAAAGTTCAATTTTATGTCGTATTGGAGGCATCATGTTTGTTCGATTTGCTCTCAAAATTAAGTAGTGGCCGGGTTACTAAGCCACATGTGGCATTATCGGATATTTTATGTTAAAGACATCATACAGTTAAACACTTAAAAAAAAGAACGTTAATCTAGAAGCTAACGAAACATGACAATAGGTCGTAATAATATCAATCAACCTTCCCAGTTTTCCATTTAAGCATCACCATTTATTTCTTCACACTAACACTAAAATGTTCCCCATGTTTTGCGTTTCTTTTAAGTAATGTTAAGTAAAGTTAACATTTTAACCACGTTTCTTTTCACAAACGGAATCTAACCCTAAAATCAAGATATGTTTTTATTTAAAACACCGTGTATAAACGCATTACGTTAACACACGATGCTGGCCCTGCTAGCGTATAAAGCTAACGAAACGCGGCCCGAAACGAGAAATCGGTGTTTATTATTTATCACATGAAGACAGAAATATTGATTTCCTTGGAAAATCAACGAAGCAGGTAAATACACATTTTCAATTATTCTTCAACCTTTGCTCTTCCATATACATAACATAATATTTCGATAAACAGAATCATAGCCACAATAATAGAACAGCGATTTGCCAGAACTTTACATTCACCACATCCGACATTGTTCCACTGTTAACAATAATTATAAAGTCAACAATGGCGAGCCGAAACAAAGACGTGCGTGACCTTTGTTTTGACGCCCTTTTTGTTTTCACTCGTTGACATTTCTTTTCTGAATGTAGAGCTCGACACCTTGCCTGTTATTCAATACCGCGGAGCCGCGGGGCCCTAAAATGGCAAGCCCAGCCGGAAAACCCGGCGAGCACCTCAAACCTCGGTTAGCATTTTGTTGAAGAAGAACCAAACGTTTGAGTACTTTTGAGTCGTGTTGCTAACACGACTCAAAAGTACTCAAACGTTTAGATCATATTATTTATTTATTTCTAAGGGAAGCATACAAATTCTAGTCTTTATAACTAGGCTGACATGGAATATTTAAAGATCAAAATCATTGTGTGGATTTAGGCAAGTGAAACTTTTCTTCGGATCGAAAAATTATTCCATTTAGGGTTTCGAAATCGCGTTTATATTCTTTATTGTATACAAGATAAATACATGAGACATAACATTTATAAAAAGTATTTCATAAGATGTACAAAGGCGAGCTTATCTCTTTAAGAGATCTCTTCCAGTCAACATCTGGATATTGTGAAATTATCAAATGCGGAATTATGTACAATCACTCTAAGGTATGATAAATGATTTATGAATATATATAAAACTTTACATGTACATACAAAACATACTTATAATCTTAACCTAAAACTAGTTAATGCAAAAGAAAAACAAAAAAGTTAAATAAAAAAATCGTTAAAATGAACAAAAAAGGCAATAAAAAACAATATATTTAAAAAAACAAATTTATGAAAAAATTACGCTCCACATCGGGATCGAACCACTGCCACACCGATTTAAAGTTGAAGATCTAACGCATAGAAAAATCCTGAGTTTATGAAGTAGTGACATTAAAGATTTCATGTTTTTTTGTAATGCGACATGCGATAGATGGACGAAAAATTTGAGGCGATGCAAAAAAAGTTTCACTTTAATAAAGTTTCCGCAAATGCAATGCATACGAGTTGCACAAAACTAAAGTATCCGAGTTTTACGTGTTAATAAATTGTTAATTAATTAAAAAACGAAAAGAAAGCACATGTAGGTATATACATACATATTTAGACAAACATATTTATATCGGGAATGTTACGACTTGTACTCTTAATCCCAAAATCCCTCTTCGGAACTGCACACACAGCTCAAGGGACTCATTTTTGAATCTTTCAATTCGAACACGGTAACAAATCACACGCGAAGTTCTAGCTCATTTCCCTTGCTGGCAGTGTCATTCAAATCAACTGTAAAAGTGAAGCCTATTGATTTAATCTTCGAACTACTCAAGCAGTGATGAGTTAGATTCTTCGTAAACGGGTAGTGATGTCGTTATGGTAATTTCTGTAATTTGAAAAATGGATAAGTTTACTTTTTTTATTCGCTACTATTGCAATTTAAGCCAAATGAAACAAAAATGTAAGAGAATCGTTGAAATATCTTTAGAAATCCTTCGCCCTTCCTTTTCGCAAAATGTTGTTTGTCATAAAAACGCTTGGCATAACTACTAGGCGTCCTCATAGTAATAAACATATAAGCATAATTAATGAAATTCCTGGTTATCTTTTAACATAATATTGGTCATCCTAAAATGCTTAACCACAATTTTTTCCTGCCATAATTTATGAAATCCTTGCTGAAAAACCGACATCAAGTGGTTTTGTTTGTCCTACCGCTAGAGAGTGCAATTTACAATTTAGAGCCGCGAAGGCGTGGAGTGGCGATATGCCCGCGTACCTACTACTGAAGATTAGGTGGTCTAGGAACTCCGCCGCAGCTGAGGCTGGTCGGCGTAACACCCATAACATTTTATGCTTAAGCTATCCTATGTTCTTTTGCTGGGACTCAAACTATATCTATACCAAATTTCATCTAAATCGGTTCAGTACTTTTGGCGTGAAAGCGCGACAGACAGACAGACAGAGTTACTTTCGCATTTATAATATTAGTATGGATAAGAAATATCGGACAGCACCATAGATGAGGTCGAAAACAATCACTACAAATAACAAACGTAAGCTGCGCTTTTGATTTAGACAGTAGCAGCGATCAGGCAGACTGTGTACACGGTTCCAGATATTGAAAAGGGCATTGGGTGCTCTGGAGGTTGAGGGCACCGACCTCTGGAGTCCCGACACAGACCTCTTTGTACGCGAGACGGGTCGATGTCGCACGTTACTGTCTGTGGGCCTAATCTCAACCCTCAATCGATAACTCAAAGACACAAAACGTATTATGATCGCATTCAATTCGAAAATGTACCGTCGAAAGAACTCGAAAAATAGCGCAAAACTACCGTCTATAGCCTAGCAGATGACTGCAGATTTTACCGCAGTCACGTCTTAGATGTATCTAGTTTTACGTTTTTCGAAGAATTATGGTTTTCTATTTACATGGTCATGTAGCTTCGAATGCACTGCACCTCTGTGAAATAGATATCGATCATCATTAATTTCAATAATGGCATTTAAAGATAACAGAAAATAAGATTGGAAAAATCAAACATTATATTGAAAATTAGGTATGACGTGATAAGCGAAGATCAAAACTTAAGTGCATTAATGTCGGCTTAAAATGTAAACTCAAATAACAAGTAATCAACAAACGAGCCAGTACAAGCCGGCCTCACTCGCAGGACGGCGGCAAACAAGAGTCGGTCGGTATCGAATTTAAGACGCCATTAATATTTCGCGTCGCAACAAAACGGCGCGGAGCAACAAAAAAGGTTGTGTGCATGTTTCCTTTGCTTTTTCCTTTTTCAAAAAACTCGTTCATTCACATTCTCGTACGCGGGCGTTGTAATTCGAGCGCGCCGCAAGGCTTTTCTCACGCGTTCTCATTTCAAATTTGGGCGCGAAGCCCTGTCTGACGGACGGAGCGCAGTTCGCAGGCGCACAAATTAGTCAATCAACGAATTGATCGAAAGACAGGCGAAAAAAATGTTCCCTGGCGAGAAAACATCATTGCTGCACCGCGCAAAATGCGACATGTCGAAGAAATCGATTATTTAAAAGGCAGCTTGAGCCGGAAGAAAGGATCGGTTTTTAGCATGCATCAATGATAAAACTTTTTACAAAACAATAAAATATTGGCAGACGGCGCCTAGTGAACCGCAAACATAAGCGTTAACGAAAGAAATGGAATATTAATAAAGTGGAAATTTTAATTTCAAAAACCAATGGTGTACCAGTGCGGCAAACACGCAAAGCAAACGACGCCGCCGCCGCCGACCTGCGCAAGCGCATGTGCACCGACACGTGAACATTATATTACTATAGATATTGACAATAAGATATGAATGAAAAAAAAACATTAAATGTTAACGAAGGGATATTTATAGGCGTTGACCTCTCCTAAAAACGCGAACCGTGCGGCTAATCCGACGGGCCGACAAAGCGCACCCGGCAATTAATGTAACTAGCAAACAAATTCACACTTGACTTAGCATAACCAGTTTTTGCCCTAAGGATTAGAGGACAGAATGGGGGAAGAGCCAGATTCTATTCAATCCATAAAAACGCCTTTACAACTTCCCGTCTAGACGCACTAGCGTGTTGGCCGACCATCGTTATTAATATTTAATACCGGTCGCTACATAAATATTTACGGAGAGAACTGTTGGCGTTACATCCGAGGGCTTACACTCGAACGCTATAAGTAATTGCGAGCTCTAAGCCTACCTTCTTAAAGTGTACTCAACGCCACAAAAGCCACGGCACACCAAATACACATAGAATAACAGAAATATTTCATTTTCCGGCCGCGAAATTAACAAATAAATATGAGGCGTCGAAAGTTTAGATTGCGTTGCAGAGTGAGCGCTCTCGGCAGTGCGGCACCTCAGATGAGCCAAGGTGTTGCACTCACGCGAACTTAATGCGCTGCAGCGAGCCCGCCTTTTTTACGGGCTCGCAAATGACCAGCGGCTCTTTGATTAGCTCATTCCTCGGCCGCGGGCGATAGGGCCGAAATGGAACCGCCGATTAAGTTAACACGAACTGCTGTAATGAGGCAGAACGAGCTCGGTGATATGCGTTCATCTTAGCTTTAGACTTGTTGCGGGTAAGACTACACAGGAGCGAGTTTTGAACCTTCGCGCTATGTGCAACTTTTCGCTCAAACACCGCTGAATACCTTAGAGCGTGACGTATGGGTAGTTGAAAAACGCTCTGACGTTCATACTGTCACCATCGGCTAAAAAGAGAGAGAAATGAAAAATTCACATGAAAAAGGGGGGGGGGGATAAAGGATATTATTGCTGCAATATTACATAGCAACCGAAGAACTAGAGTCCACAGCAGGTACTGAAAACGCGCTCCTGATGCAACATCGTTTACATTTATTATACATTATTGAAATACTATAGTTGAATTGATGAGGTCGTAAGGACAGGACAGGTGTCTATCGATATAGTGTAGGAATAAGCGTGTGAGTCCTACACAGCCGGTTCACGGAGGTCAGATAGGAAAAGTTGAGGTATCCTTATGTAACAGCACTTTTGAGGTTAATACATTTCTAATCAACCAACTCTGTAACAAGAGGGTCAATCAACCCTTTCAATATTCGTTTAAAATTTCCACAAATCCATGCTCCAACTGTTCAACTGGATAATCAGTAGAATTGTAATTCTTAGTAGAAGTAGTAGTCGTAGTGTTTTTAACACAACTACTTTGGCAAACGAGCAGATTGCCCACCTGATGGAAAGTGGCTACAATCGCTTGTAGCAGGAACATGGGGTTCCTACAGGACTTGCAAACCCCCAACCCCTGTAAGGACCCCAATGTACACACATACGGCGCCAATTTCTAACATATCATCTCAAGTTACAGTACCCAGTAATTTCACCGGAATACCCGGATTACAGAAATGCAAGCACGCTGCTTGGCCTCAGAGAAAAGGCAAGAATAGAGGTACCCACGCAGGCGACTCTAATACTCACCCCCCTATACCGTACTTTAACTTTAAACCACGTATTACTCAATCGCAGAAAAACCACAAGTCACGCATAAAATTATCTATCGCGCAGATATAATTAAACTAATGATTTTATTCAATAAGCCGTGTGATAAATCAAGAGGGGCTGTCAAATTCGTACACAGGAACGGCATTAGAGTGATCATTAATAAAACGCGGCAGTGCATTCCGCGCTAGGAGCGCAGTCTAAAATTGGGCACCTAATTTCCGTGCGGCTGAGGTGAACAAACTTTGGAAGCTGAGAGGGCACTTGTGTCGAATGCTCCTCACAAATTTTTAGCGTGTGGCACAATTTGTATCGGCTCGATTGAAAGACGTGGCATCGTATCACTGATTATATAAAATGCTGTAAATTAAGCTCACGATGTGACGAAAAATTGTGCTTGCATTGCTGTGGTCCAGTTTGAAGGGTAAGGCACCCATTAAAATTACTAGCTACTGTGACTTTACATCTCATATCGCAAGTTGGCAACGCACCAATGTACATTTGGGTGCTTATTACATTTTCAAATCTTCAGAGGAGCTACATGTACTATAGACGAGTGTATAGCCGTTGTTTAACAAAATAAAAACATATAACAAGCCCACGTCGTGTGTTATTGACCGCAACTCAAAAGTTAAAATTGCCGACGCACTTTATGGACCGTGTCTTGGTGAGTTACGTCAAAGCGCGTTCGTGTGTTCATTTGGGACTGTTAGCACGCCAGCCCTCCGTACAATCAACTTTGTTGTTGATCGCACGATGATAACAAACAGATTGATCACCTGATCTGCCTACAATTTACCAGAAGGCGACATAGTACCAAAGTCATCTGGTAGGTCTATTTTACCTTTGGGTAGGAGAAGGCGCGCGTTCCTGGACGCGCGCCACCAACTCCCTTAAGCAAGCTGGGGATGAAATAGCCGGGCCGGCCGACAACCGGTTGGGAGACATTACTTTTCTACCCCTGGCCTGCCCGTCTGGGGGTCGCATTATTTTGCACTTGGCGACCCCTCCGTAGAGTGTGCCCCGGCGCTTGAGTCAGTTATGCTGGCTCGCCGTCGGGCCTATTCTCAAGGGGGCGCACTCAGGGAATGGCTAACGCCGATCCCGATTGTGCCTCTATGGGGGTAGAACTTACTGGAGGGTGGTGTAGTCAGGTATGGGGTTTATACCCGAGTCCTATGGCATATCCTTGGGGAGGCCTTGTCAGCATTCAATCCCTTGTCGAATCGTAACGAGATTCCCCCTCCTTAAAAAAAAGGTATATTTTACCTATTTCTGCTGCGGTGGTGCTTGCATCGCTGTGTTAGTTTGAAGGATGAGAAGGCAATAAAATCACTGGGTACTGTGACTTGTCATCTTATGTCAAATTTGGCAACGTTCATTGGCTTCCTTGTGGGTGTTGTCGATTTGCAAGTCTCATCATCATTTCAGCCAAGAGACGCCCAATGCTGGATATAGGCCTCCCTTAGGGATCTCCAAACCGATCGATCCTACGCCTCCCGCATCCAGTGGCTTCCCGCGACCTTCACCAGATCGTCGCTCCACCTTGTGGGGGGCCTACCAACGCTGCGTCTCCCGGTACGCGAGGACCGCCCCGCCCCAACGGCCGTCAATCTTGCGAGCTATGTGTCCTCTGCCCATTGCGACTTAAGGTTTGCAAGTCTTATAGGAACCACAAATACAGGTGACTGTGACAACATAGCATCAGGTCAGTTTCACAATTAGTAATAATGAATAGACAATTAAATAAGCTTTATCCGTATTAAAATTGTACAACACCAAAAAGGAATCTATATTAATGTATTGTCACCCATTAACGTTTGCTTATCAAGGTACGAGTACCATAGATCTTCGAGTGCGCGCGTACTCGCCACAAACATTAATCCCCGCTTCGCGTGGTTCAGAATCCGAATGTTTACCTCAAAAAAACAATCCCCGGAAATAGCGACGGGCAATCACAAGCTTTTTCTGACGTATACGTTACAGGCTCAAAGATTATAACTACACTAACTATAATCGCGGCGGTGGCGGCGTGCGCGCACGCAAGCGTCTAAGATATTCAGAGATCGCGGATCGCGTACATAACATAACGGCGGTATGTCTAAGGATGGGGCTGGATTGTATATAAAATGTTGATAGTATAAAATACTATAAAGGAATTTCAAAAATTAAACGAAATGTCAAACTCACACACTCAGATTTCAAAGAAAACATGATAAGGACCTTTATTTGGTTTTAATAGCTTGCCTGAAGTAATAAATCTAGATCGCAAACTTAATTAATTTCAATTTTTCATTGAATTAACGATCAATCGACTATTATCGCAGAATTATAAACATATTTAGATGTAAAAGCAAACTTACGTCAAGATATCAGTAGCGTGGTGTATGAGAAAATTGATAATCTATTTTTGTTTAAATATTTCTATAAATACGAGTGTGTAATAACTCGTATTGGCAACTCCAAAGAAAGTAACAACAACTATTGATCGTTATGAACAATTTGATTATAAATGTATAATCAAAAGTGAACAATAAAACTCTAATATCAACAAACGAATCTACCAACTCACCTACTAACTTTATCGAAGTTAAAGCACAACACTAAGCACAAAGGAATCCATATTCAGCTGATTTAATACGTTAAGCGATCGAAACGCTAACCAACCATTAATCAGAGCCGGCACCGTGAATCTTTAAATACTTTTCCATTTTAATGAAAGAAAACCAACATGGATGTCTAGCAATTTACGCGCGCTTACTACTCGAGTTGGTCGAATAAAGAATTCAAATCAACCATCTTATTCACAAAACTTTGGTTACCAACCAAACTCAGAACTGTCATTTTGTAATAACTTAATATTCATCACTGCTATACTGAACGCCGCCATAACAGAACTATACACTATTACACACACTATTATACACTATACAATTGACATTTTTGAGTTTGCAACAGAAATTAGCGACGGGGGCGAGGGGCAGGCAAGCCGATTGAAAAATTAAAACTGCATTTTCGACATTGAAACCTTATGTAGCTGCAGGCGACTGTATAGCCACTTACCGTCAGGTAGGCAGCCTGCTTGATCGACAACTTTATTGTATAAAAAAAGTCTTTAAAAATGCTAAATAAGTACATAATAAATGAATACATTGCAAATTAAATAAAAACTTGTTAAAAGCGATCAATACAATGAAATATCGTTCGGGTTCTGTTAGAAAGATTTCAAAGTTCCGTGCTATTATTTTCGATAAAGTGTACACAGGTTTATATATCGATCGATCGATAAATTCGATTCGACACACCTAGCCCTAGCACAAAGCTAAAAGCTAAAAGCGGTTTGACATTTGCATAACCAAATTGTAAATTACAGCTGTCCACCGCGTCCGCGATTGCCGATTAGCGAAATGACAAAGTGCGGGTTCGTAATCTAAAATGCAAAAAAAAATTGAATCAAATCATATTTCGAGACAGTACAGACAGAGATATCATTGTATTATAATTCGCCATTGTCGACCCGGATGAGATCAGCCTCGCCAGAGCAAGAGACGTAAACGGTAAATATTGAAATGTAGAATTTGACTCTGCAGTTTGATGATACGCTTATCATTAAGCTGTAACAATAGACAATCAATACAGACATATACTTTAGTCCTGTTTACACATACCCTCCTAATACCCAATTATTGTCGCTTAAACGTCAAGTAACTAAATATCCTCCTAAAGAGCTGATTACACTATTCAATTTGTAGAAATTCTAAATAGGAACGTTCTAATTAGTCGAAAAAGAGTGATCACTATGACACTAAATTGAATCCTAAATTGGACTGCAGTGTTGCCATGTTAGTGGATTCTCCACTAATTTTGGTGTTTTGGAACCCCTAGTTGGTGGGAAAAATTCGTTTCTGGTGGCTAGTAGTTTTTTTGGGCATCAAGTTTGTGAGTAAAACTTTTTGGTGTAAAAAGTTTTTAGCTGGTTAAACACTCTTTCAACTTCGGCGTTAGACCATGGCCAGGAAATAATGGAAAAAATGAAATTTAACAAGGAATTGCAATACAAGAATAGTTTATGCATAAAAGTCCTAAAAAATGAGTTTTTATGTTTGAGAATAGAGCCAAAAATGAGCTATGGAGCTAAACACGTTATTTTAGAACTAGAACATTGTTAAAAGATTTAAATTCAAAAATCTTTATTCAACATAGGCTTAACAGGCACTTATTGACGTCAAAACAAAGCAAAACATTCTAATTTAAAGAAAACATAAATAAACCTTGTATGTGCATACATCCTAAATATACTCAAGATGTCTGCACATACAAGTAGGAATGAAAAAAAAAGGTTATTTTGGAGATGAATTTAGCTCTAAAGAGCTAAGTTAGCAACACTGTATCTGTAAATTGTAGACAATTTAGGAAGTAGAGCGGTTGGAACCCTCCTTGCTTCCTAAATCGTATCCAATCTGTTCTAACTGCGAGCGATTACACCTTCCTGTTTCCTAATTAGGATCTCTACAAATTGAATAGTGTAATAAGCTCTTTACACCCAATTATATTATACGACAAGTAACAAAAACTCAACTACTGACTTTGGGTTCAACGTGAACGGGGAATTTTACTAAAATGTCATCGCAACACGAACGACTAGCGTAGTACCGTTAAGATTAATCACAGTCGATGTCCAGCTATTTTATATCCAATAAGAGTGTATTGTGAGTTGTGGTAGATAAATATTCAGCACGTGACCTTCGTATTAAGTCCGCCAGTGGCCAATCCAATACACCCCGCTGAAGCTTAATATCCATCGCATCAATCACCAACTACCATCCTTCATTACTGCGATGCTCCGGCAAAAATATCATTTTTGACGTCTATTTATTGTTTATTGCTATAAGTCTTATCTGTGAATATTATATAAGTCTTATCTGTGAATATAAGCTTATTACTGGACGTTTTTTATATGATATAGACTACCTAATTACTGTAAATTTAATAAGTTATACATCAAAGCTTCGTTATTGTCATAAGTCTTTTATTTATAGACTGTTTAACTATTTTGTTTGTAATACAGTAGACTGAATTTCAAGACAGAATTCTTAAGCTTTTCCTCTTTTTCAGTTATCTTTTGAACTCCACTCCACAAAACGGTCCAATCAGGCCGCGCTCTAAAAAAAACTATCACAGATAAAAGCAACAAGTAATAATGAACGACTGTGTTCTCAGCAGTATTTCATTTCGAAGTGTATTCTAGCAAACTTGGTAGTAGTATTCTTAGTCGCGCCGTGATATCATCTCGGAGTCTCGGACAAAGCGTAGTACATAAAAAACCTATTAAAAATAAAAGCGACCCGGCACGCGACCACGGCCCGACGAACCCAATAGCGACGCGACGCGAATGCAATGCACCAATTTCTCCCCCCCTCCAACCTTTTGAGTTTTTGCGCGAATCTTGCATCCATTGTAAGAAACGCAACCGAAGAATCACGCACAAAGATCGCGAGAAAAAATGCACACCACCTGGCCGGGGACGCGCGCCAGACGGGCCCAAGAGGCGATTGCGACCCGATCGTAAATCAACCCTGCACCCATACAAATAAGGGCCGGTTCGCGGCGCAGCACGCGACGCCGAAATCGCGAGACAAAAGCGCGAGACACCGAAACGGCAAGACGAAAACGGGGCCCCGGTCTATTTTACCCGGGGCAGGTGATGCTACTGTTATAGAAAACTTGGGATTCAATTATCCACCTATTGAGTGCGCGGTACGGGACTAATCCGGTTGCCATGCGGAGGAAGCGGCGACGACGACGGGGCGCTGTGTAGACACCAGGGTTGTTGCGAATATCCGCATCGACATCGGCATCCGCGGATTAACAGCGTTTTTTTCGATATCAGCATCGACAATAATCGATGCTGATTTTTAATGCTGACATTCAAGTGGTAACGTGTTCGCGAAGGTCTCGTGGAGTTTAAGCCAATCATAGAGCCAAGCTAATCATAGTTAATACTAGCAGTGCCCGCGACTTCGTCCGCGTTAAATAGTAACTTTTGTTAAAGTTGATAAAAAGTAGCCTATGTTATACCTTATATAATTAGCTATCTATTAGTGAAAGTCCCGTCAAAATCGGTCCAGTCGTTCCGGAGATTAGCGGGAACAAACAGACAAAAAATGTTTAAATTGGGTTTTTGTTATTGGTACCCGATAACAAAGTAACAAAGACTTAAGTAATAATGCAGCATTCAATTAGTTAAAGAATTCGGTCTAGTAGTTTTTGAGTTTTACAAACAAAAATACAAATCTTTTGATAACTCGTCCTCTCTGTTGATAACTCGTCTTTTATTCAAAACATTTCAATGTCAATCATTTTATGGTAGAATAGTATATGTTTGATTCATGATATAATTTGTCCGGCGTCCGCCAATCCGCCAGCAACAACCCTGGTAATACATCTCTACCGCCATAAAAAGCCCACTCGTACAAATTGGTCGTAAATGATAGTGATGCCCGTCTGTCTGTCAACCCCGCAAATGCACAGCGAGAAAATAATAAAATGCACGTAAGTGGATATTCACAAAAGTTCGGCATCCATATTGTCAGATTTTATTGCCCACCCCGCAGGCAGCAAAGGCGTTATTTTCAAATCATTACAATCTCGTAAAGACGCCGATGCACGGGGAGCGGATCTCTACTAAATTCATCTGTGACGTATATTCGCATGACAATATGCTTTACGGCCGTTTTTATTACTATTAAATAATATTTAAGTGCATTTAAGCGTGCCCTTATTGCGGGTATCGCGCGGTTACTTATCGAAATCGTGAATTATAATGTACATTATTGTATTCATACATTATTGCACATCGGTGCACAATTTAAATGATATTTTTTCATTTCAACCGAATCATAACGAAGATTTTATTTTACCTTTCAATATATAAGGTGTTTCACGTTTCTAATTCCCCATACATTTTTTTCACAGACCCTACTATTTGTAGGGGAGATTTCAAAAATTAATTTTGCAATTTCTAATTTCAATGACGCCATATATAACTTTTATATGACTACGTTAACATGGGTAGATTTCGGCTTGATAGGGTAGTGAAAAAACACCTTGTATACATTCATTTGATTGAAAAAGTAGGCAAATTAGAAATATATTAACGGCTCTGGTGAGTACTGTTGCGCTGTGTACGGAAACAGAGTTATCAACGTGGAGTCCCAAACTACTAAAGCTAGAAGCATGAAATTCATTACAGGAGTTCGTTGACGTAAGTAGGCGCCCACTAAGGAAGGATTTTTCAAAATTCCCACAGGAAGCTGACAAAACCCCATCCAAAAATAAGGAAAGTACTTTAGAAAGTAGGTATTTGATATGAATTTTAGTTTGACATACGCGTGAGATGACAAAAAGGTCTTGACAGGCATACGAACAGACTGACAGACGAACACACGGACAACAGAGTGATCCTAGGGTTCCGTTTTCTCCTTTTGAGGTTCGGAATTCTAAAGAAATGTAAGTCAGTGCCCTAAGTCAAAAGCCCATCAAAATATTCATGCCGTCGCCGTCCATTTCAATATCGATTGCATATCGAATCGACGCCCTCCACTTCCACTTCCTTCAGGCTCCATCCGTCCCTGGACACAACATCCGGTGCTGCTAACCCCGTGGCGCTTTGTTTGTAAATATAAAAACGTTTAAAATGTTAAAGAGGTGCGTGAGTCGCACGCGTGATTCGGGGTCAAATCGACCCGGCCGCCGAGTGGAGGTCGAGTGGCGTTAATTCTGTCGCAGTGTTAAGCCCTTGCCATTGGAAACGCTTATTTCATTGAAGAATGTTTCAAATTGATATTAAGACCGTTAAAAAGTTAACCCTTGTTGCGGCATAAAAAGAAAATGCTTCAAATATACTCTTTAATCTCGTTAGCTTAAAAAATATAAAATCCCGAGTGAGCCGTGATGTTGGCGGAGTGTGTTGATAACGTGTTCTTGGTGTGCGAGTCACGACAGTGTATTGAATATAAACGAAAATGTTATACACAACATAAAAAGTCAAAAACAACAGGTTATGTTATGTCGAACTATGTAAACCTTTTTGAATTCTATGTGTCTGTCTACCTCAACGCTAGCAACGCTATAGTTTAGCTAACAATGCTAGCTACTAACAGCAGTCAACAACGTTTCTGAAAAGACTAAAATTCCATGTTCAGTCCAGACATACTGACTGCAATATATATTTCTGAGTCGTAAGTGAAAAAATAGGATCAACAATCGTGTAATGATAAAAAAATTTACATGCAGACATACTCGTATTGTCCAAAAGCATTTACTAAAATACTAAATGACGAATCTCTTTATTATATTTGTGTAAGATATCTGGTTTTTCTGACATAGGAAGGAACCTAAGGACATTTAACCGTCTACTTGGTCTAGTGGTTTAGTTAAGACCACTGGGTGTTGATCAGGTCAGGGGATCGATTCCCCATGGTGGCAGAAGTGTTTCTGCTCGGTTTGGTTGGTAGTAGGGCTTTTGAGCCCGCCTTGCTGCTAGCTCCCACCGTCTTACCTAAGTTTGTTGTCATAATAAATAACAAACAATGTTATAATAGCGTTGTTGTGTTGTGTTCCGGCAATTAGAGGCAAGATAACCAGTTCCTCAGTTGTCTATAGGGATGCCAGAAACCGGACTGTCCGGCCCAAAACCGGACAGTCCGGTTTTCTTTATGTTTGTCCGGTCAAGAAAATGTTGGTAAACCGGACAACTTATTGTCCAAAATACTTTTGTAATTTGTTTTTTTTTTCGCGACTTTTCAAAACCGGGTAAGAAATACCTTTGTCCAGTTTTTCTATCGAACACATCTGGCAACACTAGTTGTCTAGGAGTCCAGGTGAAGTTCGCTTTTATCTTTTTAAAATTAAAAAAAAGTGCCGTGAGGCATAGTCTTATTGTACGTAGGTCCTGTTGTGATAGGTCCTATTGGGTCATCGCAATATTCCAATTACCAAGATACGAAGGATCCGTTAAGATAGTCCTGTACTATCAATAACTTATTAGAACAAGGATTCCTAAAATGGATTCACAAATAATGTCAGTTAAAAGATCGAGTTGCCAAACAAACACCGACGCAAAACTATTTAACGCTGCAATATCCTTCAATCAAGACAGTTAAAATCTGAAAACTACAGTTTGCGATAATTCATGTTAGGCGCTTAAGGCAGCAAATAAAGTAACTTTATAAATAAAAAAACCATGTTTCCCTTCGCTCGATCAGGTAAATATATGCTAACAAAAACAAATAAGTTTTGTACTGCTTTTTAAGTTGAGTTACTCCAAAATACCTCCGCGATTCGTTCTCTCTAAAGACATTCTCCAAGTTAGTTGTTTGCCGATAAAATTATGAACTTATTTAATGTATTTGCCTAAGATTAAAATTAATGGGCAGTTACTTCGATAAACACAATGAACGCACAGTGTTCAGTCTAATTTATATGAGTACATAACTAAAAATATGGATGATACCTAGTGACAGACAAGTGTGCGAGACGAACAAATAGCACTAATGTGTTACAACAAGTGATTAATTAATCGCCATTAATTACACTCGACAAATACGTATTAATCTTGTCATTGTGTCAACTGTCAAAATTAATAGACCCGCGTGTGTCGTTGGATTCCTCAACCGCGGCTAGGTACGTCTAGCAGGCACATGTGGCAAGCCTCATTGATCGCAATTAATCACAACTAAAAAGACATGAGGCAGCCGAAAAGATCAGAGAGACCCAAGTCAACGGCAAAACCCTTAACTCAGTAAACACCATGTAATGAATTCTTATTGAACGAAAAAAATACATCTCAATTGGTAAATTGTCAATATGTTGTCAATCCTTTTAAGTGCTGCACCACATCTCGACCATAATTGAGATAACACGTAAAAGAGGAAATAATAGAGCAATAGTTGATTACCACCTGTAGTAAATCGGCTTTCGCGACGAACAGACAAGAAATTCGGAGGATCCAATTTCTTCACATTTAACTTAGCAGTCACATCGCAAAACTGACAACTTCTTATGAGTGAACTTCTTCTTCTAATAAGAAAATATGGGGAACCTAAACTCTAATATAATATGTAGACTAAAGGTAATATATGTATACTGAATTCTATTTTATACTAGAGAAAATGGAAATGTAATGCAAACCAAGGTAAATAGGCGAATTCAGATATTAATTTTTTATTCAAAATTTATTCTACCACTCGCTATGAATGCTGACCTCAACTGTCAACACAGAAAATATGTTTAAAAAATACACAGAATGTTAAAAAGGGCAAGCAGCACCGAACGAAAGTTTGTGGAGATTACTTTTATTGATATGGTTTCAGTTTGAGCGAGTTGTAAATAAAATACCAAATCGGAACCGATTAGTCTTTGAATACAGGCTTATCAAGCCTTAGCGGAAATGTTATCAGTTGAGATGAGAAGCACATGACGTTATGATGAAGTCACATCTATTGCAAGTTTTCAGTATCCCTGCAGTTCCCGCTCGAGACAAGACTACAAACTTAGCAGAATCGCTAAAAGTTGTTACCAAAATCTTGAGACCAATAAGATCCAATAAGACTCTTATTGGAGCTTATAGGTTAGTCATACCGAACACAAATAACAATAATATAATGCATTTATTATAAAATTTATTTTTACAGTATGAATTTTATTGACATGTGACTCTATCTCTGTTTGCAGATTACGCAGTAGACTAACCGAGTTACCTAATGATGTTTAGTTGTGTTGCTACTGTCGGATTTTGGTTTATGTATTGTATTGTATTATTGTTACTAGCTTCTGCACGCGACTTCGTTTGCGTGGACTTCAGAATTGGGTCTAAAGCTTCGCTCGTTAACAATTTTTAATCTTCCCACGGCACGGAGGGACACGCTCCATACAAGGGCGGTCATAAATAGTTAAAGTCCTGTTACTATCAATACATTGTATTATTTTAGTGACTTATAGTTGTAAAGTGTTTTAGGAACATTAAAATGAAAGAAGTACATGTATTTACGGAATAAAAAACGTTTACTTCAGTAAAAAACAAATATAAACAATAACATACTTTTACCTAAATTTATCATGAACAAACACTTAAAAATTGGAATGTAAAACATATATTTTAAAAAAAAATAAGAGTCAAAACATTGATAACATTATTTAATTATAATAAAATAATAGAAATAAATAAATTAAAATTAATTAAATACAAAAAAAACAAAACAACTAACAAAATACAAATAAATTATTCTTATTCTAACAATATTAAACATGTAACAATTCTATTACACTTTGTGACAGAGTATTTTTCTTTTTAGGGGGAAGTTTCCGAAGACTTGTAATATAAGGATCTGAATGTAATAATAGTCGTTGTATTAAATCTTGATTGGTAACTTCACGTGACATTTTTCGAGTGTGACTTCGTCTATAAATTTTGATATACTTATTTGTCGCTTCAGCAGCTTCTTCGGAAAGTTCTCCTATAGATAACAATGCATAACTTATAATATCTGATCCATGTACGAGCACCTTGTGGACAGAAGCAGGAAGACTATACCACGGATATTCCTCGACCAGGCTGTATGCTGTTTGTAATGCATAGTCTTTAAACTTGCATTCATTAATTTTATGTCCAGAAGATAACGTTTGTAATATTACACAACAACGATCTATGAGATCCTTATTCAAACCTGTAATTTCAGCAGATACAGCTGATTCCAAAAAAAACTTCCTGGCCGTGTTTCCGTCGTTAGACGTCCCGCTTCCACCACTACGCGGCTTGTCAACTATTAAACCTAATCGTTCCCTAAACTGGGACTGTACATATTGTTTTTTATTTGATAACAATTGTTTATCACTATCTAGCCTAACTTGCCATTTTTTTATGTCTAATCTATATGAAAGATGAATAAAATATTCGAAGAAACGTATCCAAGAATGTAGTGGTGATAATCCAAATTGGTATCTACTCTCTATTACAGGTTTTTGTAAACATTCGTCTATTTTATTCATCTCTTTAGGGGTAGCATTACATATATAACATCTACTTGTAGATGTTTCACTTAAAGCACTACAAATTTTACCATCTACCATTGAAAGCTGCAACTTATGAGAAACGACCAATTCACGATTGTCGATCTGAATAAAAGTAGGTTGCAAACTTTCAATTTTATCCTTAAAATAAGCTTCCTCTTGCAAAGACACTGCTGTGCTTTCTTTCAAAAATTGAAATCGAATAGGACGGCAGTACCTAGTGGAAGAGGGTCGAGGATTTTTCCATAAAATTTTACAATTATCTTCAGCTAATTTTACAATAATTTGAAGGGGTACATAAGATGTTACAAACAAACTACTATCTTCTAAAGTTGAATCTGAAAAAAATTGTTTGTATTCACTATGTCCAGTGCTGCCATCGAATCCCCATTTCCCAAGTAAAGAGATATTAGACAAACAATCATCAGGAATCTGATCTAAGACCTCTTTTTGAGATTCAAGGATTCGAGAAGCTGTGTGATCAAAAAGACTTTGTAATTCAACTTCAGCTGAAGACTCGGAAACAGTTATATTAGAAGGGTAACATCTCTGTTTCGCTTTAGTAATTTGTTGGTAACATGGTAATACATTAGGAGAAATCTTACTATTAACAAAGTTTTTAATTAATAAATACTGATGTTTTGTCAACTGAGCATCAGTCACAAGTGACAAGACATCATCAGTGCTAACTCTAAATATACACGAATCGAATGAACAGTCTGAAACATCAAGCAATGCACTCACAGTAGAATCATCAGACTTTGACAAATCAGCTACTCTCCGACGTTTAGTCCTTTTACTACATTGCGTAAAAGGTTTTCGAGGACGACCACGTGAATGACACGGCGACGTTTCAGACGGAGTACATTGCTTATTGTTTTTCACAAGTTGAATTTTTTCAATAACATTAAACCAATCGGAATTCTTATATAAAAGCTTGGTTTTATCCCTATTACATTTTTTCCAGAATCGAGCAATAGCTTTACATAAATTATTAACAATTTTCTCTAAATAATGAATATCAATGTTCTCAGCATCGTTCAGAGTAGTCAACAAACTTTGTAGGACTTGACGACACTTTTCCGAGTCATTATCGGTATTGACAGTTAGCCATATTTCAAGAATATGCATTCTTGAAAACGAGCATATATATAAATTACCTAAAACAAAAAAAAAAACGGTTAAAATTCAGTCACAAAACCTACACAAAGCACTAAGACTAAATAAACTAATTTCGTAGTAAATGCTACGAGATAATCTGGCAACCGTAGCACCCTTGTCATCGCCAAAAGGGCAGATAAGGGCAGCCAAGTTTTAATTTTCCTAAGATAAGAAAGTCTAAAGATTATGGTGCAATATACCTCCATAGTCGGAGCGAGTGGGAACATATTTAAAAGTTTATTCAAACTTTGAATATTAAAATATAATACTCCAAGAAAAGTCGCCTCGTAGCAATGACATACTAAAGAAAATATATACTAAGATACAATTAAAATAAAAATATTAATTATTACATACCCTGTTCTTGGATATCCATTTCAGAAAAAACTCACACAGCACTCACAGGTCCCGCAATGACAACAAATGACGTCACGCTTTTTAATGACTCACTGATAACAGTATTTACGATTGGCGATGCGCTCTCTTTGAATGCACAATAGATAATGAAGGCGCACTCTAATTACTGACCTATTTATAGTTTCAGAAGGTACCGCAACTATCCAATGTAACGACAAGGAATAAAATGTAAAACAAGAAAGCAGGTTTTTAAGATTTATGACCTATGGATGTCCCACAGTGCACGGGATCATTAAGAAATATAAAGTACATGTACTTTTCCATAGCATAGGTGACATGCATACCAAATTTCAAAGCTGTCTGCCGCAGCTTAGGTCGTAACAATTTTCAATTTTCCGTCGGGAATTACTTAAGGAATCGGGATAACAGGCAGCCTATGTTCTTTTCCATGTCAAAGGCGGTTCATTCCATGAACGGATTTGGATGAAATTTGGCATGCATGTACATGCCAAATTTCATCCAAATCCGTTCAGCCGTTTTTGAGTGATTGAGTAACAAACATCCAAACATCCACACTTTCACATTTATATAGATTACGATGCCATCGTTCACGCCACGACTGTCTCATTTTCGTGTATAATTTATATTTTGCTTTAATGATTATTTTGTGTAATACCTGTGTACTTAGTCTGGTGTTGATCGTATAGTTTTGTATTGTTTAGTAAATGATGTGGCTCCTTCAATAAGTTCTTACATTTGCTTGGATAAGATTTTTTATTAGTATTAAATAACAGGGTTGATAAAAATCATGATCTTTTTGATTTTTTTCAAATAAATCAAAAAAATCATGATTATTTTGATTTTTTTGATTTATTTATTTGGTAAGCTTTTCTTAGTTTCTGGCAAATTTAATAGAAATCAGGCCAAAAAAATATGTAAACTAACAACACGTCACGTGAATCAAGTACATAAATAGAAAACACAGGGAATTCCCCAAATCGTGCGTGTTTTAAGATAAAAATCGTTTCGTATTGATATTGAATTCGAGTTATGATGTATAAAATAAATATCATTACAGTTTTTTAAAAATCTACTTAATACTAAAAAAAACATTTTTGATTTAAATCATTGATTTTTTAAAATAAATCACTTGATTTAAATCAGTGATTTAAATCATGATATAAATCATTTGATTTAAATCAATCAACCCTGTTAAATAATGCAACAATTCCTGGTGGTCCAAATAAATAAATAAATGAAAACAAAAACAATGTGGTAATTTTGCATTTTATTTAGCATTTTGGCATTTCACAACCACACGCCTTAATTTTTATTTTAGCGGACATGAGAAAATAGTCTAATTTAGATCTTCTAAAACACCAGCATACATATCGTATCGAACGATAAGCATATTCTGAAAGCAGTATATTCCTGTTCCTGTGCATTGAATTATGAATTAAACATATAGCCTTCCGGCCAATAAAGACAGTTCTTGCGATAAGCGCATATTTAATGTAGTATTAACTTTCCCTTTACATTCGATAAGTTTTATCTGTAGACATTATCATTATGAATTCAACTGGTTTTTTGGTGTCAAACATAAGGAAAAAAACCACTAGAACCCAATAGAGCAAGCATCTATTAGTATTTTTCGAATCCAACAATATTAGTATAAGCACCACAGCACAGATAAAACAGTGGACGAGCGATACGAGAACATAGGTACTTAATCTTATACATAAAGTACATACAAAGTACATACAATGTTCCACCACGAACCAAAATGATTTTACGATTTCTTGTATTTCTTTTGTGTTATTTGAGAAAAACCGAGCCTAACTGGAGTACGAGTGTACAGTCAAGTGAGCGCGTCGTCAAGCTATAGTTTGACCTTTTGTACCGCTCTAATGTCGCTTGTTATTGGAGTGGTTTTCGTAGTGCAAATGTAGTTTGACGTGGCGCCTACTGTACATTGAACATAAATAGTGATACCATTAGATAAAATTACTTTAATTCAACAATGAAAGTACAAGTTCAGGAATGCTGATCTTCGCATACCGGTGGCATGGTTACTACATGTCATGTTTAAGCGGTATCGATACTCTGTTTTGTCCTTAAAACTTCGTTTTTTGTTAGGTTAATATTTACCTAAGTTTTAGACACCGTGCTCCTGAGGTTATGCATTAAAATTTGCAAACAAGCCTAACTTTTGCCCTAAAGAGGGCAACAATCCCCCACTGAGCCTTGGCCCTTTGAGGCACAGATTAGAATTCTATTCTAATATGTCTTGTTATTGGTTTGGCCTCTTTAGAAATGTTGTTTCATATGTGTTCTGTGTATTTTTGACAGAATAAACGATTTATCTACACATCTAAGCAGTATTATAATGATATAGAGTTTATAGAGCTACTCTTGTGATTGATAAATGATAAAATTTTAAGGGCCAAACTTATTTTTGTCAATTTTCTTTGTTAAGTTAGACGATTGCATTTCTGATGTTTTCCAATACCGATTATTTATCACGATGTACTGTACCACCCGGAGGTTCTACTAACACGTAGGTGAGCCGGACCGATGTGGCTGCTCTCAGAAGCCGCACCTAATGAGAATTCAATGAACGAGCGCGATCGGAAGGCGTGCCTACGCGTCTCTAACAAGAACGCCCGTGGCCGCATTCAAATAAGTTTGTCGAAAGAGCTCCAGTAACATTTTAATTGTGAGAACTGTCGTGACCGTAGGCGACTGCATTAGTGGACGGTACTATGTCAAAAATCTTGCGTTGCGACAGTAGACGTTAGGGCTAGATATACTCTCTTCTAGAAGTAATCAAACTTCTGACTGCGTAGGGATATTTAATTAAATATTTTAGAACCTTCATAGAACAAAACTCGTCAGGTACTCACTGATCCATCGTCACGAATTACTTTGTAAAAGGCAAAAATTTATTATATCAAAACGAATCCGTCAATATACTGCTGTCGATTGTACTCTAGCCAATTTTGAATCATCGTCAGCCGTCACGTCACGTAAGCAGTGTTGCTTTCGGCACAAGATCCAGTTCTAGGGGTCTTTGATGCATTTTCATTCACAACAAGGCACTAAAAATATCTCTAGTGCAACTTAGTGGAAAACTTGAATTAAGATCAACCAATTTTTTTGCTCGTTAACAAGATGCCCTACAATCATAGAGAAAAAAATACCCTTTATCTATGGAATCTTTCTTCTATGTATGTATACTTGGGCTTCCACCAATACATGAAATGGCTATTATTCTATCCCTCTGTGAGATAGAAAGGCTTGACTTTAGTTTTTAATTTCAATTATTTTATGAAATATAAAAATGTGGTTTTTTCTTTTTCCTACTGAAAACGCTGACAGTCAGTCAGTCAATGTAAAGGAGACTGGAGTCTGGTCACCGCAACAGTAATCAACTTTGGAAATGTTATGCCTAGGTAAGTAAATAAATTTGTCATTAAGATTCTGAAGCCGTCATGTCTTGTATCTAAATTTGTCCGATTAGAGCATGATTTAAACTATGACCATTATTTTCCTTGCTGAACAAAAAACGACGCGACTGCCCTTTTGAATAAAATATTTACCGTCAATTTATTACTGTAAAGTGTACCTATTTATTGCAATCATTGTAATAGATGAGTCGACACATTCGCACTCCCCAAGCCAAGGTTAGGTAAGGTTAGGTTTCGTTCATTTAACCTAAGTTGTGCAATACCTTCGAATACAAAATATTGCGCAACATAAACCCAAAAGGTCGCCCAAATTGTATACTTAACAAAAATAAATAAAAAAAATCTTGTTGCTTCAGATTTCTTAAAACGGAACTAAGATGTCATAGTAACTAATGAATAAACATTTAAATACCAAACGAAAAATATATTTTCGTCTGGTTTTCAAACTCGTACCTAGCGACATCTATACGCCATTTTAAAAGTATTTATTTTATCTACTCGACGCTAGATGTCACGGCTACGAATATGGAAATAAAGCACGACTTACCAGCGCCACCTAGCGGTTAGTAGCTGAATCACTATCTCACTTGCCAGCAACAATTCCAACAGCGCCATCTAGTGAAAAAGCACTGCATCCAAACCGCACTTTTACAAAACTTGTAAGTTGTCAAAAAAAACACTACACACTTGATTTATCGTGTAAACACAATTTTTAAAACAATTTGCACTAAATCTGATGCACAGATTTCACTTAACCACTTGTAAAAACTCCTTGTAAAGGTAACATAATTTATCTGAAACAAAAAAAAAATGTTTAAAAAATAATCAATGGTCACAACATAGTCCTGAATATAAATCAAAATAGAACCGGTATTTCACATTTTATAATTTGGTATAATTATATATCAAAATTAACACTGGAAATATATAGCACGATCATAGCTCCAAAACAACTGGTAAAAAATGTGACTAGCAACAATAACAATATTAATTAGTAACTTATTAGTGTCATATTTTTTCAATCGATACATCTTTCATTTCTATCTATGATCATACATAACATGTTATATCTTTGGATTTCTATGCAAGTATTTTTTCATTATTTATCCACAATTGATGTAGATACACATTCTCTTCAGCGACTCGAATAACATTTTTAAATTAGAAACAATTCATTAAAGGGAATTGTCACAGTAATTTTTTTCAAAGATTTTATTTGAAATAATACCCCTTTCATTATCATGTTTAAGTAAAATCTGAATAACTTTATATAAATTAGCGGAATCAGACTTCTTGTATTATATTGTGATGTATTACAATTACAAGGATGAAATTATATTATATGGTGGTAAGACACATGGCAGAAATACTCAATGTCTTTCTACATATTATCATAATAGTGATGAATGTTGCACTTTCAGGTACAGAATTAAACGTGTGCTTGAGTTTCACATGTTTACAGTACATACAGATGTACTGTGTAAAGCTTTGATATCACCTAAATATTTATTTTATGTAATGAGTTGGCACATTTATTATTACATCGAGGATAGCCACAATCTATTGAACATTAAGAAACAATATGCCATGCTTATAATCTTAATTGAGAAACACATGGCTCCCATCATTTCGTGCAAGCAAATTAAGACTTCTCAATATTGTAGGGCTTAAATGTTTAAAGACCATTGTACTTAAATTCAATACATACCACTGACACTTTATCACACGAGGCACTAATCCTTGGGAGAAAATCCATCATGCTAACCTGTTCTATTAACCAAAGAATCCAATTCTGGTTGAATCTGATTAGTTTTATTAGCACGTTTAATCGGAAACTTTTTATCATAACATAAAACTGCGAATTTATGTTTAATGAGAGTTTGTGTAGGCTTTAAATTTTGTTTGAAAAGATCAGACCGATAGAACATCAAAATATTTGCTTGAAAATTTCTAGCACGTGCACACAAAAATGCACTTCAATGCACTACGCGTAATTTTCTTGAAATTACGCGTAAGAGCAAAAAGTTGTTGAGAGCCTATAGTATTAATTCAAACTACTGTAGAATTGTAATTTTACACGTGAACTTCATAACCAATTCGAATTACAGCGGCCGAAAAAACTACACAAAGAAAACATATGATCGATCGAAGTTATTGCACATGGAGTAGTCTATGGTCTATTATTGCTGTCATTTTAGGCTGTCATAGAAGACCACAGATAAGCTATGTCCAAGCAAGGTCCAAGCTGTGTCTAAAAAAAGCAAATAAGTCATAATTAGGCGCGTTCCATTTGAGCGCAGATTTGCAGCATTTTCAACATTTATAGCAGGGCTAGCATCAAGTTAACGTAATGCGTTCCATTTAAACAATATCTTGATTTTTAGGTTAGGTTCCTTTTTTGTGACAAATAGCGCGATTAAAAATGTTTACATTTCTTAGATGAATCGCAAAACATGGTTTTGAACATTTTGATGTCAGCGTGAAATAATGGTGACGCTTAAATGGAAAACCAGGAATATTTTAGTTTAGTTAGACGAATAAAATAATAATGGTGGCAATTATATTGGCACTATTTCGATTAAACTAAACTAAATTTAGTTTTAGTGCTGTCAAATTGTGTTTTCATTTAAAATTTTCGAACAAATAACACGATTTTACAGCACTAAAACTAAATTTAGTTTAGTCTATTCCAACAAATGCCAACAGAATTGACACCATTGTCATTGTTCTTATATTAGATAGAATGCTCTATGTTCTTCTTAGTTAACGTCCTAGACTTAGTTCCTGCTAACTAATATACAAAGTATTTTTGTATTATTAAAACGAGTAGTCCGCGCTATTTATAATTGAAGATCAATATAATCTCAAATATCTATTTAAAGAAATTAATATATGACATTAGTAGGTCAGTATATTTATGATTATTTATGTTTTTAAAGTGTTATATATAAATTATAATAATACATTTGATACGAATCAATGGAATGGTGATAGAAGGCTAAAATTTAGTGAGGTAAAGACAGTACTATATAACGTCGTCTCGTTGTTTCAACCTTGCTTTAAGCGATAACGGTAAGGCCCTGGTTTAGTTAATCTATGTTCTATCTCGTTAAATCTAATTTTTAATTAACAAACATGTATTAACTAAATAAGTCTTTAAAAATTATTATAGCCAAAAAGTATGAAAAGTCTGATCAATAAGCCTCCCCGCGGCCGTACCGCCTAACTCAAAGCGAGCACTCGCTATCGTTATCATGACATTAGAACAATAGCTTTAATGTCACAGATGACATTAGAGCTATTGTTCTAATGTCAAGAGAGCGATAGCGAGTGATCGCTATGAGTTAGGGGGTAGCCCCCCCGGCTTTCCACCCGTGCGGTAATGGAGTTAGAAAATATGTGTCACCGCTCTCTTTCTTCCCGTGGATGTCGTAAGAGCTAAGAATTGAACAATTGAGTGCCTAGTGCGAGTTTTATCGAACTATACTCGATTACAATTACACGCATCTAACGCGTAAACGCGAATTTCGCACACTGGAAACAAAACCTAACACCAACACGTCTAGTCAGTATGATGTAGTAGGCCAATTCTTCCTCGTGGATTCAAATGATGATGATGATAGTTATGCCCCGTCTTGACATCGCGTGACAAATCATCGGGCATTGGTTCGCGCAGCAACTGTGCGCGATGTATACTGTGCTGTCACGAGAGTCAATGCTATCATTGCCGAGCGACAGACCATTCATTTGTTGGTGGTTTTTGGTGAGCGAGCGCTGGAGCCCATTCAAAGCCTTCCGCGAACTACAACTTTTCGCTCTAACCCCATTCAATACCTTCGAGCGAGAGTGTCAGAGCGAGTTACAACCGAACAACCGTCGGCCATAATCTAACTAAAATATCATGTGATAGAAAGAGAGAGAAAAAATGCATGTGAAAGAGAGATACAAAAGATTTGGTTGCTGCAATGCGTTCAACGCCTCTGAGCGAGTTAAAAAACAACCGGACAACTACACTCCGAGGCTCTGAACGCGCTCCAGCAAACGAGTGTTTGCGTGCAATAAGGGCTTCAAAAGACTAACTAAACAGGCTTCAAAACAGATAGGCAGACGTTAACATCATTCAAAAACTTAGATAAAAAACTAGAGGCTCGTTTATGGGAAAATATATATATTTTTTTACAATAAAGTTCTACAAAGTGTTACTGATTTGCCTTTTCATAATTAGAACGCATGTAAGAAAACATATTTAAGTATGAGTAAAAGTAAACGATTATTTGAATGATCCCTATGCCTGGTGTTAACTTGTAGATATTAAGCCGTGTCTCCTGCTCGTGCTTTTGTGCAAAGTTTGATAATTTTTGTTTAGGTTTCTTGCAAATAGGCCAATATTGCAAATTAAATGAAAATACGTGTGCGATGACCGCGTACTCGGCCGATTGCAATGTAAGAAAGAACAGATCGATCATGATAGATTGCCTGTTGCACTATAGTTAAAACGTAGTGCAAACATTATCTTGCGCCCCGTCGATCGAACATGGCTGTCGCGCGAAAGTTGATATTAATACTGAATTCAATCAAGCGGAATTATCCGCAATTAAATTGGAAATCCCAATATTTAGCTCATTCATACAATCTTATTATTAGTACAAACAACCATACTTTTATTAATTTAATGTTAATGAAACATACAAAATATGCATATCTTACCGTCTTTAAACAGTTTATCTGCTACTTGTTAATTATGTATATACCCCTTCAGAGCCTGTTAAAAATAAAACCTTGTTAATGTAGCCGCAACGTATCCATACTTTTTCTGGGTATAATTTAGAATTACGTCATTATTAAAGGGTATTATAATAATGACGACCATAATAAAAAGAATTAACTACACATCAATCAAAATCGATATCTAGTTAAAAAATTAAAATTAACAGTAAGAGACATCTCTAAGCAAATATCAAATCAACTTTTATCTATTATTGTCTGGAATAATAAAAAAAATGTTATTTTATTCAATGAGGCCTTTGAATTAACATAATATTAAAGAAATATCTGTTTGATAGTCATAGTTATTCGGTAGGTATTAAATAAGTGATGAAATCTTACCGGCTCATTTTCTACCCATAAATTTTCAAACTCCTTTTCAAATTTGTTTACTATGTTAGGATGCGAAGTAACAATGACACTCTCGTGGTTTGAAACCATAGCTTGTGTAGACCAATTCAATGAACCAGACATAACAAATGGCTTAATGTTCTTATTTTTTGGCAATAACTTTGTAGAATTAGTCATGTATTGTGCGTGTACATTAAGTTTTTCAGCATATGCCCTTAAAATACTTTTTCGTTTTACAGCTTTTGGTCCATCGATGATGCAGAATTTATGATGCATTAGTATCGACTTCTTATTCATTTGTACTTGAATGAAACCTGAATAAAATGAATCGATTGTTTATTAGTTTCATTTGTTTAAAAAAGTACTAACACTGATAGTTGAGAATTATCCAGAATTATCATTTTAAATAAACAATTCCTTCTTTATGCATAAGTACACAATAAATAAAAGAAAAAAACACAACTCACTATATTCTTTAAGTCTTTTTATTTGTGACTGTGACTCAAGTGCCATGTCGCTATCGACTACTATCCTCACCAAAATATGTTTTTGCCCCAACCTTATAATCTGTTCAGCTATTTCATTGCTTGTTATCATATACATACACACATCCAAAGTCTCACGTGCAGATTTTATATATTTTATTAGCTTAAAACAATTTAGTTCTCTGCTTTCACAAATTGCCATATCTTTGCTAGGGGGAACTTTGGCTGTGTAACGAACAATATCATCAGGAAATAATATAACATCATAAATCTCACGATTTTTTGTTGTGAGTGCATCACATGTTTCCTTGTTAACTTCAGAATGCGAACTTTTCCTATTAAATAGATACTTGTAAACATTTTTCACCACTTGGGAAGCCACAATCACAGTCGCCGTAGTTACTAGTAACATTTTCGCGTTATTCCACGTCATTTTATATTAAAGAATTGATTTTTTTTATCGTTGTGGGCACTATTTTGTAATTAATTAGCGTGGTTTACTTTAGTCCACCATGTTGTTCACGCATCTATTAAAAATTACATTCTAAAATACCAACTCACGACAAAATTTTTCAACTACCCTCTTAAAAAATTTAATTTACCCACTTTCTTGAACCTGTGAACTAAAACATCATTCGTCTTTTGCCATCGAATTAATTATTTCGATTGAATCGAATTAATATTAACTTTATATATTTTTAATATCGTTTTATTCGTATTGTTTTGAAGACTTTTGATAATACAAATCCATTCGTTCATTTCTCTATTACCAAAAGTTATAGTTATCTGTATTATTTAAATCGGTAGTCTGTGATGTTTGCTATCTCTTTTTTACAGTTTCTTTATCTCTTTCTTTCATTTGTTGTTGATTCCCTGCGGTCCGTAAAACGATAAAAGTGATAATATCGCGAATCCGACCAAAGTCACAACATAACCTACTGATTCAATAGCCCTTAGATTTTGTGACGATTTAATTTGGTCGGATTCGCGATATTATCGCTTTTAGCGATTTACGGACCGCGGCCATTGACTGACTGACGGTTTGTTTGTATAATTGAATTTGAAAATGGTCGGAAAAAAAGGCGGGAAACGTTGAAGTAGGCGGGAGTGTTTCTAGCTTTTGAATTCGTTTTCAATTTTAAAATAATATTAATTGAAGCGGTTGAGTAGTGTTATTATATTTATTGTATACCTATTTATATATTTTGTATTTATCATCAACTCCATTGCTCGGTAAGTCACTTTATTTCATTTGATATGAACGATCCCCCTGACCCAGGGGGGTCAGTTCCCCCAGTTGCATGTAATATATCTATCATGAGCCAGGATGAATCGAGCGTTGATACGGATAATACAATTATAGATTGGGCAGTTCCATCAATTAATAGGAAAAGGAGTAAATCAGTGAAAGTTTGCAAACACTGTAATAAAAAAAAGCGAAAGCATAAAATGGCGGGAAAGGACGAAGGGTGCCTTTGTGTTGAGCCTGTTGACGACAAATCTATTAAATTACCTGAAAGTACTGTAAACCAAAGAGATTCTTCCACTTTACCTCAACCTTCTTCAACTGTTAGTCAGCCTCAGCCTCAAGCTGAAGCAACAAATGCTCGAAAATTCTACAGTTCTTATGATGTGCCACCTTATATTGTTCATGTACAACGCGAACAAACATCCTTCAATGACTCTACCACACTTCACCCAGTTAATTTTGGTCAATTTCTTAAGAAGCATAACTTTCAATGTATTATTAATGGTAGCGTTAAAAGAATAGGCAGAA
Organism: Schoenobius gigantellus; assembly: GCA_963935595.1. Lineage (NCBI taxonomy): Eukaryota > Metazoa > Arthropoda > Insecta > Lepidoptera > Crambidae > Schoenobius > Schoenobius gigantellus. The sequence continues at coordinate 4,744,028 of OZ012555.1, read as the reverse complement.
ATCGAATTTTATTATCTTTTAATAAACTTGAGGCAGCTAATAGTTTCATAAGGGACAAAAGATTACAAGATCAGGGTTATAAGGCTTTTATTCCTACTTTTAATATAACACGAATGGGTCTTGTCCGTGGGGTTCCTCATGACTGGACTCCTGAAGAAATTAAAGAAAAATTTACAGTCCCTGCCGGCTGTGGTGAAATTCTTAAAGTAAGGCGCATAAATCATAAGGTATATGTAGACAATAATGCTATATGGAAACCTACCCAGTCTATAGTTGTAACATTCGATGGTCAGGTCCTCCCTACTCGTATTTTTGTGTGTTACAACTCACTTACTGTGGAACGCTATATATATCCAACAGTCCAATGTTTCAACTGTTGTCGATTTGGGCACACCAAACTGCAGTGCAGGTCTAAGCCTCGCTGCTTCAAGTGTGGCGGTGATCATACTGGAGATATATGTTCTGTTGAAGAAGAAATTGCCTGTTGCTGTAACTGTTCCGGATCACATTTTGCAACTAAACGAATCTGTCCAGAATATGAAAGGCAACGACGTATAAAAGTTACAATGGCAAATGAAAATTTATCTTACTTTGAGGCTTCCAAATTACATCCACTTGTAAATAAATCTTTTTCTGATGTTTTAGTATCCCCACCACCAAAACCTACAACTCTTATTACGTCATCATCACAAAACTCCGCAGAAAATCATCACTCCTATAAAAAAACTATTTATAAAAAGCCTAAACAGATTTCATCATCGCAGAACATGGGCTACAATCAAGCATTACATTATAACCTAGTAAAAGATTACGACATGCCTAGTAATAGTGGTAATGGAAGTGTTATCAAAAATGAATTTAATCACAGTTATAATCATAATTTGACTATTGCAGATGTAATTATTCCGCTCATACAATTTTTTACTCAGTTTCATAATTCCATACCGTCCGACGTTGCTCCTTTACTAGATGCTATTCAAAAACTAACTAGCCATAATGGACCAACAAGCCAAAGTGGTTCAATGGAATTGCCGAAGCATCAATAATAAAAAATCAGATCTTATTTATTTAATTAACAGATATAATCCCTTTGTTATTGCTCTTTCTGAAACCTGGCTTAAATCAGGTTTTAATTTTAAAATTCCTCAATACTTCTGCTTAAGACAAGACAGAGCAGATGGTCATGGAGGCGTAGCATTATTAATTAGATGTAATTATCAATATAGTGTATTTAATTTACCTTCTAGTAGTGAATATTCTGCTATTGCTGCAATTGTAAATAACATTTGTTTTGTTTCTATCTATGTGCCACATCCATCCATTCAGATACTAAATGAAATCAACAATGTCATTAACATCCTTCCCAAACCATTTATTTTACTTGGGGATTTTAACTGCAATCACCTATCATGGGGTAGCTCTATTAGCAGTAACTATGGAGAACACCTACTAGATATCTTAGATAGAAACAACTTATGCATTTTGAACTCTGGATTGCCTACACGATTAACTAACCCTACTGAAAGTGTTAGTGCTGTTGATTTAACCATTTGCACACCTAGTCTTGCAACTTCTTTAATGTGGCAGCTACTCGACTCAACTTTTGGCAGTGATCATTATCCTATTGTAATAACATTCCCCTTTGCAAATAGAAAATATGTTCAAAGAAAATCTTGGTACAAATATAAGCTTCACAATGCAGATTGGAATTCATACAGGGACAAATTGGAGCAAAAATTTCCCTCTTTACCAATTATAAATAGTGAAAATGAGGATCGATGCTCAGAGGCTTTGGCCAAGTGTATCATTGATGTAGCAGATGTTGTTTTTCCACTTAAAAAATCAGGTAGAAATTCACTTCCATCTCCACCATGGTGGGATACAGATTGTACGCGAGAAATAGTCCGGAGAAAGGATGCTGAAAAGCAATACCTTAAAATTATGACTATAAATAACTTTGAAACACTATTGCGTATTACTTCGGAAGTAAAAAAGTTTCTTAAAAAGAAAAAATCTGAGGCTTGGAAAAACTTCTGTGCATCAATTTCGCCACAAACACATCCAACTATTGTTTGGAATAATATACGCAGATTTCGTTCTGCCTTTGTTCAGCCATCTGCTTCTCATTTAACATCAGATATGGCCCATCAATTCATGAATAACTTAGTTCCATTATCAGTCAGGGAAGCGATCACACTTTCGCCTATTCCAGTGGACAATTCAGGTTTAAACTGCCCATTTTCAATGAACGAGCTAAAAGGTACTATATCTAACATTAAGGATTCGGCTCCTGGTAAAGATAATATTCAATACTCATTCATTGCAAACCTCGGTGACAAAGTTCTCAATTATTATTTACAAATTATAAATTCTGTCATGTTGACAGGTAATATACCTTCAGCATGGAGGCAACAAATAGTATTGCCATTATTAAAACCGAATAAATCTCCGGCTGATGTATCATCATATCGTCCGATTATTCTATCTACAGTTTTAGCCAAATTAGCAGAACATTTAGTAAAAAACAGATTAGAGTGGTTCATTGAAAGCAATAACATCCTACCAAACAATCAATATGGGTTCAGGCGAGGTAGAAGTACTTCCGATTGCATTGCCCTTTTAATGTCTGATATTCGCATTGCATTCTCTGACAATAGGTCAGTTGGAGCTGTATTCCTTGACATAAAATCGGCATATGACAATGTAAAGCTATCAATATTACGCGAGAAATTAATCGATTTACATGTCCCTGTTCTACTATCCAATTTCATTTTAAATTTATTTGCTGAAAGATTTCTTACACTCTATACAGACGACACTACAATCCAGAGGTCATCAAGCATGGGCTTACCTCAAGGATCAGTGCTTAGTCCTTTACTCTTTAATTTATATACATACGATTTTGAGGATGCCCTGGATAACTCATGTTCAGTTATTCAATATGCTGACGATGTAGTGCTATATGTCACGGACAACTGTATTACCAATATTAACAATAGTTTAAACGATTCCCTTTTACTGCTAAAAACGTGGTTAAATGCAAACGGCTTAGAGCTATCAGTACCTAAATCTTCAGTAGTACTATTTTCAAAAATGAGAATACAGCCTAGTTTAAACGTTTACTTTGGAGAGGAATGTCTCTTACAGAGAAAAGAGGTGAAATATTTAGGTATCATTCTTGACTCCAGACTCACGGGGAATGCTCATTGTGAGTATGTTGTAGCAAAATGTGAGCGAAACCTTAATATTTTAAGATGTCTCGCAGGTGTTTGGTGGGGTAGTCATCCCTTTTCCTTAAGGTTGCTTTACGTTGCTCTGGTGAGAAGTGTCTTAGATTATGGGACCTTCTTGTTGGAGCCGGGTAATGTGACTGCATTTAGGAAACTGGATGGCATTCAATCAAAGGCGCTGCGAATTATAACTGGTGCCATGAAATCGAGCCCCATATGTGCTCTGCAAGTTGAGTGTAATGATCCTCCATTGAACCTCCGGAGACAATATTTAGCAGACAGATACTTTTTGAAAAAAATAGAGTTTAAAAATAATAACCTAATTATAAGAAAACTTTCAGTTTTATCCGAAAAAGTAGCTACATCAAGTTACTGGTCCCGCAAGCCTGTCCCACCATTGGTTAAAATTTTTAATAGAACAAAAGCGAATAACATTCCTACACATTACTTTCACACTTCCCCTATTTATACCACTGATTACGATGCTTTATGCGTAAACCCTAACATTACTTACAATCTTCATATTGATAGGCAAAATGCAAAAGCCCTTTTTAATGAAGTTGTGAATGAGACCTGGCATCAGTGGCATAGAATATACACAGATGCATCCAAAAGCGAAGCGCAAGATGTGGGTGTGGGTGTTTATCATAGCAATTATAAAATACAACAAAAAATACGTTTGCCGCCACAGACTTCAGTGTTTACTGGAGAATGTTTTGGATTATTTAAGGCACTAGAATATGTAAAATTAGCAAAACTCAAGAAAACTGTTATTTTTTCAGACTCATTGAGCGCCTTATATACCTTAGCTAAATTCCCTCTAAAAACAAATATTTATCCAATAATTCTCATATGTCGCGAACTGCTTAACTTGTGTTTAATTAGAGGATATTCTGTTACTTTTGCCTGGGTACCTAGTCATTGTGGTGTGATTGGCAATGAGTTTGCTGATCATCTCGCTCGAGATGCAGTGAAGTGTGGTGATGTCTATTATTATAAAAACTATGCTCACGATTTAATAAACTTATCAAAAACGGAACTGCATAATTCCTGGTCTAAATTATGGACAGAAGGTGACACATCAAAGGGTTCATACTATCGGAAAATACAGCCTATTATATTTACTAAGCCTTGGTTCTCAAAGCTAAGGTTTGGTAAATTGGTAACAACTATTTTGATTCGAATGCGCTTGGGACATGTATGTACTCCTGACCGTTTGGCGAAATACGGTATAATAAATGATTCAACATGTGAATGTGGCGAGGCTGAGGCTGACATGAATCACATTTTTTTTCAATGCTCTCGATTTGATAGAACCTCGTTTATGGATTCGTTAATTTCTGCAAATATTCCTTTTCCTACGTCCATTCCTGTTCTTTTACACAATATAAATCCAGATATATATAAACTATTATCAAAGTTCATCAGAAAAAATGATATAAAGATTTGATTTACGCGTTTTTTATTCATGTTTATTTCACATATTATTGTATCATTAAATTTCATCTTTACCATATCATTACTTACCTATCCACCCGCTGTTCCTTTCCTATACGTTTCAATTTACCTTTTTTATTAATAATTCGTTTCCTGCTTTTTATAAAAACTGTATTAAAAATCCTCTCCCTACGTTACACCTTCCCAAAAACGAATCATATTCGAGTCAATCGAGTTCTTTTCACCGCAATCGATACCAAACAAGAAAACTTGCATATGGCAAATGGCAACACCAGCCTGCACGCCAAAATTAAAAGAAGAAGAAGAAGAATTTGAAAATAAAATATATCTAATCTTGATTATTTCAGGAGGCAATCAAAAATACTATTTTCCTATTCCTATGTAAAGATCTATGTTAACTACAATTACAATAAGATAAATACACTCAAGTGACCATTATTGATTGTGTAAATATGTCAAGTTCAAGATAAAAATTGAGTGTCGAAAAAATGCCTAAAATTCCATACAAAAAAGAGAAATCGCGGGAAGAAGATGAAGATTACGAAATTGTTTCATTCGAGGATTTCTGCGACAAAAGTCCTGGGTCGAAAACTGATTTATTGACTCTTAACGATAATATTAACTACCGCCTTTGTTTTGAGAGCGAACATTCTACTAATGCCGAAAAGTATGGCGAGTCATCTAATCGCGAAGTAGATATTCAAACTGAAACGTCTTTGAACGATACGAAGAATGTTACATTCAAGAGAAAATTTTCGAATTCATTTGCTCCATTTGGGAGATCCAGTGGCAAGCCGGGCAGAGCACCCCTTTTTAGTGGTGTCTTGCCTAAGCCGAGAAATGAAGGAGAAACGAGAACACGGGAAAACAGGTGACTTGATTCTATATTTATGCCATTTCAGATTACTATTTCCATAATTATGTATGAGCTTCTCGAATTCTTATGCTTAACTCTGTGTGTGTATCTGAGTATACTTTTGACTACCTATGTGCTCTAATGGTTGAGCCCACCTGCTATGCCTTCTACATCTTACCATCTGGGAAGATGGAAGCTTCATAATAAAGAATAAATAAAAATTATCCTATTACTAGCTGTGCCCGTGAACTATGTTTCACCATATATTTTTTCAGTTTTTGCAACATTTTTTATTGATGCTCAGCTCCTATTACTCGAAGCGTGAGGTTTTATAGCCTTCCTCAATAAATGGACTATCCAACACAAAAAGAATTTTTCAATTTGAATCAGTAGTTGCTGAGATTAGCGCATTCAACCAAACAAACAGCTTTATAATATTAGTAAGTAAAGTATAGTATAGATATTTCTTGTCTGCTGTAGCAGTAGCAACAAGCATTAACTGCTTGTTTGTTGATACATGCTTGTACTCGTCTAAAACCTTGTATACACCCATACAAACTTCAAGCACACTTCAAAGTATCAATTGCCTTTGTACACACTGCAACACACCAGATTTTACATATCAACTTTAAGACCAGTTTTATGTCACTCATAATAGTGACAGCTTTAATAATAATGTTTAGCTTGACATATGTGGAAAAATGCTGACAAAATATCAACTGCCTTAGGTACAGCCATCTAAGGCAGTTGATATTTTGTCACCATTTTTCTACTCACTCTTTGGCTGGGTCAGACAATGCTTATCAAAAAACTGATTTGAAATAGAACTCTTCATTTTGCAAGGAAGCATGATTATTATTGTATTTTATTATTATGATTTCACCTGTGTAAATGACTGCTATTTTTATTAAACTTATGTCCTATAATCTGTATCCATCTTTCAAATTAAAACATTTATTACAAGTAAAAATGTAATTATAATGTCTTGCTTGGAGTGTTCATTCATATCTTGTCAACTTGTTGTTGTTCATAATATTAGTAATCCCATCATAAACATTCATTGTTAAAAAATGCTGCCATGTCTTGCACTAATTCACTGTCAAAAGTTGTGCGATCTTATGAGAGTCACATCAAAGTCATCTTGATATACCTTTCACTTACTGTCAACAAACTACTGATAATAATTAACTTTGTTCAATAAATTACTTAAAAACAGTTAATCTTTATAAATAATTTTATCTCACTTTATTCACATACATTTTAGTAACAAGGATAATTTGTGAATCAGCAGTCATGCTCCACAAAAAAACGAATGTGTGTTAAACAGATAGATTTTGATGGGAGGAATATCAATCGCGTGGGGCCCAACACTTTCATTTAATTTTTTAAGGAGGAACAACCCAATCTTCACGGGTCTTTATGTATTTTAAGAATCCTTTACCAACACTTTATCATGGATAACACTTCAACACAGATCTCAAACCCATAACAATACAATATTTATATAACATAACTATTATTGCCTGCAAAAAACAGGAGGACTGTGGTTTGTTAATATCCTTACTTCATTTCAATTTCAGATATCAACGCTTTTCGGAACAACGCAGCTGGCTGCAACGCATCTGGGAGTTCTTAACAAGTGCTGGGCCTGGTTTAGTAGGCATCGGAATTGTATGCGCGCTTTGCATTGCGGCATGGTGGGCAGCTACTGGAGCCCTGGGTGGGGCTTGGGGCGAAGAGCATTACAGGTATTTTAACAATTATAATAATTTAACAATCTTGTGAGCAGAATTAGCAACACTTCTTGACATCTGATGGACCTTTAATTCTAGTGACGACAATCATTGAGTATATTAATTTCATAATTGCTTGCCACAAGATGGCAGATTACATTTCTTTTTAAACCTTCTACAACATATGCCTATCAAATAAAATGATTTGCTAGGTAAAAAATAATAGATTTATGTTACAGTTTTTATATTTATTATACAGTTATCCAAACTCATTAAAAATTTACATATTTTTCAGGAAACTTTGGGAACGCGCCCACCCAGATAGTACGAAGAAAGCTCCTACACCAATGACTTATGATAAGGTAATTATTGAAAAAGAAAAAATACAAGGAAAATTCACGTTCACTCGAGATGCGTTTTCAACACACCATAATCAATTAGTCCACGAAGAAATTATTGATTTATTAGGGATTGGTACCTCGAAAGGAATAAAAAGAAAAACCTTTACAGGATCACTTCCTTATCCATCTGTCCATCCATTTGCCAAGACACTATCACGCGTTCACTTCTCGGGAATGAGTAGAGATATTAAACTGAAATTATCCAACTCTATTTCTACCTCTATTACTCGGGTCTAAGCGTCGATGGCGTAGTGCGTATGACCCTCGCCTTCCAATCGGGAGGTAGCGGATCGACCCCGCCACGTGCCAATGTGTTTTCAAATTTTGAATTCATACATACGTTTATTCGACGCTTTTAAGATGAAGGAAAACATCGTGAGGAAACCTGCACACACCTATGAAGAAAGAATTTTTTACAGGTTGTGTGTGAAGTGGACCAACCTGCACTTGGCCAGCGTGGTTGACTAAGGCCTAATCGACCTAGTTTAGGCCAGGTTTGATCCCCTGGTGGGGACGTATATGAGCTGTGATGATGATGATGACTCGGGTCCATGGTCTTTTTTAGTTGTAAAAAAATCATACTTTTAAGTCAACATGTTTAAAAAATATGAAAGTTTGTCTTAAGTTTTCAAAAATTTTGCGATTTCACAAGGGAATCACAACCTATAGAGTACTTACTTCCCGTAGAGCTAGAATTATAAAAGTTGGCAAGGTGCAAGGTTAAGGCGAAAATCCGAAAACCGTAAATATGTACAATTGTACAGTAAGCTCCCATTCAAGCTATACATTTACACTACGAAAACCGCCACTATTACGAGCGACATAAGAACGGTCCAAAGGTCAAACAGCATAGCTTGATAAGGAGCTTACTGTACATAGTTAGGAACTTAAATACTTAGATAAGTTTGTATGGAACTACCTGAGGCAACTCGCATTTGGCCAGAAATGCATAATCACAATTATGAACCTGATTACTTGATGTAAATCTATAAAATTCCTATTTGGTTTTCATAGCATGAAATTTAAAATCTTTACATAACTAATAAAATTATGGAGAAAGAATACAAAACATTAACTAAAATCATTCGTCAACAGATCTTACCGGAATACCGTTACCACGATCACAACAACCTCAGTACAAAGAACAAGAGCAACACCACAGAGTTTTCGAGGAAAAAGACAGATTTGAACAAGAAAAGTTACTTGGAACGAACACCGGAGTATCTAAAAGAAGTTTGTGCTAAAGTGGAAGACAAGATGCGTTTTGATTGCTTCCCGCAGGCGAACGCCAATGAAAATGATTGCGTCAAAAGAGGTAACTTTTATTTCTTGGTACTGAGATAATTGGTGTTTAAAGTGTAATATGGGGTTTTTTTTTTAATCAAAAAGTTAAATTTTAGCTTTGTGGTGGTGGCGATAGCTTTACAGAGAAGCACAAAAGACCCATTGTAGGCCAGAGTGCAAAGGCTCTCAGTCTGGGCTGCCCCTAGATTTCTACTAGAAGCTGGCTGCCCACCTGATGGAAAGTGGCTGCAGTCGCATATAGTATACTCGCATATAGTATACTCGCATATAGTATGTGGATCCTATATGACCTGCAAATTTCCAAACTCCACAAACACTCCGATGTATGTTGACAACTTGTGAGATAAGATGTCAAGTCACAGTATTCAGTAATGTCGCTGACTTTCTTACCTTGCAAACCAGAACACAGCATAGAATTCTTATGTATGTGCGTGCATATTGATTTAAGCTATTAATTTGTGCAGCTGTTGTGGTTTCATTAATTAATTATTAATTAATTAAGACATATAGCTGTAAATATTTAACTTTAATAGGCGATAAAAACATTTTTTTACATTCTAATGCTATGCGGCTACATATAGCCATACTTTCACAGGTAATACTAATATTTTATAATAATTATATTATTCATATTATTAGTATTTTGTAATAATATCAATAATATGGTAATATTAATTTTAGTACATAAAGAAAAACAAATAAGTATAAAAGATGTCCTAATTCAGTGGTAGGTATGTATTTTTCTTTATCTCGATCATCTTATTTGAACAAAAATTATGTATTTTGAAGCAAAATGAAAATTTTGAATAGGAGCGTCGGTGGCGCTGTGGACTCGGCACTTGCCTTCCAATCGGGGGGTCGGGGTTCGAGACCCGCCATGTACCAATGTGTTTTTCGTTTCGAATTTCATATGTACATTTGTCTGACGCTCCTACGGTGAAGGAAAACATCGTGAGGCAACCTGCATACATCTGCGAAGAAATTCAATGATGTATGTGAAGTCGACCAATCCACACTGGGCCCGCGTGGTTGACTAAGGCCTAATCACCCTAACATAGGGTAGGCTCGAACCCCTCAGTGGGGGACGTATATGAGCTGTGATGATGAAGCAAAATGAATATTATCATTCATACTTTAATATTTTGCCCTTAGGTTGCTGCTGGCGTCTGCCCAGCCAGAAAGGAGGCAACATACCCTACTGCTTCTACCCGCCACACTATGACTCATTTAAGTTCCTCAATATGACAGAGGACAAGCACTCAATCACTGTTTACTACGAGAAAGCCAGGCCCTCGGGCTATCCAGATGACTTCGAAATAGCCAGGATGGACTTTAAATATCTCTCTGATGATACACTGCAAATTAAGGTATGTTTTTTATAGTTGTAGTATGAATACTCCCTTTAAGAAAACGCGTTATTTTACCAACAACTGTCAGGATTCTAGGAAAATTGCGGATCTTGAATTTTCAGTTTTCATAATATGAGCACTTTAAAATATTATTAGAATAAGGATGATAACATTTTTTTTTCATATTCGTCATGTAAATTATTAAAAACTATTGGATTCATAATTTTTTCCTTGTTTACCTAATCAAAACCTTGCGACGATACATGATTTGAAATGTCATGTTACGTCATGTCATATACATTTTGTAGCACGATTTTTTACAACTAAGTTGGCAGACGAGCAATCTGCCCACCTGATCGTAAGTGGTAACAGTTACCTATATGTGATTCTTCTGAGATTCGCGGCAAATCTACCACCCCCACAAGACATAAGATGTAATGTAACGGTACCCAGTAATTTCACTGCCATATCTTACCCTTCAAACAAAACACGGCAATACAAGCACTGTTACTTTGCGGCAGAAAGAGGTAAGACGGAGGTACCCAAGCAGTCGACCCTAGTACAGAGTCTCCCTCCGGTAAATGTATGATGTATCATCATTATCCTAAGAGCACCTACTAAATTTCTATTCAGATTTACGATGGCGAGAAGAAACGTTACGAGCCTCCGTTCCCCGAGATCGCCACTGTGCCTAGATCCGTGAACGCTTTGAAGTATCGAGTACAGGTCAACACGTCTTCTGTGGGCTTCAAGGTCATACGGAACAGTAATAACGTCACAATGTAAGTAATAGATAAGATTAAAAAAGTTTTTACATAGAGGTAGTAACTATTATCTAATATGTGATCTGAGATAAAACTTTTATCCCAGCAGACCACATATATAACATATTAGAGCCGGGACAAACTTTGGAACTTTTATCATTAAAGTTTCAAAGTTTGTCCCGGCTCTATTGTTGAATAGTTCGTTCCTCTGACGTCGAGCGCTCTGAGAATGTTTGCGCTCGCATTGTACTGATTTTTGTTTCGTTTTCAACGAAAATCAAAATAATATTGCTTATCGTCGTACTATTTTTTTTCTGATGAAAATCAATTCAAATTGAGTGCAAGTTACTCACACAATGATTTGATTCAAAAATATTCCTGCATCTACTACATTGAATAATATTTTTCAACACACTTGCTCAAAAAGTGGATCTAATTTTCCCGGTTTTAGATACATAAAGCAGCTCATAAAACACACGTGTATTATTATAGCCGAGGTACGCATCACAGAGTCCGGCAATGCTGCACTTGCCGGCCACGGCAGTAATGCGCCAGCATCAACTTTAATGAAGCAATTAATTTACCTTTTGCAAGTGACTTAGGTTACATAGCTTCCATGCCAGATATAATTTCCATAATATAATGTTACATATCCTCAACAGTAGCAAGCAAAAGAACATGATTGTAAGCATGCTTAAAATAAGTTTGAAAGCTTGCAAATTTCTAGCAAGCAAACATTTCCAATTTTTGCCAAATACGCAATTTATCAGTTGATCGATCAATTCACACGATTTCAGCTTCGACACCCAAGACGTAGGCGGGCTTATACTTTCGGACAAGCTGCTTCAAATCTCGGCCATACTACCCAGCGAGCACATATTCGGTCTGGGAGAACGCAGAGCCAGCTTCAAGGTGGATATGGAATGGCAGACCTTCGCGCTCTACAACCGGGATAGGGCGCCCATCGAACACGTGAGCTGAGAAGCATTATTTTAATAGCTCTTGCTGTTTTTTTAATACCCACAATTTTTTTTTTCGTATAGAGTTAACATTGGAGGAGCTCAGCCTCTCCTCAATATTGAACAATATATATATTATATTATAAAGTGTATAAAGCGGAAGGATTTAAGGATGAAGAATCCTGTTTAAGATGTCGCAGTCAAACTGGTTTATTTTCGTGCAGAATTCCCTTTGAAAATAAATTGAGATTTTGAAACAAAAGAATCAATGATAATAACTGACGTAATTTAGGAAGAGCTGTTCGAAATACCTGATTATAGATAGTCTAATATTAAACATCTGTCTAATTTGGGTAGAACTGTCCAAAATATCTTATTGTACAAAGTGCAATATCTATTTAATTTGGGAAGAGCTTTTCAAAATACCTGATTATAGATAGTGCAATGTTTAATATTTGTCTTATTTGCTTTCAGCAAAATTTGTATGGCACGCATCCATTCTTCTTGGGCATGGAGCCAGGCGGAAACAGCTATGGGGTGTTTCTACTCAACTCAAATGCAATGGGTAAGATGATTAGAGTAGATGTTTCATCATCATCACCCTGACCCTTATTTTGCACGGATGTGGGGTCGGCATGGCATGTCTTCTACCATTAATCTCCATATGCTTCGCTTACATATTTTTCTTCACGAAATCCGTCCGTACTGTAGTTTCTCAGACTTTCCTCTACCCTTTTACAGGTCCACATTCATGTCCGTAACTCTTCTGGTAATATGACTAGTCCCTCGTCATCACATACTACGCCAACCTGTTACTAGACTTCTTATATGGTTAATACTATACAAATTCCGTTAATACAACACCTTGATCGGAACATCAGTCATTCCGTCAAAAATGAAAGAGAAAGTTAGGCTTTTCTACAACCAGAGGAGGCGGGAGGAAAAGTTATATTGAAAATCCATATTTAACGTATTTTAGCGGGATGAAAAGAAGTACTAAATTCCATTTCAAACCTGCGCTGCGAGGTGGTAGTATGATCAGTAGGACTAGCACGAACATTTGCGTCGAAGTATTCGTATCGTCAATGACGTTATCGTGAAATATTTGTATGAGAATTTTAGTTCCAAGTACGCCCTGTAGGGGCGCTGTATACAATTCCAATACAAATATTTCACGACTAGCTGACCGTATGCAACTTTGTTTGCATTATAACTAACTTTTCCCGTAGGAAAATTACCCTATGTCCTTCCCCTGGTCTCGAACTATCCCTATACCAACTTTCATCAAAATCGGTTCAATAGTTTCGAAGCCTATTCAATACAAACAATCAAATCTTTCCTCTTTATAATATTAATAAGTATAGATGACGTCATTGACGATGCGAATACTTTGACGCAAATGTTCGTGTAAGCCTTACAGATCGCTTTGTCGAATACTAGTAGTGAAAATTATATTGAGATGACACCCATACAAATGTTATAATATTTTCGTACTAATATAATTCTATAAACAATTTCAACCAAACAAATTTTTAAATGTTCCCCACAGGTGTAGTATAAAGCACTTTGTAGTACTTGGGAGAAAGTCCGATTCCTTCCTCGGGAGTTTTGTGGCCCTCGCCTCGACTGCGCCTTCGGGCCACAAACTACTCCTTCGCTATAGTACAATCAAGATAGAAACTTCCCCAGACAGGTCGAATTTTTTCGTTTCATGCATACTAGTTTCTGTGATTAAAAATATTATGTTTTGTAAACATAATTTATCTCTTTAGTAAAAATGCAATAATTAATTCCACATTAAATAAAAACAAGAATATCATCAGTCTAGTTAAATAGAATTATAATTCTGAAAAAATATTTGTTTATTTTACAAAGAAAATATTTGTGTAAAGTATAAGTTCCGATTCCCGACTCAAATAAATGCTTAATAAAACAAATATTCTATCAGAATTATAAATAATTTGTTTTAACTGCACTGATATTAACGTTTCTATTTAACGTGGAATTAATTGTTGCATTGTTGCTAAAAATAACCGAATTGGATGTTATATTTTTAAAACACAATATGTATTTTTATCACGGAAACTATTATGAAACTATTATGCGTTAAACGGAAAAGTTCGATCTGTCTGGGGAACCTTCTTATCTTAAACTAGCTGTGCCCGCGAACTACGTTTCGCCATACTACTTTTTTCCCGTTTTTGAAACATTTTTCATTGATGCTCAGCTCCGTTTAATCGTAGCGTGATCTTATATAGCCCAAAGCCTTCCTCGATAAATGGACTATCCAACACAAAAAGAATTTTTCAATTTGAATCAGTAGTTCCTGAGATTAGCGCGTTCAAGCAAGCAAACAAACAAACAAACTCTTCAGCTTTATAATATTAGTATAGTATAGATAGACTATAGTAATGGGTCACCTTCTTCCCGCGGTGAGCAATCTATACTGTTCCACTGCAGACGTGTTGACTCAGCCGAGCCCGGCGGTCACGTTCCGCGCGATTGGCGGCGTTCTCCGGTTTCTGGTGATGACAGGTTCTACTCCGAGGTTGGTTTCCTCGCAGTACACCGCGTTGGTCGGCCGCCCCTTCCTGCCCCCCTACTGGGCGCTGGGATTCCACCTTTGCAAGTCAGTACCGAACACACTGTAACAATATGTGTTCAACCATTTTTATGAATAAATCATTGTAACAGCTCATATACGTCCCCGCCGAGGGGCTGGAGCCTTTTTTTATTGTGGCACTAGCAAATGACTCCATTTCACCTGATGGTAAGTGGAAGTGAGGTCCAAATGCGAAGATAGCTGGTGCAGAGAGAGAATACACGCCGCACTAGCCACCCTCACCTTGCCGACCTGCAAGGTGCTTCTTCGCGCCTCTTTTAAAGGACCCGGGATTATAAGAGGGAGGGAACACGTGTGCTGGCAGTGAATTCCATTTTTTGATTGTGCGACAAAGAAATAAGTTACTAAATTTCTTTGTATGCGTTGGAATGGTAGTCACAGTAAAACGGTGACAGCGCATACTAGCACGTGTAGTCCTTAAAAGGAATGGAGAGGAAGGGATTAGAGAAAAATGCTCTTCAAAGCATTCGCCGTGGTAAAGACGGTAGAACGCGCTTAGTAACGCAATGTCGCTACGCAATTGCCTACCCCAAGTTTTAGGGTGTTTGGGCCTTAGTCAACCATGCTGGTCCAGTGCGGATTGGTCGACTTCATATACACCTTTGAATTTCTTCGCAGATGTATGCAGGTTGATCATGCAATCGGGGAATGGCTAACACCGATCCCCATTGTGTCTCTTCGGAGGTAGAAGTATCTGGAGGGGTTTTAGCTAGGTATGGGGTTTTTTACCCGAGTCCGGCATATCCTTGGGGTGGCCTCGTCAGTCGGCCCCTTGTCGAATCCGTAAGAAGGATAAAAAAAAAGTTGATCATATCATGATGCTTTCCATCACCGTAGGAGCGTCAGACAAATGTACATATGTAATTCGGAAGCGAAAAACACATTGGTACAGTCGGCTTCAAAAGTAGATAAGCATTTTAGTACTATGTCACACTAACTATTAACATTGCAATATAGGTATAACCATACCAAATAAAAGGAATAGTTGGTGTGACATGGTACCTAAATATTCATCTACTTCTGAGGCCGACCGTACATGGCAGTCCCGAATCCTGACCCCCCGATTGGAAGGCAAATCAATATTCGAAATAGGAATTGCATCTCGGGCGGGAATCGAACCCGCGTCTTCAACATACCGTGTTTGCCGCCTTGACCACTGGACTACAGAGCCTGACGAAATTTCAACTTTCAAAGTCAATGTCAACATACTTTATTCAATTAGGATTATATAATCGCTTTTGAACGTCAATGCAGCTATGCCAATAGTTCACAAGTCTCTTTACTCTATTAAGCCAAAGAAGATTTTATTAACTATTAATAACTATGTATCAATATCGTTAAATAAAGTCTACTTTGTATGGTATGGTATATACCGGGTTATTTGTCCATCAGGAGCCAAATTTTGTATGCTTGTTTAGGCAAGCAAAATGAACAACTTTTACTATGGGACCAAACTCGAAATCGCAAAAAAAATCAGCTGTTCCATACATTTAGGTTCAGTGGATGTTGAACATTTGTATGGAACAGCTGATTTTTTTTCGCGATTTCGAGATTGGTCCCATAGTAAAAGATCTTCATTTTGCTTGTCTGAACAAGCACACAAAATTTGGCTCCTGCTGAAAAAATAACCTGGTATGATATGATATATCAGCTCCAACCATGTTGACATGGCCACAACCACTTATCGAATCCGGGCGAAACATAACTCTTTTTGCCTTGCTTAACCAAAGTAGACCTTTAACCGCTAGTAATAACTACTAATAATCCAAGTGTTGGTTGCACATGTTATTATAACATTAACTGAAATGTTTTTCCAACGAGTTCTTCCAAAAAACTTTTTATAGTTCTTATAGATAAATGGATCAATCGATAATTAAGTACATTTCACACATGAACATTAACAAAAGCAACGTTTAAACAATATCAATGAGAGTGGAATAAAAAGTAATAAAAAAAATGCGCACATGCCTTACAATACCCAATGGGGATTATTTTGCCCCAAAAATACAGCGAAAACACAGCGATTACCCTGGTCAATGAAGAGAGCTGAGGGCGTAAAAATGAAAAGGGTAGCAGAGACTTTTACTACATAAAACGAGTTACATCCCATCCCATTAGCTTAGCTTAAACAGGCCCTGCGTTGCGCTGGCTTGATAGGTTATCTTTGACAAAATTTGCTTATTAAAATTGTATTTTGATTTTTACAGGTTCAATTACCTATCGCTGAATACAACGCGCGAGGTCTGGAAGAAGAACAGAGACGCCGGGATACCTTTTGTGGGTTGATTTCACAGTTTTTTTTTTATTATTTCGTTTTGATAGATTGATGAAATAGAATATAATGAATTGTTTGCTTCTGAAGCTGTATGGGGTGTTTTACAATATGAACATGATTTTTTCAGGATGTTCAGTGGAACGACATAGACTACATGAAAAACGCCAACGACTTCACATACGACGAGCACAACTACAAAGGACTGCCGGAGTTCGTCGACGAGCTGCATCGGGAGGGGATGCACTATGTGGTCATACTTGGTGAGTGCTAAAACCGTCAGGGGGGTGCATTTATTTTGCTAGGATATCCGAGTAGATAAGCAGTACACAAGGAAAGCTCAATTTTTACACTCATTCTTTAGCCGAGACAATTTTTTGTGGTACAAATCGAAATTGAATTGTGATAAATGCTTACAAGGAATGTATACAAAGGATTATCCCAAAGACTACTAGCAAGGAATATGTGCTTGTCGCGTAATGCACTTTGTTGATAATCGATTTTGATGTCACCATAATGCAAAAAAAATTGATACGAATTAAAACCGATAATGGGGCGTCGCGACTTACTCGTACCTCCTCCGAATACACACTTAAATCTTTTCGGTTCTTAAATGTTTGAATATTGAAGGAATGTTTAATCAAAACGTTAGCTTAAAAGAATATTTATCTATTAATATTAGTCTGGTTGACTGGTAGAGAATTCCTCAAGTATTAAGTCCGCCTTTTGTTTTGTACATCTCTCTTTTATGTTGTACGATAAAGATTAAAGAAATAAATAAATCTAATTATGAAACATCATTTCATCCCTATGATGCAATGTGAGGCTATTGAAATTCAATAGAGATAATGGTTGGAGGTGCAAGGGGTTCCAAATACCATCTATCGGGACCCAAGCCAACCTCACCTGCACGCGGTGCACCCTGCTCTATAACAGACGAGGCTCTGGCGCTCCCCACCAACCCGCACTGGGCCAGCGTGGTGGGAGATGGCCCAAAACCCCCCCATGAACCCAAACAAAGGCCCCAAGTGCCCGGCGGTTCTGGAGGCCGTGCCGGCGGTGACGGACGTCGGCGCGGTACTGGGACCTGGGGTGCAAAGAATCCCCGGGCGGCGGAGATCCCCCGTCAGACGACCTTGGCCCTGGCCACATATAACGCGCGCACACTGCGGACCGAGGAGAAGCTGCTGGAACTCGAAAAGGAATTGAGCAGGATTCGCTGGAGTATAGTGGGACTGTCCGAAGTCCGAAGAGAGGGTGAGGACACGATGGTTCTCAAATCCGGCAACCTGCTCTATTTCCGGGAGGGCGAAGACCTGTCCCAAGGTGGTGTCGGATTTATCGTCCACAAGTCTCTTGTGAACAACGTTGTACAGATCGGAAGTGTGTCGAATAGGGTGGCGTACCTTATACTCAGAATTACCAAACGGTATTCGATGAAGGTCATACAGGTATACGCCCCGACCTCGAAACACTCCGACGAGGAAGTGAAAGCCATGTATGAGGACATTTCTCGGGCAATACATGCTTCCAAGACTCATTACACCGTTGTCATGGGAGACTTCAACGCAAAGCTAGGCAAGCGCGGCGATAGTGAGTTGAAAGTGGGGCAATTTGGAGCTGGAATCCGGAACTACCGTGGTCAAATGCTAGCCGATTACATGGAGAGAGAGGGATTCTATATGATGAACTCTTTCTTCAAAAAACGGCTGCATCGAAAATGGACCTGGAAAAGTCCGGATGGCGTGACAAAAAATGAGATTGACTTCATCATGTCGACTAAGACTCGCTTATTCAATGACGTCTCAGTGATCAATGCGTTCAACACGGGAAGCGATCACCGAATGGTGAGAGGCGCATTGAATCTTAATGTAAAAGCTGAGAGGTATCGACTGATGAAGTCAACGCTCCGTCCTGGAGCCATCCAGATCCAAAACCCCGAGCGCTTTCAACTCGAATTGCAGAATCGGTTCGCTTGCCTGGAGGATTGCACGGATGTGGACACATATAATGACAGGTTTGTGGAAACTGCCCTTACGGTGGGTTCGAAGTTTTTCAAACCCAGCCGTACCAAGCAAAGGAGCAAGATCTCAGAGCCGACAATTAAGCTGATGGAAGAAAGGCGTGGGATGGGTCTGCAGTCCTCTGAAGATGCTCGTCGGCGACTCAACAAACAGATCTCGAAGTCTCTGACTCGCGACATACGCCGATTTAATACAGAACGTATTAAGGAAGCCATCGAGCGGAACAAGGGCTCCAAAGTGTTCGCAAGAGATCTGTCACTCGGTCAGAGTCTGCTGACGAAGCTGAAGACAGAGGACGGCAGAGTCGTCACGTCTCGACCTGAGCTTATGGCTGAGATTGAACGCTTTTATGGACAGCTTTACACAACATCGCAGGCACCTGTCATTCAGGCTACAGACCCTAGAGCCAAATTGATCCGGCATTACACCGAAGACATCCCGGACGTCAGCCTGTACGAGATTAGTGTGGCTATCAAACAGCTAAAAAACAACAAGGCACCGGGTGATGATGGAGTTACAGCTGAGCTTTTGAAAGCGGGTGGACTACCAGTCCGGAAAGCGCTGCAGAAGCTATTTAACTCCATCATACTCGAGGGCATTACGCCTAAAGCATGGCACGGGGGTGTGGTGGCACTTTTCTTCAAAAAGGGCGACAGGGCCCAGTTGAAGAACTACAGACCCATTACGCTCCTGAGTCATGTATACAAGCTGTTCTCGAGAGTCATCACGAATCGTCTCGTGCGCAGGTTTGACGACTTCCAGCCTCCCGAACAAGCCGGATTCCGTAAAGGCTATAGTACCATAGACCACATTCATACGCTGCGGCAGGTTATACAGAAGACCGAGGAGTATAATCTGCCACTATGCTTGGCGTTTGTGGACTATGAGAAAGCCTTCGATTCTGTCGAGACCTGGGCCGTGCTTAGGTCACTCCAGAGGTGCCAAATAGACTACCGGTACATCCAAGTGTTGAAGTCATTGTACGGAAACGCCACTATGTCAGTCCGCCTTCAGGACCAGAACTCGAAACCAATACGACTTCAGCGCGGTGTGAGACAAGGTGACGTTATATCGCCGAAGCTGTTCACAGCTGCGCTGGAGGATGTATTTAAGCTTTTGGACTGGAGAGAACTCGGCATCAACATAAACGGCGAGTACATGACTCACCTTCGTTTTGCCGATGATATCGTAGTCATGGCTGAGACCGTGGAAGATCTAGGCACAATGCTCGAAGACCTCTGTAGAGTTTCCCAACAAGTGGGTCTTAAAATGAACATGGACAAGACCAAAATTATGGTGAATTCCCATGTAGTACCCACTCCTGTGAAGGTTGGCGGCTCTACACTGGAAGTTGTTGACGAATATGTTTACCTGGGACAAATAGTCCAGCTCGGTAAGTCCAACTTCCAGAAAGAGGTAAATCGACGAATCCAACTCGGCTGGGCAGCGTTCGGGAAGCTACGCAGCATATTTTCGGCCAATCTACCGCAGTGTCTTAAGACGAAAGTCTTCAATTCGTGCGTGTTGCCAGTGATGACGTACGGAACTGAGACGTGGCCGTTTACAATGGGTCTCATCAGAAGGCTCAATGTCACTCAAAGGGCAATGGAGAGGGCTATGCTCGGGGTTTCTCTACGCGATCGCATCAGAAATGAAGAGATCCGTAGAAGAACTAGAGTCGCCGACATAGCCCAAAGAATTGCAAACCTTAAGTGGCAGTGGGCAGGACACATAGCTCGCAGGACTGACGGCCGTTGGGGCGGAAAGGTCCTTGAGTGGCGGCCGCGTACCGGGAGACGCAGCGTTGGTAGGCCCCCCACAAGGTGGACCGACGATCTGGTAAAGGTCGCGGGAAGCCGCTGGATGCGGGAGGCGCAGGACCGATCGGTTTGGAGATCCCTGGGGGAGGCCTATGTCCAGCAGTGGGCGTCTCTTGGCTGAAATGATGATGATGATGATGAATGGTTGGAGTATTCCTCCTATTTGGGATCCTATATCAGGAAAATAATAAAAGCCCAACTCCAAAGGCGTGGAAGCGACCACATTAATATATGCGACGATTAATAGTAAAATAATAAATTAGATTTTTATCGCCACTTTATGATACTACTTTTTAGTCAAATCATCCAATCACTACAATTGCTGTAAAGTATTTACATCATCAAGTTATACTTTGCATATTTAAAATAAAAGCCAGTTGAAAAGTTGTGTCACATAAAGGGTACGTACAGCAAGCTATACATTAACACTACGAAAACCGCCACTATTACGAGCGCCATAAGAACGGTCCAAATGTCAAACAGTATAGCTTGATAAGGAGCTTACTCTACCAACTAGTATTAATAAATTATTAATTAAAAAAGACATTACCTAGCACCTGTACCGTTTAATTCTATTATATTCTTGATATGAAACCATGCCTAATATTTCTCCTTTACTTTTGAATGAATGTCACTGGTTTTCATCTTTTCATTTTCATCTATATTTCCTTCTATTATTATGTTTAAGAGATGGTTTTGTTGCATCAAATGTTATTGCGTTTTTCCTCTATCACATTTAATGTTTTTGTCATGAATACAATTTGTGTAACATACTCGTAATGGTCGTTTAATCCACAGACCCAGGCGTGAGTGCTT
The DNA here is from genome assembly GCA_963935595.1 of Schoenobius gigantellus. NCBI lineage: Eukaryota > Metazoa > Arthropoda > Insecta > Lepidoptera > Crambidae > Schoenobius > Schoenobius gigantellus. The sequence continues at coordinate 4,722,418 of OZ012555.1, read as the reverse complement.
CCGAAAAGCCGGGCACGTACCCGCCGTTCGACCTCGGCGTCGAGATGAACGTGTTCGTCAGAAACGCCACGGACCAACCTTTCATCGGCAAGGTATTCAATATTCATATTGATTTCCTTGCACTACATTTTTTATTTATAAAACAACAAGGCTCATTTTCCTTTGCAATTAAACTGAAAGATCGAGTTAGGCCACAAAGATCCCCTGGCCTAGGGGATCCATGTGAACATGTGAGTTCATCACAATCCCCAAACCAACGTAAGGCTGCATTCATTTGTGCGTTGATGGATTAAGAATACACCTATTACGGCTTCCTTTTTATCCGTGCATGTTCAAGAGCCGACTAGAAGGGTTTACCGTAATGAAACTTCTGCGAAGATTGAAAACCTGACAAGAAAAAACCCTGCACCAACCCGATATAGTAAACCAACTCCAAAGAAAATAAAATTAAACACATTTGATGAAATCATAAATTTTTATCAACTCTGTGCTGACTTGTGACAACCCTGAACGTAACAAGGCTATGTAGTAATAATAATAATAATGTCCTCTTAACCGATATTCGGTCACGGCGACCAATCTCAACAGAGACTAGCCATCTGCGCAAGAGATATTACAGTGCAAAAGTGACTGCGCAATAGTACATTACTGCCGCGGTCTATAATGACTACTTTGCTGGTCGCGCTGATGATGGCCGACACAGCGCGGTCAGCGTGCAGAACTTGATAGCGATGATGGCCAAGCTGGAAGGCCTAGAGCGTAGCTAGGCTAGCTCGAGGCAATCATAGCGTGACCGACGAAGCAGTCATTGTGGGCCAAGGCTTGTATAGTGCTTTACTCAAAAATGCAAGAACCTAATCTAAATAAAACCAGCAAGTAATTTAAATAAAAAATATATTAAATAACTAGAAGCAAAACTTTGCCGGCCGCTCCTTGAAACAGAACGGCAAGGTCGACTTTGCTCAAACAAGGTTGTCAAAATAATGACCACATTACATGCATTTTTGAGTAAACGCATTAAGTGCACTCTCTGTTCCTTCACTCGCCTAGTCCGATGGGACGGTTAGCCGTCACGACCGGGGCGAGATCAGGCGCAGGACCCACTGTTTAACGTGCCTTCCGAAGCACGAAGGATCTCGAGGTGTTTCGTATTTTGGTCACCCTTCATAGGACTGACCACAGCGAACGTTTCTTATACTTAGCAATCGTTCGCTGTGCGCACGCGCCAATGCGCCACCAAGCAATGCTATGTAACGTGTGTATGTATGTATGTTGAAGGTGTGGAACAGAGTGAGCACCGCGTTCCCCGACTTCACGCACCCCAACGCGACGCAGTACTGGCTCGAGATGATGACCAGCCTCCACGACAAGATCAAATACGACGGCGCTTGGATCGTAAGTCACCCGTCATGATACACAACGTGTTAATGTAATCAAAATACGCAAAACATAGTTGACTTTCCTCTGCAATAACATACTGATACCCACCGAGGTTACTTCGACGATATTACGAGCGCGTTCCAGGTAAGCACGCATTTGCAACATTTTTAGCATCAACGTGTTAGCCGTTCGTGTTAACTTTTCGTGCTGGTTTCGTGTGTTCCATTTGAACATTTTTCAACATCAGATCCTAATAGATCCTAGAGTTCTCTGATACCACATTTTGACAGCTTTCAAATTTGACGTTTGAACTCTTTTTTTCATGGTACAAAAAGATTTCTCAGCGGGTTTAAAAGATGAATTGAAAGATATTTATAGTTCTAACCGATGCTGATTTGTATTATTTGAAATATTAAGTTACTGGATTGAGTAGGTGAGGCGTCAAAATTCAGCATGAAAAATCAGTTCCTTCCGTTTCATTTGTAACAATTAGCGCGGCCTAAAATGGTAACGTTTCTCATAAGAAGCGCAAAATGAGGCCAACATCTATTGTCAGCACCGGTAAAGTGGTAATGCTTATCTGGAACACAGCTAATATTGAGACGCGAAGTCCTGTCAAAACTGGTACACCACTTCGGCTGATCGTGGATCATTCCCCATGTCACACCCCGAACACTCCATACAACGTTCGCAAATCAGTAACCTATTACCACTAATAGGTAACTGATTTGCGAATTTAATCGGGCTGAGTGCGTGGTTATCAATAGAAATGACGCGAGAAGTGCAGCGACTGCCTTCTCTTTTACCCGCATAGCGCTATCTCTTTTATCGGCCGACGCTCGCGTCTACTCGATGAACGTGGTGCGTTCCGAATGGTGACGATATCGATGTCAGCGCGCTAAAAGTCGTTTCGAATCACCGTGAGCGTGCTCACAGCATCCAACATGACGTCATCGATGACGTCATAACATTCGCCATCTTGCGTTTACGGCGACCACGCCTCGGATCGTAACCGTTGTGAGTGTTCTGTCATACGACTGTCAAGTGTCAATGTCAGCGATTTAAAACTATAACTACAACATGAGGGATGAGGAAAATAATACAATAATGGACTAATTTTTTTGTTGTCTACCTAAAGTGCCCATCAAAAAATGGTGAGATGCAAAAATTACGTGCTATTGCTGAGAATTAATTTTCAAGCTAATGGACGTCAACGTCAGCGTCGAATGGCCAACTGTTATTTGTCGATGTTAGCGCGATATTCCATTCGGAACAGTTGTGAGCGCTCACACTGCTCTCATCGTTATAAGTTCATTCGGAACGCACCAGAAGTGTCGCCATGCCCAAGCGAACGTGCGCGCCCTTATTTAAGGCGCTACTTTCCCATTTTATACAATTTCGATTAACTGTACCGCCACGAATATAAAACATGCAGTTCTCAAATTCATATATGATATTGTTTAACATTTTATCTAAACATTCTTAAAGATAGAAACATGAATAATAATATTTCACTCGATAGAAAAAAAATCCAAAGATTACTCTGTTCAATATTTTAAAACAGCTGTGAATCAGAAAATAACATAATAAATGACATAAAAGTGTTACCAATAGATGTGCATTTTTATTGTCTAGAAAATTGCAAAAGTACATTTTTTAATTTGTACTCCAGTTTTCCAAAAATCTAATAAAACATGTAAAAAGTAACGTTTTCGTTCGGTCACGGACGCGTAAGCGACATTAGAAGCTATGCGATTGTCAACTATATTACCTCGCAATAAAGGAATCGCCGTGCACGCGTAGATTTCCAGGAAAACCTCGCCTTAAAATGTCAGTGATGGCTACAACGAAGTGCGGGGTGGGTGAGGTATTTGAAATGAGTGGCCGTTCTGTACGGAGTACTTTTACTCTCAGGATGGCTAACATCATAAACAACAACGTTTGTTCCGCGACTTTTGATAATTCGTTAGATTTTACTCTCACACCAAAATAAATATTAATTTAATATATCTCCAGAATGTTCGTAGCTCTACGCGCACAGCGCGCGAGCGTAGCGTCGTTTTCCACCGTGTCGCTCGTTTATAAACGAAACAAACATAGATTTAACAATATCACGACAGTGCAATAAAAACTTGATTATTGAGTTATCTTAAAATTGTAGTTGAAGATGTTAGAGCTATCTAATCTGAGCAAGGTTGCAGGTGTTTCACAATTGACCCTGTATATACCGTGGCCGTGCCGCCAGGACATGAACGAGCCGTCCAACATGGTGGACGGGATAAAGGAGGGCGAGTGCGCGGACGAGAGGCTCCCTTACCGGCCGCATACTCCAGAACCTCTGCTGCGGTCCCACTCGCTGTGCCTGGACGCGCGGCACTACGGCGCGCTGCACGGCGACGTGCACAACGTGTACGGGCTGGCCGAAGCTGTCGCCACCAACTTGTGAGTGCAGTTTTAAATCTATCCAAAAAAATCAACGACCTATTCTGACACCTACAAAATGAACTTAGATATAGTGCGAATCGCGAAATTGTACCGATGCAAGAATTGTACGGGTGGCTCATTGTACAAACTGATAATTTGAGTAAACAGATAATTGTACGAATTGAGATATTGTACCATTGGCGACGCTTTCCTTAATTCGACGCGTATATATATTTTTTCCTGTATGATCACGCATAACTTTTTACAGAGAACTCCGATTTTGATGATTCTTTTTTTATTGAAAACCACCCCGAGGGTGGTCCCATTTAAATTTGAAAAAAAAATCCTACCCTAAGGGTAGGAAATTATTGTTGATTTACTCACTAATTGTGATCAGTGACCACGAATTACTTTTTACAGAGTGATCCGATTTTGATGAGTCTTTTTTTATTGGAATGGTATACCCCGACGGTATTCCCATATAACTTTTCCAACCCTATAGGTACAAAAACGGGGGATAATTTATGATTCACTCACTGATTGTAAAATTAATAAATGAAAGTCACAAAAAAAAAACTTTTTAACAAAAAATTGAGCCGCCGAAAAAAAAACTAAAAAGCAAAAACACTGAAAAGTTAAAAATAATATAAGAATAGATACAGACAACATCACTTCTATATTGAAGTCGATGCCAAACGGTGTTTTATTTTATTTAATTTAATTTATTTTTATTTAATTTATTTTACTATCGATATTTTAATATTGAATTATTTATTGAAATTAACTGGCATAGTTTTAAAATAAAATGACATGATATATTTTATGTATTGACCTCTTTTGACCTATTTTAAATATGAATATTGACATTTTTCATTTAGATATTGACGATTTAAGAATTTTATATTTTAAATAATGATTTGACATGTATTGACATGACAAATATGTTAAATAATGTAGTTTAAATGTAATGAAGTCGCAATGGACTTTAATAATGTAATCGGATAAACTAGTTCCTATTTGAATTTATTTATAGTGGATGATTTTTATAAAAATGTAGCAACATACCTACTAAGTTGTTGTGCCCAACAGGGTCAAAAATTATCTGCCTACCATCCTATGTAATTTTGGATACAATAAAAGTATTGAGTAAACGATATCTCCTAGGAAGTGTTAAAATTTGTCACCGACATTGATTTACTACCAAACGTAGATAAAGCATGAACGATCGAAAAGTGGGCCGGTGAAGAACTGCTCAATCGCGACTCGTGCAGTTCTTTTCCATGCTTTGGAGCGACAACGCGATAAGCAATTTTGAGCATTATGTTTGAAAGTATAAAGTTGATATTTTCTTGTAGCAATTACTAAAACGTCAAATTTAATGTGGCTAGGTATGAAATGATGTAACTGCACACGGTTGTACTTCAAATAGTTGCCGTAATAATAAAGAATAAGGTTGAATTCGATAAATACGGAACTTTCTTTATGATAATTTTAATTCGGGTGTGCATATTCAACTACCTATTTAACAGCGTACAAATGTATAGTCGATTAGGTGACAGATTTCAAGCGCGTTTTTGTATGAAGTGCTCTATCTACGTTTGGTAGTAAATCAATGGTCACCGACTTCAATATGGAAGTGCGATGTCTGTACCTATTCTTATATTATTTTTAACTTTTCAGTGTTTTTGCTTTTTAGTTTTTTCGGCGGTTCAATTGTTTGTTAATAAGTTATTTTGGTCTCCCAACTTGGCAAATCTGTTCGTTTATGTTTTCCCTCGACTGCATTGTACGTCTTTTGTTTTTATTATACTGTAATGTCCTCAAAAAAGTGAGATTTGCATCATAGGCTGTTCGTAAATAATGTTACGGCGCATTACGTGAGGGGGGGGGGGGGGGTCAAAAATCTTCACAAATTGTGTTACATACTAATACTTGAACGGCCCCAGATCAATAACAAACACTGTAACATGAGATTGGAAGGCTGATGACTACCGACCAAATATCTTTTGAATTTTTAATCACAATCAGATCATTTCTTATCAATTTGTAAAGGTTTTCATTGTGTTATCACAGTGACAAACATGTGAAACATCTTGAGCTCCTCCGTGTAATATGACGTGCTTTTCGTACGATGTCGCAGAAAAGCCTGCGTACCTTTTTAACTGCACGCGCGGCCTAGTAATGGTTTAGTTTGATCACCGGGCGATGATCGCGAGGTCCGGGGTTCGATTTCCCGTGTGGGCAGAAGTTTTTCTATTCGGTTTGGTAGGTGGTAGGGCTTCTGTGCCCACCTGGCTAACTACCACCGTGTTACCTAAGTTTGTCGCCATAATAACAATGTTAATAGCTTCCTTGTGCTCTGACAATCACAGGTAAGATTATTAGTTCCCGGTTGTTGAGAAGTCCAGGTGAAGCTCGCTGCCACCTTCGGTCTTATGGTATACTTACCATCAGGTGAGATGAAGCGTCGGTGGCGCTGTGGCCTCGACACTAGACTGTGCCCCGAGTAGAATCGGGAGGCCCGCGATCAATCCTGCCATGTACCAATGTGTTTTTCGTTTCACGAATTTCATATGTACATTTATCTGACGCTCCTACGGTGAAGGAAAACATCGTGAGGAAACCTGCATACACCTGCAAAGCAATTCAAAGGTGTATGTATGTGAAGTCAACCAATCCGCACTGGGCCAGCGTGGTTAGACTAAGGCCTAATCGCCCTAATATAATAGTTAGGATAGGCTCGTGCCTCTCGGTGGGGGCGTATATGAGCTGTGATGATGATGATGATGAGCTGAAGTCTGAGGAGCTTCCCGATACTATGTTAAGCACAATGAGTTGCTCGTTTCAGCGCCCTTGCCGAGATCCGCGGGAAGCGTCCTTTCGTCATCTCCCGATCGACGTTCTCCGGGTCGGGTCGCTACGCTGGACACTGGAGTGGCGACAACTACAGCGGCTGGAAGGATATGGCTATGTCTATACCGGGTAAATCATCTAGACTAAATGGTAGTATCATTAGGATTTTGTTATTGTAAATATTGGCCACTATTGAAATGTGATTTTACGCGGAAAAATCGACAGCCAACGGAACAATTTCCTCGTAAAGTAAATAATACCTATAATCTCGACTGTCTACTTGTATGTTGTATAAAATTTAAGCAGACGTGAGTAAAGTTTATAATTTAGATGTGGTGAAGGTATGTTAACGCACGAAATAAACACCTGTCGATCGTTCTGATGCTGATTTATTTTAGGGGATTTTATTTTTGATAGACCTACATTTAACTAGTCATTATCATTCGTATGACCTGCCCATCAAGAATACAACAAAAAACGTATGTATGTTTCTACACATCTTAAACCATAAAATAGTAACAAAATATTTTTATAATATTCTTAAATATAAATACAAATTCGCTAACGTTGAGAACAGCGTTCTATAGAGATGCCAAAACGATACTTTTGTCATTACAATACCTTAGTAATAGTAACTTTGTTTAGACCAGGGTGTCCCACCCAACCAGTGAGGCGCGCCCCACTTGGGGGGCGCAGAGTGAACCAAGGGGGGGCGCAGCGAGCGGCTCCAGAATTAAACTGTATAAAGAATATTAATTAAAACTGTTCATATAAACTCGCTCGACGTGGACGGTGCCACCTATGCGAAGTCAGCAACACGTTGCAACCATCTTTTGAATAAAACTAAACACGCCAATATTTTCATCGTTTGCTTATATTTTTGACTCCCTTTTTCGGCCCTATTTCGGCCTCTAGAGTAGCGCAGTATTTTAGCATAATGTTGGATGAGGCACATAGGGTAAAAAGTTGGAAACCTCTGGTTTAGACGCTCTGCAGGCCTATTCTCTAACTTCGGATGATAACTAGAACTCTCATTTTTGAAAGACACTTACACCCATATGCACAGTCGGTTCCTCGAGATTTCCTCCACTCGACTGTGACTCGACTCAACCTCAAGGATAAAATCGGTATGCAGAAATGACATAACTATCCTCGACTTGAGCAAGTTCCTCAGTCGAGTCGAGTAATCAACTGTCAAACTCAAGGTACGTCGCGATCTACCTTGAGGTCTCCTCAAAGCTTGTTAACAGCGCTTTCCTCGTTATTTCAGAGGCTATTTCAAGTTTTATTAGCATCATGAATAATTTCCATGATTTTATTGACTACCTTTATGAAGACGTGTACCAATATCGTCCTATAAAGCTGTATTTACGGGATGCAGCAAATCCGGTGGAATATTTTGACGATGTGGAATTTCAAAGAAGATTTCGATTTAGAAAAGAAACAATAATAAATGTTCTCTTGCCACTTTCAAATTTAACACAGAGTGCCAATAACCGAGGTCTTTCAATACCGCCTCTGTTGCAGCTTCTCATAGCGGTAGGATTTTATGCGGCACTCGACAGTTGAGTTAAATGACAATGACAGACATAAACACAGAGTGCCAATAACCGAGGTCTTTCAATACCGCCTCTGTTGCAGCTTCTCATAGCGGTAGGATTTTATGCGGCACTCGACAGTTGAGTTAAATGACAATGACAGACATAAACCATAAACATATTCTCTACAGTTTGCCAACATAATTATAACAAATTTAATGACGTCTTCACTCAACCTCAACTCGACCTTACTGGAGGTTCCTCACTGGAGGGTAAAGCCGTAACTGAACATACTGATTTCAAGAGTGTTTTCAAGATTTCCTTGAGGTGACCTCGACTAAGGTCGAGTGGAGGAAATCTCGGGGGAACTTCTCTGCATATGGGTGTTAACATCCATTACTGCTATCATGAACGCCGTAACTAAACTAGTAATTGATATATAGATTTCTTTCAAAAATTACAGTTCTAGTTACCAACCGTAGTTAGCGAATAGGCCTGCTGGTGAACTCACAAAAAAAACTGGCCGCAAAATACTAATCTGGGAAACAATAAATATCATCAATAGACAATTTCCTCTAACAAAATCAAGTCGTATGGCATTGAATTGAAAAAGTGTTGATCACATGACGGAACGGAATATTGTGCAAGTTGTGTTTGTAAATGCTGCAATTTATTGTACTGCAGAGCTCCTAAACTTCGGCATGTTCGGCATCCCGATGATGGGTGCGGACATTTGCGGGTTCCGCGGAAATACGACCGCGGATCTGTGCAAAAGGTGGATGCAGCTGGGCGCATTCTATCCGTTCTCGAGGAACCACAACTCTGACTCGTCATCGGTAAGCATTCTTTTCCACAAATGACAGACTATTTGTAATGCACTTTTTATTGTCTTGTCACACTATAGAACTTTTGAGGTGCTTTTCCACCATTGAGCACTAGTACATGGATCGTTAAATCTCGAATCCGGAACGTGGATATTTTGTGCCGTGAAGACATATGACTCACACCATCATGTTGCGTCACCATGTTGAATGCACTCCCATTGGTGACTAAGCACATGGATCATTAAATCTCGGATCCGGAACGTGGATATTTTGTGCCGTGAAGACATATGACTCACACCATCATGTTGCGTCACCATGTTGAATGCACTCCCATTGGTGACTAAGCACATGGATCATTAAATCTCGGATCCGGAACGTGGATATTTTGTGCCGTGAAGACATATGACTCTCACCATCATGTTGCGTCACCATGTTGAGTGCACTCTCATTGGTGACTAAAAATGACAAAATTCAATGATGAACGCCAAAATACTGATAACTTCACACAAAATCAGGCCCCCTCTGGAAAATAACTCTAGATACGCCAAGGCTAACATTCAGAGTAGTACCCTTTCGGTGGTTATATTGTGCCGTTTGCCCCTTAGCCGCAGGACCCGGCGAGCTTAGGCCCCGAGGTGGTGTCAGCCAGTCGCGCTGCCCTACGCACCCGATACCGCCTGCTGCCCTACTACTACACGCTGTTCTACCGCGCCCACCTCTACGGGGAGCAGGTCGTGATGCCGCTGTTTTACGAGTGAGTCAATTTACACGCAACAAGAAAGCTCCTGACCTTCGTCTCACCTGCAGGCGTAGAACGGGCTGCCAAGACTGGAGTCGAGTCACGCATTATCTCACAATTTCAGTTACAAAATCTCTGTCTTATAGTGTAGCACGGTGGCGCGTATAATTTTTTTCACGTCAGTCCCACTTAATACGCGCCACCGTGCTACACTTTAAGACATAGATATTTTGTCACTGAAATTGTGAGATAATGCGTGACTCGAGTCCAGCAGGCGTAGCACGGGCTGCCAAGACGGGACTTGAGTCACGCATTATCTCACAATTTCAGTGACATAATATCTATGTCTTATAGAGTAGTACGGGGACGCCTATTGAGGCTGCGGTCCGATAACAGCTCTCACAGTGCTAACGATTATAATCGCCTTGGCCAAATTAAAGAGAACACTAAAAGTGCTATTAGCATGCTTACGATTTCGCTCCGGAAGAACATGTACATTCATTTTGAACCGATAACACAATTATCGAACGTCAGAATGACAGTTCGCATAAAGTGATTTCACTCCAGAGCATTAGCGCCGTAAGTGCTATATGACGTTAACGATGGCGTCATGTGGCTCTTCACGCTGGCTAACATTAGCGCGCTCACAACATTTCGGGACGCGTTTGAGCGCGCTAATAGTGATTCTTATTTATTTTCGGAACGCAGCCTTAGTGTGACTGACATGATAAAATTTCTTGACGCTCTTCAAGGGATACGTGTCACTGAGTCTTATCACAAATTTCTTGGCAGCCCGTGCTACGCCTGCAGTCTTGACAGCCCGTGCTACGCCTGTTGATGGTTACTGACGATTAGGGACCGGTTTCAATATCCTGTCGCTGGATTTATTTACTGGAGATTTTGACATATTTCGTATGGAGCTAATGTCAAATAATACCTAAAAAAAATTAATAATTCTTTCAAAGGCCTTTGTGTACGTTTCTACAATAAAATCTCAAATAATACTAAAGCACTTAGCTTGAATAAATTTAAAGTCACAATCAAGGGCGTACTTATAAAAAAAACCTTTTTGGGAATCGAATCAAATCGGTAGCTAAAGGTTTTTGTTAGTGGGGACTACCTTTAGACTATCAATACGCAAAACTTATGAGCAATGTTACGGTCTTACTTTGACGGTGCCTGAAGTCATTGTTAATGAAGAAAATCTTTTTTTTTTTCTTTCATATACAAGTTTGTGACATAGATTAACCAGTTGAGTGTCTTACCTTAATTGTTGAACGCTTCAGACTTTACCTTTTGGTTCAGTAGGTCGTACCTGGACTACATCAAGACAAACATCTCCAGTAATAATTACACCATTACTAAACTTCCTAAAATGTATAATGTATGTTACTGCGAATTACAGCGCTCCCGAAGACACATCTTTATACGTGATCGACGACCAGTTCATGGTGGGTCCACATATGATGGTATCGCCCATACTGCACGAGGGAGCCCACACCACCAAGCCAATGTTCCCCGGGCCCCAGCCGTGGTTCACTCTGAGCGGACAGTTCCTAGCGTCCGCTGCGATGGCTGAAGTGGATGAGAATGACATAGTGTCCATTAAGGTTGGTAATTTTTTAATTCAACAAGTTGGCAAACAATCAGACTATAAACGTAATAACAACTATAGTCAGTCACCCATAGCACATGTGGTTCTTTTATTTTTTTGGTATGATGTTGGTAGTGTGGACGCTTGTCACTATAAAACGTCCACACTACTAACCTAATATGATTAGTTTATTACTGTACAATCTGTACATAGCCGATTTGAAAGGGGACCTTGTCTTACCTAGTAACTATTATCTAATCTGTGCTTTGTCGTCTGTGCTACAAGTTCTCCTACAACACACCGTGACTGTCCTGATATTTTTATACATCGAAATCAGCTTCGCAAACCAGCAGGGGTCTAATTCCGCTAATGTTAACGCCTTTATCGTGTCTTGATAGCGTTTCAATAAAACTGCTTTTGTCGCTTTAATATGCGTTTCCTGGTGCAATTTATTCATATTACAATTTCTAGATATGTCAATAGTGACAAATGTATTAGTTAGTAATCGGTTAACCAACAATAACTATCTCAAAAAGCGATTCTATTGAAGCGTTATAGACACGCCACAAATGCGTTAATGCTAGTAGAATAAGGCCCCTGGTTATGTGTCTTCTTTCCTCTCTATTGCTCATGACTCTTGCTGCTCCCTACAGTGGTTTTTTCGCAAAACGTCTATTTCGAGCTTTCACACGAGTTTACTCGATCACACGCATCGAACGCGTAAACGCGAATTTGTATGGAATTGGGGCAGCGCCATCTAGTAGCTGCTATGGAATAAGGTAGCTTCATCTAGTAACTACTATATGGCGCTGCCTTAATCCCATACAAATTCGCGTTTACGCGTTCGATGCGTGTGATCGAGTAAAGCTCGATAAAACTCGCACTAGGCACACAGTACATGTTGTCTGTGATACTGATACGCCTTAAGAAATTAAAACACACATAATATCCTAGGGTGGCGGCGTCATCCCGCTTCAAGAACCGCCCGCCCGAGGACCTGTGACCACCACCAACTCAAGGAGTATGCCATTGCAGCTGATAGCGGCTCCCAGCATTCAGGGCTCAGCGACGGGACTGCTTTACTGGGACGACGGAGACAGCATTAGTATGTATATGTTTGTTATACTTCTGTTCTGTCTTGTGCTATTAACATCAAGGAGTCTTGATCTTAATCTCACCTGATGGTAAGTGATGATGAGAGTGACGCTTACACTATTGTTACACGAAAATAAGAAGGTTATAGTTCGCTTGATGAACTCATAAGCGAAAATAAAAGAATGCCGTTTGCCTCGCCTAAAAATACTAGTCCTAATTACATTTGGCTGAACCATATTGGCCTAAACTTTTGATGGATAATTGTTTTTAGCCTTACCTACACTTATTTTAGCACTATTGATAATTTGGTATTATTAAGTAATAGTAAATAGTAAAATTTGTTATTGTTCACGCTAATGTCCAATTTAAAAAGTAAAAATTAGCTAAATACGTTTTTAGGGCAAGTGAAAATTATGTCAAATATTTGAGGCTTAGTTTTTGTGCCACTTGCAAATTAGGACTAGAAAAACTTAGACGACCCAATATACTCGGTTATTATTTTATCACCCTGGAAATTTTAAGGGACGCTTCACGATATGGTATTAGAATGATTTAAATATAAATTAAAAAAAACTCACTTAATTTTATATTAATTTTCCTAAAAAATCCAAAAAATGCTGCACTAGTTCAGAGCAGCATTTTTAGTTTTTTTTTATTTCATTTTTTTTTTGCATAATAATGGATGTGTCCTGAAGCATCCCTAAAATTTTCCAGGGTAATAAAAAAATAACCGTGTATACCCAAAATAAAAAAAAACACTGGGTGTCCTGATCTGAAGCGGGTGGTGATGGACTACAGGACACTGGGCAATTTACGGCGTAGGAAAACCCCTTTTTTGTCTCTTAAATAAAAAAACCTGTTGTAATTTTACATTATTCTATGTCTTTCTAATTGGTTTAATCAATCTCTTGTACAGACAGCTACGATGAGAAGAAGTACAGTCACATCGAATTCACTTTGGAGCGGAACATATTGCGAAGTCAAGTCCTCTGGTGGGGTTACGGGGTGCCGTCTATCAACAACGTCACCGTATTCAACCAGTCCACGGTCATCTCTGTTTATGTCAACAAAAAGAACTGCGAAAAGCCCCACTGTCAGTTCACTTACATCGACAAGACTAAAGTACTGCATGTGCACAACATGAATCTGTCCCTGGATAAGCCGTTCGAAATCCAGTGGCTGTACAAGCCCAAGCAGAACAAAAATCAATTCATACCCAGGTCGGGTTAGTGTTTGAAGCGCAGAGAAATCGGAGTTGCATGGTAAAGTCGCATTAATACCGAATGCGCTGGATAAAAGAGGAAGTAGGTAGATACAGAATTTGTATTCAATGGAAATGGAGGAAATCAGTGTGATGTCATAGTGTAAGTAAAAAAGTAGGCTTCCTTCTTGCATACGCACTGAATGCAATGTGCGCATCAGTGTCTTCGCACAATGGCAGAGTTTAAAGCGGATAAAGATGAACGAGGCCTGCCCCCGTAGCATGAACACCTAAACACGATATGATAAAGCGATAAATCGATATGAACTGTCAAAATATTTTAGACTAGCTTTCTGCTCGCGACTTCACCCGCGTTATTTTTGTTTTCCCGTAGGATTTTTTTTCCGTAGGAAAATTACCCTATACCCTTCCCCTGGTCTCAAACTATCCCTATATCAACTTTCATCAAAATCGGTTCAGTAGTTTCGAAGCCAATTCAATACAAACAAACAAATCTTTCCTCTTTATAATATTAAGTATAGATATAATGGCTACCTTTAACAATATCAATATCCAAAACATACTCAAAATTTCAAGATATCTAAAAAATAACAGTTTTTATCGATATACCGTTTTATCATGTCGCGTTTCAGTTGTCATACTAAGGGGGCTGTCCCCGCAGCGTGACGACCTAAACACGATATGATAAAACGGTTTATCGCGATGAACTGTCAAACAATACGTTTTTATCGTATTTTGACAGTTCACTGTGATAAACCGCTATAATATATCATATCCTGTTTTGGTGGTCATGCTAGTGGGGCTTATTGTGCTGCCGTATCGCTTCGTAAGTATGGCTGCATCCCTGTTCCGCTGCTAACAAGTGTTATTTTTTCCATGCGCTTATCCACGTTTACTTGCGGGCGCGGTCGCGGAATATCAAACATATAGCATAGTGTGCGAGCGGTCGCGTACATAACGCAGGTGCGATGGAAGCAGCGGGCAATATCAAACGCGCGATTCACTCGCGGTGTCAGGTATGTTTAAACTGTTAGAAATTCTCGCTGCAAACGATAATCGTGCAAAACCTGGCGGCGAATGCAAACACGAGCTCGGCCATATCACCCGTGTGTTTACGTCAGTGCGACAGCCTAGGGATGCCACGATATATCGGAAAAGCAATAAATATCGACATATCGACGCCTAAATATATCGATATCGACGATACGCTGATATCGCTATCGAAAAGAAACTCGATATTGTGACGAAATATTGAAAACCCAAACTAAAATAAAACCACAAAACCGTGAAATATGCTGTAACTGGCAACATTAAAGTTAAAAAATTAAGCTTTTAAAAAAGGCGATATATCGATAAAATATCAATATATTGGTGTACTAGACCGATATATCGATATATTAGATTTTTTTGGGGGAAATTCGTAACCGTACCGTACCCGCCGTTGGCTAGACGACGGGCGTGTGTAGAACTCAACTCTCTCCCAGCAAAGTGCTAGGCATACCCACTTTAACCCTCCGGTGTTGTCCCTGCCGTTTAGGGCGCGTGTGGTAGGGTCCACAATGCGACATCACTACTCGGCCATGAAGCCTACCTATTTACAAAACGCGCCAAGGGTTTCAGTCGGCCTTGATCTACTCGCATACTTATACTATGGTAAAGTCATATTTCAATCAACTTTATAGCATTTTTTACTTTCATTACATAATTCATATTTGACTGCGCTTTAACTTATATAATTCCTTGTTTATCGTGCACTTGAATCTGGTGAAACCCGAAAAGGCACAGCCACCAAAAACATAAAACATGAATATATAACATATTTTTAAACAGATAGGCTATCAGGCTCCTGTAGTAGTAAGTGTTTGTTTTCATATTCTTGTACTGCCATAGCCTGATAAGTATAATATAGTCGTAGTAAAAACATGGCCAGAAAAAGCCATAGTAAGAACTGGCATTTGGCAAAATCCTAGGGGGAACTAACTGCCAATAAACGACGAAGATAAATGTTGGCATTGTGTTGTGGAATACTTTAAAATATTGTATAAAATACATTAAAATGTTGATGAAAGTTCGCATTGTTATTATGAAATATTATTTTAATCATCGCTAATTTCGTTACCAAAGAATTTCATGTACTTACTGAAGTGCATAGTTGATGTTTTGTTTGTCTATTACGATGTAAATTATTAAGAAGATTAGTTAGAACATTTTAAATGATGTTTTTATAATTTTACAAATAAACATAGGTATAATGCCGTAGTCGTTTTTCACCATTGTGTTTTAGTTAATAAGATTTGTTAAGTATGCTAAAACAGATGAGCATTCAACATTTTTGCATTGAAATTATATTCTACTTTTATTTTGCATTTTTTACTGAATTTAAAACTTTTGTATTATATATGTATATTTTTCTAAGAGCAATACTTTATTGCACTTCAAAATCTAGTCCAGTTTTAGAGCTTCAAGTAGTGTTGATTGTTTTTCCTAAGTAGTGTTAATAAAATCGAAGAATATTGAAATGTGGCATCAGTAAAAAAAAGTTTTAAATATAATATTAATTGATATTTAGATATATAAATAA
Source organism: Schoenobius gigantellus (assembly GCA_963935595.1). NCBI lineage: Eukaryota > Metazoa > Arthropoda > Insecta > Lepidoptera > Crambidae > Schoenobius > Schoenobius gigantellus. Next base: position 4,706,168 of record OZ012555.1, on the reverse strand, counting down.
ATGTCAATGGAAATGATAGTGAGAAACATTATTGCCAATTAATTGCAATTAATACCTAAAAATGTCTAATCATAAGATTTTTTGTATTTGTATGTTGTATAACTAGAATTAATGTTACCAGTATCTACTAGTACCATCAATTGAAACATTAATCTAGATAGTGTTTAAGATCATATCAAGTAGGTTTCTGCTTTAGAAATTTTAAGGACTATTTTACAAGTCATATTTGAACTCTATTGTTATTTTTTTTTAATAATGGCATGTTGAGTTCTACACATTTAAGGTTATGGACATTTTAACCAATCTTATTGGAATATACTGCCTTTTATATTTAGTAACTATACAACTAATTGATGCCATAATTAATTTTTTGTGATAAATTTATTGATTATTTACGATATGCTCAAACCATTTTTATTTTATACTAATATAAAATTAATATAACATAGACCCTAAGTAAAAAATATGTATCCGATTAATGTGATGTACTGTAGTGATTGTGTCAATAATGCAGTTAATTTTAAAGCACAAGCTAGTTACCAACATTGTTATTTTAATTAAAAGACAATTTACATATTGTGAAGTAAATCATGAGAAATCGAACTGCAAATCATAAAGTCCCATGTCAAATAATATACTGTCAAAAGAACCTAACTGATATTTTGTCAAATTCTCAAATAAATATTATTTTTCTCTCAATGCTTTTGTTTAATTACATCTAATATATAAAATTCTCGTGTCACAGTGTTTGTTACCGAACTCCTCCGAAACGGCTTGACCGATCTTTATGAAATTTTTTGTGTATATTCAGTAGGTCTGAGAATAGGTCGTTAACTATTTTTTATTACGGCGAAACGTCAATTCGCCTTTATTATGGCGAAACGTAGTTCGCCGGCACAGCTAGTCTAATATATATAATTCTCGTGTCACAGTGTTTGTTACCGAACTCCTCCGAAACGGCTTGACCGATCTTTATGAAATTTTTTGTGTATATTCAGTAGGTCTGAGAATAGGTCGTTAACTATTTTTTATTACGGCGAAACGTCAGTTCGCCGTTATTATGGCGAAACGTAGTTCGCCCGCACAGCTAGTATCTAATAAATAAAAATCTTGTGTCACAGTTTTTGTTATTAAATTTCTCAGAAATGGTTAGACCAATTTTTATGACATTTTTTTGTGTATATTTGGTAGGTCTAAGAATAGGCTCTAGGCTATTTTATACCTATAGGTGATAAGGGTGTCCCTCTTCTCCAGAATTTTGGCGAAATGTAGTTCTATGTTTCTTTTTCTCCTTACATTTTAACTTATTTAGACAGTATTATTAACTATAAAAAGAGTAATTAAGAAAAAATATTATCCTAATAACTATCCAAAAATTTTATTATTTATTAAACATGTTTGTTTTTTTATGAATGTCTGAAATAATGAAGTGTTTTAACAGTAGCCTTCATTCAACGATTGTTAGGTCCAACTGACTATAATACAAATTAAGTCCACTGACAATGTTTTTTTTTATCTTATTTGAATTATAAAAATATTATAATTTCAAGTATTTGATGATGATATAATAATACTAATAAGAGAGTATAGACATATTGAACAAGGCATACATTTTTTATTTATAAAGATTAAATGTACAGAATTCACAAATAAAATGAAAAACTAAAGAATAAATATAATAACATTATCAATATAACACTAACGATTTGTATATTTGTCTTATGTGTGGTCCTTTACAGCATCTGTCTTCAGAAACTGTTCATACTGGTTTTCATCCATGAGATCTTTCACCTCTTCTGGTTTTGTTAATTTTAATTTAAATAGCCAACCTTTCTCATAGCAAGATGTGTTAATCAACCCTGGTTTAGCCTCCACATCACTGTTTTTTTCTGTGACAGTCCCACTAACAGGCGAGTACAATTCACTCGCTGCTTTTACACTCTCCAAGGCACCACACTCATCCCCTGCCAATAATTTGGTCCCAAGTTCCGGCAGTTGCGCAAATACCACATCTCCAAGCGATTCTTGAGCATAATTACTTATGCCAACAGTTCCTATGTCATTATCTAACGTGACCCACTCATGTCGATCTGTATATTTTCTATTTGATGAATCACTGCTGTATTTGTATTTCAATTCACAATATGTCTGCTTGATGTTTGATTGCACTAGTAAACATCTCGGTAGATACTGTTTTGTCTGAAAAATGCACCTATGAAATGCCATGTCCAGCCAATCTGAAAGTATTTAAAATTAAATTTTTATTTATGGTATTCAGTTGTAATTGACACATTAAAGTTAATATCAACAAACTGCTTAGAGAGTACATAATGATCCCTCCTTTTACCAAAAATTGTAGAAACTATTTCTTTAACACTACACAACCAGATTCATAAAACTACAAACACAAAAAACTACTTAGTTTTAAAGAATTGGTAACAGACGACATTACATAGGTGAAAGATAAATAAAATACTGATAGTGTTGACATTATAGCTGATAAAGTGCCCTCTTGAACTCTACATCTACTTTTCGAAGCAATATAAAATAATATTATCAGCAATTGTAAACAGGATCTGCTTGTATGTATCTGACACTTATAGATTTTAAATATATTTATACAATTTGTTGATAAGATATATATACATTAAAGGGCTACTAAATTTTAAATCAAATTTTTATATTCACACACTAAATTGATTATATACATAATCAAAGGCTCTACCTTAGGGATGAAATTATTTTTGGCTCTTTTTGTACCAACCGCATAATGGAAAGTAAACGTAATAGGTGTAACGTAATATAATAATTATGTATCTTATCAAGATATAAAATTTAACAATCGTCAGTAAACTTACCGCTGCTAATCCTCAGCACTTTAGCCGGGGCGAAGAAATACCGGTGGATATTATTCTTTACAATCCTTACTTAATAGTCTTGATAAAGCTCTTTATTAAATAGAAATATAATGCGTTTTTATGCAATTACAGTTTGATTGCAGGGGCACACACAACTATTTGTTTTGAGGACTTTGAGGTTACTTTCACAGACTAACAGCCGGTTGCTTGCACCAAGTTTTACGTTTTACGATTTCGTAAAAAGTACGTAGTGTTACATACTCTTTGGTAAAAAGTAACAACTTAATACCTAAAAATGGGTCGTTTCTCTATTAAATATATGATTCGCGCAGTACATTTAACCTTTTAAAACCTTTTAAAGGATAAAATTAAACTACAATTGAAACTAGATTGTATGGTGCAATGAGGTCCCGTAATGGTATGGCTTTTCATAATACAACATACATAGTAACATTCCTTATTGTATTACAAAAAATATGTTTTTTAAATCACCAAAATCGGTCCATCCGATGTAAAGTTATAAACCAATTTGCATCAACTGATTTTATTAAATCCGCCGCTGCCTACGGACAGGCTGTGACGTCAGTCGACACTATCCGCCGCCGCCGCGCGCCGCACTATGGGATGAAAGCGTGAGTTGCGTTTCAAAAATTTGCAATTTTTTTCTACTACACCTACGGATACAAAATTTTGCATACAGGATCTCCAATATATAAGCTATGAAATGATACTAGAATCTTTATATATTTAATTTATTATTACACATAAAAACATACAAAATAAAAAATCGCTACTTTTCCATACAAAATTACTTTTTCCGTTTCATTGTTTGCTTATTAGGAGAATATGAAGGTGATTATAAAGGAAATAATGATATAATATTGTTATTATATCACTATTATATTATATCACTAAATGACGTGATAGTTGACTAAAATACACTATAAGGGCATGGACCTACAAGAATCTTTTATTCAAGTCTGTTTATTCAGGAGACATGTTTCCCTCAAAATGTATAAAGTTAAATATAATATTACCTTAAAGTTTATCGTTGTTTGTATTCACTTTGCCCCGATGAACCAACACATCCCCATTTGCTAAACCTGAGACGTATTTGAGAAGGTCTGTAAACACCTTTTATCATCAAAACACGGCCAATAGTATGATCCAGCAAATCTTGTAGCTTTACTTTAGCACTTGTGTATGTTACTTCAATACTCGAAGCAGGCAAATTCCTTTTTTTTTTTTTGCGTCAGATACTCGATATGTTATAATAATAACGGAAACATGACTGAGTTCTTTTCTATTTTAAATGTTAAAAATGTGTACTAGCTTTTGACATCCAAATCTTAAAAATGTGTACTAGCTTTTGACATCCAAATCTTAAAAATGTGTACTAGCTTTTGACAGATCCAAATCCCCGTAGAGGGCCAAAGCTTCATCTGCAGAGAAACTTTTCATATTGATGGTTGCATGAAATATTTTTTCTTCGTCACCTTTTTCTCGTTTGTATTAGAGCTTCGCATTATGGCAACAATCGAAGCTTTTTCCGACCCGCCTTCGTCTCTCAATTCTTGCACATATGCTAAACGTAGTGTTACATGCTCTTTGATGCGTTATTCGAACCTAATGCACCGTTCAGCCATGTTGAATTTTAGTAACAAAACGTTCGGCTTGTTTTGTTAACGCGATCTTGAAATTTCGATAACAGTTGTTTTTGTTTCCTTTACTTACATAATAGATTATGTTGCCTGGAAGATATTGCTTATTAGCAATAGCTTTCCGCTCATAGCTTCGCCCGCGTTATTTTTGTTTTCCCGTGGGAATTTTATATTTTCCCGTAGGAATATTACCATATGCCCTTCCCCTGGTCTCGAACTATCCCTATACCAACTTACATCGCAATCGGTTCAGTACTTTCGAAGCCTATTCAATACAAACAAACAAACAATCAAATCTTTCCACTTTATAATATTACTAGCTTTCCGCTCGCGACTTCGTCCGCGTTATTTTTGTTTTCCTGTGGGAATTTCATATTTTCCCGTAGGAAAATTACCCTATGTCCTTCCCCTGGTCTCGAACTATTCCTATACCAACTTTCATCCAAATCGGTTCAGTAGTTTCGAAGCCTATTTAATACAAACAAACAAACAATTAAATCTTTCCTCTTTATAATATTAGTATAGATTTTTATATTAGTATAAGTATAGATAAGGCCGCATGTGCCGAACATCTGTGTTGTTTTTGAAAAATTTCTGTTTCTATATCTTTGTATGCTTTGTGTGCAATAAATCATTTATTATTATTCTTTTAAGTAAGGTTGAATGTTTTCTTGTTTAGTGCTAAAATCAATGAAAAAAAAACTCTCTTTGTGGCGGGCAGGGAGACTTGTATCCTACCTACAGTAAACGAGTAGAGAGAGACTAACCGTTGTATGAGTCCATGCAATATTAGACCGTATAATGATATAGTGAATCTATTTGTGTTCTGTCGTTATTCTGGCTTTAACAGTGCACAATGTGGCCAGTTCTCTTTACTTGCACCTAACCTACGGCTTCATCTCCATAAGCTGCACGCCCAGATTGAAGAATGGAAACATTCTTTCTGACGGTAACATTCATAGATAGGTTTACATACATACATATATGCATAAAATCACGCTTATAATCCCAAAAGGGGTCTAGCAGAGCTGTAGGTAACACTCTGTTAAAACTAGGTTTTACACTCAAAGCCACATCTGGCAGTATGGGCCATACAGTACTCCAGCCTGTCGCCTACACAAAACGGGCGCCAAAGCCAAGTGTTATCAATTTTTCAGTAAACAAACCAACTAAAACCAACGACCAGGGCTCTAATTCCGCTAATCTTTACGTCGTTGCCGCGTCGTGATAGCGTTTCAATAACACTGCTTTTGTCGCTTTTATGCGCATTTTCTGCTACAATTTATTTGTGCTACAATTTCTCGATAAGTCAATAGTTACAAATGTTTTAGTTAGTAATCGGTTAACCAACAATAGCTGTCTCAAAAAAAGATGCTATTGAAGCGTTATTGACACGCCACAAATGCATTAACGCTAGCAGAATAAGGCCCCAGGACATATGTTACACTCAAAATCATCTCAGCAGTCCAGGGGAGCTACTGCCTAACTCATAGCGATCATTCGCTATCGCTTTCGTAAATCGAAAAGTCGAAATAGACCTACCTACTCATTTTGTGCTCAGAATACCAACCTATACCTACCTACATCAAAAATATCTATTTGAATGTTTTAAACATAGATAAGAACCAAAGAAATACTCAAAGGTAAATACTAGTTTATAACTTAGTGACATAACTTTAGAGGTCAATAACCTACATATTATTATTCTAATTTTAAAATATGTAGCTTTATTCACTTACCTTTGAAGTTTCCAACCATGGATTTCGGCACTGGTGTACTTTAAATGGGTAAGTAACCAGATTCCATAAAAATGTCAAAAATAGGAAGTTTATCCGATTGACCTTACACAAAACCGATTTCTAGTTTATTACACATTGCTCAAACTGTACTGAACCTCTTGAATACTACTACTACTATTACATAAAAAAAACAATATAGGTATGTAATACGATTTCGCATGAAACGCTGCGCGCGGCTACTAGTTGAAAACTCGGGAGTGATAGCACGGATGCGGAGTCTGCCTAGAACGTGTCGTGTGACGTCTCACGCTTGACGGAGCGATCTGTTTTTCGTTATAATTTCGTCAATTTTCATCATAGAAAAAAATTTTTGGTACCATTTATATTGTTTTTTAATTGTCTACAAAGCTACATTTTTAGTTAAAATCGTTACGGAACCTCATTAATAGGCGCGTTCCATTTGAGCGTAGATTTGCAGCATTTTCAACATTTTTAGCATCATCGCGTTTCATTAGCTTTTGACGCTAGCAGGGCTAGCATCGTATGTTAACCTAATGCATTCCATTTAAACAATATCTTCATTTTTAGGTTAAGTTTCCTTTGTGAAAAATAGCGCGGCTAAAAATGTTAACATTTCTTAAAAGAAACGCAAAACATGGTTAACATTTGATGTTAGCGTGACAAAATGGATAAAACGGGGCTTATGTATTTATAATGTTACTATTACGAAATTGTAAAACGTTGGTGCGACCGGCCGTAAGGGTACGTTTTGGGGTATTGTGTATGTATTCTGTGCCTCAGGGTATAGCATAGATATGGGTATAGCCAGGGTATAGCAATCTCAGACTATAGAAAAAAAGAGGACTCGGCATAACGAACGTAGTTATAGGAATGTGATGTATTTCGACGGCATAGTTTCTGACATATTGGCATCTCTTTTTAACTTATGAGGATAATCATAAGTAAAAAAGGACAACAGTAGTTTTATCATTACCAAAAATGGCAACATTATCTTGGCGACGCCACAGAATACCTAACTGCGGCCGGTCGCCATGTTTTGTCACAGTACTCACAATGAACAACAAGTACATCAGTTGTCATCGCGACTTGTTTGTTTCAGTGTTTTGAAGAAAATTTTGTTATTAGGCGAAAATTGTGCTTGTTTAAAGTGTTGAACTTGCATAATACTGCATTTATTATGGGTAAGTGCAGTGTGTTAGGCTGCCGCATGAGCAAGCAAGCCGCCATCTTTGTGCCAGATTCACATTTAGGTATGCACGTTTTTTTCGTAGGTATTTCATGTCTATTCTTTTTTCCTTAGTCTGAGATAGCAATAGTGTTCAGAGGCGCGTTCAGCGCCTCTGGGTGTAGTTGTCCGGTTGTTTTTTAACTCGCTCAAAGGCGTTGAACGGATTGCAGCAACCAAATCTTTTATCTCCCTCTTTCACATGATTACTTATTTCTCTCTCTTTCTAGTAGATGACATTATAGAATATGGCCGCCAATATCATCCAATCACGTAAGAGTATTTCAGTCATAAACGTCAGAGCGTTTTACAACCATCAAATTCGATGGTTGTTCGGTTGTAACTCGCGCCGACACTCAAAGGTCTTGAACGGGCCGGTTGTTTCACCCGGTTGTCACGCTCGAAGGCATTGAACGGGGTTAGAGCGAAAAGTTGTACTTCGCGCGAAGGCCCTGAACGCGCCTCTGTGTTTATTACTTTCTCATCTGTGGTGTTGTGTTGTGTTGTTTGTTGTGGAAGCAATATAATTTGTGTGTGGAAGTTTTTGTTTTGTGTGTGTGGGTGCTTGTCTTTCGTTTTAGAGTCATGACTGAAAGATGTGAAATAAAGTTTACAGAAAAATTTGAAAATCAAAATTACATCATTTATGTCGGTGTTATTTCAGCTACATTTGCTGTATTATTTATTTACAGGTTCAGGAATTTGTCCTAAGTATCCTACCTACAAGCTCTTTTTAGGTGATCACTAATAATTAACACATTTTTTGCTACAATTTCAGATTTCATTTTATTGCTGTTGTTTTGAGTTATGTTTTGGGATGTTTGGCTTGTTACTATGGTTTAAACTCGAAATTCCTACAGAAGTACATACAAAAATTAAAGAACCGTCCTTTCATGCTTGATACACATGAACAAGTCAATAATGTTTCTGACAAGGTAATTATTGTAGGTAGTGTAGGTTTCTTAGTAATAATAGCTGCTCTGTCTAATCATAGGACTGCTAAGTGAAGCAAACATCACTTTGATTTCAAAAATAATTATAAAAATATAGGGTGGTAATATCCTGAAAATGCGTAATTACCTACTTTACCTATTGTTTCATTGGCGCCTTTTATATAATTTCAGGGTTGTGGAACTTGTGGTTCCAAGGAATGCACTCGGCATGACTCTAGTATTCCAGTAGAACCATGGGTTGGACTTCAAATACATAAACAGTTAGATCAAGCCATAGAAGATGTAAGTGTATCAGAGTAAACAGGAATAGTACTGACTAGCTGTGCCTGTGACTTCGTCTGTGTGGAATAGTAACTTTTGGCAAAATTTTGATTTTTGTAGGCAATTTTTTTAAAGATCTTGATAAAAAGTAGCCTATGTTATACCTTATATAATTAGCTATCTATTAGTGAAAGTCCCGTCAAAATCAGTCTAGCCGTACCGGAGATTAGTGGAAACAAACAGACAGACAAAAAAAATATTATTGTTTTTGTTATTGGTACCCAGTATACATTCGTACCCATTTAGTAAAAACTTGTTATTTTGACTTCTTCTTCTTTTAATTATGGCAATGTGTTATCTTTCCGACAACAATTCTGCCAGCCTAGCGACTTAACTTAGCATGTGTTTAAAGAAAAAATATGTTCAAACCGACAGAGAAATAATCCACTTGTGTGATAGATAAGTTAACCCAAGTTAGCATGCAACCGCAACCTGAAATACAAACGAAGATGACGTCACAGTTGGATATTATTACATTTAATAAATTTAATAAGTACATATAAGACATCACATGAACACAAAGTTAATAAATATGCAAAGTTAATAGGTAGGGGAATTTTTATATTAGTCAGTGAATCATAAGTATCAAAATTACTTTTATATCTACTACATTCAAAGAAAATATGGTCTAAGGTGCCTTCCGCTACACCACATTCACAAAGGGAGTTATCACAAACTTTAATTTTATGGAGGAAGACAGGAGTACAGCAGTGACCCATGCGTAGCCTGCAAAGTATGGTTATTATATTTTAGGGGAGTTTTTGGTATTTAAAAAACCAAGGCCTAGACATGATAAGTGGTTGGATATTATAATAAAAAACCCCTTTGGATTTGCTGGATACATCCCACATTTGTTGCCAATCTGAATCGAGAGAGGAACGTTTATGAGGTCATGGGTATGCAGCAAATGGTGTTTTTTGCTCAGTGGCGAGGTCTCGGAAGCAGCCGCCTTGGCAGCAACATACGCACATTCGTTCCCTTGGATACCAGAATGGCTTGGCACCCATACAAGTTCCACTAATACACCCTTATTAAAACAATTCAGCAATTGTTATTTTGACATTACAAACAGACACTTTAATTTTATTTATTTGTATAGATGAATATTCACAATATTGAAACTATAATAGACCACCAATTATACGAACATTGATCAATAGAACAACCTCTCAATAGAAAATATGTCCACACAGTTTTATTCGTATATAAAAGTTTGCAATTCGATTATCTGAATAAACCAGTTTTCTGATTAGCTATCAGGGTGTCCACATTCTGGAAAGTCAGGGAAAAGTCAGGGAAGCTCAAAGCAGCCAGGGAAAGTCAGTGAAATCGAGGGGCTACCTGGAAAGTCAGGGAAAAATTAGGATTTTACACTGTTTGGTCCCCAAATTTCCCAGTGATTGTCAAATGAGGAATATGTTTACTTCATGATAGAATAAATAACTTGGTAGAATAAATAATTTATTTAGCCAACATTTACAAAAACAATAAATAGAAAACTAAATCTAAATACCTAGTATAGTCTACTTTTGGTAGAATGATTGTTAATCTTGACTATCGAATTATTTTTGTCCAGGTTAGCACATTATAACATAATTTTGGCAGACAAATCAATCAAGCCACCCTTAACCCTTGGGTTCAAATGCAATTTCCTTCAAATGTATGAACACAATTTTAATAATAGTGGTATTGTTAAGGTGCGTATAAACTACGCGCGACAGCCGTTCGAGCCAATGTTCGACTGAGGTAGACGTTCATTTGCCGCGCGAGCCAATTTTTAGACAATAATTTAGCAGAACGCAGCTGCCGTGCGCGGCAAGCGATCCACCTCGAACAGCCCGCGGCGGATTCATTCTTGTAAACCTACGAGTTGTCCGTCTTACGTAGGTACCTATGTGCTGCGCGAGCCAAATCCCCGAAACAAAACAATGTCCCAACTGCGCGCGAGCGGACGCCTCGAGCTCACGCCTCGAGCTCCTTTGATGCAGTCTCAAAAACCGACAAGAAGCGGTTGGCCGCGCGGCACGTCTTGGAGGATGTTGTTCCATTCTTCCTCTATCACCATTCTGAGCCCATAAGGTTTTGAAAAAGCCGGAACCCTATCTTAGAACCTGTATTTTAATACATCCCAAAGATATTCAATGGCGTTTAAATCAGGGCTCTGTGCTGGCTTCCATGACGCGAATGCCAACGACCCTGAGTATAATATTGCGTAACAATTCTTGCTGTATATGGTCTTGCATTATCATGCACATTAGAAACACCTCATCTTAAACAAATTCTGAGTAAAGTAGGTACCACATGATCTTCAAGAACATCACGGATATATCGTTCTGTAGCCAATCCGCGTGAATGAGCATTGAATTCGATTTTTTTTTAAATTTATTTATAGATTATGGGTAGACACTTGTCCTCATCTTGCCTGATGGTAAGCAAAGGTGGGGACTAAGGTGGAGCATGCCTACTCATTACGTAACGACTCACTCTAGTCCTGAAAAGACCCGGGTTGTAATGAGGTGGGAACACAGAGGACGGCAATGAATTCCATTCCTTTGCAGTACGCATTAAAAAAGTGGAAGCGAAACGCTTCGTGCGGAACTGCTTGACGGTAATGTGGGTGGAGGTTGTCTTGTGGGGTCTAGGTGCGAGTTTTCCGCAAAAAGAGAGGCAAATAGATTTGCCTTGTCCTTAGCGGTGTGAGCCAGTGATCCATCAGGCTTCTGAATGGGCGGTAGTGATGGCCGGCAGAAGTTCGTCTCGACCGATTTGGCAAGGGACCAAAAGGCTCTATTTCTCGATGGGTATGATGAGAATCTGGCCCCAATACGACCAATGTGGTCGAGGCGAGCCTTCTTCTGTGCTTTTTTGCAGGACTTGGCGGCTTTATTAAAAGCTTTCTTCTTGGCTCCGAGGTCGGCAAGTTTTCTACTTCGCGCGGCAGCCCATTCCTGATATGCCGACTGTTTAAGGGCATCAGCCTTTGCGCAGTCGGCATTATACCAGGGACGGTCGAAACGTTCGGTGGTCACATCAGAATAAGGAATGAAGTACTCCATAGCTTGCCGTATCACGTTAACAATGTTGTCAGCGCAGGTCGTAGGGTCCTCGGATGCAAAACACGTTTGCCGCCAAGGGTAAGATGCAAAAAAGTGTCGCATCTCATCCCAATCTGCTGACTTGTATCGCCATCTCCGCCTGGTTTCCCTAGGGGCAGTGTCAGGCGGGGAGAATGTCGATACAGATTTCACCAGACAGTGATCGGAGCTTCCCAGAGGGGATTATACGGCTACCAAAAACCTGTCCGGATCTGTTGACAGCAGAAGGTCCAAACAATAGGCGGTGTGGCCTTCTACATCCGGTATTCTCGTTGGCTCAGTGACCAACTGGGTGAGGCTTAGCGACAACGCAAGCTTGCGCGCTTCTCGCTCAGCATGATCAGTGTTCTGGTATGGGCACAGCCACTCCTTGTGGTGGGCGTTAAAGTCCCCCAGAAACACTAACTGTGCCAATGGATACCGTTCATGTACCTTGTCAGCTGTTGTGCTGAGGTAGTCAAAAAGCCGAGTCGTCTCCTGATCCCCGCTATGAGATCTATACAGGGCGGCGAAAACAATTTGTTCCACCCCTGTGTCCACCAAAATCCACAGCACCGAGAAATCGGGTTTTTCAAGGTTACGGAGACGTTTACTGCAGATGTCATCACGTACGTACGCACAAATTCCAGCGCGTGGCTTGAAACAGTGCTCCAAGATGTATCCCGGCGGGTAGTTAAGGTACGACGTGTCTGACGGACATCTGATTTGCGTCTCCGTAAGGAACAGCATATGCGGCTTATTGGCCTCCAGATGGTGGTGGACCGGGTCGATATTGGAGTGCAAACCACGGATGTTAGTATGGTGCACTTTAAGTGAGAGGACGTGCTGCTGCTGTTTAACTTTTCTCTTTTTAAACTTTTTCATAATTTGTGAGTGAGTGAGTAAGGCATGGAAGAACAGAAGTTACACGAGGCGCCACTCCAGCGTCCATGCAGCAAAAACGGAGTTCAGCACTGAAGGGGGACTGATTTGGAGATCGCGGGGACGCCCGAACCCCCCCGAAGGTGTCTACCGGGTCCTCTCATCCGGTCGCCCAACGGCACGGTAGCGCACCACGGGATTTTTCGTGAGGCGGCGGGGCAGCCTTTGACGGTTGGCTGGTCTGCTACTTGGGCCCCCTACAACCTACGGTCAGCCAGCAGGGCACTGTGCTTCGGATCCCGCTTCCCTCCAAAACCAGCCTCCCAGCACAGAAGAACCGTTGAGCGGAGATCGGCTGCTTAGAGCAGCGCAACTGTGTAGACCTGTTTTCCCCAATTGGCTACACTGGACAACTTGCCGGAACACGGGGACCGCTTGGCGACACGACTTTGTCTAGTGGGTGGTGACCAGCCATGGCCGAAGCCTACCACCGGAAAGGCTGCTATCGTTTGGCGCTACCCGGGGGTCACGTATAGGGTCTCTAGAGCATAGCCTACGGACGCGGTAGCAATCAACCCCCAAAAACCATCTCTGTTCATGCTGTTAGGGAAATGCCGCCACACACCATTATGGAGGTTCCATAATGGAGCCATCATAAGCAACAGTTTCTTCGAGCAATGAGCGTAACTAGGGCAACGGTACAGTCTCTGTCTTTGATCATTTCTGTAAAGACACTCTTGTCTCGCCAAAAAAGAACATGCGCCTATTGATGCAGTGTCCATTCTATATGCTCACGAGCAAATTGAAGGCGTACTCTGCGATGAGCTACAGTTAATTTTGAGCCTATTAGAGCACTTTGAGGTGTTAAATTGCGCTCGGCTAACCTTCTGACTGTACGTGCACTTATTGACCACTCCACGATTGTCACGAAGCTGTTATTGGGCCTGCATTGCGTTCTGACGCCGATTCCGCGGGACATTCAAATGCTTGTATCGATCATCTGCGGAGGCTGTAGCCCGTGGCCTGTCAGTTTTAGCGCGTCGATTGAAGGCTGAAGGTGTTTTCTATAGACGCGCTACATCGAAAAATGCCTTAACATTTGAGCAATCCGACGATGACTATAAGGCTCCATTGAAGTAATCGATAGCTTGAGTATAGCGTCCTGGATTATCTAATTTTAACAACAAAAACAACCATTATCTGAAGACTAATGACAAAGTAAGCAACAACGCAGAATAGTCATTAAAATCAAGTGAGACTCCACGACCTTTTCGATCGTGTTCTTATTAAAAGAGGTGTGTAATACAATTTCCTCACAGTTGTTCACGGCGTGTTTGGAAGATACATATAAGATCCTCGACTGGTCTGATAGGGTTATCAACATAAATGGAGAACAATTAACTCATCTGCAATTTGCAGACGACATTATCATTTTCGCTAAGAAGGCTGCAGATCTTTAGCTTATGTTGAAAGAACACTACGACGCGTCACTGTCGGTGGGCCTTCGCATGAATACCTCAAAAATGAAAATCATGGCCAGGGATCCGAACATAGGCCCCATAATGATTGCGGGAAACGTGGTTTAGCAGGTTGACCTGGGGCGCGTTTAGCAAAATGTCCCACATTTTTAGGAGTGAGATGCCTGTATCTCTTAAGCGCCGAGCTTTCAAGCAATGCATCCTACTGGTGCTCGTGTATGGGGCTGAGACCTGGACCCTGACTAGACAACATATACACGCCCTACAGGTAGCACAAAGAAATATGGAGCGAGCCATGCTTGGGGTTTCTCTGCGTGATCGAAACCGGAAAACAGAGATACGCAAGCGCACCAAACTGATCGACGTGGCTCGTGTCGTTGCGTGTAGAAAGTGGCGAGGGGCAGGGCACGTGGCCCGCAGGACCGACAACCGGTGGAGCAATTAGATCATCGAATGGGAGTGGCTCCCCGGAACAGGACGAATGAACGTTGGTCGACAGTCGGCTCGTTGGTCAGACGACATAACAAAGACAGCGGGCAGGAACTGGACAAGAAAAGCCCAACACCGTAGTGAATGGCGCAGAATGGAGGAGATAGCAGTGGGTGGACATAGGTTGAATAAGAAGTCAACCCTCAAAAAATTAATGAAAAGCGATTGTGTTTATTGTCTTAGTATTCAATAAGAGCCTTTTTGCCGATATATTTGTTATTTAACAAACATTTGAATAAAACTGCATTTAAACTCAAGGGTGGCTCGGTTAATTTTTTCGCCAGTGTACTTTCTACAGTGTAAAAATACTGTACCTAAAAATATTAATCATATAGGTCTGAAAATTGCAACAAAAACAACTTAATGATTTTAAAAAAAAAGGTATCATACTTAATATTTTTATTTTTCTGTAAAATGAATAAAGTTGGTCAGGGAATTTTGAAAAATGGTCAGGGAAAGTCAGGGAAAACTCAGGGAATTGTTTTGAACATTAGCAGTGGACATGTCCCCCAGTTAGTTTTATAATAATATTTTTAATTTTTAATATAGTAAATTATATTCACATTATATTTTAAATGAACTGAACTTATACTCAATGGATCTTGGAAAAACATTATGCATATGATGTATGCTGAATGCTGATCTGTAATAATGTTTAAACGTTTTTGAAAATGTCACTGATAGGACAAGATGGGAAATATATCTCACTTAAAAGAAAATAGTTACAGCTCTTTACCGTGCAAAGATTAGTTTCACTCTTTTTGCTTTGTCACTCATTTGCTTATTTCAGTGCATCTCTAGAAAAACTGAAAAATTATTTTGTAGTTGCTCATAGCACGGCATACAGCTCAGCTCTTGCAACACAATAATAAAAATAAGTAAACCTTTCAGACGTTGACATCTGGTATGTATTTGGTAGGTATGTATTATTCTGAACCTTTCAACACTTGAAGAATTATGTCTTTGGTTATGCTACATAAAAGAAAATCTCAACAATGTGTAAGCATAGTGAATGAATACAAAAAAAATACCAGCGAAGACTGGCTTTGTTGCCAAACCAGCAATCTCTATCAGACGACCACTGGGTAGAGTATTAGTAACATAATTAATAATGAAATAAATAAGATTAAAATCAAACAATTATAAGTAGTAGGTATTTGAAGAAGTTATGGTATGAACATTGCGTAATCATTTGACCTTATAATATGGTTTACAGAATTTATATCACACTAAATTTATGATCTATCTCAAAATGACCCCAAATTGATTACTAGAAGTTAGTCTTTGCATTTTTTAAAAATTGAAACTATATGTAATAATGTCTGTATGTACAGTTGATCATTATTTTTAAAAAAAATTGTACAGGCAAAAAATGACTATTTTCAATACCACCACCATCAACACTTCAATCCATACATCCCAGTGCTGGGTCACATGTTATGACTGGGTTATTTTTAAAATAATTCAATGTTTCAGTTCTACAACACAATATTGGACGAGTTTGTGAATTCCTGGTACAGCAAAATAACTCTCCAACCGTTCTTCGTAGATGAGCTACGGTATCAACTGAGATATGCCTCGTCATGTCTTTTAAAACGGGCATTGAAGGTTTGTTGTTGTTCTGATATAAACAAATTTTATGAATTTAATATTGCCATCGCTTTTTTGAGATCATTGGACATACTTTAAAACTAGCTGTGTCCGCAAACTATGTTTCGCCTTAAAAGTTCAAAGAAAATACTGTAAATCTATTTTTCCGGAGGGAACTACTTACTTTTGCGGGATAACAAGTAGCCCAAATGTTAATCCCTGTCGTAATCCGTCTACCCACAAAATTCTATCTAAAACCTCTATTCAGTATTTGTGAGAAAGAGTAACAAACATCCATACTCACAAAATTTCGCGTTACTCCTTTTTTTTGCTTGGTGGCGTTTCCCTTTTGGATTTCGCCAGAATCGTGTGTTTTTGCTCAGTTTTCGTTTTTCGTAATATTAGTAAGGACACTATTTTACGTCACATATAAATAATCGCTATTCAATTCATGGCAGGTGAACTACTCTCAGTTGATAACGGAGCGTCTCGTTCCCTGCGCGCTGACGCACTACCGGACATGTGCTCGCGATCCCCCCACCACCCCTCACCCCGCTGCGGCCAACAGAAGCGCGGAGATGCGCTACCTCACCAGCATCGCTGAAGCGCTCATGCCGCTTCTACTCAGGCCAACTGAGACTCAGAACACGTAAGCATTCGTCAACAAAAACATCATAAGTGCTAACTACTACTCATGGATTGAAAAAATGAACTAGGTATATTAACAGGTGTTGTGGTTTTAAGAAATTAATGAAGGTTGTATGATAATTTCTAA
Organism: Schoenobius gigantellus; assembly: GCA_963935595.1. Classification (NCBI taxonomy): domain Eukaryota; kingdom Metazoa; phylum Arthropoda; class Insecta; order Lepidoptera; family Crambidae; genus Schoenobius; species Schoenobius gigantellus. The sequence continues at coordinate 4,689,102 of OZ012555.1, read as the reverse complement.
AGCTAAAACACTAAATATACCATGCCTAAATACATATCATTACATCAGCGATGTTCAACCTTTTTTTATAGGGACCTCAAACAGGTTATTGTCATGGTGTCGCAGGCCACAAGCACAATTATTTGGGTGTTTATAAAAACGTTATTCTTTATTAAAGATCTATGTACTTTATTAATAAAAAAAGGTCTCGCTCGGGCAATGCAAAACACCCCGGTAGGTTTATCTAGTTCCATATTTCATTTTCTCAATGCGCTCACGGTATCTCTGATGGCTTACAATTTTGTAACTCAAGATGGGCCAATCACAAAAGCCCGGCGGGCCGCAGCGGCAGGTTGACTAAGCTGCTTTAGATTAGTAAAAGATAACTAGAGGGCGAGGAGGGTTGTTGTTTTCTATTTTGGTCAGTGGAATTAGATTTTTTAATACAACTAAGTTGGCAAACAAGCAAACTGCCTACCTGATGGTAAGTGGTAACAGTCACCTATAATACCTGTGGCTCTTGTGAGATTCGCAGGAAATCTGCAACCCCCACAAGAACCACACTGTACGTTGTCATCTTGTGACATAAGATGTGGTCACGGTACCCAGTAATTTCAGTGCCATCCATATCTCACCCTTCAAACCCGAACACAGCAATGCAAGCACTGCTGCTTTGCGGCAGAAATAGGTAAGATAGGTAAGCATTCGACTCTGGTACAATTGTGGGCTGTCCCTCTATTAATAACTGCGATTGTAAAAATGACAGTTCCAGTGAGCAAGCGAAAATCTTACTGGAAATACATGTGTATACTATATGCGGTAGCCATTTACATTGGCGTATCTAGAGTTTTTTCCGGGGTGGGCCAGCAGGCCTATTCTCTACGGTTGGTAACTAGAACTGTCATTGTGCTACGGCGGCGTTCATGATAGCCGTAATGGATGTTAAGTTTCTTTCAAAGATGACAGTTCTAGTTAGCAACCGAAGTTAGAGAATAGGCCTGCTGGCTCTTGACTTTTGTTTGAAGTTATCACTATTTGGCGTCCATCATTGAATTTTGAAACGGTAGCCTAACATCCTGGGGTGAGCACTAAATCATAACCCCCTCTATATACGCCTACGGCCTTTACCATCAAATGAGCTGCATGCTTGTGAGCTAAATTTGTTGTATAAAAAATGCGTGCGTCAGCTGTAAACTGGAAGCGTGTGTTGTCCTGGATGCAAAGCTCGCACTGACGCAGCAATGTCATTCCAACGTTGACAGGGTGTTCCGCGTGCTGATCCGGGAGATATTCGCTAACTGGGTGCTGCTCTCGCTGACGGACGTGCTGGCGGACCCGTACATACTCAACACGCTGATCATCCTGGCCACCGGCGACGAAACAATGGCGCAGTTGCCGGCCACGCCTAATTACAGGGTTTGTATTGTATTTTCGACGGGCAGTTTTTTTTATACAACTAATTTGGCGAAGAAGCTGCCTGCTAACCTAATGGCAAGGCTACACTACAGTCGCCTAAAGTACCTGTGGTACGATTTGCAAATCAACAAGCGTTTTAATTTCATGACCTCAATGCCTCGGCTAGGAAGCGTTCTGAAAGCTACGCAGAATATTCTCGGCTAATCTACCGTAGTGTCTCAAGACGAAAGTCTTCAATTCGTGCGTGTTGCCAGTGATGACGTACGGAACTGAGACGTGGCCGCTTACAATGGGTCTTATAAGAAGGCCACTCAAAGGGCAATGGAGAGGGCTATGCTCGAGGTTTCTCTACGTGATCGCATCAGAAATGATGAGATTCGTATAAGTACTAGAGTCACCGACATAGCCCAATGAATTGCAAGCCTTAAGTGGCAGTGGGCAGGATACATCGCTCGTAGGACTGACGGTCATTGGGGCGGAAAGGCCCTCGAGTGGCGGCCGCGTACCGGGAGACGCAGCGTTGGTAAGCCCCCCACAAGGTGGACCGACGAACTGGTGAATTATGCGGGAAGCCCCTGGATGCGGGAGGCGCAAGACCGATCGGCTTGGAGATCCCTGGGGAGGCCTATGCCCAACAGTGGGCGTCTCTTGGCTGAAATGATGATAATGAATGCCTCATTAGTAGTTTGTCCCTCTGCAGGTCTATCACGCCGCATAGACTATAGAAGAGTCTCGCTTCATTGTTATATGAGAGAGCGCGAAGAAACATGATATTTGTCTCTTGTCCCGTTTTGTCCACGGCCCATGCTATGCCTGCTGATACGGAGGGAGATCGAGGTAACGGCGTAGACGACTCTAACACTGAGGCTCTCTCTGGTAAAATTGAGCTTCTAACTTCGGTTGCTAACTAGATTTGTCATTTTTGAAAGACAGTAGCGGCTTGCCGTAAAAAAAGGTGCGTGTAGGCTAGGCAGGGGATATTCGGGGGATCCAGCATTGCGCTTCTCTCGGCCAAATCCGCCTCCGCCTCCGTGGTCTAGTGATTTAGACCACCGGGTGTTTATCGGGAGGTCTGGAGTTTGATTCCCCATGGGGGCAGAAGTTTTTCTGCTCGGTTTGTTAATTGCGCTTCTGAGTCCGCCTGGCTAGCTACCACCGTCTTACCTAAGTTTGTCGCTATAATATTAATGTTGTGTTCCTACAATTAGAAGTAATATAGCCAGTGTTGAGGAGTCCGGGTGAACTTTGCTTCCACCTTCGACCTCATGGTCACGTATTTTCAGATGAGACGAAGGTCAAGAGATTCCCTGTCGTATTAAAAAAAAAAGAAACAGGTTATCACGATACTGATGTGTCCGTCAGGTGGAATTCCTGGAGCGGTTCGGTCGCCGCACGGAGTCTGCGTACGCTCGCCGCAGCGCGCTGCTGGCCGCCGACCTGGACCTCATCATCTCCGACCAGGACCACTTCTACGCGTTCATGCAGTTCCTCAAGGCCGCCAACCACATACAACTGCTGCAGTTCTACAAGGACATCAGTGAGTTAATCTATCTATACTTACTTACTTACTAATATTATAAAGCTGAAAAGTTTGTTTGTTTGTTTGTTTGAACGCGCTAATCTCAGCAACTACTGGTTCGAATTGAAAAATTCTTTTTGTGTTGGATAGTCCATTTATCGAGCAAGACTTTAGGCTATATAACATCACGATATTGTTATTTTTTTCGGACATCCACGCGAACGAAGTCGCGGGCACAGCTAGTGTTGTATATTTGCCTATACTTTTTATACAGCAAGGGGCAGACAGCCTACACAAGTGTCTAATTAAAGTCTCATGTGCGTTGCGTTCACATCAACAGTACCGATAGTGAGACTTGGTCATCACCACAGCTCATATACGCCCCCCCCCCCCCCACCGAGGGGCTCGAGCCTACCATATTATGTTAGGGTGATGAGGCCTTAGTCAACCACGTTGGCCCAGTGCGGATTGGTCGACCTTGACTTCCCTCACATACACCTTTGAATTTCTTCGCAGATGTATGCAGGTTGCCTCACGATGTTTTCCTTCACCGTAAGAGCGTCGGCGAAACGTAAGCGTACCAAATACAATGTCATGTGACATGTCGTTACTCTATGTGACTTATATCGCTTTTATGGTTTGCACCAACACAACAGGTGCCTGGCAGTGTTCATCCAGTAACTAATTTTAAGAATCACGTAAATATGGTACGGTTTGTGCGCGTATTATGTATAGCTGGCATCCGAAAAGTATTTAAATTTTATTTCTTGTTAAATGTACAGCTGGAAATTTTGCCTTCTAACAGAGTTATTCCAGACGAAGATACTGAACCCGGAACTAGGGCAGGAAGAACAGGTGGCGTTGCACAAGGAGGCGTGCGAAATCTACGATTTATACCTCTCCCGAGATAGTATAAGTCGAGTCCCTTTGGAGACAGCGCTGTGTGACGAGCTATACGATCTGTTGCAGGCTCCAGATAGTATTAAAAGGTAAACGAGGCTAGGTTTTGTGTGTTTATATTTGAGATATGTCCAAATTAGTTGATAAATAAATAAACCAGTGCAAAAAAAAATCACCTTGGGCAAAATTCGAAGTTTCAGCATGCCATGATTCGTTGAGGACCAGTTGGGTCCCCAAGGACTTATCCAGTCCTAGTAAAACTATTAATTTATTTATTCATCAATACCTTTTGAATGTTTGATAAAATATGTTTGAAACTGACAGTGTGCAAAGTCTGGGGTTCAATTTCCAATGACTTAAATTATTTTTCTGCTTGGTTCCATTGATGGTTGAGCTTCTGGACCCGCATGTCTAGCTATCATCTTCATACTTAGGTTTGTCGCTGTAAAAGCAATGTTTTATTCTGAAAATTATAGGTAAGATATACAATTCTCTTCCATCTTTGGCCTTTTCGTAATTCATCCTCAATTCAATCAATTCATCTTCAATTCATCAGGTGAACATACACCAAAATCGAACCTCAACATATATACAGAAAAAAATATAAATGTAGATCCTGTCCAGACAATATAAACTACAAGTCAACAACAACAAAGAAAAATTAAGAACTGTACACACACTCAAGAAACTAAGTTACCTACCTATCACCACTATGCAGTTGGCTGATTGGCTGCACAGAACACATATACAAAAGGCTGGCTCTAAAGGTTATCGAATAGAAGTGTAAATGTGAATTCTGCATTTATTTTTTATTTTGTATTTTTTTTTGTAGATTGCAAACGAGTCGAGCTCTATACCAAGCCGCGCGGGAGTCGCACGATGTTCTTAAGAAAATCATGCTACCAAAGTTCTTGCATAGCGAAGAGGTACTTCTACATGTCTCTATTTACGAATGAGAAATATTACAAGTCCAAATGCCAATATAAGTGTACCTATTCTATGTTTCAGTATTACAAACTTATGATTGGATCGCGAACCCCAACTGGTTATCACAAGCAAATGACCAAAAAGTGAGTGCACACTCTATCAATTTATCAATCATCTTTTTCAATAAAATTCCAGCTTCTGTCAGATATTAAACAGTCATTATGTATAGCCGCTTAGATAGGAGAAGAATGTCGTTTTAACAAGTTAATTACTGCTTACTTTGTAGCGGAAGATAAATTGTATCAGTCAGTATTACATTCCAGGCAATCAGATAACTTGATCCTGACGGCTTTAAAGTTGGGTACGAAGCTGAGAGGCGCTCTCAAAACTCAGACCATCGACGGTCAAGTACTGACGGACACGAACAGTGAAGAAGGTGACAGCGTGGATAATATTGACATACTCAAGTACTTGGATGCGCTCGCTGCTGAAGACGACTTGAGGGACCAAGATTTGAGCACGTACAAAGTCGTGCTGACTGATGTGGAGACGATATTGGTATGTCCACGTTTAATTATTTTTTATATAAATTTTACCCGTCTGTTTGATTGATTGAAAGTTAAATGGTGTTTTTGAAGTCTCCTGGTGCTGATCTAGATTTTCAGAGTTTGATAACCTCTGTTCGAAGGAATATCTGAAGAACTTCGAACTTTCTGTCTGTAAAGGCTAATTTACAACGTTTTACAGATGTTAAAATGGTGTAGATACGCAGCTAAACCAATTTCTATGTTATTAGTAATAGTGATCGATTACATCTTTAGCTATGAATGGCTGTGTTGTCATGAAATTTTCTTACATTGGGTGAAGCCACTTCTGCCGCAAAGCAGCAGTGCTTGCATTGCTGTATTCCGGGTAAGATATGGCAGTGAAATTACTGGGTACTGTGACTTTACATCTTGTGTTACAAATTCAAATTCAAATTCAAAAATCTTTATTCAACATAGGCCTTTACAGGCACTTATTGACGTCAAAACATAGCAAAACAATCTAATTTAAAGAAATCATATTAACCTTGTATGTGCATACATCCTGAATATATTCAAGATGTCTGCAAATACAAGTAGGAATGAAAAAAAAAAAAGTTGACTCTACACCTGTTCGGAAATTGGGAGAGCCTTCTCGAGAAGAACAGGCAAGAAACTCGAAAGGTCTAAATTTTTTATCTCCTCTTTTAAATCGCCATTTACAATTTTGGTTTTGTTACAAAATCGTCAATTGGAAGCTGACCTCAAAGCAAAAGTTTGAGCTCAACTTCCATTACAAGAAGAGATGTGTTAATTCACATTATATAAGCTATCTCTGAGAGAAGTGCGTGAACTTAGCTTATAAATTGCTCTCACTGAATGTTTCTTTGAAACAAAACGCAGCACATTGTTAAATATTAGAAATGAGAGTTCAAACCCAAGCTTTTTTGTCCGTCATGTAATCAGAAACTTTATAATATGCTTTTTTAATAAGTACATCTTTGATTACAACTTTAAATTTGTTTAAGCTAAGTTCTTGTATACAACTTGGTATTTTATTGTAGAAACGTATACACAGGCCTCTAAAAGAATTATTGATTTTTTGGAGCCTGGTATTTGGTAAAGCTAACATGTTCCTTTGTCTAGTATTAACTGAATGAATATCACTATTTTTACAAAACAAATGAATATTTTTACGAACATATATTAGATTCTCATAAATATATTGCGACGCTACTGTCATAATACCAATTTCTTTAAACTTTTCTCGCAAAGAATCTCTCATTTTAAGGTTATAGATAGCTCGAATAGCCCTTTTCTGCAGCACAAAAACCATAAAAACGATCTGAATGTCGGCAGCATTTCCCCACAACAAAATGCCATATGACATCAAACTATGAAAGTAAGAAAAATATACAAGTCTTGCTGTATCAACATCAGTCAACTGACGTATTTTCCATACAGCGTGAGCTGCAGAACTAAGTCTCTTTGACAATTTATCTATATGTGGGCCCCATTGCAGCTTAGAATCAAGTGTGATCCCAAGAAATACTGTGGTGTCCACAAGGTCAACACCTATATCCTTTATTTTTACAGTGGTGTGAACCTCTTTCACATTGGGTAAAACAAATTTTATACATTTTGTTTTCCCTTCATTAAGTGACAGGTTGTTTACATTAAACCAATGAACAATTCTTTACAATCTGGATACAAGTTTATCTCAACCTGGATACAAGTTGGCAACGTACACTGTGGTTCTTGTGGGGGTTGCAGTTTTGCTGCGAATCTCACAGGAGCCACATGTATTATAGGTGACTGTTACCACTTACCAGTGGTGGGCAGTTTACTTGTTTGCCAACTTTCTGCAATAAAGAAAAAGCCACAATTTAAAAGCTAGTTTTGATAGAAGTGATAATTTTGAAGTTGCTCTGAATCGCAAGCATAATGATAGCATATCATATCATTTAGTTAGACCAAACAACAAGTGTTCAGAACTATCTGCCGGTGTAGAATGTGACTGCTTGTTCAAACTAGAATGTAAAATTTCAAAAGAATAGAACTGTTCCTGAAACTCATTTTAACCTCGTTCCAAATCAGAATGTTTTGAATCATCAAGTGACGAATCGGACATTAATGTAGATATATCATCCGTTTGATCACGATTCCTTTCAATATCACTATACTTAGCCTGGAACTGTGCGAGAGCTTTTTCGCCTAATTCATGTACTGCACTGCATCTATTAGCTATTTTGTGTTGTTTAGATTCGAAAATCGTAAAGAAATTTTATAATTTACAACTGACGGTAAATAAATACATTTTCGAATAACAAATACCAGTTGGGAATGAACGATCATGGGCAATTTGTCAATAATTCGTTCATAAATGTTGCCAGCATAGAAATAAAAATATTTATTGAATGAACGATAGAAATGTATCACCGTTATTTGTAAAAAAGTTGAGCGTAAAAACTAACAACTGTCAGAAAATAATATGATTTTATAGGAAAATAAGAATCCGGCTCGAAAGACCAAGGGGGATGACGGGAAAAACAAGTGAAAAGAAAAGTAAATTTGGACCGACCTGGTTCGCCGTCGCCCTGTGTACTGGATGATATAGATGCTCTTCCTGATTTCCTTGCAATGTTTCTTTTCCGTGTAAATGTAATGTGATGATGCACGACACATGAATAGAATACGCGTAGATCGCGGCTGATCGGTACTTCGACGTTCGCGTTTGGGGAGTGGAGATGCTCGACCCAAGTTACTGATCGGATATCCGGAAGCGAAGTGACGAGACGTCAATCAGTCCCAATAATGATAGGAATAGGGTAGGTAGGGAAATACAGTGATAATTATAATCATAATCATTTATTTGCAAAATATGGTACACACAAGTTGTTAATTACAAAAATTTCTCCAACATATTTTGTCGAATATTTCGACGTGCAAATATTATTTTTGTTAAATGTCAAGTGCATAAAAATTAAATTAGTATCGAAATATATTATTAATGTCATTTTATATAAACCAAAAAAATATATGTCAAAAATTACATCACAATAAAATTTAGCCTAAATGAAATAATAAGAATAGGTATTAATCATTTTGCACACATTAATAAATGTCAAATTATTTTATCGTTTCGTTTAAAAATTCATTGACACTATAGTAAGTCTTATCTAACAGTACCTGAAACAATTTAACTTTAAACTTATTTATAGGAAGCTCCCGAATACGACTTGGCAATTTATTAAACACGCGTATTGCCATACAAAAAGAGTTTTTAGAATGTACAATCAATTTCTGGCTGGGAACGTACAATTTATCGCCATATCTACCTCTATAATTGGAGTCATTATTTTTTATAAACAAGACGCTATGTTTTTTTACAAAGACACAAAGTTCGTAAATGTAGAGGCAAGGCAAGGGCAAAATATTTAAGGTCTTGAAAAGAGGTTTACAACTGTCCAAAAAGCCCGCACCACAAATTGTTCGGATACACTTTTTTGCAATTTAAAAGCCCGGTGCACATCAACTGAGTTTCCCCACAACACAATACCATATCTTAAAACCGATGAGACATAGCCGTGGTAGGCCATAAGTGCTGCTTCCTTAGATGCAATATGTTTCACTTTATACAATACGTAAACGAAACGATCCAACTTGTCTACCATTAGATTTATGTGCGTTTTCCAATTACAACTATAGTCAATGTTAATACCTAAAAATTTTGCTTCTGTCACTTCGTCAATTTTATTGCTATCATGGCTTATGTCCAAATGCTTACATATAGAGTTACGAGTTCTAAATTGTAGTCATTTTGTCTTATTGATGTTAACATTAAGGTTATTTGTTTCCAACCATTTTATCACTTCTTTTAAATTATGATTTGCAATGCTTTCGATTTCGTTTTTGTCTTTGGATTTAATTATAAGGGTAGTGTCATCGACGAATAAAATACATTGTTGACTGATTGCATTCGGTAAGTCATTTATATATAAAGAAAATAATAATGGACCAAGGATGCTCCCCTGCGGTACACCGCAACCATTATGTCTAAAAGCTGAAACAAAGGTTTTCCTGAAATTATCGGATCGGTTCAAAAAGCCTGTAATCTCTACTCTTGTAGATTTCAAAGGAAGTTTCAAAGGAAGGAGTGTCTTTCAAAGTTTTAATAGTTTTGTATATGTAATTTTCAATTACTGGAGTCATATAAATGCTTTTCGGATTATGTGGTATATTGTAATTGTATGTATAAGCCATGTTACCATTTCTATTAAAATTATTCGACAAACTGATAAAGTAATTATTAAATTCTTTGCTAATGTCATTTTTATCATATATGTGATGGTTATTACCTAATTTTATATTTTCTATGTCTTTATGATACGTTTTGTTTTGGGTGACATTTTTTATTAAATCCCATGATGTTTTACATTTGTTTTTAGAATTAAATAAAATTCGTGTGTTGATATTTCTTTGTGCTTGAAAAATACATTTCTTTAATAGTTTTGAATAAGCGAAATATTTTTTTATGTGTTCTTTTTCATTTGTTAACGGAAGCCTGCATTTAATGTACATTTTTCTCTTCTTAATGCAACATCTTTTCAAAGTCAAAGTCAAAGTCAAAGTCAAAGTATTTATTCACACAAGGCATGGTAAAAATGGTAACAAAATGAGTAGCTGAACAGCACGTCTTACCAACTTGTGGCATGTGAATGTCAGTTTACAATTACATAATTTAAATGTTCGTATTATATTTTGTATTATTATTATATGTCATTTTACTATATTACTATACCTAATAATTATATTACTCTTACATGTTAATTAGATTATTATAATAAAATGTCAGTCATTTTTAATATTATTTATGCTTATAAGTCAAATAATCTGTAACCGAATAAAAACAATTTGTAACTAGCCAATTAAATAAAGTTTTGTTAAAAAGTTTACCGTTAAGTTCTTTGATGCTTTGGGGTAGGTTATTGTAAATTCGAACACTCATGGCATGGCTATTTCGGCTGTACAAATTTGTTTTCATTTGTGGTATCGCTAACTGTCCCACATGTCTATTACTATATTTATACCGATCTTCAAATTTTTCAAAAAGTTCAGCATTGGCTCTAACAAATTTGCATGATTCGAATATATATAAACTAGGCAATGTTAATAATTTGTATTTCTTAAATATTGGAGTACATGGTGTCCATGGAGGTACATTAAATATGGCACGGATACATTTTTTTTGGGCTATAAATAGACTATTTACTTTTACAGCATTACCCCACAAAACTATTCCGTACCGAAGAAGAGACATAATGTATCCATGGTAGGCCATTATTGCGGTTTCATAATCTGTTATTCTTGATATTTTCCATAAAGCAAATATGAACTTGTTAATTTTATTGTTTAAATGTTCTACATGTGGTTTCCATGAACAATTTTGATCAAGTTTTATACCAAGAAAATTAGTTTCAGTACATTCTTCTATGGCTTCGTTTTCGTAAGTTATGTTAAGATTAGGACATTTACGTTTCCGATTGAAAAAGTGAACAATTTTAGTTTTGGAAATATTAACTGTAAGATTGTTTTTTGTCAGCCACTCTATACATTTCATTGCTGTATTATATATCTCTTTGCCATGTTCACTAATATCTTTGTTGCCTAATACAATAGACACGTCGTCGGCAAATAATGTACAGTGATATTTAGTAATGTCTGGCAGATCGTTAATATAGATGAGAAACAGTAAGGGTCCCAAGACACTCCCTTGGGGTACACCGTATTTATTTACTCTAAAAGAAGACCTATGAGTTGTAATCTCACTCAGTTCATTCATACCATTTATCTCAACACATTGATTTCTGTTAAGTAGATAGCTTTTAATCCACTCAAATGCAGGACCCCTGATTCCGTAAAAGTAGCATTTATTTAAAAGTGCGTTATGACAGACACAGTCAAATGCCTTGCTCATGTCGAAAAAGATAGCAGAGACACATGTACTTTGATCTACGTGTTTAAGGATTTCTTGAACTATTTTGAAACCTGCTAGAGTAGTTGATTTCCCTTTTTGAAATCCATTTTGATTGATATTGATTATATTAAACTTATTCATGTATTCAGTTATTCTCTTGTGCATAGCCTTTTCAAATATTTTGGATAAGATTGGTATCAACGTAATAGGACGATAGTTTTTTATATCCAAGGTGTCATTTTTTTTATATATTGGTTTCACTAATGACAACTTTAAAGATTCAGGGAAACAGCCTGCTTCAAATGACCAATTCACTAGATAACAAAGTACCTCAATAATATCTCCACAACAACGTCGTAAGACTGTCGTGGCGATACCGTCATAGCCTACAGCTCGTGTATTATTCAAGGACATTACTATTTTTATAATTTCATGACAATCGCAGGGTTTTAGAAATATACTAGATTTGTATGTATTTCGATTGTCTAATCTGCTTTTTATTCCGTCTTGTGTCGGTGTAGCTTCAGGAAGATTTGTATAATATTCATTAAATATTTCTGCAACCTTTCCGGGATCAGATACAATAGCATCATTACATTTAATTTGTATGTTTTCAGTAATAAGTGCTGGACCCTTATTATTAATAATACTCCATGAGGATTTACATTTATTTTTTGAATTGTTTATGTATTTAATGTTAATTATCTTTTGAGAAGTATTTATAATTTTTTTTAGTAGTTTATTATAGTTAAGATATCTAGATTTTGAGTCAGAAGTTTTATTTTTATAGTAATGGAAACGAAGTTGCCTTTTAGTGATACATGATTTTCTAATACCTCTGGTTATCCATTTAGATTTTTTACCCCTATTTGTTATTTTAATTTTTACCATAGGAAAACACAGATTAAATAGCAAGGTAAACATATCATGAAATTTGTTGAAAGCATTTGTAAAGTCTTTTTCCTCATACACGTCACTCCAGCTCAGACTTTGAAGATAAGATTTAAATTTTTGTATGTTATCTTCCCCCAAATCTCGTCTCCATAAAAACCATTGTCTAAGAGGAACTACCTTATTATCAGTAGGAATTTTTAATACTTGTCCTGTTTCATGGTCTGATAACCCTAATCTAAGAACTGAACCTACGGCATTATTATTATTACTTATTATCAGATCTAAACAGGAGTTTTGTCGTGTAGCTTCACTTATGTGCATTGTTAAGTTATAATTCTTAATTAATTCTTTTAATTTATTTGTATTGTCATCGGATTCAAGAATATTAATGTTAAAGTCACCCGTTATTACAATAGTCCTATTCCTTTTTCTACGTAAGATAAATAATAAATTTTCTAATTTTTCTAAAAATATATTAATTTCATTTTTTTTATTTTTTGAGCTTGATCGACGATATATGCAAATAATAATGAGTTTGTATTGAGGAACATCTATGCCACAACATTCAAACACATATTCAGTAGCTAGATCTTTTGTAAGCGACAACTCACTATACTCTAAATGGGGGTTCGATAATATACACGTGCCACCACGCCTTTCTTTTTTCCTGCTGAAAGCAGTAGCAACTTTGAAGTCTTTAATTTTTAAGTTACATTCTTCACCCGCTTTGACAAAAGTTTCGCATAAGCAAATGAAATCAACACTACATTCAACCTGTTTGAGTTCATCACAACAAACTTCAAATTCATCCAGTTTACCTAGTACACCTTGAATGTTTTGATGTAGTATTATGATCATATTGTTTTTATTAACGAAAGGAATTATTGAATTGTATTGAGTGCGGTGAAGGCTGTATCATCGGACCGAAGTGTTCACTACTAGTCATAGGTCCTACTCTTACCGTGGAATAATAGTCTAAAATAGATTTTTGTAAGTAACGCGTATTTGATTCCTTACGGTTTCTCATTGTATATTTTATTTTACTGACATTATTATAGGTTTTTAAACATAGGAATTTTTTGTCATAATCTGTACAATCAATTATATAATTCAATTTATTACCAATTAATGTTAAGTTATTATTATAAGGTCTATATTTTAAATTCTGATTAATGTCAATAAATTTACAATTTTTAAAATTATTACATAATATCTTAATATTCTGATTTAAGTGGAAAGTATTTAGGTAATTATTTTCTATAACACTTAAGACTAAAACACATATGTTAGAGAACTTTTTAAGGAAGCAACTCAGTTCAATGAGCACCTTCATAGGATTCTTATCATTCTCACCAACGAGCAGTATGAGTTTGTCGTCAGATCCTAGGTTCAATGTATAGCCATTCTTCAGAATTTCTTCTGTGGTAGCTTGAGGTTTAGTAAAGCTGCTAATGACATATTTATCGTAGTTCGTGTTACTTCTTTGTTTAATAATTTTTGATGCTAACCCTGTACATTGTTGCGATCCTAGGATTTGAAGTTTTCTTTGCATGTTAGTCGTGAGGCTTATATTTTTCACCCCAGATTGAGCTATTTCAACTGCGTTCGTAATATTGGGTGTTGTTTGAGATGAGGAGTCTTTTGTAATTGTGGGTGTATTTTTTAACTGTAAGGTCATTTTCGGTGTACTCTTAAAGCTATCAGTTAACCGACGCCTTGCACTGATTTTAGCACTGGATGACAGGGAGGTGTGGCGTTTTGATACCTCTTGTTAACCAACGATGTTTAAATTGTTTATTTACTAATTTTACTTTGATTTGTGGAAAGCACAAGTTAAATAGTAAAGTAAACATATCATGAAAAACATTGAAAGCCTTTTCAGTATCAGATTCCATTAAGACATCATTGAATGTCAAAGACAAAAGATGCCAAAGAAATTTTCTCACATTATCTTTACCCATGTCGCGTCTAAATTCAAACCAAGTTATTCTCTTTTTATTTTGTTGTTTACAATTTAATTGCGTATCTGTATGAAAGGAAATAGATTGTCCAGTTTCGTGGTCAGATAAACATAGAACATGATTTTGTGAAGTCAGCTCATCCTTAATATTACTTACAATTAAATCTAGATATGCTTTTTGTGCGTTGGTTGTACAATGTGGTTTGTCAAATTATTGTTACTTAATAAACTGGTCAGTTCTTGCGTTGATTTATTATTATGTAGCTTGACAATATTCCAATCTCCGCATAATATAATTTTTTTAATCCGTTTACGTATAAATGTCTTAAGCAAAAATTCGAGTTTATTAAAAAAAATGTCAAGCTTAGATGTCGGAGTTCTATAAATACATACTATTATAAGATTATAAGAAGGAACCTCTATTGCGCAACATTCAAATGAGAAAGGCACAGATTCCTTAATTTCTATTTTCTTAAAATCAATGTTCTTTTTCACTAATATGCACGAACCACCTCGCCTTTCGTTCCTACAAAATGAAGCTGCCAAAGTGTAATTTTTTAGATTCAAATTCTTTTCAGAACCTCTTTTCATAAATGTCTCTGTAAGACATACAAAGTCGATTTCACCTAATTCTTTATTTAATTCGGTCAAAGTAATATAAAGGAAATCTTGTTTAGTAAGAATACTTGCTATGTTTTGATGGAATAAAGTGATTTTAGTTTTGCCTTCGAAATAACAAATCTTGTCTTGGCTTTATCAAAGAAAAATGGTATTGTTTTCTGTACCAAAACCTTAGTAGCAGATCTTTGTGTTTGCTTAGCAGAACAATTATTTCGAGAAATATACAATTTTACCATTTGTGGTGCAAGATATTTTTCTTTGTAAATCAAGTAGTTCAGTGTATTTGTAATTTTAAGACATAAATTATCCAAATATTTTGCCCTTCGATTCATAGATGAGTCATCAGTTGTGTCTAAAAACGTGCAGTCAGTATAATTTTTTATCAATAATTTTATATTATAATTCAAAAACCTTATATTTAGATTAGAATTATACTGTACATTAGTGATGTATACTCTCAATTTTCTTAGTTTATACAATGCTATTCCTAACTCAGAAAATAAAAGATAAGGATTTTTGTCATTTGAGCCTATCGTTAAAATAATAATGTCATCTTTGTCAAGTGTCTCATTTAGATAATCACAACTACTCAAAATTTGTGAACAAGTTGCATCTGGTTTCACTATCGAAGTAATGGCATAAGGGTCATGTACTAAATGACAGCGAGAAATGTGAATTTTTTTCGAGAGATTTTTTACTTGTTCGTCCCCAAGAATTACAACTTGTGGCCTTCTTTCTTTATTTTGTATAAAGTTTCTACAAGCAGAGGAGATTTTTTCAGTGACTTCAATTTTATCACAATTGTTGGAGGTAGTCGTGTTTTTCTCTGACAGTGGCGCTTGGGCCGCTGGCGGGTGTCGCATGCTCAATGAATCAGTCGCGTCTCTTGAGTCAGTATCGGTTACGCGCGTTATACTTTTTTTATTGAATAATACTGACTTATCACAGTGTAGTGGCGATATTCTTGTGCTGCTACAGTATATATTAATAATGTTTCTTCTCGGTGTTAAGCATTTTTGTTTTTGTCCAATGTCAGTTGAAAGTTTTTTTAATATGTCATTATGGTGTTGTTGTTTTTGTAGTCTTTTTTAATTCCGTATTATCAATTTCAACCTCGGCTCGCTCTAAACTAATCTTAAGACTTTCAATTTCGTTCATTAACTCGTCATTTCTGGAGTTGTCATTATTATATTGTTCACTGTGAATACTAAACATAGTTGAGTCAAGAACTGTGGAATTCATTATATTGTTGTTAAGTGTTGAAATATCAAGGTTGGATTGCGATCTTGGTAAGTTGCGTCGAATTGTAATATTGTCCATTATCAAGTATTTATTCTATAAATTTGTCTTATTCTTATAGTAAACAAAGCCGATCCCAATAGCGTGTTGACGGTAAAATAGTCCAATATAATGTGTATGTTTGACACTAGATGGCGTGATCAGCTAAAATATTACAATCTTTGTGATTGTTGGTAAAACAGCTTCTAGGTCAATTTAAATTACAACAGCTGATTTGGTTTATATGCGATGTTTACAGGATATGTACTTTATTGCGAATATTTGTATTCACTGACCTTGTTAATCTTAGTATTTCACTGCATTCTTCGGTTGCTTCGGTTTTCAAATTAAAGCATGTAGTGTTTTGGAGAAAATATTTGCATTGTAATACTATCGTAAAAATTTTGTAAAATCCTGTTTATTTCATGTAGCCAACACTCGTGTTATTACACCGAATAGTAAAATTTTTAATAATCACAGTTTTTCACTACAAATACTTGAATAACTATTTTATATTCAATAAAATATACGGAGCCTATGTTGACGTTGGCAACTAGCGCCCTTTCCATAAAGCATATTGTCCAACGAGCATTATGGTTGTTTTGGGTGTATAACCGTGTCCAGGTTTTCAGCTGACTAAAAGGGATCGGCAGCTGTGGCACAGGTCCAGTCACTATGTTTTTTGAACCTCTTCTAGCCGATCCGCAGCATCATTTCCCAACGACCCACTGTGTTACTAGATAGCAGAAGCACCAGATACGAAAGATAGAGGTTAGAGCAGGGTTTCCCAACCAGTGAGGCGCGCCTCACTTGGGGGGCGTAGAGTGAACCAAAGGGAGGCGTAGCGAATGGCTCCAGAATTAAGCTGTATAAAGAATATTTATTAAAACTGCTCATATAAACTCGCGCGACGCGGACGGTGCCACCTGTGCGAAGTCAGCGACACGTTGCATTTGCAACCATCTTTAAACTAAATACGCCGATATTTTCATCGTTTGCTTAATTTTCTCGACTCCCCAATTCGGGAAGTACTAGGTGGTACTAGAGGCGTAGTATTATAGCATAATGTTGGGTGAGGCGCGTAGGGTAAAAGGTTTGGGGAACCCCCGGGTTGGAGGTACCTGCGCAGACAACTCTAGCGCTGACCGTCCCCCTGGTTCGGTGCAGCAAGCGCCGCCGCGGCGCGGGACCGTGCGCGTGTTCACCGTGGGCGCGCACCGGGCGGGCGCCGGCGGCCGCGGCGCCGCGCTGTGGGCCGTGCGACGCTCCGAGCACGACTTCCACCTGCTGCGGGCCCGCCTGCGGGAGCTGCACGGCGAGCCGCTGCTGCACGACCTGCCGCTGCCCTCCCGCCGGTGAGTGTGGCCGTGTGACCGTGTGACCGTGTGACCGTGTGACCGTGTGACCGTGACCGCGCCGTGGGCCGTGCGACGCTCCGAGCACGACTTCCACCTGCTGCGGGCCCGCCTGCGGGAGCTGCACGGCGAGCCGCTGCTGCACGACCTGCCGCTGCCCTCCCGCCGGTGAGTGTGGCCGTGTGACCGTGTGACCGTGTGACCGTGTGACCGTGTGACCGTGACCGCGCCGTGGGCCGTGCGACGCTCCGAGCACGACTTCCACCTGCTGCGGGCCCGCCTGCGGGAGCTGCACGGCGAGCCGCTGCTGCACGACCTGCCGCTGCCCTCCCGCCGGTGAGTGTGGCCGTGTGACCGTGTGACCGTGTGACCGTGTGACCGTGTGACCGTGACCGCGCCGTGGGCCGTGCGACGCTCCGAGCACGACTTCCACCTGCTGCGGGCCCGCCTGCGGGAGCTGCACGGCGAGCCGCTGCTGCACGACCTGCCGCTGCCCTCCCGCCGGTGAGTGTGGCCGTGTGACCGTGTGACCGTGTGACCGTGTGACCGTGTGACCGTGACCGCGTCGTGGGCCGTGCGACGCTCCGAGCACGACTTCCACCTGCTGCGGGCCCGCCTGCGGGAGCTGCACGGCGAGCCGCTGCTGCACGACCTGCCGCTGCCCTCCCGCCGGTGAGTGTGGCCGTGTGACCGTGTGTCCGTGTGACCGTGTGACCGTGTGACCGTGACCGCGCCGTGGGCCGTGCGACGCTCCGAGCACGACTTCTAGGACGTCTAGGAGGTGACGTATCACTGTAACCGTGTTACAGCTCTTTTATGACTCTGACTGTGCGACTGTAACGTGTGCTGTTGGATGGTGGTCTCCTCTATAGATTTCCAAAAGATCTGTCCGACGCCTGCTAGCAATTCAATGGTTTGCCGCGTCCCTAACTTGATTGTGTAGTTGTTACGTAAAGCAGGCCTTTATAGCGTTACTAATTCACATAAGTATACAGATTATTAAGGGTATTTTTTTAAACATATCTGGCCTATCGTTACAATTATTGGTAGCGTTCTCTAACTACGAAAACGACCAAAGTAAAATGTTAAACATAGTGTGTACACCATATCTAACGTATAGTTACCGTTATTTTTAACGTTAATTACTGGCATTTTTTTTATTATATCAAGCGTAAAGACACGCCCCTCGCAAAGGCCGTTCGTACTGCGGCGTGCGGAAATCTCGTGGGGCGTTAATACGTCTGCCAGTGCAGAAATCAATATCAGCAATATTAAGCGCTGCAACTTGTGTGCGTCTTGGCATTAATGTGGTTTGGGAATCGTTGCGAGTAGACAAGACAAATGGTAACAAAAAACGATAAAAATGTCGACAATATGCTGTATAAATATTTTTTTTTTTTTATAAAAAACGTCGCCCCACACTAGGATTTTCTCCTGTGTCGTGGGTGCAGTTACAAACATAGAATATCACATGCACATACGCCCAGACCGAAACAAATTTCTGTAGGCCATACAAAATATCTGTCCCGAGCGGGAGTCGAACCCGCGATCCGTTGCGCAGTAAGCGATCACTCGACCTCTGCGCTAACCGTGTCGTCTCTGCGCTAACCTATTCTTCCTATAAGTATTTATTTTTTTAATGATACATGCGTCGGCAGCTATATCGATAACGATATTTTATGGTATTTCAAACCCTGACATATTTTCACAAAAAAGAAACCCACCACTCTGTATAAAATTCATGCAAACAGTGTCATTAAACGAACAACAAAATAAAAAATAGCGATAAACAACGTTGGCGACGTAATAACTAACAGTAAAACAATATCATCTTACAGGGACAACAGTCCCAACGAGACGGTCCGCTACAAATACGAAGACTTCCTGCAGAGGCTGCTGCAGAAGACCCTGGTGCAGACCAGCAAGCTGCTCCACCTGTTCCTGACGGTGGAGGGGGACTTCACGGCGGCGGTTCAGGAGGCGTCCGCCCTGAACGCCAATAGCAATGACATCGCGAACATATACCAATCGGTGGCGCTGAAGCTCAGGAAGGAGAAGGGACAGCATCTGGAGAGCTTCCTCACCAACCTGCTCGTCACCAGTGACATGGAGCGGTACCAGGCTCTGTGAGTTGGTTGTTCGTTTTATTGTTACACTAGTAGCCCTGGCAGACGTTGTCCAACCCGATTACAGCGCCACCTACCGGGTCCAACTTTACGTTTACTTCCTTGGACCTATTCAAACACATACAGAAAATTTCGTAAGAATCGCTCGAGCCATTGAAGAGTTTTTGCGAGACTAACACACAGCGATTCATTTTATATATATAAGAAGAAGATTTGAGACTGCATTTTCTTGCTACAAGATGCTTAATAAATTGAAAAATGAATTAGCAATAATGAAAAAATTTCGTCTCGGGCGGGGATCGAATCCGCGTCTTCCATATACTGTGTTGACGCCTTGACCACTCGGCCATCGAGCTCTTGCCAGTCCCGACGTAATTTTAACTGTTATCGATCTCTTTTGTACTTTGTTAAGTCAAAAAAGACTTTATTTACTGTTAATGGTGGTGCCCAAGGTAGACACCACCACGTCGGCGATTCACCGACTTCTGGGTTGCTGATTTTTATTCACCGAATACCAGCTCTTAGAAAATTGGTATTACTTACCTTGGATCCGATTGGTCTCCGTATGTAACCGGTGGACTTCCTGAGCTAGCTCGAAGGAAGTCGCGGATCCTGAAGTTCTGCTGTCTGACCGAACCGGATGGTACACTTGCCTATTAGGCCACCAATACCCGAACTCATTAACGAACACAAAGCTTGATACACTATTCCCCGACACTAAAACTTGGCGGAACCTCGCACCAACAATCACTTGGTGCGCCGCGCAATACTATTTGTTATATCTTAAATTATATTATGTTTTATTGATGCCCGGACATCATAACCTAATTCAATGTCATGACATTTCGACTCGACTCGACTGACATGTCACATGCGGCCGGCCGCCAAAAAGGCTCTCACTGCACAGACCACAATGCAGTGTTGCCACTCGCTCATCCTCGAGCGTAAACAGTTAATAACTACTATTTTCTCACTGTTATTATTTCTTTATTGACTTATACATTTGTTAATTTCCGGATCATCCATTAATCACTTCAGATCTAAATGGGGTGACTTCAAAAACTATCATTATGTATCACACTGATTGCAGTTACATATCACGTATATATTTGATAGTAAGTAATCATGCCTGGGAATGCCTTATAATGTCTATTACAATCATAATAAATAAATAAATAGTAATAAATATTTATTTTAGTAACATAGTTACATTTTACAACATTACAGTCCAGACAAGATTAAATATAGGAAAATTATAATCGTGAGCCCGAACTAGGATTAATCTGTTTCAGGCAAACAAGCACAGTATTGAAAAAAACAGAATATCAAATGCAAAATTAATAACATTAAAAATAGCTATGTGCAATCCATATAATATGTATACGTCACACCACATCTTATTTTTAATAACAACTCTCACATACTATTAACATACTACTCGCATAAGGCATACGTCTTTGTTCAATCTGCCACACACGCATACCAACTATTACAAAATTCCGTAATATGTCGGACCCTGAGGAACTTCAAATAAGCGATTTGATGCAGTAGATATACTGAGTAGCAATAGTCAAAACTATCTTGGTTGTTTTTATAGTTATTCGAAAAGCGATTTTTTCTTTCTGTTTATTATGCGAATGAGCTTTTATTAAAGCAAAAAAAATTTTTTTGTCATCTAGCCCATTGTGCAAGAGAGGTTACGATATGGTTATGCTCACAACACACCACAATGGACGACCCCTTATACAAAATTCACTTAATAAACCAATCCCAACAACAAATCTATTCTTGTTTCAAAAATAACATCTATGAAGCATCACAAAAAGAAGAGTGCAAAAGCTCAAAAGTGCTTGCGTTCCAGGAAGCAAGGCAGCGCTCGCGAGGCGGAGGAGGAGGTGGAAGTGGGGGAGGACGCCACCCGGGCGCGGGCCGGCCGCGCGGGCGACAAGGTGTTCGGTGACCTGTTCGCCGCAAGGGCCAAGGTTCGACGCCCGGCCGCGGTCGCGCTCCCGCTGGCTGGCTTCACGCAGTGCCTTATGTTCTTGTGTGAGTTTCACTAAAGAGATCGATAGATCGATCTTGGCACTCATTCAACGAGCTATTGAAGGCATATTGCAGTGTAGATTTAGAGAGTAACAGAGGCCCGAGACATATGCCACACGCTAACGTTTCCGCAGTCGTTCCGCAGAAAAAATGTATGGAAATGACATTAGCTTGCGACAACCTCACGCTATTTTTTCCGCCGCTAATGTCATCTCCATACATTTTTTCTGAGGAACGACTGCGGAAAAGTTAGCGTGTGGCATTTGTCTAGGGGGGCTGATCTACGTAAACAATGGCGAATTATCAATATTACTATATATTTATTTTGTTGGTTTTTCCTACTATTTTTCTTTTTTTACCACCCCTGTATTAAAACGAATAAAAGAAAAAAATAAATAGTCATATCGGTCAAGCCGTTTTGTGATTTAGCAAGTCTATTATGGTGGCTAAGGTTGATGATGGTTTTAGCGCTGTGTAATACTATAATTTAAAAACGCTTTTAAAAATTTTTCAATAACCCTATTTGAAAACGGGCTAACTTTTTATTTCGCCACTGTACATATTTATTTATTGTTTTTGTTTGTATAGAGTTATCTGTGTGTTATCCATCTGTACAATCTATAGTATTGTAAATTTTATGTTATAGTTTTAGTTTTTATCTAAATCAGTCCTGAAAGATCCTTTCTAGTATATTTCATTCATTATACTCGTAATTTAAGTATTAGTTTTTAATTTGACCATTTAGGCACACTTAAAGAATTTACTCTGTACAAGAAACAAGTCAAAAATCTGTTAAGTAAAAGATACTACAAAAAAAAGCTGTCAATATTTTATTTTCTGTAACATTGAAATAGGTACTATTGCAAATGCAAATAAATTAATGTAATGTGGATTCGTTAAAAGCACGTTTGTTACAGTAGAGAAAGTGGTGCAAGCTCACGGCGTAGTGATCGCTGTGGTCGGAGTGGTGGTCAGTGTGAACCGGCACTTGGTTGACGAAGTGTTCAATGCGTTCCTGGGGCGGACCTTGAAGGGTGTGCTTTGCGAGAGGAGGCTGGCCCATCTCATCAGGTTGGGACACGGTGAGCGCTCAGATGACGTCTCTAACAGGATTGTGAATCTGTAAATTTTCATACAAAAAGCGATAACGCTTTTCTCCCTCTTAACATAGTCCCAATTTTCATAATTTTTGAAAATGTTGTAGACATAATGAAGATCTAGGTTTGTACGTTGCGATTTTTAAGTAATATTGCTCAGAATATAAATTATTCGCATCTAAATATCCATATTTTAGACTTAAAAACTGCCTCGAGCATTTGTATCTGTATTGACTCAATTATACTGAATTACAAAAAAGCAAAACGTACAAACATAGATTAAGGTATACTTAATGTAATGAGACCAAAAGTGTCTAATTTCGTAAAGGTAAAACAGTTGACGCCTGAAACAATATTTCAATAAGAAATGTAGGCACTTGCTTCGGACTTTCAACTCTAAGTGGTGTCACACCCCGGACACTCCATACAACGTTCGCAAATCAATTACCTATTACTACTACATAAATAAATGACGTTCGTACACGCGCAAATGTGTGCGTGGAATCTAGTAGGGCTGAGTGCGCGGCTATCAATCGAAATGACGCGGGAAGTGCAGCGACTGCCTACTCTTTCACCCGCATAGCGCTGTCTCTGTTATCGCCCGGCGCTCGCGTCTACTCGTCCGAGCGATCGCACGCGCCCTTGTTTACGTGTCAGTGATGTCTACAGCGAAGTGCCGGGTAGGACGAGGTATTTGAAATGAGTGCGGGGAGGTGAGTGGCCGTTCTGTACGTAGTACTATTATCTATTCTGTGGTGGTGTGCAACAAGCTGCATTTTTGAAAGTGCATACTCGAGCCTTGCATTGGCACTTCACAGTCCTCTTAATTTAAGAAAATATGATCATGTTTCGGCGTTCCGAATGCGCTTAGAATGGTCACCTATTCGGCAGCGTAGGCAGATGAGAGCCTTAATGACCTTATACTCCTTACTTCATAACCCTAACACACCCTCCTACCTCAAGACACATTTTCAGAAATTATGCACCTCTCATAACAAAACCCTTCGTACTGCCTTCAATGCTATTCTCATAGTTCCTCCTCATCGCTTTGATATTGTTCACTCATCCTTTTTTGTCTTATCTATTCTTTTATGGAACGCCCTCCCTCTGGAGGTAAGAAACGCCCCAAGCAAGCTTAGCTTCAAAAATAAATTGCGAAGGCATTTTGAACAACAGACAAGAAATTTACTTTTACTTGTATTTGCATACATCTTAATAATGGTTGGGGTGTGTGTACATACAAGGATTAAATAATTAGTTAATTAGATTTTGGATTAAGGATTAAATAGTTAGGATCGATCGCGGGCCTCCCGATTCTACTCGGAACACAGTCCAGTGCCGAGGTCACAGCGCCACTGACGCTCAATGGAAGTCAAGAATTGTTAAGGAGTAGGTATATACATGTGTTTCATAATAACCAATAAATAATCACTGCGTTATCTAATAGTAGTTTATGAAATAGTCACATAATAGGGGGTCTTAAAACACTAGTGTAAATTCGAGGCTTGCCGAGAATTTTAATAGTACCACATGAGTGTTTTAAGACCTAATTATGTGCAATTTCATACACTATTTTATCTACACTCATGCAATCAGTGGTTACCTAAATTAAATAAAAGACACAAAATTAAAACAAAATCTAACTCATTTATTCTAATAATTATTTGCATTTTGAACAGTGCAATTGTGAAACTAATACAGAAATCTAAAACTACATACATTTATATTATTAAACTTTTCTTTAACCAATAACAGCAAAATAATGAATGAAAAATTCAGAGAAATGGCGCCAACACCAGCATTCTATCGCGCATGCGCTGTTGCACGCGCCGCCAAGTACTGGCACAAAAGAAAATTGTGACAAAACCTCCCAACCAACATTTTGGCGCTAATTTCCACCTCTCTTATCGTTTCTATTGGTTTATCGGGTGTATAAAAGCGTCCAGTAAAACTTCTGTTTGTTCAATGGTCATGACTATAACTAAATAACTCATCAAGATGAGTAACAGTAACCAGAAGACATAATATGTCTTAGGTAGGTATAAAAGAGAAAAGCTGAACCACAGTAACACTAGGTGTTGTAACTTCAAGTAACAATAAGTACCTAAGGTAATAGTAACGTTTCCGGTAAGTCTCACTATTTCCAAATGTTCTTAAAGAGTGTTAAGTAAATTTTTATACCACTTAACTTGGCTAGGAAACGTAATATTACCTATGGAGGTATAAACGGTATAGTCACAAACATAATACACTTGCTTTTATAAATTCAAGTAACAGAAAATACTTAAAGTAATATTATAGTTTCTTGTAATTCTTTCTACCGACAAGAGATCTTGAAAATAGTGCAGAAAAGAAGAATGTGAATATTTTTTACCACCTAAGTTAATGTAAAGGTATTAATCGCAACTTATCTACAGCTTCTTAATTTAGTAATTAGAAAACCCTATATATGATAGCAATTGGTATTATGGAGTATTTTTATAGCCCTAATCGTTACAGCGGGGTTAAAATTAACTTTTATGTAATTCTAAGCAATATTAACTTGCAATTTAAACATTGTAACTCTTGTTTTCACTTGAAATCATTAAACATATAAAATACTAGCTTTTGCTTGTGACTTCGTCCGCGTGGAAGTCCTTTTTTATTGATAGCCTTTACAAATACACCCGGGGGAGGAGGGGGGTATTTTAACCTTTTTACACACTTAAAAATTATTTCGGGGATAAAAACTAATCTTTATCCTTCCCCACAACTCAAACTATCTCCATACCAAATTTCATCTAAATCGGTTCACCGGTTATTGATTCCTCATACAAATTACCACCCCCTTTTCTCCCCCTTGAGGAGTGATTTCTGCATTAAAAGCTATCCTATGTCCTTTCCTGTGACTCAAACTATGTCTATACCAAATTTCATCTAAACTAGTTCATTAGTTTAGGCGTGATTGCGTAAGATACAGACAGACGGAGTTACTTTCGCTTTTATATTACATTCACTAAAAAGATTCCATTCACTAAATAGATAAAAATAAGAAATATTTTACAAAAGACCAATA
This sequence comes from Schoenobius gigantellus, assembly GCA_963935595.1. Taxonomy (NCBI): domain Eukaryota; kingdom Metazoa; phylum Arthropoda; class Insecta; order Lepidoptera; family Crambidae; genus Schoenobius; species Schoenobius gigantellus. The sequence goes on along the minus strand of OZ012555.1, from coordinate 4,663,431 downwards.
AAGTCATTTTTAACCGACTTCAAAAAAGGAGGAGGTTCCCAATTCGATGCGTATGTTTTTTTTTGTGTATGTTACGCGATTCGCCGCCAATTGTGGACTGATTTTCAAAATTCTTTTTGTATTCGATAGAGTAAACTCCAAGGGTGGTCCCATGGTCACCAAAGTTAGAATCTGATGATGTGATCCCATGAAAATCCTTAAATTTTAAGGTGTGTCCAACGTGTTTTGTATGTACGAGTAAGTTACGCGATTACTTCGCCAATTGTGGATCGATTTTCAAAATTATTTTTGTATTCGATAGAGTATACTCCTGGGGTGGTCCCAAGGTCACCAAAGTCGGGATCTGATCATGAAATCCCATGAAAATCGAGGGAAACGCTAATCTGGTATTAAGTTAGGGTTTCTTTCACTAAAAAAATTGCATTCACTAAAAAGTTAAAAATAAAAAATATTTTACAAAAAATGAAAACCGACTTCAAAAACACTGAAATGTTAAAAATAATATGAGAATAGCCAAATTTTAAGACTTTCTAGGAGATCATCGTTTGGCACCGACTTCAATATAGAAGTGTGATGTTGTCTGTACCTATTCTTATATTTTTTTAACCTTTCAGTGTTTTTGAAGTCGGTTTTTATTTTTTTGTAAAATATTTTTTTTTTGTTGGAGGGGTTCATCGATTAAAAATCTAACCCTAAAATACCACTACCTTTACATCCAAGTTGAACCATTGTAAAACCAAATCCCTTAAACTTGTACTCCTATTACCTTTAAAACTCTATTCTGGTATAGCAAGTGCTAGTAGTTCTAACTACAGCCCATCCATTACTTTTTGTTAATTAATAGTAATAATAAGAACCTAAGGTAATAAGGAATAGACGCCATGCTAAATCAAACATAACCTAAAAATAATTCAGAAAAAAAACTAGTTTAAAACTCATTTTTTGTATAATTTTCTCATTTTAAAACGCAATATATTTACTACAATACACAATGACTGTAAAAGACAGAGCCAATATCCTGTTTTTTCTAAATGTAGATTGAGTGTATGGTCCACGTGATAAAATAAAAAATATTTTACTTCAAATATCACTTATTTTCGAGGCCCTGCAAAATTGAGATGCAAAACATATACTATTCTCTCAATAAAATAATCCTCGCAATAAAATTTAGCCATATGATGAATAAATCAAACTTGGTTTGCCGAGTTATTCACTTAATTTCACCTCCTTAGTTCGCCACCATTTGAAGACGACATGCGATATCACAAATTGAAATAAACGAAATAAAGTAACACTTTTGGAACTAAAATGTATATGAAAACTATAGAAGAAGAAAACACGCTACAGCCTTGAGTTGCTAATCAACACTGATCAAGATACATAAAGCAAAGCCAAGAAAAAAAATGGGTCTAAAAAAGAACTAATATATTACTATAAAAATTATACCAGCAGACTTTCAACTTTTGTACCACCTATAGTTTTTATATTATAACCATAATACAAACTTTAAAGTGCTTGATGTAGCTAGATTTATATTATACCACCATTATAGATACAAGACATTGTTTGCTACTAACGCCATTCTATAACTGTTGTGTAACTCTCAGTGTTAAAAGAGTGGGCATTATGACCATTATATTACTTATAGCGCTATAAGACGTGGGCCCAATCGAGAGTTTGTAAGGGGTTAGAGCATGCTCTAACACCAATTGCTATAACCTTTGTATAACTCTTGCTTGCAAAAATTACTATTAAATAACTCTTTTATCACCAATTCTTATTACAAAAATGCTAGTTGGGCTCCTTGGTCGGGCTTCGTCAATCGAACTGTATTTTATTGGAATTAAGTACTGGTTTTGTATGGCGAACCTGTATCATAATGTAGTTTGTACGTAAAGTTGTGCCTTTAAAATATTAGTGTTGAATTCTTAACATTAGAATTAGAACATGAGTGTAGATAAAACTAATTATTAAATTGTGTTTACCCCTAATGTCATTCAACCCAAAATTTTCATGTAAATCATAGACATGATGATGATACTGATAAAGAATTGATTATTTATTGGTTATTATGAAACACCGTGTATATAGCAAGGAGGAATATCATTATAGTGATATTCCTCTGTCGCATGCGATTGAGGCAGGGCGGGCGGTGCAATATTGGCGTGCGCAGTTAGTGCCAACTACCGCCATTTTGTCGGAAATTTTGCTATTTATACGTACTCCTTAACAATGAGAAATTGCAGTTTCTTTACGTTTAATATGTCCCCTTACGAATATCCTAATATCCATTAGGTTTGCTATTCGGCAAGCGTTCCACCCCGCGGTCCGATACCGCGAAGCAAAGGGAACAGGCGCTCCGGCAGCTGCTGGGCCTTGTGCCGCGCGCCGCGGGCCCCGCGCTGGGCGCCGGCCTTCCGAAGGCCGTCTGCACCGCCTTCCACCTGATTCAACAGCCCAACCTCAACAAACACGTACGTTGTTGTGAGACACTATTTACTGTTGTTTGTTTGTTTATTGTGAGACTCTTTTTATTAACCGACTTCCAAAAAGGAGGGTTTTCAATTCGACCGTATGCAGGGTGTAACCGAACACCCCGATAATATTTAGGGTTATGTATCCGTGAGAAGTAGAAATTCTGTAGGAAAAATATTAGGGCTAACAAAAACCTACCTTTTTTCCCATACAAACTAAATAAATAATTTTTTGGTATTAAGTGCCGAAAGCTCAACGTAAACGTACGAGGAATACTACGCTCACGTCTGTCACGTGTCATTTTGTGTTTAAATTTCTTTTGTGTTAAGAGCTGATTATGGTTGTCACTTGAAAGTTTTTGCTTTCAGTTTGAAATCAAATAACTCTGAAAGTATTGGGGTTTTAGGTCTCAGACAAGCACCGAAGGTCCATTTAGTATCTAACTTATATGCCCCTTAAATGTTATTGAGGTGTTCAGTTACACCCGGTATATGCTTGTTCCGTAGCCAAATGGCAAAAAACGGAACCCTTATAGATTCGTCATGTCTGTCTGTCTGTCCGTCCGTCCGCATGTCACAGCCACTTTTCTCCGAAACTATAAGAACTACACTGTTGAAACTTGGTAAGTAGATGTATTCCGTAAACCGCATGAAGATTTTCACACAAAAATAAAAAAAAGCAATAAATTTTGAGGGTTCTCTATACATAGAACTGAAACCCAAAAACTCGCGCATGGCCGGTTTTTTTAACCGACTTCCAAAAAGGAGGAGGTTTCTCAATTGTATATATGCTTGTTTTTTTGTTTTTTTTTTATGTTTGTTCGCGGATAACTTCGTCGTTAATGAACCAATTTTGATGATTCTTTTTGTATTCGATAGAGGATACTCCAAGGGTGGCCCATGATCTGTACCAAAGTTAGGATCTGATGATTGGATCCCAAAAAAATCGAGGGAAACCCTTAAAGTTTCAGGTGTGTTGTAACACCGTTTTTTCTTAAAATTTCATAAAACACTAATTTTGCAAAAACACTTTGTTTTCACTGTAGTTTTAACACAAATTTCACAACTAAAATCGTAATTACAATAACTTTGTCAATGAATTTCACAATGTCAATGTCAAGTGTCAACGTCAACGTCGTTTCACGTCACGTCATTGACATTTGCAATTATCTTTGGTCATTATTCGATTTTGGCATAAACAAAATAAATCTCGCGTTTATCCTGGCCTTATTTACAAAGATAGTTTTTTTTCGCCCAAAATCCCGTGCTCCCCTTTAGGTGGGTTGATTTTCTCAAAATTCGGAATTTGACATTTAGACCGTTTGTTTTGATCATTTTTTGAGACATATCATAATAAAGTACACTTAAAGCTACAGATCATATAATTATGGTTTCGTCGAATAGAATTCGGAAAGCATTCACAGTTTGTTTATGGTTAATTTACATTACGTTTTGTTTTCCAACCAAACTTATAACTTTGGCTGGAAATACTTATTGTATATTGTAGAATTTCGAAAGATGTTGACTTGACACATCATGACACACATGTTGTGAAATGAATTTGGTTTTAGGGAAGGTTCCGTCGCCAATACGACGCTTAACATTCGGTGAACGGACCTCGATTCTAGTATGTGCGTAAATAGAACGCGCCCATTTTTCACCCTAGTCTTTGAACGCGTCTTTCGTCTATGTTATGATCTCCGAACTGGTTAGTCTGTGAGACATCGACCGAAGAAATTTGTTATTGATTCGAAGATCATAAAGTATTTAAATTCATTTCTGCGAGTAAAATCCATAGGTATTTCTCCCGTTTTCCGTGTGAATTTAATTTGAAAAGCTACAGTGAGACTTCAAAAGTCAGTTATTTTCGTTTTCAGTTTGGCGAGCAAAAGCTCAGGAAAATCATATTTTTAATCGCCGGCGCGCGATTCATTGAATTAGTTGGATAAATAAATTATATCAATAGATAATACTACGCCCACACTAAGGTATCTAATTAACTTATTATATTTCATGATTTAAAACAGATTTTGTTAATTTTATTTTTATTAGTGGGTATATTGATTATTAAATCAAACATATTACATTTCCAAAATTCGCCTTTTTCATCCCCTATTTCATTAAAAAAACCTGATAGTAAGCGGCATTTTAGTGGGATTAATGCATATATTGAGTAACACTTGTGAATTTCATGTTAAATTCTAGATTTTCACTATATTGAGTTTCACATCATACTTTGGCAAATAACTCACAAATTAAGCTGTTTTCTTTTTATTAATAGCAGTAATTATACACAAAATAGGTCCTTTTTATTAACTAACCAATAAGAAACTTTGACAATTCATTGAAAATTATGTTTGGAATTAACTTGCAATGTTTATTACATGAAATTCAAATGTATTGACTGGGATTCCTTCAGAACTCAGTGTTAGACCCACTGACCCTAAGATCATAGGCATATTTAATTATATTTTTTAACCTAACACTGTGCTATGAATCTCCAGGGCAGTTACCGGAGGCCGTAGGGCTCCGCTGCTTGACCTTACCGCTAGAAACCATAACAAAATAACCTAGTATCAAGGAGGAATTCTGTGGAATTACACAAGTAATATTAGAAACAGAGAATAATCTAAGAAACTGGAATTTTAAATCTCTGACCCGTGATCGCAGAAACTTAGCATCGAAGGTACGCTCTACTAACAACCGCTCCGGGGAAAGCTACTAATTTAAAAAAAAAGAAACCTATAACTATTTGTTGGTGTACTTTATTGCCCCTCATTTTATAGTTTTGTACCCAATTTGTACCTGATTTTTACCTACCGAGATTGATCAAACAAACCTGAACCATCCTGCCCTTGGCTTGTATCAATTAAAGATTTAGTTAAGTGCTTTGCATTGATTTTGCAGGGATTTTGTTTACTTCAGTAACATTATACATAAGTGAATTATAGTTATGTACCTACCAGAATAAAGCTTTTCATTTTGTATCGGACTAAAGGAATAAGTTTGTTTTTTTCTTTCAACTTTAAGATTTCCCTATATTTCTACAATTTAGCAAGAAAAAGCACTACAGTGTCCAACGTGTTTTGTATGTATGTTACGCGATTACTCGGCCAATTGTGGACCGATTTTCAAAATTCCTTTTGTATTCGATAGAGTATACTCCTGGGGTGGTCACTAAAGTCGGGATCTGCTAATGGGATCTCATAAAAATCTATGGAAACCCTAATTTAATACCAGCTCACTTTCGGTGAGTATTGAATTAGGGTTCCTTTCACCAAGGATGATATAAAGAAAGGATTGTCAATGTCTAACATTTCTAAAATTAGTTATAACCACGAGCAATAGATGGAGCGAGCTGTATCAAATCCAAAATTTGTCGATATTTCTAAAAGCAACAAAGCACACACGCTCCTAGGGTGCACAGCAGTGATTACATAGATTTATGTAGTTATACAAGAGCACGATAGATGGCGCTATATACATTTTTGACACTTTCTGCCAGACATTCCCTCTCATTCGAGAACAAGGTACCTAATTGATAACGTTCGAGAAGCAAAGTGGAGTAATTTTCGCCTGACAGGAGTGAATTTCTCGTGGACCCCAGAGTTGCGTTCCGAGGGTCAGAGTAATGCAACCGAGAGTGTTTTTCACACTCGCTCCGAGGTTCAGAACGGGTCGGTTGCAATCTTTTTTTTTAGTTTGTATCTTGCTGATCAAGATCAAGCAAAGGGCAAAATATTACTAATCCTTACTATGAAATTAACAGTCAATATCCATTTTTCTGAATAAAAATAATTACAACACATAGAAATCACTATATTTCCCTTGTATTAGGCTTAAAAGAGTTCAAAGTAGTGTTATTTAATAAAATAATAAATAATTAGCTTATTTTTGACATCGACTTTGACATAAAATCTGTCAGAGTGTTTTTCACCCTACGCTTGAGTCGGTTGTTTGGTTGCATCACTCGAAGCTTCTGAACGGGCACAGAGTGTACTAACCGCCTGTCAGAGCGTTTTTTACCCAGAGGCTCTGAACGGGTTGGTTGCTGTCAGGGTGCACTCGGAGTGCACTCGAGCGTAGGTTCTGAACGCAGCTCTGAAAGCGTTAAATTTTACCTGGTATTGACAGATGATTGTTCTGTGATTAGTGGCTTTCGTTTTTATGTAGAAGTTAAAGTTTGCAAATAGTAAGTAAAGCTTTGCGCAGAACAGTTGTAAAATAAAGCAAGTTCGCGTTGCAAAACACAAAAACTTCTTTATTTTTGAGCTACTAAAAAATTTAGGAGTGGCAAAAAATAAACCCTTTTTAACCGACTTCTAAAAAAACCGTATCGGGCCACGCGCAGTGTAGGGTTCCGTACTTAGAATAATAACGCATAGAAACCCAATCGGCGCGCACAATTTGAAGCAACTAAAACTAAGCCATAAATGGCTCACTACGCCGGACAGCTCGGCAGTGTTCAAGGTCAATGTGCTTCGAATGTATCTCTCGTAAAATAATTAATAATGATGACTTGTGCAGTTGAATAGTATCACAAGACATCTGAAAAGATTATAAAGTGTAATAACATTATTATCACAGCAAAGATTTAAAAATTGTTTAGTATTTTATCCATATAAGACAAATTATACGAAACTTTTCATTTTAATCGTTGTGTTGCCAGTTTGGAAACATAAATGTCCCAATTTAACCGACAAAACAGGTTATGATTAATATGAAAAATATTTAGGTATCTACTTATCTAGGCGACACTTATCCTGTTTATAATATAGGTTTAATTTGAAGTTAAAAAAAACAACGCATCGAAGAGCGAGACGCGATGCGTATGATTTTAGCGAATTTTCTAGAGAATCGATTGGGATTTTTAAATACAAGCCATATTGATCCTAAAAAAGAAAAAAGGTTAGGGTGTAGCAAAGGGAGTGCGGCACTTAGAAAAATTTCACCGTATTTTGTAAGAAGCCCAGGACTTATTTTCGACTGTTTTTAGAAGGAACTAGCTTCTGCCCGCAACTTCGTCTGCGTGGACTTTAATTTTGAACAATTTTCTATTTTCCCTGGGTAACTACTTAAGGAATCGGGATAAAAGGTAGCCTATGTTTTGTTCCATGTCAAAGGCTACATGCATGCCAAATTTCATCCAAATTCGTTCAGCCGTTTTTGCGTGATTGAGTAACAAACATCCAAATATCCAAACATCCACAATTTCACATTTATAATATTACTAGAATTTTCTATTTTCCCTCGGGAACTACTTAAGGAATCGGGATAAAAGGTAGCCTATGTTCTTTTCCATGTCAAAGGCTACATGCATGCCAAATTTCATCGAAATCCGTTCAGCCGTTTTTGCGTGATTGAATAACAAACATCCAAATATCCAAACATCCACACTTTCACATTTATAATATTACTAGCTTCTGCCCGCGACTTCGTCTGCGTGGACTTCAGAATTGGGTCTAAAGCTTCGCTCGTTAACAATTTTTAATCTTCCCAAGGGAACTATTTGAGAGATCATTAAGGACATGTTCTTTTCCATAGCATAGGTGACATGCATACCAAATTTCAAAGCTGTCTACCCGCGGCTTAACTCGTAAACAATTTTCAATTTTCCCTCGGGAACTACTTAAGGAATCGGGATAAAAGGTAGCCTATGTTCTTTTCCATGTCAAAGGCTACATGAAAGCCAAATTTCATGCAAATCCATTCAGCCGTTTTTGCGTGATTGAGTAACAAACATCCAAACATCTAAACATCCAAACATCCAAACGTCCACACTTTCATATTTATAATATTATATAATAATATTAGTAGGATAGGATTTCAATTTTAATTATATTTCAAGAAAAGTATTAACAAAGACGCTTATATCTCGGAAACAGTGCATCGGAGCTAAAAAATTACGAAATTTTTGACCCCCTCATACTCCTCCGATAATTAAGACACGAATAATGGACTTATCAAAAAATGGTCAAGTGTGAGTTTGCCTTTTTTTCATATTACATTCGGATTTTTATATGGAGTTTAATCCAGCTCCTACATTGTGTAGCAACAGGAGGGTTCTAGGGGAGAAGTCCCCGCCATCACAAAAGAAAACAGGTGACGGGGTTGCGTAGTCATGTTCTGAACTATTTTATTCGACATACTTTTCTATGAGAACAAAAAAAATTGTAAGAATTCTTTAAACACAATAAACTTTTTATGATATGCGTCGAAAAAGACAATGTGGACATACCTAACAGCATTATCAAAGTGACATTTGTTAAGAAAACAAATACAATTAACGGATTAATGAAGATTATTATACGCGGTAGGTACGTACCTCTTTCATTATTAGACATAAGGAATTAACTATTTACATGACAATTATTTCATTTTAAAATATACGCTTTATATAAACAGAGATTTGGCAACTTTCATTTCATTTCTGTCTTTACATAAAAACATAAAGACATAGATTAGGTACGACAATTGCGACATTCATTTAACAACATGAGCACAAGATGAGTTCCCTCATTTTGGGAAAACAACTCCTCGGTGGCGCGCACTGGCAGCCCTGTCATATCGTAGTGTGCGTGTGTCGCGCGTAAACAACTTCACACAGCGGTGTAATTTTTGCTTCACTTTAATCATCGCGCTCAGTACCGGACTATCCTTCTATGCATTATTATTCTAAGGTTCCGTAGTTGCAAATGCCAACTTTGAGTTCACACTCACATCACACCTCACAACACTTTGCTATTAAATGAGTAATTATTATTATGATTAAAGCTCCAATGATTTTATATTTACTTAATTTCACCTGGTTCGTAAATTTATATTCAGTACTAATTTTTCGTCTATAACTTTTTAGTTTGTACTTAATACTCAACTCTGATAGTTTTCCTTTAAACTTCGTTATACAAGTTGATTTTTTAGTTATGACAAAAATTTAGTGTGCTTGTTCAGACAAGCAAACTGAAACACTTTCACTATGGGACCAACTTAAAAATCGCAAAAAAAAAAAATCAGCTGTTTCATACAAATGTTCAACATTCACTGAACCTAAATGTATGAAACAGCAGATTTTTTGTGTTCAGAGTGAAAGTTGTTCAGTTTGCTTGTCTGAACAAGCACACATTTTTGTCATAACTAAAAAATAACCTTGTATACATATACTACTGTTGTAATTTTTTTCACGTGTCCATATAAACGGTTATTTTTTTATCACCCTGGAAAATTTAAGGGACGCTTCACGACATGGCATTAGAACGATTTAAATTACCTATGAATAAAAAAATAACTCCCATACTTAATTTTATATTAATTTCCCAAAAAAATTCAAAGAATGCTGCACTAGTTAAGAGCAACATTTTAGAGATTTATCTAATTTTTTTCTATTTTTTAAAATTTTTATTTCATTTTTTTTATTTTTTATATAATAATGGATGTGTCCTGAAGCGTCCCTAAAATTTTCCGGGGTGATAAAAAAATAACCGTGTATAACCGTTTAGCAGTTAGAGGGGGGGGACACTTACCTCTAAGAAAAATTTGCACTTTAAAACCAAATATTTCAGAAACGAATCCCTAAATCGAAAAATGGTATTCTGAACCGTACATTGTATTTTAAAGACCTATTCAGCAATACCCCACACGATTGGTTAGTCGAGAAAAAAATGTTACTCCCACTATACTATGTATGGTAGCCACGCCAAAAAAATTTTTTTTTTCAATATTTTTTGCTACCACTTTTTTGGCATGATTAATATACATTACCCATACAAAATTACAGCTTTCTAGTACTAATAGTTTCTGAGTAAAAGCGTGGACAGACAGACAGACATGACGAATCTATAAGGGTTCCTTGTTTACTACGGAACCCTAAAAAGGAGGAGGTTTCTCAATTCGACCGTATATATGCTTTTGTTATGTTTGTTCGCGGATAACTTCGTCGTTTATGAACCGATTTTGATGATTCTTTTTGTATTCGATAGAGGACTTGGAGTATCCTCTATCGAATACGTGGTCCCATGGTTAGGATCTGATGATTGAATTCCATAAAGATCGAGGGAAACCCTTAAAGTTTTTAGGTGTGTCCATCGTGTTTTGACCGATTTTCAAAATTCCTTTTGTAGGTATTCGATAGAGTAGGTATACTCCTGGGGTGGCCCCAAGATCACTAAAGTCAGGATCTGATGATGGGATCTCATGAAAATCGAGGGAAATCCCAAATTTCCTTTATATTATTTTACGGTTCTTTTCACAAAAAAGATTTCATTCACTAAAAAGTTAAAAATAAAAAATATTTTACAAAAAATAAAAACCGACTTCACAAACACTGAAAAGTTTAAAATAATATAAGAATAGTTACAGACAACATCACATTTCTATATTGAAGTCGGTGACAAATTTTTAGACTTTCTGGATCATCGTTTGATACCGACTTCAATATAGAAGTGTGATGTTGTCTGTACCTATTTGTAGACTTTTCAGTGTTTTTGAAGTCGGTTTTTATTTTTTGTAAAATATTTTTCTATAGTGAAGAACGCAAAATTGTTTCAATTTTTGATGTGCCTCATTTAATAAAAAATATAAGAAATAATGTTTTAACTCATAATATCATTAACAACAAAAATGAAGTCTTTTAAAGATATCATCAACTTATCATTTAGACAAAAATAATAAAAGTAGGTCGCTTCTAAAAATAACCGATTGGCACATAAATCCGAACGCATTCCAAAAAAAGACTAGAAACCTTGCAACTCAGCATCTAAAAGTTTAGGTACCTACCGTGCATAGAATCAAGATAGAATTAAAATGTATCGGAGCATCGGGTATAACGAAGTTAATTTCTCCGCGTGTATTTTTTCTTTTTTTTACACCTTAAAATACACTTTTTGTTACTTCTTTTAATATTTGTGTACATGAGATATCATTTACAATTCCTATAATATACACAGAAAGAATTAAAAAAAAATATTATTGAATGTAACATTATCCATTAAATTAAGCGCCATCTAGTAAAAAAGTATTATGTTATAATACTTTTTTACTAGATGGCGCTTAATTTATCTAAGCACCGCACTGACCGCACCGTGCTTAATTGTATTCGCCATCTAGCGCGAAACCGTAGAAACCGTGTAATAGGATTAAACTTTTCGATAAAGATTAAAATTGTTCTGGCGGAATATTGTAGAATTATTTGTAATTTACTATTATTAAAACAACTTTTTATTAATTTTCAGGCATGATTCAGTATAAATTATCAACAAAATTTAAGTTAGCAACCTTATAGGTCAGCGCCATCTAGATATAAGGCGGGAATAGGACCTTTCTTATAGTTGTATGACATTGGCAGTCTATATTATTCTTCGTCTATGCTTTCACTAAAAAGATTTCATTCACTAAAAAGATACAAATAAAAAATATTTTACAAAAAATAAAAAGCTACTTCAAAAACACTGAAAAGTTTAAAATAATATAAGAATAGGTACAGACAACATCACACATCTATATTGAAGTCGGTGACAAATTTTAAGACTTTCTAGGGGATCATCGTTTGGCACTGACTTCAATAAACAAGTGTGATGTTGTCTGTACCTATTCTTATATTATTTTAAACATTTGAGTGTTTTTGAAGTCGCTTTTTATTTTTTATAGAACTAAGTTGACAAACAAGCAAACTGCCCACCTATAATGGTAAGTGGTAACAGTCACCTATAATGCATGTGACGCTGTGTGAGATTCGCAGCAATACTGCAACCCCCACAAGATCCACAGTGTACGTTGCCAACTTGTGACATCAGATGTAAAGTCACGGTACCGAGTAATTTCACTGCCATATCTGACCCTTCAAACCGGAACACAGCGATGCAAGCACTGCTGCTTTGCGGCAGAAATAGGTAAGACGGAGGCACAGATAACATAATACTAGTACGGAGGTACCCAATCAGACGACCCTGGTACAGAGTCTCCGTCCTATGGTATTTAAGAACATTTTTCGTCACTTACCATCAGGTGAAATGAACTCCTTAGTTCATCTCACCTGATGGTAAGTGACGGTTAGGCCGAGGAATACTACTTTCTAGAATTTACTTTCTGACCTGTTGAGTTAAGTAGGTTGACATTCTCCATAAAATTTTGGTTCCATATTTTTCAATCAAAACTGAAACATTCGAAAAAAAGAACTAAATGCAGCACAGTCCATTTCAGCAAAATGTAAATAATACTTTTTCGGTGTATAATAGTTTGTTATGAATAATATTATTACGAGTATTATATCAAACTATTATACTAGTGAACATTAAAAATCGGCTGTATAGCTGAGAAAAAAATAAAAATACCTTCGAAAAAAATCTTTATTATAAAGAAATTTAGTTTTAAAATATAGATAGAAAATACAATATTCTCTGTATAAATGCTTTGCTGCCCATTTTTTAAAATATATTTTACAAATTCTTTAAAATATATAGTATTCAGGATGACCAATTCCCGAAATGGTTCGTAATCTTCAAACCTTTTTAATGTTATAGAATTTTTAAAACAATCTGCAAGTCAAAATTTCCCGCGTAAACGCGTTTTGATTCTTCACTAAGCTATTCTGATAATAGCGTACGTTTGAAAACGAGTAATATTGACTCGGGGTAGAGTGAATTTCATCCGATAGCGTTCGAGAACCACCCGAGTGAAACCGAGAATTACTCTGCTCGTATTTCTGAACGCTGTCGTGAAAGTAAACGCAGGGTAATTTTCGCCTGACAGGAGTGAATTTCTCCCGGCCTCCATTCAGCGTTAAATTTTACCTGACATTGATAGTTCATTGTTCTGTGATCTGTGGCTAACTCATATTGTTTTTAAGTCGAAGTTAAAGATACAAATGTTAAGTAAAGCTTTGTTCAGTTGCAAAATAAAGCAAGTTCGCGTTGCAAAACACAAAAACTCTTCTTTTCGTTTTTAACTGACAGAACCCGTTTGAAAACTCGTGAATTGCGAAAATCGCTAGCGTTTGAAAACCAGTTAAACTTCTCTTTCTCGCAATATATCTATCCTTTTCTTTTTTACCGAGTGAAAACCGGGGGTTTTCGAACGGCCCCTAAGAATCAATGTGCAGTAATATTTTTTATATTGTTTTCCTAGTTTTATGTAATATTTATTTATGACGAGTAAAATACGACATCTTTATTGTTTTTCAGTTGGTGTACAACCTATTAGATATGTGTTTATTGGAGCTTTTTCCTGAACTAGGCGACACAAGCAAATCAACAAACGCACCGAAGAGCTGAGAAGCGCTGAGCGGTGCGACAGCGCCGTTAAATAATTTTAATATATTTATTTATTCGTATTAGAATTCCAAAAGATTATGTAAATTTGAAAATAAAATGATATTAATTGTAAATATGGTATTTTATGATGAGTATATTTTTCTAATGTTAGATTAGTTATTACAGAAGTCAGGGGAAGGGAGTTTGCTGATATGCATATAAATAACTATGTATTCTGCGTATTTTTAGTTAATAATGTGGAATAAACTATTTTTGTTAAATGGTGTCTGTTTTCATTTACCAGCTGATTAAAGGTGTCAGTCACCATTTAAACACCCTGAAGCCGAAATACAGTTTTGCGTTGTGGAACGTCAAGGTTAAAATTTTCCCTTGCGATAACATATACATATTGGCGATTACAGAGGAGGTTCCAAATAACACCTTATGGGGCCGCTACGGTAAGGAAAATGAGCCCTTTACAGACTTTTCCAGTCTTGGTGTTGAAACAGAAAATCGATTTCATCATGTCGGTTGGCCGATCAGTGATCAAGCTGAAATATATCGACTGATAAAGTCTCCGCCTGGTCTCCGCTTTGTTCTGAAGCCACACAGATCCAAAAGCTTTAAGCTCTATTTGTGTTGTGGAAGTTGTTCTTACGTCGGGCACGAAGTCATCAAACCCAGCCCCACTAAAAATAAGTGTGCGTTCCCCCAGCAGGAAATTGTGTCCTAGGCCAAATTAATTTTCATGAATAATTAGAGCGTAATTTGCTATAAATGTGCGCGAAATAAAAAATTTGTGCGCGTTTCCGTTTTGGAAAAAAATGAGAAAAACGAATCCTGCTGGGGTAACGTTTTTCCAGCAGGAAGATTTTAAACGAATAATCCGAGAGATAAATAATTTATATGAGCGGATAGCTTATATTTGTGCATAAATGTGCGCCAAAAATGAAATTTGTGGGCCATCGGGTTTTACAGATATTTCGTTTCCTGCTGGGGTAACGTTTTGCTGAAACTTGTTTCTCCAAAACCATCGAATGTGCACCCATTGAATAAAGATACATAAGTAGCTTTTAATTTGTGCCTATTTGTGACATAATTTGATTTTCAAAAATATTTACAGTTTAGGAATAATCACGTAATGAAGGAAATTCGAAAAAAAATTCTAGCGCATAAATGAGAAAGCATAGAAGCTCACTGAAAACGACTTTTGAATGGTCTTATTATTACTAACAAACATAAAAAGTTTCAAGAATCTACATGTACGCGTTTTTGTATAATTAAACTTTAACTTTAATCGGTGATAACGTCACTGTAAACTCACAATGCAAGAAAGTGACTAAACCCAAATTACATAGGTATAGACCAAAAATTAGAGCGTATTCAGAACTATTTATCATGAAAATTTCAGCATCATATATTTTGTATTAAAGGAGATATAAACAAAAACCTAAAAATCGGCTAATTCTTTGGTTATCCGACTAAATTCGAAAGGCCACCAAAAAGCGACGGTTTCATACTTGTTGATGACATTCTTAATTTTACCCACTAACAAGTTTTAATACGTCACGTCTGTGTACACTCGGCTATAAAACTGTTTTGGAAAAATGAATTTATTTACTTTTTTTGAGTTTATTGTCTATATTATTAAAAATAAACACTTCCACTTAAATACCTACTTATTTAATGTGCGTCTATTGATAATTAATAATGTAATATTATATATTATGTAAATATATTATATATTATGTAATCCATACTAATATTATAAATGGGAAAGTGTATGTGTGTGTTTGTTTGTCCGTCTTTCACGGCAAAATGGAGCGACGAATTGACCTGATTTTTTAAGTGGAGATAGTTGAAGGGATGGAGAGTGACATAGGCTACTTTTTGTCTCTTTCTAACCCCCCACTTCCCTAAAATGGGGGTGGAAGTTTGCATGGAGTATTCCGCAATTTTCAAGGTAGAAAGCTAAAAATTGATATGCGGACTCCGACTTTATTTTTTATTTTTTTTAATTGCAGAAAGTTGGCAAACAAGCAAACTGCCCACCTGATGGTAAGTGGTAACAGTCGCCTATAATACATGTAGCTCCTGTGAGATTCGCAGCAAAACTGCAACCCCCACAAGAACCACAGTGTACGTTGCCAACTTGTGACACCAGATGTAAAGTCACAGTACCCAGTAATTTCACTGCCATATCTTACCCTTCAAACCGGAACACAGCAATGCAAGCACTGCTGCTTTGCGGCAGAAATATATAAGACGGAGGTACCTAAGCAGACGACCCTAGTACAGAGTCTCCCTCCAGTAAAGTCTATGTCTAGTGTGCCGCAAAGCTCTTTACTTGGTCCGTTGGATAACTTATCTAACAATAGCACGGCAGTTTATTTTGTACTAAAATTGCTATGAATGATACATTAATGACAATAAACTCAAAAACTCAATTGCCGTTATGAACGCGACTGTATCGACAACAACTGTTGTTTAATACTGTCAAGAATAGAATGTCATCAACAAGTATGAAATCGTCGCTTTTTGGTGGTCATTCGGATTTAGTCGGATAACCATAAACTTAGCCCATATTTTGGTTTTTTGTTTATATCTACTTTATTAATAAATGTATGAAGCTGAAATTTTCATGACATATATTTTGGAACATGCACTAATTTTTTATTCATACCCATTTAACTTGGCTTTAATCAGTTTCGTGCATTTTGAGTGTAAAGTGACGTTATAACCAATTAAAGTTAAAGTTATATTATTTAAAAACGCGTATTCCCAGATTCATGAAACTTTTTATTTTTTATCGAAACAATAAGACCAATCAAATAACGTTTTCAGTGAGCTTCTATGCTTTCTCATTTATGCGCTAGAATTTTTTTTCGAATTTCCTTCATTACGTGATTACTCCTAAACTGTAAATATTTTTGAAAATCAAATTATGTCACAAATAGGCACAAATTAAAAGCTACTCATGTATCTTTATTCAATGGGCGCACATTCGATGGTTTTGGAGAAACAAGTTTCAGCAAAACGTTACCCCAGCAGGAAACGAAATATCTGTAAAACCCGATGGCCCACAAATTTCATTTTTGGCGCACATTTATGCACAAATATAAGCTATCCGCTCATATAAATTATTTATCTCTCGGATTATTCGTTTAAAATCTTCCTGCTGGAAAAACGTTACCCCAGCAGGATTCGTTTTTCTCATTTTATTCCAAAACGGAAAGGCGCACAAATTTTTTATTTCGCGCACATTTATAGCAAATTACGCTCTAATTATTCATGAAACTTAATTTAGCCTAGGACACAATTTCCTGCTGGGGGAACGCACACTAAAAATAAGGCAACATTTTACATTCGACAATTAAGCTCATAAAGGAAAGTTGTGAAATGCTTCTGCAGATATATTTTTTTAACACAATAGGGATGCTCTTCGCCTTCATCTCGTTTGATGGTAAGTGACGATAAGTGGAAGCGAGCTTCACCTGGATTCCTCAACAACTAACATACTGGCTATCTTACCTTTAATTGTCGGTCGGTATTTAAAAAAAATAGCCCCCTTATCTGTGTAACTCAAAATCTATAATTATCGCTTTCAATTTGAACAGTCAAGTAGCAAGCTTTTTATAAGAAAGTTGGTACAAAGTTTTGTATTGACGCCGCAATGATTTGTCAAAAGCCGTTGCGTATAAAAGGTACTCTGTGGCCATTGCATTAATTTGCGATAGATTATTCAAAGACAATAAGCCACCAGATCTGCAAGTCTGACGACGTGAGATAATTTAATGCAGATATCTTCTGCGAGTTCTGAAGTCATTCTGCAAGGCTCCAAATAAAGAGTTTTCCATAGACCTCTGTCGCTTGAACAGAGTCTGCAGGAGCGCGTTCAGTAACTTGAAAGTGTAGTTCTTCGGTTATTTTTTAACTCACTCTGAGGTGTCGAGCAACAATATCTTTTATCTTCCTCTTTCATATGAATTTTGCATTTTTTTTTCTAATTCTAGCAGATGCCATAAGAGATTAATCCATTCACTCAGAGGCTCAGCAGTAGTATTACGTGGTATTACTATCCTCTTTGCTTGCTCAGCAGGCCTATTCGCTAACTACGGTTGGTAACTAGAACTGTCATTTTTGATAGACACTCCCTGCGTTACAGATAAAGCACTGCTACTTTCTGAGGCTAACATATGATTTTAGCCTCGTTTTGCGTTTCTTATAAGAAATGTTGACATTTTTAGCCGCGCTAATTGTTACAAATAAAACGGAAGGTACTGGTTTTTTGTGCTGAATTTTGACACCTCACCTACTTAGTCCAGCCACTTAAAATTTCTAATAATATTAATCAGAATTGGCTAAAACTATAAATATCTTTCAATGAATTTTTTAAATCTGCTGAAAATCCTCTTTGATTCATGAAAAAAAGATTCCAAATGTCAAATTTGAAAGCTGTCAAAAAGTGGTATCAGAGGACCCATCTATTAACATGGGTATTTGATGCTAGCATTTCGTGTTAAAAATGCTAAATGAAACGCATGACAACTAGCAAGAAAAACTAGCATCACCGCTAATGAAACGCAGAGATGCTAAAAATGTTGATATTTATGGCAAAAAATGCTTATCTGGAACGCACCCATTATATCCATACTGCCCAGCGAGCATGGACTTGTCGATCGACAAAAGCATCTGTCCTTTTCACTCCTTAGGAATATCTGTCAAATTTATCAATTTTTGTTGAGTATATTGATCTTAGCTGTCAAATTTTGTTTATCGAGAGCTCCATGCTCGCGGGGCACGTTATGATCTTGTGTTACGGCAGCGTTCATGATAGCAGTAATGGATGTTAAGTTCCTTTCAAAAATGACAGTTCTAGCAACCGAAGCTACAGAATGGGCCTGCTGAACGCGCTCCAGCGGAGCTCTGTGATATATTATCTGTGGTAATTAGTTTCATTAAAGACCTTTGCTGACTCCTTACAGCAGGGATTCCCAACCTTTTACCCTATGCGCCTCACCCAATATTATGCTAAAATACTACGCCCCCCTAGGAGCCGAAATGGGGAGTCAAGAAAATTAAGTAGGTAAACGATGAAAATATTGTCGTGTTTAGTTTTATTCAATAGATGGTTGCAACGTGTCGCTGACTTCGCATAGGTGGCACCGTCCGCGTCGCGCGAGTTTATATGAACAGTTTTAAGAAATACTCTTTATACCTACTGTTTAATTCTTGATCTGCTTGCTGCGCCCCCCCTTGGTTCATTCTACGCCCCCCAAGTGGGGCGCGCCTCACTGGTTGGGAAACCCTGCCTTAAAGCATATTTAAATTCTCCCGCTCTTATTACAGCCGCCTTGATCCTATACATGTTTCCTCGTGGCTCCACCCGGGCTACGTTCCAAAACATCACCCGAGTGCACTCGGTCACCCGAAGTATGTCCTAAAACATTTCGGGTGCACTCGAGAGTGTTGGAGTGGCGTGTCCTAAAACGCTACGGAGTGCACTCGATCGAGTAGAATCTCACCCGCATAATATAGCAAGGTGTAATTTCACTCGATTGGATTTGGCGGGAAATTGTGTGGATTTTAAAGTTGTGTAACGTGTGATTGTGATTACAAAGATTTCATATTCACACACAATTTGTGCATCTCGGAGAGCAAGGATGCGCTTCGTAACGTCGACAATAAGTTAATTTTAAATTCCAAAGACTAAAGGTATCGTAAGTGACACGATTGTAAAATTGGCCTTCATTTCCGCTGAAGCTAGGTTAGGCCGCGATTTAACAGAATTCATATTCTGTTGGTTGTAGCATTTTCGTAGATGAAACAGAGGAATGTAATCCATGCATTAAAGCGAACGGACGCGCCGATGAAATATATATTTTCTTATTTTTGTATATTTGGTTATGTAAACAAAGCAGACAACACTCTTGCCGTTCTAAAACAACCAACACTCCGACCACCCTAACCGGCCACTCTCCCCCCACCACCTACTCACTCCGGGTGATGTTTTGGAACGTAGCCCAGTGGAGTAAAATAGTGGAACCACGAAAAGAACAACCCGATACCTATACATAATGAAAATAAATCGTATCAATTCATGAGATGTGTAGACTTCACATAGGTATAAAAACAAAACGCAGCTTCCGTTTCGAAACTAGGGCCTTTGTCAATGTCAAATATTGACGTAAAATGCTACCAAATAATATGCTCCATTCAGCTACTTTGGTAATACCCTTATGTTATGACTTGACAAATATCCTGCTTTATACGCTTAGCATGCGCGTTTCTTATCTGTTTCTGAACGTGATTTTAGTTTGTTTTATCCAGTGGAAATGGAAAGTAGTGGAGTGATGGGTGTGTTGTTTTGTGTTTATTTTGGTTCTTATTGAACTTAATTGTTTTGTAAACAAAATAAAGTTAAATAAATGTTTTTAAGAACCATTAGTGATAAAATTGTAGCGCTTTAGTTATTTATTAGTGTAGCTAAATTATATTGACAGTATTCGCTAATTCAGTGGATGTATTGTGTTGTAATGATTATGAGCACTAATTGCTTTTGATTATTGTGCCAGTTTAATATTGTTATTGTCTAAATAATGTTGGCACAGCATATAAAAACTAGTAGTGAAGCAGCCAGTATGTGGAAGTATGTGTGATATCTTCAGCATCTAGTTTTGGTGATGGTGTTAGGATCAGTGTGTATTATAAAGATATAGTCATGTCTTCGCCGTGTAAGAAAGGAGGTATGCGCCTCAGTGAAGCTCTAGATAACATGCAACTAGCTTATAATCCTATAACTAAGCAACTGCATTTTGTTAGTCCAAAAATTGAAAAATCTGATGATAGTGCTGATGATATTGACAAGTTATCTAAGAAGAGTAGTTTCAGTGACGAAGGTAACTTTTCTATATCAACATGTGAGAAAAGTGATACAAGTGATTCTCCAAAGAGTACATTACAGTGGGGTGGAAGTGTGAGTGGCCATCAGCGTGGAAAAGACGGTGGATCTTTTTCGAGCACTGTGTCCAGTTTATCTGAATGCTCTATTGGCTCCAGCGCATCTAGGGAGGAAGATATTGCTGAAGCAAGCTCACCGGAGCAGGAGAGATCAAAGCTGAAGAAGAAGGGATTATCGGGATTCTTTAGCAGGTATGTGGTTTGTTAAATTATTTTAGTGAGTTAAAATTGTGAGGTTTATTTTTTATCAAAAAAACATATGTGATAAAAATCACCAGAAAGCCCATATACTCTGTTCAAAACAAAAAAAAACTACTTTGAAATCGATCTGTAACATTCATTACCAACATACAATGGATGTGACTAATAGTTTTATCTATGGCAAGGAACCTTTAAATATTTAGTTTACATTTATTTAGGAAAAATCAAAAAATCTCATCGAATCTGCCTTCATAGATTTTCAAATATAGCAAAGCAATGTCACAAATTATTATTTTTTCATCTATTCTGCTGTTTTCTCATTTTCACTGTGTGAAAGACAATCTTCCATAATCATAATAACTCACTTGTTGCAATGTGAAATATTAATGGTTAAATTGATAACTAATTTTAAATACATTGTTATCAACCTATAAAGTCTGCAACTCGTCAAGCTTTACATTTGCATTACAAAAGTTATCACTGTTAGAAGCAACATAAGAGGTTAATATGTGAAGTCTAGTGTGTTGCCATATATAAAAGTTATTATAGTTTTAATGTATCTATTTTGAAAGGTTATTGTATATTTTTTTGTTTAGAATATTTGTTATTCATTATTTGAAGCTTTTTAATGAAAATTTCTGAAAAGGGAATATTCTGTAATATAAAATACACTAACTGTGTTTCGTCATAATATTTTTTTCCCCATTTTTTTAACATTTTTCATTGATGCTCAGCTCCTATTAGGCGCAGCATGATTTTATAATAGCCTACAGCCTTCCTCGATAAATGGACTCCAACACAAAAATATTTTTTAATTTGAATCAGTAGTTCCTGAAATGCATGTTCAACCAAACAAACCCTTCAGCTTAATAATATTTGTAAGTATAATATTAGTAAGTACAGATTCTTCCCTGGTCCAAAGACATACTATGAAGCTTACTTTGCATCAAATTATGCAGCAATTTTGCCAAACAGCAGCCTCTTTATAATCCATCCTAATTTGCAGTTTTCTGCCACTGCCTGTAGATGACTCAGGATATCAAAAAGCTTGTTATTAAATTCATGAGCATACCATACAACCAATAAGGATAACAAACACATCTATTGATTGAAAACAGATGCTCTTAAAAAATATCTCTGTTTACCAAGTGAGTTTAATAAAAAATTAAAAATATTTAGGTACAACTATGTTATGCAATCAAAAAAGCTATGACTTATTCCTTAACTATTCCCATTAATTTTAATTAATTCACATGATACATCAAATAATTTATTTTGCTAATCTACATTTTTGGAAAACATGGTTGTTATAAAATATCTGTTTACCAAGTGACCAAAATTTGTTAGAATAAGTGTAAAAGAAAGGTGGAAATGAAAAATTAAAAACTTTGTTATCAAAACTTTTAATAAAATATAAATATATTACAACTAATGCAGTCAAATAAAGCTATCAATACTATTGACTTTTTCCATAAGTATTACCATTAATTTTAACTAATTTACATGATACATCAAATAATTTCGTTTGATAATCTACATTTTTGGAAAACTTGTTGCTAATGCCTTCTATACAATTGCTAATGTATAAACCACCTTGTTTCTCCAAATCTTTATTGAAACAGGCATGCAATATTGACACTGCTCCTTGAGCTGGTGTCTTGAAGAACATTCTCATAGCCCATGGGAACACACGCCTGAACATAGTTCCCTCAAATAGGTCTGTGTTGACTATTCCTGGGTGTACAGCATAGCTCCTTACTTTGCAGCCTTCTTCTTCCAGCAGTGTGTTGATGTATCTTGAGCTCATTAACTGAAAGAAAACAAGACATTTAAACATAACATATTTTGATATAGAATCACAGCTTTAAGTAGATTTGTATTATCACCTGTGCCAATTTTGATTGGGCATACGCAGCTGTTGTGTCATAATGGTCTTTCATATTTATGTCGTCAAAGAAGACCTTGCCAGGATAGTGGGCGCATGATGTGACATTTACCACTCTCGAGATTTCCCCAACTTGACCACCTTTTTTTAGAGCAGGCAACAATAAATGTGTCAAATAAAAGTGGGATAAATGGTTGACAGCCAACTGTGTCTCTACACCATCTTCAGTCAGCTTGTAATCTCCAAACATTATACCTGCATTGTTCACAAGCAAATGTATCACAGAATGTTCATTCAAAACTTGTTCAGCGAATTCTCTGACCGACTTCAATGATTGCAAATCAAGTTTGAAAGCCTTCAAATTCTGTCCATTCTCAAATGTCTCCGCCATTTCCACCGCTAGCTCTGGCCTCCTTATTCCCATAATTACAGTCACGTTTGCTTTGAGAAGGCCCCTTATGACTTCAGTGCCGATCCCGCGCGCCCCTCCGGTGATGACGGCAATTTTCTCTTTGCAATCTGGCAACACTGTCTTGTTTTTGCCGACGTTCACCCAGTCGTCGATCAGGCCGCCGACGCCCGCTCCTTGCATGTCGACGGTGTACCGGAGCTCTCTCAATATGTGCTTGAGGGGTTTGTGCCTGTTCATGTACCAGTAGACGGCGGCCGCTGCGGTCAGCACGGCCACGGACGCGATCGCGACAGACATAGCGGGGTCGTGTGATTCCGTCCGCCCGACAGAACGCCGCTTGAGCACTGACGCCTGCTTTCACTGTATTGGAAATCCTCTACGCTTTCTCTCGCCTCGCTATTTGTATTCTCGTTAAACCGTTAGTCCTGAGCTCGTTCGGTTCTGTTTGTTTATGCATAAAAATGTGTTAAAACAGCGTTATGGATTTGTCTAAATACTTTAACGCGTGTTATCTGCGTCGCTCCCTTGTCGAACTGAATCGTGACGCGGTAATCACTTCTGACGTCACTCGCGTATTATTCGATACATTTTGAGCGGATGTCACCGTGCAGGTGGTGATTGTGCAGTTCAAAAATAGATTAGTTTTGCCCAGTTTGTCTGTTTGTATTGATATTTTCTTCATTCTCACGTGGCAGTGTAAATGAGGGAAGTACACAAAAAATCTTGCGACATGTATAATTGAACGGACGGCGTGTTAAAGACTGTAGTACGCACATGCGCAGATGTACGACGCGAGCGTACTACTAGCTAAGCTAGTGGCGTGTTGTGTTTTACTGCGTTGTTTCTACAGTACTGTTCACAATGACCCGGCTATTTGTATGATACGTAGTGTATTCGCAATTTTCATGATCGCACTTGTGATAATGGCGGTACTGCAGCACTCTTTGCGTTTGTGAGCGTTTTATCTCGCGATAATTTCATAAATCTGAGTAGGTATATGTAACTCGCTCTTTTGAAATGACAGAATTATAAAAAGTTTCCACTGTAAGTACTCTCTCAGATCAGACGATCTGGTTGCGTTTATCTTTAGATCTATCTACCTATCTAATGGTTAGATGCTTTGTTGTGTCTTGGGTTTATCACAGCGGGCCCGCTCCCTGTCGACGCGACGACGCCGAGATTTTATTAAAAGGTCTTTGACCGTCCGCAGCTGCACGGTGGTGGTGCGTGGCATAACGTAACACCGTTCGTGCTTGACTGTTTGAAGTAATCTGGTGACGTCATGTTTGGAATGCCGTCGAGACGGTCAATTAAAGTACCTCGGCACCTGCCTAATCAATGGAAGCTCTATTGAAAGCGATCATTAGGTTAGGCAACTATAATTGATATTCGAAAATGAATGAACGTGTTTAACCAGAACCTTGTCATGATCGTTAGGGCAGAGCTCCCCAAACTTTATTGTCTAGACCACTTGCCATGTTTTTTGATTTTGGGTAGACCCAAATCTTTTTGGTTAAAACGTAGGATTTTTGACATTTCGTTAACTTCAAATGTGCGAGTCCGAAAACTGAATATTCTCACTTATATTAATGTTTCTGGCTTCAAATTTCAAAAAACACCGACTTCCACACAAACTTTCAAACCCTCTGTTCTTTATTTCAAACTAGCTTTTGCCCGCGACTTCGTCCGCGTGAAAGTCTTATTTTTATATCCCATACAAACTTCTACCCCCCTATTCTCCACCTTAAGGGGTGATTTCTGCGATAAAAGCTATCCTATGTCCTTTCCTGGGACTCAAACTATGTCTAAATCAGATCAGTAGTTTAGGCGTGATTGCGTAACACACAGACAGACAGAGTTACTTTCGCATTTATAATATTAGTAAGGTTGGATTGAATCACACCAATGTTAAGGGCTGAAAATGAGGACGTCTTTTAAATTATAGGCAAGCCTAGTTCTCAATGTCATGAAGAATTCAGTAGTGTATAGATTAGATGTCATGTTTCGAAATCTCAACATTTCCTCATCTGTCAATCTATGCTTCTGGCATGAACATTCGAGGTCATGTGATCTATTTTTAACCGACTTCGAAAAAGGAGGAGGTTCTATGTTCGGCTGTATCTATTTTTTTTAAAGTACATTTTAAATGTAGGTGGGCTGTCATATACCTACTGTTGATAAATACGAGTACCTAGTAGTCTGTAACTAGGTACTTATGAGGGACTGTGTTGTAATAAAGAAAAACTAGGCTGGTGTCTTTATCTATTCTGGGTGTTGTCAAAGCCCCAGTTACCTACTTAGTCAGAAAGAACATCGTTTCATATAAAGGTAAGTAATCAGAATGTAGATACATAATACATCATGATTTTGTGTCTTGTTTAGTATCATTTAATGAATGATTTATGAGGATTAGGCCGAGTTGTATTCGGCTAAAAGTAATTGACGGTAACCATATTATTTGTTGTTAAAATTATAGATAGCTACTATAATTTTTACAACAAATAACGTTAAACGAATAAACCAAGGCACAAATTATTCTAGATAGATACGAGAAAACATTAACATACGAGGCTGGATTGAATGCCGGCCGTCTTTAGAACCAATTAAGCTAAATACCGCTCAAGAATGTTTTTATTTTTCGACGTAATCTCTAATTAGCTCTATGCATTTCTTCTGGCTGTTTTCTGAAGCTTTTACTACCTATATTGGTTTTAAAAAAAAGATTCTACAAGGCCTCCAAATAGTGATTTATTGCGACTTTGACCGCTTATTTCACCAATATTTATTTCAGTTTGGAATCGGGTGAAAGTCGGATGATGTCAAATCGAGTGAATAAGCAAGATGAGGCAGTAGTTCAAAATCACAGTCACGAATTTGAGCTATGGATTCAACAGATCAGTGAACAACAACATTGTCCTGATGAAATTCTACATATTTTTTGTGTCACGTGCAGGCTACATCATTACAGCTCGTATACGTCCCCACCGAGGGGCACGAGCCTACCCTGACCAGTTATGGTAGGGCGATTAAGCCTTAGTCAAACCACGCTGGCCCAGTGCGGATTGGTTTACTTCACATACATCTTTGAATTACTTCGCAGGTGTAATGCAGGTTTTCTCACGATGTTTTCCTTCACCGTAGGAGCGTCAGATAAATGTAGGTACATATGAAATTCGTGAAACGAAAAACACATTGGTACATGGCAGGATCGATCGCGGGCCTACCGATTCTACTCGGAGCACAGTCCAGTGCCGAGGCCACAGCGCCACCGACGGCATGTAAAATTGTAAAATGTGCCAACTCATAGAGTCCGCAACACTGTCCTTTTGATTTCTGCCAGACGATATGATATGAATCTTAAGTCCGCAGAGGCGATTTTTATAAACAATAGCTACTTTCGTTCAAAACCATTAAATTCTTTGTTATTTAGGTATTTTGTAGGTTGTGCCAATTGCACGGAACAATTCCATTGTATTGAAATATGCTGAACAAATTAAACTTTGTTGCCCATTAACTACTTAGCTAGTAAACCTCTTTTCTGTAGCTAATCAAAGATCGAAATGTAAGCGACGACGGCTTGCGTGCCTTAATTAAGGCCATTTTTCAACGGCCGGTTGCACCAAGTTTTAAGTTTTACGTATAAAGTGACGTGAAAATCAACGTAAGGATGTGTTGTTCCACTTGTAAATACTAGATTAGGCTATTGTCATCCTGGAGACGTTTCTCTAAACGTAACTAAAGAAAACCCGAGATCGTACGAACTAAAATATTATGGTGTAACCGGCTGTTTGGTAAAATAATTATGGAATTACGAGTACCTTAGTTGAATACGCACTTGTGTACAGAGTGCCTTCGGCGATTTTTACCAGCCGTACGATTTTAGTGTGATTTAAGGACTCCAGAAATTAAATTATTTGCATTAATATTTTTAATAATTCAGGTGCATAGCTCAGAAATAATGTTATCGGAAACCAAAATCGCAAAGTTAATAATTTTTAATAAGTAACTCTTCTTATGCTTTTCGTATGGAATTTTATTGCATATCTGGGTTATATTGAACCTAGGAGCTTTTTCGCCGGCAGGATCCGAAACCACGAGTGCCTGTAATGCCACTTATCACTATCAGTAGATCTTCTGACCAAAGTCAAAGTTCTGTTCTATATCTATGTGTTGGGTAATAGACATTGAATGGTATTACGTATTACTTTGTTATCGCAGGCACATAACCTAATCGGTCCCTTTATCGTTTGACTCGGCACCTATGACGAACACGTTTATTCTGACAGTTTTCATTGGTCATTGGTAGTTCGTCACCCGCTTGCGGAATACAATAAACTTTAAAATGGCATAAGCCATAATCGCCCGATGACTTACATTGATCATGACATGACACCGCATGCGTTGAGTTCCCTATGCGCGTCAAGAACTAATGACTGAGTTAGCGACCAATGAAACGGAGCCTTTAATGCAGGAACACAGTAAGGGCGCTTTAACATCAATAATGTGCGAGGAAGATGTGTGCTGTGCTGAGCGATAAAACAACATTGGTTGATTTTTGACACCTCGTTTCCTTGTTTTTGTCGAGTGCAGTTCTGGAGAAGAGCTTAGCAGAGCAAGATTTTGTCATATGAAACTATTGTGCGATAGACTAAAGAGTCACGCTCTCACGTCGTTCGTCGTGGTTTTCTTCGGCTTGTGACCGGGCGTCAAGCTGACGTTTATGGTCGGGACATCTCCAACGACGGACACATATAATATCATTGTACGGCTGCCCTCTGACAGTTCGACTCGCAAGCTTCTCCGTCCTCGGCACGGTCGAGCGCTGTTTCTGCGCCCACTACCACTACTACCACACCCTCATTTAAGACCACTGTCTCAATTTCCTACACGTTATTGGCGAAAAACACCAATTATTTTACGAAGAAAAAATTAGCAGGTAAGGAAATCACATCGATACGTGATTCTTTGGTTACTGAAAACAAAAACTGCCCGTATTTTTAACATGTGAGTTAAATAACTAGCATCAAAACGTAGCAAGATGCCGCGCGCACACAATGGTCGATTCCAGTAGCCGCGTCGGCTGGGAAACCAGTTCCCGAGGCGACGAGGCGACGGCGCGCGATGCGAATGCGACCTGCCCCCTAACCATGATCGCTCAAAACAATATTAAAATCGCGCGATGGCGCCATACGCAGCAAGAGCGGTGTCTCTGTTTCGATATTGCTTGAATCTTGCTATAAGCAATCATGGTAAGGCCCCTGAGCAAGAGCACGCCCCTGTGCCACTTGACCTTGGAGTGGGCGCCGTAAGATGCGCAAGCGCATAGCACTGCCGCGTTCGATAGAACGATGGCGGAATATCTCGCGGTGCTTAAAATGAACTGTTTTTTTTAAACTACGATTATTTCCGTGCGCGATTGATTAAGAGTACGTGTCGCCGCTGCCTTACTGCCCGTGGATGTCGCAAGAGCCGACACCTCTGCGAAGAGGTAGAAAACTCCAAACAAATCCAAACACCAATCCGTCGCGACAGTGTGGTGTCGTAAGCCAATTCCACCTCATTGTCGGAGACCTGTGCACAGCAGTGGCACTTATGTGTGTTGATGCGGCGACTTTCCTATAATATAATACCTACAATAATCCATGGGTCTGATATATTTTTATTTCTGCCAGCAATATTGTACGAATTTTCGCTCCCGACGCACAACGACACAATTTTAAAAACCCCGAAAAATTGCGCAAAATCGACTACTCGCTCCACATTTTATTAGTCAGATTTTTTAATAACTGTCAAATATTTTTAGTATCTAAACTAGGCCGAGCCTGTATCTTACAATATCAATGTGTCCATGTTTCATATGTTAATATGTTTGTTTACGCTTTGTGATAGATTAAAATATACTTACATGTAACTAATAGATCAGTCCCTCTACACAAATGCCACACGCTAACTTTTCCGCAGTAAATCCGCAGAAAAAATGTACGGAGATGACATTAGCTGCGGAAAAATAACGTGAGGTGGTCACAGGCTTATGTCATTTCCATAGATTTTTTTTGCGGAATGACTGCGGAAGTGGCATTTGTCTGAGGGGCGGTACCGTAAGCGACAAAGATACAACCACTATACAATAAATCAGCCAAAAGAACATTTTTCTTATCATATTACTGTATATTTTATTTTATTAGAAGTATTTACAACGACACAATACTTCAGTAATAAGTAGTTGGTAGACAAGTGGAAAATGTCAACGATGATTTTCTAGTTTCCTATAGATGTTGTTAGATTCGTTATCATTGTTAAACTTTTGAGTACACAAAACTCCAAATTTGTAAGTATATGAGTACAAACTTGGAGTTTTGCGACATGAAACATGGATAACTAAATTCAACGCATATTTTATATGGTCGTCTGCTGGGCAGGAAGTGTCTTTATGCCTTGGTACTTAATCACGCTGGCCGGACGGTGAGAAACAGCGTCATCACGAAATCAGAGGAAACGCGCTATGGAGTAATTCTACAAGGCTCTTTAGAGACACCGCAGATTTACGATTTAAAGTTGACCGACTAAATCGCAGAGAATATCAATAGACATAGCGATGTATTGGAGCTCGCACATCATATCCAACCAAATTGTCCAACTAAATAATCTGACACCGATCTCATCAGAATCGAGATTCCCTTCCGATTACGTGCAATTGTAGTAAAGAGGGCCGATTAAATTGTAAAAGTACACAATTTAGTTGTTCGATAGTTGGCCAACTTAAAATTGTAAGTGAGCGGGCTGTCTTATATTCTCTTTTTCAAGTACCTACCACGGCTTAAAAATCACGCAAGTCTCCATAAGAATTCACAGCCCTCGGTAACACCTTACACCGGACGTAACTTGATGCGTGTGAGTTTACCGCTCACTTGAGTGCTGATCGATAAAAAATACGGAAAAAAAGTTTCCCTAGAACCGCATCTGTTGCTCGTTTGAGGGAAAAATCATTCAAGGGCAATCGTAAAGAAATTCCACAAAACCGCCTCGCGCCAGTTCGATGCCGGTTTTGACAGAGATGACAAAGGCGCTATTTTTTGTCGTCCAAAAATGTCTGAAAGGAAATAGCGTTACCTACTTGAAATCGGAGCGTTGTTATTTTATGGATCCTCGCATAACTATTTCGGGGTTTTATAAACTTGGTAAACATTCACTTTTGTGATGGAGTCTCTTCAACTTTAGCCATGTTTAATTCTAATACATTGTAACTATTTGCTTAGTCTATATTTATTCTAAACGCAATTAAATTTTCATGCTGCTGCAATGAAGTTGCGACCTTCATGATTAACTTCTTGGAATACTTACATCAAATGTCGTGTTTCTAATAGTTCTGAAACTCGATCTTTTTATACGATTATTCAAGGCGTGACCTCAGTCACCGCCATCAAATTATTTATTAAGTTCGTTACTGTACACCATTATCTTTTTATTAAGATTCTCGTGTGTCACAGTGTTTGTAACCGAACTCCTTCGAAACAGATTGACCGATTACTATGAAATTTTTTGTGTATATTCGGTAGGTCTGAGAATAGGTCGTAAACTATTTTTTATAGCCCTAGTTGATAAGGGTTTTTTTACAATTATGATGGCGAAACGTAGTTTGCGGGCACAGCTAGTCTAATATATAAAATTCTCGTGTCACAGTGTTTGTAACCGAACTCCGAAACGGCTTTTTATGAATTTTTATGATTTTTTTTGTGTATATTCGGTAGGTCTGAGAATAGGTCGAAAACTATTTTTATACCCCTAGGTGATAAGGGGTTTAATTCGACAATTATTACATATGGCGAAACGTAGTTCGCGGGCACAGCTATTATAGTAAGATACTCTTTACTGCCATGTGGTAAATAATGTTTTTCCTCAGGTGTCAAAGTATAGGAATAATAGAATCATTCGTTCGTATAATTTTGTTCTATTTCACAATTTCGAAATCGTAATCAAATTTTTTCATAAATACTCATGCACCATTGTATGGGGTTTGGGTACCATGGAGACTATTGCTATTGTGACTAAACGAATGACTAATGCATATCGTCCGGATTCATTCTTTGTTAACTTCCAACTGAATTCCTTTGATATGGAGTTACGGGGGCCATAAAGAGTGTTCGACATTTATGCGAGTGTGCTTTATTTTTTCTTTGTGTAAGAATGCACGTATGTGAATGTGATGGTCTCAGAAATTTTGTAATTCTGTACATAGTTAAGACTCAAGGGACGCGACTAATTACTAGGTTAACTGGATACGTTTACTTTTGTTATTCTTAAATCTTTTTAAACACAATTTTTCAGTGTCGTACTTTTATATTCATGTATTTGTTAAGCTTCCCAAAGCCCCGATGATCTAAACTTCATGGTAGCCAATCTCGGAGACTTCTTGTACAAACACAATCGATCTTATCAAAGTATAAGGGTCAATGCGCGGCGAAACCTATTTCTGTTATGATTTTAATTTAAGTACAACATTGCTGTGTCCTCGTTTTGAGATTGCGTACAATAGAGGTAAGATTCAATTAGAGACACGATTCTACCTTTTTCTGTGGCTTTGTTCAATTCGAACGACTGCGTGGATTCTTCTTACATTGTTGTCGAGTTTAATTCTACCTGTAAACAAAGTTTAATCCTTTTTAATTTTGCGTTGTGAGGAGGAGGAAAAATTTTATGCAAAATCAAACTTGATCTTTTATCCTTGTTCTCGTTTGAAACTACATACAATGGTTAGTGATCGTGAATATTTTGAATTCTGCCAGTAGATTAAAAAAAAACATAATTTACGATCCAATTTAATATTAATAATAAACGTTTGACCTTTGACTGAAACGCATATGCGCTTGTTTGATAACGCTAATTGACGCAAGCTTCGTAAGTGTTCAATTTTAAGATGTGGAGAAATAATAGCGTTGTCTCATCCGTGAGTAATGCTTGACTCACTTAGAAAAATATGTTTATCGCAGCGGAAGTTTATTGTATGTCGTTCAAAGAGCCCATATTGTACTCAAATATCGTACAGAATGAAAGCAAACAGTAACCTTTGAACCGCGGCTCATCCACTACGTACACACGTGAACTCATCCACTAGCTGTGTCCGCGAAGTCCACGAACTACGTTTGGCTTATATTTTTGGATGGAAAGTTCTCAGCTTCCTGTGGGAATTTTGAAAAATCCTTCCTTACTGGGTGCCTACATAAGCCAACGAACGGCTTTACATTGACACCTTAGTCCAGGGGCTCCCAAACTTTTCCAAGTTGTGGCACACTTAGAAAATTTAAATTTTCTCAAGGCACCCTAGTCATTTCTTTCTATTTTTTTTATTTTTGTTGTACCTTTTTTGGAATTTGGCTTTTTAGCACAGATATTAGGGGCGTCTCGCGGCACCCCTGATCTCTTTCCGTGGCACCCACTTTGGAAACCTCTGCCTTAGTCAGTCACTCACCAAAGCCTTTTATGAATTCCGATTATTGTAGCAAGAATTCAACTGCCTCAGCGATCCAGTGGTTACAACTAACTAGGTCAGATTTGAAGGTTAGAGTTTCGATTCCCTATGAACCAGAAGTTTTTCTGTTTGATTTTGTCGGCTGTAGGATTGGGAGCCTGAGCTCACCTGGCTCTCAAAATCGGGACGGGACGTTCCGCCCAAATCGGGACACCTGGGAACCCTAAGTACGAATGCAAATTTTGTGTCAGTGAAATAAAAACATTTTTGAAATCAAATCAAATTAAATCATTTCAAAAATGGAAACACTGACTGCTGTCTTCAAGCGACTATTAAGTTAGCTGTGCTCTGCGCTTTGAAATACGACGGCAACGTGAAAGCTTTGATTATAATCAAAGCGAGAAAGAAGTTTTTAATGGAGCGAGCGAGAGGAAAGGTACGCCATTTATACAGGAACGGATCTCCAATTTCCTGTAGACCTCTCGACGTTATAGAAGCTGTCACAGTTTACGAGAGTGCAGTTTTGCAACGGAGCGGACACGATGACAACTTGGTGACAGTCGCCGTGTGACAATAAAACAAGGAGTTGAATTGCTCTGGGTCTCTTTATATTTGTCACTTTGCATTCTCTCTAGGATGAGTAAAGTCTACTTTGGCTTTACAGAGTAAAAAGAGATCAGTACAGTTTATTTTCCTTTTGGCTTGGATAAGTCCTCGGCTGGCCCATGGCATCAACACGGTATGTTGATGACGCAGGATCGATTCCTGTTTCAGGTTTTTTTTCTTATACTGATTTAGTCATTATTTTGGGTCTTTGAAATAGGCTTGAATAAGCACTTTGTAGGTCGGTTACATGAGGTCGGCTATTTAGCGTGTATTCTCTCTTCCGCACTACAATCTTAGCATTTTTGAACCCAACTTCCATCTACCATCAGGTGGGCTGGAGTCTATTGCTAGGCCCATTACCTAAACAATAATTGGCACTGCTCTGAGGATGGATTTTTAATGAATAAAAAAACATCCTTTATAACTTACCCGATTCCATCTAGAATACGCCTATTGCTGGGCAGGCAGGCCTTTCGCGGGGTTATGGGGAATGCCAGAGCTTCGTTGGCTAGCAGAGTCACCTGGGTTACATCAACAAGTTCTCGATTTGATTTCAAGAGTAACTTAGCGTCTATCACATGTCTATCACTTCTCACAACGAGCCACGACCACGATTAACTTGCAAGTAATTATTGAAGTACATGATTACATAAATATTATAATGCCTTCCGTGCGAACACGGAACATAGTTGAGTATTTAAACTCAACACCTACTTCCCCTCTTTTTTGTGCACCGCCGTTTCTCGTATACTGTAGTTCGGTGAGAATATATTAGGTTGGGGAAAAAGTCTTTTCGCATTATAGTATGTATAAACTTGTAATAAAATCTCTTTGGCTATACTATTTGTATCTGGCTGGTTTTGGTATCATTGAAAGTTTAAATTTTAAAGAACATAATTCCAAATTCAAATTAGGAAAATGTGTGATTTTCATTTGTTTTTCGTACCGCCAAGATGAGTGAATCTAATGAAGAAATTCGATACATTTTAAAATTTTACTACAAAAAAGGTAAAAATGCAACGCAAGCCGCGAAAAAAATTTGCGATGTTTATGGACCTAGTGCAGTGTCTGTGAGAGTAGCACAAATTTGATTTAAGCGTTTTCAATCCGGAAATTTTGATGTCAAAGATGCACGTCGCTCTGGTCGCCCTATTACAGATAAAATGGATGCCATTTTTGAAAAAGTGGAGCAAGATCGGCATGTCAGTAGTTACGACGTAGCTGAAGAACTGGGAATTGACCACAAAACAGTTTTGGCGCATTTGAAAAAAACTGGGTACACAAAAAAGCTCGACATTTGGGTACCTCACGAGCTCACTGAAAGAAACCTAATGAACCGTGTACTCATTTGTGATTCTTTATTACGACGTAATGAAACCGAACCATTTTTGAAGAAGCTGATAACTGGTGATGAAAAGTGGATCACGTACGACAAGAACGTGCGAAAAAGGTCGTGGTCAAAGGCCGGTCAGGCTTCACAGACTGTGGCGAAACCCGGGTTAACTCGCAACAAGGTGATGCTGTGTGTGTGGTGGGATTGGAAGGGCATTATTCATTATGAGCTGTTACCACCAGGCAGAACCATCGATTCTGAACTCTACTGCGAACAACTGATGAGATTAAAGCAAGAAGTTGAGAGAAAGCGGCCGGAATTAATCAACAGAAGGGGTGTGGTTTTTCATCATGATAACGCTAGACCTCCAACATCTTTAGCCACTCAGCAAAAATTAAGAGAGTTTGGCTGGGAGGTGTTAATGCATCCGCCGTATAGTCCTGACCTTGCACCTTCAGATTTCCACCTGTTTCGGTCTCTTCAGAATTCTTTAGGCAGTGTCAGGTTAACATCACGAGAGGACTGCCAAAACCACTTGTCGCGGTATTTTGACCAGAAGTCCCAAAATTTCTATAGCAATGGGATCATGTCCCTACCTACAAGATGGCAAAAAGTTATCGAACAAAATGGTACCTACATACTTTAGTTAAATGTAAATAAACTATATTAAAAAATGTTTTGAATTTTCTTAAAAAATGCGAAGAAACTTTTTCCCCAACCTATTATTTTGCGCTGTGGTATGGCTGTACTGTTTTTGGATGTCAATAGGTCAAGGCACTTAAGTCGTTGGCGGTTCGTTTACATTGTGTGACGTGTATCTTTTCGGTTATACTATGTTTGTATTGTATATATGTCGATCATGTAAAGGTTGATTCGATGTTTTGTTGTATATTGGGTTCCGACAAGAATTGCTTACTTTTTGACGTGGTGTCAGTTTATTAATAAATCTATATATAAATAAAAATGAATCCCTATTTCCCTTGGTTACGCGTCATAACTTGAGAACGACTTTAGTGATTTCATTCATCTTTTCCTAAAAGTTTTCCAATACTATGTATGTACATAGAAGGTTCTTGCGGATGTGGGTTTGACAGTTCGGTCGGGTGCTTTTGACCGAACGAAGTTCCCATGGACAGCTAGTAGATAATAATTATTAATGATATTCTTACTAGTTTACAGTGGCATAACGTGGTGTGGGATGGCGCATAATGCTACGGGGCCCAGTCAGAAGGGGCCCCGGATTGAAATCCCTGAGCATGCATTCAATGCTTTGTTTTTGTTTCAATGTTGTATTCAATTAGGTAAATAAATTAAGGGTTCTTACTAAAAATGGTGCAGCTGTTTTTGCCACTCCATTTATAAATATGGAAAATGTAATGCTTAGTAGTCTTCTGATTAATAAATATGAGGTAGTAAGGGGATAGAAGTAATTATACACTTTAATTTCCAAAATATTATCCCGTAGACTTGTTTTTTTTACTTTGGAGCAAAATGTCGCTTCTTAAGATTTGAGGTCAAGTGGAATTATCAAACGTGAAACTTGACGCACCCGACAGCTGGGTGTTCCGTCCGTGACGCTCGAAATTAATATAGGCAATGATATATTATTATGTATGACATACAAAAGTGGTAGATAATATAAGCGAACGTAGTGAAGTCTCCAAAAAGTCCTAATTAGTACTTATCGTCAGTCTGCGTCAAAGCTTATTGTCAGACTTGTGGTATTGATTATATTAAAGACTACAAAACATACATACAAACATACAGGTCAAACTGAGAACCTCTTTTTTTTGAAGTCAGCTAAAAAGGCTTTTTATTCTGTATTCTTATTTGGTTTTGTATTCACCTACCAACCTTTTTTTTACAAAAAAACGGACAAGTTCTCTCTAATATTTGATTCGAACCCAGACGCACTATCACCGCAAGAAGGTTAAACTTACGATTAAAGTTTCTAATTTCGTGTAATATCTCTCTCTACTTCACTGAGCCAATTTGTTCTATGTCTCGTGATATCAAGGACATCAAAACGCTTTCCCCTTTCGACTTTGACGTCACTCGCCCAGAAGTGATTGGTGTAGAAATTTAATATCGCTATAATTATAACCCATTAACCTATGTAGACCTTGGTAGAGTAGTTATGTAGTCCGTCTCTATATGGTCTCTATTGGATGTTAGGTGTTTGATTCTGCATGTGGGCGAAAGTTTTTCTGCCCGTTTGGCTACCGTCATCTCACTTAAGGCTCGCCATAATAACAATATAAGAACTTTAAGAACTGATCTAACCTAGTTCCCATGAGATTGTAGCATGCTAATCACTTTAACTGTAGCACAGGAAGGCATTAGCCGGTACTTATATAGCAAAAAAATATCCTAATTTAAGTACCAGTAGAAATATTGTACTTCATGATTTTGTGGATCATGTTTACTTTTTGCAATAAGTCTGTTCCTTGTGTTATGTGGTGGTTCATATAAATTACTGTTATTATTTTTAGTTTGTTATAATTAAACATTAACAACGGTGTCGATACACGAAACAAAAGTGAGAGCTAGTTTTCGCGAACCGCGAGGCTCTTGTGTACTACAATGGTGTTTTGGCGTACGCTGAACATTGCGGTGAGGTGAAAGTGGTCGTGGTGTGGCCCAGCGCTGCACCAGACCAGTCGGCTCAGCTAATCTGCGGAAGTTACGAGAATATCAGATCAGCCTTCGTTTAATAGCGGCGAAAATTGAGGGTGTACGTAATAGGTTTTGGCATGACTCGGACTCGGATACAGGTACTTTGCGTTGGTGTAGTCGACCAAGAAGGTGGTTTACCTACCACCTAAAGGTCGAAATACGGTTGTGCGTACGGTTACTAAGGCTACCATGACGGTGTTTTGTTTATACGCGAAGTATTGTCAAAGGGGTGAAACACCTTCTTGGTTGACCTGAGCCAAATTTCAAGTGTATTGGTATAACATTTGAAATTTGGAAAGTCCTTGGTGAAGATTTTTACCTTTAATATGTCAATTTCTACTACTCGTATTATCATCATTTCATCAAAATTAACAGGCAATCGTACAGGCCTTTTTTCCATACAAGCGTAGTCCCCTGTTTCCTTCCTGGATAATGGCACTAGTTGCTCTATTTTTTCCAATAAAAACAATGGCCACAATAAGCATGTTCCTATGTTTTCCTTTTTGTAATAAGTTAATTATTAAAAGAGATTTTAAACATTCAAAAACCTAAAAAATCGGAGACCTAATATTCTGTTGTATTCAAAAGTCCAGCAAACAAATTGAACAAGATTATATGAAAAAAGCAAAACATAGGAAGACAGAAAAAGCCTTGCTTTAATTTTTAACGCAAAAAGTAATTAAATCGGTCAATTTTTTGCGGAGAAATCAGGGGACTACGAAACTTATATTTTGTGTACTTTTCATAGGTATTTTCGGTCCAAGCTGCAGTTGTCCCTTTCGCGCTTAGTTCAGTTGTTCGGACACACAGCGCGACAGCAATACATTTTACAAATACCTATTTTTGAATACTCTCGACCTTGGTGTTTCCTCTTAAATACATACCTCAAATTCTCCAGCGTCTGAATATATGACACACTAAAGTCTGTAATACTCGCCAAAGTTCCAAAAGATCTAATTTCGAATCATTCATTTGGCGTCGAGCGTCGTCTTCGAGTCGATTACGACTGATTTTCGTTTCGTTTTCGACGGCAATGAAAATAATATGGATTTCTGTGGCAATAAAATGAAACGATAGTCTATACATATCGTAAACATCAGACTAATGATTCCATAATAGGGCCCACCACCTGTAAGTTCTGAAATGCGAGATTTAAATTCTATGCAGTGCGTTTCCCCGTTCGCTTAATTCAATCTGGTCGATTGGAGATTGTGGTCGCTGTGAGTGAGTGCAAACTACTCGTACATCTGGCTCCGGCTCCGACATGGGAAATACTAGCGGCAATTATCTTGACTCGTATACGGTGATCGCTATCAATTTGTTAGCAGCAGGGATCAGTTCTTAGGCTTAATGGATGCCGAGTGCGTGAGCGTATTCTGCATCTTAAATTAGCTGCGGTCGTACTGGTAAGAGCCCCTTCCCAAGTAACATTTTAGGTTCTAGAATGGTTTTGAAAAGGTTCTAGAACCTATATATGGATATCTGCTACTAAGTCTTAATAGACTCAATATTGTTATATTAACCTTATAATAACCCCCTGAGTGCAAAAAGGGCCCACGTTTTAGAACCTTTCTGAGAGCTACAGCAAAACCTATAGTTTAAATCACAATACCTTTATTTAAGGTTAATATAACCTTCTAAAATGTTGTTGGATGTATCTTTATGATAACTTAAAACCGTTTTTAGACACGAATAAATGCTTTTCCGAGACTCCCAGGTTTTAAAATGTTTCTATTTAAGATTTTTTACACAGAAACAAGTGCATTTCAAATCTTTATTTATAATGGCGATTCCTTGTTTTAAAATGGCGAGATAAGGTAAGTATTGTATTCATAAAAATAATAAGTAGCTTGCTGACGTCAGAAAAATTAAAAAATGCTGCGACTGGCACTTTATTGTAAAACTTCATGATAATAGAGCTGTATGCGAGGTGGGCCCTTCGTAAGTTAAAATTCTGAAGATATTTTAATAAAATAAAAATTATAAAATACGATAGTTGGTGATAAATCGCATTAGAAATGAAACTTCTATCCATCTAAAACATACATTTTAAATATTAGCACACATTACTTAATTTTGCCTTATTTAATTTTTCAAAATATTGCTTTTTGTTCCGATAGATTTTTTATTTCAATAAAAAATATGGCTGCCGTTAGGAAATTACTAGAAAGAATTTAAATTAACCTTTTCAGAACTGTAACAGCTAAAAGCTAATTATGTTTGCCAAAATAAGATCTAAAGATTATCTGGCGGAGCTAGTTAAAACTAATAGGCTATTTTTGCAGTTGCTTAAAACTCGCGGAGATAACTGAAATTTTTTGAGGATGTTTCTTAAGCTTTAAAATATTCTCGTAGGACTTAAATCATGCCGTAAGCTTATACAATAGCATTACTGGTTTGGGTTTTAACCACATAATCCTAATTTGTTTGTCTAGATAACTCTAATATAGCCTAAAGGTTTCATGTAGGTTTTAGAAATGACTTATAGGTGATTTTAAAATTCCATAACTTTATAGCTGTATATAAGTTAAAAAATTAACCTTTAGATCTCACTTTAGTATAATGCTAGCTTTTCTAGAACTGAATCAGGAGTCTACGACAACTTTAAGATCTTAGGACTATATGCTTCTAAAACCTAAGTAAAATTAACGTTAATTTAAACTCTTGTCAGCGGTTCCAAGGTTGCAATAATAGTCAATTAGTTTTAGGACTTATTAATCTTTCTGAAATACTAAATACGACCAGATAGCAAAACGTTAACCTTTTTATGACTTTTTTAAAACCTTGAGGTAAAGTTTACAACCGAGACCCGAAAAAAATGTTACTTGGGTTATCTACTGCTATTTGTATCCGAATGTCGATAGTTACGTATGTTCTTTTTCAACGCTTTCTATAAGACTGGCCGCACAAATACGTTTTCCGTATTTGATTTGCGAACACGAAATACCATGAACCGAGCGCAGACGTTCGTTGTATCCCATTCGGGATTTCTAACATTCAAAGTTTCAAACTAAACGTACGTACGGAATGTGTTCCGTTCGGAATAAAAAAGAGCGTGTGCGGCAGTCTAATGTATTTTGCATTGATTTGATGCATTTGGAAAACGAATTCGGAAATCGAATGCGGAAAACGTATTTATGCGGCCAGCCTAAATGTGTCGAAATCAAAATCGAAAATCTTTATTCAATGTAGACCTTTACAGGCAATTATAGGCTTTATCAATACCATCACGTCTAAAATTTACTTTTATTTATTCTTGGTATGTATACATACACCCCGAAGATAATTAAGATGTATACAAAACAGACAAATGGGAAATTAAGTTGATCATACACACATATGTTCGGAAGTTGTAAGATTATCAATGCATTTATTGCCTTATTGCAATATCTATCTGTCGTAATGTGCAAATTCTTTATGCCAATAAAGTGACCTGCACGAATCCACTAATTGTGTAGGAACTAATCAATTTATAATAATTAAATTGTGATCGCTCTTACAATTAATTATGACTGTCAAGATTTGATTATGAGAGGTAAGTACTGCGGTGATTGATTTTTATTTGAACGTAAT
This sequence comes from Schoenobius gigantellus, assembly GCA_963935595.1. NCBI lineage: Eukaryota > Metazoa > Arthropoda > Insecta > Lepidoptera > Crambidae > Schoenobius > Schoenobius gigantellus. The sequence continues at coordinate 4,622,602 of OZ012555.1, read as the reverse complement.
ACATTTTTTGTTTTTTTGGGGTTCCGCACCCAAAAAGGAAAAAAACGGAACCCTTAAAAATTTGACTATGAGAAGTACTGCTGTGATTTAATTTTATTTGAACGTAATGCATTTTTAATGTTTTTTTGGGGCTCCGCACCTCAAAAAGGAAAATACGGAACCCTTCTAGGATCACTCGGTTGTCCGTCTGTCTGTTAAGGCCATTTTTCTCGGGAACGCGTAGAGATATTACGCATAAAAATTATAATTGTAAGTCGTCGCGATCAAGAGATATGACAGTTTTTGTCGCATATTGTCGCTATTTTTGCGATTCCACAAGGGAATCAAAACCTATACAGGGTACTTGTCGTTGATTTGGAATCAGGAAATTTGGCAAGAAGTAAGTTCTCATGGCATATTTTAAGGAAGAAATCGAAAAACCGTAAATGTGTACATAATTAAAAACTTATCCTACAACTTAGACTAGCTGTGCCCGCGAACTACGTTTCGCTATATATTATTTTACCGTTTTTGCAACATTTTTCATTGATGCTCAGCTCCTATTAGTCGTAGCGTGATGTTATATTAAAAGCCTAAAGCCTTCCCCGATAAATTGACTCATCATCATCATCACAGCCCATACACGTCCCCACCGAGGGGCTCGAGCCTACCCTATATTAGGGTGATTAGGCCTTAGTCAACCACGCTGGCCCAGTGCGGATTGGTCGACTTCACATACACCATTGAATTTCTTCGCAGATGTATGCAGGTTGCCTCACGATGTTTTCCTTCACCGTAGGAGCGTCAGACAAATGTACATATGAAATTCGAAACGAAAAACACATTGGTACATGGCGGGTCTCGAACCTCGACCCCCCGATTGGAAGGCAAGTGCCGAGTCCACTGCGCCACCGACGCTCGATAAATTGACTATCCAACACAAAATATTTTTTTCAAATTAAATCAGTAGTACCTGAGATGAGCGCATTCAACCAAACGAACAAACAATCAAACAAACTCTTCCAGCTGTATATTATTCAAACTCAAACTCAAAACTCAAAAATCTTTATTCAATATAGACCTTTACAGGCACTTATTGACGTAAAAAAAAAAACATAAAAATATAAAAATCTTCAACCAAGAATCTAATTAACTAAATTATTTAATCCTTGTATGTACACACACCCCAACCATTATTAAGATGTGTGCAAATACAAGTCAAATGAAAAAAAAAAATTGACTCTACACCTGTTCGGAAATTGGGAGAGCCTTCTCGAGAAGAACAGGCAAGAAACTCGGAAGGTCTTGTATTTTTTTTGTCTCCTCTTTTAAAATGCCAACATTACAATATTATATTTCACAAACATTTTTTAAGTCGGTGTGAGTGGAACAGTTACTCGAATGAAATTTATCCTATTATCACAAAGTGTTAACACCCTTTGAACGTCAATTATCACATTTTTTGTCAATCCCAAGCAGTTTTATCTGTCATATAATCAGACACTTTATAATATGCTTTTTTCATAAGTGCGCCCTTGATAGTGACTTTAAATTTATTCAAGTTAAGTGCTTTAATATTATTTGGGATTTTATTGTAGAAACGTACACAAAGGCCTTTGAAAGAATTATTAATTTTTTTAAGCCGAGTATTTGGTAACGCTAACATATTCTTTTGCCTAGTATTTACTGAATGAATATCACTGTTTTTACAAAACGAATGTATATTTTTATGAACATATACTATATTCTCGTAAATATATTGCGACGCGACGGTCATAATACCAATTTCTTTAAATTTTTCTCTCAAAGAGTCTCTTATTTTAAGGTTATAAATAGCACGAATAGCCCTTTTTTGCAGCACAAAAACAGTCTGAATGTCGGCAGCATTTCCCCACAGCAAAATGCCATACGACATCACACTATGAAAATAGGCAAAGTATACAAGTCTTGCTGTATCAACATCAGTCAGCTGACGTATTTTCCATACAGCGTAGGCTGCAGAACTAAGTCTCTTCGACAATTTATCAATATGTGGGCCCCACTGAAGCTTTGAATCTAAAGTAATACCAAGAAATACTACGGTATCCACAAGGTCCACATTTTTATGCTTTATGTTAACAGTGGTGTGAACCTCTTTAACATTGGGTAAAACAAATTTTATACATTTAGTTTTCCCTTCATTGAGGCACAAGTTATTCGCATTAAACCAGTAAACTATTCTTGAGATAGATCTATTTACATCGTCATAAATTTGCAATCGTCTTTTAATTTTAAACATAAGTGAAGTATCATCTGCAAATAATACAATCTCATGTCTGTCTTGTACAAAAGCAGGCAAGTCATTTATATATATTAAAAATAGAAAAGGACCAAGAATTGAACCCTGCGGAACTCCCATTTTAACCGAGGCGCACTGGGACCTCTCCCCGTTGACGTCTACTTTCTGAATCCTCTCAGTCAAATAGGAGACGAGTAGATCCAGAACAGTGTCGCGAAATCCATAGTAGTGTAATTTCCTGATCAGGGTGTCATGATGAACGCAATCAAACGCCTTGGACAAGTCACAAAAAACGCCCAGCGCATCATGTGAGTCCTCCCAGGCTTCATATATATTTTGTATTAACTCAACACCAGCATCAGTTGTTGAGCGACCCTTTCTAAAACCAAATTGTTTACAGTGTAGAAGATTATTTCTGTTAAAAAAGCTTTGCATTTGTTCCAACATTATTTTTTCAAAGATTTTGCTAAAAGTAGGTAGCACAGAGATAGGTCTAAAATTATTGGGGTCTGATGTGCTACCAGATTTGTGTAATGGAATAATTTTACTCAGTTTCATTAGATCAGGAAACACACCACAGTCAATGCAATCATTAAAAATACTAGCAAGTATTGGAGCTATTGTTTCTATTACAGATTGGGAAACATCTACAGAGTTGCCTCACAGATCCACGGTTTTCTTTTTATTCAGCGTTTTAAATGACTTTATTAAATCATTTGCACAAATATGGGCAAATTTAAATTTATCATCACAAGTTTTAACATGATCTTTTAGAATAGATTCGGCTACAGTGGGGGAGGAATCCAAAGATTTTGTGATTGAAACTGGAATGTCAGTAAAGAATTTTTCAAATTCTGTAGCTACCTCAATATCTACTGTAACTTTCTTATTTTCAATATTTAAACAAAAATTTTTGTTATTAGTTTTTACTCTTCCGGTTTCATTATTAATAATGTTCCATGTCGTTTTAATTTTGTCACTACTATTTTTTATTTTAGAGCTTAAATAATTGGACTTTGCAAATTTACAAACTTTTTTAAATACTTTGGAATAAGTTTTTACATACAATTTAAATTGATCACTAGTATTTAATGAACGCTCATTGTAAAGTTCATAAAGTTTTATTCTGCTTTTGTGAATACCTGGTGTGGCCCATTCACTAAAAGCTAATCTACCATTGACTGATATGGTTTTTGGAACAAAGATATATTTAAATTCACAACAAAATGTGTTAAAAAAGTTTTCATACAATTTATTTGGGTCTTCGTCATAATCAATATACTTTAAATTAATACCAAGATTATTATTGAAACGCTCCAAGCGGCCAGCAGACTTTGGTACAACAGTGATATTCTTTTTCGCCATAAGCTTACATTTGTAAGGTATAGTAACAAATTGACCAGAGTGGTCAGATTCTAAGTTATTAAAAACATTTTGTGCTAATGGTTCTTTGTCAGTATAAATATTATCAATGCATGTGGCAGAAAACTCAGTAATTCGTGTTGGCTCCAGAAATAAGTTTTTAAGATTATATGACTGAAACAAATTTTTAATTCTCATACATAAACTAGAGTTTTCTAATAAGTTAATATTAAAATCTCCACAGACTAATATTTGTTTGCCTTGCTTACAGACTTTATTTAAAACTTCATCCATTATATTTTCAAAGTGGTCATACAATCCCGAAGGAGGCCTGTATACGCTCACTACAATAATTTGGTCCAACTCTACGCAGGCAATTTCTATTGTTCGTTCAACTGAGAGGTTCACAATATCTTTACGATCTTTATATTTAAGCTTTTTATTTAATATGATTAATGAGCCACCGCGAATTGCATTTTCTCGACTGAACGAACTACCAACCTGGTGGTTGCTAAAATTAAACATGAGCTTTTAAGCCAATGTTCGGTTATACAAAAAATGTCTACTTTACTACTGTTCATGAATAACTCAACTTCCAGATCTTTGCCCATCATTCCTTGCATGTTCTGGTGCACCAGGTTGATAAAATTTACATGTTTATTATATTCAAATGGGTCTTCCAGTACATTATCTAATAAACAATTTTCATTTTGTTCTTTATTTAACATTATGCAAGAGGATTTCTCTATTGTTTCAATACCTAATTTAAAGACTTACTAACTAATACATCAGTAATATTACTGACAGTCATCCTACTTCTACGTTGCTCAATAGGAGCAATTTTTGTAGCCAAGTTCTTGGCTGAGATATAAAAATAATATGATAGCGATTTTGCTATTCGTCTCTTATAATAATTTGATAGACAATATCTATTATCTTTAGTCAAATACAATCTATTTACATAATTATTGATGTCAATTAAATGAAATTTATTATTATGACATAAGGTACTTAACTTTAAATTCAATTTATATCTTACACTATTTTCCTCTTGTGACAAGTTGTTGTAATAAGGTAATGTGAACAAAATAATTTTTTGTACATTTAAATTATTTAATTTATTTAAATAATGAGTCAGGACTTTTTTGTTCACATTACCTCTATTTGCAATAAATAACAACAATGTAGTAGGCTGGTTAAATTCACATTCGATCACTTTTTTTAGTATGTTGCAGTACGAAGCACCAGGCATGCAATAGTTCATTATTGAATGTCCCATGTTTGTTAGAAGTTGGCCCATACCTATGCCAATGTCATCACTAAACATAACAATATTGTCACTTGTCACCACTGAAGTCTGTAGTAACTGTGCATAGTCAGCTGCTGGTGGCTGAGATACCATGTTGAGAGCAGGACACGCATGATCAGGCACAACATTATAAATTATTTGGCTATCCAATGTTAAGCTATCGTTAGTGGAACTTAAGGAGTGTTTGTCCAGTAAGGTCTGATATCTGTCTTCATTAAATTGACAAAGTGTAGCTAGCTCTGTGACTGATTGGATATGCTCCTTAATTTCATTTTGAGCATTGTAATAATTTTTTGTCATATTTGCTAAAGAATTTTGCAAGTTATTAATGACATTATTTAATTCTTGTATGTCCCTTTCATACATGTTTCTGCTCTCTCTCAATTTTGAGTCAAACATGTCCAACGAATCTATTAAGCAAGCACGCTGCTTTCGTAATTTAATATTACTTTTAAAAGAGTTATGATTCTTAATAAATTTTTGTTTCTTCTTAATTAATTTATTAATTTTAACATATTTTTTGAGTTTATTTTTACTACTGAAATGAAAAGGTATGGACTTATCTGATGTACCCGAATACTGCTGTGTGAGATTATGTCCACCAGGAGATGGCATTAGCTCCTCAAAAAGACTATGGGTTTGTATAATTTCACTATTTTGCATAGATTGTTCAAGTTTACCGATTTTTCCATTTGCATCACTCAGCTCCCGTTCCAGTTTGGAGATTTTATTCAGTGCTGCCTCATACATACTATTGCACAGAGTAAGGTCATTGATGTGGTCTTGTAACTGGTGCCGCTCCTCTAAGACTTCTTGAAATTTGGCATCAAGCGCTGAGAGCTCACTTTTGAGAGTGGTGTTTCTGTCGATGATCTTTTTTATCTCATCTTCACTGTCATCGCGTTCCTGTAGTAGCCGTTCATGGGAATCCTTTAGGGTTTTTAATTCCAATACAGCCTGTCTGAGCTTTGCCTCAGTGTTTTGTGCAGCAGCTTTACGGGTCAACATTTTGCTATTTCAGCAAAGAAAACCTAAAAATGTACAAATACCTTTAAGTTCAAGTATAAACTGTGCAAAGAAATAGGGATGCAAAAAAAACATAGAGAAATCAAGACTATTGAAAGTTAGAAAAGGAAAAAGAAAAAAAAAACGACAAAAAATAACTAGGACTTTTTAGCAATAGAATCTAGGGTTAGATAGAACAATGAAATCAGTTTATACTATGAAACTATGAAAAGTCACTTTTTAGCCTATTTTTAATAATTAGTTAAAATGTAACATATCAGTTCCCAGTTTGTCACAGCCGCTGAGCACTGTATATAATCACAAATTACATTTGTAAGGTATAGTAAGTCACCGTTATCCTATTTGTATTAGAATTATTAAGGAAAAAAAACTTCATGAATAAACTACTATCTAAATTAAAGTATGATTGAAAATTATAATGGTTACCCAAAAAAATATAAATTATAATATATTATATGTACTATATTGTTATACTAATAAAGTTTTCAGCAGAAAAATATCTGTACAGTGTGTAGAGGGTGCTATGTCTGAGGCTGTAGGCGTTGACAAGTCTCAACTTTAACTTCCACTTTATGTCAAGTTAAGAGAGACACAACTTAGCCAAAGTGTGATACTGGACGTGTCTCACTCTACGTGAGAATTGTTAAGAGTTAATTTACTAAGTACTTAATAAAATTTGTTTGAAATGTAGGTATAAAAACATTTGACCAATGTCACTATAATGTCTGAACTAAAGCTGAACCCTATTTTCACTGTATGTAAAGTGAAACAATCAACGTGTAACAGAAAATTGAATGTTCTAAGGTAAAACTGGATAAATCTCAATAGCTTTTAATAATATGTGTGCTGCCTATGTTGGAGAGTAAGATAGGTGCCTATGTTCTAAGATTTGCCTAAATGAGGAATGAATGTGTAATAATAAATACAATACTCCCCCGGTTTATGTATGAGTAGGTAATCCGTCAATCACCAAAACTGCCGTCACTGATTAGCTTGAAGAATTTCTTGCTAGCTCTGTACCACGGATACTTTCCACGATTTCAGTTTTTCCAAGTATTTCCTCTTGATAATCAAACGGCTTGGAACTAAAATTTTAGCCTTTTGCCGTGATCTTCGAAAATATTCGTTGGTTCGTTCAAATCCGTGACAGTAGGTGTTATCGTCGTCATAAATTTGTCGTGATAAACATAAAATAGCAACGCGAATCGTTTCACAAACAATACAACCGCGTTTCAACACAATACTAATTCTAAAAATGCATTAATTTACAGCAATTTGTCGAAAATACAATAAATTAACTTAAAATTATTACGAAGCTAACAAAAGACGTCTAGTCACGACCGGGGCTGCGGTCCACTTAACTTTATTAGTGAGTAAAGTAAGTAAGTATAGATAAGTTTGTACGGAATCCTCGGTGCGCAAGTCTAACTCGCGCTCGGCGGCTTTTTTACTTATAGAGTCGATATTATATCTATATTTTCATGCCTGCCTAAAGAATTCTCTGTCTGTAAGATATGTGATCTTTATGATGTTAGTTTACAGTAGCCATAGGGATTACAGTGACAATCTGTATATGAATATGTGGAAGGTATCTAGGATGGTTTACGGGCTGATCCACGATGACGTCCCATTCGCAGAACGTCTCATTAGCAAAACGTCCCATTCGCACATTGTCCTAAGTTATTTACTATACCTTTTGTCATACTATGTTGTTTACGTATACCTTTCGTCATATAGTTTTGAATAAACTACAAGCTTTAACCTGCTATATTATATTTACTCACGTTGATAAACTGTTATTGACTGTGAACTCCAACATGATATTTTGCTGGTTTGATCAAACAAAATAAGGATTTATTCGAATACCATCATCGTCGTCATCATCCTGGCTTTATCCCACTCCTTTGTTTTTGTTGGCGCAACACGTTTTCTTCAAGTTCTTTATTGTGTCAGGCATAAACTAAAATTTTTTAGTTGTTATAATCACAATCCTTCTACCAATCATTACTATCAAACGCCATCTCACCGCGGCCCTAAAAATGCCGCATCTATAGAACCATAATGATAATGATATGATTCATATTGGTAGTCATAAAATAGTTAACATGTTGGCAATTCGTATTACAAATGGAGTGCAAATCTTCATCATGATGTTGGCCATTTTGTGGTTACCAAAATGAATCATATTATATTATAGTATGATTCTGTCGATGCGGCATTTTAGATCTCCTGACTTTCTTCGCACTCATATCCTTTTTTTCGCAACTCATCCCTACTTTTTTAAGGATTTCTCGAATGTATCCAAGTGAAATTCGATAGTAAATCCAATAACGAAATAAAATTTAAGTACCCGTCTGGGGACGTCAATCGATGAATATCAAATTGGGTTGGATTGAAGCCTCTGAAGGCCAAAACGCAGTAGTTACTGCGTTAGGTTGTGTAGATAAGTTTCACAGAGGTGTAACTACACTACAGTGAACTCCCTTAGTCGGTTCTTACGATATTCACTGGAGACATACACGTATCACGTATTCACGGGACTTTTGTTGCTGCCTACACCAAGTACCTACGATAGGGCTGTAGTATAGTCATCTGGGCCATGAGCATGATAACTACTTTTTGTCAATCGTCTTCGATAAGTTAGACGATGTTTTCCGATGCCCATTATTTATATTAATGTAGTGTTAACAAAGAAAATAAGACTTCTCAAAGTTTTATTTCCATTTTGATAGATATAGGTAGTAAAGAAAGATGGCGGGTGTAACTCGCCGGATTTCAAAACGTCATTGATCAATTACTACTAAATTATAAATAAGTGTCGTTATAATTTAGTAGTACACCAATGCGCTCCTTCTCGTACCTAGTATGAAAAACTGAAAATACTTGAAACTACTGTTTTAGGTATTTTTACATGTCAACTATTTATAATGTTATTTTTAAAAAGGAAGAAAAAAATCATATCGCAAGATTGAATATATGATGATATTGTTATACTTTTATATTTTCACATTTTAATAGTGACCTCCATGTGTCATAAATGTCATAATACCCATTTTATGGTTTCTTTACATACTTTCTAACGTAGTATAAAAATATTATACTGTACTAGCGACTCGCCCGCAGTTTCGCCACCCCGAATTTTTTATATGGAATCAATGTTTATTTTATTACCCGTGTGAAGCCGGGCGGGTCGTTAGAATACGTAATGGCCTATGTCACTCAGGAATATTGTAATTTTTGACTGGTGAAAGAATTTACCAAGATTCAGTAGTTCCAGAGATCAACTTCCTTATTCACAAATTAACAAACTTTACCACTTCATAATATTACTGTAGATGTATTATTTTTTCTAAACTGCTCTCTCTATCGTCTGAATAGAAACTACTTTTTTTTATTGCTACTAAGTTGGCAAACAAGCAAACTGCCCACCTGATGGTAAGTGGTAACAGTCACTTATAAAACATGTGGCTTCTGTTGGATTCGCAGTAAAACTGCAACCCGCACATGAACCACAGTGTACGTTGCCAACTTGTGACATCAGATGTAAAGTCACGGTACCCAGTAATTTCATAATTTCAGTGCCATATCTTACCCTTCAAACCGGAACACAGCAATGCAAGCACTGCTGCTTTGCGGCAGAAATAGGTAAGACGGAGGTACCCATGCACACGACCCTGGTACAGAGTCTCCCTCCGGTAATTGTAGAGGCTTAAGTGATGCCCAAGATAAAGTAGTGTCTATTGTCAGACTTATCAGCGGCATCAGGGCTATATTATATCACAACTACGGAGAAATAAGGTCAAACGAATGTCGAATGAATGCCAAGCATTTGTGAAGTCAACAGGCGGCAATTTAAATCTATTGTCGTAAACGACGGCTTAGTACTTAGTAGTAGCTCCGAGGATGTCTATAAATAATCGTTTACAGTTCAAAACGAGCATTGGAATGCAATCGGATTGTTTTGCGTCATTATTTAGAACTGTTTGTTATTTTTGGCGAGAAAACGTCAGTTTGGGTGTTCGTGATTCAATGTTTACGTCACTAATTGCCGTTGAATGGGACGGACGATGTAAGTTATCAAATCAATGACGCAGAACTGTCACTATTAAATTGGTACAGTTCGAACTTCGAAGGCTACTTTTCTATAATAATAGACTTGAATGTACACACTTCTGACGTCATCGACCACGAGTTCATTTGGAAATTGGATAGGCGTTAATTTTGATTAGAATAAAATAGCAAGAACACATTCCTACACGTATTGCACCGTGAACAATTTTGAAAAATGAATAACTCGATAAATGAAAGAAATTTGAATTATTCTTTCCATTAATTTGTTCATTTTTCAAGGTATATTTTACATTTATTTAGCAATAAATATAATAAAAGCTATATTGGATTTATTTAAAATGTGCTTATTAATGTCATCGCCAAATTACTAATTCTATCGTCTGGCGGTGAGCGGAAAATTTGTTTCCGTCTGGTCTAAAACAACGATAATTTTGCATAACTAGTATAATATATAAAATAATAAACATAACTTTTTAATGAAGTGTATGACGTTACAGCCATCATACATAACTATGACGAAGTCAGATTGTCGGGTGGGATTTTCGGACTTAGCTCAGTGATCGATCAAACAGCATTTGTGACTGACAATGAACGAATATTAATTCTATAAATTTGCTTTTTTACTATCTCACAACAAAAATATATTCTTTCGGGCGATTGTACGCTAGTCTAAGGTTTAAATAAAACTAGAGAAGGGTTTTTGGATAAGCACCGTTCACTGTAGTACAAACTGAAACTGCCAAAAACATTATCAATTTCAAAAAAATAGGTACGTGATAATTAAATAAGGCTAAATCTCAGACACCCTAACTTATTTTTATTATAAAAGAATTATCTTAATTAATATATTTTTTGTATTGTCAATTTTTCTGTTTTGCTGCATATCTATTCCATTAAATTTGTAACAATTAGCCGCACGTTATAAGAAATTTCTAACAGAAAAATTCTGACGCTTGCCGGACGCACCACGCATACTATCAGACATTTTGATCCGGTTTCCTTTAAGCCTAGTCGTGTTTCATCTGTATACTGTAAACACACATTGACCAAAACGCACATCGATAAAATCCGATCCGTGTTTTTTATTGGTGGGATCGATTTTACTCTCGATTCTGAAAAAGCTATGTTCAGATTATACGCAACTTACTTAATTAAGAAGTTTTAGAGCACCATCTTGCCTCCCACTGTGATGTAATCGGTTAAGGGGCTGTTTACGCTGACGATGCATGCCGCGCTCAAGTTACCTAATGCATCCCATCCATCATCATATCACACATTGTTTCTCTGCTTTCTTGGTTACGAAATGGAGGCGTGTGCGTGTGGATTTGGAATTGATTTTTAAAGTGTTTTAGCGTGAGTCTTTATTGTTAACTCGTCGTGGATAATTTAATTGTTTATACGTAATATGCGGTTGGTTGTCTGTTGTTATGCTGCACTGATCGTAAAAAAATCATCGGATTTCATTAAATTTTCTTGGAGGTCCGGGGTTGGATGACCCACGAGGGCAGAAGTTTTTCTGCTCGGTTTGGTTGGTGGTAGGGCTTCTATGCCCGCCTGGCTAGGCTATTAACGTTTTATCTATGTTTCTCGCCATAATAACAGTGTTAATAGCATTGTTGTGTTCCGACAATTAGAGGTATGATAGCCAGCTCCTCAGTTGTGGAGGAGTCCAAGTAAAGCTCGCTTTCACCTTCGGCCTCATCGTCACTTATACGATCAGGTGAAATGAAGGTCAAGACTTCAAGAGCTTCCCCGACGTATGTAAAATAAAACAACAAGTGTGATTAAAATACCTGCTCTTGGATAGGATGCCCGTTATAATCATTGTTTCTTGTTATCAGGAAAGCGGATTACAAAATATACACTGATATTTGCTTAGTAATGTTGGAATTTAAACATGCATGATAGAACTGAATTAATTGCATTCAAAGTAAAAGTTATGAAACTATACATTAATAATATTTTAAACGGAAATAGTATTTTTCTGAAAATATTTCTTTGTTCATAGTGTATCTTGTTTAATTAATAGTAATATAATAATAATAATAATAATAATACATTTATTTGCCAGAATATGGTTAGTAGGTTGTTACAGTTATATTTCCCGACATATTCTATCGAATGTTCGATGTGCAAATGTTAAAATTATTGGTTAAATTATACATTTAATATATGCAGATATTTTGTTTTTCATGAGCATGGATATCTTATTATTTTGATAGAAGCTTACATATAAATGGCTTTTACAGGGTCATAGATTTATATCATTATTTATTAGAGAGAATTGTATTGTAGTAGAAATAAAATAATAGTAATGTCAAGATGATAGTCAATAATTTTAATAGAATTGTCATAATTTGTCATTGAGATATTCATTAATAGTATAATACATTTTACTAATTAAAAGGTTATGCAGTGTTGATTTAAATTTATTATATGTCAATGTTTTTATTTTGTCTGGTATTTTATTATATATTCTAATAGCCATACAGTACGTGTTTCTTGAGTATAGTACCAATTTTTGTATAGATCGTCAACCCTTCTACCTCTGTATGGATAATCCTTATTTTTTGGAAAGAGGTGAAAATTTTTTTTCACGAAAATAGAAATCTCCAATATGTAAAGGCAGGGTAATGGAAGTATATTAAATTTCTTAAACAGTGGTTTACAACTGTCCAAATAATCAGCACCGCAGATTGATCTCATGCTTCTTTTTTGTGCTTTAAAGGCCCTAAGCATATCTACTGAATTGCCCCACACTATAAGACCATATCTCAATATTGATGAGACGTATCCGTGATAAGCAACGAGAGCGGCTTCTTGTGATACAAGCTGTCTAATTCTATTAAGAGCGAATATATATCTGTCAATTTTGTTTACTACTAGGTCAATATGAAGTTTCCAATTACATAATTCATCTATTTTAATTCCCAAGAACATTGTGTCCTTTACCATGTCCAGTTTATTATTTTTATAATTTATGTCAATATCAGCGTAGTCAATACTTTTAGCTTTAAATCGAATTAATTTAGTTTTGTCAATATTAACTTTCAGTGAATTAGTGTCAAACCATTCTATAAATTTCTGGAAATTTTCGATTACTATTTTTTTTAATTCGTGTTCACTTTTACTTTTAATGATGATGGATGTGTCGTCTGCAAACAATAGACATTTCTGGTCTGTGATACTAGGTAGGTCATTAATATATAACAAAAATAATAATGGTGCCAGAACCCCTCCTTGTGGAACTCCACATCTATTAAACATATAGTCAGAGTAGTATGAGTTTTTTGTATTTCCGGTTATTTTGGTTATTTCTACACATTGTTCTCTGTCGGATAAATAGTTTTGTAACCATAACAATGCACTACCTCTTATACCATATCTCTCCAGTTTCTGTAGTAAGAGTTGGTGAGAGACAAAGTCAAAGGCCTTGCTCATATCCAAGAAAATTGCTAATGTCTTAAATCCATAATTTAAATTTTGTGTCAGTTCCTTTACTAGGTGAAAACATGCTAGAGTCGTTGAGCTGTTTTTTCTAAAACCAAACTGGGCACCTGAGAATAACTTTTGTGATGTAATAAACGAATAGATTTTGTCGTACATAACCTTCTCAAAAATTTTTGCTATGATTGGTATTAATGTAATTGGTCTATAGTTGTTCAAGTCTTCTTTCGACCCTTTTTTAAATATAGGTTTTACTATCGATTTTTTTAATTCAGACGGAAAGTGACCCTGAACCAGGGACAGATTTATCACATGAGCTAAAGGTCTGGAAATATGTTTAGCCGATTTTTTAATAATATCTGTTGTAATGCTGTCATATCCTTTAGAATGTGTCTTTTTTAATCCTTTTATCACCTTATTGATATCTATGTCATTTATTGGTGTCAAATATATACTATTACAGTGATATGGAACATTACTCAATGCCTGTCTTGATTCATTGATATGTATTGGGTTACTTTTATTCGTCAGATTAATAAAATGTTTATTGAATTCATTTGATATTCTTAATGGTTCATTGATTTTAATATTATTCACTTTTATTTCCGTAATGCTATCGTTTTTATTACTATTTTGGGTATAGTAGTAGGTGTATATTGGGCATTCTAAAACAGTTTTCATCAAAACACCGCAAACGAACGCAGTGAGATTTGAGCTACGCTTCGCTGCGCTCTAGCTCCGCAAATCTCACTGCGTTCGTTTACGGTGATTTGATGAAAACAGTTTAAGATTGCCCAATATACATTATATAGGGTTAAATGGAAAAGAAGATTTTTTATTTCATTTCATTTCATAATGTTTCTATTGTGTTGTGTTGTTTGACTGTAAACAGTATACTTTTGATTGATTGCGATTTACTAGACACATTTTCAAGGTTTTCTATCTCAGAATATTAAGGCATTCAACTAGGTAGCAGTGCAATAACAACAGAAATTAAACAGGTTGAGGTTTCGTAGCTTCAGGACTCAACTCTCGGATAAGTACCGTTCTACACTCTGCCTGCCATACAGTTTCAAAGCATTCCCACGAAATTCATTTATCAGCAATAAATTTATTGCACATTATTCATATATCCAGTTACGAGTGCTTACTCAAATAATAAGGCTTCTTTCACACGTTAATACTTTTATTTGTTTATTAAATTACTTCAATTAAATATATTCTTTATTATAAAACAAAGTATAAAATTGTTGATTTTTACAAAATATTTAAAAGGGCGGGCTAATCCCTGAAAGATGTGTTCCAGTCATCACACGAATAAAAAATAGAAAATAAATATTCCAATAATTTAAAAAATGAAAATATAAAAAATATTAAGAACATTTTAACTACCTACCTTGGCTGACTAAGGTCTTAACATCCTAATTAAATAGGGTAGTGCGGTGGGAACGTGTATGAGATGCTGCCGATGAATACCACCTATGTATTATTACAATAATTTTCATAAACTTCTATGGTTCTGTCCTCATGTCGTATCAATATCGTTATGCTATAAATACATTCGGTTCGCCTAATAGAACGATATACCTATTGTTTATCTGTTTTAAATAGTAGTATCGAAAAATGAAAATTAGAAATCGCATCCGTTATTATAAAGAAGACTTTTTAATTTGGAGATAATATTCGTTAGTAATTGTAAATATGTATGTACATGTATAATTTAAATAAATATAATAAACCCGAAATGAAAAAAAATTTGGAGCATGCAGCCTTACACGAGATTTCTGCATCAGCAGAATTAAACGGTTACCAACTATTTTGCTGTATATGCACAGTATTGTATTGCAAGTTTGTGGAAATAAACGACAAACAATTAATTTGCTGATTATTTCCGCGTCATATTGCACATTGGTAGAATTATGGGTAAATATCAAATTTTGCTAAATATCATGAAAGTCAGAGGTGCAAAACGTTATTAAGTTTTATATTTCGAGTATGGAACCGACTTTTTGAAAGTAAACTACCAAACTATAATCTTCTCTTAGATGTTGTGATGCTGAATAACGATCTACTACTACCTCGAAAATAAAAATCCAATACACGTAATTGCGTCAGTTCGTCGTTTTGTTTCTTTCTTGCTACGTAAGTACTTTTTTTATATAGCTGACGAAGTTCAGCCGATGATCGGACCGTTTTTGGATCATACGCAACTGCGGATCAAAAATTTTGTTGCAGACCTGAGAACTGCTCCACTCACACGTCCCGGGTACCATAGTACCCAGAGCGCTTCGCGTCTCCTTTGCCTAAAACGCGCGGTGTGATAAAAAAATCACGAAAAAAAAATATTTTCTCTAAATAAAGTGTCAGTTCTTTAGTGTTTGAAAAACGAACACTGACCATGGAAGTGGAAGTGAATGCATTAGGATTCTCGATAACGTATAGACATCATATCCGTGAATGCATATTTGTTTTCTTATAAATATTTTGTGTGGATATGATTTGGACGGAAATTAATAATTTTATGATTATATATATAATATTTTATAATATTACTTACTTATTTAACAATATAAAAATTAATGAGCATTCTTTTTTAGATTAGTCAAGTTAAATAAAAATGATTATAAAGATAAGGTATAGGTTGAGAACCTCAGTAAAATTATTACTTGCATTGCACTTTTCTTATATAAAATCCGGAAAAACTGTAGTCACAGTACACTCCAGTGCTATCTCTGACCACTAACAGTGCTTCAGTACCTCCTCATCAAAAAATCTCAAGACCAAGACAGCTGAAAAATGTTCGTAAGTTTTTATACTTTATTGCTATACTTTAATTGTCTATAAGTGGTTGATCATCTTCATGCTTCAACAAATTGAGCCGTTGGACCAGGCTCTATATGACGTGACCTCTCCAAGTGCTGTCTTCACGAGGGACCATCAAGCCCAGCAGTGGCATGCTGATTGACTGATGATGATGATATTTTTTTTATCTTATGAATTGAAGATGTGAATCTTCAACTCGTTTTCTTGTAACCACTCTTAATACTAATATGACATTTACTATTTTCAGGTCGGATAGCAAGCAAAACAAAAGGTCAGCCAAGAAGAGCTGTGAATCTGACCTTTTCTTTGATACCGACGACGAAGACATCAGGTACTTTTATTGCTATATTTACATATATCTAAATTTCAAGTGTTTAATGTGTACAATAATCGTGTATCCTTTTTCTATCTCCCTAGTCCAAAGAAGAGAAGCAAGGCGATAAAGTGCCTATCGAAGGCGAAGAGTGCAGAAGTGAAGAATACATCGTCGTCCAATACTTCTGAGTGGTTGTTCGACTCAGAGTCGGACAGCGAGGTTTCGCGGCCGCCAAACCTGCCAAACAAGACCACCAGTATCCTGACACGCCGAGTACCTGGTGGTGTAACGCGTCGGACTGCACAGCTCGACGGCGACTTGCTAGTGGAGCTACGCCTCTACAACCAGAAGGAGGTATCTAATCTCAGCGGCCTTGACCGGTGCGAGCGCGCTATCGTTTGGGTACGCTTGCAAGGCGAAGCAGAATCTCCAGAATTTTACGCATTAAAAAAATTTGTAAAATTAGCTAAGGCAAAGTTTACCACAGAGGGGATATTTTATAAAGATAAAGTTAAAAAATAGGTTCTCTTTTGTTTCTCTCTGCGTAAATTATGTTTTAGCTGGTTTACTTATTGTTTATCGTTAGCAAACTCAAAGATTAGGTACTTACATACTTAAGCCTTTATTACTTTAACTTTGAGAATTTGTACTGTCCAAATCATAATGTCGAGGTCTACTTTCTGTTCAGTTTGTGACGTATCCGTAAATAACAAAGTTTTCTCTGCACATTTGAAAAGTATTTTACATAAGAACAACAGTTCGGTCGTTGATAGTGAGGGGGTTGAAAAAGTTCATAGCGCTTTTCGTAATCGTATAGCATCGTACCGTGTTCGATATCAAGATGAGGGTCATGATAGTGCGCGTGTTCGCCTGCCCGCCGAGTTTTTATGGCACTTGCGCTCTCGCGTACGCCTATTGCTCATAGCGAAAATTCAAACTCACACTAATGTTAAAGCTAATTTTGAACTTTTCTGTGAATTCTTTCTGCTTAGTAAGTATGATTCGATTTCAATCAAGTCATTTGCAACGGAAAACTTCATCTTGCATCAAAACTTAAATTTTGAAGATGTGTTTTCAAAAATTATTCACTTAATTTGTAAAAAAATTGAAGAATTTGAAGAAAGAGATAGTGGGTGGGCCTATTTACAAAGCCTATATCTAGAAGTAAATATAAACAAATATAACCCGTTAAGAGGCTCCAGTTTTATAGAATTACCAAAGTCCATAAAATGTAAACGAGCATGTATCAACATTCAAAATTCTGATAATTATTGTTTTTTATGGTGTGTCATGGCAGCACTATTTCCTATAAACAGAAACGCACATCGAACGTCAGCTTACCCACACTTTAAAAATGTACTCAATATCAAAAATATGATTTTTCCAGTTGGGTTTGCGGACATCAAAGTTTTTGAAAAGAATAATCCTCGCATAAGTATTAATATTTACGGCATTCAAAAGAATGGTAACATTGTTGGACCTTTATACAAAAGCGAGATTCGCAAAGATCATCACATTAATATGCTTTTCGTGGAAAACAGAAAACGCACCCATTACTGTCTTATTAAAGATTTATCTAAATTACTTCGTCTTCAATTAACTAAACATCATTCTAAAATATATTTATGCGAGGATTGTATGATATTCTTTGATAGTAATGATAAACTGAAAGCTCATGTTTGTGGTGGTGTATCGACAATATTACCCGGTGCTGGAACACGAATTCAATTTAATCATTACGAGCGAATGCATGACATGCCCTTCGTCTTATACGCAGATTTTGAATCATTATTAAAACCAACTGAACTCGATTCTGGATCAGGCTGTACAAAGATATTGCAAAAACACGTACCATCAGCATTTGCTTATTACGTTGTGTGTTCTTATGATAAGTCGCGTAATAAATATGTATCTTATCGAGGTCCAGCCTGTGTAGAAAAGTTTTTAGAAAGTCTATTATTGGATATAACCGATATTTATAACGTTTTGCAGTCGCCAGTGGCTATTTGTTTAACAAATGAAGACAAAGCGAACTTTGCTCGGGCTACAAATTGTTTTCTTTGTGATAAAATATTGTTTGACGATAAAGTTAAAGATCATTGCCATCTTACAGGACGGTATCGTGGTGCAGCTCATTCTTATTGCAATATTAGATATTGTTTGCCTAAGTTTGTTCCTATATTTTTTCATAATTTAGCGGGTTATGACAGTCATCTTTTTATACGACAGTTGGGAAAACTATCAGGAAAAATACAAGTAATAGCAAAAAATAAGGAAAACTACATATCTTTTACAAAATTTTTTCAAATTAATGATAAAGATATCATACCTGTTCGATTTGTTGATTCTTTTAAATTTTTAGGGACAAGTCTAGAGAAACTTGTCGCAAACTTAAAAAATGACGACTTTAAACATCTGCGGCGTTATTTTCCTTCTCGTGAGCATTTTGCTTTAATAAAACGAAAAGGGGTGTATCCATATGAATACATGACTACTTGGAGTTCATACGAAGAAAAAGTACTTCCGCCTCAGGAGTTCTTTTTCAGCAAATTACGCAATAGTAATATATCTAAAGTAGATTATGATCATGCAAAAAAAGTCTGGCAAACGTTTGAATTATCGAATCTCGGTGAATACACAGACTTGTATCTTAAGTCAGATGTTCTTTTATTAGCTGACGTTTTTGAAAGTTTTCGCCAGACATGTAAGATGAATTATAAATTAGATCCAGCCTTTTATGTTACAGCACCGAGTCTCAGTTTTGATGCCATGCTATTAAAAACAGATGTTAAATTAGAATTAATACACGACCTGGAAATAATAAGAATGATTCAAAAAGGTATTCGCGGTGGAATATGTTTATGTTCGACAAGGTATTCAAAAGCCAATAACAAGTATTTAAAAACTTACGATCCAAGAAAAAGTAATGACTTTCTAAATTTATATCGATTGTAATAATCTCTATGGATATGCAATGTGTGCTTATTTGCCTCATTCCAATTTTAAGTTATTGAATGACTTGGAAATCGCTGGAATAGATTTTATAAATGTGCCAACTAACGGAGACACTGGTTATATACTAGAAGTAGATTTAGAATACCCCGAACATTTGCATAATGATCATAACGATTTTCCATTCTGTGCTCAAAAATTTACTCCGCCAGGTTCTAAAACTTCAAAATTGATTCCAAATTTATACGATAAATATTTCTATGTCATACATTTTGCTCATCTGCAAACATGTATAAAACATGGTTTGTTGTTAAAAAAAATACATAGAGTTATTCAATTTAATCAGAGTCCTTATTTAAAGCAGTATATTGACATGAATACTGAATTACGAAAAAAAGCTAAATCTACATTTGAACAAGATTTCTTCAAACTTCTTAACAACAGTATATTTGGCAAGACGTTAGAAGACAGAAAAGAGGGTTAATGTGAAATTAGTCAATAAGTGGAATGATGATAGTAACAAAACAAAGAAAAGTTTCTGTGCAGAGCAAATGATAGCTCGACCAAATTTTCACAGTGTTACAATTTTCACTGAAAACTTGGTAGCCATTCAAATGAAGCCTGAAACAATCACTTTGGATAAACCTATATACATTGGTTTTTCCGTTTTGGAAATATCTAAGAGTCACATGTTTGATTTTCATTATTCTATTATGAAGCCTTTTTATAAGGAAAAGTTAAAACTTTGTTATACGGATACTGATAGTTTTTTGTATTCAATAGAAAGTAAAGATTTTTATGCTGATTTAAAATCAAATTTTCTTCCCTATTTCGACACTAGTAATTATTCTGTAAATAACGTATACGACATTCCTAGTTGGAACAAAAAGGTGCCAGGTCTCTTTAAAGATGAGCTAGGAGGAAGTTTGATTTCGAAGTTTGTAGGATTAAGGTCCAAGTTATACTGTATTAAAACGGCAGAAGATGAATTAAAAAAAGCAAAAGGCATACAGAAGCAAGTATTAAAAGATGTACAATATAAAGATTATTACAAGGTATTAAATGAAAATACATTTTTGAAAAAAAAAAATATCATATTTAAATCTCTTAAGCACGAAATATTTACTCAAGAACAGAACAAAATAGCTTTGTCAGGTAATGACGATAAACGTATCATATTAAAAAACAAAATTTCTACTTTATCATGGGGTCACTGGGATAGTTTAGTTTAATATCATTAGTTTTTCTTTAGAAGCACCGTATTGTATAGTTTATTATTATTTTAATGGTAATCATGAATCAAATTGTAAGTTGAGAAATATGTTACCCCATCATCTATTTATTTATTTATTATATGGCTTAAGTAATGAATAAGTTAATAGAATAAAAACATACATGAAATTGTATAGTATGTACCGACACGGCACTTTATATTGTAAAGTTATTTAATTTTAATATTGTTATCCATCAGTTATTTGTTTAATAGTATTATACATTGTTTTTTAATGGTAAATAGGTAAATTAATTACCTAGTTTTAATCAAATACTTAATGTTGTATTGTAACGATGAAAATATATAACGTTATAAACCAGCTACCATGTTTTTTTTTATTTCATAATCCATAAAATATAAAACTATTAATAAAATAGCACACGCAATGAACAATTCGAAACTGGTTGGGACATGTTATTGCTGATTTAGGTATTCCAACTTATAGTTCATTAGTAATTTGTCCAATTGCGATTCCGTGCGAATGCTTTGTTGTTATGTCAGCATTATATTTACACTATAAATAGCTATTAAAGTCGAATGTTTTTAAAATTTGTTTCACACATAATTAATCAAGTGACAACTACGGTCACCCAAATACATCATGGTAAGTCGTATAAATTATTTTTCTTCAAACTCTTTTCTTGTGTAGTGGTTAGATCACTAGTTAATGTTTATTTGTATATTTGATTTAGTTGGAAGATAATGTTGTTGTTAAAACCTTATGGTTGTGATGCTGTTATCGTGATTCTCATATTCTATCGGTTCCGTATAAGATAGTCAGCCTCCTTGTGGATCCTAGATATACTCTTCTACCTCCGCCACTATATCAATCATTTCTTCGATGTGAAATTATTTTTGTTGCATAATAAATTAAATTTCAGAATACCCAAGAAATCTCGCAGTCGCTACTCATAAGCAAGGAGGCAACAGAAGATTATCCTCCTTGCTTTGAGCAAAATGCGCAAGATATGTTGGAGGGCTTCTCTGAAGAATTTCCACATTGGA
This sequence comes from Schoenobius gigantellus, assembly GCA_963935595.1. Classification (NCBI taxonomy): domain Eukaryota; kingdom Metazoa; phylum Arthropoda; class Insecta; order Lepidoptera; family Crambidae; genus Schoenobius; species Schoenobius gigantellus. The sequence continues at coordinate 4,600,761 of OZ012555.1, read as the reverse complement.
ATGCTAAAGATTCACCGCTGCATGCCAAGGTGGTTAAAAGTCTTTTTAATAAAAAGAAGCCCATGAAGAGGAGAAGCAAGTTACTGCAGAATACGAAGGGGAACGAACCTTCTTATTTAATTAAAACAATACCTACTAAAGGGCGGCGATTAATTAAATTAGAAATATTAGATCTGGAATCAACCAGCAATGATCCATTAATAAAAACACAATATGTGGTAACCGAGCATATTGATCCAATAATGGATCAAGCAGAAAATATTATAACTAATATCTCTAAGAAAATATGTGGTTACAGTTATAGTTTTTAAATAACTATTGCTGACCTAAAACATTTGTAGATGTATATTAAAATTCTCTAATGTGCTAGATGCGTACCTACTATCTTTAGTTACGTGTACACTCACGGAGATACATTATTTCAACAACATTATTCTTCTGAAAAATTATAGTAATGCTTATAAATTTTACTAACTAAGACTTATGTTATTTTAAATAGTTATGTTAGTTTAAGTCTTGTATTGTTTTCAATAAATATTATTTAAAAATAAAAAGACTTGTATGAAAATATTTGTTTTTATTTTAACACCTCTATAATGTAATCAAATATTTTGAAAAACATTCATTCAGAATTACCTCTATAAATAAATCTAAGATAAAATTTATTAGAATTCAAATACATAGTTTAAAATAATGGTAATAAAATTAAAAATATAGTTTTATTTATTAAAGAACGCAATGTATTACTTTGTTAAAGTAGGGATGCAAGTAATTAAACAATGTTTATTTTTAAGCATCGATTCCTTACTCATATCATTTTTTATTGCACGATTCGAGAGGGGTGAGAGCTCTTTCTTCTCTCTCCATTCTTCTCGATGCTTTAACATTGTGTGTTCTAGACACGTCCAATAACTTAATATAATGAGTGGTAACAGTATCCAAATTCTTCTACTCCTTGCTATTGTTACCGCCGTCGAATGCTTAGTCTATATGGTGGAGTGAGTGCACTTACAAGTAAATATACTGCTAGTTCTCTTATTATTACGAACGCAAAGTGTTATATCCATTTTGTTAAAAGCCACGAATCAAAACGGACAAGTTGCTATGAAGTTCCTCAAACAAAAGGAAACGTTAAAATTAGATTATAATATCTGTCCTGCATCATTATGTGAAGCAAAGCGACATGGCAACTTATTGCCGAGCACTATACGATGTATTGTTTGTGGACCATCAAATTGCGGCAAGACAAACTTAGTAATAGGTTTGTTATTACATGAGAATGGTGCACGTTTTCGTAACTTATATGTATATTCTAAATCATTATACCAACCAAAATATGTGTTCTTAGAAAAAGTATTAGATTTAGTTGCAGACATATCTTATAGTAAATATAACCATAATAATGATATCATAAGCCCACACGAAGCTTTGCCAAACTCCATTATAATATTCGACGACGTAGCTTGTGAAAACCAAAATAGCATTCGGGATTATTTTGCTATGGGTCGACATAAGAATATTGATTGTTTTTACATTAACCAAACATACAGTAAAGTACCTAAACAACTTATAAGGGACAATTCTAACCTCATTATTTTATTTAAACAAGACGATGTAAATTTAAAACACGTTTACGATGAGCATGTAGGTTCAGATATGTCGTGGTCTCAGTTCCGTGAAATGTGCTCAACTATTTGGAATAAACCATTTAATTATGTTGTGATCAATAAAGACTGCGAAAGAAATAAAGGATGTTATAGGATGGCATTCGATACTTTTGTAGTAGTAGATTAATATACATAAGTTATTGTTTCATCAATACACAATCACTATTACTCTGGATTTTGCATTGAACGGAATCCTTGTCAAAATGGAAAAGCAACTTAAAAAACAAATTGTAAAAGCTGCAGCTGCTGTAAAAAGAAAGGTTGAAATGATAAAGGATATGAAAAATACAAATGATGCCACTCTGGAATCCATATTCAAACCTATAACCGATCCACTGAAACAAATAGCCATTAAGAACAATGAAATTTCTCATGAAGATGAGGATGAGTTTGAACATTATACAATAAAAAAAAATAAACATAATGACAGCGAGGCAACAAATTTTTCTGATGACGATTTTAATGAAGAAGAGGAACAACAGTTCTATAAAAAATTTAATTCCGAAAAAACCCTTGTCGTATCACCTTCTGACAACAATAATATGAGTGATGCTTCCTTTAAGTCCTTTCAATAATCACCAAATGTTTCACTTAATAGTTTATCGTGGTGTGCTTCACCCGACGCAAATATCCCTTTTGGAATAAAAAATGAACGAGGAAAACTTATGCTCGGCCAAACACGTGTTTTCGACGACGGAAAAATTATAAAAATTGGAAATCGAAGTTTAAACAAAACTCTTGGATTAAAAGAATTACTATTTGAAAAGACACCAAATTTGGATGTTATCACAGATGAAGATTTGCAAAATTATAAAGAGCTTCTAATAGAAACGAATGCACATAGGCGTAATTGTGATCCACGCAAGCCAATTAATAGTAACAAAGGGTTTAAGTACATGCATATTATTAAACCACTGTTTAAGTTCTCTAGAAATAAGTATGACAGCACAGAAAGTCTTACGGTAGGAAAAGGAATAAATCTTTTAAAAAGTGTAAAGAATGATATAGATTACGTTTATTGGGATGATCCAAATGAATTAGTAGATCGATTGAAATTACTGTTTGCATCTCGTGATGCTGGCAATACCGGCTTAGATAATGAAATTATTGCGATTATAGAAGAGCTGTACGAAGCAGGCATCATTAAAAACATCAAATAAAAGGAACCTAATTTTAAAAAACTGATCAGTAGTTATACAGCAAACACCGCATAGATACGGAAATGAATGTAGATAAATTTGGTCATCACGTTCATAAACGTTTACGATTAGAGGAATATATTGGAAATCTCAACGATACATTAGTGAAGTCAGAAACAGGTGAATATGATTTAAAATCATCAAGATTAAAAGGGCTTATATCGCCAGGCAATGATGACGAAGCCGCCAATAAAGCTTACGTGGATGAAAAGACACACGAACTAAGAACTAATATTTTAAGTGATGTAAATATTCGTTTAAATGATTTTGAAAGTTCAATACTTAATAAGCTAGCCACCTTGTTTTACACAAGGACAGAAATTGATCACATGCTTCAAGAGAAACCAGATAATAATGAGCAAACAAGACATAGTGAATGAGCTTCACAAAGCAGCAAGAAGGAATTTTTCCCGGCGATGTACGATCATAAAAGGAATAGATGATTTATGGCAAGCCGACCTCATAGATTTGCAAAAATATTCACAGTTTAATAAAGGGTATAAATATATTCTTATCGTAATTGACACTTTATCAAAATATGTATGGATCAGACCTTTAAAATCAAAAGCGAAAAATTATGTTACAGATGCAATGCAAAGTATTTTAACTACATCATTACGAAAACCTAAAAATTTACAAACTGATTTAGGCACAGAATTTTACAATGATAATTTTAAACAATTAATGAAAAAGTATAATATTAATCATTATTCAACATATTCTATTAAAAAAGCATCTATAGTAGAAAGAGTTATAAGAACAATTAAATCTCACCTTTACAAACTATTTAGTTTGAACGGAAATTACCAATGGTATAAAAATATTTTAAAGGACGTTGTAGAACACTACAATAACACTTTGCATAGAATAACAAAATTTAAGCCTGTGGAAGTTAACAAAGTAAATGAGCTTATAGTCAAAGGTTATATTATGAATTCTCAAAAGAATAAAACAAGTCGGGGATATACATTTCGTGTTGGTGATTATGTTCGCATAAGTAGATATAAAGCAGATTTTTACAAAGGCTATACGCCAAACTGGTCCACCGAAATATTTCGTATAGTAAAAGTTAATCACACTAACCCAACAACTTATCAAATAGAGGACAGACGCAATCAAAGAATCCTCGGCTCATTTTATGCATACGAGTTACAAAAAACTAAGTTTCCAGACCTATACCTCATTGAAAAGGTTATAAAAAGAAAAGGAAACAAATTGTTTGTAAAATGGTTAGGATTAAGTAATAGCGAAAATAGTTGGGTTGATAAGAATAAATTGGTTTTATGATATAAAATAGCTCAAGATATCTTTATTGATTCACTTTTTGTTTATCAATGAAGAAAGGAAGTGGTATCATAAACAGCTTAATAAATAAGATTCCGTTTGAGTTACATTTACCGGGCTACCAATATTGCGGACCCGGCACAAAGCTTCAGAAACGATTACTTAAGGGTCAGCGAGGAATTAATAAATTGGATAACGCTTGTATGCACCACGATATTGCTTACATAAACAACGACGCTAACGTAAGGCACAAAGCTGATCTAGATCTATTAAATATGGCTCAAAGAAGATTGAAATCAAAAGACGCTGGAAAGAAAGAAAAAATTGCTTCATGGATAGTAAAAAATGCTATGAAGGCCAAATTAAGAGCTGGTGCAGGTGCTCGGTCGTTTATGACGGCTGTGAAAAAACTCAAATCTAAATTAAAAAAAATAAAATCTAAAGACACAAATTCTACTATTAAATATGCGGTCGCCGCTGCAAAAAAACTATTTAGAAATAAAAATAAAATGAGTTTACCTCGTTGTATTCCTATTCCAAAATGTGGAGGACTGTTACCGTTAATTCCTATTTTCGCGGGATTATCAGCTTTAGGTTCACTGGCTGGTGGAGCAGCTGGCATAGCAAAAGCGGTTAATGATTCAAAAGCAGCTCAAAAAGCTCTTCAAGAATCGGAACGACATAATAAGATGATGGAGGCGGTTGCTCTCGGAAAAGGATTATATATTAGACCTTATAAAAAGGGTGCAGGTCTATATTTGAAACCCTCAAAAAACTAATAAAGCGGCTACCTAGGCGGGCATTAACTAATTGGGATATATTAGAACATGCTAGTGATATTCCATTTTTTCGTGGTGTTTTCATGAGGGATACGTTGCCCTCAAAACCTAGGAAGATAGAATGCGGTATTATAAATTTAGATACTTCAAATAACATTGGAACACATTGGGTAGCCTACGTGAAAGAAAATAAGTATGCTGAATATTTTGATAGTTTTGGTAATCTGAAACCTCCGTTAGAACTACTTGATTACTTAAGAAATGTTTCTTTAAATTATAACTATGAGCAATATCAAACATTTGACTCTGTTAATTGCGGCCACCTTTGTATAAAATTTTTAAAGGAGTATTGGAAAACACATTTATATAAAGCTTGAAATAAAATTCTTTATCAGTAGTAAAATGTCTTTCACTGTGTCTATAACTGGAAAAGGATCCTCTCTGATAACAAACTACTCACCTACTTTGGAATTAAGTGGATACTATGAGTGTGGATTGTTGTATTTTTCAACATTTAATTCTATACCCAACATAGATAAAAGAAATAATAAATTCTACTATGACGATAACGAAGTAATCGAAATACCTGAAGGAGCTTATGAACTTCAAGATATCTGTGATTATTTAAAGACATACATTAGAAATGCAATGTTAAAATTAACTTGTAATAATAATACTTTAAAAACTACAATTTTTTGTACTAAAGATGTTCATTTCAACAAAAGTGACTCACTTGGAAGGATTTTAGGTTTTGGTGGAGGAACAATAAAGGCATTAAAAAGGACCGAATCTCTGTATCCTGTCAGTATATTGCCAACAACCATTGTGCGCATCGAATGCGACGTAGTTAGTGGGTCATTCGTGAACGGATCTGCAAGTCATATTATTCACGAGTTTGTTCCTAACGTACCACCTGGTTATCGGATCATTGAAGTGCCGAAAAATCTAATATATTTTCCTGTAAATAAAAGTTCTATAAGTGCAATAACTATACAATTATTAGACGCCGAGAATAAACAAATCAATTTACGAGACGAAGAAGTACAACTGTATCTACATTTTCGTAAAAATGATAAATTTCAATAAAAATCATGACACAGCTTGCATTCAAGTTAGTACTAGAAGATCACCTCATAAAAGCACACCGCTTCACATAAAAAAGAAGCTCACCAAAAACAATAAGGAATTTTTGAAGTTGATTGGCTTGTTAAAATGAATATTTTAAATATATCTCAATCAACATCATACGACAATAGTATTGAAAGTTTCGAATATCATTCTTATAAACCGTACGTAACAAGTTTCAACAAGAATGATGAAATAAGAATACCTATTAATCAACAAGATCTATGTCTGTTACCCTCACTCAGCACTTTGTATATTGAGGGTAAAGCCAATGTTTATAATAGTTCGACTAAAGAAAAAATATCAAATGTGTATTTTATCAACAATCCAATATTATATTTATTTCAAGATATTCGATATGAGTTAAACGGAATAGAAATAGACAAAATAAAAAATGCTGGCATAACTACAACAATAAAATCGTACCTCTCGTTAAATGATAATGAATCTAAATGCTCACGTGTATGGGGATGGTCAACTTCTGGTACAAACAATCTTAACGGAGGAATTTTTTCGGCTTCTGTGCCGTTGAAGAAAATTTTAGGTTTTGCAGAAGATTATGAAAAAGTTATAATTAACTCCAAACATGAATTGGTGCTATTAAGAAGCAATACGAATCTCAATGCTTTGAAATTAAATGTCGGAGAGGTGGTCGAAGATATAACTATTAGCAAAGTTGTTTGGCGAGTTCCGCACGTTAAAGTATCAGATCGTGAAAGAATCAATTTGTTGAAACATCTAGAAAAGGACAGGCCTATTACACTAGCATTTCGAAATTGGGATTTGTATGAATATCCATTATTACCGAAGACACGTAAACACACTTGGTCTATCAAAACTTCGTCACAGATAGAGAAACCAAGATTCGTTATTATAGCCTTGCAAACCAATCGCAAACACAATGCGGAAATGTCAATGGCAGAGTTCGATCACTGCAATGTACGAGATGTAAAAGTATATTTAAATTCATCGTATTACCCTTATGAAGGATTGAATGTCAGTTTCTCCGAGGATAAATTTAATTTATTATACGAACAATATGCAAGATTCCAACAGTCTTATCATGGACGGCGACCAGAGCCGTTGATGAGCTTGAAGGAATTCAGAGACGTTGCCCCATTATTTGTTATTGATTGTTCTCACCAACAAGAAATGATAAAGGGATCAATCGATGTCAGAGTGGAGATTGAAACAGACCAAGAAATCCCGGATCAGACAGCAGCATATTGCTTGATTTTAAATGACTGCATTTTTGAGTACAAACCTCTGAGCAATATTGTGAAGAAAATATCTTAACTAAATAAAGTGCAATCAAAAGGTATTTGAAAGAATAAACTTCAACTTTATGTTAAACAGTGGAATACAACGAAACAATGAGTGCTGATAAGAGTTCGATACTTTTTGTTGATGTTCAAGGATTCAAAGACTGCAAAAATAATTTTATTATTAAGGAATTTGCGTTAGCCACAAAAGAGTTTACGCAAGTCTTTTTAATAAAACCTCCATATTCGTATCTAAAATTATCTGCCGAAGAAAAAAGAGCAGTCAATTGGATTGAACGCAACAGAGGAATATACTGGAGTCAAGGCAATATAGATTTCAGAGAATTTAAGAGATTAATTATTCCAATTTTAAAGGACCAAACCATAATAATGAAAGGTGTTGAAAAGCAAAAATGGATTAAAGATTTGTGTTCTGACTGCTTTTTGATAAATGTTGAAGGCAAAGGTTGTCCTAATTTCGCAACATTGCGCAATAGTTATGCTAAAGGTGGAGCTAACTTCAATTGTATAACTCATAAAAAAGAGTGCGCTCTAAGGAATGTTCTATTCATAAAAAAGTGGTACTTAAGCACATGTAATTTATGACTTCAGTAAATTGTACTTGAATGAAAATTTGTATTTAAAGTATTGTTCAAGTTTAGCTATGATGATATTTGTTACTTGCTTTATAATAAAAAAATATTTTTAACAAAAATTTCTGCGTTTTATTAATGAAAACAAATATGGTGATTCAATATACTCGCATAACTCTTTATCAAAAATTACAATTTAATGGTATGAATAATTTAACCCTGTATAATGTATATTGGGCAATCTCAAACTGTTTTCATCAAATCACCGCAAACGAACGCAGTGAGATTTGCGGAGCGTAGCGGAGCTAGAGCGCAGCGAAGCGTAGCTCAAATCTCACTCCGTTCGTTTGCGGTGTTTTGATGAAAACTGTTTTAGAATGCCCAATATACACCTACTTATAGTTCTTTACTATATCCCATGACGTTTTACACTTATTTTTTGAATCTAGAATACGGTGTGCATTTGCGTTTTTTTGTGATTGGAGCATACATTTCTTTAGTATTCTAGAATATTTTTTATATTTTATTTTAGCATACATTTTATTTGTCGGATGTAAACGATATTTTAGATAAAGCCTTCTTTTATTAATACAACATCTTTTTATACCCTTTGTAATCCAGGTATTTTTTAGTGGCTTTTTTACAATTTTAACTTTTATAATTGGAAAACACAAATTAAATATCAAGGTAATTAATTCATGGAAGCATGTAAAGGCTTTCTGAGTGTCAGATTCATCTAGTACCTCACTAAATGATAGTAAAGACATACATTCTAAGAATTTATTGGTGTTAGATATGCTCATATCTCTTCTTTTTTCAAACCAATAAACCGGTTTCTTGTTATATTTGGTATTAACTGCAACTTCAAATGTGATACTCTGCCCTGTCTCATGGTCTGACAAGCCCAAAAAGTGAAGTGTTGATGTAACATTGGTTTCTAAGTTGCTAATTATCATATCTAAGCACGAGTTCTGTCTGGTGGGTTCGTCTATATGGCAATTCAAATTATAATTATTTAGTATGCTTATCAAGTCATTCGTATTTTTATTTTTTTGTAAAATATTTATATTCCAGTCACCACAAAGAATTATTTTTTTATTTCGCCTTCGCATCAAGGATTGTAAAATAGATGTCAATTGCTCAAAAAATAAATTAATGTCAGATGAGGGAGTCCTATATATACATATTATTATAAGATTACATTGCAATAATTCCACAGCACAACACTCAAACACAAAGAGCTTCGATTGAATAATGTCCAATACTATGTAATCAATATGATTTTTCAGTAATATGCAAGTTCCACCTCTTCTCTCATTCCTAGAAAAGGCAGAAGCCATATTATAACCTTTAATATTTAAATTTCTTTCAGATCCCTGTTTTATAAACGTTTCTGATAAACATATAATGTCAATTTGACCAATTTCTCTGGATAATTCCATAAGAGTGACTTCAAAGAGATCCTGTTTACTTAAAATGCTTACTATATTTTGATGGAATAATGTTATTTTACTTGTGGAGACGAAAACATTTTTTGTTTTCTTCTAATTTTGAGTGGGGAGTGAAATAATGTAGTATTGTTTTCTTTAAAGATAAGTAATGTTTTTTATAGTGTATGTAATCTATCTCAATATTGAGCTTATAACACAAGTCATGCAAATAGTTTCTTTTATAATCTAAATCTATGAACCTACAATTGCCATAAGTAGTGATTTGAACAAGAAGAGATTTGCTTTGTAGACATAACTGTTTATCGTCAAATCTATGAATCTGTCATCCCTGTTATCTAATATGAAGTAAATATACCTACTCGACGAGAAAGAACGAAATCTTTTTCCTAAACGTTTAAGATTGTAGATTGAAAATAAACCCTTGTACTTCTTTTTGATTATGTTAAAACAGCGTTTTAAATTAAATAGTAAATAACGGAAATCTATTAAATTAAGTGTTTCGGTCTTTACTAGTCTTTAGTTATTTATGTTTTAAACTAAAAGTTTAATTCCCCTCATAATATTTTTATACAGATAGCAAACGCAACTTTTATGGAGGCGAAAAATTTTAATGTTTACTTTTTAATTACCCAGAACGTTCCGTCGTATTATCAATATTAAACTTGTCTCGTGTATTGTGTGCTACCAGTGTACCATCTGTTTGTCAGCAAACTCAGTATCAATGTAGAGAGCCATATTAATGCTGGCGTTTTCGTCGTGTCGTCTGTTATTTGTTATGTGTTATTTCACATAATTTACAATTGTTTAGCAAGGTGTTAATAATAAGGTGCTCCTGTTGGCGGATTGGTGATAGCATGCGTTCGAATACAAAGGCTCTGTGAGTACCTACCCACTGCATGAATGAACTGTCATGTTGGTTTTTCTCCTGATCACTGACTGGTTGTATCCTGCATTTTGCACCATGCTGTTTTTTAAGAGAATCTTAATGCATGTTGTCCTTTTTTGTGAATTTTAAGGGATCGTGAAGAAATATGGAACTTGGTTTGATTTGAGGAAAGTAATGAAATGTAACGTCAGTGTGAAAAGTTAGGAAGATTAGTTTCTGACGTTCTCTTCGGATTTATGCTTTTGTTGTGTTACCAGTTATTGTGTTGTGTTACCAGCGCCCTGTATTAAGAACGTTTTATTGAGAAATAAAAAGCTATCTGCGAACAGTTGTACATTGTAAGTGCTTCAAAATTGGCAATAATTTCAAGATATCGTTCTTGATTGCGTGACCGTCATGTGGTGTTAATAAACAAAATTTTATTTGTAAACTTGCGAGCGAAGCAGCTGCCTGCGGCTGCAAATAATGTGTAAATATTAGATGTGCGATATTTAAATTGGAGGTGCGTAACGTTGTAGAATTCAATTGTAATTTGTAAATAATTATCTAAGGTAATTGTGTTAACTGATTTTAACCCTTTAGGGGCAAGTTTCTGAATCGATATACGATCGTTTCTATGTGTGTCACATTTTAAAATCCTTCAATAAATTTCTGGATTTGTTTACTGGAGATAGAATTTCGACGTATTTTGTATGGAGCTAATGTCAAACGCCAATCGCTAGTAACGAAATCCATATTATAGATAGAATAACATTGAAATAGGTCGTAGGTCGATCTCATGGAGACGCCAACTCTTGTCTACGACCATTGACCATGCCAAATCTGTAAATAGTTCTTGGTCGTTAGCTTCCGAAGCGGACCGTCCGTTCGCGATAACGTACTGTGGACAAGGCCAAACGCGAAGAGCGTCCTTTTTTAGTTACATACATACGTAGTACGTACTATTTTGGTCACTATCACGTTACTTTTATCGGCGATCCCGCTTGCGAGCCGTCCTCTGACCGATAATAGCTTTGTACTTCCGCCTGCCTGTTGTGTAACAGCGGATGTGGGAACAAGAAATTTATTTTTGGTTTTCCTTTTTTTGTGAGTGAGTGATGTTGTAGTTACTTTTAAAGTGCGAGAAATCATCCCTTTAATTTGTATAACCTTTTTGGGGCTATTTCCAGCGGGAGTTCTGTATTTTCTTACAGTAAAAATAATCCAAACTATAAAGCAGAAACACTCAAAGAAAGTACGTATATACTTCTAGTGTGATACTGAAACAACAACCAAACTAAATCCATATTTCAACCCTTAAAAATGGGCTTTTCAAAAACGCCAAAAAGCTTAAATACAAAGTGTCATGCTTCGAGCTCCGAAAATAACGTAGGTCCATACATACTTCCAACCCCCATTTTACCCCCTTAGGGGTTGAATGTCCAAAACCCTTTTTATTGAATGTAAGCGCTGTAAAAGAACCTGCTGGCCAAATTTAATTTCAGCGTCCAATATTAGGCTCGACGACTAAGAATTCTAAGCACGACGATGATGAATCTGTTGGGACATTTGCCAAGGAGGCGCCAAGTATCGTTTGCGTGGGTAACTCTTACTCTTATCTTACCTGCCTCCCTGACATTATATTGAAAATGACATTAGCCTGCGACAACATGTAATTTTACAGATAGACTAGCTTTCCGCTCGCAGCTTTGCCCGCGTTATTATTGTTTTCCCGTGGGAATTTATATTTTCCCGAAGGAAAAATAGTTTTGTAGCCTATTTAAGCCCGGATAATACATTTCATAGAAATTGGAGCAGATCTATACAAATAAATAAAATTGAAGTGTCTGTTTGTAATGTCAAAATAACAAGTTTTTACTAAATTGGTATAAATGTATATCGGGTACCAATAAAAAAACACAATTTAAAAAAAATGTTGTCTGTCTGTCTGTCGGTCGGTCTGTCTGTTTGTTCCCGCTAATCTCCGGAACGGTTGGACCGATTTTGACGGGACTTTCACTAATAGAATGCTAATTATACAAGGTATAACATAGGCTTTTTATCAAATTAAAAAGTTACTATTCCACGCGGACGAAGTCGCGGGCACAGCTAGTTTTAAATATTTTCCATAGAAACTTTCAACCCTTATTATGCACCCTAAAGGGGTGATTTCCAATAAACCATAAAACACGTGTTCAATGAAATATTTTTAAGAGCGTGAATCTCAAGTTTTATCAAAATCGTTGCTAATTTAAAGATTTTTCCATACAAACTTGCAACCCCTATTTCATCCCTTTGGGGTTAAAATTTTGTACAATCCCTTCTTAGTGTGCGTCCGTATTTTGAATTGAAACAACTGTCCAAATTTCACGTTTCTACCAAACATTAGCGGTTACGGCTGTGCGTGCGTCTATAGATGGGAACATCTCCTTTTATATACACGGTGTTTCAAAATAACCAATAAATAATCAATGCTTTATCGAAAACTCATTATTAAAATGTGTTTACACGTAATGTCATTCAAATCAAAATTTTTATGTAAATCATAATCTCATCATCATGTCTATGATTTACATGAAAATTTTGGGTTGAATGACATAACGTGTAACAACACATTTTAATAATGAGTTTTCGATAAAGAATTGATTATTTATTGGTTATTTTGAAACACTATTGAAAGTATTGTAATATTTATATTCAGATTTTCTTTATTACAGTACTATATGGGAGTCTTATTTTAGAAAAGGTATTCTTTCAATAAATATAGAAAATGTAGTAGAACTGCCGGCCGATTTTATACTGCACATTTCCCAAGTTAGTATTTACTCAACCTTGACCTTTGAATTATTTTATTTCAAACATACCTGTGCTTCGTTCCTTCGTGGCTCAATACGATAAGTGTGCGAGTATCAAGGGTGGCTATTTATGATCCACAAACATTACGGCCACGTTATGTAATGGGCTGTAAGAATGGTGTGAAATGATCGATTTATTACACTTTTTTTTTACCTACGTCTACGTCGCTCACATCCTTACAAAGGTCATTCTAATCGTTTGCATTTTAACCATATACGTCAATGATTTTAACACTATTATAATCCTATAGATAGACAGAGAATATGTTTAATTGCACATACATAATAATATTGAATTGGTATTTTATTGATAACACATTAAAAACCTTAACAAATTTTAGAAACGGTCTAATTACAGTGAAAAATGAACACGTTATCAATCAGCCATTGAAATTTGCATGCCATCTTTTATGACTTTTGTATGTGTACTATATGGCGGACGTGTACGATGAGGTCACAGCAGGCGACCCTGGTACAGAGTTAAAATTGCGCATATATTACCGGAGGAAGACTGTACCAGAGTTGGGTGCCTCCGTCTTACCTCTTTCTGCCGCAACCCGCAAGGCATTAATGCTTGCATTGCTGTGTTTCAGTTAGAAGGGTAAGATAATAATATGGCAGTGGACTTACGGTTCCTCCTTCATGCGTCGTTATCCTCAATGCTGAGGGTCGTAATCTCACTGTAGTAGCATTTTTCTGCGCACTATATTCCGCCATTTAGCTCGGTATTCTTATGTCTTATGTCACAAGCGTACATCACTGTGGTTCTTGTGGGGGTTGCAGATTTGCTGCGACTCTCACAGCTACATGTATAGGTGACTGTTACTACGTACCATCATGTGGGCGGTTTGCCTGTTTGCCAATTTAGTTGTTATGGTTGTTGTCTCCTCGTTGGTTCCTAATAGGATGACATCGTTTCGTCAATAATATCCGGCTAAATTATACAAACATACGAAGTTTGTTGCAATTCTCGCCCTGCCAGTGTTGATTTTACAACCGGCTAATGAATTCGAACCGAATGTAATCACTGCCTTTTCAAGTGTGTAATGAAATTACTACATATTCCACTTCCCTCCTTGAAAATCGGAGCATTTCTATTCAAATCTATGCTATACTAATATTATAAAGCTGAAGAGTTTGTTTGTTTGTTTGCTTGCTTGTTTGCTTGAACGCGCTAATCTCAGGAACTACTGATTCAAATTGAAAAAATCTTTTTGTGTTGGATAGTCCATTTAGGACTTTAGGCTATATAACATCACGCTACGACTAATAGGAGCTGAGCATCAATGGCAAATGTTGCAAAAACGGGTAAAAAATATACGGCGAAACGTAGTTCGCTGGCACAGCTAGTCATTTATAAAGTACAGTGCTTGCAGTTATTTGAACGGTAGAAGGGGACGATGACTTACGTTAAATACTCGTGCATCTGCACTAATAATAATAATAATGTCCTCCTAACCGATATTCGGTCACGGCGGCCTATCTTCACAGAGACTAGCCATCTGCGCAGGAGATATTATAGTGCACAAGTGACTGCGCAAACACAAGTGCACTCTCTGTTCCTTCACTCGCCTAGTCCGATGGGACGGTTAGCCGACACGATCGGGGCGAGATCAGGCGCAGGACCCACTGTTTAACGTGCCTTCCGAAGCACGGAGGAGCTTGAGATGTTTTTTATTTTGGTCACCCATCCTAGGACTGACCCCAGCGAACGTTGCTTAACTGAGCAATCGTTTGCTGAGCGCACGCGTCAATGCGCCACCAAGCTCCTCTATCTGCACTAATGATACTATAATGAAAAGGTGTAGGATAGGTGTTTTTTCCAGACATTTTTTTCAATTTTTCTTTTCTTAAAAACCTTTTCCGGATTCCAAGCTCTACTTGAAAAAAAAATTACCGAATTGGTCTAACCGTTCTCGAGTTTTGCGCTTACAAACAGATTTAGCGATCACTTTTAATATACGTCATTGATGTACACAGAGTCGAATTATGCGCCCAATCGCTGATAGCACCGGCATTCAATTCTAAACGCTGATGCGTCTCGTGAAGGTGGCGAGTAGCTACGTTGTAAGCCGTGTCTTCTTCGTCCGCGCTCACGTCTTTTTGCGTCAGACCTTGCCGTTCTCACGGTTGACGCGCTCTCGCAGACATGCCCCAAAACCGGAGGTTGGGAAAATAGTTGTTGTGACACCGAAAACTGTCATGGTTGCCGCCTTTGCTAAACGCACGGCTGCGATGCAAATGCCGTCGTTGGAATTGGCGACAGCCTTACATAAGATGTGAGTCGTGGCGCGGTAATGCAGGTATAACAGCAGTTGCGAGGTCAGATGTGAATTGTATGTAATTCTTCTGTGACAAAATTTTAAATACGGCCCTTATTGGTCGTTGGGACTGGTCATTTCACTGATCTGGTTATTCCAGCCAAGAGACACCCATTGTTGGACATAGGCGTGGTGTGATCTGGTAATTAAACTAAAAACGAATGTTATATTCTCGCCTATGCTACCTCGACAAGTCTCCTTTCAATTTTTGAACAGTTTCAGATCAATTCTTCTTTCTACTTTGGTTTGGATTTATAATGAATATGAGATACATTTCGATAGCGTTATTTGGTAGATTATGGTTGAAGTCATCATCACAGCTCATATACGTCCCCACCGAGGGGTTCGAGCCTACCCTATGTTAGGGTGATTAGGCCTTAGTCAACCACGCTGGCCCAGTGCGGATTGGTCGACTTCACATACATCATTGAATTTCTTCGCAGATGTATGCAGGTTGCCTCACGATGTTTTCCTTCACCGTAGGAGCGTCAATCAATGTACATATGAAATTCGAAACGAAAAACACAGTGGTACATGGCGGGTCTGAGTAAAGATATAATGATTTTCGTTTAACCATGATTCTGTGTTTTGTTCTAATGGTTCTTCCGAAGATCCTCTTTCTCTTTCGTCCTCCGCTCATTCTAGAGGCGCAAGTGATTTAAAAATTACAGTCGTCAACAAATGGTAGGTAGCGTTATTGAAGTGTTTTTGTCCAATCAGCGAGCATCCGGAAGGCCAATTGTAAAGCAGAGATCCCCTCTCCCAAATACGTCTGGAATTGTACACGATTTCAATTCAGGACGTCCGGCTTCACTCCTCGCCTGAAATATGTATGCGCTGCATTCAATTAGCTGAAGTTCCTTGCAACAGCCTTCACGGTCCATTAGTTGCTCTGAAACATCTCGGACGATCGCGCTCGTTAGCTCTGGGTCAACTGGGGCACTTGTTGCCCGAAAACTGTAGTAAGCGTTTCTGTTGCGATAATACTAACTACTAATACACAATAGAGTAGGAAGACTGTTCAGTCAGACTGTTCAAACTTTTATACAAGAGAAAATACTTTGCTTGCACTTACATGCGAACCAATCAGCTCTACCTATTCGAATAGATGAGATGAAAGCATTTATAAGTACACGTACGGTATTTTTATCGCATATTTCTGAACGTATGTTTACGTGGAAAAATATTAAGGGCGATGTTGGAAGCTCAACTCGATCGGTTTATTTTGGCACCCTGAGTGCTCTCTGCTCGGAACAACTTCGTTATTCGGGAATATGTCGGGTCGGCAAAGTTTTTGAAGGAGGGTTGTATAAATAACCATAAGCTTAAGCGTAGGATGATGAGTGTTAGATAAGGTTTTAATAATTTCAAGTGTTTGGATTCTGATGGGAATTGTTTTGACACACAAAAGAGAAGCGTATGGGTCAATTTTTTAAATCGTGGCCCATTAATCTGGTTCTAGATAATCTCAAATATTCCCAATAATGGATGCCGACTGCTAGAATTTTATACTAGGTACTTGTTTTTCTTTTCAGTTTTTATTCAATGTTTACTTATTACTATGGTTTTTTAATTTTAAATTGTTATTTTTTACGGTTATTATTTATTTATAATAAATAAGTAGTTTTATTTAATGACTTTTACTAGAAATTATAGTCGCTCGCGCCTATTGCTCGCGCGCGCGCTCTACATAGTGCTCCCAATGACCTTGCGTCTTTCGTCCTGCACTGATTACATAGGAGTGAGTGAGTGAGAGTGAGGGGAATATTTAAGCAAACCTTTACGCGTAAGATGAATTATTTAAATTAAACATTAATAAAAGCAAAAAAAAAAATCTAAAAAGACCATCCTCTAGAATATTGTTCACTTTATTTATTGAAATCGAAAGTATATGATTTAACCTAATATTTACGACGCGATTAGGTCTAACGTTTTAAAATCGAGGCATGTTTGGGTCACATTTTAACCAAGTTTTAATTAATTTATCAAAAAATTAAAAAGACCATCCTCTAAAGAATGCGTTGAATAATAACATATCTTTTTTAAAGATTTTTTTATTCAATATTTATGAAGAGAACAGGTTTTTTCTGCAGTGAATTTTTATGATTGACCTTACTATGCGCCTTAACTTAACGACTTTACATCGTTATATTTAAGCAAAATGAAATATATATGATCAATGAAACCTAACAATAATTTTCAAAGACCTTTTTAATGATATATCACACATGATTTAGTTTAATGATTAATTTTTTCTTCTTCTTTCCAATATGGCTTTTGATGACCGCCATATTGGATTTCGATGACTGTCATGTCATCAGTGACACTCATAAGATTGAAAGGACAAAATTGACATGAGAATCATCAAAATCTGTTTACGCGTTTGACCAATATAGTGCAACAAAGGAACAAACAGGCTCTAACATGCGTTGCGCATTCGGGAAAAACGAAGCATACATATTTCGAGTTCGAGTTCACGTTATTCAATATTACCTTCTTTCAGATAAATTGTTGTTTGTTCGATCAATCGTTCATTTTACGTTTGTGTTTCGGTGTTGCGGGCCCGAAATTTCGACGTAAGCAGGTGTACGATGGCTCTTTAGTGTCTTTAGGCGCTTTGCAGACGACGACGGGGCGGGCAGGGTTGGGCCGGGCCGGTCAATGTCGCCGCGAACGATAGCGCAAAGGGAATCCTTTACTACCAACGCACACGTAGGGCAAAAAGACGCGCCGCAGGTGCCTGGCGGGCACTGGCGTGGCGGCGCAGCAAAAATGTATAGTGCGGGCAGATGTGGACATTGGCGGGCAGACGCAGCCTCGCTCGCGGCGAAATTGACCTGCCCGGCTCGCCCTCGCCGTGTGCAAAGCGCCTTATTATTAATTTTGCACGAGAGCGGCTGTCTCAAAAAGCGGCGTGCATGATGGATGTGTCTTTTAGGATCTGTTATTCTGAAGGTGGACCTGGGGCCCAATTCAGCTAATAAGTTACAGCTGAATCGAAACTAAACCGTTACGATCGACCAATCGGAACGCCACCTTATCACGTCATCGAACAGTTGCATGGCAATATACGCGCTACGATTGGTCGATCGCAATGGTTTAGTTTCGATTCGGCTATAACTTATTAGCAGAATTGGGCCTCTGATGTCTGTCGATCTTAGGTACTGAAATAACACCAGAATTTTTACCGAGCACGCGCGATTGGATAACAACAACACACGATACGTATCGCTGACAGCTTAAAACGGGAAGTAAAAAACATTACAGAGTACGTAGGTGGACTTTGAAATGTTATATCTAACAATATTAAGGCCACGCCACGTTGTTTAATCTATATTATTTATTTATTAGCCTTATTCATAATGTTCCGTCACGTCAGCTCCGTTTCGACATAAACTTATTAATTTACGATTCCACAGAGGTAACAAAATACAACACAGAGGTAACAAAATTATAACTATTTTAACAGACTCAGGTGATGATTCACCTAAATTTTATTATGCATCATTAAGCACACTTAATAATAGACCTTAAATTACTATTCCTCTCACGTTCCATTTATAAATGCTGAAACATCATTTAAAATTCCACATACTGTACAGCTTGGAGATTCTGTTAAGAGGAAATCTTAAGGTCCGTTTTTTCGTACACGTAGTCCCGTTCTCCTGTTTCCATCATGGATAATGGCCATAGAGCATTTTTTTTAAATCTATAGGTACTATTTTCATGTTCTTAAGATTTAAATTTTTTCCTAAATTAATTATTAAAAGAAATCTTTATAAACCTAAAAAATTGAACAGATTTTCCGAGGTTTTCGAACACCCAGCAAAAATTTTTTACGAGATTATATGAAAAAAAAAATAAAACGTTTTTATAGGCGCATAGTGGTCCCAATGACCTTGCGTCGATCGTCCCGCACTGATTACATAGGAGTGAGTAAGTGAGAGAGAGGAGTGAGAGAGAATATTTAAGCAAACCTTTACGCGTAAGATGAATTATTTCAATAAAAAATTAATAAAGGCGAATAAGAAAAATCTAAAGAGACCATCCGCTAGAATATTGTTCACTTTATTTATTGAAATCGAAAGTATATGATTTAACCTAATATTTACGACGCGATTAGGTTTAAAGTTTTAAAATCGAGGCATGTTTGGGTCACATTTTAACCAAGTTTTAATTAATTTATCAAAAAATTCAAAAGACCATCCTATATCTTTTTTAAAGATTTTCTTATTCAATATTTATGAAGAGAACCGGTTTTTTCTGCAGTGATTTTTTTATGATAGACCCTACTATGCGCCTTAAACTTGTTGTGCTTTTCATAGACGAATAAGAAACTATTGATATTTAGGATTTGTACAGTGTCACCAAGATATTTTTTATATCTGAAATTTTATTTTTCAGTCTACAGTAATTTTTGTGTCATAGTAGAATTCTACATTATTTCTTCCCGCTGGAAGTTAAAAACTTCAATATTCTTGTCAGATTTAAAAACTGACTTGGCCTTAAGTGGAAATAAATCCGAATTTCCACGTTTAAAAAAATCTGTGTTCGGCGTGTCAGTATCGCATTCGTAATGCTCTGTTGTAATTGAAGTTACCGAAACAGTAAACTGATAGGTACATTATACATTCATGATCGCGTAATAAACCTTCGATACCTACTACGCTCTTACACCGCGTTTACACATTCGCGCGAATCGCGAGGCGAATAGCGAGGCGAATAACGAACTAGCTGTTTACACATGCGTGTTCGTTATTCGCCTCGCTATTCGCCTAGCAATTCGCCTCGAGATTCGCGCGAAATAGCGCGTTTACACATTCGCGCGAATCGCGAGGCGAATAACGAACACGCATGTGTAAACAGTAAGTTCGCTATTCGCCTCGCCATTCGCCTCGCGATTCGTGAGTTCGCGTCGGGAGCGGTTTTTTGGACGCGAATCAAAGGGCACGAATGGCGAACACGAACTTACTGTTTACACATTCGCATGCATTTAGTTGACTGCTAGCGCCCGACCCAACCGAACGTGTAGACAAATTAGAGTGGAGTAAAGTGCGAATTTTAGAATTCCTAGAACTTTATTATAGAGAAGAGCTCATTTGGAACCCAAAACATCGCAATCATAATTACACATAAAAAATATTTTACAAAAAATAAAAACCGACTTCAAAAACACTGAAAAGTTAAAAATAATATAAGAAATAGGTACAGACAACATCACACTTCTATATTGAAGTCGGTGCCAAACGATATCTCCTCGAAAGTCTTAAAATTTGTCACCGACTTCAATATAGAAGTGTGATGTTGTCTGTACCTATTCTTATATTATTTTAAAATTTTCAGCGTTTTTGAAGTCGGTTTTTATTTTTTGTAAAATATTTTTTATTTTTAACTTTTTAGTGAATGAAATCTTTTTAGTAAAAACAAAAACCCTAATTTAATACCAGCTCATCAGTGAGCTGGTATTTCATTAGCGTTTCCATCGATTTTCATGAGATCCCATTATCAGAGAATACAAAAAGAATGTTGAAAATCAGTCCACAATTGGCGGCGTAATCGCATAACATACACACAAAAAAAAACATTCGCATCGAATTAAGAACCTCCTCCCTTTTTGAAGTCGGTTAAAAATAAAAACCGACTTCAAAAACACTGAAAAGGTAAAAATAATATAAGAATAGGTACTGACAACATCACACTTCTATTTTGAAGTCGGTGTCATTTTTAAGACTATAAGAGATCATCGTTTCGTACCGACTTCAATATCATCATCATCATCATCATCACAGCCCATATACGTCCCCACCGAGGGGCTCGAGCCTACCCTATATTAGGGTGATTAGGCCTTAGTCAACCACGCTGGCCCAGTGCGGATTGGTCGACTTCACATACATCATTGAACTTCTTCGCAGATGTATGCAGGTTGCCTCACGATGTTTTCCTTCACCGTAGGAGCGTCAGACAAATGAAATTCGAAACGAAAAACACATTGGTACATGGCGGGTCTCGAACCCCGACCCCCCGATTGGAAGGCAAGTGCCGAGTCCACTGCGCCACCGACGCTCTGTCGCGCGCTGTATATGCAAGTATGTATGTGTATATATAAACACATTCATACACATTACTTACATAACACTTACACACACACATATACAATATGTATATGTGAGTGTTATGTGCGTGTATGTATGTTTTTTTCTTAATATCATATTATTTGAATATAACAATTACTGTCATTTATTACATTTATTTTCTTATGCCGTCATTTACTTTCTCTCCTTAGCCTAATGGTTGACTGGTAGAGAGCGATGTTTATCGCTAAGTCCGCCATATGTTTGTAACATTAAAGCTTAAATTATTAAAAACTAAAATGTAGCACGCATGCCGCCATTATTTTCACGTCCTCCGTGTTCGTGTGCTAATATCAAAATGAATCACCCGCGAATGTGTGAACAGTAGTTCGCGGTGGCACTCGTAGGTACGAATGTTTCGTCGAATGACGAGGCGAATAGCGAACACGAATGTGTAAACGCCACACGAATGTTTCGTCGAATGTTTCGTCGAATGTTTCGTCGAATATTTCGTCGAATGTTTCGTCGAATGGCGAACACGCATGTGTAAATGCGACATTATAATGTTTTATCGTTGTGATTTTTCATATAAGTGACAGAAACAAAAAAAAATACAAGCTATTATATGTATAATGAGACGACTTTTTTATTTATTTTCTATTTTGTTGACAATGTCGTATGAAATTCGAAAAATAGATGATAAACATAAACGGATATCAACCGCGGTCTGTTCTCTGTTAAAGGTTAAGGCAGAGGTGTAGAAATGCCCACACTGTGATGATTTTTCAAGAACCATGACATAGATGTTAGGCTCTTCGTTAATTTTTCAAGTTCCCATCGGTAGTGACTATGACTAGTGGGCGCGCCCAATGCTGTTATTACTCCACTAATTCCAGACTTCATGCTGCCTTTGGCGGATACAAAAAGACCTAGGGATTTCATAATTTCGACTCAACTTTTCGTGGCACAAAGCGCGGTTACATTGTTATGTAAAATTCAATCTAATAAAAACTTTACCTTGCAGAATGCCCCCCTCCCCCCAAATGAAACTCTGAATCCGCCCCTGCATGCTGATACTGAGAATTTCATAATCGGAAAGTCTAAATAAAACTATTAATTAATTACCCTATTTAATTAGTTAAATTCTATTTTATTAGTATTCAGCCTACTTTAATTAATTATTATAGTTGTATTGTATCAATACATATTTATAACGAATCTGTTCCAAAGTTTTAATATTTGTGCGAAGCTGAGTAATTGAATTAGAGTTACGTGAATTTAACTCGAGTTAAAGCGAATTGTGTTTACAAGATTCCTATTATTTTCCTATATTAGAAAGTTTCGAGACTCCCATATTTTAGACTAGCTGTGCCCGCAAACTACGTTTCGCCATATATTTTTTTCCGTTTTTGCAACATTTTTTATTGATACTCAGCTCTTATTAGTCGTAGCATGATATAAATGGACTATCCAACACAAAAATAAGTTTTCAATTTGAATCAGTAGGTCCTGAAATTAGCGCGTTCAACCAAACAAACAAACAAACTCTTCAGCTTTATAATATTAGTATAGATAGATAATAGATATCCGAAACCTCTAAAAGGTACTTTCGTACGAATGTAATTGTGTTATTTTTGTAAAAGATGTCGATGAGCTCTTCCCACACTCGAAACTCGCAATGCACAGCATTCCATGACGGGGAAGGTCACGAACACAATGGATCGGAATGCTGCGAACAACAATAGATGGGCACCGGCGCGGGCGTGGCTTGAATGTGGTAATATGCATCCACGAAGGGGTACTATCCCGTAAGTCTACAATAGAAGAGTCGAATGCGTAGTTTGTTGTACAATGCTGCGGTTGACCGCGTTACGTTTATAAGAACCGTCAGTCAGAGTTTCTTCCGCCATGGGCGGGTGCGGGCTTCGGGCATTTGTCGCCCATTGCCCGGGCATCTTCTCGGCGAGCAGTAGCTCGCCGGTGTTGGGCACGTCACGTAGTGACGGGCCCCTCTTCGCCACCCCCCCTGTGCTACCACTCCGGGATCGAGGCACGGCCCTCCGCGGTCAAGCACACCAGGTTAGAGGGGCTTGTCCCAAGCCCAGCGAGCGCCGGCGAGCAGGCCGCGGCTTACTCTGCGCCCGGAGGAGCGGTGGGGGGAGGAGGGGGCCATTGGTCTTGATGGGTGATGGTGGTGTCATGTCCGGTGGTGGTGTCGCTTAGGCGAGTCACGCGCGCGAGCGGTGGGGTCCCGCGGCAGACTACAAGCCAAGCGACACGGGGTCTTGTCAGGTGGTGGCGTCGTCAGCGAAGTCGCTGACGAAGCGGAGTCTTGGCCGGGGTGGGTCGCCTCGTCGTGGGGATGCAGCTGGTGATGGTGGTGGTGACGCTGGTAGGTCTTGGTCTCTCTCCGCCCTGGGCGACAACAAGTCGCGGGGCAGCGCTCGTCCGGAAGAGTCTGGAGGCCTGGGGACATAAGGAGCAATATTGTGGAGGTGGAGGTGGGGCCCGTTGTCGGCGCTGTCGAACATTCGACGCGCCAGACGGGCGACGAACTCCTCCACCGTCGGCATCCGAACGTCCCGGGCAATGACGTCATTCCTGACGTAGCGGCCCGCGTTCGTCACGACACGGAGAGAGACGTTCTGGACCACCTGCAGTCTGGAACGCTGGGTCGGGGAGCACAACGCATACCATGCTGGGGCGGCGTAGGTGAGCCGCGTACGAACGTAGCTCTTATAGACCATCAGTTTCGTACGGAGTGGTAGTCGGGATGCCAGCACCGGGCGCAGGATGCCACGGGCCATCTTGGCCTGGTTGACGACATGGTCAACCTGGGGCACCATGCGCAGTTGACGGTCGATGCGGCATCCGAGGTACGCAACTGTGGTCTGCCAAGCTACGTCCTGTCCGCGGAGTGTCAGCGGCGGTGGCATGCGGCGCTGCGACCCGACCAGGATGGCGGCCGTCTTACCCACATTGACGGCCATCCTCCAGTTGTCCAGCCATGTTGGCAGGCGGTCCAGCAGTTGCTGCATCCGGGCGGAGGCGAATCTCACCTTCCGCGACGAGGCGAAGAAGGCGCTGTCGTCGGCGAATAGGGCCAACACCACGTCCCGCTGCCCCTCCTGGAGCTGGTCTTGGAGGGTGGGGATGTCGTCGGTGTAGGCGGCGTACAGGCACGGCGAGAGGCAGCTGCCCTGGGGCACTCCTGCGAGGATGGGGCGTGGCTGGGAGGTGGCGTCCTCGACCGAGACCACGAAGCTCCGACCCTGGAGAAACGACGCCAGCAGTCTCACGTGGGCGGGCGGCATGCTGGTGGCGGCCAGCTTGTAGAGGAGACCGGGATGCCACACACGGTCGAAGGCCTTCTCGATGTCCAAGAAGACCCCCACGGTGTGGTTATCCCGGTTCATGGCGGCCGCGAGGTGGTGGAGCACGCGCGCCAGCTGGAGCGTGGTGGAGTGGCCGCTGCGGAATCCGAATTGCTCATCCCGGAGTGGGACGAACGGGCGGATCCTCCGCAGCAGCAGTCGCTCGAACAGCTTGGCCACGTGAGACAGCAGCGTAATGGGTCGGTAGCTGGACGGGAGGCGCCTGTCCTTACCCGGCTTGGGCAGGACGATGATACGCCCCATCTTCCAGGCCACGGGGAAGTGGCCGGTGCGCAGGATGCCGTTGAAGAGCCTGGCGAGGGTCGCCAGGCCCCTGCGGGGCAGCTGCCTGAGGGCCGCGGAGGAAACGTTGTCGGGCCCGGGCGCTTTCCGCCTGTTGAGGCGGAGCACCGCTTTGCGCAGCTCTGCGGGGGAGATGAAATCGTCACCCCGCAGCTGCGGCGCTGGGGCCGACAGAAATTCCTCGACGCGGCTCAGCACGTGCCTGTGGTGCTCGACGACAGCGCAGTCGGTGGACGCTGGGTGTGGGGTGAATACCTCCTCCAGGTGATCAGCCAGAATATTGGCCCGGTCAGCGGCGGCGTAGCATCGCCTGCCCGCGCTGTCCAGCAGCGGGCAGACGGGGGCGGTGGACTTCGTCAGCTGTCTGTTGAGCCGGAAGAGGTCAGCGGTGCTATCGGCCACCTGGTCCAGGTGACTCTCCCAGGTGGCACCGCGCCATACCTTCACGGCCTCAGACAGCTGGGTGGTGAGGCGATTGAGCTCCGTCTTGACCCGCGGGCACCGGGTGCGGGCCCACAGCTGGCGCAGCTCGCGCTTCCTGCGCATCCGCGCGCGCAGGTGGGCAGGCAGTTCCTCCCTGCGTGACTTCGCAGGGGGGCGGGTGGAGGCTGCCTCCTCGGCAGCGCGGATGCGGGAGCAGATGTCGTCGGCGGCCACGTCCACATCCTCCGGGGAGGAGAGGGGGCCGCCGAGCGCGAGATCGCTGAGCGCCGAGCTGAAGGCGCCCCAGTTAGTGCGGGGGCGCGGAGCTCTCGCCTGGACGAAGTCGGCCGCCATGCTGGTGGTGATGAGGATGGGGAGGTGCTGCGTGTCCATGTCGTACAGCACCTCCACGGAGACCGGGCAGGGGATGTTCTTCGTCAGGACGATGTCCAGGACGTCTGGCTGATACCTGGCGGTGGTAGGAATGTGGGTGGGGGCGTCAGGTCCCACCACTTCGGCGTCAAGTCCGGTGGCGGCATCCAGGAGCATCCTCCCGGCGGGCGTGATGCAACGCGATCCCCATTGGGGGTGCTTCGCATTAAGGTCGCCCGCCACGAGAGTCGGCGTGTCGTCGCCGAGGAGCCCCTGGATGTCGGAGAGCTCTACTCTGGATGCGGGGGGGCGGTATGCTGCGTAGATGTGTAGCTCCCGCCCGGCTGCACTCACCCTCACTCCGATGGTGCGGGTGGAGATGAATGGGAGGAGGTTGAGTTGGTCGTGTACCACGTCGCGACGAACTAGGGCCGCCACGCCTCTCCAGGCGCGGCCCTGCGGTGTTGATTCGTCGCGGCGGTAGACGTGGTAGTTGGGCAGCCGGAAGGTGTTGTGCGGGAGCAGAAAGGTCTCACCCAGGAGGATCACGTGCAGATCCTGCGACTGGGCGAGCAGGCGCAGCTCCTGCGCCTTGTTCCTTACCCCCCCGGGATTCCAGTAGAGAACTCTCAATGTTTGAGGTCCTGTAGTAGGGCCACCAGGATGTCGATGGCCCGGTTGATTGCCGCCCGGTGGTCGCCTAGCTCCGCGGCCATCGTTAGCTGGCTGATCGCGGTTGCCACCGCGACCAACACCGATGTGGTCGAGGCCTGCGGGAGCGGGCGGGTCTGGGGGGCCAGTTGTGGTGGTGGTTGGTGGGGCTGGCGTGGTTGCCGCGGCGGAGCCGGCGGCAAGAGTGGTGGCTGGGTTTGGGGATCTTGGGGTGGGCCCTGGTATGGGTGGGGCCCTGTCGGGGGTCTGCGGACGGCCGACATCGCTTCCTGCTGGGAGGCTGGGTGTCGGCGGGGCGGCTGGTGAGGGCGGGTCGGCGGCACGGGAGTGGAGGCCGCCGCAGGTTGGTCGGAGGCAGTGGCTCTACGGCCGCGCCTACCACGACCACGGCGTCTGCGACGCTTCACCGCCTCGCCTCTGGTGGTCGGCGGGTTGGCGGGGGGAGCCAGGGTCAGCCCAGCGTGGGCCTCTGGTTCGCCCACCATAGAGAGCGTCGGTTGGCGTGGGGGTGCCTGTTGGCGCGGGGGCGCCTCATAGCACGAGGGCGCCTGCTGGCGCGGGGGCGCCTGCTGGCGCGGGGGCGCCTGCTGGCGCGGGGGCGCCTGCTGGTGCGGGGGCGCCTGTTGGCGCTGGGGCGCCGACTGGCGCTGGGGCGCCTGCGGTCGGGTCGGCACGGGGGGTGGCACTCTCATGCCTCTCTGCCTGGCCTCCCGCCGGAAGGCTGGACAGCGGCGGTCGTTGGCCGGATGCAGCTTGGCGCAATTCGCACAGGTGGGCGGCTGGTCTCGTGGGCGCGTGCAGTCGGCGGCGATGTGGTCGCCCGCACAGCGCACGCACTTAATGGGCCGGTGGCAGTTGGCCGAGGCGTGCCCAAACGCCTGGCATCGGTGGCACTGCGGGGGTCCCCCGCGGCCGCGCCATCCCTCGATGACGATGCCCGGCATCATCAGAAGCTCGGTCACCGCATAGAGGCGGGAGAGCTCCTGGGCATCAAGGTGCTCCAGCTGCAGATAAAAGAGGCAGCCGGAGCGGCCGCGTTGGGGTGGTATGTTGCGAACGTGGGTGGCCACAAATCCACGTTCCCGGAGTGCCGCCTGGATCGCCTCCGGCGGGGTATCTGCGGGCAGCCCTCGTAGTGCTGCCTTAGAGGGGAGTTCGTTCGCCGGCGTGTAGGCGTACCACGTTATGGTGGGATCGCGCTCTGATGCCTCGGCCAAGTATCGCTGCACTACGCGGTACTCGTCTGGGGTGGTGGGGATAAATCGCACCCCGGTGCGGTAAGGACGGGCGTTAGGCGGCTTGCCGAGTTTCCCCGCCAGCACATTGAAGTGCCGGGTCCAATCCGGCAGACGCTCGACCACTATCGGCGGGTAGCCGCGGGCCCGGGCGGCGGCTGGAGTCGCTGACTGGTCGGCGGCAGGGGTAGCCGACTGGGTGGTCGGCACGGCAACAGGTGGTGGCGTGGGGGCTCGAGAGCTGGGTTGGGAGGGTGCGGCGGCGAGGGCGGCGTAGGTCGCCGGCCCCGACTGTGAGCCCACGGCTTCCGGCTCGCTGGACGTCGGCGCGAAGGTCGCGTACGACGTCGATGGCGTGGGTGAGAGTGGTGGCGGATCGGACATTGCCTCTCCTGCGGCGGTACTTACGCCGGTCTCGTCGGTAGGTGAGTCGGATGTCGACTGTATGTAATAGCTCGACTCGGGCGAGCTGGATGACTGGTGGTGTTGGGGGGGCGAGGGCCCGGTGCGGGGACGCTTATCATCCCCGCCGTCCTCGCTGCTTGTGGGGCTCCTGGGCCGGGGCTCACGGGTTCTGCCGCTGCTCATACCGGCGGGAGGTGTTTCGCCTAGAAACGCCCCAGCGGTAGTGGGCGGCGCGGCTTGGACCGGAGCAACCGGCTGCGCGGCGGCCGCAACAGCCCTGTGCCCAGCAGGCCGCAGTGACGGCTCGGGGCGGCGAGTGGCAATCGCGGCGGCGGTGGTGGTGGTAGTGGTGGTGGTGGCGGCGGCCGCGGCGGCCGTGGCGACGGCGGCGACGGTCAAGGGCCTCCTTGCGCGGGGGTCGCGCGGGGGGAGGGGTTTGTCCCCTGGCATGGTGACACAGTACAAGTTACGGGACAGCACTTGGTATACAGTATATACGCACAGTAAAACTGAGGGCGATCACCCCTCCCTATTTATCAAAATAGGGAGCGGGTATACGCAACACACTCACAACACAAACAAAAAAGCGTCAATATCGCGGGTAGGTATAAGCGTCTATGTCGCGGTGTAATAAAAACTCGACGTGGGTAGATGTGAATCCACCCACGGAGCAGGACGGCGCACGGAGCGCGAAATGCGCGCGGCGCGGTACGGTGCGTTCGCGGGGGGGGCTCGCGGGTGCAGGGGCTCAACGATTGCTCGGAGCACTCCTGGCACGACCGGTAGGCAACACTCGCGGAACAGCACTGTGATGATTATAAGAACCGTTCAAGGGAGCTTCAACAGTAAGGCACAAGGCATACCGGCAACTGAGCCTCGTTGTCGGTTTTTTGCGACCCCCTGTGAGTTAAGGGTTGCTTATTAAGGTGATGAATGCCGCGATATAACTGCCCTTATTGATTTAAGGAAGGCAGATTTACATTGGGCCTGTAGCAACTGTCAACGCTGGCCCCAAAAACTGAGTTGACACTGTCACGCACGATAGACAGCATTATACTGATTTTAAGCCAATATGATACGATGCCAGTATCGGAACAAGGGCCTTATTTTAAAATTACTCGTTTGATATCGCATGCGACTTATCCCTCGATGTCATCACACGAATGGTTGCAGACCGCTCGTAGCAGTCGTTCGATTGAATAATCGAACTTTGAAGTCGAAAGAAAATCAACAGAAATCGGGCGCTGGACGCCAGACAAATGATTCAAAAATAATGACGAATCAAATACCTAATGTCGAAATAAGAGTGGTGCTAGTAAGCTGCGCATAGTAAATCGGTGATTATAATCGTCCGTTTAAACCACGCTTTAAAACATGATAATGATAAACAGCACACACCGCAATGGACAGTGAATCAAGCGTTAGAAGTTGATCGCGGGTTTAGAATAGTGTCCCAGATTTGATTGATGCCCCTAGGCTATTCGGCATGCCGAATTATGTCGTTGTCGCCGCCGCGCTGTGTCGAAATTTCTCGACGCCACACGTTTTGCCATTCGATGCCTATTTGAATAGGCCGAAAAGGAATCGAAACGTTGCTTGGCCAACATCGTTTATGCAAACTCAATTAATTTATTTGCCACTAGAATGATTTCGATTACCTTTTAGTAACTTTGTCTTGCGGGTTCGTCTATGGGATTCCTGTAATATCGTTTTTTCTTCTTTCATTCGAAGAATTTCCGTTTATATATAGATTAGGCCTGTCATTTCTAGGTTTCTTATTTATATGGAAATGTTGCACATTACACTATAACTATGTAAATGTAAAGCAATATTTAATTTTCTTCTACTTGTACTTATTTTTATCCGCATAGTTTTTATCCCGTGGCACCTAAACATAGAGCACATTTTACACCGATATGTAAAATGCATCCTATGTTACTTTTGAATAAGCGATTTCGACAATTTTACTATGGATAGAAATAACCGTAGTAAAATTGTCGAAATCGCTTGAGTAGTTTCGAAGGATTTATGGATTAAACCCGTGTGG
This sequence comes from Schoenobius gigantellus, assembly GCA_963935595.1. Classification (NCBI taxonomy): domain Eukaryota; kingdom Metazoa; phylum Arthropoda; class Insecta; order Lepidoptera; family Crambidae; genus Schoenobius; species Schoenobius gigantellus. The sequence continues at coordinate 4,570,458 of OZ012555.1, read as the reverse complement.
TACAGATTCCCTGGTATTAGGGGGCCTGTTGAAGACGAAAAAGCACTCGTTATTTGCATAAAGTTCCTGAGATTTTATAACAGCAACGCGTCTACGCAACATTTAATTAGTACCGCACTGTCAGGATTTTTTATACACCTAACTCGCGACTGTGATCGCTAATTCTTGATTCTACCCTGATTAAAGGCTAACGTGTCTAAGCACATTGAAGTTTTATTAAATTTCAAATTATAATTATACCTGATGGGTTAAAATCCCCGACATGGTCCATTTCGAACCGGATTTCAATATATTGGAGAAATAAAGAAGAAACATAGTGATTGCTGAGATTTTATTCGATTAACATTGGATGCTACGATTGCTACGTGCTACGGCGGACATATAAGAATTATAGTGGAGTTCAATATAATTCATTCGGTAATCAGTGTTTAAGCATTAAAATCTTAAATCCAGCACTCTTCAATTCAGGTATAAGTGTATTAGACTACGTAGAAAGGTTAGTACATCTATTTGTATCAATTTATAGTTAATTGCAATTATACAAATTCATATTAATTTTAGACCAATATTAATTTACATTGTGCTTTATTCAAATCGTACTTAAATACAATACGTACAGTGATTTATTGTTGCATCATAATTTGTATAATTCACATGTAGGTAATATTGATAGTATCACATTTACATAAATTTTGTCTTTGTAGTGTCATTTTAATTAATTAGTGCTTAACGGATACAGTACAGTAATTTATTACATGAATTAATTAAATAATACGCTATATATAAATTGTGATCGTCATTTTATACATTATATTAGCCTATTTTATTTGTGTAATTGATTTGCCTTTAAAATTGATTTTGATACACTCATTTAAATTTGTATACCTAGCCTTAAATCTAATAACAAAATCAAAATAAATAAATAAATTTAAGTAAGTAAGAGAATACCATAATTTTGTTAACAATAAGCCTTTATTATAATTGTTTAGTTTTACAAAGACTAGATTCATTAGTAATTACTTTTGTAAACACTTTTAAACGGTGTAATTTTATAAAATTCCAGGTTACAAAGTACACTTGCCTCCTAAAATGGACAGCGAACAATTAAAAAAGTTGAAAAAGAAGCGCAGCAGTTTCAAAGGTCAAATAACTCTGTTTGAAAACTACTTGCTCACCTTACAGGATGCAAAGTTAAGTACACGTCAGGTAATGGAATTGCAATTACGCGTTAATAAATTAGAATCTATTATTAAAGAGTTCGACTTGGTTCAGTTAGACATAGAATGCACTACGGAAGATGATCAATCAGAATTAATTGAGCGCGAATCAATAGAATTAAAATATTACAATTTAATCACCGAAGCACGACAATTGTTATCACATTCTGATGATGATGGTGAAGATCTTAAATCCAGCCGCGCTGGATCACACCGTCAGCTGGTCAAGTTGCCCACTATTCAATTGCCAAAATTCTGTGGCTCTTATCACATGTGGCTGGAGTTCCGTGACACCTTTTCCAGTCTTATTCACGACAATGACGACATTGATGAAATAAATAAATTTCACTATCTACGCTCGTCTTTGGAAGGGTCTGCCGCACTCGTAATTCAATCTCTTGAATTTTCTGCTCGAAATTATAACTTGGCATGGCAACTACTTTGTGAGAGGTTTGATAACAAACGTTTATTAATTCAAAATCACGTTTCATCACTGTTCAATCTCGAGCCACTCACAAGGGAGTCATCCAATTCCTTGAAGCGTATGATTGACGAGGTTAATAAAAATCTTCGAGCACTAAATTCACTAGGCGAACCGGTTGCTTCATGGGACACACTGCTAATATACATCATTAGTCAGAGGTTGGACAGTAAGACTTACAGAGAGTGGGAAGAGTGCAGGCCCGTCAGCATTTTTGGTCCAGATGGAGCAAGGAGTATGTCTCCGAACTACAACAGCGCGTAAAGTGGAAGACTAAAACGGATTCACTGCACCTAAATAGTCTTGTTGTCATCAAGGAGGACGGCCTTCCCCCATTAAAGTGGAGATTGGGGCGTGTTATTGCACTGCATCCTGGACTGGACGGCATTAGTAGAGTTGCTGACATTAAGACCGCATCCGGTGTTATTCGGCGTGCCTTCTCAAAAATATGTCCCCTTTTGGACGATGCAGATATTTGTTGAAAGGCAAGCTTTCAACGGCCGGGGGTATGTTGAAGACGAAAAAGCACTCGTTATTTGCATAAAGTTCCTGAGATTTTATAACAGCAACGCGTCTACGCAACATTTAATTAGTACCGCACTGTCAGGATTTTTTATACACCTAACTCGCGACTGTGATCGCTAATTCTTGATTCTACCCTGATTAAAGGCTAACGTGTCTAAGCACATTGAAGTTTTATTAAATTTCAAATTATAATTATACCTGATGGGTTAAAATCCCCGACAGGGCCTATCATGTGATCTATGTATAACAGCCTAATAGGTTCTAATTAAATTTAAAAACATACAACGTTGTACCTACGTCACTTTTAAGTACAATGCATTTCCTGTTTAATAATCATTATTACAATTTAGTGCAAAATGTGCTGCACATCGATAATACATCATTATCGATTTTTAGGCGAGTTTTAGGTATCAACAAAATAGTCTGCATGATATTTTATGTCAGTTTGTTCCAGTGCGCTTGAAAGGAGTTACATTATACCCTCACATATTAGTATTAGTATAGATAAACCTGAACCTCGTGGGATATCTGTTGTAAGTAATATTATTAAATTAAGCTTCGACATTACGAGCGATTTTACGAATTTGGATCGTTAATGAAAAGCCATCAAGTTGTCTACAGCAACAACAAGACTGGGAGCTTACTCTGCTAGCATTAATGCTTTTCGAGACGGTTATTGTTGGTTAACCGTTAGCTTACCGAAATACTTCTCACTATTGACTTATAAAGAAATTGTAGTATGAATAAATTGCACCACGAAAAGCGTCTAACGTCATAAGTAACAAAAGGAGTTTCATTGAAACGCTACCAAGACAGTATAATCCTTAAGATTAGCAGAATTAGGAACCTGTAGGGCTAGCACGAACATTTGTACAAATTCGTGTCATGTTCGAGAATTTTTAGTATCTCTGTATCTTAGTCAGCGCCATAACAACGGACGGACAGGACGTTGAAAGAAACTCACATATTTACCGTTGACAACCCTAACGTATTTAACTCGAGTGCCAGTTAATGCATCCCAAACATGTCATTTGTTTTGTTATAGGATCTTTTTGTCACTACGACGTGTCACTCTGTTTGTCCGAAACGGGTGTCCGATGTCACATAGTTTACATAAGTCAGTTAGGCACACACTGTCCGATGTAGATTGATAAAAATGGCATTGTGTAATCTAGCTAGGATGTTAGCTTGCGCGCGAGGGTTTTACGTCACCTAACAAAATGACTGGCCACATATTTACTTCGCTCATTATGGGACTCATAGCTGTTTGCCATTGTAATGTGGACTCGACAAGCGTATACGTAAGTAAACTTGAATAGTATATGTCCTCGTCGAGGATGGGTTATTTTGGACTTTCCTTAACACTTCATTTCTTTTGGTTTACGTTTCGTTTACGATGAAATCAAATGTTAGTAAGAAAATTAATTGATTTTCGTCATGAAATTTTCGACGAGTGCGACACCCCGCGGCGAGCCCTCGACGCTAGACAAATTATAAAAAAATAGAGCCCCTGAAGGTAACAGTCCGGTCCTGACAATCTCTGCTCGGCGATCGCGACTCAACAACGGCTGTCGTGAACCATATTTTTTCACAGATCCTACACCCTTTTTCAATTGTACAATACATATTAATATTGTTAACATTGCTTTAATGACGACGTTAAGTAAGATGTTCATAGCTATCCAGGATCCAGCCGAGTTAAAATAAAGCCTTATTAGAAACTAGTCCATGATGGACTTTCAGTCCCCATATAGCAGTGGACACTTAGATCTTGAACCACGTGGTCTCAACCAATAGACAACAGTTCGGCGGTGTTACTCGAGTCCGTTTTTTTACTTTTGCCTATCGCACACAATTTGCACTCGTGTTTGTATTGTAAATAAATACATATGGAGCGCTTATAAAATACGGCCTCAGCGCACCACACGTACCACGACGTGCCATGCGCCGCGGCTGCGAGGCTGCGCGCGCGCATTCCCACAGACGTTTTTGTCAAGTGCTCAGTAGCACCAATGACGTGTTTCGCGGCTAGACAGCCTTGTTATGTATAATTACGGAATTTTAATGTTTAGCACGTTTAATTACAAGATTTTTTGATTTTATCGTATTGTAAAAACAATTGAGCGCTATGGAACACAACAGATTGTCAATGTATCGGTAGTTCGTGTATTGTTATTATACGACTAAATACAAGTATGCATCAACCTACTCAACGTTTAAATTCTTTGACTGTACTTTGATTGTTCACCTGCCGTCGATATATTATTATTGTGATTGACAATAATTATTGTTGTACGTAGGGATTTGTTATCATAATTACAACAGTTAGTTCAATAGTATATTCTATCATATCACGATCAGATACAACTATAGTTTTTTATAGAATTAGTAGGTGATTTAAAAATGTATAATATCTTATACCTATAAAATCGGATCATATCTAATGTAAAGTATTTTTTTTGTTTCTTTTTTGGATGTTTGTTTGTTGTGATGTATCAATACAAATCTACTTAATCGATTTTTTAAAATCTTTGACGACGGTAGCTTGGGTAAAAATGTAAACACATTTTGTGAGGTGGAATGCTGTTGTTCACTGTACCTGCGTCCGGCGTCTAACTTGTTCAGTCGGGGCGAATCAGGGTCTGGAAAACCAACCTTTTCCATTCTGTTCCACGTCACTTCTGCCACTTGTCTGATGTCATCACCCCAACTTTTCTGTGGTTTACCTCTCGCTCGCTTGCCTTCTCTAGGGTACCACACATATACCGTTTTGCTCTCATTATTAGGGATTATTATAATACAACACTATTCACAAGTGTATCATTCTTTAAAGCACATTGGTCTATCTAAGCCAAGAGCCTATATCCTCTATAGCTTTCCTTGTACTTGTACCCAATACCCTTAAATGGAAGATGTATCCTTATTAGGTCATTGCGATTGGTGGAGCACAAGATCACAAGCTGTAAAAGGGATTTGACGGATTTGCACTCTGAATCCTGTGAAACTGTGCTTTACATCGTATTTTTAATTTCGCATATACATGTCATCATCATCATCATCACAGCTCATATACGTCCCCACCGTGGGGCACGAGCCTACCCTAACTAGTTAAGGCGATTAGGCCTTAGTCAAACCACGCTGGCCCAGTGCGGATTGGTTGACTTCACATGCACCTTTGAATTACTTCGTGAATGCAGGTTTCCTCACGATGTTTTCCTTCAGCGTAGGAGCGTCAGATAAATGTACGTACGAAATTCGTGAAACGAAAAACACATTGATACTTGGCAGGATCGATCGCGGGCCTCCCGATTCTACTCGGAGCACAGTCCAGTGCGGAGGTCACAGCGCCACCGACGCTCACATAATTACTATACATATAGTAAATAATAGTAATATGTAGTTGAGTTGCAAGTGGTTAAATAAAAGATAAATGTGATCGATCTAATAAATTGATTTTATTTTATACGTTTCGACTTTTAATATAGTTCGCTGTTAATATAAGTGAACCTTAAATTGAGAAAGACGTTCAGGTTGTGAAAAAATTATCGTTGTTCCTTTCTCCTTTCATTTATTGAACCAAGCGCGAGCAAAATAGAAATACATTTTAACAATATGATAAAATGAATACATTAAGCTTTTGTTGCGTCTTTTTAAACACCTGCAGATCAGATGTACTGACATTCCAATTGAAGCCTTGCGTCTAGTGTAATTTATGTTGAAGATTATTTGCAGACTTTCCTTTTTGGGTAACACAACGAACTGTATACAAAGGACTCTTAGACGTGTCTCAATTGGCAAACGGTATATCAACACTCCTCGTGCATGTATTGTGTCTTTACAGAGGAATGTGGCACCGTTTTTGGTCTGAGCTGTTTATCAGCTGAATACAAAAATGCACTAAATGTGAAAACGTATTTAAATGGAGCTCGTATTACCTACATGTCGTCTCCGTGGTCTAGTGGTTGAGACCATCCAGTATTGATCTCACGGTCCGGGGTTCGATGAACCGTGGGAGCACTGGTAGGGCTTCTGAGCTCGCCTAGCTAGCTACCATTGTCTCACCTAAATTTCTCGAAATGATAACACTGTTACAACATTGTTGTGTTGGGACAATTAAATGTAAGATAACCAGCGTCGGTGGCGCTGTGGACTCGGTTCGGTACTTGCCTAAGCCTTCCAATCGGCAGGGCCGGGGTTCGAGACTGCCATGTACCAATGTGTTTTTCGTTTTTCATATGTACATTTCTCTGACGCTCCTACGGTGAAGGAAAACATCGTGAGGCAACCTGCATACATTTGCGAAGAAATTCAAAGGTGTATGTGAAAATCAATCCGCACTGCTGGGCCAGCGTGGTTGACTAAGGTCTAAATACTATAACTTAATGTAGGCTCGACTCGAGCCGCTCAGTGGGGACGTATATGAGCTGTTGTGATGATCAGTTCCTCAGTTGTTCACGACTGCAGGTTAAGTTTGCTTCCATCTTCGGTGTGCGATAGGGCATGAACTCAAGTTTCGTTCATTTTGGATTTTAAGGGTTTCATACCTCAAATGGAAAAAAATGGAACCCTTATAGGATAATTTCGTTGTCCGTCTGTTCGTCTGTCTGCCTGTCATGATCCCCTTTCTCTGGAACGCGTAGAGATATCAAACTGAAATATACAAGTACAAGTATATCAATTACTCGGATCTACAGTCTCTTTCAGCTGTGAAAAAAATCAAACTTGTAGGTCGACGCGATCAAAACTTATGACCGTTTTTGTCGCATATTTCCACATATTATTTTGCGATTTTACAAGGGAATCAAAACTTATAAGGGTAGGTACTTCTCGTTGACCTAGAATCATGAAATTTGTCAAGAAGCAATGTCTTACAGCACATGTTAAGAAAAAAATACATACATCTACACTATTATTATAAAGAGGAAAGATTTGTATGTATGTATGTAACGAATGAACTCATAAACTACTGGACCGATTTCAAAAATTCTTTCACCATTAGAACGCTACATTATCCCTGATTAATATAGGCTACAAAATTATGGGAAAATATAAAATTTCCGCGGGAAAACAACAACAACACGGGCGAAGCTGTGTAGAGCTAGAGACCTTATAATATTAACTCGAATAATAGGGTTCATCCAGTAATACTGCGGGTCCTATATAAAATTGGCATAATCTTGGGATTTTTTTAAAACACACGATACGCATCAACGTCATCTTATACGATAAAATTACAAAAAAAAATTGTACGCAATTTTCTGTAATGCTATTGGAGTATATGAAAACCAAACCAGCTATGATCATATTTTGAACGCGGGCAATTCAAATTTCCTGTTTGTCGAACATTGTTTTTATTTTATAGAAATACCAAATCACATATATATAATGTTTGTTGTCCGTGCGGTGAGTGATTAACGGCCCGTTTCAATATTCTATGTGCGGATTTATTCACTAGCGATAGTTTGACATTAGCTCCATACAAAATACGTCGAAATTCTATCTCCAGTAAACAAATCTAAAGATAGATACGATATTGAAACCAATCGTTAGAATACACATTGTATCGCCACTCCATTACTTTCCGCAATGTCGTCTAAGATGGCTTACCGTAAATAACACCCCTGCGAAGAGATATTTAAACTGGGAATAAAACCCTACAGCCACCAGGAAATGCCAATGCCAAGCAATCATTACTTGTCTTAAAAAATATAAGAACAATTGGCCAATCAATGTAGTTAAAATGTTCTTTCTCTGTATTCTTATAATATTGATGACTTTTTTGGTGTTTTTGAAGTCGGTTTTATTGAAAAAGAAATTTTTAGGTTAGACAATAATGGAGTTGAACATGAATTTACACACAGAACTATTTGCAAGCCTAGTCGATCACGGCTAAAAATATTCCGCCGATTGCTAATATGTGTCTAATTGTAACACTAACTTGAAATTGAGCACGCAACAATACCACAGCCGCGTGTTTGTTGCATATGTGTAATAACAACAACAATCTTAATATATAAAATGGTCGTGTCACAGTGTTTGTAACCAATTTTTAATCGCCTCCTTGGTCTAGTGGTTGAGACCGCCGGGTGTTGATCGGGAGGTCCGGGGTTCGATTCCCCATGGGAGCAGAATTTTAGAATTTTTCTGCAAGGTTTGGCTGGTGGTAGGGCTTCTGAGCCCGCCTGGCTATAGCTACCACAGTCTTACCTAAGTATGTCGCCATAATAACAATGTTAATAACATTGTTGTGTTCCGACAATTAGAGGTAAGATAGCCAGTTCCCCAGCTGTTGAGGAGTCCAGGTGAAGCTCGTCTGGACCTTCAGCCTTCACCTTCGGCCTTATCATCACTCACCATCAGGTGAGATGAAGGCCAAGAGCTTGTAATTAAGTAAGAGCTTGTAGTTTTGGCCTCAAAAAAAATAAGGAATTTCCACGAGAAAGAAGGATGCTGGAGGGATATGTGTTTCGGGTACCTAAACGCACTGTAATGGAAATATAAACAAAAAATATTTTAGAAACAATTGAATAGGTACTTAATGAATAAGCAAACAGACATGCAATATACGTGCAGAATCAATTTCCAAGGATGTTCGATTAGGGTTGTCGGTTGCGATATTAGAAAAGAAGTAAGCTCAATATAATTTTGAAGTCGTAACTTTTTTATACAATTTACTTATTCTATAGTATATACAACTCACTGCTGGGCACTGGATCTCCCCTAAGACAAGGAGGAACTTACACTGCCTCTGTCTAGAGGCTGTAACGAGGTGCTATACTCTAGATATAGTAACTCGTTGCATTCTCGCCTAACCTGACTGCATTTCAAATCTTATGTCTTTGACATAATGATTTTGTCTCTCCCGTCACTCAATTGCAGACATCGAAACGTGAAAAAGTAGCGATGGCTAATTAACATAAATTAATATTTTTATCAGCACTTTTTTCTATAAATCTGACGAAATAATTTAACGAATATCATAAAATCTTAAAGGCACTTATGTGTAAGTCTTTTATTATGTTGGTAAGTTTTTATAACATATTTGTGATCCATAGCTTATAATAGTCCATAATATCTGTTTCAGAGTGCCTTTTCGTTTAATAATAACATTTGTAACGGTGGAAAATAGATATATATCAGTGACACAACATTGGTGCTTCATTTATCTGGCCCTACGTACCCACTGCACCACAGCGTCCACCTGCTGCTCACCCCGTTACACTGTTACACTGTGTTAAGAGGTTGAATACTCACAACCAATATCTTTTGTTGTATCTTAGCAACACTCTTGACACTTTTGGTTTATATATTTGTTGTTGTCATATAATTGTAAATGTCTAACAATAAATTGTGCTTTTAATACTAAATCGCTTTCAATCTTAACAATCTTAACATGGTAGCAGAGCAAAAATAATTTAAATAATCGTAAGCACATTATGGCTTCTTCATCCGTTAAAATTGAATTGTTATCAAAAGACAATTACGATACATGGGCACTTCACGCAAAGGCTGTACTAATTAAGCAAAGATTATGATCGTCGTAGAAAAATCATTAGAAGATTATTCAGACCCAAAAACAAAGGAGCTAGATTTGTTAGCACAGTCAGAAATAATACTCTTAATAGCACCGAGCGAACTTAAACAAATAAAACACTGTTCAACGGCTGCTGAAATATGGTCTAAGTTAAAAGACATTTACACTAGTAAAGGCCCGGCCAGAAAGGCGAATCTCTTAAAACAGCTTATACTGTCTAGAATGGATGTCAATAAACAAAACATTAAAGATCATTTAAATAGTTTTATGGACATAGTCGATAAACTTCTTGATATGGATATCAGTATCTATGACGATCTTCTTGCTGTTATGATGCTTTATAGCCTTCCCGTTGAATATGAAAATTTCCGAGTTGCGATAGAATCTCGTGACACTTTGCCAAAACCGGAAGAGCTGAAAATTAAAATTATAGAGGAATCGGAAGCAAGGCAAAATAGTAATCGTCCAACGTCTACCCAACATAGAGAAGAAGAGGCGTATTATGTAAAAATATGTAAATTTTGTAAGAAAAAGGGTCATGACATAAAACAATGTAGAAAGCTGAAAAACAGAAGACAACCAGTGAACACAGAACAAGATGTTAACGCTAAGTATGTTCCTAAAAATAACTTCGCTGTCTGTCTATTTTCTTCGAAAACAAAAGAAAGCGGTAACGATAACGAACGGATCCTTGACAGTGGTTGTACCTCCCATATGTCATACAAAGGAGAATATTTTAGAAATATAAGTAAATCAAATTACAATATGTTGAAATTGGCTTCAAATGATGCTACAGCCGAAATAAAAGGAAAAGGAGCTGTTACTTCAGAAATTGTCAATGAAGATGCAAGAGGTACAGTTACGCTAGACGACACTTTATACGTACCTAGCTTATCTACGAATCTTTTATCTGTCGGTAGAATTACAGACGCTGGATGTACAGTATTCTTTACAAATAAGAAAGCTACAGTCAAACGACCTGATATTGGAATTTTGTTTGAAGCTTTTAGAGATAAAGACGGATTATACCGTGTAAATCCTAAATCATATAGAAAAAGAGAAAGATGTAACTTTTCTCATGAAAGCAGTATCATGCAATGGCACAAACGCTTAGGTCATATGAACGAACATGACATGAAAACAGCATTGAGAAATGAAAGCCTCATAGGTCTTAATTTCAACCTAAGTGATAAAATCATAGACTGCGAAATTTGTATACAGGCCAAAATAAGTCGACTGCCATGTAAACCTCTTTATAATACTGATTCTCGTACAACGAAAAAGCTTGAAATCGTACATAGCGACCTTAGACCATTTAGTACTAAATGGTCTAAGATAGCGACGTATGTGGGCCAATGAGAGTACAAACCCATAATGGCAACAAATATTTTGTAACTTTTATTGATGACTTTACCAGATACGCTCGAATCTATTGCATTAAAAATAAAAGCGAAGTATTAGACAGATTCAAAGAATATAGAGCAGAAATGGAAAATTTTACTGGCAACAAGATAATTTGTTTACAATCTGATAGTGGATCGGAATATTGTAATGAGAATTTCGACAAGTATTTAAAAGAAAGTGGCATAGCTAGACGTTTTTCTGCACCATATACGCCGCATCAGAATGGAATTGCCGAAAGAAAGAATAGAACTTTGTTGGAAAAGGCAAGATGCTTAATGATTGAATCAAACGCACCACAGCATCTTTGGGGAGAAGCAATCCACACTGCCAATTATTTGTCCAATAGAAGTATAAACAAATCTATTTCAGATCTATCTGGCAACATAACTACTCCGTTCGAGAAATGGGTTGAAAGAAAACCATGTATAAGTCACTTACATGTCTTTGGTATGAAAGTTTTTGTTTTAATTAAAGATCGGAAACTAAATAAATTCACATCAAAAGCTATACCTAGGATGTTTGTTGGATATTCGAATATCTCAAAAGCCTACAGAATTTGGTCACACTCTAAACAGAAAATTGTAATATCAAAAGATGTAAGATTCACAGATAAACTTTACTATACTAAAAGTGATGACGATAATGTTAATATTGAAGTAGATGTGGCTGGTGAACATAGCAATATTAAAGATATTATTGAATTGAAAGTAGATCAGGATCATGAGAACGAAAATGATAAAAGCATTATTGAAATAAATATGTCTGATGAAAACAATAATATGAATGAAATAAATAATGATTTGACTACAAGTGACTCGAATAACAATGATGTTGAAAATAATATACCAGCAGTGGATACAAATATTGAGGGAGAATCATTTGTTAATATTAGCAATAAAGGACTAAGAGATAGAAGAGCTATAAAGAAACTACAAAGATTTGAAGACGAGCAGTTCATTTTTGCTGCAGCAGAAGCTGTGTGTGGTAAATATGAAGAACCTTTAACTTTTAAGGAAGCTTTACAGAGTAAAGACAAAGCAAAATGCAAAATGGCACAGCAAAGAACAGAAAGGCTCTACCATGTAAATGGGTTTTTTAAGTTAAAACCAATCCTGATGGCAGTATAGACAAATATAAAGCCAGATTGGTGGTGAAAGGATTTTCACAGAAACCTGGCATGGACTACGGTAAAACTTTTAGCCCTGTTGTTCGTATTACTACCGTTCGTTCCCTACTGGCAATAGCAGCAAAAGAGAAACTAGCTCTTTGTCAGTTTGATGTTTCAACTGCGTTTTTAAATGGTTCCGTAGATGAAGAAATATTCATGAAACAACCTGAAGGGTACAATGATGAAACCAATAGAGTATGCCGATTAATGCGAAGTCTCTACGGCTTAAAACAGGCTCCAAGATGTTGGTATAATTGTATTCATGAATTTTTGATAAACTCTAACTTCAAACAAAGTACTTCTGATCCTTGCTTATATATTCGTAATAATGGAAAATCAAAAGTGCTAATTGCACTATACGTTGATGACGGACTTGTGGCCTCGACCACTGAAAAAGAAGGAATAATGTTTATAGAACAGCTTCAGTCTCGTTTCAAAATTACGACCAAACCTGCCACTTATTTTTTAGGCTTAGAAATAGAACGGGCGGAAGATGGTTCTATATTTCTGAATCAAATGGCTTATACCAATAAGCTTTTAGAAAAATTCGGTATGGCTAATTGCAAGCCTGCTCAGACGCCTATTTTAAAAGATACGCAACAGGACACTTTGGGAATTGAAAAAGAAGACCTTAAATTCCCTTACAGAGAAGCAGTAGGTGCCTTAGCATATTTGATGGTAGCAACTAGGCCAGATATTAATTATGCTGTAAGTTGTGTGTCCAGAAATTTGAACAGTCCAACCAAGCCAAATATAGCAGCAGTAAAAAGGATTTTAAGATATGTTAAAGGAACAAAATGTAAGGGATTAGTCTTTGGAGATAATAAATCAAATAAGCTCATAAGTTATAGTGATGCAGACTTTGCAACAGCTCATTCTACTTCAGGCTACATATCTATTTATTTTGGCCCTATATCCTGGCGAAGTCAGAAACAAAAGATAGTGGCTCTTTCATCGACAGAAGCAGACATAGTTGCTGCAACTGAAGCTACTCGAGAAGTAATCTGGCTACAAAACCTCTTAGATGAGATGACCACTACTGAAAAATCGCCTATACTTCGGATTGACAATGAGTCGACTGTGAATTTAGCTCATAACCCACAATATGAATATCACAGTCGCACCAAGCACATTCAGAGGAAATATTTTTATATTAGAAAATGTGTTACAGTTGGACAACTAAGCGTGGAACAAGTCCCCTCTGAATTGCAGTTAGCAGACTTGTTCACAAAAGCTCTATACAGACCTAGAATAGAAAAACTATCTAAAAGCTTAGGTCTGCAAAATAAAGAGGAGTGGATGTTAAGAGGTTGAATACTCACAACCAATATCTTTTGTTGTATCTTAGCAACACTCTTGACACTTTTGGTTTATATATTTGTTGTTGTCATATAATTGTAAATGTCTAACAATAAATTGTGCTTTTAATATTAAATCGCTTTCAATCTTAACAATCTTAACACACTGGCACTGTTACAAGGCTAGACAGATGCATTGTAAGCTAATTCCTCCTAGACTCTAGCTAGACGATTTAGTGTAGGTAGGGTTGTCTAGTTTATTTTGTTACCCTATGAAAATGTTTATGTTTGTTACTGAACGAATGTTTAACCTAATTTCTTCTATCCTTGATCTATTGGGAAATGTCAATTATCACGTCTGTGCCTGATAAGGTCGGGCAAAGCTTCGGCTCATATCCCCAGTAATCATCACATTTTCAGTTTAGACAAATTAGAACCAAGGACTCGAAATCATTCGTCTGTCATCGAGCGCCCGTCGAACGTCGTCATCTTTGCTCGGTTTTGATTTTCATTTCGTTTGCGATGAAAATCCATAGAATACTACGATAAAAGTCAATATTATTTTAATTTTAGTTGAAAAAAAAACGAGATGCAGTAGAAATTGAATGCAGATGACACCCGACGAGCACTCAATGCCTGACGAATGATTCAAAATAGAGCCCCAGAGCCAGTCTGGCTCGCTACCGTGGTCCTAACTAGGTTTGTCGCTATAGTAACAATGTTAATAACATTTTTGTATTCCGACAATTGGAGGCGAAGCTCGTCTCCACCTTCGGCCTTATCATCATTACCATCAGGTCAGGTCAAGGCCAAAAGCTTCTCTCTTGTGTGTAAAAAAAGTCTTCCCTCGCGTATAAAAAATTAAACAGTCACAGAAACGCTGGCAACCCTATCATTCAATCTGAAGTTGAACGTCGCTCGTGCTGTTTAATGGCTCTGTGAATCTCAATTGGAATAATTTTAGCGCTAATGGTTTTTGCGCGTCGTAATATTACCATTCGCGTTCGACGCACTGTTTTATGATTCGATACGAATACAAAATCGGTCTATTCCATTGTTCGTATCACGTACGCTTCGGATAAATTGTTTTGTTGTTGAATAAGCGATTGCGTTTCTGTTTTTGAGCAGGTGCGTTTCGTGCTTTATCGCTTTTTGCTTGAATATTGTTATGTGTATTGTTGTACGGTTGCTATACAAATGCTGGTGTGTATTTAGTATATTGGAAATAGTGGAATAAATGGAATACGAAATGCGAATACGAATGTATACGCTTATCAACCAGCAGGCCTATTATGGATCTTTTATTGTATGACATGGTATAAATTTTGAGATAAGAAAGTCATGAAATGCTTCATTTGGTACTACCGATCTCCAATGATATGTTCACTATGGCATAATTTAAATGATGTTATAACGATATAATGAACGAATGATCAAAAATCTGACCGAAAATCTTATTTTTCGATTTGCACTAGGATTTTATAATGATATCATTTGAAAACCATGAGATCGGTAATAGACCTGCAGAACTTGCACTAAATTATCGCTAGATTGGGCATTTTGTTTGTAAAGTTTAAAACGCATCGGTAAACGTACAGGTTGGATGTGAAATTATTCCATATATTACCCGTTATACTCAACAACTTTATCTATCAACAAATTTGAACGAAATTTTCCTACACCGAGTACATTTTATAAGTTGGTCGAGCTGTTTTACGTATTGGTAAATATACTTCTGAAGAAAGGATATGGGACATTTTTTTCTTGCATTCACATAAAACTGACATAGACACTCCCTCTCCCGCGATTTCACAACCAACTCAACAATAGATCTGGAAATCGTTGCAATTTTTATGTTAGTATTTTTCCTAGTGTAACGTATGCCTATTGCCTATTGAATCGTGAACAATAGCTATCGCTGTTTGATTGAGTAAGTGCTGACTGACATAAAAACACGTGTATTTTTAACCTGCTTCAGCTTCCCACACGCGTCGACGGCTTCGCGATAATCGCACATAATGCTACTATCCTGCGATGCGCCTTGATTGTGCCACACAAAATATATCACGATAGCTTTCAATGTGTGACAGTGTAAGTTAATCCATTGTTGATTTATAACAGGCAGTCGGCATACAGTCTTGTATCGACGCAGCAATGGCGATAGTCAAATGAAAAGCAATCGTTAAAGATTCGCAGACATTCGTCGCGCACCGAAGGTTCCAAAAAATCTTAACTAAGTATAAGTTCCTTATACGGGTTTCAGATTTTTTCCTTCTTGCTTTTTGCCAATTTGCATGATTCTAGGTCTACGGTAAGTATGTAAGGTAAGTTGTAGGTGATAGGTTTTGATTTCCTTGTGAAATCGCAAAATATGCGAAAATATGCTTTAAAAAGGAAACTATCTTTAGATAAGTTGATAATATTTTATCAAACTGAAACAAAAATTCGATCTACCATTGACGTATAGTACGTTACGTAGTAGGTATATGTCAATGCGATTTATAAAAGATATGGCTTCATTGAAAATTCGAAATTACACTATCTAATTTTCAAGCTTTTATGTATCGATTCTGAACATGCTCCTAAAAGGGTTCACAGGGTTTTTGTTACACACTGTGTACGTTGTAACTAGTTACATTACAGGGTCATACCACATCGTGCTTCGTTGGTGCAATTCAATCGAAAGATATGCTTAGGTGTCGGTGCCAGGCACCGCTGCGCTCGCGCAGCTGCAGGTGTGATTAACCAACGTGGTAATTGTATGCCACTAGGTTTATATCGCTTTCAGATTAAGACTCACTGCGTTGAATTAGATCGATTAGTATGTAGTTTTCATCTGTTCACTACTGCTGCTTTGAATAATTGATCAGTCAATTGTAACGTTTCATGACAGCAGTGAACAACGTGACGAGCGATACGCTCCTGCAAATTATATTACAATAAATATTTTGTCGTTAATATTTGTAAATTTTATGTCTTAAGTTAACTTGGACTCTGGTCCCTTTGATCGTATTATAAACTAATTATGATGTTCAACAGGACAGGCGATTATTTTCATAATTTAAAATAATGCGTCCAGTTGTATACACCATAAATTTTTCACAGACCTTTTGGTTTAATTCTGTTCTTACTCTGATATAAATTAAGACCACAATTTATAATACCACCATGACCTATTATAGCTATAAGAATAAACCTAGTAGAAATGGCGTCAACAGGGCAGTATCAGGCTTGAATTTAAGGTGCTCGTGGTCGTTGGTAGGGCAAAAAAATTCAAGTCACAAATACACAATTTGTGGGTTTGCTTTATTTTTATCCAATTTTTACTAATTCTGTAACCATACTCTTATTTAGAGGTTGATACGTAGTTATTGAGAGTAAAAGTGTACTTTTGGCATCACAAGTAAAAAATGGTTAATAAAGTGTAAACTCCTTATGTTATGCTATGGTGTGTTGAAGGCGTACGTAGGCTCGAGCCTTGCCAAAGACGAAATTTTTCTTGTATTTCTTAATTTTTTCAATTTATTTTGCATTTTTAAAAAAAATACAAACTCACAAATACAAAACACCCTTATCATTTTATCACATAGATAGCTCTAGAGACAGGCTAAACTTAATTTTGCACCGCCCGCCCGTTCTAAATGCGTTTTTCGTCCTATATGTTACAGAGGCGTATTTCCGTGGAAAAGCAGCAGCACCAAGGGCCAAGAGGGCCACTCGCCGTCGGCGTCGGCGTCGTCGGTCAGCTGGCGGCTGTTCGGCGGCAAGCCCGCCCAGAGCGCCGCCTCGAAGAGCCTCGACGCGCACCAGGGCGCCACGCCGGCCTCGTCCGCGGCCAACACGCCGCACCACCACAGGCGGCAGGGCAGCTCCGCCAGCGAGAAGCAGTTCGAGGACCTCGTCGCCAGCTCGATAGCGCTGATACAGCATGACAGGTCAGTTTAGTGGCAACGATTACAGTCGAAATATTCTCCATTCTAATGTGACTCGATAGAAAGTCTTTTGAATCGTCCAATTTTTTTACTTACCACCCATTTGGCATGGACCTACAAAAACACGGACGTAGTGTAGCATTAAACAAATGTGAAGCATGCAAGGTCCTGCAATTTCACTTGTTTGTACACGAACTACACTCACACAGATGCACCAGGTCAGACAAACTGCCGACATTTCTCGACGAGCAAGAAGACACATAAATGTTCTGCCATTTGCATGCTTCACTCCAGGGTTCCGTCCGTCTTTTTTTTCAGGTCCGTGCCATTCAGGGCATCTTTTAACTGAAAAGAAGAATGGGCGCAATAAACTTATAAACTATATCAGTAGAAAGAATCTTTATATAGAACTTTACATTAAAAAAAATGCTAAATAAATTGAAAAAATGGAATGAAATCCATAAAGAAAAATTGTAACTACTTAAACCTGCACCTGGGTCGTAGTCGTAAGCCCCAGGCACTACTCTCGGCTCTTTTTCTCTGCAACGCGATGGACCCGGCACCCGCACGGTGAATCCATGAAATGCTAAGTTATCGTCTCTCCCTATCTACACAACAACACAATTCTTTAGGTACTACATTATAACGAGTAATTGTCATCTTTGTAATATCGCTTCACCCACAGCCCTTACGAAGCCCACACTTACGAAGACGAGCTTTCAAAAGTATGCAATTTCTTGTTTTTTTATAGCATTGGAGTGGAATATTGCGCTCCGTATCAGAAAGACAAATTAGCAAAATAACCAGTAGTCGTTTTACTTTGACGTCGTTAATGACTCACATTAACGACATCAAAGTAAAATGACCTACTAGAAAAACGTTTGATGTTTACAATAGTCATTTTAGTAGAACGTATGATTGATTGACAAAACGTGATTTACTCACATGCTCTCATCACTTAAGCTGCCTCAGTCTGTATTATTATCAGCAGTTAATTACTAATAATTACTTAATAATGTGAACGATCATTAGCATTAAATTTATTTGTCTAAAAGGATACAATGGCAATGCTTCTACTCACACACACACTACAGTACACTGACAATAAATATTCGTTGTTAATATCGTTCTATTTATATCTCTCTGTAGTTTTTGTGCACTATCCCGTATCTGTTGTAAGATATAAGATAAACAATTGTTTTTGATAAGTTACACAATTGTTTCCGATGCCCATCATTTATCTTGATGTACTGTACTTTCCCTAAGGTTACACGATAAAAACTGCTACTCTAGCAATTAGGTATTGTATCCTGAGTGCTATAAGGTGTTTACTTCATTCGTTCGCGCTTCGACGATGTCAATGTACGTCTTAACCCCTTCTCGGGGTTGATGCGTGGGTGGGAATTAATCGGAGCATTCAACTATTTATAGGTACTATGGTTGAACTTCAGTTGAGCCCGGAGTTCAGTAGCCTACCCGTTATCAAAGCCACGCCGAAGCTCTTAAAAGGTTTCTATAGAAAAGATGTCATAAATCATGCCAGAGGTGTGAAAGGGTTTCGTGTCGGCTCACTAATTAGATGTAAAGGAAAGTTTTGACGGCATTGGCGTGCTTCTCAACTTTTAATTATGGAATAAGCGTCAGTAAAAAAGTTTAGGTCGGTCGTAATGTTTTTATGAACGTTTTTTAGGGTACCCGACGTACGATACAAGGAATTCTTACAGTTTTACTATGTTGTTCGTCCGTTCGCGGCTTACCTAGCTTAACGACATGTCCTAGACAGGCCTAGACTGCTGTAGTTTCGCATAGGTATGATATTAATATCGCCGACTCGCCGACAAAATGGATGAATATATTTTCAATCTCTGTGATGAATTTTTGTCTCGTCTTTCTCAAAGTGTATTGTATCCCTGGTCGATCGTTGTTGTAAGCCCTATTATTTCTATAACATTAAGGGGCTGCGAAGACCATTTTTCAAAGAAGGCCTTATTAATAAAAATTTTACTCCTTGGATCATCCTCGGATTAGTTACTCCGTGTTCTGTCTTGTTGTCAGCTGTCATATGTCAAAATAAGACAAAACACGGAATAACTAAAAGGAGTAACATTTTTATGAATAAGGCCGTAAAGTGCTATTTTGTTAGATGCAAGTGACCCCCTGACTTGGATCTAACATAATAGCATTTGGACTGCATATTATCACCAACTCTGTTTGGTCTATAAACGAGACTAGTGACTACTCAGACCGAAGAAATTGCACTATCTGGCTTACACATAGAATCTCTTTGCTCTGTAGGGGTGCGTAATATCAACACAAAAACCTCTTTTCAATTCGAGCTAGTTAGTCCACAATCACCGAAATGTATTTCGAAGTTGGTCAACCACTCCCCCGTGACCCGGTGAAGTGTAGCCGACTATGACCGACTATAAATGTGTCAGTGAATTGTGAAACGCTCACGAATATCTACTTATATTACAAACTAACTGTGCCCGTAGCTTTTCTTGCGTGAAAATCGGCTTGGTCTTAGTGTATTGTTGTATACATAATAATAGCCTACATAGCCTTTCTCGATAAATGGGCTACCCAACACCTAAAGGTATTTTTTAATTCGGAGCAAGTAGTTCCCGAGATTAGCGCGTTCATCCAAACAAACAAACTCTTCAGTTTTATAATATTCTTATATATTTAGATTCGAATGGACGAAATTGGATATCTTATTAAGTTACTGTTATTACATCAATTTTTAAAGTTTATAAAATCTTTGAACTAATCGTAATTGACATATTACTCACTTTATTAGTGTGTGTGTATACGATTATTTTGAAAGTTTTTATTAAATATTGAGAATTTAAATTATGGAATAATCTTTTTATGTCTAGTAAAAATTTACTTTTTAACCGATTTTAAAAAGAAGGAGGTTTTCAATTCGGTTATTTTTTTATGTATGTACAACAATTACGCCGAGATTTCTGATCCGATTTACGTAATTCTTTTTTTATTATATGCGGAATAGTTGGCATTTGGTTCCAAAAAAAAATAATTCAGTTTGGCCCAGTAGTTTTTATTTTACGTTATTCTGGCGTTTGCCTTGGCTCAAATTCGAACACGCATGTATTGAAATTATTAAAAAGATTGAAATAAAACTACATCAAAAACACTAAAAAGTAATATTTAATATAAGAATACATACAACATCATATTTTTATATTGAAGTCGATGCCAAGGAATGGTCACCTGAAAAGTGTTAAGAGCCCTGTAAACGATCAAACATGTTTGTCGAACTTGCTTGACAAACTTCACGTTTTCATCAAACACGACGTCAATCCAGATACTTGTCAAACACATCAAACTCGTAGTTCGTTTGTCAAACGCGTCAAACACAGCCCTACACTAACAAACAAGTTTGTCAAACACGTAAATTTTTATTCGTTCGTACAGGGGCCCTTAAAAAATATAAGAACAAATTATGTAGTCAGTTAAAATTTGGCACCAACTTCAATAGAAAACTTTGGTGTTGTATGTATGTATTCTTATTTATATTATTTATGACTTTTTTGTTTTTGAAGTCAGTTTAATCTTTTGTAAAAAAATATTTATTTATAAATATTTTTTTACAAAAGATTAAACCGAGTTCGGTTCGGTTCGGTCTGAGTATTTTCAATTTCACAGTTTATAATAAATAGGTACAATAACTATATTACATTGTCAAGGAGAGTAAGATGTAGGTACTCTATCTAATGTATTTTTGGGTATTACTTTCATGGCATATTTTCTTGTATATATGTATAGCGATTCGTATTTCAGCATTTTTTACACAAGGCCATAAGGTTACTATGATGTTTACTGGTGAGTGACAGTGCAAATTCATCGTTCATTGAATTTCCGGGGCACCGGGCCACGTGTTTGGGTCTTCGGAAGCCAGCTGAGTCGCGTCACGTCATCGACAGCTCATGTCTCAGCTGACACACGTGTGAGACGATAATCTGATAATTACGCCAGACACTCATTAATTTTACACGATCAACTTCAGTCCATTTGCTACCGTTGCCATCGGTTCTAAGGGTTTTTAATTAAGTTTAGTTCTTATAGTGCACGTGTTATCAACACAAACTTAGTTTCGAGTCAAAGTTAAATTGTGGTTACTTATATTCAGTCCTTATTTTTCATCTTATGCGAATGAAATACGAATTTGATTAATTCAGGTTGAAGGGTTTGTACAAAATGGGAAGTTATACGATTCTACAATTGCACTTAAGCTATACAAACCTTTAAACTAATCGCACACATATGTTTTGCGCATTCGATATTTCCGTATTCGTTTTCCGAATGCGGGCATTCGAATGCATCAAAACTCTACAAAAAAAATATTATACAAAAAATCAAAACTGACTTCAAAAACACTGAAAAGTTAAAAATAATATAAGAATAGGTACAGACAACATCACACTTCTATATTGAAGTCGGTGACAAACGATGATCTAGAAAGTCTTATTATTTGTCACCGACTTCAATATAGAAGTGTGATGTTGTCTGTATCTATTCTTATATTATTTTTAACTTTTCAGTGTTTGTGAAGTCGGATTTTATTTTTTGTAAAATATTTTTTATTTTAACTTTTTATTGCATGAAATCTTTTTAGTGAATTTCCCTCGATTTTCATAGGATCCCATCATCAGATCCTGACTTTGGTGACCTTGGGACCACCCTTGGAGTATACTCTATCGAATACAAAAGAATTTTGGTCCACAATTGGCGGCGTAATCGCGTAACATACACACACAAAAAACACATACGCATCGAATTGAGAACCTCCTCGTTTTTTGAAGTCGGTTAAAAAACGAACGTCTGCGCTAGGTTCACGGACTTCCATGTCTGTATTCCGTGTTCGGTTCGAATGCGGAAAACGTATGTGTGTGGCCAGTCTTACTCTTTGGCTGTTCAGTCCAGGCCATGGACTTATCATTAATAAATCCATGGTTCAGATTCTATTATCCTCGCACTGACTGACAGGTGCATAAGCACTCTATTTCCTCCAGTTTGTGAGCATCACTTTGTAATAAATAGTACTTTGCATATTCTGATGCACCTGCCATGAACTTGTGGCCTGCGGGAACAGTTTTCAACTGTACGAGTTTTATATCGCAATTGGGGGCTTATTGTCCAACGCGTCGGTTTCAATATGCTATCTATCTCCGGATTTGTTTACTGGAGATAGAATTTTGACGTGTTTTGTATGGAGCTAATGTCAAATACCTGTCGATAGTTACCAAATCTACAGATAGAATATTATAACCGCCAGTAAGAAAAAACCTATCGCGATCGTTTTGAATTTGCCAGTCATCAGTTGTTGAGGAGTCCAGGAGAAGCTCGCGGCCTTATCGTCACTTACCATCAGGTGAGATGGTGGCCAGGAGCTTCCCTGTCGAATGTAAAAAAAATTATGCGGCGTCAGGACAAGACTGTGTCGAAAAAGTAGCAATGGATGCACTTTGACCGTCAAAATTGAAAGCGATAGCAAGATTTTTTTATTATACAATCAAGGGGTTGGTTATGTTACTATAGCCGGTAAACAGTATGCTATACCTTCTAGGGAATTCATTAAAATTTGGCATAAAATAATTCCCTAGGAAATTAATAATTCCCAGCGATGATCTCCTGGAAAGTCTTAAAATTAGACACCGACTTCAATATAGTGAAGTGATGTTGTCTGTACCTATTCTTGTATTATTTTAAACTTTTCAGTTGTTTAAAGCCGGTTTTTATTTTTTTGTAAAAAAAGATACTTGAATTATATGAAAAAGTGTCAATATGTACCAATTGTATTTAAAAAGGGAAAATACCTGCCTGTTTATAAGTTAGGTATCTGTGTGCCAACTTCCTTACCTTCTACTGCTCTATTCACAGAACCTCTTTCTCTCTTTGTGTGTTCTTCGGCTTTATTAGTTAGAAACATTGTAAGTACTGAATGCACTACACAAATCCCAAATTGTATGTATATGTTGGATATGTATGCGCGCGTAATTGACTTGGGAATTCCTAAGTGGCCCTAGGCGGGTCGATTTAATGTGTTCGTGACTTGCATTGCACCCGGCCGTTTCCGCGATCTGTATAGCCAGTAACTACGCGTGGACTAACTGTACAGTTAGTTTAGGTTGTATTTCTGTTGAGCGATCGAGATGAGAGGCAAAATTGAACGTTCACATATACCGGGTGTAACTGAACACCCCAATAACATTTAAGGGGCATATAAGTTAGATACTAAATGGACCTTTGGTGCTTGTCTGAGACCTGGAACCCCAATACTTTCAGAGTTATTTGATTTTAAACTGCAAGAAAAAACTTTCAAGTGACAACCATAATCAACTCTTAATACAAAAGAAATTGAAACACAAAATGACACGTGACAGAGGTGAACGTAGTATTCCTCATACGCTTACGTAGGGCTGTCGGCACTTAATACTAAAAAATAATTTGTTTAGTTTGTATGACGTGAGCGTAGTATTCTTCGTACGCTTACGTAGGGCTGTCGGCACTTAATACCAAAAAATAATTTATTTAGTTAGTATGGAAAAAAAAGTAAGTTTGTTAGCCCTAATATTTTTCCTACAGAATCTCTACTTCTGATGGATACATATCCTTAAATATTATTGGAGTGTTCAGTTACACCCTGTATATAAATACAATGAATTAATGGCATTGAAACGATAACATTGATATTTTGTAGAACCACTACAAACTAATGTTAAGGTAGCCACACACGCTAGGGTATACCTGACAGGTTTACCTGGACAGTTCAACTGTACAGGTAAACCGGAGCGTATATGTTGCACAACTGTGCAGGTTTCCACACCTGTTCAGGCAACCGAAAAAATATGAATTTTGATATTTTCTGCCCGTTGGTATACCTATAAACCGATTAGCGCTACAACATCGAGTTCTGCTGCCGGGGCCATGGCTTCAACTGAGAGTTTGTACAGGTTTACCGCTACGTGTACGTCCTCTACTCAGCTCAAGCTTACCTGACGGGTGTACAGGCAAACCTATCAGGTACACCCTACCGCGTATGGCTACCTTTAGTCAAATAAACGCCAATGGATCCGACCTACAGAACGAGCACGCTCGTTCTGGGTCATGAGCGGCGCGGGTCGCCTTGTGTTCTATGTTCTCCTACTACACACGCATCGCCGCACGCGCATAGCTACCGCGCCGGCGCCGCAGAGAACATAGAACACAACGCGACCCGCGCAGCTCATGACCCGCACCAGCAGTCTGTGGGCCGGAGCCATAACAGTGTTTTTCAAAAATCAACCCCTCTTTTTAAGGCGGCATAATCGATAACAATACTATACCGACTTACAAGGTGCTTCTTCACTTTCCGTTTTAAAAGGACTAAGTTTTAAGATATTATGCCCATTTTCTAAATCCAGCGGACCCATATTTGGTACCCATATCACGTCCATGATATGGGTACCAAATGAAAAGCTTTGTTAATAAGAATACAAAATATAAATTATCAAGGAAATAACATTTGAAAAATTAAAATTAAATTATTAAACCTATTAATTTATTACAATTTACATCACACAATTTTTATGATAAAATATAAAATATTGTCGCGAGATTTACTTGAGTAGGTAAACGAGAAAGCAAAATGTATCTTACTTGATATTATAGTTCTGAGAAAAAGTATAAGTAAGTAGTTTTTGTAAAATTTTAAACATTTAAATAAAGGCTTGGCTTTAAAAATGTTTTTTACTACACATTATTTTTTTAAAACTGCGTCAGATAAATCATTCTGCAAATATAACTCCCAATGTTTTGTGCGATTTTGCATGACAACGCGTCAAATAGAATACACATTATATATGATGTTATGTTAAAATGCTATGATAAGACAATCAACAGGAATCACAATTAGCGATAAGCAAATAATGCGAAATGTAAATCAAATCAGTATTGAAGGTGTGTCATTGATTAGATTTGAGATTGACGTAACGAATAGGTATCGAGTGTGATTTATGATGATGACAGTAACGAAGTGCTTACTTCCTTTGGTTAGATAATAACTAGCTACTGCGGGCGGTTTTACTTTAAATTTTTTAACTATATCCACTAAATTATTTGAAAAGAGCGACTCCCGAGTTTCTGGCGCGTTCTTCTTCGCGAGGTCAGCCTTACGACCGATTGGTCGATTCAAACTTTAGTTAATTAATTTTGACGTCTTTAAGTGTATATGCTTCGTACCTACGTAACAAATGTTTTCACTTCATTTCACCTGAACCAATTTAGGTGATTAATGAGAAACGTCTATTTTTGGTATTTCTGTATTTTGACATTTGTTGTATATATGCTGGGTAAAAAAGACCCATAAGAGTAAAGAATAAAGTCAATGGTGATTTGAATGTTGCCAATGACTGGTGTTAATTTGCAAACATTACTCATTCTATGTAATGCAAAGAAATTTTGTTTGTAACTGTTTATGTAAACAAATACTGCTGTGCACGACAAAATTTATTGTAAATGTCGATATTTCTGATGAGGATAATAAGTTTCTTGCGCCCATTCTTGCTATCGGCTGAAAGATGTCGTGAATGGGTAGTAATAGTTAAAGCTTTGTGTTGTAATTTCTTGATGGAACTCCATGGTATCTTGTTATTAAAAGACTAATCTCACTAGTTCCACTTGAATCTTTATTATATTTAAGTTATTGCGACCGGTTTCGATACATTTTGTCTGACGATGATGTATCGAAACCGGTCGCAATAACTTATTCAAGTGGAACTAGTGAGATTAGTGTTTTATTGACAAGGTAGTAATAGTAGTAGATAAAAAAATTGTTAGATATATTTTTCATTTATCGGAAACTAGCGGAACAGCCGCTGGCAGACCACTTGGTTTTTACCGAAGGAAGACTGTACCAGCGTCTCCCGCTTGGGTGCCTCCATCTTATCTATTTCTGCCGCAAAGCAGCAATGCTTGCATTGCTGTGTTCCAGTTTGAAGGGTAAGAGATGGCAGTGAAATTACTGGGTACCGTGACTTTACATCTTTGTCGCAAGTTGGCAACGTACACTGTGGTACTTGTGGGGGTTGCAGATACTGCGAATCCACACAAGAACCACATACTGTAACATAACGTGACTGTTTCTATTTACCACCAGCGGCCGTACCGCCTAACTCAAAGCGAGCACTCGCTATCGTTATCGTGACATTAGAACAATAGTTTTAATGTCACAGATGACATTTGAGCTATTGTTCTAATGTCACTAAGCGATAGCGAGTGATCGCTATGAGTTAGGCGGTAGGCCCCCAGGTGGGCAGTATGCTTGTTTGCCAACTTAGTTGTATGAAAAAACCAGAGCTCCACGGCATATCCAAGTGGGCGGTCTGGTCAGTTTTCATCATCATCGTCATTAGACTCGAGGCATAAATATGTGATTAGGTACGTGGATTAGGTATTTTTCGTTACCAGTACGTTTTTTTTTTTTTTTTGCATAAAGTTGGCAAACAGGCAAACTGCCCACCTGATGGTAAGTGGTTACAGTCGCCTATAATACATGTGGCTCCTGTGAGATTCGCAGCAAAACTGCAACCCCCACAAGAACCACAGTGTACGTTGCCAACTTGTGACACCAGATGTAAAGTCACAGTACCCAGTAATTTCACTGCCATATCTTACCCTTCAAACCGAAACACAGCAATGCAAGCACTGCTGCTTTGCGGTAGAAATTGGTAAGACGGAGGTACCTAAGCAGACGACCCTAGTACAGAGTCTCCCTCCACGCCACCTAGGATTAGGTATTCGTATACCATGTTTGTTAATCGTGAAGTATCAATCTGTCAAACTATAGGTCCTGTAAACAAAACTACACTTTACGTCTAATTATTAAGTTTCAAACGTCATCTAGGATAAAATACCATAACTATTTTTTGCTTAGAAAATACAGGGAATCTCTTGTTCAGTTTAACAAAACCATAAAATCTTTATACAAAATATAAAAAAAATTCGACTTCAAAAACACTTAAAAGTAAAAAAAATATATAAGAATGCACACCATCACCTTTTTATTATGAAGTCGCTGCCAAATTGAAGTCTTTTTGAAGTCGGTTTTATTTTTTTGTAACAAATTTTTTTTTAATGTTTTTTGGAAATTTAATACCAGCTCACCGAAGTAACTTGAAAGAATGCCATTTAGCATCAAAACGTGCCTATTGTATTTAAAAAACTAACCTCTAACTCCTAAAAGTCAAGGATCCTTCCATCATCAGCTCATTTCATGACTACCAGACGCAAATACCTGAATAGCTTCGAAAAAAACATGAAACACGTTGGACGTACCTATGAAATTTAAGAGTTTCCCTCGATTTGCCTGGGTCGATCGATCCCATCATCAGATCCTGACTTTGGTGACAATGGAACCACCCCAGGACTATACTCTATCGAACACAAAAAGAATTTTGAAAATCGGTCCACAATGGGCGGAGTAATCACGTAATATACTCACAAAAAAAACGGTAAAAATATTAAACTTGAATCAAGAATGAAATTAAATATTAGGATCTATTACTATTCCAATACATTCCCTAATCCGAATATTTATGCCAATACTGAATAAATATTAAGACCTATTACGATACTAATACATTCCCTATTCCAAATATTTATGCCGGTACCTAATAAATATTAGGACCTATTACGAGTACTAAACTAATACATTCCCTATTCCGAATATTTTTGGTGGAACTGAATAAATATTAGGAACAGGTATTTGGATTAGGTGTTTGAAAATATTAAGAACAGGTGGATTAGGTACGGAAATTAGCTAATCCAGCCCATGTCTAATCATCATAGCTCATGTACGTCCCCACCGAGGGGTACGAGCCTACCCTAACTAGTTATGTTAACTGGTCAGCTTTGCCTCTAAGTAATGTTACAGATTATTCCGCATTAAAAAATAGTCGCTGATTTGCGAACCTTGCAAGAACCAAAGCGAACCAAAGATTGGTGATTGCGTACAAGTATAAGAAAAAAAATTTGGTATTACATCTATCAAAATATGTAAGCCGCTGATTATGAAGTAAATAGCACACGAAATGATGCATCATCATTTTGCCATGCATGCAGTAGCCAGGTGCGGCGTGATTATAATTCAGCTTATATATATCGTTTATCTTTTAATAATGTTGTATAGATAAAGAATAACATTGACGTATTATGTATTAAAGAGATGAGGGTAAAAGTTTGCTCCTACCTACTACTCATTAGTTTCACCTTTATTTTTGACGAGGTGGCATTTGGTTATGTTTGTACCATACCTGCCGATGACTTGTCGGTAGATAAGGGTGGAGACTTGCCTTACCAACCTCAATGTCTGGCGATCTGGCCTTCGCTCTTGCATATGGCTTAACACAATTGGTTACTACGCCCACGCGAATTCCCGATGTGGAGAGCCAGGAACCTTCACTGTTGGATCTTCTGCTGACTTCTCACCCCGACGTCTATCTCATATCTGTCGGCGCTCCTCTTGGCTCCTCGGACCACTGCCTCATTAGGAGTACGGTGCTACTCACGTGCCTGCAACGACTTCGAGTTGCACGTAGTCGCCGCGTGTGGCACTACAAGTCAGCAGACTGAGATGGGATGCGGTCCTTTTTTGCGTCCTACCCTTGGAGGCGTCGGTGGCGCAAGAGCGTCGGTGGCGCAGTGGACTCGGCACTTGCCTTCCAATCGGGGGGTCGGGGTTCGAGACCGGCCATGTACCAATGTGTTTTTCGTTTCGAATTTCATATGTACATATGTCTGACGCTCCTACGGTGAAGGAAAACATCGTGAGGCAACCTGCATACATCTGCGAAGAAATTCAATGATGTATGTGAAGTCGACCAATCCGCACTGGGCCAGCGTGGTTGACTAAGGCCTAATCACCCTAATATAGGGTAGGCTCGAGCCCCTCGGTGGGGACGTATATGGGCTGTGATGATGACCCTTGGAGGCAGGTATGCTTTATGCCGGATGATCCCAACGTCGCCGCCGAGTCTATTGCCGATGTGGTGTTGCAGGGTATGGAAACTTTCATTCCATCCTCAGTTGTCCCTATTGGTGCAGGTTCCAACCTTGGTTTGGTCAATCTTCCAAAAAGGCTTCTCGCTGGAAGCAGAAAACCTACCAAGCCTGGGCAAACGCGGTGACGTCTCGGGTTGAAAATACCAGCGCTTTAAAAAAGCAGTATAACTTTGCCTCCAGATCCTTCAAAAGAGACATTGCAAGAGCGAAGTCGGAGCACATCAGTAGAATTGGCGAGAAACTAGAACGTCTTCCTTCGGGGTCTCGTGCGTTCTGGTCTCTCGCCAAAGCTACTCAGGGAAATTTCTGCAAGCCATCCTTTCCACCACTGCACAAGGATAACACATCGTTAGCCCATGATACAACGGAGAAAGCCGATCTTTTTGGGAAACTCTTTGCATCCAACTCGACTTTGGACGACGGGGGACAGGAACCGCCGACCATACCGCGGTGCAGGAGCTTTATGCCAGATATTCGGTTCCACCAAAGCTCAGTGTGTCGAGCACTATTCGCCCTGGATATCCATAAGTCGAGTGGGCCCAATGGTATCCCTCCTATCGTGCTAAAGACGTGCGCTCGAGAGTTGGCACCGGTTTTAACGCGTCTATTTCGGCTCTCTTATTCATCTAGCGTAGTCCCAACCTCGTGGAAGACAGCTTTAGTGCATCCGATCCCTAAGAAAGGTGACCGCTCGAATCCGTCCAACTACAGGCCGATAGCTATAACCCTTTGTTTTCAAAGATAATGGAATCGGTACCTAGAGGATCACCAGCTGCTCAGTAACCAACAATACGGCTTCCGTAGGGGTCGCTCTACTGGTGATCTTCTAGTTTACTTGACTCATCATTGGGCAGAGGCAATTGAAACGAGGGGGAGGCACTGGCAGTTAGTATGGACATCGCGAAGGCCTTTGATCGGGTGTGGCACAAAGCGCTTCTCTCAAAACATCCTTCATATGGGCTTCCCGAGAAATTATGTAGATGGGTCACTAGCTTTTTAGCAGATAGAAGCATCAAGGTCATAATTGATGGCGAATGCTCAGACTCACTGTCTGTAAATGCTGGTGTCCCCCAAGGATGTGTGCTTTCACCTACACTATTCCTTCTGCATATCAATGATATGCTGCAAATCAGCGGCATTCATTGTTATGCAGACGACAGCACGAAAGACACCTTCTATAACGGCCGTGCGAACATTTCTCGGGAAAACGTCGTTGAGTGCCGGAATAAACTTGTGTCCGAAATTGAATCTTCATTAGAGAAAGTCTCTGACTGAGGTCAACTTAATTTGGTCCATTTCAACCCTACAAAAACACAGGTTTGCGCGTTCACCGCAAAGAAAATGCCATTTGTCGTATCTCCTCGCTTTCAGAGCATCCCCCTAACTGCCTCAGCCAATATTGAGAATTTGAGATCCTAGGTGTCGACATAACGAGCGAAGTCCAGTTCCGAGGCCACTTAGAGGGTAAGGCTAAATTAGCTTCTAAGAAAATTGGTGTGCTCAATAGATCGAGACAGTATTTCACTCCGGCGCACCGCCTTCAGCTTTACAAGGCGCAGGTTCGGCCTCATATGGAATACTGTTCTCAACTTTGGGCTGGGGCACCCCAATACCAGTTTCTTCCACTGAACCGCATTTAACGGAGAGCGACTCGAATCGTCGACTGCCTGGAAAGATCAAATCGGCTTGATACTTTGGCGCTGCGTAGAGATGTCGCCTCGCTATGCATCTTCTATCGCATTTATCACGGGGAATGCTCCGAGGAATTGTTCGGACTTATACCTGCCGCTTCTTTCCGCCATCGTTCCACGCGACAAAAAATCCATTCCCATCACTTGTACTAAATGGTCTAAGCCATCACTTAGATGGTTGGCAGTCCACAACTGTGCGATTCTCCCGAAGCTTCCTGCCTCGCACAGCCAAACTTTGGAACGAATTGTCGCCTGCGGTATTTCCGGACCGATAC
Source organism: Schoenobius gigantellus (assembly GCA_963935595.1). NCBI lineage: Eukaryota > Metazoa > Arthropoda > Insecta > Lepidoptera > Crambidae > Schoenobius > Schoenobius gigantellus. The sequence continues at coordinate 4,538,870 of OZ012555.1, read as the reverse complement.
GACCTTCAAACTTTCAAAAAAAGAGCGTATTCCTTCCTCAAAGGCCGGCAACGCACTTGTAACTCCTCTGGGGTTGTGGGTGTCCATGGGCGACGGTAATCACTTACCATCAGGTGATACGTCTGCTCGTTTGCCCCCTATACCATAAAAAAAAGATCTAAGATGCACCAGGACCACATTCGGCACACCTAGTACTCGGCTAGGTTTTGTTTTTTTGTAGTATTTGAAATTGTTCTGCCTATCTATCGTATTTTGCGTATAACAGTGGAAGTTCTAGGCCTTCACCTCACCTGCTGGTAACTAACGATAAGGCCCGAAGTAGGAAGCGAACTTCGGCTGGTCTTCGGCTGGTAAGGGCCCAGAGGAGGAGTTAGTGCAGCCGGCCATCGGCGAATGGCTGGTAATGGTGGTGTTTCATGGCGAGACGATTATCAGCTCGCTCTAGCTAGGGCCGGTCGACTAACTGTATTATGCAATTACCCGCATGGCGACGGCAAATGTCGCGGATCTCTTTGTTTTGAAAGCGAAAATTTTTGCAGGAAACCGACCGACTTTGACAATGCTATTTTGGAATGCCTTGGAAAGATACTTTACCTTTCCTTTACAGTACCGTTTTTTTCTATCGTTATCCTTTTGTTATGAATAAACCTTTGTTTGTTATGAATAAACTCAAAAACTGCTGAACTGGACTAATTTTAAACATTCTTTCGCTAATAAATTGATAAATTGTCACAGAGTGACATAGTCTTGTTTTTTTGTTACTATAAATTGTTTTTCCTACGGTAAAATATAGAATTCCTACGGGATAAACGATAATAACGAGGGCGAAGCTGCAAGCGGAAAGGTAGTTAATAATAAATGAGTTTCATTGAATCAATGAAAAATAGTATATAATTTTTTTATGGAGGGCCCGGCAAATGACCTCCTCCCGCCTGATGTTAAGCGGTGAAAGAGGCCCAAATGAGTTGACAGATAGAGGAGGGAGAACATCCACTATCCTACCTGCCCGCCCGTTGCCGGCCCAGAAGATGATTTTTCACGCCTCTATTGAAGGAACCCATGTTGTAGGATGAAGGAAACACGTGCCGTGCGCAGGTAGAGAATTCCAAGTCTGGGATGAAAGACAGAAAACGGAATCTTGGAATTTCTTGGTACGGTGCGAAAAAGAGGATACAGTGTAAGGATGACTCCGAAGGCCCTTACGCGTGTTTCTGTTAAGGAATGGAGAGGAAGGGATAAGGTTAAAGAGCTTCTCAGAGCAGTCCCCGTGGAATATTCGGTAAAAGGCGCAATAATATTCGCCTTTCACCTAATTTCCGTAATATTTCATTAGAATCAATGTTATAGAAATTAAATTATCTGCTAAACAAGTCCTTTATGCTTAATACATTGTGTACAATGTTAAATGTTGTTGTGAGTTACTATATAGCATTTATGCATATAATAATCTCATTATGTAAAAATGAAACGCTGCATAGAACTTTAAATGTTGACGTAACACTTTTTGCTGTAGTTTAGTCTGCAACTGTCTTTAAAAAGCGACTTCAAAAGCACGGAAAAGTACAGACAACATCACATTTCTCTATTGAAGTATGTGCCAGAAAATACTTTCAGGAAATCATCAGAAAGAAGTATTCGACAGAGTGGCAATACGTATCTATTATATTTAAAAACGGGTCATTACGTGACTGTTGTATTAAAAGTTAAGGATTCTTCTATTATCAGCTCGGTTCATGAACAGCTTTAGAACAGACTAGTTAGAAGAAACATGAAACACTTTATACGTACCTATACAATTTAAGGGTTTCCCTCGATTTTCCTGGGATTCCATCATCAGATCCTGACTTTGATGACAATGGGACCACCGCAGGAGTATACTCTATGGATTACAAAAATAATTTTGAAAATCGGGCCACAATTAGTATTGGCAAACGTCGAATTGATAACCTATTCCTTTTTTAAAGTCGGTTAAAAAGTAAGCGATAAACTGTTTATACTCGTATAAAATACCTTTTGTAATTAAAGTATTTATTTATAAAAAAGCCGCGTATACTCAAGTATAAAACATAAAATAAATGTAAGTATATCGCCAGTGTAATTTTATTTGCGCATTAGCATAATTAAAATAGCTTCACAACGTTTCTTATTACCCCAGTTGGTTTAGAATCGGCAACATTGCGACCAATTACAAGACACGATGTATGAATGAATGTATACTGCACGTGTAAATAGCGAAATATTGTAACGAGTTACGTCGCATTTTGTTTGCGTAAATTATTATGACGAGAATAATTTTTAGTGCTACTAGTAAAGCCAGGGATTGCGTTAACTTCAGTGTTAATTTGTATTGAAAATAATATAGCTCCACCTTTGGCAGAGTAGTATAATAGAGGCGTAAGGGGGGTAAATAAATGGGGTAAATACAGCCTAATTTCTACCAAACTTGTTTGGATTGTGCAAAAAATTTTTAACTTCTAAGCGGTACCAGATATTTTAGTTTACTTGTTTATGTTATTACAAAAAAAGGTTTATGTGAAATTATAGTGTTGGGAATAGAAGATACAATGGAGATGGCATTACCATATGGTTAAAACCCCCCAAAAAAGGTATAAACCTAACCTAACCTTATCTACTCGCGATCAACGGAAGAGACTCAGACGCTCTCTACCAACCCACATAGGGCCAGCGTAGTGTTAGACGGACCAAATATAATCCCTCTTCTTGCGGAAGGAAGGAGATGATTATAGTACTTACATTGTCGTAGTCTCTGTAGTCTTGTCTGGTCCATATCTAAACTAAAAATTACTCATCGTCTAGCTAGCTATCCATAGGCGTAGGTAGGGGGTGGGGCTAGGAGTCCGGATACCCCCCATTGAAAAATCAACGTATACTAGATATAATGTAGTTTTCCTCCAACTAGATAGGCGCGGGTTTTGTGTATCAGTATACACTAGGCAGCGAGCGTCGGTGGCGCTGTGGACTCGGCACTTGCCTTCCAATCGGGGGGTCGGGGTTCGAGACCCGCCATGTACCAATGTGTTTTTCGTTTCGAATTTCATATGTACATTTGTCTGACGCTCCTACGGTGAAGGAAAACATCGTGAGGCAACCTGCATACATCTGCGAAGAAATTCAATGTTGTATGTGAAGTCGACCAATCCGCACTGGGCCAGCGTGGTTTACTAAGGCCTAATCACCCTAACATAGGGTAGGCTCGAACCCCTCGGTGGGGACGTATATGAGCTGTGTGTGATACACTAGGCAAATTGAAGTCTTATGGTCGATTTCACCAACCATTACTTAGCTTAGGTAGCCCCTAAGACGCATGCTGTCACTTTTTGTCTTTAATGAAAAGAATGTGACAGCATGCCACCTAAGAGTCCCCTAAGCTAAGAAGAGGTTGGTGAAAATGGCCATTAATCTGGACTCCCCTCTCCCCTGTTGAAAAATTATACCTACGCCTATGTAGCTACTACTTGTATGTAACTATGGGCGTTTTGTACACCGTGTACCGTGTACACAGCTTTAGCAAGCATCGGCACGGGTCACTTGCACAGTGGCGGTCAAATAGCTTCAAACAGTTTCAAACCGACATGGCAAAGTGCAGTGTGTGCTCAAACATTGAACACAAAGTCGAATGTCAAATTATACAAGTTGAGGCTAAAATTATTAAGGTTGTAATTGTAAAACACTAAGGTTGAAACTTAGGTTTGTCTGGCGCCGGCATTACACGGTGCATGCATATAACCGGCATAAAATTCGTAAATGTTATCTCCAGTAAACAAATTCAGCATACCAGTTGAAACCAGTTGTCTGTCGCCACAATAACAATGACAAGTTAGCTAGTTGCTCTGTCATTGAGAATCCTAAGTTGCTTTATCATCACTCACTAGCCGTCAAGAGCTTCTTTTCCCGAGGCAAATAAATCTTTAGTACCCACTTGTATGCCCCGTGGTGGCGATTGGTTATCATCCCTGTGGGGACGGGCCATCCCGTCCACTCACTCGCTTTTTTTGCTCCAAAAAACCTTAAATCACAGGCATTGTTATGACATAAGTGGACCCACCGCAAATTAATATTTATTATTGCGTATGTGTGTGGTAATGTGAAAAATGTGATGATTGCGTGCATAATACGATTACGAACGGATGAGACCCATTAAAATGATTGCTAATGTGTTTCTGCGCGCGTACGTTATTATCGCGCATATTAATTAGCAACTGTGCGATTGCTTTTGTTTAAATAATTCATCGTTAGACTCTTCTCGATGCATACTGAGCGTCTGATACATTACCACGCGCGCTTCGAGCGAAATTAAAACAATGCTAGGTGTAACAGGAAAAACCGCTACTGTAGCGCGCCATCTCGCTCTAATGACGATTTTAACAATGTTTTAAGCGATCATGGTTAGCCGCCTGTTGCGTGTCTTCGGCACGGTGTTGCGCGTTCGATATTGTAATCAGAATCTGTTGTGATGAGCGCGTGCGATTCCTAAGGTAACGGTCTGATTTCGATTATAAATATTGGTATTTTTTATGGCACGATACATTCTAATTGAATATTCATGATTGAGACTCAAATGTAAACTAAATGTGTGAAATCGAAAAGGTACATGTAGTTAAAGTCATGTTTAGTTTTAAAGCCTTGCAACATGTACTCAAAACGACTTCACGCTGCCAATGACAACACCCCAATTGAGCACTAGTGGCCTCATTACCTCATGCTGTGCCGAATGAAACGAAACATTACGCTTGCCTTATTTGGTCCTTTCTCTGTGAGGCGGAGAGCGCTCCACATATCTCGTGGTGTTTGTCAAACGCTAGCGTATAAGAAGTGTCGCTCGTTCCAGGCCGTCCAACTTGCCGGCCAAGTGCACCGAGGAGGCGCTCAGGCACAAGGCGGAGCACGCGCGCATGGTGGAGGCGGCGCGGCGGCGCGTCGAGCGCGAGGCCGCCGCCCGCCACGCGCGCCTGCAGGAGTCCATCCGCGTGGAGGAGCGGCTCGCCAAGCACGCGCGCGAGTGGACGCAGACCATCCTGCCCGACTGGCATAACATGTGAGTAGGCGACAGTGCCAGCGGAGCTCTTGAGTAGACGCTGTTGGCTCACAGACAGCAGTAGACAGTATCTACAGGGGTGTTACAGCAGCCAGGCGTGAGTGGACGTTGACTGACAGACAACTGTTGACGCTGACTGGCGGTGGAACACGAAAGTGAACGACACTGTCAATAGAGATCTCGCAGCAGCCAAATGCGAGTAGACAGCAGTGGACGCAGACTAGCATAACGCGTGAGTCGACGATAGTATCTATAGCGGTGTTACAGCAGCCTGTAGGAGTCCATCCGCGTCGAGGAGCGGCTCGCCAAGCACGCGCGCGAGTGGACGCAGACCATCTTGCCCGACTGGCATAACATGTGAGTGGGTGACAGTACCAGCAGAGTTCTTGAGTAGTCGCAGGCTCACAGACAGCAGCGGACAGTATTTACAGGGGTGTTACAGCAGCCAGGTGTGAGTGGACGCTGTCTGACAGACAGTTGTGGACGCCGACTGGCGGCGGAACACGTAACTGAACGACAGTATCTATAGAGGTCTTACAGCAGTCAGATGCGAGTAGACAGCAGTGGACGCAGACTAGCATAACACGTGAGTGTCGTGAGTGGACGATAGTATCAATAGAGGTGTTACAGCAGCAATCCGTAATTAGACGTGGACTGACAGACAGCAGTGGACGCAGACTGGCGTAACATGTAAGTGAATTATAGTTTCTACAGGAGTCTTAGAGTAGCCAGATGTAAGTGGACACAGACTAACAGATAGCAGTGTACGTGGACTGGCGTAACACGTGATTGGAGCATAGTATTGACGGGGTTCTTACAACAGCCAGCCGTGATTGGACGAAGACTGATGTAACACTTGGGTGGATGACAGTATCCTTTAGATACACTCAGAGCGACCGGCCATAATAGGACGCGATCTTACAGTTGTGTTTCGACAATTAGAGGTAAGAAAGCCAGTTCCTCAGTTGTTGACGGGTTCAGGTGAAGCTCGCTTCCACCCTCGGTCTTATCGTCATCGTTTACCATCAGGAGATTTGAAGGCCAAGATCCGCCCTGTCGTATGTAACATTTTTTTTTTAAAAACTTCACCCCACACTGGGATTTTCTCCTGTGTCGTGGGTGCAGTTACAAACATAGAATATCACATGCACATACGCCCAGACCGGAACAAATTTCTGTAGGCCTGATTATAATGGGAGTAATTTTAAGACCGCTTGTAAACGATTGGTTGTTCGTCATAATAACTACATCTCAGAAGTCCAATTTGACGCTCAAACTAAATAGCTTGCTTTCTACGCAGCATAGTCGTACATGTAATAACATTTTTCATAAAATTTGTAATTAAAGTTACACACATGTACGTATGTGAGAACCAACAAACAATAGACTTTCCCAGCGATTAGTAAAACGATGTATAATCTAGTTTAGTTTGGAGAATGGCCAGCATTTTTATTTGTTTTCCGAGCCACTAGAGCGCGTCATCGCATCATGCGACTGCTGCTAACGGGTCGATGTGTTTCTGTTATGGAGATCATCGGCTGCGCTCTTTCTTTTGTCGAATATGGGTCTTTGGATTTCTCTGTTAAGTTGCTTTCAATATTTTGAGGCCAATGGCTCCATACATATATTGTCTGTGTGTTGATGGATGTAGAATATAATGTGTTCGTGACAAGGCGCCTAATGATGACGGAGTTCCATCTTCTTTTTCTATCTATCTATCTTCTATTCTTGTATATATAAAAATCTCACGCCAAAATGTTTGTCCAGGATAAACTCCTCAATACTTAACCAATTTAGATGAAATTGTCTTTGCTGTATGTAATTTGTTCCAACCTAAAACCATAAGATTCTTATGCTAAAACATAGGATAGTTTTAATCACGATTGTTGACTTCAATATTTATTATAACGAATGCCAACTAAGTGGACTGTGAAGTGCCAATTCATGGCTCGAGTATGCACTTTCAAAAATGCAGTTTGTTGCACACCGCTTAGAGTTGAAAGTGCAAGGCAAGTGCCTACATTTCTTATTGAAATATTGTTTAGGGCGATAACTGTTTTACCCCCCTAAACACTAAACCTTTTCGAAATTAGACACTGTTAGTCTCATTAGATTCAATATACCTTAATCTATGTTTGTACGTTTTGCTTTTTTTTGTAATTCAGAATCATTTAGTCAAATAAGATAAAAATTCGCAAGGTAGTTTTTAAGTCTAAAATATGGATATTTAGATGCTAATAATTTATTTTTTGAGCAATATTACTTCAAAATCAAAACGTACAAACCTAGATCTTCATTATATCTACAACATTTCCAAAAATTTAGAAAATTGGACTATGTAAAGAGGGAGAAAAGCGTTATCGCTTTTTGTATGAAAATTTACAGCTTCACAATCCTCTTAAAGCTGTACGCACATTTGCTAGCATCGTACGCGCTGCATTTTGGAATTCGTTGTAAGAAATAATATGAAACCTCGCACACTTGACCCGTACCATAATACTCGCCGAATTTCAAAAATGCTGTAGGTATCCGGATATTGAAGGACGCATGCTGATGACGTCATATAATGCGGCGCGTACGGCTTGTGTTGATATATTTATTTGCGTTCACCTAAAATGTTTGGTATAGAACAATGGCTTGTAAGTTCAATAAGTTTTTAACAGATGGCGGTGTGAGTTTATTTATTATAGGAAGCCATTCAAGTATTACGTAACGCAATTTTTAAAGATTTTGAAGACATTAAAATATAAAAACAACAAAATAACGTACAATGCAGTCGAGACATTAACGAAATTAGTGTATTTTCATTATGCTACCGTCTATTCCACTATGATGTTAAGTATAACCTAAGTATAACATTCATCTGACATTTATTTATTTATTTTCTTGAGGGACACAGATAGTCACAATAATAAACAGAGACTAACAAATTCACAAAACACAAATTAATAAAATGTGTTCACGGACAGCTAATACATTTGACTGTGGTCTAACAATAATGACAGAGATAAAAAACAGACCACATACTGAGCTACAGCAACACGTTGCCGGGTCTAGTTTAATCGTATCTCTGCATTTACAGGAAAAATTCGAAACGCACACTCGAGCTGTGGTGGAGCGGGCTCCCGCCCTCGATACGAGGCCGGGTGTGGCAGCTGGCCATCGAGAACAAACTGAAGATCTCCCACGACATATACCAGGAGCTCGTCGCGAAGGCGAAGCGCAAGCTGCACGAGGCGCAACTGCGCAGGAAACGGCTCAAAGTCAACCGGCAGTCGTGCGAGTGTGGAAAGGAAAACGAGAGGAAATCCAAGACGGACGACAGGGAAGACAAACCGAGACTCAGCATACCGAGGAATTTGAGCGAGCAGAACCTCAAGACGCACAGCGCGGAGCCCGTGAAGAGGTGCTGCTCGAAATCAAACCCCAACCTGCTGGACTATAGTGACGAGTGTTCGATGGAGTTGATTCAGCTGGATATAGCGAGGACATTTCCGCATCTGTGCATATTCCAACCGGGCGGTCCGTATTTCGACGTGCTGCATGAACTGCTGGCTGCCTATGTGTGTTATAGGCCCGATATTGGATACGTTCAAGTAAGTGACAATACCAACTCTTAAACGGGTTTGTTTAGCTCCAAGAGTTTATTTGTTTGGCTGAACGCGCTAATCTTAGGAACTAGTGATTCAAATGGAAAAATTATTTTTGTGTTGGATAGTCCGTTTATCGAGGAAAGCCATAAGCATATAACATCACGATGTTGTTATTTTTCGACATCCACGCGAACGAAGTCGCGGGCACAGCTAATTTAATTAAAATTTTACCCCCTTACCTTAATTTTAATGACAGCTCGCTGCTTCCGATTTTGTGTTGCAGACTAACCCCTTAGTCAAAATTCACACGCATATTTTTTCGCAGTCATACCGCTTTAAAAATGTATGGTTATGACATTAGCCGCATGACATAACTCCTTAGACAATAGAAACCAATAGACATGAAATATCTACGAGAAAAGCGTGCCAGCATTTGGGTTGGTGCTCTAAGATGGCGGAAAAAAACTAGTGACGCCGCATCCAAGATTCCACACTTTTTATGTTTTTCTTTATAGAATTCATTAAAAAAATCAATAAAAAACGTATAATTGTAAAATGCACTCACAAATAATGCTCACCGACTGATATTTTAGCACAACAACAAACACGGTGCTTTGTAATGGCGGACTGAACTGGACGCAAATTTATTTGAGACATAGAATAACATTGCGAATCCATTGGTTTAGTTAATCTGAGCATAACTCCGATCTCCTTGAGTATTGGCACGACCAATAACCAAGGTCAAGAGGAAATCATACGGCCCGTTTTTCCATACACACGTAGTCCTCTGTTTCCTTCCTGGATAATGACAATATTTACCCTATTTTTTTCAATGTTTTCCTTTTGTAATTAAGTTAATTATTAAATGAGATTTATACCTCCGAAAACCAAAGAAATTAGACAGATTTCTTGCTGTATTCAATACTCTAGCAAAAAGATTCGATAACATTATACGAAAAAAGCAAAAATAAAGGAACGCAGCGAAAGCCTTGCTTTAGTTTTCAGTGCAGAAAGTAATTAAATCGGTCTATTAGAAGGAAACAGCGGACTACGAAACGTCTATTTTGCGTACTTTTCATAGGTATCTTCGGTCCGAGCTGCAGTTGTATCTATGGCGCTCAGCTCGCTGGCTCGCGCACAGCCACAGCAATTCATTTTACAATACCTATTTCTGAATTCTCTCATCATTTCGCCTCGGCAGGGCATGTCGTTCATCGCCGCGGTGCTGATCCTGAACATGGACGCGCCGCAGGCGTTCGTGTGCTTCGCCAACCTGCTGGACGGCCCCGTGCTGCGGGCCGCCTTCACCAGGGACGGGCAGGCGATGCAGGTGAATCTATTATTGATCCGATGACGAGCTTCGCCTCATCGAAGTGTTTCTATATTTATTCAAATTCAAAAATCTTTAATCAACACAGGCAACTTTACGGGCACTTATTGACGTCAAAACAAAGCAAAACATTCTAATTTAAAGGAAACATTATTTAACCTTGTATGTGCATACATTCTGAATATACTCAAGATGTCTGCAAATACAAGTAGGAGTGAAAAAGAAAAGGTTGAATCTACCACCTGTTCGGAAATTGGGAGAGCCTTCTCGAAAAGAACAGGCAAGAAACTCTAAAGGTCAAAATTTTTTATCTCCTCTTTTAAATAGCCATTTACAATCTTGGTTTTGTTACATAGTCGTTAAGAGTTTAAAAAATACAATCGGTATGCTTACATAGGTACACTTAAAATGCCAAAAAAATGTTATAAACTTATACAATAAATTATGTTATTACTAAACATATGATAAGTTGGTCTAATTCAAAATCAGTGTTAGTTCTCTTCTGACTGAGTTTTGTCTATAATCGAGTACCACAGAGTTGTCCTATCATAAAAATGCTAAGTAAACTAACGTTATCATATAAATATTGACAATGGGATTATTGGTAAATTTTTATAAACCGAAAAATGAAAAAATCTAAGAAAAAAAGCTGCGTTTTCAACATAGTGTTGAGGCCATGACCTATTTGACAATTTTATATTTCATATTGATTACTGAACATGCTGTATTGTGATCTGTGTCATACTCGGTAATGTTTATTGATTTTTTATAGAAAATTGTAAGAAAGGAGAATGCCGGTTTTTGTATGGAAACATGTACTCATTGCTTTTAGATGAAATAACCTTTACTGGTCAGTCAGGGTATCGTTTAATATTACCACCGTCAATCGAATCCGCAGTGCTGAGATTTTTTCGCAAAACTATATTTTCAAAAAAAGCCCACCTAAAATAAGCAATACAGCAAATATACCCACCGTGTTCCAGATAAGCATTTTTAGCCACAATTGTTAACATTTTTAGCATCAGTTTAGTTCATATACACGGAAATAACAGCAAAATATAACAAAATCAAACAAAACACAAAATATGCGTAAGCGTAGCTAAGCGACGACCGGAAATTACAGAGTATAAAGGTCAGCTTTAGGCTGCGGTCCGAAAACCGATAAAAGTTATGAGCAGCTAGATCACTACATGTTTATTCTTATAATACCTAATCGCGCGGGTTTTTTTAGTCATAATATTAACATATATCAAAAGAAAAATTATTTCAATCGTCGTCCAATCAATTATTATTATTCTGGAGTCGATTTTTCGTTTTTCGTTGCTACGATTCGATTTTTTTTATGAAAATGCACATACTTTATCAAATTTTTAACTGCCGGAAGTCAGGAATTTGGGTTAACTTTTTAAAATCTATAATTATAACCCGGATTTAATAATTATTCATAATTTGCTAAAAGTAGTATAAAAATGTTAAGATATTTATGGAATCAAAACCAATTTAAAGCAATGAGTACAGGTTTCGGTATTCTCCTTTATTAAGAATTTAGCCCCAACGAAATTATTAGCCTTACTGATCTCCTTTATTCTTTGTTAAGCCAAAGTATTCAATGTTAATAACGTCGTATCAACAACGAACCCTTAACGATCAAACAGACGGACAATGAAGTGATGCTATGTATAAGGGTACCATTTTTTCTTTTTGTGGCGCGGAACCCTAAAAAAACTCTATTCCGTCGCAGCGGCTGTGGCACGCGTACGGCCGCCTTGTCGAGCGCAACGTGCCCGCCCTCAGCGGCGCGCTGGCCCCCGAGCTCTACCTGCTGGAGTGGCTCTACACGGCGTTCGCCAAGGCGATGCCCCTGGACGCCGCGTGCCGCGTGTGGGACGTGTTCCTCAGGGACGGCGACACGTTCCTGTTCAACGCGGCGCTAGGTGAGACACACGGTCGGCCGCGTACAGTACATACAGCGCCGGTAGAGACGGTGGCTCTACACGGCGTTCGCCGAGACCGCGCCCCTGGACGTGTTCCTCAGGGACTGCGACACGTTCCCGTTCAACGCGGCGCTAGGTGAGACACACGGTCGGCCGCGTACAGTACATACAGCGCCGGTAGAGACGGTGGCTCTACACGGCGTTCGCCGAGACCGCGCCCCTGGACGTGTTCCTCAGGGACTGCGACACGTTCCCGTTCAACGCGGCGCTAGGTGAGACACACGGTCGGCCGCGTACAGTACATACAGCGCCGGTAGAGACGGTGGCTCTACACGGCGTTCGCCGAGACCGCGCCCCTGGACGTGTTCCTCAGGGACGGCGACACGTTCCCGTTCAACGCGGCGCTAGGTGAGACACACGGTCGGCCGCGTACAGTACATACAGCGCCGGTAGAGACGGTGGATCTACACGGCGTTCGCCGAGACCGCGCCCCTGGACTTGTTCCTCAGGGACGGCGACACGTTCCCGTTCAACGCGGCGCTAGGTGAGACACACGGACGGCCGCGTACAGTACATACAGCGCCGGTAGAGACGGTGGCTCTGCACGGCGTTCGCCGAGACCGCGCCCCTGGACGTGTTCCTCAGGGACGGCGACACGTTCCCGTTCAACGCGGCGCTAGGTGAGACACACGGACGGCCGCGTACAGTACATACAGCGCCGGTAGAGACGGTGGCTCTGCACGGCGTTCGCCGAGACCGCGCCCCTGGACGTGTTCCTCAGGGACAGCGACACGTTCCCGTTCAACGCGGCGCTAGGTGAAACACACGGTAGGCCGCGTACAGTACATACAGCGCCGGTAGAGACGGTGGATCTACACGGCGTTCGCCGAGACCGCGCCTCTGGACTTGTTCCTCAGGGACGGCGACACGTTCCCGTTCAACGCGGCGCTAGGTGAAATACAGTCGCCACAGTCTGATTTTTGATTCGACGGAATTCTGACATTTCGGAAGTGTTGCCGACATAAAAAAAACTCTTTCGGCAAAAAAAGGAGGGCATTAGCAAAATAAAAAAAAAACCTTTACGGAATTAAGGTTTCAATTAGAAAAACTAAGACTAAAAAAAATACTGATAATTTAAAAATGGTAATTACATTGTTTAATTTCATATTATTGAAGTTACAATAATAGTCAAGGAAATTATTTTTCTATTACCGGGACCCCTGTTCAATAATCCGTAGGGTGCCAACCTTTTTTAGAAAAACTTGTTCGTTTGTAAAATTTTTGCTTTATCTATGAGCCAATATAACAAAATGTCAAATCTAAAATTAAAAAACTATTTACGCCGCGTCATGCACCGCGTTCCGAGTTGCGCAAATTGAAAAATAATAATATTAGAAGGCATATAATATCACAGCTCAAAAATGGCAAGAATGCATAAACCATATTATTAAAGAAGAGGATAAAATGTGCCCTCTTAATCATCTGCTGTATAGTGTGTCTGATGTTGTTTTACTCTGTTTTTCCATTTAGTACTTAAAAATGTACATTCTAGCTAGTATTCATTAAGTGCACAAAACAAACACTATTTACAATGTCATTACTTGATCTAATTCTGATTCTTTATATTTTTTGTTATTAAATATTTAAAAAATTCTAAGCAGAAAAGGTTAGTTATATCTGATTTGTCTATGGATAAGGGATGACACCTGTCAGAATTCCGTCGAATTAAAAATCAGACTGTAGATGTAGAATTGTTGAGCTTTAACAATATTAGACAGTGGCTGATTCATGCGTTGTTGGCTAGAAAGTAATGTTGCGTCAGTGCAATTTGTAAAACAAATGTCCCCATTCGGTCCGCACAGGCATCCTCCACCTGTACCAGGACGAGCTGAAGGGCATGGACTTCATATCGGCGGCGCAGTTCCTCACCAAGCTGCCCGAGGACCTGGACCCGGAGGCGCTGTTCCGCAGCATCGCCGCCGTCTCCATGACGCTGGACGGCATGAGCTTCGAGGAGCTCGCCTCCTGCTGCCACGTGGAAGACGACGAGTCCAGGTTATGATACACCCCAACGTTGCAGGACAGGTTCCGGGGGCTCTTAACGAAGCTGGGCTTATAGCGCTGAGGTTACAGTGCGACAACAGTTACAGCTGGCATCACTGGGAGAGCCACCGTCGTTTTTTATGGCAACACTGTTTATAAAACGCTTATAAGCTATATATATCACGGACGCTACCATGGATGACTGTGTTCGTGTTTTCAATATTTTTGATATTAGGAACCGCTCTGTGGTCATTTGAAGTTGCGTATTTAACGAATTATTAATAGGTGACCGCAGATCATAGTTGACAGGTCCAATTGTGTGACACAAGGGTTGCCACGTATGAAAATGCTTAGTTGCAAAATAGGTTGTTCTCTAGTATTGGTGGCAATTCTGTTGGCACTAATTCGGTTAAACTTAACTTAATTTAGTTTCAGTGCTGTCAAATTGTGTTTTCAGTTAAATTTGACAGCACTAAGACTAAATTTAATTTAGTCTATTCCAATTACTGCCAACAGAATTGACACCAATGTATTGCGCACATAGGTTAGGGGGGCGATGTCGTAAATTTTCCGTTTTCAAAGTAATAAATGTACGTCTGTGGTACACCATTTTGAAAGCCAAGTGGTAGGTTAATATATTCAAAAGAGCTTTAATTGAGTCATATTTGGATATATTGATGATTTTCAATTGATTTTGGAAGTTCAAAGCGAAATGTCCATTTTTGCCTCTTCGAGCACAGTTAGTGAGTGTCTAAATTATTTTTTGTTGATACACAACATAAACAAGTATTTGATTTCAAATGATTGAAACATAGGTACTTGTTTATGTTACGTTTACGTGTGATGCTATTACAATATTTTTATTGTTTGTATTTTTTGAGTAATTTTTTTTTCGTAACTATATGGATAGTTTTGAAAAATGCCTCCACTATTAACAGGTGTCCAATCTTTTATTGTTTTGCTATGTGATAATATTGCTTTACTGTACCTGTCACATCGATCATTATTCTTGCCCGACAATATATTACATTTCTAAAAGTGTATTTTCTATAAGTTAGCAAACACCCATCCTCAACGAGAAAAGTATTTGTTTTTTTTACGAATCAACATCATAATATTTTTTTCTCATCTAGGTTACTACATAACTAGTAACAAATTTAGGATTAAAAAAATGTAAATATGAATAATTGAGATCTTCCGAGAAATGGGCACAATAATATTATGCCTCTTATGTTGTTTATTTAAATAAATTAATATGCTATGCGATAAATTATGATAATGTAAATTTATTATGCTCTATATAGATTGCGATTGTTCTTTTATATTACTATAAATACTATTGAATAATTAATCAGTAATAATTTAATCTCGACAGATTTAAGATGAAAACATATCAGTTAGACTGTCTATAAGTAATATTTACATTATACAAATGTATATAAATATCTTATTCAAGTGTACCTGTTTTGTACGAAGCTATTCAAATAATATGAAGATTGTAAATAAGATTTGTATAAATTTAATAATTCGATATTTTAAAATTTTTGTCTCCTGTTAGCTAAATAAGGTCAAAATATAAATCCTTAAAGCTTACGAATATTGCATACGTAAATAATTCTGCTATATGCAGAGTGTTTATTTGAAGCGTGCGGGTCATTGAAAGATAAGAGATGTCTGCACGGAAACTCTTCGTATGAAGTTTTTCTATCAAAAAAGTCATATTCTACCTTATACATATATGCTACGTATTTAACTATTGTATAGGCACAATAATATCTCAATGTGCGAAGTACCACAAGTTGCTCCATAAAAAACAAGTTAGTGTTGCCATAATTTCTTAAATGCAATTAAAATAATTAGTTGTATAGAATTATTTATAAAATTCACGTTTTGTAATCTTCGTATTCCATTGTTGTTGTTGTGGCTGGCAAAGATCGAATTATCTTATTTGGATCTGAATTTTTAGAAAATTATAAATTGTCTAGTACTGTAATGTCCAGAGCCTTGGAAATATTTTGTAAATATAAAATTAATGTAATTATCAAATATTAAATTTAATTGAATTGATTGTATTATAAAGTTTATCATATTATGATTGTATTATATAAACTGAATCAACGAGTAGTGGGACCGGCCTAATTAATGTTATAAATTATCTAAGCGTCTTAAATAATATCTTATTATTTAATAGTTATTGATTTGAGAGTGTATGGCAAGTGGTTAGTTAACTTGATAAATACTATAAATCAGTATGATAAGTTATGCTTAAGGTAAATTCTCAGTTCAAAGGCAGAGAAAAAATATTGAGATTTATTTTTTTATCATATATTATTCTATCTATATCTAAAATAAGCTTGAGTCCTGTTTAGTGTATGCGTGTGCGTAAGTGTGCGTGCGTGCGTATTTGCGTGCGTGTGCGAGTGTGTGTGTGTGTGTGTGTGTGTGTGTGCGTGTGTGAGAGAAAGCGGGGAGAGATTATTTTAATCATAATGCTGTTAATGATACTGTAGTTTTTAGGATTTTTAAATGAATATCTGCGTGATTTAACCGGGACAATTATTAATATGAGGAGGAAAAAATTGTTACACAATTTTTCTTCACAATTTTTTTTTACATACTGTCTCGGCGTTCGAAATGTTACCGTATGCAGCTGTCCCAGTATAGTCTGTCGCAGTATGCATACTGTCAATACTGCCTCAGTTAATGAACAGCGGTACACGGCAATATAGAATAGTGTGAATTCGCAGTGAACACGATTTTATACCTATTATTGGTAAAATCCTACCTGTGATTTTGTAGGTGTTTTACAAAAAGTAATGTTTTTTAATTGTTGGTTGATTGATGGAAAATGCAAGTATATTAAATAATAAAATAAGAAACATAATTATAGATTTGATGGATTTAGATAGCATCATGAAGATTCGTTATATATTACATTTTCGTATTATAGAAGTTTATACCTTACACAAAAATTGTAGATTGCTATTATATTATTTATTGTTATACCTATATTGTTATGAGCCTGAAACTTGTATAGTGTTATACATGTCTTAATTAGGCTCGGTACTATCTTAAATGGATTGGAACGGTTTATAAAGAATATATATTTACCTAGGTACTCTCATAAATTACAATCAATCACTATAATTACTTTTGGTGGAGTATCTGTTCATTGCTCATTGTAGTGTAGTTACCGGTAACTAAACAACGACATAATACAAAAAATTACAGTTTCGTATATTTATATTTCTAATTCAAATGTGTCTTACAGTTGTACCTTACTTGTTTAATATAATTATGTATGACATACAATTAGTACATGTCTTTATACAAGTTTATTTTTTAATTATTTGTGTGCTTGTTCAGACAAGCAACCTGAACAACTTTCACTATGGGACCAACTTTGAAATCGCAAAAAAAATCAGCTGTTCCATACAAATGTTCAACATTCACTGTACCTAGATGTATGGAACAGCTGATTTTTTTTTGCGATTTGGAAGTTGGTCCCATAGTGAAAGTTGTTCAGTTTGCTTGTCTGAACAAGCACACAATTTTTTTGTGATAATTAAAAAATAACCTTGTATATCACTATTTGGAATATACTCCCTGTATGAGTATCAGTTTAATAGTGTTAATTTTTTTTGCGTAATATGTTCATTTATATATGAAAACGATTCAGTTTGAATGGTTTTCAATAAATTCACTTTACGATTTGTTTTTTATTATGAGCCAATGTCACACAAAATTTGTAAAATTTTTATGCAAGCAAATTAAATTATTATTTAGCATCACAGCATTCTTGTCATTTATTTTGTCATTCACTATCTACCTTATCTAAATTCAAATAGTAGATAGTGACGTGGCATTTAATGACAGTTGAAAAATTAAGCTTTAAATATTTCATAACTCTTGCCGCGCTATAAAAATGTGATTTTGAATAATTCGAAATAAATATTATTTTGAAATATACATGTGTTATACTATACGTTGTAATTTTTATATGATACGTGTTGTGTGTAATTAATTATTATTTGAAACTTTTTGCATTATTATTTTTTTTATTTTGTACACATTAATTTTATATTGTTGCTTATCTAAATTTAAAGAATTATATATTAAATATTCATTGTATTAGAAATATCAGATTATTTATTTATTATAATATGTTACATTTATTTCCCTAAAAGATTAAACGATTTATTAAAAATATTGTTTATAAATTGAGATAATACTGATAAAAAAAGGAAACTTCACGCGAAATATGCACGTACAAAAAAACGTTTACTCTTATACCTACGTGTTTTACTCGTGTTGCTATTAAATTTTACCAAGAACAACGTTGCGGTTTTCGAATATAATATTTTGTTTAATTGTGAGTAAGCTATCCGTTTCTATGAAAAAATACAACATAATCGGTGGTCGAATTGGACATGAAAGTTACGTCGTATATCAGCTATAGTTGTAGTCCATGTAACACGTTTCTAAACTGATAAAAACATTTTTTTTGTACCAGAATAAGTGAGGTAAAACTTTTACTAAACAAAACGGCGGTTTTACGAAACGGAACGGCGTTCAGGTGCGTTCCGGTCCATTTCGAGCACGGAACATAATAAGAGCAAATTGTAGTAATATTAGTGCGACAATATCGTGATATTTGTCTGCTGTTATCGCGATAAAACGACGCGAATACTGTTTGTATTGCTCAGCTTTGCGACATGAATTACTCGGTCCCATCGACCACATTACGTGAATCATCGTTTCCACATCATAAGTTTACTTGAGACGTCAAGTAATGCCATGCCGATGATAGACCATGAGGTTGAGCCCCCACTTATGGGATATTGCATATGTACCAAACATCTAAAGTGTTCGATTTCAAATATTCCAGAACTAGAAATTAATAAGAATTTCTGTTTGTAATAAATTCCTGTAAAGTATACCTGTATTTTTAATAATAATGTGTCAATAATTTGTTGGTATTGACAATACATTCGTAATTTTGTTAAAGTTTTGTATTTTATATCAAGAATCTAATATTTGCATGCTGTCAAAGAAGTGAGTTTACACTTCTTTGACACACAATTAGGTACAAAATTATAATCATATTTAGTATTCTCAAAACGTTTGCTCCTTATATTTTACAAAACTTTTGCTCCTTACATGCTCTAACGCAATTGTGATTGACTGATATTAATAATAAATAAAAATGCCATCTCATGTAGTTACTCTAAGGCTCTCATTGTAAATAAATTTCTAGTGTATTTAATTATGTTATGAAATTTGGCCCCAAACGAGAACGTTTGTAAATTAAGTTTTGAATAAAACCTATGAAAATTCCGATTTCTGTTTTATTTCGCCACCTACTTTAGATGTTATTTTGAGAATTGGACAATAGATCATTGCAATGCAACGTGTACAGATGGGGATGGATTGTAGTTCATTCAAATAAGGCGAAAAAAGTGACAAACCTCGGAATGGAAGCGAATATTAAGCTGGAAATTGGTACAAACCTTTGTTTTGGGCATTCTAAAGACTGGAAAAAAAGTCTCGTATAATCTCGTATCCGCGTCACAAGATATTATTTAAGGTCAAAGGTCGGGAAAATCGGTTTTTTGCATTTATCTCAATTTCTATGGACAATACGTCATTTGAGGTTATTATAAAACGATGACGCTACAATGTGAAAACAATTGACAGTCAGATGTAGCAAATTGTATTCTACGTCTAAAAAGTTCCATTTATAAATGTAGTAGGTAATAACTATATCGTTTATGTAAGTGACAAATCCGAAAACTTACCGTGACTTATGTATGCAATATACGCCTTTATAAGGATGTGCGCTTGCTCTCTCCGCGCTGTACCTCGAGAATGGCCATAGATACAAAAAATTGCTTAAAATGAAAATTGACAATTTTATAATCTACAAGTTTTATAATAATCTCAAATGACGTATTGTCCATAGAAATTAAGATAAATGCAAAAATACCGATTTTCCCGACCTTTGACCTTGAATATCTTGTGACGCGACTCGAGACTTTTTTCCCAGTCTTGAGAATGCCAAAACAAAGGTTTTTACCAATTTACAGCTTATTCGCTTCCATCCCGAGGTTGGATGCTAATTTTACTGGACTATTGAGAATAGATACAATCGGCAAAAAAGTTGTTTACCACCCTTGGGTGAAATTTAGTTTAATGTCATATTACAGTACAGTTGACTTTGCAATAACGTACTGACTCAAGCTATCAAGATAACCTTAATATTTTGTTAATACGCGATGTTTTGTCAAAACTCTCCATCTCCCCGTGGAAGAGCAGAGAAGGGCGTTGGCCCGGCTAGCGTGGTGTAGAAGCCCATTATCGCCCGCGGTGTGCGAGTATGGACTTGTCGACCGACATATATCGATTGACAAAAGCAACTGTCCTTTTCACTCCTTAGGAATATCCGTAAAATTTATAGATTTTTGTCGAGTATGTCGATCTTAGCTGTCAAATTTTCTTTATCGAGAGTTCCATGCTGACACCACTGGTCTGAGGAGAGACCAGAGGGCTAGCAGCACGAACATTTGCCTCAAAGTATCGTCATCGTAAAATATTAGTATGAGAATTGTACAGCGCCCCTACAGTGCGTACTTGGAACTAAAACTCATACAAATATAGATGCATATATTCGTGCTAGCCCTACTGTGCCCAGCAGTGCATGTGTGGGTTGTGTTGAGCGTCACCGATCGTAGCGAGTTGAGATCTCTTCAGTTCGGTGCTGTCACGGTTCAATGTGACTTGAGATCTCTTCACCGCTCAAGCGTTGGTATCCGGCTCGAAGGACCAAGATGTTGAGCATCGCCGATTGTGGAGAGTTGAAATCTCTTCAGTTCGATGCCACGGTTCAATGTGACATGAGATCTCTTCGCCGCTCAAGAGTTGGTATCCGGCTCGAAGGACCAAGATGTTGAGCGTTCGCTGATCGTGGCGAGTTGAGATCCCTTTAGTTCGGTGTCACCGTTCAATGTGACATGAGATCTCTTCGCCGCTCAAGAGTTGGTATCCGGCTCGAAGGACCAAGATGTTGAGCGTTCGCCGATCGTGGCGAGTTGAGATCCCTTTAGTTCGGTGTCACCGTTCAATGTGACATGAGATCTCTTCGCCGCTCAAGAGTTGGTATCCGGCTCGAAGGACCAATATGTTGAGCGTTCGCTGATCGTGGCGAGTTGAGATCCCTTTAGTTCGGTGTCACCGTTCAATGTGACATGAGATCTCTTCGCCGCTCAAGAGTTGGTATCCGGCTCGAAGGACCAATATGTTGAGCGTTCGCTGATCGTGGCGAGTTGAGATCCCTTTAGTTCGGTGTCACCGTTCAATATGACATGAGATCTCTTCGCCGCTCAAGAGTTGGTATCCGGCTCGAAGGACTAAGATGTTGAGCATTACCGATTGTGGCGAGTTGAGATCCCTTTAGTTCGGTGTCACTGTTCAATGTGACTTGAGATCTCTTCGCCGCTCAAGAGTTGGTATCCGGCTCGAAGGACCAAGATGTTGAGCGTTCGCTGATCGTGGCGAGTTGAGATCCCTTTAGTTCGGTGTCACCGTTCAATGTGACATGAGATCTCTTCGCCGCTCAAGAGTTGGTATCCGGCTCGAAGGACCAAGATGTTGAGCGTTCGCCGATCGTGGCGAGTTGAGATCCCTTTAGTTCGGTGTCACCGTTCAATGTGACATGAGATCTCTTCGCCGCTCAAGAGTTGGTATCCGGCTCGAAGGACCAATATGTTGAGCGTTCGCTGATCGTGGCGAGTTGAGATCCCTTTAGTTCGGTGTCACCGTTCAATGTGACATGAGATCTCTTCGCCGCTCAAGAGTTGGTATCCGGCTCGAAGGACCAAGATGTTGAGCGTTCGCCGATCGTGGCGAGTTGAGATCCCTTTAGTTCGGTGTCACCGTTCAATATGACATGAGATCTCTTCGCCGCTCAAGAGTTGGTATCCGGCTCGAAGGACCAAGATGTTAAGCGTCGCCGATCGTGGCGAGTTGAGATCCCTTTAGTTCGGTGTCACTGTTCAATGTGACTTGAGATCTCTTCTCCGCTCAAGAGTTGGTATCCCTTTCGAATGACTAAGATGTTAAAGTGGACTGTATAGGTACTTGCTGGGGATGTTACTTAAACACTGGTTTCTAGATGATCACTTAGGAGCTTTATTAACTTGTTCACAACACGACTTCAACTAACTGACTACAAGTTTACAATATTTCGACCTATATTTATAGACAATCCCTCGATCCGCGGGGGGATAGTAAGTAAGCCTTTCATCACTGGTTTTGATTAGTAGATGTTTGTCCGGGGTAAACTCCGAAAGAGTACCCCGGACAAACATCGTGACACGAGATTTTTATAAACGAGTACCTACTCGTATACTACAAAAATAATAAAAGAAAATGAATAGATTGAGGCAAATCTCTTTCTCTTTCTCAGCCGGAATAGGTGTGTACCACAGATAATATAATACTACAGTACAGATGCCCCATCCCATACAACGAAATGGGACCTACTTAAATCGGGCTATTCTTCGAACTATTTTATTTCACCATTTCACCGCGAGATGACGCACCAGCAAACTCGGGCCATCGAGCCTTTGCTACATTGGGCTCAGTAGTTCTCGCACGCACTCAACAGATGGCACTTTGTGAACTGCTATGCTTATTATGCTTTGTTTAGTTCATGACTGCGTAAATAGGTCTTGTAAAACATCATACGCTTACGGCCGGCTGCAACAAGCTAAATGTGTTACAATTTGGTAAAAAATTTACGTATAAATCAATGTTATACCTAAGGGGTTGTTCCGCCATGGTTATACGATTTATGTCATACATTTTATATACGTTTGACATTTAAGATGTAATTGTAAAATAAATTTGATATCATTGGAGGTATAAGTCATTTTGGTAGTGGGTACTTTCTATTATATCTGTAACTTCAAATTCAAAAAACTGGTTGCAAATTTTTTATATGTGACCTTTTTTTATCCCGCCCAAGGCGTTTTTTTCACTGATTTATTCATCATTTTTTCAATTTATTTAGTATTTTTATAAAGAAAATCAAAGTCACATAATACCTATTGTATTTTGTTAAAATGTGATTTAAAATTTTTATTTGACAAGATTTTTCAGTTTATGATTTTTGTTTTTTATATAAAATAAGTGTTTATTTTTATATTTATACATACTTACTTATCTATAAAAAACTAAGCAATTTAATTTCTCAGTGATATTTTATAATATAAAATATCATTGAGAAATGTAATTCTTAATTACTTATATTTTTTATAATATAAAATATAATTGAGAAATTTATATTCTTATAGCCGGCTGAAATTAATTTATTCGACTGTTTTATCAAATATCGAAATTATATAATTTTGTACTATTTTTTAAACAAAATTTTATTTTTCCTTGTTCTAACTATACCACTACAATACCTGTTTAACAATAAAAGAAATTTTATTAAAACTGTATACACTCTTAAATAACTTATAACACCAACAGAGAGAAGGGCAAGCGGTTGCTTCGTCGGGCTGATAACTTGCATTTGCCCTCATCGCGCACTAATTATTTTACTCATATAATTAATCATATTATGAGATTTAAAAGCGAAGCATATCATCTTTATCTCTTATCATGGTAATTTTGCAATAACCAGGGCCCAACCTGTGGGCAAACTAGACAAATTATTAGCGCAGTTACGGTTGATTGGTTTCCTTTACTTTGTATGTTGATACTAGTCAAATCGGGACTAGACAAAATGGGACAGTAGTCCTTATGTGGAGCAAGATAATTAGACACTAGTCAGTGGGGCACGCTAGTCAAATTGAGACTAGTCGAAATGGGACAGTAGTCCTTTTGATACTGTAGTCTGTTTAACACTCTGGACATAGTCGACCGGAGCCGTTTTTGTGTAATTCGACTATAATTCGACATTACACTTTCAAATGTATGGGAATTAGAAAATTAATTTTACAATTTCGAATTTTCAATGACGCCATTACTATTATGAGTATGTCAAAATACCAACATACCAAACACCTTGTAGGTAATATAATAAAATAAAATAATTCAACTCAATCTGTGACCATACGAACAAGCATACATAAGTAGTGCCATCTATGAGTGAGCAGTATGTAATCAAATAGTTAAAGCAGACATTGCGTACTACTTTGAGCTATGCTTTTGAGAGATACATTGAAGTTCAGACAATTTGTCGCTAGGAGTGCTATAAATTTGTAAAAAGAAATGTTAAACCGTTCTAGCATGACTTAAAAACGTATTTTGATACTTCCCACGTGCTAAGTGATTTTTTAAAATATAATCAATAGTTTTCTGAATCTCCTTGTTGACTTTTACTAAATTCACTAAAAAGTCATTACAAAAATCGATTAAAGTAGCGCCATCTATTGATGATTTTATCGAATTATTTTAGTTTTGTTCGTGATGGGTCCCCGTGGTGTGTACTAAGAAAACAGTCAAATTGCTGTTGCATAATTGAAATACATTCAGACAGTGTGATTGTAAAGAATGGATAGGTACCTAACTATACATGTGATAAATTAAATAATTAACGAAACTTGTTGCTTACAGATGCATTACGTGTACATGGAGCTACCCCGACTTGACCCGAGATAATATTATTTTCGCCTGTTCTTGACATTACATTGACCTGACATTATCTAGCGACTCTTATTGAATCTTATTGTGTTATACAACAAAGTTGACAAACATGCAGTGTCCATCTAATGGTGTCAGTTATCCTATAGTCAGTCGGCCAATATGTAAGTGCTTTACCATCCTAAGGTTGAAATTCAGTTTTATGTCGTAAAACAACACAGTTGACTTTCCATTGCAATAACATACCTACTGATAACTACATTTATGTTTTGTCAGAACTAGTAGGTAAATCATTTTCTTGGACGATCGTTCATGCGGCGCTAAAGATTCGCAAATATGTAACCCCCTTTTTTGACCCGGTACCAAAGATTTACGATCTACTGCAAGAGGTTAGGGCTGCCTCTTGTGATTATGTGGGACGTTTATTTTAGGACCATATATGGTCATAAAGTAAACTTCCGTGGTGTTCAGTTATTCCAATCGTGGGCAACACCTTACGGCCGGTTGCACCAAATTTACGTTTTACGATTTCGTAAAAGTAACAATATAAATACGTAAGAATTGCAGCATAATCTAGTTTCAATTGTAGTTTTATTTTATCCTTTACGTTTAAAAAAGTTAAATGTACGGCGCGAATCATATATTTAATAGTGAAACGACCTATTTAAAGTTGTTACTTTTTACGAAATTGTATAGCGTAAAACTTGGTGCAACCGGCTGTAAGTGATTATTGCCAACTTGTGACGTAAGATCCATAATCACAGTAGGTACCCAGTAATTTCACTGTCTTGCCCTACAAACCGGAATATAGTGTTATGATTAAACTCCGTCACGTCACGACGCTCCGTATTGGCGCTTCTTCGTCGAATCACCACTTCGGCTGCCGCAATCAGAATGTAAGAGTGTCCCCTCTCCTGTCAGTTGCTTCGACCATGAACTATCCACTTCTAATCATAACAATATTTCTCTATTAATTAACCTACCTCAATGCCTAAATGTCTTTTGGGTTCATTTCAACTAGGTATTTCCTATTTATGTAACACTAGCTGTGCCCGCGAACTACGTTTCGCCATATAGAAAGAAAGAAAGAATGGACTCGGCACTTGCCTTCCAATCGGGAGGTTCGGAGTTCGAGACCGTCATGTACCAAGGCGTTTTTCATTTTTCGAATTTCATAATTATGTAAATTTGTCTGACGCTCCTACAGTGAAGGAAAACATCGTGAAGCAACCTGCATACATCTGCGAAGAAATTCAAAGCTGTATGTGAAGTCGACCAATCCGCACTAGGCCAGCGTGGTTGACTAAGGCCTTAACACCCTAACTTAGTGTAGGCTCGAACCCCTCGGTGGGGACGTAATATGGGCTGTTATGACGATTGCTTATTTATCGAAATTCTGCCTTTATTTTCGTATTTCTGGTGCGAAAATGCACTAGTGACGCCCCCATTTTATCCAAACTCTTTTTTGCCAAGCTGTAGGTACCTACTATTGATTTATTTTATTGCAACACCTCAGATTACGAATTATGTAATGAAATTATCTCTAAATTTAATTAAGCTGTAGTGATAAGTAGTCTCGATTTAATAACAATAACATATAATTTTTAGAAAATCATGACGATAGCGATGCAATTAGGTAAGTAAAAGGACATAATAAGTAAGTGTTAATACATTCATCATTTTGATCTTACACCATCTATGTCAACATCATGTGCATGGGTGGAAAGAGAATGCAGGGATTGAGGGTGCTGCAGCCTTATCTTTTTGTTTAGTCAATAATATAACAAAGCATATTCACCTCATTTTAAAGTACAACATTTGAAAGTATGCATAAAGAAAGAATTATTAAGTTATGTATATTTCGAAATTAAATTCACTTGATGGTGAGAATACAATTGAATTTGAGGTGTCGTCGGCAGTACCTTGGAGCCACGTGACCGACGTCACATGCCCTTTCGTCCTTCGTATTATTTCACAAGGATTTCCAATGCAATGCATGAGACAGTCTGACGCAATGCAAAAACACTACTATTGGAATCATCACTGAGGTCATCGTATTAGTCGACTTGATATACTTACCTATTTTTAAATTAGAAAAATATTTTCTTAAACTGTCCGTGTTTACGTCTTCGCGGCTAAATTAGAAATCCGATTTTAATAAAATTCATAGAGTGAGAGAGTTACTGAGCCCCGTGAGTAAGGTGCGACGTGGGTGCAACCTTTTTTTAACCCAGTAAAAAAGATTTTAAATCTACCGCAGACAAGAAATTCTATATAATTTAAACCATTAGAAGTACAGTGGTCATAATTAACTTGGCAGGCGTCAGCCCTACGTCATCATTCGTTCATCATTTTAATGCAAACTTAAAAAAATCGTTCCTGTACGCTTTGTCATTCTAACACCATTTA
Organism: Schoenobius gigantellus; assembly: GCA_963935595.1. Taxonomy (NCBI): domain Eukaryota; kingdom Metazoa; phylum Arthropoda; class Insecta; order Lepidoptera; family Crambidae; genus Schoenobius; species Schoenobius gigantellus. Next base: position 4,511,855 of record OZ012555.1, on the reverse strand, counting down.
GGTCATTCGGTTTGTACCTAGTACAAATTAAAATTAACAGGCGATATCGATATGCATAAATTACTGCCAGGCGAATCGAAAGATGCGCGGACTCGACAACATGTTATTAAAATTACGCTTAATCTGAAATTAGTTATAATATCGAATCCACAAATAAAAGATATGAGTCAGATTAACAAGTTGTACTATACAACGGCATGCAATATTGAAATAGGTCTGTGTGGTGAACTCTGAAACTAATAAAACGTAGGTATAAAGATTGTTTAAAGGAACCATGCGTCTTTTATAAACTGGTCAAGTGCAAGTTGGACTCGCGCACCGACCGTTCCGGACAAACTTACCTACCTACTTACCTAACTGCATATTTACGGTTTGCAGATTTTTTCTACAACGTGCTGCAGACAGGTACATTGCTTCTTGCCTTTCATGATTCTAGGTCAACGGTAAGTTCCTCATAGACTTTGATATAAATCGCAACTATGCAAAAATATTTGACACAATCTATCATACCGTTCGCGACGACTTGCAAGTTTGATTTCATAGCTGAAAACAACCGAAAACCCGAGTATTTTGATACTTATACATTTCAGTTTGATACCTTTACGCGTTCCCGAGAAAACGGATCTTGATAGACAGACAGACGAACAACGAAGTGATCATATAATGGATCCGTTCTTCCCTTTGGGTTGCTGAATCCTATAAATTTTAATGAAAAACATGTCATGTGGGAATTTCACATAAGCACCTCAGAGTGTGATACAGGGTGTCAAAAGACGTGTACCGACGCCCGCGTCTACGCATTCAGACCAATAAATAAAGCAATATAACGAAAAATCAATGATGTGAAACGAAATTAATTTTCAGGCTTAAAAAAGACAACGACAATAAATACTACGCAATGTAACGCGTGCCCGCGCCGGCTTGCGCGTCCGGATATATGCGTCGGTGAGTCAGTGTGAGTGCGTTGTAAAAGCAAGTCTTAGTTTTCCGCGCAAGAGATTCCTTTTTAGTCATAAATTTTGTTAACAAATACTGATTTTTTCGTAGATGTTTTTGTTTGGACGAAAATTATCAAAATACATTTCGAACAGTTTTGTATAAAAATCTCGAAAAAAAATTGTAACTTTAACCTTGAATATCTCGGCAACCATTAGTTTCACAACCATGGTCTAGCTAGAAGATAAAAACTATTGTGATGATGGGAGCAATACGTGGGTTTCGGCTTCGGTACCGGTCTTTTTAGATCCTGTATACTTACATTTAGTCGGTCATGTTTTTTATTGCAACTAAGTTGGCAAACAAGCAAACCGCCCACCTCATGGTAAGTGGTAACAGTCACCTATAAAACATGTGGCTCCTGTGAGATTCTCAGCAAAACGGGAACCTCCACAAGAAACACAGTGTGTGCTGCCAACTTGTAACATCAGATGTAAGCTCACGGTACCCAGTAATTTTATTGCCATATCTTACCCTTTAAACCGGAACACAGCAATGCAAGCACTGCTGCTTTGCGGCAGAAATAGGTAAGACGGAGTTACTCAAGCAGACGACCCTGGTACAGTAGAGTCTTTGTCCGATCCGTATGCGTTCGCGCTTTACCGTCGCGTCGCCCGAATAAGCTAGGTCCAAGAGTCAAGAACAACAAGGTACTCTGTGTGTCAAGAAGTCCAGCGAACTCACAAAGACCATCAAGAAAAAGGTGGTCTATCTGGGCCATGTTTTAAGATATGAACGTTACCTCTTCTCCAAATTATAATGATGGGAGAAATAGAGGAGAAACGGTGCGTCGGAAGAAGGAAAGTGGCGTCTTCGAAACATCCGAGGGTGGACCGGCATGGCCGACGTGGAAGAGCTACCCTCTCCCCTCCCTAAAAAAGATGTCTTTCGATAATCTCTATCTCAATCGCGAAGTGGATAATGTATGAGATTTGACAATTGCGAAAACTAAGTGAGAATTTGTGTCAAATCCCATACATTTTCCTTTTAGCTAAAACTATAGCGATTATCGAAAAGCGAGCGGCGAGAAAGAAGCAGAAAGAAGCTAAGCTGACGGACAACCTGGTGTGACTGATGTGGCAAAGAAGAAGGAACAATGTAATCGATTTTAGTGACAAGAAAACTAAGTTAATAGATTTTGCATTTACGTATATATAACATTGATATGACTAGAATCGAACCCACTTGTCTTATAAAATCGAATAGTTTGACAAACATTAAGTACCGTGATATTTGATGTTCATGGGACATAACATGTGGGATTTGTGGACACCGTAATATTTCTTGGTATTACCACAATATAAAGAACGATACAGTAGCTTGACTCCTATATTGTGGTATTACCATAAAGGTGCCTCCAGACTCACGCCGAGAACCCCCGAGAACCCCCGAGAACACCCGAGAAGCGTGAATGTGATGGGTTTCTCGGCTTCTCGTTCTCGGGCTCGCCTGTTCTCCGATCGGTGTCGGTTTTTTTGCCCGCTTCAAAGGGTTTCTCGGGCGAGAAAAGAGAACACTATCACACTCTCGTTTGTTCTCAGTGCGACTGCGACCATGGCGTAGATCGCATGTTATCTCGTGCCAATTATTCTATAAAAAAAATACTTTGTGGTGTCTGATGCATATCAGTATCATTTAGATAACTTCACAGTTATTGTATACTCTTTCATTTAACATAGTCTCTCATCTGTGCTATCAGTGCTTAACAAAATAATGTGTGATAAATATTAAGAAAATAATTTAAATTCACGAAGATTTTAATTGTTTTGAGATATTTCGTTAGTCTTTATAGTTCAGTAATTTTAGACATACGAGTAAAAAATGTGGAAAAATGAAACGAGTTAAAGTTTAAATAATATTTTCACACAGAGCCCATTTTGTGGGAAGCAAAACGTTTTCTATAAAAAAGTACTTTGTCAATAACCACCATCGTTTGAGCCATTTTTTCTTAATATTATTTTTAATTTTCGTATTAACGAAATAACGCACACAATACCAAGGCAGTAGTAGCTAGCACTGTCGTCCATTCCGGATCACGACCGAGAATGTAAATGAGAAGATCGCTGAGTGTGGATAGCTTCTCGGTTCTCGCGCAAGTTCTCGGCGAGACTTCTCGCCGAGACTTCTCGCGTGAGTCTGGAGCCGGTATAAGAATAAACAAGTATAGAAGCGAAACTCCCGGCCGTCGAGCGCTCAAGGCCACGTTATTCACCTACCGTTTGATTTCCGTTGAACGGAATCGCCAGTCAAGGCGCGCACCGCATCCCGCACGTACGTGACTCCTTCCCGCGCGCCGCTATCTACCTAGTCGCCGCGATGCCGACTTATTGTTGCGTTTATGGGTGCAAAAATAATGCCATAATAACCCCAAATTTAAAGTTTTACAATTTGCCCGAAGATAAAGAAAGGTAAGTACAAAGGTATATCTACTTGTTTTATTCAATCCTCTCTAAGCAACTGCGAAGATGACTTGGATATATTTCTTTTGAGCAAAGACGACGGCACAGAACCTTTTTTTGCAAACCATATGACATCGGAGATTTCGCCGCTTGCTGTTCCGACATGCGATTACAGATCTGAGGGCCTATTACCGATCTCATGGTTTTGCAAATGATATCATATGATATCATAGTGCAAGACGAAAAATACGATTTCCGGTCAGATTTTTAATCATTTGTTTATTATTTAATGATGACATCATTGAAATTATGCCATAGTGATGATATCATTGGAGATCAGTAATACGAAATGCAGTAGGGTAGATTAGCCTGTTTTCGACCAATTAGTGGAGTTGCCAACTTTGGGAATAAAAAATATGTGTGTTCTGACATGTATTTTAAATAGCTTCAAAAATTTTATTTTTACCGATGGTGCTGGTGCGATCTTGCTAGATACAATGAAAAAAATTGTGTTTCAGGTACCTTGTGAATATTTTCCTATTGATTACCTGATTAAGCTTTTTATAAGAATGCGTATTTACTACGCGCTGAAGTTTAATAACCGAAACTTCAAATCATCTACAAAAACGCCATCTTTTATAAATATCAGACATTTGTAAATATTTCTGTTGAATTGAAACCTTTTAAATAAAAATGATTGAATATTTTAAAGTTATTTTTATTATACCTACCCTAGATACAGATACAGTTTTATTCGTAATATTCATTACATGTCAAAGCTAATACAATATAATGTATCGAGTTTCTAAAGCTGTCATTGTAGTGCAATTTTGAAACTCTGTAAGTATGGGATTTTTTTTTGTCAAGTCGGGAATAATTTGAATTATGAGAAACTTTGGTACTGCTATATAGGTATATTTTTATCGACCTTTGTTACTGTTCCATATAAAATTTAAATACAATCAATACTTGATTAAAATTATGAAACAACAGATTTTTTTTCAAGTGAAAATGTTGGTCTGATAGTAAAAAGTGAGCTTAGGTTTTATCCATTAGTACATTCATAACTTCAGCTCTTGGACTATAAACGTAGGTACGATACCTAAATTACAAACCATTTTTGTACATCGAAATTCGAAACATTTTAATGATTTTGTTCTCTAAGTTGTAGGGATTAAGCTCAATTAATCAAAAATAGGCAGGTTCTTATAACTACGGAATCAAAAAAACTAAAAATGTGGGTACTATTGCTAAAGATAGTCGCTCGCTCGCTACACTTAAAGTACAAAATCAATAAGACTCGGTGTATACTCAGTTTCTCATTTAATGTAAAATATGGAGGTACCTATATAAAAAATATTGTAGTGGTCACCATACGTCCATGTGGTGACCCTAGCGGCGCCCGCAGACTACTGCGGGGCGTTACAGGAGGAAGGGCGCTGTAGGTATGCAAATAGCGGCATTTGGTGCACCCACAAAGGAGATTCGCTTCTATACTTGTTTATTCTTATGGTATTACTTTAGATTCTAAGCTTCAGTGGGGCCCACATATTGATAAATTGTCGAAGAGACTTAGTTCTGCAGCCTACTGTATGGAAAAACGTCAGCTGACCGATGTTGATACAACAAGACTTGTATACTTTGCTTATTTTCATAGTGTAATGTCGTATGGTTTGTTGCTGTGGGGAAATGCTGACGACATTCAGACTATTTTTGTGCTGCAGAAGAGGGCTATTCGAGCAATTTATAATCTTAAAGTGAGAGATAAAAAAAAATTTAAAGAAATTGGTATTATGACCGTTGCGTCACAATACAAGGTTATTTTTTAATTATGACAAAAATTTTGTGTGCTTGTTCAGACAAGCAAACTGAACAACTTTGAAATCGCAAAAAAAAATCTGCTGTACCATACATTTAGGTTCAGTGAATTTGTATGGAACAGCTGATTTTTTTTATCATAACTAAAAAATAAACTTGTATATTTACGAGAATATATTCTTATTTTTATGTCCATAAAAATATATATTTGTTTTGTAAAAACAGTGATATTCAGTAACAGGTGTTCCGAACAGGTGTAGAGTCAACTTTTTTTTCATTTTACTTGTAATATACATCTTAATTAATAATATACATTTTACTTGTAATATATATTCATCTTAATTATGGTTGGGATGTATGTACATACATATACAAGGTTTAAATAATACAAAGCTTATCTTGATTTGTTGCATTTTTTATTAATTTATTGGTTATACATATAGAGTTTTGTAATTTGTTGACGTCAATAAGTGCCTGTAAAGGTCTATATTCAATAAAAAATTTTGAGTTTGAGTTTTTTTGAGTTTGATATAAATGCACTCACGTCTTTCATTTCGAAACAGGAGCGAACTAATCGGATATTACTCCCAAAGTCCCAACGCTTGACCTGGATTTTCTAATATTCCCAGGTATAGAATTTCCCGCATTCGATTCTCAGTCGCTCAATTAAAATTCGCTAAATGAATATTTGAGAATCACAGTAAGTACTGTCGATCACACTTCAAACTTTACACTAGCACTACGAAATCCGCCACTATTACTAGCTACTTAAGGTTCTCAAGGTTATCATATTTAGTCTGGCATGTTACCATGACAATATTATCCCCCTTCAAGAACATAATCAGCTTTCTTATCATAACGTATAAAAATTTAAATCAATTTCTTGCGGGTCCCTATCAAACGCAATGATAGTGTCCTCTGACGAAATAGGGTCCAGAGCACGCGGCACAGTGCGCAAGCGTGCTCGGAGCGGAGGGGTTGACACACGTATATTAGGACCGTGCAGCCGCGCCGCGGAATATTGCTAAATAATCTCCGTTTATCAAAAAGTGCTGTGTGAAACATGGTCGAGAAAAAGTCGAATGACCCGGGAGAAACTATTGGCCTTCTCGACATAAAGGTGTGTGTTTAATTTGATAGTTTTTGTTGATTTCCATGCGGTTAAATGTCAATGAAAGGTCACGTTAAGCGTAGGGGTTGGAGGCGGTAAGTCGTAGCGTTAAGGATTATTTCCGTGTGGCGAATGTCGAGTGACTCACGTTTTAAGTGAGGTTATTCGGAATTTTTCGTTTTTATGTTGTCAACACACTAATAGAAACTAATTATTGATTGTATAAACTTATTTGAAATCTATCAGTAGGGTTGTATCGGGGTGGTAATGGAGACTCCCGTACATTTTCCTTTTTGATACATTTAATGTGTAAGTCCACTTTTGTAAATATTTCAGTACGTCTAGTACGAGTTTTTAAATCGAGTAAACTACAATAGTTTTCGTTAGCTCGCCAAACTGTCAGTTTACGATGTAAACGGTAGTATGAGTTGCTCGTTTCGAATTCACGTTTAAACGATAGCGAGTTAGTTTTACTCGATTAGACGAACTTCACATTATATATTTATATCTCTCTTACACACATGTGAATGGAAAGAGACACGCGATTCTGCCACTGTGACGTTTTCTTAGCCGTTTTTATTATTTTTAAAGCGAGTTGAATGAAAGAAAAACATTAAAGTTTTTATTTGTTGTGTTGTAAATTATATTATTTTATAATGTCGCGGACAAGTCAGTCGCAATTTATTTTAATGATAATAAATTGTGTTAAACACTTTAGGAATGAAAATAGAATTAAAAATCTCGGTTAAATTATGTGTATTTATTAACACTTTTTTAAGGAATGGTGATTTAAGGCGGTATAGCGCTGAGTAAAGTGTGTATTGGAGATACGGCTTAAAAATGATTGTCACAGCTCTCTTCATGCGCTATTTCATCTTGCATGGCCCTCCATGCTAAGTACCACCGTGCAGACATAATTTTAGTGTTTAGAAACACAAAAAAACGTGTCTAAGTACCAAACTCACATAAAAATGTAAGGTGAGAACCTAAGCTACAATAGTTTTCGAGTAAACTGTGAAATAAATGTCAAACATGTAACTCATACTGCCACACTATTTGAATACGTACTTATTGATCGAGTAGTTTATTACTTTGTAACTCATACTAGAATTGACAATTCTAGTTCATTATAGTTTCCGATAGAGGCGCTGGTGTGAAATGTATGGAAACAAAACTATTCGATCGTTCGAATCAGAAACTATCAAAACTCATACTAGACGTACAGGTGAAAGTTCAGATTTTATACACTCACTAAGACGTAAATAGTGAGTGTTTTCTCAATTAATGTAGAGGATTTTTTTTGCATGATAATAAATTGATGAAGTGAAATTACGTTACTTATCATGTCAAATATAATTGAACATGAATCATAATTCTTAGTCTATGTCGACCATTAAAATTGCTATACAAAATTGTTTTTCAAAGCGAATTTTGATTATCATTGGATTTTACTGTTTTTCAAGAGGTTTTTTTTTAGTAAAAACTTAAAACAGATTAAAAGATTACGTTCCTGCTACGACGTAGTCACGGCAATATTAGCGAGACGTAGTAGTCTACAAGCTACGCATTTTTGGTACAAATTCAAATAGTTGCGTGTTTCTTGATTCACTTTTATAATTACAGTAAGTAGACTTAATTCTAACCAAAAGGTATCTTGCCATTAAGATTTATAGCTTCGCTAGTTCGCTACATCTAATTACATTTAGAATTCAGTATTGAATACGGGAAAGCCTCTTATTTCGGAAATATATAACAGTGATTTTCTTTACTCTGTATTTTAGGGGCTTTTTCGCGAAAGGATACCGTACCGTCCGTACCTATCTTACCCTAACTTTTATCGTAATATAAAACTAAACTTGCGACTGTGGTTCAGGGACAAGGGTTCTTATTATTTTAAAAAAATCGACCAAGGAAGTGCCGATTTGTTGCTGTGATCTGATTGAAAGAATGCTTATAACAACAGCTATTATCCAAGGTATTAACATTTGATTTTTGCAGCAATGTCTCCCTCTCTCTCGTCAAAAAAATATTATGTTTCGTGCAAAAGTTCAACACCAACACGACTTAAATCTGTACAAAACAGCTGATTAGTTCTTGTACAGTTCTGCGAAACTTTTTTTAAAACTTGTATCATTACAATTCAATACAGATAAAATAAAATACAAACATTATACCTACCAAATAATACCATAATACCAAACTGCGCAACGTAATTTCTGCCAGTCCAATCTCCCACCACTGCGTAGAGCTGATAGCAGCCTGGCCCACAGCGCAAAAGAGAAGGCTAATCTCTCGGTCCAACTCTTTGCCTCTAACTCGACAATGGACGATGGGGGAGCCACACCATCCACCATCCTTCGGTGTGAAAGTTCTCTGCCTGAAATCCGTATTACACAACGTGTGGTCAGGCGGGAGCTTAAGCTCCTGAACGTCCATAAGTCGAGTGGGCCGGATAGCATCCCAGCAGTGGTGCTGAAGACGTGCGCCCCTGAGCTGACCCCCGTACTTACGCGCCTTTACCGCCTTTCCTATCAGAACAATAGGGTTCCATCTTCGTGGAAGATTGCTCACGTCCACCCAATTCCCAAAAAGGGTGACCGATCCGACCCGTCAAATTACAGGCCAATAGCGATAACGTCCTTGCTCTCCATGATTATGGAGCGGGCCATCAACTCCCGCCTCCTACGGTACCTAGAAGAACACCAGCTGTTTAGCGACCGACAATACGGCTTCCGTCACGGCCGTTCAGCTGTGACCTTTTAGTTTATCTGACCCAACGTTGGGCGGACACTTGGAGGGCAAAGGTGAGGCTCTCGCCGTTGGACTCGATATCGCTAAGGCGTTTGATAGGGTCTGGCATAGAGCTCTTCTCACGAAGTTACCATCATATGGAATCCCAGAGGGACTCTGCAAATGGATAGCCAGCTTCCTGGATGGTAGGAGCATTAAGGTCGTCGTCGACGGCTGCTGCTCCGAAACCATGCCCATAAACGCTGGTGTTCCACAAGGTTCGGTGCTCTCCCCAACCCTGTTAATTCTGCATATCAATGACATGTTGTCTATTGAGAACATACATTGTTATGCAGATGACAGTACGGGTGATGCGCGGTATACCGACCACCAGAATGTCCCTCGGAGTTCGTTGCTAGAAAGGCGGTTACAACTTGCGTCTGAAGTCGAAGACTCTCTAGGGCGAGTCTCCGAATGGGGTGCAAAGAACTTGGTTAAGTTCAACCCCATGAAGACACAAGTGTGCGCATTCACTGCGAAGAAGGACCCATTTATCGTAGTGCCTCAGTTCCAGGGAGTTACTCTTCGTATGTCCGATGGTATTGGGATCCTCGGTGTGGAAATTTCTGCTAAAGTGCAGTTTGGGAGTCATTTGAAGGACAAGGCCAAATTGGCGAGCAAAAAGCTGGGCGTCTTGAACAGAGTCAAGCGGTACTTCACTCCAGCGGCTAATGCTCTATAAAGCACGAATTCGGCCGCATATGGAGTACTGTTCGCACCTCTGGGCGGGAGCTCCCAAATATCAGCTCGACCCTCTTGACTCCCTGCAAAGGCGTGCATTCCGCATCGTCGGTGATCCCAATATCACGGCCTCAATGGAGACGCTAGAGCAAAGGAGAGACTTTGGTTCTCTCTGCGTGCTCTATCGGCTCTTTAACGGAGAGTGCTCTGAGGAACTGTTTGCAATGGTGCCTCTTCACCTTTTTACCATCGCACCACCCGCCCTCGCAGTAGAGCTCATCCATATTACCTGGAACCAATCTCGTCTAGTACAGTTCGGTTTCAGCGTTTATTCCTTCCAGGTACGTGTAGGCTCTGGAACGAACTCCCAGCTGCGGTGTTTCCTGAGCGCTACGATATGTCCTTCTTCAAACGAGGCTTAAGAAGAGCATTTCTCTCCAGGTAGGCAGTGACAGAACTGTGCCCTTGGCATTGCAGATGTCCATGAGCGGTGGTGTGGTAACCATGTGGGTTATTTTTCGATCAGGAGCCAAATTTTGTATGCTTATCCAAAAAATGCTGCACTAGTTGAGAGCAGCATGTTTGATATTTTTTTATTTTAATTTTTTATTTTTTTTTATACAATAATGGATGTGTCCTGAAGCGCCCCTAAAATTTTCTAGGGTGATAAAAAAATAAGCGTGTATACCGGGTTATTTTTTCCATCAGGAGCCAAATTTTGTATGCTTGTTTAGACAAGCAAAATGAACAACTTTTACTATGGGACCAAACTCGAAATCGCGAAAAAAAATCAGCTGTTCCATACATTTAGGCTCAGTGGATGTTGAACATATGTATGGAACAGCTGATTTTTTTTTCGCGAATGATTTGTATGGAACAGCTGATTTTTATTAAAGAATGAAACTAGCATTTAATCAAGAAGGTGTTTCTTGATACTTGAAAGTTGACCACTTCAAATATCTAAGCCTAACCCTAATCTTAAGTGAATGCCTCGCAAGTAGGTTTGTGACGTCATCACACAATATGACCCCGCCACCGAACACCCTAAAGAGGCAATAAACATTGTAATAATGCCAGATAGACGCCAGCGGGTGAGGGTCTATGTCGAGGTCAGGGACTGATGGTAGGGTGACTATCCTGTCTGTACCCACTACGAGACAGGGTTGCCAGATGATTTATTCTCTCCTCAAACATGGTTTTTTTTCTCCAAAACAATGCTATTTTCTTTAAGTTTCACCCAAAAGCCCAGAGTAGTTTTGGCCTGTGGTCCTACATCATATTCCGTGCGAAGGGCAATGTTTTTTTTAAAACTACGAACAATACCCAAAACCATTTTGTACCGTATTGATATAAAAAAACTAAGTCAATTGTAGAATGTCCTTAATAATCAACATTATTAAAAATGACACCACACTGCACTCTAGAGGTGGCGTTAATGGTTGAAAACAATTATTAGTTGAAAGTTAATAAATGAATAAAAATATCAGATAATTTTAATTGTTGAGAATATCAGTTAATATTTTTATTCGAATACAATATATTGACATTTTTATCAGCACCGTGGCGGTCAATATGTTTATTAGTTCGGCGGTCTGTGATTGAAATTATTTATTACGATAATTTTATCAGTCGGTTATATTTATTTATACGATAATATATACGATTATTTATAGATATATAAAGTAATATTAATATATTACTCTCGCATTAAAATCTATTTGAATTAAATGCATATTTTTATTCGATATGGTTGAAAATATTTATCACATATGTGTTACTCGTATTTTTTATTAGTTTAATTAAACGGTTGAGAAATAAATCCAACAACACTACCTACCACACTCCACAGAATATGAGGAGGATACTGTACCAATTAAAATTAGAATTAGAGAAATATATATTTGACTATGGTGTTAGTTCTATAGACTGCTTCAGAATTAAAATATTTCAATGACGAAAAAAAATTAAATTACCCAAATTTTCCCTTGGCCCTTTTCATACTCTTCTCCAAACATTTTTTCCAAGAAATCTTTTCTCCATAAATTCTCCAAGAGCTAAATTTTTACCCAAATTTGCGAGAAAATAGCCTATCTGGTATCGCTGCTACGAGACGACTACAGCCGATCAAAGCAAACTCTAAACCTTCAAACATTGACCTAATTAATGAATAGACTAGTCTTTATTGTCAAACTGTGTATGTACAAGGTGTTGGTGTTAATGCATTTACAAGTTCAATAGATTACCCATAACGGGCTTGTAATTTAAAAAAATATTAGGTATATGCTATTAGTCACTTAAAATTAACATGTTGTATAAAAGTATGTAAATACTAGCTTTCCGCTTATCACCGACTTCAATATAGAAGTGTGATGTTGTTTGTACCTATTCTTATATTATTTTTAGCTTTTCAGTGTTTTTGAAGTGTTTTTATTTTTTGTAAAATATTTTTTATTTTCAACTTTTTAGTAAATGAAATCTTTTTAGGGAAAGAAACCCTAATTTAGCGTTTTCCTTGATTTTCGTGGGATCCCATCATCAGATCCTGACTTTGGTGACCTTGGGACCACCCCAGGAGTATACTCTATCAAATACAAAAAGAATTTTTCACTTCTCATGCTCGAAAAAGTACTACTTTATGCAGAATCTAGGCGACATAAAGTTGAACTTTATGCACAAGGGCAAAAAAGTAGCTTTTTAAATGTATCTATACTAAGGCAGTGACCATTTAGACCATGCAGCCAAACATAATAAATTGTGCACGGATAAAACTTGCTAATTTATAATATATCCTTCCCTATTTGCATTTTTGGTTTATAATAAGATAATACGAAAAAGTAACTAAATATCAAGACATATTCATCACTAAAAAAAACAATATTCCAAAATAATTTAAGAGTAGGCTGTATATATTTTATTCTTTGCCCGAAAATCATGCACAAAAATTAAAAAAAGTAAAGTAGCGGGAAAGAAGCCGTGAAGGCGGGAACTTCACATAGTAAAGGCGGGCTCTTTAAAATATTTTATTTGTAATTTTTTAATTGTAGTCAGTTACTTAATAAAACACAAACAAAAGAGGTATATAACATATAGGCATTAAATAATATTATAAGCAGATATGGGGAAGCGGAGTTCGAGAAAAAGAAAAAAAAAGGAGGATGAACCGGAGTCTGGTGATGCAGATAGGGAGACAGATGAGGTAAGGTTGGTAGAAACGGATATGTCCTCTTCGGACAGTGATGAAGAAATAAGCAATGCAGATAGGTACAAGCCTTATTATGTTACTGACTATATACGCAGATATCCGGAAGAAATTAGCGGCACTGAATTTGTGGTTTTTGTTGAGTCATCAGACATCCAGAAACCAATCGGAACAAGAGATCTTCTTTCTTTGTCAACTTGTTTAAAGCGCTTTAACAAAGGCGTCAAATTTTTAAGAAATATCAATAAGTTTAAGATAGGTATTTATTTTGAAAAACCAGACTTGGCGAATGCCTTTTTAAATAATAATACCTTCTTGAAAGAATACAAATTCAAAGCCAGTATTCCTGCTGCTACAACTGAGGTGTCCGGAGTTATAAGAAATGTACCTACCATTATATCAAACAAGAGAATATTTACTATGATAACAAGTACAAAAAAAATAATAACAATAAAAAGAATAATGAAAAAAATAAATGTGACTGAGGGTTTTATATTACAACCTACAACTACAGTAATAGTGACATTTGCCACTTCCATTTTGCCAAATCATATAGATATTGGTGGTTGGAGACATGATGTGTCTCAATATATACCACCAGTTAAGCAATGTTACAAATGTTTGAGATACGGACATTTGGCAAAATATTGTAAAAATTCTGAAAAATGTAGTATATGTAAAGAAAATCATAACTATAAGACTTGTACAGTTTCTATCGAAAAAGCTACTTGCATTCATTGTGATGGCAATCATACTAGTGTGTCTCCAATATGCCCAGTTAAAAAACAGAAAATCATTGAAAATAGAAATAAATATAAGCCTGCTTCTTATGCAGATATTACAAATCCTTTAAATTTTCCCAAATTAGAAAGTAAGACAAAAAATAATGTAGATTTGTTTACACTGCTCAATACTGACAGCAAGTGTCTCTCATTATTAGTTGAAACCATAACTAAATGTGTTTCTTTGCATAATACTCAAAATACTTCTATAAATTCTAAAAGTGTTTTAGAGGTCTTAAAAAATACTTTTGGTAAGCAATCAAATCCCCACAATTCACCCCCAATCAATTGAATATCGTACAGTGGAATGCTCAAAGCTTATTAAGCAATCAACTTATTTTTACGAAATTTCTTTATGACCATTTTATTCATATCGCAATTATATGTGAAACATGGCTAAAGCCTCAGAAGCAGTTTAAAATCAAAGGTTATCATATTGAACGTAATGACTGTGGCAACAAGCATAATGGTGTTGCTATTTTAATCCATACATCACTAAAATATCAAAAAGTAACATCTTATTTTGACAACTCTCTTCAAACAATTGTAATACATTTAGAACTAAATCAGAACACTATTTCAATAGCCAGTATATATTGTCCAACAAATTGTATTCCCAGTTTCTCTAAAAATAAGTTTAAACATTTCTTGAATTCTCTCCATAGGCCGACGATTATAGCTGGTGACTTCAATGCTCATCACTCAATTTGGGGATGTCCGTTATCGGATTCCAGAGGTAAGGATATTCTTGAGTGTTTAGATGAATGCAATTTAGTCCTGTTGAATGATGGTCAGGTCACAACTGTCGGTTCTCATTCTTGGAGACCCAATGGTTTGGACTTGACTATGGTATCTCCTTCATTAGCTCTTCGCTGCGAATGGTCAGTTCACGACGATCCATTGGGCAGTTATCATTTGCCAACATTTACTAAGATTACATTCAATAGTAGTTCACAATGTTTTAACTCTCAAAACAATTTTCAGGATGAAAATGATTTTAACAATCGCATTAATCATAGATTAGTCGATTGGAAGTTGTATTCTTCAATTGTTAATAAGGATTTAGATAATTTTCAATGTAACCCTATTAGTAATCCAATAGATTCATACAACTCTTTTTGTCAAATCATTTTGACAGCTGCACAAAAGTCAATTCCCTCTCGTACCTCTCGGTCCGAATCACGTAACATTGCTACTCAAAACTTAAAATCAAAATATCGAACAGTTCCTTGGTGGAATAGTAATTGCGCTAAAGCTATCCAGGAAAGCAAGCAAGCCTATCTTGATTTTAAGAATAATCCTTCTCAAGAAAAATATATTAATTTCAAAAGATTACAAGCTGCTAAAAAACTTACCATTAAGAGAGAAAGACTAAGTAGTTGGATAGAATTCTGTACAAAATTAAATCGATTGACACCAGTTTCAGTAGTATGGGGTAACATGAGAAAACTTACACATAAAACATATAAAAAGCAAAATAGTGATTTTTCGTGGGTCAGTGATTTTTTACGTAAATACACGCCTGACTTTGTGCAAAATAACAGGCCAATTGTGAAGGACAATAGTTTACCAGATAATCAGTCATTCCTCACTGATCCATTTTCTTTTGACGAATTAACTGCAGCTCTGAAATCTAGAAAAAACACTGCTTGTGGATTAGATAGTTTATCGTTCAAGATGTTTCAGCTACTTAACACTGACAATCTTTATAAGCTTTTACAAATTTATAATATTTTATGGCAAGATTGCACAATTCCTCCTAATTGGAAAATGGACTGCTTGGTTCCTATTTTAAAACCTGGAAAAATTGCTTCTCATCCCGATTCTTATCGTCCTATCGCTTTAACGTCTTGTGCTGGTAAATTATTTGAACAGCTAATCAAACAACGATTGGAATTCTTCATAGAAAAGAACTCAATTTTACCTTTAAACCAGTTTGGGTTTAGGCGAGGACTTTCGGCTCAAGAAAGCTTAGCACATTTTTTTTTGGACGTCACTACAGCTCAAAAGAATATGGAGTATACAATAGCAGTGTTTTTTGATATAGAAGGTGCATTTAATAACGTTAATCATGGTATTTTGTTTGAATCTCTATTATCTTTCTTACCTGTAAAAATTGCTTATTGGATATATGCTTTTCTCACGGATAGAAAAGTGTATGTCAAAATAGATAATAAATTTTTAGGCCCTAGATTTTCGAGCAAAGGTGTATGTCAAGGAGGCATCTTGAGTCCTATTCTGTATATTTTGTATATAAGAAAACTAAATTCCATTCTTAATAATAATTTAGTCAACAATCTTCAGTTTGCTGATGACCTTGTCATTTATTGTAAAGGTACTAATGTATTAGATATTCAATTAACATTAAATAATAATCTAGTGAAGCTGGCAGATTACTTCTCAGAACTTGATTTAAATGTTAGCCTTTTAAAAAGTAAAGTTGTAATATTTTGCCCAAAATACAGTTCTCTACCTCTAATTAATATTACATACAGCAATCATACTTTGCCTATCGATAATTCAGTTAAATTCTTGGGTGTTATTTTTCACGAAAATCTTACGTGGGATTTATATGTTGATTGCTTGGTGAGCAGAGCTTTAAAAGCCACTAATGTAATTAGGTCCGTTACTGGATTGAAATGGGGTGCTGATCCTAAAATTGTGTTAATGCTTTATAAAGCTTTGGTCAGAAGTCATTTTGAGTATGCTTTCTTTTGTTACGCTTCCGATCCAAAATACATAGATATTATTGATAAAATACAGAATAAGAACTTACGATTAATACTAGGTGCTATGAACACTTCCCCAATAAATTCTATGCAGGTCGAATGTCATTTACCACCAATGGTTATTCGCTTTGAATTTTTAAAACTTAAATTTCTTTTTAAACTCTTATCACGTTCGAATAATGATCTTTTAAATAAATTAAATGTATGTTCCACTAACACTTTTCTTTCAAAGAATTTCTCACATTTTATAAGTTTAAAAGAACAATGTAATATATTTTGTAGTACTACTTTACATTGTTATAGTGGCTCATATGCTAGTAAATTCTGTGACATTCATATTGTCCTACATAAAGATTTTAAAGATAAATATGATGTTTACGAAAGTCTACAGGCTTATAATGATTATCGATCAATTTATACAGATGGTTCAAAGACGAATGTAAGTGTTGCAGTAGCTATGTATGATACAGGTAGTAAAACTGGACATAGTTTTAAAATGTGCCAAAATGCCAGCATATTTTCTGCTGAGGCGAATGCTATAATTGTAGCTCTTAACTACATTCAACAGTTCAGCCAATACAAAAAATGGATTATTATTACTGACAGCATGAGTGTGTTGATGGCTTTGAGAAATCCTTCCTTTTCATCAGTCACAAATCATTTAATATATAATATCCGAGATCAGATACATCATTTAAAAATAAATTATCAAATAGACATTATATTATTTTGGACTCCAGCTCATATCGGTGTATATGGAAACGAGGAAGTAGATAAACTGGCCAAAACTATGAACACTCTAGACGTACCTATAAAAAACATACCAATTTCATATACTGATTGTACAGCTCTAATCAAGAAAGTAATATTGAAGCTATGGGAAGAACACTGGAATAGTACTTTGCTCATAAAAGGGAAGTGGTATCGAGAAATAAATAATAAAATAAAACAACCCTGGTTCAATAGACACAATTACATAAACAGAAGATTTTTTACTATTATTTGCCGTTTGCGAATTGGGCACGGTCGATTCAATGACCATTTGTACCGGCTAGGCATGACTTCTTCCCCATCGTGCAACTGGTGCAACACCACCTTACCTCAATCTCTGCATCACCTTTTTTACGAATGTCCAATTTTTGCCCTGCAAAGAAACATTTTATTAGAAGAAATTTCAAAAATAATGAAACACCAGCAAGATCTACCGCGCTCTTTACAAAAACTTCTTTCCATTGAAAAATGCTTTGAAGCAATTTATGAATATGTAACCTCTACGTTTGGCGATTTGTGAATTCAAAAGAAGAATGAATAACAATAGTTTATTGCATACAGACTAGGCTGTATGGTTGACGCCTTTGCCTTTCCCAAATGGGATAAACAAAATTAAAAAAAAAGAAGCCGTGAAATTTTCGTATTGAATTTTTTCAGTTATTGTTGAATTAACTAAATTTTAAAAATGTCAAGTGAAGAAGATTTAGAACTTACTCCTAATACTTTAATGGAAATAAACGCACAAAAAGTGGTGCAAGAAATATTGCTGTAATAAATGTTTGTAATAAATTTTAAATACAATTGACTCGGGTCTATTTCGCGGTTAACAATAACTATATTGACTTACTGTTTCCCGACGTTTCGGCCGAATTACATCAGGCCGTGGTCACGGGATGACTGCCGAGGCTCATTCATTTGTAATAAATGTTAGTATGTTATGTTACTGTTTTATTTTCTCGCAATCGAAGTGAAAAGCAGAGTTTATAACTCGTGCACAAATCATTTTTATCCTCGACTTCTTCATCTGCCCTCGCCCTGCGGGCTCGGGCATATAACGATCTCGGATAATAATGACTTGCTTTATGCACTCGGCATAAAATCTACTATTGAAAAGCTGTCCACAATTGGCAAAGTAATCTCGTAACATACACACAAAACACTTTGGACTCACCTTAAAACTTAAGGGTTTTCCTCGATTTTCATGGGATCCCATCATCAGATCCTAACTTTGGTGACCATCGGACCACCAATTAGTAAATTCTTTCGCATCCAAAAAGAATTTTGAAAATCGGTCCACAATTGGCGGCGTAATCGCGTAACATACACAAAAAAAAACAAGCATCGAGTTGAGAACCTCCTCCTTTTTTGAAGTCGGTTAAAAATAATGATGCTTATCGCCTGGAAAATATCACGCTCAGGTTTACCACGAGACTAGAGATTACGTTTTACCACGGGAAACTCTATACCAGGGTCGTCTGCATGGGTACCTCCGTCTTACCTATTTCTGCGCCAAGCAGCGGTGCTTCCATTGCTGTTTTACGGCTTAAAGAGTACGACAGGTGGTGAAATTGCCGGGTCCTGTGACTTGACATCTTATGTCACAAGTTGGCGTACTTGTCTTACGAGGGTTGGAGATTTGCAAGTGATACAGGAAGCACGTGTACTATAGGCGATCAGGTGGGCAGCCTGCGTGTTTACCAAATTAGTTGTATAAAAACCGGTCAAGGGCAACTTGGGTAGTCTGACGTCTGCTTGAGTATGTACTCTCCGTCTTACCTATTTCTGCCGCAAAGCAGCAGTGCTCGCATTGCTGTGTTCCGGTTTGAAGGGTAAGATATGGCACTGAAATTACCTGGGTACCGTGACTTTACATCTGATGTCACAAGTTGGCGACGTACACTGCGGTTCTTGTAGTCGTTGCCGTTTTACTGTGAATCTCACAAGAGCCACATGTATTATAGGTGAATGTTACCACTTGCCATCAGGTGGTTTGCTTGTTTGCCAACTTCCACCAACTTAGTTGTATAAAAAGAAAAAGCTGAACTCGCGCATCGGGACCGTACAAACTTATCTAAGTATATAGCTTCGTAACACATGTTTACGGTTTTCAAAGTTTTTCTTAACATATGCATATAACATATGAGCCTAATAATAATAATACCTTTGATTCTTACATCAAGATAAACAACAATGAGTATCGGAAAACATCGAAAACAATCGTCTTACTTATCAAAGACAATTATTATTGACAAAAAGTAGTTTGGACTTTGGCCCTAAGTCATTTACAATCACAAGAGAGCTCTATATCATAAGTACTGCCTAGATGTGTCGAACGCTTAGGTCATTTAGCTCTAAGGTCTGTCGTCTTCGAAAACACGAAGTTAGCCGATGCGTATTATTTATATTGAAGTACTATTATTTATTTGTTATACATATTTTAAAGATAAAATAAATACCTTCAAAGTATTTTGAAAAATAAATTCGATTTAATAACTCTCCCACCTATTTTCTTCAAACTAGTCTTATTTATTATACATACAGAATGAGCCCTTTAAAATATATGGCCTTTCACGGGGTTAATCTATCGATGTGTCATATTTCATAACATAATATGTCCTCAAACCTGACTGTTTCTTGTTCAGGATTCATATGCAACATATTGGTGCTGCCAGAGAAGTAAAATAAAGATAAATTTACCATCTGAATGATAAAAAACGGACATTGAAATTGATAACACGGTCATATAGACATCGAGGGTTATCGGGGATCTCTCAGACAGATAGTTTTGACGTGGTCTTGACCAAAAGCGAGGACTACGTACGATAAACGATGAATTTTCTAGATCAACATTTTATTTATGTGGATGCTATGAAGTTTTAAGTATACTCGTATAATCAAGTCAAAGTCAAAATCAATAAATACTTTATTCAATAGGATTAAATTATCGCTTTTGAACGTCAATGCAGCTACGCCAACACAAGTCTACAGCGGGTTTTTTTTTTGATTTGCAATGTCTGTCTATTTATATAAATAGTTAATATTTGTTTACATAAATAGTTACACACAACAACATGATTCTTTATCTTCAGGTTAACTAACACCAGGCATTGGCATCCATTGATTACCAAACGTCAAACGTCGTCGGTGGCGCTGTGGACTCGGCACTTGCCTTCCAATCGGGGGGTCGGGGTTCGAGACCCGCCATGTACCAATGTGTTTTTCGTTTCGAATTTCATATGTACATTTGTCTGACGCTCCTACGGTGAAGGAAAACATCGTGAGGCAACCTGCATACATCTGCGAAGAAATTCAATGATGTATGTGAAGTCGACCAATCCGCACTGGGCCAGCGTGGTTGACTAAGGCCTAATCACCCTAATACATAGGGTAGACTCGAGCCCCTCGGTGGGGACGTATTTGAGCTGTGATGATGATTACCAAACGTAGTAAATCAATCAATGTTGGCATCATTCAAATAGTCTTTGACTTTATAATATCCTTTACACATTAGAGTCTTTTTTACATGCGCTTTAAACTTATGAAGAGGCAAATCAGTAACACTCTGTGAGACTTTGTTGTAAAAATTTATACATTTCCCCATAAACGAGCCTCAAATTTTTTTAAGTCTGTATGTTGGAACGGCAAGTTTCTTTTTATTTCTTGCGTTTAAATGGTGAATTTTGGAAATTGGAATCAAATTTATTATATTTTTTATGGGCATAAATTAAATTTTCATAAATGTATACTGTCCTGCTAAAGTCAATATATTAATTTCTCTAAATAAATCTTTTAGAGAATCTCTTGCTCGTAAATTATAAATAGCGCGAACAGTTCTTTTTTGAAGTACAAAAATACTTTCTATATTAGCAGCCGATCCCCACAGTAGTAGGTATACAAGGAACAGGTATTTAAGGTATTTCAGAAGCTTATAGGCCGATTCCCGCCCGAAACGGTTTTCTTTCCATTTTGATTTATTAATTTTTCAATTTATTTCGTATTCTTAAAGAAAATGCAAAGTCACAAATAGTTAATAGTACCTATTTACAGGACCTTATATAACCACAAAATCCTTAACTCTATTTTGTATTTGTCAAATTGTGAAGATTTATGTTACAAAAGTTCTAATTAAACTGTTACATTCCCTCTAATTTTAAAATTTTATTGGTGTTTTATAATTTAATCAACCAATCTGTAACTTTAATAGAAGAATAGTCAATTTAATATAACAAATTCTTTCGAGTATAAATTTGCGGACTTGAGGGCTTCATTCAATTTACAACCGGTTCTCCGTTTGAAGTTATTCGAGTTTAATTTTTTAAGCGGAGTAGTTATAGAATTTTTATAACTTACATAAATACTTCTTTAGGCTTCCTAAAGTAGTATACAGAACAAACATTTAAGCGACAGATAACTCTTATTTTATAACCTAAAGAGATAGAACAAGAACGCTATAGTAGCTGCGATTAGACCTCATGGTGATTTAAAAGAGTTTACAATCTATCGTATTACTTTTTAAGCTATTGTAAATATCTATAAGATCGCTAAGAGTTTGATATTACAGTTTTTTGAGTTAGAGTAGCCATTATGTTGTCGGGACACAAATTTGCTATTAATATTCTTATTATGGCGATGGACTTAAGTAAGACAGTCTCAAAACTTATTGTATATTACTAGCACTACTGGCAACGTACAGTAAGCTCCCATTCAATCTATACATTTGCGCTACGAAAACCGCCGCTTTTACGAGCGACTTAAGAACGGTCCAAAGGTCAAACAGTAGGTATAGCTTGATAAGAAGCTTACTGTACCAAGTCCTTTAGATAACAAAATAAATAAATAAATTGTCCCGTCAACATCACGAATGTACTAACGAAGTTTACCGCACCTACGTATACATAGGCAAGCAATCACAGTTATCTAGCAGAGCAAACTTTTTTGAAAACAACCCCCTCGCTCTACTACGAGCGTTTAATGCACAGTTAGCACGAAATTAATGAACTGAGGCGGTACTTTCGCAATATGAGTTCGTCCTGCTCTAACCGCTATTTTAAGTTTGTCTCAAGCAATAATGGTGAGGCTGGTCAAAGATTACCCGCACCGGTCTAATTCGCGCAACGAGTTACTTCCGGCTGACGCGAGACATGCGCCTGCGCATAAACTGTCAATGATTCTCCCGCCCACAACAAATTGCTGACAAATTACACAAAGGTCATTAGTCTTTCTCCTGCCTGAGTAAAGTTTGCGACTTATGTAAATAGGTATAAGGCACGTCCTTCATTCAATGCAGTGGATTAATATTAAAGGTTGGCTGGGTTGGCCCAAAATTTTGTTATGTTCCGTCTTTTTTAGCAGTAGGTATAGTGTTGTCGTTCCAAAAACAAAAACGGTTTAAGGGATGCGCGGTTAGAGTTTGTAAAAAAGAAGTTTTATTTTTTTAAATATCGTGTTGAAAAATATTTTATACTTAAATTAAAAAAAAATAATACAAAATGTATCTATGTGCTCATACTAAAGCTCAAGATCTATTTACTAGACCGATACCTGTACATACGAGTGTATATCGTAGTTGTTTGTAATATATTTGTGAAATTCACACATTTAAATAATACCTATATGTGTGAATAAATTAATAATTAATAAATCAATAAAGAAGAATGTTTTGTCTCTGTCTTCGGGTTAGATCCCCGCCCGAGACGACTTTTTTTCTTATTAATTTATTCATTTTACAGCGCATAGTTATCACTTATCCTTGTATATTCTTATATCCTTGTACGCAGATAAGTTTTTCGTGCGCCAAGGAATCGTCCGCCCTGTACTGGATCCACTTGCACATTCGACTTGTATCGCTAAGCGTTGGAAATTTAAACACAATCCATCGCACTATTTACAACATATAACGTTATAACCACGTTTGCCTTCGCAGTTCGCATACATTTTGACAACAGCTTGACAGCTGTCACATTTCAAAACAAAACGTAAATAGTGCGATCATAGCGATTGCTCCTCTGTAAACTTTCGCAAGTATGATATTTACGTTACCAATTTATTGAGGTTTAAAAAAACAAACACGAAATTACAAATTAGAAAAGACCCTTATTTAAATTATGGATTTTTAACCATTATTCAATCGTGCATATAACCCAGTTATAATGTCTGTAAGTATGTAGGTACAATTAAAAGAAAAAGGTTGACTCAAATTAGGTAAGAGAACCTCCACGAAAAGAACAGGCAAGAAACTCGGAAGGTCAAATTTTTGGTCTCCTCTTTTATGTCTATATTCTACGTACCTACATGCAATGTTGCAACAAAAATAAAAATCTTAAAAAACAATAGAGCAAATTACATTATTTTGCGAACGTAGGAGTTCATTTTGCTCAACAAGATGCCGTTACGTTATCGTTAGGACTTAGGACGTGTGAATTGTGTGATGGATTGATTGACCTGCCTGAGTTGAATGGCCGGTTTAAGAATAGCCCGGGGGTCACAATAATGACTGTTATTGAATTGAATATGTAACTGTTTGTTAAACACATCCGGTAGTTGCAATAGCCGAAGGTTTTACATGTAATCGCAGATATAGTCTTTAAAGTTATGATTAAAGTATTTTAGTTTTTCATCACCTGAACTGCTATTACCAGTGGCAAACTCTGTACCTGTGCACTCTAAATCGCTCATTAGGGAATGCTGTGTTCTATGTAGTTTGAGGGGTTAAGACAGGTAGTGAAGTTACCTGGTGACTTAGGTCGCCCAGATCACCCCACGATTGGACTTACGGAACACCTCAAGTTTTAGTAGGTAGACTGCGATTAGCGGAGGAGTCCTACATACCCACAAGAGATTGCCCCAATTTTTGTGGTGAATTTAAAATCTTTTGTTATCGGCTCAAAAAACAACAGTGAAATTACTGGGTACTATAATGATGTAATGATGTACAAGCTGGCAACGTGCATTGAGGTCTTTGTGGGGATTATATATTAGCGAATCTTACAGGAGCATTGGGTCTGCATGGGGTCCTTGAGGGGTTACATATTATTAGCGAATCTTACAGGAGCCGCATGTGTGGCTTTAGTGATGACCATCAGGTAGTCTAGTTATTTGTCTACTTTTCCGTATATAAAAACAATAACGATGACAGAATCCACGAAACACGTTTATTAGTTTTTTATTTATAAACTTTAATATAATTCTCCAAAAATAAGAACATTATCAATAAGTTCAAACCTCCACTCTATAATTTACTCTCATAAGGTGGAATTTCACACACATGGCTTTGATGGTTCATGCACGACCATCACGAATCTATCAGGCATTCAGACAGACAAGTGACTTGATAAGTTTTAAGGTCAGTTCACAATCTGACGAAAGAAACAAAAATAACCAAATACAATATAACATTTATGTAAAACCTAGCATGTCCTAAACTCTAATGGTTAAAGTCCAAAGAATCGACAATTCTTTATAAAATCCTTACATTTACCAACTCATGTTGGTGAATCTTAAGATTCAATAGCAAACCTAAGATTTACTAATGTACGGGCTTTTACAGTAACATAATATATAAAAAATCGCTACAAAAATTTATTTTTTAAATGACGGTTTCGTAATTTTTAACATGTAAAAAATTATATAGTGTGATATGATGTTTTTACGAAAAAGATTGTTTTTTTTATCGCTCACACGCAATAGCCGGTTATATTAAAAATGGTACCATATCCATAAATGGTTCAGTATTTCGAAAATAATTAAAATGCACTAAATCTAGGGTAAATTAAGGTGAAGCGATATTTATAACTATGGAATAATCAACCATATAACAAGACAATTCCCGCGTGAAATCTATGTGAGATAAAAATAAAAATAGTTGGTTGTCTAAAAGAATCGTGAACTACAAAGTATGTGTTTTATTTACAAATAGTTTGTGTCCTTCATTTTTTGGGTATACACAAGTTGAGAAAACGACTTCTATTCAGCTCTTAGTTTTTTTTTGTACTTATAATTCGATTGGCAATGGAGCTGTACGTGGCTGCGTGATAGTCAGACAGCTCACACAGCGGTGACTTATTTATCTGAATATTGGCATCAAAGATTAAAATTGCGTTCATAGGATAATACAACATTATAATACTTTGGCTCGCAACATCGTCTGAGGCATTATCCTGATTGACTTTAATTTTTTTTTTCACATTATAATTTTTAAATTGACAGCATTATCGAATTTACATATTGTGTAATTCTTTAAAATTTTGTATGAATTCCTAATTATGGATTTTTTTTATCAGACATTAATAAATAAATTGAAATTTAATTAAATATTCTTCATAGAAACTGTGGAAATGTGGATGGTTCAGAATAGCGTGGCTTTTTCACCAACCCATCCAACCCTCGAGATGGGAAACCCATCCTCTAAACTTTATTGGGAAAGCCCAATACAGCAGTTATATTGTAGACGAGGAACTGATGATCATGATCTTCAAAACGAAGTTGTTTGAAAATCCCACTTTTTTCCTTTGCAATTGAATTCGAAACTCTCAGAACATAAATTTTTCAAACCGACTAATGTCAAACAAAACTTCAGCCCTTAAGAGGGACCCTCAAGGTTCGCGTTTATCAAATATGTACTTTACTATCCGTTTCTGTTGCTCACTTACCCTACACCAAAATCTAAATATAGATAAGAGTTACACAATATAAGTATAATAATTTGGGAAGTTGTTATGTAAGTGGCTGTATTTTGAAATAGGTAAAGATAATATTTGATGCTAAAAGTAATGCTAATATTTAGTACCTCTTTGCGTAATGCCTAAAGCTATATGAATTTGAAATTGGACACAATTAGTAGGTAAGTAGAGTCCAATATTATATGATGTGATGTGAGCGCATTCTCCGATAATCTAACTGAATATAACAATATTGCATAATAACTACTATAAGTAGTAGTTAGTTATTAGACAAAATAATGATCGGCAAAGGTTATTCTTTTCACCAATTTTTGTTTTGTAGATTCGGCTGTAAGAAGTTTTCCAGATAAGTCCATTTTTGTGAACGTTGCAACTGTATATTTTTCTTGTTATGTACTACGAAATAAACTTTTCACATACTTTACACAGCTCATATTAAACAAAATGTCTTATCGGCCAGTCTTAAAATAATTAAGTATTATAATGATGTAGTGACTGTAATAGACTGTTTTAATTACGAAGGGTTCTCGGGGCCCGTGTCCAAAGCCTCACGAGAGTTCATACAGACTCTGGTTTTCAGCACCTTCTACGAATTATTATTATAAATATTCAACAATTTTAATATATTTGTAACATCCTTTGGAGAGTCAAGTTTTGGACATTATTATAATTTGGACATTAGTGCAAACCCTTTAAACATTCAAACAAGGGCCACATTTTTGTGAGTGTTAGGACTCTCCTTGGGTAACGGTAGCTTCCATTATGAATCTGTTTACCATTTCATCTTCACCTAGGTTATCTATGGCCTTAACAACAAGTTATCTGTAAAGTGGACAGTGAAATTATATTTCATCATTTCATTCAGCTGCAACTGAAAATCCGGTTCGAATTGTTAATGTTATGTATTAAGTCGACTAGCTCTTTACGCGCGGTCAGTCATCGTCGAAGTAGCTAGCAGTAGGTACGGTTTCCCGCGTTGTCACACTGACAGAAAAAATAGCGGGAAGATATTCTTTTTTTTTGCAATGTGACTGTGTACAGTGCCGCTAGCATCTTAAATAAAGCTCCTACCACATATCGCACTTTGGTTGTTAACGACGAATACATTTGTATAAATTGTTTATATATCATCAAGAGCCTTGTAAAAGTGTGAGAAAATGAGTACCGATGACTTGTTAGCTTTCGGAACAGTGAAAATGAACAAAGAGAAAATGGAGATGTGTGGATACGACAACGGAGGTTTTGTTGTGACGGAGAAAAGTTTTTATGTGTCGGTGAGTTGTGTAAAAGTTTCAATTAATTTAAAATTTTGACATATATATCATGCATGACTTACTAGATTTGGCTGTATAGAATCCCGTTCCTAATGTAGGTACATACTAATTCTTTAAATACTTTACATTATGTTATTTCAATTTTACATCTTGCTGTTATTGAGTGGCTGTATAGAAAGACTGAACATGGTTCAATAGATATATGAAAATAGAACTAGTTTGTTTTTTAAAATTTGACTGCAGCTGTCAGTTGAAAGTGATTCTCCCTAGGTCTGAAAAGTATTACTTTCAACCCGCTTCTCAGGCAACTTCAGACCTACTTTCAGAGTATGAGTAATGAAAAAGATATTTCGTAATTTAACCAATCTGCAGTTGAGTGAAATCTGTACTACAAAGACAACTCAATCAGGGGGGCACCCTGTCAGGCTCTTCGATTGACAGTCCGAATTCTTTATTTTTCAATCGATCGACAATGAACAGTCTCAATCACTCGTCCCGAGATTAGTAATGATGACGAGGGAAGTCACAAGCGATGTGTATGATTTCAAACGAGGAATTCAATAAGACCTTGAGTCGGCAGCGAGTAAGCGACTCTAATATCCATGGGCTGGATAACCGTTAAGCATCAGGACTGTAGGGTTGTTTACATTGTCATCTATGTTGTATATAAAAACAGAATCCATAATTTCATGACGCTGTATCTATAATTATGAGCGTGTAAACTCTTATTTTCCACTGACTTCTTAATAAAATTCAATTAGGTTTAGCCTGTGCTGTCTTTTTTTACAGCAGTCTACACAATTTATACTTCATTTTGATGATTTCCTTTGAATTCTACGATGTATTTTTGATCTCAAATTAAAATCAAAAAAAGGCAAAGATAAGTCTGATGAGTTTTAATCATGAGATCGCATTCTATACAGTTACGGTTTGATTATCAAAATAAAAAAAAAACATTGTTTACAACTCGCTCGTTTTTAGAACATTTCTTCGGTATTTACTTACTCAAGTCTATTTCGAGTGATCAAACACTCTAATCGCCGTGTCAATTAGATGTTTTGTCAATGTGTTTCTCATCGCAATAGCTTTAATACTTTTTCGTGAAATATCTACATCATTTTATAAATAAATATATTAGTACGACTACAGGCGGTATGTTATGTTTGCATATTTAAATATACAAACGTAGGTACGTACCTATAAGGAAGTGTTCCTGAGGGATTTCTCAGCTTGGAGTGCAATGCGAAACCTCAGCTGAGTAATGAGTGACTAGCAACTTACACAAACTACAGCAACTAATAATTAACAAAAAATATAACATAAACATAACATACAAATTAATTAATTGGTGCACGTACAATGATGTAAATTTTGCAGTGAGGACGGCAAAATCAAAACAAAAACTATTCAATATAGGCTTTTATAGGCATTGTATATTGACGTCACAACATTAAAATATTCTTAATAAATGATGGGCCGATCCGAATTGCCGATGACTTTAGGACTGCTAGCAGAAGCTAGATGAGGGAAACTCGGGATCGAAATTTGTGGCGTGACATGTAAGAGGCCTACGTTCAGTCAGTCAATCAGTTTAGCAGTGGTCGGAATATGGCTGTTGATTGACCGATTGGTTGATTGATAAAAAAATATTTTACAAAAAATAAAAAACGACTTCAAAAACACTGAAATGTTAAAAATAATATAAGAATAGGTATAGACAACATCACACTTCCCATCACCATTCACATCCCATCATCAGATCCTGACCTTGGAACCACCCCAGGAGTATACTCTATCGAATACAAAAAGAATTTTGAAAATCGGTCCACATTGGCGGCGTAATCGCGTAACATACACAAAAAAAAACATACGCATCGAATTGAGAACCTCCTCCTTTTTTGAAGTCGGTTAAATTATACATGATAGATAACAATTATTATGTCTGCAAATACAACAAGTACATGAAAAAAGTTGACTCTACACCTGCTCGGCAATTGGGGGAGTTTTCAGGAGAAGCAAGGAACTTGGAAGGTTCCAAAAAAGGTTTCATTTTATTATCTTCTCTTTTAAATAGCCATTTACAGAGTTGATTTTTCCATGCATTATCGCTTAAAACTTAAAAACACGCCTGGTTAGCTTACATACATTTTGAATGTGAAACTTAAGAACATTATACAATACTCGAAAGATGTTGTTACATGTAATAACATAAGTTTAGTCACTTTAAAATAACCTTTACTCTCTAATCTTTTGACGTGATTTTTTAATTTCATTAAAAGGAGTTAGTGGGAGACACTTAGTAGGAGTTTAAAAAAAGCTATATACGAGTAATTCCCCAAGAACGAGCCACTGACTGGTTTTATGGAGCCTGTACATTAGAATGGCTAGCTTATTTTCATTTCTTGTATTCATAATATGAAAATTGCCGATGATTTTGCGTTTCCAAAAATTTTAAACTTGGATCCTCAGTAAAGTCCTCGGATCACGGGCAACAAATAGTTTCATACGGCACAATCGTATAACCCTAGGATTAATTTTGATAGGTCTATATTATTCACAATCGAAGCAAGGATTTTTGGAGAATTGCTTCGGCCTCGCACCGCACACGAAGCGTGACGATCATATTTTGCGATAATGCGTTAGTGCCAAAGAACTGAAGTAGGTACCTGCCATTCCTTCTACACCAGTCGAGTAAATCCGACTCGCCTTAATCATCATCACCACAGCTCATATACGTCCCCACCGAGGGGCAAGAGCCTACCCTTACATGCTAGGGCGATTAGGCCTTAGTCAAACCCCGCTGGCCCAGTGCGGATTGGTTGACTTCACATACACCTTTGAATTACTTCGCAGGTGTATGCAGGTTTCCTCACGATGTTTTCCTTTATCGTAGGAGCGTCGGACAAATGTAGGTAGGTACATATGAAATTCAAAAAACGAAAAACATATTGATTGCCCTTGTGTTCTCGGGCAATCCGACCTTGGCGATAGCCCGACCAATTGGTCGGGCTGGCCCGGGCGCGTGGGTAGTGGAGTCGCAGTGTGGACCTTACCTAGCGCGCCCGTAAGGGCAGGGAGAACACCGGAGGGTTCTAGTGGGTAGGCCTCTCACTCTGCTGGGAGAGGCCCACACACGCTCGCCGTCTAGCCAACGGTGGGTAAGGTGAAGTCAAGCATTTCCCCCTGAAAAAAAGAAAATCAAGCCCCGGACCTCCGGGTTAGAAGGCCAGTGTCGACAGCGCCACCGACGACGCTTCGTCGGTGGCTGGTCGTATTGAACAGCAATGTATAGTAGTGGTTCCACATTAGGTACGAACAGAGCTTTCCCGGTTGCGTAGGTAGTGGTGTCGCAGTGTGACCTTACCATGCGCGCCAATAAGGGCAGGGAGAACTCCGAGGGGTTTTTGTGGGTAGGTTTGGCACACTGCCGGAAGAACCCGAAAAAAAGTTATGAACAGGACCGGATTTACATATTTTACGCCAAGGGAATTGCCGCCGAAGTAGCTTCAGTGCCCTCACGTGGTTCCTGCAAGATTTAAGATTAAAAATCTACAGCCCTTACAATGTCCAAAACGTTGCCAACTCGTAGCATAAGATGTTGTCACAGTACCCAGTAGTTTCACTGCCTGTCTTACCCTTGAAACTGGAACACTGCTTTGCAAGTGCAAGCCCCAGTGCATTGCAGCAGAAATAGCTACCTACTATAGAGGTATCCACGCGGATTTTAGTGGAATTTTAGTGGAAGAAGGAAACGCTGAAATTGATGTCTTTGATGGACGAAACCAGGCACCAATGCACTATGCAAGTGGCAATCGTTTCATAGCGAAACGATAACTAAATTCGTCATCGTTTCTGAGATAACGAAAACAAATTCCTAGCCAACGTATTAAGGATAACAAACAACATATTTGTTATCTAAGTACTCAAAACTGAGAAACGGAAAAGAAATCGTAAAATAAATTATTAAAATTAATATTTCCATGTCATTTTAATGAGAAATGAGTTGTTTTGTGTAGTATATGAAATTTACGAAAAATCAATTCACTACTTCACCGATTCGTTACGAATCAATTTGTGTACCTATCAACTTACATATCGATGACTTTGATCGATTCGCCACCTTATTTAGCGATGGCATATGTCAATCCCATACATTTTGTTCTTATCGAACTTCGTTATCATTTTTGAATTGTCACTTTGACTAGGCCCCTTGCAGGCCTTTTCTGTAACTTCGGTTGCTAACTAGAATTGTTATTTTTGAAAGGAACTTTACATCCATTACTTACTGCTATCATGAACGCTGCCGTAACACATAAGATCACTAAACCAGAAATGAATAAAGTGTCTTTCAAAAATGACAGTTCTAGTTAACAACCGTAGTTAGCGAATAGGCCTGCTGATTTGAGTTAAATCGGAGTCATGTTGACAAATCGGAGACTTGTGGAAGAAAACTGCATAATTTCGACTCCTTCTCGAATAGTGCTAAACAAATATTATTATTAATACATTATTAGAGATCGTGAGTGACTTTTTGCCTCAATTTACATGTCATTTAGTTGAAATATGTGTTGTGATGATATTTTAATAACGTCATTAAATAAAGTGACCACTCTGCGCTGTTATGGAAATGGCGAATTCGAACGCATTACGATTGTGATAAAAAACAAAATATTACCTACACCTATTTTTAAACCGACTCTTGGAGTTGTGATCTCTTGTTGTTTAGTGCAAAGAAAAGTTTTAAAAAATGCGAACTCTACAAACGACAAATTACATCAACAATTGGCTAGATGACAAAAATTTTTTTTTGCTTTAATAGAAGCTCATTCATCTAATAAACAGAAAGAAAAAATCGGTTTTCGAATAACTATAAAACCAACCAAGATATAAGGTATTAAAGATTTTTCTCCATCTCTTTCTAGCAAAACGGCATTTTACATGGCCGTACTCAACGATGACGTCACGGTTGATGTCGGATCTCTCTGTCTAATCGCTTCAAAATTAACAGCTTAAAATGCTTGTATCTTATGTATTTCTAAGCCGATTTTAATTCTAATTTCACACGATTGCATCTTTTTCTACGCTATTTTAATATTTTATGTCGAGATGTGAACATTAGAATTCAGTCATCATCTCAATTGTAGAAGTTCTAATTTTGATTTGGTTTTGATATTGTACTAAGTAGGCACATATTTTGTTTGTGAACGTGTTCCATTGGTCACAGAATGTTTAAAAAATATGTTTGCGGACACAGCTAGTTATCTATAAATCAGCTGCTACAAAGGTGCGAAAGAATAAAAGAACGCTGAACGCGCCCCAGCGTGCTTCAATGCTTATGTAGAATTTAAAACAATTTCACAGATGAAAGAGTTATGTGTTCAAGAAGAGAGCAAACTGATTTTTGTTGCGTGTGCTGTTAACTTTAAATTTCGAATCCACGAATTGAATCACGTCTAGTATTGAATCATGAGCATAGCGAAATATTTATAAAGTACTTTGCACAGTGAGTAATTTATAGGGACAATATTTATTAACAAATATCTCTCGTTTGAAACATAGCGTCGTTGAAGTTCTAACACCGCGTATGTCAAAATAGAAACTTTTACGAAGAGTGAAAAAACTGCACAATTATACATAAATATACTATTATAATGCCATTCCATTACTTACATATATTTCATTGGATTCATTAGGAAAAATAAAACCGTTATAATATTAGTACGAATTTGTAATTAATGCGAAGAATTCGAAAAACGTCGTGTGGTCTTTTTTCCGCCAAAAATGACTTACGTGCTGTTAGAACTTCAATGACGATAGGTTTTACCTCCTGCAGCGAGAAAAGCAAGTTTGTAGATGCGATAACATTGATTATTTATTCGGCAACTGATACGTTATTGCAAAAGGTGATGTTCGAAATTCGATGCACCACTCACTGTAAGCTCACAGCGAAATCGTTTTTCGTTTCGAGTTTTTGGGCTATTTCGTTCGACGAAGGATAAACTTTGTTAATTGATTGACCATCTATCAAAAATCTATAAATGGAAAGAAAGAATATAGACACATGATAGATAGTTTATAATAATAATGTTTGTTATATCCGTTAAGAAAAAACAAGACGTATCGATGCAACATCGCGTATAATTACTGTAATCAATAAGTACTGAATAGAAGAAAAACCTAATTGATTGCGCTTATAATTATGTTGAAATCAACGAGATGAGACGCAACGGTCATAAGGTAATTGTGACACCACTGAGAAACACACGAGAAGCAACTAGGTTTTAAGGATTTTTGGAAAATAAGTTCTTGCATATTTGAGGCCGATAATATTGACCAATCAATCATTGTTCGGAATTGTTACTATATGAATATTCAACCGAGGCCCAGTAGGCCACATTCGTTATAAAATCCTTCGTCAAGGTGTACGGGATCGGATCGGACACAACCGGACTGTACTGTAATTTGAGGGTCACATTTCCAAAATTCTTTAAAGGATCTCATAATTAATCAGTGAGGTCTCTCTTTGCTTGATATGGCCCGTTAAATACATGCAAAAGTAGAAATTTTATAACCATTTAGCGTTTTCACCATTATTGTAGTAAGTCAGCGTAATTTGTTGAGGTTTAATGTCAGAAGGAATATTAAGGTTTTATTAAAAAAGTAGCTGTGCCCGCGAACTACGTTTCGCCATCAAAATACTTAACACAGTGTTTAGTTTTTTCCTCCATTTTATTCCATAATGATTCAACTTTATTGTGCCTTTCTTGAGCATCGGCCATTTCGAAATTAGGACAATTTTCGTAGGTTCGTAATGTTTTTTTTCTAACAGGCCACAAAAATTAAATACATTACATATTACTATAAACACTAAGTATTATTATTGTTTTAGAGACATTATTGATATTAATAAATTCTTCTTCAGTAGAAAGAACTACACAGTTGCAAGAATAATCTTTATCGTATTCATGTTTCGAATTAAAATAAACAATTGTTAATAAATTAGAACTGTATACGAATAAAGTTTAGATTTTATAATGGGTGTTGGTAACACCAACAAAATATATTTTTTGGATATGACAACTTGGCCAATTTTGACTGGTCGTACAGTAAGCTCCTTGTCAAGCTATACTGTTTGACCTTTGAACCGTTCTTATGTCGCTCGTAATACTGGCGGTTTTCGTAAAGTTAATATATAGCATGAATGGGGGGGTTACTGTACAAATACGTTTTCCGTATTCGATATCCGATCACGGAATACAGACACGGAGTTTCGTGAACGTAGCGCAGAAGTTCGTTTCTTCTCATTCGGGATTTCTACCATTCTACCTAAACGTACGTACAGAACGTGTTCCGTTCGTAATAAAAATGAACGTGTGCGGCAGTCAATGAGTATTTTGTATAGATTTGATGCATTCGGATGCCCGCATTCAGAAAACGAATGCGAAAAACGTATTTATGCGGTTAGCCTTAAAATGTATTGAGACTTCCGTTTTTGTAACGTGTACTGTGCGATATAGTGTTGTTGGCATAGTTCGGTTAGCAAACTCGCCGTGATGACTAACATCCAACACACAAACTTGGAGTTATCGTTAGTTAGTTCACGATCGTTGCATTATCACGGTCTCGAAGGACACTAAACACAGGTAACATCTAACATCGAACATCCAATAGGCCCCGAAGCGGTTCTCAAACTTTTTTGATGACGGAACCCTTTTGGAAAGCGAAATACTTGACGGAACCCTAAAATAAAACAATAGTTTTTAAAAGTGTATTCTTTATTAATAAGCATAATAAAAGTACGACCAGAGAGGGTGTTTTGATTTTTCTAAATTATTGCGGAACCCTTATTGGATTTTGTGGAGCCCTAGGGTTCCGCAGAACACACTTAGTGCTCTAAGTGTGTTCCGCGGAACCCTAGGGCTGCTCTAGGTACCCTTCAGGGTCTACTTTCATTTAATACCCCTATTGCTGGGTTTGAAAAGCAACTGTTATCCGGTTTAGCAACTGTTATAGCTTTTTTGAGCGGCGGCCATGTTGAATTTACGTCAATGTTGCTACGTTCATAGTGCTCTACTGATCAAGGCCTTTCATTTAATACCCATATTGCTGGGCTTAGAAACGAACTTTTATCAGTTCTTTTTTTTGAGCAGCGGCCATATTGAATGTTGTGCTATTTTCCAAGATTCATAGTGCTCTACTCTTCAGGCCTTTCATTTGATACCTATACTGTTAGGTTTGGAAACTAACTTTTATCCACCTTTTTTGAGCGGCGGCCATGTTGAATTTATGTCAATGTTGCTAGGTTCATAGTGCTCTACTTATCACAGCCTTTTATTTGATACCCATATTGCTGGGTTTGAAAACGAACTTTTATCAATTTTTTGAGCGGCGGCCATGTTTAATTTAGGTAAATTTTCCTTAGTTCATAATGCTCTACTCTTTTAGGCCTTTCAGTTGATACCCATATTGCTAGGTTTGCAAACGAACTATTATTCTTCTTTTTAGAGCGGCGGCTATGTTGAATTTATGTCAATGTTGCTAGGTTCATAGTGCTCTACTCTTTTAGGCCTTTCAGTTTATACCCATATTGCTAGGTTTGCAAACGAACTATTATTCTTCTTTTTAGAGCGGCGGCTATGTTGAATTTATGTCAATGTTGCTAGGTTCATAGTGCTCTACTCATCAGGGCCTTTCATTTGATACCCATATTGCTGGGTTTGAAAACGAACTTTTATCCTTTTTTTTCAGCGGCGGCCATGTTGAATTTAGGACGATTTTCCTAGGTACCTAATGCTCTACTCTTCAAGGCCTTTCATTTGATTCCCATATTGCTAGGCTTGGAAACTAACTTTTATCCACCTGTTTTGAGCGGCGGCTATGTTAAATTTATGTCAATGTTGCTAGGTTCATAGTGCTCTACTCTTCAAGGCCTTTCATTTGATACCCATATTGATAGGTTTGGAAACTAACTTTTATCCACCTTTTTTGAGCGGCGGCCATGTTGAATTTATGTCAATGTTGCTAGGTTCATAGTGCTCTACTCATCAATGCCTTTCATTTGATACCCATATTGCTAGGTTTGGAAACTAACTTTTATCCACCTTTTTTGAGCGGCGGACATGTTGCATTTATGTCAATGTTGCTAGGTTCATAGTGCTCTACTCATCAATGCCTTTCATTTGATACCCATATTGCTGGGTTTGGAAACGAACTTTTATCCGTTTTATTTGAGCGGCGGCCATGTTGAATTTAGGGCGATTTTCCTACGTTCATAGTGCTCTACTCATCAAGGCCTTTCATTTGATATGCATATCGCTGGGTTTGGAAACGAACTTTATCGGCAGTCATGTCAAATTAAGTCAACGTGGCTAGGTTCAATGTGTTCTACTCTTTAGGTTATTCGTTCGATATCCATGTTCCTTGGGTGGATCCAAAAAAAATTGATCCGTCATTTTAGACATTAGGATCAAGAGTCCCGTCCCGTCCCTCTACGCGTAACCCAGAACATTGCAGTCAGATATTTTTTTTAATTATCAATATTAATCTATTACTTTTAATAGTTTTAAATGGATGAAAGAGTTTGATTCCTTAGTCCTAATGTAAAAACAAACAAACAGTATCTTCATTTTTCAAGATTTTAAATATTTCAAAAAATTTTGAAAATTAGTCAAGAATTAAACCAATCTACAAATTTTATGGTCACTCGATAAGTATTATCATAAAAAATGCTTTGTACATTGGTTGTATGGCTTGATCTTTTTGCCTTACCACCACGGTACGACATAAGAAAAATACAATTTTGTTGGCGAAATCCAGTTGGGTACAGCCATTAACAGAAAATATTAAATTTTATTTGTACTATGTGAAACACTTCATTCCTGCCTTTCAATTTTCGAAATCCAATTACTTAAGATCAGGCTATATGGCGTAGTTCCATTGCCTTTCCTTCGTGGAAGAAAATACATACCTTCTCTCTGTACTATGCTCAGAACAATCACTGCTTTAGTTATTCTTCTGAGGTACTATGTGACAGACTTGTCAAAATAATTTCACGTGCGCCATGTTGTTTTTCTACCTAAAGTCAATTCGAAAATTTTATATGGTATTTTTTCACTAAAAATAAAAAGTGAATTTAAACAAACGAAATTATGCCTAAATGTTCTTCCGGAAAATTCTAAGCATTGTGGTGTAAGCCATATCAAATTCTGTCCAGTAGTTTCGGAGATCTTTCTGGACAAACAGACAAACAAACAAACAAACAAACCAACAAACAAACAATTTTTAAAAAAACTATTCTATCGTGTTCTGCTAATGATTTTAAGGCGACCTGTGTATTTTTTTTCTTAATATATCGCAATTACAGATTTTTGTACCCCTGCGATTTTATTATATATATATATATAGAGATGTATTATTTGTTCGTCTCTTCATTTTTGTGTCTGTCTATCGCTCTGTGTTCTTAAATTCATTTAAGTTGAATTCCTTATTTCCATCAAAAACCTTTGTAATTCATCGGCATCAATTGGGCTGTTATTTATTTTACAATTTATGTACGCTCAAAAAAAAACAGCAATAATAACATTTAAACACAATAAAGCCCCCTAACCATGATCGCTCAAAACAATATTAAAACCACGCTGAAAGCGGGATGGCGCTATACGCAGCAAGAGTGGTTTCAATATTGTCTCTGTTTCAATATTGCTGTATACAATCGTAGCAAGGCCCAGTTACTGGTTATTTGTTAGCAAAACGTCTTCCAGCAGCCCTGTCACTAATAGAAATTGCTATAACATGGTTACTATTATTTATTACTTTTTACATTAATATCATCATACATTTATTTATTTGTCTATACTATATACATATATTTTTTATTTATTGTGTGGGCGAGCGGTAAAAGAAATAGAAAGGAAAGCACCGTACCTTTAAAGCAGCAACACTCACTCTTCAGCCGGCCGGCACTATAGCTCGCTATTTCTTGTTTCTTCG
Source organism: Schoenobius gigantellus (assembly GCA_963935595.1). NCBI lineage: Eukaryota > Metazoa > Arthropoda > Insecta > Lepidoptera > Crambidae > Schoenobius > Schoenobius gigantellus. The sequence continues at coordinate 4,473,638 of OZ012555.1, read as the reverse complement.
ATAGCTTTATTATACACACAAGTCGCTACTTATTTATTGAGTATAATTAAACACTCGCGGCGAAATCAAATAGAGATTTATCAACTTTGCGAATTTTTATTGCGGAGCGGTGCGTTTGCGTATAGCAAGATCGGTACTCGAGAGAATGAGAGGAAGGGTCGGGGAAGGATATTATATAAGGAAAGTTTTGTTGTGTGCGTGTGCATGTGAGGGTGCGTGTATTTAATTGCGTAAATTTTATAAAAAATCTACCGTCGTTCAACGTTGTTAACATTTATTGAACGTTATTTCATTAGTTAGGTACTTTGTGATCACATTGTGATTACATGATCACGGAAAGCACCGCCACTAATTCCCTATTAATCCCTATTTGGGTTGACTGGTAGCATATGCTATATGGCATTAAGAGAACCGTTTAAACATACGTTTTTTTATGTGCAATAAAGATTTGAACAAATATATCCTAATGGAGATTATACAATTATCATAGTCAAGAAAAGTAACCATGAAATGTCGCGGCGTGGAGGTAAACCCGACGCGATTAACATTCCTCTACAATTTATTAGTACCTATTACAAAGTGTAAGTAAGATGAATACGGAAACTGACTTATGAAACCATTGAGAAATAAGTTGACCAACGCTAGGAAAATATAACATAGAAAGAAGTTACTTTAAGGGACAATAAGTTATATACCTATATAAAAATCTTGTGTCACAGTGTTTGTTCTGACTAAACTCCAAAACTACTAAACCGTTCTTGTTGAAATTAGGTTCTCTATGTACAATTTGGTACAACCTAAAAGAATGCAGTGCAATTTTTGACCTCAATATTTATTTCATTACAAAATAAATGGTTTGTATAGGCAAATGATCATTTTTAAATTTCTAAATAGGTATGGGAGTAGGTAGTTTGGCAAATCGCTTGCTAGTCCCATTACGGTCCCATTAGGGCCCTCTTGGCAATGAAACATGGAAAAGGTTGAAAAGGATTATACGTACGAGTATTTGCCACTTTAGGTTGCTAATCGGAATAGTCAAAAATTAAAGTATACTAGGAGATTTATTACTTTTTGCTCCAAAATGTACTCGGAGTAACTCATAAATTTAAAGAATGGTCTCTAATCTATACTTACTTACTTACTTACTTTAGTATAAAGCTAAAGAGTAAGTTTGATTGTTTCTTTGTTTGGAAGCGCTAATCTCAGGAACTACTGATTCAAATTGAAAAACTCTTTTTGTGTTGGATAGTCCATTTATCGAGGAAGGCTATAGGCTATTATAACATCATCGTCATCATCACAGCTCATATACGTCCCCACCGAGGGGTTCGAGCCTACCCTATGTTAGGGTGATTAGGCCTTAGTCAACCACGCTGGGCCAGTGCGGATTGGTCTACGATACATCATTGAATTTCTTGGCAGATGTATGCAGGTTGCCTCACGATGTTTTCCTTCACCGTAGGAGCGTCAGACAAATGTACATATGAAATTCGAAACGAAAAACACATTGGTACATGGCGGGTCTCGAACCCCCGACCCCCCGATTGGAAGGCAAGTGCCGAGTCCACAGCGCCACCGACGCTCTGTAATTATTATAACATCAACTATGATTAATAGGAGCTGAGCATTAATGAAAAATGTTGCAAAAACAGGGAAAAAATTATTATGGCGAAACGTAGTTCGCAGGCACCAGCTAGTCAGCAATAAGGTTTTTTTTTCGCACAGATTCTAAAATTCAGTCGCTCTATGTAGAGTCATAATGACCGTTCGACAACTTGCGACGAACTTGCAAATTTAATATAACTTCAACAGCTATCGGGCCAGTCCAGTGCGCGTAAGTGATTTCTCAGGCATGTAATCATGTTTCGGGGAAAGCCAGTTGAGCAATTTCCTTAATTACTGGATAGGAGCGCCGCCTAATTGCTCCAAGTGGCTATTACAAAGTTTGTGAGAACTCAACTTAAATATAATAAGATGGCGTAATAATACTGATTCATGAACAAAAATGTCTCCTATTTATTTTAATACTAGCTGTGCCCGCGAACTACGTTTTGCCATATATTTTTTGATGCTCAGCTCCTAATAGTCGTAGCGTGATATTATATAGCCTATAGCCTTCCTCGATAAATGGACTATCCAACACAAAAATATTTTTTATTATTTAATTCGGACCAGTAGTTCCAGAGATTAGCGAGTTCAACCAAACAAACTCTTCAGCTCTATAATATTATATATATGTTTCGCCTTTAAAGTTCAAAGAAATAATTGTAAATCTACTTTCCCGCGGGAACTACTTACTTTTCCGGGATAAAAAGTAGCATATATGTTAATACATGTAGTAATACGTTTACCTACAAAATTTCATCAAAATCCATTAAGTAGATTTTGCCTGAAAGAGTAACAAACATCCATTCTTACAAACTGTCGCGTTTATAATATTAGTAAGGATTCATTTGGAAAAAGCCCTGAGGCTGTAAGTAATTTATTGCCAGTATGATGGTTAGATGTACGCGAACTTTTTGAAATAGTGAAGTGTATTTTTTATTACTTACCGCCCTAGGGCTTTCCAAGCTACATTATTACCCTAGAGCGCTTATTGGTCACCTACAAGCCCCATTTGGGGGTAATAAGGACCTACTTACCGAACATGAGAGATGTAAAGCAGAGTAGTTAGCTCGGGTGTAAGCACCAATTGCACCCTCGAAATATAGGCGTTATCTCGCGCTGCAATTGATGCCTTACAGCCCTTAGCTACTAATCTACTATTGTTATTACACTTTAACGCGCCATGACAGCCCAGGCTCTTAGTCTGTGGCAAAGTGGCCCCCGGCAAGTGATAAACCAACCCAATCTAGAATGTCACGTTCCACTAATAACATTTTGGAGTGCTGCGGTTCATAATTTAATATCAGCGCTCGTGTGCGCTATTTGCACGCAAACAATCGGTCCAAAATTGCTCATGTGCACATTTTGTATGCGGTATGACATATTTGATGACGTCACCGATTGATGCTGACAGTGCTAACAGAAAAGAGGTAGTGCACTCTCTCCAGAACTGTCAATGTCAAAGTCTACATCAGTTTTATTTTCATTTTAGTTTCTTCGAATTTATTTTTTCTTTAGATTAACTTCAACAAATATTATATAGTTAACTTATTATACTTAAGTACACCTTCTTAGTAGTCAAATAAAACCCAAACTGATGTAAAATTGACAATAACTCACTTATTTCTGGATTAAAATGTTAATCCGAAACTCTTACGGTAGCAATTGAGTTCTCGTGAGAAGTTAGGTTAAACGCCCGAAAATCTGTATGTCAAAATACAATTTTCGTGTCGGATTCGGGTGATCATAGTAAGCTATCTGTAACAGCAAACGTCAAACTCCGATTTCGTTCCGTTGACGGGCCCGCAGTATTTTCGTGGTAAGAAACAGCCCGAATAATCGTTCGGGTTTCGTGTGTTCATTATAGACCCCCTGAGACGTGGCCGCTTACAATGGGTCTCATAAGAAGGCTCAAAATCACCCAAAGAGCAATGGAGAGGGCTATGCTCGGGGTTTCTCTACGTGATCACATCAGAAATGATGAGATCCGTAGAAGAACTAGAGTTACCGACATAGCCCAAAGAATTGCAAACCTTAAGTGGCAGTGGGCAGGACACATCGCTCGTAGGACTGACGGCCGTTGGGGCGGAAAGGTCCTCGAGTGGCGGCCGCGTACCGGGAGACGCAGTGTTGGTAGGCCCCCCACAAGGTGGACCGACGATCTGGTGAAGGTCGCGGGAAGCCGCTGGATGCGGTAGGCGCAGGACCGATCGGTATGGAGATCCTTGGGGGAGGCCTATGTCCAACAGTGGGCGTCTTTTGGCTGATATGATGATGATGATGATATCGCAAATAACATTTTTTTATATATAGGGCCATACTAATAACCATTGTATAAGCCTTATATAGTTAAGCAGTGTTTTGTCTCTTTTGTTCGAATTTGAAATGTCATTCGAGTGAACGTGACAAAACACTGTTTAACTAAATTAGGCTTATACAATGGTTATTATTATTAGTAAGGCCTATAGACTACGAAGAAATTTTATCTCACCTAGCTCATAGTAAGTGACCGTCCCTTAGGCTGAAGATGATACGAAAATCAAGTTTAAATCACCTTGGACTCCTACTGTCTAAGGGGCAACATGCATGACAGTTCATTGCTTAGGAATAGCTAGAAAGCTGAAGAATGTCTTTTTTACTGTATAAAAGTGCACACCTGCGGTGGCAGAGACCACCAATAGCGTTCAGGGTTCTTAGAATGTTTGTTTTTGATTTAGTTGGTGGTGGCGTAAATTGCTGCCAAATTCTATACAAGGCGGAGACACAAATACGCCAATTAATTAAAATCTGCTAATGCATGTTAACGGTAGTATTTTGAAATGATTTAAAGTAACTTTTCAACTAAATTATAAAATAATATTTTTTTAAACTAACTAAATAACAAAAATAAAATAACAATATGAACACACCTTTTATGGAGTAATTGAAGTTAGGAAAACGTTACATATTTTCAATTAGATACCGGTATTCCTACAACAAGTGTCAAAATATCCACTGTGATATTATGATTACCAAACGTTGATAATATTTTCTCTCCATAAATAATCAGACTTGTCATCATAAAACTATCAGACCAAGCACAGCGAGGAAGACAATATGCTTCGGTGTAAACCAACAACAATGCAAAGAACCAATAGTTGTTACTTTGTCGCAAATAAATATAAATCGTGGTTTACCGATAATTAGATTTATTAAGGAGGTTACAAAACCAGTGCATATCGCAAGCTGATAACAATCACCGATATGTCTTCTTTATTTTTAGTACACTAAGGACTAGTTTTGCATACGTTCATTTCTGTTTCTCGTGGTTACGTGCTGTCAGTCATATAATATGCAATTGTTCAAGCGAATGAGTTAATAAAATTATGACCAACTAACTATCGCTGCAATTAACCGGAAATGTGAGTTAAATGTGTACGTGATTAAATATTGTCAGGTGAAAATATTTTATTTATGTACATTTACGAGCGAAAGGACAATGCCCAAATTGGTATGGGGCTCTGCCCCAGAAACGCCCAAGGTTCAGGTTTATGCCATTTGATAGCTTTGGAATTGTGCTTTAATAATAACTGAATTTTATGTTATATAAAGCAGAAGTTTAAAAGTAATTGAGTAACAAACATCATTATTTCTTACTGATTTTTTCCATTATTTTACGTACTTATGTAGGCAACATTGCTATTAATGCTATTAATAATAATACTAGGCGCTGTGCCTGTTTCCGTATATTGAAAAATATATAATATTAGTTATTTATCCTGTGCTCTATCTGACTTCCAATTGATCTCAAAATTTTAATTTTATTTATTTAGGATAATTTTTGTCTGATTCATTTTTCTGGGCGTGTCTGGGGCTAAGGGCATTGTCCTTTTGGCTGAATTAATCTCTATTGCCTCTACGGTCTGTAAATGACTATGTTAAACAAAGAATTTAGTGTCTGAGTTCACTTTGAGTTTCCGGTCTGGGGATATATTATGACGTCTTAATTCCAGGCAGTTTTCTGAATTGTTAAAATGTCATTTCTTTCTCTTTGTATAATTGTATAATTCTTTCTCTTGTAAAAGGAAGGCACTGATAGCAATGCAGAAAACTGACTGGAATTAAGATGTCGTAATACACGCCCCTGTTCTAATACTTAAGTGAAAATGAAAAATGCATAAGAATAATATTCATTATTTTAATATAAATGCTGCTACCAACTAAACTTATTGGGGTGGGTATACTTCTCAAATTACTATTTCGGAAAACTCTAGATTCAGTTTTAACAAAGCCTATATATGTTACATTGTACAATTTTTCTTTATTGAGAAAGCACGTACACCTTGACCAGGTTTTTGCGTGACTACGTGCCTATAATGCTTCCGACAGTGTCTCCTGTCGCAATGGTCATAAAACTGGCTCACAGATCCGCATTCGATTTCCGCTTGAGTAAATGAATGATGCTAGATTATTGCACCTTCTGTAACTCGGCTTATCGCCGTTTAAAAAAACATGGCATACAGAACTTTGATAACAATAATTGCTTTTGCATTTAGTAATCTAAGGAAATAAGATGGCTTGATTTACTAGTGATAAATTAAAGAATAATTCTTCTTCGATTGTTATGTTAATGTTGCATGTAGGTAATCAAGGAAATAAAAAATGGGAAAATATTCTTTGCATTAACTTTTCTACGCAGATTGCAACACTATACGATGTGAAGTATGTTTAGTTATCTTACTAATTAACCGTGAAAGAGTCAAACACAATTATAGAAAAAAAAATACTTAGGTAATTAATTATTGATGAGTGAGTGTAGTTATCTAAAATCTAAGATATTTAGATATTGTATTCCTTGCAATAAGAGTAAGTTATTTTATACATAGAAATGTACCTAAATATTTATCAGGACTTTTTAGGATGAGATTGAGTTGAGAACCGGATTTTTTAAGGCAACGTAGTTCTTGAAATCTGATGAAAAGATGTTGTGTTGTATGCTTGAGCTTCCGAAAGCTTGAAAAATTGATATAGGATTCTACTGCACAAAAATTATTGTACATTAAAAGTGAAACAATGAAACACTATTACCAAGGATGATATGTCTATGCTATTACAGAAGATACTTATTACATGATGTCTTGGTTACTCTCTTAAATCATCATAAAAGCTCCATATTGATGATTTGACAAAAAGGATAACTTTTGTATTGATCTAACACGATCACCTTCATTATTCTTTGACTTCCTCCAATTCGGGCTGTCTTGGGCATTCCATCTCAATTCAATTCTTGCTTGCTATCCGCTTAATAACATCTAGCCACCGCATCTGACGCAGCAGCTGCCAAGTCTGTTATGGCTTCTTGGTCTTAATCTGTTGTAAGAATTCCAACTTCTTAATGAGTGTGCGTAGTGCTTTTCAATCACAGAAAATTACACTAGAATGAATTTCTTGGAAATATTTTACTTATTTATTTTTAGTTTAGCTTAAATACTATTTATTAAGTAGTGTATTTTGTTTCATCATCATCACAGCTCATATATGTCCCCACCGAGGGGTTCGAGCCTACCCTATGTTAGGGTGATTAGGCCTTAGTCAACCACGCTGGCCCAGTGCGAATTGGTCGACTTCACATACATCATTGAATTTCTTCGCAGATGTATGCAGGTTGCCTCACGATGTTTTCCTTTACCGTAGGAGCGTCAGACAAATGTACATATGAAATTCGAAACGAAAAACACATTGGTACATGGCGGGTCTCGAACCCCGACCCCCCGATTGGAAGGCAAGTGCCGAAACCACAGCGCCACCGACGTTCTTTTATTTTGTTTAGACAAACAATAATATTTGCTCCTCATACATTATTGTATAAGACATCTTTGATGTTTGGCTATTAGGTTTTTTTGGGAAATTTATTTCAGAATCAGATGCAACCCACACAATCCCCGATAAAAATCGAAACCATATCACATGGTAAATTTTGAGTTAAACCATGCACTTTATAATAGCAGAAATTAACATAATAAAGTGACAAGCTAAAATTTGTGCTTGTTTTAATTTTTCATATTCGATTTTATTTTGTTTTTTTTTAAATGTGCACCTGTTATATTTAACACATTCTCTTTATTGTCTCACTCACACTGAAATACATTATTGTTAGAAGATGGATCCAAGGACCTTAGGACTATTGAGCTAATGAGGATACTCGATGTCTACTATCTCCAATTTATGAGTTCACGGGGATTAGTGTTTCAAATACATCGCAATTAAAAAAATATATTTCATGTTCTCTACAATCAGTTCACTGGCTTAACCTTGTGACTGATTCTTTTGACGACTGCATCAGATCTCTACTCAAGGCGCCAATCGTAGCAATGACAATAATTTTACATGCTTTCCAGGCACACAATACAATATTTCAACTAATAATAACCTTAAGCTATATTAATTTATATTTGAGTGAAATAATAATATGGTCTTATAACATAATGAACTTTCGAAGAGGCATTTTTGTGATGTGTTGAAGATGTTTAAGGAAAATGTGTATCATGTGTATGCGGTTAGTTCGGGAAATCCCTATCTGAGTTGACGGAGTTACAAATCTAGTTTCTTGGTATCGTAATGAATGTTAGTTGACTTGAGAACTAAGAAACTACAGATTTTATATTGCAAAATAAGAATTCATAAAAATATAATGTTTAAATGATTACATTTTTAATTAGATGTAATTCTACATTGACAAATATATGTTTCAATAATCATAACGCTTTGAAAATAATTCTGACTTAAATAACCATATCATATTTAACGCCTGTGACCTGTAATTAAAAATGGGCGACTATTTTCTGCTAACCCAAATTCTAAACTACTTACTTGATTGTTGATTGAAAAAAAATGTTCAAAATAACGTTGTTTTTCTGCGATTTTTCTGGCTTTATAATTTTATTTAAAAAATTGTACAAAAAATACATATAAAAAAATTGAATTGGGTATAGTCGCTGCTGGACCGGATGCGTGGCCAAGTCAATTTAGCCCTTTGGTATCCCAACAGATTATACCTCCAGCCTCAAAAAAAAGTTTAAAAATTTGGGCGATTCATTAGAGATAGAAACATCAAGTCATATTTGGATAAAGACAATTTTGATTTTAAACAAATATCATTTGATTTAGAAGGTGCATTGAATCAGTAGATTCGGACGTCAGTTTGTGTCAATTTTGAGTCAGAACACGTCCGCGCTGCGCCAGCGCGTGCCGGCAAGTCGAGTCGCCATGCTCCACTTCCTCGTGTCCCAACGATGTTATCATACGGACAAACATGTTCTTTGTGCTAATATAGGCAGTCGGAGCTAATTGTAGTCCCGGAACTACGCAAGACTTTCCTTCTTCGCTTATAGTTGTGGATGTATTTATTAGTTTATTATTTGTGCATAACATTGTTGTACAGAGGCGGACTTGGTGAATGGAAGTGGTGTATGTAGCGAGAGAGATATTTGTTTTGCATGAAAAAAAAATCGTTGAAAAGTTTTAAACAAAAAATACACTAAAAAGTGGGAAATAATTGGTTGGAAAAACTTATTATTGAAAACGTAAGACGTGGAGCGCATCAATTTCGCAATTTACTTCAGACGGCACTTGAATTTCTGTCAGTATGAGAATGCAGTTGAGTGTTTTATATGACAACTAAAGAGGTAATTAATATTTAATTTGTCACTAGTACTCCTTCATTATTCTCGTTCACTGTTGATGCGCCCCACATTTTACCTTTTCAATAATCAGAGCTGTGAAGCCAACCAATTATTTTCTACTTTATAGTGCATTTTTTTATTTAAAACTAATAACTGTTTACTTCCTTACTTTTTAGTCTCCTGTCGTATACGTTATAGTAAATAAATGGGTGTTTTTTTCACTTGTTTACAAATGGCAGCAAATTTGCACAGGAAAGTTAAAAACGAGGAAACAGCCAACGTTTGTAAATGTTTGTAATGTTTGCAACATACATTTACATTTAGTTCTAAAATCTGAAAATTTCAACTCTATAACTAGTCGTAAAATGTTAGAAAAATGGATTGCAACCTTTGCCTGGAGAGAAAGAAAGACAGAGACGAAAGCGAACAAAGTAAAACGTGATAAAAATTATATTAATTGAATAAACTGTATTATTATAACAATATCAGACTACATAACCTTAAAATTCTAATATAATATATAAATAAAATATTGAAAATAAAAATGTAATATAGCTAAAGTGCTTACGTGACTATCCCCATGCATACTTATTGCCTGCAAAAGCAAAAATTCAGATTCATATTTTTTTTAGTTAAAATTTACTCATTATAACCTTCGTAATTTATTTTGAAACTATGTTTGCTTGAAATGTTCCTAGCTTCTAGATCTAGATAAAGGAACTAAATATGGAAGTTACAAACTTTTAACCCTCATTCCACTTTTTAATGGGAATTTCTAAGCGGCGTTGTTAGCTGTTTTATTTTTATAGGCTTAGTAATTACAATGTTAATAGCATTAGCATCGTTCCGGCAATCAGAGGTAGACTGTACCAGGGTCGTCTGCATGGGTACCTCCTTCTTAGCCTCTGGTTACACCATCAGTATTTCATCAGTTTGATCCATCAGTCTGGCATCAGTATTTCATCAGTCTCCGCTGGACTAGCGAAAATTTATCAGTATTTCGTCAGTCACTGGGTTACACGATCAGTCCGGCGTCAATCATACCAGACTGATGTATCAGAGTGATGAAATACTGATGGTGTAACCTCGCTCTTACCTATTTCTGCCGGAAAGCAGCAGTGCTTGCATTGCTGTGTCCCGGTTTGTAGGGTGAGATATGGCAGTAAAATGACTGGGTGGGTACTGTACTGTACTGTAACTGGAGGGAGACTCTGCAATGTACCAGGGTTGTCTGCTTAGGTACCTCCGTCTTACCTATTTCTGCCGCAAAGTAGCAGTGCTTGCATTGCTGTGTTCCGGCTTGAAGGGTGAGATATGGCAATGAAATTACTGGGAACCGTGACTTTACATCTGATGTCACAACTTGGCAACGTACAATGTAGTTCTTGTGAGGGTTGCAGATCTTCTGCAAATCTCCCAAGAACCACATGTATTTTGGGTGACTGTTACCACTTACCATCAGGTGGGCAGTTTGCTTGTTTGCCAACTTAGTATTAATAAAAAAAGATAGCCAGTTTTTTAGTTGTTAAAGAGTTCAGGTGAAGCTCACTTACACCTTCGGCCTTATCGTCACTTACTATCAGGTGAGATGAAGCCAAAGGGAAGCTTCCCTGCCCTATGCATAACAAAAGCGCACTAGAATCATGAAATTTGGCAAGAAGCAAGAACAAGAAAATCTGAAAACTGTACATTTCTTATTAATTAGAAGTTCCCATCTATAGACGCATGCACAGCCGTAACCGCTAATGGTGGAAACGTGAAATTTGGACAGTTGTTTTAATTCAAAATGCGGACGCACACTAAGAAGGGATTTTAAAAAATTAACCCTAACATTATGAGATGAAATAGGGGTTGCAACTGCAAGTTTGATTGGATTTTTTTTTAATTAGCAACGATTTTGATAAAAACTCTTAATACTCTTAAAAACATTTCGTTGAATACGTGTTTCATGGTTTATTGGAATTCACCCCCTTAGGGTGCAAATTAGGGGTTGAAAGTTTCTATGGAAAATATTGAAAACTAAATATAAATAACAGTCTTCTATATAATAGGCTACAAAATTAGTTTTCCTACGGGAAAATATAAAATTCTCACGGGAAAACAAAAGTAACGCGGGCGAAGCCGCGAGCGGAAAGCTTAGTACTTAGATAAGTTTGTACGGAAACGTTAGTGCGCGAAGCCGACTCGCACTTGCCCGTTTTTTTTTCATATGTACGAGCAACCGTACTCTATCATTCTGTTTAAAACAAGTTAGTTATCTTTACATAGTATAAAACAAACTCCCGCTGTCTATACGCTTAGTCTTTTAAATCTCCGCAACGGATTTTAATGCAGTTTTCTGCAATAGATAGAGTGATTCAAAGCCAAGAAACTGAAAGAGATCTGTTATCTGTTAAAGTAATACGAAGTTTACCGGGTCAGCTAGTTAACTATACTATTAACCAACAATGCTTACTGTGCATTTGCATACGCTGCTATTATGACAATCAATGTCATAATCATAAAGCAGTAGGCTAGAAAGCATCTTAGCCGTATCATCGCAGTCATCAACGCCCCACATTTTTAATCTTTCGAGACAGATATCGGGATTACTATAAGTACCTACTATATGATATTCGCTAAAAGTACCGCGTTTTGATTAGGTTTCATACCCCTATACTCTGAACAGCAATATTAATATTTTAAATGCGCTAGCGTGTTGTAGATACCATTAGATGCTGACTAATTATTTAGATAAAAATCATTAATGAAATTAGATTAATGTGAAGGTTGGAGATAATTGTTATCAGTAATATCATTGAAGAACTAATCAATGACTTTAAAGTTGTCTTTTAAATACTTACTTGTATATAATCGAACTGAAACATTTTCAACCTTTTTGAAAAAAATACTCAACTGGCCCATTAATTTTTGCGTAACTAAATATCAAAACAATATCAAATTGCTGACTCAAAATGGAAGTTTTCAGTTCTAGCGTGTGGCCAGTGATGAGCTATGCAATCGAGACGTGGCAGCTTAAATGGCCTCAGAAGAAGGCTCAAGGTCACCCAAAGGACAATAGAGAGGGCTATGCTCGATGTTTTTCGACATGATCGGATCAGAAAGGATGAGTTCTATGAAAGAACTAAAATCATCGACAGAGCCCAAAGAATTGCGAACCCTAAGGATAGTGAGCAGGACACATAGCTAGCAGGACGGACGGCCGTTGGGGCAGAAAGGGCCTCGAGAGGCAGCCGCGTACTGGGAGAAACTGCGTTATTGCCCCTAACAATTTGATCACGATCTGGTGAAATGGTGGGAAGCCGCAGGATGCAAGCAGTGCAGGACTGATCAGTTAAGAGATCTATGAGGGAGGCCTGTTCAGCAATGACAGTCTTTTGGCTGAATTGATGGATGGTGATGAAATCTCAAGAACTTAAAAGGAAACAAATACATAGGTATTTGTAAAATGTATTGCTCTCGCGCTATGTGCTCTTGAACAAATGAACTGAGTGCGATAGAGACAACTGCAGCTCCGGTCAAATACTTAAGAGAAGTACACAGTAGCTAGCTAGACCATATATGGGATGGGCAACCCCCGGTCGCATCAGCTTCAATCCGGCCCGCGAAATACAGAAAATTCAAAAAACGCGCAATTCATAATTCATCATAGCCGTAACCCCAAAAATCAATGTTTCCACAGGTGACAAAAGAGCTGGTGCTTTCCTCGTTCGAAAAATCGGTATAGCGATCCAGAGAGGAAATGCAGCTAGCATTCTTGGCACCATGACGACAGCTCACGACCTCTTCGAGCCCCTTCCCCTCCCCACCATAGCTGCACTTTAATTTAACGCCTAAATTTCCTCCTCTTTCTTCTCCCCTTATTATTTAAATTAGCCTTATTTTTAATTTAATTGTAATTCACTTTGATACTTAAAATAACGCGCAAAAATAAAATTAAAGATCGATCGTTGATCGAACTTCAGGAAGACTCACTAAACCAATTTTACATGACATACCTTTCCGAAGTAGAGCAGCTGAGAGATTTCTCACGAAAAATAAAATTTGCTTTTTTCAACCATAAAAATCAATAAAAATGAGCATCGTACTCGGTTTGCAGATGTTAATAGTAGTAGGTAGTAGTACATAGGTACTAGTACATAGATATTAGTGATATTGACCTTAATGTTGATCATCTTGTTTGGTAGCTTCAAACTCTAATCGCTCATTAATTTTCATTTGATTTTTCTATCTTTTTTTGTTATTTGCTTTTCATACCTATGTTTGATTTTGATATTATAATTCTAATTTATAACAATGTATGAATTTATATCGTCATCTTATTAACTTCCCGCCCGCGACATGATTTAAGTCCCGAAATTGCGCCCTCAGCTAAGAAAAGGTTGCCCATATCTGAACTAGACGTTTCGTACCTAGTCCCCTGTTTTCTCGCGGTACTTCCCGTTTTTGAACAAATTCGATTGACTGTACCGCCACAAATATTAAACATACAGTTCTAAAATTCATATGTGACTTTTTTGAACATTTTATCTAAACATTCTTAAAGACGGAAACATGATTAATAATATTTCACTCGATAGAAATAAAATCCAAAGATCACTCTCTTCAATATTTTAAAACAGCTGTGAATCAGAAAATACAATAATAAACGACATAAAAGTTTTACTAATAGACGTGCATTTTTATTATCTAGAAAATGGAAAAAGCACAATTTTTATTTTGTACCCCAGTTTTCAAAAAATCGACTTAAAACGTGTAAAAAGTAACGTTTTTAGTTCGGTCACAGCGCGTAAGCGACATTAGAAGCTATACAATTATCAGCTTTATAACTTTGCAATAAAGCTGTCGCCGTGCACGAGTAGATTTTCTGGAAAACCTCGTCTTAAAACAAGACCGATTTAATTATTTATTGCGTTAAAAATTAAAGAAAGCGTTTGGCTGTTTCTATGTTTTGCTTTTTTCATATAATCTCGTCTAGAAACAGCAGAAAATCTGGCCATTTTTTTAGGTTTTTCAAGGTTTTAATCCTTCCTTCTTCCTCCTTTAAAATAATCTATACTTACTTACTAATATTATAAAGCTGAAAAGTTTGTTTGATTGTTTGTTTGTTTGGTTGAACGCGGCTATATGTATAGGCTATATAACATCACGCTACGACTAATAGGAGCTGAGTATCAATGAAAAATGCTGCAAAAACGGGAAACAATATATGGCGAAACCTTAGAATAATAACGCGAAACGTAAGTTCGCGCTTCGCGGACACAGTTAGCTTATAATAAAAAACAAAAACATGGGAATATGCTGATAGTGGCCTAAGATTTTTTGGAAAAAATTGAGCAGCTATTGCCATTATTCAGGAAGGAAATAAGGGAATCGATAGCCATCTTACGACCGGTTTCAATATCCTATCTATCTGTGGATTTGCTTACTGGAGATAGAATTTTTACGTATTTTGTATAGAGCTTATGTCAAATGCCTATTTCTAACCGCTATTAACCAAATCTACAGATAGATAGAATATTGAAACCGGCCGTTAATAGATAGATAGTAGGTATATCTCGATACTATCGAAATAGGTATCGATTTGAAATAGGTATCGATGTTATGTTACAAATGGGGAAGGGGGGGTTTAAACATCCATAACACTTCTACTCCGTGACCCAGCAGCGTGTAAACACAGTCATATAAGTAAGTATCCACAGAATTGCAATTATACTCAACAACGTACGAATTTTCCGTTTCCTGAGTCACCCGTGGACGTGATGTCAGCATCATACACAGACTACACAGTCGTTTACTAAGGACTACTACATCGCGTGGCTGATTTTCATACGAATTAACTGAATGGTGATTTTATTTATTTATTTTAATTGCATAATCTTTTAGTATTTGCGATAAGTAAGTGTGATTTATGACAAAGTTTTATATGGATATGCCCAATAACACAGTAATACCCTGGGAGTACCATGCTTCTGTGAGTTGTTTACATTAAAAATCAAGAGATAATCATTTACATTAGTTTCTATTTGGTTTCTACTCTTCATCAGTTTTAATATGTACCTATATATGACATATTTCCAAATTTCCGCAAACGTGTTGAAGGATCATACTAGTTTAATGTTTGAGGTCTTTCAACGTAAATTGCACTTTCTAATCCTATCTCTGGTTATAACTCAGTAATAATTCCTTTTGATTTAAGATCCATTTTGGCTGGAGTACCAGAGGGCGACTGTACTACTGTTGTCGGTTAATATTAAGCCTTGTTGTGAATAAAAATGCACTGAAGACCACTAGAAATGCACTAGATCTAGTGCCGAAAGCACTAAAACGATTTTAAGTATTGGCATGATGGTGTGGTATTAATAAGGAATATTTATTGCTCCGTCTATATACATATTAAGGTTTCTATAGTTACTAAAATGTTAAGGCTGCCCTTAAAATCATTGCAATAGAATCAAAAATTAGAAAATAAGATGTCTAGGCGTATCCAGGTTACTATTACTAAAGTGTCAATGTTGCCCTTATAATCATTACAGAAATCAAAATTTTCATGATATTTTTTTCATTTTAGGTGCTAGCGTAGGTTCACAAAAATATTGTTTCGACAAACCTGACACAATAATAGCGACCAAACAAGAAATTCAACAAAAAACATCAATTATTATCATGATAGACTATTAATTACGCGCTAAAATATTCACAGATCAGGATTTGTTTGATAGCTTAGAAACAACAAGAGACTATACTGAGAACTAGATCTTTCTAGATCTAGACTTTTGTTTCGCTTATAGATGAATTTTCATAAGGTAATTACTGGCCGTGTAAATATTGGTTACCAAACGATAAAAAATATTCCATTTTCGAAACAACGCTAGAAGGAAAATGTATGCGATTTGACATAAGCTCTCGCTTAGCTTTCGATTTGAGCGCAATTGTCAAATCTCATAAATTTTCCTCCTAGCGAGTGCGTTAGCGATTATCGAAATGCGTCTTGTCTAGGGGGGCAGGCTATGAAACCTCAGAACAATCGCTTTAGTTATTCTTCTGAGTATGAAACGTTGGTTACGAATGCGGCCGAAGATGGCCGATGGGCGATGCGTTGACGCAGAGAACACACCTCTTTCTGTGTTTTGTGCGTTGACGGCTCTTGCAATAGCGTAAAAAAGAAAATGGCGGACGCGTGTGACGGTCGTCGCTGTAATGACGGCCAGGGTTGGATTTCGTAGTATAATTATACTATTTGTACCATTATTTCATGATGCGTAGTATGTAGTATCGTAATGCCAGGATACTACGCGAACGTACCATAATTTTACCCTCAGCTCGATTGACAACTTTTCTTGGTTCGATCATTCTCCTTTTTATTATTTAACAAATAATCAAAGTATCTACCCTACAATATAAGTTATGTTCTGTATGTATATGTATGGCACCATCGAAACAGCCAGCGACAAGCTCCAGCCGGGGATTCCTTGCATAGTATTATACTATTTTTTTGTTTCGTTTAGTCGGCACTCGACCGGGGGGGGGGGGGGGGGGTTACGCCACTGATTGAATCTCTCCATTTTGCTTTTGCCATTGCCAATGACTCATTTTGCCAAAAAAAAACGGAACGTAGTATAATTTTGACAAGTAGTATTTTTTTCATTTCCATAGACAATAATTTTGTGAGGGTCTGAATCCAACCCTGGACGGCTGTCACCAACGCATCGCGGCTGTTGCCGACGCGTCGACGACTGGTGCCTCTGCCGCTGACAAAGTGATGTTCACCTGTTTTTGCTCAATACAACAGAGGAAACACCAATGTCCAGAAAGTTTAAAAATAGGTATTTGTAAAATGTATTGCTTTCGCGTTCTGTGTCTGAACAACTGAACTGAGCGCGATAGGGACAACTGCAGCTGGGACCGAAAATACCTATGAAAAGCACACAAAATATACACAAAATTTGTTTCCTGGACGTTTCAATACAGCAGAAAATTAGGTAGATTTTTTGTTTGTGAAGATTTAAAATCTCTTTTAATAATTAACTTAATAAGAAAAGGAAATCATAGGAACATGCTTAAATAGTGGCCGTTGATTTTATTGGAAAAAATAGAGTAACTGTGCCTGTGATTATCCAGTAAGGAAATAGGGGACTACGTTTGTATGGACAATGAAAATGGACTGTACGATTTCCTCTTAAGAGCGTTGGGGCACCGACATTTACTCTGACGAGCAGCCCGACTTGAGTGATACCTTCACAACATAAAACTGCAGCTACACAATAACATGTTGTGTTCCTGCGAAGTGAGGTCGCTAAACCTCATTGGGGGTCACTATGAGTTCCTTCCTTCCTTCCACTCTCAAAGAAAAAGTCACTATTGCTATATCGTCCTTGCTGCTCAATAGTGGCACTGATTGTCTGCAAATATACGGGAGATCCGTACTATCAACACCATTGATCTACTTAGTAAATCAATGATCAACACATTCAAACTCGGACTAATAAAGCGAGAACCACTCTTTTTTAACGTAATTCAAAAAAGGAGGAGGTCCTCAATTCGATGCGTTTTTTTGTGTGTATGTTACGTAATTTCTCCGCCAATTGTAGACCGATTTTCAAAAATTCTTTTTGTATTCGATAGAGAATACTCCTGGGGTGGTCCCAAGGTCACCAAAGTCAGGATCTGATGATGGGATCCCATGAAAATTGAGGGAAGCCCATATATTTTATAGGTACGTTCAACGTGTTCCATGTTTTTTCCGAAGCTATTTACTTATTTGCGCCTGGTAGCTGTGAACCGAACTGATGATGAATGATTTTTAAATACAATAGGTACGTAGTGTCAATTTAATTTAATATCATCTCACCGAAATGCACAAAAAAGATTTCATTCACGTAAAAAGATACAAATCATTTTTTTACAAAAAATAAAAACCGGCTTCATAAACACTAAAAAGTTAAAAATAATATAAGAATAGGTACAGACAACATCACATTTCTATTTTGAAGTCGGTGCCAAACGATGATCTCCTAGAAAGTCTTAATATTCGGCACCGAGTGCAATATAGAAATCTGATGTTGTCTGTACCTACGTATTGTTATATTATTTTGTTTCATTTTTGGTTTTTAGATTGATAAATTGTAGGTATGTCTGAAAACGTTGACATGCATTAAAAAATTGTTCCTCGATTACAGCTTTCATTTTATAGAACATTATCAG
Organism: Schoenobius gigantellus; assembly: GCA_963935595.1. Lineage (NCBI taxonomy): Eukaryota > Metazoa > Arthropoda > Insecta > Lepidoptera > Crambidae > Schoenobius > Schoenobius gigantellus. The sequence goes on along the minus strand of OZ012555.1, from coordinate 4,455,168 downwards.
TGGGGGGGGGGGGGGGGGGGCAAAGTGACGGACGGAGTCACAGTCAGCTATTAGTCCATGCCAACAACCTGTACGCATTTATGACTTGGTTAAGGAAAATGAGCGCCTACCGCAATACATATAAGCAACACTCGCAGTGGAAGTGAAACAGTACCATTCGGTGTTTCAAGGAAAGCCTTGGATCCTGTTATAATTGTAGTGTAGTGTGTGGTGTGGCGTGTAGTACGTGTGGCGGACATGAAGGACGAAAGTATAGATATTTTTTTCCCGATGGCTGTCAAGAATTACGCTTCTGAGATTTCAGAGGTCAGTGAACTTGTGTCTGTTTGTTTAGTTATTTAAGATATAAAAATATATAGGCTTGTGTGATCGATCGGAAGGTACATGTTAAAAGTGTGCGTACGCGGTTTGTAGGTACGGGGATTTTGGTTGGTAAAGTATTTCTCTACGGAAAATTAGTAATGCCATCTACTTGCTCTTCGATAATAATGTGACAATAAAATGATTCCGCAAAAAGGCAATTTAAAACGATAAAAAATAATTGATGCTTGGCACTTTCTGTCACTTATTTAAAACTAGCAGTGCCCGCGATCTACCTACGTTTCGCCTTAAAAGTTCAAAGAAAAAACTGTAAATCTACTTCCCCGCGGGAACTACTTACTTTTCCGGGATAATAAGTAGCCTATATGTTAATCCTTGTCGTAATCCGTCTACCTACAAAATTTGGTCCAAATCGATTCAGTAGTTTTTGCGTGAAAGAGAAACAAAGATCCATACATCCATCCATATTCAGAAACTTTCGCTTTTGTAGTATAAGTAAGGATTTGAAGTGTAATTTTAGAACAATTTGGGCAGTTTTTATATCATTATTTTTTGTTTAATTTCATTGCATTTTTTTGTGTATTTAAAAGTCAGTCTTTTCTGACTGTTTTGGTGGTTTTTTATTAGTTTACAGTTTTAATTATCTAACTTGCTCGAAATAGACTCCCTCGAAACTACTTATAATTTTCAAAACAAAAACAAATTAATTGAAAAGATTTCATTTCAAAACATTATTTTTATCAGAGAAGTTCTTCGTATCGACGTTGTCTGGAATAGATTAAAATTTTATTTCAGATAAACCATTAATAATATCTCTTTGAGTGTTGTATTTCTATTTAAACAAAGTTTATAAAATAGATCGACTGTATCTATTTTATAAACTTTGTTTAAATAGAAAACATAGAACCTCTTCCTTTTTAATCAAGTCGGTTAAAAGTTATGAATCAGTGACAGGAACTCGATGTAATGTTTTTGAAAAATGCAGTGCATTAAAAATATGTATTTATTGATTGTTGGACGTTTGGATGTTGATATATTCAAAAATTGTTGGTTGTTGAGCAAATAAGCCTTTTATTATGTGATTCGTTGATAAATTTAAGTTGTTGATATTTTAAACCTTTTATGTTGTATATTACCAATGTATTTTGACTCATTGAAATTTTAAACTGTTGATTAAAAGTTTTTGACATTTTTACTGATGATATTTGGCTTGTTGACATTATGTGGGTAACCCACTTGGTCGATGTGTGTATTTTGTGTAAAATAAATAGAGAAATATATTTTTTCTTGGTGTATTTAAATGCATTATTAAGCATTTACCTCAATTCGTGTCTTGGCAGTACATCAATGCTCTTGTATTAAGATGAATAGAGCGTTCAGATGTAGAATTTAAATCATCCTCAAAGAGGAAGCGTACTGACGGTCGAGTAGTGTATTAAACATAGTCGAAGAGATTTGAAAGTCTATTATTTTAAATTGAAGTACTTTATGTTTTTATATCTAAGACATTCTTCTTTTTCGGGCCTTTGAAATACAATCGCAGTGCAGAATAAAAAATATTTTACAAAAAATAAAAACCGACTTCAAAAACACTGAAAAGTTAAAAATAATATAAGAATAGGTACAGACAACATCACACTTCTATATTGAAGTCTGTGCCAAACGATGATCTCCTAGAAAGTCCTAAAATTTGTCACCGACACCGACCGTTGACGATTTTTATGGGATCCCATGATCAGATCCTGACTTTGGTGACCTTGGGACCACCCCAGGAGTATACTCTATCGAATACAAAAAGAATTTTTAAAATCGATCCACAATTGGCGACGTAATCGCGTAACATACATACAAAACACGTTGGACACACATTAAAATTTAACGGCCATACAACAAAAAGTTTTTAGACACTGTTTTAACATGATGCTGTTTCATTTGTCTTTAAAGGAAAGATAGAGACAGCATCATGTTTAAATAATGTTTAACTTAAGACAGTGTTTAAAAACTTTTTGAGGTAAGGCCGTAAGGGTTTTCCTCGATTTTCATGGGATCCCATCATCAGATCCTAACTTTGGTGACCATGGGACCACCCTTGGACTTTACTCTATCGATCGGTCCACAATTGGCGGCGTAATCGCGTAACATACACACAAAAAAAACATACGCATCGAATTGAGAACCTCCTCCTTTTTTGTAGTCTGTTAAAAATCAAACCAGATGATATTTAGCGCAGCCTAATCCGAGTAATCTTTTTTAATGCTGTTCAACATTCTATTGACAAAGTTTGAAGATAGTTCACCAAAATTTAATATGTTGTAAACTGTTTTTTTTGCATATTTTTATGTGTGCATAATGTGAATCTATGCGAATGCGTGTAGGTATATCCGAGATTTATTAAGATACGTGTCTTGCATTTTGATGAACCATCTTTTGTCGTCATTTTTTCCTATTGTGTGGCACGTGACAAACACGTATTTTTTACTTTGACGAATTATTAAAAAACTACTGAGATATAGCGAATTATAGTTTTGCATTTGCAGTAGAAATCGTTACGACACACCACTTTTTTTGTAAATGCTTTATTTCTATTATATATTTTCAGTTTTTATATATTTTTTTAATATATTTATTTATATATTTTTGAACATTCAGTCCCATCAAGAAGTCACACCAATAAGTATAAATGTTATATATTTTTTATTTATTTAGGTAACCCTATTTGGATATTTTGGTAACAGGTTATATTTTGTTATTGAAAATTGTATAGGTAATTCAGTTTTGTAATTTAGATAATTCAATTATAATTTTTATTTAAATATACTCTATTGCTTTATAATTAAAAACTTATTTTAAACCTTGTGAATGGGGTATTATGGCATGTTGTGGTTCGCAAAGTTCCTCTATCATCCTCGCGGCTCCACTGAAAATCAGCGTCACAGTTTTCTATGACATAGAGCTGAGTCGCTTTTAGTCACTTTTCTCCAAATATTTTTTATTTATAAAAAAATTTCATTTATTTATGTATTCTTAATTTAATTATTCACATTATTATTTGTTATTTTAGTATTATTTCTTTGTGGCAAATACTTTTATTTTTCTTTCCTTCTTTCTTTCTTTCACAAGCTTGTGGAAAATTGATCTACATAAGACGTCATGCGAAATTTTAAATCAATGTAGTCGTAAGTTATTGCTTATACTTACGTAAAAAAAGAATCAATATGCGTGCAATATCCAGTAATCTGCCAGACGCATATAAAAAAATGGACAGCTTCCCTTCAATACAAAATAATGTGATGTGACTGCAAATAAATTTTTTTATCGACCAATCTATCTCCTGTACCTATCCGAGTGCAGTTTTATCGAGTTTTTTAAGATAAAATTCAATGCTTTTATCACAATAGATAATGTTACACGTACTTACATCGCCGGCTAAGCACGCCGCTATCATGTAAAAGTATAACAAAAGATTACACAATCACACAAGATGGATGGAGCTCTATATCAGCAGATGAGCATTTGAGAAATGCATCGAGGTATAAAATCGAAATATGTAACGTCGGATTATTTGTTAAATGCGACTCTAAGATAGTAGGTACTTCATCATCACTTGAAGCGATACGTCCGGTGTTGGAGGAGTGGGTAGGGCGCCGGCAGGGCAGTCTCTCGTTCCGCATGGTGCAGGTATTGACCGGACATGGTTGTTTCGGTCACTACCTGCATCGGGTCGCGCGTCGGGAGGAAACGCCGCAGTGTCATCACTGCGACACTCCCGACGATACTGCCGAGCACACTCTGTTGGTGTGCTCGGCATGGCGACGCCAGCGCAGCGAACTCAACGCTGCGCTGGGAGGCGGAGACCTCTCGCTGCCGAGCATGGTCGTGGCCATGCTCCGCGGCGAGGCGGAATGGGGGGCTGTCGCCTCTCCGCGGCCTCCTTCTGCGAGATGACGTCCTCGCAGAAGGAGGCCGCGGAGAGGGAGCGGGAGAATGATCCTCAAGCCGCTCCCATCCGCCGCAGACAGACAGGCAGGCGAAGGCGGGCATTCGCGCAAGCGATGCCCGTCTAATGACCCTGTCGTGGAGGCCTGCGTGCACGGTTGGCCCCGTGTACGCCGCCGTAAGGCCCTCCGTCTGGGGATTGCCCTGGGTGTTCTCGGGCAATCCCCCCTTGGCGATAGCCCGACCAGCTAGGTCGGGCTAGCCCGGGCGCGTTGGTAGTGGTAGTCGCAGTGTGGACCCTACCACGCGCGTCCATAAGGGCAGGAAGAACACCGGGGGGTTTAGTGGGTAGGCCTGGCACTCTGCCGGGAGAGCCCCACACACGCTCGTCGTCTAGCCAACGGCGAGTACGGTGCGTCACGCATTCCAGTCAAAAAAAAAGGTACTTCATCATCACAGCTCATATACGTCCCCACCGAGGGGTTCGAGCCTACCCTATGTTAGGGTGATCAGGCCTTAGTCAATCACGCTGGCCCAGTGCGGATTTGTTGACTTCACATACACCATTGAATTTCTTCGCAGATGTATGCAGGTTGCCTCACGATGTTTTCCTTCACCGTAGGAGCGTCAGACAAATGTACATATAAAATTCGAAACGAAAAACACATTGGTATATGGCGGGTCTCGAACCCCGACCTCCCGATTGGAAGGCAAGTGCCGAGTCCACAGCGCCACTGAAGTTGAAAAGTTATATTCGATTTTTTTCCTGTTTTAACTTATTTTAATGGGTAATTTTATGGGTCCTATTTTATGGCGCCTAGGTCAGAACCAGTAGTACAGTAGCTGTCTACTGCTAGACTGTCAACTATGCAGGCCAGTAGTAAGAACACCATTGGAATTGTGCGACAGTACTGTGTAATGTAGAAAGGAGAATGCACAGATACTGACTTCTGGGTGGTCAGAAACGGAGCTTGTAAAAACCAGGCTACAGTTCGCATTGTGTAAAGGGAGACCCAGTGTACAGTCCTTTTCTGGATCTCTCCTTACATAATACAGCGTTTTAATTAAATTGCGCAAAACCCGAATACAGTTCCAGAATCAGAGTAAAATCGATTTCACTAATTAAAAATGTAGAGTCCGATTTAGACCAAAATTAAATTTTAGTCTGATGTTTTCTATGTGTCCGAATGTGTGTGTGATACGACATACAGCTAAATGCAATGAAGATTAACTGCACACAGTATCACATACATCTATATAAAATAACATACAGTCAGTTCATTTGCGACAAGGAAATATTGGCGGTCTACCGCTGATTGAGTTCCGAGTGCACTCTTCGTATGCACCGAGAACATGAAAGGAATCTTGCATTTCCTTTCCTGTATTGAAGAGTCTCCGTACTGTGCTATTCGACATGTATGATAAATTTAAATGCCCTAAGGTTTATTGACGTTACCAATTCAACAGTCAATGCACACTATATAAATGAAAAACGGCCAATTTAGTTAATAACAGTAAAATGAATTGAAAGTAACTTGCCATCGATATCATAAAATTTACTTTTTCAAAAAACCTAATTGCGTGGTTTACAACATCACATTTTTGAAAATACTCGTAGGTTCACAACTGGCGGTGTAATCAATCATGAAACATACGCACAAAAAAAAACATACAATCGATCATCCTTATTTTAAATATAGAGTGATTTTCTGTCCTGAAAGATAAAAACGGCAAATTTGCAGTAAATGCTAGCGATATCTATAAGTAAACATTAAGAGCCAACAAAAACGATCATTCTTCACACCAAATCGTCTATACGCCTATAACGTGTAGATTCTACAGATTTAATAATTACATTGTAGAAAGTACATTTAATATATAATTTCCTGTAACTCAACAGCTTAGCCAGAGAACACAGAAAAAAGTTTCTGTGTTCTGTGAGCTTAGCTAGCTTTGGAAGTCATAAGGTGTAGGTACTATCGACGACGTCACTTATTCAATACAAACAAACAATCAAATCTTTCCTTTTTATAATATTACTATAGAAGTATAGATATCATATTTTCAAAATGGCGGCTACCTACTGGAATAATAATGTTTTCTGAATTCTAGTTTTTTTTACCGCTTTGCCGCCCCTAGAAATTTACTGGGCCTACTAATATTAGATTCACCATAGATTCACCATAGGGGCCCACCGGGGCCCATATGGTGAATCCGGCCTTGTCTATATCTAGATTCATATCAAGATCAAACCTTTTTAATGACAAGTCAAATAAACAACTTATCAAATATGTTCTTGTTTGACAGTGTCAATGTGTCAATATTTTCTCTTGTAACCTGTCACTATCGGTCGATTAGCCTGGTATTGCAAACGTCAATACGATATTTCTGTTTCGTTTGAAATTAAGCGTTGGCATGAGTAGGTGTATATTGGGCATTCTAAAACAGTTTTCATCAAAACACCGCAAACGAACGCAGTGAGATTTGAGCTACGCTTCGCTGCGCTCTAGCTCCGCAAATCTCACTGCGTTCGTTTACGGTGATTTGATGAAAACAGTTTAAGATTGCCCAATATACATTATATAGGGTTAAATGGAAAAGAAGATTTTTTATTTCATTTCATTTCATAATGTTTCTATTGTGTTGTGTTGTTTGACTGTAAACAGTATACTTTTGATTGATTGCGATTTACTAGACACATTTTCAAGGTTTTCTATCTCAGAATATTAAGGCATTCAACTAGGTAGCAGTGCAATAACAACAGAAATTAAACAGGTTGAGGTTTCGTAGCTTCAGGACTCAACTCTCGGATAAGTATCTGTACCGTTCGACACTCTGCCTGCCATACAGTTTCAAAGCATTCCCACGAAATTCATTTATCAGCAATAAATTTATTGCACATTATTCATATATCCAGTTACGAGTGCTTACTCAAATAATAAGGCTTCTTTCACACGTTAATACTTTTATTTGTTTATTAAATTACTTCAATTAAATATATTCTTTATTATAAAACAAAGTATAAAATTGTTGATTTTTACAAAATATTTAAAAGGGCGGGCTAATCCCTGAAAGATGTGTTCCAGTCATCACACGAATAAAAAATAGAAAATAAATATTCCAATAATTTAAAAAATGAAAATATAAAAAATATTAAGAACATTTTAACTACCTACCTTGGCTGACTAAGGTCTTAACATCCTAATTAAATAGGGTAGTGCGGTGGGAACGTGTATGAGATGCTACCGATGAATACCACCTATGTATTATTACAATAATTTTCTTAAACTTCTATGGTTCTGTCGTCATGTCGTATCAATATCGTTATGCTATAGATACATTCGGTTCGCCTAATAGAACGATATACCTATTGTTTATCTGTTTTAAATAGTAGTATCGAAAAATGAAAATTAGAAATCGCATCCGTTATTATAAAGAAGACTTTTTAATTTGGAGATAATATTCCTTAGTAATTGTAAATATGTATGTACATGTATAATTTAAATAAATATAATAAACCCGAAATGAAAAAAAAATTGGAGCATGCAGCCTTACACGAGATTTCTGCATCAGCAGAATTAAACGGTAAACAATTATTTTGCTGTATATGCACAGTATTGTATTGCAAGTTTGTGGAAATAAACGACAAACAATTAATTTGCTGATTATTTCCGCGTCATATTGCACATTGGTAGAATTATGGGTAAATATCAAATTTTGCTAAATATCATGAAAGTCAGAGGTGCAAAACGTTATTAAGTTTTATATTTTGAGTATGCAACCGACTTTTTGAAAGTAAACTACCAAACTATAATCTTCTTTTAGATGTTGTGATGCTGAATAACGATCTACTACTACCTCGAAAATAAAAATCCAATACACGTAATTGCGTCAGTTCGTCGTTTTGTTTCTTTCTTGCTACGTAAGTACTTTTTTTTTTATATAGCTGACGAAGTTCAGCCGATGATCGGACCGTTTTTGGATCATACGCAACTGCGGATCAAAAATTTTGTTGCAGACCTGAGAACTGCTCCACTCACACGTCCCGGGTACCATAGTACCCAGAGCGCTTCGCGTCTCCTTTGCCTAAAACGCGCGGTGTGATAAAAAAATCACGAAAAAAAAAATATTTTCTCTAAATAAAGTGTCAGTTCTTTAGTGTTTGAAAAACGAACACTGACCATGGAAGTGGAAGTGAATGCATTAGGATTCTCGATAACGTATAGACATCATATCCGTGAATGCATATTTGTTTTCTTATAAATATTTTGTGTGGATATGATTTGGACGGAAAATAATAATTTTGTGATTATATATATAATATTTTATAATATTACTTACTTATTTAACAATATAAAAATTAATGAGCATTCTTTTTTAGATTAGTCATGTTAAATAAAAATGATTATAAAGATAAGGTATAGGTTGAGAACCTCAGTAAAATTATTACTTGCATTGCACTTTTCTTGTATAAAATCCGGAAAAACTGTAGTCACAGTACACTCCAGTGCTATCTCTGACCACTAACAGTGCTTCAGTACCTCCTCATCAAAAAATCTCAAGACCAAGACAGCTGAAAAATGTTCGTAAGTTTTTATACTTTATTGCTATACTTTATATCTATTCTTTAATTGTCTATAAGTGGTTGATCATCTTCATGCTTCAACAAATTGAGCCGTTGGACCAGGCTGTATATGACGTGACCTCTCCAAGTGCTGTCTTCACGAGGGACCATCAAGCCCAGCAGTGGCATGCTGATTGACTGATGATGATGATATTTTTTTTATCTTATGAATTGAAGATGTGAATCTTCAACTCGTTTTCTTGTAACCACTCTTAATACTAATATGACATTTGTTGGGGATAGAACCATTATTAAATGTATGTGTGTAGTTGTAAGTTTTTTGTTTATTCGTGTTAAGGTATATTAATTATTTAAAAAATGTATTTAATTATGTTAGACGGTATTATATAAATTAAATTATTGAAATCTTATAAATAGGAGCACAAAAATTTGTAAACCACTTCGATTCTACCGACTGTGCTATTTGTGTCTCGACGTATTAAACCTCTAATCTCATTCGCCACCGCAGTTTTTTTTTCATCAGCCGCATCCGTTACAACATTTACTATTTTCAGGTCGGATAGCAAGCAAAACAAAAGGTCAGCCAAGAAGAGCTGTGAATCTGACCTTTTCTTTGATACCGACGACGAAGACATCAGGTACTTTTATTGCTATATTTACATATATCTAAATTTCAAGTGTTTAATGTGTACAATAATCGTGTATCCTTTTTCTATCTCCCTAGTCCAAAGAAGAGAAGCAAGGCGATAAAGTGCCTATCGAAGGCGAAGAGTGCAGAAGTGAAGAATACATCGTCGTCCAATACTTCTGAGTGGTTGTTCGACTCAGAGTCGGACAGCGAGGTTTCGCGGCCGCCAAACCTGCCAAACAAGACCACCAGTATCCTGACACGCCGAGTACCTGGTGGTGTAACGCGTCGGACTGCACAGCTCGACGGCGACTTGCTAGTGGAGCTACGCCTCTACAACCAGAAGGAGGTATCTAATCTCAGCGGCCTTGACCGGTGCGAGCGCGCTATCGTTTGGGTACGCTTGCAAGGCGAAGCAGAATCTCCAGAATTTGACGCATTAAAAAAATTTGTAAAATTAGCTAAGGCAAAGTTTACCACAGAGGGGATATTTTATAAAGATAAAGTTAAAAAATAGGTTCTCTTTTGTTTCTCTCTGCGTAAATTATGTTTTAGCTGGTTTACTTATTGTTTATCGTTAGCAAACTCAAAGATTAGGTACTTACATACTTAAGCCTTTATTACTTTAACTTTGAGAATTTGTACTGTCCAAATCATAATGTCGAGGTCTACTTTCTGTTCAGTTTGTGACGTATCCGTAAATAACAAAGTTTTCTCTGCACATTTGAAAAGTATTTTACATAAGAACAACAGTTCGGTCGTTGATAGTGAGGGGGTTGAAAAAGTTCATAGCGCTTTTCGTAATCGTATAGCATCGTACCGTGTTCGATATCAAGATGAGGGTCATGATAGTGCGCGTGTTCGCCCGCCCGCCGAGTTTTTATGGCACTTGCGCTCTCGCGTACGCCTATTGCTCATAGCGAAAATTCAAGCTCACACTAATGTTAAAGCTAATTTTGAACTTTTCTGTGAATTCTTTCTGCTTAGTAAGTATGATTCGATTTCAATCAAGTCATTTGCAACGGAAAACTTCATCTTGCATCAAAACTTCAATTTTGAAGATATGTTTTCAAAAATTATTCACTTAATTTGTAAAAAAATTGAAGAATTTGAAGAAAGAGATAGTGGGTGGGCCTATTTACAAAGCCTATATCTAGAAGTAAATATAAACAAATATAACCCGTTAAGAGGCTCCAGTTTTATAGAATTACCAAAGTCCATAAAATGTAAACGAGCATGTATCAACATTCAAAATTCTGATAATTATTGTTTTTTATGGTGTGTCATGGCAGCACTATTTCCTATAAACAGAAACGCACATCGAACGTCAGCTTACCCACACTTTAAAAATGTACTCAATATCAAAAATATGATTTTTCCAGTTGGGTTTGCGGACATCAAAGTTTTTGAAAAGAATAATCCTCGCATAAGTATTAATATTTACGGCATTCAAAAGAATGGTAACATTGTCGGACCTTTATACAAAAGCGAGATTCGCAAAGATCATCACATTAATATGCTTTTCCTGGAAAACAGAAAACGCACCCATTACTGTCTTATTAAAGATTTATCTAAATTACTTCGTCTTCAATTAACTAAACATCATTCTAAAATATATTTATGCGAGGATTGTATGATATTCTTTGATAGTAATGATAAACTGAAAGCTCATGTTTGTGGTGGTGTATCGACAATATTACCCGGTGATGGAACACGAATTCAATTTAATCATTACGAGCGAATGCATGACATGCCCTTCGTCTTATACGCAGATTTTGAATCATTATTAAAACCAACTGAACTCGATTCTGGATCAGGCTGTACAAAGATATTGCAAAAACACGTACCATCAGCATTTGCTTATTACGTTGTGTGTTCTTATGATAAGTCGCGTAATAAATATGTATCTTATCGAGGTCCAGCCTGTGTAGAAAAGTTTTTAGAAAGTCTATTATTGGATATAACCGATATTTATAACGTTTTGCAGTCGCCAGTGGCTATTTGTTTAACAAATGAAGACAAAGCGAACTTTGCTCGGGCTACAAATTGTTTTCTTTGTGATAAAATATTGTTTGACGATAAAGTTAAAGATCATTGCCATCTTACAGGACGGTATCGTGGTGCAGCTCATTCTTATTGCAATATTAGATATTGTTTGCCTAAGTTTGTTCCTATATTTTTTCATAATTTAGCGGGTTATGACAGTCATCTTTTTATACGACAGTTGGGAAAACTATCAGGAAAAATACAAGTAATAGCAAAAAATAAGGAAAACTACATATCTTTTACAAAATTTTTTCAAATTAATGATAAAGATATCATACCTGTTCGATTTGTTGATTCTTTTAAATTTTTAGGCACAAGTCTAGAGAAACTTGTCGCAAACTTAAAAAATGACGACTTTAATCATCTGCGGCGTTATTTTCCTTCTCATGAGCATTTTGCTTTAATAAAACGAAAAGGGGTGTATCCATATGAATACATGACTACTTGGAGTTCATACGAAGAAAAAGTACTTCCGCCTCAGGAGTTCTTTTTCAGCAAATTACGCAATAGTAATATATCTAAAGTAGATTATGATCATGCAAAAAAAGTCTGGCAAACGTTTGAATTATCGAATCTCGGTGAATACACAGACTTGTATCTTAAGTCAGATGTTCTTTTATTAGCTGACGTTTTTGAAAGTTTTCGCCAGACATGTAAGATAAATTATAAATTAGACCCAGCCTTTTATGTTACAGCACCGAGTCTCAGTTTTGATGCCATGCTATTAAAAACAGATGTTAAATTAGAATTAATACACGACCTGGAAATAATAAGAATGATTCAAAAAGGTATTCGCGGTGGAATATGTTTATGTTCGACAAGGTATTCAAAAGCCAATAACAAGTATTTAAAAACTTACGATCCAAGAAAAAGTAATAACTTTCTAATTTATATCGATTGTAATAATCTCTATGGATATGCAATGTGTGCTTATTTGCCTCATTCCAATTTTAAGTTATTGAATGACTTGGAAATCGCTGGAATAGATTTTATAAATGTGCCAACTAACGGAGACATTGGTTATATACTAGAAGTAGATTTAGAATACCCCGAACATTTGCATAATGATCATAACGATTTTCCATTCTGTGCTCAAAAATTTACTCCGCCAGGGTCTAAAACTTCAAAATTGATTCCAAATTTATACGATAAATATTTCTATGTCATACATTTTGCTCATCTGCAAACATGTTTAAAACATGGTTTGTTGTTAAAAAAAATACATAGAGTTATTCAATTTAATCAGAGTCCTTATTTAAAGCAGTATATTGACATAAATACTGAATTACGAAAAAAAGCTAAATCTACATTTGAACAAGATTTCTTCAAACTTCTTAACAACAGTATATTTGGCAAGACGTTAGAAGACACAGAAAAGAGGGTTAATGTGAAATTAGTCAATAAGTGGAATGATGATAGTAACAAAACAAAGAAAAGTTTCTGTGCAGAGCAAATGATAGCTCGACCAAATTTTCACAGTGTTACAATTTTCACTGAAAACTTGGTAGCCATTCAAATGAAGCCTGAAACAATCACTTTGGATAAACCTATATACATTGGTTTTTCCGTTTTGGAAATATCTAAGAGTCACATGTTTGATTTTCATTATTCTATTATGAAGCCTTTTTATAAGGAAAAGTTAAAACTTTGTTATACGGATACTGATAGTTTTTTGTATTCAATAGAAAGTAAAGATTTTTATGCTGATTTAAAATCAAATTTTCTTCCCTATTTCGACACTAGTAATTATTCTGTAAATAACGTATACGACATTCCTAGTTGGAACAAAAAGGTGCCAGGTCTCTTTAAAGATGAGCTAGGAGGAAGTTTGATTTCGAAGTTTGTAGGATTAAGGTCCAAGTTATACTGTATTAAAACGGCAGAAGATGAATTAAAAAAAGCAAAAGGCATACAGAAGCAAGTATTAAAAGATGTACAATATAAAGATTATTACAAGGTATTAAATGAAAATACATTTTTGAAGAAAAAAAATATCATATTTAAATCTCTTAAGCACGAAATATTTACTCAAGAACAGAACAAAATAGCTTTGTCAGGTAATGACGATAAACGTATCATATTAAAAAACAAAATGTCTACTTTATCATGGGGTCACTGGGATAGTTTAGTTTAATATCATTAGTTTTTCTTTAGAAGCACCGTATTGTATAGTTTATTATTATTTTAATGGTAATCATGAATCAAATTGTAAGTTGAGAAATATGTTACCCCATCATCTATTTATTATATGACTTAAGTAATGAATAAGTTAATAGAATAAAAACATACATGAAATTGTATAGTATGTACCGACACGGCACTTTATATTGTAAAGTTATTTAATTTTAATATTGTTATCCATCAGTTATTTGTTTAATAGTATTATACATTGTTTTTTAATGGTAAATAGGTAAATTAATTACCTAGTTTTAATCAAATACTTAATGTTGTATTGTAACGATGAAAATATATAACGCTATAAACCAGCTACCATGTTTTTTTTATTTCATAATCCATAAAATATAAAACTATTAATAAAATAGCACACGCAATGAACAATTCGAAACTGGTTGGGACATGTTATTGCTGATTTAGGTATTCCAACTTATAGTTCATTAGTAATTTGTCCAATTGCGATTCCGTGCGAATGCTTTGTTGTTATGTCAGCATTATATTTACACTATAAATAGCTATTAAAGTCGAATGTTTTTAAAATTTGTTTCACACATAATTAATCAAGTGACAACTACGGTCACCCAAATACATCATGGTAAGTCGTATAAATTATTTTTCTTCAAACTCTTTTCTTGTGTAGTGGTTAGATCACTAGTTAATGTTTATTTGTATATTTGATTTAGTTGGAAGATAATGTTGTTGTTAAAACCTTATGGTTGTGATGCTGTTATCGTGATTCTCATATTCTATCGGTTCCGTATAAGATAGTCAGCCTCCTTGTGGATCCTAGATACTCTTCTACCTCCGCCACTATATCAATCATTTCTTCGATGTGAAATTATTTTTGTTGCATAATAAATTAAATTTCAGAATACCCAAGAAATCTCGCAGTCGCTACTCATAAGCAAGGAGGCAACAGAAGATTATGCTCCTTGCTTTGAGCAAAATGCGCAAGATATGTTGGAGGGCTTCTCTGAAGAATTTCCACATTGGAATGCTAAAGATTCACCGCTGCATGCCAAGGTGGTTAAAAGTCTTTTTAATAAAAAGAAGCCCATGAAGAGGAGAAGCAAGTTACTGCAGAATACGAAGGGGAACGAACCTTCTTATTTAATTAAAACAATACCTACTAAAGGGCGGCGATTAATTAAATTAGAAATATTAGATCTGGAATCAACCAGCAATGATCCATTAATAAAAACACAATATGTGGTAACCGAGCATATTGATCCAATAATGGATCAAGCAGAAAATATTATAACTAATATCTCTAAGAAAATATGTGGTTACAGTTATAGTTTTTAAATAACTATTGCTGACCTAAAACATTTGTAGATGTATATTAAAATTCTCTAATGTGCTAGATGCGTACCTACTATCTTTAGTTACGTGTACACTCACGGAGATACATTATTTCAACAACATTATTCTTCTGAAAAATTATAGTAATGCTTATAAATTTTACTAACTAAGACTTATGTTATTTTAAATAGTTATGTTAGTTTAAGTCTTGTATTGTTTTCAATAAATATTACTTAAAAATAAAAAGACTTGTATGAAAATATTTGTTTTTATTTTAACACCTCTATAATGTAATCAAATATTTTGAAAAACATTCATTCAGAATTACCTCTATAAATAAATCTAAGATAAAATTTATTAGAATTCAAATACATAGTTTAAAATAATGGTAATAAAATTAAAAATATAGTTTTATTTATTAAAGAACGCAGTGTATTACTTTGTTAAAGTAGGGATGCAAGTAATTAAACAATGTTTATTTTTAAGCATCGATTCCTTACTCATATCATTTTTTATTGCACGATTCGAGAGGGGTGAGAGCTCTTTCTTCTCTCTCCATTCTTCTCGATGCTTTAACATTGTGTGTTCTAGACACGTCCAATAACTTAATATAATGAGTGGTAACAGTATCCAAATTCTTCTACTCCTTGCTATTGTTACCGCCGTCGAATGCTTAGTCTATATGGTGGAGTGAGTGCACTTACAAGTAAATATACTGCTAGTTCTCTTATTATTACGAACGCAAAGTGTTGTATCCATTTTGTTAAAAGCCACGAATCAAAACGGACAAGTTGCTATGAAGTTCCTCAAACAAAAGGAAACGTTAAAATTAGATTATAATATCTGTCCTGCATCATTATGTGAAGCAAAGCGACATGGCAACTTATTGCCGAGCACTATACGATGTATTGTTTGTGGACCATCAAATTGCGGCAAGACAAACTTAGTAATAGGTTTGTTATTACATGAGAATGGTGCTCGTTTTCGTAACTTATATGTATATTCTAAATCATTATACCAACCAAAATATGTGTTCTTAGAAAAAGTATTAGATTTAGTTGCAGATATATCTTATAGTAAATATAACCATAATAATGATATCATAAGCCCACACGAAGCTTTGCCAAACTCCATTATAATATTCGACGACGTAGCTTGTGAAAACCAAAATAGCATTCGGGATTATTTTGCTATGGGTCGACATAAGAATATTGATTGTTTTTACATTAACCAAACATACAGTAAAGTACCTAAACAACTTATAAGGGACAATTCTAACCTCATTATTTTATTTAAACAAGACGATGTAAATTTAAAACACGTTTACGATGAGCATGTAGGTTCAGATATGTCGTGGTCTCAGTTCCGTGAAATGTGCTCAACTATTTGGAATAAACCATTTAATTATGTTGTGATCAATAAAGACTGCGAAAGAAATAAAGGATGTTATAGGATGGCATTCGATACTTTTGTAGTAGTAGATTAATATACATAAGTTATTGTTTCATCAATACACAATCACTATTACTCTGGATTTTGCATTGAACGGAATCCTTGTCAAAATGGAAAAGCAACTTAAAAAACAAATTGTAAAAGCTGCAGCTGCTGTAAAAAGAAAGGTTGAAATGATAAAGGATATGAAAAATACAAATGATGCCACTCTGGAATCCATATTCAAACCTATAACCGATCCATTGAAACAAATAGCCATTAAGAACAATGAAATTTCTCATGAAGATGAGGATGAGTTTGAACATTATACAATAAAAAAAAATAAACATAATGACAGTGAAGCAACAAATTTTTCTGATGACGATTTTAATGAAGAAGAGGAACAACAGTTCTATAAAAAATTTAATTCCGAAAAAACCCTTGTCGTATCACCTTCTGACAACAATAATATGAGTGATGCTTCCTTTAAGTCCTTTCAATCATCACCAAATGTTTCACTTAATAGTTTATCGTGGTGTGCTTCACCCGACGCAAATATCCCTTTTGGAATAAAAAATGAACGAGGAAAACTTATGCTCGGCCAAACACGTGTTTTCGACGACGGAAAAATTATAAAAATTGGAAATCGAAGTTTAAACAAAACTCTTGGATTAAAAGAATTACTATTTGAAAAGACACCAAATTTGGATGTTATCACAGATGAAGATTTGCAAAATTATAAAGAGCTTCTAATAGAAACGAATGCACATAGGCGTAATTGTGATCCACGCAAGCCAATTAATAGTAACAAAGGGTTTAAGTACATGCATATTATTAAACCACTGTTTAAGTTCTCTAGAAATAAGTATGACAGCACAGAAAGTCTTACGGTAGGAAAAGGAATAAATCTTTTAAAAAGTGTAAAGAAAGATATAGATTACGTTTATTGGGATGATCCAAATGAATTAGTAGATCGATTGAAATTACTGTTTGCATCTCGTGATGCTGGCAATACCGGCTTAGATAATGAAATTATTGCGATTATAGAAGAGCTGTACGAAGCAGGCATCATTAAAAACACCAAATATAAGGAACCTAATTTTAAAAAACTGATCAGTAGTTATACAGCAAACACCGCATAGATACGGAAATGAATGTAGATAAATTTGGTCATCACGTTCATAAACGTTTACGATTAGAGGAATATATTGGAAATCTCAACGATACATTAGTGAAGTCAGAAACAGGTGAATATGATTTAAAATCATCAAGATTAAAAGGACTTATATCGCCAGGCAATGATGACGAAGCCGCAAATAAAGCTTACGTGGATGAAAAGACACACGAACTAAGAACTAATATTTTAAGTGATGTAAATATTCATTTAAATGATTTTGAAAGTTCAATACTTAATAAGCTAACCACCTTGTTTTACACAAGGACAGAAATTGATCACATGCTTCAAGAGAAACCAGATAATAATGAGCAAACAAGACATAGTGAATGAGCTTCACAAAGCAGCAAGAAGGAATTTTTCCCGGCGATGTACGATCATAAAAGGAATAGATGATTTATGGCAAGCCGACCTCATAGATTTGCAAAAATATTCACAGTATAATAAAGGGTATAAATATATTCTTATCGTAATTGACACTTTATCAAAATATGTATGGATCAGACCTTTAAAATCAAAAGCGAAAAATTATGTTACAGATGCAATGCAAAGTATTTTAACTACATCATTACGAAAACCTAAAAATTTACAAACTGATTTAGGCACAGAATTCTACAATGATAATTTTAAACAATTAATGAAAAAGTATAATATTAATCATTATTCAACATATTCTATTAAAAAAGCATCTATAGTAGAAAGAGTCATAAGAACAATTAAATCTCACCTTTACAAACTATTTAGTTTGAACGGAAATTACCAATGGTATAAAAATATTTTAAAGGACGTTGTAGAACACTACAATAACACTTTGCATAGAATAACAAAATTTAAGCCTGTGGAAGTTAACAAAGTAAATGAGCTTATAGTCAAAGGTTATATTATGAATTCTCAAAAGAATAAAACAAGTCGGGGATATACATTTCGTGTTGGTGACTATGTTCGCATAAGTAGATATAAAGCAGATTTTTACAAAGGCTATACGCCAAACTGGTCCACCGAAATATTTCGTATAGTAAAAGTTAATCACACTAACCCAACAACTTATCAAATAGAGGACAGACGCAATCAAAGAATCCTCGGCTCATTTTATGCATACGAGTTACAAAAAACTAAGTTTCCAGACCTATACCTCATTGAAAAGGTTATAAAAAGAAAAGGAAACAAATTGTTTGTAAAATGGTTAGGATTAAGTAATAGCGAAAATAGTTGGGTTGATAAGAATAAATTGGTTTTATGATATAAAATAGCTCAAGATATCTTTATTGATTCACTTTTTGTTTATCAATGAAGAAAGGAAGTGGTATCATAAACAGCTTAATAAATAAGATTCCGTTTGAGTTACATTTACCGGGCTACCAATATTGCGGACCCGGCACAAAGCTTCAGAAACGATTACTTAAGGGTCAGCGAGGAATTAATAAATTGGATAACGCTTGTATGCACCACGATATTGCTTACATAAACAACGACGCTAACGTAAGGTACAAAGCTGATCTAGATCTATTAAATATGGCTCAAAGAAGATTGAAATCAAAAGACGCTGGAAAGAAAGAAAAAATTGCTTCATGGATAGTAAAAAATGCTATGAAGGCCAAATTAAGAGCAGGTGCAGGTGCTCGGTCGTTTATGACAGCTGTGAAAAAACTCAAATCTAAATTAAAAAAAATAAAATCTAAAGACACAAATTCTACTATTAAATATGCGGTCGCCGCTGCAAAAAAACTATTTAGAAATAAAAATAAAATGAGTTTACCTCGTTGTATTCCTATTCCAAAATGTGGAGGACTGTTACCGTTAATTCCTATTTTCGCGGGATTATCAGCTTTAGGTTCACTGGCTGGTGGAGCAGCTGGCATAGCAAAAGCGGTTAATGATTCAAAAGCAGCTCAAAAAGCTCTTCAAGAATCGGAACGACATAATAAGATGATGGAGGCGGTTGCTCTCGGAAAAGGATTATATATTAGACCTTATAAAAAGGGTGCAGGTCTATATTTGAAACCCTCAAAAAACTAATAAAACGGCTACCTAGGCGGGCATTAACTAATTGGGATATATTAGAACATGCTAGTGATATTCCATTTTTTCGTGGTGTTTTCATGAGGGATACGTTGCCCTCAAAACCTAGGAAGATAGAATGCGGTATTATAAATTTAGATACTTCAAATAACATTGGAACACATTGGGTAGCCTACGTGAAAGAAAATAAGTATGCTGAATATTTTGATAGTTTTGGTAATCTGAAACCTCCGTTAGAACTACTTGATTACTTAAGAAATGTTTCTTTAAATTATAACTATGAGCAATATCAAACATTTGACTCTGTTAATTGCGGCCACCTTTGTATAAAATTTTTAAAGGAGTATTGGAAAACACATTTATATAAAGCTTGAAATAAAATTCTTTATCAGTAGTAAAATGTCTTTCACTGTGTCTATAACTGGAAAAGGATCCTCTCTGATAACAAACTACTCACCTACTTTGGAATTAAGTGGATACTATGAGTGTGGATTGTTGTATTTTTCAACATTTAATTCTATACCCAACATAGATAAAAGAAATAATAAATTCTACTATGACGATAACGAAGTAATCGAAATACCTGAAGGAGCTTATGAACTTCAAGATATCTGTGATTATTTAAAGACATACATTAGAAATGCAATGTTAAAATTAACTTGTAATAATAATACCTTAAAAACTACAATTTTTTGTACTAAAGATGTTCATTTTAACAAAAGTGACTCACTTGGAAGGATTTTAGGTTTTGGTGGAGAAACAATAAAGGCATTAAAAAGGACCGAATCTCTGTATCCTGTCAGTATATTGCCAACAACCATTGTGCGCATCGAATGCGACGTAGTTAGTGGGTCATTCGTGAACGGATCTGCAAGTCATATTATTCACGAGTTTGTTCCTAACGTACCACCTGGTTATCGGATCATTGAAGTGCCGAAAAATCTAATATATTTTCCTGTAAATAAAAGTTCTATAAGTGCAATAACTATACAATTATTAGACGCCGAGAATAAACAAATCAATTTACGAGACGAAGAAGTACAACTGTATCTACATTTTCGTAAAAATGATAAATTTCAATAAAAATCATAACACAGCTTGCATTCAAGTTAGTACTAGAAGATCACCTCATAAAAGCACACCGCTTCACATAAAAAAGAAGCTCACCAAAAACAATAAGGAATTTTTGAAGTTGATTGGCTTGTTAAAATGAATATTTTAAATATATCTCAATCAACATCATACGACAATAGTATTGAAAGTTTCGAATATCATTCTTATAAACCGTACGTAACAAGTTTCAACAAGAATGATGAAATAAGAATACCTATTAATCAACAAGATCTATGTCTGTTACCCTCACTCAGCACTTTGTATATTGAGGGTAAAGCCAATGTTTATAATAGTTCGACTAAAGAAAAAATATCAAATGTGTATTTTATCAACAATCCAATACTATATTTATTTCAAGATATTCGATATGAGTTAAACGGAATAGAAATAGACAAAATAAAAAATGCTGGCATAACTACAACAATAAAATCGTACCTCTCGTTAAATGATAATGAATCTAAATGCTCACGTGTATGGGGATGGTCAACTTCTGGTACAAACAATCTTAACGGAGGAATTTTTTCGGCTTCTGTGCCGTTGAAGAAAATTTTAGGTTTTGCAGAAGATTATGAAAAAGTTATAATTAACTCCAAACATGAATTGGTGCTATTAAGAAGCAATACGAATCTCAATGCTTTGAAATTAAATGTCGGAGAGGTGGTCGAAGATATAACTATTAGCAAAGTTGTTTGGCGAGTTCCGCACGTTAAAGTATCAGATCGTGAAAGAATCAATTTGTTGAAACATCTAGAAAAGGACAGGCCTATTACACTAGCATTTCGAAATTGGGATTTGTATGAATATCCATTATTACCGAAGACACGTAAACACACTTGGTCTATCAAAACTTCGTCACAGATAGAGAAACCAAGATTCGTTATTATAGCCTTGCAAACCAATCGCAAGCACAATGCGGAAATGTCAATGGCAGAGTTCGATCACTGCAATGTACGAGATGTAAAAGTATATTTAAATTCATCGTATTACCCTTATGAAGGATTGAATGTCAGTTTCTCAGAGGATAAATTTAATTTATTATACGAACAATATGCAAGATTCCAACAGTCTTATCATGGACGGCGACCAGAGCCGTTGATGAGCTTGAAGGAATTCAGAGACGTTGCCCCATTATTTGTTATTGATTGTTCTCACCAACAAGAAATGATAAAGGACTCAATCGATGTCAGAGTGGAGATTGAAACAGACCAAGAAATCCCGGATCAGACAGCAGCATATTGCTTGATTTTAAATGACTGCATTTTTGAGTACAAACCTCTGAGCAATATTGTGAAGAAAATATCTTAACTAAATAAAGTGCAATCAAAAGGTATTTGAAAGAACAAACTTCAACTTTATGTTAAACAGTGGAATACAACGAAACAATGAGTGCTGATAAGAGTTCGATACTTTTTGTTGATGTTCAAGGATTCAAAGACTGCAAAAATAATTTTATTATTAAGGAATTTGCGTTAGCCACAAAAGAGTTTACGCAAGTCTTTTTAATAAAACCTCCATATTCGTATCTAAAATTATCTGCCGAAGAAAAAAGAGCAGTCAATTGGATTGAACGCAACAGAGGAATATACTGGAGTCAAGGCAATATAGATTTCAGAGAATTTAAGAGATTAATTATTCCAATTTTAAAGGACCAAACCATAATAATGAAAGGTGTTGAAAAGCAAAAATGGATTAAAGATTTGTGTTCTGACTGCTTTTTGATAAATGTTGAAGGCAAAGGTTGTCCTAATTTTGCAACATTGCGCAATAGTTATGCTAAAGGTGGAGCTAACTTCAATTGTATAACTCATAAAAAAGAGTGCGCTCTAAGGAATGTTTTATTCATAAAAAAGTGGTACTTAAGCACATGTAATTTATGACTTCAGTAAATTGTACTTGAATGAAAATTTATATTAAAAATATTGTTCTAGTTTAGCTATGATGATATTTGTTACTTGCTTTATAATAATAAAAAAAAAATTAACAAAAATTTCTGCGTTTTATTAATGAAAACAAATATGGTGATTCAATATACTCGCATAACTCTTTATTTATCAAAAATTACAATTTAATGGTATGAATAATTTAACCCTGTATAATGTATATTGGGCAATCTCAAACTGTTTTCATCAAATCAGCGTAAACGAACGCAGTGAGATTTGCGGAGCGTAGCGGAGCTAGAGCGCAGCGAAGCGTAGCTCAAATCTCACTCCGTTCGTTTGCGGTGTTTTGATGAAAACTGTTTTAGAATGCCCAATATACACCTACTGGCATGAGATAATAGGTATACTGATGCCTCGGTGCAAGCAAATGCCAACTTTACTTTATATAATAACAAGTATTGAATCATCATCATCATTCTATCATAACAGCTCATATACGTCCCCACCGAGAGGCTCGAGACTACCATATGCACAGAACACAGAAAGAGGTTAGAAAGGCAATCATGCACCGTTTGTACGGGAACCGCTGTCGCCAGTTTTGCTCCCACTTCTTTTCCTTGCACCGCCCATGCAAAGTCGCGCGAAATCGGGCTGAACCAATCACAACGCTCACTGGGCTCCCCATTCACAGAAATTCACTGACGTCCAGAGCCGCGTGTACAAATAACATTATTTTAGTGATTGACACCGATTAATAGCTATCGATATTAAATATTGCCAGCAATTTAACCATTTGAAATATTTAGAAAAATAATTATTACTTTCATTATACGTTTATAATTAATAATATTCAAGTAATATTTTGTTTCTATGTAACAAAATTAAAGCTTTTTAGCTCAAAAATGTTGTGAGTTAGACGTAAAATAAAAGAAAAACTATAATACTATAATGCACCGGTCTGAAAGCATAAACTAGAATGGATAATCTGACAAACGGACGTGCGGTAGTTTAGTTGTTAGGATATTTTAGTTGGATGGAGAATTTACCTGTAAATTTGTGTTTTTTAAAGTACTCAAATCTTCATGTCTTGCATGGCCACCTACCTATGCTAAAATAGTCATATAAATATTATGGTGATATTAAAAATTCTAAGTTGTAAAGTTAGTTTAGAATTTGCCCATATTTTTTTTACTAATCGAACTAATTGTATCGTGAAAATTGAAATTAATTTTACAATTTTAATCTTTGATTACATCGCCGTACTTATATGAATAGGATGTTAGAAAGGGTAGGTGTTAGCTTCGCCAAACATTCTGTATTATCGATAAGTAATAATTATTATTATGGCATTTTAAGTGACAAATAATATGTTATTTTTACTTTATACAAATATTTTAAAATATACATTTATCGATAAAATGTAATGCGTGCGTTTTTTGATTAGCACGGCACTATCCCTTGTACTGCGACTACTGCGTTAATGCTCATTAAGCCAAATGCGTCACTACCGAAAGCAGTGTACTACATTACGCGCTCTAAGTAATATGGCAAAAATCGCGGGCGTACATTGCCGGTAATGTATATTTTTTAGAAAAATATTATGTAACTTATCGTTATGATCAGTTTTGGTGGATTTTGACATTATGATCTATGGAATATGGTCATTATGATTAATTTACTACTTACCGATGAAAAGAAATTCTTTCTTTAGCTACACTTGACACCTGACTTCTTGTTTTACAAGTAATTATAGCACAAGAAGGCATTTTTTTATATTTATAACGCCGCGCTTCACGATACACTCACTGTAGTTGTCCGTCAGTGATTAAACAACGCGTTCGCGTTGCGGGGCCACAAGTATGAGCATTTAGTCATAGTTGTGTCTACGCGTGCCCCGCCCACATAGCCCTTCTAACCTCTTTCTGTGTTCTGTGACCATATGTAAGGGTGTTTAGGCCTTAGCACACCCCGGACACTCCATACAACGTTCGCAAATCAATTACCTATTACTACTACTTAAACAAATGACGTTCGTACACGCGCAAATGTGTGCGTGGAATCTAGTAGGGCTGAGTGCGCGGTTATCAATCGAAATGACGCGGGAAGTGCAGCGACTGCCTTCTCTTTCAACCGCATAGCGCTGTCTCTGTTATCGCCCGGCACTCACGTCTACTCGCCCGAGTGATCGCGCGCGCCCTTGTTTATGTGTCAGTGATGTCTACAACGAAGTGCCGGGTAGGACGAGGTATTTGAAATGAGTGCGGGGAGGTGAGTGGCCGTTCTGTACGTAGTAGTATTATCTATTCTGTGGCCTTAGTCAACCACGCTGGCCCAGTGCGGATTGATCGACATCACATACACCTTTGAATTTCTTCGCAGATCTATGCAGGTTGCCTCACGGTGTTTTCCTTCACCGTAGAAGAGTCAGACAAATGCACATATGAAATTCGAACAACGAAAAACACATTGGTAGATGGCGGTCTCGAACCCCGGACCTCCCGATTGGAAGGCAAGTGCCGAGTCCACAGCGCCACCGAAGTTGTTGACTGAACAAATACTATCGAAAATGATAGTAATAGTTTTTGAGGCACAGTAAAGGAGTTGGTCGAAAGTTCGAAGCATATCGTAACCGGAAAACGGCCTCATTTTACAGGTCGGCATAGTCGAAATCAAAACGTACCCAGGGCTTATTTGCCGGGGTTTTACGTGTTATTCCGCATAAATTGTACGTTTTTCCTCGTTTGATTTGCATGGCTTAGATTATTCACAAAACATGTTTATCCATACTTTCTCTGTGTGTGTGTGTGTGTATGGAAGCAGAAATCAGGTTCTTCGTCGCGATAAAAATTCTGCCTTAGTCCAGATTATATACGAATATAAACTGTTTGTCCAAATTTGTTCAACTGACTATAAATCTATACTTGTTTGTTTGTTTGTTTGCTTGAACGCGCTAATCTCAGGAACTACTGATTCAAATTGAAAAATTGTTTTTGTGTTGGATAGTCCATTTATCGAGGAAGGCTTTAGGCTATTTAACATCACGCTACGACTAATAGGAGCTGAGCATCAATGACAAATGTTGCAAAAATGGGTAAAAAATATACGGCGAAACGTAGTTCGCTGGCACAGCTAGTAATAAATATCCAGATGAAAGTGTTTTCATGGAAAGTAAAGTTTTACCGCCTCCGTTAGAGGTCCGGGGTTCGCTTTCCCATGGGGGAAAAGTTCTGCTTGGTTTGTATGGTGGGACAGCTTCTAAGCTCGCCTGGCTAGCTATAACATCATCTCATCTAAGTGTGTCGCCATTATAACAATGTTGATAACATAATAATAACATGTTGCACTGTTAAATAATATCAGATCTTGGAATTTCCAAGTTGGAAACCGATCTCCTACAATACAATACCTACAGTACAGTCCTACAGTACAAGTTGTACAACTATACAAAACCCTTATATCTATTATCGTGTCTTATCTTAGAAGGGTGGCTAGGTCGTTGCGCAACTTACGGAAACGGAACTTACAACGGAAATTAATAAATAGTCAATTATTTCTGACCGGAACCCATGAGTGCCAACGTGACTCTTACGAAACATTTCAATGTTTTTCACAGGTTTCGTTTTCATTATCATTGAATAAATTGTCCAGTTTCGTTTTTTTCAACGTTGTCGAGAAAGTTTCTAACTCAATTTCCAATTAGGAACCTTTGAGAGCAACTTATTTTTAAGAAATTTGGTAAGCCACGTGCTTTGCGTGACTTTTGATTAAAACCTGTTTATTAAAATCTATATCTGTCGGAAGTTTTCCTACATTGAATAACAGAGCGGAAATAGAAATATTGAGATGTTTTTCTGATTTATAACTGTTTTCATAATATTCTTTTCAGGTAGGGATTATACTACTGCCACGAAGGCGTATTTATAATTGCAATGCTTTTCAAAAATTAAAAATTTTAATACAAAATTTTCGTGTAATAGAAAAAGTGTTTTTTTTTCTTTCTTTTAAATGTACTTGTTTTTACATGGGTGGACAGTACCCACACGTGTTTAACTACACAAAATTTAAATCTGTGACGACAATACTTTTTAAAATTCTATTATACGCATTCTTAGAAAGATAACGACCGAATTCAAAATTTTGTCAAAACGAGTTACAGTCATATCAACCTGAAAAGCAAGCTTTACAATATAGCGAAAGAAAAACAACCGTTTCTGTGAAGAAATATACCTTATTTTGCCACGAAAACAGTTGTTTTTCTTTCGCTATATTCTAGAGCTTGCATTTTATAGGTCGATATCTTACTGTAGGTAACTCGTTTTGTCCAAATTTTGAATTCGGTCGTTATCTTACTAATTCACTTATTTCCCAATATCATTGAATTACGTATGATTTATCAAATGAACAGAATTAATTTTCATACTTTGTAAGTACTGTTTGTTTACTTACATTTTAGGTATATGATTTAATTAATGTCATACATGTTTTGTAATTTTTAAGTTTACAATGTTGTTTACCATTTCATGTTAATGTTGATAATAATTTAATGTGTGTAGTAATTTGAGGATTGGGGAGAATGAATCTTTATAATTTATTGTAAATTTTAATACTTCTGGTAAAAAGGCAATTAAATTTTACATTAAGCAAATACATTTCTTGCCCATTCTTGTCATTAGCTAAAGGAAAAAAATGACGATTCAACAGAGCTTTCTACGAGTATGAAGTTATATTTGAATAAAAACTATTTTGGTGTGATTCTGATTTCACACTTATTTAATGAAACGACTTTAGCATGACCTACTCATGTTCGCTACCATAGCAGTTAATAATAATAGTATGGTTATTCCATAGCGTTTCCTCATGATGAGTAAACATATAGGTATATTTCATTACGTAAGTATATAGGTAAGTATATTTCATTACGTGTGAGCTACGCCCACTGACGTCAAATACAATCGTAGGTTAATAATAATGCGTATTAAAATATATTCATTAAAATTAAAACCTAATATTAGGTCCTTACATATGAAATTGGCGTTTTGCCGTACTGGCCACTTTGATCTCAAATATCTCCTTTATGGTTAGGAATTCCAAATTCAAATTTATACAGCTATTTACTCTTGTATAATTGTGTTTAGAAAATTATAATTCACTTGTTTTTTCCTCAATTATTTTGGACTTTTCAATCAATTGTTTTGTCTTTAACTTTTTTGGAGTCAATTTTCGCTTGGGGTATGGTTTGGCTGGTTCGGCAGGGTTCAGCCATTGTCATAAGCGCTTCCAATTATCGTACAGGACCCATTTTTCATCACAAGTAATGATTCGATTTAAAATCCCTTCATTATTGTGCCGGTTGAGTAATGCAACGCAGCAGTCAACGCGCGTTTGTTGATTTGCTTCACTCAATTCGCGAGGTACCCACCTTTCAAGCTTTTTCACCTTCCCAATTTGCTTTAAGTGGATTAAAACAGTTTTATCACTAACACCGCAGCCTGCAGCTAACTCGGACGTGGTTTGCGATGGATCCGCTTCCACAATAGCCTTCAATTCTTCATTATCAACTTTGGTCTCCTACCGTCCACGGGGCTTGTTCTGCAGGTCGTAATTTCCAGAACGAAAACGTTGGAACCAAAAACGCACAGTGTTTTTTTTGCGGCACCGTCGCCATATACATCATTAATCCTTCGAGCTGTTTCTGCAGCACTGGTGCCACGGTGGAACTCGTACTCGTAAATAACGCGATATTTCAAGTTTTCCATTTTGTAAAGTGAGTGACGCAAAGAAATAAACAATTGAGGAAAAAACAAGTGAATTATAATTTTCGAAACACAAATACATGAGTAAATAGCTGTATAAATTTGGAATTCCTAACCATAGAGGAGATATTTGAGATCAAAGTGGCCAGTACGGCAAAACGCCAATTTCATAGGTAAGGACCTAATATAACACAAGTGTTATTTTTAATCCTATTTAAAATGTGATTTTCATTCTTTGTCTGAATCAGTCGTATAGGTTTCTCAACCACAATTGATTTACCTAACTGTCGATTGAAAATAGTACTGATAAAATATTGTTTTAACCTATATTCAAATTTCAAAATATTTTATTAAAAAAACAGTTTCACGAAAAAGATGTAGGTGGGTACTATAATATATTATAGGTTTTTTTGTATTTGACTCTAATAAATAATTCTTCCATTTTCGGGAAATGAATGTTCTAAGCGTATTCTGCTATAGCTATAGATCTTGATAAGTAGGTACTGCATTATTCATTGAAATATGACTATCACAACGTTTCAATGTATTAAAATAGCAGATTAAAAATAGTGTTACAATTTTGCGAAAATAATAATAATTTAGTAAATTTTGATAAAAAAATAAGAATTCAGAAAAATTACTTATACCTAAACTATCGTTTTATCCATGTTTCATATTTTAAACATATTGGTTACAACTAGACAATGCCCAAATGCAAGAAAACAATAGTTGATTTTTTCTCTGGTGTGGTGGAGAGAGACTCAACTTTATACATTTCTGTCCAAACCCTAACTTTTTAAACCTAGACAATATCTAAACAAGAGAATAAACGCGACGAAAGGTAAATCTGACCAATATTTACTTTGAACAGTGGCGGCGCTAGGAGTCGGCGACGTCGGCCACCGCCGACGGCCTCGCGCCTGAGGGGGCCTCGCAAAAAAGTTTTACAAATAATATTTTTTTTGTCATCATTTGATTATCAACAATTAAACTCGTTTACTTATATGATTTAACGGGTTTTTTTACTGCGAAGTAAAATAGGCCTCGCGAACTTGATGTCGCCGACGTCCACATGTGGTCTAGCGTCGCCACTGACTTTGAATATCTAAATTTAAATAAGTTCGTATACATATAAACGTTTGTAGATATTTTAATTCACACAGTGACGAATTTTATGATTTCTTTGCTGAGTTACTGTCGCCTGATATTTAAATAAGCAATCCAAGTATTCAACGTATCATAAGTCCTATAATTCTTGATTTTTTGTTAAGGCTTTAAAGCAATTAAGTAGAGACTATTTTGAAATTATATGTAAAAAATAGTAAAATGTTATGATGTTACTTTACTTAAATACCTATAAGAAATCAGGTAGGTACATGTTAACTAGTCGTGTATTTCTTGAACATTGGTATGAAACAGCAGATTTTTTAAGCTTATAGTTTTTTAATTTGTCACTTTACATTTTCTCTTGAAAACCTTCTGTATCAGCCCGAACTGAAGGCGAGGGCGTAATAGAGCCGAGTGTATAACCAATATACGCTACGCACGTATATCGTACAACCTTTTTCAACACATTTATGAGAAAAAATACTTAATAAACTTAATTTTTGGAATAAATATCACAAATCATTGTCAATTTGTAGACAAAACTAAATAATGGTATGAAAATAATCGTTTGAAAAATCATGTAGTTCGTTGATGTCCTTTATATTACCTCTAGCTTATAAAAAAATATAGTACATTACTGGCACGGCCGGCAAGTGCAGCATTGCCGGACTCTGTGATGCGTGCCTCGGCTATAATACACGCGTGTTTTATGAGCTGCTTTATGTATCTAAAACCAGTAAAATCAGATCCATTTTTGTTTATTTTACGAGCAAGTGTAGTGAAAAGATTTAAAAATACCTATACATTTTTCAGTTAATTTTTTCCACAATTTCAGGCTTGTACCATTGTGAAAGTTGTTCAGTTTGATAGTCTTAAGGATCTCTTAGAATATCATTACAATTTTTAGGAACACCCACCCTTTTTAGGGTTCCGTTCCGTACGTCTACTATCTCTTTCAGCTACCTATAAAAAATCATTATTAAGTCAACACGATCAAATGATGAGAACGGTTATGCCGCATATTATCGCAAATTTTGCGATTTGACAAGGGAATAGAAACTTATATAAGTTACTTCCTATGACCTAGAATCATGAAAGGGATGATGTTCTTATAGCAAATGTAAAAAAAACTGAAAACTATACACATGTACATACCACGTACGTACAGTAAGCTCCTTGTCAAGCTATACTGAGGCCCAATTCTGCTAATAAGTCGGTTATGCCGCATATTATCGCAAATTTTGCGATTTGACAAGGGAATAGAAACTTATATAAGTTACTTCCTATGACCTAGAATCATGAAAGGGATGATGTTCTTATAGCAAATGTAAAAAAAAACTGAAAACTATACACATGTACATACCACGTACGTACAGTAAGCTCCTTGTCAAGCTATACTGAGGCCCAATTCTGTTAATAAGTCGGTTATGCCGCATATTATCGTAAATTTTGCGATTTGACAAGGGAATAGAAACCTATATAAGTTACTTAACCTATGACTTAGAATCATGAAAGGGAAGATGTTCTTATAGCAAATGTAAAAAAAACTGAAAACTATACACATGTACATACCACGTACGTACAGTAAGCTCCTTGTCAAGCTATACTGAGGCCCAATTCTGCTAATAAGTCGGTTATGCCGCATATTATCGTAAATTTTGCGATGTGACAAGGGAATAGAAACCTATATAAGTTACTTAACCTATGACTTAGAATCATGAAAGGGAAGATGTTCTTATAGCAAATGTAAAAAAAACTGAAAACTATACACATGTACATACCACGTACGTACAGTAAGCGCCTTGTCAAGCTATACTGAGGCCCAATTCTGCTAATAAGTCGGTTATGCCGCATATTATCGTAAATTTTGCGATTTGACAAGGGAATAGAAACCTATATAAGTTACTTAACCTATGACTTAGAATCATGAAAGGGAAGATGTTCTTATAGCAAATGTAAAAAAAACTGAAAACTATACACATGTACATACCACGTACGTACAGTAAGCTCCTTGTCAAGCTATACTGAGGCCCAATTCTGCTAATAAGTTACAGCCGAATCGAAACTAAACCGTTGCGATCGACCAATCGTAGCGCGTATATCGGCTGTAACTTATTAGCAGAATTGGGCCTCAGTATAGCTTGACAAGGAGCTTACTGTACGTACGTGGTATGTACATGTGTATAGTTTTCAGTTTTTTTTACATTTGCTATAAGAACATCTTCCCTTTCATGATTCTAAGTCATAGGTTAAGTAACTTATATAGGTTTCTATTCCCTTGTCAAATCGCAAAATTTACGATAATATGCGGCATAACCGACTTATTAGCAGAATTGGGCCTCAGTATAGCTTGACAAGGCGCTTACTGTACGTACGTGGTATGTACATGTGTATAGTTTTCAGTTTTTTTTTACATTTGCTATAAGAACATCTTCCCTTTCATGATTCTAAGTCATAGGTTAAGTAACTTATATAGGTTTCTATTCCCTTGTCAAATCGCAAAATTTACGATAATATGCGGCATAACCGACTTATTAGCAGAATTGGGCCTCAGTATAGCTTGACAAGGAGCTTACTGTACGTACGTGGTATGTACATGTGTATAGTTTTCAGTTTTTTTTACATTTGCTATAAGAACATCTTCCCTTTCATGATTCTAAGTCATAGGTTAAGTAACTTATATAGGTTTCTATTCCCTTGTCAAATCGCAAAATTTACGATAATATGCGGCATAACCGACTTATTAACAGAATTGGGCCTCAGTATAGCTTGACAAGGAGCTTACTGTACGTACGTGGTATGTACATGTGTATAGTTTTCAGTTTTTTTTTACATTTGCTATAAGAACATCATCCCTTTCATGATTCTAGGTCATAGGAAGTAACTTATATAAGTTTCTATTCCCTTGTCAAATCGCAAAATTTGCGATAATATGCGGCATAACCGACTTATTAGCAGAATTGGGCCTCAGTATAGCTTGACAAGGAGCTTACTGTACGTACGTGGTATGTACATGTGTATAGTTTTCAGTTTTTTTTACATTTGCTATAAGAACATCATCCCTTTCATGATTCTAGGTCATAGGAAGTAACTTATATAAGTTTCTATTCCCTTGTCAAATCGCAAAATTTGCGATAATATGCGGCATAACCGTTCTCATCATTTGATCGTGTTGACTTAATAATGATTTTTTATAGGTAGCTGAAAGAGATAGTAGACGTACGGAACGGAACCCTAAAAAGGGTGGGTGTTCCTAAAAATTGTAATGATATTCTAAGAGATCCTTAAGACTATCAAACTGAACAACTTTCACAATGGTACAAGCCTGAAATTGTGGAAAAAATTAACTGAAAAATGTATAGGTATTTTTAAATCTTTTCACTACACTTGCTCGTAAAATAAACAAAAATGGATCTGATTTTACTGGTTTTAGATACATAAAGCAGCTCATAAAACACGCGTGTATTATAGCCGAGGCACGCATCACAGAGTCCGGCAATGCTGCACTTGCCGGCCGTGCCAGTAATGTACTATATTTTTTTATAAGCTAGAGGTAATATAAAGGACATCAACGAACTACATGATTTTTCAAACGATTATTTTCATACCATTATTTAGTTTTGTCTACAAATTGACAATGATTTGTGATATTTATTCCAAAAATTAAGTTTATTAAGTATTTTTTCTCATAAATGTGTTGAAATAGAATAGAAACCTATATAAGTTACTTAACCTATGACTTAGAATCATGAAAGGGAAGATGTTCTTATAGCAAATGTAAAAAAAACTGAAAACTATACACATGTACATACCACGTACGTACAGTAAGCTCCTTGTCAAGCTATACTGAGGCCCAATTCTGCTAATAAGTTACAGCCGAATCGAAACTAAACCGTTGCGATCGACCAATCGTAGCGCGTATATCGGCTGTAACTTATTAGCAGAACTGGGCCTCTGTTTGGACTGTTCTTACGTCGCTCGTAATAGTGGCGGGTTTCGCAGTGTAAATATAAAGCTTGAATGGGAACTTACTGTACTAATTGTTTGTACGGAACCCTCGGTGCACGAGTCCAGTTCCAACTCGCACTTGGCCGGTATTTTTGTAATGGGAAAAAATCTAAAGATCACGCTTTTCAATATTTTAAAACAGCTGTGAATCAGAAACTACAATAATAAATAACATAAAAGTTTTACCAATAGACGTGCATTTTTATTGTCTGGAAGATTGCATGAATACTTAGATTCTTTAATTTGTGCCCCCACTTTTCTAAAAACCGTTTCTCAGTAGCGTCTCTGTGCGTTGACACCGGGCTTGGAAATTGGAATATACTGGGTTAAACAATGTATCACCCATACATATCGTGGTAGAGGTCTATTCACTGCACACGTTTATATGTATATCGGAAAGCTATTATTACTATTTTCATACAAAAATAAAATAATAGTATAAAATTGTTAAAATGTACAACCCTGAATATGGGCGGATCTTAGGGCGGCACTTACCTACGTATCATAAAATATTTGGAGTGACAAATGTCTATCCTTTTGAATATGCCGCGTAGATTTGGACGAGATAAATTAGGCCATTTCCTTGACCCTAGTATGACTGTAAACAAACAACAGCTGGCGGATAGGGCTGCCACTAGTTTGTTTTGACATTTTCAAAAAATCGTTTAATCCAATAATATTGATTTTTATTAAAATAGAACAAAATTTGTTCACTATGATGTGTACATTCTAGTTCTTTCGGCTTGATACACCTTTTTAGGCTAATCCAGTATGTGTCACCGTTCGCTTCCTTATTTACTGGAGATAGAATTTTGACGTATTTCATATGGAGCTAATGTCAAATACCTATCGCTAGTAACCAAATCTACAGATAGAATATGAAAGCCTGAAATTTTTATAGAAACTTTAAAAGGGGTCGTCGCCTTAACAATTATTAGCTTCACAGTGAAGATAGCGCGTATCCAGCTTATATCTTATTGACACATTCAAACGGTTAGTTAGATATGTGTTTTAGTGCAAAAAAATATTTTAAATTCCATATGATAACAATCGCACTACAAGATATCTGTAGCGCGGATAGTAAACAATTTTCCTTTCAAAGTGCCTCAGTACCTACCCAATTTGTTTGTCTCGATCTTTTATCTACAAATTGTTATTGACTGGAACGATTACTTGCGATTATGCCGAAACGTTGTTGTGTGGTGACGTCACTAATTTACTCCCCTTTGCTTGTATTTTAAAAATACAATTTCATGCATTTGCTTTTTTAGTAAGAACAAAATAAAAATGCATTTTTCACGTGTTAAAAATAAAATAACTAGAAAGGAAACACATTATGAATTATTCTAATGAAAAAAATATATATTTAATAACCTGGGTTTCCATCTACCTCAGGAGTATTACTTACTATTTCAAAAAGAATTTCTAAAGTGGGTTCACAGTTAACCAAGCGATCGGTGTACGTACGTACGTACACCGATACAGTACACGTCATGTATATTTTCTTCTCCTTTTTGAAGAACCTAGGCTAAAAACATGTTGAATCTCTCTTCTTAGGGTTCCGTACCTCAAAAGGATAAAATAGAACCCTTATAGGATCACTTTGTTGTCCGTCTTTCAGTTGTCCTTCTGTCCGTCTGTCTGATAAGACCTTTTTCTCGGAAAGAGTAATGATTGCAAACTGAAATGTATATCAACGCGGGTCTACGGTCTCTTATTTATAATATAAACTCATATTTATAACTTAATTCAACGCGATCAAAGAATACGACCATTTATTTTATTTATTTATTATTGCACACACATACAATATGGGAAAACACATTTAAAACAATGAGCAAAAGGTACTGCATATTTCTGTTAGAAATTTCTTCCTGCAGACCCGAGTCAGTGACAGGTGATTTTAAAGGGTAAAACTTTGTGTGTACATACTTAAATATACATACCAAAAATTTTTACATAGATATTATATAAATAAATATAACTGAATAAAATACATAGCATATAAATAAGACTGTATTAAAATATAATTATATATATAAATATATACTTGTAACTGTTATACAATAATACATAATATACAGGTACATACACATATACACAAAATACATATGTCTAATATGATGGCTATTATGGTACGTTAGATACAGCGTGCGTAATCGAGTTCTACTAAGCCTGTCAGCAGAACGTAAAAAACTAAAACGTTCTCTAAGGTATTGCGGAATTTGCGATTTCACAAGGGAATCAAAACCTATAAGGTAGGTTCTTCCCGTTAACCAAGAATCATGAAATTTGAGTCCGATAATACTATAAATATGTACATAGTTTTGTGTAGATATGTACATAGTGTACGTAGTGATTTTAAATGGCTCAATAGAAATATAAACGCAAATATAAACGTATCTTTTCTATGACATTTTAATTCACACAGTGACGAGTTATATGATTTCTTTACTGAATTACTGTCGCCTGATATTTAAATAGGCAATCCAAGTACTCAACGTATCATGAATAGTGATGATTTCTTTACTGAATTACTGTCGCCTGATATTTAAATAAGCAATCCAAGTACTCAACGTATCATATTATTACGTATCATTGCTTTTTGTTAAGGCTTTGAAGCAATTAAGTGGATACTATTTTGGAAATATAAAAAATAATAAAATGATATAATGTTAAACATTTACTTAAATTTAAGAAATCAGGTACACGCGAGTACAACATGATCGATACGGTCAAAGTTTCAAAAATATGTACACATTGATCGACAGACTTTATTGATTTAACATTAAGGTATAGAGTTGGTAGAGTACCTACTTACTATACATATTTTTGTAACTTTGACCGTATCGATCGTTTTGTACTCGAGTGTATAAAACAGCAGATTTTTCTACATATTTTGTTCTTTTATTTGACACTTTGCATTTTCTTTTGAAAATCTTCTATATAAATAAAAATGAATCGCCGATTGAACGCGCATAACTTCCGAACTACTGCACCAAATTGGAAGAAGAAAATTTTAGAAAATCTAACAGATTTTTTTAATTTCATAGTTAATATGAAAAATGAACGAGATAGAAGATTGTGAGAGATGTTCAATATATTGACAAAACATTGACAGATTGACAAAATGACAGTACGAAGATCACCGGGTCAGCTTGTGAAATATATGTAATATCATCTTAACAATGTTTATAACATTGTTGTGTTCCATCATTTAGTTAGACGTAAGCCAGTTCCTCAGTTGTTGAGGAGTCCGGGTGCAGCTTGCTTCCACCTTCAGCCTTATCATCACCTACAATCAGGTGAAATGAAGGCCACGAGCTTCCCCGCAGTGTACCAAAGGTACATCACCGCACACTAGAATCATTGCAGAGATTTCTTTTTACGTCAATGTTTACGTTGATGACTTCTTCTCATCTACGGAGCTCCCAAAGCAAACTATGCATCGAGTCAATGTGCGGGTTTTTGGAATGATGGTTCACAGTGCTGGATTTACACATTTGCCGCCCCAAAGCTATACAATTTTTGCCGCCTCTACTGACCTCAAAAATTAGATAAATGTTCACAACAACGTTAGTTCCCTTTTTTCTTTTTTTTGCCGCCCCCCTAATTTTGCCGCCCTAGGCTTCAGCTTTTTCAGCTTCTATGGTAAATCCGGCACTGATGGTTCATCTATCTAAGACAATGCGTCCATTTTTATATTTTGATTTTCGTATGATGACTACGTACGTACGTAGTTACCTATTTGTGTGGATAAAATGCGAAATGCCAGAAATTTTACTTTCCGTTATTGATCATTATCACCAAGGGAGATTGCACAAAATAGTGCAGTGCAGTGTTGCTTAGTTTTTTCCCTAAGCTTTGACCTTTTCGATGTTGAATTGTTTCCATATGGTTTAAGCTTTGTGTTATAATTTCTTGATGGAAGTCCATGGTATCTTGTTATTAAAACACTAATTTCACTAGTTCCACTTAATTCTTTATTATTTATTTAACTTATTGCGACCGGTTTCGAGACATCATCGTTAGGCAATAAACAAATTTCATGGTGTTTTAATATGCCTCTTTAAAAAAATCTAAATAAATAATGCCTGCCTGTACTTAACCTGGTAACCAAAATAAAACATTCCGCTAGAGAATTTCGTTGAGATGAATCCACATAGAATAACAATGTTCACAGCAGTTTTAATCGCAAAATTGTAACTAATCACTAGATAATCATAATCACATATTTCTTTCGTCGGGCCGACACACGATACACACGTTACGGGCATTGCAAGCGGCAGTGCCGGCGCGGAGTTCGAAAATATAGGCCGCTTGAGCCATTTTCCTCTGCTTCCGCGAGTGCAAAACTTACTACGTACTAAATTCTGGAATCGATAGTTTGTAGGAACGCATTTGAAGTTGGAATTGATCGCCGGAAGTAAGCATTGCGGAAGTGCCCAATTTTTTCGGTAAGCACAATGCGAAATTGCTCCTTTCAATTTGTAATTAGATAGGTAGATAGGTACAATTTAATTATCAACTTGATTTTTGTGTATCTTGATTGAATAATAAAGTAAATTCGTTTTGTCCACATACATACATAATTCATATTTTTGACGTTTTAATAAGAAACTTCGATGGTTGTATTATCGATGTCAAGCGATGAGCTACACTGGAAAGTCATATAAATATTTGGAAAAGAAGTTACGTATAAAATAGAACAAAGTAACGTTTACAAAACGAAACGAAGTAATGTATAAAATAGAATAAAATAGTAATAGAATTAGATGATTGTTCGTTTTTTGACCTTATTCTTCATTTTTAGTGCATTTTTGAAGTTTGTTTTCATTTTATATAAAATATGTATTTTTATAAGTACACGTATTGCGATGTAAACCCCTTAAATAGCTTGATATAATACGACAAGCGCCCTAAAAGCGATATCAGTACTAGATTGGTTACCCTATCTAGGGACGAAAGGTCTTTCGCCTGAGAAAACATCTTGCTTTTTATTTGGAATTTAAGGAAAACAAAAACCCAATTTCATTTTATACCCTCCACAAAACAACCGAAGATCGAATTGCCGCTTTTCCGCATTTTTGAGTTTTTTTTTTAATCTACTAGCTAGTATTTTATGTCACTGAAGATGGTAAATATTTAACTCAACTCTATGTAAATTAAATAATAATTTAGTGAAAAATAAATTATAAGTATAAATTCATGTTAAAAAATTGTTGTTCCTTTTTTTGAGTAAATTTCATTAAAAGGTTTTATATAGATATGGCTGTAGCCCATTGAAAAATTCGACATTGCTGAATATTCAACATAAAAGTTTTTATTATCACATTTATTCAAAAATATCTAATTAGGTCCTCGTAAATAGGGTTTTTTATTCCTCAACAGGATCTAAAAGTGATTTGAATTTAGAATGTGGATATTGTCACCAAAAGTTCCAATCACCAAAGAGAGTTTTTACCATTGCCACTCGAAAAGGGACATTTGATTCATCGATAAAGTGAATATAACTCTGTTTAACTCACTGAGTGATTAAACATTTTGAATTTGGAACAAGCGCAAATTATAAAAAATATATAACGTGCTGAAATGCCTATATAGGCTAAATAGAAACATCACATTATTCTGCATTAAAAAAACCCGCCAATTTTAGTTAGTAGGTACTTTTTTATCTGTTATCGTATTTACTTTATATCATTGGAAAAATTTACATAATTATAATAAAATGAATTCCCCCCGTGATGAAAATTAGACAATGACTCCGGAATCATTTCATAGCTAATTTGTTGCCTCCAAAATCTCGAGAGTTGCTGAAAACGTACAATCAGCAGGCCAATTATGGATCCAGCTGCCGGCCACCGGACGATCGAAGCGATACGTCCGGTGTTGGAGGAGTGGGTAGGGCGCCGGCAGGGCAGTCTCTCGTTCCGCATGGTGCAGGTATTGACCGGACATGGTTGTTTCGATCACTACCTGCATCGGGTCGCGCGTCGGGAGGAAACGCCGCAGTGTCATCACTGCGACACTCCCGACGATACTGCCGAGCACACTCTGTTGGTGTGCCCGGCCTGGCGACGCCAGCGCAGCGAACTCAACGCTGCGCTGGGAGGCGGAGACCTCTCGCTGCCGAGCATGGTCGTGGCCATGCTCCGCGGCGAGGCGGAATGGGGGACTGTCGCCTCCTTCTGCGAGGACGTCATCTCGCAGAAGGAGGCCGCGGAGAGGGAGCGGGAGAATGATCCTCAAGCCGCTCCCATCCGCCGCAGACGGACAGGCAGGCGAAGGCGGGCATTCGCGCAAGCAATGCCCGTCTAATGACCCTGCCGTGGAGGCCTGCGTGCACGGTTGGCCCCGTGTACGCCGCCGTAAGGCCCTCCGTCTGGGGATTGCCCTGGTGTTCTCGGGCAATCCCCCCTTGGCGATAGCCCGACCAGCTAGGTCGGGCTAGCCCGGGCGCGTTGGTAGTGGTAGTCGCAGATTGGACCCTACCACGCGCGTCCATAAGGGCAGGAAGAACACCGGGGGGTTTAGTGGGTAGGCCTGGCACTCTGCCGGGAGAGCCACACACGCTCGTCGTCTAGCCAACGGCGAGTACGGTGCGTCACCCATTCCCCTCGTAAAAAAAAAAAAAAAAAAAAAGGCCAATTATGGATCTTTCATCGTATGACATGGTATAAATTTAAATGAAGTTATGAAATGCTGCATTTCGTATTACCGATCTCCAATGATATCATCATTATGGCATAATTTCAATGATGTCAACATTAAATAATGAACAAATGATCAAAAATCTGACCGGAAATCGTATTTTTCGTTTTGCACTATGATATCATATATCATTTGCAAAACCATGAGATCGGTAATAGGCCCTCAGGTTCTGCGACTGGAAAACCACGAAAGGCGCCAATTCTTTCTCGAAGTCCGTATTTCTTAACCATGTACCTATTTCAAAAGCCAACACAATCTTCTAATGTATAAATTACGCTTTGTTTTCCTTTTACCGATTAATTAATAAAATACCTATGACAACTATAAATAAGAACCTAGTGTACTAATATTCCTCGCAGTCGATGGTAAAAAATTAGAGCACATAACTCGTGAAAAAATTATTATATCTCGGTCCTTGTAGCACTCGCTCCGCTCAGGAATCTATTCTAGAATCCTTCACTGCTCTCGGGATTCAACTTATTCCCTCGCTCCGCTCTGGATTCAAAACAACACTCTTGCCTTAAAAATACTTCTATGCTCCCTTGGTAAACAATCTACGATTTTTCAATATTTTGACAGTAAGGAAAATCGTTTTCCTGGGAGGGAAATACGTATACTGTTTTCGTCCCACTATTCAAAAAACTTCGAGTGTTATTTCGAAGCATGAGAAATGAAAAGAATTATTCTCTTATTTTGCATCAATTAGATCTTGGATAAAATAGGAATTAGGTTTTACAGTGTATGTCGCAATAAAGTTCTCTTCTGAAAAATAAATTATTAACTTTAGTCACGCACGACTAAGATACATGTGTTGGAAAGCAATCAAGTAAGTAGATTATATTTTTCATATATCGATAATTGTTTTCTGTATTGTTTAAAAAGGTACACGAGACTTCAAACGAGTAAAATGTTTTTACATTTCATATGATACGAGAGGGTAGCATTTTAGCAGTCATTCATCGTACTAGAAAAAAAACAGGTATAAGTTGGGACATTAGACAACTGCGAAATTAATAATGTTGCCTGTGAAATTTCACATGTGAAATAATATGAAAAATTCATAATTTCATTGAAGGGAAATGTATGAAAAGTAGCCAGCATTTCCACACCTAATCCTAACTATGATTCAAAATTTTCTGAGTTAAGGAAATAAATATATAAACTGAAACGTGAGACCCCTAGTGTCGTAATGTCATTCATCTAAGTATTAAGATTCGATAAAAATAATTAAGATACGAGAATTGTGATGTGATGCGATATTTGATAGCGAAATTGATTTTATTGATATTTTATTAGATATGTTTGGAACGACAGGCGTGCGATTGATAAGTTTTGTAGATCACCACCATCAATAATTTTGTAGCAACCAAAATGTTAAAATTATGCCGGAATTACTTTATCCAATGTACCTATAACTAATCATTCAAATTGAATTCCGACCACACTTACACACACTATGATTGCTTAAAATCTTATGATATCTTCTAAATATAAAATTCTCTTGTCACAGTGTTTGTTACCAAACTCCTCCGAAGCGGCTTAACCGATCTTTATGATTTTTTTTGTGTATATTCGGTAGGTCTGAGAATAGGTAGTAAACTATTTTTTATACCCCTAGGAGATTATTATGGCGAAACGTAGTTCGCGGACATAGCTAGTCTTCTAATATATACAATTCTCGTGACACAGTGTTTGTTACCAAACTCCTCCGAAACGGCTTGCCCGATTTCTATGAAATTTATTGTGTATATTTGGTAGGTCTGAGAATAGGTCGTAATAAGCTTTTTTAAAAATCCTTCCGCGGGCGCCTGCATAAGCCAACGAACCCCTGTACCGAATGTCATGCTTCGAGCTTGAGTAGTTTGGGCTTTACGTTTATTGATACCTCAGTCAGTCACTCACCAAAGACTTTATTTATAAATGCAGATTGTGTGTTAATTTAAATGTATGTTTGTATATGTGTATATAATATTGTGGTTTGTACTTTTTTAATTTTAATTAGTAGGTACCTATTTAGTTATAATACTCGTAAATAGTTTACGCGCTTTTGTTTCCCACAACTTGTGAGTATGACGGAGCGATAGTTTTATCTTATAATTATAATTAAGATAGTATTATCTTTCCGTCATACACCGGGTTTTAATCCCTCTAGGGGATAACCCCAGATATAGAGGCAATCTCCAGATAGAGAAGTTACTCGCATAATCACGCATATCAGGTGGGTTATTGTCTAAGAAAAATCTATCACGATCGCTTATAATTTAACGGCCATTGCGCCGTGAACATAAGACTCTGTGCCGGCTTCCTATTATAAAGGAGTAATGGATGGACTGCGACTGTTAATTTGTAAGCGAACGCGATAGATATTTTTGACAATAACGCCCCCATGAGCCACCCTAGGACGCAGGTCGCATCTAGGGCGGTCATAAAAAGGCGAACTGTATTAGGCCCGGCTTCTACCGCCGTCTGCGTCAGAGCGGAACGGCTTGAAGGTCGTTTTTCCACTCCCTCTCCGCTGCCTGCTGCGGTATTATATCCTCGCAGAGAGAGGCGAGCTCCTATTCCATCCCACTAGACTAGCCAGATCTTTCATACGGTCATACTGACAGCAAGAGGTCGCCGCTTCCTTTCCACGGCATATGTTCAGCATACAGAATACTATTTTATGTCATAATTATGTTCACTTGGAGGCTCACTTACTCTAGTGAAAT
The DNA here is from genome assembly GCA_963935595.1 of Schoenobius gigantellus. Lineage (NCBI taxonomy): Eukaryota > Metazoa > Arthropoda > Insecta > Lepidoptera > Crambidae > Schoenobius > Schoenobius gigantellus. The sequence continues at coordinate 4,412,268 of OZ012555.1, read as the reverse complement.
TGAGCCATAATCCACCACTGAGTATTGAAGTGTAAAGGTATCCTGATCACCACATGAAATACATCTAGCTTTCCTAAAACTATAGAGAAGGAGTAGACAAACCCATCGTGTATGTGTTGGTAATGATAGCATATGTCATGATCACGTGACTCATACCTTTGAAGTACATTTACTACAGATAATAAAATACTAATACTGCTTAATAACAGTTAACGAACGACATCAGGTTAGGCCCAAGTTAATGCATACCCTCAGGAACAAGGTCTATACATAGACGTTTTATCGTAGTGTCCGGTAAATAATAAATGAACATTGTACATAATGAGTTAACCTACTGTTAAAATTTCTCTCATTATGAGTTTTTAATTGGTATTTACATAGCAAAATACCAATTTATAAATGTCTTCATCATGGTAACTATTACCATGTCTTCATGGTCAAGGAACTAATTCTCAACATATCTAATTAGGTCGAGGGATACTATAAGTCATACCTATATAGACCTAGGTATGTTGGTAGATAATAACACAACGGCCTTTGTATTGTTTGCTTTTGATTATGCATCATGAACATTGATAATTTAATTTATTAAAACTTGGAAATGAATGTATGAGTAGGTATTATACTAATAATGAAATTAAAATATTAATAGATAGGTAAATCTTAAAATTTTATTTGTGTTTATTTTTTATTGCGAAAACATTTGAAAGGCAATAGCGATTATATCGCATGCAGCCATATCACTGTGTAATTATTCTTTATTTATAAAACCCCATCTTCATTGAGCACCTGTCTTTAAATTTTATGTCAACAAGGCGAGAGCTATTGTGAAAATTCTACACGCCTTTTGCATGAGAGGACATAAATTAACAAACATCATACAATATAACATGCAGTTTAAACCACGTGTGGCTGTAAAATAAATGATTACGGAAGCGTGCAATTATTGTCAGTACGTAAACATTACCAGACAGTCGCTTTGCCTCGTCAAGGGGCAAATCGTTTATCATCATTACCACATGTGCATGTTGTTATTTAAATCATCCATATTCAATTCTAGACAAACTTTCACGGCATTTTTCTATGAAATTGCCGATTTGTGCGAATAATTAACATGTCGAACGACCAACATGTTTTTGTAGTTGTAAAACTGTTCTCATACTAGGTACTTACCTAGTACGTTAACGTTATATAAGTTACAACCCACCGTAAAAGTAAGTTTTTTATATTTCATACTGAAAAATATGGTCTTAGAAAAGAAACCTTTTCATAGATTTGTATCTCCATATCTTACCCATCATTTCTAACTTTAGACTGCCAGATTACGTTTGTTGTAAATCCCCGCTTTTTTTGTTACACCTACCCGGGTCCCCGGCAATTCGCCCTCTTTGCCTGATTGGATATAAATGATCAATACGGTATTAATAGGAAAGCTAATGGACAATCAGTTTAAAACCCGATACCTTACTGAAGGTTACATCCATAAAGTACCAACATTATATCAATATATATAGACGTCAGACTATTACCTATTTTGCGTTGCGTTTCGCGTTGTTGACATAATAATTAGTTGTTTGTGAATAAAATATCACAAACAACCTATCTAGCTCAAATAATAGGTAGTACTTATTTTAAAAAGTAGCAGATAGGGTATTGCAGGTAGTGTTGTAGTATGCAAATAAAAATGTATATATCTATCTAGATACGTCATGAGCACGCGCCTAGTGAGGACATGTAAAGGTACGTTCTATCAGGATACAGGATGTTTATTCTTCAGACTGCGGCGAGATAATCGTACAGAGCGAGAAGTAGTATGTAGTGTTAATTGTAGAAAGACTATAAAATGCAGTCTGGTGTGTTTGATGTTTACGTGTTAGATGTTCCAAATATAATTCAAAATGAGTCGCAAGGGATGTCATTTACATGTTACTGCATGTGTTCGGAACACTTTTTTTATTAAATACTAATACCAAAACCCTATACCTGGCCAAACCACCCTCCAGCACCTTCTACCCCCATAGAGGCACGATCAGGATCGGCGCTAGCCATTCCCCGCGCGCGCCCCCTGGAGACAGGCCCGACGGTGAGCCAGCCACGCTGACCCAAGTGCCGAGGCTACTCTACGGAGGGGTCGCCAAGTAGGGCATACATACCCCTTAAGCCAACCTCGATGTCCATCTTATCCATAGTCAGGGCGATCCAAATAGGCAACCCCAATTCTCCAGACCAGCCCAGGTCAGGAACGGGACGGGTATAATTACGCCTGTGGGGGATTACCTTGGACAAGAGGGTAATTTCCATACGAAGGGGGGGGCTTTAATCGCGCGCATCAGGGTACCCCACCCTTGCGCGCAGGCCACATCTAGGTCATGGAAGGTGGATTTAGTAGGGAAGTAGAGCTAGTGGATTTAGTAAATGAAACCTGGGGTTGATTCATATCGATTGAAGAGTAAATACGATCATCTTTCCTGCAGATCAGACGATCTTTCTATGGCTGGTATTAAATTCACTAAAAAGATTTCATTCACTAAAAAGATAAAAATTAAACAATATTTTATAAAAATTTAAAACCGACTTCAAAAACACTGAAAAGTTAAAAATAATATAAGAATAGTTACAGACACATTACACTTCTATATTGAAGTCGGTGCCAAACGTTGATCTCCTAGAAAGTCTTAAAATTGTCATTCAAGATCAGGTCAGGTCAGGTCAAGTCCAAAAGTTAAGGATCCTTCCATCATCAGCTCGGTTCATGACTACCAGACGCAAATACGTGAATAGCTTCGGGAAAAAAATATATTACAAAAAATAAAAACCGACTTCAAAAACACTGAAAAGTTAAAAATAATATAAGAATAAGTAGGTACAGACATCACACTTCGATATTGAAGTCGGTGCCAAACGATGATCTCCTAGAAAGTCTTAAAATTTTATTTTATTTTTTGTAAAATATTTTTTATTTTTAACCTTTTAGTGATTGAAATCTTTTTAGTGAAAGAATAGAATATTCCCTCGATTTTCATGGGATCCCATCATCAAATCCTGACTTTGGTGTATACTCTATCGAATACAACAAAAAAATTGAAAATCGCGTAACATACACACAAAACACGTTGGAAACACCTTAAAATTTAAGGGTTTTCCTCGATTTTCATGGGATCCCATCATCAGATCCTGACTTTGGTGACCATGGGACCACCCTTGAAGTATACTCTATCGAACACAAAAAGAATTTTGAAAATCAGTCTGCAATTGGCGGAGTAATCGCGTAACATACACCCAAAAAAACAACAACATACGCGACTCATCGAATTGATAACCTGCTCCTTTTTTGAAGTCGGTTAAAAAGATCATTGCCGATGTTAACGACGTAAAATCATTGGGTTGAAATTACAGACTGGCCGTAAAAAATTGAAAGAATGGATGCTTTTGGGTTTCACACTTATTTTCGAAAGAAATTTTTGCGAAGCCCATTTCTACAACGCCATATATGTATAATCAACTATTTAAAAAACTGATGGGATGGAAACATATATACTGTATGATTTGCTTTTCTATATAGTCAGAAAATAAATATGTTTTAAGAGTGCTAATGCTTGTTGACTCTTCCTAAGCTTCTTCTATGCCTGTAGATATTATCGGTACTTACTCAATTTCCATCCTACGCCAATAGGTATTTGAAGGAACGAGTAAGACATTTCCATAACTGAGGTAAAGACATTATTGAATGTTACTGTAACGAATAGTGAGAAAAATATAAAAAGAAGCCGAAATGGAAATCCGCCAAAATCTGAATAACAAATTAGTAGAAAGAATCCTCTATATAAAAACATTGCAGAAACAGAGACAACATTCGTTGTTCAAATCCTTAGAAAAATAAACAAAAACTATTTTGTAATATTTCAGAGAATACTCACACGAAGTTGTAAAAATTTTATGTCTATGATTAAATCAACTGACGCCAGACTGTTTCGAGATGCGATAAACTATCTGCTAATCTATCAGTTTGCCGTCAGCAAATATATATATGTTAAGTGTGATTTTAAATTAGATTGTACACAGGTAAGTAGGTTAGGTACTTACACCAGTAATTATAATCACTTACACCAGTAATTATAATCACTTACACAATTGACAAAAAAACACTGAAAACTTTACACCATTGAATGATTCCCAAAGTGGTCCAGGTGGACCCCCAAAAGTCCACCTGGACGGGGGTCTACGAGATTTTATCTGGTTTTGATAGTGAAGAACTAAAATGATGGCATGCTTAATTGTTACTTGTAAAAAATTGCATATTCAATTAGTTATAGCACGCAATCAATTCATTAACCGACTTCGAAAAAAGGAGGTACTCAATTCGACCGTATATGTGCTTGTTTTTTTTTATGCTTGTTCGCGGATAACTTCGTCGTTTATGAACCGATTTTGATGATTCTTTTTGTATTCGATAGAGGATTCTCCAAGGGTGGTCCCATGGTCACCAAATTTAGGATCTGATAATGAAATCCCATAAAAATCGAGGAAAATCATTAAATTTTTTACGTGTGTCAACGTGTTTTGTGTATATGTTACGCGATTACTCCGCCAATTGTTGACCGATTTTCAAAATTCTTTTTGTATTCGATAGAGTATACTGCTGGGATGGTCTCAAGGTCACCAAAGTCAGGATCTGATGATGGGATCTCATGAAAAGCGAGGGAAACCCGGTGAGCTGGTATTACACTAAAAATACTTCATTCACTAAAAATTTACAAACTTTAAGACTTTCTAGGAGATCATCGTTTGGCACCGACTTCAATATAGAAGTGTGATGTTGTCTGTACCTATTCATATATTATTTTTAACTTTTCAGTGTTTTTGAAGTCGGTTTTTATTTTTTGTAAAATATTTTTAATTAACCAATCAAAATTGTCACTTGTTTCCTAAACTGTTAATTAGTGGTTGGAACTCAGTCGAAATGCAAATTTCCATAGTTACGTAGATCTACTTAATCTTCACATTTTTGTCGAGTTTTGTGAATATGGTAGACATGTACCTAATGAACCAGCAATATTTTGAAAGTGGTCTATGAGAAAAAAAAAGATTGGGAACCTCTGCTTTCCGCGAATAATTTTTTTTTGTCTACACTTTTTATTTTATAGGTTAATAAGCGAAGCTTTTCAGGCTAAAAGTGAAATACCTACAGATTTCATATTTCCCTTTCCTTTTTAGGGTTCCGTAGTAAACAAGAAACCCTTATAGTTTCGCCATGTCTGTCTGTCTGTCTGTCCGCGCTTTTACTCAGAGACTATTAGTACTAGAAAGCTGCCAAAAAAGTGGTTGGAAAAAAAAATTTTTAGGGTAGCTCCCATACAAGTAAAGTGGGAGTAAATTTTTTTTTCTCAACTAACCCATCGTGAACACCATTTTTCGATTTAGGGATCCGTTTCTTCCGTAAAGGAAAACTATCAGAGTTGAAGTACTAAGTACAAACTAAAAAGTTATAGACGACTAACTTATAAAATGTACTCGGAAAAGTAAAATTTACTTGAAAATTAGTACTGAATATAAATTTACGAACCACGTGAAGTTAAGGAAATATAAAATCATTGCAGCTTTAATAATAATGCCTAATTTAATAGCAACGTATTTAGTAATCTGTGGCAACGTGTTATGAGGCAAAGTTGGTATTTGCAACTACGGAACCCTACACTGCGCGTGGCCCGACACACACTTGGCCAGTTTTTTTCATTGTATGCTCTAAAATGCGTTGAAGTATCGAAATAACAATTTTCTCTCTGAATTTATTGAATGTTTTCGATTCAATTGTATCTGGAATATTTCAGATTATTCAATCGATTTATAAAATATCTTGTATATGTTACTTGCCGATAGTGATGTTTTGCTCGGCTTGACACATGCTATGCTGCGAGTACATTGACTCTACCTAATCCTGCTTATCGCTTTGCCGTAGCCAATATTAATGTTATTTATTGGCACTTGTATCATGTAGGACTTGCTTACGTTGTTTTACCGCGATCCGAAGTCGAAGATAGCGCAGTTTGCAGGAACAGGCAATTTGTAGAGCTTCTCAACTGTCTATACATTGAAAAATCTCGAGATACGAGTATTTACCTATTTCTGCCGCAAATTAGCGGTGCTTGCAATGCCGTGTTCAGTATAGATAGATCTTTACAGGGACTTATTGACGTCAAGCAAATTACATGAATTTAATTAAAATGTTTAATAAAAAATGTAAGAAACTAAGATAAGCAATATATCATTAAAACCTTTTATGTACGGTGTATGTACATAAAAGGTTTTAATGATATCCAATCATAATTAAGATGTACATTCTCACTTACTGTTAAAAGAAATGGGACACCGTCACTTATACCCTGTATATAAAAATGCCTGTCGGAGTATTTGGACCAGTTACTCAAATCAAATACATTTATTCAACAATCGCAAAGTGTACGTTACTTAACGTCAAATTGTCACATTTTTGTCAATCCCAAGCAGTACTGGGTACTGTAACTTGAATGAATGAATTCTTTATTCCTTAAGATTGAGATATACAAATAAGAAATATTATGCACAAACAAATGGCGGCCTTATTGCCAAAGCAGCAATCTCTACCAGGCAACCGATGGGTGGAGGAAAGTTTGATCTGTAGAAATATCGTGACGGAAAACTTGACATCGTATGTCTCAAGTTGGCAACGTACATTAGGGTTTTTGTAGAAGCTGTAGATTTAATTTTGTGTCAGGGTAATCACGTGTACTAAGGGTGAGTTACCCTCAGCCCCCTAACCATGATCGCTCAAAACAATATTAAAACCGCGCTGTGAGCGGGATGGCGCTATACGCAGCAAGAGCGGTGTCTCTGTTTCGATATAGTTTTATTTAACCTAGCTATAAGCGATCATAGTAAGGCCCCAGGAGGGCCTCTTGTTTTCCAGCTGAGTTGTATAAAAATGCTGAGTTTTATCACAAATGTAAATTGTGAGAGGTAATATTAACTAAGTTCTTTAGTTTGTTCTTAATGAACTCTCCCTCTCCATTTAAAGGAGTAGGATAAAGGAGTAGGATAAAGAGTGTTAAAATTCTTCATAATTTCTCCACTTCATAATTTCTCCACGTTAAATTATATTCGGTGGCGCTCGAGCGTCGAGAGCGTCGGTGGCGCTGTGGACTCGGTACTTGCCTTCCAATCGGGAGGTCCGGGTTCGAGACCGCCAAGTACCACTGTGTTTTTCGTTTTCGAATTTCATATGTACATTTGTCTGACGCTCCTACGGTGAAGGAAAACATCGTGAGGAAACCTGCATACATCTGCGAAGAAATTCAATGGTGTATGTGAAGTCGACCAATCCGCATTGGGCCAGCGTGGTTGACTAAGGCCTAATCACCCTAACATAGGGTAGGCTCGAGAACCTCGGTGGGGACGTATATGAGCTGTAATGATAATGATGATGATGAAATTATATTCTGGTGTTTCAGTGTGCTGCACGCAATGTCTGATTTTTTGAGTCGGCCGTGTGCATTCGCACTAAAAAATGTAACCCGAGTGTGACAAAAAAATTAATAACGTATAAATAATTATTGTTACCATAACTAAATAAGAAAAAATATGAAAGCAATACAAAATGTACACGTGTACCGATGGTAGGTAAGTAATTAAGTTTTCTTTCATCAGCCAAAGCAATAAAGATAGCGAAAACAATACCTTGTATGACTGATAAGCAAGGTCAGGTCGTCACCGGTTCACTTTCATATAAAGATATTATATGAATTTATTGCATGATTGTTTTTATACGATCCGTAATAAACTTTTCGTTACACTCAATTAATTCTGCCCGCAATATGCTTCGCTGCCCACAGCTACTACACATGAAAAGGCACCTATGTTACCTGGGTTTTTTGTTTGCTGCTTACCAGTATTTTTTTTTATTTTTCCCCATCGAAATGCTATACTTTCTTAGTGAAAACAATACAGAGCATCAAGCGAACGATTCCAAGAGTCCCACTAAAATACAATATGTAATTTTAGCGTGATTCCTGAAAAAACGAAATTTCAACCCCATTTTCACTCCGATAAGGGTTGATTTTTCAAAAATGCTAAAACAAGTAAGTAAGTTTCGATCTTCTAACTTTAATAATAGCGATTTTTTTATCCTTAATAAAATCTCTAAAGGTCAAACTAAAAATCCTTTCATATTAGAAATTTACGTCATAATAAAAGTGCATCTAACATGAGAAATCAGTTAGTTATTCAGGTCATGCTATTTAACGGTAATAAAAAAAGTGTGTCATTTTGTTTACATTTCGCCATAGGATTAGGACAATATCTCGTCTCAAAACAAACTTAAGCATTATTAAAAAATTTACAACGATCGAGAGCAAGTGAAAGATCCGAGACGTTATCCAGATAAAAAGTACTATATCATCGTAATCTTGAGATTTGTTGAAGTGCCGATTTTGCAATTGTTTTCTTTTGAAATGGTGTCGTGTTGTTTTTAAACGGAGAGGAATACTTTATTAAATAAAAAATTGCTACTTGGCACTTTGTTATAGTAGATTTAAAGCTATGTTGGGTTCTGGCTATGGGTCAAACTTGCTGACGCCTCTAGGCGTGGCAGTGTACGGACCAGTGCCAGTGCTAGCTGGGGTCACAGTGTCTGGAATTGCACAGTGCACAACTAGCATGGACAGTGCTGTTTTAGGTCCTAGGCGTGGTTATTATAGAGAAAATAAGGTATGATTTTTAATTGTATTGTACTTTAATACTATTATTTACGCAAACGACTCTGGTACAGAGTCTCCCTCTGTCATTTACGTATTAACATTATATTCAAAATATTGTTTATTTATTTACCATCGGGAATAATACATGTAACTATTCATAAATCAGTCAATATCTTTATCCAACATTGGCCTTTACATGCGCTTATTGATGTCAAAAAGAATTGAAAAAATCTAATTAGAAGATTATCATTTATCTGCACATCTCGAGATGCTTGCTAATGTAAGTAAATGGCAAAAAATATCGACTCTACATTTCTACAGTAAAATACTACACAAATAGTATTTTTATTTTTAGAACTTGTAATCATCAATAGAGCACTTGAAAATCAACTCTGTAAATGGGGATTTAAAAGAGGAGATAGACAAGCAGACCTTCCGAGATTTTTATCTGTTCCCCTCGCGAAGACTCTCCCATTTCCGGTCAGGTGTAGACTACACAGTACACTACACTGTATGTAGAGTCAATTTTTTTTTGTGATCTACTTATATCTGCGGACATCTTGGGATGTGCAGATAAATAATAATGTTTTATAAAGTTAAAGATATTTGATTGACTGCTTGATTAATACATGTTTTCAAATAGCAACTTCACATAGGTATGCATATTATTTAGAGATCTTTATTCATCTAAATACGAAGTGTATGTAAGCAAACGTCTAAATTCAAAGTGTAAGCATTGATATGCTAACATACCCTTTGAATTTAGACGAAAAAGCATCGCTAAACAATACGTGTGTTACATATAGTTTAACGTTCAGATACATTGATTTACTACCAAACGTAGATAACGCATGAACGTTCGAAAAGTGGGCCGGTGAAGAACTGCCCAATCGGGCCTCGTGCAGTTCTTTTCCATGCGTTGGAGCGACAACGCGATAAGCAATTTTGAGCATTATGTTTGAGAATATAAAGTTGATATTTTCTTGTAGCAATTACTAAAACGTCAAGTTTAATGTGGCTAGGTATGAAATGATGTAACTGCACACGGTTGTACTTCAAATAGTTGCCGTAATAATAAAGAATAAGGTTGAATTCGATAAATACGGTACTTTCTTTATGGTAATTTTAATTCGGGTGTGCATATTCAACTACCGATTTAACAGCGTACAAATGTATAGTCGATTAGGTGACAGATTTCAAGTGCGTTTTTGTATGAAGTGCTCTATCTACGTTTGTAGTAAATAGATGTTCAGATATTACTATATCTTCTTTACTCAAAATAAATAATAATGGAATGATATAGGTACGATATTATATTATCATTATCACTTTATCCCATGACAGTATAAAATACTGTTATGGGATATAAATACTGTTATGCAATAGTTACTCGTATCAAGGATCTTCGTCTATGCTCGTATATAATAATAAGGGTCTTTAAAAGTCGAAGGTCAATGTTACAAAACGAGGCTAAATAATTATGTACTGTTGCATACAGTACCTATACTTATCCACGATATCTAGAACTTTATTTCATAAATAAAAATACAGGCATTTAACAATAATAAATTTCTCACATGTTCGCGCCGATAGAGCAATTGACATTCAAAGCAAAATCGCAAAGCCCGCGCTTTATTTTTTAAAGTGAAACTTTTTTTAATATCTTGCATTAAATATAGACAATTCTGAAAAAAAAAACTTCAACCGCGTTCAAGTGTTAGTAGGTAAGCTAACCTAAAAAAATATATAAAAAAAAATTCTGAGAAAAGTCTGAAAAAAATACATTCTTACCTATATCTACTCTGAAACCCAAGAAACCTACAATCTGAGAGTCATTGATAAAAAGTAAAATAAGCACCTATTGGGTCGCAAATAATAATATCATCGAAATGTATTGCGAATACCGAAACAATATCTCCCGTGCGTGTCTGTGTTTTCTACAAATATTACCATAATAATATAATTATCATTGGACCGCGCGGAGTATTTGTTTACTTTTGCACAGTGCGGGGAATGTCATTTGAAAAACAAATTCCTTTGTTGATTAAAGTGTATCCAATGTTATGATTTGCTTTCTTGTGTTTGTTTGTCCAAACTACAGAACAGATAAAACAGAGACAGCAAGATACAGCTTTGACGGACTATTTGGTACCAACCGCATGTAAGCAAAGATTAGCACAGATAACCTGCAGGGTCTGATTAGCACAAAAACCTGCAGGGTCTGCACAGAGACGGGCGCGTTGATAGGTGGTAGTCGCAGTGTGGACCCTACCCTACCACGCGCGCCTATAAGGGCAGGGAAAACACCAGGGGTTTTAGTGGGTAGACCTGGCACTCTGCCGGGAAGGCCCCACACACGCTTGTCGTCTAGCCAACGTAGAGTACGGTGCGATCACGCATACACCTCGAAAAAAAAGGGTCTACAAAGAGGAACAGGATAGCATACGACGCCTATTGTGTCTATGCGATTCTTTATAGCTGTCACGAAAATGAGTCTTTTTCAGATTTGATATCTCCAACCTGAAGACTTTAACACTTTACTATCCGGCAAAATTGTAAAACTTATGAATGAACTCAGTCGAACATTATACTGGCATACAATATGACACAAAATTTACTTTAAACTGATCAAGAGAGTCCTCGTTTTATGTTGTGGTTTGAGTAATTCATAATGAATCCAGCAGGCAAAAAAACATGTTAATTTTTTACTTGCTTGTGTAGGTGTGCATACCATGAAAACGATTTTTTTCATGCGAGCGACAATTATAAATTCTTTGTTAGTAAATTAATAATGCATAACTACAATTTTAAGCGGGGAAGCTCAGCCCAAAGATAGAACTTGAAACATAAGTTCTAATGTAAAGGAGTCATAAGTTTCGCATAATCCGGAGACATTATAATTACGAGTGTAGGCAGGCTCTAATTAAATTTTAAAGATGTGTCATCGAATACGACATTGATAGCGAGATACTATGCAAACTAAGTGTAATTATGTGAACACTCGCGAACTTGTTAGCTCGTTTGCATATTGTACTAGTTAACAATGTCAAGGCACGTCAAGGGGACAGGTGCGTCGGTCAATGTCAAGTACTAATGGTATTATATGGCTATTCACTAATATCTGTTAGGAGCTTGGTGGTGCATTATCGGCATTAACGCGTGCGCTCAGCGACCGATTGCTAAGGTTAAGCAACGTTGGCTGTGGTCAGTCCTGTGATGGGTGACCAAAATGTGAACCATCTTTAGCTCCTCCGTGCTTCGGAAGGCTCGTTAAACAGTGAGTGCTGCTAGTTATTGTATACTCTTTGTGTCCTGCGCCTGATCTCGCCCCGGTCGTGTCGACTAACCGTTCCAGCGGACTATGCGAGTGAAGGAACTGCACTTGCGTTTGCGCAGATGGCTATAGTCTCTGTTGAGTTTGGCCGCCGTGACCGAATATCGGTTAGGGGATTATGCACTATTCTATTGCACAAACTGCAGATTCCAGTTCATGTTTTCCTAACAACACGATGAAAGCGAGTTGTAAGTTTAATAGTCATAAATATGTTTCTAGCAATCCATCAAAGTCAAAATCAAAATATTCTTTACTCCGATCGCGGCTTATTTTTTTCTGCATATGCCGTAGAACTAAGTCTGCTTGCCAAAGACCCAATATGTGGATCCCACTGCAAACTTGAATCTAGTGTAATAGGTATCCAAAAATTTAGTAAAATCGATGAATTCAACAATCACATTGCGTATAGCTGTGTGTGTGCTTACACCTAGTAATCAAAATTATTGTGAGCCACACCGTTGTCCCTGTGAAGTGACGTGGATCAGTATGGTCACCACGGGCTTGCCGGTTCACGAAGCGTCGGACGTGTCTACCGCCATGGCACTATCAACGACCTATTTCGCCGAGCACTCATCTCTGCTTCTGTACCAGCGATTTTAGATCCTATACTGGGCTGTGCAGAGAAAATGGGAAAAGACTAGGTGGGGTGACCTTAATCCCCTGGTCCCTGGGCCAAGCACTAGTGTGGGATGCCATTTATGTTGACGCTGGGGAGGACCAGGCCGAGGGCTTAGGGGGCTTAGCAGACAGCCTTAAGGAGGGAAGCTTAAAGTGGTCCTTGAAACCCCATAGGCGATCCAGTACCAGACCGAGATACTTTATCGAGCTCTCGATCTGGACTTGGACACCCTCCACCCGGACACGAAACCCCGCCGGGGGTCTGCAGCGACGCGACGGCCGGAACGTCATGGCCATCGTTTTGTTGAAGACCACGTCCAGTCCGAGGAGACGGATGCGCCCGACGACCATCGTCGTACCGACCGACGCCAGGTGGACCGCCTCCTCATACGTGCGCCCCTTTGCCGCGACAAGGGTGTCGTCGGCGAAGCAGACAACCTCCATGTTCGGTAGGAGGTTGCCCCGCAGAACCCAATTCTACCCCAGGTTCCAGAGCCTATTGAAAGGGGTTAGAGCGGACGAAAAGTTGTAACTAGCGCGGAGGCTCTGAACGAGTTCACTGTGCGACGGCCGCATGTAGCTGCTATCGGCGTGCCACGCACTTGCACCTTGACACTTAAAGTTATTGTAATTTTTGTAATTATTGTCGAATAATGCTATGTACTTATACTGCGCCATCGAAATCTTAAACAAAAAAAATCACGTAGTTTACGGAACAATACTAAAACTTTGCATATGCGATATAATCTGGAGTATCTAAGATCGATCTTTTATATAGGTACTTATTTTCCCTCTTTTTTTGTGTATCCGAATAACAACATTTTTATTCAGTGTTGAATTTATTGAGCATTTTTATAGAGAATGCAATGTCATAAATATAAAATCTGCAAGTTTGCTTTATTCTTAACCAATTTACAAGAAATCTGTAAATATTTCTAAATTGGATGTTGAAATTAGTTATTAACAGTGAAGTCTACTTTGGCTTAACAAGGTAAGGTAGGTACTTATAACATAGAGCTCGGTTGGTGCCATTGGTGGCCTAGTGGGCTCGATTCCAGCCCAAGAGACGAACCCTGCGTTCCGTAAAACGATAAAAGTGATAACATCGCGAATCCGACCAAAGTCACAACATAACCTACCTACTGATTCAATAGCCCCCTTATATTTTGTGTTGTGACGATCTAATTTGGTCGGATTCGCGATTTTATCGCAATTCGGAACGCACTAGAAAAGTAATCGATTCAGAATTCGTAATCTGTGGCTTATCTGTATTGCCTATGGTAAAGCTATAGTTGCAGTTATAGAATAGTGAACTTTATTACGTTAAAAATAAAGACTATTTTGATTGCTTTATTTATCATAGCGTAGTGGTTGGAGTCCAATCCAATCGCATATCGCATCCGCAGTAACGTAATGTCAAAGTCAACAAACGTCAACAAAAGATGAAAAACAAAACCAAAACAAAACAGTGCCTTGATCAAAGAGTATTATGGCCTTGATTTTCCGTGATAGAGAATTTAGTTTCAGTTATTTTTTAATAAAATCCTTTTGAATCCGTCCAAAATGAGATCTTCTTTGTACCGAAACCGAACGGGAAGTGATCCGGAAAGGGAACCACTGTTGCCAGCTATTCCTTTCAACAATCATGTATCTACATCATACACGGAACAGGTGGTTTTCAAACTTTTTACGCATAAAATATAAGTACTTTTGAAAAATAATAACATTACGCTATCGCTAATATGTTGTTCTTTAAAACTTAAAAACAGGATGCGATACTGCCAGCTGCGGTGGGATTATAGTTTATTTTCATCAAGATGAATATCATCAATGCGATCCAATTGGACCCTAGCTGTATGCATATATTTACATTCTTCACAAGTTGACCTTAGTGATTATTGAATTGAATTATTAACTAGCTGTGCCCGCGACTTCGTCCGCGTGGAATAGTAACTTTTGGCAGCATTTTGATTTTTGTAGGCAATTTTTTTTAAGATCTTGATAAAAAGTAGTTATTATAATTATGTTATTATTATACCTTATATAATTAGCTATCTATTAGTGAAAGTCCCATCAAAATCGGTCCAGCCGTTCCGGAGATTAGCGGTAACAAACAGACAGACAGACAAAAAATGTTAAATTGTGTTTTTGTTATTGGTACCCGATATACATTCATACCCATTTAGTAAAAACTTGTTATTTTGACACTACAAACAGACACTTCAATTTTATTTATTTGTATAGACTACTCGGGCTATTCTAAGAATTGATGGACACTATTCTGCAAGGTGTTATTGAGTTCATGAAGTTTGAAATTTCACACCACTTTCTTTGAATTGGCATAACTTGATATGACATCATTAAAGTTTTCAGTACATGAACATTAATTGTCATCTTACTTCTCAAGACATTTTACTCCTGAAATGAGAATTTATACAAATCCTGGCACGTAAGTTAAAATGTCTGCCTTATGTTTATATTTGTGTAATCATAAAAATCTTTGTTTGTTTTACCTCAAAATTCAAAATTGGTTCATTGTTATGATTGCTACAAATTACAAGAAACACAATTTCTACTTAATAGTAAGCTTAAGATTCAACATGCAAGCTTAAAATTTAAATTGTAATGACTTTCAAAAAAATTAATAAACTAGAGTGCATGACTGTGTTAACCGAAAATACAAACTACATAGAATTGGAGGTCAGTTATCAGGCAGAGCGTATGGTTTATGCAGCTTTTATGTTTTTGCAAATGCACACAATACAATGTAAAAAATTCCAACCTGGAATTGAAGCAAAATCCTGTAAACTACATGTATTTTGTAAGAGTCATACTATGTGTTTGGTACTACACAACTGATGCGAATGAGTGTAAAGTGTCACATCTTACCTTACTGTATGCCATTAACAGTGTGACGTACAAACAAATTTAAGAGCACTGTTTTTTTACTATGTCGTTGATAAAACGAAATCAGACCATGACCACAGTTGTAACATCACAATGTACTGGTGCTCTAAATCCACAAATTATCCCATCCAGTTGGTCTTAAGATGACATAATGGCAATATCTTAACCTTCTGCAGTGTATCCAAACCCCTTAAACTTGAGTTATTAGCCTCATTGTGTAATTCTTTTATTTTCAGAGAGACGGTAACAACGGCACAATGGCTGAAGTGGGTGTGTCGCAGACCGTGCTGGTGGATTCCAGGGGTGAAGGCCGCAAGTTACCTCAGTACCTTGCAGCACTCTCAGGTAATTTTTCTAGAAGTACTCTTTGGCCTTTGTCTTACTTGGCAGTAGTAAAGAATGTTACCGCTGAAGTTGAACACCAGAGTGTTGATTTTGTAACTTTACAATTTATTAGAGCAATAGCTATTGAATTGGACGCCTTGGTGAAAAGAAAATAGAATCATTGGCTATAGCTATTGGTTTGTTTATTTTACAAATATGCCAAGAGGGCTCAGATGACAAAAGCACGAAATACTAAACATCACAGTCAGTTTTAGATTGAAAGGAATTTCAACTTTATTCAACGGTTATAAATACATAGGTTGCCAATGAGTTAAAATAACATTCCTCAGACCCCTAATTGTACATCCATAAAAATTTGGCATGCATGTAGCCTTTGACATGGAAAAGAACATAGGCTACCTTTTATCCCGATTCCTTAAGTAGTTCCCGAGGGAAAATTGAAAATGTTTACGAGCTAAGCCGCGGGCAGACAGCTTTGAAATTTGGTATGCATGTCACCTATGCTATGGAAAAGGTTTATGTTTCTTAATGATCTCTGAAATAATTCACGTGGGAAGATTAAAAATTGTTAACGAGCGAAGCTTTAGACCCAATTCTGAAGTCCACGCAGACGAAGTCGCGGGCAGAAGCTAGTTAATAATAATAATAAAGCACTGAATGCGATACGAACTAAATGTATGAATATTCAAAAAAATGTTTATGTTTGTTCTACATAACTATACAGGGTGTAACTGAACACCCCAATAACATTTAAGGGTATGTATTCATCAGAAGTAGAGATTCTGTAGGAAAAATATTAGGGCTAACAAACCTACTTTTTTCCCCATACAAACTAAATAAATTATTTTTTGGTATTAAGTGCTGACAGCCCTACGTAAGCGTACGAGGATTACTACGCTCACGTCATACAAATTAAATAAATTATTTTTGGTATAAGGTGCCGACAGCCCTATGTAAGCGTGCGAGGAATACTACGCTCACGTCTGTCACGTGTCATTTTGTGTTTAAATTTATTTTGTGTTAAGAGCTGATTATGGTTGTCACTTGAAAGTTTTTGCTTTCAGTTTAAAATCAAATAACTCTGAAAGTATTGGGGTTCCAGGCCTTAGACAAGCACCAAAGGTCCATTTACTATCATACTTATGTAGGAATTTCATTGTCTTTGCATTAAAAAAAAAAAGAAGCTCTTAGGAATTGGTCTATTTTTTTATCGGAAACGAGCGATCGATGATTATTAGTCTGTTGTAAAAATCGAAGATGTACGGTGCTTACGGTGTAACGTTGAAGTTAAATTTAATCAAAAAGTTGTAATTTTCTTGAAGTCGAATAAACGGTGAATTTAATAAAAAGTTGTTTTCACTATTCCGATCACTCGCCCACATCCTCCTACAAATTCTCGTCCGGGATCAAAGCAAATTGTTTGTTGGGTGAAATCGGATAGTGTGCACGGCGGCGGAAAAAAAACGTGTAGACGTTCGACACGTAACAAAAAGGCGAAAAATAATCAGTTCGAAGTAAACTTCATAAATATTGTAACTAATAAGCAAGGTGAGACCCGATGGCTATGGCAAGCGAATATGATGAAGGCGGATTACGTAAAGAAAAAAAGACTGACGATCCGCATGGTTGGAACATGGCGGACACGATCACAAAATTTAGTGGCGATGATATTACTTATTCTTCAAGTAAATGGGCGGAGGATATTGACGATAATTCGGAAATATTTGGATGGACGGCGAGACAAAAATTGATAATTGCGCGGCGATCTCTTACGGGTACTGCAGAATTGTGGCTCCGATCAGAGAAACCGTTTAAGAATTATGATGATTTGAAATCCGCATTATTAAAAGAATTTCCTGATGCAGTAAACAGCAAAGAAATGCACGAGATTATGAGTAGCAGAAAAAAGCGCAGTAACGAATCTTATTTCCAATTTATGCTGACCATGAAAGAACTAGGAAAGAGAGCGAAATTTCCTGACTATGTTGCAATACAGTATATTATAGATGGTATTCAAGATTATGAGTCGAATAAAGCTATTTTGTATGGTACGACATCATACACAGTATTAAAAGAAAGGCTTAAAATATATGAGCTTATGAAAACAAAGAAGCGCGAGCGCACTAGTATTGAACAACGTCAGCATCCAGTGAAGCAGCTTAAACCTAAACATGATTTGAGGCCAGTGCAGCATTGTTTTAAATGTGGCAGTCAAGAACATTTAGCGAATACTTGTAAAAATGGTGTCAAATGCTTCAAATGTAATATGTACGGCCATATTGGTACTCAGTGCAGAACAAAGATGGCAGCTGCATCGACGAGTGAGCGATATCCACGAACGAATGAACGCGGGGTGAATTTTTGTCATGTTGAGCTGCGTTCAGAACCTACGCTCGAGTGCACTCCGAGTGCACTCTGACAGCAACCAACCCGTTCAGAGCCTCGGGGTAAAAAACGCTCTGACAGGCGGTTAGTACACTCTGTGCCCGTTCAGAAGCTTCGAGTGATGCAACCAAACAACCAACTCGAGCGTAGGGTGAAAAACACTCTGACAGATTTTATGTCAATGTCGATGTCAAAAATACGCTAATTATTTATTATTTAATTAAATAATACTACTTTGAACTCTTTTAAGCCTAATACTAGGGAAATATAGTGATTTCTATGTGTTGTAATTATTTTTAAGCAGAAAAATGGATATTGACTGTTAATTTCATAGTAAGGATTAGTAATATTTTGCCCTTTGCTTGATCTTGATCGGCAAGATACAAACTAAAAAAAAAGATAGCAACCGACCCGTTCTGAACCTCGGAGCGAGTGTGAAAAACACTCTCGGTTGCATTACTCTGACCCTCGGAACGCAACTTTGGATGCAACGACAGCGATGAATGTGAGCATCGTACGGACCGGCATGAACGAGTGAACGAGCAGATGTCAATGTCAAATGTGAACGAAAACAATCATGGCGACCGGCAGCCTATTGTGTTAAGTGTAAACAGTGACGGATCTTTAAATAAATCGGTGAAAAGTGTGAAAATGGGCAATATTACAGTGCTTTGTTTAATAGATACGGGCAGTGATTTAAATTTAATAACGTCAGATTTGTTTGGTAAGCTAAAAACATGTTGTGATGAGGAAAAGCTAACTTTAATTGGACTTGGTTCTCACAAGGTGTACTCAACTGGTAAGTTTTTTACTAATTTAGAAATCGATAACCATGTTTATAATGTTTGTTTTCATATTGTACCACAAGGTATAATTCCATATGAAATTATTTTAGGCCAAACTTTTCTCGCAAGTACTACAATTTTGATTAATAAGGGTTCTGTTGTCATTAAACCATTTTATTATGATAGTTCCTATCTGAACTGCTTATCTGCTTTTGTTGACAGTGAGGAAAAAATATTGTTTAGTAATCCAATAGTAAGTGAGTTAGTCAGTAATTATAAGCCAGTTAAAATAAAAGAGTCTCCAATAAAGATGAAAATTGTGTTGAAAGATGATACTCCTATTGTGCATCGACCAAGAAGATTAGCTTTGAAAGAAGAAGAATTAGTCAGACATCAAATAGACGAGTGGTTGATTAAGGGCATAATCCGTCCAAGTTATTCAGAGTATGCTAGTCCCCTAGTACTAGTACAAAAGAAAAATGGTAGTGTTAGAGTTTGTGTGGACTACAGGAAAATAAATCAAAAAATTATCAAAGATACTTACCCACTTCCAGTTATAGATGATCACATAGATAAATTAAGTAGAGTAAAAGTGTATAGCACCTTAGATCTCAAGAATGCATTTTTCCATTTACCAATCGAAGAGAATTCAATAAAATATACTGCTTTCGTTACCAGCAGCCCAGAAGGTCAGTTTGAATTTTTAAGGGCCCCTTTTGGTCTTTCAATATGTCCCACTTATTTCATGAGATACATCAACATAATATTTAGAGACTTAATTTCAAAGGGAGTAGTATTGATTTTCATCGACGATATTATAATATTGGCTGAAAACGAGGCTCAAGCTGTGGAGCACTTGAAACAAGTTCTGAATGTTGCATCTGACTATGGTTTGGAAATTAATTGGGAAAAAACAAAATTATTACAAAGATCTGTCGAGTATTTAGGATATGTTATTTCAAATGGTACCATAAAACCGTCACCAGATAAAATCGAAGCAGTTAAAAGATTTCCTGAGCCGAAGAACTTAAAAGAAGTTCACAGCTTTATTGGACTGACCTCATATTTTAGAAAATTTATTCAGAATTATGCTACGTTAGCTAGACCATTAAGTGATTTGTTGAAAACAGGTAATTTTTATTTTCAAGAAGAACAGAAAAATTCATTTGAGCAGTTAAAATTTATGTTATGCAATGATCCTATTTTAAAAATATTTGATATTAACTTAGAAACAGAACTTCACACGGATGCCTCCAAGTATGGATACGCTGCAATCTTGATGCAAAGAGACCCGATTGATGGTAAAATGCATCCAGTCCACTACATGAGCCGTAAAACAACCGAAGCTCAACAAAAAAATAGCAGTTATGAGTTGGAAGCACTTGCAGTCATTGAAGCAGTGAAAAAATTTAGAAAGTATTTAGTAGGAATAAAATTTAAAATTATCACAGATTGCGAAGCTTTTCAAAAAACCTTAACAAAGAAAGAAGTGCCTGCGAAAGTTGCGAGATGGATAATGTTTTTACAAGATTTCGATTATACGGTGATACACAGAAACGGTGATAAAATGAAACATGTTGATACATTAAGCAGAAATATTGGTATTATACAGTCAGAATTACATTCTAGAATTAGTCAAGCTCAAACCAGCGATGAAAATTTAAAGGTGATTAGAGAAATTCTCGATGACAAGCCATATGAAGACTATTTTATGGATAATGGTGTAATTTATAAAGGAATAGAGAAGAAGTTGGTTGTACCGGAATTAATGGATATTGAAATAATTAAGAAAACACATGGCATAGGACATTTTGGAAAGAAAAAGATTAAAGATATTATAGAAAATGACTATTTTATTAAAGAATTAGATAACAAAATAGAAAAAATTATATCAAATTGTGTACCTTGTGTACTAGGCAGTAGGAAGTCTGGGAAAAAGGAGGGATTTTTGAATTCAATAGATAAAGGAGATTTACCATTACAAACACTTCATTTAGATCATTTAGGACCTTTAGATTCTACAAAGAAAATGTATAACTATATTCTAACAGTAATAGACGCATACACAAAGTTTGTTTGGATTTATCCTACAAAGTCGTTAACATCAAAAGAAACCACTGATAAAATTAAATTACATCAAAAAGATTTTGGAAATCCATGTCGCATCATTACAGACAAAGGAACAGCTTTCACTGGAAAAGAATTCACAGACTATTGTAACGAAGAAAACATACAACACGTTCAAGTAACTACTGGTGTTCCACGCGGCAACGGACAAGTTGAGAGGATGAATAGAATTATAATTTCAGTACTATCCAAGATGTGCATTGAGGAACCGACTCAATGGTACAAACATGTCAGTCAGCTTCAAAGAGCAATTAATAGCACATTTCAAAGATCTATAAATACATCACCATTTGAATTATTAACAGGAACAAAATTAAGACTAAAAGAAGATTTGAACATTTTAGAATTATTAGATGATGAAAACAGAAGAGATTTTATACAAAGAAGAGAAGACTTAAGAAGAGATGCAAAAGCACAGATTTTCAAGATACAAGAAGAGAATAGGAAACATTTTAATAAAAATAGAAAACAAGGATATTACATAAAGAAGGAGATTTAGTAGCAATACAGCGAACACAATTTGGAAATCAATTGAAACTCAAACAGAAGTACTATGGACCATATAAAGTGATTAAGAAATTAGGTAAGGATAGGTATCGAGTAAAAAAGATGATCAGTAGTTCAGAAGGACCTATTAACACTTGCACCTCCGTGGATCTCATGAAAAGATGGCCTTGTTACATTTAATTTTGTTTAAAATTTAATCTTACATCCGTGGTAATACATTGATCAGTGGAGTACATTTGGTGGGGATTTAGATTATTCAGACTGTCTAAGGTAATGAATAAAACTTAAGTTTGTAAACTATATTTCATTATAGATTATTGTAACTTAAAGAGTTTAGAAAAAAAAGTTGAGAATTTAGATTATTCAGATTGTCTAAGGTAATGAATAAAACTAAAGTTTGTAAACTATATTTCATTATAGATTATTGTAACTTGAAAAAAGTAAAAAAAAAAGAGAGTTGAGAATTAAGATTATTCTTATTGTCTAAGGTAATAAATAAAACAAAAGCCTGTAAACATATACTATTTAATAAATAATATTAAAGTAAAAAAAAAAACAATGTTTACTTACCTTTAAGTTTAAGAATGTTGTCAAAAAAAAAATACTTGTCAAGTTTTAAATTGTTATGTTTAAGTTAGAATAATGTCATGTCATAAAAGAAAAAAAAAATACATTACTCAATGGGTAAAGTTGTATCTTAGCACCTAGTTATAACTGTTTAATATTTATTGTTAATCCGTTAGTATTTTTAGTTAATCTGTACTTAAATGTCTATGTTGAAGTTGTTACCTTAAGGCTTAAAATTAAATTACGAATTGTAAGTTTAGATTTTGTGTAGTCAGACTGAGGTCAGCCTGAAATTCAGGAATGGCCGAACTGTAGGAATTTCATTGTCTTTGCATTAAAAAAAAAAAGAAGCTCTTAGGAATTGGTCTATTTTTTTATCGGAAACAAGCGATCGATGATTATTAGTCTGTTGTAAAAATCGAAGATGTACGGTGCTTACGGTGTAACGTTGAAGTTAAATTTAATCAAAAAGTTGTAATTTTCTTGAAGTCGAATAAACGGTGAATTTAATAAAAAGTTGTTTTCACTATTCCGATCACTCGCCCACATCCTCCTACACTTATATGCCCCTTAAATGTTATTGGGGTGTTCAGTTACACCCGGTATAAATTGCCTTTTTATGTCATCCACAATATGGCACAGTGGCACTTAAGGGAGCTCTTTGTAATGGAAGTGTTTGTGTGGTAAATCCACATCAATCATTCTTCACCATATGATTGCAGCTTAATTAAATAAATGGGCAAAAAACATTTATTTGGGTGGTAGTACTTTTTTTGATATGGCATATGTTTATATTTTTTTCCAGCTACACTCGGCGCCCTGGCAGCTGGGTCAATGTTGGGCTGGTCCTCACCAGTGGTGTTCAAGATAACCCAGGAGAACAGCACCGACTACAACTTCCCCGTCGACGTCTCACAAGGTGACTGGGTATCCTCCATCATTAATCTCGGCGCCGCCGCCATCTGCTTCCCGATCGGCCTCGTTATGGACAAAATAGGGCGCAAACTGACCATGTTGCTGCTAGTGCTGCCGTTCACCCTCGGCTGGTTGCTAATAACCTTCGCTTCGAGCGTCGGAATGATCATCGCTGGACGTTTCATCACCGGTGTCGCAGGCGGCGCTTTCTGCGTCACCGCTCCGGCCTACACCAGCGAGATAGCCCAAGACTCCATCCGCGGCACCTTAGGCAGCTATTTCCAACTCATGATAACCGTCGGTATCCTGTTCGCCTACGCTGTCGGCAGCTACACCTCCGTTTTCGTGTTCAACATACTCTGCACTATAGTCCCAATCGTGTTTGGCGTTATATTCTTCTTCATGCCCGAAAGTCCGAACTATTTGGTGGTGAAGGGACGGCATGAGGAGGCCAGGCAGGCGTTGATCCGCCTGCGAGGCCGCGACTACGACGTCGACAGCGAGCTCAACGGTCTGCAGGCGAAAGCCGAAGATGCCAAAAACAACCCAGTTTCATTCGTATCTGCCATCACCAAGAGAAACGCCTTGAAGGCTATCCTTATATGCTACGCTCTTATGTTGTTCCAACAACTGTCCGGTATCAACGCTGTGATTTTCAACACGTCGGCCATCTTTAAGTCCGCCGGCGCCAGTATTGCCCCCGCGATCGCTACTATCATCATTGGTATCATCCAAGTTGTCGCCACGTTCGTTTCAAGTTTGGTCGTGGACAAGCTCGGTAGGCGCATACTTCTCATGTTGTCAGCCCTCGTGATGTGCCTTTGCTCTACGGCGCTCGGGGTCTTCTTTTTCTTAAAAGATGAGCACGGCGAGGACTCGTCTATTTTGGAATCTATTTCATGGCTGCCGCTGCTCTCTCTGTCGCTGTTCATCATATCTTTCTCGCTCGGATTCGGACCTATTCCCTGGATGATGGCTGGTGAGTTGTGTCTTATAGATATCAAGTCCTTTGTCGGTTCCACCGCTGGGACATTGAACTGGCTTCTCAGCTTCACAGTCACTAGTACGTTTAATTCCTTGAACACGGCGATAGGATCCGGGCAGGTCTTCTGGCTCTTTGCTGGCATCATGCTCCTCGGCTTCGTGTTCATCTTCTTCATTGTCCCGGAGACGAAAGGCAAGAGTGTGGATGAAATCCAAGTCATTTTAGGAGCGACACCGCCGCCGCAGTCCGAGGAAGATGGTAAAAAGTAATCTGTTTCCGACTAAAGGTTCCAATCACGAGTATTTTTATGCAGAGCTATATTGCACAGTTGGATGTTTTGATTTAGTGTCACAAATGCGTGCGTGCTACAAAATGTTATGTGTATGTACCAAAGATTGTCGTCTTCGATGCCTAAGTATCGGGATAGGGCTAGTGTTGTACTCAATTGATTTTTGGCGATTTCAAAATCTAGCAGGTGTCTATGATCTTGCAAGCCCTTTATAAATATTTACGGATTAATAATTATGGAACGTCATACTGATCCGATGACATTAAAATAGTTTGTGTCGCCTTCATTTTTCGTAAAAAAAATAATTCTTAAGGTGAAGAGATTTTGGTTAAGGAGGGGTCTGAATTTTGAACTCGCCAACATACGCAATGGTTTTTTAATGTATGCAAATGTATAGTTGAAAAAAAAAAGTTGTTGACTATAGTTTCATATCCTCATTACTTTAAGATATACTTTCGCTTGACATCTTTTGTTTTATGTTGTCTTAGAACGATTAATAATCCTTTACTTTTTGTAAAGGAAATCTTTATTGAAGTGTTAAGGCGAGGATTTCCCAAATTTGCCGATCTTAGAACGTCTAGATCTGGATAATATTAGAACCCACAATTCTGAAATTCACACACCTTAAACTTGAAGATATAATCTAGTGAACTGTGAAGGCAGAAACACGATTTACTCCATTTCACTCGATAGAAAAAAAATCCAAACATAGGTCTAAATCAAAAACTAAAACCACGATTTGAAAGCGAAATATACATAAAACAGTATAAAAGTTATACCAAAACATGTAGTTCGTTATTATCTAGTGAACTGTGAAGACAGATTTTTTGATGTCATATAAAATATTTAGGAAAATGACGAAAATTCTATAATTTGGCTTGGTTGCAATCGCGCTCCATATAAGACAGTACTCGCCAAGTCGTCTCAGGGTATGGTCATGTCGCTTCGTGTCGCGGGCGCAAAAAAATATATTACGTGTTTCTTTACGATCGAATTTTAATTTTGCAGTTTGCGTTTATTTTGTTAACTTTCATTATTATTATAGATTAGTGTAGTAATATGGTGAATAGTGTAAATAATGGATTAGGTATTATAAAGGAGAAAACTATTTTAATCCTTCTTCCTAAATTATTTTATGTGTGAAAAAATATGTTTTTCGTTCTTTTTTTTTTAAGTCATTTTATGTGTAAAAATCGCTAATAAAAGAAGTCAAAGACGAAATGTTAAATCAAATGCATACAAAAAATGCTGAAAGAAAAGTGGTAAATATTTATTTCCCAAATGTTTATATTTTATTGCCGCGGCCATATAGCACAGTGCAGTGTTAATAAGCCAGTATGATAATTTCTTCAAGTAAATATGCAACGATTCATAGATTCAAAATAATGTTTCCTATAAAACTTTATTGCTGAATTCCTTTAAATACTTAATGTTACCCTCTTTATGTACAACGCCTTACCTACATCAAAGCTTTAGAAGGTAGAATCAACAGCACATTATACATGTAGGTAAATAATAGAGTTTTATTCGAGCCTATGTATTATATATGATTATGAACAGTAAAACAGTATTTTAGGAATCTTTTAAATTTCGTAACATTTATGGTCATGCGTGAGTTGATTATAAAAAAGTAAAAAATAATTAACATAAATTTCCGTTCGATTTATGTAAAGATCACTTCATTGTATTAAAAGAAAATATCTGATCAGCGGAATTTTGTGAAACTTTATAAAATATTTGCTTTTGCCCGCTGCAAATGTCATAGAGATTCCATACAAACTATTCTTTTTTAGTTTTACCCCCCGAATTTCCAACATACATGTCAAATTTCCGCTTTTTGTGCCTTTTAATTACGGCTGTGCGTAATCTGTCAGTCACTCAGTAATGAAAGTGTTTTTATATAAATACGTCGGCCCACACTAGGATTTTCAACTGTGTCGTAGATGCAGTTTTTTTCTTTTTGAAAACGTCGCCCCACACTAAGATTTTCTCCTATGTTGTGGGTGCAGTTACGAACATAGAATATCACATGTACATATGCCCAGACCGGAAAAAAATTCTGTAGGCCATACAAAATATTTGTCCCGTACGGGAATCGAACCCGCGACCCGTTGCGCAGTAGGCGATCATTCGACCTCTGCGCTAACCGTGTCATCAAAGTTACAAACATAGAATTATTAAACATATAGACAACATCACATATGATTTGAAGTCATTTTAAATTATTTTATATAGTTCAATTTGTTACCGCATTCGGACCGCAGCCCCGGTCGTGACTAGACGTCTTTTGTTAGCTTCGTAATAATTTTAAGTTAATTTATTGTATTTTCGACAAATTGCTGTAAATTAATGCATTTTTAGAATTAGTATTGTGTTGAAACGCGGTTGTATTGTTTGTGAAGCGATTCGCGGTGCTATTTTATGTTTATCACGACAAATTTATGACGACGATAACACCTACTGTCACGGATTTGAACGAGCCAACGAATATTTTCGAAGATCACGGCAAAAGGCTAAAATTTTAGTTCCAAGCCGTTTGATTATCAAGAGGAAATACTTGGAAAAACTGAAATCGTGGAAAGTATCCGTGGTACAGAGCTAGCAAGAAATTCTTCAAGCTAATCAGTGACGGCAGTTTTGGTGATTGACGGATTACCTACTCATACATAAACCGGGGGAGTATTGTATTTATTATTACACATTCATTCCTCATTTAGGGAAATCTTAGAACATAGGCACCTATCTTACTCTCCAACATAGGCAGCACACATTATTAAAAGCTATTGAGATTTATCCAGTTTTACCTTAGAACATTAAATTTTCTGTTACACGTTGATTGTTTCACTTTACATACAGTGAAAATAGGGTTCAGCTTTAGTTCAGACATTATAGTGACATTGGTCAAATGTTTTTATACCTACATTTACAAACAAATTTTATTAAGTAGGTACTTAGTAAATTAACTCTTAACAATTCTCACGTAGAGTGAGACACGTCCAGTATCACACTTTGGCTAAGTTGTGTCTCTCTTAACTTGACATAAAGTGGAAGTTAAAGTTGAGACTTGTCAACGCCTACAGCCTCAGACATAGCACCCTCCACACACTGCACAGATATTTTTCTGCTGAAAACTTTATTAGTATAACAATATAGTACATACATATATTATATTATAATTTATATGTTTGGGTAACCATTATAATTTTCAATCATACTTTAATTTAGAGTTTATTCATGAAGTTTTTTTTTCTTAATAATTCTAATACAAATAGGATAATGGTGACTTACTATACCTTACAAATGTAATTTGTGATTATATACAGTGCTCAGAGGCTGTGACAAACTGGGAACTGATATATTACATTTTAACTAATTATTAAAAATAGACTAAAAAGTGACTTTTCAAAGTTTCATAGTATAAACTGATTTCATTGTTCTATCTAACCCTAGATTCTATTGCTAAAAAGTCCTAGTTATTTTTGTCGTTTTTTTTTTCTCTCTTTTTCCTTTTCTAACTTTCAATAGTCTTGATTTCTCTCTGTGTTTTTTGCATCCCTATTTCTTTGCACAGTTTATACTTGAACTTAAAGGTATTTGTACATTTTTAGGTTTTCTTTGCTGAAATAGCAAAATGTTGACCCGTAAAGCTGCTGCACAAAACACTGAGGCAAAACTCAGACAGGCTGTATTAGAATTAAAAACCCTAAAGGATTCCCATGAACGGCTACTACAGGAACGCGATGACAGTGAGGATGAGATAAAGAAGATCATCGACAGAAACACCACTCTCAAAAGTGAGCTCTCAGCGCTTGATGCCAAATTTCAAGAAGTCTTAGAGGAGCGGCACCAGTTACAAGACCACATCAATGACCTTACTCTGTGCAATAGTATGTATGAGGCAGCACTGAATAAAATCTCCGAATTGGAACGGGAGCTGAGTGATGCAAATGGAAAAATCGGTAAACTTGAACAATCTATGCAAAATAGTGAAATTATACATACCCATAGTCTTTTTGAGGAGCTAATGCAATCTCCTGGTGGACAAAATCTCACACAGCAGTATTCGGGTACATCAGATAAGTCCATACCTTTCCATTTCAGTAGTAAAAATAAACTCAAAAAATATGTTAAAATTAATAAATTAATTAAGAAGAAACAAAAATTAATTAAGAATCATAACTCTTTTAAAAGTAATATTAAATTACGAAAGCAGCGTGCTTGCTTAATAGATTCGTTGGACATTTTTGACTCAAAATTGAGAGAGAGCAGAAACATGTATGAAAGGGACATACAAGAATTAAATAATGTCATTAATAACTTGCAAAATTCTTTAGCAAATATGACAAAAAATTATTACAATGCTCAAAATGAAATTAAGGAGCATATCCAATCAGTCACAGAGCTAGCTACACTTTGTCAATTTAATGAAGACAGATATCAGGCCTTACTGGACAAACACTCCTTAAGTTCCACTAATGGAAGCTTAACATTGGATAGCCAAATAATTTATAATGTTGTGCCTGATCATGCGTGTCCTGCTCTCAACATGGTATCTCAGCCACCAGCAGCTGACTATGCACAATTACTACAGACTTCAGTGGTCACAAGTGACAATATTGTTATGTTTAGTGATGACATTGGCATAGGCATGGGCCAACTTCTAACAAACATGGGACATTCAATAATGAACTATTGCATGCCTGGTGCTTCGTACTGCGACATACTAAAAAAAGTGATCGAATGTGAATTTAACCAGCCTACTACATTGTTGTTATTTATTGCAAATAGAGGTAATATGAACAAAAAAGTCCTGAATCATTTTTTAAATAAATTAAATAATTTAAATGTACAAAAAATTATTTTGTTCACATTACCTTATTACAACAACTTGTCACAAGAGGAAAATAGTGTAAGATATAAATTGAATTTAAAGTTAAGTACCTTATGTCATAATAATAAATTTCATTTAATTGACATCAATAATTATGTAAATAGATTGTATTTGACTAAAGATAATAGATATTGTCTATCAAATTATTATAAGAGACGAATAGCAAAATCGCTATCATATTATTTTTATATCTCAGCCAAGAACTTGGCTACAAAAATTGCTCCTATTGAGCAACGTAGAAGTAGGATGACTGTCAGTAATATTACTGATGTATTAGTTAGTAAGTCTTTAAATTAGGTATTGAGACAATAGAGAAATCCTCTTGCATAATTTTAAATAAAGAACAAAATGAACATTGTTTATTAGCTAATGTACTGGAAGACCCATTTGAATATAATAAACATGTAAATTTTATCAACCTGGTGCACCAGAACATGCAAGGAATGATGGGCAAAGATCTGGAAGTTGAGTTATTCATGAACAGTAGTAAAGTAGACATTTTTTGTATAACCGAACATTGGCTTAAAAGCTACCAGTTCATGTTTAATTTTAGCAACCACCAGGTTGGTAGTTCGTTCAGTCGAGAAAATGCAATTCGCGGTGGCTCATTAATCATATTAAATAAAAAGCTTAAATATAAAGATCGTAAAGATATTGTGAACCTCTCAGTTGAACGAACAATAGAAATTGCCTGTGTAGAGTTGGACCAGATTATTGTAGTGAGCGTATACAGGCCTCCTTCGGGATTGTATGACCACTTTGAAAATATAATGGATGAAGTTTTAAATAAAGTCTGTAAGCAAGGCAAACAAATATTAGTCTGTGGAGATTTTAATATTAACTTATTAGAAAACTCTAGTTTATGTATGAGAATTAAAAATTTGTTTCAGTCATATAATCTTAAAAACTTATTTCTGGAGCCAACACGAATTACTGAGTTTTCTGCCACATGCATTGATAATATTTATACTGACATAGAACCATTAGCACAAAATGTTTTTAATAACTTAGAATCTGACCACTCTGGTCAATTTGTTACTATACCTTACAAATGTAAGCTTATGGCGAAAAAGAATATCACTGTTGTACCAAAGACTGCTGGCCGCTTGGAGCGTTTCAATAATAATCTTGGTATTAATTTAAAGTATATCGATTATGACGAAGACCCAAATAAATTGTATGAAAACTTTTTTAACACATTTTGTTGTGAATTTAAAAATATCTTTGTTCCAAAAACCATATCAGTCAATGGTAGATTAGCTTTTAGTGAATGGGCCACACCAGGTATTCACAAAAGCAGAATAAAACTTTATGAACTTTACAATGAGCGTTCATTAAATACTAGTGATCAATTTAAATTGTATGTAAAAACTTATTCCAAAGTATTTAAAAAAGTTTGTAAATTTGCAAAGTCCAATTATTTAAGCTCTAAAATAAAAAATAGTAGTGACAAAATTAAAACGACATGGAACATTATTAATAATGAAACCGGAAGAGTAAAAACTAATAACAACAATTTTTGTTTAAATATTGAAAATAAGAAAGTGACAGTAGATATTGAGGTAGCTACAGAATTTGAAAAATTCTTTACTGACATTCCAGTTTCAATCACAAAATCTTTGGATTCCTCCCCCACTGTAGCCGAATCTATTCTAAAAGATTATGTTAAAACTTGTGATGATGATAAATTTAAATTTGCCCATATTTGTGCAAATGATTTAATAAAGTCATTTAAAACGCTGAATAAAAAGAAAACCGTGGATCTGTGGGGCAACTCTGTAGATGTTTCCCAATCTGTAATAGAAACAATAGCTCCAATACTTGCTAGTATTTTTAATGATTGCATTGACTGTGGTGTGTTTCCTGATCTAATGAAACTGAGTAAAATTATTCCATTACACAAATCTGGTAGCACATCAGACCCCAATAATTTTAGACCTATCTCTGTGCTACCTACTTTTAGCAAAATCTTTGAAAAAATAATGTTGGAACAAATGCAAAGCTTTTTTAACAGAAATAATCTTCTACACTGTAAACAATTTGGTTTTAGAAAGGGTCGCTCAACAACTGATGCTGGTGTTGAGTTAATACAAAATATATATGAGGCCTGGGAGGACTCACATGATGCGCTGGGCGTTTTTTGTGACTT
The DNA here is from genome assembly GCA_963935595.1 of Schoenobius gigantellus. NCBI lineage: Eukaryota > Metazoa > Arthropoda > Insecta > Lepidoptera > Crambidae > Schoenobius > Schoenobius gigantellus. Next base: position 4,380,735 of record OZ012555.1, on the reverse strand, counting down.
GTCCAAGGCGTTTGATTGCGTTCATCATGACACCCTGATCAGGAAATTACACTACTATGGATTTCGCGACACTGTTCTGGATCTACTCGTCTCCTATTTGACTGAGAGGATTCAGAAAGTAGACGTCAACGGGGAGAGGTCCCAGGGCGCCTCGGTTAAAATGGGAGTTCCGCAGGGTTCAATTCTTGGTCCTTTTCTATTTTTAATATATATAAATGACTTGCCTGCTTTTGTACAAGACAGACATGAGATTGTATTATTTGCAGATGATACTTCACTTATGTTTAAAATTAAAAGACGATTGCAAATTTATGACGATGTAAATAGTTCTATCTCAAGAATAGTTTACTGGTTTAATGCGAATAACTTGTGCCTCAATGAAGGGAAAACTAAATGTATAAAATTTGTTTTACCCAATGTTAAAGAGGTTCACACCACTGTTAACATAAAGCATAAAAATGTGGACCTTGTGGATACCGTAGTATTTCTTGGTATTACTTTAGATTCAAAGCTTCAGTGGGGCCCACATATTGATAAATTGTCGAAGAGACTTAGTTCTGCAGCCTACGCTGTATGGAAAATACGTCAGCTGACTGATGTTGATACAGCAAGACTTGTATACTTTGCCTATTTTCATAGTGTGATGTCGTATGGCATTTTGCTGTGGGGAAATGCTGCCGACATTCAGACTGTTTTTGTGCTGCAAAAAAGGGCTATTCGTGCTATTTATAACCTTAAAATAAGAGACACTTTGAGAGAAAAATTTAAAGACATTGGTATTATGACCGTCGCGTCGCAATATATTTACGAGAATATAGTATATGTTCATAAAAATATACATTCGTTTTGTAAAAACAGTGATATTCATTCAGTAAATACTAGGCAAAAGAATATGTTAGCGTTACCAAATACTCGGCTTAAAAAAATTAATAATTCTTTCAAAGGCCTTTGTGTACGTTTCTACAATAAAATCCCAAATAATATTAAAGCACTTAACTTGAATAAATTTAAAGTCACTATCAAGGGCGCACTTATGAAAAAAGCATATTATAAAGTGTCTGATTATATGACAGATAAAACTGCTTGGGATTGACAAAAAATGTGATAATTGACGTTCAAAGGGTGTTAACACTTTGTGATAATAGGATAAATTTCATTCGAGTAACTGTTCCACTCATACCGACAGGCATTTCTATATTATTAAAAAAAAATGTTTGTGAAATATAATATTGTAATGTTGGCATTTTAAAAGAGGAGACAAAAAAAAATACAAGACCTTCCGAGTTTCTTGCCTGTTCTTCTCGAGAAGGCTCTCCCAATTTCCGAACAGGTGTAGAGTCAATTTTTTTTTTTTTTTTTTTCATTTGACTTGTATTTGCACACATCTTAATAATGGTTGGGGTGTGTGTACATACAAGGATTAAATAATTTAGTTAATTAGATTCTTGGTTGAAGATTTTTATGTATTTTTTTGACGTCAATAAGTGCCTGTAAAGGTCTATATTGAATAAAGATTTTTGAGTTTGAGTTTGAGTTCACACTTCTATATTGAAGTCGGCGCCGAACGATAATCTCCTAGAAAGTGTTAAAATTTGTCACCGACTTCAATATAGAAGTGTGATGTTGTCTGTACCTATTCTTATATTATTTTTAAGCTTTCAGTGTTTTTGAAGTCGTTTTTTATTTTTTGTAAAATATATTTTTTTAACTTTTCAGTGAATGAAATCTTTTTAGTGAAAGAAGTGTTTTTAGTGTTTTCCTCGATTTTCTATGGGATCCCATCATCAGATCCTGACTTTGGTGACCATGAGACAACCCTTGCTCTATACTCTATCGAATACAAAAATAATTTTGGACATCGGTTTACAAATGACGGAGTTATGAGGTAACAAACATTTAAAAAAATACAACCGAATTGATAACCTCCTCCTTTTTTGAAGTCGGTTAAAAATATTTGGGAACCGAACCCGCGACCAGTTGCGTAGTAGGCGATCACTCGAACTCTGTGCGCTAACCGTGTCGTCAAATGTAAAGTCATCATGGTAAAGAACGGCCTAAGGTGGTAGAATATTAATTAATATTTTAAAACCAGGTTGCTTAGAGACTAATACGGTTGCCTGATATTCATAGCGATTTGTGGCTTTCTTCTTGATAATCTTGTTTAGTACATGCACGCCCCTGTCACTCACGCAATGCAGCGTTATAAATACCTACCACTAAGTAGCGCGCCGGCGCGCCGACCGCTGCACACACGTGTACGTGTAAAGAAATTCTTAGGTTGTGTGTGAAGTCGACCAACCCGCACTTGGCCAGCGTTGATGATGGTAGCACATCAAAAACAGGTTTGAGCTTGTTTCGAATTTATCTAATAATAATATGATGACATACCTGCCAGAGATACCTGTCACAAAAATTGGGATATAATTAAAAACAAAAATACTATCGTTTTTGATGCTTGCTAAGGCAAGGATAAAAATAGCCAGATAGTGTGAAAAAATAATGTTTTCGATGTACGCCGCCTGATCGGCTGAGGTGGTTTCGGAAAAGTCTCAAAGCTTTCGAGCTACCAAGGACGCTTAGAAAACGACGCCAATACCGCGTGAACATCATGAAGTAAAAATAAAAACACCACAAAGTCAAAAAGTATATATAAGAATACACTAATATAGTATACAATAATATATGAGAATTACCGGAGGGAGACTGTACCAGCGTCGTGTGCATGGTCGTGTGTTGATTTGCGGCAGAAATAGGTAAGACCTCCGTCTTACCTATTTCTGCCGCAAATCAGCAGTGCTTGCATTGCTGTGTTCCGGTGTGAAGGGCAAGATATGGCACTGAAATTACTGGGTACCGTGACTTTACATCTGATGTCACAAGTTGGCAACGTACACTGTGGTTCTTGTGGGGCTTGCAGTTTTACTGCGAATCGCACAGGAACCACATGTATTATAGGTGACTGTTACCACTTACCATCAGGTGGGCAGTTTGCTTGTTTGCCAACTTAGTAGCAATAAAATAAAACACACAGCATTACATTTTTAATTTGAAGTAGTTTTTGTTTTGAAGTGGTGTCGGTATTTTTGTAAAAAAAATATTTTTATTTTTTTCGTGAAATTAATAATAGCTCTCTAAGTCAACTTAAAAGAATATACCTAACTGAGAGTCAATACGTACCTTTTATATCTAAAGACTAACCCCCTAACTCCTTAAAGTTAAGGATCCATCGTAAGCTCAGTATAGTGGAAGAATCCTTGAGATGATGTCTTTCAAACGCAAATACCTAAATAGCTTCAGAAAAAAAACAGGAAAGACGTTGGAAGTGCCTATTCTCTCAATTTTCTTGGGATTCTAATACTAGATCCTGACTTGATGGCATGGAACCACTTCGGGGGTATACTTTTCTGAATACAAAAAGAATTTTGAAAATCATTTAATAAATGACGAAGCTATGAGGTATGTGTTACCTCATTACTTCGTGAAGTCAGTGAAGTCGGTTAACAAATCAAATCGAAATAAGTTATAGTACTTATTTATTCAGTAATGTATTAAAATACCTACATATATATATTAAAATATTTTTATTGACGAATAGTAAGCGAAATAAGTTATAGTACTTATTTATTCAGTACTGTATTAAAATACCTACATATATCTATTAAAATATTTTTCTTCAAACTACTCATTAATTTTACTCTAATCATCGGAAAAGGCAACACTAAGTAATACATTACTACCCTGGAAAACGGCAGTAGTATTGTATGAAATTTCATTAATGACCCGTTCAACATAATTGCCCTGTTGTTTTTTTTTCTAATTTAAAAAGAAATTACAATTCAAATTCATACAAAATGTAGGCATTTTTCCAAAGAGATTTGAGTGGTTGTATAACATGTCACAAAAAATACACATGCGCAAAACAAGTTAGATAGGACCCTACAAAGCCAATTTTATTTAAAAAAGAGAGGCAATTGGCTTTTATGGCGAAGGTTAGCTTTTATTTTAATAAATTAAAAATTGTATTCGAGTGAATATTGTGCAGTGAAAGTGGTGTTTTTTGGTGCACATTCATGTTGACGGCAAGAAATAAAGGTTTTGTGGTGTACATGACAGTGAGTTTTTTTTTTGTAGATTTTCCACTTCCGTCACCACCGTCAAGATAAGGTTTGGTTTTTTAATAAGAACAATTTGTATTTTTTTTGTCATAAATAAATAAGTTTTTCTACAGTCAACTTCAGTTTTTTATTATTTTTTAATAAGTTGAAGGAAAAGCAGATTACACACCTCGTAAGCTATTAATGCCCTCGGGCTATTAGTGCCTTCGAGCAAGTGCTCGTGCACCAAACATCCGCGGGCATTAATAAGTCACTTAGCGCTCGGTGTAACAATCTACTATATCTAAATCAAACCGAATAGCCGTCGAAGTCAAACAAAAAAATTTAACAGTGCTTTATACACGGTTATTTTTTTATCACCCTGGAAAATTTTAGGGACGCTTCAGGACACATCCAATATTATATAAAAAAAATGAAATAAAAAATAAAAAAAATATAAAAAAAATAAAAAAATCTCAAAAAATGCTGCTCACATCTAGTGCAGCATTTTTTGTATTTTTCAAAAAATTAATATAAAATTAAGGAGGGGGGTTATTTTTTTTATTGATATTTAAAGCATTCTAATACCATGTCGTGAAGCGTCCCTTAAATTTTCCAGGGTGATAAAAAAATAACCGTGTATATGCCGCCGCGTCAGTCATATTCTTAGCTTTTGTTTTAAATACTACTTCTAGCTAATCGAGCATTTCTTGTATTCTAGTGATGCATTCTATACTGCACAAAAGAAATATGCATAAAATTTGAATTTACATTTTATTAATAACACATCATAGAAACATTTAAAACCTTTGAAATTGTGAAGAAACGGTCTAATTATGATGAATCTTGAAAAAGTCGCTAATTATTGATAATTGCTTTACGTCTCTTTCTGATAAAATATATGTTTGTATCGGTATTATAATGGTGGACGAGTACAATGACGTCACTAGCAAATGAAAGCTTTTTAAACTTTGTTATTTTTTAAGTTATTAAAAAAAACACGTGGTTGTTTGTCAAATAAAAATACTATGTAATGTAACAATTAAAAAGTGTCCATATTTACATACAAGTAAAGTTACAATAAAAAATAGCAATGAAGTCATAAAGCTGTATCTTTATTGGTTGAATTACTGTAGGTACTTACCTTAGTTTATAAATCAATACTTATTTGTAACCTAGCAAAAAGTATATTGCATACGATATAAAACGTCCTTGTTGTACTGTTATATTTTTACTGTGCGGCACATGATGTTGGCGCCTGTTCAGTGGCCGCGTCCGCGCTAACGTCATGTACAAATGAACGGTGTGAAGTGCGGAACATATGGGCTTGCACGTGGAAATTCCTCGCCTTAAAACAGATTTTTGCTCGATTATACATAATTGTTAAAAGACTGTAGGACAATGTAACTTTATGTAAAAAAAATAAGTAATTTTATGTATTCCAAATAAAGTTATGATGACTTTATGTATTTATCTAGTAATGTTTATTTCCACTAAATGTAGATGCATATCATATAATCGCGTTATTAATATATTTATATGTATGAATATAAAAATGAAGAGTTCATTACGAGAAACGAATTTTCAATTATGAAATGTTAAAAAATGTAGTTTGATAATTATAATGACATAATATTTAAGATAACCATATACATGTATTGTATAATGATATTATATTCTTTATTACAACTATTGCCATTACATTTTCTTTAGTTTTTTTAAATAAGAATTAATTTTAATAAAAATCTTTTATAAAACTTGAAAATTGTTTTAGATGGTAATTTACTTTTAATTATTTATAATATTATACTCATGGCAGCTGTTTGTTATGACTACATGAATTTATCAAACGGTGGTTTTTTGTAGCGATAATAATGGTGGATAATAATATTTATTTACGTTAATTTGATTAAAAAATAGGCTTAAAAAACCTTTTACTGAATTCTATTAAAATTTTCATTGAAATTGGTCACATTATTCCCGAGGTGAGAAAGTGACCGATTTCAATGACGCTTAGGGCCTCAATACACCCGAGATGGTGGGGTCCTGCAGTACCTTAGTTTTGACAATTCACTACTCACTTAGCTAAGGAAATAACGAGCAAAGGCAGGACTTATAATACGAATAATATTCGTATTATGAGTCCTACATTTAGTCATTATTCGTATTATAAGTCCTGCCTTTGCTCATTATTTCCTTAGCTAAGTGAGTAGTGATATTCGTCGAATATTGCTTTAAGTCCGCCATTTTGATGTATTTTTTCAAGCAATTGTCTTGTAATACAGGAGTGTCCCTTATTGCCTATTTTAACTAATAGATTTAAACGCTTTTTGTTTACACAATGTTTTTTTTTATTTATTTGCATTCGCTAAAATTTACAAATATTTATTACATATACACGGTTATTTTTTTATCACCCTGGAAAATTTAAGGGAGGCTTTACGACATGGTATTAGAATGTTTTAAATATGAATAAAAAAATAACTCACTTAATTTTATATTAATTTTCACAAAAATACAAAAAATGCTGCACTAGTTGAGAGCAACATTTTTTGAGATTTTTTTATTTAAAAAAAATGTTCATTTTTTATTTAATTTTTTTTATATGATATTGGATGTGTCCTGAAGCGTCCCTAAAATTTTCCAGGGTGATAAAAATTGACCGTGTATGTACTAAAATATATTTAATACTGTATTTGTCTTAATTTTGTTCTTTTTACTATTTTTCCTTTTATTGACATTAAATGCCAAATCGATGACGAAGGAATTAGAGGTAAATTAATATCGTAAATATACAAGATGTAATGTAACGTTTATCTGAATGACATATTGGTGTTTCCATAATATAATTTATGTAGATATGTGTTAGGCACAGACATCTATTCAACTAGGAAAAAGTTATTCCCTATACTATATCTGTATGAACTCCGATTATGAGAATTTAGATGTGAAAAATTTATAGCGGCGGGTGAGGGAGACCGACTGTTGGCGTGGCGACACGTCGCCACGCCATATGATAGTATGAAGAACCGAGAAGACCTACTCCTTGGTCGAAGCGCTGACTAAAGGAAACAGTTTAAAAAAAGCATGCTCTTTTGGCACGCGAAACACTCGCGGCGTCTAGTTGTATACAAGTCTGTGGTTTTAGGATAATATCAACGGCTCAGTTTTCCCCCAAGGAAGTAAAATATAGCATTTTATTCCTATGAAAGTGTTTGGATTGAATTAATGTTTTACGTTTGCATTGTATTAAAAATGGTTTATACCTACATTGAAAATAAATAAATGGAAACAAGAAAAAATGCAAATTGTGCCCATGATAATTATTATTTTTATTTTTGAATTAATATGTTTGGATATTATTTGATGTAACTATCAATAAATAACTTTTGAAATAACATATTAAAATATTACAACAAAATGACAACATCGACATACTTGTCCAACGTCTCCAAAATATAGAATGTAATTTTAACAATGCTACATCTACATGGTTTTTAATATCAAAAATTAATATTTAAAAAGGTCTTAAAATCGTGTAACCGAATAGTACACGTAACAAGACAGTGTATGTAAGGTTTATTATAAATGTTCCTATTCACAGTCGTATTTATTTAACGAAAGATAATGGTTTATTAAATTACGATTTTAGTTATTAAGCATCACTTTTATAAATTGTTCATTTGGACAAAAATTTTATGAATTAATAAAGCACAATATTAGTTGCTCTGATTATTTCGTCGCTCACTGTACCTAGTCTAGGTATGGTATCTGTCTATCTTACCTATGCTAATAGGTGCCTATCTTATGAAATAATTATGTTTTTATGTTTTAAACTTCTAATTTACGGTTATTAAGTTATAGGATATTTATTTAAATATTATTTGGATAGTTGCTATTTGAAAAGATTTTATATTAAGTGTCATTACAGTTTTCTATTTAACAAAAAATAGAATGTAAAAAACGTGTAAATATGTTTTCATACATATAATTGTTACTGGCCATTATAAGTGTATATTGTTAGACTACTTAAATAAATAAATGTAATATTTGAGCTGTGAGCCTTTGTATCATTTTCAATTTGGTTTTTTGACCATCCATATTTATAACATGTACCTAAAGCGCAATATACCTAGGCGCTTTTCACACGCGACTTTACAGCAACCAAATATACAAACGAATTATGAGTCATTTTATGAGTCAATTTATGACCAACTAACAAGAATATCAACAGGCAGTTGCAGAAACGCGAGACAAAAAGGGTAAAGATGTTGTGTACAGGATGCGTTATATTTCCAGGGTCCTCTCCAATAAAAGCGTTTATTATACCTACTTACGTTTATTTTGCCGCCGTAAGGCTCCGTCTGGGGGACTGTCCTGGTGCTCTCGGTCAATCCCCATCAGTGACCGATAGCTCGACCAACAGGTAGGACTAGCCGGATGCGTGGGTAGTGGTATCGCGCCCGAAAGGGCAGGGAGAAAACCGGGAGGGGTTTAGTGCGTATGCCCGATTCTGCCGGAAAAGCCCCACACGCTCGCCGTCTGCCAACGACGGGTACGGTGCGGTCGCACATTTCCCCTCGGAAACAAAGGTTTCTTAGAAACTTCTGTCAAAGACTTGCCCGTCGACGGTAGATGGCGTTGTAGGCAAACGAATATTGTGCCAACGCTTTACCCAAGTTTGCTACTATAAGAACAATTTAGATATAAGTACACCTGCCCCCCTAGCACGTCCACCAAAACGATATGATAAAACGGTTTATCGCGGCGAACAGTCAAAATACAATAGGGTTTCGACGTATTTTGACAGTTCACCGCTATAAATCGCTTTATCATATCGTGTTTTGGTGGACGTGCTACGGGGGCTGATATATCGATTCATTACTTGCTCCAGTAGACAAGATGTCTTTCGGTAATCGCTAAAAGGACAGTGTACCTATACCATTTGACAATTGCGCTCGAAATCTAAGCGAGGACTCATGTCAAATCCCATAGGTACATTTTCCTTTCAGGAATTGCGATTTTCCTTTCAGGTATCGAAATGTATCTTGTTTAGGAGGGCTGTTCTTCCCGAAAGGTTAGGCGAGGTTGCTTCACTTAAATTTTGATTTTTTACCCATCTGAACTTATAACTTGTTAAAGCAAGGGAAATAAATACCAGATACCTACACGATTAGGCAGAGCCAATAATTTTAAGTCCCATGTAAAAGAGGGCGTGGCTATTACCGTTTCTCAGGCACTGCCATTTTCTGAGTATTTTCTAGGATGAAAAATTCACTGAAAAATAAATAAATCAGTAGAATTTTTTTTTCTCGGGTGGGAATCGAACCTTAACCATACCGTGACCTTAACCACTGGGCCACCGAGCTCTTAACAGCCCAGAGAAAATTTTAACTTTAGCGGATGACTACGTATCAACACTCAATTTAGAAATCTTTACAGATTTATTAAAAATAGGTTTAGAATAAAACAAACTTACAAATATGATATTTTTAACATTGCATTTTCTTGTTAAAAATGTATTTAGTAAATTAATTGAAAAATAAATAAAACAAAATGAAAAAATTATTTAGGCGAAAATCGAATCCGCGTCTTCAACACACTGTGCTGTCGCCTTAACCGCTGCGCCACCGAGCTATTGCCAGCAAAATCCCATAAATTTGCCCATAACGAAATATTTATTATGTAAGTATCAATCTATCTTATGAAAAGTAAAAATCTATTTAGTCCGTCGTTGGATAAGAAAAAAATGAGACAAGAAGTATTTTGTTATTTACGGAAACAAAAACTATAAGTAGGGTAAGTATTGAGATATACTTACCTAGTCATCGAGTGGGAACTCGGGAATTCAGAAATCCATGTATCTTCCCAAGTTGTTGATGACGTAAAAAAGAAAAATATATGTGCAATATATTTAATAGTTATCTGCCAGACGGACATAAAAAATTGTTTCGCTTCCCTATTGTTGTATCCTAAAGGTTATATGAATGACACACCACTGAATCCAGTCAGCCATCCATCCAGGAATCCAGCTCGATTCTGTTGTCACATACTATCAACTGAGATATAAACCCTGCCGTAAAAAAAAGATTTGTCTTAATTAATCAAGTTTCAAAAGTAATCACGTGGTGGACACCCAGCAGCGTTGGTAGTAGGAGTAGGCCCCCGGCAGTGGTCCTTTTTTTTATGGTATAGGGGGCAAACGAGCAAACGTATCGCCTGATGGTAAGTGATTACCGTCGCCCATGGACACCCGCAACCCCAGAGGAGTTACAAGTGCGTTGCCGGCCTTACGGTTAAGGTGGAAATACGCTCTTTTCTTGAAAGTTTGAAGGTCGTATCGGTCCGGAAATACCGAAGGCGACAATTCATTCCAAAGTTTGACTGTACGAGGCAGGAAACTGCGAGAAAAACGCACATTGTGGACTGCCAACCGTCTAAGTAATGGGCATGGATTTGTTGTCGCGTGGAACGATGGCGAAAAGAGGCGGTAGGTATGAGACCGAACAATTCCTCGCAGCATTCTCCGTAATATATGCGATAGAAGATGCATAGTGAGGCGACATCTCTACGCAGCGCCAAGGCAGCCGATTAGAAATTTCCTGGCAGTCGACGATTCGAGTCGCTCTCCGCTGGATGCGGTCCAGTGGGAGAAGCTGGTATTGGGGCGCCCCTGCCCAAAGATGAGAACAGTATTCCATATGAGGCCGAACCTGGTGATGGTTGCGGAAAACCGCAAAATGATGATAATCATCAAACTGTAACGGGAGAACAGAATAGGATTATAATTCAAAATAAAGCCAGGTAAGATGGGAATGCAACAGATACAGCACCTCGTTACAAAACTAATCAGGTAGCTGATAAAAAACTACTTTCAGGGCTAGTCTACACGATATACAGTCAAAAACATAGATAGTATTATCTTCAATTACACATTAGTACATATTTAGCTCACACACCGCATTATAAGTATGGCGACCTCGTGACAAATATCGTGTTACAGACATCTCGTCACTGTCACCAAGTGAGCGTAGAAAACAATAATAAGAGTAATAAATAGGAATGATCTAAGTAAATAGGTGTATTGACATGTCCCTGGGACACGATGGATTGGAATGCATTACTCATTATGAAATTCTTTAGTGTCCGAATGAGTATACCAACTAGACTTTGGTCGCAATATGAGTGCTGAGATGCACATAATTATGTCATCACAATATGCCGACTACTGTGTACATGGTACATGTAAGCAAACCCCCCAAGAAGCTAAGAAGGGTTGGGTTTTTCGCACCACGCTGGCTCAGTGAAATGACAGAACTTCTTCCGAGGTCCCTTAGTGTATTTCAAATAGCACCCCATGGGACGGATGACATAACAGGGAGTTATTGGGTAAACGATTTTTAGTGGCGCCTGTAATCGTTGACTCGGAAACCCCCGCAAAGCTGGACTATCCAATAATCCAACCCAGCGTCCGATATAATAATTCGTATGTAATATTGTATGCTGAGATTATTAATAAGTTCAATATCGCTCTCAATATTAGTTTATAATCAAACCAGGAAAATGGGACATGGGAATCATGTTTAAAACAGGACGACACACCTTTGTCACTCACATAATCCAAATGTTACTATTCTTATTTTCGTGCAAAACATCCATCCAGATGTTTAGTTGAAACATTCATACTTTTACCTTCTTTTTGTTTTGCTTTATTTTATTCAAATGGCGTTAGCGGAAGATCAGCGTCGCGGTTAACGCCCGACATAATTATGCTGAGCGGAGACCATTTTGGTAGGTAGTGGTTAAAATTGTGCGTTTGTGTTTTGTGTGTATGTCATCATCATCACAGCCCATATACGTCCCCACCGAGGGGCTCGAGCCTACCCTATGTTAGGGTGATTAGGCCTTAGTCAACCACGCTGGCCCAGTGCGGATTGGTCGACTTCACATTATTGAATTTCTTCGCAGATGTATGCAGGTTGCCTCACGATGTTTTCCTTCACCGTAGGAGCGTCAGAAAAATGTACATATGAAATTCGAAACGAAAAACACATTGGTACATGGAGCGTCTCGAACCCCGACCCCCCGATTGGAAGGCAAGTGCCGAGTCCACTGCGCCACCGACGCTCGTGTGTGTATGTAATGTCTACCAAATAAACAAATTTTCTTTTCTTCTTATTTGCAATATTTGTCTAATTTAGAAAACAGATTTCTAAATAATCGAGTAAATACTTAGCTTTTATACTATAAAAAAAGTCTGACACTAGAACCAGCCCCTTTTTGCGATAGCAACATTTATCACCATCGTTATCAATTGAACAATATTTTCACCCATCACTGTTTTATACAAATTTAATATCAACCATGCAATGCACCCCACAATTACTGGCATGTTGAAATCAATCATCATAGTTATTGATTTACACAATAAAACTGCAGTTTAAATAGTTAGCAATAAATGAGGAATATATTAATCAAAAAGTTGGGCTTCAGAAAAAATAATTTATTCTTTGTATAAAATAACGCTAGGTAAACCGTATATATAATAGGATGTAAATTTAGTTATACAGTACTTGTAATTTGATCAATACACACAACACAATACATTTACATACCCTCAACTATTTACAGTTACAATATCAAAAGTTACATAATTCTCAAGAACAATACATATTCCATGTATTTTTATGAAAATATACAGAGTTAAAAGAAATTTAAATTTATGACTGAGAAAATACTGTTGCCATTAGAAATAAAACTTCAATGTAAAAAACACAAATACATTGAATTTTACCAATCACTTCATACTTTTATTTTACAAAAATCTTTAAGCCTTCATTCTTAAGATAAAACGAAAATGTTTAAATTAAATATACTAATTACATAAAAATCACATTCATGCTTATGCATAATAATTAACCTAAACTTAAAACTATAATTCCCCATGACATAACAGAGTTCGTTAGTATTAAGACTGGCTATACATATATTAAGAACACCAATGAGTATAATACTCATCTGCTGTTTCTTTAAATTAATATACCTATTGCCAGGGCTTGCAAGTGCAATACATAATTTTGTTGCACTGGCTTCAATTAAAAGATAAAATACGAAAATACTAATAATAGTATTGCAGTTTTTGTAAATATTTGTATGGTAATATGAGGAAACATCTACCAACTAATGTAAAATAGGTATTTACAAAATAAAGGTATAAACAGAACATTTCAAATGAAACAATAGCCTTTCTACAAAAAAATTGTAAAAGAAGTCTTTGGATAGTTTGGTCTTGATTTAATTTCATACCATTATACTAATATTTGTAGATGCAATGTGTCCTAATAGCTGCCAGTTAATAAAGAAGTGTAATTGGCCTTGATTGTATATGGTGATAATAAATTATACCTAAAAGATTAAATAAAGATAACATTAAAGTGTGAATACAACAATTAAACCTACATTAATTTGCACAAGTTGTGTACAATATGTACGGAGGATTATAATAAGTTTTGATTTGATGTACTTCCTCCTATTTTGGAATATGCAGTTCTATAAAAATTGCAACAAAACAGAGAATTCATTATTGCATTAAGTGAATTTGAGCTATGAGTTCTGTACAGGCCCGAGGACACTTCATCCACTTGAATATCCCCAATAAACTGCTGTAATTCACTTTTGGGAAATCCATCATTGTAATATTGCTTTATTGTGTCATAGGCATCCATAATCACTGAAATGAACAAACTCAACACGACATAAATATACAAACTAATAAATGAATATAGGTACACTCTACTGAACCACCACAGCATGGGTGACTTTTTGGACATTATGGAAAAAGTTGCAAACATATCATCTCCGTTGATAAGTGAGAAGAGACATTCTGAGGTCGTTGACAATGATCGGAACTTCATATGGTACGGTCCCAATATCAACCAACCGCAAAAGGTAAAACCAGCATACAACAGCAGAGCACAGACAGAGAACCTAAATATTTTAGGTGCAGCTTTCTTTAATGTGAGTATGACAACATTGTAGGTTTTAAAGAACCCTAAATATCTTAGAACTCCAAACCATACCAGCAAATTTCCAGTTCCAAGGAATAAAGAACACACATTCCATTGGTCATTTGTAAATTGATTGCGCTCAATTTGCTCCTTTATGGCTGATCCAAGTATGATAAGGAAATCGTTGGCTATTATCATTAAATACCAAACATTCAAGAATTCGAGGCGGCTGTCTAAGCTGAGCTCTTTATTATATGCTCGTTGAAAGAAAAGTACTGTCAGCTCTTTTAAAATATGCGCTCTGTATATAGCTCTGCTGCATAAAATGAGTGAAGCACAGCAAATCAAAATCACCAAAATATTGAGTATACTCCTTAATATTTGATCAATCTTGTTGTCGGTGATATATTCTTGGTTGCCTCTGCAAACCAATTTGAAGGGTTCAGCTTCTAAAGATAGCGACATTTGACCATCATGGTCCTCATTGTCAAATATGATAGATACATCAAATCTATAACAGTCAGGAGGGGTGATGGGGCCGGCGGCTCTGAAGTTTATGGTTTTCAATGAGAACATTAGTTTGGCACGCACAAGTGCAGCAAAATTTAGGTCAAGTCCAGATTTTATTAATGTATCTCTAGAACTAAACAAACCATTATCTTCACTTGTGAAATTCATACAAGTTTCAATGATTTCAGAGTTAAATTCATAGCTTTCATTAAAACCATTAATGATGCCTTCTTTATAGTTATACTGGCAAAATACTGGGTCTGGTCTGCTGTTGTTCTCATTGTTGTAAGAATACGGGCCTATAGCATTACTGAGATTTAGGTAACCAGCATATGCATAGTCTAATGTGTTGTAGAATTCGTCCACTTTGTAAACGGCGAGAGGGCCCGCCCCAGGCGGATATGCATTGATCTCCCGAGTAGGGTCCCAGCCAAAAAGAAACAAATGGGAAAAACTAATTCGATTGTCCCAAGTGTAATTCACATGATTATAACGATTATGTGCAAACAAACACAACTGAAAGGTCACTAGTACTATTTTGATAACTTGCACAACAAACTTGTATGGAAACTTCCGCTTAGCTTTCCATTTCTCGATTGGATTCATAAAAAAAAACTGCAATTTACGTCGCATTTTTTCTTCCATTTCTCGTAGCGTTTGTGGCGTATACGAGGAAAATCCTTGAGATCTGCAATGGTTGGCTTGCTGATTTGTGTTTTTGCGGTCATCCTCTCCTTCTGAACAAGTATTATCTTCGGGGGAAGAAACAATAGTATCCATTTTATTGTTTGAATAATTTTCTATTCTTTTTGAGGCTGATTGACGATGATGATGATTAGGACACTTTTTAATTAATTAACAAGAAGCACTTTAATATTTACTAAAACGTACTGTAAAATGTTTCATTATTGTTGTTGCATCGTTGACGAGGCGAGCGAATGAAAAATATTCGGAACAAAAGCGAACTGAATCAGTCACTGACAGTCACGCACGGACGGGCGGGCATGTCAATCACAGAACGTCAACGTCAATGGTCGTTTAACATGTTCCGTTTCGCGATTATAGTGACCATCAGCACTGTGAGCGCGCTGCTAACAGGCGCGGCCCGTTTCGCGACAACAGCGTTCACGTTGGATGTGATGACGTCATTGATTGCGTCACAAATAACGTTTACAGTTCTCAGGCCGAATTCGTCAGCACCGTGAGACAAATTTCATTGTCGAGTTGACATTTTGTTTTGGTTCGCTAATTCAATGGTTGAAAATTACTCTGCATTTGAATTGAAGGCAAAAATAAGCCAAATATCCTAAAAATTTAATTAAATATAAGGCAAAAATGACGACATTAGAATTACCAGTTTTTGTTGAAGAAGAAAACAAAGTAGTTTACCTCAAACTGTCTCTTGAAGACGCTAAAAGAGCAGAAAATAATAAAAGGTAGTAGGTACAAAGGCAATGAAAAACCGCTAAAGCTTGGATATCACAGAAAACAATTGAAATTACGAGTTAAATTCTTTTTCAGGTTATGTTTTGATATTATTGACATAAGCGCGCTCACGATCGTTCCGAGACGATAGCATGCCATTGGCATCATTATCGCGTCTATTGATTCGGTCCGGGCGTGAGCAGTCTGAGTACTGTGAGTAGTGTAATCTCGAAACGGAACGGGGCCAATGTAAAAAAAATAATATTACTGTCAATCGTAGAAAGAGTATACAATGTCAGAGACAGACAAAAGAACAGTTGTATAGCGCTATCTCGTTTTAACATTAAGGCAGACCAGAGACAAATAACCGTTCACCTTACGACTCAAGCAATCTATAAGCCGTTCACCTAAACAGGGCTCATAGTACTATTTTAAACAATCCTGTTTATGGCCTGCTTAAGAACTGCACGGATTATGGATGGTTTTATAAAAGCTCATGGTAAGGCCCCTGCTCGAAAGCCAAATTGAGAGTGTGATAACATTTTCCGATTTTCGAGGTAATCAATTAGTAGTCTGTTATTTATAATGCGTTCAAAAATTTTTGAAAGGGTGGAAAGTATTGATTTAGGTCTGTAATTAGTTATTTGTTTTCGGTCACCAGCCTTGTATATCGGGAGTAATATAGACTTCTTAAGGGATTTTGGGAATATACCTGTAAATGATGCAGGCGCTTCTTGATGGTGGGCAGTGACTTGGAGTATACAATAAGTACGCGACAACACCGTGAAAATTGTATATTTTACACACTGATACAATATATGGAATAAATGCAGTTACTTTGCGAACAGATGCGTAAACAGACAGACACTATTAGATGAACTAACACCGCGGTAACAATTTAGCGGCTTTTTATGCAATTACAACAATTAATAAACAATTTACCCTCTTTTATCATAATACAAATATAAGACCATACAGTGACGCTAAATTAATAATAAAAATACCTTTAGTTTACAAAAATATCAATTTCAAATAACCTTCAACATATAAATAAAAAAATAAAAAATGCCGTCGCCAACACTCCCCACCCCAGTGCTAGAACTAGCACTCTTTAACCATAGGCACGGGGGCGACGCGCGCCGCGGACCGCCTCAGCGTCCCGCTGGCAGTCCTTACTTCCACCACTCGGACACGACCATCTCGCCCAGGAAAAACTTCAGTGATGACCCCTTTAAGTCATATATTGCGGGATGAGCTAGGGTCCACAATATAAACAAAGTCCCCAACTTTCAATGGCGTGGACTCACCTTGCCATTTAGGCCGTTGTATGAGTTCAGGGAGGTACTCCCTCAACCAGCGTTTCCAATACATGTCAGCCATCCTCTGAGCAATACGCCACTGCTTCCTTAGGTACAGGTCACTGTCATCAAACACTCCAGCCACCGGCATGTTTGATGATGAGCCTAAGAGAAAGTGGTTCGGCGTGAGAGACTCTAAGCTACCTGGCTCCACAGAGACATGCGTCAAAGGTCGCCCATTGACAATGGCCTGCACTTCGGCGAGGAGGGTGTTCAAGGTCTCATCCTTAGGAGCGCGCTCTTTAAGTACTACCTGAAGAGATGACTTGACGCTCCGTATGAGCCTTTCCCACGCCCCACCCCAATGAGGGCTAGCCGGCGGAATAAATCTCCACAGTGTACCATGGTTGGCTGCAGCAGTCTTCAGAAGCTGTTGGTCTACCGCTTGGAGAGACTTACGCAACTCCGCTTCAGCACCCCGCAGGTTAGTGCCGTTGTCGGAATACAAATACCGTGGCCAACCACGACACGCAGCCATGCGACGCAATGCCATAATGAGAGCATCGGCAGTCAGTGAATGGACAACCTCGATGTGAATGGCGCGCACTGTGAGGCAAGTGAAAAGGACACCATACCTTTTTTCTCGGCGTCGACCAACTTGAACCTCCATGGGACCGAAAAGGTCCAATCCACAGTGCGTGAATGGTCGGTGATGGTGTGCCATTCGAGCTTTAGGTAGGTCACCCATCCGAGGCACTGACACTTGCGCCTTCCTCAACCTGCAAAGCATACACTGTGACGTCACAGCCTTCACTGAAGGCCGCAGTCTCACAACCCAATATTTTTGTTTCATGTCGTTAACAACTTTCTCCTGGTTGCTATGTGCAGCATTGACATGATAATGCATTATCAAGAGCTTCACAGTCGGATGGCTTCCGTCTAATATAATTGGCCTCTTGACTTCGGAAGACACATCAGGTGCCGCGTCGATGCGGCCGCCCACCCGAAGCAAGCCGTTACTGTCCACATAGGGACACAAGCCCCTCAGACGACTATCATTTCGCAGACTCTTACCTTGTAGTAAAAGTGAAACGTCACTCGCAAATGTGTCAGCCTGAGCCTGTTGAAGTAGAAGGAGTTCAGCCCGCTCCATGATCGCGCAGCTATCGTCACAGGTAAGTCTTCTACACTTGTTTATGAACAGAATTACCATTGCAGTAGACCTTAACAAGCGAAGCCACGATGAGAACCTGTGAGGGTTAGGTATAGGTAAGTCTACAGATAATTGCTGAACAACTCCCACTAGCTCCAAGTGATCATCATCACTAACCGGCTGCAGCACATCTTGCGGCCAGGATGTTTCATTCAGATATAAAAAATCGGGCCCACTAAACCATTCATTTAAAAATAAATTATAATTAAAAACATCCCTAGTGGCTATATCTGCGACATTAAGGTTAGTGGGTACATACCGCCACTCCGAAACGTCCGTGAGCTCGTCTATTTCCCCTAACCGGTTTGCTTCAAACGTTTTATATGTGCGGGTCTTATTGCGCAACCAATGTAGCACTGTTGTCGAGTCGCACCAAAATACTCGCCTTACCACTTTTACTTTGTGTTCGCTCATAATTGTGTTCGCGAGCCTCGCAGCCAATAATGCACCCTGTAGTTCCAACCGGGGAACAGTGACAGACTTAACTGGTGCAACCCTACACTTACTTGTCACAAAGGAAACGCATATTTGGTTATTTTCTAACCATCTGTAGTATGCGACCGCGCACATCGCCTTCTGTGAAGCATCACAAAATATATGTAATTCTAGGTTGCTATAGCTCACCGTCGCAGCAGTCGTGTATTTATTGTCCGCGCCACCGCTAGTCGTAGCATCTGCTACAGCAGTAGTGCTACGCGGCGCTACGGCTTCGGAACGTTGGTTGTCCATCTCGCTCACACTTATCGTGGCGCGCTTATACCATCTCGGCACTCGTATTGAATGTATGTTTTTAAGCAAATCTAACCACTCGGTCCATTTCAATAAAATAGGTTGCGGAATAAAATCATCCCAGCTGATATTTGCGCGCCACGTATCTTGCAACATTATTTTCCCTTGAATTGTGAAAGGGGAAAGAAAACCAAAAACATCAAAAATTGACATAATCACACGAAGCATTATCCTTTTAGTCGGTATTTGCTTACCGTTCAAAATGCATTCAGGGATGCGCTTAAACGATACGTCGAACGCTAACTCATCAGTACTCGGATACAAGATTAGGCCGAGTGTGCGTTCGCCGTCACACTGTTGTTCGACCTTGAACTTCACTGCGCTACTCCCCAAAGAATCTTTTGAGACTGCGTCGAGTACAGCTAAGCTGTTACTCGCCCAATTTCTAATGTCAAACCCTCCTTCACTATGAATATAAGAAATGTTTCTTACCATTTCAACGGCCGTCGTTTCATCAGGTAAGCTTTGGATGTAGTCATCCATGTAATGCGAGTTTAAAATCGCATCGACAGCTGCCGGCATTGACCCTTCAAACCGCGCAGCATTTTTATTTTTAATAAATTGCGCGATAAAAGGGGAGCATCGAGCACCAAAAATAAGCGAACTCATTACGTACGTTTTTATCGGTTCCGTAGACTTTTTCCTCCAGAGAAACCTTAAAGCGTGCTGGTCACTCAGCAACACTTTTATTCTAAGGAACATATCTTTTATGTCGCCGATAACTGCAATCTCGTTCTCACGAAATCGCAACATAATCCCGAACAGCGAGTTCAGCAGGTCCGGTCCTTTTAATAAATAATCATTAAGTGACAAACCTCTTGTTTTAGCTGCAGCATCGAACACCAGCCGGAGTTTATTTTTATTCGGGTTGTCAACGCCAAAGTGTGGTAGGTACCAAGTTTTCTGCGTGGGTTGAGTGTCAATTAATTCCCTAGCGTAATCATTATCAAATAAATGATTTACTCTCTCCACGTACCTGTCGGCGTATCCCTTATCCCTTCCTAATTTCCTTTCTACTCCCGTCAGTCTGCTCACAGCCCCCAAGTAGGAATCAGGCATGGTGCACTTCGGATTCTTCCAGGGAAGGCCGACGTGCCACCTGCCGTCAATCAGTTGAGCAGTTTGTTGCAAACAGTCGACGGCTCGTACATCTTCTTCATTAAGCCTAGGCTTACCTGCTACTCCCATTGACTCGAGCGCGAAGTACTGGTGAACCTCCTCGTGCAGGTCGCGCAGATCTTGCTCCTCCGCAGCGTCCTGCTCTGCTACGAGCAGAATGGCGTCACCACCCTGCTCAAGGCTGCCGGCCTTGACCGCCGCGCGCGTCCCTCCCCGCACGCTAACAAAACCATGAAGTGACCAGCCTAAAGGAGTAAGTGTGGCGGACGGCTCATTCTTTTGACCCAACAATATTTTTAAAGGCAATAACAAATGATAATTATCTTGGCCAATTAATATTTCTGGTTTACAGTCAATGTTACACAAAATATGTTTCGCAGAATCTAAATGTACATAAGAATTCAAATCTACAATAGAACATGATTGTATAGGTAACATTAAATTGTTAACACTTCGTGCTTTAATACAATGAACCTTATTATCTAAGCCAGAAAGTCTCAAATTCAGTACCGTTACATCGCACTTGACCTCGTTGTCCGCCCAGGGGCCGCGGACGCACATCGTCTCGCGGCGCCCGCTCAAGCCAGCCCGCTCGGCCAGCTCGCTGCTGATCATCGTCACTGTCGACCCGTCATCAAGTAACGCACTTGTATCGATATAGCCGCCACTGTCAGTACACACGCGTATAGGTACAACTTTTAAGAGCACTTTGCCGGCACTCGCGGTAACGTGAGTCACAGTTTCACTCGCAGAAGGCACTATTTGTTGTTCGCGTGCTCCCGTTGCGCTGCCCGGCCGGCCGTCGCTGTCGTCCCTCGGATAGTGAAGCAAGTTATGATGCGCTTGCTTACATATATCGCACGGTGGCGCGGGGCAAGTTTCTCGACTGTGGTTCGATTCCAGACATTGAAAACAAATCCCATGTCGCTTCACGTGCGCCCATCTCGTTTTCCGTAGTGACTTCTTGAATCGGTTACAATAAATTAGTTTATGAACAAACTTACGGCAGAACAGGCACCTCTTGCTGCGGTCTTCCGATTGTAACAACACAGCCTGCGATCTTATGTTGCTGCCGTGTTGTCTACTATAATGACTATCGCGTGCTGATACATCATGCATATTTGGCATAGTGGATGATACTTTAATAGCTTCCATTCTTAAAAACTCAGATAAAAATTCTAATCTCGGCCTTTTGTGTTCTTTCAGCAAGGGAAAGCTATAGTCGGACCACTTAGAGAGTAACGCTGGTGGCAATTTAGATAAAATAAGTGAAACCATGCTCATACCTTGTAAGTATTCTTCTCGTTCCACGGCACGCACGGCTTCGACAAAATTCTGCACCTTTATGGAAAATGGCACCAAATCCTTCTGGTACTCAGTAGACACGGGTTGTATCCTCTTAATGTCTTGTGTAAGGCGTTGTACAATACTGTCCGGGTTTCCATACTGTAGCTCCAACGTTTCCATTATTCGGTCCGGTGATGTGGCACTTATGAGCAGTGCTGAGACAGATTCTTTCGCCTTGCCATGTAGACATTTTCTTAGTCTCCATAAATTTTCCTTCGAAGTGAATTTGCATACCTCGGTAGACTCTTCAAAAGCCCGTTTAAACTGCAGCCATTCCATCGGGTCACCAGAGAAACTAGGGAGGTCCTTTGGTGTGCAAATACGGCTCAGCAAGTGGGCGTCGGGGTTAGCATGGCTGGAGGCCGCTGTCAGGTTCTGAAGTGCGGCGACAAGCATTTGGATGGTTCCATCAGTGCCGGCGGCCTCGCGGCCCGTCGACGGGTGCAGATCGACGCCCTGAGTTTTACCATAATCGTGGGCGCTCTGCTGTTGATCCACCTCGTGCATGCTTCTCTCCATCCAAGTTTCAACATTTTGGCGTATGCAGTCGTTGTTAATTTGTGAACTGTATTCTTCCTCTTCATCCAATTTCGCTAGGTCTGCCTCCAATTGTGCATCTATCAACTGCACCTTCAGTTTTGCCTTTTCTTGTTCCGCCGCCAAAATCAACTGCTTTCTTCGCGCCTCGACAGAAACCGTTGACATTTTTGAATTTCTTGATGACGCAACAGAGGGTACTTTAGCGGGCGGTCGGGATTCCGTTTTCACGCTGGAAATCTTGATTCCCGATGACTCCTTTGGCAATTCTTCTTTATGCTCGCTGCCATGAGGTTTATTCTCCACTTCCCCTTGGTCGCGGTCGCGTCGCGTTGTACTCCGTGTGCCCACCATTTTGCTTGTCGGTGTACGGAACATGAGATTCGGCTCGAAGACCACTTTGTAAATGATGCAGGCGCTTCTTGATGGTGGGCAGTGACTTGGAGTATACAATAAGTACGCGACAACACCGTGAAAATTGTATATTTTACACACTGATACAATATATGGAATAAATGCAGTTACTTTGCGAACAGATGCGTAAACAGACAGACACTATTAGATGAACTAACACCGCGGTAACAATTTAGCGGCTTTTTATGCAATTACAACAATTAATAAACAATTTACCCTCTTTTATCATAATAAAAATATAAGACCATACAGTGACGCTAAATTAATAATAAAAATACCTTTAGTTTACAAAAATATCAATTTCAAATAACCTTCAACATATAAATAAAAAAATAAAAAATGCCGTCGCCAACAATACCTTCAATTAAACTTTTAAATTCAATACTGAGATAGATTAAGTCAAATTAATGTCATATAATAATAAACTTAAAAATACATTATAATACACGGTTATTTTTTTATCATACTGGAAAATTTTAGAGGCAGCTCGGTAGACGCTAGACGACTCATATCAATAAAAAAAACATGTGGTTATATTTTTTTAATTTTATCCGCCAATAATATTAAATTATAGACATTGTTCTTGTTTACTACAAGATAAGGTAAGATTATGAATGAATAAAGCATTTACTACTACGGGCTTAGGAAAATGCGGCAACGTCGCATTATTAATTCAAGCAAGATCAATCTACAACTCGTTTGAAATAAGAGTTATTATTGCACTAGACACTACAATAGTGAAAGACAGAGACAGTCAGCGCCGGCGCCGAGCGCCTGCGGCGGCGTTTTGTTGTTTTCTGTCGCTTGTCGGCACGAGCCGGCCGGCTTTAGTGCGCCTTTGACCCCGGCGCGTGTGAACGTATCGCGGGTAGTTTTCCAATTACAGCACAAGAGCGCATTATGCGGCATAATGCTTAACGTTGAATGTTCCAACTACAGCAACACTTCGCACAATCGAGCACTCTCAAAAGCAATGTTTTCGTGTGATGCGTGCAATCGATACCAACTCAGTGGCAGAAAATTAACAAGTGTTTTTTCTTTAAGTTGGCATTGATCGAAATGTTTTATTTATATATAATCGTTAGTAATATTATTTATTGTTGAAAAATTTTTAAAGCTTTCGTTTCATTGTAGTTTTTTTGAAATAATCAAAGTTAATTCAAACTGTGTTAAAAAATAAATATAAGTATGGATGAAGGTACAAAAATTACTCAAAACAAATAAATGGTAATGAAATAATCAAAATCCAAATTACTTAAAATAACCGTAAATAGTTTTCAACCAATTATTATGTATACCACATTATTTACACATTAATGAGGTTATTGCTAACTCTATGAATATTTCTTTTTTTCAACACTGAACTTAGCGCACTCTGCTGGTGCATTTGAAAACTAATTCACGTTCCAATTAAGCATCAGCATAATTCGGCATTGTGCGCCACTGAGTCGCATTATGCTCTGTAATTGGAAAACTACCGCGATGTCGCGCCCGCGCCTGACGCGCGGCAATCGGGCGCATTCGGAATTTTAGTTTCAAGTTAACACATCTCGCGAATACACAGACCTTACTCCGGTAGACCGTAGACTTTTACTTGTGAAGTGAAATTAAGTGTTTGGTGTAAGAAAGTGAACCCACAACCGTAAGACTTAGAGGCGAAAACTGCATTTCGAGACGTTAAACACTAACCAAAGTGATATGTTGTTGTGGTCATGTATAGTTTTAAACGTGCACGACTATGTATGAGTTAGAGGACTTCCTTTAAATTTAGAACTCTTTTGTTATTAGAACTAAAGTTGATTTAAATTGTTTCCTAGGTAGGTAAGTATTTAAAGTTGATTCCAATTTTTTAACTACGCCAAAACAACCTACCATAACCGTAATACCTACCTAGTACTGTTTGTTTTCTTTAAAAACTTTGTTTTGCCGGTCCTAAGTAAGCCCGTAAAGTAGGAAGGTGAAATTGTGATCAACTCAGTGATGACTTTGAATCGGCGACGTTGTTGCCAGTTCGCGTTAATTCAATGTTTTGCCTACAACTTCACTCAGTGTCCATACCAGTGCAGTATTTTTTGGATATTTTAGATAAGAAATATCTAATTAAACAGGTGAGTAAATTTTATTATTAATGGTTAAATAATTCTTCTACCGTGTCCTGGAGCCACCCTTAAAATAACCAGGGTGATAAAAAAATAACCGTGTATATAAAATTATATATTATAATGTATTTTTATATATATAAGATAAAATTATAAATTCATTAAAACTAAAAATTAAATAAAAATGAAAATTAAATTGCATTACCTACGTGTCACTTCAAATATTTACATATTTTATCAATTAATAGTCTTAACAATAGGTATAATTAATTAATACGACAGGCGATTTGTACCGAAGAAACTAACTTTTAACTAATATTTCTTGAAAAGAAAGAAGAAATACTGCAAGTTTCATCAAAATCGGTTCAGTGGTTTTTGATATAGGGAATTTTAACCGAGTTTTTAACCGACTTCAAAAAAAAAGTAACATAAAAAAATATTTTACAAAAAATAAAACCGACTTCAAAAAAGTTAAAATTAATATAAGAATAGGCACAGACAACATCACACTTCTATATTGAAGTCGGTGATTTTCTAGGGTGAGATTTTCTAGGGGATCATCATTTGGCACCGACTTCGATGATAAGTGTGATGTTGTCTGTGCCTATTCTTAAGCTATATTCTTATATATTATTTTTAACTTTTTTGAAGTCGGTTTTTATTTTTTATAAAATAATTATTAGTTAAATTTAACAGTTGATAAATATATTCATGGACATGGATAAATATATTCAGTGGAGCATCGGGAGGTCCGGGTTCGAGACCGCCATGTACTACTGTGTTTTTCGTTGTTCGAATTTCATATACATTTGTCTGACGCTCCTACGGTGAAGGAAAACATTGTGAGGCAACCTGCATACATCTGTGAAGAAAAATGGTTTATGTGTAGTCGATCAATCTGTATTGGGCCAGCGTGGTTGACTAAGGCCTAATCACCTTAACATGGGGTAGGCTCGTACCCCCTCGGTGAGGACGTACCTATATGAGCTGTGATGATGATGATGAAATATTTTCAACAACACTAGTCTGCTACGGCACGGCTAGTCCAACCCACAGATCAGTAAATGTGGTCCAACCCCGAGCGTGCCTTCATCGGGGGCGGAGAGGTTCCGGAGGGTGGTTTAGCCAGGTATCCACTGGAACGTCCGTGGGGCATATAAGCCCCAAAATCGTAAGCTTCTCGATCGACCTGGGTACTAACGACCTACCCTTTGCGTAAAACCGCGCGGTGTGATAAAAAAATCGCGAAAATTAAAATATTTTCTCTATGGCTTTATTCCTTTGCCAATAGTCTCTTTCATAAGTTGACAGGTCATGTCCAATTTATTTTTAGTCTTAGATTGAAATAAATTTGTCATAGTCTGCGGTTTAACTTACTTGGCCGTATTCATACGTTTCTTACTCCATGACCGATGAGATTTATTGCGTACTTACTTAGTCTGTATTAGTATTTTCGTAGAGTGTTCTATATCAAAATAAACTAGAAGAATTGGGCTACATTATTATGTATGGTTTATGATAGTTTATAGTGTTATATTGCCACACTAAACGTTTTTTTCAAAAAGTGAGTATTTTTGAAATTTTAAGCACTTTAGTTACTATTCTCGTCATTATTCATTCAATTATGAATCCTTATCTAATTAACTATTATAAGTTCATTCCTTATTAAATTAGCTTTCCATACGTATTTTTTATTTAATTTTAGACACAATAATTTATTTTTTGCATTTTTTTTAAATTTGAGGTCGCGCGTGCGCATCTCGCGTATATAATTACGTAAGTAATCGATTTTATTATTTTTTTCTTTTTTCATTAAAAATATTACCCAAAACTATTATATATCAAAATAATCTTCAAGAATAGGGCTATAATAATATATATGGTTATTTAAAGTTTTATAAAATAGTTTTTGTGCAAAAATTTTTTAAAAAAAATCGGGTCTTCCGCGACCTTCCGAACATTTTCGCGCTTCATTCATTTAATTATTAATCCTTATCTAATTAACTGTTATAAGTTCCTTCTATATTAAATTACCTTTCCATACGTATTTTTTGTTCTCTTGTAGACAGTATATGTCACTCTCCGCAATTTTTTGAACACTCCGTACGCGCCGGGGTGAGTCATTCCGCAATGACGGCACCTTTGATATTTGAGATATACTACTTTTTGCTTTTGAAACCCACCACGCTTCGCGTGGCGGACGTTCGAGTGGGTATAGGGTTTTTACCTGACTCTTAGGCATATCCAAGGGGTGACCTTGTCAGCTTCAGTTCCTTGTGAATCGTAAAGAGTTTTACTCACCCTAAAAAAACAAGGTAAGGTATTGCGACCGACCACACACAGAAAGAAAAAACTGTCATGCTCCGTGTCCGAATAGCAATCGATATTATGTAATGTAAAGGACATAGGTAGTTTTCCAATTACAGCACAAGAGCGCATTATGCGGCATAATGCTTAACGTTGAATGTTCCAACTACAGCAACACTTCGCACAATCGAGCACTCTCAAAAGCAATGTTTTCGTGTGATGCGTGCAATCGATACCAACTCAGTGGCAGAAAATTAACAAGTGTTTTTTCTTTAAGTTGGCATTGATCGAAATGTTTTATTTATAAAGCTTTCGTTTCATTGTAGTTTTTTTGAAATAATCAAAGTTAATTCAAACTGTGTTAAAAAATAAATATAAGTATGGATGAAGGTACAAAAATTACTCAAAATAAATAAATGGTAATGAAATAATCAAAATCCAAATTACTTAAAATAACCGTAAATAGTTTTCAACCAATTATTATGTATACCACATTATTTACACATTAATGAGGTTATTGCTAACTCTATGAATATTTCTTTTTTTCAACACTGAACTTAGCGCACTCTGCTGGTGCATTTGAAAACTAATTCACGTTCCAATGGGGTTGGCAACTGTCAAAGTGGCGCTAGTATAGCTCGTTCCCAAAACATTGTAATTTTTTACGAGAAAATCCAGTAAATAATTTCGAGCAATTAAAATGACGCGCTGTGTTGTACCAAAATGCTCCGAAGTTGGAGTACACCATATACCTAATGACAAGAAAATTCGTCGCCTTTGGTTAAAAGCTATACGCCGAGAAAAATTCATTCCTACAAATAGTTCGAGGTTATGTCGAAAACATTTTAAGGAAAGTGATTATGAACAAGTCAGTAAATATACAGGTAAGTTGCTTAACTGCAAATTATTTATTTGCTAATAACTAAAAGATAGAGTTTAAAAGTAAATATTTGATAAAATATTAAATAAATTTCTAATTCTTTGTTTTAGGAGTAGAACATCAACATAAATACCTTAAGAAAGGTGTTGTACCATCTATTTTTGCATGGAGTACCCAGCCAGTTTCAGAGAAAGCGGAGGCAAGACGAAAGAGATTAGAAGTTCGAAATATTAAGAAAAAACAGCTTTTCGAAAAACCATCAACTTCCCAATGCTTTGAGGATATAGTGCCACTTGAAATCAATAGCAGTGTGACTTTAGACTGTACGATATCTCAAGAACATGTGGAAAATGAAAGGAATAACATTAGCTCATCTGAATCTTGTATACTCAACCAAAATTCTTGTGGGACGCAAACTCCAAATATATTAAGATTATTTTCAACAGAGTTATTACTTGCAGACAATGAGACAGTGCAATATTATACAGGGCTTGAATCGGCATCAAAATTTTCATTAGTTTTTAGTACACTTTTACCAATGGCAAATAATATAAAATATCGCTGGAGTAGGGTGGTTGGCTTGTCAGTAGAGGATCAGTTTCTCATGTTATTAATTAAACTTCGGAGAAACACAACAGATTTTGAATTAAGCAAAATATTTGGTGTGAGCAAGACTGAAGTGTCCAATATAATTGTCACATGGATAAATTTTGTGAGTGATATTTGGAGTTTAGTGGACATTTGGCCAAGTCGAAATTTGGTAAATTTTTATATGCCAAATAGTTTTAAAAAATATTATCCCTCTACAAGGTTAATTATAGATGGAACAGAAATTCCTATACAAAGGCCTAGTCAGCCCAATGACCAAAAAGCCTCTTTTAGTACCTATAAACATAAGAATACTTTAAAATTCTTAGTAGGTGCTTCACCAGGAGGTTTATTAACATATTACTCAAGTGCATATGCTGGCTCAGTGAGTGACCGACAAATTGTAGAGCGTAGTATGTTATTGGAAATGTGTGATAATGGGGACAGCATTATGGCAGACAGGGGGTTTAATGTACAAGACCTGTTTGCTTGCAAAGGGATTGGAATAAATATTCCTAACTTTTTAAAAGGAAAATCTCAAATTCCTGGTGTACAATTAAAATTGGATCAAAAATTGGCTAGTCAAAGAGTCCATATTGAGAGACTTATAGGGTTAACTAAAACTTATTTGATTTTGAAAAGTGAACTTAATCACTTTTATGTTCCATTAGCATCAAAAATTTTTTCCATATGCATCATGTTATGTAATTTTAGAGAAAGAATTGTAAATAAAAATTCCTAACATTATAACAAGTGTTTTATTCATTATTAAAGTTATCATAATAATTATAATACAAATGTTTATCTAACATTGCACTCTTAAAATAATCATTATAAAAACTGTCTAATTTTACAAGCATGCGATTAATGAAATAATTATCTTTCTCAATGTAAATTACTTTTAAATCTTTGTAGGTGTATATAATCATGTTGCAATATATTCGTCCCGAGCAATATAACTGTCCTTGGATTTGGTAATAGTATGGGCTTGTTTTTTTTAATGCTAATATCCCATTATTGTTTTCCAAATATGGAATAGTTGTAGGACTAATTTCATGGTTACGGCTTGCATATGGGCATTTTATTTCGATTATTGTCTCCATACCCAACAATCCATCAGGAGATGCTGCAAGGTGTGGTCTTTCTAAACTAATAAAAATGCCACATGGCTCTACTATGAGGTCATATAAAGATACATATTTGCCTAGAGCAATTTTTTCATTTAATAATCCATGGCTGGTTGCTCTTGAAGTGAAATCTTTTTTATTTAAAACTTCTTTTGCATATTTAACCATATTGCAAGGTTTTAAATGGCATATTGTGTGGAAATTACTAGCTGTAAGCCGAACCTCTCTATAATGATGCCAATCAAAACATTCAATTTGGCCAATTGTTGAATTTTGAATAAAATTGGCCTCTTCATCAGTGATTGAAATCAATTTTTTCTTTTAAAAATTGTTTTTCTACACTTTCATTTGAATAGTCATGGTCATGCCTCAGGGCATATGGATTAGCAGGTTCATATAATTGTTTAATCGGCATGTGAGAATTTGAGAATCCCAGCACTAAATTTCTGAACCTATTATTATAATTTAATTTATCTATATTTTTGAGTGGGTATGGCTCAAAAATTAGATTTTTTCTTCTCTTGTTACCAAATTTTTCAGCCTTTACTGGAGTACCAGTATAAGGCTTTTTTGGTACGTGGAACTGTTGTAGTTTTTGAGTGCATACTTCATGGTGAAGGAGAATTTTTTCCTGCACCATATTTTCCACGGCAAACAACAGTACTGCAACATGTTTGCACAGTGCGTTTGTTCCACTTCCAGCAGGACATTCACAATGTGATGCTTCAGGATTTCCATTTTTATTTAAAACTATATCCACTTCATAGTGTAAATTTTTCATAGTTTTCTTGCAGAAGCCTTTTATGAAAGTATTGTCGCCAACAACAGAAGACCTTGCAGTCAATAAATGACGTGTTTCATAAAGCTGCATTGCAATGTCAACTTTTTTCTTAGTGCTGAAAAATAAAAAGAGTCATTAATTAAATCAGCAGGTTCATCATCACAGCTCATATACGTCCCCACCAAAGGGGGCACAAGCCTAGCTTAACTAGTTATGTTAGGGCGATTAGGCCTTAGTCAAACCACGCTGGCCCAGTGCGGATTGGTTGACTTCACATACACCTTTGAATTACTTCGCAGGTGTATGCACAGACCACTGCCGAGACCACAGCGCCGCCGACGCTTTTAGCAGAATCAGCAAGTTCCATTTAATCAATTCAAAAACCAAAAGGTTCAATTTCTTATTAATTTCAGAGCTTTATATATTATAGATAGACTAGCTGTGCCCGAGAACCATGTTTCACCATAATAACATTTGATGCAATAATAAATATTGAGGTAAATCACCAAGACAAAAACAATCCTATGCTTTAAGTTGGACTAATTTACATACAGTAATAAAAATTTCATCAAATCATTTAAGTAGTTTCGGAGTTTCTCCCAGACAAACAACATGATGCAAGATTTTTTTATGTATATAGATTAAATCACATCACTCTATTTCGAATCTAAAAAGATGTAAAAGAAATTGGGGCTCCCTATTTTTGCAAGTTTTGTTATGTCATAAATACTTACTAGCATAAATAATGTCTTATCATTGTTTTGTCCAGTGGTGGAAGAGTAGTGTTACTGTTGATATCTCTATAAGTTTCATTCAATGGTAACTGCAATGTTTCATCTTCGTTTTCAGTACATTCTAGATGACCAAAATTAAAGTTTTGGTCATAGAGCTCCAACCTGAAATATGTTAGAATTATATATTATGTATGTATCTTTTTACATTTTGAGAGTAATTTGAAACTGCAAATGAAATCTTTATTTAATATATATAACGCATACACTCAACATCAAATTCATTGTACTATTCTTCCCGAATGCTAACCTCACTGAGAAGAGCAAGCTATAAACTCAGGTTGCTCTTTACAAATAAAGGTAACATTGCTAAGTACATTATTTCAAGTCTTAAAGAAAATTAGTTTTTCACCTGAGAGTAGCAGTAGTGTTGAGTAAAGCAGTTATAGTAATAAAAAATACCTTTCTACAAGATCTGCCTTTTTCCCACGCAAAGAAGCACCACGTTTTCTAAGTTCATTTTTCAATTCTGTTATCCGCCAACCAGAATACATGATGTTTAGATAAGAAACTCCAAGTAATCACTCTTAGCAAAGCCTGTTCAAGTCACAAAAGCGCACAAAGTAGGAGTGGGCGATACAAATCGTATACAGATACAATATCTATGTACCGGCACAATATCCAATATCTATATATCGCTCGGCGAACAAACTATATATTGGATATCGCACGACTTCACCGACCGGCCATAACCAAGTAATAAACAATACGCATATACCCAAATATCTATGATACTCGGAAATCTGACTAAAAACATAGATACGACTGAGCCACAGTTTAACAATATATACATGAGCGAGCGAGAAATATTGTTATGTTGGCAGAACGAATGAGCGTATCTTTTTAGTTTGAACGTTATTAGCAACAAAATAAGGTTTATTCTAAAGTTAATTATTAGCAAAAAAGTATGGTATTACTTTGACTCAAGTGTTCTGAAACTATTTATTTATTACCTATAATCTTTCAATGAATGTCAAATTAGTTTTAGACCTTATGTTTTGCAACGTAAATTCTCAGTGTCGACGGTCGAATTTAATAGATATCATTCAAAATTTATTCACAAAACCGAAATATTTAAAAATATGTGTACGATGTGACATTGTGTGGTATATCTAGGTTTCAGAGTACCGTAGATTCCGACCAATATATAGATATTGAAATATATAGTTTCAATATCGGATATTCAAAACCGATATATAGATACGATACAATACAGCGAAAATCCGATATTACCCATGCCTAGCACAAAGTATAATTTCTTTTTGTAAACAAAACAATGGCCGATCAACAACGGGGAATCAGCTATGCTGGCGCCATCTGGATTTCACTTTGACCGGCCAACCCCATTAACCTCCCCGGGACCGGCAGCGCGGCGCGCAAAAAACTACAACAGCCGGCCACTTGACACCCGGCGTCATTTTTTTGCTGCGCTTGGCACTTAGCGCTTTGTTTACATTCGTACGGCCAAATGTTTATACTTACAGCGACTCCAGTTACATTTCTGGGAAGCCAATGAATCAGACTAAGAACTTATTGTTGTTTGACATTTTTACGACGTGTTTTGTTTTTATAAGTTCCGTTTGAAACCGATACTGTTAGAAGAACAAAGTTAAAATGCGTGCGCTTGGAATAAAAATGTTCGTTACATTTATACCAGAGATAACAATTTAGCACATTTATATATATTTAGAATCTACATGAAAATCGCTTTCAAATAAAGGTAAAATATAATTATGTGCCCATAGTAAAAATTAAATTAGTACAGGTTTGAATTTGCGTAATTTTTCTGAACGGCGCGCCAATAATTGTAAAACTGATAAAACATAACGGAAATCAAAAGCTTGATACAGAAACGAATTCTTTATAATATTATCTTTCTAAATATATAAGGTTATAGTAGTTTTTATGATAATAATCATGTGTAATAATAGCGATAAAAAACTGTATGCCGCGCGACAACGGAAATCTAGTTCGCATTTTGTTGAAATCGTTTTTATACAAAAACTACAACACACACAAATCGTAAAAGCTTTGTAATTACTAAAAATACTATAAATAAGATACTTATAATACTTTACTCACGTTTTTATGCAAAAATCCCACTAAATCACAATTTACACTTCAACAATAATCACTCGTATGGCGCGCGAAAGCACCGCGAAAGGCCATAACCGCGCGACTGGCCGACATCATGGCATCAGTCGTTTTCAACTCGTTCACCTTTTTTTCTTCGATGGGTCTAGATTGTCTTTGGTTATTGAATGAACGTGACATTTATTCCTCTATAGAGTAGCGAAAACTGCATACGAAAATAACACGTATTTTAAAAGTATTAAGCACTAAAGTGCGGTGACGGCGGTGATGCCCATACGTCATTTCGAAATGACGGTGGCTGTTGTGCGAACATGTGGGGGCGTCGTTTCGAAAAGACGGCGGTCGGTCGGGAGTGCATCAGCATATTTCGGCATTGTGCGCCACTGAGTCGCATTATGCTCTGTAATTGGAAAACTACCAATGCAGCCATTTTTTTTAAATATATAATCTGTGTATTCTAGTCTAATCTATAATCGGTCATACGATAAACCTACGTGTTGTCTTGGTTTTGGTTGGATTTGGATTGAATGTTGATTTAAAAATTTTGGATGGAAAGATTGCAAAAGGAAAGTGTAATTCCTAAGTGACCAGGTGCTACAATAAAATAATCAAATTGACAATGGCTATAACAGCAAATGGTTTAATTAACGACGACAGGTAATGCTGACATGTTACTGTAAACATATTCTAGTTTTTGTAAGGGAAAGTTAAATAATATTTTGGTATTAAAATACTGTTTCACGCTGAGTAATGCTTTCTGTGTTTTGCAGATTTTGCGGTGAAAATATTATACAGTTTTTCTTATATTTACCATTCGGATTGGTTCTGCTAGCCTTACGTACTGTCTTGGCTTTGATTCTTTGGATCGCATCAATATTATTACCCAACAGTCAATCTGTGAGACAACTGCTATCTATATTCGCTTGTTGGACATTTGGTATGCTTCATTCATATTCTGAAAATATTATTAATATTATAATACAAAATACTTTAGATAAGTTTTCAAAGCAATAAAATTTGTGTAACATTCTATTTAACTGAAATATGTTGTTAGGTTTCAAATAATTGACAAGGCTACTAAACAAAAAAAAAACATGTAGGTATGTTGCCAAGTTATTCAAGTAGCAACAAAAATACAGAAATGTATGAGAAAATTTTTGTTCTGTTCAATATTGTTACATT
The DNA here is from genome assembly GCA_963935595.1 of Schoenobius gigantellus. Lineage (NCBI taxonomy): Eukaryota > Metazoa > Arthropoda > Insecta > Lepidoptera > Crambidae > Schoenobius > Schoenobius gigantellus. The sequence goes on along the minus strand of OZ012555.1, from coordinate 4,346,133 downwards.
ATTAAAAATTAAGTTTCATGTTGTTAAAAAGATGGCACTGGTGAAAGTTCAAATTATTATGATACAGATTGTCAATGCTTACTGTTAAATCCCTGGAAGCTTATTTGAGAGGACAAATGGTATTACAACATGATCTTATGATAAACTAGCTTTTGCCTGAGACTTCGTCCACGTGAAATTAGTAATTTGTGTAGGTTATTTTTTGTCCAAACTGCTTATATCCTTTTCCAGAACTCAAAACTATCTCTATACCAAATTTCATCTAAATTGGTTCAATGGTTATTGATTCTCCATACAAACTTCCACCCTCATTTCACCCCCTTAAAGGATGAGTCTTTCTATCTATATCCTATAAAATTACTATACCATGTCCTTTTCTGGGACTTAAGAGGATTGTTAAGGTGTAAATTTTCGTACAAAAAGCGATAATGCTTTTTTCCCTCTTTACAGTTCAATTTTCATAATTTTTGGAAATGTTGTAGATATAATGAAGATCTAGGTTTGTATGTTTTGATTTTAAAGTAATATTGCTCAGAATATAAATTATCAGCATCTAAATATCCATATCTTAGACCTAAAAACTACCTCGAGCATTTTTATCTTTTTTGACTAAATTATACTGAATTACAGAAAAAGCAAAAGGTACAAACATAGATTAAGGTACACTGAATCTAATGATACCACAAGTTTCTAATTTCGTGAAGGTTTAGGGGTGTAAAACAGTTATCGCCCGAAACAATATTTCAATAAGAAATGTAGGCACTTGCCTTGGACTTTCAACTCTAAGCGGTGTGCAACAAACAGCATTTTTAAAAGTGCATACTCGAGCCATGAATTGGCACTTCACAGTCCTCTTAAACTATCTTCATACCAAATTCATCTAAATCGATTCAGCAGTTTAAGTGTGAAGAGATAACAGACAGACTCAATTTTTTTTTGTGGTCTAATTGATCTGCAATCAGTCGCCAGACTATAATCAAATGAGTTGAGTGGCAGGTAACGACCAGCAGAGCAGTGAAGCCAATGCCTCACTATCCACTCAAAACACATGGCTTTTTTTCAGCCTCTTAACTATATGTGCGTCAAGCAATCCGGAAGCAAGCGGATTGGGGTGATGAGAAACAGACTCACTTTTGCATTTATAATATTAGTATGGTTGTGTTAGCATTAATATTATTTATATTTATTTATTTATAAAAATGCTTATCAATATATTTTTTTAAACTTTTTTTTATAAATATATTTATTTTAATATTTTCAGGTGTATATGTAAAGGTCAAGGGTTGTAAAGATTCAAAATGCTGTGTGCTGGTGGCCAACTGCGTATCATGCCTCGACTCCCTTGCCATATCCCATGCTCTTGGTAGCATCAGTGTAAGTATATTATACAACATGTTACAAAATAATAATAAATTAAATCAAAAATAATATAATAATAAAATCAAAGTCAAAAATATTATCAACCCTAGCAAGTTGTCAAGTGCGTTCAGATCTGGCGAATGCGCAGCTTGCGCACATGCAGTTACTGCAATTATTTGGTGCATCTCTTTAGCGCAACTTATGCATAGCTTGTACAGAGCGCATGCCCGGCACACTATTAAACAAAATGGGGAATCTTTTATACAGTGTGGCGCTGCATAAAGTGCCCCGTATGCAGGGGCTAAAGAGGGTCATTTAAGTGGTTAAAAAAAAACACATTTCTTTGTATTTTTTAGAGGCCATGTAATTTTTTTACCCTTTTTGCAAATCTGACGTGCATAAACCGTTATAACTCTTGAATAAATAGACAAATATCAATGAAATAAACACCAACGTGATCCTTAAACATCAATAGTGCTGTCAAAACACAATTTTTGACAATTATTATTATCACACACAATTAATGATAGAGGATAAAAGGTAAAAAGCGTGAATTTTTCTGTTTTTTTATTAATCTCTTATTAAAAAATAAATGTATAAAGTTATATCCCGACAGGAGCGAAGGATTCTAGAATAGAATCCTGAGCGGATCAAGGGATACAAGAGCCTAGATGATTTTTTTTTCACATGCTAGGTACTTTACTTGTTAACATTGACTGCGAGAAAATAATGACTCTGTTATTATGAATCAAATTTTATTATGGGTAATACATAAAAGAACAATAGAAAACAAAAGAACTAGAAATTAATTGTAAAATTAGAACAGTTTTTGAAACTTTGTTATTACATTTTCATGGTTTTTAGTACATTTTTATAGCGAGAGTGTGTAACCTCTTTGCATGTTTTCCTTTTTTCTTACTATAATCCGTATATTCGCGAATGATCCAAATTCAATTTTTTTAATTCACTCAGTGAAACAAAGAGCGTTTTGTTTACTGTTTTTGAAGAATCGCAAGCCCTTTGCCAAGTGTCAATGGTAAAAAAACCTTTTTTTCTCAGAGTAAATGATTTATTTTTCATATTATCAGAAACCTATTTCTTCCTTTATTTTTTGTGGTCTTCATATCGTTGGATACCATTAAGTCGAACCTCCATTTGTTTTCAGTTAAAAAAATGGAAGGTGCCACCATTTTTTGCATCAACACTTGGAATAAAAAATGCCACTCAGTTCAACAGAAAGTAAGTAGAGTATTAGCTACCATTGTAATAAGCATGTTTGTTTGCTTTGCAGTCATTGGTCGAGAGTAGTGAATACATCTGCTGAGGTTTAAATATATTTCGAAGTGAGAGTCTGTGGCGCCGTGTTCCTTTTAAATTAGTTCTCTTTGGCACTATGGAAGAAATATCAAAGCAGTAGATTATTGTATGGAACAGTGTTTGAGCACTGTCAGTGAGTCTCCATACTAGAAACATTTGTTGTCCTGGTGACGTCACTAAGAGCCCGTTCGCACGAGCACTTTTCTAACGTGCATTAAAAAAGCGTTCAAATAGCACAAATACATTACCAGGTATATGTTCACAATGCAGTGCTTTTATAACGCGACACCTTTTTACCGAGCAGCGTTGTATTTTCAACGCTGGGCGTTGAGTGTAAAGTATTAGAATAGCAAATGTTTTAAAAGCGCTGACGCCAGGATTTAACACAACACTTTTTTAACGCTTTTGCGAATGAAGGCTAATGCGGCGACCCTGACTCTTGCTTCGGAAGTCCATTTTAACAGAGATAATAAAATAAGGCGCGGTATTCACCGTTTAACGCTTTCAACTCTTCCAAAGTACAGAGGAGCTCAAGATGTTTTACATTTTTGGTCACCCATCACTAATCACCGGCAACATTGCTTAACTTTAGCTATAATTAGCTAAGCGCACCACATCACTGCGCCATTAAACTCTTCTATACTACATATTTCGTATTAATTATACAGGATGTCCCAGAAGCCGACGTCAAGCCGAAAGCAGGCGGTAGACTAACTCATATATGTTATATATATTCTTTATTGTACACACATTTTTCAAATAGAAACATATTATACAACAAACATGTACAAGGGCGAGCTTATCTCTTGAAGAGATCTCTTCCAGCCAACCCTAGCGGAAGTGAAAATTAAATAGTTGCGGGACGAGGTGTACATTTATAAATTTACCTTACTACTATTATAAGTAACATACACAAACACACACACACACAGGTATATATATATCACTATGACAAATTCGAGAGCAGATGAGCTTTTAGCTGCTTCTTAAACGACACTATGCAAGTGTTTTTACGGATATCAACCGGCAGAGCATTCCACAGTTGAGCAGCATGCACTGTAAAGGATTTGTGGAAGAACTTTGAGTGATATTTAGGGATATTAAGTGGTTTTGGTATAACACAGGAACGCTTAGGACGGGGATCGGGAGGGAGAAGGTGAAATCGGGACCGCAAATAATGAGGGATCTCAGGATAGTTAAGTATTTTGAATGTGAGGTTAAGGATGTGCATATCTCTGCGTTGACGGATAGGGAGCCACTGAAGTTTGGAACGAAAGTCTGAAACATGATCATATTTACGTAATGAAAATATAAAACGGATCGCTAGATTTTGAAGGCGTTCCAGTTTATTGAGTAAATCTTCAGTGGCGTCCAAGTAACAGACATCAGCATAGTCGAGAAGAGGGTGCAAAAGTGACTGAGCAAGCATAACTTTAGTTTGGAATGGCAAAAAATACTGTAGCCGCTTGAGGGAATGATAAGTAAAATGCATACGACGACTTAAATCATTAATATGAGCTGACCACGATTGTGTTTTGTCCATGATTATGCCTAAATCTTTAGCTTTTGTAGAAAAAGGAATATGAACACCATGTTATCAGAAAAATATAAAAAAAAATCTAAGTCACCTATTTAAAATCCTTTGTAATCTAGATTGGTTATTTTGTTGTTTCGCTCGCAGTCTGGTATATAGTATCGCACATGGTTGGAGTGTACACGAGTGCTACCACACACACACACACACACACACACACACACACACACACACACAAACATAGCCCAAATTCCTAACAACACCTCTAGGTAATAAGCTATAATATATAAAGCTCAATTTTTTGTTTACTCCCATTTTATTTTTTTTGACTGCCTGCCACCCTTAGGTTATGGCAGAATATCAGTGCTTTGTACACATTTTTGATGTGTACGATAGCGATTACTGAACCATGACCTTTTGCACTTCTACAGCACACACATACTGCCACGGTATATGTAGGTATCTCTATTTATTGTTATATTTTATTTAAGTTGTGATTGTAACGCATGTGTGTGATGGAGAATTGCAATAAATGTCTATCTATCTATCTATCTATCTTAAAAAAAAATCTAACATTTAAAAAAATCTATATAATTTACACCCTGTGACGGTTTTTTCACTCTAGTTGCTACAAATCTTGACTTTTCTAAACATTTTCTTTTGTTTTGTAATCCTGAATAATGTTTCTGTATACTCTAATCTAAAATTTAAAGCCAGCTGCTCCAAATTAGAAGAAATGCCATTTTTATCTAAATTAAATATTCAAAATTAATTTTTCGCATAGCTTTAACAAGCTGTACTGAAAAAAAAAGTACTATGCGAGTTTGGCAAGTAACTGCAAAAGTTGGCGCATTCAATAAGGATTCCAAAATGGTGGATACTTGGTAGATAATTTCTACGAATGCAGACAATATTTTTTTTTCCAAAAACAGGCAGTTTTGATAAAATTTTTCTTACGTACTTAAAATTAATTCTAATGTACCTATGGTTTGCTTTAAGGCTGTAACTTTAACATTCTAGTTTGAGTGAGACCGGGAGAGTTATTTTACGAAGTGTGAGAGAGACAGATAGTGATGCTAACGTGACAGAGACGGAGAGATTCGAAGTATGAGCGAGACAGATAGTGACGCTAACGTGACAGAGACAGCGAGTCTCACATCCACTTCGTAAAATGACTATTTTACGAAGTGGAAGTGAGACAGATAGTGACGCCAATTATTCGCTAACGCACAAACAATACACATCAGTACGTTTCGCTCCTTCGCTTACTGCGCATCTTTTTGTATTCGTTTGTGTTGATTTCGTGCTTACCACTTTCTGCTTCGTTTATTGGACTTGATTGCTTGTGATTTGGATTCGGACTGTTTAGTTTCTCTACCGACGACCTTTGCTTTGCTCCGGACTACTTATCGTTGATTGTGTAATTGTGTAGTGCCACCATGTCTGCGTACACGACACAAGAATACGCCAACATGCATTTAATTTATGGGGAATGTAGATGCAATGCCAACGCTGCAGCTAGACTTTATCGTGAGAGGTACCCAAATGCAACTCGTTTTCCGGATCATCGAGTCTTTACAAATGTGCACCGATTACTCTTCTCAGAGGGCCGACTGCCGAACCAGTACTTGGTTCGGCAAATAGTGAAATAAGATTTCGTCCCCCTTACGAGGACGTTGTACTAGACATTGTCGAAGAAGATCGGAGTATTTCTGTACGTGGAATAGAGAGAAGCACAGGAGTACCCAAAAATACAGCCCATCGGATTTTGCAAAGAAATCAGCTACACCCGTACCACGTACAGCGAGTACAAACTCTACTACCCCGGGACCATCGACCCCGTGTTGCTTTTTGTCAAACAATGCTACAAAAACACAGAGAAGATCCGCGATTCTTCGAAAAAATTTTGTGGTCAGATGAGTCGACATTTAAAAAAGATGGTTACATGAACCTACACAACTTACACGAGTGGCATATCGAAAATCCTCATTTTATGAGGCAAGATAGATCACAATATCGATTTAAAGTGAATATGTGGACCGGAATTTTAAATGGACAAATAATAGGTCCTTTTGAGCTGCCAGACGCCTTGACTGGTGAAGTTTATTTACATTTTTTACAAAATGATTTACCAAATCTACTGGAAGATGTGCCACTTAACATTCTGAGAGATATGTGGTTTCAACAAGATGGTTGCCCAGCTCACTATGCCAGCTCAGTAAGAGAATATCTCGATGAGGAATACCCAGGCAGATGGATAGGACGATCTGGTACTATCTCGTGGCCAGCCCGTTCCCCAGATTTAAATCCATTAGATTTCTTTTACTGGGATGCGGTGAAAGAAAAAGTTTACGCAAAGCCAATCGAAACTGTGACTGACCTACGGCAAATAATAATAGAAGCAAATGATTTTGTTAATAATGGAGGATTCGCCCGCTTGATAGCCCGATCTTTTTTAAGAAGATGTCGAGCCTGCATTAGAGCTGAAGGAAGACAGTTTGAACACCTGTTGTAAATCTTGACATTTAAATAAATTATGTTAAACAATTTTTGTGTATTTAATTTATTTCACTATCTGTCTCTCTCACACTTCGTAAAATGACTCTCCAGGTCTCACTCAAACTAGAATGTTAAAGTTACGGCCTTAAGCAAACCATGGGTACATTAGAATAAATTTTAAGTAAGTAAGAAAAATTTGTTCAAAGTTGCCTGTTTTTGGAAAAAAAAATTGTCTGCAATCGTAGAAATTATCTACCAAATATCCACCATTTTGGAATCCTTATTGAATGCGCCAACTTTTGCAGTTACTTGCCAAACTCGCATAGTACATTTTTTTTTCAGTACAGCTTGTTAAAGCTATGCGAAAAATTAATTTTGAATATTAAATTTAGATAAAAATGGCATATTCTTCTAATTTGGAGCAGCTGGCTTTAAATTTTAGATTAGAGTATACAGAAACATTATTCAGGATTACAAAATAAAAGAAAATGTTTAGAAAAGTCAAGATTTGTAGCAACTAGAGTGAAAAAACCGTCACAGGGTGTAAATTATATAGATTTTTTTAAATGTTAGATTTTTTTTAATATAGATAGATAGATAGATAGACATTTATTGCAATTCTCCATCACACACATGCGTTACAATCACAACTTAAATAAAATATAACAATAAATAGAGATACCTACATATACCGTGGCAGTATGTGTGTGCTGTAGAAGTGCAAAAGGTCATGGCTCAGTAATCGCTATCGTACACATCAAAAATGTGTACAAAGCACTGATATTCTGCCATAACCTAAGGGTGGCAGGCAGTCAAAAAAAATAAAATGGGAGTAAACAAAAAAATCGAGCTTTATATATTATAGCTTATTACCTAGAGGTGTTGTTAGGAATTTGGGCTATGTTTGTGATCGCAAAGGCCTTAACATCTACATTCTCAGTGACAGCCAAGCGACTCTCAAAGCGCTTCTGTCATATAAGGTGGAATCCAAACTAGTGATTAACACAATTGAAGCACTAAACAAACCAGGTAAAGACAACACTGTACGGCTAGTCTGGATTCCAGGTCATAAGGGTTTCGATGATAACGAAAAGGCTGACTGTCTGGCAAGAAAGGGATCGGAAACACAATTTGTAGGGCCGGAACCGTTTGTCGGAATCACCGCAAAAGCAGTCAGTACAGGCCTAAGAGCTCAATCTCAAAGGAGGCACCAGGAAGAATGGGCCAAACAGAATGGAATGAAACACGCCAAGCTCTTTATGGGCATGGACAATTGGCTCAAATTTACATTGAGCTCTAGCAGATCCCAGACCCGCCTAATGCTCGGTGCTCTCACCGGACATTTTGGCACTAGGATAATGCTAACCAGGATGGGACTTGCTAGTTCCAAAATCTGCAGGATAAAGGATAAAGAGGAAAGCATGGAACATTTGCTGTGCCATTGCGATGCTCTAGCCTGCAGGAGGCAAATGCTGACGGGGATTGGTTATCCAAAACCGGAAGATTACAGGGCCATGCCACCAAAGGACATCATCAAGGTCATGGCCACGATGAACTGGACCGATGGTGGCGATGGCATTAGGGACTAACACACGGGGAAGCACAATAGATCCAGGTGGGTCGAAGTGCGAAGGCTTATAACTTGGGCCACCCCACTTCTAAGATAAGATAATGCTAGATTTTTTTTAAATGGGTGACTTAGATTTTTTTTTATATTTTTCTGATAACATATATGAGTTAGTCTATCACCTGCTTTCGGCTTGACGTCGGCTTCTGGGACACCCTGTATATCAACTAACTAGGTCTATTAAATATAACATGATATGTTTCTTGACGTTGGTTCTGCACTGGCCTTCTGATCGGGAGGTCCGGGGTTCGATCCTGCCATCTACCAATGTGTTTTTCGAATTTCATGTGTACATTTGTCCGACGCTCCTACGGTGAAGGAAAACATCGTGAGGCAACATGCATACACCTGCAGAGAAATTCAAAGGTTTGGTGTATTCGAATTCAACCAATCCGCACTGGGCCAGCATGGTTGAATAAGGCCTAAACGCCCTAACTTAGGGTAGCCTCCAGCCCCTCTGTGGGGACCTATATGAGCTGTGATGGTGTTTCGTTTTTTAAATGTTAAATGAAAATAGATATCGTAAGCATTTGGGTGATATTGGGGGTGATTCTGAAGCGACCACCTAAAACTATAACTAAATAAAATTAGAGATAGAAATGTCAATCACCGTTTGGTATTCAGAACTCACAAGTTAACACTAAAATTAACAGTGACGTTACTAAACTACTCAATTTAGTGTTAGATGTTATTTTCGTATTCTGACATGCTTCCTAAATGTAATTTTTTCTATAATTTTAAATATGTCAAACTAATTTTAGGAGGTGAACTTTTAGGTGCCGTCTAAATTTATCTTGTTACTTTTTAACGATTTTCTAACATTACCGAAGTCAATTTTTTTTGTGCAACTTACCAAATGGATGATGAATTGGTTGTTATGGCATTTATAAGGAAAGGCTTTTATAGCATCAATTGCCAAGTCGTGAGTTGTAATTTGTTTGTTCCCAAGTAGTCTAATAGTACTGACATTTAGATGATAGGTAGGTTATGTATGTATATATTTACTCTTACAACAGAAATTAATATTCTATCTGCAGATAGAAGTATGCCTATCTAAAATTTGTTGCCTAGCAATTACTATTATTTGTCAATAAATAACAGCGGTTATTATGAAAAGAAAACAAAAATTACTAATGAAACAAAATACGCAATTTTAAAATTCAGAGGAAGTCACGAAGTACCTATCTATACAACTACAGACTACCACGTAATTTTTTTTATTTCATGGCATGTTATGGATGGCATTTCGAATAATTTTTCTTTTGTGATAAAATGAATGATAAATAATAAAATTTCTTTTCTGTTATTTACTAATACGATCAAATCTTAAATTAATAATACAGCACTAGGTGTATTTATAATCTGTGTATTCAATTTAAGAAATTGTCAAATACAGTTTAAATTAAGAGAGTCCGGCGTTTCAGAATACGAATTACCTAAAACTAATTTAAAATTATATGTTTAATTTTAGTTTTAGTTTTAGTGCAGGTAACTTCAGAATTACCCCCAATGTTATAGTAAAACTAAATAAATATGAATGTATTTGAGAGAATAACTTTAGAGGCCAGAGGCCAAAGCTATACTTTTTCAAGTCTTAATGGAAACTTACCTATTCAGTCTACTTAAGCTATTACTCGATATAACCTAAAAATCCTGTTTCAGGCAACACTTTGCAGATAGTCCAACAAAGCCTTTGCTTCTGCAGCCAGAAGGCGGCCCGACGAATGGCAAAGGCCTGTTGAAGTTCACCGATTGGCCATTCCAGATAGGCAACAGAGTCCAGCCACTAGCAATCAGTAAGTTAATACCAAGTATTATCATTGGTGCTGTCTGTGTTTTCATATATACATGTGTATTCCATTGTTTAAATTCAATGTCCCTGATACATCACTAATTACACTGTGAATTATCATGATGTGCATGATTATAAAATAAGAGAAACTATACTTAAAACTTTATCTATGAGAAGCATATAAAAATACGTAAACAAGAGCTTTATTGTGGTCCAGTTAAAAGAAAATGGTGTAACTTTTAAACTAAATGATTTATCATGATGAAACGAATTCAGTAATAAATTGGAAGTGCCTGAGCGTTTTCTAAATGCATTCTTTTTTGTAAATTATTACACAAAGTATAAAATAACCAAAGAAAACTGTTATAATTTTTTTATTGTATTGAATCATACAACTTGGTATTAACAAGGTGATAGTATATACAGTATGTCGACTCGGCCCCTGTTTGAAATTTTCGTTTCGGCCGCGTACGAAACTGAGGCTTCGTAACCAGTTAAGTTAAGATCGAATACTTTTTCGTCCTTGCACGAAACCAGTTACGATCAAAAACTTTTCGTGTTTTTGTACATTAATAGAAGTAATCATTTGACATTTGTGTATTACTGGTTTTCTTTTTACTGATCATAAGCAACTTACATAAAAGTTAGAAATAGTCAAAGTAGAAATAAGATATTTTATTTTCATATAAAAGTAATAAATTAAAAATTAAAATGAGAAAGCATAAGGACAATTAATTTCGATATTATGCCCTACAGAAATGTTTCCTTTTTTTAATTTATATTAGTGCATCATTTATTTATTCATTACAACGTTTTATCTGCTTTATCAAAGTATCTAACAGATGAGCCATTGTGGGATACTTCTTCCCTTTGAATCGGTTGATGTTGTTGTACCATCATTCTAGTTTGTTTGATTTTCTGACTAAGTGGTTTTATATTGTTGAGTGGTTTCGTACAAGGACGAAAAATGATTCGATCGCATCTGGTTACGAGACTCGTTACATAGTTTCGTACGAGGATTAAAAAGTATTCGATCGTAACTGGTTACGTATGAGGACGAAAAAGTATTCAATCGCATCTGGTTACGAAGCTCCAGTTTCGTACGAGGCCGAAAGGGAAAATTTATACCTACAGCCGCTCGGCATCGCTTGCGTTGCCCCGCGATGGGGCTGCCCGATTTAATTATTACGTTAATATTACCACGGTAATAGTATGTACTGTTACTATGGTATTAATTACCTTTAGTAATACTTAATGGTAAAGAACAAAAAATTTCAAAATGCCATAAAAATGTAATAAAGTTGACCTTTTAATATGCTTTTCGTCAAAATATTAAGCATACTTTTTCCTAATTTTAGTAAGACACAAACTGTATCGCCCTAACTTGTTAGGGTAGGCTCGTGCCCCTCGGTGGGGACGTATATGAGCTGTGATGATGATATCATTTAGTAAGACAAACTTTATACATATAATATGCAAAATGTTTCTCGCATAATATGTTGCTTGCATAACTAAAATGATTGAAAATTTCGTTTTAGCTGTGAAGCGACCATTCACCAACGTGACAGTCCATCGGCCTACCGACTCCCGCGACAAGTTCCCCTGGTCAGATGCCTTGTGGTTCCTCTGGACACCGGTCACAGTTTTCCACGTGACCGTTTTGCCAGCGTTGGAGAGACATGACGACGATGACACTGTTTTCTCGCAGAGGATCAGGACTTGTATTGCTCAGGAGCTTGGGGTATGAATGCATATTGTTTTATTATTGTACAGTGTGAATTTGTGGAAGATGTCCAGTACGTTTTAATAGAGTGAATTTCCATACAAACTCCTCGATTCGGATTTCGATTCTATTTTCGATTCTCCTGCGTGCTAGCCCCACAGAATGAAGAATTTAGGTATAGAAACCAAATTCAATATCAACCCTTATAATCTTGGACGGTTGGTGTAACACATTTGTCCTTTCCAGCTTCAATTGCCCCTAAAATGTTGTATAAATTGTAAATCAGAATTAAAAAGTTTAAATGGTTAATAAAAGGGCACTGTAAATACAAATAGTCACTCTTTAGAATCTCAAAAACTACACAGTTAGATGAAATTCGGTTCGGTATAGAAGTTAGAAGACATAGTTAAGCTAAGATATAGTTTAGATATAGTAAAGCTAGAAGATGAAGAATCCATTCTGTTGAAGTTAAATGCACACTCTCATACTAAAGGTTTTTAGTCTATGGCAATGTTTAGTTGGCCCTCTGTATCGTTATCTTTTTGATCTGTTTAAAAATTCCCACAATGCGTACAAAGCAGTCCTAAAAAATAAACTACTGCCTTTAAAATGTGGAATGGGTAGTAAAAGTTTGTCGTGTAGGCGGATGGAATGTAAACTATTTCAATAAAATAATGCAACTGATTTACCGAAGGGAGACTGTACCAGGGTCGCCTACTTGGGTACCTACGTCTTATCTATTTCTGCCGCAATGCAGCAATGCTCGCATTGCTGTGTTGGCAACGTACACTGTGGTTCTTGCGGGGGTTGCAGATTTGCTGCGAATCTCACAAGAACCACATGTACTCATAGGCGACTCTTATCACCTACCATCAGGCGGGCTGTATGCTTGTTTGCCGACTTAGTTGTATAAAAAAAGGAAGGAAACTGATAACAGTACATCGGTCCGCAGGTGGAGGTGACAGAGTACAAGTGGGAGGAGCTGAACCGCGCGGGTCACGAGCGAAGGCGCGTGCCCTTGTCCGAGGGCGGCGTGGGAGGGGGAGGGGGAGGGGGAGGGGGAGGGAGCGGCAGTGGGGGGGGCGGCGAGCTGGGCCGGCTGGCTCGACGCGTGCAGGCCGTGCTGCCCTCCGTGCCGCTGGCTGACATCATGAGGGACCTCGGTGAGAACTTTTTTCCTTGGCACTGAGAACGTTCCCCCCCCCCCCGCGGTGAAAACTCTCTTTCTTCGCTTTGAGAACGTTCTCGCTCTGCGGCAGTGACGTAACTATGGGCGGCAGGCCCATGAGGAGCCCAAAAAACCTAACATTTTAAACATAACTTTGTACCTAAGTATACAATTGAAAATTATATTTTTATAAGTACTTAAAATCAATTAAAGTGAGACACAACTAAAGACCATATACAAATTCAAACTAATCATTGACGGCCTTATTAATAAAAATTTTACTCCTTGGATCATACTCGGATTAGTTACTCTGCGTTTTGTCTTATTTTGACATATGACATGTGTGGATACAAGACAAAACACGGAGTAACGAAGGAGTAAAATTTTTATTAATAAGGCTGTGAGATTTTAAAACATTCAAAACAAAATGTTGTCGATAAATTTTACTGGGAGGGTCCCATCCAAAGAATTTGCCACGGGCCTCAGATGGTAAAGTGCTTCACGGTGCCACTACTTCGCGGTGAGAACTTTCTTCTTTGGCGTTGAGAACGTTCCCCTTCTGCAATGAGAACTTTCTCCCTTAGCAGTGAAAACAACCCCTTCTGTGGTGAAAACTTTTTTCTTTTGCAGTGAGGATGATCTCATTTTATGGTGAGAACATTCTCCCTCTGCTGTGAAAACTTTCTTCGTCTGCCATGAAAATGTTTCCCTCTGCAGTGAGAACTTTCTTCTTTTATAATGAGAAAATTCTCCCTCTAACGTGAAAACTTTCATTGTTTACAGTGAGAAGGTTCTCCGTTTGCTGTGAGAAAGTTCTCCCTTTACAGTAAAAATGTTCTCCCTCTGCGGTGAAATTTTTCTTCTTATTGCATGCATTATGCATTTTATTGTTAACTTTTTTGTATTTCACTAAATAAAAATAATGTGTCCAATATTTATAAAAGAAAACAAACAAAATTTTTTTTTTTCGTTTTTTACAACTTTTCATCATCTTGTTTTCCACAGCAAACACACGCAGCGTGGACGTGACCATCACGAATTTCCTGGAGGGCGTGACTCCGTATCGACCCCTGGACATCTCGTCCACCCCGTCCACCTCGTCGATGGCCTCGCCCTCACCGTCGACCTCCGCCGAAGTGCCCGCCACCTTCCCCACTTCGGCGCGAGCGCGGCAGAGGGGCTTCCAAGAGAGGAAGGCGCAAATGATAGCCGAAGCACGAGCGAGATACATAGAGAAGCACGGCCTCAACATTGCTCTGAACAGCTAAACGCAGCCTTTTATCGACCGCGAGCATTGAACTCAACTGTGAATAGTGTGTGACTAATTTCCTCGGTGAAGTGATTAAAGTTGGCAAAATCAACAGATCCAGAACATTACGAAGTAAGTAAAAAATTTGTGGTCTTGAAATAACTTGTCGAGTACTGCGCAGCGTTTGAATAAGGTATGTTATTGACAATTCAGCGCGATGCTGCAAAATTTTGCTTGACATTCAGCACAATTAAAATGTCCTAATTTCATTTGTCAAAGGAAAACTGACATGTTCGAAGTCTGAAGTTTAAAGTTGGGTCAAATAGACATAGACAATATTTGACCAAACTGCAGTTATGCTGATGACTCAGAGGGAATAATATATGTCCTCTATATATTTCTCTCTATAATAGACAAAAGTCTGTGTATTTGATTCTGTTAATTTATACAAATATAGTTTGATTAGATAAATTCTGTAGTAGAGGATATTGCCAAGTGCTTTGTAATACTCTGGTGGTGTTTGATCTAGCTACAGGGTCGATCTTGCTGGTCATCCAAAGCTGAACTAAAGCTGTATTGCTTTAGTTCAGTTCGTTTAACCAATCACAAGCCCTCAATATCACGTTATCAAAAATTAAACGACAATCTTGTAAGTTCCCATTCATGGAATGTGATAATCCACTTAATTTGTGGGTTCAACCCTTAGTGCTAAAACACACTTGCAGCTCTGCCAATTTAAATATTCATCCGGACAAAATTGGAACTATAGTGTAGATGCCACTTAGAACTGTAATTTTACACTATCTAAAAATAGATTAAATGAGCTAAATTAATCTGTGGTTTGCTACACTTGCGCTACTCTAAATAAGTAAAATGACGGCATTGCGAGAGCGCCTTCTTGAATTTGATTAGCTAGGAGTTAATGCTTCGATTCATTGAGAATTTAGGAGATACATATGAGAAGATATACAATAGAAGAAGAACAGAGAAGATATCAGTCATGGCTCACAAACAAAAGTTCATTAAATGGAATGAAGATTTAATCGTAGAGAACCTCATCTAGTTCATTTGGCATTTGGATAACCATATATTTTGCTTAGAAGTTCATTTAGCTGGGAGATCTACGAAGTTGGACAATAAAAACTCCAATTTCATAATGATCTCCATCTCCAAATGTTCAATCAATAAAAATTATATTCTCAGTAATAATTAAACACAAAATAAGCCTTAATTCTTTTTTCCGCTTACAACTATACACCCCTATTTTTTAATTATAACAAAAATTTTGTGTGCTTGTTCAGACAAGCAAACTGAACAACTTTCACTATGGCACCAACTATGAAATCGCAAAAAAAAATCAACTGTTCCATACATTTAGGTTCAGTAAATGTTGAACATTTGTATGGAACAGCTGATTCTTTTTTGCGATTTCGAAGTCGGTCCCATAGTGAAAGTTGTTCAGTTTGCTTGTCTGAACAAGGACACAAAATTTTTGTCATAACTAAAAATAAACTTGTATAAATAAAAATTAAAATTAAGTGTAATATTACAGAGTCATATCTGTCTCGTTTCCACACAGAACATCTGTGTAGTATATAGATATAGCGGATGGAACTGATAATAATTTAAAACAAAGCCAAAATCCCAAAAGAAACTAAAAAAATACAAGATATTGTTATAACTTTTATGCTCTCAGAATTTGGGCACATCATTTTATTGTGATTCCTTTTTTTTACGCAACTTATAGTGAAAAATCAATTATACTTACCTACCTTTGTTTTTATTTTGTGTCATGGTTTAAATTCCACCCGTGTGATGGAATCCATTATAGAATATAAATAAACAGAGCTGTTACTACAGTGCCTAAATAGTTTAATTACTGCTGCAATGCACATGTCTAGGTTGCTATTTTGACAAGAGTGTTGCATATTGGCATATTTACAAATTGCGTTTTTTTTTCTATTGTTTCAACAAATTCATATGTGCACGTGATCTGTTGAATGACATCAATAATTGTTATAAAACAAAGTTTTTTATTCAGAAAATTTAAAATAGCATAGCATATAAAAAGTTAATATTCAAAAATAATATTTTTGTTACAAATAGGTAATTGTGTAAATATTAAATATGTACCAATAATTTTATCAAAGACGGTTTGTATATGTGTATAATCGGAGGCACGAAAAGAATTTTTTTAAGGACTGCTGCAAATTACACTACAAATATTGTTACAAGTACACTACAAAATCAGCTTTGGTTTTTTAACATCTAACTCTCGTTTATAGTGTTCAGTGTCAGTTCCGAACCACAAATGCGATGTTTCACCAATCACTATGCACTGCTTGTCCATCAAATTTTCAATGACGTTATAATAGCACTTTCTGAATGGTCGACTATGTTTCATTTTGGTTTGGATATGACTTGAATCCAATTTTTGCACTAATTAGTATTACTGAGAAGTTTTTTGATTTTATCAATTTCATAAACTGTCTAGAAATTGTTGCCTGGTATAAACAATTTTAACGAAAATCTTTAAAGAATAACATTATAGTTTACTGAAAATATTTAATCCTCTTCAAAATTTATGATGACTGTAATAATCTGTTTGGGAGAACAAGGATATTCAACTATCTGCAAATGAAAACATAAATGAAAAATGGTTGAGCAGTTTTAGCATTGAGCTTGAATACCTTATCTTCATAGCTTGAAAAAACAAAGATTGAAATTAAAAATGAATTGGACTGTCAGTCTGTCACAGGATGAAAGATCACTTGATCTGTGACTAAAAGGTGTAAAACTTTTAGACTCGTCACTAATAACAGGTATGTTTTTTATTAATAATTTATTACAAAAACATTATAGTGCTAGTTATGTGTGAGTTTAATTTTTTCCATTCAAAACTGGTAGAATAAGATGGCTAAAGATATAGGTAATTTATTTATTTGTTTTGGTTACTGTAGTAATTTGCATGCTAACCTAAGCTATCACGTAAATGGATTATATCTTAACACTGTATCTTACCTAAACACATGCATGGTTTGCAAAATTATTGTCATATCAACAATAACATACTGCCTCAACACAATAACACGTCATTATTTTGACCATTTTGAAAAGGAAAGATGTATAAATTAAATTAGATTTCCACATCAAAATCTTCATCTACATATACCTAGGGCTTCGGCCACTTTCGAAATTAATGGTTCGAAACCAGTTTCGATAGACCTACATCTGTTTTTTTTAGTATCGTCATGATTTTAATAATGGTAACATTGTTGTTGGGAAATGCACGTTGTATAGCATTCTGGCTAATGTTTAGTAACTTAAGCTGTTGTAAATTTTATAATTCACTCGGGAAATTGTGATACACTACTGCCAAACAAATATAGGTGCTTCATATAAATTCAACTTTATATCGTAAAAAAAATGTTAAAACACTTTTAACGGATTGTTCGTAGACAATTGGATACATATTTGGCTCAAGTAAAAACAGCATATTGTTCACGGGCAATAGCCATTTTCAATAAACTAACTCCAGTTCAAAACTGATCTACCTTAGTTGTTAGATATTTCTTTTCAACGGCGTTAAGGTTACTATACTCTGAATTTGAGTTTATTTGAAGACTCTCCTAAAAGTTGAGGTAACTAAGCTGAGGGTCCTAAAGCTGAGGTAACTAACGCTCACTTCTAATAACTTATCTCTAATAAGAGATTGATCTATCTTAGATCAATTTCTATGGTGTCATTATTAATAACGAGCACCAATAAGAAGCACCAATCTCTTCGATAGATTTCTGCGATTGGAGAATCTGGGTTGGAGCCATTGTTGAAGCTCACTTCTCTGTTCAGAGTTACCATAACTTACCATCAGGTGAGATGGCGTCTTCCCTATGTAAAAAGAATCTCCTGTAGATAGGTTGTTGAAAATGGCCGGAAACTGTGTTTTAATAAATTAGGAAAAGTAGGTTTAAAAAAAGAGTTGTATGTAATACATTAGTGTGATTTTTAACTATCAACAATTTTGAGAACACCAAATGAATAATGAAATTAATCATTACTATTGCCATTGCAAAAGACATACTTACAGGAGACAAAGCGCATGTATTCCGTGATATTACGAATTGTAATAACGCCTCTCATTTAAGGAGTTTATTATTATGAGATGCTTAAGATGTCACAGTGTGCACACAATGTTTGTAATAAGTATGTTTTCGGAAATTTTATTTAGAGATTTTAGATTCATTTTGTTAATGTATGTTATGTTAGGATAATGATTTATTATAAGGCTTACTTTTGAGTTTTATTTAAGATTTATTAACAGTTTTGGTGTCAGTCAAATGTAATGTTGTTCACATTATAAATTTCTAGTCTTCGAAGAGGCTTTTTTAAAATCTATTTATTAGATGTGTGAAACATGAATGACTCAGTAAGTAAAATATAAACCAAAATAACACTTTCAACAAACATACAACAGTTTTTTTCAATATTAAACATTCCGATTTGACTGACATCTTTTGATCATTATTTATAACGATGTAACTGTATCGGAAGGATGTTAGTATCACAAATTATAGAAATTGTATAAATTTTACCTCCTTAATAATATTTCGAGTTAAAATATTAATTCAGCAAGTAAAATAAGTTTGAATATTATTTTGGTATTTCAGTAAATTGATTTCGGTGCATGGCTACGTTTTCTATAGATCATCTGTTTTGTTTGATCTCATAGTGCCCGTGATGCCGAGATACACATTACAAACGCGTATTGTGAATAAATTGTACATAATGAGATTTATAGACGGAATGTGCAATCAATAACATAATAATCTGAATTATTAAAAGCCCATATGGTGTCGATTGCATATTCCAATTGATATTTTATTATACTTAGAATGTGTATGTATGTACTGATATTGTTTTAATTATTTAGATGTCACTCCTTCGCATTTATAGTCGGAATAGGGCTATAAATGGCTCAGATCTCGTATTTTTTCTGATGGCGCCCCCCGGGGAGAGTTATGGACTTAATATTTATTTATTTATTTATTGTAGGGAAACAAACAGTATACATTTTAAAATAATTAGCACATTAAAAATAAGACATAAACCAGTAAAGTTTCCACTTATAACATAAAACATAAAAACTGTCACAGTTGGTTTAAGGAACAAATGATTTAATTAGTGTGTCTAAAAAGAGAAGTGAAGTGAATTAAAACGCTAAAATTACTTAATAATAATATTTGGAGTACTCGTATCTCTTCTATCAAGCATCGCATTTATTGAAATAATTTAAAGCCCGCTGCACCCCCAGTCATGTTCCATCCGTGTTCCCCGCAACGGAACACGGATGGAACATGACGTGAAAATTGTAAATGGCTATTGAAAAGTTAAAAAAATTGACATAAGTTTCTTGCCTGTTGCTTTCAAGAAGACTCCGAATAGGTGTAGAGTCAACTTTTTTTCTTTCCTACTTGTATATGCAGACATTTTGACTATGATGGATGTATGCACATACAGCTTAATGTGTTTCCTTCTTTCTAATGAGATTTTTCTTTTGTTTTATTTTGATATCAGTAAGTGCCCGTAATATAGATTTCTGAATTTAGAATTTTTGTTGCAATTGCAAAAGTATTGCTTTATGGAAAATGTGTACAAAAGTGCATACGTGACGGATGCAGGGACCGAACGTAGTGGTAGCACAATAAATTGAAAAAATTTCGTCGGCGAAGTTTAGCAATTGCCGTCCCATCCCGTCCGTGGTGCGGCGCGTATGCACTTTGCTATACATTTTTATTTGAAATGGTTTCCGAGTATTTGGCTAACAAAATAAACGTTAAATTAGAAAAAAATATTAACGAAAGCAGAAGTACATACTCAATAGTAGGGACTTTATGCTTGACAAAATGACGTATTTTATTTGTATGGCTTTAATGCAATGCTGGACACGATATAAGAGTAATTAAAATATTATTTCAAAATTGTCATGTCCGCTCGGTCCAGGGGAGACACCAGGACTAAAAAATCATGATGCTTATGCAAGCTACTGGGGAAAATACGAGACCTAATTCAAATTACTACTGCTTTAGCAAATCTTTCTTTATTTTAGTACCCTTATTGAGGTTTCAATAACACACCTCAAGGCATTGTTGCTCATAAAGCAATGTATTATTTTTTATTAACTTGTAAAATCGATATGATATTAGACGCAGTGTATAGTGACGAGTGCCTAAAAATAGCTGCAATTAGAAAAAAACTTCTTATTTGAACTATCTATTGGGTTATTTTGAAAATATTTACTATAAACTACACGATGCGACAGAGTGGTGTCTATTCTAATTGTAAATAAAAAAAAATCTTTAGACTTAAATAATTTTAGATTACAATATGATTTTATTATATTGCGCGATGATTTCATTCAAGTAACTTAAAATCATTTTTCTTAGGAGTTGATTACGAAAAAAGTATTTTCAAAATACTTTCATTTTATTACATAAACTAATGTGTGAAATTATATTCTAGAGTACCTACTTTAATTTCGAGTTTTATTTGTGATATTTCTATTAATTTCTAACAAGTAAGTGCCTATTATTTTGAAAAGTTGTGTACATGTATCATGTTGCTGCGAAGTAATAGTGTGACTGTCAAACGGCTTCCTATACACAGGAGTAAAGTTTATTTGACAACTTCTTAATAAATAAAAGATTTGTTGAAAAACCGTCGATTTTTCTTTTATTAAATACAAATTACACTTACATCGGTAATTCAAGTAAGTTAACAATAAATATTCAATCATATATTAACATCATAATGCAATTGACAAGTTTGTAAATAACATAATTACAATCAACTATTTACAATCAACAATTTTGTTGCTTTTTGTTTCTCAATAGCAAAAATCTTTTGTAATGTACTATCGCGAGCACTTCCGCCTGACCATTTAAACATTTATTCGCTTGAATCGTGCGGAAGCGCCGGGCTACGCCCCCTTAAGTTTTGGCCTATTAGAAAAGAAATGCTCTTTCTCTCTATTCGGCGTTGGGGGGTTCCTCGGCTGCAGGCCGAAGAAGTGTTCGAACGGCCAAGCATGATCTTTTATTTCATTATTCCATGTCTATTCGAGGTCGACGGGGTGGGGCTAGAGAGCGCTAGTGCAAACGAAAATGAGCGTAGCGGTGATCAGGCGAAACTGCGCGCGATAGTACATACAGTACAGTACAGTCAGATACACCAAAGCTGCGTTCTGAAAGGCGATGATATCGATGTCAGCATGAAAGTCTGACAGTATCCAACCAGTCGTCATACTAATCGCTATCTTGCCTTTACGACCATGCCTCGAATCGAATCGTCCGAGTGTCCTGTCATTACGACTGTTAAGTGTCAAAGTCAGCGAATGAATACAATAATGGACATGGTTACAATTAAGGTTTACACACATATACGACGGGTGCGGGCCGGGCGCGGCTCGCTTCGTTTTTCATGCGTTAGGCGCTGTTTTAATACATTTAAACAGCGGTCACGTGTTAATGGAATGCAAACAAACCCGCACAACTCGTCTATATGTTTTGCGCTTTACTCTCTATACCGGGTGTAACGGAATACCGATATAATATTTAAGGTTGTTGATTAACAAAAAAAAAAATGTTTTATGACTATTCTTTGTATTTTTATTATACGCCTACTTTCGATTTAATACGCTTGACAGTTAAGCATATTAAATCGAAAGTAGGCATATAATAAAAATACAAAGAATAGTCATACAACATTTTTTTGTTAATCAGCAACCTTAAATATTATTTCGGTATTCCGTTACACCCGGTATATACTTACTCATCTATATGTTTTGTTTATTATGAGGGATAAGGAAAATAATACAGTAGTGGAGTAATTTTTCTGTTGCTACTTACGCCACAGGTTAAATAATAGTTACTGCTTGAGTACCCAAAAATTACATGCTGCTGCTGAAAATTAATTGACGTCAAAGTCTCAGGAAACGTCAGCGTCGTAAGCGCGCAAACTATCGTTCCGAATGGTCAACGCGCTAACATTGACAAATGTAGATATTTTGTGATGTTAGCGCGATATCCCATTCGGAACAGTTGTGAGCGCTCACCCCGCTCTCATCGCTATTAGCTCATTCGGAACGCACTTTTATTCTAAAACGTAACTAACAAATATTGATTTTAAGTTTTTAATCTCTCGAACGACGTCATAAGATTTGCAGCCTCGTATAACTCATTGAAGACAGTAATGTAACATTCAGAATAATCGTTAGGTAATGCAACGAGGTACTAGATTTAAGGGGGCACAATCAGTCCACTAGCGCCGTCATTCGTTTTTTATTAATTATGATGAATTAAAGGCGTTTCTACAAAAAATAGCATAGGAACTCAATATAGATACTTCAGATTTATATTTACGTATTCTGTATACATTAACCGTATAGAATAGTCGAAATCATAATTATTGCTTAAAGTGGCCACTTTTAGGAATAATTCTGATTATGATTATTACTATACTTTTAATCTATGCCTGAATAGCTCACAAAAATCTAAAATATCTATATTGAGTTCGTGACTGTTCTATTTTTTGTAGAAACATCTTTAATTCATCATAATAATGAAAAACGAATGGCGGCGCTAGTGGACTGACTATGCCCCCTTAATTTCATAGTCCTTTTTAAACCTCTCGACGTTGCTTGGTGGACGGTGCCGCTTTAGCGGGGGCCTCCTATTTACGATAGCACAATAAAAAAATACTTGTTTATGTCATTTGTCAAAAAAAATTGTTTTTTTTATTTATTTTTTAATGAATGGATCCTATCCCGTCCCGTCCCGTCCCGTCCCGTCCCGTCACAGCCCCAGCCGCTGCGGCGTGCGTCGCGGCGTGGCCAGCCCCGGCGTGGCCACCTCCTGCTTCACGGGCACCTCCTCCTCCCGCCTCTTGCGTTCCTCCGCCATCTGCAGCTCCGCCTGCCGCATCTCCTCCTCCATGCGCTGCACGTGCACCGCCGCCTCCTTGCGCTTGTCGCGGCTCGACCTGACCGACGACACCACCGTCGACCACGTTTGTAGTTGTCATTTAATTACTACAATTCTTAATGTATTCTACCCATATTGTATCTGTTGGTGTTTATTAAGTCTATGACTCTAGCCAACTTTTGTTACCTAGTTACTGTTGTTGACTGTCAGTTGTATTGAGCAAAATATTAAAAATTATATCTGCAAACTACACCATCTATTATTATTTAAACCACGCTCTGCTACATATTATAAGAGGTTATGGCCCTCACAAAATTCTCCATCCCGAAATTGAATGGAATCGAAGAGCCGTAAAAATGCTTCTGTTACGAGAGAAACTATTCTCATTCACGTCGAATACACCCGGCTCAAATGACTCTTCTGGAATTCAGAAAGACGAAGAAGCGCTAGCTACCATTTGTCTTCACATCGAGCCGCACCTATACCCATACGTACAGGAGGCCAAGTCAGCGAAGCAAGCATGGGAATCCCTAGCTACTGTATTCGAGGACAAAGGATTCAATCGGAAGATAAGTCTTTTGAATTCGCTTTTAGATGAAAGATTGGATAGGCATGCAAATATGCATGAGTACATTGCCGCAATTATGAGTTACACTCAGAAACTGAGAGAGATAGATCATTGCGTTGATAATGAACTAGTAGCTGTTATTCTTCTGAGAGGTCTACCGGATGAGTATAAGCCGATGCGAATGGCTTTGGAACACTCAGGTATGACGCTCACATCACAGAATGTACGACAGAAGTTGCTACAGGAAGACTAGTAAGGGCAGTACATCCAGTTCTACGGGCGATTCGGCGTTAGCAGCTAATATTACTAAAGGAAAAAGCAGAAAGCAGATTACGAAACCGAAACCTATCAAATGTTTTAAATGCGGAGAGAAAGGACATAAGAAACCTGAGTGCCCACTCCTCACAGGACCGAAGAATGGTGAAACAGGATTAATCACCTCGTTGAGCGTACATGATACTTTTGACTCAGGATCCTGGTATATTGATAGTGGAGCTTCGAATCATATGTCATTTCAGAAACATTGGTTTAGAGACATTAAGGTTTGTGGCGATGGAAAGAATGACGTGACATGTGCAAACAATGATAAGATTTCTAGCGAGGGAACAGGTAACATTATGGTCTAATTGAAAGGTGTTCTGCTGCCCATAAGGGACGTTACGTTTGTACCAGGCTTGAAGGTAAATCTTTTGTCTATATCAAAATTAGTAAAGAGAGGATGGAAAGTAGTGTTAATGCAGATGGATGCAATCTGTTTCACAAAACGATAGGTCACATTTCGAGTAAGCTTGTAGCGACTGCAAGTAAGGTCTCAGGCATGTACAAACTTGATAATTGTTTTCCTGTTGTAGATGGAGCGTTGACTACCAGTTCAAGCTCGAAACTCGTTGATGTTGTGGCATCGGCGGCTTGGTCATGTGAATGAACGGGATTTACGTAAGCTACCAGGTCTCGATCTTGGAAAGAGCGTAATGAAACCTTGTGTTGACTGCATTAAGGGGAAGTCACACAGATTAACTTTTCCAGTAGGTGAAGCAGAAAGAGCAACTGAAAAGTTAGGGTTGGTTTGGTACACATGGATATCTGTGGTCCAATGTCGGATCGTTCATACAATGGATCTCGTTATATGCTAGTCATAGTAGATGATTTCACGAGGAAAATCTTTGCATATTTTCTCAAGGAAAAATACTTCAAGGACTTTGTGACACATATAGAGAACGAGACAAATTTAAAACTTAAGGTAGTAAGAACGGACAATGGAACAGAATTTGTCAATCAACAGTTCAAGCAATATTTATGTAGTAGGGGAATTAAACATCAATTGACAGTTCCTTACTCACCGGAACAGAATGGCGTTGCAGAGCGAGCTAATAGAACGATTGTGGAGATGGTTCGGACTATGCTGGGAGACAATCTTAGTATAAGGTATTGGGCAGAAGCCTGTAATACTGCGGTTTACATAAAAAATAGATTGCCACATGCTGCTAACCAGGGAAAGATTCCGGAAGAGCTTTGGACGAATAAAGCTCAGACTGTCAGTCACTTAAGAGTATTTGGATCGATTGCCTATGCACATATTCCAAAAGAAACTCGGAAGAAGTGGGATAAGAAAGCTAAAGAATATCGGTTCATGGGATATTGCACGGAAACGAAAGGTTACCGTTTAGCTGATATAAATAATCCACGAAATGTCATAAAGGCAAAAGACGTTGTATTTATAGAGAATGCAGGTGAATTCAGTGACACTCGAGAACATGTGACTCCCACAGTGCCTGACGTAACATGGGAGATTGCACATGAGAATCCACGTGAATCTGTACCTGTATCACACTCAGAAATACCATCTTCAACTACCGAAGACATAACTGAAAACTCTGGAGCTAATGATGATCAAATTGACGCCGAACCAGAATCTGCTGAGGAGCTGCTTAGATATCCTTTGCGGAATAGATTGCGCGATCAAGAGGACTTGGTCTGTCTCGTCACTGAAGGAGAACCATGTAATGTCAAAGAAGCAGTGAGTAGTGTAGATGAGATGAAGTGGAGAGAAGCCATGAAAAAGGAAATGGACTCTATGTATGAAAACAAAGTCTGGACGCTTGTAGACAAACCACCTGGAGTCAAAATTGTTGGAAGTAAGTGGATATTCAAGTACAAGTTTGATGCGGATGGGAATAAGTCCTACAAAGCTCGACTTGTGGCGAAAGGTTTCGCGCAGTCTTATGGAGTTGATTATTTTGAGACATTCTCACCAGTTGTTCGAAGATCAACAATAACATTATTACTTTCATTGGCTGTTTACAAAAATCTTGAAGTCGATCACTTCGATGTGAATACCGCCTTTCTAAATGGCGAGTTGCACGAAAAGGTTTATATGCAACAACCAGAAGGCTGTATACAAGATAGCAAAAAGGTTTGTTTATTACTGAAGGCAATATATGGCCTCAAACAAGCATCACGTTCTTGGAACGAAAAAGTTAATGAAGTCTTGTTATCACTGTCATTTAAACGTTCGAGATATGACAGCTGTCTATATTACAAAGACAATGTGTACATAGCTCTGTACGTAGACGATTTTCTCGTATTTTTGATAAAAGTGAGAATAAAAATCAACTTTTGGAGAGTCTAAGGGAGAAATTCAAGATTAAGGACTTGGGCAAGGCACGACAAGTTCTTGGAATGGAACTCACGAGGGAAAATGGTTCATTGCGAGTTTCACAACATAAGTTTACAAGAAAACTGTTGGCGGATTTCGGTCTGGTGGATTGTAAAACAGCGAAGACTCCTATGGAACTTAATCTTCACACGATCTTGGCTGAAGGGGAAGGAAGTGAAGTGTTAGATCACCCAAGCCGGCTCAGGTACCAGTCGTTAATAGGAGCGCTGAATTATTTAGCCAGCAATACGCGCCCCGACATCTCGGCTGCAGTCAGCTTCTTGTCGCAATACAATTCATTTTGTCATCAGGTCCATATGAAGGCAGCCAAGAGGGTGCTGCAATACCTACAAGGAACGGCGGATTTCAGCATGGTATTCAAAGCTAGTGCGAGCAACTCCATAAATGTTACCGGATATGTTGACGCAGATTGGGGCGGAAACATGAAAGACAGGAAGTCATTTTCTGGATACATCTTCCAGGTAGGTGGAAATCCAGTGTCATGGGAATGCAAAAAGCAATCCAGCGTTGCATTATCATCCACTGAGGCGGAATACATCGCACTTTCGGAGGCATGCAAGGAAGCAACATACTTGCAAGGTTTTGTTGCATCTCTGCTACGTCACCCCGAGCAACCCGTGACTCTCAACGTAGACAACCAAAGCACGATAAAGCTTGCTCAGAACCCGGTCGCACATAGGCGAACGAAGCACATCGACATAAGGTTTCACTATGCTCGTCAATGTGTCGAGAACTCAACTGTTTGGTTGCAGTATGTGTCTACTGAGGACAATGTAGCTGACGTTCTGACCAAACCGTTAGGCCGTATAAAGTTTGAGAAGTGTGTTTCAGCTTTAGGTTTAATATAGCATGACTGAGTGTTAGTATAAGTGCTTGGATGTTGTGTATGTTATTGTGTGATGAATGGATGATAAGATGATGTACGTTTGAGGGGAAGTGTTGGTGTTTATTAAGTCTACGACTCTAGCCAACTTTTGTTACCTAGTTACTGTTGTTGACTGTCAGTTGTATTGAGCAAAATATTAAAAATTATATCTGCAAACTACACCATCTATTATTATTTAAACCACGCTCTGCTACATATTATAAGAGTATCTACTATGTATTTTTTTTAATTATGTCTAGTTACGCTACATAACTGTACTTTAATATTTTTAAGGTTGTCTCGTGCGTCGCGGTCTCGGAGGCGATATGTGGGTACTATGTTCATTATGCATATCGCTTCTAGGGTTGCGGCATGAAAATCAGCGTTTTTGTGTCGCAGACGCAAAAACATTAGCTGAGGTAGGGAACTTTTTGGCTCACCTGCAATTTTTTTGTTACCATTCTTTTCTCTTTGTGAGCCAAATAAATATTTCTTTCTTTCTATACAGGATGATCAATCCAAATGGGTCAGTAGGGAGAAATCAGAACTTATGAGAGATAGCGGAATCTGTTCTAAGGAAGTATGGCGTCGATTTTAGATTTAATAATAATGGCATTCAATTTTTTTTAACTCTCATAACCGGAAAAGAACCAACCCCTCAACAACGATCACCCAAAACAATATTAAAACCGCGCTGAGAGCGGGATGGCGCTATACGCAGCAAGAGCAGTGTCTCTGTTTCAATATTGTTTTAAACTTGCTGTAAGCGATCATGGTAAGGGGGCTGGTCAAAATCTTTGTGAAAAATGTTATAAATTCTGCAAGTTTTTTCCTTGTTATTGTTGATGTTAGATTCAATCGAATCATTTATCTGAAGGGACCACTTACGCATATCTTATCTGCATCGATATTATGCATTACAAATTGCGTTTATTTAAAATTAGAACTCAAAACATATTCGTTCAACGGGCGAGCCAATTTATTTAATATTTAAAAATACTTAAATGAAATAATTTTATCTCATTTTTGAGTGTTTTTTTTTCAATTATTTAAACAAGGTGTTCCTTGTGACTTATGATTCACACCATCAACAATAACAATAAAAAATCTTACAGAATTTATAACATTTTTTAGAGAGACTTTGACCAGGTTCGATTACCGGTAATGTATGAGAGTTAATAAAATTTGAATGCCATTATTATTATTAAATCTAAAATCTACGCCATGGTTCCTAAGAACAGATTTCGCTAACTCTCATTTTTCTGACTTCTCCCTACTGACTCATTTAGACTGATCACTCTGTATATAGGTATTTATTAATTTACTCTTCAGTACATTTGAGCGTACTCCAAAGGCGTGGAATAGAAGTGTGGTCATCTTGTTTTTCAAAAAAGGTGACAAGAAGCTTCTTAAAAACTAAAGGCCGATATCACTCCTAAGCCACGTCTATAAGCTGTTCTCAAGGGTTGCTTCGAATCGCCTGGCACGCAGACTCGATGAGTTTCAACCCCCGGAGCAGGCCGGGTTTCGAAGAGGCTACAGTACAATAGATCATATCCATACAGTGCGACAAATTATTCAAAAGACCGAAGAATACAATCAGCCACTGTGCCTAGCATTTGTGGATTATGAAAAAGCATTTGACTCTATTGAAACCTGGTCTGTTCTGGAGTCCTTGCAACGCTGTCAGGTCGATTGGCATTATATTCAGGTGTTGAGAAGCTTATATGAAAGTGCTACGATAACCGTGCAAATACAAAACCGACAGACCGCGCCTATCTTCCTAAGTCGTGGTGTGAGTCAGGGAGATGTGTTATCACCCAAGTTGTTCGCAAACGCTATGGAGGATATGTTTAAGTCTGTGGACTGGACTGGACAAGGAATTAATGTTAATGGGAAGTACATCTCACACCTGAGGTTCGCCGATGATATTGTCTTACACACGTACGTGTGTTAGATCTTTGCAGGACTTACAACGGATGCTGAATGATCTAGCTGATTCTTCCGAACGCATCGGTCTCCGCATGAACTTAGACAAAACAAAGTCATGTTTAACCAACACGTAACACCGGAACCGATCGATATTAGTGGGGTCTCGCTCGAGGTTGTTTCCGAATATGTATACCTCGGGCAGATTGTCCAATTAGGTAGAGGCAACATCGAGCGAGAGATTAATAGAAGGATACGGCTTGGCTGGGCAGCATTTAGAAAATTACATCGAGTATTTTCGTCGCCTATACCTCAGAGCCTCAAAACTAAAGTTTATGATCAGTGCGTCCTGCCTACCATGACTTACGGTGCCGAGACGTGGACGCTAACGGTGGGGCTAGTCCATCAGCTTAAGGTCGCTCAGCAAGCTATGGAACGGGCTATGCTTGGGGTTTCTTTGAAGGATCGCATCCAGAACCAGTTGATCCGACAAAGAACTAAGGTTACCGACATAGCGCACCGCATTAGCAAGTTGAAGTGGCAATGGACTGGTCACATCTGTCGCAGAGCCGACGATCGGTGGAGTAAGCGGGTTTTAGAGTGGCGACCGCGTCTTGGCAAACGTAGTGTAGGACGCCCTCCGGCAAGATGGAGCGACGACATACGAAAAGTGGCTGGTGGCGGCTGGATGAGGATGACCGGAGATAGGGATAAGTGGCGTGCCATGGGAGAGGCCTATGTCCAGCAGTGGACGAACACGGGCTGATGATGATGATGATGATGACATTCGAGCACAAGACGGACTTAATACCAGAAGCATTTTCTGCCAGACGATCCTAAGGTGATTCTGAGAGTCGCGAGGTAGATGTAATAAAGGAATGTGACTTATATTTAGTTAACACTATTAAACCTATATCGGGTATAAGTGATGGTGTCCCATTTCTTTTAACAGTAAGCTCAGACCGATGTATTTCGGTGAACAAATATGATTAAATATTTGTTCATCGATGTTTATTTTTCCCGGAAAAGCCTATAAAAAGAAGTTTTAATTTTTATTAATGTTTCGCAATGTATGGCGTGTCGGCATCATTTTTGTTCCGCTCACACCGGTGCGTTGACGTGCGATGACCCAAACAGCTGATTCTGCGCGCAGTATGATGGAAATGTTATACGATTTACATTGCGAAGTTTATTTATTGTGGTTTTTTAACAGAATATGATTTGTAAACGTTAACTAATTTATAATTAATAAATTATATTTAATAAAAATTAAATTGGGTGTGTATTGGGTAGGTACCTTATGTCACTACTGCGTTCAGCAGAAAACCAGTGCAGCTTGCCTCGCTTGCTGCTTAAACTGAGCTGACGCAATTTTGACTTCACATGGCGTTACACGGTTTGTGTTGTAAATGTTAATTGTCATCTCTTTATTTGTAATGTTAATTGTGTACTGTCTTGTGGAGTTAAAATAAAATTGTTTTTCTTTCTTTCTATATTAAACCAGAGAAAAAAAACGGAAAATTTATGAATTCTTCGGGAGAAAATTTCAGTGATTTTCAACTGTTAAAAGAAATGGGACACCGTCACTTATACCCTGTATATATATTTTGCATAAACTTTTGATTGACAATATGTATGATTCTATATATTGTTATGAAAACAATCTTATGTCTATGACCTTGTAAAGGCTATTTGTTGTAATTTCAACCTAAAATAACAATGTAAACTTTTAACATTGAATAACTGTAATACTTATTGGAAAATATTATAAATATTATGATTTGACAGCCTCAGTGGTCTAATGCTTGAGACTATCTGGTTCTGATCTAGCTGAGGTTAGAGGTCCAATTCTCCATAGGAGCAGAAGTCCCGCTCGGTTGTTCAAATTTTTTAAACTTTTTCATAATCTAAGTGATAATCTAAGTGAGTGTGAGTGTGAGCGTGAGCGTGGGAGAGGGAGAGGGAGAGAGAGCCTCACTTGCCGGTCTCCTTGAGCGAGAAGAACATGGGCCCGAGCTCGGCCAGCCAGCGGCCGTCGACGGCGGTGGCGCAGTGCATGTACTCGCGCGCCGTCATGGTGAGCTCGTGGTACACCACGTGGTCCGGGCGGAGAGTGAGTGTGAGTGTGAGTGTGAGCGTGAGAGTGGGAGAGGGAGAGAGAGCCTCACTTGCCGGTCTCCTTGAGCGAGAAGAACATGGGCCCGAGCTCGGCCAGCCAGCGGCCGTCGACGGCGGTGGCGCAGTGCATGTACTCGCGCGCCGTCATGGTGAGCTCGTGGTACACCACGTGGTCCGGGCGGAGAGTGAGTGTGAGTGTGAGTGTGAGCGTGAGAGTGGGAGAGGGAGAGAGAGCCTCACTTGCCGGTCTCCTTGAGCGAGAAGAACATGGGCCCGAGCTCGGCCAGCCAGCGGCCGTCGACGGCGGTGGCGCAGTGCATGTACTCGCGCGCCGTCATGGTGAGCTCGTGGTACACCACGTGGTCCGGGCGGAGAGTGAGTGTGAGTGTGAGTGTGAGCGTGAGAGTGGGAGAGGGAGAGAGAGCCTCACTTGCCGGTCTCCTTGAGCGAGAAGAACATGGGCCCGAGCTCGGCCAGCCAGCGGCCGTCGACGGCGGTGGCGCAGTGCATGTACTCGCGCGCCGTCATGGTGAGCTCGTGGTACACCACGTGGTCCGGGCGGAGAGTGAGTGTGAGTGTGAGTGTGAGCGTGAGAGTGGGAGAGGGAGAGAGAGCCTCACTTGCCGGTCTCCTTGAGCGAGAAGAACATGGGCCCGAGCTCGGCCAGCCAGCGGCCGTCGACGGCGGTGGCGCAGTGCATGTACTCGCGCGCCGTCATGGTGAGCTCGTGGTACACCACGTGGTCCGGGCGGAGAGTGAGTGTGAGTGTGAGTGTGAGCGTGAGAGTGGGAGAGGGAGAGAGAGCCTCACTTGCCGGTCTCCTTGAGCGAGAAGAACATGGGCCCGAGCTCGGCCAGCCAGCGGCCGTCGACGGCGGTGGCGCAGTGCATGTACTCGCGCGCCGTCATGGTGAGCTCGTGGTACACCACGTGGTCCGGGCGGAGAGTGAGTGTGAGTGTGAGTGTGAGCGTGAGAGTGGGAGAGGGAGAGAGAGCCTCACTTGCCGGTCTCCTTGAGCGAGAAGAACATGGGCCCGAGCTCGGCCAGCCAGCGGCCGTCGACGGCGGTGGCGCAGTGCATGTACTCGCGCGCCGTCATGGTGAGCTCGTGGTACACCACGTGGTCCGGGCGGAGAGTGAGTGTGAGTGTGAGTGTGAGCGTGAGAGTGGGAGAGGGAGAGAGAGCCTCACTTGCCGGTCTCCTTGAGCGAGAAGAACATGGGCCCGAGCTCGGCCAGCCAGCGGCCGTCGACGGCGGTGGCGCAGTGCATGTACTCGCGCGCCGTCATGGTGAGCTCGTGGTACACCACGTGGTCCGGGCGGAGAGTGAGTGTGAGTGTGAGTGTGAGCGTGAGAGTGGGAGAGGGAGAGAGAGCCTCACTTGCCGGTCTCCTTGAGCGAGAAGAACATGGGCCCGAGCTCGGCCAGCCAGCGGCCGTCGACGGCGGTGGCGCAGTGCATGTACTCGCGCGCCGTCATGGTGAGCTCGTGGTACACCACGTGGTCCGGGCGGAGAGTGAGTGTGAGTGTGAGTGTGAGCGTGAGAGTGGGAGAGGGAGAGAGAGCCTCACTTGCCGGTCTCCTTGAGCGAGAAGAACATGGGCCCGAGCTCGGCCAGCCAGCGGCCGTCGACGGCGGTGGCGCAGTGCATGTACTCGCGCGCCGTCATGGTGAGCTCGTGGTACACCACGTAGTCGGGGCTGGCGCCGAGCCCGAGCAGCGCGCTGGTGGGGTGCAGGCGGCAGGGCATGCCCGTGCGACAGTTCACGTACTCGCCGATGCCCTTCAGCCGCGCCGCCTGCTGGAAGTACGCTGCGGACGCCGCCACCCGATTTGTAAGTAAACGTCGATGCATAGCGGCCGGTGTACACTTTGTTTAGTTAATTGCTTAGTGTTCAGTGCACTGTTTAGTGTTAAGCGATCAGTAGGCGCTGTCCCTACACTGTTTAGTAAACGGTGTTTAGTTTGTTTGTTCATTATATGGACTAAACACTAAACAGATCTGTCCAGAAGTGTTTAGTGAGTGTTTAGCTGCAAGTGAGGGGCGAAGGCGGGAGCGCGGGAGGGGCGACTCGCAGAAAAATAGAACGCGTTCTATTCGCTAAACACTAATGGCCTTATTCATAAAAATATTTAAGCAATGTTTAAGTTAAATAATGTTGCTGTCACTTTCAATCTCATTACAAAAGAAAGGACATCAAAAGAGACAGCAACATTACTTAACTTAAACATTGCTTAAATATTTTTATGAATAAGGCCATAAGCACTTAACACTAAACAGAAGCTGTCCGAACGTGTTTTTTACTAAACACTAAACAAAGTGTGTACCGGCCATAATACGCTTCGGCCACTGTACTCTTACGGTCTTATTACAAAACCTACTCTAAACCTGCGGCCCTACCGCCTAACTCATAGCGATGCACTCGCTCTCGTTTTTAGGTTCGCGCACACTTTGACTAGCCGCAGCGCGGGGCGAAACGGGCCGCAGCGTAGCGTAAAATGCTTACTTAGCACATTAGTGACGGGCCGGGGCGCAGCGCATTGACGGATTTTGAGTCCGTCGAACCAAAAGTCCATATGCCAAACGTACGTGCGTTAGAAAGAGGTTTGCAATCGTGTCACTGACTACCTGATATGACAGATGATGAAAATATACAATCGGCATCGACATAGTGTGCGGTAGCTCATATAAAATACATACGAGCGATTTGAACTGATTTTTGCGCGTGCGCGAATCTTTAATGTCACGGGCGACACTAGAACCATAGTCCTATTGTCATAGGTGACATTAAAACGATAGCGAGTGCATCGCTATGAGTTAGGCGGTAGGGCCGCGGGACTAAAGTTAGTCTTGATTTAAACCTAATGCGCTTTCACTTGTGTTAATACACATAGATAGAGGCAGCGTCAGGTTTAAACCAGCAAGCCTATTATGGATCTTTCATCGTATAACAAGGCATACATTTTGAGATAAAGAAGTCATGAAATGCTTCATTTGCTATTACCGATGTCCAGTGATATCATCACCATGGCATAATTTCAACAATGTCATCGTGATGTAATGAACGAATGATCAAAAATCTTACCGAAAATGGTATTTTTCAATGATATCATTTGAAAACCATGAGATCGGTAATAGGCCTGCTGGACTAAGTTAGGACTATGCTTTGTATATATGTAAAGAATTGATGTCACTTAAAGTTAAATTAAAACCAACATGACACGTCGTAAATAAATAAAAAATACGCAGCGAGTCACTTCTCGCAGATGTCTCTTAACCGTAATATTTGTTGGAAGTATGCTATCGTGTTAGAAAAAAGGCAAAAATTATTTTTTATACCCGTCTGATGGATTAAAATAAGACGCTGATTTACAATATCTAGCAAAATCGAAAGTTAATTTATAAATTTGACATGTTTTCTTATCTACACAACTACATGGATGACGTGCTTCTTTTTCGTATAATCCATTCTTATCTGGAACGCTTTGCTTTTAGATATCAAGAGATTAGGTTTCAAAAATTAACTACGGGAACATGTGCATCAGAACTGTTCTTCGTAACATATCTTATTTGTTGGCTTTACACGTGCAACTTGTTTACTTTGGTGAATAATAATTGTATTAGGATTTAAAAAATATTTGGAAATCAAGCTTGTTTTAAAAAGAGGCTAGTTTCAGTTTCGAAGAGTCACACTAGGGAGGGGAGAGTAAAAATAATGGTGAATCTGATATTGCCAGATTTTGTGAACAGGAGTGAGGCACCCCAACACCTCTTGTGCGATTGTGGACTTCCAAGTCACAAACGAAGCGTCCACCTGAGACGACTCGACTCGACTTAATCAGCCCGGGGGAACTGAAATCCCTTGAAATCCCTGAAAGACAGGGCCATCCTGGATTTTCTGGTAGCGTCCAGGCTAAGGGTAACACTATACTTTGGCGGCGTGTCACAATAATCTTTTGGATCACAGTGACTATGGCTTCATTAAAGCTGCATAGCACCAACAGATCAAATAATAATAAAGTGTGGCACCAACTCCAGAACTGAGACGTGGCCGCTTACAATGGGTCTCATAAGAAAGCGCAAAGGGCAATGGATAGGGCTATGCTTGGGATTTCTCTACGCGATCGCATCAGAAATGATGAGATCCGCAGAAGAACTATAGTCACATAGTCCAAAGAGTGGCAAACGTCAAGTGGTAGTGGGCAGGTAGGACACATATCTCGCGGGACTGACGGAAGACTGACGGCCGTTGAGGCGGAAAGGTCTTCGAGTCTTTTTTACACAACTAATTTGGAAAACGTGCAAACTGCCCACCTAATGGTAAGTGGTAACAGTCACGTATAATACTTGTGGCTCTTGTGAGGATTCACAGCAAAACTAGAAATAAATCAGGTGTAAGGTCACGGCACCTAGTATTTTTACTGTCATTCTCGCCCTTCAAACCGGAACACAGTAATGCAAGCACTGCTGCTTGGCGGCAGCAATAAATAGGATGGAGGTACCCAAGCAGACGACCCCGGTACAGAGTTTCCCTCCGGTAAAAAAGTGGACGGATGACATTTGGCGTATTGCCTCCCCCAATACGCCGGGGGGGGGGGGGGGATTCTGGCACCCTCTTCTATGTAGGGCTAGCACGAACACTTGCGTCAAAGTTTTCGTATCGTCAGTGACGTCATCGTGAAATAATTGTATGACAATTTTAGTTCCAAGTACGCCCTGTGGGGGCGCCGTATACAATTGGGATAATGATTCAATTCTAATTTTCACGTCTCGTCATAAAATATTAAAATACCGTAGAAAAAGATGCAATCATGTGAAATTAGAATTAAAATCGGCTTTGAAATACGTGAGATACGTGCATTTTAAGCTGTTAACTTGGAAGCGATTAAGCGATGTTAATAGACAGCGAGATCCGACATCAACCGTGACGTCATTGTTGAGTACGGCCATATAAACGCCATGTAAATTGCGGTTTTGCTAGAAAGATATGGAGAAAATTTTTAAATACCTTATATCTTGATTGTTTTTATAGTTATTCGAAAACCGATTTTTTCTTTCTATCTATTTATTATATGAATGAGCTTCTATTAAAAGCAGTAGTTTTTTTTTTCATTCATTTAGCCTATTCCAATACAAATATTTCACGATGACGTCACTGACGATAGGAATACTTTGACGCGAATGTTTGCGCTAGCCCTACCGGTGAAGGTCGCGGGAAGCCGTCGGATGCGGGAGACGCAGGACCGATCGGTCTGGAGATCCCCGGGGGAGACCTACGTCCAGCGTTTCCTGTCTGAAATGATGATGATGATGTCTCCGGGGGAGACCTATGTCCAGCGTCTCCTGTCTGAAATTATTATGATGATGATGTCCCCGGGGAAGACCTGTGTCCAGCGTCTCCTGTCTGAAATGATTATGATGATGTCCCCGGGGGAGACCTATGTCCAGCGTCTCCTGTCTGAAATTATTATGATGATGATGTCCCCGGGGAAGACCTGTGTCCAGCGTCTCCTGTCTGAAATGATTATGATGATGTCCCCGGGGGAGACCTATGTCCAGCGTCTCCTGTCTGACATGACGATGATGATGATGATGGCGATGACGTGTCGGCGACTCACCGGAGCAGATGCACTTGCGCACGGTGTCCCAGTCGGTGCCGCAGGAGAGCAGCGGCAGCCGCTGCTGCTGCAGGATGTCCTTCAGCTGCTGCCTCACCTCGCGCACTTTGCGCATCGCCTTCGCGTGGACGAAGTGCTCCGTGCACCACTGGCCCGAGTACCTGCCGGGGGCGGGCCGAAGCGATTAAGGCTCAATTTACACATGGAATGGAAGCGACTTTTTGCGACGAAATTGTACATAGCAAAAAAGTTTAGATAATAATGTGCAACAATATCATACAGTGTAAAAAAAAACCGGTACCGAAGCCGAAACCCACGTTACTATACTTTTTGTCTTCTAGACCATCAATTACTCCCATCATTACTATAGTTTTTGTCCTTGTTGTGAAACTAATAGTTGCCGAGATATTCAAGGTTAATAAAGTTACAATTTTTTTTCCACATTTTTATACAAAACTGTTCGAAATGTATTTTGATAATCTTCGTCCAATAAATCATCTACGAAAAAATCAGCATTTCTTAACAAAATGTATGACTGAAAAGGAATCTCTTGTGCGGGAAACTCGTCTTGCTTTACACGCACTCACACTGACTCACTAACACCGACGCGATATCCGGAGTCCGGACGCGCAAGCCAGGCGCGGGCACGCGTTACATTGCGTAGTATTTATTGTCGTTGTTTTATTTAGCCTAAAAATTAATTTCGTTTCACATCATTGATTTTTCGTTATATTGCTTTATTTAAAATGGTCTGAATGCGTAGACGCGGGCTTCGGTATACGTCTTTTTACATCCTGTATATGAATTTTAGAACTGTATATTTTATATTTGTGGCGATACAATAAATCGAAATTGTTCGAAAACGGGAATGTAGCGCTTTAAGAGGAAATAGCCAGGGCCGTTTTTCCATACAAACATAGTACCCTGTTCCCTTCCTGGATATTGGCAATAGTGGCTCTATTTTTTTTTCAA
Source organism: Schoenobius gigantellus (assembly GCA_963935595.1). Classification (NCBI taxonomy): domain Eukaryota; kingdom Metazoa; phylum Arthropoda; class Insecta; order Lepidoptera; family Crambidae; genus Schoenobius; species Schoenobius gigantellus. Next base: position 4,308,140 of record OZ012555.1, on the reverse strand, counting down.
CAAAAAAAAGAATCAACTAAAGAGGACAACATTCTGTTTGAAGAGTACAGGTTGTAGAGGTGCAGCAACGCGACACTGGGCCTAGACAAAAGCCTCATGCTTATTTTTACGCAGTCGTTCCGCAGAGAAAATGTATGGAAGTAAGCTTTTGTCTAGGCCAGGGGTTCCCAACCTTTTACCCTATACGCCTCACCCAACATTATGCTAAAATACTACGCCCCCCCTAGAGGCCGGGGGGCGTATTTAAATAAAACGTTTATTCAAAAGATAGTTGCAACGTGTCGCTGAGTTCGCACAGGTGGCACCGTCCGCGTCGCTCGCGTTTATATGAACAATTTTAATAAATATTCTTTATACAGTTTAATTCTGAAGCCATTCGCTGCGCCCCCCCTGGGTTCACTCTACTGCCCCCAAGTGGGGCGCGCCTCACTGGTTGGGAAACCCTGGTCTAGGCCCACTGGTCGGACTAGAGACTTAATTGTACCTTCCCCAAACTAAGATGCTCCCAATCCTTACTTGTTGGCCTTCCACTGGTTGTAGAGGTGCAGCAGCGTGAGGTGATCGGACTCGGGCACCTGGAACTTCTCCTTAACAGTGTCGGCTTCCTCCTCGCGGCCCTGCGGCCGGTAGAACACCGACGGCACAGACAGCATCGACACTAGACAACGATCACATTCTCAACAGTCACGCCTATCACATTAAGGCGCATATAGGGCCAATCATAAAAAAATCACTGCAGAATAAAACCGGTTCTCTTCATATAACAAAATCTTTAAAAAAGATATGTTATTATTCAACGCATTCTTTAGAGGATGGTCTTTCAAATTTTTTGATAAGTTAATTAAAACTTGGTTAAAATGTGACCCAAACATGCCTCGATTTTAAAACTTTAAGCCTAATCGCGTCGTAAATATTAGGTTAGATCATATACCTACTTTCGATTTCAATAAATAAAGTGAACAATATTCTAGCGGATTATCTTTTTAGATTTTTCTTATTCGCCTTTATTAATTTTTAATTGAAATAATTCATCTTACGCGTAAAGGTTTGCTTAAATATTCCCCTCACTTTCACTCACTCACTCCTATGTAATCAGTGCGGGACGATCGAGCAAGGTCATTAGGACCACTGTCTGAAAGACAAAAAAGAACACGTATACATAAACACTGGGGGCAATTCTGTTGGCACTAATTGGATTAAGCTAAACTAAATTTAGTTTTAGTGATGTCAAATTGTGTTTTCAATTATAATGTTCGAACAAAAATACGCTTATGCGCCTTAAGCTTCGAAGCTACGCAATCGAGCGTTCAAGAGTGAGGTGAGAGCGAGATGAGGCGAGATATAGCGCCATCTCGCTCCCACACAACCCAGAGCTATACACTTGTTCGTCAAACTTTGAAGCTCAGTGCGGCATTACGTTAATTTGACACGGTATGTGGAGTTGCCAGATAGGAAAATGGAAAAGTGAAAGTAGGTTCGTATTCAACCGGACTGTTTGCCCTAAAAGATGTTCACAAAGGGCACTTTATTCTATACTAATTTGTTTAATTGTTTGGTTGAACGCGCTAATCTCTGGAATTACTGCTCCGAATTGAAAAAATATTTTTGTGTTGGATAGTCCATTTATCGAGGAAGGCTTTAGGCTATGTAATATCACGCTACGACCAATAGGAGAGGAGAATCAATGAAAAATGTTGCTAAAACGGGAAAAATATAGAAAATATAACTAAGAACGCGTTGAAGTCTTTTATAAGGCGAAACGTAGTTCGCGGGCACAGCTAGTAGTGAATATAATACAAATAGTATATAGAGGAAAGATTTGTATTTTGTATATTTGTATTGGCTCCAATAGGCTCCAATAGGCTCCGAAACTAGTGGACCGATTTGAAAAATTCTTTCACCAATAGAATCCTACAATACAATATCACTGAGTAACATAGGCTATAGAACATTTTCCCAAGGGAAAAACGAAGATAACGCGGGCGAAGCTGCGAGCGGAAAGCTTCATTTAATCTAAATTCAATCTAACGCTGCCGCTTTATTTGTGTTAATAAACGCGATTATTGTGATTGGCATGTGCCATCAATGATGATGTTAAACGTCAGTAAATTTTGGAGCAAACTCCGCAAATGAAATCATTATTTTTCGCCATAATTCTCTTTGGCTGATTGATGATTTACAAAAATCGATTAGAAGGACTGTATTGCGCCCATGATGATGCTTATGATTGACAGTTCAAATTTAAAATCTTTTATTAACATTGGATTGTTACAATCCCTTTTGAACGTCAAAGCAGCTACGCTATTGGTTCACAAGTCTACGGCGGGAGACCTTGTACTGGAAAGAACCAGCAAGAAAACTAACAAGGGCTATTTTTTTCTCCCTGTATTGTTACAGAGTCGTCAATTGGAAGCTGACCTCACAGCGGAAGTTTGAGCTCAACTTCCTTTACAAGATTACATGTGTCAGTTCTCTTCTTACTATGTCATTACCGAAAACAATATTTGTTTAAATATAGTACACTAGGTTTCCGCTCGCGACTTTGTTCGCGTCATTTTTGTTTTCCTGTCCATAGGAAAATTACCCTATGTCCTTCCTCTGGTCCCGAACTATCCCTGTGCCAACTTTCATCAAAATCGGTTCAGTAGTTTCGAAGCCTATTGAATACAAACAAACAAACAATCAAATCTTTCCTCATTATAATATTAGTATAGATTACTGCCGCGGCCGCGGACAGCGCAGCTCCAGGCCGACACAGCGCGGTCAGCGTGCAGCACTTGATGGACGAGCTGGAAGGCCTGGAGCGTAGCTAGGCTAGCTCGAGGCAATCATAGCGTGACCAGCGAAGCAGTCATTGTAGGCCAAGGGTTGTATAGTGCTTTACTCAAAAATGCAAGTACCTAATCTAAATAAAACCAGCAAGTGATTTAAATAAAAAATACATTAATTACATAACTAGAAATTTAAATAAAATGACAATTATGAAAAGTTAACGGCAAGGTCGACTTTGCTCAAACAAGCTCAATCGACGACACGTTTAGCGCAGAGGTCGAGTGATCACCTACTGCGCAACGGGTCGCGGGTTCGATTCCCGTACGGGACAAATGTTTTATGGCCTACAGAAATTTGTTCCGGTCTGGGCGTATGTGCATGTGATATTCTATGTTTGTAACTGCACCCACGACACAGGAGAAAATCCTAGTGTGGGGCGACGTTTAAAAAAAAAAGAAAAAAAGAAAAAGAAGGTTGTCAAAATAATGACCACACTACATGCATTTTCGAGTGAAATAGTTTTAGATAACAACACGGGTGGTCGGTCACTCACCTATAATGAGCACCTCCGCACTGCAGCCCATCTCCGCGGAGACGATCAGCATGTGGCACTGCGGCGGGTCCAGCGGGAACTCGGCCATCTGCCGGCCGAGCGGCGTCAGCGCGCCCGTGCCGTCCAGCGCGCCCAGGATCCACAGCTGGTACATCGAGTTCAGGATCGTGTCCTGAATAACCGACCGTCGAGGTGTATCGGTTTAGTTGGATCGGCGTCGGGGGTCGAACATTCCGAGTTGATCGATTTTAATCTTAAAGCGACCGCTTTTGAAGTGACTACCGTCCAAATAAAACTGCACTTTTCGAATTTTTTAAATGTGTTTTTGCTTATGTGTAGTATTCGTACAAATAAAAGACAGTATTGTGACAATCATCGTCCGACTGACTGTGGAATTAACACAATAGAAATGTAAACACTGAATGAAGAAGAATGAGTAAGCGGATGTAGGGTTGTCAACACTTAGAATTAAAAAAAAAATTCTTTAGTTTGTATGTAAAAAGTAGCTCGATTTGCCCCAAAATTTGCCCCAAAATTACATCCTGTATATTTCGATAATTCGCATAACATCCTCACACGTGAGTGATGACTCACGCATTCCCTCGATGTTTTAACAAAACAAAACACCTCGGGTGCATTTGACTGTTTACATACCTTGCTTAACAATCTACGACTACATTAAAAACAGAACAAATACTAAAATAACCGTAAAAAGAATAAAATTATGAAGAACAGCGCACACTACCTAATTCATACATACACTCACACACGCGCGCTCTCACACACCCCGCACACCTCTACCTCACATACTATAATCACACTCACTCACAATCACAACATACCTATAATAGACTAGATGAATAAAACAATATTATTGCTTTAATAGAAGCTGATTCATATATTTAAACAAAAAGAAAAAAATCGGTTTTCGAATAACTATAAAAATAACCAAGAGATAAGGTGTTAAAGATTTTTCTCCGTATCTTTCTAGCAAAACTACAATTTACAAGGAGTTTATATGGCCGTACTGAACAATGACGTCACGGTTGATGTCGGATCTCTCTGTGTAATCGCCTTCAAATTAACAACTTAAAATATTTTTTACTACGGTATTTTAAGACTCAAGATTCAAGACATTTATTTTCACAAACACTACAACATAACATAAAGGTGGAACAAAACAAAAAAAAAAAGAATACAATAAAAAGCGTAAAACACAAAGAGATAATTTTGTAGAAAATAATAATAATAATTTATTATTACGCTGTAGTGTGATGCGAAAATAGGACGCAGCTCAGCATATGCTGTGGCCTGCAGAGCCACAGCGCTGGTTTTCAGCTGAGACCTTAACAAGAAAAAGCGTGTACTTACGCAGCTGAACGCACAGTGAGAAAATGTAAAATGCAAAAATAAATAAAATACTAAAGTAAAGCGAGGGGATGAATGATACAGTGTGTTAAGTGTGAATGTTTGTATTTGTAAAGATTGTACCTACCTAAAAATAAATAAAATACATAATTAAAAGATACTTATTATATTAATATTAAATGCAAGTGTAATAATATACAGGAAATTATAAATTATACTATGTGTACAAGTATGTTGGAACAACACGACCACCTAATGGTAAACATTTTTGTCAGTCTAAAAGGTATTTTTTTAGTTTAGATTTAAAGCTATTAAAAGACAAAAGGTGAAATGGGTGGTGGCAAGTTGATCCAACACTTGGTGGCTGAATATTTAAAACTGCCACGGAAGGCTGCATTGCAATATTTAATGACGAGACGTAAAAATTCTAATTTTCACGTTTCAAAAAGATGCAATCATGTGAAATTAGAATTAAAATCGGCTTAGAAATACATTAGATACAAGCTTTTTAAGCTGTTAATTTGGAAGCAATCAGACAGAGAGATCCGACGTGAACAGTGACGTCATTGTTTAGTACGGCCCATATAAACTCCATGTCAATTGCCGTTTTGATAGAAAGAGATGGAGTAAAATCTTTGATACCTTATTTATATCTTGGTTGTTTTTATATTTATTCAAAAACCGATATTTTCTTTCTGTTTATTATATGAATTAGCTTCTATAAAAGCAATATTTTTCGGCGTCGGGACAGGTCATACTTACCCAGTAATCGACTCTAATCTGAAAGCAAGACTTTCAAGTCGTACGTACATACAATGTAACGTAACGGACCTCGAAAATAGTCTTCTTTGACGCTAAGAGATAAATTCTATTTATATAAAATAATTCTAGTGACAACCATAGCCTATGGAATTGTTATACAGGGTGGAAACTTTCAGCGGGGCAGTAAGGAGAAGTACCTTATCCATTGCAGCTACACGAAAATGATCTTAGGAGACTATCCATAATTTTTTATGGAATTTTGATCCCTATTCACAGATTTTCAAAAAATGTACAGTTGGCAAGAAAACAGCCATTTTACATAAAAACATTCTTTGATGCTAATCGATCCTGTTTCTAATGCTGATCAAAAACTTCTATGGGACCAACCATTGTTGGAGTACTAAAAAAGTCACAAATTGCAAAAAACTTTTCCCGTACATTTTGTATGAAAATTTTACGCTAAAGTTTTTTTAGTGGCGGTAGAGATCTGAGTGTGTATATAAATGGGTGGCGTACAGATTTTTTTTGGAAGAGCCACCTTGTGCAAAATTTCTTAAAAGATTTGTAATAACCTTTCTGGTTGGCACATTTGATCCTATTGGATCCTATACCATTCTAACGGAGCCGATGTATTTTTATTATTTACATAATATGCTTCTAGCAAGTCTAAACGTTCTAAATTGGAGGTCATTTTTCACTTATCAATAGCTGTACAATTATGCACTTATTGTAAAATTCACAACACGCTCAGAGCTTTTCTGACTAAACAAAACTGTCACGATTGTTTTTTATTTAATATCTGTATATTATGTATGTTAGTTTATAAGGTATATATCTAGGGGCCTAAGTTGCCTGATAATAAAAAAATAACACAAATGAAATATACACACTGAGTGAAGAAGAATGTACGTACGTGGATGTAAGGCTGTCAACACTTAGAATCAAAAAATAATTTATTTAGTTCGTATGGGAAAAAGGTAACTTGATTAGCCCCAATATTCTTACTAGATCCAATTTCCACTTCTAATGGATACAAACAACATAAATAATTATTTCGGTGTTTTAAATAATTTGTAAAACTCCTTCGCGTGAGTGATGAAACAGCTCGGGTGCATTTGACTGCTTACATACCTTGGTAAACAATCGACGATAATACTACTTAAAAAAGGAGATAAAAAATTTTGAACTTTCGAGTTTCTTGCCTGTTCTTCTTGAGAAGGCTATCCCAATTTCCGAACACGTGTAGAGTCAAATTTTGTTTTTAATTCCTACTTGTATTTGCAGACATCTTGAGAATATTCAGGATGTATGCACATCATCATCATCACAGCTCATATACGTCCCCACCGAGGGGCTCGAGCCTACCCTATGTTAGGGTGATTAGGCCTTAGTCAACCACGCTGGCCCAGTGCGGATTGGTCGACTTCACATACACCATTGAATTTCTTCGCAGATGTATGCAGAATGCCTCACAATGTTTTCCTTCACCGTAGGAGCGTCAGACAGATGTACATATGAAATTCGAAAACGAAAAACACATTTGTACATGGCGGTCTCGAACCCGGACCTCCCGATTGGAAGGCAAGTGCCGAGTCCACAGCGCCACCGACGCTCACACGACACAACGATGTATGCACATACAAGGTTAATATGTTCCCTTTAAATTAGAGTGTTTTGCTTTGTGTTGACGTCAAAAAGTGCCTGTAATGTTAAATAAAGATTTTTGAATTTGAAATTTGAATTTACAGCCATTGGCCTTAACCTCACTCGAACTTTGGTTATCCAGTTCTTTTATTGCTCCTGTAAATGGGTGGAGGGTTGACTACCCGTGATACAGGATTTTCCTAGTACGGGTATCAACCCGCCGTAATCTATGCTTGTTAGAGAAAAAAATGGCTTCAACAATCTAGCTTCTTGTTAATATTGTACATAGCTCTAAGAGATCATGTAATTTGATTATGGTGAGGAATAAAGTTATTATTATTATTATTACTGACCTGCGGCGGGGGGTCCATGAAGTGGAATGCGAGCAGATCGGTGACGCCGAGCGACTTGAGCAGCAGCACTGTATTGGCGAGGTTCGTTCGCTGTATCTCCGGTACAGTCGCCGACAGGAGCTCCCGCTCGTACTGTCGCCGCGTGTACAGGCAGAACGCCTTGCCCGGCCCCGTGCGCCCGGCCCTGCCGGCCCTTTGGCGCGCGTTGGCCTGACTCACCGGGTAGATCTACGCGCGGAGTGTTCGCTTATTATTATCTGATCACTATTAAATCTATCTTATCTATACAGGGTAATTTTTAAACCATCGACAACCTCCCAGGGGCTGATTCTAGTGCTCAGAGGCCCAATTCAGCTAATAAACTACAGCCGAATCGAAACTGAACCGTTGCGGTCGACCAATCGGAGCGCTTATATTGCCTTTCAACTGCTCGATGACGTGATAATGTGGCGTTCTGATTGGTCGATCGTAACGGTTCAGTTTCGATTCGGCTGTAGCTTATTAGCTGAATTGGGCCTCTGATGCAACAACTTTTTGTATGGGACCAACATCGATATCTCAAAAAAATCCACTTTCCCATACTAAAGTCTCGATCAGCTAACCTAGTTTGTATGGAGAAGTGGTTTTTTTTTTGCGATTTCGATGTTGGTCCCATACAAAAAGTTGTTGCATCTGAGCACTAGAATCAGCCCCTGGGAGGTTGTTGATGGTTTAAATATTATCCTGTATATATAAAAGGAGATGTTCCCATCTATAGACGCACGCACAGCCGTAACCGCTGAAATTTGGACAGTTGTTTTACTTCAAAATGATGCACACTAAGAAGGGATTTTAAAAAATTTTAACCCTAAAGGGTTGAAATAGAGGTTGCAAGTTTGTATGGAAAAATCTATAAATTAGCAACGATTTTGATAAAACTTCATATTCATGCTCTTAAAAATATTTCATTGAACACGTGTTTCATGATTTATTGGAATTCACCCCCTGAGGGTGCAAAATAGGGGTTGAAAGTTTCTATGGAAATTATTTAAAATCTGCTCCAATTTCTACGAAATTTATTATCCGAGCTTAAATAGGCTACAAAATTATTTTTCCTACGGGCAAATATAACATTCCCACGGGAAAACAATAGCGCGGGCGAAGCCGCGAGCGGAAAGCTAGTAAATCTATATTTATCTCATCATCATCATCACAGCTCATATACGTACCGAGGGGCACGAGCCTACCCTTACTAGTTATGTTAGGGCGATTAGGCCTTAGTTAAACCACGCTGGCCCAGTGCGGATTGGTTGACTTCACATACACCTTTGAATTACATCGCAGGTGTATGCAGGTTTCCTCACGATGTATTCCTTCACCGTGGGAGCGTCAGATAAATGTACAATATGAAATTCGTGAAACGAAAAACACATTGGCACATGGCAGGATCGATCGCGAGCCTCCCGATTCTACTCGGAGCACAGTCCAGTGCCGAGGCAAATATTAAAACGATATATTATATGTTTATGTCACGGTTTATGTATCCATTTTCTGTGTAGCTACAGCGAATCTCGAACCGGCAGCATTTGAGACTTCTTGTGAATATTGTCTTTGTATAGTTTATAAATCTTATTTAATAAGAAACTGGTATAAGTGGAATACGTCACGTCATGTTAATATATTTAATATCTATTATGCAATATTTTTAATATAAATTATTAGGTATTAAGAATATGGGAATTACGCCGCAAATTGTTAACCTAACCTCACTTACATAACAAACAACCACAGACCATTATGTTATCTTTTTCTCATGTTTTTCCTATGATGTGGCCTAGTAAAAAAAAGCTTTGAGCAGTGTTCGCTCTACAGACTACAGACTTTGTTACAAACTTTGATGTGTTTTTTTTTGTCCTTTGCCCTACAGTATCATCTAGTTATTGTTTTTGTATTGTACTAATTTTAATTAATTTATGTCTAGCTAGTTACGATCAACCATTTTAAGGTTGTCTCGTGCGTCGCGGTCATGGAGGCAATATGTAGGTACCTAGGTACTATGTTTAAATATGCATATTGCTTCCACGGTTGCTGCGAAGGGCCCTGCCTGAAAATCACCCATTTTTGTCGGCATGCAAAAACATTAGCTGAAGTAGAGACCTTTTTGGCTTACCTGCAATTTTTTCTTTACCATTCGTTTGTTTTTTATTGTGTGGCCAAATAAATATTTATTTCTTTCTTCTTCCTATTAAACTTTCGTGTTGAATGATTGACATGAATGAAAAAGGGGAATTAACGTGATAGATTACCTTTTTAAATACCTGACGTTTCAGCCGGGTTACTTACACCGACCGTGGTCCTAAAGTCAATGATGGTGGTAAACCCAGCAGAAACGTCAAGTAGTTTAAAAAGTTAATCTATAGCGTTAATTCCCGTTTCTTACTCATGCTAAAATTGTTATCTATTTTCACTTTGCTCGCCTGCTAATTCAGATATTACGGGGGAGCGGAGATTTCCTGTTATACGCATTATTTGTTTACTAGGAAAGCCCCTACACAAATTTGTAAACACACGGTAGTGAGTGAAATAAAATTTTTGTTTCAAAGGAAATCACGCGGGCCATTCTTTCATACAAACGTAGTCCCCTGCTTCCTTCCTGGCTAAAGACAAAAGTTGCTCTATTTCCTCAAAGATGATCACTATAAACACGTTACTATGTTTTCCTTTTATTAAGTTAATTATAAAAAGAGATTTAAACCTACAAAATTCACCAGATTGGGGATTAAGGATGATCTCACTCCATGTAATAAAATTGGCGGAGAACTTGTTTTGGGTTTTTCTACGAGTACCTACTTAGCTACAGTGCGAAACAAAATGGCAAACATTTAATGGGGACGCTTTTATATTTTATTTAGTAACACAGTTTTTTCATTTGGACAAGTACAACAATTAAATAGTTTGTTGGATAGCTTTGTAATTATTGTTTTTTTTTCATATTTAGAACCATAAAAAGCACTAAAACGTAAAGTTGAGAAAACCATAGACTATAAATTACTGTTAATTTATAGTCTGTGGTATTCTCAAATGCTGTCATAAACGATGCCAAGATTGAAAATGTAAGCTCCAAAAAACATTCATCGTTAAAAGCAATAAAAAGATCTACAGCCTAGTATATACTCGTACAATCAGAAAAATTAAAACCAAAAGCATACAAAAAACCAGAAAAGATGTAAAATCTTTAAATTCATCTTCCTATTGTAAATAAGAGCAGCGCTTACCTGCAATGCGTCCATACCAATGCGTGGGTTGTACACCTTCAACTTGCAATATCCTGAGTCGATTACATACATGATCCCGTCAACGGTCAGGGATGTTTCTGTGAAAAAAGAAGGAAGTTACATTAGTAGTAGGTACTGTACCTAAATGAAATGAAATTATTTTTTTCGTACATGAAAGAAATCAATAAATAAAATTTGAATCTACCACTCGCACCGAGTGCTGACCTCCCCGAGAAGACCCGAGCCACGAAACTCGGGGGTAGCTCTTCTCAAATAAGTTACAAAGGTTAATAAGTGACATACTTCGCTTCGTTTACGGAATCCATTTAAATTAAAATACACATTACACACCCTCTCACATACAAACACACACTCACATTACACACCGAGAGGTTCACCTTAATTATAAGAATCATACTAATAAAAAAAATTAATTTTTAAATAATTACTGCTTTACCAATATAAAAATAATAGTTACTACAGTTAGTGAGTGTTATGCAATAACTAGAGAATATCGACAAAAGAACTACTCCTTTTTATGTATACATTTTGATAATCATAAAAAATGTATCTTATAATTAATGTAACTTATTTATCCCGAGTCAAGAGGCGCTGTATGCTGAAATACAGGTTCTTACTTAGTTTAGCAACAGATGTTACGCTGTTAAATATTATGTAGAATAGCATTAATTTATAGGCTTCAGTGATGGAAATGTAACTGTTTGGCTAATAAAATTATTATTATTATTATTCGCGTCTTTATGTACAGAACAAATAAATTATATAATATTTCAAGGATGTAATCTGTTTAGTCATTTACAGTCTGCTTATTGTCAATTTGGGGATTGGAGTCGCTCACGTCCGTAGGTTTTACCCTCGAGACCCTACACGTGATCCCCGGGTGGTGCTAATCGAGTGACCAACTTCTGGTGGTAGGGCCTGAAAAACCCGACTGGCTAGCGACCACCGTGCGCATGACGTAAAACCCGTCAAGTGGGCATTTTGTGTCCGCGTTTCGGGATCAGTCATCGCACAGCCAGAGCTTGAGGGGTCGTTGCTGCGATTCGTGTGGTTTGTGTGGGCTTCCGTCGACCCAGTGCCAGGTTGACTGCGTTGACCCTCCGCCCAGGAAGACCCGAAGAAACGGCTGTTCCGCTGGCCGCCCGTGGTACAGTACAGGGGCCCAAGCGGACCTAACCAGTCCGTGAGGCTGCCCCACCATGCCACGCATAATCTCGGGGTGGTCCGTCGTGCCGGTTGGTGACCGGACGGTGGGTCCCGGCGGCCACTTCCGGGGGGGTTCGGGGGCCCTTTCGTGCGGAGAGTCAGCGCAAATCAGCTGTCGGCTGTTCCCTGGCGAAACAGGCCTACACACGTTAACTATGCTAATCGCTGCAACGACACCTCAATTTCACACCTCTCACTCCAACAAACATGTCAGCGCACAATATTAGGACTGGTCGTACAGCGGTGCACTATCCCACCAAAACACCACTATTCGAGGTGGGGCTCGCTAACATCCGCGGGCTCCATTCTAACCTCTTGGCTGTCCACCACCATCTCGAGACAGCCCGTCCAGCAATGCTGTTTTTGACAGAAACGCAAATTATCTGCCCGGCCGATACAAGCTACCTTAATTACCCCGGCTACGCTCTTGAGGAGTCCTTCAAGGCAAAGGCAGGTGTTTGCTTGTTCGTCCGGGCGGACGTTTGTTGTCGTCGCCTGCGCTGTTTGGAGGAACCTTCCTTTTCCCTCCTTGTGGTGCACGTCGATTTTGGCACTCATTGCAGTGTCTACGTGTGCGTCTATCGTTCCCACCGCGGTGACTTGGAGACAACTCGACTTTTTGAACACCTAAGTCGGGTGGCAGATGACGCGCAGGAGCAATTTCCTTCCGCCGAGCTGGTGTTTTTAGGGGACTTCAATGCTCACCACGAGTTGTGGTTAAGTTCCTCTAAAACTGACCATGCGGGTAGGACTGCCCACGCATTCGCTCTCACGCACGACCTGACACAATTGGTTACCTAGCACACCAGGGTACCAGATATTATCGGTCAAGCGCCCTCTTTGTTGGACCTTCTGCTGACAAATCGCCCCGACGGATATCAGGTGGTGATTCGAGCTCCACTAGGATCTTCAGATCACTGCCTGGTATCCGTCTCAGTGCCTCAGGCGTCGCGACCGTCGCCTGTGGTTGCAGCACGCCGTCTGTGGCACTATGCGTCAGCAGATTGGGACGGTATGCGGGATTATTACGCGTCTGTCCCTTGGTGGCAGCGCTGTTTCAGTGGGATGGATCCGAACTCCTGCGCTGCGTCTGTTGCTGACGAGATCAGATTAGGAATGGAATATTATATTCCACATTCCAATCTCGTCAGTAGAGGGAGACGTAACCTCTGGTTCAATCGCGAGTGTGCCTCTGCTGTTGAAAACAAACAGCTAGCTTACCGCGCTTGGATCAGAGGTCGAGCTTCTAGGGATCCCAATACTAACCTACTGAAAACAGCCTATAATAATGCCACCAAGTTGTGTAAGAGGGCTTACATTAGAGCGAACGCTCAGCGCATTGCACAAGTGGGTCAGGAACTGCTAGCGCACCCTACGGGTAGCCGTTCTTTCTGGCGCCTGGCCAAAGCTGTGCAATCAAACTTCTGCCAACCCTCGCTGCCACCGCTGAGACATGCCGATGGCTCACTTGCTCATCAGCCGCAGGAGAAAGCCGACCTCCTGGCAAAACTCTTCGCGGCCCATTCCCGTATCGATGACTGTGGTGCACAACCTCCGACACTGTCCCATTGTGGCAGCACTATGCCCGATATCCGCATCAGACAGCGAGATGTGCGGGCGGAGCTACAGTCGATTGATATTCGAAAAGCAAGTGGACCAGACGGCATTCCTGCGATTGTACTTAAGAAGTGTGCAGCGGAGTTGACTCCGGTCCTGACGCGTCTATACCGTCTGTCGTTCTCTGCTGGTTGTGTGCCGAAATCTTGGAAAGAGGCCAATGTCCAGCCGGTTCCCAAAAAGGGAGATCGTTCTGATCCGGCTAACTATCGCCCTATAGCCGTCACTTCCATTTTGTGTAAAATCATGGAGAGGATCCTTAACACCCAGCTGATCCGTTACCTGGAAGGTCACTCGTTGCTTAATGACCGTCAGTATGGGTTTCGTCCTAAACGGTCAACAGGTGACCTTTTGCACAAATGGGGTGAATCTATCGATAAGCGCGGCGAGTCTGTGGCTATTAGTCTCGACATCGCCAAAGCTTTTGATAGAGTCTGGCACAAGGCTCTCCTTTCCAAGCTTCCGGCATACGGATTGCCCGCTCAGTTCTGTACGTGGATTGCCAGCTTCCTCCACGAGCGTAGAATTCGCGTTGTCGTTGACGGCTGCGCTTCGCGGTTCGTGGCAGTGAATGCTGGTGTTCCACAAGGCTCCGTTCTATCCCCAACATTGTTTCTTCTGCATATCAATGACATGCTTTCCTTGGGAAGTATACATTGCTATGCAGACGACAGTACAGTGCATGGGGGATATCACGGAAGCTCAGGGGCTGCTCGTGGCAATATTGATAGGGAGAGGCAGAATCTTATCATTGAGCTCAACAGGACGCTGGACCTCATCTCCGAATGGGGTTCCAACAATCTTGTCGAGTTCAATGCTAAGAAAACACAGGTGTGCGCGTTCTCGGCGAAAAGGTCACCTTTCCTCCCCCCTCCTTCTCTTCAGGGCACAACCCTTCACACACAGAGTAACATCACCTTGCTGGGAATGAACATTCGCTGCGATCTGAACCCCAGAGACTACATCGAATCCGTTATAACTGCTGCCTCACGGAAACTCGGTGTCCTAAACAAGGTGCGTAGGTATTTTGCGCCGGACCAACTATGCCTGTTGTATAAAACTCAGGTTAGGTCTTGCGTGGAATATTGCTCGCACCTTTGGGACGGCTCCGCTCAGTACCTCCTCGATGCTCTGGACAGATTGCAGCGTCGCGCTATTCGAATAATTGGCGATGTAGAGGCAACTAACACCCTCGAGCCTCTACAACTTCGTCGTGACATCGCCTCTCTTAGCGCCTTTTACCGAATGTTCCATGGGGAATGCTCTGAGGAGCTCTTTAACCTTATCCCTCCCTCTCCATTCCTTAACAGAAACACGCGTAAGGGCCTTCGGAGTCATCCGTACACTGTGTCCTCCTTTTCACACCGTACCAAGAAATTCCAAGATTCCTTCTTCTGTCGTTCATCCCATACTTGGAATTCTCTACCTGCGCACGTGTTTCCTCCATCCTACAACATGGGTTCCTTCAAAAGAGGTGTGAAAAAGCATCTTTTAGGCCGGCAAGGGGCGGGCAGGTAGGATAGTGGATGTCGTCCCTACTCTATCTGTCAACTCATTTGGGCCTCTTTCACCGCTTAACATCAGGCGGGAGGAGGTCATTTGCCGGGCCTTACATAAAAAAAAAAAAAAAAAAAAATTATTATCCTATACATAAAGACGTGTCTTACTTAGTATCTTACTTATTTGTAACCTTTGTCACTGCCAACACTGTGTCGTCACTGGCACTGACAGGTGAGGGTGTGTTCATAGAGTGTATGACTTGACTGATATGTGAATCGGGTTTAAGTGCCGCGTTAATTACAGGATTTTAAGTATCAGATGATGAACGGTATGCATCTTCCCCATGGGAATTAACGTGCTAATTTCAGTCGCTTCACGGACGATATACAGGATGTTTGGTCAACACGCTATCAAGCTATTATATAGGCATAACATAGTTATGGCGTCATTGAAACCCCATTCGGAGACGAGGTCCAGCGTTCTGTTGAGCTCAATGATAAGATTCTGCACCTGAGCTTCCGTGATATCCCCCATGCACTTTGATAACATGTCATGTCGTGATTCAAAGTCAGAGTCAATATACTTTATTCAATTAGGATTACATAATCGCTTTTCAACGAACGATTGATTTGAAAACATGTCATTGATGTGTAGAAGAAACAATGTTGGGGATAGAACGGAGCCTTGTGGAACACCAGCGTTCATTGCCACGAGCCGCGAAGCGCAGCCGTCAACGACAACACGAATTCTACGCTCGTGGAGGAAGCTGGCAATACACGTACAGAACTGCGCGGGTAATCCGTATGTCGGAAGCCTGGAAAGGAGAGTCTTGTGCCAGACTCTATCGAAAGTTTCGGCGATGTCGAGACTAATAGCCACCGACTCGCCGTGCTTATCGACAGATTCAACCCATTTGTGTTAAAGGAACGGAATGTATAGGGCATATCAAAATTAATATTACAATTTCGAATTTTTAATGACGCCCCGGTTTGATAGGGTATATACTTAACACCTTATATATGTATGGCCATATTCATAAAGAAATATTTTAATGAATAAATGAATAAGGCCGTTACTATCCTGGAATAGTTGTGAATGTTTGAAACGGCGCGTATCCCTGTCGATGACATAACTTTTTATAGCTTTATTATCTGTTCTTTTTCTCTTCTATAATTCTAGTGTATCGGTGTGGTTGTATTTCCTAAATATATATTATTTTAATTAACAGTTTCGAGTGTTATTACTACAAAATACACCAAACAAATACCAACATTTTACAATCCCTTACCGGCGATATTGGTTGCGACTATGCACTTCCTCTGCCCGGGCGGCGCGCGCTGGAAGATCTTCGCCTGCAGGTCGGCCGGCAGCTGCGAGTATATCGGCAGCACGGTCAGCGGCGGCGCGCTCTCCAGCTCAGCCAGCCGTTCCGTCAGCACCTGCATATTATTATTATTATAAACTTTATTGCACTTAAAACATGAAAAAAGAAAACAAATACACGAGATACACATATGTGCAACGGTAGAGTTGTCTCTAGGAGAGATTTCTTCGAGTCAACCTTGCTGAGTGTGCGGAAACATAAATATGCGGAAAACTTGAGAATGCAAGTGTATTCGTTAAGAACCAATACACTCTCAATTGTCATAAATATATGCGCATATGATACACATACACAATATAGAAAAATATTATATACATTGTATATATTTTTTTAAATACAATCTTTTAGTACTCCTCAATACGAATCAAACGAACCCAAGCTCGATGGGGCTGTGCCATTATATTGCAGAATTCCTACAGCCACCATCCAGCTCCAGCACCAGATCAGCTCCATGTCATCATAATGTTGCATTGTCACGTGATATACATATGCATGCAAATTATAATATGGGGGTCAAATTAACTTGTAAGATTTCATATAAGACATTGGGACAGGTGAAAGTAAATAAAAGCTTGTAATTATTCTACTCGAGATGAGATAAAAGATGCTCCTTCAATCTAGCCTTAAAAGTTTCAACCAATTGGCTATTACGAGTCCACCTAACGCAGAAAGAAAAAACAATATTGTCCGTTGCCTATAATAAACATTAATATAACAATGAAAACGAAGTAGTGACCAAACATAAAAAATCTTCTACGATATTTATTTTGATTATTTTTTACAATCCAATGTTCAATAATGTTTCTGTTACACCTGCCTGCATTAATGTTAGTGTCAACACCTGCGTCGTAATACGCGATGTTTAATGCGCAGAATAACGCCTTCAAATAGTGGCTATACCTGCGGAGTTTGCTACAAATGCTATTAGCGTCTAACGGCACCAACAGCGCCACATTTTTTAACACACAGCAGGCAAGCTCAGGCAATGAGACAAGGATATGAGTTGTTTTTTTACATACGACAGGGAAGCTCTTGCCTTTTATCTCACCTGATGGTAAGTGACGATAAGGCTGAAGATTTTTTTTTATTCCTACTAAGTTGGCAAACAAGCAAACTCCCCACAGTGCCCACCTGATGGTAAGTGGTAACAGTCACAGTCATAATACATGATGTAAAGTCACGGTACCCAGTAATTTCAGTGCCATATCTTACCCTTCAAACCGGAACACAGCAATGCAAGCACTGCTGCTTTGCGGCAGAAAAAGGTAAGACGGAGGTACCCATGCTCACGACCCTGGTACAGAGTCTCCCTCCGGTGGATGGAAGCGAGCTCCTCAATAACTGAGGATGAGGAACTGGCTATCTTATGTCTAATTGTAGGAATACAACCTCTGCGTTCCAGATAAAGCACTGCTACTTTCTGAGGCTAACATCTGATGTTAGCCTCGTTTTGCGTTTCTTATAAGAAATGTTGACATTTTTAGCCGCGCTAATTGTTACAAATGAAACGGAAGGTACTGATTTTTTGTGTTGAATTTTGACACCTCACCTACTTAGTCCAGCCACTTAAAATTTCTAATAATATTAATCAGAATTGGCTAATACTATAAATATCATTCAATTAATTTTTAAAATCTGCTGAAAGTCCTCTTTGATTCATTAAAAAAAGATTCCAAATGTCAAATTTGGTATCAGAGGACCCATCTATTAGCATGGGTATTTGATGCTAGCGATGCATTTCGTGTTAAAAATGCTTAAATGAAACGCATGACAACCAGCATCACCGCTAACGAAACGGAGAGATGCTAAAAATGTTGATATTTATGGCTAAAAATGCTTATCTGGAACACACCCCACAATGTTATTGGCATTTTTGTTGTGGCGACAAACTGAGGTAAGACGGTGGTAGTAACCAAGCGAGATCAGAAGCCCAACACCGACCAAGCAGTTAAACTTTGCTCGTGTAGGGGAGCCCCGGACCTCCAGTACATTCAGTTTCAACCACAAGACCAGGAAATAGTGGTTAAACACATGGTAATTAGCACGCTAATCTGAGGGCCTATTACCGATCTAATGTTTTTGCAAATGATATTATATGATATTATAGTGCAAAA
Source organism: Schoenobius gigantellus (assembly GCA_963935595.1). Taxonomy (NCBI): domain Eukaryota; kingdom Metazoa; phylum Arthropoda; class Insecta; order Lepidoptera; family Crambidae; genus Schoenobius; species Schoenobius gigantellus. Next base: position 4,289,592 of record OZ012555.1, on the reverse strand, counting down.
CGAAAAACACGATTTCCGGTCAGATTTTTGATCATTTGTTCATTATTTAATGATGACATCATTGAAATTATGCCAAAGTGATGATATCATTGGAGATCGGTAATTCGAAATGCAGCATTTCATGACTTCTTTTTCTCAAATTTATACCATGTCATACGATGAAAGATCCATAATTTGTCTGCTGATGGCCACGTCTGGATCACGGAGCACAAACAAAGGCTAACGTTAAAATCATGCACTCTGTCAACGTATTACATTACAACGCAGTTGGAAAAGAGGTAATGAGATAAATTAAGTTTTATTGATTTGAAGAAGTCTCAGGATCCTTGGATATGGTTACCTCACACGTGACCTCGATGTCCTCCTGGCCGGGCATGAATATTAAGATGTCCCCCTCTTCTGGCAGCAAGTGGATCTGCAGCGCCTGTAACAATCATTCGAGCATTGAGTCGCTCAGTGGCAATTTAATTAGTGACAACTGACCCGGCCACGCCATGCTGCGACTCAGTTGTTAAGTCAGTACGTTTGAATCAATATTATATTAAACGTTTTCATACAAAACCATACACGATAATATAGCTTATTTATTTTAATGAAGACCTGCAATTCGTAAATTCCTACTACTTATAGATCTATCGGGATTATCTAGTAGTTCTGTCGCCATAACTTGGTAGTGCAGCTACTTGTTGCTGACATAAAAGTCGATTTAATTCAAATCACAAATCTTCATTCTACACAGACCTTCACTGGCACTTATCGAAGTTGACTAGGTACATGTTTGGACTTTGAGAACGAAAGAACAGGCAAGAAACTCGGAAGGTTTAATTAAATTTTGTTTCCTCTTTAAAACTACAAATAAGACAAATTACAATAGTGTTTCGAATACATTATTTTGGTTTTATGAAAATGAGTATATAGAAATACCTGTAGGAGTGATTGGAATAGTTGCTCAAATCAAATACATTTATCCAATAATAATCTTCTATATATATAAAAGCGAAATACCACTCCCTGATTATTTATGAAATCTCAGAAAGGGAAAAGATTTTACGAAACTCCACCCCTAAAGGGGAGAACGGGAGTTGGAAGTTTGTATTAGTAACTAAGAAAGCGTTAGTTTGCGGGCACAGTTAAGTCATAGGTGTACTTATGAACCTGATATTGTGGTGACAAGCAGTTTTATCTGTCATATAGTCAGACACATTGTAATAATATGCTTTTTAGGGTTCCGTAGTAAACAAGGAACCCTTATAGTTTCGCCATGTCTGTCTGTCTGTCTGTCTGTCCGCGCTTTTACTCAAAGACTATTAGTACTAGAAAGCTGTAATTTGGTATGGGTATGTATATTAATCATGCCAAAAAAGTGGTGGAAAAAAACATTGAAAAAAAAATTTTTTAGGGTTTTTAAACAAAAATTACTCCCACTTTACTTGTATACAAGTAAAGTGGGAGTAAAATTTTTTTTCTCAACTAACCCATCGTGTGGGGTATTGTTGAATAGGTCTTTAAAAAATAATATAAGGTTCACAACACTATTTTTCGATTTAGGGATCCGTTTCAGAAATATTTGGTTTTAAAGTGCAAATTTTTGTTAGAGGTAAGTGTCCCCCCCCCTCTATCTGGTAAACGGTTATATATGGACACGTGAAAAAAATTACAACAGTATATATAACGAAGTTTAAAGGAAACTATCAGAGTTGAGTACTAAGTACAAACTAAAAAGTTATAGACGACTAACTTATAAAATGTACTCGGAAAATAAAATTTCATTGAAAATTAGTACTGAATATAAATTTACGAACCACGTGAAGTTAAGGAAATATAAAATCATTGCAGCTTTAATAATAATAATAATGCCTAATTTAATAGCAACGTATTTAGTAATCTGTAGCAATGTGTTGTGAGGTGTGAGTGTGAACTCAAAGTTGGCATTTGCAACTACGGAACCCTACACTGCGCGTGGCCCGACACGCACTTGGCCGGTTTTTTTTAAGTATGTCCTTGATTGCTTCAAGTTTGTTTGAGCCAAGTTCTCTAGCTTAACGATAACTTGAGTTTGAGGATATTTGGGTCAAGATTCAATTTGACAAGTTTCATACACTGGAGCTTAAGTTGGTTGCAGTGTACCTGCAGCCTCCAGCCACACAGGCTTCACTCGATAATCATAAAAGCTGTGCAACATTTGAATCTAACTGCAACACTGTCTTAGAAGAACACTATAGGTGATTTTAATGTATGTGGAATTACCTGGAAAACAAATATAGATTGTCCTTACACCTCACCCAATAACTACAATATTTGTTCTCTGAAAACTATCTTAATTGATTTTTTGTTATTCAATGATATTGTACAATACAACAGTGTTCTGAATACTCATAACCTTATTGAAGTTCACCTGGCTTTTAAAAGCGTAAAATTTTTGGCCGTTCTAAAACATTTTTTTGCTAGTTGGGCTGTTGCGCGTGATTATAGGCCCCCCCGTCTGGGTATTACCCCCATGTTCGGGGTAATAACCCCACAGGCGTAAAGACCCGGCCCGTAGCTGGCTGGGCTGTCCCGGGGTGGTTCGGAGAATTGGGGTTACCCAGACCCCGGATCACCCAACTATGGACAAGAAGAACATCGAGGTTGGTTTAGTGGGTATGCCCCGCAATCAGCTGGGCGAGTCCCACACACGCCTGTCGACTAGCTATCGGCATCAGGTACGGTGCGCAACAGTATTCCACCTCGTAAAAAAAAATGGGCTGTAGCCAGATTATTAATTTGTGTTCGTTTCAAGGTATGACAATAATTCTTAATGTAAAATCATTCCCATACATTTTGTTCTTCTCTAGCATCGTTATCATTCTTATATTTTACTCTGTCTTAGTTCCCAGTACGCAATTTAAAGATCTTTAAGTTGCTGCTGACATGTCATGCGATAAGATATTATCTGGTGCGATACTTTAGTAATTGATTGTGATTATTACATCTCACCATCCGGTCCCAGCACCAAAGTCGAGTAATCAGTCGATTGCGGAAATACCATCTGATACCATCATAAGTGCAATATCTTTTAACAACTCAGTCATTTCTTGGATTCAAAATTCAATTCATTTAAATCTTCTCCAATAATTATGAATCCTTATCTAATTAACTATTATAAGTTTATTCCTTATTGTTTTAGCTATCCATACGTATTTTTTGTTTTATTGTAGACAGTATATATCACCCTCAACACCCAGCACGCGCGCGCGCCGCATGCGTGATTGTTTTTCGTTATAAAACGTTATAAGAGGAGAGCGGAACTGCAAGGGCACTATACACGGGATTTTATTTAAACATTAATTTTAAATAAATAAAAATAAATGTTTAAATAAAATAAATGTGTCGTTGCTGGCACCGGTGGCGGGTGGAAAAGCGTGATGTGTAACTATTGATTAGGAAAACATTAACAGAATATAAAAATGTATAATTAATAATCGTTAATTTGACCTTAACAAAAAATATTAGGTACGAAAACAAATAAACAAACAAGTGAACAAAATTGGTATAGGTGTGGTCTAAAAATTACGAATCCCCTACTTCTTTGAAATCAGCTCTTACTCATATTAGTAATAAAAATGATACTATTTAAGAAAAACAATTACTCGTAAAGAAACGGAAAGGCCAATGACATCCAAGTGAGTCAGATCTGCATTCGACCTGACGCTATATAAAAACAACAAGAAACTCGGACGCAAGATTAAACTACATTACAATGATAAAATATCAATTAATTAAAATAATCGACGTGATATGAGAAAAAAATATGCGTGATGTGCGTCTGATTATTTCAATCTTTATGTATTACAGCTGTGCCCGCGAACTACGTGTCGCCATAATAATTGTCAAAAAAGCCCTTATCACTTACGGGTATAAAAGATAGTTTACGACCTATTCGCAGACCTACCGAATATACACAAAAAATTTCATAAAAATCTGTCAAGCCGTTTCGGAGGCGTTCGGTTCACGAGAATTTTATATCCTTGTACTAATATTATAAACGCGAAAGTTTGTGAGTATGGATGGATGTACGGATATTTGGTACTCTTTCACGCAATAACTACTGAATGGATTTGGATGAAGTTTTGTAGGTGGACGGATTGCGACAGGGATTAACATATAGGCTATTTATTATCCCGGCAAAGTAAGTCCTAGTTTCCGCGGGGAAGTAGATTTACAGTTTTTTCTTTGAACTTTTAACACGAAACATAGTTCGCGACCACAGCTAGTGAGAAGAGAACTATGCAGTGTGTCTGGTCACCGGTGTCCGACCCGTTGAGGCGAAGCAATATGATCAATTTTATCGACAAATCCACCATAATAAGGCATTTTGCCTCTACTGTTTTGAAATGGCGGCAATTTTTTTTTACTGGGTATGGTTGGGTTCATTTATTTTGCCATATCTATCGATGTAGAGGTCCTACGGGCATAAAAGTTGGTTGGTGGTTTCGTTCGATAGCTACAAAAGTAGGCGATAAGTTCACACTAAAAAGTTTATCAAAAACTCCCATTAAAACCTTAAAAAAACTTGAAACTTAAAAAGTGTGAAAAACTTTAACCTCAAGCGGATAGCAAAAATACTCTTTCCGAGATGGGGGATGAAAAGGTTGTTTTTTTTTTACTTTTTATTTGTTTTTCCAAAATACTAGCCTGATAGCCCTTTTTTTACTTTTTAAATGCACTAAAAACTGATGTCAAGACCTAAGCTCTACGTCAAATAGTGTAGGAGTTTAGTAAAAAAAATTGCCGTCATTTCAAAACAGTAGGTGAAAAATGCCTTATTATGGTGGATTTGTCGATAAAATTGATCATACTGCTTCGCCTTAACGAGTCGGATACCGGTGACCAGACACACTCAGGGTTATTTTTGAAGCAGGAGCCAAATTTTGTGTGCTTGTTCAGACAAGCAAATTGAACAACCTTTAGTATGGGGCCAATCTTGAAATCGCAAAAAAACAGCTATTCCATACATTTAGCTTTAGTGGATGCTAAACATTTTTAATGGAACAACAGCTGATTTTTTTCGTGTTAACTATAAAATTGTATACCCCAAAGAGGGTAATAAGGGGTAAAATGAGATTAAATTATATGTCACAAATTTCTCTATTCAATCCGTGTTTTTAAGAGGATTTAAAGGACTTACTTCATGTTGGGTTTATATGACACAGAATACCTATGTCATTTAAGCATGTGGTGTGAAAAAAATGTTTTAATACCCATAACATGGGTGTTCTCGCGTGCCCTATTGAACGGATTAGAGAAAGAATTTGACGTACAATTTGAGGAGGTTAAATGAATAAGTATGTGAAAAAAAACCTACTTAAAAATTTGAGCAAAATTAGGGTGGGGTCCAGTAATTTCGAGCTCAGCATCAATAAAATACAAACCATATACTTACTGAATTTATGAAAATGAATCTTAGGGTTTTTGGTCGTAGGTGGCATGGCCGAAATCAAAACAGTCTTTATTCAAATATGACTTGAAAGAAGGTTCTTTTAAATCATTCTATTTGTTTACCATCCCTTCAGGACGTCTTTTAGCTGATAGGAAGCGCCCACTTGCACTCAGCAAGTGGGCGCAAGAAACTTATCAGCTTTATTCATACGTATCGAAATTTACAATGAATTATGTTATTACAAGAGCCAGTTCGGAGCCTAAAACATTTATAAAGTAGGCAAAGCTTCATACCCTACTATCGTACAAAGTTTGGGCCACGCTAAAAGCTAAAGCACGCTATCGCCCGCGTCAAGCCACCAACTATAGTAATTCTAGCTATTACTATTTACTCAATTAGCCTAATTGCTAGGCGTGGCGCGTCGGTTTCGCACACCTATAGATGTCAGAACAATAATTTAATTGGCACCGAAGTGGCCGGGGCGATGACCGGGAGCTGCCTTCATAGATTCTTGTTATTCTAATGCTGCGGCTCTACGGCAAAATTGCGACTGAAACCTTAGTGTACGGAGTTCGCAACAAAATTTATTAACGTCTAACACCACTAATAATGTCATAAAGCTGGTGGCTACATCAACGGGACTCTCAGGTAGTAATAAAATAAATCGAGTCTTTTGACCCTCAGACCTTTTTTATGAATTTAAAAGTCTGCCGTGTTCGCCATATAAGTGTATTTTTCAGAATTGATGCTAGTTTTCAACCCAGTTGGGAATAAACTATTTTGGAGAGAAAATGTCTTATCTGAGTTGTAAAATCTGAAGCCCAAATTGCGTTGAACGGAAATATCAAGCACGTCAGGCAGGACCTACATATTTGGAAACAGCTTGCAACATTTAAATCATACCAAAGGATGTCAGAGTCAGATAAATTGAGGAGTCGATTTTTGACTCGTTCGTAAAGTGAACGCTCGTTCGATATTAAAATTTCACTCGACTAAAGCCACCATTTATGCCATTAAATAGCTCATTAATTTTGTAGTCATCTATTTCCTAATAAAAGATTTAATATGTCGTCCGTACCCTTAGGTTCATTATTAAAGAGGAATTATCTCATTCAAACTATTTTGTTTATTAAATCTCAAACTATTTTTTATTCAAATCAAGATAAATTTAAATAAGCCCTTTTGGACGGTGCAAATGGATTAGAAGACAAGTTTTTAATATATTTTTTTATAACAGCCCATAATATACTTCCCCACCGAGGAGCTCGAGCCTACCCTAAGTTAGAGTATTTACGCCTAGTTATATTACCCACCTAAAATAATGACGAGCTATATTAAGAATTTTAAGCGAATAATTATTATACGAGTACTATTATATCGGTAAATTTCTCACTATTTGGCACTACCTAACATACACACAAAATGTAACCATCAACCCTACAATAAAAAAATTGTAATTAAGTAAAGGTCTAATATTTGAAACAATATTGTTAACTTGTTTGTGATTCTAAAATAAATGAGACTAGTAAGGTGAAAATTACTCACAATTCGCTTTAGAGAAATACTGCGTCATTCGGTCATTACAATGCGTTTGAGCAGATTATGACTCAAGCTGCATGCAAAGAATACAGTTGCGTCTTTGCATGAGAGTGATTCAAAAATTTGCGTTGCTCCCGAGCCCCTAGGCTCGGGAGCAACGCAATCCGACAGTTCAACGACCTGCACACTGACGGCGCATAAATTGACCTTTCGAGAAAGGACATTTTATTTGACCTTTTTTACTTCAGGTTTTTTATTTAAGGTGACCCGCCCTGCTTATACTTTTTTACATATTGCACAATCTCAACCTCTAAGCGACAATTCCAATTGTTGATTAATTCATCTTCTATATAAATAAAAATGAATCGCCGAAATGTAATGTATACGCGCATAACTTCAGAACGACTGCACCTTCTCATTCCGTTGTCTTCGTCATTGTCATTACAAGGTTAGTATAAAAGAAAATGTTTGTAATATTTAACAAAAAGTAAAAAAAAATTCAAAATTTACATATAAAAAGTGAGATGGTTCAATTCTCATTTCGTTGTCTTCGTCATTGTCATTACAAGGTTTGTATAAAAGAAAATGTTTGTAATATTTAACAAAAAGTAAAAAAAAATTCAAAATTTACATTTAAAAAGTGAGATGGTTCAATTCTCGTTTCGTTGTGTTCGTCATTGTCATTACAAGGTTTGTATAAAATAAAATGTTTGTAATATTTAACAAAAACACACACACACGCGCTCCACACTGCGCGAGATTCTGGGCGAGAATCTCGGAAAGAATCTCAGCGAGAACTTCTTGGTATACTCGCAAGGTTCTCACGTTCGATGACGATGGACGCAGATGGAACTGCTGCGACATGCTTATTGCTAGTGGTTATTTTATCACTTTTTTTATGTACACACATCAACACGCTCGGCTTTACATGTTAACCTTCGAGACCGCCCTTATGTCGCTCGTAATAATGCAAATGTAAAGCTTGACGTGTTGCTGACTGTACATGTTTTGTTCAAATTAATTAGAGTAAATTAATTAGGTTATCAAAAAGTGCTTTGCGCTTTTTAGAATTAGTCACTGGACATAAAAAAGTGATAAAGTAGTAGCTAGCCAGACGACCCATGAGCCCTACCTAATGGCGGCTTCTTAGGTATCAGATTTTAGACCAAGTGGAATTTCCAATTCGTGGGAAAATTGAACTCCTGACCCCCAGATCTGAAGCAAAAGCCACTAGATTACAGAAACAGTTAAAACTAATTTCATCCAATTGTCATTCAGTTAATCAAATTAGTCGTGCGTGGATGTCATCATTGTGTGATGGCGTCTGTCACATTAATTGCGTACAATCACGCAAAACAGAATCAACAAAAAGCAAGTAATTTCGATCGAAAGTCAATGACATAACTGATAATTCTACTGGTAGTGTCCAGTGAATTGGACTGTCTCGATGCCGGACCCAACTGTTTTAAGCAACCGGTTTCAATATCCTCTAGATTGTTTACTGAAGATACAATTTTGACGTATTTTGTACGGAGCTAATGTCAAAAAATTCACATCACCAAATCCACAGTTAGCATATTAAAATCGACCTTTAGTGGATAGCTGTTTCATTTGCAACCTAATAATATTAGCCCTTGAACACGTCCTTTCAAAAGGTGTTACTAAAACATGTGCTAGAAACCGAGCAAACTTCCACAAGGACGCTCCACGACGAAAACTGAGCATGCAAACTTTATCTCGCGATTCATGCGATCCTGGTATCAGTCGGCGAGTAGGTAGATACGCGCACATACCACGCGAATGCAGAAACTATTGACTTTTGGCTTCTGTACATAGTCTCGTGCACGACATTATCATGGTCACTATCGTTGTTTACGTTATGCTCCGATCTTTGAATTTGAGGTGGCCTTGCCAAAAAAAAAACTAGGTTAGTAAGACTTCCTTAAATACATTAGCATGGTTATTTATCATCAAATCATCATACACACTGTAAGTTGTATACTAAGGCGATTGACACACTGCCACGCACCACGCTGCATGTTAATGCGTGTCGACGCACCTACGCGCGTACTTGCGGAGTGCAGATCCGCATCATAATGCGGGTTTTTTACGCACTCACACCCGTAGTTGCGTTTCCAAAATCAACTTCAAACCCTTCCAAAATCACGCACGCCACTACGGGACTCGGTGTGCCGTACTTTGCGTCTCGCCCGCACCTACGCGCGTAGGTGCGTCTTTCTCCGCTTGTAGGCGCGTGATTTGTATGAACGCGCGTGGGTGCGTTTTCGGTGTGTTGGACTTTGCGTGTTTTCTATACAAACGGAGATACTTACAAGCAACATAAGAACACGCATTCACGCGGTACGCTGCGTGGTGCGTGGCAGTGTGTGAATCGCCTAAGTCTACACGTGGTTCCTGTATAATAGGCTAGATGACAAAAAATTTTTTTTTGCTTTAATAGAAGCTCATTCATATAATAAACAGAAAGAAACAATCGGTTTTCGAATAACTATAAAAACAACCAAGATATAAGGTATTAAAGATTTTTCTCCATCTCTTTCTAGCAAAACGGCAATTTACAAGGAGTTAATATGGCCGTACTCAACGATGACGTTACGGTTGATGTCGGATCTCTCTGTCTAATCGCCTTCAAATTAACAACTTAAAATGCTTGTATCTAATGTATTTCTAAGCCGATTTAATTCTAATTTCACAGGACTGCATCTTTTTCCACGGTATTTTAATATTTATTGACGAGACTTAAAAATTTGAATTCAGTCATCATCCCAATTTGCAAACCTACAATCCCCACAAGAATCCCAATGTGCGTTGCCAACTCGTGACAGAAGATGTCAATTGTCAAGTCAGGGTGCTCAGTAATATCACTGCTTGTCTACAAACCAGAACACAGCAATGCAAGCACCGTTGCTCGCGGCAGAAATAGGCAAGGTAATAAATTGGTGGAAATAGGTACTTTGTCTCCCTCTGGTATCGTCTCCCATAGCATAGAAAATCCACACCTTATTCATTATTTAATAGAGCAAATGTGAAATGATAAAAAAAAGCTTTAACAATATTGTAAAGCCTTCATATGTGGGCTTATCAGACATTCTAATCTAAGATTGCCATCTGTCTTATGCTTATGACACACATTTAATTTAGTAAACAACAACGTTGATACGATCTTAGTACGATGGAACAATTAATACGTCTATTTACTATTAGAGGTACCTACCAATATGTTGTAGTGCCCACAACGAGTAAGCAATTAAGACTAGTTGATTACAACTTGTGATGACGCCACGAGTATGGCGGAAAAATGGGGCATTTGATAGGTGGATGGTTTATACAAAAAAGATGGCAAATACATACTGATGGTAAATAGGTAAAGTTACCTATAGTAGGTAAATGTTGCTCATGTATGATTTAGCAATAAACACCCCAAACAAGGACAACTAAGTTGGCAAACACGCAAACTGCCCACCTAATGGTAAGTGGTAACAGTCACCTATGTGGCTCTTGTGAGATTCGCTGCAGAACTGCAACCCCCACAAGAACCACAGTGTACGTTGCCAACTTGTGACATCAAATGTAAAATCACGGTAGGTACCCAGTAATTTCACTGCCATATCTTACACCCTTTAAACCGGAACACAGCAATGCAAGCACTGCTGCTTTGCGGCAGAAATAGATAAGACGAAGGTACCCGAGCAGACGACCCCGGTACAGTCTCCCTCCGGTAAATTAAGTCTAGTGTTATTGTCTACGCAAAAATCTATCACGATCGCTTTGAAATTGCTAATAGTCATTGAGGCGTCAACACAAGACTCTGTGTCGACTTTCTGATAAAAAATAGTAATGGATGTACATACTTTGACTGTCAAAATTAAAGGCGATCGTTTACACAATCAAGGGGCTGGTGTTGATGGGGAGGTCCGGGATTCAAATCCCCATGTCGTTCGATACGTTCTCTAACGAAACGAACGCCAATGTTACTTTAGTTACAGGCCGTGTACATAAAATCGTACAGACAAATCTAAAACGTTTCGTGCTGACTAAAATGTAGAACATTCACAATTCACCAGTAACACGAATAATTTCAACAACTAATCACAATAAGCAAATTTTTAAGATGTAATCGATTTTTAGCAGATTCGACAAAACAGAGTTAGAATACGTCATCGTCGCTTGCCGACGATTATTACTTTCAGGCGTATTGTGACCGTTTATTATTCGTGTCTCGGAATTTTATGCAAATCATAACTCGCAAAATGTCGATGACTCTTATTCTTATTGCACTTAGAATTGTAATTGTCATTACAGAGTCACTCTGTCAATTCACGTGAGTTCAATATTTTGAGAAGAATTATATAATTGTGATTATTTAATCGTCGACCTAAATAATGAGAGGAAACAAGTTAAACGTGTTTCAGATAGCGCTGACGAGACATCAGTATATTTAGGTGCAAGCAAGGTAACAGTTAGCGGAAGTGGAATAGGGTCGTGTACGGCTAACGTGTTCATAATACAATTACAAACCATGATCGTGTAAATACAGCGCACGTCAGTTTCTCAAGGCGAAACATATTGGACCTCTGCGATGGTGGGGCCAGGAGTCAGCTACAAGCTGCTCCCATGCGTCTGGTAGAGACGGAAGGTACGGGCTAGGCCACTATTCACAGATATCCGGGACATTATACATTTCTAAGCGGGATTTGGCCAAATAAGCGGGACCTACCTACAAATGTGTAGTTTTTTTAATTAAAACTAGCTGACCGTATGCAACTTTGTTTGCATTATAACTAACTTTTCCTGTAGGAAAACGTATCCCGTCAGATTTTTCCCGTAGTAAAATTAGCCTATATCCTTCCCCTGGTCTCGAACTATCCCTATACCAACTGTCATCAAAATCGGTTCAGTAGTTTCGAAGCCTATTTAATACAAACAAACAAACAAACAATCAAATCTTTCCTCTTTATAATATTAGTATAGATAACAAAATAAAATTTCTGGTATTACTAAATAATAATTATAACAATCATCATCATCATCACAGCTCTTATACGTCCCCGCCGAGGGGCTGGAGCCTACCCTATGTTAGGGTGATTATAATAATAATAATAATAATAGTCTTGACCAACATCTTGAGAGACTCTCGCTGGGCGGATGGATCAAGGGCCTGATACAGAAGGCGGTAATCCTTGGCACGGCACGAATTGTCAGGAGGTTCCTTACCCTGCAGCCCTAACCACCGGTAGTTTGGGTACTGTCTCGCTGCCGATGGACCCGCTAAGTGTAGGTTTTTTTATAATATTTATATCTTTTATATTTATGTTATAAAAAAATTTATATTTAAGAACTATTTAAAATAAAGGATAATAATAATAATAATAATGTTTTATTATTTTCTCATCACAAAGGTAAGTAAAAAATAATAAGGTACATTATAAAAGATGATTAAATTACAATACCCTTGTGAGAGACTGGTGTCCATACTAGGGTAATCCCTGTGTGACGGATCGCCAGGCCCTCACCCTCGGACTAATGATCTTACTTATTTACTATGGTTCTCTGTCTCGTACCTATACTATTTAAAATATTTGTAAGAATTATTATTAGGTAGTTTTTTTTTTGCTCTAAATATTATAAACAAATTTAATAATGAAAACATTATAACAAATAAAAACTATACATCTGCATGCAAGAATGAATATGTGTATGTGCGTGCGCGCATGCGTGTGTGTGTGTGTGTGTGTGTGTGTGTGTGTGTGGGTGCGTGTTAGTATGTGTGCGTGCGTTAGTGCGTGTTTGTATGTATGAGCGTGTGCTTATGCTTACTCGTATGATATCATAAAAAAATGTCAAAACATTTTTTTATGATATCACTGTTAATAGATTCTCTGTACTTTTATAGTCTAAATTTAGAAGCCACTGTTGTAAGCGCTGTTTGCATTCTCGTAACGGAGATGAGTAATAGGACAGAATTGCATTTAATTTATTATATAGGTACCCTCCCAGAAAGCAATAGAACTTGCGTGAGAATCGTGTTTTGAAGTTCTCAGTAGTGCAAATGTTGTTTCGTCGTCTCCTGTTTTCTAAGGTTGGATCATATTGTACTGTAGAATGTTTGTAGAGAATTGTATGTAATATGAACAACTTACGAACGGAAAGAACCTCACATTGCTTATAAAGGTCGTTTGTAGGATAAATGAAAGGTAGGGATTTACTTACTTTTAAGACCGCCCTTTGAGCTCTTTCGAGCTGTATCATTGTTGTTTTAGGCACTCCACCCCAAACGGTGATGCAATATGTAAGTAGTGTCTGACAGAGCGCTACATATACCATTTTAATGATTTTGTAACTAGTTACATGGCGTAGATTTTTAAAAACAAAAATTAATTTACGAATCCTAGATGAAAGTAGATCAATATGATGATGAAAACTTAAGTTAGCATCTATCATCACCCCCAAATATTTAATCGTATCAGTTTTAATCAAATCGGGACATGAACAAGATTTACTAGTTTGAGGGCAGCAATGGGCTTTAATAGAAAGTGACTCTAGTTCTGGTATAAAATGTTTTCTCATAGAAAATGTAATGTACTTAGTTTTAGAAAGATTAAGTGTAAGTTTATTTTCCTTAAGCCATTTGATTACCTTGTTAAAGCCCATTTGTGCAAATTTAAATACTTCAGACCAAGTGTTAGCTCGGAATAAAAGCGCTGTGTCATCGGCAAAAGTAATGATCTTTCCATTAGATATATTAAGATCACAAAGACCATTTATGTATGTTAAAAATAGGGTGGGCCCAAGTACACTACCCTGTGGTACACCGTATTTTATAGGAAGATCATTACTACATAATTCGTCAACCTTAACTCTCTGATAGCGATCTGACAGGTAGTCCGCAAAAAGCTGTAATTGAACACCACGTATGCCCAGTTTTTCTAACTTGTTAAGTAAGAGTGGAATAGAGACCGTGTCGAAAGCTTTGGCTAGATCAAGAAATATTACAATTACTTTTTGTTTAGAGTCTAGATTTGTAGCAATGTAGTTAGTAAGTTCTTGAACAGCGTCATTAGTCGAGCGTTTAGATCTAAAACCGAATTGTGAAGGTGATAGTAGTTTATTATTCTCTAGATAATTGGTCAAACGTTTGTTTAGAACCTTTTCTATTATTTTTGATAAAGTTGGTAATATAGATATTGGTCTATAGTTGTCGACACAGTCCCTAGCACCACTCTTAAAGATAGGATGAACTTCAGCTAATTTTAAATCTTTTGGAAATTTACCCGTTTTAAGGGCTAGGTTACAAATATACGTAATAGGAGGGATAAGACGTGTTCCAAACTGTTTCAAAAATGCTGGCGAAACATTATCTCTTCCTACAGCAGAGTCTGATTTTAGGTTAAGTATTAAGGTTTCTATCTCTTGATGGTCTGTGTCAAGTAGTACTAGAGAGTGTGGATGTGCAATGTCAGGGAGAGTAATATCCTGCATATAATTGGCCGAACTTTTTTCTGCTAACTCTTTCCCAATATTAACAAAAAATGAATTTACTGCATTTATTGAGGAAGTAGGATCCGATCTATTTATTAGTTCTGTTGGAGCGTCCCTATTTTTATTTGTATTTGTTACAGATTGTATTGCACTCCAAAGTTTTTTATTATTTGTATTAGATGCATTGGTTAGCACTGACTTATTATACTCTTTTTTTAGCTTTTTAAGAAGTTCATTACAATGATTCCTGTATCTTTTATAAGTAGTTCTGATTATTTCATTATCTGGATTCTTTTTACATTTTTGGTGCAATTTGTCTCGATTTCGTAAACATCTCAGTGCTCCCGATGATAACCATGGTTTTTTAATTGTTTTGCGATTAGAGGTATTAATTATAGTGGTATTTCTCAATAGAGCATCATTAATGGTTTTTAATAACAATACTTATCAGTAATTAAAGCACTTTTCTCGATCAACTGAGCCAAATGACAATTAGTTTTTATTTTTGAAAGAGTGCTTATTTTGTGAATTTTGAAAGAGTAACTACTTATTTTCTGATACAATTTTTGTCTAACCGAGCTAGCTTTACCATTAAGCGGGACAATTAGCGTCCCGCACACGTATCGCGGGACGCATTATTTGAGCCGTGAAAACGGGACGTCCCGCCTGACACGGGACGGTTGGAAACTCTATAGGCCACGTTGGGTTATGTGAGAGCAGCATTGATTTACTACCAAACGTAGATAGAGCACTTCATACAAAAACGCGCTTGAAATCTGTCACCTAATCGACTATACATTTGTACGCTGTTAAATAGGTAGTTGAATATGCACACCCGAATTAAAATTACCATAAAGAAAGTACCGTATTTATCGAATTCAACCTTATTCTTTATTATTACGGCAACTATTTGAAGTACAACCGTGTGGAGTTACATCATTTCATACCTAGCCACATTAAACTTGACGTTTTAGTAATTGCTACAAGAAAATATTGACTTTATACTCTCAAACATAATGCTCAAAATTGCTTATCGCGTTGTCGCTCCAACGCATGGAAAAGAACTGCACGAGGCCCGATTGGGCAGTTCTTCACCGGCCCACTTTTCAAACGTTCATGCGTTATCTATGTTTGGTAGTAAATCAATGGAGAGCAGCGACTGCAGCGCCATGCGCATGATCGCAGCCACTCAGCAGTGACCGGGGAGGTGTTGCCGACGGGTTCAGTGGGTAGTCGCGGCACACTATTGTAAACCCTTGGCCCTACCCAGGGGGATTGGACGGTGTGGGAAAGCACTCGTCTCGCATAAAGAGAAAACATATGGGAAACCACAGTGCTGCTGTCAAAAGGGATAAATACTGGCTCGTACTAGACCGCACCCCACATTTTCTATTTTCTCCCCACATTTTCGTGCCTTATCATGTCTTTGTCTCCTATTTTCAACATTGGAAAATAATGGTAAGAATTATTGAAAAGAAAATCAAACCGATATTATACCGACAGCCCACTTAATAATTATGATTACCGGGAGGGGGATAGATGAGTCAGTGCATGACAAAGTGACCACACAACGTTTGGTGACATTTATTCGCAAACAGTTGCATTATGAAAATGCGATAAAGGTAACATAGCAAAATCCTACCGCGCTGAGATGTCGATATTAAGTTCTCTGCCACCTCCAGCTTTATCGTTCCTTACCACCTACTGGGAAGATGCCTATCATTTTCCATTTCTGTTTCTAAGTAAGAGAAAATCTATACAAATAAATAAAATTGAAGTGTATGTTTGTAATGTCCAAATTACAAGTTTTTACTAAATGGGTATGAATGTATAGCGGGTACCAATAACAAAAACACAATTTAAAATTTTTTGTCTGTCTGTCTGTCCGTCTGTTTGTTCCCGCTAATCTCCGGAACGGCTGGACCAATTTTGACGAGACTCACTAATAGATAGCTAATTATATAAGGTACTAGCTGTGCTCGCGACTTCGTCCGCGTGGAATAGTAACTTTTGTTGAAGTTGATAAAAAGTAGCCTATGTTATACCTTATATAATTAGCTATCTATTAGTGAAAGTCCCGACAAAATCGGTCCAGCCGTTCCGGAGATTAGAGGGAACAAACAGACGGACAGACAGACAACATTTTTTTAAATTGTGTTTTTGTTATTGGTACCCGATATACATTCATGCCCATTTAGTAAAACTTGTTATTTTGACATTACAAACAGACACTTCAATTTTATTTATTTGTATGTATAGAAGATGTATAGATAACATAGGCATAAAAAAATTGCCTACAAAAATCAAAATATTGCCAAAAGTTACTATTCTACGCGGACGAAGTCGCGGGCACAGCTAGTTGTAATAAGAAAAAACCAATGAAAGAATGTGCCGCGTAGGTACATTTGTTTCACGACACCGTCCACAAACCCCCACACGTTCTTTAAGCATAATATTTCCACAGGGAATGTATTTTGAGGGTACCTAGGTGAACGGGCAGCTTGCTAAAAAACATCGAGGATTCAGGGAAACTCCTATAATAAAGTGGGAAATCCCAATTCCCATGTTATGTTCACATATCTCGTACCTGCGTCACCGAGGTATTCACGCAGGCTTCACACGCGTTTTTGGAGAACTTCACACGCATCTCCACGGAGAAGTGCATCCAATAATCGTGATCGTGAGCACTTAGCCAAGGAATGTCCTGGACTTGATGAATGCCAAACACGTGCACGTGGAGGATCCCAATTCCCGTATGTGTTCATGTATCACGTACCTGCTTCACGGCGCCATCCACGTAATCCTCGCACACGTTCTTGGAGAAGAACGTCTCCACGGGGAAGGTGCGTCCGGGGATCGTGAACGTGGGCACGTTGCCGAAGAACGTCGAGAACTTGCTCGAGTCCATGGTGGCGGAGGTCACGATCAGCTTCAGGTCCGTGCGCCGGGCCACCACCTGGCGGAAGAAAATGTATGATTAATATATTTACATTTCTCCTCCACTTCAAAGAACGCTTCTGCAAACAGTTTGGTTATACAGTGGATAGCGAAGAAAACGGGTCAGTAACAAAAACCTCTGTATTTTCTAAAATATTCGAGCTAGCATAACGAAGGTAATACTAAATTAAACTTATTTAATAACAAATACACGGTATTATGAAACAACTGTATTTCTTTTCGGTATTTGTATCAAATACCATTAATTAATTTTCTAAAAAAAAATCTATCCAAATCTTTTATAATTTTAAAGCTTTATTTTACTCCTACTCCTACGTTCATAAACATTGCAGATACAGATTAACACAGTCCTTTTATTTTTCTCTGAAATTACCTTATGAGATCGGTACCTATTTATTTATGCGGATATAACCGCGGGATTCATTTATGCGGATAAAAGCTATACAGAAAGAGTCAATGCCCCTTGGAGGGAGTGAGTACTAAACATTGAAATTATAAAAATTCCCCAAATGACGCACACTTTTATTTAAAAAAAAAAATACTAGCACACATATATTTTGCTACGAATCGAATACGTAAAATATTAAAAATAAGCAAATAAACATGCTAGGGCCAGTCATAAACGTTACTTTAAACTTTGCTAGCTTCAATATTCAAAGAAAGATTAATTTAACGGTCGGCGGCGCACGCGGCCAGCGCCAACTTGTGCAACGGGCCCGTGCAAAAAGAAGAACTTTTTCTTATTTTTCTTGTATTTGATTTATTTTCATCATTTTTTCAAGCTACTTGCTATTTACGGACACTTGGCCAACAAAAACCCACAAAAACTTAATTGAACTAACACGCGTGGTATGAAAAAGACACCTGAAAAAAACCACAGCGTCTCTGTTCATTATATAGGCGCCACAAAAAGCTTTAAGATTAACTAACTGTTAAGTAAAAAAAAAATTTTGAAGCCTTTATTTAACACTACAATACTTTTAAGGTAACTTTGTTTTGTTTGTTGCCCGAAGTGAAAATTTAATGTTATAGTAAATTTATAAAGCATTTGTAAACAAAATGCAAAGTCACAAGTTTAAAAAAAGACCTAAAACAGAGACAAAAATAATTCCACATTAACATTTCTGATCCTCAAATCTTTAACAGTACAGGAGACATACTCGTATAGCAAACACAAAAGTCGTCCTAGCTCATATCGAAGCACAGCGCTCCGTTGGTCCGACCCATTTTCGCTGGACTGTTGTCATTTAATTATAGGTACAGTTAATACCGCTTAATAACAAAAATTCGATAAATCGATCCGTAAAGAACCATTTAACTTTCTCATTAACATTTCACATATACTTACTGTGTATCTACAGCACAAAATTATATGTAAGTAACAAACATTTCATCGAAATATTAATATTGCATTGCATAGGTATAACTTTGAAAAAAAATGATTCACATCTACAAAAAAATGCATTTTCTTATGATCATTGATTTATTATTTTCAATATAAATTTCCTATTTGGAATATCTCCTTCACAACGTTTCAAGCAATACCCACAAGAGATCGTTGAAATCTCGGTCGCAGATTGTTTTGTTATGAAAGATACATCATTCCAGCGGGCAGCGGTAAATCGATTAGAAATATAAGGCGACAGCATTGTCATGTAACAATAATCGAATAAAGATTATATTCCGATTTGATTTGTCCGCCATTTCCGGAGAAATTCGACTTGTCGAATCTCGATAATCAAAGGCGATTATCTACCCAAAGACAGATAAAATACTTGGAATTGATAATGTATGTTAATAGTAAAGTGTATATTGTGTATTAACACACTCTTCTGTGCTTTGCATTTCATCAGGCACTGCGGAGGCCACTATTGTTGAAAAGTAGGAATTCAAGTATATCAATACATAATCCTCTCGGACGTATTGTTTATTAGGTATTGCTCTTGTATCAAGAAGGATAGAAGAAACTGCAGCAAGCATTTATCAAAAAGATGTAATAAATTTTGTGGACATCATTGCACCAACAGAAACAACAGCAAACTATCTTCTTGGAAGTGGCGAGATTCTTGAATTTAATAGTTTCAAGTATATCAATACATAATCCTCTCGGACGTATTGTTTATTAGGTATTGCTCTTGTATCAAGAAGGATAGAAGAAACTGCAGGAAGCATTTATCAAAAAGATGTAATAAATTTTGTGGACATCATTGCACCAACAGAAACAACAGCAAACAATCTTTTTGGAAGTGGCGA
The DNA here is from genome assembly GCA_963935595.1 of Schoenobius gigantellus. Lineage (NCBI taxonomy): Eukaryota > Metazoa > Arthropoda > Insecta > Lepidoptera > Crambidae > Schoenobius > Schoenobius gigantellus. The sequence continues at coordinate 4,269,923 of OZ012555.1, read as the reverse complement.
GATTCTTGAATTTAATAGTTATTTAACGTGCATATTTACTGCTTTCATATTAAGGAGGACGCGAATCTGTAAAAACGTTTTCTTTAGGATATGATCAATATTTTAGTATATTTTTAGCTTCCAATTTAAGAAGAGAAATATGCATATGCATTAAGTATACAAAAGAAAATTTCGTGGATCTTCTGAACATCACTCATACAATAAAAATATTATATTATTTTATGCCTACTACTACTATGATGTCTTTTCTAATATTACTGCCACAGAAATTTGCATATCAATTTCCATCAATTATAATTCGAGACCGCGTTGACGTCCGTCACCCACGTAGGTGAGTTCCTTCGGCGGGTCACATATAACTAGACGTAGACGGAACCTCATTAAAATTCTGAGTAGATATCTCAGGACAACAATATAGGCGAAGAATAGAAAATAGAGGACTAGTTCAGAATAGGGAATACCCTATTATGGCATTATAATTCACCGGGAAGCTGACAAGACGTAAGATATCTATGAAAGGTACTTATATAAACCTGGAGAAAGGAACTTGTTCACTTTTCACTATAGCCAAATCTGAACTTATTAGCAATTTAACTATTAATTGTTTATAATTTATCGTCTATTCTAAATCATTGGATTAGTTGTCTGAAAAATAGATGTCTTGAATTATTAACACTGTAGCTAATTTCGACTAAAATATTATGACTATGTATTTATATAGGTACATATTTTGTTTCTCTCTAGTACTTAATTATCAAAAGTTTAGTGAAGTGGTGATCTCGAAGTAAATCATAAGCCATAATATTTTCCGCCTTGAATAACGAAGCAGTTCATTCAAAAACATAAATAGCAGCTTTACGTGACGAAATTATGACGTCCTTAGTCACGAGGTTTTCACCATTCTTTGCAGTACCGCTAGACTTCGAATACACTTACTCTTCTACGTCTTGATCCATTGGAATAAGGTTTATTATATCTTGCCACGCCAATGTGTCACTACACGTGAGTGTGCATTTCGTCCTACCGTTTGCTGTGATCAAATAGCACCTGAATGTTTTGCATGAGCTCGACCTCGTTGGCAATATCTCTGATATTTGCCTGTGATGTAATTTGTATAAGGTTAATGTTATTCTAATATCATTGTTTATTTGTGCAAGACTTAAACAAAGTTTGCTCTCACAGAGACGCCGCAAACAGGCATTGAGATGTTTATTACTCAGGTACATGCAGATATGTAGTTTGACTTGATGACTCATTCTGTTGATATTTTTATTATACAGGGTTACAGGAAAAGTCGACCTAGATCCGTTAAGGGCGTGTAGTTCACATCATTTCTGAATGATTTCACTATGGAACCCCCCATCCTAAACTTAACCGATTATCCGATATTCGAGTTTTAATTTTTTTTATGAAAATGCCCAATTTTTCGGCTATTCTGTTCACGCTCGAGGAAGAGCGAGTGGCACACTACATTGTAGTCTGTGCAGTGAGAGCTTTTTTGGCGGCCGGCCGCATGTGACATGTCAGTTGAGTTGAGTCGAAATGTCACGACATTGTTAGAGGTTAGGATGATGTCCGGGCATCCATAAAATATGCGGGCCGGAATATATAACTAACAAATTGTATTTTGCGCGGCGCACCTAATATCGGGGTGCGAAAGCCCGCTTTGTGTTGTGCAACGGTGTCAAAATCGCGTGTGTGAGCCGTGGTGGCCTAATAGGCATTTGTAGTGCTCCGGTCTCCACCGGTGGATCCACTGCAGAACTTCAGGAGCCGCGACTTCCTTCGAGCTAGCTCAGGAAGTCCACCGGCTATGGAGGAGACGGACGGAGACAATTGGAATCGGGGTAAGCCACAATGCTTTCTATGAGTTGGTAGTAGCGCGCAAAATTCAGCAATAGAAGTCGGCGAAACGCCGACGTGGTGGTGTCTACCTTGGGCACCCCCATCTCTTGGTAGCAGAGCGTGGTTTTTAGATTTGAGTGGTTCTTAGATTTGAGTATTTGATTAGTATTGTACAATTAATATTGTAATCTTGTTGGTTGTCCAAACGGGCAATACATATTAATTGGTTTTGACTGCTGATTTTAAACCGACTACCAGCTCATTTGTGGACCGATCTCCTTAACTAATTGTCATTGTATATGAAAAATTGAGGTTAAATGTCTTTTGTTGTTCTAGTTAAGTTCTAGCATTTACCTATATTTGATTTTGGTTTGTTTTTTCATATCTTTGTCTTGCCCTTGAATATTTTGTTTGTTAAGTTGTAAACTTATACTTGAATTTGATTTGTTTAAAAGATTTTGCTGCTAAATGACTTTGCTGTTGTTGTAATACACTATTTTGCTGTGTTAAGTTTTAGCATTTACATTTGATTTTGTTTTGTTTGCCTTTGAATATTATGTTTGTTAAGTTATTGACTTAATACTTGAATTTAATTTGTTTGAAAAATTCTGTTGTTAAATGCCTTTGTTGTTCTAGTTAAGTTCTAGCATTTACACTTGATTTTGGTTTGTTTATATATTTTGTTCTGCCTTTGAAGTTCCTCCCGATCTGTTTTATTGTCTGCGGTTGTCGGTCTGTTTGTCCGTGTATTATTATAGTGTATATTAATTTTGGTGCAAAATGGTCCCGCCAGTCAGCCCGCTTAGTGGTGCCCGCGCGGGTGCACAAAAGATTTTGAGATGGTTTGCTAGTGCCGTCGCTTTGGTAGACCGACCAGACCGAGAACAGGCCTTGTTAATTCGGCATGAGGGAGTACCTGCTCGCTTGAAGGAATTGGAGCAGGTTTTCGTTGCTCATCAACAATATCTGCTCGACCACCCAGCCGAGGGTGCCGCTGAGTTGCGGGCAGTCGACCAATTTAATGCAGATTATGATCAGTGTTTTGAACAGGCGGATGTGATTATAAACAAGGCTCAGGCAATCCTATCCGCCCGGAGGGGTGAGTCATGCACGCCCGGGGAGGTCAAGCCTACCCCGGCCGGCTTGCTGGGCAGACTGCCCACTTTAGACATCCCAACCTTTGATGGGAACCTGGCTTCTTGGATGGGGTTCATTAACCTCTTTGATAGCCTGGTTCACTCGAGGGACGACCTGTTCCCTAGCCAGAAATTGGCCTATTTGCTCTCTGCCTTACGTGCAGAGGCTGGTGTGCTTGTCCAGCATCTACCTGTCAACGATGACAGTTATGAGATTGCAAGGGCGTTGTTGACCGCCCGGTATCAGAATGTTCGCTTGCTAGCGGACACACATGTGGCTGCCATTTTAGGGCTGCCACGAGTATCGCGGGTCTCCTCATTGAGGAAGGAGATTTTGAACCCGCTGCTAAGCGCTATTAATGCGCTCAAACGACTTGATCTACCGGTGGACCAGTGGTCCTTTATTTTGCTCCACCTCATCCTCGATAAGCTTCCCATGGAGATGAAGGGACGCTTCGAACAAAGGTACGGGGGCAATAGTGCCTCGTACCTCCCCCCCTTCTCGGATCTCCTCAGATTTTTGGAGGATGAGTGTCGGATGACCGACCACTTGGATCTGGCTCCTATACCGGGACCGAGTACAGGTCGCTATGAGGCGACCCGGGCAGCGCCACGGAGAGAGCGCCGCCAGTACAAGCAGTATACTGCAGTGCGGCAGAACTCTCCACACGGGGAGAGGCCGATGCCTTGCAAGTGTTGCAAGCGGGATGGCCATCGTTTGCCGGCCTGTCCCAAATTTGTTGGCCTACGCACCGAGGGGCGTAGGAATATGGCCAAGCAGCGGAATTGGTGCTACCGCTGCCTGGGGGCTCATATGGCATCGGCTTGCCCCCACCCACGAGATTGCCACTGTTGTGGAGGGGCCCATCATCCCCTCTTGTGCTCTAATAATAAAGACACTCGTGAGGTGGTGAGAGCGAGGGACTCGCACACGGGCGGGGGCCCTCGTAGGTCCCCCACATCTCCGAGGAGATCGGAGGGGCGTGCCACCCCTCCGCGGAGATTGGACAGGCGCCCCCCCTCCAGTGAGAGGATTGGGCGCCCCACCCCCCCTACGGGCGGGGGGGATCGACGCGCCGCTTCTGATGCGTCACCGCGGGATTGGGCCGCGGTTATTAGGGAGCCACGCCGGGAGCCGATACGCTTCTCTCCCCCTCTGATGGAGAGACCCCGTTTATCACGGGCTCCCCCAACTTTCGCCCATCATGGGCACCGCCCGGCCCCCCGATGCCGCTTTGATCGGGGCCAGTACGTGCCGGATTGGGACCCGCTCGAGCGCCTTGAGCGCCCTATTCCTCCGCCGCGCACGCATTTTTCTTTGGACCCCCCTTCCCCCCCGTTGCGGGGAATGCGGAAGGATTTTCATTAAACCAACTGTCGGCTGCAACCCCCCCACAGGAGCAGGTGCTGTTACCAACAGCCTCCGTACAGGTGTGGGGCCCGAGGGGCGTTTTTTTTTTTTTAGGTTGGCGCCCTTTTGGATACGGGAGCTCAGGGTTGCATTGCCTCCAGCTGGCTGGTCCGGCAGTTGAGTTTGAACACATCTCCATACCTTGAATCGGTACGAGGAATCGGAGACCTGCGGATCCCGGATCCGATCGGTCAGGTTTTGTTCTCCTTCTCCCCCCACTTCTCTTCAGCGCCCAAAATTGGCGCTACCGCGATTGTTTATGAGAAGGTTGTTGGTCAGCTTCCGCAACAGCACGTTTCGCGCGCTGTCGTTGATGCGACATCAGGATTGACCTTGGCTGACCCTTCCTTCCACCGAACCGGTCCGATTCACTTATTGCTCGGTGCCGATGTTCTAGGCCGCGTGTATTGTGGGAAGAGGAGAGAGTTACAGAAGGGTGGGCTGGTAGCCTTATCCACATCGCTTGGGTTTGTAGTGATGGGACCAGTTAGGCATAACCCACCATCTCCATCGGTGGACAGTTACATAACTGTTAGCTCCACCTTATCGGATGTCCTTCAACGGTTTTGGGAGGTGGAAGAGCCACCTACCGTGAAGCGAGTGAACCCCTTGGACGAGGAGTGTGAGTTGTTCTACCAGAACAATACAGGTCGCCTTCACTCGGGACGGCTGATCACTCGTTTGCCCTTTTTGTCAGTTCGCCCCTCACTTGGCAGCTCCCGGCCGTTGGCCGAGAAGCGGCTGCTGTCCATGGAGCGTCGTATGAGTAGGAACTCCGACCTCAAACAGAAGTATGTCGACTTCATGCGAGAATATGAGCAACTGGGGCACATGTCGGTCTCGCGACTGGACTGGCGAAACGAGGAACATAATTTTCTTCCTCACCACGCGGTTTTGAAACCTTCCACCGGGAAGATACGCGTTGTTTTTGATGGGTCAGCTCCCACGTCTACCGGAGTTTCGCTGAATCAATGTCTGCATGCTGGACCGAAGTTGCACCACGAGGTGGGTGATGTATTGACCAACTTCCGTCGCCATGCCGTCGTCTTTGTGACTGATATCCGGATGATGTTTCGGCAGACTGTGATTCACCCGGACGATAGACGATATCAGCTCATATTATGGAGGGAGGATCCCAGAGATCCCATGCTAGTCTACGAGCTGAACACCAATACATACGGTCTGCGTTCGAGCCCCTTTGTGGCAATTCGCTCACTTGTGGAACTCGCTGAACGTGAGCGGTTACGATACCCTCGCGCATCCTTGGTTCTCAAGGAGGATGCATTTGTGGATGATATTTGTACGGGCTCCTCTAGTGTCGAGGAAGCCTTGATTTTGCGACATGAACTAATTGCTCTTCTCGGGGCTGGTGGTTATGAACTGAGGAAGTGGATGTCCAACTCACCTCAGCTTTTGTGTGACTTGCCAGACGACCACCAGCAGGAGCCTCATATTTTTGAGAATGCCAACACTCCAGATTTACTATCTGTTTTGGGAGTGCAATACAGACCTGTCCAGGACACGTTCACCTATCGATTGGAGCTGCCAAGCCCCAAGGTCTGGACGAAATGGTTGGTTTTGTCTACAGTAGCTCGTACCTTTGACCCAAATGGCTGGATTAGTCCCGTAGTGTTTTGGATGAAGTGCTTCCTACAGGAACTTTGGTCAGCCGAAGTGTCGTGGGATGAGCCCCTCTCGGGCCGTTTGCTGCGAGATTGGGAGTCCTTCATGTCGTCTCTCCCCGACATTAACCGTGTTAGTATCCCTAGACATATACTGCCTAAGGGACGGTTTACGGCCAGCCTTCATGGCTTTTGTGACGCGTCTGAGAGTGGATACGCAGCCGTCGTATATATCCGGACGGTCCATGATAGAGGAGCTGTTAAGCTCCACTTGCTAATTGCTAAGAGTAAGGTTGCTCCACTTCGGACTCGATTAACGATTCCGAAGTTAGAATTGTCTGGAGCTACTCTTCTGGTTCGGTTGATGAACCACGTTGTTGACACCCTGGGACGTAGTGTGGACTTTGAGTCGCTCTTTGCTTGGTCCGACAGTCAGGTTGTCCTGTGTTGGATTAAGAACTCCGTCCACTCCCTGGAAGTATTTGTGGCCAATCGGGTATCCCAAATACAGGCCTCGAAGGCCACGTTGATTTGGCGCCACGTGCCAGGTGAAATAAACCCTGCTGACTGTGCATCACGTGGCAGCGAAGCCCCTCAGCTTATTGACCACACTCTGTGGTGGGGTCCCGAATGGTTGTTACAACCGTCTTGGCCTTCCACACCAGCTGTGGTGAAGGTACCAAATCCGGGCTTGCGTGTTCACGCTGTCGAGACTATGGCGGCTCCAGAGCGGGAATTTTTATTAGACCGCTACAGTTCTCTGGACAAGTTGCTCGGCGTGACCGCTTGGATAAGAAGATTTATTCGAAATTGTCGCCGGCCTCAGGACAAAGATTTGTGTCCGGTCCTCTCACCGCAGGAGCGCCAAGATGCTCTTTTGCATTGGGTGCGTATGACCCAGTCTAGAGCGTTTGAACCGGAACTTAAGATTTTCCGTACCGGGACGTCCAAATTGAAGGGACCCTTGGTGCGTTTGACTCCCTTTCTGGATGATAAAGGATTGTTGCGTGTAGGAGGCCGATTGAGGCACGCTAACTTGCCTTATAGATCACGTCATCCCCTGTTGCTCCCCAAGGACGGACCATTGGTGCGATTGTTGATCATTGATCGCCATGTGAAGAATGCTCATGCCGGATGTAATGCATTGACCGCGCTCCTCCAACGGGAGTTTTGGATTTTGTCAGCGCGAAGAATAATCCGATCTGTTATATTTCGATGTCTGCCCTGCTATCGTTTACGCCCCGAGACGATGCAGCCCCAAATGGGTGATTTGCCTGCTGATCGTGTGAATGAATCGATGACCTTCTTAGGAGTTGGAACTGATTTTGCGGGACCATTCACTATAAAAACGTCGCGACTCCGTAATGCTAAGACTGAAAAGGCTTACCTGTGTGTGTTTGTTTGTTTGGCCACTAAAGCCGTTCATTTGGAGGTGGTGAGTGCGCTCACCATGGACGCTTTCTTAGCAGCGTTAGGCAGATTTGTCTCCCGCCGGGGACTGCCTTCTCTAATTCGGTCCGATTGTGGGACGAACTTCAAGGGCACTGATAGACATATAAGAGAAGTTTGTGAATTTTTAGATAAAAATAATATTGAGATCGGATCCACACTCTCCCGTAGGGGGGTAACATGGCGATACTCCCCGCCGTCTTGCCCTCACTGGGGAGGGATTTTTGAATCTGTTGTAAAGGCCGCCAAGACTCACCTTCGCCGCGTTATTGGGGAGACTATTCTCACGTTCGAGGAACTCGCGACGGTGTTTCATAAGATTGAGGCGGTTCTCAACTCGCGTCCGTTATGTCCGTTGTCTACCGACGCGAACGATTTGCAGGCCCTCACGCCGGGCCATTTCTTGATAGGCAGACCACTTAACGCCCTGCCCGAGTATCCTTATAGAGATGTCAATCCAGGACGCCTTTCGCGGTTTGAGTTGCTCCAGCAGCTTACCCAGAGCTTCTGGCGCCGCTGGCACCTTGAATATTTACACATTTTGCAACAGCGCGTTAAGTGGTCAGATAAGACAAACCCACCGAGGGTTGGAGACCTCGTGTTAGTGAAGGACCCAAACCTGCCACCCTTACGTTGGCGTCGCGGACGCATTGTCCAACTTACTCTAGGGTCTGATGGTGTGCCCAGGTTTGCCGAGGTCCTAGTTGGGGATTCTGTTTTGAAGCGCGCGGTCGCTACTCTTTCTCGCCTCCCCTTAGACTGATTTGGCGGACAGTCCGGGACTGTCCGGAGCGGGGGGATGTTCACGCTCGAGGAAGAGCGAGTGGCACACTGCATTGTAGTCTGTGCAGTGAGAGCTTTTTTGGCGGCCGGCCGCATGTGACATGTCAGTTGAGTTGAGTCGAAATGTCACGACATTGTTAGAGGTTAGGATGATGTCCGGGCATCCATAAAATATGCGGGCCGGAATATATAACTAACAAATTGTATTTTGCGCGGCGCACCTAATATCGGGGTGCGAAAGCCCGCTTTGTGTTGTGCAACGGTGTCAAAATCGCGTGTGTGAGCCGTGGTGGCCTAATAGGCATTTGTAGTGCTCCGGTCTCCACCGGTGGATCCACTGCAGAACTTCAGGAGCCGCGACTTCCTTCGAGCTAGCTCAGGAAGTCCACCGGCTACGGAGGAGACGGACGGAGACAATTGGAATCGGGGTAAGCCACAATGCTTTCTATGAGTTGGTAGTAGGGCGCAAAATTCAGCAATACAAGTCGGCGAAACGCCGACGTGGTGGTGTCTACCTTGGGCACCACCATCTCTTGGAGAGCGTGGTTTCGATCCACGGACCTCTGGGTTATGGGCCCAGCACGCTTCCACTGCGCCAATTGAATATTTTGAATTTTTTTGATTCTAATGATTATTTTTTTGGTTTTTTACATGAAGAATGAGATGGTTAATGACCTCAATGACTAAAATTGCATGTAAGTTAAGTAAATAGGTCATTGCAGACGATCGAAACTTAAGAAAATAAGTACAAATTATAAAAAATATTTTTCTTTTCTGGATATCTCAAAAAATTATTATGGCACTTGCTCTGCAGATGTGCTTAAAAACATCTACATTTTATCAGCTATCCAACGAGGTATAACAACCTAGGGTTGTATTTAAACTCATAGAAAAAAACATAGTTGAAAAGGTTCAGGTAGTAGGTCTAACGGGTCCCTCGGCTATTGTCCTTCAAGTTAATCCGGTGCGTGTGAGCGAGACAACTTACGATTTATGCAGGTGAGAGTGAGAAAAATAATGTGCAAAAATAAGTTTGGGGATACAACATGCCTACTGTTTTGTATTTGGTCGTTTGTTTGCTTGCCATCCATTTTAGTCTGCTCAAGCGATTCGTCCATGGTAGATGCGAATTATTGTGCTTTCGGATTCCCACACGACTTGGCTTTGTTTCTGGACTGATTTTTCTAACTGTGACTACTGTGCTTGTTTACTGGACTCTGATTTGTGCTTGTGATACTGGACTGTTGAAAATGGCAACATACTCGAACGAAGAATATGCGGATATGCTTATCTGCTACGGATACTGCAATTGCGTGTCCGCACAAGCTCGGACTGAGTACATACGACGCTATCCCGACCGTCGAGTACCTGATGTGAGCGTTTTCGACGGAGTTTACCGACGACTTCGTGAAACTGGCTCTGTTTTGCGACGACGTACGGACTTAGGAAGACCACGTGTCATTGATGACGACGAGGAACAAGACAACGAAATCGTAGAACGGTTCAGAAGAGACCCAACCACTTCGACCAATATTTTCTAAAGTTTCGATCGTCTACACTGACCTATTTACTTAACTTACGTGCAATTTTAGTCATTGAGGTCATTAACCATCTCATTCTTCATGTAAAAAACCGAAAAAATAATCATTAGAATCAAAAAAAATCAAAATATTCAATTGAATAGCCGAAAAATTGGGCATTTTCATAAAAAAAATTAAAACTCGAATATCTCGAAAACGGTTAAGTTTAAGAGGGGTTCCATAGTGAAATCATTCAGAAATGATGTGTACTACACGCCCTTAACGGATCTAGGTCGACTTTTCCTGTATATCGTACATAAATGTTTGACTCAGAATCAAAATATACTCTATTCTAATACCAAAAAATTAAGTGGAAAAACCCTTTTAAAACAAGCTTTTATCTTGTGTGTAGTAAGTTAAAAGTACTTAAAAGAGTACTTTTAAATACCTACTCGTATTTACTTAGTATGAAAATTGTAATGTATAAAATTATTCACATCAAATTATTTAATTTACTTGTTTATCTACAAAAGTAAATCTCGCGTCAAGCTTTTATGTCATATAAATTGTGTCAAATGTGAAATGACGTTATAAGTAAAAGTTTACTTTTTAGCGCATTTAAATAAAAGCTTGTTTTAAAAGGGTTTTTTCATTTAATTTATTTTTTACTTTTTAGATATCACTGGACACGTTTCTCAGTCTGTACATCTCATTCAACACATTATTGTTGCAAGGTCGTTTGCCGGAACATCTATACAGAATTTCAGCTCATTCGGTTAAAGATATATCTACTTCAAAATTGTTTTTTAGCTTTAGAAGTACGCCATATTGGATTAATAGTGACATCACTTCATTTTTCAAGTTATTCTTAGCAAGACCTTTTATTTGATACCCATATTGTAGGAGTGCATTTAAAAAATTGGTCCGCAATCTTGGGTATGCCGCCATCTTGGATTTAGACGTCACACAGTTAACCATGCATTTCATCCAAACTATGTGTGTATACAAAATTTCAGCTCAATCGGTTAAAGATATCTACTTCAAAATTGATTTTCAAGCTTTAGACATCCGCTATATTGAAATAATAGTGACGTCACATTATTTTTCGAGTTACTCTTAGCAAGACCTTTTATTTGATACCCATATTGTAGGGGTGCATTAAAAATAATTGGTCCGCCATCTTGGATTTAGAATGACGTCATACAGTCAGCCATGCATTGTCATCCAAACAGAACGTGTATACAAAATTCCAGCTCAATCGGTTAAAGATATCTGCTTCAAAATTGAGTTGCAAGATTTCACCCGAACATACTTACATTGCAAGTTAAATAAAAGCTTGTAAAAATAATCTCGTCAATAATTAAAATAAAACATAAAAATTGACCTCCAACCAACAAACGCCCATATCTTCTTACAGTGCAGCTCAAATATAATTCCGTTAGGAATCGAGCGACAAATTTAGCACATCGACTGAAATTCACCGAGCCGAGCCCCCAGACACGTGACTAAATTTAAAATAACCGCCCGCGAAATATTCGAAATACTTACGATCCCGCTAATTTTATTGGCCAATTTACAACCGAACAGACGAATCAGTACTGTGCGGACATAAAAATTGATTTCTATTTGCCTCGTATATAAGTATCAAACTTAGTTTCTACAGAGTCGGCATAAGCGCTATATTAGCACAACAGGTCTATCGAAAAAGATGTTATATTTTAACGATCACTCTTGAATTATTTATTTGTGATGTAGGTACATTACAATAAAACTGTCTATTCTATAACTATAAATAGTGATTAAAATGAAAAATAATTTGAAATACAAACACATATTGTACCTTGAAGTGGGAAAAGAAATTAAATTCGGAGAGACTATCAGACACCGAGCAGATCGGAGCTATCAGAGCTTGTGATAATGTAAGTCAAATGAATCTCCCAAGTTCAATGAAAAATACATCCATAATATTCAACACATAATTCTAATATTAGGTCGCCGTCTGCGTTGATGTCGGTGTCAACGTCTGCGTCGTTATTTGACGCATTAAGAATAACGCCTTCATTGGCCACATCTGCGGAGTTACTAACAATACCAAATAACAATTAACGCGCTTAGCTGCTGGCTACATAATGTGTGATATGAAAATGATTGCATTTCTTAACGCGGTACGAAGCAGGTGGAGCAACAGTACAACGAAACTGCATCGAAATAATTCATGGTGCACGCCGAAATAGTTTGCATCCAGTACTGCACACAATTTCCAAGTTTCTGATCTCATGTATAAAACACGCACATTGACGTAACGTTACACAGACACCGCAGCAGATACGTTCTTGACATTGGAGTTCCCGTGGGAGCTATATTTATCGATCGCGTTCAATGCTCAGCGTTAGTATTTATATATACAGGAGTCAATAATTTGTTACATAACGTCCATCCATCGGTGAGGTCAGGCACTAAGGTGCTCGTAATGCGCGCATGACATTTCAATTCCATATTATACAGCGCTGTTTATGCAATTCAAATGTGTGCTATTTCGGTCAAGTCCATACTATGCTACGCTCTATAAAGGACATCAAATTTGAAGGGAAAGTCATATTGTTCATTAAATGAGTTGGTGTATGTTGAATATCTTTTCTCTTCCTCTACTTATTTGCAGACATCTTGATTATGTTTAGGATTAAGGTTAAATATGTTTCCTTATTATAGAATTTTGTTTTGTTTTTGACGTCAATAAGTTTCTATATAGAATATAGATTTTTGAATTTGAATATAATTTATCTGTTTGAAGATAAGGTCAAATGTTGTATCATATTTTCCTTCCTTGTTTGTCAAGAGTGGAAAAGAGTGGTGCTTCAATATTAATGTTTAACGTCGTTTGAGTCATTTAGGAAGTGACTGGTTTTGAAATAATCACTCGCACTGGCAGCACGACGCTTTCGATAAAAATATTACGTCCCAAGTAAAATGTCAGTTTCTCGACACAGAACAATCGGTACATCTAAAGTACCCGTAGTTTTACTGTCAGCGACATTTTGATGTAGGTAGAGGAGTGTGTAGAAAATATTTCTCGAGGCATTCAAGACATTTGTTTTGGAAGCAAGATAAATTATTTGAATAAGGAATTCCTATGTTGAGCGAAAATCAAGTATTAAGAACGGGGCAAGACAGTGAAAATGTAGACATAGAAACACCATTAAATCTCTCGAGAATCTAAGCCAGATTACAGTTAAATTGTCGCTGGTAGTGAAGTAATCCGTAAGAGATATAGCCGCAACGCGACGTTCATTACCCGATCCGATCATTCCGCTCACGCCCACAGAGCTTTCAAATCTGCCTGAGTGACCAGAGGTAGCGTTTATAATACGAAATCTTTAAATCAGTTCAAAAAATAATCTTTCCGAAATCCTGTCCGAGGTGAAAGATTATTCTTGTATTGATTTATTCTTTATTATTATTAACATAACAGAAACGATGTTTGGTGAATATCTCAGTCAAAGTAAGTTTCAAGTATGTGATTCATCGAATAAGTGACGTATTTTGAAGGAAATACTTTAAAATTTCTCATATGTCACTTTAGCCGTTGGATAGCTTACTTGAAATTATTGTTTTGTTTCCATGTAAATTTCAAGTAAGGCCCTTAACTTTCCTAAATTTACTGAAGTGGCAATCGAGCCATAGTTGACGGTCAAATAGTTACAATAATCAGTAGCCTATAGCGTAGATAGATAGCTTAGATTCTAAGCGTCTATCTACGCTCCATGGTTCTAAGCCTTAGAACCATGGAGTCAATTAGGCGTTGCCGACCCAAAGCCCCATGCTCTGCCAGAAAACGCACTAACAACATTTTTGTGAGCCTTAAAATTGTACAGAGATTGAAGAATATCTGTATTCAGGCATCCTGTCATCAACCAACAGAAACGACGGTCACACGGTGTGCACAATCCCATATACCATGATAGGTGCTAAATTTAAGTGCACGGTGGCTCTTGACGATGGAGTATTCGCCAGTGATCCTTTAAGTTCCATTCTCTTTGTTTCCCGATACCACACTATTCCTAGTTCCTCACTAACCGCCGCCTTTATTAACCTTTAACCGCCTCCATTGTCCAGTGGTCGAGACCACCAGATGTTGATCGGGAGGTCCGGGGTTCAATTCCCCACGGGAGTTGTTCTGCTCGGTTTGATCGGTAGTAGGGCTTCTGAGCCCGACTGGCTAGCTATCACCGTCTTTCCTAAGTTTGTCGCCATAGTAACAATGTTAATAGCATTGTTGTGTTCCGACAATTAAACAGTTAGATAGCCAGTTCCTCGGTTGCTGAGGAGACCAGGTGAAGCTCATTTCCACCTTCGCCCTTATCTTCACTTATCATTAGGTGAGATGAAGAGAAGGCCAAGAGCTTCCCCGTCGTATGTAAGAAAAAATAACTTGATCATCAATATTTTTCTGGGTTTTCCACGAGTACATCATAACGTAAAAACATTTCAGCAGTCAAAAACAGAAAACCATTACCAGTAAAAATAAAATAATCAAAAATAGAAATCGCTGATCGCTTCCGTCTTAGACAGTCTCACTCCACAACAGATCTAATTCGAATCTGATGCATCAAGTGGGTTCTCCTTGCGTCCACGAGAAACGATGGCGGCCGATGCCGATTCCACGGCCAGACGGTATAGAAGGGACCTTGGCGGCTTAACTAGGACAGAACCTTGACACTTTAGCAAGAGCCTTGGACTACCATGATTGTCGTGACTTAACTATTCCATATAAAGCTCTATTGTCATTTGATACGAATTTACAAGATCGTCATAAATTCACCCAAGGATTTTCTCCGCACAATTTTCGCTTCAAGTTATAGCAGATCTTGACCTAATAGCAGGAGTCTTGGACTAGCGTTGTTGCGACCAAACTATTCCATATAAAGCTCTATTGCCATTTTAATACGAATTTTGAAGATCGTCTTGAATTGTCTCAGAGGTTTTCTTGGCGCATCGAATGATTTGTTGGTAATTGATACTTTGGTTCCGTTACGGTATTGGTAGTACACAGCGTTCATTATTAATGACCAGCCCGAAATAATGTACCATCACCTAAGGTCCCCTCTATACGATGGCCCATAGTGATGCACCACTATTCATTGATGTGCGTCTACCGACAAGGCAATCAGGCGCAATCACATGCCATCAATGGGCCATAAAAGTTGACCAACATGGAAAGCCTTCCCATTGAAGGGGGGACATTACAGTAGTCCACTGCCAAACGCTACGTTGCATTTCTGGGCATGAGTGAGCTCAGAGCTTCAGAACTCAGTGCGATGCGCTCAGTATTCTAACTAGTGCAATAATGTTACCCACTGGTTACACGCGCCTATAGCTACAGTAACCGTTAAACACAGAAAAAGAATGGTTTGTTCACGAATAAAATATGATTTAAGCTATATAACTGTTTCACATAATAAATGGCGAGATAATTATTTATTTAATGAACATTGCACGCAAGACGGAACTCGATAACATTTTTTCTTGATGGGGATCGTATCCAGAATCCAGATCCTCACCTTGGCTGTCGCATTAATTACGAACTACACCAATGCGGCGTGCAGCCATTAAAAGTAGGTAACTGCTACAAATATTCGTTCTAAATCAATTCGACATAAAATTGGCGTCGGTTCTGCTCCATTTAAAAATGAAAAGACGCTTCTCACGTTCTTTGTCATTAGGATGAGAAATTTATTAACAGCTCCCGGGATGACGCGGGTACAGCCGGCGCCGCTGTAGAGTTCGGCTCGGATTGGAATCTTCACGTGATCTCCACTACGGGTGTATGACATGTGTCGGGTGACGTCATGCGCGGGCGCACGTCGCACAAAAGCCGTCAACACTTTCGCCATTAAGTCGGTGTAATTGATGATCGAGCAATCTTAAGCAACGGTTGTTTAAATTTATCTGAAGATGCTACAGATAGATTTCACGTCGTGAATCGTGCTCACCTTTAATAAAGTTAGGACATAGCGATTAGCGTTAGTTTATGTAATGAACATTCCGTCTCGCGAAGTACAATCGACAATACTTCAAGTTTACCAATTGCATTACGTAAGTCGCCGTTATTACGAGCGACATAACGTAGGTCCAAAGATACAAATACAAGTTCCCGCGTGTACCTTGATTTCAAAGAAGACCGCAACCAAATAACGTTAAAGTCGATTTACATTGGGTAAATTACTGCCTCCAGTCAGATTTGGGTCACATCCTCGGTGGTCACATCTGACTGGCGGGCTGATAATATACTTTTCATCCCCCCATCTCGGAAAGTGTATTTTTGCTATTCGATATCTGACCGCCAAAGCCGTTTTTATCCGCTTGAGGTTAAAGTTAATTTGAATTTAGAACATCGCGGGCACTAGGTATGTGACTTCAAAACATCATTAAACCTATTTACTTCCATCTCCATGGTGCCGAATTTACAATACAACTTTTTTTAAATTTGTTAAAAACTCAGACTGAACCTCCTTGGTGTATTTTTGTTTTTAATTTCCTCGCTGAGGGGGGATGAAAAGTTACGTGTTGCACTCGAGTGCAAAGATTTTTCACCTTGTGCTCTTTTGATTCCCTCGCTAACGCTCAGGATTCTAATTGTTGAATCACTCGCTGCGCTCGTGATTCAATTTCAGAATCCTTCGCTTGCTCGATCATCAAAGTTGAGCACGCGGTTAAAAAGCAACTTTGCACTCATGTATAACAAATAGCTATTGTTATGTTATGTATAAACATATACGGTCTTATTACAAAACGAGGTCTAAACTTAGTCTTTGTTTAAGCCTGATGCTCTTTCAAATGTGTTAATACGAACGAGTACATAGAATTGAATTGAATCCTTTTGCAAGTATAGTGTTGTACATAATCTAAATACGAGACACAAAGATCGGCTTTTATTACCTAAAACGAGACTCCAAAAAATTCTCAGATCCTTTAGGGGGCAAGGTATAAAATATTATAAAACATTGCCAAACAATATAATAGACCTACCAATTCATAAATTTAAAAACCACATTAAATCGACACTACTCAAGAAAGGGTATTTATACAGTTAATGATTATTTGGATGATAAAACTGTTTGGACATGAGGTCAGCTCAACACATGATAATTTCTTTTGATTGATATGTAAATAAAGTCTGGTGTTTCCTAAATGTATAATGTGAACTGACACATATACTTGTTATGGAAGTTGAGCTCAAAATTTTGCTTTGAGGTCAGCTTCCAATTACGACAGAGATGACTCTGTAATAATACAGGGAGGAAAAAATTACCCTTGCTGGTTGTCTTGCTGGTACTTTCAAGTACAACGGCTTCCGCCGTAGACATGTGAACCATTGGCGTAGCTTCTTTGACGTGCAAAAGTGATATTGTAATAATCCAATTTGAATAAACGATATTGATTTTGAGTTAGAGACGGTGTCAAATTTAAACCAATTATTAGAAATACAATTATGATTATGAATACAAATATGCCTTATAATATATATATTTTAAAAAAATATTACATTTTACAAGGCAAGCATTGTAAGTAATTTTCAGTAAAGTCTGTAGTTTTGTTGCGGCGGCCATATCGGATTTATTTTTTTCATAAAATATTGTATCCTACAACTCAAGCCTTTTCATTAGATACCCATATTGGGGGGGAGGGTTGTGCAAAAATATATAATCCGCTATTTTGGATTTGCAACGACAATTATTATACATTTAAGCTCAATCGGAAACTAGCAAGTGGCTATAATAAGCTTGCAAGATTTGATCTAAGCCAACATACATTGCAAGTTAAAGAAAAACTCAAGTATAAAAATGAACCAACAAAGAGAAGGCTACGAAATGTGGCATGGAAGGGGAGGGGTCGAGGAGGCCATGACCTGAGGTCATGGTTAGGGTAACCATCTCTTGATATACAAAAGCTGGACTCGTCATTTTAAAAAGCCGGACATTTGACCCTTAGGTCGGACATGTCCGGGTAAATCCGGACGGATGGCAGCCCTAGACACGGTGGCATGCCAAAGATCCATGGTTTGAACCCACATAGAACATATGATTGATTGATTGATTATGTTTATGCAGCAAGAATGCTGGCTGCATTTCCTCACTGTATTGTAATCCTGATCTTTTGAGCATTTAGAAACGAGAACAAATGTCACAAAATCATAGCGGCCTTATTTACGCCCACAGTGTTTGTTGGAGTAACAAACGATATCGTAGGCGTGACAGATAAACCAGACTTGACCAGACTTCCTCGAAGAAAGCAACCAATTTACATAATAATAGCGGCGTTGCTGGCTGCGGAACTTAATTCTGTCACTGATATCAATTTATTCAGAGGCAATTCACAACAAATAAATCCAGAATGATACAAACATATGATTCACTGATAAGGCAGGATAGTGTAGAAGGAATGATTTGAATATGGAAAATTTTATGAAAGAACCGTTATGTATCCGAACCAGTAGAATGATATGTAGAATTTGCCTATCGGGAGTAGTCTCTCGAAAGGAAAATTTTACGTCTCGAGTGACAATTTATTGGTACACCACGAATAGTATCAATGCATGGTAGCATCCCGTTCAAACTCCTCAAAATAACGATACGAGCATGTCGCTCATAACAAACAGAATTTTATATTGACATCCGAAAAGTTTCGATCTCCTCGTCACTCGGAACATTATCTTAAGAAGTTTAAAAACACACTTAATTTAAAATTCCACAGAAGTAATTCTATGCTGGAAGGTAAAGATTGAATGGCATGAAAACGGCATGAATACCGAATCAGAGGGCCTATTACCGATCTCATGGTTTTGCAAATGATATCATATGATATAAAAGTGCGAAACGAAAAATGCGATTTCCAGTCAGATTTTTGATAATTTGTTCATTATTTAATGATGATATTATTGAAATTATGCCATAGGGATGATATCATTGGAGATCGATAGTACGAAATGCAGAATTTCATGACTTCTTTTTCTCAAAATTATACCATGTCATACGATGAAAGATTCATAATTCGCCTGCAGGACATGATAAAGCGATATGAACTGTCAAAATATGTTGGATATAATTGGTACATTGAAATTTTATAGACATTAATAAATTATATTAACAATACCCAAAATAACAAGACCAGTATTCAAAGTATGCTCAAAACTTCAAGATTGCTCAAAAATCCAACTTTTTGAACAGTTCATATCGATATTATCGCTTCATCACATCGCGTTTCGGTGGTCACGCTACTGGCGACAACACGGTATGCTGAAGAGACAGGCTAGAATTCTACCTGAGGATTCAACTATACTGATTTATTTATCATTATTTTTTTAGCATTTCCAAAGAAAATTCAAAGTTCCAAATACGAAAGAGAAAGATTATTCAATTGAAGTAGTATATACAATGTATATGTTCTTCGAGATCGAAGCCCACGCTCGCAGACACAATCGCACAACACCTTATCTCGGAAAACAAGAAAGTGATAGTACGCCCAATTGCTTTATCTTATAAAGAATGCTTTAAGCCCTGATTAGGCACGTTCCAAGATAATGAATTGTGAAAATATATGGTGATGTTCCGTTTCGATTTAATCGTCTCTGGGATTAGGCAGCGTAAGGCTGTACATGTACACGTGGATTTGCATATGAGGAGAATTATGTTGTTTTCATACCGGATTCGATGGGATTTGGAAAGTCGTGATGTCACATTACAGTTAAGATAAGATAAGATAAGATGCAGTTTATTGTCATTCTGTGTACAAATTAAAATGTTACAGAGTAAAAATTAGTGTCAACAGATTGCCATTTTCGGGCGTACAATATTAAAATGTCGATATTATAATGTCGATGATAAAATATTTAATGATTTTAATTATAACATTTGAATAAGATGATAGAGACAATTTATTAATTCAGATTACAAATTAGTCATGAGTCGCATTAAAGTATTCCTTTAAGTTATAAAAGCCTTTTTGTAACAGCCATTCCTTTAGTTTCCTTTTAAACAGTAGTCCTTCCAAAGATTTGATATAAATCGGTAGATGATTAAATATTTTAATTCCAACAATATAAGTGCTTTTCTCTTGTATGTAACTTGAAGATTTCATTACAGTAAGGTTATGTTTGTATTGTGCACGTATGTTATTTTTCGTTGCGGTTTTTTTAAAAAAGCACTTATTTTGTTGTTTTACAAACAAACATATTTCTAGTATATAAATACACGTCAACGTTAATAATTTATTTTTGATAAATACAGTTCGCAGGGTCTCGTCAGGTTTCATTTTATAAATTATTCTAAGACATTTCTTTTGAAGCAGGAAAGTCGATTCTACATTAACTGAGTTGCCCCAAAATATGACCCCGTAAGCTAACAAAGGGTATACATTTCCAAAGTATGCATTTTTTGCGACGTCTATATTAGCTACATTTATAAGTATAAAAATTGCATAACACTGGCTGGATATTTTCTTGTTAATGTAATTAATGTGTGATTTCCAGTTCATGTGTGTATCAATATAGATTCCCAAAAATTTAATGTTATTTACATTCTCAATTTCATTATTGTTATAATTTATGTTTAAATCTATCGGTACTCTTTTATAATTTCTAATTTCAATTATTTTTGTTTTACTCAGGTTTATTTTTAAATTTACAGACAATAACCATTTCTTTATAGTGTCAAGTGTATTATGAATTTCATTTTTAATTTCGTCATCATTTTCGTTATTAGAGATAAATATGGTGGCATCATCAGCAAACATGACACACAAATGTTTTAAAATTAATGGAAATTCATTAACATATAACAAGAATAATATAGGTCCAAGTATACTACCCTGTGGTACACCAAGCACTGCTTTCTTAAAGGTTGATTGAATTCGCTTCACAGTTTTTGTTTTTTTGTCATAAGTGTCTAATATTGTTGCCTGAAGTCTATTTTGACGATATGATTGAAAAAGTTTTTGAGCTACACCCCGCACTCCTATATGTTCGAGTTGCCTCAATAGTATGCTATGGACAACACAATCGAATGCCTTAGATAGATCCAGCAATAACCCTACAACGTTACATTTTCGTTAAATTTTCTCTATTCACTATTTTGTTTGTTTCACTTCACCTTATTTGCAGGCAATTTATATTTATATTATAGGCAATTATTGAAGTCAAAATCACAACAAAGTTCTAATTAGAAGGAAACATAATTAAACCAAATACAAGTAGGAGAAAAAATATAGACTACACCTGTTCTGAAATTGGGAGAACTTCACAAGAACAGACTTGAAACTCATAGGGTATTGTTCCAAAGCCTGGTCTAAAACGCAGCAACAGCGGTGTTTCTGTTTCTATATTGTTTTAACCTCGCAGTGATCATGGTAAGGCCCCTGGGCCTAATTCTGCTAATCTTAACGTTGATAGCGTGCCTTGATAGCATTTCAATTAAACTGCTTCTGTCACTTTTATACCGTTTTAGTGGTGCAATCTATTCGTTCTACAATTTCTTGATATCGGTAAACCAATAATAACTGTGTCAATAAGCAATGCTATTGAAGTGTCAATGACACGCCATAAAGGCATTAACGGAAGCAAAATCAGGCCCCTGACCTTATAACGTGGTAGATGTTCAACTGAAATATAAAATAATGCAATAGTTCGTTTCTATCCATATGTTTATACCTCTCATCGTTTACTCAATTATCTTTTTACGTAAGCCTTTGATAATATTAACATTGCATTTAATCCCGTCATTATTCATCTAGACAAGACGTTACGTAATTGACAAAACACGACGGATTAGGAACATTTCATAAGTTGAGCGACTCGTAGACATGAACGGTCCTATTACAAAACGTGGTCTAAGCTAAGTCTTGACTTAAGCCTGATATTCTTTATTACCTGACGCTGTCTCTATTAACTCTTATTAATTCCTGAGTTAATAAGAGTTAATAGAGACAGCGTCAGGTTAAAACCTAACCAACCTTAGACAATATTTTGTAATAGGACGGGAAGTAAATTATTAAAATGTTTTAAGCTAAATATACGCGAGTAAATCCAAATAGTGTAGTTCTCTTTAAATGTGCAAATAAAATACAGAATTAAGGACGGGAAGTATTTAGTAATGATCGTGCTAGACATGTGTTGGACTGTAGTAATGATGTCACAGAGTAAATAATATTGCACAGGGCCAACCGTGCACGCAGGCCTCCACGGCGACCTATTCTCAGACCTATCAAATATATACAAAAAATATAGATTTTATAAAAATCTGTTAAACCTTTTCGGACGAGCTCGATAACAAACACTGTGACACGAGATTTTTATATATTAGAAGATTTACTGAAATTTATTATTAAATAAACAAATAGTGCGGTGACAGACACAAATAAGATGTGTCACCGCTCCCTTTCTAGCCCATGCCCAGAAGTGGGGCGTATATCGGTTGAAATCATCAGGGAC
The DNA here is from genome assembly GCA_963935595.1 of Schoenobius gigantellus. Taxonomy (NCBI): domain Eukaryota; kingdom Metazoa; phylum Arthropoda; class Insecta; order Lepidoptera; family Crambidae; genus Schoenobius; species Schoenobius gigantellus. The sequence goes on along the minus strand of OZ012555.1, from coordinate 4,247,676 downwards.
AAATAAACAAAAACATAACATTTTTCGTTGACTTTCTCTATACACGACTTGGATTTCTTTTATACAATAGGGAAGCTCTTCGCCTTTATCTCACCTGATGGTAAGTGGCGAAGATGGAAGCGAACTTGTCCTGGATTCTTCAACAGCTGAGAAAATGACTGTAAATATTGTTGTTACGGCCACAAATTTAGGTAATATAAAACCAAGGGGAACTAAACTCCGGATAAAAGTTTCAGCCCCCGTAGCATGGCCATCATAACACGATATGATAAAGCGGTTTAGCTCAGCGAACTGTTAAAATCCTTACTATCCTTATTACTAATATTACAAATGCGAAAGTCTCTCTCTAACTCTGCCTGACTGTATGTTACGCAATCACGTCTAAACTGCTGAACCGATTTAGATGAAACTTGGTATAGACATAGTTTGAGTCTCAGGAAAGGACATAGGATAACTTTTATCGCAGAAATCACCTCTTAAGTGGGAGAAAAGGGGGAGGGAATCTATAACCGTTGAACCGATTTAGATGAAATTTAGTATTCAGATAGTTTGAGTTGTGAGTAAGGAAAAAGAATAGCTTTTATCCCCGAAATCATTCCATACGGGACGTAAAAAGGGGGAGGGGGGATTGTAGAGGATAAATCGGAAATCGGAATAAAAAAAAGGACTTCCACGCGGACGAAGTCGCAGGAAAAGCTAGTACGATATAAATGTAACAGCCCCCGTAAAGTGATCAATACCGGATGGTCTCAATTACAAGACAATGGAGGCAATTGAAATAATTATAATTAATACAAGAATTAAAGCAAGATGTATGGTGTCGTGGGACATCCGATAGGCACGAAGTTCTTTATGCTATTCGACCAATATTTAATTTAATTTATTATAATTAAGGAATACATATTTCTTACTTTTTTATGATCAATATGGCTTTCATTTCAAAATCTCAATAGATTCTCTAAATATGTTCTAAAAATCATACGCACGATGCGTATGATTTCTCGATCTCCGATGCGTTGTTTTCGAGTTATTTAATGACGCTTTTTAAAGTTGACGATCTGCAGTGTTGTTTTCGAGCGAGTTATTCATTAACGCCTTGTAACGTTAACTTTTTTTTGTGACGTACAGTTTTTGCCAGCTAGACCCTGTCTCCACAACGTACCAATAAAAGGCCTGTTTGCTTTTTGATATGTTTTTATTTTATTCAAATTGACTAGCTTATACGTTGTTGGTTGGTCAAAACGTTCGTAAGTTGAGAACAACGAATGTGACATTGTTTACTTTTTGCCACATTTTATGCCAAGGCCGTGTTCTGATTGAATATGAATGCTTCATTTTATGACACGACACGTTCGTGCCATATGTGGCAGAATAGTGATTATTGTAATTATTTCAACGGCCAATATGAGCCGACTATAGAATATTATGTAGTCGAGACTTAAATTTATAATACAGCACTGTGACAATATTAATGTGACAGTGCAATTTTTGTGACAACGTACACTCGCCGGCACATCAGACTAAACGTTTCTGTTGCAAAGTAGTACTTAATAAAGTCGTGTGCTTGGGTACCTCCGTTTTACCTATTTCTGCCGGAAAGCAGCAGTGCTTGCATTACAGTGTTCCGGTTTGAAGGGTAAGATATGGCACTGAAATTACTGGGTACCGTGACTTTACATCTTAAGTCACAAGTTGCCAACGTACACTGTGGCCCTTGTGGGGTTGCAGTTTTACTGCGAATCTCACAGGAGCCACATGTATTATAGGTGACTGTTACCACTTACCATCAGGTGGGCTTGCTTGTTTGCCAACTTAGTAGCAATAACAAAACAAAGGCATAAGGTGCCACAGTGTTTACCTTGATGTGCTTTCGTCCGCACGTTTTTTAAATTAATATTCTTGAGTTCGCCTGACATCATAGGAATTCCACTTATAAATGCAAAAGTTTGTGACGACAATTAGGTAGATGGTTGTCTCTCTTACACAAGGTGTTTTTAATTATGCACTTATTTGAATAATTTCATTGTAAACAATAACACAAACAGTAAAATTTAATTAAAATGCAGTCCTTTGAAATACCAGAGAACAGATATTATAACAGACAGACGAGTCGTGTAAAATTGTAATTATGCAATTTAAAGCACATTTAATTAAACATACAATACAATGCAAGCAAAATAAAATGTTTATAGTTATTGTGAATTGCATACGCTGTAACGTAACATAGTCTATTGTTATTGCCGTTACGTAAAACATATAGGCAAAATATTAACGCTACCGAGATGTAATGAACTGAGTAATAATAACTTCTGCACTTATTTTTTTTATAATTTCAGAGTTACTTACAATAGTCATGCGAACTAGTTATGAAATGTGATAGTCCAAATCTGACAGTTGGAAAATATAAAGAAATCTGTTACTAATTTTTGCTTCACCGAAATACCAAGACACTAGGTAGTACCTACTAACATAAAGCGAAATAGAGGGGCTACCTACGTATGACGTCAAGCGACGCTTAAAATCAATTTATCATCCCAAGCTGTTGATTACTTAAAAAAACCGGTCAAATGTTCCGAGGGTACAAACAAACTTATCTAAGTGTATACATAAGCTCCTAACAATTGACATGATTCAGATTTTTTCCTTAATATGGCCGCCTATAGGACATTGTTCTTGCCGAATTTCTTGATTCTAGATTAACGGAAAGTACTCTATCGGTCTTATTACAAAACCCTGGGGGGTTATTGTCTAAGAAAAAATCTATCGCGATCGCTATAGGTAATTTGACAGTCGCAGACCATCCATTACTCCTTTATAAAAGGAAGTCGGCACAGAGTCTTCTATTATACATGTGGCTCTTGTGAGATTCGCGGCAAAACTGCAACCCCCACAAGAACCACAGTGTACATTGCCAACTTGTGACATCAGATGTAAAGTCACAGTACCTAGAAATTTCACTGCCATATCTTACCCTTCAAACCGGGACACAGCAATGCAAGCACTGCTGCTGTGCGAGTTTAATATCTCTATGCGTTCTTGAGAACAACAGATGGGCGGACGGATAACGAAGTGATCCTATAAGGATTGCTTTTTTTCTTTTGAAATACGGAACCCTAAAATAGAAAAAAATACGTGGAAATAGCAAAATTTTTAAAAAATAAACCGCTTGCCTAAAACAGTGAATATCATGATTGTATGCAGTGCAGCAAAGGATCAACATATAAGTTATAACTTAAACACTGACATTCGGCGAATGGGACGTTCTGCGCGTAAACCATCCCAAATTATTGGGCAATGCCGATGCTTATCACAATCAGTGTCATTAGAGGCGGGACACGACAATACTGAAATAGGGACAGCGCTATCTTTGTGTATATCGGTCACACAATTTTCGTATTCATTAATTCGTTAGCTAGGAACTGTTCATCAATTTCCTAGCTAACGAATTAATTAATACGAAAATTGTGTGACCTATTATTAACCATTCAGATCAGAGGAATATTAGCAACGTCTGAGTCAGCACCATTGGGCAAAATGCAACACATTACAAATGTTTTTTTTTTCTATTCATTACAGGTAAGCTCTTGTCCTTCATCTCACCTAATTGTAGGTAACAATAAGGCCGAAGTTAGAAGCAAGCTGCACCTGGACTCCTCAACAACTGAGATAATGTTTTGATAGGTTGCAAGTTACAAATCTATACAAGTTTATTTTATAGTTACTTTAAAACTTTTGTGTGCTTGTTCAGACAAGCAAACTGAACAACTTTCACTATGGGACCAAATTTGAAATCGCAAAAAAAATCAGCTGTTCCATACAAATGTTCAACATTCACTGAACCTAGATGTATGGAACAGCTGATTTTTTTTGCGATTTCAAAGTTGGTCACATAGTAAAAGTCGTTCGGTTTGCTTGTCTGAACAAGCACACGAATTTTTTTTTGTATCTAAAAATAGCCTTGTATAATAAAAGTGGATCGCTAAATGCGTTGCTAAGCATAAACCTAGAACGGGTAGACAGATTCAGTTAGTCAGTATTTGTCGGATTCCATAGGTTAGATGAAAAGAAAAATTGGAAAAAGCGCCGGGAAAAACGGAAAAACACATTATTCCAAAAGCGAAACGGAACGCATCTTGATCTACCAATCAGCGACTAGTGTCGTCACTCGTGTTTTATGTCCCGTCAGATGTAAAGGTAAACATTATGTTTACGAAAATTATTTACATTTTTATGAAAAAATGATAGTTGGTTGTATAAAAATAGACCCCAGAAACCTACCGAGAGTTAGTGTCGACATGGTAGTAACTTTTTTGTTGAAAGTGCCGAGTTTTCGAGTGCAGAAATGAAAGGAACTAAACTTCTGCGGTAGGTAAAGTATTCAATTACAGTAAAGTTTTAGTATTTCAATCAGAGCATAAAGTGCGAAAAGAAGGTTATCGTGTTACAATCATTTTTTCAACTTTGGATCAGAAGGTCCAGTTAAAAACAATTTATTTGGGAACTTCTTTGAAGTCGATGTATACATTGGTATAAAACATGAATCCAAACGTCTTTTTTCAGAGCAATAATTGCATTTTTCTGACCATCTTATATATTATAGTGATGGATAGTCCATTTAAAATAAATAATTTGAAACAAATGGAAACTTTTCCTATGATATTTGAATTGAATGTTAGCGACGAATGAGTGACAGACAGGAGTGACGTCATCAGAACTGTAGGCCCGTTTTAGCGCGAAATTTGAAACTGTTAGTTTCAGACTGCATTTTATTGCAATAAAATTTACTATTTTAATTTTTATCATACTTGTGATCTATTCTAAAGAAGATTCTTTACAATAAACGCAAACATAAAAATATTGCATGTTCCCTATTATTATTTACAATGTCTTTTTCACGAAAGTTGCACTTCCGTTTTCGTATACTCTACAAAGATGACTAGTTCTTAATGGTGTACATTTTCCCGGAATGTGAACCGCAGGAACGTATATTAACCTAACTTCTTTTTAGTTCAGATCGTGGAGGTATTGTTATTTATTAATTTCCATTTATTTACTAGCCTTTCCATCTCGGCGTGGTTTCCATTAACGTAATCTCGTTCCAGGGTGCCAATACAATATCGTGATAATTACATCGGCAAAGAAAAATAGCCACAGAATAAGTACAGGAAGATTTAACACATCTGTGAACATAGTAATGCTTTTATAATAATACCCCCGGTGTTAAAGGTCACCATTAATTTTGAACGATCTTCTTATAACATTTCTTTCATTTGACGATAAAGCCGAAGAAGGTTCAAAATATAACTGAAAACGAAAACTATGCATAAAACGATAATACTCTTAAGGTTGATAATATGGCATGGCAGATGGCAGCAATTATCATTATTGACATTGTTGAAATCGTCGGAAAACCCATGTGAGCATTTGTAATATAAAATAACTAAGTAACATGTCGAGGGCTGACGTGTTTTGCTTTATGTCAATCAGCAATAAAGATAATTTTCATCTGTTAAATTACATAAACAAGGTGTGATGAAGATTTGGACCTTTGTCGTCGTTATGTTTTTTCAGTGACTCAATATAATACGGAAAAATTTACCCATGATACAATATATTTCGTGTTGATAAATACAGATAGTAACGTAATATTCAATACATGAAGAGTTACGGAGACCTTTTAGAGATTTGCCGGTAAATTGATATCACGTTATCGATCGTTTACCGGTAAATTGTATCGGTAACTACTAAGTGTCACAATAACGGCAGCCATAGTCAGAGTGTTATAAATGTCTAATGCATACTGTATCGTTATTTCCTTTATTTTAGTATGTCTATCTCTTCCTTTCGGTTCTTTAGTACGTTTAAAGAATAGATTTCGATGCAGTGCGTAAATGTGGCGGTTATCGGTATAAGTATAAATATTTTTAAACCTAATAATATTCTAAATCAGCAGCAAGAACTTATTATTATTAAAAATTATAATTGATTACCGTAATCCCACTTAAAGGTAACAGAGTGACTTAATGAAAATAACGTTACTTACCGATACGTACTTATTTCGTAAAACCGATAACGTTAATAAGCCCTGCTGACAACCTGACCTTGCGCAAGACCACCACAATATAAGGTTATTTGTCCATGCTTCGAGAGGAACTATATTTCCAGTCGTTATTAATAAAATTGATAAACGCTGTCGGTGTTCTTTGAGAGGAGCTACATTCCCAGTCTGGTTATTAATAAAATTGATAAATTCTATAGTGCCTACCTTGCCGGTCTTAGGGGTTTTACTTATACTCGTAAATAATTTTCACTATAGCACAATAAGTGGCGGAACAGGTACGTACGAGATATCATGTTGATGTCAATGACGTTTTGACAGTATCGTATGACAGTATCGATTTATCAAACCTTTCGGTCGGATCCACCTCGAATTTGATATACAAACAATAGCCTCATCTGATGGAACGATATAATAAAATGAATGAATACGAATGATATTTTTTCTCCAATCTTGCTCACTTATTTTTTGCGAGGTCTCAGTAAGTCAACATAGTGTGGTCATGCAAAAAAACTCGTCATGCGTAGATTCTGAGCGTATCACGTCTTGTAAACAACATTTTTTGTTCTAGACTCGCTGGTACAGAATGTGTGATTAAGTTTAAGGTAAGGCCACTCCACTGGACCAGCCGTATTATCGTGCAGCTCAAAATAGAAACCGATTACCTACTTGTTTGACGTTTGACCGACGACTTTTTTAATGTGTATTGCTCGTCATATTCTTAGACTATCGACATGTCATTTCACAGTATATATTTCATAAGTATCAGTTGAGCGAACTACGTTTCACCAATTTTCAAAATATTTTCTTTCTGTTGGCCGAAGTCTCTTTAATAGCCTTTAAAATCTAACATGATTGCTTTCAATGTGACAGTCATTGGACTTATGACGAAACTTAAAGTTTGCTGTGTACAGTCGGTTGATCACCCATAACATAGTACTAGGTTACCATGAGAGCTGACGAGGCCTACCAAGGACACCAAGCAAAAAATTCCCCAACAAAAATGCCCAGGAAAATGATAGTGTAGTCAGTTCATAAGTCCAATAAATAATATGTAGTGACGTTCTGGGTTCATTGAAGTGTATCGATATTCGATAACAGGATCTCAAAGGATCGAGTGTCGCTCGCGGATACCAACGAAGCGGAAAGGCGCCGGCGGGCGCCCACGCCACGCACGCCACCACGTGCATTGCGAGCGAATACCAAGTACTCGTAGTAAACATGCCTTATACGTGCCAGTGAGGTATTATTACATGTCGATAGTTTATGTCAATAACATTTTAAATTGAGACAGTCTATCGTGACGCTCATTTATTCGTAGATTGTCGTTTAAACGAAGTTTTGTACACTGACTCGGAGAACTTCTTCACTTAATAGTAAGTGCTCCCTCATTTAAGGAAGGAAGTAGAGTTAATCCGAATTTTCCAACTACAGAGTATTTTACAATTGGTGTGAACTATCAATATACATAAACAAAATTATTATATTATTAATGATTAATGCACTCAGAAAGCATCTCCGGCATTGAACAGAGTATTTCATAATGTCAGACTTATATTATAAGAAATATTTTTTTCATCCCCCCATCTCGGAAAGAGTATTTTTGCTATTCGATATCTGACCGCCAAAACCGTTTTTATCCGCTTGAGGTTAAAGTAAATTTGAATTTAGCGAACATCGCGTGCACTAGGTATGTGAGTTCAAAACATCATTAAATCTATTTACTTCCATCTCCGTGGTGCTGAATTTATCATACAACTTTTTTTAAATTTGTTAAAAACTCAGACTATGAACCTCCTTGGTGTACTTTTGTTGTTAATTCGCTTTGCGTGCGCCATTTTGTTTTGACTTCGTATTGTTATACTTAAATAAGAAACTTGAAAACAAGTAAAAAAAACAAAAATGAGTGATTCCAGCAACGAAGAAGTTTATTTTAATGTTGTAGTAAATATGTACCTAAACTGAAATAAGAGTATCTCGTGATTGTTAATGTTTTATTTTGCATTTTGTAATTTCCGCGCTGAGGGGAGATGAAAAGTTACGTGTTGCACTCGAGTGCAAAGATTTTTCACCTTGTGCTCTTTTGATTCCCTCGCTGACGCTCAGGATTCTAATTTTAGAATCCTTCGCTTGCTCGGTCATCAAAATTGAGCACGCGGTTAAAAAGCAACTTTGCAGTCATGTATAACAAATAACTATTGATTATCCAAAATAACATTTGGGATCACTATTACATAGTACTTATATGAAAATAAAATCAAATCTACTAACTGCTAAGCCTCAAAAACAGTGAGCATAAAAATCATACAATAAACATCTGCTATCTTCATTCTTTAGTCATATCGTGACCACAAAGGGTTACCGATTCATTTTCGAAAGACATTTTTGCGAAGCCCATCGAAGAGCTATTTAACCGAAGGGATATTTAATCGATGGGCCGTTTCAAAAACATTCGAACTATCGAGAGCATTTATCATCAAATATAATGTAAGTAAATATAATTCCATAAGTAGATTATTTTAAAACTGTGTAGCAATCAGAAGGCGATCAATCAAATTTAAAGTCTGAATATTTATTCAAACTTTAAATTATACAGACATCTTTAACCATTTCGATGCTCTTTCAGATATTCATAATACAGTCAGACTCAGAGACAATGTTAAAGATAAAATACATTTCAGCAACAGGTGTTATAATAACGGATTGCATTCGACAGTATTGAACAGTTGATTAAACAAGTTCGCTTTTGTTCTAAATAGTTTTGGTATTTCGAGTTGTTTCAACACCGGCAACCATTGAAAGGTGAAAACATTTTCAAAATGTTATATTACATTTTTACTCATTAATTTACTTACAATTTATTTATTTACGCCAAGTCTAGAATATACAGCATTTAGTAAATTTTATGTATCGACGGGGAATAGTAGATTACCCAACCAGTGAAAAAAGGTAAATTCTTTTCGAGGCACTAAGTTGTATCCCGAGAGGAGCGAAGGATTCTAAAGTAGAATAGAATCCTGAGCGGATGAAGGGATACAAGAGCCGAGATGATTTTTTTTTTCACGTGTTAGGTAATACGTACTCTACTTTTTATCATTGACTGCGAGAAAATAATTACTCTATGATTATGAATCAAATGTTATTATAGGTAATACATAAAAAAACAATAGAAAGGAAAAGAACTAGAAATTAATTGTAAAATTAGAACAGTTTTTGAAACTTACTTATTACGTTTTGGTGGTTTTTAGTACGTTTTTATAGCGAGAGTGTGCAACCTCTTTGCACGTTTTCCTTTTTTCTTACTATAATCCGTATATATTCGCGCATGTTCTAAACATGGACCTACAAAATTATTATTTTTTTAAGTCCGTGTTTCCAAATTCAATTTTTTTATTTACTCAGTAAAACAAAGAGCGTTTTATTTACTGTTATTGAAGAATCGCGAGCCCTTTGTCGAGTGTCAATGGTAAAATGTACATTATTATTGTTTTCCTTGTGCAATAATGACGATAAAATGATTACTTGTCCCAACTCTTTCGTTTGAAGGACATTGCAGGTTGTGTACTTCGTATCAAACTATTTACGTACTTACTATGTATAATAAGGAATGCTTGTAGGCATATTAATTTAGCAATAATAAGTAGTACATGCATTTTAATAATAAATTAAATTTGTTACAGAATATCACAGTCGCGTCGTTTTTGTTCCAAATAAAACTATCTTCTACTCTTAGGTCTCACCCTTCAAACCGGGACACAGCAATGTAAGCAATGCTGTTACGCGGTAGAAATAGGTAACATAGTCTCTCCTACTGAATCTCTCTCAAACGTAAAAAATAACATTTCGTGTAATTTAAAGTCTCGAGCAATAATTTAACATACTCGTAAATATAATTACAGAGCCGAACCAAACGAATGACCGTGAATACAAACAAGATCCTACTTAACACCTTTAGCAGCTAGTTAATCCATTCCGAGCTTATCTTAAACTCTATTTTAGTGAGGCTTCTGGCGAATCTTATCTCGTTGCCACGCGCGTTCGGCGCGTGCTCGCAAATTCTAGTTATTAAATCGGTAAGTATTCTACGTCAGCATCAGCTGATTTCCCAGTATCTTCCTTTGAATGTGTATAAGCAAGTACCTTTAAGAATATTCAGAAATTGCGGAGCGTATTCAAACTCATCATAAAAAGCTGCCATCGTTCACCATTTGAAGCCTTCAAATTTGTCTGAAAAAGCAGTATAATATCAACGAAATAATCTATACTAATATTATAAAGCTGAAGAGTTTGTTTGTTTGTTTGTTTGCTTGAACGCGCTAATCTCAGGAACTACTGATTCAAATTGAAAAATTCTTTTTGTGTTGGATAGTCCATTTATCGAGGAAGGCTTAAGGCTATATAAGATCACGCTACGATTAATAGGAGCTAAGCATCAATGAAAAATGTTTCAAAAACGGGGAAAAAAGTAGTATGGCGAAACGTAGTTCGCGGGCACAGCTAGTTATTTATAAGGTTTCAAATAAAATATAAAAATCGCCTGTTGTATATGAAACCATCTTATCTTGTTCATGTCTAGTCGTCCCGTGGGCGCTGAAAATGTTCTGCTCGGATTGGCAATAAATAGAGTGAGGCTAATAGTTGTACAGCACCATTGCTGATTTCGGTGTGATGATGTCGACAGCAGTTCAATGAATTGTCTTATAATTATCGCGATCGCTATCTATGTTATGCAAGGCAAAGGAGAGGTTTAGTAAAATAAATCTAAAGCAACGACAGTTAGTTTACAGCAGAGTCCAACATAATAAGCCTTTTCTCCTCTTTAGAAAGGGCATGATGTCACCTTGACTAATAATGCTACTAGTATTTCTTTGCTCCGGCAGCTAGAGGTAAGATAGCTAGTCCCCTTTGTGGTTGACGAGTACAGATGGTGCTCTCAAAATGAATTCGTAAGCTCAAACTCAAAAATCTTTATTTAATATAGACCTTTACAGGCACTTATTGACGTCAAACAAAACATTAAAAATCTTCAAACAAGAATCTAATTAACTAATTATTTAATCCTTGTATGTACACACACCCCAACCATTATTTATTAAGATGTATGCAAATACAAGTCAAAGTAAATTGAAAAAAAAAGTTGACTCTACACCTGTTCGGAAGTTGGGAGAGCCTTCTCGAGAAGAACAGGCAAGAAACTTGGAAGGTCTTGTATTTTTTTGTCTCCTCTTTTAAATTGTCAACATTACAAATATTTTCACAAACATTTTTATAAAAAAAAAATAATAATAATATAGAAATGCCTGTCGGAGTGAGTGGAACAGTTACTCAAATGAATGACATCTATCCCATTATCACAAAGTGTTAATACCCTTTGATCGTCAATTATCACATTTTTTGTCAATCCCAAGCAGTTTTGTCTGTCATATAATCAGACACTTTATAATATGCTTTTTTCATAAGTGCGCCCTTGATTGTGACTTTAAATTTATTCATGCTAAGTGCTTTAATATTATTTGGGATTTTATTGTAGAAACGTACACAAAGGCCTTTGAAGGATTTTTTTTAAGAGCTTCCAATTGCGCTTACTTCGTGTGACTTCGAACACGCAGATCTGAGAACTTGGTTTCCACTTCCACATAAATTTTGATTTCACAGAAATGTTGAGGTTTGGGTAAATTTTACAAACCTATTATTCTGTCAATTTCAAAATGTCATCATCATCATTTCAGCCAAGTGACGCCCACGTCGGTCCTGCGTTATTCGCATCTTGCGGCATCCAGCTACCTTCACCAGGTCGTCGATTCGCCTTGCGGTGGCCCTAGCAAAGCTGCGTCTTTTCCATCCCAACAGCAGTCAGTCAGGCTGACGGCACACACGTGCGTAGAACAATGATTCAGAGTATCAGCTTTATCGACCAATATTTTCAATTCTAAAGCAAACTCGTCTTCAATTACGCCCTAACACTAGCGAAACGTATTTCGAAACGAATATTTGACTCCTAATGATAATCTAGCTTCTGAAGTACAACTCAACCATTCCACCTTTACCGTACAACCCAAATTAAAGTGGTTAAAGGCACAGTTATACGAAAGATGTAATTCCTTCCATACAAATTGCACATAGAACTGGTCTAATATGCATTTGCCGCGGCTGAATATCGGCTACCAAGCAGTGACTGTCAGGACCGGAATCATATCTTAATCATCGAACCGAGGAACAAATTTCTACCTATTATATCCAGAAGACATCTTACTATAATAAGTTAACTTTATGGGTATGATTTCATTGTACTAAAAGATTATTTACTCAAGCATTACTTTCTAGGTAGCCATTCGTTATGGGCTCCAATTATGATGCCCAGACAAACGAAAGCCCCATGGCACCAGGGTCATGCTTACCAGGATAGGACATGCGGTTTCAAAATCTGCAGTAGTTGCTTAGATGAAGAGGATAGCGAGAAACATCTGTTGTGTGACTACGATGCTTTAGCTCAGGAGGTTAAAGTTGACAGAAATTGCCTTTGCCTCGCGAAGTATTAAGTGGTGCCATCATAAGACATTACTGGCACGATTAACTGTACCGACTACACCAGCCTTAAATCATTGGTACACAAGAAATATCTATCTGTTTCTACACCAGAACTTAAACCATTGATGCACAACAAATGCATGATCCACTAATTAACTGTACCGACTACACCAGCCTTAAACCATTGGTACACAAGAAATATCTGTTTCTACACCAGAACTTAAACCATTGGTGCACAAGAAATCCATGATCCACTATAGATACTGTGGGAGATCTGTTCTGAGCAGTGCTCGAATTGAGCAGGAATGCGCCGGAACGCCGTTCCGGTTCGTGAAAATTTATGAAGTTACCGTTCCCTCTCGTGGAATTCGGTGGAATAGCGTTCCGGTTCGTGAAATCACCGTTCCGGTTCGTGAAATTGATCGTAAAACTTTTAAAAACTTTTAAAAAGCGTGCGCACCAACTTTTAAAAAGCGCGCGCTCCTGGCACTGCAGTTCCTCGCGCCGACTATGACTGACAATTCGTGTAACATCGTGCATGTTCGTTCTCTGCCGCTGATGATACAATCAGTCGCAAAAGAGTAACAAAAAACGACACAAAATACTAGCATCTATGGGAAATGTTATGATTACCTATAGATTACCTAAGTAATCTTTACTGTAGTTTGTAAGTAGTTAAAATAAAACTCATCTGAATTTTACATATTTTTACTTAAATAACTTTATAATAGTTCCACACAGAGCAGAGAGCATGAAGCGCGAAATTTTTTTTTTGGAGAGCCTAGCGTTCCATCTCGTAAAAATGTTCAATTCGAGCACTGGTTCTGAGCCACCTAGCCTAGAAGATTAATTGCACGCTCCAGCCATTGATACGAAGAGTGGGAAAAAAGTGCATGTATCATTTATATTGTGGCAACAAATTAATCAGTTCCCGCCGCCCACTCAATGCGTACACTAAACCGACAACGCGAGCGACGCTACGTGCGGCGCTATACGTGCGCCGACTCCAACACAGCAGGCACTCCGATAACGCTAAAAATAGCAACAGCCCTGCGCAAACGCATTCGTTGTTTTATTACGTTATTTATAAGCTCTACGTTAGACAGATGAGCTCCTTGAGCATAAGCCCCGCTGTTTCAAATTAATTTCCACTTAAAGTTTTAACAGCAAGTTTGTAAGACATCCTATTAAACTGTAACTTTTTATAGAGAAAAGGTCATCTTTTGCAGATCTTTGGCATTTCAATTGCAGAGAATATCGTATAAAACGAATTATTATTGTAATAGAATTTAAAAAAAAACGGACTAATTGAGCGCTTAGTAAACACAAAACACGAAAGAGTACTTAATCAAAATCACATGCTTCACTGTTCTTGTGACTCGTATTTGCTATCCTTACAATGGGACGCGTTATTTTTCTACTTTACGACTTTGTTATTTTGCAAGTTACATTGACGACAAAAAGCAGGAAATTATTTTGGCAACCGCTTCGATCGTAAAGAATAGTTGGTGAAAAACAAAAAAAAAGCAATATAAATAAAGTATTCGAATTAAGTCTATTCAATGTGATGTTTATTGTGCAGAGAAAGCGAGAATTCTTTGTAGGTAGTTAATTATCTGAATATTCGATGTGTGGGTGCGCGCGCGCAGGCTCGGTTCGGACGCCTCGCCGCGACCTCGACACCGATTGTTTATTTGAATGTAAACTTTAAATACTGGTTCGGTGAGTATTTGTGTAAGGAGGCAGATAAGTAGGTATACTTTACGGCCCAAGAAGAAAAAGTCTGATTCAAGTTAAGGTTAAAAAATCAATCAATATTTAATCCAATTTCGTAAAACCAGGAAGTTCTCAATTCCAACGACAACCGGAGATTTAAGGATACAATACTTAACACCAGAAGTAAAACGTTTTTTATCACTTTAATTGCGCAAACATCCAATATTAATGTAATTAATATTTCCTTCCGTTTCTTAGCCGATACTAAATAAAGAAGTTGCAAATTTTGACACGAATGATTAGACAGTAAATCTTTATAAACCGCAATTTATTTATTGACAAAATACTGGTGCTGCGACGCTTTGCCAAAATTTTTGAAAATGAATATTCATAGCTTAGATCCAATCAAATACATATTTATCATTATAGGCCCAAGCATAATTCTGGCTCTTAGTGAATATAAACTGATCACACAGAAGAAGTGAATTCGTCGTGTGCATAATTTTAAATAATTAACGTTTTGATTTATCAAGCACCTAGATAAGGTGTGATTTATGACGGCTACGTTTAGTATGAAATATAAATTATCTAGACTTTTAGTAGGTTATTATACTTCCCTGAATAAAGTTGCACGAATTGGCTTATCAATTTATTTATTAACTTATTCAAAAATATTTATTATATTTTGTACACAAAAACAAAAAAAAACGTTCCTTGCGAACTTGAGTCAATTACGTATAAGAACAGGAACAAATTGTGAATTGGTACACGATACAATTACAAGTTGAATCAAATACATAAAAATATGTAAAACAAGATACAAGATACAAGATTTATGTACATCTTTTGAATGTTTAATCTGGTCGAATTATGTCAAGCACTTTTTGGTTACTACATCCTTTTGATTTTTCTCATACCTTCACCATTGTTTCAGAGGTCATAACAACTAACTACATTATTACTCATGAACCTACTTCAACATACACTTCCTGTCGACAAAGTAAACTACACACGCATAAGAAATAAGTTGTGTAAGTCTTCAGAAATAAGAAAACATAAAAAAACGTAACATAGGCAAATTATTGCAAACAGTTTCTGGATAAAACGAATTTTTTGAACTTAAAATTTAAATCTATAAATATTTACCTATTCAATATAGACCTCTTCACGCTTATGCACTTATTCATCATCATCATCATTTCAGCCAAGAGATGCCCACTGTTGGACATAGGGTTTCTTTTTTCACTAAAATGATTTCATTCACTAAAAAGTTAAAAATAAAAACCGACTTCAAAAACACCCAAAAGTTAAAAATAATATAAGAATGGTACAGACAACATCACACTTCTACATATATTGAAGTCGGTGAGAAATTTTAAGACTTTCTAGGAGATCATCGTTTGGCACGGACTTCAATATAGAAGTGTGATGTTGTCTGTACCTATTCTTATATTATTTTTAACTTTCCAGTGTTTTTGAAGTCGGTTTTTATTTTTCGTAAAATATTTTTTCAGAAGTTGGATTTACCGAGCTGGACTATTTACCCTAGGTAATCAAAATTATCAACAACCTCCATTGTAGAGCCTCCAACCTTCACAGGAGTAATTACTACATGGGTATTCACCACGATTTTGGTCTTCTCCATGTTCATTTTAAGACTCACTTGTTGGGAAAGTCTACAGAGGTCTTCGAGCATTGTACCTAGATCTTCCACGGTCTCAGCCATGACTACGATATCAGCGGCAAAACGAATGTGAGTCACACACTCGCTGTTTATGTTGATGCCGAGTCCTCTCCAGTCCAAAAGCTTACATACATCCTCCAAGGCTGCTGTTGTGAACAGATTGGGTGATATAACGTCACCCTGTCTCACACCTCGCTGACGTCCTATTGGTTTCGAGTTTTGGTCCTGAAGGCGGACTATGCACTTATTGATGTTTACAAATGCAAAATTGTAATTAGACGACCCAAACCACATCCCAAAAATGTACAATACAGTCGGTGGATAAATCTTAATAAGTTCCAGGATCTAATGTTATCGAAATCACATCATATGATGGAGCGCGCGTAACGTAACTAAAGAACCGATTTATCCTCGCTTGTAAAAGTGATAATCTGAAAAAATTCAAATGTTCTAAAATTTGTAAATATTTCGAAGAGAAAAATCCTAAATGGCAATTTACTACCAAAAATATAAATTGTATGCTCGTGTTCAAAGTTCGTATCTTAATAATATCTTTTAAAAAATTGTTAAATAATAATCCACTTACATAATCAATACATAAAGAATCACTTCAATGTCAAATGTTAGTGTTATTGCTCATTTCTTACTGTCATTGTCATTTAGCTTAAGTTTTATTTTAAGAAATAAGCTTTCTCATTTTTTTACAAATTATACTGAAAATATGTACATACATCTTATTTATTTTTACAAAATGGATATTTTTCCATGAGTCAACACTAGAGGTAATTTATAATTGATAGGAAACACCTTCTCACACAAATACCTTTCAATTCCTAGCTCTTTTTATAAAGTAATTAGAGCTGAAATGCTTGGTTCTAGTGTTCGATAAATTAGCCGTAAGCCGGTGTTACTGCTCCGAACCTCACTCTAGTGTTCTTTCTCTATAGCATTAGAGCGTAGTCAGCGTTGGATTCAGACCCTCACAAATTTCTTGTAGACTACCTTTCGTTTTTTTGGCTAAATGGAGAGATCCAATCAGTGGCGTAACCCCCCCCCCCCCCCCCCCTGTCAAGTGCCGAGTGCCGACTAAACGAAAATAATGATTGCTTGATACACATACATAAAGTACTTCCGTCTTACTCTGTAGAACAACCGAGATGAGATAGTAAAACACTATGCAAGGAGGAATCCCCGGCCGGAGCTTGTCGCTGGCTGTTTATACACATACAGAACAGAACTTACTTATATTGTAGGGTAGATACTTTGATTATTTGTTAAATAATAAAAAGGAGAATGATCGAACCAAGAAAAGTTGTCAATCGAGCTGAGGGTAAAATTATGGTACGTTTGCGTAGTATCCTGGCATTACGATACTACATACTACACATCATGAAATAATGGTACAAATAGTATAATTATACTACGAAATCCAACGCTGAGCGTAGTGCTATTTCCAAGTTACTATCGAAACAGTCTATGAACGATTATCGTGTGGATAATTTATGAGTTCATATTTCTATAATACAGCTATGCGCTTCGACGTTCTTTTGATTTAGTTCAACGGCAAATTAGGTTACGATAATCATCACCAATTCCTGTTTATTGGACACGCGGCGTATAAATCAGACGTAACGATCAAAGTGTGCGAGTTTGATAAAGCGCAAATTATGCGCTCCAGTGATTTGGAAAAGTGGAACAGGACACATAACACTTATCTCTAAATGTCTGGATCTTAAATTATCGCCTCTATATATTGGGCCCCTAAGAGCGTCGGCAGCGCTGTGGACTCTGCACTTGCTTTCCAATTGGGAGGTCCGGGGTTCGAGACCGCCATGTACCAATGTGTTTGTCGTTTCAAATTTCATATGTACATTTGTCTGACGCTCCTACGGCGAAGGAAAACATCGTGAGGCAACCTGCATACATCTGCGAAGAAATTCAATGGTGTATGTGAAGTGGACCAATCCGCACATAGGGTAGGCTCGAGCCCCTCGGTGGGGACGTATATGAGCTGTGATGATGAAGCGCGTTCCTGACAGCACAAGCAAAATAATTATAGAATTCATAATTATTTGGCAGAGAGAATCTCAGTATTAATTTTCATATCAAAATTGGGTAATTCCAGCAGCGCTGTTTGAAATGTGCGAGCAGAAGACTCAGAAGAGAGCCTATAATACTACCGTCAATTTGACTCGAAAAAGTGGGGTCATTCGCATAGTGCTGAAAATGAATTAGCGTATCACTGGTCATTTTCCTAATTTTCAGTTTCCCTAATTTGCCAGTTTACTTATTCGTCAGTTTCGATAGGTTGACATTTTCTCTAGTTTGTCATTTTCCTGATTCATCAATTTCCTAATTCGCTAGTTTACATATTCTTCAATTTGTCTAGGTTATTCTCATTACTAATTTGTCAGTTTTTAAATTCGCCCATTGGGAGACTTTAGTTTAGACATGGGCTGGATAGGTAATTTCCGTACCTAATCCACCTGTTCCTAATATTTTCAAACACCTAATCCAAATACCTGTTCCTAATATTTATTCAGTTCCACCAAAAATATTCGGAATAGGGAATGTATTAGTTTAGTACTCGTAATAGGTCCTAATATTTATTAGGTACCGGCATAAATATTCGGAATAGGGAATGTATTAGTATCGTAATAGGTCTTAATATTTATTCAGTATTGGCATAAATATTCGGATTAGGGAATGTATAGGAATAGTAATAGGTCCTAATATTTAATTTTATTCTTGATTCAAGTTTAATATTTTTTACCGTTTTTTTTTGTGAGTATATTACGTGATTACTCCGCCCATTGTGGACCGATTTTCAAAATTCTTTTTGTGTTCGATAGAGTATAGTCCTGGGGTGGTTCCATTGTCACCAAAGTCAGGATCTGATGATGGGATCCCAGGAAAATCGAGGGAAACCCTTAAATTTCATAGGTACGTCCAACGTGTTTCATGTTTTTTTCGAAGCTATTCAGGTATTTGCGTCTGGTAGTCATAAAATGAGCTGATGATGGAAGGATCCTTGACTTTTAGGAGTTAGAGGTTAGTTTTTTAAATACAATAGGCACGTTTTGATGCTAAATTGCATTCTTTCAAGTTACTTCGGTGAGCTGGTATTAAATTTACAAAAAACATTAAAAAAATGTGTTACAAAAAAATAAAACCGACTTCAAAAAGACTTCAATTTGGCAGCGACTTCATAATAAAAAGGTGATGGTGTGCATTCTATTATAATTTTTTACGAATTTTTTTTTTGTATTTTGTAAAAAGATTTTATGATTTTGTTAAACTGAACAAGAGATTCGCTGTATTTTCTAAGCTAAAAATAGTTATGGTATTTTATTTTAGATGACGTTCGAAACTTAATAATTAGACGTAAAGTGTAGTTTTGTTTACAGGACCTATAGTTGACAGATTGATACTTCACGATTAACAAACATGGTATACAAATACATAATCCTAGGTGGCATGGATTAGGTACGTACTGGTCACGAAAAATACCTAATCCACGTACCTAATCACATATTTATGCCTCAAGTCTACTTTAGTTAGTTCCATTGATCACAACACCTAAAACCTATATCTATAAATGAAATGTGAATAGTCTCCAAATTTCTGTTCTTTGTCTGGACAACAATGAATCTCATAATATTTAACGTACCTGACGGTTAATGACACATTACTTACCATCAGGTGAGGTGACGCAAGTCAAGGATGAACGAACAAAAAAATGTTTCCTGATTTTATTGATCTAATACACTTTTGATTGAGCAAACGCCACGCTGTCCGACGACACAATGAAGATAATGGTGCAATCAAATCATGACCTATTAAAATGTAAGCAAAATCATGCAATCGTTCATTCACACGAAGCTGTTTCCATCAGCTCTGATAAGAGGATGTTTGATACATTGACGTGACGTTGTTCGTGACATCACAAAAAAGATCTAATGTCAGTCAATACGAAATGAATAATATTCCACTTCATTTGATAAGAAAACTCGTTTACCGTTATTTAAATCTCAAACATTACTTTATGATACGCTAGCATCGACTAGATTGGACGGCAAAAAAGTCATCTTTAAATTTATCAAACAAATCCTTGGCTCCACAGCCTTGACACCCAGAGCTCGTGCTGGCCATAACGTCACCGATATTATAAATCAACAAATCGTCCTTGCATCTTTACAATCATTACCTACTGCCTAGTGCGTACTTTTGTAAGCGAATAATTGAACGCCTTAAAAGACTAGAAAAGATTGTTTACATTTTACTGCTTTCATGTATCTTGAAAATGGTATACGTGTCACAGTCTACGTGCCACCTGTCTACGTGCGCACAAGTGCGTGTGGTGAGCACGCGGTCGGATTTGGCGTTAATCCAATTTTTTCATTAACGCTAGTTGACAAAACTGAAATAATTCTCATATCGATTCATGAATCCTGCTTCTTAAATGTCACTTGTCTTATGGAACCTACATCTATAGTTATCGAGTAATTTTTTTTTTCAAATTTCCCTTTAGCAAAAGGACATCGTGATTCTTTATGGTTCTTTGGGTAATAGAAAATTTACAACAGTCAGCAACAAAACAGGCTGAGCACGAATAGGTCCTCTGCTTGCTATGATCCTACATAAACGTGCATTCTACATTTCACCCCTTAAAGATTGGACGAGACTGTTTCACATCTCTTGAATTGAAAAGATTTTATAAAATATTCTCGTTCTTCATTCCTTTCAAGTTTTATTTGCTCGTCAAATACAGACTACGTCCTCTAGGTATTAATAGGCAAATAGAAAAAGACACTTTTCTCGATTAACATAAAAAAAGGAAATCAAAAATTGATCTTATTGTCTTCATCGTTACATCGAAATTTTTTGAGGGGACAGTTCCATCGGCTACTACCGATTGATGATTATTTCTACCACTACCACCAAATTAGCGAATAATATCAGACGGGACTCACATATTCGTAGGTTAGATAGTTAATTTCATAGCTGAGTCATATAAAAACCAAAACTTGTTTACATGCATCTAACGTGCAAACGGCGGGAGCCGAGGCTGTAATTGGATTAGTCGCCTTGACTTTAAAATTACTATTCATTGTTGCGTTAGTAAACATTGTTGTGTAATACTATACATTTTCTATTTTAAATATTTATCATAGGGACTATCTTCTGAAACAAGTGCCATTACGATAAAGTATTAACTTTGAGTTTGAGCACAGATACAAATTACAATAAATATTGAAATCTTATGATTTGTGGGTTGAATGTCACTAACAGAAAAAACATTACCCGGCACACTAATCACAGGACGGGACAAAACATAACAGGAGAAAAATATGATCTTTCTACTCTCTCCTCAACTCTTCAAAATGAAGAAGAAAACATTGGCCAGCCCGTTTATGTATCCGTTAAGATTGCAGGAAGTTTCATCGTTTACTTATGTTTCACAGACACAGAAAACATATAAGCTGCTTTATTTTAACACAACTACTAATCATATAGAACAGAGATGACAAGCTGAACAAATTAAGTACTTAATAGACGAAGAAAAAGATACAAGTCAATATTGAGAACCATTCGAAATACAGCGAGACATCTCCGATAGCATGACATACTAATTATTGTGACCTTCAATTTCCTTATGTAACTCGAATTTGAGACTCTATTGTAGATAAGCTGAAATAAGTTCAGGGTTGTGCGTAATTAATGTAAATTATTCATTGTATACCTGGGGAATTGTCCAGATATGTTTTTTTTTGAGGGCGCCTCCACACATTACCAACAGGCTTCAGATTGGCGTGATAAAAGAAAACTCTCTAATACAATATGCAAATATATTATCCGAACACTTGTTCACTAAAAAAAATACACAAATGTAACACTCAAATTGGGTGAGATTAAATTAAGTTATATCCACAAGGGAAACACATTACCGTCTTTACGTCCCGTACAGCTGGTATTTCGGGAGTCCTTAACACACACAATATGGTTTCGCCTGTGGAACCATCCCTTTTTCTTCCGGTTCAATTACATCCTTTCTCCCGTTAGTATAGGCACAGATTAGATAATAGTTACTACGTAACAGATACATCACTCCCATAGAAACGCTCGAATCGCTGTAATAATAATAGCCAAAACCGACAGACAAAAGTCGCTGCAAGAAGAATAGGTCTCTATGAATGAGCGCCGAGAATCGAGATTCCCGCGTACACCGCGTGATTGCGTCATCGAGCGAAAATTTAAGGGTTGTACAAAGAAACTAAATAAAATGATCAAAGTAAAACTTTAATGTCAATATTTTATTAATATACGATGCGAGCCCCTGACTCAAATGTGCTTTATTTTTATAAAATGATAATAATAATAGTACTTAATTAGCAATATGGTAAAATACATGATTGGTGGTAAATTATATACATTATTCCTCATAAATTGGCAGTGCGCAAACATTTTAAAATTAAGAATAGTACGTGTTAAAAAAATAGTAGAACATTTAAAAATTGAAAAAAATACAAATTATTAAAAAATTACCAATACCGACCGAGGCGAC
The DNA here is from genome assembly GCA_963935595.1 of Schoenobius gigantellus. Lineage (NCBI taxonomy): Eukaryota > Metazoa > Arthropoda > Insecta > Lepidoptera > Crambidae > Schoenobius > Schoenobius gigantellus. The sequence goes on along the minus strand of OZ012555.1, from coordinate 4,225,125 downwards.
ATTTTTTCTTCATTGATTTTATTCATTATTAAAAATACGAATTATTATGAAAAGTACATGATCGATGTTTTTTTTTTCATATTGAACTCACGGTTATTTATTTTACTATCGAAAATATCCCGAATCGTACGAATAATTGTGATAAATGGGCAATCTTTTAAAAACAGGAGTAAGATGGAATATTTTTTTTTGTAAGGAATCAAATAAAGTAGTACTTGCGGCCGATTCATCGAGACTTTATTATTTTTTTATACAACTAAGTAGGCAATCAAGCAGGCTGCCATTTTTTTATACAAACAACAGGGAAGCTCTTGCTTGGCTTTCATCTCAGCCGATGATAAGTGACGAAAGATGAAAGTGAGCTCAACCTGAACTCCTCAGCAAGTGAGGAACTAGACTGAGGACTGAAGATTGTTACTATGATGGCGACGAATTACTGTCTAATTAGCTCGAATTACTTCGAATTTCGACTATGAAAAAAATACAACATTTTTATTTGTCTTTTAACAACGACATCTAATAGCTAGCTTCACAGTAATGTACCACCGTATTGTTAATCAAGTTTATTAAATTAAAATTATTGTGTGGTTTTATAAAACCATGATGCAACTTTTTTTAGTTCTGAAAAGAAAATTATAAATAATAAAAAAATTATAAAAAAACAAAAATAATTTAAAAACCAAATTAATGTAATAAACAAAAAAGCAATAAAAATAACCAAAAAAATAAAAGTCAAATTTATGAGAAAAAAAACAAGTTACAAGATTCGATAATAATAAAAAAGTCTCGCGTGCGGCGCGGCGGGTGGCGGCGGCGACAGCCCTCTGCCGGTCGGCGCGCCGGCGCGCTACTTAGCGGTAGGTATTTATAACGCTGCATTGCGCGAGTGACGGGGGCCTGGTATAGGCATGTGGTCCAACGTAAATCTCGGAATATGTCGAGTAAATGAGGCATCCCGCGTTCAGGTTTCACGTGTGGCACGCGAACAGTCGAAAAAGTAAAGGATTGCACCTTTTTTTGTAGATTAGCGTTCACCCAGCGTTAGGTGAGGCTTAGAACTAAACTCAAAATTTGAACTTGAACAAGGGCTCGGACTAGGTTTAGAATCAGGGCGGTAATTATAATTAAAATTAGAACTTAGAATTTGAAATAAAATCTGAACCTTGATACTCGCTGACTTACACTATGCTAGTGACATGCCAAGTTTTTTCGTTACAGCATCATTACTATTGATCTAAGACAAACAGAACAAGGACGAAACTTGAGCGGATACTATTCCATTTTAACAAGGCACAGTCATCTAGTCTATAAATGGTCGCCGTCGAGTCACCGGTCTAATTGAGTTCCCTTCTATAAAATGAAACCGTTTGACCTAACGGCTGATTGGGATATTTTTATAAGGAGAAACTTTTAATGTTTACTCAAAATACTGGAAAGTAAGCGATCTGTGACTATACGTGGAATCATTTCAAAATATTTACGGGCCTCTCCAGAGACGATGAGAGGTTGGCCTATTACATCACGCTGCCTGATGTGATGGTTTCATGTTTTCCATATCTCTTCACGGTGCGATTGTAGTTAACTCCCTAGCCCGGCTCTTGTTAGGACACCCAAGGAAAGGAAGGGAGCATTTCTGCACATGTATTCTAAGTATTTCTAAGCGCCGTCACCACACGGACACTATAAACGTGGAATAATTAAAACGAAACCCCAGGGTAATAAAATTGTTAATCTCATTTTATTTTTTTATTTACTTATAAAACGGGTTTATAGATAGGTGTTAAATGCAATAAACAGAGTACAGCCATGATTCGCCATAGGCATGTGAAAAAGTAAATTGAGACATGTTAAAGGCCAGTAAGAAATATTTCTATTTATAAGTACGAGTATGTTGCCTAGACTTGCCTGGCCACATCGTTGCCTATTATGAAATGAAACTAACAGATACACTAAGATCATACTAGAGATAGGATATTGAACTGGTCGTAAAAACTAAATTGATCTTCTTAGCAAACAAAACCTAAAAGAAATCACATGCGATTGAATCATTAGAATTATTAACTGCATGCAATGGTTCTACTACATTTTACCGTTCAGGATCGCACTCATTGATTGCTAATAAACGTTTTATTTGTAAAGTCACTTAATCAGAATAGCTATGCGACGTACTCGTATAGCCACATTGAGTTGCACACACATAGAATATATATTAGAACGTTTATCGTAAAAGGGTGCTTGTGTGTAGGCAGGTTAACAGGAAAGTAAACAAATACTCCAAAATTATGCCAGGTATGCACAAAGAATTTGGTAAAATAGGGTCTCGAAAAATTCTTCGTTTCATGTAAATCTGGTTCACGACATTCCTCTAGTCGGTACCCGTTACATCAATAAATTATACTCGTATTGAATATTAATGAAACTCTACTATCCGAAAAAATCTTACAAAACATTTATCATACTACAAATAATACTTTCAAATGTGTTGAATTCATTTCACATGATTGATTCGATATAACGTAAATAGCTAACATACTGGTACTAATTTATCGAAGGTTCTTTACTATTATTTTACTTGTAGGCTGCTTTAGAATTTGAAAGTTTGTACGTTTTACGCAATAATGCAAAGCCTATTGAAACATGATTTGAAAGCCTAATTTAGAAGTCTATGCGATATCGCAGACAGATGCTAGGGTCTTATATAACTATGTGCATTACTACAAATCGTATCAGTGTGACATATACGGTTTTAGTATAGGCATTTGGATGAAATCAAAAGCAAACTAAACGATGACGGTAAAAAATATACCATTCATTATATTTTACGAACACGAAATATTGTTTATTTTACTTTTAATTAATGACTCTCAGATTGTAGGTTTCTTGGGTTTCTGAGTATAGGTAAGTCTAGTACGTCTTATCAATATCATCCTAAATTGTAAACTCAATAAAAATTTATTCCAATCCAACTACCGTTACAAAGTAAGGTGTATTGCAGCCTAATATAGGAAATGAAGCTAATTACAAACGCCAATAATGACACCTAACGTGCTTACTACTGTCGCAGCAACCGGTTCTAAGGTAAAGAATTTGAGCCTTCGACTCGCACGCTCTACTTGGATCTATGCAATTATGTACCACTCTTGCCTTCTGCATTAATTTATCTATAAAACATTTAAGAAACTAATGAATATGGAAGAGCATAAATGAGTATAGAGGTTGTGAAAGAAAAATTCCGAGGGGTATTCAAATGGGCAAAGCTACTGAGAGCAAGATCTCAAAGAGCAGGGGTACATATTTGCATCTGCAATACAACCAAAACGAAACTTTTGAGAACTCTCGGGTATCGTGTTGTCAATATTACTGTTATTGTATATGCGGTTTTGAGTTCGGTCAATATGCACAAGTTACCGAAAGATGATGAAGGCTTTCAAGATGTAGCGTTAGAGAAGACCTAACCTTTTAAGGACATGATCTGAGGTCGTAATGAAGTAAATTGAAATAATAAAAAGAGAACAAAGGTTACCGATGTTAGAAATTCTAGAATCTGCAAGCTGACATTGTAGTGGGCTTCTCGAGACACACCATGTTTAGTGAAAAGTAGGACTACTAGATCACTCGGTGTACAGTGACATTACAATTATAAATCGAGGTCGAGATAAACTGTGGGTGTACTACTTGAAGCAGATGTTGTTTACAACAAGAAAAAATTGCCGAATGGACCCTCAAAGGTTAAGAACCGCTGTTGCAAAGAGAAACTAAGAGTGGAATCTTGCAACGCACGGTAATAATTGCCATCAGTTCGCACAGAGCCGAGAATAGATTTACTATCGGACGGATCGCACATATCGCAGGTGCCCGAGAACCGGCCGCATGTCGAAAGCGCCTGGGAACTGCGCGCGCGGGCGCAGACAGCTTGCACAAGTGCAATGCGATACGGCGACAGTTTACCGAGAAACTTGATACGTTATTTATAGGTGCAATATACCACTCTGAAATATGAGATTCAATTTTAGCGACAATGTTTTATGACTTTGTGTAGGTTTGGCGTAAAATTTCTCGCTATCCTATGAAAAGAAAATGTAAGCGCAGTCCTTTTTTAATGATGATGTTACACGACAGGGAAGCCCTTCGCTTTCATGTCACCTGATTCAAAGTGACAATAAAGCCGAGAGGAAGAGGCGATTTGCACCTAGATACCTCGACAACAGGGAAACTTGGTAACTTACATATTGTCGCAACACATAAGTACGAGGAACGTTTTTGTTATGGCGAGAAACTTAGGTAAAAGGATGGTGAACAGCTAGCCAGCAGGCAGACGTTTGCGCAAGAGTCTTTTCATAAACAAACGAAACAATCCTTTGTCACTAGGCGAGTACTTTTAACATTGCCTTTCATCATCACAGCTCATATACGTCCCCACCGAGGGGCACGAGCATACCCTAACCTTATAGATTAGGCCTTAGTCAAACCACGCTGGCCCAGTGCGGATTGATTGACTTCACATACACCATTGAATTACTTCGCAGGTGTATGCAGGTTTCCTTGCGATGTTTTCTTTCACCGTAGGAGCGTCAGATAAATGTACATATGAAATTCGTGAAACGACGAAAGACACATTGGTACATGGCAGGATCGATTGCGGGCCTCCCGATTCTACTCGGAGCACAGTTCAGTGCCGAGGCCACAGCGCCACCAGCCGCCAGCAAATTGTCTTTGAGGTGGCGGATTTAAAATACTTGCTTCCGCTATCTTACATCCCGTGGATGACGTAAGTGTCGATTAAAGGAGTTTACCGCACTAAGCACCTATGCGAATTAATCCCCTCTGACCAGTGTGGTGTTTTAGGCTAATTCCTCCTCGAAGCGACCTGTTCCCTGCCGTGAGACTATGGTGTGAAGTGCCACCATTGTGGTGGTTACATAAAAAGTCATCCAGCTTTACAGCGCAGGTCTTATGAAGGAGAAATCATCGGAGGGTTTTTAGCCTTGCTGCCGAATTATTCCTCTTTTAACGTGAGGAAATGTGTTACGCATACCTCGCGGTTAGAAACTCGCGAGGTTATGTCGGAGTCTCCGCTGTTACCGGAAGCAAAGTGCCATCCAGAAACCGCAGTCTCTTATTAGATACAACTAAGTTGGCAAACAAGCAAACTACCTACCTGATGGTAGGTGGTATAAGTCATCTATAGTACATGTTGTAGAGGTGAGATTTCCAACAAATCTGCAACCCTCACAAGAGCCACAGTGTACGATGCCAGCTTGTGCCATATCTTACCTCTCTTTCTCCCTTTGGTAAACGGTCTACTAACGGTCTTCCGGTCTACTAACTAAAACCAAACGATGCCCCTCATATATACCTTGGTGCGAACTGCGAACACCTTCATCACCGTCGCATCTTCCTCGTCATCGGACATGTCTCCTCGACGTATTCTCTACACGCCGAGGAGGACGCATCGCTGCCGGACAAGATCGTAAGAACTCTTACGAACACTTCTACGACCTCTTTGGTTATTAAATCACTCCTGGTATGAATGAATCTAGTACTGTGTTATAAATATAATCACCAAGGCTAGGAGTCAAAAGAAGCCCGTTATTAACTAATGCGATGCCTGTATGAATGTTATAAGCAAACCCAAAATTCTTTCCACATTTTACTGGTAAGCCGATGCTTGTATGAACGTATGAGTTTAATATTCAAAGCAAAATTCTTCCCACATTTTACTAGTTAATTACATTAAGCATTATTCTTGTGCAAAGTTCTACGACCGTGGGAACAGGCGCAATTTGGACTTGCATCCTTTCGCTGTTGTCAATTTCTCGCTTTTGCGAGCCACTGTGTCGTTTCTCGAATAATATAACTTGGGTGCCTTTAAGGCGTGAAGGAATAGGTTCTTAGGTTTGATTTTTGTTCCAATCCAAATCGAGCTAAATGGGAAATCATTTCCCCTGAATCATAAAAAACCTCACTGAAAAAGGTGGTGCGACATTTAGGATAATTAAATTTTTGTGTGTAAAATCTTGTGAATAAAATGAGTTGCGACTACGTAACTAGGTCACCTTATGTGACCTCGCTCGCTCCTCTGACAGTTTTAAAATTGTATCGGTAAATATTACTATTAGTCATCGTACTGTCGTAGATTGTATAAAAGATTAGAACTGTAAACATTGTTTTAACATACATTAAAAAATATTTTTTATAAAAAAGGGTAAGGTTCAATGTAACATGCAATGTACTTAAGAGTGATAAAAAAAATTGCATATTCGTTGTTCCGGTGTACTCCCGCGCACCGGTAAGTAAGCACATCGTTCACATATGCGTCACATGACAGCTCAAAACAAATTGAACTCTACCGCTGCGCATCAACGTAGCATTTCGTTTCACTAACATTGTGGCTATTTTTAATTCTATTACAAAACACTAAAGAATGCAATGTAGCGTTCATACCTACCCATCAATTACGACGGAGGCGTGGATTGGATTGTCCACAATACGCTTTATTTTGCAACGAAATACATATGATGTTTTTATCATCGGCCCGAGCTCGATGAAGCACTGGCGTTTGCGCCCGTCATCGCGATTACTCAAGTCAAGCAACGTACGCCGTGGTATGAACCCTGATGGGTGACCGTAAAATTTGAAATATTCATTACCGATACTGTCCGTACTGTGACGAATATAGAATACATGTGTCGCCACTCCCTTTCTTCCCGTGGATGTCGTAGACGATTAAAAAAGTTTACCGCAATTTTACCTTTGTGAAGTGATGGAAAAATCATATAATTACAAGAGATTGGGGCTACCTCTTATTGTTATGTGACACTCCCTTGCTAATCAGGTATACCCAATTAAAAACTTTCGGGGTGTTCCGTCGGTTCAATCGTGGATGACTTGGGATCTGGGTGACCCAAGTCTCCAGATAACCCTCACGTAACAAAACCCTACATAAACCCGTCTGACCAGCAGGGTGAAGTAGACCAATTCCTGTTCGTCTAAGGACACATACAATAATATACTATGCATTCGGATTTCAAATTAGAAATATCGAATTGGAATTCCGAACTCAGCAAATTCAAACTATGGACCTATCACATTAGGTACGTATAGTATGTAGTTTTCTCTTTTCAGAATTTCCGGTTCGGTATTTGGGAACGGAAAAATGTGGCCGGCCTAAGGAGCGCACATAGCGGTCCATATATGAGGACCCAAGTACTCTAAAAACCGAGAATTATTTAAGTACGTACAGAATCATTTTTATCCATGCCAACTTTTGTTATTTTCAACTTTAGCGGATCAAAACAGAACCTTGTTGACCGTTCAAAGTTCTCGACCTCTCTGCTATTGATTGTTTACTTCCATATATAAATAGAATTTGTATAGCGATAACACTGACACTGTTGACTGATTACTTATCAGGGTGCGAGAGGAAGATTTATTTGGAAACACGAGTGGGTTTGTTTCGTTAGGGAATTTCAACTCGTAAATAGGACCTAGCCTTTTTTGTGACGGGGGAAACTGCTACGATGCCAAGGGGCTAATTTGACGAGACCGCCCTCTTGGGTATGCCGTAGGACTGTGCCCTTTGATCTTGTAACTCAAATCTATCGCGAACGCTCTCAATTTAGACAATCGCAGCACGTCCATCACTGTTTTATAAAAAGAGGTCCCCTAAGAGTCTTATGTTGACGGCGCCATGGCTGTCAAATTAAAGGCAATCGTGACAGATTTTTTCTTAGACAATAGCCCCCCTGGTCCATCAGCGGCTATTCCGCTGGTGTCCCAATACGCGGCTAAACCACCCAAGCAGGCAAGCTCGCCAGAGCTCGCACGCCATACAAACGACAACGCGGGAGAATCGTTCAGCGGTTTCGTTACTACAGTTCCGAGGCGGAGGTGTGCTACCGGCATAAAGTAGAGTTAGTAGAGTATACCACAGACGTATAAAGGGAAGCAGACTTAACATAATTTTACTCACACATTTGTCATAAGTAATGTATATCGTTTTTACTTTCACTCCAAAGTAACATGATATATCGCTATTTCTGTTTTTCGTCTATGGCTATACTAGCGCACTCATAAACATTTCCGAAGCCGTGGCAGACGCCATGTTGACCTTTGTCAAAATAAGAGACAAATGGCGTCGTGACATTGTGTTATAATGTTTTGTTTTGTCATTATAAATAAAAATAACTGCTAATCGGACAAGAACAATGTAAAGTGCTGTGCCCCGAAGTGTTCTCACGCATCATATAATAAAACTCCAGAAATTACAATAATATTAATATTGTTTGTGTGTGAGTAATGTTTACATGTGTGGTAAAGTTGCCACGCATTTTTAAATGATACGTTTAGTCTGCTTCCCTTTATACGTCTGTGGAGTAAACATATTTTTGTAACTTTAACAGTACTTATATATCTTTTTGTACTCGAGTGAACTTACGTTCGGGATCTGGAAGGCCAATCCACCGAACGCACCCTGGAACTCGGGCCTCACCTAGCTTAGAGCAAGGTTAAAACATTATTCATTTCGAAAAGAGAGCATGATTTCTTCATGTCTAAATAAACAAAGAAATAAAAATGTATAATTATTATTATATTATTAATATGAGTGTAAAGACATGTAAAGATAAGAAGCCATTACTTTTTACGCTGAACGCGTTTATCATAGCTAAGGGGTATTTCCCTTAGCTATGATAAAACAGAAATGATTTAACAAATTTATTCATTTACTTAACTTAATCTTTATTATACAACAACATAGGTACTCTCTATCAGTCAACCAGTAAAACGTGGAAAACATTTTTGACGGTGTATGAGTTAAAGAAAAATGGCGTAAATTGTTTAAATGCATGGAAACAATTGTACGTAAAACAATGTATTAAATTTAAAAAATACTAATAGCTACACCGATGGTTAGTTTGTTGTAAAGAAATCCTTATGGAGGTTTATATTACCCCTCCCTCTGCCTCATTCTCCGTACGCGGGCAAACACGCACACAATACACACATTTATTTTTTTACAAACATTTTATTTTCTTACTGATTTTGTAATTTGAAACATGTTAAAAATTGCAATTCATTGAATTTTTTTTTACGTATAAAACATCTTATACAATAAATATATTATTATAATATTGAGAAATAACGCTGTTAAAACGTAAAGGGCTTTTTCGTGCTCACTGTAGTTTTAATATTGTTCTAAATGATCGTGGTAGGGGACTTCCCAGGCGAACCCAATTCTGAGGTCTCGCTAATGAAGAAGATAGGCCCACTGCGATAGATATTTGTCCAAAGATAAAGTAATATGTGTCAGACCTAAAATGTCAGAAGTACATTTTTTTATCTCGACGTGTTTGTTTTGCCAACGGAATCGTAAAATTCCATTGCGCTGTTTATTAAGGGATACCCACCTTATACGTGTTAACCGGGTTACAAAATGAAACAAACACCTTGTTAAAATAATACAACGTTGTGTTTGTGAAGAATTAATAATAAAAAATAGCGTTGGTGAAAAGTTCGTTAACACAAAAAGAGTTTCTCTATGCCTGTTCTTACAGCATATTGAGGCGTTTTCGACAACATCACTAAGGATCAAGATTGATATAGGTTATCTAAAAGCAATCCTATTGAAGTGCTATCCAAACACGATAATTTCATTAAGATTAACAGAATAGAGGCACAGAATTGTAAAAGCCGTTGACCTATGTAAAAAGCACCATAGGTATGTTACAGAGGCAAACCCTCATGTCTAGTGATTGCACTAAAACAAAGTAGAATCCCAACTGTCAGGCAACGAAAACTGGTGTGAAAATTATCACGACTATATTGGGGTAATAAATGCTATTACAAAGGGTAATATTTTTTTTAATAAAAAGGCACAATTTATAGGCAGTGCACCCGCAGCCTCGCCCAGGTTTTTTTCTTTTATCCGTGGGATTTTTTCCCAATGGAAATTCAATATTTTCCTGTAGTGAAAACAATTCAAAGTATAAGCTATTAAAAATAGCCCTGTGAAATACGTTGGTATGACTTTTCTAAATCAGCTTGACGACTATTGTCGCTTTAACCCACACGTCCCATCTCATCCCATCCACCCCACAATACGTCCCAGTGCTGGTCACGGGTCTCTACTCACGGGCACGAGGAAAAATTAGCTACGCTAACACCAGGCTGGTCAAATGGGATATTCTGGGTTTTGCTTCGAAATTTCCTTTTCTCCATAGAGGTGTAACTGCGGTAAATTCCTTAGTCGGCTCTCACCGCATCCACGGGAAGAATGGAGATGACGATACATCCCTATTTCCCTACTTATTTTAGATGCGAAAGTAGCTCTGTGAGTCTTTCTGTCTGTTACGATTTCACGCGTAAGCCGCTGCTGAACCAATTATAAATCAAATTTGATATAAGGACAGTCCTGAGACGGACAGGCTACTTTAAATCCTGAAATTTAAGGCGTTCCCTAAGTAATGAGAGAATTCCCTTTTTTTTTTCGGGGGGAAATGCGTAACCGCACCGTACCCGCCGTTGGCTAGACGGCGAGCGTGTGTGGGGCTCTCTCGGCAGAGTGCCAAGCCTACCCACTAAAACCCCCCGGTGTTCTTCCTGCCCTTATGGGCGCGCTAGGTAAGGTCCACACTGCGACTCCACTACCAGGTAACGCGCGAGTTCCCTGGGTAACGCGTTTTTAACCGATCTTACGTATCTAAGTATGTCACCATAATAACAACGATAATAACATTTTTGAGTTCGGACAATTGGAGGTAAGAAAACCAGTTTCTCAGTTGTTGAGGAGTCCAGATGAAGCTCGCATCCACCTTCAGCCTTATCATAACTTACCAGGTGATACGAAGGCCAAAAGCTTAGCTGTCATATATATTCAAATTCAAATTCAAATTCAATATCTTTTATTCAAATTGGATTGTTACAATCTCTTTTGAACGTCAAAGCAGCTACGCCATTGGTTCACAAGTCTACGGCGGGAGACCTTGTACTGGAAAGAACCAGCAAGAAAACCAGCAAGGGCTATTTTTTTCTCCCTGTATTGTTACAGAGTCGTCAATTGGAAGCTGACCTCACAGCAGAAGTTTGAGCTCAACTTCCATTACAAGATTAGATGTGTCAGTTCTCTTCTTACTACTTATTACCAAAAATAATATTTGTTTAAACAAATGGTTATACATAACAAGACGATTCAATATCTGAAAAATTAACACCAGGCATTGGCATCATTCAAATAATCGTTGACTTTATAATATCCTTTACTCATAAAGAGTCTTTTTTACATGCGCTTTATACTTATGAAAAGGCAAGTCGGTAACACTTTGTGGAAGCTTATTATAAAAGGTTATACATTTCCCCATAAACGAGCCTCTAGTTTTTTGAAGCCTGAATGTTGGAACGGCAAGTTTATTTTTGTATCTTGTGTTTAGATGATGAATTTGGAAATTGGTTTCAAATGTATTATAATTCTTATAGACATAAATCAAATTTTCATAAATGTACTGTCCTGCTAAAGTCAATATATTAATTTCTCTAAATAAGTCCCTTAAAGAATCTCTTGCTCGTAAATTATAAATAGCGCGAACCGCTCTTTTTTGAAGTACAATATAAATAAAAATCTCACAACACAACTGCAATCATGCAGACGAAGGCGCGGGTGACAGCTACTTAGTCAAATTGACTATGATTCATACATCTTCCTACAGTGCAGTCGAGTGAAAGCATGGCAGATAAACAAAAAGGCAGTATCCGCGGTGACACTGGTCGGACACGCGTCTGCACGATCAGGAAGAGAAAATTCAGCCAATCGTTTATATTTGGCGTCTTTAATAGCAGTCTACATTGTTAAACGGTGGCAGTGTTAAGGACCGAGATGCATTTGATTACATTGCCACCGTTTAACTCACGTGGCCTTTTGCTTTTCTGAAAATATTATTTTAAGAAGTTTAATTTGTTTTATTTATTTTCAATTGCGCTTATAAGAAAAGCGCGATGGGCAACGCAAGCTATACAGTCCGTAAGAATTCTTTGATGTATTCTATTAATTGCTTGCTATACATTCTTAATTTTATTAGTAAAAAAGCTACTATAGTTCGTCGACAAACCGTATATCGAAATAAAATCTTTCGAACTAACGTTCGTCGGCATAAATTCATTCGCATCTAAGAACTTTCGAACGAAATATTTATAGAACTATGATTCATCGAACAAATGAAATTCGAAATCATGACCCCAAGACCCTCCAAAAATTGCGTCACACGTCATGGATCGACGAAGTGCGACATTATGTGACACAGGGTGGGAGGGGTCCTGAAATGAATGTGACCTAATTTTTGGAGGTCCCCTTAAACGGCAGGTTTCATTATTCTACTCGTATCTGTGGATTTGGTAACTAGAGATAGTATTTGACATTAGCTAATTACAAAATACGTCAAAATTCTATCTTCAGTAAATAAATCCACAGATAGATATAGGTTTATTATATCAGGCTCATATGAGTTGATGCACATAGTTCTTACATAATTACTTTAGCTTCGACAACTCCGATATAATACCATACGGGTATTATTAATTTTATACAAGCAGTCGCAGGTGTCGAATTTCGCTTTTTTTCCACATCGGAGAAAAGGTTGCCCTTCATTATCTGGTGATTAGTAATCATAATCCGCGAAATTAGATTACGAAGTGCTATCGAAACACACACAAAACATAAATAAGCTGATATAACATGTCAATTAGAATGACTGATTTAAAAAAATGTCTACTAAAACAAAATTACAAAAAGATATAGACTTGCTGCTAGCAGATAGCTCAATCCATCCACCTAAGCGGTTAGTTAGGAAAATTATTCCTAACAGACCACCTAATGTCCGCCTACTCGTTATTTAGGTAGTCTCCAATGCAAAAGCATAGAAATATACAGAAATATGCAGAAACCAATCAACAACAGTAAAAATGAAAGATATTGTGAACACGATACTAAATAGGGAAGTGTAGAATTATTCCTTTATCGAACAAGTACCTCCTGAACATTGACTAATGTTCGCAAACGCTCTACATTCTATTCAAACCTGGATCGGTTTGAATCTAGAGACTTTTTCACTGACCGCCTAATAAATAGACTAGTTAAGGCCTTGGCCGGTTAAGCAAGTGACTTTACAAAGGTCAGACACTTATTATACTGTCATAAGGCCTTTTTCACCATTTAAAGACATATACGATTTCAATTATTATCTAAATGCTGACTAAGCGACGACGTGGCAAACGCCACCCTTGTTCCGGCGAGGTCGCTGTGGCGCCTTGCATGACCAGCCGGCCTACCATGATGGCTTAAAACAATGTCAAACTTTCAATCAAAGCAGGATGGGGCAATAAGCTACTATAGCGTTGTCACCGTTTACACATTGCTTGACCTTTGTCTGAGCGCTCGTAGTAAAGCCCCAGGCGATGTATCAGCCCGCGAACTGCCAACTGCGCCAGACAATCAACCCATTAAGGACGTAACGAGATATTCGACAAACATGTAGAAAGCGATGTGGATAAATCTTTAAATATCGCCACGCCGCTGCTGCCAAATACCGTTCCCCGTCACGGAATGCGTTCAACACCAAATCTGCATACGAATACTGTTACTTCTCATTTATTGGGACTGCCTCATTAATCTTTATACCCTATCTACTACACTGTTCGTGAGTATGATGCATGGTCGTCAACATAGTCATACTGGCATATAAATTTTTCGCCGCGACAACTTGACTACGTATAGGGTTACCATTTGACCGGATAAATCTGGTCTACACCGGATTTTAGGAGTTCAGACCGGACTCCGCCCGGATTTTATTTAAACCGGATTTATTATTCTTGCCACACAGCTGCGTGCATGCTCTTTTCGCCGCACGTAGGCAATACAACTGACTGATGGAAACAAATGCATCGTGCACAAATATAATGTCCAAAAATATATTTAAGTTAACAAACCATGTTATTTGCCTTATATTACCACAAGACCGGACTTTTTTTAAACAAATCAGGATTTTTTACTGGTTACATCTGGCTTATCTTTTTTAAGCCCTGGTAACCCTAGCTGCGTAAGGGCCGATATAATTAAGTTCAATGTAGCAAGCTAAGGTCTAAATTAAAGACCATCAGAAAGATATTGCTTCTAGCGATAAGAACGCCTTTGCCCTAAATAATATTACGATCTGTTCCCATATACTGTTTTTATATTGTGATGGGAGTGCAATAAAATCTATCTATATCTAAGCCCAATTAATGGTTATGTATATTGATTGTAAGAGATTTCAGTCGGTTTGAAGTTGAAGCAAGCTTTTTATATCTGGCAAAGGTGTTGCAATGCTGCGCTAGAGTAAAAAAGCCAGTATAACCTTTATAAACATTGAAAGCGAACTATGCTTATGAATAATACACGTATAATCTACGATGTACAACCTAATAGCCGAATGCATTATCTCCATAGGAAAACAATGACACGTCAAAATATTGACGGTTCGCTCGTCAAAATAGAAGCTGAAGAGATAACGCGTGGACCGACCGATGGCATTAGTGGGTTAGATAACGGACACGCTTCTGCTCGTTTCATAATAACCAACCGATATTTCTTTTCATTATTTATTGGCCATTGTGCGAACTGTAATTATGACGGCGACCATTTGCGCAATATTAATAAACAGAGGCATGTTTGATCAGGAGTAGGTACTCGTAGGTACGTCGCGTTGAACTGATTGGTAGGTAATCGACCATATTAATACAATGAATCATTTGTACAACTAATCAATTGTTTTACATAACACTAAATAGAGGAAAGAAATGATTGCGAAACACCTGTTAAATATGATGCATTCAAAGTGTGCAATTTACAAATATGTGACGAGTTTACTTGGCGGCGAGTTAACAATGTACGCCATTTTTACTACTACGAGTATGCTCACTTCCTACTTACTATTTCTAAATTCATGAAATGCTCTTCGTCTTTAATTTCGCTTTACACTGAGTAATGAAATCCTATAAGTTACATAAACTATAAGTTAGCCGGAGTCTCTTGAGATCTACTCATTCAAGAGTTGTAGCGTAACAAATAAAAAAGTCCTTATAAAAGTGTTGTACTTTTGCAGATCAATCATTATATTTACAAATGTAATTAAATAAGCAAATTGTTAACTACTTTTAAGATACGTATAAAGACAGTTCAGATATTTTTATCTTCAATTAAACTAACACTTGTTGCAAAAAGTGACACCAACAATGACAATTCAATAATGAAAAAAAAGCACAAACATACAAAGTAAGCGTACGGTGCGGAGAGACGTTGATGAATAACAATGCACTATTTTAATTAATTCATTAGTTTACGGAAGTCAACACACCAAAATAACACCTGCACTCATTAACTCGCGTCTCCTATTGTTTGTGCCAAATCGATCCTGCTTCGCGAACCGAAATGGCCGGACAGGATGCCAGAGAGAAATGCGACAGGACTTATCAATTAATTAAGGATTAGATAGGTACTTGTTTGTTCTAAGAGATTGGCGTTTAATATATTGAACGCACAGAGTAATGTTTCAAAACATGTTATTGAAGTCGCTTTTAGTTTTAATTTAAGTATATCAACTATTTATAACTGTGTTCGAGAGTTTCAGATCACAGATATCACAGTAGGTACTCATGATAACATATCAATAAACGTGAAATGGATGCAGATACGATATTGGGATTAATAGTTATACCAGAATTTTAACGATATTTTTAGGCTGAATAGAAATGCAGAATAATATCATGAAAAATTGTCATTACTTGTTGAATATGCTGTAATTATATCTAAACTAGAATATCCAACGTTCCTACGGTAAAGGGGACCATCGAAAGGCACCCTCAGATTATACTATTTGTAAGGCAATAATTTGGTCAGCTCCGGCAGTCTCCAGAAACTTATTAATTTAATGTTTAACACTTAAATAAAATACAAAATTATACACACGAAATGCGTTTAATAGGTAATAAGCGATTGTGACTAAATTTAATGAAAATATCCAAAGATTTCCAAGCCTAATAGGCACGGCTTTCTGCTCACATAATAGCTCACAACAAGCTGAACAATGCAGTTGTCCCTGTCCCGTACAATAAACAGGTATTAATAGATAAAACAAACACAATAAGTAAATAAACAAATAAAAACAAAAACAATAAATCCATCAACAAGGTAAGTGCTGATGTACGATCCAATGGCGCCGCCGCAGTAGCAGTAACAGTATTTACATGTACGAGTATAACCATGATGCATTCTGGGAACGCGTAAAGTGTTTGATTAAATCATCTTGGCCATCTAGAAACTAATCAGTCCACTTAATGTGCGGAACTGAATAACCACAGACCGTAATACATTAAACATAGACGATTCTAGACTAATTTAATAAGTGCACCACCATAATGGAATTTTGTTTCAAATTATGCCAATTTAGTCAACGTAAGTTTGCTTAGGTATTAAACAATCTTTTTACAAAATGCAATATTTTTAATCATTTATGTGTGAGCACAGTTCTAAATATTTCTTTATAAATGAAGTCTGTTCAATACAGATGCATGGCAATAGTATTACCATACCGTGGCAGAAGTGTTTCATACGTTTTGACAAAGATGACAAGGCGACGCAATAGGTTCTCTCTGTTGATTTGTGATATTATTTCCTGGGTGAATATAGTAAATTGTTGACTGAGCATTGTTGGACGTTAATGTTCTTTTGCCTTTATGTCAATGATACGAGTGATACTCTATAAGAGGGAACGAGTACCAACGCTTTTTTATAATATTTTACACATCAAGAAAATTACGTCACACGTCGAGGGAAGGGGATCGACGAAGTGTGACACTGTGTAACAAGGGTTGAGAGGGGTCCAAAGCTTTGTGAAAATGAAAAACTTTAAAATCGTAAAATGTGTCACATCACACTAGGGAGGGGAGTCTCACAAATGTGACCAGCTGTGATAAGGACACTTATGTTCTCGTGTAGTAAAATGCTGTTTTTAATATAGATATTTACACGTGCCTATGAAGGAATAAACTTTTAATTACTTAATTACTACTGATACCTCTAAGTCATTGCGACAGAATTAACGTCAAAAACCTTTCAATCGATCTTCCACGAGTTAGTAATCTATTCTAGAGCATAATGTTATTATTGATTTCGAACAATTATGTGTGTGAATATCAAATAATAGAAGATGGAAATTTACAATGTGTCGTCAATAGATAAATGAATGACGAAAAGGAAGTTATAATAATATTTACTCTTACTTATATCACAAATATGAATGCGTTCGTTTGTTTGTCAACGGATTGTAGGGAAGTAATGATACTGATTTCACCAAAGATTTAATACAGCATTTGAAACATTTTACTTATATTCCGGTAACACTAACATTTTGGGATGGCGTAAAATATCGTTGCAAAAGGTCCAGGAAGTAAGTACAAACAGACGCTTATATGGAGAAGACGATAATCTGCAAACAAGCTTCCGATGAGGTTGAGGCTATTAATAAATCATGAGTTGCAAGAAACTGCACGCTGCATTTACGTATGGCTTTATTCGAAGAAGTCACTAAGCACAAAACATGAAAACATACCATAACTGCATTTCCTTAATAAATTTAAAGAAGTTTATCAATTTTTACACATTTAATAGAGAATTAAGGGTATGATCTCTCGTCAATTTTCATTTTTATGACGTCACGCTCGGCACACACGTCAATACAATACACAGCATGGGTGTTGATGTTGATATTGTTTATTGTGTTTATTGCATAATTTGTGCAACAACACCCACGTCAGACCAAGCGGCAGTAAAAAATAAATAGAGAAGAAGATCGTTTCAATTTCAATCGAATAAAGTTCAAAGCTGTGTAGCTGGTACCACCAGACATATAAACAAACTCAGTGCCAGAATATTTGACCACACGTGATGTTTAGAGTGCAATTGAAGTGTGCGATTAAATAACTTTTTGTTCTGTTATCGATGCGCAAACAATTACGCTTTATTACATTAAAAATTAAAGAAATCCTTATCTACCAGATACGGTAGATTACTATAATATAAGAAAACGATATTATAAAGAGAATTGTAATAGGAACCAGGTTCATGATCATCAAGGAACCAGAATCATGACTGGAAGACAACATTCGTAAATAGAAGACCAAATATGACCACTGAAAATATCTAATTTTCTCCCTTTGAAATTCAAGAAGTCAGCGTGGATTTTAAGTAATTAAATACCTTCACAACTGTACATGACAAAGAAATCCCTTTGCGTCAGAAATACCGCTAATCACTACCATTGATGGTAATTAAGAAAATACAATACTTATACATATTTTGTTCCTATCTTGTAAATTCGCATTGTGCTATAAGTACCACAAAAGTGCGTCAGTTTCGAGAAATTGTTTCCTCCACTCTACCTTATTTATAACAGGAAAGAAACAATTCATATTAAAATGTGATACTATGTTACTGCGGGTGTCTATGACAATTTATTTGTGAAAATAGCTTTCCGCCCATAGCTTCACCCGCGTTTATTTCGTTTTCCCCGTACGAAAACTATATTTTCCAGTAGTAAAAACCATTTAAACTATAAAGTAAATGCTTTTAAAGAAGTCCTGCTAAAATACGTTAGGTACATAGTTGTTAGTGTGATACTTAAACAAAAAACAAATTTTTAACCCCTAATTTATTCCCTCAGAATTCGATTTTTCAAAAACGCATAAACACATCGCCACTCATTTCTAATTATCAGCTTAAATATAAAAATTGATGTTCACAGATTAAAAAATTGAGGACTTCCATACAAACTTGCAACACGCCCTTCACCCCCCTGATGGCCTGATGGTTGCATTTGGTAAAATCGGTTTTTACCTGATATGTCTTATCCAGCAACTACCTTCCTCCCTTCATGTTCATAGGATAAATAGTTTGCGTTTGTTAAATGTTAAAAGTGACTTTTCGCATTTATATAAAAGATGAAACCTTTAAGAACAACGACCGAAGAAATTACCTTGATGCTGAACAGAAAAAAGAATACAATGTAATAGAAATAGCTTTCAAAGGTTAGCTGCCACTATCGTACCTTAGTTTGTCGCCATGATGACAATGTTAATAACATTGTATTCCGACAATAAAGAGGTAAAATAGCCAGTTCGATGTCGAGTCCAGGTGAAGGTCGCTTACATCTTCGGCCTTATTGTAACTCACTATTAGGTGAGAGCAAGGGGTCAAGAGCTTCACTGTTGTAAGGAAAAGTGAGTTTAATTTAATACTGTTCATATTTTAAATTGATATCGATTAATACGACAGTGTACTCCTAAATATGTAGTCTTTTCATGTATTCTGTTTGAAATTTATCTACATTTAAGTACTAGAGCTTGGACGATACTCACAAATCCTGTCTTACAAGTGCTTTAGTTCAGTCCGTATCATCCATCATCATCAACAGCTCATATACGTCCCTACCGAGGGGCTCGAGCCTACCCTAATTTAGAGCGGATATGCCTTAGTAAACCCCGCTGGCCAAATGCGGGTTGGTCGACTTCACACACAACCTGTAAAGAAATTCTTTCTTCACAGGTGTGTGCAGGTTTCCTTACGATGTTTTCCTTCACCGTAAAAGCGTCACTTAAACGTACATATGAATTCAAAATTTGAAAACACATTGGTACGTGGCGGGGTTCGAACCGCTACCTCCCGATTGGAAGGCGACGGCTTTACGCAATACGCTATCGACGCTTCAGTTCAGTGTATGCAATTTAACAAAACATTTTCCCCGACCCGGCTAGAGCCGCCTGGTGACTCTCCGACAGCGGGATACCTTATCGGTGATGCCTGGCCGACAGAAATCCACCAGGTTAGGTTCGTCAACAAGGCTTGAAAATCCACCAAAGTTCTCGCCGTCTTATAAATTATTAAGGCGACTAACAGAGCAAAATTACAAAAAAAAAATATTTCTTAAGAATTTTTTTATAGACACGTCATTCTTCAATATAGTCAATGTGGTCTGGAATATGTCCACCGATGTTGATACCGTAATTTATAATAACTGATTTACTTGACACGCAACTGAACGTATATTCATGACGATAGTGGGTAAACGGACGATATTACAATCAGGAAAAACAATTAAGGATAATACCTAGATAGCTGCGCCTCGAATCGAATACAAATAAGTGAAATTGCTCGGAAAAGTACCGGGCGTGCATTATTGTAGAGATAATACATAGACGTTCACTTGAATCCAATATGAACTGAACTAGATATAAAAAGTAGTTTATATACTGAATTACTGACAACAAAGTTGGCAAATAAAAAGACTGCCCACGTGATGGTAAGTGGCTACAGTCGCCTATATAGTACATGTGATTCTTGCAAGAATTGCAAATCTACAATCCCTTCAATACAAGCCCCCTAGTTAGAAAAGATGTTTTTGGATAATCGCTATCGCAATCGCCAAATGGACGACGTATCAGATTTGACAATTGCACTCGTGGCTAGGCGACGGCGATCTCGCGCCCACTCATAACCAGAAACTCATAACTGTAATATAATATGGCGACTCATAAGGGTACTCATTACTCAAGTCAGTTATGAATCATAACTGACTTGAGTACCCATTCATAACCATGGTGATGAAATATATTTTAAAATTATAAAATATTAAATTTCAAGGAGTAACTCATAACCGAACGTAAAAAAAAACAAATACCTGAACTTTGAAGTACATTTGAGACCAATAGTGCTTGCTTACTATTTTTTAAAGTAGGTACTCTTTGCTTCTTTATTTAATACTAGCTGTGCCCGCGAACTACGTTTCGCCTTAATTTATTTTTTCCCGACATCTTCAACAAATATCGTTAATGTACACAGAAATAAATACAAAAACTTAACAAACTATATACTAAAACCTTCCTCGAGAATCACGCTATCGAGTGGTGAACACCGCTTGAAAATCGGTGCAGTAGTTTTTGAGTTTATCGCGAACAGACAGACAGACAGACGCGGCGGGGGACATTGTTTTATAATATGTAAGGACTACAAATAAATATTTAGTTACAGTACAAAGCCACAGTCTTGACTGCCCATTTCAAGATGCAATACAAATCACCTGTATTTTTTTAGCGACAGCGATTATCGAAATGGTCTTATCTAACGGCTCAGGACACCAATGTATGTTGCAGACTTGTAGTCCAGTAGTGGGACGGTGTTTTTAACGCAAAAGTTATGATAATTCTAAAGTTGTTTATTTTGACATATATCGTCAGGGACATGTTTATAGACACTTTTGCAACTTTTTAGAACTTTTCTACATCGGCGTTAGGTATTATTTAGGTATTTGCAACATCTCTTAATAAAATCAGCAATATAAAATTTAAGTGCAATATTTTGATTTCATCTGCCATTATACGTTAGCAGCTGTATATTTTATAGTTTTTAGAAATTTTAGATACTTGCTATACTGTTAGGTAAAAAATTGTTACTTATTTTAGCGATATTGAATTTAAGTTTCTAAAATTCATTGAATACGCTGTAAGACTATATAAAAATGTTGTAATAAAAATATTAGAAAAATAAAGTTTCAGCTTTCTTTGTAAATTACATTTTATGTCGCAGTGAGCCTAATACTGTATTAAAGTTATTAAAGATGAGTTGACTATTCTATGCCAACGCGTAAAGCTTTAATCCAAAAAATTAGAAAATTTTGTTATAGGTTTTAGAAGAAAACAAAGAATGTATAAAAGCGCGCAATTTTCTAATAATTGCGGACAGGCGGCTAGGTTAACCCAGCGCGAGCCTCGCGCTCGTCGCGTACCTACTCGTGTGTCCGTTCTCGATTACTTCCAGGTTTGCAGAAAATCTACTCACGCACGAGACGGTTACTTTATTGCAGGGTAGTACAGTTGATAATTGCATAGCTTCTAATGTCGCTTACGCGCTGTGATCGAAAGAAAACGTTACTTTTCAATACGTTTTATCCATTTTTGGAAAACTGGATTTCAAAATTATAAAATGTGTTTTTACATTTTCAGTCATATATTATTATGTATATATACATATTTTCTAATTCACTGCTGTTTTAAAATAATGGACAGAGTGATTTTTGTATCGAGTGAAATATTATTAATCATGTTTATGTCTTTAAAAATGTTTAGATAATACGTTCAAAAATATTATATACTAATGTTTGTTTGCTTGAACGCGCTAATCTCAGGAACTACTGGTCTGATTTGAGAAATTCTTTCAGTGTTAGATAGCCCATTTATCGAGGAAGGCTATAGGCTATATATCATCACGCTAAGACCAATAGGAGCGGAGCACCAATGAAGAATGTTTAAAAATCGGGGGGATTTTTTTCCTTTTGAGAGCTTTCGCAAAAATCATGTATGACAGAATTGTTCCCCTTAAAAAGTTCTAAAAAAAGTCCGCGACAGCATATGTCTATCTTTTAAGGTTAGCTCACTATAACCTTTTTTATGCTAAACAAATTTGTTCTAAAATAATGCATTATTTGCGAAGGTATTTTTATAAACGTGATATTAATCCTTATCCAAATAAATACGTTATTCATCACAAGTATTTAATTTAAAACAAAATTGCCCTTTACATCATTCGATTTAAATGAATATCTTAGGAGATATCGCAGTTTTAAAATAACATCACAGCAAAATAATGATCGAGTACTGCGCGCACAATGTGCAACGCAAAGCCGGCGGACAGTCATGAGGGGGAAGGGCGGTGGCCCCAGTTAGCTATCTACTTCTGCCGGAAGAAAACAAAACTAAAAATATAGTGTACGCAGAAGTACTTTAAAATAACATAAGTTTGTTTTTTTTTTTGAGAATAACCTTTTTTTTTCTCGGGGGGAAATGCGTAACCGCACCGTACCCGCCGTTGGCTAGACGGTATTTTTGAGAATAACCTACAATCTACATGATATAAGATTATAAGACCCAGTACTTACTCACTCACCTATATAAACGAAGTCGCGGGTTAAAGTTAGCGTTAGCCCAAAGTAACTATTCCACGCGGACGAAGTCGCGGGCGGAAGCTAGTCATATATATGAATTTCAGAACTCTATGTTTTATATTTGTGGCGGTAATCAAATCAAAAACGAAATTGTTCGAAAACGGGAAAGTAGCTACGCGCTGCAGTCGCTGCACTGATATTAGTCTTAATCAGTAATAAAGCATACGATTTTTATATGGGGTAAAAAAGAGATGTCTTATTTATGGACTTCATCTTGGAAAAGTAAGTAAAAAGGCGTGCGATTTCGAGCGCTTGGTATCCCCCAGTCAGTTAGGTGAGAGAAATGACAGGGCGAAGAATCTCTTGCATGAAAGACTAAAAATTTATTTGCACCGAAACTTGTAGACCGTAAAATTTAATCTGGAGCCATATTAGTAATAAATTATTTCTTGACCCTGCCGAGATTAGCCGCCGTGATGAGAAGTCAGTTATCGAATCTTATAACTAACTTGTGCTTTTCGTGTAATGAAACAGCCAACGGAATATTCAAGAAGGAGCAAATTAAATTCTCTATTCTAGACAGAATGACAATATGCACAAAATACAATTATATGATGTAGTAAGTCATCATACAAGATTCAAAAACAAAACAAACTGTGAAGAAACTTCTTATAACAATAAAATATAAATGGAAATTCCACATTTGACGTCACGCAGCATGTCGGATCTCTCTGTCCTACCGGTAATTTAAAACCTTAATAACTTTCTTGCTTTTAATGTTATAAAATAACTGAACTAAGTTATTTTTAATAGAATTAAAAATTCAATATGCATCTTCCTATTGTGGTAGCATGGAGCCATCGCGGGCCAGCCGTATCGCTATACCCTTTGTACCTAAGAGGGGAAACGGTGGATACTTATTATGCCCTAACCACCCGGGCGGAAAGAGTGGTGCTCCAAAGTCAATTAGCTCAAGAGGGAGAGGCCAGTTCAATTCATCAATATTTATATCTCGAATAAGGCCCTATCTCTTTCTCCATTCTATGATGTAAAGGCCCACAGGTATTCACAAGCGAGCGCTTCTAACTCAAGTTCCAAAATCGTTTAGATTGCTTAGACTACTATAGCAGTTCGCCTTCAGGACCAAAACTGGCAACCAATACGACTTCAGCGAGTTTTAGAGACATGGCGACGTAATATCGCCGAAACTGTTTACAGCTGCGTTAGAGGATGTATTTCAGCTTTTTTAGGTACTAGAGAGGGCTCGGCTTCTACATGACTCACCTTCGTTTCACTAATGGTATTGTAGTTATAACTGAGACCATGGAAGATCTAGGCACAATTCCTGAAGACCTCTGTAGAGTTACCCAAAAAGTCGATCTTAAAGTGAACTTGGACAAGACTAGAATCATGTCGAATTCCCACGTACTCGTAGTTCCCACTCCTGTAAATATTGGAGGTTCTACGGTGAAAGTTGTTGACGAATATGTTTACCTGGAGCAATAGTCTAGCTCGGTAAGTTAAACTTCCAGAAAGAGATTAATCGACGAATCCAATTTGGCTGGGCAGCGTTCGAAAAGCTACAGCTACGCAGTATATTTTCGAACAATCTACCTAGATTGTTCCTCTCAATACTTGCGTGTTCATCTGCCAGTGATGATGTACGGACCTGAGACGTGGTCTCTTACAAAGGACCTCAAAAGAAAACTTATGGTCAGTCAAAGAGGAATGGAGTGAGCTGTGCTCGGGTTTTCTTTACTTTGTCAAAACAGAATGATGGGAACCGCAGGAAAATGAAAGCCAAATGCCTTAAGTAGCAGTGGTCAGTGGCCGTTGGGGTGGAAAGGTCCTCTAGTGGCGGCCGCATGCCAGGAGACAGCGTTGGTGGGCACTTCACAAGGTGGGACTGAACATCTGGTAAAGTTTGCGAGAAACCGCTGGATACGAGAAACGCAGTACCGATTCGATTTGGAGATCTTCGGGGAGGCAATCGTATGTCCAACAGAGAGCGTCTCTTAGCTTAAATGATGATGATGAAGTATTCACAAGGTCCCTAACCACGCGTTTCTTCCCCATATTAGGTTTTAATTAAGCCAGATGAAACGTTCATTTATAACAAATGCAGTGCAAGTCTCCTAGGATAAGTGCACTTCCTGACTTGAGGGTACCGGGTACTCTTCTAGACACTTGTTCAGCAATATACTGGTGAAATCTATCTCATTTTTTCCTTCCTTCCTTCTTCCTTAACCACTTCGATGGCCACTTCGTCTTCGCCAGAAGCTTTAACATTCTTCATTTACTAAGAGCTGTTCTGATTTCAGAGTTCTTTGGTATACTTTAGAACTTAAGTATACTTGAAGCTTTGGAGTTCAAGAAGAACTACAAAGTTTAGATTCCTAACAGAGATGAATTAGATAAGGAAATCCCTGATCCCTTTAGGAAAACTAACTAGGTATGGTACACTGACGGCTCCAGAAGAGAAGGCAGAATAGGTGCAGGTGTTTTCGGAGTTATTGCGAAATACAGGAGAACTATGAGCTTGGGCGCACATGTCACCATATTTCAAGTAGAAATTTATGCCATCATCGACTGTGTTCACGCGAACAGTTCGAGTGAGAGTAAAACATTCTCATTCTGTTGGAGAGCCAGACTGCTTTAAAGGCACTTGCTGCTGTAGAATTCAAGTCCAAAATCAACTTGAAGTGCACAAAGGCCTAGAATGAATTCGGGACCTCTGTAACGATTGCGTTCCAGGTCACTCCAATATCCGAGGCAATGAAATTGTCGACGAACTAACGAGGGCTGGCTCTTAGAATGCTCTCATCCGACTAAAACCAGTTTGTGGCGTTTCGAGGGGGATCAAAAACAGGGTCTTCAGGAAGTGGGTACAAACACAGGCCTGTCTCCAGTGGGGTCAGTGCCTATATAGGATTGCAATGCAAAACCTCCAACTAAGCAGATGCCAACTAAGGGCACTCACTAGAACCTTAAACGGCCATTATAAACTCAACAAACATCTGCACAGAATGGGCTTGACTAATTGTAGATTCTGAGGCGAGGATAATGAGCCACCAATTCACATACTTTATGAGTACCATGCTTTTTTTATTTATTTATATATATTTATATAAATAAGCGGATCGGCGGAGCGGCTTGAGGATCATCCTCCCGCTTCCTCTCCGCGGCCTCATTCTGCGAGATGAGGTCCTCACAGCCCCCCATTCCGCCTCGCTACCGAGCATGGTGGTGGCCATGCTCCCCGGCGAGGCGAAATGGGGGGCTGTCGCCTCCTGCGAGGACGTCATCTTGCAGATGGAGAGGTCTACGCCTCCCAGCGCAGCGTTGAGTTCGCTGCGCTGGCAGCTCTGGGTGGACCTAGTTTGCCACCCTTCAATACGAATGCTCTGTCTCCAAAGAGGGTTATTGATTACTTTACCGCTGTGAGCCTATTAAGAGATCATAGGCCTTAAAAAAAGAGGATCTGTACAGATCGCTGTGGCTCGCTGGGGGACGCTCTTCGGCCGGCCAAGTCCTCCCTCGGAATGCAGATTATCTATCTACTGTATACTGTAACATTATTACTAATTCAGATGAAAACATTGCGATTCGCGACGAAATGATGAAAGTTCTTTAAAAAGAAATTCAGAAACTGTCAGATAGTACATCTAGGTTCAGTGGATGTCGAACATTTGTATGGAACAGCTGATATTTTTCACGATTTCAAGATTAGTCCCATAGTAAGGGCGCTTGCGCATTTATACGTATTCGGTTCGTGTTCGATACGTGAAAAAACCGAACGGGAAATTTACGTCCTAACGTTTGCGTACTTATTCGTATTCGATTCGTGTTTGAGACGGTTGTGCGATAAACGTCAAGAAGGCGGGATCAGTTCCTGTAGTTCCTGTTTTTAAAAAACTCACTGCAATTTAGTACTCATTTGGTACTATTTGATACCAAACATTATAATTTTGGTAGGTACCTGCTTAGCTTAGACAAAATCCGGCTTTCATTATCAAAATGGGGGAATCATGCTCTAACATTAAAGTTACTAAGAATTTAATGTAACAGATTAAACCACAATTTAATACCTACCTCCAAAATTAATAGTAGTTTCTTTTAAAATCTAATATTTAAATTCTGATGGCACAAAAAAATAAATGGAAAAGGAACAAAAACAGTATGGAATATTTTACAAAAAAACAGACCAGTACAAATAGGTCTTATTGCTAAAAAGCAATTTCTTCCAGGCAACCTTGGGCCGATAGAATGAGACAGCATATTCAATAGGGGAAGGGGTGCGATGTCAGACAACCTCCTTGTGGTGCACCCTGGGCAACCCGGCAGATTCTCTGCCGCGGGCGAATAGTCTGACGAGAGGACCCTCCACAGAGGGGGGGTGTGGGATGGCCAGGTTTAACCCGGCGGGCCACTTCGTGTGGCCACCCGCTTCATGCGGGGAAGGGCGAAGTCCCCTCTTCTTATTTTAAGAAGAGGTGTGGCTTTCGCCGGAAGCCTGATTTGGGCGGCTACCTTGAAGGTAGCAGAGTGGAGGCGACTTCACGCCACGGCGCTTCGCGCCTGCCGGGGGTTTCCGTGAGCTTCGGCTCACCCGCGCGGCGGTGGATCCAGTGGGATCTGCCGTCGGGCAACCCGTTACCCGCACAAAGCGGACCGGGGGCCCGGCGCACTGAGCGTCGGGCCGCGTGGAAGACAACCACAATAAAAAACCAGTCCCGGGGTGTAGAGCGGCGCAGAACCGCTCCACAAAGTAGCAGAGCCAGGAGGAGAGTCCGGCTACGGACATGTCACAGGCAGGGGGTCAGCGGGAATAAGGCCTGGCTGTTGTCCCCTTCCCCTTGTCTTGTGACGGACGGAGGAGCTGCTGGGGGGGTTTTTAGTGGGTAGGCCCGGGCCGTGTACGGTCTGGGGAGTCCCACATATCCTCGTGGTTTGGCTCGACGGCGAGGAATGCGTAAATGCATTTTCCCCCCTCCCAAAAAAAAAAAAAAAAAAAAAATCAATAGGGGAAAGGGTACAGAACTAGGACTAAGGAAAGATTGTTATAATATGGGAATGGAATTACGAGCAAAAGTTCCAGCTTAATTAATTGATATTTGAATAAGCTGTAGGTGTTTTAACATTCCACTTCTAACATATGCTTTCCAGTATAAATTGCCATTTTATATTTAAAAAACCGGCCAAGCGCGAGTCGGACTCGCCCATGAAGGGTTCCGTAGGATTTATGACGTATTAAAAAACTACTTACTAGATCTCGTTCAAACCAATTTTCGGTGGAAGTTTGAATGGTAATGTACATGATATATTTTTTTTAGTGTTATCATTCTCTTATTTTAGAAATTTAGGGGGGGGGGGGCACAAATTTTACCACATTGGACGTGTCTCTCGCGCAAACTATTCACTTTAGAAAAAAAATAATATTAGAATCCTCAATATGATTTTTGAAGACCTCTCCATAGATACCCCACACGATTACTCGAAGTGAGAACTTACGGATCGAACACGAACCGAATACGTATGAGTGTTCAAGCGTCCATACAATCACTAGGACCGGCCAAACCGGATCAAAACCGAACACGAATCGAATACGAACCGAATACGTATGAGTGCGCAAGCGCCCTAAAAGTTGTGTTTGTGTTCCTTGTCGTAACATCTTATGCTTTCAATTTGTGTATGGTTGAAATTAATAGTACCTAATGAAAATAATAATTATATCTGCCAGTTCTGGGGTGTATTCTGTTCTGGGGTATATTCTTCAAAAAACTGGAACCGGGACCGGTTTTGTATGCTCTAGATACAATGCAGATGTAAATTTTTATCTAAATGATATCAATATTATTGATTACATTAGACGATGTTATTTGTTACAGTTACTATCAAGCTTCCAATTCTGGAGACGCATTTTTGAATAATAATTCAGAAGTGAACCTGGAATTCAAACACGAATATGCGAATTATTTTCTACTGTTGCCAATTTAAAATATGTTTAAATCACTCGCATTCAGTGTTGTCATTAAAAACAAATTCCCGTGAACCACGTTTCGCCATAATAAGGTTTAACGCAATAATAAAAATTGACGTCAATAATCAAGATAAAAATTAATCTTCTATAAGAGGTTGGACCAAATTACCTACATGCAGTCAGCCAAATTTCTTCAAAATCGGTTAAGTAGTTTCGAATTTTCCCACATTCCGTGTATTCTGTGACGAGTGAGTAGTACCCACGCGATACAGAATGCACGTAATGAATATTCAAAAATAGTGAATTTATATTCCAATATTACGATTTCGAATTTGAATTCTATTATTTCAAAAATGCGTCTCCGACAATGCAATGTGAGGCTAGCCTATGCATTTGTGCACGCTAAAACGTAGCTTACGCGGACATCCGATAGTTTTTTGTTGCGCGGAGCGGTGCGTGCGCTATTTGTGCCTGCGCGCGGTGCCGCGCTCGCTTGTAGGTCACTTTATTCGTATAACTTAATATCTGTTATAATTTATTTTGCAAAGATGCTACACTTCTAATTTTTTGCGTAGTTATAAATAGCATTATTGTGATGAAGTGGTATTATCTTTAAAAACTTAAATACAATATTAGACCAAATATGACAATAAAACTGAATTACAAAGAATGCATAAATTCTAGATTTCTAATCTTTTATAAGGAAATTCAGTAGTAAGTTTTATTACTGTTTTCCCAATATCAGAAACTTAAATTTTATATTGACAAAGTTATAAGCATTTTTAAGTTTCGGTATGAAGCAGGTACATAAAATTTCTAAAAACTTAATACTATAATGATATCATTATTTCATACTAGATCCTGTATATTTCTTCAACTTAAATTTTATAATCACAGATTTTTTTACGAATTATATAAATACCTAAATTTTACCTAAAGCAGCCATTAAAATTTTCTAACTTTTTGCAAAATAACTCTTGAATATGTATTACATAAAATATCAAAAATTTGGAAACTTTAAGAATTTCATAACTGAAACTTCTTCCACTACTGGACTATTGTGACATAACCCAACATACCCAACCCAACAAGTCACAGTACCTACCCAGTAATTTCACTGCTTGTCTCACCCTTCAAACCGGAACACAGCAATGCAAGCACCGCTGCTTAGCGGCAGAAAATAGGTAAGACAGAGGTACCCGTGCAGACGAATCCGGTACAGACTACAGAGTCTCTCTCTGGGTGTGTGAAAATTAATCCGTGTGATAATTTAACCGTCGCCCTCGCTATTAAAATCAACAATCTTTTTTCAACATATCTAATCCATTACAAACAATTTATAGACGTAAAAAAATTACTAAAAATACTTATTATCACAACAACATAACATACCTAATATCGCCGTATCACACGCGATAGCGGAATCGCTTTAGTCACATGATGCAGTTGCAAAATGCAAATATCCTGATATTTGTGATTTAGTTGTGTGTTTATGCCGTTTGCGAGGAGGACATTGAGTAAGGTCGCGGAGAGACGGAAATATATGTGGAACAAATATTTGGCGTATTCTCTGTCACGTATATCCGCCGTATAGATATAAACAAAGTAAACATAGGATCACAGTAGGAAAGTTCTTGGCCTCCATCTCTCGCTCTCGCATATCTGATTTGCAAATCTATATACGACCCCTTTTTTGGGCGGGGGAATCTCTTTATGATTCGACAAGGGACTGAAAAGGTGACAAGGCCGCCCCTTGGATATGCCATTGCACACGGGTATAAAACCCATACCTGACTAAACAACCCTCCAGTATCTTCCACCTCCATAGAGGCACGTTCGGGACCGGCGCTAGCCAATCCCCGAATGCACCCCCTGGAGACAGGCCCAACGGTAAGCCATTGCTGACCCAAGCGCTGGGGCTTCTTTTCGGAGGAGTCACCAAGTTACCACAATGCGACCCCCCAGACGAGCAGACCAGGGATGAAAACGTAATGTCTCCCGACCGGTTGTCGACCGGCCGGGCTATTACGTTTATGTATAAAGTTGTTTGTTACTTTTCATGAAATCGTAAAAACTTGGTGCAACCAGCTGTAATGTAAGTGTTTCCTATTAATATGAAAAATCGATTATCAAAGTGTGAAACTCGATTCTTCGTATCCATACTGGATATGTACTTAGTAATAATAAAAAACTACACAACTTTTTCGTAAACATTAACTTCGTATAAAATGGCCGACAACAGCCAACCCAATTCGTTACGAGTGAGAGGAACCAATTACTCTATAAGCCAGTAATAGCGTCGCTTGTTTTGTTATGAATATATTATTCAACAAGAAACAGAGTTAGTATAGTCACAGATATATTGTAATGTATAAGATAGACTATAAATAACTATGTTCAGTCTAAGGCTATTATACTGGTTACAATAAAATTAAGCGGAAGCATTTTTACAGTGTAAAATAGTATTTATACAAAAATAGCTACAACTAAGTCATATGACAAAAAAAAATGTTTTGACAAAAAACATACCATTTACTACAATAATGAGACTTTTAAAATAACCTGGCTGGTTAGTCGTTGTAAATTGCATTTCTTGCGTTTAGCAAAAACCAGGCGCCGTAGAACCTTGAAGCTGGACAGTTCCAGTTTCATTTTTTTTTATTGAAAACAGCAGCAGCGGCAAAAAAATTACGCCGCCTATCAGCCACAGCCGCATGCTTGAAATGCTTGTAAAAAAACGGTGAAAAGGT
Organism: Schoenobius gigantellus; assembly: GCA_963935595.1. Classification (NCBI taxonomy): domain Eukaryota; kingdom Metazoa; phylum Arthropoda; class Insecta; order Lepidoptera; family Crambidae; genus Schoenobius; species Schoenobius gigantellus. Next base: position 4,193,380 of record OZ012555.1, on the reverse strand, counting down.
GTCAATTTCAGCCGGAGATTGTCGCACTTCAATTTAAGGGCATGTACTACCTAATACTAAGGAGCGATTTTATATTTTTTCTCATACAAATAAATTGGCAAGCAAGCATACTGCTCACCTGATGGTAAGTAGTAATAGTCAGCTATAGGACATGTGGCTCTTGTGAGGTTCGCTGCAAATCTGCAACTCTCACTAGAAACACAGTGTACGTTCTACGTTGCTAACTTGTGTGTGCCATAAGATGTAAAATCAAAATCAAAATCAAAATATTTTATTCAACTTGGATTTTACAATCTCTTTTGAAAGTCAAGGAAGCTACGCCAATGGTTCACAAGTCTACGGCGGGAGACCTTGTACTGGAAAGAACCAGCAAGAAAACCAGCAAGGGCTATTTTTTTCTCCCTGTATTGTTACAGAGTCGTCAATTGGAAGCTGACCTCAAGGCAAAAATTTGAGCTCAACTTCCATAACAAATGTAGATTTGTCAGTTCTCTTCTTAGTACAACGTTACCAATACTACTTAATGAATAGTTATACACAACAACACGATTATTTACATTATTATCATTAATAATTTCTTCAAATTAACACCAGGCATTGGCATCTTGTAAATAATCGTTGACTTTATAATATCCTTTACTCATCAGAGTCTTTTTTACATGCGCTTTAAACTTATCAAAAGGCAAGTCAGTTACATTTTGTGGGACTTTGTTGTAAAAAGTTATACATTTCCCCATAAATGAGCTTCTAGTTTTTTGGAGTCTGTACGTTGGAACGGCAAGTTTATTTTTATTTCTTGTGTTTAAATGGTGAAGTTGGAAATTGGTTTCAAATATATTATAATTTTTATAGACATAAATCAAATTTTCATAAATGTACTGTCCTGCTAAAGTCAATATGTTAATTTCTCTAAATAAATCTCTAAGAGTCTCTTGCTCTTAAATTATAAATAGCGCGAACCGCTCTTTTTTGAAGTACAAAAATACTTTCTATACTAGCAGCTGATCCCCACAGAAGTATTCCATATGACATGATGCTATGAAAATAACTAAAGTAAATTAATCTTGCCGTTTCAACATCAGTAAGTTGTCTTATTTTTTTACTGCATATGCTGCAGAACTAAGTCTGTTTGCCAAGGACTCAATATGTGGATCCCACTGCAATCTAGAATCTAGAGTAATACCCAAAAATTTTGTAGAATCGACGAATTCAACAATTTGTTTGTTCATTTGCACAATAGTATCAACTTTTCTTACATTTGGCAATGAGAATTTAATACATTTAGTTTTACTTGAATTTAATGATAAATTATTTATGGTGAACCAATGCAATACTTTAGAGAGAGTACTATTTACAACGTCAGTATTTCCGTTTCCTCTGTCAACCTTAAATATTAAAGAAGTATCATCTGCAAATAGCACCGTATCGCACAAACTATTGATGAAGTGTGGGAGGTCGTTAATGTAAATTAAGAAAAGCAAAGGTCCCAATAGTATAAGTCCCAATAGTCCCAATAGTAAAGAGACGGTACCCAGTATTTTCACTGCCAATAGCTCAACCTTCAAACCGGAACACAGCAATGCAAGCACTGCTGCTTAGAAATAGGTAAGACGGAGGTACCCAAGCGGGCGACCCTGGTACACAGTTTCCCTTCGGTAAATTGTGTAGCATCTTGTTTTGAAAATCTATACAAATAAATAATATTGAAGTGACTGTTTGTAATGTCAAAAAAACAAGTTTTTACTAAATGGGAATGAATATATATCGGGTACCACTAACAAAAACACAAATTAAAAAAAAAATGTCTGTCTGTCTGTTTGTTCCGCTAATCTCCGGAACGGCTGAGCCGATTTCGACGGGGCGTTTACTAATAGATAGCTAATTATATAAGGTATAACATAGGCTACTTTTTATCAAGATCTTAAAAAAATAGCCTGCAAAAATCAAAATGCTGCCAAAAGTTACTATTCCGCGCGGACCAAGTCGCGGGCACAGCTAGTACTAAATAAATTCGAAAATGAATGAAATAATTTCACTATTACTTGCATCCGTCGTTAAGCACAGAATTACTAGCTTCAGCAATCAGTACGGACAGTACACAATTTTATTTATTCATTAAGAAGTTATCTATCCCTATATGATTAAAAAATATAAATAAAGAAAGCAAATTTATTAAACAAGTTAAAAAACTATTATCACAAAAACACAACTACACTATAAATGAGTATTTGTCGGAGAAGTTTTAAGGTATAATAATAATAATAAATCGTTTATCAGGTAAGGTACCCATAAATATCATTACATAGGTAGTAAATTGTCAGCTTAAATAATATATTACATTGAACGAAACAAATGAATTAATTAAATAACACCTATTTATTATAATTTAATATTACTCAATTTATAATAATTTAAACAAGAACCAATTTTATAATTCAATTTCATTCAATCTTATTTAAAATAATTCAAATTAATTTGATTAATTCAATATAATTTCAAATAATTCAATTTAATTTAATATGTATAATAATTTTATTCATTATAATTGTATTCATTCTAATTTAATATAATTCAATCTAATTTACTTTATTCTATTAAAATAATTTAATATTAATATTATTGCATTGTAGGATACATATTTTATGTATTGTCGACACCATAGAATTATATTCCAACCTAAGGTCGCTCCTCTCTTCTTTCAGTTGCCGTGCCCGACAGGGTCCATAGTTGAACTGTTTAAGAATATTAACATATGTACTGTATATACACTATGGAGAGCAATAAAGAATTGAATTGAATTGATAAGGCTAAATGCTCGAAAGATCCATTATGATGATTTTCAACAAAACCCTTTGTTGGTACTTAATTCACAGAATACACCTCTTTCTGTGTTCTGTGACTTAATTTATTTAAATTTAATGCAACAAATTCAATAATGAACGTTATTTTAGACGGGTCATTTTTTCTATTTTTTAAGGCGCATAGTATCATAAAAATCATAAAAAAATCACTGCAGAAAAAACCGGTTCTCTTCAAAAATATTTAATAAAAAATCATTCAAAAAGATATGTTATTACTCAACGCATTCTTTAGAGGATGGTCTTTTTATTTTTTTGATAAATTATTTAAAACATGGTTAAAATGTGACCCAAACATGCCTCGATTTTAAAACTTTAAACCTAATCGCGTCGTAAATATTAGGTTAAATCATATACTTTCGATTTCAATAAATAAAGTGAACAATATTCTAGCGGATGGTCTTTTTAGATTTTTCTTATTCGTCTTTATTAATTTTAAATTGAAATAATTCATCTTACGCGTAAAGGTTTGCTTAAATATTCCCCTCACTCTCACTCACTCACTCCTATGTAATCAGTGCGTGACGATCGACGCAAGGTCATTGGGACCACTATGCGCCTTAAAGAGTTTTACGACGAATAAATGAATACAATAAAGAATACATCATAACTAAATAATTGAAATCAATTTGTCCCCCTTCTGTGGTTATACAGAGCCTTAAGTTTTTACAGCAGTTTTAAATCCATCTGATCTAGTGCCGTAGTGCGCAGTAAGTTACTACGCATATAACGTTGCATCGTATACTTTAAGTAGGGTAATTTAATTAACACCGCATTTTACACGGTCTTCTGTTTGCCCATGATTAGTAAGCATACAGTTAACGTTATTTTTGCAATAATTTACGATAAAATTTCTATTTATAACTTTGCACTTTTTTTAAATAGCTAAATGAATTGTTTTTTATTTGACCTAAAAAAATACAAAACAAACGGAACACAAAAAGAAATACAAATAAAACCACTTTGTAGTAAAGACACAATTGATAGATTTTTTTAAATTCTGCAGAGGCGATAGTATTCGTCAAAAGAAATCCTACGGCTGCAATTAGATAGTCTTAATATAATATAATAAATTATGACAAAAAACAAGCGAAGTGTGTTTCGCTAATTAAACATGGGTTGTAAGGTCTAAAAAGCTAAATTTCGGGGCAGAAGTTACTGTAAAAATCGGGATTATCACTTTTAATTCGGGACAGCAAAAAAAGGCTACATTTTAACATAAGAAAGTAGATTTTAACTTTGATTAACCATTTTATCAAAACTTATGTTTCTTTTTCCGTGTGGAAAGGCAAAGAGAGCGGAGCCCATACACACAGCCTAGTGCGTTATATCTACTTATAACGCACATATGGATTACATGGAAAATTGTAAAGTTTTGTGATCTGGTCAAAAATTACGTTTGCGTTAGGGACGTTTGCGTCCCGATCATGGTTAAATCGGGAGGTGTAAACGGCGTAAACCACCATTCTCGGGCTTCTCACTCCATAGTAGTCAAGGACCGGAACCACTTACCATATAAGGGGTTTTGATTGGGTAATTTATAGACTTGTTTTCACAAACCCTATCAATACAGTAAGCATTTCATCGACTTACTGCACCGAAAGGCTAACCAAAATAATACAGTTAATTAGGGTAAGCACTTACCGCATCCGAAAACCCCATTGAGGCTAACCCTATCAATAGGGTTTTAACGCGCACAAGCAATTCAAGTTTTTACGTCAAATGCATTAGACTTATTGATGCATAACCGTTTACGTGTGTAGTTATCGACAGCCGCAAAATATCGCCCCATCAAATAATAAGGAATAATAAGTTATTCGCACTAAAGTTAATTTTCGTGTGACTCGTCAATCAGTTTACGTTAAGATGTCGCCAAGCTGCGCGCCAGTCGCGGTGCAGCTTGTTTGTTTTTACAAACTTGTATTTAGCCTGCACTGTATGTATGTATGTGTATATGTATGTATGTTTGTATGTTCGGGTCAATTTTTTTAAATAGAATCGTTTCCGTCCGGAACCAAATACACGAATAGACAGCTTTTGTTGCGTATTAAATGTTTGTGAATAGCAAAATTTCTGACAAAATTTGGAACTTTTTACAACAAAGTTCCACATAGTGTCAGTTACACTTGCCTCTTTAGAAGTTTAAAGCGCATGTAAAAAAGACTCTAATGAGTAAAGGATAATAAAAAGTGAACGATTATTTAAATAATGCCAATGCCTGGTGTTTAATATGAAGTTATTATTTTATTCGTTATAATGTCAATAATCGTGTTGTTGTTATAGCTATTGATGTTAACAGATATTGTTGTTATTGATATTAACAGAAAAGAACTGACACTGATTTTGAATTATATTGACTAAGTTATCATATGTTTGGTAACAACATACCTAATTTATTGTATTATGATTAGTGTAAAGTCTATAACTTATTTTTTGACATTTTAAGTGTATGTAAGCATACCGATTGTATTTTTTTAAACTTTCAATGACTATGTAACAAAACCAAAATTGTAAATGGCGATTTAAAAGAGGAGATAAAAAAATTTGACCTTTCGAGTTTCATGCCTGTTCTTCTCGAGAAGGCTCTCCCAATTTTTTTCTGGTGTAGATTCAACTTTTTTTTAAATTGCTACTTGTATTTGCAGACATCTTGAGTAGGTATATTCAGGATGTAAGCACATACAACTTCATACAAGGTTAAATATGTTTTCTTTAAATTGGAATGTTTTGCTTTGTTTTGACGTCAATAAGTGCCTGTAAAGGCCTAGGTTGAATAAAGATTTTTGAATTTGAATTAGTGCGTGTTGTCATTCTTAAGGACTTATTCGTCAACTGGCGAGTGGGAAACTCGCGAGCGCGCGCCAGTTGGCACCTTCCGATTTTATTTTATTTTTTTGTCGTCAACTCGCGCGCGCATGTAAAGTACAGTCAAATAAAAAAAGATTGAAACCAAAAACTATAAAAACTAGCTATTGCCCTCAGCTTTACCTGGGTTTGGAAGGTTGGTAACTGAGTCTTTGTGTTTTGTTTTCTGGATTGGAATTGAATTTTAATATCTGTTATGTTTACGATTTTTCGGAATATGTACAATCGTATTTGGTTTTCATTTTCGGACCAAAACGTTGCTCTGCCCAGATTAGCATGCTTAAGCGTGCTTTGGTTTTTATAATAAAAATTAAGCCTTTAATACTGCCGCCTGTAGAGAAAATATGGAAATAAAACAGTTAAGCTTTAACTATGGACGTGGAGTCTCTAAGGCCCCTTGTCTACAAATATAAGGACAATCATATTTTTATTTCCTGCTACTTTTAATCAATTTTTCTTTAAAAATGTTCAATATAATTAGCTGTGCAGCCAGCAGTGCGTCAGAAAATATCGATAAAGCAATTGTATTACGATTGCTTTTGTTAAATAGGTGTCACTTTTCTATTTTTTTACCTACGAGCTTTCTTTTATGTTTAATTTACTTATTAGAATTCATAATTGAGGAAAAAGTAGTTTTTCTTGTTAGATGAGACTTATTCCTATAATTATTATCACATAAGTTCTTTATTTCGTTATACTAAGTAAAATTTATTAACATTTTATTTAATTTGTATTGGTTTAGTTTGATTTGAACCTATTTATTACGATTAAGACATAAATTTTAACCTAATATCTAAAAAAACGCGTAAACTGCGTAACGAAGAACAGGGGCCTCAATGACCCCGTCCATAGAAGTGTAAGGAAAAAATGACGTCCAAAATTAAAGGCGAAACAATGAAAAATATTTGAATGTGGAAGTTTTTAGTAATATTAATGTATTGTAGGGGTAAATTGATGATTTTACTTAGTTAAAATAAGTATTATACTTACGTCTTCTAATGTGAAACGTATACTTAACTTTAAAACTTAACAAAAACTAAAATATTCACATAAAATATCGAGAAGAAATTGCACTCGTGTCAGCGATAGCAATGGCGGGTGCTACCTGGCTAAATGCTACAAAAACTAATTATTACTTAAAAATTCTTTAACAAAAAAAAAACACAGCAACCATTTATATAACTCAACTTTCAATCTGTTCAATGTTAAATTTTTTCTGGTAACTTATTATACAGTGTGTCCCCGGATAAGGTGCACAAACGAAAATGGGTGAAACTAGACTACAATGGATCGATAAGAAAATAATTTTTTTTAGAAAAAAAATTGTATTTAATATTGATTTTTATTTTTTTATTCTCTTTTTAAGACCTGTTGTGTTTGTAAAATTGTAACATTGTAACCACTGCGTGGATTTTGTTCAAATAAAAACAATAATGATGCCAAAAGATTAACACTGTATGGTCAATAAAAAAAGTTCATAAAAGCAGTCAATAGGGAGAAAAACATTTTTTTTAACTAATTTTGAACATAAAAGTGTTACATTTTGAGTAAATGTTTATTTTTACCAAATAATGCCCCCTATAACAAATTATTTTTATTACCTCTTATTAATCCAGATCTTATAACCTTTTCAACAAAAAAAACAACATTCTGTCTCTAATACATGTTTAGCTACGAGTCTTTAATTGAGGGGCCTGCTAACGCGCCGTCCCCTGGCGCCCGCGCCGCTGCCTTTTTGTCAACCGCTGAGGTAGCTTTCTTAAATTGGAATTTAGCTAAACACATTTAAGCATTTTTTAAACTTAAGCTAAGCTTTTTTATTGTAAAATTGATTAAAACAAGAAAAACAAATCACAATAAGTATTTATTACAAAAAATCTAAAAAAACATTTTTTTATTAACTGCATTATTTGGTAAAAATAAACATTTACTCAAAATTTACTGGAGAGAGACTCTGTACCAGGGTCGTCTGCTTAGGTACCTCCGTCTTACCTATTTCTGCCGCAAACAGCAGTGCTCGCATTGCTGTGTTCCGGTTTGAAGGGTAAGATATGGCAGTGAAATTATTGGGTACTGTGACTTTACATCTTGTGTCACAAGTTGGCAACGTACACTGTGGTTCTTGTGGAGGTTGCAGTTTTGCTGCGAATCTCACAAGAGCCACATGTATTATAGGTGACTGTTACCACTTACCATCAGGTGGGCAGTTTGCTTGTTTGCCAACTTTATGCAATAAAAAATAATTAACAGTTTTATGTTCAAAATTAGTGAAAAAAAATGTTTTTCTCCCTATTGACTGCTTTTATGTACTTTTTTATTTACCATACAGTCCCCGTTTTTCATTTAAGCGTCACCATTTTGTCACGCTAACATCAAATGCTAACCACGTTTTGCGTTTCTTATAAGAAATGTTAAAATTTTTAACCGCGCTATGTTTCACAAAGGAAACCTAACCTAAAAATCAAGATATTGTTTAAATGGAACGCATTACGTCAACATACGATGCTAGCCCTGCTAGCGTCAAAAGCTAATGAAACGCGATGATGCTAAAAATGTTGAAAATGCTGCGAATCTGCGGTCAAATGGAACGCACCTATAGTTAATCTTTTGGCATCATTATTGTTTTTATTTGAACAAAATCCACGCAGTGGTTACAATGTTACAATTTTACAAACACAAAAGGTCTTAAAAAGAGAACAAAAAAATCAATAATAAATAAAATTTAATTTTAAAATTTTTCTTCTCTTTTTTTATCGATAAATTGTAGTCTAGTTTCACCCATTTTCGTTTGTGCACCTTATCCGGGGATACACTGTATATAGAGATACACATACAACAACAGTTAATTATGAATTTTGTAGAATTTGGTCGAACACCAGGGTCAAGTCTATTTATATATCTTGTATATTTATTTGGAAATAATTCTTTAGTACTTTTAAAGAGACTTCTATTTTGTTTTACAAATTTTGCAATTTCAAATATATAGGAAGGGGTAGTAAATTAAGTCTCTTAAAAAGTATTCATAGTGAAATTCACTCACATTGCTTAGTTTTGGACAGTTAATATAATAGGTAACAAGCCAAATTCTTGAGTCATTGTGATATTGTTGATAATTATTAAGGAAATAAGCAGTTTTTGTCATGTTGATTTATATATTTATCTCAAAACTATGTTTTGTTTTATTTTAAACTTACATCGTATAAAGTATCTTAAACATTAAAAAAGGTACCTACTTTAAATTTACTTAAACATTTTTGTAGCTGACTGTACATAAATATGTCAGATTCCACCATCGAGCGAGTTGACGACCAAAAAATTAGGTAAAATCGGAAGGTGCCAACTGGCGAGCGCTCGCGAGTTTTGCGCTCGCCAGTTGACGAATAAGTCTTCTTAAGTTATTAGGAATTTGCTGCGGTAACATAGGATTTCCCAGATCTCGAAATCGGCCTTAAATCGGCTGAACGTAGAAGTTTGAAAAAAAAAACGATAATAGACCTTAATTTCTTCAAATTAGTTCAAGCATTAGTTTTTGATTTGCTTGATGAATAACTATGTAATGGCAAATGTTGCTATTCACAAACATTCAATACGCAACAAGAGCTGTCTATTCGTTATTTTATTGCCCTAAAAGAGGAAAATAAACATTAATTTATTACATGAAACATTTTTTATTCAAATATAAAAGCTTGCCGCAAGATTTTTTTAATAAAACAAATATTTTTCTTAGAGTTACCAATATCAAGATCAACTTAAATAGGTAAGTATTGTATTATTCTTTATCTACAATCTCGCGACAAGATTTATAGCTGTATTATAGATTCCATGTTTATAATAATTTAACATAAAACTTGAAAACAGATATCAGTGTCAATCTAATAAATAAGAAAACACTGCCGTCCGCCGCCCTCACCGTCGGCGTCGGTCGAATCAATCCAATGTTAGTATAAAACGCGAAAATGTGCGGAAATAAGATAGGAGACAATAGGGTAACCTTATTAGTTGGTAAGCACTTAAAATTAAAGGTTAAGCTTATTCAAAAAAGTTTCCACAAGGAAAGACTAACCCTATCAATGGGGTAACCCTATCGTTCGGTAACCTTTTGATAGGGTTTCCCTAACAATCGGCTTAATCAAATAAAGGGGTTTTCCGGTCCTTGATAGTAGTCGGGGGGGGTATTTAGGGCTGCCAACTTTTTTTCAAAATAAAGAACTATTTATTCCACTTTATTATTATGCTTAAAATATAATGTTTATAACTTCTTGCAACTAGTTGCAACTTTATGGCACTCACTCATTCAATCAAACAAAACAAAACAGACAAATTTTTATAAAGACGTTGACATTTGCGGTTGAGTTCAGGAATGTGCTTCTGGCGACCTCTACATCTGTCGATCCGTACTACGCAAACATTGTTACAATACACTTTATTGGATATTTAATGTTAAATAAAGCCTTGAGAAATCAAACCGCGCAAAATAAAGCATTTTCGCGTACTTTATCATTGGCATTAAGTATAGAGTACAATTGCCCGATATAACGTATTTATAATAAATTACGGATGGAAACCCTAGGAGTATTGGAACACACATCGAACGCGTTAACGTCAATTTGTATGGCACTGAGGCAATTACGATGCATGTGATCGAATGAAACTCGGTAAAACTCGCACTAGGCACTAGGACAAGACGATGATCATACTCAAAGAGATTCATAATATCTACAAAAACGTGTGAACGTGCTTCAACGCACATTTCCGTGGATCATTTCACTGAAATACTTATCTATGGATCACCATTTCCGATATCGAGATGAAATTTCATGACAAGTTGTAAGAATATGTATTTTATTTGTATAAATTGTGTGCCGTCGATAGTAAGGATTGAAGTGGGGATCTTGACAAAATTTTGTTTTAGCGTCCGTCAGAAAACTATTGACTCTTTTTCCGTCGGGGGTTAAAAATACAGTTTACATGAACTTTGCTAAAACTAATCCTTATAATACAAACAAAAGGCGACCTTGTTGTCGAAGTGGCAATCTCTACCAGGCAAACGGATAAATTAAGTACATTCATGATTGACGGGAAATCAACATGAAAAATGGAACTCACACATCACCAGACATAAACTTACTCCCAGTTTCTGAAAGGCTGATCATAATATTGTTCAACTAACATCCATGTCATTTTAAGAGGACTGTGAAGTGCCAATTATTGGCTCAAGTATGCACTTTCAAAAATGCAGCTTGCTGCACACCGCTTAGAGTTGAAAGTCCGAGGCAAGTGCCTACTGATAACTGTTTTACCCCCCTAAACCTTTACGAAATTAGACACTTTTGGTCTCATTACATTCAGTATACCTTAATCTATGTTTGTACGTTTTGCTTTTTTTGTAATTCAGTATAATTTGGTCAATAAAGATAAAAATGCTCGAAGTAGTTTTTAAGTCTAAAATATGGATGTTTAGATGCTAATAATTTATATTCTAAGCAATATTACTTCAAAATCAAAACGTACAAACCTAGATCTTCATTATATCTACAACATTTCCAAGAATTATGAAAATTGGACTTTGTTAAGAGGGAGAAAAGCGTAATCGCTTTTTGTATGAAAATTTACAGCTTCACAATCCTCTTAACAGCAGTGTCAAATCAATTTGAGTTTCTGAAACGTTGGTTAGACAAAATTTAATTTGATTTCTCGTGAGAAATATTTTAGACACAGTCACATTGCTGAAATCATATATTTTGTTTTATTCATATGTACTCGTATTTTGGAAACCCAAAATAGGTCTTTCCTTAATAATTTTGAAATAAATTTGTCAGCTGTGTCAACTAACACAGGTTAGGTTGATTAAGCTTTCAGCAACTCAATTCATAGTTAGCATTAGATTTTATCGCTGAACAGCCTTTCAGAAACTGGGCGTTAATGGCCTTTCCTATAGCCAGAAGCGATCCAGACAATATTTGTTATTTCATATTTTTTAACGAGATTAGCTGATTAGAGCAAACTGAAAAAAAATCTTTCAAAACGTGCTGACAAAAAATATGCGTAAGTTACGCAAATTTTATATAAAATTAATTATAATATGACTTCTATAGCGATAATAATCGGGCTCAAATCTATCGCAATATTGAAAAACGGAAAAACGTTTGCAATGATTGGTGGTAAATCTATCTCATTTATCAGTATAATCCTCACCGAACCGCTGACTTCCGTAAAGTGCTTATTACACTATTCAATTTGTAGAGATCCGATTTAGGAAACAGGAAGGTGTAATCGCAGTTAGAACAGATTGGATACGATTTAGGAAGCAGCAAGGAGGGTCCCAATCGCTCTACTTCAGTATTGCCGTTTGAAGGAAAAAAAATACACTAAACTGTTGTAAAAATTCCGCTAGATTTTAAGAAAATCGAATGTTGAAAATGCGCTAAATTCCACCAATAAATTTTAGTAGTGAATGTAAAGGTAGAAAAAAATATGATTTATTTAATAACAATACTATTACATCGACCAAAGTTATTAAAATTTACCAAATATTTATTAGTATATATGTATATCCTTCTTCATCATTTATAGCAGTAAATATTGATTCATTATTAAATGTATAGTATGTATAGGTTTATTTTTATTTATAAATATTTTTATAATCTGTACACTTATCTTGGGTGTGACATTCCGGAATGACAGACGAGTATTTTATTAGATGAGGTTCATTTATGTTTATGTTTTTAACTTTTGATGCCCACTAAAAACTAGCCACCAGAACCACCAAACCACCAAAACTAGTGGAAAATCCACTAACGTGGCAACACTGCTTCCGATTTAGGATTCAATTTAATCTAGTGTGATCACTCGCTTCCAACTTTCTAATTAGAGTGTTCCTCAATCGGATCTCTACAAATTGAATAGTGTAATAAGCCCATAATACAGGATTGACCTAGCATGGCAGTCAGTAGTACTCAATTGTGACAACTAATGATAAGCCTTCTTTTTAATTTTTCTTTTTATCTTGTGGTTATATATGTTATTCATTTTTAATGGCTTTTGCAAATAAATATTATTATTATTATGAACTTTTCCTTTTTTCTCAGACAGATGTTATTATTATTGATCAAGTTGTCTTGTTGATGGTGCATAAGTCATTCCACCTTAGATACTCTGCCTTAACACAAAACAAAAAAGATATTACTAGACAATACAATAGTAATTAGAACAAACGACCGTCTTTTATAGAAATGGAGCTACACAAACTACAGGAATAGACAACAAACACAACATTGCATCCGGAAGCAATCCCCGTGGGAAGCACTACCGGTTTCTTAAAGACAATACGATGGCCAACCTCCTGTAAGGAATTGTCAGGACAATAAATTCGTTCATTTATTTTGCACCATATAAATAATTACTTGATTTCTTACAGGATTTCTTCATTTTGGAAGGGGACGGCGATCTGACAAAGTTCGGAGCTAGGGTTAAAATTAAAAGCAAACAAAAAATAAACTAGACGAATAAAATATTATTTTTTGAAGTAATTCTTCAGCGGTTGGCAGTGATAACGTGTGCTCAAGAATGATAAACCTTATAATCCCGCATATCCTCCCAGTACTCCCAGTACTCACATTATTAATTTTTCATTATCTTCCTGTAAATTCCCCACTGCGTGGAAAATTGCACGTATAATCCCACTTCCTAAAATCTCTAAGCCTACCTTACCCACACATTACCGCCCCATTTCTATCCTTCCCTTTCTGTCCAAAGTTCTTGAGCACATTGTTCATAAGCAATTTTCGTCCTTTTTGTACTCTAATAATCTTATCAGCTCCTTTCAGTCCGGTTTCCGGCCAGGGCATAGCACTGTCACTGCGCTTCTAAATGTTACTGATGACATACGTAGGGCTATGGATAACAAGCTTCTTACTGTCCTTGTCTTGCTTGATTTTAGCAGCGCTTTTAATTCAGTGGACTTTGATATTCTTCTAGCTATTCTCAAATCTTTAAATGTTTCTCTCCCTTCTATTAACTGGTTTACTTCTTATCTTCGAGGCCGCTCACAGTGTGTTCGCCTTGAAGAGTCCGACCCTGACTGGTGCGAGCTTGCTGCGGGCGTGCCTCAGGGCGGCGTCCTGTCTCCGTTGCTCTTCTCGGTATTTATTAATACAGTTACTCCTATTATTTCAAACAATTTCCATCTATATGCAGACGATTTGCAGTTATACAGACATTTTACGGTGGCAGATGCAAATGCTGCAATTGATGCTATCAATGAGGATCTAGCTCGTATTAATGAGTGGGCTACACAATTTGGCTTGCTCATTAATCCTAATAAATCACAAGCCTTGCTAGTCGGAAGTCGCCCTATACTTAACTCGCTGGACTTTGCCTTACTTCACTCAATTTCTCTCGACGGTGCGCTTATTCCCTTCGTTGACACTGCCAAAAACTTAGGTGTAGACATGGGCTGGTTTAGCTAATTCCCGTACCTAATCCACCTGTTCCTAATATTTTCAAACACCTAATCCAAATACCTGTTCCTAATATTTATTCAGTTCCACCAAAAATATTCGGAATAGGGAATGTATTAGTTTAGTACTCGTAATAGGTTCTAATATTTATTAGGTACCGGCATAAATATTTGGAATAGGGAATGTATTAGTATCGTAATAGGTCTTAATATTTATTCAGTATTGGCATAAATATTCGGATTAGGGAATGTATTGGAATAGTAATAGGTCCTAATATTTAATTTCATTCTTGATTCCAGTTTAATATTTTTACCGTTTTTTTTTGTGAGTATATTACGTGATTACTCCGCCCATTGTGGACCGATATTCAAAATTCTTTTTGTGTTCGATAGAGTATATATATCACCAAAGTCAGGATCTGATGATGGGATCCCAGGGAAATCGAGGGAAACCCTTAAATTTCATAGGTACGTCCAACGTGTTTCATGTTTTTTTCGAAGCTATTCAGGTATTTGCGTCTGGTAGTCATGAAATGAGCTGATGATGGAAGGATCCTTGACTTTTAGGAGTTAGAGGTTAGTTTTTTAAATACAATAGGCACGTTTTGATGCTAAATGGCATTCTTTCAAGTTACTTCGGTGAGCTGGTATAAAATTTTCAAAAAACAAAAAAAAATTGTTACAAAAAAATAAAACCGACTTCAAAAAGACTTCAATTTGGCAGCGACTTCATAATAAAAAGGTGATAGTGTGCATTCTTATATATAATTTTTTACTTTTAAGTGTTTTTGAAGTCGAATTTTATTTTTTTTGTATTTTGTATAAAGATTTTATGATTTTGTTAAACTGAACAAGAGATTCACTGTATTTTCTAAGCAAAAAATAGTTATGGTATTTTATCCTAGATGACGTTTGAAACTTAATAATTAGACGTAAAGTGTAGTTTTGTTTACAGGACCTATAGTTTGACAGATTGATACTTTTCACGATTAACAAACATGGTATACGAATACCTAATCCTAGGTGGCATGGATTAGGTACGTACTGGTAACGAAAAATACCTAATCCACGTACCTAATCACATATTTATGCCTCAAGTCTACTTAGGTGTAATATTTAATTCTAATCTGACCTGGCTCCCACATGTCAATGAGGTGAGTAAGAAGGTACACTTTACTTTTCATTCTCTGAAGTGTCTCCAAGGTTTTCTTCCCTTACACACAAAAATTTCTTTGCCTGTTTCTTTGATGCCACTGAGGAAGTTTTGAACAAACTGGAACGCATGCAGAACACCTGTATAAGGTTCATATTTAACCTAAGGAAATACGATCATGTTTCTGAGTACCGGAAAAAACTGAATTGGCTTACTATCAGACTCCGTCGAAATGCTCGTATTCTTAGTCTCCTACACAATATTCTTCACAATCCGTCCTATCCTGTTTATCTACGCGAACGATTCTCCTCTGCACGTCCTCCTAATGCTCATTGTCGATCCCATATTCGCTCCCTGCTTTCTTTCCCGTCCCATAATAGTGGCTTTTTCTCCCACTCCTTCACTGTGCATGCAGTTAGACTGTGGAATTCCCTACCGGCCAACATTCGCGACTGTCAAACTTTACATCTGTTTAAGAAACGAGTTAAATATTCTTCACAATCCGTCCTATCCTGTTTATCTACGCGAACGATTCTCCTCTGCACGTCCTCCTAATGCTCATTGCCGATCCCATATTCGCTCCCTGCTTTCTTTCCCGTCCCATAATAGTGGCTTTTTCTCCCACTCCTTCACTGTGCATGCGGTTAGACTGTGGAATTCCCTACCGGCCAACATTCGCGACTGTTAAACTTTACATCTGTTTAAGAAACGAGTTAAAGCTTATTACCTTTTAACAATGTAGTTTATTAGTTTATTTTATATCCGTATTTTTTAGTATATTGTATTTTATTTAATTAATTAAAATAGGTATTTTATTATTAATATTATTATTACCTTTGTTTGTGTTTACACACACAACTACCATATCAAATACTTTTATGTTAGTGACGGGGCTGCTGGAAGACATTTCGCTAAGAAATAAGCAGTGCCTTTGTGCAGTGTTTCCATGTGTATATGTTCTTGATGCTGTTTTTTGTGTGTACATAAATTGTAAATAAATAAATAATTATTAAAAATTAGCTAGAATTTTTACAAAATGAAGGAATTCCCGGGTCATTTGGGCGGGACAATGGTCCGAATGACCCTCCCCCTCCCTGTATGCGCCAATGCACTATACATACCAGACTAATAAAGTTCTGAAGCAAAATTGGAATTTCCATTAAATTACTACATTAAATATGAATGTGCTATGCTGGCTTCTGTCGACTTTTATAGGTAATATTTTTAGGTATTCGTAACTATATGTATTGTTAATGATAATGGAAAAGAACTGATTTTCTGTCAAACCGTTACCACGATGCTGTAAAGCGTTCGCAACGTCACGTCGGGCTAAATAAATAAAATGTTTAAAATCAAAAATAATAGTGTATTTTTATTTAAATAGGTATATTATAAATAAATTCTTATTTAATTGCAACACCTTAACAAGGTACAATGTGTAAATTCATCTCAAACACTTGTAATGCAATGTATAAATAAATAAATAAGAATTAATTTCTGGGATAAAATTTCACTAAGTATTGTAAAAAAAACCTTTTTATCCTAAACAATTCATAAGCATATGGTTGACCCCAGCCTTGACAATTATCTAGGACCTCTTATTTATACGAAGGATCGATATGAGACCCAACCGAGTATTGCATTCATCTGTGCGTGTTGGTATTATGCACCTTAAGGCGAAGGCATAAGAGACATTTAGGACGCTGACAACTACTGCGCAGTTACTCCGAGCGGAGTCGAGAGGGGCAGCCAGCCAGACCAATGGAGCATATATTAACCGTTTTACATTTACAATGATTTGTTTCTTTACAACAAAAACGTTTGAAGGAGGGGTTTCCCAGAAAATCTACTCGTACACAGCGGTTGCTTTGTTGCAACTGTGCAAGTTAATATACCTAGTTGATACTTTGATAGTTGCATAGCTTCTAATGTCGCTTACGCGCTGTGACCGAACGAAAACATTAGTTTATTTATACTGCGTTTTAATTGATTTTTGGCGAATTGGATAACAAAGTGGAAAAAAATTATCTTAACAATTTTCTAGACAGAAAATATGCACGTCTATTGGTAAAACTTTTATGTCATTTATTATTATATTTTCTGATTCACAACTGTTTGAAATATTAAACTGTGACCTTGGGATGCCTTTTTTTATCGGGTGAAATATTATAAATCATGTTTCTGTCTTTAAGAATGTTTAGAAAGTACATACGTTAATCAATATCATAATATGAATTTTAGAACTGAACGTTTTATATTTGTGGTGGTACCGTTAATCGAAATTGTTCAAAAACGGGAAGAAGCGCCTTATGACCTAAACTTTCATCGGTCTAATCCTTACGCCTAACGCCTTATGATCTAATCTTTCCGTCCGTCCGTATGTCCGTTCCATCGTAATATTTATTTAGAACATACTAAAATTTACAACAGATGTTCAAACTGCCTTCTTTCAGCAGCAATACAAGCTCGACATCTTCTTAGAAAAGATCGGGTTATCAGACCGGTGAATCATACGTTCTTACCAAATTCAGCTGCGTTCATTATTCTATGCCGTAGCTCAGCGACAGTTTCAATTAGCTTCGAATATTTTTTTTTCTTCCACTCCCTAATAAAAGAAATCTAATGAACGGGCTAGCCACGAGACAGTACCAGATCGACCTATTCATCTGCCCGGGTAGTGCTCATCAAGATACTCTGTAATTGAACGGGCATAGTGAGCTGGGCAGCCATCTTGCTGGAACCACATGTCATTTGTAAATATTTAGTGGCACGTCTTCCAATATATTTGGTAAATTATTTTGTAAAAAATGCAAATAAATTTCACCATTCAAAGCACCTGGTAGCTCAAGGACCGATTATTATTTTTCTATTTAAAATTCCGGTCCACATGTTTACTTTAAATCGATATTGTGATCTATCTCAAGTCTCATCAAATTTGAATTTTCTACATGCAACGCGTGTAAGTTATGTAGGTTCATATAACCATCTTTTTTAAATGTTGATTCATTTGACCATAAAATTCTGTCAAGGAATCGTGTAGTTTCCCGGTGTTTTCTAGCATTGTTTGACAAAAAGCAAGACGCGGTTGATAGTCTCGGAATAGCAAAGTTTGACTCTCACCGTCTCACTCGAACTAGAATCTTAAAGTTAGTCAACCCTTGAAGAAAGTGTTACACTAGAATAATTTTTAAGTAAGATTTTTTTTTTCAAAAAAATGTTGTTAACAATAACAAGAAATAATCTGGCTTGAAGATGAAGTAATCGAAACAGGTCGTACAAAATAGCAAATTCAAACAGTATAATAAATAGTGGAAAAAAGTGCAAGAAACCCATGGTTTTATTCAATATGAACATTCAGTTCCATCAAGAAGTCACACCAATAAGTATAAATGTTATATAATGTACATTACCATGCAAATTGGTTTGAACGAGATCTAGTAAGTAGTTTTTTTAATACGTCATAAATCCTACAGAACCCTTCATGGGCGAGTCCGACTCGCGCTTGGCCGGTTTTTTTCAGTACAATATGTAAAAAATGACCAAAATATTAATTTCGCATATTTAGATAGATAGATACATTTATTTAAACAAAGAACACACAAACTCATAACAAGAATACATTTACACAACAATTGACTCTTAAATTCTATTGACAAAAAAAAATTACACATCTTTCAAGAAATGAATTCCAAGTGTGTGCTGCTGTTTAAAAGGGACTTGACTCAGTGTTGATGCCCTGATGAGTACAAGGCAACACTGATTTTCAGCCAAATCCGTAATTTTTACCTTCGCCAGGCAAACCGGAGGCAGTAAGAGAGAAAAAGAACAGTGTTATAATATAACTTTGGGGATAATAAGTAATGTATGTAATACCTACCAAAAGACCTACTAATCAAGTGCTCTAGCAGAGTCCGCCATCATATTAAAATTAACCATTATACCTAACTTTTGCTTTTCCAATAAAATTAAATTTAGTTTTCTTTTATAACTTGTTTTATTTGACAATATTCGTAAAGGTGGTGGAATATTATTCCAACATCTTGTGGCGAGATAGCGGAAACTGCGGAGATAGTGAACGCAGCTGTTCTATTGGTGTTACATGAGTCCGAGGTGGTACAGAGAAACAAAAGCGACAGCAGGCGTTCTGTACCCGCTGCACCATTCTTTGTGTCCTTGAAAGTAAGCGAGGACCATAAACTAAATCACAATAATTCAGCTTCGAAAGAACTAAAGATTCACAAAGAATGATCCGAACCTTTTCACTATGAAATTTTCTAATGTTATACAATAATTTTAACCTATAAAAACAAGATTTAAAGCAAATCAAGCACATGCTGCTCAAATCTAAGTTCTGCATCAATTACAATTCCCAGATTTCTTGCCTTTTCGACACGTTCTACGGGCTTTTTATCGATTTTAATATCAACCGAACGAAGGTCGACCCACAAAAGTTGTTTTTTTGCTTCTATAACCATAAACTTACTTAGTGGGATTTAAATTTAGAGCATTTTTCCTTGACCACTCAGCAATACTGTCTAAATCAAGATTTATTTTACGTATTGCATCTGCAAAATCATCGGGAGGACCGGAAAAATATGGCTGTACATCATCAGCATATAGATGATACCGACAGTGCTTAATCACATTAACTATATCTGCGCTATAAATAATATAAAGTAAAGGTCCTAGAATAGAACCCTGTGGAACACCAAGGTTAACAATTAATGAATCCGATAGTACAGATGTACCGTCTGGTGCCGGTTATTTTAACGGCTTGGGATCGATTTTTAAGGTAGCTGCTAAACCAAGCTACGAACTCGTATGTTAGACCATAATATCTTAACTTTGACAGTAAAAGTTGAATACTAATACTGTCAAAGGCCCTGGAAAAATCTAGCAATACTAAGCATGTACAATTCCCAGTGTCCTCCTCTGCAAGAGCATTATCTACGACGTCAAGCAAGGCATTCGTTGTACCCATGCCCTTACCAAAACCAGACTGATACAGAGGCAATATGCTATTCTTCTCAACGAAACGACTTAGCTGCACAAAAATCGCCTTCTCCAAAACCTTTGACAAAAAAGGCAAAATACTGATCGGTCTGAGATCACTTAAAGCTGTAGGATTGTCTATTTTAGGTAGTGGAGTTACTAGAGCTGATTTCCAAACATCAGGGACACATCCAGTTATAATAGACATATTTATCATTTTAGTAATTATAGACAGAGTACGAGGGAGAGCCAACAAAATCATGTCCCTGCTAATACCATCCTTGCCAATTGAATTACTTGTAACAGATAAAATATACTTAGAAGCTTCAGTCTCGGTTACTGGTTCCATCCAACTTAAAAAAAGTCTCACTGTGTGAGTGAAATTCAAAATAAGTGATATCCGAAAGTGAAACATTCTCAGCATGTGCTAAATTCAAGAAGTGATTGTTTATCAAGTTGGGATCAGGGAAATTCTCATTTGAAATGATTTAGTTCATTTTTATGACCGTTTAAGAATTTTACTTTTAAGTCATTCCAAAATTGTTTTGGTTCTTTACGCAATTTAATGTAAGTACTGGACTTGATTTTTTTTCACATTTTTCAGTCAACTTTTATGACTTGGCCTACGACCCGGTTTCAGTCGTCTTGACATCGACATCTGGGTCACCCTAAAAAGAGAAGAAGATTAGGACCTTATACAGGGTTACTTTTAAAGTAGGAGCCAAATTTAGAACAGCGACTCAGAACCCGTCAAATAGTCGATCTATGTTATTTTTTTTATATTTTTAATTATGCTTGTGCTCCGGTAAAAATAGCAAGGGTGGATAAGCTAATTTCATTCATAAAAACGTGCGTCGGAATAAGAAACAACTCGTAGGTAAAGAGAGAAACAGCGAATTAATTATAATGCACGCAAATATAACCAGTACTCACTTCAAAGTAGAGCTCATATTAGTGCTTGTTTATTATGAAGTTTGGTGGGGGCGTCGGGGAGGGTTGCGGAGCGTGGGGCGGGGCGGGGACAGGTGTCGCTAGCGCACCAAGCAAGCGGGCGGCGGGCCGGGGACTTAGTATTGACCGTGACCTGATTGCGGAAGTGCATGACGCTCTTATCGTGCCCTCTGTCTGTGTGTGTATTAACTACCCGGTGTTTGATTAATCATGCGACATAATTATTCCCATGCCGAGAGGTACGAGATGGTGAGGTGCTACATTCTCAGCGGAGAAAGTTTACGTGGTGCACAAAGACTTTACGAAAGAGATAGCATACCGCGTCTACAACGTCGAGGAATCACCAGCCTTGTGCCGACCAGACGAGTCATTCTAGCCACCAACCAAAACTTGATAGATTTTGGTCAATTCACCACTCCCAGACATGCGAAAGGTATTGGTGGTCCAGATAATCGAATGTCGCCAGAAATTGAGCATGCAATAATTGAATACTACAAGCGAAATCCGTGTGCAAGCACTAACGGGGCGGCTCAACGATTTAACGTCAGCCAATACTACGTGTGGAACCTCCTGAAAAGTTCCAAGTACCAACCTGTGCAGCCCTAACATGTCGGAGATGGACCCGCCCGAGCGCCCGAATCTGTTTTTGTGAGTGGCTTACTCGCACACACTGAGTGCACATTTTATTGACTAATGATCCGATGAAGCCCTATTTACACGCGTGTTGGTATTTACAATAGAAAAAATGAACACTTCTGGGCATTAAGTAACCCTCACGTCATTAAATCCAGCTATCATCAAGTGCGTTTTAGTGTACCTAAATGTTTAGGCCGACATATTTGGAAGTGAAAAACCTGTGATTGAAGGGTCATTAACCGATGGAAATTATTTAGAAATGTTACGAGGCATTATTGAAGACTTTGAGTGAACATTTTATGGACTGATGATCCGATGAAGCCCTATTTATGTTGGTACTTACTTACCTTTAGTGCGAATGTTTTGGCCGGGACGCGTTATTGGAAACTGAATCGAAAAACCTGTGATTATTGAAGGGTCATTAACGCTAAAGCTTTTTGCCAAACCCTATATACCGGCAGTTTATGGGCAAACTTTTCACTGAGGGCCTATAATGCATTACGCATCCAATACAATAATATATTCAGGGTACTGTTTGGACTGCCCCGCTACTGCAGTGCATCTGGTATGTTTGCCGATGCCAGAGTGGACGATTTTTATGCAATTATGCGTAAAAAATGGCATCAACCGTGAAACGAGTGCGGTTCAGTTCAAACAGACTACTGAATATGGTGGGTAACAGGATGGACTCAGTCCTGCTTGCCAGGTTCACCGACCTGCATGTGCGGCGGGATCGGTAAATCAGGTAAACGCTGTGTTTTGTTGTTTTTTATTTATTCTGCCCGCGACATCTAAACATCCACACTTTCGCATTTATAATATTAGTAGGATTAGTTCTTTTATTATTGTGTTTAGCTTTACTAACATAGTCTATAAGTAAAAATTATAACTAACAACGTATGGGCTTATTTGTCTGAAAATAAAAACATTTTATTTTTTATTATTATTTTTATTAACCGATGGAAATTATATAGAAATGTTACGAGGCGTTATCGAAGACTTGTTGGCCGATGTGCCTTTAAATTTAACAGTACATCAATAATATCAGCATGACGGGGCCCCGCCTTATTACACAAGGCCAGTGCGTGATTATTTAAACTCAAAATATGGGGACATGTGGATTGGGCGCAGGGGGCCTGTGTGTGCCGTGGCCCGCCAAACCGTTCGACTTGACCCTCTTGGTTTTTTATTTGTGGAGAGAGGAGAAATCACCGGTGTACACCGAGGAAGCACAAAGCTACAATGGCCTTCGTAATAAGATCGTACAATGGTTTCTGCTTTTGATGTAATAAAACGTCACGTGGGAGACAAAATTTACAAAACAGTTTCCTTTCCGCAAACTGCGCGCGCTTTTGTGTATCGAGAAAAACTAAATTTTTGACAATTATTAAACCTACTTATGTTTGAAAATTTATTTGTTTGTATTAATTTTTAAAATACGCCTTAATTTTTAAGTTGTATGGAAATTATGGGAAAAAATGTATGGAAATGACCTTAGCTTGCGACAACCTCACGCTATTTTTTCCGCAGCTTATGTCATATTCATACATTTTTTCTGCGGAACGACTGCAGAAAAGTTAGCGTGTGGCATTTGTCTAGGGGGGCTGTTCATTGTTTCTGTGCGAACTGTGATTAAGTCGCTGGCCTAGTCCGCGTTGCCTAGCACCGCGGCTGGTCGTGTCGGGGCAACGTACCAAAATAGTTTAGGGGCTTAGGACTGATATTAGGGGCTTAGCCGTGTGCGATTTTATGGATACTTTGACATATTATTCGAAAAATATCGAGATTTTTTTATTTTTTTAAAAATATGATAGATTTGTTTTTTATTGTGAAGTCTAGATCTTATTTTTCAATTTTGGCTCCTGTTTGAAAAGTAGCCCTGTATTTGTATACTTAGATGAGTTTGTACGGAATCTTCGGTGCCGGCGCGAGTCCAACTTTGCCGGTTTTCATGGATCGAACAATTTGTTTTCTTGCAATTTGTTTTCTCCTGTGTCTTTGTAGTGTTGAAATGGACTAAATTAAGTAGACCCCAATTAGAGACTTTCTCTAACGAAATTTCAATATCAGACACAAGTTTATTCCGGCACTCAATGACGTTTTCCTGAGAAATGTTCGCACGACCGTTATAGAAGGTGTTCTTTCGTGTTGTCATCTGCATAACAATGAGTGCCGCAGCATATATAATCATTAATATACAGAAGGAACAGTAGTTTGATTATACCACAGGTAATATTGTTAGGAAGTACAATGCATTTTAATTATATTCCTCCTCGTCTAAAGATATAAGAGATCAATACAGTTGAGATTCTCGTTGGAAGAGCTCAGTGGCATTAATTGGCCATGGCGTCAATACGGTATCCTGCCCAAACTGATTTTTTTCTTGTATAGAAGTCGGTGCCAAACTATGATCACCTAGAAAGTCTTAAAATTCGTCACCGACTTCAATATATAAGTGTGATGTTGTCTGTACCTATTCTTATATTACTTTTAACTTTTCTGTGTTTTTTTGGAAAACATTTTTATTTTTAACTTTTTAGACAATGATATATTTTTAGTGAAAGAAACCCTAATACTATGCCCTTATATAATTAAATTAGGGTTTCCCTCGATTTTCGTGGGATCCCATCGTCAGATTCTGACTTTGGTGACCTTTGGTGACTTTGATGTATTGATTTATTTATTATATATACTTAACCACGTCGCCGCTCGCGCGGATACCTAGAGCGTCAGTGGTGCTGTGGATTTGCCACTGGAGCTCTATTTTTTTTTATCATTCGTCAGGCGTCAAGTGCACGTTGAGCGTCGCGTCGTTTGCGTTCGATTTCTGCTGATTTGATTTTTATCGAAAACAAAAGTTTTCGATGAAAATCAAAATACGAAACACGTAAGAAACAAAAATCATGAGAAATCGCAGTCACAACCGACGCTCGACGAGCGATCAATGCCAACAAATGTTTCAAAAATAGGGCCCCTGCAGCCTTCTAATTAGGATTCGATCCTGCCACGTACCAATGTGTTTTTCGTTTTTCATATGTACATTTATCTGACGCTCCTACGGCGAGGGAAAACATCGTGAGGCAACATGCATACATCTGCGAAGAAATTCAAATGTGTATGTGAAGTCGACCAATCCGCACTGGGCCAGAGTGGTTGACTAAGGCCTCAACACCCTAACTTAGAGTAGGCTCGAGCCCCTCAGTGGAAATGTATATGAGCTGTAATGATGATTATACCTACTTAAGCTATGTCGCGCCGGTGCCCTCGCGACATAATTGTTTTACGAACACCCGAGTGTACGTAAAACAATTGTTTTCCAGGGGTACCAGCGCGTCATGGGTTAAACAACTAAGTTGGCAAACAAGCACGCTCACCTCACCTCACCTGTTGGCAGATAAATGACTACAGCCGCCTATGTTACAGTACATGTATGTGGTTCCTGCAAGGCTTGCAAATTTACAACCACACAAGGACGCCAATGTACGTTGCCAACTCGGGACATAAGACACAGGAGGCACCCAGTAATTTCACTGCCTGCCTTGCCCTTCAAACCAGATCACAGCAATGCAAGCACCGCTGCTTGACTGCAGAAATACGTACCGATGCAGACGACTCTTGAGTACAGAGTCTCTCTTTGGAATTTTTCAGATTACGAATAGTGAATGAAATTTTTCATTGACTTCTTATTTTTGCTCGTCAACGTATTTGTCGAGCGTGACTTGTAGATGTTCAAAACACAACATAACCATAAATCCCAATGCGCTGAAGGGGATTCCTTACAAAACGTGTCGATCGAAGGGTGAGGAAGGGTGGGGTGCGTCCGTGTGTGGGTCTTTGCAAAGTGGTTGGTGACAGAAGTCGCGTGACCTTGGACATAGCGTGCGGTATAACATAATAATTAATAACCAATGGTTGGTTGGAGGTGATCCGTCGACCTGACCCAATTTTTTAACCGAGTTCGAAAAAAGGAGGTTACTCAATTCGACCGTATATATGCTTTTTTATGTTTGTTCGCGGATAACATCGTCGTTTATGAACCGATTTTGATGGATCTTTTTGTATTCGATAGAGGATACTCCAAAGGTTTCCCATGGTCACCAAATTTAAGATCTGATAATGGGATTCCATAAAAATCGAGGAAAACCATTAAATTTTTACGTGTGTCCAACGTGTTTTGTGTATATGTTACGCGATTACACCGCCAATTATTGGCCGATTTTTAAAATTCTTTTTGTATTCGATAGAGTATACTCCTGGAGTGGTTTCAAGGTCACCAAAGTCTGGAACTGGTGATGGGATCCCATGAAAATCGAGGGAAACCCTAAATTAATAACAGCTCACCGAAGGTGAGCTAGTATTATATTAGGGTTTCTTTCGCTAAAAAGACTTCATTCACAAAAAAGTTAAAAATAAAAAATATTTTACAAAAAATAAAAACCTTCAAAAACACTGAAAAGTTAAAAATAATATAAGAATACGTACAGACAACATCACACTTCTATATTGAAGTCGGTGACAAATTTTAAGACTTTCTAGATCATCGTTTGGCACCGACTTCAATATAGAAGTGTGATGTTGTCTGTACCTATTCTTATATTATTTTTTAACTTTTCAGTGTTTTGGAAGGTTTTTATTTTTTGTAAAATATTTTTATTGTATTTTTTTATATACAAACACTGAGTGAACTTTTAAGTGATAAAAATAATTGCAATGTATTTGAATTTTCTCAACAAGTCATAAGACGCATCTCAGAAGTTACATGCACCAAATAATAATAACGCGTTAATGAATTCAATCAGTATGTACGCATTAATAACTTCTCTATCTTCTTTATTGTTTTCGATTTATGACTGAGGTTCACGGCCACAAGAGGAACAAATAATTTATTTATTTAAATTTTCTTGCATATAAAAATATTTTATTTGCAAATACCAACTATTACATACTTACAAATTTATGTGACTGTTTGTTTCTCAAAAAAAATCAAACAAAATCACGATCCCAAAGTGATCAGCGACTTGTTTGCGGCTACTTAGCAGCACTGTAATAATTCTTTCGACCAAGATCTCAATGAAAATCTATGCAGACGTGATTAATGTAATACAGCTGGGACGAACGGGTTGTTTGGGTAACCTTCTTAACATTTTAAAGAGAGAACAGTTCAACATTTACCGTATTTCAAAAAAGTTTCAGAGAGGTATGACGCAGCGCTTATTGCACGAATAAGCAGGCCGAATGAGCCAGATACGACACATGTTGAGTTCCTAAATAATAATGAATAATAATAACAATAAAATCTTTATTTTCTCTTACACAATCTAAGGCTTAACAATATAGTGGTGGTTTCAATTTCAATACGTATGTGCTACAATTAACATAGATTGTGAGAGAATGGCGTCTATACTAGACTAGGTAGATAGCCTGTATTACAGAGCGCCAGTACTCTCCTCTCTCGATGTGGTCCGGGGGCACAATAAATTTAATAGTCAACAAATTCAAACACATGAACATATGGACGACATAACATTAACCATCTGTATTGAGGACAAACAAAATAATGCCGACTTTTTTTTATACCTACTCTATACTCTTTTTATAACAAAGTTGACCAACGATCAGACTGCCCACCTGATGGTAAGTGATTTCAGTCTGGTGCCGCCTATAGTACGAGCGGTTTGGTGTGGCGTTGGTGTGCACCGCGAAAGTGACCTAGATCGCAGACAAGATAATAGTTACTTCGTCCTAGATCACGGGTAAACGATGAACTGTAGATATGCTTGTATACCACCCACGTTGGCTATTATAATTCTGTCCATCTCTTAATGAGTAGAATCACATTGTATCAAGATGCAATTACAACGGGTATTATGTCACATGACAGGCGAAGGAGCTTATCCACTTCATTGATGCTATTATCGACATGAATCAATCGGCATCATTTCCACTTTTACTCGCAAGCAGCTTGGGTCTTCTTTTGCCTTCTTTTAATGTTATCAATTATCTACCCAGCTCGATATAAGAATCTTTTAGAAATCTGGTGAAGACAATTTCCAATTTCCAGACAATTTTATAAGCAAGTACAGTAAGAAATTGTCTCCAAAAACTCAAGTAAACTAACTATTAGTCTGTTTGAAACTTTCATTACAATATTAGCACTCAATTAGCACATGTTTTAAGACAAATACCATTTTCTGCGGAAACCAAAAAATCTATGGGGATGATAATTAAGTCGGCTATTACATATACAATATTATAACAACAAGTTATAAGAAGCTCATGACATCTCCCATACATTATTTCTTTTTACACACAACTAAACGTTAACGCTAAATAGATTTGTTTACAGCCCTTGGTGAAATCACACACGTAATATTAGGTAATAACCGACATAGAAATTTCTTAACAAGGTGAACGTTAAAAATAACAGAAACAAACATTTTTCTGTTTTCTTCGTTATTTGGAAAATAGTGAAGGTTTTCACGAGCAAAGAAAACTATTACTTTGGTCGCTCTTGAGCAATCCACCAATGAGACAGTCGTCTAAGTAGACAAACTTGGACTGTATCGCTATCAGTTTAGAGCGTAGAATAGCTTGGAGCCAGTGTTCAGCGTTCGTATAATGTTGCAAAGCTTACGTGACTGAGGGCACGGGCTCCCCAAACCTTTTACAGAGTACACAAAATGCGCAGTTCCGAATTAAGGAGGAAGACGATATCCTGTTACGTCACAGAGATTTATACTGCAGGCGTTTTCATTGCGTTTCAGATTTACAAATTACGTCATCTGCACAGTAAACAGAATTGAATTGAGCGGTAAAATATACTGAATTTAGGTTTCTTTAGATATGTACAGTCAGCAACATGTCAAGCTTTATGTTTGCACTGCAAAAACAGCTGTTTACGAACTTTACCGGAGGGAACCATTGTACCAGGGTCGCCTGCTCGGGTACCTCCGTCTTACCTATTTCTGCCGCAAAGCAGCAGTGCCTGCATTGTTGTGTTATGTTATATGGCAGTGAAATTACTGGGTACCGTGACTTTACATCTTATGCCACAAGTTGGCATCGTACACTGTGGTTCTTGTGGGGGTTGCAGTTTTGCTGCAAATCTCACAAGAGCCACATGTATTATAGATGACTGTTACCATCAGGTGGGCAGCTTGCTTGTTTGCCAATTTAGTTGGATAAAAAAAACGTCATAAAGGTCTCAAGGTCAACATGTAAAGCCTGACATGCTGGCGTGTGTACATACTTTTGTTTTATTGGGTGTTATTCGTTTTTTCTTAATTCTTTATCAAGATTTACGACGATGATAAAGTCTGATTATTGAAATATGCAATTAGATGAAAAGGAAATTTAAAAACAATTGAAAATAGATGTGACCGAATAATAATTTTTAGATTATCTCATTCTCATTTAGATACTGTAAAACGTTTTTAGTTTTACAAAATACTTATTTAAAGAACAACACATTCTTTTTTAAACTTTGTTTTGTATTGCATTGTTTATTTCAAATATTGGAAAAACATTAAGAATTACTTACATTCTTAATAATAATAATATTTTATCAGCATGTATTGTCTGGAGATTCCTTTCCCTGTAGTCCTACCTAATCACCGGTAGCTTGGGCCTTGCTCCGTTGCTAGTGGAAAAATAGGTTTAAGTTTTTTTATAAATTTGTGTTTTATGTCGTTATTGCAAAAGACTCAACTTTAAGAAAAAAAATACTTTTTTATTAAAAATCAAGAAAAATTTCACGCTAAGCTGGATACGAATCTGCATCTTCGCTGTGTGTTGTATGAAATTTATTTAGCATTTTTAAGCAAAATGAATTTTCACAAATACAAATCTAATAAGATTAAAGTCATATAAAATAATTTTACTTGAAATGGAGAGTAATTCGGTAAATTCGAAGATGAAATTTGGTACCTATAGACATAGTTTGAGTCCCAGGAAAGGACATAGGATAGCTTTTATCACATTCAGGGGGAGAAAAAGGGGGTGGAAATTTGTATGGTTAATCAATAACCGCTGAACCAATTTAGATGAAATTTGGTATGGAGATAGTAGGCATGGGTAATATCGGATTTTCGCTGTATTGTATCGTATCTATATATCGGTTTTGAATATCAGATATTGAAACTATATATTTCAATATCTATATATTGGTCGGAATCTACGGTACTCTGAAACCTAGATATACCATACAATGTCACATCGTACACATATTTTTAAATATTTCGGTTTTGTGAATAAATTTTGAATGATATCTATGAAATTCGACCGTCGACACTGAGAATTTACGTTGCAAAACATAATGTCTAAAACTAATTTGACATTCATTGAAAGATTATAGGTAATAAATAAATCGTTTCAGAACACTTGAGTCAAAGTAATACCATACTTTTTTGCAAATAATTAACTTTAGATTAAACTTTATTTTGTTGGTAATAACGTTCAAACTAAAACGATACGCTCATTCGTTGTGCCAACATAACAATATTTCTCGCTCGCTCATGTATACTATATTGTTTAACTGTGGCTCAGTATCATCTATGTTTTTAATCAGATTTCCGAGTATCATAGATTTTTTGGGTATATGCGTATTGTTTATTACTTGGTTATGGCCGGTCGGTGAAGTCGTGCGATATCCAATATATAGTTTGTTCGCCGAGCGATATATAGATATTAGATATTGTGCCGGTACATAGATATTGTATCTGTATACGATTTGTATCGCCCACTCCTAGGAGATAGTTTAAGTTGTGGGGAAGGATAAAGAATAGTTTTTATCTCCGAAATCATTCCTTCAGGGTGTAAAGGGAATCAATAAAAAAGGAATTCCATGCGGACGAAAGCAAAAGCAGTAATTCCAAAAATGATATTGTAATATATATAATCATAATTATAAAACTCTAGTGACAATCGACAAGAACAAACTTGTATTGAGGCTATCAAACCTTAACTAATAAATTGAGAATGACCTTTACATAAAAATAACACGCAATAGAAAAGTCAATTAAATGGAACACAGGTCACATGTCTGAACTAATAAAGTAAGGAGACCTTTTCCACGCGATGTTGAAACGTTGAAGCGAAGGTATCGATCATCAGGTATAATGAAAAATGCATAAGCATTCGACAGAGTCGACGTGACCGGCACAAGGGTACCAGCCGACACCTTAAACATGTAAACTCATTATAATGTCATTACGACTAACAATTTGGACAATTGTTAGGCAATTAGAGGCACACAAACACAGAATGATGTGTTTGATAGAGCGTTTATACAAATTGTTATATAAGCACGTTTAGCCGACGAAGAAGCGGCTCATAGAATGCTGAGATCTAATATTGACATAGATATAAGGTCGGGAGAACTCATCGACGAATTGTCAGTGTCCATCATTGTTAATCTAGAATATTTCAAGAGGAAAAGCGTTTACAATGTCACTGATAATAGAATGCTGAGATCAAATATTGACAAAGCTTTGTTATTTCTGGTCGATATATAGTGGGGAGAACTCATCGACGAATTGTCAGTTCCCATCATTGTTAGTGTAGTGTAGATCATTTCAAGAGGAAAAGCGTATAGAATGCCGTAGATAATAAAAGATAGCGTGCAAGGCACACGTGCTGCCAGCGACTATCAAAAGACTCATAATATGCTTTCTACTAGGCTAGACGCTAAAATATACAAATGATAATGAAGTATATATGGTTTATTGAAATCATCGAGCACGTGCACGTGGTACGTGATCGATGATTGAAACGTTTTAAGCCCAAAGATATGTTTCATTACAATATTTGCAAAGAAGAAATATATTTTTTATTTTCAGTTAGGTAAATACAAATTAGGAGAGTATCGAACAGTGCTGCTTTTGAAGTTTCTTTTAGCCAAATCAAAGTTGAAATGGTCTTTCAAGTTTAAAAATCTTTATTTAATATAGGCTCCTACAGGCACTTATTAACGTCAAAGCATATTTATTTAACCTTGTATGTGCATACACCCTGAATCTGCAAATACAAGTAGGAAAGAAAAAAATAGACTACAGCTGTACGGAAATTGGGAGAGCCTTCCCAAGAAGAACAGGCAACAAACTCGGAAGGTCTAATTTGTGAATTACTGACACACGAATCAAAGTAAAAGCGTATGGCTCTAATAAATAGTTTAAGATTAAAGGTACCAAGCATTGGTACTGTCTACTAATATTTCCGACCGACCGTGTCAAGTAATACAATCAGCGATATGTGATATCTCAATTTTATTCAACACATTGATAAAACATGCAACTCTGATAACATGTGCCTGAAGGTCGGTCTCGTGCCCACTCATAACCAAAAATCTCATAACCAATACGTAAAGGTCCTACTCATAACTGCTGATGTGAGAAGACGAAACTCATAACCAACACAACTACACAGTTAAGTACACTCGCTTTAATAATTATTTACAACATTAACTAAAAAGGGTGAGCAATAACATACTAAATAAAAAATATGTAGAAATAACTATTACACAAATAATATGAATATTATTAAATTTTTATATATCATAATTAGGACTTGGACAGATGGTATTCTCTTAATCGGCGTTTGAAAGAGTAGATGAGATGTCTAAAGGTCTCAGGACAAACTAATTGTCAATCACTTCTCAATATTGTTATTTTTGTTGAAGATGTCGCGGAGAGAAACTATTTATGCCTTCCTCGCACTAAGCTTTGTTTAGTGCTTATCCATGGTACTACCGTTGGTACTACTTTTAGTATAGTACTACGGGTATATTTGTTGCCCGATCCCGGATTTGGTGACAATGAGACTAATCGAGAACTATACCCCCTGAAACAAAAAAAGAATATTCAAATCGATTAATAAATGACAGTTATGAATGAGGTAGCAAACGTAAAAAAAGAACATACAATGGAAATGATAAAATCCCCCTTTTTGTGAAGTCGGTTAAAACATGAAATGACTCGCAATTGAAGGTTGCGTTAAAGTTGCTTTATAAATAGTTTTATTAAAGCGTTATTTAATTTCATTAAAATAATATAAATATTAAAACCGATAGTTACCCACATGGTGTTCTTTGATTGTCAAAGATAAATAAGTAGTACTACAGGCAAAATTAATCACCCGTAGTACTACCGGACACGTGAGTAGTACTACGGGTAAGTACTGGATGTTTTGTGTATTGCGTCTTGAAATTACAGTTAAGACTGTGTTGCCGTTTGTACTGTAACTAAACATTTCTTTTTAGTATGAAATAATAAAACAAAAAGTACCTACTTTGAAATTACTATGCAAGTATATAATAGTAAGCAAGCACTATTGTTCTCAAATGTACTTCAAAGTAGTTCACAGTTTAGGTATTTGCTTTTTTTATGTTCGGTTATGAGTTACTCCTCTAAATTAAATATTTCATAAGTTTAAAATATATTTCATAACCATGGTTATGAGTGGGTCCTCAAGTCAGTTATGAGTCGCCACATTTTATTCCAGTTATGAGTTTCTGGTTATGAGTGGGCGCGAGACCGAAGGTCGAATAATGTGAAAAATCACCTTTTTTCTACATACGTTGATATGTGTTGACACCTTAAATATATAAATAATTGTCTTTATGCCAAGTAAAAGGATCTTATTGTTGCATGCTTGTATGCATAATGTTTTTAAACTACATATTTTCTTATTCTTGTCTCTCACAGTGCAGAATAAATATCGAAAAAAT
The DNA here is from genome assembly GCA_963935595.1 of Schoenobius gigantellus. Taxonomy (NCBI): domain Eukaryota; kingdom Metazoa; phylum Arthropoda; class Insecta; order Lepidoptera; family Crambidae; genus Schoenobius; species Schoenobius gigantellus. Next base: position 4,159,745 of record OZ012555.1, on the reverse strand, counting down.
ACGCACAAGTTACAAGCATAAACGTTTCTACTTACATATCGTTATTTTACTCTTGGACTGCATTGCAGCACTGAAAACTGCGCTGCGTTATCAGTCGTTTATTTATTTACTGTTTATGTTCGTTATGCTGTTAACTATTAATAGTTAACAGCATAACGAACATACATAATATATTATTTAAAAAGTATCTATATAAGTATATTGAAAAAATTAAGAACGTATTTAACGATTGTAATTGTTTTAAAAATGCGTGGTAGTGTGGTAATACATCGTAATAAAATAATGCAGATAAAAAAGAGGTCGTCCTTTTTGAAAAACTACCTTTTTACAAAAACCCTGAAAGAATCACTATTAAGGAAAAAATTCAGTAAAAGAAAACGAGTTGAATTCGTTGAATTTTGAGCATCCCTTAGCCATAAAAATCATCTCTATACATTATCATAAAAAGAGGATTAGAATTACTATTTTGTATTTGAAATTTCGGGAGCGTCGGTCGCGCTGTGGCCTCGGCACTGGACTGTGCCCCGAGTAGAATCAGGAGGCCCGCGATCGATCGTGCCATGTACCAATGTGTTTTTCGTTTCACGAATTTCATATTTATCTGACGCTCCTACGGTGAAGGAAAACATCGTGAGGAAACCTGAATACACCTGCGAAGTAATTCAAAGGTGTATGTGAAGTCAACCAATCCGCACTGGGCCAGCGTGGTTTGACTAAGGCCTAATCGCCCTATTTAGGGTAGACTCGTGCCCCTCGGTGGGGGCGTATATATGAGCTGTGATGATGATGATGATTTTAAATTTAATCTTCCGTACAGTAGGCATACTCTTGGACCAATTCCGATCGATCGACATCGGAATTGTGATTTTTCGTACGCTTGAGTAGCATCACTAGCGCCAAATACGATCAGTATCTTGAGAAAATTAAATAACACTTGAGTTTGGTTCACTCAAAATCCGCGCGAGACGTGTCAAATTTGGCGCCAATGTGCCAACTCAAGCGTACGAAAAACAATCTCAATGTCAATCGATCGGAATTAGTTATAGAGTTAGCCTACTACTGATAGGAATTTGATTCTTGAATGGAAAATTTAGACGCTAAATCATCGTGTATGATAAGTAATCTGATCTCGCTGAAACGAATGATGTAACAAATATCTTGAAACCTGAAATAACTTTGGCGAATTTCCTAGTTAAATTTAGTAATAAAATATTTATTAAAAAAACTTTTTTAAACATCCGTAGCTTTTACTTACTCGTCAATACGAATCAAACGAGCCCAAACTCAATGGGGTTGTGTCGTTTTATTGCGGAGTATCTATGGCCACCTTCCAGCTCCAGCATTAGATCAGCTCCATGTTATCATAATATTGCATTGTCACGCGATATACTTACTTAATAATATGCATGCAAATTTTCAGTTCAATCGGAAACTGGGAAATGGGTCAAATTAAACTTGCAAGATTTCATTACAGACATTGGGACAGGTGAAAGTAAATAAATAAAAGCTTGTAGTAAACACCAAACGTGGAAAATATAACAGGATCGAGCCTCAGCCCAGTCCTCCCGATTAGCAGGCCAGTGCCGAGTCCACAGCGCCACCGACGCTGACATGAGGAATGTACATCATACAAATCAATTTTCGTCAATGAAAGACAAAGTGACAATGATATGATGATGATAATTTTCTTAACAATCTATTATAGATAGCTGACAACAGAAATGAGAAAAAGGGATGGCCGATAAAGCAATAGACCGATTAAGTAAAGTAATTGGTCAACAGCAACAGGGTCAGCCTTGGAATCGTGCAAATCGATTAGGAAATACTTATAAAATTTACTAAGAGTCATAAAGAAATCATTTCTTTAAGCGGCCTACATCAAACTCTTGCTGGCCAATGCCATTAAGATCCCGTAAGAATAAAATCCAGTACCTAGTTTTTGTGGAAAAAGAAAATAGTCGATGCAAAACCACAAGTAGGTAGGTATCAGGAAATTTAATTTAATAAATTGACTGTAATAAATACATGAGTAAACACTAAAGTATTTGCCTCTCGAAGGTCGCCAGAATCTCGTAAGCAAGGTCAACCACTGAACTTCCGACGTTCTGAACTGTTCAAGTAGTACTTTGAATGACACGTCAAACTCAAAGCTACGAGTACTTAGTGCACTGGGCCGCAAAGAAAACGGGTCAATTACAGAAACCTCAACATCATCTAAAGTTTTAGAAAGTTTTTTTAAACAAAGACCAACGCCAATTGGACCCGATAGGTGGCACTGTTTGTAGTCGGGCAGGACAACGTCTGCTGGGGCCACTAGTTGATTTATAAAAGCTTCCAAAGAATTAAGAGGTATTTTATCTCAACCTTCAATTAAGAAGTCGCTTTATTTATTGGATTTATTTTTAATAGTTTAATTAGGATCGATATTAATACTTTAGCACGCACAAATATTTTCGTTTTCCGTACCGTTATTGTTATTATGTCGTGGGTGCACCAATAGGAACCATGTCGTAGATGTTGAACAACTTAAGTTTAACTTGTTCTGGTGAGTCACATATGGAGAACATTGGAATGATAAACAATATATTACTGAAGAGGATATTATTAGGTGTAACTGGATCACAATGACTAATTACAGCTTTCACTACAGATTCAAACTAACCCTTTCCAATGATCCTAACATTGTAAACCCAATTAGTCATTGATTTCATTTCATATAAGCGGAAAAATTGCACTTCGACTTTATTGCAAGTTATAGGAATTTCCATATAAATAAAGGATATAAAAACATGGGATTTCTAGTTCATCAATTACCTGTTCCATTGTTGTTGTCTTTTGTGTAACTTTCGTCAAATTCAAGGTAAATAGGGACACTATCAGTGTTCAACGTTAACAAGTCATCGTTTACGTGGTGCAATTAAGATATTTCTACGGTTCGTGTACAAACATGTTTTCAAACTATAACTTGCCGTTATCGGACATTCACTATTCATAGTTCAGTCTAAATATAGAAGCGAATTGAAAGTTTTTTTTACGAGGCTAAAAATACAACGCCGAGCGAGTGCTTACTTACATCAATTTTTTATGCTGAATTTCAACTCCCACCCACCACCGACCAACTAGCAGACGTATGACGCGGATCGCGTCACCACTAAGTGAATGGCCTTGGATTCCAAGCTTAGACAATACGCTGAGTGCCGTGGAGAATACAATGGTTAATTTTTCATTTTCAGCGCCGAGTCCAATGAATGCGCGGGAATGATAATGAAACGTTGACAAATTAGGCACCTCTTATCTTTAACAAGGAAGTTCTTGGACGTGGAGTCTTATTTATCTGGCTAATTAAATCAATTCTGCGACGTAAAACGTAGGTAGGTGTCTTAATATTTTTATGACGATAAAATTAATTATTTACTTGACCGCATACTGAATGACTGTAGCAGATGCGAGACATGTGGGAATAATACTGGTACTTTATGTTGTGCCTGTGTCCAATGGAATACGACTGCCATCTCTCACACGTGGCTTATGGTCTCCAATGGCGCCATCCTTTTTTTTTTTTTTTTTTTTTAAAAAGGGAGCTTTTGTACAAACAGTAGGTAGTATACATGTCAGCCCCATTGTGACTGTTAAATAGCTAGGTACCTTAAATAAATGAAACTATAATCTAAATTAAGCTACTACAAACGAATTTGTAAATCAATACAGCTTTCTTTGAGGTAGGATCTGCAATGGCGCCATCCAAAATAGGGACTGCTTCCCTGCTTCCTTACTTTATCCTTTGGGGTCGAAGTGACACTTCGACCCCAAAGGATAAAGTAAGGACTGTATTACTAACCCACACACTGTGCAATATACACACTTGAAGACCTTCAGTTCAGTCAGGGTGAGGATGACAGTCGCGGTAACGGTCCGTCTGTTGCTGCGTTTGTCAGGCTGTCACCTCTGACACATTTTGCAATAGGAGTGTGACCAACTTGAAGTGCACAATAAAAAATGTTCCAATTAGTTGGAAAGAGGGAAAATCTTTCATCCCAAGAAGATGAGTTGCCAAAACTGCCTGTCTGGGTACCTATGCTAGGATACGATTCCGATCACACCAGTGATCTGCGACTGGCGTTTCGACAACCTTGGAAGGTCTTGGAAGGAAAATTTTTCTATTTTTTCTCCTCCTAGGACACAAGAGACAGATCTTCCCTTGCACGTATTTTATACAAAGATATTTTAACATAAACGTCATTTGAGACATATTTCGCCTAAGATCTGCCCAACAACCCTACTCTTTCGCGATAATTCAAAGATTTCATCTCAATCAGTTAGTTACTTCGAGCTATCATCTTGTTTATTAAAAGCGCGCAAAGTCGATCACCATTGACGGAGATTACGGTGCATTTTGCGATAAAATTAAAAATTACCTGCCGGCTGGCGCCGGCGTGCCGCGGGAGGGGGCGGCGGGGCGCGGGCAGGGGGCAGGGGCAGCGGCGGGGGGCAGCGGCGGGGAGCGGCGCCGGGAGGTGTGACAGCGAGTGAGGTCAACCTGGCTAGATGCAGCCGTAGTGATGGGCTCGAATGTCGACGAGTCTAACGATAATAATAGGTACATGTACACCGGCTTCCACGTATGGGACTCCCCCAGTAGCATTTGCAATTCGCTAATATATACGTAATATGTATATATATATTACACTAGCTGCACCCGGTATGCGTTGCAATGCCATTTTTTATTTTAATTTTTTGTCATTTTTTTCTAGGAACCCTCACGGTCCTCCCTAGAACACCCTACCAAAGTTTCATTACAATCTGATGAATAATTTCGGAACGCATAGAGGACAAACAAACATAGTAATACATTGATTTTTATATAGGTATAAAGATACTATATCTATACTAATATTATAAAGCTGAAGAGATTGTTTGTTTGTTTGCTTGAACGCGCTAATCTCAGGAAGCACCCGGCATGCGTTGCAATGCCATTTTTTTTAAATTTTTTTGACATTTTTTTGCTAGGAATACCCTCACGATCCTCCCTAGAACACCCTACCAAAGTTTCATCTGATGAATAGTTTCGGTACGCATAGAGGACAAACAAACATAGTAATACATTGATTTTTATATATAAAGATAATATATATAATATATACGTGTGAGCGTCGGGGGCGCTGTGGACTCGGCACTTGCCTTCCAATCGGGGGGTCGGGATTCGAGGCCCGCCATGTACCAATGTGTACGTTTTTTCGTTTCGAATTTCATATGTACATTTGTCTGACGCTCCTACGGCGAAGGAAAACATCGTGAGGCAACCTGCATACATCTGCGAAGAAATTCAATGATGTATGTGAAGTCGACCAATCCGCACTGGGCCAGCGTGGCTGACTAAGGCCTAATCACCCTAACATATAGGGTAGGCTCGAACCCCTCGGTGGGGACGTATATGAGCTGTGATAATGAATATATACGTGTGGAACAGCTGACGTATTACGTGTAGGAATGCCACAATGAGATCATGTGATTTAATGAGGTCTCATTAATATGCATATTTACGTGCAATATTTAATGGTGGTTATTTCAGTCCTGATAGACACTACTTCCGAAATTTTTAATGACGATGTACTTAGGTATCAACCTTACCAGTCAGTCCATTAATTATCAACTCTACGTTTTGTTTAACGCCTTCGAGAATCTATATTACCTTAATAACACGAACAGGCGACAGTTAAATTGAAAGAATATAGCCAGCAATAAAACTTCGCAATAAACATGGTATGATACGGTATAAGTCTAGTATCAGTAGAATAAAAAACAATACCTACAATAACCTCCTTCCACTTCTAGTACACATTTTAACGTTATGGCGAAAAAACATGCGAAGAGGAAAGAATACTTTTATAAAATAATCAATTAATTGTAAATATAGGTCAGAGGTTATCAACCAATTAGCGACCGAATAAAATTCCATTTCTACGTCGTGCATGGGTAATGATAGGTCGTCTCCAATAAAATGCGCCTAATAAGACAGTTAGGTACATACAGACTACTCATACTGTCCGGCAGCCAAATATCTACCTACATGCAAGTTGTATGCTTGTATGTGGCACACGAAAACAAACAAATCACACAGCCAGGCTTGACTGCAACAAAAAGTGATTATGAGCGTAATAATTATCGGAAAGAGCATATTTCAGATAACCGAACAATATCGAGGTGCTGCACTACGGGAGGGCCCGCGGGGCGCGGGGTCAGGGGGCCGGGGCGCCTCTCCCCGCGCCGCCGCATAAAACCCTGCGGCCGTACGCGCGCCGCGTCTATCGTTCCGACGCCGTCGCGCTATCCAGTGCTCCTACGATACGCTAACCACGCGCACGGAATTGTGAAAGTGTCGAAGCGATTTCTCGAAGTGAGAGTACCCGAATACTTGTCGCAGTTGAGTGGGGAAGGATTGTTTTGAGAATACCTAGAGACAGGGTTCAATGGAAGCGAGGTTCGTGACCTGCCGGAGTGTCCAGCAGATCAAGCCGCCGGAGAAGAGCCTCTCGCCGCCGCCGACGGTGAAGGGGCTCCTGTCTCGTTTCGGGAGCCAGGCCCAAGCGCTGTTCGCGCCGAAGAAGCCGCGCTTCGGCTCATCGGTCGCAATCCACAAGCTTCGCGAGACCAAGTGGTTCAAGCACAATGAACAAAATATACTGTGTGCAGTCCTCGAGTCGGGGTTCGTGTTGGAGGTGCGGGCCGAGGACCCGCTGCCCCCGGACTCGACGCTGTGCCCGGACTACCATATGTACGCAATCGCCATGTGGAAGAAGGGTAAAGGTTGGTATTGTGTTGAATTCATTTGAAAATGTTCCGATAGTTGTCGTAACGCCTGTGCATCGCGAACGTTCGTTCGTGTCGGCCGGCGTCGCAGGCCGTAGTGCCGCCCTGGCCGAGCGAGCACCGTTGCCCCGCGCTCGCACGTACGCCCCCAACAAGTTTACAAAAGTGTTTTGTAAATAATTCATGCGAACGTAAGCAGCTGCCGGCGGCGCATTCGTTTTATTAGATTAGCAGATGAATAGTCAATGAACCACGTATCCGGTTTGAAGCTGTTTCGAAATGAACAAGCCAAATATTTCGAATGTTTTACGATATAAGTAACATTGAAAACAATGCTTTCACCTGATTTGCAACAATACGTTGATGCGTTGAGCGTCTTAATTTTTAAAATGAAAGTCAACTAACAATTTTAAGGAAATTAAATCAGTAATGAATTTAAGTTAAAGTAACTGCTTCTGTTAAAAGGTTTACTATCTCTCCAACAGAAAAAACAAAGAACCCGGAACAGATAGAAGTGTACACGGTACAGCAGAAAGGTGTACGCAAACGTGTGATCAAGACTACTCTGAGTGCGTTCTGGAAGAAGGACTCCGTGATACGCATCAACAATATTGATGACAAACAGGAGACCCCTAACGCCGAGAAAGACATCAGAGCTAAGGTAAAAAAAGAAACAAAAAAATCAAAACTTCGAAACACATCAGACTCCAAAGGGTTCCAATTCATCCGTTTGTACCCAAAATTAACTGTTTCAAGAAGTTACACCTCTATAGTAAACTCCAAACGATTCACCTAAAAACGTCATATCTAAGGCTTATCATGCCGACGACTTTTCATCAATATGCCGCGTGTGACATAACTGAAGTGTATACAAATCTAGTCATGCGTAAATAAGTAGATATAACGATCTAACGCAGACTAATTTTGTAACAGTGCTTTGCCAAGAGCAATATCAATTATTGCGACGCCGAGCATAGCCCCGATATGATAGTAAACAGTCCTTGTGTGTAGTCAAGTGAAATATCGCATTTGCGTCGACCGCGGCAGACAGCCTCGATTTAAATGTAAATAAGGCCCCATTATCGAGCTGCTTTAAGTTTACGGTTGGTTTCTAATATAGAGCAACTGAAGTCCCATAAAAGTAGTCTAAATCACTCAATATCAATTCAAATTAATGCATGACCTTCGTACCTTCAAAGGTGTTCTCAATGAGATTGATTGTATAAATAGAATTTTCGTTGCGTAGGCCTGCGTCAGAATTGGAAACCTCTCATTTCAGATAGCGAAAGCCTCGTGGGGCTTTCGTTCTTTGGACACTGTGGACACGTGACACAGTGGCAAGTGGAACGGCTACTAAGGCAGCTTCTACTGATTGCAGCTGGACATGGCAACTAAGTCAAGGTTCGAGAGGAACTGGCACAATACACTGCATTTCGTCCACTGGTGTCGTTACGGGGAGACCCCGCAGGAAGCTCGCATGAGACAGGTAAAATTTTACACGCACTTATGCATGTTTTACTTTAAAGTGTCCGTTGAGAAAATTCTAGAATCAATTGTAACCGAGCCGCATCCGACCTGTTTGACCAGTTACCGTCGGCAGCAACTCATCGAGTATTATTACTGCAGAGTCTTTTTGCAATGTTGATTCTAGAATTATCTCAGTGTACGTTATTGACTACGATACGAATGAACTATTCAAACAGAGGTGTCCGCGCAAAGCGGACTAAGTACAATATTGAGCTCATCATTGTCATGATATTGTTACCATCGAAGTCACCCGCTTTCTGTGTGTCCGCAAATCATGCTTGTTTCAACGTGTACTTAATGGGACGTTAACCTCAATGATACTACCGAGACACGTAAGGCGGAGACTAATAACTGGGCACGTGGCGACCATCGAGGGAGATATTGCATGGAATGTCAGCGGGGTTTAGACGTCGTTACAAACAAGAGATCGCAACGTAGCAATTTTGTTACAGATCAGCTTAACGACATCGAAAACACCTATGATCATCATCTTTTGATGGTGGTCCATGAGGCGCTATGGACACAAAACTGCTGCCATCCAAAAACAATACCGGTGAGGTTTTGAATTTTTAACGCCCATTGGTTATGCGTCAGCCGAGTTCAATGTGCCCCTTTGCATCGTTGTATTTTATGTATATAACACGTTGACATCTGCACTATTTACATAAAATATGCTAAATTCACTTAATGAGACTACATGACAATTAACGTGTAAATATTCGAAAGCACTGTTGATTGGAAACACAGACAAGTTGCGACACAGACATATTAAAATCGCGTAATTTTAATCTGAATGCTGATATCGTTAATCGAAAGTTATCATTTCGAAACGCACTACTAGATATTGAATTGAATTATAAGGAATAAAAAATTAGACTTTAAGATAGCAATGCAAACACACCTGTTCACACTATAAGGATATGAAACAAAGCTGTTAAATTACTATCGCAAACACAATAAGCATACATAAAGAAATTTGAGACACATTTCAATAATAATAATTTATTCGTTATTATTACACATGACGAACACAAGATAATTTATTAGCATTTAATTGTGTAGTATCTATTTATTTCTGGACATAAATTTTATTCAATACTTTTTCTCTATTACCCATTTACTGTACTTAAAAATTTATAATTCAATTTACTGTTAAACTAACCTATTTAATACATTATGTATATTTGTGGTATTTAACTGTGGATAACGAAATATTTACTAGGAAATAAAATTCGCTTCATAAAAATGATGCTATTAGACATGTTTCCTGAAGATTTGCAATATCGGGGTGTAATATGCATATATTTGAGGCAAAATAAATTCTGTTAGATAAACGAATTCAGAAACATTCACTAAGCGCATTGTTACCATATCTTCTTAATTGATAATTACATCGATAAAATGTTATTAATCATTAAGATAGATCCTTATCCATAATTTTTCATCGCTAAATATTACCACTTATACGTGTTTCGCTAATAAAAAATACAATAAGCAATGCTCATCCATAATACCTATAATATAATTATTTATTGTATTAATTAATTGTATGTTCAGTCTAGTTTTATGTAACTAAAACATTAACCGAGCGTTTACAAGTTATTGTAAAATTATAAAGCAAGTTCACAAATCAGATCGAACATTCTATGATCCATGACATGAAATCAATATTTTTTTCACACTTTCATTAAGTATGTTAATTTTGATAAAAATTTAGCGTTACCGATTAGTGTGCACAGTGATAGGGAATAATTCAGAAGACTTTATCAACGGTACGTTGTTTCAGATAAGCGAGTCGCTGAAATGGGGCAACATCGGCATGAACATGGGCGTTATGCTGGTCAGCCAGGCGCACAGGGACAAGGCTAGGTCCGTCTGATGGTCGCCGCCCAGCGGCCCCGCCGCTGGACGAAGCTGCTACGCCTGCTTCTGGACGCCCACAGACAACGTAGACTACGTATGAGCTCTACGCTACGACCAGAGAGCGATTGAAGAAATCCCCTTTTGTAAAATTTTTAATCAACAGTTGCACGAAGACTTGAATACGTACATTCCATGAAAACAAAGACGCCTCGGCCCTTACTTTTATATCTAACGCTAATACAATACTGATATTACCATATGTACCATTTTATGGCAATGTACTTGATAAGAATTAATATCGTTGTATGGTCCGAGTGACCTTCCTAGTCTTGTGTATTTTTACTTCGCATCAGATAAGACTGTTCTTACTGCACTGATTCATCCGTTTGGAAGGCATGGAATGAATCAAAATTGTCTTTTGACTTCAATTGAAAAAAGAATGTTATTCATCAGATTCTATAAAGCTTGATTATCTGTGGATTAAAGTAAATGTAACGTTACAATATCTGATGTTGAAATTTTGTGAGAGTATTTGTAATCGTAAGTTAATTGTTCTATTTATAATGAAGCATTTTTTATAAATAAATGATTTTAAAATGATTTTCAAGTTACTTATTTTATATCCCCCGTACTTTTCTCGAAAAAACATGAGTAGAGTGACAATTGATTTATATTAGTATTTAATTTTATATTGAAATTCTCATTTCTTGCCACACATTAAATTTATAGTGTCTGTATTACATTACCTATTTCCTTTCGTCCCTTGATGAATTGCAATTCAGACTTTTTACGTCTATGCCTATGATTTTAAGGAAATAAAAACAAGCAAGCATAAAATGATATATCCTTTTCGAAACAAACACTAAAACCTCAACGATGTAAAACAGGGGATGAATGTTGGATAGGGAATTTAGTCCAGTTCCATATTAGCCCTTAAGTTACATACGATCAAATTTTTCGCCAATAAATAATCTTTGACTTCGCGGTTTAACTAAAACTATTGATTATTTTTTAAATAAGAGTAATAGTTTAAACATTTGTCTATAATATTATAATACTAATACCATACTAATACTCCATAATAATATTATAATTGGGTAAGTGTGTGTGTTTGTTTGTCCGTCTTTCACGGCAAAACGGAGCGACGGATTGAAGTGATTTTTTAAGTGGAGATAGTTAAACGGATGGAAAGTGACATAGGCTACTTTTTGTGTCTTTCTAACCCCCCACTTTCCTAAAATGGGGGGTGGAAGTTTGTATGGAGCATTCCGCAATTTTCACGGTAGAAAGCTAAAAATTGGTATGCGAACTATTTGTGACTAACAAAAAAATCGTGCATCATTTTTTTTTTGGAAATCTGCCCCCAACCCCTTAAAAGAGGGGGTGAAATTTTATATGGGACTTTTTGCAGTTTTCAAGGTAGGAAGCTAAAAATCGGTACACAGACTCTTTGTTACCAACGAAAAATACCTGCCTTATTTTTTTTTTGAAATCTTCGGTGTTACCCCGAATTTAACGCGAGCGAAGCCGCGGGCAAAAGCTAGTTATAATATAAAGAGGAAAGATTTGATTGTTTGTTTGTTTGTATTGAATAGGCTTCGAAACTACTGAACCGATTTTGATGAAAGTTGGTATAGGGATAGTTCGAGACCAGGGGAAGGACATAGGGTAGTTTTCCTACGGAAAAAAAAAACCCACGGGAAAACCAAAATAACGCGGGCGAAGTCGCGAGCGGAAAGCTAGTATAAAATAAATTCCTCAATGTTAGATTAATGTTAACCGCCTCCCTGGTCTAGTGGTTGCGACCACCGTGTTTCAATCAGGAGGTCCGGGGTTCGATTCCAAGTGGGGGCTGAAGATTTTCTGTCTGGTTTGGTTGGTTGGTGGTTCTTAACCCGCCTGGCTAGCTACCATCGTCTTACCAAAGTTTGTCGAAATAATAACAATGTGTATAGCATTGTTGCGTTCCGACAATCAGAGGTAAGATAGCCAGCTCCTCAGTTGTTGAGGAGTCTAGGTGAAGCCCGCTTCCATCTTCGGTTTTATCGACACTTATCATCAGGTGAGCTGAAGGCCAAGAGCTTCCCTGTCATCATTAAAAAATATAGGTTTATAAATTGCAAATTATTGCCTCACAATCACAACAGACCACACAGGCGGAAGATGTTACTTACCTGTCGACGTATTTGACGTTAGTTACCTTAGAATTATATTTTAGGGAGTTTTCTAATTACATTGAGTTGTTGTTTTTGGTTTTTGGTTTGGATTCCCTTTGTGAAATGTTAACATTTCATAAAAGAAACACAAAACATGGTTAACATTTGATGTAAGCGTGAATGCATTGTTGTATTTTGATTGTTTGTTTATTATAATGCGTGTCTTTACTGTTTTGTATTTTTTTCTTGTTTTATTTTGTTTTGATGCTTCTGTTGTATGTATCTTATGTATTTCTTATTATTATTATGTGTTTTGTATGATTTTCCGTTACCTACGAGTAATTGTTTTAAATCTTGTTGTGAAAATAAAATACATCGACAAAATTATCCGCGAGTCACTATTTAGTACAGTTGCGTTTATGGCGGCCAAAGAGTTCAATTTATTTATTTTGCATGGATCACACTACAGGTGTTCTGCAGACTGCATGTTACCTTATTACAAACAAAGAACTTAAAACAACAGTAGGTATTTTACTTGAGAGACACGGCTTTATTGACTATTCACGGCTGACATACTTTGTATGCACTTTAAGAGCTATTCGGCACGCTCCGGTTTATTTTTTGTCACATGCAGTGACGTAACCATAGGGCAGGGCTGGCAAAATACCACGAGCCCCCGACCCGAGGGGGCCCCAGCCCAAGAGGCCGCGAGATCAAAAACAACTTAACATTTTTAACAAAAATTTTGTACCTGTGAGAGACAACTAAAGACCATATACAAATTCAAACTAATCATTAAGATTTACATACATACACAGATTTACGTACATTCAAAACAAAAGATGTCGACAAATTTTACTGGGAGGGCCCCATCCAAAGAATTTGCCACGGACCTTAGATGGTAAAGTTACACCACTGGTCACACGCCATCTATCATTACCATATTCTGAGACAAATTTGCTATCGGAAACTTTATCGAAAGTGATAAACACAATAAATTTTCAAATTTTATTCCACATTAGCCAGGTCAGTGATTAGCAACTTTATCAATACTAGTATATTTATAAGGTATTACATGTTATAATGATGACCGACCACAACTTTTCCAAATATTTTAGGCTCACTCCAGATATGATGATATCGCTTATTAATGACGTTCCTTCACTCGCATAGTCCAATGGGACGGTTTGCCGACACGACCGGGGCGAGATCAGGCGCCTGTTTAACGTGCCTTCTGAAGCACGGAGGAGATCGAGGTGTTTCATATTTTGGTCACCCATCCCAGGACTGACCACAGCCAACGTTGTTTAACCTTAGCAATCGTTCGCTGAGCGCACGCGCCAGTGCGCTACCAAGCTCCTTTTTGTAGCGCCTGCATCATTAGAATATCTTTTGCGTTAAGAGGAAATCAGACGGACCATATTTCCATACAAATGTTGTTTCTCTATTTTTTTTTTCAAAATAAATCTATAGCCACTAGCGTGTTCCCATGTTTTCCATTTTTATTAAGTTAATTATTAAAAGAGATCTAAGCCTTCAAAACCAAAAAAATTTGCCAGATTTTCTGATGCTGTATTCAAACATCCAGCATCCAGCAAACAAATTAAGACGAGATTATATGAAAAAAGCAAAACACAGAAACACAGCCAAAGCCTTCCTTTATAGTTTAATGCAAAATTAAATAGATTTAGTTTTAGAGGAGAAAACGGTAGGCTTATACTAACTTATATAATAATTGCTTATACTAACATAGTTTGTAAGATCAATTGTTACTAACCCTATGGATCTTTGTATTCCAATTAAATGCATTTTATTTATTTTTATTTTATTACGTAAAAAACGCAACCGATTGTACAATGACAACGCGATTAACAAAATATCTCTAAGTGGTCTGTGATCAACAAAATATCTCTAAGTGGTCTGTGATCAACAACCAAATTAAACAATCGATCGCCGTGTGAAAGCGTTGACGTGCATTTTTAGTTCGTCAGCCGCTCGCATGTGGCGCTATCGTAGCGCAATCCAACGTTCCTTAATACGAAAATATGCTTAATTTTCGTTGCGAGAGAAAAAAGCCATAATCTACAGTATAACATTTTTTGCGTAAAATATGACTGGGCTGTATGGACTTTGTTTCCTTTGCACTAATTGAAAATTAAAAAGTATTAGTATTACTAAATGCTAGGCTACTATAATTAATTATTTGTGTTATTCGTTCCTTTATTCATATTATTTATACTCATTTGTTTCCAGTATTACGTCTATCATTATTTCACTTTATATACCTCGCCTGCCCCCGTAGCACGTCCACCAAAACACGATATGATAAAGCGATTTATCGCGGTGAACTGTCAAAATACGACGAAACCCTATGGTATTTTAACAGTTCACCGCGATAAACCGCTTTATCATTATCGTGTTTTGGTGGACGTGCTAGGGGGGCTGGAATAGGATTGCCGGACTCTTAATTATTGTCAAAAAGCTCTACTCGTCCGGCAGCTAGGGTTGCCAACTGTCTCGATCAGAAATCCGGGAGATGAAATAAAATATAAATGAATATCAAATGTTTATATTTAAGGTTATATGTTTTACACTGCGAGCAGCTTGTTAAGCTTTTTGATTAGGCATAATGAAATCGTAAAATTCTTTACAGCTGTATTTGAAGTTTGTGCACACTTGTATTTCAGATTTCTCGACCCCTCTTTCTCGCTCTTCCTTCCCCCCGTTCTATTCTGGCACGATGTACTTAGGTATTTTGGCTAAGCCGTGCGGGGCGGACCAATGTGAAGAAAATATCCAGGACGTTTTAGTTGCGTTCCTGGAGCCGGGAGATTTTAAAAACTAACTGCCTTTTTCCGGGAGAATCCCGGAATTCCGGGTGAGTTGGCAACCCTACCGGCAACCCCTAACTTGCCGGCTTCTGCAGTAATGTACTATTAATAGACAAAATAAGCACCTGCTTGCTGCTACCAATCAGCAAAGTTGCGAGAAGACAATTTACGGATTACGTGACAATATACGTATTGGACGAAAAAAAGAAAACTTTCATTTAAGTATATCACTGATTGTATGATATGTTCCGCTAATTCAATTAGTTTGTTATTTGACTACGTAAACTATGTTCAACCTAGAAAAATTGTAATTTTTTCAATATAACAAGTTGTCCCGAAAAAATACAACAAACATTGTAACCTAAGGCCTCGTTTACGGAGACGCGGGGCGTTATGCGGAATTCAAACATATGGCGTTGTATGAGTGAGTTTACGGAGAAGCGATTTTACACGCCTTTGCTTCAAATGGCGCGTTTTTTACGGCCGAGCCCGCGGATGGCACCGCCGCGTCCGTCGGTGTTCCCGTCTCGCATCTCTATGAACAACATCGTATATTGCCATATGTTTGTGTTTACGCGTGCGATTATGAGTGCCGCTTCAAGCGCCGCCCCACCGTAAACAGAAAAAACGTCTGACGCGCCGCGAGACGCCACGCCACACGCGACGCGCGACGCCCCGCGTCTCCGTAAACGAGGCCTTAGACTCGCACATGCACAGTAAAGCATGAAAGCAAGAGAAGTACTCAATTTCACAAGAAAATGGTTTCCGAAATCGCTACCTTCAAAAGGAAAATAGTAGTTTGTGTAACTGTCACATAATAAAGGTTATTAGAACACGTAGCGTTTAATACAGACAAAATAGTGCCAAGACTACATTCAATTTACTCTGTTAGCGCTGCGCGCGCATCTGGGTTAAGGTTCTTCATGGTTTCGATTGGGTTTTTCAAGTGTCAACTTTTAACTCAATTTGGCTGTCTGACATTCTTTTGTAATGGTAGTTGTAGTTTAATGGGTCGATGCTTTAATGGTCATTGCTTAAGTAACAGGTTGTTTTTTTTTTAATTTTCATTTAAATTATCCGTGTTAATAAGTATGCCAATATATGTTCATCTTTGAGGTCTTCATTTGAAGATTAAGACATGAGTGAAGATAAAATTATTTCTATTTTAATATTTTCTCCTACACGAACCCACTAAAGTTATTAATTCAACTTGTATTTTTATTTCCATTTTGTACAAACTATTGAACCAGTGGGACAAATCTAAACATTCCCTTTGACTTCTGATCCTGATTGCAGTTTAATCCTGTATTTGCTGCATCGATGACATGACCCTAAAGCTGACATCTCCGTTTTGCATGTGACGCTGAAAACATTTACAGATACAGTTCACTTACCTCCCGCAGCAGCCCGAACAGCATATCCGTTGACAGCGACCTCTCGTGGGCCTCGTCCATGATGATGGCGCAGTAGTTGTCCAGGTCTGGCTCTCGCAGCCCCTCCCTCAGCAGGATGCCGTCCGTCATGTACTTGATTACGGTCTTCGGAGACGTGCAGTCCTCGAACCGTATCGCGTAGCCCACTTCGTCGCCTGCAAGATGGTGGTTGTATTAGCGTTGGTTGTAGAATTTGATCGGTAGTAAGGGCTTCTGAGCCCGCCTGGCTAGATAAAATGACCAATTTCCTCAGTTGCTGAGGAATCCAGAATTCAGGTGAAGTTCGTTTCACCCCGTAACTTACTATCATCACCTGAAAGCTTTCAACCACCTCCCTGGCTAGTGGTTTTTTCCTGGTTTGATTAGGGGTTTTTTTCCTAACTTTCGAGTCCACCTGGCTAGCGACCACCGTCTTACTTAAGTTTGTCGCCATAATAACAATATTAATAGCATTGTTGTGTTCCGACATTTAGCGATAAGATAGCTATTTCCTCAGTTGTTGAAGAGTCCAGGAGAACCTCGCTTCCACATTCCGCCTAATCGCCACTTACCATCAAAAGGTTCCCTGTCGTATGTGAAAAACGCTGTCGCATAAATAACAAAAATACATAACCTAGACAGGACACATAATGAGATCTATTAAGATGGAACGGAATGAAAACTTAACTGAACGGTTGACTCGAGACGGGAAAAAAAACATAGGGACACCAATGAAATCCAAAGGGATGGAAAGTGGCATTACTTGGAAAAGGCCTGCATCAATGGACAACCTGACCAACATCTGTGATATCTGTGATCGGGCCTCGGCAAAATTCCGACACTATGGTCCAAATTGAGCTATTCGGCGCTATTTTTACTGGCAGCGCACGGATACGTGCCAACGAAACCAATGTCACCTCATGAACCGGTGCAATCAGTGCTATAATAGGTAGTGCAGTGTGTGAGTAAATGTCAAATTCAAATTTTGACGGTTAGACGATTTGGAATAAAAAATGTAAGTAACCATTTATTAAGTTCTGAGATGATAAAAACTTGATTCATTGACAATAAAAGCTATTCAGCTTTTGCTCTGCATGCATAACTAATGTTGTGAGTGACCAATATTATATTAAACAGGACTATTTAATTAATGAAATTGAAAGAAATGCACACGATCGTGCTATTAAAGTATGATTGCATGCAAACAGTACACATCGCGTTATTCAATTCGGTCCACGTTTCATCGTTTGCACTGATCGTAATGTTGGTATAAATGTTTGCGCAACGCGGACCGCGGTGCGAGACAAAATTTCAAACTGTCATGTTTGTTGACAATCTTTTTTATCTTATCTGTTTAAAAGTGAAAAATACAAAAGAGCCTGGATTAACCAAAGAAAATAAAACCGTAAAAATTTACCAAATATTGATAACACATAGACTGATGGTGGCAAGTTTATTTACTAAGAACAAAGATTTTTGCGCAGCAGAGTTTACGAACGTGAAAACATCTTTGTGAGTAACATTTTTTAATTAAAAGGAATAATTAACAATTAAACATTCTTAATTATGTAGTATTATTCCATTCTGTTGATTTATTATATCTCCATCTAATGAATTTAGGTTAGGTTATTTGTAAAAGTTATAAAAAGTGGAATTGTTTTTATTTTAGATCTTCAAGAGAATCTTATGGAGATGATCTTCGCCTTGACCGACAATAGGCTAGTTGACCCTTTTTTAAAGTAGGGCTTAAAATGTTCATAATTGTTGTATTAGACCATAGCACATGAATATTATTTTTTTCGATGGCTAAAAAGTGTAAAAAAACTATTTTAAATTAAGATTTTCTATTTTGGACCGAAAACACGGTCAGCCAATATAGTCTGTTCATTATCTGTGGCAATGACGTCAGTCTTATAGTAAACAAAGCACGGGGGCGAAATAACCTCACAAAAACAATGCTTTCTATTAAATATATCAAAATATAGTAAAACTGTATATGGAACGGGACAATAGAACAAGAATATAGAATTACGTCCAGGAAATCTGTGGATTAGACGTACCCAGTGATATAGACATGCGAAATATTTGGTTAACACTCGCTTAAAGAAATCCTGTAACTATCTACTGAAACTAAAATGTATTTTTGCGAAAATCACATTAATGTAAGTACTACAACTGAATAACTCAATCTGTGTAGGTACTTCAGTTTCAACTTAAACAAAATAGAAGTTTTTAGGTTGTATGTAAAATCAAATCTGTATGTAAATTAATTAAATTTTTATCTTTCAGTTAGAATGAAAACTGACTGCAGCCGACCAACCAAATTTTAACTTGACCAGAAAACTGAGAGAAAACTTGACCATTCACGCCTTTTTGATTTAATCTAAGTTATACACTGACACTAGATGGTGTTTCAAAGAAAAGAATATGTACTTATGTCCAATTGAATAATGATGTAATTGAATATTAATTAAAAAGTATGTAATACAAACAAAAATATCAAAGTTTCATAATGAATATATTTATCTAAACAACTTTTACTTGAATTTACTGAGTATCTAATTAAAATTTGTTGCTTTCAGTGGTTACTTAATGAGAACTATTGTGTACTAACCTGTTCTCCTCTTGACAACGAGATTGATAAGGCAGTAAAAGTTGTGCAACATAATACAAAGCAGTGCATGCTCAGCCACAACATCAAAATGTGACCCGTCAACTAGAACAACATTATGTCAACAAAATAACTCAAGTATTCATATACCAAAGCACCATAGAAGTAAATAGGTCCAGTTTGGTAAAACTGAAAGATGTTATATATTCACTGATTAAACCTGCTGGCCACCATGGCTGGTAAATTTCAGAACAGCTTACGCAAGAATATGCAAGTTATCCATTTTAAAGCCGTATACAAATATATTAAATGTGATTGCTGTGTTGTCAGCCTGTGCTCTTCCCAATTTACAAGACCCTTCTTATTAAATAAATAATATAAAGAAATTCTTTTTCTTTACTTTATACATAACTAACATCTAAAGATGACATAATAAATTTTTGTACTACATTAGTCATTATGTTCTTCACTAAAAAAATGTTCTATGTTTATTTGACAATAACGACTTGTAAAGGTTTAAGTTGAATCAAAATATTTTAATTTGAAATACATGTGTTTTATTATTCCGTTACACCTTAAAAGATTTATAATATTTTATAGGTTTGTTGCTCATATTTACCATTGTTACTCAAATATAGTATGTTCCAAAAGTACAAATAGGTTGAATAGAGTTAGATCAAATTTATTAATTTGTATTATATTGCCTTAAGGTCGCAGGTAATAAAAGTCAAAATAATAGTAAAGTGATTTATTATGAAGTAATACTTTCATATAATTTAGGAAAAATTTAGTATAGTTTCCAAAATGGCACTATTTGATCAATAAGTTTTTTGACATACAGATTGTTAGAACAAATACCTATTATAGCTAATATTGTCACCTTTTGAGTGTTTTCAAAATTACATACTGCTAGCAACACAAAAGTATATAAGTTTTGCTTTAGCACAAAACATCTGCATCTATACTTGAGTTAAGCATACTGTTCACAGTTTTCCGTCTTTGATAATTAACATTTTCTTCGGTAAAAGAGCATGACAATTTTGTATTAATCTAATTTTATGGATACCGTTTGTTGAATAGACTATTACAGGGTATTAAATCAACCCAAATCTTCATCTTTCAACTTTTATCCACATTTCATTATACTCGTAGGTGTCTGCAAGATTTCCCAACAAAAGAACCATCATGTGTTATGCACTGGCTGACTTTATAGCACATGGAAGCTCTTATTGTTTATAACGAAGCTCGTACTAAAGAGCACTTCTGTATTGATGATTCGTGGTTTAGTTTTCTATGCACTTTATTCTTTCTTCATTGAAGAGGTCTTTTATTTATTAAGAAATATGTCACAATCTGTGTCTGTGAGTATATATTTTCCTCCCAGTAATTTTCTTCATGCTTGACAAATGAACAACTGCCAATCTTTCTCTTTTTATGTTCATTTACAAATTCTTACAAACCAGTGTAGTACACACTGGTATTTGACACATGATCCTGATGTTTTATTTCACTTGAAGTAAAAACTTTTAGTGTTTATTTGACTTTTGAGAGATAGAATTCTATCCAATAGCATTCAAATGCTGTACAAAATAGCTCCTCACTGTGATGGTGCAACCACACCAAAAATGCATGTTTGCAACTCTCTTCTGCCGCGTGACAATCTTGACAAGTACACTTGTAACCTGTTCTTCATTATAACAGTATTGAAACTGTACTTATATTGTTTAGAGCGATACACAAAGAATCTCCTGACCATCAATCTGTCTATTTTCGGAAGATTTGTACTATCTGCTCTCACAAATCCAACATCAATGGTTGATTTTGCTATTAATACAAATAATTTACGATATTTACAAATATTATAACGGAGACTTGGACGATTTTTTGCCAGTTTTAGGAAAGAATAGTGCAAATCGACGAGTTGGTGAATCAAATTTGACATTTCTTTGTTTACTATATGAGTGACGTCACGGCCCTGACCACAGGATATCAAAGCGTTTACGGCGTGAGATAAAAAAAGATTATTTCTAGCATTTTCAAATTAAAATTTTACAGTAATCATTCATTGTTATTTATTAAAATCGGTATATTGTGGAACCTTATGCCAAATACTGTTAGAAATAAACAATATTTTAATAAATTTTGATATGAGTCAACTACCCTATTTGAAAACACATTGTGACGTCATCAAGATCACGTGACAGCTTGGAGCGTTTAGAAACAACATTTAAACAATAAACTTTAAATATTTGCATTTTATTTAAAATTAATGAATAAATATTGTATATATTTTTTCGTAATTTACATATATATTTATATTAATTGAAAACAGTCTTGAAAATTCGTCAATCAACATCCCTATCACCCGCAAATCATGCCCGTGTACTGTGTTGAGCTACCAACGTACAGTAAGCTCCCATTCAAGCTTTACATTAACACTACGAAAACCGCTACTATTACGAGCGACATAAGAACGGTCTAACTAAAGGTTAAACAGTATAGCTTGACGAGGAGCTTACTGTACCATTGTATTTTTCTATCGTGACGGCATAAAAATTACTTCAAAATTGTACTTAAATAAAACACGTTGATGTATATTTTATACTTACATGTGATAGGAAACGCCACAGTATTGAAGATTTGAGTTACTGGGTCGACTTTTGCAAGACGAAACTGCACAATTTACCATTTTTTACGAGCTCTTACTTGTGATACGAAACGACACCAAATGGCAGCGGCCACGCGGTAACTAGTTTTATATAACGTGTATGGTCAATTATGGCCTACTTACTTTGGCAGAGGGGTTCGCCCAGCCTTGCCATCTCCTTAGGGTAAATGCTCTAAGCGTATAAGATAAGGGGTCACATGCCGTCCGTGTTCCACCCATACGTCGTTCAGTCCATGTCTATGTTTTCTTATATATTTGTGACTTGCATTTTCTTTCAAAATATGTTAAAATAGATGTATCTATATAATTATCAACTTGTTAAAACTATCGTGAGACGTACTTAAAGATAATATCCAGACGGCTATAGTCACGAAGTATGTCGGTGTCGCGACCGCGACACCACCAACTCACTCTCCCTGAAGAAGGGTCCCCGATGGACCCGAAACTAGTCGGACAGTAACCAACATACTTCGTGAGTATAGCCGTCTAGATATTATCTTTAACCTATATTTAGTTTAACAAAAAATGTAGTGAATGAAACATGGGCTCATATTATCCCTTAATTCACAATTTTACATATACAGTAAAAACAAAATATAACATTGCAACAGGTTTTGCAATAGGTGACCGTAGCTGAAACAGATATTTTAACCAACCAAGAAACCAACAACCCATGGCAGTGGAAATAATAGTTAAATGGCGAGGTGACACTAAATTTTTAGATACTTACATATGAAATTAGTGTTTTATGTTGCAAAAATTAAATGAAAAAGTAAAATATTACGAAATTATACACGGTTATTTTTTTATCACCCTGGAAAATTTAAGGGACGCTTTACGACATGGTATTAGAATGATTTAAATATAAATAAAAAAAATAACCCCCCTCCTTAATTTTATATAATTTTTTTAAAAAATACAAAAAATGCTGCACTAGTTGAGAGCAGCATTTTTTGAGATTTTTTTATTTGTTTTAAATATTTTTTTAATTTTTTATTTAATTTTTTTTATTTTTTATATAATATTGGATGTGTCCTGAAGCGTCCCTAAAATTTTCCAGGGTGATAAAAAAATAACCGTGTATATTTAATCCATCGCTAAAAAATGCGAAAAAATCAAAATTACACGAGCCTAAAGTTGAATGCCCATTCACCATCCAAAAAAATACCTGAGATGGACAAAGATGAATTCTGCCTCTTATTATACCTTAACTCAACATAAATCCATAATAATCGGATTTATCCTCCAAAAACTATGCAGATTCTAGTTAGAAAAATTTTGTTAAAAGATAGGTTATGTCAAAGTAAGGATTATCGATTGAAAGTTTTATTCATCATTAAAAACTATTAAAATCATCCAGGACCTGTGCAGGAGGACAAATGTAAGAATCTTAGCACTTCTTAGCACGGTGACATCCATTCTTTAACTAGAGTACCTACGCACTTCTGCACGTTGTATTGACTATGAATTACGTCTCATACACCTTAGATCTAGATAGCAATTAGCACAGTGCATATTTGAATCCATTTTTATGTCAGATATGTATTTAGCAGCACAAAACCAAAAAATCCGGGTTGTTGTATAAAACTGGTTCAAGTCAGTTATCAGCAAATAGCCACGTTGTCGTGTTAAGAGGGTCTAATCCGTATTCACAAATTGTTATTGTGTGAAGAGAGAACAAAACCTTCGATAATAGCCAATCGCAGATGAATCCGTAAAACCCCAAGTCGCAAACGAAAGGAGTCAATGAATAAGCACAGAATAAGTTATAATGAAAGTGACATTCCATATTTTATCCGGTATAGCTGCGGTCCGAAAACCGCTAATTGAAAATCCACAAAACAAAAGTATTTAGACGCAATCGAAAAAATCTAACCAAATGTTAATTGGGATGATGACTGAATTCTAATTTTTACGTCTCGCCATTAAATATTAAAATGCCGTGGAAAAAGATGCAGTCTTATGAAATTAGAATTAAAATCGGCTAAGAAATACATTAGATACAAGCATTTTAAGTTGTTAATTTGAAGGCGATTAGACAGAGAGCCGACGTCAACCGTGACGTCATAGTTGAGTACGGCCGTATCAACTCCTTGTAAATTGCCGTTTTGCTAGAAAGAGATGGAGAAAAATCTTTAATACCTTATATCTTGGTTGTTTATATAGTTATTCGAAAACCGATTTTTTCTTTCTGTTTATTACACGAATAAGCTTCTATTAAAGCAAAAAAAAATTTTTAGTCATCTAGCCTATTCTACACATTCAGTTTGACATATTTTTACGCTTAAACACTGGTTCGAAATCATAAGCATACTGATAGTGCTGTTAGCACTTGCGCTTTTTAATTTGGATCGGGTGATTATGATCTTAGCACTGCGAGCGCTATTGTGTTTCGGACCACAGGGAATGTCATTCAAAGAACGAAACATAGCTATCTGAACGACCGGAAAGCAATGAAATACCAAATATATAATTATATTTTTATCCTAGTTGAACAGATAAAAGATGGCTATCATTATTCATGATATATTTTGAATAGATTTTCGGGTTAGTTATGGTCTCTCTCCATTTCAGGCATTTTTTGGGCATTCCCCTTTGTATTTGAAATTCCGAACCAAACGCCAGATATTTGAGATCAATAAAAGTGGTAGTTCGACAAAACTCTATAATTAATTCATATGTAAGGATCTAGGTAATGTTTACAAATTGAGACATTGGAAACAAGTGAATTAGATAAATTATATTGCCATTTGGAAAAAGTAATCTGTGCTACTACAAAAAGTAGCAGCACTATTTAAAGGGGAATGCCCAAAAAATGCCTGAAATGGACAGAGACCATAACTAACCCAAAAATCTATTTAAAATAAAACATGAATAATGATAGCAATCTTTTATTTGTTCAACTAGGGTAAAAATATAATTATATTTTTAGTATTTTGTTGCTGTAGTCACACCCCGGACACTCCATACAACGTTCGCAAATCAATTACCTATTACTACTACTTAAACAAATGACGTTCGTACACGCGCAAATGTGTGCGCGGAATCTAGTAGGGCTGAGTGCGCGGTTATCAATCGAAATGACGCGGGAAGTGCAGCGACTGCCTTCTCTTTCAACCGCATAGCGCTGTCTCTGTTATCGCCCTGCGCTCGCGTCTACTCGCCCGAGCGATCGCGCGCGCCCTTGTTTACGTGTCAGTGATGTCTACAGCGAAGTGCCGGGAAGGACGAGGTATTTGAAATGAGTGCGGGGAGATAGATAGATAGATAGATAGAACTTTATTTGGACTGCAGACACACACACATAACAAATATAATACAAAAAGGTGTAAAGCAAAAATGAAGAAAAAAAAACTACTATTATACAAACTAAATCATGACAAAAATGTAGAACATGACAAAGAAAAACAAAGATAAAAGTATGTATACATACCTGTCCGCTATACAAAGTCACAAGCCATGTATGTGTGCTGCAGCAACACAAAAAGGCTATAGCTCAGCGTCAATATTTGCTAATTGAGTAATGAGCAAATCGCTGATTTTCAGCTACAACCCAAGGGAACCAAGGGTACGACACTCAGTTGACGTGCTGTTATTTAGTAATTGCAACTACCTATATACGTGCTATTTAAAAAAGAATATATTACATATAAATACCATGTCATCTTATACTTTATGGAAATTGGTGATTTATTGAAACAATAATTATAGAAAAAATGTAAATAATAAATAAAAGAATAGGAATAATAATATGATTTTACAAAAAAGGTTACCAGCATTCAAAGCCTAAGCAAGATGTAAAGAAATTCCTTTTTTTTGACAATCAAGGAGTAAATTTTTTATCTGGTTTTTAAATGTTTGCTTAGATTTTAAAGCTCGTATTGGCGGAGGAATATTATTCCAACACTTTGTTGCGTGGTAGCGAAAGCTGCCAGTGAATGCTGTTGTCCGATGCGGGTGTACACTAAGGGGAGGTCTTACTAGTCTGGGTTCAAAACAATTAGTTGTGTTGTGGTGGAGAAACTTTAGTTTCGAGAAAAGGTATCCCGGTGTTTTGAACTTAATTACATCAAACATCAATGATGCCAGATGTAGCTGTCTGCGGGCTTCCATGTTGAGGATACATGCGTTATTTAAAAATGGCGTGATATGGCTTCTCGGAGGTATATTAAAAATAAATCTACTGCAGGCATTTTGCACGCGTTGAACTAAGCGGCTGGTTTTATATAGAAGACGGGGCCCATAGACAAGGTCTCCGTAATTAAGCCTGGATAGTACAAGAGATTCGCACAGCCTGATCCTCACATTCTCCGAAAGTAAATTTCTTATTTTGTATAAAACTTTTAATCTATAAAAGCAGCTTCTTACCAAGCTCTCAATGTGTTTTTCGAAACGCAGCTGGCTGTCCAAAAGTATGCCTAGATTTCTGACTTGGTCAACTCGTTCGACTGGTTCACGTTTTATCTTTACAAGTGGGTTTTTATTATTGATTTTATCAATCTGAGATTTTGAGCCAAGAACCATGAATTTAGACTTATTAGGATTAAGAACTAATGAGTTCCTTGTTGACCATTCAGAAATAGCATCCAAATCTTCATTCAATAGTTGAATAGCATCATTAATGTTTTTAGGCACTTCAGACGTATAAATCTGAACATCGTCAGCATACATATGCAGTTTACAATGTTTTACTTCTTTTGCAATATCAGCACTGTATATAATAAATAAGAGGGGTCCTAAGATGGAGCCCTGAGGGACACCACGCCTAACCAACTTAGGATTAGATATTAAACAGCTACCATCACGCTTTCTGATTTTTACGGACTGGTACCTATCACTTAAGTAACTTTTGAGTTTGGGAGGTGAGTGGCCGTTCTGTACGTAGTACTATTATCTATTCTGTGCTGTAGTGTATTTCCGGTTATGGAAATCGCCATGTTTCGTTCTTTGAATGATATTCCCTGCGGTCCGAAACACATAACAGTGCTCGCAGTGCTTAAGATCATAATCACCCGATCCAAATTTAAAAGTGCTAACAGCACAATCAGCATGCTTATGATTTCAAACCAGTGCGAAGAGTAGTTTCCAGTGTTTTGACCTATTAATATGTCAAACTAAATGTGCAGAATTTTATTAACATTTGGTTAGATTTTTTCGATTGCGTCTTAGTACTATTGTTTTGTAGATTTTAATTAGCGGTTTTCGGACTTCAGCCATACCGGATAAAATATGGAATGTCACTTTCATTCAATAACACGCATTCCATTCGTTGACTCCTTTCGTTTGCGACTTGGGTTTTTAAGGATTCTTCTACCATTGTGGCTATTTGAGTGATGTACGATTTTGTTCTTTCTTCACACGATAACTATTTGCAAACACGGATTAAACCCGCTTAACACTACAACTTGGCGTTTTGTGGATAACTTACTTGAACCTGTTCGTTAAGACAACCTGGATTTTTTGAATTTGTGCTGCTAAACACATATCTCATATAAAAATGGATTCGAATATGTACTGTGCTAACTGCTATCTCCATCGTAATTCCTAAGATGAGATTCCTTGTCAATACAAAGTGCAGATTGCGTACTCCAATAATACAAGTATGGATGTCACCACAAGCTGCAAGTATTAGAATTCTCACATTAATTGTCGTCCTGCACAATTCCAGGTGTATTTTTTAATAATTTTTAATAATGAATATAACTTTAAGATACATTTTTGTGTTCTATTTATTGATCGATATCCCTTACTTTGACATAACCTATCTTTTATTAAAATCTTTTAAACTAGAATCTGCATAGTTTTTGGAGGATTCATTTTATTGTTATGAATTAATGTTGAGTTAAGGTATAATTAGAGGTACGTTTCATCTTTGTCCATTTCAGGCATTTTTTTGTATGGAGGATGGGCATTCCCCTTTAAACACTGTTTAAACATAGTGCTGTTTTATTTGTTTTAAAAGGATAAATAGGGACGGCATCATGTTCAAACAGTGCTTAGCTTTAGACAACGCTTAAAAACTTTCTTTAAAAGCAAGACCGAATATTTTTAAGCCTAGTTTTGAACGAAAGTAACGATGGACAATTTTGAATCGGTGTTTGGAAATTATTCCAAAGTTAAGCAGCACGAAATGAGAACGAGTAAAACAGATAAAAATGGTTCGGTATAAGGAACGGTTCGAGCATCCACTGTCAACACTAACGCTCGGAACGGCAAGGAGGGTGAGTACAGACACAATATAGAGAACGATACAGTACGTTGACTCCATATAATGGGACGATTCGGCGCACGCACACATATAAAAGTCGTTTACACGGCCGCCAAGCATGCTCTGAACGGCATAGCAACGCAGTGTCACGCCGCGCGCCGGCCGAGCTTGTTGCGCGGCGTGTACGTATACGCTCGTCGATTTTTTTTTTGTAGGCACCAACCCTAGCGCCCAGTTCAGCTTTAGGTATTAATTTCAAAGACACGCCTGAGTCGGGCTACTCTATCGTTCTCTATATTGTGGTACAGAGGTGGAGCCATACCCAGCTTGGTTCCCATCTCGTCGGAGACCCGCTTGGCGACGGACATGGCGGCGACGCGGCGCGGCTGCGTGCAGCCGATGAGCCCGCCGCGGCTGTAGCCCTCCTCGTGCAGGTACTGCGTCAGCTGGGTCGTCTTGCCGCTGCCCGTCTCGCCTGCCAATCGACATCATCATAACTAACAGCCGAGGCCGCATTTACCATATGGGCACACCCCGGACACTCCATACAACGTTCGCAAATCAATTACCTATTACTACTACTTAAGCAAATGACGTTTGTACACGCGCAAATGTGTGCGTGGAACAGCCCCGGATCTAAGGGGGGGGCGACTGGGGGCACTTGCCCCGGGCGGCAGTTTCATGAGGGCGCCAAATCATTGAGACAAGAATTCGAAATATTGAACAAGTGAAACCTCTTTTCCTTCAATACCATATAGGTTTTTATCAAGTAATCGAATCTTAATATAATATGTTTGAAAAACAAACTTTTGTATTTCCATACGCCCAGTAGTTTTTGAACACATACTAAGTGAGTTCTGAACGCATCTTAACAGATCAAGTAAATTTTTTTTTGAACGCGTGCGTGATCTTTCTGCCAGGGGAATCCCCGTCGCATATTATCCAGTGACCAAACACTCGGGGGGCTATCAAGTTTTTTCCCCGGTTCGAAAAAATCGTAGATCCGGGGCTGGCGTGGAATCTAGTAACGCTGAGTAAATGACGCGAGAAGAGCAGCGACTGCCTTCTCTTTTATCCGCATAGCGCTATCTCTGTTTTCGGCCGGCGCTCGCGTCTACTCGGTGAACGTGAAATATCGCCACGGCTGAGCAAACGCGCGCGATCTTGTTTAAGTGTCAGTGATGTCTACAACGAAATGCGAGGTGGGGTGAGGTATTTGAAATGAGTGCGGGGAGGTGAGTGGCCGTTTTGTACGGAGTACTATTATATCTTCTGTGATATGGGCCCGGGTCCATAGCGGCAATTTTTCGGAGCGGCGAAGTGGTAAAAAAAGTGGAATGCGGAAAATATTATTATTTCAGTAGATAGCCGCCATTTTGAAAATGTGATTAAAAGATTGAGAGAGAAAAGATAGGTAAATTACAAATTAAAAATTTGTAATTTACCTATCTTGTGTAAAACTGATGTATTTCTCTAAAGATCAAATATGTTTGTAATCCAAATTTCAAATAATATTTTGTTTTATTATAGCTTTATTACTACTAAGTAAAGAAACATGAGCAAATGATGAAAAATAAAATATTTTACAAAAAATAAAAACCGACTTCAAAAACACTGAAAAGTTAAAAATAATATAAGAATAGGTACAGACAACATCACACTTCTTTAATGAAGTCGGTTCCAAACGATGATCTCCTAGAAAGTCTTAAAATTTGGCACCGACTTCAATATAATTTATTATTTTTAACTTTTTAGTGAAAGAAACCCTAATTTAGCATTTCCCTCGATTTTCATGAGATCCCATCATCAGATCCTGACTTTGGTGACCTTGGGACCACCCTAGGAGTATACTCTATCGAATACAAATCGAAGAATTTTGAAAATCGGTCCACAACTGGCGGCGTAATCGCGTAACATACACACAAAAAAAACCACTCATCGAATTGAGAACCTCCTCCTTTTTTGAAGTCGGTTAAAATAGTATTGAAACTTCTTTGTAAGGAGTAAAAAAGGGGGGGGGGGGGGGGAATGATAATCCTGATTTTTACATTATTTAGGGATTTTTATCTTGAAGATATAACAACCCCATCGTATCTAATTCTAAACGGTTAACACAACAAAGTTATGAACAACAGAAAGAATTATTTTTTACACTCGAAAATTTGCCAAGTCATATGCATTTTTTAACATTTTCGAGACAAGTATATGTAGAATCGTCTGTATAATTCCTACGCCCAACAAATTGATTACGAACTTTGTTACACGAACGTTTTAACCAAAACCTTACCGTTCGTATATTTTGACACCTGACAGCTGTCAAGTTGCTGTCAAAATATATGGGCATGGAAACGTTTCTGATTTGGTTGAAACGCCGTAGATAGTGCGACTGTCCCTGTGACTTTTCCTCAGTACTATACATCATACAAATATGTACAGCCGGCTTCAATAGTAGATATGCATTTAGAGCAGATTTAGTACCATGTCACACCAACTACTTATTTTATTTAGTATGGTTACACTTAAATTGCAGTGTTAATAGTTGGTGTGACATGGTACCAAAATGGTTATCTACTTTTGAAGCCGGCTGTACATAATTCTTTTGTTTGGATATCGCAAGCGACGTTGCGCAACATTGCGAGCGACATCCAATATTTCGTGTCACGCAACAGTCGAATGACAAATGTCTACCTGTTAGAACAGTTCTGTACTCACCCACAATGATGATGACGTTGTTCTCCCTGATCACTTGCAGCAGTTCCTCCCGCACCGCAAACACTGGCAAGAAGCGGCGCTGTTCCGCTATGGTCAACTTCTTCACGAACTCAGACTTTGACTCTGGCTCTTCGGCTTCTATGGAAAAATGTTTTTTTTTCATGCTAAATTAAGACTAACACTCAGTTTCTGAAAGGCTGTTCAGCGATAAAATTAACTTACAAGCTGTCAAATCTAATGCTCACTATGAATTGAGTCGCTAAAAGCTAAATCAACTTATCACTGTGTTAGTTGACACAGTGATAAGTTGATGTTGATGTTGACAGCTGTCAAATTTATTTTAAAACTAGTGGTCCCGGCAGACGTTGTCCTGCCCGGCTATTACAGCGCCACCTACTGGGTCCAAATGTACTTTTAAACCTTCCCTGTACCTATTCAAACACACACAGAAAATTTCTAAAGAATCTGTCGAGCCTTTTCAGAGTTTTAGCGAGACAAACACACAGCGTTTCATTTTTATATACACTCGCGAGCAAAAGTTTGGAATCAGTTACTTGAAATTGGTTGCGCGTTATCTTGAGTAGTTAATACTTTTTTAATAATCGTAAAAATGACATGATTTTAAAGGTTCAACTCTTTACTTTTAAACGGATACCGAATTCATTAAAAACAAGCCAGTATTTATGGAGCCATTCCGCATTAAGTGAAGGTGTATCGAAAAAGACGTGTTTCAATTGTTTGATACGTCACGAGTTGCGACCTATTGACCCCCTATAAAAGCACCTGTTATCGGATTTTCTTTATCAGTCGACTTTCACACGTTGACCGGTACACACCTCCGCCACTTTTGACCCTTTACCTTGTACGACAATGGAGACAACACCTACAGAAACAGCACAAATCATAGCCCTATTGCAAGAAGAGCTCAGCCAGCTCGTCGTCGCTCGTCGGCTCCACATAAGCCAATCCTGTGTTTCGAAAGTTTATAAGCGCTTTCGGGAGACTGATGGCTTTATCCCGAGACCAAGATCTGGACGGCGCCGGTGCACATCGGAGAGGGATGACCGTTTTATCGTGTCAACCTCTCTCCGAAATCGGCATTTGACTGGTGTCGACGTCCAACAGGAGCTCCGAGATGTTCGTGGGGTAGCAGCCAAGCAGCAAGTGGACAGTTCGTCGACGACTCAAGCAAGCGAATCTGACTCCAAAAAGGCCTGCCACAGGCCCGAAACTCACGGCAGCTCACCGACAAGCACGCCTTCAGTTTGCTCGCACCCATCATGATTGGGAGGTTGAGCAATGGAGGCAAGTCCTGTTCTCCGATGAAAGCAGGATGTGTTTGCACGGTAGCGACAGAAGAGGACGGGTCTACAGGCGGCCTAGGGAGCGATTTGCACAGTGCTGTGTCGCTGAAACAGTGGCTTATGGGGGCGGCTCTTGTATGATGTGGGCCGGCATTTCCTTGGATGGTAAAACCGAGCTTGTTTTCGTGCCTGGCAGGGGACGAGGAGGCGGTCTAACTTCGGACCGGTACATTTCCGATATTCTCCTAGAACATGTCGTATACATCGGTGATGACTTCCTCCTTATGCACGATAACGCTCGTTGTCACACTGCCCGTGTAACAACGGAATACCTCGAAGAAGTCAGTATTGCCACATTGGACTGGCTAGCGCTCAGCCCTGACTTGAATCCCGTTGAGCACGTGTGGGATGAACTGAAGAGGAAGGTTCGTTCCAGAACTCCTGCTCCTTCATGTCTGAATGAGCTGAAATCAGCGTTGATTGAGGAGTGGGAAGGTATTCCACAAGAATCAATTCAGAAGCTGATCAGGTCTATGAAGAATCGTCTTGGAGCAGTTATTAGGGCGAGGGGAGGGAACACAAAATATTGACACTTATTTTTAAAGATAAATAAAATTTTTATTTAATAATTTTTGTTGTTTTATTCATTCATTATTTTTTCCTATTTCCTTGTTTTCCTAGCTCCTTCACTTAATCCGGGATAACTCCACAATTACGGGCTCGATATGAATTAATTTTATATCGATTTAAAGTGGACAGTTGCACCTTTAACATGATGTCATTTTTATGATTATTAAAAATTTATTTAGTAAGCAAGATCACGCGGAACCAATTTTAAGTAACTGATTCCAAACTTTTGCTCGCGAGTGTATAAGAAGAAGAAGAAGATTATTAAGGAAAGACCTATTTTGAGTTTCCAAAATACACACGAATAAAACAAAATATATGATTTCAGCAATGTGACCGTGTATAAAAATATTTCTCACGAGAAATCAAATTATTAAAGATAAGTAAATTTTGGCTAACCAACAATTCGGGAACTCAAATTGATTTGACACTGCTGTTAAGATGACATAGATGTTAGTTGAACAATATTTTGATCAGCCTTTCAGAAGCTGGGGGTAAGTTGGCAAACAAGCAGACCGAACATCAGATAAGCTTAATTGGGATTAGGGTCTGTCAAAAAAAAACCAGCGAAGTGCAAACTTATCTAAAGGTACGTTCGGGAACGAGTAACTCTTACTCGGGGTAGAGTGAATATCACCCGATAGCGTTTGAGAGCTACTCGGGTGAAACGGAGAGTAACCGATCGTGAAAGTAAACGCAGAGTGATTTTCGCCTGACAGGAGTGAATTTCTCATGAGGGCAAAAATTTTTCCGCTGGGTCACTTACTATCAGGTCAAGAGCTTCCCTGACACTGCTAGGAGCGGTTGCGCTAAAGCTGTGTGAAGTGAAACCCTTAGCGCGTCTATTATAATTTATCTAGTCTGTGCCACAGACAAAATGTCACCCATTATTGTTCTTCGGATTTTCCGCGTAATATAAAATCTAGTCTGCAGTGTTACCAATTCTACATCTTTTTACGTAACTCCATATATTTTACGCATTTACAGCAAAAGTTTAACGTAGATGCACGTTTTTTAGAATTTACTGCAAAAATTTCAGAAAATGGATTCTTTAGTTATGGATATAATGTTTTTATTATAAGTAACACTGTACGTACACACTTTTTGAATATATTAACTGCAAAGTTTCTTCTTCTCTTTAGAAACTACACTCCGAACGCAGTGATAGGTTTTTCAATATAAGTTGTTTGGCGATTTATAAGTGCCTATTTGATATCCTATTCTCTTCATTTTACTTATGAACAAAAGTACGTAGCTCTACAAATATTTCAAATGCAAATTTACTATTTCTACGTAATTTTTAAATCTGGTCTACGCCTTTTTTTGAATCCGAGTTGACAACATTGCTAGTCTGTGCCACAGACCATAGACAAAATGTTACCTACCGTTGTTCAGATGTTCCGCGTACTTGTACGCCTCCTTTGTAGGTCCGTCTTCAATTTCCTCCTTCTCCTTTTGTATTCCCATTATGTTTCCTGAAAGCAAGGCATTGATAAGTGACTACATGGCTTAATTTAATTAATGAGTCAAAAAATATAATAAATAGGCTTCCACAAACAGGTTTGTCTCCTAATAATATTTTCAATTCTGATATTTTTCGAATAACATTTATTACAAAATATCAGGTAAATTATATTGGATATATTCCTCCTCGAGGATCTCCAAACCGATCAGTCCTACATCTCTCGTATCCAGCGGCTTTCCACGACTTTCACTAGAAAGTCGGTCCACCTTGTGGAAGGCGCCAATGCTGCGGCTCGCGGTACGTCTTCGAGCATTTCGAAATAAATTACAAATAAAACTACCCTTTACATTAATTATTTTTATTTCGCATATTATCATGTCAATTATTCAAATCGTGGTCAGCAACTTTATGTGCTGTACGTACAGACATATATGAGTCATACCTATCTTTGTCCCCTCCAGTTTCCAATGCTTCTTCTGCGCTTTCCGCCTCTCCTTCTGTTCTCTGAACGCTTTCACCAGCGCGGAGCCCTTGCGCGCGTTTATTGCTATGTCTGATGTCGGGTCCTTGACCTAAACAGCGTTTATAAATAAATTGTTGTAGTGGGCAGATACAAACAATGGGTAACTCTTAACAAATGACTGAAGGGGGTCTATTTAGTCGTGACTGTTAAGAAATATGGTAATGGTCTGTGGCGTCTGTGTGATATTGATTTTGCTAGCAAAGTTAAGAAAAGGAACAATTATAAAATGTCGCGGAATGGTTTTAATTGTTCAGAGTGCAAGATTAATATAAAATTGGATGTGTAACTGTGAAAGTTATTATCTAAATATAGAAACCTAATAATATAAAACCGCTATTCTTTCTCCCAATTCTTTAACAGCGACGAAATATTAGAGCTTAATTTAAATAAAAAATTACAATACCACAGCCCGTTATTGCCACCATATAAAAAAACTATGCACATTTACAATGATTTTTAAATGTGAGTCTCCAGCTATTTACGCATCACGTTTTACTGAAATATAGAGAGTGGTTTTTGCAAGTTATTCGCAATAACCCATCGATAAGATTTGTTTGCCCAAAACGATTTTTTATGTGTAGCGTTATTTGTAACGTCGTCGTCTGAACTCCGAGCGTACAATTTCTCAAAAGCGAGTACAGGTGTGTGCAGGTTTCTTTGCCATGTTTTCCTTTACCGTAAAACCGTCGAATAAACGTACGTATGAATAAAAAAAAATAAAAACTCATTGGTACACGGCGGGGTTCCAACCGCTATCTCCGGATTGGAAGGCGGCGGCCTTACTTAATCATTGATTTACCAATCAGAACGAACGTCACATTCTCACATTGTCATGTGATCAAACTTTTGAAAGTCAATCTATGCGCTCTCATTGGTCGATCGCAACTGTTCAGTTTGGGTTTGGCTGTGACATATTACAACTGGACTTCTGAGCAACCTAACAAGTCGGACGAGTTACAAAATCACCACCCAGTCCGGTTGTTGTCATCGTAAATTAATATCACGACTATGATTATTTTTATCCGTTTTCCTACTAATTAGGTAGTTTTATGTAAGGAATTTTAAGATATATAGCAAAGTTGACAAACAACCCACCTTATGTCAAGAGGCTACAGTCATCTATATATATAGGATATATACCTGTAAGATCCGCAAATATGCAATCCCCACAAGAACCAGAGGTCACAGTATCCAGTAATCTCACTGCCTGTCTTACCCTTCACAACGGAACAGCAATGCCAGTACCCCTGCTCGGCGGTAGGAATAGGTAAGATAGAGGTACCCGCGCAGACTACTCTAGTACCATCGCTTTGGTAAAAGTCCCCCTTCCGTTATTAGTGAAGTATGAAACAAACTTACAGGTATGACTGGCTCCGGTTGCTTGGTGAACACGATTCTTCCGTCGAGGAATGGTGGCACTATGTTATGTACCAGCAAATGCACGCGGTCCACGCTTTCCTTAAAAAAAAATATATTCATCATACGCCCAACTGATGCATTGAACAGATAGCATACTGTTTGTGTAATCTCCCTCCAACACCAGACAAATGGGACTAAGTGGTTGACAACACCACTCCACATCTGATAATTTCTTTTGGTTGGTATGTTAAGTCTGATGTTTCGTAAATGTAAAATGTGAACTAACACATCTCATCTTGTAATGGCTCAAACATTAGCTTTGAGGTGTGCCTCCAATTGACGACTCTGTAACAATACAGGGAGAACAATAGCCCTTGTTGGCTTTCTTGCTAGTTCTTTCCAGTACAAGGTCTCACGCCGTAGACTTGTGGACCATTGGCGTAGGTTCTTTGATGTGTAAAAGTGATCATACAATAATCCAGTTTGAATGAACAATATTGAATAATTGGAATAAAATCATGGTTCCAAAACCTTACACACCTCATCCAAATCATTGTTGACAGTGATCGCGTGCACGACGCCACTGGTGAGCATTCTGTTTCTTTCCCACAATTCGTTGTCTTTGTCTATCTGTTGTCTATGCGCGGACACCTTCCTATTGGCTCGTTTGATTATTTGCTCCTCTTTCTTGGCGATGTACTCCTCGCTGGTGTCTGCGAACGGGTTCGATTCGTCCGCTTCACCTGCCGAGAAACAGGTTAAATCAGATCACATTAATAATCTGGTACAGCTCAGCAGGCGTAGCATGGGCTGCCAAGAAATCTGTGATAAGACTCAGTGACACGTATCCCTTGAGGAGCGTCAAGAAATTTTATAATGTCAGTCACACTAAGGCTGCGTTCCGAAAATCAATAAGAGTCACTATTAGCGCGCTCAAACGCGTCCCGAAATCTTGTGAGCGCGCTAATGTTAGCCGGCATGAAGAGCCACTTGACGTCATCGTTAACGCCATATAGAACTTACGGCGCTCATGCTCTGGAGTGAAATCACTTTATGCGAACTGTCAGTTTGACGTTCGATAATTGTGTTTTCGGTTCAAAATGAATGTACCTCTTCTTCCGGACCGAAATCGTAAGCATGCTGATGGTATTTTCAGTGTTCTCTTTAATTTGGACAAGGCGATTATAATCGTTAGTACTGTGAGCGCTGTTATCGGACCGCAGCCTCAATACGCGCCGCCATGCTACTCTTTAAGACATAGATATTATATCACTGAAATTGTGAGATAATGCGTGACTCAAGTCCCGTCTTGGCAGCCCGTGCTACGCCTGCTGATATAACTGTGCACATGTATAACTCTAGATACACACCTTCACCCATATTATACCAGGCTCTGTCTAATTTCTTCTCAGCTTCCTGCCATTCGGGGTCATCAATGTCCAATCCTCGTCTTGAACTAGCAAATCTGAAACGTAACAAGTCCGTTTCTATTAAACAGGTGATTTTTACCCCTTCAACTCTGTATGGGGCGAGTATTGCATCAGTGCTGGCCGCGGGTCTCACCTTAAGTAAAGAAAAGAGGAATCGCTCACCGACACCACGCTTAGGGGCAGGTTGATGTAGGTTTTTGTTTCGGGTTCACTATCTCTTCCTAGAGGTGGAATTGCAATAAACTCCATTAGGGTAAAATATCTAGAGAACAGCGGCCTTACCGCCTAACTCACTCGCCATCAGTTCAACTCTAGTTTATGACGTCATCATGTGATTTCGCACCGCCTAGCAAACTCGTGAAATTAAAAGGATAGCGCAATCATCCTTCGCCATCGCGCATCGCTATGAGTTAGTGAAACCATATTCGCACAAGCGATAAAAAAGCGTTGCGTTAAATCACGGCGTTAGCGCTTTTAAAACTTTCAAAATACAATACCTACGCCTAAAAAGCCGTCGCGTTTTAAAAACGCTGCCGTATGAACAATGAACATATACTTGGGACTGCATTTGTTCTATTTCAATGCTTTTTTAACGGGGTTGTAAGAAAAGCGCTCGTGCGAATGAGCTTTAGGAGGTAGGGCCGCAGGCGATTGGATTATTTCAATGACCACTTGAGTCCAAAATTAGAAAACTATTTATATCACTCACAGCATTTCTTATATTTCTAATCATCAAGTGGTCAATGTTTACTATCAGCCTTTACTTAAATTCCTGCATCAATGATTATAAATATAAATTGATGATTTATTTTTTAAAATTAATCAAAGTTACTATGCAAAATCGCAAGCAACCTGTGGCGATTGGTTTCTATGCGTCGAAGTATGGCTAGTCACGAACAGGCTCCGCTAATCCGTATACCGACGATTAAATGTAGCTCCTATGTAAAAAACCGGCCAAGTGCGTGTTGGGCCACGAGCAGTGTAGGGTTCCGTATTTGCGTGACATTGCTTGCATGCTCTCTCAGCCTTTAGTCGGATTCTACCACATTCATGGAAAGAAAGAAAGCGGCGACAGATGTATTCTTAATCTTTTGCCGCATGGGCTTCAAGATTAATTGTTAGTCACTATAAATGTTACTTAGTTTTCAAATAATGTCCGAAAAATTAAATGAATAAGTTTTCAAGCCACATTTCCATTACAAAATTTATCAACTTACTTGTGAGGAGTTGCCCTTTCAGATTGTTCATACAGTCTTCCTTTATAATCCCTTAATGGTTTACCACTTCTCTCGCTACGTTGACTTCTATCTGAAGGACCACCACGAGGTATGGGTGTTGGATAGTCCCAACTGGACTTGCGTATTGTACCTTTAGAATCATCATCATCATCATCCCAAGCAGTTTTATCTGTTGGCTTCAGTGCCTTTATGCTAAAATCAGATTAGTTGTAAATACAAATATTAAAATATGTCTTTTATTTGCATGAGTACTACACATTTCTTTTTACTACACACTTGTAATTTACTTTTAGCTATATCATTTCTATGATGAAGAAAATAATAGTGTTTATTGACATTTTTTTCTGGTAATTATACTTTTTATACAACATTATTTTTTATATACAGGGTGTCTCAAAAACAATGGATAAACCTGTAACTATAGATAGACTTCATCATGGCCTCCCTTACCACACATTTTCACCTTAGTGAAAATACCACGGTTTCAGAGATAATTGTCGTATTTGTATTTTTCAAAAATTTCCAAGTGTGATTTGTTTTTATAGTGCCATTTCTACAAATGGAGAGGTTGTTCATTTTGTTTTTTAGATTTCACAAGCGATAGTTCAGCTATCAAAAACAAAGACTTAAAGTTAACAGACTAGCGTAAAGTGTTTAAAAAAATTAAAACACAAAGAAAATAAAAAAATGAAATTAATTTTCTTTCATGTTCTCATCATGCCCATTATCTTAAAAACTTGCTTAGCTGTTCTAGATTCCAAAAAGGTAACATAAGCCTAGGTATTCTAAATATTTGTAATTTCATTACTACTTGAATAGCAAATAGTATAAAAACTCCAAAAATCTATAGTTACAGGTTTATCCATTGTTTTTGGGACAGCCTGTATGTATGTTACTGTAAAATCCTGTATATTTAATTTTCTGCTTGAATTTACAGTTTGAAGGGTAAGATATTGCAGTGAAATTACTGGGTACTGTGTATCTACACTGTGGTTCTTGTGGGGGTTGCAGTTTTGCTGCGAATCTCACAGGAGCCACATGTATTCTGGTGACTGTTACCTCTTACCATCAGGTAGCCATGAAGTTTGCTTGTTTGCCAACTTATCGCAATAAAAAAAACTACTTTCAGGTTTGTGTATCCAAAAAATAATGCTATATAGTAACAAATTTATCATTTCATGTAAAGAAAACTTAAATTCAGGCAGTTCAAAATGGACAATCCAGCCTCTTGTATCAAATTAATAATTACCTGGGTGTCCGGGGTTCGTCTTTAAATCTAGGTTCATAATAACTTCTCCTTGAACTATCCCGGCTTCGCTCACTATCTCTGTCTCGTCTGTCTCTTCTCTCCGAATGTCGCCTATCCGAGTCTCTATCCTTCCAGCTATAACTCTTCTTATGATCATCATATCTTCTCTCCTTTCGATCGAAACGATGTCTATAATACTTGTCCTCATCTTCATTTTCATTAGATTTCTTTTCATCTTTTGTTGAGTTGTGTACACCCTTTTCTCTCACCTCTTTGCTTTTTCTAAAAAGAATAAAATTTAGTTTAAACACATATTTAATGCAGGCTCACCATTAGTGATTTTCCACTAGGACAAGTGTGAGTGTGAAAGTCGTACATAAGTCAAAAAAATACGATAGAGCGAGCTCAGCCTACATCACACCTGGTTGTAGGAAATGATAAGGTCGAAGTTGGCACCAATCGTGACCTGGACCTCTCGAACACTGAGGAACTATATTTAAGACAAGATCTTACCTCTTATTATCAGAACACAACAACACTTAACATTCTTATTATGGCAACAAAGTAAGATGGTGGTAGCTAGCCAGGTGGGCTCAGAAGCTAACCTCTACCACAAACCAAACCATTCAGAAATCTTTATCTCCAATGGGGAGGTGAAACCCCCAACCTTTCGATTAACACCCAGTGGTCTCAACCACTAAACCACATGCATCTGCATAGATGCTTAAAACTGTATCACAACCAGCCGGGTCCGCTTAGTAAAATTGTCAAGTATGATAACAAATATAATTAATGAAACACTGCAAAATGGTGTAGTATTGAAGGGGCCCATATAATATGAAGTTCAATTTATACATTTATGAGAAATAACCTTTCCATTCGCTCCATTAATCGTTCTCTTGCTTGTTCGGATATGCCACCAGTATACGTCGGAGTTTCTTCATTGTGTTTCCTATATTTGCGGTCCTTCACGCTGCTAGATTCAATTAAGAGGTTGGAACTGCCGTCTTCACTCGCATCGTCTTGAAAAGATATAAGCCTGTTTTGTTTTCTTTTTGCAGCAGCCAATTTATCTAAACCCAATAATGAAGGTTTAGCAAATTGAAATTCGGATGGCTGGGACTGCTTTTTGATTATTAGTCCGCCAGGAGCATTTTCAGAGGTGCCCTCTAATCTATGCAAACTGTTGTCGTCGTCCGACATTACAACAAATCTTCGGTTATACTGTAAGCTGATAATAATTGAAAAATTTACAATTATTTATAATTCAATTTGATTTGCTGACTCGAGTTGTGCTTGTTTATTTGTTGACTTTTTTGACATTGACTTTCGGGGCCACATTGTTTTTTTTTATAATATTTTTGGCTTGGCTTCTAGGTCTTTGAGCCATCGAGGCCACATTGGGGCTGTTTCTAGCACAGATTAGAGAAGAATATGTCTCTAGGGGCGCGTTCCGTTGAATAATAATAGCGCTACGAACACAGGCCACAGCGATCACAGCCGCAGCCGGTCCGATTTGATTTAGCGCGATATCCCCGATTTGTGGGGAATTGAGGGTTAGCGCGGGGACAGTGCGGGGAATTACAAAAATCGGGGATTTTCGGGGAATCCAGACCAAATTTAATGAAATGTCTTCACTCTTCTGACACAACTGTAATCTCCACTGGGTATAATTTTCGTGACCACGATTTTTTATTACTGAACGTATTCATTTCTATAGTTGATAGTCAATTGTCTATGGTGGTTACCCCATGTTGGGCGAAAAAAACAACTACAACTTGTACTACTGTCTATAGTTGTCGATTTTTGAAATTGGTATGAACTGTTGAAATCTTCAATAAAATAATGGAAAAGTGGTTACAAAGTGCAGCTCCGGTTAAAAACTTAGTACGAGTAAGTTGCATGTTCCGCTAGGTATATCATATTTTAATGCTGTTATTTATATAAGTGTTGAATTTGTTATTATTATGGTGTGTAGAGTCTTTTTTGAAGTTTAATGAACAATTTTTGTATTAAACTGTGTTTGTATTCCAAAAATATCATGTCGCAGAAGTTGTGGGGAAGGAACCAAAAACAAGCGGGAAATTTCGGGCAATCGACAAGACTGACGCAGGGACTCGAGATTTTTTATTGGCAGCACTGGCGATATCGTCAGATATCGCGCTATGGTTATCGGGACGGCAAATAGACGTGTTCACGACACTCAATTTGTCATTTAAATAATTTGTGTGTAAATCAAATAATAATGTTTACCCTCCCCTACCATAACAGGTTGTCACAATATGAAAATAATATTAGGTATAAACTTAATTTGACATTAGACTTAATAGTGCAAGTTTTACATTACAGTAAAACTTGTATTATTGAGCAGAGACGATGCACAGCATTGTGAGAGTGCGTCTACATCCGGTCTAGTAACTTCCGTTTAATTTGTTTACCAACGTGCTCCGTCGTGTGATGTAAAAGAGTAGTTGTATTGACTTACTTGCTTTTTCCGCCATTTTGGTCACCTTATGAGTCCGCTTTGCGTGATGTCTTCATAGAAATCTCACCAGGAGCCCTTAAATGGGATGCTGTGCATCGTCTCTGCTCAATAATACAAGTTTTACTGTAATGTAAAACTTGCACTATTATCGGCATGTGACGATGCACAGCATTGTGAGAGACGTGTTTATTATCTCCTGGTGACCAAATAAAGACGCTATGTGATAGTATAATGGTGTTGTACTGGTATTGTATTGACATAGATCTATAAGACTTTATGTCACCAATGCCTTAAAAAAGAATAATATATTATTATAACACTATCATATTTAATTATTATTATAAATTTATAATATAGGTATTTACATTCAAAGAAACAATATGAAATATACAGAAATATTATTCACCAAAACTATTTTTTTTATTCATTTAAATAAAGTAACATAATAATAAAATAAAAAATAAAAAATTAATCATGCAATCAGAATGAAGATATGATAATTGAACTTTTATAGACTTCATTAAATTGGTTGGAAATTATTAATCAACGCGTTTCTCGAATTTATGGAGTCGTCAGACCTGTCAATTATTTGTCTACAATAGAATTTTGAAAAGGTATTTTCGCTACGCCAATTGCCTCTTGACAAAATTTGATCAATTGGCAAATTATCCCACCAATTTAATGATGCCACAGCGGAGCGCGTGCTGCCTGGAGATGCCTTGATGCCAGCCTCCTTGAATATAGTCTTAACCCAATTACTGATTAGTGTGCGCGTGGCTGCTTTTTCTTCTCCCGTGACTGATACAAAGAGAGCATTGCCACCCGCCGCTGCTGTTCGTCTCTGCTTACCTAACTCTATAACTTTACGCGACCAAAAAACAGGACATATATTGGTGTTTGGATTAGTTTTTAGTTTCCAACCAGATTGCCTGTAGGTCGCGGTATCAGTCTTAGAGCCAAATATAGGCCATAAAATCAGATGATCTCCCATATCTTTAAAATGATCCGGTGTAACTTTCAATAAAGTCAAATCATGCACTCTACGACCTGAAGCTAGAAGTAGTATGCTAGCTAGTCTACGAGAAGCCTCGAAGAGGGTAAAACTATTTCGTGAATTCGAGCTTAGCCAGGAAATAAGGTCAGCTGCATTCCATATGGGAGTCTTTTCAGGCTTAGGCTGCTCTAAAGAAATTGCTTTCATTATGTGTTTAACAATAAAGTTTCCATTTAGATTGTCTTTAGGCAGGCCCAGTGTAAGTATGACTGACTTGTGTAATAAAATGGTTGCATATGACAGTTTTTCATTCAAATGCAGATAAGCTAAGAACCTACATAATGAGTTGCTGTTAGGGTGTTTATAATCATAATTATTCTTTTGACACCATTTCACCCAACGTAGCCAGGCTGGCCGATATGTCTTTAAGGTTGAATCTCTCCAACTACGTTTCAGAAGAGATTTTTCATTTTCATTCCAACCAGTCAAAGTACTGGCCCACCCCCAATTTTCCAAACTAAAAGTGTCATGTCTTGTATTAGAGGAGGTGGTTTCCCCGTACTTTGATCTATCAGAACTCGATGCAAGTTCCTCACTCTCATGGGTCGGCTTAGAGCGCGTCGGCGTAGATCGGGTAGCCAATAAGCTCGTTTCCAAAGTGGTGCTACTAATAGAAATGTTCCTCGGGCTGTGTTCAGGTGATGAAGCACTCTGGGTATCAGTGAGGGCGGTGGAAACACCCATGCTAGTTTGTAGACCCATTGTTTGCTGAAGGCGTTGCAAAAAGCCGCTGAAGAATCTTTCAAGTCTTTTGATACATACTTCATTACAACTTTGGCGCGTCTCGATGCGAAGAGATCTATCTCCGGTGTTCCGAACTTCCGGAATATTTGCTTCGTTGATTGTGCCAGCAGATGCCATTCCACATCTCTTTTGC
Source organism: Schoenobius gigantellus (assembly GCA_963935595.1). NCBI lineage: Eukaryota > Metazoa > Arthropoda > Insecta > Lepidoptera > Crambidae > Schoenobius > Schoenobius gigantellus. The sequence goes on along the minus strand of OZ012555.1, from coordinate 4,115,339 downwards.
CCCGTGATAAGCCATCTGTTATTTGATTGAATCGTCCCGGGAGGTACTCCGCTGTCAATATTATTTTCCATTGGTCCAGTAATTGAAACAATTGGTGTGTCATTTCCAGCAATGGCTCTGATTGTGTCCCCCCTTCGTTTCGAATATAAGCAACCACTGTCCGATTGTCCGATTGGATGATTGCGTGTTGACCTTTCAGGAGATGTTTGAAATGCCTCACTGCTGCTATTATAGCAAACATTTCCTTCCGATTGCAATGCCACCTGGTTTGTTTTTGAGTCCACTTGCCTGCTATGGTGTGATCGTTCAATAGAGCTCCCCAACCGTAATCTGCAGCATCCGTTGTAAGAAATAGTTGGACAGGAGTCTCGTGCAAGGCGTTTTTCGCCAGACCCTGTTCTGTGACTGAGGCCCACCAGTTCAAGTCTTGTTTTGCTGCTGACGTTACAGGCAATGTTAGTTTTGAAGACTGCTTTAGTTTCCGACAAAATCTCTGGAGATTCCGGCAGTGAAGTCTGCCTCCGGGCGTTACAAAGCTGGCAAAGTTGAGAATGCCCAATAACCTTTGGCATTCTATCAAGTTCATGAAGTTTGCATGGTGCAATTTGTTGGTCAGCGTGGAAATTACCTTCATTTTGGCACGTGGAAGGGCCTTGGTATTGTCGTTCGTGTTCCAATTGATACCGAGATATTCCAATTCTTGAGTTGGTTTCATAATCGACTTTTTGCGATTGATGGTCCAACCTAAACTCATTAACAGATGTACCGCAAACTCCACTTCTCTTTCTAATTGCGTTTTCGACTGATTCGCCAGTAAAAAATCGTCGAGGTAGACCAGAATTCTCATACCCCTTTTTCGGAGTTGATGGGCTACCCAATTTGATATCGTTGTGAAGTTCTTCGGTGCACATGACAACCCGAATGGGAGACTGGTCATTTGGTATACCACGGGAGTTGAGTCTGAGGGGCTCTGGTATATGAGGCGCAGGAACCTGCGATGACATTCCACTATTGGTACGTGAAAGTAAGCTGACGAAAGGTCTATTTTCGCCAACCAGTCTTTGCTCTGTAGAAACTTTGGAATTTGAAAGTGAGATATCAATTGAAATTTCTTGGGAATTATGAATTGATTGAGGTATTTTAGATTGAAAATCGGTCTGTTTGAGCCATCGTTCTTTTTGCGGAGAAACATTGTCGAAAAGAAGGACATACCCAACTGATCTGGATTCACTTTTTCGAGAACTTGTTGATTTAGAAGTGTCTCTAATTGTTTTGTCATTTCTGGCGACTGACACGTGGTGAAGCGCCGTAGATTGGTCTGTGTTGGTGGGACAAGCACAGGCCTGGAGGTGAATGGCAGACGCATCCCTGATATCATGTTCAGGATGGCCTGCGGAGCCCGATGCGCCAGCCACTGCCTCCGATACGCTCGGAGACAGCCCCCGTAAAATTTGGATACTATTGGGTAGTCATTTAAATCTTTTCTTATCCGTAGGATTTTCTTTTTGATTGAATTTTCTGAATTTCGATTGATTCGTTGTTTTAATAATATTGTTCGGCTCTGGTTTCGAGGTTCTGTATTTTTGATTTGAACGAAAGGGCTTATTATTGACTGGTATATCAAGTGAAGAACCAGCCTTAGGGGAGTGTTTTTGGTTTACACGTTTCCTTTCTGTGTCTATATTAAACCAAGGCCGAATCCATTTGTCAGTACCCCCTGTGCGTAATATGTAAGATTGTAATGCGGTACTTTCAAATACACATTCCGAACTAGGCGGGATTTTGCGCAAACCATCCCGTAAAATTTTATTAGGTATTTCTGCTAATATGCGCTCCCGACGCATTTCAATACATTCGGATCGTTTACCGCACACAATTTGCATTACATCTTCACTGGTTTTATGAAACTTGGACTTCGCGTTAAATAATTCAGTTATTTTATCGAAAATATTAGTAGGCGTAAGTTGAGTATTTGGCGTAGCCGCCCAATTGACAAATTCTTGTAACTGCTGCTTAAGTTGCTCTTGTTGCGAGAGTAAAGCGTTAGATATCGCCACCAAAGATCGCTCGACAGGAGCCACGTGGTCTTTGCCTTTTATAAATTGACGAAGTTCGTCATTTATGCCAAGCTCTATAAAGCCAGGTTTTGCACAATACATTTTAAGGGTTTCCGAATACCGCACCTCTTTCCAATTAGGATCGTTAAATTTTTGAAGTGTCTCTAAACTCTTGACTTTGGAAGGGTCGGAGACGGGCACTTTCGGGTCTTTTAATAACGTATTTATTGTTCCGATATTTAATTGCAAGCTATTATTATCAACAATCGTTGAAGGGCGTTGTAAAAAAGAATCTTGTTGGCATTCGGGTAAATTCGTTGTTGGAATTACGGTATTCGCGTTTATCATCAAAAGGTTTGTTAAAGCATTCATTTGATTCAAAAGAGAGTTAAAATTTTCAACGTTCAACATACCTGGTTTCTTTCGTTTTACCTCCGGTTCAGAAGAAGCGTCCGAATTCTCCCGACGCCGCTTCCTCTCCGCATGCTGCTCCGACTCGTTCCCGTCTAAAACGTGGTCGTCCTCCTGATTGACCACCATCACGAAGGTTTCGTCTTCGCTTGAAGCGTATTCACTCATAATTTTAAACAAACTTACGAAATAAGTGTAGCTAATTTAACATAATAAATTATATCACTTTTGGTAAAAATAAAAAATTCGACAGAAATTTCACTGAAGTTACCAGCTCGAAAGATAACGACGCTATGAAGACATCACGCAAAGCGGACTCATAAGGTGACCAAAATGGCGGAAAAAGCAAGTAAGTCAATACAACTACTCTTTTACATCACACGACGGAGCACGTTGGTAAACAAATTAAACGGAAGTTACTAGACCGGATGTAGACGCACTCTCACAATGCTGTGCATCGTCACATGCCGATAATGACAAATTATTCGAATAAAATCCATATTATTGACTATAACAAACTGACAATTGTTAGAGATAATGCTTATTTAACAAATGATAGATTATATCTATCAATGTTCTTAAAAAAACAATTAGCTATTTCGCTAAGATTTTATTTTTTAACTTTAGCCAAAAACATGGCTATAAACTCTTTCTCTGACAATGCTTTTATTGAGCAGCCCACTCACAGTAGTCAAATTGCTCCTATTAAGCAATACTCCTGTGATAATAAAACGACTGTCAGTAATAGTACTGATGATAATTTTTACAATTCTTTAAATTAAGTAATGAGACAATAGAGACATCCTCTTGCTTATCATTAAGTAGAAAAGATACAGTAAACTTTGTAAGTGATAATGTATTGCAAAACCCATTTAATAACAAAGACAATGTAAATCTCATCAACCTGGTGCACCAGAACATTCAAGGAATGTCAGGCAAGGATCTGGAAGTGGAATTATTTTTAAACTGTAGTAATGTCGACATTTTTTGTGTAACTGAACATTGGCTTAAAAGCCATCAGTTCATATTTAATTTCAGTAATCATTTGGTTGGTAGTTTGTTCAGTCGAGAAAATGCAATTCGTGGTGGTTCTTTAATAATATTAAAAAAAAAGCTGAAATTTAAGGATCGTAAGGATATTGTGAGCCTTTCGATTGAGCGAACAATAGAAATAGCCTGCGTGGAGCTGGACCAGATTATTGTATTAAGTGTATACAGGCCTCCTGCAGGATTATATGACGTTTTTAAAGATACTATGGATAAAGTATTGAAAAAAGTGTGTAGTTCCACGAAACAAACCATTGTTTGTGGTGATTTTAATATTAACTTATTAGAAAATTCTAGTTTATCTATTAGGATTAAAAATCTGTTTTGGTCATATAACCTTGTAAACTTATTTTTAAAGCCAACCAGAACAACTCAATCGTCTGCTACATGCATTGACAATATTTATACAAATATTGTTCCTTTAGCAAAAAGAGTTTTTAATAATTTAGAATCTGACCATTCTGGGCAAATTGTTACCATTCCATTTAAATGTAAACGCATAGAAAAACAGAATATCACTGTTGTGCCAAAAACTGCTGGTCGCTTAGAACGACTGAAAAATAATATTGGTATTAAATTAAATTATATAGGTTATGAAGAAAACCCAAATAAATTATATGATTTTTTTTTCCTACATTTTGTTGTGAATTTAAAAATATTTTTGTTCCAAAGACTATATCGGTTAATGGTACTTTAGCTTTTAGTGAATGGGCTACACCAGGCATTCACAAAAGCACATTCATTTAATACTAGCGATGAGTTTAAACTATATGTATGTTGTCCGGAGTAGGGCTATTCAACCTGCGTAAAGAACGTCAATGTTTGTGTTTTTTATATTTTTAATAGAAGAAGGAATTATAAGTTGTCAAAAAGTTGTTATTGTCAATGTAAAATAATTGTGTCATGTTTTTATAATTTACGTTGTTTAAAAATATATTTAATTATCACTTTCATCCCTGAGTTTATTTCATTTCTAAATCAGGGCAAGGCATTGTGCCAGATAAGTATAAATTTTACAAGGAAACAAATAAGTTTCCACATATGTGAAAACCTATTCCAAAGTATTCAAAAAAGCATGCAGGCTTGCTAAATCTAATTATTTAAGTTCAAAAATAAAAAACAGTAATAATAAAATTAAAATGACATGGAATATTATAAATAATGAAACTGGAAAAGCGAAAACTACTAATAATCAATATTGTTTGAGTATTGACGGTAAGAAGGTAACAGTTGACACAGAAGTACCTGCAGAATTTGAAAAGTTCTTTACTGACATTCCAGTCTCAATCACAAAGTCATTGGATTCCTCCCCCGCTATTGCTGAATCTATATTGAAAGATCATGTTGAAGCTTGTGGTGATAAATTCAAATTTGTACAAATTAGTGGAATGGATATAATAAAGTCCTTTAAAACTTTGAATAAGAAGAAAACTGCGGATCTGTGGGGCAATTCCGTTGATGTTACTAAATCCGTAATTGAAACAATAGCTCCTATACTTGCTAACATTTTTAATGATTGCATTGACTGTGGTGTATTTCCTGATCTAATAAAGCTGAGTAAAATTATTCCTTTACATAAATCTGGTAGCACATCAGACCCCAGTAATTTTAGACCTATCTCTGTGCTACCTACTTTTAGCAAAATTTTTGAAAAAATAATGTTGGAGCAAATGCAAAGTTATTTTAATAGGAATAATCTTCTACACTGTAAACAATTTGGTTTTAGGAGGGGTCGCTCAACAACCGATGCTGGTGTTGAGTTAATACAACATATATTTGAAGCCTGGGAAGACTCACACGATGCGTTCGGCATTTTTTGTGATTTGTCTAAGGCATTTGATTGCGTTTATCACGAAACCTTGATCAGAAAATTACACCACTATGGGTTTCGTGATACTGCACTGGATCTTTTACTCTCTTATTTAAGTGGAAGGATTCAAAAAGTAGACGTCAATGGGAAAAGGTCTCAAGGTTCCGCAGTTAAAATGGTAGTACCGCAGGGTTCGATTCTTGGTCCTTTTCTTTTTCTTATGTATGTCAATGACCTCCCTGATTTTGTACAGGACAGGCATGGGATAGTATTATTTGCAGATGATACTTCACTTTTATTTAAAATTAAAAGAGGATTGCAAATGAATGACGATGTAAATAATTCTATCTCAAGAATTGTTCATTGGTTTAATGTAAACAACCTGTCACTTAATGAAGGGAAAACAAAATGTATAAAATTTGTTTTACCCAATGTGAAAGAGGTTCACACCACTGTAAAAATAAAGGATATAGGTGTTGACCTTGTGGACACCACAGTATTTCTTGGGATCACACTTGATTCTAAGCTGCAATGGGGCCCACATATAGATAAATTGTCAAAGAGACTTAGTTCTGCAGCTCACGCTGTATGGAAAATACGTCAGTTGACTGATGTTGATACAGCAAGACTTTCTAGTATATTTTTCTTACTTCCATAGTTTGATGTCATATGGCATTTTGTTGTGGGGAAACGCTGCCGACATTCAGATCGTTTTTGTGCTGCAGAAAAGAGCTATTCGAGCTATCTATAACCTTAAAATGAGAGATTAAATGAGAAATTGGTATTATGCTACTGTCATAATACCAATTTCTTTAAACTTTTCTCGCAAAGAATCTTCGCTTCGAATCGTCGCAATATATTTATGAGAATCTAATATATGTTCGTAAAAATATTCATTTGTTTTGTAAAAATAGTGATATTCATTCAGTTAATACTAGACAAAGGAACATGTTATCTTTACCAAATACCAGGCTCCAAAAAATCAATAATTCTTTTAGAGGCCTGTGTATACGTTTCTACAATAAAATACCAAGTTGTATACAAGAACTTAGCTTAAACAAATTTAAAGTTGCAATCAAAGATGTACTTATTAAAAAAGCATATTATAAAGTTTCTGATTACATGACGGACAAAAAAGCTTGGGTTTGAACTCTCATTTCTAATATTTAACAATGTGCTGCGTTTTGTTTCAAAGAAACATTCAGTGAGAGCAATTTATAAGCTAAGTTCACGCACTTCTCTCAGAGATAGCTTATATAATGTGAATTAACACATCTCTTCTTGTAATGGAAGTTTAGCTCAACCTTTTGCTTTGAGGTCAGCTTCCAATTGACGACTCTGTAACAAAACCAAAATTGTAAATGGCGATTTAAAAGAGGAGATAAAAAATTTTGACCTTTCGAGTTTCTTGCCTGTTCTTCTCGAAAAGGCTCTCCCAATTTCCGAACAGGTGTAGAGTCAACTTTTTTTTTTCATTCCTACTTGTATTTGCAGACATCTTGAATATATTCAGGATGTATGCACATACAAGGTTAATATGATTTCTTTAAATTAGATTGTTTTGCTTTGTTTTGACGTCAATAAGTGCCTGTAAAGGCCTATGTTGAATAAAGATATTTTAATTTGAATTTTAATTTGAATCACTCATCTGTACAGTATTAACCTACTGCCTATAAAGTGATTTTTTATAGCAGTCAGGCTGTAAATTCCCCCAAAAAACAATATTTTTTGTATCACAAGAAAAACGACGGAAGAAATGGCTGTACAAACCCCGTACTCTTTGCCCTCTCAGAATGGGATTTTTTTTGAAAAATTGCACCAGTGGGGCTAACACGCAGGAGAATCGAAAATCGAATCGAAATCCGAATCGAGGAGTTTGTATGGCAATTTTATTAATTCTGCTTTCACCATTATTGTACCAAAGTATGAAGAAAAAATTATTCATATACCATAAAAAGTAAGTCTAGTAAAAAATATAAAAATATGAATAGCTCCAATTTATTTTATTTTGTAAAAAAAGTTCCCCAGTGTTTTCAAGCATTACTCTGTGGGATACACAGATTATGCTACGGCTACACGGGCTGTGTTTTCCCGTAGTATTACCACAGTTTAACAATCATACAGTTTAGAAACGCGTTTGATGTCGGACGATGCCGCCGCAGCGTGGGAACTTACGCTGTCACTCGCAAATGTGTAAGGGTTGTTAAAAAAGAAAAATAATTTAAATGCGATTATAATGTAATTTATTTACAAGAAGTACCCATATACCTTTTTGACGACGCGTTTAGCGCAGAGGTCGAGCGATCACCTACTGCGCAACGGGTCGCGGGTTCGATTCCCGTACGGGACAAATGTTTTGTATGGCCTACAGAAATTTGTTCCAGTCTGGGCGTATGTGCATGTGATATTCTATGTTTGTAACTGCACCCACGACACAGGAGAAAATCCTAGTGTGGGGCGACGTTTTTTTTAAAAAAAAACCTACCTACATTTACATATGTTAGGTATGTTAGGTAGCTATGTCAGGTAGGTGATCGGTGCTCGTAGGTGAATTAAAGTATAGACATCGAATACCTACCTAAGTTCGCCATATTTTAAAGGTATAAAAATGTCTACAAAGTAAAAAAAATGCATTAAACTTTTTTGTCGTCTCTTACGACATCCACGGGAAGATACCTTGGCAGCGGCGATACATGTATTATAGAGCTTATTCATAGTTCAGAATAAACTATAAACTATATTTTAAATTACACTAAACTATTTTAGTCGTTTTTTCGACATCCACAGGAAGATAGGTAGCGGCGACACATTTATTCTAGAGTTTATTCATATATAGTTGAGAATTAACTAGGAAGTATTTATTATTATTGCACTAAACTCTTATAGTGCATAGATGCAGATTGTAACTTTTTAAATTTCTAACCTTTTTACTAGTATAATATCACTATACGACGGCTATAAATAGTGTATACAAAATAAATAATAGTACTAGACGATACCAATTTGGTTAAGTAATAATAAGAAATTATAGGAATAAACTTACCTCGCGTCGCGGGGAAATCTATGGAATCTTAATTCCTCATTGTATTTTGCGTTCGAGAAACATCCGTATACAAAACAAGTGATCACCATTATAAATAATGTAATAAACAATTCATGTAAAAACCAATGCAAATTTCGCTCGCGTATCACACAGTCACACACAGTCGTTTCCTTCAACCCTCAGCGTTCGAGTAAACAAACTCGGCGAGTTTGTAGGCCACGGACCGCGCCGCCCGCTTCACCGTGAGTTCCTCGCCGTTGCTCTGCGCAAACACGTTCGTTTCGTAACTGTATGATTGTTAAACTGTGGTATTACTATTCTCTTTGGCTGTGTTCGTTGTTCTGTGGTTCGTAAACATCGCCCGACGACGCTCGATGACGTACTGGCCGTTCTAAAACACCCGGTGTGAACGCACGACGATCACGTGTAGCCGTTATAGTAAAAAGGTTAGAAATTTAAAAAGTTACAATCTGCATCTATGCACTATATGAGTTTAGTGCAATAATAATAAATACTTCCTAGTTAATTCTCAACTATATATGAATAAACTCTAGAATAAATGTGTCGCCGCTACCTATCTTCCTGTGGATGTCGAAAAAACGACTAAAATAGTTTAGTGTAATATAAAATATAGTTTATAGTTTATTCTGAACTATGAATAAGCTCTATAATACATGTATCGCCGCTGCCCAGGTATCTTCCCGTGGATGTCGTAAGAGACGACAAAAAAGTTTAATGCATTTTTTTTACTTTGTAGACATTTTTATACCTTTAAAATATGGCGAACTTAGGTAGGTATTCGATGTCTATACTTTAATTCACCTACGAGCACCGATCACCTACCTGACATAGCTACCTAACATATGTAAATGTAGGTAGGTATATGGGTACTTCTTGTAAATAAATTACATTATAATCGCATTTAAATTATTTTTCTTTTTTAACAACCCTTACACATTTGCGAGTGACAGCGTAAGTTCCCACGCTGCGGCGGCATCGTCCGACATCAAACGCGTTTCTAAACTGTATTATTGTTAAACTGTGGTAATACTACGGGAAAACACAGCCCGTGTAGCCGTAGCACAATCTGTGTATCCCACAGAGTAATGCTTGAAAACACTGGGGAACTTTTTTTTACAAAATAAAATAAATTGGAGCTATTCATAGGTATTTTTATATTTTTTACTAGACTTACTTTTTATGGTATATGAATAATTTTTTCTTCATACTTTGGTACAATAATGGTGAAAGTGTGTTGTGTTAGTGGCTGCAACAAGGAATATCGTCCTGCTGTGAGATTTTCGTTTATCAAGTGAGTCTTTGTATTTTCAGAGCCTACTTTGACTTAACAAATAACAAAAAGAGTCCGTTATCAATACTGTTTTTAAATTTAGCTCGGATTGGATAGGTCCTCGGTGGCGTATAGCATGGTGTCCAACATGGTGTGTTGAAGTCGCAGGTTCAAGCCCTGCCCGAGGTCAAATTTTTTTCGTGTATTGATTATTTACTTATTAATTTCATTTAGGTCTTTAAAATTGTAAATGAAATTAATTGCCTACGTCAGCACACAATGGTTTGATTGAATTAAGCGTAAATATCTAAAAATCTAGATGACTAATAATAAGATTATGAATTTGGCTTGAATTGTAAGATGTATCTTACTATTAATAAGTTTCCTTATGCTCAAAATACTGTCTTTCAGAATACCAACATGTCCAATGATATTAAAAGAATGGCAGGCAATACCCTTACTGAATTTATCACAAAGTGCAGTAATATGCAAAGATCACTTCAAGAAAGAGGATTTTCTTGTTGAAACACCATATTTGCTGAAATCAAATGCAGTTCCTTCTTTTTTTCCAGAGGTGGGTCTTCATTTTTTTCCTTTAATATTCTTTACTGCAGATACACAGTTGACATTAAGACACACATTGGTGTATCAAGAGTCATTTTTCAGGGGGACCTGGCCCAAGATTTTTGTGTGAAGTTATCAGTGTTTTTTGCGTCCATCATAGAATTTCGAATCAGTAGCCTAACATCCTAGGGTGGGCTCTAGGCCATACTGGGGTGGGCACGGCCTACTCGGCCCAGTCTCTATATGCCTATGAAGACACAAGACATTTTACCCCATTTACACTTTCTTCAAAATTTAACACTCAAATTATTATGAGAATTACTTTTAATACTGATAACACTACATATTCAATGCTGTAGCACTTTGAGAAATCATTGGGATTTCTCTTAAAACCAATTCCAATTGATTGAGATTGTGATTTTATGAGTTGCAATAGTAGCACCAAATTGCATCTATATTGCACAGATCTTGGGTGAATCACAGTTAGTGTTATTTAATTTACTCAATAACTGAAATAAGCAAAATGCTTCCAACTTGGCACTGGTGTTGCAACTCAAGTATATCTTATCCAAGTGCATCTTATCTTATGGAGGGGGCCACCTTAACCAACATAGTGCGGCATGGCAAAATGATTCTCATGAAATCAAGAGTGGTAAATCTCATATATCTATGTAAATACAAAACAAAACTAAGGGCGATTTATGCTTTAGAAACTTAAATATATTTACAAGATTATAAAAATTAAATAAAAAAAAAATATCTTACAATTTCACTGTTATTCACCTTTAAATTCCTTTTTACTAATGTGGACAAATATTGTTCTTGATGCACCATAGTGTAATTGAATGGGAGACTCATAGAGCTCATGTCCCTTCCCTGGTAAGTTTGGCATAATGTGGTTTAGCATTGAATGTGTTAATAGTGAAACAACCCATTTTTATGTATTAAGTTGTTAGTTTTGTCAAAATCGTAAAACTTTGTGCAACCAGCTGTTAGTCTTATACGCCACCTGTACATAAGCCAATTACAGAAGCATACTTTGTTACAATAAAGTATTATTAAAAATATTTTAGTAGGTAGTTGGTTGGTAGTAGGTAATTTCAACATATACAGTGTATTTCTGCATAAAGTGCACATATGAGGCAGGGTTCAAAAGGGGGTCATTTTAGTGATAAAAATAAATAGAAAAAAAACCACATTTTTTGTATTGTGTATGCAGGTTTCTTCACGATGTTTCCTTTCACTGTAGTAGCGTCAGATAAATGTACATATGAAATACGAAAACATTACATGATCAAACCCCGGACCTAATAGCTATTACCTGTCATTTAATTCTATATCTTAACCAGCTTAGTTATTTCAAGATAACTAAAAAATTCAACTTTCTAAAACAGTTTTTTGTACGTTTTGGATATGGATATTGTTATTTTGGGCATTGTTAATATATTCATGTCTATAAAATTTCAAGGTAGCCATCATCTAAAATATTTATTTATACAGGGTGTCTCAGAAACAATGGATAAACCTTTAACTGTTGATAGGTTTCGTCGAGACCTCTCTAATCTCAAATTTTGACTTTAGTAAAAATATCTCGGTTTTCAAGATATTTGATAGTTTATGATTTTTTTTAAAAATGCCACTTTTGGTTGGTTTTTAATGTGCCATTTTTACAAATACGGACTTTTTCTGATTCAGTTTTTTTTAGCTTCTAACGGAATAGTTCAGCTATCAATAACAGTGGTTAAAATTGAGCTAGCTAATCACGAAGTGCTTGGAAAAAACAATGTTCCAAAAAAAATTAAACAAGAAATTATTTTTCTTCGTGTTTGGTCAGCTACCATGTAAAAAAAATGTATGACGCTCATCGTGCCCATTATCTTAAAAAAATGCTTAGTTATTCTAGTTTCAAAAAAGGTATGATAACCTATGCTTAATGTATCTCTTAAATTTTATTACTGCTTGAATAGCAAATGGTATGAAATTTTAAAAAGATTTTTTTCGGAATAGTTATTAATTCTTAGTTTGAATACAGAATTTGAAATAAAACAACATGAAATTTTAATTTTTTATTAAATTTACAATAAATGTTCGAATTGGCGTCCTTGCGCTCTGATACACGCCCTACATCTTTTTATAAAAGAAAGTTTGATGCGGCGCGCGTAACCAGACGTTTTTATGTGTGCAGCTACATTTTGTATGCGAGTACGCAACTCTGTTATTGAGGATACTGGCCTCGCGTAGACAAGGTCTTTCAGACATCCCCAATAAAAAAAATCCAAGGGATTTAGATCCGGCGATCTGGGCGGCCATATAATAGGGCCGAGCCGGCCTATCCACCTTTGTGAGAAGTGTTGATTTAAATAATTTCTTACTACTATTGCGTAGTGAGCTGGGCACCCATCATTTTGAAGCCACATTCTCCGCCTCACTTCTAAATTGACATCTTCTAGCATGCCGGGTAAATCATTTTGTAAAAAATTAAGGTAAATTTCACTATTCAGTGTAGCTGGAAGTTCATATGGCCCGATCACCTGTCCGTCAATAATCCCAGTCCACAAGTTAACTTTAAATTGAACTTGGGACCGATCTTCCCTCATCAAATGTGGGTTTTCAACTTGCCAGCTATGTAGATTGTGGATGTTGAAATATCCATCTCTCCGGCATGAGGATTCATCCGTCCATAAAATTTGATTGAAAAATTGCGGGTCCTCCCTTATTTTATTTAACATGATTCTGCAGAATGCAATCCTGCGCGGATAGTCAGCAGGCTGTAGAGTTTGGACCCTTTGAATATGGAAAGGGTGCAAAAGGTATTTTTTCAATATGCGATGCACTTTGCTTCTATTAATGCCGGTTCGACGTACAATTCCACGCACAGAACGTGTTGAATCTTCTTCTATTTCGTCGAGGACTACTACTTCTTCATCGTCGTTTCTTTCTGGTCTTCCTGGCCCTGCACCACCAATGCCTCTTCCTGGAAGCCTCCCTTCGCAGTACGAATTATGTACCCGAGCAAAAACTCGATAGTCCGGGTGACGTGCGTTGGGGTACCTAATACAAAAAATGACGTTATTAAATTTACTAATTCATTTAATTTTAAAATCTAATTAAACACGGCGTGTGACTATTTCTAGAAGGATAACATAATGTAAGACCCATCCTGATACGTTTAACTAAAGTTGCAATAAATGTGTGTGATTTAAAAAAAAATAAGATTGATTGAATTAAAGAGAAAATAAAGTCCAAAATCACAGCAAAATGTCGTTTAAAATCATCGAAGCTCTATCGAATCTCTCGAATACAGAAAACACGCGTGGGTCACAACCGGAGTTCAGAAGGACACTAACAATCGTAACAAAGAACCCAATGATCAGACACAGGTAAAAAAAGTCCTTCCAGGAAATTCGATAGCAGGTAAGGTTGCAAATGCTTATGACTCATGTGCTGTTAATGATAAGTTCAAATTCAAATTCAAATTCAAAAATCTTTATTCAACATAGGCCTTTACAGGCACTTATTGACGTCAAAACAAAGCAAAACAATCTAATTTAAAGAAATTATATTAACCTTGTATGTGCATACATCCTAAATATACTCAAGATGTCTGCAAATACAAGTAGGAATGAAAAAAAAAAAAAAAGTTGATTCTACACCTGTTCGGAAATTGGGAGAGCCTTCTCGAGAAGAACAGGCAAGAAACTCGAAAGGTCTAAATTTTTTATCTCCTCTTTTAAATCGCCATTTACAATTTTGGTTTGTTACAGAGTCGTCAATTGGAAGCTGACCTCAAAGCAAAAGTTTGAGCTCAACTTCCATTACAAGAATAGATGTGTTAATTCACATTATATAAGCTATCTCTGAGAGAAGTGCGTGAACTTAGATTATAAATAAATTGCTCTCACTGAACGTTTCTTTGAAACAAAACGCAATACATTGTTAAATATTAGAATTGAGAGTTCAAACCCAAGCTTTTTTGTCCGTCATGTAATCAGACACTTTATAATATGCTTTTTTAATAAGTACATCTTTGATTGCAACTTTAAATTTGTTTAAGCTAAGTTCTTGTATACAACTTGGGATTTTATTGTAGAAACGTATACACAGGCCTCTAAAAGAATTATTAATTTTTTGGAGCCTGGTATTTGGTAAAGCTAACATATTCTTTTGTCTAGTATTAACTGAATGAATATCACTATTTTTACAAAACACATGAATATTCTTACGAACATATATTAGATTCTCATAAATATATTGCGACGCTACTGTCATAATACCAATTTCTTTGAACTTTTCTCGCAAAGAATCTCTCATTTTAAGGTTATAGATTGCTCGAATAGCCCTTTTCTGCAGTACAAAAACAATCTGAATGTCGGCAGCATTTCCCCACAACAAAATACCATACGACATCACACTATGAAAGTAAGAAAAGTATACAAGTCTTGCTGTATCAACATCAGTCAGTTGACGTATTTTCCATACAGCGTGAGCTGCAGAACTAAGTCTCTTTGACAATTTATCGATATGTGGGCCCCATTGCAGCTTAGAATCAAGTGTGATCCCAAGAAATACTGTGGTGTCCACAGGGTCAACACCTATATCCTTTATTTTTACAGTGGTGTGAACCTCTTTGACATTGGGTAAAACAAATTTTATACATTTTGTTTTCCCTTCATTAAGTGACAGGTTGTTCACATTAAACCAGTGAACAATTCTTGAGATAGAATTATTTACATCGTCATTAATTTGCACACCTCTTTTAATTTTAAATAAAAGTGAAGTATCATCTGCAAATAATACCATCTCATGTCTATCCTGTACAAAATCAGGGAGGTCATTGACATATATAAGAAATAGAAAAGGACCAAGAATGGAACCTTGCGGAACTCCCATTTTAACTGCAGAACCTTGAGACCTTTTTCCATTGATGTCTACTTTTTGAATCCTCCCACTTAGATAAGAGATTAGAAGATCAAGTGCAGTGTCACGAAACCCATAGTGGTGTAATTTTCTGATCAAGATTTCGTGATAAACGCAATCAAATGCCTTGGACAAGTCACAAAAAATGCCTAACGCATCGTGTGAGTCTTCCCAGGCTTCGAATATATGTTGTATTAACTCAACACCAGCATCGGTTGTTGAGCGACCCCTCCTAAAACCAAATTGTTTACAGTGTAGAAGATTATTCCTATTAAAATAACTTTGCATTTGCTCCAACATTATTTTTTCAAAAATTTTGCTAAAAGTAGGTAGCACAGAGGTAGGTCTAAAATTACTGGGGTCTGATGTGCTACCAGATTTATGTAAAGGAATAATTTTACTTAGCTTCATAAGATCAGGAAATACACCACAGTCAATGCAATCATTAAAAATGTTAGCAAGTATTGGAGCTATTGTTTCAATTACGGATTTAGTAACATCAACGGAATTGCCCCACAGATCCGCAGTTTTCTTTTTATTTAAAGTTTTAAATGACTTTGTTATATCAATTCCACTAATGTGTACAAATTTGAATTTATCATTACAAACTTTAACATGATCCTTCACTATAGATTCAGCAATAGCGGGGGATGAATCCAAAGACTTTGTGATTGAGACTGGAATATCAGTAAAGAACTTTTCAAATTCTGCAGCTACTTCTGTGTCAACTGTTACCTTCTTACCATCAACATTCAAACAATATTGATTATTAGTAGTTTTAGCTTTTCCAGTTTCATTATTTATAATATTCCATGTCATTTTAATTTTATTACTACTGTTTTTTATTTTTGAACTTAAATAATTAGATTTAGCAAGCTTGCAAACTTTTTTGAACACTTTGGAATAAGTTTTTACATAAAGTTTAAATTCATCACTAGTATTGAATGAGCGTTCATTGTAAAGTTCAAAAAGTTTTATTCTGCTTTTGTGAATACCTGGTGTAGCCCATTCACTAAAAGCTAAAGTGCCATCAACCGATATAGTCTTTGGAATAAAAATATTTTTAAATTCAGAACAAAATGTATGAAAAAAGTTTTCATATAATTTATTTGGATTTTCTTCATAACCTATATAATTTAATTTAATACCAATATTATTTTTCAGCCGTTCTAAGCGACCAGCAGTCTTTGGTACAACAGTGATATTCTTTTTTTCCATGCTTTTACATTTAAGTGGAATGGTAACAATTTGTCCAGAATGGTCAGATTCTAAATTATTAAAAACTCTTCTTGCTAAAGGAACAATATTTGTATAAATATTGTCAATGCATGTGGCAGACGATTGAGTTGTTCTTGTTGGCTCCAAAAATAAATTTCCAAGGTTATATGACCAGGTTAAGGCTCCTTTTTGATTGCGCATAGTGGATGAGACATGTGGCAGGCAGGGGCCACAAAAAAAACACGTTTCTCAACTCTGTGACTCGCAAAAGAATGTTTACAAATAAGCTTTAAGTGCTTATTAGTGGAAAAAAAACCTTTTTTTTTTCAAATTTTCATTTTATTTGCTATTCAACCAGTCAGAAAGTCAAGAAAGCATAAACTTAATACTGGAAAACTAAATTAACCGAATAAAAATAATCCGAAAAATAATTAATCCGACAAACAATCTTTTTAAAATTTTCATACCATTTGCTATTCAAGCAGTAATAAAAGTTCAGAGATACATTAAGCATAAGTTTATCATACCTTTTTTGAAACTAGAATAACTAAGCATTTTTTTAAGATAATGGGCAGGATGAGCGTCATACATTTTTTTTACATGGTAGCAGACCAAACACGAAGAAAAATAATTTCTTGTTTAATTTTTTTTGGAACATTGTTTTTTTACGGCACTTCGTGATTAGCTAGCTCAATTTTAACCACTGTTATTGATAGCTGAACTATTCCATTAGAAGCTAAAAAAACCTGAATCAGAAAAAGTCCGTATTTGTAAAAATGGCACATTAAAAACCAACCAAAAGTGGCATTTTTTAAAAAAATCATAAACTATCAAATATCTTGAAAACCGAGATATTTTTACTAAAGTCAAAATTTGAGATTAGAGAGGTCTCGACGAAACCTATCAACAGTTAAAGGTTTATCCATTGTTTCTGAGACACCCTGTATATATATCATATATATATAATATTTATATAATCTAAAATATTTTGATAGTTCATATCTATTTATTGCTTTCGCATATCGTATTTCGGTGTTCATGCTACGGGGGCTGTACTTATACAACAGATATAATGCACACCCTTTTTAACCCAGTTAAAGGCCCGCCTGCGGTATCTGGGATTCACCTCACGAATTGAGGTATACCCACTTAAAATAATGGGGGGGGGGGGGGGGACCCGTCAAATCGCATACCTGACACGCCTTCAGACATTCCATCAGCATAGAGATTATTAATGTGAGTGATGGGAGCCACACTCCGTCATCGCGACCTCTATGGTACCTGGACGAGGGCATAAATTCTCCTACAAGACGAGTCCACGTTAGGATAATCCTCGCAGACTCGTTCTGCTGTTTCCTTCTATGCAAGAACTTCCTTGCGGAAAGAGGCCACTGCTTCCCAATAACGCACACCCTGAAAATAGTTTAGTTGGAATCGGCTTGTGAATCAATTACTAGTAAGAAAAGAATAATTATTAATAAAACATTACACAACATCACCTACACACCTTTTAAACATGTATTCTATCACCACATTTCTAGTCCTATTTATAACACTAACGTGTTAGTTAATAATGTTTTAAAAATAACTTCACTTTTAATCAGGCATCCACAGATAAAAAAGTAAGCAATAAAGGGCCAGCTAATGAAGCAACGGTTAAAGTTGAAGTGAAAGAAGAACCTGAAGATATACATGAACAAGTTGGTATACATTCATCTTATTTTCATAGTTCTAAGTCACTTTATTAAGCAGTTAGGCTAGCTATCTATCTCCACACAGAAGTTCACAGGCAATGAACATAATGTTGCATTTCTGCGCATAATTGCACTAGTACTTAGTGCTCGGATGATGGTGTCGATTCTTCTTTGCTGATGGCTTAGGCCTCGTTTACGGAGACGCGGGGCGTTGCGCGGCGCGGCCCGCGGCGCGGCCCGCTCAGAATTCAAACATATGGCGTTGTATGAGTGCCTTTACGGAGAAGCGATTTTGCACGCCTTTGCTTGAAATGGCGCGTTTTTTACGGCCGAGCCCGCGGATGGCACCGCCGCGTCCGTCGGTGTTCCCGTCTCGCATCTCTATGAACAACATCATATATTGCCATATGTTTGTGTTTATGCGTGCGATTATGAGTGCCGCTTCACGCGCCGCCCCACCGTAAACAGAAAAAACGTCTGACGGGCCGCGAGACGCCACGCCCATATCTCTCAATGGAGTGGCTATTCAGACTCGGGTCCCTATAGAAGTCGATTACTATTCGGACCCGATAGAAATTTAACGGAAAAAATAACTTATAGGATAAATCTGAAAATTGTAAGTTAGATTAGGTTAGACATTGTGGCAGGCGGTTGGGTAGGACCCGATAGTGAATTGTTATCGAAAAAAACTTCTAGGATCAAATTCAAAACTGTAGGTTAGGTTAGATATCGTGACCACACGCATGAAACTGAAATAAAACTGCATGTTTTAATGCTCCGGGTCAAAATAGCAATTGACTTCTATAGGGACCCGGGCCCGAATAGACACAGCTAACGCAAACGTTTGCACTATTGTCTGATTATGGACCGCACCCTGAATTGGACCGCTCATTAGTGTTTTCGTAAATTGGAACGTAGCCCTATTAGGGTTTGTGGATTTGCAAGTCTAACAGGAACCACGGGTACTGTATTCGACTGTAGCCACTTACCATCAGGTGGGCAGCCCGCTTGTTTGCTAACTTGGTGGTATAAAAGAAACGCAGTCACCGCAAGCCAAATAGATTAAGATAGGGTTACCGTATCCTGACATCCCTAGAGGGATAGATAGGAGTTGCTTTGCAGACGACTCCAGTTCTTTTATTATTTAAATTTGGAATTATTTTAAATATTTTCTAGCAAGTTTATTTTAACATTTCAGGTTGAAATCCATTCTGACATAACAATTGAGAAGCATGATCCTGATGAATTCTGGCCTGCGATTGGGGGTTTGGTAAGCATGAAATAATACTGTTCACGAAAAGATCCCTATTTCTTCTATAACAAATTTTATAAATAAAAAATCAATACAGGAAAAATCTGCATCTTCAACATATTGCTTTGACACCATAACATTTTAGAATTTATCCAATCAAAGTGAGATTTCGACTGTATTTATCTCCATTTTTCTTGTTAAACCATAATTGGCACCAGAAATCAATAGTGCTGTTGTTTTAAGTAAAGATCAATTTTAAATATTAAAAAAAAACGTTACACTTAAAACGCTCCACACATGGAGGCGGTAGCGGGGCGGAATTTTTTGTAATGTTCTTGTTCCCATGCACCAAGCCACACAGAAACCGTCTGCGGAAGCTGCGCGGCGCAAGTAAATCGCTTACGCAGTTCCGCTACTGCCCTACTTCAGCCCCTGTGAAGTCCCCGTGTGAGGTGCTTCCTTATGTCGCATTTACACATGCGTGTTCGCCATTCGACGAAACATTCGACGAAATATTCGACGAAACATTCGACGAAACATTCGACGAAACATTCGTGTTGCGTTTACACATTCGTGTTCGCTATTCGCCTCGTCATTCGACGAAACATTCGTACCTACGAGTGCCACCGCGAACTACTGTTCACACATTCGCGGGTGATTCATTTTGATATTAGCACACGAACACGGAGGACGTGAAAATAATGGCGGCATGCGTGCTACATTTTAGTTTTTAATAATTTAAGCTTTAATGTTACAAACATATGGCGGACTTAGCGATAAACATCGCTCTCTACCAGTCAACCATTAGGCTAAGGAGAGAAAGTAAATGACGGCATAAGAAAATAAATGTAATAAATGACAATAATTGTTATATTCAAATAATATGATATTAAGAAAAAAACATACATACACGCACATAACACTCACATATACATATTGTATATGTGTGTGTGTGTAAGTGTTTTGTAAGTAATGTGTATGATTGTGTTTATATATACACATACATACTTGCATATACAGCGCGCGACAGAGCGTCGGTGACGCAGTGGACTCGGCACTTGCCTTCCAATCGGGGGGTCGGGGTTCGAGACCCGCCATGTACCAATGTGTTTTTCGTTTCGAATTTCATATGTACATTTGTCTGACACTCGTACGGTGAAGGAAAACATCGTGAGGCAACCTGCATACATCTGCGAAGAAGTTCAATGATGTATGTGAAGTCGACCAATCCGCACTGGGCCAGCGTGGTTGACTAAGGCCTAATCACCCTAATATAGGGTAGGCTCGAGCCCCTCGGTGGGGACGTATATGGGCTGTGATGATGATGATGATGATGATATTGAAGTCGATACGAAACGATGATCTCTTATAAAGTTTTAAAATTGACACCGACTTCAAAATAGAAGTGTGATGTTGTCAGTACCTATTCTTATATTATTTTTACCTTTTCAGTGTTTTTGAAGTCGGTTTTTATTTTTTGTAAAATATTTTTTATGTGTAATTATGATTGCGATGTTTTGGGTTCCAAATGAGCTCTTCTCTATAATAAAGTTCTAGGAATTCTAAAATTCGCACTTTACTCCACTCTAATTTGTCTACACGTTCGGTTGGGTCGGGCGCTAGCAGTCAACTAAATGCATGCGAATGTGTAAACAGTAAGTTCGTGTTCGCCATTCGTGCCCTTTGATTCGCGTCCAAAAAACCGCTCCCGACGCGAACTCACGAATCGCGAGGCGAATGGCGAGGCGAATAGCGAACTTACTGTTTACACATGCGTGTTCGTTATTCGCCTCGCGATTCGCGCGAATGTGTAAACGCGCTATTTCGCGCGAATCTCGAGGCGAATTGCTAGGCGAATAGCGAGGCGAATAACGAACACGCATGTGTAAACAGCTAGTTCGTTATTCGCCTCGCTATTCGCCTCGCGATTCGCGCGAATGTGTAAACGCGGTGTTACAAACGTTGTCCCCTGTTTTCTTCCTGAATAATTGCACTAATTCCTATATTTTTTTTTAAAAAGATTAATGGCCACTATAAGCATGTTCGTATGTTTTCCTTTTGTTATTGAGTTCATTATTAAAAGAGATTTTAAACCTTCAAAAACCTAAAAAATCGTCCTAATTTTCTGCTGTATTCAAACGTCCAGCAAACAAATTGAACAAGATTATATATAAGTAAAAAAAAAAACATAGAAACACAGAAAAAGCCTTTCTTTTATTTTTAACGCAAAAAGTAATTAATTTTACGCATTTTACGAACACCTATTTTTTAATTCTTTCGACCTTGGTGTTTCCTCCTAAATCAAAACCTGGAAAAATATATGAGTTCACAATGAGAATAGTAGCATGATGTAGGAGAACTCCTTTTAAACAGTTTATTTTCTTAAAAGCCTACTTATATATTTATTTGACAATTTTGAAATACCTACTGACGTTTATCGTATCGTAAATCACAAGTTAAAATGCAACTAAGTAGGTAACCACATGGTTTGTACTTTCAGGGCAATTCGTCCAAACCAGTGCTAAAGCGCGAGCATGAAAGCATTGTAGCCAACAACACCACGTAAGTAACATAATATATAGTTCACAGCAGATATGGGTCAAAATCACCAAGTTCACAGTGGATATGGTTCAAAATCAGTAAGATAACAGTAGAGAGAGACGATAACTTAGCATTCCATGGATTCACCGTGCGGGTGCCGGGTCCATCGCGTTGCAGAGAAAGGAGCCAAGAGCAGTGCCTGGGGCTTACGACCCAGGTGCAGGTTTAAGTAGCTACATTACAATGCATCAACATTCACCTTCACCACCTCGGCTCTTCTCTCTGCCTAACTATATTTGATACGATTTTTTTGTTTGCGTCCTTTGCGATGGACCAAAATCGCAAAGGACGTAAACAAAAAAGTGGTTTCATGTTTATAAAATTTTACTGTTACGTGTTACGTTTCATTCTTAGTTAATTTTATTTCACTGAAAAACCTCCTTTCCAAATAAAACTTCCCCATTCTATCTGTTTTGTTAATATAAGGAGCTCCGATAAGAACCTCTATATGTATTTAGAACTTAAGTGAATATTGTTCTTTTCAAACAATACACTCGAAGGGATGAAAATGTTACATTAGATTATTTTCAAATATCTTCAATAGCCCCATACAATTTTTTTCGAAAAATACAAAATTCCATACAAACACCTCCCCTACCAAAAATATAACTTACTACCTATTGGATTCAATTGGATTGGGTGAATATTTTCTAAATAATTATCCCAAATTCGCAGTTCCACGCTACTAGCTACTAAAACAGATATTCAAAAATTCAATCCCTATTCGAACCGCTTAATTTAACAATGTTTATTTTACACCATCCCCTGTATATGAATGAGGGTACAGGTAAGAAGAACTGTTGCAAAAAAGTAGAAAAAATTTCCCATAACTGCGTTAAATTAGGTGGCAGTAAAACAGGGTAAATTTCAAAGAAAGCGCCAAAAGTTATCAGAATAGGATAGAAAATTAAATTGCTGTAATGTTTGGTTATGTTTATTATTTTGCACTACGTCAATAGTTGAGGTTTGGTATACTGGACTGTCACTAACTACTCTAGTCACAAAAAATATTTACTTCACTCCGTCGACATTCATACCATACCCTTGCCCACGCCAGCGTCATCTAATTGAATGCAGTTTTACGGACACTTTCACAACAAAGATAGTTCTCCTTACCTCTACCCTCCATACCCCTATAGCATGACCACCAATACACGATATGATAGGTACCGTGGTTTATCGCAGTGAATTGTCAAAATTCGCGGTAATGAATTCGCCGAACGACGACATGTCGTTTGGCATTCATTAGCGCGAATGTGAAAAATTGACAATTATTTTCATTTGTGTTATCGGCAGTAGAATTCAGACCTAATCAAATATTAAAGTTATTAAAGTACCTATTTTAATATTTCAGAAAGTGATAATACTAAATTTTTTAACAATAATCTGACAATTACTATATTTTATATTAGCTGTAAAGCGGTTTTTGCCTCTCCTGCGAAAAGTTACCAGACTTGATATTCGCGGTTATGAATGCAGCAACGATTATAGTATTAGGTTGATGCATAATTATTGCTGTTGTTTTTCGCGTCTTTTTTTTTCTTGAAAATTTTGCGTTTTGTTGAAAATCATTTTTATATTCGCCACATTATGCTCTGTCACTTTGAGAAAGGCTGGAAGGCTATAGTTATTTCGCGATCTCAACGAACTTTTCGGCGAGGGAACAATCAGCAAAAGCCAAGTTGAAAGGTGGTTCAAGAAGTTCAAACGGGCGACACAAACCTTGTATATAAAGGAGGAAGAGGATGATCATCGGAGTTCAACGACCAGGCCTTTCTAGCGGCCGTGAAAGAAGACAAAAGCCTGAGCTTTTTGAGACGATACGGACGATCGTCGACTCGTTGACATTGTAGTCATCGGCTAGGACTAGTTGAACTAAAATGGCTGCCGTCTGCGCAGGATTAATTGTAAGCACTCGAGTGTCGCACTTCGTTTGAGATCAAAAAATCGTAGCAATGAGGCAGATTTAGCAATAGCAATTTAATTTTCACATGCAAATGTTCACATAACATTTATTTTTACTATTGCACCTGCGCAGACGGCAGCCATTTTAGTTCAACTTATGAGCCGCGAATAGTATTCGTGTTGACAGGCTTTCGTAGTAGAGTAGAGCATAATGTGGCGAATATGAATTTGGTTTCGATATGCATTTCTGTAAATGAAAGTGAGAAGATTATGTTGATGTAAAAATAATAAACGAAACGCAAATTTTTCAAGAAAAAAAAGGCCGCAATAATTATGCATCAACTGTCCTAATACTAGTATATCTTGGTTGTGCATTGGCGCGTGCGCTCAGCGAACGATTGCTAAGGTTAAACAACGTTGGCTGTGGTCAGTCCTTTTTTTTTTTGGTGGTCATGCTCCAAGGACTAATCGGAACAGTAGTCGTAATTCCCTGAAAGTGAGAGATGAATTTGATGAATACCTTTTCTTGTGTGAAACTGTACGGTCGTCCAAGAAAGTGGTGTACCAGTTTTGACAAAACTTCGTATATAAAGGAAATATCGTCAAGGTCAGTATGTGATTGCAAAGGAAAGTCAACTTCATTATTTCATGCATGACATTTAACTGAATTTCAATCTTAGTTGTAAACCACTTTTTGATCTGTGCTGTACTAGTGGAGCCTTTATTTTTTAAAATTATTTTGCCACGCTGTATCTCCCGCGCGGTCTCTGTTATGATTGGCCGCTTGACCGCGGAAGGTACAGAAGACTGTCGCGTCCTTGTTGTTTTATGTGCCAAAGGACAACAGCCACTTTGTATGGAGCTCTGGTACCAATGTCAAAGTAATTGTACAACTATTAAATGTATATAATTTTATAGCTTATTACAATAGAAAAAAAGTGGCGTTAATTTAACTTCATTAACAAGTGGGGTTCATTTATAAATAGGCGCTTTAGACAAAGTACTTTAGAGGTTATTTTATCGAACAGCTGTGGCAGTATTATTTTTAGAGACTATAAGCTTGATATTTATGGTGGATAACACAACGCAATCACAATAACACACAGCCAAACTAACGACAACGCAGCCAACAACAACAAAAAAATCACAAGCAGATTTTTTGACATACTATTTTTTTAAACACTCCAGAATAGATCGACAAAGGAATCTACTGTTCAAACAGCCATTATTTTAGAAATTAAAAACTCACATTTCATGCTTTTTATCATGTCTTAGAATATTTTTAGGATCTAGGAAAGGCTTAGAAATGACGTGGATGTCAGTTTTTGTTTTAGTGGTCATCATAATACACGAGTTTTTGAAAAATAAATATATGTTTCATTTTACGCAACGTCCAAAGAGTTTCTTTTCACAAAAAACAAATGGATATTAAAAATGTTTCCTGCTGTTTCCGACTACATGGCATATATCAAAATTATCCTTGAAAAACAGCAAATATAATGGTATATAATATGTAGCTGTACAACTCTGGTACCATTTTGGCTGGTCTCCTAATTATACAATGGCAACGCGATCAACAAAGTATCTCTAAGTGGTCTGTGGACTCTGGTCAACAAATAACAATCAAATTAAACGATCGGTCGCTGTGTCCGAGCGTTGACGTGCATTTTTAGTTCGTCAGTCGCTCGTATGTGGCGCTGTCGTAGCACAATCCAACGTTCCATATAATACAAATTTGCGATTTATAAGCAACTAGCTTTTGCCCGCGGCTTCGCTCGCGTTAAATTCGGGGTAACACCGAAGATTAAAAAAAAAATAAGGCAGGTAGATATTTTTCGTTGGTAACAAAGAGTCTTGTGTACTGATTTTTAGCTTCCTACCTTGAAAATTGCGAAATGCTCCATACAAACTTCCATCCCCCATTTTAGGGAAGTGGGGGGTTAGAAAGAGACAAAAAGTAGCCTATGTCACTCTCCATCCGTTCAACTATCTCCACTAAAAAAATCACTTCAATCCGTCGCTCCGTTTTGCCGTGAAAGACGGACAAACAAACACACACACACACTTTCCCATTTATAATATTAGTATGGATAATTGTACAATCGCAGCAATTGGGATGATGACTGAATTCTAATTTCGACGTCTCGTCTTAAAATATTTAAATACCGTAGAAAAAGATGCAGTCATGTGAAATTAGAATTAAAATCGGCTTAGAAATACATTAGATACAAGCATTTTAAACTGTTAATTTGGAAGCGATTAGAAAGAGAGACCCGACATCAACCGTGACGTCATTGTTGAGTACGGCCATATAAACTCCATGTAAATTGCCGTTTTGCTAGAAAGAGACGGAGAAAAATTTTAATACCTTATATATTGGTTGTTTTTATAGTTATTCGAAAACCGTTTTTTTCTTTCTGTTTATTATATGAATGGGCTTCTATTAAAGCAATAATATTTTTTCATTCATCTAGCCTATTGGGACTGTCTCTACAGATCGGTAATAAGCCTGCCGTGTGTTGTTTATTGTGTATAGGTATGTCGATCGCCGGATATTTCGGCAACCAACCGTATCTGTTTGTGTAGTCAATAATACCGGAAATTGAAACAAAATATGTAATTAAATATGACGTGGCAGGGATGTCACGAAAGGGGGATGAAGGTGACGCGGCGAGCCTGTTTTTTTTTCTGACGTAATTTTGAGTGTAGTGTTCGGTGGAGAAAGAAAATAATAAAAATGCAGCCAGATTTGACGAGGTAAGTAATGTTATTGTATGTATATCTGTTTACTGGAATTTTTATGTAGATTATATTTGAAACATGTTAGGTTTTTAACAAAGTGCAACAATTTTTGATAAAACATATCCTAACTAGGCAGTGTAGACAAGCCAATTTAAGGGACCTATATCCAAACTAGGGCCCATGTAACAAGCGTGAGTAATTAGTAATTAATTACTGTAATTAGATACTTGTGCCGACCGATGATACTTCCGTTACTTTGTAACAACTTTATCGAGGAATCCTAATGTTGTATGTATCACTTTCTCTGGTGGCAATAGTGGTTAAAATATGAACGTGCTGTATTTAGGCAGAAATTCTTTGTGGCTAAAAATCTCTAAGTTATCTTTTTTACAAGCTTTTATTTAACTTGCAATGTATGTATGTTCGGGTGGAATCTTGCAACTCAATTTTGAAGCAGATATCTTTAACCGATTGAGCTGAAATTTTGTATAAGCGTTCAGTTTGGATGACAATGCATGGTTAACTGTGTGACGTCATTTTAAATCCAAGATGGCGGCATACCCAAGATGGCGGATCAATTATTTTTAATGCACCCCTACAATATGGGTATCAAATAAAAGGTCTTGCTAAGAGTAACTCGAAAAATAATGTGACGTCACTATTTATCCAATATGGCGGACTTCTAAAGCTTGAAAATCAATTTTGGAAGTAGATATCTTTAACATTGAGCTGAAATTTTGTATACACACAGTTTGGATGAAATGCACGGTTAACTGTGTGACGTCATTCCAAATCCAAGATGGCTGCATACCCAAGATGGTGGACCAATTATTTTTAATGCACTCCTACAATATGGGTATCAAATAAAAGGTCTTGCTAAGAATAACTTGAAAAATTAAGTGATGTCACTATTAATCCAATATGTCGTACTTCTAAAGCTAAAAATCAATTTTGAAGTAGATATCTTAAACCGATTGAGCTGAAATTCTGTATAGACGTTCCGGCAAACGACCTTGCAACAATGATGCGTTGAATGAGATGAACAGACTGAGAAACGTGTCCAGTGATAACTAAAAAGTAAAAAAAAAGAATAAATAAACTTTTAAACTAAAACTTTTACTTATAACGTCATTTCACATTTGACACAATTTATATGACATAAAAGCTTGTCGCAAGATTTACTTTTGTAGATAAACAAGTAAATTAAATAATTTGATGTGAATAATTTTATACATTACAATTTTCAAAGTAAATACGAGTAGGTACTTAAAAGTACTCTTTTAAGTACTTTTAAGTTACTACACACAAGTAAATCTCGCGACAAGCTTTTATGTCATATAAATTGTGTCAAATGTGAAATGACGTTATAAGTAAAAGTTTTAGTGTAAAAGTTTATTTATTCTTATTAGCGCATTTAAATAAAAGCTTGTTTTTAAAAAGGTTTTTTTACATTTAATTAATCTTTAAAATTAAGGGGCTATTGAACAATAAGATCGCACCAGCTCCATCATAACCTAATCCTTATCTAACGTTAACAATACATTATTTCTATCTTAAATATATTTTTCTTAGGAATTATTATAAAATAAAGTATCTGGAAACCTAATACCTTCCGAGTTAATCGGCTTTCAATCGAAAGCAAAAACTTTGAAGTGACAACCGTAGTATAGTTTTTTTTGCAATTAAGTTGGCAAAGAAGCAAACTGCCCACCTGTAACAGTCACCTATAATACATGTGGTTCCTGTGAGATACGCAGCAAAACTGCAACCCCCACAAGGGCCACAGTGAACGTTGCCAACTTGTGACTTAAGATGTAAAGTCACGGTACCCAGTAATTTAAGTGCTATATCTTATCCTTCAAACAGAACACAGCAATGCAGCCACTGCTGCTTTGCGGCAGAAATAGGTAAGACGGAGGTACCCAAGCACACGACCCTGGTACAGAGTCTCCCTCTGGTAACAGCTGACTACGGAATTAACACAACGCACATGTTCTAATTCAGTCAGATCAAACTGAAATAAAGTAAAATTTTGATGCTTTACCAGAGGGAGATTTTACCAGGGTCGTCTGCTTGGGTACCTCCGTCTTACCTATTTCTGCCGTAAAGCAGCAGTGCTTGCATTGCTGTGCTCCGATTTGAAGGGTAAGATATGGCAGTGAAATTACTGGGTACCGTGACTTTACACCTAATGTCACAAGTTGGTAACGTACACTGTGGTTCTTGTGGGGGTTGCAGTTTTGCTGCGAATCTCACAAAAGCCACATGTATTATAGGTGACTGCTACCACTTACCATCAGGTGGACTGCTTGTATGCCAACAAAAAAAATTTTGCAATATAAATATTGAGTTAAATAAGTGTCACCCGTGTCGTTGTCCAATTAGTTATTATTAGTATTTTTTATTTTATTACTAAACTAACACTGATAATCTTAATTTTAATAACTAAGTTATAATCTTATCAACCTATCTTGCGTTTTATATGACTTCCATTTGAATCCACTCAGCGTATCGTTATCACCGATATTTTTAAAATAGTACCTGTCGGTATCGTATCGGCAAAAAGGCGGATCAGTGCATCTCTATTGTTAACTGTTTGCCGCAAAACATTTATTAAAAAATGATGTTACACTAATAACATTAACAGAAAGAATTTTAAACCGAAAAACGTTGTAGCTACTTTGTAAAAAACTCCGAAAAATCTTCTAATATACTCGTACATATAAAAATCTCGTGTCATACTTTAAACTAGGTTTTGTAATGAAACCGTAGTGTTTCTCATCGAAATCCTCCGAAACGGATTGAACGATTTTTATGCTTTTAGTGCATATGCGGTGAATCTGAGAATAGGACGTAGGCTTTTTTTATATCCCTAGGTGATGATAAGACTGGCCCTCTTCAGAATTTGGTTTTATCAATTATTATGGCGAAACGTAGTTCGCGGGCACAGCTTGTAATAAATAAAGATCCGTTAAGCAGGTGACACAATATTGGCAATTTGCCAAACCTTTGGCCCTACTCCATACCCCCTTTTTTGCCAAATTGTACGACGAAGAAACAGAAGAACTCCAAATAAAATGTCCAAAACTTACTCAATAGGAGTATTGAGTAAGTTTTGGACGGCATTGAATTCCACCAATGTATTATTACAAAATATCGGTCTGGAAATTTCATCAACAAAAAGTAAAATCAAGCAATTGGAATACCAATATTTGCAGAAGTACATTTCATTAAATGGAGCAAAGCACTTTTAGAGTCAGTACAAATCACAAAGTTATGGAAATTCAAAGAATCTATAAAAGATAGAGCCTCCGCAATGGCAATTAGTTCTGCATGCATTATATTAATTGAACTATTAATTTTAAACAACATAATATTGCCCAATTTGATAATCCAAAAATGCTGCTCCAACTCCACTATTGACACGGGAACCATCTGTAAATATTTTATAAAAGTTATTGTACTTAAAATCTTAAATTCTAGTAAATTTTCACATGTTTGATTTAGGATATGTTGATTATAACTCGTTTTTGGTTTCACAATCAAGTCGATTTCAGGTTGAATTACGTCAGATAGATCCACATAGCTGATCCACTTTTTTAATGAGAATATCTTAAGAGTTGAAATTCTTTCCATAAGTAGATCCTGCAGTTCTTGGTGGAAAGTCACAAGTAAAGGGGGCGTCTTGCGCTGCCAATATAGGTTTTTCATTTCACCTCAGATATCTTTTATCTGATCTATAATTGGATTATTTTTAAATAATGATCTTGATTTAAGCCAAAACTTAGATGTTAGGTAAAATCTACGAATTTTTAAAGGAGGCAAGCTCAGTTCGGACTCCATCACATGAATAGGGGACGACTTTAGAAAGCCACCTATTATCCTCATACATCTATTTTGTATTTTATCTAATTTTGTTATTTGTGTTGGAACTAGCATTATGGTATAGATGGCAGGCGTAATCCAATCGACTACGTACTAAGGCGATGTATAAGCGTCTCATATGTTTGGGATGTACACCCCAACCTGGCCCAGTTAGCATTTTAAGAATATTAACAAGCTTTAGAGCTTTCTCTTTTAGCTCATAGTGTTTACCCCACTTAAGTGATCTGTCTAACCATAAACCCAAGTATCTTATTTACCCGTTGTAATATTGAATTACCTATTTTTAATTGAATATTTTCCGCAGAGTAGCCAACTTTAAAGACCAAATGCTCGAGCCTTATTTGCTAGAACGGAAACGCTGTTCCAAATGGTACATAAAACTCTTCAAACGCCTCCTTAACGTGTCCATCCTCAATTCTCGTACTCTCCTGCAGTCGTCCACACAGAAGCATCATAGTCACCTAGCTTACCGCCTTGAGCTTGTGGATTCCATCCTCTCGACCCACCTACAACATTGTCTGCGAGGCCGTAAGGTTTCTGCGTCCATCAGTAGGGCTGTGCACTCACAGCCCGGTAGATACATTAATTCTGCACATTGGCCCGTTTTACTCGAACCGACTTCTGCCAGTTCAGCTAATAGCAGAAGTTTTAGGAAACGCTGTGTCGTTTGCCTCAAAGAAGGCAGGACATCGCAAAAGACCGCCTACGCTTGTGAGGCCTGCGGCGTACCATTGTGTATAATAAATTGTTTCAAAGCTTATCATATACCACGATAGTCATGCTTTCTTCGTTCTTCCTGCCAATTGTTCATTAGATAATCACTGTGAATGGCATTGTAAAAGCGGTGGAAGTAGGGTATGATGTGATTGATGTATGTTTCGAGTGTTTGTTTTGTGCACGCGTTACAAAAATTAAGTACCAAATTTTATTAAAATCTGATTGTACTAAGACTAAATCAATATTTTCTAGTGTATACTCGTATATATGGTTTATGTTGTTAGTCAAAATTTCATCGTTTATATAGCAATATACTTTTAATTTTTTATGCTCGGAAAGTGTGTCTTAGTCGACAGGGGCATTAAAAATCATTCTCTCTACTGAGGGAAAATAATTCGTTTTTTTTTAAAATAAATATTACATCTATTTCCTTAAGCACAGTGTAAGGGTTCTACCTTCGCCAAGACTAATACATCTCTTGCCTGTATTATATACAGGGTGTCTCAGAAACAATGGATAAACCTTTAACTGTTGATAGGTTTCGTCGAGACCTCTCTAATCTCAAATTTTGACTTCAGTAAAAATATCTCGGTTTTCAAGATATTTGATAGTTTATGATTTTTTTAAAAATGCCACTTTTGGTTGGTTTTTAATGTGCCATTTTTACAAATACGGACTTTTTCTGATTCAGTTTTTTTTAGCTTCTAACGGAATAGTTCAGCTATCAATAACAGTGGTTAAAATTGAGCTAGCTAATCACGAAGTGCTTGGAAAAAACAATGTTCCAAAAAAAATTAAACAAGAAATTATTTTTCTTCGTGTTTGGTCAGCTACCATGTAAAAAAAATGTATGACGCTCATCGTGCCCATTATCTTAAAAAAATGCTTAGTTATTCTAGTTTCAAAAAAGGTATGATAACCTATGCTTAATGTATCTCTTAAATTTTATTACTGCTTGAATAGCAAATGGTATGAAATTTTAAAAAGATTTTTTTTCGGAATAGTTATTAATTCTTAGTTTGAATAAAGAATTTGAAATAAAACAACATGAAATTTTAATTTTTTATTAAATTTACAATAAATGTTCGAATTGGCGTCCTTGCGCTCTGATACACGCCCTACATCTTTTTATAAAAGAAAGTTTGATGCGGCGCGCGTAACCAGACGTTTTTATGTGTGCAGCTGCATTTTGTATGCGAGTACGCAACTCTGTTATTGAGGATACTGGCCTAGCGTAGACAAGGTCTTTCAGACATCCCCAATAAAAAAAACCAAGGGATTTAGATCCGGCGATCTGGGCGGCCATAAAATAGGGCCGAGCCGGCCTATCCACCTTTGTGGGAAGTGTTGATTTAAATAATTTCTTACTACTATTGCGTAGTGAGCTGAGCACCCATCATTTTGAAGCCACATTCTCCGCCTCACTTCTAAATTGACATCTTCTAGCATGCCGGGTAAATCATTTTGTAAAAAATTAAGGTAAATTTCACTATTCAGTGTAGCTGGAAGTTCATATGGCCCGATCACCTGTCCGTCAATAATCCCAGTCCACAAGTTAACTTTAAATTGAACTTGGGACCGATCTTCCCTCATCAAATGTGGGTTTTCAACTTGCCAGCTATGTAGATTGTGGATGTTGAAATATCCATCTCTCCGGCATGAGGATTCATCCGTCCATAAAATTTTATTGAAAAATTGCGGGTCCTCCCTTATTTTATTTAACATGATTCTGCAGAATGCAATCCTGCGCGGATAGTCAGCAGGCTGTAGAGTTTGGACCCTTTGAATATGGAAAGGGTGCAAAAGGTATTTTTTCAATATGCGATGCACTTTGCTTCTATTAATGCCGGTTCGACGTGCAATTCCACGCACAGAACGTGTTGAATCTTCTTCTATTTCGTCGAGGACTACTACTTCTTCATCGTCGTTTCTTTCTGGTCTTCCTGGCCCTGCACCACCAATGCCTCTTCCTGGAAGCCTCCCTTCGCAGTACGAATTATGTACCCGAGCAAAAACTCGATAGTCCGGGTGACGTGCGTTGGGGTACCTAATACAAAAAATGACGTTATTAAATTTACTAATTCATTTAATTTTAAAATCTAATTAAACACGGCGTGTGACTATTTTTAGAAGGATAACATAATGTAAGACCCATCCTGATACGTTTAACTAAAGTTGCAATAAATGTGTGTGATTTTAAAAAAAATAAGATTGATTGAATTAAAGAGAAAATAAATAATCTTACCTCTCTGCGTACAGACGAGCAGCAGCGTTAGCATTTCCTCGACATTCGCCATAAACGAAATGCATGTTTGCATATTCACGCGACGTGTACTGATGTCTAGGCATGTTCAGTGTTATGTATTGGTTGTCAGTTAGGTTTCACAGCACAAACAATATCCAAATCGTAAAGCTAGCCAAGTCCATATGATCACCAGTTGTCAATAGGTTTCACAGCACAAACAATATCCGAATCGCAAAGCTAGTCAAGTCCAAAATCACAGCAAAATGTCGTTTAAAATCATCGAAGCTCTATCGAATCTCTCGAATACAGAAAACACGCGTGGGTCACAACCGGAGTTCAGAAGGACACTAACAATCGTAACAAAGAACCCAATGATCAGACGCAGGTAAAAAAAGTCCTTCCAGGAAATTCGATAGCAGGTAAGGTTGCAAATGCTTATGACTCATGTGCTGTTAATGATAAGGCTCCTTTTTGATTGCGCATAGTGGATGAGACATGTGGCAGGCAGGGGCCACAAAAAAAACACGTTTCTCAACTCTGTGACTCGCAAACGAATGTTTACAAATAAGCTTTAAGTGCTTATTAGTGGAAAAAAAACCTTTTTTTTTTTCAAATTTTCATTTTATTTGCTAATCAACCAGTCAGAAAGTCAAGAAAGCATAAACTTAATACTGGAAAACTAAATTAACCGAATAAAATTAATCCGAAAAATAATTAATCCGACAAACAATCTTTTTAAAATTTTCATACCATTTGCTATTCAAGCAGTAATAAAAGTTCAGAGATACATTAATCATAAGTTTATCATACCTTTTTTGAAACTAGAATAACTAAGCATTTTTTTAAGACAATGGGCAGGATGAGCGTCATACATTTTTTTTACATGGTAGCAGACCAAACACGAAGAAAAATAATTTCTTGTTTAATTTTTTTTGGAACATTGTTTTTTCCAAGCACTTCGTGATTAGCTAGCTCAATTTTAACCACTGTTATTGATAGCTGAACTATTCCGTTAGAAGCTAAAAAAACCTGAATCAGAAAAGTCCGTATTTGTAAAAATGGCACATTAAAAACCAACCAAAAGTGGCATTTTTAAAAAAATCATAAACTATCAAATATCTTGAAAACCGAGATATTTTTACTAAAGTCAAAATTTGAGATTAGAGAGGTCTCGACGAAACCTATCAACAGTTAAAGGTTTATCCATTGTTTCTGAGACACCCTGTATATAGTCTTTCATATGGACAACACATCAAAAACTTTAAAACATTGACAGAATTAGATGATGAAGTTTTCTTTATGAATGACAATAAGTGAGATTTAGATTTTTATCTTAGGTCAGGTATTACATAGCGAGTTACTAGTGGATATCCAATGATAATGGAACAAATGCAATAAATTATAATTCTATTGAACATTATTTTTAATTTCTGTTGCCGTATTCATATTCCATAAAAGATAATCAATAAAGAAAAACGATGTTTCTATGATTTGACTTTTTTGTTGTGTCTGGTGCTCGTAATATTAAAGCTAAGCTCCTAAAAATAAACTATTGAACTACGTATACAAGTATTATGGCTCACCTTTAGATTAACAACCCACGATTTGCTGATTCAGATACTTATCATCGGAAAGACTATATTTTTTTAAGTACATTTGTGAAGTTTTACGTTTCGGAAACTTATAGTTTATCTCCCCCCCCCCCCCTCCACCCCTCACCCCCCAAATCGTGGGTTGCTAATCTAAAGCCCTTCCAGTATTATTAAATTTTAATATTGTGTATTGACATTATTATAGCTCATTTACAATGTTGCAGTCATTGATGTATAATAATTATGTAACCTAGACGCGCAGTTCGGTGCAGAGAAATTGCTCACTAAGGTGGTGCCAAATTGGCACCACCTTGCTTAGTCGATCGCGGCGCGAGCGACGTAGCGGACGATGTGCCGTGAAAATTGTGTCGCTAATTTTGCATAAAATATTTAAATCTTAAACTTTTTGTATGATAAAATTAAAAAACATTGTCGTAGTGTACGTGTACGTACATATTGGTTTTGTATTTAAGGTGTGTATTACTGTGTAACCTATTATAACAACAAGAAATGATTCGAAACTGCGCAATACGCTCGACCGTCACCTTAGTATTGCCGTCTCTGTTACTCTTACGTAACATCAGGGCGGATCCAGGATATCATTCATATATCGTTAGGAGCCTCGTAGCTGGGGTTAAAATCAGAAGTCAATTTGGGGGGAGGGGCCCTTCTGCTAAGGTTCCTTCTCGGAGCTTAAAATCAAGTAGGTAAAGAAAAATAAAATTTCATATTATAGTAATTATAGTAGTAAGGTTAGAGCCAGTACGCTACCGGTCTACGCCTCACCCGGCGCTGTCCTGCGTTGTAGCACAATTTTTCTTCGCCACATCTTGTCTAGGACATATACATTAATGGTTGTGAGTGATGGGCCCATGTTTGTGAGTACCTTACACCTAAAAGTAACACAACTTGTGATAAATAAATATGATTGGTGTTACTTGCGTGGATCAGCGATTTGATTTGGAAACTCACAATTAACATCATTAAGTTTTATTTATTTCTAACACACAAATGGCCATTTTCACCAACCTCTTCTTAGCTTAGGGTACTCTTAGGTGGCATGCTGTCACATTCTTTGCATTAAAGACAAAAAGTGACAGCGAACGTCTTAGGGGCTTCCTAAGCGAAGTTATGGTTGGTGAAATCAACTATAAGTGTTACAGAATACCTTAAAAAGAGATTAATTGAAATAACCGAATACGAGATTCAACCCTAGTAAGCTGTCATCTCCCGGGCAGTTGCAGAAACCTTCATCGTTTAATGGAAGTTGGTCTGTTAATGCCCCTATAAGAAAGAACCTTTGTGCAACGGACTGCCGGTCGATGTCAGTTGAGACTATTTTAACGTAAGAATTTAAAGTA
Source organism: Schoenobius gigantellus (assembly GCA_963935595.1). Lineage (NCBI taxonomy): Eukaryota > Metazoa > Arthropoda > Insecta > Lepidoptera > Crambidae > Schoenobius > Schoenobius gigantellus. The sequence goes on along the minus strand of OZ012555.1, from coordinate 4,078,987 downwards.
GGGTTGAATTATTTTTCAAGTGTAAATATATTTTTTCTATTAAGGAGTATTTTTATAACACGTATAGTTAAACATTTATTAGGTCGTCAATTATTGAGTAGCCACGCAGGTAAAATGAAATGGTGAAACGAATGTTTAAGAGTGATAATTTTGGGTATGCCGGTCGAATCTGGAAACACCAATCATCACCTACTTATATTGAATTTAGGTATTATTGTGGTTTATTAGAAATATGTTCAGATGTTGCCATACTCAAATGTTTATGTACATGTAGGTAATTAATTTGTGATATTTTTATATCACAAATTACATATATTTTTATATCACAAAGTACTAATAATTATTCTGGTATAACATTTTCGTAGAAAGATGAAAATATGCGAATAATTCTGACGGTGATATTTTCTGGTTATAAAATAGCGAAAATTTGCAAATTTTTTATGCAGAATCTCACTGTATGAATTATAATAATTGAGTTCTAAGCGTCTCCGTTACAACAACCGCAGCTTTACAAGTCTGCAAACGTTGGAATACCGCCTTAAAAGTTAGAGCTCTATTGTTATTTTTTTACTGTAAATAAAACAAAATTGTGAATGAGGTTGTATTTTTTTTCGAATTATCATCACCCCATCCATATACGCCCACTGCAATGCATAAGCCGTCCAAGCCCAAACCCAGAGGTCTTGGGCGGCTTATGCATTTATGGGCTTTTCCACCATCTGCCTCTGTAGCTTGACCACTAAAACACGATGTGATAAAACTGTGAAGCGGTGAAGCGGTGCGATAAAAAACAGTTTTATCTTGACAGTTCACCGCGAGAAACCGCTTTATCGTATCGTATTTTGGTGGTCATGCTACAGGACCAGGGTCATAGTGAGTATTATAGTTATTCACGAAAAGAACTGCTAAGTATCTATCGTACAATCCTGGTTTTTTCCCCTTCGGTCGACGGCTCGTTGGTCGTTTCAGCCTACGAGGTTCGGCCCACGGGCCCAATCGTCCTATTGCATGTTTAAAACCGGTCGATTCGTCCCGCTGAGAATATTTTGCAATTTGTACATTCGGAATGAAAAGTGTTTTTGAAACTTAAGAATCCGTGCATTAACTCTGCAATTAATCCGGCAAATAAACGAATATTATTATTAGCTTATCCTAGACTAAGTCGGAGCAAATAGTTTCGAGTGATTGTATTGTGTTCCTGTTTTATTGCTCTTTGTATTTTGTATGTGTTCGTGTATTTCTCGTAATGAGTCTAAAACATAATAAACTAATTTTGAACATGTAGAAACAATTGAACGGAGCGTGTTGAAATTTGGCACATGATTTTTGTATGACCCAGCTCAGAATGGTTAATTTGCATTTAACTCCTAAAGGGGATAAATAGGGAATGAAAGTTTGTATGGAATTTTCATTTTTTTTTGAAGCTAGAAACACAGTTAAATCAATGCATTAGCGTTTTTACAAACTCCACCATAATAAAATAGGAGGTTGAAATGTATGGAAGTTCGCTTGCAATGCTCAAAACATTTTTTTAAAGCTAGCAGACTGAATTTTGAATGGTTAAAAATAAGAAACGATCAAACAAGGAAACAAGGAATTTATAGGAGGAGAATGGGGAGTTAGGTCTGAGCTAAAATAAAATCAACTAATGGTAATGGGTAATTAAAAAAAAGAATATTATGTCAGTAAGTATGAAAACTGTTCTTTTAAGTACAATTGGAGTAATCCACTTTGAATCCTGAATTTGTCATTTTGATGATTCTGACCCATTAATGATAATCTATATTTATTTTTTTAGTTCTTATTTTTAATCTCATTCATTTCCCATACTACCTATTTAAATTGCCTTTCTGCCCCCTAACCATGATCGCCCAAAACAATATTAAAAAGGCGCTTAGAGCGGGATGGCGCTATACGCAGCAAGAGCGGTGTCTCTGTTTTAATAATGTTTTAACCTTGCTATAAGCGATCATGGTAAGGCCCCTGACCCGTGGAACACCAAAGTGGATCAGTGTACAACACGGTACAAATCGCGCCAAACTTCTAGTCTGCTCTGAAGTTGCTTCGCGCCCCTTTCCCACGCACATGAAAAATACTCAGTTTTTTTTATCGTGCTCAAACTTTGTTCAGTGATCTGACATTAACCCACCACTTGTAACAATTTGACACGGTTAGCGCAGAGGTGGAGTGATCGCCTACTCCGCAACGGGTCGCGGGTTCGATTCCCGTACGGGTCAAATATTTACTATGGCCAACAGAAATTTGTTCCTTTCTGGGAGGATGTGCATGTGATATTCTATGTTTGTGACTGCACCCACTACATAGGAGAAAATCCTATGTGGGGCGACGTTTTTATTTTTAAAAAACTTATGTAGACAGACAATATAATTAAATTAAATTATACGTATATTTCGCCAATGTGACGCGAATCGTGCCGTGCTCAGAGCGGACTAGAAATTTGGCACGATCTATACATAAAGCAAAGACAAACTTATTTTGTCGAATAGCCTGTTTGGTTCTTCCACCATAAAGAATGATAAATATTAAATTCTGAACAGTTGCCTATTATTTTTTATTAACTTAGTCAGGATACCAAATAACAATTATTAATAGTATACACGGTAATTTTTTTATCACCCTGGAAAATTTTAGGGACGCTTCACGACACATCCATTATGATATAAAAAATAAAAAAATGAAATAAAAAAAATGCTGCTTTCAACTAGTGCAGCATTTTTTTGGATATTTTAGAAAATTTATATAAAATTAAGTAAGTGAGTCGTTTTATTATTCCTATTTAAATCATTCTAATACCATGTCGTGAAGCGTCCCTTAAATTTTCCAGGGTGATAAAAAATAACCGTGTATAAATTTGGAGTGATAAATTCTTATTCATACAGTCCAACCAAGAAGCCGAAGAGTGAAGCTGACAGTGGGTCAACGGCTGCGACAGGGTACACAGTCACACCCTCTGGTGAGTGCCACCACCACAACAATTCTCATAAATATATCTTTTATCATTGGTTACTACTTGACAATTTTTTTAAACAAAAAATAAAAACCGGCTTCAAAAACACTGAAACGTTAAAAAAAGACTTTCTAGGAGATCGTCGCTTGAATACACTTGGTAATACGTGTCTTTTGTATTTTAAAAACAAACCTCTAACTCCGATAATTAAGGATTCTTTCGTCATCAGTTCGACTCATGACTTCCAGACGCAAATACGTGATTAGCTTCGGAAAAAAACATGAAACACGTTGGACGCACCTATAAAATTTAAGGGTTTCCCTCGATTTTCATCATCATCATCACAGCTCATATACGTCCCCACCAAGGGGCACGAGCCTACCCTAACTTGTTAAGTTAGGGCGATTAGGCCTTAGTCAAACCACGCTGACCCAGTGCGGATTGGTTGACTTTACATACACCTTTGAATTACTTCGCTGGTGTATGCAGGTTTCCTCGCGATGTTTTCCTTCAGCATAGGAGCGGCAGATAAATGTACATACGAAATTCGTGAAACGAAAAACACATTGGTACATGGCAGGATCGATCGCGGGCTTCCCGATTCTACTTTTACATGGAATCCCATTATCAGATCCTGACTTATGTCAATTGGCGGAGTAATTGCGTAACATACACATATAAAAACATACCTATCGAATTGAGAACCTCTTCCTTTTTTAACCGACTTAAAAAAAGGAGGATCCTTAACTTTTGGACTTGACCTAACCTGGCATGACCTTGGAACTGAATTAAATTCACTTAAAAATATATAAATGAAAAATATTTTACAAAAAAATAAAAACCAACTTCAAAAACACTGAAAAGTTAAAATAATATAAGACTAGGTACAGACATCATCACACTTCTGTATTGAAGTCGGTGCCAAATTTTAAGACTTAGGGTCGAATTATGGCACTTGTCGACCCCCCCGTAGAGGTAAGACCTCTGTATTGAAGTCGGTGCCAAATTTTAAGACTTAGGGTCGAATTATGGCACTTGTCGACCCCCCCCGTAGAGGTAAGACCTGGCGCTTGCGTCAGGCCTACTATCCAGGGGGGCGCACTCGGGGAATGGCTAACGCCGATCCCGAGTGTGTCTCTACGGAGGTAGAAGTTGCTCTGGAGGGTGGTTTAGCCAGGTATGGGGTTACCCAGGTAACCCGAGTCCAATGGCATATCCTTGGGGCGGCTTTGTCAGCTTTCAGCCCCTTGTTGAATCGTAAAGAGATTCCCCCGCCTCAAAAAAAAAAAGGACAGGGATGGCGAACCAATGGCACGCGTGCAATTGATGAAACGCGATATAATATTTTAGGCACGCCACCGATCACAAAATTTTGTAAAATATATTTTTTGAAGTCGGTTAAAACGAAATCAATGATACCACAATTTGCCATTCTGTTGAGAAAAGTGTCAAATAGCCAAATCTGTGACTATGATTAAAAATGTTGTTTCTGTTTCTTTTTTAGCTGTCAAGACAGAAAGACGGAGTCCGAAGCTTGAACTTACTAGGATTTCGGTGAAACATGGTACGTGTTTGAACATAATAGCACCATCGCGAGTTAATAATAAGCTATTGGAGCGCTAGTATATCTATATAAATAAAAATCAATGTATTACTATGTTTGTTTGTCCTCTATGCGTTCCGAAACCATTCATCAGATTGTAATGAAACTTTGGTAGGGTAGGGTGTTATGGGGACACCCGTGAGGGTTCCTAGCAAAAAAAAAAAAAGGATTTACGTGGCATTGCAACACATGCCGTGTACAGCTAGTCTTTTATAAATATAAAACGGGCTAAGTGTGAGTTGGCTCCGTGCACTGGGAGTTCCGTATAAACATACTAAGTATACTCGTATAAGATCCTGACCTACATACATATTTACGATTTTCAAACGTTTTCCTTATCAGTGCTGTAAAACTGTGATTATAGATCAACGGGAAGTACCAAAATAGGTTTTAATCACAACCTATTATGGTAATACCCTTGTGAAATCGCAAAATATGCGACACAAACGGTCATATCTGTTGAACACGTTTTGACTTCTTTTACACAATTAAGTTGACAAACAAGCAAACTGCCGAGCTGATGTTAAGTGGTAACAGTCGCCTTATAATACATGTGGCTCTTGTGAGATTCGCAGCAATACTGCAACCCCCACACGAACCACAGTGTACGTTGCCAACTTGTGACATAAGATGTAAAGTCGCAGTACGCAATAATTCCACCACAGAACACAGAAAGATGTCTTTCTGTGTTCTGTGCCAATTTCACTGCCATATCTTACCCCTCAAACCGGAACACAGCAATGCAAGCACTGCTGCTAGGCGGTAGAAATAGGTAAGTAAGACGGAGGTACCCAAGCAGACGACCCTGGTACAGTTAGATTTTTTTTTACAACTAAAAGAGACCAAGGATCCGAGTATTTAATATACATTTCAGTTTTATGTCTCCTTTACCTTTTCATGATGTGGGACCATTTTACAAAATAGCTGTCGTACCGTGTCGTTCTTTTTTTTCCCTTTCGAGGCACAGAACCCTAAAAAGTTACCAAATAAATAAACTGCCTCACCTGGCCTGACCCCTTATCATGATCGCTTAAAACCGTAGTAAGAACGAGATGGCGTTATACACAGCAATAGCTGTATCCCGTTGATCTATAATCACAGTCTTACAGCACTGATAAGGGAAAAGTTTGAAAACCGTAAATATGTATGTGGTCAGGATCTTATACGTGTATACTTAGTAAGTTTATACGGAACTCTCAGTGCACGGGACCAACTCACACTTAGCCGGTTTTTTATTTATAAAAGACTAGCTTTTGCCCGCGGCTTCGCTCGCGTTAAATTCCGGGTAACACCGAACTTCGAAGATTAAAAAAAAATAAGGCAGGTATTTTTCGTCGGTAACAAAGAGTCTGTGTACCTACCGATTTTTAGCTTCCTACCTTGAAAACTGCAAAAAGTCCCATATAAAATTTCACCCCCTCTTTTAAGGGGTTGGGGGCAGATTTCCAAAAAAAAAATGATGCACCATTTTTTTGTTAGTCACAAATAGTTCGCATACCAATTTTTAGCTTTCTACCTTGAAAATTGCGGAATGCTCCATACAAACTTCCACCTCCCATTTTAGGGAAGTGGGGGGTTAGAAAGAGACAAAAAGTAGCCTATGTCACTCTCCATCCGTTCAACAATCTCCACTTAAAAAATCACTTCAATCCGTCGCTCCGTTTTGCCGTGAAAGACGGACAAACAAACACACACACACAGTTTCCCATTTATAATATTAGTATGGATATACTAGCGCTCCAATAGCTTAGCATTTTTTGGGCATTCCCCTTTGCAACTCCTACATACTCCAACAAGGTGATATACGCCCGCCTACCTACCTTACTGTTCCAGAGAGAAGACACAGTTCTAACAGCCCTTCGCCGGAACTTTTGGTGGAGATGCCCGCAACGCGCAATACCTCCGACTCCGACTCTGGCTCCGTGTCCTCGATTCGATCAGTGCGCAGTGAGTTGCAGCTTTTTTTTTATAAAACTTAGTTGGCAAACAGGCCGGCTGCCCACCAGCCCACTAACTATGATAGATAGATAGATAAACAATTTATTTGCATCATTATTAACACACAAAGAACATATAAAACATAATACAAAATGAATTACGAGTACAATAACCATATCAAATACAATACTATAAAAATACATCTTGATAGATTATTGTGTGTCACAGCGATGCAAATAGGCTAAAGCTCAGCGATGTATTTGTCGTAGTGTTCTGATTAGCTGAGCTTTGGCTTACCGCTCGAGAAACAATTCGAATTCGTACTTTTTTCGAATCCGTGAGAATCAGCCCCCTGACTTGACACGTTGATCTTGAAACCACCCCATGTCACTTGTCATGGCGGTCGTTTTTGTAGTGCAAATGTGCAAGTAGTGCCAACTTACGACATAACATACTAAGTGTAAACGTAACTCAAGTCAAACAGCAATGCGACTACCCGCTGCTCGGCGGCAGAATCGTACACTTTTTTTTATAATATTTGATGAATTCGCTAAGGCTCCCTTGTTAGTGGTGATTCTGTTTTTCCTCAGGAAAAGGACGGAAGAAGCGAAGCAAGGGCAAAAACAGAACGACAAAGGAAGAACGTGGTAAGTCAAATTTTTTTGCCTGAATAATGTTCATATTTTACTATTTAAAGAAAAAATCCACCATCTGATACTGCTAGTAGAAGTGGAGTCCACATGCGAAGTTAGCGTAGAAGATATGAGAACAGTCTGTATAATATTTTTTTATACAAGTAAGTTGGCAAACAAGCCGGCCCTCATGATGATGAATGGCGCCTATAGTACCCGTGGTTTCTGTAAGATCTACAATCCCTAAAAGTCTCCTAATGTACGGTCGGCCTCAGAAGTAGATGGACATTTTAGTACCATGTCACACCAACTATTCATTTTTTTTAGTATAGTTACACCTAGATTATTGTTAATAGTTGGTGTGACATGGTACTAAAATATTTATCTACTTTTGAGGCCCACTGTACGTTGCCAACTCGTTACATAAAATGTCAAGTTACAGTGCCCAGCGTAGACTTACAATATACTTCGCCAGTAAGTATACAGGATCGCAGGTTAAGTCGTCCTTTAAGGGGAGGTAGTTTCCGTCATTTCTGATTGATTTCACTATGAAACACCATATCCCAAACTTAACCGTTTTCAAGATATTGGACTTTTAAAGGTTTTTTTTACAAAAATTTACGTATTTTTTGTCTACGGAGACTACCTCCCCTTAAAGGATATAGGTCGATTTAACCTGTATACACCTGGGTATACGTCCATGGTACTCAGTAATTTCACTGCCTGTCTTTCCTTTAAACCGGAACAACCATGCAAGCACAGTCAAAGGACAAATAACCACTTTCAAATGTTCGTATTAGCATAGCATCTGATGGTAAGTCGCCTATAGTGCATGTGGTTCCTGTAATCAAAGATAGTTTAGTATATGTTTCAAGTAATTTAAAATAGTAAATAAGACATTTGAATTTGTAATGCTACTACCTGCACGCACGGTCGCACCTGCGCTATTTGTAAAAGGAAAAGGAACAGGCCGGATTTGTAAAAGGAAAAGGAACCCGTGAACAAATCCCCATCGTTCGTCAGATTATTGAAAAGGCTCGACAATTTAACAAGCCGACATACATAATGCTTTGTTGATTTCTCTAAAGCGTTCGACTCAGCTTCAGTGCAGACGGATGATCTCCTCTCTAATAACTTCCACCCAAGTCCGAGCCTGCGACAAGGATGCATTATATCACCTTTGCTGTTCAACATCTACACCGAGCTTGTAATGCGAATAACACTTGAAGACTGGACCGATGGTGTTTTAATTGGCGGATACAAAATTGCAAACTTGCGATACGCAGATGACGCCACCTTATTTGCGAGTAACGCTGTCTTTATGAGGGAGTTGCTTCTCAGAATGGAGCGCGTAAGCCTAACGTTTGGGTTAAAGATAAACCGATTTAAGATCAAGATCATGATCGTGGATCGCGTCAACAACAACTCGCCCGAAGTGACACAGATTGCGAACTGTGACGTGGTTCAGACCTACGTTTACCTTGGGGCTTTGCTTTCTAACGGTGGGGGCTGTATTTTCCTCAAAATCTCTCTTTCATAAGGAGATTTTCCGATCATCTAAGTATATTAACAACGGTTACTTACCTGCAGTCCTATTATGGATCTTTCATTGTATGACATGGTATAAATTTTGAGATAAGGAAATCATGAAATGCTTCATTTGGTATGACCGATCTCCAATGATATCATCACTATGGCATAATTTCAATGATTTCATCATGATAACATTTATATTTATATTCAATATGAGATTTCATCATGATATAATGAACGAATGATCAAAAATCTTACCGAAAATCTTTTTTTTCGTTATGCACTATAATTTCATCATGATATCATTTGAAAACCATGAGATCGGTAATAGGCTTTCTGTTTATACCTTGCAACCCCATAGTTGCGCAGAGGGGAAGTATACCTTTATTTTTTCAATTTCTTGGGGTATATATTCTCTCAGTTGATGCTCGACTTTCATAAATAACAAATCGGGGAAGTTCATAAAAAATAATCAAACATTTCATGCTTAACATCATCGGCACTTGATTTAGCTAGGCAACCTATTTGCGATGTATCAATGAAAACATTATCTAGCATATATTCTCTCTTATCATTAAATAACAGATGAATTAAATACTTCTTATACCGGATTTCGTACTATCATGAGAACATCGTGTTTACTACTGAACAAAGAAGACTCGAGAACATCCTCAGCTGATGCGAAACAATTCTAAAAGAGTTGCTGGATTACTTTATGAATGAAGGAAAAATAGAGTGGGGATAAGTTAACTCTCCACAGAATTTTTCCCTGAGATTATCTCGGACAGCAAGAAATGCAAAAATTTCATATGCATACCAACGGATCGACACGTTAGTTTTTTTTTTCCGGGGATTTTTGTCTAGTCCGGCCGTTCGATGTCCTCGGTTGTTCGGGGGGCTTTTTGTACGCGGTACTTTTAATTCGTCATGTGCGTTATTCAAAACGCAGGCCTTAAGCGGCAACATTGTACTAAAGAGCAGGGTTTCTTAAACTTTTTGCAGTCACTGACTACATTCACGATTTAAACAATTCCACAGACCCTGTCAAAAATATTTTTGAAAATGAAAAAAGCTTTATTTATATAACTTAAAATACTTTTATTAATACTTTCATTACACTTACTACTAAGTTAATGAGAAGGGTGCTGCTGTTTGGCCTCAATGAGAACGTTATATTGTGGGATTGTCTTCGACAAGGCAAGACGCATGTTATATTTCCGTCGAGTTTACTACACACATTCCTAGTAAATATGTTTACGGACTGACCTACTGCGGACCCCTGATACACATGCTACGGACCCCTAAGGGGCCTGTGGACCCCACTTTAAGAAACCCTGCTATAGAGTTTTAAATTTGCAAGTATGTAAGAAAACAAAGAAATAAAGAATATTCTTTGGTAAATAATCATCGAAAATACAACAATCAACTAAGAGCTCCTTAGCATCGTAAAAGATTATACCACCTTAAATAATAAGATATTAGGCAGATAACGGTGTCCATCGCCGTTTGAAAGGTGACGCACGCGTGCTTACACACCTTACTGTTCTAGACGAAAGAGGCAGTTCTTACTCTCCTCCGCCGGGACTTTTGGTGAGGATGCGCCCAAAACGACGCTATACTTTTTACTCCGACTTTGGCTCCGTGTCCTCGAGTGGATCAGAGCGCAGTGAGTTACGGCCTTTTTCTTATACAACTTAACAAACAAGCCGGGGGTTATTGTCTCAGAAAAAATCTATGGTGATCGGTTACAATTAATAATAATAATAACAACTTTTAGATAGATTTTCTCTTAGACAATAACCCACCAGGGGCAGAAGTCTCGACATATATAACGATCGTAAACTGCTATTTTTGTCGATAAGTTGTAGTGTCTTTTCTAGCTAATTTATCAAAATTTAAAATTGGGAAAAGATTACAAAATTATTTCTTATATTAGTACAACAATATGCTTTATTCAGTTACATATAACGACACTTACTTAGCCATAAATTCAATTCTCGACATGAAAATTAACGCAAACCTATCAATTTTTGTCGCTAACTTATCGAAAAAACTGTCAAATTAACGATTTCATAGCGAGCCTTTTTGATATCTCGCAAAGCATTACAATGTTCGTCGCTAACTGGCATAGGCTGTACGAGTTGCACAACAAAAGCTCATGCCATTAATAACATTAACTTATAAAATTTAATATTTTTTGTGATGGCGGAAGCATTTAGCTTGGAATCTGTTTGCTCTTGAGCACTGAACATGGTATTAAGTACGACGACGAACAGTCGCTAGAAATCGGCGTAGTCGGCAAAATCCTCTCCATCTCCAACCATGTTACTGAATGAAGCATATTGTACTAATATAAGGAATAATTTTGTTTTCATTTCCCAATTTTAAATTCTTTCCATATTTTGATAGATTAGCTAGAAAAGACACTACAACTTATCGACAAAAGATAACGATTGTTATCTATGTCGAGACTTCCACCCCAGGTTGCCAATCTGAACGGTAAGTGGCTACAATCGCCTTTAGTACAGTCAGCGTCAGAAACAGATGGACATTTTAGTATCATATCACACCAACTATTCCTTTCATTTAGTATGGTTACACCTATATTACATTATTAATAGTTAGTGTGACATGGCACTAAAATGTTGATCTACTTTTGGAGCCGACTGCACATATCGTTGCTGTAAGATTTGCAAATGTGCAACCTCTACAATGACCAAATGTGCAGTGGCGGAATGAAAAGATTGGTCAGCGTTCAAATTGATTAGTTCAACATCTCACGTGAAACTTTGACGATGAACGATGAAAATATTCTGCACCCAACTGTACCCTGAGTGCCGAGTGGTCAGCACTCAATCATCAGGTTCGGTTTGAAGGGCGAGATGGGCAGTGGAATCACTAGGTACTGTGTGACTTGATATCTTATGTCACAAGTTGGCAACGTGCATTGGTGAACGATGAAAATATTCTGCACCCAAGTGTAGGTACCTTCAGTGCCGAGTGGTCAGCACTCAATCATCAGTTTCGCTTTGAAGGGCGAGATAGGCAGTGGAATCACTAGGTACTGTGTGACTTGATATCTTATGTCACAAGTTGGCAACGTGCATTGGTGTCCTTGTGGGGGTTTTAGGTTTTCAAGTCTTACATGCCGTGCCTACCCCAGTATGGTCTAGTGCCCACCCCAGGAGGTCAAGCTACTGATTCAAAATTCTATGATGGACGCCAAAACACTTGATAACTTCACCAAAATCATGAGCCAGCCCCCCTCTGAAAAACAGGTCTAGATACGCCAATGGCTGAGCCACACATCTCTGAAACGCGTAAGCGACAAACTGGACATTATAGCGGCATATTCAAACAATCTATATTTCACTGTTTTTCTTTGTGGCTTAGTTGTAGTCAGCCACACCATGTTGAAACTTTATCTAACCCAACGTTTTGTTGTAACACCATATATAATTAATTAACTTTTATTCATCATATCAGCCAATAGACGCCCACTGTTGGACATAGGCCTCCCCCAAGGATCTCCATACCGATCGGTCCTGCGCCTCCCGCATCCAGCGGCTTCCCGCGACCTTCACCAGATCGTCGGTCCACCTTGTGGGGGGCCTACCAACACTGCGTCTCCCGGTACGCGGCCGCCACTCGAGGACCTTTCCGCCCCAACGGCCGTCGGTCCTACGAGCGATGTGTCCTGCCCACTGCCACTTAAGGTTTGCAATTCTTTGGGCTATGTCGGTAACTCTAGTTCTTCTACGGATCTCATCATTTCTGATGTGATCACGTAGAGAAACCCCGAGCATAGCCCGCTCCATTGCCCTTTGGGTGACTTTGAGCCTTCTGATGAGACCCATTGTAAGCGGCCACGTCTCAGTTCCGTATGTCATCACTGGCAACACGCACGAATTGAAGACTTTCGTCTTGAGACACTGCGGTAGATGGGCCGAGAATATGCTGCGTAGCTTCCCGAACGCTGCCCAGCCGAGTTGGATTCGCCGATTTACCTCTTTCTGGAAGTTGGACTTACCGAGCTGGACTATTTGCCCCAGGTAAACATATTCGTCAACAACTTCCAGCGTAGAGCCTCCAACATTCACAGGAGTGGGTACTACACGGGAATTCGACATTATTTTAGTCTTGTCCATGTTCATTTTAAGACCCACTTGTTGGGAAACTCTACAGAGGTCTTCGAGCATTGTGCCTAGATCCTCCACGGTCCCGACTCGATGTACAGGTTGGTGTATCTTCATCTATACCTTCGTCACTCTTAAGCTGCTCTCTATTGAAGATTGAAGTTAAATAAAATGTAAATTTATTTCAATAGTACAAAGAATACTACAACCACAGTTAAAGTCGGTAAAATAAAAAAAATAAAAAACAAACATACTTACATTATTTGTTAATTTTTGATTTTCATTAGAGCAAGCACATACAAATACACAATATTTATAATATAACTAAAAATAAACAGAACTATTAGCTTCACACGATCGAGACTTGATATTTTATAATCAACATCATTGGTATCATGGGTATTCATTAAAGGTTGAGAGGTTCCGGAGAGAGATTTAGCTGAGTATACGGGACACCAGTGCATTAGCCACGGTGGATCGGAGTGCAGCGTGCAGCGATCTTGTTGACTAAGCTCTTAACATCGTGGAAGATTATACCACTTTAAAATACACTTAAAAAATAAGGCATTATACAGAAAATACTGTCCATTATAGCCACCTGAAAGGTGACACCCGCCTGCTTACCCACCTTACTGTTCCAGGCGAAAAAGGCAGTTCTCGCAATCCTCCACCGGGACTTTTGGTGGAGATGCCCGCGGCACGCAACTCCTCCGACTCTGGCTCCGTGTCCTCGATTAAATCAGTGCGCAGTGAGTTACGGCCTTTGCCGCTCAGTCAATTTCTTTGCCGCACAGTCGATTTAATATTAGACTTAAGACCTGGCTTGTTGATAATTTTTTTAACAATATTAACGAATATTTAGAATTTAAGGTATAGGTAAGGTATAGCTATACAGAATAATTATTATTCTGTGTAATGTTCTGATCAGTAAAGATCTAGTATTGTAAAATACAGAGTGTCACATTTAGATCGGTCAGCAGGCGTAGCACGGGCTGCCAAGATGGGACTTGAGTCACGCGTTATCTCACAATTTCAGTGACATAATCTCTTAAAGTGTAGCACGGCGGCGCGTATTGAGGCTGCGGTCCGATAACAGCGCTCACAGTGCTAACGATTATAATCGCCTTGTCCAAATTAAAGAGAACACTGAAAATGCTATCAGCATACTTACGATTTCGGTCCGGAAGAACAGGTACATTCATTTTGAACCGAAAACACAATTATCGAACGTCAGACTGACAGTTCGCATAAAGAAATTTCACTCCAGAGCATTAATGCCGTAAGTTCTATATGACGTTAACGATGACGTCATGTGGCTCTATGCCGGCTAAAATTAGCACGCTCACAACATTTCGGGACGCGTTTGAGCGCGCTAATAGTGACTCTTATTGATTTTCGGAACGCAGCCTTAGTGTGACTGACATGATAAAATTTCTTGACGCTCCTCAAGGGATACGTGTCACTGAATCTTATCACAAATTTCTTGGCAGCCCGTGCTACGCCTGCAGTATGGGCAAGTCTTTAACAATAAGACATACAAAGCGCGTATCTGCGGGCCTATTATGGATCTTTCACCGTATGATATGATATGATTTTGAGATAAAGAAGTCATGAAATGCTTCATTTGCTATTACCGATCTCCAATGATATCATCACTATGGAATAATTTTAACGATGTCATTATTATGTAATTAACGAATGATCAAAAATCTGACCGAAAATCTTATTTTTCGTTTTGCACTAAGATGTCATAATGATATCATTTGAAAACCATGAGATCGGTAATAGGCCCATTGTTCTTAGGAACCATGTCATCGATTTTAGTGACAAAAAAACTGCATACATAAATGTAAAACAACTTGTACTCAGTTCGGTTACGGTCGTATTGAGAAATAAAACTTATATTATTTCTATTGGGATATCGATTGTGTGGGTCATAAGCAGTAAATGTTATTATGAAACATGATATCTAGTTGAAAGTACCCTAGATATAAACCAATGAATAGTACCGTACTAATAGGTACGAATATTGATTGATGAATCCAGCTTATTAATATGGGGAAAGAAATATAATTAGGGATTGAAATTTTACAGCAATATAGATTACAGACGAAATACACGCAAAAAATAGACAAATTTTCCGAAAAAGTAAAAAAGTTAGAAAATTTTCAACTGGTATTGTTAACGCTTAACGCTTTGGCGGTGTAGTATACGATGTACGAATAGTACGATTAGGGGGCCTAGACAAGTGGCAATCGCTTCATAGCAAAACGATATTTAAATTCGTCATCGTCTCTGAGATAACGTAAACTAATTCCTAGCCAACGTAAGGATTAGCGATCGCTGTGTCGAATTGTTGTTTCTGTAAGAAAACAACATTATTGGTTATCTAACTTCTCAAAACTGAGAAATGGAAGAGAAGTGGTAAAATAAATTATTAAAATTAATATTTTCATTTAATTTTAATGAAAAATGAGTTGTTTTGAGTAGTATATGAATGTTAAGAAAACCAATTCGCTACCTCATCGATTCGTTGCAATCAATTTGTCTACCAACTTACATATCGATGACTTTGATCGCTTCGCAACGTTATTTAGCGAAGGCATATGTCAATCCTATACATTTTGTTCTTATCGAACTTCTTTATCGTTTTTGAATTGTTACTTTGTCTAGGTCCCTAGGTACGATTAAGAGTTCGCGCTTGGTAACTTTTCTTTTAGTACAGACGTACATACGTACATCGTATGTGTACTATACAAGACTCGTACACAGAATTTCTCTGCCTGTCCTGGCCTTCGAGCCAGCGGCCCTACCGCCTAAGTTTTTTGACAAAGACTACAGTTGGAACTTTATAAATAATTTGACACTATTTTGTAATTTGACATTTTGTTTTAATGTGTGAAATATTTGTTTATTCGTCATAACTGTAATTTAATTAAATAATTTTATTCAATCATGGACCTACAAAAAAACGCACACACACACACACACATTGCACACACAGACACGCACGCACACACTAGCACAGTCACCCGCACTTATGCAGTTCGTACTGTAATTAAAATTATAGATCCATTGTAACCAACCCAATTGACTTCTTCTGATACAGGTATTTTTATACTTAAAAGAAGATATCTACCTTGTTACTTATAATTGTAATTGTTGGCTACAAATAAATTATTATTATATTATTATTATAGTGTGGCATAAAACAAATGTGAAGCATGCAAGGTGAGACTGTTTCATGTGTTTGTACACGACCTACACTCACACAGACGTACCAGGTAAGACAAACAGCTGTCATTTTTCGATGAACAAGACGCACACATACAAATGTGCTGTCATTTGCATGCTTCACTCTTGATTCAACAACGCTCCGTCCGTCTTTTTTTCAGGTCCGTGTATTCAATATGTATTCTAATTATAATTTGACATTGTATATCATTTATAGATATTAATAATTTAATTTCCTAATAATAAATTTTATTTTATTTTTATTTTATTTTATTTAGGTAAAATAAACGGTAGCGAGCGAGTGAGGTGGTAGGGCATATGAACAGTGATTCAAGCACTGCTGCTCGGCGGCAGGACTGTACACTTTTTATAATATTTGACGAATGGGTTAAGGTTCACTTGTGGGTGGTAGTGATTCTGTTTCTCTTTTCAGAAAAATCGCGGAAGCAGCGGAACAAGGGCAAAAACGCGACGACGACGAAGGGCAAACGGTCATCCTCGAAGACGGCGAAGGAGAACCTTGGTAAGTTAAATTTTCAGTGCGTAATATATTATTTTATACAAGTAAGTTGGCAAAACAAACGGGCCCTCCTGATGGTAAGTGGCCGTAGTTCATGCGCCTATAGCACAGAATATATAATAGTACATACTCCATACAGAACGGCCACTCACCCGCACTCGTTTCAAATACCTCACCCCACCCCGCACTGCGTTGTAGACACCACTGACACTTAAACAAGGGCGCGCGCGATCCCTCGGGCGCGGCGACAGTTCACGTTCATCGAGTAGACGCGAGCGCCAGTCGATAACAGAGATGGCGCTATACGGGTAAAAGAGAAGGCAGTCGCTCCACTTCTCGTGTGATTTCGATTGATAACCGCGCACTCAGCCCTACTAAATTCCACGCACACATTTGCGCGTGTACAGACGTCATATACTTAAGTAGTATTTAGTTATAAGTACATTAGTAGGATTTGCGAACATTGTATGGAGTGTCCGGGGTGTGCCTATAGTGCACTGGTTCCTGTAGCACTTGCAAATCTACAACTCCTCCAGGGGCGCCAATGTACCTACGTTGCCAACTTGTGACATAAGATGTCACATTACCCAGTAATTTCACTGCCCGTCTTACCCTTCAAATCGGAACACAGCAATGCATGCACCTCTGCTTGTCGGCCGAAATAGGTAAGACGAAGTTAGCCGCGCCCGCGCATACGACTCTGGGAATGAGTCTCTCTCTGGTCAAATGAAAGTGAAAGCGGCAAATGAAATATGTTATGATAATAAGTTTTTTTATATATACATACATATAATATTTTTGTTGTGTTTATAGAAATATTATAAAAACCCAAGGCCTGAGTAAATAAAATAAATAAATTCAGTAAGTATATTAAAATGTTCATTTGTTCGCAATAGGCTTTATCGATGTTCTCCTTGTGCTACATTTAAAATAGGTCAATATATTTCGTTTGATTCCATTTGTATTCAAAAAGTAATACACAGCTGTGTAAAAGTTTTGAGATTTTAAGTGAATCAAAATAGTTATTTTATCATTTATTCAAGTAAAATATTTCATTCAGGCAGGTCTTTAATTATATTCGCACGCAGCAGAGCACTTATGATAATTATGATATACTAATTTTGGTAAATTTTCATAAAATTAAGGCTCCTTCACGTAGCTTCGACTTTTGGTCGAAAATATCGGAAACGTTGCTAATGCCTCCTGTTTCTTTGCTAGGAGTGGGCGGTATGTATCGTTTCGGATTTTTGAAACTATATCGTAGCGATATCGCAAATCGGATATGCGGCATAAAGGAAACTATACACGGTGTTTCATAATAAATAATCAATGCGTTATCTAAAACTAATTATTAAAATGTATATCATAGTATCATCATCATGTCTATGATTTACATGAAAATTTTGGGTTGAATGACATTACGGGTAAACACAATTTAATAATTAGTTTTAGATAACGCATTGATTATTGATTTGTTATTATGTCCCTCATAAAAATAGTTGGTTCTGTGAACAAAAATTATGAGGAATTAGAAAATTAATTTTACAATTTCGAATGTTCAATGACGTCCTATCTTTTATATATTGATTCTGAACACTCCTAAAAGGGTTCATAGGGTCTTTGTTACACACTGTATCTCTAATCAAAATCATAATATTCTTTATTCAAATATGACTCTATGGAAAGCTCTTTTGAGTCGTCCAAATTTTTTACCTATCACCCATTCATACATCATTTAACTGATAAGAGGGTGGGTGCAAAAAACTTATCAGCTTTGTCAGATTTTTTTAAATTTTATTTTAATCAAATAATGTATGTACACAAAAACAAACATATTCTCGCCAAACTGACTCGCAGTTTGTTGGCGAGTACGCCCTTATTATCTACCATGCATACAAATTATGTGCACTTATTAAAATTATACAAGTATTTATATATTTATTAACCTATGCTACTCGTAAGTTAGTAGTTTGCAATAGTGTATCCTTGAGTTTACGTTTTAATGTATGTTTGCTTAAATTTGGTTCCTGTCTTAACCAAGGTATTTTATTGAATATATCAGGCACAACATGTGGAATGAAACATGACATGTACTGATACTTCCAAAAATTATGTCTATATCATTCACAACAATATTTGTTTACATAAATAGTTATGTACACAACAATTCCTTACATTATAACGAATAATATCTAAAAATTAACACCAGGCATTGGAATTATATAAAGTTGTACATTTCACCATAAATGAGCCTAGTTTTTTGAAGCCTGCTCTTATACTGTAATAGGTATCGTGTGAATTGGACAGAGCCTAGTTTCCCATTGAGTTCGCTCAATGTTAATACGCTAAGTTACGGGTCAAACTGACATGAATCATAAATAAGTATAACTTTAAATACGCCAGCATTGATTTATAAATTATTTATGCCCGGTTCAGGTATGAAAGAATGTAAATCATCGAGTAGATATTAAAGATAACGATGAATTTAATGAAGTGCCGAGGAATTAGCGGCATTGCTTCGTCCGATACTAAAGCAATAACAGCATGTGTCTACTGTACAGCACTTTGAAAAATGATGGTGAAACTCCTAGCGAGACAGCCCCGATTTGTTTACCGATCATTACCACCATTGCTCCAGGATAACACTAGACCACACACTGCTCGACAAACCATTTAAACACAAACCTACAGTTTTTTTAAAATAATTATATCACCACAGACTCGTGGTCCGTGCCCTTTTAATGCTGTATTTTCTTTTTGATCTGTTTATAACTTAATAAGTCCGACTACTCTACTCTATATCTAGGGTGAGTTGCGCATCATCTAAAATGTAACTATCCTACATGTTTATATACAGGGTTATTTTGAATGAACCAACAACCTCCCAGGGGCTGATTCTAGTGCTCAGATGCAACAACTTTTTGTATGGGACCAACATCGAAATCGCAAAAAAAAAATCCACTTTCCCATACTAAAGTCTCAATCAGCTAACCTAGTTTGTATGGAGAAGTGTTTTTTTTTGAGATATCGATGTTGGTCCCATACAAAAAGTTGTTGCATCTGAGCACTAGAATCAGCCCCTGGGAGGTTGTTGGTTCATTCAAAATAATCCTGTATAATACACACACGCATATACTTTTTACGTAATAATCACCTCGGGCAAATTTATTTATTTACCAATTTATTTAGAATTTTTAAATGAAAATACACAAACATATTTTTTTCATTTAGAAAAATGTAATCTTTCCCGGAAGCAATAAAAAAGCCTTCACACATTACTTGAATATTGGCGCCCAGCCAGAGTTCTACTCCAAAGGCATATGTGTGGATCTTTTCCCTCACTCACACTGAACTGAGTGTGAGGCATACTACCAACTTAAGCAATCTGGACGTCCATCTTGTGCATAAAATAGCTGCTGTCAGCACAGGTACAATAGTAAGACCCCGCGTCCCACACTTCACTTGAAACCTAAAAATCATAGCAACGAGGCAGATTTATAAGTAGTAATTTAAATTTCGCCGGCAAATACTCATATTCACTGTGCAAATGGCGGCCATTTTTTGTTCATATGTGCCTCAATCTGTACATATCTCAGAAATAATTTTACGGGTGTTAAATCGGGAATTCGTCAATCATCAGCATCACCGTTAACAATTTAACCTATATTTTATTAATTATATTAAATGGTAATTGATTTCCCCGACGTGACGACGTTGAAAACAAAATAATACTAGATATATCTAAGTTAAAGGGCCCACCTACACATTTATTGTTTTTCCTTTTTGGAGGTTTTTTTGCCGGGGGTTATTTAAATTTTAATTTAATTTTTATGTCAAACTTTTTAAACCCTAGGCCCTAACATAGTGAGGATAGGCTCGAGCCCCTCGCTCGGTGGGGACGTATATAAGATGTGATGTGAATTGTGATGACTTTTCGAATTTTGGTCACTCATCATACGACTGCCCATAGAGAAAGTTGCTTAACCCTAGTAATCATTCGCTGAGCGCACGCGCCAATGCGTATCAGGTCAATGTAACATGTCGTACCAATACGAGCCAGTATCGTCAAAGTAACAGTAAATTTCGAATATGTATCAATCAGCAGTAAGTTGGGTATCTGCAGACTACTTGATGCAGCATTACATTAGAGATATCATATCATGGAAACACTATCAAAGAATATGTTATATCCTGCTTGATTTTCGTTCCAAGTCGCGTGTCACGTGATACACAGACTGAAAATTGTGTTTTAATTAGGGGATATTAATTTTGTACCTACTTTTTTTACTATAAATTGAGTACCTATATAGAAAAATAAAACTTATCACTGGACAATACACTATTTTTTTCTATCGACTTAGTAGCTAGCTAGATCGTTAAAAATTATCGTTACCCCCGTGGCTGTACACAGGAATTTAGTGGTTACTTAACGTAGTTCGAGCGCGAGTAGAACTTTGCAACACTCACTCGAAGGACTTATGTGATTTGTGAAACACGTCGCTATACATATAGGACATTAGTTGCTACGTTCTTTAAAGCGCGAGTCGAACTTTGCAAAAATCACTCGAAAGCCTTTTGTGTATATCGATAAAGACTTCTGCAATAAATAAAAGTCTTACGTGTGACAAATCATAAACACATATTTGTAAAACACGTGGCTATACATATGACTTGGGTGGTTTCGTAATACATATGACTTTGGTGGTTACGTAATAACAGCGCGAGTCGAACAATCACTCGAAAGCCTTTTGTGTGATTCGGGAAAGTCTTAAGTGATTAATGAAAGTCTTACGTGTTTCAAGGGAATATTTTATGTAATTTGTGAAACACGTGGCTATACGTATACATATGACTAGTGGTTACGTACTAAGAGCGCGAGTCGAACTTTGAAACAATCACTCGAAAGCCTTTTGTGAGATTCGGGAAGGTCTTATGTGTTTAATGAAAGTCTTACGTGTTTTATGAGAACATTTTTATGTAATATGTGAAACACGTGGCTATACATGACTTTGGCCGCTACGTACTTAGAGCGCGAGTCGAACTTTGCAACAATCACTCGAAAGCCTTTTATGTTATTCGGGAAAAAGTTGCATGTGATTCGTCTACTATTAGAGTAGTGTAGTAATTCTTCGTTTCTCCAGGACGGGGACGCCCGAAGAAGAGTACAAATTCTAAAGTGAAGAGCGAACCCTCAACTTCTAAAAAAAAGCAAAGCAAACCCGGTGAGTTGATTTTTATGGTTATTGATTAAATTAGTAATAATTACTTAGTGCTTCTTTTGTTTTGACTTTATTCAATTAGTCTCAGTAAGTTGAGTTCAATCTCGTTGAGTTCAATTCAACTTATACAGGGTGTTACAAGAATTAAGTGGCAAATCTGTGTGAAAAATATTAGGGCCAACTATACATGTATATTTTTATAAGCTTTTATTTAATTTGATATAAGTTTTCTTAGTTCAAGTTTTAGCAAGCTGGACCAGAACCACTTAATAATAATAATGTTTTTATTTGTCCTTAAGTTAAAAATACAATTTATTTACCTGTTCATATCAACATTTAACCTAAAAGACGAAATGGCTTATGGCTCAGTGGTTGCAGAGAGTCCACAACCTCTGTTATTCTGCCATTACCTTTTACCAAATTTACTTGGATTACTACTACTGCTACTAAAAATACACTTGGATTAAGTCAGCCTCGGACGAGTGCCAGGGACTGCCGTTTAAGCAGACATTCGCGACATATTTTCCGAAAGTTGTAAGTGATCGATTAAAATCAACTCGAATAGGCGGTGGCAGGTCATTCCATATCTTTGCAGAGGCATACTTAAAACAACCCCTGGCAGCTGCTAACCTTACAAACGGCATGCACAATTGGAACCATTATCTCTGAGTTTAGGATATTTTTCCTTTGAACACTATCTTCTCATACAGATAATGGGATGTTTGGTATTAAATATTTTATATATGAAACACGCATATTTAAGTGAAGCTGTATTCGACATATTTAGTATACACTTATTGACAAGATACGGTATTATTCTAGCTCTTCTAGGTAACAGAATCGCATGCAAGCGTTCTGGACCCTTTGTACACGCTTACTTGTTTTTTTTGTATAAACAGTATATACTATACCACAATAGTTAAGATGAGATAGAACCAGACTTCTACACAACAAGAGTTGAACCTCACTCTTCAAAAAGTGTCTTATCCTATAGAGAGTTTTAGAGAGCCAAAACATTTTTCTACTTTTGTTTGTACATGTTGTTCAAATCTTAAATTCTCATCCATGATCAATCCCAAGCTGCGTACACATTTCTCGTAAGGAACGGGCGTATTATCAATCATTATGGCTGGTCTGTTTTCATTTATCGATTTCACTTGCGAAGTAGTTCTAAATGTAATTGAAACACTCTTATTAGGGTTAAGTACGAGACCATGCTGTTTCGACCAACAGCATTCAGGTCATTGTTTAATCCCGCTACAGCACGAGTAACTTCTTCGCAAGAGGTAAGCGTGTGGACATATAGTTTGCTGTCATCAGCATACAAGTGCAGATGCGAGTATACGATCACAGTATTTATATTCGCACTGTATATTGCAAATAGCGTTGGGCCTAAAATTGAGCCTTGAACGACTCCTCTGCTAAGCTTGAGCCCATGCGAAATAGTTACCCGGCCCACCGCATCCCTGCAACAAAATTTAGCACACGGTTTTCGAAATAAAAATGGAACCATTTGCATGCACTTTCTGTAAAACCTTAATACTTTAATTTTGCTAACAATATTGGTATTCGAATGCCCTACTGAAATCTAACATAGTCAGCAAAGTTCCATTACCCTTGTCGGAAGCTCCAATTATGTCATCAGTTATCTTTAATAGAGCGGAAGTTGTACTATGATTTTTACAGAATCCTGATTGCATCATTGGCAAAATATCGTTTGTTTCTACGAAGGAAACTATTTGTAATTGAACACATTTCTCTAAAATTTTCGATAGGGCTAATAAAATGTTAATTGGCCTAAGATCTTCAAATGTATTAACATTTGTTTTCTTAGGTATTAGGGGCGATGATTGCACATTTCCACACTTCTGCAAAAACCCCTCCATCAGATTTAATTTGAAGTGAGCCAAACGACTCTCGTATACAGGCAGCTTCTTAGCCATACAACATTGATAAGCAAGGTGCCACAAAAATCTTTTTTGTATGCGTTCTATTCGTTTTATACATATGAACATCATACTGAGGGGACCATACTTGGGAACAGTACTCAAGGCCAGCTCGAACTAAGGCCCCATAAAGGAGGATTTTTGTGGAGGGTCTTTTAAAATTCTTCGTATTGCGCAAGACAAATCCTTGCATTCTAAATCCCTTTGTAGCAATATGGTCGATATGTTTATGAAAACGTAGTTTTTTTATAATGAATTATGTTGCTATGCTATGTGCACTATTCTTCAAACACTTTTATTCAAATCAAATCAAATCAAATTAATTTATTCAGTTTGGGCACATAAAGAGCACATATGAATGTCAAAAAGTTGCATAAAATATACAAACTAAAACTAATAAAACCATATGAATACCTATTATATCTATACAATACATCAAGTATTTAAAAAACGTGCGAGTGAGTAAATTAGACAGACCATGCATTCCTATCATCAAGATAATTGTTAACCTTGTAATAGCCTTTCTTCATTAAACGTTTTTTTTACTTCGGTTTTGAATTTATTAATTGGCAATTGAACAATATCTTGGGGTAATTTATTAAATACTAGCTGTGCCCGCGACTTCGTCCACGTAGAATAGTAACTCTTGGCAAAAAGTAGCCTATGTTATACCTTATATAATTAGCGATCTATTAGTGAAAGTCCCGTCAAAATCGGTCCAGCCGTTCCGGAGATTAGCGGGAACAAACAGACAGACAGACAGACAAAAAATTTTTAAATTAATTTTTTGTTATTGGTACCCGATATATATTCATACCCATTTAGTAAAAACTTGTTATTTTGACATTACAAACAGACACTTCAATTTTATTTATTTTTACACTTTTACCTACAAATGATCTACTGACTTTATTGAGCCTAAGTGTTGGCACAGCAAGTTTATTTTATGTCTTGTATTAATATTATGTTTGTTACTATTTTTTATAAATCGACATCCATAATATTACAGATATTAAAAAACAAACTGTGGTCTGCCATTTTTGAACGACGACTTCCTGATTGAATTTAGAACAGTGTTACTAGGTTCATAGTGCTCTACTCTTCAAGGCCTTTCATTTGATACCCATCTTACTGAAATTAAAAAACAAAATGGTATCCGCCATTTTGAGCGATAGCCATATTGATTTAAAAGCAATGCTGTTAAATTCATAGGTCTCTACTGTTCAAGCCCTTTTATTAATACCCATATTACTGAGATTAAAAACAAAATGTGGTCCGCCTGTTTGAACGACGGCCATACTGAATCCTGTCCGACAGGTATTCCGCAAGTGACCGCCGAGCCGAGGTGGTGACGTCGAGTTCGCATAGCTTACATTTTTATTCGCCCATCAGCGTCACGACGGTGGCAAATGCTACTAAACTTTCGCAATCATAATACCAATCGCACGAACAACTGCACCACCGAGCTTCTTCATAGATGGCTAGTCAGGAAGTCTAGACGAAACAATTCAAAATGAAATAGAAGTTCGGAAAGAATAAAATAAATAGGAATGATTCCACATCGCAAATCATTCTCATACATTGCCCTTCGATATAAACGTGTAACGTTAACAAAACGAACGCGAATCTTTCTTTGTTAATTCAAAAAGGATTACGAAGTAAGAAAAGTATGAACAAATTGTTACTTTTGTCTAGGTCCTCTGATTATGTTTAATCTTTGTAAACGTCATGGCGACCGCGTGGACTTCATTCACCTTCGCGCACTCTGGTCAATGAACACGATAGTTGATTGGCCAAAAACGATACTTCAAATTACCAAAAGCAACCAATCACAACACATGGAATGGAGAACCGTTCGGCCCCGCCCTGCTTTTATGCAGTATTCAGTGTGACCATGTGGCAGGCACCTGCCATTTTGGTAGGATTGGCCTCTTATTTTAGCCGCTGGCATGATCGGGTGACGTTTTATAAAACCGGCAGTTTTTGGCAGTATTTTGCTACTTTGTATCTTGCTGATGGAATAAAAATTCAGCAAATTGATGATGAGTACCGACAGTTAAAGATTGACAAAGAAGTACCAAAGTGACTTTTTGGTATCGTGTGGTAGCAGTCATTCGCATTCTGATCAAATTTTGACCAGGAGCCTTATTCTGCTAGCTTTGACGTATTTGTGGCGTGGCAATAACGCTCCAATAGCATCGCTTATTGAGACAGTTATTGTTGATTAACCTAATTAAAACATTTGTCACTACTGAATTATCAATAAATTGTAGTACGAATAAATTGCACCAGGGAATGCGTATAAAAGCGACAAAAGCAGTGTTATCGAAACGCTATCAAGACACGACAACGACGTTAAGATTAGCGGAATAAGGCCCCAGTTTTTGGGGTACTGTCGGCAAAATGCGACATTGCGCACTTCATATGTCCATTAAAATGTGACATTTTCCCGACAAACGCTTACCAATGTCCAACGGTGCATGCGAAGTAATATTCTCTCAAATAAATTTAATTACGACAAAAACACGAAACAGATTTTTAAACAAACATGTATCGTCTATTTTGCACGTTAGACAAGGCATTGATGAGCATGGCAACTGCATGGAATTCAAACCAAATAATGATATGTTAAACCGAATGAGTAAATCCATGTATAAAGATGAAGAAAATGAATAATGTTATGTAAACTTTAATGGTTAATTTTAATTAAATAACACTGTTGCATTAGTATATGTATTTTTCTTCTCTTGTAGCAAAGCTGGCAATATTTTGTCATGTTTTACAACAGACTGGCAGGATTTGGCAGGTTTTTAAACAAGGTAAGGTAGGATATGTAGTTTAAAGATAGTCACACTGGCAGCGTTTGAGCAGGGCAGCATCGTATGATAAACCGCGTGTGGATGATCGATATTAGAAAATCGTCGATGTTATATCGATGTTTGGGGGAGCAAATTACATTCTATTTATTATTCACGAAAATTAGAAATTAATTAACATTCTGAGTAAAATAAATCAACATTTGCGTTTATTAATTGAAAAAAATATTAATATGATTTTAAGAAGAATGCAAATCTTTTTTGATTGAGACTACGAATAAGTGAAAATATTGATATTTTTATTTAACATAGGTATTTCAGTTAGATGTCAGACGAAGAATAATTACAGCTTTTCGCAAAATGAGTATTTCGATCAAGTTTGGTTATACATTTAGGTGAATGAAAAGTAAATCTGGGGACTGGTTTTTGCGGACTCGAAAAAATTTCGACCTTTTTTTCTCAGTCACAGCTCAGCCTCCCTAGACAAAATCCACACGCTAATCTTTCCGCAGTCGTTCCGCAGAAAAGGTCGTGGGGCCCTATTTTTGAATCATTATTCCGGCATCGAGTGTGCTCGTCAGTATTCGATTTCTACTTATTTTTGTTATGTTTTCGACGAAAATCAAAACAATATTGATCTTCATCGTAATGTTCTATTGATTGTTATCGCAAGAGAAACGAAAATCAGGAATCGAGCACAGATGATGCTTGAAAAGCGCTCGATGCCGGACGAATGATTCAAAAATAGAGCTCTAGGGGGGTTGTTGTCTAAGAAAAAATCTATCGTGCTCGCTTCCATTTGACAGTCGCAGTCCATCCATTACTCCTTCATAAAAGGAAGCCGGCACTGAGTCTTATGATCACGGCGCAATGGCCTAGATTAATAAAACCTTTAATAAAATAATTTGAATATTTTCTTTTACGGTGTTTACTTTATTTAGACAAACAAAATGCTAGGTAAAAATTTACAATAACTATGTAATATAAATTAAAAAAATAATAGTATAATCAAAAAGAAAGAAAAAGAATTAAACACCACACTTCAAATTTGGAATTGATGTTTCGACTACTCTCGCGCACTCGAGACAATACAAGCGATATTCAATACAAAAAATAGAACCGACTTCAAAAACACTGAAAACTTAAAAATACTCTTCTTCTATATTAAATTCGGCGCCAAACGATGATCTCCTAGAAAGTGTTAAAATTTGTCACCGACTTCAATATAGAAGAAGATTATTTTAAAGTTTTCAGTGTTTTTGAAGTCGGTTCTATTATTTGTAAAAAAAAATATTTTTAACTTTTTAGTGAATGAAATCTTTTTAGTGAAAGAAAACCTGAATTTAATTAGTGTTTTCCTCGATTTTCTATGGGATCCCATCATCCGATCCTGACTTTGGTGACCATGGGACCACCCTTGCAGTATACTCTATCAAATACAAAAAGAATTTGGGAAATCGGTTTAAAATGACGGAGTTATAAAGTAACAAACATAAAAAAAAAATTACAATCGAATTGATAACCTCCTCCTTTTTTGAAGTCGGTAAAAAAATGGCGAAGGAATTGTTCTGAAATTTATGTGAAAACTCGAATTTTTACTTTTTTACGAATTGTGCAAGAATCAGTTTGCCAGCTCCTTTGATCATACAGATATTGCCCAGCTTTTCAAGTCTTTCCGAATTTATTGAAGTCACTGTGCAGCACAAATACCTATTTAATTGCTACTTTCTCCAACTTTGGATAGGTGGATTTATTTATTTATTTAATCTTTATCGCACAACTTAAAAATCAATCATTATTAATTTGCCAGAATCTGGTACAATAAAAAACTATAGACGGTGTACGAGTCAAAGAAAAAAAAACTTAAAGAATGTCTGATGGTAGACAACTAATATAAAATAACCTTAATTACTTAAACAGATGACAAAGAAATAAATAACAAAAAATAATTTAAAACTACATAAAACAATAATACACACGCAAACACATATACGTAAATATTATATATTAAATACATCCTAGCACTTGCCATAAAAGTAATAGGTTTTGTTTTAAATGAAAAAAAAAACAATCTTGTAACACTCTCTGCCACTTCACATTCACAACAAGAAATTATTACGTCAGTGAATTGATTGAAGTTGACAAGTTTTTTAATCCCTTTAGGTTAAGATAAGGAATAACTTTGTTCAGCTTAGTTCGGTTACATTTTTTTTATTCTCATCTCAACCTAGGAAGGTCAAGTCTGCTACATTTACTTGCAGGTGAACTAAGCAAAGTGAACAATGTACAGTGATGCTATCAACAACATTAGTCAGCATCACCTTATTCACATTAGATACCCAAGCTGGAGTGTATCAATCAATGTTCAGTGCGATATTATGATGATTTAATATCGATTTAAAAAAAACAGATGTATTTTTGCTAAAAATCGATGTTTCTGATTAATCGATTGATAACGATCATCCCTAACGAGGTGGCGGTGGCATCCCTAGCGCGCCCGAGCGTCGCGATCTCGTAGCAACAATGTCTCGTGGTAGTGAAAATTATTATCATAGCGAATTTTACGAAATGTTTTTATGTGTTGGTGCGTGTGACGGAAACATTAACGGTGCTTTTTAGTTAAATAACGGCAACGATTCATTGAAAATATACCACTTGCTGAGCAGCGGCGGTTGCCTTCTTACTCATGTTTTCGGAGCATGTGTATACGATTACATAGTTTTGAGTCATTTGTTGTACGGAAATGGAGAGCCGGCTTATTGCAGCCTTTCAGTCTGTTACTCTACAGATGTTGCAGGATGTGAGAGAGTCGATGCTTCGTCGAACGGCTGCCTGCATAGAACACGGTGGTAGGCATATTGAACCGTTTCTATGATGTAACTCTCGATGCAAAAAGATAAAGAAGCGCTCGTTTTAAATGAAGACTTCAATAGTGTTTTGGTCCAAATTCAACCTCATGTAGTGTTTATTTTTTAGCTAGTAACTGGCCCGGGTGAAAAAAGTGTGCAGTGTGTGTGTGTGAGAGATGTTAAATGCTTCATACGATAAGTGTTTGTGAAAAACATTAACCAATTAACTTGTCAACTAAGTGTAACATATTGGACGATGCCATGACGCTGCTTTAACATAGGTAAGTTGACTAAACGCAATAATATCATAGTTATTATGTTTTATCTTTTCCTGGAATACCTACTTGATTTTGTGCCCGGGCACAAGCCGTAGTTACGTGCGTCTGCCTGCGATGGCGCTCGATTGTTGTGAATGAAGTCACGTGACAGACGTGAACGTAGTATTCCTCGTACGCTTACGTAGGGCTGTCGGCACTTAACACCAAAAAATAATTTATTTAGTTTGTATGAGTCTGTTTGTTAGCCCTAATATTTTTCCTACAGACTCTCTACTTCTGATGGATACATACCCTTAAATATTATTGCGGCTTTCCGTTACACTCTGTATATAAAAGGCGATGTATCTACGGATGTATCTATGTTCCCTATAGACTCGGAAACGACTGGACCGATTTTGATGACATTTTCAGGAGGTCTTTAGATTTATACTGATTTTGTAGTTTTTTTTGCAAACTTTTTGTTTACATTTGTTTTGGTCTTTCACCTACCCATCTCCGTGGTAAAAGTACTTAGCTTAGGCACGGTAATGTGGTAATAGTATATAACAGTACGTGGACTCGGCCCCTCTTTGAAATTTTATAGGTACCTACGGCCGCTTGGCATCGCTTGGTGCGTTGGCCCGCGATAGGGCCGCGCACTTACAGTTTCTGACTAGATTTGTAATTATACTATTTCAGAATGCATATAGAATTACTTTGTCGATCTAAAGGAATGGATTAAATAGGGTTATATGCAATAAAATAGGTTAACGAAACTAATGGTTGTAGGTTGCCTAAAATGCCTTCGATATAATAAATTTATAAATCTTTATATATATAAATAAAAATGGATCTTCGAAATGTATGCCCATAACTTTGGAACGACTGCACCAAATTGGATGATCCTTGGTTTTATGTATTCGTTATTGTTCGGACAAGGTTTGTGTAATATAAAATTACAATAAACATAAATATTTAAACAAACAATTCAATAATTTAGTTTAAAAACATGTTTGCGATATAAAGTACGCCGGGTCAGCTAGTTAATAATAAATAAGCAAATACATTTTATTTATTTCACTCACTTACTGACCAAATAGGCGAAAGATTACGTTAAGAACCAAGAAAACCCATTTTTGTAGAACGTAAGCTTATATTCATACTAATATTATGATATAAGTACTAATATTATAAAGCTCCGCTTGGCTCGTGCCGTGGGTGTAACCTTCGGCGAACTGCGTTCGTGCCTGCCTTTGTAGATGCGATCCAGTTGCTATCCAGTATTGAGGCGCGTAGGCATAGCGCGTGTTTCGACTGTTTCTATGAAGTCATTCTACTGTTATATGCTTAGGTACCCAGATAAAACGCAATATAGTAAGGTAATGGTGTCGATTCAGACACACAACTTACTGAAAACTAAACTAATTTGACAGGTCTAAAAATGAAGCAGTCACTTTTAATCCTTTAGACTAGAGAAAGGAGAAAGATATTTTAATAGCGATATTTTAATCCTGTCAAATTAGTTTAGTTAAATTAAGTTGTGTGTCTGAATTGATACCATTATCACGTAAAACAAACCGATCAAATGCAAGTAGGAATCGCGCATTAGGGTGCCGTACAAAGTTATCTTGATGTTGCCACAACATTGTGATGTTGAATGCTTAGATATCACGCGTGGTTGAAGTTGGTGATGGTAGTGGTTAGGGGAAAGATAATAAATATCCATTTTGCACTTGCCCAATATGTTAATTTTATGTCATTTATGTTATTTTAATCTTTAACATGTATTTGCAGAAAATATGTCTCATCCTCATTTGTCTGGATTAGAATGTGTGTCTGAGTATACATCAGGTAGCTCAGTAATTTCTTCAAAATCTACCTTAAAAATTAGTGAAAACGATCTAGTAAGATTTGATGGAAGGATTGGTGATTCTGATGACTCAAACGATGGTCTTGTTGAGCATTCTGATCAATTTAGTCCTAGATTCGAAACAAGTGAACAAAGTCAGACTAGTGTAAGTACCTATCTACTTCATCCTACTAGTGTTCATACTGAGACCATAAAATGAATATAGGTATCTAACTTTTTTTTACAATTTTACAGAACACAGTTGAAAATGGACAAGAAGCTGAAGTTTTACTGATAAGTAGGAAATACCATATTGATAATGGTAACTATCTGAAAAATAAATTACCTCTTCACAATGATTTGAACATATCCAATCTATCTGAAAGCATTCCTTCAAATATCTCAATAGATCAACAATTGTTTCCAGCCGCTCCTACTGAAAGCATACAGGTATCTATTTGATAACTATGTACCAGTTGTTAATGATGATGCACTGGTAAAATTGAACATGTAATTATTACGTCTTTTTTGCAGGTTGCGTCAGCACTGACTGAATCTGACGTAAGAGATTTTTCAGCTAGTGATGAATCCAAATTTAATCTCAAAAAAGCGGGCTATGATAACGATGATAGCTTAAAACAGGTAATTCCACCTAACTATTGCAAACTCAAACTCAAAATGAGTACCGACCATTAAGTAATTAGGGTATTATCCTCTTTTTAAAAAGTATCTTAATTTGATCCTTATATCTTAATAAAAATAAAAATACAAATTTTTTATTCAATCTATTAAAGCACAATCAAAGCAATCAATCAAAAGCACAAAAGAAAACCTTAAAAATGCATAAAATATTTATATACATTTTCAAATTTCGTGCGTAAACGACGAAAACGCTAGACGACATGTTCCTCTATGGTGATGACGTTAATTTGTTATGTAAACAAAAAGAAACGCTCTAATATTATTTCTATGGGCACTTTTTGTTTACATTACTTTATGACGTCATGACATGGCTGCTAATGTTTCGCCCTTGAAAACTTGTTGAAAATATAAATTTAAAAAGTGAAAACTGATATTGACTTTTCGATTAGTTTTGTTATTTTATGCACTAAAATTAACATTATCCGACTAGTTATTACCAAAACTAGCTCAATTGTATCCTTTTAGATTTTTTGTTATGTAGAGGGAAATACCGTTTTTTTTTACCGAGCGTTTTTATAATTCTATTTCAAGTTGATCAATGTAACAATTTTAAATAACTAAGTTGACTGGTAGAGAATGCCTAAGGCATTAAGTCCGCCTTTGTACTTCTTTTGTACATAAAGAATAAATAAATAAATAAATAAATAAATAAGTTTATGTAAAATTTCTAATTTTGTTTCAGCCTTTTGACTATGAATATTATGATGACCCAGTGATCGATCTTTTGAAAAAAAAGCACAAAAGAAAAGTTAAACGGTTACAAGAAAGAAACACGGAAGAAAATGGTGGTGAAATAAGCCAGAACTTACTGACTAATGAGGACGTAAGTGTAATGATAAAAGCAAATCCAGATTCTGGAAAAGGTAATGTTGAAAAAGACACCAAAAAAATTGCGAAAATACGTAAGTGGGACCGAAGAAATGCATGTTGTTACTGTCAAGCAATTGTAACTAATTATTCTAGACATATTTTACGTAACCACGCAGATGAAATCGAAGTTCTTCAGTATAAAGCTATCAACGATGAAGACCCTAAAATAAGAAAACTAAAACGACAAGAAATTACTGATAAATTGAGAAACAGGGGAAATTTTTTACACAATTCTAAAGTTAGTTTTGATTGGGACACTCAATCAACCCTATTACCATCGAAACGAAGCAACCAGGGTACCTCAAGCCCGTCAAATTACGCCATTTGTAAGACGTGCTTGGGCACATTTAAAAGGTGTACATTTTTCAGACATTTAAAAACTTGTAAAGCCTCAGAAAAATTTATTCCGGCACTTAAAAGAAAAGCATTGTTTAATCACAGCTTAACAATAGTCTCCAATACAGTGACCGCATCCATTGAGCTAAAAGAAAAAATATTATCACATCTTCGTTCTGATGAAATTTCACTAATAGTGAAAAATGATCCATTAATTGTAGCATACGGTACTCGCCTTTTGGAAAAGAAAAAAGAACGACATAGTCGAAAAGCGATTTGCTCAAAAATGAGGGATTTAGCTACTCTTTTAAGTCTTCTGCGGAAAAAAGACGTGACTATAAAAAATCTCACTGACGCGATTTATCCCGAAAAATATGAAACATTTGTAAGTGCAATAAAAGAAATGTGTGGGTTTGATGAACAAACAGGTGTGGTCAACATTATAAGCGTTCCAACACGTATGCGTCTTGCTGTGTTGGGCTGTGTTGAAATACTATACACTCAGTCGATTATGCAAAACGACACATCCACAGCTTATAAGGAAGCATATAAAAAAAAACTAGACGACTTTATACGTTTAATAGAAATTAATTGGGAGTCGGATATTTCGTCGAACGCAGAGAGAAGTAGGAATCAAAAGCACTTAACCAAAGAAATTGTCATGCCGGACATGCTGGACTGTGACATTAAAACCGTTATGGAAAAAATCCATGAATTGGAAATTAAATATGCGAGTAAATTGAAAAAAGACAGATGTATTTTAAATTATGAATTATTATGCATGGTCACAATAGCTCATATTTTAATGCTAGACAGAAAACGATCAGGTGACGTAACAGAAGTTAAACTTGCGTTTTACAAAAATAGAAAGAATACAGAAGTGCCCGAAAAGGTGTTGGAAACTCTAACAGAACAGCAGAGGAAATGTATTAAAGACTTAGAAATATTTCGGATTCCCGGAAAAAGAACAAGGGGTGTGCCCATTTTGTTAACAAAAGTAATGAAACAAAACATAGATTTAATTGTAGCTTGCCGTGAAGATATAAAAATTCCCAACTCTAACCAATATTTATTTTCAAGACCAGGTACACAAGAACCTTTTGATGGCGGTAAATGTTTAGATATGGTTAAAAGACAATGTTATTTGAAACGCCCCGAAATGATTACATCCACTAGAATTAGAGATCATATTGCTACCATGTCTCAAATTCATGCTACACAAAACGATAATTATACTGAGCAATTAGCTGGATTTCTAGGGCATAATATGTCAGTTCATGCAAAAAATTATAGATTGCCTATGCAGGTACTCCAAAAGACAGTTATAGGTTCTCAACTTATGGAATATGAAAATACATTAATAGAGAAGAATGTTCACAGGATAGAAACGATTATATCTCAATCATACCAAGAAACTAAAAAAATAGAAGAAGAAAAGCCATCTTCAAAAAATCAGGAAGTAGAAAGCTACCAACCTCTCTCACGTATAGACCCCAACAAAACTATCAAAACCCCAGCAACTACAGGAAATATGCAAGGAATAGAAACTGGAAATTACGATGTAGTAAACGATAATAAACAAGACGATCTGTGCAACCAAGATCATAAAAATAAAGACGCTAAAGTTAAGCCAAACGAAAACATGACGGAAACAAAATGGTCGAGTAGTTCAAATGACAGCGATAGTGACGATGATAAACCGATTGAGAAACGAAGTAAAATTAGACGTACAAAAGCAAACGAAGTATGTAATAAATATTCTAAAAATAAAGAAATCAAAATTAAACCTCATAACAGGAAGACAAAAGCAAAATACCCAAGCAGTTCAAGCGATAGTGATAGTCTTACTCCAATTCTGAAACGAACAAAAATCAGTCGCAGAAAGTGGTCGGATGAAGAGATAAAATTAGTCAAAAAATATTTCCAATCATACATAGATAAAAAAGTAAATCCAGGCAAAAACAAATGCATGGAAATTTTAAATAAAGAACCTATTCTTAAAAATAGGACTTGGATGCAACTAAACACGTATGTTAACAATATTTATAAGAAAAAGTAATTCCAATGAAGATTCTTTGTGATATAAAGAGTTCATTTTAATAATAATAGTAGTTGATCTCATAACATAGGTACATGTAGTATTTCTTAAATAATAATAATTGATCTCATGCCTGACTCTTTACCTTATTTCATCTTATCTTACCGCATTTTTCTCCCAATTCATTTCTTAAACGTATTACCGTATCTCTCTCATATAATCTTCTTCCACTTTCATTACGTAGGAAAATCGCGGACATGTGCTTTCTCATGAACATAGCACAAGGTAAGATTGATAGTCCTGAGCTCCTAAGCAAAATTGAGTTAAAAGCTCCAGCCTCAAATCTCCGCCAGAGATTTGTCCTGCTTCACATTCCGCATTCTCGTACTAATTATGGAAAGAACAGTTTCCTTCTAAGGTCTTTCAAATTATTCAACGATTTAAATGGTATGTTTATCACAGATAATCGATTTGATTTGTTTAATGGCACAACTAAATATATGAAACGCTTGTTAACCGAAACGCAGATAAAAAAAAATTATGATTTCTTTTTTAACAATGAAATCCCTCTATATGCGGAAGCTTGTAATTAGCGTCTAGATGTTAATTGTTTTATCCATTATTGTAAATGTAGCTGTAAGCTTTCCCAACAAATAAAATAAAAATAAAATAAATCTCATTATGTTGTAAAATAAGTAAGTTGTAGTAAGTTGAAATAAAGCAATGTTTTCGAAGTTACAGCATTGTAAATGAAAACGGAAAGGAAAACCATGTAACACCAATACGAGTTTTGTTTCGTAATACAGTCTAGTTACTAAAAATGAGCAATATGTACGATAATTGGTTACACATGGTACTAAAGTGCTCAGCGACTTCTTACGCTGACTGTTCTACAATGTAGGGCTTGTTGATTTTTTTTTCGTATAATATAATTATAATATTATAAATTTAAAGAGCTCTTTTAATATGAGACGGATTGATTGGAAAGAAGACCAACTTAATTATTACCGACTTAATTATATATAACAAAATATTAAGTTACTATTTTTTCCTATTTTCTACCTGCAATAGAAAATAAAAATGAAAATGTTGCTGAGAATGAGAATGTTTTTATTTCTGTAACCAGTTACACATTA
Source organism: Schoenobius gigantellus (assembly GCA_963935595.1). NCBI lineage: Eukaryota > Metazoa > Arthropoda > Insecta > Lepidoptera > Crambidae > Schoenobius > Schoenobius gigantellus. Next base: position 4,042,405 of record OZ012555.1, on the reverse strand, counting down.
AATAGGTTCGGGCCTTCTGTAAGTATTTTGAAACACCTGCGTTTCAGAAGATCCCGCTCCTTCATCTATACACATAAACAAATTAGAAATATCTTTTTTTGTAACCTAAAATTAACAGGTTCTTGCTAAATGCACGTAATATTCGATACTAACATCATAAAAGCAATTTAAAAAAAATTGTATGTCTGCCTTGGGTAATCTTTAAAACAGCCGGACCAATTTTGACGGGACTTTCACTGGCAGATAGCTGGTAATTTAGGCTGTTTATATTTTAGAATAAAATAGGGCTGCGCGAAAATAAAACCCGCGTCTGTTCCGCAGAATCCGTGTAGTTCCTCGATACAGACACGGGTGAATCTGTAAGTATCTATACTTACTAATATTATAAAGCTGAAGAGTTTGTTTGTTTGTTTGCTTGAACGCGCTAATCCCAGGAACTACTGATTCAAATTGAAAAATTCTTTTTGTGTTGGATAGTCCATTTATCGAGGAAGCTACGTACGACTAATAGGAGCTGAGCATCAATGACAAATGTTGCAAAAACGGGTAAAAAATATACGTCGAAACGTAGTTCGCTGGCACAGCTAGTCCGATATAAATTTAACTATACTCGGATTTCTAATTCAAAAATATTTTTGTTTACAAAGTACTGTCATTGTCGAATTGACGTTTCAGATGTAATAAACATTTTACCAGTAAGTTTAATTACTTGGCTGGTAATTAGATTTGAATGAATTTATATTGTACTATAATAAATTATGTAAAACTTAATGGTAATATTGAAATTTTAAGAATTTCTGCAGTTTCTTTTCGCAGTCCTTTATAGACTAGTACCTACTCAGTTTTAGGCCATGTTTTATATGTATATTTAGAACAGTTCGTGATCATTTCTTTTTCTGATACCGACAACAGGGCAGATCGTCGTCGTTTTTTATCAGGGATAGAGACTCTTGCCGTATATTGGCCAGGCTGAGGCTTCATTTTATGTCGCACAACAAAGTTTTGAGATGCACAACAACAATAATAACAAAGTAAAACACAAAGAAACTTAATAGTACAACGGGAAGCAACTCAAACACGGAACAATAAATATTTGAGTACTCGGAACAATTGTCAGAAGCTGAGGCGCGTTCAGGGCCTTCGCGCGAAGTACAACTTTTCGCTCTAACCCCGTTCAATGCCTTCGAGCGTGACAACCGGGTGAAACAACCGGCCCGTTCAAGACCTTTGAGCGTCGGCGCGAGTTACAACCGAACAACCATCGAATTTGATGGTTGTAAAACGCTCTGACGTTTATGACTGAAATACTCTTACGTGATTGGATGATATTGGCGGCCATTATCTAAAATGTCATCTGATAGAAAGAGAGAGAAATAAAAATTCATGTGAAAGAGGGAGACAAAAGATTTGGTTGCTGCAACGCGTTCAACGCCTTTGAGCGAGTTAAAAAACAACCGGACAACTACACCCAGAGGCGCTGAACGCGCCTCTGAATGACAAATTGACAACCAACCGATGACGGCTCAGCGCTCAGGTGCAAGTCAAACAAAATGGCGGCCGGCGTACTTCTAATTTCGTTCAGAAAAATATTAATTTATAATATTTTGCAAAAAAATATTATTAATTTTGAATAATATTTTAATCATCCTACCTACGAGTATTTTACAATGCTATTAAAAAATCGTCAAATGTTATTAACACCTGGCAGTGTTGAAAGCTCCGTAAAATAATGAAACCGTCAAGTAGTAATAACTTCATGTAAAATAAACATTTATCTAAAATCGATAATTCAAAATATTATCTTCAATAAAACGTAATTATTGAAGAGCACGAAGAATTTACTAACAGGTTTTCTGACAGAAATGGTTGTTTCTATTTCATGAATATTTTTTTAAACTGGTCATACCTTTGTTTACAAAAATATTTTTGAATTAGAAATCCGACTTTAGGTACAGAGTTAATACATAAGTACGTAATAATATAAATAGCTAAAACATTCATTAAGCTTATCTTATATATTATCATGTGTGGGTGTGTGTCTGTGTATGTGTGTTTGTGACTCTCTCTCTCTCGCTGTTGTCAGTGTGTTGTCTGTCTGGCGTGTGTCTGTCTGTCTGTCTCTGCCTGTGTGTTGTCTGTCTGTATGTCTGCCTGTGTTTCTGTTTGTCAATGTCAATGTTGTCTGTGTTGTATGACACAGATTGTCTGTAGTCTGTCTGTACACAGACAGACAGACTGACTGTCTGTCTGTCTGTGTCTGTCTTTCGGTCCGTCCGTCTGTGTTATCTGTCTATCTCTCTGTGCTGTATGTCTGTCTGTCTGTATCGTAGACTTAGAGAGTTGATTTCTCCACAGCTTCAAGTCATTTCATATCTTAGTATTTGGTATCAATTTCAACTTTATACGTTCCTAAGAAATAGGTCATGACAGACAGACAGACGGACAAACGAGTGATCCTATAAGAGTTCCTTTTTTCCTTTGAGATACGGAAGCCCAAAAATGTGTCATTAAAAACTCAATGCGATGAGATCGCTTGACACGAGTATCTTTATATCTTTCAAGGGTTCTGTAGTTCTACACGGAATCCTTATAGTTTCAGCCGGTATTTCACACCGGAACAGTTGGTCCAACTATATCAAGCACAAGTTCGATCTTGTATGGAGTACTGCTGCCACTTGTGGGATGGGTCTGCCAAATAACAACTAGCGGCTCTTGCTTCTATAGATAAACGTGCCAAGACCCTCATTGGTGACACCGAGTTAACAGGGGACAAGCTGCAGAGCCCCGCACATCGGCGCAAGGTGGCATGTTTGTCGGTTTTTTACAGGATATATCACGGAGAGTGTGCGTTGGAATTACATGAAATAATTCTACCTTCTCCTTTCCATCTCATGGGCGGTTAGGGTTCAACTTTTTGTCTTTGATATTCCAGTTTCTTGTTACGAAACGATGTGCTTCTTTATTCATATGGCGAACGGCAAGGGAGTGGAACTCTTTGCCCCCAGATTTGTTCCCCATACAATATAACTTGGAGCTTTTCAAGACGAGAGTGAATAGATACCTACCGGGTAAGTGTGTCCCATCTTCGGCCACATCTTCACTTCCCATCAGGCCAAATGCTTACCCAGCATTCATAAAAAAATCATTCTGTCCGTCCGTCCGACCTATGGCTAACTTCTACAATTATGAACAGAATTGCATGAAATTTGGTACAGTTAATTTTAAGGGTGGCTCATACAAGTGAAGTGGGGTGATTTTTTTTCACATTTAACCCAATGGTGTCGGTATCATCGAATAGATCTATTAAAATGGCAAAGGCAAGGCAAAGGTTTCCTACACGACTAACTTCGACGGAGTTAATTGTTGATCCGACCGGAGCCACATTAGTATGAAAAAAAATATATTGGATCAATAAAAAGCCCCCGAATGAACTTACTTTCTCGGATCAAAAATGTGCTTGCGTGACAGCACGCATGAGCAACAATGGTGATCAATACAATTATCACAAACTTGTTTAAATTAGTATTTATATTATTCTTTTTGACACACGAATGGTATTTGTTTTTGTATTGACGAAATCGGACCATTAGTAACCGAGATATTGAGTTTCAAAGTTAGACCCGTGCAGGCGGTTAAAGCCGCGTGCCGAGAATACGCGTGACGTCATATGTTTTATCGTGCGTGCTTGTTGTTCGCGGCGCCTCAGTCCATCAGGCTACGGTGTGAGTTATTAAGTTGTTTTATTTGTGTATTTAGGTGAAATGTGTTTTAATATATAACATTGTGATATTGTATAGGCCAATCGCAAAATCGCGTCGCGCGGTACAAAACAAACTGGCATCGCCTTAAAAAAATTACCTACAAGTTTTATTTTATTCATAAGAAATATAGTATCGATTTATAAATATACAAATAATACAACAGTTTAAGCAAAGGTTGAAAAATATTTTGGTATAAAAATTACGTTTAAACGATGGAGAACTTCTTACATAATCTGACTTGTTTCGACGCCTTTTCGTTAGAAAATTTGATTAGATTAAGAATTTATTTCTTTACTTAGGAGCCATATAAACAAAATATATTTTTATATTGTTGAAGTGAAGGATATTGTGTTACGTAAAATAAATATTTTGATAGTTCATATTAAACAGAATCTGTAAATTAGAGTTTCCAAATCAGGTCCGCGTGAGTTTTTGTCTAAAACATGCTCCGGGAAAATAACTATGACTAAGTTCCGAAAAAAATAATCTTAAAACCACTTTATTGTTATTGTAGATAAGAATATGATCTAATTTTATCAAGTAAATGTTATTTATTTCGACCAACGATAGATATACAATTTAAACTATTAAAAACCATATTCTGCGCGTTTTTTTCTTTTAGGCCTCTTAAAAAATGTAAACTCAATACCATTTATGTTATGTGATAAGTATGTGTATACTACTATATCAAAATATGTTATTATATAATACATTAGCAATGTATTACGTAAACTGATACCTTTTCCATAAATAAATATACTAACTTATCTACATCATCAGTTGCGAAATCATCTGTTGGTCCCAGGTCTCTTCAATATAATAGTTGTGAATGAATGTTATTTACAAACTTTTCAGCGTTTTTTTTAAGTCGGGGTCTATTTGTTCATATTTTCTATTTTAGAAGTGAAATATAAATAAAATATAGACTTATTTTAAGCGGTTTTTTTTACATAAAGTATAAAATGTGATATCAAAATCATAAGAAGGCATTTTGGTGCAACCAGCTGTTGGTATATCTTGAGTTTTGCGTGCGCCATAAAGTAATATCTATTTGAAATTCACGGCCCTCTGTATATACATATTACTTTGTGTATGTACCTATATAAAGAGGACCAGCTTTCTACATCGGGCGGAAACAGGTTTTACTCACATAGACGCGCGCATACAATGATAAATAAAGATATTATTATTATTATCTCGGTGCAGTTAGGAATGAAGGATTCAAGCAAGTTTTGTGTTAGCGCGCGAATAACATATCGATCCATAATGTTGCTATCTCACGCTGCCAAAATATTCGAGCGACTGCTGCTGAAGAGGATCCGCCGTTCACCCCACCGAAGAAGCATATCGGATTTCACAGCGGCCACTTCACTACGATCCAGCTGGCGCGTGTACTCCATCACCTCGCGGCCGCAATCTTGTGGCATCCCGGTCTCCTCTACAAGCTGGCCGCCACTAGCATCCGCCCGCACACATGGGACTGCTGGCGTCATTTCTCAAGGGTCGGAGATTCGTGGTCTTGGTCAAGGAAGCCACCTTCCAGTCACGCCCCATACTCGCAGGTGTAACCAAAAAATCGGCACTGCCCATTCAAATAAACAAATAAAAAATCTTTTTCCATCGCCTCAAATTTTTCGTCCATCTAGCTAGGGTAAGTGTACCGGTTCGCCTGCCAGCACCCCTCTTCGGCCATTTCACGAATTATTTTGATTAATACCTAGTTAAATTTAAGGAAAGTCCTATTAAAATTTCACACCATTTGATCTAGGCAAACTTCATGTTAGACACGTTGAGAGCACACCTCTTAAGTGTATCAATGTGCTCTTAGTCGCCATTTGAAAATCAGCAGGGCGGAAATGCGACAAATTTAAGGAAAAAAATAGCAAGTAGTTCTGTGGTAAGTTTTGAAAGTGCTATTAGTTATTTCATGCTGAAATTTCGATGTATTAATACTACTCTAGTTTAATATTCAATATCCAAATAAATCTAAAATGACATAGTTTTTAATATTTAATGTCCGCAAAATAGGTACCTATCTAGAAATGCATTTTGTTTGGTTTTCGGCATGGGAGTCGAAAATACGATTATTAATGGACTTATTTCATAGTGACAGGCAGAATTATAGTTGGATATCTTGTCTACTATTGACTTCCCAATATCATTCCTATTTTCCAACTATTAAGTTAAGATTATTCGATTTAGGTTTTAAAACGCGATTTACTACCCTAAATCGAATAATTTTACAAAAATTTTCAGAAAAATGCCTACGATCTGAAAAAAAAGTTTCCCTTGCATCGTCATTTCATATAACCACACAGTGAATTTTTTAATATTACAATATTAGGTATTTTTAATACCTAAACTATCATTCCATTTAATCAGCTACGCCACTATCTTGTACACCCTGTATACCAATAGTATAATTTCGATAGTAAGTCCCACTAGATATTCGCGTATTTGGAACTTGTGGTCAGCACAGTCAAAAATAATGTACTAATATTTCAGAGAAAGAGAGTAAGGTGATATTTAAGGACGACCTTGAAGAGTTTAACCAGGAGGAGGAAGAGGACCCCTTCTCGGAGTCTGGGGACGATTGGGAGCCGAAGCTAAATGTAGAATATCTCAAGAAAATATCTAAGGCCCAGTCCAAAAATGGTTATTGCTGGTTCAACCCCGACGATTGTTATTTGGACGACTGAGACACGTTGCTTCCGTTTATTAAGGCCAATGTTGCGTACAAATATTAATTTTGAATATTTTGTTGTACGTACTACGTTTCACTAGTGGCAATTATTCAAAAATCTTTATTAACACAGAGACACAAGTACAAAATTGTAATTGGACGAGATTGTAACGTGTAACAAAATTGTCTTATGGACAAAACAATTTCCAAGGCTTAGTTTTTGTTAGGCTTAGCTATCTGTGCAATTATGTGGCTTTTTGGAGCGCAATTATTTTCAAGCATTCCTGTAACATTTGACCTATGGTAGTACTTAGATTTACTAGAAACCAATGTATTTGAAATTGTATTTTTTAGGTAAGTGCATGTGACAAATGTATACCTACTGATAAATATTTTTGATAACAGAACATTGACATTAAAAGATGTAGAATTTGTGTTTAATATGTCTAAGTCGCTTTCTAATTGTTCTGTGCGACAGCGATGCTACATACATGCGCCATGCGCACATACACACGTACGGACTCACGCCACATGCTCGCTGTGTTTTATTCTAGTGCTATAGTTTGTCATTATTAGTTTTGTAAAATCGTCTTTTGGATTTTTGTGTGGCTCGGTGATCTCACCAGTCGCAACATTGTTATTACGACATACAAATAAGTGATGTTGCTATAGAGCAAATAAAGTCTTAACGATTTATTTTCAAACACTGCCATTTTTATTTACGTGTCGCAAGTACGTACTTTCATGAATATTTATCTTGATGCGAGGCATCCACTTTTTACCTTTTTCTACAACAAAGAGCAGACCACGTATCTGATGGTAACTAGCCAGGTTCATATGCGAGTCCTTAGCGTTTGGGAAAACTCGAGGCTATGTCGCAATCTCCGCTGCTACTGATGGCGGAGTGTTACCCAGTGATCATGGTTTTCCGACTGAAACCCAGCTTTGCCCCCTCACATACGCCTTGGCGCGACCACGTCTATACCGCCGCATCCTCCCCATCAATACGAGAGAGGATGCGCGTCGCTATCTGACAGGTCGTGGTTCATCGAAAACTTCCGCGACCTCGTCGGCGTCTACTCGCCTATGTCGAACCTCTCTCTCTCACTCACGTACAACCCATATACCAAGCCAAGTTGTGTAACAACACTAGATGGAGGTACCCACGCAGACGAGTCCTCTAGCATTATCTTCGTAACTAGGAGCGACACTGTACGACGCGCACTCGATATATCGCTTTGCGACACTAATGGCCAATTGCACTAACCTTGTCTTACCTGAGGATGATCTTAAGTGGCATATATGCTGTCACATTCTTTTCATTAAAGACAAGACGTGCAGTATTCTTCTTAGCTAAGACAAAATTATTTAAATTGGCCATGAAAGCCTCACGACATCGTTAAGGAGCTCCACACACAGAGGCGGCAAGCGGGACGGTAGCGGAGCGGGATTTTTTGTAATGTTCGTGTTGTTATGGACCATGCCATACAGAAACCAGAAACGACGCGGCGCAAGTAAATCGCTTACCGCAGTTCCGCTACCGTCCCCCTTCTATCTGTGTGTGGAGCGCTTAAAACATACACGAATGATGAATCAGTGGCATCGTGTTTGTTAAAAATAAATAACGGATCGCAGGAGCGCGTTCAGAGCCTCTGAGTGTCCGAGGTCTGGGAACGCATTGCAGCTACCAAATCTTTTATCTTCCTCTTTCACATGAATTTTTATTTCTCCCCTTTCTATCAGATGACATTTTAAGGTATGGCCCGAAATATCATCCAATCACGTAAGAGTATTTGAGTAATAAACGTCAGTGCGTTTTACAACCATCAAATTCGATGGTTGTTCGGTTGTAACTCGCTCTGACACTCTTAAGGTCTTGAACGGGCCGGTTGTTTTACCCGGGCGTCACGTTCGAAGGCATTGATCGGGGTTAGAGCGAAAAGTTGTACTTCGCGCGAAGGCTCTGAACGCGCTCCTGTAGTAACCGATCCATGAGAATGCGGCTTTATGTGTGCGTTCACACCATGAAGCATTAAGACAAGGAGTCCAATCTCCATAAGGTTTATCATATTATGAAGAATTCGGTTACAAAATTAGAGCTATAGTTAGAATATATTTCGCTAATGTAGTTTGGAATAAAATAGGTACATACATCGCAGCCATTAACGCCCACCCCCAGAAATATTATCGACAGATATCGATGCCTCTGCGCACCTAAAATTTTTTTTAAAATAAGGGCCAATTTTGATACAGCGATTAGATTCCTGGTTGTTATTCATTCTTCATGTTTCACACCAAAGGTTTGGTCAGCCAGCAGCCGCCGACTGAGCTACCTCACTGTTAGCTTCACTGTGAAATTGCTATTTACTCCATTTTACGTCCATCCTACATTGTAGCATAGGTGCCTACAGTACCGCAGACAATTGGGCGGTGGCGTGAAGATATTTAGGATATTTTCGTTAAAGATGTCATATTTTATAATTTCAAAGGTGTATGTGAAGTCGACCAATCCGCTCTGGACCAGCGTGGTTGATTCTAACTTAGGGTAGGCTCATAAGCCCCTCGATGAGGCCGTATATTAGCTGTGATGATGATGTTTTTTTAACATACATCAGGGTTGCCCTTCGCCTTTATCTCACCTGATGGTACGAGGGGAGGTTCAAAAGTTCGTGGAATGAAAGGGTTTAAAATAAAATGAAACAAATCTATTTTTCCTTTTCAATATAATCACCCTTAGGCTCCCCAGCAGCTCCTCCGTCCGTCACAAGACAGGGGGAAGGGGACAACAGCCAGGCCTTATTCCCGCTGACCCCCTGCCTGTGACATGTCCGTTGCCGGACTCTCCACCTGGCTCAGCTACTTTGTGGAGCGGCACAGAATTGCGCCGCTCTATACCCCGGTTGGTTTTTTTATTGTGGTTGTCTTCCACGCGGTCCGACGCTCAGTGCGCCGAACCCCCGGCCCGCTCAGTGCGGGTAACGGGTTGCCCGACGGCATACCCCACTGGATCCACCACCGCTCGCCGCGCGGTGAGCCGAAGCTCAGGGAATATGCCCAGAAGGTGCAAAGCACCATGGCGATAAGAATCGCCTCACCTCTGCCACCAACAAAGGTATACGCCGAAATCGGCTTCCAGCGAAAGCCACACCTCTTCTTAAGACAAGAAGAGGGGACTTCGCCCTTCTCCGCATAAAGCGGGTGGCCTCACGAAGTGGCCCGCCAGGTTGAACCCGGCCATCCCACGCCTCCCCTCCATGGGGGTCCTCTCGTCAGACTATTAGCCCGCGGCAGAGAATCTGCCGGGTTGCCCAGGGTGCACCACAAGGTGGTTGTCTGACATCGCACCCCGTCGGAAAATTGCCTTTCCCTTAAGTCTTTTTTAAATTGGGGAACAAATAAAATCACTTGGGGCAAAATCAGGATTGTCGGATGGGTGGACTAGTATTTTTAAAAAATTTATTTAACTATTTGCATACACGTTACTAAACTACATATACGCCAAACTACAGAGTAGTTTGTTGGCTTTGCGCTCTTGGTTTCTATTAATCCTTAACATATACGCACTTATACAGGGTGTCTCAGAAACAGTGGATAAACCTTTAACTGTTGATAGGTTTCGTCGAGACCTCTCTAATCTCAAATTTTGACTTTAGTAAAAATATCTCGGTTTTCAAGATATTTGATATTTTATGATTTTTTAAAAAATGCCACTTTTGGTTGGTTTTTAATGTGCCATTTTTACAAATACGGACTTTTTTTGATTCAGGTTTTTTTAGCTTCTAACGGAATAGTTCAGCTATCAATAACAGTGGTTAAAATTGAGCTAGCTAATCACGAAGAGCTTGGAAAAAACAAGAGCACGAAGAAATTATTTAAATCAACACTTCCCACAAAGGTGGATAGGCCGGCTCGGCCCTATTTTATGGCCGCCCAGATCGCCGGATCTAAATCCCTTGGATTTTTTTTATTGGGGATGTCTGAAAGACCTTGTCTACGCGAGGCCAGTATCCTCAATAACAGAGTTGCGTACTCGCATACAAAATGCAGCTGCACACATAAAAACGTCTGGTTACACGCGCTGCATCAAACTTTCTTTTATAAAAAGATGTAGGGCGTGTATCAGAGCGCAAGGACGCCAATTCGAACATTTATTGTAAATTTAATAAAAAATTAAAATTTCATGTTGTTTTATTTCAAATTCTTTATTCAAACTAAGAATTAATAACTATTCCGAAAAAAATCTTTTTAAAATTTCATACCATTTGCTATTCAAGCAGTAATAAAATTTAAGAGACACATTAAGCATAGGTTATCATACCTTTTTTGAAATTAGAATAACTAAACATTTTTTAAAGATAATGGGCAGGATGAGCGTCATACATTTTTTTTACATGGTAGCAGACCAAACACGAAGAAAAATAATTTCTTGTTTAATTTTTTTTGGAACATTGTTTTTTCCAAGCACTTCGTGATTAGCTAGCTCAATTTTAACCACTGTTATTGATAGCTGAACTATTCCGTTAGAAGCTAAAAAAAACTGAATCAGAAAAAGTCCGTATTTGTAAAAATGGCACATTAAAAACCAACCAAAGTGGCATTTTTTAAAAAAATCATAAACTATCAAATATCTTGAAAACCGAGATATTTTTACTAAAGTCAAAATTTGAGATTAGAGAGGTCTCGACGAAACCTATCAACAGTTAAAGGTTTATCCATTGTTTCTGAGACACCCTGTATACAATAATATAATACTTATTCTGTAAAACATGACTCATAATATTTAATTACTTTTTTTTACTCTCTAATCATAAATGATTTTACATTAATAATGTTTCCAAATATTTCGAAGCCATGCGTGTGCAGAGCAGCCATTGCATCTGCTCTTGTGAACCGGCGCGTTGTCTTGCAAGAGCAACACACCCTTGTTCAATTTTCCTCGACGTTTTTCTTTGATGGCATCCTTTAATTTTTCTAGTATTGTTGCGTAGTATTATCCGCTAATGGTCCTTCGCTTTTCTTTGTAATCAATCAGTATTATCCCCTTGCAATCCCAAAAACAGTAGCCATCAACTTTCCAGCCGACTCCGACACTTTGAATCTCTTTGGCAGTGGTGTCCCCTTTTTATGCCATAGCATGCACTTTTGTTTGGACTCAAGCTCAAAGTGATGAACCTATGTTTCATCTCTGGTAACAATCCGCTCCAAAATCTGTGCAGGTTCGTCTCCACATAACTCCAAAAATTGTTTTGACGCATCGACATGCTACTGTTTCTGAAGCGGCGTGAGCATTCTCGTGTATGTGTCTCATAGCATTCGCAAAATGGTTTTATCTGATCCAGATAACTGTTTTTTCTTCGAACGGGTGTCCTCCAGTAAATTTTTTTCCACTTTTTCGACGATGTCTGATGTGGCTTCAACTGGCTTTCCTGAGCATGGGTCGTCTTCAATCGACTCCTGACCATGTTTAAAAAGACTATGCCACTTGTATTGATTTACTAGAGCACTGTACCCCATAAATGGTTTCAATTTCTAGAGCACTGTACCCCATAAATGGTTTCAATTTCATTAAAAATGGTCTGAGCGTTCTTTTTCCTTGCTTGGTAAGAAATTTTATCACAGGCGAGTGTTCGTAAACGAATGACGGAATAGGGCTGAAACTCAATTTATAACTAGTTTTCCGCTCGAGACTTCGCCCGCGTTATTTTTGTTTTCCCGTGGGATTTTTTTCCCCGTAGGAAAATTACCCTATGTCCTTCCCCTGGTCTCGAACTATCCCTATACCAACTTTCATCAAAATCGGTTCAGTAGTTTCAAAGCCTATTCAATACAAACAAACAATCAAATATTTCCTCTTTATAATATTAGTATAGTATAGAGATTAGTCCCCAATTAGTATGACACTAAGCAAGTGCCCCTATCCCCACTCCATCCCCTCCATTCCACGAATTTTTTGACCTCTCCTCGTTAGTGACGATAAGGCCGAAGATGGGAGCTACCTTCACCTGGACTCATCATCTGAGGCACTGACTACCTTACCTCTAAGTGTTGAAATTTAACAAAGTCATTAACATTGTTATTATGGTGACGAATTTAGGTAACACGATGGTAGTTAGTCATGCGGGCTCAGAAGCCCTGCCAACGAGCAAACCAAACTGAGGGAGACTGTACCAGGGTCGTTTGCTTGGGTACCTCCGTCTTACCTATTTCTGACGTAAAGCAGCAGTGCTTTGCTTGCATTACTGTCTTCCGGTTTGAAGGGTAAGCTATGGCAGTGAAATTACTGGGTTCCGTGACTTTACATCTGATGTCACAAGTTGGCAACGTACACTGGCTCTTGTGGGGGTTGCAGTTTTGTTGCGAATCTAATTGTATCCACGATTTGAGCAAATAAACATTTTGATTATGATTAATCTCACAGGAGCCACATGTATTGTAGGTGACTGTTACCATTTACCAATCTTACCATTAGATGGGCTGGATGCTTGTTTGCCAACGTATCGCAATAAAAAAAAATACTTCTGCCTTGATGGGGGATTGGACCTCGGACCTTGAGACTAATAGACGGAGGCAGTTAAATTTGACTTTGCTTAGTGTTCTGGTTTCCATAATAGAGCCTACGCGCCGGTAGATTTCGTCAGATAGATGGCGACCAGCATTACGGTATGGGGGGGGGGGCTGTCGCGTCCTAATAATAATAATAATAATGTCCTCCTGACCGATATTCGGTCACGGCGGCCAATTTCAACAGAGACTAGCCATCTGCGCAGGAGATATTATAAGTGTACAAGTGACTGCGTAAACGCAAGTCCTGCGGAGGCATTATCTCGCAGGTGGCCGTGGTGCAAGCGCGGCTTCTGGGAACTTATACTGACCGAGTTAATAAATTTTAAACTGAAAGCAAAAACTTTAAGTGACAACCATAGGTCAACTGACTGTGGAATAAACACAAAAGAAATGTATGAATGTGAGGAAATAAGATGCCCTACAGTCGACACTTAGAATCAAATAATATTAGATATATTAAGTATGAAAATATATTGGATTGATTAGCCCCAATATTTTTATTTCTACTTCTGGATCAACACTTATTCGATGTTCCGTTTGCATCTTGTATAAATCTAGCGACCCGCCCCTGCTTTGCACGTGTAGTAGTTTTATATAAAAAGCCATGCTGGCGATGCTGCGGGCGGCCCGATACTTTTTAACAATTTTTCTTTGTTTTTGCATTTCTTAACAAGGGTAAAAGTGCGTTCATAAATTTTTTAAATGTAAGTTTTACTTGTTAGGCTTCGGTGTTGAAAATATGATTGTAGGTCCTACTTTTTGTTTTAATCTTGCTCTGCGACACGCTTATTTCTCCGCTGTCTTTCCGCAGGAAATATGTAAGTATGAAAATTTAAAATGACATTACGATGTAGCTATTTTCTCAAAACAAAGTTTTTGTTCAGTGGGCTATTTGTTCCGCACTCAGAACAACAACTATATTGTTCTGAGCTTCCGCAGGTGAATTAAAAATTAAGCGTGTGGCTTTTGTGTAAGGAGTCCGATATTCCATGACTATGTGGTCTATGACAGAGTCAATCACTAATCACTTGAACATGACATAACTATTATGGGGTTTAAAAAATGAATAGATTTATTTTTTACCGCCGCCGACAAATAGATATTGAAAGGTTCGATTAAAGACAGGAAAGTTTGGCAAGGGTGAAGGAAAGGGTGCGCAATGTCCGCGGGACTTAGAAAAATTTTGGGATGTTGCGTTGCTATTATATTGACACTTTTTTCAGGTCCGTGTATGACACCTACTTTTTATGGTTGTGGGTATCCATGTTGTATCAGGTCCGTGGTTGTATCATAGCGAATAGCTAAAAATAAACACTTTATTCTTGTCCAAAATCTTGATAAATGAAATCATCAAGATTTGTAAGTTTTATATTCATTCATAGATTCATTTATAAACTTTGTAGTATTCATGACATCATTAATTATTTTATTCTACTTGCAACCATAAATGAAGACAAAAGGAAGATTCCCTCCACCGTGCCTCCACCTTACCGTCTTCTTTTGTTAATCACAATGTGTTGTGTTGTGACCTCAGAAGAATTGTTCTGAGTTGTGACCATTGACACAGGCACAGTTTAAATACGTAACTCAATGGCTGTGATGTTGTTACAACAATTCTGCTAGGTCTTTGTGTCTCTGGCTGGCTAGTTTGATTGATAAGTCCATATGAAGTCCATGCTATAGCACAGTCAGAACACAAACTAATACATAAGTGAGCAAGTTCAGAACAATAACGAAAGCAATATTAGACTGCTGTGTTTTAACCGATCATGTGTTTGGGTATGTTTATATAATATTTTTAGACTGTAAAAGCTTTTGTAGATACTACTTTGGGTTGGTTTAGAACCTGAAAACCGGCAAACACATTAGGTGCAATAACACACACTTTTTGAACTAAATTGGTGATTTTGAGTATGGATGGAGTTTGATTTCGAGATTACGAGGTTGTTTAAATTTAATAACTATTACTTATAACTTACAATACTTATACCTACCTACTGGCGCAATACCTATAAATTAGTAATGTTTGACAATTGCGTTTAGTTTCACCACTAAAATAGGGATTTATACAAACTTAGGTACCTAAAAACAAAAACTTACAAACGCATCCCATACCAAAAAACTAATAGAAAGAAATACCTACTCCCAGATAGCATTTAAACTTGCCACACTTGAGGCAAGTTTGAATCAAACTTTGTAGTTTCCCATCAACAAGGTTGCATGATGTTTGTTTTAAGCTTGCATGATGTTTGTTTTTTCAATAATGCAATGTACATGATACAATATTGCCCCAACAAACTAGTCGCTTTTTAAAGTTTGTTGGGGCAATATTATATGTACATTGCAACATTGTATACTGCCGGAAAAAACAAAAATCATGCAGGTTTGTCAATGGGAATCTAGAAAGTTTAATTCAAACTTGCATTTTGTTCCTACCTAAGTTTTCATTGCGGCACTAAAATAAACGTTTCGATCATTTTTTCTCAGCTGCGACCTACTTTGGTGGGTATGTTTCAATAATGTGCAAATAACGTTCTCAATAAAAATCGAAATTGGGTAGTCTGATATTTGATCTCGACAGACGGACAGGCAACGAAGAAATCCGATACCAGTAGGGTTATAGCACGAACATTTGCGTCAAAGTATTCGTATTGTCATCATGAACTATTTGTATGAGAATTGTACGAACAGCCAGGGGGGTATCACTCCGCAGTTTAGGTACGTTTGGCCGGCGCACCGGCCGGGCCGGTGTATGGCAAAGGTTGCCGCTCGGCTCGCACGCTGGCCGCGTCGCACGTAATAATTTAGATTTTTCTCGGTAATTTCTGTAACGAGAACTGCATATCGGTGATTGGGAACGCTGCCCAAAACACGATATGATAGAGCAGTTTATCGCAGTGAATTGTCAAAATGTCAGTTTACCGCAATAAATCGCTTTATCAGCGTTTTGGTGGACGTGCTACGACCCTCATCTGACGTGCAGTCAGATAAGGGTCGTAAGAGTAGGTAAATTTTCATACCTACCTAAACTTGGCTTTTCTTCGAGAGTGATCCTTCTGTACTTTAGTACTATTATTTATTCTGTGGTACAGCGCTCCTACAGGACGTACTTTTTTATTCTTTATTATTATTTTGGGGCTTTTAACCACATGGTAATGTCAGCCCCATTGTATCTTCTTAACATATAACTTAAAAAAATACCATCTAAAGAGCTAAGGAACATAACTTTTTAGCCGTATTTAGGGTTTGACAGAATGGCCTCCTGTACCTATTATACCAACATCGTTTTGATTTAATTTTAAAAGTGCCCTTTTTCATCTCAGGACGTACTTAAAATTAAAATTCTCATACTGATAAATATCTCACGATGACGATTCAAATACTTTGAGGCAAATGTTTGTGGTAGCCCTACAGTTCAATTTTGCCTTTTCAGGTGCGAACAGCCCATTCTTAAATAAGCTACATAGCAGTAGGTAACTGATTTTTCTATCTACATTTCCATAATAGTAAATTTGAAAACAAGAAAGGAAGAAGAACGACAAAGAACAGGTAATTTGAAAACGTTTCCTCTAAAAGCCATTTTTGTGCATCGATATTTATACAAGTACCCACCAATTTCAGAATCTAGAATATCTAATCTGTAAATTTTACCACGAACACCATGTCATCATAAAATATATTTTGTTGTGTTGCTGTAAGTGTCTGCCGTAACTCTGTGCGTCTATTTAAATCTGCTGCGGGTCTGTTACCGCGGTGGATCCCTGTCTCCTGCCCCTTAACTATGTCCATTTACAGTGAAGAACCATAAATGCGCCAAACACTAAACCTTGTCTATTATCGTTGCAGAGGAGGTAGCTCCCATTATGTACACATTGGACTCCCTTGGAGTGGTCTGTGCTATCATCGAGCTTGCGGCCCCGTGGCGTATGGAGACGCCGCCGTCGCCGCCGACGCCACCGCCGCCACCGCCGCCACTGCCGCCGCCACCGCAGCCCGTATCACTTCCTAAAAGTGACACCGACAAAGCCGCCGAAACCAGTGGTTCGGTCACGAAGCAGTCACACGCAGTCGCAGAACGCCAGCGCTGCACCGGGGCCAAGAAACGTTTCGAGAAGCTGAGAAAACTCGTGCCTGCGACCAAAGACAAAGTGTTCGCCTCAGAAGTCCACATCCTGCGCAAGGCTGCGGCCTACTGTACCAAACTGACTACAGAAGACAAGGAGCGGGAGCTCCTCAAAGAGCGGCAGCACAAGATGATCGACACGCTCCGGACACTCCTCTCAGAAATGTACCGGTGGCCAGCATATAAAAAAAGTAAGTATCATCTACTTTATATTATAAACCTTTACAGCGTCGATGGCGTACTGCGTAAGGCCGTCGCCTTCCAATCGGGAGGTAGCGCTTCGAACCCCGCCACGTACAGTAAGCTCCCATTCAAACTATACATTTACACTACGAAAACCACCACTATTACGAGCGGCATAACAACGGTCCAAAGGTCAAACAGTATCGCTTAATAAGGAGCTTACTGTACCAATGTGTTTTTAAATTTAGAAATTTATATGTACGTTTATTCGACGCATTTACGGTGAAGGAAAACATCGTAAGGAAACCTGCACACGCCTATGAAGAAAGAATTTCTTTACAGGTTGTGTGTGAAGTCGACCAACCCGCACTTGGCCAGCGTGGTTGACTAAGGCCTAATCGCCCTAGTTTAGGGTAGGCTCGGGCCCCTCGGTGGGGCCGATGATGATGATTAAACCTTATCTTTCGTTCCTTCATTAGTCTCGATAAACTCAAAGCGGCTTGACCGATTTGAATATATATTTTTTGATGTGAAACATCTATAGGCGTGCCGTAACGGCAAACGGCATGACGGCATGCTCTGATTCCACGCTACACTACACCGCTCCAAACTCCCAAATATATTGATGACACTACACTTTCTTTAATTCACTCCATATTTCGTTATATTAGGTATTTATCAATTATACATTCCAATATTAATATAGATGTTTCACTTCACATCTGCTGGGCGTCCCACGATCGGCCAACTTTTTTTTCGCTTAAAATACAAGGGTAGGTAGTTTAAAATTAAAAACAATAGGGAAAATGTAAAAGCTAAAAATAATAATAGTAATTTTGTATGGAAAATGTAGGTAAACTTCGTGATTGTTTATTTAGATCTTGTCACTTGTCAAGGGGATTGGAAATTTACCGAAACAGCTGTGCTAAATAGCTAATTGAATAAATTAAAACAAGAAAAGAAATCACCTTGCGCAGGATTCGCCTGTGACTTCAACGTACCGTGTTGGCGCCTGGACTGATTGGGACTAAAGCTTGATCCACACATTTCTGTGCTATGCCCGGGACGTGGGCGGGACGTGTTCCGTCAGTGGCTTGAAAAAATATAATTGCGAACATTTTAAGCCGGGGTCCCACGGTGCGCGATCTTGCGGATTTGATCACGCACAGCCGACAACTACGGACGGCCATGCACCGCGCACCAGCGCGCACAGGGCCCTTCCAACGGTGCGTGTCCATCCGCGGCCCAAAGCTATTTTGTGTCATTTCAAAATGTATAGTGAAAGAGGACGTATCGCTGCAGTTGCGGCGCTCGTGGTGTTTTTATCAGTAATCGTACGTGCTCTAAAAACAACAAAAAAAATGAAATCTAGAATCAGGTTATTTATCCACTCCATTATCGCAAATCATTACTAGTCAAAACAAAAAATGTCACATTAATAAGTGAGCGCGCCGCGGCTCTCAGTAAAATCACAGTAAATGATAGTTACTTACTAGTAAAATTAACAGATTTTTTAACATGCTCGTCTGTGTTTATGCGGACGACCCTGCACGTGCACGTGACGCACTTTAGAAGTTACCGACTCGCCGCTGATCGGCCGCACCGCGACGGACGTGTCTGCGCTACCACGGACGATACCATTCCCACGGTGCGTTGGTGCGGGCTGGTGCGCGTCCATCCGCAGTATCGCGCACCGTGGGACCCCAACTTTATATGAACTCGTTCACACACGTCCGTGTGCGGGTCGGCGACGGAACTTCAGTGCCCGAACCGACACCGTGACGTGCGCCCGTCCACCGATATTACCAGTGCACGTCCGGGTTTTATTAAAAAAATGAATAACAAGTTATTAATAGAAGCGGTATGCATCTCTCTTTCGTATTAAACAAAGTCATATGCATATTGTTTTTCATAAATGGTACTTAAGGGATACAGATCGAAGTCGGTGGTTCCGACGTGACACGGTTTAACGGTCGTGCTACGGACACGGCCCGGGCACGTCCCTGTTGTGTGTGGATAGATCTTTATCAATGAATATTTACGAAATTCTAGTATAGGATAGGACGTGTACTGTAGTATAAATATATCGAATGAATGGTATAGCCTTAATTATTATAAGTTCATTTTATAGTTACAAGAAATTAAACGCACCTACTTCTGATATCACTTATAGATAGTAAGCAATAATGCCCTACAAAACCCCATTTGCAGACCAATGTTATCTACGTGCTCGTTAAACCTCTGAACTAATCGTTAGGTATTTTATTGTTGTAGACGAAGACGAGGATGAGGTGGTCGACGTAGTATCTGTTGACGAGTCCTGTTCCGGTCTTCAAAGCCTGTGCATGTCGGCGGGAGTACCATTACAAAACCCCGTCAACCGAAAGCGGCACTTAAAGAAGACGTCGCGACCAGCACCATCAGGCACTCGGTCGAGGCCGTCGGCCAAAAAATCCTCAGCAGCCGTCACACAACCGTCCGCCCTTAAAACCTTACTAATCAACGCAGCGTCGCCGCCACGGTCAGACAAGAAATCATCGCTGTCCGCCTCACCGTCGATGTCACTCGTCACGCAGACGCCGTCCGGTATACGGTCGTTGCTGTTGACACGTTCGGGGCCGTCGCGATCTCTCCTGTCTACGATTGCTCTGTCCAAGACGACCGAGACATCAGAGACGAAACCAGCACTGACCATCGCGGAATCTGAGACATCTGATACACGTCCGTTGTTTACCGTCACATGGTCGCAACCGCAATTTTCCAAGACGCGATCATTGCTAGCCGACACACGGTCGGAATCGCCCGTTAAACAATCGGAGCCGACCGCCACGTGGTCACTGTTGTCGGACGCACAGCAGACACCGCCCGTTACACTATCATTGCTTTCGGAACCACCGTCGGCGTCGTCAGCCGCAGAATTGAAACCGACGGTTAATCGACCATTGCTAATCAAACGGCCGGTGTCCCCAGCCACATGTTCGGAAACGTCGGTCAATCGATCATTGCTTACCCCGCGGTCGGTGTCGCCAGCCACGTGTTCGGAAACGTCGGTTAATGGATCTTTGCTTATTCCCGGATCGGTATCACCGACCACATATTCGGAAACGTCAGTTAATCGTTCATTGCTTATCCCGCGGTCGGTGTCGCCAGCCACGTGTCCGGAAACGTCGGTTAATGGATCTTTGCTTATTCCCGGATCGGTATCACCGACCACATATTTGGAAACGTCAGTTAATCGTTCATTGCTTATCCCGCGGTCGGTGTCGCCAGCCACGTGTCCGGAAACGTCGGATAATGGATCTTTGCTTATTCCCGCATCGGTATCACCGACCACATGTTCGGAAACGTCAGTTAATCGTTCATTGCTTATCCCGCGGTCGGTGTCGCCAGCCACGTGTCCGGAAACGTCGGTTAATGGATCTTTGCTTATTCCCGGATCGGTATCGCCGACCACATGTTCGGAAACGTCAGTTAATCGTTCATTGTTTATCCCGCGGTCGGTGTCGCCAGCCACGTGTCCAGAAACGTCGGTTAATGGATCTTTGCTTATTCCCGGATCGGTATCGCCGACCACATGTTCGGAAACGTCAGTTAATCGTTCATTGTTTATCCCGCGGTCGGTGTCGCCAGCCACGTGTCCGGAAACGTCGGTTAATGGATCTTTGCTTATTCCCGTATCGGTATCGCCGACCACATGTTCGGAAACGTCAGTTAATCGTTCATTGTTTATCCCGCGGTCGGTGTCGCCAGCCACGTGTCCGGAAACGTGGGTTAATGAATCTTTGCTTACTCTGCATCCGGTGTCATCAACCACATGGTCGGAAACGTCAGTTTATCGGTCATTGCTTATCCCGCGGTCAATGTCGCCAGCCACATGTTCGGAAACGTCGGGCAAACGATCATTACTTATTCCACTGTCGGTGTCGCCAGCCACGTGTTCGGAAACGTCAGTCAATCGTTCGTTACTTATTCCGCGGTCGATGTCGCCAGCCATAAGTTCGGAATCGTCGGTCAATCGTTCATTGCTTATCCCAGGGTCGGTGTCACTAGCCACATGTTCGGAAACGCAGGTCAAACTACCGTTACATAATACTCGGTCGACGGCGCCAGTCACGCGTTCGAAAACATTGGCCAATCGATCGTTGCTCATGCCACGTTCGGTGTCGCCAGTTGCAAATTCGAAAACGTCGGTAAAACGACCCCCGCGGTCTGTTTCGGCAGTTGTTCGTGTAAAAAGGTCGCGCAAACGATCATCGCTTACCTCACGGTGGATTTCTCACAAAGTAAGGTCGACGTCGCTCGTCACGCGCTCGGTTTCGCCCGCATCAAGACCACTATCTCCCAACTCGCGGTCCTTGTCTCCAAACTCACGGTCCGTGTCTGCCAACTCACGGTCCGCGTCCCTCATCTCACGGTCCGTCTCTGTCAATTCGCAGTCCGTGTCTTCCGACTCACGGTCTGTGTCGCCTGACTCATCGTTATTGCAGCCAAGCTCTTCGACTAGGGGTAGACCGTCGATGCGCCACCAGATCCGTTCTAACCGTATGCTCGTTTTGCACTCCACCCGGGAACGCATACGTCGCTACGGCCTCATGCAGCATTTCAATGATCTCAGAAGCTTGGTGCCCGCGATCGAGTATGACGCGCGGGCGTCCAAGGCGCGCATATTGCGCGAGGCCATACTCTTGTGCCGCAAGCTTCGGAAAGAAGACGAGCAGCGAATGTTCCTTTTGCGGAGGCAGAAAAAGCTGGTCGCTAAACTCGAGAGGCTTCATTCGCAGCTCTCGAAGAGTTAGCGTCCGATTGGTTGAACAAGATTTAGTTTCGATTCTGCCGTGGTTTATTAGTTCAATAATTAACCTCCTGGCCGACTTGTGAAGGTGTACTGGACTGGACGTCGTCGGTTGTTTATGCAAGTAGAGTACGTCTTCCATATCTTGATCATCAGGAGCATTGGCTAAGGACCATTTGCGGTCGGCATGACATAAAGATTAATCATAACTCTATTGACGCATTATACGATAGACATGTCAGCGATTTTGGCCGCTGTACCTATATTTTATTTTTTAAGTTATTTTATAAACAGTGTTTCAGTAACGTAAACACTACGAGACAAGCCAATTATAGAAACATACGTTGTTACAATTAGTTATTATAAAATATATCAGTAGGTAGTTAAAATTAATAATGAATTGATGTTTTAAGACGAAAAATGTGTTTTATATTCTTGTAGTGTTAAGGTGTACAATTACAATATCACTGTAGAAATATGTATATTTAAACATTTGGTTACCACCATATTAATAGACTTTGAGACAGTGGACTGGAGTTGTCTGTATTAAAAATAGATTCTAATAATAATTAATTATGATGTTTAGTTAATTAAGTTATTTTACACTATATCTGCACGAAAGAAGAAGAATGTTCTTATACTTGCGCATGAACAGGTAAGAAAGGTTGAATAAAGATCTTTTCTTGTAACACCACAGTTGCAAGATGTCAGATATGACATCTTGCAACTTGTCACAGTGCGTGGTAAATTCCAAAATACAAAACGTTTTGTTGATGATTTTAGAGTTCGTCTCGTAGTGAAAGATGTTCAATTTGACAGGCTAAAGTTAATGCATGCCCTCAGGAAGACAGACATCTAAGACGTCTTGTACATGGGAACTTATCACCTGAGAAATTTAGAAATACGTAGCTACGATAAAACATACATCATCATGATCGATTTAAAAGTGAGAAAATACGTAAAAATACTTAGGTTTTCATGTTCCGATAACGACCTGTTATCATAAATAAATATATAATAAACCTAAAATTATAAAAAAGCGCAGAAATATAGGGTAACATTAAACTGTGGCCGATGGTGTGTAGAAAACTATTTAGGAACTGGCTTAATTTTAATAATAAGTTTCATTAGAGAACTTAAAATAATGTTTTTTTATTTTTCTCGTGGGTGCAATATCTAAACCAGTGGTTCTTAACCGGTGGTCCGAAGTGGTTCGCGAAGCCATCCGAAAAATAATATTATAGATATAACTAACAAACCTTCATTTATATACTCCCTATTTGTTATACTAATGGGCGCCGGCAGGGGGTGTACATGGGGGTGCACTTGCAACTTCCTGTCAGTAAAGATAATACATCATACTGTACCTACATGTATAATTCTATATTTTATTCATTCATTATTATTTAATGATAAATAATAATGAATGATAATAATAATATTGTAATAAATTAAAATTTATATAGAATGATGACAGTACTCTGTAGGTATGCAATATTATATTTAATTTTATTTATTAAGTAATGATATTGGTAACCGATTATTTATTGTTAATTTAATTGTATTTTTATTTTTTTTAAATTTTATAAAAAAAATATTATAACTTTTAAATTATGGAACTTGAACCTGAAATAAAATGATTTTAATTTAATTTATATTGGAAAATAGTATGTGTAGATGCAGATGCACCTCCCTGAAAATAGTCCTAGCGGCGCCAATTGGTTATACTAGTCTAAAGTTGGTGGTCCATGGCTAGACAGATATTTAAAAAAGGTCCCTCGTCACAAAAAGGTTAAGAATAACTGATCTAAACAAATTGGTGTTACCATATACCCCCTCCGCAAATCCGCAGACTTAAATCCATGAAGAATAAAGGCAAGGCACATTCATAAGGCTTTATATGAGAACTTCTTCCAAAGAAAATTATTACAGAATTTTAGAGCTTTATGGAAATTGGGGCATGCGTTGCGTATTCATAAAGCAACGCTTCATCAGCTCGCCGCCCGACACGCGGCGCGAGCGTCGAAGGAGGCTGGCGTATCCACGCGAAGGAACACGCGAGTGCCTTAGATTTTTTTTAACAAAGACATAATGAGCTGATTTTCGGTCTATATTTCTCTTGTCTCTTCCTTTAATTAAGTATAAGTGGCTAATTGGCTATATTACCTTTTATTATTTAATTTGACAATCTTAATGATGCTCAATTATTATAAAAATTAACATTAATTCTTATACAAGGTTTATAGTCAATACCCTATGAAGCCGAAACCTTGGGTAGGTTATTAACATAGCCATATAAATGGTGTGGCATAGAGCTCATCGCGAAGTTATTAATATGCAAAATGAACAACGTTGGGGAGAGCAACGAGCCCTATGGGACACCAGCATTAATGGTTTTGGTCTCGGAGGATGGGCCATCGACAACGACTTTAATGCTCCGACCACCCAGAAAGCTGGTAATGAGTTAAGTTTGAGTTGGAAAGTATGGCTCCGTAAGTAAGACTAGTGTTTTACTGCTCACATCTCTGGGCAGGACGCCAAAATACCAACTTGAACCTTGACCCCCTGCAAAGACGGCCGGCTCGAATAATTGGTGACTCTGATCTGCTGGACTCATTACAGTCGCTGGAGTCACGGGAGACTTCGGATCTCTCTGTCTTCTATCGACTTTTTTGCTATATGTATTGGGCTCCGTCAAGCTGATAAGTTGATTTTAGACGCAAGTGTTCTTTTCTATGAGTTGATAAGGAAAACAACTTGACCAGTTGTGTTACCTGGAGACAATGCAAATTATTTTGTTAGTATTGTGGAAAATATACATCACATTTGGCAGGTTTTTTGTTAATTATTAGTTCATGCGTTTTTAAATATTTACTTGAATAAAATGTTTATATAAATAGATTTCAACGGTGAGTGTTTCGAGGAACTGTTCGACTTGGTACCAATGTCACCTTTTTATCACCATACCACTCGACACTACAGTACAGTTTAGCCCTACTACGTGGAAGCAGTATCGTCTAGCACGGTTCGTTTTCAGCGTTCATTCTTACCACGCACGGTCCTGTTTTGGAATGAATTTTCTGCTGCTGTATCGTATTTCCCGAGCGCCATAATATGTCCATTTTCAAGCGAGGTTTAAGAAGAGTAGTAGGAGGTATGTACTATCGAGGACACTGGCACCTTACCAGTCCTACGTCGAAAGTCGCTTGCACACTGCACGATGATAATCGCGTCAGACCACGCCCCGCTCAATTCATTCACCAATAGTAAAGCGTAAAGCAGACTGACAACAAGAGCGATTTCAATGAAACCAGATGTCTGTCTATGATTGGCCGTAGTAAATCGTAGTAAAAATACGTAGCCAATCAGGGATAGGTATGGGTCGTGTGGGCGTGTCCGATGCGATCCGCTTTCAAACGAATATTTCTACAAAGTGATAAGGCACGAGAGACCTCGATAGTACATTCAAAGTAGGTAGCGGCTTGGCTATGTCCCTGATCTTGGCTCAGACCATGGGTGGCGGTTACCACTTACCATCAGGTGGGCCGTCTGCTCGTCTGCCCTCTAAAGCAATAAAAAAATTATGGCGTCATTGAAAACTTGAAATTGTAAAATTTAATTTTCTAATAACTTTTATATGACTATGTTAACATGGGTAAGGTTCGGTTTGATAGGGTATTGATTAACCAAACACGGTGTATAGGTATTTATAATAGCTGACTCGGCCACGCGATGCTGTAGCTCAGTAGTGATAGTACGTTGGATCATTGGATCATGTCATACTAAACTTCCTAATGTAGTCTAAGTAGAATTAACAAATAAAGATCAAAAAGTTTTCATAAAGAACCTTGAAGAATCTCCTCTCTATTCTGTATCTCCTCTATACTGTGGATCTCCTAACTACTGACTGAAGGAGTTGTTACTGGTACTTTTGCTGATGACACTGCCATATTATCATCAGATGAATCTCCTGACATGGCTTCCCAGAAGCTTCAAAATAGTCTCAACGAGGTGTCGGACTGGTTCAGGGATTGGCGTATAAAGGCTAATGAGGGCTAATCTGTCCAGGTCACTTTTACTTATCGCAAAGGCATTTGTCCCCCGGTGTCTCTTAATGGAGTCCAGGTTCCGCAAGCTGATGACACAAAGTAGGTGTTTGGGTATGTACCTGGATAAGCGACTGACATAGAGAAAAGACATATTCACCAACCCAGATAGCATGCAAACTTGCCACACTTGAGGCAAGTTTGAATCAAACTTTCTAGTTTCCCATCAACAAGCTTGCATGATGTTTGTTTTTTCAAAAACGCTATGTACAGCCGGCTTCAAAAGTAGATAACCATTTTAGTACCATGTCACACCAACTATAAACAATGTAATATAGGTGTTACCATACTAAATAAAAGGAATAGTTGGTGTGCCATGGTACTAAATCTGCTAGAAATGCTTATCTACTTTTGAAGCCGGCTGTACATACAATATTGCCCCAACAAACTAGTCGCTTTTCAAAGTTTGTTGGGGCAATATTCTATGTACTTACATTGCAACATTATATGCCGCAAAAAAACAAAAATCATGCAAGTTTGTCAATGCAAAACTAGAACGTTTGATTCAAACTTACGAGTTAGCGTACCACTGGTTAGCGTATCAGCCCCCCTAGACAAGATGCCTTTCGATAATCGCAAACGCAATCGCTAAATGGATAATGTATGAGATTTGACAATTGCGCTCGAAAGCTAAACGAGGGCTTATGTCAAATCGCATACATTTTTCTTCTAGCGATTGCGTTAGCGATTATCGAAAGGCATCTTGTCTAGGTGGTCAGTCTTGCCGTTGCTATCTGGGAAAAGGATTGCAATGAGTCAACAGGTCCGTAAAATGTTTTGGATGTTCAGACAGGAGCCACAACTGTTCCTGGAAAATAAATTGCTACTGTATAAAAGCATAATTAAGCCACTCTGGACCTAAGGCATACAACTGTGGGGTACATCTGCCAATTGAAATATTGTGATTCTGCAAATATTCCAATCTAAAATGCTGAGAACTTGCTGAGAATGATAGCTGACGCACCATGGTATATAACCAATGATAGATTACACCAAGACCTGGAAATTAAAATAGTAAAGCAACAAATAGCAGACGCAGACAGCTTGACCAGATTGCAAATAAAATAGGCAAAAAAAAAAGAACCTTAGAGCATTTACTAATTGCTATATGTAAACTGTCAAGAACACTAAAGAAATCGAAACGCTAATCTACTGAAAGATCTTGAAAGATTACCCAATCTTACGAGTTGTGCCGATAAATTTACTCACACCGCCATCTGTTTGTAGCTTTATGGAACCATGTATGGAACTCGTAAATAATTAATTACAAACAATTTGTTAGTCCATTACAACAAATCTCTTGTATTTTCAATTTTATACAAACAATAAAGTACTTAATCATTCGTTGATTCAATTTCGCAATAATAAATATTGAAGTCAATAATCGAGATAGGTAAGTTGAACCAAATTACATACACTAGGTCAAATATCATCAAAATCGGTTAAGTAGTTTTGGAGTTTATCCTGGACAAACATGACTGTGACACGTGATTTTCATTTAAATAGATAATGTACCTATATTCTTATTAATTAATATTGTTAAATTATTGTTTTGTAGTTAGTAGATATATATGAGAATATAAATAATAATACTTAATAATAGATTTCTTGGGTTGTTTATTTGGTCCCATAATTTTTTCCCTATATTTAGCATGTTTATAATAATGGTATGTTATTTAGTAGGTGCCTATATCAACTGATATTCTTCTTCATTAGGAAACAAGCTCCGAAACACCAATCAAACTTTTTTCCGTTCCGCTTATAGTACGACTAATGCGCTGATCAAATTCCTGATGATATTCAATGGAGTATGAATGCGAGAAAGCTTACAGTTTTGATACTACTCATTTTAATAATGCTTTTAAAACTGTGAACTTTGACAAAATCCTTCATCTTTTCGTCAGATTTTTTAACTGGTGTTCAAAAAGTATCCTTTAAGCTGGTGCAAGTAAGCTTCAACTTTTCTCTATGGTCTGTGAGTGTAACAGAGAGTGACATCGCGATACGCTTGTTTTTCCGCATTCCGCGGGGGAAAAATAGAAAAAAAATGTTTTATTTTTCCCGTTATGTCATTAAATATGCTGAACACCTTCGGTGAAACAAGCGTGTGAATTTTGTTTAAGGTGTAGAAGTATGAATGTCTGTGCTATACCTACGTTATCGGTAATTTAATGTCATTACTGCTTTCTGCGTGTGTAAAAAAGAGTCGTTCGGTTCTCTCCTCTTGTGAAGACGATTAAAGATGGTTGATTACTAAATTATATGAGTATTTTTTTAATAGCCTTTATTTCGCTGACCACAGCTTTTCTTAATACTTAAAAGTTAACTTATCCCTAATATAGAAAGAAAGAAAGAAAGAAAAAATATTTATTTCATATCACATCAAACATAAATTTCATCAAACATAAATAAATAAGGCGATGATGTGACATAAAAAAGGGGTCCCACTCAGCATATGTCAAGATACTGTACGCATCTTGACGCTGGTCTTCCGTGGAAACCTTTCCCCTAGGTAAACGCACACATTGACGTATCCATAATGCGCTGGTCGAGAACAGTCAATTGGTTTTAAAACTAATTAGGACACAATTTGGTATACACCATGATCGGACAAAAACATAGAACACACTTTATAAAAGCACCCTAATATTTGAAACTATGGACAGTTAGGTGGTTAAACAAGACAAACTAACTCAGCGTAATATAAATTATAATCTAAGATGCAAGCCGTGACAATTACAAGTAACTAACAAATCAACCTAATGTACTCGTAAATAACCATGTGGACTGCTACAAACTGTTGGATTGTTGTTTTAGCAGAACATATTTTTTATAGTTATATTTAAATGCATAACGGGATGACGAGTTCCTTAGTGGTGGGGGAATATTGTTCCAACATTTTG
The DNA here is from genome assembly GCA_963935595.1 of Schoenobius gigantellus. Lineage (NCBI taxonomy): Eukaryota > Metazoa > Arthropoda > Insecta > Lepidoptera > Crambidae > Schoenobius > Schoenobius gigantellus. Next base: position 4,013,290 of record OZ012555.1, on the reverse strand, counting down.
TAGCAGCGTAGCGAAAGCTACCGCGAAATGCAGCCGTGTTGTACTTGGGACATATTAATTTTATGGCATTTCTGACTGGTCGCTTAGAGAAAATTAATTTATCAAAGAGATATGGTGGAGTATGGGATTGAACTATACCGAATAACAAACTAGCGAAGTGAAGTGAGCGTCGAGACTCCATTGCTAGTAAATTACTCTGGTTGAGAAAGGGCGTGACATGGGCTCTGGGTGGAATATGGAAGCAAAAGCGTGCGCAAGCATTTTGAACACGCTGGATTACTCTCTTGGTATATTTATATAGACAATTTCCTATAACTGTGTCCGCGTAGTTAAGTTTAGAGAGTATTAACGTTTCACAAATTTTTATGCGCATCTCTACATTCAGGAAGGGACGCACCTTATAGAGGACTTTTAACCTATAAAAGCAGGTTTTAACTGTCTCTAGAACGTGGTTATGAAACGTTAACCTATTATCTAGCAAGACACCCAGGGTTCTAGCTTCTCGGACCTCCTGGACTTTCTCATCTCCAATTTTGATTTCCGGTCTAAAATTTATAATTTTACTGATTTGTAGCTTCGTGCCAAGCACCAAATATTTGCACTTAGCAGGATTAAGAGAGAGACCGTTACTTTTTGCCCAGCCAAGCACATTGCGAAGGTCTTGGTTCAGCAAATCTATAGCGGACTGTGTTGAACCGGGTTCAAAAGATAAATAGACCTGTAGGTCATCAGCATACATATGAAATTGGCAGTGCTGAAAACAATCAACAACGTCTGCGCTGTACAAATTAAAAAGGATAGGTGCCAGGATTGATCCCTGAGGAATGCCTTGTCGAACTGGAACCGATTCTGAAAGCGAGGTAACGCCATATTTGTTACACGTTTCTACTCGCTGAGAACGATCACTGAGGTAACTGTCAAACCATTTTATAGCATTATTATCAAAGCCAAAGGATGCAAGTTTTGAAATAAGTAAGTCATGGTTGACAGTGTCGAACGCTCTAGAAAAATCTAATAAAACCAGAATCGTTCCCCGTCCAGTATCCTGCCCCGCTAGTACATCATCAACCACATCGAGCAGAACCGTTGCAGTGCTATGGCCAGAGCGAAAGCCAGATTGCCTCTGTGGCAGGAGATTATTCTTGTTAAGATATTCCATCAGTTGCTGATAGATGCATCTTTCAAGAACTTTCGATAAAATAGAGAGCATGCTGATGGGTCGGAAGTCATCCACTCCTGCTGGATTACTATTTTTAGGGACGGGCTTAACTAAGGCTTCCTTCCATATGTTTGGGAAAATGCCCGAACGAATAGACTGGTTTACTAGAGCAGTGATCGTATCTAAAGTTCGAGGAAGAGTGAGTAGTATCATATCACGACTAATACCGTCTAATATCAGTCAGGTTGTGTCGATTGACATAAGCCTCCTCCAAATAACGCCACGCTCTCCTGCCGTACCATACTTTTCTGCATCCTTCAGGCAAATCGTCCTCCTATCTTTTCAATGGTCTTCCTCTATTTCTTTTTCTGTCTCGTGGGTACCACTCCGTTAGGTCTTCAATCCATTTATCTTTCTTGGATCTCATCATGTGTCCTGTCCAGCGCCATTTCAGCCTTTTCATTACAATTCCTATATCTTTCATTTTTGTTATTTCCTTAATAGTTAATAGTTTTGCATTTGTCTTTCAGTCTGATGTTGAGTCCTTTCAATACTGTTTTGGCATGTTAATATTTTTTTCCTTTGTTTCTTAGTAAGTGACCATGTTTGACAAGCATAAGTTAGTACTGAAAGTACGGATGACTAATAGATTCTCTTTTTTGCAGTTATAGGGATGGATTTGCCTTTCATTATTTCTTTAAGGGACCAATATCGTGACCAGGTATTGGCTATTCTCCTATTTATCTCTTTATCCATCTGTTGGTTAGGTGAAATTAGTTGGCCTAGATAGATATATTCTTCGACATAGTCTATAATTTGATTATTACCTATACCTAACTTCTTTTTTAACTCCATTTGTCATTACTTTGGTCTTAGCTACATTGATAGATATTCAACTTTTTCGCTTTCGTATGTTAATTGCTACAGCATCAGTTGTAAGGTGATTGGATTATCTGCGAAGAGTACCAAGTCATCAGCGAATCTTAAGTGCGTCAGTCTGCACCCGTTAATGTCCAAGCCGAAATCATCCCAATTTATGTATGTATGTACCTATAACCGATGTAAATAGTTTTGGAGACAGGGGATCACCTTGTCTCACACCTTTCTGGATCAGGAATTCGTCCCCAGTGCTTTCTAATCGGACTCTTGCGGTGCTTTTATCATACTTAGATGTTTTTAATGTTATGTATGTAATATGTGTGTGTGCGTGCTGCGTCAAATAAACGCCTGTCAAATAAACAGTGTGCTAATAGCAGTCTAGCGTATTACCTACTTGTGTTCCCTACGAGGATACCCTTAAAATAAAAATTCTTCAAATACGTTAACATGTCGCATTTTGGAATTTTATCTATATTCGACCATAAGGTGCATGACTTGGAAACGTATAAAAGTCAGCTATCACAACGATTTTTAGCCAACGATATCGGCGAAAAGAATACGACAGGTAGGTATATAACGGCGTGCAATACTGCTTAGGGCACTCGCAGATAGTACCTTCAAGCTCGCATCGGACTTAGATTTACCGAAGAAACTTGAAGATATATTACCAAGGCATATTAAGCCTGCTGGAGGTTCATTTCACTCCTGAACGACGTGGCGAGCGGTACAAATTCTAAGCGGTAACGCAGCAACCTGGGGAGACATATTCTCAGTGGGCTGCGAGATTGCGTGGATTGACGGCGTATTGTGGTTTCAACGACGTGGAAGAAGCACTCCGCGATCGATTCGTCATGGGGATGTGTGCTGGACCGGAGCGGGAGAAACTATTCGCTCAAGACATGCTGTCACTGACATTGGCAAAAGCTGTGGAATTAGCAGAAAGCATCCGCTGCGCACGTGCAGGTGCTGCATCGGCTTTGGCTCTGCAACAACCAGATCCAGTTTTGGCGGGCCACCACTGCTAGACAGAGATTTTATTTAAAGTTTTAAATTAGAGCTTTCTGTTAAACAATTACATTTTGTGAACCAACCTGCGGCAATAGGTCGGTAGGTGACCAGCCCTCCACAGGTAGAAGGTAGGGGTTCGAAATAAGACGTTATTTGTAGAAAATGAACGTATATTAAGCCCTTAAATTTTCCGTGGCCGCCGTCATCCTGTGTATTGATTATCACATTAAATGAAAATAACTACCTACCTACTAACTAACTAACTATGTAACTACTAACTAAATAACTAACTATAACTACTAACTAAATAACTAACTATGTAATACCTAGAAGTTGGGTGATTAATAGGTAAGTGGTTAATTGCAAGTGAAATATGTACCCAATAAATATGTAGGTATATCTGAGATTATTTCTGGATTTTACTTTCATCATAAGTGCGTCTTAATTCACTATCCGTTATAATAATTTTCATCACATTTACGAGGAAATAAAAAAATTGACAAAAATATTTTACAAAAAATAAAAACCGACTTCATAAACTGAAAAGTTGAAAATAATATAAGAATAGGTACAAACAACATCACACTTCTACATTGAAGTCGGTGCCAAACGATGATCTAGAAAGTCTTAAAATTTAGCACCGACTTCAATAAAGAAGTGTGATGTTATCTGTACCTATTCTTATATTATTTTTAACTTTTCAGTGTTTTTGAAGTCGGGTTTTATTTTTGTAAAATATATTTTATTTTTATCTTTTTAGTGAAATCAGTTTGTGAAAATTTTAGTGAATTTAAAATTTATACCTCTTACAAAATAATATTTTCCTAATGAGGGATAAAGGTAAGTTTTTTATCTAGCACTACACCCAACTCCCTGACAGAATCAACTTCACGTAAGGTAGGTCATTGATTTTGTAATTAAGTAGGTAGGTACCTATGTGTAATTCATCATCATCATCATCACAGCCCATACACGTCCCCACCGAGGGGCTCGAGCCTACCCTATATTAGGGTGATTAGGCCTTAGTCAACCACGCTGGCCTAGTGCGGATTGGTCGACTTCACATACATCATTGAATTTCTTCGCAGATGTATGCAGGTTGCCTCACGATGTTTTCCTTCACCGTAGGAGCGTCAGACAAATGTACATATGAAATTCGAAACGAAAAACACATTGGTACATGGCGGATCTCGAACCCCGACCCCCCGATTGGAAGGCAAGTGCCGAGTCCACTGCGCCACCGACGATGTGTAATTACTCCATTAATTTTACGAGTGTAGTTTATATGCACACACTTATTTTGATTTAACCTCATACCATTTAATTCTTTATACCATTTGATATACCTACCATCGATTGGACTTTTAATTTAAAAATAATTGCCACTGTCTATCAAATGGGGGGTCTATGATTTATTTTTTTATGCACTAATGGGCAAAATATAACACTAGTGAGGTCTTACTATGAGTCAAGTCTATTGGGAAAGAAATTCCCAGTAGTTACTACTGGTAAGACTACTCTTTAAGACTACTGGAAACAGCCCGAATCATCAAGTAATAACAGGCTAATAGTAAAATAACAGTAACAACTTGGGCAGCGAGGTATCCTGATAAACACTCCCCGAAATTCAGAACAGTAATAACTCAAGAGGGGAGTGAGCGCGTCTATTTATACACATTTAAATGATCTAAGACATCAACCATGCGGTGAGGGCGTTAAAACGGAAGTTCCTAAGTTCGAGTCATTTTATGCGAGGCATTTTCGTAACGGCGGCCTTGTCGGTAACGAAGCGTAGGTGAACGGTCAAACGAGTGTCCAACCTTATACTGGTTCCGGCTTCACAGCTAGCTCGTGGATCTTTCCGGTGTAACATTATTGTGTGTATCATGGTCATGGGCAGTAAACGGATTACACACTCGAGTCATTAAAAGCACTCCACCTTCGGCGTCGGCCTTCTAATAGACTCGTTAGTAATCCTTTTCTTACGGCTCATGGTGCACAATATACTTTAAGCCGAGGGTGCTTTTATTTTAATATATGTGACCGATCCAATGTAAAAAAAAGCAATGTTAGCAGCAGTATCTTATTTTTTGGTTACATTTGTAAAAAGTCGCATCGAAAAATGTTCTTATTTACAAATGAAACTCAAAACTGTCGAAACTGATCGATCGATCGTGAACACATTGCCCGGACACCGCTCTGGTGTGCGGTGCTGCGGTTTTTAGTTTTGACTGAAGAATCTTAATTTGTATACAAAAACCGCAGGGTATAAAGAAAGAAAGAAAGAAAAGTTTTATTTGGACGCACACACACACACACACGCACAGAAATATATACAATTGATGGAATTACAATGGGTGCAGTCCAAAAAGGTCATTGCCTCAGCTTATTGCTTTTTGCGCTGAATCAACGCAAAAAACACTGATTTTCAGGCATGACCTACCGTTACCAAGGAGGCAACATAATGTCGTGTTTTCATTTTTGTACAAATAACCTCCATGGCGGCGACGCACGAGACGACAAAATCTATAGCACGGTTTTGATTTTGTGCCATTGATTTTTGCCATTCATACCGCATGTCCGTGCGGTAGTGCGGCGCGCGCGACGGCACCGCACTCCCGGAAGTTGATGCGGTGCGGTCCGCAGGGTATGCCACACTGCGCCGCAGTATCGTACGGATTTTTGCGTAGAAAGGACGTGCATACGCGTAATAGATCTCGACATAGATAATGCGGTGATGCGGTGCGTCGTGCATCGCCGCTCCGGACGGAGATACGGAGCTAACCGTACGGTGCCACGGTTCCGTGTCCCCGCAGCCGCATGCGGATTTCGTCCGCAGTGGGATGCGGCGGCAATGTGTTAAGCGCCTTAGGTAAGTCTACTGGGAAAAAGTTCCCAGTAGTCTTACCAGTAGGTCTATTGGGAAGGAAATTCCCAGTAGGACTACTGGTAAGACTACTCGGTAAGACTACTGGGAACAGCCCGATTCAGACACACAACTTAATTAAACTAAACTAATTTGACAGGTCTAAAAATAAAGCCGTCACTTTTAATCCTTTATAGAAAAAGAAAGATGGCGATAATTTTAATCCTGTCAAAGCTTAGTTAAATTAAGTTGTGTGTCTAAATTGACATCAATATCAAAACAAACATACCCTCAAAAAGAATTTAGCTCGTAATTTCATTTTTTTTTGTGATATCCAAGCTTTAGTTTTTCTTTGCCTTTTACCATTTTCTGCTCTTTTAGCGTCTTCAGGAGACAGTTTGAGGTAAATTTGTTTTCTTCTTCAACAAAAACTGGTAATTCTAATGTCGTCATTTTTTCCTTATATTTAATTAAATTTTTAGGATATTTGGGTGCCGATGCCGCCTGTTAGCGGCTAGCGCGCTCACAGTGCTGATGGTCACTATAATCGCGAAACGGAACGCGGCCTTTGTTTGTGTGTTTGGTCGTTGGTTGTTTGTCAATTTCAGTGCTGCCAACTTGGGGGTTTTCCCCCTAAATTTAGGGGAGAGAAACATTGACAGGGGAATTTTTAGGGGCAAGATTTTGTTGGGGGATTTTTTAGGGGCCTAGGTTTATTTACGTCACTTATTAGCAGATTTAAAAAAAAATCACTTATTGCTTATAATCGAACGGTTGAAATAAACTTTCCATTTTCAAAATGATGTCCAACTTTCAATCTAAAAAACACATCCGAAGTAAAGCCTAGTTAAAATTCTATTTTGCAAAATGAAATAGAACATGGTAATGGCAATGGTAAGTAATAAAACGACGTAAAATAGGAATGTAATCAATTACAACACAAACAGTACACACTATTTAGTTCTTCTGCCGAATTCTATTCAGAAGTTTATTATAATTTTGGTGCTGCCAACTGCCAACGTTTTGAAAATATTGCAAAGATTTTTATGGCGTTATTAACGCTGCCCATTTCCAATGCCGCTGTGTACTAACGTACCTTTTTTTGTAGGACCTATGCTGTTAGCTGCAGATGGTTTTTACAGCTTCACCTTTATGTTTATGGCGAGAACTTTGGTTCGTTTGGCAAACCAAACGTGATGGATTTCTAGCTCAGAGAGGCATCACCTCGGTGTTGTCCCGCTCTCTGAGTAGAGTAACCAGAGGGTTATAGCCGGTGCGGAGAGCGGCTGCAACTCGAGCGCGCCTCTAAGGCCTGGACGCTCAAGTTCAGCGTCTAGTGAAGAGTGGAGAGAAGCGACCGGGGGCTATTGTCTATGAAAACATCTATCACGATCGCTTTGAATTTGCCTATTATTGTGGTGTCATTACTAGACTCGTATGTCAACTATCTGATAAAATATAGCGATGGATGCACTTTGATTGTCAAAATCGAAAGCGATCACGATAGATTTTTTTACACAATCAAGGGGCGGGTACATATCCGTACCTGGTATATCGCAAACTGCGTAGACCGGGCCTTCGCACTCTTGTTCTACGAGTGCGGTGTGTGGGACTAGTGCGTGTGTGTGCAGTGTTATTTGATGTTTGATTGATTGGGTCGGGGTTGTAGCGTGCCTTCTCCATATATGATATTATAAAAAAAAATGAGAAATAAACTTTCCATGATGATGGCTTGCAACAAACATGTTGCAAAGCATCATTATGGTAAGATTTACTTACACATAAAAGAAAATTTGATTCGTGCATTTTTGAACCTTTAGAGAACATGTAAAAAGCTACAGCATCACAAAATGAAATGCGCCTAGCACTAGCTCTTCTGAAGTCATTGACGACGCTAATGCCATTTTAGAAATATTAAATAACATTGCCCAATTACTGTTTTATTATATAATCCTAAAATACTTATAATATGTAGTAGTGATTACTGCCAAGACAAAATATAATATCTACACAATATAAGATTATTTTAAAAACTTAGGGGTTTTTAGGGGGATTTTAAAATTACCTTGGGGGAAAAATTTTGGAGGTGTTGGCAACACTGGTCAATTTGTCAACCCAATCCCAAAACCAACCAAAACTCCTAATCCTCTGCTAGAAAAACCCAGAGCAAAACTCCCAAAGAGGATAATAACACTACGATTTGTCCTAATCTTCTCTTCTCCTGTGCTGTGTGTGGGTTGTGGTCTGTGGTTGTTTGAAACACTGATTGAGGACTAATTGAATAAGTTTTAGTTTTTATTTGCGACATGGAATGGACTGAATCAAACTGGATTCCGTGAAAGCTTCCTACCCTGATCGGCTTTTTGCTTCGTAATGGACTTGGACTCTGCAGCTGTTTTCTTTGATTTTTGAGGTTAACTCGTAATACATTGGGCTCGTGAGAATCACCTCTGACCAGTTTTGTTATATTGGAAGGCTTTGGAAAAGACTAATATAGCTACTGCGAACAATAAAATGCCGCCTCATAAATGCGCATACTTTAGGTGTAATAACACGTCGGATGAGAAATCGATGTTCTATTTTCCATGGAGAGATAGAAATCGCTTAGAAATATGGTTGAACAATTGCGGTAAGAAAATAAATTATTATTATTTTTATTAATCAGGCAGGCAGTTATTTCAACTGATAATGACCTGTATCCAATTTTCTTTCTTGACTATCTTTCCTGAAAATTTGTTCCTTGCTTTAACCATTATTTGACAGGAAATGTTTGTGAAGTTTATGATTCCACCAATGTCGACTTCGGAAAAGACATGTAATGTAGGTTATTACATGTCTTTTCTGAACTCAACATTGGTGGAATTGTCGCTCACATAGTGACAAAAGCCATAAGCACAAAAAAAAGCTTGTAGGTGTGGCCTCTGAGACGGGTGTTTGGGTCTCGTTTAAATAGTGTGTCGAAATTGCGTTGTAATGTCCATTTAGAATTTTAAATGTGTCAATAAGATTGCCTCACACTTCCAGCATGCTTAAATCCAATGTTGGTCTGTCTTCAAAAGATTTTTGTGTAAGGCGCTTTGGTAAATGGTGAAACTTCGCTGTACTTTTCCAGCTTATTTATGTCCTTGGCAAAATATGGATTTTAAACTTGGAATGCATACTCAAGCAGTAGTCCTATGTATAAGCGTCATCTCTGGTGTTAGGTGCCTGAAGGCATTTCGAATTAGATCTATAAAACTTTTGCTTTGTTATTGTGGACACATGTTCCTCCCATTTGAGATCTTCTGTAAAGCTTGACGATCAGTTTTTCACGTCAGTCTAGATGTCAAACTGTGCCGTCCCTCCAAATTGTTTTATGCCAACTAGATTTCCCCACTCACTGGCGTCACTCCGGCTCTTCAGTTTTCGACCGGCTGGGCTGTTTAAAGAATGTGTACTACCTATTTGTGTCGAGAAAAAAAAAAGGATTCTGATTCTGTTTGTTACCATATACTCAAAACAAGAAAAAAAACAAAAGGAAGAATGGCTTGTAAAAAGGAATCATTTCACTCACCTCAAAAAAATTTCATCTCAGGCGGGATTTGAATCCGCGTCTTCAAGCTACCGTGTTGACGTACCATGGAGATGCGGGTTGAAATATTCATTTTTCAACTTTTTTTGCATTTTTAAAGAAAATGCAGTTCTATAAAAATTTATAAGTTTGCTTCATTCTTAACCAATTTTCAAGAAGTTATTATATAACAGTGAATAAAGACACTTTGGCTTAACAAAGAATTTAAAAGGAGATCAAAGAATTTTGTCGGGGTCTCAAACTCATTCTGTGCTATGTTGGATACTCGGGCACAGATTACATAATAGTTACTACGTAACAGATACTTCACTCCCATAGAAAAGCTCGAATCGCTGTAATAATAATAGCCAAAACTGACAGACAAAAGTCGCTGCAAGAAGAAAAGGTCTTTACGAACGCGCGCCGAGAATCGAGATTTCCGTGTACACACCGTGATTGCGTCATCGAGCGAAAATTTAAGGGTTGTACAAAGAACATAAACAAAATGGTCAAAGTAAAATTTTATTGATATAAGATTATAATGAAATAAAATAAAGTGATTGCGAGGAAAGCATCTGAATTAAATGTGCTTTATTTTTTAAAAATGATAATAATAATAGTACTTACTTTATTTGCAAGAATATAGTAAAATACATAATTGGTGTTAAATTATATAATTATTCCTCATAATCTACTTCTAAATTGGCAGTGCGCAAAAAAATTAAAAATTTAAAATAGTATGTATGAGAATAGAATATTTATTTATTGTCATTAATACATTAAAAAATAATAAAAATACAAATTATTAAAAATTACCAATCCCGCCCGAGACGAGTATTTTTTTCTTATTGATTTTATTCATTTGTCAAATTACAAATGATTAAAAAAATTACGAATTATTATGAAAAATACACGACCGATGTTTTTTTTCATATTTGAACTCACGGTTATTCAATTTTACTATAGAAAATATCCTGAATCGTATGAATATCAATCAATGAAATTAGCTTCACGATCAATGAAACAACGACATCCAATAGCTTCACAGTAATGAACCATCGTATTGTTAATCAAATTTATTAAATGAAACATCTTTTTTCGAATCAACATTTAATTGAAATTTTCGGAAAATTATTCGACTAGGTATAAAAATTCCCTTTTTAGCACTGATAAGAAAATTATAAATAAAAAGATAATTGATAAAAAACAAAAAGAAATTAAAAACCAAATTAATAAAATAAACAAAAAAGCAATAAAAGAAAGAAAAAAAACATTAAAAAAGCAACATAATAAAAAAATAATTTATGAAAAAAAAGTATAAGATTCAATAATAATAATAAAAGTCTCGCGTGCGGCGCGCGGAAGCCCTCTGCCGGTCGGCGCGCCGGCGCGCTACTTAGCGGTAGGTATTGATAATTCTGCATTGCGCGAGTGACGGGGGCCTGACTCGGGTCCAGATCCCGCCTGAGATGAAATTTTTTCTTCATTGATTTTCTTCATTTTTCAATTTATTTAGCATTTTTAAAGAAAATATAAAGTTCTATATGTATAATAAAAAAATATTTCAAGCTTTTAAAACTTGTAACTCCATATATTGCTAAACAAGACAATTATATGAGAGAAGCTGTTAACCCTCACTGCCACTCTTCTTTTCTAGCATCGGGAATGAGTTATGAAGAATTAAAATTTCATACTCAATCGCCGCGTGGCGCATGCTCTGCGCGCGAACTGACGCGATTGGAATGACGATCACACACTCACGGACAGTTTGGCGCGACGCGCCGTGTTGGATTATTGTAGTTACGAAAATTTCATGGAGCGTCATCAGTTAAAACTCTGGAGTGATGATTTGACACTCACGATCAAATTTTGGATGGACGTCAGTTCAACTGACGCGAAAAACTGACTGTCAATGTCCAGCTTTATACTTACACATTACATCCAGGGACCGGACCCGGTTACCATTATAGCCGGTAACCTTAGGGTTTTGATGGGGTATTTTATAATGCTGGGTTTTTAAACCCTTTGCCTTACGGTAAGCTTTCAAACGGCTTACCGGTTTACACATTAATCCCTTCGATTGAATTAATTCGGGTTACCGCTAACCGATATCAAAAACCCCCAAATGGGTTACCGTTCTAAACGCTGATTAATTTGTAAAAAATATTTTAGACCTTAGGTATATCGCGTGTAGATTGCTTTTGCACCGCATATTTGCCGAAGGTCGCAACCGAACTCTGGCGTTATTGCGCCCGCAGTGCTATTTCAATCGCTCGGTGTGTGCGAGGGAAAGGGTTACCCTAACCCGAACAGTAAGCGGTTAAGCGCATAAACACTAAAAACCTTTAAGATTGGGTAAGCGGTAAATTATTGTTGTGGGTGGTAACCCCTATTTTACGGGTTATCGTTATTGTTGGGAAACCTGTTGAACGGCTTACCGAGCCCACTGGGTTACCATACGAATGGGTTACCCTTTCGAACGGCTTAAGCAAATGAACGGGTTTTCCGGTCCCTGATTACATCTAGGTCTGTTTGTGCCGTGACTGGTTGGAGAGAGATACCATTTAGCTTGTATTCCAGTTTAGAATTATGATTGCCTATGTGCAGCACAGTACATTTTGTGGAGTTAAGACTTATGAGCCAGGTCTTAGACCAATCTGCGATCATATCCAGGTCATTCTGTAGTCGGTTGTAATCTACTAATGGGTTTTGCGAATATTTTTGTGTCATTAACGAAAATACTAACATTACAGTTTAAGCTGTCAGGCAGGTCAAAAGTATATATTATGTACAACATAGGCCCTAAGACTAAGACTGACCCCTGTGGTACACCACTATATATTTCCCTTTTTTCAGATGAAATATTGCTCACTCTCACACGAAACGTTCTACTGCGCAGCACAACAGTTTGCCACGTATCCCAACAAATTCAAACTTCTGCAAAAGTCTTGTTGTCGGAACCTTGTCCAAAGTTTTCTCATAGTCGAGGTATACAGGTGATCAGAGCGTCGGTGGCGCTGTGGACTCGGCACTTGCCTTCCAATCGGGAGGTCGGGGTTCGAGACCCGCCATGTACCAATGTGTTTTTCGTTTCGAATTTCATATGTACATTTGTCTGACGCTGCTACGGTGAAGGAAAACATCGTGAGGCAACCTGCATACATCTGCGATGAAATTCAATGGTGTATGTGAAGTCGACCAATCCGCACTGGGCCAGCGTGGTTGACTAAGGCCTAATCACCCTAACATAGGGTAGGCTCCAACCCCTCGGTGGGGACGTATATGAGCTGTCATGATGAATCCAAATGGGTCAGAAGGGAGAAGTCAAAAACAATGAGAGTTAGCGATATCTGTTCTTAGGAACCATGGCGTTGATTTTAAATTTAATAAAAATAATGGCATTCATATTTTTGTAACTCTCAAACACAACCGCGAATCGAACCTGGTCAAAATCTCTGTAAAAAATGTTATAAATTCTGAAAATTTTTTCATTGTTATTGTTGATGGTGTGCATCATAAATCACAAGAAACACATTTTTAATGGAACCTTGTTCAAATAATTGAAAAAAAAACTCATATATAAGATAATTATTTCATTTAAATATTTTTAAATGTTTAATAAATTGGCCCGCCCGCTGAACGAATATGTTCTAATTTTAAATAAACGCAATTTGTAATGCATAATATCGATGCAGATAAGATAGGCATAAGTGGTCTCTTCAGATAAATTATTCAATTGAATCCATCATCAACAATAACTACGAAAAACCCAGTATGTATGTATGAAAGTTTAAAAAATTTGAATGCCATTATTATTAAATCTAAAATTGACGTCATGGTTCCTAAGAACAGATTTCGCTATCTCTCATTGTTTCTGATTTCTCCCTACTGACTCATTTTGATTGATCACCCGCTATAATATCTGTTGAACGATACGGACTGAAACCATGCTGTTGATGACTTATAATTTGACATGCATCTTCTTATATGCTGAACTAAACCGCAGGCCACATTGCCAGCGGGCGGGCGTCAAATTCAAATTCAATATCTTTTATTCAAATTGGATTGTTACAATCTCTTTTGAACGTCAAAGCAGCTACGCCATTGGTTCACAAGTCTACGGCGGGAGACCTTGTACTGGAAAGAACCAGCAGAAAACCAGCAAGGGCTATTTTTTTCTCCCTGTATTGTTACAGAGTCGTCAATTGGAAGCTGACCTCACAGCAGAAGTTTGAGCTCAACTTCCATTACAAGATAAGATGTGTCAGTTCTCTTCTTACTACCAAAAATAATATTTGTTTAAACAAATAGTTATACATAACAACACGATTCATTATCTGAAAAATTAACACCAGGCATTGGCATCATTCAAATAATCGTTGACTTTATAATATCCTTTACTCATAAGAGTCTTTTTTACATGCACTTTAAACTTATGAAATGGCAAGTCAGTAACACTTTGTGGAAGCTTATTATAAAAGGTTATACATTTCCCCATAAACGAGCCTCTAGTTTTTTGAAGCCTGAATGTTGGAACGGCAAGTTTATTTTTGTATCTTGTGTTTAGATGGTGAATTTGGAAATTGGTTTCAAATGTATTATAATTTTTATAGACATAAATCAAATTTTCATAAATGTACTGTCCTGCTAAAGTCAATATATTCATTTCTCTAAATAAGTCCCTTAAAGAATCTCTTGCTCGTAAATTATAAATAGCGCGAACCGCTCTTTTTTGAAGTACAAAAATACTTTCTATACTAGCAGCCGATCCCCACAGTAGTATTCCATATGACATGACACTATGAAAATAACTAAAGTAAATCAATGTTGCCGTTTCAACATCATTAAGTTGTCTTATTTTTTTTACTGAATATGCTGCAGAACTAAGTCTGTTAGCCAAGGACTCAATATGTGGATCCCACTGCAATCTAGAATCTAGTGTTATACCCAAAAAAAAAAATTTAGTAAAGTCGATGAATTCAACAATTTCATTATTCATTTCCACTATGGTATCCACTTTTCTTACATTTGGCAATGAGAATTTAATACATTTAGTTTTACGTGAATTTAAAGATAAATTATTTATAGTGAACCAATGCAATATTTTAGAGAGAGTACTATTTACAACGTCAGTATTTCCATTTCCTCTGTCAACCTTAAATATTAAAGAAGTATCATCTGCAAATAGTACTGTATCGCACAAATTCTTAGTGAAGTGTGGGAGATCATTAATATAAATTAAGAAAAGCAAGGGTCCCAATATCGATCCTTGTGGCACGCCCATAACTATAGGTGCACCAACAGACTCAGTTTTGTTAATAACAACTTTCTGAACCCTATTGGATAAATAAGACTCAATAAGTCTCATTGCTTCTTCAGAGACACCATAATGTTTGAGTTTATTTAAAAGAGTTTGGTGACCAACGCAATCAAAAGCTTTTGATAGGTCACTCCCAAGCAGCAAAAATGTGTTTCAGAAGTGCAACACCAGCATCAGTAGTGCAACGACCTTTGGTAAAACCAAATTGGTTCATATGTAAAATGTTGTTACTTGAGAAATGATCAGTTAACTGATTAGATATAATTTTTTCAAGTATTTTACTAAGAGCTGGTAGAATCGAAATTGGTCGATAATTTGAAGGGTCATTTTTATTCCCAGACTTAAATAGAGGTATCAACTTGCTATTTTTCATGAGGTCGGGGAAGACACCTTCATCGACACATTTATTGAATATCAACGCAAGTTGCGGTGCAAGTTCTTTAATTACAGATTTAATTATATGGGTCGAAATACCCCAAAGATCTTCAGTTTTTTTGGTACTGATCATACGAAATGTTTTCAAAACAGTGTTAGCATCAATGTGACAAAAGTTAAACACCTTGTTGCACCTCTCCACACTCCGTCCCAAAAGAGCTACAGCCTCATTGGGACATGAGTTGAGACTACTTGTAGTTTCTATGGGTATATGAGAGAAGAAATCCTCAAATGCTTTAGCAACCGCATTGTCTGATTTAATAGTTTGGTTATTGATTTCTAAAGAAAAAGAATTCACAGTACTTTTAGGTTTACCTGTTTCCTGGTTAATGATATTCCAGGTGGTTTTTATTTTATTTTTAAATGTACTGATTTTCTTACTTATGTACATAGCTTTTGCGCACATGCACACTTTATTGAATGTTTTAGAGTAGTTTCTGACATAATTTATGACAGCGGGGTCATTGGATATACCTTTTAAAGCATATAGTTCGAATATGCGTGCGAGTGCGAGTACAGAATATATGCTTGCGAGAGAACCGAGCGAGCATCGTTTCACCTCTTTTCATACTTTGATACGAACGAAGCAAACGAAATATCCAACGATTCCAGCAAAGCGAAGTTAGTTCTGTAGTTTGCGGTATAAACCAAAGTATGAAAAGAGGTGAAACGATGCTCACCCGTTCGTTTGCTCGTTCGCTAGCCTGCTAGGCCTGCGCTTAAGATTTTTACTATCGCTTTTTGTTAAACTGATTGGACGAAAGTTTGCTAGGTCGCGTTTGCTTCCTTTCTTAAATATTGGTGTAACTGTCGCTGTTTTCCACAGTCGTAGTATTCCAGTGTCATATGAAGTTTGCATAATAGTGGCCAATGAGCTTGCCAGATCACAGTCCTAAAGCAGTGTTACTGGGATACCATTTGGTCCAGGAGTGGAGTCAGGTTTGATTCCTTTAATTGCTTGTGAGACTATCGTTTCAGTGAAGGTTACATCTGAGACTGAGTCTTGAACGCGAAGTCGCTCATCAAGCTGAGGAAGCTCACCCTGCATTTCCTTCTGAAAAACATTGCCAAATTGTTCTGCAAACGTTTCAGATATATCTGACGCTTGCGTTACTCTAGATGTCCGTCATTGTTGCGAAGAATTGAAGGTATGCTTACTTTTATTTTTGTTTGTTAGTTTATTTGCAATCAGCATCAGGCTATAATCAAATGTGTTTTGAAAGGCTTGCATTTGGTAGAGTGAGTCGTCCAGTGAGAATTTCTACTCATTCCTCTACTCAGAGAGACAATGTCTTTTCGTTTAAGCCGTTTTGCATAGCTCCGAGTTGTTAGCTTGGCTAACAACTCGGAGCCAGTTCATTAGGATGTATATTAAGCTTTCTGTGGTACGAGTATGTTTCTGTAACATTTCGTATCTCCTCATTCACAGTTTTCACTTCCGGATAACGATGTAGTTGTTGATTACCTACAAGGGTGCATTAGACAGTGATCTTAGGATGGTGTTCTGCATTATAAGGATATTACTATCGCTTGAGCTTCCCCAGAGTTGGATTTCATACATTCAGATGGGCTTATAAGAACGGTGTCATATATGAGGAGCTTATCTACAGAAAGTTTGCTATTTCTTCCCAGTAAACATGTAAGACTCCTGTCTTTCAGCTTAAGCTCTTGTCTTTTAATTTTTATATCTCTGTTTCTGTGTTTAATTTTAGGTAACATGACTATTAGTCACCTGACTCCCGAATTGCTCAGGACAAGACGTATATGTGTTGATCACTTTAAAAAAGAAAGTATAAATAGTAGACCTGGTTGCAAAATATTATTGTACAAAGATGCTGTACCGGAACCATACGAAGTTTCCAAGTCTCAAGACGATCTAGATTACTCAAACAAACCCTCGCCTGGTAAGTTTGTATTAATATTAGTGTTAAGATTGTTTCTGATATCAAATATCTACCTACTACTCCATTATAATCTGATTAAATCGCGTTATACACTTTTAATTTGACATTCATGAGTGTGCCAAATGTTTCAAAGAATACATGGACGCGGTGGAGGACAATATAAGACATAATACAAAAATTTTTTGGACTTAAATTCAGAACCGTAAGAACAAATCAAACTTTCCCTCAGTCGTGTACTATAAAAATAAAAACTTGTAATTCCATTGAAATATGTAACTTCTTTTCACAGTTTTTTCATTCTGTATATATAAACTAACAAATGTTACTCAACTATTTTACCGGCAAGGAGTTACAATACCCCGATAATGTTGAGAGTCATTGTAACATCTGGAATATTTCTTTATCTGAAAATCAAATAAAAAATGCACTCAAAACATTAGACACTTCAGAAGGTACTGGACTGATAGCATACCACCAATATTTTCGAAGAGCACTTACAAAACACTTGCAAACCGCTGTATATTATCTATAACCGTTGCTTACAGGAGGGTGTATTCCCAAATGTTTGGAAGTGTGCTTATTTGGCCCCTATTCCTAAATCAGGTGACATTCACAATGTTGAAAACTACAGACCGATATCTCTTCTCCCCACTCTGGCTAAGATATTTGAATGTTTAGTACATAACGAAATTTATCCAACACTACACCACATTTTAATTCCTAATCCAAATTTACATTGTTTGTCGATTACCTCTAGGAGCATGGATATTCGCATACAAGTCGATGCCATATACACCGATTTCCAAAAGGCGTACCATATAGGTTGATCATGGACTTCTAGAGAAATTAGCATTTAATGGTATATGCGGTAACTTATTACGCTGGTTCGCATCGTATATAACCAATAGATCTCAAAAGGTTGTTATAAATGGGCTTGAGTCTGATCCTGTTTTCATGACGTCTGGGGTACCTCAAGGGTCTATCCTGGGTCTCCTTCTCTTTCTACTGTATGTAAACGATACCAAGAAATGTTTTTCACACTCGGAATTCTTAATGTATGCAGATGATCTTAAAATTTATAAAAGAGTAACTACTATTAATGATTGTCTATTACCCCAATCTGACCTAGATAGACTTTTAGATTATTGTAATAGTAATAAATTATTCCTTAGTTTTAGTTCCTAAATGTAATTCTATCAGATTTCCAAAAAGAACATTATTATTAATTTTGAGTATAGAAAGTATCCAACATTAGAGACCTGATTAGATTCCAAATTAGACCTAAATATGCACATTGATACAATTGTCAACAAAGCATTTAAAATGTATGGTTTTATCAGTAGGTCAGCGGACAATTTCCGACGCTCTTCTACTTAATATACTCTTGTTTAATTCACTGGTCAGGTCTCAGTTGGAGTATGCGGAACAAGTCTGGAATCCTATCTACGAGAAATATAACATACTCCTAGAGAAGGTTCAAAAAGTTTCTGCTCTCTGTGAATTACAAATGCTACCGTTCCTAACTGCCTTACGACCAGCTATTGTTAAAATATAACACGCATAGCCATGAAACTAGGCGCTCACTCCTTTCGCTTATGTTCTTGTACAGTATAATTAATAACTAATTTGACTGCGTGGATCTCTTCAACCAGATTTCTTTTTGTGCGCCTAGATTTTTTAATATTAGATGCTCGCGGGTTCTATGTTGATATTTGTAAAATAAATGCTGGAAAACGCGCGCCTTTACCAAGGATAATGAACATATTTAATGATTTTATCAACGACGTTGATCTGTTTTTCATAAGTAAAAGCAAATTTAAAAATATTATAATAGATAGGCTTGCTCTCAGATAAATGACGCATGTGCTATGTTTAATGCAATTACCCTATGTTTTTTTTGTTTTAGTTTTATAACTTGACTAAATTTTGTAGTATCAAATTATTAGGGAATATGCACACTTTTTTATTATAATAACAGTAGCATTTTATTCTATGGATAATCTATTTACACTATGTTTTAAATAACTTATAAACAAAATCGGACCGTTTCTGTGGTTTCTTCTCAATATGTAAAGGTTTTGAATATTTTTGGACATTTTATCAAGAAAATTAGAATCCAGTTTTTATGCATATCTCCTATCCCCTTTACCAATAATAATTAATTACTATCACACTGGGTCGTATATGTAGTTTGCTTATATTTTTATTTTTTTATAAAAACGTCGCCCCACACTAGGATTTTCTCCTGTGTCGTGGGTGCAGTTACAAACATAGAATATCACATGCACATACGCCCAGACCGGAACAAATTTCTGTAGGCTCTACAAAACATTTGTTCCGTACGGGAATCGAACCCGCGACCCGTTGCGCAGTAGGTGATCACTCGACCTCTGCGCTATATGTGAATAATGTTGTTGGTTGTACATTGAATTACTTTGCAATTTATAGAATTATGTAAATTCTTTAATGTATAACTGTTTGTTATCCCAAATAAAATGAAATAAAAATTCATTGCACCGTCAAAACAGGAGACGTATTTTTGAAACGATAGAATTCAATTTCGCATTCAAAATCGTAATATTCCAATACGAATGTCGAAATTTTTGAATCTATTCAAACCGTGAATTCTGCAACAAGTGGTCCTGCCTACTCATTTCTGATTCTACTACATTAGTAAAATATACGCAACGTATCCGTAAACGTTCCGTTTGACGTGCATTTCATCGCCGGTTTTTAAAATCAATGAATCATTGCGTACCGGTTTTAATTTACCATAGAATTTGTTTTTAATTACAACACTAAATTCGAATGATTCAAAATCTTTAAAATTGGGAGCAATAGAAAATAATTTCGCATATGATTTGTATTCTTGTTAGAATTCAAGATCAGAGGCGGCGTAAGGCGTGGGCGGTGTAGGCGATCGCCCGCGGCCTCGCGGTGCAAAGGGCACCATACATTCGAAAATAAATTTAAAAAGTATGAAAAATCCAAAACTACACGCCACAAGGTTTTTCTTATAATAAATACATTAGAATTAATTCTCAACTTAAAGATATTTCACTTCGACGCACGAAATAAATGTGAATGAAATAATCGATATTTTCAAAATATTAAACATGCTCGCTTGTAATATAAGGCATAATAATACAAAGCTAGTCAATAGCTATATATTTTTTATATTTTTAGGCTCATCGGATTTGAAAGCCGTAACACCGACGCGTGTATATAGGAATAAACGATCGCTTCATAATATTTCAGAGAAAACAAAGAGGGACTGCACGGTATGTTTTGATGAAATAAGCATTATGAAAGAAAGAAAGAAAGAAAGAAAACATTTATTGACCACAAGCACACATATACAAGACAAAAAAAACATTTATACATAGCGGCCAATTAGAACCCGACCTCAGCATAAGCTGCAACAGACTATTATGGTTGATTTGAAGTGAACGCACATATCAGTAAGTGCCGCATTATTTAAATGCCGTCATCAGCGTGCGTCTTGCAATACCCGGACACTTATAAAAGTACCGCATTTATAAAAGTCTGCGCGTACGGTGCGGGTCAAATGTGCGGGGTTGCATATTATTTCATACAACGAATTCCAAAATGCGACGTGTACGGCGCATGCGGCGCGTGCAATGCTGACAAATGTGCGTTCAGCTTTAGAAACTTTATTTTCTCATCTTACATAAATCAATTGCCGTTCGTTAGTCTCGCTAAAACTCAGAAACCGCTTGGCCGATTTGAATATTTATTTTTTCGTTTGTTTGATTTAATACAGGGGTGCTTGTAAAGAAAGTAGGTAATAGGGCAAAATCCTAAAAGTAAAAAAATAGTAAGTGTGATTGTTTATTTGGATCTGTTGTTTTCGTTCTAATTGACACTGAAGGAACTCCTAATTTGTGGACCATTTTAAACTTTTTTTTAAATTTTTACATGGCGATGGCTTAGGTACATATTTCATTCTGCCAAGTAATAAAAATAATTCGATGCGTTTTAATAATAACTGGTTACTATTTTTATCTGGTTTCATGACTTTTGAGGTAGAAAACACAAGACAAATAAATTAAAGCAAATAAATAAATTGTCGCAAGTTATTCTGTGAAGTTTTATTGAGCGTTGTTGTCTGTTGGGCCGAAGAATCTTTGTCTAAAAGAAAATTTTACTTTATGCTCTACAACATAAAAAGCCATTTTATGCAGCCTATAAACGACATAAAGACGAACTTTGCGAGCACGAGAAGTGAAAAAGATGTTATATGTAGCCGTGTATGTCCTTCCTGATGTCTAAACTTTTTTTTTACAGAAACCACTTTATTCATCAAATGAAAAGGCAATGGTGATAAATGTGTACAAATATGTCACAGAAACATGGCCTGCAAATGAATATCCTCACCGGGAAAAGCAATATGAGAAAACGGCAATCATGTTGGGCATCGAAGTTGCTTCTGTGTCTGCAATTTTAAAAGAATATGCACAAAACCAATTGGTAAATAAATAAATTCGTTTTATTCTATTTTTATGGATATATTTTCACTTTGTGGCATGTAAAAAATGAGGTAATAAGTTGGACGATTATTACCGTAGTAAGTATAGTTGTTGTTCAACCCGGCGCCAATGACGTGAAAATAATTACGAGACCGATGACACCGGGTCATGACCATCATGACCTAATTTTTATCAATAACTGTTACACGAAATTTAGGAAGTCACATTAATTTGAATTACTGTTTATCTAAAAATGGTTCTTAACTTAGTTAGTAAAATAAAAATAATGCTTATAAATTTTATAAATCAAGTTTTTTAAGCTTTCTCGACAAAACATGCAAAATCAACGTTGAAAACATAGCATATTGAAATTTTTGATATTTGGTAAATTATTCTTAGTAGTAATAGGAATCAATAATCTTACAGATTAAAAGGGAGACCAAACAAGCTTTTTATAATTAAAATAATAAGGAATCAATCTTCTCCTTCATCATTCAGAGCCATAGAATTGCTGCAGTTATTGCAGAATGGAATCAAATGCTCTGGGTTTACGTAAATGTTGTATACATGACAAGTATGAGATGTTTTAGTCCTTTTTAGACGGACATATTCGACATCTCTTGGGAGTACCTCGTTGTTATTAGCCCAATGTATTATGTTCGCATTTATGCCCAATATATTCAATATAAGTGGTGGTCAATATAAAAATCCGAAGCAGTCTGCGAATCTTTATTGTTGTAGCCTGACTCATCTAACAACCAATTTACAAATTCACCATCTAAACACAAGGTACAGAAATAAACTTGCCGTTTGTTTATGGGGAAATGTATAACCTTTTATAATAAGCTTCCACAAAGTGTTACTGACTTGCCATTTCATAAGTTTAAAGCGCATGTAAAAAGACTTATGAGTAAAGGTTACTATAAAATCAACGACTATTTGAATGATGCCAATGCCTGGTGTTAATTTGCAGATAATGAATCGTGTTGTTATATGTATAACTATTTATTTAAACAAATATTGTTTTTGGTAATTACCCACTGGAACGCTCGCCACGCGAAGCGTGGTGGGTTTCAAAAGCAAAAAGTAGTATATCTCAAATATCAAAGGTGCCGCCATTGCGGAATGACTCAACCCGGCGCGTACGGAGTGTTCAAAAAATTGCGGAGAGTGACATATACTGTCTACAAGAGAACAAAAAATACGTATGGAAAGGTAATTTAATATAGAAGGAACTTATAACAGTTAATTAGATAAGGATTAATAATTAAATGAATGAAGCGCGAAAATGTTCGGAAGGTCGCGGAAGACCCGATTTTTTTTAAAAAATTTTTGCACAAAAACTATTTTATAAAACTTTAAATAACCATATATATTATTATAGCCCTATTCTTGAAGATTATTTTGATATATAATAGTTTTGGGTAATATTTTTAATGAAAAAAGAAAAAAATAATAAAATCGATTAATTACGTAATTATATACGCGAGATGCGCACGCGCGACCTCAAATTTAAAAAAAATGCAAAAAATAAATTATTGTGTCTAAAATTAAATAAAAAATACGTATGGAAAGCTAATTTAATAAGGAATGAACTTATAATAGTTAATTAGATAAGGATTCATAATTGAATGAATAATGACGAGAATAGTAACTAAAGTGCTTAAAATTTCAAAAATACTCACTTTTTGAAAAAAACGTTTAGTGTGGCAATATAACACTATAAACTATCATAAACCATACATAATAATGTAGCCCAATTCTTCTAGTTTATTTTGATATAGAACACTCTACGAAAATACTAATACAGACTAAGTAAGTACGCAATAAATCTCATCGGTCATGGAGTAAGAAACGTATGGATACGGCCAAGTAAGTTAAACCGCAGACTATGACAAATTTATTTCAATCTAAGACTAAAAATAAATTGGACATGACCTGTCAACTTATGAAAGAGACTATTGACAAAGGAATAAAGCCATAGAGAAAATATTTTATTTTTCGCGATTTTTTTATCACACCGCGCGGTTTTACGCAAAGGGAACTGGGTACCATAGTACCCAGGTCGATCGAGAAGATCGAGATTTTGGGGACTATAGTCCCCACGGACGTTCCAGTGGCTAAATAGTAAGAAGAGAACTGACACATCTAATCTTGTAATGGAAGTTGAGCTCAAACTTCTGCTGTGAGGTTAGCTTCCAATTGACGACTCTGTAACAATACAGGGAGAAAAAAATAGCCCTTGCTGGTTTTCTTACTGGTTCTTTCCAGTACAAGGTCTCCCGCCGTAGACTTGTGAACCAATGGCGTCTGCTTTGACGTTCAAAAGAGATTGTAACAATCCAATTTGAATAAAAGATATTGAATTTGAATTTGAACGCCATAATACTCTCCGGGTCGTTGGATAGTTACATTTTTATCAAAAAACCTAAAAATGAAAAGGTATATTAACTTATAACATCCAAGAAACGAATAAATGTAAGTTATAATTACCACGCCAGCGATGACGCTGGGTCATAATTACCCGTTTTGACTAGACACAAGAGTATTTTACTGCACAGGCGGCGTCGAATTGAGAATACCAACGAGATGGGTAGAGGTGTGCTAAGTATATCTCCAGCTACATAAAGATTCACAACACACCACTAGCGCAAAAATGAAATATGTCCGTTAGAAATTGCCTCGGGTCAATATGACCCAGCGTCATTGTCGACGGGTTAAGTCTCGTGAACTAATTTCTCAGAATTCGTTTGTGAATTTTGTCCGCGATAACAGTGCAAAAGTATTGAATTTTAATGAGTTACAAAATTACTTTGACAGCAGCCAGTTCAGTATGGTAGTTAAATCTATATACAGAGTGTCCCTAAAACAATGGATAAACCTGTAACCAGGCCCCCGTCACTCGCGCAATGCAGCGTTATAAATACCTACCGCTATGTAGCGCGCCGGTGCGCTGACCGGCAGAGGGCCGCCGCCACCCGCCGCACCGCACGCGACACTTTTCTGCCCACCAGAGACTAAAGTGCAGTAACCGCAAAATAACGATTGCGAGCAAACGCCATTTAAAGTTAAGAATTTGATATAAAAAATAAGCAGATGTATAAACAAAAAAAAATGAATCCTGAAATGTTCTATAGGCGTAGGTTCACACGTCTTAGCAATAAAAAAAAATATCCTTATAAATGAATTTATTAATGGCCATTTACTATTTTGGCGCGAATTACTGCACCGCCTTTTTTATAAAAAAAAACATTTAAACTGATTAAAACGCAGTGTAAAGTAGCATTACTGCGTTTGGATTGGTTGTTTTGTCAAGAAACCCAATTAACATGCAGTAAGGTGAAAAAAATACTGCATGTTAGTTGGTTTTATAGAAAAAAAGTGTTCGTTTTACTAGTGCATTAAGAAAAATAGCTAGGTAATATTTTATAAAACGTTTATTTTTACATAATTAATAACAATAATTCAACTTAATGAAATAAAAATCACATATCAAAAATACAAAAACTTCTTCTAATCCAAAAAAAATGTGTCAGTTTTCATATAATAATAACATAAAGATATTAAATGTTTAATAAGTAATAAAATATACTTATGTACTCAATGTAGGTGCGTATTTTTAAATGGTGGGCATTATCTTGAGATCAACGTTACCGTAAATTTAAATCATATACAAAACATCACACGCTTACATAACTACATAGTCTACACAGGTAAGTCTTAAATAATTAGTTTCTAGGAATAACTTGTTACTTTTTAACCGACTTCAAAAAAGGAGGAGGTTCTCAATTCGATGCGTGTTTTTTTTTGTGTGTATGTTACGCGATTACGCCGCCAGTTGTGGACCGATTTTCAAAATTCTTTTTGTATTCGATAGAGTATACTCCAAGGGTGGTCCCATGGTCACCAAAGTCAGTATCTGATGATGGGATCCCATGAAAATCGAGGAAAACCCTTAAATTTTTAGGTGTTTCCAACGTGTTTTGTGTGTATGTTACGCGATTACTCCGCCAGTTGTGGACCGTTTTTAAAAATTCTTTTTGTATTCGATTGAGTATACTCCTAGGGTGGTCCCAAGGTCACCAAAGTCAGGATATGATGATGGGATCTCATGAAAATCCAGTGAAAAAAGATTTCATTCACTAAAAAGTTAAAAATAAAAAATATTTTACAAAAAATAAAAACCGACTTCAAAAACACTGAAAAGTTAAAAATAATATAAGAATAGGTACAGACAACATCACACTTCTATATTGAATTCGGTGCCAAATTTTAAGACTTTCTAGGAGATCATCGTTTGGCACCGACTTCAATATGGAAGTGTGATGTTGTCTGTACCTATTCTTATATTATTTTTAACTTTTCAGTGTTTTTGAAGTCGGTTTTTATTTTTTGTAAAATATTTTTTATTTTTAACAGTTTGATATGCTTAAAATAACATTGGTTGAGTTTAGCTTTTGAAGCCTCTTAATATTCTTAATACTAGGTTTAAAATAATAAAAAAGTATGTATCAAAATCTAATGCACAGCCAGTCTCATCATTTATGTATCATTATAAATCAGTCTTATAACTATAAAATTGTATAAATCAGTCTTATAATTATAAAAAGAAACAAATGTACCTACTGTTATTGAAGTAATAAAATCTTATTAAAGTTACCTACATACAATTTTCAAAACAGACCAGAAAAAAATATTTAGTTTTTTTGTTGTAAATAATAATAACTCTTAAGTTACATTTAAGGCACATTATTTCTTAGAATAAACCCGTCAAATCCTTTGAACATAAACAGAAAAATCACAGACTCTTAGTAATAAAATATAACATTAAAAATTCAACACTATTCATCAATATCAAAAAATGATTCTTCTGGTTCTTGTGGTGTAGAACAAACAGAAAGGTTTTTCTAGCAACTGATGAATCATACACAATCGAGCAGTATCCTTTCGGAAGCTCTGTTTCACGCTTCATAAACATTTTAAAACAACCAACTAAAAAGCAGTAATTGCTACTGTTACTACATGAAGCTAGTTTACGAATAAACGTTTATCTATTCAAAACCGATTAAAATGCAGTAACAACGCTTGATACTGCGTTATAATTGGTTTGACCTAGTACTATCATTTGTCAAACTTGATCCCAATTAAAACGCAGTATATAAAACATTACTGCACTTTATCTGGGAATAACCATATGTGTGTCACTATGTTATCCAAACTAATCTGCAGTAATTCTGTATTTTACTGCATTTTAGTCAGTTTATAATAATTAAGGAGTGTTAAGTATTCACAACTAAAATGCGGCTAGCTTTGATTTCACTGCATTTTAGTTGGGAGTTCGTGACAATTAATATTTTTTTTCTAATTGTAGTAAAAATAGTATTGTATGGAGGTAAATTTTACTGCATATTAATTAGTTTTTATTTTTTTTTACAAAAATATAAAACTATCTAAAGGGCCGTAAAGTTTGATTGCTTACTGCATTTTAGATAGGAAACCTTTAAATTTCGTCTCCACTATAATATATACTGCATTTTAGTTGGGAAACCACGCTTAATTGTTAATATTATTGGTTTCGCAGTAAGCGTAAAACTGTTAATTAAAAACTATCTAATTGTCCGAGAAAAAAATTAGTTAATTCAGCAGAAACCTTATGAAACCCGCTTTCAGAATCACTAATAAAACGAAAAATCATCCAAGGGCTATTACTGCACTTTAGTGTCTGGTGGGCAGTTTTATTATTATCGAATCTTGTATTTTTTTATTATATTGTTTCTTTTCGTTTATTTTATTGCTTTTTTTATTATTATATTAATTTAGTTTTTGATTTCTTTTAGTTTTTTAATAATTATTTTTTTTTATTTATAATTTTCTTTTCAGAACTAAAAATGGGATTTGTATACCTAAATTGAATAATTTTCCGAAAATTTTCAGTTAAATGTTGATACGAAAAAAGTTCTACTTGCATTGTGGTTTTACAAAACCACACAATAATTTTAATTTTTTAAACTTGATTAACAATACGGTGGTTCATTACTATGATTCATTACTATGGTTCATTACTACCGCTATTGGATGTCGTTGTTAAAAGACAAATAAATAATTAGATTTTTTTCATAGTCAAAATTCGAAGTAATTCGAACTAATTAGATAGTAATTCATCGCCATAGTAACAATCTTCAGTCCTCAGTCTAGTTCCTCACTTGCTGAGGAGTTCAGGTTGAGCTCACTTTCATCTTAGACCTTTTCGTCACTTATCATTGGTCAAGCCAACAGCTTCCCTGTTTTTAAAAGATTGCCTATTTATCACAATTATTCATACCATTCAGTATATTTTCGATAGTAAAATTGAATAACCGTGAGTTCAAATATGAAAAAAAAACATCGATAATGTATTTTTCATAATAATTCGTAATTTTTTTAATCGCTTGTAATTTGACAAATGAATGAAATCAATGAAAAAAAAATTTTTTAATAATTTGTATTTTTTATAATTTTTAAATGTATTAATGACAATAAAATAATATTCTATTCTCTAATTTTTTAACATATACTATTTTAAATTTTTAAATACCTATATGCGCACTGCCAATTTAGAAGTAGATTATAAAGAATAATGTAATGATTAACACCACTCATGTATTTTACCATATTCTTACAAATAAAGTAAGTACTATTATTATTATCATTTTATAAAATTAAAGCACATTTGAGTCGGGAGCTTTTCTCGCAATAACTTTATTTTGTTATAATCCTACGTATATTAATAAAATAATAACATTAAAGTTTTACTTTAACTATTTTGTTTATGTTCTTTGTACAACCCTTAAGTTTTCGCTCGATGACGCAATCACGCCGTGTACGCGGGAATCTCGACTCTCGGCCCGCGTTCATAGAGACCTTTTCTTCTTGCAGCGACTTTTGTCTGTCGGTTTTGGCTATTATTATTACAACGATTCGAGCGTTTCTATGGGAGTGATGTATCTGTTACGTAGTAACTATTATCTAATCTGTGCTGTAACTATAGATGGACTTCATCTCATGGCCTCCTTACCACAAATTTTGACCTTAGTGAAAATATCACGGTTTCAGAGATATTTATTGTTTTTGAATTTTTCGAAAATTTCCAAGTGCGATTAGTTTTTATAGTGCCATTGCCATACAGAATGGCACGTAGGTAGGCGTGAGCTTGCGCACCTAGCTTTAAAACTTTTAAACGCTTGAAAACTAGCTTTACTGGAGACTCTCTTCCAGAGTCGTCTGCTTAGGTACCTCCGTCTTACCTATTTCTGCCGCAAAGCAGCAGTGCTTGCATTGCTGTGTTCCGGTTTGAAGGGTAAGATATGGCAGTGAAATTACTGGGTACTGTGACTTTACATCTTGTGTCACAAGTTGGCAACGTACACTGTGGTTCTTGTGGGGGTTGCAGTTTTGCTGCGAATCTCACAAGAGCCACATGTATTATAGGTGACTGTTACCACTTACCATCAGGTGGGCAGTTTGCTTGTTTGCCAACTTTCTGCAATAAAAAAAAATTGATAAGAAATGTTACGATCGAGTTAGAAGCGTGGTATTTTTACCTTTCTAAAGATGATATGATGTAGAATAATTTAAATTAATAAAAAATGTAGGTAGCTATGTTTTTTCGTTTTTGAGATTCATGTGGCTCAGCTGGGATTATTCCACTTTAAGCTCCTGCCCAAAATACAATAGGTTTTCATCGTATTTTGACAGTTCACCGCGATAAATCGCTTTGTCATATCGTGTTTTGATATCGTGTGTTTATCGTGTACGGGGGCTGGGTAATATCACCCAGGTGATCAAATTCCACATTTTTGTGTACTAAAATCACCCGGCACCAAATCACCTGGGTGATCAAATTCCACATGATTTTGATTTACTTATTTTGTTTCCTTAAATCTCATGGGTGATCTCCTGGGTGAAATACACAAAAATGAGGAATTATCCCTCAGCTGGGGTAACGTTGCCCCAGCTGGGCCACACATATCTCTGAAAAGCGCAAACGACAAACTGAAACTTCCTGACAAACTCAGCCAAACTCCTAGACATTACAGCGGCTTACTCAAACAATCTATATCCCAAAGTATTTTTTGTGGCCCAGTTGGGGTCAGTCACACCTACTTTTTGTGTCAATGTGAGTTCACTGTGATATTTAACTTTTCAGCAGTCGACAGATATTGAGGACGAGGATTATTCACCAAGAATATATGACAATTGTGATGATATAACGATAGTGAAGCACGACCCTGAAGAATCCTTGTCGAACATAACCCAGGTGAGCATAACTAGGGCTTACAAGAAGTCTTGTGAGTATAAATCAAGCCTTTTTGACCAAGTGACTCATTTTTATTGCTCGTTTGAGTCCACATGCAGGGAATGGTTACTGACTAATCAAAGTTGATTTTTAAAGAAATATATAAGGTGCAGGCATATTCCCCTAGAGGTAGCTACTTTAAAAGTCTACGTGTCTAATGTTAGCTCTGTTAAAATATTGCGAGGGTGGATAAAAATAAACCAATACCTACATATTTTTTCTTTGAAAAAGCGAGTGGTGAAATGTTTGTGATTTTATTCCAGCCTAACGCATCCGACGTGGAAAAAGAGGGTAGCAGCACAAGATCTAATGAATATGGGTGAGTTTCGCTAATCCAGTTAAGCCGCCAGCAGGCCTATTCGCTAACTACGGTTGGTAACGAGAACTGTCATTTTAGAAAGACACTTTATATCCATTACTGGTTTAGTGATCTTATGTGTTACGGCGGCGTTCATGATAGCAGTAATGGATGTTAAGTTCCTTTCTTAAATAACAGTTCTAGTTGGCAACCGAAGTTAGAGAATAGGCCTGCAGATCAATGTATGACCTACCTTCACTTTATGTTCTTTTTAAAGAATTAAATTCTATTTCTTAACATATCATTTTGCGTAAGCGATATTGTGCATAAGCGACTTTTTGCGAAAGACATTCTGCGGAAGCCTTATATTCCCCGAAAGAGACATTATGGGGAGACATGTAATGACTAGTAGGTATACATTTTTGCACTGTTGCTTACTTTCCCCACTGTTGCTGAAATGATGATGATTTGAGGAAGAAGACGTTCTACGGTTGGTTAAGTAAAGTAGTGGGCAACTGGGCATATTGCGACTGTGGTGATGTGTATACAGGGTTCGTTCTATCTATGTTCTATGTTATCGGGGTCGGTTTCCGCACTTAATCCTTAAGGTGGACCATTGTACGTGAGGGCGGCCGTCACTCCAGCCAGCCCACCTCCCTCCAGAAGCGTATGAAATCTCCGAGTCTGTCCAGAGATTCTGTAACAGAATTGGGAGATCCAAGGGTGTTTTTCCGTATTTCGGTGACACCTGTGCACTCAAGGAGCACTTGTGACACCGTTTCCTCGGCCCCTAAGCATGCTCTGCATAGGGGGCTATCTGTTATGCCTATGGTGTGGAAGTGTTTGTTTAGTGAGCAGTGTCCAGTGATGGTTCCCGTCACCAGCCGCAGACTGTTCCTGTCCAGACGCAATATGCGTCTGGTCAGTTTGTTATTTAGGATTGGCATGGCTTCCTTTGACTGTCTGCACCCTGGAGTCGAGAACCAGTGGTCTTGTGCTTGTGTGTGGGTGAGCTCTTGCAGCCATCCGCGAATCTGGCTGAAGGGAATTGGTACGATGGGCTCGGGTCCGAAAGCCGTTATGTCGGATCCCCTCCTAGCCAGCTCGTCGGCCGCGTCATTGCCCAGTGATCCGCTGTGTCCTTTTATCCATTGTAGTGTCACTGTGTTCCGGTTGGAAATCACAATTCGTTCTAACACATTGTGACATTCCAATACAAGTTCCGAAGTGACATAGGTTTTGTTTAGGGATTTGAGTACCGAAGCACTATCAGAGACTATGCGGATGTGAGAATCCATAATTCCTTTAGATTCTATGGCGAGGGCCGCCAGGATAATACCTACACATTCCGCTTGGAATACGGTGTTGAAACTACCTAGCGGTTTGGATATCTTGATGTTAAGCTCATTTGAGTATACGCCTGCCCCGGTTCCTGAGTTGGTCTTGGAGCCATCAGTGTATATTCTGAGCTCTTTTGGGCCTGAGTAATCGTGTGATTCCTCTTCGAGCTGTATATTATAGTGCTTCTGGAAATTGAATCTCTTCAGAATCCTATCATTGGGTGATGTCATCATCGGGTGATGTTTGGTCGCTTGTTCTTTTATGCGTATGTGTTTGATTCTGGGGTCCTTTCCCAGTGTGCCAGCATTGTGGAGTCTGAACGCTGCTAGTGCTGCCTCCTCTTTAACAACTAGGTGCAAAGGTGGCAGCCCCAACATAGCTTGCAATGCGGCTGTGGGTGCGGTTCTCATACTACTAGTGATAGCCACGCAGGCATTTCGCTGTAGTTTTTCTAGTGCTCTTTGGCCGTTTGCCTGGTCTGTCCTGGGCCACCAGACTAGGGAGCCATATGTTATAATTGGTCGAATAACCGTAGTGTATAGCCAGTAAGTGGCTTTGGGACTAATGCCCCAGTTTTTTCCAAGCAGTCGCTTGCATTGCCACAGTGATATACTAGCTTTTGTGGTGATGTAGTCAGTGTGTTTAGCCCAGTTCAGTTGTTTGTCCAAATAGATGCCCAGGTATTTGGTCTCCGATGTTAGGCTTAGGGTGGATCCGTAGAATTTTGGTAATTGTAGATTTGCTAGTTTCCTCTTTTTGGTGAAGAGGACTAGCTCTGTTTTTGTGGGGTTGACTGTTAGTTTGTGCTCCTTGCACCAGTCCTCTACTATTTTCAAGGCTTGGCGCATGAGGTTGCACAGTGTGTTTTCGTGAGTGCCATTTATTATAATGGTTATGTCGTCGGCGTAGCCTACGGTGAAGAAGCCTTTGTCGTTTAGACGGTCTAGAAGACTGTTCACAACGAGGTTCCACAGTAGAGGCGAGAGGACGCCTCCTTGTGGGCATCCTTTCGCCACGATGGCTCTCGTGGTGTCATTCACCGTGACTTGTATGACCCTCTGCCTGAGCATATTGGTGATCCAACCGCACAAGGTTGGGGCCACACCATGTCTTTTAAGGGCTATGTCGATGCTGTGAAACATTGTTTTATCGAAAGCGCCCTCAATATCGATGAAGGCAGCTAGTGCAGAGCCTTTGTGTTCTATGGCGCATTCAATTCTGGAAGTCACGCTGTGTAAAGCGGATTCTGTTGATTTTCCTATGGAGTACGCGTGCTGTTGTTTGTGTAGCGGTACCATGCGTAGAGGTCCATCTCTGATGTGTCTATCGCATAGTCTTTCGAGGGTCTTTAGTAGGAATGATGTTAGGCTTATAGGTCTATAGGCCATGGGCGGTGTGTAATCGGTTTTTCCGGGCTTTGGAATGAAGATAACTTTCACTTCCCGCCACGCGAGGGGAATATATCTATGTGCGATACAGGCTCGGTAGACTTTCTCCAGCCATGGGGTTAAGGGGTCGATGCCCCACTGCAGAAGCGCTGGCAGAATGCCATCCAGGCCTGCGGATTTGTATGGTTGGAAAGACTTGATAGCCCACATTATTCGGTCTCTTGTCACTATTTCGTGGGCTATAGTCCAGTCGTTTCTGGTTGGTTCCATTCTTATGTCGTCTGCCCAGACCTTATCCTTTAAGAGGCTGCAGTCTGGGAAGTGCGTCTCAAGAAGGACCTTGCTGATTTCGTGGTCTGATTGTGTGAAAGTGTTATCGGGCTTTTTCAGTGCACCAAGGCTGCGATCTTGGTCGCTAGATAGGATTTTCCTCACTCGGGCAGCTTCATTGTTTGATTCGATAGATTCGCAGAACTTTCTCCAGGCTAATCTCCTGGCATGTCTGATTTGTTTTTTGTAAATGTATTGGGTTTCCTTGTATAGTTCCCAATCCTCTGGTTGTCTCGAGTTCTTGGCTCGGTTGAATTGTTTACGTAGTTTTATTCTGAGTTTCTCAAGTTCGGCATTCCACCATCGGTTGTTTTTACATTTGGTGTGCGGAACTCTTTGTTTACAGCATTTGTGATAAGCTTCTGTGATGTATAGTGTCAATTTTGTCACTATGTGTTCTATTTGTGTGGGATCTGTTATGGTTGTGCGTGGTAGATTTCTAGCTATCAGGGAATCGAGAAGACGCTTGTAGCCAGGTATGTCTGTCCGACGCGGATTTCGTTTCGGGGTGGGTTTTTTTGTGTTTACTGTTATTGTGAAACGAATTCTCATGTGATCTGAGCAAGTGAGTTCGTTGGATACTCGCCAGTTAGATATGAGTTTTACTGCGTTATCTGTGCCAAGCGTTAGATCAATAATGGATTGTCCCCGGGCTGTAACCCAAGTGGGTTCCGAGCCCCGGTTTACTATATTAAGGTTAGTTGAGAATAAGTAAGTGGATAATACCTCTCCTCTGGTGTTTGAAGTGTCGCATCCCCAGAGCTGGTGATGAGCGTTTGAATCGGTGCAGATAATGAGATCCAGTTTGGCGCCCTCGCAGTATTCCACAAGGTCAGCCATCTCTTTCGGTGGGCAGTTTTCATCGTCGCCTGGCATGTACACTGAAGCTAGTACTATGCCAGGGACTTCTTCAGTGTTCTGTAGTCTGACAGCCGTCAGATCTCTGAACAAAATTGCGTGAGTGTCGTGATCGGGATGTCGTTTGGTATATATGCACAGGTTCTTGGCTTGTCTGTACTGTATGTGTTTAGGATTAGGGCGACATAGCGCGGCTCCAGAGTGTTCTGACCCGTCAGAACACTTGGTATGACATTGGTCGGTGGTCGCTATACAGAGCGACATCCGTTGGTGGCGAAAACCCGGGGACATACTTGACCCTGGGGATCCCACCAGAGGATGTAGAGAGGATCTTGGCGCGGGAGCGGCATGTATCGTACCTTCTTGGTTCCATATACGTCCGCTTCTACCCCAAGAACCTTCCCTCTGTAACCCAGAGCATGACACCGACACCGACACTGACACCGACACTGACACCGACACTGACTGAGACTGAGCTCAGACCAGACCAGACCGACACTGACGACATGGCGCGACTAGAGGAGGAAATGGCGAGGGCGGCGATGAAAGATGCAGATGCTGACATCCCACCACCAACATCACCAAGGTGAACAGATCGGCTTCTTTCGTCCTCGCCGATCGATGGTAGGCATAGGATCGAGGAGGAGGACGATTCCAATGAATCGGACTAACTCCTCTCCCGTGCCACCATCGCTCACGCCTAACCCCCTCGAAATCGTACAAGCCAATCTCCAGCATAGCCAGACTGCCACGGCCAACTTGCGCAGGGCGCTGGAGACAAACCCCTCGAACAATCGCACTGATCCAAGAGCCGTGGATCAGGAACAATAGAATATGCGGCCTTAATAACATCGGAGGTAAGCTAATCCTAAACACACACAGTGTATACAGGGTGTAAAAAGACCGGTACCGAAGCCGAAACCCACGTATTGCTCCCATTTAGTCTTCTAAACCATGGTTGTGAAATTAATAGTTGCCGAGATATTCAAGGTTAAAGTTACAATTTTTTTTTATATAAGATTTTTATACAAAACTGTTCGAAATGTATTTTGATAATTTGCGTCCGTGGGAAACTCGTCTTGCTTTACACGCACTCACACATACTCACTAACACCGACGCGATATCCGGACGCGTAAGGCAGGCGCGGGGCACGCGTTACATTGTTTAGTATATATTGTCGTTGTTTTTTTAAGCCTGAAAATTAATTACGTTTCACATCCTTGATTTTTCGTTATATTGCTTTATTTAATGGTCTGAATGCGTAGATGCGGGCTTCGGTGGGTATACGTCTTTTTACACCCTGTATATAACAGCATTATTAAGTCCTCAAACATTTATGTACGTACATACATTCTGCGTTATATTTGAATAAAATCCGATTTTAAGCTGAGAATGAAAATGTGAGACAGGTTGATAATTACTGCGATAAGAAATGGTACAATATTAATTGTTATTTTTTTCTTATTTATGTTCGCAGTACGAACGAGAAGCAGGCGGATAACAAGCTCATACAGCCGAGTATATACAGTGAGGACTCGATCCCGGTTTCCGGTAAGTAATTTCTATTTAAACAACCACAGAAACGGCCACAAAAAAATACAAATTGCACGCGCTAACTTCAAGTCGCGCTCTACATTTACTTCGTGCTAAGTATGACGAAGCACGCTGAAGCGTATCGAGCGTATCGGTAATCATAATCCATAAAATGGGTATTTTAAAGGTCACAATTAAAACGTGAAAATATATAAAAAAACACACCAACTGCTTTGTAATTAGGTATTTAATACTTTGCCTCAATAATTTATACAATCTTATAATAATTTGATCCTCTTACATTCCTTCTTTTCTTTAATTGTAAGCGACCACGTCTCAGTTTCGTACGTCATCACTGGCAACACCCATAGACCGGAGCATAAAGAAATTAAAGTACAACGCCATCTACTGGATGGTTACCCAACGATATGTCGAAAAATTCACTCACACCGCCATATGTGACAAAGTTATGGTACTTACAAATAATTGCAATCCAGTTGATTCGCAATACTAAATATTGTGGTGAATAATCGAGATTAAAAGCAAAAAACAGTTGTTATAAGAGGAGCCTGACTTTTTTTTTTTGGAAGGGGAAACTGCTTTACGCGTCCCTCGTGGCCGAGCCAAACCACGAGGGTATGTGGGACTCCCCGGACCGGATTCGGTCCAGGCCTACCCACTAATATATTACCCCCTTATTATTATTTATTATTTGAAGAGGAGCCTGACTGTCATAACACAGGGTGACCTTATATGAGAGCAGTGCATAAAGTGTATTGGTCATATAGTGCATAAGGTGTAAGTTTCTCAGAAATAAATGATATTTTTTTAAAATAAAAACTATCCTATCTTGTAAGTCTCACAAAATAACATACACAGTAAGCCAAATTCCATCTAAATTGGTTAAGTATTTTCATGCCGCCTTGTACACCGAGCCTAGCGGAATAAAAACACTGCCAAATTAAGGCGCCATTCATTTATTACATAATACGTAAGAAAAAATAAGAATGCCCCCCCCCCCCCCCCATTGATTTTTATTATAGAAGTTTACCTTATACTTTTTATTAAAATATGACGTGATTAAACGCTTTTTGAATCTTTCAATTTTTTTACTTGCCATCCATTCAGAACGTCTTTTAGCTTTTAACATGAATAGGTGCAAGAAACTTCTCGGTTTTTAACCGACTTCAAAAAAGGAGGAGGTTCTCAATTCGTATGTAGTCCCAAGTAGGTATGTATACTAGTTGTAACTCATGTTATTATCAATAAAGTATTTGTAATTTCTAATTCGATGAGTATGTTTTTTTTGTGTGTATGTTACGCGATTACGCCGCCAGTTGTGGACCGATTTTCAAAATTCTTTTTGTATTCGATAGAGTATACTCCTCCAAGGGTGGTCCCGTGGTCACCAAAGTTAGGATCTGATGATGGGATCCCATGAAAATCGAGGAAAACCCTTAAATTTTAAGGTGTTTCCAACGTATTTTGTGTGTATGTTACGCGATTACTCCGCCAATTGTGGACCGATTTTCAAAATTCTTTTTGTATTCGATAGAGTATACTCCTAAGGTGGTCACAAGGTCACCGAAGTCAGGATCTGATGATGGAATCCCATGAAATTTGAGGGAAACTATAAAGTTTCTTTCACTATAATGAGTTAATTAAGTAAAAAGTTAAAAAAAAAAATATTTTACAAAAAATAAAAACCGACTTCAAAAACACTGAAAAGTTAAAAATAATATAAGAAAAGGTACAGACAACATCACACTTCTATATTGAAGTCGGTGCCAAATTTTTCTAGGAGATCATCGTTTGGCACCGACTTCAATATAGAAGTGTGATGTTGTCTGTACCTATTCTTATATTATTTTTAACTTTTCAGTGTTTTTGAAGTCGGTTTTTATTTTTTATTAGAAATATTTGAAATTTACAATAAAATATGTCGTTATACAATAATAACATTTGTTTACACTGTAACAGTGATGTCGACAAATTGATAGTATTGACAACCAGCATTGACAGCAGCTTTGATGGGCAGCGTCACAGATGTATAAATGGAAGCAGACTAAACGTATCGTTCAAAAAGCGTAGCAACTTTACCGCATGTAAACATTTTACATTACTCACACACAAAGGAGTTTTATTATATGATGCGTTAGAACACTTCGGGGCACAGCACTTTACCATTGCTCTTGTCCGATTAGCAGTGATTTTTATTTATAATCACAAAATAGAACATTATCACACAATGTCACGACGCCATTTGTCTCTTATTTTGACAAAGCTAAACATGGCGTCCACATGCCGATATATCGTGTCACTTTGGAGTGAAAGTAAAAACGATATACATTACTTAAAACAAATGTGTGAGTAAAATTATGTTAAGTCTGCTTACCTTTATACGTCTGTTTACGCTCGAGGAAGAGCGAGTGGCAGCACTAGTCGGTCTGTAATTCGCATACTTAGTCTTGTGTTCTGTGGCGGCACCGGCCGCTGTGTGACACCGCGTTTACACATTCGCGCGAATCGCGAGGCGAATAACGAACACGCATGTGTAAACAGTAAGTTCGCTATTCGCCTCGCCATTCGCCTCGCGATTCGTGAGTTCGCGTCGGGAGCGGTTTTTTGGACGCGAATCAAAGGGCACGAATGGCGAACACGAACTTACTGTTTACACATTCGCATGCATTTAGTTGACTGCTAGCGCCCGACCCAACCGAACGTGTAGACAAATTAGAGTGGATGCGAATTTTAGAATTCCTAGAACTTTATTATAGAGAAGAGCTCATTTGGAACCCAAAACATCGCAATCATAATTACACATAAAAAATATTTTACAAAAAATAAAAACCGACTAAAAAAACACTGAAAAGTTAAAAATAATATAAGAAATAGGTACAAACAACATCAACATATTGAAGTCGGTGCCAAACGATATCTCCTCGAAAGTCTTAAAATTTGTCACCGACTTCAATATAGAAGTGTGATGTTGTCTGTACCTATTCTTATATTATTTTAAGCTTTTCAGCGTTTTTGAAGTCGGTTTTTATTTTTTGTAAAATATTTTTTATTTTTAACTTTTTAGTGAATGAAATCTTTTTAGTAAAAACAAAAACCCTAATTTAATACCAGCTCATCAGTGAGCTGGTATTTCATTAGCGTTCGATTTTCATGGGATTCAATTATCAGAGAATACAAAAAGAATATTGAAAATCAGTCCACAATTGGCGGCGTAATCGCATAACATACACACAAAAAAAAAACATTCGCATCGAATTAAGAACCTCCTCCCTTTTTTAAGTCGGTTAAAAATAAAAACCGACTTCAAAAACACTGAAAAGGTAAAAATAATATAAGAATAGGTACTGACAACATCACACTTCTATTTTGAAGTCGGTGTCAATTTTAAGACTTTATAAGAGATCATCGTTTCGTACCGACTTCAATATCATCATCATCATCACAGCCCATATACGTCCCCACCGAGGGGCTCGAGCCTACCCTATATTAGGGTGATTAGGCCCTAGTCAACCACGCTGGCCCAGTGCGGATTGGTCGACTTCACATACATCATTGAATTTCTTCGCAGATGTATGCAGGTTGCCTCACGATGTTTTCCTTCACCGTACGAGCGTCAGACAAATGTACATATGAAATTCGAAACGAAAAACACATTGGTACATGGCGGGTCTCGAACCCCGACCCCCCGATTGGAAGGCAAGTGCCGAGTCCACTGCGCCACCGACGTTCTGTCGCGCGCTGTATATGCAAGTATGTATGTGTATATATAAACACATTCATACACATTACTTACATAACACTTACACACACACACATATACAATATGTATATGTGAGTGTTAATATCATATTAATATCATATTATTTGAATATAACAATTATTGTCATTTATTACATTTATTTTCTTATGCCGTCATTTACTTTCTCTCCTTAGCCTAATGGTTGACTGGTAGAGAGCGATGTTTATCGCTAAGTCCGCCATATGTTCAAACCGTTTGTAACATTAAAGCTTAAATTATTAAAAACTAAAATGTAGCACGCATGCCGCCATTATTTTCACGTCCTCCGTGTTCGTGTGCTAATATCAAAATGAATCACCCGCGAATGTGTGAACAGTAGTTCGCGGTGGCACTCGTATACGAATGTTTCGTCGAATGACGAGGCGAATAGCGAACACGAATGTGTAAACGCCACACGAATGTTTCGTCGAATGTTTCGTCGAATATTTCGTCGAATGTTTCGTCGAATGGCGAACACGCATGTGTAAATGCGACATTACAGCCGAGTCGAGTTTTTTTTTGATGTCATTGAACTTGAGTTACCACGCGGCGCGCCTGTCGAGTAAAATTATTATTGTCGCGAAAGTCCGCTAATTGGTTTGCGTTATTGTTGATTATCGGCGAAGGTGATGATTGGTGACTTGTTAGGGAAGTTTATTTGTGGTTCATCTGGTTATTTGGTCGGTGGATTGACAGCAGCCCTTAAGAAAACGCGACTTCCTTCGAGCTAGCTCAGGAAGTCCAACGGCTACATGCGGAGTCTCCACCCGACCGGTTTTGGGTAAGCGATAGTATATTTCGTTTTGTAGTGAGATCAAAGTCGGATTTGGTATCAGCAACAAAACAAAATAATCGGCCGAAATGGTTGCGTCGACTTTAGGCGTCACCAACGTCTGTGGGCAGCATTCGGGGAGTTACGAAAAATCTTCACGTCCAAATGACCTCAGTGCCTCGAGACAAAAGATTTTGACCACTGTGTGTTGCCAGTGATGATTTACGGAAGTGAAACGTGGTTATTCACTATGGGTCTTGTCCAAAGGCTCAAGGCCATTCGGCGGGCAATGGAGAGAGCAATGCTCGGGGTCTCCCTGCGTGATCGGATCCGAAATGAGATCCGCAGGAGAACTAAAGTAACCGGCATATATAGTTATAGTTAAGTTAATAGTTAAGAACACGTATAAAAATATCGAATATGTACAGCCGGCTCCGGGAGTGGATAGCAATCTTTTAGCAAATTTGGTGCCATGTCACACCAACTATTCATATTATTTAATATGGTTACACCTATATTTCATTGTTAATGGTTGGTGTGACATGGAACTAAAATGTTTGTCTACTTTTTGAGCCGGCTGTACAAACAATTAATAATAATAAAAATACAACATATATAATATATTTTAATGTTAAAATATAATGTAATATATAATTAATGTATGTTAAAATATAATATAAATAATAACAAAAATCTGTAATATGTAAAGTATACAATGTAATAGGAATATGATAGGTATGTACACAATGTTATAAATATATATATGATGTATAAGCGTGTGTGTATTATATATAAACATGTAGGATAGTTACACTTTAGGTGATGCGCAACTCACCCTAGATATAGAGTAGAGTAGTCGGACTTATTAAGTCTGAAAAGGAAGGAATAATCTACGAAAAAAACAGTATTTCTTAACAAAATTTATGTCTGAAAAGGAATCTCTTGCGCGGGAA
Organism: Schoenobius gigantellus; assembly: GCA_963935595.1. NCBI lineage: Eukaryota > Metazoa > Arthropoda > Insecta > Lepidoptera > Crambidae > Schoenobius > Schoenobius gigantellus. The sequence continues at coordinate 3,972,071 of OZ012555.1, read as the reverse complement.
ACTCGTCTTGCTTTATAGCCGGTCCACACGACACCAACTTATGCTTGCGCAGCGTGTTTGCACAAACAAATTTTGTGCGATACGGAACGTGTAGAAGTCAAGTTTGCAGTTGGCGCGAAAGTTTGTGCTTATTTGTATTTTGTAACAAAAAATCGGCACAAACCATGTGTTCTGTGGCGCAAACATATGTGTTTACGCTTACTATTGCAGCGTGTAGATGCATGTTCAAACTTGTTTGAGTGTTATTAAGGTAATTACATGCGAGAATTTAAAAAAAATAGGGATAAATATTCGGGTATGGGTACTGATGAGGTACCATCTTCCAGTTTGTGGTACTTCCATTATATGGACTTTTTAAGGCACCAAGAAATTGCTAGATCCTCGTTATCAAATTTGGAACAAGAAAATACACATGTTAGTAGAAAAATAATACTTTTAATAGCAAGATAAAAGGTTCGGTATATTGTAAATACTATACTTGTTCATTTAAGTGGCAACAGTGCCATTGCCGAAATACACTACCCTCATTGTTATAATTTTCAACGAAGGTATCACGAACACGCTTCGCAATATTTGATTGGTGTCTAGTGTTCGCAGACACTTGTTGTAGCCCCTGTAAGTCTGTGTCATATACTAATGTAATTGTATTACTGTTACTTTCAATATCCATGGCACCATTAGAAGTACCTAAACTGATGCGACTTCCTTCGTAAGAAGTTATGAAGTACACATGTAGCCATATCTTCCATTGTTCGATTTACTTTCACTGCAGCTGGATTAAGACACTACACCTCTGCTACCAACTGCTCCCAACGAACAACTGAATTGTTTGTGCTGTGTGGACGATGAGACTCGTACAGACTTTTATTTGCAACAGTTTGCACAGCATAAGTTGGTGTCGTGTGGATCGGCTATTACACGCACTCACACTGACTCACTAAGGCGCTTAACACATTGCCGCCGCATCCCGCTGCGGTGTCCGGAGGGACGAAATCCGCATGCGGCTGCGGGGACACGGAACCGTGCCACCGTACGGTTTGCTGCGTATCTCCGTCCGCTGAGGTGCTGAGGTGCACGACGCCCCGGCTCACCGCATTATCTATGTCGAGATCTATTAAGCGTATGCACGTCCTTTCTACGCAAAAATCCGTACGATACTGCGGGCTGCGGCATACCCCGCGGACCGCACCGCATCACCGTCCGGGAGTGCGGTACCGTCGTGCTCGCCGCACAACCGCACGGACATGCGATCTGAGTGTGTTATACCCTGCGGTTTTTGTATACAAATTAAGATTCTTCAGTCAAAATTAAAAACCGCAGCACTGATTTTATAACAATCTCTCCTAATAATAATGAATAAAATATATATAAAAATGAATCGCAAAATGTGTTGGTAAGCGCAAATCTCAGAAACTACTGGTTCGAATTGAGAAACTCTTTTACCATTAGAATTCTACATTGTCCCTGATGGTTATAGGCTATATATTTTTACCGCGGGAAAATATTTCTTTCCTATGGGAAAATTCGATAACTACTGGGCCGATTTTAAAAATTCTGTCACCATTAGAAAGCTACATCCTTTGTGAGTAACATAGGATATTTCCCACGGGGAAAATGAATACCACGGGAAAAGTATGACGGGAAATCTATCGTAAGGCGAAACGAAGTTCGCGGGCACAGCTAGTAAAATATAAAGATCAATCGTGTAACTCTTGTGAACATTTCAACTTGTTTCTAGATATCAAGACTAACAATGCTGGTGATTATTTTACAACCATCCTGCCGAAGGTGGAGATAGAGACTGATCTGCAGATTCAGACTGAAAAAGCTGACGATGATGTTCCAACCTTCGTGCCGAAGGTGGAGATAGAGACTGAGCTACAGATCAAGACTGAAAAAGCTGATGATGATGTTCCAACCGTTGTGCCGAAGGTGGAGACGGAGACTGATCTGCAAGGCAGTGCTGTATTTGTGAAAATCGGTACGTCCATGAATAGTACGTCTATAAAAATCAGTATGAATAAAAAAGTACACTTGCATGCGTGCCAAAAATACGCCTCGCTACCCAGATTTCTCGCTATCACAAGAAATATACAAAGTATCAACGGCGAGGATTTTTTTCTTTTACGGTAAATAAAGGCTTCGGACTATAATGTCACAGTACCCATTACTGTAATATTACTGCCACTGACATAGGTAGGTACCAGCGCAGACAATTCAGGTAGGAAATTGTTTTACTGCTTAGAATGGTCTGTGACTGATGACTTCTGGGGGCTCTATTCGTACAAAAGTTCGAATTCAGGTTTTTCTCGAGAGGTAATCGCAGCTCAGCCAATCACAACACAGCACAGGACATGTCGAGCTCCGCCACCTTTTATGGAAAGTCGATTGAGTTGTCTCGAGTGCTCGGGAGTAGTCGAGACGTAAAATTTAAATTTGGTGTATGGCTTTTATTTAATGTTCTTTCTTTTTCGATTATCCTATTATACATGTATTTTCGAATTTATTTTCAAATAAACTTAGTGTTTTGTTTGTATAAATGTTTATTTAGTATGCAAAATAAAATTATTTTGTTGAAGGTTTACTTATTTATCTAAATCAAATTCATAAAAAGATAATGAAGTGAAAAAACCGATCCTCCTATTTGAAACAAGTCGAGCGACGTTCCTCCAAAAAATCGCGAGGCTCGTGATGTTCAGTGTTCTGACTGGCTGAGTATTGACTACCACTTGAAAAAAAATTGGAATTCGAACACTTTTCGAATCCGGGAGAATCAGCCCCCTGACATCTCTTCAGCTACTTTGGAAATTAATGATTAGAAAACAGACTTGAATGCCTAACTTACGACTATCTTGTTATTTGTACGACTAACAATGTTAACATTGCTGTGTTCCGACACTTGGCCCTTATTCACACGAGCGTTAAAAACGTTCGTTAAATCCCGGCGTAAGCACTTTTATAACGTTCGCTATACGATGCAATACTCGACGCTCAACGCCCACCATTCAAAATACAACGCTGCTTGGTAAAAAAGCGTCGCGTTATGAAAGCGCTGGGGCGCGTTCCAAGCCTACAACTTTTTACTCTAAGTCCGTTCCGTACCTTTCGGCATGACGTTTGGCTGTCACAATTACCCCGTTCCGAGCCTCCGGGAGTCGCAACTTTTTGGCGATCAATTTTGATGGTTAAAAAACACTCTGACGTTTAAAACGTCACTTTAGTGATCATCATCATCATCATGTCAAATCTTAAAATAAGGACACTAGTTTACTTTAATTTTTAATTTTAGTTAATATTAATAAAAACCTTATTTATCTAAAAGCTTAATTTATTAGGTACTTATTTATTATTGTGTGTGACTTGTATGACTTGCGAAATGGAAGACTTCCAATTAGTTTTAAGTAGTGACAGAACTCCTCATTATGATTTAGATGGTGATGTTTTGATCCAAAGGGTTGCTGGTAAACAAAAAAGCAATTTTATATTTTCTAATTATTCCTAATTTTACTTTTAACATTACGAGAAAAATATGTATATTTACAATTTATAAATACAATTGTATGTAATGTCAAAATTTGAGGTTATAAAAACAACTTGAGTCGTTCCACACCTCAGAGCAAGACAAAAAACAACTCGGAGTGTAGGCTCGGAACGCGCCCCTGTCGTGTGGCCATATCTCAGACTAAGTACACCAATGGACGCGCTATGTATTAATTATGGCACGAATATGTCCTCTTTTGGGCTAAGAATATAATTATTTATTAACCAACATGTTTCAGGTATTATTGTAAAGAGTACTCAAAAATCTAGGGTTTAGAATAAAATTTAGGTTTTTTTAGGCCTGCAAATTCAAAAAAACAGCAATTTTCTGATTGACTTTCATAGTATGTAAAACAAAGCGATTTTTGTATGGAAACCAATGACAAGTTACTGAAACGTGTCACAAACGAATAAATAAGTAACAAAAGCGCACAAACGATGTGATAGTGAGTGACTTTCTGACTAAAATTCACATAAATTACATTTTTAATGTTTTATCAAGATTTACGAAAAACATGGCTGTATGAACTTAGCTCCCTTTGCCTTCTCTTGCAGAAGTGACAGCGTCAAAAAAAAGCCTCGTTTAATTTTGTGATTTTAATGATCGTGATCGCGTTCTGCTGAGGCGAATGCTATAATTGTAGCTCTTAACTACATTCAACAGTTCAGCCAATACAAAAAATGGATTATTATTACTGACAGCATGAGTGTGTTGATGGCTTTGAGAAATCCTTCCTTTTCATCAGTCACAAATCATTTAATATATAATATCCGAGATCAGATACATCATTTAAAAATAAATTATCAAATAGACATTATATTATTTTGGACTCCAGCTCATATCGGTGTATATGGAAACGAGGAAGTAGATAAACTGGCCAAAACTATGAACACTCTAGACGTACCTATAAAAAACATATCAATTTCATATACTGATTGTACAGCTCTAATCAAGAAAGAAATATTGAAGCTATGGGAAGAACACTGGAATAGTACTTTGCTCATAAAAGGGAAGTGGTATCGAGAAATAAATAATAAAATAAAACAACCCTGGTTCAATAGACACAATTACATAAACAGAAGATTTTTTACTATTATTTGCCGTTTGCGAATTGGGCACGGTCGATTCAATGACCATTTGTACCGGCTAGGCATGACTTCTTCCCCATCGTGCAACTGGTGCAACACCACCTTACCTCAATCTCTGCATCACCTTTTTTACGAATGTCCAATTTTTGCCCTGCAAAGAAACATTTTATTAGAAGAAATTTCAAAAATAATGAAACACCAGCAAGATCTACCGCGCTCTTTACAAAAACTTCTTTCCATTGAAAAATGCTTTGAAGCAATTTATGAATATGTAACCTCTACGTTTGGCGATTTGTGAATTCAAAAGAAGAATGAATAACAATAGTTTATTGCATACAGACTAGGCTGTATGGTTGACGCCTTTGCCTTTCCCAAATGGGATAAACAAAATTAAAAAAAAAAATGATCGTGATCGCTTATAATCTAAGCAATCACAATACATCACAATACTTTTTATTAAGAAGTGCACAATCTTGTGTTGTTGCCGCAATGACTGTCAAATTAAAGGCAGCGCAGACGTTATAGATTTTTCCTTCGACAATAAACCCCCAGGTGACCACATATTGAATTGGATTGCAAATTAGCAGCATTGCAGGTCACTGCAGGTAACAAACAAGCATCTCTGACTCTGACCAAAAAAATGATACATGTAATCAATAGGTCCATGCTATTAAAATGAAATCTAGCACAATACCTAAATGCATTGGTTGGTGGCAGATGACTTCTATACTTTACTTTGTAGCAGTGTGTTTGTGCAGCATTTGTTAGGATGAGCCCCTGGCTGTAGTGTCTAGTGTGTGATACCTGTTTTACTCTGCCTACTCTTAGGATAAGCACCTACCTCACAGTAATGAAATATCAACATAAATAAAATATACTGGTCTGTTCTTAAGAATGCTACAGTTTTACTATTTCAATAACAAAAGATTTTTTACAAAACAAATGCTAATTAATGAAGTCATTATAATGAACTAAGTGCAAAATTCTCTAAGATTACTATAATGCTAATTCAAAGTGTAAATATTTACTTCTATATGACTACATACCCTCGATTTTATCATGGGTACTAAATATGTAATATGAAGTGTTGAATAATTATAATAGTGGAAACTATGTGAAAGAGTTGTAATATAGAAACTGGTTGCAGGTATGAAATAAAACCCAGAAATTATGTAATTTTTATTTATTCAATTTCAACATCTTCCCTCATTAGTACGTCATTTCAAAATTGAGCCAGTGGTGTTATATGAGTTTGGTGCGGAGCCCATCCTAAATTCATGGATTTCATTTGATTTTTCCTCTTATCAGCAGTCTCATGTGATGGATCATTTTCTTGAATATGTTCCCCAAAATATGACTTAGCTTGCTTAATTTAATATGTTCCAAGACTGATTAAAATTAAATTGAATATTTTCATTCTGGGGAACATATTCAAGTGTGGAATTTAAGCATAAATATGTACAAAGATGGCTTCTAATGCCCTATTTAAAATAGGTTGACCACCAGGTTGGTTGGTCGCTTACTGCAGCTAGCAGTGTAAGTTATAAGATTTCTTTTGAAATAGGTAATTAGAGGACTTTTGTAAGTAAAATTTTAGTAACCTCTAATAAAGCAATGGAATTGTTTGAATTAGACCCAAAGAGTATAACGTATAGTTAGATTTCTACTGGACAGGTTTTCCCTGCTTATATGGGCTATACCTAAATGTAAAGGTGCATATTGATTTTTGAAGCAATAACACTTTTTTATATAAGTAAACATGAGTTTTTGAAATGCATACCCGAGAAGCAATTCTGCAAAGGGATTCCTTAGCCCATGTCTGACTTAATATAAACCTAAGGCCTTTTTAGGCTTTGAACAAACCTCACCTAATTGAGTTAAGCAAGAGAACAATAAAACAAATTGTGTGACTGTTAAACCTGTCCAGTATTTACATACTATATCAGTGGAATTTTCTATATTTTCAAATTCAATTAGTTTCTGTTCTTTGATTTTATTGTTAGTAAGTCAAGCATGAATTATTTGGTGTAAACAATACAGTGAACTTATATTACCGTAAAAATGCAAAATCATATTGACTCATGTGATTTTCACAGACTCTGGCATTACTTTACGAATATTTTACAATCCCCGAGGATCTTCTTTCTTAAATATAATGGTACCCTTCGACATTCCAAATTATAGCACTCTGGTACAAAAAAAATGAGAAGTTGTATCAGGAGTGCGACTGTAACCTGGAAGTATAACATTTTGTTGTTCAATTCTTGGGTCTGGTTACTTCGTACGTTCAAATTACGAGAAAACTTAGTCCAGTTAGCAAGCCAATATTTAAATCACATGTAAAATCAAGAACCTGAGCATAGCTGTAGAAAATAAAAGATACTATTTTGTGAAAGGAAGGAAGGTTACACACATACACACAAACAATAAACAAAAGTCAAAACGACAGCTACAGTGGCATTGACAATGACATCCTTTTAATTGCCAGTAAAAAAAACTAAATGTGGCCCTGCTAAAGAAACAATAAAAAATTTTTTTTTTATTTTTTTCTCCTAAATGCAGGCCTTAATATTTTTAATATTCATGGATAAACATCCTTCTCATAAAGTTCTATTTCCGTCATAAATTTTTAAACTGGTTAAAAAAGGTTCAGAATAAAATTCCACGTTCCATACAAAAAGTGGACATGTCCTTTGCGTCCAGTCCGCCATTACAAAGCACCGTGTTGTTGTGCTAAAATATCAGTCAGTGAGCATTATTTGTGAGTGAATTTTACAGTTATACGTTTTTTATTGATTTTTTTAATGAATTCTATAAAGAAAAACATAAAAAGTGTGGAATCTTGGATGCGGCGTCCCTAGTTTTTTCCGCCATCTTAGAGCACCAACCCCAATTTTGGCACGCTTTTTTCGTAGGTAGGTATTTCATGTCTATTGGTATCTATAGTCTAAGGGCTATATACATGTGAATGCATTCGCTCCACAGACGTATAAAGGGAAGCAGACTTAACATAATTTTACTCACACAGTTGTCGTAAGTAATGTATATCGTTTTAACTTTCACTCCAAAGTGACATGATATGTCGCTATTTCTCTTTTTCGTCTATAGCTATACTAACGCATACATAAACATTTCCGAAGCCGTGGCCTCAGAATAACAACTAAAGCATAGAAGGAACATTAAAATAAGAATTCATTATGTGTCATTTGTCTCTTTCTATCATACGGCACAAAACTGTGTAAGAGATGAGTAATATTTGTCTTTTGGCATATCACAAGGTGGTCACTAGATGAATTGATTGAATTGTCATTTTGGTTAAAAATTGAAATTGGTTAAAAATATATTAAATGTAATAACACGGCTAAATTCTATAGTACCTTGTATCGAAGATAGACCATCCGAGTTTGAACTATTTGAATTGTTCGTATAATATTTGTTTGTGCGTCTCGTGGCTAGTAATATTTTGATGATATTTTATTAATATTTAAGTGATAGGAAAGCAAGAATTCTTTAGGTATTTACAAATAGTGTGTGTTTGTGCACTCCGTAACACAATGTCTTGTGTAGTTTGGGGCTGCAAGTCTCATTCGTCGCGAAAGGAAAATAATCAAAATTTATTGACCTTAAATTGGCATGTTTTCTCATATTGTTACTTGAATGTGAGCTAATAAGTACACTTATATACATATGATGAAATATCGCTGAATCATTATGTAGAAAAACAATATGTAATATTAACTTCACTTTTATGTTTTAGCGATTTTTAGAAAATTACTTTGAGGTTTTCTTGATCATGCGTAGCGTTGTAAAATTTTGTCGATATTTTTATTTTACAGATTTCCTAAAGACAATGTATAAAAAACATATGGATAAAGTGTATTGTCAGACGAAATTGGAGTCCAAGAAAGCATAGTCTTTGCTCCAGATATTTTTCAGCAGATTAATTTTGTGTGTACTTAGTAGTAAAACTATGAAATGGAGACGTCATGACGTAAGTCAAGTTATTTAATGAAAGGAAATCTTTAAACTAAAATAGTATTTATGAAAATAAAAACGTATTTAATTTCTTAACTATTTCTTTAAGGAATCCTTGACACGGATGCCAAGAACAACCAGTTCAGATGATTTTTTCTAAGAATTAAAATATTAGATCAAGAAAAGAACTTGAAAGAGTCAAAAAGGTAAAATATCAAAACGCCGCCTTCGAAAAATTTACATTCTAAGGCCGGCCGCACATCAAGCGTAATAAATCTATCGAAAAATGTCTTAACAATAAATTATGGTCAAATGTTAATGTTTTTACTTTAATTTCCAAGCATATGTACAAATAGTAGTTTTAGCATTCACGAATTTATCCAAGGTTCAAAATCCATGAGGGTTAAATTTTCGGGTAAGTAAATTAAATATGAGATTAACCTCAAGTACCTCTAAGCGATGCGATAAAAATGAATTAAATCTATGCGATGAAATAAAAGCAGTGTGTCTTCGATTTCCTTCCCATAGAATTTGTGAATCTCTGCAATAGAAAAATTCCAATATTTTAGATAACGGGAAATACCCGTCACTTAAATAGTCCAAATTTTAGGGTTCCGTACCTCAAAAGAAACACTGAACCATTATAAGATCACTTTATTGTCCGTTTGTCTGTCAAGACTATCTTGGAAACGCGTGAAGGTATCGAGTTGAAATTAAACCCATATAATTACTCAGTTCTACACTAACAAGTTCTAGTCCCTTGAAGATGTGAAAAAATCAAACTTCTAAGTTAACAAAAAAAGGTACGGCCGTTTATGTCGCCAAAAACGTATATTTCGACATTCTCACGGGCATCAAAATGTATAGGGTACTTTTGGTTGATCTAGCTAGAACTATGAAATTTGTGAAGTTATATAGTCTTATACTACAAGTCAGGGAAAATCTCAAACTCCACATTTGTAATTAAATCATAAAAAATTTAGTCTCTATTAAAAGTATAACCTACAATTTTATACGGGACCCTCGGTGGGCGAGTCCGATTCGCACTTCCCGCTTTTAGTCTCATGAACGGCCAGCCTGACTATACCAAAGAGACACAGCAGCTATTAGCTGGATAAGTTACATAAGAAATTCGACCCTTAATTATTTATGTTATATTTTTCGCAATAAAGACATTTTAGTATTAGGGATCTATTAAATACCTACATAATATAATTATCGACGTTGAAACTAGGTGAGTGATGAGCACGACATCACTGGGAGAAGAACTGACAAGCGAGAATTAGTGACGACCTACAAAATTTCGAAACATCTTGCATATACGTGTCTCTGTCTAACTTCTATTAGCAGCGCCTAATGTCAAAGTGAGTCAAATATATTAAGTTCAGTAGCTATTTTTGCTAGGTTTCTATGCTTTAGTTGTTATTCTGAGCTATTTCTGTTTTTCGTCTATAGCTATACTAACGCACACATAAACATTTCCGAAGCCGTGGCAGACGTCACGTGGACGCCATTTTTAGGTTTGTTAAAGTATGAGACAAAATATGGCGTCGTGACATTGTGTTATTGGTTATAATGTTTTGTTTTGTGATTATAATTAAAAATCACTGCTAATCGGACAAGAACAATGGTAAAGTGCTGTGCCCCGAAGTGTTCTAACGCATCATATAATAAAACTCCAGAAATTACAATAAAATTAAATTAATATTGTTTGTGTGTGAGTAATGTTTACATGTGGTAAAATTGCCACGCTTTCTGAACGATACGTTTAATCTGCTGCCCTTTATACGTCCGTGATTCGTTCTATTAAATAAAACGTATTAAACGAAGCGCGTTTTTAGCGAGCGTTAAAAAGCGCTCAAATTTCGAAGGCTTTTTTAACGCTCGTTAGAAATGCGCTCGTGCGATCGGGCTCTTAGAGGTAAGATAGCCAGTTCCTCACATGTAAAGGAGTCCAGGTGATGCTCCCTTTCACCTTCGACTTTATCGTCACTTACCATCAAGCCAGATGAAGGCCAGGAGCTCCTCTTGTTGTATTAAAAAAAAACAAGTGGCTTTCGAAGTATGGAGAAGAAAAAGATATTTTAAATATAACACTTTTTTTCTTATAGTTATTTATTTTAAAATTGTTTCAGAGAAGTGTGATAGTGAGGACCAGTGATTGGCGAGGGAAATCTAGGCAGGTAACTGAATAAAACTTCCGCTAAACTTTTGATCGCTTCTAATAGATTCTTATGGTTTGCAAAGTGATACAAGTATAGGTACGAGTAAATTATTATGGTACCGATACAATGCAAAGACTTTCGAAATGTAAATTTATCCTCATTTGGAGATTTTTTTTGGATTAAGTTAAATATATTCATTTATTTTTTTCAGGGATCATTCAATCTAGAGATTATAGAGAAAAGGCGAACCGGGAAAATTTTCGGAATAATTTGGATTCGTATACGGAAGACCTCAACTTGAAAATATCGTGATTTGTGCTTTGATACAAGGTGTTGGATGAACTTAGGAGCCACATCATGTAATCATCGAAGTTCATAATCTGGATTCTTAGTAATTGAGCTGATTTTGGCTTGGAATGAGTTGTAAACCCAACATGAAGTAACTCATTCCAAGGCCCTAAAACAGGGATAGAATATTATACTGAATTTCATTATTTCTCTATACAAGGTTATTTTTTAATTACCAAAAAATTATGTGTTGTTCCTGTTCAGACAATCTAACTGAACAACTTTCGCTATGGGACCAACTTTGAAATCGCAAAAAAAATTAGCTGTTCCATACAAATGTCAACATTTACTGAACCTAGATGTATGGAACAGCTGATTTTTTTTTGCGATTTCAAGGTTGGTCCCATAGTGAAAGTTGTTCAGTTAGCTTGTCTGAACAAGCACACAATTTTTTTTTGGTAATTAAAAAATAAACTTGTACCTTAAGAGGCTGAGTAACGCCAACGACCTTGAGACATGATTTGTACTGGAAAACGGGCGCGGTGCGTTATTGAAATTGAGCGAAAAAATTAAAATATATATATAAAAAAAAAACTAGTAACTTATTTGAAGATATGAAACATCAATATTATAAAATTAAGTGTAACGAGTTGATTCCCTGAAAATCATTAAAAAACCTTTGTTAAATAACTCGGATTTTCTTCTGGAAGCTGTTTTTGATGGGTGTCTTTGGCATTTTTTTTAAAGAGAATTTTTGATTCAAATTTATTTTGAAGACATGGATATTTTCAAAAATATTTTCAAGAGTAACATATATTTTTTTTACTGCGGTGTATTAAAGAGGTTTTGCTAAAAAAAGTTTTAAGTGGAGCTCGATGAGCGCAGCTCAGCGTTGTCAGCCTCTTAATTGAAATTTATTTGTATTTGAAACACCAAAAAAACTTAAAATTTCCTAGAAACCCATCTTATGTTAGAAGAAAAAATCCAGAAGAGATTCATAACCCAGTCACCTCACCACGTTACACATCTTCTTCGATTTTTAAAATAGGATTAACTTCAGTAATAATTATTTTATTTCCCTTTTAAGGGTATTTTTGTTATATGTTGTAAACAGATTCTCCCTAATATTACCTACTTATATAGTAATTAAGTTTTACATGAATTTAAATTACATTACAGTTGACATTATAAATTAAATTTGTTTATTATACTGACATGTTTAATTCTGTTTTCCTTTATCATATGTCCATGAAGAATCAGCTAGGTATACCCCTACTTTATGAATAAATAAATAATAGTTTATGCGTAGTAGTATTATCTGTGCTGTGTGCCAGTACAATAATATATTCGCATGCATCAGGCAAAAACCGACAAATCAAAGCTGCGCATTTGTTAAGGGATTATAATAGTGTAAAAGTTTTCTTAATAAAAAAAAAAATCGAGTCTGTGAAAATGCGCTTGAGAAATAAATAAATGAGGAATACTTCTGTCTCCGTAGGAAATCGTACTCCGGACCTCTTATTTTTAGGGTTCCGTACCTCGAAAGGAAAAACGGAACCTTTATAGGATCACTTTGTTGTCCGTCCGTCCGTCAGTCTGCCTGTCAATACCCTTTTTCTCAGGAAGGCGTGGATGTAGCAAGCAATTTATATCAAATATATTCAGGTCTACTGTCCCTTGGCGCTGTGAAAAAATCAATATTCTAAGCCAACGCAATCAAAAGATACAGCCGTTTATGCCGCCAATTTTCGACACTCGCAAGGGAATCAAAACCTACAGGGTACTTCCCGTGAACTCAGAATCTTGAAATTTGGTACGAAAACTTAGAATAATAACGCATAGAAGGATAGTCCGGTAAAGAGCGCGATGATTAAAGTGAAGCAAAAATTACACCGATGTGTGCAGTCGCTTACGCGCGAAACACGCACACTACGATAAAAACAGTATGGAGCGGCCGGCGTAGTGAGCCATTTATGGCTCACATTTAGTTGCATCAAATCGTGCGCGTCGGTTGGGTTTCTATGCGTTATTATTCTAAGGGTACGAAGTAACTTGCGAAAACCGTAAATTTTTAGTTACATCATATAATAAACATATATGGGTGAACTTTTACTTATATACGGCGGTGCGTGAGTCCGCCTCGCACTTGGCCGGTTTTTTTTAACAAACTCAGTCACAAAATTTCTTGACACGTGTCTCTTGACGAGTGTCAAGAAATTTTAACACGTCAGTCGCACTAAATACGCTCCTCCGTGCTACTCTGGACATGGACTACGCGATATGGGGAATATGTCACTAAAATTGTGAGATAATGCGTGAGTCAAGTCCAGCCTTGGCAGCCCGTGGTCCGCCTGCAGGAATGCTTTCGGCCTTAATCTTACCTGATGGGTACTGTCGAAAAGGCTGAAGGTGGAAGCGAGCTTCTCCTGGACTCCTCAACAACTGAGGAACTGGCTATCTTACCTCTAATTGTCGGAACATAACAATGCTATTAACATTGTTATTATGGTGACAAACTTAGATAAGACGGTGGTAGCTAGCCAGGCGGGCCCAGAAGCCCTACCACCAACCTAACCGAGCAGAAAAATGTTATCCCCCACGGAGAATCGAACCCCGGACCACCCGATTAACACCCGATGGTCTTAACCACTAGAACACGGGGGCGGTTCGTCAAACATCGTCGAGTTAGGCTGAAAATTACTACTAAGCAATTAAACTGCTCGAAATGTATGGAATAAACGACCAGAAATTGCACATATCAAAATAAATCGTCTGTATAAATCTTTTCATTCGAACGAACAGCAAAAATAGACAGTACATGATTGGCGCCCGCAGAGTGAGCTCGCGTGCTCGGTGGCGCGCGAAATTGGCTTTTCCCGCGCGAAACTTTCGTGTTGGATGAAAATCATGAATGTCCTTTGCCGTGTTTATTTATGAAAAAAATAAAGTGAACGTAGGCTTATGATACACGCTAATAGATGTGCTATTTTGGGCTTTTGATGTTTATAAACGTGTTCTGTGAAGTGATGTGTGATAATGGTAATTTAGGCAATTAATATATACATAGTTTATACGAAAAGGCGCAGCCTATTCGAAGTGGACAGTTTGAAGGTGTGATTATTTGTGAATTTTCGCAGTTTTTTGGATAAACCCCGTCAATGGATAATCTCTCTGACAAAGATGTGCCGGGTGAGTACCTACCTATTTAAGACGCCTGACTTCACTAGTAAGTGTAACAGTAAAGAGGTACCTACTACTGTTCATAAAAGTACTAGGTACCTACATAGAAGTTTTTAGACCTCCGCAATTTGTACTGATTTTAGAATGATAGAAAAGTACTTAAATCACGGCAATAAGAAAAAACAACTAAGGTAATAAGAAATTGATTCCCAACGTTTCGTTTACCATTTTAAAACGAGCTAGGTTAATCAATGTAAAATAGTGTAATTTTATTATGACACCTTAGCCGGTAGCCATTATCTTTATCATCATCATCAGCCCAATGCAGTCTACTGCTGGACATAGGCCTCTCCCAAGGCGCGCCACATAGACCGGTCCTCAGTTACGCGCATCCAGTCACTGCCAGCCACTCTACGCAGATCGTCGCACCATCTAGCAACAGGGCGCCCCACACCACGTTTTCCCAAAAAAGGAATCCACTCGAGGACACGTTTACCCCACCGATTGTCAGATCTACGACAAATGTGTGAGATCTTTAGCATACCTAATTCAAAGTTCAGACTTGGGTACCTACGCCGATGTATTATGATCACAGAACGGATGTATCGTGATCACCTAATACGCAGACATGTTACGATAAGTACCTACTACCCAATCATTGCGTCGGTTTTACACCGATGTTCAAAGGAGTTACGGAACTGATCATAACAGTTCTTGAAATGGATAGGTACCTATGGCTATAATACGAAATAATTAAACACGTTTACAAAAATACCATAGAAGAAAGTGTAATGTGTCTGACCCCAGCTAAGCCACATAAAAAATGTTGGAAATGGAGCAAGTGATTTCCAAAGATATAAAATCTATACACAGAAAAAAAACTTTCTTTTATTATACCTTCCACCAGGGCTGGATTTACGAGTACATATTTTAAGCAGCGATTAGACTTCACGATCCATCGGGTGTTAGGGCCCTAGCTAGTGTGGTCTAATCGCTGTTAGGGAGTTAGGGTCCCGATATCGTGCGATCGTGGTTGCCCGATCGCCCTAACTCCCTAGTTAGGGCGTAAATCGGGAGATGTAATCGCTGTTAGGGCGCTCAGTGTGTTCTGTGGTCGCCGCACAGCGCTTGATGTGAGCGGATTGTTGCTGTGTATCGGAAGCGAAATTGGCCTCGTGTGCAAAGAAAATGTCGTCCAAAAAAGAAAAATCTGGTTTAATGAATGTTCTGGACATGTATAAAGCTATACCAAATTTATTTCTTGTCGCAAAAAAATTTAGCGTCACTGCTAATCGTTGTTTAGCACTTACACTTTCTCTAAATATAATTATAGTGTCACTTAATTTAAAATTTAAAAGATGATCAAATTGTGCAGAATTTATTCGTAAACAATTTTTTATTTATTTATTTATTGCTTACATGTACGTGTAAAGATGTAAGTTTTGAAATCTTCTGGCTCAAATGAATATAAAATGTTCATATTGCACAGTTTTATTTTATTATAATTAATTTTTGTTTATTTACGAGTACATCGCCTCAATTTTTTTTATCTATCTATCGCATTAGACAAAAACATGAGATTCATATAGGTCAGCCCCCGTAGCACGTCCACCAAAACACGATATGATAAAGCGATATATCGCGGTGAACTGTCAAAATACGATGAAACTCTATTGTATTTTGACAGTTCAACGCGATAAACCGCTTTACCATATCGTGTTTTGGTGGACGTGCTAGGGAGGCTGGATTGGTCTATGCATCTTCGACTTTAAATCTGTGTGGCAGGGGTTCGATTCTGGTGTAGAGCGTTTTTTTCATAAATTTGTTTTTTTTTGTTTCTTTCAATAATTTGTTGTTTTATTATTATTTTTTATTAGTTGCTTGTTAATAATTTATAATTTTGACTTCAGAAAAAAAAAGATTTAAGTTAAGATAAAAAACGCGATTTTTTAATCGAATAATTTTCAGTTAAATGCCTACCATCCGAAAAAAAGTGTCACTTGCATCGTAGTTTCATAAAAGCACACAGTGATTCTCTTTTTTATTTTATTTTTTTCACATTTACACCCGCAGTTGCGGCAAAGGCGATACCATTTTTTTTATATTTGGAGAGTGCAGGAGCCATCCTTCCAACACCACGTTCGGTTGCCTACTGAGTTAGGGAGGCGATCTAGTGCAGTGTGATCAGAACGCTCTAACTGCCCTAGCTCCCGATGCGACGCCCTAACACCCGATGGATCGTGAAGTCTAATCGCTACTTTACGCCTATGGGCCCAACGAAATTCTGCCGCCGAAACCCCTGTACTATGTTTTTTAAAAGCTAGAGGTACCTTATATAAAAGATATCAACAAACTACATGATTTTTCAAACGATTATTTCCATACCATTATTTAGTTTGTCTACAAATTAACAATGATTTGTGTTATTAAATAAAAAAAAATCAGTTTATTAGGTATTTTTCCTCACAAGTGTGTTAAAAACGTACGATATACGTACGTATATTGGTTATGTATACATGTTAAACTCAAAGACCGATAACGCTCATTGAGCGGAAAAATAGCTCACAACGCGTTGTGGTCACAGTAAAACATCCACATGGCGAAATTCGTGTTATGGCATAAGAATAACTAATAATACGAGTATAGAAGCGAATCTCCTTTGTGGGTGCGCCAAATGCCGCTATTTGCATACCTACAGCGCCCTTCCCCCTGTAACGCCCCGCAGTAGTCTGCGGACGCCGCTAGGGTCACCACATGGACGTATAGTTACCACTACAATATTTTTTATATAGGTACCTCCATATTTTTCATTAAATGAGAAACTGAGCATACACCGAGTCTTATTGATTTTGTACTTCAAGTGTAGCGAGCGAGCGACTATCTTTAGCAATAGTACGCACATTTTTAGTTTTTTTGATTCCGTAGTTATAAGAACCTGCCTATTTTTGATTAATTGAGCTTAATCCATACACTTCGGGAACAAAATCATTAAAATGTTTCGAATTTCGATGTACAAAAATGGTTTGTAATTTAGGTATCGTACCTACGTTTATAGTCCAAGAGTTGAAGTTATGAATGTACTCGTACTAATGGATAAAATCTAAGCTCACTTTTTACTATCAGACCAACATTTTCACTTGAAAAAAAATCTGTTGTTTCATAATTTTAATCAAGTATTGATTTTTTTTCTTTTTTTAAAAACGTCGCCCCATACTAGGATTTTCTCCTGTGTCGTGGGTGCAGTTACAAACATAGAATATCACATGCACATACGCCCAGACCGGAACAAATTTCTGTAGGCCATACAAAATATCTGTCCCATGCGGGAATCGAACCCGCGACCCGCGATCACTCGACCTCTGCGCTAACCGTGTCGTTGAGACGTCGTGTCGTCGATTGTATTTAAATTTTATATGGAACAGTGACAAAGGTCGATAAAAATATATATAGCAGTACCAAAGTTTCTCATAATTCAAATTATTCCCGACTTGACAAAAAAATCCCATAAGTACTTACAGAGTTTCAAAATTGCACTACAATGACAGCTTTAGAAACTCGATACATTATATGATTATGTATTAGCCTTGACATGTAATGAATATTACCAATAAAACTGTATCTGTATCTAGGGTAGGTATAATAAAAATAATTTTAAAGTATTCAATCATTTTTATTTAAAAGGTTTCAATTCAACAGAAATATTTACAAATGTCTGATATTTATAAAAGATGGCGTTTTTTAGATGATTTGAAGTTTCGGTTATTAAACTTCAGCGCGTAGTAAATACGCATTCTTATAAAAAGCTTAATCAGGTAATCAATAGGAAAACATTCACAAGGTACCTGAAACACACGGTGCGCGCCTTGACTGGCGATTCCGTTTAACGGAAATCAAACGGTAGGTAAATAACGTGGCCTTGAGCGCTCGACGGCCGGGAGTTTCGCTTCTATACTCGTATTATTAGTTATTCTTATGGTTATGGCTCTAATGAAAACGCTCACGACGCGTTGTGGCAATCACAGAAAGACCACATAGCGAAATTCGTGTCGTGGCTGACATGCTATTCGACCTCGAGGCGTTGTGGCAATGAAGAAAAGCCATGAGGCGTATGGAACCATATTTGATTACGACGCACAGTGCTTTGCGATATGGGCCTTGTAGGGCGAAACGTTATGGTAGATGTCCTTAGGAAACATTAATAACAGGTACCAGACAGACAATCTACTTAATGCCCTTTCTGCAGTCAAAAAATTTGAATATTAATTGAATGTTATTAATAATGATTAAATATAATACAAAAAAGTATAATTAAAATAAAAGGAAATTTGTTATTTATTGGGATTACTTTATATTAAGAAAAAAACAACTTATTAAATAATAAAATATTGAACACAAACTATTAATCATGGGTAAATTACTTATAATGTATTTAAAATAATAAGGGACTTTTTATGAATTTTGAGTTTTGTTTATTAGTCAACAGTAAACAACAACAATGTACTTAAATTAATCACTTATATTAGACATTACTATAATTGTAAAAAAAGGTGTTCACGACACGAATTTTGCTATGTGGTCTTTCTGTGACTGCCACAACGCGTTGTGAGCGTTTTCATTAAAGCCATAATACGAATTTCGCCATGTGGATGTTTTGCTGTGACCATAACACGTTGTGAGCTATGTTTTCGCTTTATCGGTCTTTGAGCGTAACATACACACTCGGCTCTATTACGCCCTCACATTCGGTTCGGGCTGAAATTCCGTCTCGTGAGTTATAACCAACATACCGCACTTATATCGCAATGTACTATTATAAGCGGTTAACAAATCTAACAGATTAAAAACTAGTTAGTTTAAAAAACTTTTCTTTTACACTCACTAACAGTAGGACATCAGTTTTACACTGATTACCGAACGAGTGATTTGTTCGGTGATCAGTGTAGACTGTAGAGTATTGAAGACTATTCATACTTCGACAGCATAAGAATAGTAAAAAAATGTAACCGCGAAACGCAAACAATAAAGCGCTCCACACACAGAGGCGGCAAGCGGGACGGTAGTGGAGTGGTTTTTTTGGAATGTTCGTTTTGCTACAATGCCACACAGAAACCGCCCGCGGAAGCGGTGTGGCATCGCTTACCGCAGTTCCGCTATCGTCCCGCGGCCCTACCGCCTAACTCAAAGCGATGCACTCGCTATCGTTCTAATATCACAGGCGGTTAGGAAATCACAAGATGATATCATAAACGACTGCAAAAACGATAGCGAGTGAGTTAGGCCCGCCGCCATTGGCGTATCTAGTTTTTTTTCAGGGGGGGCCTAGCCCATGATTTTGTGTAAAGTTATCAGTATGTTAGCGTCCATCAATGGATTTTGAATCGGTAGCCTAACATCCTGGGGGGGGGGGGCACTAGACCATTCTGGAGTGGGTACGGCCCACCCGGCCCCCCTTAAATATACGCGTATGCCGGCCGCCTTATTCACTCGCTATCGTTCGCCTTCGCTTCCGCCACTGTGTGTAGAGCACTTGACATTAAATGCGACGCGCCGCTTCCGCGGGCAGTTTCTGTAGGGCATGGTTCATAGTAACCCCAACATTATTAATAATTCCGCTCCGCTACCGTTTCGCTTGCCGCCTCTGTGTGTGGACTTGTGGAGCGCTTTAAGAATGTAATATAATAATAGATACTAAATAAAACACGAAACGAATAATAATATTTTCTGAGTGCCAATTTTTTTACCGCTTTGCCGCCCCCAAAAATTTGCTGCTATGGGCCCGGACCCGCATGGTAAATCCGGCCCTGCCTAACCACATACTGCAAGAATGTTTTTAAATCACACCTTTATTTTTACTACTTTTATTAGAATGTTTATTTGCGTCGGTTTACGGAGTGAAAGGGACAACAACTTTTGTCATGAAAGCAATGAAGAATTCGTAATAATTCCGGCAAATAGGTATAGTCGCTTTGCTATCGAGATCTAGCTGGCTCAGTTGCAGCAACTTTGCTGCTGGTGAGCTCTGAAACGGTAGATCGAAGAACTCTGAAACTTATCCGACAAACTCTAACTAACTGGCGCCTATCAACAAACAGATTTTCGCTACGTTACCACAGCTGAACCACACGACCCCCCTTAAACACGTGAGTTCGATGAACACTGAAACTTGTCCGACAAACTTCGACAAACTGCTGACTCACAATACCAGCAAACAGATTTTCGCTAACGTCGCGCGCGTCGCGTCGTTTTGTTTTCGAGATTCAGATGGCTCGGCTCTATATCTCTGAAACGCACAAGCGACAAACCCTGAAACTTATCCAACAAACTCCGTGTAGGTCTTCTTTTCTACTGACAATGTGCTAGAAGGCTCAGACCCTATTTTTGAATCATTAGTATAGCGTTGAATGCTGGATTTATATTGATTTTTATGCGACATCCAAAATTCTCTATTTTTCACCACAGGCGAGTAAAAGATTAACGCTAAATACGCACGCGTCACTATCATTTAGTAATTTTTTATGGTCGATTTAAGTAAGTTTGTCGGTCTAATAAGTCGACGATAACTTAAGTCGTATGCAATTTCGAACGACTAATTCAAAAACCTACCCTGAGACCTATTTTTGAATGCGCGAATGTGCGTAGCGAATCTGCTTCATCTCAGACCCCGATGCTTATACCTGTCTCGAACTCTCATCAACCCAACATTGCCCAGAGGCATCAACATCAAAGGCGTTTAAAGCCGGCTCATGATTGGCTTGTAGTGTCATCCAACAGCTGCTACTCTGGAAGTGTCGCTTCCCTTCTGTCTCGAGTTACAAGAATAACGTTCAAGTTCAGATCGGCGACATTTGGCAGTGGGCCATTACCGCCGTGACACGCTCATTAGAATTGGTGTTGGTATAATTTCCTAAAAAGTTTTTTGTAAACAATTGTTTTACAACGACGATGACTAATACTCATAGGAGAGGAAGGTTTATTGTTTTAAGCGTGACATAAACTTTGTTTGCTTATCCACTGATCTTTTCGTCCGTTTCTTTAACTGTTTGTTCTTTCGAGATCTTTGCCCCTGAGCCAGAGACTTTCCGTTATATTACAAAACGGTTTAAACTTAGTCTTTGTTTAAATCTGACTCTGTCTCTATCTCGCCTTATTAATTTACACAAGTGAAAGCGCATGTGTGAGCAATCTTATTTTTCCGCAGACGTTCGCAGAAAAAGTATGGAAATGACATTAGCCTGTTGTAACAACCTCACGCTATTTTTACCGCAGCTAATGTCATCTGCTTACACCGCGGAGCGACTGCGGAAAAATAGGATTATTCTACTTTGAGCTCCTGTAGGCCTACCTAGCACGGCGCGTGGACTGTAGAACAGAAGGTGACTAAACCTCGTCCCGTCTCGCGTCATTGTTATATGAGAGAGCGAGAAGAAACAAGTTATCTTGTCTCGTTATATCCACGGTCCGTGCTACGCCTGCTGGATGTTTTTGTCTAGGTCCACTGTCCTCCGATTCTACTAAGAAACCACAGCCGAAACGAAGTTGCTAGCGCCGTTGCTTTCAACCAATCAGAACGCTACTCATTACCCATCACGTCATTCGGAAGTCAATCTATGCGCACCGCTTGGTCGAGCTAACTATATGGTTGGTAAGGTATAACATTGGCTACTTTTTATCAAGATCGGTCCAGCCGTAACTATTCCGCGCGGATGAAGTCGCTGGCACAGTTAGTAATAAATAAAACAGTTTCGTTTCACTAGATGAAAGTGTATACCTGTATGGACTCTTACTTACTTTATTTTTGGGCGGGGGAATCTCTTTACGATTCGACAAGGGAAGGGACTGAAAAGCTGTCAAGGCCGCCCCTTGTATATGCCATTGGACTCGGGTATGAACCCCATACCTGGTTATACCACCCTCCAGTAACTTCCACCCCCATGGAGGTACGTTCGGGATCGGCGCTAGCTATTCCCCGAACGCACCCCCTGGAGACAGGCCCAACGGTGAGCCATTGCTGACCCAAGCGCTGGGCCTTCTCTACGGAGGGGTCACCAAGTTACCACAATCCGACCCCCAGACGGGCAGACCAAGGAAGAAAACATAATGTCTCCCGACCGGTTGTCGGTCGGCCGGGTCATTTCGTCCCTGGTCACTTAAGGGAGGTGGTGGTACAAGCCCAAGAACATTGGTACGTGGCAGGATCGAGCCCCGGACCTCCTGGTGAGAAGGCCAGTGCCGAGTCCACCTACGTGCCACCGACGCTCCAGCAAGTCATGTCATCTGCGCGGTTACCTACCTCTTACTTACAATTATTTAGAGGTAGACACTTTCTGAGGTATACAAGGTTATTTTTCGCCTGTGCGCTTGTTCAGGCGATCAAACCGAACAGCTTTTCTTTAACTTTCACCAATCGATCTTGATTTCCATACCAATATTCAACATCTAATTCAACATCGATTTACCGAACAGCTACGGAAATGATCAATAAAACACAACGGAAAAAATCTCCCAAATCTTATATCAATAGAACAAAGAAATTACAATTTCAGTTTGTCCGATGAAAATTAGGAGAACCAGGAGGAAAAAAATACAACTTATAGAACCAATCGGAGCGTCGGTGGCGCTGTGGACTCGGCACTTGCCTTCCAATCGGGGGGTCGGGGTTCGAGACCCGCCATGTACCAATGTGTTTTTCGTTTCGAATTTCATATGTACATATGTCTGACGCTCCTAGGGTGAAGGAAAACATCGTGAGGCAACCTGCATACATCTGCGAAGAAATTCAATGATGTTTGTGAAGTCGACCAATCCGCACTGGGCCGGCGTGGTTGACTAAGGCCTAATCACCCTAACATAGGGTAGGCTCGAACCCCTCGGTGGGGACGTATATGAGCTGTGAATGTGATTATGAACCAAATCGTAGAACATATTGGATTAGAGGACACTGGCTAAGATATGGTCGCGATGGAAGCGAACTGGCGTGGCTCCACCAGTTTATCTTTGGTGTGGTGTTCTGGCCTCTGGAAGTCTGGAGTATACTTTGGTGTTGTGACGATGGTAAACAATTTGGAAGTCCTACCAATCAAGACGAGCAGAAATATTACCCTTACTTACCCCATGGTGAATCGACCTCCGTACCTCTAGGTACAAATGAATCACATGGTCCCAACCACTAGCTAGTGATAGCGCTAAAACCTAACCTCAATGACAGCATTATCTGCAATTTCGCTAGTTTCCTTGTTAAAGTAACCGTGAAATTGTTTAACAACACAAGATAGCATTGAAGTCATGATTTATTCAATTGGGCGAGTAATGACCGTTGAGATCATTGATCTTTAGAGGTACCTTATCTATAAATGGTTTAGTTAAGTGTTGGACTAAGGTATAGTCGACATAATAGTACATTGTTACCCTAGGGGTGAAAGTAACTTATTTAGTCCCGAGACGGTGTTTGGCGCCCGAGCGTAGCGAGGGTACCAATAGTTCGAGGGACTAAATAAGTCTTTAACCCGAGGTAAACACTGTGCTTTTCATTACGAATACAAGGAAAGTAAAAATAAAACAATGAAATAGCTAAAACTCAACAACTTCTGCTTAAGCCCGCTTTCTCTTATAAAATCAGGCGTTAACTCCATACATGAATCAGATGAAAACATTGTGTTAATTATTAACACAATGTTATACAAATATAATTTACAGTTAATACAAATCTCTGTTATACGGAAGTATTAACAAAACTCTACAAATGGAAAAAACAAATGAAGATCGCATTGCCGCTTTCCCGCTTATTTTGTTTTTTTTTTTTTCTGTGGCCGGCCATCTATTCAGCCATTATTTATATCATTTTCATAATTTTAAAAATGGTAAATATTTGCCCAAATCTATGTTATTGTAAAGAAATAGTTGAGAATAAATTTCTTATAATAAAGTCATTTAAAAAATATATTCTTTAAATACTTAACATTATGTTATTTCAATTTTACGGCTGTTTCCTCGTGGTCCTACTAATTTCTCCTACTAGTGGGACCACGAGGATGCCTAGTTCCTCGTAGTTCTACTGCGAAGTTAAATTATTAAATGATAAATTTTCATGTTCCTTTATGTCAATTTCGAAGTATGATATATAAAACAAATAGTATTTTATTCGCCATGTAACTTTTCTAGAAAATTACCAATGCTTACCGAAAGCGTGCATAGGACCCGCGGTCCTGCCGCCTAACTTATAGCGATGTGCGATGCCAGTAGCGAGGTACTCGCTATCGTTTTAATTTTAAGGAATTTGCACGCTATCGTTATAATGTCACAAGCGGTACAAAATCACAAGATAAAACGATAGCGAGTGAGTTATAGGAGAGGATATAAAACTGTTCACAGCTGCGCTGGAGGATGTATTTAAGCTTTTGGACTGGAGAGGACTCGGCATCAACATAAACGGCGAGTACATGACTCACCTTCGTTTTGCCGATGATATCGTGGTCATGGCTGAGACCGTGGAAGATCTAGGCACAATGCTCGAAGACCTCTGTAGAGTTTCCCAACAAGTGGGTCTTAAATTGAACATGGACAAGACCAAAATTATGGTGAACTCCCATGTAGTACCCACTCCTGTGAAGGTTGGCGGCTCTACACTGGAAGTTGTTGACGAATATGTTTACCTGGGACAAATAGTCCAGCTCGGTAAGTCCAACTTTCAGAAAGAGGTAAATCCACGAATCCAACTCGGCTGGGCAGCGTTCGGGAAGCTACGCAGCATATTCTCGGCCAATCTACCGCAGTGTCTTAAGACGAAAGTCTTCAATTCGTGCGTGTTGCCAGTGATGACGTACGGAACTGAGACGTGGCCGTTTACAATGAGTCTCATCAGAAGGCTCAATGTCACTCAAAGGGCAATGGAGAGGGCTATGCTCGGGGTTTCTCTACGCGATCGCATCAGAAATGAAGAGATCCGTAGAAGAACTAGAGTCGCCGACATAGCCCAAAGAATTGCAAACCTTAAGTGGCAGTGGGCAGGACACATAGCTCGCAGGACTGACGGCCGTTGGGGCGGAAAGGTCCTCGAGTGGCGGCCGCGTACCGGGAGACTCAGCGTTGGTAGGCCCCCCACATGGTGGACCGACGATCTGGTGAAGGTCGCGGGAAGCCGCTGGATGCGGGAGGCGCAGGACCGATCAGTTTGGAGATCCCTGGGGGAGGCCTATGTCCAGCAGTGGGCGTCTCTTGGCTGAAATGATGATGATGATGATATAAAACTGATGAAACTTACTCGCTATCGTTTTAGCTCTCGTTTATGACGTCATCTTGTGATTTCATACCGCTTGAGACATTAGAATGATAGCTAGTGTATTGCTCTGAGTTAGGCGGTAGAACCGCGGGTCTGTTGCTCTCCCCGTGGTCCGAGATGCGCAAACATTACGTTGGCATACTCGCTATCGTTTGCATACTCGCTATCGTTTTAACTTGCCTTTATGGCGTCATCTTGTGATTTCGTACCACCTATAATAGCAAATTCCGTGAAATTAAAACGATAGCGAGTACCTCGCTACCGCCATCGCACATCGCTATGAGTTAGCCGGTAGGGGCGCGGGTCGTATGCACGCTTTCGGAAAGCATGGTCATTTTCTAGAAAAGTTAAGATGAGGAAATATTATTTTCTAAAATTATCATTAAGTACATGGCGAATAAAATACTATTTGTTTTTTATATCATACTTCGAACTTGATATAAAGTAACATGACAATTTATCATTAAATAATTTAACTTCGCAGTAGGACTACGAGGAACTAGGCATCCTCGTGGACCTACTGTAAGACATTATTATCTGTAGTAGGACCACGAGGAACTAGACTTCCTCGTGATCCCACTAGTAGGAGAAATTAGTAGGACCACGAGGAAACAGCCAATTTTACATCGCGCTGTAATTGAGTGACTGTATAGAAAGTCGGACCATAGTTCAATAAAAATGTCAAAAAAGAACTAGCTTCTTTTTTAAAATTTGACAGCAGCTGTCAGTTGAAAGTGATTCTCCCTAGGGCTGAAAAGTATTACTTTCAACCCGCTCCTCAGGCAATTTCAGACCTACTTTCAGAGTATGAGTAATGAAAAATTTATTTAAGCGTTCAAAGCTAGCCCTGCTTGCGTGGTCTAGTAGCTGAGACTACCGGGTGTTAATCGAAATGTCCGGGCTTCGTTCCCATGGGGGCAGAGGTTTTTCTGCTGGGTTTGGTTGGTACTACCAGTTGGTACTACCAAAAAAGGGCTTCTGAGCCTGCTTGAGCTATTACCGTCTTAGCTAAGTTTGTCGCCATAATAACAGTGTTAATAGCCTTGTTGTGTTCCGACCATTACTTGTGAGATAGCCAGTTCTTTAGTCGAGGAGTTCAGGTGAAGCTCGCTTTCACTTTGGCCTTATCGTCACTTACCAATCTTACCATCAGCTGAAATTAAGGCCAAGAGATTCTGTGTGGTATGTAAAAAAACGAACTCCTAATCTGCAGGCCTATCATGGATCGATGCAACACGAAAGTTTAAAAGTTACTATCATGGATCTTTCATCGTATGACTTATATCATAGCTAGGTATACAATTTGAGGTAAAGCAGTCATTAAATGTTTCATTTAGTATTACCGATCTCCAATGATATCAGCACTATCTATGGCATAATTTTAATGATGTCATCATGATATAATGAACTAATGATCAAAAATCTGACCGAAAATTTTATTTTTCGTTTTGCACTATGATTTCATATGATATCATTTAAAAACCATGAGATCGGTAATTGGCCTGCTGTATGCATTTAAGTTGTTAAGGTCATGTACATACACGAAGTGATGCTTCCACGAGGTTGCATAAAACGTTGCAATATTGTTACGAGTAGTTAGTTACTGTATCTGTATAGTTTCAATTGTTACTTCCCGGGGCTCACGAACGAAAACATCCAAAAATCAATTAAAATGTAACTAAATACTACTTATGATAATATTTATGAATTGAAATACTAATAGTATTTAGTTACATTTTAATTGATTTTTGGAATAGGTACCAGATCATTTAATAAAAATTACGGCCGCAGGCAGATAAGAAATACAGGGTGTCCCAAAAAATAGTGTCAAGCGTAAGTCCAGAGTTAGAGCACCTCTTGGAGTACCCGAATCACCCCCATGTATGTTCCGCGATTATTCGTAGTTTTCGAGCAATATTTCTTTTTCTGACTTTTTGAAAATTTTGATCCAAAGAACTTAAAAATTTTAAATAAAAAAAAGGAGAACATATTTTAATGTTTTTCTTTTTGCCACTGAATCATCTTTAGTGCTTCTTTTATGTCTAAAATAATCAGCTTCGTAACTTTAGTAGAAATTTAGAAAACAGTAGTGTAAAGTCAAAATTTGAATGTTAGTGAATAATTACTTAAAAATTCATCTTTAAATTAAAAATCTAAACAGGCGAATTCATGGTTTCTAAGTATGTGTAAAAACTTTTCTAGACTCTCTGCTTTCATAATCATTTAAAAAAAGAAGTACTTAATAGGGCTACTTTGGCTTAAATCGGCCATCAAAGACAGCGAGGTGAAAATTTCATAAAATTTACCAAATTCCTATCAGATGATAAAAAAAATATCTGGTCTTTTAATAATTTCTAAGGTTCAGATTAATTACAATTTAGCAAAAATTTACTACATGAAACCCATATTTAAATATTTTTCTCGCGGATCACATCGGTTGTAGTGTTGGATGTAACGCAGTACTTACCTGCTAAAAAATTGCTCGAGTGAGAGGATATGAAAGAGACCGCATTATTGCTATCTCTCTCACTCTCATTGGCGAAATGGATAACTGTAACTGAGGAATGCTATTCTTTGTGACAAGGGGATGAGGCGGGGGGTGTAGTCCGAGCGCCTATTGTGTTCTGGCGCCAGTCGTTTGCCTGCTTTTGTTTGCGCCTTACGTACGATACGCTCATTTGTGATTATTTGACGAACTTTGCTTTCTTTACGGACCTTGAGTGCGATTACGATTTGGTTTTGTGTGAATACGGGATTTTGACAAATCAGTGGTCGAAGAAGTGGTGAGAGATCCATCAGTTAGTGTAAGAACAATAGAACGTCGAATCGGAATTCCGAAATCACAAGCACATCGAATACTTCATCAAGAGCGTTTTCACCCATATCACATCCAGAAAGTTCAGCAGCTCAAGCCCGCAGACTACCCGAGAAGGGTGGCATTTTGTCAGGAAATGTTACGGAGACAAGCTGAAAACGAAAATTTCTTTAAAAATATTCTATGGACTGATGAATCACATTTTAAGCGATGTGGGGTGTTTAATGCGCATAACTACCATTCGTGGAGTATTGAAAATCCACACCTCACAAGGGAATCTAATTTCCAAGAACAATTTAGTATCAATTTGTGGTCAGGCATCCTAAACGGACAGCTGATTGGTCCGTTCGAACTACCGGACCGACTGAACAGAGAGGCCTACTTGCAATTTCTACGACGTGATCTCGGCGTCTTATTAGAAGATGTAGACCTATTAACGCGGAGAAATATGATTTTTCAAAACGACGGCGTTCCATGCCATTTTACTAGAAATGTTAGACAACATTTGTCTGAAACATTTCCAGGCAGATGGATAGGTCGTGGAGGGCCCATTGCGTGGCCGCCACGGTCCCCCGACTTGAACCCCATAGATTTTTTCGTCTGGGGATACTACAAGGAATTAGTATACGCCAAGGACATTACAAACGTCACAGTGTTAAGAACAAAATTAAGACAAGCGGAAGAAACAATAAAAAACAACAGAATTGCATTTATAAATTTAAAAGAAAACTTTTTTAGACGATGTAGAATATGTATTGAGCACGAAGGTCGTCATTTTGAAAACTTTCTTTAAGCGATCGAATAATAAATACTTTGAAAATAATGTTTTGTTTTATTTATTAAGTTATAATAAACCTTCAAAGGTTATTAAAGATGGCAGCAGGAACAGTTATTTTTGACCTTCAAATAATAAATTTTTAGCTTTTCTACAATCATTTTTGGTTTATTAATAAATAATTTGAATTTAAAAAAAAAATTATTCAGAAGTCGAGTTTTATGAAATTTTCACCTTGCTGTCTTTGATGGCCGATTTAAGCCAAATTAAGTACTTTTTTTTAAATTATTATGAAAGCAGAGAGTCTAGAGAAGTTTTTACACATACTTAGAAACCATGAATTCGCCTGTTTAGATTTTTAATTTAAAGATGAATTTTTAAGTAATTATTCACTAACATTCAAATTTTGACTTTACACTACTGTTTTCTAAATTTCCACTAAAGTTACGAAGCTGATTATTTTAGACATAAAAGAAGCACTAAAGATAATTCAGTGGAATAAAGAAAAACATTAAAATATGTTCAACTTTTTTTTATTACAAATTTTTAAGTTCTTTAGATCGAAATTTTCAAAAAGTCAGAAAAAAAATTATTACTCTAAAACTACGAATAATCGCGGAACATACATGGGGGTGATTCGGGTACTCCAAGAGGTGCTCTAACTCTGGACTTTCGCTTGACACTATTTTTTGGGACACCCTGTATAAAGAAAATCGACTTCAGAAACACTTAAAAGGTCAAAAATGATACTTATCACATTTTTATTTTGATTTTGGTACCAAATTTTGAAACTTTCCAGCAGATCATTGCTTGGCACCGAGTTCAATATACTCGTAAATATGTGTGTAATATTATTGATGACTTTTAAATGTTTTGAAGTCTGTCTTTATTTTTTGTAAAATTTTTTTTTTTTGTTTTTAGTGAATTTAATACCATCTCAACGACGCAACTTTAAAGAATACAAGCACGAGTCAACACGTGACCATAATATAAAAAGAACTATCCCCTAACTCTTAATCCTAAAGAATCCTTCCATCATTAGCTCAGCATCATGAGATGAAATGAATACTACATGAATACCTACTTAGCTTTAGATAAAATGTGAAAAATTTGGTGTATAAAATTTGAGTTTTTCTCGATTTACTGTTTTCTGATTTCTCAATTTTTCCCATCATCAGATCCTGACTTTGGTGACAGCGGGACCATTTCAGGAGTATAGTATTTCGAATACAAATAGAATTTTGAAAATCGCTCAATAAATGGCGGAGTTATTGCGTAACATAAACATCCAAAAACATACGCGTCGAAATAAGAACGTCCCTTTTGAAGTCTAAAAGGCATGGGCTAATGGCAATGAAAATAGACCATGGATGGTGGCAACATAGACTTAGAATATCCTGGCGTATATACCAACTTACCAACTGATAGTGAGCGAGTGTATAGTCTTATGAAGTTTTAGAGAGTTTGAAAGAGGCAGTGCATTTAGCTAAAAGTGCTAACAGACGATCCGATTTGGTTGGATCCAACGTGATCCAACCAAATGAGGAGCCGACGCGCCTACAGACGGTCCGACGCGGTTGGCAATTGTAATGTACTGATGGTACCTACCCTACCTACCACATAATTGTTACGTACGAGTGTCAACGCCTCAGTAATAAACCAGCTATAACACACTTCGGTTGTTTCATTGTTTTTTAACAAATATAACATTGGCGACGAGTACCCACTTTTATAATAAAAAGTGATAATGTCGACTTTAATTGGAAATTTGAGTGTTTTTGATCATACAAATCAAGACTGGTCTATATTTTATAGTCGCTTATCGCAATTTATGAAACTTAATAGTATCGCGACCGAAAAACAGTGTGCGGTATTATTGACTCATCTTTCTGATGAGTCATATCGTCTGGCGCGGAACTTAGTACATCCGCGCGAGTTAGAGACTGTGAAATACGAGGAGCTGGTTGAAGTCCTAAATAGACATTTCACTCCCAAGCGATCAACTTTTGCCGACAGGGCAAAATTTTATGAAGCAGTTCGATCTGACGGCGAGACTATCGAAGAATGGTGTGCTCGATTGAGAGGTCTAGCGGTTTATTGTGACTTCGGGGCAGCACTGGATATCTTATTGCGAGACCGCTTCATATTGGGCTTGGGAACGGGAGTTGTGCGAGATCGATTGTTTGAACAAGATGCTGTCACTCTGACTTTGGCAAAGGCAATAGAAATCGGTCAGCAAGCAGAGTGTGCGAGACAGGCTCGTAACACCACTAAGGAGTTGGAGATTGAGACAAAATTCAAAGAGGAGCCGATATTTCGCGTTCGTGAACAACGTAGATCTGGTTCCGGGAGTAGTGGTATAGTTCAGCATTCAGGAGTATTTAAGTGTTCAGTATGTGGGCTGAAAAATCACAGTGCAGCACAGTGTCATTTTAAAAATTAT
Source organism: Schoenobius gigantellus (assembly GCA_963935595.1). NCBI lineage: Eukaryota > Metazoa > Arthropoda > Insecta > Lepidoptera > Crambidae > Schoenobius > Schoenobius gigantellus. The sequence goes on along the minus strand of OZ012555.1, from coordinate 3,940,526 downwards.
AGATGTCAGCTATGTGTTGAAAAGGGACATTTAAGGAAAGTGTGCAAAGTGAAACGACCAGGTGATACCTCCAGGTTACACAATATAACGGAAACTTCTGAGTAGGTGTATATTAGGCATTCTAAAACAGTTTTCATCAAAACACCGCAAACGAACGGAGTGAGATTTGAGCTACGCTTCGCTGCGCTCTAGCTCCGCTACGCTCCGCAAATCTCACTGCGTTCGTTTACGGTGATTTGATGAAAACAGTTTGAGATTGCCCAATATACATTATACAGGGTTAAATTATTTATACCATTAAATTGTAATTTTTGATAAATAAAGAGTTATGCGAGTATATTGAATCACCATATTTGTTTTCATTAATAAAACGCAGAAATTTTTGTTAAAAATATTTTTTTATTATAAAGCAAGTAACAAATATCATCATAGCTAAACTAGAAAAATACTTTAAATACAAATTTTCATTCAAGTACAATTTACTGAAGTCATAAATTACATGTGCTTAAGTACCACTTTTTTATGAATAAAACATTCCTTAGAGCGCACTCTTTTTTATGAGTTATACAATTGAAGTTAGCTCCACCTTTAGCATAACTATTGCGCAATGTTGCAAAATTAGGACAACCTTTGCCTTCAACATTTATCAAAAAGCAGTCAGAACACAAATCTTTAATCCATTTTTGCTTTTCAACACCTTTCATTATTATGGTTTGGTCCTTTAAAATTGGAATAATTAATCTCTTAAATTCTCTGAAATCTATATTGCCTTGACTCCAGTATATTCCTCTGTTGCGTTCAATCCAATTGACTGCTCTTTTTTCTTCGGCAGATAATTTTAGATACGAATATGGAGGTTTTATTAAAAAGACTTGCGTAAACTCTTTTGTGGCTAACGCAAATTCCTTAATAATAAAATTATTTTTGCAGTCTTTGAATCCTTGAACATCAACAAAAATTATCGAACTCTTATCAGCACTCATTGTTTCGTTGTATTCCACTGTTTAACATAAAGTTGAAGTTTGTTCTTTCAAATACCTTTTGATTGCACTTTATTTAGTTAAGATATTTTCTTCACAATATTGCTCAGAGGTTTGTACTCAAAAATGCAGTCATTTAAAATCAAGCAATATGCTGCTGTCTGATCCGGGATTTCTTGGTCTGTTTCAATCTCCACTCTGACATCGATTGATCCCTTTATCATTTCTTGTTGGTGAGAACAATCAATAACAAATAATGGGGCAACGTCTCTGAATTCCTTCAAGCTCATCAACGGCTCTGGTCGCCGTCCATGATAAGACTGTTGGAATCTTGCATATTGTTCGTATAATAAATTAAATTTATCCTCTGAGAAACTGACATTCAATCCTTCATAAGGGTAATACGATGAATTTAAATATACTTTTACATCTCGTACATTGCAGTGATCGAACTCTGCCATTGACATTTCCGCATTGTGTTTGCGATTGGTTTGCAAGGCTATAATAACGAATCTTGGTTTCTCTATCTGTGACGAAGTTTTGATAGACCAAGTGTGTTTACGTGTCTTCGGTAATAATGGATATTCATACAAATCCCAATTTCGAAATGCTAGTGTAATAGGCCTGTCCTTTTCTAGATGTTTCAACAAATTGATTCTTTCACGATCTGATACTTTAACGTGCGGAACTCGCCAAACAACTTTGCTAATAGTTATATCTTCGACCACCTCTCCGACATTTAATTTCAAAGCATTGAGATTCGTATTGCTTCTTAATAGCACCAATTCATGTTTGGAGTTAATTATAACTTTTTCATAATCTTCTGCAAAACCTAAAATTTTCTTCAACGGCACAGAAGCCGAAAAAATTCCTCCGTTAAGATTGTTTGTACCAGAAGTTGACCATCCCCATACACGTGAGCATTTAGATTCATTATCATTTAACGAGAGGTACGATTTTATTGTTGTAGTTATGCCAGCATTTTTTATTTTGTCTATTTCTATTCCGTTTAACTCATATCGAATATCTTGAAATAAATATAGTATTGGATTGTTGACAAAATACACATTTGATATTTTTTCTTTAGTCGAACTATTATAAACATTGGCTTTACCCTCAATATACAAAGTGCTGAGTGAGGGTAACAGACATAGATCTTGTTGATTAATAGGTATTCTTATTTCATCATTCTTGTTGAAACTTGTTACGTACGGTTTATAAGAATGATATTCGAAACTTTCAATACTATTGTCGTATGATGTTGATTGAGATATATTTAAAATATTCATTTTAACAAGCCAATCAACTTCAAAAATTCCTTATTGTTTTTGGTGAGCTTCTTTTTTATGTGAAGCGGTGTGCTTTTATGAGGTGATCTTCTAGTACTAACTTGAATGCAAGCTGTGTCATGATTTTTATTGAAATTTATCATTTTTACGAAAATGTAGATACAGTTGTACTTCTTCGTCTCGTAAATTGATTTGTTTATTCTCGGCGTCTAATAATTGTATAGTTATTGCACTTATAGAACTTTTATTTACAGGAAAATATATTAGATTTTTCGGCACTTCAATGATCCGATAACCAGGTGGTACGTTAGGAACAAACTCGTGAATAATATGACTTGCAGATCCGTTCACGAATGACCCACTAACTACGTCGCATTCGATGCGCACAATGGTTGTTGGCAATATACTGACAGGATACAGAGATTCGGTCCTTTTTAATGCCTTTATTGTTTCTCCACCAAAACCTAAAATCCTTCCAAGTGAGTCACTTTTGTTGAAATGAACATCTTTAGTACAAAAAATTGTAGTTTTTAAAGTATTATTATTACAAGTTAATTTTAACATTGCATTTCTAATGTATGTCTTTAAATAATCACAGATATCTTGAAGTTCATAAGCTCCTTCAGGTATTTCGATTACTTCGTTATCGTCATAGTAGAATTTATTATTTCTTTTATCTATGTTGGGTATAGAATTAAATGTTGAAAAATACAACAATCCACACTCATAGTATCCACTTAATTCCAAAGTAGGTGAGTAGTTTGTTATCAGAGAGGATCCTTTTCCAGTTATAGACACAGTGAAAGACATTTTACTACTGATAAAGAATTTTATTTCAAGCTTTATATAAATGTGTTTTCCAATACTCCTTTAAAAATTTTATACAAAGGTGGCCGCAATTAACAGAGTCAAATGTTTGATATTGCTCATAGTTATAATTTAAAGAAACATTTCTTAAGTAATCAAGTAGTTCTAACGGAGGTTTCAGATTACCAAAACTATCAAAATATTCAGCATACTTATTTTCTTTCACGTAGGCTACCCAATGTGTTCCAATGTTATTTGAAGTATCTAAATTTATAATACCGCATTCTATCTTCCTAGGTTTTGAGGGCAACGTATCCCTCATGAAAACACCACGAAAAAATGGAATATCACTAGCATGTTCTAATATATCCCAATTAGTTAATGCCCGCCTAGGTAGCCGCTTTATTAGTTTTTTGAGGGTTTCAAATATAGACCTGCACCCTTTTTATAAGGTCTAATATATAATCCTTTTCCGAGAGCAACCGCCTCCATCATCTTATTATGTCGTTCCGATTCTTGAAGAGCTTTTTGAGCTGCTTTTGAATCATTAACCGCTTTTGCTATGCCAGCTGCTCCACCAGCCAGTGAACCTAAAGCTGATAATCCCGCGAAAATAGGAATTAACGGTAACAGTCCTCCACATTTTGGAATAGGAATACAACGAGATAAACTCATTTTATTTTTATTTCTAAATAGTTTTTTTGCAGCGGCGACCGCATATTTAATAGTAGAATTTGTGTCTTTAGATTTTATTTTTTTTAATTTAGATTTGAGTTTTTTCACAGCCGTCATAAACGACCGAGCACCTGCACCAGCTCTTAATTTGGCCTTCATAGCATTTTTTACTATCCATGAAGCAATTTTTTCTTTCTTTCCAGCGTCTTTTGATTTCAATCTTCTTTGAGCCATATTTAATAGATCTAGATCAGCTTTGTGCCTTACGTTAGCGTCGTTGTTTATGTAAGCAATATCGTGGTGCATACAAGCGTTATCCAATTTATTAATTCCTCGCTGACCCTTAAGTAATCGTTTCTGAAGCTTTGTGCCGGGTCCGCAATATTGGTAGCCCGGTAAATGTAACTCAAACGGAATCTTATTTATTAAGCTGTTTATGATACCACTTCCTTTCTTCATTGATAAACAAAAAGTGAATCAATAAAGATATCTTGAGCTATTTTATATCATAAAACCAATTTATTCTTATCAACCCAACTATTTTCGCTATTACTTAATCCTAACCATTTTACAAACAATTTGTTTCCTTTTCTTTTTATAACCTTTTCAATGAGGTATAGGTCTTGAAACTTAGTTTTTTGTAACTCGTATGCATAAAATGAGCCGAGGATTCTTTGATTGCGTCTGTCCTCTATTTGATAAGTTGTTGGGTTAGTGTGATTAACTTTTACTATACGAAATATTTCGGTGGACCAGTTTGGCGTATAGCCTTTGTAAAAATCTGCTTTATATCTACTTATGCGAACATAATCACCAACACGAAATGTATATCCCCGACTTGTTTTATTCTTTTGAGAATTCATAATATAACCTTTGACTATAAGCTCATTTACTTTGTTAACTTCCACAGGCTTAAATTTTGTTATTCTATGCAAAGTGTTATTGTAGTGTTCTACAACGTCCTTTAAAATATTTTTATACCATTGGTAATTTCCGTTCAAACTAAATAGTTTGTAAAGGTGAGATTTAATTGTTCTTATAACTCTTTCTACTATAGATGCTTTTTTAATAGAATATGTTGAATAATGATTAATATTATACTTTTTCATTAATTGTTTAAAATTATCATTGTAGAATTCTGTGCCTAAATCAGTTTGTAAATTTTTAGGTTTTCGTAATGATGTAGTTAAAATACTTTGCATTGCATCTGTAACATAATTTTTCGCTTTTGATTTTAAAGGTCTGATCCATACATATTTTGATAAAGTGTCAATTACGATAAGAATATATTTATACCCTTTATTAAACTGTGAATATTTTTGCAAATCTATGAGGTCGGCTTGCCATAAATCATCTATTCCTTTTATGATCGTACATCGCCGGGAAAAATTCCTTCTTGCTGCTTTGTGAAGCTCATTCACTATGTCTTGTTTGCTCATTATTATCTGGTTTCTCTTGAAGCATGTGATCAATTTCTGTCCTTGTGTAAAACAAGGTGGCTAGCTTATTAAGTATTGAACTTTCAAAATCATTTAAACGAATATTTACATCACTTAAAATATTAGTTCTTAGTTCGTGTGTCTTTTCATCCACGTAAGCTTTATTGGCGGCTTCGTCATCATTGCCTGGCGATATAAGCCCTTTTAATCTTGATGATTTTAAATCATATTCACCTGTTTCTGACTTCACTAATGTATCGTTGAGATTTCCAATATATTCCTCTAATCGTAAACGTTTATGAACGTGATGACCAAATTTATCTACATTCATTTCCGTATCTATGCGGTGTTTGCTGTATAACTACTGATCAGTTTTTTAAAATTAGGTTCCTTATATTTGGTGTTTTTAATGATGCCTGCTTCGTACAGCTCTTCTATAATCGCAATAATTTCATTATCTAAGCCGGTATTGCCAGCATCACGAGATGCAAACAGTAATTTCAATCGATCTACTAATTCATTTGGATCATCCCAATAAACGTAATCTATATCTTTCTTTACACTTTTAAAAGATTTATTCCTTTTCCTACCGTAAGACTTTCTGTGCTGTCATACTTATTTCTAGAGAACTTAAACAGTGGTTTAATAATATGCATGTACTTAAACCCTTTGTTACTATTAATTGGCTTGCGTGGATCACAATTACGCCTATGTGCATTCGTTTCTATTAGAAGCTCTTTATAATTTTGCAAATCTTCATCTGTGATAACATCCAAATTTGGTGTCTTTTCAAATAGTAATTCTTTTAATCCAAGAGTTTTGTTTAAACTTCGATTTCCAATTTTTATAATTTTTCCGTCGTCGAAAACACGTGTTTGGCCGAGCATAAGTTTTCCTCGTTCATTTTTTATTCCAAAAGGGATATTTGCGTCGGGTGAAGCACACCACGATAAACTATTAAGTGAAACATTTGGTGATGATTGAAAGGACTTAAAGGAAGCATCACTCATATTATTGTTGTCAGAAGGTGATACGACAAGGGTTTTTTCGGAATTAAATTTTTTATAGAACTGTTGTTCCTCTTCTTCATTAAAATCGTCATCAGAAAAATTTGTTGCCTCGCTGTCATTATGTTTATTTTTTTTTATTGTATAATGTTCAAACTCATCCTCATCTTCATGAGAAATTTCATTGTTCTTAATGGCTATTTGTTTCAGTGGATCGGTTATAGGTTTGAATATGGATTCCAGAGTGGCATCATTTGTATTTTTCATATCCTTTATCATTTCAACCTTTCTTTTTACAGCAGCTGCAGCTTTTACAATTTGTTTTTTAAGTTGCTTTTCCATTTTGACAAGGATTCCGTTCAATGCAAAATCCAGAGTAATAGTGATTGTGTATTGATGAAACAATAACTTATGTATATTAATCTACTACTACAAAAGTATCGAATGCCATCCTATAACATCCTTTATTTCTTTCGCAGTCTTTATTGATCACAACATAATTAAATGGTTTATTCCAAATAGTTGAGCACATTTCACGGAACTGAGACCACGACATATCTGAACCTACATGCTCATCGTAAACGTGTTTTAAATTTACATCGTCTTGTTTAAATAAAATAATGAGGTTAGAATTGTCCCTTATAAGTTGTTTAGGTACTTTACTGTATGTTTGGTTAATGTAAAAACAATCAATATTCTTATGTCGACCCATAGCAAAATAATCCCGAATGCTATTTTGGTTTTCACAAGCTACGTCGTCGAATATTATAATGGAGTTTGGCAAAGCTTCGTGTGGGCTTATGATATCATTATTATGGTTATATTTACTATAAGATATGTCTGCAACTAAATCTAATACTTTTTCTAAGAACACATATTTTGGTTGGTATAATGATTTAGAATATACATATAAGTTACGAAAACGTGCACCATTCTCATGTAATAACAAACCTATTACTAAGTTTGTCTTGCCGCAATTTGATGGTCCACAAACAATACATCGTATAGTGCTCGGCAATAAGTTGCCATGTCGCTTTGCTTCACATAATGATGCAGGACAGATATTATAATCTAATTTTAACGTTTCCTTTTGTTTGAGGAACTTCATAGCAACTTGTCCGTTTTGATTCGTGGCTTTTAACAAAATGGATATAACACTTTGCGTTCGTAATAATAAGAGAACTAGCAGTATATTTACTTGTAAGTGCACTCACTCCACCATATAGACTAAGCATTCGACGGCGGTAACAATAGCAAGGAGTAGAAGAATTTGGATACTGTTACCACTCATTATATTAAGTTATTGGACGTGTCTAGAACACACAATATTAAAGCATCGAGAAGAATGGAGAGAGAAGAAAGAGCTCTCACCCCTCTCGAATCGTGCAATAAAAAATGATATGAGTAAGGAATCGATGCTTAAAAATAAACATTGTTTAATTACTTGCATCCCTACTTTAACAAAGTAATACACTGCGTTCTTTAATAAATAAAACTATATTTTTAATTTTATTACCATTATTTTAAACTATGTATTTGAATTCTAATAAATTTTATCTTAGATTTATTTATAGAGGTAATTCTGAATGAATGTTTTTCAAAATATTTGATTACATTATAGAGGTGTTAAAATAAAAACAAATATTTTCATACAAGTCTTTTTATTTTTAAATAATATTTATTGAAAACAATACAAGACTTAAACTAACATAACTATTTAAAATAACATAAGTCTTAGTTAGTAAAATTTATAAGCATTACTATAATTTTTCAGAAGAATAATGTTGTTGAAATAATGTATCTCCGTGAGTGTACACGTAACTAAAGATAGTAGGTACGCATCTAGCACATTAGAGAATTTTAATATACATCTACAAATGTTTTAGGTCAGCAATAGTTATTTAAAAACTATAACTGTAACCACATATTTTCTTAGAGATATTAGTTATAATATTTTCTGCTTGATCCATTATTGGATCAATATGCTCGGTTACCACATATTGTGTTTTTATTAATGGATCATTGCTGGTTGATTCCAGATCTAATATTTCTAATTTAATTAATCGCCGCCCTTTAGTAGGTATTGTTTTAATTAAATAAGAAGGTTCGTTCCCCTTCGTATTCTGCAGTAACTTGCTTCTCCTCTTCATGGGCTTCTTTTTATTAAAAAGACTTTTAACCACCTTGGCATGCAGCGGTGAATCTTTAGCATTCCAATGTGGAAATTCTTCAGAGAAGCCCTCCAACATATCTTGCGCATTTTGCTCAAAGCAAGGAGGATAATCTTCTGTTGCCTCCTTGCTTATGAGTAGCGACTGCGAGATTTCTTGGGTATTCTGAAATTTAATTTATTATGCAACAAAAATAATTTCACATCGAAGAAATGATTGATATAGTGGCGGAGGTAGAAGAGTATATCTAGGATCCACAAGGAGGCTGACTATCTTATACGGAACCGATAGAATATGAGAATCACGATAACAGCATCACAACCATAAGGTTTTAACAACAACATTATCTTCCAACTAAATCAAATATACAAATAAACATTAACTAGTGATCTAACCACTACACAAGAAAAGAGTTTGAAGAAAAATAATTTATACGACTTACCATGATGTATTTGGGTGACCGTAGTTGTCACTTGATTAATTATGTGTGAAACAAATTTTAAAAACATTCGACTTTAATAGCTATTTATAGTGTAAATATAATGCTGACATAACAACAAAGCATTCGCACGGAATCGCAATTGGACAAATTACTAATGAACTATAAGTTGGAATACCTAAATCAGCAATAACATGTCCCAACCAGTTTCGAATTGTTCATTGCGTGTGCTATTTTATTAATAGTTTTATATTTTATGGATTATGAAATAAAAAAAACATGGTAGCTGGTTTATAACGTTATATATTTTCATCGTTACAATACAACATTAAGTATTTGATTAAAACTAGGTAATTAATTTACCTATTTACCATTAAAAAACAATGTATAATACTATTAAACAAATAACTGATGGATAACAATATTAAAATTAAATAACTTTACAATATAAAGTGCCGTGTCGGTACATACTATACAATTTCATGTATGTTTTTATTCTATTAACTTATTCATTACTTAAGCCATATAATAAATGAATAGATGATGGGGTAACATATTTCTCAACTTACAATTTGATTCATGATTACCATTAAAATAATAATAAACTATACAATACGGTGCTTCTAAAGAAAAACTAATGATATTAAACTAAACTATCCCAGTGACCCCATGATAAAGTAGAAATTTTGTTTTTTAATATGATACGTTTATCGTCATTACCTGACAAAGCTATTTTGTTCTGTTCTTGAGTAAATATTTCGTGCTTAAGAGATTTAAATATGATATTTTTTTTCTTCAAAAATGTATTTTCATTTAATACCTTGTAATAATCTTTATATTGTACATCTTTTAATACTTGCTTCTGTATGCCTTTTGCTTTTTTTAATTCATCTTCTGCCGTTTTAATACAGTATAACTTGGACCTTAATCCTACAAACTTCGAAATCAAACTTCCTCCTAGCTCATCTTTAAAGAGACCTGGCACCTTTTTGTTCCAACTAGGAATGTCGTATACGTTATTTACAGAATAATTACTAGTGTCGAAATAGGGAAGAAAATTTGATTTTAAATCAGCATAAAAATCTTTACTTTCTATTGAATACAAAAAACTATCAGTATCCGTATAACAAAGTTTTAACTTTTCCTTATAAAAAGGCTTCATAATAGAATAATGAAAATCAAACATGTGACTCTTAGATATTTCCAAAACGGAAAAACCAATGTATATAGGTTTATCCAAAGTGATTGTTTCAGGCTTCATTTGAATGGCTACCAAGTTTTCAGTGAAAATTGTAACACTGTGAAAATTTGGTCGAGCTATCATTTGCTCTGCACAGAAACTTTTCTTTGTTTTGTTACTATCATCATTCCACTTATTGACTAATTTCACATTAACCCTCTTTTCTGTGTCTTCTAACGTCTTGCCAAATATACTGTTGTTAAGAAGTTTGAAGAAATCTTGTTCAAATGTAGATTTAGCTTTTTTTCGTAATTCAGTATTCATGTCAATATACTGCTTTAAATAAGGACTCTGATTAAATTGAATAACTCTATGTATTTTTTTTAATAACAAACCATGTTTTATACATGTTTGCAGATGAGCAAAATGTATGACATAGAAATATTTATCGTATAAATTTGGAATCAATTTTGAAGTTTTAGAACCTGGCGGAGTAAATTTTTGAGCACAGAATGGAAAATCGTTATGATCATTATGCAAATGTTCGGGGTATTCTAAATCTACTTCTAGTATATAACCAGTGTCTCCGTTAGTTGGCACATTTATAAAATCTATTCCAGCGATTTCCAAGTCATTCAATAACTTAAAATTGGAATGAGGCAAATAAGCACACATTGCATATCCATAGAGATTATTACAATCGATATAAATTAGAAAGTTATTACTTTTTCTTGGATCGTAAGTTTTTAAATACTTGTTATTGGCTTTTGAATACCTTGTCGAACATAAACATATTCCACCGCGAATACCTTTTTGAATCATTCTTATTATTTCCAGGTCGTGTATTAATTCTAATTTAACATCTGTTTTTAATAGCATGGCATCAAAACTGAGACTCGGTGCTGTAACATAAAAGGCTGGATCTAATTTATAATTCATCTTACATGTCTGGCGAAAACTTTCAAAAACGTCAGCTAATAAAAGAACATCTGACTTAAGATACAAGTCTGTGTATTCACCGAGATTCGATAATTCAAACGTTTGCCAGACTTTTTTTGCATGATCATAATCTACTTTAGATATATTACTATTGCGTAATTTGCTGAAAAAGAACTCCTGAGGCGGAAGTACTTTTTCTTCGTATGAACTCCAAGTAGTCATGTATTCATATGGATACACCCCTTTTCGTTTTATTAAAGCAAAATGCTCACGAGAAGGAAAATAACGCCGCAGATGTTTAAAGTCGTCATTTTTTAAGTTTGCGACAAGTTTCTCTAGACTTGTGCCTAAAAATTTAAAAGAATCAACAAATCGAACAGGTATGATATCTTTATCATTAATTTGAAAAAAATTTGTAAAAGATATGTAGTTTTCCTTATTTTTTGCTATTACTTGTATTTTTCCTGATAGTTTTCCCAACTGTCGTATAAAAAGATGACTGTCATAACCCGCTAAATTATGAAAAAATATAGGAACAAACTTAGGCAAACAATATCTAATATTGCAATAAGAATGAGCTGCACCACGATACCGTCCTGTAAGATGGCAATGATCTTTAACTTTATCGTCAAACAATATTTTATCACAAAGAAAACAATTTGTAGCCCGAGCAAAGTTCGCTTTGTCTTCATTTGTTAAACAAATAGCCACTGGCGACTGCAAAACGTTATAAATATCGGTTATATCCAATAATAGACTTTCTAAAAACTTTTCTACACAGGCTGGACCTCGATAAGATACATATTTATTACGCGACTTATCATAAGAACACACAACGTAATAAGCAAATGCTGATGGTACGTGTTTTTGCAATATCTTTGTACAGCCTGATCCAGAATCGAGTTCAGTTGGTTTTAATAATGATTCAAAATCTGCGTATAAGACGAAGGGCATGTCATGCATTCGCTCGTAATGATTAAATTGAATTCGTGTTCCATCACCGGGTAATATTGTCGATACACCACCACAAACATGAGCTTTCAGTTTATCATTACTATCAAAGAATATCATACAATCCTCGCATAAATATATTTTAGAATGATGTTTAGTTAATTGAAGACGAAGTAATTTAGATAAATCTTTAATAAGACAGTAATGGGTGCGTTTTCTGTTTTCCAGGAAAAGCATATTAATGTGATGATCTTTGCGAATCTCGCTTTTGTATAAAGGTCCAACAATGTTACCATTCTTTTGAATGCCGTAAATATTAATACTTATGCGAGGATTATTCTTTTCAAAAACTTTGATGTCCGCAAACCCAACTGGAAAAATCATATTTTTGATATTGAGTACATTTTTAAAGTGTGGGTAAGCTGACGTTCGATGTGCGTTTCTGTTTATAGGAAATAGTGCTGCCATGACACACCATAAAAAACAATAATTATCAGAATTTTGAATGTTGATACATGCTCGTTTACATTTTATGGACTTTGGTAATTCTATAAAACTGGAGCCTCTTAACGGGTTATATTTGTTTATATTTACTTCTAGATATAGGCTTTGTAAATAGGCCCACCCACTATCTCTTTCTTCAAATTCTTCAATTTTTTTACAAATTAAGTGAATAATTTTTGAAAACATATCTTCAAAATTGAAGTTTTGATGCAAGATGAAGTTTTCCGTTGCAAATGAGAGGTGTCAAAAATCTTCCATTCTATCAAGTCCAAAGCAGTTGGTTGTGACGAAATCAGCCGTTCCATGTTAACGCTTATCTTGGAAAGCATTATTGTCCCGCTGACATCCATCATCAACCATTCCCTGTTTTCCTGTACATTCCCTGCTCTTTGGCGTAAAGCATACACTATTCCGCTTCCTAAAATTTCCAACCCATCTTCCCTAAGCCATTACAGACCCATTTCTATCCTACCGTTTATGTCTAAAATATTGGAGGCCGCGGTACATAAGCAGCTTTCATCTTTCATATACTCCAATAGCCTCCTCAGTCCTTTCCAGTCGGGATTCCGGCCGGGACACAGTACCACCACTGCTTTGCTCAAAGTCACTGAAGACATCCGGGATGGCATGGAGAACTCGATGGTCACAGTACTGGTACTAATAGACTTCTCTAATGCTTTTAATACTGTCGACCATGATATCCTTCTTGCCATCATGTCCAGTCTTGGTATCTCCACTTCGACTTGTTCCTGGTTCTCCTCTTATCTTCTAGGTCGCCAGCAGGCAGTACGTGTCGATCAAACCATTTCTGACTGGAACGAGCTTACTGCTGGCGTACCTCAAGGCGGTATTCTTTCACCTCTTCTCTTTTCTATTTTTATAAATTCTCTTATTAAATACTTCAGTTGCTCTTACCATCTATATGCTGACGATCTTCAGCTTTATTACAGCACCAAAGCGACGGAAGTTAATAATGCCATTTCAGTTATTAACCACAACTTGGCCAAAATTTTGGATTGGTCTAATAATTATGGAGTCGCTGTCAACCCTAGCAAATGCCAGGCGATCATTATTGGTAGTTCGCGGCAACTTGCGAAGATCGACTTGACTTCATGCGGTCCTGTCCAATTTAATGGTGTAGCAATTCCTTTTGAACCGGTTGTTAAAAACCTTGGTTTGTTAATGGACAGTTCATTATCTTGGAATGCTTACATCAACAGCATTTGTAATAAAGTTAGAGGATCTCTGCGCTCATTGTACAGGCTTAAGAATTTCCTCCCTCCTAGCACCAAAGTTCTTCTCGTCCAATCCCTAGTCCTCCCTTTAATCGATTATGCTGATGTGTGTTGCACCAACGTTAACCAAGAACTTCTAGACAAGCTGGATCGAATGCTCAACAACTGTATTCGTTTTATTTTCGGTCTGCGGAAATATGACCACATTTCCTTCTTTCGAGATAAACTCAAATGGTTGCCTATCCGTTTGCGAAGGAACCTGAGAGTCGCTTCCCAGCTTTTCAGCATTATTTACGATCCAAATACTCCTGATTACTTAAAGAGTAAATTTCAAGCGCTTGGTAGTACTCATACACTCAACTTACGTTCTGCTGCAAAACTCACACTTGAGTTTCCAAGTCATAGATCCGGGTTCGCTTCGGACTCTTTCACACTTTCAGCTATACGCTTGTGGAATAGCTTACCCCCTAACTATAGATCAGCCTGTAGTAAGGCTTCATTCAAACGTCAGATACGAAGACTCTTTTTGGAATCTGTTTAGTTTTATTTGACAGTATTTCATCATAATATTAGCATTATTTATATATATTTATTATATATCATATATGTAGTTTTATATATTTTTAATATTTATATTCTATTATATCTATGTTTACTTATTTCATCCTAATTTAAATATACCTACTTATGTCGTTTGCGACTTTAATTCGTACACCGTCTACAATTTCTCCCACATTTTTACTGGTTGACTGGTAGAGAATGCCTCAGGCATTAAGTCCGCCTTTTGTACATCTTTTGTTTTATGTACGATAAAGATTAAATAAATAAATAAATAAATAAATGACTTGATTGAAATCGAATCATACTTACTAAGCAGAAAGAATTCACAGAAAAGTTCAAAATTAGCTTTAACATTAGTGTGAGCTTGAATTTTCGCTATGAGCAATAGGCGTACGCGAGAGCGCAAGTGCCATAAAAACTCGGCGGGCGGGCGAACACGCGCACTATCATGACCCTCATCTTGATATCGAACACGGTACGATGCTATACGATTACGAAAAGCGCTATGAACTTTTTCAACCCCCTCACTATCAACGACCGAACTGTTGTTCTTATGTAAAATACTTTTCAAATGTGCAGAGAAAACTTTGTTATTTACGGATACGTCACAAACTGAACAGAAAGTAGACCTCGACATTATGATTTGGACAGTACAAATTCTCAAAGTTAAAGTAATAAAGGCTTAAGTATGTAAGTACCTAATCTTTGAGTTTGCTAACGATAAACAATAAGTAAACCAGCTAAAACATAATTTACGCAGAGAGAAACAAAAGAGAACCTATTTTTTAACTTTATCTTTATAAAATATCCCCTCTGTGGTAAACTTTGCCTTAGCTAATTTTACAAATTTTTTTAATGCATAAAATTCTGGAGATTCTGCTTCGCCTTGCAAGCGTACCCAAACGATAGCGCGCTCGCACCGGTCAAGGCCGCTGAGATTAGATACCTCCTTCTGGTTGTAGAGGCGTAGCTCCACTAGCAAGTCGCCGTCGAGCTGTGCAGTCCGACGCATTACACCACCAGGTACTCGGCGTGTCAGGATACTGGTGGTCTTGTTTGGCAGGTTTGGCGGCCGCGAAACCTCGCTGTCCGACTCTGAGTCGAACAACCACTCAGAAGTATTGGACGACGATGTATTCTTCACTTCTGCACTCTTCGCCTTCGATAGGCACTTTATCGCCTTGCTTCTCTTCTTTGGACTAGGGAGATAGAAAAAGGATACACGATTATTGTACACATTAAACACTTGAAATTTAGATATATGTAAATATAGCAATAAAAGTACCTGATGTCTTCGTCGTCGGTATCAAAGAAAAGGTCAGATTCACAGCTCTTCTTGGCTGACCTTTTGTTTTGCTTGCTATCCGACCTGAAAATAGTAAATGTTATATTAGTATTAAGAGTGGTTACAAGAAAACGAGTTGAAGATTCACATCTTCAATTCATAAGATAAAAAAAATATCATCATCATCAGTCAATCAGCATGCCACTGCTGGGCTTGATGGTCCCTCGTGAAGACAGCACTTGGAGAGGTCACGTCATATACAGCCTGGTCCAACGGCTCAATTTGTTGAAGCATGAAGATGATCAACCACTTATAGACAATTAAAGAATAGATATAAAGTATAGCAATAAAGTATAAAAACTTACGAACATTTTTCAGCTGTCTTGGTCTTGAGATTTTTTGATGAGGAGGTACTGAAGCACTGTTAGTGGTCAGAGATAGCACTGGAGTGTACTGTGACTACAGTTTTTCCGGATTTTATATAAGAAAAGTGCAATGCAAGTAATAATTTTACTGAGGTTCTCAACCTATACCTTATCTTTATAATCATTTTTATTTAACATGACTAATCTAAAAAAGAATGCTCATTAATTTTTATATTGTTAAATAAGTAAGTAATATTATAAAATATTATATATATAATCATAAAATTATTAATTTCCGTCCAAATCATATCCACACAAAATATTTATAAGAAAACAAATATGCATTCACGGATATGATGTCTATACGTTATCGAGAATCCTAATGCATTCACTTCCACTTCCATGGTCAGTGTTCGTTTTTCAAACACTAAAGAACTGACACTTTATTTAGAGAAAATATTTTTTTTTTCGTGATTTTTTTATCACACCGCGCGTTTTAGGCAAAGGAGACGCGAAGCGCTCTGGGTACTATGGTACCCGGGACGTGTGAGTGGAGCAGTTCTAAGGTCTGCAACAAAATTTTTGATCCGCAGTTGCGGTTGATCCAAAAACGGTCCGATCATCGGCTGAACTTCGTCATCTATATAAAAAAAAAGTACTTACGTAGCAAGAAAGAAACAAAACGACGAACTGACGCAATTACGTGTATTGGATTTTTATTTTCGAGGTAGTAGTAGATCGTTATTCAGCATCACAACATCTAAGAGAAGATTATAGTTTGGTAGTTTACTTTCAAAAAGTCGGTTCCATACTCGAAATATAAAACTTAATAACGTTTTGCACCTCTGACTTTCATGATATTTAGCAAAATTTGATATTTACCCATAATTCTACCAATGTGCAATATGACGCGGAAATAATCAGCAAATTAATTGTTTGTCGTTTATTTCCACAAACTTGCAATACAATACTGTGCATATACAGCAAAATAGTTGGTAACCGTTTAATTCTGCTGATGCAGAAATCTCGTGTAAGGCTGCATGCTCCAAATTTTTTTTCATTTCGGGTTTATTATATTTATTTAAATTATACATGTACATACATATTTACAATTACTAACGAATATTATCTCCAAATTAAAAAGTCTTCTTTATAATAACGGATGCGATTTCTAATTT
Organism: Schoenobius gigantellus; assembly: GCA_963935595.1. Classification (NCBI taxonomy): domain Eukaryota; kingdom Metazoa; phylum Arthropoda; class Insecta; order Lepidoptera; family Crambidae; genus Schoenobius; species Schoenobius gigantellus. Next base: position 3,923,521 of record OZ012555.1, on the reverse strand, counting down.
TTATTTTTCGATACTACTATTTAAAACAGATAAACAATAGGTATATCGTTCTATTAGGCGAACCGAATGTATTTATAGCATAACGATATTGATACGACATGAGGACAGAACCATAGAAGTTTATGAAAATTATTATTATTATTATTTTTTTTATTAATTTATTTCGACATAAAGATCAGATATAAGCATTGTTTTAAAGTGACTGAAACCCGATCAGGTTTGTCTAGTCACCATTCATTCGTCTTAATTACAAAAAAAAACCAGCAAACGAACACAAATAAGCGGCCAAAGCCGAAAAACATAGCTACACAAACTAGAATATAAACTGCACACGTACGCTGCGCGCGCATAAGCTGAATGAGTGCATGCGCATCGCTCGTGCTCGGGTACAAGTGAACACAAAAAGCATTATAGAAATAAAGTTATTATATCGCAGTAAATTCTTTGGACGTAAAATAATATTTTAGCTTCCGCTTAGCGTTATCAACACCCAAAATCATTTGTATTTCTTTCGGTAAATCGTTTATTATTGTTGGAAGAATACAAGATAGCCTTCTTTTTCCATAAAAGTTAGTTGAGCCCAACTTGAAGAGTTTTTTCTGCGTAACCTGTCTCGTCTGCTTTCTATGACTAACTGTCGGCAAAGTCGGTACTGTGTGAAGTTGTTCACTAAGTATTGCATAATTTGTCTTATCATAGACTGACATGACCTTGCAATATCTAAAAAGCTCACTATAGTTGTCCCTAAATTTTTCTTTTATTTTTTTATTGACCATTAATTTTAGAAATCGCACCTGTAGATTATAAATTTTATTTAAGTACGTTTTGAATGTGCGACCATAACTAGAAATTCCATATGCAACAATAGGATCAACCAATGTCCTGTACAATATCATCAGTATGTGAAATGGTATTTTGCTCTTAATTATGGTAAATCTTGACAGCAGAGCACGCAGTTTTTCACATACGGTTTCCACATGAGGCCCCCAGTTGAGGCGATTGTCTATTATCAGACCTAAATATTTTTGTTGTTCTACTAGGTCAACTGACGGGCATTGACAAGGTGTTATTTTTTTGTGCATACATTCGTGACTGTGAATAGCTATTGCAATATCGTGATTTGTGTGATTATGACTTGAATGTATGTGCAAAAGCTTAGTTTTTTGCCCATTCAGCACAAGCCCCATGTCATGGGACCACTCGTTTAGCAGTGACAAATCGTACTGGAGGTTATTTTGGACAGCTCGGATATCGCGATCCGCCGCTATTAAGCAAGTGTCATCCGCGAACTGGTACACTTTGCATTTTTTAACTATATTGTTAACATCGTTAACATACGCTAAATAGTGCAAAGGACCGAGCACTGATCCTTGAGCTGTGCCCTCAGATACTTTCCTTTTGTCACTGTAGGTATCGGCAACTTTAACCTGGTACGTGCGGTTTTTAAGGTAATCTGTGCTCCAGTTGAGTAGCGGACCCCTAATCCCTGTCAATTCGAGTTTTTCCAACAATGTGCTATGTTGAAGTGTATCAAATGCCTTACTATAATCTATGAAAGCAATAAGCACGTGTTTTTTTTCGTTTAAGTAGGTATTTATGTAATAATACATAGGTGGTATTCATCTGCAGCATCTCATACACGTTCCCACCGCACTACCCTATTTAATTAGGATGTTAAGACCTTAGTCAGCCAAGGTAGGTAGTTAAAATGTTCTTAATATTTTTTATATTTTCATTTTTTAAATTATTGGAATATTTATTTTCTATTTTTTATTCGTGTGATGACTGGAACACATCTTTCAGGGATTAGCCCGGCCTTTTAAATATTTTGTAAAAATCAACAATTTTATACTTTGTTTTATAATAAAGAATATATTTAATTGAAGTAATTTAATAAACAAATAAAAGTATTAACGTGTGAAAGAAGCCTTATTATTTGAGTAAGCACTCGTAACTGGATATATGAATAATGTGCAATAAATTTATTGCTGATAAATGAATTTCGTGGGAATGCTTTGAAACTGTATGGCAGGCAGAGTGTAGAACGGTACTTATCCGAGAGTTGAGTCCTGAAGCTACGAAACCTCAACCTGTTTAATTTCTGTTGTTATTGCACTGCTACCTAGTTGAATGCCTTAATATTCTGAGATAGAAAACCTTGAAAATGTGTCTAGTAAATCGCAATCAATCAAAAGTATACTGTTTACAGTCAAACAACACAACACAATAGAAACATTATGAAATGAAATGAAATAAAAAATCTTCTTTTCCATTTAACCCTATATAATGTATATTGGGCAATCTTAAACTGTTTTCATCAAATCACCGTAAACGAACGCAGTGAGATTTGCGGAGCTAGAGCGCAGCGAAGCGTAGCTCAAATCTCACTGCGTTCGTTTGCGGTGTTTTGATGAAAACTGTTTTAGAATGCCCAATATACACCTACTCTTCTGATAGTGGTAGTGACCACGATTGTAAGGAGTGTCAAGTTTTTAATATGCGGTATGTAAATTACAAACCTATCATTATTACTGTATTTGTAAACAATATAAAACTTAACATGGAATTAGATTCAGGGTCGGGCTCAAGTGTTATTTCAGACAAATTATACAATGATTTTTTCAATAATATTAGATTATATAAAAGTGACTTGACTATGTGTTTGTATAATGGACATAAAATTATGCTTACAGGATATTTTTTTGGCTAAAGTAAAATATATGCAAGTAATAAAAGAAATAAAATTTTATGTTGTTCATAATGGTGGGCCCTCCTTGTTAGGCCGTGACTTTATGTATTTATTTAATATAAAATTTTCTTTTGATAACAACAGAATTTGTAAATATTTAAATACGTTGGATTCAGAAGTTCAACAATTATTAAATCAATATCCTAATCTTTGGAAAGATGAATTAGGGTGTTTTAATAAATTCAAAGTTGAGCTGCATTTAAAAAATAACGCAGAGCCGAAATTTTTCAAGCCACGTGCTATACCTTTTGCTCTTAAAGAAAAGGTTGAACAGGAGCTGGACCGTTTGGTAAAATTAGGGATATTAGTGCCAGTATCATACTCAGAATATGCCACACCCATAGTGCCCGTTTTAAAAGATAATGGTGAAGTGAAAATAGCAGGTGATTTTTCGTGTACCTTAAATAAAGTGTTAAAAATTGACAAATATCCATTACCACGAATAGAAGAAGTTTTTGCTAAAATAGGTGGTGAAGAACATTATTCAAAAATTGATTTAAGCAACGCGTATAATCAATTTTTGCTTAGTGACTCATCTCAACACCTTACTACTATAAACACACCCAAGGGCCTATTTAAATATACCCGTCTTGTGTATGGCTTAGCCAATGCACCTGCTATTTTCCAGAGGGCAATGGAAACATTGCTTGCAGGGATCGAAGGCGTGACATGCTGGTTAGATGACGTATGTTGCACAGCGCCTAATAAGGTTTTGCACATGTCTAGACTAAAAGAAGTACTTGCTCGTCTCAATGATGCAGGTTTAAGGCTACATAGAAACAAATGTGTTTTCTTTCAAAACAGTGTGACTTATCTGGGGTATGTTATTGACAAAAAGGGGTTAAAAACGTGCCCGAGTAAGGTCGAAGCCATAATAAAAGCACCCGCACCGACTGATGTTTTGGGCATTAAAAGATTTTTGGGCATTGTAAATTACTACCGTAATTTCATTCCGAATGCGTCATCATTGTTAGCACCATTACATGAATTACTTCGTGCGGGCGCACGGTGGGAGTGGGGCGTAAGGCAACAGACCGCTTTCGATAAGGTAAAATATGAATTGAGCTCTGAGCGCGTATTGGCTCATTTCGATGCGCAAGCGCCACTCATTTTGTCAGTGGACGCGGGACCCGCCGGGCTGGGTGCCGTTCTCGCGCACAGGCACGGCGACGGCACGGAAAGACCAATCTCATTTGCTTCTAGGTCATTATTGCCAAATGAAAAAAATTATAGCCAAATACAAAAAGAGGCTACTGCTATAATATTCGGCGTGAAATATTACCACCAGTATTTATATGGTAGACAGGAGCCATTTATTCTTAAAACCGACCACAAACCTTTGTTGTCAATATTTGGCAAAAAGAACGGCATTTCAGTGACGTCGGCTGCTCGACTACAAAGATATGCCTTAATACTATCGGCATATAATTATACAGTACAATATGTGAGTAGCGATAATAATTTAGTGGCAGATTATTTTTCTCGTGCCCCACTGCCTTCTCCGATTGACAGCAAAACACAAGAAATGTCGTATTTAAAATTCTTGGACAGTAACATTAACCCGATCACATTTGATGAAATTCGGGAAGCAATTTCTAATGACAAGATTTTAAAAACAGTAATGAATTATATGAAGTACGGTTGGCCGCGTAAAATAAAGTGCAAAAATATTTTACCTTATTTTTACTGCAAATATGACCTTGAGGAGAATAGTGGTTGTCTTTTTCGTGGGCATAGGGTGATTATTCCGGAAATATATAGGAAAGGAATGTTGCAAGAATTACATTCAGCCCATTTCGGAATAGTGAAAACAAAAACTATAGCGCGCAGTAGGATGTGGTGGCCAGGAATCGACGCCGACATAGAGCGGTGGATCGGTGGTTGCAATGTTTGTGTTAAAGTGCGCAGTGATCCACCACGCACGCCTTCCGCGCCGTGGCCACGGGCACCTGGGCCGTGGCATAGGATTCATATTGATTACATGGCAATAGCAGGAAATGTTTTCTTAATTGTCATAGACTCGTATAGCAAATGGCTTGAATGTATTAATATGAATTGTAGTACAAATTCTAAGGCATTGATTGGAAAATTAAAATATTTATTTTCAATTTATGGCATTCCAAATTTGATTGTTTCAGACAATGATGTTAAAATATGTTCGGCGGAATTTAAAACATTTTGTAAAAGCAATGGTATAAAATATTTAACTTCACCCATCTATCATCCTTCTAGCAATGGACAAGCCGAAAACTCGGTTAAAATATGTAAGAAAATGATTAAATGTATTATTGATGGTGAAACCTTGTCTCAGGCAGAAAGACAAGAAAAATTATTAGAATATTTGTTTAACTATCGCAATACACCACACTGTTCCACCGGAATGACACCTGCAAAATTGATGTTCGGCAGAAACTTGAGATGTAAATTAGATTTAATTATTCCACCAGATTGTAAAAATAATGTCGTACCTGCATTAAAAAGATGTCAATGTTTTGTTGAGGGTGAAACGGTGTGGGCAAAATGGTTCATTGCGAGAAAGGCTGTCTGGGCTATAGGAATAGTAGATTGCTTTATAAGGGTGGAAAGGAATCAATCCCTACGAGGTTGTTAGACGCCCGAGCGCAGCGAGGGCGGCTATAGTCCGAGTAGGGTTTGATTCCTTTTACCCGTGTGTAGCACTCTACTTTTCATTTCGAATGCAAGGAAAATAAAAAATAGCTTTTCTAATAAAATTTATTAATAAAAATACTCCTAACATGACATATCGACATCGTGTTTTACACTTAGTGTATTTTTAAGCATTGAATATCTGCTCCATAGCGTAGACGCCTGCACTGTATGAGATAGTTCATTAAAGTATATAAGAAATACAATACATTTTCAGAAAATGATTTTATATTCCTTGCATCTCGCCACTTCATAAAGTCGGAATATGTATTTAAATATCTTTCCTTTGAAATTTTTGGCAAAAAAATTTCGAGTATTGTATTTGCTTCGTTCGTGACTGAATCTGGACCCGAAATTTCAGAATCGCTTGAATTCATTGTTTTTCTTAAATACCTAAATCACACAATCAAGATTTCGGTACAGCGTAACAGATTCCCCTCCCGCCAAAATTATCTTTTTCACAGGTATTTTTAAATTTGGAACACATCGCGTTACCTGTTACTGGCCATTCAGCCAAATACTTTTATTATCATTGTACCAAAGATTGTATGTACGTAACCTAATTCAGTTCTATTTTTAAAATTTTACTTTCCGCCCTAAGGAGGGAAGTAAATAGTATGAGAATTTCCCGCCCGCTGGTGGGAACTAGCGTTTTCCTCCCAATACTCAGATCAAGGAAACGCTCCTTTCCGAGCATGAGGAATGAAAAAATAATTAAAAAACTAGGTAATAGAATGTTCCAAATTTATTTTGAAAATTATAATGAAATTCAAGCTCGGCATGTTGATCAAATTATGAAGTATAAAAAGAAATGTAATAATTATGACGTAGACTTATCTGATAAGTATGTTGATAATTATCAACCCAAGATACTTGAGAGCTTGCCTTCAGTGGCACCTCAGTCTCCGCCGCTAGCAAATGAATCTGTTAACGTAACAAGTCAGCCGGCAAGCACGTCGTCCGACTTAGCCGCAAGCGACGTGGTCGCTGGCGCCAGCGCCGACGCTAGCGAAGTGTTGTCAAAGGACTCTGAGAGGGATGGCGGTGGCACTGGAGTTAAGCATCATGATGATAATTCTAAAGATATCGTGCCCGAGACGCCTATTGTTACAGAAAATCAGGATCGGCCCCCGGGAGGGCGATCTAAAAGAATTCGTAAACCAGCACAGAGTTTTTATGCACCTCATTTAAGAAAATAATGTACTTACCTATAAATGTTAGTTACATACAGATATTATATATATTTCGTTTTTTATTGTTACCAGGATTTCAAATAGTGTTGGAGGGATGTAATGTACTGATGGTACCTACCCTACCTACCACATAATTGTTACGTACGAGTGTCAACGCCTCAGTAATAAACCAGCTATAACACACTTCGGTTGTTTCATTGTTTTTTAACAAATATAACAGCAATCCAACATTAGGGATGCCCTAAAAAGTATTATGTACCTATATCGATATCGATACAAAATACTATTTTGGCCAATACAAAAACATAATTTGTCTTTGCGAAACTCAAATAAATTAACACCTTTTGTTAATATTTTATAAAGTTTATAAAATTTGTTTATAAGGAATAAATAAATAGGTACAGATAGATTTCATGGTAAATTTTTTGAGGTAATGTTTTTTAGAAATATTTATTTCCTGTGATCCTACTCTATCGATCGGTATCATAAAAATCCCGAACATAAAATCCAAAAGATCCAAAAAATTATCGTACTCGTAAAATATTGAAAGAAAAGTATCAATACTTCAAATTCAAAGTGTAGAGTACTTCAACGTCAGTCAGTGACTTGAAAACAGCAACAAATTAAGTAGGTGTGTATAAACAATAATAAAAAAGCATCTGTAAATTCACAAATTAAAGTTTATTATATTAGGTAGGTACTCATAAATAGGGTAATGTCTGTTAAAACACAAACAAAAAGTAAAACAACATTTTTGCAACATATTTTTTTCTCTACTTTGTGGTTTGGCAGGACAGCAGTCGAGTCATTTTAGTTTACTAAATTATTAATTTATTACTTTAAGCACACATAATTAAATTAAACCACAAAGTATCGATACTTTTGTCTTTTGTCGTGTCCCTACTTGTCGGATGAGCGATCGGGCCGTCGAGCATCCAACAAGCTAATAATAATTATGTCGGGCCGACAGCCGTACACACGTTCCAATTTGGTTGGGGTCGGGCGGTTGGCTCCAACCAAATCGGATCGTCTGTTACGGCTATAATTTGTAACCGTTTTGAAAGACAGATTAACTACCTACATTGGATATTGAAATTCAGTCACATACAGTGCAACCAAGATCTTGTGGCACGAGGCCGAAATCGGAACTAATGCTGTCATCTTGTACAATCACTTTCTGGGAGATTGACAGTTAGCTGTTATTTTTGTAATCTAAATTAAAAACATTCCTAAAGTGATAGGTACCTACGTATTAGTGCCCGAGAGGTTATGCTTAAATTAGGTTTTTTAAAGGAAAAACATGCAGCACCCTCCTGTCAATGTCATCAAGACCTTGGTCAGACGAGGGTCAGACTGTAGCTCAGAACAATAACTAAAGCATATTCTTCTGAGGACTGTAGTATTGGAATTGACAAATCAAAATTGGTCATATTTTAATGAGCTGTCAGTACCTACGTCTATATGCTAGTATATTCTCATCAATTGCAATGTGCTCTGAGCTTATTTCTCGTGTTATTCTACAATTTTCTAAATTTGGACATCAATTTTCATTAAGAAACAGCCTACCATTTCTGTTATCAGTACGGGGTGATTTGTTGATATTAAAGCACGAACGACTGAAGGAAGGCAATATAACATTACGGCGCAGTACAGCTCGCCACGTTTGTTGCTGACTGTACTGAGTCAATTTGATTGATGTTTACGATAACGCCCTCATAAAGATTTATTAGCAACAGGTGGCTTCGGCGGCGCCTTTTTTGCGTAGCGTCAGCAAAAACATGGTTCATAGTGGATATTGCTTTTTGTTCTTTGCATACAACAGGATTTTTTCTTCTGAGCGTAACGCAGATCACAACTAATGCATAGAACGGCAATACCGGTTAACCCGCTTGGCCTGGTATAAAATTAAGACTAAAATAACATAGCAGATGTACGCAAACAACATTGACATATAAAGAAAGGATTTTTTGTCAGGTATTTTATGCGCCGCCGCCGTAAAAACAGAACTCGTTGGTAGGTATGTATACGCTACTAGTTTTATATGAAAAAAAATCTCGTGTCACAGTGCCGATTATCGAACTATTCCGAAGCGGCTTGACCGATTTTTATGGATTTGTTTGTGGTAGATCTAAAAATTGACGATAAGGGTGGCTCTCTTCAGATTTTTTTATGATTTGGCGTCAAAAAATACTCATAACCCTAAATGTACACCCTTCTACCGCCAACCCCCATTTTTTTATAGCGATATTAGTATTTTTACTGGCGAAACGGAGTTCGCGGGTACAGGTGTAATTTCATAATTGAAATATACGCTGTAATACGGAAAAGCTAGCGATATGATTTAATAACGCACAAAACTAAGCTACAGCCGTTTCAAAGATATTTTATGGATATTTTGTAATGAAAGTTTCTCGAAAAATATCACGATTAAAAATAATCAAACATCATAGAGACAGTAGTTTTTATGAACTTCTTGATAATATTTTTAATGCCTTTTGTATACATACATACATGAAATAAATAAAATTGGGAAGTACACGTACGAGGCACGAAAGATGGTACCGATATCATTCTCACTATATCATCTCAGCCACAATACCCCTAATACTCCCGTAAAATAGAGAGGATGGTTCGTGTTTTTTTTAATCGGACATGTCTGGCGGAATCTAGCGCTTTTTTAACCTGAACTAGCGCCCAAGACACGAAAAAACCTGGCAATCTGTGCTCTTGCAGTGTCTGGAGCATACCCACTAAACCTACCTCGATGTCCATCATGTTCAAGTCGAGGTGCTGCAGGCACATTATTCGGACCAATATAACTACTCGGCTTACCAGGAGTGTCGGTGACACTGTGAACTCGACACTAGCCTTATCGGGAGGTCCGGGTCCGATTCTGCCATGTACCAATGTGTTTTTCGTTTTTCGAATTTCATATTTACATTTGTCCGACGCTCCTACGGTGAAGGAAAACATCGTGAGGCAACCTGCATACATCTGCGAAGAAATTCAAACCAGCGTGGTTGACTAAGGCCTAAACACCCTAACTTAGGATAGGCTCGAGCTCCTCGGTGGGGACACATGAGTTGTGGTGATGACACCCGCCCTACACTATAGTTGTGCATGGTGATAATTTTATCACTATCATTATCGTTTTATATTGCGCTCCGAGAGCGGCGTCCGGAATTTTTTGTCCCAACCAGCGCTGGCTCACAGCCAACGGCGTATATAATAATCTTATTCATAACTTCAATTCACCCGGTGTATCATTAGAAGTGTTGGAACCGATTTAGAGATTGAATATGTACAAGATGGTTCGTTACATTCGAAGAAAACTACGATAAGTGACCGACTACAAAGTCTCGAACATCGCGTCTTCTATCGGTTGCATTACTGAGAGTATGCGACTGACCTATACAACTTATACCTCACCTTTTTTTCATTGGACCACGAGAAACTCAACAAGAAGCTGACGGTCGACATTCCAAATACAAAAACTAATCGATATGATAAAGCATTCATAATACGAACCGCCGAAGTATTTATTTATTTATTTCTATAAAACATCTATCTTTACAGCTTTACAGCAGTTGGTATGGACCATGTAAGCTGAGAGGGTGTTTCCCAATGGCTTAAGCTGGGTGTTTTCAAATCAATGGTGAATCGGTTATTCTTAGGCAAGCGCACTTCACTTCGGCTGCTTCTTTCAGCGGCATAGGCTTTTGCGCCGTTTCCTACTCCGGACCCAAGTAATTTACATAAAGCGGCTATTGGTGTTGGCTTTCGCATACCTGGTTTAATCTCCCTTTAGAACCCTCCGCCAGGTTCGAGGACAGGAAGACCCAATTCTTAACCTTAAAATGCTTATTTTGCGAAACGCGTCTCTGCCTGCGCGTTCAACTTTACTTTCCCTAACAATAATAAGGTACATTTCATAACTTTTTACAACCGAATGAACCCCTCTGAGATGGCCCAGCAGTAAAAACAAGCTGAGGCTTCTCTGTCACGAACTAGGGACGGATCATCGAGTTAAAACTCGTTGATAATCTCCAGACCCCCAGTTTGATGTCGGTTCGACTGGGCTTACCCCTCCCCAACTGCTTAGGGTAGTTGTACATTGCTTAAGAAAATATGGCTTATTCGGCTTAGGACAGATTTCTTGATACGGCAGATTCTTTTTTGGTAGTTTCGTTTTACGGCAGAAGTAACATGACTAACATAAACAACACAATTTATGTAACAACACAATTTGTGGAAGGAAGTGTGTCGAGAGGGTACTCTTCCCGGCCTCTTTCTACGAGATAACATCTTTGCAGGAGGCGACAGTTTCCTATACCGTCGCGCATGTCACTGTCCTTAAGATGTTGCCCAGTGCGTGGGCTCCATTGTAGCCCAGTCCGAGAGCTAAAGCATCGCGCTGGGATCGCCAGGCCGGTGCTCCACTATGGTGTGCTCGGCGGTGGCGTAGGTCACCACTGCGGTGTTTCCTCTCGACGTGCGATGAAGTGCAGATAGCGTCCAGAACAGCCGGGTCCAGTCAGAACCTGCACTATCAGGGAGGTGAAGCCGCCCTGCTGTCGCCCAACGATCACCGCCGACACTATAAATGCCCTCGAATCTCCAGTCGCCAGCAGCTAGGTTGGCGAGGTTCACAATAAATACGTTTCATTCCCGAATGCATTCCATTTCCGAATATTAATTTTGAACATACACAGATACCTATGCCGCAGACCAATCCAATTTTTTTGCAGACCATACGTTTTTCTTGTTTCGGAAACGACGCGGACGCTTGTATACGACGGCTTATTTGAGTCAGGTTTATTAGTGCTGACAGCTCGTGGCCAGAACTAAGGCCTAGCGAGGATTTTCAAGGCTACGTCACAGAAACGACGTCTTTGATTCATTTTTCACTATAAACTTAGATAATTAAATTAAAACGCAAAAGTTTGTGAGGATGTTTATTACACTTTACGCAAAAACTACTGAATGGATTTGGATGACATTTTGTAGGTAGACGGATTACTACAGGATTTAACATATAGGCTACTTATTATCCCGGAAACGTAAGAAGTTCCCGCGGGGAAGTAGATTTACAGTTTTTTCTTTGAACTTTTAAGGCGAAACGTAGTTCGTGGGCACAGCTAGTTTTATATAATTTGAAATATGATATTTAGATATCCACAAAATCGACTGTATTCATGATCATCACACACATTATAACCATAATATACATAATCAATATCAGTTGGACGTGGGGGCAGAGAGGCCCGCAAGTAGCCTAAAGCCCCCCACAAGGTGGACCGATGATCTGGTGAAGGCCGGCGGAAAGCTGCCGGTTGCGATAAAGCAGCCCCCCTAGACAAGATGTCTTTAGATAATCGCTAACGCAATCGCTAAATGGACAATGTATGAGATTTGACAATTGCGCTCGAAAGCTAAGCGGGGGCTTATGTCAAATTGCATACATTTTCCTTCTAGCGATTGCTTTAGCGATTATCGAAATGCGTCTTGTCTAGGGGGGCAGGACCGATCGATTTGCAGATCCTTGGGAGAAGCCTATGTCCAACAGTAGGCGTATCTCGGCTGAAATTATAAAAGCAACATTACAAAGGAGTGTAACATTTTTGAGATATAAGGATGAAGGTTATAGAAAATCAAAATCATAATAATAATTAGACAAAAGCTCTGGTTCAATGTATAGACTATAGACTTATACCGGCGTATAGACGTACTGATATTAAAATGTGTCCAATGTTGATTTGCGAATTCCAATACTATGTGGTTAAATTCCAATATCCCATGTGGCTGATCTGTCATTCAAAATCAGTTACAAAGTAGCTACTTAAATGCAATTGTCTAATTCAAACTCTTAGATTTCATAAGACTTTACATTCTCGCTTGCACAGTCAGTTAGCCGCCATAATACGCCAGTAGGTACAGTATATTTTAAGTCTATGGCATAGATTTCTTTATTATTTTGTATTTTTAAAGAAAATGCAATCATAAATATAAAGATTGGAGTTTGATACCTTGTTATTAAAAGTAAATGAAGTCTACTTTGGTTTAACAAAGTAGAAGAGAGATCAATATACACTCCCGGACACCTAAATCGAGCCACCTTGCACTATTTGATTGTATCATCTATAACTTAAAAAATATTTGGACAACTATAAAGTTTTTATGCAATTTTGTAGCTGACATATTCTGATGTGCTGATTATGAATATGCCATCTATAAAATTACACAAAACTTTTTGGTCGAGCAAACATTTTTTTTAAGTTATGGACGATATACTTCAAAAGTGCAAGGTGGCTCGATTTAAGTGTCCGGGAGTGTAGTTGAAATTTCGTCGCCCGGGCTCGGGGCGGGTAAGAGCTTGGTGGCCCAGTGGTTAAGGCGTGAACAGGGTATGTTGAAGGCGCGGGTTTGATTCCCACCTGAGACGAAGTTTTTCTTGCACCTATTGATATTGATTAATTCCTTATTCTCACGCTTATTGACAACTGACGCTTATTGGATTTGAATATGATGTTGTTCTTCTAGTCAAGTTACACATCAGAGTGAAAATGCAGTGTCAGCCATTTTCAACTAAGTACCTAGTTCGTTTATTCCAGTGGTTGTTAACCTTTTAGTGACTAGGGACTATTTTACAAATATCTGTCTAGCCATGCACCAACACTAGACTAATATACAGTTAATGAATAAAGGGTTGTTTGTTATATCTATAATATTATTTTTCGGATGGCTTCGCGAACCACGCGGCTGCTTCCAAGGACCATCAGTGGTTCGCGAACCACCGGTTTAATCAATCACACAGGATGTACTCTTCTGCCTCTCTTAAATTTTCATTGAAACCATTAAGTGGCCACTTTCCACAAAGTATCCATTTGAATTGATTTAAGAACGTAATATGTAGGCTTTCTTAAATATCACAGATTAAGGTTATGGCGGCCAGTAAAATCCAATCAGCCATTAAGTGTCGTTTGCGTGAATTAATGGGCATTCAGTTTTGCTAATTTATTTCCTCTATTACCGTAGATTGCGGCAATTTTAACATGGCCGGAGAGAATTCGCAGGCAGATCTATTGGACATTATGATCTGTTTAAAATACCAGTAAATTTTGGGAACGGTGAAATTTTGTCATCGTAAAAAAAAAATAATTTCGCGAGTAAAAATGTCTTTTATCCACACAATGGCCTTTGTACTTTTTGTTTTTTTTTTTAAAGTCCACAGAAGAAAGACGCTCTCAATTCCACTGTATGTTTTTATATTTTTATATTGATTACTCCTCCAATTATGAACCGATTTTCAAAATTTTGTTTGTATTTGAAACACTATACTTATACTTCTAAGACTGTCCCATTGACAACCAGACGCAAATATATGAATAACTTCAGAAATAACTTATGGAACACGCGTTGGATGTGTCTATGAAATGTGCGTTTCCGTCGATTTTCCCGGGATTCTATCACCAGATCCTGACTTGGTGACAATGGGATCACCTCAGGAGTACACTTTTTCGAATACAAATTGAATTTTAAAAATTGGTTCACAGTTGGCGGAGAAGTCGGTGAACATACTCGTACATAGATAAAAAATGGAAACAGAAGAACACAGAACCATCTCATTTTTTGAAATCGTCTAGAAAAATCTAACAAAAGGAAAGAATTGTGAATTGCGCTCGTCGAATTTTAATGGTATCATTGATTGTTTTATTGCAACTGCATTCAGAGTACGCCTTGACTAGACGCCATCGGCGAGTTGAACAAGATTTAAAAAGATATCACACAAAGCTCCATTCGTCTCACGGTCAACTGATCTAGTCACCATTTGTCGTGTGTAGCACGTGTTGGGTTAGGACTAGAGATGCAAAACGGTTTTTAAACGTTACACACGAATCGTTTCTACTAATGTCAATGTTTTTTATACTACACCTGATCGGAACAGCAGTCATTATTCCCTCAAAAATGAAAGAAAAAGTTAGTCTTTTCTACGACCAATATAATCGGGAGGAAAAGTTATATAAAAATCCATTGCTACTTTGTTTTAGCGGGAGGAAAAGTTGTACTAAATTCCATTTATAACCAGTTGACGTGCGTGAAATTATTATGTAATAAAAGGTATTAAATTTACTAAAAAGATGTAATTAATAACCTATACAGGGTGTCCCAGAAGCCGACGTCAAGCCGAAAGCAGGCGGTAGACTAACTCATATATGTTATCAGAAAAATATAAAAAAAATCTAAGTCACCTATTTAAAAAAAATCTAACATTTAAAAAAATCGATATAATTTACACCCTGTGACGGCTTTTTTCCCTCTTGTTGCTACAAATCTTGACTTTTCTAAACATTTTCTTTTGTTTTGTAATCCTGAATAATGTTTCTGTATACTCTAATCTAAAATTTAAAGCCAGCCGCTCCAAATTAGAAGAAAATGCCATTTTTATCTAAATTAAATATTCAAAATTAATTTTTCGCATAGCTTTAACAAGCTGTACTGAAAAAAAATGTACTATGCGAGTTTGGCAAGTAACTGCAAAAGTTGGCGCATTCAATAAGGATTCCAAAATGGTATGATACTTGGTAGATAATTTCTACGATTGCAGACAATATTTTTTTTTCCAAAAACAGGCAGTTTTGAACAAATTTTTCTTACGTACTTAAAATTTATTCTAATGTACCCATGGTTTGCTTTAAGGCTGTAACTTTAACATTCTAGTTTAAGTGAGACCGGGAGAGTCATTTTACGAAGTGTGACAGAGACAGATAGTGACGCTAACGTGACAGAGACGGAGAGATTCGAAGTATGAGCGAGACAGATAGTGACACTAACGTGACAGAGACGGCGAGTCTCACATCCACTTCGTAAAATAACTATTTTACGAAGTGGAAGTGAGACAGATAGTGCCGCCAATTATTCGCTAACGCACAAACAATACACATCAGTACGTTTCGCTCCTTCGCTTACTGCGCATCTTTTTGTATTCGTTCGTGTTGATTTCGTGCTTACCACTTTCTGCTTCGTTTATTGGACTTGATTGCTTGTGATTTGGATTCGGACTGTTTAGTTTCTCTACCGACGACCTTTGCTTTGCTCCGGACTACTTATCGTTGATTGTGTAATTGTGTAGTGCCACCATGTCTGCGTACACGACACAAGAATAGGCCAACATGCATTTAATTTATGGGGAATGTAGATGCAATGCCAACGCTGCAGCTAGACTTTATCGTGAGAGGTACCCAAATGCAGCTCGTTTTCCGGATCATCGAGTCTTTACAAATGTGCACCGATTACTCTTCTCAGAGGGCCGACTGCCGAACCAAGTACATAGTGAAAGAAGATTTCGTCCCCCTTACGAGGACGTTGTCCTAGACATTGTCGAAGAAGATCGGAGTATTTCTGTACGTGGAATAGAGAGAAGCACAGGAGTACCCAAAAGTACAGCCCATCGGATTTTGCAAAGAAATCAGCTACACCCGTACCACGTACAGCGAGTACAAACTCTACTACCCCGGGACCATCGACCCCGTGTTGCTTTTTGTCAAACAATGCTACAAAAACACAGAGAAGATCCGCGATTCTTCGAAAAAATTTTGTGGTCAGATGAGTCGACATTTAAAAAAGATGGTTACATGAACCTACACAACTTACACGAGTGGCATATCGAAAATCCTCATTTGATGAGGCAAGATAGATTACAATATCGATTTAAAGTGAATATGTGGACTGGAATTTTAAATGGACAAATAATAGGTCCTTTTGAGCTGCCAGACGCCTTGACTGGTGAAGTTTATTTACATTTTTTACAAAATGATTTACCAAATCTACTGGAAGATGTGCCACTTAACATTCTAAGAGATATGTGATTTCAACAAGATGGTTGCCCAGCTCACTATGCCAGCTCAGTAAGAGAATATCACGATGAGGAATACCCAGGCAGATGGATTGGACGATCTGGTACTATCTCGTGGCCAGCCCGTTCCCCAGATTTAAATCCATTAGATTTCTTTTACTGGGGAGCGGTGAAAGAAAAAGTTTACGCAAAGCCAATCGAAACTGTGACTGACCTACGGCAAAGAATAATAGAAGCAAATGATTTTGTTAATAATGGAAGTATCGCCCGCTTGATAGCCCGATCTTTTTTAAGAAGATGTCGAGCCTGCATTAGAGTTGAAGGAACACCTGTTGTAAATCTTGACATTTAAATAAATTATGTTAACCCATTCAATGCGGCGACCGAAATTGCTCGTACTAGTCAGATGCGGGGCGTTTTAAGCGATGACGCCGATCGGCGTTCGCCGCACCCCGTAAGAGTAAAAAAAGACGCACATCGGCGTTTTCAGCACTGAGTAAGGAATTTGTACATATTATCGCATAATTTATTACAAAACACACAAAAACTGCCATTTGTGTCACACTAGTATACCTCTGTAATATTTAAAAAGTATTGTAGTAAATTGTTTTAAAGTTTTGTGACCTTTTTGGTATTAAATAATAATTTACGTAATAAGTGAAGTTTTTAAACAATTATGGCCAAAAACAGTAAATTAATTTGCTTTCTATATACAAAATTGCATTATTATCTTCTAATTACTATTGAAAGTACTCAAAAAATTCAAACATAAAGAATTTCATAATTTTCCAGGGGTTGTAAATATTTTAGATGTTTTTAGAAATATATTCGTTAAATTATAGCATTTTAACATAATTATACAGCGCTTAATTTTTGCTTTAAATTCCCTAAATAATGGTCTTTTTATCAATAATTACTATTTTTAACCGACTTCAAAAAAGGAGGAGGTTATCAATTCGGTTGTATTTATTTATGTTTGTTACCTAAACTCCGTTATTTTTAAACCGATTTCCAAAATTCTTTTTTTATTTGAAAGAGTATACTCCCGAGGTGGTTCCATTGTTACCATGTCATGATCTGATGATGGGATCCCATGAAAATCGAGGAAAACCCTTGAATTTCATAGGCGCGTCCAACGTGTTTCATGTTTTTGTTGAAGATGTTCAGGTATTTGCATTTGGTAGTCATCAATTATGTTATTGAGCTAATGATGGAAGGTTTCTGGTAGGTTAGGAGTTCGGGAATAATTTTTTCAGTACTGTATAGAGCGAAAGACGTTTTATTTTAAGTTATTCTGGTGTTTGCCATGGCTCAAATCCTAAAACGCATGTATTATAAACTAAAAAGATTGAAAAAAAAATTCCAAAAAAATAAAACCGACTTAAAAAACGCCAAAAGTCATAAATAATTTTAGAACACAACATCACAGTTTTATATTGAAGTCGGTGCCAAGCAATGATCACCTGGAAAGTCTTAAAAAATGAAAAGATCAATTAATATAGGTACTTACTTAGTTACTTTGGCACCAAATTCAATATAAAACTGTGATGTTGTATTCTAAAATTATTTATGACTTTTTGGTGTTTTTTAAGTCGGTTTTATTTGTTTTGTAAAAATTTTTTGGTTAGGACCATTGGCGTATATAACTAGACAAGCTGTTGCGAACAAAAATTGTGTCTCGACGCGGGGCAGCGCTGGGTGAGGCGTGGACAGTAGCGTACTCGCTTGCTCGTATGAAAGTAAAAGAGACAGCATAACTAAGGTCAAGCGTTCAAAGTCAAGGCGGTCGAGCGTAGATCGCAGTTCGGAAATCATTTTCATTTGTTTTAATCAAAATAATATATAATTACTCAGAAATACAAATCTTAAATACAAAACCAATATTCATACGTACTAACAGTGTTTTCAATTGTCACACTAAAGTTTTAAGGCATATTTTACGCAAAATTTACGACACAATCTTCACGGCAATTCGGCTACCTATCACGATCGCCCGCGATCGACTAGCTCAACTGGTGCCGATTGGCTCCAGTTGAGTGGTGAATTTCTCTGTACCGGACAGCGCGTCTAGTTATATACGTCAATGGTTAGGACTGTGCACGGGATACGGTGCGAGCCGCCGTCTAGTGACTTCGCGTGATTGTGTTGATATTAAAGTTCAGGCAGAGTGCGATCTCATATTTCAGCCATTCTCTCTTATAATAAATAAATATGCTTCTCATCAGCAGGCCTATTCTCTAACTTCGGTTACTAACTAGAACTATCATTTTTGAAAGGAACAACATCAATTACTGCTATCATGAACGCTGCCGTAACACATAAGATCACTAAACCAATAATGGATATAGTGTGTTTAAAAAATAACAGTTCTAGGTACCAACCGTAGTTAGCGAAAAGGCTTGCTGGTCAGCTAGAATCGAGGGTGTAAAGGCGGATGGATGGCTATTACTGGCTAGGTTACACCGACCACCTCTGGCAGCCGAAGAGCACAGAGAAACAGGGAGAAGCAACATTCAAGCTAGGTCCTCCATACTCCGACACTGGCTCCTCCGGCGAATTTCCCGAAGAGGCCTAGGGAAATTAAACAGAAAAGGCCATTAAAAAGAGTGCACGAGGAAAAAAACCTGATGCGGCTTCTATAAGCCGTAGAAGCTACTGAGGTCAGTGGAGATCTGTTCTCTCTACAATGTTGTTTCTGTTACACATTAATGATATGTTAAAACCATTTTTGGGAACGCGGATGACAGCACCGTTATTGAGAGATATCCAGCGTAAGAGCTACCACACAGGATATTGACCACCAGAGAGAGGCAATGGTTCTGCGTACAAACGCGACTCTCCAAACTGTGTCCGATTGGGTAAATAAAAATCTAGTTGAGTTCAATTTCTCAAAGACGCAGGCGTGTCTCTTCACCGCAAAAATGATCCCCTTCAACTTTGCTCCCACTTTACGGAATGCACCTGAATAGCCGACCACCTCGAACTCCTTGGTATGCAACTTTCATCCAAACTGAACTTCGGAGGATATACACAAGCTCTAAGTAATTAGGTACACAAAGTTCTTAAGTTACATTATTTACTAGATTAAAATTTAAACACCACGTGGCACATTGTTGGGTCGCCACAATACTCCAAGGCTAAGACCGCTTCCAAAAATGGGGTATCCTTGCAAAAGTCCGCAATTTTTTTATCTCACGGCATTTACTGAGCCTCTATACGGCTCAGGTTCGCTCCTGTATGGAGTACTGCTCCCAACTGTGGGATGACTCAGCTCGATACCAGCTCGATGCTTTGGACTCCATGGGCAAGCGTGCTAGAAAATTGATCGGTGATGAATCGCTTGTATCCAAAAAGCTTCAGAGCCTCGAACAGCGCCGTCTAGTCGCAAGTCTCACTGTATTCTACAGGTTTACATTTCGGCGAGTGTGCTGAGGAATTGCATAGCTTAATACACCAGCACCATTCCACTGTAGGAATCACGATAAGACGTGGTGAGGGAGTCCATCCATATGTAGTCACATTCCACCCACTCACACCAAACGATTTGCTTCCTCCTTTATCATACGAAAGCTGTGGAATGATCTTCCTGCGTCTGTGTTTCCAATTAAGTATAACTTGGGGGTTTTCAAAGCAAGAGTTAATAGGCACTATTTGAGTTTGCGTGCTTAGACCACATCTTCGCTTTCCGTCAGGCAAGATTGTGGTCAAACGCGCTCAAATTTATCTTAAAAAAAAGGTGTAGCCAGAGGAGGGGCCATCTCATCTCAGCACCTTACCAGTACTAGGTAGATGGTCCACGGTGGTAAAATAGAGCGAAAGAAACAGGCTGCTACTGTGGCTGTGCCTGTTACAGCCGTTACCGCCAAGCCAAAGATGCCAAAGGCACCTCAGACTTGGTAGTTGTCATCGCGCTGAAGTCAGATGTGGTGGCAAATGGTACGTCATATAAGGACATTGTAGCTAAGGCTTAAGCGTCCATTCGGCTGGACGATTTTGGCATCGTTGCAACATTCCGTGTAGGGGTTACGGGAGCTGCAATCATGGAGCTCCCTAAAGAAACCTCTAGCAGACCAGTTGGCTGCTCGGATCGGAGAGATACTTGGTGATGATGCCTTGGTGGTGACCAGGACCATCAAATGACGGATATTAAAGTCACTGGTCTGGATGGCTCCGGGTCTGCAGAGAAGCTAAGAGACGCCTTAGCGTCCATCACAAGCAGCCCTCAGGCCCACGTAAGAGTAGAGAAAGTTCATACTGGAGCCAGAGGGCAGTGACAACCTTTGCAGCAGGTTCAGTGGAAGTCGCCAAAAAGGTGGAAGAGGTTAGCCGAGTGACAGGTTCAGTGGAAGTGGCTAAAAAGGTGGAAGAGGTTACCCGAGTGACAGTGCATTGCAGCTATGCTTCGATTTAACTACTAGACTAACGGCCAATGAGTTGCTTCCGTTGCATGGAGACTGTGCCGTGTCTTCTGAGATCGGCCACCTATCAAACCACAGGCAACCCTGTGAGAGGCATGTTATTGCCAGTAAGAGTGGTGACTTCATAGATGCCACCACACCCCCTCAGCCTCCCTGAGGACATCCATGGACACAGCCAAGGGCCAGAAGATCCGCGGGTAATCTTCTCCAAGCGGATAGACTTCGCAGTCGTAGTCGAGCCGTACATGGTACCCTGATCCGCTAGGTGGGCCGGGTCTACGGATGGCTTGGCGGCTGCTGTGGTAGCGGCTGGAAATTTAGCCCTCTCTTTTTCTCTAATGGAGGGCCAGGTTATTTATGGCCATCAAGTAGGGTGGTGGTTTCCACATACTTTTCCCTTAGCCGTGGTAGAGGGAGTGGTTAGGAGGACGGCGTCCTACAAATTGCTGGTGGAGGGTGACCTCAACGCAAAGTCGCGTGTCTAGGGTTATTCCACTACCGACGCTAGGGGTAGGCTACAAAGTCTTGGGCGTTGAGCTTGGGATTTGAAGCTCTCAACAGAGGAGCCACCCCGGCATGTGTGCGGCAAGGGACGTTGATAATCCATGTGGCCATAGCCACCGCATCCTTCGCCTCCAGGATGAGAGACTGGAAAGTGGAGACCGAGAAGTAGAGCATGTCGGATCACCGGTATATCCGATATGCAATCTTTTCCTCATCGATGTTTCCGAGGGCGGCGGGAGCTGCTGGTGCATCCGCCTTCCCTACATGGGCGATCACTCAACTCCAGCCGGGGGTGGCGTTGGAGGCAGCATGGTGCGGTAGTGTTCTAATCTGCCCTCGCATATCGCTGGCGCTGCCAACGCAATTGTGACGCACTTCGTGGGAGACCTCACAGCTTTCTGAGATGCTGCCATGCTGAAGGAAGAACCTCACGAACGAGGGCCCCAAGTATTCTGATGGTCGCAGACAATCATAGATCTACGCACCACCACCCTAAGAGCCAGGCATGCCTTCTTACGATGCAGGCGGCACGACGTTCAACGAAGAGAAAACGCTTCGTCAAGCATACAAGGAGGCGCATCGCTTCGCGCTTAGCTTTCACGAAGTTCCACTCTATTTCTGGTCCCTCATACACGATTACCTTCGCAGGAGAGAGATTGTGAATGAGGAAGTGAATAGCAGCGTTCACAGATGGGCGGTGTCGGCGGAAGTAGCCCAGGGGTCAGTTCTACGTCCAATTGGGTGCTGGCTGCGAGACAACTTCCTACCGAAAATATAGTTCGTGTGCTTCGCCGACGATACGCTGGTCGTGGTGAAAGCACCGACGTATGAAGAGGCGGCCCACTTTGCGTGGGTCGTTCCGACGCATTCGCCTCTTAGGCCTGTTAGTGGCAGTCGACAAGACGGCGGGTATAATTTTTAGGTCCTGCCGAAGACCCCAACGGGGTTCTGTATCCGAGTGGTGGAGGTCCAGGTTCTCTCCAATTAACCTAGGCAACTGGGAAAGGGTTACCCCAGTCAGACTGACAACCTAGTGACCCCTCCCTTGCCGAAACCCCACCTTGTTGGCTGCTGGGCCTGTTCCCAGGTTCTTTGCTTTTCGTTCCGTGAATTGGCTTTCTGAGCCCGAACGTACCTCCACCGGAAGCGGAGAGGTTTCGGAGGGTAGTTAAGCCGGGTAGGGGAACACATAACTGTAATAGCCGCTGGTGTGCCCAAGTCCTACGGCATATCCATGTGGGCGACCTAGTCAGCTGAACCCCTTGTCGAAGCCGCAAATGATTCCCCTGCCTCAAAAAAAGGACTGATGTGCAGAAAAGGAACAGTACGATAATGGCTTGACTCAAATGAAATGATAGTCCGCTTCCAACATTTATATTATAGGTTATTATTTACATAATAATAAAATAACATAATTGAAAATTTATTGATCATTTTTTATCTATATTTTTATTGAAGTCGGTGCCAAATTAGTAACCACCTATATTAATTGTTCTTATATTTTTAAGACTTTCGAGGTGATCATTGCTTAGCACCGACTTCAATATAAAACTGTGATGTTGTATGTATTCTTACATTATTTATGACTTTTTGGTGCTTTGAAGTCAGTTTTATTTCTTGTATTTTTTTTTTCAATCTTTTCAGTTAAGTTAATACATGAATATTAGAATTTGAGCCAAGGCAAACACCGGAATAACTCTATTACTTACCGTTCGCTCTAAAAAGTTTTAAAATAATTATTCTCAAACTCCTAATGTACCAGAAATCAATCATCAGCTCCCTAACATGATATGATGACTACCAGAGGCAAATACCTGAATATCTTCAGCAAAAACATGAAACAAGCTGGACGTGCCTATGAAATTCAAGGGTTTCCCTCGATTTCCATTGGATCCCATCATCAGATGCTCCTTCGATTACAAAAAGAATTTTGGAAATAGGCCCACAAATGGCAGAGTAATCGATAAACATAATATAAAAATAGATACAGCTGAGCATAGAACCTAATCCTTTTTCGAAGTCAGTTAGAAACAGGTAAAAGTTGTCGGACGTAATCAGAAATCAGAATATTAATTTGCACAATATTGTGTGCAATACATTCGGGTGGGCGACAATGTTTCTTATGACTAGTTTCAACAATATTCTGCCTTGTGTCTGTAGGCATGCAAATGTAGTAAATTCTATTTTAATTCAAAATAATAATGTCAATATATTTTTACATATTTTAAATGTCAACAATACATAATTAATAATATGTCAAATTTAATCAAAATATTTTTTTCCATATATTATTATATTCCTTGATCAAGTAGGAGCCAATGAAACAACTTATTTTTGAATATATTTTTTTCCGTCGGTTGACTCAAAATGTCAGGCGGAAGCTTATTAAATATTTTGATTGCCATATAGTAGGTGAGAATACCTATCAACTATTTCATTACTAAAGTAATGAAAAAATAACCAATTCGTATTTGGGAAACCCAAACACAAAAATTTATTCATGCTTTTGTTTTTTTTATGGACGATAACTTAAAGCAAATAATAAAATCATATTTTCGTAACATTATTTATAACCATTACGACAAAATCGTCAAAAAAACAAATTTACTATACACAGAGATTTTATAGTTGTCAACCTCTGGAAAACGCCGATCGGCGTCACCCGCACCAGTGACGGAAAACGCAATTTTTTTGAAAGTGGAATATCCAGAAACTATTAACATGGGCGATTATCTGACATAATTGATTTATATTTATGGATATTTCATAAACGTAGTATTAAAATTGAATTTTTTCTTGAACAATTTAAGTTTACGCCGATCGGCGTCATCCGCACCTGGCAAGGAACGCAATTGACGCCGATCGGCGTCCGCCGCACTGAATGGGTTAAACAATTTTTGTGTATTTAATTCATTTCACTATCTGTCTCTCTCACACTTCGTAAAATGACTCTCCAGGTCTCACTCAAACTAGAACGTTAAAGTTACGGCCTTAAAGCAAACCATGGGTACATTAGAATAAATTTTAAGTACGTAAGAAAAATTTGTTCAAAACTGCCTGTTTTTGGAAAAAAAAAAATTGTCTGCAATCGTAGAAATTATCTACCAAGTATCATACCATTTTGGAATCCTTATTGAATGCGCCAACTTTTGCAGTTACTTGCCAAACTCGCATAGTACATTTTTTTTTCAGTACAGCTTGTTAAAGCTATCCGAAAAATTAATTTTGAATATTTAATTTAGATAAAAATTGCATATTCTTCTAATTTGGAGCAGCTGGCTTTAAATTTTAGATTAGAGTATACAGAAACATTATTCAGGATTAATAAAACAAAAGAAAATGTTTAGAAAAGTCAAGAATTGTAGCAACAACAGTGAAAAAACCGTCACAGGGTGTAAATTTTATCAATTTTTTTTAATGCTAGATTTTTTTTTAAATAGATGACAGATTTTTTAAAATATTTTTCTGATAACATTATATGAGTTAGTCTATCACCTGCTTTCGGCTTGACGCCAGCTTCTGGGACACCCTGTATACCAATTTTTATTTTTCTAAGTTCAAAAATAACGAAGTTACATACTTCCAATCAAACTTTCACGCCCCCCGCCCCATTTTACCCCTTTAAGGAGGGGGTTCGCAGAAATCCGTTCTTAGCCGATGTCGTTATCATCGATACTTATCATCTACCCACGAGTTTGTATATATGCCTTTCAACTTCATAGATCAAGTGGTTTTTAAGAAATCGTGATTACTTACCTAGTTAGTAAATTAATGATAAGAGATGTCTTTATTTAGTCTACAGACTATATATAATAATTATACACGGTTATTTTTTTATCACCCTGGAACATTTTAGGGACGCTTCAGGACACATCCAATATTATATAAAAAATAAAAAAAATTAAATAAAAAAATAAAAAAAAATATTAAAAAAATAAAAAAAATCTCTAAAAATGCTGCTCTCAACTAGTGCAGCATTTTTTGTATTTTTAAAAAAATTTATATAAAATTAAGGAGGGGGGTTATTTTATTTATTTATATTTAAATCATTCTAATACCATGTCGTGAAGCGTCCCTTAAATTTTCCAGGGTGATAAAAAAATAACCGTGTATATACACGGTGTTTCATAATAACCAATAAATAATCAATGCGTTATCTAAAACTAATTATTAAATTGTGTTTACCCGTAATGTCATTCAACCCAAAATTTTCATGTAAATCATAGACATGATGATGATACTATGATATACATGAAAATTTTGGGTTGAATGACATTACGTGTAAACATATTTTAATAATTAGTTTTAGATAACGCATTGATTATTTATTGGTTATTATGAAACACCGTGTATATAGGTAACAATGAACACAGAGACGAAAAAGACAAAAAGTGATAAATGAGTGATCGAAATCAAAATACTCATTTCTGGGCACTAAATTTGAAAATTAAGGGCACTTTTTTCTGAAAGCTTGTAAGCAAGCAATCGTTTAAAGTAAAAATTCCGGTTCAAAATACACAATATATTAAAAATAAATGTTCCTAAGTGACGAAACTTTTTATTTTTTGATATTATATTAACGAATGACACTTGGCGTACAAATTGATGAAATAACATCTAGAATTCATCATACATTTTTAGGGGTATTGAGAATTTTAAACCGGCGTTTTTATACAAAACGATTGCTAGCTTACAATTTTCAGTGTACCTAGTATCAATTTAGTGCCCTGAAATGAGTACTTATGTATTTCTTTTTATTATGATGTTTTTGGTGACAGATAAGAAAATTACAAAAAAAAAACCGGTCATTTTCAACCCCTACATAATGGGGGTTAATTTGTTGCTAATATATCAATCAGGAAGGATCAAGAAGGAATAGATCGAATTCCCAGTTGTCCTGATGTATACAGAATACAGATAGATTGTGGTGGTTTCGTATAAGTTAAAAAACACAATTTTATGGGCTATTCCGGGTAAACCCGGCAATAAGCGATTAGTAGGAAACTCTCTTTTTATAAATAGGTAGTTAAGAATCAAAGTTGCTCATCAACAGCGAAATCTTTATATCTCGTCTTTTAAGTCTTCTTCATTGTAAAGGCAAATTTTATCAGTTCGCCCATTCATTAAAATAAATTCTCAGCTTGCGAGACAAAGCTCCAGTCTCAGTATTTTTTTGGGACGTGGATTTACTTAATTTCTTTGTAAACGTATAATTAATTGAGCTCTTTCCTAAAACATTTTGAAGGGTAAGACGCAAACGACTGTCCGATTCATTGATGTTTTTGCAAAGCTAGAGAAGTCTTCAAAGAGAGTAAATAGGTACTAGTATTTTTATGACTTCAGTATGCTTTTATTAGTAAATGACCAAGTAATTTAAATTCAGTTGTAAAAGTAAGTACTGTGTTAATAATACCACTTCCAAATGTTATTGTTCTCAAATATGGCTCCTCTTCCCCCCACTGGGCGCACTGGGCACGTGCCCAGTACCAAAATTCTTGTTGTATTAGAGATTAATTCGATAGAGTTTCCATCGGTTTTCATAGGACCCCATTATCAGATCCTGACTTTGGTGACCTTGGGACCATCCCAGGAGTATTCTCTATCGAATACAAAAATAATTTTGAATATCGGTCCATAATTGGCGTAGTAATCGCGTAACAAACACACAAAAAAACAACAAGTACGGGTCTAATTGATATCCTCTTACTTTTTTGAAGTCGGTTAAATAGTGCTATAATATGGTAATGTGACTCTTCAGTCCATACGCTATGCTCACGCAATGCTCTATACGCCATGCTCTATACGCAATGCTCTATACGCAATACGCACACAAGTATTCATGCTTGGTTATTTAGGTGGTAAGGTTTTTCTGAGTCCCTATGGCTAGCTGTTTCTGAACGGCATCGAGTTCAGGGGCCTTACCATGATCGCTTATAGCAAGGTTAAAACAATAGTGAAACAGAGACACCGCTCTTGCTGCGTATAGCGCCATCCCGCTCTCAGCACGCTTTTAATATTGTTTTGGGCGATCATGGTTAGGGGGCAGGTAAAGTTTATCAGCTCTCCGGAGGCGAGGGGTAGAAATTCGCAACTGTCAGTACGAAAGTTCACTTGATAGATTGTTTCTGAACGGGTTGGGTGAATCATCTGTTACTCTCGGTTTCACTCGGGTTCATAAGAATAATTATTATTCTGAGCACTCGGGTAAGTTTCTGAACGGCGGCCGTAGAGTAAAAGACACACATTTCTGAACGCTTCCTTAAGCATCAAGATATCTTTATCCTCTGGTTACACCATCAGTATTTCATCAGTTTGATCCATCAGTCTGGCATCAGTATTTCATCAGTCTCCGCTGGAGTAGCGAAAATTCATCGGTATTTCGTCAGTCACTGGGTTACACGATCAGTCTGGCGTCAATCATACCAGACTGATGTTCAGACTGATGAAATACTGATGGTGTAATCTCCCTCTACACAAGCAATACTGAAGCCACGGTAATAGTATAGGTAGACTATTACCGTGCCGAAGCTAACTTTCAGCTAGACAGCAACAGGACAATGTAACTTGTTAACTTAATATGTTTCGGAATCCTTCCAGAGTGATTGCATTTGGCGTCCCCGTCAACCTTTGTTCTTCCGCGGGTTCGCATCAAAGGATTCTCTGGCACAACTATTTCAGTTTGTCGGTGAAATTAAACCGCAAGATTTAGACGTGAGGAGTTTTGGGGCGAACTAAAGTGTCTTGAGGTAGGAAATTCGGTCAGTCGTTGATGAGCTTTTGGCCTAACTCTTTCATTTTTGAAACAAAAGTAATAGACAATCCATCCACTTGCGGTCTTTAAGCCCTTTTTATTGATATATTAAATATACTTTATTGAGATAAATGATATACCAGATTTTGAACATTACATAGAATGTTGCATTTGTTTTCGTGACAACTGATTTCTTAGGAACTAGCTTTACGCAGCTTCGCCCGCGTCGTTTTTGTTTTCCCGTGGGAATTTATATTTTCCCGTAGGAAAAATAATTTTGTAGCCTATGTTAATCAGGGATAATGTAGCATTCTAACGGTGATAGATTTTTTGAAATCGGTCTAGTAGTTTTTGAGTTCGTTACATACATACATACAAATCTTTCGTCTTTATGCTCTCGCTCGCTTCCCCGTGAGAATTCTAAATTTTAATGTAGGAAATACAATTGTATAGTAGAGGCAGCTACTCAATGTTAATGTGGAATTCTATTAGTGAAAGAATTTTGTAAATCGGTCCAGTTGTTTTTGACTTTATTAATTACAAACAAAACCTCAAAAAACTCATTTTGTGATTTTATGAAACCACGATGCTTAAATACTTCGGTTTTGCTCCGATATTTTCTTGAGTATACGCGGACTTTATAAGAACTTTATTATTACCTAAATAAACCGGTTTAATCGACAGTCG
The DNA here is from genome assembly GCA_963935595.1 of Schoenobius gigantellus. Classification (NCBI taxonomy): domain Eukaryota; kingdom Metazoa; phylum Arthropoda; class Insecta; order Lepidoptera; family Crambidae; genus Schoenobius; species Schoenobius gigantellus. Next base: position 3,894,699 of record OZ012555.1, on the reverse strand, counting down.
GCGGATTGTATTGTGTTATTGACTTGAAGTTGAAGACGCGTACGGCCGCGCAATATTTTTTTACGTACGTACTGTTACACTGAGCACTAACTTTGTTTTTTAAAAAAATCTAAGTTTTACACCGCAACGTTTATTTTATAATATTTTTTCACAAAGTTCACAACTTGACTTCTACTTTCAAACACTACTTTCAACTTATAGACTTAGACGATTTAAAAGTATCGCGACGAGGTCTGATCAGCCAAGCTTAGGTACTGAAGCCAACCGGCAGGCAAGAACCGGGTCCGTAGTTGGGCAGCACTTCCACTTGTTGAGCAGAGACTGAAGAAATTAAGAAAAACGCGAGATTTTATACACAAATATTGCTGATCACAATAATTGAAAAGAATAAATTCGGCAACAACTGAAAATCCCTAAGTCAGCAATATTCATATAATATACGGGGTGTTACAGTACGTTGACGTCTGATTTGCGCAGTGGATTTACAAACCATTATCATTTGTAAGTATTAACGGTGGGTAAAAGTGAAAGAATATAATATATAACATATTTTGATTGCGACGCAAACAACAATAATTCAGACTGTGAAGAAGTGAATTAGGTACTAAATAACACTAAACCGTGTAAATCTTGCGTTCGAATTAACCGGCTTTTCTTACTCTAAACCGGTTTATTAAGTAAAACCTGTATGTAAAAACTCTTACAACAACCGGTTTAAAAAAGGGGTTTGGAACGAAACCGCAATGGAAAGGTTTTGCGCCAAGTACACGATAAAACGAAATTAATTAACGAAATAAAATTTGAAAATTTAACCGGTATCCGAGCCTTGCTCTTCCAGCTGTGAAAAAAATACATTTGTAAGTCAACGAGTTCAAAAGATATGGCGGATTATGTCGCACATTTCACCAAATTTTCTGATTTTACAAGGGAATTACTTCCCTTTCCGGTGGTCCTAGAAACATTAAATTTGGCAAGAAGCATAATGGTCTCAAGCGTGTGGCACCCGTTAAGGAAAAAATCTGTAAACCGTAAATATGTAAGTTTAGTTTAATATAAGTTTAGGAATTTATAATTGAAAAAATGATGAATGAGTAAATCAATAAAGAAAAAAATTCGTCTCGGGCGGGATTTGAACCCGCGTCTCCAACATGCCTTGTTGACGCCTTGACCAACTAGGCCACCGAGCTCATACCAGCCCCGACGAAATTCTGATCTGCATTGATCTCCTTTATTGTTTGTTAAGCCAAAATAGTATTTATTCACTGTTAATAACTACATATTAACATCCAATTTTAAAATCTTTTCAATTTTTTTTATTGCGGAAAGTTGGCAAACAAGCAAACTGCCCACCTGATGGTAAGTGGTAACAGTCACCTATAATACATGTGGCTCTTGTGAGATTCGCAGTAAAACTGCAACCCCACAAGAACCACAGTGTACGTTGCCAACTTGTGACACAAGATGTAAAGTCACAGTACCCAGTAATTTCACTGCCATATCTTCTTACCCTTCAAACCGGAACACAGCAATACAAGCACTGCTGCTTTGCGGCAGAAATAGGTAAGACGGAGGTACCTAAGCAGACGACCCTGGTACATAGTCTCCCTCCAGTATTTTCTTTAGCACTGGTTAAGAATAAAGCAAACTGACATTCCATAGCTGCCTTGCTACTGGAGGTAGATTGTATTAGTCTAAGATAGACTACATAGGGGGACAATCACGCTCTTCTGTAGCTTTTACCTTCAGTCGCGTTTTACGCCTTCCCTAAAGAGGAATAGGGAGGCCGACACTTTGGCAGTTCCCATACAGCTCATGCATAATTATGATGTGTGCAAACACAAACAGAGAGAAAAAAGTAGGGCGGGCCCTCTGTCAGACGCGTGGACAGCCACTTATACGATAATTTTCCGGTCAGGAGTCTTGCGCGTACATTTACATAACATTTAAATCATCCTAACCCCAGGTGCCTGTATTCCCGACAATTTTTTTACATGAACATGACCAAACTGGTCGCCTATCTAGGTATGTATTATTTAGGAAAATTTAGTTAATTGTTAAATAGAATAAAACTAGCTGACCTGGCGAACTTCGTACCACCATATCTTTAATATACAAAATTCTCGTGTCAGTGTTTATATCCCAACTACTCCGAAACGGCTTGACCGATTTTTCAAAAGTTTAATGACGCAGTTTTAGTTTTTCCGATATCTGAAATAGTTTTATTGCCATCCAGCCACACTTGAAGAATTCAGCCTGTACATCTAGATGAATACTCGCAACCTACGACCAACAGATGTTTCATCCTTTCGGCGCGGGAGGCGGAAGGATGTTTATTTTAATAACTATTAAACGGGTATAAATAGATGCGTAATCTTCACATTAGTCTGTGCAATGACATTAACACTGAATACGTCAAGGCCTCGCGCGCGCCGCGGCAATCATTCAGCGGCGATTGATGTCAGACAGATGGAGATGTAAGCCAGCTTGTGCCGCTATTCTGGAGACGCATTTTTGAAAACAATAACAGTAGAATTCGAAAAATCGCAAGATTCGAATACGAATATTCAAATTGACTATTTTGGAGTATTCATTCCGTAAATTCTGCAACGAGTAGTCCTACCCACTCGTTTTTGGTTTCTAGTCTATTCAAGATTAAGAAGGTTCCCGTGACAGGTCAAAGTTTTCCGATTCATGCATACCTACTAGTTTCTGTGATTAAAATATGTAAACTATAACTCATTTCTTTGGACTTTTTTTTAATGAAAATGCAATAATTAGTTCCACATTAAATAGAAACAAGAATATTAATCCAGTTATATAAAATTATATATAATTCTAAAAAAATATTTGTTTAAATTTTACAAATAAAATATTTGTGTAAAGTGTATGTAGGTACTTACTTGAATTGTTCCGATTTACGATTCAAATACATACCTACTTAATTAAACAAATATTTTTCAGAATTATAAATAATCATATACCGGGTGTAACTGAACACCCCAATAATATTTAAGGGGCATATAAGTTAGATACTAAATAGACCTTCGGTGCTTGTCCGAGAGATGGAACCCCAATACTTTCAGAGTTATTTGATTTTAAACTGAAAGCAAAAACTTTCAAGTGACAACCATAAGCAGCTCTTAACACAAAAGAAATTAAAACACAAAATGACACGTGACAGACGTGAGCGTAGTATTCCTCCTACGCTTACGTAGGGCTCTCGGCACTTAATACCAAAAAAATAATTTATTTAGTTGTATGACGTGAGCGTAGTATTCCTCGGAAGCTTACGTAGGGTTGTCGGCACTTAATACCAAAAAATAATTTATTTAGTTTGTATGGGAAAAAAAGTAGGTTTGTTAGGCCTAATATTTTTCCTATAGAATCTCTACTTCTGATGGATACATACCCTTAAGGGTCGATCCGTCATTTGGTGCAAACTGTATGTTCCTATGAATTTTGTGTTATTTTTAAATTAAATATAAATTGTTTGAATACCAACGTATACATGTTAAAGTAATACAGAAGGCGCATATACAGTTTTGACTTTATTGGTTTTCTGTAGTCCACAATAATTCAAAGATACGTCGGAATTTCATTCACATCCTATGTTCCTCCACCTGTTTCTATTTTCTCAAGTTGACAGACATCGCAATATTTGTTTCAAAAATACAATTCTTGTTGGAATATAATGTTTAAGTAGTGCCTATTGCTATGTGAAAAGGTTGTATTATTTGAAACAATTTCACATCATATTTTATGCAGATGTAACTTTGTCAAGATTTTTTTTACATTACCATCCAACTATCATCACAAAATCTGTACGGTCTAAATCCGGCCCTTTTCGAGCCGTCGACATTCTCACACATAACTCACCGCTCAGTCGGCCGCTACAGTTCATGCAAGGTAGACGTGCGCCAGTGCGTAAAAAAAATATTCGCGATCTCCGAGAAATAACCTGTTTTGGTACAGTTACATCATAATTACCTTCCAGCACTTATAAATGTGAGTACAAACTTCATTTTCAATTGCTTTTTTCCAAGTATACTCGTTCTTGGAAGTACTTTCAAAAAATTCCTTGCAAAGCTTTTAATGTACATACTTTATGTTTTATGTTCAAAAAAATCCAAAAATTTCATTCATCTCCTATACATTACCTTCCGTACCGTCCAATTTTTAAATGGATGGTAATGAAGGCTTTTGGATGGTGATGAAAAATATATATAACCGCCTCCGTGGTCTAGTGGTTGAGACCACCGGGTGCTGATCGGGAGGTCCGGGGTCTGATTCCCATTGGGGGCAGAAAATTTTCTGCTCGGTAATAGGGCGTCTAAGCCCGACTGGCTAGCTACCACCGTCTTACCTAAGTTTGTTTATAGCATTGTTGTTTTCCGAAAATTAGAGGTAAGATAGCCAGTTCCTCAGTTCCAGGTACAGGTGAAGCTCGCTTCCACCTTCGGCCTTATCGTCACTTACCATCAGGTGAGATGAAGGCCAAGAGCTTCCCTGCTGTATGTTAAAAAATATAAGTAATTTTACTCTTGCAGCCATACCGCCTAACTCAAAGCGATCACTCGCTATCGTTATCGTGATATTAGAACAATAGTTGTAATGTCACAAGTGACATTACAACTATTGTTCTAATGTCACGAAAGCGATAGCGAGTGATCGCTATGAGTTAGGCGGTAGCCCCCCTGGTTTTAGATAGGTAGTTAATATTATAATATCTTTAACTTCTGTGTCTCTTACCCCCATGATATAAAAAATGTTTGTTATAGGTAAAAACCACCATGCCTAAACAAAAAAAAGCATTGACTAAGGAGGAAAAACTGGCTAAGGATAGAGTACGCAAAAGAGAGAAATATTTAGAAATAAAAAATAATCCTGAACTGTACGCTATTCAAAAAGAAAAAGAGAGAAAAAGATATCTTCTTAGGAAGGAGAAAAAGAAAATTTGCAGTATTAAAGAAATGACACCAAGAGATCAAAGGGAACAACGAAAAAGGTGGCGTAAAAATTCAAGAAAATATTTAGAGAAAAGAGAAAATCAGAAGAAACTTGCTAGTATTTTGTTAAGCACTACACCTGCAGATAGTGACACTGACCTGCCGATACAAAATCATAATAATATCGAGCCTGAACTGGATCCTCTGGAACGAATACATGATAAATTATCTAGTATGAGAAATAAAGCAGAAATCCACTGCCGCCAGCCTGTTCAGGTTTCTGGTATAATAAGAAAATTGCGATACAAACATCAAAAAGTTTTGAAAACACTTCAAGAACAAATTGAAAAACTAAAAAAGGAGAAGAAAATGTTAAGAAGACAAGTTTCACTTAAAATAAAATAAAAAGTACCTGTTCAGGACAGCATTGAAAAGAAAGTCAATGATATAATCACAGATGTGAGATCAGAAAGGGTTGAAGAGGTTAAAAAAAATCTACTTTTAAGTGAATCTTTGACACGAGACTTCACAGAAGGATATAAGACTTAAAAAAAAAGGAAAAGCGGGATTTTGCAGACACAGTGATGAAGAATAAGGACAGGTTGAAGAAATATAAAGTTCTGAATAAAATCCCCTTCAGGCTAAGAAAAGAGATCCCACAGGCAAAACCAAATATAATAAAAAAGAAAATACAAGAGTTTTTTGAAGAAGATAATAACAGTAGATTAGCTGCAGGAAAAAAAGAGTGCATAAAGCGTAAGGATATAACGAAACAGAAGAGATATCTCACGATATCTCTAAAGCATCTACACGAAAAATTCGTGAAAGAACAGTGTCCAGTAAGTTACTCTACTTTTTGCAAATACCGCCCTTTTTGGGTGGTATTTCCCAATAATGAAAGAGACACATGCATGTGTAAATTGCACTGTAATGTAGATCTTTTATTGAAGGCATTGAAAAGAGAAAAAATAACAACAGAAGCTTCAGGATCAGAAATGATAAAGAATCTTTGCTGTGACTCGAAAGATAAATGCCTGAATAGAACTTGTGAAGTCTGTAAAAACAAAGTTTTAAATTTCATGGAATTTAATAATGACAGGAATGTATCTTATTACCAGTGGTTACAGCAAAAGCAAAAATATACAGATAGAACCGGCAAAGAAAAAACAGTCTGGACAAAAAAGAAAATTGATGATTATCCTCGTAACATAATTGCAAAGTTAGATGCCATACAAACCAAATATTTTAATCACTGCCATGCAATATTAATGCAATATCATACTCTACGAGACCTAAAACGAAATCTTAAAAATGGCGAATTATTAATTCACATCGATTTTAGTGAAAATTACTGCCTAAAATATCATGAGGAAATACAATCTTTTCATTTTGGTGGCAGTAGAGGGCAGGTGTCTCTGCATACTGGCGTCCTCTACTACAAAAACAACGAAAAAGGATCTCTTTCAAGCAAATCATTCTGCACAATTAGTAAAAATTTAAATCACGATGCAGGTTCTGTTTGGGCGCATTTAACTCCTATACTAAAAATCGCACAAGAACTGGTACCATCCCTTAATGCTATACATTTTATGTCAGACTCTCCCAGCAGTCAATATCGCAATAGATACATTTTCTATTTAATTACAAAACTAAAGGATCAAATCCAAGGCTTGGAGAAAGTGACCTGGAATTATTTAGAAGCCGGGCACGGCAAAGGCACCCCAGATGGGGTGGGGGCCGTCATTAAGCGAACCGCTGATAATTTCGTGAAATTTGGTGGTGACATTGGCTCGTTCGAGGCATTTACTGAAATTATCAGTGAGCAGGTTCAAAACATCCACATTGAAATAGTTAATGACGACGAAATAGCAAAAGAGAGGTTTCCAACAAATATTCCAGGATTCAAAGGGACTATGAAGGTTCATCAGGTGGGTAGTACTAATAAATATTATTTCTTATTATTTTGAAAGTGATTTATTAATTTATTTCGTCTACATTTCAGGTAGTTTGGTGCTCATCTCAGCCTCACATTATTGCGCTCCGAAACCTTAGCTGTTTTACATGCAATGACAATTATGTACCATGCATCCATGGCAAGCATCTAGGGAATTCAAATTTTGGTACATTGTCCAATGAAACTGCCACCAGTAACCAGATTATAGATGGTCGAGAAGAAGATAATTTGTTAAATGATATTCTTAACATTGACTCTCCAACATTGGCATGTAACATCGATGACGCTAATCTTTAAATTGATTCGTCAACACTGGCCCGTAATATGGACGTATTAAATAATGATGAAATTCTTAATTCTCCAATCTTGACCGATAACATCACACCCAAAGTAACAATTTTGTCTGATATCCGATTAAGTTGGCAAAATCTAAGTTTTTACAAAAAAACACCACGTACCTTTAATCCATTTGATCAAAGCGACTTCAAAAATTTTCTTCAAGGAAGATCTGAAGAGCTTGAGAAACATCCAATGTCAAGCTTTGATGTAGATCACTCCGCTTTGAAGGATATTTGCGAAAATTCTAACAAAGAAAATAGTTTCTTTGATCAATCTCACAATGAGTTTATCAAAAATAGTGATACGACTGATGTCATGGATGTCAACGAGCATCATAAGATTAGTCTGAATAAAGAAAATGGTACCATCATGGAAATTGACGAACCTCAAGAAGAATTTACTATGAAAAATTCTAATGCAGATAATGTAATGGATATCGACGGGAAATATAACATAGGTGATTGGGTGATCGTAGAGTATAAAATTAAAACTAAATGTTCCTATTTCATAGGTAAAATAATTGAGAAAATTGATTCTAGTGAATACAAATTGCACTTTTTAAAGAAGACCCAGGGCTTTCGAAGTGATACAAAGTTTGTCTGGCCAATAAATACTGATGAAGACACAGTACCTGAATCTCAAATTGCTCAACAATTAGAGGCGCCTCAGAAAAATAGAAGAGGACAATTAATTTTTACAAAACTACCAAGTTTAAATTTTAAGTAGGTAGTAATGCTGCAATGTAACTTGTACCAATTGATCTCTTATTTGTTCCTTTTACGTCATTAATTAACTGTAATATAATGTTTAACATTATGTTTTTTTTTTTTTTTTTTTTTTCTTATGTAAGGCCCGGCAAATGACCTCCTCCCGCCTGATGTAAAGCGGTGAAAGAGGCCCAAATGAGTTGACAGATAGAGTAGGGACGACATCCACTATCCTACCTGCCCGCCCCTTGCCGGCCTAAAAGATGCTTTTTCACACCTCTTTTGAAGGAACCCATGTTGTAGGATGGAGGAAACACGTGCGCAGGTAGAGAATTCCAAGTGTGGGATGAACGACAGAAGAAGGAATCTTGGAATTTCTTGGTACGGTGTGAAAAGGAGGACACAGTGTACGGATGACTCCGAAGGCCCTTACGCGTGTTTCTGTTAAGGAATGGAGAGGGAGGGATAAGGTTAAAGAGCTCCTCAGAGCATTCCCCATGGAATGTAACAGTTATTGAGTCAATAGTATTAGTAGTAGTATATAAATGTTATTAAGTGTGTCAATAGTTTGTAGTGTTAATTCAGTATTGTAATATATTATTTTGCAGTAAAATAATATATTTTATAACAAATATTATTTTGGAAGGTTTAAGAATAACAAATTAATTTTATGAGTTTTTTAAAGCTGTTTAAGAAGCTGTTTTTATGTTTGTTATTGTAAACTAAATAGTTTTCAAAAAATTGATTTTTACAACCAAATTTCTGTTTTGATAAAAACAGTTAAGGCGGTACGCAATTATTATTTTATTACAAAGTTTTATAAGATCTAGGAATGTTTATTAATCCTTGATTTATTAATGTTTACGATGTTTTTTTTATTATTCTGTTTGCTTAAGTTTTAGCTACTTTTTTAACAAGATTAAGAGACAAGGTCATGGCTGGGAAATAAATACCTACCTACCTAAATAATTATAAGATCCTTTGAATAAAAGTACCTATTGATTTTATAAAGCTTTTTGTATTTCTATACTTGTCACCTTTAAATATCATTACCATCTATGATATTTCACCACCATCTCAGCGAATTTCATTCCTGTCCAGACCGAACCATTACCATCTGGGCATATTTCATTACCATCGACTATTTCATTACCTAATACCATTTATCGAGCATGTAACTGTCCTGCACAAGTGCCTTCTGCACAGATTCATAAGTAATGAGGATTCCAACAACTGCAAACAAAAAGTACATACAAAATATAATATTTTTTATTTTTCTCCAAATTCATCAAATTTAAACGAAATGGCGGAACGACCCTTAAATGTTATTGGGGTGTTCAGTTACACCCTGTATAACTGGACTGATAAGTATTCTTGTTTCTATTTAATGTGGAATTAATTATTGCATTTTTGATAAAAATAACCCAAAGAGATACCTAAGTTATAATTTTAAAACATCATATTTTTAATCATTAGTAGGTATGCATGAAACAGAAAAGTTCGACCAGTCACGGGAACCTTCTTATCTTGAATAGACTATAATATAGCAGAATGTACGCAACGTATATACTCGTACGTTCCGTTTTCGATCGATTCAGCGCCGGTTTTTTAAATTAATGAGTTATTGCGTGCCGGTTTTTATTTTTTTCTGCGTGAAATGGAATCTAATTAAAGATTTGTTTTTAATGACAACACTGACAGACAAGAGAAACAGGCAATTCGAGTGATTGAATAATCTTCAAAATTGGGAAGAGAAGAATAATAGATTGTTCACCGCGGGAAGAATGTGACCGATTACCAGCAATGGATTGATTGAAATTGTTTATAGAATTATATTAGTATGAAAATATTATTATATTAATTGTATGGGTGTCATCTCAATATCACTTCCACTACTAGAATTAGATATTTTAACTTTTATTACGTAATAAACTCACGTCGTTACAAAAATTACGATAAAAAAATTTACAGATTTGATGAGAAATTCGGGCTTCTTTTTTTATGATAACAGAGATCAGATTATATAGCCACCTTGCAGCGCGTCAAAACTCAGCGCAGGTCGTGGTGAGAGGAGGAGCGCGTTCCCCGCCTTCACCCCGCAGAGACTAACAGTTTAGAAATGGAGTTTAGTATCACTTCTCCTCCCGCTAAAACACGATAGAAATGGATTTTCATATAACTTTTCCTCCCGCTTATTTAGGTCGTAGAAAAGACTAACTTTCTCTTTCGCTTTTGAGGGAATAATGACTGCTGTTCCGATCAGGTGTAGTGTAAAATAATTTCGCATTTGATTTGTTTTCGTGTACGAATTCGAGATTCACTTCTAATGATTTAAAAATGCATCTCCTGAAGAATATTGAATAACATACTTTAGATACCAACGTCAGTTACTAATTTTTGAGTTCTTCTAATTAAATCCAATCAAGTCTTCTAATTAATAACGTTCGCGCGGTTACCTAGTCAACCTTTTCAGGTATAGCAATGTTGTCGAGGACTCCCTATTTGTAATTTTATTCTATAATGATTATATTCAATGAATCATATTTCATTTCAAGATAAATAATTCGAATTGAAATTACATATAAAAAGTAAATTTACATTAAATCAATTAACACAAATTACATTTAGTTAATGTACTAACATTCCTATAGTATTATATTAGGTACTTATGTAAGTGTGCTCTAAGAAGTGCAATCTAAATTAACCTTATTACTATTAGTCGAAACACGCACATGTTGTTTGTATTCCAACTTTTTGGGCTAGTAACTTGTAAATAATTACAAACATTATGATGGTAATCGTCGTAGGCGCGAAAGATAAGAAGCAACGTCTTATGTGTAGGTACGTCTATATTAAATAATTTCCATACTAGCTGTTGTCCGGGATTTTGCGGGTATTCAGTTAAGGCGCATAGTGCTCCCAATGACCTTGCGTCGATCGTCCCGCACTGATTACATAGGAGTGAGTGAGTGAGAGTGAGGGGAATATTTAAGCAAACCTTTACGCGTAAGATGAATTATTTCAATTAAAAATTAATAGAGACGAATAAGAAAAATCTAAAAAGACCATCCGCTAGAATATTGTTCACTTCATTTATTGAAATCGAAAGTATGTGATTTAACCTAATAGTTACGAAGCGATTAGGCGCACAAATTTCACGAGATCCTAATATTATTATGATAAAAGCAAAACATAGAAACAGCCAAAGCCTTTCTTTCATTTTTAAAGCAAAAAATAATTAACATTAGCGCATAACATAACACAACAAACATAACATTTGCGCTTTTAAGCTAAAACGGTTGAACCAATTTTAATGAACTTTGGTACAGAGATAGCTTATCTATATTAAGAGGAGACACTGAGACCGAGAGAAAAAAAGGTGTTTGAGAAATGTATTGCTGTCGCGCTGTGCCCAAACAAATGAGCCAACTCATAGGGATGGCGATTCTTTCCGAAAAAGATCGATTTTTAAATCGATTCGAATCGTAAGCTGATGTATCGATTCACAAAAAAATCGAGGTTAAAAAAATCGATTTCTAAAAAAATCGATTCGATCGACATACATGACGACAATTTGATGAATAATTAACATTGAAATTAATAAATGCTCATTCCCAAAAAAAGTTATTGCGTTGCGACAGTTGACTCAAGCGAAAATCTTTTCTTGGTAACGTGAATTACGAGCTTTCGAAATAAAAACTGCGTTGCCGAGTTAGCGATGAAAAATTAATCTCTCGCATAAAATATATGTTATGGACGAATGACTATTTACAGCGGAAAATTTGAACGACAGTCACCATGCAATTGAAAAAATATTATGTCAGATTATCTAGGCTTTCACTGTCATCATCATCATCACAGATCTATTCGCCCACTGCTGGACATAGGTCTCCCCTAATGCACGCCACTGCTCCCGATCTTCGGCTACTCCCATCCAGCCCACTCCAGCCAGCCCACGAATATCGAGTCGCGGTCTCCACTCAAGATTTTTACGACTCCAACAGCCACCAGTTCTGCGGCCGATGCGGCCAGCCCACTGCCACTTCAGCTGAGTAATTCTTCGAGCAGTGTCGGTTACCTTAGTTCTCCTACGGATCTTCTCATTTCGGATCCGATCACGCAGGGAGACCTAAGCATTACTCTCTCCATTGCCCGCTGAGCGACCTTGAGCCTTCGGACGAGGGTCGAGACCCATGGAGGTCACTCGTCTGTCGGGTTGCCCAGAGTGCACCATGGGGAAGTCAGGGGATATAACATCGCACCCCCCACGTTCAGTCCTACAACAACTGTACTTTACAAGTCCACTTTTTTTCATTGCAGAAAGTTGGCAAACAAGCAAACTGCCCACCTGATGGTAAGTGGTAACAGTCGCCTATAATACATGTAGCTCCTGTGAGATTCGCAGCAAAACTGCAACCCCCACAAGAACCACAGTGTACGTTGCCAACTTGTGACCCCAGATGTAAAGTCACAGTAGGTACCCAGTAACTTCACTGCCATATCTTACCCTTCAAACCGAAACGCAGCAATGCAAGCACTGCTGCTTTGCGGCAGAAATAGGTAAGACGGAGTTACCTAAGCAGATAACCCTAGTACGGAGTCTCCCTCCAGTAAGGACTTCGGGACCAATTCCTCGTCATCTAAGTAGTTGCCCGTGCTCAGGGTTGCGACTCGTATGGGTTAAAATCTCAACCCAAATTACTCAGTTGCAAAATTAGCGACGTTTGCATACTCACACCGCGGAGATCAAAGCGAATATTCATTTGCGTGTTTACACAATATAAAAACGTGCCGCGGACTATTTACAAAATATTTGCATAATTTCGCCATGTTTATTTCTACGTAGGTGTTAAGTGAATAATTAACAACTCAAAATACTGGTCTACTGTAAAAAATAGATGTAATAACATAGCTGTAAGGCGTAACATGCGAAAGTGATAATTATAACTAACGGTGTAGCGTATCGCACAGTAAGGTAGAAGGCCCAGTACTCGTCAGGTTTTGAACTTTGCTGACTTTGGAGCTGTGTTACAGTAAACCTTGTAGACTTAATAATCTAAAACTTCGATAGCTTGCTAAAATATTTATTGTAGTTTTCAGAGGTAAAAGTGGTTTTTAGATAAACTAAATAAATAATTTATTGTAATATAAAAAAGTAAAAAGGAGCCAATTGTACCAGTAGTCGGCAGGTTTGTCCTAGTAACCGTCATGTTGACCCAAAAGTCGTCGATTTTTCACGCTATCTTGAACTTTATTGCTATACGTTAAAGATTACATTATAATCATTACGAAAAAAATATATAATTGAATTCGTTTTATGTTTCATATAGGTACTTACGTTATAATAAAATAATGTAATATTTATTTGTATTTTATACATATTATAGTCATAAAGAAAGCAGATCCCAGACTAATAATTTACTTTAAATAAATTTCTTTAAAGGGTTTGCGAAAACCAAAGAGTATATTCAATATAAAAGTATTAATAGAAATTTTCTTTTTTAAGTATGACAAACTGATTATCATTATGATGAATCATATACGGTCTTCCTCCATATTTGTTTTAAAGGCCGGAAAACTGCCACTGAGTATTTGCAGCGGAGCGGGCGCGGGAGGAGGACTCTCAAGCCGCCCCGCTCCGTCGTAGGCGGTTAGGTAGGAAGAGGCGCGCCTTCTAAGGTGCGCACCTACTACCCTAAGCAGCCAGGAAGGATTCAGGTCCAACCAACCCACAACCGGCTGGGAGATATTACATCACTTTCCTGGTTGCCCGTCTGGGGGGTCACAACCGAGTAACCCCTTCCTTGGCAAGTCCCAGCTCGTTTATACCACTGGGCCTGTTCCCAAGAGGTGTGTTCGGGAAATGGCTAGTTCGATCCCGAACATGTCTTCACCGGGGGTAGAGAGGTACCGCAGGGTGGTTTCGCCAGGTATGGGGTTGTTACCCGAGTCCTACGGCATATCCAAAGGACAGCCTTGTCAGCTACAGTTCCTTGTGAATTGTAAAGAGATTCCCTCTTCCTAAAAAAGTGTGTCGCATTAGGATAGAAGGGCCCATTAAGATATAAAGATCAGGGTGATGTTTTTTCCCGGCAAAATTGCTCAGTGGTTGCCTATGAGAGCAGTGGCCATCCAAGAGATGTTATTTTTTACCCATGGGTAAAAAAGCATTCGTCACATATTCAAAAAAACCTTCTGTCCAGTAGAATCCACCATCTCGATCCACCAGTTGATCAAATAGCACGCTGAAGTTCACTAAGATCCAACATTGATCTTGCTGGATCCTATGATACTTATTCTTTTTAATGCTCCACTAGTGGATCGAACAGCACACGTCAAACGGCCTCAGAAGGTCCAACTCCCCCCCCCCCCCCAAATGGATCGGACTAGCCGAAGGCCTCAAGTGCCCGGCGGTCCCGGAGGCCGTGTCGGCAGTGACGATCGTCGACCCAGGGCTGGGACCTGGGGTGCGAAGAATCCCCGGGCGGCGAAAACCCCCAATCAAACGACCTTGGCAACGTATAACGCGCGTACACTGCGGACCGAGGAACAGCTGCTGGAATTACAGGAGGAATTGGGCAGGATTTGTTGGAGTATTGTGGGACTATTCGTAGTCTGATGAGATGGTGATAACACGATGGTCCTTAAATCTGGCAACCTGCTCTATTTCCGGGAGGGCGAAGACCTGTCCCAAAGTTGTGTCGGGTTCATTGTCCATAAATCTCTCGTGAACAACGAGGTACAGATCGAAAGTGTGTCGAATAGGATGGCATACCTTATACTCAGAATCACCAAACGGTATTCGCTGAAGGTACAAGTCTACGCCCCGACCTCAACCCACCCCGACGAGGAAGTGAAAACTATTTATGAGAACATTTCTCGAGCAATAGGTACATGCTTCCAAGACTCACTACACCGTTGTCAAGGGAGACTTCAACGCAAGGCTAGGCAAGCGGGGCGATAATGAGTTGAAAGTGGGGCAATTTCGAGCTGGAATCCGGAAATACCGAGGTCAAATGCTAGCCGATTACATGGACAGAGAGGGACTCTATATCATGAAATATTTCTTCAAAAAACGGCTGCATCGAAAGTGTGCCTAGAAAAGTCCGGATGGCGTGACAAAAATGAGATTGACTTAATCATGTTGATTAAGACCAGTATATTCAATGACGTCTCAGTAATCAATTCGTTTAACACGGGGAGCGATCACCGAACGGTAAGAGGCGCATTGAATCTTAACATAAAAGCGGAAAGGTATCGCTCCGTGCCGAAGCCATCCAGATCCAAAACCCCGAGCGCTTTCAACTCGAATTGCAAAATCGCTTTGATTGTCTAAAGGACTGCACGGACGTGGACATTTAACATGACAGGATTCTGGAAGCTGTCTTTACGGCGGGTGCAAATTTTTAAAAACCCAGCCGTACTTAGCAAAGAAGTAAGATCTCGGAGCCGAGAGGTAAGCTGATGGAGCAATGGCGTGTAATGGGTCTACAGTCTTCTGAAAATGCTCGTCGGTGACTCAACAAACAGATCTCTTAGGCCCGTATTATAAAACGATTCTCAGTAATAAATCTAGTTTTAAAACTATGTAGTTTTAAGATGAGCTTTAATTATTGAAGTTTCTTAAAACGAGATTCATTGATCGTTGTTCATCTGAGTAATTGCTTATTATAGAAGTGCCTTGTACGCTCAAGTAAAGATTTGATCTTTGATTACATAAGTATGGTCGAAACCACTCTTGAGAAAATAAATTTATATTATGTTACCAAATAAGGTTGATATTTACGCCAAAATCTGATGCTGGGCAAGTGTCCAGCTGTGGGCTGGTGCTGGATGAGTGTGTCCATCAATGGGGCTGGTGCTGGGAAAGATTTCCAGCAATGGGATGGTGCTGGGCAAAATTGTTCAGCTGTGGGCTGGTGCTTGGCATGATTTCTAGCAGTGGGATGGTGCTGGACAAGATTATCCAGTAGTGGGCCGGTGCTGGGCAAGATTGTTCAGCAGTGGGCTGGTGCTGGGAAATATTGTTTAGTACTGGGCTGTTGCTGGGCATGATTCCCAACAGTGGGATGTTGCTTGTGCTTGTGCTTGTTGCAGTGGACTTGTGCTGGGCAAGATTGTTTAGCTGTAGGCTGGTGCGGGGCATGATTCTCAACACTGGGATGGCGCTGGACAAGATTGTCCAGTAGTGGGCTGGTGCTGGGTAAGATTGTTCAGCAGTGGGCTGGTGCTGGGAAAGATTGTCCAGCAGTGGACTATTGCGTTCTGTAATACGGGCCTTAATGTCTGACTCGCGACATACTCTGATTTAATACGAAACGTATTAAAGAGGCCATCGAGCAGAACAAAGGCTCCAAAGTGTTCGCAAGGGATCTGTCACCCGGTCAGAGTCTGCTGAAGACAGAGGACGGCAGAGTCATTACACCCCGACCTGAACTTATGGTCGAAATCGAACGCTTCTATGGACAGCTTTACGCATCATCACAGGCACCTGTTATTCTGGCCACAGATCCTAGAGCCAAATTGACTCGGCACTACACCGAAGACATCCCGAACGTCAGCCTGTACGGGATTAGTGTAGCTCTCAAACAGCCTAAAAACAACAAGGCGCCGCGTGATGATAGAGTTACAGCCTAACTCCTAAAGCGGATGGACTATCAGTCCGGAAAGGGCTGCAGCGGCTATTCAACTCAGTCATACTCGAGGGCAAAACGCCTAAGGCATGGCATAGGGGCATGGTAGCACTGTTCTTCTTAAAGGGCGACAGGGCCCAGTTGAAGAACCATAGACCCATCACGCTCCTGAGTCATGTTTACAATCTGTTCTCGAGGGTCATTACGAATCATCTCGCAAGTAGGTTCGATGACTTCCAGCCTCCCGATAAAGCCGGATTCCGAAATGGCTATAGTACCATATATTAAAACTTATGCCATTAATAAGGACTCTGACAGTTTTATACTTGTTTACTTTTCTAATATGAATTTTGAATCTGACATATATTTCATACTTCTACTCTGAATTTTGATAGCTCGTGTATATTTATCCAATGAGACTCGTCCTCAAATATAATTTTCAACAAATAATCTGCGTTTTTCACTGCACCATAGACCACATCCATACGCTGCTGCAGGTTATACAGAAGACCGAGGAGTATAATCTGCCACTATGCTTGGCTAAGAACTAGAGTTACAAGTCACTCCAAGGGCAATGGAGAGGGCTATGCTCGGGGTTTCTCTACGTGATCACATCACAAATGATGAAATCCGTAGAAGAACTAGAGTTACCGACATAGCCCAAAGAATTGCAAACCTTAAGTGGCAGTGGGCAGGACACATTGCTCGTAGAACTGACGGCAGTTGGGCCGAAAGGTCCTCGAGTGGCGGCCGCATACCGGGAGACGATCTGGTGAAGGTCGTGGGAAGCCGCTGGATGCGGGAGGCGCAGGACCAATCGGTATGGAGATCATTGGAAGAGGCCTATGTCCAACAGTGGGCTTCTCGTGGCTGAAATGATGATGATGATGAAGCAAACTGCCTATCTCACGAGTCATTGAAAAGTTCAATACCTGCTCGACCAAAGTGCATAGAACAGTTAAATATTTTTGTAAAAGTAGGTCCCATAAAAACGTAGTCTATAAATGTTACTGAACCATATAAAAATGTAATCATAATAATAATGTAACTATTATACTGATATAACTATAACTAATATAAAATTTCAAGAAATTATTTGAATTTAAAAAAAGTTGTACATATCGAGATACCTACTTTTATCCAATAATAAAATAAATTGATTCAAACGAATAGCGTACTCTATGATAGGCTCAGGTACAATTGTAACGAACGTCACCATATCCGTCGTTATCTAAGTATAAGATTTTTATAATGTCAAAGGAAAATTAAACTTAATACCGAGAAATAAGGTAACAATGACGGGTTAAGGTACTTTTGTTAATGCTCGCCCCAGTATCCGTCAGAACTACATAAATTTTGACGAGTATTGGGCAAAACAGGCATAAGCGAGCACCAATGAATGTCACATGCAATAAAAAAATAAATTCTAAAGATTTAGCACTAATTAATAGGTATAGTGTTAGAAAATGTATTATACTATTATTAAAAAACAAACACACTTACCGTATAAATACCTGAAGCGGTATATTATGTAAAAAATAGGAGCCGGTTGTTGCTCAGTTTAGTTGCCAAACTATACCTATTACAGATTTTTTTCTGAGCGCACACTTTTAGCACCTCGAATTTTTGACACAATTACAATTTTAATGCAGTGTTGCAAATATAATAAAACATTATAGTACTGTGATTGTATTTCAATCACAATTCTATCATTTACGGTTGGTAGAAATTTTATAAGCCCCTTTTAAAGTGTACCTGACGAGTATTGGGACACTGACGAGTACACCAGCGTTTACCTTATCGCGAATGTTCGTACTCCGTGTGTATCACGGTAGAATTTCGAGTAAAACAACCTGCCAAGTGCGAGTCGGACTCGCCCATGAAGGTTTCCGTAGCAGCAAGTAACATTCTTGTAGTTAGTTGTAACTTTGATCGATGTTTAAATAATAGTGTATTTTTTATATATTTGAATTGATTGAATGAAAGGTAAATTGCGGTTTACGATTTATGACGTATTAAAGAAAACTACTTACTAGATCTCGTTCAAACCAATTTTCGTTGAAATTTTGCATTGTAACGTACATCATATATTTCTTTTAGTTTTATTATTCTCTTATTTTAGAATTTACAGGGGGGGGGGGGGGGACACACATCTTACCAATTTGGAAGTGTCTCTCGCGCAAACTATTCAGCCCCCCTAGATAAGACGTATTTCGATAATCGCTAACGCAATCGCTAGTAGGAAAATGTATGCGATTTGACATAAGCCCTCGGTTAGCTTTCGAGCGTAATTGTCAAATCTCATACATTGTCCATTTAGCGATTGCGTTAGCGATTATCGAAAGGCATCCTGTCTAGGGGGGCAGTTTAGAAAAAAATAATATTAAAAACCTCAATATCAGTTTTGAAGACCTATCCATAGATAGGTACCCCACACGTATGGGTTTGATGAAAAAAATTATTGAGTTTCAGTTCTAAGTATGGGGAACCCCCAAAATTTATTGTTCTTTTTCTTTTTTTGTGTGAAAATCTTAATGCGGTTCACAGAATACGAGTACATCTACTTACCAAGTTTCAACAGTATAGTTCTTATAGTTTTAGAAAAAAGTGGCTGTGACATACGGACGGACAGACAGACATGACCAATCCATAAGGGTTCCGTTTTTTGCCATTTGGCTACGGAACCCTAAAAAGAAGTACGTATTGTAACGGCCATCGTAGCGCGAATATAATTTGCATTAATAGATAGATAGATAAATACTTAGCTCACAAACAAAACGGAACGCTTAAAAACGTAAAAATTAATTTATTTGAATAAAGAAATTAAATTTGAATCTACCACTCGCTCGAAATGCCTACCTTTACCTTCCCGGGAAGAGCGAGTCAGAAACACGGTTGCTCCTTTTAAATAAGTTACATATTACCTAATCATAATGAATAGGAAAATAAATTGACAATGAACAGCCTGTCATAGAACTAAGCAGCGGCACAGTTTGCAGCGGACCTAAAATTCTGCATCGGCAGAATCATAATGATAATGATATGATTCATTTTGGTAGTCATAAAATGGCCAACATGTTGGCCATTCGTAATATGAATAAAGTGCAATGCATCTTAAGCAATTCTTCTATTCGAGAGCTTTCTATGATTATTCGTCAAACGGTCCACAAATTAGGCATTGCTTAGGTGTCAATTAGGAGCCAAAATGAATCATATCATTATCATTTATCATGATACTACCGATGCGGCCTTTTAGGTCTACAGATTACATCCATGATTTTTTTATCGTTAAGATAATCCGCGACTTTGTTTACTACAAAGTCGCGGATTATCTTATTGCTTAGTGCTTTGGCACCCAATTTTTTTATATACAGGATTTCTTTTTTATCACCCCGGATAAAGACACTGTAGTAAAATTATTTAAACATTCCTATTTATTTTTATATTAATTTTCTATAATATCCAAAATGCTCATAAGTACCTACACAAAATATGTCCTGAAGCATCCCCTAAATTATCCGAGGTGATAAAAAGTAATCCTGTGTATGTATGTTTTTTGAATTTAATAAGGAAACGTTTTGAAAATCGATAGTAATCTTGCTGTGAAAGCGAATGCCCATTGCTTTGATCGAGTTCCCTACTCTGTGTAGAGTCGTTGAACAAGAAACTAGTTTATTTTTGCCTTGTAAATTTAAAACGTGACAGTCGCTGTTTTTTCATACAGCTCAAGATGTGTAAAAAGGATGCCTGGCAGAAATAAGGCCTTCTCTTCTGTTGTCTGTCTATGAATTTAATTTACCATGTATATTATTGTATATACCCAATACCCAAAATTTTCATGTAAATCATAGACATGATGATGATACTATGATATACATGAAAATTTTGGGTTGAATGACATTACGTGTAAACACATTTTAATAATTAGTTTTAGATAAGGAATTGATTATTTATTGGTTATTATGAAACATCGTGTATATTTTGGAGTTGTGTATATTCGTAAAGTCTAATCCAGACATATTTTTAAAACAAATAAATAAAATTGAAGTGTCTGTTTGTAATGTCAAAATATATAACGGATTGGTTGACTTCACATTTACATACACCTATGAATTCATTCGCTGACGTATGCAGTTTGCTGCACGATGTTTTGTTTCACCGTAAGAGCGTCGAATAAATACAGATATAATATAGAACTACATGTACAAGGGCGAGCTTATCTCTTAAAGAGATCTCTTCCAGCCAACCCTAGCGGAAGTGAGAAATTAAGTAGATGCGGGACGTGCTGTACACTTAAAAATTTACATACATATAAATGAAATTTAAAAACACAAAACATATTGGTGCATTACATGGCAGCATCGAACCGCGGAGCTCCCTATTAGAAGGCTAGTGCCGAGTCAAACTCAAACTTTTTATTGCATAGTAATAAATATACATATACACATACTCTCACATATCCATACATATATATATATAGGAATAATTGTAAAAGACCTGCAACCTTGCAAGATTAGATACTCGTAGCTAACATCATTAACTACAACGTTTGTTTTACGAGTTTTAAGATAACTCAATAAATGAAAAAAAAAATTCAAGTTTTTATTGGTCTGTCGTGACATTGATAAGTCTATGTTTCATTTTTATACGACGACGGAAGAAGACGCTACGCTCGCGCGCTGTGCACGTAGAGTTACAAACATTCTAGAGATATACCTATTAAATAAATATTTATTTTTGTATGAATGTAAAATGTTACGAATTATCAAAAGTCGTAGACGTAACGAATTATCAAACGTTGTTGTTTATGATGTTACCTATCATATCCTGCGAGGTTGCAGGTGTTTTACAAATAATCCTGTATATACAGACATAAAAGACCCTCAACGGGCATGACAACAATAATGTGTGTTTGCAATGAGTCAATTCAAACGTTTTATTAAAATTAAAAATACTTAAATGAAATTAAATTCACCCAAATTAAACTAAATTAAATCAATTCAAATAACCAAAACTAAACCTAGTTGAATCTGATTCAATCAAATCAAATTTTGCGAAATTATGAATTATTAGCCCACAGCGCCATTGTTCGCTTCATTGTTTGTACGTTTGTATTGTCCCAGTATCTGTTATTTAATTTCATTGTGCAAAATAAAGTGTTTCTATCTAGCAGCGGAGGCAAGTGCTGTAGTAATAGCTGTCTCTTTCAATATTGCTTTAAAATCTCCCAAAGCGTTCGCAGTAAGGGGGGCCGCCCGTTCCCGTGCCACCGGCGATTGTGAGAGCGCGACACGAATTTCAAAGTAGCGACTAATTTGATAGGGATTGTTTACGTTTACACAACTTGTATACATTAGCTGTGACATGGCTGAAAGCCTGCCCCCGTCCCAGTCGGAGGTCACGGTGATATTCGATTCGTGTTTCGTAAGCAGGCGAGTGATGATGAATCGGCGCTATCTTTGTATCGTTAATTGTAGGTAGGTAGAGTTTACATTGTTATAATTTCGCTGTTAATCGATCGACGATCTTTGTTTTTTCCACGCTTTTTGTTTAACTCACACTGTTTGTAGCCATGCGTGAAATTTTGTGTCGGTGGCGCTGTGGACTCGGCACTTGCCTTCCAATCGGGGGGTCGGGGTTCGAGACCCGCCATGTACCAATGTGTTTTTCGTTTCGAATTTCATATGTACATTTGTCTGACGCTCCTATGGTGAAGGAAAACATCGTGAGGCAACCTGCATACATCTGCGAAGAAATTCAATGATGTATGTGAAGTCGACCAATCCGCACTGGGCCAGCGTGGTTGACTAAGGCCTAATCACCGATTACATATTTTTTACATTATAGGTATCAAATGAAAGGGCTTGCCTTGTAGAATACAGTAAACTATTTAAATAGGTATTTGAAAAGACTAAAAAGTGGATTTTTTTAAATAAAAATCTTGTTAAAAACACGCTTTCATTTACGCGTAGAAAGTGCACTAAAAACTTCGGGGCGCTCATCATACAAAAGGATTATGACGAGCGCCCCACGCTTTTATTTTTAGTCATAAAAATTTTGGATCACATATAGCACAGCAAAGTAAAAATATTTTCTCAATTTAAGTGCACTTTCTAGGCGTAAATAAATGCGTGCCTTTTTAAAAGTTTTTAAATAGTATTATTTCACTTAGGACCGGCAAGCTTCTGACCATCATCTAACTTGATGGGTAATTTTTTATTCTACAAAGTTTGCAAACTATCAGACTGTCCAACCGATGGTGGTGCGTTTTGCCAGTGATGACGTACGGAAGTGAGATGTGGCTGCTTACATTGGGGTCATTGGGCCTCATAATCATAACAGGTCATATACGTACCCACTGAAGGGCTCGAGCCTACCCTAAGTTCGGGTGTTTAGGCCTTAGTCAACCACGCTGGGCCAGTGCGGTTTGGTCGACTTTACATACGCCTTTGAATTTCTTCGCAGATGTAAGGTTGTCTCGCGATGTTTTCCTTCACCGTAGGAGCGTCAGATAAATGTACATTTGAAATTCGAAAACGAAAAACACATTGGTACATGGCGGTTTCGAAACCCACTTGTCACACCACTGTGACACAGAAATCATACTGTTGAATTCTTCGATTTTACAAAATTTTTGGGTATAACACTAGATTCGAATTTGCAGTGGTATCCACATATTGCGTCCTTGGCAAACAGACTCAGTTCTGCGGCATATGCAGTAAAAAAAATGAGACAATACTGATATTGAAACGGAAAGATTGATTTACTTTAGTTATTTTCACAGTGTCATGTCATATGGGCTACTACTGAGAGGATCAGCCGCTAGTATAGAAAGTATTTTTGTACTTCAAAAAAGAGCCGTGTGGGCTATTCATAATTTACGAACAAGGGATTCTCTACGTGATTTATTTTTTTATTTTTTTATGGATGGCCTGGTAAATGACCTCCTCCCGCCTGATGTTAAGCGGTGAAAGAGGCCCAAATGAGTTGACAGATAGAGTAGGGACGACATCCACTATCCTACCTGCCCGTCCCTTGCCGGCCCAAAAGATACTTTTTCACGCCTCTTTTGAAGGAACCCATGCTGTAGGATGGGGAAACACGTGCGCAGGTAGAGAATTCCAAGTGTGGGATGAACGACAGAAGAAGGAATCTTGGAATTTCTTGGTACGGTGTGAAAAGGAGGACACAGTGTACGGATGACTCCGAAGGCCCTTACGCGTGTTTCTGTTAAGGAATGGAGAGGGAGGGATAAGGTTAAAGAGCTCCTCAGAGCATTCCCCATGGAACATTCGGTAAAAGGCGCTAAGAGAGGCGATGTCACGACGAAGTTGTAGAGGCTCGAGGGTGTTAGTTGCCTCTACATCGCCAATTATGCGAATAGCGCGACGCTGCAATCTGTCCAGAGCATCGAGGAGGTACTGAGCGGAGCCGTCCCAAAGGTGCGAGCAATATTCCACGCAAGACCTAACCTGAGTTTTATACAACAAGCATAGTTGATCCGGCGCAAAATACCTACGCACCTTGTTCAGGACACCGAGTTTCCGTGAGGCAGTAGTTATGACGGATTTGATGTAGTCTCTGGGGTTCAGATCGCAGCGAATGTTCATTCCGAGCAAGGTGATGTTGCTCTGTGTGTGAAGGGTTGTGCCCTGAAGAGAAGGAAGGGGGAGGAAAGGTGACCTTTTCGCCGAGAACACGCACACCTGTGTTTTCTTAGCATTGAACTCAACAAGATTGTTGGAGCCCCATTCGGAGACGAGGTCCAGCGTCCTGTTGAGCTCAATGATAAGATTCTGCCTTTCCCTACCAATATCACCACGAGCAGCCCCCGAGGTTCCGTGATATCCCCCATGCACTGTACTGTCGTCTGCATAGCAATGTATAGCTCCCAAAGAAAGCATATCATTGATATGCAGAAGAAACAATGTGGGGGATAGAACGGAGCCTTGCGGAACTCCAGCGTTCACTGCCACGAACCGCGAAGCGCAGCCGTCAACGACAACGCGAATTCTACGCTCGTGGAGGAAGCTGGCAATCCACGTACAGAACTGCGCGGGTAATCCGTATGCCGGAAGCTTGGAAAGAAGAGCCTTGTGCCAGACTCTATCAAAAGCTTTGGCGATGTCGAGACTAATAGCCACCGATTCGCCGCGCTTATCGATAGATTCACCCCATTTGTGCAAAAGGAACGCTAGAAGGTCACCTGTTGACCGTTTAGGACGAAACCCATACTGTCGGTCATTAAGTAACGAGTGACCTTCCAGGTAACGGATCAGCTTTGTATTAAGGATCCTCTCCATGATTTTACACAAAATGGAAGTGACGGCTATAGGACGATAGTTAGCCAGATCAGAACGATCTCCCTTTTTGGGAACCGGCTGGACATTGGCCTCTTTCCAAGATTTCGGCACACAACCAGCAGACGGTATAGACGCGTAAGGACCGGAGTCAACTCCGCTGCACACTTCTTAAGAACAATCGCAGGAATGCCGTCTGGTCCACTTGCTTTTCGAGTATCGATCGACTGGAGCTCCGCCCGCACATCACGCTGTCTGATACAGATATCGGGCATGGTGCTGCCACAATGGGACAGTTTCGGAGGTTGTGTACCACAGTCATCGACACGGGAATGAGCCGCAAAGAGTTTTGCCAGGAGGTCGGCTTTCTCCTGCGGCTGATGAGCAAGTGAGCCATCGGCAAGTCTCAGCGGTGGCAGCGAGGGTTGGCAGAAGTTTGATTGCACAGCTTTTTTTTTTTTTTTTTTTTTTATGGATGGCCTGGCAAATGACCTCCTCCCGCCTGATGTTAAGCGGTGAAAGAGGCCCAAATGAGTTGACAGATAGAGTAGGGACGACATCCACTCTCCTACCTGCCCGCCCCTTGCCGGCCCAAAAGATGCTTTTTCACGCCTCTTTTGAAGGAACCCATGTTGTAGGATGGAGGAAACACGTGCGCAGGTAGAGAATTCCAAGTGTGGGATGAACGACAGAAGAAGGAATCTTGGAATTTCTTGGTACGGTGTGAAAAGGAGGACACAGTCCAGCTTTGGCCAGGCGCCAAAAAGAACGGCTACCCGTAGGGTGCGATAGCAGTTCCTGGCCCACTTGTGCAATGCGCTGAGCATCCGCTCTAATGTAAGCCCTCTTACATAACTTGGTGGCATTATTGTAGGCTGTTTTCAGTAGGCTTGTATTGGGATCCTTAGATGCTCGGCCTCTGATCCAAGCGCGGTAAGCCAGCTGTTTGTTTTCAACAGCAGAGGCGCACTCGCGATTGAACCAGAGGTTACGTCTGCCTCTACTGACGAGATTGGAATGCGGAATATAATATTCCATTCCTAGTATGATCTCGTCAGCAACAGAGGTAGCGCAGGAGTCCGGATCCATCCTATTGAAACAGCGCTGCCACCAAGGAACAGATGCGTAATAATCCCGCATACCGTCCCAATCTGCTGACGCATAGTGCCACAGACGGCGTGCTGCAACCACAGGCGACGGTCGTGACGCCTGAGGCACTGAGACGGATACCAGGCAGTGATCCGAAGATTCTAGTGGAGCTCGAACCACCACCTGATATCCGTCAGGGCGATTTGTCAACAGAAGGTCCAATAAAGAGGGCGCTTGACCGATAATATCTGGTACCCTGGTGTTCTGGGTGACCAATTGTGTCAGGTCGTGCGTGAGAGCGAATGCGTGGGCAGTCCTACCCGCATGGTCAGTTTTAGAGGAACTTAACCACAACTCGTGGTGAGCATTGAAGTCCCCTAAAACACCAGCTCGGCGGAAGGAAATCGCTCCTGCGCGTCATCTGCCACCCGACTTAGATGTTCAAAAAGTCGAGTTGTCTCCAAGTCACCACGATGGAAACGGTAGACGCAGACGTAGACACGGCAATGAGTGCCAAAATCGACGTGTACCGCAAGGATGGAAAAGGAAGGTTCCTCCAAACAGCGCAGGCGACGACAGCAAACGTCCACCCGGACGAACAAGCAAACACCAGCCTTCGCCTTGAAGGACTCCTCAAGAGCGTAGCCGGGGTAATTAAGGTAGCCTGTATCGGCCGGGCAGATAATTTGCGTCTCCGTCAAAAACAGCATTGCTGGACGGGCTGTCTCGAGATGGTGGTGGACAGCTAAGAGGTTAGAATGGAGCCCGCGGATGTTAGCGAGCCCCACCTCGAATAATGGTGTTTTGGTGGGATAATGCACCGCTGTACGACCAGTCTTAATATTTTGCGCTGCCATAATTATTGGAGTGAGAGGCGTGAAACTGAGGTGTCCTTGCTGCGCTTCGCATAGTTAATGTGTGTAGGCCTGTTTCGCCAGGGAACAGCCGACAGCTGATTTGCGCTGACCCTCCGCACGGAAGGGCCCCCGAACCCCCCCGGAAGTGGCCGCCGGGACCCACCGTCCGGGATTTAAAGAAATTAATATATTGACTTTAGCAGGACAGTATATTTATAAAAATTTGATTTATGTTTATGAAAATTATAACACATTTGATACCAATTTTAAATTTCATAACTTAAATACAAGAAATAAAAATAAACTTGCCGTTCCAACGTACAGGCTCCAAAAAACTCATTTATGGGGAAATGTATATTTTTTTAAAACAAAGTTCGACAGAGTGGTACTGACTTACCTTTTCATAAGTTTAAAGCGCATGTAAAAAGACTCTAATGAGTAAAGGATATTATAAAGTTAATGATTATCTGAATGATGTCAATCATCATCGTCGTCACAGCTCATAAACGTCCCTACCGAGGGGCTCGAGCCTTCCCTATGTTAGGGTGATTAGGCCTTAGTCAACCACGCTGGCCCAGTGCGGAATGGTCGACTTCACATACCCGCCATGTACCAATGTGTTTTTCATTTCGAATTTCATATGTACATCTGTCTGACGCTCCTACGGTGAAGGAAAACATCGTGAGGCAACCTGCATACATCTGCGAAATTCAATGATGTCAATACTTGGTCTTAATTGTAGACTTAATTTATAGATTTAAATGTATAATGTACACTGACACATTTAATCTTGTAATGGAAGTTGAGCTCAATCTTTTACTTTGAGTTCTGCTTCCAATTGACGACTCTGTAACAATGTAACAATACAGGGAGAAAAAAATAGCCCTAGCTGGTTTTCTTGCTGGTTCTTTCCAGTACAAGGTCTCCCGCCGTAGACTTGTGAACCAATGGCGTAGCTTCTCCGACGTTCAAAAGTATTGTCCAGGAGACACAGCGTTGGTAGGCCCTCCACAAGGTGGACTAACGATCTGGTGAAGTTCGCGGGAGGCCGTTGCGCCGGATCCCGGAATGCAGGTACGAAGTATTGCGATCCTTGGGGAAGGCCATGTCCAACAGTCAGTCTTGCTTGCATTAATTCATATTTTTGTATTTGTGGCGTTGAAAACAGGAAATTATTCCCTTATCTTGCACGCAATATTTTTGCTATACTTGCGGTCTATACATACGAGTATAACCTTTCATTCTCAGGTTTTCAAATGTATGGGATGTGGGTATGCTTTGTTCTTTACACTTTATGACAAAAAAAAGCAGACCATTGACCCATTTACTCTTCAAAGACATTTCAAACTTGAGCATAAACACAAAACTTACATTCATACCCTGTATGGAATAATTTAAAATTATTCTAGTTTACTGTTCTATTACTTAATTTGTATTTTTAACCGACTTCAAAAAAGGAGGAGGTCATCAATTCGGTTGTATATTTTTTATTTCTTTTTATGTTTGTTACCTCATAACTCCGTCATTTTTAAACCGATTTCCAAAATTCTTTTTGTATTTGAAAGAGTATACTGCAAGGGTGGTCACTAAAGTCAGGATCGGATGATGGGATCCCATAGAAAATCGAGGAAAACACTAATTTCAGATTAAAATTTCAGATCAGATAAATTAGGGTTTCTTTCACTAAAAAGATTTCATTCACTAAAAAGTTAAAAATAAAAAAAAATTTTTCTCCGTTATTAGTCTTTATTAGTCCTTATGGCATTTTGTTGTGGGGAAATGCTGCCGTCATTCAGATCGTTTTTGTGCTGCAGAAAAGGGCTATTCGAGCTATCTATAACCTTAAAAGGAGAGATTCTTTGCGAGAAAAGTTTAAAGAAATTGGTATTATCAGTGCTGTATTTACACATTTGCCGCCCCAAAGCTATAAAATTTTTGCCGCCCCTCTGACCTCAAAAATTAGATACACTGTTCACAATAACGTTAATTCCCTTTTTTTTTGCCGCCCCCCTAATTTTGCTGCCCTAAGCTTCAGCTTTTTCAGCTTCTATGGTAAATCCGGCACTGCGTATTATGACAGTAGCGTCGCAATATATTTATGAGAATCTAATATATGTTCGTAAAAATATTCATTTGTTTTATAAAAATAGTGATATTCATTCAGTTAAACTAGACAAAGAAATATGTTATCCTTACCAAATACCAGGCTCCAAAAAATCAATAATTCTTTTAGAGGTATACGTTTCTACAATAAAATCCCAAGTTGTATACAAGAACTTAGCTTAAACAACTTTAAAGTTGCAATCAAAGATGTACTTATTAAAAAGCATATTATAAAGTGCCTGATTACATAATGGACAAAAAAGCTTGGGTTTGAACTCTCATTTCTAATATTGAACAATGTTCTGCATTTTGTTTCAAAGAAACGTTCAGTGAGAGCAATTTATAAGCTAAGTTCACGCACTTCTCTCAGAGATAGCTTATTTAATGTGAATTAACACATCTCTTTTTGTAATGGAAGTTGAGCTCAAACTTTTGCTTTGAGAGCTTCCAATTGACGACTCTGAAACAAAACCAAAATTGTAAATGGCGATTAAAGAAATTTTTGACCTTTCGAGTTTCTTGCCTGTTCTTCTCGAGAAGGCTCTCCCAATTTCCGAACAGGTGTCAACTTTTTTTTTTCATTCCTACTTGTATTTGCAGACATCTTGAGTATATTCAGGATGTATGCACATACAAGGTTAAAATGATTTCTTTAAATTAGATTGTTTTGCTTTGTTTTGACGTCAATAAGTGCCTGTAAAGGCCTATGTTGAATAAAGATTTGAATCTTACTGAATTTTTGTGAAACCTGTCACTCACATACTAAAATGTGAAATTTTGTATTGTAAATATGTTGTTGGTTTTTAAATAAAATAAATATAAAAAATAAAACTCGTATTTTTGCTTTGTCGTAATTACGGAATTAGAGTCGCAACTCACAATTAATCACGAGTCGCTACTAAGTAGAGTACCCACGTACGACGTCATCCGACGTTACAAATCCATATATTGTAGAAAGCTTTTGATTGTGGGAAAAGGACGTGTGCAATAATCCTTTATTAATCCGCCAGACGGATAAAAAAAAAATACTGCTGCCTAGGTATTCCACGATCGCGCGCGACGTAAAGATTCTAATTGAAGAAATTCTCAAATTAAATATTTGGCCGAAAACGTCTACCTGTTGACATAGATACAGATATCTACAAACGCAACGTAACAATTTCATCGCTCTTATCTCTCAAAGGAAAATATTTCCTTTTCAGAAGGAAGTGTCGTTTCAGTATCAACTCAGCTCTTTCAGTCAGTACGGTCCGAAGCAGCGGGAACGGTGTACGCGCCCGTCGCTCTCCCGTCGCGTAACTTCTCGCCGCGCGATGAACTTTAATCAAGTTTAATCACATCGAAAACGTTTTCGTATTATCCAATGTTTGTTGTTTTTAGTGCGTGGGCATGTTTTTAAGTTTATTTATCGCGTTATTGTTTGTTCGTGGGCTGTAGTTGGTTTTTAAATAAATAAGACGCGATGGCCGAAAACGACGAAGAAAATATCGAAGGTGAGCCGAATGAAAACAGAATAAAATAATTTTATTTTGTACTGTTGCTGTCTAGTTTCTTTTTTGGTGTATTTCTTTATTACCTACTGTCTGATCCCAAGCTGTTTTCGTTTCTTAAAGTAAAATCCGATGCTCGGTACACATGTTTTTGGTATTTTTTGGACAGACGGATTAGATATTAGTAGCTGTGCCCGCATCTTTGCTTGCATTATATTCAGCTTACCGTATAGTGATTTTGTATAGCCTATTAGCCTTTCTTGATAAATGGACTATCCAAACCAAAAATAATTTTTCAAGATAAATTAGTAGTTCCTGGGATTAGCGCCTTCAACCAAACAAACAAACTCTTCACTTCAGCTTTATAATACCTACTTATTATTAGTATATTAATAGGTACCTACCTATATAAAATAAAAATCTCGTGTCACAGTGTTATTTACCGAACTCCTCCGAAACGGCTTGATCTATTTTTAAGATTTTTTTTGTGTTTATTTGGTAAGTCTGAGAGGCAACCTACCTATTACTTGTCCGATTCGTCGACATAATATGGTAAAAAAACGTTTGACCGATGTTTTTTACCATATGTTTTGTTTGCCATATTTTTAGACCATCGAAATATTCGACATAACATAAGTAGGATCATTTTACAGAACTACGTTTCACCGATTTTGAAAATATTACATTTACTATTGACCGAAGTCTCTTTTGAACTTTTTTCAATTGCCAGATGATTTACATATTTGACATAGTTTTGTTTCACCAAAACAACATTTTATCGAAAAATTTTAGAAAATTACACATTAAACTACAGGTTTCTTGTATGCTTTTCCGCAAGAGAAAAACTTATGGAGGGATATCACTGTAGGTGAGGTTACTTTAGACATTGTGACCAGAGCGAGCGAAGCAAACGGAGCATTAAACTGCATATTTGCTTGCATGTTGCATGCTGGCACATGCTGGCTTGCATGCTTGTTTATTACGAGTAGCTTGCTTGCTTGCGTGCCTGCATGAGCAGGGGTGCAAAGGGCGCAGCCCTCTTGTATCATTATTATAAAAAAAGTTAATGGGGAAAAAAGTATGCCTAATGATTTATTCTGTTTTAGCGTTATGCGAAATGATGATAATGCCAAAAAACGGTATGCCATTCTAAAATATGCCTCCTTAATTTATGCAATATATCTATTCGAACGGTTTGATGCAATATCTATTCCAATGCTCATCAAAAAATTGGGAGGCCAGGTATCCGGAGTACACAATTGGCATTGTTTGAAAATTATTTCACTGAGCGTACACAAAGGGTTAGGATTGGTGAATACACGAGTAACGAATTACCTGTCAATTATGGGATCCCACAAGGCAGTATAGTCGGGCCTACGCTCTTCTTATGCTATATAAATGAATTGTGTTAATTAAATATAAGTAGCTGTAATATCATATCTTTCGCTGATGACACCACCCTTACTTTTTATGGAGATACGTGGGATAAAACGTTCTCATCGGCTCAACAAGGATATGATGTAGTTTTTACAATGGCTCGCACATAACTCGCTTACTATTAATACTGAAAAAAGGAATAGATTGCAGAGTTTTGGTCTTTATTCTCACAAGTGTTGTTTTCCCCCGGTAAATATATGCGAATGCCCGCAAATTAGAGCTACAAAGCAAATCAAATATTTAGGTGTAATAATTAACAATAATCTTTCTTTTGGTCAGCACATACATAGTATCTCCTGAAGAGTTCGCAAACTTAATTATATATTTAAACAGCCGAGACATGTTGCAGACTATCAAACACTAAAAACTGTTTATTTATCGCTGGTGCAATCGCTCTTGTCCTACTGCATAACAACGCGGGGTGAAGCTCCTAAGACCTATCTTATAGAATTGGAGAGAGCACAGAGACTGATCCTCAAACTGAGTCTTTCTAAGACAAGACTTTTTCCAACCACAGAATTATATCAAGAGGCTTTAGTACTTACTTACGTTACGGTAAGGAAATTATTTATCCTCCACTGCATACTTCGCCAACATTCGCTCCTGAAATTAACACCAATCCTACATGTATCACGGAGACAGCATAATGTTTGCTCGATCGCTCGCTTTCGTACAGCTTACACAAAAAGATTTTTCTGTTTTCAAGGAGCGCGATTGTATAATAAGGCGAACAAACAAAGTCAATAATATATATATGCTGATACAAGGAAAGTATGTAAGAATAAAATAACGAATTGGCTGATGAACTTGGATTATGGTGAAACTGAGTTTTTTTGACTAAGTAAACTTTAGCACACACACTTCATGCAACTAAAATGAGAAATAATTAATAAATAAATAATACTTTTATATCTATAATACACACAAATGTTAGATTTTAGATTGTTTTCAATTTATAATTTCTACTTGTATTGTCAATAGTTTAGTTTCTATTTTCTTCGTCTCATTAAAGATACGATGAATAAATAGAGAAA
The DNA here is from genome assembly GCA_963935595.1 of Schoenobius gigantellus. Lineage (NCBI taxonomy): Eukaryota > Metazoa > Arthropoda > Insecta > Lepidoptera > Crambidae > Schoenobius > Schoenobius gigantellus. Next base: position 3,861,810 of record OZ012555.1, on the reverse strand, counting down.
TTAAAATTCCAAACATAATTTGTTTTATAGTGCAAACTGGAAGCTATGAAAGTCTAGTTTATTACCGAGTGTGGGGGCTTGGTGATTCTGAGATACAGGCGGATTTCTGCCTACTTCAGACTCTAGTCTCTCACCTACTTATAATCTGCCCCTATGTAATTCATAGTTCATAAGTCTTTTTATGTACGATGTAGTGTAGAGAAAAATAAATTATATTATTATTATTTATATCGCTACATAAAAAGAAATCATGACAGCTGAAATACGTTCAGTAGGCTTAATAGTGATTCGTGAACTCAATGTCAATCAATAGGAATTCTATTGATTGACATTGAGATTGTGATTTTTCGTACGCTCAAAATTTTAACAAATTTCGTGTAAAAGTATATTTTCAACACACGTGTTCTTTAAGTGGATCTAATTTTATACTAACATAAAACAGCTCATAAAACATGCGTGTGTTATAGCCGAGGCACGCATCACAGAGTCCGGCAATGCTGCAATTGCCGGCCGTGGCAGTAATGTACTACATTTTTATTTAATAGCTAGAGGTAATATAAAAGATATCAACGAACTACATTAAGAGTATTTTTTAAACAATTATTTTCATACCATTATTTTTTAGTTTTGTCTACAAATTAACAATACCTATTTTGTGTTATCTAATCTATTTAATCCAAAAATTCAGTTTATTAAGTATTTTTCCTCACAAGTGTGTTGAAAAACGTCGAACGATAAACATTTTGCACGTTGACGACTTCAACAGAGTATGTAGAGCCATTAAACCTTAAGAACTTGTGTCACCATATTCTAGCAAATAAAGATATCTTTCTTTCGCCAATTAAAAATATTCCGTGCAAATGAGTTATACTAGTTCAAATAAATTGCAACGAAATTCTCCACTGAATGCTATTGTTTCAACAAAACATTCGGTGTAGCTTTATTTCACATCGCAAGTCACTTCTTATTTGCTCTCATCATGGGGTACCCCACATCAACGCCTTGTGGCTAATATATCTCAAGATGCGTGGAGGGTTACCCGTCGGACTTTATTGTCTTACGATTAGGCTAAAGTAGGGTCTCAGCAGCCCATATCAAAGGTTCGCTTTTGGCGTAATTTCATCAGGTTCTATAAATATCAGCACTCACGGTCTTAGGCACGCTCTTAAAAAGTGTTGTTCTGAAACTTGAGCTTAGAAAATTACGGTTAAGGCCTATCTATAAGCTCGGGACCAGAGCCTCTTATAATACTTTAACTTATACAGATGATGTGTACATTGAAAACGATGATCTAATTCATTTTTACGCAAGATTATTCCAGAGCAAATAATCCACTGTTATTATTCTTAATAAGTCACAGCATATTATTAAAAAACAAGGTCCCCGCTGCGTCTGTCTGTGTTTGCGATGAACTCATAAAATGCGTAAAAAATATACTTAACTGATAATAAAAATCTCAAGATTTTTATTATCAGTTAAGTATATTTTATTCCGGACAGTTTCCGAATAATTTATTATTCGGATACCGTCCGGCTTTATCGGGAAAATCAAAAGCTTAATAAAGCTTAAGTAAAAAAAAATTGCAACCAAGTTGTCGAAAACTAATTTTTCATTTCTCATAGATACTCGGAAAGTAGGTCTGAAGTTGCCTGAGGAGCGGGTTGAAAGTAATACTTTTCAGGCCTAGGGAGAATCGTTTTCAACTGACAGCTGTCTAATTATAAAAAAAAAACTAGTTCAATTTTGACATTTTTATTGAACCATGTTCCAACATTTTATACAGCCACTCAATTACAGCGCCATGGAAAATTGAAATAACATAAAGTTAGGTATTAATTAAAGAACATATTTTGTAAATGATTTTATTATAATTTACTTTCAACTGTTTCTTTAAAATAACGTAGATTTGGGCAAAATATTAAGCATTTTAAATTTATTTTATTTATTTATCTATCTATATAAATAAAAATTGATCTTCGAAATGTATGTACGCGTTGGATGATTCTTGGTTTTATGTATTCGTTATTGTTAGGACAAGGTTTGTTTAATATAAAAATTACAATAATTATACAAACTCGGGGGAGCCTTACCCCTAGAGGACGCGTCCCCAGGTGGCGGATAGGGGAATGCTCGCCACTGGCGGGTAGGGGGGAAATAAAATACCCCCCGCGGACCAAACAGGCCGGAGAAGGCAACTCCGTTATCAAACCCCTGCTGTAGACTTCTCCGACATATTTGGAGCCGAGGTTGCAGTGGTGCTGAGTGGTTAGGCTGGAGTACTCAGTAGAGCTGGCGGCGGAAGAGCCGGGGACGGCCAACGGCGGCGCTCACGTCTTCCAAGAAGGCGACAGCCTTGGCGTCAGGTGGCAACCGGCCGTAAAAAGTAAATGCCAAAAAAAAAAAAAATCTCCTCGTACAGTATGACAAAGCGAAATAAGGAACAGAGTGTAACAGTTAGGGCGTCCCCCTCAAGCGACGTCTTAAGATCAAATGCGAATAATGCGAATCTCCAGTCGAAAAATACTAGGGCGTTCCCCCGAAGCGACGGACTAGACAAGAACCTTCGTTCGCAACTATCTTCGACTACGAATAGGCTGAGATTAGCCACTTGGAACCTAGGTACCATGACTGGACGCAGCCACGAGCTCAGTGAGATACTTAAGAATAGGGACATCAACGCATGCTGCATCCAGGAAACTCGGTGGAAAGGCTCAAAATCAAGGGACATAGGAAATGGATACCAACTCATATACCACGGGTTAGATAACGCAAGAAACGGAGTGGCGGTTGCCCTGGATAAGGACTTAAAACAAAGAATTATTAACATAGAACGTAAAAACGATCGCCTCATCTCTGTCAAACTGGCCATGGATAACCAACCAGTTCTCAATATCATATCAGCCTATGCCCCGCAGACAGGCTGCCCGAAGTTGGAGAGAGAGACCTTCTGGGAGGATTTTGATGAGCTGATACAGAACATGCCACAAGACGAAAAAATACATATTGGTGGCGACTTGAACGGACACGTGGGTGGGTCCTGCGGCTCTTATAGGGATGTACATGGTGGTTTTGGATACGGCAGCCTAAACGATCAGGGATATGATATTCTAAATTTTGCCACCAGAAATAATTTAAAAATTATAAACACATATTTTCAGAAACGACCAGAACACCTAATTACATATAAATGTGCGAAACATTCAACGCAAATTGACTACATACTTTCATCTAGCAGCACTTTTCAAGGCTACAAAGACTGCAAAGTTATACCTGGAGAACCAATAACCACACAGCACAGGTTACTTGTCGCTATACTAAACCTGCCAAAGCCAATTAAAACCTATGTAGACCGCACCATACGTATAAAATGGAAAGAAATCCATACCTCTAAGGGAGATATCTTTACACAAGCTATAGAGGAATACCTACATCAGGACATGGAAACTGAAAAGTCGGCCGACAAAATGTGGTCAGATTTCGAAAAGGAATGCGTGTCAAACGCTAAACAGATTCTGGGCATTTCTAAGGGGAGGTTAAATATTAATAAAGATACGTCATGGTGGACAGGGGATGTCAAAGAAATTATAAAAGCTAAGAGGGAAAAATTTAAGATTTGGCAGAAATTTAAATTGGAAGAAGATTTCAAGGATTATAAGAAGTTTAAATTGTTAGCTAAAGCTGCTGTTGCACAAGCTAGAGCCGCGTCGAGACAAAAATTTTACGACGAACTAGAAAGTGCAGATAATGAAAACACAATATTTAAAATAGCGAAACAGAGGCATAGAGCATCGCAGGATACGAAGTTTAACAAATATATCAAAAACGCGCAAGGCGTCCTGCTCACTTCAAACAACCACATAAGTAGCCGGTGGAAAGAGTATTATGAGGGTCTGCTGAACGAAGAGTTCCCAAGCAATGAACTTCCAGAAGTCCTGCCAGTCCTAGGGCCTATAAACTGTATATACCCAGATGAAATCAAGAAAGCCCTGGCAAAAATGAACAACCATAAAGCTATAGGACCGGACAGCATACCAGCAGACCTATGGAAGAAACTAGGTCATAAAGGTCTACCGTGGCTTATGAAACTTTTCAATATTATTCTCAAAGAAGGCAGGATCCCAGAATCATGGCGCTCAAGTTTCTTATCCCCGATTTATAAGGGCAAAGGTGACATATCGCAATGCAATAACTACAGGGGCATTAAATTAACATCGCACACCCTAAAGCTCTGGGAGCGAGTGATAGGAGCTCGAATCGCAAAAAAAGTTAGAATAACTGAAAATCAGTTTGGTTTTACTTCTGGTAAATCCACCACTGATGCCATCCAAACAATCCGTATACTGATGGAAAAGTACCGCCTAAATAGAGATAATTTATACTTTGCCTTCATAGACTTAGAAAAGGCGTTCGATAGAGTGCCCAGAAAATTAGTATGGCAGTCTCTTAGAGCCCAGGGAGTCCCAGAAACATACATCAGAATAGTCCAAGATATGTACAGTGATATAACTACAAAAATCAAGAGCCCAGCCGGCCTTAGTGAATCCTTCCAGGTAAAAGTGGGAGTGCACCAGGGATCGGCTCTGAGTCCACTGCTCTTCAATCTATCTATGGACTATATTACTCGGGATATACAAAAACCAACTCCTTGGTGTATACTATACGCCGATGACATAGCACTTATCTCACAAAGCGCACACGAACTGCAGGAATGTCTAGACCTATGGCTGGAAAAGCTCGAGTCGCATGGGCTACGGATAAGTAGATCGAAAACGGAATTCATGGAATGTGATTACGGCGGCGAAACAGAAGTAGGATGCAAAATATTGATAGACGACAATCCCCTGCCTAAAGTATCACGTTTCAAATATCTGGGTTCTGTACTTACTGCTGATGCGCATATTGAGGAAGATGTCACCCACCGAGTGAATACAGCCTGGCTCAAGTGGAGATCGCTATCTGGTGTGCTCTGCGACCCGCGAATGCCTGTAAGAACTAAGGGAAAGGTATACAAGACAGTCGTAAGACCTGCCCTCATGTATGGGTCGGAGTGCTGGACCACTAAGAAAACCCACGAGCAAAGTGTCCATGCCGCGGAGATGAGAATGTTGAGATGGGCCGGTGGTGTGACGCGCTTAGATAGAGTCCGCAATGAGTACATCCGGGGTTCGTTCAAGGTCGCGCCAATAGTTGACAAATTAAAAGAGTCAAGATTACGGTGGTATGGGCATGTAATGAGGAGGGATGATGAAAAAGCTCTGAACATCCCTGAGAAACCCAGAGGCAGAGGGAGACCCCCAGCTACGTGGTGGTCCAATGTCCTGAAAGACCTTAAAAGTATCACCGAACCTGTGACAACCCAGGACCGTTTGGCCTGGCGCCGCTGTACGAGGAGGCCCGACCCCGGATGAACTGGGAACATGGGCAGGAAGAAGAAGATACAAACATTTCAGTAATTTAGTTAAAAAACATAGCGATACAAAGTACGCCGGGTCAGCTAGTTTTTTAATAAAAATAATGTCTGAATAGCCGGCCGGCCACAGAAGAAAAAAAAACAAAATAGGCAGGAGCGGCAATCCGATCTTCATTTGTTTATTCGAGTTGTACAGTTTTATTTATACTTTTTTTTTTTTTTTTTTATGTAAGGCCCGGCAAATGACCTCCTCCCGCCTGATGTAAAGCGGTGAAAGAGGCCCAAATGAGTTGACAGATAGAGTAGGGACGACATCCACTATCCTACCTGCCCGCCCCTTGCCGGCCTAAAAGATGCTTTTTCACACCTCTTTTGAAGGAACCCATGTTGTAGGATGGAGGAAACACGTGCGCAGGTAGAGAATTCCAAGTGTGGGATGAACGAACTATACTTCCGTATAGCAGAGATTTGTATTGAGTTCAACTGATTCAGATATGGATTTACACCTGATTTCATATTATTAGAAGAGGCTAAAGTAGAAGATGTTGATTTATATAATCTAATAATATATAAAATTCTCGTGTCACAGTGATGTAAGTGTAACCGAACTCCTCCGAAACTGCTTCACCAATTTTTCTGAAATTATTTGTGTATATTCGGTAGGACTGAGTAGGTAGGTAGTAAACTATTTTTCATTACTCATACTCTGAAAGTAGGTCTGAAGTTGCCTGAGGAGCGGGTTGAAAGTAATACTTTTCAGCCCTAGGGAGAATCGTTTTCAACTGACAGCTGTCAAATTATAAAAAAGAAACTAGTTCTATTTTGACATTTCTACTGAACCATATTCCAACTTTCTATACAGCCACTCATTTACAGCGCGGTGTAAAACTGAAATAACTAAAGTTAAGTATTAATTAAAGAATATATTTTTTAAATGGCGTTATTATAATTTACTATTAACTATTTCTTTAAAATATCATAGATTTGGGCAAAATATTTTTGGAAATGATAAAAATGAAAAATAATAGCTATAGCTGGCCGCCCAAAAAAACAAAATTAGCGGGAAAGCGGCAATCCGATCTTCATTTGTGTAGAGTTCTCTTTACACTTCCGAATAGAAAAGTTTTGTATAAAGAAAATGAGTTCATCTGATTCAGATATGGATTTCCTGGTTTCGTAAGAGAAGAGGCTGAAGCAGAAGTTGTTGATTTGTTAAAATAAAAATCACTCATTTTTTCTTTAGCTAATTTATGTTTTTGTTTTTACTTTCCATGTATTCGTAACGAAAACCACAGTGTTTACCTCGGGTTAAAGACTTATTTAGTTCATCGAACTATAGGCGCCCTCGCTACACTCGGGTGCAATACCCCGACTCGGGACTAAATAAGTTACTTTCACCCCTAGGGTAACAATGTATTACCGGACGCGCTGGTAGTGGTAGTCGCAGTGTGAACCCTACCATGCGCGCCCACAAGGGCAGGGAGAACACCGGGGGGTTTTAGTGGGTCAGCCTGGCACTATGCCGGGCCAGCCCCACACACACCCGCCGTCTAGCCAACGGCGGGTACGGTGCGATCACGCATTTCCCCCCGAAAAAAAAAAGAAGGGTAACAATGTACTATTTCATACGCCTAAATGATATGGGTGTTCTTTTTTTGAAAATTATTATGGCGATTGCTGGTTCTTTCCAGTACAAGGTCTCCCGATGTAGACTTGTGAACCAATGGCGTAGCTTCTTTGACGTTCAAAAGTGATTATGTATTCCAACTTGACTAAAGTATATTGAATTTGAATTTATCTTTTAAGCTGGACCAAATTACATTCAATACAGCAAGTCAAATTTCATCAAAATCGGTTAAGAATTTCGGAGTTTATTCCGGACAAACCGAGATTTTTATATATGTATACAGGCATAGGTATATGCTCTACGACCCGTGTGAAGCCGGGGCGGGTCGCTATTTATTAATAAACAAATTGAAAAGACCCCTTTACCTTTTATCTCATGATTATAATGAAACTCCTTTGTAAAAAAGTAATCTCGAAGTAGGACATAGCTAAGATTTCGTGCCGTCTCACTCCATTATAAGCGTGTCTTTTGGCCCTCTTTGATGAATTAATCAGAAAGGAAAATACATTTTAACGAATTAAGTTATTTAATAAAGGCTCGTTCGTTTTAATAGAACGCTAACGTTCATCAATGGATTTTAGTTGTGGCTTTGCCTTCTTGGGACTGCAAATAAAAGTACCAACTTTTTTATTCTACTACACGATACATAAATGTGTTATTATATCGTGCATGCCAGTCGCACAATAAAGGTTTGAAGTGGTAGACAGTTTATTATCAGCATGAGCATCAATAAAGTTAAAAACCTTGTTAATAATCATTGACGTATAACCGTTAAAGGTGATATTATTTAAAATTTTATAATTGAAATGCTTCTTTGTAAAATGCATTTTCCTCTCATGCTCTCAAAGCACTCTTCAAGTTATTTGAACAGAGGGTCGAAAACAGTGCAAGGGTCTACGAATCGTCTATTTTTGTACTTTTCATAGGTATCTTCGGTTCGAGCTGCAGTTGTCTCAATCGCACTTTGTTCGGTTGTTCAAACACAACGCGACAGCAATACATTTTACAAATAACTATTTTGAAGTTCTCTCGCCTTAAGTGTTTCCTCTAAGAGTAAGGAACATCACTTTATCAGTGTAGACCACGGGTTGACAGTGACGTCAGGTGGGTTAGCTCTCGAAAATACTCGCTACGAGCACGGTAATGTGCTACGAGCTACGTCGCTACGAGTTCGAGCGATAGAGTTGTAATCTTGTAATTGCTGATGGTAAATAATCAAGCGCGCGAAACGTTGCTATAGATACATTGAGTATGGCATTAAACGCGTCAGCTTCGCTGCTTTTGCACTGTAGTGTGTTCCGAACTGTAGGAACCTACTTATGTTGTATCTAAACGCGTAGTGACGGAGGCCTGCTCGGGGTCACAACTCGCAATGCGAAAGCTCCTGCTGAACTGAGGTTAACAGTTACGAGCCAACAAATATGGCTTGGTATGCGGTAAGGGTTAACAGGTGACTGCCTTACAACATCTGTAAAAAGTGGTATTGACTGGTGCCCGTATGTGCAGAAGCAGATTCTCGGTGAGGGTGAGGAATAGTAGATTGTTAACCGAGGGTCAAAAGAATCAATTCCCGAGGCATTTAGACTATATAGATTTAGGCTATAGTCCGAGTAGGAATTGATACTTTTACCCGTGTTAAACACTCTACTTTTCATTTCGAGTATGAGGAAAATAAAACTAGTTTATCTAAACTCATCATCACAGCTCATATACGTCCCCACCGAGGGGTTCAAGCCTACCCTATGTTAAGGTGATTAGGCCTTAGTCAACCACGCTGGCCCAGTGCGGATTGGTCGACTTCATATACATCATTGAATTTCTTCGCAGATGTATGCAGGTTGCCTCACGATGTTTTCCTTCACCGTAGGAGCGCCAGACAAATGTACATATGAAATTCGAAACGAAAAACACATTGGTACATGGCGGGTCTCGAACCCCGACCCCCCGATTGGAAGGCAATTGCCGAGTCCACAGCGCCACCGACGCTCATCTAAACTATTTATTGATAATAATAATATATCTTTCTTTTGAGATTTCTGGCAAAAGATTTTCGATAACACAATTTGCCTCGTCTTTAATTGAATCTGGTGTCAACATTTCAGAATCGCTTGAACTCATTTTTTTTAATATTCAAATCTTAACATAAAATATTATTACCTATTTTTTTTCAATTCCGTCACAGATACAATAACAGATTAGTATCCCGCCAATTTATGTCGACTTTTTAAATTTTAAATATGGAACTCACCGCGTAATTGTTGCGGCTTATTTCGCTCAAAGAAGTTTGCGCTAAGTTCACACTGGCTGTTTAGAAACTCACATGGCCGCAGCATTTCTTTTAATTAGTTTTTTTTACATAACTCTCTTCACAGGTGACAGCAGTTCTATAAAGTTCATTCCGGCCCTTAGGTGGAAAGTAATTTTTATGAGTTTTTCTCTCCCTATGGAGGGAAGAGCATTTTCCACCCAAAAATCTGATCAAAACAACACTACTTTCCGAATATGAGAAATGAAAAGACTATTTTGAATTCTATGTGAATGTTATGTTCCCATTCACACTAGGAGCTGAGTTGTGGGTGATTCTGGAAACCACCTGATTATTTTACACAGAAAAGAGAAGCCCTTTGCCTTCATCTTGCCTGATGCTAAGTGACGATAAGGCCGAAGGTAGAAGTGGTAGAAGCGAGTTTCATCTGAACTCCATAACAACTGACGAACTGACTATCTTACCTCTAATTGTCGGAACACAACAATGCAATGTTACGAACATTGGTATTATGGCGACAAACTTAGGCAAGACGGTGGTAGCTAACCAGGTGGTCTCGAAAGTCCTACCTCCAACGAAACCAAACGGAAAAACTTCTGTCCCCATCGGGAATCGAACCCCGGACCTCCAGGTCATTCCGTCTAAGTTTAGACCACCCGGTATACCGGGTGGTCTAAACTTAGACCACGGAGGTGGTTAAATTTGATTCCCAATTCCAAAATATTTATTCAACAGACCGTAGTAGGTACTTATTGACGTCAAAAACAATTGATAGCAATAGGCTAGATGACAAAAAAAAATTTTTGCTTTAATAGAACCTTATTCGTATAATAAACAGAAAGAAAAAATCGGTTTTCGAATAACTATAAAAACAACCAAGATATAGGGTATTAAAGATTTTTCTTCATCTGTTTCTAGCAAAATGGCAATTTACAAGGAGTTTATATGGCCGTACTCAACAATGACGTCACGGTTGATGTCAGATCTCTCTGTCTAATCGCCATCAAATTAACAACTTAAAATGCTTGTATCTAATGTATTTCTAAGCCGATTTTAATTATAATTTCACAGGACTGCATCTTTTTTCACGGTATTTCAATATTTAATGTCGAGACGTAAAAATTAGAATTCAGTCATCATCCCAATTGATTCTACACCTGTTTCGAAATTGTGGGAGCCTCGTCGAGAAGAACAGGCAAGAAACTCGGAAGGTCTAATTTTAAATTGTCCACATTACCTACAATGATGACGGTAGGTGATAAGTGAGGTGATATCTGCCTACAAAAAAGGATTGGATATTTCACCAAAGTTGGTCATAATGGATTTGTAACTTTATTTATCACTTTGACATTATTAATATTCACAATTTTGACTTCGATTTATTATTGTATGTACCTTAATGATAAAGTATTGAATGTAATCATATTAATCATAATATAAATTCCATAGCAATAAGTATTTGCACGTCGAAAAACGATAAAATATGTTGGAATAACCTTTACCACCATCTTTGTAACCATATTTTGGCAAATAAACTGATTTATGATTATTTTTATAAAATATTATTTTTATTAAAGATTGGAGTAGCCGTTGGCCCTGGCCCCCCAGCATGAACATCAAAACACGATATTATAAAGCGATTTATCGCGGTGAACTGTCAAAATACAATACATTTTTGTCGCATTTTGACAGTTCACCGCGCTAAACTGCTTTAACTTTATAATATCGTGTTTTGACTGGTCATGCTACAGGAGCAGGTCACTATCAGTCCCCTTCTTTAAATAAATTGTTAACTGACGCCAAAGCAACATCGACAAGGCGGCCAACTTTCTAATTAGTCAATGCGGGACACCCACCCCTATCCACAAGAAGACTCCGGATGTGTTGGTGGTGCACTTAAATTAGAAACAAACAACACTAGTACTACTGAACTACTACTGAAGTCGCACACACACACACACACACACATACGCTTGATAATGCGCAATTTTTTTACAACTATGCGGAGTGGAGGCGGAGAATCCTCATGGATACCCGCACGGCCGGCCGTACGGGTTATGTCGGACTCTTACCGACTAAACTCCACCTTACGCCTTTAACCCGAAGGTCATTAAGGCTTCATCGGATAGCGGCCATGGTGCGCTATGGCGTGGAGTGTATATGTAGTGGACTCCTACCTAAGGTACGGTACGTCTCGTCTCGTCGTTCGTATTTTTGATGTGGAACACTAGTATATGCGAGCGAGACGATGGTAAACGAACCTACATCTACAAAAAAGATAGGAATGCGGGACATGCGGGACGCATTAGACGATTTGCGGGACTATTTTATTAAATATTGCAATGCGGTATTACAACTGTTATTACGGGACGGTCAGCAGAATGCGAGACGGTTGACAGCCTTAAACATCGAATATCTGTCATAAAAATCAATTCCAACCTCTTTCGTATAGATAGACTAATTGACAGTGCGAGCGAGAATCTATAGTAGTTTTATGAAGTTTTAGAGATTTTGAAGAAGACAGTACATTAGCTACTTTGTATTGTAACCGATATTGAATGACACATCAGCCACATTGGATATTGGAACTCAGCCACATAGTATTGGAATCGACAAATCAAAATTGGCCACAGACGTATAAATTGGCCACATTTTAAAGAGCTGTCAGTACGTCTCTATGCGCCAGTATAATTATTCTAAGTCTATAGTATAATCTCATAATTCAATAATACTCTCGAGTTAATATGTTTATTTAATTACTCGTTGGGCATGTTAACTGTAATCGTAGCTTCGTACGAGTAGACGGCTGTTTGCATCGAAAATTGAGCATCTGAAATTCTATTATTATTGTTTAAATATTTACCCTTCGGTAGCTTAGTGAAGGCTTTATGAGGAACGGGATCGTCTTTATTAGGTTAATTTGAATTATTAGCTTTGTGTTGTTTATTTTCATTAATTAATTTATTAAACACTTCAAATTTATTGTCATCGTGAACTACGTTCTCAGTCAATATCAATTCAATGCCCATCGTGGGCACCAGCTTCTCGCAGCCTTGTTAGGAAATCTGTATGTTATTGAAGTCTGTAAGTCTGTTCCACTTTCCTGATATCTGACCGCCAAAGCCGTTTTTATCCGCTTGAGGTTAAAGTAAATTTGAATTTAGAACATCGCGTGCACTAGGTATGTGATTTCAAAACATCATTAAACCTATTTACTTCCATCTCCATGGTGCCGAATTTATCATACAAAATTTACTACTTTTTTAAATTTGTTAAAAACTCAGACTCTGAACCTCCTTGGTGTACTTTTGTTTTTAATTTCCTTTGTTTCATTTCCTCGCTGAGGGGGGATGAAAAGTTACGTGTTGCACTCGAGTGCAAAGATTTTTCACCTTGTGCTCTTTTGATTCCCTCGCTAACGCTCAGGATTCTAATTTTAGAATCCTTCGCTTGCTCGGTCATCAAAGTTGAGCACGCGGTTAAAAAGCAACTTTGCACTCATGTATAACAAATAACTATTGTTTAACCGTCTTGAAAAAAAATTGACGGGTTGCACTCCGGGAGTGCCGGCAGAAGTGAAAACTTAAGTATTAACGTTGTGCGTTTTGGATATTTTGGAATGGTTATGGAATAATTTTGCACGAATTGCTTTAATTATCAGAATAAAAGTACTATCTTTTATGTGGTAGAATACAATATTTATTTATTGCGCTATCGTACACAAATATGACAATTTATATTACATTAAAAAGTTTATCCCTCAGAAAAATCAACTTCCTGTTGTAACGTTGTGCGTACATAATTATATAACTAGTAATAATGAATCAAAATATTTACAATTAAATTAAAAATATGATCAAAACAGACATTAATATACTACTTAAAAACGTAATTTTATAACGAATTAATTATATTTAATTTATACTAACTTACCTAATTAATATTTACAACAAAATCAAATAAAAGCACAATTTAGATTTTTCCTAACAAAGTAAATAAATTGATTAAAACTGTCTCAAGTGACGTGTGACTTCCAGTACTTTTGCCAGCCGCTATTGTTCTCGGCCGGCTTACGTGGACCCCTCACCACACCTCGACAGTTCCTGCGGCCATTTCAATTTTAATTGGTCTTACGCATTTTCGATCAGTGTCACGTGATCCTGACGCGAGTTTATCATTTTTTACCCATTACAAAAAAGTGTACAACGCCGCTAAAGAAGTTCTCACTTCAAAAAGACGACGTTTTATGATCGACTGTATTATGTCTTATGCTAAAACGATGTATTTATCGTTAGTTGTTGCATTCTTTTATGTGATTCAGGTCAGCTGATTGGAAAGTATGACTCCTTAACATTTTGGAATAATTCTTTTACTAGCGTCTTAAAAGCGAAATTCGCAATACATATTTCATAATTTTATTGTGCATGGATTTAATTTATATAACAGTTCTATACTTAAATATTATTTTATTTTGTTTAATAATAATAAGTGAAATAAGAATAATTATATTAATTATGTACATACTAAAAAAATAGATTTTAAACACAATACAAGTTTAATTAAAGTCGACTTTGCCCTAAGAATGTAAAAAATTGAGTCATTTAAAAAAATCGATTTCAATTTAAAAATGTGGTTAATGATCGTATTTTAATTTATGACTTTTGGAAAGGTTTTTATATCGGTTTTCATTAGAATAAAACTTTTGATTAAGATGAATCTTGCAGAATTGACTTTCTGACAAATATCAATTGTAAAAAAGGACAAAGGAGATGAAATAAACAGTATAACTACTCATAGTGGAAATGGTAGAAATACGAGTACCACAGATTTTGGTAACACGCTTAACAAAGGTTCACAAATCAATTTTGAACGTCTGATATATTTATTTATAGTATATTGCGTCGTCGTCGTCATCTCAGCGGATGGACGTCCAGTATCATACCTCCTAACTTACATATATCTTTAAATAAGTATTATAACATATACCTCCTGTACAGATTGCCATCTGTCATTGGTTATATTATACCTACCGCTTGTAACTAGCGACTCCCCGCGACTTTTCTGATGTCTTTGACCTGTGCAACAGCACGGCAAGTAGCAACTGGTGATAACTACGAAACGTTAAATACTGAAGGTTGCTAATTAAATCAGAGTGTAAACTCGCATCGGATATGCTAATGCAACACTCCCTTGAAATTGATCTATACCTTTCTGATTGTATTTCCACATGAAATGCTCCCCGGCTTCACCTGGCTTGTTGAGCCATGAAATTGGCTGTTTACCCTACTAAAACGAGATTACAGAACCGGAGTTCTTTAGAAAGTAAAATATGTTAGCAGTAAGATACTTTGAGAATGATTTTTATACGGCACCAAAGCGAAGTATGGCATAAACAGAAAATATGGTTTAACGCAGAGGTTCCCAAACTTTTTTTCTCATAGATCACTTTCAAAATTTTGCTGGTTCTGGTGGACAGATGCAGCTAAATTTCTACCATATTCCCAAAACTTGACAAAAAATGGGAAAATTAGATCTAATTTCGGAAATTTGTGTTGCGGCTGAGTTTAAACCACGAATTAACAGTTTTCGAAAAAAAGTGAGGATTGATTGGTTTATTAATTAATAAATTGTGTTGTTTTTACAAGTAACAGTCACTGAATTTCTTAAAATTTTATGCCTACATTGATAGGTGCAGTCAACTCAAAATTTTAGTTCTTCACTATCGAAACCAGATATTATATTTTCGTAGAATTGAATCCTCTTATGAATTGTGAACCCCCGTGTTTTTGTCACGCCAACGTAGACCCCCGTCGAGTTCCTGTGGAACCCTGGACCACCACCACCACCTGGACTACTTTGGGGGTAATTGGTTTAATATAGTTTGGGTATTCTTGGTGATTCTTTTTGACGTAATATACATGGTGACTAATTAAGCAGGAGCCAAATTCTGTGTGCGTGTTCAGACAAGCAGACTCAACAACTATTACTATGGGACCTATTTTGAAATCTGGAAAAAAAAAATCAGCTGTTCAATACATTTAGGTTCAGTGGATGTTGATCATTTGTATGGAACAGCTGTTTTTTTTTCGCGAATTCAAGGTCGGTCCCATGGTAAAATTGTTCACTTTGCTTGTCTGAACAAGCGCGCAAAATTTGGGCCATGACAAAAAATTGCCTTGTATAATAAATAAATAATCATAAGTTTTATGACTGGTTTTATTGGAATTTCTGAATGAACAGCAGTCTGGTACTTTTTATAGGATAAGAATGATTTAAACAGATTTATTTAGATTTACTATTTATTAGTAAGTATATACATTGACGGATCCCCCCAAAGACCAGGAATTTCGTAATTACCTTATTTTACGCAGTTACTTACCTTATTTAAAAAAATGAAGAATATAAACACTTTGGAACCTTCAGAATGCCCCCCCCCCCCCCCCCTCCTAAAATGGACTTGTGACTTTAGCATGAACTCCGAGTAGGAACCTGTTCGAATGGACCCAAAATGACATCCTCGATCCGCCCCTGAGTATAAACGAGTAACAGACCAACATCACAAGACGCTTAGACAAAAAGCACTAAAGACAACTGACGATCACCCTAACACTTCAGTAGTTTGAGCTTATCCATTACAAGGAGAACTTAAAAATAAATAAAACTCCTTTGACATTCAATCCTTGTCTAAAATACGGACCATGTGGAACATGCAACATGTTCTGGTAACACGAATCGGAACTTAATACGATATGGAATGTTTAGCATATCACCTGTTCCTGTCAAAATTGCAAAAGAAACAACCGTGTCTTCGTCTCTAACACTTAAACAATAAGCTTTATATTCCCATACCGTCTGTGTGTTGGTGCGTAGCCAAGTCACGCGAAGGTCAACGACCGGTCGTTTATTATGTGACAAAGTACACTAACCATTTTCACCTTGCTCGACAATTTAGGTGTCAAAATGTCGCGGCAATGTAACCAGCTCGATCTCTAGCTTCGGCTCCTTTTGGCTATTTAGATGTGTGCAATAATGATGTAATCGCATTTTCTTCTTCGTTCCGCACCTCAAAAGGAAAAAAGCGAACCCTTATTACAAGTGTAGTGTTACGGGCATATCAGTGCTTGTACTATTCAATAAAACCGCTATTACCCGGCACTAACAAATTTATTCACGTTAGCTTTACGTGCCACTAATTTGAATTTTAATTATCTATTTACAATACATTTTAATATCAAAAGATTACGAACACAAAATTAACCTGAATAAAACTAAACAAAATAATTTTCTAATAAATTGACAATACAACAATGATAGACAAGTATGTGTTGTGACATGTCAACGCATGCGCGGTTGAACCCGACTGTACGCCACATCACTCCCCTGCCGAGACCGTTTCACCACGGTTGATAGTGGTCCGGAAACCTGACTATTCTTCCACTTCTAGTCCTCTTCTGAGGCAACATTGGGGTAGCGCGTGAACTGGACTCTTCAGGATTGCTGTCTACAAGGTAAGCCGGCTTCAACCTGTCAACAGTCACTGTAACCTCCCTTCCGAGAATGTCCAACTTAAACGTTTTTGGACTCCTTTCCAGCACTTTATGAGGACCAGTATAAGGAGATTCCAACGATCTCTTCGCTGGACCTTGACGCATAAACACATACTCCGAAGTGAAAATGTCAGCAGATAAATAAAATGTCCTTTTGCAGTGCGAAGCTACTTGTGTCGGCGACAACTTCGCAATATGGTGACGAAGACGGGAAACGAAACTCGTAATATCAGCCGCAATAGAATTCTTGGGTACAAAAAACTCGCCTGGCAGACGCAGGGTCTCCCCGTAAACAAGTTCTGCCGAGGACGTCTTCAGGTCATCCTTCCATGCACTCCTAATTCCAAGAAGCACAAGTGGCAAAACTTCCGACCATTTAGGGTTGTTATGGCACATAATGGCTGCTTTCACCTGGCGATGTAACCTTTCCACCATACCATTTGCAGCTGGGTGGTATGCCGTCGTCATGTTATGCGCTGCGCCAAGAAAATCACAAGTACTTCTGAACAGCTGGGAGTCAAACTGCTTGCCTCGATCAGTAGTAATTCGGCGAGGGCATCCAAAGCGAGCAACCCAACCGGAAATGAAAGCACTCACGCAAGCCTCTGCTGTGATGTCCTCTAATGGGTAAGCCTCAGGCCACCTGGTAAACCGATCAATGACGGTGAGGCAATACCTAAACCCAGAGGAATAAGGCAAAGGTCCCACGATGTCCATATGGATGTGGGAAAAACGTTCGGATGGAGTATGAAATCGCGCCAAAGGAGAAGTCGTGTGACGGGCAATTTTATTGCGCTGGCATTCAATGCATTGCTGAGCCCATCTCCTACAGTCTCGTCGAACATTCGACCAAACATATCGTTCTGACACCAGCTTAGACGTAGCATTCGGACCTGGGTGACTAAGGTTGTGAACGCTGTCGAATACATCCTTGCGAAAATCAGGTGTGATAAACGGTCGTGGACGAGAAGTCGACAAATCGCAGAATGCATTCCCGTCAACCGTTTGAACTTTTTCCAACCTCAATGCTGTAATCTTCGTAAGCAAATGCTGAAGCTCTGGATCATCTGCCTGCTTAACCTCAAGTGCCTTGTAATCTATGGCACCAACAATACCCTCTATACGAGAGAACGCGTCTGCGACTACATTTTCCTGGCCAGAAATATGCTGCAAGCCAGTAGTAAATTGAGCGATATAATCTAGATAACGGTGCTGACGCGGAGAGCAGTTATCTCGCTTGGTAGTGAAGGCGAAGGTAATGGGTTTATGGTCGGTGAACACTTTGAATGTTCTCGCCTCAACCATGTACCGGAAATAGCGTATGCCTTCATAGATCGCCAATAACTCCCTGTCGTAAGGACTATAATTTCGCTGAGCTGACGTAAGCTTGCGGGAGAAGAATCCCAACGGTTCCCAATCGCCATTACGACGTTGCTGCAGGACAGCTCCCATAGCCACATCTGAAGCATCGGTGAAAAGTGCTACCTCTGCTTGCGAATCTGGATGAGAGATGAGCGTGGCATTAGAGAGATTGCTTTTGCAGTTATCGAATGCTTCACGGAGTTCTGGAGTCATATTGACAGGAGTAGAGCCTTTGATCTTAGGTCCAGATAGAACTTCATGCAATGGTCCTTGAATTCGCGCAGCATCTGGCAAAAACTTCCTATAAAAGTTGACCATTCCAAGGAACCGTCTCAATTCTTTTGCCGTTTTAGGAATAGAGTAGTCCAGGATAGCTTTAACCTTGCCATTGAGGGGTCGTATTCCATCAGGAAGTTGACCATTCCAAGGAACCGTCTCAATTCTTTTGCCGTTTTAGGAATAGAGTAGTCCAGGATAGCTTTAACCTTGCCATTGAGGGGTCGTATTCCATCAGGAGATACGTGATATCCTAAAAACTCGATCTCCTTAACACCAAAAACACTCTTAGCAGTATTAATAACCACGCCATACTTTGCGAGCCGCTGGAAAAGAGTATCCAGGTGTTCCAGGTGATCCTTCTCGCCTCCCTTGCTAAACACCAAAATGTCATCCAGGTACCCAAACGTAAAATCAAGCCCTTGGAGAACCTCATCTATAAACCTTTGGAAGGTTTGGGCAGCATTACGCAGGCCAAAGGTCATGAACTGGAATTCAAAGAGTCCGAACGGGGTGATGATCGCTGTTTTCGGTATATCCTCTTCCTCAACCGGGATCTGGTTATACGCCTTCACCAAATCGATCTTCGAAAACATCAGACTTCCTGACAGCTGGTAAGCGAAGTCGTGAATATGCCTTACTGGATACCGATCTGGAACTGTTCTTGCGTTCAGAGACCGATAATCACCGCACGGTCGCCATCCGGAATCTTTCTTCGGAACCATGTGCAAAGGCGAGGACCATGAGCTTTCTGAACGACGAGCTATACCAGATTTCATCATATCCTCGAATTCCTTCTTGACGATTTGAATCCTATCAGGAGCCAAACGTCGCGGTCGGGATGATACTGGTGGTCCAGGTGTCGTTCTAATATGATGCTTGGTGTTATGAAGAGAAATTTTGTGTGAACCTACTGGCCTTGTCAAATCTGGATAGCGTCTGAGCAAGTCATGGTAAGCTGAATGTCCAGTGAACGTTTTAACTGACAGCAGTTCATGGCTATGCTTGTGTAACGAAGGTGCGTTGACAGAAAGATTGGTCAAGGAATCGAGCAGTCGTTGCTGTCGGCAGTCAACCAATAAACCGTAAAAACTTAATAGGTCAACTCCGATTATAGGCTTAGAAACATCTGCAACTATAAACTCCCAAGAATACTCACGGCGCAGTCCAAGATTGAGATTAATCTTGATAGTACCGTAAGTAGATATTGGAGTCCCATTCGCGGCAAAAAGTTCGTAGGTACTAGGTAGACTTAACACGATGACCTCGCAGAAGACTCTTAGGATACGCGCAAACGTCGGAGCCTGTGTCGACGAGAAACTGAGTCTTGGTGCTTCTATCGGTAACAAAAAGGCGGCCTTTACAGGTTAAGCAGTCGCTTGCCGCCATTACTGACTGCTTCTGAAGTTTTCCGGCTTGAAATCGCAGGGTTTAACGAAACTATTCGCCTTATCACCAAACTTGAAGTGATACCAGCAAGTCGGATGCTTCCTATAGCTGGAGTTAGAGCGCTGGCTGCTGTACCCTCGACGGCTGCCTCTACCTGGCGTCCTTGAGCGAGACCTACTGTTGACCTGCTGTGATAATGCCTGAACCTGCTTGGTCAGCTCGGCAATCTGTTGAGCCATGGAGTCCATCGCGCTGACGCTGCTAGACGACGATGCTACAACTGCTACTTGAGATGCACCAGGAACTATATCTTGGATCCTGTCCGCTAACTCAGCTACAGCTTCCAGGTCGGACGAGAGCTGTGATGCGATGACAGTCTGCACTGCGGTGGGCAATCTACTAGTCCATATGGTTCGGAGAAAATCCTCAGGTACCTCAGGGCCGGCAAGGTGTCTCAAATGCCTCAAGAACTGGGAGGGCTTGCGGTCACCGAGCTCCTCATGCATTAGAAGTTGCTTGACTTTTTTCTCCTTCGAAGCTGACAACCGCTTGATCAGCTATGATTTCAACTTCTCGTACTTTTCGTTAGCTGGCGGGTTCACTATAATGTCTTCAACCTCAGCCGATGTTTGTTGATCAAGCTGTCCAATGACATAGTAAAATTTTGTCGAGTCGGTAGTGATGTTGGAAATCAAAAATTGTACCTCAATCTGTGCGAACCAAATCGATGGTTTTTCGGGCCAAAATGGTGGTATTCGAATGCCTACCCGACAAACATCTAATGACGGAACTGCTGCGGGCGGGGAATCGGTAGCCATCTTCGTACTGCTTCGTATTTTTATCAGCAACGGTTCAAAAATATTTGGGGTCACCACTGTAGTGTTACGGGCATATCAGTGCTTGTACTATTCAATAAAACCGCTATTACCCGGCACTAACAAATTTATTCACGTTAGCATTACGTGCCACTAATTTGAATTTTAATTATCTATTTACAATACATTTTAATATCAAAAGATTACGAACACAAAATTAACCTGAATAAAACTAAACAAAATAATTTTCAAATAAATTGACAATACAACAATAATAGACAAGTATGTGTCGTGACATGTCAACGCATGCGCGGTTGAACCCGACTGTACGCCACACAAGGTAATTTATAGTCGACTTCAAAAAAGGAGGAGGTTCTCAATTCGATGCGTATGTTTTTTTGTGTGTATGTTACGCGATTACGCCGCCAATTGTGGACCGATTTTCAAAATTCTTTTTGTACTCGATAGAGTTTACTCCAAGGGTGGTCCCACGGTCACCAAAGTCAGGATCTGATGATGAGATCCCATGAAAATCGAAGAAAACCCTTAAATTTTAAGGTGTGTCCAACGTGTTTTGTGTGTATGTTACGCGATTACTCCGCCAATTGTGGACCGATTTTCAAAATTCTTTTTGTATTCGGTAGAGTATACTCCTAGGGTGGTCCCAAGGTCATCAAAGTCAGGATCTGATGCATCAAAGTCAGCTGGTATTTAATTAGGGTTTCTTTCACTAAAAAGATAAAAATTAAATATATTTTAAAAAAATTAAAACCGACTTCAAAAACACTGAAAAGTTAAAAATTATATAAGAATAGGTACAGACAACATCACACTTCTATATAGTATATAATCTAGTCGGTGCCAAACAATGGTCTCCTAGAAAGTCTTAAAATTTGTCACCGACTTCAATATAGAAGTGTGATGTTGTCTGTACCTATTCTTATATTATTTTTAACTTTTCAGTGTTTTTGAAGTCGGTTTTTATTGATTGTAAAATATTTTTTTTAGTTACTAAAAAAATGTTGTGTGCTTGTTCAGACAAACAAGTGAATGTTGAACATTTGTACATCTGATTTTTTTTCATAAGTCGATGCGGGACAGATATATGACATTTTTCATCTTACGAAATTCCTCTGCAAATTGAAGCTGACCAAATACTTGCAGGTCTTAAATTACCTACTCCGAAACTGAGTGTTTACTCCTGTCTGATAGGTAAGAAATATTTTTGGAACAAACAACACTAACACACTGACTCACGCGCACACACACTCACCCACATACACAAACACGTACAGTAAGCTCCTTATCAAGCTATACTGATTGACCTTTGGACCGTTCTTATGCCGCTCGTAATAGTGGCGGTTTTCGTAGTGTAAATGTATAGCTTGAATGGGAGCTTACTGTACACATACATTCACATCCACACATACGCACACGCATGTATAATACACATACCTTGTACTCGCTCACATATAAACATGAACATACCATCAATTACTATAATGTATTGCAATAGTGTAATTTCTTAGTTTAATTTTTATTTTGTTTACTATTTATTTCTTTACCTATTTACATTACTATTTGTAATCACTAAGAATTAACAATTAATAATAATAACTCTTTATTGCACACAAAGACGAAATACAACAGAAATAAGAAATGAAAGAGAAAGAGAAATGTGACAAAAGGCCGCCTTATTGCTAAAGTACGCTACCTGTCCACATCCCGAGAGGAGAGTCCTGGTGCTCTGTAATACAGACGCCAGTCTATCACAATCTAAACTGTACTTTGGTGCAAATCGCAACTCTTATATTAATTGTATTAGATTAAGTAAGATTCCCAAGTAACATTTTTTTCGGGTCTCGGTTGTAAACTTTACCTCAAGGTTTTAAAACAGTCATAAAAAGGTTAACGTTTTGCTATCTGGTCGTATTAAGTATTTCAGAAAGATTAGTAAGTCCTAAAACTAATTGACTATTATTACAACCTTGGAACCGCTGACAAGAGTTTAAATTAACGTTATTTTTACTTAGGTTTTAGGAGCATATAGTCCTAAGATCTTAAAGTTGTCGTAGACTCCTGATTCAGTTCTAGAAAAGCTATCATTATACTAAAGTGAGATCTAAAGGTTAATTTTTTAACTTATATACAGCTATAAAGTTATGGAATTTTAAAATCACCTGTAAGTCATTTCAAAAACATTTTAAAACCTGGGAGTCTCGGAAAAGCATTTATTCATGTCTAAAAACGGTTTTAAGTTATCATAAAGATACATCCAACAACATTTTAGAAGGTTATATTAACCTTACATTAAGGTTGGTGGTGCCCAAGGTAGACACCACCACGTCGGCGATTCACCGACACTATGATTCTTTGATTGCTGAATCCAAAAACAGATACAGATAATGTTTACCTTGTCTCCGTTCAGTCTGCGTATGTAGCCGGTGGACTTCCTGAGCTAGCTCGAAGGAAGTCGCGGCTCCTGAAGTTCTGCGGTGGATCCACCGGTGGAGACCGGAGCACTACAAATGCCTATTAGGCCACCACGGCTCACACACGCGACGATAATACTTTTGCACAACACCAAGCGGGCTTTCGCACCCCGATATTAGGTGCGCCGCGCAAAACACAATTTGTTAGTTATATTACATTTTATTCCGGCCCGGACATAACCTCTAACAATGTCATGACATTTCGACCCGACTCGACTGACATGTCACATGCGGCCGGCCGCCAAAAAGGCTCTCACTGCACAGACCACAATGCAGTGTTGCCACTCGCTCATCCTCGAGCGTAAACATCCCCCCGCTCCGGACAGTCCCGGACTGTCCGCCAAATCAGTCTAAGGGGAGGCGAGAAAGAGTAGCGACCGCGCGCTTCAAAACAGAATCCCCAACTAGGACCTCGGCAAACCTGGGCACACCATCAGACCCTAGAGTAAGTTGGACAATGCGTCCGCGACGCCAACGTAAGGGTGGCAGGTTTGGGTCCTTCACTAACACGAGGTCTCCAACCCTCGGTGGGTTTGTCTTATCTGACCACTTAACGCGCTGTTGCAAAATGTGTAAATATTCAAGGTGCCAGCAGCGCCAGAAGCTCTGGGTAAGCTGCTGGAGCAACTCAAACCGCAAAAGGCGTCCTGGATTGATATCTCTATACGGATACTCGGGCAGGGCGTTAAGTGGTCTGCCTATCAAGAAATGGCCCGGCGTGAGGGCCTGCAAATCGTTCGCGTCGGTAGACAACGGACATAACGGACGCGAGTTGAGAACCGCCTCAATCTTATGAAACACCGTCGCGAGTTCCTCAAACGTGAGAATAGTCTCCCCAATAACGCGGCGAAGGTGAGTCTTGGCGGCCTTTACAACAGATTCAAAAATCCCTCCCCAGTGAGGGCAAGACGGCGGGGAGTATCGCCATGTTACCCCCCTACGGGAGAGTGTGGATCCGATCTCAATATTATTTTTATCTAAAAATTCACAAACTTCTCTTATATGTCTATCAGTGCCCTTGAAGTTCGTCCCACAATCGGACCGAATTAGAGAAGGCAGTCCCCGGCGGGAGACAAATCTGCCTAACGCTGCTAAGAAAGCGTCCATGGTGAGCGCACTCACCACCTCCAAATGAACGGCTTTAGTGGCCAAACAAACAAACACACACAAGTAAGCCTTTTCAGTCTTAGCATTACGGAGTCGCGACGTTTTTATAGTGAACGGTCCCGCGAAATCAGTTCCAACTCCTAAGAAGGTCATCGATTCATTCACACGATCAGCAGGCAAATCACCCATTTGGGGCTGCATCGTCGCGGGGCGTAAACGATAGCAGGGCAGACAACGAAAGATAACAGATCGGATTATTTTTCGCGCTGACAAAATCCAAAACTCCCGTTGGAGGAGCGCGGTCAATGCATTACATCCGGCATGAGCATTCTTCACCTGGCGATCAATGATCAACAATCGCACCAATGGTCCATCCTTGGGGAGCAGCAGGGGATGACGTGATCTATAAGGCAAGTTAGCGTGCCTCAATCGGCCTCCTACACGCAACAATCCCTTATCATCCAGAAAGGGAGTCAAACGCACCAAGGGTCCCTTTAATTTGGATGTCCCGGTACGGAAAATCTTAAGTTCCGGTTCAAACGCTCTAGACTGGGTCATACGCACCCAATTCAAAAGAGCATCTTGGCGCTCCTGCGGAGAGAGGACCGGACACAAATCTTTGTCTTGAGGCCGTCGACAATTTCGAATAAATCTTCTTATCCAAGCGGTCACGCCGAGCAACTTGTCCAGAGAACTGTAGCGGTCTAATAAAAATTCTCGCTCTGGAGCCGCCATAGTCTCGACAGCGTGAACACGCAAGCCCGGATTTGGTACCTTCACCACAGCTGGTGTGGAAGGCCAAGACGGCTGTAACAACCATTCGGGACCCCACCACAGAGTGTGGTCAATAAGCTGAGGGGCTTCGCTGCCACGTGATGCACAGTCAGCAGGGTTTATTTCACCTGGCACGTGGCGCCAAATCAACGTGGCCTTCGAGGCCTGTATTTGGGATACCCGATTGGCCACAAATACTTCCAGGGAGTGGACGGAGTTCTTAATCCAACACAGGACAACCTGATTGTCGGACCAAGCAAAGAACAACTCAAAGTCCACACTACGTCCCAGGGTGTCAACAACGTGGTTCATCAAACGAACCAGAAGAGTAGCTCCAGACAATTCTAACTTCGGAATCGTTAATCGAGTCCGAAGTGGAGCAACCTTACTCTTAGCAATTAACAAGTGGAGCGTAACAGCTCCTCTATCATCGACCGTCCGGATATATACGACGGCTGCGTATCCACTCTCAGACGCGTCACAAAAGCCATGAAGGCTGGCCGTAAACCGTCCCTTAGGTAGTATATGTCTAGGGATACTAACACGGTTAATGTCAGGGAGAGACGACATGAAGGACTCCCAATCTCGCAGCAAACGGCCCGAGAGGGGCTCATCCCACGACACTTCGGCTGACCAAAGTTCCTGTAGAAAGCACTTCATCCAAAACACTACGGGACTAATCCATCCGTTTGGGTCAAAGGTACGAGCTACTGTAGATAAAACCAACCGTTTCGTCCAGACCTTGGGGCTTGGCAGCTCCAATCGATAGGTGAACGTGTCCTGGACAGGTCTGTATTGCACTCCCAAAACAGACAGTAAATCTGGAGTGTTGGCATTCTCAAAAATATGAGGCTCCTGCTGGTGGTCGTCTGGCAAGTCACACAAAAGCTGAGGTGAGTTGGACATCCACTTCCTCAGTTCATAACCACCAGCCCCGAGAAGAGCAATTAGTTCATCTCGCAAAATCAAGGCTTCCTCGACACTAGAGGAGCCCGTACAAATATCATCCACAAATGCATCCTCCTTGAGAACCAAGGATGCGCGAGGGTATCGTAACCGCTCACGTTCAGCGAGTTCCACAAGTGAGCGAATTGCCACAAAGGGGCTCGAACGCAAACCGTATGTATTGGTGTTCAGCTCGTAGACTAGCATGGGATCTCTGGGATCCTCCCTCCATAATATGAGCTGATATCGTCTATCGTCCGGGTGAATCACAGTCTGCCGAAACATCATCCGGATATCGGTCACAAAGACGACGGCATGGCGACGGAAGTTGGTCAATACATCGCCCACCTCGTGGTGCAACTTCGGTCCAGCATTCAGACATTGATTCAGCGAAACTCCGGTAGACGTAGGAGCTGACCCATCAAAAACAACGCGTATCTTCCCAGTAGAAGGTTTCAAAACCGCGTGGTGAGGAAGAAAATTATGTTCCTCGTTTCGCCAGTCCAGTCGCGAGACCGACATGTGCCCCAGTTGCTCATATTCTCGCATGAAGTCGACATACTTCTGTTTGAGGTCGGAGTTCCTACTCATACGACGCTCCATGGACAGCAGCCGCTTCTCGGTCAACGGCCGGGAGCTGCCAAGTGAGGGGCGAACTGACAAAAAGGGCAAACGAGTGATCAGCCGTCCCGAGTGAAGGCGACCTGTATTGTTCTGGTAGAACAACTCACACTCCTCTTCCAAGGGGTTCACTCGCTTCACGGTAGGGGGCTCTTCCACCTCCCAAAACCGTTGAAGGACATCCGATAAGGTGGAGCTAACAGTTATGTAACTGTCCACCGATGGAGATGGTGGGTTATGCCTAACTGGTCCCATCACTACAAACCCAAGCGATGTAGATAAGGCTACCAGCCCACCCGTCTGTAACTCTCTCCTCTTCCCACAATACACGCGGCCTAGAACATCGGCACCGAGCAATAAGTGAATCGGACCGGTTCGGTGGAAGGAAGGGTCAGCCAAGGTCAATCCTGATGTCGCATCAACGACAGCGCGCGAAACGTGCTGTTGCGGAAGCTGACCAACAACCTTCTCATAAACAATCGCGGTAGTGCCAATTATGGGCGCTGAAGAGAAGTGGGGGGAGAAGGAGAACAAAACCTGACCGATCGGATCCGGGATCCGCAGGTCTCCGATTCCTCGTACCAATTCAAGGTACGGAGATGTGTTCAAACTCAACTGCCGGACCAGCCAGCTGGAGGCAATGCAACCCTGAGCTCCAGTATCCAAAAGGGCGCGAACTAAAACAAAGGTGCCCCTCGGGCCCCACACCTGTACGCAGGCTGTTGGTAACAGCACCTGCTCCTGTGGGGGGGTTGCAGCCGACAGTTGGTTTAATGAAAATCCTCCCGCATTCCCCGCAACGGGGGGAAGGGGGGTCCAAAGAAAAATGCGTGCGCGGCGGAGGAATAGGGCGCTCAAGGCGCTCGAGCGGGTCCCAATCCGGCACGTACTGGCCCCGATCAAAGCGGCATCGGGGGGCCGGGCGGTGCCCATGATGGGCGAAAGTTGGGGGAGCCCGTGACAAACGGGGTCTCTCCATCAGAGGGGGAGAGAAGCGTATCGGCTCCCGGCGTGGCTCCCTAATAACCGCGGCCCAATCCCGCGGTGGCGCCTCAGAAGCGGCGCGTCGATCCCCCCCGCCCGTAGGGGGGGTGGAGCGCCCAATCCTCTCACGGGAGGGGGGGCGCCTGTCCAATCTCCGCGGAGGGGTGGCACGCCCCTCCGATCTCCTCGGAGATGTGGGTGACCTACGAGGGCCCCCGCCCGTGTGCGAGTTCCTCTCTCTCACCACCTCACGAGTGTCTTTATTATTAAAGCACAAGAGGGGGTGATGGGCCCCTCCACAACAGTAGCAATCTCGTGGGTGGGGGCAAGCCGATGCCATATGAGCCCCCAGGCAGCGGTAGCACCAATTCCGCTGCTTGGCCATATTCCTACGCCCCTCGGTGCGTAGGCCAACAAATTTGGGACAGGCCGGCAAACGATGGCCATCCCGCTTGCAACACTTGCAAGGCATCGGCCTCTCCCCATGTGGAGAGTTCTGCCGCACTGCAGTATACTGCTTGTACGGGCGGCGCTCTCTCCGTGGCGCTGCCCGGGTCGCCTCATAGCGGCCTGTACTCGGTCCCAGTATAGGAACCAGATCCAAGTGGTCGGTCATCCGACACTCATCCTCCAAAAATCTGAGGAGATCCGAGAAGGGGGGGGAGGTACGAGGCACTATTGCCCCCATACCTTTGTTCAAAGCGCCCCTTCATCTCCATGGGAAGCTTATCGAGGATGAGGTGGAGCAAAATAAAGGACCACTGGTCCACCGGTAGATCAAGTCGTTTGAGCGCATTAATAGCGCTTAGCAGCGGGTTCAAAATCTCCTTCCTCAATGAGGAGACCCGCGATACTCGTGGCAGCCCTAAAATGGCAGCCACATGTGTGTCCGCTAGCAAGCGAACATTCTGATACCGGGCGGTCAACAACGCCCTTGCAATCTCATAACTGTCATCGTTGACAGGTAGATGCTGGACAAGCACACCAGCCTCTCCACGTAAGGCAGAGAGCAAATAGGCCAATTTCTGGCTAGGGAACAGGTCGTCCCTCGAGTGAACCAGGCTATCAAAGAGGTTAATGAACCCCATCCAAGAAGCCAGGTTCCCATCAAAGGTTGGGATGTCTAAAGTGGGCAGTCTGCCCAGCAAGCCGGCCGGGGTAGGCTTGACCTCCCCGGACGTGCACGACTCACCCCTCCAGGCGAATAGGATAGCCTGAGCCTTGTTTATGATCACATCCGCCTGTTCAAAACATTGATCATAATCGGCATTAAATTGCTCGACTGCTCGCAACTCAGCGGCACCCTCGGCTGGGTGGTCGAGCAAATATTGTTGATGAACAACAAAAAGCTGCTCCAATTCCTTCAAGCGAGCAGGTACTCCCTCATGCCGAATTAATAAGGCCTGTTCTCGGTCTGGTCGGTCTACCAAAGCGACGGCACTAGCAAACCATCTCAAAATCTTTTGTGCACCCGCGCGGGCACCACTAAGCGGGCTGACTGGCGGGACCATTTTGCACCAAAATTAATATACACTATAATAATACACGGACAAACAGACCGACAACCGCAGACAATAAAACAGATCGGGAGGAACTTCAAAGGCAGAACAAAATATATAAACAAACCAAAATCAAGTGTAAATGCTAGAACTTAACTAGAACAACAAGGGCATTTAACAACAGAATTTTTCAAACAAATTAAATTCAAGTATTAAGTCAATAACTTAACAAACATAATATTCAAAGGCAAACAAAACAAAATCAAATGTAAATGCTAAAACTTAACACAGCAAAATAGTGTATTACAACAACAGCAAAGTCATTTAGCAGCAAAATCTTTTAAACAAATTAAATTCAAGTATAAGTTTACAACTTAACAAACAAAATATTCAAGGGCAAAACAAAGATATGAAAAAACAAACCAAAATCAAATATAGGTAAATGCTAGAACTTAACTAGAACAACAAAGGCATTTAACCACAATTTTTCATATACAATGACAATGACAACTAGTTAGGGAGATCGGTCCACAAATGAGATGGTAGTCGGTTTAAAATCAGCAATCAAAAACCAATTAATATGTATTGCCCATTTGGACAACCAACAAGATTACAATATTAATTGTACAATACTAATCAACCACTCAAATCTAAAAACCACGCTCTGCTACCAAAAGATGGTGGTGCCCAAGGTAGACACCACCACGTCGGCGATTCACCGACACTATGATTCTTTGATTGCTGAATCCAAAAACCGATACAGATAATGTTTACCTTGTCTCCGTTCAGTCTGCGTATGTAGCCGGTGGACTTCCTGAGCTAGCTCGAAGGAAGTCGCGGCTCCTGAAGTTCTGCGGTGGATCCACCGGTGGAGACCGGAGCACTACAAATGCCTATTAGGCCACCACGGCTCACACACGCGACGATAATACTTTTGCACAACACCAAGCGGGCTTTCGCACCCCGATATTAGGTGCGCCGCGCAAAACACAATTTGTTAGTTATATTACATTTTATTCCGGCCCGGACATAACCTCTAACAATGTCATGACATTTCGACCCGACTCGACTGACATGTCACATGCGGCCGGCCGCCAAAAAGGCTCTCACTGCACAGACCACAATGAAGTGTTGCCACTCGCTCATCCTCGAGCGTAAACAAAGGTATTATGATTTAAACTATAGGTTTTGCTGTAGCTCTCAGGAAGGTTCTAAAACGTGGGCCCTTTTTGCACTCAGGGGGTTATTATAAGGTTAATATAACATTATTGAGTCTATTAAGACTTAGTAGCAGATATCCATATATAGGTTCTAGAACCTTTTCAAAACCATTCTAGAACCTAAAATGTTACTTGGGTTGTCGAGAAAATAAAGAGATTTTATTATTATTGTTAAGTACATGTTAAGGAAAAAAAACAGAAAATCGTTAACATGTGCATAGTTAGGTTAAATACTTAGATAAATTTGTACGGAACCCTCTATGCGCGAGTCCATGGACTCGGCCGGTTTTTAGTTTGTTTATCATTTATAAATAGTATGTCTTTCAGACAATTAACACAAATGTTGAGTCACTTCATAATTGGCTCGCCTAATAGAGCGTGCCAAAAAATATAAAGGCCAGCGTGAGAAAAAAATACCCGAGTTAACAATATTTTTCTTTGCGGTGAGTTGAAAATGTAGATTAATAACATTATTAACAGGTTAGCTTTATTAAGGTTGTAATTCTTAAGTATTTATTTTAATTTTCAGGCGGGCGGCGTGAAATGTATAGTATTTTTCTCAGGGATAAAGCAGTCTTAGTCTTGGGTGACCTTAAATCCCTCGCTGCACTTTGAATGTTAGCCGGCATGAAGAGCCACATGACGGTATCGTTAACATCATATAGAACTTACGGCGCTAATGCTCGAGTGAAATCACTTTAGGCGAACTGTCAGTCTGACGTTCGATAATAGGCTAGATGACAAAAAAAAATTTTTTGCTTTAATAGAAGCTCATTCATATAATAAGCAGAAAGAAACAATCGGTCTTCGAATAACTATAAAAACAACCAAGATATAAGGTATTAAAGATTTTTCTCCGTCTCTTTCTAGCAAAACGGCAATTTACAAGGAGTTTATATGGCCGTACTCAACAATGACGTCACGGTTGATGTCGGATCTCTCTGTCTAATCGCCTTCAAATTAACAACTTAAAATGCTTGTATCTAATGTATTGCTAAGCCGATTTTAATTCTAATTTCACAGGTCTGCATCTTTTTCCACGGTATTTTAATATTTAATGACGAGACGTAAAAATTAGAATTCAGTCATCATCCCAATTGTGTTTTCGGTTCAAAATGAATGTACCTGTTCTTCCGGACCGAAATCGGGGACTCTAGTTTGAAGGCTCTCGCTGCGCTCAACACACTCGTTGCGCTCGACAGTTAACCATAGAGTTCTTTGTTACGCTCGCAATTCAAGTCTACCCCTGTGGCAAAATGGCGCGATTAAATATTTGTTCTAAATTTTGTAAGTATGGTTCAAATCTTCGCCTATCCAAATTGAACGAATATTCTAGGTACTACTAGTGCTATTAAAATTTGGTGCCTTACGGAATTTTGTGCATGAAGTATATGTTATACGGTTTCTATCAAAAGTTACGTACTTTTGGTGTTCCAAATACGCAGGTGCAGTATTTGATCAGGTGCGAAAACTATAATTAAATTGAGTCTTGTTCTTCTGAGAGCTGAGAACCTCGCATTCAATTTGTTTGCAGATGTTGAACGGCGATGGAACTTTTAGCATCGTTTTTTACACATGAGCAGTTTTAGTTTCTATATATTTCCTCACTGCTACTTCAGAACTGCCGTGTTCCGGTTGCTGTGTTCCGGTTTGAAGGCAAGACAGGCAGTGAAATTTCTCGGTACTGTGACTTGACATCGTATGTCAAAAAGTGGCAACGTATGTACATTGGCATCATGGGCGCGTGCAGGCGGGTGCGAGAGGGTGCACTTGTACCTCTCTGTCAGGAAGGAAAATACATAGAAAAAATTACATTTTTTTTACCCGACTACA
This sequence comes from Schoenobius gigantellus, assembly GCA_963935595.1. Taxonomy (NCBI): domain Eukaryota; kingdom Metazoa; phylum Arthropoda; class Insecta; order Lepidoptera; family Crambidae; genus Schoenobius; species Schoenobius gigantellus. The sequence goes on along the minus strand of OZ012555.1, from coordinate 3,829,643 downwards.
CCAGCGGGAGGGTAATGTTTTTCCAGTGTATGTATGTAAGACCATTTCGTTAGCACGCGGCACGCGCTATAGCCCAAAGGGCTCGACGCATTTCAGCATTGGACGTGTCGTCGTTAGATTCGTGAAGACCGTGGGAGTGACATAGGCTTCTAATTCTTATTTAATTAGTGCTAATTGATCGTACAGTGCTAATTGAGCGTCGGTGGCGCAGTGGACTCGGCACTTGCCTTCCAATCGGGGGGTCGGGGTTCGAGACCCGCCATGTACCAATGTGTTTTTCGTTTCGAATTTCATATGTACATTTGTCTGACGCTCCTACGGTGAAGGAAAACATCGTGAGGCAACCTGCATACATCTGCGAAGAAATTCAATGATGTATGTGAAGTCGACCAATCCGCACTGGGCCAGCGTGGTTGACTAAGGCCTAATCACCCTAATATAGGGTAGGCTCGAGCCCCTCGGTGGGGACGCGTGTATGGGCTGTGATGACGATCGTACAGGGTAAAAACTAGTGTCGTTCGTCAAGTCAAGTCAAGTCCAAATATTCAGAATGATAATCCTGAACACTATGTTCAGAATTATCATTCTGAATATTTAGAATTAATATCGTTGTTGATATTTTTTATTATTTTACTTCATTCTTTTTGTATTTGTTTGGATAAAACTAAACGCAGATTGTTAGCATGCTTAAACAAAACGCAAAACGTTGCTTTGACGTTTGCGAAAATTGTACCGTTAGAGACACATTTCAAATTCAAACGAATTACGGATCCGACTCGAATTCACGTTACATTTATAGAATTAATATAATATTAAATTCACTGTACCTTGTTGTTTCTTTACGTTAACTATAGTACTTAAACTTCAAGTTTGATTGTAAATCTTGAATAGACCAGTTACTTATGTTATACAGTCCACTGCCCCTTACGAAAATTCCCTCATGCATAGGTGCACATAGGCAGATAGCATTTTCGTGAGAAAACAAAAAAGTAATAATAGCAACCATAGACTAGAATAGCTACTAAAGGCGCGTTCCACTACGCGTTTACAGTTGCATTTAAACAGGACCTGATCATTCTGAACGCTTAGTAGAATCACGTAGAATGCACCTTAAGTGTGTCAGTTTCCATGAGCGAAATATATCTTATCAAATATCCCCGCGATTTGAATTTGATATTGCATTTATCATACTATACATTTTATATTGGTTAAATTAATAGTATGTGTAGGTGCAGATACACGTCCCTGAAAATAATCCAGGCGGCGGCGCCCATGATTGGCATCCTTGTGCGCGTTGTAGATCAAGTCTTACACGAACCACATTCGTTTGCCAACTTAGTTGTATAAAAAACTAACCAACTGTTAGTTTTTTATGCGATGGCAAAAAGTTATTCTTCGATTTGTCGCAAGTGAAGCTGCCGGTAGTTTCATAAGAAGAGATAATAATAGCGCAACCTTATTACTATTCCGCCGGAACAGATCCAAATGCGAAAAGGATGTAGGAAGGGACCCTTATTACTCATAACTTGTCCGCCACCAATCATTGAAGAAATGGCACCAATTTTGTCTATTCCCAAAATAAATATACAGTATGTAAAGGAACACCGAAATAATATTTAAGGGTATGTATCCATCAGAAGTGGAGATCCTGTAGGGAAAACATTGGGGCTAATAAAGCTATTTTTCGATCCTATCGACAGCCCTACATCGCGAACCTTGTCTATGATTCAGTGTTTGCTTACATTTCTTTGTCGGGGTTCGTAAGAGCCCGGTGGCCTAGTGGGTAAAGCGTCAACACGGTTCGTTCAAGACTAGGGTTGGATTCCCGCCCGAGACGAAGTTTTTTCTTGTATTGATTTATATTTTGATGCGCTCAATAGATCGAGACGGTATTTCACTCCAGCGCACCACCTGCAGCTTAAAAAGGCGCAGGTTCGGCCTCATATGGAATACTGTTGTTATCTTTGGGTAGGGGCACCCCACGGAGTACTTAACCTGGTTATGTACTCCGTGGGGCACCCCAATACCAGCTTCACCCACTGGACCGCATTTAACGGAGAGCTACTCGATTCGTCAATTGCCAGGAAAGTATAGATGTCGCCTCACTATGCATCTTCTATCGCATATATTACGGGAAATGCTCCGAAGAATTATTCGGACTCATACCTGCCGCCTCTTTCCGCCATCGTTCCACGCGACAAAAAATCTATGCCCATCATTTAGATGGTTGGCAGTCCACAACTGTGCGTTTTTCTCGAAGTTTCCTGGCTCGCACAGACAAACTTTGGAATGAATTGTCGCCTGCGGTATTTCCGGACCGATATGACCTTCAAACTTTCAAGAAAAGAGCTTATTTCCCACATTAAAGGCCGGCAACGCACTTGCAACTCCTTTGGGGTTGCGGGTGTCCATGGGCGACGGTAATCACTTACCATCAGGTGATACGTTTGCTCGTTTGCCCCCTATACCATAAAAAAGGGTTCGACATACTTATCCAACTTTGTACACATTTACGCTTTTTAGATTTTTTCCATAACATGTTTTTGTTCTATTATAAGACTCTTCCTCTCGGGGTTTGATTCCCTTGTGAAATCGCAAATGGTAATGAGTTAATGAGGTAGATGCTCATCTGAAGTGGGATGTCCACATTGCTCTGGTAGCAAATAGAGTACGAAAATTAATTTTTACTTTCAAACTGCTGCGGGAAATAGCTGATAAACAGTTGCTGTTAAAAGTTTATAAAGCTTTGTGTGAGTGTGTCATTAGTTATTGTATCGGTTGTTGGGGAGGCGCAGCTAAATCGCACATGTTAGTGATTGAGCGAGCACAAAGAGCTGTGTTAAAGGTGTTACTACGGCTACCAATTAGATACCCCACAATACAAGTATACGAGCTGGCACAAGTATTAACAGTTAGAAAACAATTTATTTTTAAAATCCTTTCTGAGTATCAAAAAAATGTACCGAGCTCAATTAGGGACGGAAAAAGGATAGTTCGATGTTTTGTTCCAATAACCAAAACCAAATTTGCTCAAAGACACAGTGATTACTTGGCCCCTAAATTATATAACTATGTTCAATATCAAAATAACAAAACTAAACTGGAAAACCTCAATAGAAATAGTTACAAAAAGTTTTTACTTTCTTTTCTGGATAAAACTAATGTAGAAGAACTTGAGAGGCAGGTTAAATCAGTCTGGTGATTGGTGGATATTCAAATGTACCGAGATTGCATATCAGTCAAGCATACTGTGATTCTTACATACAAGTATACAACCTTACACACACACACACACACATACGCACACTCACACATACACACATGCAAACACACACACACACACGCGCACTCAAATCCAGCAAACACAGGCATACATACACAAAAACACACACAAACACAGGCACACATTCAGCACACACAATATACAACACACACTGGCACACTCGTGATAGTTTATTGTATCTAGTTAGTATAAATGTATAAAGCTTGCTTGTGTCAAGTAGGAATTATTTGTAAGTTTTATATTTGTATATGGGGTGGAGAGTCTGGTGTTCTGTAACACAGGCTTGTCCTAGTATAGACGCCAGTCTTTCCACAGTATGTGGAAAGAAAATAAATTATTTTATTTTTTATTTTTTTTTTAATTGTAAGGGGGGTGTTTTTACGGAAGAATTATTTAGTTAACAACAAAAATACTATTTTTGAAACTGCTCCCTTACTTCCGAATTTTTATTTATATCTATGAACTACCTTTCTTACAGCTACCAACTTGTTATAGTATACGCACGCTTGCTCGTACCTAATCGTAAAGATTGTCTTTAACGACATCATCGACACACTAACCACATTGTTCTGTTTATACATCTTATAATACTGGCGTGATAATTATATGGCCCGCAAAATTTATATTCGGATACTGCGGCTTTGCTGTTGCGTATCTCAAATGTTACTATATTTAGTTAACTTCTCAGTATTTGATCAAAGAGATATTTTTAATTTTCAGATCGTGTTGCTTTATTCTTTACACTGTTGTGTTTAGTGTTATTAATTATCCAAGACAGTGACGCGTTTAACTTGACTAATATTGTGAGTATAAAGTATTGGGGATTTAAACTGAATCTGAATGAGCACCAGTCCTGACGTATATGAAGTAGTGACATTAAAGATCTCATGCTTTTGTGTAATGCGCACTGCGATATATAGACGAAAAAATTTAATGCGATGTAAAAATGTTTTATTTTAAAAATGTAATAAATGGAATTATAACATCCAGTTATTTTATTTTTTATTTAAGATTTTTACCACCAGGAATTGTTTTTTGCTCATATTTTAAAAAAATCATGACCAACCAAATAAAAAACTGACTTACTTAACCGACCGACAGATGTTTGAACCTATCGTAACTATTTAGTAATCTGTGCTATCGATCTTGAGCCCTACGGTAAAATACAACCTTGTGTGTCAAAATATGAGACTCCATCGAAAACGTATCTGTCTAAATTGTCTGATATGTAAATTTCAGCATGTTTTCCGTAATCTGATACTATCCTTGTCAGATCTCGTGGAATACCCAATGCTTATAAGGCTTTGGCCAATTCATTGAAGGGATTTGTTTATAAGGGTTATGCGAAACAGAAACTACATAATATAAACTCCTCAACATTAACGATTTTCCGCTGTAATGGTATTTGCTTCGTATTTGGCAAATTGTTGTTATGTTTTAAGCATCGATTTGATGATATTTTCGATATGAGATATATAAAAACGCGATCTTCATAAGTAAATTCCTTTTAACTTCGTTTCCGTCTGTAGTTCTATTTTTTTTATTGCAACTAAGTTGACAAATAAGCAAACTACCCACCTGATGATAAGTGGTAACAGTCGCTTATAATACATGTGGCTCTTGTGAGATTCGCAGCAAAACTGCAACCCCCACAAGCACCACAGTGTATGTTGCCAACTTGTGACCCAGGTAATTTCACTGTTATCTTACCCTTCAAACCAGAACACAGCAATGCAAGCACTGCTGCTTTGCGGCAGAAATAGGTAAGACCGAGGAGCCCAAGCAGACGACCATGGTACAAAGTTTCTCTCCGGTAAACGGTATCAGTCTGTAAATACCCTTTTCCCAGGAACGCGTAGAGATTTCTAACTGAATTTTATGTCATTTACTCGAATAATACAACGCATGTAGGTAGCCTTTAGGATAAATTTATATATAAGTTTAAGATATTTTCAATTTAACAAAATGTATACATTACTCGTATTTCAATAAACATAATACGCCAAACTACCAAGAAGTTTGTCGACGAAACGCTCCAATTTTCACTTAAACTACATATCATAAATTATTTGCATAAGAACTTAATGCGTGAACAATATATTTTTTATACATAATGCCTTAGGTAACTATACTTAGTTACCTAAATTGTTTGTACTACATAGTTAGCTCTTCATCTGAGATCCCTTTTTAATATTTTCTCTTTTTGTGTGTGATGTTATGAGGTAAAAAAGTGTTTATTTATTTATCTATTCTAGATATATAAAATATAATGTAACTTGTAAGAAATTTAGCTCAATATCTCGAAATTTTACACAGGACCACGTAAGAACGACTTCAATTTAAAGTTTGTGAAACTTTTGCTTCCAGTTTATGGCTCAGACCACATAATAAATTGTACCCGTGCTGCAGTAAACGGCTGTTCATCCAATTCGATGTAGACTAACTTAAATTATAAAAATAATACCTATATACAATGATATTAATTGACTCTCCACCGAAAAAAGTTGTCAAATTTTGTTGACAACATGTGTTGTCAACACGTGATGTCTACAAAAGTTAATCGAAAGCCGAGTCTCCACCGAAATAAATTGTTATTATGTACACTCTCACAGGTATGACCAGCCGGCCTATTATGGATCTTTCATCGTATGACATGGTTAAATTAGCGTTTCCCTTGATATCATTAGGGCTTCTTTCACTTGAAAATATTTTATTCACTAAAAAGTTAAAAATAAAAAATATTTTACAAAAAATAAAAACCGACTTCAAAAACACTGAAAAGTTAAAAATAATATAAGAATAGGTACAGACAACATCACACTTCTATATTGAAGTCTGTGACAAATTTTAATACTTTCTAGGAGATGATCGTTTGGCACCGACTTCAATATAGAAGTGTGATGTTGTCCGTACCTATTCTTATATTAATTTAATTCATTAGTGTATTATCATTTGAAAACCATGAGATCGGTAATAGGCCTGCTGGTGTGTAGCTGGCCGGGCAGTCCCAGGGTAGTGTGGAGAATTGGGGTTGCCCAGATTTCGGATCACCCTGACTATGGACAAGATGAATATCGAGGTTGGTTTTTAATGGGTCTACACATGCCTTTCGGCTAGTCATCGCCAGGTACGGTGCGCTACAGCATTCCACCTCATCCAAAAACGGCCCAAAAAGGTGGCAACTGTGTATGTAGGTATCACTACAGCTCATATAATTATGTCCCCACCGAGGGGCTCGAGTCTACCCTAAGTGTTTTGGGCCTTAATCAACCACGTAGACCCAGTGCGGTTTGGTTGACTTCACACACATTTGAATTTCTTCGCAGATACGCAGGCTGTCGCACGATGTTTTCCTTCACCGTAGGAGCGTCGGTCAAATGTGTACATACATATGAAATTCGAAAAACGAAAAACACATTGGTTCCGATTTCATGGCAAGATCGAAGCCTGGACCCCTTCCGATTAGAAGGCCAGTGCCGAATCCACAGCGCCACCGACGCTCTCTAAGTATCGCCTTTTTTCGGTTGGTGTGTAGGCATATGACAAACCTATCTATATACCGGGTGTAACTGAACACCCCAATAACATTTAAGGGGCATATAAGTTAGATACTAAATGGACCTTCGGTGCTTGTCTGAGACCTAGTACCCCAATACTTTCAGAGTTATTTGATTTCAAACTGAAAGCAAAAACTTTCAAGTGACAACCATAATCAGCTCTTAACACAAAATAAATTTAAACACAAAATGACACGTGACAGACGTGAGCGTAGTATTCCTCGTACGCTTACGTAGGGTTTTCGGCACTTAATACCAAAAAATAATTTATTTAGTTTGTATGACGTGAGCGTAGTATTCTTCGTACGCTAACGTAGGGCTGTCGGCACTTAATACCAAAAAATTATTTATTTAGTTTGTATGGGAAAAAAAAGTAGGTTTGTTAGCCCTAATATTTTTCCTACAGAATCTCTACTTCTGATGGATACATACCCTTAAATGTTATTGGGGTGTTCAGTTACACCCTGTATATCTCTATATTTATTATATAAAAGGAAGAAGTTCGTATCTATAGACACACGCACAGCCGTAACCGCTATTGGTAGAAACGTGAAATTTGGACAGTTGTTTTAATTCAAAATGTGGACGCACACTAAGAAGGGATTTAAAAAAAATTACCCTAAAGGGATGAATGAAACAGGGGTTGCAAGTTTGTATGGAAAAATCTTTAAATTAGCAACGATTTTGATAAAACTTGAGATTCATGCTCTTAAAAATACATATTTAATTAAACACGTGTTTCATGGCTTATTGGAATTCACCCTCTTACGGTGCAAAATAGGGGTTGAAAGTTTCTATGGAAAATATTTAAAATCTGTTCCAATTTCAATGAAATTTATTATGCGAGCTGTTATTTTTCCTACGGGAAAATATAAAATTCCTACGGGAATACAATAATAACGCGGGCGAAGCCGCTAGCGGAAAGCTAGTCTATAATAAAAGATAATTGCCTATTTGGGTCCTGTTTCTCGATACTACATAAGCGGAATAAAATGGAAAATGCAAGTGGATTGGAAGTTTTACACAACGAACTTCGGGGATTCTGTATCAAGTGTGGTGGAAAATCCCTTAAATTGGCAAAAGCAGACGAGACGCCCTTGAGACGAGTCTGAGACTGGATGACGTAATGTCTTATTTGATGTTGAATAACCACCAATATATAATACTATCTTGCTCTATTTTCCTTTTACTCTAGTGTAGTCAAAGCAACGGACGACGTAGCCGACCTTTTGATAGCGTTGACAGGCGTTGACATACAAGTTTGACAGGTGAAAGAGACCGTGAATTCGAGTACATTTGATCTTATATCTAATCTTCTATCTATCTTCTAATATATAAAATTCTCGTGTCACAGTGTTTGTAACCAAACTCCTCCGAAACGGCCTGACCGATCTTTATGAAATTTATATGTTCGGAAGGTCTGAGAATAGGTCGTAGGCTTTTTTATACCCCTGGGTTATAAAGGTGCCTCTCTCTAGATTTTTTTAACTTTATTATGGCAAAAAGTAGTTCGCGGGCACAGCTAGTTTAATATAAATTACAGATTGATATCTCTACGCGTTCCTCAGAAAAGGGTCCTGAGATACATACGGACAGACAGACAGACTTACGGACGAATAGACGGACAACGAAGGGAGCCCATAAGGGTTCTGTTTATTCCTTTCGAGGTACTAAACCCTAAAAAATTATTAAAATATGTAATCTAGGTAGTATAAATGGTATGATATGCTTAATGGTATTTTCACTATTTTCATTTGCCATAATGATCCTCGGTTATAATATTCATTTACACTAAGTACTGTCATTTATACTAACAACGCATGACAACAATTTATTAGCCATAACTCTCATTTGCCATAAAATTAGGTGCCGTAATAACAAATGTCACAATGATTAGTTTCTATAAGTACCATTTCACATAATTGACACTTGACATAATATACATTTCTCATACATAGGTAGGAAATTTTTTCATGTTGTGTGTTTTCCTGTAAAGAAAACCTAATAATGAGTTAGGTTAGGTTAGGTTTTTGATCACACGCAGGCAGCGGTGCAACCGAAGCTACCGATTGCTTGTTTTCTGGCTGTATTCTTGCTTGCTTGCATGCTGAATGCTTGCTTGCATGTTGCATGGTGCTTGCTTTTTTGATGTTGTAAATGAATATTATGGCAAGTAAATTTTATAGATAATAATATTATTGGAAATGATATTTATGGCAAATAAAATTATTGATTATAATTATTATGGCACTTGATTGGTTATGACCAATGAAATTAGTGCAAATAAGATTATGTAATTTGATAATTATGGCAAATGAAACGTTATTTCTAATGAAATTGTGGCAAACAAAATTATTGCATTTAAAATTTGGGAAAACATTAGTAAACCGTAAATTTTATAGATAATAATATTATTGGAAATGATATCTATGGCAAATAAAATTATTGATTATAAATATTATGGCACTTGATTGGTTATGGCCAATGAAATTAGTGCAAATAAGATTATGTAATTTGATAATTATGGCAAATGAAACGTTATTTCTAATGAAATTATGGCAAACATAATTATTGCATTTAAAATTTGGGAAAACATTAGTAAACCGGAACCGGTATAAAACCCTAAAAATGAACACGATAAGCTAGTTCTCACTTTTTTAATTTGTGGTTGAGAATTTATAAAGTAAATCTTAAATTCTAATAACTATTCTTAGAAATGAACACGTCATTCTAGTTCCCGCTTTTTACATTTGTAGTTGTGAATTTATAAATTATAACTTAAATTTTTATAGCTATTCTTTAGTTTATTGAACGTTTTATCGTCAAGCATCAAACACCCATTCATTAATGTTCACAAATTTTCACATTTATAATATAAATTCAGGTACAGTAATTTATTAAAGATTCATTTTTGAGTTTGCGAAACAAAAACTCCCAACGAATCGGTTTCAGTATTCTGAAACAAATAACAGTTAATCTTTACAGCTTCACGGGCAGTGTGGCACGTTCAGATAAATATAAAGGTGTTCGTAATCCCGTATTTGTAGGACCCCGGATCCCGGTGCCATGACAATATTTTTTATTTTTTTATTTATTTAAACTTCCAGTACAATTTGTGTACAGAGGCGGACTTAATGCCAAAGGCATTATCTGCCAGTCAACCTTTGGGTGGCGCAGAGAAAAGGAAGTAGATGTAGTACTTTAATCGTAAAAACAACTGGATAATGGTATATATATAATGCTATATACATAATATACTAATACATAAATATTATAAATAAAATAAACTAATATATATGTGCCTACTATTAATTTACAAAACTATAAAACGAAAATGACATTCGAAATGATATTTCGAAGATAATATGCATATCCTTAATCAACAGGAGTAAAAAGATTCTCATGGTACAGCTTTCGTAATTTCTTTTTAAAACTTAGTTTGCTTGATGACTTTCTGACGTCAAGTGGGAGAACATTCCATAACAGGATTGACTGGATTAAGAAAGAAGAGTGTATGATATCAGATTTGTGGGCGGGGCATTTGAGGAGACCATTAAAGGTAGAACGAAGGGATCTATCATGTGAGGAACATAGGAACTCAAAACTATTGTTAAGATAACTGGGCTTGTTGGGACTATTAAGTAATGAATGGAGTGTAGTCAAAGTTCTCATGTGCCGACGTTGCCGTATAGACAACCATTTCAAACGCAGCCGATGTTCAGAAACATGATCAAACTTTTTTAAATTATAAACGAATCGAATGCAGTTATTTAGAAGTCGGTCAAGTTTATTGAGTAGATCTACATTCAGGTCGAGATAGCACACATCACCATAGTCAATTATGGGAAATATCGAAGTCTGTACAAGCATTTTCTTAGTCTCTGAATATTTCTATTTGGGAATGTAAGCATTATGGAAGAACGATAAGCTGATTGGATATTTGCATTATTACTGTTCGCCTTTACCCTTAGAGCATTCATACGGGAGACGGCAAGGCTGGGCGAGCCCCTCTGCCAATTTACGCTGACCATATGACCATACACGTTATATAAAACTAGTTGACGCGCGGCCGCTGCCATTTGGTGTCGTTTTCGTGTCGCACTAAGAGCTCCAAAAAAATGGTTAATTGTGCAGTTTCCTCTTGCAAAAGGTGATCCAGCTACTCAAATCTTCGAGATTATGGCGTTTCCTATCACATTTAAGTATAAAATATACATTACCGTGTTTCATTTGTTTACAATTTTGAAGTATTTTTTATGCCGTTACGATAGAAAAATACAATGGTACGATGGTAGCTCAACACAATACACGGGCATTATATTATCTGTGACGCGGGCATTATTGCTTAGTGCTGGGATAACGTGAGTGAATGATGCTGATTCATATTTTTATTTATCATTCATTCACTGCGGAGTTTGTTTAACCATATATAAGATTAAAATAGAAATTCACGTGTAATATAATAGAACAAAAAATATGAAGAAAATATTATATTATTACCTATTATATTGCTCAACTTTGCTTTGTAGTTTAAGAAATCTTTTTCTATACAATATACTTTTTTTCTTTATTTAATGGCCGTTGGTGGTGCCCCAAGTAGACTCCACCACGTCGGCGTTTCACCGACTTGTATTGCTGAATTTTATTCTCCGAATACCAGCTCTTGGAAAATTGGTATTACTTACCTTGGTTCCAATTGTCTCCGTCCGTCTCCTCCGTAGCCGGTGGACTTCCTGAGCTAGCTCGAAGGAAGTCGCGGCTCCTGAAGTTCTGCAGTGGATCCACCGGTGGAGACCGGAGCACTACAAAGGCCTATTAGGCCACCACGACTCACACACGCGATTAGAACACAAAGCGGGCACTCTTTTGCACAACACAAAGCGGGCTTTCGCACCCCGGTATTAGGTGCGCCGCGCAAATCACTATAATGCTTAATTATTGTGTATTATATTTTATGGATGCCCGGACATCATCCTAACCTAATTCAATGTCATGACATTTCGACTCGACTCAACTGACATATCACATGCGGCCGGCCGCCAAAAAAGCTGTCACTGCACAGACTAGAATGCAGTGCCGCCACTCGCTCTTCCTCGAGCGTGAACATCCCCCCGCTCCGGACAGTCCCGGACTGTCCGCCAAATCAGTCTAAGGGGAGGCGAGAAAGAGTAGCGACCGCGCGCTTCAAAACAGAATCCCCAACTAGGACCTCGGCAAACCTGGGCACACCATCAGACCCTAGAGTAAGTTGGACAATGCGTCCGCGACGCCAACGTAAGGGTGGCAGGTTTGGGTCCTTCACTAACACGAGGTCTCCAACCCTCGGTGGGTTTGTCTTATCTGACCACTTAACGCGCTGTTGCAAAATGTGTAAATATTCAAGGTGCCAGCGGCGCCAGAAACTCTGGGTAAGCTGCTGGAGCAACTCAAACCGCGAAAGGCGTCCGGGATTGATATCTCTATAAGGATACTCGGGCAGGGCGTTAAGTGGTCTGCCTATCAAGAAATGGCCCGGCGTGAGGGCCTGCAAATCGTTCGCGTCGGTAGACAACGGACATAACGGACGCGAGTTGAGAACCGCCTCAATCTTATGAAACACCGTCGAGAGTTCCTCAAACGTGAGAATAGTCTCCCCAATAACGCGGCGAAGGTGAGTCTTGGCGGCCTTTACAACAGATTCAAAAATCCCTCCCCAGTGAGGGCAAGACGGCGGGGAGTATCGCCATGTTACCCCCCTACGGGAGAGTGTGGATCCGATCTCAATATTATTTTTATCTAAAAATTCACAAACTTCTCTTATATGTCTATCAGTGCCCTTGAAGTTCGTCCCACAATCGGACCGAATTAGAGAAGGCAGTCCCCGGCGGGAGACAAATCTGCCTAACGCTGCTAAGAAAGCGTCCATGGTGAGCGCACTCACCACCTCCAAATGAACGGCTTTAGTGGCCAAACAAACAAACACACACAAGTAAGCCTTTTCAGTCTTAGCATTACGGAGTCGCGACGTTTTTATAGTGAACGGTCCCGCGAAATCAGTTCCAACTCCTAAGAAGGTCATCGATTCATTCACACGATCAGCAGGCAAATTACCCATTTGGGGCTGCATCGTCTCGGGGCGTAAACGATAGCAGGGCAGACATCGAAAGATAACAGATCGGATTATTCTTCGCGCTGACAAAATCCAAAACTCCCGTTGGAGGAGCGCGGTCAATGCATTACATCCGGCATGAGCATTCTTCACATGGCGATCAATGATCAACAATCGCACCAATGGTCCGTCCTTGGGGAGCAACAGGGGATGACGTGATCTATAAGGCAAGTTAGCATGCCTCAATCGGCCTCCTACACGCAACAATCCTTTATCATCCAGAAAGGGAGTCAAACGCACCAAGGGTCCCTTCAATTTGGACGTCCCGGTACGGAAAACCTTAAGTTCCGGTTCAAACGCTCTAGACTGGGTCATACGCACCCAATGCAGAAGAGCATCTTGGCGCTCCTGCGGTGAGAGGACCGGACACAAATCTTTGTCCTGAGGCCGTCGACAATTTCGAATAAATCTTCTTATCCAAGCGGTCACGCCGAGCAACTTGTCCAGAGAACTGTAGCGGTCTAATAAAAATTCCCGCTCTGGAGCCGCCATAGTCTCGACAGCGTGAACACGCAAGCCCGGATTTGGTACCTTCACCACAGCTGGTGTGGAAGGCCAAGACGGCTGTAACAACCATTCGGGACCCCACCACAGAGTGTGGTCAATAAGCTGAGGGGCTTCGCTGCCACGTGATGCACAGTCAGCAGGGTTTATTTCACCTGGCACGTGGCGCCAAATCAACGTGGCCTTCGAGGCCTGTATTTGGGATACCCGATTGGCCACAAATACTTCCAGGGAGTGGACGGAGTTCTTAATCCAACACAGGACAACCTGACTGTCGGACCAAGCAAAGAGCGACTCAAAGTCCACACTACGTCCCAGGGTGTCAACAACGTGGTTCATCAACCGAACCAGAAGAGTAGCTCCAGATAATTCTAACTTCGGAATCGTTAATCGAGTCCGAAGTGGAGCAACCTTACTCTTAGCAATTAGCAAGTGAAGCTTAACAGCTCCTCTATCATCGACCGTCCGGATATATACGACGGCTGCGTATCCACTCTCAGACGCGTCACAAAAGCCATGAAGGCTGGCCGTAAACCGTCCCTTAGGCAGTATATGTCTAGGGATACTAACACGGTTAATGTCGGGGAGAGACAACATGAAGGACTCCCAATCTCGCAGCAAACGGCCCGAGAGGGGCTCATCCCACGACACTTCGGCTGACCAAAGTTCCTGTAGGAAGCACTTCATCCAAAACACTACGGGACTAATCCAGCCATTTGGGTCAAAGGTACGAGCTACTGTAGACAAAACCAACCGTTTCGTCCAGACCTTGGGGCTTGGCAGCTCCAATCGATAGGTGAACGTGTCCTGGACAGGTCTGTATTGCACTCCCAAAACAGACAGTAAATCTGGAGTGTTGGCATTCTCAAAAATATGAAGCTCCTGCTGGTGGTCGTCTGGCAAGTCACACAAAAGCTGAGGTGAGTTGGACATCCACTTCCTCAGTTCATAACCACCAGCCCCGAGAAGAGCAATTAGTTCATCTCGCAAAATCAAGGCTTCCTCGACACTAGAGGAGCCCGTACAAATATCATCCACAAATGCATCCTCCTTGAGAACCAAGGATGCGCGAGGGTATCGTAACCGCTCACGTTCAGCGAGTTCCACAAGTGAGCGAATTGCCACAAAGGGGCTCGAACGCAAACCGTATGTATTGGTGTTCAGCTCGTAGACCAGCATGGGATCCCTGGGATCCTCCCTCCATAATATGAGCTGATATCGTCTATCGTCCGGGTGAATCACAGTCTGCCGAAACATCATCCGGATATCGGTCACAAAGACGACGGCATGGCGACGGAAGTTGGTCAATACATCACCCACACTCCTCGTCCAAGGGGTTCACTCGCTTCACGGTAGGTGGCTCTTCCACCTCCCAAAACCGTTGAAGGACATCCGATAAGGTGGAGCTAACAGTTATGTAACTGTCCACCGATGGAGATGGTGGGTTATGCCTAACTGGTCCCATCACTACAAACCCAAGCGATGTAGATAAGGCTACCAGCCCACCCTTCTGTAACTCTCTCCTCTTCCCACAATACACGCGGCCTAGAACATCGGCACCGAGCAATAAGTGAATCGGACCGGTTCGGTGGAAGGAAGGGTCAGCCAAGGTCAATCCTGATGTCGCATCAACGACAGCGCGCGAAACGTGCTGTTGCGGAAGCTGACCAACAACCTTCTCATAAACAATCGCGGTAGCGCCAATTTTGGGCGCTGAAGAGAAGTGGGGGGAGAAGGAGAACAAAACCTGACCGATCGGATCCGGGATCCGCAGGTCTCCGATTCCTCGTACCGATTCAAGGTATGGAGATGTGTTCAAACTCAACTGCCGGACCAGCCAGCTGGAGGCAATGCAACCCTGAGCTCCCGTATCCAAAAGGGCGCGAACTAAAACAAAGGTGCCCCTCGGGCCCCACACCTGTACGGAGGCTGTTGGTAACAGCACCTGCTCCTGTGGGGGGGTTGCAGCCGACAGTTGGTTTAGTGAAAATCCTCCCGCATTCCCCGCAACGGGGGGGAAGGGGGGTCCGAAAAAAAATGCGTGCGCGGCGGAGGAATAGGGCGCTCAAGGCGCTCGAGCGGGTCCCAATCCGGCACGTACACACCCCGACCAAAGCTGCATCGGGGGGCCGGGCGGTGCCCATGATGGGCGAAAGTTGGGGGAGCCCGCGATAAACGAGGTCTCTCCATCAGAGGGGGAGAGAAGCGTATCGGCTCCCGGCGTGGCTCCCTAATTACCGCGGCCCAATCCCGCGGTGGCGCCTCATAAGCGGCGCGTCGATCCCCCCCGCCCGTAGGGGGGGTGGGGCGCCCAATCCTCTCACTGGAGGGGGGGCGCCTGTCCAATCTCCGCGGAGGGGTGGCACGCCCCTCCGATCTCCTCGGAGAGGTGGGTGACCTAGGAGGGCCCCCGCCCGTGTGCGAGTCCCTCTCTCTCACCACCTCACGAGTGTCTCTATTGTTGAAGCACAAAAGGGGGTGATGGGCCCCTCCACAACAGTGGCAATCTCGTGGGTGGGGGCAAGCCGATGCCATATGGGCCCCCAGGCAGCGGTAGCACCAATTCCGCTGCTTGGCCATATTCCTACGCCCCTCGGTGCGTAGGCCAACAAATTTGGGACAGGCCGGCAAACGATGGCCATCCCGCTTGCAACACTTGCAAGGCATCGGCCTCTCCCTGTGTGGAGAGTTCTGCCGCACTGCAGTATACTGCTTGTACGGGCGGCGCTCTCTCCGTGGCGCTGCCCGGGTCGCCTCATAGCGACCTGTACTCGGTCCCGGTATAGGAGCCAGATCCAAGTGGTCAGTCATCCGACACTCATCCTCCAAAAATCTGAGGAGATCCGAGAAGGGGGGGAGGTACGAGGCACTATTGCCCCCGTACCTTTGTTCGAAGCGTCCCTTCATCTCCATGGGAAGCTTATCGAGGATGAGGTGGAGCAAAATAAAGGACCACTGGTCCACCGGTAGATCAAGTCGTTTGAGCGCGTTAATAGCGCTCAGCAGCGGGTTCAAAATCTCCTTCCTCAATGAGGAGACCCGCGATACTCGTGGCAGCCCTAAAATGGCAGCCACATGTGTGTCTGCTAGCAAGCGAACATTCTGATACCGGGCGGTCCAACGCCCTTGCAATATCATAACTGTCATCATTGACAGGTAGATGCTGGACAAGTACACCAGCCTCTCCACGTAAGGCAGAGAGCAAATAGGCCAATTTCTGGCTAGGGAACAGGTCGTCCCTCGAGTGAACCAGGCTATCAAAGAGGTTAATGAACCCCATCCAAGAAGCCAGGTTCCCATCAAAGGTTGGGATGTCCAAAGTGGGCAGTCTGCCCAGCAAGCCGGCCGGGGTAGGCTTGACCTCCCCGGGCGTGCACGACTCACTCCTCCGGGCGGATAGGATTGCCTGAGCCTTGTTTATAATCACATCCGCCTGTTCAAAACACTGATCATAATCGGCATTAAATTGGTCGACTGCCCGCAACTCAGCGGCACCCTCGGCTGGGTGGTCGAGCAAATATTGTTGATGAAGATCGAAAAGCTGCTCCAATTCCTTCAAGCGAGCAGGTACTCCCTCATGCCGAATTAACAAAGCCTGTTCTCGGTCTGGTCGGTCTACCAAAGCGACGGCACTAGCAAACCATCTCAAAATCTTTTGTGCACCCGCGCGGGCACCACTAAGCGGGCTGACTGGCGGGACCATTTTGCACCAAAATTAATAAACACTATAATAATACACAGACAAACAGACCGACAACCGCAGACAATAAAACAGATCGGGAGGAAGTTCAAAGGCAGAACAAAATATATAAACAAACCAAAATCAAGTATAAATGCTAGAACTTAACTAGAACAACAAGGCATTTAACAACAGAATTTTTCAAACAAATTAAATTCAAGCATTAAGTCAATAACTTAACAAACATAATATTCAAAGGCAAACAAAACAAAATCAAATGTAAATGCTAAAACTTAACACAGCAATATAGTGTATTACAACAACAGCAAAGTCATTTAGCAGCAAAATCTGTTAAACAAATTAAATTCAAGTATAAGTTTACAACTTAACAAACAAAATATTCAAGGGCAAAACAAAGATATGAAAAAACAAACCAAAATCAAATATAGGTAAATGCTAGAACTTAACTAGAACAACAAAAGACATTTAACCCCAATTTTTCATATACAATGACAATTAGTTAAGGAGATCGGTCCACAAATGAGCTGGTAGTCGGTTTAAAATCAGCAATCAAAACCAATTAATATGTATTGCCCGTTTGGACAACCAACAAGATTACAATATTAATTGTACAATACTAATCAAATACTCAAATCTAAGAACCACTCAAATCTAAAAACCACGCTCTGCTACCAAGAGATGGTGGTGCCCCAAGTAGACTCCACCACGTCGGCGTTTCACCGACTTGTATTGCTGAATTTTATTCTCCGAATACCAGCTCTTGGAAAATTGGTATTACTTACCTTGGTTCCAATTGTCTCCGTCCGTCTCCTCCGTAGCCGGTGGACTTCCTGAGCTAGCTCGAAGGAAGTCGCGGCTCCTGAAGTTCTGCAGTGGATCCACCGGTGGAGACCGGAGCACTACAAAGGCCTATTAGGCCACCACGACTCACACACGCGATTAGAACACAAAGCGGGCACTCTTTTGCACAACACAAAGCGGGCTTTCGCACCCCGGTATTAGGTGCGCCGCGCAAATCACTATAATGCTTAATTATTGTGTATTATATTTTATGGATGCCCGGACATCATCCTAACCTAATTCAATGTCATGACATTTCGACTCGACTCAACTGACATATCACATGCGGCCGGCCGCCAAAAAAGCTGTCACTGCACAGACTAGAATGCAGTGCCGCCACTCGCTCTTCCTCGAGCGTGAACAGCCGTACACCTCATGGTTAAGTCGGCCATACAATATACATACTTACTCTAAACAATTTTTCGACTGCATCTCACTTGATTTTAAGCCTATTAAATAATCTATATTGGTATTTTACAAAATGCAATGTAAGTTTACTCCAGTCCAGATAGAAAAATGTCAAAAACGTCCTCTAAATTATATGTTGTAGTTGAGGTCACAAGTACAAAAAAATGAATTATTTTTTTGTACTTTTAGTTTTTTGTTTAAAAGGCTGAAAAGATGCAAAATGTTCATAAACTTTCAAGTATATTTTATTCAACTGTACTTCTATTTAATTTTACACGTTGACTGCCAGACAGCATACAAAATAGAAAAACTATTGTTTGCGGTCACCGTTAACCGCGTTTTCGTTTCGTTTCCGCGTTGCATTGCGATTTCATGCCACCTGCTTTATGCAGCAAGTTGTTGGGGACATCAGTAAAGAGCACAAAGCAAGTGATTGTCGTCATCGTCGTCGTCAGAGAAAACTTTAATAATGCAACATCATTATTAAAATCACACAATAAAGCTTTTTATTCTTATTTCAGTGGCTTTGAAGTTTGCACGGGCAATGTAAACAAAAACACTTTCAACGTCACGTTATGACAAATGAATAACATATAACATGTCTTACTATATGTAAATAAAAACTTTCATAGTAGTAAACATCTACTAAGCTAAAATGGTAGAATAAACGCCACATACGTGTAGCAAGGAATTTTATGTTTACTTTAACTCACATTTCTTGGTGCAACTTAAAGGAAAATGCCCGATATCGTCCCAAGCGTTATAACACGTTGGGCCCTATCACAAATGAAAGGTTTTCTAAAATACTAATTTTGTTTGTATGGCAGTAAGTTGCTACCTCGTGCTTTTTACTTGCACGAGATAGCAAATTTCTACCATACGAGCAAAGGTAAACGAAAAAGTGCCTACCTATTAAACATGCTTATAACTATGTAGGTAGATATATAATAAAATCAGAAATTAGTTCCTGGTAGTAACAATTCTCACTTAAAACATCTAAGACATTCCCGGTGTCCCCCCACCCTCCCACTGCACCCCACGCTAACTTGTTTCGACGGGTTCAAGTCACACTAGTCATTGTTTTGATCGCACTCCGGAGTGTCGTTCTGTTATTTGTTTACTGACTTTTCATGGTACCTTTATTTTATTTTGACCATGACTAATTACTTGATGTATTTTAATGTAAATAAACCAGTTACATTTATCATAGTGTGTGGTATTCTACTAGTCAAGCCCTTTCATTTGATACCCATATTAAGAGAGTTGTGAAAAAATACGTAATCCACCATTTTGTGGCGGCGGCCATCTTGGATCGATAGTCATCAAACATAGCATCCCCGAGAGCTGATAAAAATTATGATTACGCATCGGAGCGCTTACTGTCTTTTGTCTTTCTTTAACTGAAAAAATAATATCGTCCCCCCCCCCCCATCAAAAAATTATACCTACGCCTATGACTGAAAATATATATTTATTTCAGTCGATCAGCTAAATAGTAAGTGAAATTGCTGTATTTGACACTAAAAACTAATTAAAGCATTTTAATAATAATTAGCAAGCCTCGCTTTGTACTAATTTAAGAAACCCTGTCTTCATTGTATTTTTATTAACTCTAGCCGAACAGGGTATAGTAATAAAAATACAATTTATTGTAAGATTTCAATCATTCACTCACGACGACCCAAATAGTTACTCATTCTTTGTGTCACATCACTAGGGACATTAATTCTTTGTGGTGGGGATTGCGTAGATACACGTTAATTTGTCGATGTGTGTGTGTTTCTTCATTGTAGTGTAATATTTTCATAGTGTGTGTTCGTAAACATTTTCGTAGTGTGCGTGCGTGTTTACCTCGCCTCCCGCGAAAAGTGGCAGAAAAATTTATACTGCGATTTGTTGCGTACCGCATCCATAGGTTAAATGATCTAAGCCTTTACCTTTCTTTTTAATAGACTTCATAAAATGATACCAATATCACATATTTTGAAGTCGCTGCCAATTTTAACTCATGATCATCGATCATCCGCGCCGATTCAAAAGAATAAAATTGTATTCGTCTTTATTTTCGACTTTTTTGTGTTTTTGAAGTCGGTTTTTAATTTTTTTTAACATTTTCTCTTCAGCGAGTAACATTTTCTCCGAATTTATTGTCTTCTGTAAATTCTTACGTTTCCATCATGCTTGAGGTTAATTTATTTTTCGTACACCATATTTTTATTAGGTGTCGTTTAGATAACTTAGAATTGCTATAACAATTATTAGGCTGGAGGGCTGATAACCTGATACGCAGGAGTAATCCTAGTTTAGGTATTGTTTCTTTCTACATTAGAATTCAATCCCAAACAATCTTTTTTTGTTTAAACTTCATACCTTAGGAGAAATAACCTCTATCTAATAAGTAAAGGGTACTTACCTCGCAGAAATCACACACAGTGTTAGGACGTTCTATAGATCTAGAACGCAACGAAGAATGCGTAAGGCGATAGCGGCTCAGAACGGTCTCAACAACTGAAAATATAAAGAACACCTTTTCTTTTTTACGACATAACGAAACTAATGTTCTATTCATATCGGCTAGAGAGAAAAAACGTCACATGCATAATGGAAACGAGAGACAGTCATTAATATTTAATGGTGGGCCTAATGAAAGGTTCGAGCATCGACGCCAGTCGCTGGAAATAGCCAGTGGACGCCAATTATCAGGGAACTGTCTTTGATATATTCATCTGGAGATATTTTTTATGACAATAATTTTATTGTGTGGTAAAAATTGGGCACAGTGTTAAGAATTTTGGATCAACATTTGTTGCAATTGGCATGCATTATTTCAAAATCTATGTGCGATGGCGATTCGAGCACTTCCTTTTTGGTCAGTCCAACAAAGTTTTTTACCGACCCTGTTCGTGTTTTATGCCGCCCCGCCAATCAGGCAATATTTCCACATTACCCGGCCTAAAGGGACAGAGTAATGGGCAAAAATCACATGCTATCGGAGTTTTCAGCCTTAATGGGAATTCCTTTGAAGTCCGCGAATTCCAGGGGCTGTCTGGCATTTGCTGCAATATTTATCCAATAGCCTCGTGCCGTCTGACAGAGAATGCGCTAATTTATATTTACCAGCTAATTGTGTTATTTTTTTAAATTACTGGTTTATAATCCTTTGGTTGTTTAAACTTTCTAACTGAGTTATTATTTGAGGAGTTAAAGCTTAGGGTTCGCCAGGATAATCCCCCCACAGGCTGTAACATCTTCCGGTAGCAGAAAGGGCTGTTCTCTCGTCCGGAGATTTAGGTCTTCCCATACCTAGGATGATTGTATGCACAAGATGGATGTGCAGGTTGGTTTAGTGGGAATACCGCGTACTCTGCGGGGGAATCTAACCTGGACATCCATCTTGTCAATAAACCATCGGCAGACATGGTTCACAACAGCATTATACAACGTTCAAAATAGGGTTCGACAGTGTACTTTGGCAGAAGATACATTTGTAGCTTTTACCTAGGTTAAAAAAACTAATCAAATCTTAACATTTCAATTTCAAAGACGACTAAGGAGATACAATATATTGTAATTGATTTTTTAAAGCAGCTGTTGGGTTGCTTTATTTGAGGAGGTCAGCGTTCTGAGAGTGGTGGTGGAAGAAATTTAATTTATATTCTTGCCATTTTGAAACTCCTGTCTCATTTCACTGTTAGAGATGGAGTTAGTACACTTTTATAGATATTGTTTCGTTTTGCCTTTACCTCACTGTAAAATAAATTCGTCTTTTGTATTAAAAAAAGGCTTTGGTGAGTGAGTGACTGACTAAGATATCAACGTAGAGCCCAAATTACCACACCTAGAAGCATGGCATTGGATACACGGGTTCAGGGGTTAGATAAAAATAAAAATTCATGTCGGTGCCAAACTTTACGACTTTTTGCCGATCATGGCTGAAGAGTCGTAAAATTTGGCACTGACTGTTTAAGACATTAATATTATTGCGCTTGGCAACATTAAAATTTTAATGTAGTAATTTTTCTATGTAGCAACTTTCTCTTTAAATATACCGTTCGAAGTGTGCACACGTCGCTCTTTTATTTAAATTAATTTCTTACCCAAAAACCTATCTAATACTGTTTTGTTCATGGTCATTCGTAAAAGCTCAGAAGTGGTAACTTGAAGTAAAACTCTTAGATTTCCAAATAAACGTGTTTATTAGTCTGATTCTTTACAACGACCCTTTCTTAGCACAATTCGACCGGTTCACACTCGTTCCGAACAAATAATAATGAATGCGCCTCGTTGGCTTTGCCACCGTTGTTGCTATCCTAGTATCAACCGTCCTCTTTTAGTAAGACAAAATCGAGGGTAAACTGTTAAGCTATGACACAGATAATATAACACTACAGTATATGATAAATGTGAGAATAATTTGAAACAATTATTATTGAACAATTAAGTCGTTAATAATGTAGTAATAATTAGTGTTTAAAATACAATCATATTATAACAGAGCATTTGTAAATAAATTTACAATATTCCCTTCTAGCATTTACAATCATGACAAAATAATTAAATATTTATCTAGTTATGCTAACAGCTCGGCCATCAGACTTAAGGCTTACGTCCTCGTGCCTTTAATTCAAGTGATACATACAGTAAGGTACTTACACAAGCGATCTACTTAACATTTATCTAGGCAGCTAACTATATAATTTATTAACAACAGTCTAAATGAATATGTTTACGCTACTACTACTTTATACTACCATTTCTATATTAAGCATAAGTGTAATTAGAAATAATAATTTTATAGCCTAAGTCAAATAAACAAGCAAAAAAAAATAACCATTTTAGAGTAACAACATTACATTTTATTATACATTTATTTATTTTGCAATCAATGAATAAGTTAAATTAATAAAAGAAAAGAATAGGAAGTTACAGCAACAATCAATAATAAAAGGAGTTCGTTTTGTATACACAACACAAAAATTAAGTATAATATATTGTGCATATTTCTCTAAGGGGTTTATTTATAATAATGTTATGTAGCTGTGGAATTAATTCTAGCCAAATGAATATATTTTTTTTTACTTAATTGACTTTCGCTACAATGTGGTACAAATAATTATTTCCATTGTATTCCTGGTAATTAACAGTAGTTAATCACTCGTCATCACTTTTATCATACTCTACCTCTTCCGCTGAGCTTTCTAAATCTGTGTTAAGATTTAGCCAGGGGCGCAACTTATCCACAGCAACAATTGCTTCATACCTTTGGTTACGCTTCCTGGTGATGGGTGTATCTTCTATAGCATACCTATCATTGGCAAGGATTTTCTTAATCCGGTAGGGCCCTTGGTATTTAGCCACAAGTTTTTTTGACTTCCCATCATTGGTGTTTACTTCTCTCTCAACGCGAACAAGGTCTCCTTCTTTATACTCATGTGGTGCTTTTCTTTTGTTATTAAATCTTATCCTGTCTTTTTCTTGTTGTGTCCTAATTAAATCTCTTACTTCCTCTCTCACTTCTGCTATCTTTTCTGGAGGTACGATAGTAATCGTGTCATCAATTATATCATTCAGAATAGATTCAGAAGTATTTGTCGTTCGGAAACCAAATAAGAGTTCCGACGGACTTTTTTGCGTTGTTTTGTGTACTGTCGTGTTCAGTCCTATTTGTATCTCGGGTATGTGCTCGTCCCACGTTCTGTCGTCTTTACCGTGAGTTTTAGTGGAAAGTGCATCTAAAATGGTCCTGTTAAATCGCTCTACCTGTCCGTTGGCTCTTGGTGTAGCTACTGCGTTAAGGATATGTTTAATGCCTGTATTTCTTATGAAATTTTGAAAGGCTTGACTTGTGAAGCAAGATCCTCTGTCAGATATCAACCGTGAAGGCGTACCAAAATAACTAATGTGGTCTCGTATCACTCTTACTGTGGTTACTGCTTTAGTGTTTCTGACTGGTGTTATATTTGCAAATTTAGTGAACCCATCGATAATCACTAGGAGATAAGAATTTCCGCGTTTGCTGCGGACAAACGGCCCAAGGTGGTCTGCATGGATTGTGTGGAAAGGTCTTTCAACTTTAGGAATCGTATGAAGAAAACCTTCTTTAGGACCGCCGACAGCCTTGTGGTGAGCACATTCAAGACACGAAGAAACATACTTTTTAATGAATCGGCGCATTTTCGGAAACCAGTATGTTTCTTTGATTCTTGATAGGGTTTTTTCAAAGCCGAAGTGGCCAATATCGTCATGGTTGCGCTTTAACACTTGCCATCTAAAGGTCTTTGGTACTACCCAGCGTAGACCATCATCTGTTTCTCTATACACGCGGTTGTTTTTTAGCTTATAATTCTTGTATACGTCGACAATCTTCTCTATGTCCGGGTTGCTAAGAATAGTCTTGATACATGAGACTTCCTCATCGACAGTCTGTGCCGTGCTGAGCCAATTTTCGGTGTCTACATTGAGAACATCTAAGACGTGTGTTTCTGATATTGCTGGTTCCACTGGGTTTCTACTGAGTGCATCAGCATGAGCCATTCTGTTGCCTGCTCTATACTCAATCGTACAGTCATACTCTTGTAGCTGGATCCACCAACGAGCAACCCGTGGAACCAGATCACGTTTTGTTAGGGTGGTACGCAGTGCGTTGCAGTCCGTATATATTTTGAAAACTATTCCAATCAAATATACGCGGAATCTGTTTAATGAAGCTACTACGGCTAGAGTTTCTAGCTCAAATGAATTTTTGTTCATCACTCGTCGTTTTTCTACTATAGAAAGAAACAGGTCGCAACAGTCCCTCCTTACTCCTCTGCATAAGTATACCAGCTACGCCATGCTTACAAGCGTCGGTATGAACTTCGGTATCGGCGTGTGGATCATAAATCGCGATGACTGGGCGTTCTATAAGAGCATTTTTTAAGGTTTTGAAACCCGTTTCTTGTTCGGGTCCCCATTTCCACTCGCAATTTTTTCGGAGAAGGTCGGTCAAAGGTCTGGCGATAATAGCGAAATCCCTGATATCCCTAATCCCTGACCTTCTAAAAAAACTTGCCAATCCCATAAATTGGCGAATTTCGTGTTGGTTTTTGGGGGTGGGAAACTTTTCTACCGCAGTAGTCTTGCGACTGCCTGGTCGTACGCCGTCTGCGCCAACTTCGAATCCTAAGAAGTCTATATTGTTATAGAAGAAATGACATTTATTAAGTTTCAGTGTCAATCCACCACCTCTTAGTAGTCCTAAAACCTCACGTAATCGCGACAATCCCTCTTGAAAATCGCACGCCGGGATGAGAATATCATCCATGTATATAATGGCAAATTTTACTTTAGCATCAGCTAAAATTTTATTGATCGTCCGTTGAAAAACCGACGGTGCGTTTACGAGTCCAAATGGCATGCGCAAGTATTCAAACTGGCCGTCCGGTGTAACAAAAGCTGTTTTGGGTATGGATTCCTCTGCTATAGGCACTTGGTAGTAGCCGGATGCCAAATCTAGGGTAGTAAAAAAATTATTTCCAGCAAGTTGATCGAGTTGATCTTCCACTCTAGGAAGGGGATAATGGTCCTTTATAGTCTTATTATTCAGAGCCCTATAGTCGACGCATAGGCGTTTTTCGCCGCTTTTCTTCTTTACTAAGACAATTGGGCTCGCATAAGGTGACGATGATTCACGGATAATATTTGCTCCCATCATTTCCTCGACCATACCTTGAACAGTATTTCTCTCAGTATGTGACATCCGGTATGGTCTATAAACCACAGGCTCGGAGTCTTTTAGCTTAATTTCCATTTCGCCAGCAGTGGTAAAACCCAAATCAGTCAAGCTTTTGGAGAAACAACCATCAAATTCGGCAAGCAGTAGTTTGAGCTGCGAAATCTGTTCTTCACTTAGTCCGTCTCCGTAATTAATAACGTCATTTCCGTAATCCTTATCAATCAAATTACAAACAACTTGAGTGTTTACTAAAGGAATAGCTCGCGTCATTAAAGCGTCTACCGTAAATATTATTTCTTTGTCGCAAATATTCTGAACTAATAGGTTTCCTACACCCTTAACCAAATCGTACTCACCGGGAAGCAAATAGAACTCGTAACCTTCCTTACCCCTTACAGAACCAT
The DNA here is from genome assembly GCA_963935595.1 of Schoenobius gigantellus. Lineage (NCBI taxonomy): Eukaryota > Metazoa > Arthropoda > Insecta > Lepidoptera > Crambidae > Schoenobius > Schoenobius gigantellus. The sequence continues at coordinate 3,803,085 of OZ012555.1, read as the reverse complement.
TCACATACATTTTCCCGGTATAAGCAATGTCACACGCCACAGGTACCGCTTTTATCTTGCCTTGATCAATTTTCGTATGATGACGTACGAGCATGAACAACTTCATGCCATCAATTTTCTCAAAGATGAGGCGCGAAGGTGTTTTTGAAATATGAATACCTGGTCGTTCAGTAAACGTATGACCTAATAGTAAAGGGCATTTTAAAATAGAATCATCTACTACCAGTATCTCTACAGTTTCTGTTACATCCTGTACCTCAATAGCAGCTATAGTCTTAGCAATTGGCTTCACTAAATTACCGCCTAAGCCTCTCATTAACGGTAAATTCTCAGTTGAAAACTTAAGCCCCAGCTCACTAGCCTCGGAGTGCCTTATGATGGTGCATTCGCTACCCAGATCAACGTAACACACAAGCGGTGTACCATTTACCTTGACCGTCAGAAGATATTTATCTTTCTCAGGATTATCTTGTTTGCTCAAGTCTAATCTATGAACCTGCTTTTCCTTTTCAACTTGCTCTTTGCTGCCTTCGGAGATTTTTGTGGTGTTCATTGCAGGGCATGATATCGTGCGATGACCTATTTTGTGACAATTATTGCATTTTTCAAGTGGTTTCGGGCATTTAAAACTGGGGTGACCTTCTACTCCACAGTTGAAACATTTTATGGGTGGTTTGTTAATTATTACATTAGGCCTATTAACGAAGTTCTGTGGCTTACGATCAGCCCTTCCTCTGTAAGTACCTCCGTGGTTTTCCTTTACATGACCGACCTTGACACTCTTTAAATATTTCAAGACCTCTTCGGGGCGATTGTATGAAGCAGCCTGTGCTCCCAGTTTAATTGCCCTGTCTTCTATGCCGTATAGAATGCAGTCTACTGCTTTCTTACCTGAAATCTGGCACCTATTTAAGAGGTTTAATTTGGCATAATAGTATTGTTCAAGAGATTCACCATATTTAGCCTTTAGACTTAGCATTTCGGTTAAAATCTCAGCATAGTTTTCCCTGCATGGAAAAGTCTCCACTAGCTTATTTTTCCATTCAACCCACGAATACTTTACAGTAGGAAGGCTCTGGTACCACGATTTAGCTAGGCCTGTAAGCTTTGGTAGAGCGTAGTGGATAGTTTCACGCTCATCCCATTCGTAGATGTCAGCACACTCCTCGACTTTCGTAAGCCAATTTAAAACGGTTTGAGTTTTAGACAGTGGATCGAATTCGGGTACTACATTACCAACTGAGGTTATGTTATGGCTGCCCGACTTGCTGACATGTTTAAGGGCTTGTATAAATTGATCTAGGACAGCATTTGAATTTACATTTCTGGAATTATCTCCGGAGTCATTTGGTGACCGCAATCGTACTCTAGTACCTTCATTGTTCACACAATTAGAAGCATCAGTTTGGGCCATTCCTTTAGCGGTATGTTCCTTAAACCTACGAATGGAAGGCGATCTAGATCGCTCATAATTCCGTAATCCTACATTATGACGCCGCTCAAGCTCATCGTCATAATCGCGTTGTCGGTAAGATCCGTGTGTAAAAGATAGACGTCGCTCATGCTCACCGTCATATCCCCTACCAACACGGTTTCCGTCTTCACAATAAAAGCGTCGCTCATGCTCACCGCTTGTATTGTGTAGACGCCTATTCTCGTAATCCCTCAGACGCTGCTCATGCTCATCGTCTGAGGGACTACCATAAATCCTGCGAGAAGGGTGTTGCTCATGCTCGACACCCACGTGACGTCTCAAATCAAGCGGTGCCGACGTTCCCGTTCGTCGGTAAGAATCTAATGTAATACTCTTACTACTACTGCAGCCTCTGCTCGGGGAGCGCAGCTCACGACTTCGATGCTCACGATTGCTGCTTACGCTCGGTAGTCGCAGGCTGGAAGAGCGTCGGCGTCGACTATGGCCTCGACTCCTCGACCGCGATCGCCGTGACAGACCAGCTGTCTCAAGTCTTGAGTTCATTTCATCCATCTGAAACTAGTAAATTCGCGTATGAGCTCAAGATCGAACATTATTTAAAAAGTAATCACCGTTACCGGTCTAAATCTGATTATATTTAAATGCTATAAAGAATATTTTTTTTTAATCATAATAGGAGTATGTGGGTGTTTTAGTGGACTACTATACACAGTCTTTAATATTAAGAAATAATATAGTCAGTATATCTGTCTGTCATTATTATTATTACATATAGAATGTATGTATAAAAAAACATCATCATGTATTATAGTATTGTTGAATATATTTATCAACCGTTAAATTAAACTAATAACAAATCTTAACTCATATATTCGGTAAATTAATATTTTCTACCATATCAAATAAAATATTCATTTAATTCAAGTTAATTTTAACGCGATAGTAATATTAATCCGTATAGATAAATGTGACCCACTGATAAAATTATCGTAATGTTCAATCATAGACCGAACTAATAAAAATATTGACCATCACGGTGCTAACAAAAATATCTATTGTACCTATATTGTATTCGAATAAAAATATTAACGGACATTTCAACTATTAAAATTATGTGATGTTTTTATTCAACTATTAACAAATAATTCTTATCCATTAACGCTACCTCTCATGTATTAGTCCGTATCCGGCTTAGTCCATACGCACTACACTAGTTCGGTGTAGTGTTAAGCGTGACGTCCGCTAGATATTTCGACGGAAATCGAACTCAAGACTAACGAGTAATACGGCTCGTTATATTTCAATAGGGGCAAAGAAAAGTCGTGGCATGCAAACGGATAAAGGACAAGCGTACTGTAGGTATATATTTATAAAATGCAATCATTCGCTTTACTGCAATTAATTTAGTGTATGTATGTATGTACCTACATCGCTATTATTATCAATCAGCAAAACAATCGACAATACCCATTTAATTAAGCTACGGAGAGGTTATTCCAAATTGTATAATGTTATGAAGGTATAGGTAAAAAAAACAAGTATATAAAGTAAATTGTTATCTTAAAATTTCCAGCACTATACATGGGTTGGCTTTAGGCCTTAGTATTCTATAAACATGGCTCACCTTTACGAAATCGTAAAACGATACAACGTGCAACGTAACAAAGAAGAAATATTTAATGATTTGATAAATAATATCTTAACCACGGTATTACCGTGTCTTCACATAGGACTGAGAAAAAAAAAGTATAGGTTTATTTTTACACACTACTGAATAAATCATTAAAAAGAAAGAATATTTCTTTCTGTTTTATTGTTATCCTATTCATATTGACAAATATACATAATGGCCTCGTATTCTTTTGGAATAATTTACTGTGTCATGCAAAAAAAATAGCGTGTTTCCAATTTACTATTTAACACTTAGTAAAGAAAAACTACTTACGTTTTCTATATGGGCGTGGCGCGAGAGATTTATAATTCTCGTTTATCCCACTTCTGAACTAAAAGCTCAGAAGTGGTAACTTGAAGTAAAACTCTTAGATTTCCAAATAAACGTGTTTATTAGTCTGATTCTTTACAACGACCCTTTCTTAGCACAATTCGACCGGTTCACACTCGTTCCGAACAAATAATAATGAATGCGCCTCGTTGGCTTTGCCACCGTTGTTGCTATCCTAGTATCTACCGTCCTCTTTTAGTAAGACAAAATCGAGGGTAAACTGTTAAGCTATGACACAGATAATATAACACTACAGTATATGATAAATGTGAGAATAATTTGAAACAATTATTATTGAACAATTAAGTCGTTAATAATGTAGTAATAATTAGTGTTTAAAATACAATCATATTATAACAGAGCATTTGTAAATAAATTTACAATATTCCCTTCTAGCATTTACAATCATGACAAAATAATTAAATATTTATCTAGTTATGCTAACATTCGAGCCTAGGACAGTTTTTGTGGTCAAAACGATTCGAAAATTACAAGAAGACGACCGAAGTGCCTTGACGGCGCTGTGTGTACCTGTCGGTTGGTGATTGTGAGAAGATATTTGAGCGGCCACTATTGCTGCTTTTTCTCACAAAGAGCGGTGCGGAAGGACTCCAGACGCCAGTAACTACTCAGGTTTGCTGTCTACACTACACAAGGGAAGCTACAAATTTGCATACGAAACATTTCATTTCCAATTTATATCGGAATTAGTGGCCATTTTGTCACTGTGGGCTGTGTTACCTACCTACCTACCACCGTATTCATTCTTCGTACATCTACGTGTCAATCAACAGACAACGGAAGCAAGGAGTAGTACATGTTTGCCAACATCGGGCAATTACAACGGCAGCAGCTACAACGACGAACGACGTGCCGGCATTTGAATTTCGCGGTTGTGACGTAACGTTTCGTTGTGACAAATCAACAGTCGCTATATCGACGCCCATCGTTTGCTGTGCCCTGATTGGTCGCCGCGCACGGAATCTTGACACTCATTCACTCGTAGGCATTTCTGCCAACATAATAAGATAGAATCGAATGACTTGAGTTTGTACTGTGAGTGAATAACTAAACTAACGGAATTTGTTCTATTTTCGTGTAAAACGGCCATTTTGTACTGCAACTATTGCGTTTTTATCTTGAGTTCTGTATTATTAAGGATTTGTTTATAAAATTTAAGTTAAGGCTAATTGTTTTTTCGCCTGTTTTCAAAGCAAAAAGTGTGACTTTCCTATAATTGCGTTTACTATTGTACCTGCCTATTTTATTGCTACGTAAGTATTTTATGCACCTATGCAATGCCCTTTTCAAGTGCTCTTTTTGCGCTAATCGGTAATTTAAACGTGTGGGTTTTTTTTTGATTGAGTGTTGGTTTTCATAAAGGTTGTAAAAATGACTGAAGAAACGCAGAAAAACCCAAAGAGACAGCGGGCTGGTTTCAAAGGCGCAATAAACAGAATTGCCGCCAAGCTCGACGAAAAATTTCTGTCGACTGCTTCAATTCAAATACTGTTACTTCTAGAAGAAAGAGTACAACTAAACTTTGGTGAGTACGAAAAATTCAATATACAATTAGAAGACGATGAAGATCCAGTCGATACCGAAAACCTTTTTTATGAGTGTATAGACAAAATTCGATCGCAAATCGCTTTATTATCCGATCGAAAGGCACCCAGCTCTGGTTCTATTTCGAAGTTAAAATTGCCGAGCGTACAAATCACTCCTTTCGATGGGAAGTATGTTGATTATCAGGCCTTTATTGAAATGTTCAATGCTCTCATTCATAATGACGCAAATATTGATGATATTCAAAAATTCTTTTATCTTAGACATTTTTTAAAGGGAGAAGCACATGAGCTAGTGAAAAATCTTCCTGTTGTAGGAGCTAGCTATAAGGAGGCCTTAAATATTCTCAGAGACAGGTATGATAATAAATTTAAAATAATCTCTGAGCATATAAATAGTTTATTTGAGCTACCAAATTTAAGCAAGTCATTTACCTTGCGTGGGCTCATCTCTACAACAAAACAGCATTTAGCTGCACTAAAAAATTTAGGGGAGCCAATTGAAAAGTGAGACAGCATACTTGTGTGTCTGCTTGCAAAGAAGCTTGATATTAATACAAGCAAGGCCTATTACCTCGAGCACGACAAATGTCAGTCGCACACCTTTGATGGATTAATAAAATTTTTAGAGAAGCGGGCATTAGCCTTAGAAAATAGTGAGGCGGCTTCTGCTGCTTCTGCTGCTCATGCTGCACCAGCTGCGTCAGGAAGAAACCTTCATGCCAGCTGCAAGGTTTCTAATGTCGTCGTCAAGGATATGAGGTGCCCATTCTGTAAGTGTGAACATAAATTATATTCCTGTCCAAAATTCAAACTTGCCACAATAGCTGAACGGCTCAACTTTATAAAGAAAAATAGATTGTGCAAAATTTGCCTCAATTTTCACCAAAATAGGTGCAAGTTCTTTTTTAAATGTCAAGAGTGCAAACAAAATCACAATACTTTATTGCACAATCAAGGAGGTAGTCAAAATGACCAAGAAAGTGAAGAAAACAAAAATGTCTCACTTTTGTCTAAAACAACACCTGGCAATCAAAACCATATTTTGTTGCCAACGGCAAAAGTCAAAATTGTAGGCAAAAATGGCAAAAAATTTATTGTCAGGGCTTTGCTCGATTCAGCTAGCCAGTCTTCCTTTATTACCTCTAAATTAGCAAGACAAATAGGTAAACCGCTCATGCCAAATTCAACAGACGTGATTGGCATAGCCAATACAGAAAAGAATGTTAAGTGTTCCTTGCCTTTAGAAATCTTTTCTTGTGTGTGGTAATTTTATCAACCACTAAGCAATTGATTTGCACTTTAAATGGGTAACATTTAAAGTGCAAATCAATTGCTTAGTGGTTGATAAAATTACCACAAATTTACCACAAAAAGCAGTGGATTTGTCAGAGTTTTCTATCCCACAAAATATAAAATTAGCCGATGACTCCTTTCACATCACTGGTGAAATTGATATTTTAATAGCTGCCGATATCTTCTTCCAGGCGTTGCTGCCGCAGCCTGAGGAGCTTCAGCGTCGTGATGCTGCCCAGCCCAGTCTCGTTCACACGCAGTTTGGATATGTAGTTGCCGGCGCCACTCCAAGCTCTGCTCCTCATAACAATTCTGTTGTAACACTTTTTTGCCAAGATTGCAACACTAATATTAATGATTCAGTCAGTAATTTTTGGAAGACAGAATCTGTACCAGAAATGTTCAAAGAACATACGTCTGAGCAGCAATTTTGTGAGCAATATTTTGCAGAGACTGTTAAGTTAGAAAACAGTAAATTTTTAGTATCGATTCCTTTGAAAATCCCCATCTATGATGTGAACAATACTCTAGGAGATTCCCTTGGCTTAGCCTTGAAAAGATTTATTAATCTTGAAAAAAGATTTAAGAAAGATCAGAATTTATTCATAAAATATAAACAATTCATTGACGAATATGTTGCCTTAGGGCACGCAAGTTATTTTGATATTTCTCAATATGATCTTTCAAAAGATGCAGTCTACTTTTTACCTCATCACCCAGTTATAAGGGAAGATGCAATCAGTACAAAATTAAGAGTTGTATTCGATGGTTCCATGAGAACGAGTAATAAAATTTCTCTTAACGATATTATGCAAAATGGGCCAATCGTGCAACAAGAACTGTTTGATATTTTATTATCATTTAGACTTTATGAGCATTATTTTATCTGCGATATCAGACGTATGTTCAGAAACATTCTTGTGCAAGAATCTCAAAGATCTCTTCAGAATATTCTCTGGCGAGATAATTTAGATGAGCCAATTAAATGTATTCAGTTAAATACCGTAACATACGGTCTTAAGAGCTCGTCTTATTTAGCCACTAGGTGTCTTAAGGAACTTGCCATTCGGTATCAAAAGGAATATCCATTGGCATCCAATGTTATTTTAAATTCAGCATATGTAGATGACATTTTGCATACAGATGAGAATAAAACAAAATTAATTGAAACAAAGTCTGAATTAATTCAATTACTTGCTAAGGGTAGCTTCAATTTGCACAAGTGGTCTGCGAGTGACAAAGCAATCTTGGCAGATATACCAGTGGAACAGCAGAATTTTGGAGATCTAGAGCTTGAAAAGGACATCAAAACGTTAGGCGTTAAATTTAATATTGAGCATGATTGTTTTAAGCTATCATGTCCCAGCTCAGACAAAATTCCTACCACAAAAAGAGAAATTCTTAGTTTTGTGAGTCAATTTTATGACCCACTGGGTATAGCTGGTCCAATCTTTGTTCAGGCCAAGTCTATTTTACAAAAACTATGGCAATCGAATGTAGAATGGGATTCAGTTCCCCCTCCCCTTTTGCAAGAGCAATATGGTTAGATTTCTATAATAATTTAATATCAATGCCACCAGTTTCAATTAAAAGAAATGTTTGTGTTAATGATCAAAAATCAGCACAATTAATTGGGTTCTCAGACGCATCTACTGTAGCTTATGGCTGTGCAATGTATTTAAGGGTTGTCGACAGAGAAGGAAATGTGACTATGTCACTTCTTTGTTCAAAGTCGAGAATTGCACCGAAGGATAATAAATTATCTGTACCAAGATTAGAACTTAACTCAGCATTACTTTTAGCAAAATTATGCACCAAAGTCTATGATACTTTGACTAAAAGAATACCTATTCAAAGTGTGCATCTTTTTAGCGACTCCCAAGTAGTACTTGCCTGGCTAAAGACTGACCCAACTAAATTAAATGCATATGTTGCTAATCGAATAAGAATTATAATTGAGTGTACAAAGTCTTTTCAATGGTCTTACATCAGAACACATCAAAATCCAGCTGATTGTCTAAGTAGAGGCATTAAGTCATGTGATTTGCAGCATAATGAGCTGTGGTGGTCTGGTCCTAAATGTATGCATGATTTTGCTTACAATTTCAATGCAGTTTGTAATACAAACATACCAAAAGACTTACCTGAAGTCAAGATATCCAAACTAAAGTGTGACGAGGTGGTATGTGCAGCATCACAAAATAAGGAAATTTCTTTTCTCACTAGTTTGCTTCAGAAATATTCTGACATTAATAGAGCAGCTAGAATTCTTTCTTATATTTTAAGATTTTGTAAAAATGCAAGGCCAGGTTCTCAAAAAATTAAACACAATTTTGTTACATTTACAGAACGAAACCAGGTACTGCATTTATTTATTAAGGAAGAACAAAATAAATATTTTTCCAAAGATATTCTTGCCTTGCAAGCAGGCACACAAGTGTCTTCTATTTTAAAAGGTCTCAATCCATTCCTAGATGCTCAGTGCATACTCAGAGTAGGCGGAAGGCTACAACATTCAGCCTTACCTTATAGTCATAAATACCAAATAATTTTACCAAAAGAGTCTAGACTTACTCATTTATTAATTGAAAGTGAGCACTTAAAATTATTTCATGCTGGACAAAAACATGTCTTGTGCAGTTTGAATCAACTCTATTGGATAATAAACGGTTTGCGTTTAGTTAAAAAAGTGATTTTTAAATGTATAACATGCCTGAGGATTCAAGGGCATAACAGCACAACAACTTATGGGGTCTCTACCTGCTGATAGGGTTCACGCCGCTCGTCCATTCGAAAAGACTGGAATAGATTTTGCCGGGCCTATAATGGTCAAACAATCAAGGCTTAGGAGTGTCATTACGACAAAAGGTTACATCGCTGTTTATGTTTGCTTCGTCACTAAAGCTGTACACCTAGAGTTAGTGTCAGACCTAACGACTGAAGCGTTTTTAGCAAGTTTTAAGCGTTTCATCAGTAGGAGAAACGTACCGACCGAAGTCTACTGCGACAATGCTAGTACTTTTAAGTCGGCGAGCACTCAGTTAACAGAACTTTACAGACTTTATAATTCTAGCACTCATCAGAATGAAGTTCACGCCCGTGGCTCAAAATTAGGTATTACCTTTCACTTCATTCCAGCTTACTCGCCAGTATTTGCTGGTCTATGGGAAGCAGCAGTAAAAAGCGTAAAGCATCACTTGAAAAGGGTGTTAGGGTCTCATGTGTTAACTTACGAACAACTTACTACTATTTTGTATCAGATAGAAGCAATTTTGAACTCCAGGCCAATAACTCCAATGTCCTCTGACATTGAAGATCTATCGTTTCTAACCCCAGGTCACTTTTTAACTGGTGCACCCCTTACTTGCTATCCAGAACAAAATTGTGCTGATATTCAAGAAAACAGACTAAGTTTTTGGAAAAAATGCTCAGCTATTAAACAACAGTTTTGGAGATATTGGTCTAAAATGTAACTTAATACATTGCAAAATCGTCCTAAATGGAAGAGCTCCTTACCTAATATAAAAATAGGCACACTTGTTATTTTACGAGAAATCGATACTCCTCCTATGACATGGCCCATGGCTCGAGTTACCCAGGTGTTTCCAGGGCAAGACGGAAAAGTAAGAGCATTAGAAGTAAAAAAGGCAAATGGAAAGTGTCATAGAACATCTATCACCAAAGTGTGTATATTGCCTATAGATATGTAAAACATTTTTGTACTTAAATTTTACTTACTTATAAATAAGTTAGTTTGGCACCAAATTTATTTTTATGTTTCCTTGTTTTAATTACACAAATAAATAAGTTAGTTTGTTACAATTAATAACCAAGTTCATTTTCATGTTTACTTGTTTTAATTACACATATAAATAAGTTTAGTTTTTTTTACAATTATTATTGTAATTCACTTTGAAGATTACTTATTGTAGTTACATAAGTTGTGTTTGTTACAGTGATTATTCCATTTACCTAATTACAATGTTTTCATTAAATAAGAATTAATTAATTTAAAAGTAAACTTATTAAAAAAATGTTGATTATAGCTTAATATTATATAAGTAAGTTACATAAAGACAGTTGCATTTGTACTAGCATAAGTCAAACATATTGAGTTATCAATATCCATATTTCAATATTTTAAATACCTATCAAAATACAGTCCACTCCTACTGAGCTTTGGCTTGTGTGGTACACACTGCAGATTTCTACTGTAATATCAATATTGTCACTAGTTAAGTTAATTTTGTCGTTGTTGGGAGTATGTTTAAGACATTAATATTATTGCGCTTGGCAACATTAAAATTTTAATGTAGTAATTTCTCTATGTGGCAACTTTCTCTTTAAATATACCGTTCGAAGTGTGCACACGTCGCTCTTTTATTTAAATTAATTTCTTACCCAAAAACCTATATAATACTGTTTTGTTCACTGACTTAAAAATGAAAGTGTGATGTTGTGTTGTGTGTATTTTTATATTACGACTTTTAAGTGAGTTTATTTTTTCTTATAATAAATTAATAACGATGGTTTCATTAGCGGATGTTTTCAAAAATTTTAACGATACCACATATTTATAGCCGTGAACACAAAACGGTGGACTTAGCAATCAACGAATTACATCAGCACGTCTTATGAGCCAATTAGACAAATGGCTTTGTCAGAGGACCCAAGCAATTACTGTGTCGGTTAAAAAAACGCAATTTCAATTAGTGCACGCCACACGACGATCCGTCTGAATGAAAGTAAATTGACGTTTGGTAACATTTCAGTGGACTGGTTCTACTATTGAATCAATCCGGTGAATACAGTGTATCGGTTTAGTACTTGTACGAGATTGTTTTATCGTAGGCAAAAAAACAGAGTGATTCAGTACTAGAGTCGTTTGCGGTACCAGAGGGGATAAGATAAATCGAAAGTTTTCTAGGCTTACCATGGTAGGGATAGGCGTATCAGGCGGTAACATCTAGCTAACTAGTAGGCAAAAGTCTCCTTCAAGAAAAGGGGTACTCTGGCCGGTGTAGATCTTAGAGCATTTAGCCCACGGAGATGGCAAGTCTGGGCGAATCCCTCTTCCAAAGTACGTTGACCATATGACCATACGCATTATAAAAAAAAACTAGTTAACGCGCGGCCGCTGCCATTTGGTATCGTTTTGTCAAGTTTTGTGTCGCAAGTAGGAGCTCGTAAGAAATGGTTAATTGTCCAGTTTTCTCTTGCAAAAAGTGATCCAGTAACTTATATCTTCGAGACCATGACGTTTCCTATCACACGTTAGTATAAAATATACATTAACTTGTTTTATTTATGTGCAATTTTGAAGTATACAAAACACAGTACACCGGCATGATTTGCGGGCTATTGCGTAGATACACGTTAATTTGTCGATGTGTGTGTGTGTCTTTATTGTGAGGTAATATTTTTATAGTTTGCGTATCTGTAATTGAATTCCAGGTTTTCGTAGTGTGCCATGCGTGTTTGCCTCGCCTACCGCAAAATGTGGCAGAAAAATGTATACTGCAATTTGTTACGCACCATCTCCATAGGCTTAAAGCTCTAAGGTGCATATTGGTGGTACATCTAGGCTCAGAGGATGTTGAACATTTGTGTAGAACAGCTGAATTTTTTCGCGATTTAAAAATTAATCCCATGGTAAAGCTTTTTCAGTTGCTTGTCTGAACAAGCACACAAAATCTGGCTTTGGCTTCAAAAGTTTTTACCTTGTATATATTTAAAGAATTGTATGTAATTGTACTTTTGACATCTTTATGTGGCCAACAGCTTAGCAGCTAATTTGTATATGACGTTGGCTTTAGATGTTAATAACGTTTGCTGCAAACTACGCAGTTGTACGAGTAGTATGTACCTACCTATTCCACCACGCCAATTTTTTTCATATAATTCTGACTTACCTATATAAACATGAGTTAAGTGAAGACAGTTTCTACTTAGAGCCAATTTATCAATCGTCAGATAATAACTGAACAACAATTAATTATGGCGGATCGACAGATTTTCTATAAAAGAGCAGTAAACCGTCATATTCTCCGAACTGAGATTCTATACCTGGGTCGTCTGCATGAGTACCTTCGTCTTGCAGCAGCGTGCTTGCATTGCTGTGTTCGGGTTTGAAGGGTAAGATATGGCAGTGAAATTACTGGGTACCATGCCTTTACATCTGATGTCACAAGTTGGCAACGTATACCTACTGTGGTTCTTGTGGGGGTTGCAGTTTTGCTGCGAATCTCACAAGAGCCACATATATTTATAGGTGACTGTTACCACTAACCATCAGATAGCCAGTTTGCCTGTTTGCCCACTTAGTTGCAATAAAAAAAATATTTTTAAAATAAAACATATCTGACTATTGAAAAACCGAACCCTTATTAAATTGTTATGGATACGACGCTCCCGCGAATTTGGTTCAAATTCAAATTCAATATCTTTTATTCAAATAGGATTGTAACAATCACTTTTGCACGTCAAAGCAGCTACGCCATTGGTTCATAAGTCTACGGCGGGTGACCTTGTACTGGAAAGAACCAACAAGAAAACTAGCAAGGGCTATTTTTTTCTCCCTGTGTTATTACAGAGTCGTCAATTGGAAGCTGACCTCAACGCAAAAGTTTGAGCTCAATTTCCATTACAAGATGAGATGTGTCAGTTCAGATTATATACCTAAGATAAAGACTTTATTAACATATCAATCAAAGGAAAGTGTAGAGTTGACCCTCATGTCCAAATAGTTTTATTATCCAAATAATCATAAATAATATAATACCAATCTCTTTAAATCTATATCTGAGAGAAGTGCGTGAACTTAGCTTTTAAATTGTTATCGCGGAACGTTTCTTTGAAACACAGGGCAGTACATTGTTAAATATTAGAAATGGGAGTTCAAAAACCCAAGCTTTTTTGTCTTTCATGTAATCAGGCACTTTATAATATTAATAAGTACATCTTTGATTGCATCTTTAAATTTGTTTAAGCTAAGTTCTTGTATACAACTTGTGATTTTATTGTAGAAACGTTATACACAGGTCTCTAAAAGAATTATTGATTTTTTGGAGAATGGTATTTGGTAAAGCTAACATATTCTTTTGTCTAGTATTAACTAAATGAAAATCACTATTTTTACTAAACAAATGAATATTCTTTCGAACATATATTAGATTCTCATAAATAAATATATTGCGACGCTACTGTCATAATACCAATTTCTTTAAACTTTTCTCGCAAAGAATCTCTCATTTTAAGGTTATAGATAGATAGAATAGCCCTTTTATGCAACACAAAAACGATCTGAATATCGGCAGCATTTCCCTATAATAAAATACCTTACGACATCACACTATGAAAGTAAGAAAAGTATACAAGTCTTGCTGTATCAACATTAGTCAGCTGACGTATTTTCCATACAGCGTGAGCTGCAGGACTAAGTCTCTTTGACAATTTATCGATATGTGGGCCCCATTGCAGCTTAGAATTTTAGAATCAAGTGTGATCCCAAGAAATACTGTGGTGTCCACAAGGTCAACACCTATATCCTTTATTTTATTTTACAGTGGTATGAACCTCTTTCACATTGGGTAAAACAAATTTTAAACATTTTGTTTTCCCTTCATTAAGGGAAAACACGGGGACACCTTGGAATGTAACCACATACAAAATCCCAAATACTTTCAACTCACAGTATTAGTCAAGATAAACACGTCAGTATCTTGGATAATTAATAACACTAAACACAACAGTGTAAAGAATAAAGCAACACGATCGTAAAATTAAAAATATCTCTTTGATCAAATACTGAGTAGTTAACTAAAAATAACATTTGAGATACGTAACAGCTAAGCCGCAGTATCCGAATATAAATTTCGCGAGCCATATTATTATCGCGACAATATTTATAAGATGTATAAACAGAATAATGTGGTTAGTGTGTCGATGATGTTGTTAAAGACAATATTTACGATTACGAGCCTGCGTGCGTACTATACGTAGAAGTACCTATAAGAATGGTAATTCGTAGATATGAATAAAAATTCGTAAGTAAGGGAACAATTTTTAAAATGGGTATTTTTGTTGTTAGCTAAATTATTCTTCCGTAAAGCCCCCTCACAATTTACCCATTACCATTTGCGATTTCACAAGGGAATCAAAACCTAAAGGGTAACCCGTTGACCTAGAATCATAAAATTTGGCGGGAGGAAAAGTCTTATAGAACATACTTAGCAAAAAATTTAAGAAGCGTAAATATGTATACAGTTAGGAACTTATATACACAGATAAGTTTGTACAGAACCCTCGATGCGCGATTCGACACGCACTTGGCCCTACGGAACCCTAAAAATAAATCAGTACAAGAAAAAACTTCGTCTCGGGCGAGAATCAAACCCGTGTCTCCAACATCCGTGTTGACGCTTTAACCACTTGGCCACCGGGCTCTTACCAGCCCCGACGAAGAAACACTGAATCGAGAGACAAGGTACGCTGATGTAGGGCTGTCGATATTTAGGATCGAAAAATATTAATTCTTGTAGGAGACAATATTTTTATACACCCAATATTTTTAACTGCCTCCGTGGTGTAGTGGTTGAGACCACCGGATGTTGATCGGGGGGTCCGGGGTTCGATTCCCAGTGGGGGCAGAATTTTTTCTGCTCGGTTTGGTTGGTGGTAGCTACCACCCATCTGGTTAGCTACCACCGTCTTACCTAAGTTTGTCGCCATAATAACAATGTTTATAGCATTGTTGTGTTCCGACAATTAGAGGTAAGATAGCCAGCTCCTCAGCTGTTGAGGAGTCAAGGCGAAGTTCGCTTCCACCTTCGGCCTTATCGTCACTTACCATCAGGTGAGACGAAGGCCAAGAGCTTCCCTGTCGTATGTAAAAAAAATACAGGATCTCCACTTCTGGTGGATAAATGCCCTTATATATTATTCCGGTGTTCCGTTACATCATACATCCTGTATATTTCTTTTGGAATAGACAAAATTGGTGCCATTTGTTCGGTGATTGGCGGCGGCCGAGTTAGGAGTAATAAGGGTCCTTTCCTCCATCCTTTACGCATTTGGATCTGTTCCGGCGGAATAGTAATAAGGTTCCGCTGTTTCCCTATATTAACTTTTCTTATGAAACTATCGGCAGCTCCACTTGCAACAAAATCGAAGAATAGCTTTTTGACTTCACATAAAAATATCAAGTGATAGTTTTCCTGTGACCGCGAATTACGTTTCGCCATAATAATTGTCAAAAAAAATCTGGAGAGTGCCACCTAGGGGTATAAAAAATAGCTCACGACCTATTCTCAGACCTATCAAATATACACCAAAAATTTCGTTAAAAATCTATGTCTACTTGCCTTATAGAACATGTGGTTCCTGTAAAATTTGCATATCTACACACGCTACAAGAACACCAATGTACATTGCCAATTTGTGACATAAGATGTCATCATCATTTCAGCCAAGAGACGCCCATTGTTGGACATAGGCCTCCCCCAGGGATCTCCATACCGATCGGTCCTGCGCCTCCCGCATCCAGCGGCTTCCCGCGACCTTCACCAGATCGTCGGCACAGAATAGATACGTCGGTACTACGTACAGAACGGCCACTCACCTCCCCGCACTCATTTCAAATACCTCGTCCTACCCGGCACTTCGCTGTAGACATCACTGACACGTAAACAAGGGCGCGCGCGATCGCTTGGACGAGTAGACGCGAGCGCCGGGCGATAACAGAGACAGCGCTATGCGGGTGAAAGAGAAGGCAGTCGCTGCACTTCCCGCGTCATTTCGATTGATAACCGCTCACTCAGCCCTACTAGATTCCACGCACACATTTGCGCGTGTACGAACGTCATTTGTTTAAGTAGTAGTGATAGGTAGTTGATTTGCGAACGTTGTATGGAGTGTCCGGGGTGTGTCGTCGGTCCACCTTGTGGGGGGCCTACCAACGCTTCGTCTCCCGGTACGCGGCCGCTACTCGAGGACCCTTCCGCCCCAACGGCCGTCAGTCCTGCGAGCGATGTGTCCTGTCAAGTTACTGTAATCAGCAACTTCACTGCCCGTCTTACCCTTCCAACCGGAACATATTAGCTATTAGCGGCAGAAATAAATCTGAGATGCCCGCAGACAACTCAGTACTGTTAGTTATTTTTGCAACTTTTTCGCCTCAAACAATTTTGACTAGAGAAAGATTCACTCCCTTTGGTAAAAATTGTCAAATACATCAATGATTAATTTTTAAATAATAACTGCAATGAACTGCTTTAACGAGTTATATATTTGTTTGAAATTGTTCGAATTTCCCAGAACGTTCCAGAAAGTACAATTATTTCAGCTCACGAACTTTTCGCCACCCACTCACATCAACATACAACCGTGCACTTTATTAGTGCACGATGGAAAGCCTATAGGGATACTACCACAAGCATTATTTTTTATATATATATATATTTATATAACGGGCAAGTGGGTAGTTTCGTAAGGCAGAATGTGGAATGAATTATTTTGATAACGCTCGCCAAGGAACACGTGTGACTGAGTTTTATCACAAACTTGGCGTGCCTGTGCGCCGACTGCTGTAGTGTAGTTGTAGCAAGGGTTTTAATTCTTTAGAAGATGTAGCAGCAGTCGGAGAGCAAAAAATTTGTGATAAAACCCAGTCATAAATTTTTATCACATCAGTCCCACTTAATACGCGCCACCGTGCTACTCTTTAAGACATAGAGATTATATCACTGAAACTGTGGGATAATGCGTGACTCGGGTCCAGTCTTGGCGACCCGTGCTACGCCTGCTGGAGTATACTCTATATAACACAAAAAGAATTTTGAAAAGGGGCCACACACAATATGGCGGAGTAATTGCGTAACATACACAAAAAAACCTATGCGTCGAATTGAGAACCTCCTCCTTTTCTGAAGCCGCTTAAAAGTAAAAAACTAATAAATAAAAAAAAACTCCTTGGTGATTGAAACTTTTACTGACAATATCCACATTCTAACTTCAAATCACTATTAGTCCCCGAGAGATAAATAGTAGATTATACAACAAGCGAAAAAAGGGAATTTAATTCGAGGGACTAAGTTGGATTGGTTGGAAATTTAGATTTTGGACTCTAGAGTAGAATCCTGAGCGGAGCGAGTGATGCAAGGACCGAGATGATTTTTTTGATGAGTTGTGTACTCTACTTTTTGCCATTGACTGCGAGAAAATAAATATTATAATACTGACATTGTATTTTTGTCTGTCATATTTTATGACATAATGAGCAATAAGAAAACAAAGCAGTAGGGACAAGTAGGGCGCACTGGAACACGGGGTACAATAAAACAAAGAGGATAATTACGAGTATTGTAATTTAAAACAAACTCGCGCACTTTTGCTTCGATTAATAAGAGCGTCTCATGCGGCACATGATAGCATAGTGCAATATGACCAGATTTCGGCAACAAAGTTTCACTCAATGTGAAAAATATTGTTTTGACGGCTCCAAAGTTGTGATTTCATTACCGGATTTTCTATTTCACAAGAAAAGTATCAATAAGAGGTATGTTATATTTTCTTGCATGATTTTTAAGCAATTTACGCATTAAATGCAGTAACATGTGGAGTGAAAAACATAACCCAACATTTTAAAGATATTTTTAAAACATTTATGGGGCGCAATGGAACGGGGTACTATGAGACAGTCTTCATTTTGCCCCATTATTATATGTCCGGGATAGATTATTGGCATTTTTTTACAGATTTTGAAGTAATAATGGTGAGAAGTCGTAAGAAAAAGAGATAAGAGCTTACATAGTAAAACGATGTACGAGCAGCGCTGTTGAAATTGTAGGATGTGGTACGAGTTAACAAACTGCTGCTGCTGACCTAAAAATGCCAAGTCCAGTAAAATTGCATCGATATGTTAAAAAAACCAAAGCAGCAGGAGATAGAGATGCAGGAGTGAATATAGAATTTTCAATTTTTTCATCTTTATTAGCCTTATTCCAATGTACCCCAGACACCGTTTCATTGTACCCCAGACCTGGGGCTTATTGAAATAGAAGAGGCGTTGAGGAAAAACGCATATTGTTAAGGTTATTTTTACAAGTTTTTGTTTAACTTACAATGTAAGTATGTAAGTATGTATGTTCTGGTGAAATCCTGCAACTCAATTTTGAATCAAATCAAATGCTTTATTTGCAGAATACAGTGATATTAAGGTGTTATACATTGTCTGGTACAGTATTCTACCCTCAAGGGGATGCAAATGTCATGAAAAAGATATCTTTAACCGATTGCGCTGAAATTTTGTATACACGTTCTGTTTGGATGACAATGCATGGTTGACTGTGTGACGTCATTCAAAATCCAAGATGGCAGCATACCCAAGATGGCGGACTAATTATTTTTAATGCACCCCTACAATATGGGTCTCAAATAAATAAAAGGTCTTGCTAAGAGTAACTCGAAAAATAATGTGACGTCACTATTATTCCAATATGGCGGACGTCTAAAGCTTGAAAATCAATTTTGAAGTAGAAATCTTTAACCGATTGAGCTGAAATTTTGAATACACACACAGTTTGGATGAAATACAGCATAAATCGAAAAATAATGTGACGTCACTATTATTCCAATATGGCGGACGTCTAAAGCTTGAAAATCAATTTTGAAGTAGATATCTTTAACCGATTGAGCTGAAATTTTGTATACACACACAGATTGGATGAAATGCATGGTTAACTGTGTGACATCATTCTAAATCCAAGATGGCGGCATACCCAAGATTGTGGACCAATTATTTTAAATGCACTCCTACAATATGGGTATCAAATAAAAGATCTTGCGAATAACTTGAAAAATGAATTGATGTCACTATTAATCCAATATGGCGTACTTCTAAAGCTAAAAAATCAATTTTGAAGTAGATATCTTTAACCGATTGAGCTGAAATTCTGTATAGATGTTCCGGCAAACGACCTTGCAACAATGATGCGTTGAATGAGATGAACAGACTGAGAAACGTGTCCAGTGATATCTAAAAAGTAAAAAATAAAATAAATGTATAAAAACCCTTTTAAAAACAAGCTTTTATTTATATGCGCTAAAAAGAAAAAATTAACTTTTACACTAAAACTTTTACTTATAACGTCATTTCACATTTGATTTGACACAATTTATATGATATAAAAGCTTGTCGCGAGATTTACTTTTGTAGATAAACAAGTAAACTAAATAATTTGATGTGAATACAATTTTCAAACTAAGTAAATATGAGTAGATATTTAAAGTACCTACTCTTTTAAGTACTTTTAACTTACTACACACAAGTAAATCTCGCGACAAGCTTTTATGTCATATAAATTGTGTCAAACGTGAAATGAAGTTATAAGTAAAAGTTTTGGTGTAAAAGTTTATTTTTTCTTTTTAGCGCATTTAAATAAAAGCTTGTTTTTAAAAGGGTTTTTTTACATTTAATTTTTTAACTTATTTTTGTTCTTAATAGGTAGATTATGAGCCGTTGTTGATCGTTAACAAATATAATCAAATTATAAAGCACAGTTTTTCTAAAAAATAAAAATGCCTTTTCGTTTCATTGTACCCCACCTGTCCCTACATAAATATAAACATTAGAAATTTATTGTGACGGCTTCCTATTCTTGGTTAATTCATTGAAATAGTTAAGAAATACGGACTCTGAGAAGGAATTCGCGCCATTCCACGGAGGGACACGCTCCATACAAGGGCGGTCATAAATAGTTAAAGTCCTGTTACTATCAATACATTGTATTATTTTAGTGACTTATAGTTGTAAAAGTGTTTTAGGAACATTAAAATGAAAGAAGTACATGTATTTACGGAATAAAAAACGTTTACTTCAGTAAAAAACAAATATAAACAATAACATACTTTTACCTAAATTTATCATGAACAAACACTTAAAAATTGGAATGTAAAACATATATTTTAAATAAAATAAGAGTCAAAACATTGATAACATTATTTAATTATAATAAAATAATAGAAATAAATAAATTAAAATTAATTAAATACAAAAAAAACAAAACAACTAACAAAATACAAATAAATTATTCTTATTCTAACAATATTAAACATGTAACAATTCTATTACACTTTGTGACAGAGTATTTTTCTTTTTAGGGGGAAGTTTCCGAAGACTTGTAATATAAGGATCTGAATGTAATAATAGTCAATACAACGACGAAATCTTGATTGGTAACTTCACGTGACATTTTTCGAGTGTGACTTCGTCTATAAATTTTGATATACTTATTTGTCGCTTCAGCAGCTTCTTCGGAAAGTTCTCCTATAGATAACAATGCATAACTTATAATATCTGATCCATGTACGAGCACCTTGTGGACAGAAGCAGGAAGACTATACCACGGATATTCCTCGACCAGGCTGTATGCTGTTTGTAATGCATAGTCTTTAAACTTGCATTCATTAATTTTATGTTCAGAAGATAACGTTTGTAATATTACACAACAACGATCTATGAGATCCTTATTCAAACCTGTAATTTCAGCAGATACAGCTGATTCCAAAAAAAACTTCCTGGCCGTGTTTCCGTCGTTAGACGTCCCGCTTCCACCACTACGCGGCTTGTCAACTATTAAACCTAATCGTTCCCTAAACTGGGACTGTACATATTGTTTTTTATTTGATAACAATTGTTTATCACTATCTAGCCTAACTTGCCATTTTTTTATGTCTAATCTATATGAAAGATGAATAAAATATTCGAAGAAACGTATCCAAGAATGTAGTGGTGATAATCCAAATTGGTATCTACTCTCTATTACAGGTTTTTGTAAACATTCGTCTATTTTATTCATCTCTTTAGGGGTAGCATTACATATATAACATCTACTTGTAGATGTTTCACTTAAAGCACTACAAATTTTACCATCTACCATTGAAAGCTGCAACTTATGAGAAACGACCAATTCACGATTGTCGATCTGAATAAAAGTAGGTTGCAAACTTTCAATTTTATCCTTAAAATAAGCTTCCTCTTGCAAAGACACTGCTGTGCTTTCTTTCAAAAATTGAAATCGAATAGGACGGCAGTACCTAGTGGAAGAGGGTCGAGGATTTTTCCATAAAATTTTACAATTATCTTCAGCTAATTTTACAATAATTTGAAGGGGTACATAAGATGTTACAAACAAACTACTATCTTCTAAAGTTGAATCTGAAAAAAATTGTTTGTATTCACTATGTCCAGTGCTGCCATCGAATCCCCATTTCCCAAGTAAAGAGATATTAGACAAACAATCATCAGGAATCTGATCTAAGACCTCTTTTTGAGATTCAAGGATTCGAGAAGCTGTGTGATCAAAAAGACTTTGTAATTCAACTTCAGCTGAAGACTCGGAAACAGTTATATTAGAAGGGTAACATCTCTGTTTCGCTTTAGTAATTTGTTGGTAACATGGTAATACATTAGGAGAAATCTTACTATTAACAAAGTTTTTAATTAATAAATACTGATGTTTTGTCAACTGAGCATCAGTCACAAGTGACAAGACATCATCAGTGCTAACTCTAGATATACACGAATCGAATGAACAGTCTGAAACATCAAGCAATGCACTCACAGTAGAATCATCAGACTTTGACAAATCAGCTACTCTCCGACGTTTAGTCCTTTTACTACATTGCGTAAAAGGTTTTCGAGGACGACCACGTGAATGACACGGCGACGTTTCAGACGGAGTACATTGCTTATTGTTTTTCACAAGTTGAATTTTTTCAATAACATTAAACCAATCGGAATTCTTATATAAAAGCTTGGTTTTATCCCTATTACATTTTTTCCAGAATCGAGCAATAGCTTTACATAAATTATTAACAATTTTCTCTAAATAATGAATATCAATGTTCTCAGCATCGTCGTTCAGAGTAGTCAACAAACTTTGTAGGACTTGACGACACTTTTCCGAGTCATTATCGGTATTGACAGTTAGAAATATTTCAAGAATATGCATTCTTGAAAACGAGCATATATATAAATTACCTAAAACAAAAAAAAAACGGTTAAAATTCAGTCACAAAACCTACACAAAGCACTAAGTCTAAATAAACTAATTTCGTAGCAAATGCTACGAGATAACCCTTGTCATCGCCAAAAGGGCAGATAAGGGCAGCCAAGTTTTAATTTTCCTAAGATAAGAAAGTCTAAAGATTATGGTGCAATATACCTCCATAGTCGGAGCGAGTGGGAACATATTTAAAAGTTTATTCAAACTTTGAATATTAAAATATAATACTACAAGAAAAGTCGCCTCGTAGCAATGACATACTAAAGAAAATATATACTAAGATACAATTAAAATAAAAATATTAATTATTACATACCCTGTTCTTGGATATCCATTTCAGAAAAAACTCACACAGCACTCACAGGTCCCGCAATGACAACAAATGACGTCACGCTTTTTAATGACTCACTGATAACAGTATTTACGATTGGCGATGCGCTCTCTTTGAATGCACAATAGATAATGAAGGCGCACTCTAATTACTGACCTATTTATAGTTTCAGAAGGTACCGCAACTATCCAATGTAACGACAAGGAATAAAATGTAAAACAAGAAAGCAGGTTTTTAAGATTTATGACCTAGGGATGTCCCACAGTGCATTCGTGGTTTTCCAGTCGCAGAACAAATGGTATAATTTCAGATTCAACTCCCGAGATTTCGGCGGCAACCAATTTACTAATATAATTGCTGCTTCAGTATGAAATGATTCCGGAATCAGTCTCATTTTCGTCACTGAAATAACGTTATAAATGTGAAAGTGTGGGTGGATGTTTGGATGTTTGCTACTCAATCACGCAAAACAGCTGAACGGATTTGGATGAAATTTGGCATGCATGTAGCCTTTGACATGGAAAAGAATATACGCTACCTTTTATCCCGATTCCTTAAGTAGTTCCCGAGGGAAAATTGAAAATTGTTCAAAATTGAAGTCCACGCGGACGAAGTCGCGGGCAGAAGCTAGTTTTATTTAGACTTTCCAATGACATAAAGTGAATACGATTATAGTACTCCTAGCACGAACCACTCTCGTTATGATATAGTAATCGTATTCAATCGTACTATCCGATTACGATTGAGATATTATATGGACAGCTAGTAACACTATCGTTGAAGTCTCGACATAGATAACGATCGTTATCTTTTGTCGATAAGTTGTAGTGTCTTTTCTAGCTAAATGGAAAGAATTTAAAATTGGGAAATGAAAACAAAATTATTCCTTATATAAGTACAATATGCTTCATTCAGTAACATGGTTGGAGATGGAGAGGATTTTGCCGACTACGCCGATTTCTAGCGACTGTTCGTCGTCGTACTTAATACCATGTTCGGTGCTCATAGCCTGATTACACCTACCGAGTAGAGTGGCGAGACAGTGCCCTCGGCCGAGCGCTCGGCATTTGTAAACACATATTCCAGTGCTCGGCCGAGCGCTCGGCCTAGCAACAGGCCGAGCGAGTCACTCGGACCCTGTTCTATTTACTAGGCCGATTACCCAGCCCCCCGCTTCTCCGCACTGTCTCGCTCGCTCACTCGGTGGATCTGAACACGCGCACGTCGCGCACTCGGCGACCACTCGCCACTCGATGCGTACGCGTGACTTTTGCCCGCAAATTTTTGTTTTGCACATGTTGTTTACAAACGGAAAAAAATGTCTGGGAAATGGGATTTTGACACCACAGTGAAGTTTATACAATTGTATAAATTGCATCCCTGTTTATGGGATTTCTCGTCAAAAGATTACAAAAACAAGCAAAAACGTGATGCAGCTTATATATCTGTAATCGAAGAGATGAACATTTCTGGTTTTGGTGTTCAAGACGCCAAAAATAAAATTAAGAATTTAAGGTCGACTTATTCACAAGAATTAAAAAAAATCCAAGATTCGAAGAAGTCTGGAGCGGGTGTCGCTAATGTTTACCAATCTAATATTAAGTGGCTACATGAGATGGAGGAGGTCTTCGCAAAAGATTTAAAAAAACAAATATATGAAAATGTAAGTACTTTATTTTCGTTTAGATTAGATATATTCTACATTCATTTTAAAAGAAAATAGGAAAATTATGATATCATTCTGTTCTGCCATGAAACAGCTCCTGCTCCACTAAAAAAATCTGCATAGTTATCACGCAACTGTCTTGCGGCTCTTGACGCATAGTTGCTGTTATGGTCGGTGATAGATGTTAGACCAGCTATGAGTTCTCTTCTCCAAGTACCCTCAGTAATGGTTCCTAAATCAATATCTTCATCGTCAACGCAGCCCCTTGGAAAATAATGACCGGGGCTTGAGAGACGTAACCAATTATGCAGAGCACATGAGGCGCGAATTATTTTTTCTGTTGTGGAGACATCCGTTGGTATGGGCTTGTGAAAAATTCTAAACCTACTAGCCAGGATACCAAAAGCATTCTCAACAATTCTACGTGCTCTGGATAATCTGTAATTAAATATTTTTTGTTTTTCTGTAAGGTTTGAGCCACTGTATGGTTTTAATAAATATGTTTTTAATGGGAAGGCATCATCTCCAACAAAAAAACCACCCTTTGGCAACAAGTTACTCTCAAGGTTATTACGTAATTTACTGTTTTTAAAAATCCCAGCATCTGAGTTTCTTCCATTTGCTCCAATATTTACATAACGGAAACAGTAGTCATGGTCGACAACAGCCATCAGAACAACACTGTTACAACCCTTATAATTGAAGTATTCACTCCCACAATTAGGAGGTGCTTCGATAGTAATATGCTTCCCGTCTATAGCTCCATGACATCCAGGAAAATTCCACCTAGTTCTGAAGCCTGATTCTACTTCATTCCATTCTTCATTGTTTGGTACCTGAAACATAATTACATAAACAATTAATTCCACATACACACAATTTTGAAACACACCTATGAGATCATCCCGTTTGATATTGACTGGTCACTTTCAGGAAATCTTTGTGCAGAAAATTAATATTGTTTTTTTTTTAAGGTCCTGCAAACGAACAACGAAGGCACAGATTCTCAAGCAAGTGGTTTTACTGTACCAATTAGTAATACTATTTCTGGGGCGGTATCTTCTCAAAAAACTTCCACAAATGAAGAATTACCACCTTCCATAGCTACTGCTAGTAATGTTAGAAATACGCCACGAGCAAAGAAGAGGACGCGGGATATACTGACAGCTGTTTCTGATCTGAAAAAAATAAATGAAGATCTCAATTCTGAGGAAGAAACAGTATGGAGCACTTTTGGAAAAAGTGTTGCAATGCAACTTAAAACCATGTCGGTGGAGAATGCTTTGTTAGCCCAATGTCGAATCCAAAGTATTCTGACTGAATTCGGCTTAAAAGACCACAGAGAAAAGACTGCATCTCGGTCCGCTATGTCCAATTATAGCAACCGCAAGGCATCTTCTGCACTTTCAGATACTGATATTAGCTTTGTCGATTCACCCAACATTTATCTTGGCGAATCCGTTGCATCTCCACCACAAACATCACTAGTTTCACCACCAGAACGGATCATAATTGTTACACCATCTACAATAGAAACATCAACAACACAAACAATTTATACCTCATCCTCTGCTATGGATACGTTACCAGCACAAGTTATTTATACAACAGCTACACAGTATTCTAATTATGATAAAGATATAATAACTGCTGCAATGAATGCGGCTTCCGCTTCTCAGTATTAATTTAAAAAATTTAACTATTAATGATGATTAAGTTAAATATTTAAATTTAAATTTAAAAATTTATGTATGTTCCTTCTTAAATAAATGATAAAACTAATTTTGGAAATTATTTTTTATTTATACATACCACAAGGCAATTACTAACCTTCAAGTAACTCTCCAAATATGTGTATATGGCTTCCATTACTTCTGGGATAAGTAATGATATTGCAGCTCGAGATATTCTATAAAATGCTTGTAAATATCGGTAGCTTATTCCTGTTACTATGTAGCATAATGCTACTTGCAACTTAGTTCTTGCAGGTATAGCTTCTCTTAAGACAGTATCTTCTCTTTGTATCATTGGTGTAATGTTTTCTAATAATGTATTAAAATTTTCTACAGTCATTCTCAGAAGGGCTCTAAACTCATCGGGGTCTTCCAACTGTAATTCACTAAAAATAGTGTTTGTAGCACCTAACTCAGGTCTTCTCAAAATCCATGGTCTCGTCCAAATGCGGGATTTCTCTTGAGCCAACAATTCCGTTAATTCTTCTACCAGGAGAGGTATAAGTAATTTTATAGATTTTCTTATTATTATTTTCCGATCCATATCAGCGTTTCCCTTGTACCTATTACCGGGTATAAACTGAACTGACTGGCTGTCTCGCCGCAATTTTAAAAATATGTATAAACACTCACTCGGCCACAGCACTGTCTCGGCCCACTGACATTTTACTGTCTCGCCACTCTACTCGGTAGGTGTAATCAGGCTATCAAGAGCAAACAGATTCCAAGCTAAATATGCTTCCGCCATCACAAAAAATATTAAATTTTATAAGTGAATGTTATTAATGGCATGAGCTTTTGTTATACAACTCGTACAGCCTATGCCAGTTAGCGACGAACATTGTAATGCTTTGCGAGATATCAAAAAGGCTCGCTATGAAATCGTTAATTTGACAGTTTTTTCGATAAGTTAGCGACAAAAATCGATAGGTTTGCGTTAATTTTCATGTCGAGAATTGCATTTATGGCTAAGTAAGTGTCGTTATATGTAACTGAATAAAGTATATTGTTGTACTAATATAAGAAATAATTTTGTTATCTTTTCCCAATTTGAAATTTTGATAAATTAGCTAGAAAAGACACTACAACTTATCGACAAAAATCGCAAAGTTTACGATCGTTATATATGTCGAGACTTCTGCCCGGCTCGTAACGCAACGATATTTCTCTCACTATAAAATACTCAGTGAGAGATATTACGTTAGCTAGCTGTCGAATAAAACGATACGACATATCCAAAGTGAGTTTGTGCTGACGATTCTCGTAATAGCCCGCGTTTACCATTTCCATTATGATACCATTTAGTTCCTTAAACGGCCGTAGCGGCGCTGCTATAATTGTCATACAAATAATACAATTAGAATAACCATAACTATAGTGGCTCGTGCTTGGGCACAGATAAAAACCTTCTTCCCACCTTCTCCTTTCCATTTAAGGCGCCTCCAGACTCACGCCGAGAACCCCGGCGAACACCCGAGAAGCGTGAATGTGATAGGTTTCTCGCCTTCTCGTTCTCGGGCTCGCCTGTTCTCCGATCTGTGTCGGTTTTTACGCCCGCTTCAAAGGGTTTCTCGGGCGAGAAAAGAGAACACAATCACATTCTCGTTTGTTCTCAGTGCGACCGCAACCGTGGCGTAGATCGCATGTTATCTCGTGACAGTTATTCTATTTCGAAAAAGTACTTTGTGGTCGTCTGTCAATATTTTATTTTGACTAGTTATATTGTCTGTGATGTATGCATATCAGTATACATAGTTATTGTAAATTCTTTGATTAAACATAGTCTCTCATATGATAATTTGTGATAAATATCATTTAGTAAATAATTTAAATTTACGAAGATTTTTCGATAATCTTTTTAGTTAAGTAATTTTGGACATACGTGTAAAAAATTTAGAACAATGAAACAAAGTTAAAGTTTATAGAATATTTTCACGCAGAGCCCATTTTGTGGGATGGAAAAGTTTTCTATAAAAAAGTACTTTGTAAGAAACCACCATCGTCTAGGCCTTCTTCTTCTTATTCTTAATTTTCGTGTTAACGAGATTATAATGTGCTAACGCACACTATACCAAGTCAGTAGCACTGTCGTCCATTCCGGATAACTACCGAGAATGTAAATGAGATAAGATCCCTGAGTGTGGATACTTCCTCGCTTCTCGCGCTAGACTTCTCGCCGAGACTTTTCGCGTGAGTCTGTAGCCGGTATAAGAACTACACGTGCTGACCTGCGTTGTCACCGTCTAACTGTGACTACCATTTAAACGCGTACCAAGAAATTCGGTAACTCATTTCTATGTCGCATGATTAAGAAATGGAACTCTCTGCCAGCGCATGTTTCCTCCTTCCTGTAATATCGGTTCCTTTAAAAGAGGCGTGAAGAAGCACCTTGAAGGTCGACAAGGTGAGGGTGGCTAGTGCGGCGTTTAACCTTTCTCCCGCACTAGCTATCTTCGCATTTGGACTCTACTTCCACTTACCACCAGGTGGAATGGGGTCATTTGCTTAGCCTTCTATAAAAAAAGGACTAACTAATATTGACGGGATTTTTTAACTTGAATGAATCCATGGAATAATTTCATTTAGCCAGCCAGTAGTTACATTCAGCACGTACGTATTTTTTCATAATTCGTGCTTGTTCCAAATTCAAAATGTTTTTATTCACTGTTATCGAGGAATCAAATACTCTTTTTTGAGTGGCAAGGTAAAAGCTATTTTGGTCCCTGTTTACAAGGAACCAACTAGCTCTTTTAGAATGTGATAATTTTTTCCCCTATTCTGCTTGGTGGAAAAGTGCCATGTATGTATAAATACAAATTGGATGGTGCACTCAACATTCTCTTTGTTGCCAGAGGAGGAAGGCACGGAGTTGGAGTTGGAGGCGCTGTACCGGCGGTACTGCGTGCGCTTGAAGCACGCGCTGTTCATCTCAGCACTATGCGTCACGCTCGCTTGCAGCATCGCGCTGCTGATTGCAGTGTGCGTGCAGCATTCCGAGGTAAGTGTAAGCTTACCATAGAATAAAGCTCATTTCAGACTACGCTATACTATTGTGCTATATATTTATTTATTTATTTCCTTAAGTCAACAGCACAATATACAAAAAAATTACAAATTGAACAAAAAATAAGCCATACATGGGCCAATTATAGACTTATACTATGTTACCTTAATATTAATTAATAGGGTAGATTAAAAACATTAAAAAAAAAACAAAAAAAAACAAAAAACTACGTTTACATAACAAACAGTTACCTCATCTGTCCTCACCTAAACAGTTGAGAGATGTGTGTGTGTGTGTGTGTGTGTGTGTGTGTGTGCGTGTGTGTGTGTTTGTGCGTGCGTGTTCGTGTTAATTGGTATGCAGCTGAGTGCATGTGGCATGACGCTGTGCTTGAAAGAAAAAAGAAAAAAAAATTATTTCTGCTTTAGAATCTTATTCAATTGGTTCTTGAATTTTTTTTTATTATTAATAAATAAGTCAATATCTGAAAATAATTTGTTATACGTATGAGGCATGCGACTGACTACACATATATAGTATATAGTATAGGAAATAATTTATAGCGTATAGTAAACCAATAATATAAGCCAGCTAAGTGTGAACGTGTCCATAATAAATGTATGGTGCGCGATATTGCTGTGCTATGAACTATATGCTATTATATTATAGCGTAGTCTGAAAACACCTTTAGTGTGAGAAATTTTTATAAGTCTTATGGCCAGTTTTACCAACCTCAGCTTAGGATACTCTTAAGGTGAACGCACATAACAGCACACGCCCGCCGTACGCGCCGCATTAGGTATATAACGCCATCAGCATGCGTCCTTCAACACCTAGATACCGACCGCATTTTTGAAATTCGGCGCGTTCGGTGCGGGTTAAATGTGTGAGGTTTCATATTTTTTCATACAATACAACAAATTACTAATTGCGGCGCGTGCGGCGCGTACGGTTAACGAATGGTGTTCAGCTTTAGGTGGCATGCTGTCGCATTCTTTTTATTCGGGACAAAAGTGAACTGACAGCATACTTCTTAGGAGTTTCCTAAGCTAAGACAAGGTTGGTAAAATTGGCCATTAATGTATTTATATTTTGATTTATTTATTGCTTACTGTCATATGTCTAAACTTCAACCGGAAAAAGTCTTCTTAACACATTCCATTACTACATTCACAAACGATTAAAAAAGATAGCGTAATTGAAACAATATGAAAAATGAAGTGACTAAACAAGAAAAAAGAAGAAACTAAAAATATAAAAACCGACTTCAAGAAACTAAAAAGTCATAAATAATGCAAGAATACACACAACGTCACATTTTTAACCGACTTCGAACTGTATCTATTTACTTTTTTTTATGTATGTTCACCGATTACTCCGCCATTTGTGGAATGATTTTCAAAATTCTTTTTGTAATCGAAAGAGTATACTCCCGAGGTTGTCCCTTTGTCACCATGTCATGGTCTGATGATGGAATCCCGGGCAAATCGAGGGAAACCCTTAAATTTCTTAAGCACGTCTAACGTGTTTCATGGATATTCAGGAATTTGCGTCTGGTAGTCATCATGTCATGTTACTGAGATGATGATGGAAGGTTTTACACACGTTTTAAACACGTGCCTAAGTGCTATGGCCACATTTCCAGTCCTATAATAATTACGTGTTAGGTACTTTTAGTTTTTAAAATATCTCTACTAACACTATTTAAAAAATAAAAGTTACTGAAATTTATTCATCTGCATTTTTTTTGTAACATTTGTAATAAACTACTCTCAGGGTTTGCGCTGTAGGGTTTGTTACATATTCCAGAAAATCGTAAAATTATCTACTAGCTAGCGTATAATAAATAAATCTTTTAATTTATAAAGATCTCGTGTCACAATGTTTGTTATCCAATTACTCCGAAACGGCTTGACCGATTTTTATGAAATGTTTGTGAATACTTATTCGGTAGGTCTGAGAATAGGTCGTAGGCCCGTTTTTATACCCCAAGGCGATAAGGGTTATGTTTTAGCATCAGAAATACTTATAACTCTTGATTTTCACCATTCTTCCCACCAACTCCTAATTTTTAATAGCGATATTAGTATTATTACTGGCGAAACGTAGCTAGTTCGCGGACACAGCTATTATAATCGTAAGATTAGAATACAATGTCTAAAAATACTGCATAATCCTAGTATGTGAAGACAAAATAACTATTTTGTTAGGTTATCTAAAAATAGTTTATGGAGCTGGTTGGTTAATATAAAGCGGTAATAAATTCTATCCAAAGTGTGATAACAGTGTAATATAACGGTGTTAAGTGTTTATTATGCCTTGTAAACATTAAACATCTACGCCTTTTTAGCAGTGCGCCCATAGTTATTTTGATTATCCTAAACACAGACATGAATTTAAATAGATGATGCGAGTGTATGCTCAAATCGCGTGTCAAAAGAGCAATATTATGACCCTTTTTCTATTTTTTTTCCAATTAGTCCACTCTGATGGCGCCTAAAGTCGACGCCACCAAGTCGGCGATTCACCGATTAATGATTTCAATTTTAATACCGACTACAAGAAGTATAGTATTTACCTTTAAGCTGGTCCGGTCTCCGTATGTAGCCGGCGGACTTCCTGAGCTAGCTCGAAGGAAGTCGCGGCTCCTGAAGGGCTGCTGTCAATCCACCGAACCACGACCGGATCACTACATTGGCCTATTAGGCCGTCGCCACTCACTTCCTTAGCGGACCGATCACTCGCGATATTCGCGACAATAAAACTTTGGCAAACACTCACAAGCGGACTTTCGCAACCACAATTCTTAGGTGCGCCGCGCAAAACTAGTTCAATTACGATTTTCTCCAAAACCTATTTCAATTTCATTACAAATTCGACTCGACTGACATGTCACATGCGGCCGGCCGCCACAGGCCCTCACATGCACAGACTATATGCAGTGTTGCCACTCGCTCTTCCTCGAGCGTAAACACACTCTCCACCATTATTTATTTAATTTTATCTCATATCTCATATCATACGGAACTGAGACGTGGCCGCTTACAATGGGTCTCATAAGAAGGCTCAAAGTCACTCAAAGGGCAATGGAGAGGCCTATGCTCGGGGTTTCTCTACGTGATCACATTAGAAATGATGAGATCCGTAGAAGAACTAAAGTTACCGACATAGCCCAAAGAATCGCAAACCTTAAGTGGCAGTGGGCAGGACACATCGCTCGCAGGACTGGCGGCCGTTGGGGCGGAAAGGTCCTCAAATGGCGGCCGCGTACCGGGAGACGCAGTGTTGGTAGGCCCCCCACAAGGTGGACCGACGATCTGGTGAAGGTCGCGGGAAGCCGCTGAATGCGGGAGGCGTAGGACCGATCGGTATGGAGATCCTTGGGGGAGGCCTATGTCCAACAGTGGGCATTTCTTGGCTGATATGATGATGATGATCTATTATTTTAAGAAAACCAACAGCTAAAGTAACACACAATAAATTTTAAATTACAACGAACAGCCAATTATAGGCTTTCACAATTTGTCTTAACTAAAGTCGAATTGTGTCGTATTCATTAAAATTTGTGTTCAAACTTATAAATAAGGAGACACAAATAAAGACAACGTTCAATTTTTTTGGCGGTCTTTTGACGCCACATGCTGCGTTTTACCGGATTTTACCGGATAATCTACATTTTACCGGAGGGAGGCTGTACCAGGGTCGCATGCTTCGGGCGCGTGGGAGCGGAGTCGCAGTGTGGACCTTACCTAGCGCGCTCATAAGGGCAGGGAGAACACCGGGGGGTTTAGTGGGTAGGCCTGGCACTCTGCCGGGAGAGCCCCACACACGCTCGCCGTCTAGCCAACGGCGGTTACGGCACCGGTCACGCATTTCCCCCCGAAAAAAAGGTTCGCCTGCTTGGGTACCTGCGTGCCGCGAAGCAGCAGTGCTTACATAACTAGGTTTCGGTTTGAAGGGTAAGATATGACAGTGAAATTACTGGGTACCGTGACTTTATCCCTTGACGTATAGTGTGGTTCTTGTGGGACTTGCAGATTTGCTGCGGATCCCACAAGAACCACATGTTCTATTTTTTTTTTTTTTTTTTATTTATTTATCCAAAGATATACAAAATGGTACAATTAATTTTTGCCCGCCAACCTGCAAAATCAGGTTGTTGGCGAGATAGCGCTCATTTACAATATTATTGTATACCTAATGGCTATAAAATCGAAATTGTATATTAGTATATAAATCTAGAAAGATAAATATTAAATATTATTATTAAATAAATAGATGCAAATTACTGTCCCAACAGTGTAGTTTTAAGTTTACATTTTAACACATTTTTGCTTACTTTTCTACTTTCTCTTAGCCAGACTATGCTATTGAAAATTTTTGGTATTAGATATTCGTTTGTTCGTTTACCATATGTATTTGTAGCTATGTATCCAACCATTTTCTTTTCCCTAACCCCTCTTGTATTATATTTATTTGTTATAAATTTTTTAATATTATTATCGTCATTGTAGTAATTTTCTATAGCTATCAAGTAATCTACTTTTTTATTTATAGGCAATATTTTACATATTAAATACAATTTTTCATAATCATCTTTACACTTTCTTTTTGTTTTGCTATCTACCAAAAATTTCAATAACCTAGTTTGTAAGTTCTTGATGTCCTGAATATACGTTTTATAAGTACGTCCATAAATACTAAGACCATAACTAAGAAGAGAGTCTGCAAGGGCATAGTATACCATCATCAGAGTGCGCTTGTCAAGTACACTGATTAACTCATAAAATTTACTAATTATACATCTAAGTTTTGTACATACTCCGCCAATATGCGTTTTCCAGTTAAAATCTCGATCAATATCCAATCCTAAATATCTAAATTTTTCCACAAATTCTATTTTTTCACAACTACAGTAGCGTTTACCATTGTGCAGACAGTCATATGTATGTCCTATTATAGCCATTTCATTAATATTAACCATTTTAGCTTTACGGTTATACTGCGAGTATATATGCATGCATTTTGTTTTTGCGATATTGATAATGATACCGTTATCGTGTGCCCACTTAGTGACGTTTTCTAAATCATGCTGAATGTTTTCCTTTAGTTCTTTGGGATTTTTTGCTGAATATATTAGACACATATCATCTGCATACATATATACCTTACAGCGTTGTACAACATTTGCTACGCTATTGACATGCATAATATAGCCTACAGGACCAAACACAGACCCGGTCGGAACTCCCAGTTCTACTTTAGCCTCTTGCCCTAACTCTCCGCTAACAGTTGTGCATATCGTGCGTTGACTGAGATAACTTCTAAGCCATTGATTAGTAGGCCCTCTTATTCCGCATTCCTGCATAGCCTGTAGTAGGATTTCATGATCCAGGGTGTCAAAAGCTTTTTTATAGTCTATAAAAAGGACAAGCACCTGTTCACATTTATTAAGACTTATATTAATGTTTTCTGCAAAGATATTAAGAGCGGAAATGGTACTTCTCCCCTTCCTAAACCCATGCTGTGCGTCTGACAATATCATATTTTTTTCTAAAAAGTCAGTTATCTGGCCCACCACAATTTTCTCTGTTATTTTGTTAACTACCGATAATATTGCTATCGGTCTGTAATTAGCATACTCAATATAACTCCCCTTTTTATGTACTGGGCGAATAAGTGCCCTTTTTAATTGCGCTGGATACACACCCTGTACAATACACATATTTATAAACCTGGCTAATATCGGACTAATTTTCTTTGATATATATATTAAATCTTGGGACCTAATTTCGTCTAAACCTGGTGCTTTATTACAATCGAGATTCCTTATAACCTTTTCTACATCACTAGCATTTACCCTACAATACCTAAATGAAACATTACATTCCTTTACATACATTTGTCTGTCCATAAATTTACTATTGCAATAGTGCTTTATATCTTGTATCTCTTTGGTGAACGCTTCAGAAAATTGGCTACAGATAGTATATAAATCGTTTATCTTCCCTAAATGTTTCAAAATTACCATATCTAAACTCAATTTAACGCGGCCCGTCCACTCATTAATATATGCCCATATTTTCTTATAATTACCTTTACATTTTTTGAGTAGCTCCCTTCGGTATTTGTTTTTAGCTATTAAAATTTTTCTATTTACAATATTTCTGAAACGTGTATAGTCTAATCGCTTAATCATACTATGGGGTGACGATTTCCATATACGGAAAAGTTTGTCCCTTTTTAATATCAATTCAAATAGATCTTTATCTATCCATGGTTGCCTGATTTTATTATATTTATTACAAACTTGTATTTTACTGGCGCTATATATACCTTGAAATGAATTACAAAGTTCCCTATATAATAATAACGGACAGTTAATTTCCAATAATTTATCCCAGTCGCATGATTCCAATCCCTTACAAACAAGTTTTTTACTAATAGAATAATGCGGTTTGGATAGTAAATGTAAACAATCGTCCTTACCAGACTGTGCTTGTGACTTACGCATCGCAATCCCCACTATATGATGGTCCGATACATAGCAATCTATAATGTAAGCATGGACGATATCCATGCTGCGCGTGCGCTCCTGTCTCGATCGCACCCATACATGATCAAGGCAGGCCGTCTCAGCGCGCCCGTCCACTACTGCTTCACGCGTTATCTCGGTACACGGAATAACACTTTGCAAGCCGTATGCACACAAGGTGTTTTTATATTTGGTTATAATGGAATTTATTTTGTTTTGATACACATCTATGTTGACATCTCCAATAACCACTAGGCTATCTGCGCTTGGTATATTTTGTAATAGTAACTCTAGTTCTTTAATAAAATGCAATTTATTTTTATTTGGGGGTCTATATATTACTAATATATGTGTATATCTGTTCTCAATATTCATTTTTCCGTGCATAATTTCTGCTAATCCAGTGTTAATAGTCTCGACACTAATATGTAATCTTTCCCTTATGTACATTATTAATCCCCCTCCCCTTCTTCGTTCTCTGGTATATGAGTGTATTTGGTAACCTTTTATGTTATATATCATAACTTCCTCTTGTTTAATATTAATTTCAGTTAAGATAATAATGTCTATTGGTCGTTTGGCTTGATTTATTAGAACCAAAAGCTGATTAAAATTCTTTCGCATAGACCTTATATTTAAATGTATAAAATATATATCCTCTGATGTTGTGTCATCACTCCATTGCTGAAAGTTTTTGTACCTAGTAAAAGGTACATATGTATCTATAGTTGAATCATCCATTTATACATTTAATATTCATATAGTGTGTACGCTCCGTGCTGTCATGCATGTTATTTAATTTGATTTTATTTTAAGCGATTCTATCTGTTTTAGTGACCTTACATTGTGTATTTTATTTTGCTCCTCATCCTTTTTTACTAGAACATTGCCATTTTGGACCCATATATATTTAAATATGCCCTTCAATTGAATTCTCGCCTCCCAAAATATGTCACGTTTTATCTTAGGCAAATCTTCGTTTATGTATATGCGTCCTAAGTTTGTACTCCCATAGACATCTGCATTGGTAGGGTTAATCTTACGAGCTTGTAGCCACTGGTCACGCGCAGTTTGCGAGTGTAGTTTTACTATGACTGCCTTTGGTTTATTCTGCTTAGTTTTTTCTTTACCTACCCTCCTTACATCTTCTATATCTTTTGAGTTTACTTTTAATGTTTGGGCTAATTTTATGACAACTTCACGTAAATTTTCATTTGGCCGCTCTTCTAGGTCAATAATTTCCAAATTATTTTCCTTCTCCTTTTGCTCCAAGTAAAGAATTCTTTCCTCTAGAGCAGTATTGCATTTTTCTAGGTAAACATTCTTCTGTTCTAACGCGGTCATTTTCTTTTCAGTGACAGATTTAAATTCCACCATTTTTTGGTACTGTTCCGCGTAAAAATCAACCGACTCATATAGATCTTCAATCCGCTTTTCCATTTTATATATTATTTCTAATTTTTTGTTTACCTCCGAAAGAACTGACTCCACGGAAGTCTGCTCCTTTTCCAACACAATACTAGCCCGGCTTATAGGACTTTTGTGACCTTTCCCACACTCATCACAGAGTGGTGACTGTTACAACTTACCATCAGGTGGGCAGTATGCTTATTTGGCAACTGAGTTTTAAAAAAAAACTGTCAATTGAAGGGACTGGCGTTATCTAGTAAGATGCATGTCTATCCTAATAATGAATTTAAGTTATTGATCTACATATACTCAGGTTTGTGAGGTAGCTCGGAGCAGATAGTAAAGGGTGGAGTTAATGCAATAATGCATGCACCGCAATCTGGTTAAGTCTCGGCCGAGTTAACCGAGTTACCGCTAAGATTAACCTGAGAGCTGAGCACTAAAACCGTACATGTAACTAATTTAACCCACTCAAGCTTTCATTCGTTTACCTGCATTCGGAATTAACACGTTAATTCGATGTTTTTGTTGATGCCAACTACTTTCGGATTGACGAACTAACGTTTAATCCTTCCCGCCTCCATCCTCCCTCGAGTGCCCTTACCTTAAAGCCTGACCAAAAAAAATGCTACAGGTGACATTAGAACCATAGTTCTAAGGTCACCTGTGACTGGCGACCCTTTTTTTTTGGGAGGGGGGAAAATGCATTTACGCATTCTTCGTGGTCGAGCCAAACCACGAGGATATGTCGAAATCCCCAGACCGTACTCGGTCCGGGCCTACCTACTAAAACCAGCCCCAGCAGCAGAAGCTCCTCCGTCCGTCACAAGACAGGGGAAAGGGGACAACAGCCAGGCCTTATTCCCGCTGATCCCCTGCCTGCGACATGTCCGTTGCCGGAATCCCCGTCTAGCTCTGCTGCTTTGTGGAGCGACGCAGAATTGCACCGCTCTACACCCCGAAATTGGTTTTTTATTGTGGTTGTCTTCCACGCGGCCCAACGCTCAGTGAGCCGGGCCCCCGGCCCGCTCAGTGCGGGTAACGGGTTGCCCGACGGCAGATCCCAGTGGATCCACCGCCGCGCGGATGAGCCGAAGCTCTGGGAAACCCCTGGCAGGCGCGAAGCGCCGTGGCGAAAAGTCGCCTCCACCTTGCTACCTACATAGGTAGCCGCCCAAATCGGGCTTCCGGCGAAAGCCACACCTCTTCTTAAAATAAGAAGAGGGGACTTCGCCCTTTTCCGCATGAAGCGGGTGGCCACACGAAGTGGCCCGCTGGGTTAAACCCAGCCATCCCACACCCCCCCTCTATTAGGGTCCTCTCGTCAAACTATTAGCCCGCGGCAGAGAATCTGCCTGGTTGCCCAGGGTGCACCACTAGGAGGTTGTCTGACATCGCACCCCGTGTTTAGGGACCCTTTTTTTTTTTTTTGGGAGGGGGGAAAATGCATTTACGCATTCCTCGTGGTCCAGCCAAACCACGAGGATATGTGGGACTCCCCAGACCGTACCCGGCCCGGGCCTACCCACTAAAAACCCCCCCAGCAGCTCCTCCGTCCGTCACAAGACAAGGGGAAGGGGACAACAGCCAGGCCTTATTCCCGCTGACCCCCTGCCTGTGACATGTCCGTAGCCGGACTCTCCTCCTGGCTCTGCTACTTTGTGGAGCGGTTCTGCGCCGCTCTACACCCCGGGACTGGTTTTTTATTGTGGTTGTCTTCCACGCGACCCGACGCTCAGTGCGCCGGGCCCCCGGCCCGCTCAATGCGGGTAACGGGTTGCCCGACGGCAGATCCCACTGGATCCACCGCCGCGCGGGTGAGCCGAAGCTCAGGGTAACCCCCGGCAGACGCGAAGCGCCGTGGCGAGAAGTCGCCTCCATTCTGCTACCTTCAAGGTAGCCGCCCAAATCAGGCTTCCGGCGAAAGCCACACCTCTTCTTAAAATAAGAAGAGGGGACTTCGCCCTTCCCCGCATGAAGCGGGTGGCCACACGAAGTGGCCCGCCGGGTTAAACCTGGCCATCCCACACCCCCCCTCTATGGAGGGTTCTCTCGTCAGACTATTCGCCCGCGGCAGAGAATCTGCCGGGTTGCCCAGGGTGCACCACAAGGAGGTTGTCTGACATCGCACCCCGTGTTTAGGGACCCTAAATTAACTATGATTATGGCAACACAATACACATGCCAATTGGCTAGTGTAGGTACACATATTTTATTATAATATAGACTATTGCATAATAAAGTTTAATTTACGAGAACATGGTATTTATATATGTTTTAAAGAAATTCCCATAAAAGTTTAATTAAAGTCGGGTTAAAAAAACACACATTCCTAATTTATTATTAGATATTTATTAATCATCGAACTCACAGTCTAAATACTCAACAGATTCGTGTAAAATTTCATGACCAGATTGTGCTGGTTCAATTTCAAATATATCGGACTCATTGTCAGTTGTAAGATAGTTGTATGTTTCAGTTTCACTGCCGCCATTATCACGTTTAATAATTTTCGGTTTTTTAACGAAAAAATAACTCACAATATCCAAGAAATACTAGAATAGAATAGAATAGAATTACAAATACAAACCAGCCACCATACATGGACCTACATCCGTGCCACCATATTAGAAAATAATAATACGAAATTATACTGGGACCGAACCATAATAACTGACAAGACAGTTCATTATAATAGACCGGACATACTTATCTTGAATAAAAACAATAGTTCTGTACAGTTAATAGATATAGCTATTTGTAACACACATAATCTTGCAACTATGCACAATGAAAAAATTGCCAAATATACAGATCTATCCATAGAAATTAAATCTCAATGGAAAATAAATAAAATCAAAACCATACCAATCATATTGTCCACTACTGGGGTTATCCCAAACTCTCTTCACAACAGCCTTCTTACACTCGATTTACTTCCCTCCACTTACTTACTCCTGCAAATCGGCAGTAATTCTCAACACATGACGAATTGTCCGGAAATTCCTGAACGAGTATACTGACTGTTGACTTTACTAACTTTTAATACCGAATCGATTTTTTTTCTTCTTTTATGTGTTGGCTTAGGCCCCATGAAAAGTTAAGGATTACCGAAAATATAAATAAAACAATAATAATAATATAATTTTCTCCTTACATGCTTGGCTGAGGCCCGCACGATAAGGTTAAATTTACCCTTTTCAAAAAGGAGCACAAAAAAGAAAAATAATAATATTATTAATTCTCTCTAATATTCCCGTGAGTCTCATTAAATACCAGAGAGTAACATCTCTCTGAGAAAAAAGAAGTAAAGATAGTAATAATAATGATAATGCGTTTATTCCTCTTACAAAGTATAGTATACACTAAACAACAATACAATAGGATGGGGAAACAGGAGACCGAGAAGTACACATCATGTTGTTCTCAGATCACCCGCCTCTCCTTAACTTAATAATAAATACATTATTAATAATAATATTAATAAACCCTTTATTGTACAAATATTGCATAACAAAGTGATACAGATTAAGAAAAAAGATTAATATGTACAAATAGGCGGTCTTATTGCTAAAATGCAATCTCTTCCAGGCAACCTTAAGACAGGGAAATGGGAATAAGGACAATCAAGGGGAAGGGTGCAAAGGTAGGAATAAATATTGCACTACGAACTAGGGATTTGAAAGAATCTAGTGTACGCGCTCTCTTAATACTCTCAGGGTGGGAGTTCCATAGACGGACGACTTGAGAAGGAAACGAGTATGTTAGAATGTTAGTCGAGCGAGGCGGAATGTCAAGAGAATTAATTAGATCGCAAAGTACGACTCGACGAAGTGGACCGAAAAGAGAAATGAGACTTAAGATAAGGTTTTTTTAGGTGATAAGGACATTGGATGAAAAAGAATATTGTAAAGAAGGAAC
The DNA here is from genome assembly GCA_963935595.1 of Schoenobius gigantellus. Lineage (NCBI taxonomy): Eukaryota > Metazoa > Arthropoda > Insecta > Lepidoptera > Crambidae > Schoenobius > Schoenobius gigantellus. The sequence continues at coordinate 3,762,123 of OZ012555.1, read as the reverse complement.
AAGACATGTAAGTCTCTACGCTGTCGGATCCGGAGCAGAGATTTAAATCTCTGATCCAGAGCCATTTAAGTTGAGAGCGTTAATAAGAAACATGGTCAAATTTTCGTAAATAAAAAATAAATCTAATGGCCACATTTTGCATCCGCTCCAGCTTGTCGAGAAGCTCCTCAGACAGATCCACCCAGGCACAATCAGCATAATCAAGCAGTGAAAGTAGAAGTGACTGTGCTAATTCTATTTTAGTACCTACTAATCTGGAGAAAGTTACGAAACCTGCTGAGTGAACTATATGCAGCGAAGAGCTTCTTGCGAACAGCTTCAATTTGCGGTCGTCATGATAAGCACTGATCAAATATTAAATCAAAATGTATAACATATTTATTATTATTGCATATTTAGTTGATTTTTACATAACTTTTTACGGAATTATAAAACACTAGCTGACCGCATGCAACTTTATTTGTATTATAACTAACTTTTCCCGTAGGAAAACTTTTCTCGGCAGATTTTTCCCGTAGGAGAATTACCCTATGTCCTTCCCCTGGTCTCGAACTATCCCTATACCAACTTTCAGCAAAATCGGTTCAGTAGTTTCGAAGCCTATTCAATACAAACAAACAAAGAATCAAATCTTTCCTTTTTTTATAATATTAGTATAGATATAACTTGACTAAACTTCACTACAAAGTACAAACACCCATCCATCCATTCCATTCCTCGAAAGCTTTCACTTTTATGATACAAACAATAGAATTTGGTTTATTTAAAATATTTCCGAGTTAGATTTTGCATTTTCTGTGACATTATCTCTCATCACCATGTCGTGATGCAGAGTATCAAAATAGTGCATTTATTAATTGAGAATTGTAACAACAAAAATATTATAAGCAAATAAACAATTCTCCTCTTTACAATACCGAATCTACAAGGAATCACGGTTTTGCATAAAATATTTGCTCTCACCGAACCATAAATTACTTAGCTCGTTTACTCAGGAATCATCCACCTCTAGTTAGACACAAGTATCTCTCGCGGCAACCACAAGAATCTTCAGGAGTTAATCTCAAAGTGTTGTTTAATAAACTTAATCCTAAGACTGATATTTAGTAGTCTACAGAGCAGACTCTACCCCATTTTGTCCCGTGTCAAAATAAAGTTTTCCTTTAGCAAAGTTTTCTATCTCCGGCATTTAAGACACTTTGCTTCCGTTAGATTAGAAAGTACTATTTAAGGGGCCACAGTACCTACTACTAGCGCCGCCATTCCTTTTTTATTAATTATGATAAATTAAAGACGTTTGTACAAAAAATAGATCAGTCAAGAACTCAATACAGATATTTCACATTTTTTGAGCTATTCAGGCAATATATTAAATGTATGTATAGGAATAATCATAATCGGAATTATTGCTAAAACACTTTTAGCAATAATTCGGATTATGATAGATAAGTAGGGTTGTTACGGATGCACAACTTTTGACATCACATCCGCCGATGCGGATACGTGGATACGTGGATTTTAGAGGTTCTCATCCGCGGATGCGAATTTTTTATGTTTTATTCAATCATTTTTTGAAAGCAACATTAAAACAGTTTTTTCAACAGCACAAACGCGCGAGGCATTTGCAAATCTCGTACCGTCCATTTTCTTATTTTTATACAACTAAGTTGGCAAACAAGCGGTAAGTGGTAAGTGGTAACAGTCACCTATAGTACATGTGACTCCTGTGAGATTCCCAGGAAATCTGCGACCACCCACAAGGACCACAGTGCATGTTGCCAACTTGTGAAGTAGGAAGTATTTTTATTTATTTATTTATTTATGCTTTATGTACCTTGTGTACAAAGGCTGACTTAATGCCTAAGGCATTTTTTCGACCTACGGACGGTGCAGAGAGCAAATGTGGTAGATGTACCCAAAAACACCAATTAAAAATAACATCTAAATCATTTACAATTTTTGAAAACTAATACATAAATATGACAGAAAAAAAATAAACTAATACATATTATTATTCACCAAAAATAACAAGTCAAGTCACGGTACCCAGTAATTTCACTGCCATATCTTACCCTTCAAACCGGAACACGGTAATTAATTCAAGCGCTGCTTGACGACAGAAATAGGTAAGACGGAGGTACCCAAGCAGGTGACCCTGGTACAGAGACTCCCTCCGGTAAACATTAACTCTTAACATGTCGTTCCTTGTCGCCTATGAATCCCCATTCCGTCGGATGCAGATGAGGGTGTCTAAATCAATGCGAATATCCTTATGATCGAATCGAAAGGTCGAAAGATAAGAACAGATCAAGGGAGTTTACAGTAATCTCCGTTTAACTAAACCTAACATCAACCCGTCTTGCTGTGAGGTGCAGTAGGTCAGTAAAATAATCGTAATGAAGCAAAAGCAAGTAAAGCAGCAGTGTGGGGTATAGGTATGAACCTAAGTGAGTGAATGAGAGAAAGAGAATCGTTAAATGTAAGAAATTCTAGTCATTCAATGGATAAGGCAATCGTGAGCCGTTACATTCTATCATGTAAAAACATTAACTCACAAAAAAAATATTCGAGATTAGATTAGATTTTAGATTTTATTAATATTATAAACCAAAGTGTCACTATCATTAAGCATTCCGCTAGATTTCATTTCAATGAAAGTTTTTAAACAACAGTTTGTAATAATACGAATAACTTTTATAAAATTTAAAATTCTTCTCAGCCTGTCGAACCAACTAAAAAGTTTCTCAAGGAGTTAGTCCTATTTAACTTGTCAGCTAACGGGTCATTGCCCGCGGTACCCGCGATACACCCACATAGTTCATTTGGGTGGACTAAGGGTAAATTTTTCCATCCGTGGTGACACTGGTGACACTTATGTCTGAGTGTACCACAAACATGATCAAGTGACTTAATTGGATAGATAAAAAGACATTTTGCTCTAAAACAGAGGTCAGAGGTCTAAAACAGAGTCTAATATTTACTTCAGCATTTTCCAAAGGGCCAGAACAGTTTTAATTTTTCTGCCTTTAACTATATTTCTAGATCAGTACCTAGCAGGGGGCGTGACCTTAGCAAATATACGTTTTTTTTTTGCATTAGTGGATGTCATCCCTCCTCTATTTGTCAACTCATTTGGGCCTCCTTCACCGCTTAACATCAGGCAGGAGAAGGTATATGCAGGGACCTCCATAAAAAAAGATAAAACATTAAAATGAGTAAACAAACATCGAAAAATAGCAAATGCAATGAAGAAAAGGAACGGCATGACATAGGTACATATCAAGCGGAATTGTAGTTTAAGGTAGTTAAATACGTGGGCTACAAAAATTGTATTGGTTAAAAAACGCAAAAACAAGTTATTATATGTATAATTTTAAACGAACAACTATCAATAGATTTTTTTATTGAGGAAGGCTTTAGGTTTATAACATCACGATATTGTCCCAACAGTTAAGCTCAATGGCACGCCTTTGAGACATGTACAGAGCTTTAAGTACCTGGGACATTGGGTCACTGAGTCTCTCAAGGATGACCTGGATTTGGAGAGGGAGCGAAGGTCATTGTGTGTTAGGGCTAATATGCTGTCCCGCAGGTTTTCGCGTTGCACGAAAGATGTAAAGCTTACACTTTTTAAAGCTTATTGCAACTCCTTATACACGTGCAGCCTGTGGACAAATTACACTCAAGGTGCATACAGGGCCCTACGCACACAGTATAATAATGCATTCAGGGGGTTGATGGGGTTGCCACGACACTGCAGTGCGTCAGGGATGCTAGCAGCAGTTGAAGTCGACAGCTTTTCGGCCATCATTAGAAAGCGTATAGCGTCCCTGATGCAACGGGTGCGGGGCAGCACCAACAGCCTCCTGAAGACGGTCGAGGCGAGACTGGATGTGGACAGTGTCATTATGCAGCACTGGACTCGCATCCAGCTCGCCAAAGACACTAAAATAAATTATAATTATTTTAATAATAATAATTGCTTATACTAACATAGTTTGTAAGATTAATTGTTACTAACCCTATGGACCTTTGTATCCGAATTAAATACATTTTATTTTATTTTTTATTTATTGTTATTTTCGGACATCCACTCGAACGAAGTCGCGGGCACAGCTAGTCTCTAATAAAACCTTTTTGATCTTTAGCCTCAAGGAAAACTTGGATTTCAAGCACCGGAGAGGCAGAAGAATATTGTTCCAACCTTGTTCCAACATGTGGTTGACAAATAGCGGAAACTACCCTTGAATGCCACAGCTCGGCTGGAGTACTATTATATATTCTGTGGCTCGGCAACGATGTGGGAATAATCTCTCAACTCGCCTGATTTTAGACTGTATTAGATTAGATTATCGTAATTCGCATGCGCGGGGGCGTAATCCTTTCCCTACGGGAAACACTGTCAGTTTCATAGCGCGCGACTCGTTAAAATAGGTTTTATTACGTTCAGGTGAACCCCGTTTTTCATTTATAAGCGCTCGTCAAGTATATTAACTGTCACGTAGACGCTGACATGGATAAATGAGGATTCTTTGGGATATAGTTGATTGTGAGTAGTCATTGTGTGAAAAAAAATCTCGAACAGATTTACCAGTTTGAAATTTGATGCCTTGATATAAGAAACTGGCGTATTACCACCATTACCTTCGCCAGATCGTCAGACCACATATTAATAAAAAAAATGTTTATTTCCAATTCAGTATTAGGCTAAGTTCCCACATGACATGTGGGAGAAGAAATGGATATTTCTCAAACGAAACTATAAGCAAACGGAAAATACAATTTAGATATGAATATGCATTATTTTAAAAATATTACATAATGAAAATATTACAATACAAACATTTGAACAAAGCATTTAAGATATAGTTTATGATAATAATTGGCGCAGTTTCTAAGAAAGAGAGAGAGAGCGGCACTAAATTAGTATCCTTTATTTCGTTACCCTCATCAGTTGTTCAGATTCTGCGTACGTCCACTTCATAATGCCCGTAGCACACCTCCGCCGCGAAACTATCAAAGCGAAACCGCGTCGCATAGTCAGGAACAAACAAAACGGCGAATCGAACGCGGAGGTGTAGACGGCGTTTGAGCAGGACGGGCGGAACCGCGCGCGACAGAGACAGCGCCATAGTTAAATATCCGCGTTAGAGCAGGCAAGCTCGCCAGAGCTCGCGCGCCGTACAAACGACAACGCGGGGAATTCGTTTAGCGGTTTCGCTACTACAGTTCCGCGGCGGAGGTGTGCTACCGGCGTAACAGTTCTTGAAACGAGTCGCTTTGTCTCATTAACATTACAAAGCATGAAATCACAGATATTTGCAAGTTTATTGTGGACTAGCTTTCCGTTTGCGACTGTGCCCGCATTATTTTATATTTTCCCGTAGGATAAATAATTTTGTAGCCTTTGTTACTCGGGGATAATGTAGCATTCTGATGATGAAAGAATTTTTCAAATCGGTCCAGTAGTTTCGGAGCCTATCCAATACAAACATACAAAAATACAAATCTTACCTCTTTATAATATTAGTATAAATGAATGAATGTAGCGTCGATGGCGTAGTGCGTAAGGCTGTCGCCTTCCAATCGGGAGGTAGCGGCTCGAACCCCGCCACGTACCAATGTGTTTTCAAATTCTGAAGTCATATGTACGTTTATTCGAAGCTTTTACGGTAAAGGAAAACATCGTGAAGAAACCTGGGAAAAAAGAATTTCTTTACAGGTTGTGTGTGAAGTCGACCAACCCGCACTTGGCCAGCGTGGTTGACTAAGGCCTAATCGCCCTAGTTTAGGGTAGGCTCGAGTCCCTCGATGGGGACGTATATGAGCTGTTGATGTGATGTGAAATGAATGGGAAAAGAAAAATCCCAAAACGGTGCGCGAAAGATGTGAAAGTAGTGACAGTGGGTAGTTCATAGACTCGTGTTTTTATTAATTCGAGATACTCGTACATAACAGACCCAATCATAGATTTGTGGATCAGGCCAACCACACCTACAAAGTAAATCCTCCGGACACTAATAGGTTTTTATCAGCGAAATATATGTACCTACTTTAAAATTACACGCTGAACTATCTGAGACTAAAAATCTAACATGTCAGTCTGGTCTAGGTTAAAACGAGGGACGTGAGTGGGGAACGCACTTCTCCACTCAAGTCCCTCGCTTTTATGTCCCTAGTCGTCACTCTCAATGACAGAGGAGCGTCGGTGGTGGTGTGCACTTACCTTATAATCGCGATTCGAGACCGCCATGTACCAATGTGTTTTTCGATTTTCGAATCTTAAATGTACATTTATCTGACGCTCCCACGGTATAGGAAGACATCGTGAGGCAACCTGCATACATCTGCGAAGAAATTCAATGGTGTATGTGAAATCGACCAATCCGCACTGGGTTAGCGTGGGTGACTAAGGCCTAATTACCCTAACACAGGGTAAGCTCGAGCCCCTCGGTGGGGTAATATGAGCTGTAACAATGACCAGTGAATATCTCTCGCAGATTTGCAGACAATCTCTATACTGTACGGAACAGTCTACAAGCTGTCTATTGTTAGGTGATCACTTTGCGCAGTCCGTTCTACGCATTTATTACATACTAGCTGACCGTATGCAACTCTGTTTGCATTATAACTTACTTTTCCCGTAGGAAAACTTTTTCCGTAAATTTTTTCCTGTAGGAAAATTTCCCTATTTCCTTACCCTGGGCTCGAACTATCCCTATACCAACTTTCATCAAAATCGGTTCAGTAGTTTCGAAGCCTATTCAATACAAACAAACAAACAAACAATCAAATCTTTCCTCTTTATAATATTAGTATAGATTATTAGTATATTAGTATATATAAATATTATTATTGGTTTTGGTTTATTTATAAAAGGCTGAGGTATCAACGTAGAGACCAAACCACTGGAGCTAGGACAGGAGCATGAAACTCGGTACAGGTATTCGTTTGCTGATGTAGGCTCCCTCTAAGGAAGGATTTTTTTTAAATTTCCTCAGGAAGCTGAGAAATCCCCGTCCAAAAAACAAGGAAACTACCATTATTAAAATGACACATAGATCTCGGATATAGCTAGTTAGGTATAATATTTTTTTAATTTTTGCCTTGCCGCACGATCGACTTGACTAATAGCCGATCGACCTTTGGCCACCCCTTTTGATCAAAATCCGTTTCGACACGTTTGCATTTTGGATTTTTAAATGTCAAACATTACGACTTCGCGACACTGAGTGGTGCACACTTACGCAACATTTAAAGTGAACTACATTTTTACTGACTTTGAAGTTACAAGAGCGGCTCCTCTGATTCTTGATATTGATCAAAATATTTTATTTACGTCGTGTCTGTTTTCTGTTTCACACGCCAGTTCCTCTCTAACTTGTTAGGGCCCGTTAAGGAATAATCATCTCGACAGACATTATTTCAGTTTTTATAAGCTTCAGTAGTTTAATTGTCATTAATTTTGTTATTAATACCTATATTCTTACCAAAATTGAGAAGGCTCTCCAAATTCCGAACATTTTCGTACAACCTCCACAATATGAGTATCAAATGAAAGGGCTTGACTTGTAAAGTACAGTACACCATGAAAAAACTTGTAGAACATATCTTTTTTCATAGAATTACCAATATCAAAATCAAGTTAAATACTAGTATTTCCTTCTATATGTAAATGTTATAATTTGTAATTTTTTCCCAATCGTTCCGTAGAAAAAATCTAGGGAGATGTTGATCTGCGGTACGATTGCGAAAAAATTTGCGTGTGGCTTTTGTCCAAGGGGTGTGGTCGTTCTTGTCTGTGTTGCGTGTTGTGACCACAGACATTTATTTATATGTCTGTGGTTGTGACCCAAACAAGAGAAAATAACTGCCATTTGTGACAGCACAGTGTCTCTGTTTTCGGTTCCAAAAAGTCAGGTTTTATGTTAAATGATAACCTCGATTTACATAAAAAATACTATACTAATGGCCAATTGCATTAACCTTGTCTTAGCTTAGGATGATCATAAGTGGCATCCTGTCACATTATTTTCATTAGTCTGCTCGCTTGCCCCCTATACTATGAAAAAATTAAAGACAAAAAGTGACGACACGTTTAGCGCAGAGGTCGAGTGCTCACCTACTGCGCAACGGGTCGCGGGTTCGATTCCCGTACGGGACAAATGTTTTGTATGGCCTACAGAAATTTGTTCCGGTCTGGGCGTATGTGCATGTGATATTCTATGTTTGTAACTGCACTCACGACACAGGAGAAAATCCTAGTGTGGGGTCATTCTTCTTAGGATTGTCTTAGCTAAGACAAGGATAGTGAAATTGTCTGTAAGTATTGATTTTTAACATTAAGACGAAATATCTCATAACTAAGAGCGTCCGGCATACCCAAAATAATGTATGTCTAAGCTGGCTAGTCTGTCCGGTCTTTTTACCCAAATTTCCGGCTAATCTGACTGGCCTGTCAGGCTTCTCGATGTTTGGTAACATAAAAAGTATACCTACGATTTTTTAAGTATATGTTTCGGTAGAAGGGTGTGCTCTTACAAATAAACGTGGCATAAAGTTAAACTCGAGAATAAACTAAGAATAAGCTTATGTTATTAGTTTGCTCCAGAGGTATTTACATAGGTACTCAAAGTATAAATGAGAAATGTTTGTATTCCAGCGCTCAAATGAAGTAAGAATGTTTTTAAACTCTGTTAAGCAAGAGCTTTTACAATTCTAAGGTATATTATATTGTCTGGTTAAAATTAAATTAAGAAACGAATGCTTTATTATAAGCAACAAATTACAAAAATAATACACATACATGTAAATTTGAATATTATTATGGAATATACTAACAAAAAGCGGCCTGAATGTTAGAGCGGCAGTTTTTACTAGACAATTTTAGGGCACAGGAAAGTTGATGTTCGATTAATCTGATAATGACTAATGTAAAGTATTCGAAATTCGTAATCAATAGATAGAAGAGCGTCGGCGGCGATGTGGACTCGGCATTGGCCTTCTAAACGGGGGGTCCGGGGTTCGGTCCTGCTATGCACCAATGTGTTTTTCGTTTTTCGAATTTCATATGTGCATTTGTCCAACGCTCCTACGGTGAAGGAAAACATCGTGAGGCAGCCTGCATACATCTACGAAGAAATTCGAAGGTGTATGTAAAGACGACTAATCCGCACTGGACCAGCGTGGTTGACTAAGGCCTAAACACCCTCACTTAGGGTAGGCTCGAGCCCCTCAGTAGGGACGTATATTATGAGCTGTGATGATAAATCAATAGATTCAATAACATTCACGGTTGATTTCAATATCCTATCAATTTCTGGGTTAGTTTACTGGAGATAGAATTATGACGTGTTTTGTATGGAGCTAACGTCAAACACCTATCGCTTGTAAACAAAATCACAGTCTCACAGATACAGAATATTGAAACCGGATGTTAATAGATAACATATCTTCTTTTTAATCACAAGCACTGACCTATCAACAATTGGACGTCGGGTGAAACATAAAATCTAAGAAAAATGCGTCTTATATGCATTGACATAAGAATGTATGTGATTGTTCCCTGTCTATTGCCAGCCGAGGGTCAATTTCACCAACGAACCGCAGCAGAACCGACGTTTAATTGTGGTTTCGACCAGGGTTGTTTTTAATATCAGAATTAGCATCAATCTCAGCAATAATCGATGCCGATTTTTAACGCTGATATTCAAGACATAATGTGTTCGTTGAAGGCGGGAGCTTGCACAACTCAGGTGGAGTTTTAATAGACAAGTTACACTAAAAAGAAGTCACTTGTGTTCTGAGTTCCCTCACTCTATTGTTTTGTCGACGTAAATTGGTTGAATGCTAGTGAATTATTATGTGACGTGTGTAGTTTAATAATAACAGATTAGTTATCCATAAACCATAGTCAAATTCAAAAAGCCTCCTACAATTATTCAGTATTACTTACCTATCTTTAATTCAAAACAATCTATCACTTTTGCTAAAATATTGTTTTGATCTGAAAAAAAACGGCATTGGCATTAGCATCTGCTGATACAGTAAAAAGCTGCATCAGCAACAGCCTTGGTTTCAATCAGTCGGAGAGCAGCCCCTTAACCATGATCGCCCAAAACAATATTAAAATCGCACTGAGAGGGGGATGGCGCTATACGCAGCAAGAGCGGTGCCGGTGTCTCTAGTCTAGGTGCGTTACGAATGAGCTTATAACGATGGGAGCGGTGTGAGCGCTCGCAACTGTTCCTGCCCCCCCCCCCCCCCCCAGCACGTCCACCAAAACACGATATGATAAAGTGGTTTATCGCAGTGAACTGTCAAAATACAATAGGGTTTTCGTCGTATTTTGACAGTTCACCGCGATAAATCGCTTTATCATATCGTGTTTTGGTGGACGTGCTACGGGGGCTGGGATATCACGCTAACATCGACAAATAATCGCCATTCGGAACGATAGTTTGCGCGCTTACGATGCTGACGTTTCCTTGACGAAGAATTGTTGACGTTGACGTCCATTAACATGACAATTAATTTTCAGCAATAGCATACGTAACTTTTGCATCAACCATTTTTTATGGGCAATTTGGTATAGACAACAGAAAAATTAGTCCGCTACTGTATTATTTTCCTCATGCCTCACAATAAATGTTGTAGTTTTCAATCGCTGACTTTGACACTTGACAGTCTTTTGACAGAACACTCACAACGATTACGATCTGAGGCATGGTCGCCGTAAACGCAAGATCGCGAAAATAATGACGTCATCGATGACCTCAGGTTGGATGCTGTGACCACGCTGATGGTGATTCGAAACGACTTTTAGCGCGCTGACATCGATATCATCGCCATTCGGAACGTTAAGCACGGTAATAGTAATTGTAACTTTTATTTGCATATTTATTACCGTGCTATAAACGATCATGGTAGGGCCCCAGGGTCTAATTCGGCTAATCTTAACGTTGTTATCGCGCCTTGATAGTGTTTCAATAAAACTAATTTTATCACTACGCTTTCCGCGGTCTAATTTATTCGTATAACAATTTCTTGTTAGTCAATAGTGACAAATATCTTAGTTATTTATCGGTTAACTAACAATAACTGTCTCAAAAAGAATTGCTATTGAGCGTTAACACGTCACAAATTTTTTTGTTTTCTTTTTTTTTTATTGCAGAAAGTTGGCAAACAAGCAAACTCCCCACCTGATGGTAAGTGGTAACAGTTACCTATAGTACATGTGGCTCCTGTGAGATCCGCAGCAAAACTGCAACCCCCACAAGAGCCACAGTTGCCAAGTTGTGACTTAAGATGTAAAGTCACGGTACCCAGTAATTTCAGTGCCATATCTTACCCTTCAAACCGGAACAGCAATGCAAGCACTGCTGCTTTGCGGCAGAAATAGGTAAGACGGAAACTAAACTAATCTGTGCTCGTTTGTATCTTACTTGTCATCTGAACTCGACAAGGGACTTGAAGTCGTTGCAATATATACTGACTTTTCCAGTGCATTCGACAAAGTTAATCAGTCCATCCTTCTCAAAAAATTGTCTCATCATGGAGTTCATGGGTCCTTGTTACACTGGTTTCAGTCCTACCTAGCAAAAAGACTTCCAATAGTATCCGTTAGGGGGCATGAGTCTACTCCATACTACGCGACTTCAGGCGTCCCACAAGGATCTCACTTAGGGCCTATTTTCTTTTCGATATTCGTTAATGATATAGCTTTTGTAATCCGTAAGTAACTTCCTTTTATTTGCTGACGATCTCAACAGTAAAACTTTATCAAACAGTAAAATCGTTTATTGATGTTAGGAGGCCTGCAAGAAGATTTACAACGTGTTGAGCACTGGTGTGTTCGAAATCACATGATGCTTAATGTTAACAAATGTTTTCATATGAGGTTTAGTAGAAAAACAAAGTCACTACCCAGTGTCTACGCACTGAATAATATGCAACTGCAAAAGGTATCGCAGATAAGAGACTTAGGTGTAATCATCGACAGAAGTTTAAATTTTATACCGCATATTGATTCTGTCTTAAATAAAGCTGGTAAAATGGTGGGTTTCTTAAAGCGTAACACCAAAGGCTTCAATGTCAAAACTAAACGACTTTTGTACAATGTACTAGCACGAAGTCATCTGGAGTATTGTAGCACGATTTGGAACCCCTTCTACTGTGTCCACTCGCAACGTGTCGAAAGTATACAACGGGCATTCACGCGTCATATGGCTTTCGTTTCGCAAGGTATATCTCACCGTTGTACGTATGATAGCAGACTTCATTCCTTTAATATGACAAAACTTAGCGATCGGCGTAAGATTCGCGATCTTGTATTCTTATATAGACTTGTCAACGGTCATTTTAAATCGATGGATCTCTAAAATTGCGTCCTTATTAACGTTCCCCGTATTATACCGCGATATCCGATCACAAAAACTTTTCATATCGCAAATGTCAGGAGCAATCTGGGACTCAGTTCTCCTATTATCAGAATGTGTAATGAGTATAACAAAGTAAACAAATCTGCTAATATTTACATAAATATTTTTCAATCCTTTGTCAAAATTCAGAAACAGTTTGTATCAATTTATATGTGGTTAAGTTTTGTATTACGTTTTTGTATTTATATCGAGTGTTTATATTTAGGTAAGTGAACATAACCTGATTGCTGGTGCTCCTATTTAGTGAGCGAATGTTGTACACGCCTGTTATTGGTGTATACATAAGCTTTTAACCTTAGTGTATACAACAAATTTGTAATGTGTTTATGTATATACTGTTGGTGTCATCACCACAGCTCATATACGTCCCCACCGAGGGGTTCGAGCCTACCCTATGTTAGGGTGATTAGGCCTTAGTCAACCACGCTGGCCCAGTGCGGTTTGGTCGACTTCACATACATCATTGAATTTCTTCGCAGATGTATGCAGGTTGCCTCACGATGTTTTCCTTCACCGTAGGAGCTGAGCTGGTATCCGACTGTTGGTGTGTTTTCTGGAAAATAAATAAATAAATAAGACGGAGGTACCCAAGCACACGACCCTGGTACTCACCATTGGCCCTGCGGAAGATCAGCGCTGGTTTTATAATTCTAAACCAGCTTTTTGCTGAGCAGGGACCTTTTCGTTTAACAACTAAATATAAGTTTTTTTACGTATTATTGTTTTTTTAATTTATGTAAGTTGTATGTAAGTTGTTAAATGAATAAATATCTTTTCTTCTTCTTCTTATTCAAATGCATTAACGCTAGCAAAGTCAGGCCCCAGTCAGATAGTAACTATTAACTAATCTGTGCCCAGATTAACTTTAATCCTTCGATGTCGTTATATTGTAGGTAAGCTCCAAACACATTAGACGAGCAATACTGTAACGCTTTTTTATGACTTGAATGCATTGGAATCAAGTCTCTTGGGTAGGAACAAGGGAAGGGAGTGTAGATTTGTTAATTTTCAGTTTAGAAACTGGCTTATGAAACTAATTCCTCATTTTTACAATTTTACAACAAAGTCCCACAAAGTGTTACTGACTTGCCTTTTCATAAGTTTAAAGCGGATGTAAGAAAATCTCTAACGAGTAAAGGATAAAGAAGATAAAGTTAAAGAAGAAAATGATGATAATGCCTGATGTTAACCTGAACATAAAAAATCGTGTTGTTGTGTATGACTATTTATGTAAACAAATATTGTTGTATTTGGTAACGACAAAGTAAGAAGAGAACTGACGTTTTTTGGCTGGTTCTTTCCAGTACAAGGTCTCCCGCCGTTGACTTTTGAACCATTGCTGCTTCTTTGACGTGCAAAAGTGATTATGTAATTTTTATTTTATTTTATTTTTATTTTTTATTTACATGGAAAACCAACAGCAATCAAATTGAAATAGTAGTGACAGTAGTTACGCAATGAGCCAAAAACGGTTCTCACTGATAGAACATAAAAATTAAACTTCATGTAACGAGTGCCTCCATACACTATTAGAAAGAAAAATGATACAAACTTATATAAATAAAATTAAAGCATAGTAGGTACAATATGCAATATTACAGAGATAAAATTGTTGAACTATATTATTTTTTTGTTTTGAATTTAATTTAGCTAACTTCTTTTTAGTTTTATTATACTTAATTTTAGTGGAATCGAAAAATTCGTTTGAGATCACATTTTTAAAGATGTTTTGCCTCATCATATACAAATCGACACACTTAGAGTACTTAGAATTAAACTTATTTACTGTACGAGCAAAGAACGAGTTTCTACGGTAGTTTGTTTCATAATGCGAGGTGAACAGCTGCAGGGTATTGCTGCGCGAGTGCGAGCGCATTGGCGCTACTAGACCTATTTTGTCCAACAATGAAGAACAATCGATTTTATTCGAAACTATGTTGTAAAGAAATGTGAGATCAGCTGCCTCTCTTCTAATTTTGACAGGCAGCATGTGGTAGTGATAGCAGGATTCATCATACTCGAAGTCGGAGTTCCTTATGTTTGCTTTGTAGTTTAGATAACGCACGAACTTTTTTTGGGGTCTTTCTAAAATACCAATGTATTTTTCATAGCACGGGTTCCAGACTTGCGACGCGTATTCGAGATGACTACGTACTAGAGAACAAAATAGTATTTTCCGTGTTTTTATTTGTTTAAAGTCTCTAGTTACTCTTAGGATGAAACCTAAGCTTTTCATAGCCTTAGCAGATATGTTTTCAATATGTTTGTCGTAAAGCAGTTTTGAATCTAGAGTGATACCGAGTAATAATCCAATTTGAATAAACTATATTGAAGTTGAATTCAATATCGTCAATTTCGAAAGAAAAAATATTTTTATTAATGTAATCCAATTTATTAATTTTTGAACATAAACATCAAGTGGAGAAATCCGGCTCTCAAACCTTTGACGCAAAACAGGCGCATTGTCGTCGAGTTGCGCGGATGTTGGCGTACGAAGAAAAACAAAAAAATATTTTACAAAAAATAAAAACCGACTTCAAAAACACTGAAAAGTTAAAAATAATATAAGAACAGGTACAGACATCAGACTTCTATATTGAAGTCGGTGCCAAACGATGATCTCCTAGAAAGTCTTAAAATTTGGCACCGACTTCAATATAGAAGTGTGATGTCTGTACCTATTCTTATATTATTTTTAACTTTTCAGTGTTTTTGAAGTCGGTTTTTATTTTTTGTAAAATATTTTTTATTTTTAACTTTTTAGTGAATGAAATCTTTTTAGTATTAAATTAGCGTTTCCCTCGATTTTCATGAGATCCCATCATCAAATCCTGACTTTGGTGACTTTGGGACCACCCTAGGAGTATATTCTATCGAATACAAAAATAATTTTGAAAATCGGCCCACAACTGGCGGCGTAATCGCGTAACATACACAAAAAAAAACATACGCATCGAATTGAGAACTTCCTCCTGTTTTGAAGTCGGTTAAAAATACGTGTTTGCGTCTTTCTGATTCATCATGCGCAACGTTTCGGCTGTGGCTTATTTAAGTTTATTTGTGGGATTGGCCCTCCGTCCCCCAGCAAGGTGAGGGTCCGCTCGTAGCAATAAGCAACAATGAAGCTGTCTTAAGCGTCCGGTCAGAAATTGCTTCACAAACGGACTACCAATTTAGACTTCGCGGTGACCTGAGAGCCGGCCATATACATGGTATAGACGAGAGTCTGGATAAAGTGTAAACTTATTTATTTCATATTTCTTTAACCTTTCAAAATATGTAGTGACGGCGGACTTAATGCCATATGACATTTTATAATCATTTCGTTTAACAGAGATTACATGGCGGTGCATTCTTTAATTAATTACTCTGCATACATTACACTAATTTCAATTTAGTCAATTAAATCAGTAGCTTGCTATAGGATCAATAGTTACAGCTGTCTCTTAACTTAACATTCATTTCACTGGAGGGAGACTCTGTACCAGGGTCGTCTGCTTGGGTAACTCCGTTTTACCTATTTCGGCCGCAAATCAGCAGTGCTTGCATTGTTCAAAGCAGCAGCAGTGCTTCCGGTTTAAAAGGTAAGATATGGCAGTGACATTACTGGGTACCGTGACTTTACATCTAATGTCAGAAGTTGGCAACGTACACTGTGGTAGACTAGTGATTGTAGTTTTGCTGCGATTCTCCCAAAAGCGGCATATATTATAGGTGACTGTTACCACTTACCATCAGGTGGGTAGTTTGCTTGTTTGCCAACCTAGTTGTATAAAAAAGTATTTGCAGAGTTTCAATCACACGTGTACGTGTCGTGTGTCTGTCTCACCGCCTGTCACAGTTTGCTTGGTCGATGAAGTTGAAAATAGGACACGAGGTCTGCGTTGAAATCGCTCAGTCTCTAAATATCATAATATTATCAAAGTATCATAATCGCAAAACATCATATTCTGAAAATATCATATTAGCAAAACACGATACTCGCAAAATATCCTATTCGCAAAATATTAGGGACGTGTAATGTATTAATGAACTTTGAACAGGTGTTGGACCCACTTTAAAGGCGCATATTACGAAATATTTTCGTGGCATTTCTTTTATAGGTTTTTTAATTGTAAGGATTACAATAATATGCTTTTTTATAAATTTAACATATTATATTCTTTGTAATACAGAATGGTACTAAAAGTGTCATCCAAAATTTTTTTGAATATCTGACATCCGAGGCACAGATAATATGTATAATACTACAGCATCCGAGAGTTCTCGTAAATACCTCATGTATGTAAAGCTATTTTTTGTTGTTTATGAGTAATTTTTTTTATATTTTGACAATTTTCATCCGAACCACTAAAACCTTAATTTTTGTTAGGTTAGATGAATATTGACCATTCCCCATCTCCAAAAGTAGTTATCTACTTAGCCAAAAATTTTGCGAAAATATGCGACATAAGCAGCCATACACACTATGATCAAAAAGTACCGGGAAATATTAAATAATTTTTCTGTTAATTTTCGGATCCTTTTATAATAATTTATCACCTTCAAAATAACAACCATCTGAAGCAATACACATTATGCCAACGCTTAACCCATCGTTCCATATACTTTTCATGGTCCGGTGAAGGAATGGCTTTCAATGCCTTCATTGCCTTCGTCGCATTTTGTTTTATTTTATCGATGCTCGAAAGTCTTTTTCCACGAAGGGGTAATTTAAGTTTTGAGAACAGGAAAAAGTTACAAATACGGTGCCTGTTTGATTGTTTTTACAGGATATTTGGTCAAATAAATAATCGGTCACGATGTGCGCTTTGTGAGACGGAGCTTTGGTATGGTGCAAGATCCATGAGTTTTTTTGCCACAATTCGGTAGTTTTCTACGCACAGCATCTCTCAAACACTTAATCTCGGCCAGGTAGTGCTCCTTATTGGCTGTTTGACCAGTAGGCACGTTCTCATAATGAATAACGCCGCGATAATCAAAGAAAACATTGAGAGCATTATTACCTTTATTTTTGATCGACTTTGACGTTTTCTTCGGTTTTGGTCATTTTTATAGCGGCAAATGATTGTTGGGTAGTTAGAACATTATAATCGTAAACCCACGTTTCGTCACCAGTAACTATGCTTTGCATCATGGTAGGTTCATTCGTTACCTCAGAAATCGTCTGACGGTACTGTTTTTGTACGAAGTTCAGGTCTTTTTTTTATTGCAACAAAGTTGGCAAACAAGCAAACTGCCCACCTGATGGTAAGTGATAACAGTCACCTATAGTACATGTGGCTCCTGTGAGATTCGCAGCAAAACTGCAACCCCCACAAGAACCACAGTGTAAGTTGTCAACTTGTGACATCAGATGTAAAGTGACGGTACCCAGTAATTTCTCTGCCATATCTTACCCTTCGAACCAGAACACAGCAATGTAAGTTCTGCTGCTTTGCGGCTGAAATAGGTAAGACGGAGGCCTGGTATAGAGTCTCATTCCTGGCACAAGTCGTGCTGCAACGTGTTTCAGGCCCAAAATATCCACCACAATATGATGTGCCGATCCATACGCGATGATCAGCTTACCAGCTATCTCTCTAAAGCTTGCATGATAATTTTCGAATACGATTTTTAGAACTTTTTCGACGTTATCATCGGTAGTTGATGTTGAAGGGTGTCCACGACGAGATGCATCTTCAACTTCTTTGAGACCTTTTTGAATGACGAATAGCACTCGTAAACTCGTGTTTTTGAGAGAGCAGAGTCCCCGTAGGCTTTTTGTAGCATTTTCTATGCATCAGCACACGAGATTTTGTTGGAAACACAAAACTTCAAACAAATTCTTTGTTCAATATTTTTTCCATATTAAAATGCGACGAAGTTCAAAAACTTTATTGATATAAACAGACGCCAAGCAACTTCTAATGTCATTTAATACTTGAAATTTGGCAGATGAGTCAGGGAATGAGTCAGGGTAATAGGTCAGTTTCCTCGAGTTGAGTTGATACACCTCAACTTGAGGAAAAAAGTTATTTGAATCGGTACAGCGTTCTAAATTCAAACTACGAATTCCCGGAACTTATTGATGTTATATATTTTGATCTTGTTGACTTGTATGATTTTTTTAATGTTGAAAGAGACGATAGGCCCGAGTATTTATTTGATATTTTCACCATAATATTTTACGCGTTCCAGAAAAAAGGGTATTGGCAGACAGGCGGACGGACGGATGACAGCCGGATGGACAGAGAGGGACAACATAGTAAATTTGTAATTCTCTAAGGGTTTTTCCTGTGAGGTACGGAGCCCAAAAATATAAGACCGAAAGGAAAATTTTACATTTGTGATTTTACATTTTATTTAAAAATGTTAAATAATTTGAAAAAATTAGGAAAATAATTCAAATACAAGAAAAAGTGTCGTCTCGGGCGGCACTCGAACCCGCGTCTCCAACATACCGTGTTGTGGCTTTAACCACAGAGCCACCGAGCACTGATCCCTTTTGTACTTTGTTAAGCCAAAAATAGTATTTATTCACTGTCAATAACTGCGTATCGAGTCCCGCCCGACCCGCCCGAGGCGAATTTTTTTCTTCTTGTAGGTATTTGATTTATTTTCATCATTTTTCCAAAAGAAAATTTCCTAAAAATGCGTTCTCCGAAACGGCACATTCACAAGATCCATCCATAATGTCGTAAGCCTAAAAGTATTGCTAAACGTTCTGGGAAACGTAACATTAATAAACCCTGGTATTTATTAATATTGTCCATTTAATATCATACTCATAACTCGCCGTACACAAGGGTCCAAGGGATGGGGTGTATTTCATAGCGGAGGCTGCCGGTCGTTTCGGATTTATTGGGAAAAATCTCGTTATAAAACCAATGTGTTATTGTTTCAGTATTCACATAGGTGACATTTGATAATTAGAATTGTCTGCAAACATGTACTTTTAATTAGATTTTTATAATTGTGCCTTTTACCAGCACAACACTGTTTCATTAAGGGAAAATTAGCAAAGGTTGACCCAGTGCCACCTGGTGGAATAGTGTGGAAAAGGAGTTGAAAGCCGCCCAATTGGGCAAAGCGATGGCCCAGAATAAGACATCGTGGAGATTTAGAATAAGGAGAGCCGACCTCAAATGAAAATGGGAGAAGGAAGAAGACAAAGAAGAATTAAAAAATAGCAAAGGGATGAAAAGAAAGTAAAAAGCAATAGACGCAAAAAGGTAATTTTGCGTTCGGTTGAAAGATTGTTCTGTATGGTAAAACAAATTTTAGGATCTTAATTTGGCTCTCCACCGAATAAAAGTTGACAACTTTTGCTGACAACACGTGTTGTTGACAAAAGTTAATCTAAAGCCGAGTCTCCACCTAATAAAAGTTGTTAACTTTAGTGTCGTCAACACGTGTTGTCAGCAAAAGATTTTAGTGGAAACGCACCCTTACGCCATATTACTGTTTAAAACATTAAGTACATACATAAAAAAATTATTAAGGCGATATTTTAAGGTAAATATTTTTTTTGAAGATTTGGTTTGTTTATTAAAAATCTATAAACATTTCCCATATCTTGCCTTTTGTTAGTTTGTTGAAAAGTTTTTTAGCGAACCATCAATTTACTGATTTGCTCTTTTAGAGTTCTCTTGCGATTTCTCTGAATTCTTTCCACGCTTTTCATTTATGTGATCATCCGGGATTAAACATACTGCATCGAAGCTGTAATGAGAATTGCACTCCTCTTACGAACATTACCGGAGGGAGACTATGTATGTACCAGGGTCCGTCTGCTTGGGGACCTCCGTCGTCGCACCTATTTCTAAGCAGCAGTGCCTGCATAGCTGTGTTCCGGTTTGAAGGGTAAGATATGGCAGTGAAATTACTGGGTACCGTGACTTTACATCTGATGTCACAAGTTGGCAACGTACACTGTGGTTCTTGTGGGGTTGCAGTTTTGCTGCGAAACTCACAGGAGCCATATGTATTCTAGGGTGACTGTTACCACTTACCATCAGTTTGCTTATTTGCAAACATATCATTAAAAAATAAAACTTGATTGTTTATTTACTCAATAATTTATTGTATACAACTACATACAAATAGCTAAAATTATACGAAGTAAAATCAGTGTTGTTTCTCTTAGGAATCTCCAAAATCCAGCTTGCCGCATTAAGAGAAGTGCATGGATATAAACATCTGAGTCATTATTACAGAGCTAGACTTTGTATAACTATAAGCATATATTATGCAAGATATCCACATAATGTCTTATTCGCGAAATGGCAGTGGCATCCGTGTGTCGAAAAGGATTTTTGAGATGCACTAAACTATTTGTAACTCCTACAAGGATACTAATGTAAATTGCCAACTTGTGACATAAGATGTCAAGTCACGGTACCCAGTAATTTCGATGCTCTGGACTGGACAGAATGCAGCGTCGCGCTATTCGCATAATTGGCTGTAGAGGCAACTAACACCCTCGAGCCTCTACAACTTCGTCGCGACATCGCCTCTCTTGGCGCCTTTTACCGAATGTTCCATGGGGAATGCTCTGAGGAGCTCTTTAACCTTATCCCTCCCTCTCCATTCCTTAACAGAAACACGCCTTCGGAGTCATCCGTACACAGTGTCCTCCTTTTCACACTCTTTCACTGCTTAACATCAGGCGGGAGGAGGTCATTTGCCGGGTCATCCATAAAAAAAAAATTCACTGCCATATCTCTGATCCTCTCGAATAGGAACACTCAACGGGTGAGTCTGGCTAGTAGAGTCTGGAGAGTCGCGCAACGATCTCTGTATGGCGCTGGAATGAAGCAAGACGTCTGCTCTGTAGCGCGCGTTCAGATTATTATGACTAGTTGGGCAACAAAAGACAAGCTGTACTAGTTCAGTTCCCTCTTTATCCGATGAAGCAGGAGACACTCACTTTTACAGGGTGTAAAAAGACGTATACCGAAGCCCGCGTCTACGCATTCAGACCATTAAATAAAGCAACATAATGAAAAATCTATGATGTGAAACGAAATTAATTTTTAGGCTTAAAAAAACGACAATAAATACTACGCAATGTAACGCGTGCCCGCGCCTGGCTTGCACGTCCGGATTTCGCGTCGGTGTTAGGCGCATAACGCATTGCACCGGACACCGCTCCGGTGTGCGGCGCTGCGGTTTTTAATTTTGACTGAAGAACCTTAATTTGTATACAAAAACCGCAGGGTATAACCATAAGAATAACTAATAATACGAGTATAGAAGCGAATCTCCTTTGTTGGTGCGCCAAATGCCGCTATTTGCATACCTACAGCGCCCTTCCCCCTGTAACGCCCCGCAGTAGTCTGCGGACGCCGCTAGGGTCACCACATGGACGTATGGTTACCACTACAATATTTTTTATATAGGTACCTCCATATTCTACATTAAATGACAAACTGAGCATACACCGAGTCTTATTGATTTTGTACTTCAAGTGTAGCGAGCGAGCGACTATCTTTAGCAATAGTACGCACATTTTTAGTTTTTTTGATTCCGCAGTTATAAGAACCTGCCTATTTTTGATTAATTGAGCTTAATCCCTACACTTCGAGAACAAAATCATTAAAATGTTTCGAATTTCGATGTACAAAAATGGTTTGTAATTTAGGTATCGTACCTACGTTTATAGTCTAAGAGTTGAAGCTATGAATGTACTAATGGATAAAACCTAAGCTCACTTTTTACTATCAGACCAACATTTTCACTTGAAAAAAATCTGTTGTTTCATAATTTTAATCAAGTATTGATTTTTTTTTCTTTTTTTAAAAACGTCGCCCCACACTAGGATTTTCTCCTGTGTCGTGGGTGCAGTTACAAACATAGAATATCACATGCACATACGCCCAGACCGGAACAAATTTCTGTAGGCCATACAAAATATCAGTCCCATGCGGGAATCGAACCCGCGACCCGTTGCACAGTAGGCGATCACTCGACCTCTGCGCTAACCGTGTCGTCGAGTCGTCGTGTCGTCGATTGTATTTAAATTTTATATGGAACACTGACGAAGGTCGATAAAAATATATAGCAGTACCAAAGTTTCTCATAGGTAATTCAAATTATTCCCGACTTGACAAAAAAAATCCCATACTTACAGAGTCTCAAAATTGCACTACGAGTACAATGACAGCTTTAGAAACTCGATACATTATATTGTATTAGCTTTGACATGTAATGAATATTACGAATAAAACGGTATCTGTATCTAGGGTAGGTATAATAAAAATAATTTTAAAGTATTCAATCATTTTTATTTAAAAGGTTTCAATTCAACAGAAATATTTACAAATGTCTGATATTTATAAAAGATGGCGTTTTTGTAGATGATTTGAAGTTTCGGTTATTAAACTTCAGCGCGTAGTAAATACGCATTCTTATAAAAAGCTTAATCAGGTAATCAATAGGAAAACATTCACAAGGTACCTGAAACACGGTGCGCGCCTTGACTGGCGATTCCGTTCAACGGAAATCAAACGGTAGGTAAATAACGTGGCCTTGAGCGCTCGACGGCCGGGAGTTTCGCTTCTATACTCGTATTATTAGTTATTCTTATGGTATAACACACTCACACCGCATGACCGTGCGGTTGTGCGGCGCGCGGGACGGCACCGCACTCCCGGACGGTGATGCGGTGCGGTCCGCAGGGTAAGCCACACTGTGCCGCAGTATAGTACGGATTTTTGCGTAGAAAGGACGTGTATGCGCGTAATAGATCTCGACATAGATAATGCGGTGATGCGGTGCGTCGTGCATCGCAGCTCCGGACGGTGATACGGAGCAAACCGTACGGTGACACGGTTCCGTGCCGCCGCAGCCGCATGCGGTTTTCGTCCCTCCGTACACCGCAGCGGGATGCGGCGGCAATGTGTTATGCACCTTAATGAGTCAGTGTGAGTGCGTGTAAAGCAAGACGAGTTTCACGCGCAAGAGATTCCTTTTCAGTCATAAATTTTGTTAAGAAATACTGATTTTTTCGTAGATGTTTCTTTGGACGAAAATTATGGAAAATACATTTCGAACAGTTTTGTATAAAACCTGGAATATCTCGGCAACTATTAGCTTCACAACCATGGGCTAAAAGACAAAAACTATAGTGGTGATGGGAGCAATACGTGGGTTTCGGCTTCGGTACCGGTTTTTTACATCCATGTATAGTTTGGGTAGAATCGATCTCTTACTCTCTTACCTAAATTAGTACATTCATCAACGTGTAGATACTTTGTTATTTTTCGTTTACCCGACAAACTGATTGAACGAAACAAATTCATAGAACACATTCCGTAGGCCGTAAATTTCGAGATGGAGTAATAAAATTGTACCTACAGAATTCGATTACTTTTTGCGTTTGTGTACTTGCGGGGAACTGTTATCTTTAATTATTCGATCCATATTTATAGATTGCTGGGTAAACGTTACATATGTGTTCATGTCACAGAACACATATACCCAAGGGTCATGTTGTGTTGGGATCAAAAGCTTGATAGGTTGAAGGAATACGTATGAGTGCCATAGGTAGGTACTTGAAGAACTGTTTTTCAGGCTTGATTGAAATTCAATTTAAGTATTTCATTTCCGCTCACAAATGACAGCAAAATTTCATATGTGACCGGACCTGAGACTTGTACAATACAAGTCTCTGGGCCGGCGAGAAATATCGCTTTGCCTTGTAGAGCACATCAAGCTTTTTAGCAGTCAGTTGGATCTTACTTAGTGACCGGGAAATTGGACATCGCTGGAAATGTTGACGCCAAGGATCCCAATGCTGTTTGATAAAATAAGGGGTGTGCCCAGAAACTGTGGAGCTACGGCAAATGGAGATTTTTTTTTGCGGTGAACGTCCCCGTGAAGACAAACTTCACGGGGATAAACTGGACTAGATTTAGTCTGCCCCATTCGGACACTAGTAAGA
Source organism: Schoenobius gigantellus (assembly GCA_963935595.1). NCBI lineage: Eukaryota > Metazoa > Arthropoda > Insecta > Lepidoptera > Crambidae > Schoenobius > Schoenobius gigantellus. Next base: position 3,737,757 of record OZ012555.1, on the reverse strand, counting down.
GTACTCTCGATCGCACACTTACTTTTTGTCGACTTTCCTCCACAGCAGACCGAGGCATGTTTGTATGGCCCGGATAATAACCGCCGTTTTCGGTGCCGCTTCCGCATAGCAAATTGTATTAGAGGCGAAATTTAAAAGACACAATTTCAAAGACACGTTACTAGCTGTCCCGACAGGCGATCATAAACTTTTGTTTTAGATTGACGGGCTTAACGTAGATACACCTGGAAATGTTTGGAATAATGTGTTTTTTATGTTTTTCCCATCATACCTCAGGAATAGGTAAAGGAGCGTCCCTACTAGGACCGCGCGGCTTAAGAGGCCTAGCCGCGAGACTGAGCCTCGTAAGTGAGGACGCGTTACAAGAGAACAAAAAAGCTCGTGAGGCCGAGCCTCGCGGCTTCCGCGGCCGAGCGGCTCGCAATAGGGACGCGCCTTAATACCTGCTTCGTAGTTCAAAGAATACTTGAAAAAACAGAATTAACCGCACCGGTCCACCCGTTCTCGAGTTTTGTGTTTACCAACATAATAAGCGATCCATTTTTAAGCTATTGCATAGCTTTTATCGCGGGCTTTGAGCGCGGCGACCGAATTAAGAAATTCCGTAACGAAAAAAAAACCAACACCTCCCACTCCGACCGGCAGGCCTATTCGCTAACTACGGTTGGTAACTAGAACTGTCATTTTAGAAAGACATTTTATATCCATTACTAGTTAAGTGTTCTTATGTCTTACGGCAGTGTTCATGATAGCAGTAATGGATGATAAGTTCCTTTCAAAAATGACAGTATTAGTTAGCAACCGAAGTTACAGAATAGGCCTGCAGCACAGCGGTGCGGCGTTGAAAGCCGTGCAATCGTCTAACGTCGTTTCAGTTCGGCAGACTTCGGCACGGTGTTTTGACGCGGTATTTCCCAGATATTTAGAGGATATCAAGTCTCAAACTTATGTTTCTTATTTCATACCATAAACCTATAGTTTCAATGATAAAAAATCCTGAATAACCTACATGTATTGTAAGATAATAAAAATATTTTAAACAATATTAACTTCTTATATATTCAATAAAAAAAATTGTTTTCTTATCGGTCACCGCGCTCAAAAAGTGTAACTTGAATTAATATCAAAGAAAAAACTTGAATTAATATCAAAGAAAAAAATATACTGCATAAATAAAATAAATAATTATAATTGCATAAGTTGATAAAAAATGCTATGTAATAGCTTTACCGCGGCGCAGTCCCCGAGTGCCACTTTAATTTTTTTTATATAGATTACACTATCTCATCATCTGTATACTATGGGATGATTTGCCGCCTGATATTTGGTAATTCAAGTCATTGGCGATTTTCAAATGTCAAATGTCATCAACATCTTTTATGTCTGTACCGGTAGCGAGTATTTTCTTGCCACATCAATTTAATTTAATTTCATCTTTTTCTCGGGAACGCGAAGTAATATCAAACTGTAATTTATGTCGAATAAAGAAATAACAAAATTCAATACTGTGCTCTTTATTAAAGAGTCAAAAAACTATGCACATTTATCATTTTTGTGTAGGTGGACTAGAATCAAATATTTTTGTTACAATTTTTTGAGATACTGTACTGTACATGGGCCAGTCTGGAACATGTCCTTTAAGAAGTAGGTTACCAGTTAGTAGAAGAAGAACATTGACTCCACACCTGTTCGGAGATTGGGAGAGCCTCCAGGGTGTGTATTTTTTTTTGTTTAAAAACTCTGGTATCGTATTATAACAATTCAGAAAACTGCTTGGAATTAAGACGTCATAATACACCCCCAAGAGTATCTGTTGGTGTGGTTGGAACAGTTTTCAAATACGAATTAAACGCAATTCATCAGTGAACATAATAATAATCGCATTTTAATTTTTTATACCGGGTGTAACTGAACACCCCAATAACATTTAAGGGGCATATAAGTTAGATAGTAAATGGACCTTCGGTGCTTATCTGAGACCTGGAACCGAAATACTTTCAGAGTTATTTGATTTTAAACTGAAAGCAAAAACTTTCAAGTGACAACCATAATCAGCTCTTAACACTTAATACCAAAAAAAAATTTTGTTTGTATGGGAAAAAAAATAGGTTTGTTAGCCCTAATATTTTTCCTACAGAATTTCTACTTCTGATGGATACATACCTTTAAATGTTATTGGGGTGTTCAATTACACCCTGTACACTTAATTAGTAAGTGAAATAAGCCGTTGCTCTTTACTCCTCTGACATAATAGCACCCACACACCGGTACACATGATTGTAGCGTGATTTATATTAATTCGACGACAACAAAGAATTTTCCTCGTTTTATTGAAAGGCTTTTGGGCGGCGTTAGAACTCTTTTTATCTATCGGTTACAGGCCAAGCTGTATTACGTAGTATATAACCGTATTTGTTGAGGAAACCTTGTTTAGTCCTTTTAATATGCTTTTGTGTTTTGCTCGAGCATTGACCTTTTGATCTGACAAGGAGGACTAGATCCGATTTTTAATCAATTAGTGAAACACTAATCAACTTCAAAAAGGGGATTCTGTGTTTTAAGTCGGGTTAGTTACATCATTTATAATAAGTCAAGAATGGCTGAAGCGATTTTAATGATATATGATTTGTTAGATTCGTCTCCGCCCCGAATAGCTATTAAAATATAGGAAAATATCACAAGAGCAACGTGACCTCACGAAGCGGTGGAATCAGTGCTCATGAAAAATAGGTTGTGCACTGTGTGCGTAAATGTCAATTAAAATTTGACGTTTAGACGATTTGAAATAATAAATGTAATTATTTACTAAGTTCTGACTTGATAAAAACTTAATTAATATACTATAAAAGCGATTAAGCTTTTGCTCTGCGTGTTTAACTAATATTGTGACCAATATTATATTAAACAAGACTATTTAATTAATGACATTGACAGGAGTGCACACGATCGTTCTATAGTAGTCTGAAATATTGCATGCAAAATTAAATGTCGTCGTTGACACTGATCGTAATGTTTGCACAAAGCGAACCGCGGTGCGAGACAAATTGTCAAACTGTCATGTTTGTTGACAATCTTTTTAACTTGCTGCCTAAAAGTGAAAATTACAATGGAATGGAGCCTGGATTAATCAAAGAAAATGAAACTAATAATTTGCTAAATATAGATAAAATAGACATAAACTGATGGTGGCAAGTTATACCGAACGTGAAAACATCTTTGTGAGTAACATTTTTGAACTAAAATTAATAATTAACAATTAAACATTCCTAAATTTGTCGTACCTATTATTCCGTTCTGTTGATTTATTAAATCTCCATCTTAGGTTATTTACTACTGTTGACGACAGTTCGCAAGTGCCGGGGACCCAGAACTAAGCAGCGGACGTAGTCTAAGCTTATGCGGGCCAAGTCCCCATGAATGAACCATATCATAAATAAATTCGGCCCCTTTTGATTGGTCCGCGGGCGGGATGTCCCCCCGCGAACCAACAGATAGTGTATAAATATAAGGCCGAATTCTGTTAAATTGTAGTCAGTTGTAGTCGGTCAGTGGAAGTCGGAGTCATCCGTACACTGTGTCCTCCTTTTCACACCGTACCAAGAAATTCCAAGATTCCTTCTTCTGTCGTTCATCCCACACTTGGAATTCTCTACCTGCGCACTTGTTTCCTCCATCCTACAACATGGGTTCCTTCAAAAGAGGCGTGAAAAAGCATCTTTTGGGCCGGCAAGGGGCGGGCAGGTAGGAGAGTGGATGTCGTCCCTACTCTATCTGTCAACTCATTTGGGCCTCTTTCACCGCTTAACATCAGGCGGGAGGAGGTCATTTGCCGGGCCATCCATAAAAAAAAAAAAAAAAAAAAAAAAAAAAAAAGTCGTCTTGCAAGAAGTAAATAAAGCTCCAAATATTATCACAAAGAAATCAGCGTTTTAACAGAAGTACCTACATACAGTCCACTCTCAACATCTTGGTCCTACCGAACCGGATCTAAACAAGTACAAGTGATGGTAGTTACACGGAGCCAGAGCGGGAAGGAAGATTTGGTGTGCGTATTCGACCACCCACCGCGATCGCCATTCGCATCGACGACTGTCGCCGCCCAAATGGAACCGGGCAACGAGGAAGGGATCTCAAGTCGCACTGAACGGCGACACCGAATGGAAAGGGTCTCAACTCGCGACGAAAAACTGTACCGAGAGGAAGGGATCTCAAGTCGCACTGAACGGCGACACCGAACGGAAGGGGTCTCAACTCGCGACGAAAACCTGTACCGCGAGGAAGGGATCTCAAGTCGCACTGAACGGCGACACCAAACGGAAGGGGTCTCAACTCGCCCCGAACAACCACGAACTGAAGGGGTCTCAACTCGCCCCGAACAACTACACCGAACGGAAGGGGTCTCAACTCGCCCCGAACAACCACGAACTGAAGGGGTCTCAACTCGCCCCGAACAACTTCACCGACCGGAAGGGGTCTCAACTCGCCCCGAACAACCACGAACGGAAGGGGTCTCAACTCGCCCCGAACAACTTCACCGACCTGAAGGGATGCCAACTCGCGAGGAGGAGAATGCGCGTCACGTTTATAAGACGACGCCGGTTAGGAACATTGCTCGCTCCACGAGATCGACCGCCAGTGCCATCGCCCGCCTGCAATTCGAAGCCGAAGAGAGACTAGCTGCAGTACGACGCCAGGAAGCTGCAGTACGACGCCAGAAGGTTGCAGAGGAAGCTGCAGTACGACGCCAGGAAGCCGCAGCACTACGCCAGGAAGCCGCAGTACGACGTCAGGAAGCTGCAGAGGAAGCTGCAATACGACGCCAGGAGCTAGAAATTGAAGCGGAGCTTATTCGAAAAAAGCTAACCGCCGACCTAGCCGCCGCCGAAGATGGCAGTATGCTGGAAGAAGAGACCGAACCGGCGGAAAACCACGAACGAGTTGAGGCATGGCTACAGGAGACTTCGAGGCAAGAGGAACAAGTGCATCAAGTGCTCGAACCGGAACCCGTACTCGCACCGGTGAGACGCGACATAGTTAGACCTAGGGAGGTTGAAATCGCTACTCCAGTCGCGCACCGAACGAGACTACGGTGGGAAGAAACAACCACACCGCGTGATCGCGAGCACTCGAGAGGACGGGCTATTGAACATTTAGCCGGCACGCTCGACCACATGATGAGGTCGCGACCGCCGCCGCGTCAAGCCACTGACCTGCCACTATTCTCGGGATCACCGCTAGAGTGGCTGCAGTTTGCCGCAGCAATGCAAGAAACGACGGCCGTGTACCAGTTTTCGAAAGTGGAAAACCTTGCGCGCCTCCGTAACTGTCTGCGAGGCGAAGCCAAGGAGACTGTCGCGCCGTTACTGAGCACCGCAGCGCATCCTGACGTCATCATGAAGACGCTGCAGCAGTGTTTTGGCAGGCCTGAAATATTGATCGACGTCGCGTTCGAAGACCTAAAGAAACTACCGAAGCTCGGCTCGACTGCGATAGAACTCAACACCTTCGCAGTTCGAGTACAGAACGTCGTAGCCGTGCTTAACAACGTAGAAAAGAACTATCTACACAATCCGCTGCTCGTGAGAGAAATCTTCGAGAAGCTTAGCCCGCATCTAAAGACGAAATGGTGCGACTACGCCGAAGAACACAATGAACCTGAGCCGGAAATAGTCAAGTTGACCACGTTCCTCATGCGAGAGGCTGATTGAGCGCTCAAGCACGGATACTCCGGTACGACTCACAAGCCGACGCCGCAACCACCGCAACGCCCCGCCTCTAAGCCCGAACAGAGGAGGAGGGTGTACAACGTGGCAGAACCGTCGTCGTCGGACAAGACCGAGCCGGAACGCCGTGCACAGTACGACGACGCGCAACCGACGCCGCGACCGCCGCGACGCCCCGCCACTAAACCCGAACAGAGGAGGAGGGCGTACGACGTAGCAGAATCGTCGTCGTCGAACAAGACCGACCCGGAACGCTGTGCACAGTGCAACAACGCACACCGACTTGACGCCTGCGACGAGTTTGAGAAGATGTGTTTGGACGAACGATGGAACGTCGCGAAGAAAGCTGGCTTGTGTTTCAAGTGCTTGAAGAGCAAGCACCGAAGAATAAATTGCCGCCAGAAACCATGTGGCGTGAATGGATGTCGTCGGCCGCACCACCGCTTGCTTCACGCCGAAGCACCTGCGGCCCGAACTAACCAGCCGGAGGAAGCAAGCGTCTCTTCAACCCGAACTGAGTGCACTGTGAAACTCAAGGTTTGCGCAGTAACCGTATCGGGCAAGAACGGGGAGCGTAACACATACGCGCTCTTCGATGAAGGCAGCACAGTGACGCTCATAGAAGAGGGACTGGCACGAGAGATAAGCCTGGATGGCCCCGCGACGCAGCTACGCGTAAAAGGGATCGACGACCGACAGCGTGAAATCGACAGCCGCGTCGTTTCACTACGCATCGCCGAACGAAACACGAGAAATTTCAAGGCGTGTTCTGCGCGAACAATGGCGGACCTGAACCTCGCCACTCAATCAGTTGCAAAGGAAGAGGTGCAGTTTGATCACCTCACTGACCTGCAAGATCAGTTCGTGTACAAGAACGCGAAACCTCGCATTCTCATCGGATCCGATAATTGGCCGCTGATTGTTACCCGAAAACTGCGCGTGGGCAAACGGAACGAGCCCGCGGCATCCCGAACGGAACTCGGATGGGTGGTGCACGGAACGGCACCGACCAAAGTAATAATCAAGCGCCAAGATGAAGTGCTGCACGTGTGGACGCAAGACATCGAACGACAGGTCAGCGAGCACTTTCAATTAGAATCACTGGGAATCTCGCTGAAGTCAGCGCACACGAGGACAGAGGACAAGCGAGCGTTGAGTATCTTTGAGTCCACCGTCAAACGAGTCGACGGAAGATACGAAGTAGGACTGCCGTGGAGAGAAGATGACGTCGAGTTGCCGCCTAGCTACAACGCGGCATTGAAAAGGCTACGGCACTTAAAGACGCAGCTAGAACGCGACCCGGACAGGAAAGCCGTATACTATAAACAGATGAAGAACCTCATCGAGAAGGGATACGCCAAGCCCTGCGACGGCACAGAATTGCAGAGTCCGATCGCATGGTTCCTACCGCATTTCGCCGTACGCAACCCGAACAAGCCCGGGAAGACCCTTCTAGTTTTCGACGCCGCTGCCAAGATGAATGGAGTATCATTGAACGACGCTCTTTTGGAGGGAACTGACCTTTTACAGTCCCTACCGAAAATACTGCTCCGATTCAGGGAAGGCAGCTTCGCAGTAACGGCGGACGTCGAAGAAATGTTTCTACGCATAAACATAAGAAGAGAAGACCAGCCCGCGCAAATGTTTTTATGGCGCGAAAACTGCGAAGAACCTCCCGTCAAAATGAAGATGATGGCTATGATATTCGGTGCATCAAGCTCACCGTTTCTCGCGCACAGCGTTCGGAACGAGAACGCACGGCAATAAGCCGAGACGCATCCAGATGCTCTGAAATCAATCACAGAAGCACACTATATGGATGACTACGTCGAAAGCTTCGATCAACTAGAACAAGCAGCGAGAACGATCCAACAAGTCGACGAAGTGCACAAAGAAGCTGGCTTCAACCTGAAGGGGTGGAATAGTAACAGCGCGGAACTCTTGAAGAACGTAGAGAGTGAACGCCGCGCGACCACTATGCTCCTTGGGAAGCCGGAAAAGGCACTGGGCCTCATGTGGGACGCGCAAGAGGACACATTGAGCTTCAACATCGCGTTGGCTCGCGTCCCGAACGAGGTGAAGACACAACTTCGGCCGCCGACGAAAAGGGAAGCACTCTCGACAGTCATGAGCATTTATGACCCTCTCGGGCTGTTGAGCTGTTACACTTCTACAGCGAAGATCGCGCTACAGAAACTTTGGCGGCTGAAGACGAGCTGGGACGAGCCAGTCCCTCCCGAGATTGCGTCGATGTTCAAAGACTGACTTACGAGCCTGGAAGCCGTCGGCAGACTGCGCTTGCCCCGGTCTTACAACTGGGGGAGAAGAGTAACGCGTCGCGAACAGCACGTTTTCTGCGACGCGAGCGAAGACGCATACGCTGCGGCGGCATATTGGGTGCACAAAAATGAAGATGGCACCTCGGAAACGATCTTGGTCTCAGCCAAGGTGAAGGTCGCGCCGCTGAAGACACAAACGATTCCACGGCTGGAGCTACAGGCTGCGCTCATCGGAGCTAGGCTCGCTCAAAGCGTTAAGGCGGATCACCGCATTCCCGTGGACGGAACCGTGTACTGGAGCGACTCGCAAACCGTGCTCCACTGGATAAGGAACGGGAGCAAGAAGTACTCACCGTTTGTGGCGTATCGGCTGGGCGAAATAACAGAGTTGTCACAGCCGACAGAGTGGCGCTGGATCCCGTCGGCGTTGAACGTCGCCGATATATCCACTCGCTCAGGATATGTGCCGCAGGGACGCGACGACTTATGGTTTCGTGGCCCGGAGTTTCTGCGGGGGCCGAGGAGGCAATGGCCGCGCGATGAGAAAGCGACGCAAGAGAGCGTAGAGACAGCGTACACTATTTCCATCGAGCCGCACCCCTCGCTGCCGGAAGTAACGAGATTTTCGCGGCTTGAACGACTCATCGGCGCGACGGCCAACGTACTATACTTCATCGACCGCTGTCGACGCCGAGCTACAGAAAGAACCGTCGACCACAGCAGAAGAGCTGCCGAGTTGTAAAGCAGGCGCAACGAGAGAGTTTCCCGGAAATAATTGATTTTCCGGCTGATGCGAGGACGCCGAAGAACAGCGCCCTTAACCGCCTTGACCTGACCAGAGGCAGCGACGGGCTGATTCGGCTCCGCGGGAGAATTCGTCACGCTCGTTTGTCGACAAGAAACGATCCTGTGGTGCTCAACGGTCGACATGCGTTTACCAAATTGCTGATAGAGCGCGAACATCGTCGGCTAGGACACGCAAATCCCTAAGCCGTGGTGAACAATCTTCGGCAAGCATACTGGGTGACTAGACTTCGGCCAGCGGTGAAGACAGTGGCGGGAGCATGTCAAACTTGCCGCCTAAGAAGAGCACGCCCTGTGACGCCGCCGCTGGGAGATTTGCCGCAAGAACGGTTGGCGGCCTATGAGCGACCGTTTTCGCGCTGCGGATTGGACTTCTTCGGGCCAATGATGGTGGCGATCGGGCGACGACGTGAAAAGAGGTGGGGCGCTTTGTTCACGTGCCTCACCACGAGGGCAATCCACATAGAACTGGTGGCATCGCTATCGACCGATTCGGCGATAATGGCCCTTAGGAGGATGGCCGCAAAGAGAGGGTGGCCCGCCGTCGTCTGGTCAGACAATGCCACTAACTTCCGTGGCTCGGACACGGAACTAAAAAGGGCTTACAAGGAATGGCTTCCAGAGCTAAAGAAATTCGGCGCGAACTACGACTTAAGATGGAAATACATCGCGCCGGGAGCCCCGAACCAAGGTGGGGCGTGGGAGCGCCTTGTACGCTCAGTGAAGACTGCGCTGGGGGCTACTCTGCTCGAAAAGGCCCCCAGGGAAGAAACTTTAGCGACGCTGCTGGCGGAGGCCGAACATTGCATCAACGCAAGGCCGCTGACTCATGTCTCCGTCAGTAGTGAGGACGAAGAAGCGCTAACACCAAACCATTTTTTGGTGGGATCGTCAAGCGGCTTACCAATCGTCGGGCCCTGCGACGAAGCGAACCGCCACACCTGGAGGTCGGCACAAGCGCTGGCCGATCACTTCTGGCGTCGATGGGTACGGGAGTACCTTCCGAACCTTGTACCTCGCCCCAAAGCTGCCACGCCAGCGGAGTTCGACGAAGGAGATATAGTCCTGATCGCAGAACCCACGCTTCCCCGGAATGTCTGGCCACGGGGACGCGTAGATAAAATTTTCCAGGGACCGGACGGCGTAACGAGAAACGTCCGTGTGAAAACCCGGACGGGAACATTTCTGCGCCCTACGTCAAAGCTAGTAAAACTAGTCATCGAGACCGCACTCTCCCCGGACCGGAGGGAGGGGACGCGCTGCACATCGGCCTGACTTACCGCACTCTCCCCGGACTAGAGGGAGGGGACGCGCTGCACATCGGCCTGTCTTACCGCACTCTCCCCGGACTAGAGGGAGAGGACGCGCTGCACTGTCTTACGGCGAAGGCGAGTACGAGTTCTCGCCGGGGGGAGGATGTAGACGACAGTTCGCAAGTGCCGGGGACCCAGAACTAAGCAGCGGACGTAGTCTAAGCTTATGCGGGCCAAGTCCCCATGAATGAACCATATCATAAATAAATTCGGCCCCTTTTGATTGGTCCGCGGGCGGGATGTCCCCCCGCGAACCAACAGATAGTGTATAAATATAGGGTCGAATTCTGATAAATTGTAGTCAGTTGTAGTCGGTCAGTGGAAGTCGTCTTGCAAGAAGTAAATAAAGCTCCAAATATTATCACAAAGAAATCAGCGTTTTAACAGAAGTACTTAAATACAGTCCACTCTCAACAACTACACTTTTTATAACTTTGACAAAGTTATTAAAAGTGGAATTGTTTTTATTTTAGATCTTCACGGGAATCTTATGGAGATGATTTTCGTCTTGACCGACAGTTTGCTAACACATTGTGACGTCATCAAGATCACCTGACAGCTTGGAGCGTTTAGGCACAACATTTAAACAATAAACTAATTACATGTGATTTTTTATTTAAATTAATGAATTTTTTGTAATAATTACACGTATATCTATATTAAAAAAACAGTTACTGCTAGTTCGTCAACACCCTATTGACAGAGGCCCTAGACAAATGCCAAACGCTAACATTACCGCAGTCGTTCCGCAGAAAAAATGTATGGAAATGACATTAGCTTACGACAACCTCACGCTATTTTTTCCGCAGCTAATGTCATCTCCATACATTTTTTATGAGGAACGACACCGAGGAAAAGTTAGTGTGTGGCATTTGTCTAGGGGGTCTGGTCACTTCACTATAAATGTGTCTGTTATTTGTTTTGATAAAAGCGTCTAAAGCGTTCTCATAATAATAATAAAAGTTTTAATCAAGAAAACGTCTGCTCCCCAGATGATAAGCGAGAGCTTTGCGAGCTTAAACTTGAGTTACATCTCCGGCCTGTATTTCACTCAACACCTACATCTTCGCACGCGTGAAGACTTCCTGTTCGTAACTAATTCACAAAAGCATCGCGCAAACTTTCGAAAAGTTCGTCTCCTTCCGTATGATGGGTGTCTGCTGCAGATATGTTAACTTGTTATGTATGTTATGAGCTGTTTTTAATAATACCTAATAATACTTTATTTGCAAGATATGGTAAACTACATGATTGGTGTTAAATTATATATATTATTTGTCATAATCTACTGTTAAATTAGCAGTGTGCAAATATACATGTCAGAAAAAGCAATTTAATATTATTTTATTGTCATTAATACATTTATTTTATTTTAAATACAAATGAAAAAAAATACAAATTATTAAGAAAAATACAAATTAGTATTATAACTTACAAATTGACATTATTAATATTATGATTCAAAAATATCGTTACAGAATAATATAATATAATTTCGTCATCAGTAGTTTATGTAATTCGAATGTTTAAACCTTAGCAAAAAACAGTTCAATACTGCGTGGAAGTGCCCTTCTTGTTGCAATATAACCAATAGGAAAAAACCAAACATAAACACACCTGTTCGTGAAGCACAGCTGCCCTTATACGAAGACTCGATGGATATGTCGTTCGACGACACTAATAAAAATAATATATCAGTGGCAGAGAGTAGCAGGAACTACAAAATTGATCCCCCTTCGACTTCATGCCAGAGTACAAATGATTTCGAAAAATTCAGTAATGAATTAAAGACAACCCTTGAGTCCTGGCATCTTAGCATGGAGCAGAGTATGGCCAAAATTGGACAAGATATTCAAATTTCACTCACCACCATTCAAAAAGATATCAGCTCTATTCGTGAGGAGCAGGCTTATATAAAAAATCAAGTTTCTACTCTGACAAATGACGTCTCAGATCTTAAAAGCTCCGCCCAATTTCAGTCCAGTGAGACTGACGACTTAAAAAGACGAGTAGACAAACTGGCCTCATACTCACCTCCCTGAAAAGCATGATTTTCGTCTGAGTGACCTGGAATCGAAGATAGAGTTATTGGAGCAACATGCTAGGCAGTTTAACTTGGAGATTTGCAACATCCCTGATAGGCGTAACGAAAATCTCATAGAAATCATTGAATCGATCGGAAATCACATAAAGTACCCTATTACACAGAAGGATATACTATCAGCTCATCGTGTGCCCCACGCAAATAGTGAAAATAAAACACCAAAAAATATTATTGTTAGGGTCACTTCGAGAATTATGCGAGATAATATCCTGAGCGCATACCGTAAATGCAAAGATCTAAAGTCCGATCAGCCCCCTTATTCTGTAACTTCGGTTGCTCACTGGAGCTGTCATTTTTGAAAGGAACTTAATATCCATTACTGCTATCATGAACGCTGCCGTAACACATAAGGTCACTAAACTCGTAATGGATATAAAGTGGCTTTCAAAAATGACAGTTCTAGTTACCAACCGTAGTTAGCGAATAGGCCTGCAGGTGGGGATAGCCGGTGAGTCATTACGTATTTACATTAATGAGCACTTAACCTTAGCAAAGAAGAAGCTGTTTCGTGAGTGTAAAGAAGTTGTCCGAAATAATAATTTTAAATACATTTGGGTTAAAAATGCCACAATTCTCACTCGTGAGAATGACACTGCACCGGCTATCGCCATTAGGTCGGTTAACGACTTTAAAAAAATTATATGTAAGCCCAGGGCCTCTTCAAAACCTGACACGTAACTGTACTTATGGGACTCTTCGTGGTCTCGCCTTAGTTAACATCTGCATCAAAATAGCTCTGCCACTAATGAGTGCATTCTGTGAGAGCTGTAATTGTGTGAGCTATTTAATTGTTTTTCCATGTAACACATATAGCAATAATGGTTGTTTTCGTATAGCTATAGCTATAGCTGCTGTGTATTATAATAATATAAATATGATAATACTAATACATAACTGTAATTTTTGGAGTCTTTGTGGTCTCGCTTTAGTTAACATCTACATTAAAATATCTCTGTCTTCGATGAGCGCACTCTATGAGACCTGTAGTTGTATGTTGTATTTACCTGCATTTCCTTGTAACACAAATAACAATAGTGGTTGTTTTCATTTAGGTAAAGCTTCTGTGTTTTATAATAATAGAAATAGGATTTTTGAATTGTTAGATAATAATTTAAGATTTTTGTCAGAACGTTCAGCCATTTGTATAATTTGTATTTATAACTTTCTTGCTTTAAATTTGATTCTCAGGGTGATTATATATCTGGTATTCAACCCAATTTCTGATGTAGTTCGTAGTTTTCTCTTAATATGGTTGAAATTTTATATAAATTTAAAATTTGATTTTAAAATGTATGGGTGTTTGTTTCGCATTGCTTATGAGTATTTTAAAGAGAGGGGTAGCTGTAACTTTATTGCAGATGTTATTTATTTTTATGGTATTGGATTTTCACATGGGATATGTCAATTTAACATTTTGTATGCTTTAATGCGTACAAAATGTATGCGTTATGTATGCATTACAAATAATTTAACATCTGAGAATAATATTTCTATATACTTGATGACATCACAGTGTACTTTGGCTTACTTAATTTTACTACATAGTAAGTCTGGATGCGGAGATTTGGGCAGTCATAGGCGCAGTGTTAATTTTGACTTATTAAAAAACTCATTATTTAACATTTCTTATAGTTCCTTTTACTGTTAATGGCTACTACTAATATTTCAATTTATTACCAAAATTGTAGAGGTATTAGAACAAAAATACACACATTGTACATGAACATCTTATCTAACTCTTACGACGTCATAGTTCTGACTGAGACCTGGCTGGTTTTGGATATTTCTAATGCTGAATTCATTGACAACCGATATACGGTGTTCAGGTGCGATCGTGACAGACAGGCAACCAAAAAAAGCGATGGTGGTGGTGTACTTATTGCAGCGCGGCGTGAGCTCAAGCCATCCCAAGTAACAATCAACTTTAACTCTTCAGCGTTTGAGCATGTGATGGTTTCACTGCCTGCTTCTTCCCCCGCAAAACGGCATTTCATCAGTGCTGCCTACATGCCACCTAGATCACAAGATGAGGTATATGATGCTCACTTTGATCATATTCAGAACTTGCTAAACAACTCGATTACTGGGACACTTTGCATTATAGGAGATTATAACTTACCTGATATTGACTAGTCGAATACGCAAATGGGTTCCTATTTTGGGCGGAGTGTTGGTAGTTCTCTGCTTAATTGTATGTCTCTTTTCAACGCAAAGCAGTACAATAGTATAAAAAATTGCAATAATCGTATCTTGGACCTCTTTTTGTCGAATGTTGAAAGCCATATTTGCCCGTGTACCCCTCTGTTACAGGTTGATGATCACCATCCTCCATTCTGTGCCTACATTAGTTTGGATGCTGGTTTTATACCGATGCAACGTATCGTCTCTCCGAAACCGAATTTCTACAGGGCAGATTTTAATCAGATTAATAAGGAAATACAGCTCATAGAATGGGATAACATATTACACAATCTCCCAGCTGAAGAATGTACGAATCTTTTCTATAATATCCTCAATAAAATTATTCGCGCCTACGTTCCTATTATGGTAAAAAAAACTTCACGATTCCCTGTTTGGTTTTCTCCCGCATTGAAACATATTTATAAAAATAAAGAGCGTTCTTGGCATAAATGGAAGAAATATAAAAACTGCTCAGATTATGAATTGTTCTCTTTGTATCGTGCCAGATTTAAATCGGAGTGTGCGAAATATTTCAAAGAATACATGGACGCGGTGGAGGATAGTATAAGACATAATACAAAAAATTTTTGGACTTATATTCAGAACCGCAAGAACAAATCAAATTTTCCCTCGGACATGTATTATAAAAATAAAAGCTCTAGTAATCCCATTGAAATATGTAACTTCTTTTCACAGTTTTTTCATTCTGTATATGAACCAACAAATATTACTCATAACTATTTTACTGGCCAAGAGCGACAATACCCTGATAATGTTGAGAGTCATTGCAACATCTGGAATATTTCTTTTTCTGAAAATCAAATAAAAAATGCACTTAAAACATTAGACACTTCCAAAGGTACTGGACCTGATAAAATACCACCAATATTTTTGAAAAGCACTTACAAAACACTTGCTAAACCGCTGTACATTATCTATAACCGTTGCTTACAGGAGGGTGTATTCCCAAATGTTTGGAGGTGTGCTTATTTGGCCCCTATTCCTAAATCAGGTGACATTCACAATGTTGAAAACTACAGACCGATATCTCTTCTCCCCACACTGGCTAAGATATTTGAGCGTTTAGTACATAACGAAATTTATCCAACACTCCACCACATTTTAATTCCAGAACAACACGGTTTCGTCAAATGCCGCTCTACTAATACTAATCTTACATTGTTTGTCGATTACCTCTTTAGGAGCATGGATGTTCGCATACAAGTCGATGCCATATACACCGATTTCCAAAAGGCGTTTGATAAGGTTGATCATAGACTTCTAGAGAAATTGGCATTTAATGGGATACGCGGTAATCTTTTACGCTGGTTCGCATCGTATATAACCAACAGATCTCAAAAGGTTGTTATAAATGGACTTGAGTCTGATCCTGTTGTCATGACTTCTGGGGTACCTCAAGGGTCTATCTTGGGTCCCCTTCTGTTTCTACTGTATGTAAACGATATCAAGAAATGTTTTTCACACTCGGAATTCTTAATGTACGCAGATGATCTGAAAATTTATAAAAGAATAACTGCTATTAATGATTGTCTATTACTCCAAGCTGATCTAGATAGACTTGTAGATTATTGTAATAATAATAAATTATTTCTTAGCTTTCCTAAATGTCATTCCATCAGCTTTTCTAAAAAGAACATTAATATAAATTTTGAGTATAAATTAAGTGACACGACATTATCAAAAGTATCTACCATTAGAGACCTGGGTATAATTTTAGATACCAAATTACACCTAAATATGCACATTGATACAATTGTCAATAAAGCATTTAAAATGTATGGATTTATCAGTAGGTCAGCGGACAATTTCCGACGCTCTTCTACTTATATACTCTTGTTTAATTCACTGGTCAGGTCTCAGTTAGAGTATGCGGTCCCAGTCTGGAATCCCATATACAAGAAATATAACATACTCCTAGAGAAGGTTCAAAAAAAGTTTTTGCGCTCTGTGAATTACAAATGCTACCGATCCTATCTGCCTTATGACCAGCTATTGTTAAAATATAACACACTAAGCCTTGAAACTAGGCGCTCACTCCTCTCACTTATGTTCTTGCACAGTATAATTAATAACCAATTTGACTGCGTAGATCTCTTCAACCAGATTTCTTTTTGCGCGCCTAGAAGTTTCAATACTAGAAGCTCCCGGGTTTTCCGGTCTTTTTATGTTGATATTTGTAGAACAAATGCTGGGAAGCGCGCGCCTTTACCAAGGATAATGAACATATTTAATGATTTTATCAACGACGTTGATCTGCTCTTTTTAAGTAAAAGCAAATTTAAAAATATTATAATAGACTTGCTCTCAGGTAAATGACGCATGTAAATTAACCTTTTTTTTCTCATTTATTTTGTTTGTTTTTGTTTCATTTATACACTTTATTGCACATACAGTACAGTAAAAGTAAACATAACAAAAGTTTGCAAATTGGTGTACTTATAGAGATTTTTTCCAGTCAACCCATTAGTTTTATAACTGACTTAATTTTGTAGTATCAAATTATTAGAGAATATGCACACATTTTTGTTATTATAGAAACAGTAGCATTTTATTGTATGGTGAACTTATGTACACTATGTTTTAAATAGGTTGTAATCTAAATCGGACTATTTTTCTCATTATGCAAAGATCTTGTATATTTTTGGACATGTTATCAAGAAAATTGGAATTCAGTTTCAGTGCATATTCCTTATCCCCTTTGCCAACAAATTAATTACTATTACACTGGGTCGTATTTGTAGTTTGCTAATATGTGGATAATGTTGTTGGTTGTACATTGAATTACTTTGCAATTTATACAATATTCTAGACTTTTAATGTATAACTGTTTGTTATCCCAAATAAAATAAAATAAAATAATTGTATTCGAAATTTAGTCAATGTTAAATTGATAAGATTCATTGGTACCTATCTATTGTAAATACACACAGCCATGCGGAGCGTCGGTGGCGCTCCAATGTGGACTCGGCACTTGCCTTCCAATCGGGAAGTCCGGGTTAGAGACCGCCATGTACCAATGTGTTTTGCGTTTTTAGGGTTCCGTATTAAACAAGGAACCCTTATAGTTTCGCCATGTCTGTCTGTCTGTCCGCGGTTTTACTGAGAGGCTATTAGTACTAGAAAACTGTAATTTGGTATGGGTATGTATATTAATCATGCCAAAAAAGGGAAAAAAATTTTTGGGTAGCTCCCATACAAGTAAAGTGGGAGTAAATTTTGTTTTTTCTCATCATGTGGGGTATTGTTGAATAGGTCTTTAAAAATAATGTAAGGTTCAGAACACCATTTTACTCGGAAAGTAAAATTTCATTGAAAATAAGTACTGAATGCTTAGAATAATGTAAACGAATGTACTGAATGTAGGTATAGATATCACGAACCACGTGAAGTTAAGGAAATATAAAATCATTGCAGCTTTAATTATAATAATAATGCCTAATTTAATAGCAATGTGTTGTGAGGTGTGAGTGTGAACTCAAAGTTGGCATTTGCGACTACGGAATCCTACACTGCGCGTGGCCCGACACGCAGTTGTCTGGTTTTTCGAATTTCAACTAATTACCAACATAATAAGCGATCCGGGGCTCCAACTAATTACTATATAAGGTTCGTCTCTGAAGCCTCCAATTTACATGACTAATAAAACCCTGTAGGAATAAAAAACAATGTTAACCGCAATCTTTATTAATTACTAGCTTTCCGCTCGCAGCTTCGCCCGCGTTATTTTTGTTTTCCCGTGGGATTTTTATATTTTCCCGTAGGAAAAATAATTTTATAGCCTATGTTCATCGGGGAAAATGTAGGATTCTCAATGTGAAAGAATTTTTCAAATCGGTTCAGTAGTTTCGGAGCCTTTTAAATACAAACAAACAAACAATCAAATCTTTCCTCTTTATAATTATTATTAGGTATAGATATCATTTATAAGCTATTATCGTTATTATCCTTAGCTATTGTCCTCGAAATATAGCTATTCCGTGTTTTGTACTGTTTTCGGAATACCTAGCGTTTCCGAGGAATCTATTTTATTAATAGAAGCACAGATAATATAATACTACAGATAGAAGTGTCAAGGGTTAAGATTACATGTCATGAAAGTGCTAATAGAAGCGTATAAGATTAAGATTACATGGCATGGAAGTGCTCCGGTCCACACAACAGAATGGAGTAAAGAGTAACAGACATAATTGGACATTGGGCGGGAAGGTCCGTACTTTTGGTCACAGCTGTAGCCTCCATAGCCTTTGTTCATGTAATCTTACCCTAGAGTGAATAAAATTGTGATATAGATGTTGTAACGGATGCGGCTGATGAAAATGAGAATTCACGACAAGTAAAGCAAAAGAAGTTTATTTGTTTCGAGAGCACAGTCGGTAGATGCATCGAAAGCGACAACAGTTTTAACAAGTAAAATTATTTAAAAAAAAACTTTTTAAATGCAAGCTTTTATATTATCATAATATTGCATTGTCACGCAATATACATATGCATGCAAAATTTCAGCTCAATCAGAGACCGGGAAGTGGGTCAAATTTAACTTGCAAGATTTCATTACAGACACCGGACAGGTGAAAGTATAATATAAAAGCTTGTAAAATACTGCAACTTATTAAGAGCCAGCATTTCGCAGACTTACAGTATGGTAGCAAACTTTATATTGATGCTGGGTGTACTATTTCATCGGCCGTCAGCGAAATGGGGATTCACTAATCAAGGGTTCCTTTAGACATCTAGAAATCAAAGAGCGTCAAAACTGAATTAAAAGCCAGCATTTGAATTCGAAATGTCAAAAGTCAACAAAAACTTAAGTACCAATTATAGTTTTTTTTCTTTAAAAAAAATACCCTTATCTCTAAGGGGTTTAAAAAATATCCTAAGACCTATTCTCAGACCTAACAAATATACACAAAAAGGGGTGAAAACTAGAGTGTATGTCTCGGTCGTAAATTAATTTTGCCTTAGGCAACGTACTTTGAATCTCCCATTCCCAATCTAGAGTTCTTCTAGAGTGCTAGAATAATCCGCTAGAATCCTTCGCTAAGTTCTAGATGCAAAATAGCGCCCTCGCTCAAAATACGATTTTACCCCCTAGTCATACAATCTACTATCACATACACATGAGTTCTCAAGCAGGCTGGTCACCTGATAGTAAGTGTTTATAATTGTGTCTGTTAAGTGACGTATTACGACCCTGTCTTCCCGTAGATAACGTAAGGGCCGACTCAGGGACTTTACCGCAGTTATAACTCAGCGAAGAGACTGAAAACTGCGTTTTCGAGCAGACTGGTCACCAGATGGTTAGTGTCTATAATCGTGTCCGTTAGGTGACGTTTACGGCCCTTTCTTCCCGTAGATGACGTAAGGACCGACTTAGGGACTTTAAAGCAGTTATAGCTCAGGGAATATAACTATTAAAAACTGCCAACAAAACCCTTCACCAACCTGTTTGGTTAGCGTGGTTTATTGGGCCAACTTCTCCTTGTTTGATAGGACAAATTGCGTCCGGCTGCAGGGTTAGCACGTATGTGGGTGGACATTATGGAGATAAGAGTCGCATATAGTAAACATGGCTCCTATAAGATTTGCAATTCTGCAACCCTTGCGAGGGCAGTGCCTGATGCCATTGCATCTTATGACATAGCATGCGTAGTCACAGTATTAGTAATATCGGCCTGCCTGTCTTACCCTTCAAATCGGACCACAGCGATGCAAGCACATCATGTAATTATAATTCAAATAGCATAATTCACTAATAATAAATACTTTCTGCCTTTTGATGTTTAAATAGAATGAATAACCATGTAAATGTTAATCTGTGCGCAAAATAGTGTCTTTTGATTTGGCTGAATGGTCACAACCTTTGCCATTTTTAAAAAGTCTATGTTAGACTGAAATTCAAATGAAAACCCGCCATTTTCTTTTTTACTTTTTTTCTCTATAATAACTGTTTTATTTTCGTTTGGTTGATGGTTTTCCGCAACTGTATAAAAACAGCTTGCTACATTATATTAATCTGTGATAAAAACGTCGTTTGATACACGCGCAGAACTGTCATTTCACATACTCTCAGCATTTGCATCAATAACTACTATTTTTTGTTAATTAATAATAATCTCACAATCATTAATTTCAACTGAGGCAGTAGTTGTAACAAAAAGGTTGATATACCTATCATGCGCCCTCAAACCCCCGCTTTAATAACCGCGTTCAATAGAACTAATTAGGTCGATCTAATTCGATGCAGAATCGAAATCTCTTTTTCGTCCCCAACGGAAAGAGCGGCGCGAGAATGAACCTATTGGCACTCGAAATAAGTGCGTCTGTCTCCGATCGACAGCTGTAAATTGGTTCGCGACGACAGAGATGAGAGTTTTTGGCGCAAATTGGATTTTTTGTCATCTCTACGGGTGCTGCCATTTCGCAGTGGCTCGCGTGCTTTACAATTGCATTTTTAAAAACCGGCCAGTCGGACTCGCCCACGACTCGCCCGTATTAAACAAATTTAAACGTATTACGACGTATTAAAAAAACTACTTACTAGATCTCGTTCAAATCAATTTTCGGTGGAAATTTGCATGGTAAAGTACTTACATCATATATTTTTTTTAGTTTTATCATTCTCTTTAGAAGTTACAGCGGGGGGGGGGGGGGGGGACGACACACACATTTTACCACTTTGGAGGTGCGCAAACTATTTAGTTTAGAAAAAAATGATATTAAAAACCTCAATATAATTTTTGAAGACCTATAGATACCCCACACGTATATATGGGTTTGATGAAAAAAAATTTTTGAGTTTCAGTTCTAAGTATGGGGAACCCCCAAAATTTATTGCTTTTTTTCTATTTTTGTGTGAAAATCTTAATGCGGTTCACAGAATACATCTACTTACCAAGTTTCAACAGTGTAGTTCTTATAGTTTCGGAGAAAAGTGGCTGTGACATACGGACGGACAGACAGACAG
The DNA here is from genome assembly GCA_963935595.1 of Schoenobius gigantellus. Lineage (NCBI taxonomy): Eukaryota > Metazoa > Arthropoda > Insecta > Lepidoptera > Crambidae > Schoenobius > Schoenobius gigantellus. The sequence goes on along the minus strand of OZ012555.1, from coordinate 3,716,368 downwards.
ACATGACGAATCTATAAGGGTTCCGTTTTTTGCTATTTGGCTACGGAACCCTAAAAAGGAGGGAGACTCTGTACCAGGGCGTCTGCATGGGTACCTCCGTCTTACCTATTTCTGCCGCAAAGCAGCAGTGCTTGCATTGATGTGTTCCGGTTTAAAGGGTAAGATATGGCAGTGAAATTACTGGGTACCGTGACTTCTACGTCAATAATCACATGAGCAGGTACTTCCCGTTGAAGAATCGTCAAAATTTGGCAAGAGGAAAGGTTTTATATAGTATTATAACACATGTAAAGGAAACATTCGAAAACCGTAAATATAATACATAGTTAGGAACTTATACACGGTGTTTCATAATAACCAATAAATAATCAATGCGTTTTCTAAAACTAATTATTAAATTGTATTTACCCGTCATGCCATTCAACCCAAAATTTTCATGTATATCATAGACATGATGATGATACTATGATATACATGACTGACATTACGTGTAAACACATTTTAATAATTAGTTTTAGATAACGCATTGATTATTTATTGGTTATTATGAAACACCGTGTATATCCATTGAGAGTATTGTAAGGATCCCTCGGTGTGCGACTCCAACTCTCACTTGGTCGGTTTTTTAACCGACTTCAAAAAAAATCTCAAAAAATGACTTCAAAAACACTGAAAAGTTAAAAATAATATAAACGATGATCTCCTAGTAAGTCTTAAAATTTGGCACCGACTTCAATATTTTTAAATAAATTTCAACTTTTCAGTGTTTTAGAAGTCGGTTTTTATTTTTTGTAAAAATTTACTATTTATCTAAAAATGTGTCAATTGTAGACACACAATAAAAAAGTTTAAAATCAGTTGTGTAGATTGTCAGATCTGTTATACCTTATAGCACTCAAGCAAATAAATAGGATATACCGGGTGTAAGTGACGGTGTCAGTAAATTAACAGTGTGTTCAGACCATGATTCTTAATTTAAAGTCACTGAAACTTTCTCCTGGAAGAATCATAAATTTAACGAATTTTTTATTATATTTTATTATTATTTTTTATGTAATATAACAAAGTTAACGTTTACAAATCATATTCTGTAAAAAAAATACAATAATTACACATTACACAAAAAACAAACTTCGCAATGTAATACATTTCCATACTGCGCGCGGAGTCATCGAACGTCAGCGCACCGGTGTCAGCGGAACAAATGAAAAGTCCTTTTTCTCGCTTTAAAAGCTTTAAAATAAATATCGGTAGCATGAAGCAAATTTGTTTTTGCTTCATGATCGGTAGGTAAACAAATAATAACATTGGTCTGAACTCACTGTTAAAAAAAAATGGGACACCGTCTCTTACACCCAGTATATGTGTTTTAACTTACGAAACCTTTAAGTACATACATCGAATAAAATTATATTTCAACACACTTGCTCGTAAAGTGGGTCTTATTATTTTGCATTTAGACCCGATATTCAGTATATTAAACACGAGTGCTTTTCACTTTACATAATCGCACAAGTGCGGTAATCTTAACACGACAAATTCTAATTTGTTCAAGATTGCAAAGTAAATGTATGTCCAGTACGCATTCTTAAATTTGTCGCTTAATACACTTTTTTTTAACACGACTTTATGCGGCTGTCAATTGGAAACAAATGAACAGCCTATTATTGGTAGGTAACTTAAATATTAAATTAACGACATTAAAAAAAAAACAATAATTAATAACTAGAACTAAAATAAATTATTAAAAATTCACACAAACTTGTTTTTTAAAAACTCAAATATTCGGTTTATTTAGTTTTGAATTTTGGCTGTTTGGCCCTTTTTAGGGTTCCTTAGCCAAATGGCAAAAAACGGAACCCTTATAGATTCGTCATGTCTGTCTGTCTGTCCGTCCGTATGTCACAGCCACTTTTCTCCGAAACTATAAGAACTACAGTGTTGAAACTTGGTAAGTAGATGTTTCTGTGAACCGAATTAAGATTTTCACACAAAAATAGAAAAAAAGCAATAAATTTTGGGGGTTCTCCATACATAGAACTGAAACACAAAAAATTTTTTTTCATCAAACCCACGTAAGTAGGTCTTCAAAAATTATATTGAGGTTTCTAATATCATTTTTTTCTAAACCGAATAATTTGCGCGAGAGACACTTCCCAAGTGGTAAAATGTGTGTCCCCCCCTGTAACTTCTAAAATAAGCGAATGATAAAACTAAAAGAAATATATGATGTACATTACCATGTAAACTTCCACCAAAAATTGGTTTGAACGAGATCTAGTTAGTAGTTTTTTTAATACGTCATAAATCGTACGGAACCCTTCATAGGCGAGTCCGACTCGCACTTGGCCGGATTTTTGAATATTGGCTGTATGAAGAGTTTAGCCATGCCCGGGCAGCGCGCGAAGAAAAAAGGCGCGCGGCATTTTGACGCTATTGAAATTTTTTGCCTTTTTGTTGTAATTGATAAATGATTATCTACAAATATGTCGAGTCCAAGTGAAGAAGAATCCATATTATTAGCTCCGCCGGAAATAATTATAGAGGCGCAAAGCGCGAGTAATAGTTTGTTGCCGCCAAAGTCAAAGGATAAATACTTGGCGGCGTACGATACTTTCATGCAGTGGAAGATTGATAAAAAAGCGCAGTCATTTTCAGAAAAATATTAATACCACAAGATCTTTTATTTTCCTCACAAGTGTGTTGAAAAACGTCGTATGATACACGCGCGCATTGGTCATTATGTACTCTGCTTTCGTGTCGCCGACATAGCGCGCTCGTATCATAATGTACCTACTATTACAGTTTTTATTTCCACAAGTGATCGAAATTTGTTCCGGTCTGGGCGTACATGTGATATTCTATGTTTGTAACTGCACCCACGATACAGGAGAAAATCTTAGTGTGGGGAGACGTTTTTTTTAAATCAACTTTACTGGGTCTTATTACTTTATCAACCATACCAGAAAATGCCCTATATCGAATGTAAAATTGTAATAAAATTTTAATAAAAAAATTAATAAGTTAGTGACAGACTCAGAAAAAATTAAAACAACAATGCGAGTTAAAAATAATTAAGTACATAAGTGCTCCTAAGTACTTTTAATTTTATAATATTAGCCTCTAAATTGCTCCTATATTAAACTAAATAAGTTCAAAAGTAAACTTAGAAAAAATCAAGTCCAGTAGTATAATTCTAGTAGTCAGGACCCATTAATCTAGAAGTCCAAATATTACCAATAATGCGTGTAGACTGCTAGAATTTACGTTAGCATCCCTAGCGGAAAAATCACTCACAGTCTTAGCTCACAGTAGCCTTCACGCCAGCACAAGTCAGAAATATGTTCAGTGTTCAGGACAAGGAAGGCCTACTTCACGTTAATGGTATGAAATTAGACATTTTATCCTAGATTCTAGAACAATAAAATTAACAATTTAGTAATTCCCGCCACCTCTGGCCTAGGATAATCAAATGATATTACTAACAGTTTCAGCAATTCTCGCTATCAATAAAGCTAAAATTAACAAGAGAATACTGTTAATTTTACTAAAATTAACAGTATTCTCTTGTTAATTTAAGAATTTTAATTTTGGAACGAAACATTTCATGCCAGAATATTTCAAAAAACATGCTTAATTACACCGTCAAATTAATAAGACCTCTCTCTTGTAATATCCATTTGAGAAGAAACGAAATGTGCCTGTTTTAATTGCAAAAGTTTATTTACAAATAGATAAAACAAAAATTATCGTCGTAACATGACACTTTTTCTCAGTTCTGATACTTTTTACGTAGCTAATCTTAATTTCTATGAAAGTCGTGAATGTGCTGCACAAGCATGTAATCAGGGGCTTAATTTCTGCTAATCTTAACGTTGTTATCGTGTCTTGATGGCGTTTCTATAAAACTACTTTTGTCACTTTTTTACACTTTTCATAGTACAATTTTGTTCGTAATAATAATTTCGGTAATAAATAATCTCGTAATAAATAAGAGCGGCGGTGGCGCTGTGGACTCGGTACTTGCCTTCCAATCGGGAGGTCCAGGGTTCGAGACCGCCATGTACCAATCTGTTTTTGTATTACGAATTTCATATGTACATTTATCTGTCGCTCCTATGGTGAACGGGAAAACATCGTGAGGCAACCTGCATACATCTGCAAAGAAATTCAATGGTGTGTGTGAAGTCGACCAATCCGCACTGGGCCAGCGTGGTTGACTCATGCCGAAACGCCCTAGCTTAGAGTAGGCACGAGCTCCTCGGTGGGGACGTGTATGAGCTGTTGTGAAGAAATAATCACCCAAATATCATCCGATAGATCCTGTCCCACATACGATCGTGGGAGGCGACTTCTGCGAGTCTGTTAAATTGTCTCGCAGGAGACAGCCGAACGCTGAAGGGAGTGGGATCCTCTTGCAGTAGGACCAATTCCGATTGATCGAAATTGTGATTTTTCGTACTCTTAGGTTGTCATATTGGCGCCAGATAGGATCCGTATTGCGCGGATTTTGTGTATCCCAAACTCGGTGCTATTTCATTTTCTCAAGATATGAATCCAATTTGGCGCTGGTGTTGCTACACGTGCGTACGAATAAATCACAATCTCAATGTCGATCGATCGGAATTGTTTCAAAAATGTATCCGAGAACTGGGCGACGGAGATGGTCGTTCCACCGGTCTTCGCTGCCCTAGTGGGAACCTGTGAATAGTCTGCCATGGGGCGACAGCTGCCTGCAATGCCTAAGTTTCTGCGACGGTGGGGGTCCTTAGAGGACCCCTATGCCTTTGACAGAGAGCGGTATGCCTCTAGGCGAACGCCGGGCAGGATATGACGGCGATAATGCACCAGTGTGCTACTACCCCTTTCCCGCTTACCTGTTGAGCTGCTAAACCCCGGAGTGATTTAATTGATAGGTCGACGACTCACCTTCTCGCCAGAGTCCAACGCTGCACCTCCCAGTGCGGGGTATCCACGAGGATTCCCTCCGAAATAATAAAAAACGGTAGAATGTTCCAAAAATTGAGTCTGCTACTAATTTCTTTACATTTATACTCAAACAACAAATAAATAAAAGGCAGTCTTATTTTTAACTTGCTTTTTAATATTACGAAGAAAAAATTCCCTACTTACATACGTTAATATATTTTCATTCCGGGAAAGATTTGTCTGAAGTTTGTGGAACAGATGTGAGGTAAGCATTGTCCTCTTATATTTAGCGACGAGGAAGAACTTTACATGTATTGTTGTAAAGACGGATTTGTCGGAACAAAGTTGGCCCTTAAACGAGACAGCTTATTTTTCGTGTTTGTAAAATTGGATGAAATTTTAGACTTGTAAGTCTTGTTAGAAGCGAATTGGCGAGAATCGGGATAACATTGGTACTGTAATAAGTGTTTGAACAGTTTCACAAAAATACATGTTTCTTTTCTTTTGAAGTTGGTTAGACTTAATAAAGGAGGAGGTTCTCAATTCGATGCCTATGTTTTTGTGTGTGTATGTTACGCGATTACTCCGTCAATTTTCTTTTAACAGTGAGTTCAGACCATGATCCTAATCTTAAAATTACTTAAATTTTCTCCCGGAAAATGCATAATTTTTTTCTATCTTTTTTATTTATTTTCAAATTTTTGTGGTGTATCTAATATAAATAAGTTAACGTTTATAAATCATATTCTGTCAAAAAATCATAATAAATACACAAAAATAAACTTTGCAATGTAAATCGTACAATATTTCCATCATACTGCGCGCGGAATCAGCTATTTAGGTCATCGAACGTCAACGCACCGGTGTGAGCGGAACAAAAATGATGCCGGCGCGCCATACATTACGTAACATGAATAAAAAAAAAAACCCCTTTTATTCGCTTTCAAAGCTTTTCCGGAAAAAATAAACATCGGTAAACAAATATTAACATTGGTCTGAACTGATTATTAAAAGAAAAGGGACACCGTCCCTTATACCCGGTATATAGAACTAGCTTCCGCCCGCGACTTCGTCCGCGTGGAATGGTAACTTTGGGCTAACGCTAACTTTAACCCACGACTTCGTTTATATAGGTGAGTAAGTACTGGGTCTAATAATCTTATATCATGTAGATTGTAGGTTATTCTCAAAAAACTAAACTAATGTTATTTTCTGCGTACCTACACTATATTTTTAGTTTTGTTTTCTTCCGGCAGAAGTTGAGAGCTAACTGGGGCCACCGCCCTTCCCCCTCATGACTGCCCGCCGGCTTTGCACATTGTGCGCGCAGTACTCGATCATTATTTTGCTGTGATGTTATTTTAAAACTGCGATATCTCCTAAGATATCCATTTAAATCGAATGATTTAAAGGGCAATTTTGTTTTAAATTAAATACTTGTGATGAATAACGTATTTATTTGAATAAGGAATAATATCATGTTTATAAAAACACCATCGCAAATAATGCATTATTTTAGAACAAATTTGGTTAGCATAAAAAAAGTTATAGTGAGCTAACCTTAAAAGATAGACATATGCTGTCGCGGACTTTTTTTTAGAACTTTTAAAGGGGAACAATTCTGTCATACATGATTTTTGCGAAACTTTAACCGTTTACGCAGCGCATGCAGCGGAAGCTCTCAATAGGAAAAAAAAATCCCCCGATTTTGAAACATTCTTCATTGGTGCTCCGCTCCTATTGGTCATAACGTGATGATATATAGTCTATAGCCTTCCTCGATAAATGGGCTATCTAACAATGAAATAATTTTTCAAATCGGACCAGTAGTCTCTGAGATTAGCGCGTTCAAGCAAACAAACAAACAAACAAACAAACTCTTCAGCTTTATAATATTAGTATAGACTAGCTGTGCCAGCGAAAGACTACGTTTCGCCGTATATTTTTTACCCGTTTTTGCAACATTTGTCATTGATGCTCAGCTCCTATTAGTCGTAGCGTGATGTTATATAGCCTAAAGCCTTCCTCGATAAATGGACTATCCAACACAAAAAGAATTTTTCAATTAGAATCAGTAGTTCCTGAGATTAGCGCGTTCAAGCAAACAAACAAACTCTTCAGCTTTATAATATTAGTATAGATTAAATGAACAGCTTTATCTCTACTTGCTAGTGAATTAAAACGAAGATGTCATTTTTTCAATTTCGATAGTATGCGTGGGGGCCGTCGACATTTCAACTACGAGTACCTATTCATTTTTTTTATTTATACAGGATGGATTTTTGAGATGGGATTTAAAGGGCAGGTACATTAACCGTTATAGTTACAAGAAAACATTGTTAGGCAACTATCCATAACTTTTTAAGATATTCTAATCTGCATTCACAGATTTTGGAAAAAAGTTACAGTCAACAAAAAAAAATGCTGAGATAGCAAAAAAATTTTTTTATGCCTATCGATCCTATTTCATGTAGGGATCAAAAGACTCTATGGGACCATTTAAGGTATAAGTACTAGAAACGACAGAAATCGCCAAAAACATTTCCCATACATTTTGTACGGAAAATCCTCGGATCCTATTTCTTACGATGATCTCTCTATGAATCCTATTTCTTACTTTTAAGGGAAACTGTAATTTAAATAAATACTCAGTGAAAAACTCGGCTTCCTCTGTTCCAGGCCCTGTCGTCCCAAGTGACGCTGGTGTCGTCCCTGTCGGTGATCGCGCTCGTGCTGTCCGTGGTGCTGGCGCTGGCGCTGCTGCCGGCGGCGGCGGAGTGGGAGGCGCTGGCGCTGGCCGGCTCCATACTCGTCACTGTCACCCTCGGCGCCGGCACCCTGCTGACCGCCCACCACGCCCCGCTGCCGCTCTTCGCGCTCATACTGGTGAGATGGACCGCTATTTAACGCCTGCCAAGTGTAATGTGGCGATATTATTAACCGGAGGGAGACTCTGTACCTACTAAAAAAGTGTACTACTAAAAAGTGGTATAATGAGCGCGCTCCATAATTTCTTGGAAATTTTTCTTTTTTGTTGGAATTTTTCTTTTTTAGACAGTAAGGTTTTTTTTCTTTTCTTATAACTTGTATTTAACTTTTTTTTTTCTTCTTGTTCTTGTCCACAACTGGTTCCAGCTGAAAACCAGCGCTTTTGTTACAGTGATGTAACAAAAGTTTTTAGCTGAGCTGGAACCATTTGGCCTCCTTATCTGTTTTGTTTTGTTCTTATGTTATTTACTCAAAAGGTCAATAAACTTTCTTTCTTTCTTTCTTCTTCTTTCTTACTACCGAGATCGTATCGATGCCAAGTGTAATAGGGTCATTTTATTAACCGGAGGGAGACTCTGTACCAAGACTACCACGGTCGTCTGCTTGGGTTCCTCCGTCTTATCTATTTCTGCCGCAAAGCAGCAGTACTTGCATTGCTGTGTTCCGGTTTGAAGGGTAAGATATGGCAATGAAATTACTGTAGTGGAGTCGCAGTGTGGACCTTACCTAGCGCGCCCATAAGGGCAGGGAGAACACCGGGGGGGTTTTAGTGGGTAGGCCTGGTATTCTGCCGGGAGAGCCCCACACACACCCGCCGTCTAGCCCACGACGGGTACGGTGCGGTTACGCATTTCCACTTGAGAAAAAAAGGGTACCGTGACTTTACATCTTATGTCACAAGTTGGCAACGTACACTGGGGTTCTTGTGGGGGTTGCAGTTTTGCTGCGAATCTCACAGGAGCCACATGTATTATAGGTGACTGTTACCACTTACCATCAGGTGGGCAGTTTGCTTGTTTGCATACTTAGTTGCAATAAAAAAAATAACAGAAATGGATAAAAAAAGGAGGAGGTTTTCGATTGGGCGCGTATGTTTTTTGTGTGTATGTTACGCGATTACTCCGTCAATGGTAGACCGATTTTTAAAATACTTTTTGTATTCAAAAGAGTATACTCCTGAGGTGGTCATAGTCATGTTCTGGTGATGGGATCCCAGATAAATCGAAGGAAAATGTCAAATTTTATGAGCACATACTACCCGTGCGGTTAAAGAATGGGATTAGAAATGGCGGCGCATGTATACACTTCTCGCTCGCACACTTTTAGACGGAAATAGTGTGCGAGCGAGAAGTGTATACATGCGCCGCCATTTCTAATCCCATTCTTTAACCGCACGAGTTGTACCACATCTTTTTTTCACATTTTGTTTTTAGCGTCTGGCAGTCTTTATCTCATGATGCTGAGCTGATGATGGGAGGTTTCTTTAGGATTAGGAGTTAGTTCTTTTAATATTAGGACCACGTATTGATACGTGCTTGTAAATAAGTATAAATATTATTATCACACTGACACTATTATAAAAGTGCCCTTGGAAGAATTTATCTATAATGTAAATATACTGCTCCAAGAACAGTTGCAATCTATCCGTGTAGATTAGGTCCCAGAAAATAAATTGAAAACTTTGTTGTTGTTAATTAACTAGTACGTGCAAAATTTTTAAGTGTCGATATATTTCTTGACTTTATAGCTTCAGTTTTTGTACCCGTCAATGGGTCAGCAGGGTACACCGGTAATCATTCTATTATTTTTCATTGCTTTAAATTAATTATGTTTCAATTTACCTTTATCTTTCGTATATATATTGAGCATCTAGGGTCTTACTGTATCTACGATGAGCAGCGAGAATAAATCAGACCGCGTTAAAAGGTTATGAAAAGGTTTTCCGTGTGGTCACTGATCGGTAGGATTACCCAACAAATGGGGCTTAGGCCTGTCATAAAACATCCCCTCTGTGGGTCGTTGGAACCTAATCCAAAGTGCATCGGCTCGTAATCCCGCTATCTCCAAGCAGGGGGTCAATTCGTGCGGCGTAGACACGATATTATATAGATTTCGATATCGACCGAATGGGCTTTCTAGAAGATGACTGTCTTCATTGATACATTGGCGTAACATGTGCTCCGTATGATAATGTAAAAGACCTCTTACATTAAGTCAGTAGAGTATAGCGTATAGTCACTCAATAGAGTATAGCCATTTGCGTGGGAGATATAATAGTGCATAAGTGACTGCGCAAACGCAAGTGCACTCTCGAAGCTAGTAAAAGACTGTGTGGAAAAAGTAAATGACCTGGGGCAACGAAACAAGATCACCCTTAAATGGGTACCGGGTCATTCTGGAATCATTGGTAATGAAAAAGCCGATGAGCTAGCAAGGTCTAAGGCCCAGGGACTACAATTTGGCCCAGAGCCTTTCTGTGGTATCTCAAAGAACCAGGCTATGCAACACTTAAAAACCCACCTCCTGCAAGAGGCAAAAGAACGCCTGGGTTAACACATTCAAAAGCACTAATCGAACCATACTCCCGTAAGCGAACTGACGAGCTATTGAAGCTCAACAGGGGCAACCTGAGCGTGATGATTAGGGCTCTAAATGGGCACTGTAAGCTGAACAGGCATCTCTTCAATATGAGACTAAAAGAAACTGATGCTTGCAGATTCTGTGAACAGGAGCGTGAAACACCAATGCACCTCCTGTGCTTTTGTGAACCCCTTATTCACAAAAGAAACCGACAACTGGGGAGACACCTTCTCGACCCAGACGATATAAAAACAATCCAAGCTGGGAATATCTCATCATTCCTAGACAGTGCACAGCTAAAGAAGCACATGTAAGGCCTAATAAGTCTTACTTGGAGGCTAGTCACAATAGATCTTTACAGGTCGCAGTGACGCAAATAGCCCCGAATTAATGAAATAATAATAATAAGTGCACTCTCTGTTCCTTCTCCTCTTCCTCTGTTCTCGCATTTGTCGACTTAGTTGTATACAAATGCCTTTACAAAAATTATAGCCAAACATTACTTCAATTATTTTATATAAGTAGATATCACAGGGTGATGTTAAGTCGAGATTGTTGTTATGTCTGCAGAGCGAGAATCGCCCCCAGCTCTTGAACCTTCGTCACAGATAACATAATACTAGCCTTCGTAATGTGCGACCACACTCCCGTTTCATGGCACTTCATGGACGTCGCTCTCCCAGTATACACGCGTAAATTATACCTATAAGACTTCCATTACATTTGTGACTTTGCATTTTCTTTAAAAAAATCTGTATCTAGAGGTACTTATACTAATATTATAAAGAGAAAAGACTTGTATTTTCGTATTTTTGTTTGCAAGGAAAAGAACAAAAACGACTGAACCGATTTTAAAAATTCTTTCACTAGTAGAAAGCTTAGTTATCAGTTAGCACTGAGTGACATAGGTTATAGAATAGTTTATCCTACGGAAAATATAGAATTTCCACTGGAAAAAAAATATTTTACAAAAAATAAAAACCGACTTCAAAAACACTGAAAAGTTAAAAATAATATAAGAATAGGTACAGACAACGTCACACTTCTATATTGAAGTCGGTGCCAAACGATGATCTCCTAGAATGTCTTAAAATTTGTCACCGACTTCAATATAGAAGTGTGATGTTGTCTGTACCTATTCTTATATTATTTTTAACTTTTCAGTGTTTTTGAAGTCGGTTTTTTATTTTTTGTAAAATATTTTTTATTTTTAACTTTTTAGATACTGAAATCTTTTTAGTGAAAGAATGCAATTATCAACTAAGTATAACGCCTTGCAATAAAAAAGTCGCTGTGCATAAGTTGATTTCCTGGGAACTTCGCCTTAAGTCAATTAACCTATCTAGGCAAAATCGCGGAGAACCTAGTGTAAGTAAAATGAATAGCAATCGTAATGCGACACAGATAAGTCCGAATAAAACCGGATATTGTCGAGGGGAATTGATCGCGAACCAATAAAAGTTTCTCGAATCGAATCACCCCAAAGATATTCGTTACATTCAAATGATATTCGGGTTTTCATAGACCGTCAAATATAAGCGCAATTTTGAGTGTATTTGAGATTTTGCTCATTTCTTTGCGCTCTTATTGAATAAAGTGTGCCCTGAAATTTATGCGCCGCCATCTTTATTTTTCCTATTGTTATTAGGAGCCGTGATTGAAATAGCGACGTCTCTTTATAAGATTTCATAACGGGAAGATATTCTATCTTCGAAAGTAGCTACCATTTTTTTTCATTTAGGTGCTGTTGTAATAAATTAACTGTGATTTTAATACTCTTAATTGATTAACATAGCACTCTTTCCACTTTTTACATCCGAAGTGACCGGTAAAGGCAGTTTGCTTGTTTGCCAACTTAGTTGCAATAAAAAAAGCTAAAAGCTAATTTATTTATTGGTAACCGCGATATCCCAAATCGAAACTAATAAAAGTTCTTCATCATTAGAAAGTAACATTATCTAGAAGTGACTCCGGATACTTATATCCCGAAAATTATTCGGGTTCGGGTTAAGTCCCTCGGGGTAGCTATAAGTTGCAAAGTACCAGGCGAGCAAAAGATAGGAGGAGATCGTAATATAGTATCTATGTGTTTCTTTATGAGAGATCCCATGACTAAATCGGTAGAACGAGTCTCTCCACGGCGTGTTTTTTTGCTCTGATGGGTTAGGATATGGTGGAGATCCCAAGGGGGTGCGTCCCAAGTGGCTAGTCCGATCCCGAGCGTATCTCCACCGGGGGCGGAGAGGTACCGGAGACTGGTTTTATCCGGGTATGGGGTTTTACCCGAGTTATATATATTATAGTTTGTAAAAATGGACACAGAGGTTAGTTTAGTGGTTTGGCCCAAAGGAGCATAGTCGCACACACTCTTGTCGTTACCTGCGTAAGACTGCATTCCAACCTTGTCAATAAAGGTTGTGTTGTTAGGTTGTTGTGCCAGCATAACCTCGTGTCTTCTTAGATGAGAGATAACGTAAATCACAACGTTAAAAACAAAAAGTTGTTATAGAACATTCTGATATCATTAAGCTAATATAAAATGCTAATATAATAATGATATGGTGTATGTGAATGTAGACGTATTACTTAGTTCAACGAAGTCACAAATAAATATAAAATCTATCGTTTATTTAAACCATTGAGACCATTGTATAAAGAAACTACATGATAACTTTCCTTTTTATAGGACAACTTTCTTACTAAAAATCAAACAATTAAGACTGATTAACAACTTACAATAAATGTTTCTTACGTTTTCCTAACAAAACTGGAAATAAATTTTATATGTGGGGTCTTGTGGTCAGCGTCCCACGTAGCTTTTGACACTTTTTGAAATAGCCGACACTTGCAGTTCACTGCCAATCTCGTCCCTCCTCGTTTATGCCTTCGTAGATCATTTGAAGCTAACACAGACGCAAATGACCACACTCAAGGAAAAGGCATTGTTTCTATGATCGAATATCTCTGGGATGCCGAAAGCACCCCGCGCGAGTGATCGCAGGTTAAAGGTTGGACTTGACACGATTCCTCGTAATTTTAGTGTATGGAGGCAATTTGCTTTTACCACACCGCCCTGCAATGACCATATTTCCCATTTAAGAGATGACACTGACTGAAATCACACGTGTTTGTGTAATATCACTGTTTCCTTCGCAAACGCTGATAGTAAACTTCCCGGCGCGACGAGTACTTATACGATTGTAAACCTTGTTGCTTTTACGTTTACAGTTGCAAATATCACGGCTGGCAATGTTTATTTCACGTGGAAAATAAGTACAATCGTGCTCTCTTAAGTCGAGTGGAACCACTTTTCCTGATGGGCCCCTTATTTATGACGCAGCTTAGAGTAATAATAAAGACTTGTACTGTGCAAAGATATGTTAGAGTAATAATAAAGGCTTGTACTGTGCAACGTTTGATGTGTTGATGCACAATGCTGTTCGTCATCACGAACTGCATTGTGGAATTTCTATTAAACTTAAATGCCTTTGTTCCACATCAACACCACAAGACTTATTGCCGAAAAGTTTCCCCCAGGAAAGAGGTATTTGGGCCCAGTGGATTATCGAAAAGTGTGCAGATCAAATATATTTTTTACCAAGCTACAAGTGTGAAGTGATAAATGTCAAATTGTTACATTTTTGTCTAGAAACAATTTTTAATATTTCAGTAGTCAGTAGTCACGATAAAGTATGATGCGACCTCTACCTGACAACCTTTAAGTAGGACAAATAATGTAGTTCGGTGGTTTTCCAAAAATATTGAGTTGTAATTTATGCTTGCAAATATTTCCCATACAGCCAGTTTCGTACCTAGCAACATTTAAAATGTCCCACGATTACACTTGACAATGATTTTTGGTTACTCTCCGCTTCGTTACCCCGCATGAATGTATCGTTGTGTTTTGTTACCGCTAAACAATCGATTTTCGTGCCGGATTGAATAATCGAATCAACGGCAAAATCGCAAGATTAAGTATTCGTACAGACATGAAACTTTATACTAATGCTTGCGTAGGTTAGGCACCTACATAGTTTTCATTAGATGATAGGTTCGTACCTTATCCTCTAATGAAAACTCGAAGTACCACGTGGCCCAGTGGCTGTGACCTCTCTTTATAAATCATCGTTAGTAAGATGCTGGTTGGTGAGAGGGAATGGGGGTTGTTGCCTCCTTCTGCGAGGATGTGACATTGCGGAAGGAGGTAGTGAAGGGAGGGCGGGAAAACGACCCTCAAGCCGCTTCGCTCCGACGCAGACGGTTGGGTGGTCGAACTGGTAGAAGACGAGCCTACGCAGCCCGCCTTTCATGACCGACCTAGGTGTAACCTGCACGCTAAGATAGCCCCTGATGCTCGCGATTCCAGGCCCCCCCGTTTGGGTATTACCATTACGTCGAGCGAGAGTAATCCCCACAGGCGTTAATCTCGGCACCTAGTTGGCTGGGCAGTCCCGGAGTGCTTCGGAGAATTGGGTTATCCCAGACTCTGGACAAGATGGATATTTTATGGAGGTTGGTTTAGTGGTTATGTCCGTGGAAAATGAGACATAATATGCCGTCTTATTATAAAACATAGTTTAAACCTGACGCTTTCTCTATCTATACTATGTATTGTAATTATCTATACTAATATTAGGAAAGATTTGATTGTTTGTTTGTATTGAATAGGCTTCAAAACTACTGAACCGATTTTAATGAAAGTTGGTATAGAGATAGTTCGAGACTAGGGGAAGGATAGGGTAATTTTTCTACGGGAAAAAAATCCCACGGGAAAACAAAAATAACGCGGGCGAAGTCGCGAGCGGAAAGCTAGTATATTATAAAGAGGAAAGATTTTATTGTTTGTTTGTTTGTATTGAATAGGCTTAGAAACTACTGAACCGATTTGATGAAAGTTAGTATAGGGATAGTTCGTGTCCAGGGGAAGGACATAGGGTAATTTTCCTACGGAAAAAATCTGACGGGATTTTTTTACGAGAAAAGCTAGTTATAATGCAAATAAAGTTGCATACGGTCAGCTAGTCTGTATATTTACACAAGTGAAAGCGCACTAGGTTTAAACCAAGACTAACTTTAGACCAGGTTCTGTAATAATACCGATGGAGTTCTACACACGAACTACTAAAAGTAGGCGAAAAGTCGGGTCAGCCTGACCCGACTATCGGTAGAAAATGAAACTTGACAATGTATGCGAATAATAAGAAAAGACCTGTCACTGCTCAGCGATGGATGAACTAAACACACACCTTCCTCTGTAAATTCAACTTATATATCCATGACGTGCACTTCTCTCAGTAGCCACCGATACTGACAGACGTGTGTGTTGAGTCGGTCATAAGAGTCTGAGGAAAAAATCGGGCCTACAAAAAGCCTGACGTGGGCGGGCAGCCTTAACCTGGCTAAAAGCGACCATGATAAGGCGTCTGTTAGTTTCATAATCATGTTGTACCGACATTAACACTCCGCCGCATCGTGACGCGGCATAAATTAATGGAAATTTTCAATTACAGAGCACTAGCACTTAACAAATTAATTGTTCCTGCAATAAATAATACAACGCCATTTCTCTTGGCAGATTCGAAAGAAATATGATCATGTATACGCACTGTAACAAGCTTTTTTTTTCTCTTTCGTACGTTTTCTAGAAATATGTCGGTTGATTATTCTTGTTTGATTAGTAACGAAGAAATAAGTAATGAAAATCAAGGAAAAGTTCAGACACTGTTAGTTTTGAATTATTTATATTTCCGGATTTTTAATATACAAACCTTGTTTTGACTGTGCTATCTATACTAATATTATAAAGCTGAAGGGTTTGTTTGTGTTTGGTTGAACGCGCTAATCTCCGGAACTACTGATTCAAATTGAAAAATTCTTTTTGTGTTGGATAGTCCATTTATCGAGGAAGGTTATATGCTATATATAATATCACGCTACGACCAATAGGAGCGAAGCATCAATGAAAAATGTTGCAAAAGCGGGGAAAAAATATATGGCGAAACGTAGTTCAGCTCCTATTAGACGTAGCGTGATGTTATATAGCCTATAGCTTTCCTCGATAAATGGAATATCCAACACAAAAAGAATTTTTCATTTTGAATCAGTAGTTCCTGAGATTAGCGCGTTCAACCAACCAAACAAACAATCAAACAAACGGACGGACGATAGGTAGGACGGAGCTACCCATGCAGACGACCCTGGTACAGAGTCTCCCTCCTGGTAATATCCTATAAGGGTTTCGTTTTTTCCGTTTGAGGTGTGGAACCCTAATAATTACATTACCATTTGAACGTCAAATCGCTTAACGTGAATGCCTCCCCTAAAATAATCAAACTGATAAACCTTACAATACTATGAGGAAGATGCTTTTTGTAGCCAAAAATCATAATGACAGCTTACCTTTGTTCTTACAAAATAGATTTGCTCATTTGATAGTGAAAATGTTGTTATAATAAGGGTGGCCCACTTCACATGTTACCTTAAGGCGATGAGTAAAACTTAGCTCGCGGGCTAGCCATTATTCGACTTTGATAAGCTCAGTTCTCCCTGAATATGAAGTAGCTATTTTTCTGTGTAAAAATCTTTGTACGTCCTTTTGCAAATGTAAATTGTATTAGGGCTTATAAGAACGTTTACTGCTGGGTTGTGGGTTTATAGGTTTTTATGAGAGCAGCACAATTTCAGCTTAATCCTAGAAATGGCCATGAACTAAGTTTTTTACTCATGAGGCAATGTGAAATGGAGGGTGATTGCTTTTTATTCATAGTGACCGTAGATAGCAAAATTAAACTTAAAAAACACATCATTTTCGTTTGAAAAACAATCTATATCTATACAAATAAATAAAATTGAAGTGTCTGTTTGTAATATCAAAATAACGAGTTTTTACTAAATGGCTATGAATGTATATCCAATAACAAAAACACAATTAAATTTTTTTGTCTGTCTGTTTGTTCCCGCTAATCTCTAGAACGGCTGGACCGATTTTGACGGGACTTTCACTAATAGATAGCTAGCTAATTATATAAGGTATAACATAGGCTACTTTGCCAAGAGTGAATAGTAATCGGACGCGGACGAAGTCGCGGGCACAGCTAGTACGAGCTATATTCAAACATTTTTAAATATTTGCCTGTCTAAACAGAGAATCGAATTCGATGAAATTAATATAATAAACATCCTGTGACACCGATCGATAAAGTTGATCAGACGAAACAAATCTCTCTAATAAACATTACCTGTGCCTGTGAAACTTGAGGATGACAAAAAATAAAACAGTTCCCTAATTAAGGATCCGGTACGTAAAGCACTATTATCGATTTGTGATTTAACTCTGAAATAGCTAAATATATTTTGCTCTTTTTACCTAGAGTTCAAGGTTAATGTAATCAACCAAAATGAATGGCGTAGCTGAATTTTCTCGTGATTACAGACTTGGTAAAATGTACCCCCGTATTGCTTGCGGAGCTAGACTTAAATAATCCCATATTGTAAAGTAAATTTTCCCGAAACTAGTTTTTGAAAATAACACTGACCCTGCTCCTCTTGATTGATTGTCAGTTAATGACTAGATGGATGGGTGGAAGACCCTGACGAAGCTAAAACACAACTAACATTTTACTAAGCCCGCATTTAAATTGCGTTAAATAGCTACCAATTTGGGGTAGTTCGAAATATAAAATGAAAATTAGCTTTACTTGAACATAACTCTATAAAAAGAACTTTTATGTAAAAACAGTCTACCTGAAGTCTTTCGCTTTTAACAAGAAAAGATAAAGAATAAAATTAGTGTCTTAAATGTCAGACGGGAAAAAAGCCTAAACATACTTGTTTAAATGTTAAAGACCGTAGCAGAAATTCATTTTGCAGCTATTAACTTCATATTTATAAACCAAGTAAAATAGGAGATGACTAAAGTGAAAATAAACTTGAAATTAAAAGAACAAACTAAATGAATGTAATTGTTATTTATATACAGTATAATAAGTATAGTACAAGTATTAAGATCAAAACTTCATCTTGAGTTGGTAATTGAAGAACATACTATCGAAAACTATTTTTTCTCGTAATTATCAAGTAAACTTTAGAATGTTTATAGTTTGTGCCAAAACAAACCATCGAACCTAACTCAATTTGACCAAAATCTACGGTACACGTTGAGATTATAAAAGAGTTTCTGTCGTCAATTTAATAGAACAACCCAAGCCACCAGTGGGAAGCAGTCAGAACCGGTTTGACAAACTTTAATCAACTTTGCAAATTACCTTACTCGCACAGTCTCAAACAAAGTCACTTTGATGTAGACACCCTAAAAATCTTTATATTTCGACGCTTTAATTAAAACGGGTCGGCTTAGGGTGACGCCTTCACGCCTTGCCGGCCGGATAGTGCGGCTGGTGGGATGTTCGATCCAATTATGCGGAACCACGGTCAGCCGAGTGGTTGACTGCGTTTAGCAACCCTTTAAGTGAAATTGGTAATTCCTCTGATAATAACACGTGTACGCGGCGTTATAATTCTCACATTGAAAATCAACTGGCCATGACAAAGTAGGATATAAAATGACATTTCCATTACTCATACTCTGAAATTACATTACTCATACTAGGTCTGAAGTTGCCTGAGGAGCGGGTTGAAAGTAATACTTTTCAGCCCTAGGGAGAATCACTTTCAACTGACAGCTGCTGTCAAATTTTAAAAAAGAAACTAGTTCTTTTGTCACATTTTTATTGAACCATGTTCCGACTTTCTATACAGCCACTCAATTACAGCGCGGTGTAAAATTGAAATAACATAATGTTAAGTATTTAAAGAATATATATTTTTAAATGACTTTATTATAATATATTTTCAAGTAGTTCTTTAAAATAACATAGATTTGGGCAAAATATTTACTAAATGAAAAATACTGACTGAATAGCTGGCCAGCCACAGAAAAAAAACAAAATAAGCGGGAAAGCGGCAATGCGATCTTCATTTGTTTTTTCCATTTGTAGAGTTTTGTTAATACTTCCGCATAGCAGAGATTTGTACTAACTGTTAATTATATTTGTATAACATTGTGTTAATAATTAACACAATGAGTTCATCTGATTCAGGTATGGAGTTAACGCCTGAGTTTATAAAAGAAAGTGGGCTAAAGCAGAAGTTGTTGATTTATGTAAAATAAAATTTACACGTTTTTTCTTTACGTAATTCATTGTTTTATTTTTACTTTCCTTGTATTCGTAATGAAAAGCACAGTATTTACCTCGGGTTAAAGACTTATTTAGTCCCTCGAACTATTGGTGCCCTCGCTACGCTCGGGCGCCAAACACCGCCTCGGGACTAAATAAGTTACTTTCACCCCTTGGGTAACAATGTACTATTACTCGTCCACTTACTCGTAATTATACTTAATGATAATGATAATGATAATGATAATGATAATGATAATGATAATGATAATGATAATGATAATGATAATGATAATGATAATGATAATGATAATTTATTTGTCATAACATGGGTGTATAAACAAAGATATTACATAAATTGTATGGTATCACCATGTTTCACCATTTGGCATACAAATATTTATAAAATTTGAAAAAGTTAACTTTAAAAATTAGCAAAGTGCAATCAATTAGTAATAATGTCAAGGTTGATAAAATAAGTACAATTCATAAGTCAATATTTAAATTTAGGCATGTCAAATAATACAATTCTCATATAAGGTAATATATAAAAAAATAATAAATCATTCAGTATGTCACAAACTAAAAAAATATAAATAAAATTTAAAATATACAATTAATACTTAAGTCAATTGAAAATAAAATTACACCAATAAAACATTCTTACAATACTCTAATCAATATAAATTTTCTTATCATTTAAAAACTCGTCAATAGTATAATAACATTTACTTGTCAACATTGATTTCAATTTTCTTTTAAAGCATGCTATTTTCAGATCTTTTAAATAATCTGGTAACTTATTATAAATCGTTGGGGCCATTCTAAGTATGCTTTTACGTATCAAGGCAGTTCTACATTGATGGAGAGATAATTGTGTTACATACTGTTTTCTTATTGGTTGATTTCTAGTCTCCGATATAAGTTTAAATAGGTGTGTATTTGATTTTACAAAGCAAGCAATTTCAAAGATATACAGACATGGTAATGTTAAGATATAAAATTTCTTGAAGTAAGGAGCACAACTATCTCTTATCTTAAGACCAAACATAGATCGAATACATCGTTTTTGCACCTTAAATAACATTTCTTTAGCAGATGCATTTCCCCAGAAAATAATCCCATAGCGTAAAACTGAACCTACTAGTCCATGGTACGCCATAAGTACTGCTTCTACATTTACTACTTTGGATAAGTTATATAATACATATGCAAATTTACTCAAGCGCTTGCAGAGATGTTCAATTTGTGGTTGCCAAGTTAATTTATTGTCAATCATCAGTCCTAGAAATTTTATTGTATCTGTGTCACCTATTTCTGTTTCTTTATAATATACTTTGTCACTAATTGATCTATGAAAATGCATTAACTTTGTTTTTGATAAGTTAATGTTTAAATTATTACTATCAAGCCATTGTACAAGGTCATATACGGTTTTTTTCAATTGAGATGTGTGATCTAGAATATTATGAGAATTTAACATAATATTAATATCGTCAGCAAATAATACCATTGGATGTGATATATTTTTTGGAATGTCATTAATATAGAGCAAAAATAAAAGAGGGCCCAATACACTTCCCTGAGGCACACCATATTCTACAGTTCGTTCGTTAGATAAAAATTTGCATTCATGTTTAGTTTTCTTGGATACCCTTAAAATTTCAGTCATTTGTATCCGGTTAGTAAGATATGATTTTATTAAAGCTAGAATATTTCCTCTTATACCGATAGCTTCTAGTTTCAACAATAATTTAGTCAAATCAACACAATCGAACGCTTTAGTCATGTCTGCATAAATAGCACTTACAATATATTTATTATCAATATTTTTTAAAATGTTACTTATAAAGCCAAAAATTGCTATGTTTGTGGTTTTGTTCTTTCGAAATCCCATCTGTTCATCACATAGTATTTTAAATTTCTCTAAATAGCTGTAGAGTCTCTTATACATGAGTTTTTCAAATATTTTTGAAAAAATAGAGGTAAGTGCTATTGGCCTGTAATTTTGCATATTAATTCTGTCTCCTTTACCTTTGAACAGTGGCTTCACAATAGCAATTTTTAGGTCTGATGGATACACTCCGTTGTCAATACACTTATTAAATATGTCAGCTAAATGGGGAGCAATTATATCAATAACAGATTTAACAACTTTTGTTGATATATCATCATATCCAACACTGTTAGTGGTCTTCAATTCATTAGTGCATCTAATTATATCAATTGGTAATACAGGATTCATAAAAAATGTTTGTACTTGGTTTGGCAATCGTTTGTTAACTATGCTTGAGTAATCAATTGTCTTAACCTGGTCAATAAAAAAGTTATTGAAAGTGTTAGCTATATCTTTAGGTTTATTTATGATATGGTTACCATTTTGGATATACTGTATATAGTGTTTTTTGCTTACATTATTATGTTTATTAATAATATTCCATGACGCTTTTGACTTGTTTTTCGAAGTTTTTATGATAAAGTCATTTTGAGATTTCTGAGTCAGTTTTATTACCTTTTTATAAATATTATTATATTGCTTAAATTTGGTTTTGTTTTCCATTGAAGGTTTAAATCGGCAACGCCACAATAATAATCTACGTTTTCTACTACAAGTCTTTATACCATTTGATAACCATTTCACTTTTTTATTTAAATTATTTCGTATTACTTTATATGGAAAACATTGATCATAAAATAATTTAAATATGTCAAAAAATTTTTGATAGGCAAGATTAGCGTCATATTCTGAAAGTAAATCATCAAAACTAAGGCTGCGAAGGCAATCCTTAAACTTTTCAATATTTTCTATAGAAAAATCACGTTTTTTTGTAAACCACACTGTATTTTTTATAGTTTTTTTCACAGGTATAGTTAAAACTTGTGCAGTATGATCTGATAATCCTAAATCTAACACCTTACAGTAACATCCTTTTGTGTAATTGTACGCAAAATTATCAATACATGATTGACTACAGATTCTCGTTGGTTCATTGATAATTAATTTTAGATTAAACCTTAAAAGAAAGTGTTCAAATTCTAAAGCAAGCCTATTACGTTTCAGCAAATCAATGTTAAAATCTCCACACAATATCACATTTGTCTTAGGATTATAACAATACTTTTTTAAAATTAATTCTAGTTTTGTGTAAAAAATGTCATAAGTACTGTTCTTAGGGACTCTATAAACACATATAACAATCAAATTATGGAGTTTCAGTTCTATGGCACAGCATTCAAAAATTCCTGGTACCGAGTGTTTTGCAACTTCTTGTAATTCTGAGAACATTTCCCCTGATTTCACTAATATACAAGCACCACCACGTTTCTTGTTCGGCCTAGCGTAACATGCTGCTAAGTTGTAGTTGGGGAGTGCTAAAAGATTTTCATGGCCAGATTCAATAAAATGTTCAGTTAAACATATGATATCAATATCGCATTTGTTTTGTCGTAACTCTTCTAAATTTATCGTCAGCATATTAGACTTGTTTAATAGGCCAGCTATATTTTGATGCATTAATTTAACATTGTCTGTCTCGAAATAAATTATTTTCGTACAGTGTGATGTCATCTACTTCATTATTCTTTGAATTGTATTCAGCGTCATAAAATGTGCAATTATGTATGTCATTCGCGAGAATTTTGATGTCATTAAAAATTAATTCCATTCCATTATTATTGACAAAACCAGAACCTTTGCGAAACATATTAATGTCATATGATAAATTTCTATTTGTATCCAAAAAGTATGCATATTCGTGCGTCAGGATATCGTGGTAAAGCATATTGTTAAATTTTTCAACTCTCCAGTTATACAAGGTATTCAAGTTTCCAAGTTTATATGTAGGTACACATAAAACAATATTAGTGTGTTTGATTTTCTGTAATGTTACCCTTAAATAAGTAATAGTTTTAGTGTAATCCCTTGTGCTGTAAAAGTTATCCTCGCCTATCATAATAATACATAAATCTTTCATTGAGAAATTTATTACTTTAGCCTCTAATCCACGTATTAATTCTTCTATGCTACATTTAGGTTTAATGTAGTGACATAAATTACAGTTGGAGAAGGTTCTATCAGCTATTGATAGTATTTTGTTTCGGTTGTTACAACTCACAATGCATATTTGACTTAAATCACTGCTTACGACTTTTGATCTTACTGGTTCATTTTTTTTATTATTGTTATTAGTACTGACTAATGATGATTCGCAAAAACTATTTTGAAAATCTTTCTGTACATTGATTATTGAACCATCAGCTTGCAAACTATTATTTCTGTGTAGTTTGGCTTTGGGAGTTCCCGTCTTCGATTTATTTGCAGCCGGGCTACTACATATTTTTTTAAACATACTGTTCTTTGCTAACAAGTCATTATTTTTACGAGTTAATTTAATATTTTCTAGTGTTAATGTTTCAACTTCTTGATGGGCACTGCGTAATTCGATTTTGAGCTCATTGATGGTTTTTTTTAATAAAGTGATTTCTTCAGTCAATGAGTCATTAAAATCTTCGCATGATAGGTCAGGTAGACTTGTTGACGTGTCATCAATAATATTATGCGGGGCAGTATCGCTTGTATCAATGACATTGGAGTCTGATGTTGTTCTGGGACGTCGAAAAGTAATATTTTCCAAAAAATTCATGATAAAGCAAAAACAGACAAAAGCAGAATGTCTTTTAAATTATTCCTGATCTGTATCCTTTCTTATTATTATTTACTTGAACAACACATCAAAGCAACGTAAAGGAAAGCAAAAAAAAAAAAAAAAAAAAGCGAAGCAAAATATAAAAAGCAAAAAGTCTCTGTCAGTACCGAGGCTTGAACCCCGACCCACTGATGTTTATGAAAAGTTTTGTTAGCTATATTACTGATTACGCCGTCGATGGATTATTTGCTCAATCAAATTTAAGTAGCATATATGCCTTAACTCGTTAAGGAAGCTTTGGAAAAAGAAATGTTGATATACCGTCTTTTACTATTGTTATAACAATCAATGTATCGCCTTAGTTTTATATTATTTTCCTTTTGTAGTAAAATGGTATATGTTTTGTAGCACATTCACTAAGTATATAATATCGCTGAAAATTGTTTGTTTTAAATAATTTTGCGTCTCACAGTGTATGTCACACAATTATTTCATTTAAATTAAATTTTAATAATTCATTTAAATTTTATTCTCTAGTTCGTAAGACTCTAAACCTCACAGCGAGTAGGTACAACATGCCATTTACAGCTGAGGTCTTGTTCACTGACAATCGTAGCCTGATTCACGCGACACAGGCTACGCCTAGTAGTGCGTGGATCGTTAGACAAACCTTTAACCTTTAAGTATGGACGTCATTTTTTCATAACACTATCCTGGACGTGTAGTCTCACAGGCTCCTATATTAACTAGTGTTTTTTTAACAAAATTATTTTAAATAGCTTGAATACTATATTTAACGTAAGGTTTGGTTTAGTTATAGTAAAAATACGTAAATATATGTATAAGCCACGTTTTTATAATAATTCTAGAAACATTCAAAATTAAAATATAATGGCACATTTTGGGTAATTTTAAATACAAACTACGTTTTCAGCCGTAAAATCAACTAGAAATTATAAAAAAGTTATATTTACCATACTCTCTTTTATTTTTTTACTATTCCAACATAAATAAGTCAAAGTTTACAAGAAAATCTAAAAAGAGAACAAAGTTGCTTACAAATATTTTTATAACACAACTATGGACGTGTAGCCTGACAGGCTCCAAAAGATTTTTAGATAAATATTACTCACGTATTTTTCATTGAATGATGTAATTTCCTCTTTCACTGGTCGTTTTGATACTAAAACTGAAGCTACTGAGCTACTCAAGTGTGGGGAGCGGGGGGAAGTACACAAAACTTAGAAACTAACATTCACCCAGAGCCTGTGAGGCTACACGTCCATACTTAAAGGTTAAATATAATCTTGTCTTCTCAAACTTGTATGTTGTACCTACTGTACTGTATTAAGTTATTTGTAAGCTTGTCGCTTGTTTGAGTTGAAATAAATTATTTTCATTTTTCATTTGCATATGTGTGCAACTGTGCATCATAAAATTCGTTAACGTGTGAATTTTCGTGTGTGTGTGAGCGAGAAATTTCTACAGGTGTGACCTTTGTGTGTTTGTGAGTGTAAAGTTTTAAATTTTGTACAATCTTTTAAGTTCTCGTTCCCTCAAAGGATGGCGGAAACCTTCATATGTATACGGCCCTTAACCGTCTATTATAAATACTTAGCAATTAGGTAAAGGTCAGGTTAGGTTGGTCAGCGAATTCGGTCGCTGCGCCGGCGCCTCGTGCCTGATAAACGTGACGTACATTATTGTTATCTAACTGCCGATTTCAATATTCTATCTGTGGATTTGGTTACTAGCGATAGGCATTTGACATTAACTCCATACAAAATACGTCAAAATTCTATTATCAGTAAGCAAATCCACAGATAGATAGGATATTGAAGCCGGTCGTAAGTCAATATTTGGCCGATCACCAAACAAATCGTGCATAATACCATACCATTTTAACCATCGTTTTACCATTTCCTTACCATAGTTATTTAGTGTATATTTTATAAACTTACCTAGTTAAAAGTATAAGGCTGTAGCTCTTTTGGGACGGAGTGTGGAGAGGTGCAACAAGGTGTTTAACTTTTGTCACATTGATGCTAACACTGTTTTAAAACAACTCGCCTCTTCAAAGTAGCCAGATTAGTCGTGCCCAGAGTCAACAACTATTATGGCAAGCGTGAAAGACGTTGGCTAACACCAGTGCATATAAATAAGTTGCCCCAGAACTTGCTAAAAAATGTAATAAGCAAAAATCATTTAAAGAATGTATTAAGGAAGCATTATCTGTCTCTGTGTCCCTAGTATTAATTTATACAGCTTGTCTTATATCTCCCCATACATTATAATTTATAATACAATGTTTAATTTTGTTTAAACTATCAAAAGTGCCAACCTAAAACTGTTCTAAAATGTATTTTTCACAAATTTGACAGTTAAATTTGACTGATATGACAAGTTATTAAGGTCGACACTTTCTTTTCGGTTAAATAAATATTGTAATTTTTGAGGGGGGGCTGTGAGACGCGTTGTATATAGTAATTGCTCAAAAAATATTATTATTAAAATAAAAAGAAATGTACTATGGACGAGAACTACTGCCGACAAACTGTTTTACAGTTTGGCAGATTAAAAATGTATTGTTGTATAGATAATTATGAAAAGAAATAAATTAAAAAAAAAAAACATTTCGTATGATCAGTACCCAAAAAACTGAAGATCTTTGGGGTATTTCGACCCATATAATTAAATCTGTAATTAAAGTACTTGCCCCGCAACTTGCGTTGATATTCAATAAATGTGTCGATGAAGGTGCCTTCCCCGACCTCATGAAAAATAGTAAGTTGATACCTCTATTTAAGTCTGGAAATAAAATGACCCTTCAAATTATCGACCAATTTCGATTCTACCAGCTCCTAGTAAAATATTTGAAAAAATTATATCTAATCAGTTAACTGATCATTTCTCAAGTAACAACATTTTACATATGAACCAATTTGGTTTTTCCAAAGGTGGTTGCACTACTGATGCCGGTGTTGCACTTCTGAAATACATTTTTGCTGCTTGGGAGTGTAAACAAGATGTAATTGGTATATTTTGTGACCTATCAAAAGCTTTTGATTGCGTTGGTCACCAAACTCTTTTAAATAAACTCAAACATTATGGTGTCTCTGAAGAAGCAATGAGACTTATTAAGTCTTATTTATCCAATAGGGTTCAGAAAGTTGTTATTAACAAAACTGAGTCTGTTGGTGCAACTATAGTTATGGGCGTACTACAAGGATCGATATTGGGACCCTTGTTTTTCTTAATTTATATTAATGACCTCCCACACTTCACTAAGAATGTGTTCGATACAGTACTATTTGCAGATGATACTTCTTTAATATTTAAGGTTGACAGAGGAAATGGAAATACTGACGTTGTAAATAGTACTCTCTCTAAAGTATTGCATTGGTTCACTATAAATAATTTATATTTATTTTCACGTAAAACTAAATGTACTTATTAAATTCTCATTGCCAAATGTAAGAAAAGTGGATACCATAGTGGAAATGAATAATGAAATTGTTGAATTCATCGACTTTACTAAATTTTTGGGTATAACACTAGATTCTAGATTGCAGTGGGATCCACATATTGGGTCCTTGGTTAACAGATTTAGTTCTGCAGCATATGCAGTTAAAACAATAAGACAACTTACTGATGTTGAAACGGCAAGATTGATTTACTTTAGTTATTTTTATAGTGTCATGTCATGGAATACTACTGTGGGGATCAGCTGCTAGTATAGAGAGTATTTTTGTTCTTCAAAAAAGAGCGGTTCACGCTATTTATAATTTACGAGCAAGAGATTCTTTAAGGGACTTATTTTAGAGAAATTAATATATTTACTTTAGCAGGACAGTACATTTATGAAAATTTGATTTATGTCTATAAAAATTATAATACATTTGAAACCAATTTCCAAATTCACCGTCTAAACACAACAAACATTCAGGTTTCAAAAAACTAGAGGCTCGTTTATGGGGCAATGTATAACCTTTTATAATAAGCTTCCACAAAGTGTTACTGACTTGCCATTTCATAAGTTTAAAGCGCATGTAAAAAATACTCTTATTAGTAAAGGATATTATAAAGTCAACGATAATTGAATGATGCCAATGCCTGGTGTTAATTTTTCAGATAATGAATGGTGTTGTTATGTATAACTATTTGTTTAAACAAATATTATTTTTGGTAATAAGTAGTAAGAAGAGAACTGACTCATCTAATCTTGTAATGGAAGTTGAACTCAAACTTCTGCTGTGAAGTCAGCTTCCAATTGACGACTCTGTAATACAGGGAGAAAAAAATAGCCCTTGCTGGTTTTCTTGCTGGTTCTTTCCAGTACAAGGTCTCTCGCCGTAGACTTGTGAACCAATGGCGTAGCTGCTTTGACGTTCAAAAGAGATTGTAACAATCCAATTTGAATAAAAGATATTGAATTTGAATTTGAATTTGAATTAAGTGAAATTTGTAGCAATAAACAACTAAGGTACCATTTGTTAACCTTAACGTGACTTTCAATCCACCATCCTTCCTTTCTTAGTAAGTGTACATCCCGTACAATATGAAACGAGATGCGACGTCTGTGTCAGTTTCTCCTCAAGTTTTTCTGGCTTTTGCTAGGTCTGTGTTCGTGGCAAGACCTGTCGCTTGGGTCAGCTATGCTGGCTTACCGTCGGGCCTACCCTCCAGGGGGCGCACTCGGGGAATGGCTAACACCGATCCCGATTGTGTCTCAACGGAGGTAGAAGTTGCTGGAGGGTGGTTTAGCCAGTTATGGGGTTTATACCCGAGTCCAATGGCATATCCTTGGGGTGGTCTTGTCAGCTTTCAGCCCCTTGTTGAATCGTAAAGAGATTTTTAAAAAATAAAAGAGGGCCTTAAAAAAAGGGTCTGTGTTCGTGGCAGAAATTCTAGCTGGGTAAGTAGAACGTCGGTGGCACTGTGGACTCGGAACTGGCCTTCTAATCGAGAGGTCCGGGTTTGATCCTGACATGTGGCAATACGTTTTATGTTTTTCGTATTGCAAATGTACATTTGTCCGACGCTTCTACGGTGAAGGAAAACTTCGCGAGGCAACCTGCATACATCTGCGAAGAATTTCAAAGGTGTATGTGAAGTCGACCAATACGCACTGGGTCAGCGTGGTTGATTAAGAGGAAACACCAAAGTCGAGAGAATTCAAAAATAGGTATTTGTAAAATGTATACTGAGCGCGATAGGGACAAATGCAGCTGGGACCGAATATACCTAATATGAAATGTACACAAAATCAAAATATACGTTTCGTAGTCAACTGTTTTCTCCGCGAAAAATTTACCGATTTAATTACTTTTTGCGTTAAAAATTAAAGCAAGGCTTTTTCTGTGGTTCTATGTTTTTCTTTTTCATATAATCTTCTTCAATTTATTTGCTAGACTTTTGAATACAGCAGAAAATTAGGTCGAATTGTTAGGTTCTTGACGGATTAAAATCTCTTTTAATAATTAACCTAATAAAAAAAGGAAACATAGGAACATGCCTATAGTGGCCATTGATTTTATTGGAAAAAATAGAGCAACTAGTGCCATTATCCAGTAAGGAAACAGGGGACTACGTTTGTATGGAAAAACGGACTGTACGATTTCCTCTTAAGGCGCATAGTAACGTCAATCATAAAAAAATCACTGCAGAAAAAACCGGTTCTCTTCATAAATATTGAATAAAAAAATCTTTAAAAAAGATATGTTACTATTCAACGCATTCTTTAGAGGATGGTCTTTTTAATTTTTTGATAAATTAATTAAAACTTGGTTAAAATGTGACCCAAACATGCCTCGATTTTAAAACTATAAACCTAATCGCTTCATAAATATTAGGTTAAATCACATACTTTCGATTTCAATAAATAAAGTGAACAATATTCTAGGGGATGGTCTTTTTAGATTTTTTTTATTCGCCTTTATTAATTTTTTATTGAAATAATTCATCTTACGCGTAAAGGTTTGCTTGAATATTCCCCTCACTCTCACTCACTCACTTCTATGTAATCAGTGCGGGACGATCGATGCAAGGTCATTGGGAGCACTATGCGCCTTAAGGCCTAAACACTCTAGCTTAGGGTAGACTCCTGCCTCTCGGTGGGGACGTAAATGAGCTGTGATGATTGAGAAAAGTGGCCCTCCTATGTACACCGTGACGCGAGAGGCACCACGGGGCGCAGCTATGTTTCCATGTTTGCTCACGGAAGCGGTCGAAATAACTAAAATTTGCAAATTAATGAACTTTACATTATCATTTCTCTAGCCGCGCCAATGTTGATTCATTATCAATATTTGAATTGGCATCAGTTCACGCAAACTTTGCTTATAATTGACTCGCAACTTCTCGGCAGCTCACCATTGCAAAGGCCTGAAGTTTCAAGGAAATATAATTATTAGCGTCTGTTTCGCGTAAGATAGCTTTCGCGGAATATTTAGTTCAGTAGGCATTCACACAAATTGTTTCATAGTACTCCCATGTTTCATTGATATGGGGGAGGTTTTACCTATTTCTGCTGCAAATCAGCAGTGCTTGCATTGCTGTGTTCCCGTTTGAAGGGTAAGATATTATGGCAGTGAAATTACTGGGTACCGTGACCCTACATCTGATGTTACAAGTTGGCAACGTACACTGTGGTTCTTGTAGTGGTTGCAGTATTGCTGCGAATCTCACACAGAGCCACATGTATGACTGTTACCACTTACCATCAAGTGAGCTTATTTGGCAACTTAGTTGCAATAAAAAAGGCTTTTTTTAGAAAACGTCGCCCCACACTAGCATTTTCTCCTATGTCGTGGGTGCAGTGGCAAACATAGAATATTACATGCACATACGCCCAGACCGGAACAAATTTCTGGAGGCCATACAAAATATTTGTCCCGTACGGTAATCGAACCCGCGACCCGTTGCGCAGTAGGCGACTCGACTTCTACGCTAACCGTGTCGTCAAATGGGTTTAATGTTTTCGGTATAATGGTATCAGTTGTCTACGCAGGTATCTCTATATTACCCACTAGCTTTTGCTCGCTACATCGTCCGCGAGGTATTAGTAATTTGGATAG
Organism: Schoenobius gigantellus; assembly: GCA_963935595.1. Classification (NCBI taxonomy): domain Eukaryota; kingdom Metazoa; phylum Arthropoda; class Insecta; order Lepidoptera; family Crambidae; genus Schoenobius; species Schoenobius gigantellus. Next base: position 3,685,192 of record OZ012555.1, on the reverse strand, counting down.
CTTATTTTATCCAATCTGCTTATATCCTTCCCCACAACTCAAACTTTCTCCATACCAAACATCTTAATCGTTTCAGCAGTTATTGATTCCCCAAACAAACTTCTACTCCCTTTGTCACCCCTTTCAAGGATAATTTCTGCGATAAACACTATCCTATGTCCTTTCCTGGAACTCAAACTATCTCTTTACCAAATTTTATCGAAATCGAATCAGTGGTTTTAGCGTGAAGAGGTAACAGACAGAATCGAAGCTAGTAAAAGACTGTGCGGAAAGCTTACTGACCTAGGGTAACAAAACAAAATCCCCTTAAATACCGGGTCATTTTGGAATCATCGGCAACGAAAAAGCCGATGTGCTAGCAAGGGCTAGACGTACCTATAAAATTTAAGTGCTTCCCTCGATTTTCATGGCATCCCATCTGATGACTTTGTGACCACTCCGGGAGTATACTCTATCGGATACGAAAATAATTTTGAAAATCGGTTTACAATTGGCTGAGTACCTAATCGCGAAACATACACACAAAACACGTTGGACATACCTAAAAATTTAAGGTTTTCCCTCGATTTTTATGGGATCCTATCATCAGATCCTGACTTTGGTGACCTTGGGACCACCCCAGGAATATACTATATCGAACACAAAAATGATTTTGAAAATTCGCGTAACATACACAGAAAAAAAAACAACATATGCATCGAATTGATACCTCCTCCTTTTTTGAAGTCGGTTAAAAAGGGGTGTTAGGAACTTTCCTTTTATCGTCAGTTACAAACTAACGTTATTTGTTACAGATGGTGCACACAATGATGCCCATAGCCCGGGCTATATCCCTGTGCATGTCGGTGATCCTGACGTTGGCTTACATCGGCCTGACCGTGGGCCTGATGAACCCAGACGATGCCCGACCACTGTTTTATCAGAAGGCGAGTATTTTTGCCGTAAATGTTTTTTTTTTATATTGTTCACTCCAAGGATATCATCTTACTGATTCTCACTCCACTTGCTTGACCCAGTTGTGATGCTGACGAATGCAGCAAAATATTAATCATTACCCCGACCTGCCTTAGAGGTCTGTGGATGCTTGCGAAGTTCTTTGCCTTTGTTGATGTGCTTCATGTTTTAATACTTCGCTTCTTGTTCACATCTTGTTATGTATCAGGGGGCTTAGACAAGTGGCAATCGTTTTATAGCGAAACTCGATTTTTTGCCGGTTTTTTGGATTTAAGTTAGACTAGTTTCTTGATAAGCCAATACAGACTAGTGTTTTAGTATCGTTCAATAAACAATAGGCTAGATGAATGAAAAAAATTGCTTTAATAGAAGTTCATTCATATAATAAACAGAAAGAAAAAATCGGTTTTCGAATAACTATAGAAACAACCAAGATATAAGGTATTAAAGATTTTGCTCCATTTCTTTCTAGCAAAACGTCAATTTACATGGAGTTTACATGGCCGTACTCAACAATGACGTCACGGTTGATGTCGGATCTCCCAGTCTAATCGATTCCAAATTGTATCTCATGTATTTCTAAGCCGATTTTATTATTCTTTGACGAGAAGTGAAAATTAGAATTCAGTCATCATGCCAATTGTCAAAAGGCAAAGAAATTTAAGCATTATTGACTCGTCCCATAAAAAATTGGGCATTTACACGCAATTCCTGGTGCAATTTATTCGTACTACAATTTCTTAATAAGTCAACGGTGACAAATGTTTTAATTGGCAAGCGGTTAACCAAGCAATAACTGCTTCAAAAAGCGATGCTACTGAAGCATTCTCCCAGCTCTACAAATGCGTCAATGCCAGCAGAATAAGGCCCAAAGGGGCCTAGACAAAATGAAAATTCAAAAACGATAACGAAATTCGATAAGAACTAAATGTATGGGATTGACATATTGTATGCCATTAACGTGGCGAATCGATCAAAGTCATCGATATGTAAGTTGGTAGACAAGTTGATTCGCCGCGAATCAACTTGTTCGATAAAGTAGCGAATTGTTTTTCGTAACTTTTATATACCTACTTCTCAAAACAACTTATTTTTCATTAAAATGAAATAAAAATATTTATTTTAATCATTTATTTTACCATTTCTTTGCCATTTGTCAGTTTTGAGTACTTAAGATAACAAATAATGTTGTTTTCTTACAGAAAGAAAAATTGGACACAGTGATCGCTAATCCTTACGTTGGCTAGGAATTAGTTTTCGTTATCTCAGAGACGATGACGAATTAAGAATCGTTTCGCCATGAAACGATTGCCACTTGTCCAGGCCCCCAGCCCCCCTAGACAAATGCCACGCGCTAACTTTTCTGCAGTCGTTCCGCAGAAAAAATGTATGGAGCTGCGGAAAATATAGCGTGATGTTGTCGTAAGCTAATGTCATTTCCATACATTTTTTCTGCGGAACGATTGCGGAAAAGTTAGCGTGTGGCATTTGTCTAGGGCAGGGGTCTCCAAACTACGGCCTGCGGGCCAAATCCGGCCCACCACCAGTGCCATCGATCCGGCCCGCGATAGCTTAAGTAATTGAAATGCAAAAAAGCGTATGCTCCTAAGGTCGCGCACTCTGCGACTAGTCTAGAAATATAGTTAAGGGCAGAACAATGAAAAATGTTTTGGCCCTGGGAACATACTGAAGTGAACATTATGGCCCTAAGGTTTCAAAGTTTGGAGACTCCGGGTCTTGGAGGGCTGTTCTCTTGTGCTGGCAGGCGGCGCGTGGAGTTTTCGACTGGAAAACCGCAAGATAGTTACGTTGATGTAACGAGACACCAGAGGAATTCTGGGGTAGTTCCTTTCTTCCTTGATGACTCGTTTGACATGAGGTTTCGTTATAATTAGGTCGTAACGAGTTAACGAGCTTCATGATTTTGCTTGTGAAGAGGTTGGGCTGTTTTTAACGATTTTTGTAACGCGATGGCACTCCTTGCTTGCTTGACATTAATACACACGCAGGGGGCAAACCATGAAATATTTAGGTATATATCCATTACGTTTGTTTTCCGTGGTACCATTAGATACCTAGTACCATCAATGATGCTACCGCAAATTTCATTTGCCATATTATACTAAGCGCGAACACACACGGCCGATTATCGGTGACCGACTTTTTGACGGTGGAAAATGAAACATATGGAGTTGTACGTTGCTACGCACACGAACTACAAAAAGTCGGCCGTAAAATAAATCGGTGAGTCCCGGCCGGCCCGATCGACCGACACTGACCGACAGTCGGCCACGTGCACTGGCTTGGTAGGGTTGTCAATATCGATGTCGCTCTTTTAAAATTCCTTGGCAAAAGTTTTTTTATTTATCAAGGATTAAGTTTAAACGTTTGATGTTTGTTACATTAAATTGTACGAAACTGTTATTTATTTTAATCTCTATACATAATAAAATCGTAAGGGTACAAAAATCTATAATTGTTAAATATTAAGAAAAAAAAAAATACACAGGTCGCCTTAAAATCATTAGCAGAACACGATAGAATAGTTTAAAAAAAATGTTTGTTTGTTTATTTGTTTGTTTGTTTGTTTGTTTGTCCAGAAAGATCTCCGAAACTACTGGACAGAATTTGATATGGCTTACACCACAATGCTTAGAATTTTCCGGAAGAACATTTCATTTGTTTAAATTCACTTTTTATTTTTAGTGAAAAAATACCATATAAAAATTTCGAACAATGCTTATGTAGAAAGAAAATCAACATGGTGCACGTGAAATTATTTGACAAGTCTGTTGTGCAAAAAAAATTTTTTTTCTGTTATGTATTGGCTGTGCCCATCTGGTTGATTCCTCTGTAACTCCATGATCAACCCTAGATGTGCACGTATCTCGATTGCCACCGACAAAATGACTGCCGTGCCGTGTGCGTTGAGTCGGTGACAAAATCGGTGGAAAAAAGTCGGTGAAAAAGTCGGCCTACAAAAAGTCGGCCGTGTGCGTTCGCGCTAATACTAGCTGTGTCGGCGAACTACGTTTCACCATAACAATCACCTAGGGGTATAAAAAATAGTTTACGACCTATTCTCAGACCTACTGAACGTACACAAAAAAATTCATAGAGATCGGTCAAACCGTTTCTGAGAATTTTATATATAGAAGAAGAAGATTTGTATATTTTTTCACAAACCCATCTATTTGTATGGAGTAAGTATTTGAAAACTAATTTTACAATTTCGAGTTTTAAAATTCGAAATTATAAAATTACTACTAGCTGTCCCGCGAACTACATTTAGCTAGTAAAATATTAATATCGCTATTAAAAAATGGGGATTGATGGTAGAAGGGTAAAAATTTAGGGTTATAAGTATTATTTGATGCCAAATCATAAAAAAATGCAAAAAAAAAATCTGGAGAGATCGTGATTGATAGTTCTGCTCAAAATTTATGCGCATTCAAGTTGCTATAGTGTGAACGCCATGCAGTTTTGCGCCAATTTTTACACAAACCGTTCGCGCATGCAAGTCGCTATAGTGTAGACCGAGGCCAATCCCGATAAATAAATGCAGTTGGATTGGAATTGAACTGTGACTGCACTACAACTTTTATGACACTTCGTATTCTGGTAATGATTTGAGATTGGAACGCAACCCGATTGAAGTTGGAACGCAACCGCTGTCAAAATACAAAGTTCATGTGACGCTACTTTTTTGGATTATAGTTTTTTTTTAAATACATAGTTAACTCTCGGAAGACTCGTGGTCCGTGCCTTTTTCATTTTTTAGGTTTCTTTTTGATCCATTCTATATAATATTAAATTATATTAAGGCGCTATATCGAAAATGAATCAAACAATGGGAGGCGTGGTCTATACGTAAACGCGGGGCGCCCCCCGTGCTCAAGCAGCTAGTCTTTATATCTATGTCAACAAAGTCGTGAATGCGTTGCGCCCGCATGCAATCAGATCGTTTAGAAATTATCGACGTAAGCGACAAAATACAAATTATTTTATTAAAAAATAACTATAATGATTAGAAAAAAATGCTTCTGTGCGATTCTGGATACTGATGATGGCTACTTATTTAGGGAACTTTTTAATTAATACCTAACACCGTTTACTAGTAATCCTGAATATTCTTATTTTTAAGAGGTAATTTCAAAAATAAAAAGTATCGAGTTCTGCTCGTGACTAGCTAAAGATATTTATTTATTTATTTATTTATTTAAGGACAATCAGTAACAGTCACAATAATTCAAGCAAAATAAAGACAAAAACATACAATAACTGCTAAGAGCACTGTTTTTAGATGCCACAACATGTATTTATGAACATTTAGGCTAAGATGCATCAAGATACATTAATTTTATGATATTTTTTTTGACAATAGAAATCCTAATCGGTATTTTAATTTAAAAAAACAACAACTAAAATCAAACATTAATTATTTTAAGGATGTCGGAATTAAATGATTTGAGGTTGCCTTTGAAGATATCAATGGAATGAATCAATGCATTATAGTTTCTGGAAAGTCTAGCTACAGTTGAGTTATATTTTAATTTAGTTCTAGCAACGGGTGGATCAAGTAAACCAACTGGGTGGCGAGGCGGCCGGCGCGGAACTCTTATATTAAATGATTTTAACAGGGGTGGGCAGTTGATTATTCCTCTGAGCACTTTGTATAAGAATATTAGATCTAAGACTTGTCTTCTGTTTGATAGACTAGACATATTAAAATGTTTGAGCTTCTCCTCGTAGGATGGCAATTTTTTGAGCATGTTGCTGTAATAAGAAAGATGTCGTAGGAATCGTTTTTGAAGACGCTCTATGCGTAACTGGTGAACAGCATACGAAGGCGACCAAACTACGGTGCAATATTCAAGATGACTTCTCACATACGCGTTGTATAATTTTATTTTGGTCTCAGGTTTCTTGAAATTTTTGCCATTTCGAATTACAAAACCTAGCATTTTTGAGGCCTTTGACACAACATTATCCATATGTGGAATAAAAGTCAATTTACTATCAAATGTTACGCCTAAGTCACGAATTGTTTCACATTTATGTAAGACTGTATTATTGATGAGATATTGTGTATTAAATTTGCAATTTTTGCGCGAGAACTTGATGTGGTGACATATTTGAATTTGAACATATGAAGAAACACATATTTGACTTTCAGATCTGTAAGATCTCTCAGTTACCTATGACATTACATTAAAAATAACCAATATTTTCGATATAGCGCCTTAAGACTTACGACTACTCTTATTTTAATGTGAGTTGCGCGTTGGATTATAGTTTGGATTTTTTCAGTGTTAATTGTTTTTCTCTTCTCTCTCTCTCTCTGTTGTCTCTAGAGCTCCTAATGCAATCCAGCTTCGCTTGCGGTTCCACTCTCATGTAGAAATTAGCGCGGTACCAATTTTCTCCAAAGTTGAACTGGATTGGAATAGGCTAGCTAGATGAATGAAAAAAAAAATGATTGCTTTAATAGAATCTCATTTATATAATAAACAGAAATAAAAAAATTGGTTTTCGAATAACTATAAAAACAACCAAGATATAAGGTATTAAAGATTTTTCTCGATCTCTTTCTAGCAAAAAGGCAATTTGCATGGAGTTTATATGGCCGTACTCAACAATGACGTCACGGTTGATGTCGAATCTCTCTGTCTGTACGTCTAGTACGAGTTTTTAAATCGAGTAAACTACAATAGTTTTCGTTAGCTCGCCAAACTGTCAGTTTACGATGTAAACGGTAGTATGAGTTGCTCGTTTCGAATTCACGTTTAAACGATAGCGAGTTAGTTTTACTCGATTAGGCGAACTTCACATTATATATTTATATCTCTCTCACACACATATGAATGGAAAGAGACACGCGATTCTGCCACTGTGACGTTTTCTTAGCCGTTTTTTAAAGCGAGTTGGATGAAAGAAAAACATTAAAGTTTTTATTTGTTGTGTTGTAAATTATAATATTTTATAATGTCGCGGACAAGTCAGTCGTAATTTATTTTAATGATAATAAATTGTGTTAAACACTTTAGGAATGAAAATAAAATTAAAGATCTCGGTTAAATTATGTGTATTTGTTAACACTTTTTAAGGAATGGTGATCTAAGGCAGTATAGCGCTGAGTAAAGTGTGTATCGGAGATACGGCTTAAAAATGATTGTCACAGCTCTCTTCATGCGCTATTTCGTCTTGCATGGCCCTCCATGCTAAGTACCACCGTGCAGACATAATTTTAGTGTTTAGAAATACAAAAAAACGTATCTAAGTACCAAACTCACATAAAAATGTAAGGTGAGAACCTAAGCTACAATTGTTTTCTAGTAAACTGTGAAACAAATGTCAAACATGTAACTCATACTGCCACACAATTCGAATACGTACTTATTGATCGAGTAGTTTATTACTTTGTAACTCATACTGTCAATTCTAGTTCATTATAGTTTCCGATAGAGGCGCTGGTGTGAAATGTATGGAAACAAAACTATTCGATCGTTCGAATCAGAAACTATCAAAACTCATACTAGACGCACAGATCTCTTCCAAATTAACAACTTAAAATGCTTGTATCTAATGTATTTCTAAGCCGATTTTAATTCTAATTTCACATGATTGTGTGTTTTTCTACTGTATTTTAGTATTGACGAGACGTGAAAATTTGAATTCAGTCATCATCCGAATTGGACCTAAGTGGTTCGTTCGAACTGTAAATTAGCGCGATTGGTCCCCAGAGGTGCTCAAACGATCGACCGATTGATCGCGAATGCTTTTTGAGTCGATCTCGAAGAAAATTACCGATTTAGATATCTATTCATAGTTTTTCTTAGTTGATTCTCAGTTAGGCCACAATAGCCCTCTCATCACTTTCTTCTATCGTAGTAGCCACGTGCTAGCGGCGAAAGGCTGGTTATGTATCTATCTTAGAGCATGATCTATACATCTAATCCAACAAATAAATAAAATTGAAGTGTCTGTTTGTAATGTCAAAATAACAAGTTTTTACTAAATGGGTATGAATGTATATCGGGTACCAATAACAAAAACACATTTTTTTTTTGTGTGTCTGTCTGTTTGTTCCCGCTAATCTCCGGAAGGGCTGGACCTATTTTGATGGGACTTTCACTAGACAGCTAATTATATAAGGTATAACATAGGCTACTTTTTATCAACTTCAACAAAAGTTACTATTCCACGCGAACGAAGTCGCGGGCACAGCTATTTGTTGAATAAAAAAAATACATATGGCACAAAACTTGTCGTCCCTACTACGTGGATGCATGGCCATGAAATTCTGCAACGTCCCTGTACATTTATACCCGCGCCACGATAGACTAACTACGTACACGTTAATCCTGCATCAAATAATATTAGCACCCTCACAGAGTCGATCGATTGGAGTCTAACAATATTGAGGTAGATCGCTAACTATCCAACTTTGGGCATCCCTGGTGTAGAGACTATACAGCTTTTGTGCCAATTTTTGCAAATTTCCCCCGCGTTCTAAGAAGCACGTGTTGACAGCTGTCATTACCATAGCTTTTCCGTCAGTTTTGACAGATAAACTATGGTGATGACAGCTGTCAAAACGGAATTCTTAGAACGCGAGGGCAGTTTGTTTGCGGATGCAAGATTGAGTGTGTATCATACATAGTCGCAGTGCGTGCAAAGACTTAAGGCTTAAAAAATAAACACGGACAATAATTTTTGTACCACATCGGTAATACATGAGTACCTACTGTTGGCTTTATCCTGACAAGCGTGACATCTTCAGTAATGTGGGGAGGTCCGAATAACATTTTAAGTGGCTATTAACGACTCGATTTTCAGAGTGAGCGTGTCCTAGTTAGTTCTTGGCTTATTACACTTGGCTAAATTTTGCCGTGTGAATTCAGAAGCTACTAAGGAAGCTAATTAGAAGCTTATGAATACAATGTTCTAAATTAGTTGCTGAATTAGTTATTATATGTAGAGTGCGATGAAAACGGACGCGTTGTCGTAGGTACGAGTATGGCTCTAGTTAAAGAACTGAACGAAAATATCTCATGGACCTTTAAAAAATACGGACGTAGTGTTGCATTAAACAAAATAATGTGAAACATGCATGTTCAGACAATTTCATTTGTGTGTACACGACCTACACTCACACAGACGCACCAGCCTTGCGAGCAATGTCGATCGACAAAAGCATCTGTCCTTTTCTCTCCTTAGTAATATCTGTCAAATTTATCGGTTTTTGTCGAGTATGTCAGAGTATGTCGATCTTAACTGACAAATTTTGTTTATCGAGAGTTCTATGCTCGCAGGGCCGGTAAGACAAACCGCCACGCCGTCATTTCTCGACGAGCAAGACGCATACATTTACAAATGTGCTGTCATTTGCATGCTTCACTCTTGCTTGCCACAGAATAGATAATAGTACTCTTGCTTGATTCAAGAACGTTCCGTCCGTCTTTTTACAAGTTTTTATTACAAGCTTTTTTTTTACTTTCACGAGTCCGGTGTCTGTAATGAAATCTTGCAAGTTAAATTTGACCCACTTCCCGATTTCCGATTGAGTGGAAATTTTGCATGCATATGTATATCGCGTGACAATGCAATGCAATATAATGATGATATGGAGCTAATCTAATGCTGGAGCTAGAAGGTGGCCATAGGAACTCCGCAATTAAATAACACAACCCCATCGAGTTTGGACTCGTTTGATTCGTATTGACGAGTACTAAAAGCTTGTATTTAAAAAGTTCTTTTTAAATAATTTTACAAGCGTTTATTTACTTTCACCTGTCCGGTGTCTGTAATGAAATCTTGCAAGTTAAATTTGACCCACTTGTAGTGCATAAAAATCTTGCAAGTTAAATTTGACCCACTTGTAGTGCATAAAAAAGTAAAAGTAAATAGAAGCTTGTAATAAAAAAAACAAAGGCCAATTTTGTATCATTCTTATCCCACTGATAGGGCATATCTTTGTTTATTAAGCTCTAAAATATTAAACATAATTTATTTTTTTAGATATTATTAGCACAAAGCGCTTTTATAGCACTTTACTTTTCTCACACATGGAGACAAAACGTCCTCACATACGGAAAACTAACCAGCGACTGAATAAATTCAGTTACTGAATGCGAATATCCTAGGTGCTTTTCTTATTAGGCGTCCGAATGATTCACTTAGTCAGAAATCATCCTTGCTTCTGAATTTATGATGCTAGCTTGCTGAATGCGATTCCACGTGAATAAATTCAATACGAGTAATGACATCGATCCTACTTGACTAAATTCAGTATTGACTGAATTAATACGACTTAATTAAGCCAAGTGCAATAAGCCTTTAAAATAGCGTACGGTAACGCGCGACATTGTTCAGTTATTTTAATTGTTGGCTTTTTTAGCATTCAAGGAGTACGATTTCTATGCATAGTACGTGCTGTTTATCTGTTCTATGACATCTATTCTATACTATTACTATTTATGTACAGGGTGGCCCAAAAAACGGTGACAAAGATTTTTTGGAATAATGTTTAATAGGTACTTCAAGTTTATTACAAAATGAAATTTTAAATAAGAATGTCAGTCATTAAACTATAAAAAACACTAACTGTTTTCAAAATATCCTCCTTTGGCTTTGATACACAGACGTAAACGTTTGTTAAAATTATCCAACATAATATGCCGCAGCTCCTCCAACGTTATTTTTGCTCACTCTTTCGTAGGCGCATAACACATTGCACCGGACACCGCTGCGATGTACGGAGGGACGAAAACCGCATGCGGCTGCGGCGGCACGGAACCGTGCCACCGTACGGTTTGCTCCGTATCACCGTCCGGAGCTGCGGTGCACGACGACGCCCCGCATCACCGCATTATCTATGTCGAGATCTATTACGCGTGTGCACGTCCTTTCTACGCAAAAATCCGTACGATACTGCGGCTCAGTGTGGCATACCCCGCGGACCGCACCGCATCACCGTCCGGGAGTGCGGTGCCGTCGCGCGCGCCGCACAATTGCACGGGCATGCGGTGTGAGTGTGTTATACCCTGCGGTTTTTGTATACAAATTAAGATTCTTCAGTCAAAATTAAAAACCGCAGCGCCGCACACCGGAGCGGTGTCCGGTGCAATGTGTTATGCGCCTAAGGGTTGCTTTCAGAGCGTCAACACTTGTATGTTTAGTGGCACAGGCCCTAGTCTCTAAAATTGACCACAAACTACAATCCATTGGATTTAAATCAGGTGAATATGGTGGCCAGTCTTTTGAGCTGGATGAATCCAGGAAAATTGTCTTTGCACCACTGCTGCACACTAAGGGCCTTGTGAGATGGAGCAGAGTCCTGCTGGAATATCTAATGTTGGCTTCAAGAATGTCTCTTTTATAGATTTCCTGATTTATTTTGACACCTTTTTCTATAAATATAAGGGGAGTTTTATCAGTAGAGCAAATACCACCCCAAACCATCACTGAATCCAGTTTTTGGCGGCGAGGAATGACTGCAGCCTCTCCAGGACGTCTGGAAGAATATATTCTGTCATTTTGATGATTATAAGCCTGTTTGATGCAAAAAAGTTTTTCATCTGAAAAAAGGATGTTTTCCCATTTTTCAGTAGCGGCGCGCTTCCTAATCAAACGACATCTTTGAAAGCGAACTTTTTTATCTTTATCTTCAAGAAGTTGTGCTTTACGCAGTTTGTTCGCTTTTAATTTGTGGTCATCAACGACTATACGTTGCACCGTCGAACGACTCACACCCAGTTCCCGAGTCAGTTTTCGCATTTTGGTCCGTGGATTGCGACTAAGCCGTTTCATGATAATGTTGCGGAGCCTGGGAGTCCTAACAGTCCTATTTTTTCCACTTCCTGGTCTGTATCATGCCCGAGCTCATTAAATCGCTTAATAGTCTTTGACACTTGTTGACGGCTAACATTAAGGAATCGAACAATCTCACACTGTCGTCTTCCGGTGTTCATGTAAGGAAATTATTGACTTGCGTTGCGAAGACATGGCAAATAACAATAATAATTAAATATTTTTAAATAAACGATCCACTGCAAAACGTTACTAACATGTAAGAAAACATAAGAAAAAACAAAAGAACGTCGTGCCGTGTTCCATTTTTTAAAATTTTTCCTTTTTAAATTTGTCAACGTTATTTTGGGCCACGGTTATTATGTACTCGGTCCACAGCGCCACCGACGACGCTCCTTGCCTTCCAATCGGGAGGTCCGTGGTTCGAGACCGCCATGTACCAATGTGTTTTCCTTTTTTGAATTTCATATGTATATTTTTCCGACGCTCCTACGGCGAAGGAAAATATCGTGAGGCAACCTGCATACATCTGCGAAGAAATTCAAAGGTGTAGTGAAATCAACCAATCCGCACTGGGCCAGCGTGGTGAACTAATGTCTAAACACCCTAATTTAGAATAGGTAAGCCCCTCGGTGGGGACGTATATGTGCTGTTATGATGATTTATGTATTATCTATTATAGTACAGTTATTACAGAAAGAGTACCACTTCAAGACTCATTTTACAGTATAGAATAACTTTTTTTATTGCAGAAAGTTGGCAAACAAGCAAACTGCCCACCTGATGGTAAGTGGTAACAGTCACCTATAATACATGTGGTTCTTGTGCGATTCGCAGCAAAACTGCAATCCCCACAAGAACCACAGTGTACGTTGCTAACTTATGACACCAGATAGATGATAGATGTAAAGATGTAAAGTCACAGTACCCAGTAATTTCACTGCCATATCTTGCCCTTCAAACCGGAACACAGCAATGCAAGCACTGCTGCTTTGCGGCAGAAATAGGTAAGACGGAGGCACCTAAGCAGACGACCCTGGTACAGAGTCTCCCTCCAGTAAACTAGCTATGGAATCTCTTCTAAGATAACTATGAGAATCTGTTAAAGAATGTAAGATGTTAGAAACATTTTTTTCTAATGTTTCAATTTTCAAAACAATCTAATAGTGGACAATATTTGGTAAATAATTGTTTTTCTTTTAACTGTATGTAACTAATTCTTTTTTGGTTTGTATAAGAAAACATACACACTAGGTACCTTAAGGGATCACAGAGGTTTTGTTTGATACAGTAAAATATCCATAGTAAATCCTATTAGCACTACATAAACAGCCTGTTGCTAACCGTGCGATTTGCTCGCTCTGTCATCACCTTAAATAAATAGAGCTCTTTCGCACCGCGCCTTTCAAATATATATGAGCAATGTTTCTGAGCTTTGCGTATTTGCTGCTGTGAATTCGCTCTTCCTCCAAGGAAAAGTAAATTCACGCATAAAATTTTCTAATTGCACGGCTCTCGACTAAAGAGAACCGTGCCCAGTGGTGGGTACATACACTGTCTTTAACTATGTAGGTATAAGGTGCGTATTTTAATTTCGCCACCATCTAGCTAATGATTGAGGAATTATAATGAATTCCTACTTGTTTTATTCTAATATTATTCCGCGGATAATTTGGCGAAGATATTTGAATATTCAGCACCGTAATCCTATTATGCGTTATCTGTCGAGGAAAAGCTTTGCTGTTTACTTTTGTATTTGAACGTTTGTCGGCCATTTTTGTAGGTTTTATAGCGAAAACGCTACTCAAGTTTGTGGCTTCATTAGCCGCAGTTATCGCTCAGTATAAAATGATTATAGGTACTTAAATCATACAATAATGGTATTATTATATTATTAGACTAAAATTTTTAGACATACTAGTTTTCAGCAATATGACACGTTAAAAGATATGTTTGAAATCAAAACAAATAATACATATGTTGTTGTTAAATTAAGCGATTCTAAAAGCTACGATTATTATTGTATAAACCAAAATAAACATTTAAGGCTAACTTCAAAACAAAAAAAAGACATTTAATAAAAAATTTAAATGCATAAGTACTTAAGTTTACTTAGATTAAAACTGTTATTACATTTATTTAACACCTGTACTGTACCTACTTTAGTGCAATAAATTATTATTTATGTTTTTGAAATAATAAACACTAAACTAATTAGATTGGTCGTATTATCTTGCAGAAAAGTTCATCTTAATTATTTTAGAAATTATTTCATAATTATAATTTGTAGTTTTTAATTACTTTGTCTGACTTATTAGCATGTAGCATTCCTTAATATTCACATATAAACTGTCGATTTTTGTCTTACTAATTGTTTATTTCATTTTCCATTTACAAATATTCCTAGAAAGACAAATAAAGACACCTCTTACCAGAATTCGAATTCTAAAATATCTATTTTAATATTGGAATTAACAGGTATTTATTGACGTCGAGAACAATTTTGTCTCCTCTCTGAAATGGCGATTAGAGAGGAGGAGTTATTTAAATTTATGCTGAAAAAAATATTTTCATGTGTAAATCACTGATAATAATTATTTAGTTAGTTCAAAACGAATAGTCGAATTGACAATGTCACCAATCCAGTTGGTCACTGCAGGTGACAGCCTTTTTTTTTCCTCGGGGAGAAATGCGTAACCGCACCGTACCCACCGTTGACTAAACAGCGAGCGTGTGTGGGGCTCTCCCGGCAGAGTGCCAGGCTTACCCACTAAAACCCCCCGGTGTTCTCCCTGCCCTTAAGGGCGCGCTAGGTAAGGTCCACACTGCGACTCCACTACCTACGCGCCCGGGCAAGCCCGACCCACTGATCGGGCTATCGCCAAGGGGGGATTGCCCGAGAACACCAGGGCAATCCCCAGACGGAGGGCCTTACGGCGGCGTGCACGGGGCCAACCGTGCACGCAGGCTTCCACGGCAGAGTCATTAGACGGGCATCGCTTGTGCAAATGCCCGCCTTCGCCTGCCTATCCGTCTGCGGCGGATGGGAGCGGCTTGAGGATCTGCCTCCCGCTCCCTCTCCGCGGCCTCCTTCTGCGAGAGTGACAGCCTGCATTGCACTCGACCCCTGGGGCAGCGAGGGGACACTAGCTGCTCCCATGCCTCTGGCGGCGAGGGAGGCCCGTACTGTTCCATATTACTGGCAGAACAGGTCAGGTCAAGTGGCTTACGCTTGCCCAGCGCCCTGTGCATGCACGTAGTCGCCTATCTATGGCCGGAAAGGTGTTCCCGAGGGGTTTAGTGGGTAGTCGCCGTAAAAAAATGTTTCTTAAACGTTCTTCCGCTGACTTCTTCTGAAATATAATACATAGTAGATTGATTATCAAGAGGTATGTAAACAGTTAATTTATCTGAGGTATTTTGTTAATGAAACTGCTAATAAAACATCGAGGGAATACAATTGACCTTTAACTTTGGATGATACTCTGCATTTCATTCACTCGTGAGAGGAAAAAACACTAGTTTGGTGTGAAAGTAATGTTTAATAAATAGTAGATTGTTTTACAAAGGGCTAAAATGATCCATTATATACGAGATAGTTTTACTCACGAGCTTTAGCCAGGGAGTAAACAAACCGAGTTATAATGGGTTTTTAGCGCCGTGTGTTACACTCTACTTCTCACTACGATTGCGAGAAAATAAAATAATCCAATACAATACTGAATGAATTACGGTCACTAATTCAATTTGTAAAAGATTCCAAAGTATTGCGCCAATGCCTTTTTTCAATTTCTCCCGAAAGGATAGCCGCTTTTAGTTCCATTTTCAACAATAAAATGTTTTTTTTTATGAAACAGTGATAAATTGATTCTTTATTCATCATTATTCAATTATCAATAATGATGAATAATAATAAATTCTATTAATGAATAAATAACTTTTCGTTATGAAGGCTCTTTGGTAACAGACAAAAACACAAAAAATGCGACTTTGACTTGGAAGGGAAGAGAGGAAAAGCCTCAGTCCTTTGCCTTTTAGAATAAGGTACTATTAACAAAGAGTACATTAGTAGGTATATAGGTACTATTAGGTAGGGAATCCTACTTAAGAGGATTGTGAAGCTGTAAATTTTCATACACAAAGCGATAACTCTTTACTCCCTCTTTACATAGTCCAATTTGCATAAATTTAGGAAATGTTGTAGATATAATGAAGATCTAGGTTTGTACGTTTCGATTTTGAAGTAATAATGCTCAGAATATAAATTATTAGCATCTAAATGTCTATATTTTAAACTTAAAAACTACCTCGAGCATTTTTATCTTTTATTGACTAACTTAGATACTGAATTACATAAAAGCAAAACGTACAAACATAGGTTAAGGTATACTGAATCTAATGAGACCAAAAGTGTCTAATTTCGTAAAGGTTTAGGGGGGTAAAACCGTTATCGCCCGAAACAATATTTCAATAAGAAATGTCCGCACTTGCCTCGGACTTTCAACTCTAAGCGGTGTGTAACAAACTGCATTTTTGAAAGTGCATACTCAAGCCATAAATTGGCACTTCACAGTGCTAACATAAAGCATACATAAGTTCCATTTACATTGCGTGAGTAAGCTTGGGCACACTTTCAGAGCATGAGAGATGATTATTATGTGTAATACTATATAGCTGTGACCACGAACTATGTTTAGCCATAATAATTGTCAAAAAAATCTAGGGAGGGCTACCTTTATCACCTAGGGGTCCTAGGGGTATAGAAAATAGCCTACGACCCATTCTCAAACCTATTAAATATGCACATTTTTTTTTATAGAAATAAAAAAAATATCAATCCATTTCAGAGGAGTTCGATAGCAAACACTGTGACACGAGATTGATATATATGTATTTGATTTTCTACCAAAAACAAAATGATTGAGTTGGAAACAAAAATGAATGTGTTGTTTGCAGACGTTTGTAAGGCTACGTTCCACAATCCACATTCGGCCATTATTAAAAATTTGTATGGATTCCATCGCCTCCAAATAATTCCAAAGTTGAATTGTACTTTCTCTTTGTATACGAGTTTTTGACAGAATTGAATTGAAAAATGGCCTTGTATATATAATATATAAGCTTTAATACGTTTTGAGAAAGCATATTTTTACCGACTTCAAAAAAGGAGGAGGTTCTCAATTCGATGTCTGTTTTTTTTTGGATGTATGTTACGCGATTACGCCGCCAATTGTAGACCGATTTTCAAAATTCTTTTTGTATTCAAAATCAAAATCAAAATCAAAAGTACTTTATTTCATAGGCCCTTGCGGGCACTTAAAATCGTCAATTTTACACATTTTACAAAATTATTAAAACATAAAAAATATTCTACTAAAATCAAGCTAACCCGTGCGCTAGTGGCAAGTACATCCGCGGAGTTGATGCCGCGCATGTAATCGCCAAGAGCGACCCGATTCCGAATGTAGGGGCTAACATGAGAAGAATCGGGCAAGAAACTCATGTGCCAAAACTCTTTTAAAATCGCCAAATGTCTTACAAATTGTGAATATTACAAAACTATTCAGAGAACGAGCAATTCATTTCTTTTACCGCCACGCTGCTTTATCATTAAAAAAATCTTTAACACTGTAATAAGCCTTTTTGCTTAACTGAGCTTTAATTAAAATTTTAAATTTATTTACTGACAAGTCATGCATGTTACATGGCAGCGTGTTGTACATTCGTATACAGTGACCTGCAAAAGAGTTGCTTATTTTATGGAGCCTATATGTGGGCATTGCTAGCTTGTCTTTATTTCTTAAATTTAAATTATGATAGTCACTATTTTTACTGAATTTGATATCTTTATTCTTGTGTGCATACAGTAAGTTTTCATAAATATATTGTGAATGTACAGTCATAATATCAATTTCTTTGAATTTTTCTCTTAAAGACTCTCGGGAGCCCATCCCATAGATCGCCCGAACAGCCCTCTTCTGCAGTACAAAAATGCAGCCAATATCGGCGGCATTTCCCCACAGTAGTATCCCGTATGACATAATACTGTGAAAGTAGCTAAAATAGACTAACCGCGCAGTTTTCACATCTGTTATTTGACGAATCATTTTAACGGCGTATGCTGCAGAACTTAGTCTGTTCGATAGGCATTCAATATGAGGACCCCATTGTAACTTAGAATCTAAAGTTATACCCAGAAATACAGTTTGATTGGCCAGCTCTATTTCTTCATCCCTAACCTTGACTTTGGCTTTAACTAATCGAACATTTGGCATAGTGAATCTAATGCATTTTGTTTTACTTTCATTTAACAACAAATTATTGGCGCCGAACCAGTGAACGACCTTGGAGAGTGCAATGTTTACTTCGTCAATATTAATTTGTCCACGTTTAACTTTAAATACTAAAGACGTGTCATCTGCAAACAAGACTATCTCATGGTCGTGTCTTACAAGGTGAGGGAGGTCATTAATATATACCAGAAATAGAAATGGACCTAATATTGAGCCCTGCGGCACCCCCATTTTTACAAATGATCCAGGTGACTGCTCTCCATTGATGACCACCTTTTGAATCCTGTCACTTAGGTAAGAAGTGAGAAAATCCAAAGCGGTACCACGGATACCGTAATAGTGTAATTTCCTGACTAACGTCTGATGTTGGACACAGTCAAAAGCCTTCGATAAGTCACAAAAAACACCATAGGCATCCTGCGACTCCTCCCAGGCCTCATAAATGCACTCTAACAATTTTATTCCAGCATCAGTCGTGGACCGTCCGCGGGTAAAACCAAATTGTTTAATATGCAGTAAGTTATTATTACTAAAATGTTTCTGTAATTGCTTAAGCGCGGTTTTTTCAAAAATTTTACTGAATGTTGATAGTACGGATATTGGACGAAAGTTAGAGGGATCTGAAGTACTACCAGATTTAAACAATGGAGTTATTTTGCTAAGTTTCATCAAATCAGGAAACACACCACTATCAATACAGTTGTTGAAAATTAAAGCTAAATGTGTAGCAACTATTTCAATAACATTCTTTACCATATATACAGATATTCCCCAGAGATCGGCAGTTTTTTTAATGTTCAACGATTTGAAAGTGTCTATGATGTCACGTTTACTAACATGGTTAAATTTAAATACAGTATTACAATAAGGAACATTTTCTTTCAACAAGGATTCTGCAATGGGGGTGGAAGAGCCTAAAGTGCTTGTCAAATCTACAGGAATTCGAGTAAAAAATTTCTCAAATTCATTAGCAACATCCGAGTCTGAACTAATAAATTTACCATCAATTTTAAGTTTATAATTATTTGCTGAAGCTTTTGTTTGGCCAGTCTCTGCATTGATAATTTTCCAAGTAGATTTGACTTTGTTTGTACTGTTATAAATTTGAGCACTAATATATTTAATTTTCGCAGTTTGACAAACCTGCTTAAAAATTTTTGAGTATGACTTAACATAATTTTGAAAAGATTCAGTTCTATTAAACTGTCTTTCTGAGTACAGCTCATACAATTTTTGCCTACTTTTGTGTATTCCTGCAGTGGCCCATTCGCTAAACACTGGATTAACAGTAACAGTGATCTCTTTGGTTTTGAAAATTTTGTTAAATTGGTTACAAAATGTCTCAAAAAATAAATTATACATATCATTTGGTGACATATGCGGTGATAAAAAAGGAAGCTTACAACATAATTCAATTCCAATACGTTTCAATCTGTCAGCAGTTACTGGTCGACATATAATTTTACGTTTATTGACTTGTTCTGTGTCAATTTTGAAGCAAGCTAATTGCCCGCAATGGTCTGAATCTAAGTTTGTAATAACTTTCTTACTTACAGGTACTAGATTACTATATATATTGTCTAAACAGGTTGATGTTGTGTTACAGAATCTAGTGGGCTCCATAAATAAGTTGGAAAGATTGTATGATTTAAATAAATTTAAGATTTTATAGGTTTCAGTGTTCTTTTTAAGAAGATCAATATTAAAATCTCCACACACAATCAAGTATTTTTTAGATCTACCCAATTTGTTCAAGGCTTCATCTATGATTTCCTGAAACCTATCATAAGCTGAGGAACCAGGTTTGTATACACATACCACAATGAGTTGCTCAAGTTCTATACATGTTAGTTCTATTATGCATTCTACAGAGAGAGACACAATATCTTTCCGTTCTTTAAATTTTAAGCTTTTGTTTAACAGAATCAGTGACCCCCCATGTACTGTGTTGACTCTGCAGAATGAACTACCAACCTGGTGATTATTGAAACTAAACATGAGTTCACATCCCTTAAGCCAATGTTCTGTAATACACAAAATGTCAATTTGTTTTGAATTCATGAATAATTCCATCTCTAATTGTTTGCCCTTTGATAGTCCATTACTATTTTGATGCACCAGGTTAATATTTTTTATTTTATTTAAATTAATACATTTATTTTGAGGGCATTTTTGAACACATTTTTTTTTATTTGACTCTAATGATAATGTCATATTAAAATCATTATTTATGTATTTATATTTGCAAGAGGATACCTCTTTTGTCTACCTCTTTTGTCTCTATATCTAATTTAAATAGCTTGGAACAGATTCCACTGTCATACTATTATTTAAATTATACTGCTCAATAGAGTCAGTTTGTTTAGCCAAGTTCTTGGCTGAAGTTAATAAAAAATATGATAGTGAATTTGCTATCTGTCCTTTATAATATTTAGGCAGGTAATATCTACCTTTAGTCAAAGTATATACATTTTTACTAACAATACTGTTAGAGTCAATTACAAGGAATTTATTATTATACTGACTGAATAAATTCAGAGTCATATTTAAATTAAACCTATAATTATTTTCCGCATCTGGCAAATTTTTTATGTAGGGGAATGTAAACATTACAATTTTTTTAATCTCTAATTGTTTTAATTTTTCAAAGTAATAGGTTAACTTTTTTTTGTTGACATTACCCCTATTTCCAATAAATATAATTAATTCATCATCCTTACTAAATGTGTAGTTAAATATTTTGTGCATAATTTCATGTAAATTAGCACAAGGAAAACAATTATTTATAATCGACTGCTCCGGTGAATTTATCTTTAAGCGCAAATTTGAGCCCATGTCCTTACCAATATTATCGCTGAACATAATTATATTTTGAGAGGAACTGACGTCATGTATACTGCCACACAATGACGATGGAAGTAAAGGAGAGACCTGGGACTCTGAGGTTACCGGAGTGCCTTGTCTATCTGGTGACTGTGGAAGATTGCCGTTGTTACAAATACAACACTGATTTTTAACCAGTGAGTCAAAGCGCTCAGAATTATCTTTGGATAACTTTAAAATTTCATCCACTGCCATAGAATACTCCTTAATTGCCTTTTGAGACAATTCATATTTCTTTGTAAGATTTTTTAAGTCATTTTGTAAACTTTGTATTTTTGACTCTAAGTATTGTGTGTCAGTTTCATATTTTTTCAAGTTATTTTCTAATTTAAAAGTACATGATTGAAGTTGCTCTCTTAATTCAAAATTTTCCTTTTTTGTTTTAATATTTTTAGTTTTAATATTTTTAGTTAAGGATTTAAAATATTTCATAGCTCTTTTTGATTTTTTTATGAACTTATTTATTTTAATATATTTTTTTAGTTTATTCCTACTGCAAAATGCTATTCTTGACTTTTCATGTACTGAGTCCTCTTTGGTGAGGTCTACAATGGTCAAGTTAGAAATTGCAGGAGCAACCAACTGCGGGGCACAACTAACCAATTCTTGGTATAGGCTGTCATTCTGCTGAGCAGTGACTTTCAGAGCAGTCTCCTCCAGATCTGAGATGTGATGATGGGCCTCACGTAGTTCCTGTTCCAATTTGGAAGTTCTTCTAAGGGTCTGCTCGTACTCATCACTGCATTCATCGAACCTATCAACTATTGACTGGAGTCTGTCCCGCTCATCAACAATATCATTAAATCTAAAATGTAACGATGCCAATTCACTTTTAAGCCTACTGTTATTATTCAAAACCCCTACTAGTTTTTTCTCATTATCCTCCCTTTCATTTTCCAGTTGGACACATTGCTCCTTTGCAGCCTTAAGTTCCTGCAAGGTCAGTTGAAGTTTAGACTCCTCTTGGCGTGACAGGGCCCTTCGTGTCATCATTTTAAGGTTGTAAATTACAAGTAACAAAATTTATTAACGAAGGAACAATTTGTCAACTAAAAATGGGAAGGTAGGTATTTCTAAAATTACCGGTTAATCACAATATATTTAAATGATTATATCAAGGTAGAAACTGACTATATCTTCATTGAATATCCGCTTATATACGAGATATAATAATAATATTCAAGAGAAACAGTCAGTCAATACTTACTTTGATAAAATCAGCTGTTTCGAGGTTAGCGGTATCGACACTTTTATTTCATTTAAAGTCACAAACAATCACAACCATTAATTAACTATAATTAATCACTTATATGTACACCTATTAAAAGCTTAATATTGGTAACTGGGCTTTAAGAAATTAATTTAAATAATTAACAAATACGGAGCACAAATATTTTGATGTTTGACTTAGTGTTGCCAGACGAGAAAAATATTCGATAGAGTATACTCCAAGGGTGGTCCCATGGTCACCAAAGTCAGGATTTGATGATGGGATCCCTTGAAAATCGAGGAAGACCCTTAAATTTTAAGGTGTGTCCAACGTGTTTTGTGTGTATGTTACGCGATTACTCCGCCAATTGTGGACCGATTTTCAAAATTCTTTTTGTATTCGATAGAGTATACTCCTAGGGTGCTCCCAAGGTCACCAAAGTTAGGATCTGATGATGGGATTCCATGTAAATCGCTAATTAGGGTTTCTTTCACAAAAAAGATTGCATTCACTAAAAAGTTAAAAATAAAATATTTTACAAAAAATAAAAACCGACTTCAAAATCACTGAAAAGTTAAAAATAATATAAGAATAGGTACAGACAACATCACACTTCTATATTGAAGTCGGTGCCAAACGAAGATCTCCTAGAAAGTCTTAAAATTTGGCACCGACTTCAATATAGAAGTATGATGTTGTCTGTACCTATTCTTATATTATTTTTAACTTTTCAGTGTTTTTGAAGTCGGTTTTTTAAAAAAAGGACGAGGTTCTACGTTTAAACTGTATCTATTTTTGTGTTTGTTCACAGATTACTCCGCCATTTGTGGACCGATTTTCAAAATTTTTTTTGTAATCGAAAGAATATACTTCCGAGGTAGTCCCATTGTCACCATGTCATGATCTAATGATGGAATCCCATGAAAATTCAGGGAAACCCTTAAACTTTTTGCTGAAGATATTCAGGTATTTGCATCTGGTAGTCATTATATTATGTTATTGAACTGATAATGGAAAGTTTTTGGTAGGTTAGGAGTTCGGGGATAATTCTTTCAATACTGTTTAGAGCGAAAAAAAAAATGGAGAATAATGGAGAATA
Source organism: Schoenobius gigantellus (assembly GCA_963935595.1). Classification (NCBI taxonomy): domain Eukaryota; kingdom Metazoa; phylum Arthropoda; class Insecta; order Lepidoptera; family Crambidae; genus Schoenobius; species Schoenobius gigantellus. The sequence continues at coordinate 3,661,941 of OZ012555.1, read as the reverse complement.
AAAAAATGGAGAATAAAAATCTCAAAAACGAATGTGAACGCCAGAGTAAACTAGTAGAGGTGTACAAAAAGATAGATTTTAGTGATGTCCATAGCACTCCTATTATTGGAAGGAAGAGAAAAAGGCCACGAACTTCCTTCGGCACCTATCAATCGATAGTATTTGAACCACCATTATGTACACCCAAGGAAAATAGTGATATAACCGCTATGAGTAACCTACAAAAAACTATAGATGAACTAAAAAGTTGGTCAGATAGTAACGCCAAGGAAAATAAAGAACTGAAGCTTAGTGAGAACCAAACATTACCAAACAAGATTGTCAAACTTTTTAAACATATCCAAGGAAGGAAAGTACACAAAAATATTACATCGAGAAAACTGCGACGGGTCTTGCGACGTACAAAAAAGCTTCAAAAAAAATACAATAACCTAAAAAAACTTAATATGATACTGGAACACAAAATAATTGAACTAAACAGAATGCAAAGGAATTCCGACGACAACTATTGTAATAAAACACAAAACGTAGAAAATAGCAATGAGACAATATGTAAAAAGACAGAGATCGGTCCCAAAGACAAGTTAAAAGTCAAAGAAAAAAACATTAAAAAACTGTTGATTTGTTCAGATAGCTCTGGCATAGGTTTGGCTGGTAAAATAATCAATGAACTTGACAGTCAAATCGACATCGAGAACTTATGTAAACCAAAAGCTGGCTTTAATAAAATTTTAGAAAATTGTGATGAGAAAATAAAGAACCTTGGAAAATAAGATACATTCGTGATACTTATAACCGAATACGATGATATAATGATGAAATATCGCATGTCGTATCTTAAACAAATTAATAATGTAATCAAAAATCCAAATCGAAATTTTAACATCATACTAACAGGACTGACCTATAATGGTAAAAGTGATAGAGAAATCTTCATGTTAAATAGTAAAATTTCTCAATTCTGCAGCCTAAATAAAAATATGAAATACTTAGACCCAAATAGTCTAAATACTAATTATAGAGACGTATATAGTTACAGAACCGAAAAACAGAACCTATTAAAATCTCTGTTGGTAGCTTTGAAAAACTTTCAGCCAACATCGACACTAACCTTCATAGAATGCGAGGGACAGTCCAAAAAAAGTCCAGTTAATAGTCTTAATGAAAATTTTCTAAAGTCACAACAAAACATAAAAAATGGATAATAGCCCATGCAAACGTGCAAAGCATTCACAACAAATACGTAGAAATCGAAAACGTGGTTGAAGAACTAAATTGCGACATTCTATGTTTGACGGAAACATGGGGAAAAGATTATCAAGTACATTCTATGAATCTAGAAAACTTAGAATTAGCATCCTATTTTAATCGAAAAATTTTTGATCACGGAGGTACAGCTATATATGTTAAAAATGATATAAAATATAAGGAACGAAAAGATTTGACTAAATTGTCATTTGAGATGAACTGTGAACTGTCTGCAATTGAACTTACTTCTTGTAGGATCATTATTGTGTCTTTATATAGGCCGCATAGGGATATTTCATTGTTCTTTGATATTTTATCCAAAGTACTCCATAGGATAAGCCGTGAAAATAAGAGAATCGTGATAGCTGGTGATTTCAACCTGAATGTTCTGAGTAGGGATAGGTATATTAAACAATTTGAAAGTATTCTTCTTAACTTTGATTCCAAGTGGGTCATAAGTACACCGACTAGAATTCAAGGTACTAGTGCGACTTGTATCGACAATTTTATAGTAAATTTTGATTACTGCGAAGGCCTCGTATTAAATTATAAGCTATCAGATCATAATGTAATAAAATTGACATTTCAAAACGTAGACAAAAACGAAAAACTTCAACGATATACCACTCGAAACTTTTCTAAAGATAATTTCAATTACTTTCACTACTTATTAAATAAAGAATATGTTCAAATGAAGGATGAAATTATTAGATGTGAAAATTCTAATGGCAAAATGAAAATTCTTCACGATGCTATTATACACTTCTACAATATTGCCTTTCCAAAGATATTGAAAATAGTAAGCACTACTAAGCCAAGGAAAAGAACATCAAAGGGCATAGAGGTTTCTAAAAATAATTTGATTAAAATGGAAATTTTGCAAAGACACTATCCGAATGAACAAACGAGACTCAAAATTAAAAAATATAGAAAAATACTGAGAAAAGTTATGACGACTGCAAAAAAACTTCAATATAAGTATAGAATACATTCTTCGCAAAACAAGGTCAAAGAATCTTGGAAAATTATAAAGGAACAATCGTGCTACGGCAAAAAAAATAAACAAAAGAAGAAAATAAGCTTTATAAGGGATAACAATGGTCTAAATATTGACGATCCGCAGTTGATTGCAAATTCATTAAATGACTTTTTTAGGAATATAGCTTATAATTTAACAACCAACCTGAATATTGACAAAGAAGAATCTATGAAATACCTAAGAAACGTAATAAAACCTTTAAATGTATTCAAATTAGAACCATTAGATGTACATGAATTGACACTCTCCATAAAACAAATTAAAAAAAAGAAAACTAAGGATATATATGATTTAAACTCGGAATTCATGATAAAAATAGTACGTGACAATGATAATTTAATGCATCTCTTATATTTAGTAATGGATTCTTGTATTAAAGAAGGAACATTTCCAGAAACGTTAAAAATTGGCAAAATAATACCGTTGTATAAAAAAGGCGAATCAAATGATTTGTCAAATTACAGGCCTATATGCATATTGCCTACTTTCTCAAAAATACTGGAAACTATCTTGAAAAATAGAATAGTAGGATTTTTCGAGAAAAATAACTTATTTACTAAATCTCAGTGCGGATTCCGTAAGGGGCTCTCGACTGAAATAGCAATCAGAAATGTGATTTATTTCGTACTTGATTCTCTAGATAACTCGGAGAAATGTGCCAGTATTTATTGCGATCTATCAAAGGCTTTCGACTGTCTAAGACATGACTTTTTGTTAATGAAACTGCAATATTACGGATTTCAAGATACAGCTTTTAAAATGATGGAAAGTTATCTGAGCAACCGATGTCAAATTGTAAACATAGATGATAAAAGCTCCTATATTGGTGATGTTTGCATCGGTGTACCACAAGGTTCTATACTAGGTCCAGTGTTGTTCTTGATATACGTCAATGACTTGGTAAATGCTCTGCCAGACTGGGCATATGTAAGTCTATTCGCAGATGATACACATGTAGGTTGTAAAGATAATAAAATAGAAAATTTAGAAAAAAAAATTAATAACGCTATTACTATTCTTAAAAACTGGTTTAATGCTAATGGCATCATACTAAATGCTGACAAAAGTGTAGTTATGGAATATCGACTAAAAAAAGATGACAAGAATATTAAAACCACAGACACAATTTTCCTAGGCTATAATATAGACTATACCATAACTCACTCAACACATATTGAAAAATTATGCAAAAAAATGGCCAGTGCAAACTATGCACTCCTGAAATTAAGACCACTTATCGACAAAAAAACTCTTATCACAGTTTACTATGCATACATCCATTCCCTTGTAAGATACGCCATCACAATATGGGGCAACGCGACAGATATTACATGCATTTTGAGGCAACAAAAAAGAGCTATAAGAATAATTAATTTTCTAAAGAAACGGTCCTCGGCTAAAGAATATTTTAAGAAAAATAAAATAATGACTGTAGTATCGCTATACATATTTAACAGTCTTATAGAAATACACGAACAACGGCATAATATATTAAAAAGAGGTGACTTACATACCCACAGCCTACGAAATAATAATAAATTGCTACAGCCAAGAACTAGATTAGCCAAAGTCCGGAAACAAGGCATTTATAACAAAATTGCCATGTATAATAAATTGCCACCAGTAGTGACAAAACTTGATGATCCTTCATTCAAAAAAACATTAAAATGTTTTCTCGTGGAAAATCCTATGTACTCACTGAATGAATTTATGACCCTTCGATTGACTGAGCGTTTGTTTTTACCTGTTGATGAATAATTTTTTATGTACGAATTTGCCAAATTATTTTGTTTATTGATTATTTATTGTTTTACTGTATGGATATGACATTTTTTTTTATTGTATTTAATGACATGACATGTTGTGGTGAAAATTTAGAAGACTAGATTTAGCTTATATTAATCTGTAAATACTGACTTGCCTATGTGACACAAATGTTACTCTCGGCCAATTCAAAATAAACAAATAAACAAATAAACGAAAGTCGTTTTATTTTAAGTTATTCTGGTGTTTGCCTTGGCTCAAATTCTAATATGAATGTACCTATCAAAACTAAAAATATTGATTTTTTTATACAACCGACTTCAAAGACACTAAAAAGTCATAAAAGAATACATGTAACATCCCAGTTTTATATTGAAGTCGGTGCCAAGCAATGTTCACCTGGAAAGTCTTAAAAAATATAAGAACAATTATTCGAACAAGTATATTAGTGGTGCTAGTGACACCAAGTCAGGATCTGATGAGATCACAGTTAAATTGAGGGAAACCTCAAATTGAAAAGGCACATACAAGTTTTGACATTTTTATTTTAAAGCTGTACTGCGACCGGTAGTCACCATCTCATGTTGCTCAGTTTAATGATAGAAAAATGCTTAGTTTTTTTAACCGACTTCAAAAAAGCAGGAGGTTCTCAATTCAATGCGTATATTTTTTTTGTGTGTATGTTACGCGATTACTTCGCCAATTATTGTGCACCGATTTTCAAAATTATTTTTGTATTTGATATAGTATACTCATGGGTTGGTCGCAAAGTTACCAAAGTCAGGATCTGATGATGGGATCCTTAGGGTTTCTTTCACTAAAAAGATTTCATTCACTAAAAAGTTAAAAATAAAAAATATTTTACAAAAAATAAAAACCGACTTCAAAAACACTGAAAAATTAAAAATAATATAAGAATAGGGTACAAACAACATCACACTTCTATATTGAAGTCGGTGACAAATTTTAAGACTTTCTAGGAGATCATAGTTTGGCACCGACTTCAATATAGAAGTGTGATGTTGTTTGTACCCTATTCTTATATTATTTTTAATTTTTCAGTGTTTTTGAAGTCGGTTTTTATTTTTTTTACATACGACAGTGTTTTTACATACGTGATGGTAAGTGACGATAAGGCTAAAGGTGGTTACGAGCCTCACCGCGACTTCTTTTGCAACTGAGGAACTGACTATCTTACTTCTAATTGTCGGAACATAACAACGCTACCAAGATTATTAATTGTTATTAGGGCGACAAATTTAGGTAAGATTTTTTTTTTATACTACGATGCCGGCAAACAAACTTACGGCCCGCCTGTTGGTAAGCAGTTACCGTAGTCTATGGACGCCTGCAACACCAGGGGCATCACAAACGCGTTGCCGGCCCTTTAAGAACCTATTTACTCCCTTCTTGAAGAACCCCATACTGTATTCCCCGGGGAAAACCTCGGCAGGGAGCTCGTTCCACAACCGGAGCGTGCGTGGGAGGAAATTTCTCTCAAACCGCACTGTGCGTGACCACTTAGGCTCCAAGATGACAGTAGCTAGCCAGTCGGGTTCAGAAGCCCTACCCCAACCAAAGCGAGCAGAAAAATGCCTGCTCCAATGGAGAATCGAACCCCAGACCTCCCGATCAACACCCGCATAGGCCTAAACAAGTTTATTTTTTAGTTACTAAAAAAGTTTTGTGTGCTTGTTCACACAAGCAAACTGAAGAACTTTCACTATGGGACCAACTTTGTCATTGCAAAAAAAATCAGCTGTTCCATACAAATGTTCAACATTCACTGAACCTAGATGTATGGAACAGCAGATTTTTTTTGCGATTTCAAAGTTGGTCACATAGTGAAAGTTGTTCAAGTTGCTTGTCTGAACAAGCACACAAAGTTTTTTTTTGTAACTAAAAATAACCTTGTGTTGAGGGGGGGGGGGAGGGGCGGGTGGGCCGTGTCCACCCCAGAAGGATCTAGTGCCCACCCCAGGAGGGCCTCGTGGCTTGGTTAGGCTACCGATTCAAAATTCAATGATTCAATTCAATACTAATAACTTCTTACAATATTGTGGGCCCGGCTCCCCGTGGAAAAACTCTAGATACGCCAATGAACACCCGGTGGTCTAAGCCACTAGACCATGGAGGTGGTTAAAATCTAGCCAAGTAGAGCAAAAGGCTTAGCAAGAGACACTTTTGTTAACGAGAACTTACAGATTCAACTCTTATAAACTTAGAAATTATCAAGTGAACCATATCTCTCCTGGTGATTGTTACAACACTGACGAAAGCGAACAAAGAAATCCAGCTTATTATTCGTTCGTGAAGTGAAAAAGGTAGAATCCATTAATTTGTTGTGCAAGGACGGGCTTTTATGGAAATGTTATGAAAGTATGTTTTCCGCATTGCAATATTTATTGGGTTGCTGTCTTAGACTGACTCATGACTGGAGTTTCGTGTCAGGTGCTCGTAAAGTGAAAGTTATTTATGAGATAACAAGGTTATGGCGTTTCGATCGAAACGATGTCTTTGTCAGTTTGAGCACAGAATAGATAAAAGTACTACGTACAGAAGTTGTACCCCTGTGATCATGAAAAAAGCCGACATTTTAAAAACCGAAACATTTGACCATTCAAGTTGAATCACACCTTAACGCCACGCGTTAGCGTATGTTATTAGTAAATCTGGAGCCTTACCGTGATCGCTTATAGCAAGGTTAAAACAATATTAAAACAGAGACACCGCTCTTGCTACCTATAGCACCATCCCGCTCTCAGCGCGGTTTTAATATTGTTTTGAGCGATCATGGTTAGGGGGCTGAAACCTCGCGTCGTCGCTACGAACTCGAGCCATAGGGTTGTTGCTGATGGTAAATAATCAAGCGCGCGAAACGTTGATATAAGCTCGCTGTGAGTATGCACCTCAAGAGCGCGGCAGCCCCGTTGTTTTTGCACTCTCAGTGTGCGCGGAACGGTAGGTACTTATCTTGTACCTAACCGCGTAGTGACGGAGGTCTAGTTTGGGCCATAGCGTGCAGACAAATCGAAATTATCCATTTATTTACTAGCAATTGCCCGCAACTTTTATCTCGATGGAATTTAGTTAACATTTTCTCTGTAATTTTTACTCCGTTGCGTGAGTGCATCAATTACCAACTTAAAATTTATACTTAGTATTGTATAATTCGGCTTACGGGTATTTTGAAAACCAGATGTTCTGTGAATGTGATAGCTACAGGCAGCTGACACCAATCTTCTCCAACATTGTTTATGTCTTGAACTAAGTAATATTAGTGTAGAGAAGAATGAAGAATATTTGTCATATGTCATCTTTATACCAAATTTAAATATGCTTCAGCGGTTTGGCTGTGAAAATCGTAGCAAACAGACAGCCAGACAGAGTTGCATTCACATTATAGTATTAGTATGCGAAAAAACGTGACATATAATTCGCGTATAAACATTTCGTCGGCAGCTCTACCATTGCAGTGGAAAAACGGTCAAAAAGTTCTAATTAAATGAAAATAATATTTTAAGATATCTAGACACGTACCGAGGTGCTATATTCTTTGCTATAGCAACTGGTTGCATTCCTGGCTAACCTGGAGCCCCACGTTGGGCGCCAATGTAACGTGGTGAGGAGGATTTGACATTGAGCCTTCTGTACGTCTAGTATGAGTTTTGATAGTTTTGGATTCGAACGATCGAATAGTTTTGTTTCCATACATTTCACACCAGCGCCTTGTAAACGGCCACGTCTCAGTTCCGTACGTCATCACTGGCAACACGCACGAATTAAAGACTTTCGTCTTATGACACTGCGATCTATGCGTAGCTTCTCTTACGCTACCCAGCTGAGTTGGATTTCATTGATTTACATCTTTCTGGAAGTTGGACTTACCGAGCTAGACTATTTGCCCCAGGTAAACATATTCGTCAACAACTTCCAGTGTAGAGCCTCCAACATTCAGTGGGTACTACATGGGAATTCACCATGACTTTGGTCTTGTCCATGTTCATTTTAAGACCCACTTGATGAGTAACTCTGCAGAGGTCTTCGAACATTATGCCTAGATCGTCTACGCTGCGTTTTGCCGCGCTACGAGGTGGCTGTATGATCTTAGATCTCATTGTTATCTTACAAAATGAAAAAAAAAGCGCGAAGTTATCATCAAATCTGTGAATTTATTTATCGTAATTTATTGTTACGACGCGCGACGTGTATTTATTACGTAATAAAAGTTAAAATGTCAAATTCTAGTACACCCATACAAATGTTATAATATTTTCATACGAATACAATTATTCTAATAACAATTTCAATCAAATAAGGTTTTAAATGTGCCTCACAGGTGTAGTATAAAGCACTATGTAGCACTTGAGAAGTCTGATCCTATCTCGAGAGTACTCGGTCTCTGCGGTGAACAATCTACTATTCCCACTGTGGATTGAAATAGGTTGATCCTTTCGTTTATAAGGACCACTTTCCAACAGCTAATCTGCGAGGTGGCGCTCCTCATATCGGCGGCAGGGATTGGCGTGTACTACCGGGCGCTCACGGAGCGAGCCCACAGGAACACGTTCGCCGGCACCAGGACGTGCCTGGAGCAGCGGGTGAAGCTGGAGTGCGAGCGGGAGCAGCAGGAGAGGCTGCTCCTCTCCGTGATACCAGCGTATATTGCTGCTGAGGTAAGTAGTATAATAAGACTAACAAAATAAGTAGTGTTAACCAAGTCAAGTCAAGTAGGATTACATAATCGCTTTTGAACGTCAATGAAGCTACGCCAATGGCTCACAAGTCTACGGCGGGAGACCTTGCACTGGAAAAAACCAGCGAGAAAACCAGCAAGGGCTATTTTTTCTCCCTGTATTGTTACACAGGCGTCAATTGAAAGCTGACCTCAAAGCAAAAGCTAGACCTCAAATTCCATTACAAGATTAGATGCGTCAGTTCTCTTCTTACTGTGTCGTAATACCCTTCATTGCGCATAAAATTACTCATGAAAATGTTAACAGTTACAATGCTTACAATGGTGGACTTATGTCTCATAGAGTTTTCATCCAGCCAACTTGTGAGTATGACAGAAATAGGTATAGTGTCGTCGGAAACACACAAGCGCATAAACAATTTATTTTAACTACTGTCCGATCGAAACAGGATATTCATTCAGCCTAACGTTTTTTTATCATCCCGAATAATTCAAGGGACGCCTCAGGACACGGTAGTAGAATGACGTAAACATTAATAAAAAATTTTACTCAATTATTCAATTTCATATTAAACTTGCCCGCGACTTCGTGCACGTGGAAGTCCTCTTTGATTGATTACCTTTAGAAATTCCCAAATCCCCCCCCCCCTTTTCACACCTTTAAAGAATGATTTCTGGGATAAAAACTATTCTTTATCCTTCCCCACAACTCAAAGTATCTCCATACCAAATTTCATCTAAATCAGTTCAGCGGTTATTGATTACCCATACAAACTTCTACCTCCCTTTTCTCCCCCTTAAGGGTTGATTTCTGCGATAAAATCTATCCTATATCCATTTCTGGGACTCAAACTATGTCTATACCAAATTTCATCAAAATTGGTTCAGTAGTTTAGGCGTGATTGCGTAACACACAGACAGACAGACGCAGTTAATTTCGCATTAGTTTTTTGTATTTATTTTATTATATCCTTTTTTATTTTTTATAAAATGATGGATGTGATGAAGCTTCCCTTTATTTTTCCGGGGTGATAAGTAAGTGATCCTGTATAGACATATAGAGGGTTACTTTTCAAGCAGGAGCCAAATTTCATGCGCTTGTTCAAACAAGCAAACTGAAAAGCTATTACTATGGGAACAATATTGAAATCGCGAAAAAAAAATCAGCTGCTCAATACATTGGTTCAGTACCCACCCATTAGTACATACCCATACATTCAGTACATACCCATAGTCTTTTTGAGGAGCTAATGCAATCTCCTTGTGGACAAAATCTCACACAGCAGTATTCGGGTACATCAGATAAGTCCATACCTTTCCATTTCAGTAGTAAAAATAAACTCAAAAAATATGTTAAAATTAATAAATTAATTAAGAAGAAACAAAAATTAATTAGGAATCATAACTCTTTTAAAAGTAATATTAAATTACGAAAGCAGCGTGCTTGCTTAATAGATTCGTTGGACATTTTTGACTCAAAATTGAGAGAGAGCAGAAACATGTATGAAAGGGACATACAAGAATTAAATAATGTCATTAATAACTTGCAAAATTCTTTAGCAAATATGACAAAAAATTATTACAATGCTCAAAATGAAATTAAGGAGCATATCCAATCAGTCACAGAGCTAGCTACACTTTGTCAATTTAATGAAGACAGATATCAGGCCTTACTGGACAAACACTCCTTAAGTTCCACTAACGATAGCTTAACATTGGATAGCCAAATAATTTATAATGTTGTGCCTGATCATGCGTGTCCTGCTCTCAACAGGGTTCCTCAGCCACCAGCAGCTGACTATGCACAGTTACTACAGACTTCAGTGGTCACAAGTGACAATATTGTTATGTTTAGTGATGACATTGGCATAGGTATGGGCCAACTTCTAACAAACATGGGACATTCAATAATGAACTATTGCATGCCTGGTGCTTCGTACTGCGACATACTAAAAAAAGTGATCGAATGTGAATTTAACCAGCCTACTACATTGTTGTTATTTATTGCAAATAGAGGTAATATGAACAAAAAAGTCCTGACTAATTATTTAAATAAATTAAATGTACAAAAAATTATTTTGTTCACATTACCTTATTACAACAACTTGTCACAAGAGGAAAATAGTGTAAGATATAAATTGAATTTAAAGTTAAGTACCTTATGTCATAATAATAAATTTCATTTAATTGACATCAATAATTTTGTAAATAGATTGTATTTGACTAAAGATAATAGATATTGTCTATCAAATTATTATATGAGACGAATAGCAAAATCGCTATCATATTATTTTTATATCTCAGCCAAGAACTTGGCTACAAAAATTGCTCCTATTGAGCAACGTAGAAGTAGGATGACTGTCAGTAATATTACTGATGTATTAGTTAGTAAGTCTTTAAATTAGGTATTGAGACAATAGAGAAATCCTCTTGCATAATGTTAAATAAAGAACAAAATGAAAATTGTTTATTAGATAATGTACTGGAAGACCCATTTGAATATAATAAACATGTAAATTTTATCAACCTGGTGCACCAGAACATGCAAGGAATGATGGGCAAAGATCTGGAAGTTGAGTTATTCATGAACAGTATTAAAGTAGACATTTTTTGTATAACCGAACATTGGCTTAAAAGCTACCAGTTCATGTTTAATTTTAGCAACCACCAGGTTGGTAGTTCGTTCAGTCGAGAAAATGCAATTCGCGGTGGCTCATTAATCATATTAAATAAAAAGCTTAAATATAAAGATCGTAAAGATATTGTGAACCTCTCAGTTGAACGAACAATAGAAATTGCCTGCGTAGAGTTGGACCAGATTATTGTAGTGAGCGTATACAGGCCTCCTTCGGGATTGTATGACCACTTTGAAAATATAATGGATGAAGTTTTAAATAAAGTCTGTAAGCAAGGCAAACAAATATTAGTCTGTGGAGATTTTAATATTAACTTATTAGAAAACTCTAGTTTATGTATGAGAATTAAAAATTTGTTTCAGTCATATAATCTTAAAAACTTATTTCTGGAGCCAACACGAATTACTGAGTTTTCTGCCACATGCATTGATAATATTTATACTGACATAGAACCATTAGCACAAAATGTTTGTAATAACTTAGAATCTGACCACTCTGGTCAATTTGTTACTATACCTTACAAATGTAAGCTTATGGCGAAAAAGAATATCACTGTTGTACCAAAGACTGCTGGCCGCTTGGAGCGTTTCAATAATAATCTTGGTATTAATTTAAAGTATATTGATTATGACGAAGACCCAAATAAATTGTATGAAAACTTTTTTAACACATTTTGTTGTGAATTTAAAAATATCTTTGTTCCAAAAACCATATCAGTCAATGGTAGATTAGCTTTTAGTGAATGGGCCACACCAGGTATTTACAAAAGCAGAATAAAACTTTATGAACTTTACAATGAGCGTTCATTAAACACTAGTAATCAATTTAAATTGTATGTAAAAACTTATTCCAAAGTATTTAAAAAAGTTTGTAAATTTGCAAAGTCCAATTATTTAAGCTCTAAAATAAAAAATAGTAGTGACAAAATTAAAACGACATGGAACATTACTAATAATGAAACCGGCAAAGTAAAAACTAATAACAACAATTTTTGTTTAAATATTGAAAATAAGAAAGTTACAGTAGATATTGAGGTAGCTACAGAATTTGAAAAATTCTTTACTGGCATTCCAGTTTCAATCACAAAATCTTTGGATTCCTCCCCCACTGTAGCCGAATCTATTCTAAAAGATCATGTTAAAACTTGTGATGATAAATTTAAATTTGCCCATATTTGTGCAAATGATTTCGTAAAGTCATTTAAAACGCTGAATAAAAAGAAAACCGTGGATCTGTGGGGCAACTCTGTAGATGTTTCCCAATCTGTAATAGAAACAATAGCTCCAATACTTGCTAGTATTTTTAATGATTGCATTGACTGTGGTGTGTTTCCTGATCTAATGAAACTGAGTAAAATTATTCCATTACACAAATCTGGTAGCACATCAGACCCCAATAATTTTAGACCTATCTCTGTGCTACCTACTTTTAGCAAAATCTTTGAAAAAATAATGTTGGAACAAATGCAAAGCTTTTTTAACAGAAATAATCTTCTACACTGTAAACAATTTGGTTTTAGAAAGGGTCGCTCAACAACTGATGCTGGTGTTGAGTTAATACAAAATATATATGAGGCCTGGTAGGACTCACATGATGCGCTGGGCGTTTTTTGTGAGTTGTCCAAGGCGTTTGATTGCGTTCATCATGACACCCTGATCAGGAAATTACACTACTATGGATTTCGCGACACTGTTCTGGATCTACTCGTCTCCTATTTGACTGAGAGGATTCAGAAAGTAGATGTCAACGGGGAGAGGTCCCAGGGCGCCTCGGTTAAAATGGGAGTTCCGCAGGGTTCAATTCTTGGTCCTTTTCTATTTTTAATATATATAAATGACTTGCCTGCTTTTGTACAAGACAGACATGAGATCGTATTATTTGCAGATGATACTTCACTTATGTTTAAAATTAAAAGACGATTGCAAATTTATGACGATGTAAATAGTTCTATCTCAAGAATAGTTTACTGGTTTAATGCGAATAACTTGTGTCTCAATGAAGGGAAAACTAAATGTATAAAATTTGTTTTACCCAATGTTAAAGAGGTTTACACCACTGTTAACATAAAGCATAAAAATGTGGACCTTGTGGATACCGTAGTATTTCTTGGTATTACTTTAGATTCAAAGCTTCAGTGGGGCCCACATATTGATAAATTGTCGAAGAGACTTAGTTCTGCAGCCTACGCTGTATGGAAAATACGTCAGCTGACTGATGTTGATACAGCAAGACTTGTATACTTTGCCTATTTTCATAGTGTGATGTCGTATGGCATTTTGCTGTGGGGAAATGCTGCCGACATTCAGACTGTTTTTGTGCTGCAAAAAAGGGCTATTCGTGCTATTTATAACCTTAAAATAAGAGACTCTTTGAGAGAAAAATTTAAAGAAATTGGTATTATGACCGTCGCGTCGCAATATATTTACGAGAATATAGTATATGTTCATAAAAATATACATTCGTTTTGTAAAAACAGTGATATTCATTCAGTAAATACTAGGCAAAAGAATATGTTAGCGTTACCAAATACTCGGCTTAAAAAAAAATAATTCTTTCAAAGGCCTTTGTGTACGTTTCTACAATAAAATTCCAAATAATATTAAAGTACTTAACTTGAATAAATTTAAAGTCACTATCAAGGGCGCACTTATGAAAAAAGCATATTATAAAGTGTCTGATTATATGACAGATAAAACTGCTTGGGATTGACAAAAAATGTGATAATTGACGTTCAAAGGGTGTTAACACTTTGTGATAATAGGATAAATTTCATTCGAGTAACTGTTCCACTCACTCCGACAGGCATTTCTATATTATTAAAAAAAATGTTTGTGAAATATAATATTGTAATGTTGGCATTTTAAAAGAGGAGACAAAAAAAATACAAGACCTTCCGAGTTTCTTGCCTGTTCTTCTCGAGAAGGCTCTCCCAATTTCCGAACAGGTGTAGAGTCAATTTTTTTTTTCATTTGACTTGTATTTGCACACATCTTAATAATGGTTGGGGTGTGTGTACATACAAGGTTTAAATAATTTAGTTAATTAGATTCTTGGTTGAAGATTTTTATGTTTTTTTTGACGTCAATAAGTGCCTGTAAAGGTCTATATTGAATAAAGATTTTTGAGTTGAGTTTGAGTTGAGTTGAGTGGTTGTTGAAGATTTGTATGGAACAGCTAATACTTTCTGAATTAATTTTTTCATTTTTTCTAAAGGTTCGGTCAAGTTTTGGCCGGAACCGAAACTGTGACCGAAACTAGGGTTTCCCTGTTGTTTGTAAAAAAGCATTAATAATACTCTGTTTTATCAGATTCAACAATAATCTGTGCCGTGCTCTATTTATAAATTAAATATATGATGCACAGTGACGCGGGTCATCTAGCTTCGTGATTAGATCAAAGCTGTTAACTGTGGCGTCGACAAAGGCATCCCGGAACCTCCCATCCCAGCATGGCTGCGAATGCCAGTTATGAATAAATAAACAATCGTTTTGTGCGTTCAAATACTCCCTTGTTGTTAGGAGGATTGGGTAATATCTCATCGCTTTCGGGGCTTACGTTTGCACGTGCAAACGCCTTTCGTATTATGTTCGCAACCGTGTAGCTTTTGGAGCAGCTGAGATATACAGTTGAATATATAGATTAGTTCAGCAATTCTAAAAGAGGAAAACTCTACTGCTTCCCTTAATGTGCTACTTTCCCGTTTCTGAACAATTTCGATTTACTGTACCGCCACTAATCTATACTAATATTATAAAGAGGAAAGATTTGATTGTTTGTTTGTTTTTATTGAATAGGCTTCGAAACTACTAAACCAATTTTGATGAAAGTTGGTATAGGGATAGTTCGAGACCAGGGGAAACACATAGGGCAATTTTCCTCCGGAAAAAATCGGACGGAAAAAGATTTCCTACGGGAAAAGCTAGTTATAATGCAAGCAAAGTTGCACACGGTCAGCTAGTATATAATATACTGGGTATAAGTGACGGTGTCCCTTTTCATTTACCAGTTAGTTAATTCAGACTAATGTTAATATTTGTTGACCGACGTTTATTTTTCCCGTAAAAGCGAAAAAGAAATGAGTTTTCATTTTAAACTTTTATTCATGTTACGCAATGTATGGCTCGCCGGCATCATTTTTGTTTCGCTCACACCGGTGCGTTGACGTTCGATGACCCAAACAGCTGATTTCACGCGCAGTATGATGGAAATGTTATATACGATTTACATTGCGAAGTTTGTTTTTTGACAGAATATGATTTGTAAACGTTAACTAATTTATATTACACCAGAAAATTTAGAAAAAAATTATAAAAAATTCGAAAAAAATTATGAATTTTCCGGGAGGAAATTTCACTGATTTTCAAATTAGGATCATGGTCTGAACTCACTGTTAAAAGAAATGGGACACCGTCACTTATACCCTGTATATTGTTTTAAAATTCATATTTAATATTGTTAAATATTTTATCTGAGTAAACATTCTGAAAGGTAGAAATATGATTAATATTTTAAAAAAGCTGTGAATCAGAAAATACAATTTTAAATGACATAAAAGTTTTACCAATAGACGTGCACTTTTATTGTCTAAAAAATAGCAAAATTACATTTTTGAATTTGTTCAGTTCAATCGATTAAACGTGTAAAAAGTAATGTTTCAGTTCGGTCACAGCGCGTAAGCTATGCAATTATATACATATACCTACATGTAACAAAAAGGAGAAGTTCCCATCTATAGACGCACGCACAGCCGTAACCGCTAATGGTCGAAACGTGAAATTTGGACAGTTGTTTTAATAAAAAAAAAAAATTATTGCTGAAAGTTGGCAAACAAGCAAACTGCCCACCTGATGGTAAGTGGTAACAGTCACCTATAATAAATGTGGTTCTTGTGAGATTCGCAGCAAAACTGCAACCCCCACAAGAACCACAGTGTACGTTGCCAACTTGTGACACAAGATGTAAAGTCACAGTACCCAGTAATTTCACTGCCATATCTTACCCTTCAAACCGGAACACAGCAATGCAAGCACTGCTGCTTTGCGGCAGAAATAGGTAAGACGGAGGTACCTAAGCAGACGACCCTGGTACAGAGTCTCCCTCCAGTAAAATGAGCCCGCGGGCTCAGTTGACCGCTACTGTTTATATTGGGGGCGACTCGAACCACTCGGTCAACTCAGCTCGTGGGCTCATTTAACCACTGTCTACCGCTATGGGGTCAACTCAGCCCGCGGGCTCATTTAACCACTATCTACTGCTATAGGGTCAACGGTGAACTGGTGTCAACTAAGCCCGCGGGCTGAGTAGACCCCTTGGCAAATTAATGGGCCGAGTCGCCCCCGACAAAATGAAAGGTGTCAATTGAGCCCGCGGGATGAGTCGTGTGTGGGATCAGTTGCCCACGAAGATTTCGGGAGTCTTGAGAAAAATTGGGAGTCTTCGACGGATGTAAAGGTCAGAAACAGGCATTTTAACCGACTTCCATAAGGTGGAGGTTCTCAGTTCGACGCGTATGTTTTTGTGCTTCTTTTTGTATTCGAAAATTAAGCGTAAATCGTTTAATCGTAATTGACTATTAATTGTTCGCAAACTCTTTTTCTATTCGACTCCCAAAATGGTTTCATCGTCACCAAGTCAAGATCTGGTGAAGGTATTCCATCTTAATCGAACGAAGCCCCTTAATTTCATAGGCACGTATAACATCTTTCATTGTTTTTCTGAAGCTTTTCAGGTATTTTTCTTTTGAGGTATTAAGGATTCAGGATCAATTATTATAATAACTTCCAACATTCCAACGACGGCACATCTAATTAATTAATTATCTGAATTAATATGATAAATGTATACATAATTTAAGCAAATAAATATTATGATTATGATGGCTACTTTAAAGTCTTCGAACACTGTCATTAGACACTGTTTTATTTAATGTTTTAATAGACTCAAAAAACAGATTGAAGTTTAATTATCGACATTAGGTTTTAACAAAATGAAACGGCTATTAATAAAACAAACTTTACGGCAAAGGGTTGATGAACATCGTGTCTTTTCATTAAATCTTCGTTAACCTTAATTTGCTTTTAAAGATAATTAGGGACATAATAAGTGAGCCTTCAATACTTCCTGTTATTGATTTTTCTGGAATTATCTCTCCCTCGTTAACGATAAAAACGATATCTTGTGTATATAAGGGACAATTTATAACCGGCACTCCAATTCTACTAATAAACCACAGCTGAAGACAAGATAAAACAAGAGATGGCATAACAAGATGAAATCGTTGACGTTACGCTTGCGTAAATCACTCACTTACTTACGTTGTGGTCTCAACCCCGATGGGTGACCAAAAACAATATCTAGCTGCCCTATGCTTAATTTTCTTGTTAAATAGGTTTGAGTCTAAGAGCACATATCGACAAACGACACTGTCAATGGTAGAGATTATTTCAGTCGTTAATGGGGCTGTTCCCCGCGGTCCCACTACTTTGAGCCACTGGTGACCACGAGGTAATGTGGTCCAGCGTGGTCCCACAAGCCCATGAGAAACAAAGAATGTCCTTTATCGTTCTTCGTAGTTCCATTCATATGGTCCTCTATTCCTTATAGCCAAACTGATTTGCAAAACCTATTTACTAAAACTTACGGCCAATTTTACCAACTAGCTTAGGACAATTTGTAGTATGCTGTCCCTTCTTGTCTATAATGAAAAGAGTGTGACAGCATGCCACTTAACTTAAGATTGTCTTAAGCTAAGACAAGGTTAGTGCAATTGACCATTTCACAGTTCTAAAATTCATATCTATATGATATTGTTCAGCGTATAATTTAAATATTCTTAAAGATTAGTTCTTATTCTTATTAATATTTTTGGTAGAAAAAAAATCAAATTCACTCTTTCAAACAATCTATTCAACAATCGGAAATATAATAATACGTCATAAAAGTTTGACCAATAGACGTGCATTTTTAATTTTTCAATCATCTTTTCCAAAAGTCGATTAAAATATAGTAAAAGGTAAGATTTTCATTCGATCACAGCGCGTAAGCGACATTAGAAGCTATGCAATTATCAACTATAATTTTTAGTAACATCAGCTGGGGTTGGCTGGAAGAAATCTCTTTCAGAGATAAGTCCGCCTTTGGACAGACTATTGTCTTCCGTGTGCTATGTTTGTATTTCTTTGTTTTCAATAAAGAGTTTATATAATATTACTTTGCAATGAAGCATCCGCCGTGCGCGAGTAGATTTCTTGAGAAATCTTCTGAGCCTTAAAATCCAACTAAAATAAATTAACTTTACAGTAGGGTTACTCTTGAACCAAATCCAATCGATCGGCATTGAGATTGTGATTTTTCGTACGCTTATTTAGCAACACTAGCGACAAATTGGATCCGTATTTTGAGAAAATTAGATAGCACCGAGTTTGGTTCACTCAAAATCACCACAATATGGTTCCAATTTTGTGCCAATGTGGAAAATCAAGCGTACAAAAATCACAATCTCAATCACAATCTCAATGTCGATCGATTGGAAATGGTTCAAGGATGGAAGGGTTACTTTTTTATCACTCCGGATAATTTAAGGGACGCTTCAGGACACACTAAAAAATAACTCACCTATTTCATTTTATATTGATTTTCTAAAATATCCAAAAAAATCTGCACTAGTTAAGTGCAGTATTTTTTATTTTATTTTTGTTTTTTTTTTATAAAATAATGGATGTGTCCTAAAGCGTCCTTTAAATTATCCGGGGTGATAAAAAAGTAAATGTCTTGTCCAACTTCCCCATCATATCTAAAGTCACAGTTCTCTTTTCGGTCCACTTCTTCGTGTCGTATTTTACGATCGAATTTTAATTTAACTCTTGACATTCCACCCCACAGTACTGATTTTCTTTCATACTCTTTTCCCGCATATGCCGTTCGGCTATGGAACTCTCTCCCTGAGAGTATTAAGAGAGCTCGTACACTGGAGTCCTTTAAGAATCAAGTTCGAAATCACTTCCTATCCTTAAATCTTTAGCTAAATCACTCCTTCGTTGTCCATATTTAGCTACTACTGCACCCATCCCCGATTTGAATTCCCTTTCTGTATTTCCCTGATCCAAGATTGCCTGGAAGAGATTGCTTTTTAGCAATAAGGCCGCCTGTGTTGTACATTTGTGTTGATTTAAAAATTTTCTGTTTCTATATTTTTGTGTGCAATAAAGTAAGTATTTATTTATTTCATTTTATTTAAATGTGTATATCTACGGCTCTTCGCGTTAGAAAACTTGAAACAAAATTGAGCTCCACCTAGTCTGGGCAGCGTGATGCAGTAGGACAATTCATCCGTCTAAGGAGAAACTGTTGTTGATATTTTTAATACTGGCCACTTAGAAGTTTTCAAATGTACAGTTTAACGAAACACCGAAATAATATTAAAGGGTAAAATATCCATCAGATGTGGAGATACTGTAGGGAAAATATTGGGGCTAATCAAGCTACTTTTTTATACAAAGTGAATAAACCATTTTTGATCATAAGTGTCGAAAGCCCTACATCAGCGTACCTTGTCTCTTCGTTCAGTGTTTACCTTTCTTTTATGTGAATTCCATAGTCAGCTGGACTAGGGTTGTCACCTGAAAGTTTTTGCTGTCAGTTTAAAGTCGATTAACTTGGAAAGTATTAGTTTTCGAGATCCAAGACGAGCTCCTGAGGTCCATCAAATATCTTTTTTCTTTTCTATATAATCTGTAATATGTTTACTGGTTTCTTGAAAGTTGGTTAAGTCAAATCGTTTCCGTTCCCATACATTTTGACAAAACTTAACAGGTTTTAACCACTTCCGTGGTCTAATGGCTGAGACCACCGGTTGTTGATTGGGTGATCCGGGGTTCGATTCCCCACGGGGGCATAAGCTTTTCTATGTCTATGTAAAAAAGATGCCAAATTATAATGGAACGGTAATGATTTGGTTTTGGAAAGATCTTATCTTATCTTATCTTATAATGGGGGGGGCTCCCAGGGGGCCCTGCACTTCAACCCTTAAGGATCCTTTGTACTTCCCCAATTTCTACATTCATTGATTGCTATCACCATTTATGGACCAATTGAGTTCACTCATGAGTCTCACAATTGGTCCAGAGGGGATAGCCAAACCCGAAGACTTCAGTCTTCGGGTTTGGGATATCCGATCCCGAAGAGACTCATTCTCCTACGAGAAAGGGAATCGCAGTGGCACAACCTGTGTTCCATGCTTTCCTCTCCCTCATTGCAGGCCCTACAGGTCTCTGTGTTGCTCAGACCCATTTTGGAAAAATAATAATAGTATTATTGTTTCGATCGATATTAGTGCGATCTGTGCGATTGCCCTCCTGAACTAAATGCTTTCTATTCTATTCTATTCGCTATCTTTCTATTCTATTTTCTCAAAAATATCATTTTATTTTATATTATATATTATATTACTCCAAAAGATTATAAATAATTATATTTTATTAACGCTTTTATCCAAGAAACTCTACATTTTACAGAGACACGTGGCCAGCAGTGGGTCAAACGTATAAGGGTTGAGTTTTGTCTTTTTCCCCTTTATGATCAAAAATCTGACTTTTATCATAAGCCTGCACATTCTTATGTCAGATCTAGTGTTGAGTTTTCGTTAATAACTTGACGATGTCAACAATTCAAGCAATAGATATTGATTTCTTTTCAATTTTTTAATCGGAAACATACGCACTTATAGGACGTTCACAGCACAAAACAGTACTTTTATCTCAGTAACATACAAAGTCACAATCTAATATAAATGGCAATAAAATGTTTATTGCGCAGGAATCTTCATTCACACCGTGACTTTTACGAGAAATTCACGTAAAACATTCCACCATTTTATTGTATTTTGTTTGGTAAACCGCTCACACTTCAATAGTATTGCTTGCTTATACTTGTGTCTAATTCTGTGTGTGTGTGTAAAGTGTTCATTATTCAATAGTTTTGCCTAGTTGTAAAGACATGTTTTATAAGATCATCCGTGAAAGAATGTGTCGATAGTTTGAGTTGTCGTAGTATTATTGTTTTATGATGTATAATTGATGTTTGATTACAGCGGAAAAACAGGCCATTTTTTTTGGGTTTTGAAGGTTTTAAGTCTCTTTTAATTAATGAACTAAAGAAAAAGAGGAATTCGTAGGAACATGCTAATTTTTTTGGAAATAAAAACTGCCCTATTGCCACTATTCAGGGAGGAAACAGGGGCTGTTTGTTTGGAGAACAGGCCCTTACAATTTCCTCTTGACCGATCACCGCAAGGCGCTTGTTTGTGCAAAAATTAGCTGTAGAACGTCGATGGCGCCACATTATGAGGACGAACGTGCAGCGGATAGTAAGAAGGTGACCGTTATTTCCAGCGACCACAATAAGTCATCGCTATTTTCGTACTCCACTAACCTACTGCGATTTTGGTTGGACTCCTTAAGGCGACATTTCCCAGGAAATCTACTCACTAGTGTAGGGCGAATGGTTTATTGCAAGGTAATGTAGTTGATAATTCCATAGCTTCTAATGTTGCTTACGCGCCGTGACCGAACTAAAACGTTACTTTTTACACGTTTCAATCGTTTTATGGAAAACTGAGGCACAAAATAAAAAAATGTATTTTTCCAATTTTCTAGACAATAAAAATGCACGTCGATTGGTAAAACGTTTGTCATTTATTTATTATTGTGTTATCTGATTCACCGCTGTTTTCAAATATTGAACAGAGTGTGAATCTTTGGATTTTTTTATCGAGTGAAATAGTAATAATCATGTTTCTTTCTTTGAGAATGTTTTGATAATATGTTCAACAATATCATATATGAGTTTGAGAACTGTACAGTCAGCAACATGTCAAGCTTTACATTTTCATTTGATTGTAAACGAAAGTCGTCGGCTATTACTGGCGACATAAGAGCGGTCTCGAAGTCAACATGTAAAGTCTGGCGTGTTGCTGTGTATACATCGACTGTTTACGCTCGAGGAAGAGCGAGTGGCAACACTGCATATAGTCTGTGCATGTGAGGGCCTGTGGCGGCCGGCCGCATGTGACATGTCAATCGAGTCGAATTTTTATAATGACATTGAAATAGGTTACCGGGCGGCGCGTTTTCGAGAAAATCTATAATTGATTGTTTTTGCGCGGCGCACCTAATATAGGGGTTGCGAAAGTCCGCTTGTGAGTGTTTGCCAAAAGTTTTATCGTCGCGAATATCGCGAGTCAAAATTCAAAATTCAAAATTCAAAAATCTTTATTCAACATAGGCCTTTACAGACACTTATTGACGTCAAAACAAAGCAAAACAATCTAATTTAATGAAATCATATTAACCTTGTATGTGCATACATCCTGAATATACTCAAGATGTCTGCAAATACAAGTAGGAATGAAAAAAAAAAAAAGTTGACTCTACACCTGTTCGGAAATTGGGAGTGATCGATCCGTTAATTGTGTGAGCCGTGGTGGCCTAATAGGCCTATGTAGTGATCCGGTCGTGGTTCGGTGGATTGACAGCAGCCCTTCAGGAGCCGCGACTTTCTTCGAGCTAGCTCAGGAAGTCCACCGGCTACATAGGGAGACCGGACCGGATTAAAGGTAAATAATATACCATTGTTTTCGTTTTTTAATGAGCATATTAATCGGCGAATCACCGACTTGGTGGCGTCGACTTTAGGCGCCATCATCGACATTGTTAGAAAACGGAAAAGTCGCGCCTTAAAAACGACTCGCGTGGAGAGGGTTGTGTGTACGTTGATCATTTTATAGGTTTTACTGTAGAAATTTAAGTCTGAAAGAAAGAAATTTAAGTCTCAACTAGTCCCGAGCACTCGAGACAATTCATGCGACTCTTTTGCGAAAAATAGAGGAGCATATTATATTATCCAGTGTTTCGATTGGTACAGCTGTGATTACCGCTCGTAAAAAGAACTCAAACATTGGTGCGCAAGTCCAACTCGAACTTGGCCGGTTTTTTTGTACAGCTAAAGTTGGAAAACAAGCAGACTACCTGATGGTGAGTGGCTCCAGTTTAGTACATGTGGTTCCTGTAAGACTTGCAAATCGACAACTTCCACAAGCACGCCAATGTACGTTGCCAGCTTGTGACATATGATGTCAAGTCACAGTACACAGTATTTTTAACCGACTTCAAAAAAGGAGGAAGTTATCAATTCGGTTGTACTTTTTTTTGTTTTTTTTTATGTTTGTTGCCTCATAACTCCGTCATTTTTAAACCGATTTCCAAAATTCTTTCTGATAGAGTATACTACAAGGGTGGTCCCATGGTCACCAAAGTCAGGATCGGATGATGGGATCCCATAATCGAGGAAAACACTAATTTTGGTTTCTTTCACTAAAAAGTTAAAAATAAATTTTTTTTTACAAAAAATAGAACCGACTTCGAAAACACTGAAAACTTAAAAATAATCTTCTTCTATATTGAAGTCGGTGACAAATTTTAAACACTTTCTAGGAGATCATCCTTTGGCCAGTTTGGCGCCGACTTTAATATAGAAGAAGATTATTTTAAAGTTTTCAGTGTTTTTGAAGTCGGTTCTATTTTTTGTAAAAAAAAATTTACTGCCTGTGTTAACCTTCAAACCGGAACAGCAATGCAAGCACCGCTGCTTGGAGACAGAAATGGGTAGAGGTATCCACGCAGATGACTATGGTTCAGAGTCACCCCTTCTTCAAGCCTGTGACTGAGAGCCAGCCCCCCTAGCACGTCCTCCAAAACACGATATGATAAAGCGGTTTATCGCGGTGAACTATCAAAATACGATAGGGTTTCGTCGTATTTTGACAGTTCACCGCGATAAATCGCTTTATCATATCGTGATTTGATGGACGTGCTACGGGGGCTGTTATATGAATTGAAGTGAAGATATCCAATACGTGTATCTGATGCATTAACCTAGGCCTGTTACTAAGACCATAAAGTTGAACCAATGTCACTATGGGGCCAACTCTAAAATCCGGCAAAAAACATCTACCATTTGAATTTCGGTCTAGTAGGCTCTTTTCTATAAAGTAACCTGCTTTTTAGCGGCTGTTTTTTTTTTTCGCGATTTTAGTATTGGTCTCATAGTGAAAGTTACTCGTTTGATGGGCTGAATAATAAGCCCAACTTAATGCTTATCCTTAGGAACACGATGTATATACAATGAAAAGACCATCAGCATAAATCTTACACAACTATTGGGGGAAAATTGCGGTGATTCTGCACAGGACATCTTGAATTAGTGCGGCGCCTGAAACTTCCATTAATGTATCACTTTTAATATCAGTGCTCCCGCCGAAATTGGGGGAGACGAGCGGAACTTGTTATTAGCCAAGTTTCGTCGGCCCTCGGAGGCGATAAATGAAAATTGTCATAGGTCATATTGCATTTTATTTGCTCGGCTGTAGAAAATTAGATAAAACATGGGTTACCTACTGAAATTTTGAAATTAGTTCACTAATTACGGATCATTTTTCAGAAGATTTCTATGAAAAGCGCTCTGGATGGAAACATCATATGATGTGATATTGTATAACTTCTTAAAATTAATATTCTTTGAAATATAATAGAGCTATTATTGCGAACAATACAAAAGAGGCCCTTTAACTTACGGGGTACCTTACAACTTCCCTGTCGGTAGGTCTAATGGATTTTTTTTGTTTGGCGAGTTTTAATGAGAGAACAAAGGGAGTCGTCCTTCGACATTAAATTAAATTGTTTGACAAAATCAGCTTTTCATAAATGACCAGGCTTCAATGAGGTAAAAAGTAATCGCTTAAGAAAAATTGAAGGTATTTAATGTTAGTAAAGCAATCCTTTGAATGAGATGAGAGAACTGATGGTTAACTGCAAACGAAAATCAACCACATTGCGTTACATTAAGATTAGGTTATGAATTTGATTTACTATGCGGAATTATATGCCATTGCCTTTATCTTCGTTATTTGAACAAATCTGCGTGGAATGAGATTCGGAGGTGCTTACCAACTTTTCCAATAACTTTTGCGGGGAAATTATGCGGAGAGAGATTAGGAAACGATAATCTTATGGAGTAGTCAAGTGCTTTAGACTTAAAGTACTAACACTGGTTAAATGGAAACGTTTTTAGCAAAAAACGTTTTTTTATATTTTATTTAGAGTCAGTAAAGGATTCGGTCATTTCATTATATCAGACATAGATAATTATGAAATATGACCCGGAGGAGAAAAAAAATTATTCTTTAAAACAGACGATTTTCTTAATTTTAACACTTATGGGCAGAGTAATTTCTGTAAGCTTCATATTTTACACATATTTTTTGTATGTATAACAGCCTGTTATTACGTTGTGACGTACAGGAATTTCTTTAGTAAAATAATATTTGCCTTTTGATGCTTGTTGGCTGGAGTTGATTGAGTTTAATCCATTAAAGTTTATTGCCATGTCAAAGATACGGCCCGCGGGACGCTT
Source organism: Schoenobius gigantellus (assembly GCA_963935595.1). Lineage (NCBI taxonomy): Eukaryota > Metazoa > Arthropoda > Insecta > Lepidoptera > Crambidae > Schoenobius > Schoenobius gigantellus. Next base: position 3,636,092 of record OZ012555.1, on the reverse strand, counting down.
TTGACCTTCAAATCGAATCAATTCCTTCAATACAACCCACAATCCCTTTCCCCAATTCCATTTCAGTATGCGTTTTAAATTTTTATGAAATGTCCTTATGAAAATTCAGATCGACACCCCGGTTTAAACAATGTATTAAGATGATTAAACAATGTATCGAGATTAGGAAGCTAGTGTTGAAAGATAGCAAAGGTTGGATTTCATTAGCAACTTTAATGTTTCGGCCATGTTTTACTTCCTTTTGTTAATTGTGAATGAATTGGACTCGAACTAACCCTGATAGAACGTTAGGAATAATTGGAATTAAATGTGGAGTTAATAGTGTATGTTTTTTTTTCACGTCATTTTCTGTTTGAAACGTTCAAAAGCATACAATGGCCTTTTAAATTACTTCGTCCAATAAAAAAAAACAAAACTTTTGAAAATATCCTTTTTTTTATTTACCTCGTACGTCTTAAAAACTAAATTTAACTAAAATTACACCTAGATCAGTCACTTTTGGTCCACGCTAGCATTCAGAATATCACTTAAACTTTTCCGTGGCACTTGAATCATCTGAAGCAGCCTTCATAAAAATAATATGACTATTCGATGCAAGAGTTTCATGTTTAAAAAATCACAATGTCTTTCATAAACGTCACTGCCTTATGACTCAACACAGTCTTTTCTTTCTAAATTCGGTTTGCTGATATTAACATGAATAGTTATGGCTTCGTCATTATCGGACTTCATGATAACATCGTTCCACTGTACCTCAGCTTTCTTGCCATAAGCCTCATTCTCTATTAGAATAGCCGATTTAGTCGTTAAAGCTTTACTTTGGAATTCGATCACAGCACAGTATTCACTCTTTTTAGATTCCGACTTAGCGTCTGCTACGTATCCTAGCTTCCTCCTCATCACTTCGACTTTAACGTGGTAGTTGTAGATGCAGACTTTGATGACAAAGGCGCTCTTTTGATAAAGCAACACTATTTTGTATTTGGTCCTACAGCAGGCGGTCTTCTTGAGTTTTGTCTGGAAGTTTTCTATGAGGATTTTGATCTTTTGTGAGTAGACTGCGATGATGTTGTGGTTCGCTTGTAGATGAGCCGACAGTTCCTCGAATGGAATAGAGCAGCAGTTGGCTACTATAGGGCATATCATAGTGTCGTATTTGCAATCTTCTTCGTGCTTCACTCTGGTTGTAGCTGTCAGCAATTCTGTGCAGCCGCGTCTGTAAATAAAGAAATAAAGTTTTGACAACAAACATTTCAAAACTGTATTTTAATATTAGCTATTAAGAGAGTTGAACGTCTGTCGAGCCTCTATATTTGGTAGTGTTAAATGTTTAGTATGCAAGGCCATAGATGACGACGTTTAATATTATTAGGATGTAACGCCTAACAAACAATAGGAAGCCTTCAGACGCCCAGCCTTCGAATTGTTTATTTGTTATTTATATTGTGTTTGAAATCATAATGAGATTTTAAGCTGAGACTTTTGGAGGAGTGTATTCCTCAGTGTTATTTTTTTAATATCAATCCATTGAAATGAACAAGGTGCAATAGACAGCATATAAATCACCTGATTGTGTGATCATGATAAAGGAACAAAGAATTGGAGTCAAAAATGTAAGGTTCAAGAAATGTCAACATTTGGTGTTTGGTGTATTCCTATGCATAGAACATAGCTGATTTATTCCTGAAACAGTAACGAAGGACACACGCAAATGGAATATCAAATAGATAGCGATTTTTGTTTGAGAAAGTTTGTACGATTCATAATCAAAATTAGATATTGTTCTACGCATACATAGTTCAATAATGTGCTAAAATATAATGCGCTCAACGTAAACGTGATATGAATACGGATGTTTTTATGAATTAATATTCCGTCTTTAACCAAAAAATTGACAAAATGGCCTGTGTTCTTTTTCAAATACATGAATGATACATATAATAAAAGTTTTACACAGAAATTAAGAAATAATTATTACACAATCATTTGCTTTTTCAAAATAATTAGTAATCTTATTACAGATAGTAGTCTTTAGGTAAGTACTAAAATTCATTGATAAATAAACTATACTCGTATATATTAAACGTTCATTTGAACTGTATCAGTAAAACGGAGGAGGAAGCAATGATGGTGTGTGCGTTGCAAATACAGAGACAAAGAAACATTGCAACAACCAATTGCTAAAGACATTACAAACACTTCGGGTAATCCTTCAATGTTTGCTATAGAGAATACCTATTGTCCATTGTGATTGTCGAACTTAAAATTTGTGGTTGCATTACGATGCTGATCAGTACGCGTGGCCTATTTTGATCACGTATTAATTTAATTGTCTATATACTTCCTCTTCGTCGCAAGATTTAAATTCATTATGGGCGCGCTCTAGATCGAATGAATGAACGTTTATACGTGCTCGAGCGTTGTGGGCACGTTTGAATTTGCGGAGCCACGAAAATTTAACTGTATCAATATGCTAATAGGAGATATTATGCCACACACGTCAATAGCTTTAATAGGTCGTCATATCGCTCTTAATGATATAAGTGTTTATATTATTCAAAGGTTTGAAGTAATTCATTGCGTTGAGCGCTCTGTCGATGATATTAATGTTGACTAACGAAAATAATTTAATTGAAGTTAATGCAAGAATAGGCTAGATGAGTAAAAAATTTTTTTTGCTCATATAATAAACAGAAAGAAAAAATCGGTTATAAGGTATTATAGATTTTTCTTCATCTCTTTCTAGCAAAACGGCAATTAACAAGGAGTTTATATGGCCGTACTCAACAATGACGTCACTGTTGATGTTGGATCTCTCTGTCTAATCGCCTTCAAAAAACAACTCAAAATGCTTTTATCTAATGTATTTCTAAGCCGATTTTAATTCTAATTTCACAGGACTGCATCTTTTTTCATGGTATTTTGTTATTTAATGACGAGACGTAAAAATTAGAATTCAGTCATCATCCCAATTCGAAATGATTTACTGGATTATTTGTATGTACAAATAAGATATATACTAAATTTATTTTGGTTTGCAACATTTGCAACTGTAGCTTTGTATTTTGGGGTATTCGCAACTGGAGGAGTTTACGAAAACTGTCATTTGAAAGGATTTTTCGTTCGTTCTTATACAACAAACCCTACAATTAACTACATTTTTATAGGTTTTATAACGGTGGGTGAAATTTTCATTGTTTGGATGTTACTATCAATTCTGCAATTCTGAGATTGTTTAGTCACCTAGCATCATTTTACGGGATAGGGGGCAAACGAGCAAACGTATCACCTGATGGTAAGTGATTGCCGTCGCCCATGGACATCCGCAACCCTAGAGGAGTTACAAGTGCGTTGCCGGCCTTTAATGTAGGATAACGTTTTAAATACGCTCTTTTCTTGAAAGTTTGAAGGTCTGATCGGTTCGGAAATACCGCAGGCGACAATTCATTCCAAAGTTTGATTGTGCGACGTAAGAAACTTCGAGAGAAACGCACAGTTGTGGGTTGCCAACTATCTAAGTGATGGGCAATGGGCATGGATTTTTTGTCGCGTGGAACGATGGCGGATAGAGGCGGCAGGTCCGAACAATTTCCTCGGAGCATTCCCCATAATAAATGCGATAGAAGATGCATAGTGAGGCGACATTTCTACGCTTTGTTTATGAAAAGACAGCTCTGTCGTTGCTTTCTGCTTTAAGAAATCTCGAGCCTGGTTTTTATTATTGTCACTCACCAACAGATGGATAAAATTTAAGAATTTCTCCGAGGTAAATCAACATTAATTTCGTAAAGGGGAGAGAGTGTGTGTGTGAGGGAGAGACAGAAACCAAAAGTTTACCTGTAATTCCGACATGGCAGCATTAGTTCATTGACGAGCCTCTGCAGAGCAAGGCAGGGAGCGGCAGGGGTGCGGAGGCTGCCTCTGCACCACGCGCACCTGGTTATGCGTCTGGAGCAGCGAGCGCACCAAACTCCGCCGCACCATGGGCACACACAGGGTCCACAGCACTGAGGAGAAAGAACCATCCATTAGTTTTCTTGACCATTTTTATACAATTAATGTCCTCCTAACCGATATTCGGTCACGGCGGACAATCTCAACAGAGACTAGCCATCTGCGCAGGAGATATTATAGTGCACAAGTGACTGCGCAAACGCAAGTGTACTCTCTGTTCCTTCACTCGCCTAGTCCGATGGAACGGTAAGCCGACACGACCGGGGCGAGGTCAGGCGCAGGACCCAAGCACGTAGGAGCTTAAGATGTTTCACATTTTATACAACTCAGTTGGCAAACAAGCGTACTGCCCACCTGATGGTAAATGGTTAGTTTTATTGACCTTTTTTATACAATTAATGTCCTCCTAACCGATATTCGGTCACGGCGGACAATCTCAACAGAGACTAGCCATCTGCGCAGGAGATATAGTGCACAAGTGACTGCGCAAACGCAAGTGCACTCACTCTCTGTTCCTTCACTCGCCTAGTCCGATGGGACGGTTAGACGACACGACCGGGGCGAGATCAGGCGCAGGACCCAAGCACGTAGGAGCTTAAGATGTTTCACATTTTATACAACTCAGTTGGCAAACAAGCGTACTGCCCACCTGATGGTAAATGGTAACAGTAACTTATAGTATATATGGCTCTTGTGAGATTCGCAGCAAATCTGCAACCCTCTGAAGAACCACCAACTTGTGACATAAGATATAAAATCACGATACCCAGTAATTTCATTGCCATATCTTACCTTTCAAACCGGAACTTTGTGGTAGAAATAGGTAAGACGGAGGTACCCAAGTGTTTCATTAACACGTTATCATTCTATTATCATTCATATTATACATATTCTAAGCCAACAAACACGTTCCACTGCATTGGGTACAATGAACGATTGATCATTTTTCCTGACCTCCTGACACTTTAATGTTACTAGGTGCACAGCAACAAGCATAACATTGGCGAGATATAACTATATTTTTATTTATTTATAGTTTACATGTACGTGTAAAGATGTGAGTAATATTAAATCTTAAGAGTATTCTAGTATTAAATAGAAACAAGGGCTGATTCTCATGCAAATGAAAAAAGTTCGAATTCAAACTTTTTTCGAATCCGCGAGAATCAGCCTCCTGTATGTACATGTACCCAGCAAGGAAGGGCACTGCAAGTTTATTTCTGATCTTTGATACAGAATTCAAGTTTGAACAACGTATTGTAAGACGGGATTTAGCTACAGATATACTGACGGAGTTCCTGAAAATTAACAATTGGATCAATAAAAACAAGTTTAACCTAGCTGCTTATAACTCAAAATATCAAGATAAAATGTTTGTGAAATATCAAGTTTTCGCTTCCCAATTATTTTAATGAGGCTGGATAATGTTATTACTATACCTTATACTTGAATTAAACATTAAAAAAAAATTGTAATGTACCTAATTTTAATTTATTAATGTTGCTCACACCCATTATTTTATGTTTTTTTCTTTTTATTATTTTTGAAATGTAAATGTTAAGTTTAACTTACCAATGTTGCTCTGCCCTTGCAGGGTTCATGTTTGAATCAACTTATATATAAGACATCAAAAATGTACAACATGACAGCAATCATATAAATAAATAAATAAATACCAAGGGGCAAAGCTGACCAGACCGTCCACTTGGGTAAGCCGTAGGACTTCGATCTACCCAGAGTTATTAAGTTTCCTCTTCCCAGTATTATTTGGCAAGAAGGATTTTTCGTCGCGTACAAAAATATCTATCTACGTATTTGCCACTATAATTCCATTCTGTTTGTTGTGACTATTATTTAAAATATCCAACAATTTCTCATTTTACTCATATCTAGTCTAGAACTGATATAACTGTATCGTTTTGTGAATTCCGACGATGTGATGATTACGTATGGTACGTATAAAATAGAAATAAAGGCGGAAGCCCATGTTCATCGATCACTCTTGTGGGTTGAGAGCACTTTACGGCACCGTCGTATGCTTATGGTCCTCTTATCAAGGAAACGAAACAGCATCAAGGTGAAGTGTTTGAAGACGGTGGAATTAGAAATACAAATTCATTTGCACTTATGAGAATTGTAGAAACAAAGCATGCATGTTGAGAGGAAAAGTTGTTAATGTTATAATTTAATTATACTTCTAACCTTAGACTTTTAGAAGTCACATCGAAATAATAAATTAAAAAACGGATAAAGGCGACGGCAAAGGAAGTTTCAAGGACAAAACAACAATATTTTATTGACGTTAATTCTAAAATGATAAATTACTAATACGAAATTGATGATGTTTGAGGAATCCAATTGTTTTGAATGGACTAATAATGAAGGCAGTATAATATTGACAGTTGTCAAGAGAATATTTTGTAAGAAAGTTATTGCATAGTTCAATTGTAACCAGAAAAGCAATTAAAATGAGACTACAGGGACGAGGTTAAGAGGGCAGCATATTAGAGACGATAAGGCTTTGGACAAACAAAGCTATTGTAGTGTAGTGTTTTTACTATAATCTTTTTCTAATCACAAGAATAAATAAATATTCAACAGTGTACCTACAATGATTCATGCTGTTTCGTTTTTTTAGAGATAAAAGCAGTGTGGAAAAATACCAGATCACAATCGTACTATTGACAAAAGAACGTTATCTAATTACCTGTCAAATAGTATTATTTTCAAGCTTACAATTATTAAAAAAGATCGATAGGGATAAAGGAAGTGTTACCTGCATGGGTTCCAAGCATATACTGCACTCGGTGAATTTGGATAAAACTTCATCGCAGTTCGGACATGCACATTGCGATGCGTGTGACTCTTCTGTTGATATCGCTGGAGCTGTCACTATAGGTAGTGGTTTATCTGTAAACAAAATAATTTTGAAATTCAATGACAATGACACAAAAGTAGCTTGTATACCTATATTTCTAGCGAACAAAGTAAGTTTCCGTAATTGGCTTGTGTACCTACATAACCTACATGAATAATTTCTTTTTTTTAAATAATGTTTGAACCGAATTTATACCGTGGAAACTGTGTTTATTTAAAATAAATAAATAAAAGCTAGATTCTGATTGAAAGTTTGGTAGTTATATTAACACTACAGCTAGCCGAGAGAAATAACCGATCAGTCCTGCAGCACTGCCGACAAATTCAGCGTAATATTCCGATCATTCCATTAAACACCAATCCCTCTACTTCATGACTAAGTAGGTAGCTATTTGATGTAACAAAACGTTAAAAACACAATACTATCGCTACTCAAGCATTTGCCGGCATTAAGTTTGTTACTAGTTTTTTGCTTAATTTTCATTCTCTTGTTAATTGCATCACTGTTTGAAAAGTCTATGATGATGACACTTGGGAGCGCTGAATGAAAATAGGTTTGATTTGGATTTTATGCGTAAGTAAACTGCGTGTCTAGTGGTCACTTCCTAGGTTAAATGTTCATACGTTCGTACAACAATTCGACGTATGTTGCAGTATTGTAACTTGTTACGTGTAACATGATATGTAACTAGTGACTTTATTTCTTGTTACACTTTTTTTACACCTATTTTTAAGGATCACAGTCGACTTAGGTACAGAGATTCCCTCTGGTAATTTTTCCAGTTCAATATCAACATAATACTAATGTGAAAACTCCAAAAACAAAAGAAATTTCCAAGCTTTGAATTAATTATGAATGAATTAATCTAGTAAAAGCCTCATTGCTTATGGAAAAATTCTGTATATGTGTAAGAAACTGTTCATCTTATAATATCGAGTACAAAGACTATATATGTTTTGAGTCTCGTTTTTTTTTTATAAAAAGAGCGATCTAAAAAGCTACCATCAGTTGGTTTTGCTAATTGCTTTTGATTAGTAAGTAATTCTGTTCTAGTATACTTATATAAATATTGAGAAACAAATTTAATTCTACGAGGAAAATAATTGATTACTATTTCAAATAACATCGATGCTAACCTTTAATATTTTAAGTTTTGACACTGTTAAATTTTTCTGGGTGAAATGGTGATGCGTCTCCCGAATCATGTGTCTAATTATTAAATTAGGTAATTTATTTAATCTTTGTTAGGGTTCCGTAGCCAAATGGCAAAAAACGGAACCCTTATAGATTCGTTATGTCTGTATGTCCGTCCGTATGTCACAGCCACTTTTCTTCGAAACTATTTATTTATTTATTTAGCACAGCCACATCATATATATTACACAATTGTATAAGAAAAAACAACAAATAATAGTCTTATATATATGACAATTAAGGCGTACATAACTATAAGAACTACACTGTTGAAACTTGGTAAGTAGATGTATTCTGTAAACCGCATTAAGATTTTCACACAAAAATAGAAAAAAGCAATAAATTTTGGGGGTCCTCTATACATAGAACTGAAACTCAAAATTTTTTTTTCATCAAACCCCTACCTGTGGGGTATCTATGGATAGGTCTTCAAAAATCATATGTGATGTACATTACCATGCAAACTTCCACCGAAAATTGGTTTGAACGAGATCTAGTAAGTAGTTTTTTTAATACGTCATAAATCCTACGGAACCCTTCATGGGCGAGTCCGACTCGCACTTGGCCGGTTTTTTTTTATTTGTAATATTTCAATGACAACAGCTCAAAGCGGATAATGGTTGACATATACAATAAGTGATTGATAATTAGCTTTCATAAATATATCCAGAAGTAATATTTACGCAGTATTTAGTGTGAATGATATCGCTGAAGAACGTGTGGTTAAAGCGTGCATGATTGTTGTACTAGATTAACAGGCTGTTACTTAGTAACTAGATAATCACGTGTTTGCGCCTGTGGATCAGTAACATGATCTCATGCAACAATTATGTAACACATAGTTTAAACTATGTCAGCCCAGAAAGTGAAAGGTAACGAGAACTATATCACGGGGTTTGATTGTTGGTAACAATTTCAATAGATTTATGAACTATACCGTGTCTCTATTGTGTATGTGTGCGTGTGTGTAAAAAATCAAGAAAAACTTTCGACTAGGGTGGGATCTGAACTCACGTCTTCAACATATCGTATTGACGTCATAAGTCAAAGTAGATCTTATTCAAGAAACTTCAAGTAGCCCAATTGGTTAAAATGTCAATACGGTATGTTGAAAATATGGGTTCAAATCCCGCCCGAGTCGAGTGGGGTGAGTGTAATTTCTAGCAACAGTCAACTGCTTATATCATTATAAATGCTATTTACGTATTTACTGAGGTTACGCTACGCCCCACCATTTTAGTTCTGCAAGTGATCAATGCCTTGGATCAGGGGCCTCCAAACATTATTCAATTCAATTCAATATCTTTATTGCATGACACAAGTTTAAAAAAGATGTTAGTCGAAATAAAAAAGAACACATGTGACACCCTGTAAGGGCGTAGCAATAATAAATAAGTATTATAATCATGCATTACTTACATTAAATTAAATAAGCTCAAATTATTATAATAACAAAACAATCACATTTATCTATCCTATACCGGGTGTAACTGAACACCCCAATAACATTTAAGGGGCATATAAGTAAGATACTAAATAGACCTTCGGTACTTGTCTGAGACCTGGAACCCCAATACTTTCAGAGTTATTTGATTTTAAACTGAAAGCAAAAACTTTCAAGTGACAACCATACCCAACTAGCACAAACTAGTTGCTTAAGAGCTTTGGAGCTAATCCGATTATTCCCAAAGGCGCCAAGCTCAAGCGCCAGAGCGTGCACTGCAGACCTTATGCAGCCGCTTTGCAGCCAAAGGGGCACAACTTTTTGCAACCTACAGTTCCATTACAACTTCATAATAGTGGCATAAAAACGCTACAGGAGCTGCAACTAATATTTAGCATCACACTAAAGCTCTTGTGGCGCTTATTGAATGAATGACAGGTTTAACTGAACGAATAAAGGCTCACTGATCATTCACCTTGTCTCTCATTTGTTAAATACATCTTTTGTTCCTGAGTCAGACATTACTGAATACAAATAAATAATAAGTGAAGTGAAGGTAAGTGTTTTTGAGCTATATTTTGTATTATATACAAGTGGCTAAAACGCAGATCAGTTTATCGTGCATATAGTTGATATTATTGGAGTATTTTTAACGCGCCTCAATAATTACCTCAGAATATCGTAAAATATGTAAAAATTATTATATAAATAATATTATATCACATACCTACACGACATTGACATTACATTCTTGACTACATTTCTATTTAGTAAGTTGCTGGTTCTATATTTAGTTATATTTTAAATTGAAATTGTGATAAAAACCTATAAATTTCTCAAGTAATGATAAATAATTGTCTTGTAAACATGGCGTCTATGAGAAGCAGCTTTAACTTGCAACTTTAACCTTAATACTTCCTCTCTGCGCGTCAAAGCGTTAAGTTTCACTCTTCTAAAGGTCCAAGTAATACCTGTACCACTAATGCAGTTCAAGTCTTTACAATGACTTTTATTTCGTACTTACTGCAGGTATCGAACCACACTAATGGTTATTTGTTTAGAGATCCGTAGAACTCGTTGAAAACCCTAAAATACGATGATGTTTGTAGCTGCTTCTATATTTTTCGCATTTTCAATTGTTTAACACTTTCTATGTCTTATCATGTTTTCAGAATGCCTTTCAAAATAATTCAAACTTATAATGAACAACAAAATAAACAAGAACTTTGCATCTGTCCATCTACGTGGGAAAAACATGGAGTGTTACACTGGCCGAACAAAAAAGTAAAAAATTATGTAAAATAGAAGATTCAACTCCACAACCAAACTGGACTAAAATAAACTGCATTGCTAAAAGGAACAATATTATGTCGTAAAAAATTGCTAACAAGCAGTTGACAGAAATGTTAAGATTGTTCGACAACAGAACAAGAAGCCACAGAACTCTTAACAGCGCTCTCGCCACACCTTATCGGACCAACAGCTTATATTGTTGTTATTTTAGAATTTACCTAGTTTAATTATTTTAATAATCTCAAATCTCAAATATTGTTTTATTATAATTCACCAATACAATTATACAAGAGGCGCTTCAATTCTACTAGTTACAATGTGTGTAATAAAGAAACAAAATATATAATCTGATTCATATCGAGTGACCACAGGTTTACATTTAACATCACACGGCAAACGCACATACTGTGAACTTAAGTGTTTCCATACTTCTTTTCTCTAAAATTCTTGGCATTCCGTAATTGACAGTTAGTGTCAGGAAATATCACAGTGTGTGAAACATGTGAATATTCTCCCACAACTGTACACTTAAGGCAACCATGTTTTCCATTATAATTAATAATCCACGCCCAATAATCCAAGCACACACCTGGAAAAAAACATACAAGAGAGACTAGATTCGAAAAACTGTAAATACTAGTAAATAATGACATAATCTTGAATAAACACGGTGGTTACAATAAAACCCCATAATCATTAAAATTGATTTGAGACAGTTGAGAAAGAATAACGAAATCTTCTCCCTACTTGCTAATAGCACATGACAGATAGCAAGTAGATACAGGTGTACCTTTTATCATAGCTCTGGCAGGAAAGTCGTATGCAAAGCATCTCAATGACACTGAATTTTTTTTACTTCATATATTAATGCCATCGTGAAGCATACTGCCCATTTCTTCAATAAAAACTTTTAAAAATTAATGCAAATCGAAATAAATATTTTAAAGCTACATGACTACATTTGTGTTTCAACGCCCAAATTCGTATTTGCTCACGATAGCTCCATTTTCTTTCACATTCGTCATACTCTAGTTTATATTCAGTATCGCTGTCCGAGTCCACATGATTGCATGTAGAAGAAAGAAACAAAAAATTACGCAAACAAGGTTATTTTACTTAATTTTTATAATATGCCACACCAAGCTATAACTTACTTTTCCTCTGTAACTGGTCCGTTATCACTGATTGAGAAAACAAAATCTACGGGACCCTCGCTTGTATTTGTTGAACTCGAACTTGGCGCAATATTTTTGTTTGTATCCAATGAATCCCTTAAAGAATAAATTAAATGAATAGAGTTTTATAAAGGAAAGCTAAATTACTCTCACGTAAGTAAGTAATTGAGTTAAAAAAACTTAGGTGTTCAAAAAATTTCAATTACAGAATTCTCACACAGATCTTGTCTTTTTTAATTTATGCATATTCTAATAAACTCTCCGTACTTTCTTGCGATATCCACCAGTTCTTTGTTTGAACTTCCATGCTTTGAGATCCATATTTCTTTTAAACGGGCTCATATATTTTATAAAATGTGATTTCTCCAATAAAAATAGCAGAATGTATCCAAATGAGTAGGCAATGTCCATTACGCTCTTGCTTCTATTGTGAAGCCTTAATATCGCTATTAGTAAAACAGTCGATCAAATTGCTACTTAAGTCTGCGCAAAAGTACAAATCACTTCTGCAATGAAACTTTTAGTGGCAGAACAGCGATAAATATATTTTTTATACAGTTCCGTTAAAAAGTCTGCAATTAAAGTCTTTATGCAGTTCTGAAGCGTACAGCAGCGGCAATAGAAGCTTTTTAGCAGCTTTAAGCTTTATCATACATGTCTTAACTCTCTTTTAAAGCAATAGACGGCAAATAGGTTGTAAAATGAACTCTTATAAAGCCTAGAGTGGCATTAGGTTCAGTTTCTGCTACCCCTAGTGATATTTACAGCTATGAGCAGTTACGGAAGCAATAGTAGAACTTAAAACCACTTCCTGAACCCCTAAAGCACTACTATACAGCTAAAAGTTGCAAAATAGGCTGCTATTTCCACTAGTGTGCTAGTTGGGTAATCAGCTCTTAACACAAAAGAAATTTAAACACAAAATGACACGTGGCAGACGTGAGCGTAGTATTCTTCGTACGCTTACGTAGGGCTGTCGGCACTTAATGCCAAAAAATAATTCATTTAATTTGTATGACGTGAGCGTAGCATTCCTCGTACGCTTACGTAGGGCTGTCTTCACTTAATACCAAAAAATAATTTATTTAGTTTGTATGGGACAAAAAAGTAGGTTTGTTAGCCCTAATATTTTTCCTACAGAATCACTACTTCTGATGGATACATACCCTTAAATGTTATTTGGGTGTTCAGTTACACCCTGTATAAATTATATCACATTTAATTCATTAAATTAATAATAATTCATTAAATTAATAATAATTCATTAAATTAATAACAATTCATAAAAAATAATAACAATAATATTGATTATAATAATTGAGCCTAGTCTATTAAAACAATTGCGCACTTCAATTTATGTAACATGTAAATTAGTGTTTGTCTTGAAAAAATCTTGCAAATTATAGTCACTCTTATTAATTAAGTATCTTTTTAATTGTTTTTCAAATGTTGACTTTTTTTTAATATTTTTAATATTGTTGGGGATGTGATTAAATATTTTTATGACCATTGAATGAGGGGCGGAGTTATATAATTTTAATTTAGAGAAAGGTATGTAAAATTTATTTTGATTACGATTATTTCGTCTTACAGATAAAATTGGGGAATATAGATTTGTATGCTTCCTTACAAATTTACATGCCTCGAAGATGTATGTACATGTTAATGTTCATATGTACATACATCTTAATTGAAGCCTTAGAGCCATAATGTTTACTTCAGTATGTTCCAAGGGTCAAAACAGTTTTATTATTTCTGCCCTTTAGTATATTTGTAGACTAGTCGCAGATTACCTGACCAAAGCAAACATACCTACCTACGCTTTTTTGCATTTCAATTAATTACTTAAGCTGTCGCGGGCCGGATTGATGGCACTGGCGGGCCGAATTTGTCCCGCGAGCCGTAGTTTGGAGACCCCTGCCGTAGATTGACAAGGAGAGTGGTGTGATGACTGGTGCATAGGACCAACCTTATTATTTTTAAGCTTTTAGCACGTAGGTGTATGATACGTGGTACATGATCTGAATTATCATTACTTTTTTTTTCAATAAAACTAATTTTTTACCTATTTCTTTATCAAATAATGTGGCTGCAAACTTTCGATCAGCGCTTAGCCAATGAAAGTCATCGGAATCGACACCTGTGTGTCAATATAATTACGTACAATTACAATACCTACTGTTACACAGCGCTTACTTCTTATTGCCAAGGTTGATCCACCGTTACGTCAGCGCAACACTGTTGGGTCATTCGGAGGCTTAATAAAATTTCTTTAGAACAAAAACGCCGCTGTTTTGTTTACAATGCTCGCTGCAGCCCAAATCGAGTGATTGTACACCGTTATGCCCAGTCAACGTACTGAGGATATTGGCATAATTTCATAGACTTTTCTTTTTGTTATTAAAGGTGGTGGCTACAGGTTTTTTTGAATGCCGCCCGCAATGAAACCAGCTGTACGCGCCCTCAATTCGAACGTTAAATGTCCAACAGTCATACTCAATAATGGTCTCAAAGAAAAATGGAAACTGGAACAAATCGTCATGAAACGCTCTTGACATTGTGACGCAAAATACCGTGGCCGTAGATTAATAAACTGTAAACTCATTTCCTCAATATTTATTTCGATGCTCTCCACAATTTTTTGTTTCGCCAACCTTAATGAAACTTGCCTGGCAGCGTTGGCCATTTTCTATTTGATTCGACACTCGGAAATTATCTATCGGAGCTTCTGTTTAACGTTCGGCAATTTTTATTGTCAAATCTTTAAAAGCGAAGACAAATTTGGTGTTTAAGAGGTGGTGGCATCTGACGCTGCCTGTGGCTTGCATAATGATGCCGCAAATTATGTCATTTTAATAATGTCAAGGCAAACGCGATGCCAAAACGTAGTATTGTGCTTATGTTTATTTAATTACTAGACCTTGCACAAATTCAATGTCAGCCTGGTCACATCTTTGATGACATAAGCGTATATGTATTAACATGACCCCGCAGAATCGAATCAAAGCGCAAATTAAAAACGGATGTAATTCTCATAGATCTGTTGTATGTACTTCTTATGAATCAACATTTATGAAACTGACATCATAAATGGGATGGCCCGTTCTTTCAACGTAAAATGAATCACGATTCAGTCCAGCCTCCAATGACGTTGACGTTTCGCCAGTCATGTTAGGTAAATACGTTTACTCAATCTTAAAATACTTCAAGGTTATTGTTCTGTTAATTTTATTCATTTTCTATGGGAAATATTGTGCACTTTCAACGCTTTATTTTCTACAGTTTTTATTATAAATAAAAACGCTACAATCAAACGTTCACCAACTTTCTAAGCTCTTTGTATGGATCAGATGGCTCTTTGGATGTATCAGACAGTAAATAGGACCTTAGGAGAATAAAGTTGTATACTATACCCGCAAATATTTTCAAGTCTGACCATAAATCGTGTGCCCTGTTGTAACGTAATCTAGGTAGAATTTTTAACTTGCTGGTCGGTGTGATACAAGCAAAGCTTAGTGCAGTGACCGCTAGAAATAGCATGTGTTGTAATACGCGCTTTCTTTTAAATAAAAAAAAATGGTAGGGAATTGAAACACGTGTCCCAGGATGTCTTGCCATTAAAGAGCTCATTATATTACTGGTCACAATTTAGGGTTCTGAAAGCGACGAACGTTGCCTAATATTGGCACTCTTAATGCTGACACAACAGTTCCGAACTTCGCGATGAAACAATTATTATGTTGTTGAGTATTTTGGCATCAATTGTGTATACGCTAGGCTTTATGGTAGAGCAAACAACGTACCATTCTTATCCCAGCCAGCACAAACCTTCTGAGTAAGTATTTTTTAACAGCAGTCATAGAAACTAATTACTGAATAAGACTACCGTAATTAGCTGATTTGGCGCTTACTCAGACGCTATTCAAGCAATTTGAGCACAAAATTGTACTGCTAATAGATGTGTAATAGCAATATAACATATGAATAAGTTTTGAATAATTGTACGACAAGCTGAGTATCTTCTGCATAAAAGCATTTTTTCTTTTATGCAAGTATTACAGCTCTGTTAGCCAGATAATGAATGAATGATGAATGAACTTTATGCTTATGTCCTTCAAAGCTTAGATATTCAGATGATACACAGCGTTTAGCTTATTTCAGTATATTTTATCAAGAAGTTAATCAAAGTAAATTGAAATCCGAACACAAAGTGCACGCGTTGGTTTATTGAGTGACAGAAATATAAATGGCCATTTTATTAATGTCATAAGTTAATAATTTTACTCTTATTGAATGCTTAAAGTAAGAAATTGTAGTTGCGCATGCAACTTTACCGTGTATTTATATATACATTTCATGTAAAATTTTCACGCGCTACCTGATAAGCCGGGTTTTTGAGAAATAAACAACATTTCGTCTATTGCTTTGTTTTTACGAGTGAAATATTTTTATGTTGTATGCAATTTAAGGGTTCAAAAATAACCTTGTAATACTTTTTACAAGAATATTATACCGATTTATTTATTGTAATTGAGTATTTGAGTATAAAATTCCACACCCGGTAACCCTATTTATAATAGGTTATGTTATTCATTATGGCGACGCTCATTCTGAATAAAATCTGCTAGCTCAGCGGCTCCTCGTCTAATGTCTGCTTATCAGACCTTATGTGTCCACTTATTCAGTTGTTCTCTGGTTAAAACTGGTCTGCACATAACATATTTTCGATAACTGTTTTATAATCACACACATTCGTACTATATGTTTCAGTCGTTTGTGTATTGGCACATATAGAGTTTTTTTAATTTTCCATACTCGCGCAAGCACTTTCATCGTATGCCTCCTGATTTTTTTCTATTTTTCCATGAATTGGGGATGTTTTTAGCTTTTTTTTGATAGGCGGCATTTTACACAACACACATATAAGCGCGCGCTGCAGCCGAAATGTCAAACTACTAACCGCTTAAATGCTGACTAATGTTCCAGAATAGTTTTGCTAGCTTAAAAAATGTCTACTTTTCGTGAATATCCAGCAAACTTCTGCATAAGAATCTGTTACTATTATTTTTACCACAGTTAGCTGCACATGACGGTAATTTCGTACTTAAAGCGCGCTTATGTAGTTATAACAGCTACCTTAATTTCAGTTAAGTTACTATATGCTTCATAACAGAAACGACACCTACTATATACAGCAGCTATGTAACTGTCAAGATGTGGTATTTATTACAGCTAAAAGAGAACAGAACATAAATTATCCAGTACTATGCTTGATAATGGAATCTTATACCAGTGTTATACAAAAGGTTACACAAACTCTTGAGTAATAGGTCTATTTATGATGACTATTCAGCTTAAAGAGATAAAATCGGCAAATTACAGAACTAACTAAGCTAATAGCATTATGATAGCAAAAAAAAACATTAATACAGAACTTGGGAATACACACAGCTTCTATACATATATAATAAAACTTAACCCTGCATAAGGTTAAATTGTTGGCCAGTTATCTGACTTGTGTGCTGCCTGGGATCCTACACAGGTACATCCCAGATGTCTAAATACTTATAGCCCCTTGGTGCTTTGATAAAGTTATGCAACTATGTAATTTGTGTAACAGAGAGTGCATTTCTGCTATGATACTCTTTGTGTTAAGCTTATCACTATGATCGATACTCTAAATTCGTATAATAGTTAACACTTAACAAATAGCTGCCCCAACCCTACTTCTGCAGCCACATTTGCGTTTTCATCGCTATTCATAAAACACTCTGTGCTTTAATGTTTGAATCAAAAATAGAAATCAAGTTTTACTGAGGTTCGTAGACCTTAAAATTTTCAAATTTATTAGAATAATTGAATGCTTTTAAATGTAACTTTATGAAAAACGAACAGTTATTATTGATCACCCATTTTAGCTTCTAACAGCTCTCTTGTAGACTATTGTTTGTTTGTTTTTTTTATTTGTTTTTAAAAAAACGTCGCCTCATACTAGGATTTTCTCATGTGTCGTGGGTGCAATTACAAGCATAGAATATCACATGCACATACGCCCAGCAGACCGGAACAAATTTCTGTAGGCCATACATGTCGTAAATTATTGCTGTGTGTTAACTTTATAGAGGCAAAATTCACAACCAAGAAGTTGACGTGAGACTTTAAAAGTATTGTAGATTTCATGTCGACTGTAATATTTAGGCCAGGCATACGAGATTACATCATTTTATAAGCTCAACAATTAATTGCGTCTTTCATTTAAATTCTCAAAACAGATTCATTTTAATTCTCACAACTAAAGAATACTTATTATTAATATTTTTTTAAAGATCGCTGTTAGGTACTTGTGCCTTCTTAGCACATAATATGTTGAAGAATAACTTATTAACCTCTCTGACCCTAATTTCAATATATTTCAACATTTTATTACTAAATGCTAATGTGTTGAACCTAAACGGGATCTATAAAAATGACGCCGCGTCGAGTCGCGTGATTTGCGATGGTGTGAAGTTGTGACTGTATGCTGTATAGTTTTTCCTTTTTACCTTTTAGGTATCATTTGCGAATTGGTGTTGTGCCATCGTTGGATCTACGAACTGGGATGATTACCTAATGTTTATTTTGTGTATCTTACTTGTATATAATTGTCACTAAAAATGCTCTTTGGAAAGAATTCCCTATTCCTTACTTTTCGTCGAGCACTTTATTCATGTTCAATCATTTACAATCGAACGCCCAAAATATTTTATCACAATGAACGTATTAACAATTGTAGATGTCTTTTATTTGTGAATATCTACAAATTATCCTGTTAGTGTTTTTAAAGAAACATCTTCGCCGTATCTAGAGGCGAGGAGCTTTCCTCATAACGGAAATATTTTTTCTACGTAACATTAAAGACCATTGTTTTTATTGTCGCTTGCTAACTTATTACCTTCGATTTCGACGTTTTCACTACTCGATGAATCTGAAGAGTCGTCTTCTATTTTCTTATCGGAGACAATTGTGAGGCTGTTTTCGCCGCAAGCTGCCGCTTGCGATCTTTTCTCTGTCACCGAATAAAACTGCAAAAAGAGAAATAATATATTAAAACATTATTCTCTTCCGCATTTCGCTATTCTATTCATTCGTAGATTAATGACGCGCGTGCACTTAGTGAACGATTTCTAAGGTTAAGCAACGTTGGCTGTAGTCAGTCTTGTGTTAGGTAAATACGAAACATCTCGAGCTCGTTCGTGTTTCGGAAGGAACGTTAAAACAATGGGTCTTGCGCCTGATCTCGCCCCGGTCGTGTCGATTAACAGTCCTATCGGATTGTGAGGCAACCTGCATACATCTGCGAAGAAATTCAAAGGTGTATGTTAAGTCGACCAATCTGCACTCGGCCAGCGTGGTTGACTAAGGCCTAATCACCCTAATATAAGGTAGGCTCGGGCCCCTCGGTGGGGACGTATACAAGCTGCGAAGATGATGAAGAATTTGTAGTCTATATTATTAACGTAACGATTCATGTTAAATATAATTTAAAAAAGTACTTAACAACAATCGATTTCGATTTTTGTTACCTTTCTCACATTGATGCCGAGACGTAAGAACAAAAGTAATAATAATAAAGCAAGATACACTACAACATTACACTGAGATGTAAGTATACGATAGTTATACGAGAGTGTAAATGATATTTACGCAGTTGCAAGTGCTCCCTCGGTGAAGCAAGTGACTCGTTCACCGGCTAATGCACTTACTCAAGAATATTGTGAAATCGTACAATCGATTTGCAAGGCTAATCAACAAACGTTATCATTTTCATGAACAGACACTACAAATGCTTGTGCAAATTGATTGTAGTAACTGCGTTTGCACGTAAAAGTGTTTAATGGAGGATTGTAAAAAGCAATTGATTTACTTAATGTATTAGATAATGAACTTAATGTAGCAGATTCTCAAAGCATCGCTTGATTGAATTCAAACTAAGATGAGCAGGTGCGTCGTTTGAATCGGAATATCGTAATGAAAAGCAAAGAAGGTCAGAAAGGCACTTAAGTATTTGTAAATTGATGTTAATGACTTCAAATGTTAACGCGTATACTGTACTAATTAGGGCAATGTCGATGGCAATAGATTTAGTTGTACAAATGAAGAATGATATGAACATTATGGTATCACTCGATTACAATATTGTAATCGATGTCTTAAGCAGGTCTCACCTTAATATGTCCGAATAGTGAAGGGAATAAAACAAGAAAAAAATGTTATTGTCGAGTTCTAGAGCAATGCCTCCTTTTTAAGGTCAACCACTTCGTCGTATAGATGCATAGTATTTATAACTTGAAGTTAGCTCTGGTTTTGGTGTAAGTACATATAATGTTGTTTATGTTGATATTATGATCCTTACAAAGCTTCGTCAAAGTAGTTTAATTGATACAATATTTAAATCAAAATGATACAATCTAAGTCATTAATTTTTATTCAACATAGATTTGCAATGCCCTAGCAGGGTTTTATAATGTACTGTGATACTTTTGTTAACTTCTTGTTAACTATGACAGGCAATAAAGAATCATACTATTACTTTACATTCGTCTACTCATATAATATGTATTTACGTGCTCCGTTCCGCTTTGTTTCATTTAAATGAGTAGAACTTGTGCAAATAAAAGACAGTATTATTGACACAATATTTACATCTGAATATCATTTAATAGCGATCTCTTGACATCTAACAGACGAACAGCTTAGAAAGCATTTATTAGTATAATAATGTTGCGTTATACATTGCCCTTATACCTTCGTAGGACGCTTTGTTTTAATGGCGTCTGGTAAAAAATACACAGGAAAGGCCCACACAAACCGGAATGACCTGTTTTTTTTACTCGTACCTGGTTTGACTTGTTACCGTTGCGTTTTTTAGTTTATAGAGACAATGTGTAGATAATTGAAACTAGTGTCTTTTGTTTTTACTCTGTACATACGGACACCACCTGCGCCGCATATGTGTAGATTTCGATAGAAGGCAAAAAACAGCTTACTTCTTGAATGCAAGCCAGATGTAGTCGACTTGAGTGCACATTTACGATATTGGATACGCCACGCTATTTTATGAGTTTACTTAGATAATGAACGGGTCAAATAAAATAAAAACAGCTAAAACACATCTACTTAATGCTGATGTATCTTTGGTAACTTATAAGTATCGCGCTTCTTATATATTTCATATATAACTGATTTTCATATAAACTTTTAATCTCTATTTTATCACTTCAGCGTTCGAATTTCAGTTCAATGCATCTAATAGTTTTAAGCTGTGTTGATAGATCAGTTAGTCAAGGTTTTTTTTATACTAACTCACATTATAAATGGAAAACTTGTGGAAGTAACTCTGCCTATGTATCTAGCTGGGATGCTTTCGCCTCAATTTTTTTATAGATGTATGAGAAGGGACGAAGGTGTTCATTCCAAGTTTTAATAAAAATATGAAGGTAACTTTTGTCACTAAGAATTTGATAAGGCTCCGAAATTTAATAATAATGTTATGAAAGTAATTTTTGGCGCTAAGGATTTGATAAGGCAAAGTTCACCGAAAGATTTGACTGTAATTAACTATAGGATTAGTGTGTCCCAACATATCATAAAGGTAACTTTTATCGCTTAGCATTTCATAAAGTCCACCTGTGTTCAAGACTTACAAGACAGGTCAACGACCCCAACAGGTTGCCATATGTTATACGACACCGATTAGGTTACTTCAACTCTGTTGCTCATTGTTATGATATAAATTCGATTGGGTGGTTGAAGCCAAACACCTACTATCTTTTCCATTTAACCGCCATACGAATAAGGGCTAAAATTGAACAATACAAGATTTATCCCGGACAGCTGCGTAGCAATCGTTTTTGCAACATGACGAAGTATTTTGCTAAGTTGGCTTTTCATTAATTTTTGCAAGTTCTGCAAGTTCTGTAGTTACCCTTTACGGTTTCTATGGATTTAATATATATTCAGTTATTAGTAGATTTTCAATAATCTGTAGAAGTATTAGATTTCACACAGATTCCACCCAAATTTTCGACCAGTCCTTCATACTCGTAGGCTATTCGTCTTTAGAATCGCCTGCCTTACTCTATTAGCCGCAAGCAGTCGCTAACAACTTTTAAAATGCGCAAAGCAACATTTCCCTCAGCTCTGACACTCCTGGTGACAGGAATTTGACAATTACTTATACGATTATAATAACGTGTTAAATATAATGTTGCTAGATGTTATCGTCAAACTCACGCCTGTCAACACGCGTTGGCCCGTCTCAAAGGCAGGGAGGATCAGCGGAGTTGATTGCCTTCAACCGGATGCAAACACGATCGAAACCGGTATTGGATTGTAAACAGTTTAACGCGTATTTCTTCTAAGCCGACGCTTTGTGGACAAAGTGATGTGTGGTGCGGCCAGCATGTAATTTTACACAAAAAGTTAAATTACATTGATCCACTGTTTAATTATTCTGAGCTCTAGTATTGCAAATGTACAGTTGGAAGTAGGTTGTAGATAAATCATGGTTTGTGTTGTGGGTGATTAGGTACTTCTGGTATAAATGTAGACAGTTTTCGAGATTTGATTTTTGTATTATCTTATTTTTTTCATATACATGCCAGAGACGATGTAAATATCTAAGCTCTTATACATATATGTAACCCTAAATATGACACTACAATTTGCAGATTTCAACTGTGATATTTCATAGTCAGGGGATCACGACCCTCAGCAATGAGGAAATCGATGCGAGGAGGAGGAACTGAACTAGATATTTGAATACAGTTATCATATTTTGCATAAAATAATTTAAAATTTAGACAAGCTAAAATGTGCAATGCTTATAAAAAAAATTTGAACACACCAAAATGTATCTTTAATTTTGCTCCCATACTCAACATCATAGAGCTGCTTTCGAATAGTTGTAAACTCATAAAAAATTATTCATGTTTAACTTACCTACATAGAAGTCATTGACATAATTATTGGTTTCTCATACGATATCCAAATTCAGTTTTTATATCTCGAAAATCTGTCAAATCTTTTTCCAAAAACGGCTTGCGAATGCCGATAGAGTTACGAGACGGATGAAATACAGAATTGCCTTTTTATTGTTCGCGAGGGACACGAAAATTGGCAGTGTCGAAAATTCGCCAACCGATGTTTCAGGCTGACACCCGTAAGAGCATGTAAATAGCTATTTGAATAAGAGATATGCGTTGAGGCTGTGAATACCGTTTACGATGCAAAACAAGTGAAATTATATCACACCCTATGCTTGCCGAAACAGATAATAAAATGCTATGTATATAAAATACTGTTAGTTATTTTGCTTTTACTATCAATTCTTTACTTTTTTTATAAAATACTGGACGGATATCGGAAAGTAACGATAACTTAGCATGCAACGAGTAACAGAATTAACGCACATACGAGTACTAAAAGTAGGTTGGAATCGGCTTCTGAATCATAAAAAATAAAATATCATAAAAAAATAACAAAAATCTGACTCCAAAGAAGTAAAAAATTATTACAACATCACATTTTTATACACATCGTTGTAACCCGTAAGGGCTTTTTTTTTTTTTTTTTTTTTTTTATGGATGGCCCGGCAAATGACCTCCTCCCGCCTGATGTTAAGCGGTGAAAGAGGCCCAAATGAGTTGACAGATAGAGTAGGGACGACATCCACTCTCCTACCTGCCCGCCCCTTGCCGGCCCAAAAGATGCTTTTTCACGCCTCTTTTGAAGGAACCCATGTTGTAGGATGGAGGAAACACGTGCGCAGGTAGAGAATTCCAAGTGTGGGATGAACGACAGAAGAAGGAATCTTGGAATTTCTTGGTACGGTGTGAAAAGGAGGACACAGTGTACGGATGACTCCGAAGGCCCTTACGCGTGTTTCTGTTAAGGAATGGAGAGGGAGGGATAAGGTTAAAGAGCTCCTCAGAGCATTCCCCATGGAACATTCGGTAAAAGGCGCTAAGAGAGGCGATGTCACGACGAAGTTGTAGAGGCTCGAGGGTGTTAGTTGCCTCTACATCGCCAATTATGCGAATAGCGCGACGCTGCAATCTGTCCAGAGCATCGAGGAGGTACTGAGCGGAGCCGTCCCAAAGGTGCGAGCAATATTCCACGCAAGACCTAACCTGAGTTTTATACAACAAGCATAGTTGGTCCGGCGCAAGATACCTACGCACCTTGTTCAGGACACCGAGTTTCCGTGAGGCAGTAGTTATAACGGATTCGATGTAGTCTCTGGGGTTCAGATCGCAGCGAATGTTCATTCCGAGCAAGGTGATGTTGCTCTGTGTATGAAGGGTTGTGCCCTGAAGAGAAGGAAGGGGGAGGAAGGGCGACCTTTTCGCCGAGAACACGCACACCTGTGTTTTCTTAGCATTGAACTCAACAAGATTGTTGGAGCCCCATTCGGAGACGAGGTCCAGCGTCCTGTTGAGCTCAATGATAAGATTCTGCCTTTCCCTACCAATATCACCACGAGCAGCCCCCGAGGCTCCGTGATATCCCCCATGCACTGTACTGTCGTCTGCATAGCAATGTATAGCTCCCAAGGAAAGCATATCATTGATATGCAGAAGAAACAATGTGGGGGATAGAACGGAGCCTTGCGGAACTCCAGCGTTCACTGCCACGAACCGCGAAGCGCAGCCGTCAACGACAACGCGAATTCTACGCTCGTGGAGGAAGCTGGCAATCCACGTACAGAACTGCGCGGGTAATCCGTATGCCGGAAGCTTGGAAAGAAGAGCCTTGTGCCAGACTCTATCAAAAGCTTTGGCGATGTCGAGACTAATAGCCACCGATTCGCCGCGCTTATCGATAGATTCACCCCATTTGTGCAAAAGGAACGCTAGAAGGTCACCTGTTGACCGTTTAGGACGAAACCCATACTGTCGGTCATTAAGTAACGAGTGACCTTCCAGGTAACGGATCAGCTGTGTATTAAGGATCCTCTCCATGATTTTACACAAAATGGAAGTGACGGCTATAGGACGATAGTTAGCCGGATCAGAACGATCTCCCTTTTTGGGAACCGGCTGGACATTGGCCTCTTTCCAAGATTTCGGCACACAACCAGCAGAGAACGACAGACGGTATAGACGCGTAAGGACCGGAGTCAACTCCGCTGCACACTTCTTAAGAACAATCGCAGGAATGCCGTCTGGTCCACTTGCTTTTCGAGTATCGATCGACTGGAGCTCCGCCCGCACATCACGCTGTCTGATACGGATATCGGGCATGGTGCTGCCACAATGGGACAGTTTCGGAGGTTGTGTACCACAGTCATCGACACGGGAATGAGCCGCAAATCGTCACATTTCGCCTCCTATAATACTTACGTTTTAGGTAGGTACTTTTAGTTATTATAAACAATTATTGCTATTAAAACTGATTATTATTGCTATTAAAACCGATTAATAAATACTGAAATTTATTCATTTGCATATATGTAACAAACTACTTTCAGGAAGTGCGTTATTTATGTAACACTTATATACTGTGTATACTCGTATAAGTAAGTTGTGTTGGTGTAAGGTTTTATTTCGAGATTCAACTCCCTTCGCAAGGTTGTGATTGCGGTAAAGTCCCTCACGGACGGTTTAAATAACCACACAGATAGTGATGCTTACCGCAGTTTAGTTACTAAGCAACTTTTGTATTTTTAGTAAAATAATAAAATACGCTTAGCAGCAAATCAACTAAGCTTACTTTTTTCTGTAGATAGAATTTAAAAGCCGGCCGTTAGTGGTTTTTACGACATCCACAGGAAGAGCCCTTTCGTCCAACTTGGATAATTGGACTCTAAACCTGTCACCGCAAGGATCGTAATATACAAACCATACGCAAAACATGTTGTATTTATTTATAATTCAAAAATAATTGTAATGATTATTCAAGTAAACTAAATATCGCATTGAAGTGCACATGTACCATTCTTGTGAACTATCCAGATAACTTAGGTAAACACACATTACTCGTATGTAGCATTTGTAGTACTGACATCGATTTATCTATAGTCAATTTAGATAATCGTATAAATACACATTAGGATCGTTGATAATGTATTGTATAATATTGTAATTTATACACGTGCCATGGCTCGTACTAGAAGTACAAATCGACACAGAAACGTATATTTTAGTTTGTGAGGTTGCGTTTATGATTTTGATTTATTTATTTCTAATAAGACACTCTATTGAGTCGTACAATTAACGGATTAATGGCTTAAGGCATTTTGTATCCAGCCAACCATATAATATGTAAGGCAGAAAAAAATTGAAGAGTCGTAAAAAGGCAAAATAAAAATATGTAAAATTCTAAGACAAAACATGTGTATGTAAATGCATTAACACACACCGGTTACGATACGTTAGTACTATTAGATATTCTGTGGTTACGAGTGAGGCGTATACTAGGAAATGCATTTTAACTTCGTACTTAGTAGGTATTAAACTAGTATTTAAAAGAGTAATAAAATTGTTAATATTTTCTACAACTGGCATTTTCTTGAAGTTATGACCATAGGAATACTGATTGCATTTTTTGTTCTAGATCATCAACAAAGTTAAAAGCTCTTCAACTATTTAATTGAATGTTTTAATTGAATTCAATTTTATTTAATTGAATCTTTAGCGAACATACCGGTTTTCCGAAAATCGCTAACTTGGATTCCCGCCGCAAACTCTGGTAATCTTTCACCCTGTAATAATTGTCTTCGCCATCTGAACACGGGTCATCGTAGTACAAGAAACTCCTTCTCATTTTCGATAGCGCACTCGAAAAATCGTCTCACTTATCGATTTTCACAATTCACAAGAGGTGGACCGTTCTTTTCAGAGTGTATGAGTTAACTGTCGAATTTAAGCGATTTCTCTTAAGCGATTTTTTATCGATGCTGTCGAGTGATCGAATCGAGAGTTTGCTGTCAACTGGTGCAGTTAAAAAACAAATGTTTCCAAACCGAGCTGCCATTGTGGCGCGAACAATGAGATTGTTGCACGATTCCGTTGCGAATAACATTGCAACGGCTGCGTTTGCGCATAAGGCTTGCGTGTGTTAATATTTCCGTGTCTTTCAATTGATAACTACGTTTGTTCAATCGATAAACAAGTGATTTGATTGGGTCACTATTTTAATCAGTGTAACGTAATAATCGAAAACTCTAGTGGTAACAAAGTTAAAAGGGAAAGAGATGCGTCAATTCATTTTTTTTCAATCGACTAAATAAAATGGATTCGTTTCGCGTCAAAATAATTTCCATTATGTCATTTGATGGTAATTATTATATGGAAAAATTTCCATATTATAATTACCATCAAATAATTTAAACAGAAATATGTATATATTGAAAATTGCATACGTATGTTTGTCGCGATACAAGATATTATATTTTTGGTGATGTGAAAGGGCAAATCAATATTTATAATTTCGTTTAGAATCTTTCTTTGGATTTCTTTACTGGAGATGGAGGAGCGTCGATGGCGCTGTGGACTCGGCACTTGCCTTCCAATCGGGAGGTCGGAGTTCGAGACCCGCCATGTACCAATGTATTTTTCGTTTCGAATTTCATATGTACATTTGTCTGATGCTCCTACGGTGAAGGAAAACATCGTGAGGCAACCTGCATTCATTTGCCAAGGCCAGCGTGGTTGACTAAGGCCATACACCCTAACATAGGGTAGGCTCGAGCCCCTCGGTGGGGACGTATATGAGCTGTGATGATGATGACTGGAGATGGAATTTTGACATATTTTGTATGGAGCTATATCGCTATTAACCAAATCTATAGATAGACAGAATATTGAACCGACCGTTAGACAATTGCTTTAATATCGTAATAGATCTAGAGCAAAAACAATCCTGTTCAAGTTTTTCTAACAAGACTTGCAATGGATTTGATTCATTATACATATACGTAAAATAGATACTTACTTATTATGAAGCCGGCGCAAGGCATAGATTTAATAGTGAAAAACTTTTTTATTGTTACGATCTGATGTACAGTTAAAGTCGATACTACACGGCAAAGTTCGAGCACATTGTGAATTGCCACATCGCTTCACACGAGAAGCACTACTACACAACTATACATATTTCATACAGTAATATACATATTACATAATAACGTTTTATATTAAAATATTATTTAATGTTGTTTATATATACAGTTTTTTATAAATGCCGTGATTTTCGAATATCTTAAGTTATTTAAATTTAGTTTTACGATATGTAAATTAAGGAAAAGTTTAAATAATAAGCTTCCTCTCTCTTGTTCAACGATTGCGTGCCCAACGGGTCTAAATAATCTTATTTTTACAAGCTTTTATTTAACTTGCAATGTATGTAAGTATGTATGTACATATGTTCGGGTGGAATCTTGCAACTCAATTTTGTAGCAGATATCTTTAACCGATTGAGCTGAAATTTTGTATACACGTTTAGTTTAGATGACAATGCATAGTTAACTGTGTGACGTCATTCTAAATCCAAGATGGCGGCATACCCAAGATGGCGGACCAATTATTTTTGATGCACCCCTACAATATGGGTATCAAATAAAAGATCTTGCTACGAGTAACTCGAAAAATAAAGTGACGTCACTATTAATCCAATATTTTATTTTATTTTATTTTATTTTAATATTTTAGGGAAACTTACAGCTAGTTACACATTCTAGGTAGGGCAACTAAATCACTGATGGCCAATTATCAGTTTCCACTTATAGTTACAAAGATAAATAAAACATGTAAAACAAAACATAAAACAGTAAAATAAACATAAAGTACGGCTACTTATAAATGAAAATATTTAAAGACAAAAATCACACTACTTGATAACATAAAGTAAAACATAGATGTTACCGTGGATGACAATGTTACTTATTTAAAAAGAAGTCGTTGCTGATTTGACGTTTTAAAATATTGGGAGAAGTATTGAACAGATCTAGGTCGTATTGCTTGGATAGTTTGTTGAATGCTTTGCTTGCTCTGACAAAAAATGTGTTATGCATATAGTTTGTTTTGGTAAAAGGGATGTAAATTGGGTCATTATAACGGAGTTTTGCAACAGGAACTCTTAAATTAATTTTACCTAAAAGGTCACCGCAGTCGACCACACCGTTTGCTATATTAAGTAGAAACACTACATCAGCTATGCGTCTTCTCTCGTATAATGGAAGGATATGAAATTTACGACAGCGATCCAAATAATCAGAATAATACGTTTTGACTTTATATTGTAAATGACGTAAAAATCGCTTCTGTATCTTTTCAATGCGGGTCTCGTATGTAGCGTAGCACGGGTTCCACACTTGCGATGCATATTCTAAGTGACTTCGCACATAGGCACAATAAAGTATTTTTAGGGTTTTAATAGATTTAAAATCGCATGACAATCGCATTACAAAACCCAGGGCTCTGGATGCTTTCTTTACAATGTTGTCAACATGATCATCAAATAACATCTTGCTGTCAAAAATTAGCCCAAGATCACGTATAGTGGTTACTCTTGTAACAGCAACGCCGTGGAGTTTGTAAGTGAATATGACGGGATCGGGTCTACGTGTGAACGTGCAAATGTTACATTTAGCGACATTAAGGTCAAGTCTGTTCGAGTTACAATATTCCTCAAATGCCTTTAGATCCTCCTGAAGACGCTGAGCATCATTTTTGTTACTAATCGGTAATAAGATTTTCATATCATCGGCATATAAAATAACTTTAGCATTCTTAAAACAAAACGAAACATCATTAATGAAAATGTTAAACAATAGCGGACCCAACAATGAACCTTGAGGTACTCCTGATGGGATTGATGTAGGGCAGGATGTGTAGCCATTTAGTACAACAGTCTGACTTCTGTTTTTTACATATGAAGTAAACCATCTGTACTAATTGCCTTTTATTCCAATGGCCTCAAGCTTATACAAAAGTACTGTGTGATCAATGCGATCGAAACACTTACTATAATCTGTATAGATCACGTCAACTTGGGATGGTTCAGACATATGTTTCGCCAAGTAGTCACTACAAGATACTAGGTTAGACGTGGTTGATCTCCTCTTAAGGAAGCCATGTTGGTTCGGACTTAATGCAAGCTTAACAGCCGAATAGACCTGCTGGTGGACAATTTTTTCTAGGACTTTGGCGAATAAACATAACTTAGAAATGGGTCTATAGTTGTTAACGACGTCCTTCGCTCCTTGTTTATGTATTGGAGTAACAAAAGCGGATTTTCAGATATTTGGAACAATGCCCTCACTAAGAGATCTTTCAAATAAAATACTGAGTGGAACTGCCAAGGCCTTAGAACATCTGGTTATAAATATTGCAGGTATATGATCGGGGCCCGCCGATTTACTCAGATCAAGGGTGTCTAGCAACTTCTTGACTTCCAATATATCAATCCTTACATCACCAATGTCATTGGTAGGATTGGGGACCAGTAACGGAACATAAGTTGTATTGGAGTTACACGAGAAAGAAGAACAGAAATAATCACTAAACATTTCACATATGACTTGTCCCTCTCCTGATGTGCGCTGACCATAATAAAACACAGCTGGGTATGCGTTATTGCAACTCTTAGATTTTACATACGACCAGAATGCCTTAGGATTAGTCTTAATGTTCTCTTCAATACTGCTGATATACTGGTCAAACAGTGACCCCTCTAATGCCTTTGCACGGTCTCGCAGCAGATCAAATGAATCTCGGTCAGATATATTGCCATATTTTTTTGTATTTTGCATGGTACTTGTGTTTTTCTTTCAGAATTTTTTTGAGTGATTTACTAAACCAGGGGGGATACTTTGAATTATTACGGACAATTTTATAAGGGATCAATTCATTACGCAAGTCATATAATATTTTGTAAAAATGTGTAGTCGCTTCATTTAGTGTCATCTGTTCGAATTCAGAAATCCAATTCATTGACTCCAATCTTTCACTAATTATGTCGTAGTTAGCACGATGGTACAAATATTTAGTGTGAGGCTGACATACGAGAGTATCATATTGTACCAAATTCGCGGACACACACAGTGCGGGGTGGTACAGGTCCTCAGGAACCAATGAATTCGTACAACGCGTAACAAGTATGTCACTGTTGGAGATCACCAAATCTAACGTTTTGTTTTGGTGGTTATTAATAAAGTTATATTGTGAGAGATTACATAAATTTATTACATCAATAAAATCACACTGCGTGGAACCCTGAACATTAATCGCAGTTCTAGATCCCTGCTGTGTTATATCATTTTCCCATGATAAATTTGGCATATTAAAATCACCCATAACCACAAATGTATCATGAGTATTTTCTACGACAACATCCGAAAGTCGCTGGGTAAATGCGGCTAACTGCTCAGACATGGAGCGAACATATGGCGGACTTATAAAGCTTGAAAATCAATTTTAAAGTAGATATTTTTAACCGATTGAGCTGAAATTTTGTATACACACACAGTTTGGATGAAAATGCATAAATAACTGTGTGACGTCATTCTAAATCCAAGATGGCGGCATACCCAAGATGGCGGACCAATTATTTTAAATGCACTCCTACAACATGGGTATCAAATAAAAGGCCTTGCTAAGAATAACTTGAAAAATAAAGTGGTGTCACTATTAATCCAATATGGCGTACTTCTAAAGCCAAAAAATAAAATTTGAAGTAGATATCTTTAACCGATTGAGCTGAAATTCTGTAAGTATAGACGTTCCGGCAAACGACCTTGCAACAATGATGCGTTGAATAAAATGAACAGACTAAGAAACGTGTTCAGTGATATCTAAAAAGTAAAAAATAAATTAAATGTAAAAAAACCTTTTTAAAAACAAGCTTTTATTTAAATGCGCTAAAAAGAAAAAATAAACTTTTACACTAAAACTTTCACTTATAACGTTATTTCATTTATATGACATAAAAGCTTGTCGCGAGATTTACTTTTGTAGATAAACAAGTAAATTAAATAATTTACACATAAGTAAAAATCTCGCGACAATCTTTAATGTCATATAAATTGTGTTAAATGTGAAATAACGTTATAAGTAAAAGTTTTTTTCTTTTTAGCGCATTTAAATAAAAGCTTGTTATTAAAAAGGTTTTTTTTGTGATTCGAAACAATAAAGATTTTGTTTTGAATTGTTTTTTGAGCTGTGCTAATGCTGCTGGCATAACGGCTTGTATCGTTGTACTTAAATGCCATAGACAAAAGAATTCTTTGAGTTGTTTGTTTATGAATACAAATTACGATATTGACATTATAAATGGTAGTTTCAAGGAGGAGACTATAATTAAACCTTCCTTATTGCTTGTTTGTTCTTCTCGGGAAACCATTCTCCCGATTCGAAAACAGGTGTCTTAGAAAGTAAGTTTAATAAACTTGGACAATATCGCACACTTTCGTACAATGAAATTGTTTTGTCCGTTTAATTTGATAATGTTTTGTAGCCGCTCGAATTTGTTCCGCCGTTATAATCGGAAGGTCGGAAGTGATAAAGCCATTATCAAGGTCGGAGACCCCAAATATTACACGTAGCCGAACATTGTCCACATAATTTATTGATAATCAATTATAAAAAACACGCCAAGTGCGAGTTGAACTAGCACACCGAGGGTCCCTTACAAACTTATAAAAGTTTCTAACTATGTACAAAACCGTTATTAGAATTTTTGCTTAACAAGCGCCACAAGACTTAGGTGTTTGACAAATTTCATGATTCTAGGTCAACGAGGAACACCTCATAAGTTTTGATTCCCTTGTGAAGTCGCAGATTATGCGATGACATAATTATTCATCATAATTATAATTATTTTTTAAACGCGTTAACTTACAATATTACAAGTTTGATTTTTTCGCAGCTGAAAGAGATAATAGACTAAAATACTGATATACGTTGCAGTTTGATATTACTACGTATTCCCGAGAAAAAAAGGTCTTCGCAGACGGACAGACAGGGTTCGGATCCTATAAAAGAAAGAAAGCATTATTTATTATGTTAAAATGTACAATTTTGTGTGAAACTCTATTTCGGAAGTCGGTACCTTCCCTTTATTATTAACATCTGTGACATACAAATCCTTAGAAATGGTTTTCGTTTTTTTCCATTTGAGGTACGGAATACCTAGCTATTTTTGAGTACTGTAGTATTATATTATCTGTGGTTTTGAGTATAGCTCGGCTTTAGCTTATTTAAATCTTATTTGCTGTTCTAGTCGCTTGCTTATTTCAACCCTATTAGCTATTTTACTCGCGTAGGTCTTGATTCCGAATTGGCGAGCTTATCCCGCCTACCACGACCTTTTAGAGCAAGGTGAAAACAACATTGTAACAGAGACACCGCCACTGCAACGTATAACTCCATCTCGCTCTCACAGCGGTATTAATATTGCCTAAAGCGATCGTGGTAAGAGGGTTGCTCATATTAGGTCCTTACAATTATGAAATTGGCGTTTTGCCGTACTGGCCACTTTGATCTCAAATATCTCCTCTATGGCTAGGAATTCCAAATTCAAATTTATATAGCTATTTACTCATGTATTTGTGTTTCGAAAATTATAATTAACTTGTTTTTTGCTCAATTATTTTGGACTTTTCAATCAATTGTTTTGTTTTCAACTTTTTTGGAGTCAATTTTCGCTTGGGGCATGGTTTGGCTGGTTCGGCAAGGTTCAGCCATTGCGATGAGTGCTTCCGATTATCGTACAGGGTCCACTTTTCATGTCCACAAGTAATGATTCGATTTAAAATTCCTTCATTATTGTGCCGGTTGAGTAATGCAACGCAGCAGTCAACGCGCGTTTGTTGATTTGCTTCACTCAATTCGTGAGGTACCCATCTTTCAAGCTTTTTCACCTTCCCAATTTGCTTCAAGTGGATTAAAACAGTTTTATCACTAACACCGCAGCCTGCAGCTAACTCGGACGTGGTTTGCGATGGATCCGCTTCCACAATAGCCTTCATTATCAACTTTGGTCTCCGGCCGTCCACGGGGCTTGTTCTGCAGGTCGAAATTTTCAGAACGAAAACGATGGAACCAAAAACGCACAGTGTTTTCTTTTGCGGCACCGTCGCCTTACACATCATTAATCCTTGGAACCGTTTCTGCAGTACTGGTGCCACGGTGGAACTCGTACTCGCAAATAACGCGATATTTCAAGTTTTCCATTTTGTAAACTTAGTGACGCAAAGTAAAAAAAAACAATTGAGGAAAAATCAAGTGAATTATAATTTTCGAAACACAAATAAATGAGTAAATAGCTGTATAAATTTTAATTTGGAATTCCTAACCATAGAGAAGATATTTGAGATCAAACTGGCCGTACGACAAAACGCCAATTTCATAGGTAAGGAACTAATATTTTGACAACGTATAACAATCTAGAGCGTTACGATCTGGAGTAAATCGATAGTATCGGCAAACATTCGATAACAGTAATCGAGATAAAGCGTGAGAATCGCCCGGGCGGTTCCGTCGGACCTACACGTGTG
The DNA here is from genome assembly GCA_963935595.1 of Schoenobius gigantellus. NCBI lineage: Eukaryota > Metazoa > Arthropoda > Insecta > Lepidoptera > Crambidae > Schoenobius > Schoenobius gigantellus. The sequence continues at coordinate 3,601,617 of OZ012555.1, read as the reverse complement.
GGTGTTGGGCGGGATATAGTTATTTATATCTATGGAAATTGTATTGTAGAGAAAGATAAATAAAGCCGGTATTGACATAATTGTCGTTACAATACGTTAACGTGTTGCATCACGCCAATAATTTAGTATCAATAGTATGTTCATTCCTGGTTCAACATTTTTGTGACTGGATATCAAAATTCAGTTAATGTGATGTTTTTTTTTACGCCTTTATTGTTATGTCAACGTTCTCTTAATATCTTTGTTAACATCAAAATATATAAGTCGCTAATAAGCTCCGAAGCTTTTCGTATTTATTTTGTAAATTCTCCCAAGAGAATCGCGGACGCCGCGGAGAGGGAGCGGGAGAATGATCCTCAAGCCGCTCCCATCTGCCACAGACGGACAGGCAGGCGAAGGCGGGCATTTGCACAAGCGATGCCCGTCTAATCACCCTGCCTTGGAGGCCTGCGTGCACGGTCGGCCCCGTGCACGCCGCCGCAAGGCCCTCCATCTGGGGATTGCCCTGGAGATCTCGAGCAATCCCCCCTTGGCGATAGCCCGACCCATGGTCGGGCTTGCCGACCATGCCGGTTAGTGGTAGTCGCACCTTACCATGCGCGCCCATAAGGGCAGGGAGAACACCGGGGGGTTTTAGTGGGTCGGCTTGGCACTCTGCTGGGCCAGCCCCACATACGGTACGGTGCGGTTGCGCATTTCCCCCGAAAAAAGTGTTTCCCTCAATTTTCATGGGATCCCATCATCAGATCCTGACTTGGGACTACCCCAGGAGTATACTCTATCGAATACAAAAAGAATTTTGAAAATCGGTCCACAATTGGCGGCGTAATCGCGTAACATACACACAAAAAAACATACGCATCGAATTGAGAACCTCCTCCTTTTTTGAAGTCGGGTAAAAATAGTATAAAATCGCCGCTATCGAGGAAGACACCAGCTGCGTCATTCATGATTGAGGTTACGTAAACAGAGAAATAACTCGATCACCATTTCCGCGTGCGCTCTGCGAGAAACGTTAGTTCTGTGAAGTTTTCTTAAATATGCCGCAAACATGATATGACATCCTGTTAAAGTCATGTAAATATGCCGCAAACATGATATGACATCCTGTTAAAGTCATGTAAATATGCCGCAAACATGATATGACATCCTGTTAAAGTCATGTAAATATGCCGCAAACATGATATGACATCCTGTTAAAGTCATGTATCAATACGTCAGACTGTCCGAACTTTTAATTTACTATTGTATTTTCAAATGAAACCAGTTGTCCAGACTTTGGGTCCCAAAACTGGGGTAAATATGAGCTCAATACAAAATATGTATTGTTTTATTTGAAAATTTGATATTATCAAAGATTTTTCAATGATAGGTACCTATATATTAGTCAGTATATACTTATCAATGTCACTAAAGTGAAGCTCTGTTAAACTTTTCACACGTGTTTACTCTTATAAAAAAATATGGAAATGTTAAGTGGATCAGTATAAACTGAACACAAATTTATTATAAATTATTTTTGTTTTCCCGTGGGAATTTTATATTTTCCCACAGGAAAAATAATTTTATAGCCTATGTTCATTAGGGATAACGTAGAATTATCAATGTGAAAGAATTTTTCAAATCGGTCCAGTAGTTTCGGAGCCTATTCAATACAAACAAACAAACAATCAAATCTTTCCGCTTTATAATATTAGTATAGATAATAACATTTTTATCCTTTATCGAGCTGTTACTCATAAGTTTTCGATGATAACAACGTATTTTCTGTTAGTATGTATTTATATATCGTTATATTTCGTTTGTCAATCTAACCTAAGTCTAAACAAATATAAACTACTAAAACAAAATTAACGCAAGTTACAAATATAATTAGTTATAATATAACATCATTGTTTGATCTCGTGACGCTATCGTACCTACTTTATTTACAATATGATATTGTTTTTCAATCAAAAGCAATGCACAACATATCAAATAAAACTGTTATGTAATAGGTGCATTAATGATATCAACAAGATGAATGATATTTCACAATGTATTGTAGAGATAGGGAGTTGATAAAAACATATTACTTATTGTAAGGTTTAGGTCAGTCTTAGGTCGACTAACTACTATTCTGAACAATTGTGTTATTATGGTGTAGATACGTAATTTCAAATACTTTTCTTCTTCAAGATAAATGCTGGCACTTATTATTATAGAAGGTGTTTGGTCAATACCTTATCAAGCCGTAACCTACCCATGTTAAGATAGTCATATGAAAGTTATGGCGTCACTGAAAATTCGAAATTGTAAAATTTATTTTTTAATACTTATCCCATACATTTTTTATCACAGACTACTACATTTACAATTTCGAATTTTCAATGATGCCATATATAACTTTTATAAGACTAGAGGCCTTACTAATAACCATTGTATAAGCCTGATTTAGTTAAACAGTGTTTAGTCACGTTCACTTGAATGACATTTCAAATTCGAACAAAAGAGACAAAACACTGCTTAACTATGCAAGACTTATACAATGGTTATTAGTAGGGCCCTTTGATTATATAATCAAGGGTAGGGCCCTATGTTGACATGGCTAGGTTTCGGACTGTTAGGGTAATGACCAAGCATGGTGTATAAGAAAACTTAATAATTCTTTAGGATTTCTGTTATTCGTGGCTTAGTTTAACGATATTCATAATAAAATATTTACTCTATTTTTATTTCACAGGCATACACCGGTTGAAAAACTTTTAAAGAGATCAAACTTTATTATGAGTATAAATGCTTTCCTCAATAAAGTTAAATGCTTTCCTCAAACTCACATCAATCTGAAATAATCAAAGTGTCGTAGACACAGGTCTGAGGCTTCGCGGAGTTGTTGTCATTTCCGCTTGTCGTTTCCCCGGGGTTGTGTATTTCCGGTTTCCGGTTTTCAATATCAAATTTTGAAATTAACTTGATTTTGTTTTGTTGATCGAAATTATTACTTATCTGTCATTTCAAATATATATTTCTTGTTGGATTGTTTCAAATCTTTTTATTGTATTGATTATTTCTAAATACTCGTAAGAACCTTTTATTAGAAGCTTGATGTTTAAGTTTGACGTAAGTATTTAATGTTATTATGTTTGTTATGTCAGGCAGGCTATGCTCTTTGCAGTTTTTAAAGAATGCAGTTCTTATACAGGTAGATTTACTTTCCCTGTGCCAATACCACAAGCAGTTGATTTACATAGCTGCATAAACTATATACGTAAGTATTATGTAGACGAAAAATGCAATTTCTATACTTATGCCGGTTTCTAAGTAATTTCTCGCTATTCTGTAGTGATATCTTATTTTTGATACTTTTGCACACTATAATTTTAATATCGTTTTAAAACAAATATCAATAAACAATATTGTAATAATTGTGCAAAAAATATAAATTATAATTCAAGGCAGAATCAGGTGTACCGTGTACGGACCCAATTCTGCCTTATGCGAGCGTCTCGGTGGCACTGTGGTCTCGGCACTGGACTGTGCCCCGAGTAGAATTGCGAGGCCCGCGATCGATCGATTCCATGTACCAATGTGTTTTTCGTTTCACGAATATCATATGTACATTTATCTGACGTTCCTACGGTGAAAGAAAACATCGTGTGGACACCTGCATACACCTGCGAAGTAATTCAAAGGTTTATGTAAAGTCAACCAATCCGCACTGGGCCAGCGTGGTTTGACCAAGGCTTAATCGCCCTAACATGTTAGGGTAGGCTCGTGCCCCTCAGTGGGGACGTATATGAGCTGTGGTGGACTGGACCTATTATATTTATAATAATTATGAGTAATATTCACGTTAATCTAAATTAAATCGATAATTTTTTAATTGCTACCCAACTGGTATAAAAATATTTTCACTTTGGTGAATTAATAGGTTTAGTACATTCAGTGGTGCATATACTCTGTTGGTAGCTATATCATACTTCATTGACAGTAAAACTCAATCTTATAACCTACAACATGACACAGGTTTTTTTTATTTATATCACCCAACACCAACGGATCTTCATAAATATAAAACTAACCGCCTCGTGGTGCAGTTGTCCCCAGACGGACGGACAGACGTATTATTAGTGAGGGGTATTTCGGGAACGCCGCGTGACTCAACGGATGTGTCATCAGCCCCGCAGACAGCGTGTTTGGTGTTGATGCCGTCAAAGTTGGCGTCTTGTTAATGTTTGTTAACTGCATGTTCACTGAGTTTGAAGGCGACAGATATGACATACATTTTGATGTTTCATACTTGTTTGGTTACGTCTATGTTTTCATCTTTCCGCCCGTCCGCTGTCCGTTCATCCGTTTCGTCGAAATCTAGGCTTCTAGGCTACCTAGTGATTTTGAATTTTTTACGAGATAATATAAACTCTTATTTTATCAATTCTGTTTTGTTAATTTTAGAATTGTCACCCAGGGGCATAAATTCTAATTTTCATATACCTGCAACGTGTTATCTAAATTACGCAAAACCTGAATATAGTTTGTCCAGAATCGAGATGGATTCCACTTATAAAAAATAAGTGTCAGGTTTTATTCAAAATTAATTTTTCAATTACGTCGCTTTTTAAATTTACTTAACTCTGTCGTCTTTTCGGCGGCGCGACGACGGCTAAGCGGCAATATCGTATTCGCAAGCGCGCTACCATAGAGTTTCAAATTTGCAAGAAATGCAACAAAGCAGAAAAATGGACATATCTTCGAAAATAATAGGCGAGAATTTAATTTCTATAATTCTTTTATCTATACTAATCTTTCCTTTTTATAATATTATTATTAAGAGGAAAGATTTGATTGTTTGTATTGAATAGGCTTCGAAACTACTGAACCGATTTTGATGAAGGTTGGTATAGGGATAGTTCGAGACCAGGGGAAGGACATAAGGTAATTTTCCTACGGGAAAAATCTGACGGGAAACGTTTTCCTACGGGAAAAGTTAGTTATAATACAAACAAAGTTGCATACGGTCAGCTAGTACTCAATAAAAAAGTTACGGTGTCTGAGGTTTTCCGGTTTATAGGTGTTCGTGGTTTGATGCTGAGTATGGGAATGCATACCAGCACCCCAAGACCTACACGTAGGTCATGTTTTTTTGATGATATGTACTGCCTGTATTGGTCCTGTGGTTAATCATCTCGTAGAGTCAAACTCAAAAATCTTTATTCAATATAGACCTTTACATGTATGCATTTACTGACGTCAATCATAACGCAAAAATCTAGTCGGTCAAGAATCTAATTAACTGAGATACCTATTTTGAAAAATTTAATCCTTGTCTATACAGACACCCCGACCATAATTAAGATTTATGCCAATACAAGTTAAATGTGAAACAAAATCGACTCTACCCCTGTTCGGAACATGAGAGGGCTCTCCCATTGTACCACTCCACTTACGAATCTAGGTTATTTAGCTTGGCGAGAATGAAGAACTACTCGGATGATCATTTTTTTGTCTCCCCTCATAAATACACTGACCTTCAAAAGAAAGTACCACGCTTTTAAAATTGCAATAGCTTTTAAGGTAGGCAAAATATGTTTTCAAAATAAAAAGTAATAAAAAGACTAATGGAAAAATTTTATTTTAAAAGTGTAGTACTTACTTTTGAAGGTCAGTGTAGTTTAAAAGGCAAAGCAAAACCCTGCTAATAACACAAACCCACCGTTAAAAGCTTAAATCGAAATCGGACGAGAAAGATTGACAGATAATTATTCATTTCGATAATTTGTCCGCATGGAATTACAATTCCAATCGCTGAATTCATTTCAATGAATTACTTAAATGGAATAATTGGTTTTATTGAATGATTCCAGCCGATGTGCCTAGCTGTCGGGTGCGAAGCGAGTTCAAAATTGTTAGCGGGTAAAATTAAAATACTGCGAGTTTTTGGGACACAACATCAAACCGAAAATATTTTGCGAATAAGTACGATAAGTATGAGAAAGATGGCTGGAGCTCCGTGAAAGAGTTAAATCTATGTTATATTGGTTAGAGTAAATCGATATTTTCCATTTTACGTAGAATTCGATGTAAATTTTTTTCTGTTGTCTAAATTTCGTATTTTACATTTTGGAACAAAAGAATAAAGGTATGAATTTTTTATTTTTTAAAGGTATTTTGAACAAAAAAACAACTTAGGTACTTACCTACAAAATATTAATATAGTGCAGCCCGTCCCCTGTGCTTGGGTGAATCCTAGGATTTAATTTGATAATAAAGATAGGACTTTTTTTTTTGTTTTAATTTCGTTTTTAAAAATGAAAACGTCGACCAGTATCGATCACTTTTTAAGGAAATTTTGTATATTATATAGATATACATAACTGATCATGATTATCCATAGGACCTGACATTAATGCGACAGGTAACATTACGCATATTTTATTCATCAAGTAGTTGAAAAATGAAATGTGAATATAGAACACGCTGAAGAAACTATATATGGAATTTGTAACAGCTCTGGGACCAATTTATAGAAACTTGATATACTTATTTGCTAAGTCAACTGTGAGAAGGGTGAACCCAAATTTCAACCCAATCATGGTGGACTCCTATGGGACAAGAAATAAAAAGACATCGCGTATGAGGCACAAATCAGTTTAAGAACATTGTTAGAATTAATGCAAATTTAAGATTGAGATAATATTGTGTAAATAAATTATATTTAACAGCTGTGCCGGCGAACTACGTTTCGCCATAATAAAAAATAGTTTACGACCTATTCTGAGACCTACCGAACATACACAAAAAATTTCATAAAGATCGGTCAAGCCGTTTCGGAGTAGTTCGGTAACAAACACTGTGACACGAGAATTTTATATATGAGAAGAAGACTAGCTGTGCCGGCTAACTACGTTTCGCCATAACAATCACCTAGGGGTATAAAAAATAGTTTACGACCTATTTTCAGACCTACCGAACATACACAAAAAATCCAAACAAAACAACAAACTTACGAGTATATAAGTTTTTTTATAAATTCTCATCTATCTATACAGGATGTCCCACCTATCACGGACCAGAGCCGCCGCGTGCTAATCGCGAAACTGACCAGTACATGACCACCCACTTGACATTTTTGCTGCGCGTTCGCACTTAACGCTTTGTTTACATTCGTACGGTCAGATGTTTATACTTACAGCGACTCCAGTGATTGTATATATATACAATGGATAGCCCTGTAACTACAGATAGAATTCGTCATCTAATGCGGTTACTAGTAGTGTCATGATAAGTCACAGAGTTCATAAAAATAAAAGTGTTTATTATCGAGTTCCTTGAAATTTTCATACTATTTGTTATGACATTAAGAAAGACAGAAAACCTAGGCTCATAATACCTTTACATTTACACAGAAGCCTAGAGTAATTCTAGGTCAATGGTAAGTGGTTGCGGTGCGGAATCCTAAAAATCACATATTAAGTCTAGTAATAAATACTGGAGGGAGACTCTGTACCAGGGTCGTCTGCTTAGGTACCTCCGTCTTACCTATTTCTGCCGCAAAGCAGCAGCGCTTACATTGCTGTGTTCCGGTTTGAAGGGTAAGATATGGCAGTGAAATTACTGGGTACTGTGACTACATTTTGTGTCACAAGTTGGCAACGTACACTGTGGTTCTTGTGGGGGTTGCAGTTTTGCTGCGAATCTCACAAGAGCCACATGTATTATAGGTGACTGTTACCACTTACCATCAGGTGGGCAGTTTGCTTTTTTGCCAACTTTCAGCAATAAAAAAAAAGAAATGCCAAAAGCTTCGGCATATTTAGCGACATAAATATTTTGACGTCAACAAAAATATCAGGACAATGTTCAATATCAATACAATACGAGTTCATTTAAAGCCGGAGCTTTAAAAACTAAAAATAAAGTAACCGTGCAAGTACCTACTCAACTTTTTCGAGCCGCGTAAGAAACAAAATAAAATATTTTTTGCTTATTCTATTTCAGTATACAAGGTAATTACATTCCAATGGGCCTTCGTTTGGAGTGGCGTTTGGTTTTCTTTATTTATGTTTGCTTTTCCTCGTTTTTTGTCAATGCAGAGAATCGCCAGTTCAAATATCACAAAAAGGTTTTTTGGAAGCGAGGAGGAGGCAGGGGGACGGGACGGGACTCCTGGTACGTAAATTAATTCTTGTGCTTCACATGAAGTCTGATCGGTGATGAAGTCTGTAATTGACATTGTTAAAAATAAAATACATATAAGATAAGAAAGGTGCATTTTATACAAGATACGTAATAATAGCTAGAAATCCCGCGTGATTTTGAACTAATTTCCTATTGAAAATAAGAAATATCGACACTCCATCTTCACAGTTTTTTTTAGCTACGTTAAATCTTAATGCAAGACATTTTCGGGGGGCATTCTGAATGTTTCTACTCGGAGCAAGGGTCACACATCACACGTAAACAAAAATAAAAAAGTTTATTTCCATGATTTTTTACAAAATAAAGTAACCGCGCCTTGTGCTGCTAAAAGTTGAGGCTCCTGGATTCGCCAATGGCTCAGTTTAACTGCTTTAACGGGGCTGTGCATCGTCTTGTTAGATAGTGTTCATTGGTGCGTTCATAGCGTTGGTTAACCGATATATCGATTGTAACAATTCACTTTGTTTGTGTACTGTCCAGTCTCTTTGTTGAACGTTAGTTTTAGTATGTACAGTAAGCTACTCATCAAGCTATACTGATTGCCCTTTGGACCGTTCTTATGTCGGTCGTAATAGCGGCGGTTTTCGTAGTGTACATGTAAAGCTTGAATGGGAGCCTACTGTATATCGCAAATTGTATCGATTTAATATTGTGTAATTTTTTGTTCCTTACATTTTAAGTTTGTTTACCTTGTTTACCCCATTAACCCCACTATGTATGTATCGTCTTGTACCAAAACCCTTTGGTAAACGTTTGAAATTGCAATCTGTTATATGCAAGTAATAAATAAAAAAAACAAGACCACGTCCTCCACAGTTAAAAGTTGCGTCGAACAGGTAGAGAAATAATTAGCCATATCCTGCCGGATACTCAGGCTGGGACAGGTGGGCTGACGATTATAGAGCGTGCCTTTAACTTGACATTGTGGTGTAGCAGGTAATGACAGCAGGCTTACTATGATACTTTGAGTGGTGAAGCCTCGGTTAGAGAGAGAAGGCGATATTACCTGCAATACCTAGAATAGCCTGTCTCTGTTCATACATTGTTTTAAGCGTGCGTGGCAAGGTTGTGCTACCTGGTTTTGTTAAGTTTTTTAAGCGTCTTTCTTAAACAGACCAAGTAGGGTTGATTTTATCTTCTAATTGGCTGATTCCGCAGCTGTTTCACGGTGGGTGAGTGAGCGTACATCGTTTAGACCAAGCACACTTCTGGCGAGTAGGGAAGCGGCGCAGATCATATGCTAGGATGTTAAGAGGAAACCATAAGAATCGTTTTTCCATACAGTCGCAGTCCCCCGTTGCCTTTCCATCCTTCCTAAATCTATGACCACTTTGGCATGTTTTCTTTTTTCTTGAGTAAAATTAAAATAGGTTTTAATCCCTCAAAAGCCTTAAAAATTGTCCAGATTTTCCGTTGAATTTAAATATCCAGCAAACAAATTTAATAAGATTATATGACGAAAGCAAAACATAGAAACACAGTCAAAGATCTTTTCTTTAATTTTTAATGAAACGCTAATTAAACTGATTCAGTTTTAGTGAAGCAAAAGCAAACAGGGAATACGAACGTCTGGGATTTTCAGATCTGAGCTGCAGTTTTCTCGCTCAGCTCGGTTTTGAATTCTCTCCACCCATAGTATTTCCTCTTAAAACCGTTATAAGTGGGAGTGGAACTGGCTTTTGGTTGATAGCAGAGGAGGACTGTCGCCCACACGGTAGTCGGACGAATTCGGCGACACACACTCGTGTTTTGCTATGTCCCCGCTTCATATGGTTGGGGGATCGCAAGATGGGTCTGGAAATAGGTGAAGGCTTGGGGCTCGTCGAAAACAAATCTTGGCTGCCTTTTGCCTAAAGTATTTGCCCTAGGCTAGGCAAAATGCTCTAAGGCCTTATGGCAAAAGTTGTCGGCGTACAGTGTGGTTCATACATTTACAAATTTTACAGGAGTTCCGAGTACTATAGGCGACTGTAACCGCTTACCATTAGATGGACAGTCTACTTGCTAACTTTGATGTATAAAAAAAACTTTTTTAAACTTTAGCTGGGTTACTCATTTCAGCATGACGTTATAGCAGACGTAATCTACATATTTACTGACACCGAGCAAATTCAATTTAAAGAGAACTTCATCACCAGCTACTCGCCACAGGGTATGCGTCGGATACCCGCCCTTTATTGTGAAACTTGAAATCACAAACCACCATATGCATCGTCGTTGCTTGGCATTCATTGCGGCTTCAACACGGACTGTGGCGACTGTTTTTATACGCAGCCAACAATGTATAGCTACTGATAACAAAGTGATCGCTACAGGTCTGAGTAGCATAATTCAGGGGCTGTTAGTAAACGACTTTATTGCCTTATCGCGTCGAGGATAATGAATTTCGAGAAAGAAATTCAATAATCGTGTTACCCGGCGACTGAAGTCGGTGACGGAAGCGGTTTTACACATCCTCTGGGCACACAACCCACGGCCAGGGAACGGATACTTCACGCATATTGTTCGTAGAAAAGCTATTCTTTACTCATTTTTTCAATGCAAGCATTTGTCGATGTTTAATAACCAATAAAATTTAAAAGGCGTGATAGAATTGACATAATAGCTAATGATACGCAATAACTGATTTTATTTATTTTGCGACGCGGAGTGCCCTTTGAGTCGAGTATCGAAACACTATCATCGAGTATCGATAAGTTTTGTTTATGTATGACGTATTGGCCAAAATATTGGTATTGTCTGTAATGAGCTCAGATATTTTACTATGCCAAGTTAGTATACAAACTTGCCGTTAAAGTTAAAAAGCTACAAGTTTAGAATATTATATTATAAGAATACACACACACTCACATTTTTATTTTGAAATCGGTGCCAAATTTAAAGCCTTTCTAGGGGACCATCACTTGGCACCTACTTCAATATAAAAATTTGATATTGTGTATTCTTATAATATTTTTGACTTTTAAATGTGTTTGAAGTCGGTCTTTATTTTATGTAAAAATATTTTTGTCTTTTTAGTGATTTTAATACTAGCTCACCGAAGTAATTACAACTAGGGATCAATAATTGTTATATATATATTATGTATGTTAGTTTGTAAGGTATATATCTATGGGCCTAAGTTGCCTGATAATAAATAAATAAAAATAAAAAAAATACCTGCCTATCGTATTTAAAAAACATGAAACACGTTGGACGTGCCTAAAAATTTAAGGCATTCCCTCGATTATCTTAGAATCCCAACATCAGACGCTGACTTTGGTGACAATGGGATCATCTCAGTAATATGCTCTATCTAGACTTACTTACTACTATTGTAAAGACGAAAGATTTGATTGCTTGTTTGTATTGAATAGGCTTCGAAACTACTGAACCGATTTTGATGAAAGTTAGTATAGGGATAGTTCGAAACCAGGAGAAGGACATAGGGTAATTTTCCTACGGGAAAAAAATCCCACAGGAAAACAAAAATAGCGCGGGCGAAGTAGCGAGCGGAAAGCTAATCGAATAATCGCGTAACACACACACAAAAAACATACGCGTCGAATTAAGAAACAGCTCCTCTATTTTGAAGTCGATTAATAAAATTCTTGGAGGGGTGAGATCTTTACTATTATTTTTTGTAGTTGTTTTTATTTCAATAATTGGTTGTTTTGCTTATTCTTGTTTCTTAGCCTCAACCAAATAATTTCACTTCTTTTGTTGTAGAGTCAATGGATTTTAATCTTTCTCGGTTTGTTATTTTTGCTTAGTATCTTATCGTGGATATTTATACGTTCATCAACACGTTGAAATGATACATTGGTTACTGATAAATAAATACGAGAAAATACACATATTTTGGCAAATTGAATTACGTCGAAGTTGATGGTTAAGCTATGATGTTTGAATGACGAATTTAATTTTGTTTCTTTGGGCTTATTAATCTCACGAAAAGTATCTGTCGATTTTGTCATTTAGTAGAATTTTGCAAAATCTGACTTCTAAGGGAGTAAAATAACTCTTTCTTGTTGATGTCAGAATACATTTAATGTTCCTCCTTGCACTTGAAATAAAGATATTATTATACTTAATGGTACATTATGTATTTCGATAAGATACGCATAGATAATGATAACTGTATTGAATTGAACATTTATAGCGTTCTATACATTGTCGTAGTATATATTTATAACGTCATTAATGCGTTAATTAAATGACACATTTGAAAATATCGGTGAAATATTTTCCTCTATGATTCAAATGCAACGTTCGTACGTCATAGCGGACGTGCATTGCATTTGATTATAGTGAATTAAATTTGTCGATTTTGCAACACAAGCAAAACAAGTCACAACCCGCCAATAAAATTACTCCTTAACGGTAAATAAGCCATAATGTTTTGTCTCTCTCTAACGTATTTAATCGAATCTTAATTAAGTATTTTTAGGGAATGCTTTAAAGTTGCTGATTACACCGAAATGTTAATGTTTTCTAGCAGACTGGCGAAAAGGAAATTATTGTCGGAGTAATTTACTAGATTAGTTACTCGATTTACTAGATTCTTAACTTACGGCACTTTAGTGTCAAATAAGTATTCATCCTTTGATATTTATCACTATGAGCAACAAGAATGGTCATAACAAGAACAAAAAGCAATTAAAAAGTGTTAATACTATAAATTAAAACAGTAACACGACATTTAATACAATAACATAACAACGACACATTAATAATTAAATTTAATAACATTATTAATTATGTTCACATTAATTTTTTTTGCTGTTTTGTTGCTTGAAAGTATAGCTAAGTAAGTATTTGATTGTATGTATTTTGAGCTAGGTTGAAATCTGTGAAGTCTGGTTAGCAGTGTATTTAGTAGGTAACTGTTATAATGATACTTGCTTAGCAGCAATTAAGACAAACCACTTTGTAAATACATATTTATATAATTATAAATTATTTTAAATAAAATATTACTTAAAAATTATAGTTATAAAAATAGGTATAACACAAGTAAACTAATAAGTAAAATGATCTGATATCCCTTTGTTTGTATAAACCTCAATCTTAACATAAAACTGTTGGAACCCGCCAAAATTAACTCTGGCGAATGCGTTCACAATTGCGTATCATCATTCATTATATCGCGAAGACATATTGCCATTTTTATTTATTTTGATCCTCGCCATTCACCATACCAACCAGAGACTCACGAGAATTCCTTATTTCCCAAAGGAAATTGGTTTTATGACCGTCTCAACAGATATTCTCGAATTATTCTCAGTATTTTGTGATTCAAGTAATCTTTCGTTCGAGAATCAAGGTTTTTGTATGGGAAACGTGAAAATTAAATGCGCATACATAAATGTCTGAAAACGTCGTAGTGTTGTGTTTACTTCCATTTTTATCAAACCCCTAATTTAAATTCGAAGGTTGCGTCTGTGAGGCTGATAAATTTTGTTGTTTTGTTTTTTGTTATTCTTAGGTTATATACGATTCATGATAAATTTTTGAGTATTGTTTTTTACACACATCAAGGAGGATGTTGTCTTCACCTCGCCTGATGGTATGTGACGATAAAACAGTTGATGGAAGCGAACTACCCCTGTTCTCCTCAACAACTGAGGAATTGACTATCTTACCTCACAACAATCTTATTAATGTTATTACTATGGCGACAAACTTAAGACGGTGGTATCTAGCGAGGCGGTCTCTAAAGCCCTACCATCAACCAAAATAAAGAGAAAACTTCTGTCCCCATCAGGAATCGAACCCGGGACCTGGTAGTCTCAACCAGTAGACCACAGAGGTGGTTATGTACTTACATAAATAAGGGCCCTGTAAAGGTTTAAATTCGATAAAGACTTCTGATTTTGAGTTTATTACGCATTTTAAGGGAAAAGCTTTTCTATTAGTCAAAAGCGTTATAAAAATTAAGGATTTTGAAATTTTAGTATATACACGTACAATAATAACACATACAAAATAAATATACTTTTTAATGTCGCTTCCATCATTCAAAAGACACTTCTACATCACGCGAACTTCAGGTTTAAACAATAAACAGACTTATGATAAGGAAGCAAGGTCGTCATCAGCTGATATCTGTGTTTGTGGTGCTACGTAGTTGTGAAAAATTAAGAATGAAGTTAACAAAGAAAATTAATCCAAACTTGTGTTGTTGCAGCCGTGCGAAACCTGTTTAGTTGTCGATAACTCGGAAACATGTCGAACAGTAAACACTTCGAACGAGATTTCAATACGAGGACAGGATTTAAAATTATAAGTGTCTGCAAAATTTGAAATTTTATCGTATATTCATTTCGTATCAAACATTGATTCTTTCGCACGCTTCATTTGAAAACATGAACAACCGAGAGCCAAGACAAAGGTCACCTTAACCTATTTGGTTATTGCGTTTTATATTTGCTTGAATAGATGCGTGAACTGTGATCATAATGAAGATGTCGAGTTTCGATCCGGAAATTTTTTCGAGTTGCATCGATCGTAGTCTTATTTGTATCCTCTGTCATAACGTTACTATTTTTTTTTATGGTATAGGCATTGATTTACTACCAAACGTAGATAACGCATAAACGATCGAAAAGTGGGCCGGTGAAGAACTGCTCAATCGCGAATCGTGCAGTTCCTTTCCATAGTGAGTGATTAGCTGTCGGCACGTAAACATGCCGAAGTGCGCATTTAAAAGTTGTGGTAACAATAGCCAGAAACGGCACAAAAAAGACGGGATTTCATATTTTGCGTGAGTAAACTTATTACTCATCTTATTATGTATTCAAATATTCGATTTATACATAAAAACCAATCAAAAACAATTATTTTAATCATAAACATGTCGCTTCGCGTCAGTGTCAGTACATCACAATCGTCTCTCTCGCACGGGTGTCGTATCACGATATGTTATCTCATTCATGCTTTGGAGCGACAACACGATAAGCAATTTCAAGCATTATGTTTGAGAGTATAAAGTTGATATTTTCTTGTAGCAATTACTAAATCGTCGTTTGGTCTGTGGTTAGGTATGAAATGATGTAACTTCCCACGGTTGTACTTAAAATAGTTGCCGTAATAATGCAGAATAAGGTTGAATTCAATAAATACGGTACTTTCTTTATGGTAATTTTCATTCGGGCGTGCATATTCAAGTATATATCAGCGAGTACAAATGTATAGTCGATTAGGTGACAGATTTTAAGCACGTTTTTGTATGAAGCGCTCTATCTACGTTTGGTAGTAAATCAATGGGTATAGGGGGCAAACGAGCAGACGTATCACCTGATGGACACCCACAACCCCAGAGGTTACAAGTGCGTTGCCGGCCTTTGAGGAAGGAATACGCTCTGTTTTTGAAAGTTTGAAGGTCGTATCGGTCCGGAAATACCGCAGGCGACAATTCGTTCCAAAGTTTGACTGTTTCTATTTTCATCTTAATCCGATAAAGTGAGGTTCATGTGAATTATTTCAAATAAATCTAGTACATTTTATAGGCTTAGAAACCATTTCTCAATGTGCATGCACTGGGGTCATTATAGCGCCTACGTGAAGTTCAATGCCAGTAAGATAAATAGGAATTTTTTTATCAGGAAAATCCACTTATCAGCATGCAATGTTCTAACTGCTACTACTAACTAGTAGTTTTATAGTAGACTAGCTTTCCGCTCGCGACTTCGTCCGCGTTAGTTTTGTTTTTCCGTGTTAATTTTATATTTTTCCATAGTAAAATTATCCTATGTCCTTCCCCTGGTTTCGAACTATCCCCAAAATCCCCATACCAACTTTCATCAAAATCGGTTGAGTAGTTTCGAAGCCTATTCAATACAAACAAACAAACAATCAAATCTTTCCTCTTTATAATTTCAGTATAGATGTGAACATTTAAAAAAACTCCGTTTTCGAAAATCAATCAACGTTATGATAAAACTAAACATGCACTAGGATGTTTGTGTTGTTTTAATAATAATATCTTTTGCAATATAGCCTGTAGCTTCGTACACTTGGTTAATTAACTCTACAATTCCCAAAAGAAATAAATCCGTTGTTTTGCTGTTATAACAACAACAAGCGTACTTAATTCGGTTTCGGGGATACTACTAGGAACAAAGGCTGATCAATTTATCGTCAATATTGTCTTGTCAGAGAAATCGTTTCTATTTATTTCTAGAAAAGATAAAACTATACTTAACTTACACTTGACTTTTTCAAAATCAGGGCGCATTGTATTTATTCAGTCGTAAAACTTACCGGCTTTTCTCATTATTCTAAAAATAGGTCTTTACTACTCTGCACTGAAGTAGGTGTATTATTAGTTTCTTTTATAGTTTGTTTGAACGGTGTCTAACCTATTGTCTCTCTAAGCACCATTCATGATCTTTTGTTGCGTTTTAACATAGCATAAACAGTACAAACGCATGAGTTATATTTGCCGCGTGCTCGTATACAATAACTACGCTAAACCATCTTCGACAGTTCTGAATCTGGATGTGGATTTTTACGACATGGAAAGGAAATCGCAAAATTGGCGAGTTCTTTCAGCTTTGACTGATTCATCTTTGTGACTCAATTTAACTGTACGGTGACTAACAAACATTCCTGTGAATTAGTAAAGCAATTATATCACTTTTCCTCGTAAATATGGAAGAGAAAGTAATGTAAGTAATCGAAAAGGCGTCATCTCTTTATAAAAAACCGGCCAAGTGCGAGTCCGCCTCGCGCACCGAGGGTTCCGTACAAAATTATTAAAAATAGTCTTATTTTATGATGTAACTAAAAATTTACGGTTTTCGCAATTTTTCCTTTATCTGTGCTATAAGACGTTACTTCGTACCCAATTTCAAGATTCTGAGTTCACGGGAAGTAGGTTTTGATTCCCTTGCGAGTGTCGAAAATTTGCGGAAAGTTGCGGCATAAAGGGCTGTATCTTTTGATTACGTTGGCTTACAAGTTTGATTTTTTCACAACTCCAAGGGACAGTAGACCTGAGTACTTGATAAAAATTTCAGCTTGATACCTCCACGCGTTCCTGAGGAAAAGGGTCTTGACAGACAGACAGACGGACGGACGGACAACAAATTGATCCTATAAGGGTTCCGTTTTTTCCGAGGTACGGAACCCTAAAAAGCATCTTATTGAGTTCATAAACAATTTTATATTGTTACTAGCTTTCCGCCCGCGGCTTCGCCCGCGTTATTATTGTTGTCCCGTGGGAACTTATATTTTCCCGTAGGAAAAATAATTTTGTAGCCTATTTACGCCCGGATAATAAAATTCATAGAAATTGGAGCAGATTTAAAATATTTTCTATTGAAACTTTCAACCCCTATTTTGCACCCTAACGGGGTGAATTTCAATAAACCTTGAAACACGTGTTTTGAATAGCATGAATCTCAAGTTTTTTCAAAACGAATTTGCAATTTCTTCATCCCTTTAGGGTTAATTTTTTTTAAAATCTCTTGGTAGTGTGCGTCCGCATTTTAAATAAAAACAACTGTCCAAATTTCACATTTCTACCATTAGCAGTTATGGCTGTGCGTGCGTCTATAGATGGGAACTTCTCCTTTTATATAAATATAGATAAGTTACATAGGTACTCTCCTTTACAAATATAGCTCTCTTGTTTTTATTTCAGTACAAATGAGCATTGACGATATATGAATATTTGTTAACCTTAATTTTTAAATAGATTTGACAGGACTTCAAACAATCTTATCTTGTTTACGATAATTATTATGTAATTCCACAATATTTATTTTCCAATATACGCAAGGCTTGTTTAGATATCTTATAAATCGTTCTAGAAAATCCATAGCTATTTAAAATCATTAATTTTATTTCGCAACTTTTATTGTTTTTGTTTGTCACATTCTTAAGTCCATTGACTGAAAAGTCCGAAATCTGTTAGCATCGTATCCTATGGGATGACGAAAATAGTACGTGATCTCGAGCACGTGGTGATTTTTGAACGACCGTGATTTTAATTTAGTTTATGTCGACGAAATGTTTCCAATGGCAATTATTAAAAATTGTACGTGTTTGAATTTTGATGTTAATCAACAATATGGGTGTGTTGTCTCCGCTGTGACAAATCTGATTACTGTTGCAAATGATAACAATGTTATTGAAAATGAAATGTAGAAAAATCTTTTGGATTGCCAAAAATTGGTTTTAGAGCAAGAGTTTATAAAAGTGAGCGATTTTGAAAAATAAAATCCTTAATATTTCTCATTGAAGTATTAAATATTAAAACATTGTATTTCTGTTTCAAATATTATGAGTATTTGCAGACAAATATACGCGAAATTTCATTAATTAGATATTTAGAATCTGGGGCATTTATAAAGATAAGAATATTTTGTAGAGCATGCACTAGCATACATAGTAATACTTAAAAATACTGATAGCGCAATACATTATCCGTGTCATGCGCTGTAAGTCTGTTCAAATATTGTAGTTTTGTCGTGTGGCATATATGAAACTTTTAACTTCATGCGCAGCGTCTGCTTAAAAATTGTTTGAAAACTCTACATAAAACTCTGGTATGGTAACAAAAAAAAATGGATATGGTAACAAATAAAGAACTCAAAAAAAAAAACAAAACACGAAAAAGCATTACTTACCAAGCCTTGGATCCTCGGAAACATTTTGCTTGAAAATGTTCAATTCAAACTTCACAACAAATACACAATCAAAGACACACCCACTTAAAAACTTAGATTAAGCGCCAGACACATTGGATGACGTAGTAGGAGCACTCAAAAACTGGTCGTACAATTTCGGTATACCACAAGGTACTGAATTTGGTCCCGTACAAAACACATGCGCACGGTGTGACGCGTCGAACGGTTATGTCTAATACGTCTGCACTACACTACACGTCGGGCAATCCTCGGTGAATCAGAAGCGTGGGCGCAGAGTGGGGGTGCTTCCTTTATCTTTGTTTATCTTTCAACAGCAAAACAATCGATTTCAGTAGGTCATGAGTAGGTATAAACGTAAGATTGTTGTAAAGCGTTATGTTGATTTAAATCATTGTAATTTGCTAAGTCTTGACTTATTAAAAGCTAATAATTTATTTATCAAAACAAATACTGTTATAGACTAATGGTTAATTAATTAATGACTGAAAATTTGAAAATACGTTATTCTTAGAAGTACTTACACGGGGTGCTTCAGATTCTGTGTTGATCTAAATTGTAATCGGATCTAATTAATTATCTGGTAAATGAATACTTGTAGGTAAATATATTTCACAAAGTGTGTTTTCTTAAGAGAATGTTTGTATTATGATTGCTTGACGTTTCAAAAGCAACGGACAAAGTGACTATGAAACATGTACAAAACAATCATTTACATTTCACTGAGTCAGCTATGAATTACGTTCTAAGGAAATCACTACTGTGATAGATAACATAATTTCACTTCTTATACAACCACTATGGTATTTTATCAGTTAAAACAAAGGAAGCAAACAGTTAACATAATGTTGTGTGTCACTGACGAAATTAATGATACATAATCGTACATCAGTTAGCGAAACAAAGATTCGTTCTTGGAAAGGTTTTGAGTTTAATCTTTTTTCAGAATATGGAGTTTTTGCAAATAATTGTGATATTAAAATTGTAGATAAACTTTAGAAGTTTTTGTTAAATATTCACTTAGGTAATGTGAATTCTAGTCGGAGGATAACCCAAGCGTTTTTGGGCGTGACGACCAACGGACTTGGATCGGATCAGCCGATCCGATCAGTATATCAAAAAGGGACGTCTCTGAATTATTTTTTCAAATCCACTAGGTCAGTTTCATGCATTTTACTGCCAGCAGATATGACGGGACGCATTGATGCTGCTTTCATAGAAAAATAGTATTTAATCATTTTAACTGTTTCTTTGTACTCTGTAGATTGATTATTGCTGGTAGTTGACATTGGACTCCAGATATTCATCTACTGGGACTCATACCAAAATCCGTTTCTATGGTCTTCTAGGGGAAATCATACTGATCGTTTTATCATTCAAACGTGACTACGCTTCCTTTTTGGCAATAGTTGCTCTATTTTTTCCAACAATCTATTGTAACTATCAGTATGTCCGTATGATTTCCTTTTTTTATTATGAAAAGAGCTTAAAACTTTCAAAAGCCTAAAAAATTGCCCTGCTAGATTTTCTGCTGCATTGAAACATCTATATAAACTGACGAGAACTTAATATGAAAAAAGCAAAACACAGGAACACAGCCAAAGCCTTTCTTTTATTTTTTTATGTAAAAAGAAAATAAATCGGTCTAGTTTTAGAGGAGAAAATAAGGGACTACGAAACATCTATTTTGTGTACTTTTCATAGGTATCTTCGGTCCGAGCTGCAGTTGTCTCTATCGCGCTCAGTTCGTTTGTTCGGGCACACAGCGTGACAGAAATACATTTTAAAAATACCTATTTTTGAATTCTCTCGACCTTAGTGTTTCCTGTTAAGCTGCGATACGTCGTTGACTAGGAATTTCGTGTAGCATTATGATTATTTCTTATTAGTTTGACCATTGAATTTGTCATTCCAGTCCAGTGTCTCGATGGTATCTTAGAAGTTTCAGTTCTTTATAAAACAATTAATTGCTAACTTTGTTCCCATATATACCTATAGTAAATAGACCTAATTTTTTATTCCTGTTTCAGAAGATTTTAAACTTTATAAAAGCCCAAAAGTCTTTTATAAAGTTTGAAATATTATTTTTAAGCTTCTTCCTTATAAAAATTATTGAAAATAATGTTACATCACACTTGTCGGTAATAATTTCATGGCCCATGGTAATTTTAATGATTGTGGCATTTTAGCTCTGCATCTCGTAGCATCTTTATTTACCAATGAGCAAACGCATTGAAATTTTTCTTCATAAACACATTTGATCTGTTCTGTATCTACGTATGCTATTCAGTTTTCTCAATGTCTGTCAATTAATCTACGATATATAAATAAAAATCGATGTATGTACTATGTATGTTTGTCCTCTATGCGTTCCGAAACCATTCTGATGATAGTAATAAAATCTGTGTAGGGTGTTCTGGGGACGCCCGTGAGGGCTCCTAGCAAAAAAGGGCATTTACGTGGCATTGTAATCCCACGTAAAAGTCATTTTTCTATAATATATAAAGCTTGTATTGCAATGCAAGCTTTATATATTATAGCGCCGCAACTGTTTCACAGATTTTAATAAAGTTTGGCTTACTGTATGTAATTTGGTCCAACTAAAAAGATATGATAGTTTATATCTCGATTATTGGCCTTAAATTATAGCATAAAACTTAATAAAGGCGAAACGTAGTTCGCGGGCACAGCTGGTTTTCGTATATATTTTACTATATTCACTCTTAAATAACACATAATTCCCAAGGAAGAGACTAGATAGTGTCATAACAGTAATTGTGGCATTAAGTGCCAGTAGAACTTCCCTTTGTGAACACTAAGAAAAGATCATTAATATAACGTGCTTCTAGCCATTTGCCTCTGAAATCTGAGACGTATATTTATGCTAAGTAACAATTAGGAAATTTTGGATAGATGCTTTGGATTTCAGTATTAATATTGAAACGGTTATCTTGTTGACAGGTTCTCTGTTGACAGGTGCCTGTTCTTTGCGAGAAAGTAGATTCCCAATTTCCAAACAGGTGTAGAGTTAACTTTTTATTTTATTTTACTTATATTTGCATACAGCTTAATTATGGTTGGGGTGTATGTATACATACAAGACTTAAATAAAAGATATATCATTGTTGAAAATGTTTTTAATTATATTCTTGGTTAATTAGATTTTTTGTATTTTGTCTGACAAAGAAAATGAAAGTCAATCTACACTATTATTATAAAGAGGAAAGATTTGTATGTATGCAAGGAATAAACTCAAAAACTACTTGACCGATTTCAAAAATTATTTATTTAACCTTTATAATGCTACATTATCCCTAATTAACATAGGCTACAAAATTATTTTTTCTACGGGAAAATATTAAATTCCCACGGGAAAACAAAAATAACGCGGGCAAAGCTGCGCAAAGTGAGTATTAAAGATTTTTGAGCTTGAGTCTAATATGCCTTAATAAACGAACTAATTTATACCTACAAACTGACCCCCCCCCCCCCTTTACCCTTACCTCTTCTATCTACCTATTTCTGCCGTCAAGCAGTAGTGCTTGAAGGTTAAGACAACAGTTAACTATCTTGGAAGTTAAATTGATCATATGCTTAATTTTCACCAACATATAAACTCTCTATGCTCCCGTCTACGCAAGCCTATTTTCTGTTTTTAAAACATTGCGCCATGTAACCGATAACAAGACTATCCTAAAAGCTTACCAGGCCTTCTGTCAGTCCTTAATTTCATATTGCATCGTTTCTTGGGGTGGTTGTGTGATGAAATTACTAGGTATTGTGACTTGACATCTAATCACACGGTGGCAACGTTCATTGTGGTACTTCTAGGGGTTGCATGTTTCCAAAACGTACAGGAACAGCATTTAATATACATACATCTTTATTGTACACTAGTGGGCCCCGCAGACGTTGTCCTGCCCGATTCCAGCGCCACCTACCGGGTCCAACTTTACGTTTAAACCTTCCTTGGCCCAAGGAAGGTTTAAACCTGGTAAAGTACCCGTTTGTCAAACATTTTTCACATCGCATTCAATTTGACAGCCATTTGCTTTGTGCACTGAATTTTAAGTTTGCTTTTCATTACCTAAGTTTATTTAAACTGAACCTTATTCTTTGTACAATAATAGAACAAATGTTAAGCCAAGGTACTAATAAAACAGCTGCGCGGATCTTTTATGTCGCAAATAAAACGCAGTGAATTAAAAAGACCATGCCTACACCTTTTTTTAAGCTTCATCCATTCCACACTCAGAAGTGGACTCGGACAGTGCAATAAAATGATAATGTCGGCTAAGATCTAAATAAATTCACTGCAACTGATCTTTTGCAAAATCAAAAGAGGTGTTATTCTTTTTTTTTTAATCATTGAGAATGGCATTTTCCTTTAACTTTAACAGGTTTTATAGCGTTGTTTCGTAAGACACATACCCACTGACTTTTTTCTGTTATTATATAAAAGCGTCGGTGGCACTGTCGACTCGGCACTTGCCTTCCAATCGAGAGGTCCGGGGTTCGAGACCGCCATGTACAAATGTGTTTTTCGTTTTTCGAATTTCATATGTACAGTCGACAAATTTCGCGGTCTACCAGTAGAGTTTTTTTGGGAAGCATTATTTCAAACAATAAGAGGTATAAAGCAATCATTTAAATCATATATGACAATCCTAAAATACTTACATATATTTTATATAATATTAAAACCTGTTTTACACTTTTACTTTTTCAAATACCATGCCGGTCTACCATGCAGTAGAGTTTTTTTGGTCAGCGAACCAAAAAAACTCTACTGCATGGTAGACCGGCAACTTTGTCGACTGTACATTTGTCTGACGCTCCAACGATGAAAGAAAACATTGTGAAGCAACCTGCATATATATGTAAAGAGATTCAAAGGTGTTTGTGACCAATCCGCACTGGGCCAGCGTGGTTGATTAAGGCCTAAACACCCTAACTTAGGGTAGGCTCGAGCCCCTCGGTGGGGACGTATATGAGCTGTTATGATGATGATTATAGTAAAAAACGGACACATACATTATTGACATTAATGTCGACATTTCCCGTAAGGACTTATTTCAATTTGATAGAGTCCGCTGAAAAGGTGGTCTTCACAAATTCCGCTTTACGTTTATGAAATAACTTACCCCTTAAATGTGCGTAGACCGGCTTGTAGTAAAGCATCTTCAAACATTAAAAACTATGGTCTTTTCCACCAACCAATCCCAAAGTATCCCTAACCTAGGACTACCCTAACTTAGGACAAACCTTAAATCAAACTCCTACCTAAATTTAGTTTCACCGACCAAAGAGTCACTTTATTAGGGACGACATAGTTAAGCGACAGATTGCTCCATAAAGAAATGTTGATCCTAATCGATACTACGTATATCGATTTAATAAGACTACTTGAAATATTGCTTAATTTGGGTTATAGACACAGTTTATTGTACAGTAGTTTAAAATAACAAGAAAATTATTTACCGCGTGATGTTCATTAAAAAGATTACTACTACTACTTTTTTGGTTAAACAATTAAGTACGCCCTTGCCTTGCTAAAATTTTCAAGTAAAATGTTAGCCGACATTGTTAAAAAGTTATCAGATCTCATGTAGAGTCAAGCTTAAACTCTACAACCCCCAATTTCAAGAACTCTACACCTTAGTCAAAATAACATATGTGACTTGATATGACAATTACTGATGATTATGATTTTGATAGTGGAATGTTAGTTTTTAATTTAGTTTTTTTCGTAAAATTTTGTTTTTAGTGTTTAGTAGCAAAGTATTTAATACGGTTTTCGGGGTTTTAACAACCGAAATTTTATAGCAACCAATTTGTTTTATTACTTGTTTATGTAGTATAAAATCTTGAGTGAAGCCTAAATTGAAAATTATGCAAGGGACTGTATAATAATTATTTTTATAAATAAATAAATAAATATCGTCGATTATAAAGGAAGCAGAACGACACAGTTGTATCAAAACACAGATAGCCTTAAATAGTAACCGGGTCGCCGCTATCGCTGGCCAAATATCGCAATCTTCTTATCTTGAACGAGCCTCGGTAACGTGGAATTGAGCCCGTGAGATATTTTTATTATTAAATCGATAAGTAAGTAAACAACGTATTACTTGCTTTGAATCTTCTTCTTCTTATATATATAAAAATGAATTGCGATGTGTTTGTCTCGCAAGAACTCTGAAACGGGTCGACAGATTCTTACGAATTTTTCTGTGTGTGTTTGAATAGGTACAGGGAAGGTTTAAAAGTGCATTTGGACCCAGTAGGTGGCGCTGTAATCGCCGGGAGGACAACGTCTGCCGGGCCCACTAGTCTTCTTCTTCTTCTATACCTATAAAATTCTTTGTCCTGAATGACTGACTGACTGACGGATCAACGCACAGCCTAAACCGCTGATCGTAGAGACTTGAAACTTGGAGGGTGTGTTCTTTGTATGACGTAGGCGTCCGTTAAGAAAGAATTTTCCGAAATACTACCCCTAAGGGGGTGAAAAAGGGGGGTAAAGTTTGTATGGGACAACTAGATTCCTTGGTCCAATCTACTTTAAATTTTGCATAAACATTCGTTAATAGAATCGATGGATAACATGTTTCATATTTTATTGAAATTCATCCCCTAATAGCCAAAATGGGGTGGTAAAATGTGATATCGACATTATTGTCGTTTTCATGGTTTTTTGGGTCGTAGATTACTTAAATAACATCGATATCAAAATCCAACATGGCGGACGCAAAATACCATCATCCCTCAATGGGGTGCAATGGAGTTGAAGAGATACGATTCTGTATTAATTATCTTAATCGTATTTAATGTAAATAATAAAATCGTAGGAGTGCAAAAATCTGTAACTGCGAAATATTAAGAAAAACAATACACAGGTCACCTTAAAATCATTAGAAGAACACGATAGAAACCTTTTTAAAAAAATTGTTTGTTTGTTTGCATATTTGTTTGTTTGTTTGTCTGTTTGTCCGGAAAGATCTCCGAAACTACTGGACAGAATTTGATATGGCTTACACCACAATGCTTAGAATTATCCGGAAGAACATTTAGGCATAATTTCATTTGTTTTCATGGTTCGTTTTATTTTCCGTGAAAAAATCTGATATATAAAATTCTCGTGTCACAGTGTTTGTTACCGCACTCCTCCGAAACGGCTTGACCGATCTTTATGAAATTTTTTGTGTATATTCAGTAGGTCTGAGAATAGGTCGTAAACTATTTTTTACCTATTTTTTATTATGGCGAAACGTAGTTCGCCGGCACAGCTAGTACCATATAAAAATTCCGCACAATGCTCACGTGAAAATATTTTGACAAGTCTGTCACATAGTGCAAAGAAAAACTTAATCTTTTCTGTTATTGGCTGCGCCCATCTGGATTTCGCCAACCAAGAAGTTGAGGAAGTTTAAATTGTCTTTTTCTTATGTATTACCCTGGTGGTAAGTCAAAAGGATCAAGCCATATAACCAACTAGCTGTGCCCGCGAACTACGTTTCGCCATCAATATGCTTAACACAGTGTTTAGTTTTTTTCCTCCATTTTATTCCATAATGATTCAATGATTCAACTTTATTGTGCCTTTCTTGAGCAGCGGCCATTTCGAAATTAGGACAATTTTCGTAGGTTCGTAATAATCTAGGTACTCTTCAGGGCCTTTCATTTAATACCCATATTGCTGGGTTTGAAAAGCAACTGTTATCCGCCCTTTTTGAGCTGCAGCCATGTTGAATTTACGTCAATACGTTTATAGTGTACGTTCATAGTACTCTACTGATCAAGGCCTTTCATTTGATACCCATATTCCTAGGTTTAGAAACGAACTCTTATCCATCTTTTTTTAACGGCGGCCATGTTGAATTTATGTCAATGTCGCTAGGTTCAAAGTGCTCTACTCATCAAGGCCTTTTATTTGATGCCCATGTTGCTGGGTATGAAAACGAACTTTTATCCATTTTTTTGAGCGGCGGCCATGTTTAATTTAGGGCAATTTTCCTAAGTTTATAATGCTCTACTCTTTGAGGC
Source organism: Schoenobius gigantellus (assembly GCA_963935595.1). Taxonomy (NCBI): domain Eukaryota; kingdom Metazoa; phylum Arthropoda; class Insecta; order Lepidoptera; family Crambidae; genus Schoenobius; species Schoenobius gigantellus. The sequence goes on along the minus strand of OZ012555.1, from coordinate 3,574,759 downwards.
CTTTCATTTGATACCTATATTGCTAGGTTTGGAAACGAAATTTTATCCACCTTTTTTGAGTAGGCGGCCATGTTGAATTAATGTAAGTGTTGCTACGTTCATAGTGCTCTACTCATTAAAGCTTTTCATTTGATACCAATATTGCTGGGTTTGAAAACAAACTTTTATCCTTTTTTTGAGCGGCGGCCATGTAGAAATTATGGCAATTTTCCTAAGTTCATAATGCTCTACTCTTTGAGGCCTTTCATTTGATACCCATATTGCTAGGTTTGGAAACAAACTTTTATCCACCTTTTTTGAGCAGCGGCCATGTTGAATTTATGTCAATGACGCTAGGTTCATAGTGCTCTACTCATCAAGGCCTTTTATTTGATACCCATGTTGTTGGGTTTGAAAACGAACTTTTATCCATTTTTTTGAGCGGCGGCCATGTTTAATTTAGGGCAATTTTCCTAAATTCATAATGCTCTACTCTTTGAGGCCTTTCATTTGATACCCATATTGCTGGGTTTGAAAACGAACTTTTATCCTTTTTTGAGCGGCGGCCATGTTGAATTTGGGTCGAATTTCCTAGGTACCTAATGCTCTACTCTTCAAGGCCTTTCATTTGATACCCATATTGCTAGGTTTGGAAACGAACTTTTATCCACCTTTTTTGAGCGGCGGCCATGTTGAATTTATGTCAATGTTGCTAGGTTCATAGTGCTCTACTCATTAAGGCCTTTCATTTGATACCAATATTGCTGGGTTTGAAAAGCAACTGTTATCCGCTCTTTTTGAGCTGCAGCCATGTTGAATTTACGTCAATACGTTTATAGTGTACGTTCATAGTACTCTACTGAGCAAGGCCTTTCATTTGATACCCATATTGCTGGGTATCAAATGAAAGGGTGGATAAAAGTTTCTACTCTTTAGGTCCTTAGTTCGATATCCATGTTCCTTAGGTGTATACCTAAGGAACATGGATATCGAACCAAGGACCTAAAGAGTAGAACACATTGAACCTAGCCACGTTTACTTAATTCGACATGACTGCCAATAAAAGTTCGTTTCCAAACCCAGCAATATGGATATCAGATGAAAGGCCTTGATGAGTAGAGCACTATGAACCTGGCAACATTGAAGTAAATTCAACATAGCTGCCGCTCAAAAAGGCGAATAAAAATTCGTTTCCAAACCTAGCAATATAGGTATCAAATGAAAGGCCTTGAAGAGTACAGCATTATGAATCTAGGAAAATCGCACTAAATTCAACATGGCCGCCGCTCAAAAAAAACGGTTAAAGTTCGTTTTCAAACCCAGCAATATGGGTATCAAATGAAAGGCCTTGAAGAGTAGAGCATTAGGTACCTAGGAAAATCGACCCAAATTCAACATGGCCGCCGCTCAAAAAAGGATAAAAGTTCGTTTTCAAACCCAGCAATATTGGTATCAAATGAAAGGCCTTAATGAGTAGAGCACTATGAACCTAGCAACATTGACATAAATTCAACATGGCCGCCGCTCAAAAAAGGTGGATAAAAGTTCGTTTCCAAACCTAGCAATATGGGTATCAAATGAAAGGCCTTGAAGAGTAGAGCATTAGGTACCTAGGAAATTCGACCCAAATTCAACATGGCCGCCGCCCAAAAAAGGATAAAAGTTCGTTTTCAAACCCAGCAATATGGGTATCAAATGAAAGGCCTCAAAGAGTAGAGCATTATGAATTTAGGAAAATTGTCCTAAATTAAACATGGCCGCCGCTCAAAAAAATGGATAAATTTCGTTTTCAAACCCAACAACATGGGTATCAAATAAAAGGCCTTGATGAGTAGAGCACTATGAACCTAGCGTCATTGACATAAATTCAACATGGCCGCTGCTCAAAAAAGGTGGATAAAAGTTCGTTTCCAAACCTAGCAATATGGGTATCAAATGAAAGGCCTCAAAGAGTAGAGCATTATGAACTTAGGAAAATTGCCATAATTTCTACATGGCCGCCGCTCAAAAAAAGGATAAAAGTTTGTTTTCAAACCCAGCAATATTGGTATCAAATGAAAAGCTTTAATGAGTAGAGCACTATGAACGTAGCAACACTTACATTAATTCAACATGGCCGCCTACTCAAAAAAGGTGGATAAAATTTCGTTTCCAAACCTAGCAATATAGGTATCAAATGAAAGGCCTCAAAGAGTAGAGCATTATAAACTTAGGAAAATTGCCCTAAATTAAACATGGCCGCCGCTCAAAAAAATGGATAAAAGTTCGTTTTCATACCCAGCAACATGGGCATCAAATAAAAGGCCTTGATGAGTAGAGCACTTTGAACCTAGCGACATTGACATAAATTCAACATGGCCGCCGTTAAAAAAAGATGGATAAGAGTTCGTTTCTAAACCTAGCAATATGGGTATCAAATGAAAGGCCTTGATTAGTAGAGTACTATGAACGTACACTATAAACGTATTGACGTAAATTCAACATGGCTGCAGCTCAAAAAGGGCGGATAACAGTTGCTTTTCAAACCCAGCCATATGGGTATTAAATGAAAGGCCCTGAAGAGTACCTAGAGTATTACGAACCTACGAAAATTGTCCTAATTTCGAAATGGCCGCTGCTCAAGAAAGGCACAATAAAGTTGAATCATCGAATCATTATGGAATAAAATGGAGGAAAAAACTAAACACTGTGTTAAGCATATTGATGGCGAAACGTAGTTCGCGGGCACAGCTAGTTGGTTATATGGCTTGATCCTTTTGACTTACCACCAGGGTAATACATAAGAAAAAGACAATTTAAACTTCCTCAACTTCTTGGTTGGCGAAATCCAGATGGGCGCAGCCAATAACAGAAAAGATTAAGTTTTTCTTTGCACTATGTGACAGACTTGTCAAAATATTTTCACGTGAGCATTGTGCGGAATTTTTATATGGTACTAGCTGTGCCGGCGAACTACGTTTCGCCATAATAAAAAATAGGTAAAAAATAGTTTACGACCTATTCTCAGACCTACTGAATATACACAAAAAATTTCATAAAGATCGGTCAAGCCGTTTCGGAGGAGTTCGGTAACAAACACTGTGACACGAGAATTTTATATATCAGATTTTTTCACGGAAAATAAAACGAACCATGAAAACAAATTGAAATTATGCCTAAATGTTCTTCCGGATAATTCTAAGCATTGTGGTGTAAGCCATATCAAATTCTGTCCAGTAGTTTCGGAGATCTTTCCGGACAAACAGACAAACAAACAAACAAATATGCAAACAAACAAACAATTTTTTTAAAAACGTTTCTATCGTGTTCTTCTAATGATTTTAAGGCGACCTGTGTATTGTTTTTCTTAATATTTCGCAGTTACAGATTTTTGCACCCCTACGATTTTATTATATACATTAAATACGATTAAGATAATTAATACAGAATCGTATCTCTTCAACTCCATTGCACCCCATTGAGGGATGATGGTATTTTGCGTCCGCCATGTTGGATTTTGATATCGATGTTATTTTCGTAATCTACGACCCAAAAAACCATGAAAACGACAATAATGTCGATATCACATTTTACCACCCCATTTTGGCTATTAGGGGATGAATTTCAATAAAATATGAAACATGTTATCCATCGATTCTATTAACGAATGTTTATGCAAAATTTAAAGTAGATTGGACCAAGGAATCTAGTTGTCCCATACAAACTTTACCCCCCTTTTTCACCCCCTTAGGGGTAGAATTTCGGAAAATTCTTTCTTAACGGACGCCTACGTCATACAAAGAACACACCCTCCAAGTTTCAAGTCTCTACGATCAGCGGTTTAGGCTGTGCGTTGATCCGTCAGTCAGTCAGTCATTCAGGACAAAGAATTTTATAGGTATAGAAGAAGAAGAAGACTAGTGGGCCCGGCAGACGTTTTTCCTCCCGGCGATTACAGCGCCACCTACTGGGTCCAAATGCACTTTTAAACCTTCCCTGTACCTATTCAAACACACACAGAAAAATTCGTAAGAATCTGTCGACCCGTTTCAGAGTTCTTGCGAGACAAACACATCGCGATTCATTTTTATATATATAAGAAGAAGAAGATTACAAAGCAAGTAATACGTTGTTTACTTACTTATCGATTTAATAATAAAAATATCTCACGGGCTCAATTCCACGTTACCGAGGCTCGTTCAAGATAAGAAGATTGCGATATTTGGCCAGCGATAGCGGCGACCCGGTTACTATTTAAGGCTATCTGTGTTTTGATACAACTGTGTCGTTCTGCTTCCTTTATAATCGACGATATTTATTTATTTATTTATAAAAATAATTATTATACAGTCTCTTGCATAATTTTCAATTTAGGCTTCACTCAAGATTTTATACTACATAAACAAGTAATAAAACAAATTGGTTGCTATAAAATTTCGGTTGTTAAAACCCCGAAAACCGTATTAAATACTTTGCTACTAAACACTAAAAACAAAATTTTACGAAAAAAACTAAATTAAAAACTAACATTCCACTATCAAAATCATAATCATCAGTAATTGTCATATCAAGTCACATATGTTATTTTGACTAAGGTGTAGAGTTCTTGAAATTGGGGGTTGTAGAGTTTAAGCTTGACTCTACATGAGGTCTGATAACTTTTTAACAATGTCGGCTAACATTTTACTTGAAAATTTTAGCAAGGCAAGGGCGTACTTAATTGTTTAACCAAAAAAGTAGTAGTAGTAATCTTTTTAATGAACATCACGCGGTAAATAATTTTCTTGTTATTTTAAACTACTGTACAATAAACTGTGTCTATAACCCAAATTAAGCAATATTTCAAGTAGTCTTATTAAATCGATATACGTAGTATCGATTAGGATCAACATTTCTTTATGGAGCAATCTGTCGCTTAACTATGTCGTCCCTAATAAAGTGACTCTTTGGTCGGTGAAACTAAATTTAGGTAGGAGTTTGATTTAAGGTTTGTCCTAAGTTAGGGTAGTCCTAGGTTAGGGATACTTTGGGATTGGTTGGTGGAAAAGACCATAGTTTTTAATGTTTGAAGATGCTTTACTACAAGCCGGTCTACGCACATTTAAGGGGTAAGTTATTTCATAAACGTAAAGCGGAATTTGTGAAGACCACCTTTTCAGCGGACTCTATCAAATTGAAATAAGTCCTTACGGGAAATGTCGACATTAATGTCAATAATGTATGTGTCCGTTTTTTACTATAATCATCATCATAACAGCTCATATACGTCCCCACCGAGGGGCTCGAGCCTACCCTAAGTTAGGGTGTTTAGGCCTTAATCAACCACGCTGGCCCAGTGCGGATTGGTCACAAACACCTTTGAATCTCTTTACATATATATGCAGGTTGCTTCACAATGTTTTCTTTCATCGTTGGAGCGTCAGACAAATGTACAGTCGACAAAGTTGCCGGTCTACCATGCAGTAGAGTTTTTTTGGTCAGCGATATTTGAAAAAGTAAAAGTGTAAAACAGGTTTTAATATTATATAAAATATATATAAGTATTTTAGGATTGTCATATATGATTTAAATGATTGCTTTATACCTCTTATTGTTTGAAATAATGCTTCCCAAAAAAACTCTACTGGTAGACCGCGAAATTTGTCGACTGTACATATGAAATTCGAAAAACGAAAAACACATTTGTACATGGCGGTCTCGAACCCCGGACCTCTCGATTGGAAGGCAAGTGCCGAGTCGACAGTGCCACCGACGCTTTTATATAATAACAGAAAAAAGTCAGTGGGTATGTGTCTTACGAAACAACGCTATAAAACCTGTTAAAGTTAAAGGAAAATGCCATTCTCAATGATTAAAAAAAAAAGAATAACACCTCTTTTGATTTTGCAAAAGATCAGTTGCAGTGAATTTATTTAGACAGAATTTCTTAGCCGACATTATCATTTTATTGCACTGTCCGAGTCCACTTCTGAGTGTGGAATGGATGAAGCTTAAAAAAAGGTGTAGGCATGGTCTTTTTAATTCACTGCGTTTTATTTGCGACATAAAAGATCCGCGCAGCTGTTTTATTACTACCTTGGCTTAACATTTGTTCTATTATTGTACAAAGAATAAGGTTCAGTTTAAATAAACTTAGGTAATGAAAAGCAAACTTAAAATTCAGTGCACAAAGCAAATGGCTGTCAAATTGAATGCGATGTGAAAGATGTTTGACAAACGGGTACTTTACGCGGTGACCACGCCGATAAGGCGTGGTGTTTCTAACAATGGGTTAATTATACGGTTACTTATCACGATATTCGATTAATTTTGTAGGAATTACACTTCGCCGAAATCTTTCTGCCAACTCTGTCACTTCTTGTTTTCATTTCACGGAAAATTCAAAAAAGTTTTCAAATTCTGTAAATAGTTGTTGAAGTCTTTTAATGAAAGCTATTGAATAGATCGTGATATTATTAAGTGGCTTTTATGGAAGCTGTTAAAGGCATTGAGTAAAAGCTAATAAATAGACAACGGATCACGGATCACAAGCTTTGTTTGTTATAGATTACTTGCTGAGACCGCGAACTACGTTTTTACAGTGAAAAATCTTAATATTGCTATTAAAAATAGGGGTTGGTGGTAGAAGGGTGAAAATTTAGGGTTATAAGTACTTTTAGATGCCAAATCATAAAAAAATGGGGACGGCCGTTCTTATCACTTAGGGGTAAAAAAAATAAAGGATAAAAAATGGCCTACGACCTATTCTCAGACCTACTAAATATATTATACACAAAAAAATAAAAAAAATCTGCCAAGCCGTTCCGTTCGATAAAAAACGCCGTGACACGACTTTTTTACATTAAAATATGAAACGTAATAAAAGATTTATTCAGTTTTAAGTTTTTATTTTTAACTAGTTGACCCGACGTACTTTGTATCACCATGTTTTTTAACTAAATTACTTAAATGTTTGTTTAAATTATTGTAATTTTTATATTGCACAAACCTTGTCCTAATAATAACGAATACATAAAACTAAGAATCATCCAATTTGGTGCAGTCGCTCGAAAGTTATGGGCGTACATACATTTCGAACATTCATTTTTATTTATATATACATACGATAAGATAGATATGTATATATTTTAGACAGTAAGGATTTCTTAAATTAGATACCTAAACTGTTTGATGCGAACCCTCAATTAGAGGCTTGCTTATGTTGCGTACATAAGCACGCCTCCTATGTAGATTGCAAAAACATGTTACTTATATTATCAAAAGATAATCTTTACGTTGACATCAACATTGGCCACCCATTAATTAAATTTTATACTCTTCTATACTAACAAGTAAACAATTCAATTGCTTGCATGCTTTCTTACATAGAAAGCATGCAAGCAACCATGGTAGCAAACAAACAGCCATGGAAACTATAATAGAATATACAAAGAAGCGTGTAGCATACAAACAAGCAAATACTATACACATACTAACTGGCAAAATTTATCATTTTATTTGAGGGTATTGGGGTTAAAGCCGAATGGGACTCGGCGCTCGGATGTTTTGAATTTACGAACATTTCATCTTGTTGGTCGTTATACAGCGTGGAAGTAGTAATCAAACTATAAGATCGTGATCTATAGACGATTTCATCAATAGAAATACCTCAAATACTGCATTATCTGTCATTCGGAAAATCCCTAAATTCACAAACTTATCCAACTACCTGACATCATTTTATATAACGGCTCAAATACTAGTAATACAATGCAAACAAAACATTCTAACTATCTTGTTTCATGATATCTTAAAATAACCGAATAAAATGTGAAAAATATCTTGTTTCCTTTAATTAAATCAACCCTAATTCTCTCAAAATGCATGAAGGCTCCAAGGCTATAATAATAATACACGCTTACGCGTGGGGTTAAGGTGTGCTTGGTTGCTCAAAGTTTAGTTCCTTATTATTATTAATATAATAATTATTAAAATGTCGGATATTTTAAGATCAAAGGAGTGCAATTTTTGTACGTAGTTACTTATTATGTGCGCCCGGGGTCGAGATCTCATTGCATCGGACAAACAGATGGACGGACGAACGAAAAGGAATATAGCAGATAAGCGTTCCTAAACTTGCCAGGTCTAGAAAGCGATATTTTGGCCAAGAAGCTTGAAAAAGTTGGGATTATAACTTCCAAGTCAGGACAGCAAAAAAAAGCTTGATTTTATCTAACTTTGATTCAATTATTAATCAAAACTGCGTACCTATGTTTCTTTTTGTTTTCTTCTTCTGTATGGAAAGGCAAAGAGCCAGGCAATGTAGCCCATACATACAGCCTAGTATTTTTTGTATTCAATTCAAATATTTGAGGGATAAATTATGCTAAGGTGATTCAGTCCATAGTGTTTAGTTGCTGCTTTATTATGAAAAATTGTCAAATTGTGATCTGGTCATAAGTCGGGACATTTTGCGTCCCGATCATGGTTAAATCGGGACGTGTCCATATACCCCTCAAAATCGGGACCTCCCGCTTAAATCGGAACGCGTGGCAAGCCGTCACGCTAGAAATCATACTGTGGTACACCTGAATAAGTATTTCAACCGTAGAGCCCAAATAACCACATAATGTGCCGCTTATGATCTTGTACTTTAAATTGTATTACGATGATTGAGATTCATCTTGCGGGCAATTAGGAGTGTCTCGTCTGGCCCATTCATCAGCGCTGAACGCCCGTCGTGTGACTCTTTGATATATTGGTTTCGCTTCGCGTGAATATATCTTCCGCCGTTACTTGTTACGTTGCTAATGTTGCTATGTCGGATGGGCGCTTTTGCATATATTGAATACAATAATATATATGATACTGCCTTTGATATTATGCAAATAGTATGTATATAAGTAATAATGAATATTTGTAAACTAATGCTGTTTTGTATTTGATTGCAGAATTCTACTTATATTACTCGTATAGATGCATTTTTTGATACTTCTAGAAAATATTGATATATAAGGCTGTTTTTATATCTTTTATTCTTTTCCGCTTGTATATTTGCATGTTTTGATTATTCAATATTGAAAAGACTAAAATATAAACATTTTTATTACATTTCAAAGCTATATTTAATTTAAAATTAGTTTTTTTAATGAGATTTTAATATTAGCTTTTCGTTTCTAATATAACTTACTGTGACATTTCAATGTAAATGATTATATTGTTTCGACGTTGTGCATGAAACTGAGCGATTCGATAATAACTCTACACGCCCTAACTCTGCAAACTCTCACTTCACAAACTCTATTTAGTCGTCAAAATATGTAGCTTGCCCATTTCGTGACTGTCATATTGGCGTGGTTTGACTAAGGCCTAATCGCCCTAACATGTTAGGGTAGGCTCGTGCCCTTCGGTGGGGACGTATATGAGCTGTGGTGATATTGGCGTAAGTTGAAAAAATTATTTCACCTTCATCACTTGGGCGTAAGGTGAAAAAATTATTCACTGTTCATTACTTTTCTGTTATACAATAGTTCTTGAAGTAACGAACCGGCCAAGCCACATATTTTGACTTGGGTGTAGGTAGAATTTACTAAAGGCTAGGTTAGTGCTTGTAGAGTTAGAAGCTTGGCTCTACATGAGATCTGATAACTTTTGGACTGTGCGAGCCATATGGTCTTGACAACATCTCTATATATAATAAAATCGTAGGGGTACAAAAATCTGTAATTGCGAAATATTAAGAAAAAAAATACACAGGTCGCCTTAAAATCATTAGCAGAACACGATAGAATAGTTTTTAAAAAAATTGTTTGTTTGTTGGTTTGTTTGTTTGTTTGTTTGTTTGTTTGTTTGTTTGTTTGTCTGTTTGTCCGGAAAGATCTCCGAAACTACTGGACAGAATTTGATATGACTTACACCACAATGCTTAGAATTTTCCGGAAGAACATTTAGGCATAATTTCGTTTGTTTAAATTCACTTTTTATTTTTAGTGAAAAAATACCATATAAAATTTTCGAATTGGCTTTAGGTAGAAAAACAACATGGCGCACGTGAAATTATTTTGACAAGTCTGTCACATAGTACAGAGAGAAGGTATTTTCTTCCACGAAGGAAAGGCAATGGAACTACGCCATACAGCCTGATCTTAAGTAATTGGATTTCGAAAATTGAAAGGCAGGACTGAAGTGTTTCACATAGTACAAATAAAATTTAATATTTTCTGTTAATGGCTGTACCCAACTGGATTTCGCCAACAAAATTGTCTTTTTCTTATGTCGTACCGTGGTGGTAAGGAAAAAGATCAAGCCATACAACCAATGTATAAAGCATTTTTTATGATAATACTTATCGAGTGACCATAAAATTTGTAAATTGGTTTAATTCTTGACTAATTTTCACAAAATCGGTACAATTTTTGAAATATTTAAAATGTTGAAAAATGAAGATACTCTTTTCAAGGTATTTTGAAAGGTGTTATATGTTTTTACATTAGGACTAAGGAATCAAACTCTTTCATCCATTTAAAACGATTAAAAGTAATAGATTAATATTGATAATTAAAAAAATATCTGACTGCAATGTTCTGGGTTACGCGTAGAAGGACGGGACGGGACTCTTGATCCTAATGTCTAAAATGACGGATCACATTTTTTTGGATCCACCCAAGGAACATGGATATCGAACGAAGAACCTAAAGAGAACACATTGAACCTAGCCACGTTGACTTAATTTGACATGACTGCCGATAAAGTTCGTTTCCAAACCCAGCGATATGCATATCAAATGAAAGGCCTTGATGAGTATAGCACTATGAACATAGGAAAATCGCCCTAAATTCAACATGGCCGCCGCTCAAATAAAACGGATAAAAGTTCGTTTCCAAACCCAGCAATATGGGTATCAAATGAAAGGCATTGATGAGTAGAGCACTATGAACCTAGCAACATTGACATAAATTCAACATGGCCGCCGCTCAAAAAAGGTGGATAAAAGTTAGTTTCCAAACCTAGCAATATGGGTATCAAATGAAAGGCATTGATGAGTAGAGCACTATGAACCTAGCAACATTGACATAAATTCAACATGGCTGCCGCTCAAAAAAGGTGGATAAAAGTTAGTTTCCAAACCTAGCAATATGGGTATCAAATGAAAGGCCTTGAAGAGTAGAGCACTATGAACCTAGCAACATTGACATAAATTTAACATGGCCGCCGCTCAAAAAAGGTGGATAAAAGTTAGTTTCCAAACCTAGCAATATGGGTATCAAATGAAAGGCCTTGAAGAGTAGAGCATTAGGTACCTAAGAAAATCGACCTAAATTCAACATGGCCGCCGCTCAAAAAAAAAGGATAAAAGTTCGTTTTCAAACCCAGCAATATGGGTATCAAATGAAAGGCCCTGATGAGTAGAGGACTATGAGCCTAGCAACATTGACATAAATTCAACATAGCCGCCGCTCTAAAAAGAAGAATAATAGTTCGTTTCCAAACCTAGCAATATGGGTATCAGCTGAAAGGCCTAAAATAGTTGAGCATTATGAACTAAGGAAAATTGCCCTAAATTAAACATGGCCGCCGCTCAAAAATGGATAAAAGTTCGTTTTCAAACCCAGCAATATGGGTATCAAATAAAAGGCTTTGATAAGTAGAGCACTATGAACCTAGCAACATTGACATAAATTCAACATGGCCGCCGCTCAAAAAAGATAGACAAAAGTTCGTTTCCAAACCTAGCAATATGGGTATCAAATGAAAGGCCTTGAAGAGTAGAGCATTAGGAACCTAGCAAAATCGACCTAAATTCAACATGACCGCCGCTCAAAAAAAATAGGATAAAAGTTCGTTTCCAAACCTAGCAATATGGGTATCAAATGAAAAGCCTAAAACAGTAGAGCATTATGAACTTAGGAAAATTGCTATAAATTCAACATGGCCGCCGCTCAAAAAATGGATAATAGTTCGTTTCCAAACCCAGCAATATGGGTCTCAAATGAAAGACCTTGATAAGTAGAGCACTATGAACCTAGCAACATTTACATAAATTCAACATGGCCGCCACTCAAAAAAGGTGGATAAAAGTTAGTTTCCAAACCTAGCAATATGGGTATCAAATGAAAGGCCTTGAAGAGTAGAGCATTAGGTACCTACGAAAATATACCTAAATTCAACATGACCGCCGCTGAAAGAAAGGATAAATGTTCGTTTTCAAACCGAGCAATGTGGATACCAAATGAAAGGCCTTGATGAGTAGAGCACTATGAACGTAGCAACATTGACGTAAATTCAACATAGCCGCTGCTCAAAAAAGACGGATAACAGTTGCTTTTCAAACCCAGCAATAGGGGTATTAAATGAAAGTAGGCCCTGAAGGGTACCTAGAACAGCCATGTTCTAAGTGTGTTCCGCGGAACCCTAGGGCTCCACAATACCCCTATAAGGGTTCCGCAATAATTTAGAAAAATCAATACACCCTCTCTGGTCGTACTTTTATTATGCTTATTAATAAAGAATACACTTTTAAAAACTATTGTTTTATTTTAGGGTTCCGTCAAGTATTTCGCTTTCCAAAAGGGTTCCGTCACCAAAAAAGTTTGAGAACCGCTTCGGGGCCTATTGGATGTTCGATGTTAGATGTTACCTGTGTTTAGTGTCCTTCGAGACCGTGATAATGCAACGATCGTGAACTAACTAACGATAACTCCAAGTTTGTGTGTTGGATGTTAGTCATCACGGCGAGTTTGCTAACCGAACTATGCCAGCAACACTATATCGCACAGTACACGTTACAAAAACGGAAGTCTCAATACATTTTAAGACTAACCGCATAAATACGTTTTTTCACATTCGTTTTCTGAATGCGGGCATCCGAATGCATCAAATCTATACAAAATACTCATTGACTGCCGCACACGTTCGTTTTTATTACGAACGGAACACGTTCTGTACGTACGTTTAGGTAGAATGGTAGAAATCCCGAATGAGAAGAAACGAACGTCTGCGCTACGTTCACGAAACTCCGTGTCTGTATTCCGTGATCGGATATCGAATACGGAAAACGTATTTGTACAGTAACCCCCCCATTCATGCTATACATTAACTCTACGAAAACCGCCAGTATTACGAGCGACATAAGAACGGTTCAAAGGTCAAACAGTATAGCTTGACAAGGTACTGGCTTACTGTACGACCAGTCAAAATTGGCCAAGTTGTCATATCCAAAAAATATATTTTGTTGGTGTTACCAACACCCATTATAAAATCTAAACTTTATTCGTATACAGTTCTAATTTATTAACAATTGTTTATTTTAATTCGAAACATGAATACGATAAAGATTATTCTTGCAACTGTGTAGTTCTTTCTACTGAAGAAGAATTTATTAATATCAATAATGTCTCTAAAACAATAATAATACTTAGTGTTTATAGTAATATGTACTGTATTTAATTTTGTGGACTGTTAGAAAAAAAAAACATTACGAACCTACGAAAATTGTCCTAATTTCGAAATGGCCGATGCTCAAGAAAGGCAGAATCAAGTTGAATTATTATGGAATAAAATGGAGGAAAAAACTAAACACTGTGTTAAGTATTTTGATGGCGAAACGTAGTTCGCGGGCACAGCTAGTTTTACATAAAAATGTTTCTCGGTCAGTTGCTTGGTCGAGTCACTATCGGTGGTGGTGCGAGAGCTAACCAAAGTGCCAGCGAGCAGATTGCCACTTAACTCTGCGCCCGGAGGAGCGGGCACGAGGAGGAGGGGGCTAGAAGTTTCTAATTCCTTTAAGTGTCAAAAGTGTCTATCAAAATTTTAAGTGTCAAAAGTGCTTTGGCGACGTTGACAGCACGCAGAAAGGAATGATATTTTTACGTGCTGTCAACGTCACCAAAGTATGCGTGCTTCGCTGCATTAAGGCCGCTTCCCACGGCGCGTGATTTCATGGGCAACCTCGGGCGAGTTTGCGCCTACGCGCCATGAGAAGGGTACCATCCGTGGCAGCCCGATCACGCCCTTACGTATCCGCTGAATGTCGGTAACTTCAAAGGCTTCAAGGCGAGCTTGCCCGTAGAAAGGGACGCCCATGGAATAACGGACCGTGGGAATTCCCGAGGTGGCGCGAGCTCGCCTGTGGCTCGTGCTTGCTTGTGAAAATCGACGCAGCCCGAGGCCGAGGCGAATCGCGGATTTATACAGCTAACTTCCACATCGAAACTTTTATTACGACCTTAGAGAGTAACCCTACAGTATGGAGGTATCAGGAGTTATCGACTCCTGACGTTTTATTACGTCAGCTTGACATAAATTCGAATACAGCTACACAAACGTTCGCAACGATGGCAGCGACCGACAAACGCAAATGAGCCAGTCACGAAATGTCCGAATAATTGCTTATTTTCTAGAATACGCCATTTCTGACCTACAATATGGAGGCGCGACAGCGTTATATCCTACTTAAACTAATTAGCTTGTACAATGTGCTATAGAGTTTTTCGTTAGTTCGATTTGATACTTTTCATAAAAGAGACTAGAAAGAGACTGTACCAGAGTCGGCTGCATGGGTACCTCTATCTTACTTATTTCTGCTGCAAAGCAGCGGTGTTTGCATTGCTGTGTTCCGGTTTGAAGGGTAAGACAGGCAGTGAAATTACTGGGTACTGTGACTTGACATCTTATGTCACATGTTTGCAATGTACTTCAAAAGTAGATAACCATTTTAGTACCATATCACACCAACCATTAACAATGCAATATATGTAGATGTAACCATACTAAATAAAAGGAATAGTTGGTGTGACATGGACTAACTTTGCTAAAAATACTTATCTACTTTTGAAGCCGACTGTACATTGGCGTCCTTGTGGGTCTTGTAGATTTGCAAGTCTTACAGGAACCACATGTACTATAGTGACTGTATCCACTTAGTAGTCACTTTTTAACAAAATAGTCCTTATATAAAAAGCTCCCTTGCTCGTCAAAATTTCAGCTTTATCCTGAAGTTTCAGTATTTACAATAAATCATGTTGTTACCGTGCACACAATAACATTTTGCTAACACAAATAGTTACACACAATAAAATTTATTTACATTGTAACGAGTGATACAAATTAATACTAAACTTAATTAATACGTTTTCTCACGAGAATAATTTTACATGCGCTTTACACTTACAAAAAGGCAACACATTGTAGAATTTTGTTGTAAAAAGTTATACATTTCCCAATTAATGAGCTTCTAGTTTTTTGAAGCCTGAAATTCGGAACGGCAAATTTTTTTAAAGAGATCCTTAAAGAAGTTATATCCACTAATGAACGCCTCTGACATATTGATAGTGATGAAAATTAAATTACACACACAAAGTCATCGAGGGGTCCCCGAATTTCCCGAATAGGTACAGTAAGCTCCCATTTAAGCTATACATTGACAACGAAAACCGTCACTATTACGAGTGATATAAGAACGGTCCAAAGGTCAAACAGTCTAGCTTGATAAGGAGCTTACTGTACGTGATACCAATGGATGAAAGTGTTTTCACGAAGAATAAAAGAAACAGAAAAGGTGTAGGATTTAGATTGCAATGTTCGCTGATGAATTTAGAAGATAACTGATAGTTGTTTAGAGTGAAGGAATAAGTATTAATTTTAACATAGAATGAAAGAATTAGAATATTTGTGAAACTGAATAATGATGTGGCGTAGACAAAGTGTGCCATCGATATCGTGAGATTTCAATTGCCATGCAGCAAGTATGGCAAGCAAGTATCTAATGCAAGTACCTCATTCCTAGCGTCCCCACAAGCCTAGCGTCATCTCACTCTGATTGTTTGTTAGCCAAATTTTAAAGCTCAGTGTGGTACCGGCATAATTATGATAAAACTTCATAATAATAATAATGTTTATTATTATTATCTATGTTACTCTATGACACCCACCAGCTTCAGTCATCCCGTGACCACGAATGCTGAAAAGCATTCGAAACGTCGTCGGGCTAAATAATTAACATGTTTTTAACCGACTTCAAAAAAGGAGGTTCTCAATTCGATGCGTATGTTTTTTTGTGTGTATGTTACGCGATTACGCCGCCAATTGTGGTCCGTTTTTAAATAGTACATTGTTACCCCAGGGGTGAAAGTAACTCATTTAGTCCCGAGACGGTGTTTGGAGCCCGAGCGTAGCGAGGGCACCAATAAATCGAGGGACTAAATAAGTCTTTAACCCGATGTAAACACTGTGCTTTTCATTACGAATACAAGGAAAGTAAAACTAAAACATTGAATTAGCTAAAGAATAAATGTATAATTTTTTTTTACATAAATCAACTACTTCTGCTTTAGTCCTTTCTCTTATAAAATCAAAATCTCCATACCTGAATCAGATAAACTTATTGTGTTAATTTTAACACAATGTTATACAAATATAATTAACTGTTAATACAAATCTCTGCTATACGGAAGTATAAACGAAACTCTACAACTTGAAAAAACAAATGAAGATCCTATTGCCGCTTTCCCGTTTATTTTGTTTTTTTTTCTGTGACCGGCCTTCAATCCAGCCATTATTTTTCATTTTTATCATCATAGAAAAAAATTATATTTTTCCCATATCTGTTATTTTAAAGAAATAGTTGAAATTAAAATTTAATAAAGTCTAATTTAAAAAAATATATTCTCTAAATTCTTAATATTATGTTATTTCAATTTTACATTGCGCTATAATTGAGTGGCTGTATAGGAAGTCGGATCATGGTTCAATAGAAATATGAAAATATAACTAGTTTCTTTTTAAATTTGACAGCAGCTGTCAGTTGAAAGTGATTCTCCCTAGGGCTGAAAAGTATTACTTTCAACCCGCTCCTCAGGCAACTTCAGACCTACTTTCAGAGTATGAGTAATGAAAAATTATTTTTGTATTCGATGGAGTATACTCCTGGGATGGTCCCAAGGTCACCAAAGTCAGGGTCTGATGATGGGATCCCATGAAAATCGAAGGAAACGCTAATTTTAGGATTTCTTTCACTAAAAAGATATCATTCACTAAAAAGTTAAAAATAAAAAATATTTTACAAAAAATAAAAACCGACTTCAAAAACACTGAAAAGTTAAAAATAATATAAGAATAGGTACAGACAACATCACACTTCTTTAATGAAGTCGGTGACAAATTTTAAGACTTTCTAGGAGATCATCGTTTGGCACCGACTTCAATATAGAAGTGGTATGTTGTCTGTACCTATATTCTTATATTATTTTTAACTTTTCAGTGTTTTTGAAGACGGTTTTTATTTTTTGTAAAATATTTTTTAAAACTTAACATTCGCGAATAAATACGAAAAGTGTAGTTTTAGATGTAGGGTCAAGACCTGGCATAGGGCCCGCAGATCCAGATCAGGTTGACATAACAACAGACCGTCAAAGGAAAAGGGAGGCGGTGTAAAATAACATGTTACTAAATAGTAACTACGTGTAAAAGCTCTATTAGTAATTACATAATATGCGTAGGTATACTAGGTATACATATGCCTATAATTAAAACTGTATGCTGAGACATTGATAGATATCTGATATCATCTGTGTAGCCATGCAGATAATAGCACACCAGGGAAATCTATAATATATAAAGCTGGATTACATTACAACAGTACTGGATACATTCTCATTATTATGACAAGTTATTTTACATTAAACACCTTGAGTTCTGTGGCTTATGTGGCAGTGATGTTTCTTAGATCAATTTGGAAAGCAAAATTAGAATTTTAGCAATTATAACGACTTAAGCAATACAGAACTACCTATATCCATCTCTTCCAGATCTGAAACAGCGAATGAAACTTCAGTTGCTAACCGTGATCGCGGAATAGCAAAATACATTTTTCTTTATACAGAATCCTGTCATACGCGTACGTGACTCAGACCTCGTATGAATGGGTTTATCTGCTGCACACTATATTTCCCCCGATATCATCGAAAGCCACTTGTAAGGACGAGTTGCAACGCGTTTCTATACATTTTTCCTTGGTGCAGATTTGAAAACATTATTTTGTGCCACTCCTCCTTGGTGACGTCAGATACATGTTTTTCATAGCAACATGTTCTTCGCCAGCCTCTTCTTGTGATGATAATCGTTGATCGCGTAATTGATTCTTGATTTTTGGGAACAAAAAAAAGTCGCACGGTGCCAGGTCAGGACTGTATGCATGATGACTCATAAGTTGTACGTTTTTCGCCTTCAAAAACTCATTTTTCTGTCTGGCCGTGTGGGAACTAGCATTGTCGTGGTGCAAGATGATACGGCGTTTAGCGTTATTTTCACGAAGTTTGTCAATAATTTCCAGTAAACAAATGGTCGTGTTCTCCAGTCGCTATTCACGGTAAGACGATTTTCTAAAGCGACAGCTATGTGTCGAGTCTTATTAAAATAAGAAGCAATCATCCGCTTTGAGGCATTTTTCACGCGCGCCACTTTGATTGGTTTCGGCTCATCTCGAAAGACCCATACGCTCGATTGCTGCTTTGTTTAAGGATCGTAGCTATAAATCCATGTTTCGTCATCTGTTATTACGTCCCACACCAAAGTTGAAGTCCCTTCGTTGTATCTGGCAAGCATAGCATGGCACCAAGTGATGCGGTCCGTTTTTACAGCATCAGTCAAATTGTGTGGGATCCATCGAGAACACAGCTTTTTCACGCCAAAATTTTTGTGTAGGATTGACCATATTTGACTCATTCCTATGACTAAAGATGTCCGGATCTCATGGTAGTTCACATGTCTGCCTTTTTCGATCATACGGCGCACAGCATTATTATTATTATTATTGTAGAGACTTTGGGCCATGTATGCACTACCTCGACCATTGCTGATCTATTATAGTAGCCCTTTATCTTATATCTCACTGCTAATTCCCGTTGCCTCTAGAAATTTCCAGATTCTTTGGGGAGTGAGATATTGTAAGTCACACAGCATCAATATTTTTGTTGTTCACAGAGATGCACGGGTGACCTTCACGAATTTCATAATGGAGATTGATACGACCGCGTTTGAATTCTGCAAATCAGCTATAAATACCTAGTTGTCTTGCATGGTGCTGCTTCGGCAAAAGCAGATTGAAGGCGAACGAGGATCTGCTGAGCTGTCAAATTACATTTAAAATCGTAAAAAATCATGCAACGAAAATTTTTCCGAGTTAAATTCATTTTATGGTAATCACGTATTTTTTAACTAACTACGGATAAAGAGTTCCATTTTCAAATGTAGTAATAACATTTTTCATTACTCATACTCTGAAAGTAGGTCTGAAGTTGAAAAGCGGGTTGAAAGTAATGCTTTTCAGCCCTAGGGAGAATCACTTTCAACTGACAGCTGCTGTCAAATTTTAAAAACTAGTTCTTTTTCGCATTTTTATTGAACCATGTTCCGACTTTCTATACAGCCACTCAATTACAGCGCGGTGTAAAATTGAAATAACATAATGTTAAGTATTTCAAGGATATATTTTTTAATGACTTTATTATAATTTATTTTCAATTATTTCTTTAAAATAACATAGATTTGGGCAAAATATTAACCATTTTTTAAATTATGAAAATGAAAAATTAGCTGGCCGGCCACAGAAAAAAAAACAAAATAAGCGGGAAAACGGCAATGCGATCTTCATTTGTTTTTTTCAATATGAAGAGTTTTGTTAATACTTCCGTATAGCAGAGATTTGTAATAACTGTTAATTATATTTGTATAACATTGTGTTAATAATTAACACAATGAGTTCATCTAATTCAGGTATGTAGTTAACGCCTGATTTTATAAGAGAAAAAAAAGCGGGCTATAGCATAAGTTGTTGATTTATGTAAAAAAAATTTACACGTTTTTTCTTTAGCTAATTCATTGTTTTATTTTTACTTTCCTTGTATTCGTAATGAAAAGCACAGTGTTTACCTCGGGTTAAAGACTTAGTTACTTTCACCCCTGGGGTAACAATGTACTATTTCATTACTCATACTCTGAAAGTAGGTCTGAAGTTGCCTGAGGAGCGGGTTGAAAGTAATACTTTTCAGCCCTAGGGAGAATCACTTTCAACTGACAGCTGCTGTCAAATTTAAAAAGAAGCTAGTTCTTTTTTGAACCATGTTCCGACTTTCTATACAGCCACTCAATTACAGCGCGGTGTAAAATTGAAATAACATAACGTTAAGTACCTATTTAAAGAATATATTAAAATTTTTGAATGAATTTAATTTAATTTATTTTCAATTATTTCTTTAAAATAACATAGATTTGGACAAAATATTTACCATTTTTTAAATTATGAAAATAAAAAATAATGGCTGAATAGCTGGCTGGCCACAGCAAAAAAAAACAAAATAAGCGGGAAAGCGGCAATGCGATCTTTATTTGTTTTGTAGTTATCATTTGTAGAGTTTTGTTAATACTTCCGTATAGCAGAGATTTGTATTAACTGTTAATTATATTTGTATAACATTGTGTTAATAATTAACACAATGAGTTCATCCGATTCAGGTATGGAGTTAATACATGATTTTATAAGAGAAAGCGGGCTAAAGCAGAAGTTGTTGATTTATGTCAAAAAAAAATTAACGTTTCTTCTTTAGCTAATTCATTGTTTTATTTTTACTTTCCTCGTATTCGTAATGAAAAGCACAGTGTTTACCTCGGGTTAAAGACTTATTTAGTCCCTCGAACTATTGGTGACCTCGCTACGCTCGGGCGCCAAACATCGTCTCGGGACTAAATAAGTTACTTTCACCCCAGCCCCCGTAGCACGTCCACCAAAACACGATATGATAAAGCGATTTATCGCGGTGAACTGTCAAAATACGACGAAACCCTACTGTATTTTGACAGTTCACCGCGATAAACCGCTTTATCATATCGTGTTTTGGTGGACGTGCTAGGGGGGCTGGGGTAACAATGTACTATTAAATATTGCTTATGTAAGTGCCCAATTCCGGAAACTTTTAGTGTGACCTATGTAATTATCATTATTATTATGTTCCTGTTAGTCTGACGTCAATGGCTGAGTTGCGTTCCGAGGGTCAGAGTAATGCAACCGAGAGTGTTTTTCACACTCGCTCCGAGGTTCAGAACGGCTTGGTTGCTATCTTTTTTTTTAGTTTGTAGCTTGCCGATCAAGATCAAGCAAAGGGCAAAATATACTAATCCTTACTATAAAATTAACAGTCAATATCCATTTTTCTGCTTAAAAATAATTACAACACATAAAAATCTCTATATTTCCCTTGTATTAGGCTTAAAAGAGTTTAAAGTAGTGTTATTTAATAAAATAATATGTAATTTGCGTATTTTTGACATCGACTTTGACATAAAAGCTGTCAGAGTGTTTTTCACCCTACGCTCGAGTTGGTTGTTTGGTTGCATCACTCGAAGCTTCTGAACGGGCACAGAGTGTACTAACCGCCTGTCAGAGCGTTTTTTACCCCGAGGCTCTGAACGGGTTGGTTGCTGTCAGAGTGCACTCGGAGTGCACTCGAGCGTAGGTTCTGAACGCAGCTCTGGTGCTGTACATATGGCATTTTATTACAGTTGAGATGGCAAATAAAGCATTGTCCAGTGAATTGAGTTTATCCCGTGTTTTGCTGCATTACGATGACCATCAAATCAGAAGGCATGAAAGGGTTAGTTGGTGAGATAAATCTCGTGGGGTGGCAAATTGGCAATCCCTTTAGCAAAGGCAATTCCATACACCTTTCTACTTTACATAAGTAGTTACCTGTGTGCAGGTACAGTAAGCGCCGCGTCAAGCTATACTGTTAGACCTTTGGACCACTACTATGTCGCTCGTGATAGCGGCGCTTTTCGTAATGAAAATGTAATGCTTGACGTGGCGCTTACTGTACGTTAAAATGGTGATCAAACACTATATTTTTTTAAACGTTTCACAAAAAAAAACAAATAAGTAGTAGGCTTAGCACTCTTAGCAGGTACTTTACGTTAGTCATGTCATCAAATTTACAAAGTATATAATTGTTACTGGCTGCACGTCCTAAACGGAGTTGTGTGGCTAATGGCTAATTTACACTTTGTTAAGTAGCAAGTGCGAGTGCGA
Organism: Schoenobius gigantellus; assembly: GCA_963935595.1. Taxonomy (NCBI): domain Eukaryota; kingdom Metazoa; phylum Arthropoda; class Insecta; order Lepidoptera; family Crambidae; genus Schoenobius; species Schoenobius gigantellus. Next base: position 3,552,747 of record OZ012555.1, on the reverse strand, counting down.
AGTGCAGGTGTTAAGTAAACTGATAAGAAGCGAGCTCTAAATTTTACTGTTAAGTAGACACCCCGCCCACCCGCGCACTCCCCGCACTCGCAGTTTCACCCGCACTTAACAGTGTGTAAACCGTATCGGTTTGATAAGTGCATAGTACATTATGGACTTGCAAGAAACAAATACTATACACTGTGTAAACGCTTCCTTCGCACTTAACAATTACGCTGTGAAGTTGTCACTTCGCACTCGCACTTACTACTTAACAAAGTGTAAATTAGCCATAATTCCTCCAAGGAGCAAGTCGCTCTCTATCGACTACCGAGTGTCATACAGCAGAGCCAGTCACTAGCCAGCTTCAAATCCCGTGTAAAATAATCTGAGTGAGCTATAATGCTAACATTATGTTTGCTAGTAAAAGATTTTTTATAATTCAACCTGTAAGGGCGTAAAATAAGGGGTCAAAATTTGTATGGTACTTCGTTTTTTTTGAAGCCATTGATGCTTTTAGCATTAATCTTTGTATTTGAGCTAATTAAATAACGCTATTAAATATTTTTGAAAATTCAACCCCTTAGGAATTAAAATAAACGTTGAAAATGTGTATGGGAATTCATTATTTCTTAACCTAAAAGCATGGAACTTTGGTATTAAGACTAATAAATACAAATGTGTTTTAGCTTTTTAAAGAATTCTATCCTTAAAGGGTATTCTTTATTTGCGTATCACACTAAATCTAGTTAACGTATTTCAACGGGACTTTTTAGAAAGCTTCTGCATTATTAAAAAATACGCAAGCCGAACTGCGGGCTTTGAATAACCGTCAAAATTTTACGTATTGAAGCCACGGTAATCCTGCCCATGGCCGGCGAGATCCGAAGGCGTGAAAATTTGATCCTACATTGACAAGGATACGTTAACTTGGCCGAGAATGTAATATGGAAAACTGGGTCGAGGAAAGTGTGAAAGTAAACTCTGAAACTGTACGTTGGACGAAATTCTGTTTTGAGTGTAAGTCAAGTGATGATATATTCTGAATGTTCAATATTTTGTGTAGGAGGTAATTCTTTATCATCACTCTATCAACCCCCCTAGCATGACCACCGAAAAACGATATGATAAAACGATATTGTACATTATGAACTGTTACAAAAAGTTGGATTTTTCAGCTACTCGTATCTTGAAGTATTGAACATGTTTTGGATAGGTATTGTTATTCTGGGTATTATTAATGTCGATTAAATTTCAACTAAGACATTATACTGGGTTACTTTTTCAGCAGGCGTAGCACGGGCTGCCAAGACTGGACTCGTGTCACGCATTATCTCACAATTTCAGTGACATGAAACAGAAAGCGCGGACCTTCAACCAGTGCTGGGACTATTGGTGGGATTTGAATTATTCAAATCCGCGTAGGCGTGGAGGGGTGAGGCGGCCCGCGAGCTGAGCAGCAGGTGGTTTTAAAGATCGTCGCTACGGCTGGGACTGGCCAGCGTTAGTCCTACCAGTGTTAATCCCACCAATAGTCCCAGCACTGGTTGAAGATCCGCGCTTTCTGTTTATTCAAATTTAATTACACTCTACTGGGCCTTATGGGTAAAGCAAACAAGACTACGTGGTGTCGGTTTTGCGGTGATTCGTTTCTGTCACTTCACTAGTAGTAGCATGAATGAATTACTTTGTCCTTTGTCTTTGTCAAATAATATTTTTAATCAATTTATCGTCAACATGATATTTATTTAGGTATATAGAAAATCATTTATTGCACTATGAAGAAACTATGCTACTGCCCGCGACTTCGACTGCGTTCCCTGGGGAACTCATGGAAATTCGGGATAAAAGTAGCCTATAATCCTTTCCCCGGACTCAAACTATCGCTATACCAAATTTCTTCAAATTCGTTCAGCAGTTACGGTGGGAAGAGGTCTTACCTCTTCACACGGGACAGACAGACACACTTTCGTATCTAAATATAACTAGCTTTCCGCTCGCAGCTTCACCCGCGTTATCTTCGTTTTTCCCGTGGGAATTCTATATTTTTCCATAGGAAAATATTCTATAGCCTATGTTACTCAGTGTTAATGTAGCATTCTATTAATGAAATAATTTTTCAAATCGGTCCAGTAGTTTCGGAGCCTATTGAATACAAACATACAAAAATACAAATCTTTCCTATTTATAATATTAGTATAGATACTGTAGTATTATATTATCTGTGGTATAGATAAGTTATAAGTACCTACATTATAAGTATGGATAATTATTAAAGCAACGTAGTTTTATACAAAAAGTTGTTATAGAATAATTGAGTAGAGACAAGTGGGGCGCATTGGATCACGGGGTATAATAAAACAAAGACGATAATTATTGTAATTTAAAACAAATTCGCTCAATTTTGCTTCGATTAACAAGAGCGTCTCATGCGGCACATGATAGCGCAGTGCAATATGACCAGTCTTCGACGACAAACTTTCAATGTGAAAAAAATTGTTTTAAGGGCTTCAAAGTTGTAATTTCATTACGAAGAATTTTCGATTTCACAAGAAAAGTATCAATAACAAGTATGTAATATTTGCTTGCATAAATTTTAATCAATTTACGCATTAAAATTTTGGAGTGGAAGACATAATCCAACATTTTTAACATACTTATTTTTAAAAGATTCAGATACTTTATGGGGCGCAATGGAACGGGGTACTACAGAACAGTGTTCATTGTGCCCCGTTATTATATGCCCGGGATTGATAATTAGATTTTTGTTACAGATTTTGAAGTAATAATGGTGAGAAGTCGTAAGAGAAGGACAGATAAGAGCTTGCATAGTAAAACGATGTGCGAGCAGCTGTTGAACTTATAGCATGTAGTATGAGTTTGCGAACTGCTGCTGACCTAAAATGCCAAGTCCAGTAAAATTGCATCGATATGTTAAAAAAACAAAAGCAGCAGGCGATAAAGACGCAGGAGTGAATATAGTAGAATTTTCCATTTTTTTATCTTTATTAGCCTTGTTTGAATGTACCCTAGATACCGTTTCCAAGAACAGTAACCCAGATCTGGGGCCATTGATTTCAATCAATGAAATCAATGTCTGGGGCTCATTGAAACAGAGGAGGCGTTGAGCAAAAACGCATTTTTTAATAGGTTAACGTTAATTTTTTAACTTATTTTTGTTCTTAATAGGTAGATGATGAACCGTTGTTGATCGTTCTAAATAAATATTATCAAAATAAAAAGCACAGTTTCTTAAAAAAATAAAAATGCTTTTTTCGTTTCATTGTACCCCAACTGTCCCTACTAAGTAGTAATATCAAATGAATAATATACGAAATGTTGTTATAAGAAGTGTAGTCAGACCAAGTAAAAATTATGTCCAGTAAACGTTATTTCCTTTGAAATTAGATAATTTGTTATTATAAGAAATGAAACGCACTCAGAAAAATTGCTGACTTGCAGGCAGAAGCTCAGTTCTTTTTAAAAAGTCTATATACAAGATTGCTAATTGCTTTTTGTAGGAACTTTAACGTAAAATTTTGTTGGATAATTCACTAGGCTAAAAGTCACCCACATGCTTAAACAAGTTAAGATATTAGTCTTAATTGTTAAATAAACAATATAAGAGTCAAGGGAAATTGTTCTGCATTCATACATTGTTCGCAGAGCCCGCAGCCAGAGTAAAATAGTATGTATAAATACACGTATATATACACGTTTGGTGGTTGAAACAATTTGAGAGGTAACCGCATAAATGACTGGTCCTGAGTCTCTTTCTGGCTAGTCTGGTAGTTAGACATTGAAACTTAAAACTAAACCAATTTTAAAGGCAATCGGTACATTAATAAGCCAATTGGAAACATTGCTCAGTATATTTTATAGGTAACTAATTTAAGTAGTCTTTTTGAATGGTCTCCACAAATATATATTGTATTTGCGAAGAACATACAAAGAACATTACAGAGGAAACACATAAAACATAAATAGGCGATAATAACACAAATCACAAAACGCAAATATTTATCCGATATTAAAAATTAAAATAAACGAATTATGTACTCCGCCTTGCGCTATAAAGTAGTTAGTTGCAAAATAACATTAAAATTTTTATTCGCTTTCGCTGAATTTATTGGACTTAATAGGCAAGTTCCGGCTTCTTGCACGATGTCAAGAACAATCTTACTGACGACTGAAGTCACGCCATGAAACAAACCGCGACTTAAATTACTTTGAAGTCTTGAGCAGTCTTCTTTGTGATGCCGTGTCCCTTTGTGCTTTGTTTCGTCATGCCACAGATCATATATTGCTAACCGTACGTTTTCACTTCAATAAACAACGACGATGTAACATGTCAAGTGTTCTAACAATGTTAATCGGACTGTGCGTATCTACTACATGTTCACCCGACTTGTAAAATATAAACATTTTGTCGAGAGCTGTGTTCTTACTAAAAATCAAGTCGTTAACATGTTTGTTCGATTCGTCACAAGACATTGTTAATAAGCAATCTTTTAAGGTCAGTCCGCCCGCGTCAAGCAAACCGGCAAGTCGATTTTTAGAAAATGAAAGCTAACCAAGCCTTGCCTGTCTGTCCACTATCCTTAGCCCAATCTTTAGTGAATCAGAAGCACCAGCATCTTGTTGGAGGCCGTTTTAAAAAAACTCTGCACTACATTTTTCATTTTCGTCTAGAAATACGCTCATGAGTTAAAAAATAACCGCTTGAATCCATAACGATCATGAATTGAAACACAATTTGTTGTAAGTCATTGTTGTAAGTCAACCAACGATGTTAATCTTGACATATCGATTGTCAAGTTGCGATTTACCAGTGCACCCAACATTGTCTACCCAAAACCATCATCGTCTTGTGACTAGTTAATTTAACATTGTTAATGAATTAGTGGAAACTTACAGCAAGGATTTATTGAAGCAGTCAAGATGGAACCCGCTGATCCAGAAATGGTAGTCTGTAACTCATGATATTCGTAATCGTTTTTTTGCGCATTCGTAAAGCGTTTTAAACGAGCAGCCCTCATAACATGACCACCAGAACAAGATGTGTAACACCGCGATAAATGGTTTTATCATATCGTGTTTTGATAGCCTATTTTTTTGTATTAGAAACATATTTGTATAAAAAAAGACATTTCTAAAACCCACCCAACCCCAGACAAGAAGTAAAACATAAACAGTAACATAACGCAATCGATGTCCCTGCTTAAGACGGCCATCTTGTTTCAGGTGAAGCGTTCGATAATGCTCAAGATGGCGGACGCGTGCGCCGACAGCTCGAAGCAGACGCGTTTCCACGAGATGCACGTGCAGCGGCACAACAACGTCAGCATCCTGTACGCGGACATAGTCAACTTCACGCCGCTGTCCGAGCGGCTCAGCGCCTCGGACCTGGTGAAGACACTCAACGAGCTGTTCGGGAGGTTCGACCAGATTGCACAGGTTAGTTGTAGGTTTCGAGATTTTTGAACATCCGGTTAATGGAAACGAAAGTTGGAAAATACGTTTACAGCTTGGCAAAAGGAGTGGGGAATAATAAGTGCGCTACTAGTACAGGTTCGCACAAGAAACATGAAAATAAAGGTACAAATTCAACAACAAAAAACAAGCATTTTCAAACTAACCAAGTATATTTGTTATCCGTGCTTTGTTTCTTCAAAAGTTTCATGTTTTTCTACATCTGTGAAACATCGCAGCTGTTGTTATTGTATATATATCTCTTTAATGCAATATTCATACATAGCACAATGCAAACATGGTATTGCTGTTATACGACTCATTTACATTATTTCCTGTTAATTATTAATACATGCAAAGTTAAATCAATTATCAAAGTACTTAATGTATTAAACAACGGCCTCATTAATACATTATCTAGCTGTAAACCGAGTTTAACAAAAAAAAACCGACCGATTTTAACAAAAAAAAAACTAATTTTTTTGTTCAAACTGTGCCCGCTCCAAACACTTTTTTGCCAAACTATACTGACTGTCCGCGATGAGTGGGTTACAGCAGTCCTATTGAAGGACTTCGGATTATAATTATACAAAATTCAAAATGACCAAGTGATCGCAATAAATCACAGTTTCTATTAACAATAAAATGGTTACTAATAGAGGAGTTCAATTAATTTGAACGTTAAGAGCTACTTAAACTATTACAATGATTATTAAAAAGATTAAGGGCCTATTTCACAATGTATAAGTAAGCTTATTCGTTGATTAAAGTGACGTATTTTCAATGTCATTCCTTCAAAATACGTCACTTTAATCGATGGTTAGCTTACTTGAAACTTTACTTCTACATTGTGAAACAGGCCCTAAGGCTTGTATTACATTATATAGCACAGAATAGTCACTGATCTGTTCCAACAGAATGACTAATTATTCCGTCTACACACGCACTAAAGTTTATTCCAAATAAGAAGTCCCATATCAGTTTTTGTACTAATTTCGTCTGTGAAAACGAAAATAAAACAATGAAAAACAACATTGTTTTCACTATTAATCAAAGGAGCGTGAAAAATTATGATGACAGCTGCGAATACGTAATAAGTACGCAATATTTTCTTTTTAAAAAACGTCGCCCCACACTAGGGTTTTCTCCTGTGTCGTGGGTGCAGTTACAAACATAGAATATCACATGCACATACGCCCAGACCGGAACAAATTTCTGTAGGCCATACAAAACATTTGTCCCGTACGGGAATCGAACCCGCGACCTGTTGCGCAGTAGGTGATCACTCGACCTCTGCGCTAAACGTGTCGTCACGTCACGTCACGCAATTGAAATCAAGAAAAAAAGGAGACTGAAAAATAATTTCTTTCACTCAATACGTATAAATGTCGTAGTATTTTTATAATTATGTTCTGACTCTACAGTTCATTTGTGAAAATTAACTCCATAAATATGATCTACACCGAGCCATTATTAATATGGGTAGGATATCAAGCAAACAAGTCAAGTCAAAACAAACAACATCAAAAGAGATGATTTAGGGCACGGCTCCGAGGGTTTTATTTAGCATGCAAAATCCTTTTGTCTCTTCAATGGTGACTGCTACAAAGAACACGAAACTCAGAACAATGAAGAAAAGGAATCACCTATTATGACTGCAAAGAAGCCGCCAAAATGAATGGAACACGGACTATACGGGATAAATAAAATAAAAATTAATAATCAGGACAGGATCGGAAACACAGTTGGATGGTCCGGAACCGTTTGTCGGAATCACCTCAAAACAGTTAGTACATACAACTCAATCAAGCTCAGTTTGCACCTCGCGTCGATTACGTCACGCTGACGCTTAGGTATACGGTCTGCAAAAAAGGATTCGCTATGACTTTAAAAAAGTAAACCAAAGTTTGTTAGATTTCACTTGTATAATTAGATCGCGATCGCGGAAGGTGAGCGGGGAAGCGGGCCGGCGCCGCATTTCAGCGAGGTGCAAACCTAACTTGGTTGAGTTGTACAGGCCCAAGAGCTCGCGAATGTGGGGCGGACGAGGACACCGCGCAGCATACGCTGGAATCCGGTCCAGCGCGTTGTCCTCGTCGCCAGTGTCAGCGAAGACCTCTCGCTGCTAGCCTTCGTTAAGGCTATGGTCGGCAGCGAAGCAGACTGGGAGGCGGCGGCCACCTTCTGCGAGGAAGTCCTTGCACAAAAGGAGGCCGCCGAGCGAGTCCGCGAGGACGATCTCGATGCGGACCCGTCTCGCCCACGGCGGCTGGGAAGGAGTAGGTGAAATTACGCCGCCAGATGGGCCGTGGGCGACGGAGTGGGGCTCCCGTCGCTCGCAATAAAGACCCTAATGCTGAGGGGGTACCTGTAGTGTTCCGCAAGCGCTCCCTACCCTAAAGAGGGGCCCGGCACGGCCGTGCAGCACCGCCCTCGACACGCACAGTGATTGCGAAGAGTTCCCTGTGCGTGTCGAGTAGGCGAAGAACGAAACACTCCGGTGCTTTTAGTGGCTATGCCCAGTAGGAGTGAGTCCCACATAACCGCAGGCAGACTCCACCCTGTCTGCGATATAAAATCTTTTACACCGGGTCAAAAAAAATGCCCAAGAGCTCGGGGTGCAATATCGAACCACTTCCTCGTGGTGCAAACTGGGCATCCTGGCAGAATTTCTGCCGCGGGCTAAGAGTCTGACAGCTGCATCCGTGGAGGGAGGCGTGGTGTGGACGGATTTAACCAGGCGGGCCACTTCATGTGGCCATGAGGGGCGTCACCTCTCCTTCTTTTTTAAGATGGGGTTGTGTATCGATCGGGAACCCGCTCGCGGGTCATGGCGCGTTGCGCCTTATGCCGTGGCCCCTTTGTTCGGGTTGATGCGGGTCCTTGTTGAGCTTCAGCATGACGTTGTTCCGAGTAGGTGCAAGCTCGTTGAGATTCGGCGTATCGTTGTTCCAAGGACTGAGGCTGATCCGATCATCGTGTGACTTCTGCACATTTATGTGGCCACCTCGTGTGGCCACCGTGGCCTCTTTTTGCGGGGGATCGGCGCTTTGGCGCTGCTGAGCTTTGGCTCGTGTGCGCGGCGGTGGATCCAGTGGGGTCTGCCGTCGGGCAAGCGTTACCCCGCACTGAGTGAGGCCGGGGTTCTGGCGCACTGAGTGTCGGGCCGCGTGGAAGAAAACCACAGTAAAAAATTACACACGATCTCGTTCGGCAGCGGCGCGTCCTTTGGGCGTGGCTGCGCCAGGCACGAAAGAGGGCATATCGAGGGATTTAGTGGGTAGTCGCTCGCTGCGGAGTCCCACACACCCTTGCCCCTGCGGGGGCTTGGACGGTCCTTAAACGCATTCCCTCGTAAAAAAAGGCCCAAGAGCTCAATCACAAAGGAGGCAGCAGGAAGAATGGGCGAAACAAAATGGAATGAAGCACGCCAAGCTCTTTATGGGCATGGATAACTGGCTCAAATATACATTGAGCTCTAGCATATCCCAGACTCGCCTAATGCTCGGTGCTCTCACCGGACATTTCGGCACTAGGATCATGTTAACCAGAATGAGACTTGCCAGTTCCAAAATCTGTCGTGTCTGCAAGGATAAAGGGCATGGTGCATTTGTTGTGCCATTGCGATGCTCTAGCCTGCAGGAGGCAAAAGCTGACGGGAATTGGTTATCCAAAACCGGAAGATTAGATAAGGGACTAACACCTGGGGAAGCACAAGATAAGATAAGATAAGGTGATTACGCTGATTCATAATGACCACGATACAAAACAAATTGCCGTTCCATGATTATTAAAACTAATCATGGTGTTTATCGCATAATATGCAAAATATATATAAAAAAATCATTCATGGTTCGAGCTTGGCCTCCATTAGGTAATTGTTTTTCTATTACAGAAAGAAAGAAATAAATATATTTTTATTTGCTAGAATATGGTGACACAAGTTCTTAAGGTTTAATGGCTCTACATACTCTGTTGAAGTCGTAAACGTGCAAAATATTTTCGTCAAGCTTTACAAATGATTGTTTCTTAGTAATAATACATATGTTATACAATAGTCAAAATAATAACAACGTTATATCAATGTCATAGAAATTAAAATTAGAATGAGGATCAACCCGGTTTTTAGATTTGAATGTAGAATTATAGTCCGTAAAAAATCCTGAACATTGGTATAATTAGTTTTTTTATACGACCAAAAATGAGTGAGTAGCGATTAAATGAATGCACCACTCGGTTCAAGGTCGTGGCAAGAGAGCGTGACGTCACAAGCCCCGTGACCGCCAGCTGGCCGTTGTCGCGATACTGTGCGCTTGGTAATTGTTGTTCATTACTTATTTGGCGTCCGATTGATGTTTGTTATTATGACAATCAACTATGTCTTAATATGGCATAGTACCTAAATATAGCAATACGTCCATGAAAAAGCCAGAGAAACTTTGGAAAAAGTGATGTTCCGTGACAAAGAGAAGAGAGATGTTAAGCAACTTGTAAAATCTAGTGGGTTGTCATGTGTCTACGTACGTACTAAACTAGATCTTAACTATCACAGAACACAGAAAAGGCTAAAAAGGTATACAATATACATATACAACATGTAAATGTCCGGAAAAAAATTATATGTGTTATGTGTAACATACTCCACATGATGCTTAAAAATACACGAGTTTTTCATTCAGCTCTTTATCACTAAATATTCCGCAGTTATATTTTTATCGTTTTGAATAACTTTAACAGTTCTATTAAAATATTATTACTATTTTTGCGAAAAATATTAATATAATAATAATATTAATATAAAATAATAAGCATCGGTAGCTTGGGCCGTGCTCCGCTGTCAGTGGAACAGTAGATTTATGTTATTTATAATATTTGTGTTTCTACATGTATGAATTGTAAAAACTTAAATTTAAGATACTTTTTGAAAAAAATGTAATAATAATAACACCAAATAACTACATTGATAGTTGTAGTTAAAGGTTTAACAACAAGGCTTTTGTAACTTATATGTTCTGTGGTGGGTAGGTATATTATTATTTTAGTATATTATTTTGGCGACATTGATTATATAAGCACTTGAGCAGCAGCTTTGGATGTAAAATGGATGTATAAACGACAGATCAATCCATCAACTGCATATATACAATAGAGGGGCGAATTGATCCACGGCTCAACCACAAGTAGATGCAGAAGGCCGACCTTTTTTTTTTCTCGGGGGGAAATGCGTAACCGCACCGTACCCGCCGTTGGCTAGGTGGCGAGCGTGTGTGGGGCTCTCCCGGCAGAGAGCCAGGCCTACCCACTAAAACCCCCCGGTGTTCTCCCTGCCCATAAGGGCGCGCTAGGTAAGGTCCACACTGCGACTCCACTACCCACGCGCCCGGGCAAGCCCGACCAACCGGTCGGGCTATCGCCAAGGGGGGACTGCCCGAGAACACCAGGGCAATCCCCAGACGGAGGGCCTTACGGCGGCGTGCACGGGGCCAACCGTGCACGCAGACCTCCACGGCAGGGTCATTAGACAGGCATCGCTTGTGCGAATTCCCGCCTTCGCCTGCCTGTCCGTCTACGGCGGATGGGAGCGGCTTGAGGATCATTCTCCCGCTCCCTCTCCGCGGCCTCCTTCTGCGAGATGCAGAAGGCCGACCTTAGTTGTTGATATCGACAAGTACCTCGAAGTAGTGCTAAGGTTTTCGTAACACCCGAGGTTTACTCACCGTGTATTTATACGTTGTCCTAGCGGGTTCACCGTTCGCAAACGAACATGACAGTTTCATACGCAGCGGCAGCCAGGATGTCAGTAACGGGCGCTGGATGACACGGGCCATCTTGGCCTGATTGCGAGGCTCACCATCCGCGACGAAGCGAAGAAGGCGCTTTCTACGGCGAGCAGGGCTAACAATAAGTCCTACTGGAGCTGGTCTTGGAGGGTGAAGATGTCTTCGATGTAGGATACGTAGAGGCACGGCGACAGGCAGCTGTCCTGGGGTATACCTGCGAGTATGGGGCGTGGCTGGAAGGTGGCCTCCTTGACTAAGAGAAATAGCGTCAGCAGTCTCATATGAGCGGGCGACATGCTGGTGACGGCCAGCTTGTAGAGGAGACCGGGAGGCCACAAAACCGCGACGGTGTGGTTATTCAGCTTCATTACGGCCGCGAGGTGGATCTTCTTCAGCAGCAATGGCTCGAATAGCTTGGCAGCGTGAGACCGAGCGTTATGTATCGATATATGAATCGCACGCTATCACAAACGGGCTTGAATCCTTCATTCCTAACTACACCTAGATCGCTGTATGCCCGCGTCTATGTACGAGTAAGCCTGTTTCCGCCTGATGTAGACAGCCTGTCCTCTTTATTAAGTACACAAAGTAAATATATAGAGGGCCGTGAATTTCAAATAGGTATTTATGGTGCACGCAAAACTCAGAATACCAACAGCTGGTTGTTCCAAAATGTGTTTTTATGATTTTGATTTCTTATTTTATCCTTTATGTAAAAAAATAGAAACCGTTTTAAATAAATCTATATTTTATTTATACCTACTTTACTTGTAAAATAAGAAGTATGAAGAAATAGACCCCGACTAAAAAAAAACACTGGAAAGTCTTTGTAAATTACATTCATTCACAACTACTATATTGAAGAGACCTGGGATCAGCAGACGATTCCGCAACTGATGATGTAAATAAGTTAGTTTATTTATTTATGGAAAAGGTACACTAATATTATAAGTGGTTATAGATACATTGCTAATGTATTATATAATAGCATATTTTAATATACTATACGTTTACCCATACTTATCACACAACAAAAATGGTATGAGCTTACATTTTTTAAGAGGCCTATTACAAAAGAACGCGCAGATTAAGGTTTTTAATGGTTAAAATAGTATACTTTTCGTTGGTTGCAATAAAAAGCATTTACTTGATAATATTGTTATCTACAGTAACAATAAAGCGGTTTATAACTTAGTCATAGTTCTTTACCAGAAGCATGTTTAATGCAAAAACTCACGCGGGCCTAATTTGGGAATTCATTATAGATTCTGTTTAATATTAACTATCAAAATATTAATTTTACGTGACTTAATATCCTTCACTTCAACAAAAATTAAATATATTTCGTTTAATGGCTCCTAAGAAAAGAAAGAAATTCTTAATCTAATTAAGTTTTCTAACGAAAAGCCGTCGAAACAAGTCAGATTATGTATGAAGTTCTCCATCGCTTAAACGTAATTTTTATGCCATAATATTTTTTAACCCTTGCTTGAACTGTTGTGTTATTTATATGTTTATAAAGCGATATATTTCTTATGAATGAAATAGAACTAGAATTTATATTGTTCGTCGGCGATGCTGAAAAGTTTGTTTGTTTAGTTCCGCGCGCCGTGATTTTGTGATTGGCCTCTTAACAGTAATTCAATCACAAAACAAAAAGATTTAAGTAATTTATAGGCATGATTAGAACTAGTTCGATATACAATATCACAATGTCATATATTTAAACACATTATGACATTACACCTTAATACACAAATGAAACATCTTAACTCACACCGTTGCCTGGCGGACTGAGGCGTGAGCGTACAAGGAGCACGCACGGCATGGAGCCTGTGACGTCACGCGTATTCTCGGCACACGGCTTTAACCGCCCGCACGGGTCTAGGTTTAAAACTTAATATCTCGGTGACTAATGGACCGATTTCGATAATTCAAAAACATATACCATTAGTTTGTCATAGAGAATAATGTGCATACTAATTTGAACAAGTTTGTAATAGTTGTACTGATCCTCATTACGAAATCATTATAAAATGTCATAGTTATTACAATTACATACAAATTAATTCAATACCAATAAATTCGCGATATATTATTTCAATTGTCGTAAGTACTTCATAATTACCTATTTTAATTCACCTAAATTATAATCATAACACTTTTTTTGTAGAAGGCGAGGTGAAGTGTAGTGAAGTGACGTTAAATGAAGTGAGGTGAAATGAAGTGAAGTGAAATCCATATACTTACTTACTAATATTATAAAGCTGAAGAGTTTCTTTGTTTGTTTGGTTGAACGCGCTAATCTCAGGAACTATCTACTGATTCAAATTGAAAAAAATATTTTTGTGTTGGATACTCCATTAGGCGAGGAAGGCTTTTAGGCTATATATAACATTATTTTCCGACATCCACGCGAACGAAGTCGCGAGCACAGCTAGTAAAATGTATTTTATTCACTATTCCATATCTCTCATAAGAAACTTATAGGCATATACTTGAAAACGTAAAATTTCAAATAAAATTGAGTCTTCCACTCCCTCGAAATGCTAACTATATTGCGTTTGGACCGGATTATGGCAGAGATGATACTTTAGTTGTTTGTTGGAAGAAAGTATATTTAGATCGTTTCAGTGTGCACTTCAATGCCTACTTTTAAATATATATATATATTTTAATTGTGATTTGTCCATCGGATACATAGTTGTTGCAAATATAAAATATGCATATATAATTATGTCGCAAGTCAAATCTTTGTCAGTCATGGGATGATTTTGACACGGTCAATTTCACCAACCTTATCTAAATTAAGGACAATCTTAAGTGGCATAACTGTTCTAGCGTAGTATCCAAACCAATAGCAATCCTGTGGTGTAACCTTTGCCTCTCTTCTGGCACGTTTCCGACGCTGGCGACAATATGGCTCTTTCAAACTATAGACCTATTTCCCTTTTACCAACTGTCTCTAAAATAATAGAAAAAATTATTAATAAAAGATTAGCATCGTACCTAGAGAAACACTGCTTATTGGCAAAAAATCAGTTTGGATTTCGAGCTAAGAAGTCTACAGATGACGCAGTACTGCAACTAACATCGCACATTACAAATAACTTAGACCGAGGGCAAAAATGTGTCGGAATATTCCTGGATCTACAAAAAGCTTTTGACACAGTTTCAATTCCAATACTTCTGGCACGTTTCGAAGGTCTGGGTGTAAGGGGTAACGTGTTAAAACTTTTTGCTGATTATCTTGACCACCGTGAGCAACAAGTCAAGATAAATTGTTATGAGAGTGACTCTGCAACGCGGTCTGCAACTATGGAGTTCCGCAAGGAAGTACACTCGGTCCTACCTTATTTCTGATATATATTAATGAGCTATACAAAATAAAACTCAGGAATACAGAAATAATAATGTTTGCCGATGATACGGTACTTTTATGTCATGGTGACACATGGCTGCAAGCTCAAAAAACGGCCGAGGAAGGGCATGAAAATATTATATCATGGTTAAAGGACAATCTCTTGTCCCTAAATTCTACTAAAACCACATACATGTGCTTCAAAAAAACAGATACCAATAAATTACCACAAAATTTTAAGATAACTGCACATACGTTTCTTTGTAATCGCGGGCTAAATGATTGCTGTAACTGTAGCGTACTTGAGAGAGTTGAAAAAATATAGTACCTAGGTATCAGCATAGATCATAAACTAAATTGGGTATCTCATATAGAAACGGTACCCAGAGAATTCGAAAACTGATCTATGTGTTTAAGACCTTGCGTTCTGTGGCTGACAAAACACTACTAGTGCAAACATACAAAGCCCTAGGAGAGTGTGTTATTGGTTACTGTATTAGTGCATGGGGAGGTGCCGCTAAGACACATATATTAAGAGTAGAGAGAGCACAGCGTGCCCTACTCAAAGTAATGATGGTGTTACCCTATAGATATCCGACCAAAGACTTGTATTTGAAGTGTGGAGTATATTCTGTGAGGAAGATGTACATCCATAATATTATGAAAAAATTTCATATAGATACGGTCCCGCACTTGCCGGTTTTAGGTCGGAGACTTGACAAATGTCCAGTTCCCAGTTGTAAAAGCATGATTGCGTGGAGACATTACAATTACCTGTCTCCAAAAGTATATAATATATTGAACAGTAAAGTTAATGTAAACATTAGGCAATTGACGTTGTACAAATTGAAAAATGTTGTATATGAATGGCTGTGTAAATAAGATTATAACGATGTGGAGAATTTTTTAGTAAGGATTAAATAGGTTATGTTAATTTTTGTGTCTGTGTAAATTTTGTATCCGTAAATTTTTGTTTTTATTGCTTTTTTGTTCTTTATTGTATTCAATCACACCCATACTAAAAAAGCAAGAACAACATATTTTTTGTCAACATTTGGGAAGACACTGCCTTTCACAACACAGCCTTGGACTACAATGAAAGGCAGGGTTTATATCTGTGTATGTACCAGTAATATTGCTCAATAAAGATTATTTGTATTTGTATTTCACACTAGGTACTGATATAAATGAACATTTTCGTTTTCGTATAAGTACTGTCGCATACTTTTAATTAAATACAAGAAATGACAACATACTACTTAGGATTTTTCTAAGTAAAGACGAGGTTAATGAAATTGGCTGTTAATGTAATGAAACAATATTAATAATAATAACAATAGGATTAAGCAGAATAGATCTATAAACTATTATCGTTTAGGTAATTCGTTACTTTGTAATAGACTTAAATGCACAATTTAACTTTCTTTAAAAATTAAGTGAGCGGTATAGTCTTGCCTATACTTACTAACAAAAATCTTAAACACTTAAAACACTGTTCTTTATTTTCGAGTGCATTATGGTAGTATGGGTAGAAAGCGTATACACTTTACTCTTGAATCCGACCAAGTTTTGAAATAAATTGTGTGGTGTACAAGCACACCTACGAGTATATAACAAACTAGCTTCTGCCGGCGACTTCGTCTGCATGGACTTCAGAATTGGGTCTAAAGCTTCGCTCGTTAACAATTTTTAATCTTCCCACGGGAACTATTACATGTCCTTTTCCATAGCTTAGGTGATATGCATACCAAATTTCAAAGCTGTCTGCCCGCGGCTTAGCTCGTAAAAAAAATTCAATTTTCCCTCGGGAACTACTTCAGGAATCGGGATAAAAGGTGGCCTATGTTATTTTCCATGTCAAAGGCTACATGCATGCCAAATTTCATCCAAATCCGTTCAGCCGTTGTTGCGTGATTGAGTAACAAACATCCAAACATCCACACTTTCACATTTATAATATTAGTAGGAATAGCTCCAGACCAGTTGAGACGAGGTCCTTGTAGCCATTCAACTTTCAAACTAATAATAAGCTAATACCGTCGACACTTTCTCGGCAAACTTCACACAGTTCTTCAATTTAAAAACTGAAACTTTGCAACTATACCCATTAAGCGATATATAGCACTCCCGCGCTTAGTAAATTAAAACAAGGCTCTTATAGAAGTTAATATAAAAGTTCTTTAAAGCTTATTGCACGATCCACTACGTTAAAGTCATGAACTGTCGGTAAATTTCAAGTGGTTTGAGCTGAGCATCTATTAGCTAAACTTTAGGAATACTGCATCATAACTATTCTTCTACTTTAGCATAATAATAAAGATGGCGTATGCATGTAGCGGTTAACGAATTAAAAAAACGGTTAATCGAAGTTTTTAGACTTCCGCAATTTGTACACATTTTAAATACAGTAAAAACGGGTCTATATTCACGGCAAACAACACCTATATTGACTTACTGTCTCCCGACGTTTTGGCCAAATTGCATCAGGCCGTGGTCACGGGATGACTGCCGAGGCTCAGCGACGTTTTTTTTTATAGATTATGGGTAGACATTTGTCCTCATCTTGCCTGATGGTAAGCAAAGGTAGGGACTAAGGTGGAGCGTGCCTACTCATTAGGTGCCGATTTACTCTAATCCTGAAAAGACCCGGGTTGACGTTTTCGTAAAGCGCAGGTTTTACGACTACCCTCGCCTTGATCTCCAGAATTTTCGTTTTTATTTTATCAAAATCGTCGGTACCTCGACATACCACACCCACGACATCTACACCCTAACGTTTTTTATAAGTACCGCACTGTTCAAATAACATGGTTCTAGGTAGTTGATAAGCGGTACCCTACTTCCCGGTTGAAGATTTTATGTTTTTTTAATTTCAACCGCTTCTCGCTCTATTTTAGAATAATAGTGACCATCGGTGGAGAGGACCTGGGGTTTGTAAAGTTCTATTCAGTGGTTGGTTTGTGAATCTAGCAAATGTTCAGCAATGGCGGACTTACTCTTTTGAAGGTTTTTGACAGCGATATGTTTCTTGACCCTTTCAGCTATTGTGATTATGGTCTACCCGATATAGGAACTACCACAACTGCAATCAACCTTTTATACGCCAGGGGTTTGCAAGGAAACGACGTTTTTTGGTGTCCGCAATAGTTGGGACACTTTGGAGAACGGACTATATACAATACAGTCCTAATAATTAATTAATTAATGGGGTAATGCTTTAGTACTGTCCCAATTTTGTCCGTAACTCCTTTAAGATAAGGCAAAAAGGCCTTTTGTTCTTCAGACGTCGTAATATGCTTACCTTGTATCCATACTTCTATAAGTTATAGCTGTGCCCGCGAACTACATTTCGTCCATGATAATTATCAAAAAATTTGGAGAGGGTCACTCTTATAACCTAGGGGTATAATTAAGGGTTTATTTGCGTGTATGTTCAGACAACAGGAGCGGGTGCGCGCGAACGAAAAAAGAGCAAAGGCGAACAGCTATTTACAAAAAATAAAGGAGCATAACTTCCGTGAATTATAATGAAACATCCTATAAATATCGTGTTTTTTACCTTCAACGGTATTTATTTTTTGTGTTTTACAATGTATTTAACAGGTACTGATTTTCTTTCATACTCTTTTCCCGCATATGCCGTTCGGCTATGGAACTCTCTTCCTGAGAGTATTAAGAGAGCTCGTACAATGGAGTCCTTCAAGAATCAAGTCCGTAATCACTTCCTATCCTTAAATCTTTAGCTAAATCACTCCCTCATTGTCCATATTTAACTACTACTGCACCCATCCCCGATTTGAATTCCTTTTTTGTATTTCCCTGGCCAAAGGTTGCCTGGAAGAGATTGCTTTTTAGCAATAAGGCCGCCTGTGTTGTACATTTGTGGTGATTTAAAAAAATTGTTTCTATATTTTTGTATTAAATAAAGCATTTATTATTATTATTTGACAGGACTACCTACTTACTTTTGTGCGCCAGTGAAAAATTATAAATTTGATGTTGAGTACTATAAGGTATCTTAGTAAAACAACTATTACCCCTTAATATTATATTATTTTACCAACTAGGCAACTAAGACTGATAGGCAACTTATACTCGGCAACCGACACTAGACGTCCGACCGCCTCGAGCGCTCCGAAAAAGGTGCAGAAAATATTACTGTTGACAAAAGTGAAAGTCAAAGCACATGGCTGCGTCCCGCCAAGACTATTTTCCGTTCAGTTTTCGTATTGCCAGTCTAAAAAAGAACAAAAGTTGCGTTCCGAAGCACATTCAAATAAATCAAACCTTACACTCGTCCATCCTGACGACATGTATGACCTCATACATGTACCAGGTGGAACCTTACACTTGGCAGAACGCAGCACTACTAATTAACATCTATTTATTTAAACAAGTTATCAGCTTTCTCGTAATTGTCACAATTATATGAGTATATTTAAGTACTAGATTATTCATTATACAATAAGACATTCGATTCACCAAATTATTATTTTAGAAATTATATAAACACGGCGTGACTCATATAAAGGCGCATATCCAACATTCCTGACAATGATTTAAATTAATCTTGTGTAATAATAACATTAAAATAAATATTTTTATAACTAATTTATTACACTTATATCCTAAACAACCATCCTTATATCTAAGTAACCATCCTTGTATCCAATTAACCATTTTTAAATCTAAATTATCATCCTTATATCCAAATAACAATCCTTATATCAAGATAACTATCCTTATATTCAAATAGCTAACTCTGTATCCAAATAACAATCCTTATATCAAGATAACTATCCTTATATCAATATTAACTATCCATCTATACTATACTAATATCATAATAATATAATATGTATTTTATTTGTTTCTTTAGCAGCTTAACAAGGTTGCGTATACATCATAGTGGAAAATAAAAGTATTTCAAAAACGATTGTAAAAGAAAACCGTGGTTTGTGCGGTATCATGCCAAGAGACGGACCTAACTACATCTCACCCCTGACCTGAACAACACAAGACGATACGGCTTTATTAAATATAAAATATAGTCAGTAAGCTAAGATTCGTTAATTGTCGCCGTCAGTTTCACTATCAACGACTCTGATGCCATCATCATCGTCATCTATACCCAGCGAGGTTATATGTATCCATGGCTGCATCCTATCTGCTGAAACGGTAGATTTGCGTTTGTTTTTCATTTCTTCAAAACCTTTATCGGAGCTACCTTGTAACGATCATTTCCTAATATTTTAACAACTTTAAAGGGGCCTTCGTAAGAAGGCATCAGTTTCGTACTTTGACCCTTATTTTGGAAAGCAACTTTGGTGACTTTAATTAAATCACCCTTATTATAGCTATACGCAGGACGCCTATCCCGATCGTAATAAGCTTTTTGGTAACCTTGAGCCACATCAATTCTCTGATTTACTTCATCGCGAAGGGATGACAAAGCTGAGCTCCCGAGTTTCCTTGGTTATCTCATTTAAAGCTGGATTCACTTCGCTATTCATTGCCGTACCGAACATGACCTCGGCCGGTGTTTTTCCGATGATCTTTTGGATTGTATTATTTAAACCCCATGGGATCTTTCCCAATTTACCATCCCATTCTTTTTCATTATCCCTCATGTTTTGCGCTGTTAAACAATCCAAGATCGTCCGGTTGTAGCGCTCTACTTGCCCATTAGACCTAGGGCTAGCTACCGCATTCAGAATGTGTTTTATACCCCGGTCAAGACAGAATTTACGAAATGCGTTTGAAGTGAAAGATGATCCCCGATCACTCACTAATCGGTCTGGGGCCCTAAATGTATCGAATATATCCTGTAATACCTTAATTACGTCTTGAGTATATAATAAACACGAATTTGTGGCTTGGGGCATCTGGAATATGGGTGTCCTTTTTTTTTACAATTATAGCAGTATAAACTAGGATTAATTTTAGCATTACCGCGAAAAATGGACTTCTCGTCAGACGTGTCAGGATTCTTGTCCCTAATAAAGTGTTGTGTTGTGTATAGATCTTTATTATTGCTAAGTAAGAACTTTAATAACTCATAAGGCTCGTCACATCGCAACGCTAAAGCACTGGACCTCATGGTCCTGTCGCTTATGCCATGAATGATACAATCAACGGCCCGTCTACCGGAGATTTCGCATTGATTTAAAAGCGCCAATTTCTCGTAAAAATAATTTTGAATTGGCTCGTTTAACCTACTCTTACGTCTAAGCATATCTTCAAGCATTTGTCCGTAGTTTTGTTCGCACGGGAATGCGTTAATTAACTTTGTTTGCCATTCGTCCCAACTGTAAAGGATAGAAGTCAAACTTTCGTACCAAGTTTTGGCTAATCCTGACAACTTCTGCATAGCAAAATGTAATACAGTCCTTTCATCCCAACCGTAGACCTTTGCACACTCATTGACCTTTTTTAGCCAAATATCCATACGTTGGTTTTTCTCCGAAGGATTAAATTCTGGAATAATGTTTTTATTATCCAACGCTGTGTTACTAAGTTGTGTGGTTTGGCCTGACGGTTGCGATGGAAGGATATCTTTTATAGTCTTTATAATTTGTACAACGTCCTTGGTAGAGAAGGAAGGGCTTCGTGACCTTACTTTGTCGTGGTCGGCTGGATCTCTCCTGGTGGCCGCAGTAGGCAGTCGACTGCGGCTACGACTGCGACTGCGGCTGTAGTGTGTACCACGCCGCTCGCTCCGCTGTCGTCGCTCACGCTGCAGGTCCAACTCCAACCGACGAACTCTCTCTTGTTGGCGCTTGAGTTCCTGTTCACGTTCTAGCACGTGGCGACTGTGGCTGCGGCTGAATCTCGTACTGTCATGATCTTGGCCGCGCCTGGACCGCGAGCGATTTCTTCGGGGAGTTTCTAAGCTCCGCGTTTTGCCGTCTGTCTCTTCCATTTCCTGAAACTCATTGCACGAAATTGTATGTATTAGAAATAGTTGAAAAGGCTCTCTATAAAATAAAAATGTTGAAACTCCGAATCCAACAAAAACGAAAATTGCAAATATCTCGGAAACGGTGCGTTCTACGGCAAAAATAACGAAAATTTAGCACCCCTTTAAAACCCCACACTAGATATTCTTTAATTAATTATGGCACAAACAGAAGTTTTAGATACTACCCTCTATGTGAGGGTAGTTTTTTTTCTTTTACTAATAATAAGGTTATATTATATAGAACACTCCTAATCTATTAATAGCTCGTACGAATGTAAAAAAAGAAAATACCAAATTATTGATAACCAGTAATCTAAAAGTTTATTCATTGGGCCACGTGCATAACCTAAATTTGGGTGCCGGCGGCAAAGGTTATTATAGTATAAATCATTTAGGTGTATTTATTACAGTAATCTTTGTTCTTCAAGATATTATATTGATATTCTCCTAATGGCTATTTAATAATTATATACTTTACTTAAAAACACAATTACACTAAAATATTCCTTTGGCAACGTCAACTATGTTATTTATAAGTGTTAAAAAAAACCTGATTTTATACTTGTTACTGTAAAACTTTACCCGTAGGAACAATAATCACTGTGTAAAAGAGTCAACACTATTGGAAAACACTTTAAACCAAGAAAACGTATAAAAACCAGCATAGATTTCCCTTCTAAATAAATCCACTAAAAGTAAGACGACACGTATTACTTCCAATAATTTCCGACGAGAACTGACCCGGTATTAGTCAGCATGCTCCTTATAAAGCGTGGAAAACGCATGGCAAGAGCACGAACGTGGCCACGTTCGTGTTCTGCAAGCACGTGTTCCGTTGCTGTAAAACGGAAGCTCCATTTGGCCGATACTTTAATAATAATTATTCTTAGTCATTACTTAGTCTATTTGATTACTATCTAATAAATAATTGATAATTATGGAAATAAGTATTTGTAGTTTTGAAAATCATTTAATCTTGGCATAAATAGAGAAACTCATTTCATAAAAGCAGTGACTTCCGCTACTGTCACGCCATATTTGTACACCTCAACGTTTTCAAGCGGAAGTTACGATTGCCAATATTTTATTTATTTGTATCTTTAATAACCAATATTTAATATTATCTAAAGTATAATACAATTGCAAATAATAATATTTAAAGCATAATGAACTATCTCTGCTGCTGATTCTTGGCAGTTATTTTTAAGCAGCAATTTCTGCCTGTTTCCTTGCATGTTCAACAATTCGTCCATCCTGACGATTATTTGCATCCTTGCAAATAACAAGAGATAAAAAAATAGTTACATTGAAATTGCAAAAAAATAATATTTAAAGCATAATGAAATATCTATGCCGCTGATTATTGCCATTATCCTTAAGCAGCAATTTCCGCCTATGTTTTCTCGCCAATATGTTCAACATAAGATAATGAATTGAATAATATCCATTTACCTATAATTAAACAGAATTTTGGCATTTACTCACCACTATTGTGTTCGGTATCCCACTTCTGAGATATAAGGTATCCCAGTAAAACAACTATTACCCCTTAATATTATATTATTTTACCAACTAGGCAACTAACACTGATAGGCAACTTATACTCGGCAACCGACACTAGACGTCCGACCGCCTCGAGCGCTCCGAAAAAGGTGCAGAAAATATTACTGTTGACAAAAGTGAAAGTCAAAGCACATGGCTGCGTCCCGCCAAGACTATTTTCCGTTCAGTTTTCGTATTGCCAGTCTAGAAAAGAACAAAAGTTGCGTTCCGAAGCACATTAAAATAAACCAAACCTTACAGTACTTAACATAACTCTATGACATCCACCAGCTTTAGTCATCCCGAGACCACGAAAAAGCGTGCGAAACCCTGGATTAAAAATTTTAAAACCAAAAATACGCGAGGAAATCCGTAAAGCGTAGTTTTATTAAAATTACATCACACGTGTTTTCTTAAATATTTTTGAATTTTCCACCTGTAAAGGGGTGAATTGGAGTTTAAAACTTCGCCCACGTTATTTTTGTTTTTCCGTGGGAATTTTATATTTTTCGCAGGAAAAATAGCCTACCGCTCGCGGCTTCGCCTGCATTACTGTTTTCCCGTGGGAATTTTTTTATAGTAGGAAATTTCTATTTTCCCGTAGAAAAAATAATTTTGTAGCCTATGTTAATCAGGGATAATGTGTGATGAAATAATTTTTGAAATCGGTTCAGTATTTTCGGAGCCTATTCAATACAAACATACAAAAATACAAATCTTTCCACTTTATAGTATAAATAATTCAATACTAAAACTTTAGCTGGTGTGTTTGAATGGGACTTTTTAAAAGCTTTTCTACTTTATAGTTTGAATTGCTTTTGCTACAGGAAATATAGAATTTTTACCGGAAAAACGAAAACAACTTAATTATTTTAGGGTAGTCTTAAAACTTTTTAAAATATAATAATAAAAAGATTTTAAATTAAACTTTAAAAGGACGGAAATCATTCATACGCTCTCAGTTTTTAGGCGGCTAACATTATTCTATGCCCAAGGTAACTGGAGCACTCGCCTTAAGTTGTATTTCAATTATTATACAAAAAATTCTTCGTAGAAGTTTTAACAAAGCTTTTTCATATAATGTTGTAACAAAAGATTTAAAACTTTTTAATTGTGCTTAGCGTCCAAACATTTCGGAAGTGTCTTTATGGTGAAAAAGTTTTTTTTAGCATAAAGTCACTTCAGTTAGAGATATTTATTAAAGCTAAATACACTTTTGGAGTTAAGTTCAGGTAGTAGGAAATTAGGTTATATATACCGGATCCGCAGCCGTACCGCCTAACTTAAAGTACGTAAGCGATAGCGAGTGATCGCTATGAGTTAGGCGGTAGCCCCCCCGGATCTGAGCCTAGGCTGGCCTCTGTCCCTAGGTATAGGCGCTTTTAGTATACTCGTATAATCAATTCAAAGATAAGTACCTACCAATAACCTACCGTTCCGCGCATACTGAGAGTGCAAAAACAGCGGTGCCTACTTCTATTGCTGTGTTCCGGTTTGAAGAATAAAGCAGGCAGCGATGTCACTGGGAATTGTGAAATCATATGTCAAAAGTTCACAAACGAGGCTATTATCGGGTTTTGGTCCATATACGGCTTGTGGATTTGCAAATTTGACCAAATCTACATATGAAGCGGTGATTGTGGTTACAGTTAACTAATACATTGTTTGTGTGAGGTTTGTACAGGTTTGTAAGTAGATTTTTTTAAATAATACCATTATAATTGCACTAACTTTTAATTTTAATTTCCGTTTCATTTGAAATCCAACAATTATTCAGCACTGAAAAAAAATGCACGTCGAGCAGTGTAAACATTGCCCATGCGTGCATAAAAGATGTCATCTCGTCCGCGAAACTTTAACAATAGTTATTGTGCATCGTCGCTAAAGGCGGCGGCCGCCGCGCCGTGGGAAGGGTGTCGCCCATGGCGGCGCGAGGTGGCCTGAGCTTGCCCGTCAGTCAGAGTTTCTTCCGCCATGGGCGGGTGCGGGCTTCGGGCATTTGTCGCCCATTGCCCGGGCATCTTCTCGGCGAGCTGCCGCTCGCCGGTGTTGGGCACGTCACGTAGTGACGGGCCCCTCTTCGCCACCCCCCTGTGCTACCACTCCGGGATCGAGGCGCGGCCCTCCGCGGTCAAGCACACCAGGTTAGAGGGGCTTGTCCCAAGCCCAGCGACCGCCGGCGAGCAGGCCGCGGCTTACTCTGCGCCCGGAGGAGCGGTGGGGGGAGGAGGGGACCATTGGTCTAGGTAGGTGGTGGTTGTCATGTCCGGTGGTAGTGTCTCTTAGGCGAGTCACGCGCGCGAGCGATGGGGTCCCACGGCAGACTACAAGCCATAAGCGACACGAGGTCTGGTCAGGTGGTGGCGTCATCAGCGAAGTCGCTGACGAAGCGGAGTCTTGGCCGGGGTGGGTCGCCTCGTCGTGGGGATGCAGCTGGTGATGGTGGTGGTGACGATGGTAGGTCGTGGTCTCTCTCCGCCCTGGGCGACAACAAGTCGCGGGGCAGCGCTCGTCCGGAAGAGTCCGGAGGCCTGGGAACATAGGGAGCAATGTTGTGGAGGTGGAGGTGGAGCCCGTTGTCGGCGCTGTCGAACAGTCGACGCGCCAGACGGGCGACGAACTCCTCCACCGTCGGCATCCGAACGTCCCGGGCAATGACGTCATTCCTGACGTAGCGCCCCGCGTTCGTCACGACACGGAGAGAGACGTTCTGGACCACCTGCAGTCTGAAACGCTGGGTCGTGGAGCACAACGCATACCATGCTGGGGCGGTGTAGGTGAGCCGCGTACGAACGTAGCTCTTGTAGACCATCAGTTTCGTACGCAGTGGTAGTCGGGATGCCAACACCGGGCGCAGGATGCCACGGGCCATCTTGGCCTGGTTGACTACGTGGTCAACCTGGGGCACCATGCGCAGTTGGCGGTCGATGCGGCATCCTAGGTACGCAACTGTGGTCTGCCAAGCTACGTCCTGTCCGCGAAGTGTCAGCGGCGGTGGCATGCGGCGCTGCGACCCGACCAGGATGGCGGCCGTCTTACCCACGTTGACGGCCATCCTCCAGTTGTCCAGCCATGTTGGCAGGCGGTCCAGTAGTTGCTGCATCCGGGCGGAGGCGAATCTCACCTTCCGCGACGAGGCGAAGAAGGCGCTGTCGTCGGCGAATAGGGCCAACACCACGTCACGCTGCCCCTCCTGGAGTTGGTCTTGGAGGGTGGGGATGTCGTCGGTGTAGGCGGCGTACAGGCACGGCGAGAGGCAGCTGCCCTGGGGCACTCCTGCGAGGATGGGGCGTGGCTGGGAGGTGGCGTCCTCGACCGAGACCACGAAGCTCCGACCCTGAAGAAACGACGCCAGCAGTCTCACGTGGGCGGGCGGCATGCTGGTGGCGGCCAGCTTGTAGAGGAGACCGGGATGCCACACACGGTCGAAGGTCCTTCTCTTCTCTTCTTCTTGATGTCCAAGAAGACCCCCACGGTGTGGTTATCCCGGTTCATGGCGGCCGCGAGGTGGTGGAGCACGCGCGCCAGCTGGAGCGTGGTGGAGTGGCCGCTGCGGAATCCGAATTGCTCATCCCGGAGTGGGACGAACGGGCGGATCCTCCGCAGCAGCAGTCGCTCGAACAGCTTGGCCACGTGAGACAGCAGCGTAATGGGTCGGTAGCTGGACGGGAGGCGCCTGTCCTTACCCGGCTTGGGGAGGACGATTGTTTACGCTCGAGGAAGAGCGAGTGGCAACACTGCATTATAGTCTGGGCAGTGAGAGCCTGTGGCGGCCGGCCGCATGTAACATGTCAGTCAGTCGAGTCGAAATGTCATGACATTGAAAAGAGGTTAGGACCGGGCATCGATAAAATATAATACACAATATTTAAGCATCTAACAAATAGTATTGCGCGGCGCACCAAGTGATTGTTGGTGCGAAAGCCCGCTTTGTGTTGTGCAAAAGTTTTATCGTCGCGTGTGTGAGCCGTGGTGGCCTAATAGGCATTTGTAGTGCTCCGGTCTCCACCGGTGGATCCACCGCAGAACTTCAGGAGCCGCGACTTCCTTCGAGCTAGCTCAGGAAGTCCACCGGCTACATACGCAGACTGAACGGAGACAAGGTAAACATTATCTGTATCGGTTTTTGGATTCAGCAATCAAAGCATCATTCGGCGAAACGCCGACGTGGTGGTGTCTACTTTGGGCACCACCATCTTTTGGTAGCAGAGCGTGGTTCTTAGATTTGATTGATTGATTAGTATTTGATTAGTATTGTACAATTAATATTGTAATCTTGTTGGTTGTCCAAACGGGCAATACATATTAATTGGTTTTGATTGCTGATTTTAAACCGACTACAATCTCATTTGTGGACCGATCTCCCTAACTAGTTGTCATTGTCATTGTATATGAAAAATTGGGGTTAAATGCCTTTTGTTGTTCTAGTTAAGTTCTAGCATTTACCTATATTTGATTTTGGTTTGTTTTTTCATATCTTTGTTTTGCCCTTGAATATTTTGTTTGTTAAGTTGTAAACTTCTATTTGAATTTAATTTGTTTAAAAGATTTTGCTGCTAAATGACTTTGCTGTTGTTGTAATACACTATTTTGCTGTATTAAGTTTTAGCATTTACATTTGATTTTGTTTTGTTTGCCTTTGAATATTATGTTTGTTAAGTTATTGACATAATGCTTGAATTTAATTTGTTTGAAAAATACTGTTGTTAAATGCCTTTGTTGTTCTAGTTAAGTTCTAGCATTTACACTTGATTTTGATTTGTTTATATATTTTGTTCTGCCTTTGAAGTTCCTCCCGATCTGTTTTGTTGTCTGCGGTTGTCGGTCTGTTTGTCCGTGTATTATTATAGTGTTTATTAATTTTGGTGCAAAATGGTCCCGCCAGTCAGCCCGCTTAGTGGTGCCCGCGCGGGTGCACAAAAGATTTTGAGATGGTTTGCTAGTGCCGTCGCTTTGGTAGACCGACCAGACCGAGAACAGGCCTTGTTAATTCGGCATGAGGGAGTACCTGCTCGCTTGAAGGAATTGGAGCAGCTTTTCGTTGCTCATCAACAATATCTGCTAGACCACCCAGCCGAGGGTGCCGCTGAGTTGCGGGCAGTCGACCAATTTAATGCCGATTATGATCAGTGTTTTGAACAGGCGGATGTGATTATAAACAAGGCTCAGGCAATCCTATCCGCTCGGAGGGGTGAGTCGTGCACGCCCGGGGAGGTCAAGCCTACCCCGGCCGGCTTGCTGGGCAGACTGCCCACTTTAGACATCCCAACCTTTGATGGGAACCTGGCTTCTTGGATGGGGTTCATTAACCTCTTTGATAGCCTGGTTCACTCGAGGAACGACCTGTTCCCTAGCCAGAAATTGGCCTATTTGCTCTCTGCCTTACGTGGAGAGGCTGGTGTGCTTGTCCAGCATCTACCTGTCAACGATGACAGTTATGAGATTGCAAGGGCGTTGTTGACCGCCCGGTATCAGAATGTTCGCTTGCTAGCGGACACACATGTGGCTGCCATTTTAGGGCTGCCACGAGTATCGCGGGTCTCCTCATTGAGGAAGGAGATTTTGAACCCGCTGCTAAGCGCTATTAACGCGCTCAAACGACTTGATCTACCGGTGGACCAGTGGTCCTTTATTTTGCTCCACCTCATCCTCAATAAGCTTCCCATGGAGATGAAAGGGCGTTTTGAACAAAGGTATGGGGGCAATAGTGCCTCGTACCTACCCCCCTTCTCGGATCTCCTCAGATTTTTGGAGGATGAGTGTCGGATGACCGACCACTTGGATCTGGCTCCCATACCGGGACCGAGTACAGGCCGCTATGAGGTGACCCGGTCAGCGCCACGGAGAGAGTGCCGCCCGTACAAGCAATATACTGCAGTGCGGCAGAACTCTCCACCCGGGGAGAGGCCGATGCCTTGCAAGTGTTGCAAGCGGGATGGCCATCGTTTGCCGGCCTGTCCCAAATTTGTTGGCCTACGCACCGAGGGGCGTAGGAATATGGCCAAGCAGCGGAATTGGTGCTACCGCTGCCTGGGGGCTCATATGGCATCGGCTTGCCCCCACCCACGAGATTGCCACTGTTGTGGAGGGGCCCATCACCCCCTTTTGTGCTTCAACAATAGAGACACTCGTGAGGTGGTGAGAGAGAGGGACTCGCCCTATTCCTCCGCCGCGCACGCATTTTTCCTTGAACCCCCCTTCCCCCCCGTTGCGGGGAATGCGGGAGGATTTTCATTAAACCAACTGTCGGCTGCAACCCCCCCACAGGAGCAGGTGCTGTTACCAACAGCCTCCGTACAGGTGTGGGGCCCGAGGGGCACCTTTGTTTTAGTTCGCGCCCTTTTGGATACGGGAGCTCAGGGTTGCATTGCCTCCAGCTGGCTGGTCCGGCAGTTGAGTTTGAACACATCTCCATACCTGGAATCGGAGACCTGCGGATCCCGGATCCGATCGGTCAGGTTTTGTTCTCCTTTTCCCCCCACTTCTCTTCAGCGCCCAAAATTGGCGCTACCGCGATTATTTTTGAGAAGGTTGTTGGTCAGCTTCCGCAACAGCACGTTTCGCGCGCTGTCGTTGATGCGACATCAGGATTGACCTTGGCTGACCCTTCCTTCCACCGAACCGGTCCGATTCACTTATTGCTCGGTGCCGATGTTCTAGGCCGCGTGTATTGTGGGAAGAGAAGAGAGTTACAGAAGGGTGGGCTGGTAGCCTTATCTACATTGCTTGGGTTTGTAGTGATGGGACCAGTTAGGCATAACCCACCATCTCCATCGGTGGACAGTTACATAACTGTTAGCTCCACCTTATCGGATGTCCTTCAACGGTTTTGGGAGGTGGTAGAGCCCCCTACCGTGAAGCGAGTGAACCCCTTGGAAGAGGAGTGTGAGTTGTTCTACCAGAACAATACAGGTCGCCTTCACTCGGGAC
The DNA here is from genome assembly GCA_963935595.1 of Schoenobius gigantellus. Classification (NCBI taxonomy): domain Eukaryota; kingdom Metazoa; phylum Arthropoda; class Insecta; order Lepidoptera; family Crambidae; genus Schoenobius; species Schoenobius gigantellus. The sequence continues at coordinate 3,522,722 of OZ012555.1, read as the reverse complement.
GGCTGATCACTCGTTTGCCCTTTTTGTCAGTTCGCCCCTCACTTGGCAGCTCCCGGCCGTTGGCCGAGAAGCGGCTGCTGTCCATGGAGCGTCGTATGAGTAGGAACTCCGACCTCAAACAGAAGTATGTCGACTTCATGCGAGAATATGAGCAACTGGGGCACATGTCGGTCTCGCGACTGGACTGGCGAAACGAGGAACATAATTTTCTTCCTCCCCACGCGGTTTTGAAACCTTCCACTGGGAAGATACGCGTTGTTTTTGATGGGTCAGCTCCTACGTCTACCGGAGTTTCGCTGAATCAATGTCTGCATGCTGGACCGAAGTTGCACCACGAGGTGGGTGATGTATTGACCAACTTCCGTCGCCATGCCGTCGTCTTTGTGACCGATACCCGGATGATGTTTCGGCAGACTGTGATTCACCCGGACGATAGACGATATCAGCTTATATTATGGAGGGAGGATCCCAGAGATCCCATGCTGGTCTACGAGCTGAACACCAATACATACGGTTTGCGTTCGAGCCCCTTTGTGGCAATTCGCTCACTTGTGGAACTCGCTGAACGTGAGCGGTTACGATACCCTCGCGCATCCTTGGTTCTCAAGGAGGATGCATTTGTGGATGATATTTGTACGGGCTCCTCTAGTATCGAGGAAGCCTTGATTTTGCGAGATGAACTAATTGCTCTTCTCGGGGCTGGTGGTTATGAACTGAGGAAGTGGATGTCCAACTCACCTCAGCTTTTGTGTGACTTGCCAGACGACCACCAGAAGGAGCCTCATATTTTTGAGAATGCCAACACTCCAGATTTACTGTCTGTTTTGGGAGTGCAATACAGACCTGTCCAGGACACGTTCACCTATCGATTGGAGCTGCCAAGCCCCAAGGTCTGGACGAAACGGTTGGTTTTGTCTACAGTAGCTCGTACCTTTGACCCAAATGGCTGGATTAGTCCCGTAGTGTTTTGGATGAAGTGCTTCCTACAGGAACTTTGGTCAGCCGAAGTGTCGTGGGATGAGCCCCTCTCGGGCCGTTTGCTGTGAGATTGGGAGTCCTTCATGTCGTCTCTCCCCGACATTAACCGTGTTAGTATCCCTAGACATATACTGCCTAAGGGACGGTTTACGGCCAGCCTTCATGGCTTTTGTGACGCGTCTGAGAGTGGATACGCAGCCGTCGTATATATCCGGACAGTCGATGATAGAGGAGCTGTTAAGCTCCACTTGTTAATTGCTAAGAGTAAGGTTGCTCCACTTCGGACTCGCTTAACGATTCCGAAGTTAGAATTGTCTGGAGCTACTCTTCTGGTTCGGTTGATGAACCACGTTGTTGACACCCTGGGACGCAGTGTAGACTTTGAGTCGCTCTTTGCTTGGTCCGACAGTCAGGTTGTCCTATGTTGGATTAAGAACACCGTCCACTCCCTGGAGGTATTTGTGGCCAATCGGGTATCCCAAATACAGGCCTCGAAGGCCCCGTTGATTTGGCGCCACGTGCCAGGTGAAATAAACCCTGCTGACTGTGCGTCACGTGGCAGCGAAGCCCCTCAGCTTATTGACCACACTCTGTGGTGGGGTCCCGAATGGTTGTTACAGCCGTCTTGGCCTTCCACACCAGCTGTGGTGAAGGTACCAAATCCGGGCTTGCGTGTTCACGCTGTCGAGACTATGGCGGCTCCAGAGCGGGAATTTTTATTAGACCGCTACAGTTCTCTGGACAAGTTGCTCGGTGTGACCGCTTGGATAAGAAGATTTATACGAAATTGTCGCCGGCCTCAGGACAAAGATTTGTGTCCGGTCCTCTCACCGCAGGAGCGCCAAGATGCTCTCTTGCATTGGGTGCGTATGACCCAGTCTAGAGCGTTTGAACCGGAACTTAAGATTTTCCGTACCGGGACGTCCAAATTGAAGGGACCCTTGGTGCGTTTGACTCCCTTTCTGGATGATAAGGGATTGTTGCGTGTAGGAGGCCGATTGAGGCACGCTAACTTGCCTTATAGATCACGTCATCCCCTGTTGCTCCCCAAGGACGGACCATTGGTGCGATTGTTGATCATTGATCGCCATGTGAAGAATGCTCATGCCGGATGTAATGCATTGACCGCGCTCCTCCAACGGGAGTTTTGGATTTTGTCAGCGCGAAGAATAATCCGATCTGTTATCTTTCGATGTCTGCCCTGCTATCGTTTACGTCCCGAGACGATGCAGCCCCAAATGGGTGATTTGCCTGCTGATCGTGTGAACGAATCGATGACCTTCTTAGGAGTTGGAACTGATTTCGCGGGACCGTTCACTATAAAAACGTCGCGACTCCATAATGCTAAGACTGAAAAGGCTTACTTGTGTGTGTTTGTTTGTTTGGCCACTAAAGCCGTTCATTTGGAGGTGGTGAGTGCACTCACCATGGACGCTTTCTTAGCAGCGTTAGGCAGATTTGTCTCCCGCCGGGGACTGCCTTCTTTAATTCGGTCCGATTGTGGAACGAACTTCAAGGGCACTGATAGACATATAAGAGAAGTTTGTGAATTTTTAGATAAAAATAATATTGAGATCGGATCCACACTCTCCCGTAGGGGGGTAACATGGCGATACTCCCCGCCGTCTTGGCCTCACTGGGGAGGGATTTTTGAATCTGTTGTAAAGGCCGCCAAGACTCACCTTCGCCGCGTTATTGGGGAGACTATTCTCACGTTTGAGGAACTCGCGACGGTGTTTCATAAGATTGAGGCGGTTCTTAACTCGCGTCCGTTATGTCCGTTGTCTACCGACGCGAACGATTTGCAGGCCCTCACGCCGGGCCATTTCTTGATAGGCAGACCACTTAACGCCCTGCCCGAGTATCCTTATAGAGATGTCAATCCAGGACGCCTTTCGCGGTTTGAGTTGCTCCAGCAGCTTACCCAGAGCTTCTGGCGCCGCTGGCACCTTGAATACTTACACATTTTGCAACAGCGCGTTAAGTGGTCAGATAAGATAAACCCACCGAGGGTTGGAGACCTCGTGTTAGTGAAGGACCCAAATCTGCCACCCTTACGTTGGCGTCGCAGACGCATTGTCCAACTTACTCTAGGGTCTGATGGTGTGCCCAGGTTTGCCGAGGTCCTAGTTGGGGATTCTGTTTTGAAGCGCGCGGTCGCTACTCTTTCTCGCCTCCCCATAGACTGATTTGGCGGACAGTCCGGGACTGTCCGGAGCGGGGGGATGTTTACGCTCGAGGAAGAGCGAGTGGCAACATTGCATTATAGTCTGGGCAGTGAGAGCCTGTGGCGGCCGGCCGCATGTAACATGTCAGTCAGTCGAGTCGAAATGTCATGACATTGAAAAGAGGTTAGGACCGGGCATCAATAAAATATAATACACAATATTTAAGCATCTAACAAATAGTATTGCGCGGCGCACCAAGTGATTGTTGGTGCGAAAGCCCGCTTTGTGTTGTGCAAAAGTTTTATCGTCGCGTGTGTGAGCCGTGGTGGCCTAATAGGCATTTGTAGTGCTCCGGTCTCCACCGGTGGATCCACCGCAGAACTTCAAGAGCCGCGACTTCCTTCGAGCTAGCTCAGGAAGTCCACCGGCTACATACGCAGACTGAACGGAGACAAGGTAAACATTATTTGTATCGGTTTTTGGATTCAGCAATCAAAGCATCATTCGGCGAAACGCCTACGTGGTGGTGTCTACTTTGGGCACCACCAACGATGATACGCCCCATCTTCCAGGCCACGGGGAAGTGGCCGGTGCGCAGGATGGCGTTGAAGAGCCTGGCGAGGGTCGCCAGGCCCCTGCGGGGCAGCTGCCTGAGGGCCGCGGAGGAAACGTTGTCGGGCCCGGGCGCTTTCCGCCTGTTGAGACGGAGCACCGCCTTGCGCAGCTCTGCGGGGGAGATGAAATCGTCACCCCGCAGCTGCGGCGCTGGGGCCGACAGAAATTCCTCGACGCGGCTCAGCACGTGCCTGTGGTGCTCGATGACAGCGCAGTCGGTGGACGCTGGGTGTGGGGTGAATACCTCCTCCAGGTGATCAGCCAGAATATTGGCCCGGTCAGCGGCGGCGTAGCATCGCCTGCCCGCGCTGTCCAGCAGCGGGCAGACGGGGGCGGTGGACTTCGTCAGTTGTCTGTTGAGCCGGAAGAGGTCAGCGGTGCTATCGGCCACCTGGTCCAGGTGACTCTCCCAGGTGGCACCGCGCCATACCTTCACGGCCTCAGACAGCTGGGTGGTGAGGCGATTGAGCTCCGTCTTGACCCGCGGGCACCGGGTGCGGGCCCACAACTGGCGCAGCTCGCGCTTCCTGCGCATCCGCGCACGCAGGTGGGCAGGCAGTTCCTCCCTGCGTGACTTCGCAGGGGGGCGGGTGGAGGCTGCCTCCTCGGCAGCGCGGATGCGGGTGCAGATGTCGTCGGCGGCCACGTCCACATCCTCCGGGGAGGAGAGGGGGCCGCCGAGCGCGAGATCACTGAGCGCCGAGCTGAAGGCACCCCAGTTGGTGCGGGGGCGCGGAGCTCTCGCCTGTTCGAAGTCGGCCGCCATGCTGGTGGTGATGAGGATGGGGAGGTGCTGCGTGTCCATGTCGTACAGCACCTCCACGAAGACCGGGCAGGGGATGTTCCTCGTCAGGACGATGTCCAGGACGTCTGGCGGATACCTGGCGGTGGTAGGAATGTGGGTGGGGGCGTCAGGTCCCACCACTTCGGCGTCAAGTCCGGTGGCGGCATCCAGGAGCATCCTCCCGGCGGGCGTGATGCAACGCGACCCCCATTGGGGGTGCTTCGCATTAAGGTCGCCCGCCACGAGCGAGAGTCGGCGTGTCGTCGCCGAAGAGCCCCTGGATGTCGGAGAGTTCTACTCTGGATGCGGGGGGGCGGTATGCTGCGTAGATACGTAGCTCCCGCCCGGCTGCACTCACCCTCACTCCGATGGTGCGGGTGGAGATGAACGGGAGGAGGTCGAGTTGGTCGTGTACCACGTCGCGACGAACTAGGGCCGCCACGCCTCTCCAGGCGCGGCCCTGCGGTGTTGATTCGTCGCGGCGGTAGACGTGGTAGTTGGGCAGCCGGAAGGTGTTATGCGGGAGCAGAAAGGTCTCACCCAGGAGGATCACGTGCAGATCCTGCGACTGGGCGAGCAGGCGCAGCTCCTGCGCCTTGTTCCTTACCCCCCCGGGATTCCAGTATAGAACTCTCAGTTCTTGAGGTCCTGCCTCTGAGGGCGGACCTGAGGGACTCGGTGTCTGAGGGCAACCCTCGTAGCGCTGCCTTGGATGGCAGCTCGCTGGCCGGCGTATACGCGTACCACGTGATTGTGGGATCGCGTTCGGACGCCTCGGCCAGATACCGCTGTACAATTCGGTACTCCTCTGGGGTGGTGGGTATGAAGCGCACTCCAGTGCAGTAGGGGCGAGCGTTGGGCGGCTTGCCGAGCTTACCGGCCAGTATGTTGAAGTGCCGGGTTCAGTCGGGTAAACGCTCGACCACAATAGGTGGGTAACCGCGGGCCTTAGCGGCGGCTGTGGGCGCTGACTGGTCGGCTACAGGGGAAGCTGGTTGGGCAGTCGACGCGACGGCAGGTGGTGGCGTGGGGGCTCGAGAGCCGGGGGGGGAGGGTGCGGCAGCGAGGGCGGCGTAGGTCGCCGGCCTCGGCTGTGAAGGTACGGCATCAGGATCGCTGGACGTCGTCGGCGCGAAAGTCGCGTACGACGTCGATGGCGTGGGTGAAAGGAGTGGCAGGTCGGACATTACCTCTCCTGCGGCGGTACTTACGCCTGTTGAGGCTTCGTCACTTAGCGAGTCGGTTGCCGATTGAATATAGTAACTCGACTCGGGCGAGCTGGTTGACTGGTGGTGATGGGGGGGCGAGGGCCCGGTGCGGGGGACGCTTGTCATCCCCGCCGTCTTCGCTGCTAGTTGGACTCCTGAGCCGGGGCTCACGGGTTCTGCCGCTGCTCATACTGGCGGGCAGCGTTTCTACTAGAAACGCCCCATCGGTAGTGGGCGACGCGGCTTGGACCGGAGCAACCGGTTGTGCAGCGGCCGCAACAGCCCTGTGCCCAGCGGGCCGCAGTGACGGCTCGGGGCGGCGGGTGGTAATCGCGGCGGCGGTGGTGGTGGTAGTGGTGGTGGTGGCGGCGGCCGCGGCGGCCGTGGCGACGGCGGCAACGGTTGAAGGCCTCCTTATGCGTGGATCACGCGGGGGAAGGGGTTTGTCCCCTGGCATGGTGACGGCACAGAACGAAACACGGACAGCACTTGGTAGGTAGTATAACACACAGTAAAGTGAGGGCGATCACCCCTCCCTATTTATCAAAATAGGGGGCGGGTATACGCAACACACTCACAACACAAAACAGAAAAAGCGTCAATATCGCGGGTAGGTAGCGTCTATGTCGCGGGTGTGGATAAAAACTCGACGTGGTTAGATGTGAATCCACCCACGGAGCAGGACGGCGCACGGAGCACGAAATGCGCGCGGCGCGGTACGGTGCGTTCGCGGGGGGGGGGGGGGGGGGCTCGCGGGTGCAGGGGCTCAACGATTGCTCGGAGCACTCCTGGCACGACCGGTCGGCAACACTCGCGGAACAGCACTGATGTCAAGTGTTTTTTTTTTTGGATCGTAGGTATTTAATAAAAATGTATTATTGGCCTTGACTGCTTTGCCGAGCACTTTTGCTTTCACTTGTCTTTACTTCAATCCGCACTGAGCTAGCGTGTTTGACTTAGGTCTAAGCAACTTAGGGTGGGCTCGATCAACAATCTATAATTAGTTCCAGATGGCATAGCTTGTGTCAAACAAACATGTTATAAATTATTATAACTCATTCTGTAGAAATAAAATCGTCAGTAACTTCTCAATGATTTAATTTAAAATAAAAAATTGTTTTCGAACTAAATTCGATAACTTGTTGAATGTTCAATCTAGTCTGCTGCAAAAGCACATAAATGTGCTCAACATTTTTTTTTAAAACACGTCGCCCCACACTAGGATTTTCTCCTATGTCGTGGGTACAGTTATAAACATAGAATATCACATGCACAGTATACGCCCAGACCGGAACAAATTTCTGTAGCCCATACAAAATATTTCTCCCGTACGGGAATCGGACCTGCGACCCATTGCGCAGTATGCGATCACTCGACCTCTGCGCCAACCGTGTCGTCAACGTCAATTAAAAATCCGACAATAGATGTCAGTAATTTACGTCCGGTAAACGGATTGATTTTGTTTTGTTTTTTGGGTCTGTATTTCATTATAATATCTATCATAATATGTTTCATATTTTTGAAATATGTGTCGCATTAAATTTTCAATTTTCGGATCGAAACATTGCTCTGCACACATTAGCATGTTTTGACGTGCTTTGCTTTTCTTGAAATATTCCTTATTTAATTTTTAATCTTCGTGTGGTCGAAGTCTTTAATTAATGTTTCTTCTGATATTCGCTAGATGGCGATGTATGAAATTGATAATAAAAATTCAATAATCTGAAACCCCACTAGTTTGATAACTAACTACCTAGCTAACTTTTTTATTATTATTGTTTTATAATTTTATGCTTCACTAGCTTTCCGCTCGCGACTTCGTCCGCGTTATTTTTGTTTTCCCGTGGGAAGTTTATATTTTCCCGTAGGAAAATTACCCTATGTCCTTCCCCTGGTCTCGAAATATCCCTATACCAAATTTTATCAAAATCGGTTCCGTAGTTTCGAAGCTTATTCAATACAAACAAACGAACAAACAATCAAATTTTTCCTCTTTATAATATTAGTATACATATAAACCTAGGTTTTATTTATTCACAGCTCTGTTTTTGCTTGGGGCTAAGTCACCATACCGTACACCATACAAAAATCAAATTATTTAAAAAAAAAACAAAATAATAAATAATAAAAGGTTATAACATAGATTCTTGGGAAGCTAATATTAATTATGCATTAACTGACGTGATCTTATGGATGAACAAAAATAATTTAAATAATAATTTGACGAAAACTAAATTTATTCAATTTCATTCTTACAATTCAAGACTCTTACCGCTTACCTTATCTCACGATGAGAAATTAATTGAGAGAGTAGATAGTATTAAGTTCCTTGGGTTACATATTGATAGTCATCTTAACTGGAAAATTCATGTTGACTCTGTATGTAATAGACTAGATCGATTTGTATTTGCTCTAAAAAAATTGAAAGATATTGTCTCATTAGACGCAGCTATCACAGCTTATCATGGTCACGTATCCTCAGTTCTCAGTTACGGTTTGACTCTATGGGGAAACTCTGTAGACATAAACAGGGTCTTTATACTCAAAAAAAGGTGTATTAGAGCAATGACAAACACGTGGCCACCAGATAGCTGTAGACCGTTATTCAAAAAACTTAAAATTTTACCTTTGGCTTGCATGTATATAAGGAATGCCTGCTTATTAGTAGTGTCCCATCCAGAATATTTTTTAAAACTGAATGAAGTTAGAACTAAACACCTGAGAGCTCAGTATGCGGACCTTTTATTTAAACCTGAATGCTGCACTTACATTTATAGGAAAAATGCTTATAATATGTGTATTGTATTGTATAATAACCTTCCCAGTTATATTAAAATATTGACAGGAAATGCATTCAAGAAATGTTTGACGGAATGGTTGTATAAATATAGTTTTTATAGCGTGACAGAATATATGAATTTTAAAAACTTGACATAATAATTAATTAATAATTTTCATTAATAATTTTCATTACTGACAATTTTTGTAATATTTGTATGCCTGTATGGCTGAATTTTGCTGGGATATCGAAAAAAATAATAATATCTGCTGTACCCAAAATTCTTGCAAATAAATATTTTCATTTCATTTCATTTCATTTCATAGAAAGCTGTAATTTTGTATGGATATGTATATTATTCATGCCAAAAAAGTGGTAGAAAAAAATATTGAAAAAAATTTTTTTCAGGGTACAAGTAAAGTGGGAGTAATTTTTTTTTCTCGACTAACCCATCGTGTGGGGTATTGTTGAATAGGTCTTTAAAAAATAATATAAGGTTTAGAACGCCATTTTTCCATTTAGGGATCCATTTCTGAAATATTTGGTTTTAAAATGCACATTTTTGTTAGAGGTAAGTGTCGTCCCCCTCTATCTGCTAAACGGTTATATATAGACACGTGAAAAAGTTTAAAGGAAAACTATCAGAGATGAGTACTAAGTACAAACTAAAAAGTTATAGAAGACCAACTTATAAAATGTACTTGGAAAACTAAATTTCATTGAAAATTAATACTGATTATAAATTTACGAACCAAGTAAAGTTAAGGAAATACAAAATCATTGCAGCTTTATTAATAATAATAATGCCTAATTTAATAGCAACATGTTGTGAGGTGTGTGAGTGTGAACTCAAAGTTGGCATTTGCAACTACGGAACCCTACACTGCGCGTGGCCCGACACGCACTTGGCCGGTTTTTCTGTCTCTCTCTGTTTATAGGGTGAACCCAGTATCTTCTTATCATATTATTGTACTCAAGAAGTTTAATTGCTAAGAGAAATTGAAGGTCTTCATCAAAATCACTATCCGAATCAGAGGAAAACATTATGTACGTTTAAACACTGCGAGGTTCTGTTCAGAAATGAAAGAAATAACGCTAGAGCACGCCACGACACAACACAAAAGTGTGCACACTCACCGTCACGACAGTAAGCACCGCGACACGCCACGACACGTAAATATGTTTCCAACTTAATGCGATATGCGATAGATGGACGAAAAAATTTGAGGCGATGTAAAAGAAGTTTTATTTTAAAATCTTAATAACTTAACTCGATCTGCTTTTGTTGAATGATGACATCCACGAGCGTCTTCTCTTCTGCTTCTTTTTATTACGTAAGTAATATCCACTGAATAATATGAATGAGGCTGCAGAAATAGCTACGCGTTCTTCACATGACAGTTTCGAATAGCAGTTCAAACTGGACTAGATTACTCGTGAACCGCGTTTCTATTTCTTTCTAGCTTCCCGCCCCGGTCCAGGGTATACCAAAAACCTACCGCATACCTACCTACCTAAATATTTTCTTTTATACAAACCTTGTCCTAACAATAACGAATACATAAAACCAAGAATCATGCAATTTGGTGCAATCGTTCGAAAGTTATGGGCGTATACATTTCGAAGGTCCATTTTTATTTATATAGATATACAAGATTATTTTTTAGTTAGTACAGAAAATAAGTAGAAATCGAACACTGACGAGCACTCGATGCAGGAAGAATGATTCAAAAATAGGGCCCCAGAGGCGCCCGCGGAATAACAGGCCGTGGGAAGCCACGCGCCCGAGGTGGCGCGAGCTCGCCTGTTGTCCGGGCTCGTCCGTAAAAATCGGAGGGCGCCCGCGAAAACACAGGCCGTGGGAAGCCGCCTTAACAATAGTTATTGTGCATCGTCGCTAAAGGCTTGCGTAGACGAGCGACTGTCTGCAGAGGACAAAAAAGCGAAGTGAAGCGCACGCTATGGAAGCAAACAATCTGAGATTTCTTTATACAACTAAGTTGGAAAACAAATAAACTGCCCACCTGATGGTAAGAAGTTAACAGTCACCTCTAGAACATGCACTTCCTGCGAGATTCGCAGCAAATCTGCAACCCCCACAAGAACTACAGTTGCCAACTTGTGAGATAAGGTGTGTAGTCAGTACCCAGTAATACCCTTATAATATCTTACCCTTCAAACCGGAACACAGCAATGCAAGTATACGAGTACCTACTGTTGCTTTGCGACAGAAATAGATTACATTGTGTTGTTGTTTACATGAAATTTATAAAAATAAAAACGTTTTAAAATGGAATACTGAGTCTATCCCTATGTTTAGGCTATTATTATTATGAAGAACACAATATTCTTTTTTATAATCATTTTCAGCTGTTATCTGTAAAACAAAACAAAAACAAACTACATCGCTGCGATAGTCGCTGACGCCTTTTGCCCACGTTTTTGTGAATTTATTTTTTTGTTAGTAGTACCAGCTATGTTTGTTTGTTCTGAAAAAATCTGGCGACCACTTCCTATTTAGCCTATGGGTTGAATCTTTTAGGATAGCCCAGAACCCCATCACTACGCACCTTTCAATATTTTACAGTAGGATCTGTAAAATATTGAAAGGAAAAATTCATAAGCAGAGTAGTTCGGCGAAATTTTATTATAAAATATTTTTAAATATTTTTTCTTATTTAGTAATATTATTAAATGGTCTTCGGAACAAAGGTTCGTTAGCTTATGAAGGCGCCCACTGGAGGTACATTCAAACTTCCCACAGGAAGTTGTGTAATCTCCATCCAACAAATATAAGCGAAACGCAGTTCGCGGGCATAGCTTTAGTAAAAGATAATTTTCTGTGCTCTACTCAGATTAATCTGAAATCACTGAATAACACCAAGCTAGACTATAAATTGCCAAGAATTACCGCCAGGAATATTATCATCATTATTTTGTAAAGATTATTTCGTAATACTTACTATAAAGAATAAAAAGAACAGAACTCCATTGAACCACAAAGCATTTTCCAGCGGAACGCTTTTCATTTTAGCAGTAAAGTTCACTTTGCGACTGACAAGTTTATGTAGTTCGCCAGTGCAGCGCTGTAAACCTACAGAGAGGTTGCAAGCTGTCTACAACACAAAGAGTTCGTTTTCTCGACTGTGCCGGTCCTCAGGAGGATTCCAGCGCTGGCGAGTGTTGGGCAAACATTCAATTTAAAATTACATCCGCTGCTCCCTCTCTCCCTGTGAAATGTTTTCTTTTGCTTGTCATTTGTGTCAGTCGGGAAGCCAACTTGTACGGGTGTGTAACGCGTTTTATGTTTGCTATACAGTCCGAAAGTTACATAATCGTGTTCATAATATATTTTTATTTATTTTTAGGGTTCTGTACCTCAAAAAGAAAAAATGGAACCGTTATTCACTTCGCTGTCTGTCTGTCCGTCTGTCTGTTATGCAATTTTTCTCAGCAACGCGTATATCATATACTCAAGTCTATAGTCTCTTCCAGCTGTGGAAAAGTCATACTTTTAATTCGACGCGATTGAAAAATAAGACTATTTACTATGTCGTTTCACAAGGAAATCCAAACCTATAGAGTACTTCCTGCTCACCTATTAGAAGCATAAAATTTGGTAAGAAGCAAAAAATCGAAAAACGGAAAATATGTGTCATGGCTAGGAACTTATACGTACACATAAGTTTGAACGGAACCCCCCGTGAACGAGTTCAACTCGCATTTGGTCGGTTTTTTAAATTATTACGTTAACACCACAGATTTTTTTACTGTGATACTATTTTTCTACTCGACTGCGCAACGTAAAAGAGGGTATGTGTTCATATAGTGAATAGTTTGCGGGAGAGATACGTCCAAAGTGCTAAAATGTGTATCCCCCCCCCCCCCCTGTAACTTCTAAAATAAGAGAATGATAAAACTAAAAAAATATAAGATGTACGTAATGTACATCATATATTTTTTTAGTTTTATCAAACTTCCGCCGAAAATTGGTTTGAACGAGATCTAGTAAGTAGTTTTTTTAATACGTCATAAATTCTACGGAACCCTTCATGGGCGAGTCCGACTGGCGCTTGGCCGGTTTTTTTGTTAATGTTGTTAATAATTATTAAAGCGACTGTCATAATTGTGCAGTTATGAGTGGGTAACTTTACCTATTGGTTATGAGATTTTTGGTTATGAGTGTCTGGTGCGAGACCAATAGGGATTGCACATCAATGAAAAAAAGAAATGATTTTTTGGCGATTTTTTTGAATCATACAGCGATACTTAAGTTTTCAAATATTGTAAATGGACTCTTTATAAGGGACCATTTAACCCCTCTCCGTTTTATGGGTATTTTTGTAACACCGTGTATTTTTATTACCCAACTGACGAATTAATGAGATTTTCACTTATCATAACGCGCATGGGCGCATGCCTATTCAATTTCTTTGCAGAAGCTAATAGAGTAATAAAATTTGTTGTTAAAAATGGCGAGCGAAAGGCAATCTTCATTTAACCTTCCTCCAGCACAGTACTACGCTACTTAAACAATATTTGACCTAATAACTTGGGGCGGTCGTAACAGAAGCCCAATGGACTGTGAAGGATTTCCCATAAAACGCCGGCTCTGGGCATGATTCAATTTATATTCTGCCGACAATATCAGTTTTGTTTGACGTCGATTTATTAGCATCGAGGAGGGCATCAGGCCTCTAAACTGCAACGCAAACTGCAAAAAAATATTAGAAAAGTGGTGCGGGCAATTTTTTCAATATCCGTCTGGTGAGGTTACATATTGGACAAGTGAGCTACTCTTTTAAATAGTCAATAACTTGCGATTATACATTGATTTGGAATGTCCCATATTCTTGCAATATAGATATTATTTTGACAAAGCAAAATATTCGCCTCTATTATTTATTTGACTTGACCCGTAAAAAAAGTGTAGAGTTGACCTCATGTCCAAATAGTTTGATTATTTGGATAATAAAACAATTTGGACATGAGGTTAACTCTACACTTTTTGACTGATATGTTAATAAAGTCTTTTCTTTATGTTATATAATGTGAACTCACTCATCTAATCTTGTAATGGAAGTTAAACTCAAACTTTTTCTTTGAGGTCAGCTTCCAATTGACGATTCTGTAACGAAACTAAAATTGGAAATGGCGATTTAAAAGAGGAGTAAAAAAATTACAAGGTTAATATGTTTGCTTTAAATTAGAATGTTTTGCTTTGTTTTGACGTTAATAAGTGCCTCTAAAGGCCTATGTAGTATAAAAAAAAATTAATTTGAATTTGAATTAAGTACGTAAGGTGTCATAATACCCCTAAGCAAGATTTCAGGATTATAACTTTTTAAACTTAGATTTTATAGTTGTGAACGGTTAGGGCGCCAAAGTCAGACAAACCAAGCCCTAAGCGTACCATGAAAATGTGTGCAGTAATCATACGATTGTAGTCTGTCGACATTGTAGCGCAGAAAAATACGGCTCATTCATATAAAAGCTTGAGAACTACCTACATATTCCACAAAAGTACGAGTATGTAGCAGCTGTTCTTTTCCGATTTTTCAGAAAGTCACATAGTGCAAGTTGTCCATGTTGTTGTATGATGGTCTAAACACCCTCTATAAATATTAAAACACCTTTATGGAACCGCCTATATTCTTAAATTATAGACTGAAAAAAGAAAAACAAATATTTATAAGGGTCGAACACGCCTACTTCGTTAGACGGACGTATAAGCTACCGTTTGTAGCGTAAGCAAAAACAGCTACAAAAAAAATATTTAGATACTTTTTCATTACTAACTAGTTACTAAAAATTACTAAAATGGAAAAAAAATATTCTATGATAACTAGTTATGAAACAGTGTAAAAGAAAAACTCTTTTCGAAGCTGGTTATCTCACACTAGTTACGAATGCAGAAAAATCTTCTCCTTAAATAACTAGTTACGAAACAGTGAAAAATTTATTTTTAAGTAACCAGTTATCATTATCAAACAGTCAGTTATCAATATGGCTGAAGGGGATTTTTCAATAGTGAGATAATTTTTATCCGCGCAATATATATGACAGTTTGACAGCTATTATATATAAGAGCTAAAATATAGAACTGTCAAGCCGCCATATTTATTCTACAGTTGAGCTCACGCTCAGAATTAAATCCATGCGGTTGAGAAATTGGCCCTAAGACGCTTATATTTGACATCCTTACAACAAACAAACCCTCTGATGAGATAGTGCACATGGTGCCGCGTGAAAAAGAAAAAATCCATTTGCCCCAAAAAAGTGACCCCCATTTCCGAAACTCATTTGCATTGTATTGAATGTGTACCTACTCGTTTATACGTCCATGTTTAGCTCACGGAAATTGTTTTATCAAATTTCGATTTAATCGGTCCAGAAGACTCAACAAATCTGATGTTACGAACAGAGACATCGGAGTGATCTTATAAGAGTTCGGTGTATTAATTTGTACTAAAGGAACTTTAAAAAGATATAATAATACAGGATGTATTGCAACTGCTTCTACGTTGAACTTCTATATTGAAGTCGGTGCCAAACGATGATCTATAAAGTCTTAAAATTTGGCACCGACTTCAATATATAAGTGTGGTGCTGTCTGTACCTATCCTTATATTATTATAACCTTTCAGTGTTTTTGAAGTCGGTTTTTATTTTTTGTAAAATATTTTTATTTTTATCTTTTTAGCGAATGGAATCTTTTTAGTAAGGTGCAAGGTCAAGTCAAGTCAGGTCAAGTCATCAGCTCGGTTCACGACTACCAGACTTAATACGTGAATAGCTTCGGCAAAAACATGAAACACTTAGGACGTACCTATAAAATTTAGGGGTTTCCCTCGATTTTCATGGGATCCCATTGGCAGATACTGAGTTTGGTGACCTTGGAACCACACCAGGAGTATATTCTATCGAATACAAAAAGAATTTTGGAAATCGGTCCAAATTGGCGGCGTAATAGCGTAACATAGGTGTTGGAACCAATAGTGGACCACTTAAGCGGATTTTGACTTTACTGCGGTCACTGTGTACACAGTTATCATTTGAGCGATGCTGCCTTTGGCACAATGATTCTTAGATGCATACTTATACAAATGTGGCAAACATTTATTATGATCTTACAATAGATTTTTTGTAAGGCCTGTCCAAAGTCAAAAATTCAAAAGGCACCATTACCTGACCACCATTCACCAATAGATGACCACTACGCTACCCAATACCTGACCACCTCAAATAGTTAATTAATTTGCAAAATTATTTGGCATTTTTTTCCGCTTTTCTTTCTTCACGAATGCGTTTCCTGGTTTCAGCTTGTATACTATTCTGTTTTTTTCCATCATCGCTTAAGCTTGATGACTCAAGTCAATTAACTTAATCAATACCTCTACTGTGGTCATCTTTCGGAAACAACTTACAACACCTATACAAATATTTTACCTCAAAGCCTGACCACCCTAGTTATCCTTTAGATACGCATTTTTTGTAATGAAAAGAGTTAACAGAAATCACAATATAGCTTATTATCTATTTAAAACCAATGAGGAAGTTGAATTTTATACAAAACATGTTTTTCCATTACTTGAGCAGTCTGGTCAGCTTAAGGAAAATTGTAATTTTGGTGGCCCAAAATATAACCAGGGATCTAAAAACCACATTATTTAGTAAATAGCAGAAATATTGTTTAAAATATCTTAAATCATAGGCCCTCATTATCTTTGATGGGTAGTGAATCCATAAACATAAATATAATTCAAGATGGATCACGATTTCCAAAGTAATACGAAATTTTAAGTCTTAGTAAAAAACTTGACTAATCACGCGGCGCCATTGTTGCAGCAAGAAAACATTACATTTTTCCACCAATAG
The DNA here is from genome assembly GCA_963935595.1 of Schoenobius gigantellus. Classification (NCBI taxonomy): domain Eukaryota; kingdom Metazoa; phylum Arthropoda; class Insecta; order Lepidoptera; family Crambidae; genus Schoenobius; species Schoenobius gigantellus. Next base: position 3,506,312 of record OZ012555.1, on the reverse strand, counting down.
GAAGCAAGTTTATATGAGGCTTGACAGATATAGTGTTGCCACTATTGGAAAACCAAAATACACCAACTTTGCTTGCTTTGCTTTTTTAATATTGCAATGAAACCCTGTTTTGGTCAGCTTTGGGTGACTGGTCTGCTATTGGTTCCGCCACCCAAAAAAAAAACAACATACGGGTCGAATTGATAACCTCCTCCTTTTTTGAAGTCAGTTAAAAAGAGAACACAATTCTACTTGTGAAGCTGAACAACTTTCCCCAAGGAAACTTTTCTTGTGGGTAGTGGAGTCGCAGTGTGAACCTTACCTAGCGCGCCCATAATGGCAGGGAGAACACCGGGGGGTTTTAGTGGGTAGGCCTGGCACTCTGCCGGGAGAGCCCCACACATGCTCGCCGTCTAGCCAACGGTGGGTACGGTGCGGTTGCGCATTTCCCCACGAAAAAAAAAACAAAAAAGGAACATTATTTGTCTAAAAACGACAACAATATTTGCATAATGATATTTTAACCAAGGAAATTGTTATGGTAAGTCCAAATCTCTTGTATACATATAAGCTCGGAGAATTGATGGTTCGTTGCGCATGGAATAAAATATTGAATTAGAGATTTCGAAAATTAATTCTTCAAAAATTGGTAATCTCCTGATTATTATATAACATGCGACGATTTCCAAGCGTCAATAAATCGGGTATTGTACGCAATGAAATCAGCGGAGGCTGGTGTCGAATGAATAAGAATCCGCACAGAATGGCATCTCAATGCCAAAGTAAATGTGCTGTTTTCGATCCACAACTGAGATGTATCTTCTTTACCTCGCCTGATGGTGTGAGAAGATATGGCCTAAATGAAAGGGAGATATAATGTTTTATTCGCACACATACACTCTTTACATCTCTCATGTTCGGTAAGTAGGTCCTTATTACCCCCAAATGGGGCTTGTAGGTGACCAATTAGCGCTCTAGGGTAATAATGTAGCTAGAAAAGCCCTAGGGCTGTAAGTAATTTATTGCCAGTATGATGGTTAGATGTACGCGAACTTTTTGAAATAGTGAACAGTATTTTTTAATTACTTACCGCCCTAGGGCTTTCCAAGCTACATTATTACCTTAGAGCGCTTATTGGTCACCTACAAGCCCTATTTGGGGGTAATAAGGACCTACTTACCTCACAATCGAGATGTAAAGCAGAGTAGTTAGCTCGGGTGTAAGCACCAATTGCACCCTCGAAATATAGGCACCCTCGCTGCGCTCGTGCGCCTAATTATCTCGGGCTGCAATTGATGCCTTACAGCCCTTAGCTACTAATCTACTACTAGTTCCAGGACATTCCACTGCTGGGCACGACGGCCATACCTCCTAACTCATAGCGATTAACGATGGCGATAGTGAGTGACTCGCTATCGCCATTTTTTTAATTTTTATATTGCAACTAAGTTGGTAAACAAACAAACGGCCCACCTCGTGGTAAGTGGTAACAGTCACCTATAATACACATGTGACTCCTGTAAGATGCGCAGCAAAACTGCAACCCCCACCCCACAAGAACCACAGTGTACGTTGCCAACTTGTGAAATCAGATGTAAAGTCAGGGTACCCAGTAATTTCACTGCCATATTATTACCCTTCAAACCGTGACACAGCAGTGCAAGCACTGCTGCTTTGCGGCAGAATTATGCAAGACAGAGGTACCCAAGCATACGACCCTGGTACAGAGTCTCCCTCCGGTAAGCATGATAGATCCATAAATATGTTTCGCAGCCACTGAACTGTATCCTCGAGACTTACTAACGAGTTGCTCCTGCATGAATTCTAACGGACGGAATTCTATCACCTCGTATGTGTCCAGTCACCAAAATAGATCTACCGTTCATTGCGCTATCACACCATTGTAATCACGAGACTCAGTAGCAACGGGCACAAAACATTAATCGTTTATCGATCATGACAGCCCCTCTGTACGTTTTCTTATTCGTGTACTGCCGATATGTCGCGCCGAAGTATCGAGTAATCAAATAAACCATATCGAATACACGCACTGAACATAATTGATACGAACGACTCTCGTCACGTTCATTTAATCGGAAAATGGAAGTGTAGTAGACGTTCGCTGATGGATATTTATTACGGCCCTATGAGTTTCTCTCTCTTTTTTTTGTGAGCTAAGTTGCTATGGCTGTTTGGGAAGCGATGAAAAAAATCTATTTATTGATTACTGTCGACATAGGTTTATTATAGTAGTACCACGTTTATAAGCTACTTCGATGTACCTGCGCAGAAGTCTCATTTTCTGATTCTGCGCGAGATAATATAATGAAATGCTGATTTTGGTGTCTCGAAATCATAACGTACACAATAAAGTCTATATTTTAACGGTGTCGGCACTCGTATTCACTCGGCTTTAGGTTGCTTTCCTCTGCACAGCCGAATTTTGCCGATGCGCCTTATAAAAGTGGTCGAACTGTATATTTTGGGATAAATTGCCGTATCAGAGTAACGGACATAGTATAAACAAGGTGCGGTCCAAAAATTTCTGGCTGGAGAAATATGGCGATTTAAAAATAAAATAAAAACATGTCATTTTGATTGTCATTTATTCTGCTTCATGGAACTAGTATGAGAACTAAGATTCTGCTTATTCGTGTATAGTTTTGAGTTTTCTGTTGGCTGTGGTTTTGATTTGACGGCGTTTAGAATAATAGGAAGTCTGAAAGTTTTCGAAATGTTTAAGTTGGAATATCGTTCCGTTATCAAGTTCCTGACAAAGGAAGGGGTCAACCCGAACAATATAAAAAAAATGGAGTAAGCAGTTTCGTTTAGGGCGGGAGTCCATTGACGACGAACCTCGCTCCGGCCGGCCTGTGGAGGCACTCACCGTGGACTCCGTCAAATTAGTGAAAGAGGAAGTTCTGAGTGATCGAAGACTGAAAACTAAGAAAATAGCGGCAAGGACAGGGCTTTTGAAAACTTCAGTTCTTAGAATTCTCCATGAACACCTTCACATGAATAAAGTAAGTGCGAGGTGGGTGCCCAAACTTCTTTCGAGCTTGCAGCGAAGTGAGCGAAAAGCGTGCTCCCAAGAAGTTTTAGACGCGTATAGAAGACACGGAGAGAGTTTTTTGGAGTCAATTGTTACGGGGGATGAAACCATGGTTTTGTTCTATGATCCTCTCTCCAAAAGGGAATCGATGGAGTGGCGTCGTCCTGGTGAAAAGCCGCCGAGGAAGGCGAAGGTAACACAATCCACCAAAAAGATAATGGCTACGGTATTCTGGGATTGTCACGGAATACTATTGATTGACATAAAAGAAAGGAATACCACGGTAAATGCCATCCTTACCATGCTACTACGTCATCCTTATTGAGCAGTTACGAGAGGCGATCAAGCAGAAGCGTCGTGGAAAACTTAGCAGAGGCTTCTCCACGACAATGCACCCGTTCACACTGCTTCAATTGCCAAGGCTACTGTTGCAAAATGTGGCTTCGAAGAAATTCGCCACCCACCTTATAGTCCCGACCTGGCCCCAAGTGACTATTATTTGTTCTCGAAACTCAAGGCAGATATAAGGGGAAGAAGATTTCTTCAGATGATGAAGTGACCCGTGCGGTTTACGCCCATTTTGAGGACAAAACTTCTGAGTATTTTTATAAGGGGATAGAAATGCTTATTAAGAGATCTGTAAAGTGCATTGAAACAGACGGAGACTATATCAAAAATAAAAAAAATGTAAATATAAATGTACTTGTTTTCTTTGTTAGGCCGGAAACTTTTGGCCCGCACCTCATATGTGTCCAAAGTTAGAGCACAGACTACATTTTGCCATGTGGTTTTTGCGCTTATCAGCCCCCCTAGACAAATGCCAAAAATCGAGTGAGAGTTCACTTGTTGTTTCCACCCAGTATACATAGTAGGTATGTGTTTATTTCTGTTAGTTTAAAGCCAGCTCTAGACATGCCACCGAACCAATCCCCGTGAAAGAGTAAGCTTCGTCAATACTTTGAAAATTTGTCACAAAGACCATTGTTCAATAATCAGAATGATCAAAAAGGCCCTAGACAAATGTCACACGCTAACTTTTCCGCAGTCGTTCCTCAGAAAAAATGTATGAAGATGACATTAGCTGCGGAAAAAATAGCGTGAGGTTGTCGTAAGCTAATGTCATTTCCATACATTTTTTCTGCGGAACGACTGCGGAAAAGTTAGCGTGTGACATTTGTCTAGGGCCTTTTTGATCATTCTGATTATTGAACAATGGTCTTTGTGACAAATTTTCAAAGTATTGACGAAGTTTACTCTTTCACGGGGATTGGTTCGGTGGCATGTCTAGAGCTGGCTTTAAACTAACAGAAATAAACATATACCTACTATGTATACTGGGTGGAAACAACAAGTGATCTCTCACTCGATTTTTTCTAATATAACAAATCGAAAAACTAATGACTGATCCTGAAAATGCTTCACGAGCTAATGAAATGGTATCAATAGTAAAATAAACCGGATCTATGTAAAAATCGACGTTTTGGCTTCCATACATTTACCACCATTTGATAGAGCCTGTAAAGCACATTCAGGATCAGTAATCACTTTTCTGATATCTCATATAGTTTAGAAATAATCCAGTGAGATCTTATCGTTTCCACTCTGTATATACCTTAGTTGCTCTTCAGCAAATATTTGTTAAACCCACATTCATTTAATAAATGTAGTTTTACATACGCTGCAAACGGCGAGGAAATATAATTTTAGGGGTAAACAAAGAGGCGAAGGTTACGAAAGTGAGGTGTGCTAATTTACGTTTAGTTTCCGCAAAGTCCACCTGGGCCCGTGTTTGGCAACTGTTCGTTGTTTATGTTTTACAGTTGCGAACAACGGTCGTTTCGAGAGCGCATAAGTAAAACTTGAAACAAAACTATCATTTGTTACCAACTGGGTATACGGACTGGACATGAATCAGTTAGCAATTCTTTTAACTTCTATTGTGTCTTTTGAAATTTAAATATTTTTTTTAAATACAAGCTTTTAGTTCTCGTCAATACGAATCAAACAAGCCCAAACTCGATGGGGTTGTGTCATTTTATTGCGGAGTTCCTATGACCACCTTTCCAGCTCCAGCATCGGATTAGCTCCATGTCATCATAATATTGCATTGTCCCGGACAGGTGAAAGTAAATAAAAGTTTGTAAAAGGTTGTAATGAAAACACTATCAGGATACTAGTGATGATGTGTTTTTAATTGTGATACGTAATGCCAGCATGAATCAATTAAGACATTTTTTTATATGTATAAGCGGCTATCATTGCATCCGAAAGTAAAATGATGAGTACAGTAAGCTCCTCGTCAAGCTATACTGATTGACCTTTGGACAGTTCTTATGTTGCTCGTAATAGCGGCGGTATTCGTAGTGTAAATGTAAAGCTTGAATGGGAGCTTACTGTACCTATATAATCACAACACAAAAAAAAATAATTTTGATTACATCGTGCTGAAAGTACGTCAAATGATGATGTATACAAATTTATACCGAGTGTTATCAATATTGGCATTATTGTCAAAACATACATCCATTATAATATTATAGATTTAGATAAAATCTGGTATAGATATAGTTTTTAGACATAATATTATGGATAGCTTTTATCGCATTAATCACCCCTTAAGAGGGAGAAAAGGGGGGTGGAAGTTTGTATGGGGAATCAATAACCGCTAAACCGATTTAGATTGAAGGATAAAGAATAGTTTTTATCACCGAAATCATCCCTTAAGGGTGTAAAGGGGGGGGGGGGGGTGATTTATAAAGGGAATCGATATAAAAGGATTTCCACGCGGACGAAAGCAAAAGCTAGTTTTCCCATAAGCGAGCCTCGAGTCGTTTTGGAACTAATTTGAAAATTGGTATCAAATCTAAACCAATATTTTAAAGAGGTAAACTTTGCATGTTTATTTCACATAGCTATATTTGATTGTGATTAATTATTATTTATTGTTAAATAACAATCCACTTATTTATTGATGATATAATATACACGGTTATTTTTTATCACCCTGGAAAATTTTAGGGACGGTTCAGGACACATCCATTATTATATAAAAAATAAAAATAAAAAATTTTGAAAAAATTAAATAATTTTTCTCAAAAAATGCTGCTCTCAACTAGTGCAGCATTTTTTGGATTTTTAAAAAAGATATATAAAATTAAGTAAGTGAGTTATTTTTTTATTCATATTTAAAACATTCTAATACCATGTCGTGAAGCCTCCCTTAAATTTTCCAGGGTGATAAAAAAATACCGTGTATATTAGTTTATTTAATTATTGGTATTTGTGTATTAAGATATTATTATGTATATTCCTTTTATATTAAAATAATTCATCATTCAAAATTTATCTAGTACTATTTACTATTTCGGTACATCTACCACACCTGCTCTTTCCATTACCCTAAGGTTGCCTATGGCATTAAGTCCGCCTTTGTGCACATTGTACATGAAGAATTAATAAATTAATAATTATTTTTTATGGACATACTAGCTGTAGCTGTGCCCGCAAACTAAAAATATAGAGATAAATAAAGATAAAGCTCTACACTGTAACTTTCTTATTTTTTTGGATGGGGAGTTCTCAGCTTCCTGTGGGAGTTTTGAAAAATCCTTCCTTCGTGGGCGCCTACGTAAGCCAACGATCACCTGTGCCGAATTTTATGCTTCTTGCTTCCAGTAGTTTGGGCTCCACGTTGATACTTCAGTTAGTCACTCACCAAAGTCTTTTAACTTTTTTATCACCCCGGAAAATTTTATAAGCATTTTTAATAAAAAAATAACTCGCCTATTTAATTTTATATAAATTTTCTAAAATAACCAAAAATCGATTTTTCAATTTTTGATTTATTTTTTTTATATAAAAAATGAATGTGTCTACGGTGTGTATTATATGACATCTTAATTCCAGACAGTTTTCTGAATTGCTATCAGTGTCTTTCTTTTACTCATTATACAAAGAGAACGAGCGAATCGTAGAGCGAAGACGTAGGTACATCCGGGGTGATAAAAAGTATTCCTGTATAAGTGTATTTCAAAATTACTTTTTAGATTTTTTATTTTTTTTATGTTTTCTATAATTATGGATGGGTCACTGTATACTGAATAGACTGTGTGTTACTGTATAGACGTAAAATAAAATTTGATTAATGTGGAACCTGATAAAGTCAATATATTAACGAGTAATGAGATTCTACAATAATTCTGGTACACGCCAACGCTGTAGTGGGCTCGTTAATTATTTTAAGCTATCCGATTCCAGAGATATTAATTTATGCGACATTCTTGAAATATCTCTACTACCTATGAACATTAGTTTGTGTTTGATTTATCTTTACTTTCCAGGTAGGCGGTTATTGAAATTAAACAATCGCATTTAGGTCACTGTGTTAACGCGTAACATAATAAATGCCTACTGCTACTACTTTACTTACTATATACTATTTACTTTAGTAAGATTATTTTACTTATTAATTTTTTTCTTGTATTGATTTGTTCATTTTTCCAGTTATTCTGGAGGGAGACTCTGTACCAGGGTCGTCTGCTTAGGTACCTCCGTCTTACCTATTTCTGTCGCAAAGCAGCAGTGCTTGCATTGCTGTGTTCCGGTTTGAAGGGTAAGATATGGCAGTGAAATTACTGGGTACTGTGACTTTACATCTGGTGTCACAAGTTGGCAACGTACACTGTGGTTCTTGTGGGGGTTGCAGTTTTGCTGCGAATCTCACAAGAGCCACATCTATTATAGGTGACTGTTACCACTTACCATCAGGTGGGCAGTTTGCTTGTTTGCCAACTTTCTGCAATAAAAAAAAATAAAATAAAAATAAATGTTAAAAATTTTAAAAGTGTGAATATTAATATCTAATGTGAATAAGTGTAATATAAAGGCCTAAAACGTGCAATGTGCCTTAATTTGAATAAAATGTGAATAAGTGTAAAATGCAATGCTACAAATATAAAGTGAGAATAATAATAACTATAATATACATGCACATACAAATAGCAGGTTGTCTGGTAGCGAGCGCTTTTGGGAATTATTTCAGCATCCAGTCTGTGGCCATTCGTAGTATTACGTGGAAATACAACACTATTTTTTTTTAAATAACACATATTTTTCAAAAGATAAAACCTTTAAAGGTAAAAATAATATAAGAATACAGACAACATTACATTTCTAAATTGAAGTCGGTGCCAAACGATGATCTCCTAGAAAGACTTATAATTTGGCACCGACTTCAAAATTAAAATATGAAGTTGTCTAACTTTTAGTGTTTTTGAAGTCGGTGTTTATCTTTCGTAAAAATTTACTACACCTGGATGGTAAGTAAGTCCCAGGCACCACAGCTCATTGATTGCCATTAAATGCTAAGCCGTTGAAGACATCAAATCAAGAGATTGTCACGCTACTCTCCCTCGGAATGTTGTGAATCTCGAACAATAGAGCCTTCACAGCGTCGTAGTCCAAGGTGCGAAGGGCTATCGGCAGGGCCGGATTTAAAGGTCTGGAGGCCTCGGGGCAACAAAGGAGTGGAGGCCCCATGGCCCCAAATTATTTTCCAAATAAAATTAACAATTGTTTTTAATGTAATCATGTTTGTACCAAGAACTGTAGGTAAAGGTAAAACGCGAAGAAAAAAATGAAAGGAAAAGTTGTTTACTAGTGTTTACTAGTCTGAATTTGAATTTTTTTTTCTCCGTAGTCTCTATTGTGGGGGCCCCTCTTTTGTGGAGGCCCCGGGGTTCTAGCCCCGGTTGCCCTCCCCTAAATCCGGCGATGGCTATCGGTCATCAATCTGCGCTTGATAGCTCTCGAACACCTTCCATCAGCGCTGATTGTGTTGCCCTGTCGTAAACGCTTCGCATAAAGTAGGCGTGACTCGGCGTTATACTGCAAGGAAATGCTTCATTTATAGCTTGATATTTCAATTTGTGACTCAAATCTGATGGAGTCTGTGTGATAAAAGATATTAAGTGCTATTATCCTATTTCTACATCTCTCCGTTTATCATTTATACTTAGCTGTTAGGCGCGTCAAAATACACCATTCGTCGCACGAGAGTTAGTTTTTGATTTTAGATAAACATTATAAATGCTAGTTAATACATTTATATCTATACTTAATATTATGAAGCTGAAGAGTTTGTTTGTTTGTTTGGTTGAACGCGCAAATCTCAGGAACTACTGATTTAAATCTAAAAAATCTTTTTGTGTTGGATAGTCCATTTATCGAGGAAGGCTTTACGAATAATAGGAGCTGAGGATCAATGAAAAATGTTGCAAAAACGGGAAAATAATATATGACGAAACATAGTTCGCGGGCACAGCTAGTATAATATAATATAGAAACTTAAAGAACATCTAATGCATAAGCATAAGTAGCACGAAAACTTCTAAGGTAGTTCTCAAAAATAAAATAAATAGGTGACGGCGTTTTTGAGTTTTAGCGAGCCTAACAAACAGAGACGAGAGCGTCTATGAATATCATTCTGTTGTATAAGCTTTTATCTCCACATTTTGAATAAAAATGTGGAGATATACCTATATATATATAACCTGGCCTTATAAAACAGTTTTCATTTACCCAATAACACACAGAACATTTAAACGCATTAAAACCTTTTTTGTACACTAGCAAATTAATCTTAAACAAGTTTACGGTCTTCGCTTTTATAGCAAAGGTCCGTTTTTATTTGTATTTATTTCCGCTCCCAATACATTCGGCGCTCACGGGGCGGAATCCCCGGCAGCTAATACATCTTCAGTCTCGACAGGACCGGCAGACGGTGCCATTACTTCAATGGGGTTAACGGTTACTCCATGGTAAATAAATTTCTTTTGTATGTTTTTGACTTTTATTTCTTTTTACTTTGGCAAACCTTAGTCGTCGGTTATCATTTTATTTCGTTTTGTTAGGCCTTAGTCAACCACACACGCTCGCCGTCTAGCCAACGGCGGGTACGGTGCGGTTACGCATTTCCCCCCAAGAAAAAAAAATGGCCTTAGTCAACCACGCTGGCCTAGTGCGGATTGATCGACTTCACATACACCTTTGAATTTATTCGCAGATGTGTGCGGGTTGCTACACGATGTTTTCCTTCACCGTAGGAGCGTCAGCAAATGTAACATGCCAGGATGGAACCACGGACCTCCAGATTAGAATGCCAGTGCCGAGTTCACCGAGGTCACTAGCAACCCCAAACCCGGATTGGACTGATTCTACAATTAAATCGCGATGTTGCGATACTAAGTGCGTTCTATCACCTACACTTTGGCTAGTGACTGAAGAGCTTTTTTTTCTAATCCCACCTTCTCCTACATCACTAAGGACTACACAGGGTAGCCTGTGTTGCCACTGTCTTACTGTGACTACCTTTCCAACGCGAGCTATGGAGTTTGACAACTCATTTCAATGTCGCTCAATTAAAAAAAAATTAAACTCTGTGCCATCACACGTGTTCCTTATAATCCCGGGTTCTTTGAAAAAGGCGTGAAGAAGCACCTTACGGGTCGGCAAGCTGAGAGTGCAGCGTGTATTCTCTCTCCTATACTAACTATCTTCGTATTTGGACTCAACTTACACTTACCACCAGATGGAATGGGGTCGTTTGCTAGGCCCACTATAAAAAGTGCCCAATGGCCTGAATTGGTTATAGCGAGACCACGGTATGTTAAAGAAGTAAGTTGGAGCCCTGCCGCGATGAAACATGATTCTCGGTCTTGCAATAAATCTAATCAACAGAAGTTCAAATAAATTGAATGCTACTGCCAAAGAAGTTGCAACACTGGCAACGCTGTACAAGAAAAGCATTGCCAGTAGTTTTTAGTTAGGCCGGTCTGGCTCGAATGGCCCTGCTAGATAGAAATACATAGAAGACTGTTATGAATTGTTGCAGGAGAACCAGTGCATGAGAATCAAGATTCTCGGTGACTGCTACTATTGCGTGTCCGGGCTACCAGTGTCGAGGCCCAACCACGCTTACAACTGCGTGAATATGGGCCTGCAGATGATCGACGCTATTCGGTAAGTTGGCAGAGGCAATGGTACCTTAGGACATGGTGACTGATGATCCGACATATACAGCTCGTAAAAAAATGAATTAGTATCATTAAAGATGGTAACATTATTATACATAATATGGCTCCATTTTTCTATAATACAAGAGGTCGTAGTGTTGCCATTTCGGACGAGCTCTTGGTAAAAAGTGGTGCTCCTTTTCATTTCATCATTTTTAAGCACACATAATTAATTGAAGATTTTATATGGTGGTTTAAAAGAGGAGTCAAAAAATTAGACCTTCCGGGTTTCTTGCCGGTTCTTCTCGCGAAGTGTTTCCTTTATGAGCAGTTGTAGAATCAACTCTTTTTTCTCCTAATTGTATTTGCAGACATCTTGATTATGTATACATACAAGGTTAAATATGTTTCCTACTAATTAGGATTTTATTTTGTTTTTGATGCCAATAAGTGCCCGTAAAGGCCTATGTCGTATAAATTTTAAATTGGATAAAGATTGTTGAATTTGAATTAATATTTTTATATTTATTTATTTCACTGTGATTCATTGGAGCTATGAGTAGGCCGATAAAACATATTTCATTTCAATTCAATTTGCAATTCAATTTGCAAGTATTCTACGAGTATTCTTAATTTTATCAGTGTAACTAGGACCGCTGATTAATTTTTTACAAATTAAATTGTAACTTTAAGTCAAGTAGCAAGCAACCTCTCCCAAACGAGTTACTATACGAGTATGTGATCTTGGCTGAACAAATAAAAGGATTGGATTCTAATTGAGCCAACATACAATTTTTTGAACAGTATTCATCGCGAGAATTTTTCCTAACTTGCTATATCCAGTTTCACTCGCTGCATAGGCGTGTAAATCGGCCCTTACGAATGTTCCTCTGTTTATTTTGTACGCGAGCGTTAACCCCCCTTCCCGCAAACAGGTTCGTGCGCGAGGCGACCGGGTTCAACGTGGACATGCGCATAGGCATACACACGGGCAACGTGCTGTGCGGCGTGCTCGGCCTGCGCAAGTGGCAGTTCGACGTCTGGAGCGATGACGTCACGCTCGCCAACCACATGGAGTCCGGCGGCATCGCGGGGTGAGACCACTGTACATTACACACAGACATACACTTTACGTGCTGTGCAGTTTGCGCCGCCAGCGCAAGTGGTAGTTTGACGTCTGGATTACGTCACACTCGCCAACAAAATGGTGTCCGATGGTATCTCGGAGTGAGACCACTGTACATTACACACAGACATAGACTTTACGTGCTGTGCAGTGTGCGTCGTCAGCGCAAGTGGCAGTTTGACGTCTTGATGACGTCGCGCTCGCCTACCACATGGAGTCCGGTGGCATCGCGGGGTGAGACCACTGTATATTATACACAGTTATACACATTACGTGCTGTGCATTGTGCGTCACCAGCGCAAGTGGCAGTTTGACACACAGACGTATAAAGGAAAGCAGACTTAACATAATTTTACTCACACATTTGTCATAAGTAATGTATTTCATTTTTACTTTCAATCCAAAGTGACATGATATATCGCTATTTCTGTTTATCGTCTATGGCGATACTAACGCACACATATAAACATTTGCGAAGCCGTAGCAGACGCCACGTGGACGCCATGTTTAGCTTTGTCAAAATAAGAGACAAATGGCGTCGTGACATTGTTTTATAATGGTTTTTTTTGTGATTATAAATAAAAATTACTGTTAATTGGACAAGAACAATGGTAAAGTGCCCCGAAGTGTTCTAACGCATCATATAATAAAACTCCAAATATTACAAAAAAAAATATTGTTTGTGTGTGATGTAGTGCTTTTTATTGCTAAATTGTAGAAATATAGGGAAATCTTAAAGTTGAAAGAAAAAAAACAAACTTATTCCTTTAGTCCGATACAAAATGAAAAGTTTTATTGTTGTAGGTACATGGTTGTAATTCACTTATGCATAATGTTACTGAAGTTAACAAAATCCCTCAATGCAAAGCACTTAACTAAATTTTTAATTAATACAAGCCAAGGGCAGGATGGTTCAGGTTTGTTTGATCAATCTCGGCAGGTAAAAATCAGGTACAAATTGGGTACAAAACTACAAAATGAGGGGCAATAAAATACACGAACAAATAGTTATAGGTTTCCTTTTTTTTTTAAATTAGTAGCCTTCCCCGGAGCGGTTGTTAGTGGATCATACCTTCTATGCTAAGTCTTGCAATCACGGGTCAGAGATATAATATTCCTGTTTTATATTAATATATTTAGCTCCACAGAATTCCTCCTTGATAATAGGTTAGTTCATCTGGCTCTAAAGTCAAGCAGCGGAGCCCTACGGCCTCCGGGAACTGCCCTGGAGATTCATAGCACAGTGTTAGGTTAAAAATATAATTAAATATGCCTATGATCTTGAGGTCAGTGGGTCTAACACTGAGTTCTGAAGGAATCCCAGTCAATACATCTGAATTTCAGGTAATAAACATTGCAAGTTAATTCCAAACATAATTTTCAATGAATTGTCAAAGTTTCTTATTGGTTAGTTAATAAAAAAGACATATGGAGGGGAGAGCACCTATTTTGTGTATAATTACTGCTATTAATAAAAAGAAAACAGCTTAATTTGTGAGTTATTTGCCAAAGTATGATGTAAAACTCAATATAGTGAAAATCTAGAATTTAACATGAAATTCACCAGTGTTACTCAATATATGCATTAATCCCACTAAAATGCCGCTTACTATCAGGTTTTTTTAATGAAATAGGGGATGAAAAAGGCGAATTTTGGAAATGTGATATGTTTGATTTCATAATCAATATACCCACTAATAAAAATAAAATTAACAAAATCTGTTTTAAATCATGAAATATAATAAGCTAATTAGATACCTTAGTGTGGGCGGAGTATTATCTATTGATAAAATTTATTTCTTTCTATTAATTTAATGAATCGCGCGCCGGCGATTAAAAATATGATTGAGCTTTTACTCTTCAAGCTGAAAACAAAAATAACTGACTTGACTTACGAAGTCTTAATGTACTTTTCAAATTAAATTCACACGGAAAACGAGAGAAATACCCATGGATTTTCTTCGCAGAACTAAATATATAAAAACTTTATGATCTTCAAATCAATAACAAATTACTTCCATCGATGTCTCACAGACTAATCATAACCTAGACGATAGACTAAACCAACGCTCCACTTGCGCGCAGATTTGCGTTTATGTGGAAGCGACGGAGCCGAGGTCCGTTTGCTGAATGCTAAGCGCCGTATTGGCGACGGAACCTCTCCTAAAACCAAATTCATAACATAACACTCGTAAGACTCTTAACTTGCTTCAAGATGTGTCAAGTCAACATACGGATCTTTCGAAATTCTACAATATGCAACAAGTATTTCCAGCCAAAGTTATAAGTTTGGTTGAAAAACAAAACGTAATGAAAAATTAATCATAAACAAATTGTGAATGCTTTCCAAATTCTATTCGACGAAACTATAATTATATGATCTATAAATTTAAGTGTATTTTATTAAAATATGTCTATAGAAATGATCAAAACAAACGGTATAAATGTCAAATTCCGAATTTTGAGAAAATCAACCCACCTAAATGGAAGCACGGGATTTTGGGCGAAAAAAAACTATCTTTGTAAATAAGGCCAGGATAAACGCGAGATTTATTTTGTTTATGCAAAAAGTGAACAATGACCAAAGACAATTGCAAATGTCACTGACGTGACGTGAAACGACGTTGACGTTGACACTTGACATTGATATTGTGAAATTAATTGACAAAGTTATTGTAATTGTGATTTTAGTTGTGAAATTTGTGTTAAAACTACAGTGAAACCAAAGTGTTTTTGCAAAATTAGTGTTTTATGAAATTTTAAGAAAAAACGGTGTTACAGTATCACCCCAACCACGATAGAATTCACGTAGGGAATTCGTCTGACGCCTCGTCAGCCTCAAAACCTCCTAACCAACCAAACAAAATTATCATAATTAGAATCAATTAGGTACTTAAAAACTATTCATTCGTGATAAACTCTGTACCCAATTACGCCTAACGTTTTTTTTTTTATATAAGTTTATTTATTTGTATAAGATAAAAAATAAAGCTTTAAATATAAACGTGTGTAAATAAAGAATATTTAACCTGCATGTACCTTAAATCATTGTGGCGCTAGTGAGCATCGTAGTGGATCTCAAAACGTCGTACCGGATGCACTATCACGTTCTGTACCAGTGGCAGCCGTAGACGCATTTACATCCAGCGATGCTTGGTATAACAATATATTAAAACGTTGCACGGATAGGCCGCGCGCGTGTCCCAATTTTCAAATTATTGATGGTAGGCTTTTTAGATTTACAAAAAGCACTAACAAACTCTGTGGTGACTACCAGTGGAAAGAGGTTGTACCAAAGGAGCTTAGGGAGGATATTATTAAAAGTAACCATTCTGAACCAATTGCTGCGCACTTAGGCGTTGCAAAAACATATAAAAGATTAAAATTACGGTATTTTTGGCCCGGTATGCATAAAGATACCGAGGAATTTATTAAAAATTGTGCCACTTGCAACTCATATAAACATAGCTCACTAGCGTCACCTGGCTTTATGGGGGAACCCAAGGTCTGCTGTCGACCATTCCAGTGCATCAGCATTGATCTAGTTGGTCCACTGCCGATGTCTCGACAGCAAAACACCTTTTTACTAGTAGTTGTGTGTTGTTTTACAAAATATTGTTTATTATTTCCTTTACGGCGTGCAACGGGCAAAGTTATAGCGCAAAGGTTAGAAGACCATGTATTTCTGGTTCACGGAATACCACAGACTGTGATGTCTGATAATGGCTCGCAATTTATAAGTCATGAGGTTCAGGCATTATATGAAAAATACAATATTCCGCAAGTACATTTGGGTCCAGTATATTGTCCACAAGTTAATACGGTGGAACGTTATAACCGCACAATAATCACTGCAGTTTCCTCGTTTGTTGAGAACGATCATAGAACGTGGGATGTTAACATACATAAAATACAATTTGCCATGAACACCTCAGTAAATGAGTCTACTTCTTATACTCCTTTCATGCTAGTACACGGTAGGGAAGCTGTCACAGATGGTAGTATTTACCGTGATTTTGAAGATCTCCAAGAGTTGGTTGTGGTACCACGCGATACTCATGCGTCTAATATTGGCCACCTCGGTGACATTTTCATCAAAGTCCGAGAGTCATTGCGTAAGGCCCATGAAAGGAATATAAAATACTATAACAACAAACGCAGAGATATATCATTTAATGTCGGTGATTTTGTGTGGAAGCGTACGTATAAGCAGAGTTCTGCTAATAAATATTTTACTGCTAAACTTGCCCCTAAATATGAACGTTGTAAAATTATACGTAAGCTTTCTCGCCTCGTCTATGAGCTCGAAGACGAGAACGGAAAATACATAGGAAAGTGGCACATAAAAGATTTTAAAAATTTAGATACTTCGAGTGACTAAATTACATACCTAATAACATAATACCTACTTAATTTTAATTTCTATGCTCTTATGAAAATAGCGATATTTGTATCAGCATTTAAACTATTTAAGCACCGCGGGTGCGGCGGTCACAGAATACCCACCCCGCCATTCTTCCTGGCGTCTCGTAGAACCCGAGTGTAGGATAACGCGCCATATAACATCTGGCGGCGTTTTTGCATGTGTCTGTCCCTGTCGTTTTTTATTGATTTGCCTTGATACTTAAGTTTCCATATACCTAACATCTTCAAAATTGATATTACCATTACATAAGTACATAAAGATCTAAAACACAAATATTATACGTGTCTTAGTTCATACCATTATAAATATATTATTACTACCATTATATAAAATGGATATTACTTCTTTAGTATCTGATACCAGAATTAAGGAACAAGTATGTACTTATTATAACTGTTATGTGGTTAGATAGATGCATTTAGCACAAGATCACAAATATAAACGTGTCTTGTTCATTATTTTTATATGTATTCTACTCTAATCAACAAAATTAATTTTGAATTCCTCACAGGAGCGGTTTGCAACTCTAGAAATAAGCCTTTGCTATATTCTTATAATGGAGGAAGTTACATCTAGCTGGAAACGTAGGAAAATCAATATCGACGATCAGGGGCAACGACACCATGCAACTCATTTTTTTTAATATTTCCTTTTTATTGTTTTTTTTTCTACTTATTATTTGACGATTAGAGTCAAAATGTCTGTAATAACGACATCTACCGGTGGTTGTTGACATTACTTGCTATACACTGTTAGTGTCAAGATATACTTATTTAACAACGCCATCTCGGCGTCAGTCCTAACACTACAGTTTTTTTTTATTACTTTCTTATATTTGATGGGCATAGGATATAATGCTTTTTGCCTATTTATCACAGCCATATAGGTGCTAGCAGAAGTGGTTTCGCTAGATTTTGCCACCTTATTGGTGAATATTTTTTTACAACCATGTAGGTGCTAGCAGCAGTAGTTTCGCGCTAGATTTTGTCACCTTATTGGTGAATGTGGTTTTTTTTATTACAATCTTTAACATACCATATTAATGGATTTACGTAGATTTAAGGTACATGCAGGTTAAATATTCTTTATTTACACACGTTTATATTTAAAGCTTTATTTTTTATCTTATACAAATAAATAAACTTATATAAAAAAAAAAAACGTTAGGCGTAATTGGGTACAGAGTTTATCACGAATGAATAGTTTTTAAGTACCTAATTGATTCTAATTATGATAATTTTGTTTGGTTGGTTAGGAGGTTTTGAGGCTGACGAGGCGTCAGACGAATTCCCTACGTGAATTCTATCGTGGTTGGGGGGATACTGTAACACCGTTTTTTCTTAAAATTTCATAAAACACTAATTTTGCATAATGCTGAGATAATTCACAATGCTTTCATCGGGGCCCTGAGTACGACTTCTAATTTCCTGCATCAACCTATGGTCATAATCAGATGGTAAATATTCATCGAGAAGCAAGGTCTTCAGCTCAGTCCAATTGTGAACGTCTGACTTTACTCCTCGATACCAGCATAGCGCTTCATCAGTGAAAAGTTCAGCCGCAGAACAGAAAAGCTTTGAATCTGCAAGGCCACGAGACAAGCATAACTCTTCGAGGCGTTGTAAGAAGGCTTTAATGCATGTCTTGCCATTGAAGCGTAAATTTAGTTTATGCACGGAGCAATCATTAGCTGTATTGTGTGTAGTTGCAGTGGAGTTCTCAATAGGTTGTTCAGGTGCCAAGCTACTTTTAAAATTATGACAAATATTATCTATTTTTACAAGAATGCTATCTAATCTATTATTCAGAGAAGTAATTAAAGAAGTAAGATTATTATCATCATACTCCGATAAAGACAAGCGACCAATTCTGTGGAATAAGTGGTGTGCAAGAGTTTGAATTCTATTTATCATCTTAAGTGATGACGGTTTACTTGAAGTACTTGTGATAAGTTTCTCAAGATCATCTAATTTCTTTTGAATTACCTTTAATTCAATATTGACATCAAGATCACAAGTCAGTATTTCATCAGAAGGCAGATCTTTATTGAGAGTACGGATCTGTGCTCTCAGAGCCATCACCGTGTCAGCTGGTTTCGAACCCCTGATTTTCACCTCATATTCTAGTTCATCTTTGTTAAGTAAATTAAAAGTAATTGGTCTTTGTTCCATTTTTGTAAAAATATACTACGCTCTATTCTATATGATAAGTTAATTTTACAATATTATTTATGTTATATACTCAAACTATGAACAAAAAATCTTAAAATATATTCACCTTTGCAAATGTAACTAAAATTTGTTTTTTTTTATACCTATCTGAACCAAACCTGCATAGAATTCTTGTTATTTATCTTATAACTAAAGTGTAGTTAACTAGTGAGACCGGCAGACGTTCACCTGTCCGATTACAGCGCCACCTACTGGGTCCAGTTGTACTTTTAAACCTTCCCTGGACCTATTCAAATACACATAACATTTCGTAAGAATCGGTCGAGCTGTTTTTGAGTTTTAGCTTAACTAACACACAACGTTAAAAAAGAAAATTATTAAAGATACATACCGAGATGGATCAACATTATCTGAGCATTTGACCAGAATAATGGGCCATATAATGCCACAAAACCTGCTGTATATTCGGGCGCCAAATTGTAGTGCTTTTTCTTGCTAAATTGTAGAAATATAGGGAAATCTTAAAGTTGAAAGAAAAAAAACAAACTTATTCCTTTAGTCCGATACAAAATGAAAAGTTTTATTGTTGTAGGTACATGGTTGTAATTCACTTATGCATAATGTTACTGAAGTTAACAAAATCCCTCAATGCAAAGCACTTAACTAAATTTTTAATTAATACAAGCCAAGGGCAGGATGGTTCAGGTTTGTTTGATCAATCTCGGCAGGTAAAAATCAGGTACAAATTGGGTACAAAACTACAAAATGAGGGGCAATAAAATACACGAACAAATAGTTATAGGTTTCCTTTTTTTTTTAAATTAGTAGCCTTCCCCGGAGCGGTTGTTAGTGGATCATACCTTCTATGCTAAGTCTTGCAATCACGGGTCAGAGATATAATATTCCTGTTTTATATTAATATATTTAGCTCCACAGAATTCCTCCTTGATAATAGGTTAGTTCATCTGGCTCTAAAGTCAAGCAGCGGAGCCCTACGGCCTCCGGGAACTGCCCTGGAGATTCATAGCACAGTGTTAGGTTAAAAATATAATTAAATATGCCTATGATCTTGAGGTCAGTGGGTCTAACACTGAGTTCTGAAGGAATCCCAGTCAATACATCTGAATTTCAGGTAATAAACATTGCAAGTTAATTCCAAACATAATTTTCAATGAATTGTCAAAGTTTCTTATTGGTTAGTTAATAAAAAAGACATATGGAGGGGAGAGCACCTATTTTGTGTATAATTACTGCTATTAATAAAAAGAAAACAGCTTAATTTGTGAGTTATTTGCCAAAGTATGATGTAAAACTCAATATAGTGAAAATCTAGAATTTAACATGAAATTCACCAGTGTTACTCAATATATGCATTAATCCCACTAAAATGCCGCTTACTATCAGGTTTTTTTAATGAAATAGGGGATGAAAAAGGCGAATTTTGGAAATGTGATATGTTTGATTTCATAATCAATATACCCACTAATAAAAATAAAATTAACAAAATCTGTTTTAAATCATGAAATATAATAAGCTAATTAGATACCTTAGTGTGGGCGGAGTATTATCTATTGATAAAATTTATTTCTTTCTATTAATTTAATGAATCGCGCGCCGGCGATTAAAAATATGATTGAGCTTTTACTCTTCAAGCTGAAAACAAAAATAACTGACTTGACTTACGAAGTCTTAATGTACTTTTCAAATTAAATTCACACGGAAAACGAGAGAAATACCCATGGATTTTCTTCGCAGAACTAAATATATAAAAACTTTATGATCTTCAAATCAATAACAAATTACTTCCATCGATGTCTCACAGACTAATCATAACCTAGACGATAGACTAAACCAACGCTCCACTTGCGCGCAGATTTGCGTTTATGTGGAAGCGACGGAGCCGAGGTCCGTTTGCTGAATGCTAAGCGCCGTATTGGCGACGGAACCTCTCCTAAAACCAAATTCATAACATAACACTCGTAAGACTCTTAACTTGCTTCAAGATGTGTCAAGTCAACATACGGATCTTTCGAAATTCTACAATATGCAACAAGTATTTCCAGCCAAAGTTATAAGTTTGGTTGAAAAACAAAACGTAATGAAAAATTAATCATAAACAAATTGTGAATGCTTTCCAAATTCTATTCGACGAAACTATAATTATATGATCTATAAATTTAAGTGTATTTTATTAAAATATGTCTATAGAAATGATCAAAACAAACGGTATAAATGTCAAATTCCGAATTTTGAGAAAATCAACCCACCTAAATGGAAGCACGGGATTTTGGGCGAAAAAAAACTATCTTTGTAAATAAGGCCAGGATAAACGCGAGATTTATTTTGTTTATGCAAAAAGTGAACAATGACCAAAGACAATTGCAAATGTCACTGACGTGACGTGAAACGACGTTGACGTTGACACTTGACATTGATATTGTGAAATTAATTGACAAAGTTATTGTAATTGTGATTTTAGTTGTGAAATTTGTGTTAAAACTACAGTGAAACCAAAGTGTTTTTGCAAAATTAGTGTTTTATGAAATTTTAAGAAAAAACGGTGTTACAGTATCACCCCAACCACGATAGAATTCACGTAGGGAATTCGTCTGACGCCTCGTCAGCCTCAAAACCTCCTAACCAACCAAACAAAATTATCATAATTAGAATCAATTAGGTACTTAAAAACTATTCATTCGTGATAAACTCTGTACCCAATTACGCCTAACGTTTTTTTTTTTATATAAGTTTATTTATTTGTATAAGATAAAAAATAAAGCTTTAAATATAAACGTGTGTAAATAAAGAATATTTAACCTGCATGTACCTTAAATCATTGTGGCGCTAGTGAGCATCGTAGTGGATCTCAAAACGTCGTACCGGATGCACTATCACGTTCTGTACCAGTGGCAGCCGTAGACGCATTTACATCCAGCGATGCTTGGTATAACAATATATTAAAACGTTGCACGGATAGGCCGCGCGCGTGTCCCAATTTTCAAATTATTGATGGTAGGCTTTTTAGATTTACAAAAAGCACTAACAAACTCTGTGGTGACTACCAGTGGAAAGAGGTTGTACCAAAGGAGCTTAGGGAGGATATTATTAAAAGTAACCATTCTGAACCAATTGCTGCGCACTTAGGCGTTGCAAAAACATATAAAAGATTAAAATTACGGTATTTTTGGCCCGGTATGCATAAAGATACCGAGGAATTTATTAAAAATTGTGCCACTTGCAACTCATATAAACATAGCTCACTAGCGTCACCTGGCTTTATGGGGGAACCCAAGGTCTGCTGTCGACCATTCCAGTGCATCAGCATTGATCTAGTTGGTCCACTGCCGATGTCTCGACAGCAAAACACCTTTTTACTAGTAGTTGTGTGTTGTTTTACAAAATATTGTTTATTATTTCCTTTACGGCGTGCAACGGGCAAAGTTATAGCGCAAAGGTTAGAAGACCATGTATTTCTGGTTCACGGAATACCACAGACTGTGATGTCTGATAATGGCTCGCAATTTATAAGTCATGAGGTTCAGGCATTATATGAAAAATACAATATTCCGCAAGTACATTTGGGTCCAGTATATTGTCCACAAGTTAATACGGTGGAACGTTATAACCGCACAATAATCACTGCAGTTTCCTCGTTTGTTGAGAACGATCATAGAACGTGGGATGTTAACATACATAAAATACAATTTGCCATGAACACCTCAGTAAATGAGTCTACTTCTTATACTCCTTTCATGCTAGTACACGGTAGGGAAGCTGTCACAGATGGTAGTATTTACCGTGATTTTGAAGATCTCCAAGAGTTGGTTGTGGTACCACGCGATACTCATGCGTCTAATATTGGCCACCTCGGTGACATTTTCATCAAAGTCCGAGAGTCATTGCGTAAGGCCCATGAAAGGAATATAAAATACTATAACAACAAACGCAGAGATATATCATTTAATGTCGGTGATTTTGTGTGGAAGCGTACGTATAAGCAGAGTTCTGCTAATAAATATTTTACTGCTAAACTTGCCCCTAAATATGAACGTTGTAAAATTATACGTAAGCTTTCTCGCCTCGTCTATGAGCTCGAAGACGAGAACGGAAAATACATAGGAAAGTGGCACATAAAAGATTTTAAAAATTTAGATACTTCGAGTGACTAAATTACATACCTAATAACATAATACCTACTTAATTTTAATTTCTATGCTCTTATGAAAATAGCGATATTTGTATCAGCATTTAAACTATTTAAGCACCGCGGGTGCGGCGGTCACAGAATACCCACCCCGCCATTCTTCCTGGCGTCTCGTAGAACCCGAGTGTAGGATAACGCGCCATATAACATCTGGCGGCGTTTTTGCATGTGTCTGTCCCTGTCGTTTTTTATTGATTTGCCTTGATACTTAAGTTTCCATATACCTAACATCTTCAAAATTGATATTACCATTACATAAGTACATAAAGATCTAAAACACAAATATTATACGTGTCTTAGTTCATACCATTATAAATATATTATTACTACCATTATATAAAATGGATATTACTTCTTTAGTATCTGATACCAGAATTAAGGAACAAGTATGTACTTATTATAACTGTTATGTGGTTAGATAGATGCATTTAGCACAAGATCACAAATATAAACGTGTCTTGTTCATTATTTTTATATGTATTCTACTCTAATCAACAAAATTAATTTTGAATTCCTCACAGGAGCGGTTTGCAACTCTAGAAATAAGCCTTTGCTATATTCTTATAATGGAGGAAGTTACATCTAGCTGGAAACGTAGGAAAATCAATATCGACGATCAGGGGCAACGACACCATGCAACTCATTTTTTTTAATATTTCCTTTTTATTGTTTTTTTTTCTACTTATTATTTGACGATTAGAGTCAAAATGTCTGTAATAACGACATCTACCGGTGGTTGTTGACATTACTTGCTATACACTGTTAGTGTCAAGATATACTTATTTAACAACGCCATCTCGGCGTCAGTCCTGACACTACAGTTTTTTTTTATTACTTTCTTATATTTGATGGGCATAGGATATAATGCTTTTTGCCTATTTATCACAGCCATATAGGTGCTAGCAGAAGTGGTTTCGCTAGATTTTGCCACCTTATTGGTGAATATTTTTTTACAACCATGTAGGTGCTAGCAGCAGTAGTTTCGCGCTAGATTTTGTCACCTTATTGGTGAATGTGGTTTTTTTTATTACAATCTTTAACATACCATATTAATGGATTTACGTAGATTTAAGGTACATGCAGGTTAAATATTCTTTATTTACACACGTTTATATTTAAAGCTTTATTTTTTATCTTATACAAATAAATAAACTTATATAAAAAAAAAAAACGTTAGGCGTAATTGGGTACAGAGTTTATCACGAATGAATAGTTTTTAAGTACCTAATTGATTCTAATTATGATAATTTTGTTTGGTTGGTTAGGAGGTTTTGAGGCTGACGAGGCGTCAGACGAATTCCCTACGTGAATTCTATCGTGGTTGGGGGGATACTGTAACACCGTTTTTTCTTAAAATTTCATAAAACACTAATTTTGCATAATGCTGAGATAATTCACAATGCTTTCATCGGGGCCCTGAGTACGACTTCTAATTTCCTGCATCAACCTATGGTCATAATCAGATGGTAAATATTCATCGAGAAGCAAGGTCTTCAGCTCAGTCCAATTGTGAACGTCTGACTTTACTCCTCGATACCAGCATAGCGCTTCATCAGTGAAAAGTTCAGCCGCAGAACAGAAAAGCTTTGAATCTGCAAGGCCACGAGACAAGCATAACTCTTCGAGGCGTTGTAAGAAGGCTTTAATGCATGTCTTGCCATTGAAGCGTAAATTTAGTTTATGCACGGAGCAATCATTAGCTGTATTGTGTGTAGTTGCAGTGGAGTTCTCAATAGGTTGTTCAGGTGCCAAGCTACTTTTAAAATTATGACAAATATTATCTATTTTTACAAGAATGCTATCTAATCTATTATTCAGAGAAGTAATTAAAGAAGTAAGATTATTATCATCATACTCCGATAAAGACAAGCGACCAATTCTGTGGAATAAGTGGTGTGCAAGAGTTTGAATTCTATTTATCATCTTAAGTGATGACGGTTTACTTGAAGTACTTGTGATAAGTTTCTCAAGATCATCTAATTTCTTTTGAATTACCTTTAATTCAATATTGACATCAAGATCACAAGTCAGTATTTCATCAGAAGGCAGATCTTTATTGAGAGTACGGATCTGTGCTCTCAGAGCCATCACCGTGTCAGCTGGTTTCGAACCCCTGATTTTCACCTCATATTCTAGTTCATCTTTGTTAAGTAAATTAAAAGTAATTGGTCTTTGTTCCATTTTTGTAAAAATATACTACGCTCTATTCTATATGATAAGTTAATTTTACAATATTATTTATGTTATATACTCAAACTATGAACAAAAAATCTTAAAATATATTCACCTTTGCAAATGTAACTAAAATTTGTTTTTTTTTATACCTATCTGAACCAAACCTGCATAGAATTCTTGTTATTTATCTTATAACTAAAGTGTAGTTAACTAGTGAGACCGGCAGACGTTCACCTGTCCGATTACAGCGCCACCTACTGGGTCCAGTTGTACTTTTAAACCTTCCCTGGACCTATTCAAATACACATAACATTTCGTAAGAATCGGTCGAGCTGTTTTTGAGTTTTAGCTTAACTAACACACAACGTTAAAAAAGAAAATTATTAAAGATACATACCGAGATGGATCAACATTATCTGAGCATTTGACCAGAATAATGGGCCATATAATGCCACAAAACCTGCTGTATATTCGGGCGCCAAATTGTAGTGCTTTTTCTTGCTAAATTGTAGAAATATAGGGAAATCTTAAAGTTGAAAGAAAAAAAACAAACTTATTCCTTTAGTCCGATACAAAATGAAAAGTTTTATTGTTGTAGGTACATGGTTGTAATTCACTTATGCATAATGTTACTGAAGTTAACAAAATCCCTCAATGCAAAGCACTTAACTAAATTTTTAATTAATACAAGCCAAGGGCAGGATGGTTCAGGTTTGTTTGATCAATCTCGGCAGGTAAAAATCAGGTACAAATTGGGTACAAAACTACAAAATGAGGGGCAATAAAATACACGAACAAATAGTTATAGGTTTCCTTTTTTTTTTAAATTAGTAGCCTTCCCCGGAGCGGTTGTTAGTGGATCATACCTTCTATGCTAAGTCTTGCAATCACGGGTCAGAGATATAATATTCCTGTTTTATATTAATATATTTAGCTCCACAGAATTCCTCCTTGATAATAGGTTAGTTCATCTGGCTCTAAAGTCAAGCAGCGGAGCCCTACGGCCTCCGGGAACTGCCCTGGAGATTCATAGCACAGTGTTAGGTTAAAAATATAATTAAATATGCCTATGATCTTGAGGTCAGTGGGTCTAACACTGAGTTCTGAAGGAATCCCAGTCAATACATCTGAATTTCAGGTAATAAACATTGCAAGTTAATTCCAAACATAATTTTCAATGAATTGTCAAAGTTTCTTATTGGTTAGTTAATAAAAAAGACATATGGAGGGGAGAGCACCTATTTTGTGTATAATTACTGCTATTAATAAAAAGAAAACAGCTTAATTTGTGAGTTATTTGCCAAAGTATGATGTAAAACTCAATATAGTGAAAATCTAGAATTTAACATGAAATTCACCAGTGTTACTCAATATATGCATTAATCCCACTAAAATGCCGCTTACTATCAGGTTTTTTTAATGAAATAGGGGATGAAAAAGGCGAATTTTGGAAATGTGATATGTTTGATTTCATAATCAATATACCCACTAATAAAAATAAAATTAACAAAATCTGTTTTAAATCATGAAATATAATAAGCTAATTAGATACCTTAGTGTGGGCGGAGTATTATCTATTGATAAAATTTATTTCTTTCTATTAATTTAATGAATCGCGCGCCGGCGATTAAAAATATGATTGAGCTTTTACTCTTCAAGCTGAAAACAAAAATAACTGACTTGACTTACGAAGTCTTAATGTACTTTTCAAATTAAATTCACACGGAAAACGAGAGAAATACCCATGGATTTTCTTCGCAGAACTAAATATATAAAAACTTTATGATCTTCAAATCAATAACAAATTACTTCCATCGATGTCTCACAGACTAATCATAACCTAGACGATAGACTAAACCAACGCTCCACTTGCGCGCAGATTTGCGTTTATGTGGAAGCGACGGAGCCGAGGTCCGTTTGCTGAATGCTAAGCGCCGTATTGGCGACGGAACCTCTCCTAAAACCAAATTCATAACATAACACTCGTAAGACTCTTAACTTGCTTCAAGATGTGTCAAGTCAACATACGGATCTTTCGAAATTCTACAATATGCAACAAGTATTTCCAGCCAAAGTTATAAGTTTGGTTGAAAAACAAAACGTAATGAAAAATTAATCATAAACAAATTGTGAATGCTTTCCAAATTCTATTCGACGAAACTATAATTATATGATCTATAAATTTAAGTGTATTTTATTAAAATATGTCTATAGAAATGATCAAAACAAACGGTATAAATGTCAAATTCCGAATTTTGAGAAAATCAACCCACCTAAATGGAAGCACGGGATTTTGGGCGAAAAAAAACTATCTTTGTAAATAAGGCCAGGATAAACGCGAGATTTATTTTGTTTATGCAAAAAGTGAACAATGACCAAAGACAATTGCAAATGTCACTGACGTGACGTGAAACGACGTTGACGTTGACACTTGACATTGATATTGTGAAATTAATTGACAAAGTTATTGTAATTGTGATTTTAGTTGTGAAATTTGTGTTAAAACTACAGTGAAACCAAAGTGTTTTTGCAAAATTAGTGTTTTATGAAATTTTAAGAAAAAACGGTGTTACAGTATCACCCCAACCACGATAGAATTCACGTAGGGAATTCGTCTGACGCCTCGTCAGCCTCAAAACCTCCTAACCAACCAAACAAAATTATCATAATTAGAATCAATTAGGTACTTAAAAACTATTCATTCGTGATAAACTCTGTACCCAATTACGCCTAACGTTTTTTTTTTTATATAAGTTTATTTATTTGTATAAGATAAAAAATAAAGCTTTAAATATAAACGTGTGTAAATAAAGAATATTTAACCTGCATGTACCTTAAATCATTGTGGCGCTAGTGAGCATCGTAGTGGATCTCAAAACGTCGTACCGGATGCACTATCACGTTCTGTACCAGTGGCAGCCGTAGACGCATTTACATCCAGCGATGCTTGGTATAACAATATATTAAAACGTTGCACGGATAGGCCGCGCGCGTGTCCCAATTTTCAAATTATTGATGGTAGGCTTTTTAGATTTACAAAAAGCACTAACAAACTCTGTGGTGACTACCAGTGGAAAGAGGTTGTACCAAAGGAGCTTAGGGAGGATATTATTAAAAGTAACCATTCTGAACCAATTGCTGCGCACTTAGGCGTTGCAAAAACATATAAAAGATTAAAATTACGGTATTTTTGGCCCGGTATGCATAAAGATACCGAGGAATTTATTAAAAATTGTGCCACTTGCAACTCATATAAACATAGCTCACTAGCGTCACCTGGCTTTATGGGGGAACCCAAGGTCTGCTGTCGACCATTCCAGTGCATCAGCATTGATCTAGTTGGTCCACTGCCGATGTCTCGACAGCAAAACACCTTTTTACTAGTAGTTGTGTGTTGTTTTACAAAATATTGTTTATTATTTCCTTTACGGCGTGCAACGGGCAAAGTTATAGCGCAAAGGTTAGAAGACCATGTATTTCTGGTTCACGGAATACCACAGACTGTGATGTCTGATAATGGCTCGCAATTTATAAGTCATGAGGTTCAGGCATTATATGAAAAATACAATATTCCGCAAGTACATTTGGGTCCAGTATATTGTCCACAAGTTAATACGGTGGAACGTTATAACCGCACAATAATCACTGCAGTTTCCTCGTTTGTTGAGAACGATCATAGAACGTGGGATGTTAACATACATAAAATACAATTTGCCATGAACACCTCAGTAAATGAGTCTACTTCTTATACTCCTTTCATGCTAGTACACGGTAGGGAAGCTGTCACAGATGGTAGTATTTACCGTGATTTTGAAGATCTCCAAGAGTTGGTTGTGGTACCACGCGATACTCATGCGTCTAATATTGGCCACCTCGGTGACATTTTCATCAAAGTCCGAGAGTCATTGCGTAAGGCCCATGAAAGGAATATAAAATACTATAACAACAAACGCAGAGATATATCATTTAATGTCGGTGATTTTGTGTGGAAGCGTACGTATAAGCAGAGTTCTGCTAATAAATATTTTACTGCTAAACTTGCCCCTAAATATGAACGTTGTAAAATTATACGTAAGCTTTCTCGCCTCGTCTATGAGCTCGAAGACGAGAACGGAAAATACATAGGAAAGTGGCACATAAAAGATTTTAAAAATTTAGATACTTCGAGTGACTAAATTACATACCTAATAACATAATACCTACTTAATTTTAATTTCTATGCTCTTATGAAAATAGCGATATTTGTATCAGCATTTAAACTATTTAAGCACCGCGGGTGCGGCGGTCACAGAATACCCACCCCGCCATTCTTCCTGGCGTCTCGTAGAACCCGAGTGTAGGATAACGCGCCATATAACATCTGGCGGCGTTTTTGCATGTGTCTGTCCCTGTCGTTTTTTATTGATTTGCCTTGATACTTAAGTTTCCATATACCTAACATCTTCAAAATTGATATTACCATTACATAAGTACATAAAGATCTAAAACACAAATATTATACGTGTCTTAGTTCATACCATTATAAATATATTATTACTACCATTATATAAAATGGATATTACTTCTTTAGTATCTGATACCAGAATTAAGGAACAAGTATGTACTTATTATAACTGTTATGTGGTTAGATAGATGCATTTAGCACAAGATCACAAATATAAACGTGTCTTGTTCATTATTTTTATATGTATTCTACTCTAATCAACAAAATTAATTTTGAATTCCTCACAGGAGCGGTTTGCAACTCTAGAAATAAGCCTTTGCTATATTCTTATAATGGAGGAAGTTACATCTAGCTGGAAACGTAGGAAAATCAATATCGACGATCAGGGGCAACGACACCATGCAACTCATTTTTTTTAATATTTCCTTTTTATTGTTTTTTTTTCTACTTATTATTTGACGATTAGAGTCAAAATGTCTGTAATAACGACATCTACCGGTGGTTGTTGACATTACTTGCTATACACTGTTAGTGTCAAGATATACTTATTTAACAACGCCATCTCGGCGTCAGTCCTGACACTACAGTTTTTTTTTATTACTTTCTTATATTTGATGGGCATAGGATATAATGCTTTTTGCCTATTTATCACAGCCATATAGGTGCTAGCAGAAGTGGTTTCGCTAGATTTTGCCACCTTATTGGTGAATATTTTTTTACAACCATGTAGGTGCTAGCAGCAGTAGTTTCGCGCTAGATTTTGTCACCTTATTGGTGAATGTGGTTTTTTTTATTACAATCTTTAACATACCATATTAATGGATTTACGTAGATTTAAGGTACATGCAGGTTAAATATTCTTTATTTACACACGTTTATATTTAAAGCTTTATTTTTTATCTTATACAAATAAATAAACTTATATAAAAAAAAAAAACGTTAGGCGTAATTGGGTACAGAGTTTATCACGAATGAATAGTTTTTAAGTACCTAATTGATTCTAATTATGATAATTTTGTTTGGTTGGTTAGGAGGTTTTGAGGCTGACGAGGCGTCAGACGAATTCCCTACGTGAATTCTATCGTGGTTGGGGGGATACTGTAACACCGTTTTTTCTTAAAATTTCATAAAACACTAATTTTGCATAATGCTGAGATAATTCACAATGCTTTCATCGGGGCCCTGAGTACGACTTCTAATTTCCTGCATCAACCTATGGTCATAATCAGATGGTAAATATTCATCGAGAAGCAAGGTCTTCAGCTCAGTCCAATTGTGAACGTCTGACTTTACTCCTCGATACCAGCATAGCGCTTCATCAGTGAAAAGTTCAGCCGCAGAACAGAAAAGCTTTGAATCTGCAAGGCCACGAGACAAGCATAACTCTTCGAGGCGTTGTAAGAAGGCTTTAATGCATGTCTTGCCATTGAAGCGTAAATTTAGTTTATGCACGGAGCAATCATTAGCTGTATTGTGTGTAGTTGCAGTGGAGTTCTCAATAGGTTGTTCAGGTGCCAAGCTACTTTTAAAATTATGACAAATATTATCTATTTTTACAAGAATGCTATCTAATCTATTATTCAGAGAAGTAATTAAAGAAGTAAGATTATTATCATCATACTCCGATAAAGACAAGCGACCAATTCTGTGGAATAAGTGGTGTGCAAGAGTTTGAATTCTATTTATCATCTTAAGTGATGACGGTTTACTTGAAGTACTTGTGATAAGTTTCTCAAGATCATCTAATTTCTTTTGAATTACCTTTAATTCAATATTGACATCAAGATCACAAGTCAGTATTTCATCAGAAGGCAGATCTTTATTGAGAGTACGGATCTGTGCTCTCAGAGCCATCACCGTGTCAGCTGGTTTCGAACCCCTGATTTTCACCTCATATTCTAGTTCATCTTTGTTAAGTAAATTAAAAGTAATTGGTCTTTGTTCCATTTTTGTAAAAATATACTACGCTCTATTCTATATGATAAGTTAATTTTACAATATTATTTATGTTATATACTCAAACTATGAACAAAAAATCTTAAAATATATTCACCTTTGCAAATGTAACTAAAATTTGTTTTTTTTTATACCTATCTGAACCAAACCTGCATAGAATTCTTGTTATTTATCTTATAACTAAAGTGTAGTTAACTAGTGAGACCGGCAGACGTTCACCTGTCCGATTACAGCGCCACCTACTGGGTCCAGTTGTACTTTTAAACCTTCCCTGGACCTATTCAAATACACATAACATTTCGTAAGAATCGGTCGAGCTGTTTTTGAGTTTTAGCTTAACTAACACACAACGTTAAAAAAGAAAATTATTAAAGATACATACCGAGATGGATCAACATTATCTGAGCATTTGACCAGAATAATGGGCCATATAATGCCACAAAACCTGCTGTATATTCGGGCGCCAAATTGTAGTGCTTTTTCTTGCTAAATTGTAGAAATATAGGGAAATCTTAAAGTTGAAAGAAAAAAAACAAACTTATTCCTTTAGTCCGATACAAAATGAAAAGTTTTATTGTTGTAGGTACATGGTTGTAATTCACTTATGCATAATGTTACTGAAGTTAACAAAATCCCTCAATGCAAAGCACTTAACTAAATTTTTAATTAATACAAGCCAAGGGCAGGATGGTTCAGGTTTGTTTGATCAATCTCGGCAGGTAAAAATCAGGTACAAATTGGGTACAAAACTACAAAATGAGGGGCAATAAAATACACGAACAAATAGTTATAGGTTTCCTTTTTTTTTTAAATTAGTAGCCTTCCCCGGAGCGGTTGTTAGTGGATCATACCTTCTATGCTAAGTCTTGCAATCACGGGTCAGAGATATAATATTCCTGTTTTATATTAATATATTTAGCTCCACAGAATTCCTCCTTGATAATAGGTTAGTTCATCTGGCTCTAAAGTCAAGCAGCGGAGCCCTACGGCCTCCGGGAACTGCCCTGGAGATTCATAGCACAGTGTTAGGTTAAAAATATAATTAAATATGCCTATGATCTTGAGGTCAGTGGGTCTAACACTGAGTTCTGAAGGAATCCCAGTCAATACATCTGAATTTCAGGTAATAAACATTGCAAGTTAATTCCAAACATAATTTTCAATGAATTGTCAAAGTTTCTTATTGGTTAGTTAATAAAAAAGACATATGGAGGGGAGAGCACCTATTTTGTGTATAATTACTGCTATTAATAAAAAGAAAACAGCTTAATTTGTGAGTTATTTGCCAAAGTATGATGTAAAACTCAATATAGTGAAAATCTAGAATTTAACATGAAATTCACCAGTGTTACTCAATATATGCATTAATCCCACTAAAATGCCGCTTACTATCAGGTTTTTTTAATGAAATAGGGGATGAAAAAGGCGAATTTTGGAAATGTGATATGTTTGATTTCATAATCAATATACCCACTAATAAAAATAAAATTAACAAAATCTGTTTTAAATCATGAAATATAATAAGCTAATTAGATACCTTAGTGTGGGCGGAGTATTATCTATTGATAAAATTTATTTCTTTCTATTAATTTAATGAATCGCGCGCCGGCGATTAAAAATATGATTGAGCTTTTACTCTTCAAGCTGAAAACAAAAATAACTGACTTGACTTACGAAGTCTTAATGTACTTTTCAAATTAAATTCACACGGAAAACGAGAGAAATACCCATGGATTTTCTTCGCAGAACTAAATATATAAAAACTTTATGATCTTCAAATCAATAACAAATTACTTCCATCGATGTCTCACAGACTAATCATAACCTAGACGATAGACTAAACCAACGCTCCACTTGCGCGCAGATTTGCGTTTATGTGGAAGCGACGGAGCCGAGGTCCGTTTGCTGAATGCTAAGCGCCGTATTGGCGACGGAACCTCTCCTAAAACCAAATTCATAACATAACACTCGTAAGACTCTTAACTTGCTTCAAGATGTGTCAAGTCAACATACGGATCTTTCGAAATTCTACAATATGCAACAAGTATTTCCAGCCAAAGTTATAAGTTTGGTTGAAAAACAAAACGTAATGAAAAATTAATCATAAACAAATTGTGAATGCTTTCCAAATTCTATTCGACGAAACTATAATTATATGATCTATAAATTTAAGTGTATTTTATTAAAATATGTCTATAGAAATGATCAAAACAAACGGTATAAATGTCAAATTCCGAATTTTGAGAAAATCAACCCACCTAAATGGAAGCACGGGATTTTGGGCGAAAAAAAACTATCTTTGTAAATAAGGCCAGGATAAACGCGAGATTTATTTTGTTTATGCAAAAAGTGAACAATGACCAAAGACAATTGCAAATGTCACTGACGTGACGTGAAACGACGTTGACGTTGACACTTGACATTGATATTGTGAAATTAATTGACAAAGTTATTGTAATTGTGATTTTAGTTGTGAAATTTGTGTTAAAACTACAGTGAAACCAAAGTGTTTTTGCAAAATTAGTGTTTTATGAAATTTTAAGAAAAAACGGTGTTACAGTATCACCCCAACCACGATAGAATTCACGTAGGGAATTCGTCTGACGCCTCGTCAGCCTCAAAACCTCCTAACCAACCAAACAAAATTATCATAATTAGAATCAATTAGGTACTTAAAAACTATTCATTCGTGATAAACTCTGTACCCAATTACGCCTAACGTTTTTTTTTTTATATAAGTTTATTTATTTGTATAAGATAAAAAATAAAGCTTTAAATATAAACGTGTGTAAATAAAGAATATTTAACCTGCATGTACCTTAAATCATTGTGGCGCTAGTGAGCATCGTAGTGGATCTCAAAACGTCGTACCGGATGCACTATCACGTTCTGTACCAGTGGCAGCCGTAGACGCATTTACATCCAGCGATGCTTGGTATAACAATATATTAAAACGTTGCACGGATAGGCCGCGCGCGTGTCCCAATTTTCAAATTATTGATGGTAGGCTTTTTAGATTTACAAAAAGCACTAACAAACTCTGTGGTGACTACCAGTGGAAAGAGGTTGTACCAAAGGAGCTTAGGGAGGATATTATTAAAAGTAACCATTCTGAACCAATTGCTGCGCACTTAGGCGTTGCAAAAACATATAAAAGATTAAAATTACGGTATTTTTGGCCCGGTATGCATAAAGATACCGAGGAATTTATTAAAAATTGTGCCACTTGCAACTCATATAAACATAGCTCACTAGCGTCACCTGGCTTTATGGGGGAACCCAAGGTCTGCTGTCGACCATTCCAGTGCATCAGCATTGATCTAGTTGGTCCACTGCCGATGTCTCGACAGCAAAACACCTTTTTACTAGTAGTTGTGTGTTGTTTTACAAAATATTGTTTATTATTTCCTTTACGGCGTGCAACGGGCAAAGTTATAGCGCAAAGGTTAGAAGACCATGTATTTCTGGTTCACGGAATACCACAGACTGTGATGTCTGATAATGGCTCGCAATTTATAAGTCATGAGGTTCAGGCATTATATGAAAAATACAATATTCCGCAAGTACATTTGGGTCCAGTATATTGTCCACAAGTTAATACGGTGGAACGTTATAACCGCACAATAATCACTGCAGTTTCCTCGTTTGTTGAGAACGATCATAGAACGTGGGATGTTAACATACATAAAATACAATTTGCCATGAACACCTCAGTAAATGAGTCTACTTCTTATACTCCTTTCATGCTAGTACACGGTAGGGAAGCTGTCACAGATGGTAGTATTTACCGTGATTTTGAAGATCTCCAAGAGTTGGTTGTGGTACCACGCGATACTCATGCGTCTAATATTGGCCACCTCGGTGACATTTTCATCAAAGTCCGAGAGTCATTGCGTAAGGCCCATGAAAGGAATATAAAATACTATAACAACAAACGCAGAGATATATCATTTAATGTCGGTGATTTTGTGTGGAAGCGTACGTATAAGCAGAGTTCTGCTAATAAATATTTTACTGCTAAACTTGCCCCTAAATATGAACGTTGTAAAATTATACGTAAGCTTTCTCGCCTCGTCTATGAGCTCGAAGACGAGAACGGAAAATACATAGGAAAGTGGCACATAAAAGATTTTAAAAATTTAGATACTTCGAGTGACTAAATTACATACCTAATAACATAATACCTACTTAATTTTAATTTCTATGCTCTTATGAAAATAGCGATATTTGTATCAGCATTTAAACTATTTAAGCACCGCGGGTGCGGCGGTCACAGAATACCCACCCCGCCATTCTTCCTGGCGTCTCGTAGAACCCGAGTGTAGGATAACGCGCCATATAACATCTGGCGGCGTTTTTGCATGTGTCTGTCCCTGTCGTTTTTTATTGATTTGCCTTGATACTTAAGTTTCCATATACCTAACATCTTCAAAATTGATATTACCATTACATAAGTACATAAAGATCTAAAACACAAATATTATACGTGTCTTAGTTCATACCATTATAAATATATTATTACTACCATTATATAAAATGGATATTACTTCTTTAGTATCTGATACCAGAATTAAGGAACAAGTATGTACTTATTATAACTGTTATGTGGTTAGATAGATGCATTTAGCACAAGATCACAAATATAAACGTGTCTTGTTCATTATTTTTATATGTATTCTACTCTAATCAACAAAATTAATTTTGAATTCCTCACAGGAGCGGTTTGCAACTCTAGAAATAAGCCTTTGCTATATTCTTATAATGGAGGAAGTTACATCTAGCTGGAAACGTAGGAAAATCAATATCGACGATCAGGGGCAACGACACCATGCAACTCATTTTTTTTAATATTTCCTTTTTATTGTTTTTTTTTCTACTTATTATTTGACGATTAGAGTCAAAATGTCTGTAATAACGACATCTACCGGTGGTTGTTGACATTACTTGCTATACACTGTTAGTGTCAAGATATACTTATTTAACAACGCCATCTCGGCGTCAGTCCTGACACTACAGTTTTTTTTTATTACTTTCTTATATTTGATGGGCATAGGATATAATGCTTTTTGCCTATTTATCACAGCCATATAGGTGCTAGCAGAAGTGGTTTCGCTAGATTTTGCCACCTTATTGGTGAATATTTTTTTACAACCATGTAGGTGCTAGCAGCAGTAGTTTCGCGCTAGATTTTGTCACCTTATTGGTGAATGTGGTTTTTTTTATTACAATCTTTAACATACCATATTAATGGATTTACGTAGATTTAAGGTACATGCAGGTTAAATATTCTTTATTTACACACGTTTATATTTAAAGCTTTATTTTTTATCTTATACAAATAAATAAACTTATATAAAAAAAAAAAACGTTAGGCGTAATTGGGTACAGAGTTTATCACGAATGAATAGTTTTTAAGTACCTAATTGATTCTAATTATGATAATTTTGTTTGGTTGGTTAGGAGGTTTTGAGGCTGACGAGGCGTCAGACGAATTCCCTACGTGAATTCTATCGTGGTTGGGGGGATACTGTAACACCGTTTTTTCTTAAAATTTCATAAAACACTAATTTTGCATAATGCTGAGATAATTCACAATGCTTTCATCGGGGCCCTGAGTACGACTTCTAATTTCCTGCATCAACCTATGGTCATAATCAGATGGTAAATATTCATCGAGAAGCAAGGTCTTCAGCTCAGTCCAATTGTGAACGTCTGACTTTACTCCTCGATACCAGCATAGCGCTTCATCAGTGAAAAGTTCAGCCGCAGAACAGAAAAGCTTTGAATCTGCAAGGCCACGAGACAAGCATAACTCTTCGAGGCGTTGTAAGAAGGCTTTAATGCATGTCTTGCCATTGAAGCGTAAATTTAGTTTATGCACGGAGCAATCATTAGCTGTATTGTGTGTAGTTGCAGTGGAGTTCTCAATAGGTTGTTCAGGTGCCAAGCTACTTTTAAAATTATGACAAATATTATCTATTTTTACAAGAATGCTATCTAATCTATTATTCAGAGAAGTAATTAAAGAAGTAAGATTATTATCATCATACTCCGATAAAGACAAGCGACCAATTCTGTGGAATAAGTGGTGTGCAAGAGTTTGAATTCTATTTATCATCTTAAGTGATGACGGTTTACTTGAAGTACTTGTGATAAGTTTCTCAAGATCATCTAATTTCTTTTGAATTACCTTTAATTCAATATTGACATCAAGATCACAAGTCAGTATTTCATCAGAAGGCAGATCTTTATTGAGAGTACGGATCTGTGCTCTCAGAGCCATCACCGTGTCAGCTGGTTTCGAACCCCTGATTTTCACCTCATATTCTAGTTCATCTTTGTTAAGTAAATTAAAAGTAATTGGTCTTTGTTCCATTTTTGTAAAAATATACTACGCTCTATTCTATATGATAAGTTAATTTTACAATATTATTTATGTTATATACTCAAACTATGAACAAAAAATCTTAAAATATATTCACCTTTGCAAATGTAACTAAAATTTGTTTTTTTTTATACCTATCTGAACCAAACCTGCATAGAATTCTTGTTATTTATCTTATAACTAAAGTGTAGTTAACTAGTGAGACCGGCAGACGTTCACCTGTCCGATTACAGCGCCACCTACTGGGTCCAGTTGTACTTTTAAACCTTCCCTGGACCTATTCAAATACACATAACATTTCGTAAGAATCGGTCGAGCTGTTTTTGAGTTTTAGCTTAACTAACACACAACGTTAAAAAAGAAAATTATTAAAGATACATACCGAGATGGATCAACATTATCTGAGCATTTGACCAGAATAATGGGCCATATAATGCCACAAAACCTGCTGTATATTCGGGCGCCAAATTGTAGTGCTTTTTCTTGCTAAATTGTAGAAATATAGGGAAATCTTAAAGTTGAAAGAAAAAAAACAAACTTATTCCTTTAGTCCGATACAAAATGAAAAGTTTTATTGTTGTAGGTACATGGTTGTAATTCACTTATGCATAATGTTACTGAAGTTAACAAAATCCCTCAATGCAAAGCACTTAACTAAATTTTTAATTAATACAAGCCAAGGGCAGGATGGTTCAGGTTTGTTTGATCAATCTCGGCAGGTAAAAATCAGGTACAAATTGGGTACAAAACTACAAAATGAGGGGCAATAAAATACACGAACAAATAGTTATAGGTTTCCTTTTTTTTTTAAATTAGTAGCCTTCCCCGGAGCGGTTGTTAGTGGATCATACCTTCTATGCTAAGTCTTGCAATCACGGGTCAGAGATATAATATTCCTGTTTTATATTAATATATTTAGCTCCACAGAATTCCTCCTTGATAATAGGTTAGTTCATCTGGCTCTAAAGTCAAGCAGCGGAGCCCTACGGCCTCCGGGAACTGCCCTGGAGATTCATAGCACAGTGTTAGGTTAAAAATATAATTAAATATGCCTATGATCTTGAGGTCAGTGGGTCTAACACTGAGTTCTGAAGGAATCCCAGTCAATACATCTGAATTTCAGGTAATAAACATTGCAAGTTAATTCCAAACATAATTTTCAATGAATTGTCAAAGTTTCTTATTGGTTAGTTAATAAAAAAGACATATGGAGGGGAGAGCACCTATTTTGTGTATAATTACTGCTATTAATAAAAAGAAAACAGCTTAATTTGTGAGTTATTTGCCAAAGTATGATGTAAAACTCAATATAGTGAAAATCTAGAATTTAACATGAAATTCACCAGTGTTACTCAATATATGCATTAATCCCACTAAAATGCCGCTTACTATCAGGTTTTTTTAATGAAATAGGGGATGAAAAAGGCGAATTTTGGAAATGTGATATGTTTGATTTCATAATCAATATACCCACTAATAAAAATAAAATTAACAAAATCTGTTTTAAATCATGAAATATAATAAGCTAATTAGATACCTTAGTGTGGGCGGAGTATTATCTATTGATAAAATTTATTTCTTTCTATTAATTTAATGAATCGCGCGCCGGCGATTAAAAATATGATTGAGCTTTTACTCTTCAAGCTGAAAACAAAAATAACTGACTTGACTTACGAAGTCTTAATGTACTTTTCAAATTAAATTCACACGGAAAACGAGAGAAATACCCATGGATTTTCTTCGCAGAACTAAATATATAAAAACTTTATGATCTTCAAATCAATAACAAATTACTTCCATCGATGTCTCACAGACTAATCATAACCTAGACGATAGACTAAACCAACGCTCCACTTGCGCGCAGATTTGCGTTTATGTGGAAGCGACGGAGCCGAGGTCCGTTTGCTGAATGCTAAGCGCCGTATTGGCGACGGAACCTCTCCTAAAACCAAATTCATAACATAACACTCGTAAGACTCTTAACTTGCTTCAAGATGTGTCAAGTCAACATACGGATCTTTCGAAA
Source organism: Schoenobius gigantellus (assembly GCA_963935595.1). Classification (NCBI taxonomy): domain Eukaryota; kingdom Metazoa; phylum Arthropoda; class Insecta; order Lepidoptera; family Crambidae; genus Schoenobius; species Schoenobius gigantellus. Next base: position 3,466,356 of record OZ012555.1, on the reverse strand, counting down.
TTCTACAATATGCAACAAGTATTTCCAGCCAAAGTTATAAGTTTGGTTGAAAAACAAAACGTAATGAAAAATTAATCATAAACAAATTGTGAATGCTTTCCAAATTCTATTCGACGAAACTATAATTATATGATCTATAAATTTAAGTGTATTTTATTAAAATATGTCTATAGAAATGATCAAAACAAACGGTATAAATGTCAAATTCCGAATTTTGAGAAAATCAACCCACCTAAATGGAAGCACGGGATTTTGGGCGAAAAAAAACTATCTTTGTAAATAAGGCCAGGATAAACGCGAGATTTATTTTGTTTATGCAAAAAGTGAACAATGACCAAAGACAATTGCAAATGTCACTGACGTGACGTGAAACGACGTTGACGTTGACACTTGACATTGATATTGTGAAATTAATTGACAAAGTTATTGTAATTGTGATTTTAGTTGTGAAATTTGTGTTAAAACTACAGTGAAACCAAAGTGTTTTTGCAAAATTAGTGTTTTATGAAATTTTAAGAAAAAACGGTGTTACAGTGAGTAATGTTTACATGTGGTAAAGTTGCCACGCTTTTTGAACGATACGTTTAGTCTGCTGCCCTTTATACGTCTGTGGTTTGACGTCTTGATGACGTCGCGCTAGCCAACCATATGGAGTCCGGTGGCATCGCGGGGTGAGACCACTGCATATTATACACATTTATACACATTACGTGTTGTGCGGCGTGCTCAGCCTGCGCAACTGGCAGTTCGAAATCTGATGACGTCATGCTCCACGAAGTCCGATGGTATCGCGGGGTCTTTCTGTGTTCTGTGGACCACTGTATGTTATACACAGGCACGGTACCTACACATTACATGTTGTGCGGCGTGCTCGGCCTGCGTGAATGGCATCTTAACGTCTGGATGACGTCAGGCTCACCACAAGAAGTCTAGCGTTGTCTCGAGCTCAGACCTCTGTAAAACTATTATACACCCTTACATTCTTCGTGCTGTGCGGCGTGCTCGCCCTGCGCAAGTAGCAGTTCGACGCCTGCGATGATGTCACGATCGCCAACCATTACCAAATTATTTTTAAACTAGCTGTGCCCGCGACTTCGTCCGCGTGGAATAGTAACGGCTAAACCGATCTTGATAAAAAGTAGCCTATGTTATACCTTATATAATTAGCTATGTACTAGTGAAAGTCCCGTCAAAATCGGTTCAGCCATTCCGGAGATTAGCGGGAACAAACAGACAGACAGACCGACAAAAATTTTTTAAATTGTATTTTTGTTATTGCTACCCGATATACATTCATATCCATTTAGTAAACTTATTTTGACATTACAAACATACACTTCAATTTTATTTATTTACATAGATTAATATACATCCTTATTTTGGAGTAACACCTCGACCACTGCGTTGTTCCGCTCTCTGAACGCCATATGCGTTATAGTCTTTAATATCTTTGCCCGTTGCCAAGCTGTAGGGCGATCGTTGTATCGCATAGTTCTCTTTCTCTTTAGGCTCTCTATTGAAGTAGTGTAAGACTCCGTGTGTCTTGATATGGCACACTTTTTTAATCTACTTCGAAAAAAGGAGGTTACTCAATTCGACCGTACGAGTATACAATGCTTTTTTTATGTTTGTTCGCAGACATAACTTCGTCGTTTATGAACCGACTTTGATGATTCTTTTTGTATTCGATAGAGGATACTCCAAGGGTGGTCCCATGGTCACCAAAGTCAGGATCTGATGATGGAATCCCATTAAAATCGAGAAAAACTATTATATTAGGGTTTCTTTCAGTAAAAAGACTTCATTCACTAAAAAGTTAAAAATAAAAAATATTTTACAAAAAATAAAAACCGACTTCAAAAACACTGAAAAGTTAAAAATATTATTAGAATAGGTACAGACAACATCACACTTCTATAATGAAGTCGGTGACAAATTTTAAGACTTTCTAGGAGATCATCGTTTGGCACCGACTTCAATAGAAGTGTGATGTTGTCTGTACCTATTCTTATATTATTTTTAACTCTCTGTTCACGCTCGAGGAAGAGCGAGTGGCAACACTGCATTTGTGGTCTGTGCAGTGAGAGCTTTTTTTGGCGGCCGGCCGCATGTGACATGTCAGTTGAGTTGAGTCGAAATGTCACGACATTGAATTAGGTTAGGATGATGTCCGGGCATCCATAAAATATAATACACAGTATATAACTAGCAAATTATATTTTGCGCGGCGCACCTAATATCGGGGTGCGAAAGCCCGCTTTGTGTTGTGCAACGGTGTCAAAATCGCGTGTGTGAGCCGTGGTGGCCTAATAGGCATTTGTAGTGCTCCGGTCTCCACCGGTGGATCCACTGCAGAACTTCAGGACCCGCGACTTCCTTCGAGCTAGCTCAGTAAGTCCACCGGCTACGGAGGAGACGGACGGAGACAATTGGAATCGGGGTAAGCCACAATGCTTTCTATGAGCTGGTAGTAGGGTACAAAATTCAGCAATACAATTCGGCGAAACGCCGACGTGGTGGTGTCTACCTTGGGCACTACCATCTCTTGGTAGCAGAGCGTGGTTTTTAGATTTGAGTGGTTCTTAGATTTGAGTATTTGATTAGTATTGTACAATTAATATTGTAATCTTGTTGGTTGTCCAAACGGGCAATACATATTAATTGGTTTTGATTGCTGATTTTAAACCGACTACCAGCTCATTTGTGGACCGATCTCCTTAACTAATAGGGTAGTTGACTCATATCAAAACTTATTAAAATATTGTTTATTTCTAACAGTATTTGGCATAAGGTTCCACAATATACCGATTTTAATAAATAACAATGAATGATTACTGTAAAATTTTAATTTGAAAATGCTAGAAATAATCTTTTTTTATCTCACGCCGTAAACGCTTTGATATCCTGTGGTCAGGGCCGTGACGTCACTCATATAGTAAACAAAGAAATGTCAAATTTGATTCAACAACTCGTCGATTTGCACTATTCTTTCCTAAAACTGGCAAAAAATCGTCCAAGTCTCCGTTATTATATTTGTAAATATCGTAAATTATTTGCATTAATAGCAAAATCAACCATTGATGTTGGATTTGTGAGAGTAGATAGTACAAATCTTCCGAAAATAGACAGATTGATGGTCAGGAAATTCTTTGTGTATCGCTCTAAACAATATAAATACAGTTTCAATACTGTTTTAATGAAGAACAGGTTACAAGTGTACTTGTCAAGATTGTCACGCGGCAGAAGAGAGTTGCAAACATGCATTTTTGGTGTGGTTGCACCATCACAGTGAGGAGCTATTTTGTACAGCAGTTGAATGCTATTGGATAAAATTCTATCTCTCAAAAGTCAAATAAACACTAAAAGTGTTTACTTCAAGAGAAATGTTGAAAAGAAAACATCAGGATCATGTGTCAAATACCAGTGTAGTACTGCAAGAATTTGTAAATGAACATAAAAAGAGAAAGATTGGCAGTTGTTCATTTGTCAAGCATGAAGAAAATTACTGGGAGGAAAAATACATATACATTCACAGACACAGATTGTGACATATTTCTTAAAAAATAAAAGACCTCTTCAATGAAGAAAGAATAAAGTGCATAGAAAACTAAACCACGAATCATCAATACAGAAGTGCTCTTTAGTTCGAGCTTCGTTATAAACAATAGCAGCTTCCATGTGCTATAAAGTCAGCCAGTGCATAACACATGATGGTTCTTTTGTTGGGAAGATTTTTGGTGGGAAATCTTGCAGACACCTACGAGTATAATGAAATGTGGATAAAAGTTGAAAGATGAAGATTTGGGTTGAAATTTGCAAAATGTGACTTCATTTCTGATTAATACCCTGTAATAATCTATTCAACAAACAGTATCCATAAAATTAGATTAATACAAAATTGTCATGCTCTTTTACTGAAGAAAATGTTAATTATCAAAGACGGAAAACTGTGAACAGTATGCTTAACTCAAGTATAGATGCAGATGTTTTGTGCTAAAGCAAAACTTATATACTTTTGTGTTGCTAGCAGTATGTAATTTTGAAAACACTCAAAAGGTGACAATATTTGCTATTTCTAACAATCTGTATGTCAAAAAACTTATTGATCAAATAGTGCCATTTTGGAAACTATACTACATTTTTCCTAAATTATGTGAAAGTATTACTTCATAATAAATCACTTTACTATTATTTTGACTTTTATTACCTGCGACCTTAAGGCAATATATACAAATTAATAAATTTGATCTAACTCTATTCAACCTTTTCAATGATAAATATGAGCAACAAACCTATAAAATATTATAAATCTTTTAAGGTGTAACGAAAAATAAAACACATGTATTTCAAATTAAAATATTTTGATTCAACTTAAAACTTTACAAGTCATTATTGTCAAATAAACATAGAACATTTTTTTTGTGAAGAACATAATGACTAATGTAGTACAAAAATTTATTATGTCATCTTTAGATGTTAGTTATGTATAAAGTAAAGAAAAAAAATTTCTTTATATTATTTATTTAATAAGAAGGGTCTTGTAAATTAAGAAGAGCACAGGCTGACAACACAGCAATCACATTTAATATATTTGTATACGGCTTTAAAATGGATAACTTGCATATTCTTGCGTAAGCTGTTCTGAAATTTACCAGCCATGGTCGCCAGCAGGTTTAATCAGTGAAGATATAACATCTTTCAGTTTTACCAAACTGGACCTATTTACTTCTATGGTGCTTTGGTATATGAATACTTGAGTTATTTTGTTGACATAATGTTGTTCTAGTTGACGGGTCACATTTTGATGTTGTGGCTGAGCATGCACTGCTTTGTATTATGTTGCACAACTTTTACTGCCTTATCAATCTCGTTGTCAAGAGGAGAACAGGTTAGTACACAATAGTTCTCATTAAGTAACCACTGAAAGCAACAAATTTTAATTAGGTACTTAGTAAATTCAAGTAAAAGTTGTTTAGATAAATATATTCATTATGAAACTTTGATATTTTTGTTTGTAATACATACTTTTTAATTAATATTCAATTACATCATTATTCAATTGGACATAAGTACATATTCTTTTCTTTGAAACATTATCTAGTGTCAGTGTATAACTTAAATTAAATCAAAAAGGCGTGAATGGTCAAATTTCCTCTCAGTTTTCTGGTCAAGTTAAAATTTGGTTGGTCGGCTGCAGTCAGTTTTCATTCTAACTGAAAGATAAAAATTTAATTAATTTACATACAGATTTGATTTTACATACATCCTAAAAACTTCTATTTTGTTTAAGTTGAAACTGAAGTACCTACACAGATTGAGTTATTCAGTTATAGTACTTACGTTACAGTTATGTGATTTTCGCAAAAATACATTTGAGTTTCAGTAGATAGTTACAGGATTTCTTTAAGCGAGTGTTAACCAATTATTTCGCATGTCTATATCACTGGGTACGTCTAATCCACAGATTTCCTGGAGTCTTTTAAGAGGTTATTCCTGTTCTACTGTCCCGTTCCATATACAGTTTTACAATATTTTGTGATATTTAATAGAAAGCATTGTTTTTGTGAGGTTATTTCGCCCCCATGCTTTGTTTACTATAAGTCTGACGTCATTGCCACAGATAATTAACAGACTATCATGGCTGACCGTGTTTTCGGTCCAAAATTGAAAATCTTAATTTAAAATAGATTTTTTCACTTTTTAGCCATCAAAAAAAATAATATTCATGTGCTATGGTCTAATACAACAATTATGAACATTTTAAGCCCTACTTTAAAAAAGGGTCAACTAGCCTATTGTCATTGTATATGAAAAATTGAGGTTAAATGTCTTTTGTTGTTCTAGTTAAGTTCTAGCATTTACCTACATTTGATTTTGGTTTGTTTTTTCATATCTTTGTTTTGCCCTTGACTATTTTGTTTGTTAAGTTGTAAACTTATACTTGAATTTGATTTGTTTAAAAAATTTTTTGCTGCTAAATGACTTTACTGTTGTTGTAATACACTATATTGCTGTGTTAAGTTTTAGCATTTCCATTTGATTTTGTTTTGTTTGCCTCTGAATATTATGTTTGTTAAGTTATTGACTTAATACTTGATTTTAATTTGTTTGAAAAATCCTGTTGTTAAATGCCTTTGTTGTTCTAGTTAAGTTCTAGCATTTACACTTGATTTTGGTTTGTTTATATATTTTGTTCTGCCTTTGAAGTTCCTCCCGATCTGTTTTATTGTCTGCGGTTGTCGGTCTGTTTGTCCGTGTATTATTATAGTGTTTATTAATTTTGGTGCAAAATGGTCCCGCGCGGGCACCACTAAGCGGGCTGACCCGCTTAGTGGTGCCCGCGCGGGCGCACAAAAGATTTTGAGATGGTTTGCTAGTGCCGTCGCTTTGGTAGACCGACCAGACCGAGAACAGGCCTTGTTAATTCGGCATGAGGGAGTACCTGCTCGCTTGAAGGAATTGGAGCAGCTTTTTGTTGTTCATCAACAATATTTGCTCGACCACCCAGCCGAGGGTGCCGCTGAGTTGCGGGCAGTCGACCAATTTAATGCCGATTATGATCAGTGTTTTGAACAGGCGGATGTGATCATAAACAAGGCTCAGGCAATCCTATCCGCCCGGAGGGGTGAGTCGTGCACGCCCGGGGAGGTCAAGCCTACCCCGGCCGGCTTGCTGGGCAGACTGCCCACTTTAGACATCCCAACCTTTGATGGGAACTTGGCTGCTTGGATGGGGTTCATTAACCTCTTTGATAGCTTGGTCCACTCGAGGGAGGACCTGTTCCCTAGCCAGAAATTGGCCTATTTGCTCTCTGCCTTACGTGGAGAGGCTGGTGTACTTGTCCAGCATCTACCTGTCAATGATGACAGTTATGATATTGCAAGGGCGTTGTTGACCGCCCGGTATCAGAATGTTCGCTTGCTAGCGGACACACATGTGGCTGCCATTTTAGGGCTGCCACGCGTATCGCGGGTCTCCTCATTAAGGAAGGAGATTTTGAACCCGCTGCTAAGCGCCATTAACGCGCTCAAACGACTTGATCTACCGGTGGACCAGTGGTCCTTTATTTTGCTCCACCTCATCCTCGATAAGCTTCCCATGGAGATGAAGGGGCGCTTTGAACAAAGGTATGGGGGCAATAGTGCCTCCTACCTACCCCCCTTTTCGGATCTCCTCAGATTTTTGGAGGATGAGTGTCGGATGACCGACCACTTGGATCTGGCTCCTATACCGGGACCGAGTACAGGCCGCTATGAGGCGACCCGGGCAGCGCCACGGAGAGAGCGCCGCCCGTACAAGCAATATACTGCAGTGCGGCAGAACTCTCCACACGGGGAGAGGCAGATGCCTTGCAAGTGTTGCAAGCGGGATGGCCATCGTTTGCCGGCCTGTCCCAAATTTGTTGGCCTACGCACCGAGGGGCGTAGGAATATGGCCAAGCAGCGGAATTGGTGCTACCGCTGCCTGGGGGCTCATATGGCATCGGCTTGCCCCCACCCACGAGATTGTCATTGTTGTGGAGGGGCCCATCACCCCCTCTTGTGCTTTAATAATAAAGACACTCGTGAGGTGGTAAGAGAGAGGGACTCGCACACGGGCGGGGGCCCTCGTAGGTCACCCACATCTCCGAGGAGATCGGAGGGGCGTGCCACCCCTCCGCGGAGATTGGACAGGCGCCCCCCCTCCAGTGAGAGGATTGGGCGCCCCAACCCCCCTACGGGCGGGGGGGATCGACGCGCCGCTTATGAGGCGCCACCGCGGGATTGGGCCGCGGTTATTAGGGAGCCACGTCGGGAGCCGATACGCTTCTCTCCCCCTCTGATGGAGAGACCCCGGTTGTCACGGGCTCCCCCAACTTTCGCCCATCATGGGCACCGCCCGGCCCCCCGATGCCGCTTTGATCGGGGCCAGTACGTGCCGGATTGGGACCCGCTCGAGCGCCTTGAGCGCCCTATTCCTCCGCCGCGCACGCATTTTTCCTTGAACCCCCCTTCCCCCCCGTTGCGGGGAATGCGGGAGGATTTTCATTAAACCAACTGTCGGCTGCAACCCCCCCACAGGAGCAGGTGCTGTTACCAACAGCCTCCGTACAGGTGTGGGGCCCGAGGGGCACCTTTGTTTTAGTTCGCGCCCTTTTGGATACGGGAGCTCAGGGTTGCATTGCCTCCAGCTGGCTGGTCCGGCAGTTGAGTTTGAACACATCTCCATACCTTGAATCGGTACGGGGAATCGGAGACCTGCGGATCCCGGATCCGATCGGTCAGGTTTTGTTCTCCTTTTCCCCCCACTTCTCTTCAGCGCCCAAAATTGGCGCGACCGCGATTGTTTATGAGAAGGTTGTTGGTCAGCTTCCGCAACAGCACGTTTCGCGCGCTGTCGTTGATGCGACATCAGGATTGACCTTGGCTGACCCTTCCTTCCACCGAACCGGTCCGATTCACTTATTGCTCGGTGCCGATGTTCTAGGCCGCGTGTATTGTGGGAAGAGGAGAGAGTTACAGAAGGGTGGGCTGGTAGCCTTACCTACATCGCTTGGGTTTGTAGTGATGGGACCAGTTAGGCATAACCCACCATCTCCATCGGTGGACAGTTACATAACTGTTAGCTCCACCTTATCGGATGTCCTTCAACGGTTTTGGGAGGTGGTAGAGCCCCCTACCGTGAAGCGAGTGAACCCCTTGGAAGAGGAGTGTGAGTTGTTCTACCAGAACAATACAGGTCGCCTTCACTCGGGACGGCTGATCACTCGTTTGCCCTTTTTGTCAGTTCGCCCCTCACTTGGCAGCTCCCGGCCGTTGGCCGAGAAGCGGCTGCTGTCCATGGAGCGTCGTATGAGTAGGAACTCCGACCTCAAACAGAAGTATGTCGACTTCATGCGAGAATATGAGCAACTGGGGCACATGTCGGTCTCGCGACTGGACTGGCGAAACGAGGAACATAATTTTCTTCCTCACCACGCGGTTTTGAAACCTTCCACTGGGAAGATACGCGTTGTTTTTGATGGGTCAGCTCCTACGTCTACCGGAGTTTCGCTGAATCAATGTCTGCATGCTGGACCGAAGTTGCACCACGAGGTGGGCGATGTATTGACCAACTTCCGTCGCCATGCCGTCGTCTTTATGACCGATATCCGGATGATGTTTCGGCAGACTGTGATTCACCCGGACGATAGACGATATCAGCTCATATTATGGAGGGAGGATCCCAGAGATCCCATGCTGGTCTACGAGCTGAACACCAATACATACGGTTTGCGTTCGAGCCCCTTTGTGGCAATTCGCTCACTTGTGGAACTCGCTGAACGTGAGCGGTTACGATACCCTCGCGCATCCTTGGTTCTCAAGGAGGATGCATTTGTGGATGATATTTGTACGGGCTCCTCTAGTGTCGAGGAAGCCTTGATTTTGCGAGATGAACTAATTGCTCTTCTCGGGGCTGGTGGTTATGAACTGAGGAAGTGGATGTCCAACTCACCTCAGCTTCTGTGTGACTTGCCAGACGACCACCAGCAGGAGCCTCATATTTTTGAGAATGCCAACACTCCAGATTTACTGTCTGTTTTGGGAGTGCAATACAGACCTGTCCAGGACACGTTCACCTATCGATTGGAGCTGCCAAGCCCCAAGGTCTGGACGAAATGGTTGGTTTTGTCTACAGTAGCTCGTACCTTTGACCCAAATGGCTGGATTAGTCCCGTAGTGTTTTGGATGAAGTGCTTCCTACAGGAACTTTGGTCAGCCGAAGTGTCGTGGGATGAGCCCCTCTCGGGCCGTTTGCTGCGAGATTGGGAGTCCTTCATGTTGTCTCTCCCCGACATTAACCGTGTTAGTATCCCTAGACATATACTGCCTAAGGGACGGTTTACGGCCAGCTTTCATGGCTTTTGTGACGCGTCTGAGAGTGGATACGCAGCCGTCGTATATATCCGGACGGTCGATGATAGAGGAGCTGTTAAGCTCCACTTGCTAATTGCTAAGAGTAAGGTTGCTCCACTTCGGACTCGATTAACGATTCCGAAGTTAGAATTGTCTGGAGCTACTCTTCTGGTTCGGTTGATGAACCACGTTGTTGACACCCTGGGACGTAGTGTGGACTTTGAGTCGCTCTTTGCTTGGTCCGACAGTCAGGTTGTCCTGTGTTGGATTAAGAACTCCGTCCACTCCCTGGAAGTATTTGTGGCCAATCGGGTATCCCAAATACAGCCCTCGAAGGCCACGTTGATTTGGCGCCACGTGCCAGGTGAAATAAACCCTGCTGACTGTGCATCACGTGGCAGCGAAGCCCCTGAGCTTATTGACCACACTCTGTGGTGGGGTCCCGAATGGTTGTTACAGCCGTCCTGGCCTTCCACACCAGCTGTGGTGAAGGTACCAAATCCGGGCTTGCGTGTTCACGCTGTCGAGACTATGGCGGCTCCAGAGCGGGAATTTTTATTAGACCGTTACAGTTCTCTGGACAAGTTGCTCGGCGTGACCGCTTGGATAAGAAGATTTATACGAAATTGTCGCCGGCCTCAGGACAAAGATTTGTGTCCGGTCCTCTCTCCGCAGGAGCGCCAAGATGCTCTTTTGCATTGGGTGCGTATGACCCAGTCTAGAGCGTTTGAATCGGAACTTAAGATTTTCCGTACCGGGACGTCCAAATTGAAGGGACCCTTGGTGCGTTTGACTCCCTTTCTGGATGATAAGGGATTGTTGCGTGTAGGAGGCCGATTGAGGCACGCTAACTTGCCTTATAGATCACGTCATCCCCTGTTGCTCCCCAAGGACGGACCATTGGTGCGATTGTTGATCATTGATCGCCATGTGAAGAATGCTCATGCCGGATGTAATGCATTGACCGCGCTCCTCCAACGGGAGTTTTGTATTTTGTCAGCGCGAAGAATAATCTGATCTGTTATATTTCGATGTCTGCCCTGCTATCGTTTACGCCCCGAGACGATGCAGCCCCAAATGGGTGATTTGCCTGCTGATCGTGTGAATGAATCGATGACCTTCTTAGGAGTTGGAACTGATTTTGCGGGACCATTCACTATAAAAACGTCGCGACTCCGTAATGCTAAGACTGAAAAGGCTTACTTGTGTGTGTTTGTTTGTTTGGCCACTAAAGCCGTTCATTTGGAGGTGGTGAGTGCGCTCACCATGGACGCTTTCTTAGCAGCGTTAGGCAGATTTGTCTCCCGCCGGGGACTGCCTTCTCTAATTCGGTCCGATTGTGGGACGAACTTCAAGGGCACTGATAGACATATAAGAGAAGTTTGTGAATTTTTAGATAAAAATAATATTGAGATCGGATCCACACTCTCCCGTAGGGGGGTAACATGGCGATACTCCCCGCCGTCTTGCCCTCACTGGGGAGGGATTTTTGAATCTGTTGTAAAGGCCGCCAAGACTCACCTTCGCCGCGTTATTGGGGAGACTATTCTCACGTTCGAGGAACTCGCGACGGTGTTTCATAAGATTGAGGCGGTTCTCAACTCGCGTCCGTTATGTCCGTTGTCTACCGATGCGAACGATTTGCAGGCCCTCACGCCGGGCCATTTCTTGATAGGCAGACCACTTAACGCCCTGCCCGAGTATCCTTATAGAGATGTCAATCCAGGACGCCTTTCGCGGTTTGAGTTGCTCCAGCAGCTTACCCAGAGCTTCTGGCGCCGCTGGCACCTTGAATATTTACACATTTTGCAACAGCGCGTTAAGTGGTCAGATAAGACAAACCCACCGAGGGTTGGAGACCTCGTGTTAGTGAAGGACCCAAACCGGCCACCCATACGTTGGCGTCGCGGACGCATTGTCCAACTTACTCTAGGGTCTGATGGTGTGCCCAGGTTTGCCGAGGTCCTAGTTGGGGATTCTGTTTTGAAGCGCGCGGTCGCTACTCTTTCTCGCCTCCCCTTAGTCTGATTTGGCGGACAGTCCGGGACTGTCCGGAGCGGGGGGATGTTCACGCTCGAGGAAGAGCGAGTGGCAACACTGCATTTGTGGTCTGTGCAGTGAGAGCTTTTTTTGGCGGCCGGCCGCATGTGACATGTCAGTTGAGTTGAGTCGAAATGTCACGACATTGAATTAGGTTAGGATGATGTCCGGGCATCCATAAAATATAATACACAGTATATAACTAGCAAATTGTATTTTGCGCGGCGCACCTAATATCGGGGTGCGAAAGTCCGCTTTGTGTTGTGCAACGGTGTCAAAATCGCGTGTGTGAGCCGTGGTGGCCTAATAGGCATTTGTAGTGCTCCGGTCTCCACCGGTGGATCCACTGCAGAACTTCAGGACCCGCGACTTCCTTCGAGCTAGCTCAGGAAGTCCACCGGCTACGGAGGAGACGGACGGAGACAATTGGAATCGGGGTAAGCCACAATGCTTTCTATGAGCTGGTAGTAGGTTACAAAATTCAGCAATACAAGTCGGCGAAACGCCGACGTGGTGGTGTCTACCTTGGGCACCACCACTCTCAGTGTTTTTGAAGTCGGTTTTTTTTTTGTAAAATATTTTTTGTTTACAACACTACAGCATTTTATCCTCGTAAAAAACTTTCTGATGGTAACGGGTGCTTTTGACCCTCTTTATTTCTAGTATCGATATGTGGCTGGAGGAGATTGGTAGCGCATTGGTGCGTGCGCACAGCGAACGATTGCTAAGGTTAAGTAACGTTGGCTGTGGTCATATGATGGGTGACCGAAATACGAAACATCTCGAGCTCCTTCGTGCTTCGAAAGGCACGTTAAGCAGTGGGCCCTGCGCCTGATCTTGCCCCGGTCGTGTCGGCTAAACATCCCATCGGACTGCGCGAGTGAAGTAACATAGAGTGCACTTGCATTTGCGCAGTCACTTGTACACTAAAATATGCGCCGATGGATACTCTCTGTTTGGCCGCCGTGATCGAATATCGGTTAGGAGGTCATTATTATTTTTTTTAGTATCATATACCTAACAGATTTATTAACTTTGTGATTTGTACACACGGCAGCACGCCAGACTTTACAGGTTGATCTTCAGATTGCCCTTATGTCGCTTGTAACAGCGGCGGTCTTCGTAGTGCAAATGTTAGCTAGACGTGTAGTCCACCGTACAAAATGATAAAGTTCTGCTGGTTTTTAGATACATTTTCGTGAGAATAAAAAATAAACATAATTTTTAGTTACCTCCTCACATTGTTTGCCACGATTCAATATTGAAACGCAATTTTCAAATGTACTAGGTAAGTACCTAGTTACTTTATAAAAAATCGAATTATTAATTTGACGCTATTAGCACGAAGAAATTTTTTTGTGTTTCTTTTGAATTACATTCGCCCAAAAAGCTTTCACGGTGTGAACGCTACTTTTTAATTAACTTTTCAGCGCTGATAGGGACGCAGTGCTTTCGATCCATTTGCATACACTTAGCCAGTTTTTTGCTGTCGTATAATTTTATTTACATAGTGTGAATCCCGAGGACGATGTAAAAGTTATTAAGTGTTATATTCATTTCAATAGGTATGATGATAAATATTCGATTATTATTATACCTATATTATTTATGAAGATTATTATAAACCAGCTTTCCGCTCGCAGCATCGCCCGCGTATTTTCGTTCTACATTTTCCCGTGGAAAAAAATATATAGCCTATGTTACTCATTGGTAATAAAGTTTTCAAAATTGAAGCAGGAGCTCCAATTTTGAATATTCTTTCACTAATGGAATACTTTTAACCGCACTATTTTTCACAAAGGGCGACTGACCTAAAAATCATAATATTTTAGCATTATGTTAAAATACGATGCTAGTGTCAAAAGCTAAAGTATCGCGATGATGTTAAAAATGTTGCTAATCTGTGCTTAGGTGGAACTCGCCTTATGACAGTTAACAGCGAAAGAGATCAGAAAGAAAATCAGAAAGCATTACGTCGTACACTACAGGTTATGATGCATAGTGGGGTTTTGACCAAGGTCAGCTCCCCAATAATGCAATTACATAATAGGGGGAGTAAATCAGATTACTATAATTATAGCCATTGCGGCTTTAGTACAATACTCAGGGACGAATGCATTTGATAAAGCGGCGATGAATGTGCAATGATTTTACCTATTTACGCCGCTGAGCAGGCAGCTACGTATGCTTGCATTGCTGGTCCGGTTTGAAGTGAAAGACAAAAGGTGAAATTATTGGCGCAGACAGCTCATTAGGTACTGGATCCATGGACTTAAATGACTGGATCTATCTTACTCAGGTACATTAAAACAATTTTAATGCATTGGCATTGTCCTCATGCTTTACATGAAAGATTTCTTATACCTCGTGGGCCTGTAGATGCCTTTTTTTTTTTTTTTTTTTTTTTTTTTCTCGGGGGGAAATGCGTAACCGCACCGTACCCGCCGTGGGCTAGACGGCGGGCGTGTGTGGGGCTCTCCTGGCAGAATACCAGGCCTACCCACTAAAACCCCCCGGTGTTCTCCCTGCCCTTATGGGCGCGCTAGGTAAGGTCCACAGTGCGACTCCACTACCCACGCGCCCGGGCCTGTAGATGCCTACGACTAATGTCACTTGTCTAATACTCTACCAGCTTAGTACTGATATCCCACCGCCTTTAAGATTATTACGATCAAAGTTAACATTTCAAAAACATTTTAACTCCTTACTCATAAATAAACAAATCGAAGGCAATTTCATATTTTTCTTTATAAGACATTGTTTTAATACTACGTGCACAAAGCCCTCGGGTAGTGGCAGAATATCAGCGTTTTATCCATGTCCTGCGATATAGACAAAAATTATCGCTGAGCCATGACCCTTTTGCATTTCGGCTGACCACACACCACTGTGATTAGATTAGACCCATATGTTACATATTGTTTGTATTAATGTTGTTACTAATATAAGCTTAGTTCTAGGATGTGTGTGATGTGGAAGAAGTATATAAAGTGTTTATCTATCTATCTTGATAGGTCCCTCCACAGAGTTCTTACATCATACGCAGAAACAGAACATGACGTTGTCTGCGCTCCTCCGCGGAGGTATGGAGTAGCACGAATAAAAGAACGTTTTTGTCGTCAGTCGAGTGCACATCACCAAAGCGACCCTGATGCAGCTCGGTGGAAGGTTCGAGGTGGAGCCAGGGGACGGGGCGTCCAGAGAAGGCTACCTGGCCGATCATAAGGTGGAGACTTACCTAATTGTACCACCTAAGGTATGTAATGCTTTATTTCATTCTCATACTAGTTGTCTGGCTTGCCCTGAGTATTATTTGAATATTTTCAACACACTTGCTCATAAATTGGATGAAATTTCACCGGTTTTAGATACATAAAACAGCTCATAAAACACGCGTATGTTATAACGCATATAGTGTTATTTTTTTTAAAGCTAGAGGTAGTATAAAAGACACTATCGAAATACAATGATTTTTGAAACTATTATTTTCATACCATTATTTAGTTTTGTGTACAGTTTAACAATGATTCGTGTTCTTTAATCCAAAGATTCAGTTTATTAAGTATTTTTCCTCACAAGTGTGTTGAAAAACGTCGAACGATATACGTGCGTATATTAGTTATGCACGCTTGGCGCTATTACGCCCTCGCTCGCCTTAAGGTCGGGCTGAAATTCCGCCTCGGTTGCTAACCACCATAACGCACTTAATTATCGTAATGTACTATTGTGTTGTTGTTGCTACAATCCATACGTCTCACTGCTAGGTACAGATCTCCCCTTTATAGATGAGGAATTGGCTTTGGAACTTTATCACACGGTTCAGTACGGTTAGTGTAGGGATATGTTTCGAGCTTCAATCTCATCGCATAGTAAGTATATCTACAGTAAACACCCCTATGATATTATCTGAAGACCAATGGTTTCTTTATACACCGAATAACAACTCATGTACACTTGTACGGATATCATACATCATTTGCTTCTAAAGCTATATACTATCATTAATCAAATCATCATCATCATCATAACAGCTCATATACGTCCCCACCAAGGGGTTCAAGTCTACCCTGAGTCGGGGTGTTTAGGCCACGCTGGCCCAGTGCGGATTGGTCGACTTCACATAGGTACAACACCTTTTGAATTTCTTCACAGATGTATGCAGGTTACCTCACGATGTTTTTCTTCAGCGTTGGAGCGTCAGAGAAATGTACATATGAAATTCGAAAACGAAAAACGAACATTGGTACATGGCAGTCTCGAACCTCGGACCTCCCGATTGGAAGGCAAGTGCCAAGTCCACAGCGCCACTGACGCTATAAGTACTACTACGCTTCTTCTTGCTACGTTGAAGGTTCTTTTAGTAATAAGAAAAAAGAATACAACCTTCAAGCAGACAACAAATTTATTTTTAAAAGAAAATCAGGGTCGCGAGTCTACTGCCGGCTGTGATACTTTCTTGTCTCCGCGAAGATAAAAAATAGTACTGCCCTGGGTAGTGGAGATGGAAGATGCAGCTGGTAAGGATCTCCAGGGGTTCAGAAGATGGCGAGGCGGGTTTCTGCGGCAAGCAGTAAGGCCGGAACTATTGTCAGTGCCGGGCACTCCAAGTGCAGAATGCAGCCCAAGCGTACAAGGCTCCGAGCGTTGAAGGTACTCCGAACGTAGAACCCGAAATCGGGAGTTATAAACACTGAATTTAATTATTACGGAATTAAAATACAATGTAATAATTTACGCAGACCACCACGTATGAAGACACCGCGAGATCGGTGAACGTGTGCCTTGCGTGAGTAGTGTCCTCTGTGTGAGACGAGGCGCAACTAGTTTTTAGCTACATTGCTTGTTGAAGCTTCGACTCCCGCGCATAGATTGTAGACGGCGCGCGGTGCGCAATGGAAAAGGAATTTTATAAAAACAAAAGACCGGCCGCATATACGTCCGTATTTTATTTTAATAATTATGTTTATTTATTAATAAGTACTAACGAGTATTTAATATGTTTTTTATACCCTGAAACAAAAGTTTGTAACGCTGCTACGTTACAATACCCCCGCGGTCACTGAAGGATTTCATTCTCATCTAAATGAATGAAATCCGTACATGAATGACAGTGAGTGTTAGCTTATCTCTCAAATTCATCTTTCATACATCACGCTAATACAGAAACGGCAACAGTATTATTAAATTATTACCACTGCTGACGCACAATATCAATATATAGGTTTCAAGATTCAAGAACTCGAAACCTTACTAACACTTATTCAATAAAAGGTCGAATTAGAACGCTTAGGAAATTAACATTAAAAAATAAAAACTGTTTCTACCTATTTATTGAAACCTACTAATTTTAAATCTTTAATGTACCAAGTGCCTAAATCTTTGCCAGACATGTCATGCAGCACATAAACTAAGGGGGACTTTATTGCAATGATCCTAGCCTTAATAAATTTAGGAGCTAACTTTTTCGAAAACCTATTTTCCTTATCACTTAAAAAATAAGCACGTTTCATAACAACGTCACCTACATTAAATTCTGCGAATTTACGTCGCAAGTTGTAACGTGAAGAATTTTTAATATGGGCTTGCCATAACTTAGTTTGTACTGTATTGAAAATAGCCGAAAGACAGCCCAAGTTTTCGGCATATATATCCCGTGGCAGAAACAACACTTCGTCACCCAGTTCGTTTTCTGTGTAGTGAGTACCACAAGATACAAGCTCTCTGCCAAAAACCAGAAACGCAGGAGTAAATCCTGTCGCCTCATTAACGGAACTGTTAATAGCGAACTGTATTTTGGGTATACATACATCCCATGATCTATGGTCATCCTCAACAAAGTTACTGATACAAGTGATAATTGTTCTGTTATATCGTTCCACTAAGTTCACTTGAGGAGTGTACTTAGGTGTGTAGTAAACATTAGGGATACTATATTTTTTGAACAAAGCATCAGCCACTTTTCCCGTAAACTGGGTACCGTTGTCCATAAGGATAGTTTGAGGTATGCTATGTACAAGAAAAACAGATTCTTCTAAAATTTTTGAAATAATACCTGCAGTAGCTCTCTTAATTGGAAAAATTAAACAGAATTTGGAAAAACAACAGGTGATAACTAGAATATAATTATTCTGTTTTCTAGTAGTTGGAAGTGGTCCCATTAGATCAATAGATAACATCTGAAACGGCCTGGAGCAATGTTTAGGCCGGCCCATTTCGCCTAATATCTGGTGATTTTGCGACTTGTATTGAAGACACTTGTCGCAAGAACTTATAAATTTTACTACATCCTGGTACATACCTGGCCAGAAGTAGCGCAAAGTTAGACGTTTGTACGTTTTAAAAATACCCATATGTGCAGATGTGGGTTCAGAGTGATTTTCGAAAATTACTTTGTCACGGTGTTCAATAGGCACTACTTCCTTCCATGAAAATTCCGAGGTCAACTCGTGTTTATTTTTTGAAAGTCTAAATAAAGAATTATTTTTAATAATAAAATTGGGAAATTTTGAAGGATCGTTCAAACAACCATTATAAATATTTATATACCACGTATCTTTTGTGCTTAAAAAGGAATTAGAAATATTTATAGCACTAACTGGAACGCATCGCGAAAGAGCATCGGGGATCACGTTATCGACCCCTTTTCGATGTTTAATAGTAAAATTAAATGAGGATAATCGGACACTCCAACGTGCTAAACGTCCCGTAGGGTTACTAATAGAGAGGAACCACTTAAGAGCACTGTGATCAGTGTATACAGTAAAAGGCAGGCCGTTTTCTATGTAGCAACGCCAATACTCTAGTGCAGTGACTACGGCTAAGGTCTCACGCTCAGTAATGCCGTAATTACGTTCAGCTGCAGTCAATGATTTACTCATATAGGCTATTGGATGTTCTTTGCCGTCAATGGTCTGAGTAAGCATTGCACCTATACCATAACTACTGGCATCTGTATGCACTTCAAAGGGTTTGTTAAAATCAGGACATGATAAAACTGGGGCTGAAACTAGACACTCCTTAAGCTTTGCAAAAGCGGCATCACTTTCAGGTGTCCATTTGAAGGGTAGGGTACCTTTTTTTGAAGACGTCAACTTATTTAAGGGCCCAGCTATGGTACTGAAGTTAGGAACAAAACGCCTGTACCAAGTAGCTGTTCCAAGAAAACGTTTAAGGTCCTTTTTACAAGAAGGGATAGGGAAATTAAGAATGGCTTCAACCTTGGCTGGGTCTGTACGTAAACCAGAGCTATCCACTACATATCCTAAATACTTAAGTTTATTACGAAAAAAATTACATTTATCTAAATTAATAGTTAAATTAGCCAGTTTTAACTTTTCTAAAACACGCAAAAGCAACGTCACGTGATCATTAAAACTATTAGAGACTATAATAATGTCATCAAGGAAAGCGAAGACCTTTAAATCAAATTCAGAGAAAAGTAAATCAACTAGTCTCTGTTGTGTAGCTGGTCCATTAGTAAGACCAAAGGCAGTCCTCTTAAAACGGAATGTGCCTCTGCCAGGAACATAGAATGCCGTCTTGTCACGATCCTCTTCATCAATTGATATTTGCCAGAAAGCTTTAGAAATATCAAGACTACTAAGGTAACGCGCATCTCTTAGGTTGTCCAAGATCTCCGATATGTATGGTAGGTTATAAGCATCCCGCTTAGTGACTGAATTCAGTTTGCGGCTATCGAGACAAAATCTTGGTTCACCATTTTTCTTCGAAACCAATAAAACTGGAGAAGACCAGGCGCTTTCACAAGGCTCGATAACATCTAAAGAAAGCATCTCATCTACTTGACTAACCAAAATTCGCTGCTTCTCAGGTGATAGACGATAATATCGTTGGCGAATAGGTTTGCTATCTCCAGTATCAATGTGGTGAGTAATAAGGTTTGTAAGGCCAAGACCTTTCTGTTGAGCGGAAATACCTTCAAACTGTTTAATGACGTTATCTGCTATAAGTTTTTGAGACTCGTCTAAGCTAGCATAACCTTGAATAAAGGATTCTTGAGATGCGTTTAAAGAACAATCGCTTAGAATATCATTGGTACCAATACTATTAACAAATTTTGGACATAGTTGAAATTTTCGACAAAAGTCAATACCTAATATTAATTTAGGCTTAATGCCTGGTATAACGAAAGCTTTTAAAATATGAAATTGTTTTTCGAATGTAATTGGAATATTAATGTACCCTATACTTTTTAAAGTTTGACCGCCAGCTGCCGTAACCGAAATGCAATCTTTCTGAATCAGTGATAAGTTAAGATTCTCAAAAAAACTATGAGCTCCATCACCTAAAATTGTAATTGCAGAACCAGAATCCAAAAGACCATTAACGGAAACACCATTAATATTGACTGTAACATAAGGTCGATTATCTAAAGTTGGTGGACTGTCAAGAATTGTGTGAATATTATAAGAATTAAAAAACATTGTAACTGTATGTAGCCATTTTTGCCAATCATCTTTATCAAATTCATTATTATTCGCACAATTCTCACTAATTAGTTTTTTGGATTTCTTTCTTATTTTTAGAACAGTCTGGACAGTCAGGTATCTTGACATCCTTATGCCCATAAACAAAACAGAATACCAAACTTCTGTCAGCAGTGCACTGTCTCAGACTATGTGTATCAGAGCGACAACGTGGACAGTAACGGTATTTTTGTTTGACAGTATCAACAGCATGTATATATTTATTATTAGTAGTTAAGTTTTTATTATTATTAAATTGATTTGAATAGTTTTTGTTTTTATTTGTATCATAGTTATCTGATTTATTATTTAAATTAAATGAATTATTGTGAGAAAAAATTTTATTTGTGAAACGATTGGAACTACCTGCGTATGCCAATTCAGGTGCCAAAGTATCCGAAGTTGATCTCGGAGGCTCCTTGAATTGAGACACTCGTGACTGAATACTTTCATAATTTCGACATAAAGTTTTAAGTTCATCAATTGTTTCTATCTTTGAAACCGAAGATAAAGCATTTGCATAGTTGGGACGTATGTTATGCAGAATTATCTCCAACTGATTAGCTTCTGATATTTTGCGTGATAATTTAGAAAAATATCCTGCCATTATGGATAAATAAATAACAATATTTTCTGATTCGCCTTGTGTGCGAGATCTGATTTCTGTAAGCAGACAATAATCGTAGTCAGATTGATCGAAATCACGCAGTAGGAGTAAAACTAAGTCGTTCCAGGTCGAAACTGAATCTTTTACGCTTCTATACCAGTGAATTGCGTCTCCAGTAAAAATTTCTAAAGTGTGTGATAAAATTTTTTCAAGTGAATCATTTTTGGATTGACAAAACTCCTCAACACGTTGAATAAATGAGCGCACACAGGTCCTGCCATCAAATTTTAATTTAGAATACCTACTAGTATTACCGTCGCAAGTAACTGTAATATTAATGGGCGAAGAAGAACTAGGAGAAGTCGTAGTAGTGCTAGTAGACATTGCGAGAGAGTCTAAAGCAGAGTCCTTGACCAAACTATATTTATTTTTCGTTGACTTATATACGCTAATGCATTGTTCGTAACTTTCTTTATATTTATCTTCGCAAGCTATGCGATTAAGTCGGTGGTATAAGTGATTTAGCACATTTTCAGCCCGAAGCAATATAGCTTTTTCAAGAGGAGAAGAATCTAAAGTGGTGTTAACTTTATCTAAAATGTCAACAATAGCCGATAAATCTTCCGAAACGTCAAAAGGACTAGTGAGTATGTCTTCAGAGGGGAACAGGGGACCGCACTTTGCTATTTGCTTACGTAACTCTTGCACAGTAGCGGCAGGAGTCTCACCTCTGATAGCAACCTCGTACTCAAGTTCTGATTTGTGAAGTGACATAAACTTAATAGGATAAGCCATTTTTTCAATGTGTTCAATAACGCAATTTAATGGTAAATGTTGAACAATCGTAACAAATAAAAAACAAGGCCAAAACCAATTAAAAACAGAGAAAACAGAGAAAAAAAGAGAAAGATAGAGTATAAAAAAACAACTAAACACTCCGTCTGTTACAATAAGTATAATTTAAAGGTAACGTTTTGGTTGTTTTTTTTTTGAAAAGAAGAGAAAGAGTTCTATTAAGCACTACTTTTTAATAAGCGCAACAAAAAATATAACGAAAGAAAAAAATCTCAAGAAAAATGTATAAAATGCAACTAATATGTACGACACCAAATTTATGTTGCTGACTGTACTTTTATTAGGTATTCGGTACAAAACTAAAATAACTTAAAACATAAAGTTAACTATAACAAACTACAAACATTAATATGAATACCATATTCAAACCGAAAATTAACCTAATAATAAAGTAGGTTCAAAATTTTATTGATACAATTTTTATGTTTTAATTGTATTACGCAAGCTTAAAGTGTATTAAATTAAAACGTTATTATGTACATATTAGTTGCTGTCAACCAAAATATGATAAAATAAAACGTTTCACAAAACTACAAAGCACACAAAACACCAACACCAATACTACCTTCACGGAAGACAAGAAAAATCACAACCCTGTTTGAATAACGTTGAAATAGTTAAAAAAAACACGTTAAGGCGAGGAATTTCCACGTGCAAGCCCATATGTTCCGCACTTCACACCGTTCATTTGTACATGACGTTAGCGCGGACGCGGCCACTGAACAGGCGCCAACATCATGTGCCGCACAGTAAAAATATAACAGTACAACAAGGACGTTTTATATCGTATGCAATATACTTTTTGCTAGGTTACAAATAAGTATTGATAATAAACTGAGGTAAGTACCTACAGTAACACAACCAATAAAGATACAGCTTTATGACTTCATTGCTATTTTTTATTGTATCTTTACTTGTATGTAAATATGGACACTTTTTAATTGTTACATTACATAGTATTTTTATTTGACAAACAACCACGTGATTTTTTTAATAACTTAAAAAATAACAAAGTTTAAAAAGCTTTTATTTGCTAGTGACGTCATTGTACTCGTCCACCATTATAATACCGATACAAACATATATTTTATAAGAAAGAGACGTAAAGCAATTATCAATAATTAAACTTTTTCAAGATTCATCATAATTAGACCGTTTCTTCACAATTTCAAAGGTTTTAAATGTTTCTATGATGTGTTATTAATAAAATGTAAATTCAAATTTTATGCATATTTCTTTTGTGCAGTATAGAATGCATCACTGGAATACAAGAAATGCTCGATTAGCTAGAAGTAGTATTTAAAACAAAAGCTAAGAATATGACTGACGCGGCGGCATATATAAAGCACTGTTAATTTTTTTTTGTTTGACTTCGACGGCTATTCGGTTTGATTTAGAAATAGTAGATTGTTACACCGAGCGCTAAGTGACTTATTAATGCCCGCGGATGTTTGGTGCACGAGCACTTTATCGAGGGCACTAATAACCCGAGGGCATTTATAGCTCACTTACGAGGTGTGTAATCTGCTTTTCCTTCAACTTATTAAAAAATAATAAAAAACTGAAGTTGACTGTAGAAAAACTTATTTATTTATGACAAAAAAATGCAAATTGTTCTTATTAAGAAACCAAACCTTATCTTGACGGTGGTGACGGAAGTGGAAAATCCACAAAAAAAAAAACTCACTGTCATGTACACCACAAAACCCTTATTTCTTGCCGTCAACATGAATGTGCACCAAAAAACACCACTTTCACTGCACAATATTCGCTCGAATACAATTTTTAATTTATTAAAATAAAAGCTAATCTTCGCCATTAAAGCCTCTCTTTTTTAAATAAAATTGGCTTTGTAGGGTCCTATCTAACTTGTTTTGCGCATGTGTATTTTTTGTGACATGTTATACAACCACTCAAATCTCTTTGGAAAAATGCCTACATTTTGTATGAATTGTATGAATATGAATTGTAATTTCTTTTTAAATTAGAAAAACAAACAACAAGGCAATTATGTTGAACGGGTCATTAATGAAATTTCATACCATACTACTGCTGTTTTCCAGGGTAGTAATGTATTACTTAGTGTTGCCTTTTCCGATGATTAGAGTAAAATTAATGAGTAGTTTGAAGAAAAATATTTTAATAGATATATGTAGGTATTTTAATACAGTACTGAATAAATAAGTACTATAACTTATTTCGCTTACTATTCGTCAATAAAAATATTTTAATACATATATATATGTAGGTATTTTAATACATTACTGAATAAATAAGTACTATAACTTATTTCGATTTGATTTGTAACCGACTTCACTGACTTCACGAAGTTATGAGGTAACACATACCTCATAGCTTCGTCATTTATTACCTGATTTTCAAAATTCTTTTTGTATTCAGAAAAGTATACCCCCGAAGTGGTTCCATGCCATCAAGTCAGGATCTAGTATTAGAATCCCAAGAAAATCGAGAGAATAGGCACGTCCAACGTCTTTCCTGTTTTTTTTCTGAAGCTATTCAGGTATTTGCGTCTGAAAGACATCATCTCAAGGATTCTTCCACTATGCTGAGCTTACGATGGATCCTTAACTTTAAGGAGTTAAGGAGTTAGTCTTTAGATATAAAAGGTACGTATTGACTCTTAGTTAGGTATATTCTTTCAAGTTGACTTAGAGAGCTATTATTAATTTCACGAAAAAAATAAAAATATTTTTTTACAAAAATACCGACACCACTTCAAAACAAAAACTACTTCAAAATAAAAATGTAATGTTGTGTGTTTTATTTTATTACTACTAAGTTGGCAAACAAGCAAACTGCCCACCTGATAGTAAGTGGTAACAGTCACCTATAATACATGTGGTTCCTGTGCGATTCGCAGTAAAACTGCAAGCCCCACAAGAACCACAGTGTACGTTGCCAACTTGTGATATCAGATGTTAAGTCACGGTACCCAGTAATTTCAGTGCCATATCTTACCCTTCACACCGGAACACAGCAATGCAAGCACTGCTGATTTGCGGTAGAAATAGGTAAGACGGAGGTATTTTTATCCTTGCCTTAGCAAGCATCAAAAACGATAGTATTTTTGTTTTTAATTATATCCCAATTTTTGTGACAGGTATCTCTGGCAGTTATGTCATCCATCATATTATTATTAGATGAATTCGAAACAAGCTCAAACCTGTTTTTGATGTGCTACCATCATCAACGCTGGCCAAGTGCGGGTTGGTCGACTTCACACACAACCTAAGAATTTCTTTACACGTGTGTGCAGCGGTCGGCGCGCCGGCGCGCTACTTAGTGGTAGGTATTTATAACGCTGCATTGCGTGAGTGACAGGGGCGTGCATGTACTAAACAAGATTATCAAGAAGAAAGCCACAAATCGCTATGAATATCAGGCAACCGTATAAGTCTCTAAGCAAACTGGTTTTAAAATATTAATTAATATTCTACCACCTTAGGCCTGTAAGAAAACTCTGGAAGTACTACACAGCTAGCGTTCTTTACCATGATGACTTTACATGTGACGACACGGTTAGCGCACAGAGTTCGAGTGATCGCCTACTACGCAACTGGTCGCGGGTTCGATTCCCAAATATTTTTAACCGACTTCAAAAAAGGAGGAGGTTATCAATTCGGTTGTATTTTTTATGTTTGTTACCTCATAACTCCGTCATTTTTAAACCGATGTCCAAAATTATTTTTGTATTCGATAGAGTATAGAGCAAGGGTGGTCTCATGGTCACCAAAGTCAGGATCTGATGATGGGATCCCATAGAAAATAGAGGAAAGCACTAAAAACACACTTCTTTCACTAAAAAGATTTCATTCACTGAAAAGTTAAAAATAAAAAATATTTTACAAAAAATTTAAAACGACTTCAAAAACACTGAAAGCTTAAAAATAATAAAAGAATAGCTACAGACAACATCACACTTCTATATTGAAGTCGGTGACAAATTTTAACACTTTCTAGGAGATTATCAATCCGCCGACTTCAATACAGAAATGTGATGTTGTCTGTACCTATTCTTATATTATTTTTAAGTTTTCAGTGTTTTTGAAGTCGGTTTTTATTTTTGTAAAATATTTTTTTGTAGTTACGGGACAAATATTATGTATGGAATACAGAAATATGTTCCGGTCTGGGCGTATGTGCATGTGATATGTAATATATTCTATGGTTGTAACTTTGATGACACGGTTAGCGCAGAGGTCGAATGATCGCCTACTGCGCAACGGGTCGCGGGTTCGATTCCCGTACGGGACAAATATTTTGTATGGCCTACAGAATTTTTTTCCGGTCTGGGCGTATGTACATGTGATGTTCTATGTTCGTAACTGCACCCACAACACAGGAGAAAATCTTAGTGTGGGGCGACGTTTTCAAAAAGAAAAAAACTGCACCTACGACACAGTTGAAAATCCTAGTGTGGGCCGACGTATTTATATAAAAACACTTTCATTACTGAGTGACTGACAGATTACGCACAGCCGTAATTAAAAGGCACAAAAAGCGGAAATTTGACATGTATGTTGGAAATTCGCCATCTAAGGGGGTAAAACTAAAAAATAATAGTTTGTATGGAACCTCTATGACATTTATGCGGGCGAAGCAGCGGGCAAAAGCAAATATTTTATAAAGTTTCACAAAATTCCGCTGATCAGATATTTTCTTTTAATACAATGAAGTGATCTTTACATAAATCGAACGGAAATTTATGTTAATTATTTTTTACTTTTTTATAATCAACTCACGCTTGACCATAAATGTTACGAAATTTAAAAGATTCCTAAAATACTGTTTTACTGTTCATAATCATATATAATACATAGGCTCGAATAAAACTCTATTATTTAGCTACATGTATAATGTGCTGTTGATTCTACCTTCTAAAGCTTTGATGCAAGGCGTTGTGAATAAAGGGGGTAACATTAAGTATTTAAAGGAATTCAGCAATAAAGTTTTATAGGAAACATTATTTTGAACCTATAAATCGTTGCATATTTACTTGAAGAAATTATCATACTGGTTTATTAACACTGCACTGTGCTATATGGCCGCGGCAATAAAATATAAACATTTGGGAAATAAATATTTACCACTTTTCTTTCAGCATTTTTTGTATGCATTTGATTTAACATTTCGTCTTTGACTTCTTTTATTAACGATTTTTACACATAAAACAACTTATAGAAAAAAAGAACGAAAAACATATTTTTTCACACATAAAATAATTTAGGAAGAAGGATTATAATAGTTTTCTCCTTAATAATACCTAATCCATTATTTACGCTATTCACCATATTACTACACTAATCTATAATAATAATGAAAGTTAACAAAATAAACGCAAACTGCAAAATTAAAATTCGATCGTAAAGAAACACGTAATATATTTTTTTGCGCCCGCGACACGAAGCGACATAACCATACCCTGAGACGACTTGGCGAGTACTGTGTTATATGGAGCGCGATTGCAACCAAGCGAAATTATAGAATTTTCGTCATTTTCCTAAATATTTTATATGACATCAAAAAATCTGTCTTCACAGTTCACTAGATAATAACGAACTACATGTTTTGGTATAACTTTTATACTGTTTTATGTATATTTCGATTTCAAATCGTGGTTTTAGTTTTTGATTTAGACCTATGTTTGGATTTTTTTTTCTAGCGAGTGAAATGGAGTAAATCGTGTTTCTGCTTTCACAGTTCACTAGATTATATCTTCAAGTTTAAGGTGTGTGAATTTCAAAATTGTGGGTTTTAATATTATCCAGATCTAGACGTTCTAAGATCGGCAAATTTGGGAAATCCTCGCCTTAAGGGCGCCAGTGCTACGTTGAAGGTTCTTTTAGTAATAAGAAAAAGAATACAACCTTCAAGCAGACAACAAATTTATTTTTAAACGAAAATCAGGGTCGCGAGTCTACTGCCGGCTGTGATACTTTCTTGTCTCCGCGAAGATAAAAAATAGTACTGCCCTGGGTAGTGGAGATGGAAGACGCAGCTGGTAACTAGATGGCGAGGCGGGTTTCTGCGGCAAGCAGTAAGGCTGGAACTATTGTCAGTGCCGGACACTCCCAGAACTCCAAGTGCAGAATGCAGCCCAAGCGTACAAGGCTCCGAGCGTTGAAGGTACTCCGAACGTAGAACCCGAAATCGGGAGTTATAAACACTGAATTTAATTATTACGGAATTAAAATACAATGTAATAATTTACGCAGACCACCACGTATGAAGACACCGCGAGATCGGTGAACGTGTGCCTTGCGTGAGTAGTGTCCTCTGTGTGAGACGAGGCGCAACTAGTTTTTAGCTACATTGCTTGTTGAAGCTTCGACTCCCGCGCATAGATTGTAGACGGCGCGCGGTGCGCAATGGAAAAGGAATTTTATAAAAACAAAAGACCGGCCGCATATACGTCCGTATTTTATTTTAATAATTATGTTTATTTATTAATAAGTACAATCTTTACAAATACAAACATTCACACTTATAACACTGTATCATTCATCCCATCGCTTTACTTTTATATATTTTGCATTTTACATTTTCTCACTGTGCGTTCAGCTGCGTAAGTACACGCTTTTTCTTGTTAAGGTTTCAGCTGAAAACCAGCGCTGTGGCTCTGTAGGTCACAGCATATGCTGAGCTGCGTCCTATTTTCGCATCACGCTACAGCGTAATAATAAATTATAATTATTATTTTCTACAAAATTATCTCTTTGTGTTTTACGCTTTTTATTGTATTCTTTACTTTTTTTTTAAATTTGTTCCACCTTTATGTTATGTTGTAATGTTTGTGAAAATAAATGTCTTGAGTCTGAGTCTGAGTCTGAGTCTACTAACGAGTATTTAATATGTTTTTTATACCCTGAAACAAAAGTTTGTAACGCTGCTACGTTACATTCTAATGTTATTTTTTAAATTATGGCACAACATAGAACTTCTAACCAAGTAAACACGATATGTAGGTACTCAAACTGAGACGTTGTCAGATACTAGTAAAAAATAAATAAGCGCATTATTGGCACGCAAAAATAAATATAAATGTCACAAAGGCTAATCATGATTTATTATATTGGGCTGAACAGCGAATGAATCGCATGGTTTCTCGGGAATGTAATATTTATCTAATCAACGAAAAACAAATAGCTTGTCGCAATAATGTAAATTAATGATAATAAATCAGAGGAAATCCCATCATTTCCTGCAGGAATATTGCCTGTAAATTTTTATTCGAAAGAATTGTCTTACGCAATTGTGCAGGTAGCGCCCCTACCTGCACAATTGCGTAAGACAATTCTTATTACGATTTCATGTTGAGATTTAGAAAACGGCGTTCTTTTAATCGGGAGAGCCGGGGTTCGTTCCTGTTGTCATGTGTGTTTCTCGTTTTTAGAATTTCATCTGTGAAGAAATTCAAAAGGTGTTGTATGTGAAGTCGAAAGCGTAACAAACAAACACGCTTTCGCATTTATAATATTGGTTAGATTACAGATAATGTCATACGCCGATGAAAATGTTCCAGACACATATACAATTATACAGCGATGATATACTTAATATATACCTACACAGATACATGTTATATAAGATAAGACACTTTTTAAATACACTACATGGCATCAAATAGTTATCATTACCAATACCATACCTTTTTCATGCCTTTACTACACGCATTGACACACCTATCTGTTTCTTCTTTAAGGTATACCTAATCTTGAGCGTAGCGAAAACCCTATATAATCAAGGAATGGTGTAATATCACTGATAGCAGCTGTCAAGAATCCGAATCAGAACCTGCCTGTTACTTAAGCAATTTGTTCGAAGGACAGTCGGAAATCACCCCATGGTCAACGAAGATTTTTCCTACGTCATAATTGTCATGATAACATAACACTTGTAACAATTTTTTTTACCGACGACGGAAATATCAATTTTATCGAAAAATATTTGAAAGTACTTTTAAAAATAAAACCAAATATACCATTATAGTACCATTGAGTTCTAGAATGGTTGTTATTACTCCTTTAATCGATCGAATACTCTATCGATTCTATCTATAATATATAAAGCTCACATAGATGTGGGCGTTTATCTATTGTTTTTTTTTATCTTTTGTATTTTTTAAATAACTTTCTTCTTAATTTATAAAACTAGCTAGTAATATGAAACCTTTCAAACCAATCAACTCGCTACATAACAGAGCATTCAATTATAGATACTTGCTAAAATCGATGTCAAATGTTACCTACTTTTATTCGTTTTGACATTATCTATGCATTCTTCACGTCAACATACGTCAATTGTCTACTCACACGCTTCCGCTTTGGTTGTTGTGTTTCTGACTTAGTTTTTAATTTCGAGATTTCTTGTTCTTTCTTTTTACTTGATTGCGAAAAAGATTCCCTTTCGCCCTGATATACCTATGGCACTCTTGCTGGATTAACACATGCCTACCTTCAAAGTAAAGCGTTACCTCAACTAAACTCAAAGTCTACTTAATTTTGATTTCATTTTATTCGATTTCTAAGCTTGTTCGTAGTCTATACTATACTACTTACATTATAAAGCTGAAGAGTTGTTTGTTTGAACGCGTTAATCTCATGAATTACCGGTTAAAATTGAAAAAAAAGGAAACTGGATAGCCTATTTATCGACGAAAGGTATAGGTTATTAATATCACGTTACGATCAAGTTGAATATTGCGCAAGCATTTGATATGGACATACAGTATAAGAATAATTATTTTCAATTATACAAAAAGTATTTTTTCACCGCTGTTGGTATTGGGGCAAACAATGAATGGACGCAGAACAATGTCCTTCAGAGAGTGATTATAGCTTTATAAATAAGGCCTGTATTAATAATGACGACAACAAGGCACAATCTAAAAGCAATTCACTCTTTTTTAGATGAACACTCATTCATCCATTCAGATTGTCAACAAAATCCCATTAATCCGCCTTTGTTTGTTCCAAATTCAAATCGAAAATCCAATTTTAGAATCGGTCACGGGAAACGTCAAAGCAAGTTTTCATAAAAAGAGTTCCTCACGTGGACCCGATCGCTCCACGGCTTTTCAGATGTCAGTGGACTCATCTGTACATTGGCTATTTCGACTCGCGAATCCGAGACGCAAATCGATCCACGTCACTCGTTTCGTCGAGTATCGAATAACTGCGCTTTGAAGAGGAGCGGAAATCCTTTTTGTATTCTTATTTCATTTCCTACATTTCCATTTCGAATAGCTGCTACGTAAATGACGAAAACAGATTCTGCTTCGTCAGCATCATCACAGCTAATATACGTCCCCACCGAGGGGCTCGAGCCTACCCAAAGTTAGGGTGTCTAGTCAACCACGCTGGCCCAGTGTGGATTGGTCGACTTCACATACACCTTTGAATTACTTCTCAGGTGTATGCAGGTTTCCTCACGATGTTTTCATTCACCGTAGGAGTGTCGGATAAACGTACATTTATGAAATTCGAAAAACGATTTAACCACTTTAGTATATGGCAGGATCGATCCCCGGACCTCCCGATTTGAAGGCCAGTGCCGAGTTCACAGCGCCACCGACGCTCATCTGTTTTTTCAATTG
Source organism: Schoenobius gigantellus (assembly GCA_963935595.1). NCBI lineage: Eukaryota > Metazoa > Arthropoda > Insecta > Lepidoptera > Crambidae > Schoenobius > Schoenobius gigantellus. The sequence goes on along the minus strand of OZ012555.1, from coordinate 3,434,877 downwards.
TAGATGGTGTGGATTCAACTTTTTTTTTTCATTCCTACTTTTATTTGCAGACATCTTGTGTATATTCAGAATGTATACACATACAAGGTCAAATATGTTTCCTTTAAATTAGAATGTTTTGCTTTGTTTTGACGTCAATAAGTGCCTGTAAAGGCCTATGTTGAATAAAGATTTTTGAATTTGAATTTGAATTCACTTGATGTGAGTGATGATAAGGTCGAAGATGGAAGCGCTTCACCTGGACTCTTTAACAACTTAAGAACTACATATACATAGTTTTGTACTGCAGAAGAGGGCTGTTCGGGCGATCTATGGGATGGGCTCCCGAGAGTCTTTAAGAGAAAAATTCAAAGGAATTGATATTATGACTGTATATTTACAATATATTTATGAAAACTTACTGTATGCACACAAGAATAAAGATATTAAATTCAGTAAAAATAGTGACTATATCATGCCCACGTATAGGCTCCATAAAATAAGCAACTCCTTTGCAGGTATACGAATGTACAACACGCTGCCATGTAACATGCATGACTTCAGTGCTTACCCGTGGTACTACCGTTGGTACTACTGGCAGTACCACGGGTACTTGTCAGTAAATAAATTTAAAATTTAAATTAAAGCTCAGTTATGCAAAAAGGCTTATTAGTTTTGTAATATTCACAATTTGTAAGACATTTGGCGATTTTAAAATAGTTTTGGCACATGAGTTTCTTGCCCGATTCTTCTCATGTTAGCCCCTACATTGGGAATCGGGTCGCTCTTGGCGATTACATGCGCGGCATCAACTCCGCGGATGTACTTGCCACTATACGGGTTATCTTGATTTTAGTAGAATATTTTTTATGTATCATTAATTTTGTAAAATTGACGATTGTAAGTGACCGCAAGGGCCTATTTTTATTTTTTTTATTTTTTTTATGTAAGGCCCGGCAAATGACCTCCTCCCTCCTGATGTTAAGCGGTGAAAGAGGCCCAAATGAGTTGACAGATAGAGTAGGGACGACATCCACTATCCTACTTGCCCGCCCCTTGCCGGCCTAAAAGATGCTTTTTCACACCTCTTTTGAAGGAACCCATGTTGTAGGATAAAGGAAACACGTGCGCAGGTAGAGAATTCCAAGTGTGGGATGAACGACAGAAGAAGGAATCTTGGAATTTCTTGGTACGGTGTGAAAAGGAAGATACAGTGTAAGGATGACTCCGAAGGCCCTTACGCGTGTTTCTGTTAAGGAATGGAGAGGGAGGGATAAGGTTAAAGAGCTCCTCAGAGCATTCCCCATGGAACATTCGGTAAAAGGCGCTAAGAGAGGCAATGTCACGACGAAGTTGTAGAGGCTCGAGGGTGTTAGTTGCCTCTACATCGCCAATTATTCGAATAGCGCGACGCTGCAATCTGTCCAGAGCATCGAGGAGGTACTGAGCGGAGCCGTCCCAAAGGTGCGAGCAATATTCCACGCAAGACCTAACCTGAGTTTTATACAACAGGCATAGTTGGTCCGGCGCAAAATACCTACGCACCTTGTTTAGGTCACCGAGTTTCCGTGAGGCAGCAGCCTATGAAATAATGTACTTTTGATTTTGATTTTAATATTATATCTAGTATTGTTTTATGGCGACAAACTTAGGTAAGGTGGTGGTAGCTGGCGAAACCAGCTCAGAAGCCCTGCCACAAACCAAACCGAGCAGAAAAACTTCTACGCTAAATTACAGTAAATTCTCATACACACAATATAAAAAACATATTTCCCTACACAAACAATTACAGTAAATTTCCAAGTAATATCTTCTATTAATAGTGAATTAGGTAAGTTAGTTTAGAGAGAAACGTTAAAACAAAGAAACCTGTTACGAGTCTCAATCTTTTTGTAAAAGGAGGGAGATTCTGTACCAGCGTCGTGTGCATGGGTACCTCCGTCTTACCTATTTCTGCCGCAAAGCAGCAGTGCTTGCATTGCTGTGTTCCGGTTTGAACGGTAAGATATGGCACTGAAATTACTGGGTACCATGGCTACATCTTAAGTCACAAGTTGGCAGCGTAGGTACACTGTGGTTCTTGTGGGGGTTGCAGTTTTGCTGCGAATCTCCAAGAACCACATGTATTATAGGTGACTGTTACTACTTACCATCAGGTGGGCAGTTTGCTTGTTTGCCAACTTAATTGCAATAAAAAACTCGATTCGCACGGGTAGGTATACTAAAAATTTTTTTGACATTAAAAGAAAACAATGTAATGTCGAAAATAAATTAAATTTTTTATCTTTTCCATATAATTTTTCAAACATTTTCTTTTACACAAACCCTATCCTGGCAATAACGACAACAACAAAAAGAATTAAGGACTTATCTACTTTATTGCAGTCGTTCTGAAGCTATGCGCGTACATACATTTCGGCGATTCATTTTTACTTCATGATCCGCACAGTACGCTCAGCGTTAAATTTTAAGGCATAATTTTGGGGAAAGCATCAGCTTGATTTTTAATTCACGTCCTAAGGGAGCGGCTCGTGGGTCTGCTACGGAAATTACCTGCGAAACTACGGTTGTTTATGTTTTAATTTCGTAGCCGTCAGCTACGAGCAACTGCTACGATACACTGCTATAGTTTTCTATGCTATGCCGTAGGCGAATATTTACATCACTATTCGTAATGATTTCATGAAAGATAATATTTTAAAATAAGAAGAGACAATAACAGAACAAAAAATTATTTAACTTCATCCTTCATTATTTTATATTTCTTTATGTATATAAGATACGTATGCTTTTATCTTAAGCGATATTCCACCATTATTACAATTTATTCACTTTTGTGTTCCGCAATTTGTATTGAAATAAAGAGTGCCTGAAATAAAATAGTAATAAAAATACCAGAGTATTTTTTGTAACTTGAGATTCCTTAATTCATACAGGTACGCTCCCATTTAAGCTATGCATTTATACTACGAAAACCACCACTATTACGAGCGACATAAGAACGGTCCAAAGGTCAAACAGTATAGCTTGATAAGGAGCTTACTGTACATCAAAGTAAATACTGGGCATCGGAAACAATCGTCAAACTTATCAAAGACAATTATTATCTCTCGTACAAACCAAAATGTTTACAGCTGTTTGGTAAGAGCAGGGAAAGACCCCACTGCCTAAATGTGTCTCGTCATCTTTGGAAACACGAAGTTAGCCATGCCCATTTTTTATGTTGAACTACTGTACATGTTTTACAATATCACCCTAATATACAGTATACCTATAGAATTATTATAACTCTATCTATATGCTCGTGAAACATTACTTACTTTTATTTTTTTAGGTTAGAATTTCTTTTTATACAAAGCTCACTCTTATCTTGATAGGGCAGCTCTTTTCTTCAGACGTACGAGTAATATACAAACACCGGCTGGGTTTGAGACTCCTTAACGACAATCACAAACAACGCCAACTTCGATCGTTATCCCAATGCAATCATGAGGAACAGTTTGATCTCCTTATCAAATTACAGCGACTAAGCTTACTATTCTGCTGATAACTCGACGTTACTGTCCCAAGAGCAAGGGCAAAGTACATTTGGTTTTATTGGTTTAGGTAGGCCAGTGCGTAGGTATATAATGTTTTTGGTAACTAATGTTAATGTTTAACATAAATCGTTGTTGCCTTTGTAAAATTATTGATGATTTTTTGAGGTTTGCATTTCAATAATGATTGACAAGCACTTGCTTACCTGCTGTCAAGTTCATTTGCATGAATAATGAAATGAAATGAATTTTTTACTGCTTAAGTTTTTGAATTTACGTAGTGGTCAATGAAATAATGAAATCAACAATAAAACATGATTGTTTCTCATCTGCGTGTTATCTAATCTGTGTCGACGCGTTGCTCTGCTCGTAAGGATGGCTTCAATTAATTATTCTTGAAGTGGAGGTAGAGGCACACCGTGTCCATTGCAACTATCCCAGGGGACTAATAAATGTTCAAGTAACCTTTAATGAAATTCCTTATCTTGGATCTTCAATTAGCTTCCATTATTTCAAGGTATATCTATTGTTTTCGAGAGAATTGAATTTACAAAAACAAATGAACAAAGACAAAGAAAAACAAAGAATTTTAAAATCCAGAGGCTTTCAATTTGTTCAACGTCAAAGGACATCATTCAGGCTTCATACAAATTTGGGCTAATTTTTTTTTAGCCGGCCAACAAAAAATAATTAAATTTTATCATAGGCATAATTATAATAAACATTTCGTATTATGACAGTAAAGCTCGAAACCTATTGGTTGAGATGATAATCGGTCTCAAAGTATTTATTTTATTACCTACGGCTTGCACCCGGCTTGCGGGGTGAGCTCGTGATTTCCAGGTAATCAGTTATTGTTAATGGTGTGCGAGCGAGAATACGTTACAAGTACATTTACCTGCCGAGAAGTGTGAGCAAGAGGCATAATAGGTATGCGAGCGAGAAGACGTTACAAGTACCTACATTTACCTGCCGAGTTGCAAGTGTGAGCAAGAGGCAAAATACACATACTTAGTCCTTTTCGTACTTTCGTTCGTTAGTTTTCCATGCAACTCTCGTTACATCGGACGGCTACTTTCACTGTTTTCGTGGTTTTTAACATTGATTTTGTTTTGTTTGTTGTTTTAATTATCGTTGAGTTTTTGTTTTTGTTATACTGTTTTTGTTAATCATGGCACATATGTTGTGTATTAACTGTCGTGAACCATGTGAAGGTCGAAGGACTTACACGTGGATTTCTCGGGAAGAACAGCACATCGACATAGCTCAGATTATTATGGAGGAGCTAATCGCGAGACAGGTATGTAATGCAACCTTTTTTACATTTAAGTCATAACTAGGTACCTACTCTGTGATAATAACAGATCGTCGATATGACATCATGATCAGGACTAGGTGTCGCGTTGAATTATTTTGCTGAAGTACCTACCTTCCTTCAATAAAGTAAAATGTATACTTAAGTTCTTTAGTTAGTACTATGAAAGGGTTTTTTTATAAAGTACATAGGCTTACATCAGTGATAGAAATGTAGACAAGAACCTTTGAAGGTATAGGGAAAGATTTTTATTATTATTATTATTTTTAAGTAAGATTTCTACTTACGAGTGTTTATTAGTATTTCATCGACTCTCTGTTACTGCCACGAATTAACTATTTGTTGTTCTTATTTATTTGTTAGTATTTTTATCGGCGCTCTGTACAGATCTTAAGTACCACTTCAATATGGTATAGTGCCCGTCTAAGTTATAGCCGGTTTAAATGTAGGCATTGACTCTTGCCTACACTCAAAACTATTTCAAAAGTTTTGAAATAGTTAGTTTTGTGTGAGTACGGGCACGAACATGTTATTATTTTTGTTAAGAAGTCCTTTGGGAAAGATTCGTTTGTATTTAACTTGTAGAAGGTGGGTTTACAAAAATTGTTTTTTTTTTTTCAGAACGAACCTACCGACGTCATTTGCCGACCTTGCTGGCAAAGAGCTGAGAGGACGTTTCATCGGCGTATACGCGAGGCGCGTCAAGATGATGACGTGTTGCCCGATGAGCCTATTCAGCAACAAAGCCGTAATCATCCAACAATGACCTTAGCAGGATTTGTACGTACTCCAAACTCAACAGTGCACTGCATTTTTGAGCATTGTCAAAATATTACCAGGCTTAGAATACCTAACGATATCATAATTCGTATGATTGGGCGGTACAATCTACTAATACCAGAAAATGCTCGCGTTTGCGAAGAACACTTAGCCCAGAACCTTTGATATACTCTACCTTTACAAGACAATCTCATAGAAGATTTTACTGCATCTGAAATAGTGAATGCTCTGACGATTATGAGAAATCATATTACAACAGACGTGTTAAACTTCGAGACATACGAAGTCATTAATACAAACGAGTTTCATACTTGGACGGGACTTACTCACGAACAGTTTTCCGATCTACTCGTAAACACATCCAGCCTAAATAATAATCGTCAAAAGAAGACAATACTGGCCGCTGTATTGGCAAAACTAAGAACAGGAGACTAATGCCAGACTTGCTTTAGTGTTTAGAACGAGCGAATCCCGTTTTCAACGAATGTTAGCTCTAGGTCGTGATGCATTGTTGCGTGATTTTGTTCCCTTGCATGTTGGGTTTGACCACATAAACAGGGAACAAGTGGCTCAAAGGAATTTATTAGTACCTGAAACTCTATTTGGCAATCCAGAAAGCCCTTTGCCACAAAGAAATGCTATAATAATAGTCGATGGTACATATATATACAACCAACCAACGACAAACATTAACCCCCAGTTTCTGAAAGGCTGATCAAAATATTGTTCAACTAACATCCATGTCATCTTAACAGCAGTGTTAAATCAATTTGAGTTTCCGAAACGTTGGTTAGACAAAATTTACTTATCTTTAATAATTTGATTTCTCGTGAGAAATATTTTTAGACACGGTCACATTGCTGAAATCCTATATTTTGTTTTATTTATATGTATTTTGAAAACCCAAAATGGGTCTTTCCTTAACAATTTTGAAATAAATTTGACAGCTGTGTCAACTAACACAGTGATAAGTTGATTTAGCTTTCAGCAACTCAATTCATAGTTAACATTAGATTGACAGCTTGTTAGTTAATTTTATCGCTGAACAGCCTTTCAGAAACTGGGTGATAGTCTTCACAAATATCGAAATCTGACCAAGCCGTTCTTGTTTGTTTGCTGTGACGGTCATATAATTGACGTAACGGGCCCGCACGCCGCTTCAACTTCCGATGCAACAATAATGAATGCAATTATTATCCTCATATATAATGAGGAGAGCATATTTCATTGGTTTTTCAGACCGGGTGACGTATTTATCTTAGATCGTGGCTTTAGAGACGCGGCCTATCCTTTACAATCACATGGATATACAGTACATATGCCAGAAACGAAAAATGCAAACGAAACGCAACTTACGACGGAACAAGCGAATAAATCCAGACTTGTGACTATATGCCGCTGGGTAGTAGAAATAATCAATGGACGATTCAAAAGAGATTTTCGCTTGTTAAGAATCATATGATGGAATATTTTAAAATCTGTGCAGCTTTATTAAATGCCTATCATGTGTTGATTGTGGACAATGTAAGGGCTCCAATGTATTTAGAAATAATACGGGAAAGGGTTAATGTACCGAATACATTGGCGGATCTGGTGAACAGATACAATTATAACCGAAGACGTGCTCCGTTTCGTTCAATTAACGTTGATGCGCTTGAGGTTCAATTCCCCACATTGACACAAGAAGATCTTATCCTTTTTGCACTTGGTGTATACCAAAAAAAGCAAGCTAGGAGTTACTATGCGGAGCATTTGCAGCCAAATGGTATGTTCATCGTTGAACTTGGCGACCAATTACCCACAGAACACATACGAGAGCTAGAAGGAACAGACCTTTACGTATTGCGCGGTAGAATCCAGTCCCGACATGTCCGTTCACGTTCGTATAACGTTTATATTGGCATAGATAGGGCTCTCGAAGGGCGACAGGCTATAAAACACTATTACTGTACATGTAACATTGGCCGAAGAACCATTGGCTGCTGCTCACACGTCATGTGCATTGTGTGGTACATGGGGTTTGCCAGGCACGAGCCAACGATACACATTCCCGCCGAAGGTTTAGAAGATATTATTGTAAGGCCAGGAGAGTTGTAAATATTGAATAAAAATATATGAAATGAAAATAATATGCATTATAATTAATAAAAAACCTGTACATAAACGCCTGCATGGAGAACTAACGAACGAAAGTACCTACGAAAAGGATTAAGTGGGTGTATTTTGCCTCTTGTTAACACTTGTAACTCGGCAGGTAAATGTACTTGCAACGTCCTCTCGCTCGCACACCATTAACAATAACTGTTTACCTGGAAATCACGAGCTCACCCCGCAAACCGTAGGTAATAAAATAAATACTTTGAGACTGATTATCATCTTAACCAATAGGTTTCGAGCTTTACTGTCATAATACAAAACGTTCATTATAATTATGCCTATGATAAAATTTAGTTATTTTTTGTTGGCCGGCTAAAAAAAAAATAGCCCAAAATGGGTGATGTCCTTTTGTGTAAAGAAGCTGTTTTGTATTGGGAAGAACATTCAAGGCCCTAATGTAGGTGAAACTTCAATACAAAAAAATATCTCAAAAACTGAAATGTTAAACAATGAAGAAATCATTAATTCATGCCTAATCATTATCATTGACTCAATTCATTACCCTGTCGTGGTGTAATTATGCCTCTTTCTTCCCCTCTCTCTATCATTATGTCCTCCGAGAACTGAGCTGGACCATCGATTTAGTAGCAACGTTTTGTCACTAGATCGATGGGCAATGGTTTGTATCAAAGTATCCTGCATAACACCACAAAATATATGAACAACATTAAATACTTCGCAAACACAATATCCTATTCTGTGCTCAAATATTCATAGACTAAAATATCTGTCCAGATGGGGTATCACAAGTACATCGATTTGTGGTTAGATGAACTAATGCATCAGACAGTCGGTGCTGACTGATTCATATTGCTTGCAGAGACCTGGAGTGTCCGAGAATGGGCGGCTGTCCGTGTGTACAGTAGACCGCAAGGCGAGCATAGTGTCGTCGATATGTCAGGACATTTCACCGACGAGGCCAAAGAACAGCATAAGCCCGGCACCATCACAGCACAGCTTCAACGATGAATGCCCCAAAGTCTTGAGAACAGAGTCAATGAGAGCTACCACAGGCACAGGACCTGGAGGTGAGTGTCAAAACAAGGTGTGAGATTCATGTGAGCTATTCCAAATATCTGCACCTATACATATACTCGTAATCGAATTGTCCACAAATGATTAGTGATCCACGTAAAAAATCTAAAATATTAGTCTCAAGTAACAAATCTAATGACCAGAATTTCTTGAGATTTACTTTTTAACCTTCTGTTCTATTTCAATACGAATTATTTCTTCTTATTAATAAAAGATGATAACTAAAGATATTATATTAAATATCATATAATGAATGTAAATAAATAAAAAAATATTAGCAACGTATTTATTACAAAATATTGCATTTATTAGCTGGCAATCACTTTAATTTATTATACATTTCCGCAGAAATTAGTAGGCGGGCATCCATGAAAGTAGATGGTCCAAAAACTGTGGCATTTGACGCTGGAAACATACCTACCAGTCCTGGAGACGGAGTTGGTAATGGTACTGTTGTTGCCGTCAAGCCCAAAAGTCGTAGCGGTTCCATTATAGGTGCTATTAGCCCCATCATGGGCACAGGTAAGTAGCGTGCTTATGATTGTTAATGAGATAATTACTATAGCAACCTATGAAAGTTTAAAGTTGAAAGATTAATTTGTTGGCGTGATCAAGAGTGATTGTTGAAAGTACCTATTAAAGATGCATATTCTCTAGACAATAAACTTTATTTACGATACGAATCACTCTTTTCAAATTTTAGAACTCCAAATGCATTTAAAGCCGCGTAGTCACGCCGGCCTTCTATTCTATAATTATAATAAATCGATATTGAACGTAGGTACCTACTGATAAAGCTTCATTTTAATTTTGCCATTTTAATTTGCTTTGTTCAGATGATCATTCTGAAGATTCTCTTCCTCCGCCGTCGACCCCTTCAGATTCGCTACAACCGTTCCCTTCATTTCTTAGAATGTTGAGTACAATATCCATGGAATCGATAAGTTAGTACAAATTTATTTAAGTACCCCTTACTGTGTCTGTAACTAATTGTAACGAAGTGTGATTTTCAGGTTCTTTAAACTTTGTCAAATCGTACGTTAGCATTATAGACTTCACTAGATTAATTGTTCCCAGGTTTTTACGAACTCCCTTTCTCGTTTGTTTGTAAATTGTTTGTTTCAAAACCTGGGGCGTAGTATGATGAGATTCACCTTACATTTTAAGCATGAATATGGGCCTCCCGGGTCATCACAGATTAAATTATTCTTGGGGCGTATAATAGTTGGTGAAATGACAATTAATATTTTTAGATATGTGTTCTTCAAGAATCATATCGTAGATATGCAACTAGATTCATCTTGTGTCACTTTAATTAAAGGTGTTCAACATTTTTTTACCCCTAGCATGTCTTAATCGTTTTTACTTTTCTGGAACGAAGCAATGAACTTGCATTTGATTCGTTATCCCACCAATAGATTCACTCTATATTCAGACACATTACATGAACACACTTATCAGGGTTATATACATATAAGGGTCTGGACACGCATGTATCAATAGCGTCAATTCATACGTAACGTATTCACGCATACGTTACGCAAGAATTTGACGTTGCAGTGAACGTTATCACTACCATTTTGATACACAGCAAAGCTAAATCAACGCGCGTAGCATCGTCGTGCGTCGCAGTGGAGCAGCGCCTTTATGCATAGCGAATTAATCGCAATTTTGTATATAAAAGGGAGCAAGGGGTTCACTTTTGGATGCCATTTATAAGAAAATAATTGGGATGTGGTCAACATTTCATCTGTATGCCAGACATTGAATAAAGAATATTGGACACGTATATTTTCTTTTTTACGTAGTCAAAAATGTGTGACGAAACATTGAGTGAATATCGCGTGACGTCACGCCTGTGTACATTTTGTAGCACGTTGTGACGTAGCGAACCCCACTTCCATAATAATTGAATCACTTTGCCTCAGTAGGTAGTTTTTTGTTATTTCGACAAAGCAAAAAATGCGTGTCTGACTTTTTTATTTTCCAACTGACGGATAAATTAGATTTTCATTATTCATATCCTCTCATCATCCCTATTCAGTATACACGTCTTAATGTTTTTCTCATAGACTTAAATGTTGTGACAGCAACACCTGGAGTGCCAACAAGGTCGCGTCCGTCGAGTAAAATGACCAAATACGTCGAATGTTGGGGAGCCGACAAACCTTTTGCCAACATCACTGACTCTACGCTTGCCAAGAATATCGGTATATCTGTAAGTGCTTCAAAATTAATTAAGGCACCTTAAGGCTCGCTTTTTAAATGTAAAATATAATGCCGTGGAAACATTGTTTTTTCATTATATAAACTTAAACGTTTCATGATTGATTTCAGAGCCTGGCAATGATAGAACAAAACTTGTTACCCCAAAGAACAACGTGCTGTGATTGCAGGTTAGTATGGATATTACAAAAGTTTTTTAGGTTATTATGTAAATCTCGACAAGAAGTTTTTAGCGTTCAGCTTAAATAGACAAGGCAGGCTGTATCTTTTATGTAAATAGTGAAATGTGTTTCCCGACAAACTTCATCGAATAACGCACAAGGAAAATTAAACTCGAATCCGATCTACAAACACGTTTCCCGTTAAAAGTAAACTAGTACCTACGTACTTAAGTATTTTGGAGAGTGCCGCTAGATCTTAATTGATTTCCAGATACTGAATGGAATAATTCTGTTTCAACTAAATTGTTTTAGGTAGAATCAGTTACACTTGAATTCAAATTGAATCCTCTCATTATTGACATTAAATCAATTTACTGAATTACAAAGTGTTGTATGGAGTATTAGGAAGTCGTCCTTAGCGCAAATATGTGTTGTATTGTATGTCTGTAGATGACAGATAATCTAAAGCGGATTTTAATAGCACAACGCACAGATGTCACAAATATATCGTTGTCGAACTTGGAGCAAAGGACGTGTAGCGTCTTTTCTGTTTTCAGAAATTAGTGTACTTACCTATAATTTTATTTGTGAAATCATTGATAAATCAATGTGTGAAATACTCTTATATCTTTCAGTGTTCCGCTGTACAAATTTTAAAATTCAGTAACTATAGTTAATATACGTTGATTGTAAAGTAACGATTTGGCTGCAGAATGTAACGTTTATACAAAAGCCTCGTAATTAATAAAGATTAAAAAATACTCTTAAATAGCCATTTTATAAATAGGTGATACTTATTTCTGAAAAATATTGATGTGGATGAAATCTTTAATAAAACAAAAACTATTCGATGAATCTATTTACTTTATAATAGGGTTTTACAGAATTTTAAAATTAATCGTAAATAGATTTTGTGATTCTAATGAAAGTTTGAGTCTACTCAGCTAAATCCAGTGTGCTACAGATTTTGAAGGCTTATAGCTAAACGAGTAGGCAACGTATTCGCCCTGTCACCTGTTTAGCGATTGACCTTATTCGCACTACTTATATAAAACTACTAGCTGTTCGTCCGCGTAGTATTCTGTTCCTAGCTGATATGTATTAATTATATTCTATCTCTCTTCCAATTTTTAGGTACATACCTACAAAAAGTCTATATGGGACTACATTTAAACTTGCGAGAGCCTTTAGTTTAGCCCTGTCACAAAATTCTTTCTTAGCTAATGTCTCCTACTCATAAACTTGCGAGAATGCTTAGACCTCTTTAATCCAACCCGACGCAAAATCCGTTCTTGGCGAACGTTTTCTAATTATTAACTACCTCCCTGCCCAATTTCAAGTTTGTAGCAAACAAATTAAGGACTTTGATACAAACTTACGTAAGCCCATAGACTCCTTAATCCGGCCCTGTAGCAAAATCCATTCTTAGTGCACGTCTACTCACTATAAACTACCGCCCTACCAAATTTCATTTTTGTACGTCAAGCGGTTTTCGATATTTCGTTAAGGGTATGTATCCATCAAAAGTAGAGATTCTGTAGGAAAAATATTAGGGCTAACAAACCTACTTTTTTTTCTCATACAAACTGAATAAATTGTGATTGAGTGATTGTGTGGGAGATTCTATTTTATTAATGGGAGATACCAAGATAAAATATACATAAGTTTGGCAACTCAGATCGATCAACCCGTGTGCACGATTATCAAATAAATGTAATATAATTCCCCTGTCAGTTGTTTATTTGAAAGGTTGATTTTAAAATAATGTCATCGAATTTATTTGTAGGTACTTACTGTACATAAACACGAACCCTAAATAGGTAAATATTTTTTTTTATTCTCAATTTTTTCCAACTAATTGTCATTTCGTCAAGAAACTATTTATTATAGTGATGTACCTAGATGTACCGTACATCTACATCAGTATAGAAAACAGGTAATTTAGTTGAATCAATAGGCACCCGAGTAGTATTAGCCCAGGGCCCCACAAATTCGCGATCCGCCCCTGTGAAGAAGGACACAACAGCTGTTCGATGGACACATCTGGTCTTATTACAAAACTTGGTCTAAAGTTAGTAATGGTTTAAACCTAGTGCGCTTTCACTTTATATATTTATACATAGTATAGAGACAGCGTCAGGCTTAAACCAGGGACCAAGTATAGACCATGTTTTGTAATAAGACGGAACTAGTCTAGTCAATTATGAACTAGGTGTTGCCCGCGACTTTGTCTGCATGTTATTCAGTTACATCGTGCGTTCCTTCGTCAACTCATCAAAATTTGGGATAAAATATAGCTAAGTATTTCTTAACTGCTTAAGCTAACTCGTGATAGGCGTCGTAACGCGTGATGTGTAACAGCTAAGCAGACAGAGTTACTTTCACGTTTATAGTATTAAAATAAAGTAGAGATTTAGGAGTTGGCATATTATTTACATATTTAAAATAAACTTTCGAGATTTACTTGCGAAATGAATGTGTTTTACTTGACGTTTCGAACTCTGACATACATTACAGAAATCATGATATGTAATTATGTAGGATGACGATATTAAAAACGCATAATGATTACGCATTACCATCATCAGCAACAATGCGCCCACTCTCACAACGCTGGCCCAGTGCGGCTCAGAGTAGAATTTGACAGAACTCCTTTTCATGGAAAGCTCAAACCTCGACCTTTTCGACCTTTTAAACCTTTTTTACAACTTAGCTAGTTGTAAAAAAGAGAGGTCCCATTTTAACTCTCCCATTTCAAAGTTCCAAATCTTCACCTGCCACTGGTCTGGTCACAGCAACAACGCCGAAGGCATGAACCCGCTGACGCTGTGGTTCAAGAGCGAGTCCCAGGAGGCGCAGTACCGCGCGCAGCCCGACGTGCAGTTCAAGTACAACGTAGCGTGCGCAACTGCACTCTTCGTGCTGCTAGCATTCATTCAGCTCCTCACAGTCCAGAGGTGGGTGAGGCATGAACTGGCAAGAACCGGTTAGTGGATTCATTTTGAGGTGACGCAGTTCCAAGTACGCTGTTGCTCGCTTGGATTCGCCTCCTCACAGCCCGAAGGTTAGTGAGGCAAGAACTGGTATGAACCGGTTAGTGGAATCACTTCAATCAGACGCAGTTCCAAGTGCATTGTTGCTCGCTTGCATTCGTCTTCTCAGTCCAAAGGATAGTCAGGAAAGAACTGGTGTGAATCGGTTGATAATCGCTAAAGACCTCTATGACTCCACTGTTATGTTCTATGATCGATACTAGGGCTTTAATAGCGATTACAAGCCAAGTGAATTTGAATAAACTTTATGTTTGATACTAACGCTGTCAGCATACTCTAACTATGTCAAATTTTAATAAAGAGAAAAAAGATTATTGGTCCGCCAAAAACAAACTAAAAAAGTATGCTAATTATAATAATTATAATGTACTGTATAATATCAGTCTGCGGGAGGGCCAGGACTCTGTAACACAGGGATTCCTAGTACAGGTTCTGCTCTCTCACGATGGCTAGCAGTTTTTTAATGTGATAAGACAAGATTTAGATTACATTGTAAACTACCATTAGCCATTGTGAAGGAAATAAATGAGATTTTTATTTTTATTTATTTTATACTTGTCCTGCCTGGTACGTGGTTTTTTTTCAATACAACAAAGTTGACAAACAAAAGTTGCACCAGATGGTAAGTGATAACGGTTGCCTGTAGTATATGTGGTTGCTGTGAGAATTGCAAATACAATCTCTATAAGGTCCTATGTACGTTGCCAACTTGTGACAAAGGATGTTCACAGGTGCCCAGTAATTTTACTGCCTGTCTTAACCCTTCAAACCGAAACGCAGCGCCCACTGTGAAGAGCTCATTCGGGATCAGGAAGGCCAACCTAACCCTCACTATTTTTTAAACAGCAAAGTTAGCAAACACGAAGAATACCCACCTAATGGTAAGTGGCTCACAGGAGACATGTGTACTATAAGGCTATAGTGCACGTGGCTCCTGGTGAGACTTGCAAAACTACAGCCCTTACAAGGACGCCAATGTGCGTTGCGGACCTGTGACATTAGATGTTATGGCACAGTACCCTGCGATTTCCGGAACTTCTAACCGGAACACAGGCAAGCATTACTGCATGGCGTCAAAAATAGGTAAAATAGACGTACCTAGACGACTCTGCTACAGTCTCCCTGTGGTAAAACTAGACAAGTTTATCTTTTAGTTGTAAAAAAAATGTGTGGTTGTTCAGACAAGCAGAAAAAAATCAGCTGTTCCATACAAATATTCAACATTCACTGAACATAAATATATGGAACAGCTGATTTTTTTTTGCGATTTCAAAGTTGGTGCCATAGTGAAAGTTGTTCAGTTTACTTGTCTGAACAAGCACACAAAATTTTTTTCATAACTAAAAAATTACCTTGTATAACATTCTACTCATCACTATGTTTCAGGAGCATAGTTCTGTACGCGTCATTCGGACCGACTCTGTTCACGCTGCTCGTGTTCGTGTACCTGTCTTGGTACGACGGAGACGTGTTCAAGAGAGGCATGCGCCCGCTCACCGACGTGCCGCCCCTGTCGGACGACCTATACGCTGATAATTGTACCAAGCCTGGGCAGGTTGGTTTAACCCCTTTTTGTGTATGTTGTTGCGTACTGTACCTGTCGAGAAAGGACAAAAGCTACTGTTTGTCCTGAATTCTAAGGAGTTCCCTGGGTAATAAACTACAGTTTTTCCTGGATTTTAAGGAGTTCCCTGGGTAATAAGCTACTGTTTGTCCTGATTCTTAAGAGTTCCCTGGATAATAAGCCTCCGGCTTTTCTGAATTCTATTGAGTTCCCTGGGTAATAAGCTACTGTTTGCCCTGAATTTTATGAGGTGCCCTGGGTAACATGTGTTGTAAGTGAACTTACCTTACGATATAACTGAATTTCATACAGGCGAAGCTGAAGGCAACTGCGAGTTATTTTTTTTATTTGTTCTTAACTAGCTTCTGTCCGTGACTTCTTTCACGTGCAATTAGTAATTTGGGTAGGTTATGTTTTATCCACTCAAGGAGTGGGAACCGTGTGGAAACAAACGCCTAAAAGGCAGACCACAACTGCTCTGAAAAGACTACGTGAAGAGGGCTGTAGCTTCAAACTGGATGCAAAAAGTGTAATGCCGGAAAAATAGAAGATGCTGATGGAGACCACTAAATCATTCGAGACAGGCTTAAGAAAAAGAGCTTATGTATCCAGACCAATTCAGCGGTTATTGATTCCCGAAACACCCCCCCCCCCCTTATACCCTTAAAGGATAATTTCTGCAATAAGTCAACAATGTGCTCTCCCAGAAAGGCAGAGGGCCCAGCCAGGCAGAGGTCTACAGACGGCTACGGCTACACAGCATTATTGACAATACTAGCTGCATGTGCCCGCGAACTAAGAAAAAACTGTAAATCTACTTTCCCGCGAGAAGTACTTACTTTTCCGGGATAATAAGTAGCCTATATGTTAATCCCTATCGTAATCTGTCTACCTACAAAATTTCATCCAAATCCATTCAGTAGTTTTTGTGTGAAAGAGTAACAAACATCCAAACAAACTAACTTTTCCAAACAATTTACAGCCTATAGCCTTC
Source organism: Schoenobius gigantellus (assembly GCA_963935595.1). NCBI lineage: Eukaryota > Metazoa > Arthropoda > Insecta > Lepidoptera > Crambidae > Schoenobius > Schoenobius gigantellus. The sequence continues at coordinate 3,418,077 of OZ012555.1, read as the reverse complement.
TTTTACAAATTGGCTATCTATCACTTAAATATTTTTCAATTCGAACAAGTAGTTCCTAAGATGAGCGCATTCAAACAAACAAATAGGTAAACTCTTCAGTTTTAATATTAGTATAGATTCGTAACAACCAAATCATCTATGCCATTTCAGGTAGTCTCGAACAACCGCTTCATCAGGCTGAGCATCTTCCTGATCTCGGTGATTTTAATAGGCGCTTGCGCAGTCATCAACTTGGTAAGTTACACAGAATTATGAATGAATGTATGAATTTTAGCATGAGAAGTTGTGTCGGGGATTTTAACCCATCAGGTATAATTATAATTTGAAATTTAATAAAACTTCAATGTGCTTAGACACGTTAGCCTTTAATCAGGGTAGAATCAAGAATTAGCGATCACAGTCGCGAGTTAGGTGTATAAAAAATCCTGACAGTGCGGTACTAATTAAATGTTGCGTAGACGCGTTGCTGTTATAAAATCTCAGGAACTTTATGCAAATAACGAGTGCTTTTTCGTCTTCAACATACCCCCGGCCGTTGAAAGCTTGCCTGTCAACAAATATCTGCATCGTCCAAAAGGGGACATATTTTTGAGAAGGCACGCCGAATAACACCGGATGCGGTCTTAATGTCAGCAACTCTACTAATGCCGTCCAGTCCAGGATGCAGTGCAATAACACGCCCCAATCTCCACTTTAATGGGGGAAGGCCGTCCTCCTTGATGACAACAAGACTATTTAGGTGCAGTGAATCCGTTTTAGTCTTCCACTTTACGCGCTGTTGTAGTTCGGAGACATACTCCTTGCTCCATCTGGACCAAAAATGCTGACGGGCCTGCTCGATCCTTTGGTGCCGGGTTAAGCGACTGGTAGAAAAGTCACGCAGATCTTTAACTGGCAATGACGTAAAGGGTCTTCCAATCAGGATATGACCTGGAGTAAGCGCTGTGAGATCTTCTGAGTTTGATGACAACGGTGTAAGCGGGCGAGAGTTCAAAAGACCTTCTATTTCTATCAAAACAGTGTTAAGCTCTTCGTAGGTAAAGTTACAATTTCCCAACACTCTTACAAGATGGTATTTTGTAGATTTTACACCTGCCTCCCAAAGGCCACCGAAATGCGGAGCATATGCAGGAATAAAATGGAACTCTAAGCCATCGTTAGCCGCAAGCTCAGAAATGGAATTGCAATTATTTTTTAAAAATTTGGATAATTCATTGTAGGCCCCCACAAATGATGTCCCGTTGTCAGAATAAATATTTTGGGGTTTTCCCCTACGTGACATGAACCTACGCAGTGCCTGTAAATAATTGCTGCTGGTCAAGTCACTCACTAATTCCAAATGTACTGATTTGGTAGTAAAACACACAAAAATGACGATATATACCTTCACCACTCTAGATCCACGACCTTGACGAGAAACGGACGATATTGGTCCGGCATAATCCACGCCTACGTTATGAAAGGGGAATAAGGCGGGAGAAAGGCGATCAGAAGGGAGATTTCCCATCTGTGGGGAGACTGTGCTCCCTTTCATTCGTTTACATAGGACACACTGCCGGTAACATACCTTGGCCAAATTGCGACCACCAATCGGCCAATAGGTCTCTCGTATTGTAGAAAGTAATAGCTGTGGCCCAGCGTGTAACAACCTTTTGTGTTCGTGACGGAATAATAATTTTGTAAATGGATGAGTGGACTGTAATATTATAGGATGTTTTTTGTCAAAACCATAAAATGAATTTATTAAACGACCACCAACACGCATTATTTTCTCATCGTCCAAAAAAGCATCTAATTTTAAAAGAGGACTCTTACGGGGTAAAGGTTTATTAAAATAAAGCAAATCGTACTCCGGAAAGGATTCCCTTTGCGATTCAATTGTAATATAGTTTAGAGACCATTGCAATTCCTCAGTAGTTAAATATTTATAATTGCTAGGAAGCTTTTTGATAGAATGGATAAAACGAAACATGTAAGCTACAGCTCGCTGTAGGCGCTTAATATTTGAAAATCTATTAAAATCTATTAATTTCTCGCTACAAAACGAATCTCTTGTACATGTCAAAAGTGATACTTCATTTTTCACTTCAGGTAAAATTTGTACAGAACCTGGAGAGGTTGGCCACATATCACTATTTTTCTGTAAAAAGGCTGGGCCAGACCACCACAAGTCCAAAGACTGCATTAACTCGCAGTCAACGCCACGTGACAATAAATCAGCTGGGTTGACAGGAGTCGGAACATGTCTCCAAGTGCATTCATTGGAGTTATCTAAAATATCAACGACACGATTGCGAACAAAAGTTGATAATTTGTGTGGTTGAATCTTCAACCAACCAAGCACAATCATTGAATCACTCCAAAAGTTCACATTATCAAACTGGCAACGAACTGATGATATGATTTTCTTGTATAAACGTGCTGCTGTTAAAGCGGCACACAGTTCTAGCCTCGGTATGGTTAGTGGTTTTAAAGGTGCAACTCGGCTTTTCGCCATTAATAAATGTACGGAGACGTTTTTTGTTTATCTACGCTGCGGATGTATGCACAGGCTCCGTAGGCCTTTTCAGAAGCGTCACAAAATATGTGCAGTTCAATTGATGTGTATAAATTACAAACAACATGACGAGGAATTTGTAGATTATTGATACTAGGCAGTTTGTTCAAAATATTTAGCCAAGCGCTATATATATCAAGGGGTAACTGTTCATCCCAAGTCAATTTCAGCAGCCACAACTGTTGCAACATTATTTTCATTAAAATAACACAAGGTGTCAACAATCCTAAAGGGTCAAATATGCGGGCTATAACTGCTAGCATATCACGCTTCGTATTACCAAGCTTAGCTGGTACGGTAATACGAAATAATAAAACATCGGAATACGTATTCCAATTGAGTCCGAGTGTCTTATTTGTGTCATTTGTACCGATATCCAAATCGATATGGGATTGAGTAGAAGTGTCGGTCACCAAGGAAGATTCATTAGACTTCCATTTCCTCAATGGCATACCGGCTGAAGCTAGGGCTTTTGTGACTTCCTCGCGTAAGAAACACGCATCCGAGTACGAATCGATTCCGGTCAGCAGATCATCAACATAAAAGTCATGTAAAATGACATCTGCGACTAAAGTATTGCTACATTCAAGTCCGATTTGCTTTAGGCAGCGAGTGGCAAGAAAAGGTGCACTAGCCGTACCATAGGTGACGGTATTTAATTGATATGTCTTCACCTCACTAGACATATTATCGCGCCAAAGTATTTGTTGCAAATATCGGTCTGATTCATGCATTGACACCTGCCTATACATTTTCTCCACATCTGCAGAGAGAACATATCTGTGTAATCTAAATCTAACAAGAATGGACAGCAAATCGTCCTGAACCGTAGGCCCTACCATCTGTATATTATTTAAAGACAACCCGGAAGTAGTAGTGGCGCTTGCATTAAAAACAACCCGTAGTTTAGTAGTTGAACTACTTTCACGTAAAATACCGTGATGTGGTATAAAATAACACTTATTAACATCATCGACACTTTTACATTCAGACATATGACTCAAGGTGATATACTCACGCATGAAGTCATTATACATTTTACTAAATGAAGGGTGATTCTTATTTCTGCGCTCAAGAGCCAGAAGACAGCGCCTAGCTCGCTGTAATGAATCACCTAACACCTCAGGCGACTCCTTGAGTGGTATACGTACACAAAAACGTCCATCAGGCAGTCGAGTGGTGTTTGCAACAAAATGTTTTTCACATAATATTTCTTCTTCTGAATAATTGGATGACTGATGGCCAATTTCTTCTAATTGCCAAAACCGCGCTAATTGGGTTTGAGTGTCATCACAATTATGGCATTGTGTCGAATGCTGAAGATTTGAATTAATGTAATTACACTTTATAGGAATGGATGGGTTTGATATAAATCCACTTATTATCGGGCCACAGACCAACCACCCAAGTTTAGTTGAGCATAGTGTGGGGTTCCCATCCCCTAATTTTATTTTGTCCGATTCTAACAAATCCCAGAAAAGGTCAGCTCCAATAATAACATCAATATCTGCGGGCATATAAAAATAAGGATCTGCCAGTGATATGTCGGTGGGAATTTGTAGCTTGCATAAATCTATTTGCTTAGCGGGAACATTATTAGTTAAAATTGGTAAAACGAAACATTGCACATTATTTGTGTAGCTATTACTTAGCGACTTGACGTTAATACGACACATTTTATTTATTGTTGATGTATAGTTATTTATGCCTTGTACAGTTTTATTTATATTTATGCTGGCTAAATTGAGCTTTTTAAATAATTTTTCAGACATAAAACTCGATGAACTCCCAGAATCTAACAGTGCGCGTGCTACGTATTCGTTATTGAATGCATCGCAAACTTTTATTAAGGCAGTCGAAAGAAGAACGTCACCTGCGTTAGACGCATGCGCGTGCGCAAATACATTCGCCGACAGCACTATGTGGCTGTCTCTGTTACTCTCGACCTTGACCGTGGTGTCGGTAGTGCGATCAGCTGATTCAATTCCAACGTTAGGTGCATTCGACTTATGAATAAGCGTGTGGTGTTTACGTCTGCATATTTTGCAGCCTGCTTTCTTACAATGATTGGAATAATGTCCAGTATGAAAACAATTATAACAAACTTTGTAACTGGGAAGCAACAATAGTCGTTCGTCTACGCTTATTGCTAAGAATTGTGGACAAGTATTAAGGTAATGCTCACCTTTGCATTTAGGGCAGGAAATTAAAGTTGAATTATTTTTTTGCAAGGATACCATAGCCTTAATTTTAGTTTTAACTTTTGAATCCGTGTGGTGTGAATGACTACTACTAGGATTACTGTTGTTGTGTGACAGCTCTAAGGTCTCCAATAAATCGGCGCGATTTCGTAAGAACTCGATAAATTGATCGAATGAAATCGACTTTGACTTATCAAAGCGACCTTTGCACTCTTCCCACTCTCTGTAAGTCTTTTTTTTTTTTTTTTTTTTTTTTTTTTTTTTTTTTTTTATGGATGGCCCGGCAAATGACCTCCTCCCGCCTGATGTTAAGCGGTGAAAGAGGCCCAAATGAGTTGACAGATAGAGTAGGGACGACATCCACTCTCCTACCTGCCCGCCCCTTGCCGGCCCAAAAGATGCTTTTTCACGCCTCTTTTGAAGGAACCCATGTTGTAGGATGGAGGAAACACGTGCGCAGGTAGAGAATTCCAAGTGTGGGATGAACGACAGAAGAAGGAATCTTGGAATTTCTTGGTACGGTGTGAAAAGGAGGACACAGTGTACGGATGACTCCGAAGGCCCTTACGCGTGTTTCTGTTAAGGAATGGAGAGGGAGGGATAAGGTTAAAGAGCTCCTCAGAGCATTCCCCATGGAACATTCGGTAAAAGGCGCTAAGAGAGGCGATGTCACGACGAAGTTGTAGAGGCTCGAGGGTGTTAGTTGCCTCTACATCGCCAATTATGCGAATAGCGCGACGCTGCAATCTGTCCAGAGCATCGAGGAGGTACTGAGCGGAGCCGTCCCAAAGGTGCGAGCAATATTCCACGCAAGACCTAACCTGAGTTTTATACAACAAGCATAGTTGGTCCGGCGCAAAATACCTACGCACCTTGTTCAGGACACCGAGTTTCCGTGAGGCAGTAGTTATGACGGATTCGATGTAGTCTCTGGGGTTCAGATCGCAGCGAATGTTCATTCCGAGCAAGGTGATGTTGCTCTGTGTGTGAAGGGTTGTGCCCTGAAGAGAAGGAAGGGGGAGGAAAGGTGACCTTTTCGCCGAGAACACGCACACCTGTGTTTTCTTAGCATTGAACTCAACAAGATTGTTGGAGCCCCATTCGGAGACGAGGTCCAGCGTCCTGTTGAGCTCAATGATAAGATTCTGCCTTTCCCTACCAATATCACCACGAGCAGCCCCCGAGGCTCCGTGATATCCCCCATGCACTGTACTGTCGTCTGCATAGCAATGTATAGCTCCCAAGGAAAGCATATCATTGATATGCAGAAGAAACAATGTGGGGGATAGAACGGAGCCTTGCGGAACACCAGCGTTCACTGCCACGAACCGCGAAGCGCAGCCGTCAACGACAACGCGAATTCTACGCTCGTGGAGGAAGCTGGCAATCCACGTACAGAACTGCGCGGGTAATCCGTATGCCGGAAGCTTGGAAAGAAGAGCCTTGTGCCAGACTCTATCAAAAGCTTTGGCGATGTCGAGACTAATAGCCACCGATTCGCCGCGCTTATCGATAGATTCACCCCATTTGTGCAAAAGGAACGCTAGAAGGTCACCTGTTGACCGTTTAGGACGAAACCCATACTGTCGGTCATTAAGTAACGAGTGACCTTCCAGGTAACGGATCAGCTGTGTATTAAGGATCCTCTCCATGATTTTACACAAAATGGAAGTGACGGCTATAGGACGATAGTTAGCCGGATCAGAACGATCTCCCTTTTTGGGAACCGGCTGGACATTGGCCTCTTTCCAAGATTTCGGCACACAACCAGCAGAGAACGACAGACGGTATAGACGCGTAAGGACCGGAGTCAACTCCGCTGCACACTTCTTAAGAACAATCGCAGGAATGCCGTCTGGTCCACTTGCTTTTCGAGTATCGATCGACTGGAGCTCCGCCCGCACATCACGCTGTCTGATACGAATATCGGGCATGGTGCTGCCACAATGGGACAGTTTCGGAGGTTGTGTACCACAGTCATCGACACGGGAATGAGCCGCAAAGACTTTTGCCAGGAGGTCGGCTTTCTCCTGCGGCTGATGAGCAAGTGAGCCATCGGCAAGTCTCAGCGGTGGCAGCGAGGGTTGGCAGAAGTTTGATTGCACAGCTTTGGCCAGGCGCCAAAAAGAACGGCTACCCGTAGGGTGCGATAGCAGTTCCTGGCCCACTTGTGCAATGCGCTGAGCATCCGCTCTAATGTAAGCCCTCTTACATAACTTGGTGGCATTATTGTAGGCTGTTTTCAGTAGGCTTGTATTGGGATCCTTAGATGCTCGGCCTCTGATCCAAGCGCGGTAAGCCAGCTGTTTGTTTTCAACAGCAGAGGCGCACTCGCGATTGAACCAGAGGTTACGTCTGCCTCTACTGACGAGATTGGAATGCGGAATATAATATTCCATTCCTAGTATGATCTCGTCAGCAACAGAGGTAGCGCAGGAGTCCGGATCCATCCTATTGAAACAGCGCTGCCACCAAGGAACAGATGCGTAATAATCCCGCATACCGTCCCAATCTGCTGACGCATAGTGCCACAGACGGCGTGCTGCAACCACAGGCGACGGTCGTGACGCCTGAGGCACTGAGACGGATACCAGGCAGTGATCCGAAGATCCTAGTGGAGCTCGAACCACCACCTGATATCCGTCAGGGCGATTTGTCAACAGAAGGTCCAATAAAGAGGGCGCTTGACCGATAATATCTGGTACCCTGGTGTTCTGGGTGACCAATTGTGTCAGGTCGTGCGTGAGAGCGAATGCGTGGGCAGTCCTACCCGCATGGTCAGTTTTAGAGGAACTTAACCACAACTCGTGGTGAGCATTGAAGTCCCCTAAAAACACCAGCTCGGCGGAAGGAAATCGCTCCTGCGCGTCATCTGCCACCCGACTTAGATGTTCAAAAAGTCGAGTTGTCTCCAAGTCACCACGATGGGAACGGTAGACGCAGACGTAGACACGGCAATGAGTGCCAAAATCGACGTGTACCGCAAGGATGGAAAAGGAAGGTTCCTCCAAACAGCGCAGGCGACGACAGCAAACGTCCGCCCGGACGAACAAGCAAACACCAGCCTTCGCCTTGAAGGACTCCTCAAGAGCGTAGCCGGGGTAATTAAGGTAGCCTGTATCGGCCGGGCAGATAATTTGCGTCTCCGTCAAAAACAGCATTGCTGGACGGGCTGTCTCGAGATGGTGGTGGACAGCTAAGAGGTTAGAATGGAGCCCGCGGATGTTAGCGAGCCCCACCTCGAATAATGGTGTTTTGGTGGGATAATGCACCGCTGTACGACCAGTCTTAATATTTTGCGCTGCCATAATTATTGGAGTGAGAGGCGTGAAACTGAGGTGTCCTTGCTGCGCTTCGCATAGTTAATGTGTGTAGGCCTGTTTCGCCAGGGAACAGCCGACAGCTGATTTGCGCTGACCCTCTGCACGGAAGGGCCCCCGAACCCCCCCGGAAGTGGCCGCCGGGACCCACCGTCCAGTCACCAACCGGCACGACGGACCACCCCGAGATTATGCGTGGCATGGTGGGGCAGCCTCACGGACTGGTTAGGTCCGCTTGGGCCCCTGTACTATACCACGGGCGGCCAGCGGAACAGCCGTTTCTTCGGGTCTTCCTGGGCGGAGGGTCAACGCAGTCAACCTGGCACTGGGTCGACGGAAGCCCGCACAAACCATACGAATCGCAGCAACGACCCCTCAAGCTCTGGCTGTGCGCAGACTGATCCCGAAACGCGGACAAAAATGGCCACTTGACGGGTTTTACATCATGCGCACGGTGGTCGCTAGCCAGTCGGGTTTTTCAAGCCCTACCACCAGAAGTTGGTCACTCGATTAGCACCACCCGGGGATCACGTGTAGGGTCTCGAGGGTAAAACCTACGGACGTGAGCGACTCCAATCCCCAATCTTACTGTCCAACCTCTGACTAATGATGTATATTAGCAGTGTGTCCCATGAAGCAACCGGTTCGCCTAGTGAATTTAGTGCTCGAAGATTTTTATTAACCTCGTCAATCATACGCTTCAAGGAATTGGATGACTCCCTTGTGAGTGGCTCGAGATTGAACAGTGATGAAACGTGATTTTGAATTAATAAACGTTTGTTATCAAACCTCTCACAAAGTAGTTGCCATGCCAAGTTATAATTTCGAGCAGAAAATTCAAGAGATTGAATTACGAGTGCGGCAGACCCTTCCAAAGACGAGCGTAGATAGTGAAATTTATTTATTTCATCAATGTCGTCATTGTCGTGAATAAGACTGGAAAAGGTGTCACGGAACTCCAGCCACATGTGATAAGAGCCACAGAATTTTGGCAATTGAATAGTGGGCAACTTGACCAGCTGACGGTGTGATCCAGCGCGGCTGGATTTACGATCTTCACCATCATCATCAGAATGTGATAACAATTGTCGTGCTTCGGTGATTAAATTGTAATATTTTAATTCTATTGATTCGCGCTCAATTAATTCTGATTGATCATCTTCCGTAGTGCATTCTATGTCTAACTGAACCAAGTCGAACTCTTTAATAATAGATTCTAATTTATTAACGCGTAATTGCAATTCCATTACCTGACGTGTACTTAACTTTGCATCCTGTAAGGTGAGCAAGTAGTTTTCAAACAGAGTTATTTGACCTTTGAAACTGCTGCGCTTCTTTTTCAACTTTTTTAATTGTTCGCTGTCCATTTTAGGAGGCAAGTGTACTTTGTAACCTGGAATTTTATAAAATTACACCGTTTAAAAGTGTTTACAAAGGTAATTACTAATGAATCTAGTCTTTGTAAAACTAAACAATTATAATAAAGGCTTATTGTTAACAAAATTATGGTTATTCTCTTACTTACTTAAATTTATTTATTTATTTTGATTTTGTTATTAGATTTAAGGCTAGGTATACAAATTTAAATGAGTGTATCAAAATCAATTTTAAAGGCAAATCAATTACACAAATAAAATAGGCTAATATAATGTATAAAATGACGATCACAATTTATATATAGCGTATTATTTAATTAATTCATGTAATAAATTACTGTACTGTATCCGTTAAGCACTAATTAATTAAAATGACACTACAAAGACAAAATTTATGTAAATGTGATACTATCAATATTACCTACATGTGAATTATACAAATTATGATGCAACAATAAATCACTGTACCTATTGTATTTAAGTACGATTTGAATAAAGCACAATGTAAATTAATATTGGTCTAAAATTAATATGAATTTGTATAATTGCAATTAACTATAAATTGATACAAATAGATGTACTAACCTTTCAACGTAGTCTAATACACTTATACCTGAATTGAAGAGTGCTGGATTTAAGATTTTAATGCTTAAACACTGATTACCGAATGAATTATATTGAACTCCACTATAATTCTTATATGTCCGCCGTAGCACGTAGCAATCGTAGCATCCAATGTTAATCGAATAAAATCTCAGCAATCACTATATGTTTCTTCTTTATTTCTCCAATATATTGAAATCCGGTTCGAAATGGACCATGTCGGGCATTTTAACCCATCAGGTATAATTATAATTTGAAATTTAATAAAACTTCAATGTGCTTAGACACGTTAGCCTTTAATCAGGGTAGAATCAAGAATTAGCGATCACAGTCGCGAGTTAGGTGTATAAAAAATCCTGACAGTGCGGTACTAATTAAATGTTGCGTAGACGCGTTGCTGTTATAAAATCTCAGGAACTTTATGCAAATAACGAGTGCTTTTTCGTCTTCAACAAGTTGCCGCTACAACAGAGGTGGTCGGAAATAAAAGGAAGGTAAAATTCAGTCAACTATTTGACCAAAGGGGTAATCTGGCTGGAGTCGTCTATGTGGGTACCTCAATCTTACCTCTTTCTGCCGTCAAGCAGCGGTACTTGCATAACTGTGTTCCCGTTTAGAGGGAGACGGGTAGTGAAATCAGGGGGGTTTCACTCCGCAGTTTAGGTACGTTCGGCCGGCGGACCGACCGGGCAGTATGTGGCAAAAGCTTGCCGCTCGGCTCGCACGCTGGCCGCGTCGCACGTAATAATTAAGGTCATTTTTGTAACGATAACTGCATATCGGTGAGTTTGAACCCGGCGCTCTTATCGCCAAACCGGTATCGGGTCAGCAACGCGTAACGGAATAGGAACACTCGTGTCATGCAATAATTTTCAATTTCCCTTGCAGTCAATTAAAGGTCGTAAGAGTAGGTAAATTTTCATACCTAAACTTGGCTTTTCTTCGTGGGTGGTCCTTCTGTACTTTAGTACTATTATTTATTCTGTGGTGAAATCACTGGGCACAGTCTCTTGACGTCTTATGTCACAAGCTGACAACTTACATGGCGTTATTTTAGGGCTATTGATATGTAGGTACCGTAGGTAACTGTAGCCATATACCATAAGGTGGGCAGTCTGATTATTTGCCAACTAGTTGTTTAAAAAAATCAATATTTTCTGCTACACGTCACGGAGAAGTCCCAATAACAGTATGGACTGGAGTAAGGATAATAAAATTTTATATTTTTTTTGTCTTAGTTATCAAACCACAAGGTACCTACTTTCATCTGTTCCTTTACTATGTGCAATTAAATTTAACAAACAACCTATAGTTTCAGCCAAACATCACGGAGGAAGTCCCAATTGCAGTAAGAAACATATCTAATGGCTGGAATATAACTTATGCTGGAGAGGATGAGTCAACGACGATCTACTCCGACGACGTGGCGGCTGTAAGTATGCGGTCATAGTTTTTATACCGTGTATTTATCATCATCATCACCATCATCACCATAGCTCATATACGTTCCCACCGAGGCCACTTAGGCAAAGGCCACACCGGAGGTGGCAGGCTTAGAGGTTGGCTAGGAGGCAGGCTTAGCGGTCAAAATGCTTCGATAGATAGTGGCCACACTGGCAGCGCGCGCCTGGTGGTCTAAAGTGTATATAGACATATATTTTGTTATAGTAAAATGTCTCTCTTTAAATCTTTTCTAGAAAATTACTTCTTAATTTCGAAGTAATCGAACATGTTGAGTACGTGATATTAATATGTCGACGACTACTAACTGAGAATTTGAAATTTAATACAAAAAAGTAAAACATAATAATAACATCACTGTAAAACAATTGTAAAATATCGGTTATTTCTTGCCACAATTTTTTAACACACATAAATTGTTTACGTAACGTGTGGGAAGGAGTCCAAAATTGCTCGTTTTTATAAACAGAGGGCTATTATCAATAAATTCCTCCACAATGCATCCTAGTAATCGAAGCAAATAACCGACGCGTCCGTTCGCTTCGCTAACCGCTAAGCCGTTATCGAGGCGCCAAGCGTCCCACCAAGCGAGCGGTGGGGCCGCGCGCATAGCGTGCAGTGTGTTGGTTCACTGGGATGAGTCATCGAAGCGACCAACTAACCTCTTGCCGCTAAGCGTGCCACCTGCGGTGTGGCCTTTGCCTAAGTGAATATGTTTCCGTCAACGTATTCACTATTTTAATTTGTGTTTCCTTCAACGTATCCATGAAAAAAGTTGAAACCAAATCAAGTTATCATCACTGCAATTGCCCTAATTTACATCGAGTTTCATTTACTAAGTGTTACATAAAATATAACCTACACGAAGCACAGATTTTATTTTTTTCAGTGTTATTTTAGGTAAGATAGGTATACTAACTTGAACGCGGTCGATGTTTTTTTTTCAGAATTGTCTATGATGAAAGATAAAAGAAACAGAGCGCGGGCTTTTACATTTTGTTTTGAATGTCAATTGTTTTATCGGTGCGTACTTGTGAGAAATTTATTGTTTCAATTGCCTGTATTTTTATTGATGAAATAAAGTTCTAGCTGTCGTAGAAAAAGTACTGTATACAACGGTACCTAATTAGGTTACCTAAAAGTACGCGACAGGTCGACATGGCAATCGATTTGTGAGATTGAGAGTAGATCTGAGATACCCCGCACATCCCCATAGCACTCGTACCATCTTAGTATGAGTGCTGCATAAGGCAGCATAGGATTGCATTTATTAATTTTGATTTGATATCGCTCACGTAGTTGCTTACAGTTTTGTATTCAAAATCTAAATTCGATCGCCATGTCGACCTGTTGCGTAGGTGCTATATGGTAGTCGAGCTTCAGTGTTGTAATAACATGAATCTTACACATGACAAATAAAACTGGCAAATTTTCTGACTAATGAATAACCCATGAGGGTCAACAAATGTCGGCATCGTAGACCTCGATAAAAAAGCGTCGAGAAGACCGACAGCTCGAGTAGTGGGGCTATTACTGGCATGTCGCATATACCGGGTGTAACTGAACACCCCAATAACATTTTAGGAGCATATAAGTTAGATACTAAATGGACCTTCGGTGCTTGTCTGAGACTTAGAACCCCAATACTTTCTCCTCTCTTACAAAATACGTTTCCCGAAACCTAAGCCCCGAGTTGTAATGCAGCGCAATTTTAATAGAATTGACGTCGAGTCCTTTCTTTCTGACCTGGGTAATATCGACTGGGATTTTTTGTACGAGGCTGACGATATTGATCAGAAGCTGCAAACGTTTAATTCAGCTCTTATTAGTGTTTTTGATGTACATGCACCATTGCGACCTGTCAGACTCAAACACCTACCCGCTCCTTGGCTAACCGACGACATAAAAGCCGTAATGCTTAGGCGCAACGCTGCTAAAGTGAGGTACAGAAGGGATCCGAATGAAACTAATCGCTATCGGTACAGGGAGCTGCGTAATCGATGTAACAGAATGTGTCGCGATGCACAGCGGCGACACATACACGCATCCGTCTCTAACGGAGATCCCGCTAAGACATGGTCCTTTCTCAATTCTCTCGGTATTGGCAAGAACAAAGCAAATATTCCTCCAGGAATAGATCCCGACTCGTTAAATACACATTTCGCAACACCGTCCCCCATCCATCCCAGCCATTGATTTACTACCAAACGTAGATAACGCATGAACGTTCGAAAAGTGGGCCGGTGAAGAACTGCCCAATCGGGCCTCGTGCAGTTCTTTTCCATGCGTTGGAGCGACAACGCGATAAGCAATTTTGAGCATTATGTTTGAGAATATAAAGTTGATATTTTCATGTAGCAATTACTAAAACGTCAAGTTAAATGTGGCTAGGTATGAAATGATGTAACTGCACACGGTTGTACTTCAAATAGTTGCCGTAATAATAAAGAATAAGGTTGAATTCGATAAATACGGTACTTTCTTTATGGTAATTTTAATTCGGGTGTGCATATTCAACTACCTATTTAACAGCGTACAAATGTATAGTCGATTAGGTGACAGATTTCAAGTGCGTTTTTGTATGAAGTGCTCTATCTACGTTTGTAGTAAATCAATGATCCCAGCACCAAACTTACAACCCTCCAATCCCTTTCCCAAAATATCAATCCCCAATATCCTGCATTTGCCTTTAGCGCTATTACTTATAAAGACGTTGAAGAGGGGATAAAGAGTATAAAATCTAACGCCGAGGGCACTGACGGAATAAGTCGCAGAATGATTCTTCTGGGTTCCAAAATTCTTATCCCAATCCTCTGTCATATCTTCAACTTTTCAACTGAAACTGGAAGCTACCCGCAGTGTTGGAGGCAAGCGGCAATCATACCCATCCCTAAGATTACTAATCCTTCCCAGCCTACTCATTTTAGACCTATTTCAATCCTTCCCTTTGTTTCTAAAGTCCTTGAGCGGCTGATCCACCGCCAAATCAGTGTTTTTTTGAACCGACATCAGCTTCTCAGTCCTTACCAATCTGGTTTCCGCCCTGGACATAGCACGGTGACCGCCCTGACAAAGGTGTCTGACGATATCCGGTTTGGTATGTCAAATCAGCAAGTTACAGCCATAATATTACTAGATTTTAGCAACGCGTTTACTACTGTTGATTTTGACATATTATTGGCTATGTTAAAACGTCTTTTGGTTACTGATACAGTGGTGCAGTGGTTTCGAAGCTATCTGGTGGGTCGGTACCAAAGTATCCGTATGGATGGCAAACTGTCACGTTTTTGCGGAGTTCCTGCTGGTGTGCCACAGGGTGGCGTCCTATCTCCTCTCCTTTTCTCAATCTTTATTAACTTCCTTACTCCTTTCCTTTCTTGCCAATATCACCTTTATGCGGATGATCTCCAAATATATTCTCAAGCCCCTGTTAGAGACATTGTTGATCTGATTGCGCAACTTAATAGGAATCTGATAATTGTTCACGAGTGGAGTCAAAACTATGGCCTCTTAGTTAACCCCAAAAAGTCGCAAGCAATTGTTATTGGTGGTTCTAGGCAAATAGCTGCACTCAATAACTTGCAAATACCAGCAATCGTATGCAATGGCATTCCTTTGCCGTACGAAAGGGTAGTCAGGAACTTGGGGGTCCTATTCGACTGCACTCTTTCATGGGCTCCTCATATTGCAGAGGTCAGTAGAAAGCTGTTTGCAGCGCTACGATCTCTAAGAAGGTGGAAAAACTTGCTCCCAGTAAAGACTAAGATCGAACTTGCGCAGGCTCTCCTATTCCCAATCTTGGACTATGCAGACGTTTGCCTTACTGATCTTAACGAAGATTTACTTACAAAGCTCCAACGGCTGCAAAACGTCTGCATTCGATTCGTTTATGGCTTGCGTAAGTTTGATCATGTGTCTGAATTCAGAGAACAATTAAAATGGCTTCCTATTCGGTTGCGGCGGCAAGAACATATCCTTTCCTTCCTATATAACATCCTGTATGATCCACGTACCCCTCCTTATATGAAAGAGCGTTTCCAATTTCTTGGGACTGATCATGAACGAGTTTTGCGGTCCAAGTCGGATAATATCCTAGAAAGTAGCTACACAGATTCGGGCTATTTTAAAAAATCCTTCACAGTGAAATCTGCACAATTGTGGGATGGTTTGCCTCGAGATATCAGACAGTCAAAGACGCTTGCCATTTTTAAAAACAGGGTCCATAACCATCTCATAGCACAGTCACATTTATAGCTTGTTTTATTTACTTACTTGTATTGTATTCTATAACATTTTATATATATATTTTTTTTAAGGTATAATATTTCAAATTTTTTTCATGTATTTATTATATAAATATGTATGTATTTGATTGTTAATTGTTCAATTATTCTGGTTTTTTTTATGACGGCACACTGCCTTATATAAATAATTATCCGTAGACAAAGGTTGTCTGGAAGAGATCGCTACCAGCGATAAGACCGCCTTTGCCCACATTAATTTTAAGAGTTTTGTGAGTGTTTCTGTTTTCTTTGTGTGCAATAAAGTATTAATCTATCTATCTATCTACTTTCAGAGTTATTTGATTTTAAGCTGAAAGCAAAAACTTTCACGTGACAACCATAATCAGCTCTTAACACAAAAGAAATTTTAACACAAAATGACACGTGACAGACGTGGGCGTAGTATTCCTCGTACGCTTACGTAGGGCTGTCGGCACTTAATACCAAAAAAATAGTTTATTTAGTTTGTATGGGAAAAAGGAGGTTTGTTAGCCCTAATATTTTTCCTACAGAATGTCTACGTACTTCTGATGGATACATACCCTTAAATATTATTGGGGTGTTCAGTTATATCCTGTATAAGGCTTATTAAATTAAAATAAATTTAAATCCGTTTATTTCATTAAAAAAGCATTAACAATAACGGACTCGAGATAAAGAAATCTTAATATTAAAGATTAATATAGTAATCTCTGGGGAGTTACTGTTGTATAAATTTTATTTTGTACATTAATAATGATATACTCGTAATTTTCAACACACTTGCTCGAAAAGTTAACTTCACCGGTTTTAGAAACTTAAAAACACGCGTGTGCTATACCGCAAGTATAGCACACGCGTACACCCTCAACCGCGTTACAGTGTTATATTATAATGACACTATTATTAGGACTTATGATGTAACTACCGCATAAAGTATCGTGTAACGGGGCTTGTACCTAAATGCGTTCCGTTCCCGCAGAGCTACGTGTACAGCTGCGTGCTGACGCTGGCGTCGATCTCGGTGTTCCTGCGCGTGGGGTTCGTGCTGAAGCTGGCGCTGACGCTGGCCGCGCTGGCCGCGCACGGCGCCGCCCTCATCGCCGCCGCCCGCGCCTCCTCCCTCCCGCGGCACGCGCACTCCGTCGACGCGCAGTGCGTATAATCCTCTAATACGGGGTGTAAACAGACCCATAACGAAGCCCGCGTCTACGCATTCAGACCATTAAAATTAACTTGTATACCGGGTGTAAGTGACGGCAGGGGGGTTTCACTCCGCAGTTAAGGTACGTTTGGCTGGCGCACCGGCCAAGCCGGTGTATGGCTGAGGGTTGCCGCTCGGCTCGCACGCTAGCCGCATCGCACGTAATAATTTAGATTTTTTTTCGGTAATTTCTGTAACGATAACTGCATATCGGGGGGGCAGGTGAGTGGGAACCCTGTGCTCTTATCGCTCAATCGGTATCAGGTCGGTGACGAGTAACGGAATTGGGACACTCGTGTTATGCAATAAATTTCAATTTCCCGTGCAGTCAGATGAAGGTCGTAAGAGTAGGTACATTTTCATACCTAAACTTGGCTTTTCTTCGAGAGTGATCGTTGTGTACTTTAGTACTATTACTAAGTCTTATTCTATGGTGACGGTGTCCCTTTCTTTTAACAATGAGTTCAGACTAATGCTAGTATTTGTTAACCGATGTTTACTTTTCCCGGAAAGCCTTTTGAAGCGAAAAAAAGGAGTTTTATTTTAAATTTTTCTTCGTGTGTGGCGCGCCGGCATCACTTTTGTTCCGCTCACACCAATGCGCTAACGTTCGATGACCCAAACGGCTGATTTTGCGCGCAATATAATAGAAATGTAATACGATTTACATTGCGAAGTTTATTTTTTATGTAATTACTGTGGTTTTTTACAGAATATGATTTGTAATCGTTAACTTAGTTATAAAACACCACAAAATGTAGAAAAAAAAAACCGGAAAATTTACACCCGGTATAAAAAAATTGATGAATAACGAAATTATTTTTGGGTTTTAAAAAACAACTGCTAAAAGTACTACACAATGTAACGCGTACGCGACGCGTTGCGGATCCCATCTCTGCGTGAATCCGTCCGTCCGTTGTAAATACATTGCGCGTTGTAAATTAAAGCAGCAGTGCTTGCATTGCTGTGTTCCGGTTCGAAGGGCAATATTTGGCAAGGAAATTACTGGGTACCTACCGTGACTTTATATCTTACGAGTATGTCACAAGTTGACAACGTACATTGTGATCCTTGTAGGGGTTGCACCGATCCCGAACGTGCCTCCATGCGGGTGGAAGTTACTGGAGGTTAGTTTAGCCAGGTATGGGGTTTTTACCCGAGTCCAATGGCATATCCAAGGGGCGACCTTGTCAGCTTTTCAGTCCCTTGTCGAATCGCAAAAAGATTCCCCCGCCCAAAAACGAAAAAAGGGGTTGCAGTTTTGCTACGAATCTCTCAAGAGCCACATGACTAATTGTATTATAGGTGGCTGTTACCACTTATCATCAGGTGGGCAGTTTGCTTGTTTGCCCACTTTGTTGCAATAAAAATTTTTTTTCTTTGATGTTTCTTTGGACAAAAATTAACAAATAATGTTCCAAACACATTGGTATAAAAACCTCAAAAAAAAATAAGTGTCACATTAAACTTAAATGTCTTGGTACCTAACTATTAATTCCCCAGGTATGGTCTAGAAGACAAATAGTACATTGTTACCCTAGGGGTGAAAGTCTTTAGGGGTTAACACTGTGCTTTTCATTAAGATCACAAGGAAAGTAAAAATAAAAATGTAAAAAACCCTATTTAAAAACAAGCTTTTATTTAAATGCGCTAAAAAGAAAAAATAAACTTTTACACTAAAACTTTTACTTATAACGTCATTTCACATTTTCACAACTTAAAAGTACTAAAAAGAGTACTTTTATGTAGGTACCTACTCGTATTTACTTCGTTTGAAAATTCTAATGGATAAAATTATTCACATCAAATTATTTATTTTATTTAACAATTTATGCACGCAGAAATTAAGATATATATAGACAACACAGAAGAAAAGATGTACTGCTTATTTCAAAAATGAAATTTCTTCCAGCAGACCCGCGAGAGGAGAAATTGTATTATAAAAATGGTATGCGTGTATAACAGAAGAACAAAAATATATATAATAATAAACATAGTATATTAATAAAAGTCAGAAAGATAATAAATAAACATAAAAAATATATTTATAACAGCAACACAAATATCTATAATTCTAACGATTAACGTTAGGACCTGGATAGATAGAACTCCCTTAAGCGCCGCTTGAACGAGCAAATAGTTTGGCAGTCCCGTATGTTAAAGCAAATTCCAAAGTCTAACTGCATGGACCGTAAATGAATAGGAAAAGAAGGTGGAATTACAGGAAGGAACACTAAGAAGAGATTTAAGGTGGGATCTACAGAGAACTTTAGACGAGTTAGCGAAGGAAAAGCGCTCGCGAAGGTATGATGGATACATGGGATTGAAAAGGACATTAAAGAGGAAACAAAGTATTCGAGTATTCCTACGGAAACGGTTGGGTAGCCACTTGAGATCGTTTCGAAACTCGGAGACATGGTCGAAATTCAAACCGAAAATGAAACGGATACAAAGATTTTGCAAACGCTCAAGCTTGTTTAGTAGCTCCTCTGTGGCATCTAAGTAACAGACATCGGCATAGTCTAAAATGGGCAGAATGAGAGTTTGGACCAAAGTGATTTTAGTTTTTAATGGCAAGAAAGTTTGGAGGTATTTCAAATTATGCATTGCGAAGAATATCTTCTAGCTCACCTCATAGACATGCAAAATCCAGCATAGATTTGAGTCGAATATGACTCCCAAGTTTTTTACTGATTCGGAGTATGGAATCGGAGTATTATCAATAGTAATAGATGGTAACTCTGCGATATGGATTTCATTGCGATAGTATCTACTACCGATCAGTAGTGCTTGAGATTTACCCGGGTTAATTGCGAGGCCATAGGCTTTACTCCATTCGTTAACACGCAGAATGTTATCGTTCATAGCAGCGATAGCAGTCCTAGCATCGTTTAAGCTGAAATGTTGATAGAGCTGTAAGTCGTCTGCATAGATATGAAATCTGGATGTGATAACTCTTGTAGTCGAGTTAATGAAAATGGAGAAAAGTAATGGCGAGAGGACCCCTCCCTGAGGAACCCCAGCAATGACTGGGCACCAGTCTGAGTGAAGATCACCCAGATGGACGCGCTGAGATCGCCCTCGAAGGTAGGACTCAAACCATTGGACAGCAGAAGACAAGACATTAATCGAGCGAAGTATAGCCAGAAGTGTATCGGTATCAACCGTATTGAATGCATTAGAAAAGTCTTAAAGAACTAATACAGTTAGAAGTTTATTTCCATTGCCTGACGGATGCCATCAGTTACATTAACTAACGCAGTGGTTGTGCTATGGCCCGAGCGAAAACCAGACTGAAATGGACTTATGAGTCTGTACTTTGAAAGAAATTCAGACAGCTGACTGTGCACAATATGCTCCAAAACTTTTGACAGGAATGGAAGGATGGAAATAGGGCGGTACTGATTCAAGGAGTTTGGATTTGAGACTTTTGGTAATGGGATAATATGTGCTTTTTTCCATGACGCGGGAAATGAGCTTGTGGACAATGAGAAATTAAGGATATGTGTAATGACAGAATGGATTAAAGGTAGAAGAAAAGTGATCATTTTGGAGGTTATATTGTCACAGCCGGCAGCCTCGGAACTAATGCTCTGAATGGACTTAAGAACTTCTTTCTCGGAAGTAGTGTGTAAAACAAATGGTGGATATTCTGGAGCAAAGTTACATTTACTTGTTTATCTACAAAAGTAAATCTCGCGACAAGCTTATATGTCATATAAATTGTGTCAAATGTGAAAAGACGTTATAAGTAAAAGTTTTAGTGTAAAAGTTTATTTTTTCTTTTTGGTGCATATAAATAAAAGCTTGTTTTTAAAAAGGTTTTTTACATTTAATTTATTTTTTACTTTTTAGTTATCACTGGACACGTTTCTCAGTCTGTTCATCTCATTCAACGCATTATTGTTGCAAGGTCGTTTGCCGGTTAACTTGAAACAGTCTAGCACTTCAATAAGAAGACCTTCTAAATGATTTTATCTTACTTAAGGCCACGTATGCTTGACCAGCAGCGAAGAGCTTTGAGCCTATTTCAAGTTATTCTTAGCAAGACCTTTTATTTGATACCCATATTGTATGAGTGCATTAAAAATAATTGGTCCGCCATCTTGGATTTAGAATGACGTCACACAGTTAACCATACATTTTCATCCAAACTGTGTGTATACAAAATATCAGCTCAATCGGTTAAAGATGTCTACTTCAAAATTGATTTTCAAGCTTTAGAAGTCCGCCATATTGAATTATTAGTGATGTCACATTATTTTTCGAGTTACTCTTAGCAAGACCTTTCATTTGATACCCATTTTGTAGGGGTGCATTAAAAATAACTGGTCCGCCATCTTGGGTATGCCGCCATCTTGGATTTAGAATGACGTCACACAATGAATCATGCATTGTCATCCAAACCGAACGTGTATACAAAATTTCAGCTCAATCGGTTAAAGATATCTGCTTCAAAATTGAGTTGCAAGATTTCACCCGAACATACACTTACATACTTTCATTGCAAGTTAAATAAAAGCTTGTAAAAACATGATTTTGCTAAAAAAAAATAAGTGAATTTTATTTTTAAAAATCAACAAATTCTGCTTTGGCCTCTTCTCTTATGAAATCAGGCATTAAATCCATATCTGAATCAGATGAACTCAAATCTTCAATAATGTTCCACAAAGTGTAACTGATTTTCCTAGGAGATTTAAACCTTCATTGGCCTGACTTTCTGCTTTCAAACATCCAGGAAATAAATTTGACGAGATTGAAATTATAAAAAAAGCATAACACAAAAACACAGCCAAGGCTTATCTTTAATTTTTAATGTAAAAAGTATTAAAATCGGTCTACTTTTAGTTCTAATCTGTGACGAAACGTCTATTTTGTTTTTGGTCCGAGCTGCAATTGTAAATCTGTAAATATTTCTAAATTGCATGTTGATACGTAGTTATTAACAGTGAATAATGAGTACTTTGGCTTAACAAAGTTCAAAGGAGATTAGTAAGTTAAAGATTTCGTCATAACTGGTAAAGCTCGGTGGCGGACAGGTCTAGGCGTCAACACGGTATGTTGAAGATACGTTATGGTGGGTTCAAATCCCGCCCGAGACGAATATTTTTTCTTTATTTATTTTATTCATTTTTCAATTTATTTAGCATTTTCAAAGTTGTATATTAAAAAAGTATCAACGCATGTTTGGCAGTATCGTGGTGGCGCTGTGCGCGGCGGCGTTGCTGCTGGTGCTGGCGAGGCAGGGGGAGTTCACTTCTCGCACAGACTTCCTGTGGAGGGACAAACTGCGTCTTGAGCAGGACGAGGTGGAGACGATGCGAGGAATCAACAAAGTAATTGTATACATCGGTTACAATATAAAGGTTGGACATAGCATAGGTGTATAAGCAGTCTCACTGGAGAAGAACCTCCATCTTACAGGAGGTTTTGAAATATGCAGTTTGCCTTTAAATCTTGGAAAACAGGCTCCTGGGAAAATTAACAGAGATAGTTTAGTATCTGACATTTAAAGTTATCTAACAGTTGCTGACATGTTTTGCTGATAATAAAGTTATCACAACAACATCTTAAAAAATCTAAGTACTTTATCTGATACCTGCGACACTGAATATTGTAACTTGTCTAACTCATAAATCAGTCACTCTACTTTTATGACGAATTATGTGAAAATTATGAGTAAGAATACATGTTTATTTGTTTACTTACGTGCAGTTAGGGACAATCAGACAAGATAAAGAAAAACTAATAAATATGAAAAAACTCTATTTTTAACCGACTTCAAAAAAGGAGGAGGTTATCAATTCGGTTGTATTTTTTTTATGTTTGTTACTTCATTACTCCGTCATTTTTAAACCGATTTCCAAAATTCTTTTTATATTTGATAGAGTATACTGCAAGGGTGGTCCCATGGTCACCAAAGTCAGGATCGGATGATGGGATCCCATAGAAAATCGAGGAAAACACTAATTTAAAACCAGCTCACCGAAGGTGAGCTGGTATTAAATTAGGGTTTCTTTCACTAAAAAGATTTCATTCACTAAAAAGTTAAAAATAAAAAAAAACTACAAAAAATAGAACCGACTTCAAAAACAATGAAAACTTAAAAATAATCTTCTTCTATATTGAAATTGGTGACAAATTTTAACACTTTCTCATCATCGTTTGGCGTGTTTTTGAATTTCGGTTCAATTTTTTTATTGGGCATTTTTTTATTGGATTTTTTACTGGGCAATATCCATGTACTAACTTCAAATCACTTTTAGTATTTAAGGGATAAATAAGCTATTTTAGTCCCTGTTTACGATAAACTATGTGCTCTTTTCGAATAGATTTGATAAATTATAAATATTTTTGTATCTGCAAATAAAAACATTTGATTTAATTCGTTATTCTTACAGATTCTCCTTGAAAATATACTTCCGGCACACGTGGCTCAACACTTTCTGACCTCAGTCGCTTCAGAAGTAAGTGATGGTTTGCATTTAAACAACAATTCAAATGTATGCCGACAGCTATGTTAAGGAATCATTTCTGATGAGTTGTTAGTGATCGGTAATTTTAACCGACTTCAAAAAAGGAGGAGGTTCTCAATTCAATGCGTATGTTTTTTTTGTGTGTATGTTACGCGATTACGCCGCCAATTTTATTGTGGACCGATTTTCAAAATTCTTTTTGTATTCGATAGAGTATACTCCAAGGGTGGTCCCAAGGTCACCAAAATTAGGATCTGATGATGGGATCCTATGAAAATCGAGATAAACTTTAATTTAATACCTAATTAGGTTTCTCAATTCACTAAAAAAGTTAAAAATAAAAATTATTTTACAAAAAAAATAAAAAGCGACTTCAAAAACACTGAAAAGTTAAAAATAATATAAGAATAGGTACAGTACAGATATTATCACACTTCTATATTGAAGTCGGTGCCAAACAATGATCTCCTGGAACGTCTTAAAATTTGGCACCGACTTTAATATTCTCAGTTAATATTGAAGTCATTCAAGTTTAGCAGTTATTGAGGAGTCCAGGTGACGCTTGATTCCACCTTCGGCCTTATCGTCACTTACCATCAGGTGAGGGGAAGGCCTAGTGCTTTCCTGTTGCATATATAAAACCGGCCAAGTGCGTGTCGGGTTCCGTAGTTGCAAATGCCAACTTTGAGTTGACACTCACACCTCACAACACGTTGCCACAGATTACGAAATACGTTGCTATTAAATTAGGCATTATTATTATTAATAAAGCTGCAATAATTTTATATTTCCTTAACTTCACGTGGTTCGTAAATTTATATTCAGTACTAATTTTCAATGAAATTTTACTTTACCGAGTACATTTTATAATTTAGTCGTCTATAACTTTTTATTTTGTACTTAGTACTCAACTCTGATAGTTTTCCTTAAAACTTCGTTATATATACTACTACTGTTGTAATTTTTTTCACGTGTCCATATATAACCGTTTACCAGATAGAGGGGGGACACTTACCTCTAACAAAAATTTGCAAAACGGATTCCTAAATCGAAAAATGGTGTTCTGAACCTTACATTATTTTTTAAAGACCTATTCAACAATACCCCACACGATGGGTTAGTTGAGAAAAAAAAATTACTCCCACTTTACTTGTATAGGAGCTATTCAAAATTTTTTTTTATATTTGGTTTTTTCCACCACTTTTTTGGCGTGATTAATATACTTACCCATACCAAATTACAACTTTCTAGTACTAATAGTCTCTGAGTAAAAGCGCGGACAAACAGACAGACAGACAGACATGGTGAAACTATAAGGGTTCCTTGTTTACTACGGAACCCTAAAAACCGTCTAGTTAATGGTGAATCTAAATTTTATTCTAATGTTGAATACTATTTAATTCAAGATTATTCTAATTTCAGGAGGATCTTTACCACGAGAGGTACTCCAGCATTGCTGTGATGTTCGCCTCCATACCCAACTACAAGGAGTTTTATGACGAGACTGATGTCAACAAGCAAGGTCTCGAGTGCTTGAGGCTCCTCAACGAGATCATATGCGATTTTGATAAGGTAATACCAAGTACAGGTTCCATTGTTCTTTCAGACTTTAGTAGGTATATAATATGTACTGAAGTCTGAAAGAAAAATGAACCATTATTGACCCATTTTATGGTTCTTGTGAAATTCTCAAATCTGCAGGCCTATTACCGATCCCATGGTTTTCAAATGATATCATGATGAAATCATAGTGCAAAACGAAAAATAGGATTTTCGGTCAGATTTTTGATCATTCGTTCATTACATCATGGTGACATCATTGAAATTTTGCCATAGTATATTATTGGAGATTGGTTAAACCAAATGAAGCATTTCATGACTTCCCTTTCTCAAAATTTATACCATGTTAATGTCATACAATGAAAGATCCATAATAGGCCTGCTGCAACCTATTACTACAATGTATATTCCCAATTTATGACATAAGGTGACCCACTCACAGTATTTAGAGATTTTATTTCAATTCAATCCAATATCATTTATTCAAATTGGATTATTACATAATCACTTTTGCACGTCAAAGAAGCTACGTCCTTTCTTGAGTAGTGTTGATTTAATGTACTTAATTTATTATTTATTATCTGTCTTTCTCTTCAAACTAGAACACAGCAATGAAAGCACATTTTTGTACAGCGTGGGCAAATAAGCAGTCTGCCCACCTGATGGTAAGTGGCTACAGTCGCCTATAGTAGGTACATATGACTCCTATAGGGCCCTTACAAGGACGTTAACCTATGAGATAAGATGTCAAGGCACAGTACCCAGTAATTTCACCACCTGTCACACCCTTTCAACTGGAACACAGTGATGCAAGCATCAATGGTTGGCGGCAGAAATAGGTATGAAAGAGGTACCCACGCGGACGACTGGTACTGTTTCACCCTCTGGTACACTTATTTTTTACCTGTGTTTACGCAGGCACTTATGAACTATCTCTGTTGAGAAGGGTCGCCGTGACGAAACATCAGTCAGGAAGACTGTGTTAGTGCGCGTGTGTGTGAGAGAGTGTGTATGTATGAGTCTCTCTCCGTGTGTGTATGCGTGCGTGTGTGTGTGTGTGTTTTGTCAGTATGTGTATGAATGGGTGTGTTTGTGTGGTTGTGAGGTTACGGTCGTATCTCCAATCAGTATTGTAAGTTCTGGGAATAAATTTTGCAGTTACTTCTGAAACCAAAGTTCAGCTACATCGAAAAGATCAAGACCATTGGCAGCACCTACATGATCGCTTCCGGCCTAAGACCAGGGAAAGAAGAACAGGTGGTGAGTATAATATTTATTAATTCAAGTATTTAGTTTATTATATCGAGACGAATAGAGGAGTGAGGGATTTCTCCACGGCGGATGTAGTCGCATCCATTAAAAAATGTATTGTTAATTTACTTGGGAAAATACGTATTTATAGTAATTAATTTAACTTTTTTTTTTACTTTGTTTTATTTACATTTTTGACATGTACATGTACTTAAGTTGACACCCCTATACAGTGTTCTATCAATTATTATTATTTTTCTCCGCATGTAAATATGGGTCGTAAATGCCTGAAATAAATACATTTATTATTTATTATTATTATTATAGTCTGTCGATTAAATGTGCTTACATGGGAAAATACTAGGGACTTTCAAACACCCTACTTAGCTTCTGCTTCTTCTTTTTTAACTTGTGGCAATTGATCGTTCTAGAGGCCAGCGACCAATTGCCACAAATTGAAAAAGAAGAAGTTAAGTAGGGTTTTTGAAAGTCCTTAGTATTTTCCCATGTAAACACATTTAATCGACAGACTATATTAGCAACCTATAGAGAAACTGTGGAAAAAATTAAGAACGTGGGTACAATGATTCCGTAGATTATTTTTGAAACTTAACCTGTTAGTCGATTTCTTGATATTCAACGGCAAAGCGTTCCCGAGAAGAATGGATTGGATATAAAAGGAGGAATGAATTGTTTCAAACCAATAAGATTGACAATTTAAGGATACAATTGTATGATGGTCTAAGGGGTCTATTATTAGAAGTACATAACTACTGCAAATGGGGGATTAAATAGGTGGGTGTTTTCGGGGTCATTAAGAAAGGGTATAGTTTTATCTTCTACTTATACATTAACGGCCTTACAAATAAAAACTTATACCGAGGATAATCCTCGGAATAATTTATTCTGTGTTTTGTCTTGTTTTAGCACATGTCAGATGTTATATATCAAAATAAGACAAAACACGGAATAACTATTCCGAGGTTATTGCTAGGAATAAGTTTTTTATTTGTAAGGCCGTATGTTTACATTTTTACTTCAGTCAGTACATTTAGTGTAACATCTACTGTACAAACAACCATTGATGTTTTCAGGACGCCAACAGAAAAGAAGAGCATACGGTCGCCATTTTGGTGGAATTTGCCATAGCCCTGATGACGATACTGGATCAGATCAACAGGGAGTCGTTCCAGAGGTTCAAGCTCAGGATAGGTGAGTGCGTTCTAATTTCATCCATTAATTTCCGCCAAGACACGAACACAGCAGTGGAGGCGACTGGGTTAGTCAATGTCTAGTGGGACATAGGACATTAGGAGAGCGTTCAAGAGAACTCGAAAAATAGCTATCATCATCATCACAGCCACATATGTCCCCACCGAGGGACTCGACTTAAACATCCTAGTTAGGGACTCGAGCCTACCCTGGGGCTCGAGTCCCTAACTAGGATGTTTAAGTCTTGGTCAACCACGCTGGCCCAGTGTGGATTAGTTGACTTCACACCTTTGAAGCTCTTTGCAGGTATAATAATAATATTTTATTTCCAAAAGGGGGTTACACAACATACGGATTTACCAATAGTCCCCAAACTAGGTAGTCCTGTATCTTAGGGACTAAGGAAGGTGTATGCAGGATGCCTCACAATCTTTTCCTTCATCGTAGGAGCGTCGGACAAATATACATACGCAATACGAAAAACACTTTGGCACATGGCAGGATTGAACCTCGGACCTTCCGAGTCCACAGCGCACCGACGCCATCGCCGCCGTGTTCAGTAGTCTTTGCTTCCAATCTATGTTCTTTTGTCTTAGGTTTGAGCCACGGCCCTGTGATAGCGGGCGTGGTGGGCGCGCAGAAGCCCCAGTACGACATCTGGGGCAACACCGTCAACGTGGCCTCGCGCATGGACTCCACGGGCGCCATGGGACGCCTGCAGGTCACCGACCACACCGCCAGGTATGCGTGGGACACTAGGTCACAGTGCGGTATGTTAATATACCGTCCATATACTGCCTGCATGGACTCCACCGGCGCCATGGGACGCCTGCAGGTCACCGACCACACCGCCAGGTATGCGTGGGACACTAGGTCACAGTGCGGTATGTTAATATACCGTCCATATACTGCCTGCATGGACTCCACCGGCGCCATGGGACGCCTGCAGGTCATCGACCACACCGCCAGGTATGCGTGGGACACTAGGTCACAGTGCGGTATGTTAATATACCGTCCATATACTGCCTGCATGGACTCCACCGGCGCCATGGGACGCCTGCAGGTCACCGACCACACCGCCAGGTATGCGTGGGACACTAGGTCACAGTGCGGTATGTTAATATACCGTCCATATACTGCCTGCATGGACTCCACCGGCGCCATGGGACGCCTGCAGGTCACCGACCACACCGCCAGGTATGCGTGGGACACTAGGTCACAGTGCGGTATGTTAATATACCGTCCATATACTGCCTGCATGGACTCCGCCGGCGCCGTGGGACGCCTGCAGGTCACCGACCACACTGCCAGGTATGCGTGGGACACTAGGTCACAGTGCGGTATGTTAATATACCGTCCATATATTGCCTGCATGGACTCCACCGGCGCCATGGGACGCCTGCAGGTCACCGACCACACCGCCAGGTATGCGTGGGACACTAGGTCACAGTGCGGTATGTTAATATACCGTCCATATACTGTCTGCATGGACTTCATAGGTGCCATGGGACGCCTGTAGGCCACCGACTACCACCAGGTATGTTAGAGTCACTACGGTCACAGTGCGATGTGCTAACATACCTACTGTTAATGTACTGCCGCATGGACTCCATAGGCGCCATGGGACGCCTGCAGGTCACCGACCACACCGCCAGGTATGTGTGGGACACTACGGTCATATACCGTCCATATACTGCCTGCATGGACTTCATAGAACACTTCGTTTATCAATAGATCGATATCACTTCATGGGGCACCTGCAGGTCACGAATCACACCGCCAGGTATGTGTGGGTCACTACGGTCACAGTGAGGTATGGTATCATCCTGCAGTGTATCTCTGCACGAAGTCCACCAGTGGCATATGAATGGCGCTTGCAGGTCATTGACTACACTGCCAGGTATGTCTGGATCATTACGATCACAATGCGATTTGTAGGAAACATAATCAATGGGACTTTACAAACCAAATTAAGTGTGACTAAAAGAAGTTACTTTCACTATAATATTAATTGCGGGAATTTTATAATTTTGTTTGGTGCTATGCAAACGAACAACTAAAGCTAAGCATTTCATATTTACGCTAAGCTAATACTTACTGCAATTGAGTATTTTGTGATGCCAAGATAGGTGAAAGATAGGTGTCGATTTCTCGTAGGTACTGATCCCTAGTCAGTTAGATAATAAAAAAGTGTACCTAGATATTATTAAAACGTACCTTTCATGTTATCCAGAAATTTCCTAATTATCAGGACTACGCAACGGTCAACAGCTAGTGAAATATCTGAAACATTTTTTCAGGGTACTTATGAATGCTGGCTACGCGTGCGAGTGCCGCGGGCCCACTTTCGTGAAAGGCAAAGGAACCCTCATCACATACTTCGTGAAGACCAGCGCTGACAAAACTAGCTCAGATAAAACCTAATCACAACTTTGCTTGTCATCAAAATAGTAAGCCAAGTCTTGTGTCATCTATGTATACATATAACTACCTGAATACGTACAAACCCTTTTTGATCACAATGCCTACGCCGCAAAACTACTTTGAAGGATTACTCCTAAACAGCTATAAGACTAAGTGGCAAAATTACTAACATTTAAAACGCCTACAAAGCAAAATGCCTCAAATAAATATCTCTAAAGCGGTTTGCCTAATTTGCAATACGTCTGCATTCTTTCATGTCTAGGCAGCATAACGTCTCAAAAATTAAAATGACTTTAAAGGATAATACATAACATGCCATACGACTAAGAAGCATAATTAATCGCTATCAAAAACGGCTATATATCAAACTGCCTCAAATTAATAATATCCAACTAATATAAAAGTGAAAGGAAGTAAAATAGAAAACTCTATGCCATTTTGCAGTTGAGTTGCAGTTCAAGTCCTGTAGCGGCCCTAGATGACCTGTTTTACAAAATACCAATTTCATACCTGGTAATGACCTAATACTTAACAATTCGTGACGGACCATTAACTATGCTTGTATTTATACCTTGTTTTTGTTTGATTTCTTGTAATTTGGAGCATTTTGGTGTTCAGGTCATAAAACTACTGAGTTGTTTTGCATATGAGGTATTTTGCATCCCTAGGCATCTTCATATCCAGGCATTTTACAACAGGGATGTTTTGCATTTGAGCCTTATTAAGTTCATAGTCATTCTAATGTTTAGAAATTTTACTACTAAAGTCCTTTTGCATCAGAGGTAAAGTAATGATAAATTGTTTTAATTTGAGGCATTTTGCTTTATAGCCGTTTTACATGTTAGTTATTTTGCTTCGTAGTCATATAGCTGTTTAGGAGTAATCCTTCAAAGTAGTTTTGCGGCATAGGCATTGTGATCAAAAAGGGTACAAACAAGCATACTTGGAAGGCCTCAACGATTTACTTACAATAAGTTGCTTAATGATTCGAAAGATATAATATATTGCAAGCCTTCAAAAATAATTTGAAATCAATGTTGAAATATTTTCATTATTCCACTGACGATAACTAAATTTGTTTGAGTTTACGATTGTATGATGGGATAATATATTAGTTTTTCATATTGTAATTTTTTAACTTATTTATTTACTAATTAATAATTGTAATCATTAGGTAAGTTTTAACATTGCTATTAATTATGTATCGTGATCATTTCTATTTCACATTTTGTATGCTAAGTAGAAAACATGGCGATACTATGTAATAGAAATAAACTCAAACTCAAAATAATAATGTTGTTTATACACCTATAAAACGTCTAATAAGTTATCATTACAATAAATTATCATTATCAAAATGGAGTTCAGTGAAAATAGTTTAGTAATGTTGATTATTTCGAAGCAGGTTTTTAAAATGAAATAGAGTTTTATAATCTGGACTTACACTAAAGGTGAGTATAAATCAACATGTTATAAAACATACTTATTTAGCATGTTACATTTCAGTGTGGCTTTAACATTAGGTGACCTCTAAGTATGCTTGTCTCCTTAATAAAAATAAAATGAATATATAATAATGAATCGTTGTGTGTTAGTCTTGCAAAAAACTCAAAAACCGAGAGACCGATTCTTACGAAAGGACAATGTCGAAAATCGCCCCATGACCAACAAAGATTTGATTTACATCATAATTATATGCATATTTTACAATTGGAATTGAGTCGATTTTATGTAGGTATGGACAATTTTTATATTTGTATAAATAACGTTTTTCATAACTTCTAAGACAATTTAAAACGTCAATACACGTCAATTGACTACTCACGCGCTGTCGCTTGTTAGTTTGTTGTGTATTTGACTTGCATGGACCTGAAAAAAAGACGGACGGAGCGTTGTTGAATCAAGAGTGAAGCATGCAAATGACAGCACATTTAATTTTGTGTGTGTGCGTGACTTGTTCGTTGAAAAATGACAGCTTTTTGTCTTAGCTGGTACATCTGTGTGAGTGTAGATTGTGTACAAACACATGAAATTGTCTTACCTTGCATGCTTCGCATTTAATTACGTCCGTATTTTTTGTAGGTTCATGTTGACTTGCTTTATAATTTCGAGATTCCTTTTTCTTTACTAGTTACGTGGCTATAATAACGTTCTTTGATTGATTGCAATAATTATTATTTGAATAATTTTATAGAAATGGACTATGTGTATTGCTCTAACGAAATGAAGTGTTACTTCAACTAACCTCAAAATCTGATTCATTGTGATATATAATTCGATTTCGAAGCTTGTTCGTAGTAATTGATGTAGACGTACAGTATTAACTAATGTCTTATTATACGAAAAGCATTTTTTCAGTGCTGTTGGTGTTGGGGCGAACAATGTAAGGACGCAGAGCAGTGTCCTTTATGTGTATTTGAATAGGTCCAGGGAAGGTTTATATGTACAATTGGTAGGTGGCGCTGCAATTTGACAGGACAACGTCTGCCGACCCACTAGTATATAAAAAAATAAGAAATACCAAGCGCATATATACCAAGGGCGTATACCCACAGTGGAGCAAGGTGTTTGTCTCACCCTAGCTCAAACTCGAAGCTGAAAATGTAGGTTATTAGGTAAGAAAATTAAAAAAGACTTAAATTCCCGTACCTTTAGAGTCTACTGCACCACCTACATTTTATTACCCACTCAACAAATATTTTTATGGCTACAGTTCTAAAAAGTCTGTTTTGACAGCTGCGATACCCATAGTTTCTCTGTCAGTTTAGACAGGGATGACAGCTGTCAAAACGGACTTTTAGGAACATGGGAACGTCCTTTTTGGTTTCATAATCTAGGTAGCTATTTACAAAAAGCCTAAATAAATGTATATTTTCGTATGTGTTATTTTTGTAGTGAAGTTAAACTATAGGTACAATAGTGTATTTTTTGTAGAAGTCTATAGCTTTTATATTTTAAGTAAACTAAAGTGACTGAATCATTAAAATGTTTTGCCATATCATTTAATCAAATACTCTCGCTAACTCGTAATCATCGTTACTATTCAAATTAATCACCATACTCTAATGTCAACATATAGAAGGCCGGAAATATAGTTATATGCGAAAATATAATTCATTTGTCAGTAGTATTAAGAGGCTATTTTAAAATAGTGATAGTGAATGAATTGCATATACTCAAGAATATACTCAAGGATCAAATTATATATTGTATTTTAAAATTCTACTTACGCGGATATTATAGTAAACAATATAAGTAATTACCATTCACCAAGTTTTATATTATGTGTATAGGTAATTATACATAGATCAAAAATAATAATATAAAATATATATTAATAAATAGATTTACTTTATTGACACGAAGTGTTATAAAGCCGATGCGGTTTGTTTAAATGCTTAGCGTTGTAAACTTTAAATTAAATATATCATAGATAAGCTAGATCAATATTGTTATGTAATTAATTTTGTACCTACTACCTGATCGAGTAATTGATATGATATAATACTTATCTTTAAAAATATATATATACAAATATCTAGCTATGAAGCTACTGCGATAATGATTACATTATACTTACAAGAAAATTCCTTCAAATTGTTATTAGAATATTACTCTTCGGCTGTTCAATTAGATTTTAAAATTATAACGATCGAAGACATCTTTTCGGTACAAATAGACTTGAAAATAGTGTCTGTAACTACTGTACATTATTGTTATAGTATAGTGTACATTATTGTAAAAGTGTTATAAAGTAATTTGATTGTAACAACTTATATTCAAATATTGCAACACATAATCACAAATTAGATTTTAGTGGTGTGACCACAATTTCATTTCTAAAACGGGAGTATTTTAGCTTCATTATTAAGTAAAAAATGAAATCAAGTTACCTAAAATATGTATTCAGTTTTGAATGGAATATTATATAATTATCTTTGTGTGTGCTCGACTTTTGTTCTATATAAGTGTGTATTAGATTATTGAAAAAAAAAAACGAATGAAGGTAGTTAGGTATTCTCAATACCAAATGATGTGAACTTAGAATGAAATTCTGCGGTCTAAATATTATTTATTGTGTAAATATTAAGATTTTAATTAAACTTTTTGTTGATGAAATCTTTTCCATTTACGAAACACACCCTTATACGTAACCGTGTATTCACACTGCAGTTATTTGGAACACGTTAGCATTAGGTATGTTTTTATACAAATACTGGCTGACCCGGCGAATTACATACCGACATATTACTCACTCACTTTTCATATTATGAGACTTAAAATAATTTATGTTAGATTAAAAAAAATCATTGTGTAATTTTATGAAACCATGATGCAAGTGAAACATTTTTTTCGGATCGTGGGCAATTAACAAAAAATTTGAGAAAGTATTCGATTTAGGGTGTTAATAAAATCGCGTTTTTTATCTTAACTTAAATCTTTTTCTTGTGAAAAGAAAATTATAAATAGAAAAAAAAACAAATTACTTAATAGAAAAAAAAACAAATTAATAAAATAAACAAAATACAATAATAAAAACAAATTTATGAAAAAAAATGACGCTCTACATCAGGATCAAACCACTGCCACACAGATTTAAAGTGGAAGATCTAACGCATAAACCAGTTCTGACCTATTTGAAGTATGTACCTAGTGAAATTAAAGATCTCATGTTTTTGTGTAATGCGACAATATGCGATCTTACCTAGATGAGCAAAAAAATTTGAGGCGATGTAAAAAGTTACACAATTTTTTATACAAACCTTGTCCTGACAATAACGAACACGAAAAAAGAATTATCCTATTGTTTGTGCGTACTTATATACATTTTTTTTTTTTTTTTTTTTTTTTTTTTTTTATGGATGGCCCGGCAAATGACCTCCTCCCGCCTGATGTTAAGCGGTGAAAGAGGCCCAAATGAGTTGACAGATAGAGTAGGGACGACATCCACTCTCCTACCTGCCCACCCCTTGCCGGCCTAAAAGATGCTTTTTCACGCCTCTTTTGAAGGAACCCATGTTGTAGGATGGAGGAAACACGTGCGCAGGTAGAGAATTCCAAGTGTGGGATGAACGACAGAAGAAGGAATCTTGGAATTTCTTGGTACGGTGTGAAAAGGAGGACACAGTGTACGGATGACTCCGAAGGCCCTTACGCGTGTTTCTGTTAAGGAATGGAGAGGGAGGGATAAGGTTAAAGAGCTCCTCAGAGCATTCCCCATGGAACATTCGGTAAAAGGCGCTAAGAGAGGCGATGTCACGACGAAGTTGTAGAGGCTCGAGGGTGTTAGTTGCCTCTACATCGCCAATTATGCGAATAGCGCGACGCTGCAATCTGTCCAGAGCATCGAGGAGGTACTGAGCGGAGCCGTCCCAAAGGTGCGAGCAATATTCCACGCAAGACCTAACCTGAGTTTTATACAACAAGCATAGTTGGTCCGGCGCAAAATACCTACGCACCTTGTTCAGGACACCGAGTTTCCGTGAGGCAGTAGTTATGACGGATTCGATGCAAAATATCTTAATCGCCGAAATACATTTCGGCGATTAAGATATTTTCACCATCTTTGACAGCTGCGACAGTTGTAAAAAAATATATGACACGTATCATATACACCGTATCATAGGCGTAGGTAACTTTTCGATGGGGGGGGGGGGGTCCAGATAAAACTTCAATTTGCCTAGTGTATACTGATACATGGAAGGAAATGTTCATTCTATCTAGTGTACCTATGTTGATTTTTAATGGGTGGTGTCCGGACCCCAAGCCCCCCCCCCCCCCTATACCTACGCTAATAATATACACTTACCTGCAATAAAATCGATCCACCTTTACGTTTCTGTTCAGAGTTCGACAAATCAAAATCTATCATCAATAAATAATATCTTTTACACCTGTTTGTTAAACAAGAGCATAAGCTCCCATTGGACCGGTTTTTACTGTGACAGATTTAGGTTTATTGATTTTACAAACTGAAAACTAAAATTTTAAAAAATACCTAAATTTTTCTGGGAAAATCAGCTCAATTCAAAGGGTGACTAAATCTGTAGGAATCATTAATTTTTGAATAAACATTGATTCAATGAACTTTCAACACTCTGCACAGTCACAGAGATTGCGTATAACGTAAAAATGAGAAACATGGGTTTCCGAAGAAATAATTAGTTTATTGTCCGCAATACTTCTTCTAAAGAGTATGTTAAAATAAAGCTTTAGAACTTAGATTCGACGCGTTTCGCCACTCCACGTGGCATCATCAGGATGTTGTCGCCTTCGCTGCGCTCGGACGACCCAAGTATCTAAGTATTTGCATGTTGGTGTGGTACTAATTATTGATATTCCTTTGTCGCATGCGATTGAGGGAGGGCGGGCGGTGCACCATTGGCCTGCGTAGTTAGTATCAACTACCGACATTTTTTATCGGAAGTTTTGCTATATACCTACTTCTTAACAATTAGTAATGGACTTCCGAAAAATAACGCCTGACACCATCAATTAATTGAAGAACCTTCTAAATAACAAAATTTATTTCTTTCATTCTTTCTATACAAAAAATTCGCTAGCCTAGGCGGGTCGCTAGTCGTGGTCCCACTACCTACTTTACTGGTGAGATCATAAGGAAATGTGGTTCCGAGTGGTCACGAATACTATATACCGTTAAACTATACAATACTATATATCGTGTGGAATACTATATATCGTTCCTGATTATTCGGCTTAGGTAGAACAGATTCTGGTTTGGGCAGATTCTGGATGTGGCAGATTCTTTTTCATTATCTATGTAATATATAAAAATCTCGTGTCACAAGTGTTTGTTATCGAACTCATCCAAAACGAATTAACCGATTTTTATGATTTTTTTGTTTAGGTAAGTATATTTGGTAGGTCTGAAAATATTTTTATGATTTGGTATCAAAATGTACTTATAAACCTAAAATTTCACCCTTCTACCGCCAACCCCAATTTTTTACATATATTTTTACCGGCGAATGTTATTTTTTTTGTTGTTGTTTGAATGTCATGTTATTTTTTTTCACTTGGTAAAAATTACCACTATCAGTTCCGAGCCCAGGACAACTTGGGAGGTAGAAATATTTTTTTTTACAAAAAATAAACCCGACTTCAAAACACTGAAAACTTAAAAATAATATAAGAATAGGTACAGACAACATCACACTTCTATATTGAAGTCGGCGCCAAACGATGATCTCCTAGAAAGTGTTAAAATGTGTCACCGACTTCAATATAGAAGTGTGATGTTGGGAGCCAAATCTGGAGAATACGATGGATGGGGCAGCGCAATTCGTAGCGCAATTCGACCAATTTGGCCATGACGACGGCGGAGGTGTGAGCCGGCGCGTTGTCGTATGGTGGAACAGCACTTTTTTCTTTGCCAAATGGTAAAAAAGCGGGTATTAAATTAGTGTTTTCCTCAATTTTCTATGGGATCCCATCATCAGATCCTGACTTTGGTGACCATGGGACCACCCTTGCAGTATACTCTATCAAGTCACTTCTGGTACAGAAAATCCTTGATTTTTGTTAATAAGTATGATCTTCGCGTAACAGGTCTAACCTAGTGTGATGATCATAGTAAATTTACTTTGTACTATATTTTTTGGTAAAATAAATTATTCTTATTCTTATTCTTAAGTACAAAAAGAATTTTGGAAATCGGTTTAAAAATGACGGAGTTATGAGGTAACAAACATAAAAAAAAATACAACCGAATTGATAACCTCCTTCTTTTTTGAAGTCGGTTAATAAATTAAAGTGGACAAGTTAGGAAGTGGATAAGTTAGGAAGTGGGCAACATTGGAAGTGGACGAATTAGGAAGTGGTCGGAGTCGACCGGAGGGTTATAACTAGCTGAGTGGCCGAAGTCCACCGGAGTATAATAATGGATATTAAGTTTCTTAAAAAAATATACAGTTCTGTTTAGCAAGCAACATCAGATAATTGTCACCATAGTCTATTGCAAAATGGAAAATTGACCCCATTTATTCCAATGAATACAAAAACAATTAACATCGTAACATTGCCTTGCCCATAAAAATAATGCAAAATTTTAAATTATGATTTCACGGTGCCATTTCAGACGTGTGACCCGTTCAACGGGCGTCGACTAAATGAATTTGAATTTGGAATTTCGTCCGTACTTATAGGGCGCGGTTAATTGGTAATTGCTGGCTGCGCTCGCGCGGCCACCTACGCGCAGGCCTTGATTTATTTTGCTTGCACCGCCTCAGAATATAGAGTATTGTACCAGGAACCTATCGTATTGTGTTTCGGTTATCCGCTTAACAAAGTATGGTGCGATTCAATAGAGGAACTGCTGCTTTTAATTTCTTAAAATTGAATCAAATTTTACGTTTGATATATTATTAACAGTATTATGTTATGTATTACATAGTCTATGCTCGTCTCGTTCGTCGTTCCTAACGATTATGTATTATCTATATGAATAACACAGTCTGATTTTGTGCCGCCAAGATGTGTTTCAGTTGTTTCGTCATCCCTTTAATAATTAAATAAGGCATTCCCAATCCTTGATACTCAAGTCCCATGAACCTCACATTGTGATAGGACGCTTAATGATTAGGGACATTACTGGTTGGTTGTGTGGTTGGTTATTAGTAGGTACAGACCTGTAAGATAGTTTTCTTATAATCTGTTTTTCATTTCCGAGTTAAAGTAATGGTTTTATAGCGCCTTACAAATTAAGCATTAATAGACGTTGGGTGCTATTGCATGTAATACTAAATAAGGCGTCTTACATACGATTATTGCATTTGCATACTATGTCTATTTTTATGTGTTAGTTATAACTTATATGGGTCAGGCCGACAATTTTGCCACATAGTGACATAAAATGTTACTTAGAATATACTTACATGTAACAATAACATAAACGTTACATAAAAACGTTACCTATAATTGTAAAGCTGGTAACTCATTACCAGATGTTTATAAAGAAAACCAAAATATAATAAGGTACCAATCACTTTATTATTCACAATTAATTTTTGATATAACTAAGTATAATGAAAAAATACATTATTATTATTTAACTTCATATTTTATAACAACTTAAGTTTTATACAGCATAAATAAAAGGTAGGTTAAGCAAGTCAGTCAAGCTTAAGATCTGATGTAGTCGTATTTCAGTTTTATACCTCCATGTGTTTTTGTAAACTTATATTTTTTCACCCCCTTGTTTACGAATACTTAGTAACTTCTGTAGACAAAAAGAAGGATAGAACGATCTTACTAAGTACCAAAAACTACTAAAAATATACATATAGGTGTAGTAGGCGCCACTTCAAGCATTTTGATCTTTGAACAGCTCTCATGCGGCTCGTAATAGCGACTGTTTTAGTAGTGAACATGGATAGCATGATGTGGTGCTGACTGTACCTTCGCGATACAAACAATTGAACAAAGAACTGCAAAATATAAAAAACATGAAAAATCACAGCAATAATATTTTTTGAAACTCCCGCCATATTTTGATTTATTGCCTATAAATCAAAATAATATCCTCTGTTATTTTAATGCCAATAAATATTATTCTTTCTGGTGTTAGATGTTTCTGATGTAAACTAAACTTTAGGTAATATTATATGTAACGTGCCATAAATTTATAAGTAACGTGTTACATAAGCGTTACATTGTCGTTACATAAACACAGTATTTTTCTCTGAAAACCATCAAAATTTAAGGATATCTTACTTAAATGAAGGTGATACGATTACTAATGCTTTACACCCGCTTACAAGTATAGTTATATCAAAAATGATGATAGAAACGTGACGTTGTTACGTCACGTCCGTAACAAAGTAAACACTCACCCAAATTGCTCCATATCAAAAATAAATATTTAATGCTTTTAACTGAACTTTTTGTGCAGTAAATTAATGTGAATCGACAACATAAGCAAGAACTTGCAACATCACAAACTGAAAACCAAAGGAATTTGTACATGTGAAGATAAATGTTGTTTTGGTGAGATTTTTGAAATCAGTTATCTTTTTGAAAATACGCTTTCTAATTCACGATATAAAATACATTGATATTATTCGCTGTAAATAACCTATGACGCGTATGACGTGCTAAATCGACAAACAGCTGATTGGTTTATATTTTGACAATCAGTAACACCAACCTAACGTCAAGAAACTTTTCCTGTGTTTTGGCCTAGTAGCAAAGAACTTTGAGCTATAACGGTACGAAACTAACCAAAACAGACCATAGATACAATTATTATATTGGACTTATAAAAAGCAAAGGGCAAAAAATATATACGGCCTTATCATTCATCGTAGTTTCACTGCTTAGTCGCTCGGGGGCTTTCCTCCACAGCTGTTTCACATCCTTACATTATAGCTTAGGAAAATCACAAATATATCCAACAATGAACCAGGACGATATCATTGGTGTAAATTATGATTCAGAAAATGTAACCATCCGCCGACGACATAGACCAAGGTCTTCTTCACTTACAAATATTTCCAAAGAAAGTTTGTTTGATACGACAATGATGAGCTTACCGAACAGCTCATTGAATGAATCAATGAATGCTGCAGAGCTATATGAAAATATTAAAAATCTTACGGAAAAGCTTGAAAACTTAAACCAACAATTGAATAGCGCTCACCAAGAAATAGAAAATTTGCATAGCGAAAATTATCGACTGAAGACGGATTTAAATAAAAGTCTTATTATTATCGACAATTATAAAAAAGTTAGTATTGTGGATCAAATTACTGCCACACCGATGCTATCATCTAAAAAGAAGAAAGTAAAACGAAATAACAACCAGACTGCAGTTAAATCTCTGAAAACCCAGGAATCTGAAAATAGGGTGACTAATTACAGACATAACATACCAAAAGATTCCAAAGAATGTTCGACAAGTTATCAAACTACCTCAAGTAACATTGAAATCAAAGCTGACGAAATCAAAAGAAAACTGTATATTTTAAGTAACAGACATTATACGGGTACTTTACACTCTGTTGAAAATATATTCTCTGCAAATTTTAATATTTGCCGTTTCCTATCACCCAACTCGAGAATACAACATCTACTGGCTACTTTACGACATAAATTATTAGATTTTACTTTAGATGATTATTGTATAATTGTATTAGGTGATACCGACTTAAAATCAAACCATAGCCCTATTGAATTGATTAATATGATAAGGAATTCAGTTAAAGAAATAAATCATACAAATATTATAATATGTACACCAACTTATATACAAGGAGCGCCTATACACAATTACAAAGTCGAAATGTTTAATAATCTGTTATACTTGGAATTACAAAATCACGAATTTGTACATTTTTTTGATTCCAACACTTGTTTGACGAATGAAATGCTCTCTCACTTGACTGGTAGAATAAATAATTCGGGACTGATAAATATATTCCAAACAATAATGAAAAATATCAAAATTGACATTGAAATGTTTTCTTCTGATATTGACAGCAACGGGGCCATTGAGAGTAGGTCTGATATTGTATCTACGTCTACAACTAACAACATTTCTGGTAATCATTTATTTCGTTTATAATAATATATATGTTCTTCACCAAAATATTGACGGACTTATAAATAAATCGAATTCTCTTTTGGTTAGTCTCGAAACATTGAAGGACTCTGATAAAACTATCGATGTACTATGTATAACAGAACATAACATGATGGAAACCGACCTATGTCGCCTGAACTTAACAAACTACAAATTAGTGTCATATTTCTGTAGGCAGCAGCACAGAGGTGGCTCTTGCATTCTTATTAGGAACAGCTATGAATGTGAAAACGTACCGAATTTAGTCAAACAATCAATATGTGATATAATCGAATGTTCCGCAATAAAATTAACACAGCACAAGTTGTTCATTGTATGTATTTATCGACCACCCCGAACGAGATTAGAATTGTTAAATTTATTTCTACGTAAATTAGATGAAATATTGAATTTAATAACTCGTTCCAATACTGACTATAAAATAATTATTTGCGGAGACTTTAATATTGACATCTTAAAAAATAGTAAAATTACCAGACATTTTGACCAAATATTATCTTCATATGACTTAAAATTTCAATTTAAGGAGCCTACAAGACTAAGTAGTAAAACCTGTATAGATAATATAATGCATAACATACGTGGCACTAAAGGAGATATTATTGACTTAGCTCTCTCCGACCATACATCTCAAATAATTAAAGTGCCTGTCAGTAAAACATGCAGACTAAAATATTGGACTACTTGTCGTAGAGATTTCTCTCGCGATAATATGCGGAAGTTCACAAATTGCATTAAAAATCTTACTTTTAATGATGTCTATGAAACAGATGACCCAGATTCCGCCTTTGATATCTTTCATAATCACTTTATACTTTTTTACAATCTTTGTTTCCCTAACAGGAGAGTAAAAGTCGGATTTGAAAGAAAACCTAAATGGGTCTCAAAGGGTATCAAGACGTGTAGCAAAAAAAGACGTCACCTTTTGTGGAAATACCGTATATCTCCAACTTTAGATAATAAATCAGCCTTTCAAAGTTACACTAAGAGATATAAAAAAATTATCAAACTAACACAGAAGGTGCAAAATGAATATTATATTAGTAAATCCAATAATAAATCGCAAGCGACATGGAAAGTAATTAATAAGTACAATAAAAATACACCTAGAGAAAATATCTCTTGTATTTTAAACAATGACGTGGAAATAACCGAACCGACAAAAATAGCCGAAGCGTTCAATAATTTTTTCGTTGACTCCGTAAATACTTCTAATAATATTGACCCAAAATTAAATAATATTCAATATAATCAATCCAAATCAATGTTTCTTTCACCAACTTCACCACATGACATTTTAAAAATTATTCACGCTTTAAAAAATACATACAGTGTAGGCTATGACGATGTATCAACTAAAGCTATTAAGCAAGTAGGACATATAATTGCACCAATCTTAAGCCATATAGTAAATTTATGTATGGAGAAAGGAATTTTTCCTGATAGATTGAAAATCACAATAACAATTCCAATACATAAAAAAGATAACAAGAAACTGTTAATAAATTATCGACCTATCGCTCTCTTGTCCATTTTTTCAAAGATCCTGGAAAAAGTTATATACGACAAACTATACAATTTCTTCGAAATAAACAACATATTTACAAAGCACCAATATGGATTCCGAAAAAATAAGTCTATTAATATGGCAATATTCGAGTTTATAGAAAGAATCATTAGTTATGTACAAAAACGAAAACCGACATTCGCCATCTACATGGATATGACCAAAGCGTTTGATAATGTTGATCATAGAATACTGCTCAGCAAACTCCAAGCGTATGGTATAAGAGGAAACGTTAACAAACTAATTGGATCTTATTTAAATAATCGTAGACAAATAACACATATAAATAGAATCAATCCTGAGAGTGGTAACAACAATACTTATGAATCAAAAGAAAGGTCTGTTTCCTTTGGTGTTCCACAAGGCAGTGTTCTGGGTCCACTATTATTTAATATTTACATAAACGACCTTTCTAATGTAACTGAACATTTTATGACTATTTTTGCTGATGACAGTACTATATTATTTACATACGACAACATACATGATATAGAACAGGACATTAATAATACTCTTTCATTAGTTATTAAGTGGTTGACATTAAATAATTTGAAGATAAACTTGACTAAAACATATCTAATGAATTTTAAACTACGGAATAATTTTCAATCAAAATTTGACATTAATCATTTAGGAATTCCAATAAAAGAAGTGGACATTACAAAATTTTTAGGATTAACAATAGATAGTAAATTGACATGGAAACCTCACATTGACATTCTAGTTAAAAAATTATACCAATTTTCTTATGCGTTGTATAAATTAAGACAAGTTGCTACAATTAAAACACTTTTAACAGCATATTATGGATATATCGGATCTATTCTTAGATATGGTATAATGTTCTGGGGTA
This sequence comes from Schoenobius gigantellus, assembly GCA_963935595.1. Lineage (NCBI taxonomy): Eukaryota > Metazoa > Arthropoda > Insecta > Lepidoptera > Crambidae > Schoenobius > Schoenobius gigantellus. The sequence goes on along the minus strand of OZ012555.1, from coordinate 3,374,151 downwards.
ATAGCACTGACAAACAAAGTGTGTTCAAGGCTCAAAAGAGGTGCCTAAGATCAATGTTCGGCTTAAACCAAGAAGACTCATGTGAAAACTATTTTCGCAAACATAAAATTTTGACGGTTACATCTTTATATATTAGCGAGATTGCAAACTTTGCGAGAAACAATTTTCACTATTTTGAAGCATATCCCAGCGGAAGCCGTCTAGCGGGCAAACTGAAACAAGCTCATAGTTATAAGACTTCACTTCGAAAAATTAGTGTTAATTATATGGTACCTACAATATATAATAAAATCCCACTGTCTATAAGGTCAATAACTGATAATAAAAAATTTAAAACTGCCCTCAATGGTTTTCTTGCTGGCAAAGCATACTATAATCTTCAAAGTTTCTTAAATGATAAGACAGTTAAATAATGGTAATTGAAATAATGACAATATTTGTTGACATTTTTACATTTAACTTGGTATTATTTTGACATTGTTAATCTATTTTTTTTTTTTTTTTTTTGACATTTATTAATATAAATTTGACATTGTTAATCTAATTTGTAGGTAATTTTGATAGTGTTTAGCATATTAAGTACTATACTTCTGCATTTTGAATCAATTAATTTTTACTATTCCGCTCATTGACATTGTTAAATCTAATTTGTAATACATTTTTGACATTTATTATATTTAAGTACTGTTAGTCTCTTTTCAATTTTATTTTACATGACAGACATTGTAGTTGACATTGACATTGATATTAAATACTATGATTTTATTGACATTAATTATAAATAATTTAATAGGCTTTTATACCAATCGGATACGTCTTTGAATTTGTTTATATTTCTATGTACCTATGTATTTCTTTTTTGTAATTTTCATATGTCTACAAGGCGAATCATGGCTGTACACTACCCATTATTTAGAACACCAATGTATATACCCATGTATTATGAAATAAATGAATATGAATATATATATGAGAAATCTCGGGTACTTACCTTTATATTCTTCAAAACAACCTCCAACGACGTTACCACGCACACTTCATTGAAGAAAAATACTGATAAATAAAAAAATATGGTGGTTAGTGTTTTGACATTTCCATGACAGTGTGCGGTGATGTTGCCACCTTTGAAAAACTACATTACCAAACGGTTGGTTCAAAAATAAACTGCTTAATTTTGTTACATAAAAAAAGTTACATAAAACATAAAATTGGTACCAATATAAAAAACTATTTTTTAAACTATGAAATTAATGTATGATGATTATAATTAAGATATGGTTAAATAATTAGCTAATTTAATGGTGGTTTTGTAGAATTAATGACCTTAAATGTAAACGCAATATTAAATTTAGAGTGATAAAATATCAAGTTACTCAGTACAGGAGACACGCGATTATTAGAGAAAAAGCCCACTTTTGTACAAAAAAATCTAATTTAGTAATTAACTAACTGTTAATTAATAAAAAAATAATGGTGTCTAGTATGATATAAACAACACAAACTAGTATAAATAATTCAATTTTATCTACATGCTATACAATTGAAAAAATCCTAAGGAGACAAGAGAGATGAGAAAAAAGTGGCAAAATTGTCGGCCTGACCCATATTCTATACCTACTGCCAAATGAACTTTTGACTTGTAAACTGTAGCCAAAGGTTTATATTAACTGCAGCTATTAGATATTGTAGCTTTAATAGGTTCTGTACCTACATAACATTCATTTGTTATGTCCTATGCTCCTATGTCATTACGAAATTCTTATTTTTACACAATGAAGCCAGAAAAAAAGAAGGCCAACGACTGATGGTAAGTGGTTACGGTGCACCGTGCAAACCGGAACACCAGGTCACCAGCACTGCAAGCGCGGCAGCTTGGCGGGAGTAATAGAGTACTATATCTTCAGTGTTGGCGGGAGTAATAGCACACCCCGGACACTCCATACAACGTTCGCAAATCAATTACCTATCACTACTACATAAGCAAATGACGTTTCTACACGCGCAAATGTGTGCGTGAAATCTAGTAGGGCTGAGTGCGCGGTTATCAATCGAAATGACGCAAGGAGTGCAGCGACTGCCTTCTCTTTTACCCCCCATAGCGCTGTCTCTGTTATCGGCCGGCGCTCGCGTCTACTCGTTCGAGCGATCGAGCGCGCCCTTGTTTATGTGTCAGTGATGTCTCCAACGAAGTACGGCGTGGGATGAGGTATTTGAAATGAGTGCGGGGAGATAAGTGGCCATTCTGTACGTAGTACTATTATCTATTTTGTGGTAATAGGTAAGGTAAAGGTACCCGTGCAAACGACTTTGGTACTGAGTTTCCCTCTAATATTCATCACAGCTCATACACGTCTCCACCGAGGGGCTCGAGTCTAACCCAAGTTAGGGTAATTAGGCCTTAGTCAACCACGCTGGCCCAGTGCGGATTTTTTCCTTGTTCTTCACACGTTGCCTTACGATGTTTTACTTCACCCTAGGAATGGCGGATGTCGGAAAGGTACATAATATGAAATTGGAAAAACGAAAAACACATTAAAGCACAGTTAGCGTAGAGGTCGAGTGATCGCCTACTGCGCAACGGGTCGCGGGTTCGATTCCCGTACGGGACAAATGTTTTGTATGGCCTACAGAAATTTGTTCCGGTCTGGGCGTATGTGCATGTGATATTCTATGTTTGTAACTGCACCCACGACACAGGAGAAAATCCTAGTGTGGAACGCCGTCTTTTTACAAAAACAAAAACTTTGGTACCTAAATATCAGAATCGAACAGCGGACTTCCCGATTTGAATGCCTGTGTCAAGTCCACAGCGCGTGACAGCGCCACTGACGTTCCCACTACTGGTATCAAGTATCAATCATTAAACTCTCAATATACACGGTGTTTCAAATAACCAATAAATAATCAATTCTTAATTGAAAACTCATATTTAAATATCCCAACTCTAGCTGTTATACGTAATGTCATTCAACCCAAAATTGACATGTAAATCACAGTCAATTTTGGGTTGAAGGACATTAAGTATAAACATTTATTAAAAAAGTATATTTAATAATGAGTTTTCGATAACGAATTGATTATTTATTGGTGATTTTGAAACACCGTGTATATTATCTCATCTCGCCCATACATTTACCGTGCGAGTTCTCCCAGTATCCACTCACAAATAGTTCCCTTGTCAAAATATAGATTAATTATAACAATTATGTATTTAAACGCGGAACATTCACATCGATTGTAATCATAGTTCTGGGGTTATTAATTAGTTTTCGTAATGGCCGGTTCTGATCAGTATCCGCTCTGCTGATCTATATTCTCTAGTAATTAAATATTTAGAGTATTGGATTCCACATTTCCTTTTGATCGATGTTTTCGATGCACTCTGTGATTATTATTTTCTATTTTAATACGTAGGTACAGATTGCGGCAAACTTTGTCCTCTCTGACTGAACACAACACGATTCGCGTAGCACTGTCGAAATATAGGTAAGTATAATTAAATTAAATTATATTGTCTATCATCGTAAGATATAAGTGATGGATGAAGGTCACATCACTAAATAAGCTTAAGCGCGATAAAAATAAACTTATGGCCAATTTACCAAAATTTGCTTAGGAACCTTCTAAGAAATATACTGTCACTTGTGTCTTCAATGAAAAGAATTTGGCAGCATGCCGACTAAGACAAGGTGAAATTAGCTATTAGTATATTAGTCTGGAGTTAGGCCACCAGGGATCCCCCAGTCCGATCCTCTAGGGAACCCACGTGAACTCATGAGTTCATCAGAATCCCCAAACCAACGTTAGGCTGCATTTACAGTATAAACAAAAAAGACTATTTGTACATGGCAATATTTTATTTTATGCATCGAGTGTTCTAGAGACCTGTGAGTTTAGGGTTCATAGAACTAAGATGTAAGCTAGTAATAAAATTAGTCTGCAGACTGCAAAATTGCAGTTCGGATGCAGTTGAAACGACTACAATGAAATGCTTATGGAAACGCACTCCAACTATATACCTCAAACCAACCGAAATCGGACTGCACGGTTGATTTGAAATTCTCGTGAAAGCACTTCAACATTGTAAGACACGAAATATTTAGCTTAAAAGGGCTATTTTTAAAGGTCATATGTCCCAACCCAACTCCCTACTAACTAAACCGCTGCATTTGGAAATCTGAAAATTTGCATGAACGTAGCCACGATTAAACATTTTCGCACTATCAAAATGATATTTTAACTAAGGAAAATTGTCATATTTCATCTCAGAAGAATAACTAAAGCATATTCTTCTGAGTATCTAACTTTTTTTGCGTATTTAAACATATATTCCTTGGGGAAGGTTCTTCAGTTTCACAAGTAGAGTTGTCTTCTCTTTCTTCGGAAGCGGTTGCATAACATCCTTTATACTATTACCGAGACGAAACCTGAATGAAGAATGAGTTCAAAAGGAAAGCTATCACAACCAATAAGTAAATCTTATAGTTATCGAGTAATAGGCGATCTCCTTTGAATTGCTGTAAATTCTAAAGAACTTTCTCCTTATCTAGTTATCGAGTAGGTAATAGGCGATCTACTTTGAATTGCTGTAAATTCAAAAGAACTTCCTTTGTGAAGTTTGATTCTATCTCCATTTTTCAGCTATCGTCGTCTTAAGTTTTGAATAATTAAGGTTTCCGTTACAATTTAATGTGTTAAAGTATAGTAGTTCATAGATTTCATGTTCTTCGACGTATTTTGAATACAACATGACGTCTCGCCGTTTTCTTTCTTCCCGTCGATGTTGTAAGAGGCGACTAAAGGACCTTTCTTGTTTTTTTTTTTGTTTTTAAGAAACGTCGCCCCACACTAGCATTTTCTCCTGTGTCGTGGGTGCAGTTACAAACATAGAATATCACATGCACATACGCCCAGACCGGAACAAATTTCTGAAGGCCATACAAAACATTTGTCCCGTACGGGAATCGAACCCGCGACCCGTTGCGCAGTAGGTGATCACTCGACCTCTGCGCTAAACGTGTCGTCAAACTTTACTTTACTCCATTAATACCTCTGCAAAGATGTGAAAAGCTGGAAACAAAACCCTTCAACAACCTATCTCCAGCGCCAGCGTCGTGTAGTAGGTATGCGAATTTCTCTTAGTCTGAGAAGAGATCTTTACCCAACGGCGTGACGTGCAGTGAGCGCACTGTCAAGCTTTACATTTGCACTAGGAAATCCGCTACTACCGCAGATGCAATAATCGTTACTACCACTACTACGAACGACGAAAGAGCTGACCAAAGGTCAAACAGTATGGTGTAAGTACATGAGTTGAAATGACGACTAACAGATAAAAATCATCCATCAACTCTCTTCATCCCAGAGTTGAGGGAGTGGCTGAAAAACAGCGTTGGTTCAAGGTTGCCCTTGTCCAACAGGCTGAGCCACTTCCTTTTGCCTTTTTTTTTTTCATATAATGTTCATTTTTGCTGTGTAAATATTTTATTAGATTTAGGTTTAAGATTGTAACTAGTTATTAAGGTTAAAGGCAATAAATTCATATTATTATTATCCTTCGTTCTTGCCAGATTGGGTTCGAACCCATTTTTTTCTGTGATTCGGAGAGGGTTATATTTTCTTTCCAGGAAGCAATACAGTAGTATGTTGAGTCTAGGCTCCAAATTCATTAATGACCATCGCATGATGGCATCAAAGTATACCAATATTTTGAGTAAAAAATATATTATACCTTATAAAAATTCGTTTCAACTTTTCAATACAAAACGGCAATTTCATAAGTTAGCTCCAAAATTTATATAAATGAACGCACTTAGAATAATAACACATTGCTTCGCGTTATTAATAATTAAGAAAAAATGTTCTCTCCTTATCCCTATTTCTTTCTCATATATTCATGAGGAATGATAACAACAGCAATATCTCATCTCTAGCAAAGATTAAAGAAGAACCCAGCCTGGTCTGGACCATGACCGGAAGCCGGGAACAATGTGCAGTGAATTATTATACGTCCTATTCGCCCGAGACGAATCGCCTCATATATTATTAGCGTAATAACGTGCAAAGAATAACATTGAATTTGAATATTCAAATAAAGTTCGGTCGATGCTCTACGTTCACCTAATCTACAGTAAGCTTAAACAGGATAAAATGATTTGGAGTGCATAAAATTATGAAAACTTTATCACTGCATCAGACGTTATTAAATATTTTCAGGGCTGTACAGACAGCTTTAATTTTTTGAGCTGAGCTGGCAAACGAGCACTCAGCTAAGTGACTATAATCGCTTATTATAGTATATGTGGTTCCTGAAAGATTTGTAAATCGACAATCCTTTTAAGGACTAAGTACATTACATTACCAGCTTGTGACAATGGATGTCAAGTTATGTATTGAATAATGTTACTGCTTGTCTTACCCTTCAAACTGGAAGCGATACAACCACTGCTTTGCAGTTGTAATATATACAAGATGATCTTTTGGTGACGAGACAAATTTTGTGCGCTTTTTCAGATCAAACGATCAATCGGTAAAACTGAACGTCTTACTATGGGACCTATATTGAAATGGCAAAAAATAGCTGTTCTATAAAAATATCCAATGTCTACTAAACATAGATATATGGAACACCTCTTTTTCGGCGATTTTAAATCAATACTAATATTAGAGGAAAGATTTGTATTTATTTCTGTTTGTATTGAATACGCCCCAAAACTATTGTACCGATTTAAAAAATTCTTTCACCATTAAAATGCTAAATTATCCCTGAGGCTAAAAAATTCTTTTTCCTACGGGCAAATATAAAATTCCCACGGGAAAACAAAAATAACGCGGGCGAAGTCGCGAGCGGAAACAAACACACAAAATTTGGCTCGTGACTAAAAAAAATTGCCTTGTAAAAGATAGAGGTTAATGCCCTAAAAAGATGGAAATAAACTTTAAATTATTATGATACATTTTTTGCGATGATAATTCAAAAGCATGTCGCGAGAATGTAGATAAACAATAACACAATACCTATTTGCCTGGAAGAGATTGCTAGCAATAAGGCAGCCAGTTGTACCTTCTCGTGTATGTCTATTTAATACTTAGATATTGGTAATTCTACGAAAAAATATTTGTTTTTATAAAATAGGTAAATCTTGCGACAAGCTTTTATATTTTCATAAAAATATATTTATTTTTAATGGCGGCCATCTTGGGTTTTTTTATGGTGTACTGTATTTTACAAGTCAAGCATTTTAATTTGATACCCATACCTTACCCACATTGTGGGGGTTATACAAAAAATTATCTGTAGTTTTGTGACGGCGGCCATCTTGCATTTGATTGTTTTTGAATATACTGTATTTTACATTTTAAGCTCTTTCATTTGATAGCCATGTTGGAGAAGGATGTACAAAAAAGTCGATAGGATGGCATAATAGGATATTATCTAGGACCAAAGTACTTATCAAGACGAATCAAACGAGCCCAAACTCGATGGGGTTGCGTCGTCGAATCGGTCGCTGTGTCCAAGCGTTGACGTGAATTTTTAGTTTGTCAGTCGCTTGCATCTGGCGCTGTCGTAGCGCAACCCAACGCTCCATAATACGAATTTGCGCTTTTTATAAGCAATACTATTCCGAAGTCAAATATTTTTCACCTGGTTCTTACTACATCTATTTTTCCAACGACTCTTGAATCTCGACTCTTTGCACATTATGTTGAATTGAAAACACGTTTATTAAACGATACAACACATTCACTTATCTACGGAGTGCGTACTCTATGCTCTCTCTGGGCGACCGGAGCAGGACAATGCGATTGCATCTAAGCACGGTGGTAATCCGTGATTAATGCCCCGCTACTGGTGTTGTCTGTAACGACCACAGCCTAAACAACTCTATGCCGGCGTGCGACTGTATTACATAGTATATGTTAGAACAACGACTGCCCGTGTTCGCGCTCTATCTAGATCTTTGCAACAATTGAAATTCACTGCAAGTTTTGTTTTCGAATGTTTCAGTGTTCCGATTCAATTATCATTGCGTTTGCGGAGTCAGTTTTGTGTATTCTGGATGGGTGTTATTTATACGATAGACTAGTTGTTGCCCGCAACTTCGACTGCGTGTGATTCAAATAACTCAAAATTCAAACGCAAACTCAAAAATCTTTATTCAATATAGACCTTTACAGGCACTTATTGACATCAAAAATTACAAGAATCTAATTACCTAACCAATAAATTAATAAAAAATTGCAACAAATCAAGATAAGCTACGAGTATGTATTATAAACCTTGTATATAAATACACCCGAACCATATTTAAGATGTATGTATATATTAAATATATCGCGAGATCATATAAATCACGCTATAAAACGTTAACTTATTAAAATTCGGGATTAAATGTAACCTATGTGCTTTCTGGTGGCTTAAGCTATCTCTATAACAAATCGCAATCAAAATATTTTACAAAAAATTAAAAACAGACTTCAAAAACACCAAAAACTTCAAAAAAAAACACAAAATATTATAAGAAAACAAACAATATTGAAGTCGAAGCCAAATGATTATTATATTTTTTAATACTTTTCAGGTGATCATTGCTTTTGGCATTGACTTCAGTATAAAAATGACTTCAGTATACTAGTACTATTTTTGTATTTTTCTTTCAATATGCTCTTCCGATGTTGTGTTTCTTTGTCTCCTTTCTAACCCACAGCAATTTTAAACCGACTTTATAAAAGGAGGTAGTTCTCAATTCGACGGTATGCTTTTCATGTTTGTTATGTACAAAAAATAAAAACCAATTTCAAAAATACTGGATGGGATTTTTCTTATGGATCAAAGGATGCACGTAAATTTGAATATCTAACGAGGCTCCATGTATGCTCTATGTTATAATTAAGTAGGATTTCCGTAGATTCCCAATAGTACCAACATACTCTTTATGTACTCTGTGTTTAAATTAGGCACTTTTATTTTCATTATTATCATATTTCTCTACAAGGCTGTGTACAGCGCAATTATTAATAAAAATTTTCATTCTTAGTTTTGCTTCAAAAAACTACATATTCAATAAAATTTAGTCACAAAAAGTTTGAAATATAATTCCAGTTGTTTTAATTTCATCAATCTTTTTCATTGAATTAGGTAGGTATTTGTAAAATATAACATTACTTCCATAATAGACTTGTATAATTTCCTCTCATGAATGATGAAAAGCATGTATTAACCTCGGAAGTAAACGGTTAACCACATTCCCAATTTGAATGCAGTCAGTCAATTTTATTCGCTGCGTTCGCTCTTTCGTACGCCTAACAAAACACCTCGAGTGTAATTGACTGTTTACATACCTTGGTCAACAATCTAAACAACCATTAAACTGGCATTGCCTTAAATAAAAATTTTAATGAAGAAGCCAAAATAAAATTCAAGGTACTTTTTTCATTCAAAATTTATCGTCGGTAATCGTTTAAAACCGGAGCATTTTGCGTTTGGGGCCATCAATTTCATAATTAGCCAAAATACTATCCGAGAAACCGTCGATGTAGCGATATTGCCATGTCGCATCCACTTGGCGGTCTTTCTTAAAACTCAATTACAAATCGATTTCCCGAACCGTAAATTGATTTCTCGATCGGTTTCCTCGAACTTTTGCAGACAACGAGCCAACGATTGAATCGTAATTGAAAATTATCGATTCGCGAACTGCTACCCCGACGCTTTGACTCGGTAAATTGAAATACAATGTTGCAAATTGGCGTCAACAGATGCGAGTATGTGTCTGTACCCTGTGTAAATATACGCTGTTTGTTTGGTTCACGGAAAGAATCATAGTGGCCGCGCGCAACTGGTTTGCAGGTTCAAATATTAAGCGACTTTTATCATCTTCAGCGAAAGGATTTTAATTTTGACTTTTGTAATATTGGTAAATAATCCATTCTCAGGTTCCCAAACACACAAACGTAAATTAGTGCATGTAATGTTGGTATCTACATATATTCCAAATAGTTACATTTATATAACCAGATTGTGATTACTATTTTTTATATTTGCTTACATTGACTTCGACTTAGGGAACAGTACTAATGCTAGTTACATCAAAATCAGTTCGGTTAGTTCTAAAGATATCAAAAATACTTACACTTAATTGTGCATAAATACACAAAGGCATACTTACCTTCAACAGATATTTCTTCTAGCAAAACTTAGAATGCATCGTTGTACAATGCTCTATTAAGGTTACTCTTATTGAATAGTGGTAAAAATGTGCACTGGAAGCGAACCGTACTCGACGATATCGCTTTCAGGTGATAAGGATGAACCCCACTGCGGTGTCGTGTAGTACAGTCAGCAACGAAACTTGCCGAACAAAATAACGTTACAAAAGATACTAGACACATGAATTGTACATAAGTTACTGATCATAGTTACAAACAAAATTCCATTTACATTATAAATTACCAAAAGTAGCTGGATAGTACTCTTCCAAAAGTTGCTGGATAGTATATTTCCAAAAGTGAACGGACATTATATTTTCAAAAGTGGCTGGACAGTAAACTTCCAAAAGTGGCTGAACAGTAAACTTCCAAAAGTTGCTGGACAATATATTTCCAAAAGTGGCCGGACATTATATTTTTAAAAGTGGCTGGACAGTAAACTTCCAAAAGTTGCTGGACGTAGTATCGTTTAAAAGTGATTTGTTAGATCATGACCGGACTAATTTTCGAATTAAAACTGATGACAATCACTGAAATATTTGATAACAACACGACTGAATTCAATCATTCAACCTACTTACGTCTATAACATAATTTCAAAAGTATTTTTTTAAAATTTATTTCCTAGATATCGTGTTCTCAGAAATACGTATCCATATCATCATCATCTTAGTATCATCATCATGCCTATGACTTACATGAAAATTTTGGGTTGAACATTACGGGTAAACACAATTTAATAATTAGTTTTAGATAATGCATTGATTATTTATTGGTTATTATGAAACACCGTGTATATCTTAATAATATTATACATTTTTCTTTATCTATGGACTATTTCACAATTTTTGCATCATTATAATTATTATGCCAGTACTCCTAACAGGATTTGGTCAGTTAATATATTTAGCATAATGTTACGTCTGTTTTTTTATTATTTTTTTTTTGGTTACACCAAGGTCGCTCTGCTTGATAGGGCCCTGAGCACCATTTTTTATTGTACCCTATGACCACTTCATCTGTTGCTATGCTGGGAAGGGCAATGAGAATTGCTTCGTCCTCCTTCAACTCCCGGTAGAAGTAGGTGCAGGATACCGTGTGTCTGGTATTACGTGGACACTATCGTGGACAGGGTTCTTCCTTTCTGCTCCTCTGAGCACAACTACGTGATCGTACGTTAGTCCCTGTCATTCGTGGATCGTCAGCAGTCTGGATTGTTCTCCGGTGCCGAACCCTTCCCTCCCATTCGCTTCTTTCTCGTCTTGAGTAAAGGTAAGGAAGAGAGTATTTGGGTTGCCCCTTCGTAACACCGCCTCCGATGCCATTCTGCATGTCATGGACCTCAGCACTTGCCGTGATGTGTAAATACCCTTGTAGATGTTTTGGAGGGCATACGCCACATCCATCGGACTTCGGTGTGTGCAGAGGAGCTTTTCTGTTACCGACGTGATGGCGGCGGGGCTTCCGTAACGCATCTCGAACAGGTTGTCTCTGTCTATGAAGGGTATCTGATTTGTATTGGTCATTAGTACCAATTCTCTTGCCAGCCTAGCTGCCATGATGATAGCTCCAAAATGGACTAGGAGAGCTTCGTCCACCAAAAGGCGTTTTGATGCTTCCACACTATTGATGAGGACTGAGGCAATGGTTCTTATTTTCCCCCTCACGACCGCCCCGAATCGAGTCGTCACTTTGTCCGCAAGTTCTTTTGCCGTCTCGAGTGTGCTAGTGATGATCATATCTTCCTTCATTTGGAAGTTGTTGAGGAGCCACGTGGTCTTCCCGCACCCCGGCATACCGTCAACCCATCTGATTGCTAGTTTACCGCATGGTTCGGAGATCCAAGTTCCACTTACGGATTCCGCCGTTTTTTAGAATTCGGTCCTCCAGCATGAAGCGGATGCACTTGGCAATTACCACTATTGGGTCCTCGATCGGTGCGCAGAATGTGAGTGCTCCCCTTTGCTCAGTTGCTTCATGATCCACCAGCACCATGCCTGACGTGCCACTGTACGCCGCCATCTGCTTTTTATTTATAGGGCGAGTACCGCCACCACAGTCCCGGTGTCGTTATTATAGACCACCACCGCCCTCGCCCCGTCCAGGAGTTCTCGTAGTAACATGCGGGCTTTTATCTGAAATGCCTCAAGTATCTTGCTGCAGGTGGCGAATTTTACCTGCGGCATCGCCCGCAGTGTCTCCAGGTACTCTAGATAGGCGTTGACTAGGTCATCTCCGTCCCGGTCAGTGACTATTCTCGATGGCGGTCTCACCCTGCCCATATCTGCCAGTGTGGTTTTTGGTGAGGAGATCGTTCTATGTTTGGGGACCACGTCCGGTACTGTCTCACTGCCTGTTCTACGAGGACGAGCTTGGCCCAGGGAAACAGATATGCCCCTGACGAGGTCGTCTGTCGGGGATTGTCTTTGTGATTGGAGGCGTCTTCTTTCGTTTGCTTCTTGCATCGCCTCCTCGTGTTGCCTTTGTGCCCGGGCTGAGCCACTTTCTGCTGGTTCATTGCGTGGAGTCTGCTCGTGGTCTTTGAGCAGAAAGTCGAGGTTTTGGCCTCTTTCTTCGTACACGATAATTTTGTGTTTTTGGGAGGCCTCCAATAAGGGAGTGTAATCGGACACTTTCCCTTTCTCGAGATCTACCTTTATGACATCCACGCTGATGACTCTTGGGTCTCCGTCCATGTTTAACAGCAGTTCCCCCGCTATAGTAAAGGATGACTTGTCAATGTGTCTGTCCAGGAGTAGGATCGACTTATTCCTGAAACGTACAATCCGGTATTTTTGCCCTACGAGCATCAACTCAGGCATTGCATCAAACACTTTTCTTTTAATGGTCGCCCTGGTAGTGCTGCCTTTTAGCAGGACTGCTAAGCCAGGTGATATGGCAACGTGCTTCCTTGTTCTGGACATACAGAAACTAATGCCAATCCTTTCTCCTGCACTGTCCATGAACAACGCCACAGCCCTTGTGAGGAGACCTACTATTCTTTTTTCTCCGTCGCTCAACCACTGCATTTGCGTTATCGTTGGGGCCACGTAAGGTTCCCGCGTTCGTGGTGCCATATTTACCGACTCATCATCACCTCCCTGCTGGTGGAGTACAGTTCTTGTTACGCTGTGTCGCCAGATCGGCTGCTATTTCTATAAACTTCACTAAGGGTGGTTTTGCCTTTTTATCCATCAGTAGCGCATGGATATTCTCTTTTCTTATCACTATTTTGCCTAGTCTATGTTCTAAGTCATGGCGGGCACCGGCAAATCTAGGACAGTCCAGGATCACGTGCAATACCGATTCAATCTCTCCGGGGTCACATTCACATTCACAATTCACATTCACAATATGGATTGTCCTTGAGTTTGAACCGGTACAGATATTCTGCGAACCCCCCGTGCCCCGTGAAGACTTGTATCATACGAGGTGATGGTTTTTCTTTTCTGACCCAGCTATTTTGTCACTTCTCCTGTAGAGGAGGTAACTACCTATCCTGCCATTTTCGGATCGTCTCCTCCCTTATCTTATTCATCACGAACGACACGGGGATCTCACAGTAGTCCCGCGTTCCGGCTACCACCCGCGCTGCTTTTTTGGCTAATTCATCTGCTCTTTCATTTCCCGCTGTGCCTACGTGTGCTCTCAGCCAGAACAGTTTGACCTCTCCACCGTTCCTTCTGATACTTCTGATGTCTTCACGTATCCTCTGAACTAGCTGATGGCCTGCTTTGGGGTTCGTGATGATCTCCAATGAGGATCTGGAGTCACTCAGTATTGTTGCTGAGGTGACACCCTCTCTCCGGACCATCTCTATCGCCCTATGCAGAGCATACAGTTCAGACTGGAAGACCGCACAGGCGGGATCGAGACTAAATGTGTAACTGGTGGTTTCTTTTCCCTCTACCCACCACGAGACGGCGGCTCCAACCCACTCATCAATTTTACTGCCATCTGTGTATGTTTGTGGGTCTTGGATTTTGTGCTTCCGTATGGTCTCTACGGATGTATCCTCTACACATTCATATTCTATCAGCACCCGCTCGAATGGATGAGGTCTCCCAGAAAATGATGTTTCCTTCTCCAGTATACTGCCTAGTGGTAGGTGGTCTCGGCAGTCCCTTTTTTTTGTTCTATAGAAAAAAAACAGAAATACTTACAAACATTAACTCGACCTCCTGTTTAAGTTTCTCAGAACGTTTCTTTTGGACCCCGGTCCGGCGACAAATTTATACACATATCAGCGGATTTATATAGTCAGTTATGTTCAGCAAATTTTGTTATTTAACAGATCAGGCTAATTATGTAATTAAATATGTCCAGTAAGTTTTGAGTAGTATGCATATCAGTGGATTTATGTAGTCAGACTTGTTCAGCAAATTTTGATATTTTACAGATCAGGCTAATTGTGTACTTAAACATGTTCAGCAACTTTTGTAAAAATAATGTACATCGACTTTTGGTATTCCCAAATGTCTACAGGGATTTGTCCAACAGCCTGTTCAGTTACATATGAACCTTTATAGTGTGCAGGTGTTTTGAAAATTTGGATGTGTTCATGGACTTTCGTTGCTGACTGTACGATGAAAAAAGGTGACGTCGGTACCAGATCAAAGAGTTCCTCGGAGCACTCACCATTAAAGAAAAATTATCAGATCTTATGTAGAGCCAAGCAACTCTACACGCCCTAACTCTACAAGCCCTAACTTCAGAAATTATACATCTTAGTCAAAATACTTATTAGACATCACATTTATAATTTGCTATCCATATTTATAAATAGAAATGAATCATTCATCACAGCCATGGCAATATCGAAATCTTAAAACAACCAAAACATTTGGCACACGGATAGGTTATCTGAGTATCGGGCGCGTTGGTAGTGGTGTCGCAGTGTGGACCTTACAATACGCGCCCATAAGGGCAGGGAACACCGGGGGGTTTTAGAGGGTAGGCCTGGGTAGGCACTCTGCCGGGAGAGCCCCACACACGCTCGCCGTCTAACCAACGGCGGGTACGGTGCGGTTACGCATTTCCCCCCGCAAATAAAGGTTATCTGAGTATGTCACGTCAGTAAATAAAGGATTTTTTGGAACTCCCGCACTATATAGGTTATAGTGTCACGTCAGTAAATAAAGGATTTTTTGGAACTCCCGCCGAATAAAGAGGAATATTGGGGTGAAAGTTTGTAAAGGGATTAACACTGTTACTCTTGGACGTAGTAAGTATGTACAGTACTGGTTGCATTTTACTTGAAGTTAAATAAGAAGTGAAAATGGGGATGACAATTCCAGGTAAGATAATGAATTTTTCAGTTGATGAGGAGTCCAGCTAAAGTTCGCTTCAACCGTCGGCCTTATCGTCACTTACCATCAGGTAAAGGTCGAAAGCGAAAGCTAGAATGATTTACCTCACACCTACGGTGCTTATCATCAAAAACTATCCTCATGCTACCTGGATATTTAAAAAACTTCGAGTTGGACTCGCTCTTCGAGGGTTCTGTGCAAACTTATCTTTGCACTCGTATATAATTTCCTATTTGCATATTTATGATTTTCAGACTTTTTTCTTAACATGTGCTATAGGAACTTGCTTCATGTCACATTTTATGATTTACTTGTAAGTTTCAAAATGTGCGATACTAGCTTTCCGGTCGCCGCTTCGCTCGCTTGTTTTCGTTTTTCCCGTGAGGATTTAACATTTTCCCGTAAGAAAATATTCTGTCGCTTATGTTCGTCAGGGTAAGATTCTAAATGTGAAAGAATTTTTCAATTCTGTCAGGACCGATTTGAAAAATTCTTTCGTTCTTTCTCGTTTGTTTGTTTGTTCCGAATCTACTGGTTGTTTCGGAGCAAACAAACAATAAACAATCAATAATCTTTCCTCTTTGTAATATTAGTATAGATTAACGGATTTGAAGCGTCGGTGGCGCTGTGGACTCGGCACTTGCCTTCCAATCGGGAGGTCGGGGTTCGAGACCCGCCATGTACCAATGTGTTTTTCGTTTCGAATTTCATATGTACATTTGTCTGACGCTCCTACGGTGAAGGAAGACATCGTGAGGCAACCTGCATACTTCTGCGAAGAAATTCAATGGTGTAAGTGAAATCGACCAATCTGCACTGGGTCAGCGTGGTTGACTAAGGCCTAATCACCCTAACGTAGGGTAGGCTCGAACCCCTCGGTGGGGACGTATATGAGCTGTGATGATGATGATAGATTAACGGCCATATTATTTGATCAATTTCACATAGAAGTATGACTTTTCACAACTGGAAGAGACCGTCCATCCAAGCATTTGATACAAATTTCAGTTTGATATCTCTGCGCGTTCCCAAGAAAAAGGGTCTTGACAGACAGACGGAAAGATTTTATCTTTTGAGGTACATCATCATCACAGCTAATATTCGTCCCCACTGAGGAACTAGAGCCTACCCTATGTTAGTGTGATTAGGCCTTAGTCAACCACGCTGGCCCAGTGCGGATTGGTCGACTTCACATATACCACTGAATTTCTTCGCAGATGTATGCAGGTTGCCTCACGATGTTTTCCTTCACCGGTAGGAGCGTCAGACAAATGTACGGTCGGATTCAGAAGTAGATGGGCATTTTAGTACCATGTCACGCCTACTATTACTTTTAAATAGTATAGTTATACCTATATTGCATTGTTAATAATTGGTGTAACATAGTACTAAAATGTTGATCTAGTTTTGAGGGCGACTACACATATGAAATTCGAAACGAAAAACATATTGGTGCGTGGCGGTTTCGATCCCCGGACCTCCCGAATGAAAGGCAAGTACCGAGTCCACAGCGCCACCGACGCTCCTTATGGGATGCTGGGGATAAAGGAATGTTCACTTTGAGGTACGGAGCCCTAAAAATATAGTGCAATGTCCAATCACCAAACCCAAAGCAAGACCATAAAATTACGTTAACGCAAACACGGCGAGCCCAATTGCCGTGTATTAAACCGCTTTAACCCGTAACCGCTTAAGGTACGAGGCGCGGGTCATTGCTCAAAGTTTTATGTCCCAAAATTGTTTGTTGTGCGACATTAAACACGGTTAATGTCGGCGTCCGCGCTGTTCGCGGGAAACGTTTAAACGAGATCAAGCGATCAGTATTTATTGGTGCAGTTCTGGTAGCCGCGCTTAATTTTGCCCGATGCTAATTTATTGAGATCGTTTCCTGATGCGCCCGCGCTGCCTTCGCATCTGGAATGTATTTTCGATGCGCCCAAAATGAATGCTCATTTTTAAATGTCAGCGAATCGTGTGTCGGGTATTCTATCCCTTTGTTGAAATATATTTTTGGTTTACACCAGGAAATCTCTTTGCCTTCACCTTTACTGATGATGACTAATAATAAGGCGGTAGATTACCTGAATTTCAAAACAACTGGCATACATCTCTAAATTTCTTCGCAGATGTATGCAGCTTGTCTCACGATGTTTTCCTTCACCGTAGGAGCCGGAAAAATGAACATTATGAGATTCGAAAAACGAAAAACACATTGATAGGTACATGGCAGGCTAAGGCAGGTTTGAACCCCGTATCTCAAGAAGGCCAGTGCCGAGTCAATAGTGCCACCGACGCTTCATAAATCAACAATGCAAGCAAAATTTAACTATGTGAATGGCGATTTAGAGACAAACAGTTATACGGACCTTCCCAGTTACTTCCCTTTAGCTAACTAATGTAATAGTACATAACTGCAGAGGCCGGGAAGCTAGAGATTGCCGGACGAGTAGAGACAATAATTACGAGTCCGGCAATCTCAATTCCCGCCGAGGTATGTACGAGTATAGTGCTTTTCTCAATAATTGTGAGGAAATAATGAAAGTCGTAATACTGGAAACGAATATACGAGTAATAGAACGAATACCTAAAGCAATTAATTAATTGATTTATAGTAGCCTAGCATTTAGTAATACTAATACTTTTTTAATGTTCAATTAGTGCAAAGGAAACAAAGCCCAGTCTCAGCTCAGTCATATTTTACGCAAAAATGGAATACTATAGATTATGACCTTTTTTCTCTCGCAACGAAAATTAAGCATATTATTTTCGTGTGATTTTATACCAACATTTCAATAAAATTGTTGTCATATTCATATGCATTTTTTATGCATATGAATGCATGCATGAATGCATTTTCGAAGAGTGCATTTTTTATAATGTTGTAGCAATTGGTTGTATGACAAATTACATGACTATAGCAACTACAGACCCATCAATATTTTATCATGTCTAGACAAGATTATGGAACGATACATTTGTAATCAATTAATTGATTTTTTTACGGATAATAATATAAATACACATCAGTTTGGTTTCCAAAAAAATAAAAGTACCACACAGCTACTCAGAAAATTCACAGATGAAATTAACGATCATCTGCATAATAAATTACATTATTAGTGATATTCATTGACTTCAGTCGGGCGTTCGATATGTTACGTTATGACACCCTGTATGATAAGTTGGAATGTTGTGGTGTACAGGGACCCTTGCTGAACCTAATTAAAAACTATCATACTAACCGTTACACCACGGTTAAAATAACAGACCAGTATAGTAAAATGATCCCAACCCGGCAAGGCACAGCGCAAGGATCCATAATCGGCCCGACGGAATATCTTGTTTATGTCAATGATATGTGTAATCTAATAAAAACATGCTCCGTATACCAGTTTGCAGATGACACATGTTTGGTAGCTGCAGGAAAAAATATGATGGAAGTCGAAAAGATCATGCAGGTGAATTTCGATTTGTTATGTAAATGGTCGCACGATGTTGGGCTGGTGCTCAACGCACAGAAAACTAAGTTAATGTACATACACACCTCTCATTACAAAGCTACTGTCATACCGAAAGTCATTGCTCACACACACGCGTGCATGCACATATCAAATCAAAATTGTATGTGTAAACCTATAGATAATGTTAAACAACACATGTATATAGGTCTAGTAATCGACGATAGATTCTGTTGGGGACCACACAAGGATTACATATGTGCTAAGCTAAGATCCATTGTCAGTAGACTCAAAATATTAAAGTACAAATTGCCATATAAAGTATTAAGGATAATTTATATGTCACTGGCAGACTCTGTAGTCGGTTATGGACTTAGTAGTTATGGTAGAACATATAAGTCCTATATAAATGATATATTCAAGTTGCAGTGTAAAATACTCAAAACAATTGTTCCCAAACAAATAAAAGATAAGTATATCGACAATGTACAAGATATTTTTCGTTACTGTAATGTTATCAATGTATTTGAAAAGACAAAATTTGCTATGATAAAAACAAATTAATAGAATATAAGCGACAAGAAAATTTAAGGCAAACCTGTGTTCAAAAAAGATTTATTTTACCTAAATATAATAACGTTCATGGAAGTAGAAAAATAGATTATCTCATTCCTAATTACCTAATTTTATATCTAAATATAAATATAAGTTTAAAAAGTATTATATACAGAGTCAACTAATACCGTAATTTTAATGCCTTACTAACCAAACTGTTACAAATGCGCGACCTACACAGATAAACCTTATAAGGTTTTCGTCGTAGGAATTGTAATTTAAATTTTATGTTAACGTATGTCAATAAAAAAAAAACATAATTCAAGTTATAGATCAAAAAAACAGCGGCCAGAAATGATTTTCATACTTACTTTCCAAGGCCGGTAAAGTAATGCATGAGCCAAGAATTACAAATTTCGTGTCTTCTTTTTACTACAATAATGCCTACATTTCCGAGTATGTTTGAGAAAACACCATTTTCTTTTATTTTTTTCAGAATTTTTAATTTCCTACTGACTATTTAAGCAATCGACATGTCGGAAGACTCCTACGGCCTTATTAATAAAAAAAATACGGCTTGGATCATTCTCGGATTAGTTACTCCGTGTTTTCTCTTGTTTCCGCATATGTCGGCTGTCATATGTAAAAAAAAATAAGACAAAACACGGAGTAACTAATCCGAGGACGATCCAAGGAGTTAATTTAAGAATAAGAATAACAATAATTTATTTTACCAAAAAATATAGTACAAAGTAAATTTACTATGATCATCACACTAGGTTAGACCTGTTACGCGAAGATCACACTTATTAACAAAAATCAAGGATTTTCTGTACCAGCTGATTTAAAAGATATTAATTTATATAATGTATTAAATGAAGAAATCAAATAAAAATACCAATTATTAATAAGGAGCCTAGGTGTGAGTAAGTATGTGTGTTGTTTGAGAGTGTGTATGTATGTGTACTAGTGTGTGAAACAGTGTTGTATATGTAAGCGTGTGTGTAGTAAATTTGAAGTGTGATTGATTGTGCTACATTAGAACCCTTAATAAAGCTTCCGATTCAGTATAATTATGGGATAGCAGATACCTCAGCAGTAAACATTTAGCCTCTCTGACACTTGACAGTTTCAAGGATGGACACGTCTTTACCACTTTATTATAAATGTAGGGTCCTAAAAATATTCTAAAGCGACGAGCAAAAGTTTTTATTCTTGCAGTAGTTATGTGAAACGTACGCTTCTGAAGCATTTCTCTATATGAAGGCATGTTTAAGACGGCTTTATGTGTAAAGAGGAGGAGACGCATGAGAAAAAGTCTACGGACACTCAAAACCTGAGCATCTTCATACAGCAGAATGGTGGGATACCGTCGATTCTTATTTAAAGAGAGAGAGAAAGAGATTTGTTATTAATAAGGCCGCTATTGTTCATAATTATACACGGTTACTTTTAATCACTCCGGATAATTTCAGGGACGTTTCAGGACACGGTAGTAGAATGATTTAAAGATAAAACATTTTTTTTAAAATATTTTAGAAAGTTAATATAAAATTAAATAGGTGAGATTTTTTTTTATTCATGCGTATATCATTCTACTACCCTGTCCTGAATTATCCGGGGTGTTAAAAAGTAACCGTGTATTAATATTTTTGTTATTACATTTTATTAATTAAATCCAAACTATTAAATTTTTATTAAGTAAATTATTAAAAAATTATGGGCAGTTTTATATGTCCGATTGGCTTCCCAAAAATAGGTTGACACAGTAAAGAGTACGGAACCATCTGTATATTTAGCGGGACATCCATGCAAGGGATTGGAACAGGTAGGTACTCCGTTTTTAACGAGATCATCAATTTACATGATGAACGAACACTCCACGAGATCAATAGCCGTAACTCAAAATTCATACACATAAATGTTCCAGGGATGTTATTAAAAAACAACGTAACAGTAACGAGTTTGTATGAAAGAATTAATACTAGTGTTGTAATACATAGTTGTGTTGATTAGATTAACTGTCCTGTTTCGCAAATTAGTACACTGGTTAAGGCACCAAAAAATAACTTATTATATTACAACCAAAAAATAACTGTTAATAATCATCCTGTAATGGGTGATTATTAACAGTTATTTTTTGGTTGTAATATAATAATTAATTTTATTTATTTATTTATTTATTCTTTATGTACAAAAGAAGTACAAAGGCGGACTTAATGCCTTAGGTATTCTCTACCAGTCTACCTCAGGGTGGTTGAGAGACTATCGAGGTAGATGCACACGTAACAGACATTTCTGAACGACATAAATTATAGAATAGGTTGAAATAAATATTTATTAGTGAACCTAACTTATGAACCTTATTACATACATATACTATACTATATATATAAACAAATATATACATATATATACATTAATATATACCAATGAATCAGTAAGTAGGACACATTTACACAAATCTGCAATTTAACGTGGAAGAAGTTCTTTTGATAACCATTTGCGTAACCGTTTCTTGAAGGCGTACGGACTAGTGGACATTCTAATGTCAAGAGGGAGTGTATTCCAAGAGAGAATCGATTGAACGAAGAAAGAGGAATGAAGAACATCTGTATAATGGGATGGACACTTGAGCAGTCGATTTAACGAAGAGCGGAGAGTATTATCATGCGATGAACATAAGTAATCGAAATGGGATTTGAGATAAGTAGGCGAATTTGGGGAATGGAGTAAGGAGTATAGAGTGGTTAAAGCCCTCATCCTACGGCGTTGACGGATGGGCATCCAACGTAAAATTTGACGGTGGGCAGAAACGTGATCATACTTCCGTAGATTAAACACGAACCGAATGCAGTTATTCAACAGTCGGTCTAGTTTATTCAACAGATCCGCATTTAAGTCAAGGTAACACACATCACCATAGTCGATTAAAGGAAATATTAAACTTACAACTAACATCGCCTTGGTTTTTGACGGCAGTAGATTCTTGAGACGATAAAGGGATCGTAACGTGCCTGTGATTCGTTTGCAGATACTACTTACCTGAACTCGCCAAGTAACATATTTTTTATTATTATAAAAATAATTAAATGTGTGTACAATAAAGAATTCAATGTAAACTGGAAGGCGGTGGCCTCCTTCTGCGAGGAAGTCCTTGCGCAGAAGGAGAACGCAGAACGAGCCCGCGAGGATGATCCTAACTCGGACTGGTCCCGCAGGCGGCCAGGTAGGAGGAGGCGGACTTTTTCCCTATCAGCTACCGCAGGGGTCGCGGTGACGGAGTGGGGCTCCCGACACCCGCACTAATGACCTCTATGCTGAGGGAGTATTTGAAGGCGTTCCGCAGATACTCCCTACCCTGAAGGGGGGCCCAGTGTATCTGGGCAGCATCGCTCTCGACACAGAAAGCGATTGCGAAAAGTTCCCTTTGTGTCTCGGGAATGCGATTTGACGGAACCCCCAGTATTTTTTTTTAGTGGGTAAACCTCATTTGGGAGAGTCCCAAATAAGTGCGGGTGGGCCCCACTCCCACTGCAGTAGATTTAAAATCTTTTTTAACTGGAAAAAAAGGCTACTCATTAAACAATAATGGCAAGTCTCTACAATCGCTAATGTGGATGTGGTTTTGTAAGACTTGCAAAATCTACAACCACTGCAAGGAACCCAATGCACAGACAGTCAAACAATGTACAGTTCATCAAGATAAACAATGGGCATTGTAAAACGGTAACAACCGGCTAACTAAAAAAAAGCCTCAAAGACAATTGACAAAATGAAGTTTGGCCCTTAAAATCATTTACAATCACAAGAGCAGCTCTATATCATTATACTGCCTAGCTAGGCAGTATAATGATAATATAGAGCTGCTCTAGATGTGTCGGCCATCTTATGATTCATTTATGTGAGCAATTTTTTGCAGCTCTGAAAGTTTAGTGTTCTCCGCTATTGTTTTAAGTATTTTATTTAAGCATATATGTAATTTATGTAGTATATGAATATGAATAGTATTATTTAGTATGAAGTATATGTAGTTTATAGTCATTGATTTAATTTTAAATTACAAATTAGTATGATTGTATAATTACCCGTCATAATAAGCTTTAAGTTAACTTTCCTCTAGCAGAGGTTGCCCGGTAGAGTTGGCCGCTTTGGCAATAAGGTCGCCTTTTGTTTATATTGCCTCCTTTAAGCTACTGTAATTTTTTTTGAGAAACAATAAAGATTTTCATTCATTCATTCATCTTCGGAAACACGATGGATGACCAAAATAAGAAACATCTTAAGCTCCTCCGTGTTTCGGAAGGCACGTTAAACAGTGGGTCCTGCGCCTGATCTCGCCCCGCTCGCGTCGGCTAACCGTCCCATCGGACTAGGCGAGTGAAGGAACAGAGAGTGCACTTGCGTTTGCGCAGTCACTTGTGCACTACAATATCTCCTGCGCAGATGGCTAGTCTCTGTTGAGATAGGCCGCTCTGACCGAACATCAGTAAGGAGGACATTATTATTATTTATCGTTCTACACAGGACGGTACTATATCACAAGATGACGTCATTAACGAGAGATAGCGAGTGAATTAGGCGGTAGGGCCTAACACACTCGCTACCTACTCGCTTCTTATTCCAAATCGTTACATTTTTACATTATCTTTTGTTAATCCGACGCATTAACAAAAAAAAAATTAAGGCGCTAACCATGAATGATTGTTGCAAATAAAACTGAACATGGCAGCGATATATCGATGTTAAAAATCGCCCGAACCTGCCCCCAATGGCGGGTTCGCTAAATAAACGTTCACAATGCGAGCTGGAGCGCAACTAATTTATTTTAAAATTTGAATGAAATCGAGCGATTTATCTGCACAGAGCTCCGGTGATTTGGTCCCGTCTGAATTGATGATCATTTTAAATGAGCACTATCTTTGGCAATAAATCGACGTACTGTAAGGTGTTGCGCCTAATTGAGGTTTGGTCAACTTTTAACGGCGCGGCGCGGCGGCGTAAAGTAATTTAGTTTTTTTATTTATCACATGGATGCTCTTGGTAATATCCCCTTGTACTATGTGATGATAGAGTCAACTAAAGAACGTGTTTCATGTTTTTGCTCAAGATATTCAGGTATTTACATCTGGTAGTCATCATATCATGTTACTGAGCTAATGATGGAAGGTTTCTGGTAGGTTAGGAGTTCGGGAATAATTCTTCCACTGTTTAGAGCGAAAGACGTTTTATTTTAAGTTATTCTGGTGTTTGCCTTAGCTCAAATTTTAAAACGCATGTATTATAAACTAAAAAGATTGAAAAATAAATTTTTTACAAAAAAAAAACGACTTCAAAAACACCAAAAAGTCATAAATAATATAAGAATACATACAAAATCACAGTTTTATATTGAAGTCGGTGCCAAGACTTCCAAGCAATGATCACCTGGAAAGACTTAAAAAATGAAACGAACAATTAATATAGTTACTTAAAATTTGGCACCAACTTCAATATATATATCAGTTTATTTGTATGTATTATTATATTATTTATGACTTTTTGGTGTTTTTGAAGTCAGTTTTATTTTGCGTAAAAAATTAAAGCAAGGCTTTTTCTGTGTTTTTATGTTTTGCTTTTTTCATAAAATCTTCTTCAATATGTTTGCTGGAAGTTTGAATACAACAGAAAATTAGGTAGATTTTTTAGGTTTTTGTAGGTTTAAAATCTCTTTTAATAATTAACTTAATAAAAAAAGGAAAACGGAGGCCATTGATTATATTGGAAAAAATAGAGTAACTACTGCCATTATCCAGGAAGGAAACAGGGGACTACGTTTGTATAAAAAAACGGACTGTACGATTTCAAGGACTACAAAATAGACGCCAGCAGAGTATCCTACACTAGCTGTGCGCAATGACATTTCGTGCGACCAGTGGGAACATCAACCAGATGGGGAGGATGATATGAATTATAGCAATCTTGCCTATAATTATCGGAACACAGCAATGGTATTGTTGCTGTTGTGACAAACTTAGGTAAGACTATAGTAGCCAGCCAGATGGGTTCACAAACCCTAACAGCTAACAAATCGTGTAGAAAGAATCGCCCATAGGGAATCGAAACATGGACCGATGTGTATGGAAGTCGGACTGTGTAACATTAAATCTCAATTAACACTGTGTACACTACATGAGTAAGGATATAATATACAGAACGCAAGACTGCGTGCACGAACATTTATACCTACACGCACAATAAAAAAATAGCTTCTAGTTTAACCAATTTTGTGACGTGCAACAAAGTCGAGTGAATTTTTTTTTAAATTTAAAATGTGTTGCACTTTAGAAATTAAAAAAACGTACCTTTACACCTTTATTCGGCTCAGGTTTAAACTTTGCGATCATGTTGTTTGTTGTTTACTTGCAGTCGCTTCTCATTTGTATCATTCAAGTGTATGCTTCATACCTTTTTAGGGCAAAAAATCCCCACTGAGACTTTGTCTTTGGTTTTGCAACACACATGCCTATCTTTTAAACGACTTCAAAAAAGGAGGTGGTTTTTTATTCGAAAGAAAGATATTCAAAAGAATACAAAGTATTCGACTATTTCTTCGAAAACAGATGGAGAGCCACTTGTGATCGTTACGAAACTCGGAAATGCGACCGAATTTCCTCAAACCGAAAATAAAATGGATACAAATATTTTGCAAATGTTTGTGAGGCTTCTCTGCTCCCGTGGCATGACCACCAAAACACGATATGATAAAACGATATATCGATATGAACTGTCAAAAAATTTTGGATATAAGGGGTACCTACCTTGAAATTTTATCAACATTAATATATTAACAATGCCCAAAATAATAATAAAAATATCCAAAACATCCTCAAAACTTCGAGATAACGAAAATTTCCTACATTTTTAATCAGTTCATATCGACATATCGTTTTATCATATCGTATTTCGGTGGTCGTGCTAGAGGGGCTGTACAACAATTACTGTCGGTATAATCTTAAATTGCTAAAATGAGAGTTTATTTTCTATATGAAATATTCTCAATTTCTTGCTTCCCCTTAATGTTTTGTGTTTGAAAATGGTTTGAAACCACCAATATATATCTCTATGTAGTACCAAAATTACATTCTGTACTATTTTCTACTCACGTGCTGTAATTGCCGACTCGCTAGCTCTATTGCCGCAGCGACACATGTCGAACCGCCATCTCAACTATGTAGCCACAGTAATGGTTATAGTCGATGGTTAGTCTTCAATCTCAACTATGCTGCATGTTAGTTGACAATTCTAACCACTCTGCTCTAGGCTATGGCTATAAGCATTTCTTGTGCTTTTCATTCTGTCATAATTTATGCCTCTGTTTTCTTCTTTTAAATTGTTGCAATTGCATTCAAGTATACTATTAAAAAAATATTTTGTTGATGCAAATACTACTTAAGTAGTATACCAGACTACAAACTGAACGATAGTTACAGGACTGTTTTGGCCTCCTGTGATCCGAGTCCATAGACGCGTGGTCACTTTACCGCCATAAGCCGCATTTTATATCAAGTTTTTGGTTTCCTTATTTAGTTTTTCGTTGAAAGCACCGTTTTAGGTGCATAATACATTGCACCGGACACCGCTCCGGTGTGCGGTGCTGCGGTTTTTAATTTTGACTGAAGAATCTTAATTTGTATACAAAAACCGCAGGGTATAACACACTCACACCGCATGGCCGTGCGGTTGTGCGGCGCGCGCCACGGCACCGCCCTCCCGGACGGTGATGCGGTGCGGTCCGCGGGGTATGCCACACTGCGCCGCAGTATCGTACGGATTTTTGCGTAGAAAAGACGTGCATACGCATACATAGTTAATGCGGTGATGCGGTGCGTCGTGCATCGCAGCTCCGGACGGTGATACGGAGCAAACCGTACGGTGGCACGGTTCCGTGCCGCCGCAGCCGCATGCGGTTTTCGTCCCTCCGTACACCGCAGCGGGATGCGGCGGCAATGTGTTAAGCGCCTTATAACATCTCATTATCACCAGCGGCCAACGTGGTGGGTGAAGACCAAAATCACTTCTTCTTGCAATAGTTCTTGGTTATAACTTCTTTAACCTAGTCTCGCTACTCACGAGAAACATGTATCTATGTGCTACACCACCATAGGTAGGCTGAAAGAGATCTCATATTGAGATAAGTGCACCTTTGTATACTTGCTTTAATTGTTACTGTAGGCGGCGCACGGGCTGCCAAGATTGGACTCGAGTCACGCATTATCTCACAATTTCAGTGACATAACTTTTATATTTAAAGAGTAGCACAGTGGCGCGTATTTAGTGTGGCTGACGTGATAAATTTTCTTGACGTTCGTCAAGGAATACGTGTGACTGAGTTTTATCACAAATTTTTTCGCGTGCCTGTGCGCCGACTGCTGTAGTTGTAGCAAGGGCTTTAATATATTAGAAGATGTAGCAGCAGTCGGAGAGCAAAAATATTGTGATAAAACTCAGTCACACGTGTCCATATTCATCATTATCACGTCAGTCCCACTTAATAAGCGCCACCATACATAGAGATTACGTCATTGAAATTGTAAAATATTGCGTGACTCGAGTCCAGTCTTGGCAGCCCAAGCTACCCCTGCTGACTGTGTTATAAATCTGTATGTTTTTTGGTGTAAAATAAAGAGTATAATATATAATAATATAATATATATATAAAGAGTATAATAGTCTTATGCTGGGCTTGCAGTGGTTTTAAAACATTAATGATGACCACAAGTGCGGCGCCCATGAGGTGCATGTTTAGTTTTGTCTCTACATTTAATCGTGATTCTCGATCGCTCGATTGATCGTATTATATAATAAAAAAATATATCAGATAAACATCCTCATCAATTCTCCATCAAAGCTCTTCTACTAATTGGTTCTGCGCTTCTCACATCCAGCGGCTAACCACAACTTTACCAGGGCGGTTACTGTCTAAGAAAAAATTTATCGCGATCGCTTACAATTGGCTAGATGACTAAAAAAATTTTTTTGCTTTAATAGAAGCTAATTCATATAATAAACAGAAAGAAAAATCGGTTTTCGAATAACTATAAAAACAACCTAGATATAAGGTATTAAAGATTTTTCTCCATCTCTTTCTAGCAAAACGGCAATTTACAAGGAGTTTATATGGCCGTACTCAACAATGACGTCACGGTTGATGTCGGATCTCTCTGTCTAATCGCCTTCAAATTAACAACTTAAAATGCTTATATCTAATGTATTTCTAAGCCGATTTTAATTCTAATTTCACAGGACTGCATCTTTTTCCACGGAATTTTAATATTTAATGACGAGACGTAAAAATTTGAATTCAGTCATCATCCCGATTTCCATTTTATAAAAGGAAATCGTGACAGAGTCTTATGTTCACGGTGCAATGGCTGTCAAATTAAAAGCGATCGTGATAGATTTTTCCTTAGAGAATTACCCACCTGATCATCGGTCCATGTCGTGGGGGACTCCCGGTATTAGGATCTCTCCCAACTGCCGTCAGTCCACCAAGCGATGTGTGCACTGCCACTGAAGGTTCGCAATTCTTTTGGTTAGGTCAGTAAGTTTAGTTCTTCTATCAATGGCTATCATTATTTCTGATTCGATCAAATAAATACTGCTTAACATAATACAACGATTTTATTGCAATTCCAGTGCCAACATTTCGTTAAGGTAACAAGTATATACGATCAATTCGACACTACAATATTATTATTACTTCTTACTCTGTTACTAGACTAGTTAACTTGATATAAGGGCGTATGCTTGCACTTATCTTCGAGCCTTTGTACAAAGCTATTACCGACAAATTGTGACAACTCTAATTGAGTTAAGCGACGATTAAGGTAAACGCGAGCACATATCTCAAAACTAGGGCTAGCAATCGATTAACGACTGCTAATTAGACGTTCAAGAATGTTCTACATGGTTGAGGAAGAGTTTGAAATCACAAACATACATAATGTGTATTAAGATACAACCTACACAATACAAGCGATAGGGCGCGGTAATACTAAGGAGCTATAAGCTCAAGCTTACGAGCTTTGATGTAAATTTTTAATATTGGTGGTAGGCTGATCATTTGGATAAATTGGTATAGGTAGGAGTTTATTTATATGACTTAATAGTTACAACGTAAACGAATGTTGTAACTGTTGGTATTTCTGATAATTCTGATATGTTTCTTGCGCCCATTCTTCTTTTCAGCTGAAAGATGTTCTCAATGGATAGTTGGTTCAAAAAGGTCGTTTCACAAGAGCTTTTTATGAAGCACTATTTGAATAAAGCTTATTGTGGTTTTGGTTAAAAGAAGAAGAAATTCAAAGGTGTATGTGAAGTCGACCAATCCGCACTCGGCCAGCGTGCTTGACTAAGGCCTAAACACCCTAACTTAGGGTAGGCTCCAGCCCCTCGGTGAGGACGTATATGAGCTGTTATGATGATGATGATGATCTCGAACGTGCCTTCATCGGGGGCGGAGAGACTTTGGAGGATAGTATAATCCGGTATGGGACACCAGCCGAATAGCCGCACGTAGACCAAAGTCCCAGCATATCCAATGCCTAGTCAATTTAGCTCTTTAGAATCGTAACAGAAAAAAGATTACCCTTAAGCGGTCTCAAAGAGTCCCGGCGAATTGGGTACTGAATTCAGTACCCAGTTCTAATTCCACAGTTGGGGCAATTTCCCTGACTATGGATAAGGCGGACGTTGAGATTGCCTAAGTAGGTATGCCCACACTTTGTGGAAAGTGTCCCACGCATGCCTTTGGAAAACGCATTGGCAAGCTGCAGTTCAACACATAGTCAAGGTTATCCATAACTGAACACCTGTATTTTAAACTTGGAAAAATTCACTTCGCCATCTGCTTCTGACTCAAACCAACACTACTAACTCACATTTTATCGTGCCGACAAATGGAAAAGACTAAAGTTCCTCATGTCCAACAGTGGGCATTATGGCTGGGATGATGACGATGTTAATTCCTCTATCTATTGATTTAAAAATATCTGATCTCTTAACCTTTGCTTAGGTTATCCCATATTTTAGTGATTCGCATAACATAAATTATTTAATCTTTGTTTCTTACTTCAACTATCTTTAGTTATTCCGGACTATAAGAATATAGCAATAAATTGCAGCAACTGATTAATTTTATCAGCAGGTACTGTTTGATTTCAAGCTGGCAAGTGCTGAACGAAAACAGACCCTCAAATCACGTGCGTAACCTGTAAATTGCATTGAACGCACGCATAATACACAATGGTACTTGTTTATAGTCGAAGCGAAACAAATAAGTAGAGGAGGCGGCATCATTTTATATGCAACCTCATTAGAGGGAGTTATTAGGGGACTCCTGAATGCGTCATTAGTCAGCCATTTGAACTCACGTAGATCTATTATGGCGGCTGCGCAGTCGCCGATGGAATGCGTCGATATTGGGGAATCTGTTTCTGCGCTAGAATTGGCTCGGGGTATATTATCCGTGGTAGCTTCAAGGAATGAAGAAACTGAATCAGTAGTCGGTGGCGGATTTTCTAGTTTCGAGAAGACCAAAATTAGAGCTTTAGTGTTTGTTACCTATCCTTCTCGGGGCTTTCCCAATTTTCGAACAGATGTGGGGTCAACCTTTTTAGGGCTCCGTAGCCAAATGGCAAAAAACGAAACCCTTATAGATTCGTCATGTCTGTCTGTATGTCACAGCCACTTTTCTCCGAAACTATAAGAACTACACTGTTGAAACTTGGTAAGTAGATGTATTCTGTGAACCGCATTAAGATTTTCACACAAAAATAGAAAAAAGCAATAAATTTTGGGGGTTCCCCATACATAAAACTGAAACTCAATTTTTTTTCATCAAACCCATACGTGTGGGGTATCTTCAAAAATCATATTGAGGTTTCTAATATTATTTTTTTCTAAACTGAATAGTTTGCGCGAGAGACACGTCCAAAGTGGTAAAATGTGTGCCCCCCCCCCCCCCCCTGTAACATCTAAAATAAGAGAATGATAAAACTAAAAAAAATATATGATGTACATTACCATGCAAACTTCCACTGAAAATTGGTTTGAACGAGATCTAGTAAGTAGTTTTTTTAATACGTCATAAATCCTACGGAACCCTTCATGGGCGAGTCCGACTCGCGCTTGGACGGTTTTTTATTTATTCATCTTGTACCACAGACATGTATTAAAAATCTGTGACTTGTACATACTTGCATATACGTACGGTTGAAATGTCGGGCATATGACGATTAATTGTTTTGTATCTCAAATGTAATGCTCCCCTTAAATTAGAAATAAGTACCATGCTAGTGTTTGATGAACAAATGCATGTTGTGTCGAGTAAAAGTTTGAGATATCGAACTTTTCTGCTGAGTTCTGTCTCGAAGTGAATCGCCGAAGTTTTGTTCAATTGAGCGTTAATATTATCTTAAATATTTATTTTCCACTAAAACATTAGTTGAATTGATTTTTATATATATAAGTATGTAAGATTATAATGTATTTGTATGTACAGTACAATGTGTTATTTTATGTCTATTATACACTGACCTGCAATAAAATCGATTCACCTCATAGGTGTCGATTTTGAAATATCGGTAAATAAAAAATAAGATTAGACAAACAAAAACGGTAAATACAATTTGAAAGCATACTTTATAAGCTTTATTTTAACATACTCTAAACGTGGATAAAAGAAGTATTGCTGACAATAGACTTATTTCTTCGGAAAACCCTGTTTCCCATTTTTCCGTTATACGCAATCTCTGTGACTGTATAGTGTTAAAAGTTAATTGAATCACAGTTTATTCAAAAATTGATTATTCCTAGAGATTTATTGACCCTTTAAATTGAGCTGATTTTCTAAAAAAAAAATTGGTATTTTTAAAAATTTTGGTATTTTGTTTGTAATATCAATAAACAAATCAGTCACAGTAAAAAACTGGTCTAATGTAAGCTTAGGCTCTTGTTTAACAAACAGACTTAAAATATATTATGTTATTTATTGATAGTAGATTTTGATTTGTCGAACTCTGAACCAAAGCGTAAAGGTGGCTCGATTTTATTGCAGGCCAGTGTATTTATAGTTTGTTTATCTATATTTATTCTAATTATATACTTTAAAGTGAACCAAATTTCTTTTATGATCTACCTCGTAACTCTTAGAATCATCCTAAGGTCAACTGGCAGAAAATGCCTATGGCCGGCTTGTACACAAATATACTAAAGAATAAACATAAATAAATTAGTGTAGGTTTACCTTTGTAATTTATTAAAAATGCCGCCACCTGCTTAACCCATTGGTTGATTGGTGGCGGGTGATGTTTGTCATTAGGTCATATGCACAAATTGTAAATAACGAATTAAATAAATAAACTATAGATGTTGCGTATGTACCGCGTAGTGCTAGCATCCCGCGGTGGTCTGGTGCTTCGCTTTTATGATCAAAAAGTGTTGTATAATTGTATGATTGAATATGAAGTCCGAGATCGGTAAAATTATGCACATAAAAAGTTGACTAATATGAGTAGGTGTATATTGGGCATTCTAAAACAGTTTTCATCAAAACACCGCAAACGAACGCAGTGAGATTTGAGCTACGCTTCGCTGCGCTCTAGCTCCGCAAATCTCACTGCGTTCGTTTACGGTGATTTGATGAAAACAGTTTAAGATTGCCCAATATACATTATATAGGGTTAAATGGAAAAGAAGATTTTTTATTTCATTTCATTTCATAATGTTTCTATTGTGTTGTGTTGTTTGACTGTAAACAGTATACTTTTGATTGATTGCGATTTACTAGACACATTTTCAAGGTTTTCTATCTCAGAATATTAAGGCATTCAACTAGGTAGCAGTGCAATAACAACAGAAATTAAACAGGTTGAGGTTTCGTAGCTTCAGGACTCAACTCTCGGATAAGTATCTGTACCGTTCGACACTCTGCCTGCCATACAGTTTCAAAGCATTCCCACGAAATTCATTTATCAGCAATAAATTTATTGCACATTATTCATATATCCAGTTACGAGTGCTTACTCAAATAATAAGGCTTCTTTCACACGTTAATACTTTTATTTGTTTATTAAATTACTTCAATTAAATATATTCTTTATTATAAAACAAAGTATAAAATTGTTGATTTTTACAAAATATTTAAAAGGGCGGGCTAATCCCTGAAAGATGTGTTCCAGTCATCACACGAATAAAAAATAGAAAATAAATATTCCAATAATTTAAAAAATGAAAATATAAAAAATATTAAGAACATTTTAACTACCTACCTTGGCTGACTAAGGTCTTAACATCCTAATTAAATAGGGTAGTGCGGTGGGAACGTGTATGAGATGCTACCGATGAATACCACCTATGTATTATTACAATAATTTTCTTAAACTTCTATGGTTCTGTCGTCATGTCGTATCAATATCGTTATGCTATAGATACATTCGGTTCGCCTAATAGAACGATATACCTATTGTTTATGTGTTTTAAATAGTAGTATCGAAAAATGAAAATTAGAAATCGCATCCGTTATTATAAAGAAGACTTTTTAATTTGGAGATAATATTCCTTAGTAATTGTAAATATGTATGTACATGTATAATTTAAATAAATATAATAAACCCGAAATGAAAAAAAAATTGGAGCATGCAGCCTTACACGAGATTTCTGCATCAGCAGAATTAAACGGTAAACAATTATTTTGCTGTATATGCACAGTATTGTATTGCAAGTTTGTGGAAATAAACGACAAACAATTAATTTGCTGATTATTTCCGCGTCATATTGCACATTGGTAGAATTATGGGTAAATATCAAATTTTGCTAAATATCATGAAAGTCAGAGGTGCAAAACGTTATTAAGTTTTATATTTTGAGTATGCAACCGACTTTTTGAAAGTAAACTACCAAACTATAATCTTCTTTTAGATGTTGTGATGCTGAATAACGATCTACTACTACCTCGAAAATAAAAATCCAATACACGTAATTGCGTCAGTACGTCGTTTTGTTTCTTTCTTGCTACGTAAGTACTTTTTTTTTTATATAGCTGACGAAGTTCAGCCGATGATCGGACCGTTTTTGGATCATACGCAACTGCGGATCAAAAATTTTGTTGCAGACCTGAGAACTGCTCCACTCACACGTCCCGGGTACCATAGTACCCAGAGCGCTTCGCGTCTCCTTTGCCTAAAACGCGCGGTGTGATAAAAAAATCACGAAAAAAAAAATATTTTCTCTAAATAAAGTGTCAGTTCTTTAGTGTTTGAAAAACGAACACTGACCATGGAAGTGGAAGTGAATGCATTAGGATTCTCGATAACGTATAGACATCATATCCGTGAATGCATATTTGTTTTCTTATAAATATTTTGTGTGGATATGATTTGGACGGAAAATAATAATTTTGTGATTATATATATAATATTTTATAATATTACTTACTTATTTAACAATATAAAAATTAATGAGCATTCTTTTTTAGATTAGTCATGTTAAATAAAAATGATTATAAAGATAAGGTATAGGTTGAGAACCTCAGTAAAATTATTACTTGCATTGCACTTTTCTTGTATAAAATCCGGAAAAACTGTAGTCACAGTACACTCCAGTGCTATCTCTGACCACTAACAGTGCTTCAGTACCTCCTCATCAAAAAATCTCAAGACCAAGACAGCTGAAAAATGTTCGTAAGTTTTTATACTTTATTGCTATACTTTATATCTATTCTTTAATTGTCTATAAGTGGTTGATCATCTTCATGCTTCAACAAATTGAGCCGTTGGACCAGGCTGTATATGACGTGACCTCTCCAAGTGCTGTCTTCACGAGGGACCATCAAGCCCAGCAGTGGCATGCTGATTGACTGATGATGATGATATTTTTTTTATCTTATGAATTGAAGATGTGAATCTTCAACTCGTTTTCTTGTAACCACTCTTAATACTAATATGACATTTGTTGGGGATAGAACCATTATTAAATGTATGTGTGTAGTTGTAAGTTTTTTGTTTATTCGTGTTAAGGTATATTAATTATTTAAAAAATGTATTTAATTATGTTAGACGGTATTATATAAATTAAATTATTGAAATCTTATAAATAGGAGCACAAAAATTTGTAAACCACTTCGATTCTACCGACTGTGCTATTTGTGTCTCGACGTATTAAACCTCTAATCTCATTCGCCACCGCAGTTTTTTTTTTCATCAGCCGCATCCGTTACATTTACTATTTTCAGGTCGGATAGCAAGCAAAACAAAAGGTCAGCCAAGAAGAGCTGTGAATCTGACCTTTTCTTTGATACCGACGACGAAGACATCAGGTACTTTTATTGCTATATTTACATATATCTAAATTTCAAGTGTTTAATGTGTACAATAATCGTGTATCCTTTTTCTATCTCCCTAGTCCAAAGAAGAGAAGCAAGGCGATAAAGTGCCTATCGAAGGCGAAGAGTGCAGAAGTGAAGAATACATCGTCGTCCAATACTTCTGAGTGGTTGTTCGACTCAGAGTCGGACAGCGAGGTTTCGCGGCCGCCAAACCTGCCAAACAAGACCACCAGTATCCTGACACGCCGAGTACCTGGTGGTGTAACGCGTCGGACTGCACAGCTCGACGGCGACTTGCTAGTGGAGCTACGCCTCTACAACCAGAAGGAGGTATCTAATCTCAGCGGCCTTGACCGGTGCGAGCGCGCTATCGTTTGGGTACGCTTGCAAGGCGAAGCAGAATCTCCAGAATTTGACGCATTAAAAAAATTTGTAAAATTAGCTAAGGCAAAGTTTACCACAGAGGGGATATTTTATAAAGATAAAGTTAAAAAATAGGTTCTCTTTTGTTTCTCTCTGCGTAAATTATGTTTTAGCTGGTTTACTTATTGTTTATCGTTAGCAAACTCAAAGATTAGGTACTTACATACTTAAGCCTTTATTACTTTAACTTTGAGAATTTGTACTGTCCAAATCATAATGTCGAGGTCTACTTTCTGTTCAGTTTGTGACATATCCGTAAATAACAAAGTTTTCTCTGCACATTTGAAAAGTATTTTACATAAGAACAACAGTTCGGTCGTTGATAGTGAGGGGGTTGAAAAAGTTCATAGCGCTTTTCGTAATCGTATAGCATCGTACCGTGTTCGATATCAAGATGAGGGTCATGATAGTGCGCGTGTTCGCCCGCCCGCCGAGTTTTTATGGCACTTGCGCTCTCGCGTACGCCTATTGCTCATAGCGAAAATTCAAGCTCACACTAATGTTAAAGCTAATTTTGAACTTTTCTGTGAATTCTTTCTGCTTAGTAAGTATGATTCGATTTCAATCAAGTCATTTGCAACGGAAAACTTCATCTTGCATCAAAACTTCAATTTTGAAGATATGTTTTCAAAAATTATTCACTTAATTTGTAAAAAAATTGAAGAATTTGAAGAAAGAGATAGTGGGTGGGCCTATTTACAAAGCCTATATCTAGAAGTAAATATAAACAAATATAACCCGTTAAGAGGCTCCAGTTTTATAGAATTACCAAAGTCCATAAAATGTAAACGAGCATGTATCAACATTCAAAATTCTGATAATTATTGTTTTTTATGGTGTGTCATGGCAGCACTATTTCCTATAAACAGAAACGCACATCGAACGTCAGCTTACCCACACTTTAAAAATGTACTCAATATCAAAAATATGATTTTTCCAGTTGGGTTTGCGGACATCAAAGTTTTTGAAAAGAATAATCCTCGCATAAGTATTAATATTTACGGCATTCAAAAGAATGGTAACATTGTCGGACCTTTATACAAAAGCGAGATTCGCAAAGATCATCACATTAATATGCTTTTCCTGGAAAACAGAAAACGCACCCATTACTGTCTTATTAAAGATTTATCTAAATTACTTCGTCTTCAATTAACTAAACATCATTCTAAAATATATTTATGCGAGGATTGTATGATATTCTTTGATAGTAATGATAAACTGAAAGCTCATGTTTGTGGTGGTGTATCGACAATATTACCCGGTGATGGAACACGAATTCAATTTAATCATTACGAGCGAATGCATGACATGCCCTTCGTCTTATACGCAGATTTTGAATCATTATTAAAACCAACTGAACTCGATTCTGGATCAGGCTGTACAAAGATATTGCAAAAACACGTACCATCAGCATTTGCTTATTACGTTGTGTGTTCTTATGATAAGTCGCGTAATAAATATGTATCTTATCGAGGTCCAGCCTGTGTAGAAAAGTTTTTAGAAAGTCTATTATTGGATATAACCGATATTTATAACGTTTTGCAGTCGCCAGTGGCTATTTGTTTAACAAATGAAGACAAAGCGAACTTTGCTCGGGCTACAAATTGTTTTCTTTGTGATAAAATATTGTTTGACGATAAAGTTAAAGATCATTGCCATCTTACAGGACGGTATCGTGGTGCAGCTCATTCTTATTGCAATATTAGATATTGTTTGCCTAAGTTTGTTCCTATATTTTTTCATAATTTAGCGGGTTATGACAGTCATCTTTTTATACGACAGTTGGGAAAACTATCAGGAAAAATACAAGTAATAGCAAAAAATAAGGAAAACTACATATCTTTTACAAATTTTTTTCAAATTAATGATAAAGATATCATACCTGTTCGATTTGTTGATTCTTTTAAATTTTTAGGCACAAGTCTAGAGAAACTTGTCGCAAACTTAAAAAATGACGACTTTAATCATCTGCGGCGTTATTTTCCTTCTCATGAGCATTTTGCTTTAATAAAACGAAAAGGGGTGTATCCATATGAATACATGACTACTTGGAGTTCATACGAAGAAAAAGTACTTCCGCCTCAGGAGTTCTTTTTCAGCAAATTACGCAATAGTAATATATCTAAAGTAGATTATGATCATGCAAAAAAAGTCTGGCAAACGTTTGAATTATCGAATCTCGGTGAATACACAGACTTGTATCTTAAGTCAGATGTTCTTTTATTAGCTGACGTTTTTGAAAGTTTTCGCCAGACATGTAAGATAAATTATAAATTAGACCCAGCCTTTTATGTTACAGCACCGAGTCTCAGTTTTGATGCCATGCTATTAAAAACAGATGTTAAATTAGAATTAATACACGACCTGGAAATAATAAGAATGATTCAAAAAGGTATTCGCGGTGGAATATGTTTATGTTCGACAAGGTATTCAAAAGCCAATAACAAGTATTTAAAAACTTACGATCCAAGAAAATGTAATAACTTTCTAATTTATATCGATTGTAATAATCTCTATGGATATGCAATGTGTGCTTATTTGCCTCATTCCAATTTTAAGTTATTAAATGACTTGGAAATCGCTGGAATAGATTTTATAAATGTGCCAACTAACGGAGACATTGGTTATATACTAGAAGTAGATTTAGAATACCCCGAACATTTGCATAATGATCATAACGATTTTCCATTCTGTGCTCAAAAATTTACTCCGCCAGGGTCTAAAACTTCAAAATTGATTCCAAATTTATACGATAAATATTTCTATGTCATACATTTTGCTCATCTGCAAACATGTTTAAAACATGGTTTGTTGTTAAAAAAAATACATAGAGTTATTCAATTTAATCAGAGTCCTTATTTAAAGCAGTATATTGACATGAATACTGAATTACGAAAAAAAGCTAAATCTACATTTGAACAAGATTTCTTCAAACTTCTTAACAACAGTATATTTGGCAAGACGTTAGAAGACACAGAAAAGAGGGTTAATGTGAAATTAGTCAATAAGTGGAATGATGATAGTAACAAAACAAAGAAAAGTTTCTGTGCAGAGCAAATGATAGCTCGACCAAATTTTCACAGTGTTACAATTTTCACTGAAAACTTGGTAGCCATTCAAATGAAGCCTGAAACAATCACTTTGGATAAACCTATATACATTGGTTTTTCCGTTTTGGAAATATCTAAGAGTCACATGTTTGATTTTCATTATTCTATTATGAAGCCTTTTTATAAGGAAAAGTTAAAACTTTGTTATACGGATACTGATAGTTTTTTGTATTCAATAGAAAGTAAAGATTTTTATGCTGATTTAAAATCAAATTTTCTTCCCTATTTTGACACTAGTAATTATTCTGTAAATAACGTATACGACATTCCTAGGTCTCTTTAAAGATGAGCTAGGAGGAAGTTTGATTTCGAAGTTTGTAGGATTAAGGTCCAAGTTATA
The DNA here is from genome assembly GCA_963935595.1 of Schoenobius gigantellus. Classification (NCBI taxonomy): domain Eukaryota; kingdom Metazoa; phylum Arthropoda; class Insecta; order Lepidoptera; family Crambidae; genus Schoenobius; species Schoenobius gigantellus. The sequence continues at coordinate 3,334,381 of OZ012555.1, read as the reverse complement.
CTGTATTAAAACGGCAGAAGATGAATTAAAAAAAGCAAAAGGCATACAGAAGCAAGTATTAAAAGATGTACAATATAAAGATTATTACAAGGTATTAAATGAAAATACATTTTTGAAGAAAAAAAATATCATATTTAAATCTCTTAAGCACGAAATATTTACTCAAGAACAGAACAAAATAGCTTTGTCAGGTAATGACGATAAACGTATCATATTAAAAAACAAAATGTCTACTTTATCATGGGGTCACTGGGATAGTTTAGTTTAATATCATTAGTTTTTCTTTAGAAGCACCGTATTGTATAGTTTATTATTATTTTAATGGTAATCATGAATCAAATTGTAAGTTGAGAAATATGTTACCCCATCATCTATTTATTTATTATATGACTTAAGTAATGAATAAGTTAATAGAATAAAAACATACATGAAATTGTATAGTATGTACCGACACGGCACTTTATATTGTAAAGTTATTTAATTTTAATATTGTTATCCATCAGTTATTTGTTTAATAGTATTATACATTGTTTTTTAATGGTAAATAGGTAAATTAATTACCTAGTTTTAATCAAATACTTAATGTTGTATTGTAACGATGAAAATATATAACGCTATAAACCAGCTACCATGTTTTTTTTATTTCATAATCCATAAAATATAAAACTATTAATAAAATAGCACACGCAATGAACAATTCGAAACTGGTTGGGACATGTTATTGCTGATTTAGGTATTCCAACTTATAGTTCATTAGTAATTTGTCCAATTGCGATTCCGTGCGAATGCTTTGTTGTTATGTCAGCATTATATTTACACTATAAATAGCTATTAAAGTCGAATGTTTTTAAAATTTGTTTCACACATAATTAATCAAGTGACTACTACGGTCACCCAAATACATCATGGTAAGTCGTATAAATTATTTTTCTTCAAACTCTTTTCTTGTGTAGTGGTTAGATCACTAGTTAATGTTTATTTGTATATTTGATTTAGTTGGAAGATAATGTTGTTGTTAAAACCTTATGGTTGTGATGCTGTTATCGTGATTCTCATATTCTATCGGTTCCGTATAAGATAGTCAGCCTCCTTGTGGATCCTAGATACTCTTCTACCTCCGCCACTATATCAATCATTTCTTCGATGTGAAATTATTTTTGTTGCATAATAAATTAAATTTCAGAATACCCAAGAAATCTCGCAGTCGCTACTCATAAGCAAGGAGGCAACAGAAGATTATGCTCCTTGCTTTGAGCAAAATGCGCAAGATATGTTGGAGGGCTTCTCTGAAGAATTTCCACATTGGAATGCTAAAGATTCACCGCTGCATGCCAAGGTGGTTAAAAGTCTTTTTAATAAAAAGAAGCCCATGAAGAGGAGAAGCAAGTTACTGCAGAATACGAAGGGGAACGAACCTTCTTATTTAATTAAAACAATACCTACTAAAGGGCGGCGATTAATTAAATTAGAAATATTAGATCTGGAATCAACCAGCAATGATCCATTAATAAAAACACAATATGTGGTAACCGAGCATATTGATCCAATAATGGATCAAGCAGAAAATATTATAACTAATATCTCTAAGAAAATATGTGGTTACAGTTATAGTTTTTAAATAACTATTGCTGACCTAAAACATTTGTAGATGTATATTAAAATTCTCTAATGTGCTAGATGCGTACCTACTATCTTTAGTTACGTGTACACTCACGGAGATACATTATTTCAACAACATTATTCTTCTGAAAAATTATAGTAATGCTTATAAATTTTACTAACTAAGACTTATGTTATTTTAAATAGTTATGTTAGTTTAAGTCTTGTATTGTTTTCAATAAATATTACTTAAAAATAAAAAGACTTGTATGAAAATATTTGTTTTTATTTTAACACCTCTATAATGTAATCAAATATTTTGAAAAACATTCATTCAGAATTACCTCTATAAATAAATCTAAGATAAAATTTATTAGAATTCAAATACATAGTTTAAAATAATGGTAATAAAATTAAAAATATAGTTTTATTTATTAAAGAACGCAGTGTATTACTTTGTTAAAGTAGGGATGCAAGTAATTAAACAATGTTTATTTTTAAGCATCGATTCCTTACTCATATCATTTTTTATTGCACGATTCGAGAGGGGTGAGAGCTCTTTCTTCTCTCTCCATTCTTCTCGATGCTTTAACATTGTGTGTTCTAGACACGTCCAATAACTTAATATAATGAGTGGTAACAGTATCCAAATTCTTCTACTCCTTGCTATTGTTACCGCCGTCGAATGCTTAGTCTATATGGTGGAGTGAGTGCACTTACAAGTAAATATACTGCTAGTTCTCTTATTATTACGAACGCAAAGTGTTATATCCATTTTGTTAAAAGCCACGAATCAAAACGGACAAGTTGCTATGAAGTTCCTCAAACAAAAGGAAACGTTAAAATTAGATTATAATATCTGTCCTGCATCATTATGTGAAGCAAAGCGACATGGCAACTTATTGCCGAGCACTATACGATGTATTGTTTGTGGACCATCAAATTGCGGCAAGACAAACTTAGTAATAGGTTTGTTATTACATGAGAATGGTGCTCGTTTTCGTAACTTATATGTATATTCTAAATCATTATACCAACCAAAATATGTGTTCTTAGAAAAAGTATTAGATTTAGTTGCAGATATATCTTATAGTAAATATAACCATAATAATGATATCATAAGCCCACACGAAGCTTTGCCAAACTCCATTATAATATTCGACGACGTAGCTTGTGAAAACCAAAATAGCATTCGGGATTATTTTGCTATGGGTCGACATAAGAATATTGATTGTTTTTACATTAACCAAACATACAGTAAAGTACCTAAACAACTTATAAGGGACAATTCTAACCTCATTATTTTATTTAAACAAGACGATGTAAATTTAAAACACGTTTACGATGAGCATGTAGGTTCAGATATGTCGTGGTCTCAGTTCCGTGAAATGTGCTCAACTATTTGGAATAAACCATTTAATTATGTTGTGATCAATAAAGACTGCGAAAGAAATAAAGGATGTTATAGGATGGCATTCGATACTTTTGTAGTAGTAGATTAATATACATAAGTTATTGTTTCATCAATACACAATCACTATTACTCTGGATTTTGCATTGAACGGAATCCTTGTCAAAATGGAAAAGCAACTTAAAAAACAAATTGTAAAAGCTGCAGCTGCTGTAAAAAGAAAGGTTGAAATGATAAAGGATATGAAAAATACAAATGATGCCACTCTGGAATCCATATTCAAACCTATAACCGATCCATTGAAACAAATAGCCATTAAGAACAATGAAATTTCTCATGAAGATGAGGATGAGTTTGAACATTATACAATAAAAAAAAATAAACATAATGACAGCGAGGCAACAAATTTTTCTGATGACGATTTTAATGAAGAAGAGGAACAACAGTTCTATAAAAAATTTAATTCCGAAAAAACCCTTGTCGTATCACCTTCTGACAACAATAATATGAGTGATGCTTCCTTTAAGTCCTTTCAATCATCGCCAAATGTTTCACTTAATAGTTGATCGTGGTGTGCTTCACCCGACGCAAATATCCCTTTTGGAATAAAAAATGAACGAGGAAAACTTATGCTCGGCCAAACACGTGTTTTCGACGACGGAAAAATTATAAAAATTGGAAATCGAAGTTTAAACAAAACTCTTGGATTAAAAGAATTACTATTTGAAAAGACACCAAATTTGGATGTTATCACAGATGAAGATTTGCAAAATTATAAAGAGCTTCTAATAGAAACGAATGCACATAGGCGTAATTGTGATCCACGCAAGCCAATTAATAGTAACAAAGGGTTTAAGTACATGCATATTATTAAACCACTGTTTAAGTTCTCTAGAAATAAGTATGACAGCACAGAAAGTCTTACGGTAGGAAAAGGAATAAATCTTTTAAAAAGTGTAAAGAAAGATATAGATTACGTTTATTGGGATGATCCAAATGAATTAGTAGATCGATTGAAATTACTGTTTGCATCTCGTGATGCTGGCAATACCGGCTTAGATAATGAAATTATTGCGATTATAGAAGAGCTGTACGAAGCAGGCATCATTAAAAACACCAAATATAAGGAACCTAATTTTAAAAAACTGATCAGTAGTTATACAGCAAACACCGCATAGATACGGAAATGAATGTAGATAAATTTGGTCATCACGTTCATAAACGTTTACGATTAGAGGAATATATTGGAAATCTCAACGATACATTAGTGAAGTCAGAAACAGGTGAATATGATTTAAAATCATCAAGATTAAAAGGACTTATATCGCCAGGCAATGATGACGAAGCCGCAAATAAAGCTTACGTGGATGAAAAGACACACGAACTAAGAACTAATATTTTAAGTGATGTAAATATTCATTTAAATGACTTTGAAAGTTCAATACTTAATAAGCTAACCACCTTGTTTTACACAAGGACAGAAATTGATCACATGCTTCAAGAGAAACCAGATAATAATGAGCAAACAAGACATAGTGAATGAGCTTCACAAAGCAGCAAGAAGGAATTTTTCCCGGCGATGTACGATCATAAAAGGAATAGATGATTTATGGCAAGCCGACCTCATAGATTTGCAAAAATATTCACAGTATAATAAAGGGTATAAATATATTCTTATCGTAATTGACACTTTATCAAAATATGTATGGATCAGACCTTTAAAATCAAAAGCGAAAAATTATGTTACAGATGCAATGCAAAGTATTTTAACTACATCATTACGAAAACCTAAAAATTTACAAACTGATTTAGGCACAGAATTCTACAATGATAATTTTAAACAATTAATGAAAAAGTATAATATTAATCATTATTCAACATATTCTATTAAAAAAGCATCTATAGTAGAAAGAGTCATAAGAACAATTAAATCTCACCTTTACAAACTATTTAGTTTGAACGGAAATTACCAATGGTATAAAAATATTTTAAAGGACGTTGTAGAACACTACAATAACACTTTGCATAGAATAACAAAATTTAAGCCTGTGGAAGTTAACAAAGTAAATGAGCTTATAGTCAAAGGTTATATTATGAATTCTCAAAAGAATAAAACAAGTCGGGGATATACATTTCGTGTTGGTGACTATGTTCGCATAAGTAGATATAAAGCAGATTTTTACAAAGGCTATACGCCAAACTGGTCCACCGAAATATTTCGTATAGTAAAAGTTAATCACACTAACCCAACAACTTATCAAATAGAGGACAGACGCAATCAAAGAATCCTCGGCTCATTTTATGCATACGAGTTACAAAAAACTAAGTTTCCAGACCTATACCTCATTGAAAAGGTTATAAAAAGAAAAGGAAACAAATTGTTTGTAAAATGGTTAGGATTAAGTAATAGCGAAAATAGTTGGGTTGATAAGAATAAATTGGTTTTATGATATAAAATAGCTCAAGATATCTTTATTGATTCACTTTTTGTTTATCAATGAAGAAAGGAAGTGGTATCATAAACAGCTTAATAAATAAGATTCCGTTTGAGTTACATTTACCGGGCTACCAATATTGCGGACCCGGCACAAAGCTTCAGAAACGATTACTTAAGGGTCAGCGAGGAATTAATAAATTGGATAACGCTTGTATGCACCACGATATTGCTTACATAAACAACGACGCTAACGTAAGGTACAAAGCTGATCTAGATCTATTAAATATGGCTCAAAGAAGATTGAAATCAAAAGACGCTGGAAAGAAAGAAAAAATTGCTTCATGGATAGTAAAAAATGCTATGAAGGCCAAATTAAGAGCAGGTGCAGGTCCTCGGTCGTTTATGACAGCTGTGAAAAAACTCAAATCTAAATTAAAAAAAATAAAATCTAAAGACACAAATTCTACTATTAAATATGCGGTCGCCGCTGCAAAAAAACTATTTAGAAATAAAAATAAAATGAGTTTACCTCGTTGTATTCCTATTCCAAAATGTGGAGGACTGTTACCGTTAATTCCTATTTTCGCGGGATTATCAGCTTTAGGTTCACTGGCTGGTGGAGCAGCTGGCATAGCAAAAGCGGTTAATGATTCAAAAGCAGCTCAAAAAGCTCTTCAAGAATCGGAACGACATAATAAGATGATGGAGGCGGTTGCTCTCGGAAAAGGATTATATATTAGACCTTATAAAAAGGGTGCAGGTCTATATTTGAAACCCTCAAAAAACTAATAAAACGGCTACCTAGGCGGGCATTAACTAATTGGGATATATTAGAACATGCTAGTGATATTCCATTTTTTCGTGGTGTTTTCATGAGGGATACGTTGCCCTCAAAACCTAGGAAGATAGAATGCGGTATTATAAATTTAGATACTTCAAATAACATTGGAACACATTGGGTAGCCTACGTGAAAGAAAATAAGTATGCTGAATATTTTGATAGTTTTGGTAATCTGAAACCTCCGTTAGAACTACTTGATTACTTAAGAAATGTTTCTTTAAATTATAACTATGAGCAATATCAAACATTTGACTCTGTTAATTGCGGCCACCTTTGTATAAAATTTTTAAAGGAGTATTGGAAAACACATTTATATAAAGCTTGAAATAAAATTCTTTATCAGTAGTAAAATGTCTTTCACTGTGTCTATAACTGGAAAAGGATCCTCTCTGATAACAAACTACTCACCTACTTTGGAATTAAGTGGATACTATGAGTGTGGATTGTTGTATTTTTCAACATTTAATTCTATACCCAACATAGATAAAAGAAATAATAAATTCTACTATGACGATAACGAAGTAATCGAAATACCTGAAGGAGCTTATGAACTTCAAGATATCTGTGATTATTTAAAGACATACATTAGAAATGCAATGTTAAAATTAACTTGTAATAATAATACCTTAAAAACTACAATTTTTTGTACTAAAGATGTTCATTTTAACAAAAGTGACTCACTTGGAAGGATTTTAGGTTTTGGTGGAGAAACAATAAAGGCATTAAAAAGGACCGAATCTCTGTATCCTGTCAGTATATTGCCAACAACCATTGTGCGCATCGAATGCGACGTAGTTAGTGGGTCATTCGTGAACGGATCTGCAAGTCATATTATTCACGAGTTTGTTCCTAACGTACCACCTGGTTATCGGATCATTGAAGTGCCGAAAAATCTAATATATTTTCCTGTAAATAAAAGTTCTATAAGTGCAATAACTATACAATTATTAGACGCCGAGAATAAACAAATCAATTTACGAGACGAAGAAGTACAACTGTATCTACATTTTCGTAAAAATGATAAATTTCAATAAAAATCATGACACAGCTTGCATTCAAGTTAGTACTAGAAGATCACCTCATAAAAGCACACCGCTTCACATAAAAAAGAAGCTCACCAAAAACAATAAGGAATTTTTGAAGTTGATTGGCTTGTTAAAATGAATATTTTAAATATATCTCAATCAACATCATACGACAATAGTATTGAAAGTTTCGAATATCATTCTTATAAACCGTACGTAACAAGTTTCAACAAGAATGATGAAATAAGAATACCTATTAATCAACAAGATCTATGTCTGTTACCCTCACTCAGCACTTTGTATATTGAGGGTAAAGCCAATGTTTATAATAGTTCGACTAAAGAAAAAATATCAAATGTGTATTTTATCAACAATCCAATACTATATTTATTTCAAGATATTCGATATGAGTTAAACGGAATAGAAATAGACAAAATAAAAAATGCTGGCATAACTACAACAATAAAATCGTACCTCTCGTTAAATGATAATGAATCTAAATGCTCACGTGTATGGGGATGGTCAACTTCTGGTACAAACAATCTTAACGGAGGAATTTTTTCGGCTTCTGTGCCGTTGAAGAAAATTTTAGGTTTTGCAGAAGATTATGAAAAAGTTATAATTAACTCCAAACATGAATTGGTGCTATTAAGAAGCAATACGAATCTCAATGCTTTGAAATTAAATGTCGGAGAGGTGGTCGAAGATATAACTATTAGCAAAGTTGTTTGGCGAGTTCCGCACGTTAAAGTATCAGATCGTGAAAGAATCAATTTGTTGAAACATCTAGAAAAGGACAGGCCTATTACACTAGCATTTCGAAATTGGGATTTGTATGAATATCCATTATTACCGAAGACACGTAAACACACTTGGTCTATCAAAACTTCGTCACAGATAGAGAAACCAAGATTCGTTATTATAGCCTTGCAAACCAATCGCAAGCACAATGCGGAAATGTCAATGGCAGAGTTCGATCACTGCAATGTACGAGATGTAAAAGTATATTTAAATTCATCGTATTACCCTTATGAAGGATTGAATGTCAGTTTCTCAGAGGATAAATTTAATTTATTATACGAACAATATGCAAGATTCCAACAGTCTTATCATGGACGGCGACCAGAGCCGTTGATGAGCTTGAAGGAATTCAGAGACGTTGCCCCATTATTTGTTATTGATTGTTCTCACCAACAAGAAATGATAAAGGGATCAATCGATGTCAGAGTGGAGATTGAAACAGACCAAGAAATCCCGGATCAGACAGCAGCATATTGCTTGATTTTAAATGACTGCATTTTTGAGTACAAACCTCTGAGCAATATTGTGAAGAAAATATCTTAACTAAATAAAGTGCAATCAAAAGGTATTTGAAAGAACAAACTTCAACTTTATGTTAAACAGTGGAATACAACGAAACAATGAGTGCTGATAAGAGTTCGATACTTTTTGTTGATGTTCAAGGATTCAAAGACTGCAAAAATAATTTTATTATTAAGGAATTTGCGTTAGCCACAAAAGAGTTTACGCAAGTCTTTTTAATAAAACCTCCATATTCGTATCTAAAATTATCTGCCGAAGAAAAAAGAGCAGTCAATTGGATTGAACGCAACAGAGGAATATACTGGAGTCAAGGCAATATAGATTTCAGAGAATTTAAGAGATTAATTATTCCAATTTTAAAGGACCAAACCATAATAATGAAAGGTGTTGAAAAGCAAAAATGGATTAAAGATTTGTGTTCTGACTGCTTTTTGATAAATGTTGAAGGCAAAGGTTGTCCTAATTTTGCAACATTGCGCAATAGTTATGCTAAAGGTGGAGCTAACTTCAATTGTATAACTCATAAAAAAGAGTGCGCTCTAAGGAATGTTTTATTCATAAAAAAGTGGTACTTAAGCACATGTAATTTATGACTTCAGTAAATTGTACTTGAATGAAAATTTATATTAAAAATATTGTTCTAGTTTAGCTATGATGATATTTGTTACTTGCTTTATAATAATAAAAAAAAATTTAACAAAAATTTCTGCGTTTTATTAATGAAAACAAATATGGTGATTCAATATACTCGCATAACTCTTTATTTATCAAAAATTACAATTTAATGGTATGAATAATTTAACCCTGTATAATGTATATTGGGCAATCTCAAACTGTTTTCATCAAATCAGCGTAAACGAACGCAGTGAGATTTGCGGAGCGTAGCGGAGCTAGAGCGCAGCGAAGCGTAGCTCAAATCTCACTCCGTTCGTTTGCGGTGTTTTGATGAAAACTGTTTTAGAATGCCCAATATACACCTACTAATATGTATATTCAAAGTAATTGGTATTTACAAAGACGCAAACAAAACAACACAAAAGGAATTTCACAATAGATAGATGTCACACGATGATAATTCTAAATCTAAAAAACATAAAGCATGTAGCGTTCTGCCTCAGGTATAAAACCTTGACACTCAACAAAAAGGTTTTCAGTTTCGATTCGGTGAAAAATGATTACCTAAATATACCTAAATAAGATTCAAGTTTTAAAAATTCTGTCTGAAATGACGTCACCCAGACTAGTTCGCGTTGCCAGTTCGGTGCACGCGCAAGTCTCCGCAGATCACGTAGTTTTTATTTGTAGTCTTCGAGTAATCTTGATAAGCGTTTCGGCTCCCGAGAGAACTGCGAACGTCTCTTTGGGAGTTGTAAATCGTGCAATGTTTATGACGAGATGCTGGTTTGTTTTCACCAGAAATGTAGTGGAGGGAGGCCGTGAGTAAGATGGAGACGATAGTGCTTGCAGACGAAGTGGCTAAATAGCTTCTAGTGTTACTTGAAAGTAGCATTCAATAGGATCGTATCTTGGTTCCGTTGCATATGGCTTCATGTTGAGTTGATTGAAGCTAATCAATCGGTCAACGTGGGCAATCTCAACAGAGACAAATTTGGGCGGGAGATATTAGTGTTAACGATTCGAGGAGCGCCTTGCATCATCTTTTGGCATGCTCTAGGGGCTGCTTAGGAAGACCTGAAGCTTATCTCATTATAAAATGTATAGATCTTTCTGGGCGGAGGGTCAACGCAGTCAACCTGGCACTGGGTCGACGGAAGCGCACACAAACCATACGAATCGCAGCAACGACCCCTCAAGCTCTGGCTGTGCTTACATCATGCGCACGGTGGTCGCTAGCCAGTCGTGTTTTTCAAGCCCTACTGTTGGCAACACCAACAAGATGTGTTTTTAACATTAATTTTTATTGTTGGCAACTCGCTCTCTTCCATTGTGGCGGATTCCATTCCACCAGAAGTTGGTCACTCGATTAGCACCACCCGGGGATCACGTGTAGAGTCTCGAGGGTAAAACCTACGGACGTGAGCGACTCCAATCCCCAACCTTATCACGTGGGGGTCCGTGGAAACGAGATGGCAGACCTGCTCGCCAGGGCTGCTCTCTCCGAAGGGAACCCCTTGAAGTTAATAATATTTATTCGGACTAACTCCATCTCTCACTACAAAATTGCTATTAGATCGGGTCAGAGTATTTTGAAAGAGAGTCTTCAACGAAAGGAATATGGTACAAGACAGCTGTAAGACAACCTCCTCGGATCCCACGGTTCTCTCATAAAAGATTTAATAGGCGCGAGCTAGTTCTTTGCTTCAGGATTCGCTCATACCACATTCCATTAAACAAATTTGCGCATCTTATGCGAAAGGCTGACAGTCCAAACTGTGACGAGTGTGATCGTGAGGAAGATCTTTTAAACTTGCTTCTTGAATGTGGTAGAAATGAGTCCTTGAGAGAAGAACTACTCAGAGATACGGGTATGTCAAGACAGAACCTGCTTTTTTATATACATGACTGCATCAGTTCCAATTTTTCTACAGAACACAGTTATAGATTTTTAAGTTTTGCTTTCCAATCGCTCAGTTTGAGGCCGGGTAGAATCAACTTCTAACCGCCTTTTTGTCTAGGTGTGTAGGTACGGTCACTACCCCCAAGAGAGAAGAGGTCACTACCCCCAAGACAAACAATACGAATAATCAGATTAATGCCGACTTGCGGTTTCTTCACTACTTTCCTAGAGTGATTCATGTAAATCATAAAGCGAAACGTTTTTTGGTAATTTCTAAAGTGTTTCCGAGAACAAGTCAAGGCGACGCGAGCATTTAAGACCCGAGATTTTCCTGTTCCGCGGAAATAAATCTAGTTCAATATTTTTTTTTGGGTTAATTTGAATCCATTCTTGTGTAATACAAAGATGTTAGAAATACATATTTAATTTTATATACCTTATATCTATCAGAGTAATTAGTTAAGTAGATGAAATAATATTGATTATTATCTTTAATGTGTGTTCCTCGTAAATAGTTCTATTTACGAGGAACACAAACAAGATATTTTAATAAATGAAACAAATGTCTAATTTATTAAACTACTATTTAGCTACATATTTGCTTGGCCTTTTACCTACCAATGACTTTTTTGTTTCAGATAAGGCATCTTTCTAATTAAATAATTATAATAATCTGTTCCGTAGAGCTAGACTTTTTCAATTACAGACAAATAAACACATTACTCTTGTATGCTAATTCCACATTCAACCATATTTTCAATATCTGGACATCAATTTGCAATTCTATTATTTTTTCTTAATTAAATGACATAATATGAATAAGAAGATAATTTGAATTAAATCACGTGAAATTGGTTTTTAATTTCTCACAAAGACCGAGAGTAAATTTAAATGTCCATTGATTTATATCAAGAACTAGCGATCCGCCCGCGGCTTCGCCAGCGGGGATTATTTATATTAAACTACTACACGCGCAAAGCCGGGTTGGGTCACTAGTTATACATATAAACCTTCCTCTTGAATCACCCTATCCATTTCTGAAAACTGTATTTAAATCCATTGAGTAGTTCTAAGCGAAAAGACAGCGGAAGCGACTTCATCTATTATACTATACTATACTAATACTAATATTATAAAGCTGAAGAGTTTGTTTGTTTGTTTGTTTGTACGCGCTAATCTCAGAAACTACTAGTTTGAATTAAAAAATTCTTTTTGTGTTGGATAGTCCATTTATCGAGGAAGGCTTTAGGCTATATAACATCACGCTGCGACCAATAGGAGCGAAGAATAGAAATTGACGCGGACGAAGTCGCGGGCAACAGCTAGTTTTATAATATGTAAAGATTTCATAATTTTCTTTATATCAAAAGCGTCTACAACAAACTTTACAGAGTCGGTTTGCTGTGATGAGTATAAAATACATGCGCGGTGACTGGCCTTACCACGGCGGCTTTAATAAGCAATTTAATAAGCTTCAATAAAGCAACGTGTGGATAGAGACACGGCTATTGGCATCTGGCTCCATCCCGCTTTTCCGTGGATTTGACATCGGTATAAGCGACCATAGTAGGTCGCCATGTGACATAAACAACATTAGGTCTGACAGGCCCCGTGAGAATCCGCGCCTGCGCAGCTACCACAAATAATTCAGTTATTGTAGTTTGTACGGTGCTTACCTGATTTACGGACTATTCTTGTGATGTAAGCCAAGCCTATCGGATCGGGGTTAAGTTAATTTCAGAATAATGTGATCTTGAATTATTGTTATTTAAAGTCTTGCCCATTAGACAACATATACCTACTTTAACTATCATTGTTAAGAGGCTGACAACGCTGAGCTGCGCTCATCGAGCTTCACTTAAAACTTTTTTTAGCAAAACCTGTTTAATATACCGCAGTAAAAAAAATATATGTTACTCTTGAAAATATTTTTGAGAATATCCATGTCTCCAAAATAAATTTGAATCAAAATTTCTCGTTAAAAAAAATGCCAAAGACACCCATCAAAAACAGCTTCCAGAAGAAAATCCGAGTTATTTAACAAAGTTTATTTAATGATTTTCAAGGAATTAACTCGTTACACTTAATTTGATAATATTGATGTTTCATATCTTCAAATAAGTTACTAGTTTTTTTTAAATATATATATATTGATTTTTTCGCTCAATTTCAATAACGTACCACGTTCCAGTACAAAACATGTCTCAAGGTCGTTGGCGTTACTCAGCCTCTTAAGGGGGAAGTTATCGAATCGGTGTTGATCAGAATCACGAGTGTAATTTTGCGGGAATGTAAATCGGGAAAGTTTTTGATAAAGTTTATTATACTGTATTTAATGTCTTTATTACCTCTAATTGTCGGACCACAACAATGCTATTCTTATTCTTATCTATACTAATATTGTAAAGAGGAAAGATTTGATTGTTTGTTTGTATTGAATAGGATTCAAAACTACTGAACCGATTTTGATGAAAGTTGGTATAGTTACTGTCCGAAACCAGGGGAAGGACATAGGGTAATTTTCCTAGGGGAAAATATAAAATTCCCACGGGAAAACAAAAATAACGCGGACGAAGTCGCGAGCGGAAAGCTAGTTATATATAATACTAGCTGTGCCCGCGACTTCGTCCGCGTGGAATAGTAAGTTTTGGCACTATTTTGATTTTAGTAGGCAATTTTTTTAAAAATCTTGATAAGGCCTATGTTATACCTTATATAATTAGGTATATATTTGTGAAAGTCCCATCAAAATAAAGATTAGCGGGAAAAACAGACAGACAGACAGACAAAAATTTTTAAATTGGGTTTTTGTTATTGATACCCGATATACATTCATACCCATTTAGTAAAAACTTGCTATTTTAACATTACAAACAGACGCTTCAATTTTATTTATTTGTATAGATTAACATTGTTATTATGGTGACATACTTAGGTAAGGCGGTGGTAGCTAGCCAGGTGAGGCTCAGAAATCTTACTAACCAAATCAAGGAGAGAACCTTTTGCCCCCTCTGGGAATCGAGCCCCGGACCTCCCGATCAACACACGGCGGTCTCAACCACTAGATCGCGGAGGCGGTTAAAAAAGACCGAATTAAGATATTTCACTGACTCTAAAACACAATTAACAAAATGACATTCACCATTTGTGTACGTTAGACTCAGCTCGATCCTCAGACTAAGTACACCAATGGACTCGCTATGTATTGACTATGGCACGAATAAATTTGCGTCCAGTCCGCCATTACAAATCACCGTGTTGTTTTGCTATCAAAGCTAAATATCAGTCAGTGAGCGTTATTTGTGAGTGCATTTTACAGTAATACGTTTTTATTGATTTTTTAATGAATTGTTTAAAGAAAAACATAAAAAGTGTGGAATCTTGGATGCGGCGTCCCTAGTTTTTTCCGCCATCTTAGAGAACCAACCCAAATCTTGGCACGCTTTTTTCGTAGGTATTTCATGTCCTATGGTATCTATAGTCTAAGGCTCGGCCCAATTCCCAAGCTGGTCGGCAAAAACTGACGTCGATGCGCAGCCATTGAATGTCGGCGACGTCGGCGCACTGACGGCTGACAGCGACGACAAATGACAGGCGCACAACAATTACAGGTGGACGTCAGATGTTTATCGAGCCGCAGACGGGAGCGGTCCCACGTGCATTTGAATTTTAATGCGCTAGAATTATTTGTGAACTGCTACATGCTCGCGGTTGTACAATAGTACTAATGTAACGAGCTTTTATGTCATTTTCTGAACAACAAATCCTTTACCTTTTTCCCAAAGGGATTGGGGCGGGGTATTTATTATAAATTCGACAAAAGTCGTGGAATAAAACAAGAATATACTATATTATAGGTAAATAATATATTTTTGTTTAAGAGTGTTCACTAAATTATAAGCCATATTTCTTTTTAGTTAGTTAACCTGCTTGCATGCGGCTACTAGTTGTAATCGAGGCTGCCTAGTGGGAGAAATCCCTTAGTCAGCTCTTGAGCTCTTACACCATCCAGAAGAAGAAATAGAGAGGTGAGACGTGTACCCGCATATAAGGGTTTAGAAATCGACCTCTGAAAGGTTTAAGATGATGAATTGGGGATGATGTTTATGTGAATAATTCGTCAATCTGGACTATTATCCAAAACAGCCAAAGTCATGAAATCTACACGAATGAGAATCAGGTTTATGTTATGCAAACAGTAATATTATAAAATAAATTGAATCATCATCATCACAGCTCATATTCGTCCCCACCGAGGGGCTCAAGCCTACGCAGCCCAAGTATTGCGGATTGGTCGACTCACATACACTATTGAATTTTTTTTATATTTTATTGCAGAAAGTTGGCAAATAAGCAAGCTCCCACCTGATGGTAAGTGGTAACAGTTACCTATAGTACATGTGGCTCCTATGAAATCCGCAGCAAAACTGCAACCCCCACAAGAACCACAGTGTACGTTGCCAACTTGTGACTTAGGATGTCAAGTCACGGTACCCAGTAATTTCAGTGCCATATCTTACCCTTCAAACCGGAACACAGCAATGCAAGCACTGCTGCTTTGCGGCAGAAATAGGTAAGACGGAGGTACCCAAGCACACGACCCTGGTACAGAGTCTCCCTCCGGTAAATTTCTTCGCATATGTATGCAGGTTGCCTCACGATGGTTTCCTTCAGCGTAGGAGTGTCAGACTTAAAATAGGTACACTTACCGTTACCAGAGGAATAGCCAATACTAAATGGAGTCATTCGGCGGATAACTGGGTATGTCTTACCTATTTCTTACTTATTGTTTGCCATCTTTGTTGCATTAAAAAACTTGAGGAGCTTGGTGGCGCATTGGCGCATGCGCTTAGCAAACGATTGCTAAGGTTAAGCAACGTTGGTTGTGGTCATTCCTATGATGGGTGACCAAAATACGAAACATCTCAAGCTCCTTCGTGCTTCAGAAGGCACGTTAAACAGAGGGTCTTGCGCCTGATTTCGCCCCGGTCGTGTCGACTAACCGTCCCATCGGACTAGGCGAGTGAAGGAAACAGAAAGTGTACTTGTATTTGCGCACTCACTTGTGCACAATAATATCTCCTGCGCAGATGGCTAGTCTCTGTTGAGATTGGCCGCCGTGACAGAATATCGATTAGGAGGACATTATTATTAAAAACAAAAAGAACTGACAATAAGTAAACTACTTTTTGTTCTGATGATGCGAGATGATGCTTATTTATTAAGACATATTTTAGTATAGATTTAATGTTGTAAGGGCCATAAATGTGTTTGCTACTTGTACAATCACAACAGCACATTCGCACATAAAAACAATCGAAGGGAATTAAAGTAACAACTTTATTATGACATTCCCTTTCGTTATGGCCGTCAGTGTTTATTGCACACTCCGACACTCAGCCATGGGACAGTTTATGGGACACAATGTGCTGTAAACATTAAAAAATGAATTAAGCCCATAACCAATTCGGCGGATAGCCTTTTACATAAATTGGTATTGATACTTTTAATTTATATTCGATTTATTTCACAGTTCGCACGGAGTTCGTAAAAATATAAATGCGTCCATGCGCCGTAAGTCAATTATTTTGATTGTTTTTATTGTTTTGATTGATTTACAATATCGAATATGGACTATAGTTAAATTTTAGTGCGATTTTTCAAATAGACAACAACGATTGCGTTGTTATTCTTCGTGATAAGAGTGACTTATATTTAGATGTTTTTTATTGTTTTATTGGTTTGCTTGCTTATGTATTTATTATTATTTACAATTAAGATAGAACCAGTAAGCATCTTGCATGAGCACTATATAGCTTAAAGAGAGCTGTGATATATGATATTGTGATACGAGATAATTCTTAAGGTTAACAAAATTAAATAAAATTAACAATAATCAAAATGTTTAGAGCAATTTCGGATGAAGGATGCAAGTAATAATAATGTTTCATTATAATTATACAACTATTAATTTATATCGTTCAGATGTAGCAACTTGAAGTTATATTTGTTGAGTTAAAATCATTATTTTATTTTCAATACTATTTAATTATGTTTTATATATTAACTTCTTATACTAATAATATCCTAATTCTAAATAATACTAGGCTTGTGAGAGATGCAAGACACCACGAATCACCATTCTCGCAGGAAAATCATTCATTTTCGAATGCTTTGTCATTAAGTTCACAATGCATGTTTCGTACAGTGGTGAAATCCGATAACTTAATAATTTATATAAAAAATAATTGAAATCATCGTATTAATGTTTTCGGCGGAGGTTTCTCTCATGATTTGCTGGTATTAAGGCCTCATTAGTAAGTATTTATGTTCACTGTGCGTTAATATTTAAATTTCAGTGATATCTTGTGGGCCAACAGCATTGCGTGCGTTGGTAAGTTAACATTGATCAAGGGTTATTAACTATTAAATCTTTGATGGAGATACTATAGCAATATTTATTATTATAAGAAGATTGCAGTAGCGTGCCGTTCGTTACAAAAATATATGAAAATTTGGTAAATATCAAAATCACTCCGATTTTTGTGTATCGGAAATACCGATGGTCCTTTAAGAAAAAAGCTGTCCTTTGTTTTTTGATTTTTGTAATAATTCTAGAAAGGGTATTTAATATCGGTTAACGGTGCACAAGTTATTTCCTAATAGTAGTTTATGAAATAGTCACATAATAGTCTTAATTCGAGGCTTGCCGAGAATTTTAATAGTACCACACCAAAAATATTACAAAATCTATTTTAACACAAAATATATTTTTAAATGTGATCATATTTTCTAAAAATAATACTTATATTACAAAATATAAAAGTTCAATTTTTAATATTTCGTAAAGTACATTGATTGAAAGGGAACGCTCCAGACAGCACATTCATAAGTTCTGACGTTAAATGTCATTAATTACAACAAAATTTGTCTAAGATAAATATTGAATTGAGACAAATTCTTATTTTAATTATTTTTGAAGTGAAACTTCTTTAGGCACGCTTGACTTGGGGAGTAAGCTGGCGAACGCGTTACGAAAAGTGTGATCGGGCAAGGCGAACGGAAGTTCGCCTTGCCCGAAGAGACAGCAGTGCGCGCGCACATTTTCTTTCTCTCTTCCTCTCATAGAAGTTTCACTTCAATCGTGTGGTCATAAGCACACTCGTTTTATTTATATAATAATCTGTTATGGAGTAAGCCTTTCTTCAAGTCACTGAATATTTTAACATTTCCGTGCTTGTATATTTTTGAAATAGGTAAGTTTGTGAAACAGAACAGTCACCTCTATCAGATAGCAAAAGATACTACCAGCAGAAATTTGAGAAGCTTGGACAGGCTTATTTTAAATATAATTCCAAAAACTAGACGATTCAATAAGAATGGTTATGCAATAGCCATCAAAATCTATAATAAAATACCGGAAGCAATAAAGCTGCTACCCTTCAGCAGGTTTAAAATTGTTTTGAGGAAATGGCTAATTGAACAGAGTTTTTATTCAATTGAAGATTTTTTCAAACATAAGGCTTGACATTAAGTGTATATTTAAATATAATATTTCCTGTGGAATATATTGCATATTATTGATGAATGATTGAAAATAAATAATACCTGACATAGAATTGTAATGAATCGTAGACATGTATAACTTTAATTGATAAAAATTGTACATAAAATAAAATATTGACATTTGCATGCTATAAACTAATAGCTAAATAGGCAGTAAGTATTGAATAGTTAGAACACACTCGGAAGCAATATCAATCGAAAGATATAAAACAAGACGAATGACAAATCAAATCTGTCAGCGGAGCATAGTCATTAAACATAGACAGTAATTCCTTTTTACTGGTTCCATCATTATAACTATGAAGATTATTTTGTATTAAAACCTTTCTATAATTCAACACGCTCCCCTCAAAATAATCTTCTAACCTAAAGTCAAATATACAACACATTTGTACCAAAGCCTAGTATTCAACAAATATTCCTTCCGAGTGCTTGCCTGGGGAATACAATATGATCCAACATTTGTTGCAAGGATTAGGGAAACCAGGAAAACCTAATCAGATCATTTCATCTTAAATACTCAACAAAAAATAACATTCTAACACTATATCACACTAACACAATAGCGTAACACATATCTACATATTCTAAGCCCATTTTCTCATTTGTTGAAAGGTAGAGGACGGTAACGGCTTAGTCAACATGTCAGCCAGCTATTGACCTGTAGAAATATATTTCAATTTAAAATTTAATAACATTTTTCTCAACTTGCTCTCTCGAGAAGTGATACTTGATGTCAATATGTTTAGAGCGCTTATGATTAGTGGGGTTATTATTAGCAATGCCTATTTAGTCGTTATTGCTCTCATATAAAATGATAGGATGTTCAATTTTCATTTGATACTTTGTGCTAGAGACTTTAGCCATAATGCTTCTTTGACAGCCTCATACAAAGCCATGTATTCAGCTTGTGTAGATGAAACTGCCACTGTAGTTTGTCTTTTTGTGCACCAAGTTATTGTGCAACTGACATATAATTGAAACAAGTAGCCAGTTGTACTTTTCTTGTCACTAGTATCCTGTCTACACAATCAGACTCTACGTAGCTACTCAGGATGTTTTCATACTCACTTCTTTTGCAAGTTAATTTCAAAGACATGCTACCTTTAAGATATCTTAATACCATTTTAAGGCATTGCCTCAACTATTGATTATTATTATTTGTATAGCGGCTTAAGATGTGAACGGAAGTACTAAAATCTGGGCGTGTGCAAAGCATCATATATATTAAACATCCTATGAGGTTTCGACAGAGAGCATCACATTTGGTTTCTGAGTTTAGAGCCTCATAATTTAATTTGGCTTCAGTGAGAGTACGGATAGGATTACTCTCACTCATATTAAAATTTAAAATTCATTGTATATAGGCACTTTGATCTAATGTAATTGTATCTGAATATCTTATTACTTTTATACCAAGGAAGAATTTTACCTCTTTTAGGTCAGTCATTTCAATTTTAGTCATCAAATATTCTTTAAAACTGAACATTGTTTGAATATTTGTACATTCTATAAAGAGATTATCAACATATAGAACTACCTATATATTTTTATTTGCATCCTTTTTGTCCAATAATACATACTGTATTATTTTCAGTTACGATACCTTGAGGAACTTGCATATATACTTCCTCTTTTAACTAAGATGCCATTTAAAAATGCAGTCTTAATACCCATGTGATAAATAAGTAAATTATTTTGATTCGCAAAACATACGATAAAACGGAAACTAGCTATTCGAGCTACTGCCGCGAAAGTTTCATTGTAATTAGTAAGACTAATACCTCTAGCAACTAGACGTGCCTTATATCTCACGGGTTTCCCGAAACCATCATTTTATATCGTAAAAATCCATTTATAATCGCTAATATTTTTATTTTCTGGTCTCGGGACTAGAGTACACGTGTTATTACTTTTGAGAGAGTTTAGTTCATCATTTACCCCTTTTTCCACTGAGCTCTATTATCTAGACACTTTATCTCATCAAAAGACCTTTGAAGTACCTTTGAAGAAACCGACTGAGCACTATACAAGTACTCTTCGTTCACAGCTTTATGCGATACGGATGGTCGACCTTTTATCCTTTCACTCCTCTTGGTTAAATGACTGATCAATTTAAGAAACTTGATCATTAAAAGATAATGGATCTGAAATTCTATCAGAAGTCAGTGGCATTTTATTACCTCATTTACGAATTTTAGAAACACTGCCTTGTTCATCAATATCCGATATTATTGATTTACGTATGCTAGAACATTGAGACTTTAAAGGTACTGATTTCAGCCTTATCAGTTTCACCATGAGAGCATTCACCACTACTCCCATCAGGCTTTAACGATGGCCTGGTGTCAACAAAATTAGTCTCATCAATAATAATGTCCCTGACAGTTTCAAATCTTTCACAATCTGTGTTCCATACTTTATAGCCATTTGGGTGATAGATAACCTACCAGAATACCCTTCCATGACGTTTCGTCAAATTTACCTTGACTTCTTTTGCTATGTACATACACAGTTGAACCAAACACCCAAAGTGTTTTTATATTAGGTTTTCCATCATGCCACATTTCATATAGTGTTTTGGTTAGTTCTAAATCCCTTGTTGGAGTAATATTTATCAAATGTACTGCAGTTAATACTACCTTGCCTCAAAAATATTTCTCCAATTTTCCATTGAACGAGCTTTTTCAGTAATAGTTCTAACCATACGTTCCGCTACACCATTTAACTGTGGAGTTCGCAGTACTGTTAAGTGATATGTGATACCTTTTTGTTTATTGTATCTTTTATATCACTAGACAAATATTCACCACCATTATCACTGTATAATTAGTATACTAATTTCGGATTGAACTTTGCCTCACCTTTCGCGACAAAGTCTTTAAACGCCGAGAATACATCTGATTTATAATGTAACAAATGTCTCTGTCGCAGCGTATGGATGTGGTCTATGGTACTATAGCCTTTTATTATTTATAGTACTTTCCTTGTTCTATACCTACTTCGATATTGTTTAGTTGTATTTGTATATCGAACCATAGTTTAACTAGTACCACTAATGGTACTAACAATACAACAATATCCATGTAGGGATACACCAATATTAATGATGGTACAGTAAGCTCCCATTCAAGCTTTACATTTACACTGCAGTGTCAAATTTATCTTACAAGATCTCATTACAGACACCGGGACAGGTCATAGTAAATAAATGTTTGTTAACAAGATAAATTATTAAATAATAAATTAATAAAATTATACACCACACAATAATGTGTAAATCGATCAACAAATAACACAAAATAATTTGCGTTGTCAATTGTTGAAGGAGTGACAGGGCCTGCTACATCAGAGTGTACAATAATAAATACTTTTGTCCTTTTGTTTATTAAAAGGTAGCCGTCGCTGTTTTCCCTAAATTCAAGCTTCACATATGTATAGTAGGCGAAACATTTTCAATTCCTTTTATATCACCAATCATTTTATGACCTTTTAATTCAAGAAATTTACTTTTACTTATATGGCCTAAACGTTGATACCATATCACATATTCATTACTTTGACATGTTTGGGAAACTGATAGGTTCATCTTTACAGGTAAATTAAAATCTACAATAATGAAATTTTGGTGAGATTTACCTTTCATGATGACTTTACCATCTTTAATGACGTGAACTCCATCCTGGGCAAAGATTACCATCAGCCCTGCTTGCTGAATCCTGGCCACAGACAGCAGGTTGTACGGCACCTCTCGGCAGTACAGCACGTTCTTGAGTACTCCGGAAACGCCCATGTTGCTGGTGACCTTAATAGATCCACGTTTCGTAGCTGAAATAAATTCACCCTTATTAGCCACCGTAATTTTTATTGGCTTATTCAATTTTTGCCAAGAAATGAAGATATCATCCCTGTTATGGTCCGATGCGCCAAAGTCCAGTATAAATGATAATTTATTACGATCATTTTCTTGTTGGTACTGTCCAGTCATGAAAGCATAATTATCCAGAAAAATCATCTGATGTTGATGTGGATGGTTTATTCATTTCAACAGCTTGAATAGTTCTGGTTCATTCAGAGGCAAATTTCTTTTATAATAATAACAGTCTTCCTTCACGTGTCCATTACGCCCACAATGATGACATTTTACAAATTAGTGTCTGTTCTGTATTTTTTATTATTTTGGCGAGTAGACGAAGGCATCCTTTTAACTTTCTTTTATTGGGCCGGTTAATGTTTACACTGAGAGTTTTGGAGCTTATGTCAGAATTTTCACTTTAAGTTTAATTTCGTGATCTAATAATCTGATTTTAACGAGAGCAGTCCGGTTGTTTTCTCCCATACATTACTTCGGGCTTGTGGAATCGGTTCGTCTATGTCTCTTAAAATTTCCATCTCACTCAATAGAGAACATATTCTAAATTTCCATATTATGCTGTATTTTTCACCATCGATTTTTTTTATATTTCTAATTTTTTTTAGTTTTGAAGAATCCATTGCTTGCGAAAACACCCACAAAATTGTGAAATGTAACCCTATTTACAGTAAATAAAGAATTTGAATTTGAATTTGAATAATATATCCAAAAAATTTGCTAGTGCGGAGCAAAGGCTTCGTCTAGTACCTATATTTAGCAGAAGCCGATCCACAGCTGAAATGTGGCAAACTTGTTTGTCCAACTTAGTCCCGAATTATTCACTCAGAATGAAGCTAAAAGGCAGTGGATAAACATCAGTGAAGATATAAAATCCATCACAGGGGCTAAAGAAACTTGGGAGGAGTGGCGCAAGGTAAATTTTTGAAGTTATCCTCGATGTTATGTGTATGTGGTTCGGCGCTTGCTGCCTCTAATTCTTCCACCAAATTGGGGAAGAAGTTCACCAAAAACTCTTCCTCATTCATTTTAATGAGACAAAACACAGAGAGAAAACACAGTTTGAGCCAGCTTCGCGGTTTGAGCTCGTTTAGACAGAAATAATCACAAACTCCTTGTATTTTCATAATTTTGAAACACTTTTGACAGCTAAATTCGTATACGAACCTCAACTTCGACTGGTCCATACCATACCACTCGTTGCGTTCGAGTGATGTTCGTTCGAATTATTTCGATTGTGAAATTCCGAGAATACACAAACTGTGGCTCCTTTGAATAAAATTCGAATTTCGAACATTTTTACGAATGTGAACTTTTTTCGAATGCATGAGAATCGTGTCCCTGGTTTTGTATGGCGAACTTGTATTATAATGTAATTTGTAAAAGGCCAAGGGCTTTAAGTTATGCCTTTAAAATATTAGTGTTGATTTCTTAATATTAGAATTAGAACATGAGTGTAGATAAACATATTTTAACAGTAAAATATTAAATGTAATAAAAATATTTTTGACACCCTCGTCGCCGGAAGGTAAACATCAAAATTATTTAATTTTGACTAAGTAGTAGGTACTATTGATTGAGAAAAGTGAAACCATTGATTCCTGTCTTGCTCTTACAATAAATATGCAATAAAAACTTTAATCTTACAAAAAACGATGCCTATTATCTAATATAGTATAAAAATCTTGGGTCACTGTGTTTGTTATTGAACTCCTCCGAAACGGCTTGACCGATTCTTATGAAATTCTTTGTGTGTGACCTATATTTGGTAGGTCTGAGAATAAGTCGTAGGCTTTATATATACTCCTAGGTATTAAGGGTGGCCCTTTTTTGTTTTTTTATGTACAATTGTTGTTCACCTTAGACTTGTAGGTAATAAACAAAATTAATGTATAATAAATTCATTTATTTAGGTATCTTTGATCAATCTAAAACACACAAAACTGCTTTTTACTGTAAATCGTTTAGCTTGTTCATGCAATTAACAAAATCGTAATCGATATTATACATCAAGTTGATCGATCTCAAATCGATTCTTTTACTATGACAGCACCATTCGATCTACACTAATGCCTTAAGAAAAGAATTCGCTTTGCCTTTGTGAATGTACTGTGAATGTTATTTTTCGAATCCTTTTTACTTTGAACCCTTTGCTTTTATAATAGACTTCGATACCGTTCAAAATGAAGACCCAGCTATACCCTTGGAAACCGACCCTGCTTCTGAAGTTAACCCTACCTATTACTTCAGTATAAGTATATTTTACACATACACTCAAATTTAATATGACTATAAGCATATATTATTATAGCAATGGTTGATAGTTTAACTTCGATTTATAATTATATCTTTTCATGAAGCATTATATCATTTCATACTAATATACAAATAAAATCACAAACATTAGCAACTTACTGGAATATTACATTTGAAGCAAGAACTTTTTTACAGGTTGTGTGTGAAGTCTACCAACCCGCACTTGGCCAGCGTGGTTGACTAAGGCCTAATCGCCCTAGTTTAGGGTAGGCTCGAGCACCTCGGTGGGGACGTATATGAGCTGTTGATGATGAATAGGTTTTCCTGTAATTATATTGCTTAAATTACATAATATTATTAGAAACAAAGAATTAACACTGCCAATTTTCAATAAGTTTCGTTGATGTCCATTTTAACTACAAGATACTCGTAGTGTATTGTTATCCATACACGTAGATATCTCCTGCGCATTGGTAATTGAGATCTAGGGTTATTAAGTCATGTTTGCTAACACACCTTTTTTTTAAGGAGGGAAAATACTTTTACGGTATTCGACAAGGGGCCGACTGACGAGGACACCCCAAGGATATGCCGGACTCGGGTAGAAGACCCCATATCGGCTATATACCTCCGTAGAGTCACAATCGGGATCGGCGTTAGCCATTCCCCGATTGTGCCCCCTGGAGGGTTGCCTGGCGCAAGCGCCAGGACTTACCTCTACGGGGGGGTCGACAAGTATCTCCAAATTCGACCCCCCAGGCGGCCAAGCTAGGGGTGAAAAGTGTCTCCCGACCGGTAGTCAGCTGGCCGGGCCGTTTCAGTCCCCAGCTTGCTAGGGGAGTTGGTAGCGTGCGTCCAGGAACGCTCGCCTTCTACTTCCCAACCGCCTGCGGCGGAGTGGTGCGGCGAGAGGGTCATCCTCTCGCGCCCGCTCCGCAGCTTCCTTTTGCGAGATAACATCCTTACAGAAGGAGGCGACAGCCTCCCACGCCGCCGCGCTGGTCAGCATCTCCCGTGCGTTGCGAACACACCTGCATTATCCTCTGTGCATTGGCTATAGATCCGATCAAAGAGGCTATTCTGTAAGATTAGGTTTTGATTTCAAGTTAATTAGCTGCACAACGCTTGTTTCGTGATGTCAATGACACTGACGATTTTTAACATTCAAAAATTTGATTGCCCACTTCCAGAATTCTAGTGACGTGGGTAACTATATCCTACTGGGTTCAACTGACTGAGACTGCAACATTCCTTTATTGATGCTATGTTTTACCTCTAGCTTATAACATTTGAGGTATTTAAAGAACATTGCACACCGATGGTTTAAATATAAGCTTATTTGCATGCGCGCGAGCAGTGGCATCGGCGAGACTTATGCATTTGACCTCTGACAGGCGAGCAGTTGCTTTATATAAAATATTAAGCTTTGTGCCTCGAAGTCACCTTCAGTACCCGAGGCAAAAACATAAATTGTGGATAAACAATCTATACTGAACTAGATATGTAGCTAAAGGCTTCTTCTGATTCCAAAAAATCTGGACAATAAGGTCACGCGCAGCTGAATGTAGACAGTGCCTGAAGGCATTGAAGATCCTCGGGGGATATTTATGTCACTGGATATCTCTCGGTTGATACGATGAGGACATTTTTATTATTTATTATAAAAAATATCAAATTATTAATAAAAGTATTGAATACAAAATCCATATCTCACAAACTCTACTTAAAGTAGATATTATGTAGAGCGATAACAGTATCCTCAGGAGATTACAAGTATCGTGAGGAGCTCGGTAGTGTAATGGTATGAACGCTTTGGATTCGATGATGAAAACAAAGCAACCTTCGCCATGGTTGAACCCTGGATGGGTGACCAAAACTTTGTGATCTCGAGTTCCTCCGTGCTTCGGAAAACACGTCAAGCAATTGGTTCCGGTTGCTATTGCAACCGTTTCTACCCTCCATTTCGCATTGGACCAGCGTGGTATGTTATGGGCCAACTTCTGAAACTGTGTTTCTTCTATGTAGAAAGGCCTGTGCCCAGTAATGGGACGTATATAGGCTGTGACGTTGACAAGTATCCTGGTGAAGTTCACCTTCATTTTCAGTCTTAGAAACATCAAGAAGAGCATAGATTTATGTGTGCTGTCCGAATATGAGCGGGTTACTCGGGCGGTTTCGGCAGCGGGTGGTGGCGCCAGTAAGAGTGGGAGCGCATTGAGTGTGATGGCGCCTTTTACTTCGCATCGCAAGAACTAAGTGGATGCGCCCAATGGGGACATCCACTTTGTCGCCTGTCTCATGAATTGTTCTCCTAGCCAGTCTTATCAAAACTCCAGCACGAGAAAACAGTATACATTAAATTCCCGAAGGAGTAGACCCTTTTCTTCTTCTTCTTCTTCTCCTTCGCTTGTTCCTATCAGCATTCCTTGTCTGTTGTTTTCATCTTCCGCTGTCCTGCGCTGTTACTTCGTCTATCTCCAACTCTTTCAGGTCCTTTCGGACCGTCGTCAACCAGGGGGGTCTTCCGCGATATCGCGTCGTCGTTGTCGGTATGTTTAGGGCTCTCTTAACCATGTGGGCTCACAGAGCAAAAAAGTGCTTTATCAATTTGGCCGAGTTCTCTCGCATCATTTGCGTAAAGCAAATAACAGTCTGATATAAAATTACTTGCACTATGTGCCAACTTGATTGATGACTGCAGCACATCCCACCTCATGAACAGTATCCGTCATTTTCATTTCCTCCGAGATAAATTGCTGCGTTGATTCAATTTGCGCGCTTTTTGCGCCAGGCAGTAATTAGGTTCGTATGTGGAATGATTTCTGTGGACTAATCTATGTCTGTAATCAAGTCAAATTCAATTCGCCATACATTGATGTTTCTTATATTCGTGTCGGTTAAGAGTGAGCACTTTGGCAGCGTTGCATAGCAAACTACGGTGAATTGGAACGTTTGATTAAGGGGTAAAGTAGGCCCTCTTTGCCTGTTGTCGCGTTTGATTGCAGTTTCTTAATAGATTTCTTAATAGATAGACTCATGTTGGTTAATAAGGTAAATGTAAAACCAAAAAATAAGCAACTGCAAGATACTCGTATGTCAGTCAGTACAGACATATAGAGCTAAATTACAAATGCACCAGGAAATTAGGTCAAGAAAAAAGGAATGAAACACGCCAAGCTTTTCATGGGAAAGGACAATTGGCTCAAATTTACATTGAGCTTTAGCAGATCCCAAACCAAGGCGTCGGTGGCGCTGTGGCCTCGGCACTGGACTGTCACTTTGAATCGGGAGGCCCGCGATCGATCCTGCCATGTACCAATGTGTTTTTTATTTCACGAATTTCATATGTACATTTACCTGACGCTCCTACGGCGAAGGAAAACATCGTGAGGAAACCTGCATACACCTGTGAAGTAATTCAAAGGTGTATGTGAAGTTAACCAATTCGCACTCTGCCAGCGTGTTTTGACTAAGGCCTAATCGCCCTAACTAGTTAGGGTAGGCTCGTGCCCCTCAGTGGGGAAGAATATGAGCTGTGATGATGATGAGATCCCAAACCCGCCTAATATTGAGTGCCCTGACCGGACACTTTGACACAGGACCATGCTAACCGTGACGGGCCTTGTCAATGCCAAACTCTGTAACGCCTGCAAGGATGAATAGGAAAGCATGGTGCATATATTCTGCCACTGGGATGCTCTTTCCTGCAGAAGGTTAAAGCTGGCGGGAATATGTTATCCAAAACCGGAAGACTATAGGTCTATGCCACCAAGGGACATCATCAAGGCCATGGGCACGGTAAACGGGACTGTCGGTGGTGATGGCATTAGGGACTAAAAAACACAAAAGATTCAGAGTGGGTCGAAGTGCGAAGGCTCACTGATTGGACCACCCCACCCCTAAGATAAGATTAGATAAGATACTTCAGCTAAAATTTAACACGACGATTATAGTTACGCTACGCTTACGTTACGCTTACGTTAGGATATGTCAGACCCCACTACACTCATGCCGAGTTAAGCAACCCGTACTAGAAGCGGGAAACTTATAACAATATTTCAAGGTATGCAGTTTGTCGCTCCACATCTCACAGGCTCCGTCTATGGATGCCTTAAGTAATTACGCAGAAAAACCGCGTTTATTAGCTAAAAGGCCGTTTCTCGCCTCCTTTCACACGGACCGACATTTTTCTCGCTCATTTAGAAATAAAAACCATAACGAGGCCTTAATGGTGCCAAATGGGATCCATTAATGTGACAGTGACGGAGGTGACGGGTGGCCGGTGTATTGAAGGCTTAAGGGCAGGCCAGTTCATGAAATTAACTCTTTCACGGGGTTAATTACCTACTAATTTATATATTTTAATATGGTTGATTCGATGACGTGGTATGAACAATGTCTGAAACTTATTCTGTGCTTTCAAAATAACAAAAAAGTACTGAGTTCCGGTTCAACGGTTTAAGCGTGAAGAGGTAACAGACAGACACTATGGTATTTATAATATTAACTTATACTATGGATTAATATGGTATAGATATAATAATTACCTTTCCTTTTACCCAATTAGTATGTAAATTATGTTTAATGTTGAACTATTGACCCTTTGCACTAGTTAGTTAAGATAATCTCCGACCGGTATTCTGCCACTTTTTCAATTAACTAAAGTAATTAGCTGCGTTACCTGAAGATAAATGTTCGTATATTGTATATCTATCGTATGTTATGTGTTTTTATTACAATTTGCCTACATATCTCGGTTTAATTAAAACTGTTATTGACGAAACCAAGATTATTAATGAGGATTGGAGAAAAATCTGATTAAACTGAAATTAGAAGTTTTAACAATACTCCAAGCTTGCCAACATGTACGAGTACTATGGTGTCTTTGTTGATAGATGTAAGGGTGTAACGGGGGTTGAAAGTAATGAGGGTGTGTCATAGAACTGCGTGTGAAATTCCTGATTTTTTTGATAACTTGTTTGTATATAATGGGAAATTCGTGAAATTTCTCGAAAACCGAATTACTTTCTGATACGTTTTGAAAATTTGACTTTTTATTTATTTCGAAATAGTTCTTTGTCTTTCTGGAAAATTCAAACAATTTCACAAGGATTCAATAACTCTCTAGATCTTTCTCCAAAATATTATCAACAGCTGGTGCTGCCCCAAGTAGACTCCACCACGTGGGCGTTTCACCGAGTAAGGAATTTTGGGTTGATTGCTGATGCCCTACTACCCGCTCATAGAAAGCATTGTGGCTTACCCCGATTCCCGTTGTCTCCGTCCGTCTCCTCCGTAGCCGGTGGACTTCCTGAGCTAGCTCGAAGGAAGTCGCGGCTCCTGAAGTTCTGCAGTGGATCCACCGGTGGAGACCGGAGCACTACAAATGCCTATTAGGCCACCACGACTCACACACGCGATTTTGACACCTGGCACAACACAAAGCGGGCTTTCGCACCCCGATATTAGGTGCGCCGCGCAAATCACTATTTGCTTGAATATTGTGTATTATATTTTATTCCGGCCCGCACATAACCTCTAAGCATGTCATGACATTTCGACTCGACTCAACTGACATCTTACATGCGGCCGGCCGCCAAAAAAGCTCTCACTGCACAGACTACAATGCAGTGTGCCACTCGCTCTTCCTCGAGCGTGAACATCCCCCCGCTCCGGACAGTCCCGGACTGTCCGCCAAATCAGTCTAAGGGGAGGCGAGAAAGAGTAGCGACCGCGCGCTTCAAAACAGAATCCCCAACTAGGACCTCGGCAAACCTGGGCACACCATCAGACCCTAGAGTAAGTTGGACAATGCGTCCGCGACGCCAACGTAAGGGTGGCAGGTTTGGGTCCTTCACTAACACGAGGTCTCCAACCCTCGGTGGGTTTGTCTTATCTGACCACTTAACGCGCTGTTGCAAAATGTGTAAATATTCAAGGTGCCAGCGGCGCCAGAAGCTCTGGGTAAGCTGCTGGAGCAACTCAAACCGCGAAAGGCGTCCTGGATTGACATCTCTATAAGGATACTCGGGCAGGGCGTTAAGTGGTCTGCCTATCAAGAAATGGCCCGGCGTGAGGGCCTGCAAATCGTTCGCGTCGGTAGACAACGGACATAACGGACGCGAGTTGAGAACCGCCTCAATCTTATGAAACACCATCGCGAGTTCCTCGAACGTGAGAATAGTCTCCCCAATAACGCGGCGAAGGTGAGTCTTGGCGGCCTTTACAACAGATTCAAAAATCCCTCCCCAGTGAGGGCAAGACGGCGGGGAGTATCGCCATGTTACCCCCCTACGGGAGAGTGTGGATCCGATCTCAATATTATTTTTATCTAAAAATTCACAAACTTCTCTTATATGTCTATCAGTGCCCTTGAAGTTCGTCCCACAATCGGACCGAATTAGAGAAGGCAGTCCCCGGCGGGAGACAAATCTGCCTAACGCTGCTAAGAAAGCGTCCATGGTGAGCGCACTCACCACCTGGGGATTGGAGTCGCTCACGTCCGTAGGTTTTACCCTCGAGACCCTACACGTGATCCCCGGGTGGTGCTAATCGAGTGACCAACTTCTGGTGGTAGGCTTTAGTGGCCAAACAAACAAACACACACAAGTAAGCCTTTTCAGTCTTAGCATTACGGAGTCGCGACGTTTTTATAGTGAATGGTCCCGCAAAATCGGTTCCAACTCCTAAGAAGGTCATCGATTCATTCACACGATCAGCAGGCAAATCACCCATTTGGGGCTGCATCGTCTCGGGGCGTAAACGATAGCAGGGCAGACATCGAAATATAACAGATCGGATTATTCTTCGCGCTGACAAAATCCAAAACTCCCGTTGGAGGAGCGCGGTCAATGCATTACATCCGGCATGAGCATTCTTCACATGGCGATCAATGATCAACAATCGCACCAATGGTCCGTCCTTGGGGAGCAACAGGGGATGACGTGATCTATCAGGCAAGTTAGCGTGCCTCAATCGGCCTCCTACACGCAACAATCCCTTATCATCCAGAAAGGGAGTCAAACGCACCAAGGGTCCCTTCAATTTGGACGTCCCGGTACGGAAAATCTTAAGTTCCGGTTCAAACGCTCTAGACTGGGTCATACGCACCCAATGCAAAAGAGCATCTTGGCGCTCCTGCGGAGAGAGGACCGGACACAAATCTTTGTCCTGAGGCCGTCGACAATTTCGTATAAATCTTTTTATCCAAGCGGTCACGCCGAGCAACTTGTCCAGAGAACTGTAGCGGTCTAATAAAAATTCCCGCTCTGGAGCCGCCATAGCGTGAACACGCAAGCCCGGATTTGGTACCTTCACCACAGCTGATGTGGAAGGCCAAGACGGCTGTAACAACCATTCGGGACCCCACCACAGAGTGTGGTCAATAAGCTGAGGGGCTTCGCTGCCACGTGATGCACAGTCAGCAGGGTTTATTTCACCTGGCACGTGGCGCCAAATCAACGGGGCCTTCGAGGCCTGTATTTGGGATACCCGATTGGCCACAAATACCTCCAGGGAGTGGACAGAGTTCTTAATCCAACATAGGACAACCTGACTGTCGGACCAAGCAAATAGCGACTCAAAGTCCACACTACGTCCCAGGGTGTCAACAACGTGGTTCATCAACCGAACCAGAAGAGTAGCTCCAGACAATTCTAACTTCGGAATCGTTAATCGAGTCCGAAGTGGAGCAACCTTACTCTTAGCAATTAGCAAGTGGAGCTTAACAGCTCCTCTATCATCGACCGTCCGGATATATACGACGGCTGCGTATCCACTCTCAGACGCGTCACAAAAGCCATGAAGGCTGGCCGTAAACCGTCCCTTAGGCAGTATATGTCTAGGGATACTAACACGGTTAATGTCGGGGAGAGACAACATGAAGGACTCCCAATCTCGCAGCAAACGGCCCGAGAGGGGCTCATCCCACGACACTTCGGCTGACCAAAGTTCCTGTAGGAAGCACTTCATCCAAAACACTACGGGACTAATCCAGCCATTTGGGTCAAAGGTACGAGCTACTGTAGACAAAACCAACCGTTTCGTCCAGACCTTGGGGCTTGGCAGCTCCAATCGATAGGTGAACGTGTCCTGGACAGGTCTGTATTGCACTCCCAAAACAGACAGTAAATCTGGAGTGTTGGCATTCTCAAAAATATGAGGCTCCTGCTGGTGGTCGTCTGGCAAGTCACACAAAAGCTGAGGTGAGTTGGACATCCACTTCCTCAGTTCATAACCACCAGCCCCGAGAAGAGCAATTAGTTCATCTCGCAAAATCAAGGCTTCCTCGACACTAGAGGAGCCCGTACAAATATCATCAACAAATGCATCCTCCTTGAGAACCAAGGATGCGCGAGGGTATCGTAACCGCTCACGGTCAGCGAGTTCCACAAGTGAGCGAATTGCCACAAAGGGGCTCGAACGCAAACCGTATGTATTGGTGTTCAGCTCGTAGACCAGCATGGTATCCCTGGGATCCTCTCTCCATAATATGAGCTGATATCGTCTATCGTCCGGGTGAATCACAGTCTGCCGAAACATCATCCGGATATCGGTCACAAAGACGACGGCATGGCGACGGAAGTTGGTCAATACATCGCCCACCTCGTGGTGCAACTTCGGTCCAGCATACAGACATTGATTCAGCGAAACTCCGGTAGACGTAGGAGCTGAGCCATCAAAAACAACGCGTATCTTCCCAGTGGAAGGTTTCAAAACCGCGTGGTGAGGAAGAAAATTATGTTCCTCGTTTCGCCAGTCCAGTCGCGAGACCGACATGTGCCCCAGTTGCTCATATTCTCGCATGAAGTCGACATACTTCTGTTTGAGGTCGGAGTTCCTACTCATACGACGCTCCATGGACAGCAGCCGCTTCTCGGCCAACAGCCGGGAGCTGCCAAGTGAGGGGCGAACTGACAAAAAGGGCAAACGAGTGATCAGCCGTCCCGAGTGAAGGCGACCTGTATTGTTCTCGTAGAACAACTCACACTCCTCGTCCAAGGGGTTCACTCGCTTCACGGTAGGTGGCTCTTCCACCTCCCAAAACCGTTGAAGGACATCCGATAAGGTGGAGCTAACAGTTATGTAACTGTCCACCGATGGAGATGGTGGGTTATGCCTAACTGGTCCCATCACTACAAACCCAAGCGATGTAGATAAGGCTACCAGCCCACCCTTCTGTAACTCTCTCCTCTTCCCACAATACACGCGGCCTAGAACATCGGCACCGAGCAATAAGTGAATCGGACCGGTTCGGTGGAAGGAAGGGTCAGCCAAGGTCAATCCTGATGTCGCATCAACGACAGCGCGCGAAACGTGCTGTTGCGGAAGCTGACCAACAACCTTCTCATAAACAATCGCGGTAGCGCCAATTTTGGGCGCTGAAGAGAAGTGGGGGGAGAAGGAGAACAAAACCTGACCGATCGGATCCGGGATCCGCAGGTCTCCGATTCCTTGTACCGATTCAAGGTATGGAGATGTGTTCAAACTCAACTGCCGGACCAGCCAGCTGGAGGCAATGCAACCCTGAGCTCCCGTATCCAAAAGGGCGCGAACTAAAACAAAGGTGCCCCTCGGGCCCCACACCTGTACGGAGGCTGTTGGTAACAGCACCTGCTCCTGTGGGGGGGTTGCAGCCGACAGTTGGTTTAGTGAAAATCCTCCCGCATTCCCCGCAACGGGGGGGAAGGGGGGTCCGAAGAAAAATGCGTGCGCGGCGGAGGAATAGGGCGCTCAAGGCGCTCGAGCGGGTCCCAATCCGGCACGTACACACCCCGACCAAAGCTGCATCGGGGGGCCGGGCGGTGCCCATGATGGGCGAAAGTTGGGGGAGCCCGCGATAAACGAGGTCTCTCCATCAGAGGGGGAGAGAAGCGTATCGGCTCCCGGCGTGGCTCCCTAATTACCGCGGCCCAATCCCGCGGTGGCGCCTCATAAGCGGCGCGTCGATCCCCCCCGCCCGTAGGGGGGGTGGGGCGCCCAATCCTCTCACTGGAGGGGGGGCGCCTGTCCAATCTCCGCGGAGGGGTGGCACGCCCCTCCGATCTCCTCGGAGAGATGGGTGACCTAGGAGGGCCCCCGCCCGTGTGCGAGTCCCTCTCTCTCACCACCTCACGAGTGTCTCTATTGTTGAAGCACAAAAGGGGGTGATGGGCCCCTCCACAACAGTGGCAATCTCGTGGGTGGGGGCAAGCCGATGCCATATGGGCCCCCAGGCAGCGGTAGCACCAATTCCGCTGCTTGGCCATATTCCTACGCCCCTCGGTGCGTAGGCCAACAAATTTGGGACAGGCCGGCAAACGATGGCCATCCCGCTTGCAACACTTGCAAGGCATCGGCCTCTCCCTGTGTGGAGAGTTCTGCCGCACTGCAGTATACTGCTTGTACGGGCGGCGCTCTCTCCGTGGCGCTGCCCGGGTCGCTTCATAGCGACCTGTACTCGGTCCCGGTATAGGAGCCAGATCCAAGTGGTCAGTCATCCGACACTCATCCTCCAAAAATCTGAGGAGATCCGAGAAGGGGGGGAGGTACGAGGCACTATTGCCCCCGTACCTTTGTTCGAAGCGTCCCTTCATCTCCATGGGAAGCTTATCGAGGATGAGGTGGAGCAAAATAAAGGACCACTGGTCCACCGGTAGATCAAGTCGTTTGAGCGCGTTAATAGCGCTCAGCAGCGGGTTCAAAATCTCCTTCCTCAATGAGGAGACCCGCGATACTCGTGGCAGCCCTAAAATGGCAGCCACATGTGTGTCCGCTAGCAAGCGAACATTCTGATACCGGGCGGTCAACAACGCCCTTGCAATATCATAACTGTCATCATTGACAGGTAGATGCTGGACAAGTACACCAGCCTCTCCACGTAAGGCAGAGAGCAAATAGGCCAATTTCTGGCTAGGGAACAGGTCGTCCCTCGAGTGAACCAGGCTATCAAAGAGGTTAATGAACCCCATCCAAGAAGCCAGGTTCCCATCAAAGGTTGGGATGTCTAAAGTGGGCAGTCTGCCCAGCAAGCCGGCCGGGGTAGGCTTGACCTCCCCGGGCGTGCACGACTCACCCCTCCGGGCGGATAGGATTGCCTGAGCCTTGTTTATAATCACATCCGCCTGTTCAAAACACTGATCATAATCGGCATTAAATTGGTCGACTGCCCGCAACTCAGCGGCACCCTCGGCTGGGTGGTCGAGCAAATATTGTTGATGAAGAACGAAAAGCTGCTCCAATTCCTTCAAGCGAGCAGGTACTCCCTCATGCCGAATTAACAAAGCCTGTTCTCGGTCTGGTCGGTCTACCAAAGCGACGGCACTAGCAAACCATCTCAAAATCTTTTGTGCACCCGCGCGGGCACCACTAAGCGGGCTGACTGGCGGGACCATTTTGCACCAAAATTAATAAGCACTATAATAATACACGGACAAACAGACCGACAATCGCAGACAATAAAACAGATCGGGAGGAACTTCAAAGGCAGAACAAAATATATAAACAAACCAAAATCAAGTATAAATGCTAGAACTTAACTAGAACAACAAGGCATTTAACAACAGAATTTTTCAAACAAATTAAATTCAAGTATTAAGTCAATAACTTAACAAACATAATATTCAAGGGCAAACAAAACAAAATCAAATGTAAATGCTAAAACTTAACACAGCAAAATAGTGTATTACAACAACAGCAAAGTCATTTAGCAGCAAAGTTTTTTAAACAAATCAAATTCAAGTATAAGTTTACAACTTAACAAATAAAATAGTCAAGGGCAGAACAAAGATATGAAAAAACAAACCAAAATCAAATATAGGTAAATGCTAGAACTTAACTAGAACAACAAAGGCATTTAACCCCAATTTTTCATATACAATGACAATTAGTTAAGGAGATCGGTCCACAAATGAGCTGGTAGTCGGTTTAAAATCAGCAATCAAAACCAATTAATATGTATTGCCCGTTTGGACAACCAACAAGATTACAATATTAATTGTACAATACTAATCAAATACTCAAATCTAAGAACCACTCAAATCTAAAAACCACGCTCTGCTACCAAGAGATGGTGGTGCCCCAAGTAGACTCCACCACGTCGGCGTTTCACCGAGTAAGGAATTTTGGGTTGATTGCTGATGCCCTACTACCCGCTCATAGAAAGCATTGTGGCTTACCCCGATTCCCGTTGTCTCCGTCCGTCTCCTCCGTAGCCGGTGGACTTCCTGAGCTAGCTCGAAGGAAGTCGCGGCTCCTGAAGTTCTGCAGTGGATCCACCGGTGGAGACCGGAGCACTACAAATTCCTATTAGGCCACCACGACTCACACACGCGATTTTGACACCTGGCACAACACAAAGCGGGCTTTCGCACCCCGATATTAGGTGCGCCGCGCAAATCACTATTTGCTTTAATATTGTGTATTATATTTTATTCCGGCCCGCACATAACCTCTAAGCATGTCATGACATTTCGACTCGACTCAACTGACATCTTACATGCGGCCGGCCGCCAAAAAAGCTCTCACTGCACAGACTACAATGCAGTGTGCCACTCGCTCTTCCTCGAGCGTGAACAACAGCACCCATCCTAGCATTTAAAACAATGAATCAATATTATAACAAAATATTGAGCAAAAACACCCACCAAGGGTGTTTCATTTACAATTAACATTTTACTGGTGGGACGCAACACCGCTTCCGGTGTAAATCATCAGGGTGACCAACCTATCGTTGACATTTTATATTTTTAAGAACAACATTATTTATAATATCCTTATTTCATAAAAGATGTGAGATAACCTTTAATTTCACGAGCTACCTTTATAAGTATAAATTCTGCTTGTGCTACAGACTGCACCAATCGGGAACCAACAAAATAAACAAGCTGCCATAACCATAAAATAATATGTACAGCCTTAAGGTACAAATAAATATGGAACACCAAACGAAAAATACGCATTGTCAAACAAAACCGATCTTTATTGCGTCAATGTGGGAGGATGCTGCAGTAATTTTTGTGAAGCAACTGCTCGAAAACGTTAAGCCTCTCTGTACCATATCGAGCTCATAATGTTATTGTCAGATTTAAACTGAATGTTACACATTGTAATTGGACGTTGTACAAATTTTAAACGTTGCTCGGATGAAATGGTTTATTTTTAAGCCGGGCGATTGTAACGTGAGCAATAATGAAGACGCGTCATAAAACGCACGGCTGAGATGGATTGGCCAGTCCCGTTGTTTTACCAAATTTTACAATTTATCACTACCAGATCCGGAAAAAAAGGCAGAGCCTTCGCTGAGCTATAGGTATTAAACTCACTAAAAGATATAATTAAAGTATAAAGTAAATACGTACTTATTGTATTTAAAAAACCTCTAACTCCTAAAAGTGGAGGATCCTTTCATCATTTACTCGGTTCTGAGTATCAGACGTAAATACCTTAATACGTAGACGCTTCGGAGGAAACATGAAACACGTTGAACGTACCTATAAAAATATATTAGGATATTATTGTATTTTAACAAACATAAAATTGATGATGC
The DNA here is from genome assembly GCA_963935595.1 of Schoenobius gigantellus. NCBI lineage: Eukaryota > Metazoa > Arthropoda > Insecta > Lepidoptera > Crambidae > Schoenobius > Schoenobius gigantellus. The sequence goes on along the minus strand of OZ012555.1, from coordinate 3,296,009 downwards.
AAAAGTCTTTTGAGCCTGTAGAATGCTATTATTTTGGTACATCTACCACACCGCTCTCCCCATCACCCTAAGTTTGCCTGGTAAAGAATATCAATGTGCAGTGTATACAAAGACGGGCTTAATCCCGTTTTTCTTATACACTGCACATGTAGAATTGACAAATAATTACATACGATTAGCTGGCAGTGTTCCCAGTTGAGCCATGTATACCATTTCTCTTCTAAGTTTCATAAAATCGATATCTAAGTCTCATCAAATCAACATCTAATCCAACTCGATCATAAAAATCGAGTGCAACACTGCGAGCACCGCACTCCGTTATCGAAATAACAGCCGCTATAAATAAACAATCGAAACTCACTTTATTTAGTAATCGCACGCGAACTCCGAATAGCGATTCGTCCGGCCGCCGATATTTACAGTGCGATTACGAATCGTAAATCGCACCGGATCCAATCGGCGCCGAAAACGAATCGAATGTTGGCCCGCTCGTCCGAAACGTCCGATTGTTATGTTTTATTGTTCCAACATGTCGCCACTTATCACTTTCTCTGAAATATTTATGTGTTCCAGATACCGTTCGATTTATGGTGGGCCAGCCGTGGTCAGGTCGATTTTGAGCTGTTGCGCCACTGAAATATGACTAGTTGTTGGCCATGTCTTTTTGCGTGGTCAAATTCAGTCCAGTGATTCGTTTTCAGTTACATCGCGAACTCATTATAAATGAATTTGTATACATTATAAATGCACCCGTAGTTCACTTAATTACGAACAGTTGCTTCATAAGTATCAGCTTATTAGTTTTAAACATAGACATATACAGCTAGAGGCCACTCTATTGTATGATTTATGCAACAATAGATATGATTGAGTGCCCATTATCATTAAGATAAGTTACAGGATATCCACCAGAACTCATACCCGTACTCCATGTCGACTGTTTGCAGCACCTCTATGTCGAACAAATGCTGGTAGACGTTCTCCTCTACATAGGCTTGGGTACACCTACTATGAATTGTTTCACCCAGTCGACATAATGGACACTACAAGTCAGTGTATTTAGGAAATTAATTCTAAATAACATATTGTGTAATACATAGAATTGTAATCTTAGACTATTAAGTAGGAAGTTCAATATTTAGCCCTATTTTTTATATCTTTAAATTTATTCATTCACTCTCACTTGTTTCGTCAAATTGTACTTTAAGCTATTAAAACGTGGTAAACGATGCTGGTTGCAAAGTTAATAATGTTATATAAGTTACTTTACTTCGTTATATAAGTACTTTGTTTACTGTTCGTTTTCCCAATTAAAGTGAAAAAAAAAAACTCTTATTTATCACGACTTTTCCAGATACCTTTTGGTTCATTGTCGATGATTTTTTCTACAAACACCATTCAATAGCCAAAATGTCTTAAAGCACAGGCAAGTACTGAAAGAAGGGTTTTTTCTGTCCTTGCCTGTGCTTAAAGACCATTAAAAAGGGCTCTTTCAGTCATTTTCGGAGAGTATTCCCAAGAGCTGTTTGATCTTATTCCACCATCTCTCTTTTACTACCGAGGCACCCGGAGAACGGCAAAGACCCACCCCTACGTAGTAGAAATTCCACTGCTCCGCACGAAGCGTTTCGCTTCCACTTTTTTAATGCGTACTGCAAAGGAATGGAATTCTTTGCCGTCCTCTGTGTTCCCACCTAATTACAACCCGGGTCTTTTCAGGACTAGAGTGAGTCGGCACCTAATGAATAGGCACGCTCCACCTTAGTCCCCACCTTTGCTTACCATCAGGCAAGATGAGGACAAGTGTCTACCCATAATCTATAAAAAAATTGCCTATGTTTTAAAGACATGCCGGGGGGCCTAGACAAGTGGCAATCGTTTCATAGCGAAACCATAACTAAATTCGCCATCGTCTCTGAGATAACGAATACAAATTTCTAGCCAACGTAAGGATAAGCGATCGCTGTGTCGAATTGTTCTTTCTGTAAGAAAATAACATAATATTAGTTATATAAGTACTAACAAATGACAAATGGTAAAGAAATTGTAAAATAAGATAAAGAGGTAATGGTAAATAATTATTAAAATTAATATTTCCATTTCATTTAAATGGAAAACGAGTTCTTTTGAGTAGTATATGAAAGTTACGAAAAAACAATTCGCTACTACATCGATTCGTTGCGAATTAATTTGTCTACCAACTTACATATCGATGATTTTGATCGATTCGCCACGTTATTTAGCGATCGCATATGTCGTTTTTGAATTGTCACTTTGTCTAGACCCTTATACACAGTTCAAAATGGCATTGGGGCCGGTACGTGTTCGGTGGCCAAGTGATTAAGGCGTCAACGCGGTTTGTTGAAGACGCGAGTTCAAGTCCCGCGCGAGTAGATTCTTTTTCGCCTATTCGATTTATTTTCATCAAATTTTTCAAGTTATTTAGCAAAATTCTAAGTCACAATAGTAGCTTACCCAACAAGTGAAAAAAAGGTAAACTTCAGTTCGATATCTGTACGTCCTTCCGAGGAAAAGGATCGTGAAAGACAAACGAACAGACAGACAACATAGTGACCCTATAAGGGTTCCGATTCTTTTCCTTTTTGATACGGAACCTAAAAAAAGCTTGGTTACTCTTTCAGAATTAAACAAGCAAGTTAAATAGAAGCTTGTAAAAATATTGTCCACTTGTTGCAATTTTGCTAAATCTTGATTTAGCTAAAACCAGATTTGGCCCATTCCAGAATGCCAATTTTTTAAATCCAGATAACATTTTGACATTGTTGCAGAGGTTAAATGGAAATTCATCAAAAAATTCCTGCAAATGGGTCCTAACAACGAAAAACGAGCCATATGCAGTTTCATTATGATTCCTAATCATCAATCGTTTTTCCACACAAAAGAAGTTCCCTGTTTCTTTCCTGGAAAATGGCAATAGTTGCTTTATTTTGAACCGACTTCTAAAAAAGGAGGAGGTTTCTCCATTCGACCGTATATATGTTTTTTTATGCTTGTTCGCGGATAACTTCGTCGTTTATGAACCGAATTTGATGATTCTTTTTGTATTCGATAGAGGATACTCTCAGGGTGGTCCCATGGTCAAAGTTAGGATCTGATGATTGGATCCCATAAAAATCGAGGGGAAACCCTGATTTAATACCAGCTTTCCTTTCACTAAAAAGATTTCATTCACTAAAAAGTTAAAAATAAAAAAAGACAAATTTTAAGACTTTCTAGGGGATCATCGTTTGGCACCTTTAATATATATAAGTGTGATTTTGGCTGTACCTATTCTTATATTATTTTAAACTTTTCAGTGTTTTTGAAGTCGGTTTTTATTTTTTGTAAAATATTTTTTCCCTAAAATCTGTTGCCACTATTAGCATTAGCATATATGTTTTCCTTTTTTGATTAAGTTAATTATTAAAAGAGATTAAAACCTTCGAGAACCTACCACTGGCTTTTAGCTGCCGGCCATCTACTCTCTAAGTCGGTAATCAAACTTTTGAGAGTCAAATCTCCATTCATTTCTGCGTGTTATCATCGTCGTCACTAAAGCATGCACGCTGCGACTAATACATCTTCTGTGGCTGCGTTGTATAGCTAATTTCGAGATCTTTCACTCACATTCACACACACATCACTTTGACTGCGTAATTAGAGAGTAGCTCTTCAGGAGTCTTGGGTAGAAATAGGCAAATTATTAATAGCTAGCTGTGGCCGCGAACTACGTTTCGCCTTATAAAAGACTTCAACGCGTTCATAGTTATAACTTCAATATTTTTCCCGTTTAAGCAACATATTTCACTGATTCTCCTCTCCTATTGGTCGTCGCGTGATATTACATAGCTTAAAGCCTTTTTCGATAAATGGTCTATCCAACAATTCAGACCAGTAGTTCCAGAGATTCAGTAGTTGCAGCAGTAGTTCTTCAGCTTTATAATATTAGTATGTATAGATTACATTAAATAGCATAAACTCGTAGATGAGTTCGGGAAAATATTGAGATTGGCTATAAAACAATCTAGGCAATGTTACAGCTCGGCTATTAGGTGAAATGGGTTATCCATGTCCTGAATAACCAAATGATGCTATGACAATTGAGAGTAGTTTGTCTCCCAAGTGAGTAAAGTGGTTAGTCGACTTACTTCAATGAGTCACCCGATTGTTACTTTGTTAAAGATGTATAAATCGTACTCGATCGAAACGCCTAAAACCAATACTTAAGGGCGTCGTTTCCGCACAATCCATAACGCTTAAGGCTCACGTACACGCACAACGAGCTTTATGGGTCTGGTTAACGTTTATGATTGTTAATTTGATCACACTCATATCGGTAGCGTCATAATAAAAGCATCGGAAGACATGAGGTTTCGCGATCTGGTTGTGGCTTAAGTTATAGCAGTTAGCGATTGGAGATAATGTATGATCTGGCAAAAAATAACATATTTGTAAAATTTACCAGAGGGACCCTGAAGTGAACACCCCTGTGTTACGGATATTCGCATCCACATCCGCAAATGCGGAATATTCGCATTGACTCAGACATTTGCATCCGCATTCGCATCCGTATCAATTAATGTGGAGCTTTTACGGATGCGGGATCATATGTGCAAGGAGAAACGATGTGAAGAAAGTGGGCGGGACCAGAGAGGCACGTGCCTCGCGCTTGTTTGCTATTGTAAAAAGTGTATTAATATACGAGTAATTGTCCTCAAAATAAAACATATCAAAATTAAATCGATTTTCATTTATTTATGTACTTAAAATTGATATATATTTAAAATAGACTAAAATCCACAACCGCATCCGTGGATGAGAACCTCTAATAATTCGCATCGGCATCCGCACCCGCGGATGTCAAAACTTTGCCACCGTAACTAGAGTCTTTTGCATGGTTACCTTCATCTTACCTATTTCTGCTCCAAAGCATCATCGGGGATGCCAATATAACGGACTCGCTAGAGTTACTGAGCTCACGGAGGGACTTTAGCTCTCTCGGTGTGTTCTAACGTCTCTTCAACGGTGAGTGCTCCGAGGAACTGTTCGAATTGATACCAACGTCACCTTTCTATCATCGTACCACTCGACACCGCAGTGGGGTTCATCCATATTACCTGGAAGCAATGCCGTCTAGTACAGTTCGCTTTCAGCGCTCATTTTTACTACGAACATGTCGCCTCTGGAACGAACTTCCCACTGCTGTGCTTCCCGAACGCTACGACATGTCCCTTTTCAAGAGAGGTTTGAAGAGAGCACTATATTCAAAGTTGGGAGCGACTTAGCTATGTTCCTAATATTGGCGAAGTCTATGGGCGGCGGTTACCGCTTACCATCAGGTGGGCCGTCTGCTCGTCTGCTACTTACATCAATAAAAATTATTTACATTGTTGTGTTACAGGTTGAAGAGTAAGACAGGCAGTGATTAGTGAAATTACTGAGTACTGTGACTTGTCCTCTTATGTCACAAATGAGCAACGTACACTGTGCTCCTCGTATACGTTGTAAATTTGCAAGTTCTACAAGAACCACGTACTATAGGCGAGTGTAGCCACTTACCATCAGGTGGGCAGCCTGCTTGTTTGTCAACTGTATACCAACTACATACATTAATTAGGTCACCCCAGAGAATTATAATTACCCACACGCACGGAGGGACACGCTCCATACAAGGGCGGTCATAAATAGTTAAAGTCCTGTTACTATCAATACATTGTATTATTTTAGTGACTTATAGTTGTAAAAGTGTTTTAGGAACATTAAAATGAAAGAAGTACATGTATTTACGGAATAAAAAACGTTTACTTCAGTAAAAAACAAATATAAACAATAACATACTTTTACCTAAATTTATCATGAACAAACACTTAAAAATTGGAATGTAAAACATATATTTTAAATAAAATAAGAGTCAAAACATTGATAACATTATTTAATTATAATAAAATAATAGAAATAAATAAATTAAAATTAATTAAATACAAAAAAAACAAAACAACTATGTAACAAAATACAAATAAATTATTCTTATTCTAACAATATTAAACATGTAACAATTCTATTACACTTTGTGACAGAGTATTTTTCTTTTTAGGGGGAAGTTTCCGAAGACTTGTAATATAAGGATCTGAATGTAATAATAGTCGTTGTATTAAATCTTGATTGGTAACTTCACGTCACATTTTTCGAGTGTGACTTCGTCTATAAATTTTGATATACTTATTTGTCGCTTCAGCAGCTTCTTCGGAAAGTTCTCCTATAGATAACAATGCATAACTTATAATATCTGATCCATGTACGAGCACCTTGTGGACAGAAGCAGGAAGACTATACCACGGATATTCCTCGACCAGGCTGTATGCTGTTTGTAATGCATAGTCTTTAAACTTGCATTCATTAATTTTATGTCCAGAAGATAACGTTTGTAATATTACACAACAACGATCTATGAGATCCTTATTCAAACCTGTAATTTCAGCAGATACAGCTGATTCCAAAAAAAACTTCCTGGCCGTGTTTCCGTCGTTAGACGTCCCGCTTCCACCACTACGCGGCTTGTCAACTATTAAACCTAATCGTTCCCTAAACTGGGACTGTACATATTGTTTTTTATTTGATAACAATTGTTTATCACTATCTAGCCTAACTTGCCATTTTTTTATGTCTAATCTATATGAAAGATGAATAAAATATTCGAAGAAACGTATCCAAGAATGTAGTGGTGATAATCCAAATTGGTATCTACTCTCTATTACAGGTTTTTGTAAACATTCGTCTATTTTATTCATCTCTTTAGGGGTAGCATTACATATATAACATCTACTTGTAGATGTTTCACTTAAAGCACTACAAATTTTACCATCTACCATTGAAAGCTGCAACTTATGAGAAACGACCAATTCACGATTGTCGATCTGAATAAAAGTAGGTTGCAAACTTTCAATTTTATCCTTAAAATAAGCTTCCTCTTGCAAAGACACTGCTGTGCTTTCTTTCAAAAATTGAAATCGAATAGGACGGCAGTACCTAGTGGAAGAGGGTCGAGGATTTTTCCATAAAATTTTACAATTATCTTCAGCTAATTTTACAATAATTTGAAGGCGTACATAAGATGTTACAAACAAACTACTATCTTCTAAAGTTGAATCTGAAAAAAATTGTTTGTATTCACTATGTCCAGTGCTGCCATCGAATCCCCATTTCCCAAGTAAAGAGATATTAGACAAACAATCATCAGGAATCTGATCTAAGACCTCTTTTTGAGATTCAAGGATTCGAGAAGCTGTGTGATCAAAAAGACTTTGTAATTCAACTTCAGCTGAAGACTCGGAAACAGTTATATTAGAAGGGTAACATCTCTGTTTCGCTTTAGTAATTTGTTGGTAACATGGTAATACATTAGGAGAAATCTTACTATTAACAAAGTTTTTAATTAATAAATACTGATGTTTTGTCAACTGAGCATCAGTCACAAGTGACAAGACATCATCAGTGCTAACTCTAGATATACACGAATCGAATGAACAGTCTGAAACATCAAGCAATGCACTCAGAGTAGAATCATCAGACTTTGACAAATCAGCTACTCTCCGACGTTTAGTCCTTTTACTACATTGCGTAAAAGGTTTTCGAGGACGACCACGTGAATGACACGGCGACGTTTCAGACGGAGTACATTGCTTATTGTTTTTCACAAGTTGAATTTTTTCAATAACATTAAACCAATCGGAATTCTTATATAAAAGCTTGGTTTTAAAATGTAATAGGGATTACATTTTTTCCAGAATCGAGGAATAGCTTTACATAAATTATTAACAATTTTCTCTAAATAATGAATATCAATGTTCTCAGCATCGTCGTTCAGAGTAGTCAACAAACTTTGTAGGACTTGACGACACTTTTCCGAGTCATTATCGGTATTGACAGTTAGCCATATTTCAAGAATATGCATTCTTGAAAACGAGCATATATATAAATTACCTAAAACAAAAAAAAAACGGTTAAAATTCAGTCACAAAACCTACACAAAGCACTAAGACTAAATAAACTAATTTCGTAGCAAATGCTACGAGATAATCTGGCAACCGTAGCACCCTTGTCATCGCCAAAAGGGCAGATAAGGGCAGCCAAGTTTTAATTTTCCTAAGATAAGAAAGTCTAAAGATTATGGTGCAATATACCTCCATAGTCGGAGCGAGTGGGAACATATTTAAAAGTTTATTCAAACTTTGAATATTAAAATATAATACTCCAAGAAAAGTCGCCTCGTAGCAATGACATACTAAAGAAAATATATACTAAGATACAATTAAAATAAAAATATTAATTATTACATACCCTGTTCTTGGATATCCATTTCAGAAAAAACTCACACAGCACTCACAGGTCCCGCAATGACAACAAATGACGTCACGCTTTTTAATGACTCACTGATAACAGTATTTACGATTGGCGATGCGCTCTCTTTGAATGCACAATAGATAATGAAGGCGCACTCTAATTACTGACCTATTTATAGTTTCAGAAGGTACCGCAACTATCCAATGTAACGACAAGGAATAAAATGTAAAACAAGAAAGCAGGTTTTTAAGATTTATGACCTATGGATGTCCCACAGTGACACGGACCAAAATACAAAACATTTAGTACATGAATCAAAATAATCAATGCTCAATGTTTCTGCATTTACTGAGATCTGGTTGCTATGTATTGGGATAAAAAGATTGTCTGTTTTGGCAGAAAAAAAAACTGTCTCCGTGGTCTAACTCTAAGTGATTGAGATAATCTGGTTCAAAAGTGTTGATTGAATCTCATTTGTCGAATACTTGCTTTTGTCCGCATCTTCGTCTGCGTAAAATTAGTAATTTGGGTAGCTTATTTTTTCTCCAATCTGCTTATATCCTTCCGCAAAACTCAAACTATATCCATGCCAAATTTCATCTAAATCGGTTCCGTGTAAAATTTCTCACACAAACTTCCACGCTCCATTCCATCTCTTGAAGGGTGATTTCTGCGATAAAAACCCATTCTTTGCTCTTTCCCGGGAGTTAAACTATTTCTACACCAAATTTCATTTAAATCGGTTCAGCGGCTTAAGCGTGAAGAGGTAACAGACAGACAAACAGGCACACTTTTCCATTTATAATATTAGTATGGATGTTTAGCATCTTGTAACGTTATCGTCTGAACAATCATTATACGTACTTATCGTAAAGCCGATGAACAAGTTTTCATTGTTTTTTAATAATTGAACTCGATTACGATTGCCAATCAAGCGATGACCTAAGTATCAGATCAGAATCTTTTCAACCAGGTTTGCTTCAACTTCAACCCAAACGCGTGCGTCCCACTGCTAGATACGGGTCTCTTTAGGCGAGGAGAAATTGGCTTACTACACCACGCCGCCGGTCAGACGCGTTGAAGTAGGGTTTTGTTTTACTTTGTATCTCTTTGTACAGGTGTGATTGCGGTAAGCTGGTAGAGGTATAGGGGTAAAGTCCATTAGTCGGTTCTTATAGCATCTACGTGTATTCTCAGTCCATCACCGCACGGACTTAAGTTTGTTGAGTGTTAGAATTTATTGTCATTATATTATAACAATGTTGGTAGCATTGTTGTGTTCTGATTTAGTAAGGTTTTCTATTTCTGAGGAATAAAAAGACTCGCTTTCATTTTCGGCTGGCATGTCGTGAATATAAAAAAAAATAAGGACTCTATTAGCAATATTAGAATTATTTGTGTTATAATAACAATTTTTGAATAACTCGAAATTCAACTGCCGATAAAACGCTCTTAAAGATAATCGCTGCATCTTATACTTTGAGGCGATCATGAGAAAATATAAAATTTTATGTCCCAACATCGAATTGACCGTTTCAGTAAGAGTAAGGGTTATTGCTTAATTTTAACATTATCGTATCAATCTCTGATCTTCATGTTACTGTAAAGCACTTTGGAAACACTGGCCGCCGCCGTACGGAAAGACATAAAAATAACCTTATCACCTAAAATCATGCAGTTATGAGTTACACTGTAGTAAGTAATGGTACGTTATTAGTTAGCGAATAAGGTTGTGATTCGATGAGTAAAATTAGTAAGATATTAATACGGATGACACAAAGAAATTAGATGAACGAGTCATAATGACAATGATGGGAAAATTCTTTTTAGTAATAAGTTCTCTTTGTTACTAACTATAATTATGGAGTTAACAATTAAGAAATTGTTATAATGTTTCTGATTTAACATCTCGAACGCAACATTTTTCACTACTCGTACATATACATATATTTTTTTGATATTCAAATAAATAAGTAGGGCATGTGAAACTATCAGCTGTTTTACTGCCTCCTACTATCACTCTTCACACCGAGTGGTACAGATTACAAAAATTGCCCAGGCCATCGCAAATGGGTATCGAACTATCGAATGTCGATTCTAAAAACGCTGTCGTGAAAACGTTTCACGATCGTTCGTGAGAAGCGCTGGGTCTGAGGATAAATCACTTCGGTCCACAATCATAAGCGTCGCCGGCTGCCCGATATTGCCTAAACTGGACGGGGTCAATCCTGCGCGGTCTATTTCTCACGACAACATCATTCGGAAACTGCTATGGGGGGCGAGTCGAGATATCGATTGCGGGTTTTTATGATTCAATTCTAATGATAGCCTTAGTAGAGTGCATACCTGAGTGGATTGTGCCAACGATAGGTATTTAAAAAACTTAGAAATATATGATTAACTTCATAAGTTATGGCATATTTTGTCTGTATCAAGTCCGTGTCAAGATGGCAAGAAGAGGAGCAGCTTCAATATTGTGCTATTGACAATTCTAAAGACTGCAGAAAGCTTAAAAGCCGTATGCGTATCAACTATGATTCAAAATTTAATAATCTACAAGGTGCTGTAACGCAATACATTACTATCACATGAAGTGTGTTACTGCTAGAATTGTATACTGGGCATGTTTTTTTTACCTATTCAGTTTTTATTCATTATTTTATGCGGTCGGGCTTTTTAATTTTAATTTTTTATTTGTTTTGTTTGCATTCTTTTTTGATTAAACGCTGTCTCTGGAACCCTGGCTTAAACATGCATATACTTAACATAGATCAACAAAAACTTTTAGAGCTATAATTCCAGAAGCTGCCACAGCCGCGCTGATTTGCGTGGTTTGTGTAAATGTGATTATCATATCTTGTTGCTGTGATAAATAAATAAATAATTAAAAATATGAAATAATAAATAAATAAAAGCAAAACTATTATAATATTGAAAAATTGTAAAATATTATGTTGTTTCTTGTAAAATGTTGCATTGTTTTTTACAATTTTTGACCTCCCTCTCGGAACTTAGCGACCGCGAAGCTCTCTGTGGGTATACTATTATATTTCGGGATAATTTTAAATACAGAGATTGAACCACTGCGGACCCACCATACCCCTGGCCATACCCCTAAGGGTAGGGTGGGACTTAATTGTCTTTATCCTTTATGGCTTGAAGTGTAGGCATATGACATAAGTACCTACATCTCTACTCTATTATTATAAAGAGGAATGATTTGTATATGTATGTATCTAACAAATAAACTCAAAAACTACTGGACCGATTTCGAAAATTCTTTCACCATTAGAATACTACATTATCCCAGATTAAAATAGGCTACAAAATTATTTTTCCACGGGAAAATATAAAATTCTCACGCGGGCACAAGTAGTACCTCTAATAAAATTGAGATTCTGTCAACTCGGTACCTACTCGTATGTAATTCATATTTGTGGCTTTCAAAATAGGGTTCTCCCCAGTAGTCGATATAAAATATTAAACGTTATTAAAATCAAAGTTCTTGTTCTCGGTTTTATGTCAAAATGGTGGAAACGTGGTTCAGTTGGATTTTTTAGTTAAATCGAGTAAAAATGTTTCTAAAAAAATGTATTTATCTAATAACCTAAATAGAAATTAGTTATTTGCTATTCCTGTTTAGCAAATAGCTCAATTTTCCTCTAAATCGTTTACTAAAAGGAATACGAAGCATGTCTTCTTCTAACAATTGAACCTATTGAATATTTTTCTCTACCAAAAAATCCTCTCATTAAAAACCTAATTACACAATTTACACATCGCAGCTTGACAGTTCGTTTCCTGAACAATTATATTTTTTTCCAACGGCAAAATACTCTTAAATAATATAATTTATTAATTTGCCGGGCAAAAACTATTTAATCGCTTAATGAGAACATCTCGTGGCGCGTAATTACAATCGTTTCGTAATGATGAATCATTAATTTGGAATCATTCGGACATCATTAATCATTAAATGGAGCATTACGGAAGCCGGCGTCTTATGAGTGATTTTTTATCATCGCAATGTCATTCATCAACTTGTTTTAATTGAATTGAAGGTCATTATGGGATCACGTTGCCTTTTTTGTGCGTGTTAATAGGTGCGCTAGTGTGGGATTATTTTTATTTTAAGGTGCTTCTACACCGGGAGCGATTTGCCTGTAATATAACGTAACAGAAGAGCTACTTTTTCAATTACATAGTGAACGTTTTGAACATGGATATTACCGGTTATTTCTGCGTGCTGTCATCAACGTCGCGTAAGCATGTACGCTGTCGCAGCTTCTTCATGCCTTCTACATGCAACTAACTAAAATGACTACGGGCCTAGACAATCGTATTAATTAAGTAGGTAAAACAGACTCCTTACAAGAGAAAATTTCGAAATAACAGTATTCTAATGCTCAAAATCGAAGCTGAAATGTTACATTATAGTTGGATGCAGCTTTCGGTGAGAGAACAACTTTTCAGCCAGTACGTATCCCCTCCACCTACGGTCCGAGCAAATATTACCTACTAGGTATGTGTTATACCTACTAGCTATGCTTTTATACAACTAAGTTTAACTGGGGAGCTTGGTGGCGCATTGACTCGTGCGCTCAGCGAACGATGGCTGGCCATATAAGAATAAGCAACGTTGGCTGTGGTCAGTCCTATGATGGGTGACCAAAATACGAAACATCTCGAGCTCCTCCGTGCTTGGGAAGGCGCGTTAAATAGTGGGTCCTGATCTCGCCCTGCCCCCGTAGCAGGAACACCGAAACACGATAATTATGATTAAACGATAAATCGATATGAACCGTCAAAATATATTGGATATAATGGCTACCTTGAAATTTTATCGACCTTAATATATTAACAATGTCTACAATAATAATAGCAATATCCAAAGCATACTGAAAACTTGAAGATAACTTTAAAATCTTTTTAAATAAAATAATAAAATAACTTTTTAAACAGTTTATATCGATATATCGTTTTATCATAATCGTGTTTAGGTGATCATGTTACGCTGGTCATGTCGGCTAACCGTCCCATCGGACTAAGCGAGTGAAGGAAAAGAAAGTCCACCTGCGTTTGCGCATCGCTCACTTGTGCACTACCTTACATATACCTTAAATATTATCTGCTGCGTAGATGGCTAGTCTATTGAGATTGGCTGCCGTGATCGAATATCGGTTGGGAGGACATTATAATAATAATAATAAACACTTTATTGCTCACAAAATAAACATACATAAAATTTTCAAAAATAACACAGGCGGCCTTGTTGCTAATGAGCAATCTCTTCCAGTCAACCTTGGACTAGGAAAATACTGAGAGGAAATTTAAACAGGGATTGGTGCAGTAGTAGTAAAGGACACAATGAAGGACTATTTTAGCTAAGGATCTAAGGATAGGAAGTGATTTCGAACTTGATTCTTAAAGGACTCCAGCGTGCGAGCTCTCTTAATACTCTCAGGGAGAGAGTTCCATAGCCGGACGGCATATGCTGGAAAAGAGTATGAAAGGAATTATCCGTGCTGTGGGGTGGGATATCAGGAGTTAAATTAAAGTTCGACCGTAAATTAGGACTTGAAGAAGAGGACCGGAAAGAGAACTGAGACTGAAGATATGGTGGAGAGGTCGGAAAAAACAAAACATTGTAAAGTAGGGATAAAACATGTAAGTCTCTGCGCTGGCGAATTATATTTTGTGTACGAGATATAGTAATTGCACTCAATCTATTGTATCATAATAAATATACGTAGCTTTGCTAAACATTGGCTCACCATCGTTGAACAAGCTCACATCTCGTTTTTAAAAAAATATGAAGTATTTTTATATAAAACTTTGCATTTTCTTTTCAAATGCTAAATAAATTGAAAAATGAATAAATTAATAACGAAGAACATTCGTCTCGGACGGGGTTTGAACCCACGTGTTCCACATACCGTGTTGAAGCCTAGACCTCTCGGCCACCGAACTCTTACCAGCTCCGACGAAATCTTTAACTTATTGACTTCTTTTGAACTTTGTTAAGCTAAAGTAGTTTTTATTCACTGTTAATAACTACGTAAGTATCAACATTCAATTTAGAAATCTTCACAGATTTCTTCCTATTGCTGTTTAGGAATTGTATATAATTCCCAGGAAATGCATAGAATTATCCTGGTTTTTGTACAAAACTTTTAGAATCATACTTTTGAGTCGAATAAAACATTAACTTTTCAGTAAATAAAAAGCCTTATTACTATTCATTTTTCATAAATTTGAAATGTAGAAAACCCATATCTATTAATTTGATAGGTTTTAAAATCGGTATAGAACTCATATCGCAAGTTGAGTGAGGGAAAGTCGAATCATAGTTTTTCATTTTGGATCAATTTGGATTCTTATGATACTGGTAAGGTATTTAATTTAGCAAAAAGTGCGGAAAATCACATATTATGATGTAAATCGATCGGAATTAGAAGAAAGGTCTACAGGCTAAACTTATGTTCTTACCTGCTTATTATGATAACCGTAAATCGTAAGATTTTTTTTTCCTACAATAAACATTTTTCCTGCAAGATTTTTCTGTATTTGTTCACTAAACTTTTCACTTTTGTTCTTCCACACTGGTCCCACTGATTTGCTCCACATACGAAACAGTGACCTTCTTCGTAGGATTTATGGCAGACCAAACGGAAGGCATCAATTAGGGTTCATAATAGCTGTAGTTAATTACAGAGCCGCGCTGCAGATGAAGATAACAGCTAATGAAAGTGCGGAGGTGCAATACTTATCGAGATCGGTGTTAATAGGTCCTGCTGTGATTCATTGGCGAGAAGAACTAAATACGACATAATAGGTCTTATTACAAAACCTGGGGCCTTAGCACGATCGCTTATAGCAAGTTAAAAACAATACTGAAACAGAAACACCGCCCTTTCATCCCGCTCTCAGCGCGGTTTTAATATTGTTTTGAGCGATCGTGGTTAGGTTAGGTTTGGTCTAAACCTGGTCTAAAGTTAATCTTGGCTTAAACCTAGTGCGCTTTCACTTTTGTTAATATAGATATTATATAGATACAGTGTCAGGTTTAAACCAGGACTAAGTTTAGACCATGATTTGTAGCAAGACGGAATGTGTCTGACATGGTCTTGATAGAATTACTAATTCTTATTTATAGCACCATAGTTGAGTTTAATATCAAAATCAAAATATTCTTTTTTCAAATAGGACTTGACAGAAAGCTGCTTTGAGTCGTCTTAATTTTTACCTACCTTTTTTTAGTGTAATCTCATCTTTTACATAAATATATTTTTCATATATTTTTTCAATAAGTCATATTTATGATTTCTTTTTCATATACGAAATAAAAGTAATCCACTTATCAGCATTGGTCTTATCAATCGAACAAAAACTAAGCGACTGTGCTATTTATTTCAAAAATAAATCTAAAATATTTACCACCATTAAATGATTACAGAAAATCACAACCTTAATAAAAAACTTTGTTTCCATTAACCAAAAATCACTTAAAAATATTGTAAATGCAATTGCAACCGAAAATCGCCACACGCACAAATAATTAATAGGAAGGCCGTGCACATTTTTGCGAGATGATACGTTTTATCGATTCGAATCGGAGCTTTCATCGATACATTTAAATCGATATACTCTCAAAATTTGTTATTAACCTTAATGAGCCTTAATGACCGTCCTACGACGCAGTCGAATATCAATATCTGGTGAGCTTCACTTTGAGCCAGTTGTGCTATCCCAAAATTATGGTACCCAAAATAAATAATTTTTTGCTATGGACTGAGCGTTGATAGGCCAAATAGAAATTACCAATATACACAGATTTCGATCCCTATCATGTTGAAACCGATTGAATAGAATATATTCGAAAAGTTTGAAATTATGAAGTAAAATCCAAAACTCTAAATAATATTAATTTAAAAGTGAAATAAACTAAAGGAATAATAAATATATTTAGTAATAGTCGTTAATACTTATAAGTAAATAATACCTAAATATAAAGAAACATTAATAGAAGGGTAAACAGTTGATCTATTAAAGCATGAACAATTACCTACCTACGCATATTTATAATATCTCTAATAAAGTTAATAGTTTTGTTTATGCCTTAAGACGAATAAGCCAAACAACGAATAAGGAGGCTGCAGTCACAGCCTACAACGGTTATGTAAACAGTATCCTACGATATGGTATTGTGTTATGGGGCAATAGCACTGAATTGGACAGGGCTTTTATCATGCAAAAAAGATGTATCCGTGCAATTTTTGGATTAAGACAAATTGATTCTTGCAGACCATTTTTTCTAAAATATAAACTCTTAACATTGCCCTGTTTATATATAATGGATATGTGTTTGTTTGTACACAAACATCGAAGCCTCTTTCAACAAAACCAGGAAATTAGTAATCGTCAGTTAAGATCGAAATACAAAAACAAATCTTAGCGTTGTTAGTAACAATGGTTTTATAATGTGCATAAAAATATATAACAATTTGCCAGATTCGTTCAAAAATCACAAATATCACAAATTTAGAAAATTACTAAAATATTGGCTTGCTGAAAGATGTTTCTATAGTACTCCGGAATATTTTAATTATAAATAGATTAATTCACTTATGATAATTTAAGACTTACTATTAGTAGGTGTATATTGGGCATTCTAAAACAGTTTTCATCAAAACACCGCAAACGAACGCAGTGAGATTTGAGCTACGCTTCGCTGCGCTCTAGCTCCGCAAATCTCACTGCGTTCGTTTACGGTGATTTGATGAAAACAGTTTAAGATTGCCCAATATACATTATATAGGGTTAAATGGAAAAGAAGATTTTTTATTTCATTTCATTTCATAATGTTTCTATTGTGTTGTGTTGTTTGACTGTAAACAGTATACTTTTGATTGATTGCGATTTACTAGACACATTTTCAAGGTTTTCTATCTCAGAATATTAAGGCATTCAACTAGGTAGCAGTGCAATAACAACAGAAATTAAACAGGTTGAGGTTTCGTAGCTTCAGGACTCAACTCTCGGATAAGTACCGTTCTACACTCTGCCTGCCATACAGTTTCAAAGCATTCCCACGAAATTCATTTATCAGCAATAAATTTATTGCACATTATTCATATATCCAGTTACGAGTGCTTACTCAAATAATAAGGCTTCTTTCACACGTTAATACTTTTATTTGTTTATTAAATTACTTCAATTAAATATATTCTTTATTATAAAACAAAGTATAAAATTTTTGATTTTTACAAAATATTTAAAAGGGCGGGCTAATCCCTGAAAGATGTGTTCCAGTCATCACACGAATAAAAAATAGAAAATAAATATTCCAATAATTTAAAAAATGAAAATATAAAAAATATTAAGAACATTTTAACTACCTACCTTGGCTGACTAAGGTCTCAACATCCTAATTAAATAGGGTAGTGCGGTGGGAACGTGTATGAGATGCTGCCGATGAATACCACCTATGTATTATTACAATAATTTTCATAAACTTCTATGGTTCTGTCCTCATGTCGTATCAATATCGTTATGCTATAAATACATTCGGTTCGCCTAATAGAACGATATACCTATTGTTTATCTGTTTTAAATAGTAGTATCGAAAAATGAAAATTAGAAATCGCATCCGTTATTATAAAGAAGACTTTTTAATTTGGAGATAATATTCGTTAGTAATTGTAAATATGTATGTACATGTATAATTTAAATAAATATAATAAACCCGAAATGAAAAAAAATTTGGAGCATGCAGCCTTACACGAGATTTCTGCATCAGCAGAATTAAATGGTTACCAACTATTTTGCTGTATATGCACAGTATTGTATTGCAAGTTTGTGGAAATAAACGACAAACAATTAATTTGCTGATTATTTCCGCGTCATATTGCACATTGGTAGAATTATGGGTAAATATCAAATTTTGCTAAATATCATGAAAGTCAGAGGTGCAAAACGTTATTAAGTTTTATATTTCGAGTATGGAACCGACTTTTTGAAAGTAAACTACCAAACTATAATCTTCTCTTAGATGTTGTGATGCTGAATAACGATCTACTACTACCTCGAAAATAAAAATCCAATACACGTAATTGCGTCAGTTCGTCGTTTTGTTTCTTTCTTGCTACGTAAGTACTTTTTTTTTATATAGCTGACGAAGTTCAGCCGATGATCGGACCGTTTTTGGATCATACGCAACTGCGGATCAAAAATTTTGTTGCAGACCTGAGAACTGCTCCACTCACACGTCCCGGGTACCATAGTACCCAGAGCGCTTCGCGTCTCCTTTGCCTAAAACACGCGGTGTGATAAAAAAATCACGAAAACAAAAAATATTTTCTCTAAATAAAGTGTCAGTTCTTTAGTGTTTGAAAAACGAACACTGACCATGGAAGTGGAAGTGAATGCATTAGGATTCTCGATAACGTATAGACATCATATCCGTGAATGCATATTTGTTTTCTTATAAATATTTTGTGTGGATATGATTTGGACAGAAATTAATAATTTTGTGATTATATATATAATATTTTATAATATTACTTACTTATTTAACAATATAAAAATTAATGAGCATTCTTTTTTAGATTAGTCATGTTAAATAAAAATGATTATAAAGATAAGGTATAGGTTGAGAACCTCAGTAAAATTATTACTTGCATTGCACTTTTCTTATATAAAATCCGGAAAAACTGTAGTCACAGTATACTCCAGTGCTATCTCTGACCACTAACAGTGCTTCAGTACCTCCTCATCAAAAAATCTCAAGACCAAGACAGCTGAAAAATGTTCGTAAGTTTTTATACTTTATTGCTATACTTTATATCTATTCTTTAATTGTCTATAAGTGGTTGATCATCTTCATGCTTCAACAAATTGAGCCGTTGGACCAGGCTGTATATGACGTGACCTCTCCAAGTGCTGTCTTCACGAGGGACCATCAAGCCCAGCAGTGGCATGCTGATTGACTGATGATGATGATATTTTTTTTATCTTATGAATTGAAAATGTGAATCTTCAACTCGTTTTCTTGTAACCACTCTTAATACTAATATGACATTTACTATTTTCAGGTCGGATAGTAAGCAAAACAAAAGGTCAGCCAAGAAGAGCTGTGAATCTGACCTTTTCTTTGATACCGACGACGAAGACATCAGGTACTTTTATTGCTATATTTACATATATCTAAATTTCAAGTGTTTAATGTGTACAATAATCGTGTATCCTTTTTCTATCTCCCTAGTCCAAAGAAGAGAAGCAAGGCGATAAAGTGCCTATCGAAGGCGAAGAGTGCAGAAGTGAAGAATACATCGTCGTCCAATACTTCTGAGTGGTTGTTCGACTCAGAGTCGGACAGCGAGTTTTCGCGGCCGCCAAACCTGCCAAACAAGACCACCAGCCGAGTACCTGGTGGTGTAACGCGTCGGACTGCACAGCTCGACGGCGACTTGCTAGTGGAGCTACGCCTCTACAACCAGAAGGAGGTATCTAATCTCAGCGGCCTTGACCGGTGCGAGCGCGCTATCGTTTGGGTACGCTTGCAAGGCGAAGCAGAATCTCCAGAATTTTACGCATTAAAAAAATTTGTAAAATTAGCTAAGGCAAAGTTTACCACAGAGGGGATATTTTATAAAGATAAAGTTAAAAAATAGGTTCTCTTTTGTTTCTCTCTGCGTAAATTATGTTTTAGCTGGTTTACTTATTGTTTATCGTTAGCAAACTCAAAGATTAGGTACTTACATACTTAAGCCTTTATTACTTTAACTTTGAGAATTTGTACTGTCCAAATCATAATGTCGAGGTCTACTTTCTGTTCAGTTTGTGACGTATCCGTAAATAACAAAGTTTTCTCTGCACATTTGAAAAGTATTTTACATAAGAACAACAGTTCGGTCGTTGATAGTGAGTTTTTATGGCACTTGCGCTCTCGCGTACGCCTATTGCTCATAGCGAAAATTCAAGCTCACACTAATGTTAAAGCTAATTTTGAACTTTTCTGTGAATTCTTTCTGCTTAGTAAGTATGATTCGATTTCAATCAAGTCATTTGCAACGGAAAACTTCATCTTGCATCAAAACTTCAATTTTGAAGATATGTTTTCAAAAATTATTCACTTAATTTGTAAAAAAATTGAAGAATTTGAAGAAAGAGATAGTGGGTGGGCCTATTTACAAAGCCTATATCTAGAAGTAAATATAAACAAATATAACCCGTTAAGAGGCTCCAGTTTTATAGAATTACCAAAGTCCATAAAATGTAAACGAGCATGTATCAACATTCAAAATTCTGATAATTATTGTTTTTTATGGTGTGTCATGGCAGCACTATTTCCTATAAACAGAAACGCACATCGAACGTCAGCTTACCCACACTTTAAAAATGTACTCAATATCAAAAATATGATTTTTCCAGTTGGGTTTGCGGACATCAAAGTTTTTGAAAAGAATAATCCTCGCATAAGTATTAATATTTACGGCATTCAAAAGAATGGTAACATTGTTGGACCTTTATACAAAAGCGAGATTCGCAAAGATCATCACATTAATATGCTTTTCCTGGAAAACAGAAAACGCACCCATTACTGTCTTATTAAAGATTTATCTAAATTACTTCGTCTTCAATTAACTAAACATCATTCTAAAATATATTTATGCAAGGATTGTATGATATTCTTTGATAGTAATGATAAACTGAAAGCTCATGTTTGTGGTGGTGTATCGACAATATTACCCGGTGATGGAACACGAATTCAATTTAATCATTACGAGCGAATGCATGACATGCCCTTCGTCTTATACGCAGATTTTGAATCATTATTAAAACCAACTGAACTCGATTCTGGATCAGGCTGTACAAAGATATTGCAAAAACACGTACCATCAGCATTTGCTTATTACGTTGTGTGTTCTTATGATAAGTCGCGTAATAAATATGTATCTTATCGAGGTCCAGTCTGTGTAGAAAAGTTTTTAGAAAGTCTATTATTGGATATAACCGATATTTATAACGTTTTGCAGTCGCCAGTGGCTATTTGTTTAACAAATGAAGACAAAGCGAACTTTGCTCGGGCTACAAATTGTTTTCTTTGTGATAAAATATTGTTTGACGATAAAGTTAAAGATCATTGCCATCTTACAGGACGGTATCGTGGTGCAGCTCATTCTTATTGCAATATTAGATATCGTTTGCCTAAGTTTGTTCCTATATTTTTTCATAATTTAGCGGGTTATGACAGTCATCTTTTTATACGACAGTTGGGAAAATTATCAGGAAAAATACAAGTAATAGCAAAAAATAAGGAAAACTACATATCTTTTACAAAATTTTTTCAAATTAATGATAAAGATATCATACCTGTTCGATTTGTTGATTCTTTTAAATTTTTAGGCACAAGTCTAGAGAAACTTGTCGCAAACTTAAAAAATGACGACTTTAAACATCTGCGGCGTTACTTTCCTTCTCGTGAGCATTTTGCTTTAATAAAACGAAAAGGGGTGTATCCATATGAATACATGACTACTTGGAGTTCATACGAAGAAAAAGTACTTCCGCCTCAGGAGTTCTTTTTCAGCAAATTACGCAATAGTAATATATCTAAAGTAGATTATGATCATGCAAAAAAAGTCTGGCAAACGTTTGAATTATCGAATCTCGGTGAATACACAGACTTGTATCTTAAGTCAGATGTTCTTTTATTAGCTGACGTTTTTGAAAGTTTTCGCCAGACATGTAAGATGAATTATAAATTAGATCCAGCCTTTTATGTTACAGCACCGAGTCTCAGTTTTGATGCCATGCTATTAAAAACAGATGTTAAATTAGAATTAATACACGACCTGGAAATAATAAGAATGATTCAAAAAGGTATTCGCGGTGGAATATGTTTATGTTCGACAAGGTATTCAAAAGCCAATAACAAGTATTTAAAAACTTACGATCCAAGAAAAAGTAATAACTTTCTAATTTATATCGATTGTAATAATCTCTATGGATATGCAATGTGTGCTTATTTGCCTCATTCCAATTTTAAGTTATTGAATGACTTGGAAATCGCTGGAATAGATTTTATAAATGTGCCAACTAACGGAGACACTGGTTATATACTAGAAGTAGATTTAGAATACCCCGAACATTTGCATAATGATCATAACGATTTTCCATTCTGTGCTCAAAAATTTACTCCGCCAGGTTCTAAAACTTCAAAATTGATTCCAAATTTATACGATAAATATTTCTATGTCATACATTTTGCTCATCTGCAAACATGTATAAAACATGGTTTGTTGTTAAAAAAAATACATAGAGTTATTCAATTTAATCAGAGTCCTTATTTAAAGCAGTATATTGACATGAATACTGAATTACGAAAAAAAGCTAAATCTACATTTGAACAAGATTTCTTCAAACTTCTTAACAACAGTATATTTGGCAAGACGTTAGAAGACACAGAAAAGAGGGTTAATGTGAAATTAGTCAATAAGTGGAATGATGATAGTAACAAAACAAAGAAAAGTTTCTGTGCAGAGCAAATGATAGCTCGACCAAATTTTCACAGTGTTACAATTTTCACTGAAAACTTGGTAGCCATTCAAATGAAGCCTGAAACAATCACTTTGGATAAACCTATATACATTGGTTTTTCCGTTTTGGAAATATCTAAGAGTCACATGTTTGATTTTCATTATTCTATTATGAAGCCTTTTTATAAGGAAAAGTTAAAACTTTGTTATACGGATACTGATAGTTTTTTGTATTCAATAGAAAGTAAAGATTTTTATGCTGATTTAAAATCAAATTTTCTTCCCTATTTCGACACTAGTAATTATTCTGTAAATAACGTATACGACATTCCTAGTTGGAACAAAAAGGTGCCAGGTCTCTTTAAAGATGAGCTAGGAGGAAGTTTGTAGGATTAAGGTCCAAGTTATACTGTATTAAAACGGCAGAAGATGAATTAAAAAAAGCAAAAGGCATACAGAAGCAAGTATTAAAAGATGTACAATATAAAGATTATTACAAGGTATTAAATGAAAATACATTTTTGAAGAAAAAAAATATCATATTTAAATCTCTTAAGCACGAAATATTTACTCAAGAACAGAACAAAATAGCTTTGTCAGGTAATGACGATAAACGTATCATATTAAAAAACAAACTACTTATCATGGGGTCACTTATCAAACTACTTATCATTTCTACTTTATCATGGGGTCACTGGGATAGTTTAGTTTAATATCATTAGTTTTTCTTTAGAAGCACCGTATTGTATAGTTTATTATTATTTTAATGGTAATCATGAATCAAATTGTAAGTTGAGAAATATGTTACCCCATCATCTATTTATTTATTTATTATATGGCTTAAGTAATGAATAAGTTAATAGAATAAAAACATACATGAAATTGTATAGTATGTACCGACACGGCACTTTATATTGTAAAGTTATTTAATTTTAATATTGTTATCCATCAGTTATTTGTTTAATAGTATTATACATTGTTTTTTAATGGTAAATAGGTAAATTAATTACCTAGTTTTAATCAAATACTTAATGTTGTATTGTAACGATGAAAATATATAACGTTATAAACCAGCTACCATGTTTTTTTTTATTTCATAATCCTTAAAATATAAAACTATTAATAAAATAGCACACGCAATGAACAATTCGAAACTGGTTGGGACATGTTATTGCTGATTTAGGTATTCCAAC
Source organism: Schoenobius gigantellus (assembly GCA_963935595.1). Classification (NCBI taxonomy): domain Eukaryota; kingdom Metazoa; phylum Arthropoda; class Insecta; order Lepidoptera; family Crambidae; genus Schoenobius; species Schoenobius gigantellus. Next base: position 3,271,936 of record OZ012555.1, on the reverse strand, counting down.
TTATAGTTCATTAGTAATTTGTCCAATTGCGATTCCGTGCGAATGCTTTGTTGTTATGTCAGCATTATATTTACACTATAAATAGCTATTAAAGTCGAATGTTTTTAAAATTTGTTTCACACATAATTAATCAAGTGACAACTACGGTCACCCAAATACATCATGGTAAGTCGTATAAATTATTTTTCTTCAAACTCTTTTCTTGTGTAGTGGTTAGATCACTAGTTAATGTTTATTTGTATATTTGATTTAGTTGGAAGATAATGTTGTTGTTAAAACCTTATGGTTGTGATGCTGTTATCGTGATTCTCATATTCTATCGGTTCCGTATAAGATAGTCAGCCTCCTTGTGGATCCTAGATATACTCTTCTACCTCCGCCACTATATCAATCATTTCTTCGATGTGAAATTATTTTTGTTGCATAATAAATTAAATTTCAGAATACCCAAGAAATCTCGCAGTCGCTACTCATAAGCAAGGAGGCAACAGAAGATTATCCTCCTTGCTTTGAGCAAAATGCGCAAGATATGTTGGAGCGCTTCTCTGAAGAATTTCTACATTGGAATGCTAAAGATTCACCGCTGCATGCCAAGGTGGTTAAAAGTCTTTTTAATAAAAAGAAGCCCATGAAGAGGAGAAGCAAGTTACTGCAGAATACGAAGGGGAACGAACCTTCTTATTTAATTAAAACAATACCTACTAAAGGGCGGCGATTAATTAAATTAGAAATATTAGATCTGGAATCAACCAGCAATGATCCATTAATAAAAACACAATATGTGGTAACCGAGCATATTGATCCAATAATGGATCAAGCAGAAAATATTATAACTAATATCTCTAAGAAAATATGTGGTTACAGTTATAGTTTTTAAATAACTATTGCTGACCTAAAACATTTGTAGATGTATATTAAAATTCTCTAATGTGCTAGATGCGTACCTACTATCTTTAGTTACGTGTACACTCACGGAAATACATTATTTCAACAACATTATTCTTCTGAAAAATTATAGTAATGCTTATAAATTTTACTAACTAAGACTTATGTTATTTTAAATAGTTATGTTAGTTTAAGTCTTGTATTGTTTTCAATAAATATTATTTAAAAATAAAAAGACTTGTATGAAAATATTTGTTTTTATTTTAACACCTCTATAATGTAATCAAATATTTTGAAAAACATTCATTCAGAATTACCTCTATAAATAAATCTAAGATAAAATTTATTAGAATTCAAATACATAGTTTAAAATAATGGTAATAAAATTAAAAATATAGTTTTATTTATTAAAGAACGCAGTGTATTACTTTGTTAAAGTAGGGATGCAAGTAATTAAACAATGTTTATTTTTAAGCATCGATTCCTTACTCATATCATTTTTTATTGCACGATTCGAGAGGGGTGAGAGCTCTTTCTTCTCTCTCCATTCTTCTCGATGCTTTAACATTGTGTGTTCTAGACACGTCCAATAACTTAATATAATGAGTGGTAACAGTATCCAAATTCTTCTACTCCTTGCTATTGTTACCGCCGTCGAATGCTTAGTCTATATGGTGGAGTGAGTGCACTTACAAGTAAATATACTGCTAGTTCTCTTATTATTACGAACGCAAAGTGTTATATCCATTTTGTTAAAAGCCACGAATCAAAACGGACAAGTTGCTATGAAGTTCCTCAAACAAAAGGAAACGTTAAAATTAGATTATAATATCTGTCCTGCATCATTATGTGAAGCAAAGCGACATGGCAACTTATTGCCGAGCACTATACGATGTATTGTTTGTGGACCATCAAATTGCGGCAAGACAAACTTAGTAATAGGTTTGTTATTACATGAGAATGGTGCACGTTTTCGTAACTTATATGTATATTCTAAATCATTATACCAACCAAAATATGTGTTCTTAGAAAAAGTATTAGATTTAGTTGCAGACATATCTTATAGTAAATATAACCATAATAATGATATCATAAGCCCACACGAAGCTTTGCCAAACTCCATTATAATATTCGACGACGTAGCTTGTGAAAACCAAAATAGCATTCGGGATTATTTTGCTATGGGTCGACATAAGAATATTGATTGTTTTTACATTAACCAAACATACAGTAAAGTACCTAAACAACTTATAAGGGACAATTCTAACCTCATTATTTTATTTAAACAAGACGATGTAAATTTAAAACACGTTTACGATGAGCATGTAGGTTCAGATATGTCGTGGTCTCAGTTCCGTGAAATGTGCTCAACTATTTGGAATAAACCATTTAATTATGTTGTGATCAATAAAGACTGCGAAAGAAATAAAGGATGTTATAGGATGGCATTCGATACTTTTGTAGTAGTAGATTAATATACATAAGTTATTGTTTCATCAATACACAATCACTATTACTCTGGATTTTGCATTGAACGGAATCCTTGTCAAAATGGAAAAGCAACTTAAAAAACAAATTGTAAAAGCTGCAGCTGCTGTAAAAAGAAAGGTTGAAATGATAAAGGATATGAAAAATACAAATGATGCCACTCTGGAATCCATATTCAAACCTATAACCGATCCACTGAAACAAATAGCCATTAAGAACAATGAAATTTCTCATGAAGATGAGGATGAGTTTGAACATTATACAATAAAAAAAAATAAACATAATGACAGCGAGGCAACAAATTTTTCTGATGACGATTTTAATGAAGAAGAGGAACAACAGTTCTATAAAAAATTTAATTCCGAAAAAACCCTTGTCGTATCACCTTCTGACAACAATAATATGAGTGATGCTTCCTTTAAGTCCTTTCAATCATCGCCAAATGTTTCACTTAATAGTTGATCGTGGTGTGCTTCACCCGACGCAAATATCCCTTTTGGAATAAAAAATGAACGAGGAAAACTTATGCTCGGCCAAACACGTGTTTTCGACGACGGAAAAATTATAAAAATTGGAAATCGAAGTTTAAACAAAACTCTTGGATTAAAAGAATTACTATTTGAAAAGACACCAAATTTGGATGTTATCACAGATGAAGATTTGCAAAATTATAAAGAGCTTCTAATAGAAACGAATGCACATAGGCGTAATTGTGATCCACGCAAGCCAATTAATAGTAACAAAGGGTTTAAGTACATGCATATTATTAAACCACTGTTTAAGTTCTCTAGAAATAAGTATGACAGCACAGAAAGTCTTACGGTAGGAAAAGGAATAAATCTTTTAAAAAGTGTAAAGAAAGATATAGATTACGTTTATTGGGATGATCCAAATGAATTAGTAGATCGATTGAAATTACTGTTTGCATCTCGTGATGCTGGCAATACCGGCTTAGATAATGAAATTATTGCGATTATAGAAGAGCTGTACGAAGCAGGCATCATTAAAAACACCAAATATAAGGAACCTAATTTTAAAAAACTGATCAGTAGTTATACAGCAAACACCGCATAGATACGGAAATGAATGTAGATAAATTTGGTCATCACGTTCATAAACGTTTACGATTAGAGGAATATATTGGAAATCTCAACGATACATTAGTGAAGTCAGAAACAGGTGAATATGATTTAAAATCATCAAGATTAAAAGGGCTTATATCGCCAGGCAATGATGACGAAGCCGCCAACAAAGCTTACGTGGATGAAAAGACACACGAACTAAGAACTAATATTTTAAGTGATGTAAATATTTGTTTAAATGATTTTGAAAGTTCAATACTTAATAAGCTAGCCACCTTGTTTTACACAAGGACAGAAATTGATCACATGCTTCAAGAGAAACCAGATAATAATGAGCAAACAAGACATAGTGAATGAGCTTCACAAAGCAGCAAGAAGGAATTTTTCCCGGCGATGTACGATCATAAAAGGAATAGATGATTTATGGCAAGCCGACCTCATAGATTTGCAAAAATATTCACAGTTTAATAAAGGGTATAAATATATTCTTATCGTAATTGACACTTTATCAAAATATGTATGGATCAGACCTTTAAAATCAAAAGCGAAAAATTATGTTACAGATGCAATGCAAAGTATTTTAACTACATCATTACGAAAACCTAAAAATTTACAAACTGATTTAGGCACAGAATTCTACAATGATAATTTTAAACAATTAATGAAAAAGTATAATATTAATCATTATTCAACATATTCTATTAAAAAAGCATCTATAGTAGAAAGAGTTATAAGAACAATTAAATCTCACCTTTACAAACTATTTAGTTTGAACGGAAATTACCAATGGTATAAAAATATTTTAAAGGACGTTGTAGAACACTACAATAACACTTTGCATAGAATAACAAAATTTAAGCCTGTGGAAGTTAACAAAGTAAATGAGCTTATAGTCAAAGGTTATATTATGAATTCTCAAAAGAATAAAACAAGTCGGGGATATACATTTCGTGTTGGTGATTATGTTCGCATAAGTAGATATAAAGCAGATTTTTACAAAGGCTATACGCCAAACTAGTCCACCGAAATATTTCGTATAGTAAAAGTTAATCACACTAACCCAACAACTTATCAAATAGAGGACAGACGCAATCAAAGAATCCTCGGCTCATTTTATGCATACGAGTTACAAAAAACTAAGTTTCCAGACCTATACCTCATTGAAAAGGTTATAAAAAGAAAAGGAAACAAATTGTTTGTAAAATGGTTAGGATTAAGTAATAGCGAAAATAGTTGGGTTGATAAGAATAAATTGGTTTTATGATATAAAATAGCTCAAGATATCTTTATTGATTCACTTTTTGTTTATCAATGAAGAAAGGAAGTGGTATCATAAACAGCTTAATAAATAAGATTCCGTTTGAGTTACATTTACCGGGCTACCAATATTGCGGACCCGGCACAAAGCTTCAGAAACGATTACTTAAGGGTCAGCGAGGAATTAATAAATTGGATAACGCTTGTATGCACCACGATATTGCTTACATAAACAACGACGCTAACGTAAGGCACAAAGCTGATCTAGATCTATTAAATATGGCTCAAAGAAGATTGAAATCAAAAGACGCTGGAAAGAAAGAAAAAATTGCTTCATGGATAGTAAAAAATGCTATGAAGGCCAAATTAAGAGCTGGTGCAGGTGCTCGGTCGTTTATGACGGCTGTGAAAAAACTCAAATCTAAATTAAAAAAAATAAAATCTAAAGACACAAATTCTACTATTAAATATGCGGTCGCCGCTGCAAAAAAACTATTTAGAAATAAAAATAAAATGAGTTTACCTCGTTGTATTCCTATTCCAAAATGTGGAGGACTGTTACCGTTAATTCCTATTTTCGCGGGATTATCAGCTTTAGGTTCACTGGCTGGTGGAGCAGCTGGCATAGCAAAAGCGGTTAATGATTCAAAAGCAGCTCAAAAAGCTCTTCAAGAATCGGAACGACATAATAAGATGATGGAGGAGGTTGCTCTCGGAAAAGGATTATATATTAGACCTTATAAAAAGGGTGCAGGTCTATATTTGAAACCCTCAAAAAACTAATAAAGCGGCTACCTAGGCGGGCATTAACTAATTGGGATATATTAGAACATGCTAGTGATATTCCATTTTTTCGTGGTGTTTTCATGAGGGATACGTTGCCCTCAAAACCTAGGAAGATAGAATGCGGTATTATAAATTTAGATACTTCAAATAACATTGGAACACATTGGGTAGCCTACGTGAAAGAAAATAAGTATGCTGAATATTTTGATAGTTTTGGTAATCTGAAACCTCCGTTAGAACTACTTGATTACTTAAGAAATGTTTCTTTAAATTATAACTATGAGCAATATCAAACATTTGACTCTGTTAATTGCGGCCACCTTTGTATAAAATTTTTAAAGGAGTATTGGAAAACACATTTATATAAAGCTTGAAATAAAATTCTTTATCAGTAGTAAAATGTCTTTCACTGTGTCTATAACTGGAAAAGGATCCTCTCTGATAACAAACTACTCACCTACTTTGGAATTAAGTGGATACTATGAGTGTGGATTGTTGTATTTTTCAACATTTAATTCTATACCCAACATAGATAAAAGAAATAATAAATTCTACTATGACGATAACGAAGTAATCGAAATACCTGAAGGAGCTTATGAACTTCAAGATATCTGTGATTATTTAAAGACATACATTAGAAATGCAATGTTAAAATTAACTTGTAATAATAATACTTTAAAAACTACAATTTTTTGTACTAAAGATGTTCATTTCAACAAAAGTGACTCACTTGGAAGGATTTTAGGTTTTGGTGGAGAAACAATAAAGGCATTAAAAAGGACCGAATCTCTGTATCCTGTCAGTATATTGCCAACAACCATTGTGCGCATCGAATGCGACGTAGTTAGTGGGTCATTCGTGAACGGATCTGCAAGTCATATTATTCACGAGTTTGTTCCTAACGTACCACCTGGTTATCGGATCATTGAAGTGCCGAAAAATCTAATATATTTTCCTGTAAATAAAAGTTCTATAAGTGCAATAACTATACAATTATTAGACGCCGAGAATAAACAAATCAATTTACGAGACGAAGAAGTACAACTGTATCTACATTTTCGTAAAAATGATAAATTTCAATAAAAATCATGACACAGCTTGCATTCAAGTTAGTACTAGAAGATCACCTCATAAAAGCACACCGCTTCACATAAAAAAGAAGCTCACCAAAAACAATAAGGAATTTTTGAAGTTGATTGGCTTGTTAAAATGAATATTTTAAATATATCTCAATCAACATCATACGACAATAGTATTGAAAGTTTCGAATATCATTCTTATAAACCGTACGTAACAAGTTTCAACAAGAATGATGAAATAAGAATACCTATTAATCAACAAGATCTATGTCTGTTACCCTCACTCAGCACTTTGTATATTGAGGGTAAAGCCAATGTTTATAATAGTTCGACTAAAGAAAAAATATCAAATGTGTATTTTATCAACAATCCAATACTATATTTATTTCAAGATATTCGATATGAGTTAAACGGAATAGAAATAGACAAAATAAAAAATGCTGGCATAACTACAACAATAAAATCGTACCTCTCGTTAAATGATAATGAATCTAAATGCTCACGTGTATGGGGATGGTCAACTTCTGGTACAAACAATCTTAACGGAGGAATTTTTTCGGCTTCTGTGCCGTTGAAGAAAATTTTAGGTTTTGCAGAAGATTATGAAAAAGTTATAATTAACTCCAAACATGAATTGGTGCTATTAAGAAGCAATACGAATCTCAATGCTTTGAAATTAAATGTCGGAGAGGTGGTCGAAGATATAACTATTAGCAAAGTTGTTTGGCGAGTTCCGCACGTTAAAGTATCAGATCGTGAAAGAATCAATTTGTTGAAACATCTAGAAAAGGACAGGCCTATTACACTAGCATTTCGAAATTGGGATTTGTATGAATATCCATTATTACCGAAGACACGTAAACACACTTGGTCTATCAAAACTTCGTCACAGATAGAGAAACCAAGATTCGTTATTATAGCCTTGCAAACCAATCGCAAACACAATGCGGAAATGTCAATGGCAGAGTTCGATCACTGCAATGTACGAGATGTAAAAGTATATTTAAATTCATCGTATTACCCTTATGAAGGATTGAATGTCAGTTTCTCAGAGGATAAATTTAATTTATTATACGAACAATATGCAAGATTCCAACAGTCTTATCATGGACGGCGACCAGAGCCGTTGATGAGCTTGAAGGAATTCAGAGACGTTGCCCCATTATTTGTTATTGATTGTTCTCACCAACAAGAAATGATAAAGGGATCAATCGATGTCAGAGTGGAGATTGAAACAGACCAAGAAATCCCGGATCAGACAGCAGCATATTGCTTGATTTTAAATGACTGCATTTTTGAGTACAAACCTCTGAGCAATATTGTGAAGAAAATATCTTAACTAAATAAAGTGCAATCAAAAGGTATTTGAAAGAACAAACTTCAACTTTATGTTAAACAGTGGAATACAACGAAACAATGAGTGCTGATAAGAGTTCGATACTTTTTGTTGATGTTCAAGGATTCAAAGACTGCAAAAATAATTTTATTATTAAGGAATTTGCGTTAGCCACAAAAGAGTTTACGCAAGTCTTTTTAATAAAACCTCCATATTCGTATCTAAAATTATCTGCCGAAGAAAAAAGAGCAGTCAATTGGATTGAACGCAACAGAGGAATATACTGGAGTCAAGGCAATATAGATTTCAGAGAATTTAAGAGATTAATTATTCCAATTTTAAAGGACCAAACCATAATAATGAAAGGTGTTGAAAAGCAAAAATGGATTAAAGATTTGTGTTCTGACTGCTTTTTGATAAATGTTGAAGGCAAAGGTTGTCCTAATTTTGCAACATTGCGCAATAGTTATGCTAAAGGTGGAGCTAACTTCAATTGTATAACTCATAAAAAAGAGTGCGCTCTAAGGAATGTTTTATTCATAAAAAAGTGGTACTTAAGCACATGTAATTTATGACTTCAGTAAATTGTACTTGAATGAAAATTTGTATTTAAAGTATTGTTCTAGTTTAGCTATGATGATATTTGTTACTTGCTTTATAATAAAAAAATATTTTTAACAAAAATTTCTGCGTTTTATTAATGAAAACAAATATGGTGATTCAATATACTCGCATAACTCTTTATTTATCAAAAATTACAATTTAATGGTATGAATAATTTAACCCTGTATAATGTATATTGGGCAATCTCAAACTGTTTTCATCAAATCACCGTAAACGAACGCAGTGAGATTTGCGGAGCGTAGCGGAGCTAGAGCGCAGCGAAGCGTAGCTCAAATCTCACTGCGTTCGTTTGCGGTGTTTTGATGAAAACTGTTTTAGAATGCCCAATATACACCTACTACTATTTGTAATTATTTTGTGAAATCATTAACATATATTACGTCAATGGGTGAAATAGAAATAGTTCTGTATTGTTCTATATCTAACTATTATCTTGTGTATACGTCTGTGAAGATAGATTTTCGGTGTCCTTTCTTTGTATGCAATGTGATCTGCATTATGTACCTGAATTTCATGCACAATAAAGAATAAAGAAATAAAGAAATATGTGTACCTAAAAAGTTCATATTTTTCTTTAGTTGATACATTGCTGTTTAAACATTTGTATTTTCTGCTTTCACGAAACCTTCCTCCATTGTGTAATTTAAATAAAATAAAGCATTAAAGTGTAATTGTAATAAATACTGTGGAAATAAATAAGCAAATGCAAATTACATAGTTAAATATTATTAGACATGTAGCATACTCGTATGTGTAGAGAAAAGTAAGAAATTCAATGCTACAAATAAACTCGCATTCTCGAATTCCCTTATCTCTTCGTGCATATATAAAAAAATCAAAAAGTGTTTCTGTTGGGGCACAAAAAGAACACACCATTTTACCCGTATCTTTGCGCGATCAATCTGAACCTTGTATCGCGTTGATCTTGGCTAAATTATGACGTGTTATTGAAATCCAGCGCCGGGCCATTACAGTGTTGTCGAGCCCTCTTTAATTTCAATTACCTATCTACGCAATTTTTTTTGAATACAGTCTGATCGAAATCTGCATTGATAACCTGTAAACGATTAACCCTAACTTTATGGTTAAAAACACCTTCAGTTGATCGGGACTACATTTTTACTTTGAATTTAATGAATACCGATTATATATTATTTAAGTTTTGAATTAGCTAATATGAAAATTTCAAATTAGCTAGTTCAAAACTTAAATAAACTTTTACTACCATACAAAAGAACATTTAATGTTCTTTTGCATGGTAATAAAAGTGAAATAATCAAGAATTCTCCTGCTCTTCGATAATTTCTAGCAAAATAGTTAAACTTTATAATCCGATTGCTACTTATTTATAAATGCAAATTAACACACAAATAGATATACAGGTTTACAATACACAATAGTGTCATTTCATTATGTTTGCGTGCCGCAGCAAGCAAAGGGTCAAGGCTCAGTGAAGTTAATGTCACAGGACATAGCGCTGATTTTCAGCTATCACCCCGTGGGAATCGGTCGGTGATCCGTTACATAGAACTGCAAAGAAATATTTAATAATAAACTGATGATAAAAAAATCTTACGTAAAAGTTTATCCATCTGCAACTCTATATGCATGCATGTGCATTTGCAACTCTATATTAAGGCTTAATTCTAATTCATTCCATGCTAGCAAAATTATTAAGGAAATTAATATTTGTCATGTAGAACAAAACAGATTGCACAGACTTATTCTATTGATTATATTTAATAACAAAAAATATACATATTTTATTTTCAAGCATCAGAGGCTCAGTGTGTAGTATAGTTGCTTAAGAACTAAACATTTTCAATTTTAGGCCCGGCGGGCGTTTCGAACGCTTTTCAGAATTCGGGGTCACGGGACGTCATCCGTGATCCGGTGACGTATTTGTGGTCACGTATATTCATTCCTAACCTTATCCATTCGAGTCGCACTACACATCATTTCATCATTTCTTTTTAGGGTTCCGTACGTCCGAATAAAAAAACGGAACCCTTATAAGATCACTTTTGTGTCCGTCTGTCTGTCGGTTACAGTCAATTATCTCCGAATCTACTCGACCGATTTAGTTGAAATTTGGTAGACATATCAATTTCTGTGACCCAAACGCAAAGTGTGACGTGAATAGATGAAATCTGCATATGGGAGGTCATTTTGGGGGGGGGGAGGGTGGAAAATTTGAAAGCTGCATCATGTGACATATCAAATGAAAAGTCTTGTTGTGAAAATCTTAAATGTATTTTTTGTAATTTTAACATAAATAGTTTCCAAGTTATTCAAGAAAATAGACGAAAATTGACCATCCCCCCCCACCCCCTTATCTCCGAAACTACTAAACCTAAAATTTTGAAAAAATACTGAAATTTGTTTTCTACTTATAGATTATAGGAAAACCTATAAGAAGTCCATGATATTAAAATAACATGGCAAATCTCTCAATATAGGTAACAACGTACGGAAGCCTCTTCACGCGAGTTCAACTCGCACTTGGCCGGTTTTTTTTCTATACGACAGGGAAGCCCTTGGCCTTCATCTCACCTGATGGTAAGTGCAGGTGTGAATCCAGCCCTCAAAAAGGTTGTGATCACACGGATCACAGCCACCTGAAATTGGTCAAATGCAAGTCAGAATTGTGCTCGCTTATATGATCGATATAGTGTATTCCTACAAAGGAGATATTTACAAAACATATGAATCACGCCTTGATCAAGATTCATTGTCTTTTTTTTATTAAGATAGAAGTCTATTAGGATTGTGAGCATGCCCATCGTGCCCACAACAGTGGGTCCGTGACGATAAGGCTGAATGTGGAAGCGAGCTTTGCCTGGACTCCTTAAGAACTGAGGAACTGGCTATCCTACCTCTTAATTGTCGGAACGCAACAATGCTATAAACATTGTTATTATGGCGACAAACTTATGTAAGACGATGGTATGACTAGCCAGGCGGGCTCAGAAGCCCCACCACCAACCAAACCGAGCAGAAATTTTTTTGCCTTCGTGGAAAATTGAGTCTCGGACCTCCTGACACAGATTACTAAATAGTTGCTACTGATCAACACCCTGTCGTAGGTAAGTAATTTCTGAAGATGAAACGCACTAAGTGTATGCCAAACAGTATTGAAAATTGATAACAAAAATACAGCGCACATAGCACAAATCCCTTTGCCAATTCCTATAAATTACAATTTGTATTTTGGAGCAAAAGAATAAAGAAAAGTGATTTTATTGTAACAATATTTAATACTTTTTAGGCACCATGGTTCTCCCTTTACTCTCTCTACTCTCTATTACTGAGGATCGTGGTCAGATGACCTGTAAATGACCCGAAAAATCACAATCTCAATGACGATCCATCGAAATTGGTTCAAGAGTAACCCTACTGAAGGATGTAACAATCCTACGCCACCGATTCCGGTCCTTTGTCGCTCTGATCACTTGTTGAAGTTTATTGGAAGGTTTCGGCCGCGTACGAAACTGAGGCTTCGTAACCAGTTACGATCTGTTACATCCCTAGTTAGTGGGTCCATTATGATTAGTCTACATTTCTATCTCAAGCCATTCCGCAACTCTGCATTTCATGTTACTTGGTAGCTACTTAGAGAGCTACACAGTCAGTTAGATTCGGGCACTCGCGGAAAGCGGTAGTTAACACCTCATAAAGGCAGTTTACGTTAATTGTGTGTAAAATAAAGTGTGTGTTTAAAAAAGTGTTTTTTTAAAAAGACCAACAGGGTCGGCCTCCTAACAATTTGGTGTCAGAAGTGGGATACTGTAAGTGGCTTCCGTTGAAGTCCCTGTGTCTATCCAGGCTCCCGTAGCGTCTCGTGTTGATCGACAGTAAGCCTCAGCCTAAGGTTGAGCCTGCATCAGCCACACTCCACACATTGGTCGACGGTCAGCCTCTGGCCTTCAGCCAGAGCCCGCACCACGCACCGCTTCATTGGTCGACGGTCAGCCTCAGCTCATCAGCTTGAGCCCGCACCACCGCATCTCCCAGGTCGACGGTCAGCCTCAGCCGAGTTCGCCTTGGTCTGAGCCCGCACCACGGATCTAACTCACCACCTCCGAATCCGCTGTATCTTCACTGAATCCGCTGTATCTTCACTGAATCCGCTGTATCTTCACTGAATCCGCTGTATCTTCACTGAATCCACTGTATCTTCACTGAGTCCGCTGTATCATCGCTGAATTCTGCATCATTTCTTCAAGTTCAAGATTGCGCGCCGTAACGCAACAAGAAAATCTCGAGAAGCCGAATAGAAGTCCTAATTCAAGTTCAAAGTCGAACAATTTTCGTGATGAAACTATTGATTATTTTGCTGTGAGTGTTTACTAATTTTTATACAATTTATTTTTACAATTTAATATTTTGTCAATTTTTACAATTTCATATTTTTCAATTTTTACGTAATTCTAATTCTGCCAAATTTTGTACTAAGTTCTATATTTACTATATCGTTATATTTTAAATTTTGTGTAATTACTATTTCAAGTTTATTGTCTAGCATAGCAAATGCTAACTCCAAAAGCCGAAATGTCGGACAAGGTCACACTTAATGTTTTAACAAAATTCATCAAACCCTATCATGGGGATCGCGAATCATTGCCAGCTTTTCTTACAAATTGCGATAATGCTATGTCACTGGCCACAACTGAGCAACAAAGTGTATTAACGAAATTTATTTTGGCACAATTAGAAGGCAAAGCTCAAACAGCTTGTAGCTTAAGAATATTTCATACATGGGATAAATTAAAATCTTTTCTACGACAAACTTTTGGCGAGAAAAAACACGCCACTCATTTATTAATAGATCTCCAAAATTGCAAACAAATATCGGGAGAAGATGTAACCAAATATTCGTTAAGAGTAGAATATATACTAACTCGCTTACACTCTGATATTCACTATAACTGTACCGACGAAAAAGAGCTTCCTGGTAGAATTGCAGCTATGGAAGACCTAGCCCTTAATACTTTTATGTTGGGTTTAAACAGTTCTATTTCAAGTATAGTCAGATGCCGAAATCCTACGACATTAAACGAGGCGGTACAGCATGCTATTGAAGAAGAAAAAATTTTCAATCTTACTAAATCTAACTCATCTTCCAAATTTATTAAACAGTGTTCCGTATGTCAAAAGACAGGACACAGTTCATCTGATTGCTACTTAAAAAATAAAAAGCATTATTCTAAATCCCATTATCATAAATCTTATAATATAAATTCTAACTCTAAATCTTATACACCTTTAACTTGCAATTACTGTAAAAATGTAGGTCACACTATAGATAAGTGTCGTAAGCGTCAGTTCAATATGCAAAGGCGTGAGAATGCAACGCAAGCGCAACGCGCTTACCCGTCGTCACGCCCTGCCTCTGCAAACGCAGTAAAAACGTGTGTTGCTAACCAGTCGGGGTTCGAGTCCCGCGACGAAAATTTAAACTAAATAAGATTTCGGTCACGTGTCTGCCGAAATCGAATAGCGTAAATGACACGAAACATGTTACTATATCTACTAAATCTTTTGCAAAATCTTCATCTCAGCCAAAACAGCTGAGTCATATAAAATCTACTAAATCTTGTATTAAAAATGCACCTCGGTCAAAGTCACCGAGTCAAAATAAAAATTCATCTCAGTCAAGGTCACTGAGTCACGCAAATAATGCTATTTCCACTGAATCTGATTTAACATCTCGGGCAAAGACTCCGAGTCATATTAATACAAAGATCACTGAATCTTGTAATAAAAATACATCTCAGTCGAAGCTGCTGAGTCAACCAAATCTTACTAAATCTACATCTCGGGCACAGACTCCGAGTCATATGTATACTAAATCCACTGAATCATTTGAAAATTCTACATCTCACTCAAAAGAGTTGAGTCATAATAATGTTGCCAAATCCACTGAATCTTTTATTATCTCCTCATCTCGGTCACAGCATCCGAGTCAAGATCACACTGCATCTTATTCTAAATCTAAAAATAATTATAATACGAGGTCATATCTTAATTCATGTACTAAGTCGAAAAATATAACTAAGTCTTATACTAAATCGCGTGATAATAATTTAATCTCTGAGTCTCAAGGTGAAGGTCAACCTTCCACATCTCGATGTCAAAACTTAAAGTCTAACACGAATTCTAAAATTTTATCTAATACGTCACATGATGACGTCACACCGATTCCTATTTACGAAACCAGTTTTAAAATAAAGAAAATACAATTACCTCATATTTATCTTAAGTCTAGCTATTCGACTAAACCCTTAAGTTTTTTAATTGATACGGGTGCAAGCATTAGTCTCGTAAAATCTTCAAGTTTAAATAAAGTACCCGAATTATCTCGCGAAATCGTAAAGTTAACAGGCATTAATAGCGTTGAATCTTGTTCCGAAACATTGGGAACATTCCAAATGGATTTCTTTTTATCTCGTGAACAATTATTTTATAAATTTCATCTTGTCAATGATGACGTCAACATAAAGTATGACGGCATTATCGGTAGCGATTTCTTAGGTTTTTACAAAGTGTTCATTGATTATGATTCTAGTTCTATTAATATTAACGGTTATAACTTAGATATAAATTATATACAACCTACATATATTATTCCAGCTCGATCCGAAGCTGTAATCGAGTGTGCTATATCCAATTACCAACCCGAGCTCTTTCAAAACAATGAAGCTCTTGTTCTAGATCAAACCTTAGGTGAAGGTGTTTATGTCGCAAATTGCATTGTCTCTATCAAACCTAACAAAAGAATTAATGTTACTATTTTAAATACCACTGATTCAAATATCGAAGTCAAAGACTATCGCGCAGAATTATCACCTCTTATTTATGAAGACTTAGGTACTAATTCACATACTAATATTAATGCTATATCTATTTCTAAATCTGATCGAATTAAAAAAGTACTAGACCTCATACGCTGTTCTCATTTAAATACTGAAGAGGAAAAATTACTCTTAGAGTGTTGCTCTCAGTACACTGATATTTTTCATTTAGAAGGCGAACCACTGTCTTATACCAATGCCATTGAGCATTCTATTAATTCAGGAGATGCAGCTCCTATTCATGTTAAATCATATCGCTTCCCTGAATGTCATAAGGAGGAAGTCGATTCTCAAATTCGTAAGATGCTAAATCAAAATATTATTCGACCTTCTGTTTCGCCATGGAGTGCCCCAGTATGGGTGGTACCCAAAAAGTTAGACGCCTCCGGTAAAAAGAAATGGAGGATAGTCATTGATTATCGTCGCCTTAACGACGTCACTGTTTCTGAAAGTTATCCGCTGCCTCTTATCACTGATATCCTTGACCAGTTAGGTCATTCTAAATATTTTAGTACCCTAGATTTATCTAGCGGCTTTCATCAAATAAAAATGAGTCCCAAGGACGCACCTAAAACCGGATTTACGGTTAATACTAATTCTAGCACTTCTGGGCATTACGAATTTACCAGAATGCCATTTGGGTTGAAAAATGCCCCCACAACATTTCAAAGGCTGATGAACACAGCTCTCTCTGGTCTTCAAGGTCTGCATGCCTATGTCTATTTAGATGACTGTATAATTTATTCTCAAGGTCTATCCGATCACATTACTAAGCTCAAACTCGTATTTGACAGATTACGTCAATTTAATTTGAAATTACAGCCAGATAAGTGTGAATTTCTACGTCGCGAAGTTGCCTATTTAGGTCATATCATCACCGATAAAGGTGTCTCTCCGAATCCTGAAAAAGTCAAGGCTGTCACTAAATTCCCAGTTCCTACTAATGTCAAACAAATAAAATCATTTCTTGGTCTCGTAGGATACTATCGCCGTTTCATTGAAAACTTTTCTAAGCTTACTAAGCCTCTTACGTCATTGCTTAAAAAAGATATTGCTTTTCACTGGTCTCATGATCAAGACACTGCATTCAATTTATTAAAAGATAAACTTACCAGTGCTCCTCTGCTTCAATATCCCGATTTCTCTGCTCCGTTTATTGTTACTACGGATGCCTCAAGTTATGCTATTGGCGCAATACTATCTCAAGGTGATATAGGAAAAGATAAACCTATAGCCTTTGCTTCGAGAACCTTAAATAAGGCCGAAGGAAACTATTCAACTACCGAAAAGGAGTTGCTTGCTATTATTTTCGCTGTTAAAACATTCCGTCCCTATATTTATGGTCGCAAATTTAAGATCGTAACAGATCACAGGCCCTTAGTTTGGCTTTTTAATAATAAAGACCCAGGTAGTAGACTCATTCGTTGGCGCCTCAAATTAGAAGAGTATGATTACGAAATCATATATAAGCAAGGTCGTCTCAATTCAAACGCAGATGCGTTATCTCGTTGTCCCATTAATGCTTTTGATATTCAATCTCTAAATAATGCTACTTATGAACAATACTTTAAGGCTCAATTTACTAATTCTTTACCAATTTCAAATACTATTATCGAAGAGTGTAGTCAAAGCTTACACTTAACTAAGTTAAAGACAATCGCTTGTCCAGTCTCTTTAGATTTCGATTATTCTATGCCACATTGCGAAGAATTGTTATCGCAGCTCACTGATTCCGCTGAATTACTTAACTCCGAACGCGAACCTTATACTATTCAAGTTGCTAACTCTGAGAATAAAACTTACTATTTTCTATATACTAAAGTTCATCACTATGAGGAGACTAAATACAAAGATATTTATAATTTACTAATTCAATTAAGAGATAAAATTTTAACTACTAATTCTAATGTCATTGAACTCGCATTACCAGATTTCTCTGATCCTTTTTCTAAGATAACTTATTTAAAAATATACAATATGATAACTTACATTTTTAGTGATACTAATATTAAAATCTATATTTACAAAAATCTATTAATATATCCTACACCTGTCGAAGTTCCTGAGATATTAAAAGAGAACCATGACTCTACAATCGCAGGTCACCCAGGATCAAAAAGAATGTAGAATCGTATTAAAGCTGCCTATTATTGGAAGGGCATGCGCTCTGATATTGAGCGATATGTTAAAAAATGCAAACTCTGCCAAATCAATAATAAGGCAATCAAATAAAGCTCCTATGGAGATCACTTCTACTTCAACTAAGCCATTTGAACGCTTAGCTCTCGATATCGTTGGTCCATTACCAGAAGCTGGTTTTCAAAAATTCAAATTCATCTTAACTCTACAAGATGATCTTACCAAATTTTCAAGTGTATATCCTATGGTTACTGCTACTAGTGAAGAAATTGCTCGCAACCTCGTTCATTTTATGTCTCTATTCGATTTTCCAAGAATGATCTTGACAGATCAAGGTACATGCTTCACATCAGAATTGTTTAAGCAGTTAACTGAAATTCTTAAGATAAAGTCTCTTTTTACTACTCCGTATCATCCCCAAACAAATGGTGCCCTAGAAAGGTCACATGCTACATTAAAAGAATATTTAAAATCGTTTGTAAACGAAAATCAAAATGACTGGCACTGTTATCTATTTACTGCTATTTTAAGTTATAATACTACTCCACATTGTACTACTAATTTCACTCCGCACGAGTTACTATATGGTTATAAACCGTCAATTCCAAATTCTTTGTATGAAACTAATAATAATACTACTTATAATGAATATATTCGTGCTTTACAATATCGAATGCGTTTCAGTAGAGAGAAAGCTATACAAAATATTATTCAAAGTAAAGAAAGGTCAAAACAATACTACGATTCTAGTTCTCGCGACATTAAATATAAATCAGGTGATATGGTTTATTTAAAACATCACCATAGACTTCGCAAGGCTTTATCTCCGATATGGAAAGGCCCTTATAAAATTATCAAAGTTCACAATAAACATAACGTAACTTTACAAGTAGGTCATAAACATATAAAATATCATACTAATGAGATCAAACCTTCTAGTTCCTAATTCTATTACTTGTTATTATTTTACAGAGCCTTGTGCTACAGATGCTACGCTGAATCGAAGATAACTCCAATTACACATAGTCCTGGCATCTACTATGAGCCAATAACAAATATTCGTTTTTATAATAACCACTGGAAAATCGTTACGCATATCGAAATAATCAGCCTAGAGCCTTATCTAAATAACATTGAAGTCTTATTGCAAAAATCACATAATCTCTGTGAGAAATTATCCTCACAAAATCTAATTCAATGTAAAGACAATTCAAGTCCTATTGAAATACTAATTCAGTCCAATTTTGTTAAATTGCAATCTCTATCGCATATTATTCTAAATCAAACACCAACCAAGGTCAAGAGGTCCTTAGAATTTGGTGGTGAAATTCTTAAGTTTTTCTTTGGCACTTTAGACGCCGATGACGCAAGAAAATACGACTCCGCCATAGAGTCATGCCAAAAGAGCGAATCTGAATTATATAGCTTAATGAAAGATAATATACACGTAGTCAAATCGACAATCAATAATTTCAATTCTACTATATACAAACTCAATCAAAATGAACTAAGATTAAATTCTCAAATAAATACTTTGAACGAGATCTTATCCCAAATAACAAAAACTGATAATTTACTATATCATGTATCTCGTATAAACAGTTTATTCAATGTCATTGAAAGTTCATTACTTACTATTTCTAATTTTTTAGATACTACGTTAAATGCTATTTTATTTTCGAAGGTTAATATTCTACATCCTAGTGTACTAAGTCCTCTGAATCTTTATAATGAATTATCTAAGCACGTTAATCATATGAATAAAAAACTAGATTTTCCAATTCCTTTAAGCTTACAAAATATTCATTCAATCATCGATGCGTCTCAACTTAATTCTTATTACTATAACAATAAAGTCGTTTTCATTTTACTAATTCCTTTGACAACAGCTGATAAGTTTGTTGTGTATAAAAACATACCATTGCCAACTCCGCATAATGAGTCACAATTCAAAACATTTGCACTGATAAAACCTTCTAATTCTTTTATTGCATTAAGTGACGACAGAATGCACTATGCCATGCTTAACAATTTAGACAAATGTAAAATTATAAGTAACGATTATTCTATTTGCCAACTCGTCTCAATCTATTCTTGTATGATAAATCCTAATTGCGAATCAAGATTGTTAACAGAGATAACGTTATCATTGCCATCTCAATGTGAAACTAAATTATTATATGGTGAAATCGATATATGGCAAAAGTTAAATAATAATAAATGGATTTATGTACAATCAAGTGTTACTAAATTAACTATTAAATGTGATGATGAAATTAATGATTACCCAATTGTGGGAACAGGTTTTGTTAAACTAACCGAAAATTGTATTGGTTACTCTAAGACGACTCAGTTAATTCCAAGTAGTTCATATTCAATAATTATGAACTCTCCTTTAGATATTAATTTTGATATTACGTCAGATGATTGTTGTAACAAAGAAATATTAAATAAATCATTACCACATCTATCTCCACTGTATCTTAGCAAGATTAACCTCGATTCACTGACTCATTCAAATCGAGAAATGGATAATTTAGAAAATGAGATAAATAAGTTACAAAATCAAACTCATTTTATTAAATACGGTACTTACTATTCGTCATTTACTTACATTCTAATTCTAAGTTTATTTCTATTTTGTGCATATAAATTATATAAATGTTTTACAAAACGTAATGCACATCCTAATTGTTGTATACAAATTTTTAATCAATGTCATAATAAGGCAATTGTTAAAAAATCGAAGATATCAAATTCAATCGAATTATCAGATATATCTGACGAAAATGATGATAAAATGTCAATCAAATCTTTACCTACAACCTCTCAAGTTCATCGTCTCAATCGTAAATCTTATGAGAGTTTCCAAAAAGTCAATTTTACTAGAGCAAATAGCGATAGAAATATGAATACATAAATATACTAATTTTATACTATGTCTTTACTTATTATGATTGCAATACTTTATTCTGTTATACTATGTCTTTACAATTTTATACACTGAATCAATGGTTTACTATATCTTTACAAATTTTATACACTGAATCAATGTTTTTCTATGTCTTTACAAATTTTATACACTGAATCAATGTTTTACTATGTCTTTACAATTTTATACACTGAATCAATGTTTTACTATGTTTTTACAAATTTTATACACTGAATCAATGTTTTACTATGTCGATAATGAATAATTAATTTTACTATGTCTATACACTGTATCATTGTTTTACTATATCGTTTACTGAATGCTAACTTTACTATGTCTTTGAAATGAATACACTGTTTCATGATTTTACTATGTCACTTGTATACTATGTTTGTTATTATTAGGTACATTGTATCGATAAGCTTATGAGCAATTAGCTCAATCAAATGATATGTTTATATTATAAAGAATTAATACTAAATCTTAAGATGTGATGTTATGAAATATGAATAACTATATGTTCTAAATCACGATAACATTGATGTTATTATGTTAAATACTAAATCTTATTATCGCTGAATCTTTATACTAAATCGAGTACTAAATCTTATCGCTGTATCTTAATACTAAATCATGTACTTACTAAATCTTAGTTGAATATTAATTCAATGTTAATTGTATGTTAATGCTATTTCAATTGTATTTCAATTGTTACTATATCAATGCTACATCAAGTGTTACTATATCAATTGTTTGAATCTGATGAGATTCATCTTAAATAAGTTCAATATTTTAATGTTACTATTTCTATATCATTGTATATTTCTATATCAGTAAACTGGCTTCATGAGTCTCAATCGAATTCTAGATCTTTGATGTTCTTCTAACTCCGCTTCATCTTAATTTTGATAAAGCTCCGTCGAAAGGGGGGGGCTGTTACATCCCTAGTTAGTGGGTCCATTATGATTAGTCTACATTTCTATCTCAAGCCATTCCGCAACTCTGCATTTCATGTTACTTGGTAGCTACTTAGAGAGCTACACAGTCAGTTAGATTCGGGCACTCGCGGAAAGCGGTAGTTAACACCTCATAAAGGCAGTTTACGTTAATTGTGTGTAAAATAAAGTGTGTGTTTAAAAAAGTGTTTTTTTAAAAAGACCAACAGGGTCGGCCTCCTAACAGATCGAATACTTTTTCGTCCTTGCACGAAACCAGTTACGATCAAAAACTTTTGCGTGATTTTGTACAATACTCGTAGTATAAGTAATCATTTGACATTTGTGTATTACTGGTTTTCTTTTTTCTGATCATAAGCAATTTACATAAAAGTTAGAAATAGTCAAAGTAGAAATAAGATATTTTGTTTTCATATAAAAGTAATAAATGAAAAATTAAAATGTGAAAGCATTAGGACAAATAATTTCGAGATAATGCCCTACAGAAATGTTTACTTCTTTTAATTTTTTTAGTGCATCATTTATTGATTCATTACGAAGTTTTGTCTCCTTCGTCAAAGTATCTTACAGATGAGCCATTGTGGGATACTTCTTCCCTTTGAATGGGTTGATGTTGTTGTGCCATTTTCTAGGTTGTTTGATTTTCTGATAGGTGGTTTTATATTGTTGAGTAGTTTCGTACAAGGACGAAAAATTATTTGATCGCATCTGGTTACGAGACTCGTTACATAGTTTCGTACGAGGATTAATAAGTATTCGATTGTAACTGGTTACGTACAAGGACGAAAAAGTATTCGATCGCATCTGGTTACGAGGCTCCAGTTTCGTATGCGGCCGAAAGGTATTGGAAGAGGTGACTTCCCTCACTTGATCGGGCCATCAAGTTTTCCCTTTACAAAACTTACTAATGTTGTATAGCAACACCATGTATACAGTTACGGTAAGCTCATAGCTACGCCCATAATACGTAAGGTGTCAGAGTCACGTTCGGAAATTGAGGAAATTACAAAGGGTGTAAGTGGAATCGGGCCGACCGACGCGCGCGTAATGGCGACACTAATGACAGCTGTCATCGATAAAATTTACGAGCATGAACGGCTCGGTTTAATTGTAAAATAATAAATAAAATCTTTCAACAGTCATATTGCAAAGATTTTCCATCCCATTGCCTAATTCTTAAACAATGGGATGGAAAATCTTCTAAGCTTCTTACTAAGTAGAAACAACTTTTGCATCGAACCAACTGCTCAGTCGAGTTGTCGCAGATCAAGTACCTACTTATTCGAGTCAATTTACTGCAATACAAACTCAAACTCAAGAACCTTCCGGTAAAATGATGCTATTCCAAATCCATCACCGCACAGACAGTGCAATAAAGTGTTTATAAATAAATAAAATTCAATATAATATTATAAGGACATTAGACGAGAGCCAAACAAAAAAAGGTTTAAAAGACTGTTGAATATTTGCTAAATACTATATAAGAAATATATGGAACTGTTTTAATGAGACTCGACTAAGTCCACAGACAAACTGAGGGGCAATCGCACTAATTATAACGTTTCAACCAAATCAGAAACGTTTCCGTTCCCATACATTTTGACAACACCTTGACAGCAGTCAGATGTCAAAACATATGGGAACGGTAACGTTTTGGTTTTGGTTCAAACGTTGGTAAATAGTGCGATTGCCCCTCTGTTCAAACAGTTTTGGGGACCGTTTGGCTTAAAAATTGCATAAAACCTGTTGTATTAATAAATAAATAATAAAAAAAATATTAAGATGTGCAACGGGGAATCGAAAATAGAAAAAAAAGCTGAAGATTAGGTAGACGCGTGGTTATCATGCAGACTGTATGACTACAAAGTAGTCATGTCAGTTTACATAAGAGCATTGATTCATTCTTATTTTGTACAGCAACCTGTTTTTGTGCTTGCATAAAATCCTTCAGTGAGTCACGGCCTTATGAATTTGTTGGAAGTCAAAATATATCGGTCACGGAAGGCATTCGTACATATTTAAATTCGATATCCAAAATCGATCAGACATCGATAGTGGCACCCACCGATTTGTTCTGTTTTCTATACAACGAAGTAGGAAAACAAGGACTTTGCCCACCAGTAGGCTTACTCTTAAACCAATTCGGAACGATCGTTATTGAGATTGTGATTTTTCGTACGTTCCTTATTTAGCAGCACTAGCGACAAATTGGATCCATATCATGAAAAAATGAAATAGCACTGAGTTTGGTCCACTCCAAATTAGCACAATGGAGGTCCAATTTGGCGCCAATGTGGACACTCAAGCGTACAAAAAATTCACAATCTCAATGTCGATCGTTCGCAATTGATTCAAGAGTAAGCCTACAGATGGCGGCCACAGTCGCTTAAGTACATGTGATTCCTGTAAGATGTTAATATAAAAGGAACCCAACATGTGACCTAACACGTCAAGTCCCAGTACCTTGTAATTTCACTACCTGTCTTGTTTTTCAAATCGGAACACAGCGATGCAAGCACGACCTTTGGCGGCAGAAATACTTAAGATGGAGGTACCCGCAGAGATGACTCTAGTATATGAGTATGAGTCTCTTCTTGGTAGTATTGAGTGTCTCTTTGCAGGCGTAGCACGGGCGGCCAAGACTGGACTCGAGTCACGCATTATCTCACAATTTTAGTGACATATTCTCTATGTTTTAAAAAGTAGCATGGTGCCGCATATTTAGTGTGGCTGACGTGGTAAAAATTTCTTGACGCTCGTGAATGAACAAGTGTGACTAAGTTTTATCACAAATTTCTTGGCGTGCCTGTGCGCCAACTGCTGTTGTTGTAGCAAGGGCTTTAATACTTTGGAAGATGTAGCAGCAGTCGGAGAGCAAAAAATTAATGATAAAACCCAGTCACACGTGTCCCTTGTCGAACGTCAAGAAATTTTTATAACGTCAGTCTCACTAAATACGCGCCACCGCGCTACTCTTTAAGACATAGAGATTATGTCACTGAAATTGTGAGATAATGCGTGAGTCGAGTCCAGTCTTGGCAGCCCGTGCTACGCCTGCTGGTAGGACTGAGTCTCCCTCTGAAAGTACTGAGTCTCCCTCTGTTAGTACTGAGTCTCCCTCCAGTAGCACCGAGTCTCCCTCTGGTAAGCTTTAGTTATGTTCTTGAAATAAAAAAGAACTACAGAGGTAAAGCGATTTAAAGTTAAGGAGTGCGGGTTCGCTACTCAAAACGTGAACAAGTCATTATTACGTACAAAGGGCACCTCCTGTAAGATTTTTATTAATATAAAACCCCTACAAGGATCCCATTCCCAATGTTCGTTGACAATTTGTGACATAAGACGTCAAGTTCCAATACCTTTTAATTTCACTACCTGTCTTGTCTTTAAATTCGGAACACAGCCAGGCAAGAACCGCGTTTTTGGCGGCAGAAATAAGTAAGCTAAAGGTATTTGCACAGATGAGTCTAGTATGAGTTTGGGTCTCCTTCTGGTAGTGCTGAGTCTTCCTCTGGTAGGACTGAGTCTCTCTCTGGTAGCACTGAGACTTTCTCTGGTAAATTTTAGTTATATTCTAGGAATAATAAAAAACTACTGAGATTAAAAGTTAAGGAGCGTAGCTACATCACATCGTGAACATATCATTGTTACGTAAAAGGTGTGATATCACTCGATACTTCAAATCAATTTATTGTCGCAAGTTACAAAGAAACATCTGCATTTTTTTAAATTAACAAAACATTTTAAAAAATTTTAGTCATGATCCCTATTGGCTATTCGCCTATTGGGAACTATAACGTAAAAAATAATATGAAATAAGGCATAATTCACAGTTTATACCAAACAAATCAATACACACCTTAAGACTATGTCGCAGAGTAAGCCACGAAGGTTACAGCCGCAGAAATGACAACTGCGAATAATATTTTTAATTAAAATGGACGCGTCCCGGCGTCCGTCATTCATATTACATTATTATCTACCTAAAATCAGGTACGCGACGATGTTTATCGCGCTGTATGCATTATCGTTATTTCATTTTAAATGGTATTTGTCGTATATATTACACGTGTAATTGTTGTGTAATTATTTTTTATGAAGATATAAGGCGAGGTTGCGGCAGTGTATCATTGTGATTTCAATACAATTTATCAATGATATTGTTCCATCTGTGGACTCCACATGACAATTTTGTTTTCTCGATTAATTTTACCAATGACTATAATTTTATAGTAATTTTTTGTGGTCATGATGTGACAAATTCGACAGGAGAATGTCGCGCACGCCATATTGTGCTATTTTACTTCAATCGCTTCGTTCCAAAAATTAGAAAAATGTTTTTTTCCTGTAAATAAAAAATACATTTAAGCAAAAGTAATGCCTATTTAGTAGTCCTGATAATAGGGTAGTTGACTCATATCAAAATTTATTAAAATATTGTTTATTTCTAACAGTATTTGGCATAAGGTTCCACAATATACCGATTTTAAT
This sequence comes from Schoenobius gigantellus, assembly GCA_963935595.1. Lineage (NCBI taxonomy): Eukaryota > Metazoa > Arthropoda > Insecta > Lepidoptera > Crambidae > Schoenobius > Schoenobius gigantellus. Next base: position 3,246,027 of record OZ012555.1, on the reverse strand, counting down.
AAATAACAATGAATGATTGCTGTAAAATTTTAATTTGAAAATGCTAGAAATAATCTATTTTTATCTCACGCCGTAAACGCTTTGATATCCTGTGGTCAGGGCCGTGACGTCAATCATATAGTAAACAAAGAAATGTCAAATTTGATTCAAGTCGATTTGCACTATTCTTTCCTAAAACTGGCAAAAAATCGTCCAAGTCTCCGTTATTATATTTGTAAATATCGTAAATTATTTGTATTAATAGCAAAATCAACCATTGATGTTGGTTTTGTGAGAGCAGATAGTACAAATCTTCCAAAAATAGACAGATTGATGGTCAGGAGATTCTTTGTGTATCGCTCTAAACAATATAAGTACAGTTTCAATACTGTTATAATGAAGAACGGTTACAAGTGTACTTGTCAAGATTGTCACGCGGCAGAAGAGAGTTGCAAACATGCATTTTTGGTGTGGTTGCACCATCACAGTGAGGAGCTATTTTGTACAGCAGTTGAATGCTATTGGATAGAATTCTATATCTCAAAAGTCAAATAAACACTAAAAATATTTACTTCAAGAGAAATGTTGAAAAGAAAACATCAGGATCATGTGTCAAATACCAGTGTAGTACTGCAAGAATTTGTAAATGAACATAAAAAGAGAAAGATTGGCAGTTGTTCATTTGTCAAGCATGAAGAAAATTACTGGGAGAAAAAATATATATACATTCACAGACACAGATTGTGACATATTTCTTAAAAAATAAAAGACCTCTTCAATGAAGAAAGAATAAAGTGCATAGAAAACTAAACCACGAATCATCAATACAGAAGTGCTCTTTAGTTCGAGCTTCGTTATAAACAATAATAGCTTCCATGTGCTATAAAGTCAGCCAGTGCATAACACATGATGGTTCTTTTGTTGGGAAATCTTGCAGACACCTACGAGTATAATGAAATGTGGATAAAAGTTGAAAGATGAAGATTTGGGTTGAAATTTGCAAAATGTGACCTCATTTCTGATTAATACCCTGTAATAGTCTATTCAACAAACAGTATCCATAAAATTAGATTAATACAAAATTGTCATGCTCTTTTACTGAAGATAATGTTAATTATCAAAGACGGAAAACTGTGAACAGTATGCTTAACTCAAGTATAGATGCAGATGTTTTGTGCTAAAGCAAACAAAACTTATATAATTTTGTGTTGCTAGCAGTATGTCATTTTGAAAACACTCAAAAGGTGACCATATTAGCTATAATAGGTATTTGTTCTAACAATCTGAATGTCAAAAAACTTATTGATCAAATAGTGTCATTTTGGAAACTATACTACATTTTTCCTAAATTATATGAAAGTATTACTTCATAATAAATCAATTTACTATTATTTTGACTTTTATTACCTGCGACCTTAAGGCAATATACAAATTAATAAATTTGATCTAACTCTATTCAACCTATTTGTACTTTTGGAACATATACTATATTTGAGTAACAATGATAAAAATGAGCAACAAACCTATAAAATATTATAAATCTTTTAAGGTGTAACAGAAAAATAAAACACATGCATTTCAAATTAAAATATTTTGATTCAACTTAAACCTTTACAAGTCATTATTGTCAAATAAACATAGAACATTTTTTTTGTGAAGAACATAATGACTAATGTAGTACAAAAATTTATAATGTCATCTTTAGATGTTAGTTATGTATAAAGTAAAGAAAAAAAAATTATTTATATTATTTATTTAATAAGAAGGGTCTTGTAAATTAAGAAGAGCACAGGCTGACAACACAGCAATCACATTTAATATATTTGTATACGGCTTTAAAATGGATAACTTGCATATTCTTGCGTAAGCTGTTCTGAAATTTACCAGCCATGGTGGCCAGCAGGTTTAATAAGTGAAGATATAACATCTTTCAGTTTTACCAAACTGGACCTATTTACTTCTATGGTGCTTTGGTATATGAATACTTGAGTTATTTTGTTGACATAATGTTGTTCTAGTTGACGGGTCACATTTTGATGTTGTGGCTGAGCATGCACTGCTTTGTATTATGTTGCACAACTTTTACTGCCTTATCAATCTCGTTGTCAGGAGGAGAACAGGTTAGTACACAATAGTTCTCATTAAGTAACCACTGAAAGCAACAAATTTTAATTAGGTACTCAGTAAATTCAAGTAAAAGTTGTTTAGATAAATATATTAATTATGAACCTTTGATATTTTTGTTTGTTTTACATACTTTTTAATTATTATTCAATTACATCATTATTCAATTGGACATAAGTACATATTCTTTTCCTTGAAACATCATCTAGTGTCAGTGTATAACTTAGATTAAATCAAAAAGGCGTAAATGGTCAAGTTTTCTCTCAGTTTTCTGGTCAAGTTAAAATTTGGTTGGTTGGCTGCAGTCAGTTTTCATTCTAACTGAAAGATAAAAATTTAATTAATTTACATACAGATTTGATTTTACATACAACCTAAAAACTTATATTTTGTTTAAGTTGAAACTGAAGTACCTACATAGATTGAGTTATTCAGTTATAGTACTTACATTAATGTGATTTTCGCAAAAATACATTTGAGTTTCAGTAGATAGTTACAGGATTTCTTTAAGCGAGTGTTAACCAAATATTTCGCATGTCTATATCACTGGGTACGTCTAATCCACAGATTTCCTGGAGTCTTTGAAGAGGTATTTCTATATTACTGTTCTATTGTCCCGTTCCATATACAGTTTTACTATATTTTGTGATATTTAATAGAAAGCATTGTTTTTGTGGAGTTATTTCGCCCCCGTGCTTTGTTTACTATAAGACTGACGTCATTGCCACAGATAATGAACAGACTATCATGGCTGACCGTGTTTTCGGTCCAAAATTGAAAATCTTAATTTAAAATAGATTTTTTGCACTTTTTAGCCATCGAAAAAAATAATATTCATGTGCTATGGTCTAATACAACAATTATGAACATTTTAAGCCCTACTTTAAAAAAGGGTCAACTAGCCTATTCTAAACATTTTGGTAAAAACTGCATCAAAATCTGTCCAGTAGTTCCTCAGACCCTTTCGGTTGTAATTCTTTGTTTGTCTGTGACAAACAAACAAAACAACATAACTACAACATATTATAACAATAATACAACATATATAAGTACTTATATTCCATCGTGTTCTGCGTGTGATTTTAAGGCGTCTTGTGTAAAAAAAATCTATCTCGCAGTCACAGATGTTTTTACCCCTTCAATTTAATTATATTGTAGTCTTCTAAAGTTATCTCGTGTTTTCACAAAAATATATGTGATTCATATTTCCGGTTTTTGCGGTAATTACTCATATGGCATCAACAGGAAGAAAGGTATGGACACGTATTCTTTCCCGCACACACGCACTCAATACAGTGTTTATAAAAACTACCAGTTTACTACTTTGCCACTGTTTCAAAACTTCAGCTTTGGATCATGACTGATGAGCATCGTCAGAGCCTCGCTCGTTGACTCAAATCCGTCAAAATTAAATACTATTCGGATGCTATTCATCTCTAACACTTGTTTCTTTAATTTTTATTATACTTTCCTGGTTGATTCAGACGCTTAAAATTTTAGAACTTTTTCAATTTTTTTACTCATAACTGAACATCACATTGGTAACAAAAAGGCCGTAGCTTCAATCAATCGAAATTTTTCTATTTAAATTTTGGGCAAACTGTAAATGTTAGTTTAGTCTATTAATCAGTTAACGCTTTTAATATTATTAACTTAACTTATGTGAATAGATTATTCGCGTTAACAAAACTAAATTGGCTAAATTTCTAGTCTTCCCACAATCTCAATATTTCAAACAAAGCTTCTTCCTCTGACACATTCGAAGTAGCTAGTAATAAAAGAGTCATTGAACCGTATTTCCGCGACAATTGTTACAGTTTTAACATGACTGCCTACTCAAAGTAACGCAATTAGCACTAATTGAATGCAGAGACACAGTGAGTTAATGCCTAAGAACTGTAGAAATAAGTGATTGTCCTGTTTTCGCATTTCCTTCACAAAACCAGCAGCCAAAGACAAGAACTGATTAACTGCAAAACTGCCACTTTACGGTTCTAAGAGAAATTAGGAATTCGAATTTAAATCATAGCCTCTCATAATTTCGAAATCTGTTCCTAAAGATTAATAAACGGGATGTTACGTAGCCATAAATCGTGTTTAAGGTCTACTTTAGCTTAACATACTGAAAAGAGATCAATGCAGTTGAAATTCCATTCGAGTTGGCTATGCTTCAGTTTGCTAGCGTGGTTGACTAAGGCCTAAACACCTTAGGGTAGGCTCGAGCCCCTCTGTGGGGACGTATATGAGCTGTTATGATAATGATGATGATGCCCTCTGTGGCCTTTTTTTTGGGAGGGGGGAAAATGCATTGACGCATTTCTTGTAGTCGAGCCTAACCGCGAGGATATGCGGGACTCCCCAGACCGTACTCGGCCCAGGCCTACCCACTAAAAACCCCCCCAGCAGCTCCTCCGTCCGTCGCAAGACAGGGGAAAGGGGAGTACAGCCAGGCCTTGTTCCCGCTGACCCCCTGCCTGTGGACTATCCGTTACCGGACTCACCGTCTGGCTCTGCTGCTTAGTGGAGCGGCACGTGTGCTGCTCAACACCCCGAAATTAGTTTTTTATTGTGGTTGTCTTCCACGCGGCCCAACGCTCAGTGCGCCGGGCCCCCGGCCCGCTCAGTGCGGGTAACGGGTTGCCCGACGGCAGATCCCACTGGATACACCGCCGCGCGGGTCTTCGGCTCACCCGTTTTCGAATTTCCAAGAACGCACGATGAATGGGCATCTTTACTTCACAATTATGATATGAACAGCAGCCTTAACCCGCTCGCAGGCGCGACTTAAATCACAAGCGTCGCCTTAAACGCTTAATTGAACAAAGGCATAACTCATATCCGTGCGTGGCTGAAACAAAATAATTTACGCTCGATAAGTATTATTGTGCGCTCGTCCAAAACTGACTATAAATACAAGAGCAGAAGCAAAACTTTCTTTCTGCGTTCGGTTCGGCAATTGGCAATTCTTTTCCATACCGATAGGGGCTATTTACGCAGAATCGAACTGTTAGTGGCGTTTAAATAAGTCTTCCCATTTTGAATGGAATCACGCGCACAGATCCGTTAACTCGTCTCCGAATTTATTTGGGAATCGATTTTAAGAATGCTCGCGAATCGCTGATTCGATTTTTTTACTCGTGTTTTTGCCTCGTCGCGTATTTCCTTTTAAACGCAGGCTGCGATGTCACGAGTGTTGTAGTTGCAGTGATTCAGGATCAATCATTCTGTGGTTAAAGTGCTGGAATGTTTCCAGCACAAAACCAAAATATGCACTACACATGTTTATAATGGCCATTTTAAGGGCATTAGTGGAAAATTTCTGCAGCTAGCTGTAGCATAATGTCGAACTAAGGAGCCTATTGAAAACCACATTATGTTTTTATCTGTTTTTATTCCATACCTACTAAGTGCCCCGCCTCGGCGTCACGCTGGTATTTTTTATGCAACTAAGCTTAATCGAGAAGCTTGGCAGTGCATTGGCGCGTCATCATAACAGCTCATATACGTCCCCCACCGAGGGGTTCGAGCCTACCCTATGTTAGGGTGATTAGGCCTTAGTCAACCACGCTGGCCCAGTGCGGATTGATCGACTTCACATACATCATTGAATTTCTTCGCAGATGTATGCAGGTTGCCTCACGATGTTTTCCTTCACCGTAGGAGCGTCAGACAAATGTACATATGAAATTCGAAACGAAAAACACATTGGTACATGGCGGGTCTCGAACCCCGACCCCCCGATTGGAAGGCAAGTGCCGAGTCCACAGCGCCACCGACGCGTCATTGGCGCGTACGCTCAGCGAATGATTGCTAAAGTTAAGCAACGTTGGCTGTCCTATGATAGGTGATCAAGTGCGGGGGTGCGATATCAGACAACCTCCTCGTGGTGCATCCTTGGCAACCCGGCAGATTTTCTGCCGCGGGCTAATAGTCTGACGAGAGGACCCCATAGAGGGGGGGGGGGATGGCCGGGTTCAACCTGACGGGCCACTTCGTGTGGCCACCCGCTTCATGCGGGGGAAGGGCGAAAGCCACACCTTTTCTTGTCTTAAGAAAAGGTGTGGCTTCCGCCGGAAGCCTGATTTGGGCGGCTACCTTTGAAGGTAGCAGGGTGAAGGCGACTTCGCGTCTACCGGGGATTGCCCCGAGCTTCGGCTCACCCCCCGGCGGTGGATCCGGTGGGATCTGCCGTCGGGCAACTCGCTACCCGCATTGAGCGGGCCGGGGGCCCGGCGCGTGAATGCATTTTTCCCCCTCCCAAAAAAAAAAGAAAGGTAATCAAGTGCGAAACATTTCTACCTCCTTCCTCACATCGGGGCCTATCGTGCAAATAGGCCTCCACGGTAGCATCATTAGACGGGCATCACTTGTGCAAATGCCCGCCTTCTCCTTGGCTTGGGGATCTTCCTCCCGCTCCCTCTCCGCAGCTTCCGAAGGCGAGGTCCCAACCATACTAGACCACAGAAGCGGTTGTTACAAATCAAGTCTACAGTTCCAGTCCACGGAAAAGAACAGTAGTACCCACATATTTATGAATCCACAAAGCCATTAAACTTATCGATTGACGCCTTGAAATTATCATGCCTATTAGCAAAAAGTCAGAGCCTCCTCCCGTCAATAACCGTAAAACACCTTAAGTGACGCGCGGAAAATTTTAATCGAACATATTGGGCACTGTGACAATATCATTATGCAGAGTTGACCTTAAAGCATTATCGAAAGCCGAGATCTAGGAGATGCGACGTTAACGTGAGCTTGTTCAACAGGATCTGGTGAGATCGCGGTATTGTGTTGAAAACTGACGATTTATCACGCCCATTTTCATTTAAATTCTTCTGCCACCACCCATACCATATGCTAATGGCTCGTTTACTTTCGTTCCTGAATTATTAAGATCTTAAACTTTTGCAATTCATTGAGGTGTGTTTTTCCGTGGTTTACATTAATTATGTAAAGTCTGCTTGTCGTTAACACAAATGCGCGTTAATTTATTGTTTATTAAAAAATCGTGGAGATCAATGGATTACGATTTTTATGAAAAATGCCAATTTATGGATAAAAACGGAGTTCCAGTTATAGAATAGAATATCATTTATTTGCTAGAACTATATAAAATAATAGAGTGCAATTCCTGTTGATAGTATAACGAAAACATTTATTTATATAATGATAACATTCTCAGCGCTTTGCATCAATGCCCATGCAGAAGTGACATTTTTGGAGTATCTTGACTTGAAGCGCAGGTCCCAACCTTCACGCAGCCCTGAAGTAGATCAACAGTCGGACTCTAGTGTCATCCAACGCGCCGGTCCTGTTAGAGACTGTCGGCATACTGAGAGATTTTCCTTTCCGTATAATAAGGGGCAGATTCTGCTGTAGGATGCAACTTGCGCGGACGCAGTATAATGAAGGGTAGAAGCAGCAGCTTAGATGGCCCACAATGAATATTCTTTCAGCCCATTGGGCGTCAAAAATCAAAGAGATGGCAACTTCCTCCATTCCTTCCTTCCTGAGCGCTACGATATGTCCATGTCCCTACCTTAACACTCTGGTATTAAGGCTCAGTGTAAATATGGGTCATTAGTGTAAATAGAGACATTACAGTAAAATTTTTGACTATTATTGAGACTATTTAAAGTTATTAAAAGTTAGTCACCGATACTTTTTATACAACAGTTAAGAGAGTTTCAGATGAAGCATTTAATTCATATTATCAAATTTAACAATATATTCAGCAAGTAATAAACATAGATCCTGTCGAAGACAATCTGTGATCATCTAATGAACTGCCACCTAAATTGCCTACAGACGCCAATCGGCGTCCACCTAACGAACTGCCAACCGAAACGAGGCAAAACAAGGAAGCGCCACAAACTAAGTAAGCCTCAAAGTTCAACCACTTATCCGGTGCCGAACATAAATCTAAAACTCCATAAAAACAAATTAGATCCCAGCCGCATGCCGCGAAGTGACAAAGCAAGGCTCCATCAGCCGAATGCCTCTCCATAAGGCTATACAGTACCAAGCGAGACCCTTAAATAGTTTAATGGTCCCATTACTACTAGAAAGGCAATTATTGCTTCAAGAACAATTAGCTGGCTTAAAGATGGTAGCAGACATAGCGACGCGTAAAGGCGACTGGTGCCATCTCGTCCTGTTTTTATGTGCAAAAGCGAGGAGATTTATTGTGGCTGTGATTAATTAGATTGGTTTCGCGCTCTGCAAACGGGTCCAGAATAGCAATCGGTGTGAGAAATGGCGTCTGAAGTTTATAGAGCGCACTTTGATGCGTCGATTTGAGACCGTGGTGCTTTAATGGGATCATTGCGGTTTTGTCTGAAATGTGCAATAAGTTGTTGGTGTTTTGTCAAATACCAGTTGCGCGTTCGCGTGATTTTGTTTGCGTAGGTAATTAATGTTTTCGATAATGCAGCGCCAAGAAAACCCCAGGTTTACGTGTTTACGGCAGAAACGTATCGCCACGCTCGGAATTGCAATTGGCTAAAACCTAATAAATTCAAAAAACTATATCCAAAGCGCGATAAAAATCATCATCACAGCTCCCAACGCCCCCACTGAAGGGCACGAGCCTACCCTAACTTTAACGTTTAAATTTCATATGCTTAAACATTACCATTTTAATGAATCTTTAAAGAACGTTACGAAACACTCTGTACATACGCGTGCCGTGGCTGCGCATCGACTGATTACAACTCGCGCTAGCAACATGTACGGCGAAAGAACTGCCGAGTACCTGATCCCCCGATACTTACCCGAAAATATTAAAAAATCGTTGTCGCACAAAAACATTAAATGCAAACTTAAGGCGCATAGTAAGGTCAAACATAAAAAATCACTGCAGAAAAAACCGGTTCTCTTCATAAATATTGAATAAAAAAATCTTTACAAAAGATATGTTATTATTCAACTCATTCTTTAGAGGATGGTCTTTTTAATTTTTTGATAAATTAATTAAAACTTGGTTAAAATGTGACCCAAACATGCCTCGATTTTAAAACTTTATACCTAATCGCGTCGTAAATAATAGGTTAAATCGTATACTTTCGATTTCAATAAATAAAGTGAACAATATTCTAGGGGATGGTCTTTTTAGATTTTTCTTATTCGCCTTAATTAATTTTTTATTGAAATAATTCATCTTACGCGTAAAGGTTTAAATATTCCCCTCGCCCTCACCCACTCACTCCTATGTAATCAGTGCGGGACGATCGACGCAAGGTCATTGGGACCACTATGCGCCTTAAGGCGCACTTTTTAATAACATCATAAGGTATCAATATGCAGATGTACTCATCAGGCTTCTACCAGAAAATTATATAATAATGTACGAATTGTTGAGTTTCATTGTGGTTATAGTTACTAATGTCACAAATCGTAGCATTGGTTGCAGGTAGTAAGCAGAATTTATTTAAACCTTGGTGGTTTCTTAATGCTGTAATAATAATTTTTAAATAATAATTTTATTAACCAAACAGTTACATTTCCATCACTAAAGCCTATAAATTAATGCTATTCTACATATTTAACAGCGTAGCATCTGTTGCTAAACTAGGTAAGAACCTGTATTTCAGCATACAGCGCCTCTTGCCTCGGGATAGTTAAGTTACATTAATTATAAACTACAATGTTTATGATTATCAAAATGTATACGTGTGAACCTCTCGGTGTGTAAAATCTGAGTGTGTGTTTGTATGTGAGAGGGTGTATAATGTGTATTTTAATTTAATTATAAAATTGTGTTAACCTTAATTATATTTTATAAGATAAATAAATGAAAAAAAAACTAGTTATGTTTGGGCGATTAGGCCTTAGTCAAACCACGCTGGCTCAGTGCGGATTGGTTGACTTCACATACACCGTTGAATTACTTCGCAGGTGTATGCAGGTTTCCTCACGATGTTTTCCTTGGCCTTAGGAGCGCCAGATAAATGTACACGAAATTCTCAAAACCGAAAAACACATTTGTACATGACAGGAACGATCGCGGGCCTCCCGATTCTACTCGGGGCACAGTCCAGTGCCGAGGCCACAGCGCCACCGACGCGATAAAAATAGCTTCTCAGAAACTCCATGATTCTCAATGAAAACGAAGATTTCTGCACGCCTGATCAACTATGTTTTACAAGACGCAAGTGTGGTCTTGTATGGAATATAACTGGCACCTCTGGGATAGCTCCGGCAGTACCTACTCGATTCTTTGTTCGATGCGTCATTGGCAATATTAAGGTGAATAAGAACCGCGAAATTTTACATTAACTTTACTTCATTGGCTTAAAAGTACTCTTTTTCTTCAGATTTCAGATCACTAGAAACCATCTCACTTCCCCCATGAGATTACTGAGACTAAAATTTCAGTTTCACTTGTTCCATAGGACTACAGAGACCAAACAGGCGTCCTGTCATAAAACTTCATCATGAGACTTTGTGAGGTGAGGCTGACAGGTTGATAGGTAATCCACTTATATGATAAATAATTGATAAATATTAAAGAAAAATGTTTGCTCAATTAAGCTAAATACCGATCAGCCTTGTGTTGATTTTCCATTGCCTAATTATAAAAAAAACCTAATGTTTAAATATCTGCCAAGTTGGTTTAATTGATCACGAGAGCGCCTGCTAATTCGAAGCTCCGGATTCGATCCCCGGGATGGGTAAAAGTTTGTTCCGTTTTTGCAGTTTATGAAATTCTCAGATTATCGTCTTCTATTATTGAGACTTAAAAAAATGGCGAATCGTGGGTGTTTATACATGTCATCGTGGGTGTGTGAACATATACATGTCTATTGTCTCCGAAAGGACAGTAGACGTGATATGCACACATACAAAATTTATACCACTATACAATTTACTCAAAATGGGATTTAAGCTTTACCTTAGATTGCATTTAATCTTGTTGTAATATCAGCAATATTTCTATTATTAACGTCTCCATGTATACAATCATCTATGACTGTCGCTTCAAAAGTTGTTTATGTTATACTGTGCAAGAACAGCATGGCAACCTACTTGAACTAGGAATTCGGAAGACACTACCAATCCAACCTTATCTCTTACCATCGCATCGAGGTCCAAAGGTTCTCCCTTGCGCGATTAAAAAAATCTGTGATGAATTGCCAAGCATTGTACCCGGTGAAGTACACGTGGTTGAGCGGCTGTTAAGCACAGTTGCCTAGATAACTAAGGATCGTGAGCCGCTGATAGCATCTGACACGCGTCCTGCGCAGGATTGACACGGAATAGACTAGCTCGGTCACCTCGACAGGGGTGTTAAAGGCCTACGATTGTTCGACTCATGATATAGTTTCTGTTGCATTTACTGGATTGTTCAGCATATACTGTGTTCGCTTTATCGGATTTCTGTTTCGATTTCCGATTAGGGTGAGGAGAATCCGTAGCTTTAAATACATTATCTGCATAATTGCAATGAAACCTATGCTTATACTTAACTTCTTAGATTACGTTATAGCTTCAAGGATTTCATCATCATCATCACAGCCCATATACGACCCCACCGAGGGGCTCGAGCCTACCCTATATTAGGGTGATTAGGCCTTAGTCAATCACGCTGGCCCAGTGCGGATTGGTCGACTTCACATACATCATTGAATTTCTTCGCAGATGTATGCAGGTTGCCTCACGATGTTTTTTTTCACCGTAGGAGCGTCAGACAAATGTACATATGAAATTCGAAACGAAAAACACATTGGTAGATGGCGGGTCTCGAACCCCGACCCCCCGATTGGAAGGCAAGTGCCGAGTCCACTGCGCCACAGACGACACTGTGAAGGATTTACTTACTTACATTGTTGCAGTATTAAAATCTACTAGCGTATCTCTATTTGATTGTATAGTATTTAGCCGTCTCTACCTTGTAGTTGAGTCCTAATACATAATATATTATGTCCCAATTTTAATTCACTATTATATTTTATGGGGTAGGAGATTTTCTTCTTTGTTTGATTCCTGAAAGGGCTTCTGAGCTTGCCTGAGCTAGTTGTATTATTTTGCTTCGACAGATAGATGACAATTGCTAGTGCTTCTTTGAAAATCAAGGCAGTAAATTTGAAAATCAAGAAAATCAATACAGCTCGCTTCCATCCAGCCATGACTTCTTATCAGATGGAATTCAGATAGATAGATAAACAGTTTATTGTTGCTTCAATCACACACAAACATTCCAAATAAAATTAACCATTTCACAAACAGGTACACATATCGATGAGTATTCTATAATGCAATACATTTTTATTAATGTACGAATAATATGGGCAAAACACTGACACGGAGGATGTGACTGAAATTTCTGCAATCAATTTGCTCGGCACATAAGTCGGGAACATAATAAAATAGTACATACATAAATATTTAAAACGATAGAACAAAAATGGACAAACAGCTTTGTTTTAGCTAGTATCATCACTGCACTGCAACCCACGCCAACTCATACAGCCTAAATTTTGAAATCCGTTACCATAGGTAACCTTTAGGGATTTGCTTTTCTAGAAGGAACAACTTTAGTTTATTTTTTAAACGAAACATATCAGAAGTTTTCTCTAATGACAATACAAAAAATGCGATTCATATTTTAAACAAAAAAATCGATAATTCAAGGAAGAGTCCTGTGCTCAGTAATGGGCTCTATATAGCTGATTATGAGACTATAAGCAGTTAACAGCTCGGAAATGATGCCTGTGATACATTTTTGTCTCCTACTCAACAATGTCGTGTAAACTTGTTCACATAGTAACTGTTAGAAGTTCTTACAAGTACCTGAAATTCTAGAAGTGAGATTTATTTTACACAGTCTACATTTTAATGGTGCTGCCATAATCATAATGGCCTTCGAGATTTTCAACGAACGTGCATGTAGGCAACATTGTCATGTTGGTATGCATGTCCTATGTTTTTTGCGCAGCCGACATACAGTCAGTTATTGTGATAGAGACGCTCAAAGGCGCGTATGCCAATTTGTGGCAGTTGCCGATTACTATCAAAGGCAATATAGTCATCGTTATCATAAAAGTTGAGCATGTTCGTTACGTCTTAAACTAGATTTTTTATAAACATAGGATCATCTAGGGATGGGTCGAAGCTTTTTTACGGAAATATACGGCATCCACTCGTACAACTTAAAATGAAACAGTTAATGTTACATACCTTATGGAATTATTCAATAAATTGTAGTCCTGGGTTTTGTTTGTCTATAAACTTAAGTAATGAAACTTAATTTATCATGAAACGTTATTTGGTCCAGGACACAATTTCCTGCTGGGAGTGCGCACACAAATATTGTATGTACAATATGCAAAGGCGGTCTTAATTCCTACGGCATTTTCAACTAATCAACCTACATGTGATTCAACAACGAAATCTAGTTTAAATTCGTAAAAGCTTGTTACGGTTGACAACTACGAACCTTGGTCGTGATTCGCCACGCATTTGGTGTTCTTATTTTTAATTAAGTATTAAATATTTATGAAATTAATAGTAATAAGCATGGACGTTTTCTTTCAATGTAAAACTTGGCCAATAATGAGAACCACCAGAAAATAATAATATGTTCGGTTATCAACTAATATTAAGTGGTTTTTGTACACAATACACAGAGTTCGTTTACTTATTTGAACTATGGGAAGAGAGAATGAAATTTTAAATAAAGTATCCCCTTTTTGTACGTCCTTTTTCTGTACCCTGTAAGACAGAGTAAGGTAATTTAGCACAGTTACATTTCTGCCCAGACATGAAACATTCGTAACAAATCCCAACACCAACCCAAGTGGTGATCACCCTTCACTTTTGAAGAAAGCACCGTGGACCCGAAAGGACCTTTGTAAAAATATGCATGAAAGTAAAGCTTCATTTGAATGAAGATTTGCAGTATGCACTGAAAACGCCAATGTTAAGTTTGTTGACCTCCAAGTCATTTAATTAAATGACCCTTTGTTATCGACTTTTGACAGATCCACTGACAAATTAATGTACTACATCTTACATTTTGTCACACACAACACAAAAGGCTGTCTTCACGAGCCCTTCATCCACGTTCGTAACCAAAGTTACATAACCAGTTGATATAAAAATGCAATACAAAAATACAAAAAATACAAAAATCTTTATTTCGTAACTAACAGTCTAATACAGTTTGTTGTGGCTGGTGCTTCCTTTTAAGCAAGGAATTTCCTTGTGCTAGGAAGCACCGCTCTTCCATAACAGGCTATTGCATAAAAAGACTTAAGCTTAGTAACATTTTTTTAAAATATAAAACAGAAACAAAAATAAAGAGAAAATATCTATAGTCAGTGCGTGCGGTGTGTGAGTACGTGTGTGTGTGTGTGTGAGTGAGTGTGTGTGTATGTATGAGGGTGTGAGTGTCTGTGTGTGCGAGAGAGAGAGAGTGTGTGTGTGTGTAAGTGCATAGATGAGAGTGTACGCGCCAGCTCGTCATGAACGTAATTCATGTCAGTAGCATAATGTGAGTGTGAGTCCCATGATCGTTTAGTCCCTGCTCAAAAATGAAATAATGTAAGACCTACGAAGCTGTCCTGGGATCGAAAGCTATCATGATCGTCTGGTTGTTATAGCTTTCACTAACATAACTTGTCCTGTCCTGTCATTTTTGTGTACATAAACAATAAATAAATAAAAGAAACTTTTACCAGCAAAGTAACATATAAATAGTTATGACGTCTATGGAAACTATGTTATGATAGTGAAGTATAATTTGAAAGATTCAACTTCGTCATAACTTTTTGATAGCAACCATTTAACTAAGGTTAGTTTACACTTGTCAGATGGGAGAGGATAAATGTTAAGATATTTGTTTTCTTTATACATAAATAGGCCGATTGTCGGACGAACTGCCTTTTCGCAAAAGTTCATTTTACCAGTGGTTGAGAAGCAACGTCACATATCCTCCTCCTATTACATTTTATTGGGTCATATATGAAAGTTCAGCGTTTTCTGCTTAAACGATAAATTTAAAGTGAAAAAACATTTCATAAGAAGACTCAAGGTCACTTAAAGCGTAATGGAGCGGTTCGGGGTTTGAATAGCTAGAGTCACCGATACATCCCAAAGAATTACAAACTTTAAGTAGCAATAGGCAGGACACATAGCTCGCAGGATGGCTAGCCGTGCGGGTTGAAAGGTCCTCGAGGGGCGGCTGTATACCGGGAGGCGCAGTGTTGCTAGGTGGACTGACGATCTGGTGAAGGTCGCGAGAAGCCGCTGGATGCGAGAGGCGCAGGACTAGGAGATACCTGGGGAGGCCTTATGTCCAACAATGGGCATCTCTTGACTAAAATGATGATGATAAATGATGAGAAAACTTGACCCTTAATCAGATTAACAAATCATTCGTTTCCCTACGTCGCACATAAAAGAACACAAGCTACAGGCTACATGCAACAGCAATATACCACATTTTCAATTGAACATTTTTAACATGCGCTCGTGACCAATAGAGATCTTACACCCTCGTGCATTATGAATAAACGACAGTTATGGTATTGTCCGTCATAATGCATTGTCGATACCATCGATCGAGCTATGGAAGGTTCACGATTCCAGCTTTTCTCACGGCTGCGACATTGTTGAAGTAAATTAATTCGGAGCACAAAATGGCGAAGGTTGTGCAATGGATAGGTGATTATGTTGTTTTTTGGTATTAGATGGTGATTTCGAGGCTGTAGTTACAAGGAACGCGCACAAGTTGGCAAACCACCGGAAGGAGACTCAGTACCAGGATCGCCTGCTTGAGTGCCTCTGTCTTACCTATTTCTGCCGCTAAGCAGCGGTGCCTGCAATGCTGTGTTCTGGTTTGAAGGGGTAAGATACGACAGTGAAATTGCGTACCGAGACTTGACATCTTATGCCACAAGTTGGGAAGGTACACTGTAGTTCTTGTGGGGGTGCAGATTTGCTGCGAATCTAACAAGAACCACATGTACCGACTTTACGGTGACTGTTGGCTTGTTTGCCAACTTAATTGTATAAAAACACATTAGACTGCCCATCTACTGATGGTAACCGGTAACAGTCGCTATAGCAAACATGTCGCCGGTATAGCACACATAAGATGGAAATATCCGTTGCCAACCTGTGATATAAAATGTGAAGTCACAGTTAGGTAATTTCACTACACGTCCTAACCCTTCAAACCGGAACTCTACAATGTAAGTTGCACTGTTTAGCGGTAGAAATAGGTAAGATAGAGGTAATCACCCAGACGACTCTGGTACTGAGTCTCCCTATGAAAAAAAAAACTATTTCTATTAGCATCCAATCAAATCACAAGTGAATTGAAATATAACTTCAGAACTAGATTAAACAGGGGCTCAGGGTAATATTTTTCATTGTTTAAAGTATTACGATTTTATGGGGCGTTCAGTCCATTTAATGGTATGATTGTCTTCTTAATAATTGGTGGACGACGTCATAAGTCTGCCCAAGATATGGGTCCTTACGACCACTGATTTGTGTGTGTATTTTTAATGAGTTCGCTGGTTAGTGATGGGGCTGGAGAAACATGTTTTTATCGAAAATACGGTAACATTATTTGAATGCCTACTGGTCTAGTTAGTCATCGTGCGATTGCTAAGCTAAGGTCCCAGGTATAATCCCCGTGACAAATGGGTCCAGTTCTTCAGTCATGACTTGTGACGAAGTGAGACTGATCCATGTTTCTCAGATTATTCCTGCTACATTAAGCCTGAAAATTACAGTACAATTAATGTTATCAAAAATATCGAAGTAACATATTATTATGTATACATATAAATACGTAGTCTTTTATGATCGTTATAAGACGGCCACGTCATATCGGCCATTTTTTTTGGATTTGTCAGGGGTCCCACTCAGAGCCTTCGCACTATTTGCTCTTACCCCGTACCCTTAGAGCGTGACGTTTGGGTGAAACAACCGGCCCATGCAAGGCCTAAGACTGTCAGAGTTAGTTATAACCAAACGACCATCAAATTTGATGGTTCCAAAACGCTCTGATGTTTATGACTGTCAAACTATCAGATTTGGTTTATATGAAGAACATATTTTGCTCTATTTAATCAAGTACGGCCTTTTATTGATTTTTCGTCACCCAAATGAGATATCTTGTCACTTGTTAGGTTAAAGTTAATTGAGTTTTTATACCTCAGATTAGCAGTCTCGCTTGTGACCGATACATGAACGATACATAAATTTCTTATTTAAATACATATGTATATTAAAATAAGCAACTTCCCAAACAAATATCGATAAAGCCTTAATCGATGAATACACATCCCTACTTGACCATTCCATATTAACGTAAGAGGAAGGTACGTCCATTGTTAAGAGTTGATCGATTTGGTCACCACAAACGTTATGATATGAGCTCGGACTTATTAAAATTTACCTAAATGGAGTTAAGCGACGGGCTCCGCTTAATTTAAGGCACGTTGTAATGATTGCTCAGGTTTAATGATCGGTGAGCGACATTTTTCACTTGGATTTAGTCAATTCCAAATAATTGGTTTCAACCATTTTATATTTGTGACTTTTCATTTTCTTTTAAAATGCTGAAAAAAAATTATAATGCATATAAGAAAAACTCCATTGACCAGGGCGCTGGCAGTTACCTCTGTCGACGGATTTGTTTGGCAATCCAAATCCATTGCCAGCATTCAAGGTACCGTTCCCGTGGGCCCGCAGCTGCAGGACATTATACTTACGTATCGTGGCTTAATTGTATTTTTATTTTAGGTTATAAATTTTGATTTAAGTTTGTACTTATCTAGTTTTATGTTCTTCATTTTATTATTAATTTCAATGCTATTATAATGTTACATTAGGGACATTTTTATCTCGGGATGGATTTGAAACTGCGTTTTCGACGACTTATGTAACCCGAAGGATTTCAACTCTTTGTACACATTGTTAATAAACGTATAGACTTAACTCAATTCGCACTCACTTAATAGATTTTTCTTAAGAATCTCAATCTCCAGTCTATACCAGTCTATACATAGAACTAACTGATATAACGATTGCAGAAAATTGTAAAAAATACAATAAGGAACATTCTTAAATTTAAGGAAAATTTTAATAAGATTTCGATCATTTGTAAGACACAAAGTTTGAGGTGGCAATGTGATATACAAGATTTTTTGCAAATAATTAATTTTAAAATTGCTTTCATCGGAATATTTCTTAGAGGTTTTTTTTTATGACAAAATAAAAACAATTCTCTGTCAGTTGATGAACAAATTTCATGCGATTATAATTTGTATGCTACATACTTACAAAGTCGTTAATGCACGTAAAAATGGCGCTAGCAGGGAAATTTGTTAATTGTTTCACTTCAAAGATCGCCCGCGATTCAGCGAATGTATTATTTAATCCAATTAAACAACAGCGTAATGTACAAAGTGATTGCGACGCGTACGGGGTGTATAAATTTTCGCTATGTCCGTTGCACGGCAATAAGGGCCGGGTGAAACAAATGGGCTCAATTTTTAATTCGGCATGATCTGGACAGGTCATTTTGTATTGCGAGTCGATTAAGGGCCATCGATTCCGTGTGTTCACAGTGTGATGCTTGCATTATTTGAACTAAATAGAACTTAATTTCAAATAGGTAACAAGGACAACAACAATATTGAGCACTAGCTTTCCGCTTGTTTTCCCGTGGGAATTTTATATTTTTCGTAAAATAATTTTGTACCCTATTATATAGACCCCTATTTTGCACCCTAAGGGAACGAATTCCAATAAACCATGAAACACGTGTTCAATGAAATGTTTTTTAAGAGAATGAATCTCAAGTTTAATCAAAATCGTTGCAAATTTAAATAAAAATCCATACAAACTTGCAACCCCTATTCCATCCCTTCAGGGTTAACGTTTTTTAAAATCCGTTCTTAGTGTGCTTCCGCATTTTGAATTAAAACAACTTTCCAAATTTCTACAATTAGCGGTTACGGCTGTGCGTCTAATAATGGGAACATCTCCTTTTATGGTGTGGCGGACTGTTACCAGTAGTCTTAACGAGTAGTCGTACCCGTAGTACTACTGGGAAATTCCTTCCCAATAGAATTACTAGTAAGACTACTGGGAACTTTTTTCCCAGTAGACTTACCCGTAAAACAAAACAATACATTCATGTAGACCTAATACTTTCATGTAGATGTACGTCAGATGTACATCTTAATATTAAATGCATAATAAAATGTAACACTTCAAAGGTTAAGGATTTTTGTAAGATGTAAGTAATTATATAATAACTCCTGGTGATCCAAATCTAAATAAAAAAGTGAAGGGATTTTTATAATTATATTATTATTATTCAATAGAAATTTAGATGATTATTTTCATGTTTTTGTTATAAATTTCTATGGATTAATTTACACCTATATCAATTAAACAAGCTTTATAAAGTAAGAACTTAAGTACCCTACTAAAACCTTTTTTTACAAAAGAAATTAAACGTAAAAGTTTCTTGTTATATTACGAATGAGGATATTCACGGGATGTGCACTGTATTCACGTTGGTGCTTATAAATAAGAATCTTAATAATTATAGACAAATATCGACCTTTAACATCGAGAAGTAGCACGGACCTTTAGCGCATTCACACGCACATTCACCTCATAAATATAAATAAAATTTTAATCAAAGGCTCAGCTGCATACCACGCCATTTCCATTGCTAGCAGAATAAATAACGTGAACTGACGCCATTAAGCTTCTATATTTGAAATGATTGGCGCAAAAACTTGCAGTTTAATGTAAACTACAGCTTAGCCGCCCAATGTGAACACGTACAAATCCTCCAGGAAAGGAGTGATTAATCTAGAACATTTCAAAATGGCAGGCACGGGGCACGCCTCATATTCGCGCCAAGACCACCTCAGCGGTCTGAATTTCAAATTTCGAATGAGTAATTGTGGAGCAATTATTGGCCGGTGTAATGTTATTTTTAAATATCGAATGTGCTGGATCGGCGAATAACTCCAATTCGTATTTCGTTTGTTTTTTATTGCCACCCTACGTTGGGTTAATAAGAACTTTATGATTCTAAAAGGTAATAAGCCGACAAGATACTAACTTATGCCCATAAAAATAAAGAACGTTGATGCAAAATATACTTAATAATAGGCACTTGAAAAAAGTAATGGTCGATTTTTGTCACTCTCTTCACATCTGAAATGCTACAGTCAAAAAGCTGAAACTTATCATAATGATTCTTACAAAAATTAAAAGTTATTCTATCTATACGTACAATTAAACTCTTCAAATTATGTATTTTAGTTTTCGTGACAATCTTTAAATTAGATATGCTAACTTGGTAAATTTATAAATAAAAGAATCAATACAAGAAAAAGAATTATTTTTTAATACGTAAGTATGTTATTTTTCAGAAAATCTGTAAAGATTTCTTAATTTGATGTTGATACGTAGTTTTAACCGTGTACCATGGCTGAACAACGCAACAAGTAATCAATACGGTTGAAATTCTGATCGGATTGGATACTGTTCGGTGCAGGACAATATATGGATAAGTGACGTATTATCACGCCTCTCGATTGAGTCCAAAACAATAATTCGGTCGCAAGGCGCAAATCATCATTTTTATCACAGCTCTTTATTTTTATTATCATTATCAAAAGGGCTCAGATTATTATTTAAAATATCTCCATCGTTACCGCGCCTTAAATTGGTCCTTCGAGCCGGATATTAAAAGCCTAACGACCGGTTACAATATTTTATCTCAATGATTCTGACGTAGTTCTAGCGATGACAGTCAAAGTCCAATAGCTTCCCTGTCGTAACAAAAAAAAAATATTACTATCATAAAAAATACGTCAAAATTCTACCTCTAGTAAACAAATCTACAGATACAGGATATTGAAACCGATGGTAAATAGACACGATATTTTGAAAACGCAGGTTCAAACCAGGCCCGATGTGAAGCTCTTATATTATTGAGAGTAGCGAATCTGGGTCTCATACGGATACCTGGAAAACTCTGAGACTATGATTGCTAGATTAGTGGAATGAATTGTGTTCAGTAAACAATTTTTCTCATTTTTTTATTTATAATTCAGTTTTTTTTACTTGGATCAATGAGTATTTTATACAAGGCTAGTTTTCAAGCAGGATCCAAATTTTGTGTGCTTTTACAGACAAGCAAACTGAACAACTTTTACCATGGAATCAATCTTGAAATCGCAAAAAAATCAGGTGATCTATACAAATGTTCAACATTCGCTGATATCATAGCACAGCCCAAACCGCTGAATTCTAGATAGAGACTTGAAATTTTGCACATAGATACCTTATACAGTGTAGGCATCCACTGAGAAATTTTTTTTTTTTCACCTAAGGAAATTTCACCCCTAAGGGGGTTAAATAGGGGATGGAAGTTTGTATGAAAGTCCGTCAGTTTGGAATTATCTTTAAATTTTGGGCTTAGGCCTGGAGATTGAAAAATAATTTAGTAGTGTCTCGGAGATTTTGATGACTCCACCTCCATAAGGATGAAAAGGGGGATGAAGTGGTGGGAATAATTAAATCATCTAGACTTGAAATTTTGCACAAGATACCTTATACAGTGCACGTATCCACTAAGAAAGGATTTTTGGAAATTCCACCCTTAAGGGGTAAAATAGGGGATGAAAGTTGCTTCCAGGTGTATTTATCTGTTGAATGTTGATTTAACCAATAAACTGTTTATAATAAATAAATAAACCCAAATACGGCTGCATCGTCATTCATAATAAGTATTAAAAGAAATGGTGGCACAAAAATCATCAAGTTTAAGGCAAACAAAATTCATCAAAAGTTCCCGATAAAAATTGCGAGAAAAATTTTAAGATAAATAATAGTAGTTGTTTTCACTCGATAAATTACTAGGAATCGTAACTGGACCACGGCACAGCGCTTGTTGTAATCAGGGGCGCGTACTTACATTGCAGTAATAAATTTCCAAAAGGCCCCCGGCCTGATTATACGCGTAATTGAATGTACAGCGATGGCTCGGTTAAGTGATTTCGTAGAAATCCACGCGGTTCGACCACAGCATCCTCTGATAAGGCTGCCCTCCTACTTAAATGTAGCAGAGTGCTCCGGAAACCGAGAGACCCGAGAGTTTAAAGCAAAGTTTCGAAACCTGCAGCATGTTGCCAAGTGATCCATATGTACGGATCTGTATGAAAAATAAGGCAGAACAGTTTTGGGGAAGTTAAATAATTAGTGTATAAATGTAGTAAAAAATTTGGACGAAAGTAATGACATGACAAGTCATGACAAGTAATGATATCTGTGTTCTATAGGCTGTACTTCGGGGGAGTGTGGTCGGGGACTGCATGTGCTGATCCCGCCATCTCCTTTTTTCTATCGGAAATCTAGACGCACGGCTGGTTACCACCCCTCACCTGGTTGATATTCCCGCTGGTCGCATAAAGCGCTACACGTCTTCTTTTATAGTGCGCACAGCCAAGGTGTGGAATTCTCTGCCGGCGTCTATATTCCCGAGCTCATACAACCCGGAAATCTTCAAAGGAAGGGTTAATAGGCACTTTCTGGGCAAACTCGTCCCACCGTAGATCTCATTCTTGCCTCAAGGCTGGATTGGGGTCAAGCGTAAGCCCATTCTAAGTAAAAAAAATTACCCTAAGTGTAAGTCTCGGGGTGCGAGCATCAGCCGTGGTCTCAGCCTCAACCACGGAGGCAGTTACAATGTCTATAACAAAAAACTTTCCTGTTTTAAGGTGCGATTGTCTATTCAGTGACTGGTTACAATACTAAGGGGCTAAGCTGAAGCAGACTGCCCACTTGGGTCTGATGTGGGACTGGTGCACCAGCGGTTATTCCACGTCGCCATACCCGACTAAACCCCCTGCAGAACATCTCCGTCCCCTGTGGAGAGCTTGTTCGGGATCAAAAAGGCCTGAAAGTGACAGCTACACTCACCTATAATACCCGTGGCTCTTGCGAGACGTGTAAAACTACAACCCCTATAAGGACGCCGGAGCGTCTGTGACGCTGTGGACTCGGCACTTGCCTTTCAATCGGGAGGTCCGGGATTCGAGACCGCCATTTACGAATGTGTTTTTCATTTTTCGAATTTCATATTTATGTACATTTGCCTGATGCTCCTACGGTGAATGAAAATATAGTGAGGAAACCTGCATACATCTGCGAAGAAATTCATTGTTGTATGTGAAGTCGAATAATCCGCACTGGGCAGCGTGCTTGACTAAGGTCTATAATAATCACTTTAAGATAGGGTAAGTTTGAGCGTCTCGGTGGGAACACAATATCAGCTGTGATGATGATGATAAAGAGGCCAATGTGCGTTGCCAACTTGTGACATAAAATGTCCAGTTACCCAGAGGTAAGATAGTGGAACCTGGGGAGACGAATGGTACAAAGTCCCTATCTAGTAATGAGATATAGAAAGATAAATGATATAAAACTGAATGATCTATGTAAAAATTCCAATCCTTATTACGAGCTCCAAAAAATGATTTAACATTCGATTCAATTTCATAATATTTTAATCGGCTTTTTGTTTGAAAATCTGTGATTTTTAGTAAATATTATGATCCCATGTTACTATGGGATCTTGATTATGAGAGAGCTTTTAAAAAGAAACGCAACTTGTTCAACCTTCGTCACATAATTCACCTAAGTGCCATCACCATATCTCACGGCCCCCAAGTTTGTCTCAATTATATATTGCTCAGAAGAATAACTAAGATTGTTCTGAGATATTTTGACACTACTCCTGTCACATGCCGCGATTATATTTTGTAACGAGATAATAAGATCTTCCCGAAATCAAGTTAACAAGAGTTGGCATACTTTGAATACTTTCACACCTATCGAAATGAGGCGGGGCGGTTAAACGGTTGTCCCCATTTACACAGTCGTGGAAAGTATGAGCAATTGATATTGACAGGGTGGCCCATTACTGACCTAAATTGTTTCTGGAAGATATCAGTCACTGGGAACAGTAATGAAGAGTGATGTTAGGTGTGGTATAAATGTTATAGTGTCGTAGATACTCATCATCATAGCTCATATACGTCCCCACCGAGGGACTCGAGCCTTTTTTTTTTTTTTTTCTCGGGGGGAAATGCGTGACCGCACCGTACCCGCCGTTGGCTAGACAGCGAGCGTGTGTAGGGCTCTCCCGGCAGGGTGCCAGGCCTACCCACTAAAACCCCCCGGTGTTCTCCCTGCCCTTATGGGCGCGCTGGGTAAGGTCCACACTGAGCCTGCCCTAAGTGCTGCTTAGGCCTTCAACAACTACGCTGGCCCAGTGCGAATTGGTCGACTTCACATACACCTTTGAATTTGATGTCGTAGATACTAATAATGATAATGCAGTGTTGATGATTTATTAAAGGAAAATATAAACATGACTGTTTTTACTATTTGTTTTATTTTGCTACACTCATCATGTCTTGCTATACTTATCGCTGAAAAAGGCTAATTCAAATAAATAAACGTAAGGTATAAAATATTAGATATGAGAACTCTGTCCATCCCTATTTTGACTGCTTTACAAAATATGCAATTCTCATAATCTAATAAAGTTTTCAGCAAATTACCGAATTACTTATTGTTCCCTTGCCATGTAAAAACATAGCCGCATTGAGAATGATATTGCGCTTTACGCTGAATAAATAACAGTCCCTGTTTCGATATTGTTTTAGCTTCGCTTTAAGCACACAATATGGTATCTTATTATTGTAAGTGAAACTACAGAAACACAGATGCTCATGTCGGTGTGAAGGTATGACGGTATTGTAGTGTATAAAAAATGTCCCGCATAAGGACACCTTGTTAACTGCGCATCCACAAATTTACCTATAATTACGCTCTCATGGTACCGCAAGGGAAAATTTTCGATTAAAGTGAGATTTTTCACTTTGAATCCGGACAATTTTGTAATTTACTATAATCATGTGTATGAATTATTCAAGATTTTATGTAAAAGTTCTTTAACTGTGTGTAATATTAGCACTAAATAAGACATTATTCGGAATTAATTTTAAGTTCATAAATATATGTACTCGTATGTGTATTAACCAACATACACATTGGAATGAGCGTGTAGTCAATGAAAAGAGGTTTGTTTTCCGTGCTGCCGTGTCAGGCGAAAGTCCTTTAACTTTACTTGCACGAGATACGCCTAACAAGTGCCATTCACATTTATTTAATCATATTTATCTATGTTCAAAAGAACTTTTCATTACGACAAGCCGTTTTAAAAATATAAGCCTTGCCACATTCACGCAACTTGCATAAATACATCGTCAAATATGCCAAACTATTCCAACTTAACATGTTGTAGATGAACGCGATATGAACGCGATCAACGTGGCATGCTTAAAGCAATTACAAACTCCCGTATCTTAGTGTTGCAGGAGATGTGCGTAACCATGTTTTATAGCCGTTTGGTCATTCGATGTAGCGTGTGGCTAATCCCAGCTGGGTCACAAAAAAAAACTGTGAAAAATAGATTGTTTGAGTATGCTCTGACTAACTCTGACAAACTCTAGACATTCTAGAGTTTGTCAGAGTTTGTCGGAAAGTTTCAGCGTTTGTCGCTTGCGCGTTTCACAGATATGTGTGACTTCATTTTCTAAAATCACTTTCACGTTATTCACGTTTTCAAAAAAATATATAATATTCAGGCCTTAAAAGTTGTAGAATTTAGAAAAGGGTCTGTAAGTATTTTCGCAAAAAATGATTTTGAAGAAGATTTTAAAGAGTTAATAGCTGTGCCCGCGAACTACGTTTCACCATAATAATTTTTTCCCGTTTTTGCAACATTTTGATTGATGCTCAGCTCCTATTAGTCGTAGCGTAATGCTTTAAAAGCCTTCCTTGATAAATTAACTATCTAACACAAAAAGGTTTTTTCAATTTGAATCAGAAGTTCCTGAGATTAGCGCGTTCAACTAAACAAACAAACAAACTCTTCAGCTGTGCAATATTATATATAATATATATATATATATATATATACATATAATCAGTATAGATTAGCACGCGAGGCAACCCAAGGGGTTAGGTAATTCAAATAAACAAGACCTACTTAAATGTCTCTCAATGCCAAAACCAAGTAGGGTTTTTTTCAATAACCTACAAGTCAATGTAGATCTTGACAGTATTAAAGATTATTAACTGTTGTATACATAAAAATAGGTATAAGTTGATTATAGTTAGCAAATTATTTTCCTAAGGGCAGGAGGCTTTTTGGTTTTAGTTAGTTATAATGTAAGTTAGTTGATTTTTATAACAAAGATTATCTTCAAACAAAATATGGGACTACTGGTTTTTTTATTTGTTATTATAAACTTCTTTATTCTCTATCCCAGTTGTAGTACTTATGTATAAATGTTATTGTTGTTGAACTTCAGGGATTATTCGTTTATTTAGTTTCAATATAAAAAAATACTTTATTTTATTGAATAGCTTCAATAAATAAGTTTGTTTTATTTTATTGATTGATTTTAAAAAAATGTGATAATATTTTTTTAAATTTAGGTAAGCAAAAATCATGTTGCTTTTATTTGATATGGAAATACATAATAATAATTAATCACCTACTGTTTTTCTTTTCTACTATCCACGGTAAAATTTTAATATTTCCAAATAATTACGCCAATATAATTAAAATACGCATACTCAATCATAACTAATCATATCCTATAGTTACAAGAGATGTTACATTTATTTAATGTTATAAGTGGCTAACGAAATCCATGCAAGTTAAGTTCCAAGACGTCGCGTAACCACGTTAGTATAGAAAATTGTTTGAAAAGTGGTTACGCGTAAATCCTTTAACTTGAATATAATATTACTTAATAAAGATATGCAAAAAAAATCAACACAGTTAATTAAAACTTATTCGTACTAATATTTTTGAAATACTTGTTATCAAAATACGTGTTAATTTTATGACATATGATGAAAAATTGCTGGCCTGACACGGCAGCGTGAGTATACAGGCTGCCTGTGTAATTTGTTAATAATGATATTTTTTGAAAGGAATCTCCACAAAATGATAGCTGTAAAATGCAATACTCTGTCTGCTATTGTTTGTCTTGTGGTAGTCTTGTAATAATTTTAAATATTTACTAGTTACTTTTTATCACGCTTTAGCACACGGTAGCAGAATGATTTAAATATTATTTAAAAAAAAATAACTCACCAAAAAATGCAGTATTTATTAAGATTTCTTTATATTTTTTATATAATAATAAATGTGTTTTGATGTGTCTCCTAAATTGTCCTGGGTGATAAAAAGTAATCCTGTATATTGATATGTTTAAAGCATGTTTAAAGAAAATTCAGTTAGAAATATGAAACTGAAATATTTTTTTATCACATCTATTTGAAAATAGTTACTTGGTTCCCCGTACACAGGGACCAAAATACCTTTTTAATCCCTCAGGGACTAAAAGTGATTTGAATTTAGAATGTGAGTGTTGTGAGTAAAAGTTTCAATCACCAAAGAGATCGAGATTTCGAACATTGTATGAAATAGTTACTAGCAGCATAATAACTAAAAACCGCGAGGGCTTAATTTAAAAAAAGAAGTTCGCGAAAAAGTAAAATCGTGCGAAATTCATTCTGCTTTTTTAATTCGTTGGTGATTGCATACAAAGGGAGATTTGAAATTTTATATGAAATGAGTGTGTCTTTCTCAATAAATGACGGTGAAAGTATTTCATCGGATGCTAAAAGTGTGATACAAAGTCTTTTACCTACAAAATCCTGTGAACATGTAAAATAAGAAACCTGAAGTATTAAAACTTGTATTTTACAAGAAACCAGACATAAACATTTGAATAACATCAATCAATGCGACTCACGCTCTAAACATTTTCACTACAGAGTATTATTTTATCTGTGACTACAGTGAGACTTTGTTGTAGTAAAAATTAATTAAATTATTCTCTTACTGCTGACTGTTAAACTGATAATTTTAAGTAAGTACAACACTTACTTAAAATTATCAGGTCACTAAAATCATAGTAAAAATACAACTAAGGGTTAATACCTACCCATATTATTTATTTCCTAGCTCCTAACACTTAAGGAACCTTTATCACCAGCTCGGTAATTTGGATGATGATTATCAGACGCAAATACCTGAACAGCTTTGGAAAAAATCCATCACGTTGTACGTGCCTAAAATATTTGAGGGTTTCCTCTCGATTTTCCGGTAAAACACCAATTTTATCATCAGACCCTGACCCTGGTAATAATGGGACCACCTAGGGGGCCTCTTTCGAAATTTAAAATTATTTCTTTGATAATCAATTCTATACTAATATTATAAAGAGGAATGCTTTGATTGTTTGTTTGTTTATATTAAATAGGCTTCGAAACTACTGAACCGATTTTGATAAAAGTTGGTATAGGGATAGTTCGAGACCAGGGGAAGGACATAGGGTAATTTTCCTACAGGAAAAATCTGACGGGAAAAGTTAATTATAATGCAAACAAAGTTGCATACGGTCAGCTAGTAACATATAAAGTTCGATTTTTTCAGATGTTTTGTCTTATTCTTGTCCTTGATCTAAGAGTTAATGTTAAGCCAATAAAGACTTATAAGGTAGCAGAACCAATTAGTTTTGCAGAATCCAGTACAGCTGGGAACTAATTAAGGCGCCGCAACAATCCTACAATATATCAAACCGCTTAGAGGTGAACCTCTTCGATAGCTCAACTCAACCGGCCTTTGTTAAGGCAGAGTTTAAGTAAATAGACCATTTTCGCAAATCCGCTCCAATAGAATCAATGACTTAGGCACCATTTCACATTGAAGTGACATAGGCCAATATGGTGATTATGAAGAAAGTTACCTACATAACGTAAATGAAAATTTCTCAAAGCGATTTGGTTCAAGTTCAAGCTTTGGGAAATGTCAGTGACTTAGGTCTCCAGATAAAAATAGAAAAATACACATTAATAATTAAAAAATCTTTTTATTTCGGGTTTGGTTTGACATCCCCTTAATTGTTCATAAAGCGCACTGACAATCGCTAATGTTTGTTTGGCACGGAATGTGTTAACGGTGTTAGAGCTGGCTGACTTCACGACTTTATTTTGTATGTAAATCACGTGTAGAGCAATCTTTGTATCCTACTTCTTATAACATGAGGGTCGAACACGACTACTGGTAACCGGCGATGCGACTAGCGAGCGACACGGAGCAATCTGCTCCGAGCTTCTGTGACCATCAGTGGGCCTAGAGTAGACAAAAACCACACGCTTATTTTTGCGCAGACGTTCCACAGAAAAAACATTAGCCTGTGACAGCCTCGCGATATTTTTCCGCAGCTAATGTCATTTCCATACATTTCTTCAACGACTGCGGAAAAATAGGCGTGTGGCTTCTGTCTAGGCAGTGACTACAGTACAATAAATACTCGGCGTCGCCTCACGAGGCATTTCACAGCCAGTAGCTAGCTAGAGGGTAGGCGTGAAAGTTTGTACGAGTGCGTTTGATATCGGAATCCGAAACGTTTGGGGATGGGAGAGATAGACATTCGTCGCATCTCGTTTTTTTGATATATAATATACTAGCTGTGCCCGCGAATGACGTTTCGTCATATATTTTTTCCCGTTTTTGCGACATTTTTCATTGATCCTCAGCTCCTATTAGTCGTAGGTCGTAGCGTGATGTATAGCCCATAGCCTTCCTCGATAAATAGTAGACTATCCAACACAAAAACAATTTTTCAATTTGAATCAGGAGTTACTGAGATAAGCGCGTTTAACCAAACAAACAATTAAAAAAACTTCAGCTTTATAATATTAGTAAGTAAATTAGTTTAGTATAGATAAGGGAGAGTGAAGTATAGATTTTATATGTTTGCCCTGGTTTGTTTCGCTCGTGCCAGGCGTCACTCATTGCGGCAAACGGTTGGGCGGTAGAAGGCGGGCTTTCGTAGTCCACCATTTATGACCGCCCTAGGTGTAAACCTGCACGCTATGGTCGCTTCCTAATGCACGCGTTTATAGGCCCCCCATCAAGGTATTACTCCTGTTGCGGCTTGAAAACGCTCCCTTTCTCTTTTCCTTCCCCATCTTATCCTAGCTGCATCACCCTACGAATCGCAACCTCTTTGCTGCTTTGAAAAAAGTATAAGAAAAAAGAAAAACAGTTCATATGGCGCCCGCCCTTGAAATGTTAGCAACGAACTATGCAAAATAATTATAAGTGAGTGAAAACAGTAGCTGAGTACATGCGAGTAACCTAATCCTATTATATCCTTGTTTTTAAGTGCAGCTATCATTTTTATCCTAATTGTATATCTCTGGGTAGCGTTGCCATCTCTAAAAATCAAAAAGCCGGACTTACCCGTCAAAAAAGCCGGACTGTTGGGTCCCAAAGCCGGACATTAAGTTTAAAAATAATACAAAAATATCGAATAAATCCAATCTCGTCTCGCTCGCTCGTTCGCTACTGACTGATGCGATTGATTAAATTGAATGAACGATAGTATAAAAAACCTAACAAAAGCCGGATGGGCCGGACGCAGTCAAATTTGGCCGGACAAAAGGTCAAAAAGCCTTACACTGTCCAGCTGGTCTAGCTTTATCCGGACGGATGGCAACACTATCAGGATGTAGAAATTTTATGTTGACTTAGCGTAGTTCTACAGCCATAATATCTTAATCTTATCCATCTCCCATGTTTAGAAGCAGCGGTACTTGCATTGCTGAATTCCAGTTTGAAGGGTAAGACCGGCGGTGTAATTTCTGGATATTGTGACATGACGTTATTTTAAGAGTTGGCAACGTACATTGGCGTCTTTGTAAGGGTTGTATATTTGTAAGTTGTATATTTGCAAGTTCTACAGGCACCACGTGTACTTCATATATCGACTGCCACTTACAATTGCACAGCCTGCTTGTATGCCGACCTAGTTCACCATAACAGTTCACATACGTCTTCACTGAGGGGCTCGAGCCAACTCTAAGTTAGGGTGTTTAGGCCTTAGTCAACCTAGCTGGCCCAGTGCGGTATGGTCGACTTCACATACACTTTTAAATTTTTTCGCACATTGGTACATGGCGGCCTCGAACCCCCAGACCTCTTAGCTAGCGCCACCGACGCTCTCTCTTATATACCTACTTCTCTCACCAACGACCTAGTTGTATAAAATAAATATATTTTATCTCATTCAGAAGCTATTTCATCCCATCGCAAATGACTTGTGCGACAACATTACTCTACTCTAATACTGAAATAAAACCATCGTAGCTACCGTGACGGTGGAATTAGTATAAATAAAATATAGGCGCAACTGTCAACATAATTTTCAGGCGAACTAAGCTCGAACATGCGCGCGCGCAGCCATAAGTTGTAACCCGATATTGATATAAACCTGGCTACGTGACGACATGCGATGTCAGATAGCCGATGAGTTTTATATCTCCCGTTTTAATTTATGACACTCGTTTATTAACCATTAATTAGTTAACCAGTCGTCAGGTCGAGCTATGTAGATCTGATGCTGATGATTCAGTGTTTTAATGTTGAACCTCTGAGCTACCGCAGTAATATTTATTTTTATATATATTGGTCTATTTGCATGTTCGATTTGAGAGAACATTATTATAGATTCAGTTAAAAAGCGTTATCGGCTGGTCATAAAGCCACTGTCGAGGATCCATCCAAAGAAGTTAAGAATTAAATTTAATTCACCATCCGTGGTTCGAACCTGCCATGTGTTTTTCGTTTTTCACATTTCATATTTATGTTACATTTATCCGACGCTCCTACGGCGAAGGAACGAATCGTGAGGCAACCTGCATACATCTGCGAAGAAATTCAAAGGTGTATGTGAAGTCGACCAATCCGCATTGGGCCAGCGTGGTTGACTAAGGCCTAGGCTCGAGCCCCTCGGTGGGGACATAGGTATATGAGCTGTAGTGATGATGATGATGATGAGAAATTGACGTTGTTGTGAGTCCTGTTATAAAGCATCATAAACCTGATGATAGTGTTAGTCAAAATTGTATAAAAAACTATGCACTCGAAAATCACGTATGTTTATCGCCTGGGTACATTCGCGAAGTGCCAATGGCAGAAGATAAAAAAAAATACGGCGCCGCTCGCTGTCTTTTTTTATTGATCCGCATGCCCTCATAATGGATCAACTTCCATCAGAAGAAACGCAAGCAATCACTAATCGGCCGTTTAAAATCTTATCGTGTGATTAACAAATCGCTCCTCTACATAGTATAGTGCCAATAACATTACAATTGTACAGACACTCTTAGACCACACTGTATTGTTTCAGAGAAACCTGAACAACGAAGAGAAATGCCAGCGAACAAATTTATGGCGACTTTTTTGTGGTCTAATTTATGGGATATAAGCTGTTTCGAGGACACCGTAACGAAGTCTTATGATATCAATTTTTAATCCATTTTTTTATGAATTTATACAAGCGGACTGATGAATTTCATATCACCTTGACAGATGACAGCCCTAAGTAAATAATCATGAAGAGTGCCGTCATTTTTCATATAAAATTGCCATTATAAAAAAATCAAAATCAGTCAAGCCATTTAGCCATTTTGAGTTATAGCGCGAGTAATGAAAGGCGAATTATTTTTATATATCCTTATTGAAAAACTTTAAAACACCTAATTATTAATTTAAGGATCCATAAAAATATTGTTCTTGTGGGGGCGAAGTACAACTTACAAAGTAAACAATTCAAGTACAACTTGATCGACATGTTTGATCGAGTTTCAATTTTACATATAAACACTTACTAACTGCTAATTATTTTACATCTCTCATGTTCGGTAAGTAGGCCCTTATTACCCCCAAATGGGGCTTGTAGGTGACCAATTAGCACTCTAGGGTAATAATGTAGCTAGAAAAGCCCTGAGGCTGTAAGTAATTTATTGGCAGTATGATGGTTAGATGTACGCGAACTTTTTGAAATAGTGAAGTGTTTTTTATTACTTACCGCCCTAAGGCTTTCCAAGCTACATTATTACCCTACAGCGCTTATTGGTCACATACAAGCCCCATTTGGAGGTAATAAGGACCTACTTACCTCACAATCAAGATGTAAAGCAGAGTAGTTAGCTCGGGTGTAAGCACCAATTCCCTCGGTGCATCTCGGGCTGCAATTGATGCCTTACAGCCCTTAGCTACTAATCTACTTTTAAATAACTCGTTCAAAATAATTGACTTAATCATACGAACGTTAACATTTACACTATTAGATATTGTTAAATAAATAAAATCAATAATGAAAAAAATTCTCTGAAGGGATTTGAACCCGCGTTTCGAAATGCGCGGGGCCCTCTCGGCCCTGAGCTCTTTCCAGCCTCGACGAAATCTTTAACTTTTTGATCTCCTTTGAACTTTGGTAAGCCAAAGTAGTCTTTATTCACTGTTAATAACTACGTATCAACACCCAATTTAAAAATCTTTACAGATTTCTTGAAAAATGATCTTGAAAGTTGGTTCATTTTTTATTTTTTATAGCATTTATAAAGAAAATTTAAAGTTCTATATAAAACATATTAATATTTTAAATTCATCAATTTAGTACAAATTTTAAATCAAACGATCATAGGCTTAAAGCAAAGTATAGGAAAGTATAGGAAAAAATTGGAAAAAATATAAAGTATTAAAAACGCTACCACCTATCAAATGCACTACACACAATCACTCACAGATGAATGAAACATGTCAAAGAATGCGTTTTTCTCACGTCGCCGCGAACGCGCATAGAAAATATTCCAATTAAAGAGATATATTGCCGCATTATGAGGAGTAGAGCTTATTGGTGCCCATTTAATTCGTGTCTCACGTAGGTCCTGTTCTTCTGCAAACTCAATCATATTTCTGTACCGGCTCGGAGGGCAGGTTCTTGAGAAATCGAAACACATAAAATAGAATGGTTTCGTACGACCAATGGGAATGCTCAGAATGTCTTTTAAACGTCCGACGACGTGATAATGGTGCATTCCGATCGGTTTAACGCAACGATTCAGCTTTCGCGGGGCTTTGGCTTGCTTGTAGAATCGGCCCCCAAGAATGCGTCTCTGTCGCGTAGATGATGATAAAAAGAGACGTCACGACTGGTATGTTGGTGGATTTGTACCTAATTTGCAGTGGCACTCTGTGGGTTCTTTGGCGTCATAATTTCTAGATTCTCTGCGAGGTTGTAATGACTTGAGAACTGCCAACAAACACGTTGGTAAATAAATTTGTTTTCTGTACGTAAGTGACGAACGGATGGGACCGAGACGTGGCCTTATAAAAATCATAAAAAGCAATGGAGAGGGCTATGCCCGGGGTTTCTCCACATGATCAAATCTGAAATGATGTGATCCGCATAAGAACTAAGCTCACATAGCCCAAAAAATTGCAAACATTAAGTGGTAGTGGGCAAAACACATTGATCCCAGGTCTAGGTCTAGCGGCCGCATATCGGTAGGCCTCCTTCTGGATGCGAGAAGCGCAGAACCGATTGGTGTGGAGATTCATTGGCTATGTCGACTGTACGTGTCTCTTAGCTGAAATGATGATGATGATGACAGTAATAGATATAGGAATGGAAGAGAGGATTTTTTCATCCAACTTCTCATTCATTTTTTACCCTTTATCACTGGAAACGGTAACACTCGCTGCACTCGGGAGTTAAGTATAGAGTCCTACGTTACGCTTGTGATTCAAATCTACACCCGTGACATAAAACACTGCTTTATCCCCTTGGTTAATAATCTATCACCATATTTTAGTTAATTAGATTTTTGTATTTTATTTCAGGTCATCGCCTTTTACTTTAAAGATTTTAGGCTCTTTGCCCACTATTATCACAAAAACAAATCTCCTTATTGGGGCCAACCTAATTAGGAACTGTAAATAAATTAAAGCCACCAGAGAAATGAAACAATTATAATTTCTCTATGACATCTAATTTACGCATTAAATAATTCACATCATTACAACCACTACTCAATAACACCGTTTCCATATCACTTTCCCAGTTTCCCACTTTAATTTAGAATGAGCTATGGCCACATATTTTATTGTTAATCCGACATCGCCGTTCAAAATAGTCATTAAAAGTCAAGAGACTTATTTTGTAGAGGTTAGGGGTTAGGCGGAGGAAGACACAAATGACTAGGCCCCATTTTTTATCATTCTAAAGTATTTGTTTTACATATATATATTTTTTATATAACTAAGGTTGCGTTCCGAAACAAAGAAGATTCCTTCTTCTGTCGTTCATCCCACACTTGGAATTCTCTACCTGCGCACGTGTTTCCTCCATCCTACAAAATGGGTTCCTTCAAAAGAGGCGTGAAAAAGCATCTTTTGGGCCGGCAAGGGGCGGGCAGGTAGGAGAGTGGATGTCGTCCCTACTCTATCTGTCAACTCATTTGGGCCTCTTTCACCGCTTAACATCAGGCGGGAGGAGGTCATTTGCCGGGCCATCCATAAAAAAAAAAAAAAAAAAAAAAAAATTTCCTTTTTCGGGTAAAGTTACCCGATTGATATCGGTTTTGGGACGGGGTAAAAAGTAATTTCGCGAAGAATTCTGACCTAGCGTCGCGGAATGCGTTATCTGTGGATTTCTAACCTCTCTCTCATATTATGTCTCATCGCTATCTCTCGGTAGAGAGTAAATGTTCTATGATCACCCGCTTTCGCTATCATCTTTCTGGATTTGGAGTTAATTGCAATGTGCAAAGTTGCTACAATAATTCCTTTGTATTTTCCACAATTTACCGCGTCAAGTTAATGTCAACTGTCACTACTGTCAGTTCAGTCAATTAGATACTGACAGTATCTAATTGACTCGGCAAAGTCGTTCCAAAACACCTCGATGAAAATCCTCGGATGTGTTTTGGAACTGATATTGAGTCAATTTAGCTATTTATCGAGCGATACTTATTGGTTTTGGAACGCAACTTAAGTCTTTATCGAGCGATACTTATTGGTTTTGGAACGCAACCTAAGTCTTTATCGAGCGATACTTATTGGTTTTGGAACGCAACCTAAGTTGACATACAAGCATACTGCCCACATCTTTATTATTTTTTAAAAAATTTATTATGCAATGTCACAAATCTAAAGAAAATCTATTTCATTCTTAAAATTCTAAAGAGCTACAGAACCCATTTCATGACAGACCAACTCACCCGTGCTCCCATAGGTACATTTATCCAACCGCTAATACAGTCCAATACTATAAATAATGTCGTCGAACGCACGCGATGCCGTAATATATAGACCGTGATGCAAGCCACGATATCGTATTTTTCACTATTATTTAATTGGTGTCATTAACTTCTATAATATTGATTACGATTTATTGCCGACTTAACCTGACTACAGATAAGACAATATATCATTTTCGTAACTATACTTTTTAATATCGGTACGATTTCTGCCTGTGAAGTCGGTATTGATTTTAGATTTGGGTCATTGCCGGAATAAATTGTGTCCTAAGTTTTTTTATCAGTGTTAATATAATCAGCTATAATACTAGGTTGGGCATAAATACACGGTCTTTCTTAAAATGGATTTGGACCACCTAATACCGGAGGAGCGCCAGAGCCTTCGATGATTGGAAGGGTGGTTGGTTCTTTTCTTGTCTTGGAAGTGTTTGTTAAGAGGAAGAGGACTCCTCGGCGTATTTTCTTCGTTTAATGCAGGGCTTCCCAACCAGTGAGGCGCGCCCCACTTGGGGGGCGTAGAGTGAATCAAGGGGGTCGCAGCGAGCGGCTCCAGAATTAAACTGTATAAAGAATATTAATTAAAACTGTTCCACTGGGAACGGGGAAAACTGCTGCGTCGGGGAACTTAGAGTGGGAGGCTGCAGCTCCGACCATCATTGCGCGGGAGCTAGGGAAAATTCTGGCCGGCCCAACCGTCGGAGCTACCAGCCCTAAGACACTGCGCTTAAATGGGTACGCAGCAAGGGCCGATGTACTCGGCGACAGCACCTTCTCTTCATCCAGGCCTTCCGGCAACATGAGATCCCCAAACATAACAAAAACACACCCACACATACACGTACACACTTTAATATCTCATTCACACAATATATATTATATATGTGTGTGTGTGTATATTGCTCTATATGGTTACTTTGTATAAGGAACTGTGCGCGCTGCGCACAGTTCTTTTCCTCGGAGGATACCAGAGTCGTGAAGATGTATCCCATTCGCAGAACTCGACTCCGGTGGAATCCACACTGACACCACCCGAACACCCCCAGCGAAACAAGTGGTATAAAAGCTTCAAATAAACTTTTACTGCGAATAAACAAGTTAAAAAAAAAAAAAAAACTGTTCATGTAGGTAAACTCGCGCGAAACGGACGGTGCCACCTATACCAGGTCAGCGACACGTTGCAACCATCTTTTGATTATAACTAAACACGCCAATATTTTCAACGTTTGCTTAATTTTGACTCCCCATTTCGGTCCCCAGGGGGGCGTAGTATTTAAGCATAATGTTGGGTGAGGCGCATAGGGTAAAAGGTGGGGAACCCTTGGTCTAATGAGTGGAGCGTACAGCGATGATGGACGTGCTCGCGCGAAGGCGTATGGGCATCGTTGGCTTTAAGTCGGTAGGCCACGACTCTGGATGGCACTCTTTATTAGCTTCCGAGACTCTGACATACCCGTTTTCCCAAGCACGATGTATGCGTAACGTGTACGTGTTATTTTCCCAACGTAAAAAAGAGTAGTTGATTCAATAGTAGTGTTCGGGTTACGCCGAAACAATATTGATTAAATGATAAACTTGTTAACTTGATTAAACTGATATATTTAACTGAGACTATCCTATGTTATAAATGGTAAATAATGAGTAGGCGCGGCCCTCTTGTTGGCTGATCGCTAACTACTAATGAATAATATGCTTAAAACAATGAAATAGCGTGAATGACGAAAACTGCTGATGCCGCGCGAATTGTACGATGCATGCATTGCTCGTACATATTCCCGGGCGGGAGAATTTAGGAGATTAGTGTTAGTAAAATGATTAAATGATAATGTGCATGATATTATATCTAAGTACAAGGTGAAAGTACAATTTTACTTAGAACTAATGCTAGAGAAGTAAGTTGTTAGTAATATACTAATTTACATGTTTAAAATTTTAGTTTTTATTATGGAAATAGCTACGAAGTACGGGCGACGTGCTTTTATTTTGTTTTGAAAACCGCACACTTGAGATCTCATTAGTTTCACTTACACTACACTGATTGCCCATAACACTAACACTACACTGATTGCCCATAACACTATCACTGCACTGTACACTTCTGGAGCTACCGGCGGGTGCGAGCTGTGGCACCGACCGGTCCGGCGTCGACGCCCTCGTCGCTGCTGCCGTCCGCGCGGCCGCCCTGCGACAGCTTCGATAAGCGGCTGCCGCCACCCCTATTGCTACCACCGCGAAGATTACGTAAATAGCAACGTAATGGTGGATGTCATGATAGGAAACCTCAACAAGAGGGTCACTGTTCTTCATGTCGTTTATTTGGTTTTGGATTTTTTCTATTTGGTCATTAAACTTAAGGTTGCCAGAGTAATTTCTTTCAAGAATAGATAGGTCAGGTAGGGAGATATTCACAATATGATTAATAGGCGAAATTCGTATTTCTGGTATGTCTGAACTGATTGTCAATTTATTGGATGATAGTCTTTGCGAGTACACCATGAAATCAGCTGTTTTAATAATGCACTCTTGATTTACACCAAATAAACCAGCTTGTGTGATTGGTACCACTGTTACAGAATCTTCACATAACAATTTAAGAGTGCACTGAGTGCAACAATAATAAAAATAACTATCTGATGTGTGTAATTCTATAAATTCATTTTGGCAAAGACTCGTTATTGTTTTGCAATTTTTTGTATTTGTTTGTATCTCACATAAACTTTGATCGTTTTTAAGGTTGAAAATTGGGGATTTAGGGCGACATAATGATAGTGTCGTATCTTTCTTGATGCATAAATCTAAATTTTTCTCTGTTAGCGGTATATAAGCGTCCTTCTTTATATTGACCGCAACATACTCTGATACAGGAACAACAGCTGCTTGTGTGTTGTTGCGTATGTTGTACGGGATTGGAATAAGTTTTAATATCTCGTACATGTCTCTGCCGATCAAGGGGATTTTTATCTCAAAAATTAAATATGGTTCAGAAAGGCTTCCTCTAACTTCTAACAAATTGTAAATTTCATAAAATTCATAAGTGTCGACTGGTAGAGATAGATCTTTCGGGAGCTGTCTTGCTATGGTACTGAGCTCTTCCTTCAATTGATTTGGTGTTAACAAATGGAATTGAAACTTGCCATTGTATAAATTGGTAATAGTGTCTAAAAACGTTTCTTGAATACTCTTTAGACTCGACAACAAATTGTTAGTCATCATTGCGGTACTAATAAATTCATTAAATAGTGAAATATTTTGTAATGCAGTCTTGAATTGGGTCATGCTGTTTTCTAATAAATTAAATTTGGAATTAACCATTTTATGGTGTTTATTTATTACTAATTCTGTGCGTTTAAGAAGATTGAGTTCTGACTCTACGACAGAGGTTTGGTTTCGCCATAATAACGCTAGGTGCTTTTGATTCTCCTTTATAGATTTTATGTCTTGTGTATATTTTTCGGCAAATCTGGAATCAAGTACACCAAACAAGCTGTTAGCAATATTGCCCACGCCGTCGATCAAACCGCGCCGACGCCGGCGCGTGTCGTTAGGTATCGTTTTAATTGATAACGTTTTATTGTAATGCTCCAGTTCTGCAAACTCGTGCCGAAGTTGCAACATTACACCATCACAATGTGATCGCTCTTTCATGCTCAAACATAAATGATCTAAGTACTGGATATATTTGCTTAGAGCCTTATTACCTTGTTGATAAGGCGTTGTGTCTTGGTAGACGACGAGGCGCCACTCATCTCTTATCAGATGCATATTAGTAATGTTGTCAAAATATATGCTATTATTTTGAAGTGGTGTAATGTTATATGCGGCTTGTGTTTCGCTTACTATCGTCATAAAAAATAATAACAATGTGAATGCAATTGATGTAAAAGAATAATGGTGTTTATGTTTTATTATACAATTAGCAGATGTTGTTTCTTTTTGACAGGTAGAGGGGTCAGAACTTTTCGGTCCTGGTGACACATCTCCTGTGGCGACTGGTAAAACTGAAATTTTGACGATCGGTCGTTTTATGATGCCTGATTTAGTTTTTAAACTTACGACTCTTACAAGTTCGTCATTGCCGGGGTGTAACGCTATAACTCGTCCAAGAGCCCATTTGCCTGGGGGCAAATTTTCATCCCTGATGGTAACGATGTCGTTGATCTTAATGTTGCTTTGTGGTTTTCTCCATTTACTTCTAGAACTTAATTGTGTTAAATACTCGTTTTGCCATCGCTCCCATAGTGCTCTGAGAATGTTTTGTAGCAATGTCCATCTCGTCCTCAAATCTGTTTCTGTGTCGTGGATGTTTAAGGCCGGACCATTTGTCAAGAAATGGGCGGGCGTGAGAACGTCTATATCTTGAGGGTCTTCCGTGAGTGGACACAATGGTCGTGAATTGAGACAGCCTTCAATTTGTGAAAGGAGTGTGATGTACTCTTCAAAGGTGAGTTTTTGTTCACCGATGACTCTTCTCAGGTGGTGTTTAAGGCTTTTAACGGCTGCCTCCCACAGGCCTCCTGCTGATGGCCAGGAAGGTGCATTAAAATGCCACTCTATGCCGATACTGGTTACTTCAACTAAGAAGTCCTTGTTAATGATGTGATTTAGATGGTCATATTCTTGTTGCAATACTTTGTTAGCACCGACAAAGTTGGTACCCTGGTCACTGTAGATGTGTCCCGGCACTCCTCTTCTCGCTACCATGCGTCTTAAAGCAGCCAGGAATGCGGAACTTGATAAGTCTGATACCAGCTCGAGGTGTACGGCCTTTGTGACCATACAGACGAATACGGCCACATATCCATAGGTCGCTGGTTCAGATCCGGCTCGAAGGACCAATGTTCGGGTTACGCCGAAACAATATTGATTAAATGATAAACTTGTTAACTTGATTAAACTGATATATTTAACTGAGACTATCCTATGTTATAAATGGTAAATAATGAGTAGGCGCGGCCCTCTTGTTGGCTGATCGCTAACTACTAATGAATAATATGCTTAAAACAATGCAATAGCGTGAATGACGTCAACTGAGTACAAAACTGCTGATGCCGCGCGAATTGTACGATGCATGCATTGCTCGTACAAGTAGGTAATGTTGGCATGGAGTTTTTAAACATTAAAGTTAGCAAGCAACCAGGCTGCTCACCTGCTGGTAAGTGCCAACAGTCGCCTATAGTACATACTTCCTGTAATATTTCCAAATTATAACCCCAATGTAACGTTGCCAACTTGTGACATTAATATGATAAGTCACAATACTAAGTCATTTCATTGCATTTTAAACCAGAACACATCAATTCGACATAATTATTAGATAACATAAAGTGTATTAAAACTGTTCAGTAGTTACTATCATAAATAAATAGGCTTTTTACGTTTACTTAAACCACTTTTAACATGACTGAGACAATTATGATATTTTAAAGTTTCTTACAAATAATTTATTATGGTTAAAAACAGTTTTTTTAAATCAACAGATTTCTTCGAATCATGTTTTAAATTTAGCACATCACTTAAAATGGGCATGTTTTTAGCTGATATAATCACGGATTCACTAGTCAATTGAAGTGTTACTTCAAACTTCACATTTGTCTGCAAATATATCACTCAACACCAGTAAATAAAGCGCGCGGACAGTTAAATTGCTACTGCTTCCGTGCAATTCTGAATATCTTCAAAAACCTCAGCGGCCCGCGCTAATTCATTCATGAGCTTCGCCCCATCATTATAAGGCTTAATTTCCGTTACAGCATCGCGGATGCAAAAAACTGACTCTCACGATTCATATTCGATTCTATTTCAAACTAGTAAGTCGGAAATTTTATTAACATCGCGAACATCCTCGCGTTCATTGGAATTGCAAATAACAGCTTTCTGATCATCAGGATTAGGTTCGTATTAGTCCGTTTCAGTTCCCACGGCCGCTGCTACAATTATTTAGTGGCAGCGCAAGATAACTAACGAGGTATCAGAACGATCCAAGCGGACCTTTGGAAATGTCTCTTCTAAAGTTCCTTTAAAAGCAGAACCGACAAATTGTTCCTATTCAATAGTTTTGTGCAATGTCTAAATGGAGCCTGCAATTATTGGACTGCTTACTTTGGTATTCATTTAATGAACATTGTTTGGAGTTTCCTTTGGTGCCGGAGCAGTTGAATGGGCGGCGATAATGCCGAGGACAATGATTTGTTGTTCCCGATCGTTAGGACTTATATAATGAGCGGACGTTTCACTTTGTCGGCGAATATGTTCGCTGTAATACAAATTTGTACGCTTCGATTACAATAATGCGAAAATGGATCATTAGAATGCGCACGGAATAACTTTGATGTGATCATAGGTAAAGATGATGCGATTGTCCCAACAAGAGTGGCAAAAAAAACACAACTGTTAAATGATATTACTTAACCAAAAATTTATTACACTTATTTCATGGCGAGTTATTAAGATTAAAATGGCGTATGAAAATCAACTATTAAATGACGTACCGCCAAAAAACGAAAAAAATTTATCAGCTATTCAATTTTGCATTAAATTTGTTTTTTGTTAAACAAATTTTGTATGTAGCTTAGCAAACGTATTATAGACCAGTACAAATTGGTTTCTTCTTATTTACCAATAGCTGTGCCAAGCTCAAAGAAAAAACTGTAAATCTACTTTCCCGCGGGAACTACTTACTTTTTCGGGATAATAAGTAGCCTATATGTTAATCCCTGTCGTAATCCGTCTACCTACAAAATTTCATCCGAATCCATTCAGTAGTTTTTAAACAAACTTTCGCGTTTATAATATTACTAAGGATTTAACAAAGTTTTTATTTATATACACAACACGAATTCTTTGACCTTCATCTCACCTGATAATAGGTGACTTCATCTCCACTCTTCAATATCTTATGTATACATACAACAATGTTATTAATATTTTTTATAGAGGCAAACTTAGGTAAGATGGTGAAAGCTAGCCAGGCGAGCTCAGGCTCAGAAGCCCTACCAACAACCAAACCAAGCAGAAAAACTTCTGCCTCAAGGGGAATTGAACCTCGGGCCTCCAGGTTAATCCACTCAGGTCAAGACCACGGAGGCGAAAAAAAATTGACGGGTTGCACTCCGGGAGTGCCGGCAGAAGTGAAAACTTAAGCATTAACGTTGTGCGTTTTGGATATTTTGGAATGGTTATGGAATAATTTTGCACGAATTGCTTTAATTATCAGAATAAAAGTGCTATCTTTTATGTGGTAGAATATAATATTTATTTATTGCGCTATCGTACACAAACATGACAATTTATATTACATTAAAAAGTTTATCCATCAGAAAAATCAACTTCCTGTTGTAACGTTGTGCGTACATAATTATATAACTAGTAATAATGAATCAAAATATTTACAATTAAATTAAAAATATGATCAAAACAGACATTAATATACTACTTAAAACGTAATTTTATAACAAATAAATAATATTTAATTTATACTAAATTACCTAATTAATATTTACAACAAAATCAAATAAAAGCACAATTTAGATTTTTCCTAACAAAGTAAATAAATTGATTAAAACTGTCTCAAGTGACGTGTGACTTCCAGTACTTTTGCCAGCCGCTATTGTTCTCGGCCGGCTTACGTGGACCCCTCACCGCACCTCGACAGTTCCTGCGGCCATTTCAATTTTAATTGGTCTTACGAATTTTCGATCAGTGTCACGTCTCCTGACGCGAGTTTATCATTTTTTACCCATTACAAAAAA
Organism: Schoenobius gigantellus; assembly: GCA_963935595.1. Taxonomy (NCBI): domain Eukaryota; kingdom Metazoa; phylum Arthropoda; class Insecta; order Lepidoptera; family Crambidae; genus Schoenobius; species Schoenobius gigantellus. Next base: position 3,201,925 of record OZ012555.1, on the reverse strand, counting down.
AGTGTACAACGCCGCTGAAGAAGTTTTCACTTCAAAAATGCAAGTAATTGCAAAAAAGGTTGCAGCTTAAATTTATACTACACAGTAGGATAAGATTATTCCAAATCGTTACACGAGTAACTTGAAAATTTATATGGCTGATTAAAGAGACCATTAAGCTGTACAACTGACCAGCTAGGCTACAGCAGTCAAGTTGGTAAACAAGCTGGCAGCTCACTTCTGTGGCTAGTTGCATGTGGTCCCTACCATGCAACTGTAGCCACAGAAGTGAGCTGCCAGCTTGTTGCAAGCCTTCAACCTCTTTACCTCTATAAAAACTCTTATGTGTACGTTGTCAACTTGTGACATAAGATCTCAAGTCGCAGGACCCAGTAATTTCTCTACCTGTCTTACCCATCAAACCGGAACTCAGCAGTGCAAGCACCGCTGCTTGTACAGTCTCCCTCTGGTTAAAGGTAAATTGTGGTAAGTTTGATAATGGCTGGATATTTTCATTGCGATGACAACAAATGAATTGTATTAAAGTGCATCAAAATCGTGATTTTACACAAGTCTATAGGCAGGATTGACACTTTTATTGAATCCAAGTAATTCTTCGTTAATAATAATGATCCACTGAAAACAGCCATAATTCGATATGGGCATGCGGCGCGCACAAAGTGGGCTTATATCGGGGCGCATAATTAAAATGCTGAGATAATGTAAATTGGACACATTCAAAACGGTTTTTACAATCACCGCTATTGACATTTTCGGAATTGAGTTTCACACCAAATGAGATTATTACAAGTCCTCGTTATTAATTTGTGCGATGCGCTGGTCGAAGTTGTCAGTGTTGTGTTGTTTTAATAATTGTACTCAAAAGTTAAATACGGAATAACTAAACCGAGGATGGTCCAAGGAGTAAATTTTTTATTAATAACACGGAAGATGATACTTAAAACAGAATAATATAAATATTTAAGGGCGAGCAAAGGGCACAAAATCACGTTTATTGTAAGGGAGCCAAGATACAAGAAACGTGATTTTTTGCTCTTTTTTGCTCGATATTAAAAACAGCAACAGGTAGACGCTTGAAATATTCACAAAATATTAAGTTGTATATTCACTTTAAAAATAAGTAATGAAATTAAAATAAAATATATAATTAAGGGCGGCTCCCATACAACAAACGTGATTTTTTGACGTTTTTTTTTTGGATATTGCCGTTTTTTTCTCGATAACGGCAACAGGTAGACGCCTGAAACTTTTTACAGAATATTTAGATTTACAATCACTTTAAAAAAGAATCCTTACTTCATTTAAATAAAATATATTCGACAGCACTGGGACTGCACTTCGTAGTACTCAAGTTGTATAGATAATGTAGGTACGGAACCCTTCGTAGTCCGATTTTCACTTGGCCGGTTTTTTACATACGGTAAGCGATGATAAGGCCGATGGTGGAAGCGAGCTTCACCTGGACTCCTCAACAATCGTGGAACTGGCTATCTAACCTCTAATTATCGGAACACAACAATGCTATTAACATTGTTATTGTGGCGACAAATTTAGATAAACGGTGGTACCACCAACCAAAGCGGGCAGAAATTTTTTTTACCCTCACGGGGAATCGAACCCCGGACCTCCCGATCAATTCTCGGTAGTGTTAACTACTAGACCAGGAAGGCGGTTAAAATTCAAAGATAGCAATGTTGCGTTCCGATTTTATCATAATCATAAAAGAGGTATAATAAATTTTCATTAATAATTCACCAAGGGGCGGCTCAGTACTGGAGTCGTCAGCACTGTTCTTTTATCTTAACCATTTCAGTCGCTAAGCGGCTGCGCTTGCATTGCTGTGTACTGTGGTCTGAAAAAATCTATCACAATCGCCTTGAATTTGACAACATTTGCGCCGTGAACACAAGACTCTGCGCCGACATCCTTTTATAAAGGAGCGATGGATGGACGGCGACTGTCAAATTTCAGTTGCCAAGCTGCGGTGCTTGCATTGCTGTGTTCCGGCTGGAAGAGTACGATATGCAGCGAAAATACTGGATACTGTGACTTGACGTCTTATGTCACAACACCAACTTACATTGAAGTCCTTTTATGAGTTTTAGATTTTCCAATCTTACAGCAGTGGTTCTTAACCTTTTAGTTACGAGGGACCATTTTACAAATATATGTCTAGTCATGAACCACCAACTCTAGACCAATATAGAGTACATGAATAAAGGGATGTTTATTATATTTATAATATTACTAGCTCTCCGCTCGCGACTTCGCCCGCGTTATTTTTATTTCCCGTAGGAAAATTACCCTATGTCCTTCTCCTGGTCTCGAACTATACCTGTACCAACTTTCATCAAAATCGATTCAGTAGTTTCGAAGCCTATTCAATACAAACTAACAAACAAACAATTAAATCTTTCCTCTTTATAATATTAAGTATAGATTTTTCGGATGGTTTCAGGGACTACCAGTGGTTTGCGGACTACCGGTTAAGAACCACTGTCTAACAGAAACATGTACTTACTATAGGCGACAATAGTCTCTTACCATCAGGTGAGCGGCCTGTATGTTAACCAACAGTTGTATGAAGAAGCAAGTTTCTCAGTTGTTGAGGAATCCTGAACTCTATTTTTTTCTTTGTAGAATTAAAACTTAAGGTGTCAAAAGCGGAAGAGTTGAACACATTATATGTAATTATAAATTGCAAACTCTCTTTATCTTTCTTGCAATTGAAACCTCTTTCATCATAATATAGCATTAATTAAGATCATTATCAGAAACAATTGGTATGCATTTATCTCAATTCAAAACTACTGAGCATATTATATTATTATTAAATGCATCAACAAAAATGCCAGTGCGATGCCAATTTCGCATTCTTATATCGCGACCACACGAACCTATACCGATATGATCGAATATCTTTCATTTTAAAGCGCGGTTAACCACTGCCTATTGCACTGTCGAAACGGCGCGGTGGCAAAATAAACTCCAATTATGCCCTTTTTAACTTTTATATATTGCGCTGATAATTATTATTGTAAAAAATAAGCTGCCACAATTTGATGCCGCAGATACTACATTTTATTTTACGAGCGACTTTTTGCCTCCAACCTGATATGGATTGGCCCCAAATTGGCCCGGATCAGATTGGATGACATCCACAGCTATAAATTAGTGTGCATGTAATAACCCATTAATAAGCGCGGGGTCTGAAAGACCCTACGTAAATTAGTTTCCACACAGAAATAGTTTAGAGCTCCTGTTAGTTATAATTATTAGTTAGTTTTCTCGACGTTTTATTTCACCTGACTCTGTACCAGGGTCGCCTGCTTGAGTAAACACCGTCTTAACTTTATGTGCCGCAAAGCAGCAGTGTTTGAATTGCTGTGTTCCGGTTTGAAGGGTAAGACATGGCAGTGAAATTACTGGATGCCGTGACTTTACATCTTATGTCACAAGTTGGCAGTGTACAGTGTGGTTCTTGTGGAGGGCTCTCTATTTCTAGGCATAAAAATTATTGTCATAAAATCATATTCCATAATTTCGATTGAAATAATCGTCAAGACGTATAATAATCAGGAAGCAGAATGGTAATAAGCATAATATTGTGTGGCAGAAAATCATTTGTCGTAAGTATTAAAACCCATAAACTCGAAACACAGAACAACTTGACGCATAATTTTTCAAAGCATAAATAATGTTTGGTATATTAATCACAACGAACAATACGATTACGCAGAATTTCTCTAGGCATAAACTTGCGCGCAAGCATGCAGCAATGTATCATGCAGTATGCATGCAAGCATGCGTGCAAATGCAGGCGAGCGTTAAAACCACCTGCTCCTCAGCTCGCGGGCCGCCTCGCCCCTCCGCGCCTACGCGGCCCGCGGGTTTGAATAACACTCTAGGGGTAGGACAAACAAAACTACGTGGAGTCGGTTTTGCAGCGATTCATTTCTGTCACTAGTAGCATGAATGAATTACTTTTTCAATGAAAAAATCAATATAATATATACTATGCAAAAATTATATCAAATGAAAATATAGAAGATTCGAGTATCATATTTGAATAAAATAATATATGAAATGTTATTATGAAAAGTTAAGTAAAACAGAGTAAACATTATATCCTTTAAAATAACATCATTTCTAATTATAAATAAATGCCCCAAAATATTAGGGATATCATTAATTATGACTCTTAAAATTATGGCAAAACATTTTAGGACTACCAATATTATGTCATAAGAAATTAGGAATTTCATTAATTATGCTTCATAAAATTATGCCTTTGGATAATTGTGCCTTATACAAATTATGCAATGAAAAAATTATGTGACGTTAATGTTATGCTTTTCGATTATTATGCTTAGTGATTTACGCCAAGCGTCTTTATGACAAACAACATTATGCCTAATGAAAGGTCCCCCTTGTGGAGGTTTCAGATTTGCTGCGAATCTCACAAGAACCACACGTACTGTTACAACTTACCATCACGTGATCAGTATACTTGTTTGCCAACTTCGTCGTATAAAAATATCATCCATACTCATACTAGCTGACCCGGCCACGCGTCGCATTGTAGTTTATAGTAAGTTGGATCAATGTTACACTGAACTTATTATTAATTTACTCCGATTAATATTCCCTAATAAATGTGAAAAAGTCTTTAATATAGTATTATAAAACACATAACGTGAATATAGACATAATATTACGTGGAATAAACTGTAGAAATCAAAACGCCACGCCATCTACCCAATCTAGATAACCACGAAGTTTTATTTTTCAATACGACCGGGTTAGATTCCCGAACTGAACTCAAGTATTTTTTTAAATTTATTTATGCAGTTTTTTCAGTCACTAAAATCGATGACATGGTTTCTTTGCATGTCTTATAGTTACAGACTTGGCTATATTGACCGATCTAAATGTACCACTGTATAATATTTAGGTCTTTAAGAGGAAACAGCAAGGTCGAGAGTAAAATGTATTGCTTGATTTGATTTGGTGCAACCCAAGTCAAGCTCCGCCACCACTCGGACTCGAAGCCAACGGGCTTCGAGTCCCGATCTATTTACCAAAAATAACTTACCGTTCGTTATGGAGTCCGCCCTGGAGGTCACCCGCCACGGGTCACAACGCGACGGGTTTCTTCACAACTTCTTCTTTGCTATTCCTAATCACCCAGACTACCCCCTGTGGTACCACACCCAGATATGAATTTGAAGAATCTCACGTTCCGCAGCGACAAACCAATATTCAGTTTTAGTTCATAGCCGATCCGCCATTTCATATGCTCTTTGTTCTTTTACACACTGACGTTAACAATTACAAACGGTCCAAATACTTATTCTATTGAATGGTGCACGCGAAATCAAAACCCAATTTCCCTTTTGAGCACTCCACGCGTAATTATCAAACGAAAAAACAACAAAATTCACAAATCAACAATTCTATGCTATTATCATTGACCCAAGCGTCGCAGCAATCCCCGAGCACACCGTTTTTTTTTTCATTTATAAAGCAGAGTCCGTGCGTCGGCAAGGCTCGTGTTCTTTCGCTAAGAAAAGTCGCGAGGCGACGCAAAGATGGCGCCAGGTGCCAGTTTATTGTAAACATTGCTGTCGCGCTGTGTGTCCAAACAACTGAACTGAACGCGATAGGGACAACTGCAGCTGGGATCGAAAATACCTATGTAAAGTACACAAAATATACGTTTCGTAGTCCCCGGTTTTCTCCGCCAAAAATTTGCTGATTTAATTACTTTTTGCGTTAAAAATAAAAGCAAGGCTTGTTCTGTGTTTCTATGTTTTGCTTTTTCCATATAATCTTATTGAATTGAATTGTTTGCTGAACGTTTGAATACAGCAGAAAATTAGGTGATTTTTTTGATTTTTGAAGGTATAAAATCTCTTTTAATAATAAACTGATTAAAAAAAGGAAAACATAGGAACATGCTTATAGTGGCCATTGATTTTATTGGAAAAAATAGAGCAACTAGTGCCATTATCCAGGAAGGAAACAGGAGACTAAGTTTGTATGAAAAAACGGCATGTACGTTTCCTCTTAAGGCCAAGCAACAAGCTTATCACGGGTTAACGGTAGCTGTGAATTTGACTTATATCACTGATGCGAAAAAGCTTTCTACGCGGTCTCACCTTTAAGCTCAGTTTTCGTATTTTATGACACTGCGCTTATTCGATAATCGCTCGTAACGTTATCGTATCATCAACATAACAATAACAGTTTCATTTGCGTTGGTTGTACGTATATTTCGCCATAAAAAGGGCAGTGGAATTACCTATGTGAATTTAATATCGTAAAGTCGAAATAGTGGAGATGATTATGGGAGTCTTATATTTTTGACGTGACGTGACGTCGTCACACTATTGTGAAAAAAAATCTTATAATACCAATGCTTCTGTGGTATACAAGCAATAGCTGTTTATATACCTATTTGACCCCAGTATGTTCATTTTCAATTATTACTTACTTATATATTAATTGTTTCTTTTTTTAAATGAATGTTTACGTATTTCTTGTGATAAATATTTTTGACGAGGTCATTCATGAACTGATTTAAATTTTTTCCAATAAAATCAATGCCAACTATAAGCATGTTCTTATGTTTTTCTTTAGTTAATTTTTAAAAGAGATTTAAAACCTTCAAAAACCTAAAAAATCGACCTAATTTTCTGCTGTATTCAAACGTCCAGCAAATAAATTGAAGAAAATTATATGAAAAAAGCAAAACATAGAAACACAAAAAAAACCTTCCTTTAATTTTCAACGCAAAAAGTAATTAAATCGGTCAATTTTTCGCGGAGAAAACAGGGGACTACGAAATGTATATTTTGTGTACTTTTCATAGGTATTTTCAGTCCCAGCTGCAGTTGTCTCTATCGCGTTTAGTTCACTTGTTCGGACACACAGCGAGACAGCAATACATTTTACAAATACCTATTTTTGAATTCGCTCAACCTTGGTGTTTCCTCTTAATAAAAATTGCGTTTTAACAAGTCAAGTCAAGTCAATATTCTTTATTCAATTAATATTACATAATCGCTTTTGAACGTCAATGCAGCTACGCCAATGATTCACAAGTCTACGGCGGGAGACCTTGTAGGTACTGGAAAGAACCAGCAAGAAAACCAACAAGGGCTATTTTTTTCCCTGTATTATTACAGAGTCGTCAATTGAAAGCTGACCTCAAAGCAAAAGTTTGAGCTCAACTTCCATTACAAGATTAGATGTGTCAGTTTTCTTCTTAATGTGTCGTTACCAAATATAATACTTGTTTACATAAATAGTTATACACAACAACATGATTCTTTATCTTCTGGTTAATCCAGGCATTAGCATCATTCAAATAATCTTTCACTTTATAATATCCTTTACTCATTAGAGTCTTTTTTTACATGCACTTTAAACTTATGAAAAGGCAAATCAGTAACATTTTGTGAGACTTTGTTGTAAAAAGTTATACATTTCCCCATAAACGAGTCTCTATTTTTTTGAAGCCTGTATGTTGGAACGGCAAGTTTATTTTTATTTCTTGGGTTTAAATGGTGAATTTGGAAATAAGTTTCAAATGTATTATAATTTTTATGGGCATAAATTAAATTTTCATAAATGTACAAAATAATTCGTAAAGCTTGCACCCACAAAACAAACCTCGATACCTTATTCCCGAACAATTCAAATACAGAACGACTCGCGGCGAAACAAAATGGCGGCGAATAGACTTTGAAATGGCGTCTCAGGCGGTGGCCCCACGAAACAAACGACGCACGCGCACCTTCAATCGCGAAAGAAGCGCACGAGATGACCATCAATCTGCCTCCAGATGGACGACGAGCCTTTTTGCACTCCAACTCTGGGGCCATTTGAATTAAGTAGTGTGAAGTGTCGATTCAATTCGAATGAGATTCGCTTCAGAAATTAATTCTCGAGCTCATCAGTGCGGGCGTGCGTGTGGCGCTTTTTATGTGTCTAATAATTGATTGAAAGGCGTTTGCTAGGCTCGCGTGCAGTATTTGGTTCGATTCTGCTAAAAACATAACTTTTTACTTTACTCACTGTTAATAACGTCATAATTATCAACGACCGATAAGTAAATTCTAAGTAAAGATGAAATTTGTTGAAATTTGCTAGGGTTGGATACATCCTCGCCGGCCTAATGGTAATGGCGTCAACGCGGTATTTCGAACACGCAGGTTCGAATATTGCCCGAGGTGAAGATTTTCCTTGTTTCATGTTATTTATTATTAAGAAATACATTGACTTTTTATTTCACTTCATTACAATTCAGCATTCAATGTAGCTTAGCTTGGTGCAGTTCAGTACGCTCCTGCTCCAAAGCATCAGTCGTCCCTATTTAAACTAGAGTGGTCTTTTGATAGCCGACAGGCAATGCACTGCCTTTGATTATTTGATGGTAGGCAAAAACGAATGCCTCATGTATGATGAAAATAGAAAAATGCAGTGTAGGTACCATCAATTCATTAGGAAGATGATGCAGTGGCATGTGCTTGAGGCGTTACGATTTCTAAAGTCAAGGTTGATGATGCGTGACCAAAAATTGACAACATCTCGAGCATCGTGCTAAGGAAGGCAAATTGAGTATTGCATCTGATATCCCATCGTTTTTGTCAGTTATTCATATTTCTTGTGCGAGTGGATGTAGAGAGCCTGTGTTGCGGCCTTGTGTATATCATCTGCGTAAAAGAAACTCATATTTTCCCAAAAATAACATTATTTTGACAAAAATATCTAAAACCCATAACCGAGTGTGCCAAGTGACCCATATTTACGGAGCAGTATAGAAGAAAACCATCTGATGAAATTGAAAAAGGGGGTGATAATGAGGAAACTTCGTAAATACAAGGCATATAGTAAGAAGTTAATGTCAATGGCCTTTGTGGCATGACTATAGGGTGAAGCAATGGATGTTAGCATGAGTGTTCACATATTCAGCGTCAAAGCTCATACATGTCCCCAAGTTAGGGTGTTTTAGACCTTCGTCAACGTCAACAATGCTGGCCCCGTGCGGATTAGTCAACTACACCATACACCTTTGAATTTCATCGCAGATGTATGCAGGTTGCCTTACGATACTTTTTTTACCGCAGACGCGTCAGATAAATGTACATATGAAAGTCGAAAAAGGAAAAACGCATTAATAAATGGCGGTCTTACCCCGGATCTCCCGATAGGAAGGCAAGTGCAGAGTCCACAGCGCCACCGACGCGACGCTCAGAACCTCAGAGTCTTTTTACATGCGCTTTAAACTTATGAAAAGATAAGTCGGTAATATTTTGTGGAACTTTGTTGAAAAAATTTATTTATTTCCCCGTAGTACCAAATTTATTTTAGTATATAAATCAAACATTACAAAACCAAACGTTTTTATTTCTTTTCGTTGCTTCGATAGTGAGCTAGTAGAGTGAAATATCGATATGTTGTTCTTTATTTTCGGTTCTGAGTTACTGAGTTGTAAGAGTGAAAGAAAGAGCCGCCGCTCAATAGCGAGCTATGAGCGAATACAAAATAATATTTCTGTTTCTCTAGCGATGCGCTGAGCAATTTGAGCGTCTGAGCGAAGAAAATCTTTGCACGGTAAATAGCCTTTTTTACTATTTTCTTTTAAGTGAGAAATATTTCTTATGGCCAGTGCCCTTAAGAGCACCCGCTCCGTTCACTTGTGGCTTTCAGCGAACCTAAGCCCTACATCCTTAAACAGCAAACTATCCAAATGTATCGGCAACTTGGCCTATTCAGATGCGGCAGATAGTATCTCCAACGGGCGTCCTTTCGAAACATGCGTACGCGCAGTGCCATTGGGTAAAGATCGGAATGTGCTATTGGCCGCGGAAGACAAGCCGGTGATATGTTTATGTTGGGATAGGCGATGTGTCGGATGCTATCGCTGATGTACTCGCGGCCTTTGTGGAGCCGAAACCTCGGTGAATTATTGTACGCAAAACCTGGCATCGCTAGAACGCCTTGTCCGATTGTGGGGAGTGGAGATTCAGACTTTGGAGACAGATTGATGGTTTCTGGCGACTTGACAATTGTGCCGAACGCAGATTGTGCTGGCATGGGGTCGTTTGAACGCAAATATCGGTTCTAGTTGCTAGTGTCAGTAGCATCATAATAATACACACTACAAACACTAGAGCTGCTTAACCTTCTAATATAGAAAAAATCTCGTGTGACAGTGTTTGTACAGATTTTTATGATTTTTTTTTGTGTGTATTTGGTAGGTCTGAGAATAGGCTATTTTTTCCTCAAGTTTTATATCTCCAGAATGTTTGGGACAATTATTATGGCGAAACGTAGTTGGCGGGCACAGCTTGTATTTATAATATAATAACTACCTTAATAATGAGGTTATTACATTATTAATATGAAGTGTCGACCGCATTATTGTTGTTTTTATGAAATCATTTTTCTCGTTTGTTTGCTTACAAGTTTATTAGGTACCTTTGGTCTTTTCTTAGTGAAAGTGAAAGACATACTTTGAAAATGAATTCTGATGGGGATAATAAAATAATTACAAAGACCTGCCCCCTAACCATGATCGCCCAAAACAATATGAAAACCGCACTGAGAGCGGAATGGCGCTATACGCAGCAAGAGCGGTGTCTCTGTTTAAATATTGTTTTAACCTTGCTATAAGTGGTCATAGTATGGCCCCTGGCCTCATTCTTCCTAAATTTTTATTTTTATATGTATACAAATTGCTTACGGCCTATTTTTGGAACTACCAAATATACACAAAATTTTTCATAAAAATCTGTCAAGCCCTTTCGGAGGAGTTCGACAACAAACACTGCGACACGAAATTTTTATATATTAGAAGATGTAGCCAACTTTCCGTCCCAGTGGGACAATCTATTTTATATCCCATCTCAGTGTTTTTACTGACTTTATTTTACATGGTGGCGGAACGCAATAAATATTAACTTACAGGCGTAAGGACAAGAACATGTGTAATCAGACACAACTTAAGACGTACGTATTTACATACCAAGTTAGTACACTTAGATAGTGGCCATTAAGTTAAACGCTAGAAACAAAACATTCACATTCAACGGCATTACGTTTTTATTTGTAACGAATTTCAGATGCGAAATTGAAATGAATGGCTTCTTACACCATTTTAATTTCTTTAGCCAGCCCTGTAGGAAATATATTATTTTTAGTTGGAGTCCAAGTTGCGAGATATCGCTTTTTAGTTTCTGTGCGAATGACAAAATTTAAATACACAATAAAAATAATGTACTTGATGCAAACTCTACGTTCTATTCTATATGCAGGCAGGCATGTTAGTCTGTCTGTCTGGTTAGTTTGGTTTTAACTGGACTTCTGAGTCTGTTTGTTGCCATAACACAAGGGGTAATATTGTGTTTTAACTTTCAAACCAGAGCAAGCGAATTGAGGCTGTGTGATTGACGAATCCATACGATCCAATCATCTTTTCCATCCATCTTTTGTCGCAATTTCAAGAGAATTTAGACTTTTTGTTGTGTATAAATAGAAACACTGTTAAAAAAGCAACTGAAAATCACCGACCGGAAATATCCGGAAATTCATAGAACATTCAAAGCTACCAATAAATTAATATCTCTTTCGTGATAATATATCAAGTAGATGATATGAGTGTAACTATTTCGTATACGAAAGATAGAATACACATGCTTCTGTATTTTTCTGAAAGATGGTGATTTCAAATGTGAATTTTAACAATACACATTTAAAATATAAGGGAATATGGAGAATACAGAAGCATCTGTATCTTAAGACACATCGTGACTTAATAGTGAATTTTAACACCACGTTGCTATTTTTGACCATTAGTTTAAAGGTGATATTTGCGCTCAAGTGAAAGTTGTTTTGTTTATTATCTAGGACTACGTTCGGTTTAAATACTAAAGCTTCAAAGCTGAAACTGAAAAGGGGGTCAATATGTATAGGGAATTATATAACTCGAAAAGACAAATCATACTTACTCATCACAAAAATGATATTACAATTCTACGATAGTTTTCTTTTTCGATGTTGCGTATTATGGTTTAGCTTGGGCTACTGAAGCGCACTGCGTGCCTTATGGCAACGGGTGCTACTCGATCAACTCCAGCTATAGCCCTAAATGCACTTCTCAGCCTTCCACCTCTCCACCTCTTTATTGAGAAAGTGATGAAGGCTGGCATCTACAGGACTAACGCTGGCATAAAACACTGGAAATCTCAAACAATGAGGTCTTTGCACCAAAAAGTGTTTGAATGTCCACTACTCGCAATGACATCAGATGTCTTGCTTCCAGAATTCAGCTTCCACAAGAATTTTTCTGTAGAACTGACTAAAAGGGAGGACTGGGCTCAACGCTCTAATAGTGATCCCTCAGATGTTGGAAGCCTGGTGTAGTTCACCGATGGCTCCAAAATGGGCCCTAACGTAGGATGTGGCATATATGCTGCCAAGCCCAAGGTTAGCAAAAGCGTAAACCTTGGCAAATATTCCACTATTTTCTAGGCGGAAGTTTATGCCATAATTGAATGTGTACAAGCCAACCGCCAGCGAAACTACGTTAACCAAAATATAGTAATTTACTCGGACAGTCAGGCAGCTTTACTAGCACTAAACGGCAACGTTATAAAATCGAAGCTAGTAAAAGACTGTGTGGAAAAACTAAATGACCTGGGACAACGAAACAAGATCACCCTCAAATGGGTACCGGGTCATTCTGGAATCATTGGTAATGAAAAAGCCGATGAGCTAGAAAGGTCTGGGGCCCAAGGACTACAATTTGCCCCAGAGCCTTTCTGTGGTATCTCAAAGAACCAGGCTATGCAATACTTAAAAACCCACCTCCTGCAAGAGGCAAAAGCGGACTGGCAAAGAACGCCTGGGTTAACACATTCAAAAGCACTAATCGAACCATACTCTCGTAAGCGCACTGACGAGCTGCTGAAGCTCAACAGGGGCAACCTGAGCGTGATGATTAGGGCTCTGACTGGACACTGCAAGCTGAACAGGCATCTGTTCAATATGAGACTAAAAGATACTGATGCTTGCAGATTCTGTGAACAGGCGCGTGAAACACCAATGCACCTCCTGTGCTTTTGTGAACCCCTTATTCACAAGAGAAACCGACAACTGGGGAGACACATTCTCGACCCAGACGATATAAAAACAATCCAAGCTGGGAATATCTTATCATTCCTGGACAGTGCCCAGCTAAAGGAGGAATTAATGGAATAATAATAATAAGGCTACTAAAATGGCAACCACAGCCTACTTGTCTTTTGATAAGCAGAAGGTACGCATAGATTATTAAAAAATTTAAAAGTAATTTATCTTATATTAGTTACAATATACAACAGAAGTATTTAATTGTTACCTATAGGACCACTTTGCCAACCCTTAGCTGCTTTTTAAAATGTAAACAATATCATTTGTATACTATTTGTATTCAATAAAGTTTTCTTTCTTTACATATGTACTTAAAATACTTTCCTATACTGAAAGTAGGACATAAACAGCAAAAAATTCCGCAGTTTTTTTTTCAAAATATTATTTTAAACGACTAGTTTTCCGCTCGCGCCTTTGCCCGCGTTTCTTTGTTTTCTCGTGGGAATTTTTTTCCCCTAGGAAAATTACCCTACGTCCTTCCTCTGGTCTCGAACTAACCCTATACCAACTTTCATCAAAATCGGTTGCGTAGTTTTGAAGCCTATTCAATACAAACAAACAATCAAATCTTTCCTCGTTATAATATTGGTATAGATAACTTCGACAATCGTAACTCGCTACCGCTCAAAACTTAAACTAAGGCGATAATTGGACTAGATCATGTTGACAAGTAAATTGCTAAATTGTAACCGTCAGCGTGCCTATCTTGATTTATATCTCGCCACCTTAATTATCAATTATCCACCTTAACGCGACAACCTTAGAGCCGGTTTTACCCCAGCCGGTGACCAATCACAAAAGTTATTCGAAAGAAAACTGTAACTGTGGCTATGAAGTTGATATATTTTCTGAGGTTTTAGCTCGGCATTTGCGATATTCGAAATTGGTAGCAATAGTGGGACTTAGGGGGCTATAAATAAATCATTCGGACGGTGAGTTTCCTATTTTCCCGGTGTTTACCGTGGGAAATTAAATGTATAAATCTTATGATTAAGACAGGTCGGAGTCGGCCGAGTAAGGGATACTTGTACACAATTAACCTAATGGGCCGACCAGGTGATGGCTTTCTTTTACGATTCTTAAGACCTGTAAACTTATAATTAACTGTTCGATGGGATTTTCCAAAAGCAAAGATCTAAATTAGGGCTATTTAATTTGATGTTACGATATTTAGAATATCAGAGGGGTAATTGCACTATTGACAACTCCTTGAGGGTTATAGGAACGTCGGTGGCGCTGTGGACTTGGCACTGTTCGACGATCAATTCTAATCGGGAGATCCGGGGTTCGATTCTCCCATTTATCAATGTGTTTATCGAATTTCATATTTACATTTCTCTGACGCTCCTAGGGCGAAGGAAAACATCGTAAGCTAACCTACATACATCTGAGAAGAAATTCAATGTGAAGTCGACCAATCCGCACTGGGCCAGCGTGGTTAACTAAGGCCTAATCGCCCTAACATAACTAGTTAGGGTAGGCTCCATCCCCTCGGTGGGGACGTATATGAGCTGTGATGATGATTACATTAACCAAATTGTTATATATTTATGTATGTTAGTTTGTATATTTTCGCCTTAGTCGCTTGATGATAAATAAATAGTGCGACTACCCCTCAGTGGTACTATCTGGTTATGCTGTTATACAAAATAAAGATTAGTTAAATGATTTTATTAAATTTTTTATGTGGTGTTTTTTTATATCGCTCAAATTTTTTCGTCCATCAAATACACAAAAACACCATACACAAAAACATGAGATCTTAAATTTAATTTCACTAATAGTTCAGGATTGGTCTATGCGTTAAAATCTTCGAAATTAAATCTGTGTGGTAGTGGTTCGATTCTGGTGTAGAGCGTAATTTTTTTCATAAATTAGTTTTTTATTTATATTTTGTTTTTTTTTTGTTTATTTTATTATTCTTTTATTAGTTTTAGTTTTTTATAATTAGTTTTATTTATAATTTTCTTTTCAGAAGAAAAAGATTTAAGTTTAGTTTAAAGACGCGATTGTAATACCCTTAATCGAATAATTTTCCGACATTTTTCAGTTACTATGATACGAAAAAGTTTCACTTTGTGCAATATTAGGCTGAGTTATGGCGACTTACGGTAAAAGATAGCTGATAGGCTCGTCAACGCACTAAAATCCGTAGCCAGCAGATATATGACACACGAGAGTCCACAGGTCACAGGTAAATTGTATCTCCAGTACGCAGAGAGATCTCAAACTTGATGACTTTTGAGAAGTTGTCGGATTCGAATAGGCTTGTTACGCCTTCCATCACGCAGATGGCGCTAGCGTAGCGCTCAGCATTACCATCGTCCCAAGACAATGGTTGCTTCCAGATTGAAAACGAATAATCGTCCCACCCAGACATGATTAGTATTTACCATCCAATTATGTTGTTGCATGTAAATAAAACTAATAAAAATACTGTTCCAGTATGGAACACACTTGTATCGTGGTTTCATAAAAGCACACAATGATTGTACCAAATTTTAAGCGACTATATCAAGTGTTCTTATTTTTTGTACTATATCAAGTGTTCTTATTTTTTAAGACTTTCAATGCCATCATTGCTTGGTACCGACTTCAGTATAAAACTGTGATGTTGTATGTATTCTTATATTGTTTATGATTTTTTTTTGAAGTTGGTTATATTTTCTTGTAATTTTTTTTTCAATCTTTTTAGTTAAGTTATACATGCGTATAAGAATTTGAGCCAATGCAAACACCAAAATAACTTCAAATAAAACATTTTTCGCTCTAAACAGTTTTGAAAGAAGTCTGCACTTACCTATTTCTGCAGCAAAGCAGCAGTGCTTGTTCTTTTTTTTTTATTGCAGAAAGTTGGCAAACAAGCAAACTGCCCACCTGATGGTAAGTGGTAACAGTCGCCTATAATACATGTAGCTCATGTGAGATTCGCAGCAAAACTGCAACCCCCACAAGAACCACAGTGTACGTTACTAACATGTGACTTAAGATGTAAAGTCACGGTACCCAGTAAATTCAATGCCATATCTTACCCTTCAAACCGGAACACAGCAATGCAAGCACTGCTGCTTTGCGGCAGAAATAGGTAAGACGGAGGTACCCAAGCACACGACCTGGTACAAAGTCTCCCTTCGGTAAACTAATGATTCTAATGATTCTACGCCGGCTCAGAAAACGCGAGAGCCTTTGAACGTTGAAGGGGTAATTTTTGAATCCTCATTTAAATTATTCATCACAATAAAGTATTACACATGCCAATTAATGATGTAATTTGATTGACATACTTTTGAAATACTTTCATTTATAATGCTGTGCTTTGAGTTTTGATATAGCTACCTACTCAGGTGCGCCAAGGGAACGTCTTCGTATCAAATGGAGTACTTTATATCAATTATCTCACTCATGTCTGATAGTTAATTTGTCTCAGTGATATATTGTCTTGTATTTAATTACTTATACGCAAGACCCACGAAAGGAATCTTATAAGTTCTTATTATTACGTAGCATTATAATGTTTATTTTATTAATGTGGTCAGTGGTTACACAATTTTTGATTCTTGCGCCATTACAACACGCAGGATATAAGTGAATTATGGTAATTATTATTTATAAGAATAAGACCAGGTGGATGATTTTGTAACTCATCGGCAATCGGCTATCGTATAGATTTGCGAATTCTGTTTGACTAAAACTGATTTTTAATATATTTAACATTCTGTAACGTCGTCGTTTGAGTGATCTTGGTATATTTGTTGAATAAATCAACCAATACTTGTAGTTAATGAACACAATTTCGCTTTTATTGATTAAGTCGCCAGTTTGAAAACTATTGCCGATTAATCGATGAGTTACAAGATCACCGCCCAGATTAATTCGACTTATTTGTTTTTAAAAACTTATTTATTAAGGTTTGAGGATTATTCTTAAGGCGAAATAATGTGCCTGGGAAAATGCAAACATCCCATTTTGGTCCCATTCAAACTGGTTTTGTCTGTCAATTAATAGTAGTTTATGCAATAGTCACATAATAGGGGGTCTTAAAACACTAGTGTGTGTTTAAAATTCGAGGCTTGCCGAGAATTTTAATAGTACCACACGAGTGTTTTAAGACCTAATTATGTGCAATTTCATACACTACTTTATCTACACTCATGCAATCAGTGGTTACCTAAATTAAATAAAAGACACAAAATTAAAACAAAATCAAATCATTTATTCTAATAATTATTTGCATTTTGAACAGTGCAATTGTGAAACTAATACAGAAATCTAAAACTACATACATTTATATTATTTATTATTTTAAGTAAAATTAAACTTTTCTTTAACCAATAACAGCAACATAATTTATAAAAAATTCAGAGAAATGGCGCCAACACCAACATTCTAGCGCGCATGCGCTGTTGCACGCGCCGCCATAGACAATGTACTGGCACAAAAGAAAATTGTGATAAAACCTCCTTCGTCAGGCTTCGTCAATCGAACTGTATTTTATTGGAATGCGAGTTACATTAAAGTGTTGGTTTTGTATGGCGAACCTGTATTATAATGTAATTTGTAAAAGGCCAAGGGCTTTAAGTTATGCCTTTAAAATATTAGTGTTGAGTTCTTAATATTAGAATTAGAACATGAGTGTAAATAAAATATTTTAAAAGCGGAAGTCTTTGGCGGACGAGTCTGTGGGATCAGCTAGTAATTTATAATGTTAAAAAGGTATTTTTAAACCATACACATAAAAAAACAAAGTATGATTTTTATACAGCTGAAGGAAGGAAGGTAAACCCAAATATCTCAAAAAGGAGAAGTTCCCATCTATAGACACACGCACGCCGCACAGCCGTAACCGCTGACGGTAGAAACGTGAAATTTGGACAGTTTGCTTAATTCAAAATGCGGACGCACACTAAGAAGGTATTTTAAAAAATTGTAACCCTGAAGGGGTGCAATAGGGGCTGCAAGTTTGTAACAAGAAAACTGTCTATAACTGTTTTCGCCTCCTTAGAAAACAGTTTATTCTATAATGTCAGAGACGGAGTAAGAATTTGAAGACGACTTCTTTGACTTACCAAAAAATGTATTTTACGGAATTATAAATTAGAAAAATAAATTAAATGTAAAAAAAGTTTTTAAAAACAAGCTTTTATTTAAATGCACTAAAAATAAACTTTTACACTAAAACTTTTACTTATAAATGTCATTTCACAGTTGACACAATTTATATGACATAAAAGCTTGTCGCAAGATTTACTTTTGTAGATAAACAAGTTAATTTAATAATTTGATATGAATAATTTTATCCATTAGAATTTTTAAACGAAGTAAATACGAGTAGGTACTTAAAAGTACTCTTTTAAGTAACTACACAAAATAAATCTCGCGACAAGCTTTTATGTCATATAAGTTGTGTCAAATGTGAAATGACGTTATAAGTAAAAGTTTTAGTGTAAAAGTTTATTTTTTCTTTTTAGCGCACTTAAAAAAAGGTTGTTTTTAAAAAGGTTTTTTACATTTAATTTATTTTTTACTTTTTAGTTATCACTGGACACGTTTCTCAGTCTGTTCATCTCATTCAACGCATCATTGTTGCAATGTCGTTTGCCGGTTAACTTGGAACAGTCTAGCTCTTCAATAAGAAGACCTTCTAATGATTTTACCCTACTGAAGGCCACGTATGCTTGACCAGCAGCGAAGAGGTTAGAGCCTATTTCAAGTTATTCTTAGGAAGACCTTTTATTTGTTACCCATATTGTAGGAGTGCATTAAAAATAATTGAACTGCCATCTTGGGAATGCCGCCATCTTGGATTTACAATGAGGTCACACAGTTAACCATGCATTTTCATCCAAACTGTATGTGTATACCAAATATCAGCTCAATCGGTTAAAGATATCTACTTCAAAATTGATTTTCAAGCTTTAGAAGTCCGCCATATTGGATTATTTAGTGACGTCACATAATTTTTCGAGTTACTCTTAGCATGACCTTTCATTTGATACCCATATTGCAGGAGTGCATTAAAAATAATTGGTCCGCCATCTTGGGTATGCCGCCATCTTGGATTTAGAATGAAGTCACACAATCAACCATGCATTGTCATACAGACGTGTATACAAAATTTCAGCTCAAACGGTTAAAGATATCTACTTCAAAATTGAGTTGCAAGATTTCACCCGAACATACTTAGATTAATTATATGTATACTTACATCTTTCATTGCAAGTTAAATAAAAGCTTGTAAAAATAATTGAAATTGCGTTATATTTTTGACTCTCCGAATACCCCTGAGCTAGTTGGAGTCATCGAAGCTCTACGGTGACAAGTTTTTTTGGATTTTTTAAATTTGCAACGATTTTAATAAAACTTGAGATTCATGCTCTTCGAAAAATTTTATTGAACACATGTTTCATGGTTTATTGGAATTCACCCCCTTAGGATACAAAATAGGGGTTGAAAATTTCTATGGAAAATATTTAAAGTCTGCTCCAATTTCTATAAAATTTATTATTCGAGCTCCTAAATATGAATAACAGTTTTCTATATAATAGGCTACAAAATTATTTTACGGGAAAAAATTCGCACGGAAAAAAAATAAAAATGCGGGCGAAGCCGCGAGCGGAAAGCTAGTCTATGTATATAAATAAAAATGAAACAGCGAAATGTATGTACGCGCATAACTTCCGAACGACTGATCCCAATTGGATAATTCTTTTTTGTGATCGTTATTCTCAGGACAAGGTATGTATAAAAAAATATATACAGATTGTTTTAAAATTTCAGAATATGAAAAGTGAGTGGGTGAATGAGACAGAAGATTGTGAGATTTTTCTTCAATATATTGTCAAAACATTGACAGATTGAGGTTCAGTTGTTCAGTCAGTATGGCGGTTCGCCGGGTGAGCTAGTTTGATATTAAGCATCAGTTTGATATCTTTACGCGTTCCCGAGAAAACCTTGACAGACAGACGGACAATAAAGTGATAGGATCACACAAGGGTTCCATTTTTACCCTTAGAGGTACGGACTCCTAAAAACTATAAAATATTTGTGACTCTATCAAGCAGGGGTGATTTACAGCTGAAATTGATTTCGCAAAAACAGAAAAAAGTATTTATAAAATAATAGGATAAGACGTGAGACGAGGTGTGCACAGACAATGTAACAATAAGTGACCAATATAATTATCATCAGTATATTATCACTATTATCAATTGATATTTAACGATTATTATCAGTGAATTTCATGGCAATTTTGTTGCACCAAGAAAACATGCGTTTATATCACTCTCTTTTTCCTCAATCCTCCACAATAAATATCCGCTACGGAAATTCCATTTCGGTGATAAAATTTTAGAACGAACAAAGGTCTTTCTGTTTGGAAATAAAGTCTACAGTTAAGTGAACAAGTAAAGCACAGGCCGATATAATTGCTGAGGTCGATACTGATGTAGACGATGCTGTATCCGATAGTGGTAAGGTTGAAATTGGAGTGGACGATGCGAATGAAAATGTGCCAGCAAAGGCTTGGCTAGTGAAAGTAAGCTCATCTCCACAGCTCGAGATAACCTTTGCGTATAACCTGTCGTTGTTATGGCATTGTAAGCGATACACCTATTAATACCTAATCGCTATAAAGATATAATATATGGCGGAGTTGATCGAGAAATATGAGTTCTAGTTGTCGGCGATGGTGGAGATTTCGCTTATAGGGTTAATTTTAATAGCTCGGGTCAGCGTCGTCGTCGCAAAATAAACAATGGAGTGTTTGACTTAATTATTATCTTAAGTGTTCGTGGCGATGCGAATGTGATATTATTGTTCGCTGAAGGCCATTTGAAATATTATAATAATGGTTATTTAGATTATAATAATAGCGTGTACGTGTGTTATTTAAGAGTTTCGCGATTGTGTTTATTTGAACGCAAATGTTATGATGGTCGGCTTGGATGTGTAACCTAAGTGCATAGTCACTGTTGTTGTTGATAGAATTAATCAGTTTATAAATATTTTTATCAACTAATTGTAAAATCTTAATTAGGAACTCAAAACTAGTATTACAATGATGTGTTTTAAACACGTTCGTTAATCATAATCATTTTGTAGATTGATTTTGCTAGGGAAACTTTCGTGTAAAGTATCTTTTTGTCATTATGATTTTGTCGTCGATTGTACAAAATTTTTTGGTATAACACTAGATTCGAATTTGCAGTGGGATCCACATATTGCGACCTTGGCAAACAGAATTTGTGATATTTTTGGCTTTGTGATAATGACGTTTGGGCCATTATAGTTAAGTTTTGACCTTTGAATCAACATCACAGACAAAATATCCTTTGCTTTTGCGATGCTTTCGAAATTTTCAATTTAAAAATAATAATCGTCTTTTCCAATCAATAAAATTATAGACTTATGTAATACATATACATATATACTGGAAAAAAATAATGCAACCGACGTTCGACGCTCCGACACTCATGTGGTGAAGGAAAACAACGTGAGGCAACCTGCATACATCTGCGAAGAGATACAACTATGTACATCCATGTGAAGTCTACCAGTCTGCACGTCAGCGTGGTTGACTTAGGCCTAAGCACCCTTACTTATGGTAGGCTCTAGCCCCTCGGCGGTTAAGTACTTAACACATTTAACCACAGCTTGTATATATGTCATATATTATGAGCTGTGGTGAAATGCGTTGAGTAGGTACTTAACAGCCTCTGTATTCTAGTGGTTGCACCAGATTTTAATCTGCAGATCCGAGACTTGATTCCCCATTGAGGCTTTTTGCTTGGTTTGATTAGTGCTAATCTTTATTTATTAAGCACTTTTAAAATAAAATGCAGTCACAAACATAACTTAAATTCGTTTACCAATTTTCATTACATACGCGTCCACAATTAACTAAAAAAAAACAACAATGAAAAACTCGCACGCAAACCGGAATAGGTTTCGACAACGCGCCTCCACCAAAAGCAGTCGAACGCCAAATTCAATCACGTACATCGTAAATAACAAATTTATCGCGAACACCACGGTTTCACATTCCCCGCCGCTAATGAGCCTGTCAGGAGTGAGGGGGTAATTAAAAACACTTTTTCACTCGGCCAATTGTCGAATGCCACGCTCTTGTAATGTGTCGACCAGTACAGCGGGCTCATGTGCCAACGCCTGTCTCGAACCAACGTCTTCAACTTGAAATATAGTTTCAAGCTATTGGTAGAGCAGGGTTCTTCAAACTTTGAAGCCTTAGAGCCATAATATTTACTTCAGTATGTTCCAAGGGCCAAAACAGTTTTATTTTTTCTGCCCTTGACTATATTTCTAGACTAGTCGCAGATTGCGTGACCTAAGCAGTCATACGCTTTTATGCATTTCAATTAATTACTTAAGCTATCGCGGGCCGTATTGATGACACTGGCAGGCCGGATTTGGCCCGCGGGCCGTAGTTTGGAGACCCCGGGTGTAGAGTCAACTTTTTTTCATTCCTACTTGTATTTGCAGACATCTTGAGCAATAATCCAGGATATACTTATGCACATAATATGGTAAATAATTATGTTTCCTTTAAATTAGAATGTATTCCTTTGTTTTGATGTTACTAAGTACCCGTAAAAGCCTATGTTGAGTAAAGATTTTTTAATTGACTAAGAACTGCTTTTTTGTGGGTTCCGAACCTCAAAATGCAAAAAAGGGACCCCTTATAAAATCATTATGTTGTTCGTTTTTCTGTCAAGAGCCTTTCTATGGGAACGCGTAGAGATTTGAAGCGATCAACATTTTTATTCAGAAAATAAAACCGACTTCGAAAACACCAAAAATTCATCAATAATATAATAATTCGTACAATATCACATTTTTATATTGAAGTTGGTGCTAAGCTTTCCAGGTGATTATTTCTTGGCATCGATATCAATATAAAAATGTGATATAGTGTATATTCTTATATTAATTATGACTTTTTTGTGTTTTTGACGTCGTTTTTATTTCTTGTATTTTTTGTAAATTAAATACATGCTTTTTAGTAGAATTTGACCAAAGACAAATACCAGAATAAATTAAAACGTCTTTCGCTCTAAAGAATAATTATTCCTAAACTTCTAACCTATGTACCTTCCATCATCATAACAGCTCATATACATCCCCACCGAGGGGCTCTAGCCTACCGTAAGTTAGGGTGTTTAGGCCTTAGGAGAAGACGGGCATTCGCTCAAGCAATGCCTGTCTGATGACCATGCCGTGAAGCCTGCGTGCACGGTCGGCTCCCGTGCACGCCGCCGTAAGGCTTCTTCGTCTGGGGATTGTCCTGGTGGTCTCGGACAATCCCCCCTTGGCGATAGGTATTAAATGTACATATGAAATTGTACATATGAAATTCGAAAACGAAAAACACATTGGCACATGGCGGTCTCGAACCCCGGACCTCCCGATTGGAAGGCAAGTGCCGAGACCACAGCGCCACCGACGCTGTTTCCATCATCAGCTCATAACTTTGTGACTATGGGACCACCTAAGGCGTATACTCCTTCGATTACAAAAGTATTCAAAATCAGTCCATAAACGGAGGAGTAATCGGGAAACACACAAAAAATAATAATAGATACAGTCGAAGATGGAACTTGCTCCTTTTTTGAAGTTGATTACAAAGATATTATTATGGCCGTTTATGTCACATAATATGTGACATAAAGGCCATAATAATATCTTTGTATTTTCGCAAATTTTGCGATTTCACAAGAATATTTAAAACCTATTAGGGTATTTCTCGTTGAGTTAGAAATTTGCCGAGAAGCAAGGTCTTTTAGCGCGTGTTAAGGAAAAAAATCTAAAAACCGTAAATATGCACATAATTTGGAACTTATATACTAAGTTACGATTGTAAGGAACCATTGGTAACTAATAACTCGAACTTGGCTAGTTTTTTATTTTACTGCGTACTTCTGATTTCTTTTAGTTTTACTAGTAATCTACGCATCTTTGGGTTACGGATAATTAAAATTTTATGTAATTACTAACTGATATTTCAGTTTTGTCCTAAAAGTTTTTCTTTTTGGAGGCTTCCCCCCCTCCTTCCTGAGCAAGGGGGCGCAGGAGGCGCACCCCCCACTCATGCTAGTGTATGAGTAAACGCCAGATAACTACCTAAAAGGCTTGGGTAGTACTAGTTTTACCCGGATAATCACAACTTTTCTAGATCTTCTAGCATTACCCATAGGTAACATAAATAATCCAATCAACTACACACAAACAAGTATAAGTTTTTTTACAAGATATTATTCACGTAAACGAACTGAATTGCTGCACGGACTAGTAAGAACTAAATCAACATGAAGATGAAGCAACAGGTTGCTACCGCATGCCCCCAACGTTTTCGCAGCCCCTGCGCGCCCTTTTTAAAATATTGTTACATTCACTTAGCGTAAGGTGTAATTATTAATAACTATTTTTTTTATACCACTAGGGTGACAAACAAGCATAAGGTTCACCTGATGGTAAGCGGTTACCGTAGCCTATGGATCGCTTGCGCGTTGCCGGTAAAAGTGAATAATTACTTTTGCAGTCAATTTTGGTAATTATTAATACGTACCGGTAATTATTAATAATTTCCAATTTATCACATTAGCCGACACATAGAATTCAGACTAGCTATCCCATATGTTCACGCTCGAGGAAGAGCGAGTGGCGGCACTGCATTCTAGTCTGTGCAATGACAGCTTTTTTGGCGGCCGGCCGCATGTGATATGTCAGTTGAGTCGAGTCGAAATGTCATGACATGCTTAGAGGTTATGGCAGGCCGGAATAAAATATAATATACAATATTCAAGCAAATAGTGATTTGCGCGGCGCACCTAATATCGGGGTGCGAAAGCCCGCTTTGTGTTGTGCGAAATCGCGTGTGTGAGTCGTGGTGGCCTATTAGGCATTTGTAGTGCTCCGGTCTCCACCGGTGGATCCACTGCAGATCTTCAGGAGCCGCGACTTCCTTCGAGCTAGCTCAGGAAGTCCACCGGCTACGGAGGAGACGGACGGAGACAATAGGACTCGGGGTAAGCCACAATCCTTTCTATGAGCTGTTAGTAATCAGCAATCAACCCAAAATTCCTTATTCGGTGAAACGCCGACGTGGTGGAGTCTACTTGGGGCACCACCATCTCTTGGTAGCAGAGCGTGGTTCTTAGATTTGAGCATTTGATTAGTATTGTACAATTAATATTGTAATCTTGTTGGTTGTCCAAACGGGCAATACATATTAATTGGTTTTGATTGCTGATTTTAAACCGACTACCAGCTCATTTGTGGACCGATCTCCTTAACTAATTGTCATTGTATATGAAAAATTGAGGTTAAATGTCTTTTGTTGTTCTAGTTAAGTTCTAGCATTTACCTATATTTAAATTTTGGTTTGTTTTTTCATATCTTTGTTTTGCCCTTGACTATTTTGTTTGTTAAGTTGTAAACTTATACTTGAATTTAATTTGTGTAAAAGATTTTGCTGCTAAATGACTTTGCTGTTGTTGTAATACACTATATTGCTGTGTTAAGTTTTAGCATTTACATTTGATTTTGTTTTGTTTGCCTTTGAATATTGTGTTTGTTAAGTTATTGACTTAATGCTTGAATTTAATTTGTTTGAAAAATTCTGTTGTTAAATGCCTTTGTTGTTCTAGTTAAGTTCTAGCATTTACACTTGATTTTGGTTTGTTTATATATTTTGTTCTGCCTTTGAAGTTCCTCCCGATCTGTTTTATTGTCTGCGGTTGTCGGTCTGTTTGTCTGTGTATTATTATAGAGTATCTTAATTTTGGTGCAAAATGGTCCCGCCAGTCAGCCCGCTTAGTGGTGCCCGCGCGGGTGCACAAAAGATTTTGAGATGGTTTGCTAGTGCCGTCGCTTTGGTAGACCGACCAGACCGAGAACAGGCCTTGTTAATTCGGCATGAGGGAGTACCGGCTCGCTTGAAGGAATTGGAGCAGCTTTTCGTTGCTCATCAACAATATCTGCTCGACCACCCAGCCGAGGGTGCCGCTGAGTTGCGGGCAGTCGACCAATTTAATGCCGATTATGATCAGTGTTTTGAACAGGCGGATGTGATTATAAACAAGGCTCAGGCAATCCTATCCGTCCGGAGGGGTGAGTCGTGCACGCCCGGGGAGGTCAAGCCTACCCCGGCCGGCTTGCTGGGCAGACTGCCCACTTTAGACATCCCAACCTTTGATGGGAACTTGGCTTCTTGGATGGGGTTCATTAACCTCTTTGATAGCCTGGTTCACTCGAGGGACGACCTGTTCCCTAGCCAGAAATTGGCCTATTTGCTCTCTGCCTTACGGGGAGAGGCTGGTGTACTTGTCCAGCATCTACCTGTCAATGATGACAGTTATGATATTGCAAGGGCGTTGTTGACCGCCCGGTATCAGAATGTTCGCTTGCTAGCGGACACACATGTGGCTGCCATTTTAGGGCTGCCACGAGTATCGCGGGTCTCCTCATTGAGGAAGGAGATTTTGAACCCGCTGCTAAGCGCTATTAACGCGCTCAAACGCCTTGATCTACCGGTGGACCAGTGGTCCTTTATTTTGCTCCACCTCATCCTCGATAAGCTTCCCATGGAGATGAAGGGGCGCTTTGAACAAAGGTATGGGGGCAATAGTGCCTCGTACCTCCCCCCCTTCTCGGATCTCCTCAGATTTTTGGAGGATGAGTGTCGGATGACCGACCACTTGGATCTGGTTCCTATACCGGGACCGAGTACAGGCCGCTTTGAGGCGACCCGGGCAGCGCCACGGAGAGAGCGCCGCCCGCACAAGCAGTATACTGCAGTGCGGCAGAACTCTCCACACGGGGAGAGACCGAGGCCTTGCAAGTGTTGCAAGCGGGATGGCCATCGTTTGCCGGCCTGTCCCAAATTTGTTGGCCTACGCACCGAGGGGCGTAGGAATATGGCCAAGCAGCGGAATTGGTGCTACCGCTGCCTGGGGGCCCATATGGCCTCGGCTTGCCCCCACCCACGAGATTGTCACTGTTGTGGAGGGGCCCATCACCCCCTTTTGTGCTTCAACAATAGAGACACTCGTGAGGTGGTGAGAGAGAGGGACTCGCGCACGGGCGGGGGCCCTCGTAGGTCACCCACATCTCCGAGGAGATCGGAGGGGCGTGCCACCCCTCCGCGGAGAGTGGAGAGGCGCCCCCCCTCCCGTGAGAGGATTGGGCGCCCCACCCCCCCTACGGGCGGGGGGGATCGACGCGCCGCTTATGAGGCGCCACCGCGGGATTGGGCCGCGGTTATTAGGGAGCCACGTCGGGAGACAATACGCTTCTCTCCCCCTCTGATGGAGAGACCCCGGTTGTCACGGGCTCCCCCAACTTTCGCCCATCATGGGCACCGCCCGGCCCCCCGATGCAGCTTTGGTCGGGGTGTGTACGTGCCGGATTGGGACCCGCTCGAGCGCCTTGAGCGCCCTATTCCTCCGCCGCGCACGCATTTTTCTTCGGACCCCCCTTCCCCCCCGTTGCGGGGAATGCGGGAGGATTTTCACTAAACCAACTGTCGGCTGCAACCCCCCCACAGGAGCAGGTGCTGTTACCAACAGCCTCCGTACAGGTGTGGGGCCCGAGGGGCACCTTTGTTTTAGTTCGCGCCCTTTTGGATACGGGAGCTCAGGGTTGCATTGCCTCCAGCTGGCTGGTCCGGCAGTTGAGTTTGAACACATCTCCATACCTTGAATCGGTACGAGGAATCGGAGACCTGCGGATCCCGGATCCGATCGGTCAGGTTTTGTTCTCCTTCTCCCCCCACTTCTCTTCAGCGCCCAAAATTGGCGCTACCGCGATTGTTTATGAGAAGGTTGTTGGTCAGCTTCCGCAACAGCACGTTTCGCGCGCTGTCGTTGATGCGACATCAGGATTGACCTTGGCTGACCCTTCCTTCCACCGAACCGGTCCGATTCACTTATTGCTCGGTGCCGATGTTCTAGGCCGCGTGTATTGTGGGAAGAGGAGAGAGTTACAGAAGGGTGGGCTGGTAGCCTTATCTACATCGCTTGGGTTTGTAGTGATGGGACCAGTTAGGCATAACCCACCATCTCCATCGGTGGACAGTTACATAACTGTTAGCTCCACCTTATCGGATGTCCTGCAACGGTTTTGGGAGGTGGAAGAGCCACCTACCGTGAAGCGAGTGAACCCCTTAGACGAGGAGTGTGAGTTGTTCTACCAGAACAATACAGGTCGCCTTCACTCGGGACGGCTGATCACTCGTTTGCCCTTTTTGTCAGTTCGCCCCTCACTTGGCAGCTCCCGGCCGTTGGCCGAGAAGCGGCTGCTGTCCATGGAGCGTCGTATGAGTAGGAACTCCGACCTCAAACAGAAGTATGTCGACTTCATGCGAGAATATGAGCAACTGGGGCACATGTCGGTCTCGCGACTGGACTGGCGAAACGAGGAACATAATTTTCTTCCTCACCACGCGGTTTTGAAACCTTCCACTGGGAAGATACGCGTTGTTTTTGATGGGTCAGCTCCTACGTCTACCGGAGTTTCGCTGAATCAATGTCTGCATGCTGGACCGAAGTTGCACCACGAGGTGGGCGATGTATTGACCAACTTCCGTCGCCATGCCGTCGTCTTTGTGACCGATATCCGGATGATGTTTCGGCAGACTGTGATTCACCCGGACGATAGACGATATCAGCTCATATTATGGAGGGAGGATCCCAGGGATCCCATGCTGGTCTACGAGCTGAACACCAATACATACGGTTTGCGTTCGAGCCCCTTTGTGGCAATTCGCTCACTTGTGGAACTCGCTGAACGTGAACGATTACGATACCCTCGCGCATCCTTGGTTCTCAAGGAGGATGCATTTGTTGATGATATTTGTACGGGCTCCTCTAGTGTCGAGGAAGCCTTGATTTTGCGAGATGAACTAATTGCTCTTCTCGGGGCTGGTGGTTATGAACTGAGGAAGTGGATGTCCAACTCACCTCAGCTTTTGTGTGACTTGCCAGACGACCACCAGCAGGAGCCTCATATTTTTGAGAATGCCAACACTCCAGATTTACTGTCTGTTTTGGGAGTGCAATACAGACCTGTCCAGGACACGTTCACCTATCGATTGGAGCTGCCAAGCCCCAAGGTCTGGACGAAACGGTTGGTTTTGTCTACAGTAGCTCTTACCTTTGACCCAAATGGCTGGATTAGTCCCGTAGTGTTTTGGATGAAGTGCTTCCTACAGGAACTTTGGTCAGCCGAAGTGTCGTGGGATGAGCCCCTCTCGGGCCGTTTGCTGCGAGATTGGGAGTCCTTCATGTTGTCTCTCCCCGACATTAACCGTGTTAGTATCCCTAGACATATACTGCCTAAGGGACGGTTTACGGCCAGCCTTCATGGCTTTTGTGACGCGTCTGAGAGTGGATACGCAGCCGTCGTATATATCCGGACGGTCGATGATAGAGGAGCTGTTGGGCTCCACTTGCTAATTGCTAAGAGTAAGGTTGCTCCACTTCGGACTCGATTAACGATTCCGAAGTTAGAATTGTCTGGAGCTACTCTTCTGGTTCGTTTGATGAACCACGTTGTTGACACCCTGGGACGTAGTGTGGACTTTGAGTCGCTCTTTGCTTGGTCCGACAGTCAGGTTGTCCTGTGTTGGATTAAGAACTCCGTCCACTCCCTGGAAGTATTTGTGGCCAATCGGGTATCCCAAATACAGGCCTCGAAGGCCACGTTGATTTGGCGCCACGTGCCAGGTGAAATAAACCCTGCTGACTGTGCATCACGTGGCAGCGAAGCCCCTCAGCTTATTGACCACACTCTGTGGTGGGGTCCCGAATGGTTGTTACAGCCGTCCTGGCCTTCCACACCAGCTGTGGTGAAGGTACCAAATCCGGGCTTGCGTGTTCACGCTGTCGAGACTATGGCGGCTCCAGAGCGGGAATTTTTATTAGACCGCTACAGTTCTCTGGACAAGTTGCTCGGCGTGACCGCTTGGATAAGAAGATTTATACGAAATTGTCGCCGGCCTCAGGACAAAGATTTGTGTCCGGTCCTCTCACCGCAGGAGCGCCAAGATGCTCTTCTGCATTGGGTGCGTATGACCCAGTCTAGAGCATTTGAACCGGAACTTAAGATTTTCCGTACCGGGACGTCCAAATTGAAGGGACCCTTGGTGCGTTTGACTCCCTTTCTGGATGATAAAGGATTGTTGCGTGTAGGAGGCCGATTGAGGCACGCTAACTTGCCTTATAGATCACGTCATCCCCTGTTGCTCCCCAAGGACGGACCATTGGTGCGATTGTTGATCATTGATCGCCATGTGAAGAATGCTCATGCCGGATGTAATGCATTGACCGCGCTCCTCCAACGGGAGTTTTGGATTTTGTCAGCGCGAAGAATAATCCGATCTGTTATCTTTCGATGTCTGCCCTGCTATCGTTTACGCCCCGAGACGATGCAGCCCCAAATGGGTGATTTGCCTGCTGATCGTGTGAATGAATCGATGACCTTCTTAGGAGTTGGAACTGATTTCGCGGGACCATTCACTATAAAAACGTCGCGACTCCGTAATGCTAAGACTGAAAAGGCTTACTTGTGTGTGTTTGTTTGTTTGGCCACTAAAGCCGTTCATTTGGAGGTGGTGAGTGCGCTCACCATGGACGCTTTCTTAGCAGCGTTAGGCAGATTTGTCTCCCGCCGGGGACTGCCTTCTCTAATTCGGTCCGATTGTGGGACGAACTTCAAGGGCACTGATAGACATATAAGAGAAGTTTGTGAATTTTTAGATAAAAATAATATTGAGATCGGATCCACACTCTCCCGTAGGGGGGTAACATGGCGATACTCCCCGCCGTCTTGCCCTCACTGGGGAGGGATTTTTGAATCTGTTGTAAAGGCCGCCAAGACTCACCTTCGCCGCGTTATTGGGGAGACTATTCTCACGTTTGAGGAACTCGCGACGGTGTTTCATAAGATTGAGGCGGTTCTCAACTCGCGTCCGTTATGTCCGTTGTCTACCGACGCGAACGATTTGCAGGCCCTCACGCCGGGCCATTTCTTGATAGGCAGACCACTTAACGCCCTGCCCGAGTATCCTTATAGAGATGTCAATCCAGGACGCCTTTCGCGGTTTGAGTTGCTCCAGCAGCTTACCCAGAGCTTCTGGCGCCGCTGGCACCTTGAATATTTACACATTTTGCAACAGCGCGTTAAGTGGTCAGATAAGACAAACCCACCGAGGGTTGGAGACCTCGTGTTAGTGAAGGACCCAAACCTGCCACCCTTACGTTGGCGTCGCGGACGCATTGTCCAACTTACTCTAGGGTCTGATGGTGTGCCCAGGTTTGCCGAGGTCCTAGTTGGGGATTCTGTTTTGAAGCGCGCGGTCGCTACTCTTTCTCGCCTCCCCTTAGACTGATTTGGCGGACAGTCCGGGACTGTCCGGAGCGGGGGGATGTTCACGCTCGAGGAAGAGCGAGTGGCGGCACTGCATTCTAGTCTGTGCAGTGACAGCTTTTTTGGCGGCCGGCCGCATGTGATATGTCAGTTGAGTCGAGTTGAAATGTCATGACATGCTTAGAGGTTATGGCAGGCCGGAATAAAATATAATATACAATATTCAAGCAAATAGTGATTTGCGCGGCGCACCTAATATCGGGGTGCGAAAGCCCGCTTTGTGTTGTGCGAAATCGCGTGTGTGAGTCGTGGTGGCCTATTAGGCATTTGTAGTGCTCCGGTCTCCACCGGTGGATCCACTGCAGATCTTCAGGAGCCGCGACTTCCTTCGAGCTAGCTCAGGAAGTCCACCGGCTACGGAGGAGACGGACGGAGACAATAGGACTCGGGGTAAGCCACAATCCTTTCTATGAGCTGTTAGTAATCAGCAATCAACCCAAAATTCCTTATTCGGTGAAACGCCGACGTGGTGGAGTCTACTTGGGGCACCACCACCATAGCTATCCCGGCAGATATTTTGTCAAAAGCTATTGTAATACTTAGTTCAAAATAGTTCAAAATCGGCCCATAAACGGAGGAGTAATCGGTAAACATACAAAATCATGGTAAGGCCGCTGTGGTCGGTCGTCCTTTCGACCGAACTGTCTCACGACATCCACGCGAATAGAGTGGCGACACATGTATTCTAAGTCCTTTAATGCACGGACATTAAGAAAACTGTTGATAAATGTATTTCTCGAAACAAAGTTAGTAGACAACTGAAAACGCTCTAAGTTTCTCCAGTCTTAGTCTTTAATAAGTCCTTAGTCTTTTAGTAAGTTTTAGTCGTTTTAAGTAACCAGTTATCAAACAGTCAGTTATCAATATGGCTAAAGGGAACCCTAAGCCGCAAATATTCAAATTCAAAAACGATGTACGAAAAATAATTTGTAGTAGGCACAAGCTTACATAAAGTAAATTAATCTTGAAAGCGAGCCAATACTTCAGCGCTCACTTTCAGTATCATACATCATTTGCCGTCTCGAGAAACTTTATTGTTGCATTCGATTTATGAATGGCCCTAAAAAGGAATACTATATCAATAACTTAAGGCGAGTTTACTTCTTAAAGCCATGCATCGGAGATGGGAATATCTTTTTTATGTTTTATGTAGCCCAAGTTTTTTATTCAACTGAATTATGTACTGCGAAGTAAATTATTTATGACTGATCTCACCTAAATTTTAAACAGAGGTGTATAAAGTCCAAACTTTTTTCGCCTTTATTTCGGATGAGTTACATAAAATTAAATTAAATTAAATGAAATTTTTTAATATACTCGTATTTAAAAAAATAAAATAATTTATTAGATCTTTTCGATTACCTTATATGCTTCTTTTCGATTAGATCAATTTTATCACTTTTCTTGCAATTTAACACTGACTTGCGTAGTCACTTCATAACAAATTTTGATATTAGAACACTTTATTTTATGAATATTTTTACAGAATATTCCCAACTAGCTGTGCCCGCGACATCGTTCGCATGGATGTCCGAAAATAACAATATCGTGATGTTATATAGCCTAAAGCCGTCCTCGATAAATGGACTATCCAACACAAAAAGACTTTTTCAATTCGAACCTGTAGTTCCTGAGATTAGCGCGTTCAAACAAACAAACTCTTTAGCTTTATAATATTAGTAAGTATAGATTAAGGTACACACTTATTCCGAATAGCATGACACTTAATTTTTTTTTTTTGGAAATCTATTTACTCCTTAGATGTTATCTACAGCATCGCACATCGGCACGTCACTTATTCTAGGCATACGTAATCAATTCAAACTTTGTATAATTTATGGTTTATTGTTTATTGATTATAAGAATAACAATAAAATAGAATAACAACAAAATAAAATAACAACCACAATAAATACATACTCTTTTCACAGGTTTCCTTTTCTTAAAATTGATATTATAAAAAAAACTAAAATCACTTTATGCACTCACAAGGATTTTAGTGAGTAATAATAATAAAAAGTGTTCATATGAAATGTAGAATAGGCCTTAGTTTTTATAGCCCTTTCCTTTCTCCTTACATATTGATTAACATTATTTATTAAAACAAAAGCAGAATAATTTTGCGCAAAATTAACTTAGCGATTCGATCTCAGACTTAACAATTTTCAATTGGAATTTTATGCAATTGAACTCACTAGGCGCCTTAAATCGAAAAAGGCGCGGGAACAGTTAGCTCTGAATGCGCATTTATCTCTCGGTCTTTCGGAAACTTACGTCCAAAGTGGTGCCATAAAATTGCAGCCGAAAACGCTGTTACGGAACGCCTGTTGAGATAAAAAGTCACCATTATCTATCACTACACAGGCATACGCCAAGCTCTGGGTAAAATGGTTAATTAACAAAATTCTCTTTGTCCAAGACACATAAAATTTTACGAGAATCAAGATCTCCAGCGTGCCGCCCGCGCGGTGGACAGACCTAGATTTCATGGAAGCGACTTTGGGTAGCATAATTATTTTGTATTTCATTTATTCCGGTGAGTCTCTATACTGAAATATACTGTCATTAAGCTTAGTATAATGTTGGTGTATGCCTGTTGTCAGTGATGACGTATACGGAACTGAGATGTGGTTGCTTACAATGTGTTTCTTAACAAGGCTCAAAGTTACTCAAAAGATTATAAATGAAATGGCTCAGGGTTCGCTATACGGTTTCTTGGGGGATGTCCAATACCTAATCACCGAAAACTGACTTTTGGCTGGAACGACGACGAAATTATGTATGT
This sequence comes from Schoenobius gigantellus, assembly GCA_963935595.1. Classification (NCBI taxonomy): domain Eukaryota; kingdom Metazoa; phylum Arthropoda; class Insecta; order Lepidoptera; family Crambidae; genus Schoenobius; species Schoenobius gigantellus. The sequence goes on along the minus strand of OZ012555.1, from coordinate 3,167,499 downwards.
AACCAAAATTTATAATAGTTTTGCTGTATAATAAATCCATAGTGCATGATTTAATTGACACACCGATAATATTTAAATGGGTTGTAAAATAAGTTGAATAAGATAAGGTAATTAAAGCTTCAAAGGTAAGGTAAAAAGGTAATTACAGCTTTTGTATTTGTGACCATAAATCTTATGAAAAACGAAACAGTTTTTGAGGAATCCATTGGGAGATATATCTTGCCACTTAATTAAATGTAGAATGTATGTAACAATAGAAAGTATTTTACATTTTATGACGTTTGTAGCGTCCTGCCTGTCGTTCCTATACTATATGTATTATAAGCTAGATTTTAAGTTTGTTTGTAATATTTGTTTTCGGCCTATAACTCCGTAAATATTAAGAAAATATGCTTTTTCTCATTAGCATGCTCTGTATAATTTTATTACGCTTTATTCTATACAGTTTATTATTCGTATTTATTATTTTCATATTTTTATCTATTTTCATACTATGTTTAATATATTATTTTTATGTATGCGGACTACGTAAGTTCTATCCTCCAAAATTGCACTGACTGTCATATAATTCTACACATTACGGCTTACTATCCTCACCTTCAAAAACGATAAATAGAAAGAGTAAGCTTATTTTCTTCTTCAAAATTCTAGTACTTTTTCTACTTCGTTTTCTTCATTTTTTTTAGCTGTAATATAAAATAAGTATGCACGCTGATTCTGGAGTTCAGTCGTCGAGTTAGCTCGTACACTACGCACTGTAGTGCAGGCCGTTCCCGGGCCATTGGCATTGACCCAGGACTCAAGAAGGCTCCGCGTAAATCTCTCTAAACTTAAACTTCCTGCTGCTGCCTAATCGTTTTCCTAAAGCCTCAATCTTCGGTCGCCGTGGAAGAAGCTCTCATTCTTGCATCACAGTTTTATTTCATCCTGCGGAAGAAGCCACTGCCGATTTGCCTCTACGGGTCTCTTCTGATTATCGTCTCCGAGTGCTGAAGAGCATCACAACTGCGGGCCTGGTGTGACTGTGTTGTCGCCGTGCGCTGAAGCGACGCTGCTACTGTCATCTTCAGCTGCGTTCCTGTTTTCCCGCCATAGTTCACGTTCTCTCTAAGTCCGTACCGATCCTACCACCGGTGGTTACGTCGTGAGTTGGTTACGTCCCTTTTCCCCTTTTCCTCATTTTCCCTGCAACGTCGTGTGTGCATCGAATGAGGCTCTAAAATTTAATTGTAAATAAATGTAAATATTTTGTACCATAATATTTTTATCTTTTTTAGTATAGTGTTTCCCTATTTCTCTCTCCCGATTTATCTGCTGCGTTACAGCTTCTCCATCTCAGAGAAGTTGTAACGTCCTTATCCAAGTGGCAGTGCAACAAACATAGATAGACAAGAATAGCGTTTTGTGCCAGTTTGACTATTTAATTGTTATCCTCGGTTGTCTCTTCCAGCAAGCATCATTCGCGATCCCGAAAACGGACGGTCACGCAAAAAAATTGGAGCAGGGCGAGTATGGAAAGGACTCATAAAATTTAATAAGTTTCCCTTCAGAAAGCACTTACGTGAGCGGAGTGTGTATGGGCCCATCTTGTTTTTGTGTGCGCATGCGCATGCTTAATAACCGCCGGTGTAAAATGGCGGATTGTCTCAGTGCGGGAGCGTCGTAAATCATCTGCCCCGGTATAGTTTTTGAGATGTCCGCTTAATTTTCGGTAGTCACGAAAGGATGCGTTGGAAAGTTCACCGTATTAATCGGTGTTCATCATTCGTTTCTCTTTGCTTATACCTTTTTGTGGAGTATAAAAGTCATTCGAAAGGGCGATAGAGCCAATGAAGTCCGCATCCAATTGGTCGGGGAGTATAAAGACTTCAGAACAAATCTTTTAACTTCTCGTTTCGGCGTGTACAGGAGTGTTTACCCTGCATACTGTGATAAATTTGGAGGAAGAGGGCCATTATTATGGCCCCGAGTATGTCGTAAGCACCGACTAAGAGAATTTACCGCACTCATATCTCTGAAGAGATTTCAACGATAACGATATTAGCAAAATAAAATGATCGCACTTAATACACGACATCTCACAATGTTATAAAAATATATGTATGTATTCGTTTCCCCTTGACATCCTTTCGCTATGGGTATAATCTATGCAAAAAAAAAGAAGCGCTATTCTCTCTCTGACTAAAAAGCGGACCCGCGCGAAGATGAAAATTGTGACCGGCCGGTGAAATTGTAAAATAAATATCGGAATAAACACATTGGAAGGGCTTCAAGATCATCGGGGGTGAGTTTAGTATCATTATATCTATTTTTAAAGTTTATCTCTAAAATAATAATAATAATAATATACTTTATTGCACACACATTACAACATAAGTAGTCGGAAACACAGACATACACGAGAAGGTACAACTGGCGGCCTTATTGCTAGTAAGCAATCTCTTCCAGGCAACCATCAAAAGATAAAAATTAGAGACAGTACATGAAGTTAAGGGTAGTGCAAAAAAAAACTTAAAATCTAGGTTTAAATAAAAAAAAATATTGAACTTAATATACAAAAACCAAAAAATACATAATATACAACAACGAACAATGAAAACACTAAGAATCTAGTGATAGATAGTGGCTCCGTACCAAGTTCTTAAAAATATTCAAGGAACTGGCCCCTCTTATGCATTCCGTGAGGCTGTTCCATAGAAGGTCAGTATGGACAGTGAAGGAATAAGAATAGTAATCTGTAGTGTGACCAGGTATGTCAAGAATTAATGTATTCTTGGAACGTAAGCTGCGATCAAAAGGTGAAACGATCTTTAAGATATTCAGGACTTCAGGATATCAGGATTAAATAATATTGTGTATAGAAGAGAAAGGATGTGGAGATCTCTACGCCTGCGAATGGGAAGCCATTTAAACTTGGAGCGGTATTCAGAGACATGATCGTATTAGTGAAGATTAAATACGAATCTGATACAGACGTTTTATAGTCGCTCCAGTTTATTAAGTAGTTCTTCAGATAGGTCAACGTAGCTAACATCAGCATAATCTATTATAGATAGAAGCAGTGATTGTGCTAAAACTATATATAACAAAAATAACGCAACCGACGCCATATTATGAACGATAGTGTTTTGTTTTTTTCTGCTCATTAACCAGCGCAACAACTAATATTGAAAACAAACACGCATCATTCTCACGCATTACCGTTGGATACAGTACGTATAATTTAAACGAAATGAATGCAAATGAGTATTTGGCAATTTTGGCTACAGCCCCTGGCGGCCAAAGTAATAATTAAAAACGGTAACGAATCTCGAAAGAACAAAATCTACGGGAATGATTTCATATCACGAATCATTCTCATGCATTGCCGTTCGATACAGAACATAATAATATAACCTAGGAATAGCGCGTGTTTCGATCTTCTATGAAGTTATTCTACTGTATATACTACTAGCTTTCCGTTCGCGGCTTCGCCCGCATTATTATTGTTTTTCTGTGGGAATTTTATATTTTCCCGTAGGAAAAATAATGTTGTAGCCTATTTAAGCCCAGATAATAAATTTCATAGAAATTGGAGCAGATTTAAAATATTTTCCATAAAAACTTTCAACCCCTACTTTGCACCCTAAGGGGGTGAATTCCAATAAACCACGAAACACGTGTTCGATTAAATATTTTTAAGAGCATGCATTTCAAGTTTTATCAAAATCGTTGCTAATTTAAAGATTTTTCCATACAAACTTGCAACCCCTATTTTATCCCTTTAGGGTAATTTTTTTTAGATGGGAACATCTCCTTTTATATATGTGTGTCCCCGGATAAGGTGCACAAACGAAAATGGGTGAAACTAAACAACAATTTATCGATAAAAAAAGATATTTTTTTTTTATTAAATTGTATTTAATATTGATTTTTTATTTTTTTATTCTTTTTTTAAGACCTTTTGTGTTTGTAAAATTGTAACATTGTAACCACTGCGTGAATTTTGTTCAAATAAAAACAATAATGATGCCAAAAGATTAACACTGTATGGTGAATAAAAAAAAGTACATAAAAGCAGTCAATAGGGAGAAAAACATTTTTTTTCACAAATTTTGAACATAAAAGTGTTAAATTTTGAGTAAATGTTTATTTTTTACCAAATAATGCCCCCTATAACAATTTCTTATTATTACCTCTTATTAATTCAGATCTTATAACCTTTTCAACAAAAAAAAATCAACATTCTGTGTCTAATACATGCTTAGCTACGAGGCTTTAATTGAGGGGCCTGCTAACGCGCCGTCCCCTGGCGCCCGCGCCGCTGCCTTTTTGTCAACCGCTGATGTAGCTTTTCTTAAATTGGAATTTAGTTAAGCTAAGCTTTTTCAGTGTTAATGAAATTGATTAAAACAAATCACAATAAGTGCATCAGAGAGTGCAACACCTCAATGAAGATTTTGATAGGCAGCCAAGGTGCGTCATGTTCTTTTGGATTTTAAGAAAAATAAGGGACATCATCATCATTATCATTTTCCCCAAAAGATTTTGTGGACAGACGAGGCTACTTTCACACGAGCCGGCATAAGCCGGCACCAATGGCGTCACGAAAACCCGCACCTTAAGAAACCGTCTACATTTCAAGTGCAGTTTTCAATAAATGTGTGGGCGGCGTTAATTGACGACACATTGATTGGGCCGATTATTCTGCTAAAGACATTAAACGGCGAACGTTGTTTGTCCCTTTTAAGAGATGATCTTTATGATATGTTAGAGGATGTGCCGTTGGCAAGAAGAAGACATATGTTTGTCCAAATGGACGGATGCCCTGCTCACTACGCCGCGATTGTGCGAAATTTCCTGAATCAAACCTTTTTTTTTTTTTTTTACAAGAGAGAAAATACAGTCTTTACGGTATTCGACAAGGGAATTGAGCTGACTAGGCCACCCCTTGGATATGCAGGACTCGGGTAGAAGACCCACTACCGGCTAAAAACTCTCTAGATACTTATACCTCCGTGGAGACACAATCGGGATCGGCGTTGGCCATTCCCCGATTGTGCCCCCTGGAGGGTTGCCTGGTGCCAGGGCTTACCTCTACGGAGGGGGTCGACAAGTATCTTGAGAAATTCGACCCCCCCAGACGGCCAAGCTAGGGGTGAAAAGTATCTCTCGGCCGGTGGTCATCCGGCCGAGCCATTTCAACCGCCAGCTTGCTAGGGGAGCTGGCGCGCGTTGAGGAACGCACGCCTCCTCCTCCCCAACCGCCTGCGCCGGAGCGGTGCGGCGAGAGGGTCATCCTCTCGCGCCCGCTCCGCAGCCTCCTTCTGCGAGATAACGTCCTCGCAGAAGGAGGCGACAGCCTCCCACGCCGCCGCGCTGGTCAGCATCTCCCGTGCGACGCTGGCCAGCGCGACGGGCGTACCCCTACCTAGGCCCAGCGCGAGGGCTAATGCATCGCGCTGGGGTCGCCAGGCCGGGCACTCCGAGAGGGTGTGCCCGGCCGTGTCGTCGGGAGCGCCGCAATGGTGACACTGCGGCGTCTGCTCCCTCCGTGCGACATGATGCAGATAATGTCCGAAGCACCCGTGCCCGGTCATCATCTGCACCATCCGGTAGGTGAGGCTGCCTCGCCGGCGCCCAACCCACTCCTCCAACACTGGACGAACGGCCTCGATCGTCCAGTGGCCGGCAGCTGGGTGGGCGAGCGTCTCGGCCCACTGGCGGAGAGCCTCCCTCTGCGCCAGGTGCCTCGCGCGCGCCACCTCCTGCGGGAGGGGCCGCTCCCCCCGACTCCTCGCTGCCACCCGATGTCGGTGCACGGCCGCAAGGACGCGTGCCTCAACATCCCACGGAGGCGAGCCCGCTAGAACGCAGGCCGCCCCGTGAGAGACCGTGCGGTAGGCCCGCACGGCCCGAGTGGCAATGACCCTCTGCGGCCTGCGCAGGAGGGCCATCGTTCGGGGGGCGAGACGCTCCGCCCAAATCGGGGCTCCGTACAGCGCCATCGACTTTATCACCGTCTGATAAAGTCGACGGCACGCTGCGCCCGGTCCCCCCACGTTGGGGAGGACCCGTCCGAGGGCTGCCGCGGCGGCAGACAGCCTTGGGGCGAGGAGCTTGAAATGCTCCTCGAAATCCCATCGGGGGTCCAGCACCAGACCGAGATACTTCATGGAGCTCTCGACCTGGACTTGGACCCCCTCCACTCGGACACGGAGCCCCACCTGGGGTCTGCGTCGACGCGGCGGCCTGAACGTCATGGCCGTCGTCTTCTCGACGGCCACGTCCAGCCCGAGGAGGCGGATGCGCCGGACGACCATCGTAGTGTCCTGAATCAAACCTACCCCAATCGCTAGATAGGTCGAGGAGGACCTGTGGGATGGCCATCACGCTCAGCTACATGACACCACTGGATTACTTTTTATGGGGTGTGATGAAACACCACTACGGTTAATACGGAGGCCGAACTTCACGATCGTATTGTCCAATGTGCGGAAAATATCAAAAATGACCCCGACATGGTCCGCAGGGACGCAACAGATTTCCTTACGTGCAATGATGTGCTTGCAACAGCGTGGTGGCCATTTTGAATTTAATAAAAAGTTTTTTTTTAGATTTTTGACATAAATACTTATTGTGATTTGTTTTTCTTGTTTTAATAAATTTCATTTACACTGAAAAAGCTTAGCTTAAGTTTAAAAATTTCTTAAATGTGTTTAACTAAATTCCAATTTAAGAAAGCATACCTCAGCGGTTGACAAAATGACGGTTAGTAATCGGTTAACCAACAATAACTGTCTCAGAAAGCGATGCTATTGAAGCGTTATTGACACGCCACAAATGTGTTTATGCTAGCAGAATGAGGCCCGTGTTATGAGGTACAAATTGAATTTTGACAAAGTCCCTACTAACATGAATAAGACAACGGGAATTAACGCGATAGAATTACCTTTTTAAATTGTCTGACGTTTACTTTTTTAAAATTGAATTCCCGTTTTCTTATTCATGTTAAGAGGATTGTGAAGTAACCGTGCGCGGCGCGAGTAGGTATTTTCTAAAATGCTACCTGTTTCACACCGCTCTGCCTCCGGTCTGGCGTTTACACCCATTGATTTACTACGTGATACAACATGCGCAAATTTTCACGCACACTAAGGCTCGTATTAATAGCCGCATCTCAAGTAAAAGCTCGATCTTGAGTAGCAGTTCTGACGTTTAATGTATGGCACATCTGTCAAAAATAACAGCTCAAGATCGAACTCGCACTTGAGATGCCACTATTAATACGAGCCTAAGACACAGCAGCGCGCGACTCGGCCACGATACTCGGCGGGGCGGCGGCCGGCGCGAGAGCTCGAGATTATTATTCTATCGTTCGTAATGTTTTGCGTTGCTTATATTTCTGACTCCCTTTCCGCTCGCAACTTCGCCATCGTTACTTTCATTTTTCGTGTGGGAATTTTATGTTTTCACACAGGAAAAATAATTTGATAGCCTATATTACTCAGTGATAATATAGCATTCTATTAGCCAAAGAATTTCTAAAATCGGTCTGGTAGTTTTTTAGTTTATTCATTACAAACAAAAATACAAACGTACTTAATCTTCTTTCATAATATTTTAGTAGATGAGTTTCGGAATACAGAATTTATTTACATTTCATAAATTATTTCTGTATTGAAATTTATTGTGAAGGCACTTACTTGGTATCCCTATACCTTATAGGATTGAGGGTGAGGACTTTTTGTTAGGAAAGTATGTATCCTATATATACCTGTCTAAGGAAAATGCAATTTTTTAAGATGAGTGTTATACTGAATTATTAAAATAACTTGCATTTGAGATGTGAATCTTTTCTGAAAAAAAAAACATTAAACATATAATAATACTTTTACATACAAACTAAATAGGAGCAGGGATACAAAAATAAAAAGTAATAATAAATAATAATAATATTTTTTTGATTGGGCTGGGCAGCTTTTGCAAAACTTGGCTTTGCTTTTAATATGAGCATTAGCATAAAACAGAAAGCGCGGATCTTCAACTAGTGTGTCCTACCAGTGTTTACTTATAGAGCCGAGATATGGATAACAACTAAGGCCATCGTCCACAAACTAGAGGTGGCACAAAGAGCAATGGTAAGAAAATTGGTAGGAGTAACACTCCGGGACACGAAAACGAATAGTTGGCTCCGAAAACGGCGTCAGGTCTCGGACATTACACACCGCGTAGCAAAGCTCAAGTAGCAATGGGCTGGACATATAGCCAGAAAGCCGGACTCGTGGTGCAGAACTATCTTAGAGTGGAGGCCATGGAACCTTAAAAGACCCAACGGGAGACCACAGATGCGGTAGAAGGACGACATCGTCAAGATGATGGGCACGAACTGGATTAGAGTAGCCCAAAATAGAACGGAATGGAGAAAGTTGAAGGAGGCCTATACCGCCATGGTAGAAGAAAAGGCGTAGATGATGAATAATATTTTTTAATAATTATATGATTATTTTTGTTGGTGATGTTCACCTCAATTTCTTTATTAATAAGCCAAACGTGACATCATCTGCAACTAGCTCCATCTCCATCCATCTTTGAAATTAGTCAGCAGCAAAACAGAAGTGATGTGCGTCGGTGGAATCAGGATTAACAGGTTTTCCATAATTGATCCTCAAACCCAAGATTCCTCGAAAAGCCCGGAATACCAAAGGAAAAGGTGGCTAGATGACATTAAAAAAGTAGACTGGACTGACATATCCACAATTAAAAAACGCAGGCGTTTTATTAAGTAAATAACTAGTTATACTAATAGTTTTAGAATTTATTTTTTTTCACCTCCGTGGTCTAGTGGTTGAGGCCACCGGGTATTAATCGGGAGGTCTGGGTTCGATTCCCATCGGAGACAGAAGCTTTTCTGATCGGTTTGGTTAGTGGTAGGGCTTTTAAGCCCACCTGGCTAGCTACCACCGTCTTACCTAGGTTTGTCGCCATAATAACATGTTAATAGCATTGCTGTGTTCCGATATAAGGCCAAGAGCTACCCTGTCGTATGAAAAAAAAATACCTATTAGTAGGATTATATGTAATCAGATGCTTTAAATTATATTGTTAAAATTTAAAAAAACGTCAAAACCGTACGAAGGGTGCCTTCTCCAAATATATGCCTACCCTGCCTACCCTACATATATTATTTACTTTGTCGTTTGTATTTGTTATACATTCGTAGATTCCATAACGCGAGTACAAATAAAATAATATTGAAAATAACGCTACTTGCATATAGTTTGTTACACGTTTTTTAGCTGCTCCAACTTGATTATACGAAAAATAGTTTGTGAGCAACTTAGAATACGATAACGAACATACAATGCAAAACAAATACCTATCACAAGAAACAAAAAACGAATTTCTTTTGTCTGTGTGTCTTTGTGGCACATATCTATTATAAAAAAATAAAAACCAACTTCAAAAACACTGAAAAGTTAAAAATAATTATAAGAATAGGTACAGACAACATCACACTTCTATATTGAAGTCGGTGCCAAACGATGATCTCCTAGAAAGTCTTGAAATTTGTCACCGACTTCAATATATAAGTGTGATGTTGTCTCCTACCTATTCTTATAATTATTTTTAACTTTTCAGTGTTTTTGAAGTCGGTTTTAATACCAGCTCAGGAAGGTCAAAAATTAGGGTTTCCCTCGATTTTCATGGGATCCCATCATCAGATCCTGACTTTGGTGACCTTGAGACCATCCCAGGAGTATGTTCTATCGAATACAAAAAGAATTTTGAAAATCGGTCAACAATTGGCGGAGTAATTGCGTAACATATACACAAAACACGTTGGACACACGTAAAAATTTAATGGTTTTTCTCGATTTTTATGGGATCCCATTATCAGATCCTAACTTTAATGACCATGAGACCACCCTTGGAGTATCCTATCGAATACAAAAAGAATCATCAAAATCGGTTCATAAACGACGAAGTTATCCGCGAACAAACAAAAATAAAAGCGTATATAAGGTCGAATTGAGTAACCTCCTTTTTTCGAAGTCAGTTAACAAACAATTACATACTTACAATTTATTTTCTTATTTGATTTTGGGAATTTACAGTTTGTTAACAGGCTACAGGCTGCTTACCCTTAAATAAGGTTTGTATTGAAATAACATCCTTAAAATAAAACACTAAAATCAATAAACGTATTCGAAAAGACATTTACTTTTTGATGTAGAAGGTATTTGTGTAGACTTGAGTAATACCTTTCAGTATTGATCGATATATCGATATTACTTTCTCCTCCCTAGTCGACAATAACTACGATAACATTATATCACATCACTAGTAGATTATACCCCATTATACCCCTGCCCCCGACCCGTATCGTGCGATAGAGAGAGTTGCAAGAACTGGTCGAAATTGCTTACAATTCCTATTTGAAATATTGTTTCGGGCGATAACTGTTTTACCCCCTCATCATCATCATCATCACAGCTCATATACGTCCCCACCGAGGGTTTCGAGCCTACCCTGTTAGGGCGATTAGGCCTTAGTCAACCACGCTGGCCCAGTGCGGAATGGTCGACTTCACATACACCATTGAATTTCTTCGCAGATGTATGCAGGTTGCCTCACGATGTTTTCCTTCACCGTAGGAGCGTCAAACAAATGTACATATGAAATTCGAAACGAAAAACACAGTGGTACATGGCGGGTCTCGAACCCCGACCTCCCGATTGGAAGGCAAGTGCCGAATCCACAGCGCCACTGACGCTCCCCTAACCCTTTACCCCCTTTACCCCCCTAACCTTTACGAAATTAGACACTTTTGCTCTCATTCGATTCAGTATACCTTAAACTATGTTTGTACGTTTGCTTTTTTCGTAATTCTGTAAAATTTAGTCAAAAAAAGATAAAAATGTTCGAGGTAGTTTTTAAGTCTAAAATATAGATATTTAGATGCTAATAATTTATATTCTGAGCAATATTTCTTCAAAATCAAAACGTACAAACCTAGATCTTCATTATATCTACAACATTTCCAAAAATTATGAAAATTGGACTATGTTTAGTTTGAGAAAAGCGTTATCGCTTTTTGAATGAAAATTTACAGCTTCACAATCCTCTTAATGATGCAACGCGAAAGATTAAAAGTGATAAAGTCCCTACTAAAGGAGCACTGAACCTGAGTTGACAGCGAAGGTACGTCTATTTACCTATTCCTTATTTTTAAAAAAAAACTTCGCCCCACATTAGAATATTTCTCCTGGGTCGTGGATGCAGTTACAAACATATTTTATAATCTCACATGCACATACGCCCAGACCGGAACTTGCTGTAGGCCATACAAAATATTTGTCCCGTACGGGAATCGAACCCGCGACCCGTTGCGCAGTAGGCGATCACTCGACCGTGCTTGCATTGTCAGGTTTGTGAATATTACAGACCGTCCTGACCGTCACAAACCTGCCGTCCCGTCAGGTTTGTGAATATTACAGGAACCACACAAGTACAGTAAGCGCCGCATCAAGCTATATTGTTTGACCTTTGGTCCACTGTTCTATCGCTCGTAATAGGGGCGGTTTTAGTAGTGCAAATTTAAAGCGTGATGTGGCGCTTACTATACAATCAAAGAATTTAAATGTTAGCAGGACGACGAAATTTTTCTCTGTTCCCAATAGTTACATTCTAAGTTACATTGATGTAACTAGATGGACTGTTTTAGTCCTAGTAGTTACATTATTTGGGAGATTATATTTAATGTAACTAATGGGACTTTTTTATTCCAAGTATTTACATTGTTTATCTATACAATACGTCGCATTTTACCAATAAACGAACTACCGATATTTTGACAGATTAACGTGTTCCATTGCTTTAGTTTATTTTTATAATAAGGGAAAATCTAAAAAATTTATAACCTGCTAAAAGTTTTAATAGATAAATAGATTCAAATATATAACGATGAAGGAAACCATCGTTAGGCAACCTGCATACATTTGCGAAGAAATTCAAAGGTGTATGTCAAGTTGACCAATTCGCACTGGGCCAGCGTGGTTGACTAAGGCCTAAACACCCTAACTTAGGGTAGGCTCGAGCCCCACGGTGGGGACTTATATAAGCTGTTATGATGATGATGAGGTCGCTAACCGTCACGGGGGAAGCTGCTTATTAACTAACTTTGTCGTATAAAAAAGTTACTTGTCAGTCTGTCATTACGACCATTCGCAGCCACATTGTCAATGTTGTCTCCAGCGACGCTAATTGCGATTTATTTTCGAACATTTCGCCGGGAAATGTTCACAAATTGCCAGTCGGAGGGCCCTAAATTAGCGCATTATCTCAATCTTAACACTTTATTTGCGCACTCGTAAACTGCGCGGCCATAAAATGCGAGCAAGATATAATTTGCCGCCGATTAAGGCGAAGATTTCTTTTGAATATCGATAGATAAAAATCATTAATTTTAGCCCGGGAAAACATTTCGCGATTCGCAATGATTTCGTCACAATCATTGGTTAGTGATCAGAATGTATTGCAATATGCCTCCGTTGTCTAATTCTGGTCCAGGTTCAATTCCTCATGGGGGCTGAATTTTTTCTGCTTGCTTTGGTTGGTGGGAGGGCTTCAGAGCTTGCATGGCTAGCTATCACCGTCTTAACTAAGTATATCAAGATAATCACAGTGTCGGTATTTTATGTCCATTGTTGTGTTCCAACAAATAGAGGGTTATTACCATCTGTTCTACTATTTGTTCTACCAGTAGAACATATAGGAAAAAATGTCACACTTGTTCTATTGATTTAATATTGTTAGATGGTAGAACAAGAGGGATTTTTTTATATTGAACTTGTTCTACTTTTCGCGTAACATTTAATGGTAGAACACAAAGGAAAATTCAGATAAGATAGACTCAGTTACGGAGGAATCCGGGTGAAGCTTGATTCCATTTTAAGTCTTATCTCCACTGTGATAAGCTAAGAGGTGCTGTTGTGTGTTAAAATTGCAGTTTCAGTGGGATAATATTTTGTGTGATTGTATTACAATTCAAACATATAGCAAAAGAATTCTTATTAGGATAGATTATTTATTTCCAGTTGCTCCTCATCTTTCTACCCTCTACTCTTGCCAGAACCTGGTATGATGACACCAGCATTTTTGTATGAAGGGAGCGCGATTAGGAGAAAGATCCATTGTTTTTCTATTATTTATATTTCCTTTTTTTGTGGTTTTGTTGGCAATACGAGTACAAGTTAATTAATGTTGTGACCATCTCCCCAGTCATTTATTTTGGATTGCGTATCAGAAATCGCCTGCGGAGATAAGGCCACCTATTTTGCTGTTTGCATCCGTATTGTGTCCTAGTATCTTTAAATAGTTATGCAAAATAAAGTGTTTTTGTCTATCTATCTATTGTTTACATGTTTGGACCCGGCTACATTGTACAACGTCGGTGGCGCTGTGGACTCGGCACTTGCCATCCAATAGGGAGGTCCGGGGTTCGAGACCGCCATGTACCAATGTGTTTTTCGTTTTTATTCATAATTATGTATATTATTTCATAATTATGTACATTAATTGTCGGACGCTCCTACGGTGAAGGAAAACATTGTGCTTGAAGGCCTAAACACCCTAACTTAGGAAAGGCTCGAGCCCCTCGGTGGGGACAAATACTTATGAACTATTGTGATGATATTTATTATTATTATTATTATTGTTGTTATTGTACGGGCTTTCGCCTTGTAGGCCTTTTCACCTCGACCTAAAAGATCTATTGTGAATTATAGCACCGTTAGAGTATCTCCTTCAAGCCCAAACCCTCTATGAAATTGAGGATTTTTTGGGTTGGGAGAGTTTGTATTTCATCTGGTCTCATGATGTGTCTTCCCAGATGAAGGCTACGCCGATAAATCAGTGGGCTGCAGTCACACAGAAGGTATTGTGATGATATTGTACAAATAAAAAAAATATGTGAAGACCCGTAGCTTACAAATCTAAACCAAGGCTGTACAATGTCAAGACCCATTCTTTAAAGTCAAGTTCCGGGCTGTTCGATGTAATTATTACTAGTCCTAGAGAGCTATTTTTGAATTACGTATGCGACTTCGAAATCACCGATGTGACTAATAATCACCGATTTTCAATAATTCTTATTTTTGAATATCACTTATGTGACTACCTTAGTCACGGATGTGATTTCATTACGAGTGCCCTCACCCACTCGTAAACAAGTCATACATAACTGTGGAAACGTTATCTGTGTTTTGTTTAGAGAATATATTGACAAGTTTGAAGTTGATGTGTGTTGATTTTGAGTTGGATTTAAAATTTTTAAAATTTGTCAAATAAGTAAATATACACGGTTATTTTTTATCACCCTGGAAAATTTAAGGGACGCTTCACGACATGGTATTAGAATGATTTAAATATAAATAAAAAAAAGTAACTCACTTATTTTTTTTTAATACAAAAAATGCTGCACTAGTTGAGAGCAGCATTTTTAGATATTTTTTTAGTTTTTTTTATACCTATATATTTTTTTTTTATATAATATTGGATGTGTCCTGAAGCGTCCCTAACATTTTCCAGGGTGATAAAAAAATAACCGTGTATAAGTTTAAAATCTTTTAAATTTGTGTCACAAACAAACTTAGACCAGTATTTTGTTATATTTTGGCCTAGTTGCAATGAATTTTTAGCCGTATAATAACCGGTATATATCGAAAACGGCTACATTCTGCGTGGAACCGAATCTTTACGTATGTGTGTACTTTATCTATGTTGGCAGATCTGCGTTCGACTTTCAAAAATAGGATGTTTAGGAATTCGTGACTTCAAAGTCATCGCTGACTATTTAGTCAGCGGTGATTTCTAAATCGCATACGTAATTCAAAAATAGGTCTCCTGACTTGTCAATGCATGGGAGTATTTCGAGACTGACGCTAGCAGCCCCGCTGTGCAACGAATTTCATTCCCAGCTAAGCCACCGCACCATATATTGCACTTGATTCATAATTAAATCTTGATCTATCAATATGCAGTGCAGTTAAAACACTGACATTTGAAGTCTATTTTAAGCGACTTCACAAAAAGTAGGAGGTTCTCAATTCTACTGTATGTTTTCTTTACCTTTAATTCCGACATTTATTAACCGATTTGGAAAATTCTTGATTTGGTTGAGAGGGGTTCCATTGTCACCAAGTCAGCTTTTGGGGATGGAATCCCGGGAAAATAGGCACGTCCAACGTGCTTCATGTTTTTTTCTGAATCTATTCATGTATTTGCGTCTGGTAGTGGTGTCTTGAGCCGAGCTGGTGATAGAAGGATCCTTGACTTTTAGGAGTTAGTATAGGTTAGTTTTTCAAATACAATAGGCACCCTTAGTTGTAATCTTTAAGGACTCTTCGGTTAGCTGATATGAAATTCGCTAAAAATAAAAAATATTTTCCAAAAGAAAGTACAAAATACAAAAAAGTAATATGTATAAGAATATACGCACAACATCACATTTTTTATTTTGCAGTCGGTGCCAAGTTTTAACAGATCATCGACCACCCGCAGCAAATTCAAAATTTTAAAAAATTGTGGTGTATGGTCTATGTGTTTTTGAAGACGGTTTTTATTTTTTGTTGAATATTTTTTATCGAAACATGACTTACCTTTAAAAGGGTTTTAAACGAAAAAGTTTGTTGCTTGAGCTTCCAGTGTTAATAAATGACGTAGAATTCTGCAACTTAAAGTCACTTGTAGACTGACAAACAAACACAAAACCTGTGACGTTACGCGTTAATAAGCGCAATAATTCCTACATCATACATACGTGGGCAATCGGTATGTAAGTAGTGTTAGATTTAGAAACCTAGCGTTGGACTTAGTAGCGTGGCGTTAGACTTAGTAACGTGGTGTTTAGACTTAGTAACGTGGCGTTAGACTTAGTAACGTGGTGTTTAGACTTAGTAACGTGGTGTTTAGACTTAGTAGCGTGGCGTTAGACTTAGTAACGTGGTGTTTAGACTTAGTAACGTGGCGTTAGACTCAGTAACGTGATGTTTAGACTTAGTAACGTGGCGTTAGACTTAGTAACGTGGTGTTTAGACTTAGTAGCGTGGCGTTAGACTTAGTAACGTGGTGTTTAGACTTAGTAACGTGGCGTTAGAAATAGTAACGTGATGTTTAGACTTAGTAACGTGGCGTTAGACTCAGTAACGTGATGTTTAGACTTAGTAACGTGGCGTTAGACTTAGTAACGTGGTGTTTAGACTTAGACACTTTAGCAAGATCAATAGATCTCACTGTTTTTAAGCATGATTATTAACGAGTTCAATGACATCCATTATAAATCAGGCGTTTATACTAATAAAAACGCATGCAGAGTGCTATCATTAAGTTTAACCGTAACCAGAAATACTATTTATTAGAGACGTGATTTAACTAGAGCTTTTGTAAGTTTTTAACCGACTTAGGTATGAATATATGTAAATCTAAAGAGATGTAATAGACACATTACTGTGTGTGCTTGTGCAAATGTGCATGTGTGTGTGAATGGGAGCGATTTTTGAAAAATGTTGAATATTTAGTGAATCTGGTGTCAGTTCAGTAGTCTCTGACAAAAATAACCATCTACCGCCTTAAGTGCGCAAATTTCTGAACGATCGCGGAGTTATACGCAAAAGCATGCGCCCATAAAGCTCTCAATGTCGTAATTTCCGATAAAGAAGTGTAAAAAATTAAACCTAAATGTTCCGACCAAACTTTATCGATGTAAACGTGTTAAATACAACATTTTACATTGTTATTGTTATTTTAGTGTTTTTGTAGAGTATTGGACGTGCCTTAATGATAATGTCGAAAAAGGAATTTTTAAGAAATGCGCAAAATTTAACCTCCTACGTGGGTTAGCCACTGCCACTTAAGGTTTGCAATTCTTTGGACTATGTCGGCGACTCTAGTTCTTCTACGGATCTCTTTATTTCTGATGCGATCGCGTAGAGAAACCCCGAGCATAGGCCTCTCCATTGCCCTTTGAGTGACATTGAGCCTTCTGATGAGACCCATTGTAAACGGCCACGTCTTAGTTCCGTACGTCATCACTGGCAACACGCACGAATTGAAAACTTTCGTCTTAAGACACTGCGGTAGATTGGCCGAGAATATGCTGCGTAGCTTCCCGAACGCTGCCCACTCGAGTTGGATTTGTCGATTTACCTCTTTCTGTCTTTTATAGCAAGATGAAAACAACATTGAAAGAGGCACACAGCTATAGAATAAGTCATCATCATCATAATAGCTCCTATACGTCCCCACCAAAGGGCTCGAGCCTACCCTAAGTTAGGGTGTTTTAGGCCTGCCGAAGGCGGGCATTCGCACAAGCGATGCCCGTCTAGTGACCCTGCCGTGGGGGCTTGCGTGCACGGTTGGCCCCGTGCACGCCGCCGTAAGGCGCTCCGTCTGGGGATTGCCCTGGTGTTCCCGGGTAATCCCCCCTTGGCGATAGCCCGACCACTTGGTCGGGCTTGCCCGGGCGCGTGAGTAGTGGAGTTGCAGCGTGTTACCTAGCGCGCCCAAAAGGGCAGGGAGAACACCGGGGGGTTTTAGTGGGTAGGCCTGGCACGCTGCCAGGAGAGCCCCTCACACGCTCGCCGTCTAGCTAACGGCGGGTACGGTGCGGTTACGCATTTCTCCCCGTGAAAAATAAGGGTGTTTTAGGCCTTAGTCAACCACGCTGGCCCAGTGCGGATTGGTCAACTTCATATTTTCCTTTGAATGTTATTCGCAGATGTATGCAGGTTGAATCACGATATTTTCCTTCACCGTAGAAGCATCAGACAAATGTACATATGAAATTCGAAAACGAAAACCACATTGATACATGGCGGTCTCCAACCCCGGACCTCCCATTTGGAAGGCAAGTACCAAGTCCACAGCAGCGCCACCGAAATAGTACTAAAGTACCGCCGTGACACCGCTCTTGCTGCGTATAGCGCCATCCCGCTCTCAGTGCGGTTTCAATATAGTTTGGGTGATCATGGTAAGGGGGCTGCAGGCTTAATGGCTATACCGCTCACTTGGGTATGCTTTTGTGACTTTTTATACCATTAAGTTGGCAAACAAGCATTCTGCCCATCTGATGGTAAGTAACTATGGTCGCCTATTTAGTACATGTGGTTACGGTTGAGGAGCTTGGTGGCGCATTGGCGCGTGCGATCAGCGAACGATTGCTAAGGTTAAGCAACGTTCGCTGTGGTCAATCCTAGGATGGGTGACTAAAATAAAAAACATCTCAAGCTCCTCCGTGCTTCGGAAGGCACGTTAAACAGTGGGTCCTGCGCCTGATCTCGCCCCGGTCGTGTCGGCTAACCGTCCCATCGGACTAGGCGAGTGAAGGAACAGAGAGTGTACTTGCGTTTGAACAGTCACTTGTGCACTATAATATCTCCTGCGCAGATGGCTAGTCTCTGTGGAATCTCCACAGAGACTAGCCATCTGCGCAGGCCGTCGTGACCGAATATCGGTTAGGAGGACATTAACATAATGTGGTTACTGTAAGACTTGCAAATCTACAACTCCTGGTTGCCAATGTACGTTGCCAACTTGTGACATAAGATGTCAAGTCACAGTACCCAGCAATTTCCCTGTCTTGCCCTTAAACCGGAACACAGCAATGCAAGCTTCCTTTCTCTTCTCCAGTCTATACCAGTCCGTATGCTCCTCACTATCTCAAAACCCGTTTCCTTCTCTACTCCTCAACAATAACCAGACTCCTTCGCTCCTCAAACGACACTAGTACATACTCCCACCTCACTCCTCTGTGTTTTATGAGAACTCCTTTACGGTTAAATCCATTAGATCTTGAAATTCCTTACCTGACAGCATAAGGCGTGCACCATCTCGTGATTCTTTTAAGCGAGCAACAAAAACACATTTTCTGCAGCTACAATATTAGTTTTTTCCTTTCGTTACTAGGTATATGTACGAGTATGTAGAATAATGTATTTTATATATTTTGTAGGCTTATTTAGTTATAAATGTGTATGTATGTATGATTATGTCAGAATTTTATGGTCCCGTCGTTTATGTTTCCAATTAAACTTACTTCCACTGTTAGGTTGCTCGGTGGAGATTACCACTTTGGCCATAAGGCCGCCATTTGTTAATAAGGACCAAATTCAAATTCTTCTTCTTCTTCTTTCAATTATGGTAATGTGTCATCGTTGCCAACAACAATTCTGCCAGACAAGTGACTTAACCGAGCATGTGTTACGCGATATACAACTTTTTATCGTTTAAAATTCAAATTCAAAAATCTTTATTCAACTTAGGCCTTTACAGGCACTTATTGACGTCAAAACAAAGCAAAACATTCTAATTTAAAGGTGTGTATACATCGTGAATATACCTACTCAAGATGTCTGCAAATACAAGTAGCAATGAAAAAAAAAGTTGAATCTACGAGTACACCTGTTCGGATATTGGGAGAGCCTTCTCGAGAAGAACAGGCAAGAAACTCGAAAGGTCAAATTTTTTATCTCCTCTTTTAAATCGCCATTTACAATTTTGGTTTTGTTACAGTCATTGAAAAAAAATACAATCGGTATGCTTACATTACTCTTAAAATGTCAAAAAATAAGTTATAGACTTATACACTAATCATAATACAATAAATTATGTTACCAAACATATTATGATAACTTAGTCTAATTCAAAATCAGTGGCAGTTCTTTTTTGACCAGTTTTAAGAACAATTCTTGTAAACTATTTTTAGCAATAAAGTTGTTCATTCATTCATTGATTCACTGCTGCTTTGCGGCAGAAATAGGTAAGACTCTGGTCCACTGCGAAGAAAGGGAAAACAAACAACCGCTAGTTTCCTTAATCACATTGTCACACGGCATTTACGAGTCTACCAAGAACATCATCATTAATACGGCAATCATAAAACGAAAGAAACTGCTATGCCGCCGAAGACTTAATGAATGTTAATGGTCGCATAAAATCTGCCGTCAGCCGTCAGCGCCACTGCAATAGTTAATTAATTTATAACGAGGATTGGCTGTAAACAATGAGCTTGCGGATTCGCCTTATACGACCGAGATTAGTTGGTTAGCTAGCACGCAATGTATAACGTCACGTGCCCCTGAATTAATTAAATGTACAGTTAGGTGCAACATTGGTAAAGGCTTGTATTTTTTTAATTTTTCTGACTCTGTACTTCTATGTTGTTTGTATTGGCTTAACCTTACATAGAATTCCTAAAAGTGTTACTAATTTATGATATTAGATGTATCACAGTACTCACAGTTCTACTATCCATACTGCAACCTTTTGCAGTACTGACAGTATGAATAATGCCATCCACAATACCTACTCTTCATCGTGTGAGAGCGCAAACTTTTGCACTTCCCATAGTATGAATTGATACCGCATTCTCCAATACTCTTAATCGTAGATGTGGGTAACCTTCTACAGTACTCACAGTATAGCTTGTGCTATCCACAATACTCAAGTGTGCATCCTTTTGCACGTCTAAGGAGTGTAGAGAAAATCACAGGGCTATGCTTATATAGTACTGATAAAAGTGCACTTTGTTTTAATGACAACACCGAATTCAAGTGATTCAAAAACTTTAAAATTGGAGACAGTAAAAAAAAATCGCACATAACTTGTATTCGTGTTTGAATTCAAGATTCACTTCTATTTATAGAAGAGACACTTAATGCACTTAATGAGAGAATTCCCCCAACAAATTGTATACAATATTTTGATGACAATAAATATATTTCTATTTCTAATTATTGAAAATGCGACTCCTACTCCGGGACATATCTTCCAGTCGGATGTCAGTTCGACTGGCTCAACCCCTCCCTTGACCCTAAGGGGCTTCTAGCCTACCAATTAAGACAAATCTTTAATCTCAACTATATTGTGAATTTTAAACATTTCTAACAAAAACTTTTGCTACTGAACCGAAGCGCTATACAATTTGTTCACGAGAGTCTGTTGCTTGTGCTTTCCTAAGCACAATATCGCGCTTACTAGGCTATCACAAAGATCGCCCGCGGGGCACATGCGCCCGCGCACACCCTATTAATTAATTTAAACCTTTTAATTATATGCAACCGCATACCGCAGTAGCCGGCTCCGCGTAAATTATCGAATATATTGTGGCTTGTTTACTCATAATGTCTAAATAGTGAAATTTATTTTTTGTTGGGCAAATGCGATGTTATTTTTGGGTTTAATAAATAACATTGTAATAACAGGTAAATATTCATTTTGCTCTCTTGCACCTCTGCGGTGATGGATTTGGAATTCATATTTTATCTATTTATTTATTCTTCAGTACATTTTTGAACAAAGCGAACTTAATGCCACAGGCATTTTCAGGCAATTGATCTTATGGTGAATCTTAGTCATGAGAGTCGCATGGGAGTAAATGAGATTTCCGCAATCACACGTCTGAGAAGAGATGAAATTATGATTAATTTAATTTATAATTACACATTTATATTTTAAATTTGTATGAATATTCATTTTTTTTTATTTATCCAGCAAAACAGAAATAGATCTAATTTTCATAAAAAAAAATATAACGTAACATTTCTCTATTTTATTTAGCGATTTTGCATTATAAAAATATATATTTTTATGACTATATCAGTTATATTCGGAAAAAATAAATAAACTGTAATATTCATAAAAATATTTATTAAAATTTCAAAGAAAAAAAAATTTATTTTTAAAAATATTACATAATAATAATTAATTTCTCGCATTTACAAACAAAAAATTCAAAAAGCATAATTATTATGATTTGTTAGCTTGAGACTCACTTTCGAAGTTCTTGACTTGTATTGGGAATTAGAAATGTGAAATTTAATATCGAATTTCAACATTTTGTATACGAAGCATAAATTCGATTCCCGGTTTGCCTTGCATATTACCAGGATTTAAGGTCCAGCTATGGAATTGATCTACGTGATCGTGGTAGTGATAGCAAATCAACAACGATTACTTAGACATCGATAGTTGATGTCGATAAAATGGATGAAAGTCGCCCGCAGAGACAGTAAAAAATCAATTATCTTTTGCGCTTTCAGGCACCATGCATCATATATCTTGGGGCCGTTATCGTTTTTCGCAAAAAACTCATTTCACTGACAGCTTAATGATATCAGCGCACGCCTGATTAATCGATTTCACAATTATCGCACGCGCATCGTTATCGAGAAAGTATGCAAATACAATCGCGGCGTCCAATCGATTCATGAAATTGAAATGAAAGATCAAGCTTTAACATATTTGCCAAAATCAAGCTTTGCAATTTATAGAGTAGTCCAGTTTATATTATCATAATTAACAATTTCTACGACGTTAAATTCAAAAAACTTTATTCAACACAGGCGTTTACAGGTACCGAGGAAGGACATAGTTTACTTTAATCCTTTATTTAGGTTCCTATAATTTTCCTAGGAAAATAATAGGAACCTAAATAATTTATTTATCTTTAAATAAAAATGGATAAATTAAACTTAGGAAATTTTGTAAAATAAATGGTTCGAATCTGTGTTATTAATATTTATTATTAATCGATCGATATATTTATATCATCGAATTTTGGAAAACTGGGGCACAAAATAAAATATAACATTTCTACAATTTTCTAGACAATAAACATGCACGTCCAATGGTAAAACTTTTACGTCATTTATCATAGTATTTTCTGATTCACAACTGTTTCAAAATATTGAACAGAGTGAACTTTGGATTTTTTTCCATCGAGTGAAATATTATTTTTCGTGTTTCTGTTTTTAAGAATGTTTAGATACTTAAAACGTTGAACAATATCATACGAGTATATGAAAAAAGAACTGTATATTTTATTTTTGTGGTGGTGCAGTAAAGCAAAATTGTTCGAAAACAGGAGAGCAGCGCCTTATGTTAAGTGCCAGTAATTTCTCTGTCTGACTTACCCTTTAAACCGGAACACAGCAGCAAGCAAGGGATAAATGTCATTCATTTGAGTAACTGTTCCACTCACTCCAACAGGCATTTTATATATTATTTAAAAAAAAAATGTTTGTGTAATATAATATTTGTAATATTGGCAATTTAAGAACGAACTTCCCAATTGAAGGCCAGCAGTGCCGAGTCCACAGCGCCACCGACGCTCCCCCAGTCTCCTCTGGTAAAGAATAAATAACATATAGTCATAAACTTAAAGAGCGTCAGTGGCGCTGTGGCC
This sequence comes from Schoenobius gigantellus, assembly GCA_963935595.1. Classification (NCBI taxonomy): domain Eukaryota; kingdom Metazoa; phylum Arthropoda; class Insecta; order Lepidoptera; family Crambidae; genus Schoenobius; species Schoenobius gigantellus. The sequence continues at coordinate 3,144,275 of OZ012555.1, read as the reverse complement.
TCGGCACTGGACTGTGCTCCGAGTAGAATCGGCAGGCCTGCGATCGATCCCGCTATGTACCAATGTGTTTTTAGTTTCACGAATTTCTCTGGAACGCTGGAACGCGCTGCCTTTAGATAATAAAAAAATGTATCAATAGCTTAAGTTTTAAAAAGAAACTGCGGACATATGTGCAACAGAACTGTATGTCAGAACGTCGCTTATTTGTTGGCTGCATTATTGTTGTAATTTGTTAACGTTGTGGAATAATAATATGTATTGGTTAATTTGTTATAATATTTTTGTGTTATGTTTGAAATATTTTTAAATAATATCGATGTTAAATTGATAATGTTGTTTTTGGTACATCTACCACAGTTGCTCTCTGCACCATCCAAAGGTCGACTGGTAGAAAATTCCACAGGCATTAAGTCCGCCGTTGTACACAATGTACATAAAGCATTAATAAAATAAATAAATATTTACATTTATCTGACGCTCCTACGGTGAAGGAAAACATCGTGAGGAAACCTGCATTCACCTGCGAAGTAATTCAAAGGTGTATGTGAATTCAACCAATCCGCACTGGGCCAGCGTGGTTCGACTAAGGCCTAATCACCCTAACTAGTTAGGGTAGGCTCGTGCCCCTCGGTGGGGACGTGTATATGAGCTGTACCAAATCATACCAGCTGTTACCCGCGACTTTGTTTGTGTGGAATTCAACTATATTGCGTGTTTGGATTTATCATGCGTTCCCCTAGGAACACAGTAAAATTGAATCGACATAGAAAGTATCCTTTCTTCATCTTCGGAGCGTAAGCTACTCGTATCTCTATAACAAATTTCATTGAAATTAGTTTGGCAGTTTACGCGTGCAGACAGACAGAGGTACTTTCGCTTTTATGATATAAGTAAAGACTATGTCTAGGAATAGAAAGCTAAGCAATATAGCCGCTGCCTCAAGATCACTCAATACAATTCTGGATCTTGAAGGCGCAGTCTGCGTGCGCGCAACCAGTCCACAAATTAAATGTTTGCTTTGAAAGCGAGCGCCGTGTCGCAGTCAAAATATTAGCGTGGCCTAAAACTAATAATGTCTACAAAGTCGGAATTGTCTTTTTTATTTGCATTACTTCATTTGTGTGTCTTTGTGTGGTACACTAGCTGTTGTGTGTATGGAATTTAGTTACATGGCAAGTATGGTTATATCATGCGCTCATTCGGCAACTCGTGAAAATTCCGGATGAAAGTACAAGCTATAGATATACGGCCAACGGCGGGTACGGTGCGGTTACGCATTTCCCCCCGAAAAAAAAAAAGTTGTTACCAAGACTAACTTTAGACCAGGTTTGGACAAGGTTTTGTAATAATTTCTGTGATTGTTTTTTTTATTATTGTAAGTGGCCAGTGCCTCCTTCCCGTAGGGCCCACGTAACAAACTCAAATCATAAAAGGAGCTTTTTTGAACCATTTTTTTTGCAGGTGATGCGTAATGAAATGACACAGGTAATTACTATTAACCTAATCAACTTTCCTAGGCCATGAGGTCATTTTTGTGACATTATCACAATTATTCTTATAAAAAGCTTCCTGCTCGTCGCCTCGAACCGTCAATTTGTTATGGACTGCCAAAACCGAATGTCTCCTGTAGTTCCATAAAAAAGACGTAAATTAAAATTAAACGCTCATTTATACGCTTACCTCATCAAAATGCACATATTCCGTGGATTCGCTTGTTTTTAAAAACTGTATATTCAATTAAGGCGCATCCTTGATATTAAAGATAATTTTTGCTAAATTGGACGGTAGGTGTTGACGAAATTTTTCATAGTAGCCAACGAAGGCGAGCTTTTGGGAACAATTTATGGAGAAAAAATCGATTTGAATTGGAAATTGGCAAGAATCAATCGTACGCACCTCGAATTTATGCGCGGAACATGCTTCCATAATTCAATTAACCTATTTAATTGTGTGATGCGGCTGGCTATGCAAATTTGTGTGCAAGAAATTAATCTCGAAGCTGAGGTCGCGTCCCTTGTCCTTTGAGAGTCTCGAAGCTCGATTTTAATTACTAACAGCCATGTTGATATGCACAAAAGATATTAAATACATCGTTTTTTAATTCGTTTACTGTTTCGAATATTTCTAGATGCTTTGCGTGAGGGCTGTATGCGAATGTTGGTATGCTGAAAAGTCTAGAGCCCCAAGTAGCGCAACAAGTTTGCAACGAGATACTTACTATCTATACTAATATTATAAAGTAATACTTACTATCTACACTAATATTATAAAGTAATACTTACTATCTACACTAATATTATACAGCCGAAGAGTTTATTTGATTGTTTGTTTGTTTGGTTGCGCTAATCTCAAGAACTACTGATAGCAATCGAAAAATTATTTTTGTGTTGGATAGTTCATTAATTTATCGACGAAGGCTTTCGGCTATATGACATAGCATCACGCTACGACTAATAGGAGCTGAGTATCAATTAAAATGTTGCAAAAACGGGAAAAAATTATTATGGCGAAGAGGAGGAGTTTGTTTGTTTGTTTGGTTGAACGCTCTTATCTCTGGCTAATTATTTTTGTATTGGATAGTTTATTTATCGAGGAAGGCTTAAGGCTATGTTATAACACGCTATGACCAATAGGAGAGGAGAATCAATGAAAAATGTTGCTAAAACGGTAAATATAGAAGATATAACTAAGAACCCGTTGAAGTCTTTTATAAGGCAAAATATATTTCGCGGGCACAGCTAGTAATATATAATATAATAAAGGTGTCTGCAGTTCACATATTTATGTTTCATGCATATGACAATTATAATAAAGGGATCTTTATCAATCTACACATGATAAATAATAGTACAGTTCGCATTAATATTTTTATAGATGACGAAAAATATATCGCATAAAGCAAAAAAAAAATAGAATAAAGGAAATGATCGGAAATGTTCGAAGCAACGATTACACTACACATACGTTAATGTCTTATTTTAATATCTAACTGAATATCTGTACCAGAGTCGTCTGCGTGTCTCTCTTTCATATTTCTGCCGCTAAATAGTGGTGCTTGCATTGCTGTGTTCCGGTGTGAAGGGTAAAGTCTTAATTGAATAAAGATTTTGAATCTGAGTTTTCTGCAAACCGCTCACGCTTTGAACACAAAATCGATATAGGCTGGGCATAAGTCGCTGTAGATAATTGACAAATTTTCAGACACAAATTGCTATACGGATCTTTATCTGGACCTGAGCTACATTCCCGCCAGCACATCATACCAGATTCTATATAAGAAACAACAATTTCACTATAATTACTGATCGAACGTTCCCAACGCTTAAAGAGGCACAAATGAAATACATCAAAGCTAAGCTATAAATCGCAGGAATCAGGTACAAATTGAATCTTGTTTTTTACTAGCGGCGCGCTTGCTCCCCATAGGCTAGGCAGCAGCAGACAGACATTTCCCTAATTAATGATCGGGCAAACGACACCGCTATCAAACGAAAGGGAACGCAAAAAGCTATGTACATTTTTAATGGCCTCCGATACACCGGGATGGATAATTAATACGAGGCTAAGTTTTTACTGGTGAGGCATAAGGCGAGCTTTAACCCAAATGTTTTGAGGTATGTTGTTTACTCCGCTGTGTCGTCTTCGTGGGTGCAGATAATTTGGAAACTATACATAGTTTTTACTAGAATTATAAGGTAAGCTTTAACCTAAATGTTTTGAGAGGTATGTAGTGCGCTCCGCTGTGGCGGATGCGGACATTTTGGAAATAGCTAAGATTTTACCAGATCGCCTAAGGCGAGCTCTAAACAAATGTTTGTGTATGTTGTTTATAACGTTGTGTGGTCTCGCGAATGTAGACAGTGGTTGAGACTGAGCGCCAATTCCTCTAATAAACTACAACCCAATCAAATTGAACCATTACATTCGACTAATCGGAGTACGTAGATTGTCTTTCAATTGTTGGATGACAAGATTATGAGATTATCTAATTGCAGCGACTTGTTACGGTTCAGTTGTGATTTTTAGTATGTTTGGCTCTCTGTAAGCCAACTGCTCGCCATCTGCAACTGCCCAATTAAACTTTATTGCAGTCTTGCTAACTGCATTGAAGCTGCAATTCGGCAGTTGAAATGTAGGCTATTTGTGTAGAGCCTATTGTGTCTTATCTTGAGGCAGGGGCGACATAAACACTCGTAAGTAGTGGCACGCGTTGTGGACCCTTCAACACGTGTCCTAAAGGGCAGGGAGAACACCGGGCGGTTTTAGTGGTTAGGCCTGGTACTTTGCCGGCAGAGCCCCACACACGCTCACCGTCTTGCCAACGGCGGGTACGGTGCGGGCCCGCATTCTTCCGAGAAAAGAAAGGGGCCTTCTCCAGCTTTATCACCTATATTCCAGTAAATCATGCCCATGAGTAGTATGGCCCTGTAATCTTTCGTTTTGGGTATGCAGTCCTTGTTAGCTTTAACTTCCTGCGTAGGTTACAGTTTCGATGTGGATTGTAAAAGCTCCATGCCTTCCTCTTCTTCCTTGTAGGCCCTTTTTATATTGGATTTGAATTCTGGTTCGCACAGTTTGCCTAGCAATATGGCTAGTAGAGCACCTTATTAATGTTAGAGTTTGCAAGAAATAGACAGATCTATTTTGTTACTTCGACTACAACTTACTTTTAACAACAACAATGAATTCTATAGATCAGTCATGGTAATTTCGGTTGTGAGTTTTTGTTTGTATTGAAATACTACAAACTAATGTAGTGGATTTATTTTTAAATCGAAATTTAATAGACGACTTAAATACCTTTGCATTGAAAAATCGCGCTGTGTGTCCGCGGCCGCACTGTCAGCGGCACTATTCCCGAGTCGGCAAATGAGAGACAAATTAAACGGGCTTATAAAAAGACCTCGGCCGGATGAAGCATTCAGTTCGCTAGCTTCTTTATGTCGTCCGCCCGCTGACAACTCAAGAGTATATTGTCAACACGAGGGCTATTCCCGATATCTATCCTGAACTAGTTCCTGATGCCGGGAGAACATCGGAATGTCTGCCTTAGTTTGGGGTCTTCTTGAGTTTCATAACAATTGCTTTTTTAAATTGTTATGTGACAGGTTCCAAATAAAATTAGGACTTGATTCATATTTTGTTCATATATGTATGCTGCTGGTTGGGTGTAATTTTCATGTATACTTACTAATACTATAAAGCTGAAAAGTTTGTTTGATTGTTTGTTTGTTTGTTTGAACGCGCTAATCTCCGGAACTACGGATCAAAATTGAAAAATCATTTTTGTGTTGGATATTCCATTTACCGAGGAAAGCTATAGGCTATATAATACTGGTATAACGCTACGACTAATAGGAGCTGAGCATCAATGAAAAATGTTGCAAAAACGGGGAAAACATTATTATGGTGAAAGGTAGTTCGCGGGCACAGCTAGTATTATATAACAAGACCTGCTCGTAATTTGGTCAACGTGGAATTAACATATATCGAGAGTTTCAGCATAAAAAGTAGCCTATGTCCTTTCTCAGAAAGTTGCATCATCAGTACAGCTTATATAATTATGTCCCCACCGTGAGGCTCGAACCTATCCTGAGTTAGGGTGTTTTTAGGCCTTAGTGAACCACGCTAGCCCAGTGCGGATTGGTCGACTTCACATACACCTTTGAATTTCTTCGCTGGTGTATGCAGGTTGCCTCACTATGTTTTCCTTCACCGTAGGAGCGTCGGACAAATGTACATAATTATGAAGTTCGAAAGGCCGAAAACTCATTGGTACGCGTCAGGATCGAATTACGATAAAAACCGAACCAGAAAGTTTAAGGTATACGTATCTTTATACCAAAATGCAATAAAACCGATTTAGCGGTTAAGGCGTGACAGCGTAACGCACCACAGGCAGACAGATTACATCTCCTGGATGACTGTTCAACGTAGACATATGCAATTTGGCCAGCAGATTCCTTTTATACTCTAATGTCCGCTAAAAATGCATTTTCGGAAACTCAATCCCCAAGAGGGTAAAATAGAGGTTGAAGTTTGTATGGCGCTTCGTAATTTTAGAGCTTAATTAATTTAAGAATTAAGCTAGTATTTAGAAATGAACACCGCGTTTAAGGGCTTATAAAATCCAGGGTGGATTTTATAAGCCCTTAAAGGAGTAAAATAGAGATTATAATTATTTTTTTTGTTTGAATACACACTAAAACTACAACCTATATACTTAATGTTTTAACGGTCTTTTTTTGCTTCTGCTTTTTTCATTGTTTTAACTACGGGAAAAACAAAAATAGCTCCGGCGAAGCTACGGGGGAAAGCAATAAATAAATTAAAAACAACCCAGTCGATGAGAGTACCTATTGGTAGATCGCAGGATTGGATTCATCATCATCATCATCACCACAGCTCATATACGTCCCCACCGAGGGGTTCGAGCCTACCCTATGTTAGGGTGATTAGGCCTTAGTCAACCACGCTAGCCCAGTGCGGATTGGTCGACTTCACATACATCATTGAATTTCTTCGCAGATGTATGCAGATGATTGGATTCATAAACAATCCAAATTTAAAACTTTCCGACATTCGAGAGAAAAAGATCTGTTATCGTCTATATAGGTCTCCAAAAATTCAACATTCCAATGGACCGAAACATGGAAGCGAGTGTTGAAAAAACGTAACTAGATGTCAATAAGGCGACATTAATTATACAATCGCCGGCACCGGCCCTAGCAAACACGATTATAAGCCAGCACTAATTAAGCGGACAAATTGTGGAAGCGGATCGGCTACTTAGGGAGTTAGGGTTGTCACAACGTAAACAGTGTTGTTTGAACGCGAGAATTAATTTGTGTTGACAACAAGCCTGGGATGTTTCACGTAGAGCTCTCCGATGGACCACACACGATGGGCGTTGACGTATCATTTATATCAAGTGTGAAGACTTCGGAAGCACACAGTGTGTATTTGGGCGTATAAAAGTAACTGTAGTATATTCACAAGTTGGCTTGAATTAGTGATTTTATTAAAGAAAGACTGTATCAGAGTCGTCCGCATAGGTACCCCTATCTTACCTATTTCTGCCGACATGCAGCGGTGTTTGCATTGATATGTTTCGGTTTGAAGGGTAAGGTAGGCAGTGAAATTACTAGGTACTGTGACTTGACATCTTATGTCACAAGCGGGCAATGTACTCGTATATCGGCGTCCGTCCTCATCCGATGTTGACTACCATTACCTATAATGTATTGTGTTTTTTGAACATTCGCAGATTTTCAACCCTAAAAATGGTCCTTGTAGGGTTGAAAATCTGCGAATGTTCGAGTTCATAGTATGTTGGTTATCATGGTGACATAAGTATTCAGTCATAGTACCTAGTGACTTCAATGCAATGAAAGAACCGTGTTAGTTAGGAGTGTGCTTTGAGGCAGAAATAAGCTCCCTCTCCGCCGAGTCTCCCTCTGATAAGGTCCATAGGGTCTTAAGCGCTTTTTTCTTAAATCAACATAAAATGTTAAATGGTTGTCTTTTCTCTATCGCACAAGTAAGCCATCAAATACAAATTTGGTCCAAGTCAATTTTGACCCCAAAGTGACTGAGTTGCCACATGTACCAAAACATGAGCGTCGAACAAGCGGCACCCCGAAACATCGAACATCGAACCCCGAACCGCCCGATTAGAAGGCCAGTGCCGAGTTCAGAGCGATGCTCAACTTATCATTAAAGGGAGGGATTAAAAGGGAAGGGAATAATTAGTAACTGACGACAATCATCAAATTCGAACGCCAATGGAAATCACCGTTATAATTTTACTATAAGGGACACTATACACACGCACAGACACACACACACTCGCGTGCGCACGCACACTGACATTTTATATGGATGTATGTATACGTAACCGTTACGCATACGTCAATGACATTTTACGACTATTTTTGATGTTGAGTATATGAAAATATAATTATCTATATAAATAAAAGGAGAAGTTCCGCCGTAAGCCGTAACCGCTAATGGTAGAAAAATGAAATTTGGACAGTTGTTTTAATTCGAAATGCGGACGCACACTAAGCAGGGATTTTCAAAAAAATTAACCTTAAAGGGATGAAATAGTGGTTGCAAGTTTGTATGATTTTTTTTTAAATTACCAACGATTTTTATAAAACTTGAGATTCATACTCTTAAAAACATTTCATTGAACACGTGTTTCATGGTTGGTTAGAATTCACCCCCTTAGGGTGCAAAATAAGGGTTGAAAGTTTCTATGGAAACTATTTAAAATCTGCTCTAATTTCTGTGAAATTTAGTATCCAAGCTCCCAAATATAAATAGCATTCTTCTATATAATAGGCTACAAAATTATTTTTCCTACGGGAAAATATAAAATTCTCACGCGAAAACAATAATAACGCGGGTGATGCCGCGAGTGGAAAGCTAGTTATTCTATATATGTTTACTAGTCTGTAATATACGAATAAGTAATACTTTGTACACAATAAACCTTTTTCACACAATTTGTGTTGACTACCTCCCTCGCCCGATTGGTTTCGTTCATCTTTTGTTAGCATAACGTGTTTCTGTAATTAGCGAATGTTATGTAATGGCCTTTTTTATGTACAGTATAATGCTGATTAAAAATTGACCAACATAATTATAAATAAAAAAAAATAATTGCAACCATAATTGTTGGCGACGGGAATGAACCACGCGACATTAGTTAAGGGTTAGAACCAACCGAGTATAATTGATGCCGTCAAAACATTTTATTTTACAATAAAATATACGTATAAAACAAGTTACTAAATTACTTATAAAGAAGCCATGGCAAAGGAATCATCGCAATCTCATCTCCACACTCCTTACCAACACCGCTACGCGATCCATCCGATATTAAATAAAGGCCCCTTTTTGCTGCCTCCGTCGCTATATTTTATGTGAGTCTAATAAGTAATGGCTTTAGAATGATATAAAATAAGCTCTGACATTACAGCTCCTCCTTGATACAACATAATTGATGGGAAGAGGTGAATTGATTGGTTTTATCTTATTTACTTTATTTATTTGAGAAACATCCAGCTTATAGCTATACAGATGACACTATATGAAAATCGAACATTTCAAAATAGTGCGTATGTGCCGTCAATGTCGAGGAGGTCATTTACCCGATGTGTTATTCTATAAAAAGCCCAACCTATGTACAGCCAACAGCACGTCGGTCTATACAATATTGTCTGTTTTTACTTTATTTAAATCATGCGTTTTTTAGGACATTCTTTAGATTTGTATTTTTCCGACGCTCTTAATACGGCGAAGGAAAAGTTCGTGAGGCAACCAAGTCAACCAAGATACATCTGCGAAAACTTCAGTTATACGTGAAGTCGACCAATCCACATTGGACCAGCTTGGTTGACTGAGGCCTAAATATCCTAACTTAGGGTAGGCTTGGCTAGGTTAGGCTAAATACCTTACTTAGGTAGCCCAAAGAATTGCAAACATTAAGTGGCAGGACACATCGCTCGTAGGACTGACGGCCGTTGGGGCGGAAAGGTCCTCGAGTGGCGGCCGCGTACCGGGAGACGCAAAGTTGGTAGCCCCCCCACAAAGTGGAGCGACGATCTGGTGAAGGTCGCGGGAAGCCGCTGGATGCGGGAAGCGCAGGACCGATCGGTTTGGAGACCTTGAGGGAGGCCTATGTCCAACAGTGGGCGTCTCTTGGCTGAAATGATGAGGGTAGGCTCGAGCTCGGTGGAGAATGTTACCATCATTCTTGTATATATAGATGAAGTTACAGCTAGTTACCGTTGGCCGTGGCTGTAATATCCAGGCGGAACTCACTTCTATATTAGCCTAATGACTTACTAACAGCTTAAGTAAGCCAGCAGCTCCTGGAGTTTCAAGGGCCCAGTAAAGAATAAAATTAAGAAAAAAATGTTATAAAATTTCTTCACTACCGCACTTTATTTGTATTCGAGATCAGATATCGATAAGTTATGGGCAAAAACGAATGATTTATCGTAAGGTCGACGGTGTCGCACGGATGATACAGTTTGTATGATGCTATAAATAATCGAGAGAAATGAAGCGCAGCGGTCGTGTTTCGCGAAGGTGACTGTCGAAAAGCGAACATTGTCTTTTTTTATTTATTATATAATATAGAGAATAAAAGGTAGGTATGTTCTCTCTCTATACACAACAGACTGCTCTGAACTAGGTTTATATTTGCTAATAGTCAATAAACTCTCTATTGACGACGATAAATTTGGAATTTGGACAATTTTTTGTCCACAGCGGGACTTATCAATCTTGATAAGATTTATTTCAGCCAACTCTAGCTGATGTAAACAAAGGTAGTTTGACAGCTACTAGAATTACCAATAATTAGGTAATATATCTCTATGTAGAGTACTATTAATTAAAAGTTTAATTTACTATTTAGAGAAAGAAAGAAAGTACATAAACAAATAACACACATTACTGCTGATAGGTTTGGGCAATAACGTATTCAAAAAAGGCCCTTTTCGAAAATTATAACTTAAATTTAATTAAAAATGTCATAAAATATTTTCTCACTGGAATGATGAATGATCCTTTTGTAAACTATTCTATCCGCATTGCAAAGAACCGAACCAACATTGAAAATTTATAGCAATGTAATTTGAGATACTGAATACTACATTTCGATGTGAGATAATACTTTGAACATGTGTGGTAGCGTTGCACATAAAATTTAATACACATAGAAATTTAATATGTTTTATGAAACTCTTAATAAATTGACGGCGAAATAACAATCTTGTGTATCATATGAACGGAGCCATTAAAATGGCTATAATACCTTTTGAAACAATATCTTCATTGACTAAGTATTACAGAACGTGAGAGAAAATTTATTTTGAAAAAATGTATAGTTGTGGCGTTTTGTTCAGTATGCTAAAAAGTTACATTTATTTGTTATGAGAGATAACATCCAGTGACCACTATTCAAGTAGGTCAACATTTAATACTAATTCAGAAACATGTCTATAGTATTATTCAACATTGCTAATTTGGTAGTTATTATATAGTCCAATAAGGTATTTTGTTACCTGCTATGCCAATACGGTCCGGATACCGTATGACAGTAGGTAAAGCTATGTGAATACATTAAGCAAGCCGTAAGCCACGGTGGAAACTGTCGACAAAATCGAATGATTACAAATACTGCAAGCTGTCGGCGCGCACGTCCCGACCCAAGCGAAGGCGCGGTTTGAAAGCACTGTGATAAGCGGAGCGGTTATAATCAGCGATCATACTGGAAAAATGTTGAGCGTTGAGCAGTTAGCTTTACGACATAACGCCAAGCACCACGAATATCACTAACATGAAAAGCTAACATTATATACAATACAAAATCATGTCACTTGAAATATAGTTCTATTAGTCCTTCATAAGAGAACTACAACCGCCTTATTACAAAACATGGACTAAAGTTAGTTCTGGTTTAAATCAGGACCAAATTGATGCTGTCTCTATCTATGTATATTGACACAAGTGAAAGCGCACTACTTTTAAACCAAGACTAACTTTAGACCAGGTTTTGTAATTAGACCGCAAATGTCATGGGGAGTTGATGATCTATCTAATAAAAGGAAACAGAACAGTAGTGTATGTCATGAATTTAACGATTCACTCACGATAGTTCCAAACTATTTACGTGTCTAATTAATGTAGTATTTGTATATTTTCTTTAATTACAAACTATTCAAAAGAGCTTTAAATTGAGTCACTTTTGAAAAAGTATTATTTTCATTTAATAAGATAAGCGATGTAGTGAAGCACTCGGTACACACGCGTGAAAGTTGTCTGGATACCTCCAACGAATAGTATTTATGTACACCTATAATCGTTGAGCGTCGGTGGCGCTGTGGACTCGGTACTTGTCTTCCAATCGGGAGGTCTGGGTTCGAGACCGCCATGTACCACTGTGTTTTTCGTTTCGAATTTCATATGTACATTTGTCTGACGCTCCTACGGTGAAGGAAAACATCGTGAGGCAACCTGCATACATCTACGAAAAAATTCAAAGGTGTATGTGAAGTCGACCAATCCGCACTGGGCCAGCGTGGTTGACTAAGGCCTAATCACCCTAACATAGGGTAGGCTCTCGAGCCCCTCGGTGGGGACGTATATATGAGCTGTGATGATGATGATGATGATGATAAATCGTTAAAATATTTCCCACCCATAAGTCATTGATTTATGTGTATGCTAAGAAGAGTTTGTACAATACTCAATACATCTAATTAGTAATATTAAAAATGCTATCGCTCCCTCTTAACAATGTGTCGCCGGCGTATGTACATGATCACGTAGCGACTCGGGAGCGTTACAAATCATACAGGAGACAACAGTCACAAAAGTACGCCGACGAGGCGGTAGGAATCTGCTACGGAGCACAGAGGAACAGGTTGCTGTTAGGGTTGCCCATCAACACTATTTAAATTGTTTGAGTGAGTGGGAAATTGAGTAATACGATGACTGGAGGGGAAGCACCTTGTTCTCAAATTCTACTCGAAGGAACAATTCCTTCAAATTCAGAAATAAGAAGAACTGCCTTAAAAAATGATTGATCGCATTAATTTGCCTGCACTTTTATGGCACCAAACGATGGAACTAATCATAAGGATTAGTTTCTTTAAAATCATGTAGTAATTAAATTACTAAATACATCTAATGGTCTACTGCGTCTTCAGAAGGAACGTTAAGCTCGTTTGCATCGAACATGTTGTAATTGTCAGGCCATAGATGTACAGGATAGGAAACAGTATTTGCGGAAGTATGTTCCTTCAACGGAATCGCTACGAAGTCTTTTCTGGAGTCCGATAACCTTTCTTTTGTTTTCAATCAAAGCACTTTGAAAAACAATATTTATCTGGATGGTAAACAACATTGGTGCAAATGTTGTCTATCTGATGTTAAGTAATTATCGTAGCCTAGAAGTGCTCGAAACTGCTTAACTCCACATCATCATCATAATAGCTCGTATATATCTCCACCGAGGGACTCGAGCCTACTCTCAGTCAGCCTTAGTCAACCACGTAGGCCCGGTGCGGATTTGTCGACTTTACATATAAACCTTTCAATTTCTTCGCAGATGTGTGCAAGTTGCCTCATGTTTTCCTTCACCGTAGAAGCGTCAGAAAAATGTGCACATGAAATTGGAAAAACGAAAAACAGATTGGCACATAGCGGTCTCGAACCCCGGACCTCCTGATTGGATGGCAAGTGCCGAGTCCACAGCGCCACGGACGCTCCCAGCCCACAGCGTTACCGACGCTCCCGACTAGAGGCATTGCAGACCGAAAGGTTGAAACCTCACGCCACTTGTCCATTATAGTGTCCCAGTAAAGATCTTCGGTAACCTCGCGAGGAGCAACACAATTTATACCGTTTTTGGATATAGTCTTCTGTGAAGTTGCCCCAATTGAATTTTTCATTAGAGCAATAAACGCGGTGACCTACGTCTGGCAAAATTGGCCTGTGTGTGGCTGTGGCAAAATCAATCTCCGAGATGTTGAGTTGTGGGAAAATTATCATATTTTATTAATAATAATTAATAATTAACTCTTTATTGCACAAATAACACGTAACAAAAGAAATAAACTTAAAAAAAGAAATGTACAAGTAGGCAGTCTTATTACTATAAAGCAATCTCTTCCAGGCAACATTAAGACTGGAAAATGGAAAAGGCCCATTTAATTGTGGCCAAACCCAACTAAACTCTTATTCGCATTGTGCGATCTAAAACTAAAGTTGCAACTTAAAGCGATGGATCCAGAGTTCTGGAAAAGACATCAATATGAAAAACTTAATAGTTATAACTCAAATCACCAACCCTAGAAAGCTTGAAGTCAAAGGTCTTGCGGTTAGAATAACCCAGATTTCATTGCATTGTGATGTCACGGAAATAAAATGGACGCTGAAAATATACACGGGATGCGTCACTTATATTTATTACGTTATCATGTGCAACTTTGCCGCTCAGTAGGTATGTGGAATTACTTTGAGGTTTGGTGGAGAAGGTAAATCAAATGATCACTAGCTTATTCTTAAAAAGAGCATCATTGGCATAGTTGCATCTGTCGACCTGTTTGCATGCCTTTTTATTTTTTTATAGAGGGCCAAGTAAATGACTCCATTTTAGTGTCTATCTGGTAGGATATAACCGAATTTCTCTTTTGTTACATGAATGTCCTGTTTGTTACTTTCGCTTTTAGTCATGGTAAGTGGGTATTCATGATTTCTGCCGCAAAGCAGCAGTCCTTGCATTGCTGTGTTGTAATTTGAATAGTAAGATATGGCAGTGAAATTACTGCTACCGTGACTTCAAATCTGATGTCACAAGTTGGCAACGTACGCTATGTTTCTTTTGGGGGTTGCAGTTTTGCTGCGAATCTCACAAGAGCCACATGTATTATAGGTGAATGTTACTACTTAATACCAACAGGTGGGCAGTTTGCTTGTTTCCCAACTAAGTTATCATCATCATCATCATCACAGCTCATATACGTCCCCACCGAGGGGTTCGAACCTACCCTATGTTAGGGTTATTAGGCCTTAGTCAACCACGCTGGCCCAGTGCGGATTGGTCGACTTCACATACACCATTGAATTTCTTCGCAGATGTATGCAGGTTGCCTCACGATGTTTTCCTTCACCGTAGGAGCGTCAGACAAATGTACATATGAAATTCGAAACGAAAAACACATCGCGAAAACAAAACATGAGCGTCGGTGGCGCTGTGGACTCGGCAATTGCCTTCCAATCGGGAGGTCGGTGTTCGAGACCCGCCATGTACCAACTTAGTTATATAAAAATGGTAAGTGACTCAAACTTTGTGCAGAACCCTCGGTGCGCGAGTCCGTATTTTCCTCAGTAATTGGTGTGTTTAGACATCTGGCGTTTTTTCTCTGAATCAACATATAGTCGAATGGAAGAGAATGCTTATGCCACTAAGTCTACCACTGTACACTATACGTAAAAATGAATAAATAAGAAAATCTCGAGATCCACAAACACATTCCCAAACTGCAGCACTAAAACCAATTACACCCACATTAACATATGTTAAAGCCCGCAATCAAATTTGGTTTATTGCGAAATTATCTCAGCAGAATCACAGTTCGCGAGCCGATTGCATTTTAATGGCCGAACTGAACTGCAGTCCGAGCTCGCATCAATCATCCACGCTTAAGTCCAGCAATTAATTACAAAACATCAATTATTGTTTACACAAGCGCTTAAAGGAACGCTTAATGTTGTGCGTGATCTGTAACTGCTCATCCCACTTTTCAGATACTTCTTTTTCATAAGTATACTTCTCTGATGTAAAGCGCTTACCACAGCCTACTTACTGATGCTTGCTACTGTCACTTTTGCGTCATTGTAGCCCAACGCCACCAGGTAAGTTCTAAGTCAAGATATCCCCATTTTTAAGACATAAGCCTTAGTCCTGTGCCACCCTGTGCTGCCCGCATCCACCCTCTTCCCTTTACCATATTGTCAGTCCACCGCCGAATCAAAAATTTTTGCACTTTCTTTCTTTAATGCCTGACATTATAAATCATAATAAAGAAAACCATATGGGGCTTACATATACTGCTAGGTAAAGGCCACTATAAAATAAAAATTAAAAAAAGAGAAAATCATTGCAATATCCTAAAAATCGATATAACTTGAATAATTAATTGGACTGTGCCTTTTCAACGCATAAAATGACATAATTTATAGTTTTTTTTAATGTCAAC
The DNA here is from genome assembly GCA_963935595.1 of Schoenobius gigantellus. Taxonomy (NCBI): domain Eukaryota; kingdom Metazoa; phylum Arthropoda; class Insecta; order Lepidoptera; family Crambidae; genus Schoenobius; species Schoenobius gigantellus. The sequence continues at coordinate 3,128,493 of OZ012555.1, read as the reverse complement.
ACCCGAAAAACGCGATTGATTTTCAATGAAAATCATCAGTTCCACTTAATACATTGAATATAGGTAAGTCTCTGTTGATACCTTGATTCTTAAATAATAAAAAATAAAAATATGAGATAACTCTCACCAGATAACCCTTATATTTTTTAGCACAGATTTGTCAATCTGTGCTAAAAAATATAAGGGAATGTCAATTCTAATTTAAATTATAGCCTCAATAAAAAATAGAGTGATCTCGAAACCAGAATTCTTTTTTAATTATACAAATATCTAGTTTTTTTATAATATAAATAAAAAAATTCGAGGCACGCAACTTTTCTCAGGGTCGTATCCTAAAAATTTGAGAGCAAAAGTAAAATTTTAGATTTTGGACCTAAAAAACTTCTTAAAATTTTAAATTTTTGTAGCAAAGTAAATTATTTCTCAATATAAATCCTACATTTAAACGTTTTGTGAAAGTTTTGAGACAATACAACATTTTTATATCTTTTATTTGAAAATAATTTTTTACCCTTTTACAAAAACGATCATTCCGAACCACAGCCTTATCGTAGAGCTAAAAACTTTGACTAAAAAGACGGGCAATTAAAAATTGAATAAAAAATATCTGTTGATGCGTTGATCCTGGCTTCAGCTATAAACAAAAAACAACACAAAAATGAGATAAAAATGCCCTCTAAAAAGTACCTTACGACTCCTTAAAAATCTTTGAATTTACAAAAGCGACATAGTTTCCTATAAACTTGACTCTAAGATGAATAATTTATCTGAAATTGAATTCAATTCAAAGCTCATTTTACATTAAGCTTTGGTATCAGTATATAGCATTATACTCGTATGTACTTTATTCCAGAGTGACATTGCATCGTATCCAGGAATCTCTCCCAGTTTTATCACTATTAGTTTTGGACGTAAACTAGTTTATATTAGCGGTTCGCCGCTATAAAACCACGTGTATATGAGTTTAGTTGCTGACGGTACCGCGTAAATAACGCTTCATTGTTCCGTCGCTTCGCATGGTTCGCGGGTAAGCTCAGCAAAACAATTCGGAACATTTTGAGTTATTAATCGTTCGAACTAGCCCTTGTTGCGCGTGATTATAAGTTTATCAGTACCTAAGTATATATTTATTCGTAAGTTATTTCCGACAAAACATAAAATAAAAAATAACAAGGTTGTATATTCATTATAATATGCTAACTTATACTTTTATTGTTATTGTAATCTTAGAGTAGGTACCTAAGAGGTTGTCGATAGTGGTAGTCGCAGTGTGGACCCTATCACGCGCGCCCATAAGGGCAGGGAGAACACCGGGGGGTTTAGTGGGTAGGCCCGGCACTCTGCCGGGAGAGCCCCACACACGCTCGTCGTCTAGCCAACGGCGAGTACGGTGCGGTCACGCATTCCCCTCGAAAAAAAAAAAAAAAAAGGTACTTAAGAGGTGGGGTGCGATGTCAGACAACCTCCTTGTGGTGCACCCTGGGCAACCCGGCAGATTATCTGCCGCGGGCTAATAGTCTGACGAGAGGACCCTCCATAGAGGGTGGGTGTGGGATGGCCAGGTTTAACCCGGCGGGCCACTTCGTGTGGCCACCCGCTTCATACGGCGAAGGGCGAAGTCCCCTCTTCTTATTCTAAGAAGAGGTGTGGCTTTCGCCGGAAGCCTGATTTGGGCGGCTACCTTGAAGGGAGCAGAGTGGAGGCGACTTCTCGCCACGGCGCTTTGCGCCTGCCGGGGGTTTCCCCGAGCTTCGGCTCACCCGCGCGGCAGTGGATCCAGTGGGATCCACCGTCGGGAAACCCGTTACCCGCACTGAGCGGGCCGGGGTGCCGGCGCACTGAGCGTCGGGCCGCGTGGAAGACAACCACTATAAAAAACCAGTCCCGGGGTGTAGAGCGGCGCAGAACCGCTCCACAAAGTAGCAGAGCCAGGAGGAGAGTCCGGCTACGGACATGTCACAGACAGGGTGTCAGCGGGAATAAGGCCTGGCTGTTGTCCCCTTCCCATTGTCTTGTGACAGACGGAGGAGCTGCTGGGGGGTTTTTAGTGGGTAGGCCCAGGCCGAGTATGGTCTGGGGAGTCCCACATATCCTCGTGGTTTGGCTCGACCACGAGGAATGCGTAAATGCATTTTCCCCCCTCCCAAAAAAAAAGAGTACCTAAGAGGTACCACCTACACACACCGGCAAAATTATCGGTACCCAAAAAGCTTGTTTGCCACCTTTGTGGTATAAAAAAAGTTTGGCAAGTTGAAATTGTGATTTCTGCAAAAAAGATTAATAATAATAAAACTAAAATTTTAGATATATTTGAAAATAAATAATAATCATCATTTATTTCGGAATACTCCATATTAATTGTTAGTAACATTTAAAACGTGAAGCTATGTTACTTAGAACACATTTTCTAAGCTAAATTAAATCTGTGTTAGATTAAATAATGTTTTTTAATCCCACGGCATATAATATATTTTTAATTCACGAAATGATACTTATATTATAAAGGTATTATTATGTGATCAAACTATGTTATTCATAATCAAACCTTTTGTGTTCTGCTACTTTTGTCAGTGTGCATAATAATGTTAAAGTTTTTACGATTAGGTTTATCAAATATTACTGCAAAATAGATTTTTTTAATGAAATTTCATTGATGTATACACGTACGTACGCACGTATACGTCAATGTGAAATTCGAAAAGATTTCTCTCACAAACATTTACACATTGAACGATTTTACGACAAAGTCGAACTATTTCAATGTTCAAATTAATACTAAAACAGCATCTTCTTACCATCACTTCATAAATGTTATATTTATTTGTATATCCTTAGATGTATATAAGTTAATATTTATGTTGTGTGTATATTTATTATTATTTGTATATATATTATATGTTTTATGTAATATTACTGATTCTGTACATTATTACCTCCAGTGCTAATCTCTTAGCACCCTGGTAGGGTCTATTGGTAGAGATCTTATGGAGAATCAGTTGAGCTTACTTACTTATACATAACTCACTTAAGTAACCAATTGTTTAACTGTAATAATGTGCAACAAAGGATGTCAAAAGAGATAAAAAAATACAGACACATGCAATTAACACTATAATTTATAATGATTACATATTATTACAGTAATATTTTCTAAAGACGTTTTTTATAATTGATAAAAAATTAAGTTGATTATAAATAAAAATATCAGGTAATTCACCATTTGTTTATATTATATTTTAATTTAAAAGTTATGTATTTTCTATTTATATTTCGCTATACTAATATAGAGCTTATTGCTTAATTCTGCTGACGCTACCACCTAACTCGACTGCCAATAAAACGCACGAAGAAAGATTCAATAGGAAATTGGTTTAACCGACTTCAAGCTGTACAACCATTGTGCCGCGTGCCGTTTCACGCCTCGCATATTTCCAGCTTAGAAACAGCATATTGTAGTTTACAGCCTTCAGTGCATCGGCGGAGGCCCAGTTTCTTTGTGCCGCGTCCACGCTGCATCGTTTGCCGAATAGTCTAGTGTCTTGCGATCCTGATTGCAAAACCAGGGATCCCCGATTCGGATGTTGGTGGGACGATTGAGTGTCTTTTGTCGGATTGACAAAAGACACTCAAGCCTACCCTAAGTTAGGGTGTTTAGGCCTTAGTCAACCACGCTGGCCTGGCTTAGCGACTTCACATACGACATCTGTGAATTTCTTCGCAGATGTATGCAGGTTGCTTCACGATGTTTTCCTTCACCGTAAGAGCGTCTGATAAATGCACATATGAAATTCGAAAAACGAAAAATACATTGGTGCATGGCATGATCGAGCAGCGAGCCTCCCAATTCTACTTGGGGCACAGTCCAGTGCCGAGGCCACAACGCCACCGACGCTTTAGGATACATGTAATTGGAAAACAATCTAGCAAGAAAAATGTATTTTCATATTATTAAATCGATAATTTTGATTGTTTTCTGTATTGTATCTTTTGTTAATGAATAAATCGCTTTTGAGCGATGCTCCAGCCTGCTAGGGGCCTAAGCTGATGGAAATTCGATACCCAGTACGGGAAGATTACAGAACCATCGAAGGCCATCATCAACCATCAAAAATTTACGGACTAAAACCTGAGGAAGTACAAATAATCAATGGTGGTGGTGAAGTTCGTGGGCTCATAGTTTGGGCCGCCCCCAGCTTAAGATAAGATAATAACACTGTAAAACTTTGTAGTAGAAAGCTATACATTTAATAAAAATACCTCTTTTGTTTTTTGAAGTCTGTACGTTGCAACGACCTATTGTGTGAAATAAGCCTTACTTATTATGACTTTGCTCTAAATGTGCAAGCATTGTCAGGGTCGCTGTTGTACTTTGAATGCTTAGTTGTACTCTTAAAGCATTCAAATAGGAAACACCACTTTCCGACTTGACATTTTATTGCTCATATTGTTACTGTTTTAAGAACGCTTCTTGTCTTTTGTTTTGATCCGCTATTTGCACGGATTTTTCTACAAGGAAGATTTGACCACATGTTAGTTAAGGAAAAATTAATGCGATTTTCCAAAGACATTATAAGAGATAGATCGACAATACGCGCGGCCTCTAAGAAACCCCCTTCAACCACAACAGCGGTCAGGCGGCCGCTACTCATACTGTATTTGTACTGCATTCGACTGTCGAGCGCGCGTCAAGTTATAAAAATACTTAAACATGCCCAAATAACTTCGTTTTGTAGTGTAAAAAACGAACAGTAATAAAAACTAAATCACATTGTAACATTATTTATTACCGATGAGTCTTAATTATGCTTATTTATTTAGCTATTATCATATCAAAATTGGTTGAAGGGGACTTCATACATTTCGTTTGCATTGTTGGTCTACTCTTATAATGTCTTTGCGATTTTCATTCGGATTACATATTGGCCAAAAAGTTCGTTCGTGCATATCTCATACTTGCTTATCACGATAAGTTTCGTCTTCGCCTGTGATTGGATTAGCAGTACCAGAATTATGTTTTAAATGCCTTTAGCTTTTAATCGTATTTAGTGAATATTGTGTATAGCTTAGAAATTGTTAAGCTTGCGTGTTATTTCAAGCAAATTAAAAAATGAAGTTTGACGACCCGTTTAGCGCAGAGGTTGAGTGAGTGATACTGCGCAACGGGTCGCGGGTTCGATTCCCGTACGGGACAAATGTTTTGTATGGCCTACAGAAATTTGTTCCGGTCTGGGCATATGTGCATGTGATATTCTATGTTTGTAACTGCACCCACGACACAGGAGAAAATCCTAGTGTGGGGCGACGTTTTTAAAAAAAAAAGTTATTTTTGTCATTTATTCACGCGAATTATCAGTGACAGCGATGTTGGTAATACCTACTCTAGATGATCCCTCTGATGTCCAATATGTAAATTTAATGTCATATTTTTAACACTTTTACTGTATGTCGCCCAAAAAGGACCCGCATCCATAACTTCCCATTCTCGTTACTCGCATCATAATTAAGATGTGAAAACATTATTTACGCTCTCGTACGACAGAAATCATTGCATTTCAGTCACCCAGAAAGAAAATGGCCGCAGCTATTAAGACTGACGCAACTTTTGAAAGGGTTAATTAACTATGTAATATATTGATTTCTGTCACTTCGTATGAAAACTGTGGCATTGATTCATGTTTTTTTTATTCAGAAGTTTGAAAATAAACGCTTTAACAATATATTGTTTTGTTTCTGATAAAAAGAATCATACAACTTGCGAGAAATTTAATATCACTATATTAAATTGAACTTTAGTACTACAGTATTAATTCAAACAAAACCTTTGACATATGAACATACAGAATAACCTTTACCAGAACATTACCTTAACTTGACCAGAGGGAGTCTCTGTACCAGAATCGTCTTCATGGCTATCTTGCATTGATATGTTCCAGTTTGAAGGGTAAGACAGGCAGTAACATTATTGGGGACTGTGACTTGACATCTTATGTCACGAGTTGGCAACGTATATAGGATCTTTGTAGGAACCACATCTTGTCCCATAGGAGATTGCGTCCACTTACTATCAATTTTGTTGTATAAAGAATTTAACTCTTCAAGATCTGGGAAACTGGCTATTTTACCACTAATTGTCAGAGCAAAATGTTATTAATATTATTATTATGGCAACAAATAACGGTGATATGGTAGTTCGTGCATGTGGCCATTCGATGAAATGGCGCATTGATCAAATATCCCGTCGGTTAAATAGCTCTTCGATACTATAGCGTAGTAGAAATGGACTTCGCAAAAATGTCTTTCGAAAATTAGTTGGTAGCCCGAAGGTGATAGCTAGCCAGGCTGGCTCAAAAGTCACCAACCAAACCAAGCTGAAAACCTTCTGTCCCCACAAGAAATTGAACCACGGATCTCCAGAACCATACTAGTCTGAACATTGCAAACTAAAAGTTTGCAAATACAAGCGCTAAGAGAAAAAAATATTAACTCTAGATCTGTTCGGTGATTGGGCGATCCTCCACGAGGAGACTGGAATAAGGAAACGTACTAGGGGCTTACTTGCCCGCATTAATCGGTGCATAGATCATTTCAAAGTCGATCAGAGTCGCGTGCGCCGACTAGCCACTCAATAAATTCAGTTTATCTCGTGCGTTATTCCGCGCGCGTAACATTCGGCCTGCTATAGATGGCCGCCGCCGCTGTATTTGGAGGCGGCTGATTTATTGGTTGTGAGTGATCTGGATGCGTGGAATAGATCTGATATCAGGTCGGTTTGTTCCTCTTTGAACTGATGGAATAGATCCTTTTTGGTAGATGTTTTTTTTTATTTATTAGTTGAGAACTAATCCTAAATACAGAAAACATTATACATTAACAGTTATTTTTGGTAAAATTGTCGGTTTTGGCCAATAATATAAAAGAAGAAGGGGAATAATAAGCTAGTCTTCCTAAGTTCTATAATCAGGAATACAGACCAAAGCTTGAGCGACACAGTCTATCGTAAAGCCACCCATACTAATAGGTACCTTAATGGTGGTTCTCACCACTACCCAAGTCAGTTATCTATCGTGGACAAATCTTTGTTTCAGAGCGCACGGGCGATCTGCGACGCCAAGCACCTGCGGGCGGAGCTTCAACATATTATTATCAGAGATGTGCTGAAGAAAAACAAGTTTCAAATACCCGCGTGAAGCCAGCAATATAGTCGAACTTCCACCTCGTATACTACCCAATATGAATGGGGTCACTGTCAAGATTAGTAACGTGCTAAGGCGTCCTTCGATTAAAACCTATTTTAAGCCGCCGAAGAAGATAAACCAATACCAAGTTAGAAGTTACTATTTTGCGCACTGATTTACATTTATATGTGAAGATATTAATAAAGATTATTATCGTTATATAATAATTTCATTACATTTAAATATCAAAAGCCAAAACGAGTACTTTAATTACTCAAAGTTTCGCTATTTTAAATACGTCATATAATTTCAACGATAGGTGACTGAATCAAAAAATATAAAAGTCGTTAAACATAAAAGGATTTGTTCCACATTCGTCCCACATATTTTCGCCCCACATCAAAATTCCGCGTAGGCCCCATATCCTATTCCCGTTTCGCCCTAAAATATTTTTCTTCTTAATATATTATATCAGTTCTGTTTCACCCCAGATTTTATTCCTGTTTCGCCTCGCTTGTTTTAGTTAACACTTTTAAGAACAGCTAGCAACAAAAATGTTATTGCGAAACACATATTTGTATTTAAATAACACGGGTGAAGCTGCGAGCGGAAAGCTAGTTCCGCTCGCAGCTTCGCCCGTGTTATTTTGTTTTCCCGACGGAATTTTATATTTTCCCGTAGGAATAATAATTTTATAGCCAATGTTCATCAGGGATAACGTAGGATTCTCAAAAGCTCCGCAGAGTTTTTATATTTAACGAATTTAATAGCTGTAAGTAGGTACACTACTTTATGCAGTTGGCAATTTTTACACTTTAGTAGGAGAAGGCCCAATTTCCACACCATGTACTACTTGTATTTTTTGATTTTACACTTTATTGCACAAGAAGTACACAAGAGACAATCGCGAGCCGTAAGCGGAACCCACTATTCTCGGCTTAGTATTAAATCTTTTTTCATCTAGACTAATACGTTACCCTGTTAAGGTGCAATAGTTCGCATTTATATCATACTCCGGCCATAAGTCTAGGTGTAATTGAAACATGCATCTCGGAACACGGGTGTGCCGGCAGATTTGAATAAATATTTCTACTGCGCCGATATTTTTTATTGGAGCAATAGTCGACTGTGGTACTGTTAATTCTGCCTTGCTCAGATAATTATCGGCATTTTTAATTAGCTGCAGCTATGAAGGTATGGTTGGAGTTTTTAATATAATTATGTTATTAGCTTTTTATTATCAGCGTCGCCTCATTCTTGATGGGAGTTCCGGGTCGCAAGGAGTTAGACAGATAGATAAAAAGTTAACTAGGTACAAAACACACAAACGCATCAATAAAAAGCATGATGTAATCAATAAAAATGAGACCGGAATAAGAAACAACAATTATAAAAATACGTGTGTGCGTTGCATTGTAACATTGATTGACGAAACTTTGGTGAATAGTGATATCGTTAATCTATAAATAGGTTTTATAAATTCGTAAACGGAGTATTGAATCGATTTGACAATCAATTGAAATGTCTAGTGGGTAAAAGGTGGCGCAAAAGTAATGCCATAATGTGAATGTGCCATAATTTTCCGTAAATGGAATCAAATATCATTGTGCTTTGACATAGTTGTTGTAGACAGATACAGAATTAGTTAACATAAGTTATGGGGCATTGATGTTTCCAACCTCAGAACAATAACTTATTGTTCTGAGTTTTCAACAGGACGGAACAACTGCTCACACAGCTCGGGCAACGATGGAGATTTTGAGACACTAATTTCGGAGCCGAGTGATCTCCCCTTTTGGAGATTTGAACTGGACGTCCAGATCACCAGATCTAACGGAGCCAGACTTCATCCTTTGGGGTTTTTGAAATCTCGCGGTTACCACAACGAACCACAAATCTTGCAAGTCTTGAAAGCTAACATTAAAGAACAAATCGCCAATTTGGAGCCAGTTGTTTTGCGAGCAACAATTAATAATGCAGTAAAACGAGAACAATTGAGTGCATCAACTGGGAAGATAATCATTTGAGTAATATCATTTTTTCATCATTAATATCATCATTTTCCCATCTTCAAATAAACATTTTATGAAAACAGAGTATTTTTTTTTAATTTCTCACAAAATGGTAGTCAATTCACATTGTGACATGACTTTTGCGTCACCTTGTAATTATTGTAATTTTGACACCGTTCTGGTAAGACATATTGATTCTAGAAGTTGTATAAGACTACAAACTGTGACACACGATGAAATAGATAAATCTATTCTTTCTTTCTTTTTCACCCTAAAATGAAGGCAAATACCGATTATCTGCTATTACTCTAGTTCAGGGCTGTCCAGAGCAGACACGATCTCGGGTCAATCATTGTCTAGATTGGGGAGCCGCAGAAATAAATGCTTAGGTTAATGATTTTTTTGCTAATTGCAATAAAACTTCATACGAAGCAGTCAAGCTTTGTTCACTTTTAGAACTTAATTTAAAAAAGTACTTACAATAAAAAAAGTACTTGATTGGTGAATTAGTTTTTTGTTATACTCAGATACACAATTTTTCTTGATTCACCGATATACTTTTTATTCTTTTGTATAATGTCGTTTGACATTGTACTCTTTATTCACAGACAACTTGTATACAAATCCTAATCTGAATTTTGTTATTATTGTTGCAGATAAAATAGTCTCAATGCAAATTTCTCATTAAATGCACGATTTTCATCACTTACTTTTCGTTTCTTCGCAGACATAATGATTTTTTATTTTGTTTTAAAATTAAGTATGGTATGGTACAGGAACCACAGTGTACGTTGCCAACTTGTTCATATTCATTCATATTGATATTCATTTATTGACTCACTTGTGATATCAGATGTAAAGTCACGGTACCCGGTAATTTCAGTGACATATTTTACCCTTCAAATCGGAAGACAGCAATGCAAGCACTGCTGCTTTGCAGAAATAGGTAAGACGGAGGTACCCATGCACACGACCCTGTAGTCTTTTGAACCAATCAGTTTGAAGTCAGTTTTGTAGTCTTTGCCAATTAAGTAAATTAATGTGTATTCGAGTTACTTAAAATACGAAAAAAAAAATTGCGTGTGTTGTAGATTAGAAACATGTCGCGGACAGCACAAACAGTAGCAGCTGCAAGTTAATGGCCTATCCTAAAAACACTCCCTTAAAAGATGTTTGTACCCCAATACTATCACATCCATCAAACAATAGCAGCTAGATAAGAATCAATTTAACAAAGGTACGCGCAGTTCAGTAATCATTTATTTGATAAAATTTGTGAACCTTATAAGATTTTTATTTATTTATTCAGCTCTATTACTTTGCAAGCGTGTCTTATACGAACATATAGCTTGGACTAGTCAAGTTGTTTTTTTTTTGGTTCCAGTAGAATCGTAAAATAAATGTGAAACATTTTTTTTGTAAAATTGCTTCCATGTCCCACTGGTGGGCACAGGTTTTACTTAGACGAGGAGTAATTGGCCCACTATACACAAAGCTGGCCAAACTGGTGGATTTTGAGTTTTGTTTGAGGCTTCCATCGCTTTGCTGAGGGGTAATTGCGGTAAACTCCCTTAGTCGACTCTTACGACATCCACGGGAAGAAAGGCACAGACAATTTTTAATTTCCTTTTAATATTTAGTTTTATTATTATTATTTCATTGCCAAAGACAAGCAAAACCAATAAATGTTGTCATTAATTTAATTTGCACTCCTCTATTTAGAGTGTTGAACGTGGCTTTTCCTATCAACATCGCATTATCCATAGTAAAATACAACACAGACTATCAAACGGTACCTATTGTAAATGATACGATTAGCCCATCGTATGGAAACCCTTATATTATCAAGGTAAAGCATGGGACTATGTGGCATATAGCATTGATAGATACTAAGGAGGTGTCAGCAATAATTCATTCGAATTTTGATTTAAAACATGAAACCTATACCTATATCGACCTAAAATATGAGACTTGCGCCAAAATATTCCTTTTGTAAATTCGAAATATAAGAGTGCCTATTCATTAAGCTGTAACCGCAGGTGCCCTCGAATCAATGATTCATTTTGCATCAAGGGTGGTAGAACGACAGACTATTGATTACGGTAGCACGGCCGCACCTCCCGAACCTTGACCTTATATACGGTGCGTGTTTTTACCCAGATGGAAAGGGGATGAAACGGGTCGAGAAACTATATAAAATACCAAAGTGCGTGATGGATTCAGGTATGGATCGGGGACGCGGCACGATATCGGTACAAAAGCTCGGGAAAAAGGTTAGCACAAGCCGTCCGGTGGTCATCCGGCACGTGTGGTTTTGCTACGAATTTATGTGAAGAAATGTTTCCAAAACTTCCTGTCTGGTTCCATCTGGAAAAATCATATTCGTCTAGCAGCACGTGTGGTGAAGTGTAAGCCCTGGCTTTCACATATAAAAGTACACACCCCGGTAAATACGTATGAATGGAAGACAACATACTAGTTTCCTTCTACTATGCAATATCCTCGCTTTCAATTCGGCGGCGGGTTCCCACAAGACCACAGTGTTAAGGCAGCCTCTATTTATTCGATTGGATTGCTCCCAAGCACGCACGCGTAAGACGGTAGCTTATAATGCATTTGTAGTTCCGCTAGATTTATTTGCATGGACTGGAATTTAAATTAGCAGCTCAATTTAAGCCGTTGTTTAGTAGAATACCTAGGAGATGTGTGTTAGAGATGTCACATAATTCTTGTTGTTATCGCATTTTCAAAGGTTTTGATGACCTGACGACTCTAAAATTGAATATACGAGTATGTATATAAGAATAAACTTTAGGGGAAGACTTTTAGAAGACATATTTTTGCGCCTTTAAATATTAATTTAAAATTAAATTCGGCGTTATTTAGAAATATGTAAAGTAAGCAGCCTACAGAAATTGTGAACGACCTGAGTACAACATATGAACAGTTTAGTTTTTACATATCCCACTTTATGTTTATTTACTGAAGTTTTAATTCAAATAACACACACATATTATACTCCCTTTTAAACTAGGGCTACTGAGCCCGCCTTACCTTAGTTTATCGCCATAATAACAATGTTAAGCATTGTTGTCTTCCGATAGTTAGAGGTGAGATAGTCAATTTCTCAGTTGTTGAGTAGTCCAGGTGAATCTCGATTCCACTTTTGGCTTTATCATCAGGTGAGTTGAAGGCCAAGCTTTTCTGTCGTATGTAAAGAAAAGTGGTCTTTACCTGGGTCCTACCGCTAGGACCCAGGTAAAGAGGCATTTGTCATATCTAGTGCAGTGGGTCTACGGTGAAAGAAATTACCTGAGGAATAACCCATGGACCCACTGTGGGTCATAGCTGTGGGTCATAGCTGTGGGACCACTGGTAAAATGGGACATATACATATATGCACAGACGCATCACACATGACATGCTTGTTAACGTCAAAAATTGAACGTTTCCATAAATGGCTTATGTGTGGCTATTTATATTTTTATAAATACCTAATATATGATGTGGAAACATTATTTACAAATAAAATAAAAAGATATCAGTTTTAGGTAAAAACCTGAAGCATATCATCTATGATAAAGCAAAACAAAACTATATACAACTAGCTACACTACCAGGGTTACTTTGTCAGTACGAAAACATACGTCAAAATTTTCGCATCCCGCGTAGTGTTTGATCATTTATCACAATATTTGAAGTATCTAATTAAAACACGATTCACAGGCCGCGGGCGAGAGCAGCTATGTTTATTAAAAGGTATTACTCGGTATCGTCAATTAAATCGGCGCGAGCGCAGCCCGCCGGCACCCAGTGCACGAGAATAAAGAACCGTACAGAGTAAAAAGTTAGTACTATACAGCTTAATTTTACAATTCTCCCAGAACCTATCACTTTATACCTTGCACTTTGTCTTTCGTTGTACTTCATCTATAATTAAGATAATTAAAGTATAATTAAGGTAGGAAGATACAATAAAATTAGAATATACATAAGCTGACTTTACACCAGTTCGGAAATTGGGAGAGCTTTTTAAAGAGAAACAGGAAGAAGATCCCATGTGGAATCGGAGCTGACAGAGGCATCTGGCATATGCACCGCAGAACAAAGTATCGGTCCATGAATTGAAGATAAAAATTGACTGTATAAAATAACACAATTCAAAAAGTATTTTGAATTTCTACTACTCGTTCATATCGAGTTTATTTACTTCTTCTCTGCACTTAAATGTTGAGTGATCTGCCCCATCTCGAAAAAAAAATGTTTACGCGTAGTCACGGCGGCAGAATGGTTAGTACCCAGTTTTCCTTCTGTACATTTCTTATTCAGGTACTCTGTGCACGTTTTAACTTCTTGACTACTGTTTGGATATTCGCGCGTGGGAATATAATTTTTTTTCTATTTGTGTTGTTCGTTTGTTCCACTAAGTTCTTTTGTTGGGTTATTGCATTGTTTTCATTAGCGTAGCTCGTAGCTGCTACGGAGCTGCTACGCTTCCGTAGACAAATAATTTATGCGCCAACCAAAAGAACGAACTAGGTGTAAATGATATATGGCCATTTCACGAAAAACTATATTAGCTATTTTGGGTTATTTGGCTAAGGATGTTTGTGAAAGGTAATCTAATCTATACTAATATTATAAAGAGGAAAGATTTGATTGTTTGTTTGTTTGTATTGAATAGGCTTCGAAACTACTGAACTGATTTTGATGGAAAGTTAGTGTAGGGATAGTTCCAGACCAGGGGAAGGACATGGGGTAATTTTCCTAAGGTAAAAATCTGACGGGAAAAGTTTTCCTACGGGAAATGTTAGTTACAATTCAAACAAAGTTTCATACGGTCAGCTAGTATAATATAAAAGTCTCGTGTCACAGTTTGTTATCGAACTCCTCCTAAACGGCTTCACCAATTTTTATGTAATTTTTTTTGTATATATTTTGTAGATCTGAGTATAGTGTGTAGGCCATTTTTATACCCCTAGGTGATAAGGATCTCTCTCTCCCTCTAGATTGTTTTTTGACAATTATTACGGCGAAACCTAGTTCGCGGGCACAGCTAGTAAAATATTGTATGTTATTTTGGTACTGGGTTCATAATTAGGAGAAAGACGAATAGTTGTACGTGAATTATCTTGACCATAATTTTCAGTTTGGTAGTACATCAAACGATCTTCAGTCCTATCAAATTTTGACCAGTAGGGTTACTCTTAACCAATTTCGATGGATCGTCATTGGGTTTGTGATTTTTGTACGTTTAAATAACAACACTAGCGCCAAATTGGATCCGTATTTTGTTTATGATGTTAGCTATCTAATTCTGCGAGGCTGTAGGTGTTTTACAAATAACCCTGTATAAGTAACAATTATTCTTATGATATTTTTTAATCAAATATTTCTTATTTGGTATCCAGTAGTGTAATAACAGTCAACAAGCATATTTTAATCTACATTATTATTATAAAGAGGAAAAGTTTGTATGTATGTATGTATCAAATAAACTCAAAAACTACTAGACCGATTTAAAAAATTCTTTCACATTTAGATCCTACATTATCCCTGACGAACATAGGCTCCAAAAATATTTTTCCTACGGGAAAATATAAAATTCCCACGGGAAAACAAAAATAATGCGGGCGAATCCGCGAACGGAAAGCTAGTAGACAATAAAACTAATAGTATGTAGATGACAACATAACATTATTTTGGCACAGCACATAACTGAAAGAGATTTCTATTAGAGATAGATCCGCCCTTACCAACATCATAATTATATTTTAATGGACATCATCATAACAGCTCATATACGTCCCCACCGAGGGGCTCGAGCCTACCCTAAGTTGAGGTGGTTAGGCCTTAGTCAGCTACACTGGCCCAGAGCGGATTGGTTGACTTCACATGCAGGTTGCCTCATAATGTTTTTCTTCGCCATAGGAGCGTCAGACAAATGCACATATGACTTTTGAAAAACGAGAAACACATTGTTACAAGGTGGTCTCGAGCCCCTGACTATTTTAATGGACGTTTTTTATTCAATAAAGTGTTAATCTATAGTCTGCAAAGAACGATACGCTTAGTCGGATGAATTATTCAACCTAAACGAGACGGCCAAAAGCTTTGTGCCAAAGACAAAACAAATATAATAAGAAAAAAAAACAATTAAACCGACCCCGGCCGATATGCAAATGTCGCGAGCGAAATTTCACAATCGAAAATTACGCGTAGAATATTTATGACTCAATTTTGTGCGTTGGACAATGCGGCGAATTTCCGCGCTGCCCCGAACTTCGGCATCCGCGGTATGAACACGCTGTGTCCGGGGAGCAGTTTAATTGCAGTTGTTTTTTACACCAGCCGCGCCGGTTGCCAGTGCGTTTGTTATTTACGGTCAATAATTTTAGGTTGCCTCCTTGTATGGGTGGTGCGTCGCGCCGACCTCCTGTCCTACGTATATTGTTGGCATTGTCGAAATCAGGTTGATTCATGTAACAGGACATTCGGGCTCTGCTAGACATTTTGCTGTTTTATCAGTGTTTAATAATAGTGTATGATGTTGTCAATCCCTTTCAACTTGAGCATACACGCGTATTTAGTGTTTTAGATACTTTGACAAAAAGCGTTCGGGTTTCGATTTGTGAAGCTTAAACATTTATATTGGGGAAGTGTCGGAGACCCTTTTTTACGCGGGGAATGCGTTAACGCACCGTACAGGCCCACGGGTAGGGGCAAGGGTGTGTGGGACTCCGCGGCCGCGACTACCCACTAAACCCCAAGGGAACACGTCACAGGCCAAAAGTGAGCGGCCATAATCATGCGCAGAGCGCTGAGCTCGCGTAGGCCGCTCGGCCGACCAAGTGTTGGAGACCCTTTTTTTACGTGGGGAATGCGTTTATGCACCATACAAGATAGGGGCGAAGGTGTGTAGGACTCCACGGCACTAAGCCCCACGGAAACACTTCACAGGCTGCTCGCGTGAGCCGCTCGGTCGAAGTGTTGGAGACCCAAGCTAAACCTTCTCAATGTATAGTGAGAGTATATAGCTTGGGCATGTAACAAGGTATCTTTGAGTCCCATGTCAGGTTCCCCCTACGTTAGCTATCGCTTTGTTCAACGCCTCCCTGTTCCTTGCCAGCTCGAAGAGCTACTCAGCGCCCCTTATACCTGTCCATTCGTGGATGTTCCTTAACCAAGACATTTGTCTTCGATCTATGCCTCTTCTTCCCTCGACCTTGACCCCAAGGATCAGCTGTAGCACACCGTATTTCGGTCCACGTATTATATACCCCAAATATGAGATTTTGCGTCATAACAAGGTATAGAATAGGATAATGAAAGTTGATCTATATGGAATTCATATTGACTAATAGGTTATCAAAAATAACATTTTTTAATTTGGGCGGATCATAGATTTTGGACTCGTGTTAATACTAGCTATCTAATAGTTACAAAAACTTTTACAGACACTAGATCGAATAGTGACGAAATGCGATTTCTTATTTCGTAACTCAGGTGTCTCAATTTGAAGAGTGATTTTTTTTTAATTACCACTTAGTTTGCAAATATGAGGCTCACCTGATAGTAAATGACTACAGTTGTCTATAATGTATGTGGCTTTTGCAAGGCCCGCAAATCCACAACCCCACAAGGACCCAAAGTACATTACCATTTTTTCTCATAAGATATCAAGTCATAGTACGAAGTAATTTCACTACTATATCTTACTCTTCAAACCGAACACAGCAATGCGAGCACCGCAGCTTGGCAGCAGATATAAGGAAGATAAAGGTTCCCGCACAGATGACTCCGGAACCGAATCTCCCTTTAGTGTAAGTAATCTATAATAGTAATTTTACACATTGAATGTACAATTGAATGTAAATGCGCTGCATTTTTTTGTCACAAACATTGAAATCTGATACCAACCGAATAAAATCCGAAAAAATAACATTCTGAATACTTACGAAGTTCCAATCGCCAAAGAACAACTAGTCAATACATACATATTTGTAATATTTGTTACATCTAGTTCCTACATGTACTCTTAAGTAATATAATATTAAATAATAGCACACTGTTAAGTTACAGCACATAGGAAAATTTATGTAAACGTATTTTTGTAAGTACAATTAACTCGCTGTTACATATAATCAAACTAGCTTAAATAACTGTGTTTACGCTCGAGGAAGAGCGAGTGGCAACACTGCATATTATTATAGTCTGTGCATGTGAGAGCCTGTGGCGGCCGGCCGCATGTGACATGTCAGTCGAGTCGAATGTAATGACGTTGAAATAGGTTACCGGGCGGCGCGTTTTCAAGAAAATATATAATTCATTGTGTTTTGCGCGGCGCACCTAATGTTGGGGTGCGAACGTCCGCTTTAAGTGTTGTCCAAAAGTTTTATCGTCGAGTTAGTGAGTGCTGGTGGCCTAATAGGCAAGTGTACCATCCGGTTCGGTGGATTGACAGCAGCCCTTCAAGAGCCGCGACTTCCTTCGAGCTAGCTCAGGAAGTCCACCGGCTACATACGGAGACCGAACGGATCCAAGGTAAATATTATGTCGACATCAGCAATCAAACATAAAATTAATCGGCGAAACGCCGACGTGGTGGCGTCTACTTTAGGCGTCACCAAACTGCTAGATAGATAAGATATTATAATATAAATAATTGTGGTGTTGGATATGAAAATAAAGTCACTGAAAATAAAGTCACGTTAGCACAGTAATGTACAGTACATTGCGGTTTTTAAAGCGGTTGCGTATTTGCAAGTTTTAGAACAGCCACATGCATTAGCGACTGAAGCCCCTTTCCATCGGGTGGACAGTCTGTCGACCATGTTTGCCAACTTTCTTGCGTGAAAAAAATACATTACAGTGGCGCATTGTTTTGTTTTGAATTATTTGTTTTGAACTCAGTTGGCACATTTTACAGTTTCTGTACCATCGTGTATAAATGCCACAGTTTTAATTCTGTTACTATTTTTGTTTTGTTTGTTATTAGAAGTTTAATTGTGTTTGATACGGTTTTTGTAATTATTATCGCAATTTATTTTGTAATGTATATACATGGACATAAACAGGTTACAACTCATTTCTGTCCTCTTCTTCTTTATTAGGCCTCGTTTACGGAGACGCGGGGCGTCGCGCGTCGCGTGTGGCGTGGCGTCTCGCGGCCCGTAAGACTTTTTTTTGTTTACGGTGGGGCGGAGCATGAAGCGGCAATCATAATTGCACGCGTAAACACAAACATATGGCAATATACGATGTTGTTCATAGAGATGCGAGACGGGAACACCGACGGACGCGGCGGTGCCATCCGCGGGCTCGACCGTAAAAAACGCGCCATTTCAAGCAAAGGCGTGTAAAATCGCTTCTCCGTAAACGCACTCATACAACGCCATATGTTTGAATTCTGAGCGGGCCGCTCCGCGCAACGCCCCGAGTCGCCGTAAACGAGGCCTTACTCAGCTAAAAAAATAAAAGCAAATCCCCCCTTTACTGAAACGTTTATCAATATTGGAGTCGAATGTCAAAAAATTATAATTGTGTTTGTACGCTATCGTTGTGTTTATAGAACACTTTTTTAAAGTATAGGCATGATTATAACCTAACAAATGACAAATCTATTATAACCTAAAAAAAAACCTTCCCCCGACTACCGTTTTTGTTTCGACAAGCATAACCTACAACAATACTATGACAACGCCATGTTGAACGTGAACTTTCGGAAGCGCGAATAAAAAGAGCGACGACATTCTTCCTTACAACTCTCTCTGTAGCGTGTAATCATCATCGGCAATCGAATACTTTTAATCGAGTAAGCTCAACTCGCCAGCTCGAATGATTTATTGCGGTGACACGTGTTTTTTGTGCGCGGCGAGCTCACGGAAACAATTTCGAATCATTTATGCCGGCCGCCCGATCGCTCACCAAATATGGCCGCCGATGACCCGCCTTCCTACCAGTTTTCGGGCATCGTCGCCTCGAGAAAAATGGACACCATCCACCACACTCTCAATTTTTTCCCCAAACTGAGACGAGGAATTGAAATTGACAAGAGTTTTTGCCCCCCTCCGCTCTCTGGTCGATATTGAAAGACGCAACTTTTCAATTTGGCAGCCGCCGCTCTCGCAGCTAATGAGACTACCGAAACCTGTTGGGAGGCTATGTAGATGTCGCGTTTAAAAAATCATTCCGCTCGAGACAAATTGCCGGTAAAAATTCCTGAAACCGCAGGCCGTCGCGAGAGGCTCTGTCGAAACACTTATTAATTTTCATGAGTTGGCCTGCTCTAATTTTTTTGTTGGAATGGATGGTTCGATATATATCCCCGTATAGTTTTACGGCGCATCTGAGCGAGGGTCCTGGGAAAACTGCTCTAAATAATGACAAGTATTTTAAGGAGATGCTTATCGCTAATATTTTTAACCAATTTAAAAAAGGAGGAGGTTCTCAATTCGATGCGTATGTTTTTTGTGTGTATGTTATGCGATTACGCCGCCAATTGTGCACCGAGTTTCAAAATTCGATAGAGTATACTCCAAGGGTTGTCCCAAGGTCACCAAAATTAGAATCTGATGAAGGGATCCCATAAAAATCGAGGAAAACCCTTAAAATTTTAGGTGTGTCCAACGTGTTTTGTGTATATGTTACGCGATTACTTAGCCAATTCTGAACCGATTTTCAAAATTCTTTTTGTTTTCGATATAGTATAGTCCTGGGCTGGTCTCAAGGTGCGATCTGGTCTCAAGGTCTGATTGTTCACCAAAGTCAGGATCTGATGATGGGATCTCATGAAAATCGAGCAAAACCATAATTTAATAACAGCTCACCGTTCGGTGAGCTGGTATTAAATTAGGGTTTCTCAATTCACTAAAAAGATTTCATTCACTAAAAACATAAAAATAAAAATTATTTTACAAAAAAATATAACCGGCTTTAAAAAAACACTGAAAAGTTAAAATAATATAACAACAGGTACAGACAACATCACACTTCTATATTGAAGTCGGTGAAAAACGATGATCTCCTAGAAAGTCTTAAAATTTGACACCGACTTCAATATTCAAGTGTGATTTGGCTGTACCAATTCTTATATTATTTTTAACTTTTCAGTGTTTTTGAAGTTAGTTTTTATTTTTTGTAAAATAATTTTATCATACACCATCTAGGGTTGGCTGGAAGAGATAGGCTCGCCATTGTACATGATTTTATTATTACTTTTTTTGTATTGATCGTGTGCAGTAAAGAATATTTAAGTTTGTACAGGACCCTCGGTGCGGGAGTCCAATCCGCAATTGACCGGTTTTTTATTCAGCAGAGCTAGTAAACAACCAGATTGCCTTCCGGCAAGTGGCCACAGTTGTCTATAATATATGTAGCTCCTGTAACACTTGCAAAGTTACAACCCCTTACCCCGATATACTAGCTTGTGACATGAGATGTCAAGACACAGTATCCAGTAATTTACTTGAATTTTATTACTGAATTTTAAAAGCAAAATAACACCACAGAAATACTCGTAACGTTTCCTTCGGCGTTCCAATGCGCACAATAAAACGATTTTCCATAATCTTTTTGGGGCGAAATTGTTTCAAGTATAAAATAATTTGTGAACCAGTTTCACAATTTTTTAGGATAATTTCTTGAGTTGTGGTGCAAGGCATAATATAAGCGTTTGTTACTTTGTAAAATCTAAATTTTTTATGTAATCTCTAGGTAGAGTAAACTCATATCTAGACCCTATCTTCATAGGTTTTTGGCGTAGAGTTAATATGACTTATTTATTAATTATTGTTGTATTTTTCCTTATCTAATAACGTTTATAAAATATACTTAATTTTAAGTCTTTTACAGAAAAGTTTTTTAACCAAATGCAGAGTTCTTAATAGTCACTGGGTGAAGCGAAGCATAATAATATAAGACTTGATTTTCGTCTTGCTTATGTTCATCTTTGCAGCACCCACCCTAAGAGAAACCCTGCTAAGGTCGTCGAGCATCGTGTTAAGATCTTCCAGAGTCACTGCCATGAGGACAGTATCGTTTGTTACCTTAAGGTAAGCATTTAATGTTGATATTGATGCCAATGAAGAAGTATAGAGATGTTTAAGCACGTAGCTCTCTGTGGGTTACTTTGGTAAAGATATTCGGTAAAAAGCTCTGACAACGCAATCACTGTCATATTAAGGTTGCGATAGATTTTTTTTCGAACAATAAACGCCCCGCGTCCGCTTATGCCTTACACCAATTCTTTCCGCTCCGCTACAAAAAAGCTCCAAACCAACCGGACGCAATGTCTCCAAAGAGTGCACAATTAATTAAACAATTAATCGGCTAATTGCGAGATGATTTGCTTTTTGCGTCGCGTTTCGGCCGCATTTAAGTCAATTTGTACGTGAATTTTGGAACTCGGGACGGCGCGGCTGCCTTAAAAGATTAATCGTCTGTGCCTAAGTGGAGTAACGAGGTCGAAGTTGTGCCTGTTTTAAAGGCCTGATTCAAAAGTCGAAGATCCAGGGCGCCTGAATGATTTTCTTTTGTTTTTTTAATTTGTGCTGCAGGCCGCAGATGACTTTTACAGTGCCATCGAAGTTTTTATGAGAGTGAGAACATTGGAAATCTTTCTTTTTCTTCTTCCACTCATCTCTATCAAACGCCCTCAGAACAGACATTCTTCGCATATGCATATCTTTGTTCAAGCAATTCATCCATAATTTCCTGGGGACAGTACTGACGGCCATTGGGGCGGAAAGGTTGAGTGGCGGCTGCGTACCGGGAGACGCAGCGTTGGTAGGTCCCCACAAGGTGGACCGTCGCGGGAAGCCGTTGGATGCGGGAGGCGCAGGACCGATCGGTTTGGAGATCCCTGGTGGAGGCTTATGTTCAACAGTGGGCGTCTCTTGACTGAAATGATGATGATGATGATGATGATGATCCATAATTTCCTATGTCTTCCTCTTCGCTTATACCCGTCCACATTCATGTCCAGAACTCTTTTGGCAATATGACACACCTCACTAACGTGTTACTTCTTATCTTCTCCATTGCTAGTGCTAGTCACAAACTTCCTCCTAATCTGATCCTTTCTAGTCACACCACTCATCCATCTTACAATCTCATTTCCGCCACGTGAACTCTTCTTTCATGCTTCTTCTTCGTTGCCCAACATTAAGACCATGATGGCAGATAGATTTATAGATTTTTTCCTTTAAGGTTATGAGCATCCGTCGACCACAAATAGTTTTTGAGTCTTGACGTCATTACATCCAACCTGCGCCTATTCGATTTCTTTCGATTATGACCCTTTTCCTACAAGTTTATGATGAGTTTGTGAAACTTAGTCTATTTGAACACATTTCTGTGGCAATGACCGAATGAATTTTATTGTAGGCGTCCATCTATAGCTGCCTAATATCAAGTAGAATGTGATACCTCTTTCACGTCAATCGACTAGATTATATCTTTTGTTTATAGGAATGGCTCTTGTGTTATGAAACCAATCCAACCACCAAGGAACGGGCAATCTAAGCCCCTGTTAGTAAAAATACAAATTTTCACCAGAATCACTCTCTACTGAAGAAAACGACCTCTATCGTAAGAGACGACAAAAGGACTGCAATAGGCTAGCTAGATGAATGAAAAAAAAATATTGCTTTAATAGAAGCTCATTCCTATAATAAACAGAAAGAAAAAAATCGGTTTTAGAATAACTATAAAAACAACCAAGATCTAAGGTGTTAAAGATTTTTCTCCATCTCTTTCTAGCAAAACGGCAATTTACATGGAGTTTACATGGCCGTACTCAACAATGACGTCACGATTGATGTCGGATCTCTGTTTAATCGCTTCCAAATTAACAGCTTCAAATGCTTGTATCTCATCTATTTCTAAGCCGATTTTAATTCTAATTTCACACAATTGCATCTTTTTCTACCGTACTTTAATATTTTATGACGAGACGTGAAAATTAGAATTCAGTAATCATCCCAATTCTCTCCGAAGAGAAGGGGAACTCGAAACCTTTAACTACCCAATTGGACAGCATGATGTAGTATAGGCCAGTTCTTGCTCATGGATCTATTTACTGGAGATAGATTTTGACGTACTTTATATGGAGCTTATGTCAAATCGTAGACGTTGGTGGCACTGTGGACTCGACACTGGGAGGACCGCGGCTCGATCCAGCCATGTACCAATGTGTTTTTAGTTTTTCGAATTTCATAATGTACATTTATCCAACGCTCCTACGGTGAAGGAAAACATAATGAGGCAACCTGCATACATCTGTGAAGAAATTTAAAGGTTTATGTGAAGTCAACCAATCCACACAGTGCCAGCGTGGTTGACTAAGGCCAAACACCCTAACTTAGGGTAGGCTTGAGCCTCTCAGTGGGGAGATATGAGCTCTGGTGTGAGTTACGAGTCGAGCTGGTGATGGAAGGATCCTTAACTTTTAGTAGTTAGAGGTTAGTTTTTCAAATACCATAGGCACGTATTGACCCTTCGATCGAGCCCCTCGGTGAGGTTATTTAGGAGCTGTGGTGATGAATGTCAAATACCTATCGCTATAGTAACCAAATCCACAGATAGAGAAAATATTGGCACCGGCCGTTAAAAAAGAACCGTGCTCAGCAGCGGGTCGTATGTGGGTAGACGTAAAAATGTTGTCACCACGGTACTTCATTTCTTGAAATACTTCAGCTCCACGTCAAAACTGCAACCGCTCCTCGTCATTAGCATACCCTTTGACCCCAACACACACCCATCCGTCCCCCCAAACGAGACCAAGCCGTCATCCTGATAAGAGCGGGTATCTCACGTGGGCATCTGCTACCGCTTGTTAGCGTAATCTGCGAAGGCGCAGGTCATCAATTTCGCTCATGATTCGCGGGGAACGATGACGCAGGTACAGTCGTGTTGAAGAATTTATAATCAACGTGATTATTAAAAAAAACCTTTTTTATGCAAATGTTAATGAGCATAGACTTAATGTCATATGGCGGAACTGTAGCCTCGCTTGAGTCATTTGTGCATTGCTATGCCAAAATCCCAATTCGTCACTACGAAAGTAGGTACTTGCCCCAGCACATTCGGTGACCACGTCTTGCATTGCAAACTTTCTGCGCACGGTTAGTATTAGCTCGGCTCAGCAAATTTTTGACCAAGTATTCGTATTCCGCAGAACTCACATTTGGCTCAGAATTTAGGCCAAATAAATGTATGTGGAATGACAATGTATGAATTTAATATTAATGCACAAGTTATTGTATGTATTGAGAGTTAAAAAATATTCTTGTATGTCAGATGATTCAGATAATTGCTAAATAATCGAATTCCATTAGTGAATAAAATGATAATGTAACCATTATCATTGGTGAGTAATTTTTTATTACTTTATAATAAATATATGTGTATGTCCAAGCAAAAAAAAATTACAATTATTATATTAGTTGGTTATTATTATTGCTTGAACCTATCATTTAAGAGTTTTAGTTTTACTTTTCACTACACACAGGTTGCCTGACAGAGATATGGTAACAAGGCGGCCTTTTGTTATGTAGTTTTAAACTGCTGAACTCCTTAAATTTCTTAAGGTATTTTAAGGAAACTTATTTTAGTATCTGACTGTACAGTGCGAACGACATACGATGACATTTCAAAATAAACAACAATGATTTTGGGAACAGATTTGGCTATATGATATTTGACATGCCAATTTCCCTTGCTGATGAATGTGAATGACATTTTAAATACATATATTATTTTAAATGTAATTATGTTTTAAAGAGATGGAGATCTTTGGAATGTGGCAGCTTCTGATTTATTACTACAATTGGACATTCGAAGATTGTTGTCAAACTCGAGGATTTGACAATTGTCTCGCATTGTAACTTAGTAGTTTAGTTAATCAATGTATTTATGTGCTTTAATATATTCTACATTGAAAGTACTGGAAAGAAACTATTCTTTGTAATATTAATCTAACAGTATTCTACGTAGCATCTGTTTACAACTTTTTAATCGATCTGGGAGTGTCATTCCCTCCAATTGATTGTAAGTTCTACTGCATAAGGCATGAAGTGCATAATCGGTTGAGTGCTTCGTTTTGGGTGCTTCGATCGTCGTCTTTACAAGTTATCGTCGCGTTCCACCAAGGAATGCAACTTCTGAATCGAGCCGCAAACTATTTGACATTTAAAGAGTATTTATCAGCAATTAATCCTCGCGACCTGCATTGTTTAATGGCCGTGTAAATGGTGACCTATATTTTTATAGGTTATTTCAAGGTCATCCTTTATTTTAATTCCACTAAGAGCATAGCATTTAACAGTCCCTTTGGTTTTTTTAAAGACTGATTAGGCTCCCACTTATTTGCGATACCCGAATTAATACATGTTTAAGGGAGCCTGTGGAATTCATTCACACGTACTTCTAATTATCGCAGTTTGAAGAGTTGTATTTGCAAATACACTAATATTATTACAGATGTCATAAATATTCTGCCGCTTCTGTGCTTCTTTGGAACGATACTTGCCGTTAGGTAAAGCGAGCTTCTTTGTAATACATACAATAAACAGGGTCATTTTTGGACCAACCGCCAAAATTAAATATAACATAAAGAAAGTTATATATATATTTTGTTTAATTCCACAATCCACATATTTTGACTACTTTTTAAATCCAAAATTTTTATGCGCGTGTGCTTAACATTGCCCTGCGCGTCTCGGAACTGGCGAAAATCTCTAGCGTGTACAAATACCTAACATTGATAATGCAGCGACCTTGCGCTGGGCAGTGTGCTCAATAAACAAATGACCATCATTTTAGTTTACAACGTACGGAAAATATAAAATAAAAAATGTGAAGAGAAAGTTGTTTTTATTTTATAAATTCGTCGTATTACCGCTATAAAATGACAATAACATAATATTGTGCGGGGGTTAAAAAATAACCCTGTAGTATTTTTTGCGAAAACAAAAAGTCACAGCTGATTTGAATTGAAGCAAAGTTTGAAATCTCCAGATACTCAGAACTGTGAAGGAGCAAATTGTTCACGCAATCCCTACGATGATCGACACTTCAAAGCAATCATCAGTCAAGCAAATGAAGACATCGCGACGTTGACAGTTCCGTAATTAGTAGCCTTTATTGGTAGTCTCTATTGAGCCTTAGAAGCTTATGATTGGGTGCCAAAGATTATGCAGCATTAGGCGTTACTTTTGTACCTAACGTGTTGAGGTCTTTCTGATGAAACTAGCCTATGACATCAACAAGAGTATACATAGTGTAAAAGTCTTTCTGATGATTCCATTAAAAAAATTATAAGTTTAATATTCCAAATAATAATGACTAGTTTTATTTTAGAACAGAATCAGGGGTTACAAATCATTAGCGGAGAATACCAATAAAACTATAATATCCAGGAGTGTAACCAAGCAATGAAAACTACATTATATAAGGTACAACAAATACACCAAACTCTCCAGGTTAAAAACAAAAAAGTCTTCTTTTGTCTTTAACCTGGGACTAAAAAAATAATAAAAATGTTTCAACACACTTTCTAGAACCAGTACTTTAAGTTAAACTAGTTTTTAAAATCAAAAGTGTTGATTTTTTTTGGGTGAAAATCACTCTTTGAAAGTGACCATTGTTCTTTACAAACTGTATGCAAAATAATTTTCAACAAAATGTGCCACTTAGAATCATAGCCGCTTGTATGCAAGTAAGATCGAAAGATCAAGATCTCATAATCATATTTAAGCGGTGATGCAATTTATGAAGAAACACAAGACTATCACAAGTCCCTATCAGAGATGATATAATACTACAGTTTTCTGAAGAATATTAAAGATCTCTTTTATTTTGGTAGATAAACTACAGACAAGCTTTCTCAACATTATAAATTCATTGGCTCTAATCAAATCGTTAGCCTATACAATAGACTATAGCCGAAACTGTAAAAATATAATAAAATCTTTACGAGTAATTCCTTGTTTATTTGTCTGCTTGTTAAACTCTTTATCGTGAAAACTCTGTACTTAATATAGGTATATGGTTACAAAAGTCATATTGTAAAGGTGAGCTTATCCCTGTGTGGGATTTCCTCCAGCTACACGGTTAAGGTTAGACGGAGTACACAAGAATCGTTAATTGTGCGACACCACGCAAGTATTTGCAGCAAACATACCTTTGAATAGTATTTAATCGATTAATTACGAGTTGAAATTATTTTAGCGATCAGATGACATCTCAAAAGATGACAGTCATGTCGAAAAGTTTTACAAATAAAACTGTTTTAAAGAACATTTGAATTTCATAAGGAACAAAACTACTATAAGTAATCTTTGCCCAATATAATTTAGCGTAGTACGCTCCAATCTTCCGTGTCTCAAAATGGGTTCGCAACAACAAGCACGTGGGCACATGAACACCATTAATTAAAGTATACATAATGTAAGCAGTGTAATTAATAATGTACTCCCATTCTTGTTTGCAGATAAGAATCAGATGAATCAATTATTGATAATTTAGAAAAGGTATAAGTAGAAGACGATGAGAGTGATATAAATAAATAAAATAGCGAGTGATTTAATCAGAATAAGAGCAAAGCACAATCATTTGCTTCACTGTATGGCTATGCAATTCAAACACCTATCAAGGGACTAAAGAGTAACAAATTTACAATAGAGCCAAAAACGACTTGGCTACTATACGTTTCGAAGATGTTAATGATATTTGCTAGGTTTTTCAAATAGTTTTTTGTGTTACTCTGCATATCGACTAAGAGAGCGTCGGTGGCGCTGTGGGCTCAGCACATGCCTTCTAATCGGGAGGTCCGGGGTTGGATCCTGCCTTGTACCAATGTGTTTTTCTAATTTCATAATATAAATACATTTGTCCGAAGCTCCTATGGTGGAGGAAAACATCGTGAGGCAACCTGCATACATCTGCGGAGAAATTAAAAGGTGTATGTGAAGTCGACCATTGCCCGGGCATTGGGCCAGCGTGGTTAACTAAAGCCTAAACACCTTAACTTAGAGTAGGCTCGAGCTTGGAAGAGTGAGTTGGGCGCCGGCGGGGCAGCCTCACCTACGGGATGGTGCAGATGATGACCGGGCACGGGTGCTTCGGCCATTATCTGCATTTTGTCGCACGGAGGGAGCAGACGCCGCAGTATCACCATTGCGGCGCTTCCGATGACACGGCCGGCCACACCCTCTCGGAGTGCCCGGACTGGCGACCCCAGCGCGATGCATTAGCCCTCGCGCTGGGCCTAGGTAGGGGTGCGCCCGTCGCGCTGGCCAGCGTCGCACGTGAGATGCTGACCAGCGCGGCGGCGTGGGAGGCTGTCGCCTCCTTCTGTGAGGATGTTATCTCGCAGAAGGAGGCTGCGGAGCGGGCGCGAGAGGATGACCCTCTCGCCGCACCGCTCCGGCACAGGCGGTTGGGGAGGAGAAGGCGAGCGTTTCAGTCCCCACCAGGGGTCTCCCGACCGGTAGTCAGCCGGCGCCTGGGGTGGGACTTGGAGATACTTGTCGACCCCCCCGTAGAAGAAGTCCTGGCGCTTGCGGCAGGCAACCCTCCAGGGGGCGCAATCGGGGAATGGCTAACGCCGATCCCGATTGTATCCCTACGGAGGTAGTAGTATCTGAATGGTTTTTAGCCGAGTATGGGGTCTTCTACCCGAGTCCGGCATATCCTTGGGGTGGACTCGTCAATCGGCTCCTTGTCGAATCCGTAAGAAGGATTTTCCCTCCTAAAAAAAAGGGGTAGGTGTTGGGAGTTGAGAGTAAAACTTCTTCAATCCACGTTAATTATATTTTATTGCCGGCAAGGCGCACATTACAGTTAACTTGTTGTAGCGGTAGCGATAAGGAAAGCAGACTAATAACTAAATGTCACAGAGTCACAAATTATGTATAGATAAAGGGTATGGCCCACAGACCAAAACAAACGTATGCGTCCCCCACGGACAATTTATGTTGGTCTGCAACATAAGTTGGGCCACCCAAACGGTTGACTCTATATAATAATGAAAAAACTGGTATGTTTGGTAAGTATCTAAATGTGTTTATCAACGGCATGCATTAATAACCATCACAAAATGGTAATATGAAGTAAACAAAAAACTAAGTTATTCTTAAAAACTACACAAGAATATAAGAACTAAGTTACATGCGGACAAAGCCGCGGGCTATAGCTTGTATGTCATAAGTGTGTTAATCATGACACCACTTATGTTTAATATTCTTTTCTTTATGCATTTGCAATGAACATGTATCTTTAAAAATAATTAAAGACACATGTCCATTACAAATGGTTTACCTTTAAATTAGTAAATTAATAATTTTTGTATACGACCAAAATATTGAAAATTTTATTCATCTATGGGCAAGGGAACAACTTTAGAAACAGCTCGCGTGTGATATTTGCCATCGGCTGTTTTTATTTCTACAACCCGAACCAACGAGTCCAGGCCAGGGAAGATCTTAGATACTCTACCTAAAGGCCAATGAAGGGGTGGTGTATTTGGATTACGCAGTAACACCAGCGTGCCTTCTTTTAAGTTTGGATATTCCTTTGACCACTTACTACGTTTATTTAGTAATGATAGATATTCATTGGACCATAACTTCCAAAAATGCTGTCGTATTTGCTCGCAGGACCTCCAAAGGCGAAGTCTATTAGGTGGAGTGTCTGTATAATCTTGTTCAGGATAAGAGACTGGCACACAATTGATGAGAAAATGGCCTGGAGTTAGATAGGAGTAATCGGAGGTATCCTGGGACAATGGAACTAATGGTCTTGAATTTAATATAGACTCTATTTCACACAAAATGGTATTGAACTGTTCATAAGTGAATATTTTGGAACCAGTAATTCTTTTTAAGTGATATTTTGCTGACTTGACAGCTGCCTCCCACAGCCCTCCATGATTAGGACTGTAGGCAGGAATAAATTTAAATTGAATGCCTTTGACTGAAGCAAATCCTAGAATATCATTCTGAAATTTAGTTTCTTTATGTAATAAATAGAGCTGGCGTAGTTTATTATTCGCTCCTTTAAATGTAGAGGCATTGTCACAGTGGATTACAGCGGGTAATCCTCTGCGGGAACAAAAACGCTTTAGAGCTGCCAGGAAGGTGTCTGTGGTTAGGTCTGAGACTATTTCAAGATGGAGGGCCTTGGTGGTGAAGCAAACAAATACGACAACGTAACCTTTAGATACGAAGCTGCGTCTCACTGTAGAAGCCTTGACATCAAACGGCCCGCAGTAGTCCAAACCGACCCGTTCAAAGGCCCTGGCAGGCGTTACTCTATCGCGTGGCAGAGAGCCCATAAGCTGCTTAGCGCTCTCGGCTTTGTATCTGAGACAGGTAAGGCACTTATGTATGACACTTTTAATTTCACGTACACCATTAACAATGTGGTATGTCTGTGATAAATTACTGAACAAAAGTTTCAATCCACCATGCATCAATAATATATGCTGGTTTTGTATTATTATTCTAGTCAAATGGCATTTGCTAGGCAATATTATAGGGAATTTTCTTGCAAAGGGAAGATTTGAATTGTGAAGTCTACCCCCGACGCGTATTAGGCCTTCTTCATCTATGAAAGGATGTAATGATTTTAAATTAGAATTAATTTGTTTATTATTTTTTAGAATATTGATTTCATCACGAAAATGAAAAGCCTGAACATTTTTAATAGCTAGATGTAAGGCGATCTTTAGTTCCTTTGCAGAAAAACTCCCCAAATTTGTTGCATTACACTTGCATTTATTTATGAATCTTAGAACATAACAGATTATTCTCTGCATTTTATAAAGACTTGAAAATTTTGTAAACAATGGCAAAATATTATGTTCTTGATTATCAACTGTATGACATGAATTTTCTGTATAATATTGAATGGGAAACTCTAATTTCAAACTGTATAAATTATAATTAATTTCACCTCTCATACAATCTGGTCCTTGCCACCACAACTTTGTATTATGTAACTCATGAGGGCTGATCCCTCTGGATAATATATCTGCTGGATTAAAGATACCTGCCCCCGTAGCACGTCCACCAAAACACGATATGATAAAGCGATTTATCGCGGCGAACTGTCAAATTACGACGAAAGCCTATTGTATTTTGACAGTTCACCGCGATAAACCGCTTTATCATATCGTGTTTTGGTGGACGTGCTAGGGGGGCAGGTGTGTGGAACCATGTCATGCCCTTTGTTTTTTCTAAAATTTCTCTGACCCTATTGGCTACATAAGCGGGCTGTTTTATTAAATTAGATTTTAACCATCCTAATATAATTTTGGAATCAGAAAACAAATGAATAATTTTTATGTTAGATAATTTTTGAGACACTTTAAACATTAATTTGGCTAACAACAATGCTCCATTTAACTCAAGTTTTGGAATAGTTATATTAGAATTTAAAGGAGTGACCCTTGATTTGGAGCACAATAAGTATACATAGTATTCACCAGCGATTTTGATCTTAACATAAATACAACAACCATAGGCCTCTGTGGAAGCATCACAGTAACCATAAAGCGAGCATTCATCTGCCTCCGAAAGGTGCAAGTTGCGCAGTATTACAAGATCAGGCATACTGGAAATGTCATTTTGAAATTCTGTCCAAATTTTACACAATGTAGGTGGTAAGGGCGTATCCCACTCAAGGTTTTGTTGCCAAATCTGCTGAATTATAATTTTTGCCCTGGCTGTAATTGGGCCTGTAAATCCTAATGGATCAAAAAACCTGCTGACTGCGCTAAGGACACTTCGTTTGGTGGGTGCTTTAGGTAAGGTCACCATACTTCCACTCAATTTGAATACGTCATCTCTTGTATCATATGAGAGACCTAATGTTTTTACAACTGGTTTGTCCTGATCGAGATCACGCTGAGAGAAACCTAATTTGTTTTTTGGTACATCTTTAAGGAGCTGACTATTATTAGATGACTACTTATGTAGTTCGAAGCTGCCCAGACTCATTAACCGAACAAGCTCATTTTTTAATTGTACAGCTTCTTCATAACATGAGACTGAGCATAAAATGTCATCAACATAACTTGATGTCAAAATAGCTCTGCTTGCCAGTGGGTATTCGCTCTGATGCCTTCTAGCTAGCTCAATGAGACATCTTGTTGCTAGAAAGGTCGAGCTTTTGAGACCATAGGTTACTGTTTGCAGTTGTAAACATTGTAGAGGGTGTTCTGGATTATCTCTCCACAGGATGTTTTGCAGTACTCTGTGCTGTGGCAGCACAGTAATTTGACGAAACATGTGACGTACGTCACACATTAACGTGATATTGAAAGAACAAAATTGTATTAGAATATTGAATAACTGGTCCTGCACGACAGGTCCATTGCATTGTATGTCATTTAATCTTAAATTATCATGACTTTTGGCGCTGGCGTCAAACACTACACGCAATTTGTTTGTAAGCTTATCTGTGCGTAAGACTGCATGATGTGGTAGGAAATATAAAGGTTGAATATTTGGTGAATTGTCATCTATGTTAATTATTTTTGCATGATGTGAATCCAAATATTCATGTATAAATTCAACATATAATTTATGGTATAATGGATCCCTAGAAAAACGTTTCTCTAAGTTGTAAAAACGCTGCAAAGCAATGGCAAAAGAATTTGATGTATTAATGTCACTCATACACATTTTGAGTGGCAGCCCTACTTCAAAACGGTTATTTTTTAAAGTGACAGACTCCTGAAACACCTTCTCACTATGAGCATGCTCGGGTAATGACTCCGGGAAGACTTCAGGGACACTTTCAATCTCCCAAAATTTTTTCACAGCATGATCCAAATCAAGACACTCTGTTACTGCATGCAAACTAATTGCTACGTTACAATAAGGAAAGGAATCACCTGAGATGACGTATCCAAACCGGGTGTTGAGCATGATTGGATCTGATGGACCTCCTTCTATTTTTCCATCCTGAATTACACGGAAGAAGATGTCCGCGCAGGTCAATTTCTCCTGGAATATTATATTCAGAATCAGATAATGTAATATTTTTAGGTATAACAACATGTGATAAGTTGAATTCTTTTTGTGGTAATGGAGAAGTGATGCGATCGACAATGGAGCAAATGATATTCATTTTAAAGTTTTGAGTTAAAGAGTGTATTGTAATATTTATGGCTTTATTTATTTTGTTTAATTTATCTCCTAATGTGATTATGTGTTTTTCACAATTGAATGGCTGGATGCATAATTTATGTGCCAATTTGCTCGTGCAAAATGATGTTTGACTACCTGAGTCAAGCAGTCCCCGCGCAAGGATTTTATTCCCAGCTGCATCAGACACTAACAATTTCACAGTTGGCAACAAAACCTTTGTTTTAATATTTTTACTGAGACAAGAGTTCAATACATTCTCCTCCTTAGCGCTATCTTGTTTTTCAGGAACATGAAGTAATGTATTGTGATTTTTTGACTTACAAAGAGAACATTTAAAATTGTAACGACATACCTTTGGATGTGTGCCTAAGCATATGACACACATTTTATTTTTATTAACATGTTCCATCCTCTTGTCTGGTGACATTAGTATAAACTTTGGACACTTGTATAATCTGTGGGAATCACTGCAAACATTGCAACCTTTGGAGGCAGACAAATAGCTTCCAGGAATTGTTCCTACCAAAGTTGTGCACCTTTGCTTAAATTTATCATTACCCATGGGACTAACCTCCATGGAGACAGCACGTTTTTCCAAAAATTCTAGCAAACTGTTGAATGATGGAATAACAATACTATTATCCTTTTCAGAGCGGAACAGTTGAACAGTCAATGGATCCAATTTGCGAGATATAATGCACATTAATATGGAATCCCACTGATCAACAGGTTGTTTTAAATTTTTGAGGGCAGCTAATTGTTGTCTAATTTTTGTTGTGATTTCCCTTAGCTGTTGGGCAGTTCCGCGCTGAATAGTTGGTAAATCTAATAAAATATTGACGTGATTTGAAATTAATAAAGATGGATTGTCATACCTTTTGTTCAGTAATTCAAGAGCAGGCCTGTATGATTCATTGCTGATTGGCAGCCCTTCAATTATTTGCAATGGTTCACCCTTAAGCAGGGTTCTTAAATAATACATTTTTTCAATACAAGATAAATTGCAGTCCTTATATATCATTGCCGTGAAAAGATCCATAAATGGCTTAAACCCAGTAATATCACGTCCATCAAATGGTTGAATGCTAAGAGATGGGAGATTTGCACACCTTTTGCCACTTAAATATTCACTTTTAGCACTAGCACTGGCATTGGTAGAAGTGGCATTAGCACTCTTCTTTGATTTGGATATTAAGGCACAAAGTCGAAAGAACCGATTCTCCAATTGCTCAGATTCGTCATCGCTCTCATCGATGCAGGAAATTTGAAGTTGAATGTCTTGCAGTTTCGCATACTGCTCCTTTAAGCACCCTTCTCGGACTTCTAGTTCCTGAAGGTCAAATTCTTTGTTGGACTCGAAATAACATTCCAGTCTCGTGATAAATCCTTTGCATTGCCCGCGCGCTGCTCTCAATTTTTTGAGCTCCTCTATATTATTTGGCAAGATTTTATCTGAAGTGTTTGGCATTTTGTCCGCTTCGTGCCAAATTAAATCCTTATCGCTCTCCGAATCCTTTGACATTTATTTTAACTTCAGTAATTTTTAGCCTTTGTCTTAATTTCCGTCGGCTCGGCAATCTATTTTTAGAACATCAACAATCGTAAAGTATGAGGTGAAGCTAGTCGTCGATTGTCACTGTCAACGACGTCGATTATTTCCGATCGTGGCCGACGTTTCCCGAGTAGTACGATCCCTTGCACTGGAATGTATGGCGCGATTGGCGCGTAGGCAAATGAAGCACGAAACGGAGAGAGATAGCCTTCTTTTTTGATAGGTGTGAAAGAGCGCGCTATAGACTTCGTGAAATGCGACTTGCGAGCTACAAAGATGGCTTCCTTTAATTGCAGCTTTTTTATATGAAATTTTATATTACTTTGATTTTTGTATTATTTCTTTGGTGCGCCTTGCCGACTTTTTTGTTTATGTTTTTGTATATTTTGACGAATAGCACTGATTCTGGGAACACACACGCGGTACTTGAACTCGTACGCAATGCGAAGCCCACGCGGCCGGCACAATTCACGATCGCGAATTTCGAAGCGAAGTACACGGCACTGTAGTGGAAGAACTATATGAATTAAAGTTTCGGCACCAAATTGTTGGGAGTTGAGAGTAAAACTTCTTCAATCCACGTTAATTATATTTTATTGCCGGCAAGGCGCACATTACAGTTAACTTGTTGTAGCGGTAGCGATAAGGAAAGCAGACTAATAACTAAATGTCACAGAGTCACAAATTATGTATAGATAAAGGGTATGGCCCACAGACCAAAACAAACGCATGCGTCCTCCACGGACAATTTATGTTGGTCTGCAACAGTAGGCTCGAGCCCCTCGGTGGGGCTGTATATGAGCTGTGATGATGTTGATTTGTTAGGGTTTTAATTTGAAAAAAAGTATTTTTCTAATGATTTGTGAATGTTAATTGCGCTTCTTTAGGTCGTAAGCTGCAAAAAGCAAAGTTCCCTTTGGCCTTAGAGGTGTCCCTGACTAGGTTTTCAAATTGTTTGTGTTTTTTTTTTGTTTTTAAAAAAACGTCGCCCCACACTAGGTTTTTCTCCTGTGTCGTGGGTGCAGTTACAAACATAGAATATCACATGCACATACGCCCAGACCGGAACAAATTTCTGTAGGCCATACAAAATATTTGTCCCGTACGCGAATCGAACCCGAGACCCGTTGCGCAGTAGGCGATCATTCGACCTCTGCGCTAACGGTGTCAAAAAATTGCACAGCTGATAGCTAAATAAACTTCATTTGCAGTACTCTTGGGTTGGTGGTAAAGCT
Organism: Schoenobius gigantellus; assembly: GCA_963935595.1. Classification (NCBI taxonomy): domain Eukaryota; kingdom Metazoa; phylum Arthropoda; class Insecta; order Lepidoptera; family Crambidae; genus Schoenobius; species Schoenobius gigantellus. Next base: position 3,092,361 of record OZ012555.1, on the reverse strand, counting down.
GTAACGGTAAATGAGGATCAGGAGAAACTGGAATGGTGAGCGGGAACTTTCAGGATAAGGTTGTTTGACAAACGTAGGTCATGACTGTGTGAGGAACTCAGGAACTGGAAACGAGATTTAAGGTAGTAAGGAACATTGTAGCGCAATTAGGAGGTAAGATAGCCAGTTCTTGAGGAGTCCAGATGAAACTCCTTGCTCTGGTCGCAAGCATTCATATGCATGCAGCTTAATGATTATTTGCCGTCTGAATAGTGGTATTTCCGCTTCATTTCTTTGTGTTCAGAACTGGCATTATAAAAAGTGTCAAGAAGGAATTTCATTACATGGTTAATAATTTATTATTTGATTATAACGAAGTCACGGTAAACATAAGTCGATGTTCTTATTCTAAAAAACTTAGTTAGAACAGACATTACGTAATAAGAACACGGACGCTCCCGGGCGGATGTTACAAAAAATCGATCGGCACAGATCACGGCAACTGTACTAGAACCAAATAAGGGAATCATTACGCCGGTCCTTCACATTTTGATGATATTTGCCGCTGTCATTACAAGACCAATTCCGTTGGAACTGACATGTCATTATCCATTGTTACTGCTGAGGTTCAATGTAACGCGGTCGGGTGTTGAAATTGTCGGTGTCATTATGAACACTATTTAGTGGGGAGATGATACCTATCTGGCGGATTCGCACGCTGATTGAATGCGATTGATTTGTCATTCTCACAGTCTTGTTAATGTCAGGCGTCAGCTCGGAAATATACAATGTTGAATGACGTTCTAATCGTATTCCATATATTTTGGGTCATTGTAGTTTTAGTGACATAATTACGTTGAGTTTTAGGATGCACTTTCTGTCTGATGTAAGAAGTGTTCATTTTCAGCAATTGTTAAGTTTATATATTGAAAAAAAAAGGAGTGTTATTGTAACACCGGCTGTCATCTTTCGTCTGTATGGCATGATCTTCAAAAAAATCCAATTTCCAAAACTTAGCTTTTGACTTAGGCGCTTAACACATTGCCGCCGCATCCCGCTGCGGTGTACGGAGGGACGAAATCCGCATGCGGCTGCGGGACACGGAATCGTGCCACCGTACGGTTTGCTCCGTGTCTCCGTCCGAAGCTGCGATGCACGACGCACCGCATTATCTATGTCGAGATCTATTATGCGTATGCACGTCCTTTCTACGCAAAAATCCGTACGATACTGCGGCATAGTGTGGCATACCCCGCGGACCGCACCGCATCACCGTCCGGGAGTGCGGTACCGTCGCGCGCGCCGCACATGCAAGGACATGCGGTGTGAGTGTGTTATGCCCTGCGGTTTTTGTATACAAATTAAGATTCTACAGTCAAAATTAAAAACCGCAGTACCGCATACCGGAGCGGTGTCCGGTGTAATGTGCTATCCGCCTTACTGAACTTTTACGGTTATCAGCTGCTGGTGATTTAATTAAACATGAAAATGTATCACACAGTTTCAAATTAGAGAGCGCAAGAGCGCAGATCAATTTGTATTTAAGCCATTTTGGATTTGTACAATTATTTATCCTCATGTTACTTTATCTAGTATTTGTTATTGTCCCGTTTAAATTAAAATAAAATTACTGTGTAGCACCCTTATATGTCATATATATTAAGCTACATTCAACCGTGTCTAAATGCTTAGGCGCAGCACATTTAAGGAACCCACCTATCTCCCAACGGCAATCAGATAAGTGTCATCGGCGCCGGCGCAGCCGAACACGCATATCGCGATCAGAGCGCCACCTAGCGAGATTTATCGGCAAGATTTATTTACCGCGTGCGACTTTGCTTTGTCTTCGCTAATTTTGGAATCTATTGGCATGGAACATTCTAGATCTAGATTCTTCTTTTAAAACCGTTTCATTCTTGCGGTATAAAGATCATCTGGATTAGATTTAAAGAGACGCGGCAGTCTAAATGCTGTACAAATCCGTTCCACAAGGTTTGTGGGTAGTAAAACTTTGAAGTCCTTCTGGACTTCAAAGTTTTACTTTATTATCTGACATGTTGTGTATATGTCTGACATATGTAAGACATATGAAAGCTGATGCTTTAATATCGCTCTTGTATTCCATTGTTGAATAAAAAGATAGTTACTAAGTACTTAGTAGAAGAACTAGAGTCACCGACATAGCCCAAATAATTGCAAACCTTAAGTGGCAGTGGGCAGGACACAGCTCGCAGGACTGACGGCCGTTGGGGCGGAAAGGTCCTTGAGTGGCGGCCACGTACCGAGAGACGCAGTGTTGGTAGGCCCCCCACAAGGTGGACCGACGATCTGGTGAAGGTCGCGAGAAGCCGCTGGATGCGGGAGGCGCAAACCGATCGGTTTGGAGATCCCTGGGGGAGGCCTATGTCCAACAGTGGGTGTCTTTTGACTGAAATGATGAATGATGATGAATTACCACTTACCACCCAGGTAGGATGAAATCCAAACATTGTAAATAAAGTCAATTTGTACCAACAAAGGCTTCAAAATAATAATTTAGCGTTTTCTTAGATATAATCCTTACAAACTTTTCTAAGTATTAGGTAAGTTCCTTACTGCTTACATTTTTACGATTTTCAGATTTTTACTTTAATATGTGCTGAAAGACATTGCTTCTTGCCAAATTTCATGATTCTAGAACCTGTAGAGTACTTCCCGTTGATCTAAAATCTAGAACAGGGGTCTCCAAACTTTGAAGCCAAACCTAACCTAACCTAACCTAGAATGTAGCATTCTAATGGTGAAAGATTTTTTGAATCTTTATAATTAATATAATTATTCAATATAGACCTTTACATGCGTCAAAAAAATTACAAGAATCTAATTAACCAACAATTATACATACACCCTAACCATAAGTAAGATGTATGCAAATATAAGTAAAATAAAAAAAAAATTCGACTCTACACCTATTCGGAAATTGGGAGAACCTTTTCGAGAATCCTAAAAAGGTACATAATGGTTCTATAGTTCTATAACAGTGTTGATGCTTTATACTCCAGTAGAGATGTAGTACCAGTGTGTGTGTGTACCATGTGTGTCGTAACGGTGTTGATACTTTATACTCCTGTAGATACACTCTGTGGTAGAGATTACCTATGGCGATGAGATTGCCTGTATTGCATCATAATATACTAGCTTCGAGAAATTGTTAGTTTATGAAATGAGGAAATTTTTATTTCAGTTCATTTATGCTAACCAAGAAACTAAAAGGGCATTAGAAACTAATCTATTTCAGTCATGGTGCAGAATAAGACTAAAACCTACATAGGGTACATTTTCATTTTGAAATAAACTAAAATTTAGTCAAAATATAAGAGGACTGACTGTAACTTTTAAAGTGAAACTTTATTACATCTCCTCAATTTTTTCGTTCATCTACCTATCGCATGTCGCATTATACAAAACATGAGATCATTAATTTCACAACTTCGTCTCAGTCAGGACTCGTCAATGCGTTAGATCTTTGACTTTAATTTAGATCACTACTGCAGTGTGGCAGTGCAGAGGTGGTTCACTCCTGGTGGAGCACTGTTTTTGTTTATAAATTTGTTTTTTATTAGTTTGTTGTAATTATAGTTTTTTTTTGTTTATTTTATTAATTTGTTTATTTTATTTCTTAAATCACTTTATTTAATTAGCAGAGTTGCGCCTCTGGTCATTACGTGAAGTGGAATTTCATTCTTCAATTTGACACTCAAAAGCGACTGAAGAAGTCTGAAGGTAGACACAGTTGAGACACAGTTGATGTTTCGTTACTCTTGCATCAAGATTGAGACAAGAATTAATATTTAACTTACAATTAATTACTTTAAGTTAGTTTTAGCAATAGACATCTACAATCTACATATTTATGCGTTTTTCTATTTTAGTTTTATTGTTTTAATAAATTGAATACTTATAGAATTTTATTCACAAGAAAAGCTTAATTTTGAAATATTTTTAATGCAGTTCCTAAGATATCAAAGAGTAAGGATTCCTAACTCATGGTTGTTTCCAAATAATGCCTTATTGGTCGAGTTGTACTTGATTTTTAAAAGAACTTCCTCAAAATTTAGAGAACTATAGAGGAAATGCATTTGTTAGTACTTGTTGAGTCCCCGGCATAGGGGACTGAAGTGGAATAGTGAGTGCTGTACAGTCCCCTGGGGGACTGAACCAGGGGATTCTAGTGGAAAGAGTGAAATAGTCTTTTTTCAACAGGAAAGCTAGTCAAGTGTTCTTCTAAATGTAGGTATTTGTCTCAGAATATTCTTTTCCCAAATTGCATTTTGTCAAATTCATTTCAAATTCACATATTTACTTGTATTTGCACACATCCCAATAATGGTTGGGGTGTGTGTACATACAAGGATTAAATAGTCAGTTGATTGGATTCAATATTTCTTTGAGTCAAAAAGGGTGACAACACAATAATTTCGGTGAACTGATACCGTTTACTCGGAGCCAGATCGGAAAAAGCGCCAACTGTGCTCCCATTTCGACCTGTCTATTCTACGGACGTCTCAATAAATCTGCACCATCTTTGGTTATAATGGTACGATTTTTTGGGCGACCGTCCACGGTGCAATCTCAATTAGTGCGATATATTTCCTCGTTAAAATCCGCCGTGTAAACTGGACTTTCGGTGGTACAGGCGCGTACAAAATTTTGCAAAATTACTTTATAAAAATGTATTAATGGTGTCAGGCCAGGCGCTATAATTCGGAAGTCTATTACTAATTGTTAATGAGAAGGTATTAAAACTTCCGATAAACATGTCAGTAATAGGCACTAGCTACGCACTTACGCAGGCCAATAGTGCACCGCCCGCCCTCTTTCAAACGCATGCGACAAAGGAATATCACTAATTAGTACCACACCAACATGCACAAATACCTAAATTCGACGTGTTTCATCACTCTGCATGGCATCTTCGGGATGTTATAGCCTTCGCTGCGTTCCAATTACATAAAAATATGTAAAATCAAGGAAGAGCCTCTTAAATAGGAAAACCTTAATGAGAGCAGATCTACAAATATAATGTTACACATGTAAATCAATAAAGGATAAATAAAGAATTTTAACAAATATGTCTATCTAAACTTTCTACATTAGTTGATTCAATTTCTCGTGTTTTTGTAAATCTGAAAGTAAAACATAACACTTGAAACCGACAGACAAATATCATAACTAATATGTTTTATTTAGAGTGTGTTAAGCATGACTATAATTATTATAATTTAATATTAACGACAGGGAAGCTCTTCCTTTTCATCTTATTTGACAGTCGGTCAGTGGCCATGGACGGAAGCGAGCTTCATATAGACTCCTCGAGAACTGCTGAGGACTGAACTGACTATCTTACTTTTCATTGTTGGGACACAGCAACGTATTAACGTTGTTGATAATGTGTCGCGTGACCGCACCGTATCCATCGTTGGCTAGATGGAGGACGTGTGTGGGGCTAACCCAGAAGAGTGCCAGGCCTACCCACTAAAACCCCCGACTGTTCTCCCTGACCTCACGGGCGTGCTGGGTAAAGTTCACACTGCGACACCACTACCCACTGTAGTCATACTACCATAGTATAGACCACTGTAGTCATACTACCATAGTATAGATCATACTACCATAGTATTGAGGAGCTTGGTGGCGCATTGGCGCGTGCGCTCAGCGAACGATTGCTAAGGTTACGTTCGCTGTGGTCAGTCCTAGGATGGGTGACCAAAATAAGAAACAGCTCAAGCTCCTCCGTGCTTCGGAAGGCACGTAAAACAGTGGGCCCTGCGCCTGATCTCGCCCCGGTCGTGTCGGCTAACCGTCCCATCGGACTAGGCGAGTGAAGGAACAGAGAGTGCACTTGCGTTTGCGCAGTCACTTGTGCACTATAATATCTCCTGCGCAGATGGCTAGTCTCTGTGGAGATTGGCCGCCGTGACCGAATATCGGTTAGGAGGACATTATACTACCATAGAAATGGTACTCTTAACAAAAACTTTAACTCTTGATTTTTAACCATTCCTAGCCAAACTCCCACTCCATACACGTTACGATACGATGCTTCTACTATTAATAGCAAATTACGCCTACCACTTGGTAATAAAAAGTCTATTTGTAAGTCAAATAAAAGTCTTATCAATGTTTTGGTTGTTAAGAATAATTAATCGTAAAATTGTTATCTTTATTCCCATGTTCGTTAATGCTCACTTTCCCTTTATATGTTAATGGTTATGAGCGACGGCCATCATAACTTCTATGAAGCTTATGCAAATTTTGAATAACACAGCGTGAGTGGTGTTAATTTTTCATGTAAATTATTTTTTTAGGGAATATTTCTTTATGTAAATTAGAATTTTATTATAGTATATATATCTAGTCGTCTTTTCTTTTTTGTTTATTACGTGTTACAACAATGATAAAATCATTTCGCTCAGATATATTTTTATGTATGCGATTTGCGATGCTATTGTCACGTTGAAATCGACGGATTAGTTTTTAGGGTTTCTTAGTAAACAAGGAACCCTTATAGTTTCGCCATATCTGTCTGTCTGTCTGTCCGCGGTTTTACTCAGAGACTATTAGTACCAGTAAAGCTGTAATTTGGTATGGGTATGTATATTAATCATGCCAAAAAAGTGGTAGAAAAAAATATTGAAAAAAAATTTTTTTAGGGTAAACCCATCGTGTGGGGTTGTTGAATAGGTCTTGAAAAATAATGTAAGGTTTAGAACACCATTTTTCGATTTAGGGATCCGTTTCTGAAATATTTGGTTTTAAAGTGCACATTTTTGTTAGAGGTAAGTGTCCCCCCCCCCCTCCCCTCTATCTGCTAAACAAGTGAAAAAAATTACAACAGTAGTATATATAACGAAGTTTAAAGGAAAACTATCAGAGTTGAGGACTAAGTACAAACTAAAAAGTTATAGAAGACCAACTTATAAAATGTACTGGGAAAACTAAATTTCATTGAAAATTAGTACTGAATATAAATTTACGAACCACGTGAAGTTAAGGAAATATAAAATCATTTCAGCTTTAATAATAATAATAATTCCTAATTTAATAGCAACATGTAGTGAGGTGTGAGAACTCAAAGTTGGCATTTGCAACTACGGAACCCTACACTGCGCGTGGCCCGACACGCACTTGGCCGGTTTTTTGAATTCACGTTGCAAGTGATCTTGGCACAGTTGCTCCCTGCACTGTCTGCGATTTCAAGTGTACCTAGGCCACGGCAACCACTAGACATAGGGAGGGCTCTACGTTTGTTTGCCAGCAAGTTTTATTATTACCTGACTAATTTAATTCGCAAGCTTGTCAAGCTGTTTTTGACCCTTGATGGTTTGTCGGCAACGAAGCTTGATGATCAACTTGATGACCATTTACGTGTTTGACGAAAAATTAAAATAACAGCGATGAAAAGCACGCTTTGTCAAGTAGATACGTAGATGCATGGTAGATGTTTGATCCTCTAGAGACGCCATAGAAATAGGTTGGTAATATTATTCCGTTCTTTCCCGGCCGTCCCCAATCGTCCTTTTCATCAATTTTTTAACTAATCTTAGTGGAGTCCACGTAGATACTGGTGCTCATTATTTTTCATCTGCACCTAAAATTGGAATGGGCGGTTAACCAGCACGGCAAAGTAAGATCAGGCGCGGTACCTTCTGTTTTGGTTGTCTTTCCGGGATATGCCCACGGCGTAACTGACTGAACTTTAAATATAACTCTAACGTAACGCCGAGCGCATATCACTGTAGCGAATATCCCTGAGTATTCGAACTCAGATTAATGTACATATGAAATTGGTGAAACGAAAAACACATTGGCACATGGCTGGATCGATCGCGGGTCTCCCGATTTTACTCGAGGCACAGCCGAGGCCACAGCGTCACCGACGCTAATTAATCTGACGCTCCTACGGTGAAGGAAATCATCGTGAGGAAACCTGCATACATCTGCGAAGTAATTCAAAGGTGTATTTAAAAAAAAAAAAAACGTCGCCCCACACTAGGATTTTCTCTTGTGTCGTGGGTGCAGTTACAAACAGAATATCACATGCACATACGCCCAGACCGGAACAAATTTCTGTAGGCCATACAAAACATTTGTCCCGTACGGGAATCGAACCCGCGACCCGTTGCGCAGTAGGTGATCACTCGACCTCTGCGGTAAACGTGTCTGTGAAGTCATCCAATCCGCACTGGGCCAGCATGGTTTGACTAAGGCCTAATTACCCTAATACAACTAGTTAGGGTAGGCTCGTGAGCTGTGATGATGATGTGATGATGAATCAACCTCCTATTATAGTGATATCTGATGAATTAATAACAAATTGACACTGCAACTTTCGCGCGCGACTGTACCCCACTCAATAATGCAAAGCTCCCGTACGCCCGCTAACGAGACGCATTACTTTCCGCCGCATGAACTGCTTGTATCGGGAAGCGACCGGACGCAGGCCGGCCATTTTGAAAAAAATAATGATTTGTTACTTTTCACTGCGACATTACTCCAATTAAAGTGAGTGACAAAAATCTTGTTGGCGTTCGCGACTCTTTTGTTTAGCTAGTTTGAACTTTATTTGGTCGCTGAAACGGCTGATTTAGCTTGGATGTGAGTTGACAATACAGTCGGCGTCAGAATGATGGTTAATAAGATCGATTTAAACTGTTAAGGGTTTATTGGACCAGAGCCGTATTAGTACAAGTAGTTTATTTATAAAGTTTTTCTTAGCACGATTTTGTTGATCAATCGTTATTTTTTTGAATTGTGTTATGTATGTTCTTAAAGAATAGCTCAGAGATTTTTACTGAAAGTAACGTCATTTTAACATGCCAGATTTTCTACTGCTTTACTGTTTTAGTTTAAGCTAGAAGGGCTTAGACTTGTGCCTATACTAAATCTCAGACAGTTATTTTATTTATGACAATTATTTCCATGTCCTTGTAGCTTCATAATCATCACCTTCACATTATTGGTTTGAATGTTGATCCGAATGTTGGGCTACAAAGAGACGGATGAGAGAAGAGTTCACGTGGCGGAAATGAAAATGTTACGATGGATGTGTGGTGTGAAGAACCGATAAGATTAGGAAATGCATATAATTTTTTTCATACAAACATTATATAATATTATAAAATTAAGAAAATGTACAACCCTGAAAGTCTAAGCTTAGGGCGGCACTTACGCAACATAAAATATTTGGAGTGACAGGTTTCTATCCTTTCGAGCATGCCGTGTAGATTTGGACGAGATGAATAAGGCCATGTTGTTAACTATGGAATGGCCGTAATGTAAATAAACAACAGCTGATGGCTAGGGCTGCCGCAGCGTAGTTTGTTTGTTAAAAAATTATTTACTCCAATAATATCAGTTTTTATTAAAAGTGTTAGAACTAAAGATGTTAATTATTATGACTTTTTTTGCTTACCCTTTCGGCCTGATACACCTTTTCAGACTAAGGTCGAATTTCACCAACATTTAACAGGCGGTTATAGTTAACAAACAACCGTTTTTGACACTTATTGTATGAGTGAAATGTCAAAAACTTGTTTGTTAGTTAACTAACCACCTGTTAAAATATTGCTGAAATTGGACCTAAGCCAGTATAAGAAGATGTCTGAAAGTAGCACAGTGACAGAGAAATATTCCCAGAAATGTTGTGGACACGAACGAAAATGGACATAATGGACCTAAAAAAGTAAGGATGGATTGCGTGAAGTAGGATATATTGTTAAAAACTTACTTGAATAGCAGACGTAACGGCAGCAGTGTAGAAGATTAAGATTAATTTTGAAATTGAGTCCACACTAAAGCTTTAGATATTTATAGTCCACAAAACTATATTTATAGTACTAAATAATAAATGTCCACAATAATAATCACTTTATAAATACAAGGATACAAAAAAACAGTTAGATTAAATTCAGACAGTCATAAGGTATTAAAATTGGCAGTCAACAACCGTTGTTTAGTGATAAGAATGTTCTCACAACGTGTCTTCTGCCTGCCAGCAACTTTAACATATACAAATGCGAAGAATGTCAGTGTTGTGATGACGTATGATAGATGCATGGAAAAAGAAAACGTGTAGCGCCAACCCCACATAATGGTGGAATAAGAACAAAGTGAATATGATGATGATATGATTTTGAGAAATCATAAACATGTAAAGTTAATGAATTCACTAAAATCTTTGAAATAAGTATATTTAATAATTTTGTTTCAGGTTTTCATCATAATTTTCATGATGGCGTGGAAAATTTTATAAACAGAGCTCAGGTTTACTTCCTTAAGTCCGTTTCGTAACTCCATGTGATCATTCCTCATTTATTCGTTCTTCAACCGTGAATCTTAATTTCTTCACACCTCGCATTAGGTTGCTACTTTTGTTTGTTTTGTGTGAATCCAAAGTTTATGTAATTTACTGCCTACTCAACATCAACAGCACTTGAGCCGTCGTCGAATGTAACTTATTTTAATAACCTCATTGACTATTCGTCTCCGAATCGATTATACAATGCTCGTCGGTGCAAACACACAATCGATGTTTTGTCGACTCGAATCAAGTAGCCGACTCTTAAAACAGTAGTTCACGGTAGCATCGATAATTATGCAATGGAATTTTGAACTCGATTATTCATGTTATGTCATAGCTTTCATTCGAATAACTACGGTCATACCGTTAAGGCGATTAGGTTCAAAGTTGAAAAACATTTTATGCTAAATAGACTAGCAGTGGTCCAGTGAAAAATTAAACATAGGCACTAAGAAATGTTTGATGAAAATGAATATGTATGTTGTTTAGTGCGGCCAAAGCTAACAGCGTGGCCATAGTTTCGAGATATTTGAATAAGTCTATTTACCTTCTAGTTATTACGAACACTGAGACACTTTAACCAAATAATGTTAAATGAAGCCCGAGTGCGCCGCACTCGAATTTTGTTTCCAGTAACAATATTTTGACATGGGTTAAATATTTCTAAAGCATATTACCTCACTCGAAACTCATAATAGGGTTGGATACAATGTTATGTGATTTTACTTGTGAGTGTTTAATTGTTACATCACAAAATATAATAGTTTATCTGATTTCATGTGGTACTTTTCATCAGGCTAGATAAAAACCTTTTTGTGGCATCTAGGCATCGAAACAGAGCTTGATGATATACACCTCTTCAGAAGGAGAACTAAAACTTTCCCTTGTGCTAATGCTACAGTAGCACAGTCCGAGATCGAATCAAGCTTAATTCAAAAAGTTGGGTTGGGCTTAACAATAAGACAACACAAGCCACGAATAAGACACAATGGCATACTTAATTGAAATTAAGTTCAAGAAGACCAAACTAATGTATTATTTAAAATTCAATAAAACAACAAAAAGTTTCCAAAGGCACTCTTTTTATTTTCAAATATATTAGGATTTATTTTATAAATGTAAAAAAACACATACATAAATATATCGTATCACACTGATAACAACAAGTACAGTCAAAATGATAACTAAGCAGTCAGTTCGGCTTATTGTTTTAGAAACAAGTATAAAAGAGTGAAATACTTTTCCTCGTTTCTATAGAAAAGCAAACTAGGAAAATTGCGTAATAAAGTATGTATACCATAAAAGCTTAATAATTCGTTACTTTATAATTAAAATCTCTAATGGTCACTGCGATGGCACCGTATTAGTAAAAAAATAGGAATAACTCGTGGAATGTATTAAAGATAAGTGAAAAATTGACCTACTTTTATTTGGTTTAATTACCAACTTATCTAAGTTATAGCGATCGCTCTTAATAATCTTAGACCATGATAAACATTTAAAAGAGAGGCAATAAATAAAATAGTTAAGAATTCACAATTGGATCTGCAGTCGTCATGGTCTCAACAAAACATTTTATGTGATGCAATTAATTAAACTAGAAATGGAATGAGCATCGCTTACAAGGAAATGTCTTAGAAGTCTAAGAATTATTTAAAATCTCTAAAAACAACCAACAAAGTAGTAACACGCATGCTTAGCTTAATTATTAAATTAGAATAACGAAAACTAACAACCTAAGCGATACAAACCAATAAAACTGACTTTACAAAAACTGGCCTAAAAACTAATCTAAAATAAATAATCAGAAAAGAAGGGAAAATAGCAATTACTAATATAATACAACGATCTAAAATTATTTTGTACATAAAAATTTTGAGCTTCACATTTCACTGGCCGTAAATCCCATTAAAACTAACTTATAACTGGTAAACTTAAACACTGGCTTCGTTCAAAACTGGCTTTTGATACCCGACTTTCTATAACTTCAAAAACAAAATGTCATCATGATACGCCATATCATTATAATACACAAACTTTATGAACAATTGACTTTTGTTTTAATACTAATAATATACAAAAAAGGAAAATAAAATCTCTTAAGCTATGGTAGTCAGATCAGGTAATCAAGAAGAAGGAATGTACACTTAAATACTGTATGGCAGAGTATTGTAAACTCATCACTAAACTACAATATTTACATATAAATAGATTGAGATACATGGCTAAAACGACTCACGGTAAATTTCAATTAAATAATAGTGCTCAACCAGTCATCGGGACTTCCTCCGTTCGTTTAGAAACAAGGGATAAATCTAAGGGGTTCTTCATGATGTCTTTGCCGCTGTCCTCATTTAAGTCGATGCTGAGTTCCGGTTCTGAGTCAGTAGCTTCATCGTTTTTAGGACTTCTAAATAGGACTGCAGTTGATTTGATCGATAGATCGATAGGTTGGTCTTGCTCTACGGCTATACCGGCAACTGCTGGAGAGTGCAAAACTAGGTCACCTCCGTTCCGATTGTGCCAAGTCGCTAATGCTGGTGGTACTGACCTTAAATTGGGGACAGGAGTTGGCATAAATGGCGCTGCTCTCGGCGAGTAGCTAGGTGTTGCAATCATAGTACTAAAAGGAGACGGTGGCAGTGTAGCAGGCTTCTTTTTTCTTACGTCCTTAGTTTGGTTCCTAATAGCTTGGAATCTAACGTCTTTTTCGCTCGACGGTGATGATGTTGGTCTAAAGATACTTAAGCCGCTGGTACTTCTAGAGCTGTTGTCGTCTTCGGGGTCTGCTGATGACGCGCCAGAATCCGACGGTGAAACGCTCTGTCGTGTGACGTCTTCCGTAAATTGGTTCTTTTCAGAGTTTTTGTAATATTCAGCCAAAGCAGCTGCTGGTAGTAGGTTTGAGGACAGGAAGGATGGATTTATCGAAGAGTTAAAATTAGGTGGTGATTTGCTTGTATGTAACTGCTGGATATGTTGTTGCTGCTGCTCCTGCAGCAAGCAATGGATCTTGAACCAGTTGGATCTTCTTCCATATCTAGAGCCAGATTTCGACATGCCAACTAGTAGACATTTTCTTAGCCTGCATGCCTTGCATGCTGTTCTATTTTTCTTATTGATGACGCATTCCCCGTTGTTCTTGCATTCTGATATTGAAGACAGATTATTGTAGGTCCGTCCGAAGAATGACTGGAACAAGACAGAAAACTTCATATTAATAAACTAACATTAAAAAGGCAGTTCGATTTAAAAAGAAGACACGGGTACGGTTGCTCGTATGCATTAATTTGGAGTAAAATATCGACAGACTTCCGTCGGAATCGCATAAGAAATACCACTTTACAGGCGATACAGTTAAAGAGAATCATCTTTGGACATTCAATTCGATTCGTCCTGCTCGAAATTAAAAATTACATTTTTCAAAAAGTCATCATAAAGACCACGGTGAGGCGTATTAAAATCTGGGTCATCGCGAAGAAGGTCGTATCTCACACTTAATATTGCTCAAGCGAGTCCGGTATGAATCCTGTTGTGTCTCTGACATAAGTAATGGGGGTCTTTCGTGATTTTTTTATAAATTTGGAAGTTACCCCGCTGAGAGCGCACTCGGGTCTCTTCTTACCCAATTAACCTCATGCAAAAGCGTAAAATATGTGATTGTGCTACAGTTTCTTTGGGTGTTGTCGTGTGGTCGGTACGCTCTCAGTAGTAAATAAAGATGTGTCACATTATTTGCGATTATTACAATATTTTGTGTTGCTTCGCGTTTATTTCTGAGCGCTGCTCCACGAATTTAATTGGTTAATAACGTATGCGATGTAATTGTCGTTGTGTTGAAATTATTTTCTAAATCAAAAATTTGGAAGCCGGCATTATGGTAATTATTTACATGGTGCTAATTTTTATGGAATGAGCAGACGGGAAGCTTGATCTTTGAAATACCCAAGTTGGTGATACATAATAGCGTGAAGGTAATTTTATCTAGATTCTTGAGTTTAGTGGATATAGGACCTATTCGGGATCAAACAGCTTAGTACGTGTTTATTGTTGGAACAGTTGTAACTAGTTACATAGATTCCAAGGAGGTTTTGAACCAGAAAGAAGTTCTTTACCATAGACATCTGCATTTCTTGGCACTCGATCGATCATTGAGTACTCTTCCAGGCTATGACGTGTTTGTATGTTGGACCAATGTTACAGATAAACTGCAAATGTTTGTTCCAAAACTAAATCTAGATGTCAACGACTCTAGCCATTTTCGACACCCACGAACTATCTACTTGAGCGGTAGCCGACCGTTTACCTCGAAACGTTGTCGCGCGTGTCCTAACCACAACTTCACTTTTCGCACGAAGAAGGTCGCATCTATCCATTGTGTCGATCTCGCACAACGCCCTATTTGGCTTGTTGCGGAATTTCTCGGTGACTCGAGGTAATTTTGCGAACGCATGTATGTGACTCAGTAGATTAGAAATTTCAGATAAGTGCGTCTTCCTTATGGGCGCGGATGGAGTGCTACAGATAAAATATGCCCTCTAATTGAGCCGAGGAGATGGGCGTACGTGACTTGCTTAGGCTCTGTTGTTACGCGAAATAACAGCGCTGGAATAGGCACTGGCCATTTTTTAAATTTGCATAATTCAATCATCAAAAGGCTTTTGACTTCGAGGGGAATGATAATATTATGAAAGCAGATTAGCAGTTTAAGGACGGTTCATAAAATATAATTCCAACGGGTAAACTAATATGTAACTCGTAAAATATTTATTTTTTTATAATTATCGATTTTTTGTTTTGTAAGGAGCTTATCGTAAATGATTTGGTAAATATAATCACAAAATAAATTGGTTTAATGTAAGACTATAAGAAATTATTCTCTATTTGATGTATTTAAATGGAAGGAGTGTATAGAGTTGTGATTTGAATACGATAAATATTTTTTTTAAAACGTGACGCAAGTAAAAACCACAGACAGATTTCTAAATGGGGAATCTTGAGCGGCAATATTAATACTATCTGGAGGGAAAAGCTATATATCCAGCTATATATAAGCTACCATTTACATAAAAAATGTATTCTAAGATATATTTTGTGTAACTTTGACGTTTGATCTATAACACCGCTACATGGTAATTATTGTATTTAAATCATAACATCTGAAAGAAATTCAAAGCTACCATTATAGGTAAATATTTATATTACAAGTAAACATTATTAAGGTTTAAAAACCGATAATCCTTCCATTAGTCGCGTGTCGCATTAAATCTCGTGTGACATCACTACGAATAAATAAAGAAAAAGCCACCGAATGCGAAAAGTATAAGTGATATAAATCGGCCAACGTAATGTAATTGTTGTAACCTTCTCTCGATTTAATCACACAGGTTGCGCATAGAGTAAAAGTTATTCAGCATATTTACGATAGGGCACCGGAGTCAAAGGGGATACGACCAAGCCGGGCTCGGTTCGTTAAATTAAGTAATCTTCATTGATTTATATCGATTTATTCACTTGCGACACGCGAAATCGCACAGATTAAACCACTTGAGGTTTTCGCGACGCAGCCTGCTTAAGTTGTTTCCTAATTAACGTTATACTAAGCCGATAAATTACTGTACTTAAATACGTAACTCTACTCTATGTAATCTAATGTCCCCGTAAACAGAGTGATTATTTACGAGTGAGTATGAATCATGTTCGCGATGTTAAGTGCAGGTTAAAGGTGTTGCACTTTCCTGAAACAATATTACAGGATTGTTTTCTATTAGTAAAATAACAGAATTGTTTTCCGTTTGGTGATATGGCTTTGGAAGTTTAAAGCACACGTTAAAATGACTCTTATGAGTAAAGATTATTATCAAGGCAAGGATTGTTTGAATGACGCTAATGCTTGGTGTTTATTTGTAGACAAAGTAGAGAAAAGTTTTTCTGTATAACTATTTCAGTGTGTCAAGTTCAGTTACTTCTAATAAAGCTGATAATTGTCTTGTGTCCATTATTCCTATCAGCTAAAGAAGTATAGCATGGACTTCAATCGTCTTTAAAAATATTGAATATCAGAGTCACAGTTTAACAATCATAGAGTTTTGTAAGAGTGTAAATTTTGGATGATTCGTAAGAGCTTTCTATCAAGTTATTTTAATTTTATCTTTAAGCTCTAACGTAGACAGAAAGTAAGAACAGACATATAGTTACACTATTATCAGTATGATAATACATAAAAATAAGAAGTAAAGATTGTATTCTCGTATGTACATTAGCAAATATTTATTTTATCCATTTTTATGATATTTGTTATTGTCGGCCAAGAAAGCGATGTACCTACCAGATTTGACAAAACTTCGCGTAAAAACTAAAAATCGCGCAACCGATCCGTAGTCACACCGTATTACCACACCAGTGTGACTATGGTTAATTTCATTTATCCGTTGTCACACCGGTGTGATTATGGATAATTTTACTCGATCCATAGTCACCTTGTCCACGTCTTGACCAAACTGTCTTTATTTTTGGGTACATATTTCTCTTTATTTTCCCGTGTTACCTGTTTCAGTATAGGTATGGATATACGAGTATATATATGTAACGGTGTAATGGGTGAGGAGTAGGTTCAGCGACGACGCAGTGGTGCAGTGGTTAGGGAGGGTCAGCCAAATAAAGCACCAGGATTGTGTCACTGATATATATTTTCTTTCACCGTTACAATATTATAATATAAAAGGAAAAGGCACTCTGAAACAGATATTATGGACTTTTTTAAAACTATGGCAAATAAACATAATAATATAAAAACTTACCAAAATATAAACTTACACATAAGTGCCTTTAAGATTTTATGATATTCGTTAAATTATTTCGCCAGTTTTATAGAAAAAGGTGCTGATAAAAATATTTATTTATGTTAATTAGCCATCGCTACTTTTTCACGTTTCTATGTCCGCAATTGAGTGACGGAAGAGACGAAATTAAGTATAGCACCTCGTTACAATACCCGGCCTCCCCTGGAAGAAAAAATCCAGAAGGGATTTTTTCTAAAAAAAAACATACAAATAAAGTTTATAAAAGTGTTAAAAAAACATTATATACACAGTGACCATTTTTTTATAAAAAAAAAACTTAAAAATAAATGGATGAGGTGAGGGGTGAATGATAATGAGGTATTTACAATGATAGGGAACGATTTTCATTCATTCATCCCTTTCGAATATCATACATACATTCATCTTTCATAGTTGTGTTTGCATTATTGCAAACACCCTTTCTGTGGAGTATTCTATGTGAAATAAAATACTCCAAATCGTTCCCTCTATAGTGAATACCTCATTATCATTCACCCCTCACCTCATCCATTTATTTTTAGGTTTAATTAACTTTCTAAATTATAACAATTACCAAAGCCGTTTCTTAAGATTCTATTATCAATTACGTAGGTATTTATTTTTTTCATAAATAAGTATTTGTTCTATTATCTTGTCATAATTATCATTATCAAGTCGTATGTAAAAATGGATATTAAGCCTGAATTTAGAATTTTAGAAAGAAAACGTGGCTTAGTACTTTTATTCAATGGATATCGATACCATAAACAGAAAACGTATGCTAACAAAAGTATAATTTGGTTTTGTAGTAAAAAAGAAAACAGAGATGCGTTGGATCTGTTACTAATTGCGTATGGTACCTCTATAAAATTATGCAGAATGAGTCGGCTCCTATTTATTAATGCTATTTGTTGATTTCCCAGGATGCAAAAGTATTAAAGCATGTGGAGCATTCTTTAGAATGTAAGCCTGATGATGCTGGTAATGAAATATTATGTTGTATTGATAAAATGAAGAATGATGCCGGTACATCGGCTGAATTGCGGTGCCTCGTATTTTTAAAAACCATATCAAACCCATATATAACAAAGGTCTACATTTGGTTACCAATGTGCCATCATTTGATAACGTTAAACGTAGCCTATAAGTACCTACTCGGCACTAATAACGTTTTAGAAAATCGGCATTCCCTGTTAAACAAAAAAATTAACAAAAATTACGTGACTATCGCAAAATTATTAAGTGCATTAGAAGAAGAGATTACAACAAACTTGATTACAACTATAAATATTGAAAGAAAAGTTAATCCAAATAAGAGACGCAAAATAGAAATGGAAAAAGATAACTTCATAATAAAAAAAACAAATGGAATTAATCCACAATGAAATTACAATGGGCCAGTTTTTGAAAGCGTTACGATAAAATTAAATATGATTTATATTATTATATATTTTAATAAATTTGATCTTCAGTCTTTGGTTTTTATCGTCAAGGGTGTGTTTAGGTTATTGCGGTGTGACGACAGAGAAATTAAATTACTATAGTCACGCTGGTGTGACAACATCGGTTGGGAAAAATCGATACCTAGATGTCAGTATGCTATATTGCAAAGGAAAATCAACCGTTTGTTTTATGACATGAAACTGAATTTCAACCTTAGTGAGGAAAATCACTTTTTTGACCAACTCCACATCATTACACTTCCTCCTAATCGACTTCCGATCACGGCGGCCAATCTCGACATAGACTAGCTGTGTCCTCGTGAGAAATCGCAAATCACGGATATTAGGGATCTCGAGTGCTAGACGGCCACGTCTACTACTAGCCGTGATGGCCCATTGTTTGTGGCCATTGGTCGCCGCGACCAAGTGCTAGGGCTTTATAGTTAGCCTGGTCGCATGCGGCTACTGGTCATGGTCGCGGTCGCCTACTGCGCGAGATCCCTGCCTGCGCAAGCACAAGTGCACATTTTGTATCTTCTCTCGACCGAAACGATTTAAGAACCAGTACCCACTATTTCACGTGCCTTCCGAGAGGCATAGTGGAACGACTTTTGGTCACCCATCATTAACTTGACCACGGCAGACGTTGCTTAACTTTAACAATCGTTGTCCGAGCACGAACTCCTGCGCACCGAACTTCACAAACAGCTACTCGAACGCTGAATATAATTAACATGAAGACACTGCATTATTAATGTTTCTATAGCTGTCACGTGCTTAAATGTCCATCTCCACGAACACACCTCCACGTGCCCGCGGCCCATCAAACCAGTCAATGTCAGAGCAGTTTCACCGTGATTTCCATAACCGCACCGAAATCACAACAGTGACAAACAGCCGAGGAATTCCGCCGGCGCGTGGGCCGCCGAATCTTCTCACGGCCCACGACCGCTTCAACTTTTACCTATCTATGAAAATTTGGGCGTGCGCCCGCGCGTGTATGGGTCGTTAGTGCATTTATATCTGTCACAGTGGCGTAAATCATCCGTGTTGTTGGAGACGCAATCATTCTTATTATGACGAACGAATGCGATCTATAGAGAAACCTTATTTAATCTGTTGTCTTGAAATCGACTGCGTTTTCATTAGGTGTTCATTGCGCATTCGACCCGATGCCGATGGAGTGATAAGTCCGTATATCAAAATACCTTTGATGAACGGAAGAACCAAGGGTTTTTATAGGTAGGACATACATTACTGGCGAGTATTTTGTTACCGTGACTGATTACATTGACAACAGCTAAGTAACTATGTCATATATGGTATATAACTAGGAATGTGAAACTCATAATTTCGTTGTTCTTTGCGACACGGAAAAATAAAAAGAAACTTTAGATAAGAGTAGATACGTTCCATTATTATATACAAAAGAACCTTATGTCTTTTTGATCTCAATTACAAATAAAATTATTCAAACAAGTTTAGTTCGATTGATATAGACTATTAGCTTCTTATATTGCAACTAATTTAGCAAACAAGCAAACTTATATGAGATGGTATAGTAGGTAGGTACATCCCACCCCACCCCCTCTACACTTCATCATCATCATCGCAGCTCAATACGTCCCCATCAAGGGGTACGAGCTTACCCTAACTAGTTATGTTAGGACGATTAGGCCTTAGTCACACCACGCTGGCCCAATGCGGATTGGTTGACTTCACATACACCTTTGAATTACTTCGCAGGCGTATGTAGGTTTCTTCACGATATTTTCCTTCACCGTAGGAGCGTCAGATAAATACATCTCTACACTTGCGAGTATATAATTGTGAGATGTAAAAATAAACGAAACAATTCCGGTCAAATATCATTTAGTTCAATAAAGCAACTTGCCTCCACAACTTGCATAAGTTTGCCGGCTACTAGCAGAATAAATAGAGATATAGGTCAGAGCGATTATGCCAGCGAGATGAGCTACCGCTTGCACGCATCGCCTTGGGGTAGTCATTTTTGTTAAGGCCGTGTTTTAAGAGGGAGCGGATAGGGTTACATTTTATATGGACATAGCTTGATTGAATTAATTGAACACTTTTGTCACCGGCGTTCAGGACTCCATCAAAAAGTATAATATTTGTTAAAAATATGGCTTCATTTTCTATAAAATTAAAAATAATGTCTAAAAGGTCGGCTTGCTGGCGATCCCGGCGATTACAACTACAAGCTTGGGCGCATCTTGAGACTTTTTGCCCGCAGATAGTTAAGACGTATAGGAATTCAGGCTCTGCAATATGCGCAGTGCAAAACATATTCATCGGGTTAAACTCGGGTTGCTAAAAAACCGACTTCCAAAACACTGAAAAGTTAAAAATAATATAAGAATAGGCACAGACAACATCACATTTTTATATTGAGGTCGGTTGGAATTCAAAATAAATTTTTAAAATCGGTCCACAATTGGCGGAGTAATCGCGTTACACATAGGTACACACAAAAAATTCGCATCGAATTGAAACCTCCTCCTTTTTGAAGTCGATTAAAAAGAACTTGTCAGGGGTAAAGAGACGTAACGTTATTTACCCCACTGCCCAGTGTAACAATTATCGTCAAAAAGTTTTGACGTCAATAAGTGCCTGTAAAGGCTTATGTTGAATTATGATTTTTGAATTGAATTAAATTGAATTATCACTTTTTTGTACGTAAGTCGTACACAACACATTCAAACAAGTTGAATGGTTGTCGCATCTTGAAATGACGTCATAGGAACAAAGCATTTTCTTGTTTGAAAGGCGTCGAGTTAGTTATGCCGAACAAATTATGAACATGGAATCGAGCTTCATCTGTAATCCCTTAAAATCGATTGAATCTCAAGCGTAGTGATGTCATGCTTAAACAATATAACTTTTAAATCGCGCCCGCTCGTCAATGTAGCCAGACCTCGCATCCAAGGCGTAACTCGGCGTGAGAACAGGCGGCCATGGCACTTGTAACCTATCATCGGTGAACTATTGTTTACAACCTGTCCGGTTTTCTGTACCCCTGGCAGTATTCATAGGTTTCGAGATCGATCGATCGTTTCGTTCTGTTTCTATATAAATAAGTACGACGTATTTACCACTATGGAAATGTATATGGAAATGAGATGACTACATCACACTAGTAATTTATAGTTATAGAAATGTATGTAGTAAGTAAAATAATTGTAGCATATGAACCTAAGTAGTCATCATCATCATCACCACAGCTCACATACGTCCCCACCGAGTGTCACGAGCCTACTCTAACTAGTTATGTTAGGGCGATTAGGCCTTAGTCAAACCACGCTGGCCCAGTGCGGATTGGTTGACTTTAAATACACCGATTCTACTCGGGGCACAGTCCAGTGCCGAGGCCACAGCGCCACCGACGCTCCTAAGTAGTACGAGTATCTTTTCCAAAATTAAAATTATATAGAAACGAAGTATTTAATTAGATTCATTGCGCTATAAAACAATGAAAAATCAATCAAAAGGTTACTAACAAGCTATGAAATAAATAACAACATTCATTTGTATCCGATTTACTCCAAACAAGTTTACAAACTAACGAAATAATCTCAAACTAAATTAAACTAAAGGATATGAAGTACAATGTATTTTATTCATTTTAAATATCATGTCTCATAGTCACATTTATTGATTAAGACCTACACAATCAATACTATTGTATAGAAATTAAGTAAGTATTATTTTTCAATACGACCGGTCGATTCTCGAACTGTGTATAAGTTTTTTTTTAATCTATATAGGTATGCAGTTTTTCTTGTCCCTTAAATCGATGACGTGGTTCCCAAAAACATATCTTTGTATTTCTCTTATAGTTACAGACTTGCCCATACTGATCTGTATAATCAGACATATTAAATAACTAGCTGTTGCCCGCGATTTCTGCGTGGAATTCAGTTATATGGAGTTACTTATCAAAATTTGGGATAAAAAGTACCTAGATTTTATCCTTGCTTAGGACCTAATTTTAATTTAAACCAGATTTCATGAAATTGCTTCAGCGGTAATTTGTAGGTAGTTATAGTCTATTTTATAGATTTTTTTGAAATCTATGTTTACCTACTGCTTATGATAATAACATAACACGAAACAGGCAGGTGGATTATGCAACGAATCATTAAAATAAATATGATTAAAAAGCACTCACGAATTCAACCTCTACTGACCTTTTCCACACAAAAACCATGAAAGCCATTAGAATTATATTTATGTGTGTTATTCGCCTTCCGATAATGTGACAATGAAATACTGTGCCATCGTCTTTAGTTATAGATTCAATCAATTATAACTAAAGTACCGTATTAAGTTTAAATCTCAAAATAAATCAATATTATCGATACATTCACACATTAGGAAAAGCAGTTGTAATTTATAATCTGAGAGCTGTCAAGTGTCACAGATAATATGTTTCATATTTTTAATCTATTCGCTGTAACACATTACGCATCTATGTGCCAGTAATTTAGACAATAACGGCCTTACCACAAAAAGTTTTTAAACACTGTCTTAAGGCGCTACTTTCCCATTTTATACAATTTCGATTAACTGTACCGCCACGAATATAAAACATGCAGTTCTCAAATTCATATATGATATTGTTGAACATTTTATCTAAACATTCTTAAAGACAGAAACATGATTAATAACATTTCACTCGATAGAAAAAAATTCCAAAGATTACTCTGTTCAATATTTTAAAACAGCTGTGAATCAGAAAATAAAATAATAAATGGCATAAAAGTGTTACCAATAGATGTGCATTTTTATTGTCTAGAAAATTGCAAAAATATATTTTTTATTTTGTACTCCAGTTTTCCAAAAATCGAATAAAACATGTAAAAAGTAACGTTTTCGTTCGGTCACGGGCGCGTAAGCGACATTAGAAGCTATACGATTATCAACTATATTACCTCGCAATAAAGGAATTGCCGTGCACGCGTAGATTTCCAATAAAACCTCGCCTTAAGTTAAACACTGTTTAAACATGATGCTGTTTCATTTGTTTTAAAACGATAGATAGAGACAGCATCATGTTTAAACAGTGTTTAACTTTAGACAGTGTTTAAAAATTTTTTGTGGTAAGGCCGTATTATTCGTGCGTGGTTTGACTAAGGCCTAATCGCCCTAACTAGTTAGGGTAGGCTCGTGCCCCTTGGTGGGGACGTATATGAGCTGTGATGATGATGATTCGTCCCCAATCAAATAAATGGGTCTCAATTTCAATTTCTTTGGGCATTGCATTATAAAATGACTAAATGACTTTGGGCATTGTGTTTATATATGACTTTCCAGAATTAGATTTTAGTCACATAATAAAAGTTCATCGATTTCATTGCATATTGATTAGTATGTTATCAATCATCTATAACTAATAAAGTCGCTTTAAGTACTCTATATTGTTTTTATTTTTGTTATAAAACAATATGTGAAATCAATATTATAATTGGGTTAAATACATGAGTTATGTACTATACATGTCTACATTGAATAAAGATTTTGGAGATGAGTTTGTTACCGCACAGATTAGTAGAATTATTTATTGAAATATATTCTCCGAATCACCTATTTGTGAGATTACCACCGTTCCGTAATCGCATCGCGTCCTTAAAATATATGGAGTCCTCTCCTGTGTGCCATAAACTGTTTTGTCTCATTAGCCTTAATCAAACGTACCTGGAATCAGATAATCTCGAACATATGGTGCCACACCGAAATATTTCAATTTCATTTACACTTAAGCGGCTTATGAAGTTATTTATTTACAATTTTGGCTGTTAAATAACATATTTTTTTATTCGCTTTTTTTTGGACGGTTCCGAATTTGAAGAAGCTCGTAAAGATTTAAATATGCAGTTTGTAACGATGAAATTAAAATTTCAAAACTAATAAATATACTTAAAAATATACTGTCGCGAAATATAAATTAAAATTCGACATTTCAAAATAGCGATCCATATGTAAAGATAAAAATAGACGCGTGGATGAAATATTTTTAACATTTGCAGAGCATTGACGTTAATGTTATAGTCGTGATGTGAACTAAATTTTCCCCTCCATCCACTTAGATCCATCAGGTGGTTCCACCGGTAGATATTGTATATAATTCTGTGGTAGGATTATGTCCAAACGTGGGCGACTCTTGACTGAGGTAATGATGTAGATATCAAGTAAGGCTTAGAGTTAGGTAGTGATGCAACGGTGGTGAATTGAGATTTTTTATACAACAAAATGTCAAAACATATGAAACGCCACAAACAAAATGCCACAACTGTCAAAACATATGTATACAATATCCTATTTCACCATCTTTGACAGGTGCGACAATTGTCTAAAATATAACACATGTCATATATTTTGTCAATTTTAGCACTTTTCAGATAAGGTAAAATAGGGGCCTGATGGCCAAAGGCTACAGTAACCTATAGTACATTCGATTCCAGTAAGACTTGCAAATCAACAACCCCACAAGGACGTCAATGTCCTTGTGGGATATAAAGTAACAGTGCTCGGTTACCTTAAGGCTGATGTAGCACTGTTCAAAGTCAAAATAGTTATATAAGTGATCCAGTAGTTGAGTTGAGAGCACCCGGTATTATTAAATAGTTATATAAGTGATCCAGTAATTGAGTTGAGAGCACCCGGTATTATTGATCCAGAGGTCTCACGGTGGCGCGTCTTTCCAATCTATACAAGGCCAAAACGCAGCCATAGGAAACTGGTCGCGTATACATTGTAATGTTATTTTTAAATTTGTGATTACAATGTACAGTTCGTAACGTGAATACGTGCGTCCTGGTTCCGGACTATACTACATCAGTTACCTACGCCTGAGAAGAGTTTTTTCTAAAATATAGTTTATAGAAATAAATGATAAATATATGAAATGATATTTGAACTTTATTAGTGTAGGATTACATAAATTAAAATGGCTGTTAAATGATATTTTTATTTAAAAAGTAATAGTATAAATTAACAAGTATTATTATTTTTTTCCGAAATGTTAAATACAAGGCCGTGTTTCCTTTTTTGTACTTTTTTACTTATAGGACAACACAATAAAACAAGAAAAAAGTTATGAGATAAAACTCGAAGCTGTAGTTTATTTTAGGTTAGGTATTGCGACCATAAATAGTGGTTACATAAATAAAAATGGCTGTTAAATGATATTTTCTTAAAAAGTAATAGTATAAATTAGCAAGTATTATTATTTTTTCCGAAATATTAAATACAAGGCCGTGTTTCCTTTTTTGCTTATAAAACAACACAATAAAACAAGATAAAACTTATGGGATAAAACCATTGATTTACTACCAAACGTTTGGTAGTAAATCAAGGATAAAACTCAAAGCTGTAGGTGAGGTTAGGTTAGGTATTGTGACCATAAACAGCGGAGCGAGCGAAGCATCAAACTGCATGTTTGCTTGCATGCTTGATACAAATTGCTAGATCACTTGAGAAAAAAAATAATTTATTAAGTAAAATCCACCTCAGCGCCACTTTTGCATGGAAACGGGCTAAACCGAACTGAAATGATCTATATTATTATAAACAAAGCATACTTATTCCGTTGTATTTCCATATTGTTATCAGTTTAGTCTTGGGATAGAGCGAGACACTCCCAACACGAGTATTTTATTACTTACCGGGTTGGTCTCAGTAAATGTTGTATGTAATTTAAGCAATAAAAGTATTTTTATTTATTTTTATTTATTTATTTATTCCGATCTATACCTACACGATTAGTCCCTATGCGTACTGACACTGTTTATTATGAAACAAGCTAGCTAGTTAGGTCCCTACGAAGTATACGCGAGTATTTGCGTACTAGTCTTGTATAGATTGAAAGATCTTAGTAAAAAAGTGATTTCCAATCTATACGTGATTTGTTTCATACCTCTGCGTTCTGGCCTTGTACAGAATGGAGAGACGCCACGGTGGCAGTAATTTTCCGCCTGGTGTTGATAATGCTTCCGAGCCCGGCAGGTTAGCTGCCGTGATCTAAGTTTGATGTCCCGCCTGGGTGACTAACACCATCTTATCGATATTTGGCGCCATAATAAAAATGCCAGTAACGTTGTTTATGTTCTGACAATGTGAGGTAAGATAGCCAGTTCCTTTTTTAAGATTCAATGTAGTTCATTCATCATCACTTACCATCAAATCAAATCATTTATTTGCCATAAACAGGGTACATTGCGTCCTTAAACATATAATTAGTTCTAACCTATTTAGCAGATAACAATATCAGCATGCAAAAGTAAGAGGTTTTATTAAATCAGTGACCCATCGATTATAAAGAGAGTCGCAATTAGCATTATAATTAGGTTATTTATTAGGTATTTGTGTTTCATATAATTTAACTTGTTTATTTAATTTATCCAATTTGATTAGGTCCATAACTATATTTACTTAAAGTGGTTAATTTAGCTTGTTTAATTCAATCTCAAACCAAGTCACAGTAATCTAATTTAATTAAATATAATTTATTTCATATTAGGTAGGTTATTCATTTTAAATCAACTGTCATTTCATTCATTTAATTTAGGTAATTTTAATATTTTATTTAATTAATTAAATTTAATTTAAATTTCAAATCATTTTAATTTTACTTGATTTAATTTAGATTAATCCATGTTCTACTTGTGTGCTAGGAATTCCTCAGCCGAGTAAAATGTTTTATTTATTATTTGTGTTTCATATAATTTAACTTGTTCATTTAATTTATCTAATTTGATTAAGTCCATAACTATAATTATTTATTTAAAGTGATTAATTTAGCTTGTTTAATTCAAATCTCAAACCAGTTGCTCTAATTAGATTAAACTTTATACTTAATCTAATTTAATTCAATATAATTTATTTCATATTAGGTAATTAATTTTAAATCAACTGTCATTTCATTAATTTTAGTTAATTTTAATATTTTATTTGATTAATTTAATTCAATTTAATTTAAATTTCAAATCATTTATTTAGGTGTATCTATATCAGATGTGAAGAAGACCAAGTGCTTCTCTATTGTGCGTAAAAAATAAATAAATATAAAATATAACTTCTGTATGATTAATTGAAATTAGATGGCTACTTCACTAGCGGAAAAATTGATTACCTGTAGCTAGGAGTTTGCGGCTACTACGTATCATTCACCTCGAGAACTGGTCGCCGTGATTCGATGGTCAATCAATTAGATTTGCGAGTTTTTGATTAACATTTTATTGGCATGTTATCGAAAATAGCGTATGAATGTGAGCTTCTCAATCGTTTTATGTGTTCGCGATACATATTATTTAGTTTTGTTGATTTCGACGGAGACGATAGCAAGGATATTATCGTTATAAGATTATGAGCTGAGTACGAACAGCTTTATTGAAATTTTATGCGGCTTTAATTTGCAGATAATAGAAAAATACGTAGCTTCTGTCGTCTTCATGAGTATCTCCATCTTACTTCTTCCTGTCGTCAAGCAGCAGTGCTTGTATCGTGTGTTCCGGTTCGAAGGGTGTGACAGACAGTGAAATTACTGAGTCCTGTGACTTGACATCTTATGTCACAATATGTCACAAGTTGGCAACGTACATTGGCGACCTTTACGGGTTGTATATTTTCCGTCTTTGGTCTCGAGGATGGTCGGAAGTGAGGAAGCCTGGAACGCGATGAACTCTTTCTGTGTCGATGTCATGACACAGAAAGAGGTGGCAGAGCGCTCTAGGGAAGACGACCCACCGGCAGATCCATGCCGTCGCAGAAGGGTAGGACGAAGAATGAGGCAATTTGTCCGCCTTCTCCCTCCTGACGGTGACCAGCAGACCCGGGCCTGGGAAGCTCGAGTCCTGCATTGCACAGGACACTGTCAGTCGACGATGCTCCAAATGCCCAGGAGCGTCGGTCTCTCCATTTAGGGGAGATGAGTGGGGCTCGCCATAGGCGAGCAGACGCTGACGAGGTCATGGAAGTGTCCGAAAGGGTTCCCATGGCCTTGTCTGGTAGCGACACGTCCCTCCCCGGCTTGTCCTCCTCTGTTGTTAGTGGGGAGGATGCGGCGGTGAGGAACGTGCCCGCACCAGGGCTTATGTGATGGGTATCGTTGGGTTTTAGTCGATAGGCCGTGGTCTCCTAATGGCACTTTGCCCCCAGTGGCCGCAGAGAGTCCGACATAACCTCGCGCTGTCCCAAAAGCGAGGTATGCATAACGCATTTCCCAACGTAAAAAAAGGAACCACGTGTACTATAGGCGACTGTATCCACTCACCTTCAGGTGGGCAGCCCGCTTGTTTGTCAACTTTGGTGTATAAAAAAGGCTGAGGTTGATTTGCAGGCATAATTATAAATGTGTTGTTGTATAACAATTGTGTTTATTTATATTTCCAATATCAGTTAACGTAGCTCCACAATGCTTTACTCACACAGTAACTCCTATGGTTATCATGGGTAAAAAATGGAAATTAACGCGGAAGATTACCTTTTGAAATGCCTGACGTTTCAGCCGGGTTACACCGACCGTGATAACAGGCGACGCGCTAGTTCCCATGTTTTGCTCATGTTAATCATGCGACCAAACCGCACTGGGCCAGCGTGTTTGACTAAGACCTAAGCACCCTAATTTAATGATTAAGGTCTAATCACCCTAATTTAAGGCAGGCTCGAGCCCCTCGGGGGGGGGGGGGGGCATTATGAACTGTTATGATAATCATGCAACGCGAAAGTTTAATAGTGATTATCATCTTTGTTTTAATTATGAGTAAGTATAAAAAATGGGACTTTCAATTTCATTAAATGCCTGTAATGTTTGTGTTGACTAAAGATTTTTAAATTTGAATTTCGATTGGTGTTGTAAATCAAAACATCATAAAGAAATTTCGTTTAATTTGTAAAAAAAATTGAAAATGTTACAAATTAAAAATTGCTTTTATTAATAATTGTAAATATGTTATCACTCTGCATTTTATTTATATTTACTATGCAATCAATGATTTCTCATAATGTTGTATGGAAATCACAAACTTATGTAGTGACTGATGTTTTAAATTCGCATATTCAACACTATAAACACAATTTCTCCTTGAATAAGGCAACAAGTCGGATACAAATGGGTACAGACATATAATCGATACAAAGTATTGTACACACGCCTTCATGAATATGGAGAGCACACCACGGCCGTCTGGGGAACAATAAATCTTGATTATCCACGGTTTTAAATTCATTTTTACGCGGCATATCATCACGGTAATGTATAAAATGAATAAATCCACAAGGTTCAATGATAAAAATAAAGGGACCTGAAAGCGAAACGATTCTGAATAATATTGAATCATTAAAGCTAATATTTTTGCAAGGTCTATTTCACACAGAAATAGAGTTTTCAATGAAACAATAGAAGAAACTTATGACGAAATAATGGAAGAAGAAAATGATATAGTTGATATTATTTGTTCGAAGTTAGATTCCTTATACGAGTAGAATTTTCCCGCTTTTTTTGGTTGGTGC
The DNA here is from genome assembly GCA_963935595.1 of Schoenobius gigantellus. Lineage (NCBI taxonomy): Eukaryota > Metazoa > Arthropoda > Insecta > Lepidoptera > Crambidae > Schoenobius > Schoenobius gigantellus. Next base: position 3,062,248 of record OZ012555.1, on the reverse strand, counting down.
ATTTAGAAATAAATATTCTTGTATGCAACAACAATATTTTCACAGAGAGCTATCGATAGTGAAATAGTCTCTAAAGCAGGGATTCCCAACCAGTGGGGCGTGCCCCACTTGGCGGGCGTAGAGTGAACCAGGCGGGCGCAGCGAGCGGCTCCTGAATTAAACTGGGGGGCGTCGTATTTTAGCATAATGTTGGGTGAGGAACCCCTGCTCTAAAGCAATGTTTTTGTTGTTGTATTGTATAGTCGGTGGCTCTATGAACTCGCCACTGGGCTTCTGGGAGGTCTGGGAGGTCAGGGTCTCGACCCTGCCATGAGTGCGTTTTTCAAATTTCATGTGTACATTTGTGCAACACTCCCCCGGTGAAGAAAACATCGTGAGGTAACCTGCAAAGAAGTTCAAAGGTATATGTGAAGTCGATCAATCCTCACTGGGTCAGCGTGGTTGACTCAGGCCTAAACACCCTAACCTGGGGTAGGCCCGAGGGGTCTCGGGCCTACCTATTATATACCTATTATATGAGCTATGATGATGAACTACAAAAACAATATTGCTTTGCTGAAAAAGTAAAGGTACTCAGCTATAAGAACAATATTGTTTTGCTGGAATAGCAAGTGAAAATATTGCTGTATGCTCACCACAGCTCATATAATATCTCCAAAGAGACCCTCTTTGGAGATATTATATGAGCTGTGGTGAGCATACAGCAATATTTTCAAGTGAAAATATTGCTGTATGCTCACCACAGCTCATATAATATCTCCAAAGAGGGTCTCTTTGGAGATATTATATGAGCTGTGGTGAGCATACAGCAATATTTTCACTTGCTATTCCAGCAAAACAATATTGTTCTTATAGCTGAGTACCTTTACTTTTTCAGCAAAGCAATATTGTTTTTGTAGTTCATCATCATAGCTCATATACGTCCCCACCGAGGGGCACGAGCCTACCCTAACTAGTTAGGGCGATTAGGCCTTAGTCAAACCACGCTGGCCCAGTGCGGATTGGTTGACTTCACATACACCTTTGAATTACTTCGCAGGTGTATGCAGGTTTCCTCACAATGTTTTCCTTCACCGTAGAAGCGTCAGATAAATGTACATGGTTAGTTTTTGTAGTTAGGTAATCATAGTTTCCTCTACCAGCAAGGCAAAGTTGTTCTTCTAGCTAAGTTCCTTTGCTTCCCGAGCAAAGCTAGCTTTGCTACCGAAACAATAGTTTGTCCTCGATGTTATGTTAAAGTGTTTATACAACAGAAACTAATATTGAATACGCACTGATGAAGCTACGAGAATTTAATAAAATAATAAGAATTGTTTTGTGTGTGATTGCTTTTGCGCCATAGCGGTGTTATATACCGCGATGGTTAGATTTTCATCGCCGACTTATTATGGAGACCTCTGACATATTGAGTCACGTGACACCATTCCACAACAGTAACCATGGACTTCATCAAAATTAAATTATTAAGTCTATTATTAATAATCAAAATAAATTATATAAATATAAATTATTAATAATCAAAATTATTAAGTCTATTTTTGATTATTAAGTCCATGTCAGTAACGAATCAAAGTTTATTAAGGAAATGATTGAAAAACAAATAGCGAGGTGAAACTTATGTCGCAGAATTTGCGAATTTGTCGTAAGACCGATAATTATGTCAATTTAATGTAGGATTATGCGTTCGTGTTTTGTCGTCCGTTAATTTTGCATGTTCTTTTATAATTAGAGTTAAATCCAAACCAAACCTCAATATTAAATCATAATGATCAATGAATCCCAAAGAAAACTTTCAAGGCAATGTTTGTTTTAACCGTTAATGTTCTGTGCATTTAAACGCTTTTACTAATATTTTGCTCGTAAGTTTTCTTTATGGAGACAGTTATTCAACACAGAAAATGACGTTGAACAATTTATTGTGACGCGTCAAAGATCGGAATATCAAATTTGTGCCATCAACGTCAAAAAGTCGTCCGCTGACGCTCCGTAAACAAATGTAACACAGATTCTTCCGTATCGTCTAATGGTAGTGTTTGTCGTATGCCAGCGAAATGTCCCGTTCCCTATCACGTCTCTGTTAATTAATTCAACTTATTTATGTTGCTTTTTTGTATTTATACAACTTTTTATCGGCGCGCGGCACGAGTCGCCGCTAGTCCACGGGGCGAGCGGTCGCGTCTCATGTTTTATTGCGTTTTGTCGTCGGCCGTATAATTTTATTGCCTTTTTGTGTGTTTTATACGTATTCATAATATATCAATATTGACAATTCGGCGTTTAATGATTTCCATGGAGAAAAACTTTAAATTGCAAATTTTGTTATAATTAATGTTAACAAAACATGTTTTTACTCTGGGGATAACATTTTGTTACTCAAATGTTATGTCAGGGGGGAACTGTAAATTTATGTTGGTGTCTGCGCATTTGTTGGGAAGTAGTGCATCACCCTTATACCACGGCCTATCGAATACAACCAAGAGATAGCCTTTTATAAGCCTTGCCGCAAGCATAGTACTAACTTACAAATATAGTAATGTAATGTACACTGAATATCAAAATGGCAATACTTAATGGGGTCTCCAAAATTTGAAGCCTTAGGGCCATAAAGTTTACTGCAGTATGTTCCAAGGGCCAGAACAGTTTTCATTTTTCTGCCCTTAACTATATTTTTAGACTAGTCGCAGAGTGCGTGACCTTAGCAGCATATACTTTTTTGCATTTCAAAAGCTGTCGCGGACCGGATTGATGGCGCTGGCTGGCCGGATATGACCCGCGCGCGGGCCGTAGTTTGGAGACCCCTAGTCCTAGTCAATTGGTTGCAGTATTTAAATTGACGTTTTGCTTTTGACATCCTCGTCTCGTTTGAAACTTGCACCACTGTCGCTTAATTTCGTAATCTTGTCTTGTGGTGGCTATTTTTTATTGTACAGGTCATCGGACACTCGTGTCGTATTGTACTCTATAGATTGTCGTGATTTACCGCCGGCGAGCGTCGCTGCAGTAAATTTAACGACTCTTATCACCGAGTAATGGAATCCGAGGTTTAACTCGGACGTATTCCTCTAACAGTTTTAACTTTGTTACCAACAAATACCGCGGTTCATTCTCCGCGTTTGACGGCTTTGCACGTGTATTTCATATTCATCCGACATTTATTGCGATCATTAGGAGCGCATCAATTTGAAAATCAAAACTTGTTTTATTGCCGATATATATATTGGCATGGCACGTGTAAAATTTTATAGGTGCGCGAGTAAAGATATGTCTGTGATTAATTACTAAGAAGTGATTTTGGCGTCCGTTACCGATGTCTGTAAATAAATTTTAAATAAGTTTTTATTTGTTTACTTATACTTGGCAAGAAGTGTTTGTTTGATCCGAGTAGCGGGTGGAAGAACCCTTTCCACCCTTGGACTAGAAAGACTTACAGTAAACAGTAATCGCTTCCCTGTCTTTAATATGAATTTTTGATAATACAACTAAATTTGAAACATTTTACATAATTAGGAAAAATATCGATGAATATAAAAAAAATAACAAATTAACTGTTATGATGAACTACTTCAAGAAAATCTCCGCTTTGGATTCCACCGTCTAATCAAACATCAGTCTACTACTTTTAAAGACATCCAGCAATTCCAAATTTGTAATAATATGAACAGTGCAAATATTAAAAACAAAAATGTAACTTTTTCACAAATTCTCTTCTCGAAGTCTCGATTAATCTTAAATAGGTACTTCCTTTGTTATTAATATCAATAAATATTAATAAAAATCTAGGTAATATTTTTTTTTACTTTTCTTATATTCGATATAAAAAGCAGTGTTTAACACCCTGACGAAATGTCAACGGTATTGAACTCTTTTGTGCTTTGTTAGGCCAAAGTAGATTTTATAACATACATGTACTCTTAATAATTACTTAGATTTTATTAATTTTGAATTTGATTTATGATTAAGTAATTTTGATTTACTGTTGATATGTTTTTTAACAACAATTGCAAAATGATCTACCTTTATTTCATCATCAATAATAGTATGATGGGTTTGTGTTGTTAAGCAAACCATAAGTGACAATAAGGTGACGGATAAGTCTTGCTCAAAATTAATTAACTGGCGTATTTTAGCCTTATATTATGATGATTGTGATAATGATTATTTTAGCGTACTAACATAGGATAAGTAATATTATAACTAACAAAGATGAGTCTGTGTAACTTAAATAAATAAAATTGTATTATTAGATTTTTAACATATTTTAAAAAGGTGTTATTTAATTATTAATCTATAGTGTGCTTAGCATCAAGGCTGTAATCAAATTGTGCTCGGAAATCGCGCACAGCCATAATCACGTCGCAAGTATGCAACCATAAGTAAGGTGTTATCTTAATGCTGTTAAAGGTTGCTCCGAGCAAGGTGCGCTGGCGCATGTTTGAGATGACGTGACGAGCGGAGCGGAAGCAAACGTTCGCGTTTTTTTCTCAACACTTTTGATTGTACCTACTTTTGAGAACTGTTTAATCTCATTCAACTCGTTCGTAATAAGGATATTAAAGATATCGAAGTAAGAAACAAAAAAGGTGAAAAAAGGGTAGGTAATTTCCCAGTAGGGCTGTTTATAGAATAAGCACTGTACCCTACCTCTCTATATTATCACCTTTGAGCAAAACCAGTCATAAGACCCTAATTCGAAACAAAACCCAACACGCTATTGGGAAACTCAGTACTAGAGTTGTGTGCGCGGGTATCTCTATCCAGGCTAAGCAACGGTGCTTGCATTTCTGTCCCGGTTTTAAGGGTAAGACAGGCATAAAATTTCTGGGTACTGTAAGTTCACATTTTGTGCCACAAGGTGGAAACATACATTGAGGTCCTGTATGGGTTGTAGATTTGCAAGTGTTACAGGAACCACATGTCCTATAGGCGACTGTAGCTATTTGTAGTCAGGTGGACAGCTTGCTGCCAAATTATTTTGGTACGTAGAGTCCAAACTACTAACTAGAAGCATGAAATTCGGTACAGCTAGTAGCTGTATAAAAAACCCTCCAACTAGCGTGTTGTAGTAGGTCAATTTTACAGCCATATGCTGATGAGGAAAAACAGAGAGTCAAAGAGAACTGTGCCCAGCAGTGACACGTATACGGAATGGAGTGATAAATGAAGCCAATAGTACAGTTGCCGGCACGTTACTTGGCAAGAACGGGGGATATTATGAGTAATATTGGCTCGGATGGTGGACACTGTGAATAATAATAATACTGAAATATTGTTGGCCAGAATGAAAATTAAACGAAAATCACAAAGTCGACGTCAAAATCTTGCCAAGTCAGGTGCCGGCTATACCGCTCCGCTCATGAGCGTGGTCCCGGATTACCTTTGACCGCGGTAATGTGGAACACCGGCCCGCCGTAATGGCCGATAGCCGCGACCGATAACGTGAACTATCGTTGTCCGAGATTTTTAATTAGATTAGTTAGGCGTCGATGGCGATCGCTTTGCATTTCCAACCTCCATCCTGTTCAGTGGTGCGATTTTGTGGATCGTCCATCGTTTCTTATACTTACAGTAATGTTTCAGGATCAAAATTACAAATGCACTGTGATTATAAAAAAAACATCATTTTTAATATAGAAAAATGTTAGTCCAAAATCAGGCTTATGAATAGGATTATTAATAATAACTTAATCATAAACAGATTAATACAAGAAGAAAAGAAAAATTTAATTAAAATTATTTAAATGTCAAGATACATTTTGATAATATATTTTAATATTGTATATTATGGTAAATGGCTGCATATGTTTATAGTACAGTTTGGCAGTCGGCCGAAAAAAATGTTTCACCGCAATAAGCGGCCCGTTCCAGATAAGCATTTTTAGCCATAAATAGCAACATATTTAGCATCTCTGCGTTTCATTCGCCGGTGATGCTAGTTTTTTCTTGCTGGTTGTCATGCGTTTCATTTAAGCATTTTTAACACGAAATGCTAGCATCAAATACCCATGCTATTAGATGGGTCCTCTGATACCACTTTTTGACAGCTTTCAAATTTGACATTTGGAATCTTTTTTTCATTAATCAAAAAGGATTTTCAGCGGTTTTAAAAAAAAATATTGAAAGATATTTATAGTATTAACCAATTCTGATTTATATTATTAAAAATTTTAAGTGGCTGGACTAAGTAGGTGAGGTGTCAAAATTCAGCACGAAAAATCAGTACCTTGCGTTTCATTTGTAACAATTAGCGCGGCTAAAAATGTCAACATTTCTTATAAGAAACGCAAAACGAGGCTAACATCAGATGTTAGCCTCAGAAAGTAGCAGTGCTTTATCTGGAACGCAGGGAAGGTACAAATTCAGTTGACCTTTCGTTACCAATAACATACTGACAGACTGATATAATATGGAAATCTCGTCTCATTAAATGTATGGAAGCTGAAAATAGCGAGTTTTCGAAAAAATCTAGTTTATTTTATAAACCATATCAACACCATTTGATAGCGTTCGTAAAGCACTTTTAGGACGAGGAATCAGTTTTCCTATAGTTTAGAGTTCTATAGATAATCTATAGTTTAGAAAATATCGAGTGAGACCACTTTATTTTCCCGATATAATTCATCATTTTTTATAAGTTTTCTAATACTTTGTGGAAAGGGGAAGAAAAATTAATGAAATGCGCAGAAAATTGAAAGATTTCAGAAATTTTATCGACTATTTATTTTAGACTTTGCGCGTTTGGCAGTTCGCGTTTTTGTCAAAACGATAACGTCTATTCAGACAGCTATTAAAATGAACGTCAACAGTTATTCGACAAGTTTCGTTCGCGATAAATCAGAGATGTGTAATTATAAAACATCAAGGCATATAATTATGCGTTAATAGCGAATTGCGAAATTGTATCGCCGTTTACACGCGAACGGCCAATTGGTTTTTTAGTAGTCAAGATTTAAAACAAATCTAATATAATGTGAAGGATCTATAACTAGCCGGCCTGGCAGACGTTGTCCAGCCCAATTACAGCGCCACCTACCGGGTCTCTGGACCTATTTAAACACACACAGAATTTTTCGTAAGAAAAAAAAATCGTCATAAAAAATTGTGTCATAATTTTTATTTTTCTTTTTTTTAGCAGGGTTACTACGACCCGTGGGTCAAATCTGGTAGGCGGGCCGTAGTTTGGAAACCTTTTATTACACCCGAAAAATTAATTGAAATGCGTATGTACCTAACTAAGCAATTAGGTCACGTAATCTGCGACTAGTTAAAAATATAGTTAAGGGCAGAAAAAATAAAACTGTTTTGGCCCTTGGAACATACTGAAGTTAACATTATGGCTCTTCTAAGGCTTCAAAGTTTGGAGACCCCTGTTTTAGAGCATAAAAGCTTGTTTTCAAAAATGTATTTTACCTTTAATTTATTTTATATTTTTTCATTATGCAACGGCGGCCTTGGTTTTTTAATTTTTTTACATAATGCACGTAAACAAACTCTGTTATATGCAACCGTAGCCTTTAGATATTTGCAATTATAAAGTCGCTTTCGTAATCAATAAATAAAAAATACTTTTATTAGTGCACCTATAATCTATGGAATTTTACAATTTTATTATAGCAGATACCAAATTGCTGAGAGCGTGTTTACAATGAGGTCCGGCGATTTCTGTATAGAAAGACAAGTTAACGCTAAGGATATTTTAACACAGTGCTTGACAATGACATTAAACTTAAAACTTTTGATTAAAAAAGAAGTTTTCAAAATTGTTGCACGAGCAAAATTTGTCTTAACATATATATTGAAACTAGAAAACAGCTGATTAATAGTTCAGGGACAAATCGCCTTCCTATTTATTAACTTAAATTTATATTAACGAAACATTATACGCAAACACGATTCGATTTTAGCATATTCTAAATAATATAAAGAAACAGCGCTTTAACCGCCGCGGTCTAGTGATTGAGATCATCTAGTTGCGCTCTGGAGGTCCAGGGTTCGATACCCGTGGGGGTTTTAACGGACGGTATAATGAAAAGATTATTTAAAATGAAAATAATTAACGAGAGAATACAGTAAAATTAGGTACAACAATGAGAAATGAAACAGTCAAAATGAAAAGCAACACCTTGGCAGCGAAACGGAAAACGATACATTTCAAAAATGACTTTAAAATTTAACTATTGCAAGAAAATTAATAAAAAAGGTTGCGGCTCTTGGAAGGAATCCGCAACAGGGCTAAAAGTTTTTCTGATAGATAGATAGATATCTTTAATTGGTCTACAGATACACATACATAATAAATATGGCAAAAACCCCAGAGACAAAAAGGACAAAAAAAACATTAGGAAAAACATTAAAAACTACTAATCAAAGTGATGAGAGTAAAGCAGATCTGTCCGCCACACAAAAAAATACTTAGGGCTTCTGACCCAGTTAGCTTAGCTACCACTATCTGACTTAAGTTTGTCGCCATAATAACATTGTTAGTGGTAATTAGTGGTACTCAGCTCTTGAGTAGTCCAAGTTTAGCTGAAGCTCGCTCTCATCTTCGGCCTCTTTGTCACTTACCATCAAGTGATATAAAAACAAAAACAAAACTGTCACAAATAAAAAAATATACCTTCAACTTTTGAAAAATCTGCTGAGGTGGTTAGAATATGACCCCTTCATTTATCAATTTATGATTCAGTTGAAATTTTAAATCAATCATAGTAGCCGGCCACTGTTCGATTGCTATCATGACCCAAGTCATAAGCAGCAGTCAAATTATAAAATAATTTACTGCCGCCCAAATCCCATGGTTCAGTCTTAATTGATAATAGTTACCAATGACAAAATAAATCATAATAATATTTTTCTGGCTTAATAAGTACAATTTTTGTTATGAATATTCATTATTATAATCTTATTTATTGTATTCCTGCATGTTCTTGATGGTGTAATTCAATCTGTGTTTTCTTCGACTGGGAAAACCTGTTATATAGAGACCGAAAGGGTTAAGAAGAGGGTAGAATAAAAACTATTGGTGAGTTGGCATATTTTTAAGTGCTAAATTGATTACTAAATAAATCAATACAAGAATATATCCACCTTAGGCAGGATTAGAACCTGCGTTTGTAACATGCTGTGTTGAAACTACGACCACATACCCCACCAAGAATTTATTCAACCCGAGCTAAACTTCAACTGTATCAATTTACCTTATCTTAATAAGGTACAAAAATCGACAAGATATTTACAGGTAATGTCTATAATTATCAACACAATTTTATAAACCTTATCAGAATAAAATATAACAAACTTACAAAAGTTAGGAAGAAACCAATGGTTTTTCTTGAGGAATATCTAAGTTTGAGAAAACTATTTAAAGAAATAACATCCTTCAACCCTTGAAATAACGATGTTTTGAACTACAAGACGAATGATCGTCATAGCATAAAACGTTAGTTTTACGGGTTATATGAAAACAACGTTATAACGCCGCCACTCCTCACTCGCGCCACCACCGAACGCCAGCATTTAATTGTTTCCATCACATACAAAATATGAAACATTTATTATAATTTTCGGCTTGTCAGTTTGTCTATTGAAATTCGAGCGTGTCTTATCAGTGATTGGATACCATTACAGATTACGGATGGTAGCTCTTAATGAAGCGAAAGAGTTCGGTGTGAATTGATTTTTTTCGACCTCCCAACCTCGGTTTTTGTGCGGTAGACTAGTGATATTTTAGGTACCACGTTCTGATTGCATTGGCTGTGAGTGTGCTTGAAAAAGGTTAATTTTGAACATTGTTAGTGGCGGACTTCTGGTTGAAAAACGAGTCGGATTGTTTATTTTGTGTCTTGAATCACAAAAAGTCAAGTGTCAAAGATTCTTTGAATGTCATTGGGATTTTTTTCTGTCCACTTGAGCAATGTCGGTTAACAATTTACCATGTATTAACATCGAATTGATTTTTAAAATATTTGTTGAAAAACTTAATTATGCGATTAGATCGCTTAACCTTATTGCAGCATTAGGGACTTTTGAGCAAACGTTTTTATACTGAGGTTGGAGCTTATGCGTTCAGAAAAACTGAGCGTTCTTGTCGCTACATTACCATCATGTCATCATTCGGTTTTCTTCCTTTTCCTATCGTTAGCGCGAGGAACTTAGATTGGCTAGCCAGTTAGATTTCCAGTTAGATTTAGTGAACTAAATTGAGCAAAATGTTGTTCAGCCAGTAAGGTTTAGTGAAACGGATTACGGAATTTTTCAACAGAGTCAAATCCTGATTATTTAATATACGGAATTTTTCATCAGAGTCAAATGGACAAGATGTAAAAATATCATACAAAACAGCACTCACAAACTCCATTTCCATTTGGTAAATTAACAGGAGGAAATTAAGAATTCATTATTTTGGATTTGATTATAAAACAAAATGATTTTTCTTATAATATAAAAATCTCGTGTCACAGTGTTTGTTAACGAACTCCTCCGCAACGGCTTGACGGATTTTTATAATTTTTTTTGTGTATATTACTTTTCTACCCCTAGGTGATAAGGGTGGCCCTCTCCAGAAACTTCTGAGTGTTAAGCTTTATTATAGCGAAACGTAGTTCGGGGGCACAGCTAGTGTGATATAAGAGACTGCCTCGTTCTTTCCAAGTACGTTTGCTTATCCGAGGTCCTGGGTTCAATCCCCAGGCTGAGCAATAGTATGTTACTATTTAAATATTTAACTGACTTTTTTTGCTTAGGAAATACTAAGCAGCTCGAAGCTTGGCATTGGTCCGGTAGTGGTTATAGACTCCGCCTTAACACGGGACCTTTAAATGACGAGGCTTATGTCTGACCTCTGCCTACCCTTTCGGAGAGAAAGATAAGTAAACGATCACACAGCTTTTTCATTTTAAGTCTTCTAAAAATCAGCACTAAGTTGTAAAATTTGAATACCAAAGGCGTTTCCAAAGAAGAACATAAATAAATATACACGCCTAATAGCTTTCCCATTCTTTACTTTTTTTATATTAATTTCGTGAGTTTTGTAATTCCAGATTATGATAACGAGGCCGACTCAATATACGTATTACTGGTTGTTTGTGGCTTTGCATTTAAAATTAAAATTAAAATTAGTAATATAGCTCTTACCCGGCTTATCACAATAGCTATCAAGCCTCATAACAGCATTAGTTAAGCGTAATTGTATATTCTGAGTAATTCTGACCCAAATCTTAGGGCCAATTCATAGCCCGACCTATGATGAACCGTTAAATTCGACCAACCGGAGTGCATAGATCGTCTTTCAAGTGTTCGATGACGCGATAACGCGGCGAACTGATTGGTCGAGCGCAACGGTTCAGCTGTCGCTTAATATTAGAATTGGCCCTGCCTCGTGATTGTCTTACTCAAATACTATCGCGATCGCTATTAATTTGTTAATCGCAGTAACACCTATCACGGTTTTATAAAAGGAAGTCGGTGCAGAGTCTAAGGCGATCGTGATAGATTTTTTCTTAGACAATATCCCTCTGATCCACGAGCCTCGGGCCACGAACGATTTCAGTAGCCGCGGTGTCGGTCCATTATTTCTTCAGATCACAATCGCGTCGGACAAAAATGATAAATTACACACCTAGCCCCGTTCCCGCGTCGTTAACTGACGGCTTTTATTCTTGAGGAGGTAATTGTCTACTGTGTTAATCATTTTTTTCACTGTCTCAGTTATTAATACGCCTCAAATGAGACGGCGTCCGTAATTGGATTGGTTTGAAAAGAACTCGCTCCCGTTGGCTCCCGCGTTTCTGATTTGTTTTTTCGTCTGTGTATATGTTATAATAGAACAAATGTATGTTTATAGCCTTTTAAAACAGATGATTTATATATGTATATACGAGTATTTTGGTATTGTTTTTGTTATTTTTTATAGAAGTTGCAAACTGTTCACTGGAGGGAGACTCTGTACCAGGGTCGTCTGCTTAGCTACCTCCGTCTTACCTATTTCTGCTGCAAAGCAGCAGTGCTTGCATTGATGTGTTCCAGTTTGAAGAGTAAGATATGGCAGTGAAATTACTGGGTACTGTGACTTTACATCTTGTGTCACAAGTTGGCTATGTACACTGTGGTTCTTGTGGGGGTTGCAGTTTTGCTGCGAATCTCACAAGAGTCACATGTATTATAGGTGACTGTTACCACTTACCATCAGGTGGGCAGTTTGCTTGTTTGCCAACTTTGTGCAATATAAAAATCTTAATGAGTGAATAAATGAAGATGAACATTCATCATCATCATCATCATCATTTCAGCCAAGAGACGCCCACTGCTGGACATAGGCCTCCCCCAGGGATCTCCAAACCGATCGGTCCTGCGCCTCCCGCATCCAGCGGCTTCCCGCGACCTTCACCAGATCGTCGGTCCACCTTGTGGGGGGCCTACCAACGCTGCGTCTCCCGGTACGTGGCCGCCACTCAAGGACCTTTCCGCCCCAACGGCCGTCAGTCCTGCGAGCTATGTGTCCTGCCCACTGCCACTTAAGGTTTGCAATTCTTTGGGCTATGTCGGTGACTCTAGTTCTTCTACGGATCTCTTCATTTCTGATACGATCGCGTAGAGAAACCCCGAGCATAGCCCTCTCCATTGCCCTTTGAGTAACATTGAGCCTTCTGATGAGACCCATTGTAAACGGCCACGTCTCAGTTCCGTACGTCATCACTGGCAACACGCACGAATTGAAGACTTTCGTCTTGAGACACTGCGGTAGATTGGCCGAGAATATACTGCGTAGCTTCCCGAACGCTGCCCAGCCGAGTTGGATTCGTCGATTTACCTCTTTCTGGAAGTTGGACTTACCGAGCTGGACTATTTGTCCCAGGTAAACATATTCGTCGACAACTTCCAGTGTAGAGCCACCAACCTTCACAGGAGTGGGTACTACATGGGAATTCACCATGATTTTGGTCTTGTCCATGTTCATTTTAAGACCCACTTGTTGGGAAACTCTACAGAGGTCTTCGAGCATTGTGCCTAGATCTTCCACGGTCTCAGCCATGACTACGATATCATCGGCAAAACGAAGGTGGGTCATGTACTCGCCGTTTATGTTGATGCCGAGTCCTCTCCAGTCCAAAAGCTTAAATACATCCTCCAACGCGGCTGTGAACAGTTTCGGCGATATAACGTCACCCTGTCTCACACCACGCTGAAGTCGTACTGGTTTCGAGTTTTGGTCCTGAAGGCGGACTGACATGGTGGCGTTTTCGTACAATGACTGCAACACTTGGATGTACCGATAGTCTATTTGGCACCTCTGGAGTGATCTAAATACGGCCCAGGTCTCGACAGAATCGAAGGCTTTCTCATAGTCCACAAACGCCAAGCATAGTGGCAGATTATACTCCTCGGTCTTCTGTATAACCTGCCGCAGCGTATGGATGTGGTCTATGGTACTATAGCCTTTACGGAAACTGGCTTGTTCGGGAGGCTGGAAGTCGTCAAACCTGCACGCGAGACGATTCGTGATAACTCTCGAGAACAGCTTGTATACATGACTCAGGAGCGTGATGGGTCTGTAGTTCTTCAACTGGGCCCTGTCTCCCTTTTTGAAGAAAAGTACCACCACACCCCTGTGCCATGCTTTAGGCGTATTGCCCTCGAGTATGATGGAGTTAAATAGCCTCTGCAGCGTTTTCCGGACTGGTAGTCCACCCGCTTTCAAAAGCTCAGCTGTAACTCCATCATCACCCGGTGCCTTGTTGTTTTTTAGCTGTTTGAGAGCCACACTAATCTCGTACAGGCTGACGTCCGGGATGTCTTCGGTGTAATGCCGGATCAATTTGGCTCTAGGATCTGTAGCCTGAATGACAGGTGCCTGCGATGTTGTGTAAAGCTGTCCATAGAAGCGTTCGATCTCAGCCATAAGCTCAGGTCGAGACGTAACGACTCTGCCGTCCTCTGTTTTCAGCTTCGTCAGCAGACTCTGACCGAGTGACAGATCTCTTGCGAACACTTTGGAGCCCTTGTTCCGCTCGATGGCTTCCTTAATACGTTCCGTATTAGATCGGCGTATGTCGCGAGTCAGAGACTTCGAGATCTGTTTGTTGAGTCGCCGACGAGCATCTTCAGAACACTGCAGACCCATCCCACGCCTTTCTTCCATGAGCTTAATTGTCGGCTCTGAGATCTTGCTCCTTTGCTTAGTACGGCTGGGTTTGAAAAACTTCGAACCCACCGTAAGGACAGTTTCCACAAACCTGTCATTATATGTGTCCACATCCGTGCAATCCTCCAGGCAAGCGAAGCGATTCTGCAGTTCGAGTTGGAAGCGTTCGGGGTTTTGGATCTGGAACATTAGTATGTTAATATCCTGAAGCACCTTACTCTAAATTAAACTCCTTGCTCTTAAGCTCCTCCTTGATTCCTACTCCTCCTCCATTGGACACCAACCTCCTAATTTGCCATCTACCCATTACGTCCCACTGCTGAACGGGAAAGGGGAGGCTTTATGGGAAAATGTCACACTTTTTAAAAACGACATGTTTTCATTAGGGACCATTTTACATTGCGACTTTTTCCAGCAATACAGTCGCGATGCAGCATCGATACAGTCGCAAATCATTAACACACACACGCGCTACTCAAAGAAGCGATACAATCGCGCTGCAGTCGCGATTCAGTAGCTAGCCGCATACACTGTAGTGATACAATCGCGATGCAAACGCGATACAGCATCCATATGAACGCGATACTGGATCGATACAAACGCAACTACGCAAAACGTTCAGTATTTCGTCGACAGCCACAGCGCGATGAGTTCGCTTGTTTCGTTGTGATTTCAAGAACTCCCCCTCTACCCCCGCGTCTGAATCGATACAAACGTGCTTGTGAATCGCTACTCACGCTACTTCGATGCAAACGCGATGCAGCCGCGCTACAAATGCGCGTTTCCATCGATGCAAACGTGCGTATGAATCGATACAAATACTTGTTGATCGCGGGTATCGCGATGCAATCGCGCGACCGTCAAACGCGCGTTTGAATGGCTGCAAAAAGTCGCAATGTAAAAGGCCCCTAAGACCAATTTGGGGTATTGGCGTAAGTTGGCAGTCGAGCCCACCTGATGGTATGTGGGCTACAGTCGCATATATTAGGTACATGTAGTTCCTGTAAGACTTGCAAATCTATAACACCTTCAAGGACGCCAATGTACGTTGCCAACCTGTGACATAAGATGTCAAGTCACAGTGCCCATTAATGTCACTGCCCTTAAACCAAACAGCAATACAGGTACACAATCATGCAGACCGCTTCGGTACAGTTAGCTATGACTTTTGGCCCGCTCTTATGTCACTCGTAACAGATGCGGTTTTCGAAGTGCAAATTTAAAGCTTGACATGGCGCCTACTGTACGCACAGTCTCCAGCTGGTAAAATAATATCTGCTATAATAAGTAATGTAAACTAATGTTGTTTATTTTTTATTATTTATTTTTGCACACAGTGCATACATTATTAGAAAACACATTTGTAACAATGAGCAAATGTTACTGCATATTTCTCTTGGAAATTTCTTCCTGCATTCCCGACTTCCCGAGTCGGGAATGCAGGTTTGAATGGAAAAAAAATTACATAGATAAATAAATAAATAAAAATATAATTAAACTTATATAATGTTATTGTAAAATGATGATAAAATTAATAAAAAAAATCGTCTCGGTTATTAACGATGAATGAAGTCTACCTTTTTTTTTTTTTCGAGGGTAATGCGTGACCGCACCGTACTCTCCGTTGGCTAGACGACGAGCGTGTGTGGGGCAGAGAGCCGGGCCTACCCACTAAACCCCCCGGTGTTCTCCCTGCCCTTATGGGCGCGCGTGGTAGGGTCCACACTGCGACTACCACTACCGACGCGCCCGGGCTAGCCCGACCTAACTGGTCGGGCTATCGCCAAGGGGGGATTGCCCGACAACACTAGGGCAATCCCCGAATGAAGTTTACCTTGGCTTAACAAAGAAGAAAGGAGATCAATAAATGTGTGACTTTGCATTTTCTTTAATATTGCTAAATAATTTGAAAAAATGATGAAAATAAATCAAATACCTACAGGAAAAAATTCTTTTCGACCAATTCTTTTTCTTGAATTTGATTTATTTTTACCATTTTTTGAGATTGATACAGCTAAGAATTTCGTCGGGGCTGGTAAGAGCTCGGTGGCCTAGTTGGTCAAGACGTCAACACGGTATGCTGGAGACGCGGGTTCAAATCCCGCCCGAGACGAATTTTTTTTCTTTATTGATTTATTCATCATTTTTCAATATATTCAGCATTTTTAAAGAAAATGCAAAGTCACATATGAAAAATAGTGTTATTGTGTACGGCAACGGCATAATTTGTTGTAAGTTTCTTGCCATTCTTCTTGTCAGCCAAAATACGCCCTTCATGGTCGAAAAGTTAATTATTAAATGATTCAAAAGAGCTTCAAAAGAGTCATATTTTGAAGATAATTATTTTTATTGATTTTGAATGGGTGGTATTTTTCCTTACACACAAGTAAAAGCTCACCTGGTGGTATGTGATGATAAGGCCGAAGAGGAAGCGAGCATCACCTGAGGCCCAATTCAGCTAATAAGCTACAGCCGAATCGAAACCGAACCGTTGCAGTCGACCAATCGGAGCGCTTATATTGCCTTTCAACTGCTCGATGACGTGATAATGTGGCGTTCTGATTGGTCGATTCAGTTTCGATTCGGCTGTAGCTTATTAGCTGAATTGGGCCTTAGACTCCAACTGAGGAACTGGCTATCTTATCTCACATTATCGGAACACAATGCTATTAACATTGTTATTATGGCAGCAAACTTAACAAAGACGGTGGCAGTTAGCCAGGTGGGCTCAGAAGCCCTAGCACCAACCAAACCAAGCAGATAACCCCAGATCTGGAGATCGATACCCTGTGGTCTCAGCCACTAGACCTCGGAGACGGTTAAATCAGGCCATGAGCTGATTATGACGATGACATTAGTGAGCTTAGTGGCGCATTGGCGCGTGCCCTCAGCGAACCATTGCTAAGGTTAAGCAATGTCGGCTGTGGTCAGTCCTATGATGAGTGTCCAAAATACGAAACATCTCAAGCAGTGGGACCTGCGCCTGATGTCGCCCCAGCTGTGTCGGCTAAAGTACGATTCACACCAACCGGGCGAGACGCAGGAGCGTAGCAGGTCGCGTCGCAGCGAATGCGCGAGCACGCGCCGGTAGCTGGTCACGTCCGCCTGCTCGTCTGCTTGATCTGCTCGAGCCCGAGAGCGTGCTCGCGTATCCTCGAGCATGCTCTTAGCGCCTAGTAAATGCTTTCGTGTCGCAGTCAGTTTTTATTCGCGATATTGACGTGAAGTACGCGAGGAGCCGACCGCGTACGCGAGGAGCCCACTGCGTACGCGAGGAACCGACCGGCAGCGGTGGCGTACGCGCGCTGAACCTTAACATTTGTTTAGAAGTCTGAATTTACTATAGCACAGTGTGAAACGCGCTCCGGCGCGCTCTGCTGCCGCCCGTTTGGTGTTTTTTTTTATTGCAGAAAGTTGGCAAACAAGCAAACTGCCCACCTGATGGTGAGTGGTAACAATCACCTATAATACATGTGGCTCTTGTGAGATTCGCAGCAAAACTGCAACCCCCACAAGAACCACAGTGTACGTTGCCAACTTGTGACACAAGATGTAGTCACAGTACCCAGTAATTTCACTGCCATATCTTACCCTTCAAACCAGAACACAGCAATGCAAGCACTGCTGCTTTGCGGCAGAAATAGGTAAGACGGAGATATCTAAGCAGACGACCCTGGTACAGAGTCTCCCTCCAGTGTGAATCGTACTCCGTCCCATCGAACTACGCGAGTGAAGGAACAGAGAGTGCACTTGCGTTTGTGCAGTCACTTGTGCACTACATATCTCCTGCGCAGATGGCTTGTCTCTGTTGAGATTGGCCGCCGTGACCGAATATCGGTTAGGAGGACATTATTGACCATGATAAGTAGCATGCTAGAAGGATGACACCTCTTTGATCCTACGAATCATAGTTCATGCAGTCACCTTTGACGCACTTAACGAACGAACAAAGGAGAAGGCTTATCAAAAAACTTCCTCATTAATTACTCGCCGAAATAATTACACACCTGGATCATCAACCAAGAGTTCGTTTCAAACAACAATGGACGAATTGTAATAAATGTATCAATTATGGTTGTATAAAGAAACCTCTCATCGTATAGCAAGTCGATGACGACGGCTCAATCAGTTGCCTATATCAGGGGAATTATAAGGTAACACATTAATGACTGTGTTTATTGTAATTACAGGGTATTAGAACGGTACGGCGGCGGTTAAGCGGTGAACTTAGCAGTGAATCTGGTTTAAGACTTCATAGTTTTTGAAGTCGATCAACTCAATATTTTCATGTGAGTAAAAAACGCCCCGGTTCCCAGTTCTCTCTTTCAGAAGTTTGTCCGACATACCTAGCATAAAAACAAATTCACGATGACTATTAACGGTGAGGATTTTTTTGTCGTTCAGCCATTGGTCCACGGATTAGATCGATTAATAGATTTTCCCTTCAACGTTAAGGGTTTCCGAGTTCCTGAGACCTATCGTCATTTGAACCTAGATACTATTAATATTGTGAGCGTCGGTGGCGCAGTGGACTCGGCACTTGCCTTCCAATCGGGGGGTCGGGGTTCGAGACCCGCCATGTACCAATGTGTTTTTCGTTTCGAATTTCATATGTACATTTGTCTGACGCTCCTACCGTGAAGGAAAATATCGTGAGGCAACCTGCATACATCTGCGAAGAAATTCAATGATGTATGTGAAGTCGACCAATCTGCACTGGGCCAGCGTGGTTGACTAAGGCCTAATCACCCTAACATAGGGTAGGCTCGAGCCCCTCGGTGGAGACGTATATGGGCTGTGATGATGACTATTAATATGAGCATTAATCAATTTACTATTATTTAAATGGATATTAAAAATATCAATGGCTCTATTCTATTATTATTTTAGTAAGTCAAACTTATCCTAATCGACACACCTGATCGCTTTGAAAGCTAAGCTTAGATTTATAAATATATAACTTCGCACGATCCCATAATGTTGAGTTATCAGTCGACATTACGTTTAACACAACACACATCGTGTCAATAATAGCACCACATAACATGCCGACACGTGAACTGGAACAATACAATTACCGATAAAAAACAACTAGCCCGAACAGAACTCAAATAACTTAATCGTGAGAACGAACGAGTGAAAGTGTTATACTAATAAAAAATCGTAGCTCTAGCGCCGGACGCGATGTTTCATAAAATAATAATTACACAAATATACAGGCGTGTGTTGTGTGCAATGTTGTGTTCGGAATCACGGATTTTGAAGTTGTAATAATCACGGTGTCGGGTCATTTCAGCTGTCACACGGTAAGGCGGAGGGCACAGTAGCTTATTACAATTTCGCAATATAATTTATTTACTGTTCGTACCGTATTAAGTTGGACGTTTAAAATTTCTTGTTTGTTTAAAGTATCTTGCATGATGGTCTCTCAACCACCAGCACCCTAACATGGACTGGTAGAGAATACCTACGGCATTAAGTCAGCCATTGTTCATATTTTGCACATAAAATATGAAATAATTAGTAATAGCAAAACTTTATTATAGAGAATTCAACAGCAAAAATTGCAATTAAGAAATCTATAGAATTATTTTGTTCGATTTTTGATTTGTAGCAACATTAACGAAATTACACACATTCTGAAAAATAGTACTGAAATTAAATATTTTTATGACAAGTTGTATATGTAGGTATACAACCAAAAAAATCCCAGGTTTAGAAATGTTAGAAATCTTAACGAGTCTATATTTCGCGGTAATGATTGTCGAAATATCGACGATTTCGATACAAATAAAAATCAGTTAATCCGCGACCCGTGCAATTCAGTCAAAAAAAAAATTTGGGTCTCTTTACACATTAATCACAGTAATAAGTACCGTCCCTGTTCAAAGATAAGTAATCTTGACGACAATTCTGAAGACAGCGTGTATGTAAGCAAATCATTACAATTATGTGGTTCGTATTATTTAATGAGAATATTGAATATTGCTCTATCAGAATAGAGTACTAATTTACATTGTATAATCAATACTAATCATTTCCTCTTTCCTTTCGTTATCTACGTACTGCGTAAATTAAAAATTGTAATATCACATTTGAATAATACCTAAAAAGAGTATAAATGCAATAAATCGTCAGCTTAAAGACATAGGTACCTATTTATATCGTGCTCTAAATAAGTTTGTAACAATATTAAGGAAATTATTTATTCAAATATCGCTATGTTATTATATTCATTCAGCTCATTATAGATTTGAATCTACTAGTAATTCACCTATAGGAAATATTTTAAAAGCATTGTGCACACGTCCTAAGAAGTGATCGGTTCACGTGCACATGCGCATCCGCATAGACGCGGTGACCTCACGCGCACATGCGCGAGTTCACCTGTAGCAAAAAGCGATCCACTCGTGCGCACTGTCACCTATAAAGTTTGTGGTGCAACGAGAATAAGTGGAATCTTCATTTTGGTATGTTACTTTTAATGAATTGAGAAACACATGAAAAGGTTTTCCATGCAACTCGATAATTTTTTTCGGTTACAATGCATCGGTTTTTAGAGCAATTATTTTTCTTAAAATTTGCGTAATTTAATTATGTTTATATTCCTGAAGTGATATAAAATGTCATCATTAAGATGTTATTTAAGCTATGAAACCGAACAACTTTCATTATTTGACGAAGTCTCCTTTTTTTTTGCTAACTCAGAGTTGGTCATAAATCATGAAGTGGCACAAAAAGTTTTGCAGATAATATAATTTAAAGAGCTGTCCCGACATATCTATCAAAAATTCTTGCTTAAGATTGACGTGTTTGACAATGTGGTACCTACAGCTAGAACAGTTTGGGAATTTTTGTGTTTTTTATTGTTGTTCCCGGCATTATTTAAAATTTTTGCCCTTATAAAAATATCAGCAATGTAATAAATACTTGAAAAAAAAGAAAGCGAACCGTTCTCGAGCTTTGCGCAAAGTAAACAATTAGCCATCTATCTATCTATTTTTTACTATATAGATGGTGATACACATGCCTGTGTAATAGGTGTAATAAAAATTTAAGAAATAGTTAAGCAATTGTTGATAGTTAAGCAATAAAAAATATCGGTCATATTATAATTTGTTTATAATTTGTTCTGCTCCCATTGTGCCACGGGCTTTACCGGTCAACTCTGACGCACACAGAGCATCGATAGAGCATCGCAACGTCACCTGTCGGCCCGTTCGCGACCTCCCATACAGCCACTACGTTATTAATGTAGGCCTGGAGACAGACATTATATGCTTTATTCTAATGCTTTTAAACTATCATTAGGAACAAGTTTTATAGATTCGAATATTATTTATATGAAACAAAATACTTATTATAAAACTTTTTAAGGGTTTGAATGGGAAAAAGGCATGCATGTACTAATATGGTAATAATATGGTGTACACGCATACATATTATTTTATTATCTATAAATGTTGTACTGGTGGAAATGAAGATTGATTTATGTTGAGAAAAAAGCTCTTTACGACATATTGAAACGAAACAAATAGTGGTTGCGATGTTTGTTTGATTTTGCACTCAATTTTCATGTAGATATAAGAAACTTGAGAGTCAAAACTTTAACTCCACATGAGTTGGAAATTCAAGAGATTGTTAAGTACAATTTCTGTTATATAATTAACGAAAAATTTTACATTTGAGATTGATTTAACTTAGTACCGGACAACTGTTTTCTACTTATGTAATTAATAATGCCACTGAGTGATAATTATCGAGGTCGTAACAAAACTACTTAACACTAGACCACGTCTCTAGGACCAATATGATTGGTCAATGCTCACGTCACACAAGATTGCATTGCAGGAAATTGAGCTCAAAATCAAAAAGTGTAGATCTTAAATTAGATTGCGTTGTCAATTCCGATCCATTCAACGTAAGCATTCACACATCGAAGCGGAAAGGTGTTGCTGTGGCCGTGTGTGTGACTTTGAATAGATAGGTTGGTGCTGATGCGATTACGGTCCATACGGCGGAGGGATTAAGGCTTAAAGTCGCGAGGATAAGGAAGTAAGATTGGATAGCGCACGGCGAAATGTAGCTTTAAGGTCGTGGGAGCCAAACCGCCCGCCGATTCGGTTAGCTATGTTTTCAGCGGTAACGGTATTCCGTTTTTGATAAGACACAATGTGGTTCCGGCCTTTGTCATTAATTTCTCGTGTGTCACTCGGAAACGTAGCTTGATAAATGTTTTTGACACCTGACTTTTTCAACGGCTCTCGTGTCCGCCAGTTACGTCACTACTGCAGTGAAATTACCAATCGCGAACGCGGAGCGAATGTGTTTTGTTGTGGATCTAAAATTGAAGTATTTAAATAAGGTTAAGCGATAATGCAGCCAGTATAGTTGCCACCTGGACCTTAGGACTCGGTCTTTTTCACCCACTGCTCTCACGACACTACTTTAGACCTCCCCGCGATTCTACCGCCTAACTCATAGCGATCCGCGATAGCGATTACTATGATACGACTCAGTTCCTGTCATGCTCATTCCCGTCCTACGCTGTCCGCTTATGGAACTCTCTCCCTGAGAGTATTCGAAGTGCATGCACGCTAGAGTCTTTAAAAAACCAAGTTCGTAGTCACTTCCTATCCATGAATCCTTAGTTGCTTTGGTGACATTGAGTTCTTTTCCCTATCACACAATTATATTCCTCATTCCTGTTTCTGCACCTTTCCTCCGTTTGAATCTCCTCTGTGTATATATATCCCACTTCCTAGGTTGCCTGGAAGAGATTGCTCTTTACCAATAAGGCCGCCCATTGTCACATTTCTGTTTTTCTTTCATTTATTATTTCTGTTGTATTTTGTCTTTGTGTGCAATAAAGAGTTATTATTATTATTATAGGCGACACAAAATCATAAGATGACGTCATAAACGAGAGTGAGTTGGGCGGTTTCCATTCATTTCTTTTCTTTCCTTTTAGGTATTCACATCGTTGAGTTTTTTGTTGAGTGTTTGGGTTTGTGTTCGGTTTTCAGTATAGTGTAAATTAGGTTTTTGTTGTTTTATTTAGGTTTTTTAATACGTTTACGAAAAACTTAAAGAATGAAAGAAAATCAATTTGAGAAACAGTTTAATTCTTGTACAAGCAATAATTAATATCACAGTTTTTTGCCGCGTCTGCGGTGCGCAGCGCGGTTAGCCGCGTGCGCTTAAACCGCTCCACGGCGGCGTTTGTTTTGAATTCAATTAATGTATTAACAGTAGTAACGCTATATAAAATAGACATTTCATTTAAAAAAAATGTACAGAAAATTTTCTGATTAAAAACCTCCATCATACATTCGGAGGTCATATACAGAAGGAAAACAAAATGTACTATTGCGAAAAGAAATAACTTAGCGCACCCAAAACACACGTGATGAAGACTTCTTTTTTAGCAAATGTATTAAAAAAATATTGTTTTAATATTATTCTGAACGATCGTAGTAAAGCCCCTGATTATGCTGCTGATTATACGCATGCGAAAACAGTGATATGGGTGTGGTGGCGATATAAATGACTTCGATGCATTTCGGCAAATGATTTTTGCTTGTGCAAATGATTTGATCATGGAAGGCGACAATGCTATGTTAATGAATACAGAATGATGAACAAAAGTTAAGCTAAACATCAGTCAAATGAATTATTAGGTACTGATAAATCGACGTTGAAGGAATCGTCGACTTTGATCATAATAAAAAGCGAAAACATCCGAGGAACGAACTGCTCCAAAATCAACCTAATCAGAACCACAAGATAAGCGGCTCCTCCACTCAATAAACCTTCATCTGGTAATCACAAATTAAATCGATACAACCCGACCTCTGTCGATCCACCAAACGTATAATAGCCTTCTTAGTGATAAAACTTTTTGAAACTATACAATTAGTCTAATTCTGAAAGAGCGCTCGAGATGCCTTATGGCTCCCAGCCCCTTTGATCTCGCCGCGCCGACTTTAACCTAATTACGTATAAGCTTAATTATTTAATACGCCGTTTGATTAATGCGATTAAATATGTTCATTAATCAGTCGATGGCGCACGCGAAATTCGAAGCTTAAAAGTTTTGATTGAGTTGTAATTCCTTCGAGTTTAGGTGCACGATGCATAGAAAGGTAAAATGATATCAAGCTCATTTTTGAATTAAATGGACCAGCTTCCGATCGATCATACATTTTAACGGCAAACATTGATTGCTTGTGCATTAAAATTTGTTCCCACGAAATTAAGCAAAGTTAGTGTTATAGAACGAGTAAAGTAATAGATCGGACGCGTTTGATTCAATGCAGTCTTTACATTTTTTTTACAAAACAGGGAAGCTTTTGGTCTTCATATCTTTCATTTACTACCAAACGTTTGGTAGGAAATCAATGTTTCATATTATCATTTGGTGGTAAGTGATGATACACCTGATGGTAAGTGATGATAAGGCCGAAGGTGCAACGAGCTTCACCTAAACTCCTCAATAGCCGATGAACTGACTGTCTCACTTTTATTTGTCGGAACACAGAAATTACGTCATTATCATGCGTTTTTATAGCGACAAACTTAAGTACGGGTCTCCAGTATAGGCACCATATCGTTCTAGCGGCGATTTTAATATTGTTTTTTAATAATGTTATTTAGCAAAGGTTAGCCGGAAGTAATCTCGTACAGGGATAAGCTCACCTTTGCAATACCAATTTGTTAACAATTGTGTTGTGTATAAATTTTAGCAATAAAGAGTTGTACAACAACAGTAACAACTGTTTTATTGCTTTATTGTTAACACTCGTAACTCATATAATATTATATTGACATGACGTGAACATTCATTCAATTTTGGACTGTATAAAGGGTGTCACGCTTAGATCGGTCAATATGGGCAAGACGGTTACTAAAAGACACAAAGATCTGTGGTTAGGAAACATGTTATCGATTTATGTGTCAAGGAAAACCGCAAACATAGGTATAAAAACACGTGTACTCAGTTCGGGAATCGAACCCGGTCGTATTGAAAACTAAAACTTACATTGCTTCTATTTGGACATCGATTGTGTAGGTCATAAGCAGTTAGTGTAATTGTGAAACATGATATCTAAAGTGAATAAAATAAAAATATTCGATTCCCGAACCGAGTACAAGGTTATTTTTAAATTAATGTATTTATGCAGTTTTTCTTGTCACTAAAATCGATGACATGGTTCCTAAGAACAGATCTTTGTATGTGTTATAGTTACAGACTTGCCCATACTGACCGATCTAAATGTGTCACTCTGTATAATTACAAGAAACGTGCAATTTCAATAACGATACTGAAATAAATTTATCTCGGACATTTTACCGACGCGAGAGAAGCCGCTAAGCGCAGGTTAAGTTAATACAAAATAAAAAAGAAAAGGCTTTCTAAGAGCCAGTTCATATTTAAACTACGCTAAGTTTCTTCTTACTGATGTTAGCTTAACTAATTAAGCGACAGAAGCTATAAGAAACTGCGAACAACTTTACTAAGAGAAGTTGTTGGTTATTTGCAATTAGAATTAACAATGGTCCATTCACAAACAGTTTAGTTTCTACTACATAATCAACCGGTTAGGCGACGTTTACACTAATACGTACACCAGAATTATTCTAGAAAAAAGTTGACATTGGCATTAGAAACAGTTTTTTTTCATTAACGAATTATTTCAATAACAATGAATAAACAATTTAATGATAAATGGATCCCTACTACTTCACACTACAGCAAAAACTATAGGTACCTACATTACAAGCGACCAGTGTTTGTACGTGAGAGTATGGTGGTTGTGTCTTGATAGATATACGAGTAAGAGTGTGAAAGGGGGTTGAAAATAATGCGGAAAATTTGTAAAATTTTGCGATTAGGTACTTTACGTTTGTAATTAATAATAAGACATTATATGTAAAGGTAACCATGCAATAAAAAAAATGTTATACTAACCTTAAAAATATAAATTAATAAATACAGTGTGTAAAAGAAAGCCCTTTAAGGGGCAAGTTCAGGATCGCTATACGATCGTTTCTATGTAGGTATTTTTTTTAAATCTTCAATAAAAAAAAATTAAATTTAAAATCATTATTATTTTAAAAGTAACACGGATTGCAGATTGAAGGTATGACCCTTTGTGCGCTTGCGACAACTTTAATCTATCACACTGTCACATTTAATTTGAGAAGTTGTCGTCTATAGAACCTTTTACAACATTGCATTGCATTGCAGCAAACATTGCATTCTTTACTCATATTTGCGTTAGTAACTTATCACTATTGCAATAGTAATAACTGTAAAAACTTAAGTCGTTCATAAGTCTGCTTTCCAACCATTACCTATACAAACGATCATGTTGTTAACACTTGAGGTGTTTACTCATCCATTTTACCACTTTACTTTCCGTTAGTTGGGTTTAGTGCTCATTACTTGGTAAGATGATATACAGTGGTTAAACAGATACGGAACTAGTTGCAGAACTTAATTACAATATAGTTGGCGAGTAAAGAATTAAATAACAAAAAGAAAAAGATTGTGATATTGTAATGCTTTTTCTTGCTAAATTGTAGTAATATAGGGAAATCTTAAAGTTGAAGGAAAAAAAAACAAACTTATTCCTTTAGTCCGATACAAAATGAAAAGCTTTATTCTGGTAGGTACATGGTTGTAATTCACTTATGCATAATGTTACTGAAGTTAACAAAATCCCTCAATGCAAAGCACTTAACTAAATTTTTATTTAATACAAGCCAAGGGCAGGATGGTTCAGGTTTGTTTGATCAATCTCGGCAGGTAAAAATCAGGTTCAAATTGGGTACAAAACTACAAAATGAGGGGCAATAAAGTACACGAACAAATAGTTATAGGTTTCCTTTTTTTTAAAAGAAATTAGTAGCCTTCCCCGGAGCGGTTGTTAGTGGGTCATACCTTCAATGCTAAGTTTCTGCGATCACGGGTCAGAGATATAATATTCCAATTTCTTAACCTATTCTCTGTTTCTAATATTATTTGTGTAATTCCACAGAATTCCTCCTTGATATTAGGTTATTAGGTAGGTTAGTTGCAGCGGAGCCCTACGGCCTCCGGGAACTGCCCTGGAGATTCATAGCACAGTGTTATGTTAAAAATATAATTAAATATGCCTATGATCTTGAGGTCAGTGGGTCTAACACTGAGTTCTGAAGGAATCCCAGTCAATACATTTGAACTTCATGTAATAAACATAGCAAATGAATTCTAAAACATAATTTTTAATAAATCGACAAATTGTCTTATTGGTTAGTTAATAAAAAGGACCTATGGAGGGGAGAGCACCAATTTTGTGTATAATTATTGCTATTAATAAAAAGAAAACAGCTTAATTTGTGAGTTCTTTGCCAAAGAAGGATGTGAAACTTAATATTGTGAAAATTAGAATTTAACATGAAATTCGCAAGTGTTACTCAATATATGCATTAATCCCACTAAGATGCCGTTTACTATCAAGGTTTTTTAATGAAATAGGGGATGAAAAAGGCGAATTTTGGAAATGTAATATGTTTGATTTAATAATCAATTTACCCACAAATAAAAATAAAATTAACAAAATCTGTTTTAAATCATGAAATATAATAAGTTAATTAGATACCTTAGTGTGGGCGGAGTATTATCTATTGATATAATTTATTTATTCAACTAATTCACCGAATCGCGCGCCGGCGATTATAAATATGATTGAGCTTTTACTCTTCAAGCTGAAAACAAAAATAACTCACTTTGTTAAATTCAGGGTGGCTTTTCGAATTAAATTCACACGGAAAACGAGAGAAATACCTACGAAATAAATATATAAAAACTTTATGATCTTCAAATCAATAACAAATTACTTCGATCGATGTCTCACAGACTAGTCATAACCTAGACGATAGACTAAACCAACGCTCCACTTGCGCGCAGATTTGCGTTTATGTGGAAGCGACGGAGCCGAGGTCCGTTTGCTGAATGTTAAGCGCCGTATTGGCGACGGAACCTCTCCTAAAACCAAATTCATTTCATAACACTCGTAAGACTCTTAACTTGCTTCAAGATGTGTCAAGTCAACATACGGATCTTTCGAAATTCTACAATACCTATGCAATAAGTATTTCCAGCTAAAGTTATGTTTAGTTGAAAAACAAAACGTAATGAAAAATTAACCTTAAACAAATTGTGAATGCTTTCCAAATTCTATTCGACGAAACTATAATTATATGATCTATAAGTTTAAGTGTATTTTATTAAAATATGTCTATAGAAATGATCAAAACAAACGGTCCAAATGTCAAATTCCGAATTTTGAGAAAATCAACCCACCTAAATGGAAGCACGGGATTTTGGGCGAAAAAAAACTATCTTTGTAAATAAGGCCAGGATAAACGCGAGATTTATTTTGTTTATGCAAAAAGTGAATAATGACCAAAGATAATTGCAAATGTCACTGACGTGACGTGAAACGACGTTGACGTTGACACTTGACATTGATATTGTGAAATTAATTGACAAAGTTATTGTAATTATGATTTTAGTTGTGAAATTTGTGTTAAAACTACAGTGAAACCAAAGTGTTTTTGCAAAATTAGTGTTTTATGAAATTTTAAGAAAAAACAGTGTTACAGTATCCCCCCAACCACGATAGAATTCACGTAGGGAATTCGTCTGACGCCTCGTCAGCCTCAAAACCTCCTAACCAACCAAACAAAATTATCATAATTAGAATCAATTAGGTACTTAAAAACTATTCATTCGTGATAAACTCTGTACCCAATTACGCCTAACGTTATTTTTTTTTTATAAGTTTATTTATTTGTATAAGATAAAAAATAAAGCTTTAAATATAAACGTGTGTAAATAAAGAATATTTAACATGCATGTACCTTAAATCTACGTAAATCCATTAATATGGTATGTTAAAGATTGTAATAAAAAAAACCACATTCACCAATAAGGTGACAAAATCTAGCGCGAAACTACTGCTGCTAGCACCTACATGGTTGTAAAAAAAAATATTCACCAATAAGGTGGCAAAATCTAGCGAAACCTCTTCTGCTAGCACCTATATGGCTGTGATAAATAGGCAAAAAGCATTATATCCTATGCCCATCAAATATAAAAAAGTAATAAAAAAAAAACTGTAGTGTCAGGACTGACGCCGAGATGGCGTTGTTAAATAAGTATATCTTGACACTAGCAGTGTATAGCAAGTAATGTCAACAACCACCGGTAGATGCCGTTATTACAGACATTTTGACTCTAATCGTCAAATAATAAGTAGAAAAAAACAATAAAAAGGAAATAAAAAAAAAATGAGTTGCATGGTGTCGTTGCCCCTGATCGTCGATATTGATTTTCCTACGTTTCCAGCTAGATGTAACTTCCTCCATTATAAGAATATAGCAAAGGCTTATTTCTAGAGTTGCAAACCGCTCCTGTGAGGAATTCAAAATTAATTTTGTTGATTAGAGTAGAATACATATAAAAATAATGAACAAGACACGTTTATATTTGTGATCTTGTGCTAAATGCATCTATCTAACCACATAACAGTTATAATAAGTACATACTTGTTCCTTAATTCTGGTATCAGATACTAAAGAAGTAATATCCATTTTATATAATGGTAGTAATAATATATTTATAATGGTATGAACTAAGACACGTATAATATTTGTGTTTTAGATCTTTATGTACTTATGTAATGGTAATATCAATTTTGAAGATGTTAGGTAAATGGAAACTTAAGTATCAAGGCAAATCAATAAAAAAACGACAGGGACAGACACATGCAAAAACGCCGCCAGATGTTATATGGCGCGTTATCCTACACTCGGGTTCTACGAGACGCCAGGAAGAATGGCGGGGTGGGTATTCTGTGACCGCCGCACCCGCGGTGCCTAAATAGTTTAAATGCTTATAAAAATATGGCTATTTTCATAAGAGTATAAAAATGAAAATTAAGTAGGTATTATGTTACTAGGTATGTAATTTAGTCACTCGAAGTATCTAAATTTTTAAAATCTTTTATGTGCCACTTTCCTATGTATTTTCCGTTCTCGTCTTCGAGCTCATAGACGAGGCGAGAAAGCTTACGTATAATTTTACAACGTTCATATTTAGGGGCAAGTTTAGCAGTAAAATATTTATTAGCAGAACTCTGCTTGTACGTCCGCTTCCACACAAAATCACCAACATTAAAAGAGATATCTCTGCGTTTGTTGTTATAGTATTTTATATTCCTTTCATGGGCCTTACGCAATGACTCTCGGACTTTGATGAAAATGTCACCGAGGTGGCCAATATTAGACGCATGAGTATCGCGTGGTACCACAACCAACTCTTGGAGATCTTCGAAGCCACGGTAAATACTACCATCTGTGACAGCTTCCCTACCGTGTACTAGCATGAAAGGAGTATAAGAAGTAGACTCATTTACTGAGGTGTTCATGGCAAATTGTATTTTATGTATGTTAATATCCCACGTTCTATGATCGTTCTCAACAAACGAGGAAACTGCAGTGATTATTGTGCGGTTATAACGTTCCACCGTATTAACTTGTGGACAATATACTGGACCCAAATGTACTTGCGGAATATTGTATTTTTCATATAATGCCTGAACCTCATGACTTATAAATTGCGAGCCATTATCAGACATCACCGTCTGTGGTATTCCGTGAACCAGAAATACATGGTCTTCTAACCTTTGCGCTATAACTTTGCCCGTTGCACGCCGTATAGGAAATAATAAACAATATTTTGTAAAACAACACACAACTACTAGTAAAAAGGTGTTTTGCTGTCGAGACATCGGCAGTGGACCAACTAGATCAATGCTGATGCACTGGAATGGTCGACAGCAGACCTTGGGTTCCCCCATAAAGCCAGCTGGCGCTAGTGAGCTATGTTTATATGAGTTGCAAGTGGCACAATTTTTAATAAATTCCTCGGTATCTTTATGCATACCGGGTCAAAAATACCGTAATTTTAATCTTTTATAAGTTTTTGCAACGCCTAAGTGCGCAGCAATTGGTTCAGAATGGTTACTTTTCATAATATCCTCCCTAAGCTCCTTTGGTACAACCTCTTTCCACTGGTAGTCACCACAGAGTTTGTTAGTGCTTTTTGTAAATCTAAAAAGCCTACCATCAACAATTTGAAAATTGGGACACGCGCGCGGCCTATCCGTGCAACGTTTTAATATATTGTTATACCAAGCATCGCTGGAAGTAAATGCGTCTACGGCTGCCACTGGTACAGAACGTGATAGTGCATCCGGTACGACGTTTTGAGATCCACTACGATGCTCAATAATGAAATTATAAGGCGATAGCCTACACCCCCAACGCGCTAGTCGTCCTGTCGGATTCTTAAGGTTTAAAAACCACTTTAGACTAGCATGGTCGGTAATAATTTTAAATTGTCGACCACCTTCAAGGTAAGGGCGGAAGTGTTCAACGACATGTACCACGGCCAATGCCTCTCGCTCTGTAGCGGAATAGTTACGTTCAGCGGGTGTTAGTGAACGGCTACAGTACGCAACAGGATGTTCTTGTCCATCTACAACCTGGGTTAAGGTACCTCCTAACCCGAAATCAGAAGCGTCACAGTGGACAGCAAAATCTTTCGAGAAGTCAGGACATACCAGAACCGGGGAAGTAGACAGTGCGAGTTTTAGGTCGTTGAACGCCTCGTCTGCCTCGGTCGTCCATTTGAAAGGGGGCGCGCTCTTACGGGTAGAAGTAAGAGCATTAAGGGGACCAGCTCTATGACTAAAATTTTTTATGAAACGCCTATAATAAGATGCAGTTCCCAAGAAACGTTTGACGTCTTTCCTGCAGGTGGGAATAGGAAAGTCTACTATAGCCTTAATTTTGTCAGGATCCGTGCGCAGACCATATTCGTCAACCACATGACCCAAGAATTTCAGCTGTCTCCTGAAGAACTGGCATTTACCCATGTTGACAGTAAGGTTGGCTAGTTTAAGTCTCTCCTTTACCCTACGTAGGAGCTGGAGGTGATCCTGGAAGGCCGTTGGGCCTTCAGGAGTAAGTAAAATTAAATCATCAACATATACGAACACCTTATTGTCAAACTCGGGCCCAAAGAGGCGGTCCATCAACCGCTGCTGCGTAGCTGGAGCTGCAGTAAGTCCAAAGCACATGACCTTAAAGTGAAACAAGCCTCTGCAGGGAATAGTAAAAGCAGTTTTCTCTCTGGACTCAATAGAGTCCAAAGGAACTTGGTAATATGAAGACTTAAGGTCAATAGAAGATAAGTACTTAGCGTTTTTGAGCTGGTCCAGAATATGGCTAATATAAGGCATAGGGTAAGCGTCATGCTTTGATATGGCGTTAAGTTTTCGGCTGTCCAAGCAGAAACGTGATGACCCATCTGATTTAACCGCTAAAGTAACGGGGTTGTTCCATGCACTTCCGCTAGGCTCCACAACATCATCCTTCAGCATTTGGTCTAGGTGTTTATTTAATTCTGCCAGTTTAGCGGGTGAGACTACATAATACCGTTGTTTAATAGGTGGGTGGTCACCGGTATCAATTTTATGACTCACTAAGTGTGTCCTACCTAGGCCTTTCTTTTCTGCGGAAATGTCATCAAATTGCTTTATGACGTCATTGACCAGCCTACGCTCAAGCTTAGATAAAGTTTCAAAATCATGTAAAGCACGGCTGCCTCACATAACTGTGTACACCTGATTATTATTTTTATATAAATGTCCGCTATCTTCTAACAATGATAAAATATCTGGCGCAATATTAAATTCCTTCCAGAAATTTAAGCCAAATAACAACTCTGTAGCAACTCCAGGGACGACGTAAAATTTAATAACACGAGTTTTATTCTCTATCGATACTGGTAAAAATAAATACCCAGTTACTCGTGAAGTAGAACCATTTGCAGTTTTTATAAAGTCTAAGTCCTCAGACTTATGTAAAGTAGCGAAATCTTTAAAATATTTGTATGCTTGCCCTCCCACAATGGAGATCTGTGATCCTGAATCTAGTAATCCTCTGAATTCCAAGCCAAAAATATTAATCTTCAGATAAGCTCTGGTATCATTATAGGTGGCGTTAGTAGTAGCGTGAACCGATGTAACCTTACCTTTATGCATATGTATGTTACTAGCTTTATTTACATTATTATAGAATTCATTGTATTTCTGCCTTGACTGTTCAGAATTACAATGTTTATTATAAAAATATACTGTTTTATGCCATCGGTTCACTACTTGGCGTTTTTTGGAATCTCTACGGTTGAAGGTTTTGAAGAAGTGCACTTTGGACAATTATTTGCATTGAACCCCTTTTCTCCACAACGATAACAAATAAGTACCCAAGGCGCCTTGCAATACCTCAAGCTGTGACCATTTTTCCGACAGCGGACACAAAAAAGATTATTTTGTGTATTATTTGCTGGCTGTATTGAAGAGACTTTTGGTGGCGCCTTGCTAGTGCTGCTACTACTATTACTACTTTTATAACACAAATCGGGAGCCAGAGAAGATGTGGTGACCCTAGGAGGTTCACTGAAATGCACCGATCGCTCCTTTGCACCTTCTAACAACCTACATTTTTTCTTTAGATCAGTCCAAGATTCCACTGGGGCTAGAGCAAGCTGAGTAGTATAAAATGGTCTAATATTAAACATGACTATGTTCAATTTATCATCATCAGAGATTGGTTTTGATAATCGAGTAAAATAATTTTGCATAATGCTGAGATAATTCACAATGCTTTCGTCGGGGCCCTGAGTACGACTTCTAATTTCCTGCATCAAGCGATGGTCATAATCAGATGGTAAATATTCATCGAGAAGCAAGGTCTTCAGCTCAGTCCAATTGTGAACGTCTGACTTTACTCCTCGATACCAGCATAGCGCTTCATCAGTGAAAAGTTCAGCCGCAGAACAGAAAAGCTTTGAATCTGCAAGGCCACGAGACAAGCATAACTCTTCGAGGCGTTGTAAGAAGGCTTTAATGCATGTCTTGCCATTGAAGCGTAAATTTAGTTTATGCACGGAGCAATCATTAGCTGTATTGTGTGTAGTTGCAGTGGAGTGCTCAATCGGTTGTTCAGGTGCCAAGCTACTTTTAAAATTATGACAAATATTATCTATTTTTACAAGAATGCTATCTAATCTATTATTCAGAGAAGTAATTAAAGAAGTAAGATTATTATCATCATACTCCGATAAAGACAAGCGACCAATTCTGTGGAATAAGTGGTGTGCAAGAGTTTGAATTCTATTTAACACCTTAAGTGATGACGGTTTACTTGAAGTACTTGTGATAAGTTTCTCAAGATCATCTAATTTCTTTTGAATTACTTTTAATTCAGTATTGACATCAAGATCACAAGTCAGTATTTCATCAGAAGGCAGATCTTTATTGAGAGTACGGATCTGTGCTCTCAGAGCCATCACCGTGTCAGCTGGTTTCGAACCCCTGATTTTCACCTCATATTCTAGTTCATCTTTGTTAAGTAAATTAAAACTAATTGGTCTTTGTTCCATTTTTGTAAAAATATACTACGCTCTATTCTATATGATAAGTTAATTTTACAATATTATTTATATTATATACTCAACCTATGAACAAAAAATCTTAAAATATATTCACCTTTGCAACTGTAACTAAAATTTGTTTTTTATTTATACCTATCTGAACCAAACCTGCATAGAATTCTTATTTATCTTATAACTAGTGAGACCGGCAGACGTTCTCCTGTCCGATTCCAGCGCCACCTACTGGGTCCAGTTGTACTTTTAAACCTTCCCTGGACCTATTCAAATACACATAACATTTCGTAAGAATCGGTCGAGCCGTTTTTGAGTTTTAGCTTAACTAACACACAACGTTAAAAAAAAGAAAATTATTAAAGATACATACCGAGATGGATCAACACTATCTGAGCATTTGACCAGAATAATGGGCCATATAATACCACAAAACCTGCTGTATATTCGGGCGCCAAATTGTATTGCTTTTTCTTGCTAAATTGTAGTAATATAGGGAAATCTTAAAGTTGAAGGAAAAAAAAACAAACTTATTCCTTTAGTCCGATACAAAATGAAAAGCTTTATTCTGGTAGGTACATGGTTGTAATTCACTTATGCATAATGTTACTGAAGTTAACAAAATCCCTCAATGCAAAGCACTTAACAAAATTTTTATTTAATACAAGCCAAGGGCAGGATGGTTCAGGTTTGTTTGATCAATCTCGGCAGGTAAAAATCAGGTTCAAATTGGGTACAAAACTACAAAATGAGGGGCAATAAAGTACACGAACAAATAGTTATAGGTTTCCTTTTTTTTAAAAGAAATTAGTAGCCTTCCCCGGAGCGGTTGTTAGTGGGTCATACCTTCAATGCTAAGTTTCTGCGATCACGGGTCAGAGATATAATATTCCAATTTCTTAACCTATTCTCTGTTTCTAATATTATTTGTGTAATTCCACAGAATTCCTCCTTGATATTAGGTTATTAGGTAGGTTAGTTGCAGCGGAGCCCTACGGCCTCCGGGAACTGCCCTGGAGATTCATAGCACAGTGTTATGTTAAAAATATAATTAAATATGCCTATGATCTTGAGGTCAGTGGGTCTAACACTGAGTTCTGAAGGAATCCCAGTCAATACATTTGAACTTCATGTAATAAACATAGCAAATGAATTCTAAAACATAATTTTTAATAAATCGACAAATTGTCTTATTGGTTAGTTAATAAAAAGGACCTATGGAGGGGAGAGCACCAATTTTGTGTATAATTATTGCTATTAATAAAAAGAAAACAGCTTAATTTGTGAGTTCTTTGCCAAAGAAGGATGTGAAACTTAATATTGTGAAAATTAGAATTTAACATGAAATTCGCAAGTGTTACTCAATATATGCCTTAATCCCACTAAGATGCCGTTTACTATCAAGGTTTTTTAATGAAATAGGGGATGAAAAAGGCGAATTTTGGAAATGTAATATGTTTGATTTAATAATCAATTTACCCACAAATAAAAATAAAATTAACAAAATCTGTTTTAAATCATGAAATATAATAAGTTAATTAGATACCTTAGTGTGGGCGGAGTATTATCTATTGATATAATTTATTTATTCAACTAATTCACCGAATCGCGCGCCGGCGATTATAAATATGATTGAGCTTTTACTCTTCAAGCTGAAAACAAAAATAACTCACTTTGTTAAATTCAGGGTGGCTTTTCGAATTAAATTCACACGGAAAACGAGAGAAATACCTACGAAATAAATATATAAAAACTTTATGATCTTCAAATCAATAACAAATTACTTCGATCGATGTCTCACAGACTAGTCATAACCTAGACGATAGACTAAACCAACGCTCCACTTGCGCGCAGATTTGCGTTTATGTGGAAGCGACGGAGCCGAGGTCCGTTTGCTGAATGTTAAGCGCCGTATTGGCGACGGAACCTCTCCTAAAACCAAATTCATTTCATAACACTCGTAAGACTCTTAACTTGCTTCAAGATGTGTCAAGTCAACATACGGATCTTTCGAAATTCTACAATACCTATGCAATAAGTATTTCCAGCTAAAGTTATGTTTAGTTGAAAAACAAAACGTAATGAAAAATTAACCTTAAACAAATTGTGAATGCTTTCCAAATTCTATTCGACGAAACTATAATTATATGATCTATAAGTTTAAGTGTATTTTATTAAAATATGTCTATAGAAATGATCAAAACAAACGGTCCAAATGTCAAATTCCGAATTTTGAGAAAATCAACCCACCTAAATGGAAGCACGGGATTTTGGGCGAAAAAAAACTATCTTTGTAAATAAGGCCAGGATAAACGCGAGATTTATTTTGTTTATGCAAAAAGTGAATAATGACCAAAGATAATTGCAAATGTCACTGACGTGACGTGAAACGACGTTGACGTTGACACTTGACATTGATATTGTGAAATTAATTGACAAAGTTATTGTAATTATGATTTTAGTTGTGAAATTTGTGTTAAAACTACAGTGAAACCAAAGTGTTTTTGCAAAATTAGTGTTTTATGAAATTTTAAGAAAAAACAGTGTTACAGTATCCCCCCAACCACGATAGAATTCACGTAGGGAATTCGTCTGACGCCTCGTCAGCCTCAAAACCTCCTAACCAACCAAACAAAATTATCATAATTAGAATCAATTAGGTACTTAAAAACTATTCATTCGTGATAAACTCTGTACCCAATTACGCCTAAC
This sequence comes from Schoenobius gigantellus, assembly GCA_963935595.1. Lineage (NCBI taxonomy): Eukaryota > Metazoa > Arthropoda > Insecta > Lepidoptera > Crambidae > Schoenobius > Schoenobius gigantellus. Next base: position 3,024,836 of record OZ012555.1, on the reverse strand, counting down.
GTTATTTTTTTTTTATAAGTTTATTTATTTGTATAAGATAAAAAATAAAGCTTTAAATATAAACGTGTGTAAATAAAGAATATTTAACATGCATGTACCTTAAATCTACGTAAATCCATTAATATGGTATGTTAAAGATTGTAATAAAAAAAACCACATTCACCAATAAGGTGACAAAATCTAGCGCGAAACTACTGCTGCTAGCACCTACATGGTTGTAAAAAAAAATATTCACCAATAAGGTGGCAAAATCTAGCGAAACCTCTTCTGCTAGCACCTATATGGCTGTGATAAATAGGCAAAAAGCATTATATCCTATGCCCATCAAATATAAAAAAGTAATAAAAAAAAAACTGTAGTGTCAGGACTGACGCCGAGATGGCGTTGTTAAATAAGTATATCTTGACACTAGCAGTGTATAGCAAGTAATGTCAACAACCACCGGTAGATGCCGTTATTACAGACATTTTGACTCTAATCGTCAAATAATAAGTAGAAAAAAACAATAAAAAGGAAATAAAAAAAAAATGAGTTGCATGGTGTCGTTGCCCCTGATCGTCGATATTGATTTTCCTACGTTTCCAGCTAGATGTAACTTCCTCCATTATAAGAATATAGCAAAGGCTTATTTCTAGAGTTGCAAACCGCTCCTGTGAGGAATTCAAAATTAATTTTGTTGATTAGAGTAGAATACATATAAAAATAATGAACAAGACACGTTTATATTTGTGATCTTGTGCTAAATGCATCTATCTAACCACATAACAGTTATAATAAGTACATACTTGTTCCTTAATTCTGGTATCAGATACTAAAGAAGTAATATCCATTTTATATAATGGTAGTAATAATATATTTATAATGGTATGAACTAAGACACGTATAATATTTGTGTTTTAGATCTTTATGTACTTATGTAATGGTAATATCAATTTTGAAGATGTTAGGTAAATGGAAACTTAAGTATCAAGGCAAATCAATAAAAAAACGACAGGGACAGACACATGCAAAAACGCCGCCAGATGTTATATGGCGCGTTATCCTACACTCGGGTTCTACGAGACGCCAGGAAGAATGGCGGGGTGGGTATTCTGTGACCGCCGCACCCGCGGTGCCTAAATAGTTTAAATGCTTATAAAAATATGGCTATTTTCATAAGAGTATAAAAATGAAAATTAAGTAGGTATTATGTTACTAGGTATGTAATTTAGTCACTCGAAGTATCTAAATTTTTAAAATCTTTTATGTGCCACTTTCCTATGTATTTTCCGTTCTCGTCTTCGAGCTCATAGACGAGGCGAGAAAGCTTACGTATAATTTTACAACGTTCATATTTAGGGGCAAGTTTAGCAGTAAAATATTTATTAGCAGAACTCTGCTTGTACGTCCGCTTCCACACAAAATCACCAACATTAAAAGAGATATCTCTGCGTTTGTTGTTATAGTATTTTATATTCCTTTCATGGGCCTTACGCAATGACTCTCGGACTTTGATGAAAATGTCACCGAGGTGGCCAATATTAGACGCATGAGTATCGCGTGGTACCACAACCAACTCTTGGAGATCTTCGAAGCCACGGTAAATACTACCATCTGTGACAGCTTCCCTACCGTGTACTAGCATGAAAGGAGTATAAGAAGTAGACTCATTTACTGAGGTGTTCATGGCAAATTGTATTTTATGTATGTTAATATCCCACGTTCTATGATCGTTCTCAACAAACGAGGAAACTGCAGTGATTATTGTGCGGTTATAACGTTCCACCGTATTAACTTGTGGACAATATACTGGACCCAAATGTACTTGCGGAATATTGTATTTTTCATATAATGCCTGAACCTCATGACTTATAAATTGCGAGCCATTATCAGACATCACCGTCTGTGGTATTCCGTGAACCAGAAATACATGGTCTTCTAACCTTTGCGCTATAACTTTGCCCGTTGCACGCCGTATAGGAAATAATAAACAATATTTTGTAAAACAACACACAACTACTAGTAAAAAGGTGTTTTGCTGTCGAGACATCGGCAGTGGACCAACTAGATCAATGCTGATGCACTGGAATGGTCGACAGCAGACCTTGGGTTCCCCCATAAAGCCAGCTGGCGCTAGTGAGCTATGTTTATATGAGTTGCAAGTGGCACAATTTTTAATAAATTCCTCGGTATCTTTATGCATACCGGGTCAAAAATACCGTAATTTTAATCTTTTATAAGTTTTTGCAACGCCTAAGTGCGCAGCAATTGGTTCAGAATGGTTACTTTTCATAATATCCTCCCTAAGCTCCTTTGGTACAACCTCTTTCCACTGGTAGTCACCACAGAGTTTGTTAGTGCTTTTTGTAAATCTAAAAAGCCTACCATCAACAATTTGAAAATTGGGACACGCGCGCGGCCTATCCGTGCAACGTTTTAATATATTGTTATACCAAGCATCGCTGGAAGTAAATGCGTCTACGGCTGCCACTGGTACAGAACGTGATAGTGCATCCGGTACGACGTTTTGAGATCCACTACGATGCTCAATAATGAAATTATAAGGCGATAGCCTACACCCCCAACGCGCTAGTCGTCCTGTCGGATTCTTAAGGTTTAAAAACCACTTTAGACTAGCATGGTCGGTAATAATTTTAAATTGTCGACCACCTTCAAGGTAAGGGCGGAAGTGTTCAACGACATGTACCACGGCCAATGCCTCTCGCTCTGTAGCGGAATAGTTACGTTCAGCGGGTGTTAGTGAACGGCTACAGTACGCAACAGGATGTTCTTGTCCATCTACAACCTGGGTTAAGGTACCTCCTAACCCGAAATCAGAAGCGTCACAGTGGACAGCAAAATCTTTCGAGAAGTCAGGACATACCAGAACCGGGGAAGTAGACAGTGCGAGTTTTAGGTCGTTGAACGCCTCGTCTGCCTCGGTCGTCCATTTGAAAGGGGGCGCGCTCTTACGGGTAGAAGTAAGAGCATTAAGGGGACCAGCTCTATGACTAAAATTTTTTATGAAACGCCTATAATAAGATGCAGTTCCCAAGAAACGTTTGACGTCTTTCCTGCAGGTGGGAATAGGAAAGTCTACTATAGCCTTAATTTTGTCAGGATCCGTGCGCAGACCATATTCGTCAACCACATGACCCAAGAATTTCAGCTGTCTCCTGAAGAACTGGCATTTACCCATGTTGACAGTAAGGTTGGCTAGTTTAAGTCTCTCCTTTACCCTACGTAGGAGCTGGAGGTGATCCTGGAAGGCCGTTGGGCCTTCAGGAGTAAGTAAAATTAAATCATCAACATATACGAACACCTTATTGTCAAACTCGGGCCCAAAGAGGCGGTCCATCAACCGCTGCTGCGTAGCTGGAGCTGCAGTAAGTCCAAAGCACATGACCTTAAAGTGAAACAAGCCTCTGCAGGGAATAGTAAAAGCAGTTTTCTCTCTGGACTCAATAGAGTCCAAAGGAACTTGGTAATATGAAGACTTAAGGTCAATAGAAGATAAGTACTTAGCGTTTTTGAGCTGGTCCAGAATATGGCTAATATAAGGCATAGGGTAAGCGTCATGCTTTGATATGGCGTTAAGTTTTCGGCTGTCCAAGCAGAAACGTGATGACCCATCTGATTTAACCGCTAAAGTAACGGGGTTGTTCCATGCACTTCCGCTAGGCTCCACAACATCATCCTTCAGCATTTGGTCTAGGTGTTTATTTAATTCTGCCAGTTTAGCGGGTGAGACTACATAATACCGTTGTTTAATAGGTGGGTGGTCACCGGTATCAATTTTATGACTCACTAAGTGTGTCCTACCTAGGCCTTTCTTTTCTGCGGAAATGTCATCAAATTGCTTTATGACGTCATTGACCAGCCTACGCTCAAGCTTAGATAAAGTTTCAAAATCATGTAAAGCACGGCTGCCTCACATAACTGTGTACACCTGATTATTATTTTTATATAAATGTCCGCTATCTTCTAACAATGATAAAATATCTGGCGCAATATTAAATTCCTTCCAGAAATTTAAGCCAAATAACAACTCTGTAGCAACTCCAGGGACGACGTAAAATTTAATAACACGAGTTTTATTCTCTATCGATACTGGTAAAAATAAATACCCAGTTACTCGTGAAGTAGAACCATTTGCAGTTTTTATAAAGTCTAAGTCCTCAGACTTATGTAAAGTAGCGAAATCTTTAAAATATTTGTATGCTTGCCCTCCCACAATGGAGATCTGTGATCCTGAATCTAGTAATCCTCTGAATTCCAAGCCAAAAATATTAATCTTCAGATAAGCTCTGGTATCATTATAGGTGGCGTTAGTAGTAGCGTGAACCGATGTAACCTTACCTTTATGCATATGTATGTTACTAGCTTTATTTACATTATTATAGAATTCATTGTATTTCTGCCTTGACTGTTCAGAATTACAATGTTTATTATAAAAATATACTGTTTTATGCCATCGGTTCACTACTTGGCGTTTTTTGGAATCTCTACGGTTGAAGGTTTTGAAGAAGTGCACTTTGGACAATTATTTGCATTGAACCCCTTTTCTCCACAACGATAACAAATAAGTACCCAAGGCGCCTTGCAATACCTCAAGCTGTGACCATTTTTCCGACAGCGGACACAAAAAAGATTATTTTGTGTATTATTTGCTGGCTGTATTGAAGAGACTTTTGGTGGCGCCTTGCTAGTGCTGCTACTACTATTACTACTTTTATAACACAAATCGGGAGCCAGAGAAGATGTGGTGACCCTAGGAGGTTCACTGAAATGCACCGATCGCTCCTTTGCACCTTCTAACAACCTACATTTTTTCTTTAGATCAGTCCAAGATTCCACTGGGGCTAGAGCAAGCTGAGTAGTATAAAATGGTCTAATATTAAACATGACTATGTTCAATTTATCATCATCAGAGATTGGTTTTGATAATCGAGTAAAATAATTTTGCATAATGCTGAGATAATTCACAATGCTTTCGTCGGGGCCCTGAGTACGACTTCTAATTTCCTGCATCAAGCGATGGTCATAATCAGATGGTAAATATTCATCGAGAAGCAAGGTCTTCAGCTCAGTCCAATTGTGAACGTCTGACTTTACTCCTCGATACCAGCATAGCGCTTCATCAGTGAAAAGTTCAGCCGCAGAACAGAAAAGCTTTGAATCTGCAAGGCCACGAGACAAGCATAACTCTTCGAGGCGTTGTAAGAAGGCTTTAATGCATGTCTTGCCATTGAAGCGTAAATTTAGTTTATGCACGGAGCAATCATTAGCTGTATTGTGTGTAGTTGCAGTGGAGTGCTCAATCGGTTGTTCAGGTGCCAAGCTACTTTTAAAATTATGACAAATATTATCTATTTTTACAAGAATGCTATCTAATCTATTATTCAGAGAAGTAATTAAAGAAGTAAGATTATTATCATCATACTCCGATAAAGACAAGCGACCAATTCTGTGGAATAAGTGGTGTGCAAGAGTTTGAATTCTATTTAACACCTTAAGTGATGACGGTTTACTTGAAGTACTTGTGATAAGTTTCTCAAGATCATCTAATTTCTTTTGAATTACTTTTAATTCAGTATTGACATCAAGATCACAAGTCAGTATTTCATCAGAAGGCAGATCTTTATTGAGAGTACGGATCTGTGCTCTCAGAGCCATCACCGTGTCAGCTGGTTTCGAACCCCTGATTTTCACCTCATATTCTAGTTCATCTTTGTTAAGTAAATTAAAACTAATTGGTCTTTGTTCCATTTTTGTAAAAATATACTACGCTCTATTCTATATGATAAGTTAATTTTACAATATTATTTATATTATATACTCAACCTATGAACAAAAAATCTTAAAATATATTCACCTTTGCAACTGTAACTAAAATTTGTTTTTTATTTATACCTATCTGAACCAAACCTGCATAGAATTCTTATTTATCTTATAACTAGTGAGACCGGCAGACGTTCTCCTGTCCGATTCCAGCGCCACCTACTGGGTCCAGTTGTACTTTTAAACCTTCCCTGGACCTATTCAAATACACATAACATTTCGTAAGAATCGGTCGAGCCGTTTTTGAGTTTTAGCTTAACTAACACACAACGTTAAAAAAAAGAAAATTATTAAAGATACATACCGAGATGGATCAACACTATCTGAGCATTTGACCAGAATAATGGGCCATATAATACCACAAAACCTGCTGTATATTCGGGCGCCAAATTGTATTGCTTTTTCTTGCTAAATTGTAGTAATATAGGGAAATCTTAAAGTTGAAGGAAAAAAAAACAAACTTATTCCTTTAGTCCGATACAAAATGAAAAGCTTTATTCTGGTAGGTACATGGTTGTAATTCACTTATGCATAATGTTACTGAAGTTAACAAAATCCCTCAATGCAAAGCACTTAACTAAATTTTTATTTAATACAAGCCAAGGGCAGGATGGTTCAGGTTTGTTTGATCAATCTCGGCAGGTAAAAATCAGGTTCAAATTGGGTACAAAACTACAAAATGAGGGGCAATAAAGTACACGAACAAATAGTTATAGGTTTCCTTTTTTTTAAAAGAAATTAGTAGCCTTCCCCGGAGCGGTTGTTAGTGGGTCATACCTTCAATGCTAAGTTTCTGCGATCACGGGTCAGAGATATAATATTCCAATTTCTTAACCTATTCTCTGTTTCTAATATTATTTGTGTAATTCCACAGAATTCCTCCTTGATATTAGGTTATTAGGTAGGTTAGTTGCAGCGGAGCCCTACGGCCTCCGGGAACTGCCCTGGAGATTCATAGCACAGTGTTATGTTAAAAATATAATTAAATATGCCTATGATCTTGAGGTCAGTGGGTCTAACACTGAGTTCTGAAGGAATCCCAGTCAATACATTTGAACTTCATGTAATAAACATAGCAAATGAATTCTAAAACATAATTTTTAATAAATCGACAAATTGTCTTATTGGTTAGTTAATAAAAAGGACCTATGGAGGGGAGAGCACCAATTTTGTGTATAATTATTGCTATTAATAAAAAGAAAACAGCTTAATTTGTGAGTTCTTTGCCAAAGAAGGATGTGAAACTTAATATTGTGAAAATTAGAATTTAACATGAAATTCGCAAGTGTTACTCAATATATGCCTTAATCCCACTAAGATGCCGTTTACTATCAAGGTTTTTTAATGAAATAGGGGATGAAAAAGGCGAATTTTGGAAATGTAATATGTTTGATTTAATAATCAATTTACCCACAAATAAAAATAAAATTAACAAAATCTGTTTTAAATCATGAAATATAATAAGTTAATTAGATACCTTAGTGTGGGCGGAGTATTATCTATTGATATAATTTATTTATTCAACTAATTCACCGAATCGCGCGCCGGCGATTATAAATATGATTGAGCTTTTACTCTTCAAGCTGAAAACAAAAATAACTCACTTTGTTAAATTCAGGGTGGCTTTTCGAATTAAATTCACACGGAAAACGAGAGAAATACCTACGAAATAAATATATAAAAACTTTATGATCTTCAAATCAATAACAAATTACTTCGATCGATGTCTCACAGACTAGTCATAACCTAGACGATAGACTAAACCAACGCTCCACTTGCGCGCAGATTTGCGTTTATGTGGAAGCGACGGAGCCGAGGTCCGTTTGCTGAATGTTAAGCGCCGTATTGGCGACGGAACCTCTCCTAAAACCAAATTCATTTCATAACACTCGTAAGACTCTTAACTTGCTTCAAGATGTGTCAAGTCAACATACGGATCTTTCGAAATTCTACAATACCTATGCAATAAGTATTTCCAGCTAAAGTTATGTTTAGTTGAAAAACAAAACGTAATGAAAAATTAACCTTAAACAAATTGTGAATGCTTTCCAAATTCTATTCGACGAAACTATAATTATATGATCTATAAGTTTAAGTGTATTTTATTAAAATATGTCTATAGAAATGATCAAAACAAACGGTCCAAATGTCAAATTCCGAATTTTGAGAAAATCAACCCACCTAAATGGAAGCACGGGATTTTGGGCGAAAAAAAACTATCTTTGTAAATAAGGCCAGGATAAACGCGAGATTTATTTTGTTTATGCAAAAAGTGAATAATGACCAAAGATAATTGCAAATGTCACTGACGTGACGTGAAACGACGTTGACGTTGACACTTGACATTGATATTGTGAAATTAATTGACAAAGTTATTGTAATTATGATTTTAGTTGTGAAATTTGTGTTAAAACTACAGTGAAACCAAAGTGTTTTTGCAAAATTAGTGTTTTATGAAATTTTAAGAAAAAACAGTGTTACAATATTACGTCAAAGATTTTCACTATTACTCCTGTAGGTATAGGTGTGCGTAACTTTGTTAGAACGGTTAGATCATGCTTTGAAAGATTGTTGAAATTTGAGCACATGATGATTGTTTTTATGTGCTGGGCAAAATATCACAAATATACCTAAAAATAAGAGTATCTTTAGGTATATTTGTGGTATTGGCATGCTGTCACGTTCTTTTCATTAAAGACAGAAACTGACAGCATATTTATTTTATTTTTAGTTAACTAAGAAAACTCCCTTAATTAAGACAATGTTGATGAAATTAGCCATTAATCTTCCTTAATGTAGTGAGATTCTAAATCAAGCAACTATTTTACGTGCACACTGATAAATTATAATTATAATAGCTCTATATAACATAATTTCATCATTTCTCAAAATCTGTGAAATGGTATTTCCGGAGCAGCTTCATTTCTGTGAAACCATAAACACATCACATATTATTATATCTATCAAATATATCTATCGTAATTTATCTATCGATCCAAAAGTACAAAAACGGCGAACTGTCCACTTCCCTAACATGCAAAGCGAGTCAACGGTGAAAATAAAAACCGTTTATTTCACCATTAGGAGAGGCGCGCCGACAAGTTGACTCCGCCAAATATGGCCCTTATGGCCTTACAATAAGTGTTTTGACGCGCATCAATTTAGATAAGAGCGGGATTGATCCTTGTTTGCCCGCTCCGGGACGGGTGCGGACGCGCCGCTTACAAATTGTGACGCTCGCACGCGCGATTACAGGGTTGGCGCTTTGAATAAATTTAATAAAACTGTTTTTATCAAGTAAAATAAAAGAAAACAAAAGATTATGTAGATATGAACGGAGGTCTCTTTAGTTTTCATTGTACACCACGTACTTTAAACAAACTACCCATAATTGCTTCCGTGGTCTAATGGCATTGACTTAAAACTGCAGGCTTGATTCCCCGAGCTGAAGCTTCCCTGCTTATTTTGGTTGATAGTAGGGCTTCTACCATTTCATCTAAGTTTATCTCCATAGTAACATTTTCAATACCATTGATGTGTGCCCACCGTTAGAGGTAAGATAGCCAGTTCCGTAGAGGTCGAGGAGTCTAGGTGAAGCTCGCTTCCAGCTTCGACCTTATCGTCACTAATCATCAGGTGACATTAAGGCCTAGAGCTTTTTTGTTGCATGTAAAAAGCGAAGCATAAGCATATTAGCACATAGACGTAGACAGCAGAACTTTTTTTTATCGGATTAACTAAAATTGCGATAATAAAAATAGCAAGTGAGATTCAAGTTGGGGTTAGAGGTTACACAAAACAAGCTAAACAGAAAAAAAAACTGCACTAATGATGAATCAACAACAAGGACATCCAGAGCTCAACTCCGAACCAGGAGGTCTTAATCAATAGATCATATAGGCGTTTTAATAAAACAAAGAAATAAAGCTATTTCTATCAAAAAGTTCACCCAGATAAAAGTACTTCCTGCATTAGAAACTCAAAGGCTCACATACACAAAAAAATAATAACGCCGCTTTGCCATATCTCTGAATCTAGCTTTATTTGCATATTTCTTTGGCTTTGTATATTGTCTTTAGTTATTCGCTCCTGTTAAAAATCACTCGTAGAACAAGTATGCGACCAAAGTTCTCGCCTTCTTTACAATCACGATGAAGCTGTAAATGCCATCTGCTCAAAAAAATCTGTTAAGAAGAGAGAGTTACCCCTGGCCACAGCTTGCAGCGAAAGACCTGTGATGCAACTTGCGACACCGAAAACAATTGTACTAACGTGTATCGACAATGCCATAACTCAAAGCTGCACGCGGCGTATGTATTTATATCGTACTACGCGATGCTCGTCATGTCAGTTGCTGCGCCCCACCCTTTATAGTCTAGGTACATGAAACAAACATAAAACCTATCTTTTAAGAAAAAAAATGTAAGAGATTAGTCACTTAACTCGTTCACAATAATCACCAGTCATCTAATAACATGAAGTACTCATATGTATTAATATTTCCTGAACTTAACAGTAACGAGAACGAGAAAAAAAATTGATCAAAACCAAACAACATCTCTTACACCTACTGTATATAAATGCTGAATGAAACTTATTTCTAATCTATGTACTACGTGCTCTGCCAAATTAATAGTTTGCCTTGTCCATCAAGAGCTGATCGATGCAATAAAAATTCAGAAGGCAGCCCTAGCAGCAAATAAGTTGAAGGATATATCGCCATCCAATGGCTTTCAACTGCGCCGACGTCACACATACCCCTGTACGCAACCGGCATTGTATTTTAATTCATCCGTGTTGGGAATTGCCAACAGGCTGTGCAATAAGTCCTTCACGTACAATTTTAAGCTTTGCACGTCGAAATTTATGGTTCATTTTTTCTCGTACGTTTTAGAGGAGAGAACAAATCGTATTACGATTTACGAGTTCGGTTTGATATGTCTCCTGTCGAAATTGCCTTTTATTTGTATTGTGAAATAAAACATAAATCTTGTTAAACTGCTGTCAAAAAGATATAAAATTTTAATGTCCTATCAACTTGTTATATTCCACTCTTACGGTGATTTTATCAGTTCTAAGGAAAACAGTGCTAATAAAACGTTCGTTGGTAAACAATTTATCTCCGATATTAAACATAGTGTTGACAAGATAAATTACAGAATCGAACACGATGTGATAAAGTAATTAGTTTCGCCAGTCAATACTTTAGTTATGTGAGGAATATATTATGTTCTATTCCTTAATACAAACTGAAAGAAACGAAGAAGCTTGTAAGCACGCAAAATGAACTTAGTCATAAGTTACATATTGACCGCTCTACATTAGAATCTTGATCCGGGTTTTGACCACCACATGACGTTAGTTTTCTTGGAAATTTCACACAATATTTCCTCGAGTTTGTTTACTTATAACAAAGTAGGCGAATTACATATAAAATCTGAATCATCATTATACAATATTGCTTTGTTTGGGTTTCCAATATTTTATACATTATATTTGTTATGGGCTGGAAATCGTCATTTCAAAGCTAAATGATGTAACAAAATTATTAATTAATTTTTCGAAATTCTTGAAATACTACACTAACGTCACACATAACATTACGTTCACTACTAGCACATAAAAAATAAACCAAAATTATGCATTAGAATACGCCTTATTTGTATTAACTTCGATATCAATTACTTCACTTATTTGCAGAATCACTCAAACATAAATTAATTTTAACAACATCAGCGTTTGTTTACTTTTACGAAGCACACATTGGTATTCACAACTCGATCTGTTTAACATTTGGATCGGCGCCTTCTATAGAACTAGCACGATTAATTTATTCAGCTTAACACGCATTGCGTCCACCTTCGTATTGATGATTCACGGAGCAAATGCGAGCAAACGCCGCCATTTAAATGGATCATTTCCACTCGAAACTAGAACACCAACTTGGATTGGGTAAACGAAATTTAACTTCAAGCTGACGATGACAAAGTTGAGTTTTACAAAGCAGATTAAAAAGATATAATAATTACAGGTGACGGCATAGCACGCGCTATAAATAAACAAATCCGTGGTTAATATTCCCACTGTGGAAATGTTATGTAAGGATTCGAAGTAGTTTATTGGGTCAATGTACTTACTATTTGTTTGGTTTGAAAATCACAAATTCAATTGCATTGCAGGTTTGCATTTACATTGTTTAATAAAATTTGTTATTTATTTGTTAGTAAATTACAGTTTTAGTGTACAAAAAAAACTACATACTAAAATCCCAGCACGAAGTTTCTTCTGCGAAAAGGTTAATAAGCATAAAGTCATGTGTAAATTGTTTCAAAAGCTTAAATTGTTTGTAATAAATCATTGTTGTGTAATAAATCGCATGTAAGTCCGATGCTATTATGATTGTTTTGTTCATCGATGTTTATATTATAGTGAAGATCGAGAAACTATTTGCCATCTTCATCACATTTTGCAACAATGTAACCAAAAGTTGTATATTTAATGATCTTGTTTTGTTTCCTACCAGTATATACGGTTAAATCTGTAAAGGCTTTCATTTTCTGAATTTATGGCTCGATATCTCCTTATCTTTGGGTTTCTAGTTTCCTCATACGCATCCAAGATGATATCAGTGACCCGCGTTAGATGTCATACTGTTAAATTTATATCATGAGCTCGAACGAGGAATTGTTTTTATTTTCAAGTAAAATTACTCGGTTGTTTCATTCACTCCTGCTTTACTATGCGGCGCTAAGTCGAATCGAACATAAATAGTGCTCAATGATCTTCTTTAATCTACTATGTATGTATGGTCATTTGGAATCAACCGTGAGATAGAGAATGGACCGACGTCAACTAAACTTAATATATGACTCTAAGACCATAAAGGCCAATAAAACCGCAGATAAAATATGTAAACAGCGACACGTTTAGTGCGTAGTCTGTGAAAAAATCAAAATAGATTTTGAAACGCTCGCAGTTAAAAGGCGTCCAGCCGTGAATCGGAATGGACGAATCGATTGAAGTGAACTCGGCTATCGATAAAATGTATCGGATGATTACCGTAATGACAATTTATGCGCGAGTGAGGTGGAATATGTAAACTAAGCAGGGACAAGTGAAGATGCCTAGTTAAGGTAATGGGACCACCCAGTTTTGTTGCTAGACTATTTTGTTTCAGCTAACTTCCTGGAGAGAAAAGTACTCGTATAAACAATCTTAAATACTTATAACTTAATATCATTCCATGCATAGATCTTACGAATCACTCGTGAAAATGATGTTTAGGTTCAATATTTAATTTGAATCAAATTTTCAATGTCTTTATAAGGGTGTATATTATTTAAACTTCACATTTAAATAACGGTCACATTTATAATGATTAACCAACAATCTCATGTATGCTATATTTCAAATCAAGATTGATTTGAAATATAATATCACATTAAAAATAACGTAGTTGATACCATCCAATGTGATACAAACATTAACCAAAGATCCTTTTTAAAATAATCAAATACGAGTAAATTGTTGAATCGATGACGATATTGAAAAAAAAAACTTGCACTTTGTAATAAAACAACACCAAACTTTATCTACAAAAATAACAAACAGATCATTAAGCGATAACTATCAGAGGCTTAGACACGAGTAACAACACTGTGTCGCGGTCGACGTAGCGTGAAATGGCCGCGCACGCACACGGTTTGAGTTACGGCGCCGATTGTATAATTAATAATTTAGATATTATGATCGATGAAAGTGTGGAAATTGATCATTTGAACGGTCCGTTGGCTTGCAAAATTATTTTGTTCACACGTACTAATGTAGCTATTATTCCTGTTAATTAGATTGCTGACGTGAAATGGTCAAATAGATATGTACTATGTAGGATGTTAGTTATTTTTAAATTTATATGTTTATATATACTTCAAAGAGAGGACTTACAATATTACAATAAAGTGGATCTGAGAAAAGCTTGTGGCTGAGATGAGGGCAACGTCCTGAGTAAACTTGAATGATTTTGAAATAATTCCAACATGACTGCAGTTGTTCTTATTTCCTTTTATAAATAGATAAATAATCTTTATAGATTTTTTATTACGTGATGAGTGATTAACTTTGGGGCTTTGTGGAACTTTGATCACTAAACTTCTCTGTTTTGCTATATACCACAATCTGCAAATTGGGTTTATTCTTACCCTAAATGACCCCATACAGGGTCGTGATAAGCTCAATTCGCCGAACACTCGCTGAGTGCAAAATCTAGCCCTGAATTATAGTCTTGATAATATGCTTTGCCCTGCATACATCTGCGAAGAAATTCAAAGGTGTATGTGAAGTCGACCAATCTGCACTGGGCCAGCGTGGTTAACTAAGGCCTAAACACCCTAGCGTAGGGTAGGCTCGAGCTCCTCGGCGGGGACGTATACTAGCTGTAATAAAAGTATAATAAAACTTGTAAGATTACACAGACAGAGATTTAGAATGACACAGATGTCTGGTGAATGGTGTATCGTTAAATCAAATACAATTTTCATTGTCCCTTTTTTAAGATATTCTGAGACTCTAAATACGTCTGTTTCTCTTGATTCATATATAAGAAGTTTATCAACACAACATACCATTGTTTTAAGCACGTAAAAGTCTTTTATTTTCCCATCTCAGGCCGACCTCTGTCATTCTAAAAGTTTAGACATGTCGTGGCGTTGCGTCAATCAACGCTGGGCTTGTCTGTACAGCTGTCTGTCCATCTGTCTGCAACGCTGTAAGTTTTTCTGGTGCATATTTCGTTTTTGCTCGCTTTTGAAATAATGTATTAGGTTTTGTTAAGTTTGAAGAATTTTTCGTACTATCCAGGGCTTAGAAAATTTAAGAATTCAATCAAATTTGTTTCTTTGAATCATTATTGAAATTTAATAATTTTACAAATTACCAACTCTCGACTTTCATTCTAAATGATGATAACTGTGATAAGGCCGATTATTATTTTATAGCCTAACTAACAGAGTTTATACTTTGGAAATAATACCCAACGTACAAATTTCAATTCACCAGCCAGCTCACTGCAATATTGTATGAAAAACAGCTCTGTTTATAGCATCGATAAATGTAAAGCTAACAAGGGGAATAAGGTGTATAAATTAGCCCTAGATCAAGCTGGTTCTAATAATTCAGTTAGCTGATGGTGGTCTGCGCGAGCGAGTGCCTGTACAGTCACCTGCTGAGTTTCCACCATAAATTCGACCATTTCAAGCGCACAATGTGATCGGAATTCTGCGCTGGGATGTACTTAATCATTTGTATAAAAAAACGAGCGAATTCTGTTGTACTTATTTATTTTTGTTCAGTACGGTATGAGGACGCGGGCACTTGGAATCAATTATTAACATTCTTAATACTATGAATAAGTTGCAATATTGCAACTTATTCATAGTATCAAGAATGTTAATAATTGATTCCAAGAAGGTTTTATGAAGTAAATTATATCATAATCAGCAATTATTTATTTTATTAATGTGATAATCACACTGGTAAATCATTTTACCTTTATATTATAATTACTTACGTATTTATAACATGAATTTAGAAGTTGGTATATTTCTAGATAAATTATTATCTGTGGTCCAGAGGTTGAGACTAACTGGTTCTGATTTAAAGGTGCCCGGGTCTATTTCCTATGGGATATTTATGTTTGTAAATAATAATTCAAAGGTGCATGTGAACCAATCCGCACTGGGCCAGCGTGGTTTGACTAAGGCCTAATCGCCCTAACTAGTTACGGTAGGCTCGTGCCCCTCGGTGGAGACGTATATGAGCTGTGATGATGATGATGATGATGATTTATGCTTGGTTTGTTTGGTGGTAGAGTGTGCCAAGTTCCTGTCGCCTTATTACGCGTAATAATGTAAATAACATTGTCGTGTCCCTTAATTAGAGGTACGATATTCTGTTCTTCAATTGTTAAGGCATTCAAGTAACTTCTGTTTTTTGTTTTTCTTTTTCTGTCGTCTTTGTGACGAAAAGTCAGTTAGGCGTATCTCAAGTACGATGTGGATCTTGAGCTGTTGATTTTGACAGATGTACCATACATTAAACGTCAAAACTGCTACTCAAAATCAGGCTATGACGTGAGATGCGACTATTTATACGAGCCTACGACTATTTACAGCTCGGATATTAATTAAGGACGTTTTGCTTCAAAGACCTTCTGTAAGACTTTCCACTAATAAAGATATTTGAACGGAATAGGGAACATTATTATCATTTCTAGACTGATTTTTTAAAAAATTGCTTTAGCATCTTTGCTAACACTATATTGTGTTGATTTTGACTGTTATGAGAAAAAATACGTTTTGTATCGCTTGTGAAATACGAAATAACGCGATGTACAAGGTAGACCATTCTGATGAGTCACTATAGCGAATCCAGAAACTATCATCATCATCATCATCGCAGCTCATATACGTCCCCACCGAGGGGCACGAGCCTACCCTAACATATTAAGGCGATTAGGCCTTAGTCAAACCACGCTGGCCCAGTGCGCATTGGTTGACTTCACATACACCTTTGAATTACTTCGCAGGTGTATGCAGGTATCCTCGCGAAGTTTTCCTTCACCGTAGGAGCGTCAGATAAATGTACGTATAATATTCGTGAAACAAAAACACATTGGTACATGGCAGGGTCCATGGCGGGCCTCCCGATTCGTCTCGGGGCACAGTCCAGTGCCGAGACCACAGCGCCACTGATGCCCTTGAAACTATGAAAAATATGTGCTAGGATACATTGATTTTGGTGACATGAAATATTGCAGTCATAAATTTTAAACAAGTGGTTTGAGACAATTTAATTCTAACGAGGCAACAGGTGTAATCAATAAAAAACAGTACTTGTGTTTTCAATATAATGAAATTGTTATTCGATTTGAATTGAAAATCGTTAGACAGCTCGATGGTTTATTAAGTCTACAATGTAAGCGCTTCTCGTGAACGAAATCAGTGTAACTGGCCATCGATTTCGATAAACGCAGAGCAGTAAATTATCGAAAAGTAATCGGTTTTATTGCGTCGGGGCGTTTTAATTTACATGAATGTAATGGAGTATTGAGTGATAACTAGTTCAGTGGCCCACCGCGGTGGTTTTTACTCAGAAGTGCAACTTGTACAATTTTTTTCGTCTTGTTTATTTAATGGTGATACGGAGAAGTCGATGATTGGAATTTTACACTTTGTTTGGATGATTTTTTATCCTACTAATTACAAGTTTAACATTTGTATTTGATTTATGACAATCATGATTAGGTATGTATTCAATTTTCTGTATTGTAAATGTATTGTAAATTGTATGTAATCACGTTACCAAATTAATACAGTCATCTTTTGTGCATATAAGTATCTCCTTTTTATATCTATCTACATCTACTGTGCTGGGTAGCACCCCTGTTACAAAAGTGATTCAATCACGAAAAATGAATTAATAGATTTCATTGAACTTTGGCAGATTGTTTACCACCTCCTTCATATCATTAAATTCTTTATTGTACACAAACAAACATGATAAACAAATACAATTAAAATTATATGTACAAGGGTGGGCTTATTTCCAATAGAAATCTCTGCCAGCCAACCCTAACAGGAGTGAAGAGATGGTGGCAGCAGGGGAATAAAACACAACAAATAAACATAATTATAACACACTAATTAATAAATATATATAACAAAGACATATAATACATTATATTAAGTTTAACTTAAGCTAAGGGAGGTTAGACAACAGATAGTCTTTTATTTTGTGTTTGAAGTTGTCAATAGTGCGGCTTTCTCGTATAGTCAGTCTGTCCCACAGTTGGGCAGCATAGACGGTAAAGGGTTTATGGAGGAATTTGGTGTTAGAGAGAGACAAAACAAGTGTGTGTGTGATGCAGGAACGTTTCGGACGAGAGCTCGGAGGGATTTGTTGAAAGCGGGAACGAACGTTAGAGATCATGAAAAAGTTCTATCACAATCGCGTTCAATTTTGTTAAGATTAAACTCCGTCACACTCCGTACTGGCTTACTTTGACGTATCACCACTTCGGCTGCCACAATCAGAATGAGAGTGTCACCTCTAGCTCATGTCAACAATTACTTGTAACCTTAGAAAATCATGACAATTTCAAAGTTATTTTTTAACATCACACATAAACATGCTAAAACCTAACATAATATTATAATAACAGCACAATCCCATAAGTTCTAAATTTTAAATATAACAACAACAACAAAATCCCATAGGTTACCAAATACGTCGTTCCATGTGGCCGGTGCGCTAGTATGTCTTATAGAGCGCATGACTTTGTTTTTTCTCTACAATCTGAGGATAACCCTCACAGTAATCCTGCACAGGCGATAAGACCCGAACCGTAGCTAGTCTTGCTGTTCCAAGGGTCTGGATAATTGGGCTTTCCCATTCCCCGGATCACCTCGACTATGGACATGATGGACATTGAGATTGGTCTAGTGGGTATGCTTAGCATACTGTGGGGTGAGTCCCACACACGCCTGTCGACTAGCCATCGACGAGTACGGTGCACAAAAGGATTCCACATCGTTAAAAAAAGAGATTACCAAATTACATCTTATCATACAGTTTGTGTGTCCTGCCGAAGTGGGAAAGAGCTTTGGCTCACCGACAGTTTAGTCCATGTCGCAGCATAGCAGCACATGGACAGAGCGCTAATATGCTGCCACAGTGCGAGGGCTTTGTACACTTAGAAAACTAAAGAAATGTCTTATAAAGTCATTACTCGAAACTTAACTGTAATACATATATCTAGTGCATGCACAAATAAACGATAATTGGTGATAAATATAAACATCCTTTTAATACCTTAACATAAATAAACTTGATTTGATTCTGTTGTATTGTATAATTAAATAACATTTAATATCTGAAATGATGTACTGCTTTACAGTCACTTATACATATTATGTACATTGACAGTAAAACAGTAGATTACGATCACGTGTAGGTCCACATTTCAGGTGTGCATAAAAATTAAATTTTATTTATAAACACAATAGTAAAATATCTAAACTAAGGCTCTTTCGAGCAGATTACGAAACACCTTTCTCTTTTAAACTAGACGTCATATGTAATTGTTTATTTACTTGCATTCAATATGCGCATCCGCAGTGTAATGAGCACTTTAAGTTCATTCAACAATAGGGCCAATCAGCGCCCGGAAACTACAGGCCACTACCGTTAATGATACAATTCCACTAATAAACCACATTTGATACGAATCTGAATCATTGCTCAACCAATCAGAATACCGCTTTATAACGTCATTGAAATTTTGAGATACCTCCGAAGCGCTCTGATTGGTCGAACAGACGTAAGTTTCGGTCGTCCACAGCTAATCAATCGAATTGGCCCTCTGATACAATTCGTGGTGGAAATAATCACGCTCGATTGAGAATCGCAATCGGAGAACTCATGATCGACATTGTGACTCGCTGTCCACGTCTGGATGTGGATACAAAGGAAATGAAAGTGATGTGTCCGTTAACGATGTATAAATTTGGAGTCGACGCTATGGATCCGTTTTCGTGTATCAGAGCGAATAGTTTGCTGCTGCTTTGTAGACCTAGAGCTAAGATTGAAACGGCGACTTAATCTTTTGTCTTTAATGATGTATGTCTTATAATAAAAGATGTATGTCTTTAATTGAGAATAAAAAAAGGTTGAAAAGTTTTACGAAATAGGTTTGTTAGTACTCATCATGAGTCAGTTTAATAAGTCCATTATTGTCGGTCTAATCATCAGTTTGGCTCGAAGATTTTTAGACTTAAAATTTTCACGTTTTTCTTTACTCTTAGGAAAAGATGGTTGTCAGATGTTCGGAGACTTTATAACTGTCCTATTTTATAACTTAATATGTGCGTTTTCCTTACAATGTTTAAACAATATTTAGCATTTTAAATGCAGTGACAAATAAAACATTTTAAAAATTGCTTTATTCTTAACCAACTTTCAGGATATCCTGTAAAGATGTCTTAATTGGATGTTGGTACTTAGTTATTTACTCACAAATTAATGTACAAGGCCTATTTAAGCTGAAAAATGTAAAGAGGGGTCAATCTAGTTGATTCTTACTGAGGTTGGATAGGTCCTTCGTCAATAAAGAAGTCGATGATCGTCTAGCTAGATTAATAGATTGACTCTACGGGCGCTTAGACCCCCAGGCCTTATCCTGGGTGGTCTTGGAGTCGTGGGGTCAACACAGTATGCTAAAGAAGCAGGTACTAATCTTGCTTGACGTCAGATTTTCCTTGCTTTCATTTAAATGCTTTCGGAACTATTTCAGTATTATTTTCAATTTATGTTTGAAGTCTGTCTCTTGTGCTATTAGCGTTGGTCGGCTAACCTCAGGCCGTGATCATGTTAGGTCACACTGTCAGTTATGAATAGACAAAATCTACCCACACTTTCGCCAGACATAAAAGAAATTTGACTCTTTATCCCGGCATTATGTTGATATTACCAATTTGCAATACAATTGATAGGAGATACCATGAATGGACAGCTCTATGTAAATAAGAGACATGGATGACGTGATGTACGTAGAAAAATACCTTCCAATCTTTATGTGGTCGTAAAACTCGCTCTTTCTGCATAATACTCAGACTGAATGACTCAAAAGCAAAGTCGAGTGACTTTTCAATCAAAGCAGGAATAACTAAGCTACTTTTAAATTCTCGAATATATTCGGCGCTTCCAGGCATAATCTGCATTAAAATAAGATTGGAAGTATTGAAAAACAAATTATTACAGTGTACAAAAATAACAATCAATTGAATTAACATAATTTATATGATTTTCATAATACTTACCCTAATGCTCTGATAATTATACAAAATATTGCATTGTATAATAATCCGATGGTCCGATTTCAATGATAAAATAATATAAGCTCCATTTTCGATGTTAATAAAGTAGATTTATATTCTTTATAGACATTAGTGTGAAAATTATGTAGGTGTATAATTATAGTAAACGGCGAGCGAGTAATAAATATATTTATTTGCATAATTTGTAGATTATTTTTTTCGTTGTAGACTATTTATGTGAATCGAAACCAATGTCACTTCCTCGCGATTGTGAGGCTATTATTATTCATGATAATATTGGTACATATCTTGAAAATTACTTAAACAAACTGATGAAACTTGCACTATTTTCTATGTGGACGTGAATTTAAGAGAATGGTAATAATCCGTAAAAGCATTTAACTGAAATGCGTACAGAATTTCTAGCTGTGCTCTCGAACAACGTTTCGCCATAATAATTGACAACAAAATTGCTAGAGAGGGCCACCTTTATCACCTAGGGGTATAAAAAAAAAGCGTACGACCTATTCTCAGACCTACCGAATATACACAAAAAAAAATCATAAAGATCAAGCCGTTTCGGAGGAGTTTGGTAACAAACACTGTGACACGAAAATTTTATATATTAGACTAGCTGTGCCGGCGAACTACCTTTCACCATAATAAATAATAAAAAATTGTTTACGACCTATTTTCAGACCTACCGAACGTACACAAAAAATTTCATAAAAATCGGTCAAGCCTTTTCGGAGGAGTTTGGTAACAAACACTGTGACACGAGAATTTTATATATTAGAAGATATATAATAAGAAGAATAAAATTATGCAAGTACGTTTGTTTAGACAGCGTTCTTATACAAGATGGCTTTTGCCGACGCAATAGGCGTGTACGACTTCCCCGCAGAGCGCAGGGCATTACCCACTAAACCAACTTCGTGATCCATTTTATCCGTCAGTCAGTCTGTCAGAGATGATTCAGGATCATCAAAAAAGAGGCGATGTCTGAAAACGTTCTGCAGACATCGGTCTCGGGCAGGACATACCCACAAAACCACCTTCATGATCCATTTTGTCTATCAGTCATTCTGTCAGAGATGATTCAGGATCATCAAAAAAAGGCGATGTCTGAAAACGTTCTGCAGACATCGGCCTCGGGCAGGACATACCCACAAAACTAACTTCAGGATTCATTTTATCCATCAGTCATTCTGTCAGAGATGACTCAGGATCATCAAAAAAAGGCGATGTCTGAAAACGTTCTGCAGACATCGGTCTCGCGTAGGACATACCCAGAAAACCAACTTCATGATCCATTTTGTCCATCAGTCATTCTGTCAGAGATGATTCAGGATCATCAAAAAAAGGCGATGTCTTAAAACGTTCTGCAGACATCGGTCTCGCGCAGGACATATCCACAAAACCAACTTCATGATCCATTTTGTTCATCAGTCAGTCTATCAGGGATGATTCAGGGTCATCAAAAAAGACGCGATGTCTGAAAACGTTCTACAGACATCGGTCCCCGAATCCGGTGTGGTCGGGCGGCATCGCTCTCGACTATAGAAGTAAACTGGATTTTTGGGCTGTCTGTTTCTATCTTTCTGGCTTAAAATGATTTTAAACGACATGCAATGGTTTGATAATGGTTATTTTTTTTTAAATAAGTGTTCACAATAACAAAAAATTGCTTCAAATATTGATTTTCCCCTTTAACTAAAAAAATAGTTTCAAAATTTAGGTATCGGAATTTGTTTGTTTGTAAGTAGTATAATTTTTATTTGTTTTGTCGTCGCCTTGTTTTTAATATTTTTAATGTTTAACCCTGCACGGAACTGAATGTGTTAGTTGTCTGTGGACACTTCATTGGTTTATGTATCGTAATAATGTTTATATATCAATGTTTGTAATGGTAACTGTTTGTGTCCCTAATAAAGATAAATAAATAAATAAAAATTAAATTACATATTAGGTTATTTGAATTTCTAATCAAATAATAAATTGTTAATTTGTCAGATATCGTAGAGTCACAAACACCACTCCTTTTTTTTTACGTTGGGAAATGCATTACGCATACCCCGCGCTCAGGAAGGCGCGGGGTTATGTCGGACTCTCCGCGGCCCCTGGGGGCAGAGTGCCAGCCAGAAACCGCGTCATACCGACTAAAACCCAACGATGCCCCCTCACAAACGCCTTGGCACGAGAACGCCCATCACCGCCGCATCCTCCCCGTCATCTGACGAAGAAGATACGTCGGGGAGGGACGCCCCGCTGCCGGACAAGGCCAAGGGCCCCTCTCACCTCCCCAAACTGGGATGGCCGGCGATGCTCCTGGGCATTAGGAGCATCGACGACTGGCGATGACCTGTGCAATGCAGGACTCGGGCTTCCCAGGCCCGGGTCCCGCTGGTCACCGTCAGGAGGAAGAAGGCGAGCAAACTGCCGCCTCCTTCGCCCCAATCTCTTCCGACGGCAGGGATCTACCTCTGGGTCCTCCTCTCTGGCCCATTCTGCCACTTCCTTCTGTGTGTTGACCTCCACACAGAAGGAGTTTACTGCATCCCAGGCCTCTACGCTCTCGACCATCTTTGAGATGAGAGATGGTAGAGAGAGGTCGGGGCCAACACACGAAGCCAGACTGGTGCGCTGCGAGGAAAAGGCAGCACACTCCTCGAGAGTGTGCTGTGCTGAGTCCTCAGCAGCGCCACAGTGATGGCATTGAGCGGTCGGCTCACGCCCAATCCGATGCAGGTAGCGGCCAAAACAGCCGTGACCACTGATTACCTGCACCAGATGGTACGTGAGCGACCCGTGCTTCCTTTCCGTCCACGGCCTGAGTACGGGACAAACACCACTCCTAAAGAAGATGAACCAATGGATACCATAATAGCATAAAAATGTGCCCCAAGTCTATGGTCCTTTCCTTATGGTCCGCATAAAAACTTGGATTTTTTTAGATTTTTTAAATCTATAAGTAAGCAAAGTTTTATTTTATAACATTCTTTAGTGTATCTGTTTTCTGTGAGGTGGAATTTGGCAATTAAATTAGAACCTTTCAACTTTGTTATCAATAGTTTTGTTTTGACGTCAATAAGTACTTTGAATTTGAATTTGGTTCAAGCTGCTTGTGGATCACGCTAAACAAATGGATTAATGCGTTTTATTCGTAACTCAAATGCTCGCTTCGCGAAGAAAGTGATAATAATATAGCATGTGTTTCAGAAATTTCTCCAGATTAAAGATGGAGTACCCAAAATGACAGCTCAGGCTGCCTTCGGAGTGCTGAAAATGGAAGGAGAATTCATTACCACCATCATCATCTATGAGCTCGCCATATTTAAACAATTTCTGAATTAAAGGATTGTTTCACATCTAGATCTTGACATTAGTTTTGACCTTGACTCCTTTGCTTATTTTAAGTTAAGGCGCATAGTGCTCCCAATGACCTTGCGTCGATCGTCCCGCACTGATTACATAGGAGTGAGTGAGTGAGAGTAAGGGGAATATTAAAGCAAACCTTTACGCGTAAGATGATTATTATTTCAATTAAAAAATAATAAAGGCGAATAAGAAAAATCTAAAAAGACCATCCGCCAGAATATTGTTCAGAATATTGTTCATTTATTGAAATCAAAAGTATATGATTTAACCTAATATTTACGACGCGATTAGGTTTAAAGTTTTAAAATCGAGGCATGTTTGGGTCACTTTTTAACCAAGTTTTAATTAATTTATCAAAAAATAAAAAGACCATCCATTAGTGAATGCGTTGAATAATAACATATCTTTAAAGAATTTTAAAGATTTTCTTTATTAAATATTTATGAAGAGAACCGGTTTTTTCTGCAGTGATTTTTTTATGATTGACGCTACTATACGCCTTAAGGAATCATATCTTGAACTGCATTTTGGACTGTATTGTAACATCATCAGGCATTCAGAAGACGTCAATCAGTGCGAGATCAACCGTAAATGAGCTCCCCATTTTATTGGCAATTTGCGTGCAACAAAATGGCGTCGGTAACAATTTCACGATATCAAACCGGCCATCAGCACGCATTAAGACTAACCGCTTCCTCATGAGACGTTTGGTTAAATTAACGAAATCATGCGTATCTCCTTAAGATGATGCACAATTGTTACCATTACGCCAGTCCGGGCCACCATTTTGCAATTGGTTTCAGGCCTTATTTATGCACCACCATTATGGTGCTTTTATTTTATAGCTCGAGAATTATCTTAATGTGATTCTTTGGGTGACTGTTACTGCTTTATGGTATTGCAGGCGTGATCTTCATTTAATAAGCCAGTATGCGAAAGATGCTATAGTTTGACAGTCTTTTTCTGTACAGGTTATTCGTCTTTGGAATAACCTGTTTTCCACTATCAAGCGTGAACTGTTCCTAAAGTCTTCTTTGAGTATAAACCAACATTTCCTTTAACTCTGACAAATGCTTCATCTTCATCATCATCGCTAGCTTGCTTAACGTTGTTAGGGACGCTTCACAACTTGGTAGTAGAGTGATTTAAATATGAATAAAAAAAATAACTCACCTCCTTAATTTTATATAAATTTTCTAAAATATCCAAAAACTTTTTTTATTTTTTATATAAAAATCGATGTGTCCTGAAGTGTCCCTTAAATTTTCCGGGGTGATAAGAAGAAGAAGAAAGAAGATATTACTATATACATTATCCAATTCGTGGAAGCCTTACTGGAACGATGAGAATGCGATACAAAATCGATACAAACGGCTGTGCCTCGACTGTATCGATGCAACAGGTAACATCAGTGTGTTGTAAAGTTATCAGAAAACAATACCTACGTTACGAGAATAAACTAAAATTGCTAATCAGGTTGCTACAAAGCCTATAGACAAACGGAGCTGAAATTATTTCAACTCCCACCTAAAAATTAATTTAAGACCTTCAGCTAACTCCATGACCGTAATCACAAACATCAGAGGTGGTCAGAAACTTTCCCAAAAAAAAATTAATGTTACACCGTGTACTTGACGAAAACCAAAAACGCCCGAACCACAAAAAAATGCGATGAATTATTCAACAAGCGTAAACACTTTAAAACTCATTACGATATCGGCGGGCATCGAGCATCCTTCATTTCATTTCGGCGGTTAAATTTAAAAATGTTTACCACATCTTGCTCTATTTTGCATTGATTGCGCGACAAAAAACTGGGTAATTTATTGAAATTTAACTAATTAGCATTAAAATATCGTAGCTTCTCTGCTCCGGAGCTGTGTGGGTTTATCTGTGTTTGTTGGCGAGACATAATTAAGATTGAAGTCGAGAAAGTTAATATACCCATAGCCTTTATAGATATTAGAGATGACATTAGCTGCCGAAAAAATAACGTGAGGTTGTCGTAAGTTAATGTCATTTCCATACATTTTTTCTGCGCAACGACTGCGGAAACGTTAGCGTGTGGCATTTGTCTAGGGCCTCAGACCCCTTAGATAAAAGCCACATGCAAAGTTTTCAATTCAAAAAATTAAATTCAATTCGTGATTTTTATGCCGTATTATTCACGACATGAAACGACTGAACAAGGACTGAACGGTCCACACTTCACAGGACGTTCATAGTAGTCAGCCCCACACATATCTGCCGTCTAGCCAACGCTGGGTACGGTGCAGTCGCGCATTACCACCCGAAAAAAAAGGAAGTTCATAGTAAACACCACGAATACTCATGCAATACATAGCGCAAAAGAGCCAAGGCTTAAAACCCAAGTGTCAAATGGGACCCCGCGACGACGCCGCGTACAAACCAATTTGGTTGCGAAAGTGAATCGTGACCAAATGCGGCGCATCACCAGTAGACACAACACTTAGAGCGCTTAAACAGCAATAAATCTGATAGCGATACGAACCGTATCATCACAGTGCCGATTATTGAAAAGCGAGCAAATTATACGTTTATCGATAAACGCTGTGTAATCGAGAGCTCGATTGCTGACCCCCGTTGTAATTTCACACAAATTCCTTGTAATTTCGTGTATGTGGAACATACGTGATGCTGACACTTGTGGCGTCGAAGTTATGGTTGTAATAACAATGGTGTTCCTTTTACGCTCTAAGCTTTCACACGAGGATTGGAATTATAGTCAAATAATAGGGTTTGACTGTATTTATGCTCATCAAATCTAATGCTGACCTTTTACTTAAAGTGCTATTTTTTGGTTTTCAAGCAATTTCGATTTACAATACCGCCAGAAATACAAAACATACAGCTCTTAAATTTAATAATTATGATATGTTGGACATTAACTTACCTAAACATTGTTAAAAACAGAAATATTAATCACTCGATCAGAAAAAAATCCAAAGATCATTCTGTTCAATATCTTAAAACAGTTGTGAATCAGAAAATACAATAATAAATAACATAAAAGTTTTACGAATAATGTGCTTTTTTATTGTTTAGAAAACTGCAAAAACACGCTTTTTATTATGTACTCCAGTTTTTAAAAAATCTACTAAAACATGTGAAAGTATCGTTTTCGGCCACAGCGCGTAAGCTATGCAATTATCAAATATGTTTCTTTGCAATAAAGTAGTCGCCGTGCACGAGTAGATTTCCTGGGAGACCTGGCCTTAATATTTTTTTTTATTTATATGATTGTTGATTTGGAAATCTTACAGGAACCACGTGTATTAGGCGACTGAAGCGACTTACCATCAGGCGAGGTGCCTGTTTGTTTGCCAGCTGTGTTATATAAAAAATATTTATATTTGTAAAATACGAAACATCTTCACCCCGAAATAGTAGAGACGAAACATAAAAAACCCGCCAATTCGAGGCGATGACGGCAATTTGACTTAGGTAGGTACATCATTAGTGACGCACCGGGATTTTCTATGGAAGCTTTTTCCAGTTGTTATAATAATAATTACTATCTATTTATTAGATTTATTTATTTTCATTGACAATGAATCAAAAATACTGTACCCTTACCATCATGAAACATTTAATTTTTTCAATGATGTAAACATGCAAATGTTCGTAATAATTAATTCACGTTTGTTTGATTTTGACGCAAATCACATAATACATAAAATAAATAAAAAGTGGCATTCTACCAAAAAAATCATCAAACATAAAGAACTATTCCTGTTCATCTGTCAAATAGCTTCTTCATTAAATTATTACATGTTGACTGTAGGTCCGGGATGACTACTCAAAATCGATATAAGTAAAAAAAAATTTAAAACACTGCGGTCTCACAGACATATAGTTCAGTCATATAGGTCAGTAGTGGGTTAAATAGTTATCGTAGCCTAAGTTCGTTTCTATACTAACAATGCTAGTTGTTTTATTAATAAAGGCCATAATGTCTGTCAAACTGAATTCGATCGAGATAGGTGTTGACACATTTTAAAAAACCTATTACAAAACAAAAGGACTACACGACTGGAATATTCCATATTCTATTTAGACCGATCCGCATACTTAATATTAATCACGCATGCTAATTAGAGCGAGCTATAAAAGATAATAATGTTAAATTTATCACCTTATACAAAACAAACTAAAAACCTCGTTGCTGTTTAGACACATTCGTTATATTAATGGACTTGATAACATTTTCTTAATTAAGACATTAATATTACTTTTTACTATAATTAGTCTTGTAAAATAACAATTAGCTTGTCATGTTAGCTTAATGTGACGTATATTACCGTCTCATCTTGAAAAATTAACTTAATTGCTCACTAATAATGCTTAATTGTAAAATATGTAGACATTAAAAAAATGTGTTTAGACAAACTTTCATAATATTAAGTAAATAAAATTATTTAACAAAAAAACATAATTTTGTAGTAGCCTAATATGCTGTTGACTGCAAACTAAATCACTACTATAATAATGTCAGTCTTACGCTTTCAACCTAAACCGCCAAACAATTTTAATGAAATGTATGACATAGAGATATCTTTAGCAAGGAAGGAAGGAAGGAAGGGCATAGACTACCTTTTGACCCGATTTTTAATGGGTTCCATAAGCAACGAGTGATAATAACCCAACTCATCACGATATATATAACTGAATGTCAAGCAGAAAAAGACTATAACGCGAGCAATTCATGATTGTAGAAATGTAATTCCTGACAGAAGAAACAAGCACGAATTCATGAAAGTAGAAATGAAAATCATGATAGTAGAAACAAACTCTTAGAAGTAGAAACTATTCGGTTAAGAACAGATTCTGGTTTGGGCAGATTCGTTCACGCCAAAAGTAAGTCTTACTTCCGAACTGGACTATTTGCACCAGGTAAACATACTCCTCAACAACTTCTACTGTATATTTAAAGCCTCTTGTATCCACTTTCCTCCAAACATATATCCCTAAATTCGTCTATTTTTCCCTTCTTGCTTGCTCCTCATTACTAATAATATTAAGAGCAAACCTAAATATTAATTTTAATTGACTTGTTATGTTGACCTTAAAAATCAGAACCTGATTTAGTAATTATCCTCATAGTATCAAATATTGACTTTCCACATAAGTTTTTGCATTGTCTCTCTGAACTCGTTGCTATATTTTTATTGATCTTGTGTAGTGTAAGCTACTATCTACATTATTTTTGTATTGCACTATTACTATCTTATTTTAGCCCGATATTTATAATACCTTTTCCTTTATAATACTACCATATTTATTGCTTTGCTCAATATCGAAAACAAGTAAAATATCAATTAATACATCTCAAAATTCACACGCTAAAAAAACTGAACTCTTATTTTGGATTACACGTGTATTACGACGATCCCCGAATGAAAGTCCACCCACGCACCGCCCAAATCTTGTATATATAAACAATGATTTAAATAAATAGTTAGTTATGTTAAGAAACTAATCAGACGATAACATTAAATCATAGTTTTAAGCATACACATAATAGCGTAGCATTTATACAAACGAAACATTTATCGAAATTGTTAATTAAAGCATAACGTTTGAGACGGTTAATCTTTTTTATTACGTTGTTAATGTGCGTACAAATTTATTAGCATTGATAAAAAGGCGATCGAAGTGGTAAATGATAAGAATTTTAAACATGTCGTTGTGAACAGTACGGCGGTAGTTCAGTTGGTGGCGAGCGAATGATTTTTAGCAAAGAAACTCTTGGTTTTCATCTCATCTAATGGTATGTGAGGACAAGACTGATGATAGAATGAAGCTCCACTTAACTACGGAGGGATGGCTGCTAATAATATATCTATATCCTACTAATAATTATCTCAAGACGAAAGTTTTCAATACGTCCGCATTGTCAGTGATGAATGACGTACGGAACAGATTATATACCAAGTTCTCCATCGTTTAAAGGTAATTTTTATGACATATTTTTTTAACGTTATCTTAAACCGTTGTATTATTTGTATGTTTATAATTCGATACTATATTTTTTATGAATAAAATAAAACTACTATATATATTGCCGCTGCCAGTTTGTTTAGATTATCGGTTACGAGTTTTAGTCCAGAAGGCGGACTGACAGGTTGTCGTTTTTTACAGTGACTTGGCTGTACCGATTGTTTTCCTAATTGGTGCATGGATGGAAATTGTGTGTTTGTAATAGGTGTAGGCATGTTATAGGTATGGGATATTGTGCGAATGAGACGTTTTGCTAATGGGACATATTGCGAGTGGCATGCTTTATTAATGGGACAATATGCGAATTTGATTTTTTATGAATGAGACAATGTACGCATGGGAGGTTTTCGAATGGGACTTTCAGATGTTTCAGATGACATCAGATGTAAAGTCATGGTACCCAGTAATTTCACTGCCATATCTAACCCTTCAAACCGAAACACAGCAACGCAAGCACTGTTGCTTTGCGGCAGTAATAGGCAAGACTTACTACCAGGTAGGCAGGTAGGCAGGCAGGACTTTTTTGTTAAAAAATATCGAGAAAACGGCCTCTCGATAAACCATGTTCCGATAGCATACATATGTAATAGATTCCATCAAAACCATGATACTACTGTCCCATAATCAACGGCGATTTACTATGTAAATCTCTGGGCTGTAAATCACGCGGCTAATTAAACGGATTTGTTTCCGCTCATCGGATATTTCGAAACGGACCGTCTCTATTGTGGCGGTGGTAATATATTGTCCAATTTACAAATGACATATGATTTTGGGCCGGCGTTATGCTGCTGTCACACTGCTTGCGATGCGACAGAAGCCGTTGCATACAATGTGACTGGTATAATAGTATATACCTAATATCAAGCCGCAACCTACCTATGCTAACATAGCCGTATAACACTTATGATGTTATTTAAAATTCAGAATTGCGAAAATTTTCAAATACTCCATACAAATAGTAGAGTCTGTAAAAATTGTATGGGGAATTGGAAAATTAATTTCACAATTTTCAATCTTCAACGACGCTATAACTATTATATGATTATGTTAACATGGGTTTGGTTTGATAATGTACCAAACACCTTGAAAACGAAGTTTACCAAAACATGCGAAATTAACATAAAGACGTCTCATTACTGATCTATGGAAAAAGTAGATTCAAAAATTGAACTCAGCTAAGCTATTCTTATTGGCAAATAATGCACTGAAATACATAAAAGGGATAGTGAAATTACTGGGTACTGTGACATACATGTCATATTGGCAACGTACACTGTACTTCTTGCAGGAACCACGTGTGCTATAGGTACACCATATTCATATTCTTATCACCAAGACTGGATGTGATGTATTACTTAACGTGAGTGAAGCACCAGATCTCAGAGAGACACTGTGAGAATTCTTGTAATGGCGACGTGAAGTTCTGGTTTCATCGCATACTTTAACATAAGCATCCACAACCGTGGAGTAAAGATACTTAAGACTGTGCACTGAGTTTAGTAGTTTATTATTTCTCTCAATATTATGTGAGTAGAATGTTTTAAACTATTAAAATGCGTTCTATGGAGTCGTTACCTTTGATGGACATAAAATATATAAAATACTTAAAGTACATGTCCTAACTAAGTAACAGATTCATCTTCGCTTAGCTTTAGGTGAGCGTCATCGCCGCTTGTGCTGTAGGGATGCCCTTATTGGTATTCTTAAGCGGTGACATACTGTATGGTAACCTTGGCAGCGGGTGGTCGATAATTGGGCACCGCTCGGAATATATTATGTCGGATTTCCAAATGGGCGTGGCCACCGCTTTTTAAGATAACGCGGTGAAAAATCGGATTTGCAAATTGCTCGAGGATTTATTAATTTACTCGTCGTTACAATCGCCCAATCGCCTTTGTGCAGATCGTTCGGTACGACAGTAATTAAATGGGTAATTGATTATTGTGATTAAAATTGTTACGTTTACTTATTGAAATGAAATATGGCATGGTTAAGTTATTAATCTTCAAAATCATCTTTTCGTATTCAATAACAAGAGATAATCTCCTTTATCAGGTGTAGTTAATTGATATACATGCTATTATGCGTATTATATTTTCAATGATATAGGATTTTGTACTCAAATGTAAATAATAATATATGAATCATTAATAAGGAATGTACCACGGCTGAGTATAGACTTTTATACATATTGAAGTACGTAATTTTATAATAATTTTATAAATATCTTGGCTAATACTACATGCATTTTTTAATAAAAAAATATACTTAACAGTTTAAAAGCTTCATTATTTGAATAACGCACCATTCCAACTAAACATACAGATTACTAATAATAAATAAACAGAGATTTTCATGATATTACAAACAATTACTCTATCAGCAACGAATCGATGTGAATGGATTTCTATTGATGATTCCTTACATTAAGCACAAATTCACAAAACAAGACAAAATTTTGAGCTACAAAGAAAAGGAAATATTGGACAACAATGAATTAATATGTAATATCGTAATACCTTGCATCCTTCACACGTGAAAGCTCCAAAATGGAATCCAGCCGCAGGTTCTCCGCAGACTTTACATTGTTGGTTCATCTGAAAAAGGAAAATATGACCTTTAGTTATCAAATAGCTTATCTAGAGGAAGACCTGTTACCAGTCTTTCTCTACAAATATATAAAACTGGTATTTTTCCAAGTAAAAATATAAATAACACACACATATATACACAAGCGCACAAACACTTGCACACACACACACGCCTTATATATTATTGTAACTAAAGTTAATTCTTTAAAAATATATAAACAACCATAACCATTTGATAAAATCAATGATTTGTATTCATCATACGATTACGTGCACTCATTCGTATTCATAGTACCTACCTTTTTTTTTTTTTTTTGTGTGAGGGGGAAAATGCGTTTACGCATCCCTCGTGGGCGAGTCAAACCACGAGGGTATGTGGGACTCCCCGGACCAATTCGGCCCAGGCCTACCCACTAAAAACCCCCCAGCAGCTCCTTCTTTCACAATACAGGGGGAAGGGGACAACAGCGAGGCCTAGTTCCCGCTGACCCCCTGCCTGTGACACGCCCGTTGCCGGACTCCCGATACGCCGAAGGCGTGTAGCTCCACTGCTTTCACAGCGGCGCAGATGGTTTGCGCCGCTTTTTGCCCCGAAGTGTCCCGGCACTAGGTGCTCTGGGGCTGGGGTCTATTTGTAACGCGGGGGACTTCCCCTCCCGCGGTCGCCTCTTCCTGGATCACGGGGGCCCCGACGATATCCTCAGTGACCTCCATCTCTGTCTCCACCGTTGAGGTTCTGGGTTGTGGTCTTTGCGCCGCCCTCCTCCTCCTGTTTATGGGCCTCTTGGGGGCAGAACAAGTCTTACCCCAAGGCGGTGGTCCGCCGGTTTCCCGGACGCCGTGCATAGAGGGCATTTGGGCTCCGATGAACACGTCGAAGCTCTGTGCCCTGCCTCTCCGCACCGGTAGCACAACGTGCTCCGGTCCTCCTCCGCCTTGCAGTCAACCCTCAGGTGCCCCGATTCGAGGCACCTGAAGCACCGCACTTCTCGGGGCTGGAGGATCTTCGTTTTTGCGGCGGACCAACCGACCAGCAGCCTCTTGGCAGAGACTATCCTTTTCGCCGCTTCCACCGGGCAGCACACCCACGCAGTACCCATGATATAGCGGCCCTGGCGGATCTCCCCCACCCGGACCTCGTCGACCTGACACTCGCCGGACTTTGCGAGTGCCTCCTTTGATTCCTCCGGCTGGACGGACTCGTCCAGTCCGGAGACCAACATCTCCACCATCTTGGTGGGTACGGTGACCCGCGCGATGGTTGGATCCACCACCCTCCTTAGAGCGACGGCTAAGTCAACCGCGCTCACCTCCTTTTTTTCGCCTGTAACGAGGATAATGGCCGCACCAGTTAGAGACCTGCGGAACTGGACTCCCTCTATATTCAGCTCCGCAAGGCTTACCCTGGCCCTGGCGGCCGCAATCACCCCGGCATCGGCATACGAATGGCCCTTCTCCTCAGCGCCCAGCTGCAGCGTGAGAACTACTGCGGCCGTCTTCGGCGCACGCATTTTAGGCAGCCGAAGAGGTGCCTTCTTCTTCGGGGGCGGAGCGGGCTGCTGCGGCGTGGTGTTGGTTGCCGGAACAGCGTCCTCCCTGCGTCCTTTCCGTTGGCGACGCCTCACCACCGTGGTCCAGGCCTCCTCCGTATTAGTTGGGGCCGGCTGTAGTGGGTGCGGCTCCTTCGCTGCAGGTATCGCAGCGGCTTTTCCCATTCTTTCTCGCCTGCGTTTTGTGGGAACCGCATTTGCGAGCGCAGAGGGAGCGCTTTTTGCGGTCTTCCGGAATGCAGGTGCGCGAGACGTGTCGTTTATAGTAGCCATAGGCGCGGGTGCTACCTCGGCTATTCTCTCGTGCTCCAGGGAGGGGCGCAGGCGCGGCTCGGGGTCTCAGGCTCTAACCCCTCGAGCCTGGCGTTGAGTCGCGCAACCATGCGCCCCATCAACCTGTTTTCTAGCTCCTCGATGTTATGAGGAACTAGTGTTTCGTCCAGGTTCATTGGAGGGGGATGTGGTGGTGGTGGGTTCCTCCTCCGAAGATCTTCCATCTTCGCCTCCAGTTCGGCGATCCTGGCTTTCTGGGCCTTGAGGTCTTCTTCTAGGCGGCGGTTTGCCCGCTGCAGACGCTCCGTCTCGTCCGAGACGGTGCGCGCCGCCAGCGTTTTAGCATCCTCCCTCAGGTTAGCCGCTGCCGTCTTCAATTTTTTAACGAAGGTCCCCTTTAAATTAGAGGACCTTTCCGCCACAAAGTTAATAATTTCTATGGCGCGACCCATACGCTCGGTGATAGTGAGTGTTGGGTCGTCGCCACCGTTCTCCTCAAGCGGAGAAAGAACCTCTGCCCCAGATGGAAGTGCGGGCGTTCTACTCCGAGTATTACGGGGTTCCCTAGGCATCTCTTGGAGCTCCCTTTCAGCCTGGAGTTGAAGCTCCAGGCGCTCCAGCCGTAGGTATTCTGCCTTCGCTAAGCCCACGTATTCACCCGTGGTTGGCGGGCGGCCTCTTCCTCTTTTTCCCTTCGCTTTTGGTGGTGGAAGGGAAGACAGCGGAACATCTTCATAAGAAGGGTCATCACTGTCTCCGGCTTCTTCGCGGACCCTCTTCCGGCGAGCGGAAGGGCCATTAGTACCGCTGTCGGTACTCATCAACGATGATGTTTCGGACTCATCAACGAAACAGTCCGACTCTCCGGAGATCGGGAACATATCTGGCGCGTCGTAATCCAACATCACGTCAGATAACCCGACCCTTCTTCCTCTCCCTCCTTTGCGTCCGGTCACATTCTTACCCCTCGACGACCCGGGAACCGCCGTCGGGGGTTGGAATTCTCCTCCTGCCGCCTCGGTCGCATTGATGGTATTTCCACCAGCCGGCCCGGATACCGGTGGTGGCCCGCTCTCAACGGGTTCGCATTGGTTAACATCGCTCGAAAGGGTGGAACTCGGTTTAGCCAGCCCCAGATACGCCTGGCTGCCCGCAGCCGCCTTGCGCGGGCCTACGGGGGGGACTGATACCCCCTGGGGACACTTTGTTTTTTCCCCGAATTCCATAAAGTGCATTTTGGGATGCTCTCCCTTTCCCCGCTTGGGACTGGTCTCCCAGCAGCCATGCACCCCCTCGGCACGGAGACGCCACCTTGGGGTTGGGGTAATTTTTATTGTGGTTGTCTTCCACGCGGCCCGACGCTCAGTGCACCGGACCCCCGGCCCGCTCAGTGCGGGTAACGGGTTGCCCGATGGCGGACCCCACTGGATCCACCGCCGCGCTGGTAAGCCGAAGCTCGGGGAAATCCCCTACAGGCGCGAAGCGCCATGGCGAGAAACTCGCCTCTGCTCTGCTACCATAGAAGGCAGCCGCCGGGAGCCGGCTTCCGGCGAAAGCCACACCTCTTCTTACCACAAGAAGAGGGGGCTTCGCCCTTCCCCGCAAAAAGCGGGTGGCCACACGAAGTGGCCCGCCGGGTTGAACCCAGCCATCCCACGCCCCCCCTCGATGGGGGGCCTCTCGTCCGACTATTAGCCCGCGGCAGAGAATATCTGCCGGGTTGCCAGGGTGCACCACGAGGAGGTTGTCTGACATCGCACCCCTCATAGTACCTACCTCTGGTTTCGTAGTCGAAATAACCACAAACCAGAAAATCATTCAAATGCGAAAAACACTATTCCTAGGAATAACCTCGGAATAGTTATTCCGTGTTTTGTCTTATTTTGACATATTACATCTGACATGTGCTAAAACAAGACAAAACACAGAATAAATTATTCCGAGGATTATCCTCGGTATAAGTTTTTATTTGTAAGGCGGTATAACACTTGCAAACAATTATATCTACTATTTTTTTTAATATACAATTTGTATATGTGTACCAGTTTTTCTCTTTAAGACTGATACGCTGTACATTGCATCATTTGTTTCGCGTTGCGAAATCAGTTGCGATAAACAAACACAAATGGAGCGAATGCCAACAGTTTTCCCGCTTAGAACGACACTTTACAACATTCCTTGCCTTCCAACTTACTTTTTATATCTCGGGTAGGGAAATGTTGCGTTCAGCTCTCGAGTAGGTACTTGGCTCATTTTTAATTGCGCCTCGTTCCGCGAACGATTACTATATAATTGGCTAATCTCGATTACTATATAATCGATAACGAATTTCTACTTATTAAAGTGTCAATATGGGTATAGCGTTCTGATTGAGCGGGCTTTTTAGTCGAGAGTTTTTGAGTTAGCTTCATTACTGGCCTTATGGGGTTATATCAGTCAGCTCATCAAACTATTTAGTGCTAAGGCGATGCGTTTTACTGCATTCTAGTGGACTAAGATAAACCGTGTTGGAGCTCTTGGGAATAGTTGGTGTCGATATATAAATTCAAATCGATTTAAGACTATCGATTGCTGTCTTTGAACTTCGTTGACGTTTCAATTGTTTATGGCACGTGGCACGAATAGTTAGGGACTTTATTTAAATACGGACAGAATTTTATCTGACAGGAGATTTATTCACATCGAGCTTGCCGCTGTCAAATGACGTCACAGATAAACACAGATATACTAAACGAGTGAGTTAGGGGGCGCGGTCGGGAGAGTGGGACGGGAGGTAACGGCATAATTAAATGGCTGAACATTTACTGGCGAAAAAATCGTGAGATTTTTTTGCCGATAAGATACACAAGGATATAAAAAAGTCGATAAAATTTTGTCTGTTATTAATAAATACAAATGGGCAGACAAGTTTTTTAATCATTTTAGTAACATTCCCTAACAGCAAAAAAAAATAATCAATTAAAAAAGTCGTCTCACCCGTATCTGATTTAAACGAAGTTAATTATCACTTCATATTCCTCAGTTGACTCTTCACCGTAATCTTTCCAATAGACGCGCACGCAACGAAAACTGTTTATCAACACGAAACTGGATCAAGTGTGTTTGTCTTTCCTTAGCTGAACATAAACATTGAACACATATTCTAAGATATGACTAAATTTCAATTGAATAATATTGCTTGTTTGATTATTCAACTAACGCGAAGCGTTCAAACCAAACACCATTAAAATGAGAAGTTTCAACATCAGGTGTAAATATAGATGTTAAGTCGATGTCTCAATGTGACGTGCGAGCCATTTCGAATCGAGTTCGAAATGGCACTGAATCGAACCAACAAAAACCAGAAGACGCTCGAGTGTTTTGATGTTCGAGTGGAAATCGATGGACCAAAAATTCGATGCAGGCTTCCAAAAAAAACTAAACAAATATTGATGGTCACGACGTGTCGATGGGACGCGTGCACACCTAGCTACTTCGATCGAGTGGCGAATCATTATTGTTTTTTTTAGCTGAGAGATATATGCCTATATCAACCAAGACTAGCACACACTCTAATAATTTATATTGAATTGAACTTATAAAAAACTTAAATTAAATCAGATTAGGATAAATCATAAATTATTATAGTTTGAAAAATTCGTTGCTTCTAAATTAAAGAACTGTGTTGAATATACACTCAGGGACAAATTTAGAGGAACATTACACTTTTTACATAGATTCAAGCTACTTTTACAACATCATATCGATGTGTGATTGACGTTTGTTTGATTGTTATCCAGGATTCATGACCAAGGCTATAACGGATAATGACAAATTTCCCTATTTGTGACCTGGAAAGGAACGGTAACTATTAATGGTGGTCTTTTTTATCACAATCGTACAAATGGTTTCCGCGGTAAATGTTTTTCTTGTAGCGCATCCGATGGCTAGAAAGCTGGTAAAAGTAAATATGGTTTCGTATGCTGAAATACACAGTGTTATCAAAACTAGAAGTGAATTTTTATCGTTCCTCTAAATTTGTCCCTGAGTGTAGTTAGTTTAAGAAATGTTTGAGGTTTTGCGTATATGTATACGTTTGTATTGAAATAAGTGAAAAAAGGGAAAGCAAATCAAAAAACACCTTTTTAGCACAAATAGAAGTAAATCAAAATAAAACTCTTCACAAATCAGAAGTTATAAAAATAAGTAACACATCAAAATTGTACATACGGAATTGAATAAAAGATTAAATAAACATAAAAAGTAGCCTAGCATAGCATAGCAAACATAAACCAATGTTTTGTTTAACTGATTCACACTTTTGTTTGGACCCATTTCTTGTGTACCTACAGTAAGCATTATAATATGTACAATGAGTCAGTGATTGTATAATTTACTTAAATCATATTAAATATATTTTCATTTGATCGCATGCTTTGAAATTTTACTCTTACCTTAACTATAAATATGTACCTAATAAATTAACCTAAAACATTAACTGGTTTATCTTGCAGAACTTCGTGAAATATTCAATTGTAAATAACCTTCTCTATTTTTGAATAGTCAAGTATAAAGATAAATAATCACGGTCTGCTAGTGTGAACGGGCCTTCAGTCGAGTGCTATGAAGTATTTAAGGTCGTCAATTTCGTATAACGATGACATTTTGGTCCACAATTACAAATAAATATTCATACTTGAGCGCGTTATTTGGACTGTCGGCCGAATGTGAGTTGAGATAGGAAAAAATCTGTTAATACCAAAAAGAAAAACGAAGGCTGAATAAAAACTGATTGCGGTTATTTTAATAGGTGATTTAATGGTGCTTGTCGAGTGTACAGAATTGATTAAGCATTAACAGATATCAAAACTGGATGATTTGATCACGTTAGTATGTTGTCTTTTTGTACAGACACCAGAAAAGCTTTTGTCCTTCATCTCACCTTAGTTTTTATACCACTACTAGATTTCCGCCCCTCGCCCCGCAGCTTCGCCCGTGTTATTGTCGTGTTTCCCGTGGGAATTTCAGCCCATGGGAATTCAATAGTTTCCCGTAGTAAAAAATATTTAAACTATAAAGCAATAGCTTTTAAAAAGTACTGTTGAAATACGCAAAGCATTTAGATATCATCACAACAGCTCATACACGTCCCCACCGAGGGGCTCGAGCCTACCCTAAGTAAGGATGTTTAGGCCTTAGTCAACCACGCTGGCCCAGAGCGGATGGTTCGACTTCACATTTTTCTCCTTTTTCTTCGCAGATGTATGCAGGTTGTCTCACGAGGGTCAGACAAATGTACATATGACATTCGAAAACGAAAAACACAATGGTGCGTGGTGGTCTCGAACCCCGCACCTCCCGATTGGAAAGCAAGTGCCGAGTTCAACTTGGACTCTTCAACAACTGAGAAATGGCTGTTTTACCTCTAAACAGTCGAAAGACAGCAATGTTGTTGACATTGTTGTTATAGTGACGTTAGGACGGTCGTTAGTCCAGCAACCAATCCAATTAGAAAACTTCAGCCCATATGGTAAATCGATCCACGGA
Organism: Schoenobius gigantellus; assembly: GCA_963935595.1. Lineage (NCBI taxonomy): Eukaryota > Metazoa > Arthropoda > Insecta > Lepidoptera > Crambidae > Schoenobius > Schoenobius gigantellus. The sequence continues at coordinate 2,984,804 of OZ012555.1, read as the reverse complement.
TCTAGAGATTAATATAGAGATTTTTAGAGACTTACACTAGGAAACTTATATTAATTTTGTACAACTGCTACTGCCTATTTAACGCTATCGAAAAAGTGAAAAGCGATGTTCGAATACAAATGGGCAACAGCTCAGCATGTGATCTGATCATGTATGTGCATGAAAAACGCTGTTATTCTTCCACAAGCCTGGGGACCAGTGGAGTCCCAACGTTCCATACTAAATAAAAATAAAAGATAGATAAAAGAAAGAAAGTTAAATAACGAGAAGAGATAACGTGTGGTCTCAGCCACTAGATCAAGGAAGCTAGTTGTATGAATGAGTATTTCAGATAGATTAGTAGGAATGAGTCTTCTATGTTTTCTATTTCCAAATGCGTTCGTTGACACTAGTACCATGGTACAGTTCCATGATGGAACTACTGATAATAATTTACAACATTAGTTCCATTTAAAATGGACCTCGAAATAATGGAACTAGTGTCAATATTGACTTGACACTAGTACCATTCACAGTTCCACGATGGAACTACTGATAATTATTTGTAACACCAGTCGCAACCATTTATTTTCTGGACACATGTCATATGTCATTTTTTAACCGACTTCTAAAAAAGGAGGTTTCTCAATTCGACCGTATACACGGTTATTTTGTTATCACCCTGGAAAATTTTAGGGACGCTTCAGGACACATCCATTATTATATAAAAATTTAAAAAAATGAAATAATTTTTTTTTTTAATGCTGCTCTCAACTATTTAAGCATTTTTTTGGATTTTTTAGAAAATTAATATAAAATTAAGTAAGTGAGTTTTTTTTATTCACATTTAAATCATTCTAATACCATGTCGTGAAGCGTCCCTTAAATTTTCCAGGGTGATAAAAAAATAACCGTGTATAACCGTGTTTTTTTTATGTTTGTTCGCGGATGACTTCGTCGCTTATAAACCGATTTTGATCATTCTTTTTGTATTCGATAGAGGATACTCCAAGGATGGTCCCATGTCACCAAAGTTAGGATCTGATGATTGGATCCCATAAAAATCGAGGGAAACTCTAAAAGTTTTAGGTGTGTCCAACGTGTTTTGTGTGTATGTTACGCGATTACTCCGCCAATTATGGACGGATTTCCAAAATTCCTCTTCTATTCGATAGAGTATACTCCTGGGGTGGTCCCAAGATCACTAAAGTCAGGATCTGATGATGGGATCTTATGAAAATCGAGGGAAACCCTAATTTAATACTTTAATCATTATTTATTCACCATATTAATAAGAATGTTAAATAAATAAATTTTTGTTTATTAATATTCAATATTTTTAAAACAAAGTTTTTTTACCTCTATAGGTTTTTGCACAGTCGAAAATTCCGCAAGTGCCCGACAGTTACCTACATAATATAAAATGGATCTAGTGATAACAAAATTGACATTGAGTTCTATTGTGTCCAGAAAATAAATGGATGGGACTGGTGTTACAAATTATTATCAGTAGTTCCATCGTGGAACTGTGAATGGTACTAGTGTCAAGTCAACATTGACACTAGTTCCATTATTTCGAGGTCCATTTTAAATGGAACTAATGATGTAAATTATTATCAGTAGTTCCATTATGGAACTGTACCATGGTACTAGTGTCAACGAACGTCCAAATGATATTATCACAGATAGCATTTTAGTCGGGAGATGCTTACTGCTGGACCTAAAACCGAGTCCTACCTGTGCCCAAATAGCTGCAGTTACTGGCTCAGCACGCAATGTATTGAATACCTCTACCGCGTGTAGCTCTGAGCTGTGGCCTAATACAGGTCAGTTAATGTTTCTTGTCGCTGATTGTCTCAGAAAGGTTTGTCGCTAAGGATCTTCAAACCGATCCGTTCTGCCTTGCCCGCATTCAACAGATCGTCGCTCTATCTTGCAAAAGGTCTACCATGCGGTTTCTTCCGATACTTGACTACAAACTGATGGCCTTTCTGCCTCAAGGATCATCAGGTCTACAAAAATGCCCCGCCAACTGACGTCTTAGGCTCTGTATAAAAGTACTACATCTCAACTGCACTCCAATTGCAAATTATAGTTTGCAAGTTATACGCAAGTTGACAGTTGAAATGCAGTCCGTTTGTATAGAGCCTAGGGCTCATAATTCCAACCTTACTTTTCACCCTCCTATATTACAGACTTTTTGATATAAGCAAAATTAAGCTTATATGTGATCCTGTTTGGTAAAACGTACTTGAACGTTTACCAAAGGCATACTTTGAGCAAACATCTTTGATATTGACGTTAACCACTACTGTCTGTCCATTTTAGTTTCATTTCTAACAACAAGCCGTAGAGTTCAAATTCGACAAACAAAAAAAAACTCGTAGCTGGATAGCCTATGCCGTCGTCGCCTCCGTCGAAGACATCGCGTGCCAGCATTGTGTATTTTTCGAAACTGATACGCACAAGCGAATGGCAGCCGGCGATATTTTTGGCGAAATTAAATAAATGTTGAATAATAACACGTTCGTCCGTTTAACAAGGTATCGTGACTGGGCTCTGTTAACATATCGTCCAGCGTTTTGGGTTCCGTGAGCTTTCGCCGATCGATCCGTTTCAGGTGCTAAGCAGTTTTGAAGTGAGTTTGTTTTTTTTTTCACCTTTTGAGAAGGTAAGTAATATACAGTTGTTAACTTATAAAAAATATCAAGATATTTAGGAGGTTTGTAATTATTGTTTGATGTTATGTCGTACGTTTTTTTATTCAGAGTACATAGTTCCATTATTTCGTTTATGACTCTGGGCATTGGGAGGAATATAAATTTTGTAATTACTATCCGAATCCTTAGAACAATGTAGAACCACCTGCCCTCTGTAGTTGCCAACAAAGCCCTTCTGTCGCATGTTTCAAATACAGGCTGAGGCAGCTCCTTCAGTCGTCGGCTGTAAATCCGACTTAGGCTGGAAATATGGCTTTTGAAGAGATAAGCTTCGCTATTTTATAACTATGTTTATATTTTGGTGTAACTGTGCGCAATAAAATATATATTATAACATTCTGGTGCATGGGTAATAGTGGGTATCCATGGATTTATGCTTCAGATGAGCTATGTACGAATACTCGTATATGAGTATGGTTCAAATAACTATACATTATTAATAAAAAAAATTACTCCTTATCATCCTCGGATTAGTTACATTGATATGATAGCTAGATAGATAGATATAGATATATAGATATTTTGACATATGATAGCCGACATGTGCGGAAACAAGATATAACACGGAGTAACTAATCCGAAATTGATCCAAGGAGGAAATTTATTATTAATAAGGCCTTACTCCTTGGATCATTAGAGCGCTGCTGTATAATGCAATTGGTTCTTTTTTGACACTAATGAATGTGAGTCGGTGAAAAATTAATTAATAATTAAACCCAACATACATACGTCCTAAATGCTGGGCAATCCCTTTAGAGGATTTTTTTACATACGACAAGGAAGCTCTTGGCTTTCATCTCACATGATGATAAGTGATGATGATAAGGCCGGATGTAGAAGCGAGCTTCACCTAGTCTCCCTAACATTTGCGGAACTCGTTATCTTGCATCTAATTGTCGGAACACAGCAATTCTATTAACAATGTTGTCATGGCGAGAACAATAAATAAAACGGTGCTAGCCGGGCAGGCTCAGAAGCCTTTTACATTACGTTGGACAGTCAGTAGTTTAATTCAAGTTTTATATCTTTCCGTATATATCATTGCAGTTACAGAATAATATATAGAAGTTTATAATTAATAATAATAATTCAAATTTAGTCTTAATTATTATACCTATTAAAAAAAATTAAAACAAGTACAATACTGTTAGCTGTTTCCAAGGGCCGTTTCATTAAAGTTCATTGGTGATCAATTCATTAGAAATTACAAAAAATTTTTTTAATCATCAAAATTTTATTGTAACCTACATAAATTACTTACAGTTCCAAAGTTTTATAAATTATCTACTTGCAGGTGCAGACGCCAGAAATACCCACGTAGCACTGAGCTGCGCCATCAGATTATGAGTGCTGCATGAGTCTGCATCGACCACGTTTATGAGTCCGCATGGACCGCGTTTATGGCCGTCGCACAACTTTGCATCGACCACGTCACATGAGTCCACATCGACCGCGCATCGATCGTGTTTTGAGTGCTGAACGGGTCCGCATCGAAAAGTCCGCAAGTTGATGAATGTTTCAATCTCGGCGATGCACAGATTACATCTGCGCTTCGTTCCGCCACCACATATAGCTCAACCTCAGCGAGGTACAGCTTAGTTTGTATAGTCCAGTCGCCTCCCAGCTCGATCGCCGAGGAGCACTTGCTGTGCCACTGTGACGCCCTAGCTTGCAGGAGACTAAGGCTGACGGGAATTGGATACCCAAAACCGGAGGATTACAGGGCCATACCACCGAAGGACATCGTTCAGCTCATAGACTGGACCGTTGGTGGCGATGGCATTACGGACTAAGTTTACGGTAAGAGGTAGCAGAAAAGATCCATGGTGGGTCGAAGTGTGAAGGCTCAATAATTGGGCCGCCCTCACCCGAAGATAAGATAAGATAAGAGGATACTTTTAGTGGATACCACTGAATTTAGTTGTGAATAAAGAAATTTCATTGGTTGCTTAGCTGTTCGGGTAAAACAGGCAGCAAAATTACTGGGAATCTACTTTGACTAGTCATCTTACGTATAAGTTGGTAACTTGCACTGTGGTTCGTGCAGAAGTTGCAGACTTGCGAACCACATGTATTGTGTAGCCACTCTCCATCAGGTGGGTTGTCTACTCGTTTGCCAACTTTGTTTTACATATAAATTATTCACCTCTTTGGGTACCGCTAAAATTGAAGCAGGTCATTAAAGATACTGAACCTCGCAGCGACGAGCCCTGGATGACGGATGCGCGTGCGCCGCGCCGCCTCCGCGACATGACAGCTCCGGTTAATGGATTCAGTGCGATCGCTCGCCGGGGAAATTTCGACAGAAATATATTTGGGCGGACAATTTATCAGTGCAAGAATGATTTCAGTGAGCCCAATATGTGGCAGTTTTGGGTTCAAGGCGGTTTTGAGTTGTATTTGGAATTTAGGGTAGAAATAGAAGACAATTGGGAATTGAGGGTAGGTGCTGTGTCGGTTTCTTTATATAAGTTATTATAACGGCAATAGTAAAGAACGCTTAAGACCTATTTTTAAAGATTTTATTTCAACGTAGTAATTCCTAATTTCTAATTTTATTGCATCAGGTCTCCAAGGAATTTATTCCTTCTAATTATTTAAAATGTCGATTTTCGAATGCGGGAGGCGGAGGACCGATAGCTATGGAGATCCTTGGGGGAGGCCTATGTCTGACAGAGGGCGTCTCTTGGCTGAAATGATGATGATGAGACAGGTACAGTCGGCACCGCGTTAAGCTGTACTAATTGACCTTTGGACCACTCTTATCTCGCTCGTAATAGCGGCATTATTCGTAGTACTAATGTAAAGAATGTACTTGACATGGCGCATACCGTACTTTATATAAGGTTTGTAACAAAAATTTGACATTAACAATTCTCCAAGTATACCTGTCTACTCCCCATACTTTTATTGTTAACCAAAACCCAGAAGTCATTAGTGGACATGCCTTCGAGCAAAAAGTTTGAAATGAAGCAAGTGCGTGTAATCACGTCCAGGGACCTAACCTTGATTGCTTTGAGAACAATATTGAAAAGAGAAGCCACTATAGCAGCATATAGTGCTATTTCGCTCTCAATACGGTTTCGATTCCCTTTTAAGATAGCATGGTAAGGGGTCTCAGAAACGGTATTGCGAATTCAAGCAGCGCATTAATCCGTCGTGGTTGAAATGGAACACGCATTAAACAAGCAGGACTTAATTAGGTTTAACTTAAGATTGATTTATAAGGAAATTAGCTGCAATCATCCTTTTCCATCTTTTGAAATCTTCTACTTCAATAACCCAACGCTCTGCGCGTTTCTCTCCTTTGATCAGTTGGTATTCTATCCTACATCGTTATGTGGCATCCGTGTCTATAGAGAAATTGGTTTTCTTAAATAGTAAATTAAGGGTGAAGACTTGTGTTTATATGTTTTATTTTATGTAATATTTGTAGAAATACTCGAGATTGTGATGTGGCGTTCACTTTTGGCTTTTTTTTTATTACTAATTTAACACTCCACAGACTCGTGGTCCGTGCTCTTTTCATGGAATCTTCTCATTGTGATCTATTTTGTTATTATAATAATTATATTAAGACTTACGACTACTTTTTACTCCTAATCTAAGGTGAGTTGCGCAACTCAATCAATTTAAATTTTTTTATATATATCTTAATAATATTACACTATATGTTAATAATTTATGTATGGACTATTTCACAAGATTTGGTCAGTTAGTATACTCGTATTTGGCATAATATATGTTGCATCTGTTTTTTTTAGTTACACCAAGGTCGCTCCGCATGATAGGGCCCTGAGCACCATTTTTTATTGTATTCCATGACCACTTCATCTTTTGCTATGCTGGGAAGGGCAATGAGACGTCTAATTGCGTCACTTTTGGATCTACAAACTGACAGATTCTACACTACCCGTTGCGGACTCCTTCCACTAACCGAAACCTTTTTTATTAAGATTCTCTTACAATACTTAAATCTTCATTTTTGAAATGTATCGTTTTCCGGTCCGTTGCCAAGGTGTTTTTTTTTTACTGTTTATTGTTGTACCTCAATTTGCTGTATTCTCTTATTATATTATTTTTATTTCAATCATACTTTTCATTATACAATCCACCCGTCCGTTACACTGCCTACATCCGCTTATTCGGTTAAAGACAGATTCTGGTTTGGGCAGATTCTATCCAGTGGCTTTCTGTGACTGTCACTAGATCGTAGATCCACTGTGTCTCCCGAAAGCAGCCACCGCTCGTGGTCCTTTCCGCTCTAATTTGTACCAGCCCACGTAATGAGTGTTTAATATTATCAAAAAAAAAAAAATAGCAAATAAAATCATCAAATGCTCTAATTAGTACTCTAGTTAATAGTTCTAGATGATACCATATTCACATTGTAACGAGCACAAAAGATTATCACAACGATCAGAATAATAAAAATGAAAACAAACATCATAAAACGTTTGATCTGAAAGTGATTGATATAACATTATTTGTTTGTTTTCAAAACATAGTCTTCGAAGCGTACTTGTGATCCTTTGACCTCCCGTCGATCGGTATAGATTCAATAGATCTTAATCGGCGGCTATGTGTTACAGGGCAAAGATTTAATATGATCTACAGTCTTGTCTAATATGAAACAAATTAAATATGTGTACCACATTCACTTGTTTGTATAATTTGAATCTAATTCCTCTTTACCAAACGCTCAATTTGGGTCACCGTATTCTTTTGGTTTTATTCTTCAATTTAAAGGTTGTATAATACTTTTTGTGTCAAATGCCAACATAATATTGTTTAGGTAATATTATGTCTTGTCTGGTTTAAATGTTCATCTAGATACTGACTACAAGAACTTACTGGTTTGCTAGAGTAATGGTACTAATGCTTCAAAGACCCCTTAAGACTTAAGTCCCTAATAGTCTTCTCTGCAACATTTAAAAAAAAATGACTTGAAACTGTATTAATATGCTTTAGTTCAACTAAAGCAAGCAATTAAGTCAATCTTAACCAAGAATCACACTGTCTCGGAAGCAGCCATAATTCAACAATTCCGACAGTTTGAGTGCTTTGGTATAAACACAGTTGCTCAAAGAAAAACATTTAAGACCCCATAACCAATTAACCGCCATTACAGTAGTTGCCGAAACACCAGAGCGGAGGACGGGGCATTAAAAATTAACAATCTCAATAAACAGCTCGTTTAAATATAATAATCGTAAACCAGCTTAACAAGCGAAGTCCGGAGATTGCGATATAGTTAGCACATGAGGAATCGTCGTCATTTGTTTTTACGCCGAAAAACCCCATGCCGGACCCCGTGATACAATCAAGCGCTTAAGCTTGACGGAGACCAGAAATTACTTAATTAAACTGACGTATCTCGGACTGGATGATCAGATAAAATTATTAAGATTGCAACGAAACTTTGAGACTTTGATATATCATTCTTCGGGAGATCCTCCGATAGCATCGGGGTTCGACGAGCAGAGCCAACGAACAAATTAAGGGCAAGTTCAAATTGCACGAGTGCGCCTCTCGTGCGAGTCTCGCTTGAAATCCGGGAATGCCTTGCAAAAAATTGCGCTTTCCGCTTGCGTGAAATTGTATGTTTTGCTGGTCCAACACTCGTTACGGTGGATTGAATAATTTGTGATAATTGTGTACCGAGAAACAGGAACAACATTGTGTTGAGGGCGGACACCCGTTCATGTGGGATAATTTGTTTCGTGTTTCCTTCCAAACTGGAACAATTGGCTTACTCTTGAACTAACTCCAATCGATCGATATTGGGATTGTGGTTTTTCGTTCGCTTGAAAATTCAATAACTCTGAGTTTCGTTGATTTAATAAATCTGAGCGTCGGTGCCGCTGTGGACTCAACACTGGCCTTCAACTCTGCCAATGTGTTTTTCCTTTTTCGAATTTCATATGTATATTATTATCCTGTGGACTCGGCACTTGCCTTCCAATCGAGAGGTCCGGGGCTCGAGACCGCCATGTATGAGTGTAATTTCTTTTTTCGAATTTTTTCTGTACATTTATCCGACACTCCTACGGTGACAGAAAACATTGTGATGCAACCTGCATACATCTGCGAAGAAATTCAAAGGTGTATGTGAATGATCAATCAGCACTGGGCCAGCGTGATTGACTTAGATTTACACACTGTAACTTAGGGTAGGCTCAAGCTTCTGGACGGGGACGTATATAAGCTATGATGATGACTCCCGTCCTTGCGACATGGAGTACAGAATCGTCATATAACAAATAATTGTCACCAGCATCTCAATGCTTTTTTATGAAACATAACTGGCAAACAATTAGGCACCTAATGGTAAGTGGCTACAGTAGCCTGATAATACATGTAGTTGCTGTAAGATTTGCAAATATACGATTTCTGCAAGAACCCAATGTACGTTCTAAGCTTGTGACGTAGGATATCAAGTCATAGTACTCAGTAATTTCACCGCCTGTGTTACCCTTCAAACCAGAACACAGTAATGCGAGCAATAGAAATAGTTAAGATAGAAGACTTTAAAGGGTTAGATGGACCAGATACATGTTTGCCACATCCAGTCGTCCCATATACGGCCTAATTCTGGGCACGAGACTTTCCTCAGCCACCGAGGTATTGGTTTATTTCACCACGATGACCAGACTCAGTGACGTAACATTTCAAGTTTTTTAAAATCCGTCACGGACATACGTTTGCCGCACATGTTGTATAAAAATACCAGGTGGTCTAACTCTTCAAGCGAACACAAAACCGCTTTCGCAACATCAACCTAAGCTAAGGGTCAGCATTCAGACCACGATTGGCATGAGAATGGGGAGCAGCTAACAAAATGCCCTTACACAGTTGTAGCATCACCCGTGTCGCCGCGTGAGACAATTTCTACATTCCGTTTTCGATCCAATTGTCCGTACATGCAAACTGACGCGTCCAAGATTAGACGTGGCCTTTTAAGGCCTATACCACCCTGAGTAATGGCATCATCTGAATTAATTTACTTCGAAATAGTAAAGCAGTAAGTCTTCGTCAGTTGCAATTTTATTTTGTTCTTCCCACCTATAATACTTGAAAGTGAGGATAGGGGTGATCACATAGCGCATATTCACCCTGTTTCCCCAACAATTAAGAAACTGACTGTATTCTTCTTCCTCTAAATCTTCACAGTTCATTTGGAGTTGAGCCTTCTCATACAGCGACGCCAAGCTAAACGATTTTGAGTTACTACAGGTTCAGGATACTCTTTACGTCATTAAGGACATTAGACCACCACGTGGCTAGGATCTTCTTTTTTTTCTGGGTTCTGGAGGAAGTTCAAAGCTTTCTGAATTTGTGTTAGGTAAAAAATTTGGACGATTCAAAATACCTCTTACCTCATCATATTATGCTCGTAATACAATAGTCACGACTTTTTATATTTTCTGGTATTGGCGTAACCTTGAATGAACCCCTGACGTATTCGTTGCGGATTTTGTCTAAGCATGTCATGAGCCGCTCTCAGCATTTCTATCTGCGCTTATCAAATGAAAGCTTATAAGTGAATGAAATGAAGAAAAACACGATTCAATAACATTTTTGAAAAATCATTATTTAATAATCGCAATATGTGAGATACGTAAATATAATTTACAATGCAGGCGTGTACGATCTCGCGATATGCGACTCCTGCCGGTAATCGATATCGGCTGTGAAATATTGTAAGAATAAATTGCAAGCACCGATATCGACAGATAGTGTGATTGTGACCTAAAATAATATAAACTACCGATAAATCTCTGACGTTGAATGATATTATGATATTTAATGAATGTGGTAGGTAAAATTATATTAGAATTTGATGTATTATATAGGTATATGTACAGCCGGCTTCAAAAGTAGATAAGCATTTTTAGCAGATTCATGTCACACCAACTATTTCTTTTGTTTAGTATGGTTACACATTTATTGTATTGTTAATAGTTGGTGTGACATGGTACTAAAATGATTATCTACTTTTGACGCCGACTGTACAATATGTAGGTACAAGATATTATTATTATAAATACGAATGAACCAAGAATATTGTTTTAGCAGTTATCGATACATAGCCGCTTTATCGCGGACACTTGTTTAAGTAAATAAAGAGCCATTTACGAATTTAATTTGCTTTTTCTTATTTGCATACAGCAATCTTTACAGGACTGTACAAGACATACGAAATACACTATTGTTTATTATGTTGCGACATTCTCTACCAGTCGGCCAGTAAAACGTGGAGAAATGATACAAACTAAGCAACAAACAAACAGAAAGACAGAGACAAATAAATAATAAATGAACTAAATAATAATATAAGTGGTACATACAATATCCACATTACTAAACTATTTACTATATCTACCGGTTGCCTAGAAGAGATCTCTTGAAGCGATAAGCTCGCATTTGGATATTTTAATTAAAATTCGTCATGTCTCTAAAATTTTCACAATTTTATGATGTAAAGGTATTGGTCGTAGATTGCTCAGCTGAAGTGGTAGTGGGCGGGACACATAGTGAGAAGAACCGATGGCCGTTGGGACCGAACGGTTCTTGAGTGGCGACCACGATCCGGACGACGCTCGACCAGAGGGCCTATTACCGATCTCATGGTTTTGCAAATGATATCACAGTGCAAAACAAAAAATACGATTTCCGGTCAGATTTTTAATCATTTGTTCATTATATAATGATGACATCATTGAAATTATGCCATAGTGATGATATCATTGGAGACCGGTAATACGAAATGCAGCATTTCATGACTTCTTTTTCTCAAATTTATACCATGTCATACGATGAAAGATCCATAATTGGCCTGCAGGCGGACCGACGATATGGTAAAGGTCGCGGAAAGCCGCTGGATGCGGGCAGCACAGGACCGATCGTTGTGGAGATCCATGGGGGAGGCCTATGCCCAGCAGTGGGCGTTGTGCGGCTGAAATGACGTGATGATGATGATGATGAAAGGTATTGCATACGCGTGCGATTGTCAAAACGCAGCGCATGAACGGCCGTATCCTTTAATTGAACTGAATTAATTGTCATTTATTACCTCCGCAAATTCAAAGCAAATAATATAATACTACAGAAGTATTGCAAACTTGTGCATTTGATATTCATTTTAGCGTTCGTTCTTAGCGTTCAACGCGTTCCTGAGAACTGGTGTCTTGTCTGACGACGGACAATGAAGTGATCTTATAACAATTTTGAACCTGAGGTACAGATCCCAAAAACTATAATTAAATGAATGATAGATAATGTATTGTCGTAAAAATAGTTTTGTGGCAGATTAAAAATATTTCCTTCTACAATTCTATTTAAATCCATTCACTGATTGATCAACAATCATTCAGAAAAAACTTGGTTTTCTTGTTTCAGAACACACCGTTTCAAAATAAAAGTATATTTATTAAATATTGGGGATAAGGTAGAAGGCCCAGTACTCGTCAGGTTTTGAACTTTGCTGACTTTGGAGCTGTGTTACAGTAAACCTTGTAGACTTAATAATGTAAAACTTCGATAGCTTGCTAAAATATTTATTGTAGTTTTCAGAGGTAAAAGTGGTTTTTAGATAAACTAAATAAATAATTAATTGTAATATAAAAAAGTAAAAAGGAGCCAATTGTACCAGTAGTCGGCAAGTTTGTCCTAGTAACCGTCATGTTGACCCAAAAGTCGTCGATTTTTCACGCTACCTTGAACTTTATTGCTATACGTTAAAGATTACATTATAACCATTACGAAAAAAATATATAATTATATTCGTTTTATTTTTCATATAGGTACTTACGTTATAATAAACTAATGTAATCTTATTTGTATTTTATACATATTATAGTCATAAAGAAATCAGATCCCAGACTAATAATTTACTATAAATAAATTTCTTTAAAGGATGTGCGAAAATCAAAGAGTATATTCAATATAAAAGTATTAATAGAAATTTTCTTTTTTAAGTATGTCAAACTGATTATCATTATGATGAATCATATACGGCCTTCCTCCATATTTGTTTTAAAGGCCGGAAAACTGCCACATCCATCGGTTGGAGTATTTGCAGCGGAGCGGGCGCGGGAGGAGGACTCTCAAGCCGCCCCGCTCCGTCGTAGGCGGTTAGGTAGGAAGAGGCGCGCCTTCTAAGGTGCGGACCTACTACCCTAAGCAGCCAGGAAGGATTCAGGTCCAACCAACCCACAACCAGCTGGGAGATATTACATCACCTTCCTGGTTGCCCGTCTGGGGGGTCACAACCGAGTAACCCCTTCCTTGGCAAGTCCCAGCTCGTTTATACCACTGGGCCTGTTCCCAAGGGGTGTGTTCGGGAAATGGCTAGTTCGATCCCGAACATGCCTTCACCGGGGGTAGAGAGGTACCGCAAGGTGGTTTCGCCGGGTATGGGGTTGTTACCCGAGTCCTACGGCATATCCAAAGGACAGCCTTGTCAGCTACAGTCCCTTGTGAATTGTAAAGAGATTCCCTCGCCCTAAAAAAGTGTGTCGCATTAGGATAGAAAGGCCTATTAAGATATAGAGATCAGAGTGATGTTTTTTCCCGGCAAAAATTGCTCAGTGGTTGCCTATGAGAGCAGTGGCCATCCAAAAACAAAATTATTTTGCAAAGAGATGTTATTTTTTACCCATGGGTAAAAAAGCATTCGTTACATATTCAAAAAAACATTCTGTCCAGTAGAATCCACCATCTCGATCCACCAGTTGATAAAGCACGCTGAAGTTCACTAAGATCCAACATTGATCTTGCTGGATCCTATGATACTTACTTCATTTCTTTTTAATGCTCCACTAGTGGATCGAACAGCACACGTCAGATGGCCTCAGAAGGTCCAACTCTAAAAATGAATCGGACTAGCCAAAGGCCAACAATCGTCGACCCAGGACTGGGACCTGGGGTGCAAAGAATCCCCGGGCGGCGAAAACCCCCAATCAAACGACGTTGGCTCTGGCAACGTATAACGCGCGTACACTGCGGACCGAGGAGCAGCTGCTGGAACTACAGGAGGAATTGAGCAGGATTTGTTGGAGTATTGTGGGACTATTCGTAGTTCGATGAGAGGGTGATAACACAATGGTCCTTAAATCTGGCAACCTGCTCTATTTCCGGGAGGGCGAAGACCTATCCCAAGGTGGTGTCGGGTTCATTGTCCATAAGTCTCTCGTGAACAACGAGGTACAGATCGAAAGTGTGTCGAATAGGATGGCATACCTTAAACTCAGAATCACCAAACGGTATTCGCTGAAGGTCATACAAGTCTACGCCCCGACCTCAACCCACCCCGACGAGAAAGTGAAAGCTATATATGAGAACATTTCTCGAGCAATAGGTACATGCTTCCAAGACTCACTACACCGTTGTCATGGGAGACTTCAACGCAAGGCTAGGCAAGCGGGGCGATAATGAGTTGAAAGTGGGGCAATTTTGAGCTGGAATCCGGAAATACCGAGGTCAAATGCTAGCCGATTACATGGACAGAGAGGGACTATGAGGGACTTCTATATCATGAAATCTTTCTTCAAAAAACGGCTGCATCGAAAGTGTACCTGGAAAAGTCCGGATGGCGTGACAAAAAATGAGATTGACTTAATCATGTTGATTAAGACCAGTATATTTAATGACGTCAGTAATCAATTCGTTTAACATGGGGAGCGATCACTGAACGGTAAGAGGCGCATTGAATCTTAACATAAAAGCGGAAAGGTATCGCTCCGTGCCGAAGCCATCCAGATCCAAAACCCCGAGCGCTTGCAACTCGAATTGCAAAATCGCTTTGATTGTCTAGCTAGAGGACTGCACGGACGTGGACAGGATTCTGGAAGCTGTCTTTACGGCGGGTGCAAAGTTTTGCAAACCCAGCCGTACTCAGTAAAGAAGTAACATCTCGGAGCCAAGAGCTAAGCTGATGGAGGAATGGCGTGGTCGAAACCACTCTTGAGAAAATAAATTCATATTATGTTACCAAATAAAGTTGAAATTTACGCCAAAATCGATGCTGGGCGAGTGTCCAGCTGTGGGCTGGTGCTGGATGAGTGTGTCCATCAATGGGGCTGGTGCTGGGAAAGAATTCCAGCAATGGGATGGTGCTGGACAAGATTGTCCAGCAGTGGGATGGTGGACAAAATTCCCAGCAGTGGACTTGTGCTGGGCAAAATTGTTCAGCTGTGGGCTGGTGCTTGGCATGATTCCTAGCAGTGGGATGGTGCTGGACAAGATTATCCAGTAGTGGGCCGATGCTGGGCAAGATTGTTCAGCAGTGGGCTGGTGCTGGGAAATATTGTTTAGTAGTGGGCTGTTGCTGGGCATGATTCCCAACAGTGGGATGGTGCTGGACAAGATTGCCCAGCAGTGGACTTATGCTGGGCAAGATTGTTCAGCTGTGGGCTGGTGCTGGGCATGATTCTCAACACTGGGATGGCGCTGGACAAGATTGTCCAGAAGTGGGCTGGTGCTGGGTAAGATTGTTCAGCAGTGGGTTGGTGCTGGGAAAGATTGTCCAGCAGTGGACTATTGCGTTCTGTAACACGGGCCTTAATGTCTGACTCGTGAGATACGCTGATTTAATACGAAACGTATTAAAGAGGCCATCGAGCAGAACAAAGGCTCCAAAGTGTTCGCAAGAGATCTGTCACCCGGTCAGAGTCTGCTGAAGACAGAGGACAGCAGAGTCATTACACCCCGACCTGAACTTATGGTCGAGATCGAACGCTTCTATGGACAGCTTTACGCATCATCACAGGCACCTGTTATTCTGGCCACAGATCCTAGAGCCGAATTGACTCGGCACTACACCGAAGACATCCCGAACGTCAGCCTGTACGGGATTAGTGTAGCTCTCAAACAGCCTAAAAACAACAAGGCGCCGCGTGATGATAGAGTTACAGCCTAACTCTTAAAGTGGATGGACTATCAGCCCGGAAAGCGCTGCAGCGGCTATTCAACTCCGTCATACTCGAGGGCAAAACGCCTAAGGCATGGCATAGGGGCATGGTGGCACTGTTCTTCATAAAGGGCGACAGGGCCCAGTTGAAGAACCATAGACCCATCACGCTCCTGAGTCATGTTTAAAATCTGTTCTCGAGGGTCATTACAAATCATCTCGCAAGTAGGTTCGACGACTTCCAGGCTCCCGATAAAGCCGGATTCCGAAATGGCTATAGTACCATATGTTAAAACTTATGACATTAATAAGGACACTGGCAGTTTTATACTTGTTTACTTTTCTAATATGAATTTTGAATCTGACATGTATTTCATACTTCTACTCTAATTTTGATAGCTCGTTTATATTTATCCAATGAGACTCTTCCTCAAATATAATTTTCAACAAATAATCTGCGTTTTTCACTGCTCCATAGACCACATCTATTCGCTGCGGCAGGTTATACAGAAGACCGAGGAGTATCTGCCACTATGTTTGGCTAAGAACTAAGGGCAATGGAGAGGGCTATGCTCGGGGTTTCTCTACGTAATCACATCACAAATGATGAAATCCGTAGAAGAACTAGAGTTACCGACATAGCCCAAAGAATTGCAAACCTTAAGTGGCAGTGGGCAGGACACATTGCTCGTAGAACTGACGGCCGTTGGGCCGAAAGGTCCTCGAGTGGCGGCCGCATACCGGGAGACGATCTGGTGAAGGTCGCGGGAAGCCGCTGGATGCGGGAGGTGCAGGACCAATCGGTATGGAGATCATTGGAAGAGGCCTATGTCCAACAGTGGGCGTCTCGTGGCTGAAATGATGACGATGATGAAGCAAACTGCCTATCTCACGAGTCGTTGAAAAGTTCAATACCTGCTCGACTAATGTGCATAGAACAGTTAATTATTTTTGTAAAAGTAGGTCCCATTAAAACGTAGTCTATAAATGTTACTGAACCATATAAAAATGTAATCATAATAATGAAACTATTATACTGATATAACTATAACTAATATTAAAATTCAAGAAATTATTTGAATTTAAAAAAAACTGTACATATAGAGATACCTACTTTTTATCCAATAATAAAACAAATTGATTCAAACGAATATCGTACATAATTCAAGGTAATAAGAGCTCTATGATGGGCTCAGGTACAATTGTAACGAACGTCCCCATATCCGTCGTTATCTAAGTATAAGATTTTTATAATGTCAAAGGAAAATTAAACTTAATACCGAGAAATAAGGTAACAATGACGGGTTAAGGTACTTTTGTTAATGCTCGCCCCAGTATCCGTCAGAACTACATAAATTTTGACGAGTATTGGGCAAAACAGGCATAAGCGAGTACCAATGAATGTCACATGCAATAAAAAAATAAATTCTCAAGATTTAGCACTAATTAATAGGTATAGTGTTAGAAAATGTATTATACTATTATTAAAAAACAAATACACTTACCGTATAAATATCTGAAGCGGTATATTATGTAAAAAATAGGAGCCGGTTGTTGATCAGTTTAGTTGCCAAACTATACCTATTACAGATTTTTTTCTGAGTGCACACTTTTAGCACCTCGAATTTTTGACACAATTACAATTTTAATGCAGTGTCGCAAATATAGTAAAACATTATAGTACTGTGATTGTATTTCAATCACAATTCTATCATTTACGGTTGGTAGAAATATTATAAGCCCCTTTTAAAGTGAAGGTATAGGTACCTGACGAGTATTGGGACACTGACGAGTATACCAGCGTTTACCTTACCTTAATTTTCTGTTGCTGTCAGAAGTTCCTTTCAGCGTAAAGCCAAAAGATTAATCAACAAAAGAAATGCTTTCAAATTCTTTAAGGACCACAAAGTAAAGTACAGTCGCGATCAAAATGTGTGGTAAGTATTGTAAGTGCACATAATTGTATGCACAAAAAAACTCGCCAGACTCCATCGTTCAAAGAAAAGATTATTATTTCGAGTTACATAATGCACATTGCAGATGATTTGATAGAATTGTTAACATTTATAGAACATTTGATTAACAGAGCTTAAGAGGGAGAAAACCAAGGCCGATATGTCATAAGCGCGCCTAGTGAAGTCGGGAAAATGTCCTAATGTTTTGTCTTCATGTCAAGATGGTTAAGCAATATGAGAAGACCGTGTATATAATACGAACTATAATAAGACTATAATACGTAATATAATAAGAGAACTGACAAATCTACATTTGTTATGGAAGTTGAGCTCAAATTTTTGCCTTGAGGTCAGCTTCCAATTGACGACTCTGTAACAATACAGGGAGAAAAAAATAGCCCTTGCTGGTTTTCTTGCTGGTTCTTTCCAGTACAAGGTCTCCCGCCGTAGACTTGTGAACCATTGGCGTAGCTTCCTTGACTTTCAAAAGAGATTGTAAAATCCAAGTTGAATAAAATATTTTGATTTTGATTTTTGATTTTGACGATATATTGATTAATGAAAGACTACAAAATACTTTCTCGTGTGATTAAAAGTTTTATCAGTTATGACGATATTATTTCAAACATTTTTAAGGCATGTTTAAATTTAGACACTATTAAAACATAATGTTGTTTCATTGGTTTTAAAAGGATAGACAGAGATAGCATCATATTACAACAGTGGCTAGTTATAGATAGCGTTTAAGAACTTTTGGTAGTAGCACCGCAAAATATTCAAAAGAGACAGTACCTATAACGTTTCACTAATGCAGGGGTTCCCAACCTTTTACCCTATGTGTCTCAGCTAAAATACTACGCCGCGCTAGAAGCCGAAAAGAGAGTCAAGTAAACATTGATTTACTACCAAACGTTTGGTAGTAAATCAATACAAGTAAACGATAAAAATATTGGCGTGTTTAGTTTTATTCAAAAGATGGTTGCAACGTGTCGGTGACTTCGCATAGGAGGCACCGTCCGCGTCGCGCGAGTTACAAACAGTTTTAATAAATATTCTTTATTCAGTTTAATTCTGGAGCAGCTCTCTGCGCCCCTCCTTGGTTCACTTTATGCCCCCCAAGTAGGGCGCGCCTCACTGGTTGGGAAACCCTGCACTAATACATTGAGTGACGTTTGATTATATTTGCGTAAAAGAGACAAACACTAGGTGTATTCTATTTTCGTACTGCTTTATTTTCATTATCCTTTTTAGATCGGTTTTCTATGTAGTAGTGGAAGATTATATGAATGAAAACTGTGTAAGTATATAAATGTGCTATCGCTGTCTCCGGAAAACCTTTTTTGATTGAAGTGTAGGTATTTGACATAATATATACAATTAAATATCATTGTTCACAATTTGATTCTGTAGACTTCATCAAAAGTCCTGAATTCTTTTGCATATGGGTTCGAAGATTTTGACGTCAACGGCAGAGATTTTGAATTTTTTAATTGACAGCGCACGATAAAACTTACACTATCGATTGGGTACAAAAAAACAAACAAAAAATGCTATTGTCACTCAATTCCTAAAGCATCAGGTTACAGTTATTTGCAATAAAATATAAAAAAATAGAAAATCGATATTTCTTGCAGATATATTTTTGTTTGTATAATGGTCCCCACTCGATGTGTCTAGGCTTTGTCGTGCGCTGCTATTAAAAAAAACCAAAATGGCTACAGGGTACTAAGTTAGGCTTCGAACAAAAACCTTCGAACGCCTTTGAAAGAAACACGAAATAAACAGATTATGAAACCCTTCAACAGTTTTATAAGTCAAGTGTTCATGCATCCAATTAAGCGCGTCTCAAACTCTCAACAAGCCAGGCGGGCGAGGTGAGTGACGCAGAAATTAAAAATTAAACAAACCGCGATACAGATTTCGAGCGCGTAAAGACCCCTCATTGATTCCTGGCTTAAAGGGTTAAACGTTGACTTGTAATTACTTTTTGATACGAGACTTGGTAATGTTTGGTTGTCAGCACTTTCTCCCGTCCGCGAAATTCCAGAACGGACACGTTTGTCGCTCGGAGGGTACAGACGGGCGGTTAAAACAGCTTGATTGAATAATTAATATTTTTTGTTTTTTTTTAATTAACATTTAAGTTGGCACATTTTAGCTACCTATATGACATGCAACTAAGTTTTGCAATTCCACAACTCCTACAAAGACTTCAATGTAAACTCTCAATTCGTGACGTAAATTATATACGTGACATAATAATAAATTTTGACCTTTATATCGTTCGTAATAGTGACGGTAGTGCAAATGTAAAGCTTGACGTGACGCTTACTGTACTACCGCAGACGACTCTGGTATGAATAAATCACAAGGATCTTATTGCTGAAATATTCTTTTTAATCATTACCAAAGCCAAGAGCTTCTCTGTTGTTCATAAAACAGCTGTACAATATTTCATTGCAACTATCATTGAATGTTTAAAAAAAACTTGAAATAGTAACTATAATAATTTATTTTCGACGCACAAACATTATGTCAACATTTAAAATTTATTAAAAATCAATTATAATCACCACCTGGCCACCAGACAATTTCACAACACACCCGACGGATTAAATAGCGCGCAAAATTTATTGCTAGCGAAAAAATTGCGCTCACCTTTTTCGGTAATTTAAAAAAATACAAGTTTAATTGTCAACACTGGCTCCTCTAAATGGCAACACCGCCAAATTTATTGCGGTGGCAAAATTAAAAAGTAAATTGTTGAGACCACCGTTTCCGTCTGCTCACTGGAAGCCTGTCGATGGTGATGGCTCAATCAACATACAGTTAATAGGCGAGACACAAAATCCATTAAATTGCGCGCTTTAAAGGGTAAAAAAGGCCCCGAAACGTTTTGAAAAAATCTCACTTTGCACAATAAATGAGAAATAAATTGACGATCGCTATCTGTAATTGAACGGGTTAAGTCCGCTTAACGGTGCCGAGGATGTTATTTTTTGGACGAAAACCTCGCCTGAACTCTTTACGTAATGATTCGGTTCAGTTTAAATGTTTACCGAAGCCAGCAATTCAGGTTATTTAGCAAATTTGCAGCTTTTTATAATTATGACGTAGGATTATCTTTAAAATATGAAATAAATTGAAAACCAAATGAAAGAAAAACAAAATCACAAGAAAAGAAAAACACTTCTGGCAGAAATAGAAATTGGGTGGCCCAACTGGTCAAGACGTCAACATGATGTTATGTTGACGACACTGTTTGGTTTAGGTAAGAACACTTTTTTATAAAACATTTGTTTTTTCTTAGAATTATCAACATCAAGTTAAATAGGTAATTGTATTATTGTTTTTCTACATCTTGCAACAAGCTTTTATATTATTATCATAATAAATTGTGGCATATGGCAAATTAAACTTTATTTCCCTCTTTCTAGAGCATTTATAAAAGTTTCTTTTTAGAATGTTTTTTTTTTACAATTTCATCGACTCGTATTGAATCGTGATTATTTTCAATGTTTATTTTGAGGAAGCGTCAGAGTTAAGTACAGCAGAAAGTAATTAAATAAGTATAGGTATGATATAAGTTCAGACACATCTTACAGACAAAAATATATTGGATTTATAAGTACACGCTTGGATATACGAGTATTGTAGAAATTTCTATCAAAATACCGCCTATGAGAATCAGGCAGTATTTCAAAAGAATTTAAAGTGCCACCTCATTCTGGCCAATCGAAACAATGATGATTATAAATATTTCAATGTTTACGATCATCATTAATTAGGGTTAAAGATAGGGTTAGCCTATTATCTTAATCATGATCACCAAGAAAATTCAGTGCCGACTTCTTCAACTGTCATCAGCATACAATGAAAAAAGACTGCACGAGATATACTGCTATGGATTTCAAAACAAAACTGGGTGTTACAGATCTATTGAGCGATGCGTAGTACAGAGACTTTGTTACAGTTTTCACGGTAGCGCACAGCGGATGAAAAATTTCACGCACTTAAAACACCAAGCAGTGGTATATTGCCGCAAGCCACAGATCGTTTGTTGTCATAACAAGTTAATTTGAACAGAAAACTGTCCAAAGTGCTCATTTGGAAAGTCCGAATGTCAGTGCAAAAAAAATTAACGAATTTTGATAAAACTCTGTTTGTAAGCTAAAGATCGAGATTAACATGTCATGCTATTTTATTTTTCTTCCCGTCGAGATTTGCACAAATTAGATGAACCCACGGGACTTTTACGCGGTAATTTTATGGGTGTCATTTTTGTGTAATTCAATATTTTTTTCATACAACTAATTTGGCAAACAAGGATACTGCCCACCTGATGGTAAGTGGTAACAGTCACCTATAGTACATAATATGGTTCTTATGAGGTTCGCAGCAAATCTACAACCCCCACAACAACCACATGTACGTTGCCCACTTGTGACATTAGATATAAACTCACGGTATGCAATAATTTCACTGCCAGCAAACAAAGCAAGCACTGGCTGCTTTACGGTAGAAATAGGTAAGACGGAGGTACACAAGCAGGCGACCCTGGTACAAAGTCTCCCTCCGGTACATCTATTACAAATGATTTCAATTCTACTTAAATGTCATGAATTTTTGTATTTAAAGGATATTTAATTTGAATGAAAAGTTCATTTCACTGAAAAAAGTCATTTTAGAGAAAACCTTGAGAAGATGAAATGACTACAAGGTGATTAAAAAGGCAAAAAAAAACTATACGCTAAATAATATTTTTAGGAGGCATTTTTATTGACTTGG
This sequence comes from Schoenobius gigantellus, assembly GCA_963935595.1. Taxonomy (NCBI): domain Eukaryota; kingdom Metazoa; phylum Arthropoda; class Insecta; order Lepidoptera; family Crambidae; genus Schoenobius; species Schoenobius gigantellus. Next base: position 2,962,449 of record OZ012555.1, on the reverse strand, counting down.
CTACGTCCTAGTATTTTTAAATGATGTAAACTAATGTCTGGAGAATACTTATGCAACAAACACGATATTTTCATAATCAATTGCTACAAAATATTCATTATTGAATAACTTTATTGGTGATAGCAATGATATTATTCAGATTTTATTTATATTTCGTACTGCTTTAATAGAGATTTAAGTTTGCATCCAAACGCTGTGAAATGGTAGCACACCAAAATTATTTGTAAAGATACTAGAAACACGTATTGTCTGACCAAGTTGTTATGACCAAAAAACAAAACGCTTATTAGGAATTCAAGTCGAAACTCAAAAATGGACCGTTACCGTTTAGGGGTCAACGTCCAATTGTATTATATGCACCACTTACATGATATATTGTTGCTCGGAACCACACAAAACTGACCTCTTTGTTGACGCAAAAAAATACATGAAAATCTTCGCCCGAACACTCGTGTCTCGGGCCAGCCAAATATGGTCCCGAATTCGCGTATGCAAATTTTTAAAAACAATCATTCCTCGAGCCGGTTAATGTTTCTGTCATAATCGATTATAATGATGTACGAGCGAGATATCGATTGCAACGATTGTGTGCAAGCGATCTTGTAATGAAACTGTTACTGACATATTTTCGTGAGCGAACACCGCTTAAAACGCTATACCTTATTTGAATAACATTCGCGTGTGGTTAGAGTGGCTTTGGATTAATGTTTTAATTGTTCATTTAGTGGTCATTCATACGTCATACTTGTATGATGTTTGGTACTTTCTACTCAAAGGTATATTATATTAGCTTTATTAATACTAACTAAAATTAGAACAAATTGTCTATGTTCCTATGTAAGAAATTTTATCATAATAATATTAGACATCCGATCAGAGCAGCTATGATATTAATAAAAAACTAAAGTTCCGTATAGCTAATAATTTTTAAATTAGTTCAAATTCTATCGCTATTATAGTTTTAAGGCCAATACTCATTATAAGTAGTAAGGGTCAATTTTTAAATCGTCAGAAAACTTTTAACTGTACAATACTACTAAGTAGATTTAGGTTTGATATAATAGGTATAAGTTTGACAGATCTTCCATAAAAAAGTTAAACTATCATAATATTTCCTCAATTAAAAGTTTTCTGACTATAAATAAATCAACCGTAGATAAACTTGTATAATTGGTAAATGTACGGTATAAATGAAATTAATTCTATTTTATGTTATGTGACTTATTAATAAAACTGACAGAAATAATTGACAAAAGTAATTTTTAAAAGAGCAGATTTATCGTTTAATAGAATATTAATTATTGTTTCGAAATAAGTTCGGTCCCCCTGGAAGGCAAAATAAGGGCCCATGCAGTGTTTTTGGATAAGAAAATTCATTAATCAACTTCTCACAATCGCCCTAGGGATGCGGCGGCGCGCGCGCAATCAAAGATTAAATATGGACAGAGAAGATTCGTTCAATCTAAAAGAAAATATTATTTTCTTATCAGTTAAGTGATGTCTACCTATCCTGTTTAATCATTTTTTATACAACTAAATTGGCAAATAAGCATACTGCTTACCTGATGGTAAGTGATAACATTCACCTATAGTACATGTGACTACTGTGAGATTCACAGCTAATCTGCAGCTCGTTCAGACTTAGAAAAGCCTAAGACTGAAAGAGGCCTCATGAGTATATTTCTGAATTAAGCAATTAAAAGTAAATGCTTTTGCTCAACTTTATATGCCATTTTTAGTGTTGCAGTATATTGTCTATTGATTTAAGTCGAACGTTCTCGAAGACATGCTTGTAGATTTTATTTTATTCAAAATAAAAAAAAATAAAAGGAGATAAAACATTTTTTTCAAAGGCTTCGTTAGGCAAACTTGTTTGTAGTCAACCATAGCTGTGTCTTACATAGCTTTTTATTGGATTTCACCAAGTTGTGACAGTTCATGAATTTACACAAATTACACAACTACTAAGTGTGAGTATTTGACAAAAACAACTATGATAAATTAAATTAATATTTTTTTCATTTCTCTGAGGTCGTCTGTATTCGGATGTGTGTTCAATATATTTTTTAACAGAAACAACGATATTTTACAACATATGCGCTGTTATAGGCAAATGATAATACAATTTCCGACAAATATTCTATTTTTCCGATCCATAAAATTTAACCAGCTGTAAGATAATTGGTATTTTGGTATGCGTAAAGAAGTTCTGTATTTTATTCTGTGACCATACAGGCGTTTCATGGAAACAGTTCGGTCACACTCGAAATTTTAATAAGCGAAAGTTAATTTATAGGCGTTTTCCGAAAATTGACTTTTAATTACTGTTAATTAGTAATTGTGACATTGTAAATTGATTGGTGCATTGTGTCACGCCGCAATAATATATGATTCGATTGTAACATTGATTTATTTTAACACTCCATTGTAAAGTGTTAAAACACATAAATCAGTTGCCTAAAGACATGCCCATTTACAATAAAAGGTCAATATAAATTAGGAACAAAAAATAGGTTTGTTTTTAGCGATATCACAAGTTTACCTGCTCAAAAAGGTTATATGTGCAATATATTTATTGTGTTAGCGCCTAATTTGTCAGCAATGTCTTATTGGAATGTAACTCGTTTATTTCTTCCTGACGTTATTTCCACGTTCGTATCTAAAATTTAGTAATTCAATACCGATAAAAAATATGCATGTTTTTATTGATAACATTGGAATTACTGAAAATTTTAATATTAATAATGTTACCGTGGATTTATATTAAATACTTATACACTGTAAGTGGATAAACTTATGTCAGCGTCGTAACAGGGTTTGTTTTTTGGGTTCCTGTGCGTACGACTCTTCGTGCTTATAGTTGACTAGCTTCGTGAGGGGCAAGCAGCACGTACTGAACTACCAGGGTACTTAATTATGTTCGTCCCATGATGTGTTGAATAATAATCTTCTAATTTACTTTTTGAACAAGTTGTCTTTGAAGAACATAACTTGTCCCTATCTGTACCAGGGTCATATGCTTGGGTACCTCCGTCTTAGGGCTCTTACCACAGATTTAGAGTAGGCTAGATACCACCTGTTGCCCGGCGCAGCGTGCCCAAGGCGTGCCCCGAGTTTGAGCAATGCTCAAACTGACCGCGCTTCTACTTTAGTTCGTTTGGTTGAAAACGTAAAAATGCCAAATTGCGCAATTGTAAACTGTAAAAACTCTTCAAAAGTAGTAAATCGTGTCAATAGAGATGTATCCTATCATCTGTAAGTAATTTGTTTCACAAATAGTTGTTATTCATTTTAAAATCAATTATTTATGATTTGTTGTGATATTCGCGTGATACTACTGCGATAAATTCGTATTTGGGAATGTTGATATATTTATTTTACATTGCGGGTTTGGCTTTGAAAGACCACCATCGGGTGTTCTGGCCGTACGCAATGAATTTTAAACGACAGAATCACTTCACAGTAAACAAGTTTCGTGGTACAAGGACTTTTATCATTCGTCTGTAAAATTTTGCGACTAGTGATGTAGAATGGTTACTTTCAAATCGATTTTAGCAATCGAACCATCAAACAAAGAGAATGCATTTTCGAATTAAGTATAGATAGGGCATGATTGTTTTCCGTTTTCCAAGCGATCCCATTATTAAATCAAAATTCAATATGTAATTAAATAAAAAGTATATATTGTAAGCAGCAGTAAGCAACAGTTAGTCTATAGGTCGAAACCCGCAACATATTAGGCATGTGGCGCAAGAGCGTAGCTCAGATTTTGTTAGATTGGCAGGTGTTTATTAATGTTACTAATATTATAAAGTATGTATGTTTGTAAATATGGATGTTTGTTACTCTTTCATGCAAAAACTACTGAATGGATTGGAATGAAATTTGGTAGGTAGTTGGATTACAACATGGATTAACATATAGACTATTTTTTAGCGGAAAAGTCAGTTGTTCCCGCGGGAAAGACGACATACAGTTTTTTCTTTGAACTTTTAAGGCGAAACGTAGTACGCGGGCACAGCTAGTTGGCTATAAGTACGTTATTCTTACTTTACGGTTTGCGAGCATTCTGCATCTTGTGCCCGTACCTCGCTACGTTGTGTGTGGCGTATGTGGCGTCACAGCGCCAGGCCGTAGGTGCAACTTTATATAGACGGACAGCTTTACTGAGACTCACCGGCTGTCTTACTCTCCACGCCGAAACACAACAGCGCAAGCGCTGCTGCTTCACGGCAGGATTAGCGAGCAAGATGGTGATAGCAAGCCGTGCGGACCTCATGTGTCTGTCAATTGATAAATCGATTCTCTGATCTGGTGGTAAGGTATGTTAAAAAATTTACTAATCTATCAACTATGATTTTTTTACAGTTTTTATTTCTTTATAATTTTTGTCGACTTATCGTATCGACGGAAAAAGAAAGAAAATCTATTATACCTATAATATACCCACAGATATCGAGTCGATATCTGTGTACGTACCCTACAGTCATATTTTATATGACCTGAAAACAGTCTTAAAACGAACTGATATTCTTATAAAAAGTCCAAATGATAATTATGAATTTACTTGGTAGAAAGGCGAGTGTGCGAGTCGAAGAGCGGAGCACGCGACGCGCGTCGTCTCTCGTCGATATCTGGAGCGAGCGCGCACGTCGCGCGACTCTCGCGTTGCGATTGAAACGATTCTTTTTATGTGTGTACATCACTAAATGACTCGCATGACGTCATAGTGAGTGGGGATATGGAGGCACGCTCGGTTCTCATACTATTTAATGAACAAGTGGTATCTAGCCTACTCTAAATCTGTGGCTCTTACAGATTAGCGAGACTGCGCCGACCGCTGTCGCGCGACCACCCGCGACTGCCTCCGGCTGTCGCGCGACCGCCGGCGACTGCTCGCGACCGGCAACGGTATCAGTACAGTGGTTCGGTTTCTAATGAATGTAGTATGGAAGCTAAGGTTTCAAAAATGGATTTTGAGGAAGAAGTACTTCTTTTGGAATCACTTAATTTTCTTTTCGCATAAATGAACAACTTTTACATCGATTTATTAATTGCTCGATTTATTAATAATTTTTTGAATGCAGTAACATATTTATTAATTCGCCAATCGACGCTATAGATATTCTAAAGTAATAAAAAAAAATCTCGTCTCCTTGTAAAAGGGGTATATACCTAAAGTAAAAAAATACTGTTTATGGCGGTCGCGGGCGGTCGTGGGCGGTCTCGCGACAGCGATCGGCGACTGCGCGCGACTGTTAGCGACAGCTGTCGCCGCAAAGTGTCGCTAATCTGTAAGAGCTATTACCTATTTCTGTCGCAAAGCAGTGCTTGCATTGCTGTGTTCCGGTATGCATGATATGGCAGTGAAATTATTGGTTACCTTGACTTTACATCCAGTCACAAATTGGCAACGTACTGTGGTTTCTGTGGGGGTTGCAGTTTTGCTGCGAATCTCATAGGAGCCACATGTATTATAGGTGATTGTTACCACTTACCATCAGGTGGGCAGTTTGCATGTTTGCCAACTTTGTTGTATAAAAAAATGAACTTCTAAGAAAACGCGTTAATAACTAAACTCGCGATAAAACTGAATTTCGCACAGGCGAAGTCGCGGGCAGCGGCTAGTAACAGCTATACGCGTTTTAACTACCTCCCTCAAAAGAATCATTAACGATGTTCAGTTTACAAGCGATCTTTCTTAACCATTCTAATTTCTTCGTCAAAAGGCGACGCACTAAGAAATAGATTGAATTCCATTATGCTTATAAAATTAATGTTCGCGTAAGTGTAATACTCGGAACGTACCCGAGCGGTCTTTAGAGACCGTTTATGTCAATTCTTATTGATTCTACACGGAGTAGCTTTAACTGTGCGCTTAACTGTACTTTTATAGGCGACTGGTTGATATACGTCGAGGGTAATTTACGGCTTTTTCGAAGGAAACCCGGGAAAAGATCAACGGCTCCATTTTAATGTACGGGAAATGAGCTGGGAAATCTACTGTTAATAAATTACCACGGAGACACGGCTACTTGATTGTATAATTATTGTAAAGTAAACGAATGTCGAAAATAAAATAAAATGCAATGCAAGCAGTAGTGCTTGCATTGCTGTGTTCCGGGTTGATGGGTAAGATGGCAGTGAAATTACTGGGTACCGTGACTTTACATGTTATGTCACAAGTTGGCAACGTACACTGTGGTTCTATGGGGATTGCAGATTTGCTGTGAATCTCACAAGAGCCACATCTCTTATATATAAGTGACTGTTACCACTTACCATCAGGTGGGCAGTTTGCTTGTTTACCAACAGTTGTATGAAAAACATAAAAAAGCTAGCCAGTATGCTTGTATATTAAAATGTATTAGCTACAAAAAAAAAACGTTTGGTTTAACACTTACAAAGTTATTGTTCTTAAAGTGTTTATTATATTTAATCTTTGATACATTTCACGCTTTGATGCTAACAAAGACGTCATTATAATATGCACGTATAGTTTAATTCATATATTCATAAGGTCCACAAACATGATTTTAAATTCAATAAAATTGCCAACCGTTAAAATCTTGTGTACCTATAAATCGTTTGGCCATTCGAAACTCATACGCATTAGCGTGCAATTACAATATTTAAAATACAATGTTGCTACACCTCGAGCGTTTAACAGTGGCATCATTGGTGTAACATTCGCAACAAAAAGGTTTAATTTAATTAGCTTTATTAATTAAATGCTCTGGGGCCTGCTTGACCGACACATGTCGAAACTCAAAGTTCAATTCGACATTCGAATTTCGTTCACGTAATGGCTTGTCAAACAATAGACGATCTTGGCAACGTTACGATCTTGTTTCTGAAAGCTAACATGTGTTTGACCAGCCGAAGTTTGACCACCTTTCCCCTTTGCCGCTGCGAGGAAGGAGGTCAGGGAAGGGAGGTCCACGCGCGCTCGTAAAACTTGTAACTCGTCAACAAGCGAGAACGGCATTAAGCAAAGTTTGTTAAAGCGCGTTCTTTGTTTAAATGTTTTCGGTTGCAGACGGGCGTTTTTAGAGTTGGCTTGTGCGACTATCGGATTTTTTGGTACACAACAAATCTTTTTTTTAAATGACAGTGACTTTTGAACGGAATACTATGAGTGTATTACCCTCAAAGACATATCTAATAATCCTCCTAACCGATAATCGGTCACCGTGGCAAATTATGGCAGAGACTACTTTTCTTAATTTTCATCATGTAAATCTTTGAAAATATTGGACACGCAATTTGTCACATAATCAAAAACTAACAACGATATATTTATTTGAAATGTCGCATTACGTCATATTTTTGTACTTTTTGTAGCACACTGTGACGTAGCGAGCCTTTATCTCAGTGGTTATTATTTTCTAGTTTCGAGAAAGTAAAAAATATACAATGTTTGTGATATTTTTTCATTGTCGAAATAGATTTTATCTGTTCATACCACACGCCACCGTCCGTTTAAAATTAAATTTCGCCGTGTTAGTTCCAACCGCCCGTCTGCATCGGCCCAAAACTCCACCCGCGGCGTCACTGAGGCTGTGTGAAAAACCAACAATGCCAACATAACGGCCAAAAGCGGGCGGGTGGCTCGGTAAATTTGCCGATACGCAATTCGAGCTCCACAAACATGTGCCCGCGCCGAGATGAATTTGTTGCCGAGAGAAATCGTCGAAGACACACATACGGATATACCATCATTCCCTTTGCTTTTTCGGAGACTCAATACAACAAAGTTGGCGAACGACCGGCTTACACTTGATTCTGGTAGGCCACTTTAGTACATTGTTAATGTGCTTCTTATAAGATTCACAAATTCAAACGCTACAGCATCACAACTGTTCACCACTGCTAACTTATAACACACTAGCTTTCTTCTCGCGACTTCGACCGCGTTATTTTTTTTCCGTAGGAAAATTGCCAACCAACTTTCATCAAAATCGGTTCAGTAATTTCGATGCCTATTCAATACAAACAAACAAACACACAAACAAACAAACAATCAAATCTTTCCTCTTTATAATATTAGTATAGAAAAATTGACCATATTATAACCGATATGCGGCCATGGCCGATCTCATGAGACAAGCGATCTGCGCGGAGGTATTATAATGTACAAGTGTCTAAAGAATTAAGTGCGTACAAGTGCACTGTTCCTTGACTCGCCCCGACAATGTTAAATCAAGAAGTGCGGTGGAGTCAAGAAGTACGGTGGGCCAGACTCCTCAACAATTGAGGAACTGGCTCCTTGCTCTGATTGTTTGAATACAACAATGTTAAAACGTTGTTATTATAGTGATCGCTAGCCAAATGGGCTCAGTAACCTTACCAGTAACGAAACCCAGCAGAAAACTTCTGTCCCCGTGTGGAACCGAACCCCAGACCTCCAATTCAATACCGGCCATGGAGGTGGATCAAGATATTTGGTCATCATAGAACTGATCACGGCCAATTGTTTAAGTAGGTATAGCAATAGTTATTTGAGCGTACTGACTACGCTGCCAGCTGCCTTAGAATGAACTTATGCATGCGTTAGTGTAATTTATCTTTAAAACGCGTGATTAAATAAGTTTTAATCATGTTTTAATCAAGAGTTACGATCAAATATACTTGGAATATCACATATACCTACTTACTTATTTAACAAACTAGCTAGGTAAATGAAATGTCTCATGAAGTGTCTCATAACTCCCCATAAAAATTATAATAATAAATATATTTAACTGGTAAGAAAGGGTCAACCCTAATAACTTGTCATATCAATCAAAATTTATGAAAATTCAATTTTAGAAAAGTTTTACGTTGGCACTTTTGGTAGTTTAAATAAAATTAAATATTATAATTTTTATGAGGAGATGTGAGACACGCTGTATACATAATACGTTATATTATTTATATGTATAAATATTTTAATTTTAATGATTAATTATTGAGACAATGGAGAGAGCAATGCTTGGGGTCTCCCTGCGTGATCGGATCCGAAATGAGGAGATCCGCAGGAGAACTAAAGCAACCGACATTGCTCGAAGGATTGCTCAGCTGAAGTGGCAGTGGGCGGGACACATAGCGAGAAGAACCGATGGCCGCTGGGGCCTAACGGTTCTCGAATGGCGACCACGATGCGGACGACGCTCAGTGGGTAGGCCCCCGACCAGGTGGACCGACGATCTGGTAAAGGTCGCGGGAAGACGCTGGATGCGGGCAGCACAGGACCGATCGTTGTGGAGTTCCATGGGGGAGGCCTATGCCCAGCAGTGGGCGTCGTGCGGCTGAGATGATGATGATGATGATGATGATTAATTATTTATTTATTTCATACATAATTTAAAAAAACTAAGAATTATAAATAATTACACTAAAATTATTTCGATGAAATAAATCGACTGAAAGTTCTTCTTAAATAATATCGATTATTATTTTAAATCGAATCAGTAAACGTGTGAGGGCGTCACTAATTTCAAAATATCTCAAACTGTTAAAAAGAAAATAAACGAGTGGACAGAGTATAAGTGCATATTTACAGTTTTCATGTGCTATAAGACCTTGCTTCTTGCCAAACTTCATATTTCTATGTGAACGGGAAGTCCCCTATATGTTTTGATTCTCTTATTATTTGCGAAAATATGCAACATAAATAAACGGTTATATTCTTCGATCCCAGTGACATACAAGTTTGAGTTTTTCACAGCTTAAAGAGTACCGTAGATCCAAGTATTTCATATTTCGAACGCGTTCCCGGAAGAAGCCGATCTTGACTGACAGATGGACAGACAGATTGACAGACGGACTACAAAGTGATCTTATTAGAGTGCAGTTTCTTCCTTTTAGGGTACAGAATCCTAAAAACGTCCCTTTTGCATCTTATATGAAAATTACTGTAGCACCAGTGACTAAGGAGGTAAGAAGTAACAGGTTAGCGTGGTATGGACATGACGAGAAGAAATGAGAGTTATAATCCCAGAAGAGTTATGGGTATAAATATGGAGGAACATAAACGTAGAGAAAGAACTAAGAAAGTACGGAGGGATTGCGTGAAGAAAGATATGCGTGCAAAAAATGTCAGTGTTGGGATGTTGTATGATAATGATAAATGGAAGAAGAAGATATGTTGCGCTTACCCCACATTAAGAGTGGGTTAAGAACAGGGTGATGATGATTCTAATTACACATATATTTGAGAGCATCAGAAAAATTGTGAGCCACGTGCTCATAATTTTGGTCTAGTATGATCTCAGTCTTCTTCTAAATCTTATTCTTCCTCTTCGTATGTTATTGTCAGAGTAGTCGTAATCAGACATGTTGCTTACAGGCACGCAACACTACAGCCCTTCATTTGTCACGAACATATGCTTGGCGGGTATTTACAATGGCGGCACGTTGGTAAGGGTTTTGATCAGGTCGGTCCAGCGCAGAGCAGACCGTCCTCGAGACCAGACCCCATTCACTCTGCCTTGCATCACAAGGTGTTCAGTGGCTGAAATGAAATGCACGACGCGTCACATGACCCAAGTAGCGTAGGATTCTAGTGTTCGCTATAGTATCTAAGCGGATTTTTATATTTTTTTATTGCAACTAAGTTGGCAAACAAGCTTACTGCCCACCTGATGGCAAGTGGTATCAGTCACCTATAAAACATGTGGCTCCTGTGAGATTCGCAGCCAAACTGCAACCCCCACAAGAACCACAGTGTACGTTGCCATGTTTCCCCGTCCTAAGCCCTAAAGACCTAACGAGGTGCACTTTCGTAGCTTTAGTGATATTTCGATCCCTCCATATCATGGATAGCCTGTCTATCGCCGACCTCATAATTATAAAGTACATCTCATTATAAAGTACATATTATTATGACGTTACACACTACTTTAGAGTTGAATCCCAATACAGGATTCATCATAATCATCATCATCACAGCTCATATACGTCCCCCATCGAGGGGTTCGAGCCTACCCTATGTTAGGGTGATTAGGCCTTAGTCAACCACGCTGGCCCAGTGCGGATTGGTCGACTTCACATACATCATTGAATTTCTTCGCAGATGTATGCAGGTTGCCTCACGATGTTTTCCTTCACCGTAGGAGCGTCAGACAAATGTACATATGAAATTCGAAACGAAAAACATATTGGTACATAGCGGGTCTCGAATCCCGACCCCCCGATTGGAAGGCAAGTGCCGAGTCCACAGCGCCACCGACGCTTATGACCGACGATACAGGATTCGAAGGCAATTAATCAACAATGTGTCATTAGAAAATCTTGAGTCATCGAACAGATTTCAATAGTTGAAAATCAACAAGAATAATACAATCGATATCAGATTCCAATAAGTCAAACAAAATCGAATCGGTACCATCGACTCATCGTTACATTCGATTTCAAGCGCCGGCCACCAGCGAGCTGCAACGGTATCTTGTTACAATCGACACCTCTGTCGGTATTTAAGGTTATTACGGACAATTACTCGGGAGATCGATTTGGGAGAATCGATTTTAATGTCTCGAATACTTAATGATTGCGGGGCACCGTTTCTCCTTTCTTGGTGGATCAATAAATGTTTTTATGCGTTTTTGATCATGTCATCAATACACAGTATCTTTACGCTGATTATGTCCAAAAGATCGGCGATTTCTTGACAAGAAATCGTATTGGAAATTTTTAACTTCCTTGTTTGTTTGTAATTTTATTAAAGGCAGCAAAGGCAACTTGAAGAGGCTTGTTGTCCAGTAATGTGATAATTTTTTTTTTAATTTTCCTAACACATGCTGAGTATTTCAATAAATAACTTAAACTATACTTAAATCTCTTATAAATGTGTTTGATTCGATAGATTAGCTGTTATTCCAGCAAGATTACAAACTTATACTAGTACACTAAAAATTATACTCCAATAAGACGGCCTTAATGTACGAGCAGTTATATCTGACACACAATTCAAAATACTCTGTCTTGGAATTTACTTTTTCAATAATAAAATTATCAACATTTCGTGTTTTGATTTCAGAGTAATCTTGGAGTGCAATCATCATCACAGCTCATATAAATGTCCCCACCGAGGGGCTCGAGCATATCCTATATAAGTTAGGGTATCTAGGCCTTTTGGCTAACAACCAGTTCGGCTTCCGCACCGGCCGGTCCACGATGGATGCGGTGGCCCTCCTTAAGGGGTGGACGGAGGAGGCCACAGCTCGTGGGGAGACTGTTGTTGCGGTGTCTCTTGACATCCGCAATGCTTTCAACAGCCTGCCCCACGAGTGCATAAAGGAGGCACTCCGCTTCCACCGGGTGCCTCCGTACCTCCGCGCCCTCGTGGAGGACTATCTGCAAGGCAGGTCCATCCTCTACGAGGGGCCGGACGGGTGCGTCCATACGTGGGCAATGGCGGCAGGTGTGCCCCAGGGTTCCGTACTAGGTCCTCTACTATGGAACCTGGGGTACAACTGGGTCCTGCGAGGCGACCTCCTTCCACGAATGGAGGTCGTCTGCTTCGCCGACGACACGCTTGTCGCGGCGAGAGCAAAAACGGGGGAGGAGGCGGCCCACCTTGTGTCGGTCGGCGCATCACTCGTCGTTCGACGCATCCGCCTCCTAGGCCTGGACGTCGCCCTTGATAAAACGAGGGCCATGATGTTCCACGCCTCTCGTCGCAGGATCCCACCGGGGCTCCGAGTCCGAGTGGAGGGGGTCCGCATACCGGTCGAGGCACACCTTAAGTACCTCGGCCTGGTTTTGGATCCCCGATGGAGCTTTGAGGAGCACTTCAAGCTCCTCACTCCACGGCTATGTGCCGCCGCAGCCGCACTCGGACGGGTCCTCCCTAATGTAGGAGGACCAGGATCGGCGTGCCGTCGACTGTATCACGGGGTGATACGGTCGATGGCACTCTACGGAGCCCCGGTATGGGCGGAGTGCCTATCCCCCCGAACGATGGCCCTCTTGCGACGGCCGCAGAGGGTCATAGCAACCCGGGCCGTGCGAGCTTATCGCACGGTCAGCCACGGCGCAGCCTGCGTTCTTGCGGGCCAAACGCCGTGGGATGTCGATGCACGCGTACATGCAGAGGTGTATCGACATCGGGTTGCCGTTAGAGAACGGGGGGGACGATCCGCTCCCGAGGAAGTGGAGCGGGTTCGTACCCAAGCGCAGAGGGAGGCTCTGCGTCAATGGGGTGAGGCACTCGCCTTCCCAGCTGCTGGCCACCGGACGATCGAAGCGATACGTCCGGTGTTGGAGGAGTGGGTAGGGCGCCGGCAGGGCAGTCTCTCGTTCCGCATGGTGCAGGTATTGACCGGACATGGCTGTTTCGGTCACTACTTGCACCGGGTCGCGCGTCGGGAGGAAACGCCGCAGTGTCATCACTGCGACGCTCCCGACGATACTGCCGAGCACACTCTGTTGGTGTGCCCGGCCTGGCGACGCCAGCGCAGCGAACTCAACGCTGCGCTGGGAGGCGGAGACCTCTCGCTGCCGAGCATGGTCGTGGCCATGCTCCGCGGCGAGGCGGAATGGGGGGCTGTCGCCTCCTTCTGCGAGGACGTCATCTCGCAGAAGGAGGCCGCGGAGAGGGAGCGGGAGAATGATCCTCAAGCCGCTCCCATCCGCCGCAGACGGACAGGCAGGCGAAGGCGGGCATTCGCGCAAGCAATGCCCGTCTAATGACCCTGCCGTGGGGGCCTGCGTGCACGGTTGGCCCCGTGTACGCCGCCGTAAGGCTCTCCGTCTGGGGATTGCCCTGGTGTTCTCGGGCAATCCCCCCTTGGCGATAGCCCGACCAGCTAGGTCGGGCTAGCCCGGACGCGTTGGTAGTGGTAGTCGCAGTGTGGACCCTACCACGCGCGTCCAAAAGGGCAGGAAGAACACCGAGGGGTTTAGTGGGTAGGCCTGGCACTCTGCCGGGAGAGCCCCACACACGCTCGTCGTCTAGCCAACGGCGAGTACGGTGCGGTCACGCATTCCCCTCGAAAAAAAAAAAAAAAAAAAAAAAAAAAAAAAAAAAAAAAAAAAAAGGCCTTAGTCAAGTCAACCAGCATGCTTTCCCAGCGCGGATTGGACGACTTCACATAGAATACCTTTGAAATTTTCTTTACTGTTGGAGCGGTAGTCATACGAAAAACGTAAAACACATTGGTACATGACAGAATCGAATCCCGGACATCTCGATTAGAAGGCCAGTGCCAAGTTCACAGCGCCACTGACGTTCATATAGATAGAGTGCATTATAGTGAATACTCCCCTAAATAATTTATATTTTAAAATACATATTATTTAGAGATTTTATCTTTATCGCCGGAGGGAGACTTTGTACAATGGTCGTCTGCTTGGGTGCCTCCGTCTTACCTATTTATGCCGCAAAGCAGCAGTGCTTGCATTGGTGTTCCGGTTTGAAGGGTAAGATATGGCAGTGAAATTATTGGGTACCGTGACTTTACATCTGATGTCACAAGTTGGCAACGTACACTGTGGTTCTTGTGGTGGTTGCAGTTTTGCTGCGAATCTCACAAGAGCCACATGTATTATAGTTGACTGTTACCACTTACCATCAGGTGGACAGTTTGCTTATTTGTCAACTAGTTGTCTATCAAAAAAAAAAAACTAGTATCTAACTTGAAAAATGCCTAATAGTGTAGGTCGACTTTTTTAAAACAAAAACCACAAAATTTAAAATTAATATGTCTCTCGGTCGCCATCCAACGTCATCGGCGATATTAAAAACAATTTTGACCAGTATATTAATAAGTGTTATCACAGATTTCCATGAACGCGATTAGATCAACAAAACTTCTATTACTAATAGCTCCAAATCTAGTGCTTTGTATTAATTTGTCCATTCGCATGCTCTCTGTTGAAATGCGGCCTACAATGGCTCTGTTTTAACATTTAAAACAATATCCTCCGATTTTAGAATGGTCGTTTGAGGTAATTTTTATTAATTTGTCAAAGGCGTTGTTAGCATTTTTATTCTTTGAAGCGCGCATTAATTTAAGGCTGTTCAAATATTCCTGTTGTGAGGTTCGTGATACGCCTCATTTTGGCACGCCATTGGTAATTTGCGCAATAGGTCTAGACTTGTTTTTGAAGTCAGTATTGAATTTGGCAAGTTCGTGTAAGGTCTGCGTTACACTTGTTAAGATAAGGAATTTCAACGCGTGGTCAAAACACGGATGGGTGACCGAAAGACTAAACATCTGGAGTTCCCTCTAGCTTTGGAAATTGTACAGTGGGCCTGCACCTGATCTCGCCCCACCGTTTACGTAGTAACTATTTAATCTATTCTATGCTACCGTGTCCCTACGTCCAACATTTAAAAAAATGTGCCCAAATAGTACCCAAACAATGCTCTTCTACTTCTCTTTAAAGTTAAGTCATAGTAGGTTACGCACAACATATACTTACCGAAGTGTGGCCAGAACTTTAAAAGTTTATGAGCACTTTTTTGTGCACTATTTATAAATAGTGCCAAAACGGATGCTACTGAATTTGGAAACGCCTAGAATTTTTAAGCGCGTTGAATTTTGTCAAAAGCGGCATGCATTACCCCGTAGCACTTTCGGTTCGTACCTGAAACAAAGTAAGAATTAAATGATCAAACGAACTTACCTGAAGTGAAGTTCGATCTTAATTATCCTGTCT
Source organism: Schoenobius gigantellus (assembly GCA_963935595.1). Lineage (NCBI taxonomy): Eukaryota > Metazoa > Arthropoda > Insecta > Lepidoptera > Crambidae > Schoenobius > Schoenobius gigantellus. The sequence goes on along the minus strand of OZ012555.1, from coordinate 2,946,804 downwards.
TCGCCGAAGAGATTTATTCCTTAACCATGTAGTAGCCCTGCTACGCGCTAACCCTATCGCACAAGTTTTAAAGTCAGAGAAAGAAAACCACTATATCTTCCTCTGTCTAATCACACCTGACAAGCCTCCGCAGTACCGACCTCATTCTTTTTAGAGAAATAGAGCAACATTGATATATAGGGGGATAAGATTCAGGGAGGGAGGGACCTTAAATCTCTTCGGCGAAGACAGGATAATTAAGATCGAACTTCACTTCAGGTAAGTTCGTTTGATCATTTAATTATCCTGTCTTCGCCTCCGAGATTTATTCCTTAACCATGTAGATGTTCAGAGAGTATAAAATCAATGTTGCGACAATAAAAAATAAACAACATTACAGTAAAACATCAAAACATAATTATTACGTATTTCAATTTTTTTTTTTTTAATTTTTTTTTTTTTTTTTTTTGCGCCTCTAGCAAAAATTTCAAAACAACAAAATATTGTGAACAAAAAACTAATCAACCGACAGTATTGTTTTAAGTACTTAATAATAATTATAATTGTGACAAAGATTCAATAAAATTGGTTTCAGAACTAATATACCGGTCTGTTCTAAAAATCAGCAAATACAGCTGATCTTTCCGAACATCCTGCGGTCTTTCTAATTACATCGACGTTGAGGCCAGCACGAGACGCCGCCTGATGTTGATGCGTGTCTCGCTCGCTCCGAATATTAAGATGTTAATGCCACTATCGCACATGATCTGCTTTATCCAGCGCCCAATGGGTTGAGATGAAGCAGGTCTACGTGGTTTCTTATGTGTGAGGATCAGGTTTGTTCTGAATCTGAGCGAATTGAAGATGATACAGCAATATATCTTAACTTAATACCACTGATGCTGGACAAATACCGGGATATTAAAGGGATAAAAAAAAAGTAAGTTTAAAACCGGTTGAGCTTTGCCAATTGCTTATGTTTTAATTAAATTTGTAAGTGTTATAATTACTTGATCTTCATATGCTTTATTAATATTTCGTATTTTTGTTAGAGAAATTGTATGCGTCCTTGGTCCAGCTAATAACATGACTGACTTCTTACTCATTTTTTCAAGATTAATTGTATAATTCTCAAATCGTTTAATAGTCTACTACTATAATACCAGGGGGCTACTGCCTAACTAATAACGATCACTTGCTATCGTGACATTAGAACAATAGTTCTACCTAAACTTCAAAATTTCAAAACACATTAACAGAAATTCCAACAAAAATGTAGTATTTTACATTTAAAAAAATCTGTTGTATTCTTTTTACAAAATTCTCACCATATCTTTAGTACTTTATACTAGAATTATATTATGACCCGGTGTTATGTGATATCGAAGATAACAACATCTAAGGCTGTTTCTGGCACGTCATGAAAGCTTTCCCGGAAAATACACACGCTGGCAGGGAAAGGTGACGGCGCAGATGGTGTACCATCCTGAAAGGAAGTAAGTAGATCTTTCTTGGAGGAAATATCACAATCTCTGTGACACCCAGGGATATGAAAAGGGGATACCATGGTTAAGAGGGCTATAGTTGAACAACGATAATTCCGGTGGCTTAATCAGTAACTATTTTGTTTATAGTTTTAAAAATTAGTGCAAACGGTGTTAAAGCGTAAAAATAAAATTGCGACTAATCTACTGTTTAAACGCGTCAATATCATAGGCAAAGGGATCCCTTTTCCATGAAATATACGCGGGACATTTGCAATAAGTCAATAGATGGTTCACCAAAAAAATGTTTGCAAGACGAGATGCAAATAAGTCAATAGATGGTTCACCAAAAAAATGATTTATTTTCAAAAGTTGTCTGATACCCAACTGCCACTCTGTGTCGAAGTTTATTTTTCTCGATTCACTGTTAGCTTCTATATTTAACGAGTAACGAATATAAGACGCGAAAATAAATATACCTACTTTTCTCACACCAGTCCCAAATCATTTTAGTAACTTGACTTAAGTGTTGGTATTACACTCTCCCCATTCTATTTATATAGAATATGGCAGTGGTGTTATCGACACTTAAAAGACTACCACAATTAGCGACATTTTTAGCAAATGAAATTAGCCCACAATATACAGCGAGTAGTTCCAGTCAGTTTATATGATTGGTTCGCTCGATGTTGGTCCAGAAACCACCAGTCTTTTCGTTGGCACAAGCTGCACCCTAGCCTGCTGTCGAAACGTCCGTAAAAATTCCGAAATTGTACCTATGACTTTTTATTCAATTGACTGCCAATGGAATATTGATCTGCCACCAACGGAGATCATCATATTATTATAAAATATCTGTAATTGTAATAAAAACGTCGTAATTGTTAGTATTTCTAAGAAGAGCACTTTTAGTGATTTTGTGTGTATATACTACAGCCGACATGCTGCCGTAGAAAACGTTCAAAGAACCTTATTCGAATTCTGTTAGATTTAAATATATTTTTTATGTGTATAATAAATTTTTGTGGCTTGAATCTGGTAATTGTATGTTATTTTATTAGAGTTTAAAATAAAACCTAAAAATTTACAAAGCTTTTCTGGTATTAGACTAGTTTTTTTTTTTTTTTTAATTAATAACTAACCCTAATCGTGTCAGACATTAAATAGTTCTTTTTGTGTTCTCTAGGTACTCTCCAGCAGAGTTTGCTAAACACAACATATCATAGATATCTCACTGATAGCAGACCATAAGATCTTAAATGAGTAAGAGCTGGCTGTAATATTTTGTGAAATATATCGCGCGGAACATAGGCTAAACGGGAGTGCTAGAAACTCGTACAAAATATCATGAAAATAAAAGCGTAAACATGTTTTCTTTTTTTTTTTTTTCTTTTTTTTTTGATTTGTGAATCGGCAGCAAAAATTAAGCTTCCTAAATATCAATATTAATCACGTATCAGTCTTCGATCATAAATCGAGTAGCCGTTCTGATATCTTCCATTTTGAAATGAGATACCTACTTCGACTTCGAATTCAGATTTTTAGATTTAATATATATAGAGCACACGCTTTTAGGAATAACGAAGATATCATAAACGAATTGTTTTGCTGTCGGGTTACATCTCCTAATAGCTTTTATTTCTAATAAATGATTTAATTCGAGAGAAATTGCTATTCACCAACTTTTTGAAAAAGAACGCCGCGCACGGCTGTATGGTATTTGATAAGGTTCCTCAATAAATGAAATCCTGGACACATTGTCTAATATAAACCTATCGCTAGTGATAGTTCACCACTCATTGACTAAATTAATATTTTAAGCGGCCGGCATGTACTTGCGGCTGCGCGCTCAGGTAGCGCGATTGTTCGATGACCGTTGTGATGCGACGCGACTGGCTGGTGCCTCGGCGGTGCCAGCGGCAGCGGCGGCGGCGGCGGGGCTGGCAGGCGACAAGCTGGCAGCGGTGCGAACGCGGCTGCTCGCCGTCGATTCGCTTGTTAGTATGACGTCTTTGACTGTCCCGGCCCACCGGCTCGATGAGGGTAGGATTGGCCGCTGCTTTGCTGTCGCGTTCGGGACGATGAGCCTTTCAAGTTTAAATGACTCTTAGATGAAATTGGTGTCTGCATCGTTCAACGTAACTACATCTGGAATATTAAGATTTTTCTTTAAAAGACACGATTGTGCCCTTCCCAGTGCTGAAAGTGCTTTACCGAGTTGATTCTGTTGTCTACCAACATAGCACTTACTTCCGAATTAGAGTTCGGCCCTTCGCCATAGGTACTATAGTATACATTGTTTTTTTTTTTTTTTTTTTTAAATGCTCGTCTTTGGTCACTTTTGGAAACCGTTTTGCAATAGGACTTGAAACCTGGCCGCTACATCGGTTTGTAAGTCATCAGTTATCACCATATTGGTTTGTATGTGAAAGATACTAATAAATATTTAATGAGAATTTAGGCAACACAAAAAATATTTTTAAATAATTCCGATGAATGCAACGGAAATTTTTAAAACAGCGGGGAAAAAAGGACAGCCCCTATATTTTCCATTAAGTACACTCGTTGAATGCAACGAGAACATAATAACAATATGATCCGAAGAATACAACGGACATAAAAGTGATTTCCGATGAATGCAACGGAAATTTTTAGGCAGCGGGGAAAAAAGGATACCCACATTTTCCATTACCAGTATTACTGCACGTGGTCGCGCCGCGCGCGTACTCGGCGGCCCAGGCGAGCGGTGTCCACCCGCTTACTCGTTCAATACAACGAGAACATAATAAAATATTATCCGAAGAATACAACGGACATAAAAATGATTCCTCGTTCAATACAACGAGAACATAATAAAATATTATCCGAAGAATACAACGGACATAAAAATGATTCCCGATGAATGCAACGGGAATGTAAAAAAGTATTCTTCTGGTTGCACATCATTTTCGCCATCATCTGAGTACAAAATGTGCCTCCGGCTTGCCCCTACGTTTTTCCGAATTCAGTTTTTCTTCGTATCTCTTCATCTTCCTTAGCCATCTATCTTCTTCGGGTTCACTGTGTTTTCGTTTAGGCATACTTAACAAATAAGCAAATAACCGTAAATTTATACCTTTTTTTTTTTTTTTACGTAGGTTACCTACACTCATGCACAAATTATATTACTGTTACACTCGTGCGAGCGCCGCGCGCGCACGGACAAGAATGAGGTCGGTACTGCGGAGGCTTGTCAGGTGTGATTAGACAGAGGAAGATATAGTGGTTTTCTTTCTCTGACTTTAAAACTTGTGCGATAGGGTTAGCGCGTAGCAGGGCTACTACATGGTTAAGGAATAAATCTCGGAGGCGAAGACAGGATAATTCATACAATATACCATACATATATGTTACTTGATTGCACAGCTAGTTACATGATAAAATCAAAATAATCTTTATTCAAACATGACTTGAAAAAAAGGATATTTTACAAAAAAATAGTATCCGACTTCAAAAACACTGAAAAGTTTTTTTTAAGTCACCTTCGGTGAGCTGGTATTAAATTGGGGTTTCCCTCGATTTACATGGGATCCCATCATCAGATCCTAACTTTGGTGACCATGGGACCAGCCTTGGAGTATACTCTATTGAATATAAGAAGATTTTGAAAATCGGTCCACAATTGTCGGCGTAATCGCGTAACATACACAAAAAACATACGCATCGAATTGAGAACCTCCTGCTTTTTTGAAGTCGGTTAAAAAGCCAATTTTCAAGTTATTTTAGTAAAAAAACTTGAAAATTAGCTTATTTTTACCAACTTAAATGCTTTCAAGTTGGTCAAAAACTTGGACGTAGGTACCGATGAATAGTACATTTATAATAAGTCATAAAGTATAGTGCATGTGATTCTTGTGACATTCGCAACAAATCTTCAACCCCGACGTTGTCAACTTTGACATTATATATAAGTCATAGTACCATATAATTTCATTACTATATCTTACCCTTCAAAGCGAAACAGTAATGCAAGCACTACTACTTTTCAGCAGAAATAGGTAAGACGGAGGTACCCAAGTAGGCGACCCTGGTACAGAGTCTCCTTCCAGTAGTATTAGTCTCCACTCCCTAGCTTCCAATCGTTAAATTTTTTCTATTGCTACTAAGTTGGCAAACAAGCAAACTGCCCACCTGATGGTAAGTGGTAACAGTCACCTATGATACATGTGGCTCCTGTGAGATTCGCAGTAAAACTGCAACCCCCTCAAGAAACACAGTGTACGTTGCCATCTTGTGACATCAGATATAAAGTCACGGTACCCAGTAATTTCAGTGCCATATCTTACCCTTCAAACAGAAACACAGCAATGCAAGCGCTGCTGCTTTGCGGCAGAAATAGGTAAGACGGAAATATCCATGAACACGACCCTAGTACAGTCACCCGCCGGTAAAGTTCTCTCTATCTCAGTAGTTTGTTCTTTTGACAAAGCAAAACTTTTCTATCTCATATTTTTATTATTTTACTAATGGACTACTTATGTTTTCATTTTTCATACTCTGACATCATCCCCTATAGCTTGCTCGAACTCGTATTGTAGTAAAACAGTATAACGGAAAAGGATCCAGCGCCAAATAATTTATTGAGGAAGATCTCACGATCCCGATCGGCGGTCGTGTCTCCATTCCTCCGTGAATGGGATGATGATATTATTCCAATCGCTCGTAACCACCCACGAGTAGGAGTGGTCTAACGCACAAGATTCTTAATGTTTAATAAAAAAAATATTATATATACAACGTGTTCACAGAATAACCCGCAATATAATAAGCTATCAAAGCCAAAAATATTGTCAACCCTAGAAGCTGTCATGTCAGATGACCGGAGTACCGCACCTGGCAGTTTACTCTTTAATCCTACTGAAATCAATAAAATATTTAATGATTTTTTTTTGACGGTAAGCAACAGTGATACTAAGGTTATCAAATATTGTTAATGCACTCTTTGTAAGGGACTATTAAACCCCCTTTACATTTTACGGGTATTTTTGTAACACTGTTATCGTGTATATTTATACGAGTATATACGTTTTATAAGCTGTTTACCTTCATCTCACCTGACGGTAAGTGACGATAAGGCAGAAAGTGGAAGCGAACTTCACCTGGCGCCTTATTCTGCTAGCTTTCATACATTTATGTCATCTCAATAACGCTTTAATAGTATTGCTTCTTAACGGACAGTTAGTATTGACTTATCAAGAAATAATGCGATAAAAATGCACCACTAAAAGCGCTTTAAAGCGACAAAATCAGTTTTATTGAAACGCTATCAAAACACGATTACAACGCTACGTAAGATGAGTAGAATTAGGCCTCTGTACTCCACGTTAATTCAACAATATAGAAACTGGGCTACCTATCATACTCGTACCTCTAAATATCGGAACACAACAAGCTATTAACATTGTTATTATGGCGGCAAACTTAGGTTAGATGGTAGTAGCTAGCCAGGCGAGCTTTGAAGCCCTAACCACTAAGCAAACCGAGCAGGAAAATTTCTGCTCTCATCAGGAATAGAACCCCGGACCTCCCCGGATCAACACCCGGTGGTCTCAACCACTAGATCACGGCTAGATCACGGAGGCGGTTAAAAACCTGAATAACTTGAAATAAAAAGTAAAAAAAATGTTGCCTATAAAATTCATCCCATCATTAGTGATAGTGAGACCACCTAAAGTTCTCTATCGAATACAAAAAAATATGAAAATCGGTCCACAAATCGTGTAACATACATACAAAATAAATCGAATTGTAAACCTCCTCCTTTTTTTAAGTCGTAAAAATATACTATAGTGCACCAATCACGTTTAAGCGCGGAGCACACCAATTGCGTGCGCGTGACGTGCACGTGCCACGCACTAGTTGTATTGTATGAAGTTCTATGGGCGATGTCAGATCGGCTGCGTGACGCGTGCGTGGCGTAACATTTGCTGCCACGCGCACGCAGAGCTGCATCTCGTTGACAAACTGACTGCGTGCACGCGCGGAGCGGAGCGGCAACGTCGCTCACGTGAGAGCTCTGATGACGTTGTATTATATGATGTTTCCTGTTGGATGTCACACCGGGCACTCACGCGCACGCGCAAGCGTCAGTGCTGCGAGTATGCACGCGCGTGCTTAGTTGTATTTATTTACAAATAATGCCATTGAAATTAGTTTTCCTCGCCATGGATAACGAAATAAAATAAAAATTAATTAAAATTGTGAGAAAATATGAATTCCTGTATAATCCTAAGCACAAGGAATATAAAAACAAACAAGCTTCTTGGCATATGAAAATACCAATAAAAACGATCTTCATAAGACTTAAGCTTTAAACATAGTGCATGATATTCACTGCCTTCCTTTCTTCTTTTGTTTTTATTATAAACAAAAGATTATAGTAGACCCAGTTTTATTGCACTAGGTGACGTTTCTTGGCAAAGAAGCAACAATAATGCTTCTTCATCAGATGAAACGCCGTTTTCGGACATTTTTTTTGTCGTTCTGCTCAAAAATAATAATAATTATGGAAAACGTTAATATGGCTTCTCCGGAGAGTACACGCCACGTCGCCTATTAACTAATTTGTGACGTCGCGCACGCAGCCGATACCTACTCTGCGTGACGTGTGCGGCACCGCTTCAACCGGTGTGACAGTGCTGGTACGCACACGTCACGCGCACGGGCACGCCACGTCACGCGCACGCAGTGGGTTTGACCCAGCCTTCAGTCCGACCGCGTAGGTAAAGAAATTTAAAATTTTCAAATCGCTACCGCTTGTAGCTTAAAATCCATCGATATCGATCTGCTGCTAACATTCGCGCCTATTTGTAGTCACGTGTAAAGCGTTACCATCGCGCTTAGTGTGACATTTCCCTACGGTCCGACGCGACTTGTGAATGCGTGAACGGCCTTAACATGTCGTAGGTGTGTTGAGGCCTTAATCTTTGAACCGATACAAAACAGCTAAACGTTGACGCTTTTATGTCACTACATTAACTTTGAATCGAATTTTAGGTAAAAAAAAGTAAAGTCGCAGAATTGGGAAGGTAAATATGGAACTTTCCAAAACAAAAATAAGCTTGATACATATACGCCCAGACTTTTATGATTCATGTGATTTATTTATTATCATCTATATAGAGTTTGGAGACACAAGCGATTAGCCATTTAAGTGCCGTGTTGTTGTAACTTAGATACATATTTAATGAGATGCATTTATTCGCTCACCTACGCATATTAGAATTGAAGATAACGTGCGATTTTATTGTTTTTATATAAGTTTCAGACAGTTACCAATCCGCACTGGGCCAGCGTGGTTGACGAAGGCCTAATCACCCTAATATAGGGTAGGCTCGAGCCCCTCGGTGGGGACGTATATGGGCTGTGATGATGATGATAATGATATAAGTTTGAGGAATGGACACCTCAATTACAACGTCTTATTACGTTTTATTTTTTTTTTTTACCTATATTAGAGTTTCAAAGTACTGTTCAATATTTTTGTTGTTAATAATTTTCAATTCTAATTATCTTGGATAAGTTTTAAAAATGTGGAGGTTATCAATTCGATTTTATGTCCTTTTTTATGTTTATTTAACCCTAAATTACTAACCTTTGTTGATTCAACGACGCGGGCATAAAAAATCGCATAAGCGCGAGCGCATTTTTTCCATTCTTTGGCTAATCTCAGTCGACCTGTTGTTACCCCCGCGATCTATTTTAGTGTTTTGGCTGAAGGGCGCCTGTGAACGCCATTCCAGTAACCATGGCTCGTCGAATCGATGAAGCTGAGTAATAAATTGATATTTCGTACTATTTGTTTTGTGTATTCCTGCGTTCGCTCGACGATCTGGTGAAGGTTGCGGGAAGCCGCTGGATGCGGGAGGCGCAGGACCAATCGGTATGGAGATCCTTGGGGGAGGCCTATGTCCAGCAGTGGGCGTCTCTTGGCTGAAATGATGATGATGATTCCTGCGTTCTTTTGTATAAATATTTATTTTATTTATATTCCACGCTATATTTCATTCTTCGCTTTAGAGACAATTCGTTAGTTATTGTTACAAGATAAAAATTCATCATTGAGTGTGAAAGAAGATCACATTGAAGTCGTTCCAGTTTATCAAAAGAATGGCGATGAAGAAGTTTTTACTTTGACCCAGCAGTAACTTCCGGGTTAAGATAATCAGAGGGGTTATTGTCTAAGAAAAAATCTATCGCGATTTGACAGTCGCAGCCCATCCATTACTCCTTCATAAAAGGAATCCGGCACAGAGTCTTATGTTCACGACGCTATGGCTGGCAAATTATAAGCGATCGTGATAGATTTTTTCTTAGACAATAACCCACCTGATCAGAAGTAGTGATACATCTCCTTTTTAGGACTCGATATTTGGCTGTTCAGCAATCCAGCGATTTTATAATACGACCATCGCGTAGCATTCTTCGTGGAAAAGACAAAACAAATGATCACCACTCAGGCCAAAGTCACCAACGAGATCGGTTTCAAGGAATTTAGCTCGTATTAGGTCTGGGCTACCGACCGAATCGAAGTATTACCGCGCGCCCATTCAAATATATGCATAAATTGATAAGATATCGTTAGCTGTGTTGTCTTTTTTGCCATGAATGAAAATACAAACTCAATCTTTTTCAGAAAGAATCGCCATCCCTAAAACAAACATTTCCGCTTGTCTAGTTATATTGGATTGGTTACCCATTCTACACCATTAGTGTACGTACTCACCAAACAGTTGGTTGCTTCACTTACACGATCTAAGTAGATTCGTTCTCGCAACAATTCTCAATTATCAATTCTCATTGACACGATACGATGCGAAAAACCAACTAACTATGTACTTAAGGCTCAACGACGCTCTACCGCATCGTTCGTTACCTCCACTTAGCTTTTGCATCATTAATAAACATTCAAAGTGCATCTGTCCTTTGTTGACATTTTATAATAAACAATACTTGTGCGAACACGACGTAACGCGAACGCGACCTTAACGCAACTATTGTAAGCTCCAAAATAAATCACGCGATTCGCCTTTAGATCGGGAGTTCGCTCGACTTGATAAATGATTCCATTCGTCACGCCACCTCAGGAGCTTGGGAATTTTGCTGATTATATTTGGGACAGTTCTAACACTTCCTTTGCGTTCGTGCGGTTAAGTTTAATCGCCTTAATGACGCGTGCAATTAAACTCACGGCAAAGGTCAGGAGTCACTTCCTGTCAGCTTATTATGTCCGCTTAACATAATGTCCAAACCGCAGCTAAGCCGAGATGGTGCTATACCCTGCGATAGGTGTAACTCTTTCTGTACATCGCTTTAGCCTTGCTTTAAGCGCACATAGTAAGTCTCTCGAGCATAATCAAACGGTTTTTACGGAACCTTGGTGATTTTAATTTGTTGAAATGCAACTGTGGTCGGATTGGCAATCATTACGCGAGATGACGGCCCGCTGACAAGATTACAATGGCTTTTTGAATGAACCGAAAAAATTTGATTGGTGTTAATGTAAATCGTTATTTTCCTCAAATGAAGATGTGATTCAATTTTATTTTGGTGTCGAAAGAAAACGAGACAATTGTTATTCTATGATTTAAAGGTTTATGCGATATGATCCGGAGGAATTGATCATATGTGATGAAATTGGCTGTCTTTAGAAGTAGATAATTATGTTGTGCGCTTGATAGTTTACGCAAGTCATTTTCAGTAATATACGCAAATAAATAAGAATGATATGGAATAATTTAAATATACTATTTGACGTATTTCCAGACATTTAATATGGATATAATAGTACCTATCAATTCATAATAACATCAGCTTTTTATACACGTTTCATATTTTGATTTAAGTGCTGAATTAGATGAACTTGTTCATATTTTATTTAATTAAAATTATGGTTTGAACAGTACCTGTCTTTGTGACGTTTCCTCAGTGTTTAGGGATGTGATGGCCTCGATCGACCGATCTTGATCGCAGTCTTGAAGCAAGAGTCTCGCAAGACTGCAAGCCTATGACCGATTTTGGGCAACACTAGCCCCGAGTGTAAAGCGGCCTTTTTTCCGAGGGGTATGCGTGACCGCACCGTACCCGCCGTTGGCTTGACGGCGACCGTGCGAGCGGCTCTCCCGCCAGAGATCCGGGCATACCCACTAAAACCCCCGGTTTTCTACCTGCCCTTTTGGGCACGTGTGGTAGGATCCACAATGCGATACCACTACTTACGTGCCCAGGCAGGCCGACCAATTGGTCGGGCTAGCGCCAAGGGAGGATTGCCTGAGAACACCAGGGCAATCCCCAGACGGAGGGCGGAGAGAATGGTGATGTGCAGAGCGTGGAGAATCACACCAGAGCTTCAAGCTCCTTCCTCTCAATCTCCTGTCCTCAATTTCACCTGTAAATTGAGGACAGGAGATTGAGAGAAAGTAGAATTATCTCTATAACTTTTCACCTGATTCGGTTCTGCGCTTTAAGCATGCAGAGTGACAAGCAGTCAGAGAGACACACTTTCGTATTTGTAATATTAGCATGGATGACTATAAAATTGCATTTTCTGTACAAACCTTTTTGGTTGGATCATAATTTAAGAGTTCCTTTCAGGCTGACATGCTCAACAAGAGCAACTAAACTCAGCCAGTAGCTTGCAGCGAAAATATACAATTGTAACAACTTGACTTACGTCTGACTACTTCTGTAACCTAGAAGACTAGTTGTTTATAACAGCCTATTGCCAATTAACAAAGGATTGAGTACTAGCGCTGTAAGCGACTAAGCGATGCTCAACTAGTAAAACTCTCTTAAGAACAGATAAAGAAAACTTAAAGCTAAAGCATTTTCTCCGCTTTTCAGCACTAACCATTCTTTAGCCGTAGGAAATCTAAACAACGCTTATCTGATACACTAAGCTGTCTTCATTTAAATAGCCATTAAGCCAACACTGTGTTGTGCTACTGGTCTTGTGCTAATTAGCCCGTCATATTTACATACAACCCGCGTACCATGATCGTTTAACGGCCTGTTTCTCTCTATCGGTGGATTTAGTTACTAAGGATAGGTATACTAGACATTAGCACAGAATAGATAACTTTGGAATAGTACTACGTACGGAAGTTGACCACGTTGACACTCCTTTGATCTTGAAAAAAGCCGACATTTCAAATAACTAAACTTAGAGCATCCAAGCTGAATCACACCTTAACGCCACGGGTTAGCGTATGTTATTAGTAATTCTAAAGCCTCACGTCGCTACAAGCTTGAGAGACAGGGTTGTTGGTATCGCACCGTATAGTGCCATCCTGCTCTTGCTGCGGTATTAATATTGTTTTAAGCGGTCATGGTAAGGGGGCCGGTCACAACGAAGATACGAAGATAAAATGCCGAGTTTCGTGCAACTTAGTTAATAAGACGTCAAAATAAACTAACACTTGTTATATTGTTGCTTGGAATATTAACTATATAGAAAACTTGCTTGTATACTAGCTGGGCGTTTGTAATGACTGATAGAGGTGTAGTTTACACAAATCTACTAGACTGTAACAAGACATCGATAGATAAATATATAATTAAATATAGTCTTTACTTGAGTTGATTATGAAGGCTCATTATATTTGTAAATAACAGTAATAAAAGTTCATTTAAAGAATCAATAACTTAATTTTAAAGAATCAGAGATAAACTGTCGTTTGAGCAAAGCATGCTACCGGATGAATGGAAACAGGCTATAGTGACACCAATCTATAAAAAATGAGTTGAACCCTGCTAACTACCGTCCTATAAGTTTAACGTGTTTACCATGCAAAGTCATGGAAAAAATTATAGCTAAAGAAATTAGAAATTTTCTAGACAAAGAAAATGTTTTTGACGAAAAACTGACGAACAACATGGTTTCATACCTAAAAGATCTACTGTAACCAACCTACTATGTTGCCTGGATAAGTGGACTGACAATTGGAATAAACATATACCTACAGATGTTATATATCTCGATTACGAGAAAGCTTTTGATCGTGTCCCGATTAACAAGCTTCTTTCTAAACTGGACCATTTTGGGATTCGTGGCTTCTTAAATGGATAGAGGGATTCCTAGAGCAGAGAAGTTTTAAAGTTCTCTCTGAATCTCAAAGTGTTTTGAGCGGTGTCCCTCAGGGCTCAGTCTTGGGACCAATCCTTTTTGGAATCTTTTTGATAGACTTCAAAAATATAATTAAGTCTGATTTATCACTGTTTGCTGGTGATACAAAAATTATGGGAAACCCCTACCATGCCACAATTCAAGAGGACCTGAACCGCATCCTGGAGTGGACGAAAACTTGGCTGCTGACTCTGAACATTGATAAGTGTACTGTCCTACACATTGGCAGTAACAATCCTAAATTCACTTACACGCTAGGTTCCAAGCAACTGCAGACAGTCACTAACCAAAAAGACCTTGGGATAACCATTACTGAAAATCTAAAATGGGAAGAGCACTTACTGCAAATTACCAAAAGAGGAACTCTCTACTTTATATAATACGCAAGGCATTCTTTAGAATAGATATAACCCTGTTCAACAAAATATATAAAACATATGTGCGCCCATTATTGGAATACGGATTTCAAATATGGAGTCCCTACTTTCAAAAAGACATAAACCTTCTGGAAAAGGTCCAACGCAGAGCCACCAAAATGGTTGCAGGTCTACGTGACATGAAGTACGAGCAGAGACAAACTATTCTGGACCTAACCACTCTAGAGCAACGTAGGCAACGCGGTGATCTCATAGAAACCTATAAAATACTTACAGGTTACTATAACGTACCAAGCTTGGAAGGAATTTATATTTTGAACCAAAATAGAAATCTACGTGGTCATTCACTAAAGCTATCAACTTCCTCATGTACAAGCAATCCCAAATTCCATTTTCTGCCAAACCGTGTAGTAAAATCGTGGAACAAATTACCAGAAGGTGTTATCAGTGCTCCTTCTGTGAACTCATTCAAAAATAGACTTGACAAATATTTAAAGACACAAGTGCAATAATACACGCATCAGCACAAGTGCTGCTAGTGTATTAAATAATAATAATCTAAATAAGTTAAAGATAACGGGTAGAGTGGTGCACCTTGGAGGATCTTTTGTCCAGCAGTGGACTGTTACAGGCAGATGATAATGATAATGAATGATTATATCGATAAAAATAGCAAAAACAAGGCTGGTTTTTTGCCATTTGGGATTTTAGTTAAGCACCTGAAATCAGAGGCTCAATTTGTTAATTATACACATAATATCCCTATTATGTGTTCTTGACCCAGCTCTTGGCCTTCATCTTACCTGCTGGTAAATGACGATCAGACCGAGGATGAAACCGAACTTTAACTGGACGCCTGGACATCTGAGGAACTGGCTATCTTACCTCTACTTGTTAAAAACAAAGAAGCTATAACCAAGTGGGATCAGAAGCCCTACCGCATACAAAGCAAACAGAAACACTTATGCCCCAATAGGGAATTAGATCCTGCATCTCGGTCTCATTCACTAGACCATGGAGTCGGTTTAAAATAGGCTCTATGTAAAGGGTTGACTTTTAATTCCGCAACCCTTATTGTCTCAATATCAACAAATACAAAACTACTTAAAGAACATCACTCGACTACTAATTCAACATAGGATTTAATAATAAAATTCGTGCCCAATACGTTATTTTCCTAAAACGCGGTCGAATACTAATTAAAAGTTAGTTCTAATAGCCACATATTTCTCGTATCGGAACGTACCGATACCCGAAATTGGAGAGTTGTATCTCGTCAGTGCTCTAGAGCTATGAATCAGTTTGATGTTAACTTTAATGAGGCGCTATAGTTGAGAGGCAGACAGTATATTGAACTTGTAAGTACTTATAAAATTATTAGTTAAAACACAGAAGAACGTTAAAAAGTAATTAAATTGAAAGCTAGTTTTTGTAACTGATATTTACGAATTTTCTTTCTTTAAATTATCAAACTTCAACCAAACCTGTTCTTCCAATTTGAGGCAGTGAGAATAATTTATAAATTATGAAAAATCCTTCCTTAGTGAGCACGTACATAAGTCAATGAACCCCTTTGCCGAATTTCATGCTTCTAGCTCCACTAGTGTGGGCTCTACGTTGATACCACAGTCAGTCACTAACAAAAGCCGTTTATAAATCATCATCATCATCACAGCTCATATACGTTCCCACCGAGGGGCTCGAGCCTACCCTAAGTTAGTGTGTTTAGGCCTTAGTCAACCACTCTGGCCCAATGCGGATTGGTCGACTTCACATACACCATTGAATTTCCTCGCAGATGTATGCAGGTTGCCTCACGATGTTTTCCTTCACCGCAGCAGCGGCAGACAAATGGTACATAATATGAAATTCGAAAAACAAAAAACACATTGGTACATGGCGGCCTCGAACCCCGGACCTCCCTTTCGGCAAGTGCCGAGTCCACAGCGCCACCGACGCTCCAAATCTCTTTCACAAATACAGATGTGCTATACTGACGCTCGTCAACTATGCCAACTGTAGTCCGTAGGTGTAAAGACGATCCGCCGGTGATATATTGGAACGAGATAGCTGGCGTGCTTTGTTTCATTTGCATCTTTTAGGCGGTGAAAGTTCGTTATACGTTGAACCTATCACAACCAAAGATAAGGGAAGCGCAGCTTTTTGTTTATGCGATTGTAATCTTTGTGATGTATTAAGAGGTTTGTAGTTACCTTATATCATCAATTTATGACTCTCCGTTAGTATATTTTACGAATAGCCATGTTTCCTTAAAATTAAGATTAGTGTTTCCTTTTGTATTTTGGGTCTGGTGATTGCAATCACCTGTTCTGGTTTAGACATCCTTGTTCCGGTTAGTAAATTAATCGTATCCTAAATTCGGTTTCATTAATGGTGAGGCAATTCCGAGTTCATCTAAGTTATTCTTATTAGTGACCACAGTCTTTCGGTTGAGAATGTACCAAACATCAAATCAATCAAAAAATATTAATAAGAGAATACTAAACGAACCTTTATGCATTTTAATGTTTCATTATGTATATTTGCATTTTAATGTTTCATTTTAAAGTTGTTTTTTGTTAAATATTCTTACTAAAGAGCAAGATATTCTTAAGTTATTATTATTCTCGATGTTGGTTGCAAAAACTGTTTTAGTTTGACTATATCACAAATTTTAATATTTTCTCAGCAGTTCAAACGTTCAGGTTGATTTCACGTCATTACAAGCCAGTTCGCTAGTACGTTCGCGCACTTGCCAATATTGCGTCAATAAACAGGTAAAAGTGAAATATGTGAGAACCCTTCGAAGATGAAGCGATCGAAATTTTGAGCCAGTGTTAGTTATTCCATCTCATGATAAACTTTGCATCTTAGGATATTCGGTTGTGATTCAAATACATTTTATTTTCTTAGTTTGCGACACTTCGGTATGGCCGGGTGCACCAAATCTTACGTTTTACATTTTGGTAAAAAGTAACAGTTGAAGTCAACGTAATGCGTAAAAACGCACTGTTCTTTAATTTAATATATACTGTACATACTTGACACTATGCATTTGACGTTTTTTTTTAGGTGTAAAACTTGTAGAATTGACAAAATGCATTGAGCATTACTATTGCATGAGTATAGCAATGAGTTGCTCCTATTTGTAATATTAAGCGAACAGCGTTTCAGTGTTGTGTGTTCTTTAATTTTTTTCCTGTTATTCAAAATTTCGCATTGATTGCACATCAGTGCCTTAATATGCGTGTAGCTATGCTGTATTAGCAATCTGATCGCCATCGAACAGTTAAAAATCGATCGATTCAAACATTAATCACTCATCCCGATGTAACCTTACCGAAGATATATTAAACTAGATAGCGTAGTAACTGGGCCTGGTGGTTACGCAAGCACTCGTGGACGTATTAATATTTTGAACTCCATGATATTTATATGGGAAATAGCACTTTCTACGAACGTTGATTAGCAAACGGCCGGCTGGCGGGCCAAGTTCACGACAGATTTATCGGTTTGTTATATTTCATCTCGTAACCTCTATAATTGAGTCGTAAAGTTAATTAAATGTAAATTGATTAGCCCACATCGCTGTGGGCTCGGCGCACAGCACAGGAATGTCAGCGAAAACAAATGTTTTATTTTATAATCAATGGGTATTAATCTTTAAGTTTCTGAAGTAAAATAGTCGTTAATGCCAAAGCTTATAATTTTAGTTTTACTTGATTCACTGCTTTATACTTGTACAAAAATTATTATTAAGCTGAAGCTCATTTTAAACAACAACAAATTTCAGTGTCAAACGGCACGCACAGCAAACACAAAGTCAAAAACTCGAACAAAACACACAAAAAATTCGTATAAAATGTATGACAAAGAAAATGGATTTAATATCATTAAGCACATGCTTTGAATAAAAAGCGTTAAGTGTAACAAAACTGAATGTCTCGCAGAAAAAAGTGATCCCAAACCAGAATCATTAGTCAACTTTTTATTAGCAATGAAAACGGCGCTTTAAATTCATATTCAGAAGTCGTTGCCAAGCAAATTCATTTTTATTGCCTTCCACTTAAGACATCTAATGCGGGATACCCTCAATATGAAACTGAATTTAAAGTTTGGTTGGTTTTTTGCCACGACCTTGTATTATCCTAACAATTGTATCACTTCCGTCGCTATCTGGTGATAATAGTTCAGGAGTTACATCATTAATCAAGAACACATGCGGATCGTCTGTCCCTTTGACGTGATCACACAAGACAACGTTTTGATTGTGAGCTTTAATGGCATTTCTTCTGCATCATGCGCGACAACTTCACAAGCGAATTCATCACTAATATCATAAGTATTAAGGTCTGAAAATACCGTAGCATTATAAGAACCATTAATTTGAGTTGATCCCATATTTACCCTAGGATTTTCACCTTCGCTTGTGGGAATATAAAATTTGTATCGTCTGTTTTTGTTAAATTGACGTTCAAATTCTTTGTGACTAATGATTTTGATTTTCGACGGAAGCTTACCACGTACACTTTGTGAAAGTTTGTACAATGGACAATTTCGATCAGGAGTTTTTTTCTTTTTAATACTTCCGTCGGATCACGGAATAAAACTAATATCTGCAACATGTTCGATATTTATTTTTTCTTAATTATTTATATTTATATTATTATTATCATTTTGAATTGCTGCCGTTGCGTGCATTCTATACATTAGGAAGCCAGTCGCATTCGATGAATTATGTATGAATTATTTATTTACTGAACGTTGTACTATTTTAGATACTGATATTGACTAAGGGCCGGGATTATGATAATCCACCAATAACTCCGTATTAACATACGATTATCTTAAATAAGCCTGCAAATCAAGTGCTATAACCTGAACAAAGAACTGTGTTACGGCTAGCAGAGAAATAAGATTGGAATTTGAAGCTGCCATGTTCTTTTATCATCTATGCCTTCATGTTTATTGCTTCTCATGACTAAAGATATGAATAGTATAAAACTTGAATTAATAAGATTTTCTACAATATGTTATTGTTTTTGATGAAATATGCGCACATTTTCACGGTAAATAACATTAATGATTTCAAAATAATTTTATAAATTTATCTTCCCCTTAAGATGAAACGCTGTGTGTTAGTCTCGCAAAAACTCTGAAACGGCTCAACACATTCTTACGAAATTTTCTATGTATTTGAATGGGTACAGGGAAGGTTTAAAAGTACAGTTTAACCCGGTAGATGGCGCTGTAATCGGGCAGGACAACGTCTGCCGGGCCATTAGTATATGATAAGTTTATATTATCTAGCAACTAAGATTAAAACAATACTTTATTTGGTCCTTCAGTTAACAACAACACCCTCTTATCTTTATGACTAAAGTTATTGTTTTTGAAATTTGTTAAGTTTGTAAATTGCGAGTAGGAGCGTATTGTATGCACAGTGGGTACAGTAGGCCACTGCTACTCTCTTTCTCTCACTTGGAAGCTCGTGGTCTTCATCTCTCGCGATAGCAAATGGCGATAAGGCCGTATATGAAAGCCAGCTTCCGCCGCTTAGTCTTCCACCGATAGTTAAAATGGCGTATATAACAACAAGTCAAAACGGAGAAAAAGATGTTTTATTTCAACAATAGGAAATTGCTGTCTTTAGTTAATTGAAATAATTACATGTTAAAAATTGGAAATAAAGGACAGTAGTCTCCTCAATAACTGAGGCAATGTTTATTTTATCGAAGTATAATACTGTTATTTAAGTCGTGACTATGGCGACAAACTTAGGTAAGATGGTGGTAACTAGCTAGGCAGGCTCAGAAGCCCTATTACCAACCAAACCGAGCAGAAAAACCTATATCCCCACAGAAACCCGGACTACCATATCGGGTTTTTTCAACTAGATCACAGAGGTGCTTACATATTGTCCATATGTTCTTATTTCAAAAGGATCTGTTAGTTCGATTCGATTTGCTGTTACAGTATTCGGGAACAATAAGTTCCTGCATTGATTTCTGCCGTATCGATAACATATTCCCTGCGCGTACGCTTGTAAAGCAATGGATGTCTCCGATTTGAATCAGTCACGAATGCTCCTATTTCCACTATGACGTATAACTCAATCCGCCTTAAAGGGTTCGGTTACGTCGCCATATCGGATCGGACTAATTTATGTTTATTTATCATCATTGCTCGTTGGTTTTGTAAGATGAATCCCATCTAGGGCTGCTACCTCTCAGAAAATACCTGGAGATTTTAGAAAAATCGTTTTTAATGAAATATTTTAAAGAATGTTTTAATGTGATGGAATAAATAGTTGCTAGGATCTAAAAGAGAGAAAAAATACAATGAAAAGAAAAAAAACAATGAACAGAAAATTGAAAAGCAAAAGAAAACACCTTTTTACACTCCAGTTCATGTTGAAAGATCGAGCTTATTAATTTCCCTAATAAAGTTATCCATAGCCATCTAATTAGTTTCCAAATAATCCCAAATAAAGCTATCTAATTAGTTTTTTATTTAACACCTACCAATAATAATTTGTAAAATAACTCAATTTTCAGGTCATAACCTTGCTTTTTCCTTTGTTGGATTTGGTTTTATCCCCTCCCAATAAATAAACCCATACTCGGACGAGTGACAGCCCTATACTATGGGTATCGATAAAGCAGATCGGATATTGAATTAAGTTGTGTATGATATTTTGTTACCTTTAGTACTGTTTCAATTTCTTCGTTTTAGTTTTCTGTGCTTAACTATTTCAAATTAAGTTCTTTGTTTCAAATTCATTACTTATGGTTTTGTTTTATTCTTAGTTTCAAAATTAATGTTTTGTTTATTGAATGATCTATTGGCAGTTATTATGGTTTCAGTGTGACAAATAATGCAGTTTTTGTTGACTTTCTTTGAGATATTATTATTTATTATGTTTCTGACTTTCTTAATGGATAACGGGTGATGCTTAAATAATGTTTAATATTAGAATTCAATGATAAAGTAGTACTATTATAAGACTTATGGAATGGACTTGGAATATTATGTAGAATTCGAAATGAGAAATAACTTTCTCCAATAAAAGAGTCTGCAATCTTTATTTAAGTCAATAATAAAAAAACATTTTAAGTCTAAAATAAAATCCACTCTAATCATTTTGCCCATACAAAATTTCAAACTGCGGCATCCATAAGTTTGATTGAAATTTGCCATTCCTCCCCTGAATGAATAACATTGACATCGAAAAAACTCTATGAATAGTCTCTCAGAACCCACTTACAGTGAAAAGGGAGCACTTATAGACATACTTTTAGAATTAATCACGCGTTGCATTGTCAATGTGTTTGTTGGTAAACTTCTGTACAATGGCATTGTGGGGCCATTGTTGCGTACGTAAAAAATGGACCGCTATTATGTAGCGTTTCCCAAATAAATTCGGGTTGCGCAAGAGTTGATGATCGTTCTTGTTTATTGCCACCGTTCGGCGCGATTCGTTTGGGCAATAATTTGCGATCAGGGTACGTAAGGGTTTACTGAGCTGCTATCATAGGTTTCACTTGATAAATCGACATCGTATGCCTTTCTAAGGACGTGCAAATCGTAATATTCACGCTCAGTGCTTATTCGCCTCACAGATGTCAATACTAGCCGCGTCCCGCGGTTTCTATTACCATGCCAATTCCGTGTGAATTTCTAGATAAGAACCATGTGTTAATTTGAGTTTACAACTATCATGCGTAACATACACATAGCAATCCTTTCAGCAGCTTTTGGTCAATGTTCTACATAAGAGATGCTTTTGTAACTCCCACAAATTTTCGCCTTTATAATATACATAGGTACAATAGGGAATCTTAGCCTTTATCTCTCCTGATGGTAAGTGACAATAACTGGACTCCCCAGCAATGTAACTAAGCTTGTTATTATAGCGACAAACTTAGATGAGATGGTAGTAGCCAGGCTAGATAGATTCAGAATCCTATCACCAATAACAAACTACAAGTCAGAAAAACTTCTACCTCAATGGGGAATTATAGCCTGAGCCTTCTGATCAATATCAATTTAGTATTATTATGATTATAATTTGAAAACCAGAATATGTACCCAGTCCCGCAAGATAAATAGTAGATCAAAAATGGAGTCAAAAATAATAAGTGCTATTTTACAAATTTATTTTTTATTCTTATTATTTTTTAATAATCTCTTAAATTTAAGTTTTTTACGATAAATATAATAAAAACATAAATATTATTAAAAACTTAAATCAAGTGTTTTGTCAGCAACTGGGCAAGGTGGTTAGGAATACAGACAGGAGGTAACTCCGGACAATTCGCGTATCTAGAATTACCGCCTTCTGCATCTGTTCCTCGATCTATCCGTCCAGCGAGAGCCTCATAAGATGTTGGTTGAGATTCTTCGCTAGAAACTGTTTGCCGAAACAACTATCGGATCGGAAAATATTCGTCGAACCAATATCTCACATTGCGGTAACCACGGGAGCTCGTCTCTCGGCTTATTATTATACCAACAATTATTTTTTTTCTTCTTAGTATTCTATTTATTATATTTGTTACATAATATTCCTAATAATTATCTGTGGTATTCATAATTAATTTAAAACTGTTTAATTAAAATGAATTAAACGTGGTTGTACATTCCAACAAATAATCAACGATAAAATAAAATCATACAATGCAATAATCAACAGCAAATCCAATATTACAAACAACTATATTTAAATAAGTTAATTATGTACCAATGTGGCAATTATGGAACCTTAATGTTGACAACATTTAATTATTATATGTATTATTAGTAGCTTTATCATTTTTAATCATTCTGTAGTAATTATGTTATCCCTTTCAATGCTTTTGCGTGTCTTGATGTATTATTGCGCACCGATATATTTATTATTGCTATTTCAATTTTTATACTAAGGCGCTTAACACATTGCCGCCGCATCCCGCTGCGGTGTACGGCGCCGGGGCGGGACGAAATTCGCATGCGGCTGCGGGGACCCGGAACCATGCCACCGTACGGTTTGCTACGTATCTCCGTCCGGAGCTGCGGTGCACGACGCCCCCATCACCGCATTATCTATGTCGAGGTCTATTACGCGTATGCACGTCCTTTCTACGCAAAAATTCGTACGATACTGCGGGATAGTGTGGCATACCCCGCGAACCGCAACGCATCATCGTCCGGAAGTGCGGTTCCGTCGCGCGCGCCGCACACCCGCACGGACATACCCTGCGGTTTTTGTAAGTATACAAATTAAGATTTTTCAGTCAAAATTAAAAACCGCAGCACCGCACACCGAAGCGGTGTCCGGTGCAATGTGCTATCCGCCTAATGGCAAATAAAATTTTCCGTAGTACCATTGATGGTACCATCTAATAAAAATTTCACGTGGATATCAAATTAATAATCTTTTGTTTAAAGCTGAATTAATAATAGCTCTAACTATCCTTGTCCTTGTGACATCGTCGCTCGCTGCGTCTTGGATAAAATACAGAGTATGTATCTCGAAGTTAAAATGTTACCAAAACCACAACGCTGTGGCATAAAAACCATATCGAATGTACGTCACACGGCGATCAATCGATTTATCGAAAATGCGATTCGATAAAAAAAACGTCGAATGTGTCGAGATAATGTACGTTTGCCCGTTTTTCTTTCGTGAACAGTTTATTTTTTACACATATGTCTATTACGATTGTGTCGGTTGTCTGTCACAAATTATAGTATAATGCGCGTTGGACTCACATTTATTTAAAGTTTTTATTGCATAAAAGATTTAAACATAATGTTAAATGTTGTGAAATACATTTTTTGCTCTAAATGTGTTAGCTTTAATATTTTTGTCTCGATGCTGATGAACAATTTATTCATTAAGTTAGTCAGGACATATTTTATATATAGAAGGTAAAATTTTTGACCATAAAGTCTACTTGAGTTGAAAAATATTTCTTGCGGGTGACACTAAGGTAGAGTGTATAAGAGAGAAATAAGACATTTTAGCGATCAGTTACTAAATAGTTTTTTATTAAACGTTAAAAACATATTAAATGATCATTCTGTTTTAGATTTTTAGGGGGATACTTGACACTGCATATTCTCCAACTGTTATATACCTACTCCTTAACAATTCTCCGGAAGTGTATCATATTGAGGAGTGTAAGAAGTAAATGCAATGCGCAAACAAGATGTTGAGTGGGCGTTTGTTGAACGGAAATTTGATTTTTATTGCAGTTATATTATAGAAAAAAAAATCGATTCGCAAAAATAATTTGTCATCTTTTTCTATTTAGTTTATTTATCTATTTGGGGCTACTTAAATCGCCTTCGCGGTCCACCGGTAGACCACGGCCCACCTCTTGACCACCCCTGATATACAGATTGATCAATAGTGAAACTTAGTAAAATGAATATTAATTATTGTACAATTTTCATAAATAAATAAATACGTGTTGCTTGAGCAATGCCATTACTTTGATACAATCTTGCTAATTTGGTTAGTGTTTATATTTTCACTAATTAGTTAACGTGTGTGGTCGCTGGCATTCGTATGTTAATAGTGTACGTAAATACGAGAAATTAGAATAGGCTAGATGACTAAAAAAATTTTTTTGCTTTAATAGAAGCTCATTCATATAATAAACAGAAAGAAAAAATCGGTTTTCGAATAACTATAAAAACAACCAAGATATATGGGGTATTAAAGATTTTTCTCCATCTCTTTCTAGCAAAACGGCAATTTACAAGGAGTTTATATGGCCGTGCTCAACGATGACGTCACGGTTGATGTCGGATCTCTCTGTCTAATCGCCTTCAAATTAACAACTTAAAATGCTTGTATCTAATGTATTTCTAAGCCGATTTTAATTCTGATATCACAGGACTGCATCTTTTTCCACGGCATTTTAATATTTAATGACGAGACGTAAAAATTTGAATTCAGTCATCATCCCAATTGTTCTAAAATTTAAACGTTCTGTTAATCGGCTAACCAATTGGTAATGTTGCGATGTTATCGCGCCACAATAGGATGCCACAATCAGAAACCGGTACAGTTGACCCCTATGCAAGTTTACGAGTACAGTTGAACACATTAATGCAATTATTCATAATGTCACAAAACAGTATCAACCCTTGAACCGAGAACCGGCTCCGAACAATGCGATCACTCAATATCATGAACTACTTTACAACGGCTACTATGAATCCTTAAGGTGAAGGTTTAGAGTTCAATTTGGAACCAATCTTGCTGCAGTCGGAAAAAATGTAACTCCATTATTTGAATATTACGCTACTTAAACAAACAATGGTGTACAAACCAGAAGTCAATTTTGTTAACTGGTTCAAAGGTGGATAATAAATTATTTTCGCATAGACAATGCTTCGAGTGCACGATATGGGTCGGCCATTACGTTGTAATGTTGTCAATGTGTTTTATGGGAACTTCAGTTTTTCAATCTACCCTCTTGTGAAGTGACATCTTATTTTTTCGAAACATCTTTTTTATGCAGCGTTCTCTTTTGAAGTAATCTGCATGAATACTTAATCTTAACTTGATATTATTGTCCGATATGTAATCCCAATGGATAAGGTTGGTTGATAACTGATGAGTGTGGTGTCGTTTATTAGCTTACTAGCGACCCACTCCGGTTTCGCAAGGGTAAGCATTAATATCAAAAATTACTGCCAATTCAAGAAACCTGGTTATAGATATATGATATAGATAGGCTTACCATAATATTTTAAAGTGAAGTCCGGACGTACTCGTATAAAGGACGACGCGAAAAATGTATGGGTCTATTTACTAAATGTACATTAAAGTCATTAAAACTGGCAGTAAAATTACTGTATTTGTATTTGTAATATGTTTGTAATAAAAAACTGAAAATGAATAGAAACAATCGGGCACGCAAAAATTTAAAAATTATTGTTTAAATAAAAAAACATCCATTATTATATTTATGCTTATGCACTTAATACTTATTATTATTTATATAACTACTGACTACTATTTGGTCCTTCTTCTTCTCCATCCCTAGCTTTATTTTGATATCTTCGCTTGGCTCCTGACTCCTGATTCTGAGGCCCATTCGCTCGCTTGGTCAGTCAGTTATCACAGCGCGCTGACAAATATTAAAAATCCGGACATAACAACAAGTCCGGACATGGTTGTCATATCCGAACAATCCGGACGCATGGTAAGCCTAGTCATAGATAAAGTGCTGATAAATTAACTCACACCGCAACAGAAAGTTATAGAATTAACAAAATAATTACAAACCATTTAATTCGCAATAATAAATATTGAGGTCAGTAGTCGAGATAAAAACTGACCTATCTTTTAACTTGGATCAAATTACATACATTAAGCCGAATTTCATCAAAATCGGTTAAGTAATCCCGGACACACATCGCGACAAAAAAAATATATAGATAGATTACTCGAAAAGTCTTACATTTGTCTTAGGGCAAAGTACGAATAATTTTTCAATACTCGAGAAATGACAAGCTAGAATATTCAGTTGAACTTAAATACATTTGGTACCATGTCTACGCGTATATATACCTCTATATTACCTACTAGCTTTACTTTACACAGCTTCACCCGCGTTGATTTTGTTTTCCCGTGGGAATTTTATACTTTCCCGTAGGAAAAGAAAATTGTAGCCTATGTTAATCAGGGATGTAGCATTCTAATGGTGAAAGATTTTTTGAAATCGGTCCAGTGGTGTTTGAGGTTTTTCGTTACATACTATACATACATACAAATCTTTCCCCTTTAGAATAATAGTGTAGATTACTTCAAGCAGCGATTCTTGAATTGCTCTGTTAAGGATAAGTACTGAAATTAAGGGTAATACAGGCAGTGAAATTACTAGGTACCTATGTCTTGAGATCAATGTTACAAGTTGGCAACATGTACAGTGAGCTCCCATTCAAACTATACATTTACACTAACCTTGCGTTCCGAATTGCGATAAAAGCGATAATATCGCGAATCCGACCAAATTAAATCGTCACAAAATATAAGGGCTATTGAATCAGTAGGTTATGTTGTGACTTTGGTGGGATTCGCGATATTATCACTTTTATCGTTTAATCCGACCAAATTAAATCGTCACAAAATATAAGGGCTATTGAATCAGTAGGTTATGTTGTGACTTTGGTGGGATTCGCGATATTATCACTTTTATCGTTTAATCCGACCAAATTAAATCGTCACAAAATATAAGGGCTATTGAATCAGTAGGTTATGTTGTGACTTTGGTGGGATTCGCGATATTATCACTTTTATCGTTTAATCCGACCAAATTAAATCGTCACAAAATATAAGGGCTATTGAATCAGTAGGTTATGTTGTGACTTTGGTGGGATTCGCGATATTATCACTTTTATCGTTTTACGGAACGCAGGGTAAGAAAACCGCCACTATTACGAGCGACATAAGAACAGTCCAAAGGTCAAAAAGTATAGCTTGATAAGGAGCTTACTGTACAAGATTCCTTGTTGTATTTTTATTTAAGTTTTATAAACGGTGTTTCATAATTCATTTCCGGAATCGCGTTCCATCTACAATTTCAGACCGCACAACATTAAATTTAAGTTAAAGTATCATTTTTTAAACAATATGTTACAAACCCTAGCACAGAATAGATAATAGTACTACGTACAGAACGGCCACTCACCTCCCCGCACTCATTTCAAATACCTCGTCCTACTCGGCACTTCGCTGTAGACATCACTGACACGTAAACAAGGGCGCGCGCGATCGCTCGGACGAGTAGACGCGAGCGCCGGGCGATAACAGAGACAGCGCTATGCGGGTGAAAGAGAAGGCAGTCGCTGCACTTCCCGCGTCATTTCGATTGATAACTGCGCACTCAGCCCTACTAAATTCCACGCACACATTTGCGCGTGTACGAACGTCATTTGTTTAAGTAGTAGTAATAGGTAATTGATTTGCGAACGTTGTATGGAGTGTCCGGGGTGTGACCCTAGAATAAATAATAGTAACATTTGTCACAAACCTCATTGGTTTATTAAATGTTATGTTGTATTTTTTTGTAACGACGTAATTTAAAAGATAAATAATAAAAAAAGATAACCAATAAATAATTATTTCTTTAGCGAAAACTCATTATTAAAATGTGTTTACACGTAATGTCATTCAACCCAAAATTTTCATGTAAATTATAGTATCATCATCATGTCTATGATTTACCATGAAAATTTTGGGTTAAATGACATTACGTGTAAACACATTATAATAATGAGTTTTCGATAAAGAATTTATTATTTATTGGTTATTATGAAACACCGTGTACTTGCAAATCTGGCAGGAACCGCTTGTACTATAGGCGTCTGTAACCACTCACGATTACGCGGGCACTTAGTTATATAAACATTTTTAACCGACTTCAAAAAAGGAGGTTCTCAGTTTGTCCTGTATGTTTCTATGTATGTTTGTCAGCGATTATCTTTCGTTTGGCTGAATCAATTTTGATGCGGTTTTCAGAAGAGTATTTTTCATATTATGGAGAAGGTTTTGGTATTTATAATTAAGTAAAAAGATTAAAAAAAATTACAAAAATTAAAACCGACTTCAAAAACACCAAAATGTCAGAAGAATTAAGAATACAAACATCATCACAGTTTTATACTGAAGTTGGTGCCATGCTTAGAGCATAAGGTGCCAAGCAATGATCAACTGGTAAGTCTTAAAAATATAAGAACAATGAATGTAAACTGTACTTAGTTGAAATTTGGCACCAATTTCAATATAAAACTGTGATGTTGTTTGTATTATTATATTATTTATGACATTTTGGTGTTTTAGAAGTCGGTTTTATTTATTGGAAAAAAAAATGTAAATTGAATCTGTATGAAGCAGAAGTGAATCACCAGTCGCTAGATGTGTTTAGTTCCTTCGCAATAAAAAGAATCTCAACAAGATATCTCAATAAAATAAATTTATTAGAGTACTGATCAAATGTCCCGATGAAACTGTAGGTAGGTACGACCAGCAGACGCCACTCATTCATTAGGATTAATTAAAATCAAATCATAATTAAAATTAATATAGAACGACGAGCTCAAACTCCAGCATAATTGTATCGTAACCTGCAGCGCAGATAAATTGTCCGTCCGTCAGGTAAGTGCTAATAACCGCTAACTAGCCAACGTTAACTTAAATCCGATAACTGTTAGTTATTAACTCGGAAATGGTTCACCGCCTTAGCATTATCTCTGCTCATATTGAAGTAATAAAACTTTACTAATTCATATATTGCGAGGCTGGAGATTAACTGGAATTAATGTTGGAGTACATTTTATTACTGGTTGCTCAATCGCGGAGGATGTTTCGCAGTGATACTAAGAAATACCTCAACCGCAAGTTTTTGAACTGATTTTGAGTTGTGGTCTAATTGATTTTTTTTTTCTGGACAAATTTGTCACATATCCTACACAAGAGTTTTGTAAGAGTTTACACGTATATTAAAGAAACAATTTTTAAGTATAGTTACACTGAATGTACTACGGTACTTTTTCTTCTCTCTATGTAGAGAAGTTAGTAGCGTAGCGTGCGCATAGGTCGAAAACATAAATAAATTCGCCTTTATAGTTCAACCTAGTGGCGGTTTCAGAATTGTCGTTTGGAATAATCCCCGCCTCAAACGGGTTGACTTTAGAGTAAACACTAAAAAGCTCACAATTTACGGAAAATATGAAGGAAGGAAATCCTTCCGCAATAAATTTTTAAGTGACATAATCCCCGCCTCAAACGGGTTGACTTTAGAGTAAACACTAAAAAGCTTACAATTTACGGAAAATATGAAGGAAGGAAATCCTTCCGCAATAAATTTTTAAGTGAACCACCATCACCAGAAATTTTAATTTCTAGTCATGGTGATGGTGAAATGTATTATGTACAAAATTGTTTCAGTTCATATACGTATATTAATTTTAATTAATTCTTTATTTGACATGATATTTTTTGACATTAGATTCTAAAAATTATAATTCACCATGATTTAATTCCAAACTGACCTAAATAGTTGCACACCTGACGGTAAAATATGGAAATGTACTTTTTAACACCACAAGTTGACCTGTATTTCGCAAATAAATGATTTGATTTGAAAGAATTTAGTCTTTTTCTTTCTTTATGATATATCATCTTTATATGTATTTTAAGTAGTTGAATGTATATTGTAGGCATGTATATTTACAAATAAATTGTAGTATACGTATTTTATTAATAATTAAAACTAGTTACAGAATTTCACGGTCCCATCATTATGCTTCAATTTAAATTTTCTTCTAATCTCAGGTTGCCTGGTGGAGATTGCCACTTTGGCAATTAGGCCGCCATTTTTTAATAATGATTAGTTTCAGCAAATTTATTGTAAACTGTATTATAAAAAGTTATTCATTCACCATCACCACTTCAACCCATACTGCTTGAGAGAACCAACATCACTGTTTTATAGCCCATACTGCCAAGTATGGCTCTCTTTAAAAGAGCTAGCCAGATAAACACATATAAACACTTCGAGGTCAGATATATACATTTCGAATATATTGGTCTTGGAACACCAATATATTCGAAATGTAAAGGTCGAATGTTAGAAAATTGGAAGTTAGGGATTTGAGAGAGTAATTGCTGTACACACCCTTAGTCTCTTACAACCTCCTCAGGAGGGTGAACACACCCTTAGTCTTTTACGACCTCCTCAGGAGGTTGTACACATCCTTAGTCTCTTACAACCTCCTCAGGAGGGTGAACACACCCTTAGTCTTTTACGACCTCCGCAGGAGGTTGTACACACCCTTAGTCTCTTACGACCTCCTCAGGAGGGTGTACACACCCTTAGTATCTTACGACCTCCTCAGGAGGGGGTAAACACCCTTAGTCTCTTACGACCTCCTCAGGACGGTGTACACACCCTTAGTCTCTTACGACCTCCTCAGGAGGGAAAGAAGCGACGACACATATTCTACATATATTACGACGACATATATTATCCATCACCGCACTAAGTGAGCGTTATACATAAGCGAATTTCTGCCTTACAATAAACAGTCTTGTTCTAATTTGCATATTACATTGAGGCGTTTACGAGCTTGTAACATCAATATTTAATTTACGATTGATGTCAACGTTAAAATAAACCGAAAGATATAAAAGCTTACGTTTGAGTTGATTTTGTAATAGCTATGCCGATGTACTGTTCTGTGTACTATACTTATTTTGCAGGAGATTGTTGAATAAGTGTTATTCACTTCGTATAAATATGACATAGATAATATGAATCAGCAGATTTATTTACATTGATTTTTAATTACACTTTATTACACATATAAAATAACTTGACAAATGATATCAAGTCAATTATAGTAAAATCAGTTTAAGTAAAAATTACGAAATATCAGGTGTTTTGCTACGCTGTGTTATTATGTCATTATAATATATCGTAAACATTTATCCAAAGAATCCATTCTATAATATAATGAGTATCGATTAGGTACTCATTTAAAGTCGTCCAACTGTTAATGAGGTATCAAAGTGTCCAGTTAACACATTCCGCTGCCTACACTGTTTCACGTATAACACGTAATTCTATCACGGCCCAAGTTCATTGCTGACGCCGTGAAATCGGTATTTTTCGTTGAATTCAAATATCGTTCCAAAATTCCCGTGGCTCCGAATCAAGAATCGATAAACGATTTTAAAATTAGACAGGTATGGGCACGATTTGTTTAAATCCGATTACGGGCGTTTGAATTCATAATTTGAATTTGATTTGAATTCGAATAACGAGTGGACGCTCGTTTGGGTAATGTCGAAGAAATATTAGTTATGGCATGAATGTGGAAATAGGACATCCTTATTTATGGCTTAAGCATTAGCTTTATACGTTAGTAAATAACGATAAGGCACTCACTACTCTTGATAGGTAAATTACTTGCGTCACTTAAGAGGTGCCCCTTTTCACTATACCATATTTATTAGCACTGTCAGTATAAGTACTGACAATTTTCGTATTTTAATATAATGACGTTTCTTTTCATTTCTTTCTATTTTTTTGTACCTAAAGTACCACATAAGTAGTATGATAAATACTAAATTAAAAATACAGAGGCTGTTTCCTGCAAAACTTTTAATAGAGTTGGGATGAAAATATTTTTTTATTTTTTTTTTATTTACAATAACACCATCATTACAAAATTCTTACTGTAATTATAATTTGATTGATTACAATAGTATAGTCAGCTTTAAAAATTAGATACAATTATGAAACTTATTATTTCATTACATAAGTCAGCTTTATTTACCAACAAAAATCGTATCTATTAAATCATCATCATCACAGCACATTTACGAGGGGTTCGAGCCTACCCTATGTTAGGGTGATTAGGCCTTAGTCAACCACGCTGGCCCAGTGCGGATTGATCGACGTCACATGCACCATTGAATTTCTTCGCAGATGTATGCAGGTTGCCTCACGATGTTTTCCTTCACCGTAGGAGCCTCAGACAAATGTACATATGTAATTCGAAACGAAAAACACATTGGTACATGGCGGATCTCGAACCCCGACCTCCCGTTTGGAAGGCAAGTGCCGAGTCCACAGCGCCACCGACGCTCTTTCGACGCTATCTATTAAATACTTACAACTAAATAACATGCGGCCTTTGCATGTAAATTATTATAAATAAATCATATCATTTTTTATATTAAGTATCCATTATAATACAGTTATATAAAAAAAAATATTGTTGGATATTAAATATCATATCAAATGTCAACAAGATCATATTCAATGTTTGTCTGCGATTAATAACAGTAGTTTTTTAGATATTTAAAACATAAACTTGTTTTAAATAAAATGTGCATAATAAATACACTGGGACCTTATGTGTATACATGTATGAACCGAAAAAAAAACGTGTTCATCTCACAAATATTATTATTTGCTTATAAGACTAAACATCAAACTCAGAATTTCTCAACAAGGTTCCAAACCATTATACCATATTTATAAGGATATGAGAGTTTACGATTAATCGGTCTCAAAGCTATCAAATCTCACATTAGTTCAGAGGGTTGATTCCACGAAGAACTTAAAGTGAAACAAGAACGCTGCGGAATACCCCATTATGACGTCATCGAACATTCGAGGGACAATTCAAGTTCTCGGATTGGTCTAGATTAACATTAATTGTAGAATTCCATTTGAGGTTTGGTTACGTTTAGTAAGTGGAATAGACCCTCTGGAAAGTAGCAACATTGTTATTAGCGCAAGTTTACGACCTAATATGGGCGATCGAATGCTCATTCGTTAACGCACCTTCCACATGTAAATTGTGATTCCATGTTAATCTTACGGCAATTTACAACTTCGCTTTTTATGCTACGACAGTTCGGAGAGTAAAATGTTTACGACCTCTGCATTCAGGCCTAGAGCAATGACCTCTGACCCGTTTTGGGATTTCATTCATTTGAAGATGCGTTAGAAATACTACTTTATTGATTACAAAGCGATTCTTACGCTTGACACTACATTGATGGGATTTGGATGTTCTAGATTGAATATTTCCCGTGTTTAGTAATTTTTTGGGTGTCAAATTAAAGTAGAACACTAATTTTTGTAAATAAATTCGACCACATGTCAAGTTTTACATTTGCACTACGAAAACCGAAAAAAGGGTGAGGTTGAGATCAAAATGTAGTCTGCCTGTTGCCTTGTGTACTATAATGTTCTAGGTCAGTTGTCTCCAAACTCCGGCCCGCGAGCCAAAGCCGGCCCCCCAGTGCGATCAATCCGGCCCACGACAGCTTAAGTAATTGAAATGCAAAAAAGCGTATTGTTGCTTAGGTCGCGCACGCTGCGACTAGTCTAGAAATATAGTTAAGGGCAGAAAAATTTAAACTGTTTTGTCCCTTGTAAACATTATGTCCCCTAAGGCTTTAAAGTTTGGAGACCCCTGTTTTAGGTGGGTGATATTAATAATTAATATAATATTGAGAGAAGCAGATGACAAGTGAGTATTACTCAGAGGGGCTTTTACTTCTCTAAGGTAACAATCAAAGTTTCAATCTCGGAGTTCACTGTGCAATCAGTAGCACATTTCAGTCTGCCAAAAATGACAATTTATTTGAATCAACTTTGAAGTTAACGTTAAGTAGTTTAAGGTTAAAAATAAATTAGGGAAATTTGACAGTCTTGTATAGCCTGACATGCTCATAAGAATAACTAATAATACGAGTACTCGTATTATTAGTTATTCTTATGACATGCTGTTGAATGTACAACGCAGCGACAGCGTTTGCACTTTACTGGCGCGTGGACAACACAGGGTTATCCCCCACAGGCATTAGCTGGGCGTGATGTCCCGAGATGGTGCGGAGAATCAAGCTTCCCAGATCCTGGATGAGCCCCAACAATCCCAGACCCTGAACACTAACTTAAGGCCTCAACACTCTAACTTAAGGCCTAAACACTCTAACTTGGGGTAGGCTCGAGCCCCTCGGTGGGGACGTATGTGAGCTGTGACGAAGAAGACGAAGAAGACCCTGGATCATTCAGATTATGGACAAAATGGACGTCGAGGTTCGTTTAGCGGGTAAGTCCAGCACTGGGCGGAGAAGGCCCTGCGCCTGAGGATGAGCCATCGTCGTCAAAATGACGAATCTGTGAAGTGAAATGCTCATTTTTTACAGTTTGTATTAACTTTCAAACTGGTAATTAAATCAAACTCCACTGTGTAATATTTGAAATATTTATTATTACTTTTTAACATAGTATCTAACAAAAGAACGAGGCATACCCAACTTTTATATATACCATTGGCGCGAACGAATTATGAAGCTAACGATTTGTCTTTTAGATTACCGAAAACGTTCAATAAATTCTTTTCGGATACTGATTTATTGACTACGTCCAAACATAAATTCTAGTCGCAAGTATTTAATATAATTTTTGAGCATTACAAATAGTGGAGGTAGTAATGAGAATAAATAATATTGATTGATATTTCTAATACTATTAATAAAGTAAATAATAAATAAATTATTCTGTACATTATAATAATTCTAAAATAAGTATGTAATTCTTAAATATTTGTGATGATAATAATAAGGCATGATTCTATTTTGTTTTTATTAATATTATTTATCCTATTATTATGATAATTCTATTTTTCTCATTGGTGACATGTAAACCGACCACTAAATGACGCTTGGTCATGTGACGTTGTGTATCGGACAATAAATACCTACACCTACACTTACATAAAATGAAGATTCAACACCAAACATCTACTCAAAATTACATACATCCTCACCTCTACACCCTACACACACACGTCTTCACATAATAGTATGCATTGTATGGCTGATTTTTATAGAATATGTCGAAATTATCTACTACCAACCAACTACCTTCCGAAAAATTTTTTTTTTAATCGCTAACTGTATGAGTAAGTTAGTATGTTTCTGTAATTGGTATATGTGTAAGCAATATGTAAGGCTAATAGTTTGTAAGTTATGCTGTTGAAACATTGTTTATGAAATAAAATAAAATAAAATAAAATAAAATAAAAATACAGTCTATTAAATTTATTTATGATACAATTCGTTAACAAATGAATAAATGTCAGATGTTTGACATCTATTCTCGTTAATGCAAATTTTGTATGAGCTATCAAATTTTTTAAGATTTTATCTCACACTGTCTACTTATAAGATGTTGAGATGAAGACATAGAATCAATAAGATATCTGAATTTATTGTGCTTCAGTTTAGTTTACATCTAAATGTACGGTATTCTTTTAAAGGAGTTCTAGAAATAAATGCTTTTGCTG
Organism: Schoenobius gigantellus; assembly: GCA_963935595.1. Classification (NCBI taxonomy): domain Eukaryota; kingdom Metazoa; phylum Arthropoda; class Insecta; order Lepidoptera; family Crambidae; genus Schoenobius; species Schoenobius gigantellus. The sequence goes on along the minus strand of OZ012555.1, from coordinate 2,910,928 downwards.
TTTCGTAGTGTAAAAGAATACAGTAGCAAAGCTTCGAATTTATATATTCATTCATTTGTTGGCAAAAAGGTGGTAATTTTGTTTGGATCTTGCATTTTATGTTACTTAATTTCATAGTTGAAATGTGAGCACATATAATATTCTTCATTATTTGCTATCTTAGTTCAGATAAAAAGATTTGTTTTTTACTGACTCGAATATGATTCGTCTCAGAAAAGAAGACATATGAATAAAAACACTTAATATTAATAGTTTTTATCCCAGTAACATTCAGCCTACTTTCATATGATTTAGAAGTCGAATGAATTTAACTTGGGCTCTTAAACTAAGTTATAAACCACACAATATTAATATCTCAATAGAAACCAGTAAATAGCTAAATAAACGTTTTCAAATTCATCGCGTAGAAACCATTTTTGAAGTTTTTAAACGGTTTTATATAGCTTGCCGTGTTTGGGTCAAATCTTATAAGTTAAATTTGACCCACTTATCATTATCTGATTGAGCTGAAATTTGGTACACACCTTTAGTTCTGATAACAATGCAATTAATCATTATACAAATGATTATTTTCAATTTAAATAAAATCGTATAAGTAAAAAAAAAAATTATTTTAATGAAATATTTCGAACGGTTCAAATCTCGACAAAGAGATACCAATTTTTCAACAAAAATCGTGAGTTTTATCTGATCTTGCATCTGACACATCGACTGTCTCATAGCCTACTGCCTAGTCATCAACTATGTGTTATCTTGAAATCTTTAGTGCATAAGTTCCTGTTTAATTCTAATAGAGCGAGGTGCTTAACGAAAACGGAGCGATAATCGCTTCATCGTCGGCTAGTTTACTGGCGATGGCCGCGTCGATACAGATGGCATGCGGTGGCCACTAAAGAAGTTGTAAAAAGTCGAGTCCCAAACTGAGGCCACTACTTTATTAGTGAAAATAAAGTTAAAAAAACTTAAAAGTTTACACTATGTACCAATTCGCAATCGCGAAAAAGGCAGCTGTTTCATCTATACTTAATTTTATAAAGCTGTTTGTTTGTTTGTTTGTTTGTTTGTTTGTTTGCTTGAACGCGCTAATCTCAGGAACTACTGATTCAAATTGTAAAATTATTTTTGTGTTGGATAGTCCTTTTATCGAGGAAGGCTTTTGGCTATACATATAACTTTACGCTACAACTAATAGGAGCTGAGCATCAATGACAAATGTTGCAAAAACGGATAAAAAATATACGGCGAAACGTAGTTCGCTGGCACAGGCCACAGCTAGTACTAAATAAAATGCTCTTTGAGAAATAAGCACTTGGACCAGTGTTGTGCATTCCAGTGCATTTTGTTTTGTATTAATAATAATATATATTTATTTCAACGAGTAGGATTAAGAGTTATCATTACAAAATAATTATACTATGTAATACTTAACATTCTACATTGTTGCCTGTATTTAATTGCTAGTTTGTCTGTATTGATGGTGTCTATACGATTTACAAAAGATGTTGCCTCGAGCTTACAAAAGTACTATCTGAGGTTATTAGAATTCTCTACATGTAGACCAATATTAGATCATGATATACTTTCAATTATATTTTTCCATGTGTATACAAATCTAATATACAAAAAAACTCATATCACAGCGTTTGTTATCGAACTCCCCCGAAACGGCTTGACCGATATTTACGAGCTTGTAACATCAATATTTAATTTACGATTGATGTCAACGTTAAAATAAACCGAAAGATATAAAAGCTTACGTTTGAGTTGATTTTGTAATAGCTATGCCGATGTACTGTTCTGTGTACTATACTTATTTTGCAGGAGATTGTTGAATAAGTGTTATTCACTTCGTATAAATATGACATAGATAATATGAATCAGCAGATTTATTTACATTGATTTTTAATTACACTTTATTACACATATAAAATAACTTGACAAATGATATCAAGTCAATTATAGTAAAATCAGTTTAAGTAAAAATTACGAAATATCAGGTGTTTTGCTACGCTGTGTTATTATGTCATTATAATATATCGTAAACATTTATCCAAAGAATCCATTCTATAATATAATGAGTATCGATTAGGTACTCATTTAAAGTCGTCCAACTGTTAATGAGGTATCAAAGTGTCCAGTTAACACATTCCGCTGCCTACACTGTTTCACGTATAACACGTAATTCTATCACGGCCCAAGTTCATTGCTGACGCCGTGAAATCGGTATTTTTCGTTGAATTCAAATATCGTTCCAAAATTCCCGTGGCTCCGAATCAAGAATCGATAAACGATTTTAAAATTAGACAGGTATGGGCACGATTTGTTTAAATCCGATTACGGGCGTTTGAATTCATAATTTGAATTTGATTTGAATTCGAATAACGAGTGGACGCTCGTTTGGGTAATGTCGAAGAAATATTAGTTATGGCATGAATGTGGAAATAGGACATCCTTATTTATGGCTTAAGCATTAGCTTTATACGTTAGTAAATAACGATAAGGCACTCACTACTCTTGATAGGTAAATTACTTGCGTCACTTAAGAGGTGCCCCTTTTCACTATACCATATTTATTAGCACTGTCAGTATAAGTACTGACAATTTTCGTATTTTAATATAATGACGTTTCTTTTCATTTCTTTCTATTTTTTTGTACCTAAAGTACCACATAAGTAGTATGATAAATACTAAATTAAAAATACAGAGGCTGTTTCCTGCAAAACTTTTAATAGAGTTGGGATGAAAATATTTTTTTATTTTTTTTTTTATTTACAATAACACCATCATTACAAAATTCTTACTGTAATTATAATTTGATTGATTACAATAGTATAGTCAGCTTTAAAAATTAGATACAATTATGAAACTTATTATTTCATTACATAAGTCAGCTTTATTTACCAACAAAAATCGTATCTATTAAATCATCATCATCACAGCACATTTACGAGGGGTTCGAGCCTACCCTATGTTAGGGTGATTAGGCCTTAGTCAACCACGCTGGCCCAGTGCGGATTGATCGACGTCACATGCACCATTGAATTTCTTCGCAGATGTATGCAGGTTGCCTCACGATGTTTTCCTTCACCGTAGGAGCCTCAGACAAATGTACATATGTAATTCGAAACGAAAAACACATTGGTACATGGCGGATCTCGAACCCCGACCTCCCGTTTGGAAGGCAAGTGCCGAGTCCACAGCGCCACCGACGCTCTTTCGACGCTATCTATTAAATACTTACAACTAAATAACATGCGGCCTTTGCATGTAAATTATTATAAATAAATCATATCATTTTTTATATTAAGTATCCATTATAATACAGTTATATAAAAAAAAATATTGTTGGATATTAAATATCATATCAAATGTCAACAAGATCATATTCAATGTTTGTCTGCGATTAATAACAGTAGTTTTTTAGATATTTAAAACATAAACTTGTTTTAAATAAAATGTGCATAATAAATACACTGGGACCTTATGTGTATACATGTATGAACCGAAAAAAAAACGTGTTCATCTCACAAATATTATTATTTGCTTATAAGACTAAACATCAAACTCAGAATTTCTCAACAAGGTTCCAAACCATTATACCATATTTATAAGGATATGAGAGTTTACGATTAATCGGTCTCAAAGCTATCAAATCTCACATTAGTTCAGAGGGTTGATTCCACGAAGAACTTAAAGTGAAACAAGAACGCTGCGGAATACCCCATTATGACGTCATCGAACATTCGAGGGACAATTCAAGTTCTCGGATTGGTCTAGATTAACATTAATTGTAGAATTCCATTTGAGGTTTGGTTACGTTTAGTAAGTGGAATAGACCCTCTGGAAAGTAGCAACATTGTTATTAGCGCAAGTTTACGACCTAATATGGGCGATCGAATGCTCATTCGTTAACGCACCTTCCACATGTAAATTGTGATTCCATGTTAATCTTACGGCAATTTACAACTTCGCTTTTTATGCTACGACAGTTCGGAGAGTAAAATGTTTACGACCTCTGCATTCAGGCCTAGAGCAATGACCTCTGACCCGTTTTGGGATTTCATTCATTTGAAGATGCGTTAGAAATACTACTTTATTGATTACAAAGCGATTCTTACGCTTGACACTACATTGATGGGATTTGGATGTTCTAGATTGAATATTTCCCGTGTTTAGTAATTTTTTGGGTGTCAAATTAAAGTAGAACACTAATTTTTGTAAATAAATTCGACCACATGTCAAGTTTTACATTTGCACTACGAAAACCGAAAAAAGGGTGAGGTTGAGATCAAAATGTAGTCTGCCTGTTGCCTTGTGTACTATAATGTTCTAGGTCAGTTGTCTCCAAACTCCGGCCCGCGAGCCAAAGCCGGCCCCCCAGTGCGATCAATCCGGCCCACGACAGCTTAAGTAATTGAAATGCAAAAAAGCGTATTGTTGCTTAGGTCGCGCACGCTGCGACTAGTCTAGAAATATAGTTAAGGGCAGAAAAATTTAAACTGTTTTGTCCCTTGTAAACATTATGTCCCCTAAGGCTTTAAAGTTTGGAGACCCCTGTTTTAGGTGGGTGATATTAATAATTAATATAATATTGAGAGAAGCAGATGACAAGTGAGTATTACTCAGAGGGGCTTTTACTTCTCTAAGGTAACAATCAAAGTTTCAATCTCGGAGTTCACTGTGCAATCAGTAGCACATTTCAGTCTGCCAAAAATGACAATTTATTTGAATCAACTTTGAAGTTAACGTTAAGTAGTTTAAGGTTAAAAATAAATTAGGGAAATTTGACAGTCTTGTATAGCCTGACATGCTCATAAGAATAACTAATAATACGAGTACTCGTATTATTAGTTATTCTTATGACATGCTGTTGAATGTACAACGCAGCGACAGCGTTTGCACTTTACTGGCGCGTGGACAACACAGGGTTATCCCCCACAGGCATTAGCTGGGCGTGATGTCCCGAGATGGTGCGGAGAATCAAGCTTCCCAGATCCTGGATGAGCCCCAACAATCCCAGACCCTGAACACTAACTTAAGGCCTCAACACTCTAACTTAAGGCCTAAACACTCTAACTTGGGGTAGGCTCGAGCCCCTCGGTGGGGACGTATGTGAGCTGTGACGAAGAAGACGAAGAAGACCCTGGATCATTCAGATTATGGACAAAATGGACGTCGAGGTTCGTTTAGCGGGTAAGTCCAGCACTGGGCGGAGAAGGCCCTGCGCCTGAGGATGAGCCATCGTCGTCAAAATGACGAATCTGTGAAGTGAAATGCTCATTTTTTACAGTTTGTATTAACTTTCAAACTGGTAATTAAATCAAACTCCACTGTGTAATATTTGAAATATTTATTATTACTTTTTAACATAGTATCTAACAAAAGAACGAGGCATACCCAACTTTTATATATACCATTGGCGCGAACGAATTATGAAGCTAACGATTTGTCTTTTAGATTACCGAAAACGTTCAATAAATTCTTTTCGGATACTGATTTATTGACTACGTCCAAACATAAATTCTAGTCGCAAGTATTTAATATAATTTTTGAGCATTACAAATAGTGGAGGTAGTAATGAGAATAAATAATATTGATTGATATTTCTAATACTATTAATAAAGTAAATAATAAATAAATTATTCTGTACATTATAATAATTCTAAAATAAGTATGTAATTCTTAAATATTTGTGATGATAATAATAAGGCATGATTCTATTTTGTTTTTATTAATATTATTTATCCTATTATTATGATAATTCTATTTTTCTCATTGGTGACATGTAAACCGACCACTAAATGACGCTTGGTCATGTGACGTTGTGTATCGGACAATAAATACCTACACCTACACTTACATAAAATGAAGATTCAACACCAAACATCTACTCAAAATTACATACATCCTCACCTCTACACCCTACACACACACGTCTTCACATAATAGTATGCATTGTATGGCTGATTTTTATAGAATATGTCGAAATTATCTACTACCAACCAACTACCTTCCGAAAAATTTTTTTTTTAATCGCTAACTGTATGAGTAAGTTAGTATGTTTCTGTAATTGGTATATGTGTAAGCAATATGTAAGGCTAATAGTTTGTAAGTTATGCTGTTGAAACATTGTTTATGAAATAAAATAAAATAAAATAAAATAAAATAAAAATACAGTCTATTAAATTTATTTATGATACAATTCGTTAACAAATGAATAAATGTCAGATGGTTGACATCTATTCTCGTTAATGCAAATTTTGTATGAGCTATCAAATTTTTTAAGATTTTATCTCACACTGTCTACTTATAAGATGTTGAGATGAAGACATAGAATCAATAAGATATCTGAATTTATTGTGCTTCAGTTTAGTTTACATCTAAATGTACGGTATTCTTTTAAAGGAGTTCTAGAAATAAATGCTTTTGCTGTTTCGTAGTGTAAAAGAATACAGTAGCAAAGCTTCGAATTTATATATTCATTCATTTGTTGGCAAAAAGGTGGTAATTTTGTTTGGATCTTGCATTTTATGTTACTTAATTTCATAGTTGAAATGTGAGCACATATAATATTCTTCATTATTTGCTATCTTAGTTCAGATAAAAAGATTTGTTTTTTACTGACTCGAATATGATTCGTCTCAGAAAAGAAGACATATGAATAAAAACACTTAATATTAATAGTTTTTATCCCAGTAACATTCAGCCTACTTTCATATGATTTAGAAGTCGAATGAATTTAACTTGGGCTCTTAAACTAAGTTATAAACCACACAATATTAATATCTCAATAGAAACCAGTAAATAGCTAAATAAACGTTTTCAAATTCATCGCGTAGAAACCATTTTTGAAGTTTTTAAACGGTTTTATATAGCTTGCCGTGTTTGGGTCAAATCTTATAAGTTAAATTTGACCCACTTATCATTATCTGATTGAGCTGAAATTTGGTACACACCTTTAGTTCTGATAACAATGCAATTAATCATTATACAAATGATTATTTTCAATTTAAATAAAATCGTATAAGTAAAAAAAAAAATTATTTTAATGAAATATTTCGAACGGTTCAAATCTCGACAAAGAGATACCAATTTTTCAACAAAAATCGTGAGTTTTATCTGATCTTGCATCTGACACATCGACTGTCTCATAGCCTACTGCCTAGTCATCAACTATGTGTTATCTTGAAATCTTTAGTGCATAAGTTCCTGTTTAATTCTAATAGAGCGAGGTGCTTAACGAAAACGGAGCGATAATCGCTTCATCGTCGGCTAGTTTACTGGCGATGGCCGCGTCGATACAGATGGCATGCGGTGGCCACTAAAGAAGTTGTAAAAAGTCGAGTCCCAAACTGAGGCCACTACTTTATTAGTGAAAATAAAGTTAAAAAAACTTAAAAGTTTACACTATGTACCAATTCGCAATCGCGAAAAAGGCAGCTGTTTCATCTATACTTAATTTTATAAAGCTGTTTGTTTGTTTGTTTGTTTGTTTGTTTGTTTGCTTGAACGCGCTAATCTCAGGAACTACTGATTCAAATTGTAAAATTATTTTTGTGTTGGATAGTCCTTTTATCGAGGAAGGCTTTTGGCTATACATATAACTTTACGCTACAACTAATAGGAGCTGAGCATCAATGACAAATGTTGCAAAAACGGATAAAAAATATACGGCGAAACGTAGTTCGCTGGCACAGGCCACAGCTAGTACTAAATAAAATGCTCTTTGAGAAATAAGCACTTGGACCAGTGTTGTGCATTCCAGTGCATTTTGTTTTGTATTAATAATAATATATATTTATTTCAACGAGTAGGATTAAGAGTTATCATTACAAAATAATTATACTATGTAATACTTAACATTCTACATTGTTGCCTGTATTTAATTGCTAGTTTGTCTGTATTGATGGTGTCTATACGATTTACAAAAGATGTTGCCTCGAGCTTACAAAAGTACTATCTGAGGTTATTAGAATTCTCTACATGTAGACCAATATTAGATCATGATATACTTTCAATTATATTTTTCCATGTGTATACAAATCTAATATACAAAAAAACTCATATCACAGCGTTTGTTATCGAACTCCCCCGAAACGGCTTGACCGATATTTATGAAATGTTTTGTGTATATTAAGTAGGTCTGAGAATAGGTTGTAGGCTATTTTTTTATACACCTAGATGATAAATGTGGCCCTCTCCAGAACTTTTTGAGTGTTAAGCTTTATTAAGTGAATCGTAGTATTATATATTACTAGCTGTGCCGGCGATCACATATTAAAAAATAGTTTACGACCTATTCTCAGACCTACTGAACATACACAAAAAATTTTATTAAGATCGGTCAAGCCGTTTTGAAAGAGTTCGGTAGCAAACACTGTGACACGAGAATTTTATATATTAGATAGATACTAATACTTTGTGAAGCAAGTGGATTGGCGTATTTTATTAAAAGGTCAGTCTATATACCTGAAAATCAGCGTCAAATTTCACAGTAACGTCATGATAATGAAGAGATGTGTGTGGTCGCTTTTGGTCGCCTTACTCTAAACGATCAGGAACTTGATTTTTTATTTAAACATACGTTAATTATACCTAGTGAGGTATAATTAATACTTGTCTAGTATAGGTATAATTAATCTATCTATAATATATAAAGCTGGATCTATAATATATAAAGCTCGATTGGTTGAACGCGATAATCTCTGGAACTACTGGTCCGAATTCAATAAATATTTTTGTGTTGGATAGTCGATTTATCGAGGAAGGTTTCAGATTATGTCATATTATGCTACGACCAATAGTAGAGGAGAATCAATGAAAAATGTTGCTAAAACAGGAAAAATATAGAATATATAACTAAAAACGCGTTGAAGTCTTTTATAAGGCGAAACGTAGTTCGCGGGCACAGCTAGTAATTAATACACTTAAATATTTAAATATTTCTTCTTCCTTTTTTTCTTTCACTGAGATTAGATGATTGAACGAACCAACATTTATATTTGTGTGTTGAATTAAGTTTGCATGCCCAATGGTATAAAATAAACGCTCATGACAAACACGCGCTTATACAATTATTAAAAAATAAAAAAAAATATTTCAGGCAAAGTAGTCCATACCCGGTACATTCAAATTATTAAATAAAATCAAATTATTTAACTTTATAAAATCTAATTATATTTCAACCCCCGTTCTCTTCACCAAAGTTGACATCTCGACATGTCGTGTATGTCTTCTTATCATAGGCCCGTATAATTGCTGAAAATACTCGTACTTTAAAGCGGTAAATCGGTAGCCAACAGCTCCATAGCGACAAACCCACCTATCTCGACAATCTCAGACTCTCACTTTTAACATATTAACACTACTGTATGGAAAGCGCCCGCGGGTCAGGGGATCGCCATTTCAACAGTCACTGTAAACTAGGCGGCTTATTATACTTAGTCTAGTACTAAGTAACTTAAGACTCAATCTCGCAGATTAATAATCACTGTGATTTAGTACACTGAGTATTTAATAAAGTGCATTTTATTAAATGATATAATGTTGGTTACGTATTTTCTGCATAATATATAGATTATATAGATTAGATTACATTAAATAAATAATAGCTTTAGTATTTATTTAATGTCATACGTAATAGACTATAGAGCGTCGGTGGCGCTGTGGATTCGGTACTTGCCTTCCAATCGGGAGGTCCGGGTTCGAGACCGCCATGTACCAATGTGTTTTTCGTTTTCGAATTTCATATGTACATTTGTCTCACGCTCCTACGGTGAAGGAAAACATCGTGAGGAAACCTGCATACATCTGCGAAGAAATTCAATGGTGTATGTGAAGTCGACCAATCCGCACCGGGCCAGCGTGGTTGACTAAGGCCTAATCACCCTAACATAGGGTAGGCTCGAGCCCCTCGGTGGGGACGTATATGAGCTGGGATGATGATGATGATGATATAGATTATATAGATTAGATTTCGTATGATATTAAATAAATACTTAAGCTATTGGTAACCAGTCATGTGACTAGACAGGTTATAAGTAATTACCTGTTGAGAAGCACTTTGCATTGAATATTTGAAGATTGTTCCTTCTAACCAATCAGTATTATTCAGTATGTTTACTAAGGTCCGTATAAGAATTAGAAATTATTTGTCACAACTTAGTAAACATTTGGTCGCTCAATTTTTTTTTGGGTAGAAAACCAACATACACATCATATAAGTTTTTGAATATCGTGAATAAAATTTAAATATGGTTGATCTTGACCTAAAATCTACATTAGTAACGTAAAAGTCTAAGGCGCGTATTAATAAACGCGTCTCAAAGTTGAGATCGATCTTAAGCTGCAGTTTTGACGTATAATGTATGGAACATCTGTCAAGAACAGTATCTTAAGATCGATCTCATACATACTCGAGATGCAATTATTAATACGAGCCCTAGAGTTGGCTTCCCAAATGATGCCAAATTGGCATCTCTATCATTTAAAATATATTAAAGTGAAATATTTTTATTTTATACCCACGAAGTGAAAATAAACAAAACTGCAAAAAGAAAACGTAACAAATCGTTAAAAAGTTTGTCTAATTCTAATCTATATCGTATGGTATGAAGATCAATTCTCATGTAATCGCTTGGCTACGCTCAGCTTGCTTTTATAACATTAAGTTAGTTCGCTCGCAATTAGTTCAATATTTATCTCTATTATTTTGTATGCTGTAAATATATTTGATAGTTTTGTGACGTTGAAAAAAATGAAACATTCTAGGGAAATGCACATCGCGATTCTAGGGAAGACAAGAATTCAAAAAAAGAATTTTACTATTTGTTAGATTTTGTCATACGCGGTCATAGACAAAGTATTAATTTAAGTTTAATAAAGCCACATTTAGCGTCTAAAATAGAAAAACCATTATTTTGGGCAATAACAAAAAGTCACACAGCCATAAATTGATATTACTAAATAAATTAACTTCGTGAAAACCTTATGAACAAATCAAATATGTTTATATCTAATTTCCATTTAAAATTTATGGAAGTATTTTATTCGAAATTGATTTATGGCTTACAAATACTTTATTAATTTTTATATATTCTAGCGCTTAAATAGTGTGCTTTAAAAAAATCGAGAAATCCAATGTCATCGAACACAAATACTATATTTTTGGAATATTTTACCTTGTTTTACTTTCTTCATATTCGAAATGAAATGTAGAGTGTTTAATTCGAGTAAACACACCCATTTCAGTCTCAAACTATTGGTACTCTCAAATATATTGACTGTAGTTGCTGTTCAGCCCTTATAAAACAATCTACTATTAAACGACTGAATTGGAAAACAATCAGCCCACCTGATGTCAAGTAGCTACAATCACATAATATAGTTTATGTATGTTCATGTAATATTCACAGATCGCAACCCCTACACGGACCAATGTGTGTTGCCAACCTGTGACATAATATGTCAAGTCACGGTACCCAGTATCTCACTACTTGTCTTATCCTTTAGACCGGAACGTACTACGCTAGGCGATCACCCCTGCTTTGTGGCAGAGATACTCGTACGTAAGATAGTGCATCTGCGCTGATGACTCTAGTACTCGGTGTCTCTATCAGGGCCTGTTTCAGACTTATGCCATAAACATATAAGAGTTTTTGAATATTACATTATGAAATCAAAGTTTACCTAACCTGCTCGGGGTGGACTATCCCACCAACGTATAAAGCTCTGGCGTGTCCCACTAACCATGGCCCTAGTGGAAGATAACCCAACTGCCTCTACTTCTTTTGGGAAGAGAAAAGTGCCCAGTACTGGTGCTGTGGCTGAGATAGGGGAAACGAAATGGAGGTAATACGTGCGTATCTACTCTACAGTCATAGTATTAATATAATTATATCAAAAACTCTATATTGAACAAGAATAGACAAATATACATAGCTCACAAAAAACTTATTGTAAGTACTAAAGTGGTCTTATATCTGAAAGAGATTTCTTCCAGCCAACCCTAGCTGATGTTAATAAAGATAGTTTAATGGGGACTAGAGTAACCTAAAAAACACAATTTGCAATATGCTTAATAAATTTTTATATTTGACCTGAAAAGAAAAAACCAAAAACAAGACAAACAAAAAACCTGAAAACAACAATTACATATTATAATCCAAATCAGTAAATGGAATATCATGCTAATGGTCATCACTCAAAGACAAAGAAGGTAATGCTCCTTTAAATTGCGTTCGAAACAGATTTAATAAATTAATTGCTCTTGCGAATAGTTTCAGGTATATTTTTATATTCGTACATATATATTACTAGCTTTTGCCCGCGACTTTGTCCGCGTGGAAATCCTTTTTTATTGATTTCCTTTACAAATTCAACACCATTTTTACACCCTCAAGGAATGATTTCGGGGATAAAAACTATTCTCAATCCTTCCCCACAACTCAAACTATCACCATACCGAATTTCATCTAAATCGGTTCATCTGTTATTGATTCCCCATACAAACTTCCAGCTCCCTTTTCTCCCACTTAAGGGGGGATTTATGCGATAAAAGCTATCCTGTGTCCGTCTCCTGGTTCTAAGCTACCTCCCTACCAATCGGTTAGCAATCAGCCAAATCGGTTTAGCCGTTCTTGAGTTATAAATAGTGTAACTAACTCTTCTTTTATATATATCAGATATACATACACCATGGGATGTTATATCAGTAAACTTTCACAAAATCAAAAAATCATTTCGTCCAAGTTTCTCATCACTTCATTTTTTTCTAACAATGATCAAAACCTAACTAAGACACAAATATCTCGAATTCCACCATCAGCCTCACGACTTCCAATTCTTTCCGCTTCGTTAAGGCTTAAGACAAACGGGAAATATTGCTCGTTGGCAATTTTCCCACAGCCGGCCCTAGGTCTCAGATCAGCTTCTTTCGTGCAGTAGCATCTAATTAGGCGGGGGCTAATTGTTTTCAACATTGCTCAGTTAATTTGCGACATAAATGCGCTCGGCGTGAGGTCAGACTGGATAAAGTTAGAATCTTACGTTTTAGTTTTTTTGTTAGGTTGTTGTTGTTAGGTGACGGATCAACATTTATTGAAGAAAATACTGAAAAGTTGATAACGGGCTCAGGTAACTAGTATTAAATATTATTCGTTAGGTACCTTTAGGAGGAAACCATACAGGCTGTTTTTGCATAGAGACATGGTCCCCTGTTCCTCGATAATAATAACAGTTGCTCTATTTAAAAAAAAATATCTATAGCTACATCTAACATCAGCATGTTCCTATATTTTCCTTTTTTATTACGTATATTATTAAATAAGATTTAAACCCCCAAAAACCTATCCTAATATTGCATAGATTTTCTGCTCTATTCAAACATCCAGCAAAAAAATTTGACGAGATTATATTAAAAGTCATCGTGTGGTTTTATAAAACCATTATGCAAGTGAAACTTTTTTCGCACCGTACGCAATTAACTGAAAATTTTCGGAAAATTATTTGATTCGGGGTATTAAAATAGCGCTTTTAAGCTTTACTTATATCTTTTCTTCTGAAAAGAAAATTATAAGTGAAAAAGTAATGTTAAAATAAATTAATAAAATAAACAAAAAATTATGTAATAAGATAACCAAAATAATAAAAAAAACAAACTTACGAAGAAAACCACGCTCTACTCTAAATTCGAACCACACAGAAATTTAAAGTTAAAGTTCTAACGCATGGACCAATCCCATAATATATCAAGTAGAAAAATTAAGGATTTCGTATTTTTGTGCAATATGACATGCGGTAGTTAGAAGAAAATAAGTTTCACTTTGAAAAGCAAAACATATACACCGACAGAGTCTTTAATTTTCAATGCAATACGTAATTAAATCGGTCCAGTCTTATAGGAGAGAACAGGGGACTACGAAGCGTATATTTTGTACTTTTCATAGGTATCTTCCGTCCGAGTTGCAGTTGCCTCTATAGCGCTCAGCACGTTTGTTTGGATACACAGCGCGACAGCAATACATTTTATAAATACCTATTTTTAAATTCTCTTGACCTTAGTGTTTCTTCTTTAAGCTTTTGGAATGTAGATGTAAGTCACGTCACATAGGTACCTGAAACAATTACCAAAATTATTACTTATTAGATAAAATAACTATATGAACCCGATCATGAACCGAACTAAAAATTGCCTACGTCCATAATTGAGCTACGAGTATGTACTTAACGTAGCAGAAATCTTGGGCATAAACAAGAACCTATTATTGTAACATTTACCTTCGCTGAGGTCGAAATGATAAAACGTGTAGGTGAAATCTAATATGGAAAAGTATAATAACTAAAAATAAGTAATCTATAAGACTTTGCAAACAAGCAACCCTTATGGTAAGCGTTTATCGCAGCTTGCGAATGCTTACGAACGCTTATGAAAGTTACAAATTCTCAACGCCTCAAGACCTCAAGCATTTTGCCAGCGTTTTGTGTTAGGAATTAAACCCCTCTTTTTATAAATTTTCAGTTATTTAGCATATTTTTGGGATAATCCAAATGAAAAAAAAAACTAACAATTCAATACAAACCTTTACATGCACTTGTTGAAGTTAAATAAAACAAAAAATCAAATTGAATTAAGAACATTTTGGAGATGTCTAACAATTATATAATTATTCAATCCTTGTATATACGTACACCCCATTCAAAATGTATTCAATTACAATAAATGAGAAAAAGTACACTCTACATCTTCTCGGAAATTGGGATAGCTTTCTCGAGCAGAACACGCAAGAAACTCGGAAGGTCTATATTTTATTTGCTCTTTTAATCGCTAACAATATAATATAGCATTATAACATTCAATATAATTATATTAATATTCAAATATATATTTCTTATACGTAACTTTATAATATCATATGCCTGCCTGTAAGAGTAATTCAAGCAGATATATTTAAGATATAATAAACGTATTAAAATTTGAAGTTAATGTGCATGTGCACACGTTAAAATTAACTTTCACGTTTTTATGTCAAGTTATTAATGTCTAAACTTGGTACAGATATGAAAATACAAAGTTGGATTTGAATTGAACAGAAATTTTGCTACTCATTCAATAGGCAGGAAGATAGCTTGGCTAGCAACCACTATTTTACCGTACTTTGTGGTATACAAATAGAAGCAAGATAGCCAGTACCTTTGTAGTTAAGAGAACTATTTGAAGCCACCTTCAACCCTATTGTCACTTCTATAAGGTGTAAGTCTCCTTAACCACTACCCGGTTATCAAATAAAGAAAGGAAATGACAGGGAATTTTACGAGAGGGAAACTCAGTCACTAGCGTCGTGTGCGCGGGTACTTCTATCTTACCTATTTCTATCTTTAAGCATCGTTGTGTTCCGGTTTGAAGGGTATTTTATTTATTTATTTGTATGAACAATTTACATGACATTGTTATATATCCGATGACAAAAAAATACATTAAAATATTTATTTCATCATAGTGCATGACGATGGACAGGATATATTTTGTTACAAGTAGCCCAAATAGACCGAAGCCTGTGGTAGGGCTACTACCTTGGGGTGCGATGTCAGAACACCTCCTCGTGGTGCACCCTGGGCAACCCGGCAGATTTTCTGCCGCGGGCTAAGAGTCTGACAGCTGCCCCGTGGAGGGGGCGTGGTGTGGCCGGGTTTAACCCGGCGGGCCACTTCACGTGGCCATGTGGGGCGTCACCTCCCCTTCTTTTTGAAGATGGGGTTGTGTGTCGCCTGGGGACCCGCTCGCGGGTCATGGCGCGTTGCGCCTTGTGCCGTTGCCCCTTTGATCGGGTTGGTGCGGGTCCTTGTTGAGCTTCGGCATGTCGTTGTTCCGAGTCGGTGCAAGCTCGTTGAGCTTCGGCGTGTCGTTGTTCCAAGGACTGAGGCTGACCCGATCAACGTGTGGCTTCGGCACACTTGTGCGGCTCCCATGAGGGGGGCGTCGGATGGCCGAGTGCTACTCGGCGGGCCACCTCGTGTGGCCACCGTGGCCGCTTTTTGCGGTGGGTCGGCGCTTTGGCGCCGCTGAGCTTTGGCTCGTGTGCGCGGCGGTGGATCCAGTGGGGTCTGCCGTCGGGCAAGCCCGTTACCCCGTACTGAGCGGGGCCGGGGGCCTGGCGCACTGAGCGTCGGGCCGCGTGGAAGAAAACCACAGTAAAAAATTACCACCCGGAGTATGCCCCGGGAACTCCTCTCCATCTCCATCTTGGAGAGGGCGTGAGGGGCCCGCCATTGGTGGGCAGGTGCCGCGGACGGTGTTATGGTCGGTCTGTAAGGGTTCCCACGACCTCGTTCGGCAGCGGCGCGTCCTTTGGACGTGGCTGCGCTAGGCGCCAAAGAGGGCATATCGAGGGGTTTAGTGGGTAGTCGCTCGCTGCGGAGTCCCACACACCCTTGCCCCTGCGGGGGCTTGGACGGTGCGCAAACGCATTCCCCTCGTAAAAAAAAAAAAAAAAAAAAAAAAAAGGGCTACTACCTTCGTAGTTAACCAAGTGCATGTAGCGTGTGTTGCCTCATCACTAATTAAGAACATAAATACATACATATATAACATAACAGCATGCAGACTATAACATCCTTACATATTATAAAACAAAGTCCCCCGCCGCGTCTGTCTGTCTGTCTTTTCGCGATAAACTCAAAAACTACTGCACCGATTTTCAATCGTTTTTACCACTCGATAGCGTGATTCTCGAGGAAGGATTTAATATATAACTTGTTAAGTTTTTGTATTTATTTCTGTGTACATTAACGATATTTGATGAAGATGTCGGGAAAAAATAAATTAAGGCGAAACGTAGTTCGCGGGCACAGCTAGTTATCTATAATATATAAAGCTCTATAAAATATTTATATACTATATCCCATCGTATACATACACAATAAAGAACGCAGCATATTTATTTACATATATTTATATTGTCCCATAACAATTTGAACACCTTTTCTTTAGTGCCATGCAAATATTGTTTCATTCTGTTTTTTTAATATGGGTAACATGGACCCAAGCGAAGATTTTGTCTGTTGTTTATCAATATAGCGAGATATGTTTGTTGGTAAATAATGATAAAGTCGCGGGGCTTGCGAATTAGAATGATTTCTGTCATAAGGGTAAGATGGAAAGTTTAACCGCCTCCGTGGTCTAGTGGTTGAGAGCACCGGTCGTTGTTCGGGAGGCCATGAGGTTCAATTCCCCATGGGGGCAGAAATTTTTCTGATCGGTTTGGTTGGTGGTAGGGCTTCTGAGCCCACCTGGCTAGCCACCACCGTCTTACCTAAGTTTCTCGCCGTAATATTGTTGTGTTCCGACAATTAGAGGTAAGATAGCCAGTTCTTCGTTTATAGCGAAGTCCAGATGAAGCTCGCTTCTACCTTCGGCCTTATCGTCACTTACCATCAGGTGAAATGAAGGCCAAGAGTTTCCCTGTCGTATATAAAAAATACTGTGTTCTATGAATAGACAACTTAGCTCACGAGTTAGCAACGTACATTGGGGGTTCTTCTAGGGTTTGTATATTTGCAAATCTCATAAAACTACGAGTACATACACTATTTAATTGGCGACTGTACCCATTTACCGGACGGAGATTCTGTACCAAAGTCGCCTGCATGGGTACCTCCGTCTTACCTATTTCTGCTGCAAAGCAGCAGTGCTTACATTACTGTGTTCCGGTTTGAAGGGTAAGATATGGCAGTGAAGCTACTGGGCACCGTGACTTTACATCTTATGTCACAAGTTGACAACATACACTGTGGTTCAATTCAATTCAATTCAAAATATTTATTGCATACCATAATATGTAAAATAGGTGGTTCATAAAAAATAAGATCATTATTGACCCGTTGGACACGCAATCGTTAAACAAGAGAGAGGAAGCTTATTATTATTAGGTACTAATTGCCTTATTTACAGATTATACAGCTAAATTATACGAAGATCACGGCAATTATAAATATTTGAATAAATATAGACAACATTAAACAATATTTTAATGTGAAAGGTATTTGATATGGTATTATTATTACACTTCTTGTGGGGGTTGCGGTTTTGTTGCGAATCTCGCAGGAGCCACATGCGCTGTGGGTGACTGTTCCCACTTATCATCGGGTGGGCAGTTTGCTTGTTTGGTAACTTACGAGTAGTATAAAAACTTTTTTTTTTATACAACGTTATATTAACGTTGTATAAAAAAAAACATCACGTCGACGGCCTGCTCATTTGCCATAGATGTATAAAATAAAAACAAAAATCAAGACGTGAAATCTATTTCCCAACTAGTTGTCACTCGAGCCGCTCTCAAGCCGTGACCCGTGGTCAAAGCGACCCGTTTCGCGCCCGCTCTCAGGCATCGATTAAACTTTAATCTCGGCTTAACCGGCCTGCCGGCCGGTGCGTGCGGCGATTCTGCCATTACTTACTCTGGTAGCTTTCGTTACATGGAAATTAATATGGTGAGGGCGATAAAGCTCGAGAGAAACGTTATGAGGCTTGTGAATTCTCAGCATCGATCACTTTGCAATGTATCTGCTTTTTAAAGATAGTTTTGTGTTGCAACCTTATCTCAATCTTTAGATAGATGTATCATTGTCTCTATCTCCAGATAGAAAAAACTTTGTCTCTATCTTCAGAGAGAGATTACTTTGACTCTATCTCTTAATGGAGATAACTTTTTCTCTATATTGAGAACTGGAGGAAAGTGGCACATGTAATGTTTATAAGATTCGCAAAAAGATACCTATCTACACACACAGAGACCACAGTAAACTTTGGCAACTAACGACAGATCCCGAATGCAACATACGACGGTTGTCCGTAAAATAAGGTTCTCAACGATTTTTCACAATAAAAAACATATTTATTTACTTTTCATTACTCATACTCGGAAAGTAGGTCTGAAGTTGCTTGAGGAGCGGGTTGAAAGTAATACTTTTCAGCCCTAGGGAGAATCGCTTTCAACTGAGAGCTGTCAAATTATAAAAAAAACCGGCGAAGTGCGTGTCGGGCCACGCGCAGTGTATGGTTCCGTAGTTGCAAATGCCAACTTTGAGTTCACACTCACACCTCAACATGTTGCTATTAAATTAGGTATTATAATTATTATTAAAGCTGCAATGATTTTATATTTCCTTAATTTCACGTGGTTCGTAAATTTATATTCAATACTAATTTTCAATACAATTTAGTTTTCCGAGTACATAAGTTGGTCTTCTATAACTTTTTAGTTTTACTTAGTACTCAACTCTGATAGTTTTCCTTTAAACTTCGTTATATATTCTACTGTTCGAATTTTTGGAAGTGTCCATATATAACAGTTTAGCAGATAGAGGGGGGGGCACTTACCTCTAACAAAAATGTTCACTTTAAATCAAAATATTTCAGAAACGGATCCCTAAATCGAAAAATGGTGTTCTGAACCTTACATTATTTTTTAAAGACCTATTCAACAATACCCAACACGATGGGTTAGTCGTGAAAAAAAATTTACTGCCACTTTACTTGTATAGCTCCCATACAACCCTAAAAAAATTATTTCTATATTTTTTTCTACCACTTTTTTGGCATGAATAATATACATACCCATACAAAATTACAGCTTTCTAGTACTAATAGTCTCTGAATAAAACCGCGGACAGACAGACAGACAGACATGGCGAAACTATAAGGGTTCCTTGTTTACTACGGAACCCTAAAAATGAAACTAGTGCTATTTTGACATTTATATTGAACCATGTTCCAACTTTCTATACAGCCACTCAATTACAGCGCTATGTAAAACTGAAATAAAATAAAGTAAAGCATTAATTAAAGATTTTTTTTAATGACTTTATTATAACACTTTCAACTATTTCTTTAAAGTAACATAGATTTGGGCAAAATATTTAGCATTTTTTCAGTGAATTAAATGAAAAATAATGGCTGGCCGGCTACAGAAGAAAAAAAAATAACAAAATAGGCGAGAAAGCAGCAATCCGATCTTCATATTTTGTTTTTTCGAGTTGTAGAGTTTTCTTTATACTTCCGTATAGCAGAGATTTGTATTAACATGAGTTCAACTGATTCAGATATGAAGGGTACACGAAAAGAAGGGGCTCATCAACAATTAGCATAATTAGAGAAAATCGTAAATAAAAGATTTGAGATTGCAATACCATGCTATTTACCATTTACTTAATTATTTAACTATGTTATAAGATTAACATAAGTCCAGTGTAAGTAACAAAGGAATTTTTTTGTGAATGTTATGTATAGTTATCAGTAGACTCATTTTTTTTAAAGTAAAACATAAATGAACACGGCAAAAAGGGGTCGATTAGTGTAATGAACCCGTTATTATCCCTTTCATAACCTGTTTGTATGTTAAATAAAAATTCCTGAAATAATTCAATAAATAAAAAAGTGTGATGTTTTAACATTATTCTATTATTTTAATTAATATTTTACTTATGACAAATATTAGTATAATATTATTGAGTCTTAATACAACAAAACTTCTTTAATACTTGTAGATCTTCATATTTTTCTTTCGATATAGGAAGGTCTTCATTATAGGTTGAAGGAGGTAAAAAGAACTCATTCTTACTCAAACTATTTCTTTTCCGCTTCACTCTACCAGTGATACAAGCTTCTTCCTATGCCCCATTATAAAAATCGCGAAAAAATGTTTTTTTTTGCTTTCATTTTCGATTTTCAATTCTTTAATAGGGCGAGATGGGACTGTAGATTTTTTCCTCATTCCCATCTCGCTCAATGACTAGATGACAAGACAATCGGAGTTTTTTTTATACATACGCCATTCGCCTAAGTATAGGATTTTCTCTTCTTAGTTTTTAGATACAAATTATCACTGTCGATTTTTGAGAAGATATTCTTATAATTCCACCGATACAAAACCAAATCCACATAAGCACTTAAAAATTACTTCATGTTTTACGTGACATCGCACCACTGTATGATAAATCATTCAAAATAGAGTCGCAATGGACTTGTTCTAAAAATGTTAATTCATAATGTACCCGTTCTTAGCAAGTCCGAACGAAATGTGCTCCTTCTAACCCTGTTTTGCTCACAATAGGCCCCTTTTAGTAATTTTCGGATATTTGAATGTTCAGATTCAACAGGCAATGATCCCTTTTTTGTTTGTTTTGAATATGTCATCGAAAAGGCCCGTATAAAATACACTTAATGCCAGTATTAGATAAAATTCGTAAAAAATGTTGATGAGCCCCTTCTTTTCCTGTACCCTTCATATGGATTTAATGCAAGATTTCATATTTATGAATTTTTTTGTGTATATTTGGTAAATCTAACAATAGATCGTAGGCTATTTTTTATCACCTCTAGGTGATTTTTTTTGACAATTATTATTTTGAAACATAGTTCGCGGGCGCAGCTAATGTATATAAATGAAAATGGATCATCGAAATGTATGTACGCCCATAACTTTCGAACGACTGCGCCAAATTGGATGATTCTTGGTTTTATGTATTCGTAATTGTTAGGACAAGGTTTATGTTATATAAAAATTACAATAATTTAAAGAAACATTTCAGTAACTTAGTTAAAAAACATGGCGATACAAAGTACGCCGGGTCAGCTAGTGTAAAATAAAACTCACTCATTTTTTCGTTAGCTAATTCATATTTTTATTTTTACTTTCCTTGTATTCGTAATGAAAAGTACAGTGTTGACCTCGGGTTAAAGATTTATTTTGTCCCTCGAACTCGTCTCGGGACTAAATGTGTTACTTTCACCCCTGGGGTAACAATGTACTATTAAATGATTCTTTCTATATAAGAAAGCTTATACATTTTTCTACATAGTCTCCATTGAGATCAATGCAATTTTGCATCCGATATACCATCTTCTTTAGGCCTAAATCGTAGAACTCTCCCGCCGCGCCGCGAAGGTAGCTTAAAACCTCTTCCGCAGCTCCTCTTTGGTTGCAAAATGTGTCCTTGACATATCCTAAAGGGTGAGAATTCAATAGAGGTTTTACTGACATCAGGAATCATTTTGCTGAGCTCCCGAACCGGAACTCTAACGATCTTTCAGCATTGCTTCTTCCACTTTCGCATTCGTTTCGTTGGAAACCGATGGCCGTCCGGAACGTTGTTCGTCATGGACACATCCTTCCATCTTTGAATTCTCTGCACCATTTGTGCACGTGTTGTATGCTCATACACTTCTCTCCATAGACATCATACAGTTGGGAATGAATGTCACTAGGTGCAGTGTTTATCACAGAGCGTATATCGCACCTGGCGGAAAAAGAAAGCGAGAGCTCTATCTATAACGGCTCCCAAACCAAGACTGAGCGTCGCAGAGATTCGGCGGTGGATTTCGGCGGAGATTCGAGGATTAGTAATAGGAACCCAGACATGCGCAGTAGTTCGGAATACTAGCATGCAAGCATTTATCGCAACTGCGGCTCCTTGGGAACCTTATTTTACAGATAACCCTCGTATTTTAAAGGTCTTGTGACGAGGTAGCGTCTTAGTAATACGTCTTAGGGACTCCGTATCGCACGCTACAACTTCGTCAGCTATCCGACTAATCCTCCCACACATGTTTCCGTTTAGGCAGGCGTTCCCTTTGTCCCCGTTGAACTGGTAATCTGGGGATACCGCACGTTACAACTTCGTCAGCTGTCCGACTAATCCTCCCCCACATGTTTTCGTTTAGGCAGGCGTTCCCTTTGTCCCCGTTGAACTGGTAATCTGGGGATACCGCACGTTACAACTTCGTCAGCTGTCCGACTAATCCTCCCCCACATGTTTTCGTTTAGGCAGGCGTTCCCTTTGTCCCCGTTGAACTGGTAATCTGGGGATACCGCACGCTACAACTTCGTCAGCTGTCCGACTAATCCTCCCCCACATGTTTCCGTTTAGGCAGGCGTTTCCTTTGTCCCCGTTGAACTGGTATTCTGGGATTACCGCACGCTACAACTTCGTCAGCTATCCGACTAATCCTCCCCCACATGCTTCCGTTTAGGCAGGCGTTCCCTTTGTTCCCGTTGAACTGGTAATCTGGGATTACCGCACGCTACAACTTCGTCAGCTGTCCGACTAATCCTCCCCCACATGTTTCTGTTTAGGCAGGCGTTCCCTTTGTCCCCGTTGAACTGGTAGTCTGGGATTACCGCACGATACAACTTCGTCAGCTCTCCGAATAAGCCTCTCACACATGTTTCCGTTTATGCAGGTGTTCCCTTTCACCCCGTTGAACTGGTAGTCTGGGATACAGCAATTTTTACGGCGGAAATAGGTAAAATGACTATTCGACTTCCGCTCCCCATTATACCTATAGTGTGCTCATTGTCAATCTGTATCATACCTACCAATAGTATTTGTGCTTTGCGCCCAATTTCATCATCTTGAGCCAAATAGTTCTTGAATTTTTTTATTTATTTATTAATTTATTGTACACTAAAAGTATATGTAGAAATATTACTAAGTGAAGACAGTACGAAAGGTGAGCTTATTTCACATAGAAATCCCTTCCAACTCACTCGCAATGGGAGAAGTGCATAGATATATAAATTTCACAAGTAGACAGTGAAAATAATCCAAATTCAATTTAAAATACTCTGTTGAATATACGGGGTGATTGTAAGATGGGTGCAAAGCTTTGAGGCGAAGTAAGTATAGATAATTTAGAACCATTTAAGCCATGGTTATATAATTAACAGAGTAACAGAGTATATTTAGGTTTTTGCTCCAATAGTAAGGTAATTCTGAGAATTTTACCATAGGGCTTCTCATTTTGCTTTTGAACTGCGAATTCATAAAAATTAAAGGGTATCCATTGTTTACTATGTAATAATCAAAATGAGTGTTCAGATTTCAATTAACAATATATTATTTATTAAGGTTAGCAATTCTTATACGGAATGCCGTAAATCAATTCACCTAATTATTAGTTACGTGAAATCACGTCACATGTACAGTTCAACCTGAAACGTACTCTAGAACCCTCACAATAAGAACGAATGTCAAATCGCAAAAATTTCACCTAAAAAGCTAAAATTCCAATTAATACAGCACAAGCGGCAAACATCTCCATTAACATAAAGATGCATAAATAAAACACAAGTTAATATTAAAGAAATATTATCATTAGTGAATCTTGCACAATCTCAATAATAGGATTACATTATTCGGAACGGTATCAATGTTTGTTTGAATTAATTTAAACGTTCGATTTAAATAAATAGATCCAAATCGAAGTCAAAACATTCGGCAATATCGATTCTTTTAATAGTGTGAGGATTGCCTCAATAATGCTATTCTGTTTTCATTATTGCTCAGAAGTAACTTATGTTAACACATTGATTGAATATATATAAACTCTTTATTGCACATAAATCAATAAAAAAAACAAATACACAAGAGAAACATGTACAAAGGTGGACTTATCTCTAAAAGAGATTTCTTCCAGTCAACCTAACTGGGCGTGTGGAGACATACATTTGCGGACAACTTGACAATGCAATACATATACAATTTTAAAGATATATACACATATACATAAAATAGGATATATATATATGTACCGAAAAATAATATATAGGTACTAAAAATTAACTATTAAAATTATTCAGATCGAGCTGAGATAGGAGATGCTCCTTCAGTCTAGCCTTAAAAATGTCCACTGACTGGCTATCGCGAATCCTCTCGGGTAGCTTATTCCAAAGACGCGCTGCAGTAACTGAGGAGTGGAAAAAAAAGCGTGTATTGGAAGAAGGAATCAGAAATTCAGAATTATATCATTGATTAAGCCAAGCTCCTACTAGCAGTTATTACTTTGTGAGATATGTGAATTTTAGCATCGATAACTTCGCTATATTTGCATTTTAAATTATATTTTTGTACAACTTGGTCCCTATCTTTGGGTAGAGATGACTTTGTTTTCTCTTTAGAGAGAGATTACTTTGACTCTGCCTGAAGATAGAGACAAAATCCTGTGTTTAACAGGAATTACTCGTAACTATACACTATCTTAAATGGTTCAATTCGCAGAATTGTTATAGTTTTCCATTATGTCTGGATAAACTGTAAGCATAATGTGTTCTATGATATTATGATATTACGAAAATAGAAAAGTAATAATTTGAAATTAAAGTAGAGTCGCAAGTTTTTCATCAGGGAAAAAACCTGGTGCCCAATATTTTTTTGATAACATGAATAACGGAAATAAAGACAAAATGTTATCATTAAAAGAACCTTAACAATCTCACCAGGAATGAACAGAGTCACGACCGCAAGACTACAGTGGCAATGCAGAGAACCACTCGATTTATGAATGAGTAAACAGCACTACAAACGAGTAAGTTTAACAGCGACGTTGGCGACGATTGAACAATGACCGAGTGAAAGGTGAAATATTCCACTTCACCTGCAGAATCTTCAGTACAGTTATAAGATTTTACCTCGTAAACATAGTACGAAGTATGCGTTTTCTTTTAACAACAGTTTATAGCCTGCCAGCTTTACACAAGCCACTGCTCTCGAGTGGAAAAAATAGAAGTTCCATACAAACTTCTTTACGTTCAAAAAATAAAAATCTAAGTTGACATCTCATTCTCTTAATCTACCTCTGTGCCTTTAATAGGTTAAATAGCATTTGATATTAAGTTCCTTTTTAGTTCATTCCTTTCCTTTTTATTGGTGGTTTTGAGTGTTTATTTTTTGTTTTATATTCCATTTTCATTATAATATAAGTTGGTATCTTGTTTTTTAATACTTGTAATGTCAGTAATTTAATAATTAATATTTTTATTGGTTAAAGGCGAGTCTTTCATTTCTCGTAAGCTACAGATACAAACTTTTTTAGACCCCTTAACCTTGAGAAGCTTGTGGAAATCTAAATATATGTAAATATAATCTTGACAATTCTAAAAGTAATTATTGTGCATTATAAGACCGACTTACATAAATGATTTTGAAAGATGGCGTTCTTATAAAATCTGATTTGGTACCAGGTAGCTTATATATAAAAGGTTAATTAAATCTAATACACAAAAAATACGTTCCGCATTGTATGTTATTATTTATTTACGAAGTTCTTTGTTAATCGAGAAGGTTACCTACAAAAAATTATCAACTCGCCCCGCGTGGCACGGAATTAAAATTATTAGAATGTGTTTAAGGTAAATCAATAAAGTTTAAGTTTAAGTGGACACCAAATAGTCAATTTGATATCAAAAAGCCATAAAGAATGACTCGATATCGCAAAACATATAAGGAAATATTGGCTCCAATTCTGACACATCTAACTTTATCGACAGTTCCAAATTTGAATAAGAGTTCAGAATCAATTATAATGACTGAGAGCGAAAAAAATGTTAAAAATTACATTTCGAATTTATGGAACTGCTCGACGACCTCTGACCGCGCTGACGTCACCTAATCTAATATTTAAATAGCCTTTGTAGCACTCAACGTGATCCAGATTACGAGCTCACAAAATCGATTCCAAACTTTATCGATACTAAAAGAAATTATCGATCTGGTTGTCGGGTGATTTATTCGAATTAACGGCGTTAGTTCTCGAATTGATTATCCGTGACAACGCGTCGGAACATTTTATAGAGTTCGTCGAAGAGTTATTGCATTCCGTGGATTTTTTAAAATTAAAATCGCGTACATATTTTAGCCCTTTCTTAATTAAGTGGATCGATGGTTTAACTATAAGCGGTTGATGAAAGTATTCGAATGACTTCGTTCGCCTTTAATTACGAATAGAGTTTGTCTTTTTATAATGTCATCATGAAAACAAACCAAAATTGTGAATGGCGATTTAAAAGAGGAGATAAAAAATTTAGACCTCTCGAGTTTCTTGCCTGTTCTTCTCGAGAAGGCTCTCCCAATTTCCGAACAGGTGTAGCGTGAACTTTTTTTTTTCATTCCTACTTGTATTTGCAGACATCTTGAGTATATTCAGGATGTATGCACATACAAGGTTAATATAATTTCTTTAAATTAGATTGTTTTAGTTTGTTTTGACGTCAATAAGTGTCTGCAAAGGCCTATTTTGAATAAATATTTTTGAATTTGAATTTGAAAAAGAATATTACAATGTGAAAAATCGAGCAATACTTTGTCTTACAAAGTTTTGTATGGGTACCATGAAATATATAGTAGAATCAGAAATACGCGGAAACAAATATAAGTTTACGGCGAAAAGTTACAATTTCCTAGTTTTGAACTTGTATGTTTTGGATATTCTTTAAAAATACTAAATAGCTTAGTGAATAAATTAATCAACATTACGTAGTTATTGAGTGAGTAATCTTCTTTAGCTTAACAGAGTAAAGAACCGGCCAAGTCCGAGTTGGATTCGTGCATCGAGGATTCCGTACAAACTTCTCATCTAAGTATCATCATCATCATCATCATCATCATCATCATCATCATCATCATCATCATCATCATAACAGCTTATATATGTCCCCACCGAGGGGCTCGAGCCTACCCTATGTTAGGGTGATTAGGCGTTAGTCAACCACGCTGGCCAAGATGCAGATTGGTCGATTTCACATACACCATTGAATTTCTTCGCAGATGAATGCAGGTTGCCTCACGATATTTTCCTTTATCGTAGGAGTGTCAGACAAATGTAACACATGAAATTCGAAAAATACATTGGTACATGGCAGGATCAAATCCCGGAACTCCAGATCAGAATGCCAGTGCCGAGCCCGTAATGATCTTGAATAAATATTACCTACTTCACCACCTCATTGTACATTATGGTTTGCAATAAAGATAATATTGAGTATTAAGTCTACAGTGCCACAGACGCTTCTTGATTTATTCATCAACTTCATGCTACTTATTCTGTTAGTGTAAATGTCAATAATAAGACATATCGAGCATCATGTCGCTTCACGCTAACTGCGCGTGTGGTCGGAATTTGCGAGCAATAAGGTCAAAGAACACTTTTTCGGTTGAGTTGACAATTTACACCTAAACGGGGTCGTAGCGACCGGCCGTCGATGCAACGTGTTTGCTTTAAACATTTGTGACAACTCACAGCTTCGTTGAGAAACGTTCATTGTGTCAAGACAAACAGGGGTATTTGATTTTTATTATCTTAATACGTTCATTTCAAGGAGTCTATCTCTAGATAATAATGAGGGTACATTTTATCCGTGATTACTTTTACGCCGTAACGATTTAATATCTTTACACGATTTTTTACACTACTTTAGGGAGCGGCTGCTAGTATAGAAAGTAATTTTGTACTACAAAAAAGAGCGGTTCGCGCTATTCATAATTTACGAGCAAGAAATTCTCTGAGAAAATTATTTAGAGAAATTAACATATTGACTTTAGCAGGTCAGTACATGTATGAAAATTTGATATATGTCTATAGAATTATAATAAATTTGAAACCAAATGCCAAATTCACCATTTAAACACAAGAAATAAAAATAAACTTGCCGTTCCAAAAACTAGAGGCTCGTTTATGGGGAAATGTGTAACTTGTTATAATAAACTTCCACAAAGTGTTACTAATTTGCCAATTCATAAGTTTAAAGCGCACGTAAGAATGACTCTTATAATAAATTAATTATCCGCATTCAAGGGATGGTTATTTGTTTTTAATTTAATGATTTATATTATCGTTAAAAACTTGAAATTTTCTGTTAATTCTATCAGTACTTTTACGTTACAATCAAGAAACTTTCATTTTCAAAATTAAAAGAATTGCAAGATTTTATCAATATATTTATTTAAAGAATTCACAAGTTATACCAAAATTACCTTATAGTGATCTAATTTGTGATGATCTATGAATAAACCGATCGATATGACGAATGTGCTACGATAAACATCGATTTCATCATGCATATCCTAGGAAACAATTAAAAAAGTACCAGATACACAAGTGACCAAAAAGAATATTTAACTCGATGACTTTAAGGTATATATTGGCTTGACGGAATGCACTCGGCATGACTCAGAGCTAGAATTTCATCACCTCCATTCATTTGGACCGATATTTTCCTCGATTATTTTAATTAGTTGTCAAAAAACAAGAGCGAAGCTCCGGGTCGATGGGTCGTGAGTTATGTTTAGTTGACGGAACAGAAAAAGTTGTAAGTGGTTTAGGTGGATACCGCAAGTATGCGTAGCTTGAGACTGGCGTTTAATTGATATATACAATTTCTTTACCCACTGAATAAAAGAATATTCTAATTTCTCGTGTGACAGTGTACTTTTATGAATATTTGTATTTATTCTATCCTTTTTTATATTAACACAAGCATGTCGATAAATGAAACGATTTCCTTCCTTGTGGTAGAATTTAGTGTTTGCTTTCTCCATGTGTTTTTTTCAATCAATGGTCCCTACCTTGCCATAGTAATATTGTCGTAATATATATCTACTGTTTTATTTATTTATTTATACTTTCGTACAACATGTTAAGGGTGTACAGAAGGCGGACTTAATGCCAATGGCATACTCTACCAGTCAAATGGCATAGTGTGAGAGAAAAAGTAGACGGTGTACGAGTTAAGCTTATTAACACAAATAAAATATACATAATAATAATTGTACATAAAGATTTCCTATATATATTATTAGGACGTACATACATATATAAATAACATCATAAATATAGATTTAATATTATATAGATATAATAAAACTAATACTATAAATATATAGAAATACTGATATTCTTTCGATCTTAACAGATTCTGGGAGAAAATGTCTGCGTATTAGGAGTTTGAAAGATGCCTTGCTACGAGCTTATCTAAGTTTAGGGGGCAAGCCAATAAACACACGTATAGCAGAGAATGTGAAAGAGTCGGAGACAAACCCGGATCGATGGGCTGGAATTTCGAGAGTTGTATTCTTAGACTGTTGTATTCTATTTTACCATGAGGCGAAGAGCTATACTTGCTTAGTCCAAAATCAAGGTTTAGACAACTTTAAATGTCATAAGATCGATTTTTTGCATATTAACCCATAATCCATACACTTTTTTATTTTGTTTGCTTTACATTGACAACTCAACGGTTTGGTATTTACGAAACTAAAGTTTCCTTTTGCCATCCTGGAATAGGAAAAATGTACAATTTTTGCATATTGCATTGCAATTGATCAAGGCTTTTGATTGTAACACTAGCCTATATTTAAAAAAAATGTAATTTGTCATAATTATGCTTATAAATAAATTGTTTCGCATAACTCCTTCTAAGTGCTAGATGCCGCTCCAGATAAAAACTAATCAAACACAAATCAGTGAGACTCTATTAATTGACAGCCCTTAAGATGTTTTCATAAATTTACATATTAAGGTTATGTAAATGTTCTCGCCTCTTTAACTAATAGGAGATCGGAATTAGATCATTGAATTGCGTAACGTTGTAATTTTATTGTTATCTAGTGATGAAAAATCTAATCATTCTCTAATCATCTTTTCATTTTATGGTAATGATTCTCACTTAATTAATGGCTGTGGCCGCGAACTACGTTTCAGCAGTAAAGATAATAATCATCATCATAATTTTAGCCAAGAGACGTCCTCTGTTGGACATAGGCCTCCCCTAAGATAATAATATCGCTGTTAAAAATGGCGTTCGGTAGTAGACGAGTGGAAATTTTGGGTTATAAGTACTTTTTGATGCTTAATCACACAGTGCTTACCCAGGGTACTACCGTTGGCACTACTGGTAGTACCGCGGGTATTTTTTTGCCCGTGATACTACTGACGTGTAAGAATAAAAAAAGTTGTTGGTCAAAAAAGATCTGTATATAAAAATAGCCAACGACCTATTCGCAGGCCTACGAAATATACAAAAAAAAATCATAAAAATCCGTCAAGCCGTTTCGGAGGAATTCCATGACAAACACTGTGACACCAGATTTTCATATATTAGACAAGAAACTACGATAGTGAAGTTAATATTTTATTTGAGTAAGATATATTTTTTCTCTACACAATGGGAAGCTCGCGGCCTTCACCCCATCAGATGGTAAGTGACGATAAGGCCAAAGATGGCATCGAGTCTCTCCTGGATTCCTCATGAGCTGAGGGACTGGCTATCTGACCTCTCACTGTCGGAGGACGTGACGTGACGTGAGCATCGGTGGCGCTGTGGCCTCGGTACTGGACTGTGACCCGAGTAGAATCGGGAGGCCCGCGATCGATCCTGCCATGTACCAATGTGTTTTTCGTTTCACGTATTTAATATGTACATTTATGACGCTCTTACGGTGAAGGAAAACATCGTGAGGAAACCTGCATACACCTGTGAAGTAATTCAAAGGTGTATGTGAAGTCAACCAACCAATCCGCACTGGGCCAGCGTGGTTTGACTAAGGCCTAATCGCCCTAACATAACTAGTTAGGATAGGCTTGTGCCTCTAGGTGGGGACGTATATGAGCTGTGATGATGATGATGATGTCGGACGAGCCAGACAATCGGTGGCGGGTGGGTGGTTCGTGACCCAATGTACCAATGTGTTTTTCGAATTTCATATGTACATTTGTCTGATGCTCCTACGGTGAGGGAAAACATCGTGAGGCAACCTGCATACATCTGCAAAGAAATCCAATGGTGCGTGTGAAGTCGACCAATCCGCACTGGGCCAGCGCGGTTAACTAAGGCCAAAACACCAGGCTCGAGCCCCTCGGTGGGGTTGTGTGAGCTGTGGTGATGATGATGATAATGTCGGAGCAGTACAATGTTGTTAGCATTGTTATTATGGCGACAAACTTGAGTAAGACGGTGGTAAAGTCAGGCGGGCCCTACTACTAACTAACCAAATCAAGCAAAAAAATTTCGGCCCTCCCAAAAATTGCACTCCGAAACTCTAGATTGTCACAACCACTTAACCACGGAGGCGGTTATGGAATGCGTATTAATGAATTGTTTTACGAAAATACGTGATTTAACACACCAGTAGCTTGTATACATAAGGCGGTGCGTGATCAAAGACATTTTTTCCAAATGTTTACCTAGATTAACGTTCTGTAATAAATATCCGTGACAATGCTGATGACCCGTACTAAGGTACCGTACGTGTTTAGTTACTCAAATATGCACCCACGCAAATATTGGCTCTATTCAACTTAACCCTTTTACAGCTCGATATGCATCGGCGCATTAAGCCATGTTTGTTTGCAATCCGACTATTAATTGCGTTGCAAAAAATCGTTGGGTCTGATTTATATTGTTAAGGCGCTATATCGAAAATATTGGTTATTTTTAATGTAATGTCATAGGTAACTGAGAGATCTTACAGCTCTGAAAGTCAAATATGTGTTTCTTCATATCTTTAGCTAGTCACGAGCAGAACCGAAAACGCGATTTAAAGATTTTGCCTCGATACTTTTTATTGTTGAAATTACCTCTTAAAAATATGAATATTCAGTATTACTAGTAAACGGTGTTAGGTATTAATTAAAAAGTTCCTTATATAAGTAGCCATCATCAGTATCCAGAATCGTACAGAAGCATTTTTTTCTAATCATTATAGTTATTTTTTAATAAAATAATTTGTATTTTGTCGCTTACGTCGATAATTTCTAAACGATCTGATTGCATGCGGGCGCAACGCATTCACGACTTTGTTGACATAGATATAAAGACTAGCTGCTTGAGCACGGGGGGCGCCCCGCGTTTACGTATAGACCACGCCTCCCATTTTTTTTTAAATTATATAATTTATTATACATAGTATACAAGTTACAAGTAGTTTCACATGAAATCCTCGCAAACCAAACCAAATTGTTTGATTCATTTTCGATATAGCGCCTTAATAACTGTTGCCCGCGACTTCGTTTACGTAGAACTCAGTTAAATAGTAATAGTAATGACTTATCTCTACTAATATTGTAAAGAGGAAAGATTTGATTGTTTGTTTGTTTTTATGTATTGAATAGGCTCCGAAACTACTGGACCGATTTGAAAAATTCTTTCACATTGGGAATCCTATACGTTATCCCTGATGAACATAGGCTATAAAATTATTTTTCCTAAGGGAAAATATGAAATTCCCACGGGAAAACAAAAATAACGCCGGCGAAGCTGTGAGCGGAAAGCTATAGTTGCTATAGCAATATAAGCAATAAAACATTTAATATAATTTCCATTATTTGTGCCACCAGCATGTGCATACACACATACACGGGGTACACGCGCAAATTTAAACCTTCAACCAGATTGTTTGGTTTCGATGATGAAGCAGCCTTCCCTTCCCAACGAAATAACATTCACGGGATCAATTTAATTGAACATAGTTTTTTCTGTGATTTTTATAAATTATTAGCTGTGCCGGCAAACTACGTTTCACCATGATAAAAAAGTGAGTTTACGACCTATTCTCAGACCTACTGAATATTACACAAAAAAATTCATAAAATCGGTCAAGCCGTTTCGGAGGAATTTGGTAACAAACACTGTGACACGAGATTTTTATATATTAGATAATGCAGTAAATTTGTATTATATTTGAAAAAAAAAAATCTTGTAACATGATAAAACATTCATTGTTTCATACATCGAGAATATATGTTTTATATCCCAAGTTTGATTATAACACGTTCTCTAGGGATTTCCTAAGTCATGAAAATTCAGAATAAAAGAAGCCTGTGCCGAACTTCAAATAAATTGGTTTTCATTTCTCATATTCTGAATGTAAGTTAGTGTTTACCTAAGTATAGATCCGAAAATTATAACATCGCGAACCTAGGGCCGACAAGTAATAAAAAAAAATTACATACACATATTTGTCATATCTGACAAAGTGTTAATTTTAGTCCAACATATCCATGTCTAGTGTATAAAAAAAACTTAGCATTTTGAGCAATAAGGAAAAGCCAACACAGCTACACATCGATACCAATAAATAAAAACTTGGTGAAAACTTTATGAACAAATCAAATATGCTTATATATCCAATTTCCTTTTTCAAATTTATGGAAATATTTTATTAGAAACTGATTTATCAGTCACAAATACATATATAAAATTTACATAAAAATGCCGTGGCATTATAGCGCCTAAATATTGCGCTTGAAAAAAAAAGGCGGCGGACAGCCAATGTCATCGAACACAAATATATTTTTGGGATATTAGCCGTGTAAAAAGTAAACTTAAAAGTAAAAGTAAACTTATATCGTAATCCAAATAAAAGTAGAGTAGTTTGATGCGTTGTAAAGTAGCTGCTTAAACCTGCACCTGGGTCGTAAGCCACAGGCACTGCTCTTGGCTCTTTTCTCTGCAACCCGGCACCCGCACGGTGAATCCATGGAATGCTAAGTTATCGTATCTCTTGGGTGCATACACCCATTTCAATCCGGAGTTCGATCCCGCCACATACCAACATGTTTTTCGTTTTTCGAATTTCATAAGTACATTTGTCCGTTGGTCATAAGACGAAGGAAAACATCGTGAGGCAACCTACATACATCTGCGGAGAAGTTCAGTGGTGTATGTGAAGTCGACCAATCCGCACTGGGCCAGCATGGTTGAGTAAGGCTTATACACCTTAACTTAGGGTAGGCTCGAGCTCGGTGGGGATATTATATGAACTGTGATGCGGGTGTCGGTGGCGCTGTGGCCTCAGCACTGGACCGTGCTCCGAGTAGAATCGGGAGGCCCGCGATCGATCCTGCCATGTACCAATGTGTTTTTCGTTTCACGAATTTCATATGTACATTTATCTGACGCTCCTATGGTGAAGAAAAACATCGTGAGGAAACCTGCATACAATTGCAAAGTAATTCAAAGTTGTATGTGAAGGCAACCACTCCGCACTGGGCCAGCGTGATTTGACTAAGGCCTAATCGCCCTACCATAACTGGTTAGGGTAGGCTCGTGCCCCTCGGTGGGGACGTATATGAGCTGTGATGATGATGACGATGTGGGTGCTGTTCAACCCCTATAAAACAATCTACTTAGGATCAGGCATTAAAAGCGTATCAGACAGGTAGACAAATCAGTTAATATCAGTAAGGATTGTAAAAGTTTAATTGTTCTACGCATGTCAATAGATAACGCATTACTAACTAGTTGGCTAATAGTCATTGGTTTCGGTCTCATTTTGATCAATCACAAAGTATTTATTAAAATTGGAACGACTCCAATTTGTTCTGGGTTGGTTTAAAAATTGCTGTAAGATTCCAAAAGTCAATTAACGTTATGTTAGTGCTGGAACTTGTTGATTAGAAGGTTTAGTTCGTAATCATCCAGTTACTAGCGACCCGTCCGCGGCTCTGCCAGCGTGAATAATTTAAACTATTACCCGTGCGAAGCCGTGGCGGGTTGTTAGTTATATACATATAAACATTCCTCTTGAATCGCTCTATCTATTGCTGTAAGCTGCATTAAAATCCGTTGCGTAGCTTAGAAGATCTAAGCGCACAGACAGCGGGAGCGACTTTGTTTTATACTAGGTATGTAAAAATAAATATCACTATTATCATAAGATTGCTTACTTCTAACCTATAAAGGAAGATGATATTTCGGATTTCCTCGCGAATATTTAGCTTTAAAACATTTTAATTATTAAGCCCGACGACGTTTCGAATGCTTTGCAGCATTCGTTAAAGCAACGCAAAATCCAACGGTTTTCCTTAAATCTATTTACATAATTAATTAAGCATAGAATTGGACTTGTTATTTTAATGATTTAAATATTAATAAAAAAATAATAATTCCGATGTGCTAACGTCATTAGGTGCATCGATGACTGATAGAAGTATTTACTTCTAGGAATATTGTGGAAGAGCTTAAATTATTATATACATACAAATAATATCACAAAAATTTATAAGAATGAGACCGTAAAACTTTAGTTCTTGTAGAAAACGTTTATCTTGGGCAATCCATTGAAATATATTGCAATCGCGCGTTGATGTCTTTTGAAAAGAAGCTTGTAGACGTCGAAAGTAAGCTAGTCTGACACTAGTATCTATAGGCAATTCAAAGCAATTACTTGAGTAAAAGTCGTTATTTAAGTTGTGATTTTTATACAATAAACGAGAATTTGAATGAAGTGAAGAAAGTTATGCTTATCACCTAGTGCAGATTGGTGCATTTTAACGATTGTAACTACACCTAGGAGCACCGCCTAACTAACCTTTTGAAAGACGGAGGAGCTCGAGATACTAAGTTTTGGTCACCCATCACGTGACGGACCATTGCGAAAGCGTAATCGCCATTATCACAGGCCGGATGCGCGAACTACTGCGTCACCGAACGCAATAATAACACATTTTTTTCATTGTCAACAGTACTTATTGTATAAAAATCACAACTTAACGACTTTTACTCAAATAATTACTTTGACTTGACTATAGATACGGGTGTAAGAATCCTCACAATTCCTCAATCTAATCTTTTAAATGAAATTTTAAGTAATACATATTAAAAATTATAAAAATTTCAATGTATTTTTATTGCAAAGTAAGCATAAGAATATATTTATTTCATTTACGTCCCTTACATTATTGACAGAATGTGACACATTTATATGACATGAGATACTAAAATCATAAAATTTCAACCATTAGAATTTATCGTGCTTCACAAATTAGTACATACTTAGTTTAAGTACCATTTCCTTTAATGCCGCCGTAAAATCGCATTAACTTTGCCGAGAGTAATTGAATTTGACATTTTATTTCGAAATGTTTAATTTAATTAAATATTAGTTTATTTTAAGGCCATCGTTATATGTGAAAATACTATATTCACTTTATATTGCAGTGAAGAATTATTAATGGTTCCGCTTTATTGAGCTTATGCTTATCTTTATCTATGTAAATAAACTATTAAAGATTATAAATAAAATATCAATAAAATAAATAAATACAGAATGCTTCGAATAAGTAAGTATATAAATTATCTGATGTAATAACTAAAAAAACTATGTTGAGTTAGTAAATCATCTCCATAAAATAATAGACGAAATTCTCTCCGGTATAACAAAAAATAAAAGAATAACAAAATAATTAATAAAACTTGTGTAAAATGTTTGATGTTGTTTGATACAAGGTTTATGAAAGTAAATATACCTAATTTTAAATGAGAACCTCGGGCGCAGTCCCGCTTTGCAATCAATTCACACCTTTTGACATTTTACTCGCATGTCTTAATTAACGGAGATTCTTAGAAACAAACAAGCAAATATAAAAATAATAGTCAAAACTGTAAACCAATAAATTTTATTGTATCCACAAACATTCATTAAGAAAGAATACTAGTTAAAATACACGTTTTAACTTATAACGTCCATATAGCACGCAACTTAGGAATCGGAAACCAAGCGAGCGGACCGTTAAAGCACAAAAGGTGAAAATGGCGCGTTGTCGCCGCGACCGCAGACACACCCCGCCGTAAAAACCTTAGAGGTTTCGACACTTTCTACACTTTGTCTCTATACGGCGGCTGGCGCAAGTGACGAGCTCGAGAGTGTTTGTCGTGGCCCAAGTCGTAGACTCGAGCCAAATATCAAACGCTCGGTGTTAGCGGAACTATTCAAACTGGGGCCCCTAAGGCATTCAGCTAACACCCTTATAAGTCCCAACCTTTACTTCATCATCATCTCAGCTCATATATGTCCCCACCGAGGGGCACGAACCTACCCTAACTAGTAAGGGCGATTATGTCTTAGTCAAACCACGCTGGCCCAGCTCGGATTGGTTGACTTCACATACACCTTTGAATTACTTCGCAGGTGTATGCAGGTTTGTTACGATGTTTTCCTTCAACGTAGGAGCGTCAGATAAATCACCGTAGGAGCGTCAGAATATACATAACATGAAATTCGTAAAACAAAAGACACATTGGTACATGGCAGGATTGATCGCGGGCTTCCCGATTCTACTCGAAGCACAGTCCAGTGCCAAGGCTACAGCACCACCGATGCTCAAACAACCACAACCTTTACTTGCTACAGCTATATTTTCACCAGGTGCAGGTCTACTGGAGGGACCAGGGTCTGTACCAGGGTCGTCTGCTTAGGTACCTCCGTCTTACCTATTTCTGCCGCAAAGCAGCAGTGCTTGCATTGCTGTGTTCCGGTTTGAAGGGTAAGATATGGCAGTGAAATTACTGGGTACTATGACTTCACATCTGGTGTCACAAGTTGGCAACGTACACTGCGGTTCTTGTGGGGATTGCAGTTTTGCTGTGAATCTCACAAGAGCCGCATGTATTATAGGTGACTGTTACCACTTACCGTCAGATAGGCAGATTGCTTGTTTGCCAACTTTTTGCAATAAAAAAAAAAGTGCATTCCTTAAAGCTGCATAGTATACGCCAGCGACTAGCAGAGTGGTAGAGCTGGCGATTATAGCTCTCTTGAGCGATTCGTTAAAAATTCTAAGATGTGTAGGTCACAGCTTACGACGATGAGTCTATGTCTTAAGGTAAGACCAAATTCAAAATTAATTTTAAATATCTTCTTTTCAACACAGAACTTAATAGACACCAAATAGATGCTTATTAGATGCGTCTACAAACAAATTCGAAATTTTCAAATGAGAATTAATCTATCATCTAAAAAATAAACTACAAATTATTTTTTTATATGTACGTTTCAATTATCAAAATGAATGCAAAATAAGTACAAGAATAAACCCTCACCTAATCGGGGGAATATTATTGATACCCATAAAGGACTAACAGTTCTATACTCAAAAACATCGTTAAACTCATAATACTCGTAACACAAACAACTCATGAGTCAAGAACCAACAAAATACAGTAAGCCCGCTTTCACTTTCATCTTGCACCAAGCCACCGCGCCATAATGTTCGTGCGGTCAAACGTACCCACATGTTTTGTTGTACCAGTTAATTATAGTGCTGCAGATAAGGAAATAGGTTTTCACATGTGTTGGTGCAATAATAAAATGGTACAGTATTGTTATATGCACTGCTGAAAATTCGTTTCGTAGTGTCTTAAGTCGAGTAATATTCATCATTTCAGCCGCGAGGCACTCACTGTTAAAAATCTTTTCTCAAGGATCTCCAGATCCCGCGACTTTTACTAGATCATCGGTCCACCAACGCTGTGTATCCCGGTAAGCGGTCGTCAATCTCTATTAAGATGACAGCTTTATTGTGTAACCTAATTTGCCCTTTCTCGGCATGTTTATATAAATTTTTTTTAATGTTCCGCTTAATCGATATTTTGGTCACGGTGGCAAAACAAGTCCTCTGTTTCTTCAATCGCATAGTTGATGATGGCATGGTTAGTAGAGACGTCCGGGACAAGATCAGATGCAGGACCCACGAAACAAGGTGAACTCGAGTTTCACATTTGGTCACCCATCATAGGTCTGATCATAGTAAACGTTGCTTAACTTTTATCTCGCAACATCACGCTGTCAAGCTTTGATTATTGAGAAAGGTACCGTAACTTTTAATATCTCTCAGCTGCTATAAGCCCTGTGCTACGAAGGAAGGAGGTTTGGGCCACCTATACCACTATGCGGGCCTAGTGCGGGTTGATGGGTGCCCCAGAGCTACGTCTGCTGATCTATAAAGTGCACCTTGATTAGTCGCGACTTGGGTTTCGTAAGGAGTTATTTGAAATGTTGTCAACTCACAAATTAAATCTATAAAGTCCCCTTTGTGTGTCGAAAGTGCGATTAGACGGAACCCTATAATATTTTTATTGGATATCTCTTGGTAAATATGATGTCTCACATGACCGCAAGCGGGTCTCACTTCTACTGCTGTAGATATACAATCTTTTTGACTGATTAAAAATATATTTTACAAAAATCAAAACTGTCTTTATAACCACTAATAAGTAAAAGATAATATAGTAAGTATACATACAACATAACATTTTTATATTGAAGTCGATACAAAATTTCAATTAACTACATCAGTTAGTGTTTACATTTTTTAAGACTTGCTAACAGACCATCGCTTAGTACCGACTTCAATATTAAAATGTGATACAGGTATTCTTGTAATTTTCTATTTTTGGTGTTTCTGAAGTTGGATTGTATATTATATAAAATAATTTTATATAATTCTTTTTAGTGAATTGAAATTTGACCACAAGCAGGCAAATATCACAAAAACTTAAAAATAAAATGCCTTTTGCTTTAAACAGTATTAAAGGAATTACTCCCGAACTAATAACAGCCCAATTCGGCACAAAAATGGCGGAGTAATCGCTGAACATACATAAAAAAATGGATACAGTCAAAGATAGAAACTCCTCCTTTTCGACGTCGGTTAAAAAATAGAAATTATAAATAATCCTTTAAATTAATGGATTTTATTATATCTCAGTCTATTTTTAGCATGACCCAAG
This sequence comes from Schoenobius gigantellus, assembly GCA_963935595.1. NCBI lineage: Eukaryota > Metazoa > Arthropoda > Insecta > Lepidoptera > Crambidae > Schoenobius > Schoenobius gigantellus. The sequence goes on along the minus strand of OZ012555.1, from coordinate 2,870,591 downwards.
CTTTGTTTAGTAACTTATGGGGCTTTATATTTTTCCGTCCATTCGTCTGTTTCTCTACCCGTACCATAGAGATCTCAGCCCCTGACTTAAAGACTTGGGTTTCAATTGATTGCAGAGCATGATCTTTAATTTTGTCCATTTTGGATAATTTCAGGTCTGTCCCTAGTCATGCCATCTCGAGCCCAAAACTCTAATATTATAGGTAAAAAAAATGCAAAAGCCTCTTAAGCTTAAGCTTAAGCTGCTGAAACGATAAGATGAAATTTGATATATAGAGACAGTCTGATGGAGAGAGTCCGGTAAAGGACACAGGATAATTTTTATCGCATAAATCAGGGGGGCTCTTTAAGGGGGTGAAAAGAGGGGTGGAGTTTTGATAGGGAATCAAAAATCGCCGAACCTTTGTAGATGAAATTTGATAAAGAGATAGTCTGAGTTGTTGGGAAGAGTATAAGCAGGTTGGGTAAAAATAAGCTACTCAAATTACTAATACCACACGGACGAATTTGACGAAAGCTAGTCATATACCTATTTTGCCCATTTTGTGATTTTTTAGCTCCGAACCAAGTCATGCCATCTAGAGCCAAAAACCTCAATTTTTATTTAATATATAGTTTTTGTCGGCAATTCCTTGAACCGGATTTTTGATGCTTAGTATGGAAATACTGATACTAGTACCTTAAGACCTAGATAAAGATGCCATTGGGAAGTAGGGCCAGGGACCCTTCGCCCCAATTTTGACTAATTCTTACGCATTTATTCAAGTTCCTCAAATTGGTTTCCTTTATACTTATACGCAAGGATCACCCGGCAACACCTATGCTATGTGTTTTGAAACATTTTCGTAATCGTTGCCATATGTTATGTTATGACTCTGGAGACGTATTTTTGAAACAATACAATTCAAATTTGCATTCAAAATTATGAGATTCGAATACGAATTTTAAAATTCACTAGTTTTGAATATTAATTCCGTGAATTCTGCAACGAGTGGTCCGACACAAACCCCAGCGGTCTTATTACAAAACCCGGTTTAGAGTTAGTCTTGGTTTAAACCTAGTGCGCTCTTACTTGTGTCAATATATATAGATAGAGACAGCGTCAACTTAATCCTGGTTTAAACCAGGACTAACTTTAGTCCATGTTTTGTAATAAGACGGCAGAGGTTTAACTGGCACTCTCATTGTAATAAATGTTATTGTTTGCTTTCCATAAATAAATTAAAAACCTACATGCGTTCCATTTTACGTACGATTCATCGCCGGTTATGAAAATAACAAGTTTTTGCGTACCGGTTTTTATTTTTACTTAGTGAAACGGAATCTAATACAGAATTTAATTTAATGACAATTCTAAATTCGAGTGATTCGAAAATCTTTTAAATTAGGAACAGTACAAAAAATATTCGATCATGAATTGTATTCGTGTTTGAATTCAAGATTCATTTCTAATGATTCAAAAATGTGTCTCCTGTAGGTTGAGTGTACAAAAACCACTTTACTCCCTGTGGTCTGATGCGTAGAGCAAAAACTCACCTACCTAGCATTCTGAAGGTGTAGTAATGTCACTGCTATTTGAGGTATTTAAAAAATCACTGTACGTCCATATTCAGCGTTTGTTGAGCGTGTCTACGGTATTTTTAACAACATTGTAACTGAGTTGTTTAGCTAAATAGTGATAATAGCCTTCTATGTCTATACTTAATTCTTTATATATAAAACGTTGATTGTAATGTGTTTATTATTATGAATAGAGGTCGTTTTTATGTTTGCGCTTTGGTTTCTTATTTTATCTATTTTCACAAATGATTTAGAAATTTTGCTGTTCATTGAAATATAACTTGTCAAAATGAAGTTACATAATTTTCATATTATATTAAATAGTTTTTGTATATAATGAGCAGTTTGGTACTAAAGCTGCGGTGAAATAATTTCGCAAATACTTCTTTCGTTAAAACATATACACACATACAATTTTTATATATCACAATAAATGATGTTTCCTTTTTTTTGTATTTGCCCACATTTTCGTTTGTCTGTCAGTTCATGACTTGCCTTAGACACTTTATTGTAATAAAGAAATTCGATTTGATGAGACAGATGATAAAATACATTTTAAGTGATAAGTATTTTGATTTTTGATTAAATATTTGTTGTTAGCATTATAATAGTATTAAGAAAACATAACCGACACTATCAGAATGAGATTAGGAATAGAATCTCTTGAATAATGTTTCACATTTTTGGTCACTCATTATAGGCCTGCCACGGCCAACGTTGCTTGACTCTAACAATCGTTAACCGAGAGCACACGCCACGCACTGTGTATACTATGGTGACCGTAATTTTATATAGGTACCCCAACAACCTAAAACTTTTATGTCGAGGGGGTACAATGATCAAAAGTAATCTACAGCAGTGCTGAACCCGTAAGCAACAAAAAATAATCGACGAATGCATCAAAATAATTTTCGGTATAGAATTTAAGATTTAATGTGTTTTATCATTGAATGAGTGGTTTCACTTTGGTTTTAGAGCCAGGCTCAGAAATATATTATTCTTCTGAGAAGCCAGGGTTGTAGTTTGACATTGACTGTCTTCTCTTAGTTTTATGAATAAATTATTATTACTATCTTTGAAAAATACAAAACAATATTCCTTGATTGAGAGACATGACTAGGGGATTCACTTTTAATTTTAATAAAAATCGTAACATACACATATTTCATACCGCTCGATCTCCCCGAAAAGTAAGGCAGAGGTGTATTAAACACCCACACTTTAAGCTTTTTGCCTTTTGCCACAATCAAGATTCAAGTGACTAAGTATTGAGAGATCCCAGAAAGTGCCTAAATTTTTTTTTTCTTTTCAAGATGCCTTATCACTGGCCATTCTAAATTTAGATGGTGAATTATTTCACAAAAGTGTTGATTATCATATTTCTATTATTAACTGACGTTAAGTAAATAAATAAATATTTGCTCTATTTAAACTTATCTCTGCGTCTCAGAGCTCCTAAAGTTTGCTTTACATTACAAAAATATACTGTGCAAACCATCGTTTGTGGTATTACAAGAGTTTCAGCGTTTAGAGACTATTTTTTTATTATAAGTATGTGAGTTGTGATTATTCCTAATTTAAGTGTATTTAAAGCTTGAGAGCATAATGCTGGATTTTCCCACAGACAGTCAATTAAACAGCTTAGTGAGAGTTTAATATTTGCACTATACATTTCGGGCATCATTGCCATAACTGTCGTGTATCTTACTACTAGGCAAGCGTCTTCAGGATTTGTTCCTAACTGGCGATATTACAAAGCCTGATTGGTGATTAATCTGGCAAGTTGATTACTATATGAAAAAAAATTATTTCCGAGTTTCTTGTCTTTTCTTTTTGTGAATCTCCCTCATTTTTTTTTAACTTATAAATCAAATTTTTTGCATACAACTTGATTAAGGTTGGAATGAGGATGAACCGTTTAATATGTTGGACACATTTAATAAGAGATCAAGTGCTCTTAAGATATTATAGTATACTTTAACAGACATATGTTGATTAGTGAATTGAATAAATTGAATTGAATTACATTCAAATAAAAGAGATTTTTATTTAGATTAATTTAATGTTCTTATTCTTTTAATCCAGTAAATTATTTAAGAAAGAAAGAAAGAAAGAATGTTTTATTTGGATGCACGTACAAAACACACAAATATTTATGCAAGAATTATACAGATAGTGTAGTCCAAAAAGGACAATGCCTCAGCTAATTGCTCTTGCGTTAAAACGCGAAAAGCGCTGATTTTCAGGCATGACCAATGCCGTTACCATGGAAGCAAACATATCTCTTGTTATGTTATTTTGGTTACTTAGTTGCTTCCATGGCAGCGACATTTACATATACAAAAAATAATAAAGAGTGACAAAAATCAAATAATGAAAAATAAACAATCATAATATTTTTATAATGAAGTCAGTACCGACGAACAACTGGAAAGTCTAAAAAAGTAGTTAGGTAGTTAAAAATTTGGCACCAACTTCAATATGTTTTATTTGGTTTTTATTTCTTGTGAAATATGTTTATTTAAAACTTTTTAGTGAATTCAATGTAGAATTAAATTTTCGGATAACTTACTTACTTAATACTAGAATTGCTCTAAGCGAATTATTCTCTACCTCGATTATAAGATCATCTAAATCACTTAAAAACAGGAGGCCATAATATTTAAACAGCCATATCCTTAGTCATAAGCCTCAAAGAACCTTCCACCATTAGCTCAGCAACGTGAAATGATAACTACCAGACGCAAATACTTGAATATCTATGGGAAAATTATTAAAAAAGCTGTACGTGCCTATAAACTTTAATGGTTTCCCTTGATTTACCTATCATATCAACTAATCCCGATATGGTGACAATGGAATTACCTTAGGAATATTCTTAATAAATGAGATGAATAGTTATTATAATTAGTCCACAATTGAGCCAGAAATCGGGGAACATAATGTATGTTCCCCGATAGAAAAAGTATCCGTATCCCCGAAAAAGATAGAACCGTTCAAGTAGAGTAATTATTTTTTTGAGAGTTTTTCAAAAGTACTTATTTATTCCTTAGCACTAAGTATCAAAAAACAACATATTATTATATATTTTTTACTTTTTTAAAAGTAATATATATTTATTATGATTCTAAAGGCATATTACAATCGAGCAAGTCACAATCTGTAGCACCTCGACAAGATGAACGTAACTAACACGAGAAACAAAATTATTAATTTTTATTTACACGCATTCGTCTAAGCCAGTTGGCAGATTAATGTTTACCTCTAAAGTTTACCGATTCAAGGCTGAAGATGTGATGTTGAATTAAAGGTGATTACATTAGGCAATAATAATGAATTCGTCCCAATCAATCATATAGTTATAGTACGGATAAAATTTAAATTAAGTTTAAGTTGTTTCGAAGGCTTATCGTAAAGTGATCGAATGATTCTTGGTTATATTTTAGTGTTTACTTTCATTTTTTTTACTGGCATAGTGACGCGATGTTTGCTTCCCATCATACAAAAATAGTTCCTATATTTGAATTACGTATACGTCACATGACACGATGCAGTATTTTGTGCGAAATGTTCCTTGTTTAATCATTGGATCTTTTGTAATGTACGTAGAGTTTACTTAAGCTTAGAGAATTTGTATGTAGAGCTTATATAATATATTATATTTTTATATTAACATTTTTATTGTATTTTTTCCCAAAAGTTTTATATACATTGTTTGATACCTAGACTTTCTAGGGAATCTTAGCTTAGTAGAGAAATTGAATATTGACAATAGTCTAATTTACCAAAGTTGCCAATGGTCCAAATATAATAATGCTCTGTGTAATTTAAAGTGAAAGTGAGTAGTGTGTAACAATGTCGAAAAAAACAAAAGGATAAAAATATGGCGATGACACAGCTCTACATAAAATGAGTTCTAAATTAGCACAAAAAGTAACATTATTATCACATAAAGAGTAGGTAATTTGCTAAATTCGTTTCAACTCCTCAAACAAGATATCTATCTAAGACCCAAAAAATGAAAAAGCTAAAAAAAGCTCTTGAAGTTCTGAAGCTACATTAATGATCAAAGGTTTTCATGCAATGCTATTGAAGTAGGTAAAGCACAGTCGAGTACCTGTTAATTTCTTAACACCAAAAATGTATGTAAAATTTGTTATCGACAATAAATTCGGATATAATTATTGGAAACTTTATCTGCAAGGACTATTTTTGTATTTTTTTCGACTAGTCAAAGTTGATTGTTATCAAAAAACTTTTTGTAGTAAATACCTTATTTTCCTGTGATGGAGGAAATCTGTCAAACATTGCGTATTGTGTGTCAGTATGGGGAGGTGCAACCAAGACACGATTTTTGGACTTAGAAAGAGCACAGAGGGCACTATTGAAAGTAATGTTTTTTAGACCATACCGCTTTCCAACTGATGAACTGTATGAAACGAGTGATATACTGTCGGTGAGAAAACTTTATCTTTTACAAACAGTCTTAAAAAAACATAAGTCTCTTAATTATAATCCATCATTTCTTTCCAAAAGAAGAAAATATAACGTTGCCTCACAACCACCAACAAAATCAGTCTTTGCTAAACGACAATTTAATTATCAATCTGCTTATCTTTATAACAAAATTAACAAAGAACTTAATATTTACCCCTTGCCTTATAAAATAACTAAAAAAAAAGTAATTATGTGGTTAAAAACTATTAATTACGATACTCTGGAATCCCTCATAGGCCAAAAATGGAAATGAAATGTACGTATTTACAAATGCATGCACACATTAAACGCTAGTTGTAAGTAACTTGTTACCTTAAACATGATTATAATTATATGATCAATACATTACTATTACTACATATTATATATATAATAACTATTATATTATATATATTAAAAAAAAAAAAAAAAACTATATCCACACTCTAACACACTCACACACACACACACACACACACACACCACACACACACGCACGCACACATATTCTTAGGAATAATAATATTAAGAAATTGTTGGAACTTTCGATTAATTATTGACTTATTGTTAAGGAAGAGCGGAGCTTCCTAGCACAAGCATATCTCTTGCTTAAAAGGTAGCTCCGACCACGATTTATTGTAAACTAACCTAAGTTACCAAATAAACATTTTGATTTTGATTTTGATTTGATTTGACATTGATAGCTTGAAAAAACAAAATGTGTAAAATGTTAAGCTTAAAAAATGGATTTTACTATTAAAGCAAAATTGTTACGGCTTGTAAGAAATCTATCAATAGATTTTACAAATACACTATAATAATTGTTTGTTTTTAAAATAATAATAATAATACCTTGATTATTGTAGCAGCTGATCGTAGACGTTCCGCGAGCTTTTCAAAGTTAAATGTTCCAATAATCTAAGCAGCTTCGGTTTTCATTTTCTCACAAAACACAACAATTTCGTTCACTGGTACACACTAAAGTTGAGCCCGAGATATGTTAAAAATACTCCGATAAGTTTGTCAGTTCGATCCGCGAATTCGAATTTCGAACGCGCGCGTCTGTGCGCCCGCGCAGTGAATCGCGCGGTAAATTTTTTAAGCCGTCTCCGAGCCTCACTCGGATGTGGTCCGTGTGTGACTGTATACTCATCTTGCACTTCACGATTACCGAAGAAGATACATCATCCGTCTCGCTCGCACACCAGCACCCTACCTATTCCCGTCCCCTTCACTTATTATCAGAGGTTAAGCCTTGCTCATCAGTCAGTCGGCACGCGGACACCGGGTGGGAAGGCCGTATTCAAAATTTACAGTTACTTTCTCAATGCGTTATAGGTCCATAAAACACGTAGTGTATGGTTGCGCGCGCAACTATTTTGTTCGCTCGTCGCTGCGTCTTGGGTAATTTATTTGTTTGGTCTCTGCGCCTGCGCAGGTGGCTGCTCTTTCGATATTTATTGATCGATTATAGAAGGTGTGTCGATGCTGTGCGGTTTTGTGTACCGATCGCTTGGATGGTACCATTCTTGACGAGAGATATTGTCTTAGGTCGCACTGCCATGAATATTGATGAGTTGGTGCAATTTGCATATTATATTAAAAGTTGAATATCGAAATTCGGGTCATAGGTTCAGGGGATTGTAAATCAAATTGACATTAATGATAGCGTGGCGTCGTCGTCTCAAAAGTAGATCACCGAAATCGTTGCGTGTTAAAATATCATTATCGCTGACCAATCCGGTGGTCGCGAAATGACAATAACGCTAGATCATTCGCTTAGATCATCGGCGCGTGCGCAACATTTGCCGCGATTGGCGTGTCTTGCGCAGGCCCCGCCTGTACCGTTATAGGGGGGCAATGACTGCCCTCCTTAAAGTGGGGGTTCGTGTAACACGAGGGGGGATGTGTGACATACGCCAGCTGACAACTAATTAATGCAATCGGGTTTAATTTTATTGACAAACGAACGCAATACGCAATCAATGCGATATCTGTTTTTATATGATTTATTTTCAATCGTATTTATAAAAACTTCAATTTGTATATCAAAACAGAACACAATTCACGGACAATATCCAACTTGTTTATTCGAAATCAAACTAAGTGGATACTAAGATTTGATAAAGCACAACATGATTTATTTTCAATCCGCTTAAAAAAAATGCGATGTATTTATAAAAACTTAAATGTGTATATCAAAACAAAACATAATTCACAGACAATATCGTACATGTTTATTCGATGTCAAACTGTGATACTAAGATTTGATAAAGCACAAATATAAAGATAATCTTTGTAACAGTACCCATAACTTCCATCTTGCTTATAATCTGTATCTTAGTTTAATTTTAATTCAATGACTCCTGCGCCGTAGTCGTTCTCATGTATACCAGTTCAAAGGTTAGCCTTGAAAAATAAGATGCATCCGGCTTAGTGTACAAGCTTTACGATCTAACAGCCTTTCAAAGCAACGGGTTATCACATTTTGTATAATATCCTCGCTTATCCACACTTTTTAAACGATATGCTTTAATATGTAGAATTGAAAAATTTCTATTAGAAATAAGGTTCTTATTGGAATGAATGGTTTATAATAACAAAATGTCGATCAACCTTTTGAGTTTGTACTACATAATATACAGCTATCAAAATTATGTTAGTTTTTATATGTGCGTCATTTATTCATACATGTCACCGCTTTCTTGCTTCTTGTGGATGTCGTGATCATTCATCACTATCACACCTCTGCGATGATATAAAACTGAAAAGGAACTTTTTTATTTTTTTAAGGCGGGGAATCTATTTACGATTAACCTAATCCGCCACAAAACACGCATCTTAGAGTTTTTTTAATAAAATTAAAAAATAAATATTTTTGCTCCGAGTTTCGAAAGCGAATCTATATATCTATACTTTCATACATCTGCAATGCTACAATGCTTGGAAAAAAATAATTAACCTTATCGTTGTTATCTTTTAACAGAAAATAATATGAACGAACTGTCTGAGTAATTAGAATCTTATTCTTCATGAAGCTGTTCTTATTAGATTTAAAAATATGCTGGGATATGTATACAAACACATATAAGTATATCTACATTAAATTATGTTTATATATAAGTCATCGATATGTTAAACAATTAACGATTTTCAGTAAACCAGTATCTTCAAATCTCCCCAGTACCTAATAATATGTTACAGAGCAAGTCTATTAACCAATAGGACTCATATGCTTTAATGCTAAGCTCTTTATAGCCTATAAGTATTATATTTCTGTCAATGATAAATTAGAATTATTAGATGATGCCTGATATTATTATGCAGTTGTAAGATTGAGGCTTCGTCATAAAAGAGAACGAGAGAATAACTGTGACTGACTCTATGAGGAACAATATAGCAGGGCATTTTCGAGGATCAGTGAATGACAATGAACGATAGAACTAGACACGGACAAGTTTGTAAAATAAATGCTTGCTTTTTTAAATAATGTCTTTGATTTAGTTAAGTTAATATGTGATAATAATCTAGATGATAAACTAACGATTTGCCAAATTCCATATTAGCCCTGTTATAGTGTTTCACAACATCTACGAGTATATTGATCGTTTTCAATTTGACTGCAGTCCATTGACATCTGTTTTAACCGACTTCAAAAAAGGAGGAGGTACTAGTATATTCGGCTGTATCTTTCTTTCTGTATGTTCGCCGATTACATCGCCAGTCGCAAGCCGATTTTTTAAATTCTTTTTGTAATCGAAGAGTTGATAGTGGAAAGTATAAATATTAAACAATTAGGTTGTAAGGAGTTGGGCAATATTCTTTCAATTCTTCTTAGAAAGACGTTTTATTTTAAGTTATTGTAGTGTTAGTCTTGGGTCAAAATGTAAGGTCTCGCGCCCACTCATAACCAGAAACTCATAATACACACGTATTAAATTACTAAAAAGATTCAACTAAAAAACAAAAAGCGACTTCAAATACACTAAATAATGACAGAGATTGCCACCTAGGCAATAAGATCGCCTGTTGATAATTCTTGTTTTTGTTAGCACAGAATTACCGATATGCGTTTTTTTTAATAAACAATAAAGAATTTATTAATTCATTCAAATAATAATAGTAACATCACATACATTATCACATTCTTATAATGAAGTCGGTGTCAAGCCATGATCACCTGGAAATATAAGGACAACTAATTCTAATAATTATAACAAGTTTACATTTTGAATATGTGTTGTTCAATATAACGCTATCTAATATAGAAGTAGATAGCAAACTAATTTAAATGTAGCCAGTTAAAAATTTTAAAAAGTGAAGTTCAATATAATAAATAGCTCCAACTTCAACATAAATATGATGTTGTATGTATTGTCATATTATTTTTGACTTCTTGGTGTTTTTTAAGTCGGTTTCAATTTGTTTTTGTTTAATATTTTTAGTCGTGCACGAAGTCTTAGTAATAGTATTGATGATGATTGTCGATTCGCAAGCAATCATGATAAATAGGCATTTACAAAAATACGAAGCGGCGTTGGAGTATTGGCGTAGTTAAATTTCAAGTCCGCTCCTTTCATTAACTTTTTCCTCAAAACAAATAAGAAACATCGTCAAAACTTATTCTTGAAACACACTTAAAACCATTTTTAATAGCTTCTAATACATAATGTTTCAAGTAAGACTATATAAGATTCTTATAATATACTTACTACTGCTTGTTGGATTGTTTAAAAAACTTCAATCAGATTGCAAAATTCTTATAAGAAATGATAATAGACGTGAAATAAATATGAAAATAATCTCTGCAATCAGATTACAATTTTTTATGGCCAAACAAGTTCACAGCCTCTCGAAAATGTTTGTTTGAGCTTCCATTACAAGGGAACGATGTAGAAATATATGTTCTAGGTACACAAACGTCACTGTAGACTATGAAAGAAACACAGAAACAGATTAACTGAATAGCGCATTAAAATGGTTTGGTATAGCAGAAAAATCCTAATACTCGTATTATCACACAAAATATTATTTAACAAAAAAAGTAAGCTTTTATTCGTAATACAGCCTTCTAGTTTTACAAATGATCTAAAATCTTTTAACAATAACTAAATAGTTATGATTTCGTTAGTGAATCTGATAATTGAGTTGCGACAATTGAAGGTAATATTTAGAGTCAGGAATCCAAGCAATGCTGGCTTAAATTCTCACCCTTAATATTTAGTTATCATCAGATTACAAACTTACACTAAAAGCTTTCTATTGTGAATAAAAAATCCCGTCAAACTATAACCAAAAACTTGACTTTGCCATAAAATAACTGTCGAATGTGCGCTGGTTGCATGCGTCGTCTACAGTACCTGCGCACGCGCATAAATCACCGGATGCTAAGTGCAGGTGCACGCACGCCGCCGTCACGTCGCTCGGCAGTGCCGCGTGCTCGGGACAGATGGCGTTAGCAGTATCAACTATGAAATTATTTTTTCATCCCCCCATCTCGGAAAGAATATTTTTGCTATTCGATATCTGACGGCCAAAGCCGTTTTTATCCGCTTGAGATTAAAGTAAATTTGAATTTAGAACATCGCGTGCACTAGTTATGTGATTTCAAAACATCATTAAACCTATTTACTTCCATCTCCATGGTGCCGAATTTATCATACAACTTTTTAAAAATTTGTTAAGAACTCAGATTCTGAACCTTCTTGGTGTACTTTTGTCATTAATTTGCTTTGCGCGCGCCATTTTGTTTTCACGTCGTATTGTTATAAATAAGAAACTTGATAACAAGTAAGAAAACGAAAATGAGTGATTCCAGCGACGAAGAAGTTTATTTTAATGTTGTACCTAAACTGAAGTAAAAGTATCTTGTGATTGTTTTATTTTGCATTTAGTTATTTCCTCGCTGAGGGGGGATGAAAAGTTACGTGTTGCACTCTAGTGCAAAGATTTTTCACCTTGTGCTCTTTTGATGTCCTCGCTAACGCTCAGGATTCTAATTTTTGAATCACTTGCTGCGCTTGTGATTCAATTTTAGAATCCTTTGCTTGCTCGGTCATCAAAGTTGAGCACGCGGTTAAAAAGCAACTTTGCACTCATGTATAACAAATAACTATTATTGTTTATTTATATCCTTCTGTTGGTACTTTGTGGGCCCTGTAATATTATTTTTAGTGATTCACAAATCATTAAAATGGTAATTTTTTGTGTAGTTGCCTGTTGACAAACATTTATAATTGTTAAAGGCAGTCGCCATAGATTTAAAAACAACCGTAGGCGTAAAGGACATGACCAGTAATCGCCCTTCAGCTCGGCAATATGTGCAGGGTAACTGCTTTTACATTATTATTTATAAAATAAACATTAATTTACTTTGGTGTTATTATTTCAAATAAAGTCCAGAATATTAGATTTGAAACAAATAGGTAGGTACAGTAAGCTCCTTGCCCGCGGCTTCGCTCGCGTTAAATTCGGGGTAACACCGAAGATTTCAAAAAAAAAATAAGGCAGGTATTTTTCGTTGGTAACAAAGAGTCTGTGTACCGATTTTTAGCTTCCTACCTTGAAAACTGCAAAAAGTCCCATATAAAATTTCACCCCCTCTTTTAAGGGGTTGGGGGCAGATTTCCAAAAAAAAAAATGATGCACGATTTTTTTGTTAGTCACAAATAGTTCGCATACCAATTTTTAGCTTTCTACCTTCAAAATTGCGGAATGCTCCATACAAACTTCCACCCCCCATTTTAGTGAAGTGAAGGGTTATAAAGAGACAAAAAGTAGACTATGTCACTCTCCATTCGTTCAACTATCTCCACTTAAAAATCACTTCAAATTGTCGCTCCGTTTTGCCGTGAAAGACGGACAAACAAACACACACACACACTTTCTCATTTATAATATTAGTATGGATTACATTGTAGGTCAAACTGCCAAATGACAAAGAAATGTCTTTCGCTTTAATGGCCTTAAAAAGTGAAGAGTTACTAAGATACAACTAAATTCAAATAAGCTTAAAGAAATCTGTAGATGCTGAAGTAAGTCAACATAATACTAGAATGACAAATGGTAGTTAAAGCTTTCAGAATTTTTTGCTTTATTCATAAACTATATTGCAAAAGAAGTTAGCGCCATCTTGTGTGTAAAAGGAGAGTTATTTAGCAAAAACTTATCTTCATTTTTCTCTGGATTCTCGGCTCTCAGAGTCTAGAAACTTTTTTTGCTGTAAACTATGGGGCATAACAATTCTAAAAGTAGCACCATATTTGCTGCACATTAATATTAAATGCCTAGGCTAGCGCCCATAGTCGCACTGGTCATGTCCTTTAAACTATACAACAAGAAGCCATCATTTTTTGACCTATACGATTAAAGTAGACGTTTTACTTATGGCCTTGTGAAAAAGTTAGCAAAAATTGTTCAGTTCTACATTTTTCATAAATTCATAACATTTAAAAATATAGAAAAAATCATTTAGGATTCGAAATTCCTTCTTCGCAAGATATATATTTCAAGTTAAAAAGACACATTAAAATCCTATGAGATTACATCAAAACAACACCAAGTTTGACTCGAGAAAGGTCATTAATGTTTTATAAGCGCACGCGCAGATAATTACGTTTTTAGAGCGAAAAGCTCTTCCTACGGCGACCGTAAAAGCTCACTTCAGAAACCGCAACAAATAAAATGAAACCAGTAAAATGTCGAGGGCTCTGACGATGGTTCATGTTATGAGATTTACGAAATTATTTACTTGGTTTTTTATAATTATGCAACTATGTGTATTGTATTATTAGTAATACATTTATATTTTTAATTTTTTTGTGATGTTTTGTTGAGCTTACAAACAAACTTATTTTTCACAGTTAGGATTTGAAGTGTTTCTTACATAATACTCGGATATTATCCTTATTAAAAATATGATTGGGAAGAAGAAGGTTGGCTGAAATGTCACATTGTAAATATAAAATTATATTCTTTTGTAAACATGTAAATACTCATTATCTAAGAATCTAAACTTGTCTCTTATCAAAGGTGGCCTCGTGGGCTGTCTAGGTTGTATGTCTATTCTTCATTTGCACCGACTACATTTAGATCTCTTTTTATTATCTATATAAAATTATAAATGCAAAGATCAATTCACCCACTTGTTTATCTGCTACGAGTATAATATAAATATCAACACTAGATACATAGGCCGTGCACATAAATCCTTTGTTCTTGGTGTATACCAAAATAACACTTCCTTTTATAATCCTATTGTGCATATGTGCACAATAGGAAAAATAATATACAATAGGTGCCATTGATTCACTACCAAACGTAGATAGAGCACTTCATACAAAAACGCGCTTGAAATCTGTCACCTAATCGACTATACATTTGTACGCTGTTAAATAGGTAGTTGAATATGCACACCCGAATTAAAATTACCATAAAGAAAGTACCGTATTAATCGAATTCAACCTTATTCTTTATTATTACGGCAACTATTTGAAGTACAACCGTGTGCAGTTACATCATTTCATACCTAGCCACATTAAATTTGACGTTTTAGTAATTGCTACAAGAAAATATCAACTTTATACTCTCAAACATAATGCTCAAAATTGCTTATCCAACGCATGGAAAAGAACTGCACGAGGCCTGATTGGGCAGTTCTTCACCGGCCCACTTTTCGAACGTTCATGCGTTATCTACGTTTGGTAGTAAATCAATGATAGGTGCTTTAAAATTATATAGTATTCAATGTCCAAATGCGGGTATTTGAACATTTTCGGGTGTGGGTGCAACGTTAAAGCGATATTATATATCAGACGTAATGTTTTATCAGCATAGTTGTCGACTTTCAATTAGCACTCTTTACTTTTATTATGATTTTTGTTTGTTTATTATTATTTTTAATTGAATTTTATTATTTGTTAATGTTTTATTAGTCCATTGTAATGTTACTTAATGTATGTGATTTTTTATTATCTTTCGCTTTTTTAATGGTATTATAATGTTATTTTTAAATTTTTCAATGTTCAATGCTCGCTGTGTAAACTATCTCTGCCAAGTTTCATTAAAATCAGTTAAGCGGCTTAGACGTGAAAGCTTAACAGAAGATACATAATAATTATGTCGGTCTGTCATTTAAAAAATACAATAGGCTTTAGGCCTATTGTATACTGATCAGTTAAAAACCACAATAACTTTCTAGAGTATATTTTTGTGTTATAATACTCGTCTTCAGTAAGATCACCAGAACGTAATAAAAAGCTTTCGCGTTTTTTTTGTATGTTCAAAGTTAAATTAACTTTAGTTTTTATTTTACAAAAAAAGCTCCCATAATTTGAGGTTTACCTTACTGGGCTTTTTTGCAGTGAACTGCGGAAACTATCAATATTCTAAGATTTTAGATCAAGAGCGTAAAACGTAATTTTGGTGAAATCGCTGCAGCTTGTGTGTTGCGACGTATAAATAAAAAACACAATGAGCGGTAAACTTTGTAGCTGTTTAATGTCGCATGTAAACATGACGCGCCCGCGTTATCCTCTGCATCAGCGTGAAGATCTTCATGTACCTTTAGCTAATTAAACATTTTATTAGGCTGCGTGACAACAATTATTTTAAGTATGCTATTATAAGATTTCTGTTAGAAAGACAAAAGCTTTGTTGAAACTGTAATGCAAAAAATAATTATGCGATTTTAAGGTATAAATATCGCGATTATAATCTTAACTAAAACCTTTTTCTTCCGAAAAGAAAGTTATAAATAAAAAAACTAATTAATAAAAAACAGAAAAGTATTAAAAAAAATGAAATTAATTAAATAGCAAAAAAAAACGATGGAACCACAGCCACACTGATTTTAAGAAGAAGATCTAACGCATAGACCAATCCTGACCTATACACAGTAGTGAAACTAAAGACCTTATGTTTTGCAAAAAATACTTTTTCTAAGTTACGACATAAAAAACGTTGTAAGTATTAGAGCCAGAGTTTCCTTAAGTAACAAAGAAACATTGATAATCAGGCCAAATAGTAATTAAGACAGAGCAATCTTATATAACTTTGATGAAACAAAATGTAGCAAAAAAGGCATACTAAGCAAAACAAAATATAAAACATCTTAGACAAAGCGACTTATTAAATGAATTTTATATACAGTAGATAGGTTGGTATGTATGTCAGAATTCATTCAACATTTTATTTTCACAAGTGTTCTTAAAAGATTTTAGACTGTAATAGCAGCGACTTCTAGATAGTATCTAGAAGGCAATGAAATCTTTATATTACATCGTTTATGGGGCCGTAAAAACAAAGAAAATTAATTTAATCATTTCGAAGAACATTTCAAGTGTAAAAATATTATTTTTATGTGCGGTAAACGTAGCAATAACATGAGCACAGAACTTACAAATTGTATTAAAATAGGAACAATTATCAAATCTCTATTATTAATTCGTTATAATCTCGTTGTTGTTAAATCAAATAAAATATTTTTTTAAAGATATAATTTTTGTTAAGATTATGCCAATTTTTCATTTTAATATTTTATTTTTTGAGAGCAATAGTATGTACAATGTAGAATTAAACTATAGTACAAACATTACGGTACACTGAAAAATAAAAAAAACCGGTAAGAATACTGAAAAAGCCTTCAGTGATTTCGTAATTTTCAACGGCAGCGATATGATTATTTTACAAAATGATGTATCCAAGAAAAAACCATTATTAGGATGTATGCAAATACAAGTCAAATGAAAAATAAAGTTTACTCTACACCTGTTCGGAAATTGGGAGAGCCTTCTCGAGAAGAATAGGCATGAAACTCGGAAGGTGTTGTATTTTTTTGACTCCTCTTTTAAATTGTCAACGTTACAAATATTATATTTCACAAACATTTTTATTAAAAAGAAATATAGAAATGCCTGTCGGAGCGAGTGGAACAGTTACGCGAATGACATTTATCCCATTACTAGCTTTTGCCCGCGGCTTCGCTCGCGTCGAATTCGGGGTAAGGCAACCAGCTTCCAGCAGCACCTTGAACTGTACTAATTATAGATGCAGAATTATTCCTGATAACTACTCCTCTCGTCTCGCCGCGTCGCCCGCGCTCGCCTAGGACCCGATTGACGACGATCGAAATGGCATACCTAAAATGAAAAAATATATAAAACCCTTATATGGGTGATGATATTTCATGTCTGCCACGTTAGATTTTAAAATTGTTGCTGTTTTCGTAATCAGCGACTCGATAAACCACAAAAAGAATACCCATGTTGATTTTCAGACTTTCTCATCCCATTTCCCTTATTTAGGGGTTGCATTCTGTAAAAACTTAAAACACGTCTTTACTCATTTATTGATAACAGTACTCCTGTGAAATTTCGAATAAAATAGTCTGATTTTGTTTCCTCATACAAATGTTGGATCTCCGTTTCAAATCCTTAGAGAGTGGTTTATGAAAAATCCATTCTTAGTGCCTTAGACCTCATAAGAAACCTACTTGTTAAATTTTGCATCTTTAGACCCGAAGGTTTGGGCTGTACGTTGATATATGAGTCAGTTTCTTCTTTTCCATATTACACCCCATATCCCCCATTGAAAAGGGTGAATTCTGAAAAAAACCTAAAACAAGTGTTGACTCATTTATCGATAGGAGTACTCCTGTGAAGCTTCGAATAAAATAGTCCAACTAATCTTGTTCCCCCATACAAAATTTGGAGCCCCATTTCAACCCCTTAGGGCGTGAATTTTGGAAAATCCTTTCTTAGTACATCTCATAAGGAACCTACGTGCCAAATTTTAAATCTCTAGACCCGGTGGTTTAGGCTGTGCGTTGATATGTCAGCCAGTCGGTTTCTTCTTTTATATATACAGATATATATAGAAGATAATAAGTAATATGTAGCCGAGACCTATATTTAATAAATAATTTTTCATCCCGAGCCCTATTATGTAGAGAAATTTAGAGATTTTACAAATATCTCCAAAGTATGCGTCGGAGCTGCGAAAAAATAACGAAATGTTGGATCCCTGTGATACCCAAGAGATAAGTCGGAGGAATCTAATGTACTTATGAAAAACGGTGAAGTGTGAGTTTGATAAAAAAATTAATATATTTTTCCTTCTGGCACTGGCTGCATTGCATTTTTAACCGACTTCAGAAAGGAGGGGGCTGTCAATTCAGTTATTTTCGCTACTGTGGAACTTCGTTGATTGAGAGCCGATTTCTGTGATATCGCGGGGATGGCCCCATTTAGATACTGGCGGTCCGGTGCTTTTTGAAAGAATCGACTGGAACAGAGGTAAGGGTGTTTGCCTTGGTTTTTTTGTGTGTCATTTATATAGATAGTCTAATTTTGTACAAATTTTAGACCTCCGTTTCAATCCCGTAGAGGGTGGTTTTTGAAAAATCCATTCTTTTTGCACTTGCATAAATCTCCAGCCTAAATCCAAAATTTGGAAATCCTAATTTCAAAACTGACAGACTTTTATACAAACTTTCTCATTTTACCCCCTCAGGGGTGGAATTTCCAAAAATTCTTTCTTAGTGCACCCCTACACCCCACGAGGAACCTACGTGCCAAATTTGGAATCTCTAGGCCCAGTGGTTTGGGCTGTGCGTTGATATTATCAATTTTCACACTTTGACTCCCATATCCCCCTTTTAGGGGTTGAAATTTGGAAAATTCTGAAACAGGTGTTAACTTATTTATCGATTGGAGTACTCATGTGAAGTTTCGATTAAAATAGAGCAAGTAATCTGGTTTCCGCATAAAAATTTTTGGAGCCCTTTTTCATCCCTTTAGAGGGTGAATTTTAAAAGATCCTTTCTTCGTGCACCCCTTCACCTCATACGGAACCTACGTGCCAAATTTAGAATCTCTAGGCCCAGTGGTTTGGGCTGTGCGTTGATATGTCAGTCAGTCAGTCAGTCAGTTTCTTCTTTTATATATATAGAAGAAGAAAGAAGATCACAAAGTGTTAACACCCTTTGAACGTCAATTATCACATTTTTTGTCAATCCCAAGCAGTTTTATCTGTCATATAATCAGACACTTTATAATATGCTTTTTTGAAAATGCGTCTCATGGTCTACCGCAAATGTCAACACTGCTAAATGCGTAGTAATTCGAACACTTTGGTTTCGATATTGAAATCAGGCAACCTCAAAACTTTGTGATCTCGAGTTCGTCCGTGCATCAGAAGGCACGTTTAGCTGAACCAACCACCACCAACGTTGGCCCTAATGCTGGCTTAGTAGTAAGCCAGCATTAGGCCAGCGTTGGTGGTGTTATGATGACCCGTACTCCTCATGAATTGTGTTTTTTTTTTCATGTAGGAAGGCCGGGCTCACTATGGGACTTATAGGTATAAATAATTCATTCAAGTGAATATTTCATTATGAAAGCTAAATAACATACCATATTAATGCATCATAAAAAAGATGGTATCAGTGTTCGCAATATATACAATACAGGTATATATTTATACAAAGTATGCAAACTTTAAAAGTCGTGCTCGCAGAACCTTTAAAGGAATGCTCCGAAAACGACGAAACACAAAGAACGAGACGACACATTAATCAAGAAATGGGTCGCAAAAAATTGAGATCGCGCGAGCGGGGCGGCCGAGACCGAGCTTTGAGTTTATCGCTGCTTATCGTTACAGAATTTCAACATTTGATTTAAGACTGTCATATATAGGTACCAGGTGTGACCTGGTATTGTGTTTATGGTCCAGAACTGTGAAGTCAACAAGTAGAATAGCGGCTATTCGAAAGATTTGCGTGGAAAATTTTGAAAATAGCTTAACCTTCGGAAGGATAGGGGGTAACTCATCACCTCACTCCATCAAAAAAGATAGGATAACTATTTATACGTTAATTGAGGGTAGTTGTGTTTTTCTCAAATAATAAAGTACAGATTAATTCATTTATTCAAGACTTATTATAAAATCAAATGAAGGAACTATTTACATTCTTCGCATGCGTATCCTTCTTCTCTCAAGCCAATCATGTTTTCTTCCACTAGCCTTATTTCCGTCCACATTCATGTAAACAGCTCTCTCATGTGACTTTCCATGATGCCCATGCTATGCTAGCCTGTAACTTCTTCTTTTCCTTGTCACTAGTGCTACATTCAAACTTCATATCATCATCATTTTTTTAGCCGAGAGACGCCCACTGTTGGACGTTAAGCTTCTCACGCGGATCTCCAAACTGATTGCTTCTGTGCCTACTGCATATAGCGGCTTCCCGTGACCTTTACCATATCGGTTCACTTTGTGAAGGCCTACCAACGCTGCTTCTTCCGTTAGGCGGCCACCGCTCAAGGACCTTCACTCCAACGGTAACTTCAACCCCAACATAATATATTACACAAATCAATCTTAATACTCTCATTTTCTCCACTTGGACTCTTTTTTCATCCATCTCCATTGTTATCCAACATTTGGATCTATACGTAATAATACAGTAAGTTATAGACGCAGATTTTAATCCTGCCCGAGGAGATTATTTGTACTGATTTTTTTATACAATTTAATTGGCAAACAAGCAGGCTGTTCACCTAATGGTAAGTGGCTACATTACATAGTACATGTGGTTTCTGTAAGACTTACAAATCTACAACTCCTGCAAGGACGTACGTTGCCAACTAGAGACATGGGATGTCAAGTCACAGTACCCAGTAATTTCACTGCCTGACTTAACCTTCAAACCGGAACAGAGCAATGCAAGCACCACTGCTTGGCAGCAGAAATAGGTAATATAGTGGTAGCCATGCGGACGACTTTGGTACAGAGTCCCGCTCTGGCAAAATTATTTTTTGTGATCGAAAAAGCGCAAATGCCTTCATAATTTCAAGCGTCTGTAAGCTATCCCTATTTTTATTTTGTCTAACACATTGATACTCATCTCTCAGTCCATCAACCATTGAAACTGTCAGAATGAAAAATAAATCGTACGACCTCTACGCTTACAGAGTACCAACCACACAGCGAGAGGCACAAAAGGAAATTTAATTTTAATGGTCAAACGGCAGCATTGAAAACGCAAGTATTGTCGACCTCAACAGATGCAGTTCACAGAACATTAAAATAATCATTCGGGGCCCACTTCAAAGTATTTAACCCGAGGTAACCAGAGCGATGTGTTACCGACAAAACAAGGAAAAAATATATACAAAGGACCGCAAGGACGTGACGAATGAATTCAGTTGGCTCTCGTAACGACACATTGTAACGACAGTTGTTGCCCAACAGATAATGCTATCATTGAGGCGATCAGTAAATGTTGTGATGCAAAACAATTATCTTTTTTTGACGCATATCATAAGATCATGGCGGTTTTGTATATATTTATTTTCGTTACCAACAATCCACTTTTACAAACATCCTACACAATATAAAAAGAGAACAATGAAACAATAAATATTACTATTTCCAAGCTTTTATTTTTTTTTGCTTTCACCTGTCGCGGTGTCTGAAATGAAATATTGCAAGCTAAAATTGACCCACTTTCCGGTTTCCGATTGAACTGAAATTTTGCATACATATGTATATCGCGTGACAATACAATATTATGATGACATGGAGCTGATCTAATGCTGGAGCTGGAAGGTGGCCATAGGAACTCCGCAATAAAACGACACAACCCCATCGAGTTTGGGCTCGTTTGATTCGTATTGACGAAAAGCTTGTATTTTTACAAGTGAACTGCGAATAGATGAGCTGTATTTGACCGTTACAGTTCAAGCTATCCGGTAATCTTGAAGCCGCAATTTTTATTTAAATTTGTAATTTATGTTCTATATACTATTTTGTTTGTACTATTTTATTTCAACATTTCAGCCAAGAGACGCCCTCTGTTGGACATAGACCTCCTCCAGGGATCTCCAAACCGATCGGTCCTGCGCCTCCCGCAATCCAGCGGCTTCCCGCGACCTTCACCAGATCGTCAGTCCAGCGTTTGGGGGGCCTACCAACGCTGCGTCTCTCGGTACGCGACCGCCACTCAAGCCAACATATCTGGCAAAAGCTTAAATGTCTGCTTACTTAAATAAATGTCAAACAAGAAACTCTTAATCGCTTCAGCTTATGAATCGCAACACCAGCTCTCTTCATGACGGACAATGAAAGCTAAAATAGGGTTCCATACACCCCACAAAGGTTTTTTGCAGAAACGTGTCAATATTTTGAACAATGTTTCTTTAGTATTGTGGTCGGTGAAGATAAATTGTTGTCGCCATTCACACATTATAGTGAAGTATAATTTGTTGGGATTGGCTCGATAAATTAAGTATTGTGGACAATGTGGATGGTAATATTAATATTCAAACATGAATGAACATTGTTAAGTGTTAGCAATTAATTCAATGAGATCGTATGTTCCAATATCATATTAAAACGATGATCGTAGTAACACGCAAAGATAATCTTCAGTGTTGCATTGTGCAAATAATTTAACTACAATAGTGCTTAACATAAAATTTGCTTTTTTACAATAAACGTGAAAAATTCGTGTCTTTCTGTCATGTCTCTAACATTCCATGTGTTTGTCATGTCTCTGACATACCTATTTATGAAAAATAAATGATACTGGAGATGAAAGCGAACCTTTTTCATTACCGCACGTAATTTCGTTCTTGTTGGTCTGCGTAAGCGAATGCAAATTGTAATTTTAACTCGTTCAGGAATGACATTAAGAGATAACGTGACTATAACGCCTCAGTACTGTGACGTTTTGCCATTCTATCGGTGCGATTCTCTACGTGATCGCATCCGAAATGATGAGATCCGTAGAAGAACTAGAGTCACCGACATAGCCTAAAGATGTGCCAACCTTAAGCGACCGCGTACCAGGAGACGCAGCGTTGGTAGGCCCGCCACAAGGTGGACCGACGATCTGGTGAAGGTCACGGGTAGCCGCTGGATGCCAGAGATGCAGGACCGATCGGTTTGGAGATCCCTGAGGGAGGCCCGTGTCCAACAGTGGGCGTCTCTTGACTGAAATGATGAGAATTGATAGATATACTTTAAAGTTGCCAATTTTGTTTCCTTCTTGTTTTTGATTTTCGAAGCTCAATACTGCGTACATTTAGGCATTTTTCTCAGTTATACTCACTAAATAAAACAGTTTGAGAAGAAAATAGTGGCTCTTCTTTTGCCACGTAAATTACTACACTCGCAGCGTCTAGTTAAATACATGTCTGTGGTATACGGCTGGAAACTCCGGTCGCTCAAATATCAGCAAAACTTGAAACAATTCTACGAGTGACCGAATGTTATTCTTTGGTATAGAATAATAATATATTACTGAATAAACGAAAATCTGAATAATCAAATTGCAAATAGGAATGATTTCTCAATCGCTTTAGTGTAATAAACTTATACATAAAAAACATGATATTTCAACAACATGGGTGTTATAACATCCCCTAGCTATAATCAAAAACAAAGCTTTAAGATATTTTACACATGTCGAGCTTAATTTTTCGTTCATAATCAACATAATTTTTACTAGGATGCAAAATTTTTTTATCGGCGTCAAACCAATCGACATATTTACCCTTAACTACAACCCCGGCTATATTACCGGTCACCGCCTACCGAATATGTCCCATTGTGTCAAGCATCTGTTAACGACCCCAGCTTCCAGGTGACGATGTTTATCTCATTATTGATTGCGCTCCTGCGTTTTTTTCTAACCCGCCGGGACACGACACGCCGTTATGGAGGCAAAAAAAAATATTTTGACTTATTACTTTGATTTGTGTTATTGAACTTTGTAGTGACACAATAACGAATTGATGGTGAACGCGCTGGGCGTTGCGATTTTTGATGTGAAGCAGCTTTCATTGTAGTCAGAAACTGGATGGGTGACCAAGGCTAAAAAATGTCTCCTTTCTCTATGATTGGAAAACTGAATATAAATTTCTCTTTGCTTAAATTGAAATTCAATTTCTAGTTGATTGCAAGACTTTTGTTTCTTTACCCCCCACCCCCCTACACTGAAAAAAATTTGTGATAAATGTTATCAAAATTGTGATGAATTTAATTAATGAACTTGTTTATATACGTTCGCATAAAGTGAATCGATGGTTGCTATCATGCCAATTTGATAAAAAAATAATCAAGAAATATGATTTTTTCAACAAACCACTTTATTGAAGTGATCAAATATTTAGTTATATTAACAATGTTCAACTTGTTAGCGTTGATATCGACGTTGTTAAAAGTAATCACTATCTTTATTAATTTGATGAAAGTAAATGATTTGTTTTATTGTGTTACTTTATGTGTTTAACTGTGAAAATGATTGATTTCATAAACGACATGTTCATTCTAATTATCGAAATTGATTAATTTACCAAAGATATTGTAAAAACAACAATGTTTAAGGTTCAAATAAAATATGCCACTTGATTAAATAAAAAAAGATCTTGTTAAGATCTATCACTTAGCTATTTGTCCCGGGTTGCTTCTATTATGATGATAGATTAATGTTACTATTTAACTTGTATGGATCAAATAAATCCTTTATCAAATTTATTAGGAGTATATGTTGGGATTTACTAGGTGTTATGTTTAGTCCAAATAGATAACTTGGTTGAAATCTGAATATAGCTACAGTCAGCATCAAAATTACGAGAGTATTCAAACCTATCAATATACCTAAACATTTGACAAAAATCAGACTTATCTCAAGATACAAGATGAACATCCATTTGTTGCTCTCTGCTAACTAATGATAGTACCTGCACATTAAGGTCTTGAGCTAAGGTTGGTTTTGTCAAATGTTTTGGTATTTTGGTAGATAGGTATGAACGATCAAAATAAATCATATCGATAAGTGTGCTGCAAGCAATGCGTCTGTAAGACTACAAAAAGTTAATTACAATACTAATCTGGGCTAAACATTTAAATTGTAAATAAGATACCTTTTATTTCAAAAAATAATCATATTTATTCTTCGATAAAATCAACAAAACAATTCTAGACAATTTGCATCCTATTTTAAATGTAACAAAACAAAATAACAATTCAAGACAATTTGCATCTTAGTAAATATAATAAGTACTTACGGACACCCTCCATTGAAAATCAAGAAAGTGTCGACCTTAATAACTTGTCACATCAAAATTTATGAAAATTCAAATTTACAACAGTTTTAGGTTGGCACTTTTGATAGTTTAAATAAAATTGAATATTATAATTTTTAGGGGGAGATATGAGATACTTTGTATATTAAAGTGTCATAAATAGCAGGTAGAAATCATTAAATTAAATAATATAGAATGTATACTAACATTCTCAGTGTCGTTTTTGTTTGGAGAGACTTTTTCCAGTTTGTTGGATTTTTTTCAGGTGTGGTTGCGGTTTGTGTTTCTTGTTCTTGTAAAATACTTATATTCTGAAGCTCCTGAAACAGTAATACTATTTTACCCAGTCAGCCCAAAATATTCACATGTTTGGGACGGAGGGTCCTTATTTTTACAGGGTTTCAATTGAAGCAAAATCACAAAGCTAGCTAGCTATTACTGGGCCAGCGTGGATGACTAATACCTTAACACTCTAAGTTAAGGTAGGCTTGAGCTCCTCATATATGAGCTGTTATCATGATAATCACAAGGAACATAAGAAGGGCGTACAAAACATATACCAAAAATATAAATAATAGAATAATCAAAAATTAAACATGTATTCAATTACTTGAAAAAAAAACTAAGGTGTCTCGATTCAGAGTTCATGTGTAAATTTAAATCTAGTTATTAATAACATAAAATATGCAGTTTACACAAACAGCTCCAATATTTTATCTCAGCTGATGGTAGGTGATGATAAGGCCCAAGATGAAAGCGAATTTTACCCGGACTCCTAGGATTTCCGAGTAGGTAGTCATTCACCAAAAATATTGATTTATGGACATAGATAATAAAGAGATAGGATTTTTTCAGCTTTTCTTAGGTAAACTGGTATACTATAGATTAATGTATTAATCTAATCAAAGAGAGTGTATGTACGCAAAAATGACGTAAAATATAAAAATACTTACACTTAGAGAAATATTACAACTTAAAATGTTCACATCCTCTATGTTTCGACAAATAACAGCATTTTCATCCGTTATAGTTTTTAACCACACCTTCCAACTCCTGATAAAAAGAGCTCGAGACCCAACTAGTGTTATTAGTTCCTTAATTTCATCCACATACAACGCTGATAGTGACTGTATAGTTATTCCATTTCCTGAAACAAGAGGTGCCTGTTATCAAATCTCATGTAGATAAGACACACAAGCGATTTGGTAGCCTAAAAATTGGTCCTAGAAAAGATGTCTGCAAGTAATTTAACAATATCTCAGAGCAGACATACAAAACATAGGTGTATTGAAAAGCGCGGCAACGTTAGCTAGCTCCATCAGCAGCTGCCTCTGCTATCGACAGTCATAGCTATATCGAACAGTTTGGGAACACTAGAACTGTTTGCTACCCACGAAAACAGGTTTGAAGCCGGTAGGAACTCGTACTTAAGGAAGAATTTTAATTTCTACTTACTCGCAAATGTTGGAATGAGGTCTGGTATTCCCCATGCCGTGAGAAGATCTCCAACTTCATTAAACACAGAACATCTAAAAATGTCAAATTGCCAACCGTCTCGTCTGTCGATCGCTCGCCAGCGGCAGCGCCCCGCCACAGCGCCCGCTCTCCGTCACGAAATGTTGCCACATTATTGTAAAACGACAGTAATTTTTAGGTAGAATCAACATCATTGTGTTCAATATTTAAAATATTTAATTATGTACATTTCAAACTAAGCAGTAGGTATACTTGATGTTGGCAGAATCCCATGGACAGCGCTACTACACAAAGAATAGAATTATGTATTTGAATAAAAGTACTTATTACAACTTGTACACGACTTTTATTATTTACCCTAATGTAATGTTACACAGTTTTTATTCGATTTTAAGAGACGATTTATTGTTCGTCTGTATTCATATTTTTTATGGTTTGTGCAACTATATTTCCGTCAATTGGGGTCGATTAGGTTAATTATTTTTATTGTTTGGAAGGATATAGGAGGTTATCATGACTTTAAAAACCTGCCTTGTTCCTATGAGTGCAGGAGATAGCGCTTTATATTAAATTATTAAGCGCTGTCTCGTTGGTATCTCGTTTGAACAAGGCAGGTTTTAAGAGCTCTTATTAGCACAGATGCCGGCAAACATCTTGAATATTTTCGGCATGGTGACGTAAATCTTGCGCACGTAGACAGTGCATGGGGCAAGGGTCGACTAGTCAACCAATAGCGCGGTTGAAGTGGTGCGCCCCACGGGCCACCTCCCTCACCGCCAAGGAGACCAGAAATTTGTGTTGTGCGCATCTTTCAAGATGTTTGCCGGCTTCTGTAACCCATATACCTACTCCCGAACCGAGGTGGTCTCATCTTAGAGTAAAATCCATTATTTCGTACAACCTGCTCAAAAATGATATATTCTGTGTCAAGTAAACTCAACTTAACTCAAGTAAACTCAAATTTAAAGTTAGTCATTTTAGGCCTTTACAATACAGGGAGAGAATGTTGTACTAAATTTCGAGAATTAATTTGAATTTGGAACACCAAAACAACACAAATATTTAATTGAACATGTACAAAATCATAAAAATATTGCTTACACTTTCAGTTGTTAATTATTTTATGCCCCATCATCACCAAGTTAGGACAGGGATCACCCTAAGGGAATAGAAGGAGCTCAATAAAATATTTTTGAAATTCACAGTTTATTTGGAAATAAATAACAAAAAATAAAGGTAATAATTTTGTTCACTCGTAAGTTACGACCACCGAGAGAATGCGTTTTTGACAGGTCCTATCAGATACTTAAGTCCACTTAAATATAGACAAGACACAGACAGGCTTCATCATCACAGCTCATATACGTCCCCACCGAGGGGCACGAGCCTACCCTAACTAGTTATGTTAGGGCGACTAAGCCTTAGTCAAACCACGCTGCCTCAGTGGGGATTGGTTGACTTTACAAAAACTTTTGAATTACTTCGCAGGTGTATACAGATTTCCTCACGATGTTTTCCTTCACCGTAGGAGCGTCAGATATAAATGTACATATGAAATTCGTGAAACGAAAAACACATTGGTACATGGCAGGATCGATCGCAGGCCTCCCGATTCTACTCGGGTCACAGTCTAGTGCCGAGGCCACAGCGCCACTGACGGCAGGCAGGCTTGAATATAAGTATTTATTACGTTTTTGTCTGAATTTTTGATTAGTTTTATAAGTCGTTTTAGTGACAAATACGAGTATGTTAGAAACTGGCTCCACACAGCACGCGCCAACAATATGTATGGCCAGAGGCCTTACATAATCGCTCGTCTAATTAAGTTGCCACGTTCCAATTTAGTCAAAGTATCTGCAGAAATAATATACATATTAATTATAAGCTTAAGGAATTCTTTCATTCCAGGATAAACATATACCTACAAAGTATACCTACTAACAAAATTGTACCTGTTTGCTGTTCTTTTTTAGGATGTGAATTGTAAGCCTTTAGCATTGTACCTACCTACAAACCATTGTGGTTTTCTTTTAGTACTAATAATTCGAACTTGGTATACATCGTGTTTATTATGATACATTATTAAAAAAATTAAGAAAATGTTATGTACAACAATTTTCAACCCACTAAACGTCAAACTATTTTATTTTTTTGTCATTTAATTTTGATAGCATGGGTTTATCAGTGAGTAATAAAGATACAGGCAGCAGCCCAACAAAAGTTTTGCGTAATCGAAATAAAAGTTATTTTGAATTTAATAAATACTAGTTTCAATTGTTATACAAATAGTCATACTTCACAAGATACATCTATCTTGCGACATTTATGTTTGGCAGTTTTTAAAAACCAAGGTGGCAACACTGCTTATTCAATGTAGCTAACCAATCACAAAAGGGCTTGCACCCAGTGTCGTTAATATCAATAAAATGGTGCCTAATCAAATAGTTTTATTAATGTAACAAATTTCATAATTATATCAATCAAGCTAAATGTTTACATTGATCACATTGTTTTATTAATTTAACAAATTTAATGATTATATCAATCAAGCTAAATGTTTACATTGATCACATTGATTTATTGATCTAACAAATTTCATGACTATATCAATCAAGCTAAATGTTTAATATGATCACATCGTTTTGATTGTTTCTATTCAGTACTTGATAACTTCTACAATTATTTTATTACTTTAATGCATCACTTGTAAGGTCTAAACATTACATTGATAGCGAAATTTTTAATCAAATATATCGTTAATTTAATCAATTCTTTTGATAATTTAAACAAAGTACCGTACAACATCCAGCAGCTTAGTGAATAGAAACATATTTACTTTGTTAATCTGTACATATTTTTTATAAATATCGACAAATGTTTTTAATCAAGTTCTAAATGGTCTTGATAAGATCAGATTTTTTTCAGTGTATCATTTACTCGTTTAGGGGATGGTAGTGTTTTAATCCTCTTAACCGAATGGCTTATGTAAGTAATTCCGTATCTTTCATCTTCAAAGGTCAATCAGTTATCCAGATTTTATGATAAAAAATCAAATAGATTTATAATAAGCAACTCTTTAACCGATTTAATAAAAGAGAGTATCTATATTTCTTTGAATGTGCGAGTATATTATGTGTAATGTCTGTGGTCAAATGACCTATTTTTTTCTTATTGATTTTTTTTTATTATTTTCCTGAGCCGAAGCAGATCTGTCCAAGAGACTGTGTCACAAAAGTTAAGTTAGAGCGAAGAAGAAACAAATAAAACAACGAATGAAATATTAAATAGCACTTTGGTAGCTTTGTGGGAAATCCTGAATATCACAATAAAAATGAACTTCCATGTCATCAATTTCGTAAGGACATTTTTTCTACAAAAGGATAGATTTTTCATTGTTTCAACATAGGACCTCTTAGATTTTTGACAAATACTATGCGTGAATCCGTCAAACTTTAACTAAGCAATCCCCGTGGTAAAGAAGATTTCATGCACTAACTTTTGGCCTTGAACAGAGGTGTATAGTACTCAATTAATCCACCTCTTTACTGTAATCTAAAGTTCTGTTAAAATGGAAGGGAGCACGCCTATTTGCCTATAAATGAGAACTAATTTTGACCGCTAATTTCTTAAATTTTCCCTTATTAAAAAAATCCCTACCCGATGCTTGAACCCGGAACCTGATTAGCAGTCGCAGTGAAATAGTGTAAACATTTAATGAAAACACCAACACCGACCCCACCTCCGTACCACACACGCGGGCGTCGTAAATTCATCGTGTTTTTCTCGTGAATAACACGTAATTGAGCGATGCTTATCGCCATTGTGAGCGGCAGATGTGTGAACGTAAAAAATTGATCATCACACGGCATAGGCGGGGCGAGCGATTGACGCGAGCAACGAAATCAGCTGGTGATATGGATTTGTGTTTACACAATTTCTATTTGAGGATGTTGATGATTTGTCATACTGTATGAGGAGATTTTTTTGTACTTACTGCTGATGCGAATATCGAGGAAGATGTCACCCACCGAGTGAATACAGCCTGGTTGAAGTGGAGCGAATGCCAGAAAGAACTAAGGCTAAGGTGAACAAGACAGTCGAAAGACCTGTCCTCATGTATGGGTTGGAGTGCTGGACCACTAAGAAAACCCACGAGCAAAGAGTCCATGTCACAGAGATGAGAATGTTGAGGTGGGCCGATGGTGTGACGCGCTAAGATAGAGTCCACAATGAATAAATCCGGGGTTCGTTCAAGGTGGCGCCAATAGTTGACAAAATAAAACAGTCAAGATTACGGTGGTATGGGCATGTGATGAGGAGGGATGAAGATTATGCCGTAAAAAAGCCCTGAACATCCCTGAGAAACCCAGAGGCAAAGGGAGACCCAATTGTCCAATGCCCTAAAGTACCTTAAAAGTATCACCGTACAGATGTTATATAATCGTTTGTTTAAAACGGGAATCGAACCCGGTAAAATAAAGAAAATAACATCCTGTGGTCTTATGATACCGATTATTTATCGATTGATCATTTATCCACTCTATCGATCGGTGTCATAAAAATACAGAATGTTTTTTTTTATTTTGTCGTGTTCGATTACCGGTTCAGACAGGCGATTATTGAAAAATCTGTGAATGCAGTTTGGATTATTTTTAAAATCAAAAAGAAGTCTTCTTTCAGTGAAACTTTCTAAAGAACGGGGAAAGTTCCTCGTGGCATCCTCGTGGCATCGCCGTGGGACGGGCATCCCACGGCGATGCCACGTGGGGCGTGTATAGTTCATATCCTATCATCTAGTTCTAGTGAAACCCCAAAGTCTCTAGGTAGCCCAGCCAGAGGCTGAGATTTCGATGGAACAGCCAGACAGGTGGATGGATAAAAATATGAGCACATAAACGTTACAAAACGAATGCTACGCTTAAAATTAGTCCTGTGTTAGCAAGTAGATGTCGAGCCTCGACTTTGTCGCACCGACGTTTGGATACGGTGCAGAGCCTTCAAGAAACAGTGGGTGATAAATTCTACAGCCTCCACACTATTGTCGATTCGTATTGAGCCTGCCTTTCCTGCTCGCTAGTTCGATTTTGCTCGGATTTGTATGGTGTGCCTTAAGTTATAGGCGAATAGCGTGTTAGACGATATCAAAAAAGTTGTTGAGAATTAAACTTGCGTATTTTATTAATGTGTATGTTGTGTAATTATTGCTAAATCAGGACGATTTCAAAAAACTTAGGATGTATGGACAGGGACATTTTTTTATGAAAATTATTAAGCCGAGCTACTCTGGTGACCAATCTCAGGCATCAGGTACTCGGATTATTCAGAAGCCGCAGTAGTAACTCTTTAAGTCAGTTCAATGCAAAAAATAATTAAAATTAAAATGTTAATATGAAGCTACATATGTGTACAGTTCTAAAAAAATACCTCTCGGCTAATACGTTCATAGGCAGCTAGGTACCACATGATGACTGTTCAAGCAAGAAGTT
Source organism: Schoenobius gigantellus (assembly GCA_963935595.1). NCBI lineage: Eukaryota > Metazoa > Arthropoda > Insecta > Lepidoptera > Crambidae > Schoenobius > Schoenobius gigantellus. Next base: position 2,838,503 of record OZ012555.1, on the reverse strand, counting down.
TTACTCTGTACCGGTGAAACGACAGCGCTTATTCATATAAACAATTTACCGGAGAGTGACTCTGTACCAGGGTCGCCTGCTTGGGTACCCTCTGTCTTACCTATTTCTTCAGCAAAGCAGTAGTACTTGCAATGCCGTGTTCCGGTTTAAAGGGTAAGATATGGCAGTGAAATTTCAGGGTACCGGGACTTTACATCTTATGTCACAAGTTGGCAACGTACACTGTAGTTCTTGTGGGGGTTGCAATTTTGCTGCGAATCTCACAGGAGCCACATGCACTACAGGGTGACTGTTACCACTAAAATGAGTGAAAAGGTTCACAGCACAATAGTTGATTCTCGAGACCATAATGAATAGGCTAGATGACAAAAAAATTTTTTTTGCTTTAAATAAAATTTTAATTACTAAAAGAAAAAATCGGTTTTCGAATAACTAAAAAAAACAACCAAGATGTAAGGTATTAAAGATTTTTCTCAATCTCTTTCTAGCAAAACGGTAATTTACATGGAGTTTTATGGCGGTACTAAACTGTAACGTCACGGTTCACGTCGGATCTCTCTGTCTAATCGCTTCCAAATTAACATATTAAAATGCTTGTATCTAATGTATTTCTAAGCCAATTTTATTTCTAATTTCACAGGATTGTATCTTTTTTTACGGTATTTTAAAATTTTATGACGAGACGTGAAAATTAGAATTCAGTCATCATCCCTATTGCTGAAAATGAGGGTTTTCAAACTGAATTCACATATTTTATAAACGTTTCCTTCATTATCTTCATCTAAACATTAACTATAAATCCCACTGTGATTTTAAACGTGATACAGTGAGAGAAGCCAAAGCGAAAGTTAGTCAGTGGCTGAGTAACCTAGATTACGCCACTTGAACACTTACTTAAAAGTGTCACATAAACTTTGGAACAGCACAACATACTTTCATTCATCATACACTTTTTTTTCCATATTTATGCCACACTATTTACACACTCTTATCGTTTCGTTTTTGTAGTATGTACCATACCAATAATGATCAACCTTTGATTGTTTTCGTTTTTGTGCTAATCTTCACTGTTAACCGTTCCGTATGTCTGTTACCCTACAGGACAGGCTTTGCCTAGTGTAGGGACCAAGTTATCTTCTGTGTTCTTATCGCCTATTACATATTGTTGTGTACCCTTTTGGAATTCGAGGTTAACTCTTTTTGTTTGTTTGGTAGATAGATAAATATTATTATTATGGCTCTAAAATGTATTTTTGTCTCCAGTTTCTTCATCATCTTCTGATGATGGGGAAGATGCGGCGGTGATGAACGTGCTCGCGCCAAGGCATCTGTAAGGGGCATCGGTGGGTTTTAGTCGGTAGGCCGCGGTTTCTGGCTGGCACCCTGCCCCCAGGGACCGCGGAGAGTCCGACATAACCTTGCGTCTTTCCAGGCGCAAGGTAGGCGTAAAGCATTTCCCACCGTTAAAAAAAAGGTATGCATGTTTGCCAACTTAGAGCATAAAAAACTATAAATATTGCTCTAACTTTAAATTGACTATGAAACAAAAATCGAGAATTTCGTTCACTATTTAAGCTCTATTAAGCGAAGAGATTACTATTTTATAGATACAATTTTTACTCTATAATTGAAAAATCTTTGAACCGAGTAATATTATCATAATTATTTATTAAAGAAAATATTTTATCCAACGAATTTATCATTTATCTATGATTGTCTCTTATAACTTGCACCGTGCAAATTGTACTGCGTTCGACTTCACGCAAGGCCTTACTGCGCGTACGCAACAATGCAGCTTCGTTAGCGCATGCGCGACGCGTTTAACGCCAGTTTTTGTACTGCACGCCAGCTAGAGATAATCTTTCACGGTGGACATTTATGACGAGCATTTATCAATGGGATCATATAAAATTATGTTGTCGGTTAGAGCTGCAGTTTTTGCCCCGCATTGTGCGATCATGGTTGGAATAGCGCCTGCACTGTGGCACTGTAGTGCCATTCGAGCACAATGCAAAGTCATTGTTCGGAGACCGAAGTGCTTGTTTATTAAGTTTTGCATGTGAATGGGCGATTTTAACAATAGACGGTTTTGCGAAAACTAAAACATGGTTTCGAGGACATGAGCAACTCTGGTGGCTAGTAAAACTAGATGTAATGATAGTTCGTTAGATCTGACTTTTATTACGGCTTTTTTATGAAGACTAGGAGAGTGTTTGATCATAAACTCATCTGATGCTGAGTAACGATTTGATCGGGTGCAAGCTCTCCTAGTCTGTTCACTCTATTCTTCAAAGACTCCATATTGTATTTCTATGAAAATGCAGACACTGGCAGGTTATTCTATTCAGTTGTAGTGCACACAATCAATGCAAAGTGATTTGTCCAGACTATCGGCACTAATACCAGACCCGAAGGAGGTAGAGAGTTCCATTTTTCGAATTTACCTGAGCGAAATAGAAATGAATTGCCAATGTCGTTAGTTCGTATTTTAACGGTAACCAAGTATGTCGGTGACAACGTATCTCAGAACGCATGCTCTTAAAAAGGAAAGGAGTAGGTGGTTCTATAACATACCGTGGTAAAAACGATAGAACGCCCTAGTAACATAAAATCGAGATCTAATTGTTGGCTCGAGGTTGTTGGTCACCTAAATATTGCTAATGATGCGTGTAACGTGCAGATTCAACTTATCCAAAGCATCTAGTATGTTCCTAGCGGAGCCATCTCAGAAGTGCGAGCTCTATTCCACACAAGACCGTAATTGGGTCTCCTAGAGCAAACATAGCTGCTGAGACACAGGAGCATATTGAAGTCACAACCGCCAGCTAATATTTTGCTAAACCATCCCATAAGTGGTACCACTACTTCGTACTGAATCGAAACTATGCCCTATGCAGGTCCAACAATTGGTACGAAGTAAAGTAACGGCGGTCTCTGAAGATAATTCCAAGATTTTTGGCCGCTGTCCTAAACTTTGTGTTCAATAATAACGGAAGAAATCGGGCGTTAGGTGAGCAGTCTTTATCAACTTACGAACGGTTTCAATATCCTATCTATCTGTGGATTTCGTTAATGAAGATAGAATTTTGATGTTTTTTGTAATCCAATCATCAGATCCTAACTTTGGTGACCATGAGACCACCCTTGGAGTTTATCGAATCCTCCTTTATCGAATACGAAGAATCATCAAAATCGGTTTATAAACGACGAAGTTATCCGCGAACAAACATAAAAAAGCAAATACCTATCGAAAGTCACCAAATCCACAGATAGATAGAATATTGAGACCGGCCGTTAAAAAACGCAGAACAAAACACTCTCTTGTCTGTATGCGACTGCATGATTTTTTACTGCGGGAGAATGTAGTACCCCCACGGGCTAAAAACATATCGTTGATGCTCTTCACGGAAGTCTAGTACATAGTATATGAGTATACGTTGATTTCTTGAATGAAAACATCGCACAAGCGAATGTGACTACGTAAGTACATTCAAGTAAAGCCATTTCTGGTGAAGTGCAAATTTTGACGTAGGCGTTGTTTGTGCGAGTTTGTAATGTATGCCGGATATATTGGGCCATGTTTAATAATACAACGCTGTTATTCGGAATATTGTTATGAGATCTCTCGTAAATACATTTATCGTAATCGTCAATACTATTATTATGAAGAGGAAAGATTTGTATGTATGTATGTATGTATTCTGCGGGTAGGATTAGAAGTAACAACATCAATAAATTTAGCTCTTGATTATTAATTATTTTAATGAGGAAAATAATCATAAATAACACTTTATTTTACCTGTAAATGCTATAATAAAGTCTTTCCTGCACCAGCTGAAACACTTTCTCAAATATCACTCTCTTTACAATAAAAATGGATCCGGCTTCACAAATGCACACAAAAATGCAAGACTTGATCTCCATTTTCTCAACAAGAATGGACAAATTTGAGAAGAATCTGGCAGAACAGTCTTCAGGCTCTTCGGGTCCTCCCCAGACTGTGAAGGCACTTGCAGCAGAATATGTGAGTTTTAAATCTTTCATACTGGATGGCATCACATTACTCAAAGATCAATTGGAACTGGTGGTCCGTGGCTTTGACCATTTGGAAAACCAATCACGTCGTAAGGTGCTCCTTTTCCATGGTTTGCCAGAAGAAAAGGATGAGAATCTTCAGAGCAGAATCCTGGCAGTATTATGCGACCAAATGAAGGTTGCCAACATTAACGACAATAGTCTTGAGGTTTGTCATCGTCTAGGCGACTTTAAGAAGGATAGGTGTCGACCTGTTCTTGTAAGATTTTCTCAGGTAGAAACCCGTTCAGCTGTATGGAACGCCAAAACCAAGTTGAAGGGCTCCAAAGAATCCATAAAGGAATTTCTTACAAAGCCCAGACAGGTAGTGTTCGCTATGGCTAGGAAACACTTCGGTATAAGAAAGTGCTGGTCCGCTGACGGCAACATTATAATACTTCTCCCGGATGGACAGCGCAAGAAAATAACCACCATGACTGAATTACGTGAACTACAGTCTCAACATTCGCCTATTCAATCTAATAACAAGTAACTTTGTTGAGTTGTTATGTATTACTAAATTTGTCCGGTTAATAGGGTACGTTAATGCAATTGTAGTACCTAGTCTTCTCTTTAATTTCACTACCCATTTTATGTACATAATTGTAGTACCCCACATTAAACAAAACAATTTAGTTAACTGAATTCTGAACTGTCAGTCAGTTTTTTTATATATAAGTTTAACGGCCTTGGCAGTTAGCCATCTAGCCAAACTGTCAGTCAGTCAATGTCAAAAAGTCAAAGATTCAGAGCACGACAAAGGGCTTTGAATACATGCTGCCATAGCCTTGTTCGATGCGATCACAACTTTTTTTTTGTTAATACTTTGTAATTTCATCTTTTGTTTATGGACTGTTTCAGCGTAGTCTTAATCTATGTTGTTTTTATTGGTTAATGTCTGCTAGTAAATTTGTACTCTGTTTGTTTACTAATCATATTTATGTTCTAGTTATCTACAAGGTATTTGTGTTGCACTGCTTTATAATTGCTTTTACTTGTGTTGCGTTTATAGTTATTATGTTTCATAAGCTCAATGTTATATCTCAATGCTTGATCCGCTTTCAGTCAGCTGTGCTGGGTGTTTTATGCAGCATATCTTTGTATATTAGTAACTTTTAGATTAACTTAATATTACATTATTTAGTTATTTATATATTTTTTTTCTATATATGAATACATGCGAAAATGCTTTTTTTTCATGCTCTTCGGATGAATACGAGAGTGCTCTGAGCGATGTGTCTTCTGCGTCTACATCGGATAACGCCACCGATACTCTCGATAATAAATTGTGCCGACTGTTGGATCTTACCGGTCTGAGGCTAGTACACATTAATGCTCAAAGTGTCATTTCGCACTACAATGACCTACTTGCCAACTTTGGTAATCAAAGTGTTGATTGTATATTTGTCTCTGAATCTTGGCTCAAGCCCTCTCTGCCGTCAACAATGTGCTCACTGCCGGGGTATAAACTAATACGTAATGACAGGACTGGTGCTGGGGCTGGGGGGGTTTGCGTATACTTGCGTGGCGATATTCCCTTCTCTATTATAGAGGTATCTTCATGCAGTGTACCATATACACCATCTCTTGAATATTTATTGATGGAAGTAACATTAAATCATACCAAACTCTTACTGGGGGTACTGTATTGCCCGAGTGATAAAATAAATTATTTCAATTCTCTTGACACTCTCTTGAATGAACACCGCATAAACTACGACCATGTTGTACTTATGGGAGATTTAAACACGTGTATATTAAAGAATGATGCAAGATCCAGTACGCTGATGGATGTTTTGGTTGCTCACGACCTCTCAGTCCTCCCCTCCGAACCCACTCACTATTTTCCTAACTGTAGGCCGTCTTTAATAGACTTAGCAATTGTGTCTCAGCAAGTGCGTGTTTCTTCACATGGGCAACTAACTGCTCCGTTCTCGCATCATGACCTTATATACATCTCGTATCAATTGCGCCCTCCTAAACGAAAGAGCAAGGTCCTTCTCCTTCGGTATCTTAGAGATCTTGACGTATCGCTTTTAAAACGCGATGCTGCTGACCTGGACTGGTCGGATCTACTTACGGCAGTTTCTGTTGACGATAAGGTTGCAATCTTATCCAGCCAAATCCTGAAACTGTATGACACTCATGCCCCATTGCGACCGGTCCGTGTTAAGCACTATCCTGCGCCATGGCTTACGCCACAAATTAAGAGCTTGATGCAAAGACGCGATAAAGCTAAAGCAAAATATAAACGTGAGCAGTCTGAAAGTAGATTGAACTCTTACAAAAAATTGCGTAACCAGTGTAACCGGGCATGTCGAGATGCAAAACGCAGCTACATTCATGACACGTTAAAAGATGCATCACCCTCATACATGTGGCGGTTCTTGGAAAAGATTGGTGTCTGCAATGCGCCAGAGGAGCGGTGTGGATCTGAACTTGACCTTGACGCAATTAATAAACATTTTACTACCCCTCCTGTGGTGCTTGAAGATGCCATAAAAAATAACACCATTCGATCACTCTTTTCCTTGGCGCTCCCTAGCTGTGAACCTTTCCGATTCCAAGAGATTACTGAGCGAGAGGTCCATAAAGACATAATGTCTATAAAAACCAAAGCCGTGGGAAGTGATAATATGAGCCGAGAAATGCTAGTCCCTATATTAAATGTTATAGTTCCCGTGATAACTCATATTATGAACTCTTCAATATCATGTAACATTTTTCCAAAGGCATGGAAGTCTGCTTACGTAATTCCCCTTCCAAAAAAACCTAACCCTTCCTCGTTCTCTGAATACCGCCCAATCTCCATTCTTCCCATCCTGTCCAAAGTGCTGGAAAGTGCTGTCCATCGTCAACTATCTCCACATCTTTACAGAAACAACATCTTGAGTCACTTTCAGTCTGGGTTCCGTCCTGGGCATAGCACAATTAGTGCATTGCTGAATGTCACTGAGGACATCCGTCAGGCGATGGATAATAAAAAACTTACGCTGATGACCTTACTTGATTTCAGCAATGCATTTAACTCGGTAGACTTTGAAATTTTACTAAGCATTCTCGGATCGTCTCACATCTCTGACTCTGCATTACCGTGGTTCAGATCCTATCTTTGTGGTCGACTGCAATGTGTCAAAACGGAGGTATCATCATCAGGGTGGCGTGAATTACTTGCTGGCGTGCCGCAGGGAGGTGTTCTGTCCCCGTTGCTTTTCTCGTTGTTCATTAATCGAATTACCCAAGTTATCAAAAGTTCCTTCCATTTATATGCTGACGATCTTCAGCTGTATCGTCACTTCACTGTTACTGAAGTATCCTCAGCTATTGCAGCCATGAATGCAGATCTGGCAGCTGTTAGCAATTGGGCCAAATCTTTTGGACTTTTAGTAAATCCATCGAAGTCGCAAGCAATTATTGTGGGCAGCAACCGTCTAAGGGTTCGTTTGAGTCAACCATTGGTCCCAATCTGTTACAATGGTATTATTATTCCATACACAAATAAAACGCGTAATCTCGGTCTCATTATAGATTCTGATCTCTCTTGGTCGGCGCATGTCGCCGATGTCAGCAAGCGTGTACACTTTACATACCATTCACTAAAACGGCTTCAGTATTTCTTGCCATATGAGACTAAAGTAATGCTGGCACACACTTTGCTGTTACCGCGACTTGACTATGGTGATGTTTGCTTCCTCGATGTCACTGAAGAGTTGCAGAATAAACTGGAACGTATACACAACCTTGCCATTCGATTTGTCTTTGGCCTACGCAAGTATGACCATATGTCCGAATACCGTTCTCGACTCAATTGGCTCCCAATCAGACAAAGACATGAGTGGCATGTACTCACTTTCTTGTACAATATCCTAAGGAATCCCAAATTTCCCCACTACCTCCGTTCCCGGTTCCATGACCTGTCGCCTTTACCGTATCCTCGACGTACGTGTATAACTAAAACACTCCAGCAGCCCAATAGTAACACGCGATTTTTTGCAAATTCTTTTACCGCAACAGCTACGCGCCTGTGGAATAAACTACCTGCAGATATCCGCGAGAGCAAATCCGTAAAGGCATTTAAATTTAAGTTAAAAAAGCATTTGTTAAATCTATCCCCATAAGCACTATGTTATTGATAAAGTATATATATATATATATATATATATTATATACATAGATTATTATTTATTTCGGTGTTTATTGATTATTTATATTTGTAGAACATACATATATTATTTTTATTTGTTTCATTAGAATTTGATTAAGTATATCCATTGCATTTTATCTTTCCCGCATTTTATATTTTATCACCTAACACCCAGTGAGGTTGGCTGGAAGAGATCTCTTTCAGAGATAAGTCCACCTTTGTACATGTCCTATCTGTTTTTTGTTTTCCAGTGAATGTTTTATGTGCAATAAAGAATATATATATATATATATATGTAACGAATAAACTCGAAAACTACGGGACCGATTTCAAAAATTCTTTCACCATTAGAATGCTACATTATGACTAATTAACATAGGCTACATTATTATTTGTTTAAAGGGATAATATAAAATTCCCACAGGAAAATAAAAACAATGCGAGCGAAGCTGCGTAAAGTAAAGCTATGAATAATAAAGGTACGTCTGGTCAGCTACGAGGGCGGCATTGAAAAATATCGGGAATCATGGAAGTGATACAACATTATGAGTGGAGAACATGTTTATGTTTATTATTTTCGAAGTATTCTCCTCGAAACTTGTCACATTTTTCCATTCGACGGAACCAATCATTGAAGCATTCATTCTATTCTGAAGTTGGGGTACTCATAATGGCCGTTTTGTAGGCGTTTACAGCTTCTTCAGGTTCTTAATTTTGGGGAAAGTACAAAAATCATTAGGGCTTAGGTCAGGACTGTACGGCGGATGGTCTAATAATTCAATGTTTTCTATAAAATATAAAAATATATCTTTATTATTATTATTTAAATACACTAGCAACTCTATGTGCCGATGCGTGTTTATCATTGCACGTGTATTTTTAAACATTTTAAATGTTTGTCGAGTCTATTTTGAAACAGTTTACTGGAGGGAGACTCTGTACCAGGGTACCTCTGCTTAGGTACCTCGGTCTTAACTGACTGGGTATCATGCCTTTGGACCTTATGTCACAAGTTGGCAATGTACACTGTGGTTCTTGTGGGGGTTGCAGATGTGCTGCGGAACCCACCCCCCCGGGGTTTAGTTACGAAAAATCTTCGCGTCCAAATTACCTCAGTGTCTCAAGACGAAAGTCTTTGACCAGTGTGTGTTGCTAGTGATGACCTACGGGAGCGAAACGTGGCTATTCACTATGGGTGTCATCCGAAGGCTCAAGGTCGCCCAGCGGGCAATGGAAAGAGCAATGCTTGGGGTCTTCCTGCGTGATCGGATCCGAAATGAGGAGATCCGCTGGAGAACTAAAGTAACCGACATTGCTCGAAGGATTGCTCAGCTGAAGTGGTAGTGGGCGGAACACAGCGAGAAGAACCGATGGCCGTTGGGGCCGAACGGCTCTTGAGTGGCGACCACGATCCGGACGACGCTCAGTGGCCCCCGACCAGGTGGACCGACGATCAGGCAAAGGTCGCGGGAAGCCGCTGGATGCGGGCAGCACAGGGCCGATCGTTGTGTAGATCCATTGGGGAGGTCAATGCCCAGAAGTGGGCGTCATGCAGCTGAGATGATGATGATGATTTGGTAGGTCTGAGAATAGGTCGTAGGCTATTTTTATACCCCTAAGTGATAAGGGTGGCTCTCCAGAATTTGTTGAGTGTTGAGCTTTATTTAAGCGAAACGTAGTTCGCGGACTCGCTAGAAGTGTATAAATTCTAGATATCTTTAAACATTTTACGTTACATTATAGGCAATTTAAGCATTGAGCTGAGCAAAATCAAGCATTACATTATCCTACATCATTCCGTAACCTTCGCGCATTGTGATTTAGATCTCTCTTGTCTTATTAGCATATCCTGAGCTTTCGGTGACTAATGCGGTTAGCACGTCTGTCTGTTTGTTCAACTCGGAATGCATCGGATTGTTTGCTGTTAATATAGAACTTGGAGTATTGGTTATAACTTCACTGAATCATTCAATCAACTTGCATCAGTTACCTTATCTGACTCCACATATTTTGTTTTATTGCTGATTTGTGATGAGTTCCGTGGATAAATGTCACCATATTCACGTAAACATGATATGAAACTCTGTAATTGGCTTAAGTGTTGGTCTGTGTAAACTAGTTTTTAAATTGTAATACAGCTGTTGAGTTTCTTAATAAATAAATAAATACTTAGGGTTTATTGAAAATTCAACCGCGAAGGGGGTAAAATAGGTGCTGGAGCTTTGTATAGAATGCCAATATGCTTCCAAAAAATAACGTCTGAAACCATAAATTGAATGCATTCACCTTTGTAATTTGGTTTATCAATAGAAATGTGTAAACACGTGTTTTATATTTTTGCAAACTCTACCCATCAAGGGGTGAAGTAGGGGTTGAAAGTTGGGATTGAAGTTTATATTTTGTTTGAATATCACACAAAACTACGACTTAACGTGTTTAACGGGGACTTTTTTAAAGCTTCCGATTTATAGGTTTACTTGTTTTTACTGCAGGAAAGCTAAGCTGCGGGCGGAATGCTTGTTATTTTCTAAAAGTTAACAAAGTATAATTATTTATAGCATCGGAAAAGACAGTTCGAGGCGTATCTAAGCTACAGTGACAAGCTTTGGGGTTCGTAAAGTATTTTGAAATGTAATTTATAGCCATTAGCAGCTACAACTCATTACACTTATTTCGACACTATTAAAAGTGTATTCAATTCTCATTTATATCTATCTATCCACGATTTAGTGTTACAAATCAAATACTTTACAATCGGTCGCACCCCGAACAACAAAGAGGACATCTTAAATAGGTCGATTGTTACAATTTTGTTCCGAACCTTATTTATCGACACTTAAAACGAACCTTTGCCACGATAACAAATGTTACGGTTATAACTAAACACTCTTATCTGTCAGATATAGGACTCAGTTTGGCTCAACAGTCGTAATTCGCATCGGCAAATCGCTATGTTGTCTAAAAACCATTGAACTCAAGACGGTCCTTATGGCTTAAAGTTGAAACATCACGGCTCATAAATAAAATTAAACAAAATGCCCTACAATTCTACAAAACGATTGCCACCCTAGTTAACCCGTAAATGGCGAGGGGTGAAAATATTTTGACATTTATGAAGTTCGTTACACCGAAGACTTATTGATCATGGAAGAGACACTGCGATTTTTCATGTACCTAATTATTTCTTACACATTTTTTTACATACCAATAATGGTATCGATGCAAAAATGTTATTGTTCATATCGCATTGTATTTACACTGACAAAGGCTTTTTTCAGATTATGAAATTTTTATTACTTGAGTAAGTATAAATAATTAATTGTCTGCACGGATTATTGAATTAGCTTCAATACAACCAATGATGTTACATTCTTATTTAGTAGCAAACTTCCAAACATATCATGATATTTGTACCTACTATTAGTTATAAAAACAAAGAAAATAAGTCTTAATAATGTAAAACTGTACCAACAATTTGGGGAGACTGCAATCTGTACCGCATCCAGCACGATTTATTACAAGGTCAAATTCACAAAATCCTATAAATTATAACACTTCGTCGCTTTCCAATAAGGCATCGAAATAAATGGCATTCACAATACCGATGATTTGTTTGGAGCTCGCGCAATAAATACAGGCGCAGAGCTTCGCTTGTTAGAAAAAAAAACTATATTTATTGCGACCGTTCGACGGAATAAGATAGAAATCTCCATTTTTAAGCTTCCAATGGAATTTTTGTCAACGAAGTTATGGTGTTATTTTTATTGGCCGGTATGCGGTTAGGTAACTGATATCTTTTTGTGGGAATTTCGGTGGGTTAAGTTGGTTGTATAATTTTTGCCTATATGGTATAGTGCAATAACCCAAAATCTAATAAGTTCATAGAATTTGGGATTTTATATTCTATGATAAGGTGATATTACAAAATGATAAAATAATAAATAGTTGTTATAAGCAAGTAGCTGACCGTATGCAACTTTCCTTGCAATATAACAAAATTTTCCCGTAGGAAATTTTTTCCCGTCAGATTTTTCCCTTAGGAAAATTACCCTATGTCCTACCCTGGTCTCGAACTATCCCTATACAAATTTTCATCAAAATCGGTTCAGTATTTTCGAAGCTTATTTAATACAAACAATCAAATCTTTCCCTTTTTATAATATTTGTATAGATTGTAAGCAACGTTTTTCATAAATTGAAATATTAGCATGATAAATTAAGGAGTAGAAGTAAACAAACTTTTATGCGATTAGGTGTCTAGTGTATAAATGCGGTGACAAAAATGTCAACAATGCCATCTATATGTAATGTTTTGCATTGGTCTTAAAAATAAAAGTAGCTTCACTGGAAAATATTTTGAGCATTTCAGCAATCGTGGTTACCGTATTTGCGTTTGCCTTACCCCTGCAACCCTGCGCCTTATGTGGGCCGGGAGCCCCCCTCCCACGCTACTACTCTACTCTCTACTACTCTTAAGCATAGAGTGACAATGCTAATTAATTTTGTGCTTGATAAAATAATCAAATGATAAAGAAAATATTATATATTTTGATTGAAATATGTTTAATTTTAGATTATCAGAATCTTTAATTGGCAATAAAATACGTAATTTCTTCGTAATGGGCCTGTATAGTTGCAATTTTACAAATTGTAGTGCCTAAGTGAATGAACTTACTGTCGACAAATTTCAGTCAAAGGCTACCGTCCCAGCTTAATATCTCTAGAAACTGGCTTGTTTTACTTCTAAGTCATCATTATCAGACTTTACATCTCCATACATAGACATAAGCCTGTTAAAATGCATGCCACTACTACTCTCAACCAGCCCTTGCTAGCCATCTTGCGAAGGCGTCACTCCATCTCATCCCATCGCGTCCTAAGGTACACAGTATAGTGACAAGATAAAACGTTATGGCAAACTCATAAATCATATCACTTCTAACCGTCTACGATTGAAAGACAGGTAAAGATACTGTTATAATATCAGTGTCCATTGACACTGCCCTTCAGTAGTCATGTTATTCTAATCTAAACACATTGTATCATAGCTTCCTAATAATTTTTGACAGCCCTATCTATTATTCACATAACATAATACTGCGGGTTAGGTTCCCGCGGCCTAAATAGCACACGTGCTGTCTGTAATTCGTGTCGAATTATGCTAATGGCCCGATAGCTCAGTGCTGCATATAACAGCTCGGGTATTGTCATAAGATGACTAACTATACCATACTGCTTACTGATTTGGAGGTACTAGACTCGGTCAAAGATTAAACAAAAATCTTGCTTTTTATTTAATGCCCACTTGTTTACGGCATCTCAGAGGGCAGGGAAATTTCATTTTCTATTTTAAGACACTCTTTGTGAGACCATTCCTTGACCAAAACTCCATTACATACGAAGTAAAAGTAGGAAAATGATAATTTAGATTAGGTAACTACAGATCAACGTATATCTCTTTTGAGATAACTAAAGATTCAACTGCCATAATCAAGCTTTTTAATTTTTACAATCCATCTGCTTTACACTTTTTTCACTGTAAATAAACCAAAACTTTTTGAGTTTCAACAGAGTAAATAGCGTATATTTATATATTCATAACAAAATAAAAATACTAAAAAATCGTGAAATTATAGTGTTGAAAGAGCAACAACTGATTAAGCTGAAACAACTAATTTTTATGTTGCACAGTTAAAAAGTGAAACCTTGCCATCATACGTATTCCTTCTTAACCCTAGGATCTTTAAAAGAGACGTAAAGAAGCGCCTTGGAAGTTGGCAAAGTGAGGATGGCTAGCGCAGCGTGTATGGGAGGAGGACAACTCTGTACCAGGGTCGTCTGCTTGGATACCTCCTTTTCTGCCGCAATGCAGCGTGCATTGCTGTATACCGGTTTGAAGGGTAAGAATTGGCAGTGAAATTACTGGATACTGTCACAAGTTGGCAACGTACACTGTATTTCTTGTGGGGGTTGTAGTTTTGCTGCGAATACCATTATCACTTACCATCAGGTGGGCAGTTAGTTTGTTTGCCAACTTATTTGCAATAAAAAAGTTACCCTCTCATTTGGTTCTATTTGCTAGGACCACTATAAAAAAAGTTACGCAATCAATTTACTGTCTACAATTACTTAATCTACAATCATTACAAATTCAGTATTAATAATTTAACTGGAGTCCGTGTAGGCGGGAAAACAATGCCGCGGTCCGCTGGCTCCGATTTTTGTGAGTGCGATACAGTACCAACACATTTATCAGCCTACTTAATGCTGTTGCTAGTTATTACCTATTTGGTATGATTTAGAGCGATTGCTTGTCAGCCTTGCTTATTTATCTGTGACGCCTATCGAGAAGGTTGGTAGCTGTGTTTGCGTTTGGTGTATGAAAAATAAGTATTTTTATAGAAGAGTGTTTAAAAATAGGTCATCTTAGTATTAGATTGTATGAAATTTCTACAACGTACGTTCAGTAGGACATTAATAATTAACTCTTTATTGCACAAACAACATGTAACAAAAGAAAAAATGTAAAAAAAAGAAATGTATAAGTAGGCGGCCTTATTGCTATAAAGCAATCTCTTCCAGGCAACCTTAATACGGGAATATAGGAAAGGAATAATCAAGGAGAAGGATGCAGAAATGGGAATAAAAAAAATCATGTGTTATAGGGAAGGAAATTACATAACAATATAGCGTCTAAGGATTTGTAGATACGAACTAGGGATTTTAATGAAATCTAGAGTACGCGCTCTCTGAATACTCTCAGGGAGAGAATTCCATAGCCGGACGGCTTGAGAAGGAAACGAGTATGTCAAAAACTGAGTTGACCGAGGCGGGATGTCAAGGGATAAAATGTAATTAGATCGCAAAGTACGACTCGAAGAATGGGACCGAAAAGAGAAATAAGTTTAAGATAAGGTGGAGACATTGGATGGAACAAAATATTGAGAGTGACAAGACATGTAAGTCTCTACGCTGTTGAATTCGGAGCCATTTGGGTTGAGAACGATAGTAAGAAACATGGTCAAATTTTCTTAGATTAAAAATCAATCTATTGGCCACATTTTGCAGACGCTCCAGCTTGTCGAGAAATTCTTTAGACAAATCCACCCAGGCACAATCAGCATAGAGATGGATTTTAGTCCTAGAGAAAGAGGTAACAAAAAGTATTTTGTATCTTTTTCTCTTGATTTTTACGTCCTGGGGTATTGCGCCGACTGGCTCCTTCACTGAGTTTATTATCACAAGATCAGCGTAAATCAAATCCAAAACTTTTATAACCAACTAGCATGCAACTAGCTGACCCAATGAACTTATTATTACCTTGAGAGATGACAGAAGTGTTCTGTCAATTTCCATACAACATTTCAATTATTACTTTATGTTGGTTTAGGTATTCTTTGATATTTTCCATATTATTTTACCTTTTAAACCACGAACGCAAACAAAAGAAAAGTCTAAAATTTATATCAGTCAAGTCGTTTTTGAATTTGAGCGAGACTAACAAACAGCGATTCATTAATTTTTCTTTTATTAGATTAGCTAACCAATCAAAATACACTGCCGAATGTTACTCTATCATAATTGGCTGATTATTGGTCAAACCACAGAATAAAAATTAGAACATCCGAATTTGTTGCCTATGCTTCGCGAGAAGGCCCTCGCAATTTTCGAACGGGTGTAAAGTATTTTTTTATAAACTGTGTTTGAGTGTCAATATATTGTGCCAATAGTGTTACGCTCCATGATGAACAACTATTTTTCAATTTGGTCTATGTCGCATACATAATTTTGAATTTGGAATTGATAGAACTGGGGCAGTATCATTTTCAAAATTCAAATTAAGTCTGTGGCCTAACAATGATGTTAAGGATGACATTAAACACACGAGCACCGTGAATCATCCACTTCAGCTCAACAAATATTTAAGCGCAGCACTTAATCACGTGATACTCCATCGTAATCGATGGAGAATTATTCATAAGTGCTCACCCTAATCGATTGTTAGCGCCGAATCGAATCGGCGTGATCGAGAGATGGATGAAATCGGTTCGTTTGGATGAATAAATTGATTAATAGCGCTCATCGCCGATGATTTATTTGATATAGTTCATCGAGTAATGAATGTGCGATTGGGTGATATATATATCGGTCGAGATGCCGATGCGTTTGTTTTGTTTTATGCGATCGCAAAATTAAACTTTATCGGTGTTATTACAAAACGATGTCTAAATTTGGACAAAGGTTAAAAAATGATGCCATTTCATTCATGAATAAGGGTAGAGGTCAGGATTAAACCATGAATAGCTTTTGACAAAAGTTAAGCAATGTTTTATATTAAAACCATAATAATATATTTTTGGTTGTATGAGTATAAGTAAAATAATTGTTATGAATCTGAATCCATTAAATTTTAAATTAAATCTATTAGTAGGTACCTACCTAACACTTGTTATTCGCTACCAAAAAAAAACCTTTTCAATTATCTGATCATCATCACCATCACAGCTCATATACGTCCCCACCGAGGGGCTCGAGCCTACCCTATGTTAGGGTGATTAGGCCTTAGTCAACCACGCTGGCCCAGTGCGGATTGGTCGACATCACATACACCTTTGAATTTCTTCGCAGATGTATGCCGGTTGCCTCACGATGTTTTCCTTCACCGTAGGAGCGTCAGACAAATGTACATATGAAATTCGAAACTTAAAACACAGTGGTACATGACGGTCTCGAACCCGGACCTCCCGATTGGAAGACATTAGATGTAGAAGATTATCTGATAGTCGCTTCAAACCTTTTTTCGGTGAATGGCAGATTCTGGAAATGGCAGATTCTGTAAACAGCAGATTCTGGAAATGGCAGATTCTTGAAACGGCACAATTTGTACATTCAGCTCAAATATGTAGGTTCCAAAATCAAGAGCCTTGACTGACATTGGCCACTGTCGCCTCTGTTTTAGTTAGCATTTTCCCATTTGCTCTGAGGTGATACTAAGTAGGCACGCGTTTTTATCAACCTACTTTACGCCACTTTGATAGCTACTAGTAACTTATAATATTGATAAGTCATTATTTAATGTCACAGTACGTCACACTGTCAAGATATTTAAACATTCTGACTAGTTAATAAATAATAAAATTGCTTACTTTCTTAAATGGTGCAATATGGATTCAGAAAAAGCTGAGTGATCTAAGCACGGCCCAGGTCTCGACAGAATCGAAGGCTTTCTCATACTCCACAAACGCCAAGATTATACTCCTCGGTCTTCTGTATAACCTGCCGCAGCGTATGGATGTGGTCTATGGTACTATAGCCTCTTCGGAAACCGGCTTGTTCGGAAGGTTGGAAGGCGTCGAACCTGCGTGCGAGGCGATTCGTGATGACCCTCGAGAACAGCTCGTTAACATGACCCAGGAGCGTGATGGGTCTATAGTTCTTCAACCGGGCCCTGTCGCACTTTTTGCAGAAAAGTGCCACCACGCTCCGGTGCCATGCTTTAAGCGTTTTGCCCTCGAGTATGACGCTTTTAGGAGTTCGGCTGTAACTCCGTCATCACCCGGCGCCTTGTTTTTAAGCTGTTTGAGAGCCACACTAATCTCGTACAGGCTGACATCCGGGATATCTTCGGTGTAGTGTCGGGTCAATTTGGCTCTAGGGTCTGTAGCCTGAATAATAGGTGCTTGTGATGTTGCGTAAAGCTGTCCATAGAAGCGTTCGATCTCAGCCATAAGCTCAGGTCGGGATGTAATGACTCTGCCGTCCCCTGTCTTCAGCTTCGTCAGCAAATTCTGATCGAGTGACAGATCTCTTGGGAACAGACAGATCTCTTGGGAACACTTTGGAGCCCTTGTTTTGCTCAATGGCCTCTTTAATACATTCCGTATTAAATCGGCGTATGTCGCGAGTCAGACACTTAGAGATCTGTTTGTTGAGTCGCCGACGAGCATCTTCAGAAGACTACAGACCCATTCCACGTCTTTCCTCCATCAGCTTAGCTGTCGGCTCCGAGATCTTACTAATTTGCATAGTACGGTCGGGTTTACAAAACTTTGCACCCACCGTATAAATGCGGTACAACAAAAATAAATTAATGTGTGGATTTATGAAACCACGATGCAAGTGAAACTTTTTTGGATCGTAGGCATTTAACTGAAAATTTATTAAAGCCATATTGGTGTTGGCCATAGTGGACTGCTTTGCCGAGCGCCTTTCACTTGTCTTTACTTTACCCCTACTCCACGGTTAGCTGTAATGCGACATGCGATAGATCAGTGGTTCTTAACTGGTGTCCGCGGACCAGTGGTGGTCCCTGGAAGCAGCCGAAGTGGTCCACGCAGCCATACATAAAAGGTAACTAAAGAACCACTGCGATCGAAAATATTTGAGGCGATGCATGTTGATTGAGGGCTGGATCCGCTCCAGCGGCTCGCTAGCTAAATAAAAAAAAAGCCTATTAAATAAAAAAACAAAAGTAATAAAAAAAACAAATAAAAAATTAAAAAAAGTAATGAAAAAATAAAATTATAAAAACAAATTTATGAAAAAAAAATCAATATCCTAAGGATCGAACCACTGCCACTCGATTAAAAGTCGAAGCTCTGAAGCACATGACCAATCCTGTTCTATATGAACTCGTGAAATTAAAGACCTCATGTTATTTTGTAATGCGACATGCGATAGATGGACGTAAAAATTTGGGGCGATGTAAAAAAAGTTTCACTTGAAAAAGTCTAACTTTGCACCCACCATATACATAAATGTGTTTCAACAAAAAAAGTCTATTTCAAAAAAATCTAATCTATATGTACTCTGCCCACCAGAGACTAAATAATAATAATAAAAATTTTATTTCAGACCTTAGTCCATACTGTGTTAGTAACAATTTTGTACTTATAAAAACTAGTGTTAGTAAAATTACAGGCTTACAGGTTTTTTTTTTTTTTTTAGCTATTTAATTGCCCCTGTTGTGCAGCTGTATCCAGCGACACATCAGTGGCGAGTCCCAGCGGTCTGAGAACACATTCAGCATTGGGCTGGTGGCACCGCGGAGCCGGGTTAACATGGAGGCGCACCGTTTTCTCATGATTGCGAAGAAGTCATCAGTGTGCGCCTCCGCAAACATTCCCGAAGCACTACTACGCCACGGCAGGCCCAGCAAAACCCTAAATGCGTTATTATACTGGACGCGCAAACCGCCGTATGCCCGCTGCGTGTAATCAGCCCAAAGGCTGCAGGTGTAGAACGACTGACAGTAAGCTTTAAAAAGCGTGATTTTGACCGGTTTCGTACACCTTGCAAACCTTCGAACCAGCATATTACAGCGGACAGCCAGCGATCTGCGCTCCCTTTCGATATCGCAATTGTCTTTTAACTCTTCAGTGACCCAATGGCCCAAGTATTTAAATTTATTAACCCTTTGTAGAGGCGTGCCACAGAGTGAGACATCCGGTAAATGAGAATAAGTCGAAGAACCCGACTTGAAAACCAAAAGTTCACTCTTTTTTACATTGTAATTTTTTTTTTTTTTTTTTTTTTTGTGTGTTAAAGTGCAGTAACCGCAAAATAACGATTGCGAGCAAACGCCATTTATAGTTAAGAATTTGATATAAAAAATAAGCAGATGTATAAACAAAAAAAAATTAATCCTGAAATGTTCTATAGGCGTAGGTTCACACGTCTTAGCAATAAAAAAATATATATCCTTATAAATGAATTTATTAATGGCCATTTACTATTTTGGCGCGAATTACTGCACCGCCTTTTTTATAAAAAAAAAACATTTAAACTGATTAAAACGCAGTATAAAGTAGCATTACTGCGTTTGGATTGGTTGTTTTGTCAAGAAACCCAATTAACATGCAGTAAGGTGTAAAAAATACTGCATGTTAGTTGGTTTTATAGAAAAAAAGTGTTCGTTTTACTAGTGCATTAAGAAAAATAGCTAGGTGATATTTTATAAAACGTTTATTTTTACATAATTAATAACAATAATTCAACTTAATGAAATAAAATCACATATCAAAAATACAAAAACTTCTTCTAATCCAAAAAAAATGTGTCAGTTTTCACATAATAATAACATAAAGATATTAAATGTTTAATAAGTAATAAAATATACTTACTCAATGTAGGTGCGTATTTTTAAATGGTGGGCATTATCTTGAGATCAACGTTACAGTAAATTTAAATCATATACAAGACATCACACGCTTACATAACTACATAGTCTACACAGGTAAGTCTTAAATAATTAGTTTCTAGGAATAACTTGTTACTTTTTAACCGACTTCAAAAAAGGAGGAGGTTCTCAATTCGATGCGTATGTTTTTTTTTTGTGTGTATGTTACGCGATTACGCCGCCAGTTGTGGACCGATTTTCAAAATTCTTTTTGTATTCGATAGAGTATACTCCTAGGGTGGTCTCAAGGTCACCAAAGTCAGGATATGATGATGGGATCCCATGAAAATCCAGTGAAAAAAGATTTCATTCACTAAAAAGTTAAAAATAACAAATATTTTACAAAAAATAAAAACCGACTTCAAAAACACTGAAAAGTTAAAAATAATATAAGAATAGGTACATACAGACAACATCACACTTCTATATTGAATTCGGTGCCAAATTTTAAGACTTTCTAGGAGATCATCGTTTGGCACCGACTTCAATATGGAAGTGTGATGTTGTCTGTACCTATTCTTATATTATTTTTAACTTTTCAGTGTTTTTGAAGTCGGTTTTTATTTTTTGTAAAATATTTTTTATTTTTAACAGTTTGATATGCTTAAAATAACATTGGTTGAGTTTAGCTTTTGAAGCCTCTTAATATTGTTAATACTAGGTTTAAAATAATAAAAAAGTATGTATCAAAATCTAATGCACAGCCAATCTCATCATTTATGTATCATTATAAATCAGTCTTATAACTATAAAATTGTATAAATCAGTCTTATAATTATAAAAAGAAACTCAATCGCAAAAATGTACTGTTATTGAAGTAATAAAATCTTATTAAAGTTACCTACATACAATTTTCAAAACAGACCAGAAAAAAATATTAAGTTTTTTTGTTGTTCATAATAATAAGTCTTAAGGCACATTATTTCTTAGAATAAACCCGTCAAATCCTTTGAACATAAACAGAAAAATCACAGACTCTTAGTAATAAAATATAACATTAAAAATTCAACACTATTCATCAATATCAAAAAATGATTCTTCTGGTTCTTGTGGTGTAGAACAAACAGAAAGGTTTTTCTAGCAACTGATCAATCATACACAATCGAGCAGTATCCTTGCGGAAGCTCTGTTTCACGCTTCATAAACATTTTAAAACAACTAACTAAAAAGCAGTAATTGCTACTGTTACTACATGAAGCTAGTTTACGAATAAACGTTTATCTATTCAAAACCGATTAAAATGCAGTAACAACGCTTGATACTGCGTTATAATTGGTTTGACCTAGTACTATCATTTGTCAAACTTGATCCCAATTAAAACGCAGTATATAAAACATTACTGCACTTTATCTGGGAATAACCATATGTGTGTCACTATGTTATCCAAACTAATCTGCAGTAATGCTTTATTTTACTGCATTTTAGTCAGTTTATAATAATTAAGGAGTGTTAAGTATTCACAACTAAAATGCGGCTAGCTTTGATTTTACTGCATTTTAGTTGGGAGTTCGTGACAATTAATATTTTTTTTCTAATTGTAGTAAAAATAGTATTGTATGGAGGTAAATTTTACTGCATATTAATTAGGTTTTTTTTTACAAAAATATAAAACTATCTAAAGGGCCGTAAAGTTTGATTGCTTACTGCATTTTAGATAGGAAACCTTAAAATTTCGTCTCCACTATAATATATACTGCATTTTAGTTGGGAAACCACGCTTAATTATTAATATTATTGGTTTTGCAGTAAGAGTAAAACTGTTAATTAGAAACTATCTAATTGTCCGAGAAAAAAATTAGTTAATTCAGCAGAAACCTTATAAAACCCGCTTTCAGAATCACTAATAAAACGAAAAATCATCCAAGGGCTATTACTGCACTTTAGTGTCTGGTGGGCAGTACTAACACCAAAAACGCAATATGTACAAACGTAAAAATTTAGGGCGATGTGAAAAACGTTTCACTTTAAAAAGTCTATA
Organism: Schoenobius gigantellus; assembly: GCA_963935595.1. Lineage (NCBI taxonomy): Eukaryota > Metazoa > Arthropoda > Insecta > Lepidoptera > Crambidae > Schoenobius > Schoenobius gigantellus. The sequence goes on along the minus strand of OZ012555.1, from coordinate 2,816,129 downwards.
ACTTTGCACCGCCGTATAAATGTGGTACAAACAACAAAAAAGTATTTCTAAAAAATCTAATCTATATATATATAACATCCACAAAAAAAGAGAATAGACTGAATCAGCTAGCGTTACAAAACATAGCCCATTAATAGTGCATCAGTGGATTGCTTTAAAAACAGCCAGTGCAATACTTTTCTACGAAAAGTTTTGCATGATTGATGTGCTGATTGATTGACTAATCCACACAGGTGGTGGTAAGTCATTCCAAATTTTCGCGGCGGGGAATTTAAAACAACCCATTCCACTGGGTTTTGGGAATACAGGTCGAGCAAGCAAATAAATCGTCGAATGGTTTGAACGAAGTGCAATTCGTTATTTTTTTTTTTTATGTAAGGCCCGGCAAATGACCTCCTCCCGCCTGATGTTAAGCGGTGAAAGAGGCCCAAATGAGTTGACAGATAGAGTAGGGACGACATCCACTATTCTACCTGCCCGCCCCTTGCCGGCCTAAAAGATGCTTTTTCACACCTCTTTTGAAGGAACCCATGTTGTAGGATGGAGGAAACACGTGCGCAGGTAGAGAATTCCAAGTGTGGGATGAACGACAGAAGAAGGAATCTTGGAATTTCTTGGTACGGTGTGAAAAGGAGGACACAGTGTACGGATGACTCCGAAGGCCCTTACGCGTGTTTCTGTTAAGGAATGGAGAGGGAGGGATAAGGTTAAAGAGCTCCTCAGAGCATTCCCCATGGAACATTCGGTAAAAGGCGCTAAGAGAGGCGATGTCACGACGAAGTTGTAGAGGCTCGAGGGTGTTAGTTGCCTCTACATCGCCAATTATTCGAATAGCGCGACGCTGCAATCTGTCCAGAGCATCGAGGAGGTACTGAGCGGAGCCGTCCCAAAGGTGCGAGCAATATTCCACGCAAGACCTAACCTGAGTTTTATACAACAAGCATAGTTGGTCCGGCGCAAAATACCTACGCACCTTGTTTAGGACACCGAGTTTCCGTGAGGCAGCAGTTGTAACGGATTCGATGTAGTCTCTGGGGTTCAGATCGCAGCGAATGTTCATTCCGAGCAAGGTGATGTTACTCTGTGTGTGAAGGGTTGTGCCCTGAAGAGAAGGAGGGGGGAGGAAAGGTGACCTTTTCGCCGAGAACGCGCACACCTGTGTTTTCTTAGCATTGAACTCGACAAGATTGTTGGAACCCCATTCGGAGATGAGGTCCAGCGTCTTGTTGAGCTCAATGATAAGATTCTGCCTCTCCCTATCAATATTGCCACGAGCAGCCCCTGAGCTTCCGTGATATCCCCCATGCACTGTACTGTCGTCTGCATAGCAATGTATTCTTCCCAAGGAAAGCATGTCATTGATATTTATTTATTTTATTTTTATTTTATTTATCTATTTGGACCACCAGTGAAGGTTACATTGTATCTTACATTTAATTACATACAACACAAGAGACATAAAATGCAAACTTCTTTAAAAGCAGCCACACCGTGCAATAAAAAAAATACATTAACGGCTTGTAAAAAAAAATTAAGCATCTACTATAAAGGAACACGTTACTTATTAAACGAAAACACAGTAATACACAAAACACTTAGGTATTAACATTAATGAAAATATATTATATACCTGTATAATAAGTAATAACAATAATCAAACACATAGCCCAGAAATAGACTAAGCATCCCTCAACAACTCTGAAATTCTCTTTCGAAACTGACGAAAATTATCATGAAAAATATCGATATCTACAACAGAACTTGATATGCAAAAGAAACAATGTTGGGGATAGAACGGAGCCTTGTAGAACACCAGCATTCACTGCCACGAACCGCGAAGCGCAGCCGTCAACGACAACGCGAATTCTACGCTCGTGGAGGAAGCTGGCAATCCACGTACAGAACTGAGCGGGCAATCCGTATGCCGGAAGCTTGGAAAGGAGAGCCTTGTGCCAGACTCTATCAAAATCTTTGGCGATGTCGAGACTAATAGCCACAGACTCGCCGCGCTTATCGATAGATTTACCCGATTTGTGCAAAAGGAACGCTAGAAGGTCACCTGTTGACCGTTTAGGACGAAACCCATACTGACGTTCATTAAGCAACGAGTGACCTTCCAGGTAACGGATCAGCTGGGTGTTAAGGATCCTCTCCATGATTTTACACAAAATGGAAGTGACGGCTATAGGGCGATAGTTAGCCGGATCAGAACGATCTCCCTTTTTGGGAACAACCGGCTGGACATTGGCCTCTTTCCAAGATTTCGGCACACAACCAGCAGAGAACGACAGACGGTATAGACGCGTCAGGACCGGAGTCAACTCCGCTGCACACTTCTTAAGTACAATCGCAGGAATGCCGTCTGGTCCACTTGCTTTTCGAATATCAATCGACTGTAGCTCCGCCCGCATATCTCGCTGTCTGATGCGGATATCGGGCATAGTGCTGCCACAATGGGACAGTGTCGGAGGCTGTGCACTACAGTCATCGATACGGGAATGGGCCGCGAAGAGTTTTGCCATGAGGTCGGCTTTCTCCTGCGGCTGATGAGCAAGTGAGCCATCGGCATGTCTCAGCGGTGGCAGCGTATTTGACTGTACATCTACCGTTTCAAGAATCTGTCATTTCCAGAATCTGCCGTTTACATCATCTGCCATTTCCAGAATCTGCCATTTACCGAATAAAGGGCTTCAAAGTACTACATTAATTTATAATTATCCACACATTTATTAATGGTCCTTAATATTTTTTTATCTCTGTCCACAAGGATCCCCCATCTCGATCCACCAGTGGATCGAATAGCGATTTGAAATTCATTTATTGTTTTTTTCTTTTTTCTTTCTCTTGTCTTATTATCACTAAATGAATGTAAGTAAATAAATAAACGTGATTCTTACTCATAAGTTTTACAATTTTTTTCAAATAGGGTGCTGAAAAGTAGTGTTCACCTTGGGAGCAACACAATTTTAAGCTCGAGTGATATACTTTGAATACCTAGCAGCGCTCATGTCTACTTTAGAATCATTCGCTCCGCTCTGGATTAAAAAAAACACTCTCGCCTTAAAAATAGTTCTTTGATGTAGGCCTGTTCTACGTCATTCTGATGGTGTCCCTTCGGCCAACTAAGTACTCCTTCATGAGGGTGCCCAGCCAGCGCACTATATTTTCTGTGACTACATATGATGATTACTCATGCTTTCTAACTTAAAACAGTCACCCATGTGTGCATAATATATTATGTTCATATTTATATAACATTAAAATATATGTACATATTTCTAAGTTGCAACGATTATTCATTTTCATAGTTTTAGGTACTCTCAACATTTCAGTCTTTTGATCTACCTCAGTACGTATGATTAACTTAAAATAGCCAGCAGTTTTTATACTGTTGTTTCGTCCGTGTCAAGTTAGGGATGTCTCATTTTTAAACTCAGACTATTTTATAATTGATACACCATTTATAATGAATTAAATTTTTTTGAAAATTTCACAAATAACTAATTTAGTGTAATATGCTTAACTCAGTATGGATGGAAGTAATTACACTTGGATTTATCTAAAAAATCTTAACCTTCCAAACTGAAAACCCTAAAGAAACCAAACCATAGCCGTAGCAATGAAAATAAAAAATGATTTCTCGAAAAACAAGGCTACTTTCAACAAAATTCACTCATAAATTATTACAAATTGCGCACGGAGCACCTCATAAATTCTTTTATTAAGCTCGAATCGCGCCAGATTACACCTTAAACAGAGGTAAAGGCCGCTCGGGTGCCTCACAACCTTCATTACATCTGCCGATATATAATTTGGTAGCTGCGTCCCACCAAAATGCTGGTTTGGTGTATATAGCAACCCAGTTCTGATATCGGTGGACATTTAGCAAATTATTAGGTGCCTAAGCCATTCCCCCTGCTTTGAGGAGCTGAGCAGCATCAATTTTGTGATGAATCAAGACAGTTCGCAGGTAATTGAATTTTGGACGCGGACGTTATGAAATGTTTTAAATTATATTGTGACGTTAACTTGTAGTTAGTTTCGAATATTAATGTTTTTTTTTTATTTCATAGATGATAGTTGTTGTTGCTGTAGCTGTCTGCTTGTCGACATTCTTTATTTTTACTTCCTAAAAACTTGCAGCGTGTACAAAAATGATTTGAATTCCGAGCACTAACTTTGAGAATCGTCGCGAAAATGCTTTAAACTATCCATTGTCTTATTTGTCAAATACAAAAGACTAAGACAATAAAAGATACTCTTACGTTTCTCACTGACCCCAGTAAACAATTGTACAATATTTGACAAGAGAACTTTTTTTTTGTCTCGTGCCTCAGAATCACTTATTACGATCAGTACTATACACGGTGGAAATTTTTAATGCTATCTGGAGGGAAAGTAGGATACTCTAAACACTGAAGATAGCAAATTTTACTCAAAGGAAATAATCCTTTATTTTTAAAAGAAGCTAAACTGCATTTTGATATTTTTGAAAATACTCTTGCGACGCGGCGGTCGCCACAACCGAAGAGGCGTAATCTTAAGCGTCATATCTCTAATAATCAAACAAAAGCAAATAGGAAAATAATGAAATCCCAAGTTATGTACACTTATTAATTGCTCAGATGAACTCTATTTTGTTGGTTACGCGCAATAATTTTTTAAGGAATTCATTCATATCGAGTAACTTTTATACCTAGTCATTTAATAGCGAATTATGGTGTATATCAAAAAAGCTTCCACTCAATAAAATAGTATGTAGGTGCTAATTTTATTATAATGCATTGCTTACACTGAAAAAAAATGGTAGCTTATCAAGTTAACATATTGCTTGTTTGTGTAAAATATAATAAAATTACTCATCAACATTTTTAAAATTACAAACCACAAATGATTATGACAATCAATTTGAAATGATTGAACGCTTAATAAGAAAAACATATTCAAAACAATAAACTTTCTTATTTAATTTTGGTGACGTCACCTTTGTAAACATTTATAATTGTTAATTCTAATAAGATAAAATGATTGATCATATCAAGCTTTGCGACTTGCCAAAAAAGTGATCAAGTTCTTAATAAAATCCACAAACATCATAGTGACATTAAAAAGTAATCTTACTACGGCCAACCAACTATACTTTATTACTGTAATCATGCACCTTTGTGCGCTCGCATATAAATAACTTGCATGAATGAAGGTAACACATTCTTGATACATATTATCAATTTTTTTCAGTGTATGTATGTGTGTACATATATAAATATATATGATATATTTTATTAAAGTAACTTAAAAAGTTCCTCGGAGCACTCACCGTTGACAAGTCGATAGAAGACACAGAGAGATCCGAAGTGCCTCCGTAACTCCAGCGACTCTATTGAGTCCAGCAGATCAGAATCACCGATGTTTCGAGCCGCCCGTCTTTGCGGGGCTGGGAGTCAAATGGTTCAAGTTGGTATTTTGGGGCTCCAGCCCAGAGATTTGAGCAGTACTCAACATGCAAACCTTTTTATGTGTATGTGTATGTATCTACAAATGTGTATATATCTACAATACGAGTATTGTATTGGCTCTAACATTTGCATTCACAAGTTTCCACAAAATGTCTCCACACACCCAGTAAGGTTGACTGGAAGAAATCACTTTTAGAGATTAATCCACCGCTGGGCATGTTTTTGTTCTGTATTTGTTTTTTTTATTGTTTTATGTGCAATAATGAGTTTATAATAATTACATAGTTTATTTAAATCAATAAATAAATAAATACATAGGTACGCTAACGCGTCGCATTAGGGTGTGATTCAGCTTGTATGCCGCTCAAAGTTTAGTTATTTGAAATGTGTTTTTTTTCAAGATCAAAAGAGTGCAACTTCTGTACGTAGTACTATTTATTTATTCTGTGGTAGTACTAACCATCAACGCATGATTTCATGACATCCTCGGAAAACTTACCGCGCGCGGCTAGTACCTATCTATGGATTACTGACGTTGCATGAAGTCACGCCTTCTGAATAACGCGTATAAAGGCTTAAGACATCTTTTTTTCCACAATATGTTTGTTGGTGACAATGCCTCTTTCATTATCATCATAATAAGTCATATACGTCCCCACCGAGGTGCTTGAGTCGACCCTAAGATAGGGTGTTTAGGCCTTAGTCAACCACGCTGGCCCAGTGCAGATTGGTCGACTTCACATACACCTTTGAATTTCTTCGCAGATGTATGCAGGTTACCTCACGATGTTTTCCTTCACCGTAGGAGCGTCAGACAAATGTACATATGAAATTCGAAAAACAAAAAACACATTGGTACGTCGTGGTCTCGAACTCCGGACCTCAAGGAAGGCAAGTTCCTAGTCCATAGCGCCACCGACGCTATTAACGACGCTCGACGATTAATGAAATAACAACGCTTATTTAAATAATTATATTTAAAAAAATGTTCCAAAACTAGATCAGTCCTATACTGATCATGTAAATAGTAAAGGTAAAAAACAAAGGTGCTCTTAATTCAAAAGCATTGTAACAATATATCCAAGAACTATTTAGATCGTGTTGGTATCTCTATGAATTATTGAATCGCATTAGGGCTTATTAGCACACAGTTGGTACGCAGTCAATAGCACAGCAGTAGTGAATGTTGGTAAGTAAAGAGATGGAGAAACTCGAAAACAAAACCTAAATCGACCCATTTGGTTTTAGGTTAAATATCTCCTCGTCGAAGGAGACTTGTGCCCAGCAGTGGGCCGTTTGTGGGATGATTTTATGATGTTGAGATCCAAGCCGTCCACACCTGATCTGAGTAAGGTCAGCTAAGAAAATGGTGTACCAGTTTTGACAAAACTTTGCGAACACACAAAAATTATTAAGGTTACCTTGGTAGCTGTCAGTGTGTTATTGAAAGGTGAAGTATTTTATGACATGAAACTGAGTGGGTTTTATGACATGAAATGAACCTTAGGGTGGTAAACCACTTTATTGTCTGACTGTATACCCTTTTTCTTGGGGTAAATGAGTGACCGCACCGTACCCGCCGTTGGCTAGACAGCGAGCATGTGTGGGTCCCTCCCGGTAGAGTGCCAGGCCTAGCCACTAAAACACCCCGGTGTTCTTCCGTGTGGTAGGGTCCACAATGCGACACCACTACCCACGCGCCCGGGCAAGCTCGATCAGTGGTCGAGATATCGCCAAAGAGGGGGAATGTCCGAGAACACTAGAAAAATCCCCTGCAAGTCGACTGAATAGCCCTTTTAAGTGTTTGTTAAATGTATTATGCCCACTCATTCAGTATAATGTTGATTACTTGCGTGGTGTTGACATACTGACTCCCTCTCAAATGCGTGAGTACAGACAAACAAACAAATGCAACAGCGGAACAATGGGCGGCCGCAGAAACAATGACAGAAAAAATCGTTTAATCCAATTACAATGATACACATAGGAGCATTGTGTCGAAACATGTGGACATTCCCATATTTATGGAAATTACTGTAAGCTAATGTACGAGTTTACGAGCCGTTAATGTTATATAAATTATATAGTTATTTGCATCCAGTCTTTAGCAATATAAATGTATAATAGACTTATAATCGATTACAAAAATTGATTCGTTTATAAGTCTATTACAAAAAACCCATGTAATAATTTCAAAGTTTAAAATCTAGTTCGACTTAATTTCTTTTTTCGATTGTGAGCTAATTTCTTTAAAAGATTGAGATAGAAACAATTTTACTGAAACTATTTCTACAAAACCCGTGTTTCGAATACTTCCTTCCCGCGCGCCGGGTGCGCCCTCTTGTTGTTGTGAAAAGAAACGCAATGGCAGTCGAGTTGTTGCCCTCCCGACACAAGATGTTGTATACCTAATTGACCACGGTACTCGCGCACCTACCTCGAAGTGAAGTGACGTAATTAATTATATTCGTACCTAAAATTGTGCAAGCTAATAGAAGAAGCCGTCTGCGTATATATCCTATGGTCGACCTAGGTAACACCGAAATCAAGAAATAGCGGTAAAGTACCAGACTTGACTACATATATAACCTTACAGTTACAGCCCAGCATATTATAAATTATTAATATTATATTATTTGATATTTCCCTAACAACCCGTTTGTTTGATTAATCTAATTGTAGAAAAGTGAAAATATTTTCTTGTACATACAACAGGGAACTCACCTACCATATGAGATAAAGGTCAAGAAGCCTCCATCTCACATAGTAAGTAACTATAAGGCCAAAGGTGGAAAAGAGCTTCATCTGCACTCCTCAACAATTAAGGAACTGAATTTTCATAATAACAATGTCCTCCTAACCGATATTCGGTCACGTACGGTGGCCAATCTCAACAGAGACTAGCCATCTACGCAGGAGATAATAAAGTGCACAAGTGACTGCGCAAACGCAAGTGCACTCTCTGTTCCTTCACTCGCCTAGTCCGATGGGACGGTTAGCCGACACGACCGGAGCGAGATCAGGCGCAGGACCCACTGTTTAACGTGCCTTCCTAAGCACGTAGGAGCTTGAGATGTTTCGTATTTTGGTCACCCATCATAGGACTGACCACAGGCAACGTTGCTTAACCTTAGCAATCGTTCGCTGAGCGCTCATGCCAATGCGCCACCAAGCTCCTCGTAACATTGTGATAATGGCGACAAACTTAGATAACACGTGGGAAGCTAGCTACCTAGGCGGGCTCAAGAGCCCTAATCACTCCCCCCCCCATCCTAATCACTCACTAGGCCGATGGTACGTCGTCAGCGAAAGAGTTGAGACTATTATCAGTTACAGTCTTTATTCACTGTGAATAACTACGTATCAACATACAATTTAAAAATCTTTACAGATTTCTTGAAAATTGGTTAACCCTGTTGTAAAAAAATGAAGGCTATACTAAAGTCATGTCACCTTAATATTCGCTACTGTCACGTTCGGACTATTGCTGTGTAATCGGGAAAATTGTAGTACTTTGTAACTAGAGAGAGTAACCCTTTGTAGAGGGTTTTCTAAATATTACACAGCAAACAAGAAAGGAATATAAATATTTCTAATATAAAATGGCTATTGATACAAGTAAAGAGAGAACTGAAAGGGATATAAACTTTATCTTCGTGTGTCCTTGTCGCACTTTTGTTAAAAAATAGGCGCTGTGGATTCGGCATTTCCCTTCCAATCGGGAGGTCCGGGATTCAAGACCGGCATGTGCCAATGTATTTTTCGTTTTCGAATTACGTGTGTACATTCGTCTGACGCTCCTACGGTGAAGAAAAACATCGTGAAGCAACCTGCATACATCGGCAAATAAATTCAAAGTCGACCAATCCACACTGGGCCAGCGTGGTTGACCAAGGCCTAAACATCCAAATTAAGGTAGGCTCGAGTCCCTCGGTGGGGACATAAATGAGCTGTTGTGATGATGATGAGGGATTATTGGGATAATTTCAGTCGAAATATAAAAATAACGACTCTTATTTAAGTCTTGTCCACACTAAGCCGAAATCACTTATGGTCAAACTTACACCATCGAATGGGTGGTCCGCGTTACCGTTTTATCACCGCACGACGGATAGCGGTTAACGTATCGCCAAGGATGAATGGACGGGCACCCGATAACACCTCGATTGTTCGGTTAATATGGGTTTAGAGGAATGCGTTTGTGTTCATCAATCACCAGATGCCCGTAGGTCTGTGGACCGTTGTCAGATGTAGTGCGATCTTCTGTTTTGGTACGTAAAGCATGCCTTTTAACGAGCTTCGAATAAATATTGTCTCGCTAAGTCTTACTGAAAAAGTTTTTTTTATTGCTATCCGTGGCCGACGAGCCAGTAGCCCACCAGATAGTAAGTGATTACCACTGCTCATAGACATTTATAATGCCAGTGGTATAGCTCTGTTACTGCCTAACTAATTCAAAGTGCTATTTTCAAATCTCGTTTAAAGTTAGACATATAGTAGCACTTAGGAAACACCGCAGCTGGGAGTTCATTCCAGAGTCTACATGTACGTAGAAGAAATTTAAATGACCGCTGAAGTCAAACTGTGCTAGACACATCGGTTCCAGGTGGTACGGATAAATTCTACTGCATCAAATGTAAGCTCTGGAAATGTCACTGATATGCAGAATGACCAGGGTAGGGGAGAGTACTGAACCTTGTGGATCGTCAGCATTTATGGGCATGGTTACGGAGAAGCAGCATTGGATGACGACTTTAATGCTTCTACCATCCAAGAAGCTGGCTATCCTTTCGTAGAGTCCCTCGGGGATTCTGGATTCCATAAGATGGTAGCTTCGTGGGAAGAACTCTATGCCAGACCCTATCAAATGCTTTAGTTATATCGAGTCCAACGGCGCGAGCCTCACCTTTGCGCTCAAGATTTCCTCCTAACGGTGTGTCTGGTAAACTAAAAGATCACCAACGGATTGACCGTGATGGAAGCCGTATTATCGGTCGCTAGTTTAAAGATATACAAGAGATTTTTGCAAGGTAGCACCTACATAGCGTACCTTACTGCCGGAAAGGTACATGTGGAATTCCCCTGCTGAAGAAAGGACTTCCCATTCAGCCACACGGTATCCGTAACATACCTATGGAACATTGTAGGGTTGAGACAAAGTAAGCCGAATTGCAGATATACAAGATACAGTGCTATATTTTTGTGTAATTTGCCTGGCGTTGAGTAGTTGTCGAGCTAAACCTAAAGATTGTCTATGAAAATCAATAGATATTTTACTACAAAGGTGGTGTTTGGGATTCGATTCCATATTGGTTCAAATTGATCCCGGTGAAATGAGAAAATGAAAAATAAAATTGTAAATGTAACTAAAATATATTTTCTCTAGGTAAAATTAATAGTTTGACATTCTTGTTATATAATGTGTCGCTAGGCAACGCTAACGTCCCGAACATCCTCCAGGCGAGGGAAAAAATGAAATTATACACACATAACTTAGAGCATTTTGCCTAACACATAACGATGAATAAAATAAAATACAAACTTACGTACTATTACCTAATTCTAAAGGGTACAAACATTGGAGAGAGCGGGTGAAAATTCCTTTCCCAGTTTTCACTCTGGCAGTTCGAATAACACCATCTATTCCCGTGAAAACCTCGATAATTACCGCTAGAGGCCACAAGACGCGCTTTTGCGATGTTTCCATTAATACAATGTCACCAATCTTAGCATGCTTATAAAAATATCCTCGGTCTTTTTGCACCAATAAACTTAAATATTCTTTAATAAAACGAGACCTCAAATCCTCTCTCAATTTTTGAAGATAACGAACACGTACATTTAACCCTTTAGCATCTAACTGATCAAGATCTGATACATCTGAATCTGGAATAGGCTGCAAAAACATCGCTGGCGTTAAGGGCTGTACTAGAACGTCTATGTCATTACTTATGTAAGTCAATGGTCGGGAATTTATTATTGACTCACAATCAGCCAAAACTGTCTGAAATTCTAATAGCGTAATTGAAGCCTGACCAAGAACACGACGAAGAAGTTCTTTTATCATTCGAACCATGCGCTCCCACCATCCTCCCCACCACGGACTAGCAGGCGCTATCAAATGCCAACTAATTTTGTGTAAGCCAGCTTGTTCAACAATAGCATCCCAATCTACGTTCTTAAATAAATTCCGAGCGCCAACAAAATTCGTGCCATTATCTGAGTAAATATCCTTTACTCTACCTCTCCGGGCAATGAACCTACGTAGAGCCAACAAAAATGCGTTAGTTGATAGACTGTCTACCACCTCCAGATGGATGGCCCTGTAGACACCACATGTAAATAAAACTAGCCAAACTTTTGCCTTGCATTTTAGTATGAAAGGACCTGCCAAGTCAACTCCCGTAGTCTCAAACGATTTACTACCTACATTGGTACGAGTGTCTGGTAAAGGAGCAGGAGGCGTTTTAAATGAATTTACTCTGTGCTTCTGGCATACTACACAATTTTTAGAAACCTTTCGCGCTAACAATCTAATACCAACTATCCACAAACTCTCTCTTAGGTTTGCTAATAAAGTTTGAGTTCCTGCGTGATAGAGTCTTACATGTTTGTCAATAACCAATCGTTCTACTATGGTATGTTTTGCTGGTAACAATATAGGATACTTAAAACACGAAGGAATATCTTCCGAAAATAGTTTTGTTTTAACTCTAATTAACCCATCACTATCTTTAAAAGTACATAGGTTGCCGTAACTCTTATCTTGTTCTATCTGTTCTTTTTGAATAATTAAAAACACACATTTCTCCGCTCTTTCAATCTCTTTTACGCTTAAATTACCATACTCACGCTCACGACCTTTTAAACGACAATTAAAACTAAACCTCAGTAACCAAGTCACCATCCGTATTATTTTATTATATGTAGAAAAATATAAAAGTCTGTCTGTAAAACGATTAGAAACAGAGTCGAGTAATACCTTTTCACTAGAGATTTCAGATACACTCGAATCATTCACTGCAAACGGCCATTCCTTCATATCAAACTTAAGCCAACTAGGACCTTCCCACCAACGTGAAGCTACCAAAACTTCAGCATCACATCCACGTGATAGTAGGTCTGCTGGGTTAAATGACCCGGGAATATGATTCCAATCCTGTATATTTGACTCTGTGTGTATCTCCTTAACCCTATTCTTAACAAAAACGTTCAAATTGCTACTATTTTTAATCCATGACAAAATTACTGCAGAATCTGACCAAAAATAAGATTTATGATTTAATAAAAGAGAATCTCTGGCTTGTACGTACAACCGCACCGCCAATATAGCCGCTAATAGTTCGAGTCTCGGAACGGAAAGACCAGTATCTTTGTTAGGTGAAACTCTTGACTTTGCGGATAAAAGCTGTACGGAGACTGCACCGCTTAATTCGCTTCGCAAAAATAAAACCGCGGCATACGCATCCTTGCTGGCATCACAAAAAGCATGAATCTCCAGCTTACAGTTTTCAATATTCTCAGAAGTGATACGTCGCGGAATACCAGCGTGTTGCAAATATTGAAGCTTATTTGCCCATTTTAAAAATGACTTGCAAATATTTTCTGGCACTTCTACGTCCCAGGTTAGTTTTAATAAGTGCACATCCCTTAAAATGATTTTAGGTGTAATAGAAACAGGACATGTAAACCCAATAGGATCGAAAACCCTATGTGCTAAAGAAAGTATTAACCGTTTGGTAACTAATTCACCGTTATAAAGTAAAGAGCTAGTATTAATAGATAATGTATCGAACTTAGTATTCCATATTAACCCTAAAGTAGACACTGTGGTCTCTTCTTCTGAAGGACCAATGACCCAGCCTCTAAGATCCATCTGAGCCATTGACATTAATTCTTTAGATTGCTCTATAAACTGAGTAGCATTAAATTTTGAAGTGCTGGTAAGGCAATTATCAACATAAAAACACTTTTTTAACTCATTAGCGGTATCTTTTAAATGTAAAGGAACAATGTCACTTTCAAGATGATACTTAATACATGCATTTAACAAAAAAGGGCTGGATGTAACGCCGAAAACAACTCGACAATGCCTGTAAGTAATGAGAGATGACCTCTTTTTGTCACTCCACCATAGGAACTGCAAATACCTACGATCTGTTTCCGCTAAACTTATTTGTAAAAAAGCTTTCTTTATGTCAGCGGTGATGCCAACAGCCTGTTTACGGAACCCGTATAATAATTTAGGTATTAGTAACAGTAAATTAATGCCCTTCTCCAAGGAATTGTTTAATGAGTTGCCATTAGCATCTCTGGCAGATGCATCAAATACCGGCCTTACGCGTGTTGTTAGGCTCGAATCTTTTATTACGGCATGATGGGGTAAAAAATGCCCATCATCACCCCCATCTACCCGCTCTATCACACCGCAATCCAACCACTCTTTTAAAGACGCATGATATTCATCAAAATTGCCTGTGCAAAGAAGCCTTTTTGTTGTAGAGTAAAGCCGTTTCAGAGCCAAATCTTTATTATTTAATAAGTTTTTGTCATCCTTCCATGGCAAATTTACCTTGTAACGGCCATCGTCATTCCGTGTCACCGTATCTAAAAAATATTTCATCAACTCTCTCTCAACTACTTCACTATTCTTAATTTGTGTTGGATCTTTTATACCTATTGTCTCCAACTCCCAAAGCTCTGCTATATGTAACGTATGTGTGGGTTGAGAGATGGTAGAAGCGCAAATGTTTGTAGTGACCCCTTGCAAAACCCAACCTAATTTTGTTTGCATTGCCACTAATGAATCACTTACTTGAACTAACTCGCCAGTATAAAGAAAACCTGAGTAATCTGCGCCTATTAAAAGCCCTATTTCTAAAATGTCACAGTCACTCTCATTAAGCAAAATTTTATGTTTGGCGAGTTTTTGAAATATTGCAGGATCATTTAATTTAGGTAAGTAGCCGCAAAGTCTATCTTTATCTAAAACGGACATAAAATATTCGAATTTACCCGTAAAGTCTTGCACGCAAATATTATAAACGTTGTGCTTCGAAAGAGTACATTCGATTCCGCCAAATAAACTATGTGTTAAAGACTCACTTTTTATCGGCTGCAATCCTAATCTTCTAGCAACGTCCTTAACAATGTACGATCGCTGCGCCCCGCTATCAAACAATGCTCGTACCTTTACAACATTATTATTATAAACTAAATTTACTATTAAGGTCTGTAACAAAGTCATATTATTATTTTTATGAGACAATAAAATATTTTGACATACATCTAAACTGTTTTGGCCTTTTTCTTTTTCCTTCGATGTAGAATCCACTTTTGACGTATCCGATATATGCTTTGACGTTGACGGCTTTTTGTTTATAAAATCTATCTCAGGACACATAACGATAGTATGCCTTTTAGTACAATACATACATTTAGGATAAAAACGGCACTTACTTGCAAAATGGCCAACCTTTAAACATATGAGACATGCTTTTTTGCCCTTAATAAACTCTCTTTTTTGATCTAGGGTCATAGATTTAGTGCGTATACATTCCGAGCTGTTATGTGTACATTTATCACACCATATGCACAGCCTGTCATTTTGCTTGTGTTCCTTATTAGCACTTCTTGGAGGCTGCCTGTTGTCCTGTGTAGCTACTGCACACGCTGCCGTAGGTTCCCGTGGGTTCGATGCGCTATTGAAACTACTTCGGGCTAACTGAACCTTCTCTTCACAGTCAACTTCAAGCCTTAAAAATTCCATGAGCTGCACTAATAAATCCGTATCAGGCACCTTCGTAGAGCGCTCCCATACTCGCAGTATACTCTCTGGTAGAGCCGACTCAACCAAAGGGTAGAGTATCGCTGCATTATTATTAGTAGTGACACCAAGTGACTCAAGCGCTCGTAACTGCGTATTCAACTTGTCGTATAGAGCACACAAATCAGAGCTTTCCATATTACCATGTCTTTGCTGTAGTACTAAATCTAATAATTTTCGAACATACGTCTGTATAATTAGCTCATCCTTAGCAAAGCGTGCCTTAAGCTGTTCCACCGCGCTATGATAGTTCGCTCCACTCGGTGGGAAACTTTCGACGAGATCCCGTGCTGCTGTGCCTGGCTCTGTGGCTCTAATTAGGTACTGGAACTTGTCATCATCGTCAATCGCCTTGTCATCGTGGATCTTACGAAATTGACCCCAGAAGCCGATCCAATTCTCAACTTGGCCGTCAAACTGACGTAATTCAATAGAAGGCAAGTTGAATTTTCTTTTAGCACGTTCGGCCTCTCGTGAGCTACTGGGATTATTGACACATACATTTAATGCTCCTTGTAGCTTGTTTATCAATCGCTGGCACTCAATCTGGCGTTCTAAGCAATTCTCTAGGTCTAGTATGTCGATCACAATGTCTTCAGAAATGTCGACGCTGGAGACCACCTTTTCTAATTGCTCATCAATCTGTTTCAATGCCTGTCCAGCTGCTGAGAGTCCATCAATCAATCCTCTTATATGTGACTCCTCAGCTTCCGCAACATTTTGTAATAAATTTGTGACTTTGTTAACCGTAAGAGTCAAAGTGCGTCGACGAATTGACCGTTGCCTTTTTAAAGATTCTATCTCTGCACTGGTCGCCACATGTTTGGGATTCGATTCCATATTGGTTCAAATTGATCCCGGTGAAATGAGAAAATGAAAAATAAAATTGTAAATGTAACTAAAATATATTTTCTCTAGGTAAAATTAATAGTTTGACATTCTTGTTATATAATGTGTCGCTAGGCAACGCTAACGTCCCGAACAGGTGGTAAACAAGCAGGCTGCCCGGCTGATGGTAAGTAGTCACGTCTGGTACATGTAGTTCCTGCTAGATTACCAAATATTTGTATGTGGGGTTGTACCCTAATAAGAACCCCAATGTTCGTTGCCAATTTGTGACGTAAGATGTCTAGACACAGTACCCGTAGTTTCACTGCCTGTTTTACCCTCCAAACTGGAACACAACAATGAAAGCATACCTTTGTTTGGTGATAGAAAAAGGTCAGGTAGAAGTACCCAGCACTGACGACTCGAGTATTGAGTCTCGCACCTGATGAATATTAACATTACATAAAAGTAATGTAAAACATGGTTCTTTCTTGGAACAGCGAGAATGAATTATTTACTTTACAATCACTATAATTTTTATTTTCTATTCCGCGCACGAGTTTTCCATTTTGGGAAAATGGAAATTTTTTATACAAACCATTATCAAGTTTACTCCTTTAAGGGGAATAGTTCTCTAAAAGCCTTTTTGGCTGACGTCTCTTGTTCATAATATATCTCACTGTTTCATTTTCATTGGTGATGTGTGTTTCAGCTATCGAGATTATAGTGAAGTCAGTGAATGATTGACCTTTCGCTTATAAACAAAAAGATTTACATATCTCAGCCTTTTGGTGATCTGTCAGCTTATTATTTACATTTAATTTATTAATAATTTTATATTCGAGATTTGGTTATAGATTACAAAATATTATCTTTTAAGGAAGCAACCGTGTTCATAAATATTGGTATTAGTGTCTACTCGTAAATAACCCGAGATCCAATATGTCATTAAAATATCGAAAACATAACGTAATGCTCAAGTATCACACCTATTAAAACTTAAATACATCAAAGTTGAATATTTTGAATAAATCAACTGATCAAAACAGGAGCAGAAAATCAGCATGTTTGACGTGAATAATTATTTAGGTAAATGTTTATTTACGACTATGAAAACGATTATGTTAGATTAAATATTAAAATCATTGTGACGAAGATGATGCTATTTTGAGATACTAAAGATTTGCGCTTATGGTATTTATTATTTTACAATATTTGGTGGTCCTTCACGCGTGGTATTGTGTACCCGACCTTTCAGAGTAGACTTAATTGTAGATGAAAAAGTATTTGTACGTAGATTCTTCCATTGACCTATGTGTTGGCCATAAATGACCTTTTAAGCGTCTCCTTGTTCTGACTCGGCACTTGCCTTCCAATCGGGAGGTCCGGAGTTCGAAACAGCCATGTACCAATGTGGTTTTAGTTTTTCGAATTTTATATGTACATTTGTCTGACGCTCCCACGGTGAAGGAAAACATCGTGAAGCAACCTGCATACATCTGCAAAGAAATTGAATGGTGTATGTGAAGTCAACCAATCTGTGATGATGATGATGATGATGAAGAATCACCTCAAGGATGTCCTGCTATCAGAATAGGGTCACCAGGCCGTTCAAGCTGGAAAAAGTTTGGTTCGTCGTGTAGTGGGGGACGGTGAGAAGCGACAATGGCTTACACCGTCCTTCTCTGCAATTGCTAGAGGAAGTGAATGTTCAGAACTAGGTGTCTCTCAGTCGAAACTATGATTACAAATTGACTAAACCAAGAACACCTGTACCTACATTGCGGACTAACATCTAAAGAAAATGGGGTCAGGAATTCAATAACGCTCAATGATACAGTAGTTCATACTCCAAATAACGCAACAAAAACGGAATACGGGGTTCGCGCGTAATGATGCGCCGGTAATGGCGGACATTATGTATTATGTCAAATTATTTTGCGCCGATCAGAACAGTCAAGGTGACTCGTTATGACCCGGCCATAATAACTGCGGTGGCGAGAAACTTGGAGTCGCGAAAAGTTTACTAACGGATATGGCAATATGTAGTTATAAGTATTACAGAATGGATAAAGAGACTTCAGTTGCCAATTTATTCTCTTTTTTGTACAATACAGGTAAAAAAAAACCATATTTATTATTACCCACTTTATTTATTTTATACAATAGGATGAAAAAACTTTGAAACGAGAAAAGAGACTAGACTCTGACACTCTCTGCCAACAATGGATGTATAGAGCTGATAATATGATGTAACAATCACATAGCCCACCTCATGTTGCATGGTTACCGTAGCGTATGGAGCTCCGTTTACAACAGAAGACACTTCTGACTACACATACTAAGCTGCTCAATTCGTCAGCAACTTCTAGTAGCTAGCACAAAAGTGCTAATAATATCTCTTTCGATAGCGTGGTTTGGTCATTAATGAGTTCGCCAAATGTGATTGGTGGGAACGCTGTTTGCACTTGGTATTGAGTGCTTGGTTTTAAGAACCTGCTAGCTCTCCAGGTGCAATCTAAATATGAGTCTAACGTGTAACTACACGGACTCATTAACCCATAATGAGTAATCCTGAATGCAGGTGACCCGTATGCTCAAAGTTATTGCTAAAAGTACCCTTTTTGTGACGAGAATGCGATTAGACGGAACCCCCCCAATATTTTTAGTGAGTATATTTCGATTGGCGAGTTGAGCCTTACATACCCGCAGGCAGACCCTACACCGTCTCCGGTAGATTTAAAATATTTTTTACTGGGATAAAAAAAAGTGACCCGTGTGCAAAAAGGTGATAAACAATGCAGCTCTCTGCCAGCCACGTGATCCTTCTTTCCCAAAACTCTGGGTCCTTTCAAAGAAGCGCAAAGAAACACTTACCAAAGTGCCTGACTTTGGTAAGGTGAGGGTGGCTAGTGCAACCTGTATTTGCTATTCTGAACTAGCTATCTTCCCATAGACATTAGTTTTACTTACCATCAGGTAGGTGGGATGAAGTCGCTCGCTCGCCGTCTAGCCAAACGGCGGGTACGGTGCGGTTGCGCATTACCCCGCGAAAAAAAAAAGATGGGATGAAGTCATCTGCTAGACATTCTGCAAAAAATAACTACCATATCCACATTTTTCTACACCATATTATTCTAACATCGATAAAGCCATTGAATAATCGCCGGGCAAAAACCACGATCTAAGTGTTGAAGCGTTGAAGTATTATTGTGTCCTTAATATTAATAGTGGTTTGTTGTCAACCTACTAATGTATCCAGTGAAGACATGAAGTAGTACAGACTGGTGAAGCAGGTTTCGACAAGAACAAGTAGCAGACCTAATTTGGTTGCTTGCTTTCTGGGTTGGTGGTAGGGATTTTGAGCCCATCTGGCTAGCTACCACTGTCTTATCTAATTTAATCGCTGTAATAACAAAGTTTAAGGCATTGTTATGTTCCGGCAGATAGAGGTATGACAGCCAGCTCCTCAGCTGCTGAAAAGTATAGTGAAGCTCGCTTCTTTGACCTTTTCATCACTATCATCAGTTGACATGAAGGCAAAAAGCTTTCCTCTTGTGTGTAAAAGAAAATTTTGCGGAACTTGGCTTGAAAGCGAAAGCAAGGATAACATATACATAAAAAATCGATAAAAACATTCACCATCAGCGCTATGACGCATTTAGTGCTCTCTTACTTGCGTGTATATTGTTAGCCACCAAGGCTCATCATCATCATTTTAACCGAGAGACACCAACTACTCTAGACCACTACTGCTCTCCCAGCTAAGCGCCTCCCAGGGATCTCCAAACCTATCGGTCCTGCCCCTCTCGCATTGGCCTTTCCGCCTCAAATGCCGTCAGTTCTGCGAGCGATGTGTCCTGTCCACTGCCACTTAAGCTTCTACGGATCTCATCATTTTTAATGCAACCGCATAGAGAAACCCCGAGCTAATAGGCGCTTTAAAATAATTATGTTATTGTTAATTGGAAATGCACTGGACGCCAGACGCTTCATTCTTTTACGACGGTGACCGACTGGCATTGGAAATGACAAACGGAATGTTTAAATTACCACACTTTTTATACGGCTTCACGAAAATGATAACCTATTCAATCAAAAATGAGTACAACAAGATTTGGGGAGCTATTTTGTAACTCTTCGATTGATCAGCAATCGTGATCAAGCTGGATGAGTTGACGAACAAAAACGGAATTATACTCATCGGATTTGTCACTATATCTATACTAATATTATAAAGAGGAAAGATTTGATTGTTTGTTTGTATTGAATAGGCTTCGAAACTACTGAACCGATTTTGATGAAAGTTGGTATAGGGATAGTTCGAGACCAGGGGAAGGACATAGGGTAATTTTCCTACGGGAAAAAAAATCCTACGGGAAAACAAAAATAACGCCGGCGAAGTCGCGACCGGTAAGCTAGTCTACAATAAAACAATGGAACTCTCTTCCAGCACACGTGTTCTCCCCTTCTTATAATCCCGGTCGCTTTAAAAGTGGCGTGAGAAAGCACCTTGCAGGTCGGAAAGGTGAGGCTAGCTAGTGGAGCAAGTATTCTTCTCCTACATCAGTTATCTATGCATTTGGAATCATTTCCAGTTACCATCAAGTAGGATGAAGTCATTTTTTTTCACAGATGTGCTACGGGCGCTCGGGACGACAACGTTACAAAATGCTAAACGTACTTCAATTAAATTATTAGTGTAAGTGGCTTCTCTAAACGTACTTAATAATCGGTTTCAATGAAACAGAATGACATATTATTATGTGACGGCTGATTCCCACTTAAAGAAACGAGATACGAATGTGGGAACGAGAGAATAAATTGAATGAACTGCTTATTGAATGTATTTAGGTAAATATATATATGTACATTAGCGTGAGGATACTCCACAAATGTAATTCAATGTGTAGTATTATTTGAAAAAAATAACAATTTAATAAATACACAGTGTATGAAAATATGGTCCGAAATCTATACTCTTTTACTGGAGGGAGACTCTGTACCAGGGTCGTCTGCTTAGGTACCTCCGTCTTACCTATTTCTGCCGCAAAGCAGCAGTGCTTGCATTGCTGTGTTCCGGTTTGAAGGGTAAGATATGGCAGTGAAATTACTGGGTACTGTGACTTTACATCTGGTGTCACAAGTTGACAACGTACAAACTGCAACCCCCACAAGAACCGCAGTGTACAACGCACACGTACGTGTGGTTCTTGTGGGGGTTGCAGTTTTGCTGTGAATCTCACAGGAGCCACATGTATTATAGGTGACTGTTACCACTTACCATCAGGTGGGCAGTTTGCTTGTTTGCCAACTTTTTGCAATAAAAAAAACCTCAGCTTTTATTGAATGATATCGGTGTCAATATGAATAATATGTTAAAGACGGAAATTATCACAAAAGATGTCATGAATAAAATTAATAACGATAAAAATTTATCTCGGGCGGGAGTTGAATCCGCGTCTCCACATACCGTGTTGACGCCTAGACCTCTCGGCCACCGAGGTTTTACAAGCCCTGACGAAATCTTTAACTTCTTGATCTCTTTTGAACTTTGTTAAGTATGTAGTTAATTAAAAATAAAGGATTTTCATTTTTACACAATAAAAAACTTTCGACGATATATCGATTTATAATGACGTGTGATGTCATACCTAAGTAAATTTTGTACTAGTGACGTACAAACTCCCACTTCTTATCTTAAAATCGCTATAATACATAATTAATAAAAAATGTTAAAAAAAGGAAAGTAACAATAAAAAAGTGAAAAATAATATAAGTTTATTAACAATATAAGAATAGAACTCAAAAAATGCATTACATTTGAAAATGAAAAATAATACATATTTATCAAAAAAAACAATAATAACAAACAGGGCGTCCTAAGGCTATGGGAAATGGAGGGAAGATACCTTAAATATTGTAGATAGGATATTTGGCTGAAAGGAGACTTTATTTTATGTTTAATAGTAAGTAATACTGCATTCAAGGATTTACTAATAATTACTTCCCTACTTCGTCTGGGAATCGAACCTACTCAAATGTGAAAAAAACATTCCGTATTTTTATTATGTCAATCGAAAGAATGGACAAAAAATAATTCCTCTTTAGTAACATTTAAAAAGCAACACTTAAAATAAAGGAATAGCGTAAAATTGTAATGTTTGTAAATGTATTGTAATGTTTAAAATAACAACGATCAATTATATGTATAGTATATCATTATGCTATATGTGTGCTGTAATTTATATATATATATGTGTGTATATGTATGTAGGACATACACATATATTATTATACAGATAAATTCGTTTAGCGCAGAGGTCGAGTGATCACCTACTGCGCAACGTGTCGCGGGTTCGATTCCCGTACGGGACAAATGTTTTGTATGGCCTACAGAAATTTGTTCCGGTCTGGGCGTATCTGCATGTAATATTCTATGTTTGTAACTGCACCCACGACACAGGAGAAAATCCTAGTGAGGGGCGACGTTTTTTTTTTTTTAAATAAGAACATGTAGGATAGTTACATTATAGGTGATGCGCAACTCATCCTAGATATGAGAGTAGAGTAGTCGGATTCAAATAATAAATAATACACAAGATCAAAAAGAAAATAAAGAATAAAAAGGCACGGATCACGAGCCTGTGGTGTATATAAAAAATTTGCTATTTCGACAAAGCAAAATTTTATCTAACTGATGGACTACCTAATTGGGTTTCGATTTTTCATACTCAGTTCATATGCGTATTAAGACTCACAATATTTGTGGCGTTTGTCGATCATAGCCAGCTTACGCGCCCGAAGGCCGTGCGCCTCCCACGGCCCTCCGACCCGCGGGTCCATAGTTCACATGAGCAAATGAAATCAGATGTATCAATCACGCAACAATCACGGGCGTGTGTGTTCGTACATCTGTCTATAATATCGCGGCTAGGGTTGTCGCTGCATAATTTTTGACCCAATTTTTTTTGGGGAAGCGTTGATTTGTTGTTACGATAGTTTGTGGAATCGTAGAAGGGAAGAGAGAGGGAGCATTAATGCGATTTGATACAATCTTAATTTAGGTATCTTCTTATTTGTTGGAAAGAAGGAGAAAAGGTGGTTAGGTTTGCTGGGTGAAATTTTAATCAGAAGAGGGGTAGAAAGTGTGAGAGATTGTGGGGAATTATTTTTAAGAAAGTGGTACAAAGGATTTGTCGAGAGTAGTCGATGAGAGTAATGAGTAAGTGACATAAACTAAGCTTGATAACGCTTGTATCCCTGGACCACCTAAACTTTGGGCTTAAAAACCCAAAGTCTAGGTAGAATATGAACTATATCATTGACTATTTTAGAAATTGTATGTCTGGTCATCTAGATCCAAAACCCTACTATAATAAATATTAGCATTCTCACATACTTCTCAAATTCCTTAACATTTTCCCTATATACTGATCCGAACTTGCAGGTCACGCGCCATACTATGAGTTTAGAAACAGTTTTTGGTTTGGACAAGTGTCAAAAGATTGCGTTCAGCTGCTGGAGTTTCGGTCATTGAACTTTTGAACATTTTTTGTTATAGAACTTTGTAAATTATTATTATATATTGTTTGTACGTAACAAACAACGAGTAAGGTAGGTACAGTAAGCTCCTTATCAAGTTATACTGTTTGATCTTTGGACCGTTCTTATGTCGCTTGTAATAGTGGCGCTTTTCGTAGTGTAAATGTAAAACTTAAATTCACCTAACTGTATTAAACTGTTTATTCACCTAATGCTATTCACATAAAAATAATTATGATAATAATTCTAAATTATCATAAGACTGTATCAGTAACCATAAAAGAAATATAAATAATACAAAAACTTCGTCGACAGCCCTACCAATGTGTATTTACACTGAAAGAGTAGGTGAAATCGTGTTTTGTTGAATTGCAACGTCAATCTCTTGAGGTACACATAAAATGCTAATTGGTCACTGATATTGTTGAGGACGGATCACTGAGCCACGCGGTGAGGTCCGGGTTCACAGCCCAGCGGTGGTAAGTAATGGATAACGCGTAAGATAACGATTGGGACGTGATGACAAGACTACATATATATGTAGTCTAGTATTGAGAAAATCATAGATGGGTTCCGTACGTCCGAATAAAAAACAGAACCCTTGCAAAATTATACATATATAGGGTTTCGACTGACTCGTGTCTGTCCTCTGTCTGTCCTAGACGGATTAGGTTGTTATTGGGTTCCCATAATCAATTTGTCTGTCCTAATACGAGCATGTAACGTAAATGACGTAACTAACTGTAGCCTATATTGTATATACCTAACTAACGTAAAAGTGAAACCAGGGTTACATATTCCATAGAAGGATTTGTTAAAAGAATCTCAAATACTCACATTGTTATAATTTTAATTAAACTTAATTTTTATAAAAAAAAAGAGTAGTAAAAAAATCATAAAAAAATATTTATTACTTTTTTCTACTTTCACATTTCATACAAATGAGATAGTGACTCATTGTGTTGAGGTAGTGACACTATTTGAGATAACGACTCTTCGAGAAGGTGAATAAGATAATTAGCTCCTTGGTGCACAATTTGTAACGAAAACTCTGTATAGCATTGATAATTATTTTACTGCAATCTTTTAAGTCATTTGCTTTTATTTGGATGTAGAGTGAAGACTTAAAGGTTTCTTCTTCGATAAACATTTTTTTTTGAAATAAGATTGTTTTATTTTTGTTTCTAATTATTTACAGGTAGCAAAAAGAAATTAAGACAGTCGTAGCCAGCCAGGCGAGCTCTGAAACCCTGCCAGAAGCCAAAACCAGGCAAAAATTCTGACCGAAAATCGAACCTCCAAATGCAGACCGATTGTTCTCAACTACTACACCCCGGAGGCGGTTAAAACAATGTTTAAAAAAAACACTGTAATTTGTGTAATGTGTTTTCGAGCTGTAATAATTAAATTATGATATCAGCTTCGGTACAATGTTTCCGCGTAGAGTTCCCGCCGCCTCCCGGCTCATCTTTGCCCTTTCCCAACGCGTGGGCTGGACCTGCTGCATCGCCAACACTGGGACACGGATCTACGTTTAATGGATATTCCGTTTCCTTGCTTTCATTGCACTAAATGCGGCGGCATGTACCTACATAATTTCCGTCTATGGCTTTGCCAATTCAACCACTTAAGGGAAGTACTTTTTTTATATTTCTTCTTAATTTAAATAGGTCGCGATGTTCTGTTATCCTCCGCATACAATACGATGTCGTGAAATTGCAATACACTCTCTAATTCTCTATAGATAAAATAATCAAGCGGGCCCATGCCTCTGTTTTACTGATTTTCAAAGTTACTTCCCGCATCTACCTATGTAAAAATAACAAAGGACTCTTAGGTGACATGCTACCACATTCTTTCACTAAAAATATAAAAATAAAAAATATTTTACAAAACATAAAAACGGACTTCAAAAATACTAAAAAGCTAAAAATAATACAAGAATATGAAGATTATTGAAGTCGGTGCCAAACAATGATCTCCTAGAAAGTTTTAAAAATTGGCACCGACCTCAATAAAGAAGTACGATGTTATCTGTACCTATTCTTATATCATTTTTAACTTCTCAGTGTTTTCGAAGTCGGTTTTTATTTTTTGTAAAATATTTTTATATCTCGGTTTCCAATACAGTTTAATTGATCTAGTAGTTTAACGTGAAAGAGTAACAAAAACCAATTATTTTCCCCTCAAAATTCCGCATTTAATATAAGTAAGATTGCCGTATCCACCAGCTTCGCAGCTTCGCAATCGGAGGTGAACTTGAAACACATCGAAGGGCTCTAGATAGCTTAGTTTATTCCGACAAAAGCGACCGATAACCCGGCGTCTAATAGCACCCTATACATTACGAGAGGAGGAATGTAACGTTAGAATCGCGAGTGTTATTATGGAGCTTAATAGTTTGCAGAATAGAAAACTAATAATTATACGCTTGTAAAACGGTAAGGGAGATCTTTTATAAATCTGGGTTTAGGTATTCTCTTGTTCAGTATACTCTTCTCCGAATATTTTAGGCTTTCAGTTTCCCAACAAATATGGAAACGTATATTAATTTTATTTAAGCTTAACACCTCACTTCGATTATTAAGAATTCTTACTCCAATTAGGATTAATTTGATATAAAAATTACGAAAAGTTTTTCAGATTATGTTTTAAAAGTTACTCCACTAAAATGACTACTTACAGTTACTACTTGTAGTTCCCGAAAACGATAGGAAGGCAATCTAGGATAACAAAATAGACTTTAATCAATGTAAATTCCTACTACGTATAACCATCCAATTTAAAACTCTTTTCAGATTTCTTGAAAATTGGTTAAGAAAAAAGCAAAGTTACAAATGTTATGTTTGTGACTTTGTTTTATTCTTGAAAAATGCTAAATAAATTAAAAAATGAATAAATCAATGCAGGGAAGAAATTCGTCTCGGGCGGGAATCGAACTCGCGCCATCAACATATCATGTAGCATGTATCGATTAATTAACTTTTCAATTTATGAAGCACTTTGATTTAGTAGTTACTGAGATTAGCGCGTTCAAGCAAACAAACAAACTCTTCAGTTTTATAATATAAGTATAGATTTTTAAATAAAACGCAAAGTCAATATAAAAAATGTCCATCTGTGTTAACGTTTTCACGCCTAAACCACTCAACCTATTTTAATAAAGGGCACAAATATAATTTAAGCTACCAGCAAGAGCATAGGCTACTTTGTATCCCGAATTTTAATGAGTTCCTTATGGAAAGAGTTACATAACTCATGAACAACAGAATTCAGATAAATTCACGGCCAACAGCTAGTATTTCATATTCAGCTTTCGCTTAGGATTTATTATGCGACCTGCAAAATCATATATTCTCCATAGTTCCATAAAATGGATTTCTAACATATTGTATGTAAAGTTTTACAGCCTCCCACTAACACAGACCTGTCAACTCGCGTACTAACTTCGGCGCAATTAATTCCAGTAAACGTCTCCCTTCTGACAACATATAAAACATTATTTAAGCCTAAGTGACCATCAAACAACAATGTTGCACAAAATATTCCATTTAAGCCCATAATACAATAGATGTAAGATATATTGTTATGAGGTTCTCTTGCGATGATAAAATTCTATTGAATTTAGGGCGAGAAGGTCGTTTGACAAGAATTTATAACGCACAGTCGACGGTAAAACATGAGTTTACACTTTAGTGGGACTAAATCATATAGGCTTGCTATCTCAAAAAACTAAGTAACTAGTTTGATATTCCAAAAGTGAGTATTATAAATAGTAGATTGTTTTATAAGGGTTGAACGTCACCCATTGCAGTCTCGAATTATTGGCGCTCTCACTTTGTTTGAGCGCCAAAATATCCAGATTGCAATGAATGTGTCCACCCGAATTAGTAGTGCCCATAAGCGTAACCTACGTTCCGATGCCATACTTAATACTCACCCTTGAAATTCCAGCGCACCAATCCGGGTATGTCTCCGACTCTACGACATTTTCTTCCTGAATCTGTTTAGATTGAAGCAATTCTATATATTTTAGTATTATTTTTATTATATCTATATAATATAAATTCATTTATGTATTATTGTCTCAATTATATATCTTGTTATCTATAATAGGCTATATGAAAAAATATTATTGTTTATTTTATTTGTGTTATACGAGTATAATTCGTACGCCGTCTACCTTTTCTCTCACACCTTGCCGGTTGACTGGTAAAAATTGCCATTGGCAGTAAGTCCGCCTTCTGTACACCCTTAATATGTTGTACGAAAAGTTTAAATAAATATATAAAACACTCTACTTTTCGTTTCGAATATAAGAAAAGTAAAACAAGGCTAATATTCCAAAAGTATATTTGTGTTCGATGACTTTGCCTTTGCTGTGCTGCTGTGGTTGTAGCAAGGGTTTTGATACTTTGGAAGATGTAGCAGCAGTCAGAGCACAGGCACGCCAAGAAATTTGTGACAAAAACTCAGTCACACGTGTCCCTTGATTTTGGTCAATCTTGGCCATAGAAGTTGATGATCTAGAAGCAGAGATCGAAGGAAGATAGGCGTAGGCTTAGGCAGCCTCTGGGGTTAATAACAGCCATATTGTGAGATCTAAAAATTTGTCCCACTATCTCAAAAAGGGGTCTTAGCAGGCAAACGAACAGACGGACAATAAAGGGATTCTACAAGGATTTCATTTTTCCTTGTAAGGTACGGAGCCTCAAAAATTAAGAAAATGAAATTTACGAAAATTTTATTTTCTTAATAAAAAGACATTGCCAAAATACATAGGAAATCATAACGCCGAAACGCTCTGCGGAATTAATTTGAACTTTAATTTCTACTTATCATCAAGAAAGCTTTCTAGCTAAAACTAAAAATGAGTGTTTTTTTTAATGCGTGATATACGCGACCCTTTTTGATCACATTGAACTAATTATAAACAACCAAAATACTATTATTAAAATGTAATGCTATTCTCAACGGTAAATGTGAGTTCGCCGCCAACTTAGCATAGTACAGGTCCATGAATGAACAGTCGTGACTCTAGGAGATGCGATCAGCGGGTTTGTTTGTTGACTAGCCTGTGTTTATTTGTGTTATTAATAGAGGCAACATGAATGGGAACAAAATATAATATTATAAACACTATATATATGATTAGTTGAATAAGACCTTAATTTTTGGTAAAAAGAAGAAATCATTGCAAGATTAAATTACGCCTCGGATGGGAATCTAACCCGCGTCTTGATGCCTTAACTACTGGGCCACCGAGCTCTTGTAAAGTTATAAAATAAAAACGTTGATTTATAATAAAAATATTTGGTTTCAATCTAATATGTTTGAGATTAGGTTTGTATATATCAAGTTAATGCAACATCTTAAACAATATATTTCTTAGTCTTTGTCTCCTGTTCGGTTCAGATCTGATTTGAGAGTCCTTAGGTTGGTTTTACATGTTTAGTCTTCTGTGTGTTCACATTTATCTAGGCTAATCATTCTTAAAAAAATAGCCTCCGACATATTCTCAGACTTAACAAATATACACAAAAAATAATAATAATCGGTGAAGCCGTTTCGGAGGAGTTCGATTACAAACGTGATAACATCATTGTGTACTTATTTCGCATGGTAACAAAACGTAGTAAAGCCTATAGTGGGGTCAAATCACCCAATATTACCTAGTTTAGAACATATGACAAAAGGCTGTTAAAGATCCTAGATTTCTTTCTAAACCTTTGCAGCAGAGGCATCCAAGTTTTAATCAACGACAAATAGTTGAATATCCGCCGACGGTATTGTTCGCGGGAGTTCGTCACTGTTTAATTAATAAGCGGTAGCGAGAAAATGAGAACAAATTTGTGTCATAAATAAATTGTATCAAGGGGTTAAAAAACGTAGAAAACCTTAATTCCGCTTGTTGGTCCCTTAATCAGATTCTTTAACGTCGACTCTTGTGATATTAACAGGAAGAAAGGGAGCAGCGATACGTATATTGTAAATATGTCACCTCTATGTTTCAATCGGGCTATGAGAGTGAATGAAAACTATTATTTATAAAATTATAAGCATCTGTTGCCGTTCAAAAACTACTAAATAAGATAAAAGAACTAATGGCTAAGAACAGGCTAAGAAGACTGTTGTTTATTGCTCGCGTAATCTCATGCTGCAGAAAGACAATATATACGGGTAATATATGATACACATAATTATGTTAGGAGCTCGGTGGTGCATTGGCGCATGCGCAAACGATTGCTAAGGTTCAGAAACGTAGGCTGTGATCAGCACTGTGATGGGTGACAAAATAAGTCCTTCATGTTTCGGAAGGCACGTTAAACAGTGAGTCCTCCGCCTTATCTCGCCCCGGTCGGATGGGCTTATCTTCCCATCGGACTATGCGAGTGAAGGAACAGAGAGTACACTTGCGTTTGCGCAGTTACTTGTACACTATAATATCTCCCACTCAGATGGCAAGTCTCTCTTGAGTTTGGCCGCCGTGACCGAATATCGGTTAGGAGGATAATATTTAAATAATTATGTCCATGCATGAAGAGCTGCTAACGTCATCAAGTGTGCATTAGATTACTACATGTACTTAAAGAACCAAGGTGACTTCATCAAGCAATCAGCAAACTCGTTACATTTGTCAAATCACTGACAACTGTCGGGGTAAACGTGTCCTCTAGTAGAGGTCGCTTTCAGGCAAACGTAATGTATGTCCTGTAACTTGGTGGGACGTCTGCGCAAAAGAGCTGGCAGTAAAGATACGCAAAGCTGGAGACGGATCTAAGTGAGATCAGCGGTGGATTATAAAAGACTGAATTACCTAATTTTAGTTTGAATCCCCCAAAAAAGTTACGTACATTTTGTAAAAAATAAAATAAAGACGTTTGGTGTAGCTAGACACGCTAAAAATCATATTTCCTGTTTATATATAACTATAACTAAAAGCATAGTCATCTTAGTAAGATCTCAGTGCTTGACTTGCTGTTGTTATCTTTAAACTCTTGTATACAATTACATGTCTGGTTTGATTGATCGCTTCATCTTACCATCTAGTGAGATAAATGCCAGAGATTACTAGCTGTTACTAAAAATAAAAACATAATTTACTACTTCTAAGAAGATTCATCATCATCATCATTTCAGCCAAGAGACGCCCACTGCTGGACATAGGCCTCCCCCAGGGATCTCCAAACCGATCGGTCCTGCGCCTCCCGCATCCAGCGGCTTCCCGCGACCTTCACCAGATCGTCGGTCCACCTTGTGGGGGGCCTACCAACGCTGCGTCTCCCGGTACGCGGCCGCCACTCAAGGACCTTTCCGCCCCAACGGCCGTCAGTCCTGCGAGCTATGTGTCCTGCCCACTGCCACTTAAGGTTTGCAATTCTTTGGGATATGTCGGCGACTCTAGTTCTTCTACGGATCTCTTCATTTCTGATGCGATCGCGTAGAGAAACCCCGAGCATAGCCCTCTCCATTGCCCTTTGAGTGACATTGAGCCTTCTGATGAGACTCATTGTAAACGGCCACGTCTCAGTTCCGTACGTCATCACTGGCAACACGCACGAATTGAAGACTTTCGTCTTAAGACACTGCGGTAGATTGGCCGAGAATATGCTGCGTAGCTTCCCGAACGCTGCCCAGCCGAGTTGGATTCGTCGATTTACCTCTTTCTGGAAGTTGGACTTACCGAGCTGGACTATTTGTCCCAGGTAAACATATTCGTCAACAAATTCCAGTGTAGAGCCGCCAACCTTCACAGGAGTGGGTACTACATGGGAATTCACCATAATTTTGGTCTTGTCCATGTTCATTTTAAGACCCACTTGTTGGGAAACTCTACAGAGGTCTTCGAGCATTGTGCCTAGATCTTCCACGGTCTCAGCCATGACCACGATATCATCGGCAAAACGAAGGTGAGTCATGTACTCGCCGTTTATGTTGATGCCGAGTCCTCTCCAGTCCAAAAGCTTAAATACATCCTCCAGCGCAGCTGTGAACAGCTTCGGCGATATAACGTCACCTTGTCTCACACCTCGCTGAAGTCGTATTGGTTTCGAGTTCTGGTCCTGAAGGCGGACTGACATAGTGGCGTTTCCGTACAATGACTTCAACACTTGGATGTACCGGTAGTCTATTTGGCACCTCTGGAGTGACCTAAGCACGGCCCAGGTCTCGACAGAATCGAAGGCTTTCTCATAGTCCACAAACGCCAAGCATAGTGGCAGATTATACTCCTCGGTCTTCTGTATAACCTGCCGCAGCGTATGAATGTGGTCTATGGTACTATAGCCTTTACGGAATCCGGCTTGTTCGGGAGGCTGGAAGTCGTCAAACCTGCGCGCGAGACGATTCGTGATGACTCTCGAGAACAGCTTGTATACATGACTCAGGAGTGTGATGGGTCTGTAGTTCTTCAACTGGGCCCTGTCGCCCTTTTTGAAGAAAAGTGCCACCACACCCCCGTGCCATGCTTTAGGCGTAATGCCCTCGAGTATGATGGAGTTAAATAGCCTCTGCAGCGCTTTCCGGACTGGTAGTCCGCCCGCTTTCAAAAACTCAGCTGTAACTCCATCATCACCCGGTGCCTTGTTGTTTTTTAGCTGTTTGAGAGCCACACTAATCTCGTACAGGCTGACGTCCGGGATGTCTTCGGTGTAATGCCGGATCAATTTGGCTCTAGGGTCTGTAGCCTGAATGACAGGTGCCTGCGATGTTGTGTAAAGCTGTCCATAAAAGCGTTCAATCTCAGCCATAAGTTCAGGTCGAGACGTGACGACTCTGCCGTCCTCTGTCTTCAACTTCGTCAGCAGACTCTGACCGAGTGACAGATCTCTTGCGAACACTTTGGAGCCCTTGTTCCGCTCGATGGCTTCCTTAATACGTTCTGTATTAAATCGGCGTATGTCGCGAGTCAGAGACTTCGAGATCTGTTTGTTGAGTCGCCGACGAGCATCTTCAGAGGACTGCAGACCCATCCCACGTCTTTCTTCAATCAGCTTAATTGTCGGCTCTGAGATCTTGCTCCTTTGCTTGGTACGGCTGGGTTTGAAAAACTTCGAACCCACCGTAAGGACAGTTTCCACAAACCTGTCATTATATGTGTCCACATCCGTGCAATCCTCCAGGCAAGCGAACCGATTCTGTAATTCGAGTTGAAAGCGCTCGGGGTTTTGGATCTGAATGGCTCCAGGACGGAGCGTTGACTTCATCAGTCGATACCTCTCAGCTTTTACATTAAGATTCAATGCGCCTCTCACCATTCGGTGATCGCTTCCCGTGTTGAACGTATTGATCACTGAGACGTCATTGAATAAGCGAGTCTTAGTCGACATGATGAAGTCAATCTCATTTTTTGTCACTAGAAAGAAGATTAATTGTACTAAAATGAAGGCTTTTTGTGGTTGCCAGTGTTGCCACAAGAGGTCGGGAGCGTTTTGTAGAAGCAATAGCATAAATTCACGATTTTGATGTTTTGCCGTAATCTCAACGCGTTGTTAGCGTTTTTTTTGACACACTGATTGTTTTCGGTCTTTTAGCGTAGCAGACAAACATAACTAAAATTTCATTTTTAACAGTACAATAAGTTTCTGACTTGAACCACACTTCGAATAAAACGAGACTGCGTGAGCGCAATGAATGGAACATCGCCCATTCACCGGGAATCGAACCTGATAGCATCCTTACCGGGAGCTTGTACAGGCTGGAAGCATGCAAGGGAAATATTTATCTTCACGATTCACCTCTAAGGGATAAATCGTACGAATATCTTGATTAAGTGAACCTTTGACTTTAAACTTTACGTCAACCATTATAGCAGTGAAATTGTTTTTCATTTGTTATTATTATGTACCCGACATTAAATTTAGACTTGTTTTATTTACGACAGGAAAGCCCTTGGCCTTCATCTCACCTGATAGAAAGTGACGATAAGGCCATGGGTGGAAGCGAGCTTCACCTGGACAGCTGGACTCCTCAACGACTGATGAACTGGCTATCTTACGTCTATACTTGTCGGAACACAGTAATGCTATTAATATATTATCACTATGACAACAAACTAAGGTTTTACAACCAACAACTGATGAAATGGCTACCTTACGTCTATACTTATAAGGTATGATATGTTACCAAAAAATAATGAAAAACCAGTGATCGAATTGAACTTGCGCAACGATGGTTCTGTTCAAACTTATCTTAGTATATACATAAGTTCCATATTTTCGGTTTTCAGATTTTTCGTTAATATATTTTGTTATACAACTAAGTTGACAAACAAGCAAACTGTCCACCTAATGGTAAGTGGTAACAGTCACCTATAATACATTTGTGGTACTTATGAGATTCTCAGCAAATCTGCAGCCCCACAAGAACCACAGCGTATGATGCCAACTTGTGACATAAGATATAAAGGCACGGCACCCGGTAGTTTCACTGCCATATCTTACCCTTCAAACCGGAACACAGTAATGCAAGCATTGCTGCTTTGTGACAGAAATAGGTAAGACGGAGGTACCCAAGCAGATGACCCGGATACAGAGTTTAATTATAAGAGTTTGTATGTTGCCATTTTATGATTAAAGGTCAACAGGAAGTATCTTATCGTCCCTTTAGGTTTTAATTCTCTTGTGAAATCGCAAAATTTGCGAAAAACTACACAAAATATGTATATAGCCTATCACACAGAGCCCGTTGATCCGAACATTTAATTTAGGCTTTAGTTTGATACCTCAACACATCAAGGACAGACAGACCGACAACTGGCGATGTAGAGGCAACTAACACCCTAGCGCCTCTACAACTTCGTCGTGACATCGCCTCTCTTAGCGCCTTTTACCGAATGTTCCATGGGGATACTCTGGGGAGCTCTTAAACCTTATCCCTCCCTCTCCATTCCTTAACAGAAACACGCGTAAGGACCTTCGAAGTCATCCTTACACTGTATCTTCCTTTTCACACCGTACCAAGAAATTCCAAGATTCCTTCTTCTGTCGTTCATCCCACACTTGGAATTCTCTCCATCCCACAACATGGATTCCTTCAAAAGAGGCGTGAAAATGTATCTTTTAGGCCGGCAAGGGGCGGGCAGGTAGGATAGTGGATGTCGTCCCTCCTCTACCTGTCAACTCATTTGGGCCTCTTTCACCGCTTAGCATCAGGCGGGAGGAGGTCATTTGCCTCCATAAAAAATAAGTGATCCTATGGGGTTCCGTATTTTCCTTTTAAAGTACGCAATCCTTAAGGGGCCACAGTAACTTCTACTAACGCCGCCATTCGTTTTTAATTAATTATGATAAATTAAAGACGTTTCTATAAAAAATAGATCAGTCAATTACTCAATACAGATATTTCAGATATTTTGAGCTATTCAGGCATAGATTAGTATCAGATCAGGCATAGTATAGGAATAACTATAATCTGAATTATTTCCAAAAGTGGCCACTTTTAGCAATAATTTGGATTATGATTATTCCTATACATTTTATTTATGCCGGAATACCTCAAAAATATGAAATATCTGTATTGAGTAGTTGAGTGATCTATTTTTTGTAGAAACGTTTTTAAATTATCATAATTAATAAAAAACGAATGGCGGCACTAGTAGCAGGTACTGTGCCCTCTTAAAATCGAATGAATACAAAGTAAGTGCCAATGAGGAGCGCAGATCCCACGATAGTAACGGTGAGGTCACACTAATCAGTGCTGATAAAGCGATGTTATCTCCGGTGCCGACTTATCGCACGCTATTAGGCCCGTCGGGGTCTGTTACCGCCTGCCTTCGTTTTTGTTAACAGAGCTCAAAATATGGCAGGGAAGAGGATTTTGTTTTTACCTACTAGCTACATCATCTGGGCATTTAACTACGTATCACCAATCCTAATTTTTATCGGTTCACTAATTTTTTACCGACTTCGAAAAAGGAGGAGGTTCTATGTTCGACTGTATCTATTTCCTATTTTTATGTATCTTCACCGATTACTCCGCTATTTGTGGGCCGATTTGCAAAATTCTTTTTGTATTCGAAAGAGTACACTCTCGAAGTGGTCTCATTGTCACCAGGTTATGATTTGATGATAGAATCCCAGGCAAATGGAGGGAAACCCTTAAATTTCAAAGGCATGTCCAACGTTATTCATGTTTTCTCTTAAGATATTCAGGTATTTGCGTCTGGTTGTCATCATGTAATGTTACTGAGCCAATGATGGAGGATTTCTGGTAGATTACAAATGTACATTTATGAAATTCGAAAACGAAAAACACATTGGTACATTGGAAGGCAAGTGCCGAGTTCACATCCACAGCGCCACTGATTCCCCGCCCAAAAAAGCCTGCAAATATGTGCAGAATGGCCCACGGGACAACACCGCGGCGCCCTACGCTCATTTGTACGTAGCTCGCCGAGACAAGATGTGCGCACTGCGACTTGTAGCTCGGGAGAGCTCATTAATTTGAGCCGCTGCCCCGTGTGGCATTGTGAGTGTGGTCTGTTGTTTCCGCGGTACTGATATTAGTATTGTCATGTGTTGCAATATATTGATAGCTTCCCGTGAACTGTATTGATTGAGTTCAATGTCACAGTATCGTGTATGGTGGTGGATTGTCAAAGTGACGCGTCTTTGCTTGTTCGCTGTACTCTCATGGTAGTTTTATAAACATAACTTTATTGTACACACCTACTATATTGCGCTCATTCACCACACAATGATGGTAGCTACATAAAGATATCTTTTTACACAATTACATTTATAATTGATTAATAATGTTACATAAATTGAAATATTAATAATAATAAACATACACTATAGATTATAACAAACTAATATTTATCTATATAAATAAAAGAAAATAAATTAACATAAGTGAAACACATTCAGAATAAGTTCATTAAACGGATAAAATATAGATACCCCGAATATTGTACGGATGTAATCACACCACTAAAACTACGAAGAGAGCATCGCGATCAATTCTTTCTATTCAAAATTATACATAATAACATCGGCAGTTGGAGAAAGATGGTTACGAATACACTTATTGAACTTATGGAGACTAAGAGAAAAAATATCAAATTGTTGATAACACTCATCAATGAATAACATGATCTTACGGAAAAACGGTTCTTGGCATAGTTAATGCGACAGAATGGTGGAGCAAATGTTTTCGTGGATCTCAAACAAAACCTTTTGCATTTAAGACATATTTTACTAGTAAGATAAATCGAATCTACTATATATATATATTATGTATAATTTTGAATAGAAACATATACACGGCAGGATCGAAACATATACACGAACCTCCCGATTAGGTAAGTGCCGAGTCCACAGCGCCACAGACGACAACTAACAAATTTAGCCACTAATACTCATTCCCGTCAATTTTCGAAGCAAATTGATTGCGAAAAATCGTTTGAATTGCAAATCGCAAAAAAGGTGCACCACACTCGGTGGGGTCGGCCGCGACATAAATTATCGACGGGAGCGTGAAGTGTCGCCGTATTAAAACATTCATGAGTTATAACACTTTAGCGCGGACTGTCCCACGATCTGGCGCTTGGTCCGCAGGGGCACGACAACGGACTCAGTAAGGGCGGTTTCGGACTGGTTTCGCTATTGTGAGAGATCTTTAACGGCAGAAAATACTTACACATAAAAAAGCAATTCGAAGAAAATGAATTTAAAAAAATCGAAATTTCATTTGCTGGTGTGGCTTATTTGTAGATATCATTTAGGTTGGAGCTGCAATGTTCGATTAGTAATGACACGAAATCATTATTTTCTTAAGGCAGTGTTAGGGATTCTTATAACATTTCCTAGAACCCTGAGTAAAAAAATGTCCAGAAGCCTTTTAGTTTCAATACTCTGAAGTAACTAAGTAAACTAACTCAACAATCTTAAATTAGAAAGTAATGTACAAAAATGAGAAATTAAGTGTAAAAATAATAAAATAAATAAAAAAAAATTCTATGTAAATAAATTCATTAAAAATTAATTATTGTACTAATAAGATTGATGAAGGAGCGCGTTGATGTCTTTCTGTCTACTAACACAAGCAGAACAACAAAATGCCGTACTCTGTTGCAAAGCTATGTAATTTATTATTTTGCAGCAGACCTTTAGTATTAATAAAAAGCCAACAAGTAAAAACAGTTTTCAATTACAGCCTTTTTTTCCCCCAAAATCTATTTTAGTGAAATACCGCTTACGTGTGCCACTAAAACATTTGCACACGCTTTTATAAGGATATTGTGGGTGGACTCAATGACAGTATCTTTAAATGCTGGTGTTTGAAATATTTTCAACTATTCAGAGAAGCTCATGGTTGTTATTTAAGAGGAAATCGTATTACAGGCCATCCTTCCTGAATAATGGCAATAGTTGCTCTATTTTTTCCAAAACCATCTATAGCCACTATTAGCATGTTCCTGTGTTTTAATTATTTATTAAAATAATTTGAAAGAAAAAGCGTCTTTTGGACCGGCAAGGGGCGGGCAGGTAGGATAGTGGATGTCGTCCCTACTCTACCTGTCAACTCATTTGGGCCGCTTTCACCGCTTAACATCAGGCGGGAGGAAGTCATTTGCCGGGTCATACATAAAAAAAATTTAATGAGGTCTAAACCTTCAAAAACCTAAAAAATTGTCCAGATTTTCTGCTGTATTCAATCATCCAGAAAACAAATTTGACGAGATTTTATGAAAAATACTAAACATAAAAACGCAGCCAAAGTATTTCTTTAATTTCTAATGCAAAAAGTAAATAAATCGGTCTAGTTTTACAGGAGAAAACAGGGGACTACGAAACGTCTATTTGGCGTACTTTTCATTGGTATCTCTGGTCCGAGCTGCAGTTGTCTCCATCGCGCTTAGCTCGTTCGTTCGGATGCACAGCGCGACAGCAATACATTTCACAAATACGTATTAAATTCCCCCCAAACTTTTGTGTTTCCTCTTAACTTGGTGGTAAATAGTGGTAAATGATGTAGCGCCGAAGATGGACGAGCCTCATCAGGATTCCTCTTTCACAGTGGAGGTACCTCCAATAGTCAGAACACAACATTGATGTGAGCTTGTTCTTCAAAGCTAAATCAGGAGTATTTAAAACTAGCAAAAGGTCTGCGCCTCTTGCATGAGCACTCGAACCCAGTACTTTAGGTAAAAATAATGTTTATTGCTAGTTGTGAACGCGTACTACGTTTTGCCAAAACAATACAAGTA
Organism: Schoenobius gigantellus; assembly: GCA_963935595.1. Taxonomy (NCBI): domain Eukaryota; kingdom Metazoa; phylum Arthropoda; class Insecta; order Lepidoptera; family Crambidae; genus Schoenobius; species Schoenobius gigantellus. Next base: position 2,777,263 of record OZ012555.1, on the reverse strand, counting down.
TCGCTAAAAACGGGGGTTGGTGGTAGAGGGATGAAATTTATTGTTATAAGATTTTTTTCTATGCGAAATCATAAAAAATGACCAAAAAATTCTGCAGAGGGCCATCCTTATATCATAGGGGTATAAAGTAGCCTACGACCTATTCTTAGACCAAAAAAAATCATACATTCTAGATTTTTATTGTATAAGTTGTCGGTGTGAAAAGCGCTTTAACTGAACACGAATGTCGCGGTCTTCGCCGATTATTGAATTGGAAATAGGATGACGACACGAAACGGTTATAGAACTGTTGAATGTAAGGGTTGTTATACACGGCTCATATACTGTAAGCACATGGCGGCAGTTTTTTTATTGTAACTAAGTTGGCAAACTAGCAACCTGCCCAGCTGATAGTAAGTGGTAACAGTCAGCTATAATACATGTGGCTCTGTGAAATTCGCAGCAGAACTGCAACCTCCAAAAGAACCACATTGTACGTTGCCAACTTGCGACATCAGATGTAAAGTCACGGTACCCAGTAATTTCACTGCCATATCTTACCCTTCAAAGCGGAACACAGCAATGCAAGCACTTCTGCTTTGCGGCAGACATAGGTAAGACGGAGGTATCCAAGCAGACGACTCTGGTACAGAGTCTCCCTCCTGGTTCAAGATCCATCCAGATTTTAACTATTGCACAACAGTTTGGAGTATTTGCATTATTCAACATTACTATGCTGCTGCATTACGTTGCTGAACTAACTGCTTCCCTCGTCCTACAACGACGGGCTGCTCGAATCATCGGAGGTCCCAATCCAAGGATCTATACCTATAGTCGCTGGGCTCACCGAGGGGATAGATTTACAGACTTTTTGAGGGATGTTTAATTATATGCTGACGTTATTTCATTTAAAGTACTCAGAGTGCGCTTCATTTTTTTTTCTATTTTCAAAAATATTATATTAATACAAATTGTATAAGCCTTATGGTTTATGTTATTGTTTCAAAAATAAAATGAAATAAAAGTCAAGGTACAATGGAAATTATGACTGACCCCGTGTGCAGCCGCCTTATAACCTCCCGACGTTAGAATTCACGAAGCCTTATTAAATGAATATTGTTATTTTCCGAAAAATTGCATAACAAGCGATCGGCAGTGTCGTCGCCGCTTAATTGGCTGGGCTGAAACTATTTCGCGTCTTCGAGGAAATATCACGTCGAAATAGTGCAATAATATGAGCTGTTGTATAATGGTATAATATTTTATGAAATTTACATTGATAGGAGCGTCGGTGGCGCTGTGGACTTGGCGCTTGTCTTTCAATCGGGAGGTCTGGGGTTCGGGGCCGCCATGTACCAATGTGTTTTTCGTTTTTCGAATTTCATTATGTACATTTGTCTGACGCTCCTACAGTGAATGAAAACATCGTGAGGTAACCTGCATACATCTGCGAAGAAATTCAACGGTGTGTGTGAAGTCGACCAATCCGCACTGGGCCAGGGTGGTTGACTAAGGCCTAAACAACCTAACTTGGGGTAGGCTCGAGCCCCTATATCGAGGCATATGAGCTGTGATGACAAAGGCCGAAGATGAAAACAAACTTCACCTGCTCTTCTCAATATCTGAGGTTCTGAGGAACTGATTATTCAATTTTAAATTTTCGGAATCATCATTGAAACTATGGAGACAGACTTAGGTAAGACAATGACAGCTAGTCAGGCGAGAAGACCTGCAACGGTTTGGTAGGAACCGAAAAAAAAACTTCATCTCCAGATTAATACCGGGTAGCCTCAACCACTAGATTACGAAGGCGGTTTTTTTACATACGCCAGGGAAGCTCTTGGCCTTCATCTCACCTGATGGTAAGTGACGATAAAGCCGAAGGTGAAAGCGAGCTTCATCTGGACTGGACTCCTCAATAGCTGAGGAGCTGGCTATCTTACCTCTAATTATCGGAACACAACAATGCTATTAACATTGTTATTATGGCGACAAACTTAGGAAGGACGGTGATAGCTAGCCGGGCGGGCTCAGAAGCCCTACCACCTACCAAATCGAGCAGAAAAATGACAAGCATTTTATTATTGAATGAATGAATGAATAATTTTATTGTTCCAAAATACATTTTATAAGAACTTTGCTTAAACTGATTCTTATTAACAAAAGGCTGCCTTATTACCATAAGAGACTGGTAGACTTGAAGTACTGGTAAACATTGCCTCATCTCCACCAGCCTCTCTACTACTTACTCGTAAGAGTAGATGAAAGTTAAACCTAGAACTTAAACAGTGAAATTTTTGAGCTGATTTATTAATAAAATACCATATTTATTACTCATCTTATATTGTTACATTCACATCACATGACTTCACTTTGTACTAATAGTCATCTAATATATAAAATTCTCGTGTCATCGAACTCCTCCGAAACGGCTTGACCGATTTTTTTTGTGTATATTCGGTAGGTCGTAGAATAGCCCGTAAGCTTTTTTATACCTCTAAGTGATAATTAAGTTTAGGACATGGCATGACTCTTAGGTTTTTTTTGACAATTATGATGGCGAAACGTAATCATAACTAAAGCTCAGCTCATTTGAGCGAATTATCTAAAGCTACGTATCTATTTTAAGCTCAAATCTCTACATACAAAGTTCAGCTTAAAAATATACTTAAGCGCTTTGGGTAATAGGTATATGGCGCGTGCATAAAAATTAACAATTAAAAAAGCGACACATTTAACTGTACCATAAAGTCTAGCCGTGCTTATCGCTTGTTACAACCCGATATTATTTTATTACTAAAAACAGCCGACGATTTATACCTTTGAAAATCTTTGCATCTAGCAATTAAAAGTTTTAATAAGTAAAATAATTAATTTTACACCCTAATTAATAATTAACACTCGAGTTAATTTTAGTTTTAATAACTAAAGGCAGATTGCTAGGATCGAAACGCATTAATGTGTTTCCAACAAGAATCGCTATTAATTTAACAGCACGTTTAGTTTAGATACGGCATGTTAATATACTGCACTTTATGCTGTCCCTAGATACACAAATCTGCGAGATAGTGGATCGGTTAGACTAAGGAACGCGTTCGTATTGCTTCACAGATATTATTTTCACTGTGCACTGCAGTGATACGCTGTCGTGGAGATTAGCTAGCAAACACTTGTTTTGATTTACTAAAAATTTGCCGGTATTCGAACTATACATAATAATTATATATTCAATAACATAAATATAATATAATATTATCATGTAAACATTCTTTAGAAGAGCCTGTCTCCCATAACGCAGGGCAGCCTTATTTGGGAGCAGTTCAATACTGCAATGTACCAAACTTATTAAAAAATAAACTTTATTATTATTATTATTACCTTCTTTCTTAAATATACATTTTTTTACAATATAAATATAAAAAATATAAATATTATAAAAAAAACCTACATCTAGCGGGTCCATCGGCAGCGAGATAATGCCCAAACTACCGGTGGTTAGGGCTGCAGGGTGAGGAACCTCCTGACAATTCGTGCCGTGACAAGAATTACCGCCTTCTGTATCAGGCCCTTGATCCATCCCTTATTATTATTATTATTATTATTTAATAACAAGATATGATATATTCTATCTAAGTCACTTAGTCATTAATCAATGTATGAGTGACCTTACGCTAGCACCTTTAAAAGGTCAATGTATTTTCCTATTTGTCTAACCACGAAGGTACATTAACTTATGAAACAAAGGTGACGTTTGGCACGTAGATAGATAATGAGCTAAGAAGGATTTTAAAAACCTCTTCCTTAAAGTGAGCGTTTTAATAGAGATTAATAGTTTCTTTAGATCAATCCATACAAATTTTTCAATAATTTATTTATTTATTTCATTTATTACACTTACATTTCATAATATAGTTTTACAATAGTTTCGCAAAACTTATAAATATTGCCTAGCGACAAATTAAGTTTTGGCTACTTAATTTGTCGCTAAGCAAACTATTAACTCCATCGTTTGTTGTAGAGTCAACTTTTATTTACTACTTGTTGTAGTTACAGATCTTGGAATGTATGCAAGCATAACTTATAACAATAATCTTCTAAATAGATTTTTTTAAATATTTTTAAGCATCAAACAATGCTAGTTATATTCTATATTTAATATTTTTTTTTGTTTTATTCTAATCATTTATATTTCATACATTTTCGAATACTAGATGTATTTCCTGACTGTGAGTCTCGAGCAAAGGTGCTTGATTATCAGAGAAGTTAGCACGAGAAACTGTTTCGATAACAACATTCATGTAAAACGTTGTGCACTAAATTCAATACACCTCACCCTTGCCCCACAAGAAATAAGGATGCTTTTATGCAGCTCCACATTCCTGTAAACGCTAAAATATATTTGCCAAGATTTTCTTCATGGGATAGTTATTTTTATTCTTGTCATTGGCCCTTTATCTTTTATGGGGACTACACGGCTCATTATAGGCAATTAGTTGGGTGATTTTTGCACTTTATAGTATTATTTTTAGTGTTGATATGGAACTGTTAAGATGTGAGTATTTATAATTTCCTTTGGGCGTTATTGAAATGAATGCAGAGGTGTCAAGTTTTAGTTCTTACTAATTGTGGGTTCTTAGGCTGGTATGTTCATGACGTCGTAAATTGTTTGGTCCTTCGAGTTTTCTTTTTCGAATGTGTCTGGATTATTTTTTTTTCTGTACACCCGGAGGGAGACTCAGTGCCAGAATCACCTGCGCTGCTATCACTATCATAATTATTTCTGTCACCAAGCAGCCGTGCCTGCATTGCTGTGTTCAGGTCTAAAGGGTAAGGAAGGCGGGCGGTGAAATTACTAAGTGCTGTGACATTACATCTACGACGTCACAAGTCGGCAAGTGCATTGTGGCTCTTGTAGGGGTTGCAATGCTAATCTAACAGGGACCACATGTACAGCCGGCTTCAAAAGTAGATAAGCATTTTTAGCAGATTTAGTACCATGCCACACCAACTATTCCTTTTATTTAGTATGGTCACACCTATATTGCATTGTTAATAGTTGGTGAGACATTGGTACTAAAATATTTATCTACTTTTGAAGCCGGCTGTACAATAACTTACCAACAGGTGGGTAGCCAGCTTGTTTGCTAACATCATCATCACAGCCCATATACGCCCCACCGAGGGGCTCGAGCCTACCCTAAGTTAGGGTGTTTGGGCCTTAGTCAACCACGCGGGCCAAAGTCTAGATTTGGGCAATTTCCCATCGCGCTGACCTAGTGTGGATTGGTGAAGCGCCTCGTCACAGACTATTAAATCGTGGCCTCGTGTATTGATCAGCCACTGTACAGCAACATGTGAGGTAGGTACTAATCACCTCAAAAAAATTAACTTGCTTTATTTTCTGTATAGGAAGATTTTTACATGGTCAAATCATTACTGGAGTACATAGATAAGAAAATATCAAACTACAAATCATTGTAAGTTATAGTAACATAATGTACAATTTTAATTTGGATTTCCTTAAATTCCAATTACTTCTTGAATAATACAGTGCAAATGCGATGTTGACTTCTTGTTGATTTTCTTGCTGACGCTCAGATTTATTTATGAATGTTAAGGCACGTTTTTGACTAAGTAGAAATTGATATGTGTATGATGACCATAAGTTCCTGTATAGGTGAAAGTTGAGTTTGAGCTGAAAATGTCGATTAATATTCAGATATAACTTTTTTAGAGTAACAGATCAAATATGTGCTAACGGGATCTATCAATACGTCTCCGCTATTTGAGAGAAATTGGTAAGCACTAGCTAATTGCACAATAAAAAAAAATTGGTGCAAATTCCAAGAGGAGTATCAACAATCTACTCAGGCTGCATTTCAGTCATACAGTGTTCGCTGAGCCGTTTCTACTTTTGTGAACTCCAAGAAGACATTAGAGTCTTGACGATGTGAATATTAATATCTTTGAAATAGTCTTAACTTATTAACTAGCAATAACTCGGTCGAAAAAAGATCAAAATTATTGAACAGAGATAAAAAGTTAGATTTAGTAAATTCTGTTTTATATTTAGGTATAACTTTGGAGAATAAGTCGCAACTTCATATTACCAAATTAGTGAAACGGCTCTACAGCATATAATATATAAAATAAACTAGTCTTTAAGTTCTCTTTGTTCAGCAGTACAGTACCTCGGCCATTTTGTACGATCCCAATCACTCACTTACTCTGTTTTTGTAACAACACATTCTCTAATACAAAAGACTATACGACAAATTACTGAACAGCAATCACACGAAATGGCTTCATCCAAACGGTATAACGCTTCCAAACTAACACATAACCACAGACATGAATCTGACTGGACAACATCGATCCCTCCATCTGTGGGAAAACTAAGCGTCTTAATTCTTCGACAAGTGTGACGATAAAAGAGTGCTTAACACGTTAAAGATGCCAATATTTCGGCGTCCTGATTATTATTAAGTCTTTTCAGCTCAATTCGGTACAATTAGGCAGTGATTAAATAAAGCAGTTTGCAAACAGGAGCATCGCACTCGCGGCGTCTGTTCAGATAATAGATTAATGTCTGTGCCCGTAACGGACAATCGGAACGTTCCCAACAATTCGATCTCTTTAATACACGGTAATGATAGCGCAATCATTGTGGAATCAGAGCCGATGGTCGCACATTAAAAACTCATCATCACCTTATTTGTGGTGAGAAATATGAACCGGAAAGAGGTCAGCGGTCATCGTGACTTCCTTTCCAGCTGCGACGCTTCCATTAATATCGTTATTATATATCAATTGCGATGTTTTGGAACGTTGTGTGAAATTTGTTAACGTATCCCACGTTCGTTCCTCCCATCTTCATTATCTATAGTTTTATATATTGTTCCTTCACTCACTTCATATCATCATGAAGAAACAAAACGTTTTTACCGAGTCCACCCGAGCAGCTACGAGCGGAGGCGACGATACATTTTTGGCGCGATCCACGACACTTCGCATCTAGACTTTTCGCGCTTCACATTAACTGACCAACGAATATTAATATTATTTTTGTATTTTAGTCATTAAACCAGCTTTAAATATACAGTCCACTTCTTTATAAATCAACACCCCAACAAATGGTCCTTCTCGAAGAACAAGACTGAAATACGAAGAAATAATCATAAAAATTATTCGTCTTAAGTATTGGCAGTAACCGCGAAAAGGAAAAAATCATACACACAGAGATAACAAGGAGTGGTAATTATTGGAAACATCGGCGTACTCAACATCGAATGTTGCATAAAAATTGAAGAAGTTATTTGTATCATCAAAATTACGAAGATTCCAAAATAAATTCAAGAGTGTCAACGGTCATTGGAAGATAACGGACAGACATTTTGAAAAGTAACTTCAAATAACTGCATAAGGAAATTGATCTGAGTGAGTTCGTTCCAATAATTTCTTCTTATCTCCTCTTATATTTTCTCGTGTGCAATTTTCGTAAATTACATTTTTTTTTATCTTAAAACATATTTTCGTAAATACTTACTTTCCTACATTTTCTTTAATGCGTTGCATTATTATTTAACATAAGTATTCTTCAAATTCATTTAAGTGCATAATAATTCATTTTCGAAACGAAAAAATAAAAACGATACTGTCTTATATTTCATACATTCCATTTTTTAACAATCTACCTCCGGTTTTCATTGCGCTCGCATTTAAACGTCAAACGGCCAATCGATAGCTTCAGTTTAATTTGCTTAAGTTATTACTTATTAATTCGTGTCTTATATTGTTTTTGCAATATATTTTGCGTTTATAACAACGAAATATAATAAATATTAAAGTGTAAAACAAATAGTGGTTGATTAAAGTATGAAGTGTAAGTACATATCTTGTGTTCGTTAAGTTTTATTCTAATCTTGTTTATTATTCTGTTACGGTACAAAAAAGTGTCATCGTTTAAAATGGATAAGCTAATTAAGCAGCGTGCGAGTTTAAAGGCTAAATTAACTCAATTTAATAATTGTGTATCGTTACTTTACAAGTGTGAGAAACTGAGTGATCTTCAATTGAGTGACTTAAAAATTCGCATTAGTAAAATGGAGATTTTATATTCCAACTTCGATGTTTTACAGACGGAAATTGAGGTTCAGGCGGAAATTCCTGACGAAGCATTTGCCGAACGGGAGCATTTCGAAACGCAATACTATTCAATTTTATCAAAGGCCAATATAATAGTAAAGCGTAGTGAAAATGTCAATCAACCGGTAAGTTCTGATTCTTCATATAACCTAGAAGCAAGCAATGCAAAACATAACATTATAAAATTACCTCAAATTTCTTTGCCACATTTTAACGGTGATTATCAGTTTTGGTTGGAATTCCGAGATACATTTAAATCACTTATTCACGATAATAGTGACTTGGATAACATAAACAAGTTTCACTATTTGCGTGCTTCATTACATGGCAGCGCAGCACTTGTAATAAAAAGTATTGAGTTTACATCTAATAATTATTACATAGCATGGGACCTACTTTGTGACAGATTTAATAATTCAAGGCTCTTGATTAGCAATCACATACAAGCCTTGTTTAACATTGAGTGTATTAAAACTGAATCTTGCAAAGAAATAAGGCATATTGTAGACGTTACAAATAAAAACTTAAGGTCATTAAAAATATTAGGGCAACCTACACAGTACTGGGATTCTATAGTTATATATTTAATTTCTACAAAATTAGATTCACAAACAAAACGTCACTGGGAAGAACACAAAAGTACACTAACTGATTATCCTACGTTGGAGCAATTTTTGTTGTTTTTAAATAATAGGGGAGATCTTTTAGAAACATTAGAAGACAATAAAACAATAAAAAAGGTCGACTTTCAGAAAAATAAATCATTTATTGTTTCAACAAAAGATCCTTCGTCATATAAAAAAGTTAACAGGGAATGTCCATTGTGTAATCAAAATCATTATATTTTTAATTGTGAATCATTCGAGGCTTTACCAGTACAAACACGAATTGACAAAGCTAAAGAATATAATCTTTGCATAAACTGCTTGCGCCCTGGCCATACAGCATATAGGTGTAAGCTATCTCATTGTAAATTTTGTAACCATAAGCACAATAGTCGACTTCATCTTTCACAAGCGGAGCAGTTGCCTAGCAACAGCGTAGCCCTTTCAACTGACGCAATTCCGTTACAGCCTTCTACCTCTTCGCAAATTTTACTTTCCACAGCAATGGTGAAGGTGCTTGATTGCGACGGTAACCGGCATGATGCTCGGCTGTTGCTGGATAACGGTAGTACCTCCAACTTCATAACCGAGAGCTTGTGTGGTAAGCTGCGATTGCCGCGAGCCGCCACTGGTTCCACTATTACAGGTATCAATAATCTTACTTCTCGTAGTACACAATCTTGCTCACTCGTTGTTGAGTCTTACAAAGGTGACTATAGAGTAGATTTACAATGCTTAATATTACCTCAAATTACTAATTACTTACCAGCATCATTTATAAATATAAAACATATACCTATACCCTCCGGTTTGCGCCTTGCCGATCCATCTTTTAACATACCTTCGGCGGTAGACCTCTTGGTGGGTGCTGAAATCTTCTGGAACATTCTTAGTTTAAATAAAATAGATTTAGGTAAGCATCAGCCTAAGTTGTACGAAACAAAACTTGGTTGGCTTATATCTGGGTGTATATCACAACCTAAACCGACCATTTTTTGTCATTTATCTTTAAGTGATACTTTACCCCACTGTCTTGATAAGTTCTGGGAGTTAGACTCCATTCCTATTAAAAATACACTTACTCAAGAGCAACGTGCATGTGAGGATAAGTTTGATCTCACCACGTCTCGTAATAAAGAAGGTCGTTACATAGTAACCATGCCCCTTAAACAGTCTCCAGACATATTGGGTGACTCTTATCAAAAGGCTAAGGTTCGATTCTTATCATTAGAGCGAAAATTTAATCGTGACCTTCAATATAAAGAAAATTACGTTAACTTCTTAAAGGAATATTTAGAATTAGGGCACATGTCTGAGTCTACATTTGAAAAAAATGACTATTACTTACCGCATCACGGTGTAATAAGAGAACAGAGTACCACTACCAAACTTCGAGTAGTGTTCGATGCTTCCGCTACTACAACTACAGGTTATTCGTTGAACGACATACAAATGGTGGGGCCTACAGTTCAACAGAATTTGTTTTCAATTTTACTTAGATTCCGTCAACATAAGTACGTTGTATCAGCTGACATAGAAAAAATGTACCGAGCTATTGAAATTCATCCGAGCCAACGTCACTTACAAAAAATTCTGTTTCGTGCTGACTCCTCTCAAACATTAAAATGTTATACCTTAAATACCATTACCTATGGGACAGCTTCAGCTCCATATTTAGCTACGAAATGTCTGGTTCGTCTCGCTGATCATGCATCATCTGAAGATGCTAAGCGAGCGATCCGAGAAGATTTTTATGTGGATGACTTTTTAAGCGGTCTCGATAGTGTAGAAAGTACTGTAGCATTATGTCAGGAAGTAAAATCAGTTTTAGCATCAGCACAATTTAACCTACGAAAATTTCATAGCAATAGCAGTGCAATTCTTCACTCTGAGTCAGACGCTTTGAACACAATAGATCTTAATAATTATGACCCAAATATTTCTTCAAAAACACTAGGTGTCAAATGGGATACTAGAAGTGATACACTACAGTTTTCCATACATATAGAATTATCGGAAAAAATAACTAAGCGAAACATTCTTAGTATCATTGCTCAAGTTTTTGATCCTCTTGGTCTTGTTGGTCCATGTATAGTCGTAGCCAAAATTCTCTTACAAAAACTTTGGTCACTAAAATGCTCATGGGACGAAGAGGTACCTGAAAACATAAAATATAAATGGTTAGAGTTTGCTCAAACCTTACCTTATCTCAATAAAATAAAAATACCTCGATGGGTCTTATCGGACTCAATCGTCTTTGTAGAAATTCATACATTCACAGATGCCTCAGAGAGCGCATACGGAGCGTGTGTATATGTACGGACAGTAACAAACACAGGTAACATCTCTGTACATCTTTTAACTTCTAAAAATAAAGTAGCACCTATCAACCATACTAGCATGCCACGTCTCGAACTGTGTGGGGCCTTCCTTGGAGCGAGATTGTGTACTAAAGTAAGAAATTCATTAAAACTAATTTTCGCCCAAACATATTTTTGGTGCGATTCAACTATCGTCTTATGTTGGCTTGCGTCTTCAGCTGTGCAACTTAAACCGTTTGTGCGGAATAGAGTAAGCACGATACAAGAGCTGACAGCTGGTAGTACGTGGAACTATGTGCCTTCTCGCGACAATCCCGCTGACTTAGTTTCGCGTGGGCTGAGGGCCGATACAATCGGCGACTCTACTTTGTGGTGGAGAGGACCTATTTTTTTGTCTCAAGACAAAGAAACTTGGCCAAAAATGCCAAATGACTTAAATAACATAAAAATTCCTGATACAATTTGTTCATATTTTAATTCAAATCAAGTCGAAAACTTAATTACAAAACTATTACATAAATATTCTTCATTTACATATTTACAAAATGTGGTAAGCTATATTCTTAGATTTATACATAATATACGTAACAAGACAAATAGAAATATTGACCACTTAACTCCTACAGAAATTCAATTATCTAAATTAATAATTTTAAAATACGCACAAATGGAAATGTTTCCTGATGAATATAACTTAATAAAATCAGGTAAATTGCCTAAGAAACATAATTTTAAATCTCTTTCTCCATTTATGGATTCAGACGGTCTTATTCGTGTTGGCGGAAGACTGCTGAATTCTGACTGTAATTATGACGTTAAACATCCGATACTTTTAGATAGCAAACATCACATAACTAAGCTTATTTTCGAAGATCAACATAAAAAACTGTTACACGCTGGGCCGCAACTTTTATTAACGCACATACGTCAAACATACTGGCCATTAGGTGGTAGAAATCTGTCTAAAAGAGTGTACCATGCATGCTTAAAGTGTTTTAGATGTAAGCCAATATCTGTACAACCTGTCATGGGACAGCTGCCATCATGTCGTACTCAAATAGAGTTTCCATTTTTAAATTGCGCCGTTGACTATGCCGGTCCACTACTGATATCGGACCGACGAGGTAGAGGCAGTAAACTGGTCAAAGTTTATGTGTGCATATTTGTTTGCTTCTCGGTAAAGGCCGTGCATATAGAACTTGTCTCTGACCTAACTAAAGAGGCGTTCATGGCTGCCCTTAACAGTTTCATGGCCAGACGAGGGAAACCAAGTAGCATATACTCTGATAACGGCACATGCTTCGTTGGTAGTTGTAATGAAATATACAAATTTTTGCGAGATTCCAATATTACTGCAGACTTAGCACAACAAGGAATCGAGTTTAAATTCGCACCTCCTTATAGCCCCCATTTTAACGGTCTTACTGAAGCTATGGTAGGTTTGTTTAAGCGATTTATGCGACGCAATTTATCCATTTCACATCTTACTTTCTGTGAACTTAGTAACGCATTGCATATTATAGAAGCAGTTATAAATTCTCGCCCACTTACCGAATTAAGTTCGTCTCCAGTTGACTTTACACCGCTTACCCCAGCGCATTTTCTTATTGGTCGACCACTCTTATCTACTCCTGAGCCTAGAGTTACTAATGAAAACATTACAAGATTGGATCGTTATCAAAGAGTTCAAGCTACAAGACAGCACTTCTGGAACCGCTTCAGAAAAGAATACATCACTTACCTGCAGCAGAAAACTCGGTGGCATCATTCGAAGAGTGACCTAAAGGAGAACATGTTGGTGATAATAAAAGACAAGTCTCTTCCTCCGCTACTTTGGTTATTAGGACGAGTCACAAAGGTTTTTCCCGGACAAGACGGTGTTTCACGGGTTGCAGAAATCATGACTCGAAGAGGAATTATTCGTAGAGGTTTCAACAACATCTGCCCCTTACCCATCTCTTGAATTACTTCAACAGGGGGGAGCATGTTCCTTCACTCACTTCATATCATCATGAAGAAACAAAACGTTTTTACCGAGTCCACCCGAGCAGCTACGAGCGGAGGCGACGATACATTTTTGGCGCGATCCACGACACTTCGCATCTAGACTTTTCGCGCTTCACATTAACTGACCAACGAATATTAATATTATTTTTGTATTTTAGTCATTAAACCAGCTTTAAATATACAGTCCACTTCTTTATAAATCAACACCCCAACATATATGTATAATTTTATTATATCACTGTTCAGCTCCATAGCAATTAAATAGTTGACAACATTCTATGCAATAAACAGATTTATTTCTTTACCTATATAAAATGGTCCTTGCTTTTTTTTAACGTCGCCCACACTAGCATTTTCTCCTGTGTCGTGGTGGTCCATCCTTTTTTTTAACGTCGCCCTAGGATTTTCTCCTGTGTCATGGGTGCAGTTACAAACATAGAATATCACGCACATACGCCCAGACCGCAACAAATTACTGTAGGCCATACAAAATATTTGTCCCGTACGGGAACTGCCCTTCAAATCATAATACAGCGATGCATGTACCCATTTGGCGGCAGAAATACCTCGGTACTCTAATACTAGTCTCCCACACTGGTACTCTGGTATTGAGTCTCCTTCCTATTCTGGGTACATTTCCTAAAATGCATAAGATACGTAATTATTCCATAAACATAAAAAAAACTTTACCAAAAACGATGCAAGTGAAACTTTTTTTTGGATCGTAGGAAGTTAACTGAAAATTTTGGGAAAAATATTCGATTAAAAATCTGGTATAAGTATAAAAATCGTTTTTTAATCTTAATATAAACCTTATCTTTTGAAAAGAAAATTATAAATTAAACACTAATTAATAAAATAAATAAAAAATGAAATAAACAAAAAAGCAATAAAAAAACAAAATAATAAAAAACAAATTTATGAAAAAAACCGCTCTGCACCAGGATCGAACAACTGCTACACAGATTAAATAGACCCTATATGAAGTAGTGAAATTAAAGATCTCATGTTTTAGTATAATGCGACATGCGATAGATGGGCGAAAAAAAGTTAAGGAGATGTGAAAAAAGTTACACTATAAAGAAAATGCCAAAATAAAAATTGTCAAAGTTATTGTGGATATGACCTAATTAAATTATAAATTCATCAGTGACACTAGACGCATACTCGAAAAAAAATTCAAAACGCATTATAGAATATCTAAACTGAATCTTAGAACACAGTAGTTAAAGCACTACAAGTACCCTAAGACGCTGCAATGACATCGAAAACCTGCATAAGCTGAATTGTGAATAGTAAAATGCACGTGAGACCGCCAGTCGAGGACGGCTGAGTTAGATCTTTATCCCGGTTCACGGCTTAAGCGCAAAATCTTTAAGAAGACATGCTATTTTTTGTGTGATCCCAGCTGCACTCTCATACCATATTATTATAATTCAAGCATTTTATATTTGTGACTACATTTTCTTTAATAATGATCAATAAATTATAAAATGGATATTATGTCGATACAAGAAATAAATCTCACCGCGGGCAGGAGTCGAACCTGCATCTTCAGTATGCCTTGTTGATGCCATGACCACTAGGCCAAGAAGGACTCCCGAACAAAATTTCAACGGATCTCTTTCTTATTTGTCAAGAAAAAGTAGACTTTACTCACTGGGAATAGATATGTTTTTACGCGCATATAAGAATTCAAATTCAAATTCAAATTCAATATCTTTTATTCAAATTCGATTGTTACAATCTCTTTTGAACGTCAAAGCAGCTACGCCATTGGTTCACAAGTCTACGGCGGGAGACCTTGTACTGGAAAGAACCAGCAAGAAAACCAGCAAGGGCTATTTTTTTCTCCCTGTATTGTTACAGAGTCGTCAATTGGAAGCTGACCTCACAGCAGAAGTTTGAGCTCAACTTCCATTACAAGATTAGATGTGTCAGTTCTCTTCTTACTACTTATTACCAAAAATAATTTTTGTTTAAACAAATGTTTATACATAACAAGACGATTCATTATCTGAAAAATTAACACCAGGCATTGGCATCATTCAAATAATCGTTGACTTTATAATATCCTTTACTCATAAGAGTCTTTTTTACATGCGCTTTAAACTTATGAAAAGGCAAGTCGGTAAGACTTTGTGGAAGCTTATTATAAAAGGTTATACATTTCCCCATAAACGAGCCTCTAGTTTTTTGAAGCCTGAATGTTGGAACGGCAAGTTTATTTTTGTATCTTGTGTTTAGATGATGAATTTGGAAATTGGTTTCAAATGTATTATAATTCTTATAGACATAAATCAAATTTTCATAAATGTACTGTCCTGCTAAAGTCAATATATTAATTTCTCTAAATAAGTCCCTTAAAGAATCTCTTGCTCGTAAATTATAAATAGCGCGAACCGCTCTTTTTTGAAGTACAAAAATACTTTCAATACTAGCAGCCGATCCCCACAGTAGTATTCCATATGACATGACACTATGAAAATAACTAAAGTAAATCAATCTTGCCGTTTCAACATCAGTAAGTTGTCTTATTTTTTTAACTGCATATGCTGCAGAACTAAGTTTGTTAGCCAAGGACTCAATATGTGGATCCCACTGCAATCTAGAATCTAGTGTTATACCCAAAAATTTAGTAAAGTCGATGAATTCAACAATTTCATTATTCATTTCCACTATGGTATCCACTTTTCTTACATTTGGCAATGAGAATTTAATACATTTAGTTTTACGTGAATTTAAAGATAAATTATTTATAGTGAACCAATGCAATACTTTAGAGAGAGTACTATTTACAACGTCAGTATTGCCATTTCCTCTGTCAACCTTAAATATTAAAGAAGTATCATCTGCAAATAGTACTGTATCGCACAGATTCTTAGTGAAGTGTGGGAGGTCATTAATATAAATTAAGAAAAGCAAGGGTCCCAATATCGATCCTTGTGGCACGCCCATAACTATCGGTGCACCAACAGACTCAGTTTTGTTAATAACAATTTTCTGAACCCTATTGGATAAATAAGACTCAATAAGTCTCATTGCTTCTTCAGAGACACCATAATGTTTGAGTTTATTTAAAAGAGTTTGGTGACCAACGCAATCAAAAGCTTTTGATAGGTCACAAAATATACCAATTACATCTTGTTTACACTCCCAAGCAGCAAAAATGTGTTTCAGAAGTGCAACACCGGCATCAGTAGTGCAACGACCTTTGGTAAAACCAAATTGGTTCATATGTAAAATGTTGTTACTTGAGAAATGATCAGTTAACTGATTAGATATAATTTTTTCAAATATTTTACTAAGAGCTGGTAGAATCGAAATTGGTCGATAATTTGAAGGGTCATTTTTATTCCCAGACTTAAATAGAGGTATCAACTTGCTATTTTTCATGAGGTCGGGCAAGACACCTTCATCGACACATTTATTGAATATCAACGCAAGTTGCGGCGCAAGTTCTTTAATTACAGATTTAATTATATGGGTCGAAATACCCCAAAGATCTTCAGTTTTTTTGGTACTGATCATACGAAATGTTTTCAAAACAGTGTTAGCATCAATGTGACAAAAGTTGAACACCTTGTTGCACCTCTCCACACTCCGTCCCAAAAGAGCTACAGCCTCATTGGGACATGAGTTGAGACTACTTGTAGTTTCTATGGGTATATGAGAGAAGAAGTCTTCAAATGCTTTAGCAACCGCATTGTCTGATTTAATAGTTTGGTTATTGATTTCTAAAGAGAAAGAATTCCTGGTTAATGATATTCCAGGTGGTTTTTATTTTATTTTTAGATGAACAGATTTTGTTACTTATGTACATAGCTTTTGCGCACATGCACACTTTCTTGAATGTTTTAGAGTAATTTCTGACATAATTTATGAAAGCGGGGTCATTGGATGTTCCTTTTAAAGCATATAGTTCATATAGTTTTCTGCGACTTTTATATATACCAGGCGTAGCCCAATCACAAAATTTCTTTCTCCCATTTTTGATTTTAATTACCTTTTCTTTGAATATATCATTGCACTCATTTTTAACTACATGAAATAAGTTATTATACAAATTACTGGCGTTAGTCCCCTCGATCGGTAAATTTGCAGTTTGACTAATAACATTTCTTGTAAATTTCTCTAGACCACGTTTTGTTATAGGTCTACAAGTAGTCTCACGTATAGAACAAACATGATGGTGCTCAAACGAGGCTAATTGTCCGCTATGGTCAGAGTTAATACAATTTATAATCAACTTATCTTGTACAATACAATTACAGAAGATGTTATCTATGCAAGTAGCAGATGTTGCTGTTATTCGGGTTGGTTCTTTAAATACATTATTCATGTTAAATGATTTGAATAAGTTAATAAATCTACTAGATATTTGGGATTGTTCTAAAATATTTACATTAAAATCCCCACAGACAACAATTTTTTTACTTTTTCTGCATACTATTCTTAAGGCATCTTCCATAGCAGACTCGAATTCTGAAAAATTTCCAGAGGGGGGTCTGTATACACAAATTATAATGAAATTGTCAAGTTCCACACAAGACAACTCAATGGTTCGTTCAACAGAGAGTGAAACTATGTCCTGTCTTTCCTTAAATTGGATGTCATTATGCAAAATTATTAAGGATCCACCTCTGATTGCAGATTTTCTAGTGAACGAACTTCCAATCTTGTAATTATCTAAACTTATTAACAATTCATGATTTTTTTGCCAATGCTCTGTGATACAGAGTACATCTATGTTTTCAAAATCTAAAAATAAATTTATTTCTAAGTCTTTACCAGAAAAGCCTTGAATATTTTGATGGACAAGCCGTAAATATCGAGGCTTAACTTTGGTCAATACCTGGCCAGAGGCTACCTCTATTGTCGGAAAGTAAGTCAATGTAAGACAATGTGAAAGCACTGGTTGTTTATTTGTTTGACCTGTTTCTTTTTTTTTCAATACGTCGCCCCACACTAGGAATTTCTCCTGTGTCGTGGGTGCAGTTACAAACATAGAATATCACATGCATATACGCCCAGACCGGAACAAATTTCTGTAGGCCACTCAAAATATTTGTCCCGTACGGGAATCGAACCACGTGTATTTTTCGAGACGATAAAACTCATACGTAATTAAATTATTCTTCGCCGTCTTGTCCACATTAAGACAGCGTGGTCGCGCGTGGGCGTCGATACGCGCAGCTCATCTCCTCACGACTCGGCGGCTCCTGGCGCTGATACCATTGTTGCTGCACCACATCCGGCCGCATCAGACCCTAGATTCAACGTAGCGGCCGAAACGATACGCCCGTTCGCCCGAAGTTTACTATTCTTAGGCTAATAGCATGAACTGAGCTAACAGAATGTCTTTACGTTACTAACTCAACTTTTGGTTGCTGCTTTCACACAACCAAAAACAAATTTGCCTTTCGTGATTCACATCTCATCCTTTCGTGAAGGCTCTTCCGATTTCCCAACAGGTGTGGATAGAGCTACCTTTTTTTTACTTTTTCCACTTGTAGGTATTTATTTTCTTTGTTTTACCGTCACTAAGTACTTGTGCAGGTTAATGTTATATATTATTAACAAGTGACTTGCGAGTGTGATCTAGGTGTAGTTCTAGTAAAAAAACTTTATTTGAGTAAAGAGTTGCTATTATCAAACATAGTATCAAAAGTATCAAAGCTTATTTTTGAGATAATGAGACAGTTCCGAAAAATATTATATATTATGTTAATTTGAATGGAGATGTCACTATCATCATCATTTTAGTCGAGAGACGCCCATTGTTGTACATAGGCTTCACCAAGGAACTCCACACCGTTCATCCAGCGCTGCTCGCATCAACTTCTTTCGACCTTCATCAAATCGTCAGTCCATCTTGTGGGAAGGTTTCCTACGCTGCGTCTTCCGGTTTGCAGCCGCCACTCTAGGACGTTTCTGTCTAACTTATTACGTAAGAAGATTTATTTCATTATAACTTTTCCTTTGATAAGTTTATACTTAATCAAATTACCTATATGAGAAAAAACGTTTGACCAAATTGATAATTGCCAAGCAAATGGCGATCTCTTAATATTAATCAGGGTCTATCAGACTCTTCACTACAGATGACGATGTAAAAAGGGCATGTGTCCCTTCAAATCTGCAAAAAGCATGTCGAACGTTGAGAATTACATGATGCGTGTCTAGCAAGAGCATTTGTAACACCGTTTTTTCTTAAAATTTCATAAAACACTAATTTTGCAAAAACACTTTGGTGTCACTGTAGTTTTAACACAAATTGCACAACTAAAATCATAATTACAACAACTTTGTCAATTAATTTCACAATATCAATGTCAAGTGTCAACGTCAACGTCGTTTCACGTCACGTCAGTGACATTTGCAATTATCTTTGGTCATTATTCAATTTTTGCATAAACAAAATAAATCTCGCGTTTATCCTGGCCTTATTTACAAAGATAGTTTTTTTCGCCCAAAATCCCGTGCTTCCATTTAGGTGGGTTGATTTTCTCAAAATTCGGAATTTGACATTTAGACCGTTTGTTTTGATCATTTCTATAGACATATTTTAATAAAATACACTTAAACTTATAGATCATATAATTATAGTTTCGTCGAATAGAATTTGGAAAGCATTCACAGTTTGTTTATGGTTAATTTTTCATTACGTTTCGTTTTTCAACCAAGCTTATAACTTTGGCTGGAAATACTTATAGCATATTGTAGAATTCCGATAGATCCGTATGTTGACTTGACACATCATGACACACATGCTATGAAATGAATTTGGTTTTAGGGAAGGTTCCGTCGCCAATACGACGCTTAACATTCGGTGAACGGACCTCGATTCTAGTATGCGCGTAGATGGAACGCGCCCATTTTTCACCTTAGTCTTTGAACGCGTCTATCGTCTATGTTATGATTAGTCTGTGAGACATCGACCGAAGTAATTTAATATTGATTTCTTGCGAAATCTTAATTTCTACATTATCTTAATTTCTGCGAAGAAAATCCATAGGTATTTCTCTCGTTTTCCGTGTGAATTTAATTTGAAAAGCTACAGTGAATTTTCCAAAGTCAGTTATTTTTGTTTTCAGCTTGAAGAGTAAAAGCTCAATCATATTTATAATCGCCGGCGCGCGATTCATTGAATTAGTTGAATAAATAAATTATATCAATAGATAATACTCCGCCCACAATAAGGTATCTAATTAACTTATTATATTTCATGATTTAAAGCAGATTTTGTTAATTTTATTTTTATTTGTGGGTAAATTGATTATTCAATCAAACATATTACATTTCCAAAATTCGCCTTTTTCATCCCCTATTTCATTAAAAAAACCTGTTAGTAAGCGGCATCTTAGTGATATTATATATATTGAGTAACACTTGCGAATTTCCTGTTAAATTCTAAATTTTCACAATATTAAGTTTCACATCCTTCTTTGGCAAATAACTCACAAATTAAGCTGTTTTCTTTTTATTAATAGCAGTAATTATATACAAAATAGGTGCTCTCCCCTCCATATGTCCTTTTTATTAACTACCCAATAAGAAACTTTGACAATTCATTGAAAATTAGGTTTGGAATTAACTTGCAATGTTTATTACATGAAATTCAAATGTATTGACTGGGATTCCTTCAGAACTCAGTGTTAGACCCACTGACCCTAAGATTATAGGCATATTTAATTATATTTTTAACATAACACTGTGCTATGAATCTCCAGGGCAGTTCCCGGAGGCCGTAGGGCTCCGCTGCAACTAACCTACCTAATAACCTAATATCAAGGAGGAATTCTGTGGAATTACACAAGTAATATTAGAAACAGAGAATAATCTAAGAGACTGGAATTTTATATCTCTGACCCGTGATCGCAGAAACTTAGCATCGAAGGTATGATCTACTAACAATCGCTCCGGGGAAGGCTACTAATTTCTTTAAAAAAAAAAGGAAACCTATAACTATTTGTTGGTGTACTTTATTGCCCCTCATTTTGTAGTTTTGTACCCAATTTGTACCTGATTTTTACCTGCCGAGATTGATCAAACAAACCTGAACCATCCTGCCCTTGGCTTGTATTGATTAAACAATTAGTTAAGTGCTTTGCATTAAGGGAGTTTATTTACTTAAATACCATATGCATAAGTGAATTATGTACCTACAAGAATAAAGCTTTTCATTTTGTATCGGACTAAAGGAATAAGTTTTTTTTTTTCTTTCAACTTTAAGATTTCCCTATATTTCTACAATTTAGCAAGGAAAAGCACTACACATTGATTTACTACCAAACGTAGATAACGCATGAACGATCGAAAAGTAGGCCGGTGAAGAACTGCTCAATCGCGACTCGTGCAGTTCCTTTCCATAGTAAGTGATTAGCTGTCGGCACGTAAACATGCCGAAGTGCGCATTAAAAAGTTGTGGTAACAATAGCCAAAAACGGCAGAAAAAAGGCGAGATTTCATATTTTGCGTGAGTAAACTCATTACACATCTTATAATGTATTCAAATATTCGATTTATACGTAAAAACCATTGATTTACTACCAAACGTAGATAGAGCACTTCATACAAAAACGAGCTTGAAATCTGTCATCTAATCGACTATACATTTGTACGCTGTTAAATAGGTAGTTGAATATGCACACCCGAATTAAAATTACTATAAAGAAAGTACCGTATTTATCGAATTCAACCTTATTCTTTATTATTACGGCAACTATTTGAAGTACAACCATGTGCAGTTACATCATTTCATACCTAGCCACATTAAATTTGACATTTTAGTAATTGCTACAAGAAAATATCAACTTTATACTCTCAAACATAATGCTCAAAATTGCTTATCGCGTTGTCGCTCCAACGCATGGAAAAGAACTGCACGAGGCAGTTCTTCACCGGCCCACTTTTCGAACGTTCATGCGTTATCTACGTTTGGTAGTAAATCAATGGTAAAAACCAATCAAAAACAATTATTTTAATCATAAACATGTCGCTTCGCGTCAGTGTCAGTACATCACAATCGTCTCGCTCGCACGGGCGTCGTATCACGGTGTGTTATCTCATTCATGCGTTAGAGCGACAACGCGATAAGCAATTTCAAGCATTATATTTGAGAGTATAAAGTTGATATTTTCTTGTAGCAATTACTAAAGCGTCGTTTGATCTGTGGCTAGGAATGAAATGATGTAACTTTCCGCGGTTGTACTTGAAATAGTTGCCGTAATAATGCAGAATAAGGTTGAATTAGATAAATACGATACTTTCTTTATGGTAATTTTCATTCGGGCGTGTATGTTCAAGTATATATCAGCGAGTACCAATGTATAATCGATTAGGTGACAGATTTCAAGCGCGTTTTTGTATAAAGCGCTCTATCTACGTTTGGTAGTAAATCAATGAGCAAGAGACTCTAGTATCTTGCTCACGATTTTAATATAAACAAAGAGATTAATCGAATCGAATTTATATCAATTTCTAATGTCGCCCATATCCATAAACTTCACAGATAAAGAATCGTATCGTAACTGAATTAACTTTCTAGAAATCGGATAATAAACTCATTAATACGCGTGGAAAACAAAAGATTGCTTTATTACACGCGCATCGGCAATTGACACATCTATACATCTCGGAATAAGGATTATTTTTCAAAATCAGCGATAAGTTAAGCGTCCAGTGTAGAGAGATCTGTCTAAGGCCATTAATCAGTGTTGCTTCGAGGGAATGATCGAAGCTAGTGAGAGTTACGAAGGGTCAGGTTCGGTTGGACGCGTTCTATTTCTGTTGTGTTGTTGTTTCAAATTACCTGCTATTAAATTGATATGATAAGCGATAAAGCTGCATGTGATTTTGTAATATGTAGTGGATTCATATTTTTAAATACAACAGGGAAGTTTTTGGCTTTCGTGTCACCAGCTGATGATAAGTAACGCTGAAGATAGAAGCAAACTAAGCTACTCGTACTCCACAACTGACGAACTGGCTATCTCGCCTCTAATTGGCAGAACACAACCATTTTATTTAATTTGAACTAAAAACTACAGACAAGATGCTTGTAGCTAGCTTACTCAGAAGCTATGCTACCAACCAAACCAGGCAGAAAAACTTATACACCCATGAGGAATAGAAACCCGGAGCTCCAGATCCGCCCCCTCTATTCGCAGCCTTATGGCACTCGCACATTGCCCAGCACCACGCGGCGTAGCGCGGAAGTGCGTGATGTAAGGTTGCTTGTAAACGCAACGTTTAGTGTTGACCGCGTAGTTCAATACACTGAAAACGAATCCACGCGCAGTCTTACAGATACCGTGACTACATGCAGCAGCAGGCGTAGGACAGGCTGCCAAGACTAGACTCGAGTCACGCATTATCTCACAATTAATAATAATAACATTCAAAAGTAATATTTACAGATTCTTGTCGAGTTTTCCCTTTAAGTAGTCTTAAGACACTTGTATTGGGAATAACTCGCTACTTCCCTTATGGTAGCTAAACTAAAGCGAACTTAATTTTGACTAAAACTAAGACTAAAAGGTAAGACAAAAGTACAAACAATTCTAGCGGCATTATAAACAATGTTAACGTGAGCGTATGTATGTGTGCGTAAGATGTGTGTGTGTTTATGTGTGCGTGTGTGTGTGTGTGTGTGTGTGTGTGTGAGCGTGTTCAACACTATTAAACTACCTCATTCTTATAAAAATATTTTCAACTTCTTCATAACTAAGTGAGTTCAACCATTCAATTAAAGTGTTTTTGCATAACATTGGGTATATTTATGTATAATTTCAGTGACATAATCTCTATGTCTTAAAGAGTAGCACGGTGGCGCGTATTAAGTGGGACTGACGTGATAAAAATTTCTTGACGCTCGTCAAGGGAGACGTGTGACTGAGTTTTATCACTTATTTTTTGCTCTTCGACTGCTGCTACATCTTCTAAAGTATTCAAACTCAAACTCAAACTCAAAAATCTTTATTCTATATAGACCTTTACATGCACTTATTGACGTCAAAATAAAAACATAAAAATCTTCAACCAAGAATCTAATTAACTAAATTATTTTTTAATTAAAGCCCTTGCTACAACCACAGCAGTCGGCGCACAGGCACGCCAAGAAGTTTGTGATAAAAGTCAGTCACACGTGTTCCTTGAAGAGCGTCAAGAAAATTTGTCACGCCAGTCACACTAAATACGCGCCACCGTGCTACCTCTTTAAGACACAGAGATTAGGTATGTCACTGAAATTGTGAGATAATGCGTGACTCGAGTCTAGTCTTGGCAGCCCGTGCTACGCCTGCTGATAGAAGCACCCGCAAGACACATGCTCCACAGCGTGCTCCACAGCATCGTGTGTGATATTGACCAAGTGTTGAGCCAATTTGGTTCCAATAAATTCTTTTTTTTTTGTAAAAAGAGGTGTACCCAATATTTTCAACAGGCACGATATCTTCTAATTCCACAAAAACCAAACGGATGAATGAGTTTCGCATTTAACCATTTTTAGTATCAAAACGTAGCCACGCTTTTCTGCACGCCATAGCGTGATGCGGAGCGAAGCAATGTACGAATGGCCGTATGTTACCAACTCCGAACTACTTTGATATACACTTTAAGTCCATTACTGCTCGAATGACCTCCAAATAGCAAAACGAATTACCGAACAAGTGATGGATATGACTTTCAAAATGACAGTTCTGCCCCCATAGACAAGATGTCTTTCGATAGTCGCTATTTATTGCAATCGCAAAATTTATGGGATTTGACATCCTAAGGCTCGTATTAATAATTGCATCTCAAGAATAAGACCAGTATTACCGTCAAAACTATCTTAAAATCGATCTCAACTTTGAGATGCATTTATTAATTGAGCCTGGAGACCTCCATCTAAGCTCATGCCACCAGAGTCCCTGTCTTAAATTAGGATGTATAACATCTTTTCTCTCACTTTTTGCAATCTGTGGAAGTGATTTCGTGGAATGGGACGGAAGTGTGTAACAGGATGTCGGGGAAGTGCGTGCTATTTGATTTGACCAATGAGCGCGCGCGGCAGTAGAGTTGACCGTCGGATGATAGTGAGATGTCAGATGTTACACATAATATGTGACTACTGTAACAGCCGATTGCACCAAGTTTTACGTTACACGATTTCGTAAAAAGTAACAATTTAGTACCTAAAAATGGGTCGTTTCACTATTAAATATATATGATTCGCGCCGTATATTTAACCTTTTTAAACGTAAATGATAAAATAAAACTACAATTGTAACTAGATTATGGTACAAGTCTTACGTATTTATATTGGTACTGTTATGAAATCGTAAAACGTAAATTTGGTGCAACCGGCCGTAAGAGTCGCTCGTTTCCTTTACTAGGTTTCCTCATTCTGACACTTTTATTTCACTACCTTAAATTGGTATCCTCATAGTGGCCCGTAAATATGGATCACGCGATGGCACCCATGTTATGGCTTTTGAAACATTTTTTTTTCAACATGTATGGCCAACAAGCAGATAGTCCACCTTATGTTAAGCGGTTTACATAGCATAATAATTATGCTTGAGACCATTCACATGCGCGTGGTTACCTCACTTAAGTACAGAACACACCGCGACGTAATTTTCCTTTCAGCCCGTAAGTTCCTATACGAGAATGTCCAGTCGGTTTATTACGTATTTTTTCCTGCTTCTGAACGCCTTTTCCCCGAATGTGCACTTACCTGGATGTCCACTTCCCGGAACATATATTTATGTGGATGTCCACTTACTTTACCGGACCGATGAAGGTTCCTTTCATCTTCAACTTTATCATCAAGTAGGTATTATCAGATAGCAGACGCTGTTATTCAAACTATTCTCTGCTTTACCAACCTCATTCATGACATCATTTCGCATCTCGTCCCGAAATCCTACCATTGTCTGCGTAAATGTCACCTCGTTACAAAGCTAGGAATAACTCATAGTAAAATCACGATGTTATCAAGCCCTAAGCTTAGAAACCTCATAACTACGCGCATTTCAGAGGCCTTGCGTCGTAACTGTTGCGTCATTTAAGTACACGCTAAAAATAACGTGGCTCTGCTTATCTTCTATACATCTATAGAAATAAATAAAATTGAAGTGTGTTTGTAATGTCAAAATCACAAGTTTATACTAAATGGTTATGAATGTATATCGGATACAAATAACAAACACACAATTTAGAAAAAATTGTCTGTCTGTCTGTTTGTTCCCGCTAATCTCCGTAAGGGTTGGACCAATTTTGACGGGACTTTTATTAATAGATAGCTTATTATGTATGGTATAACATAGTCTACTTTTTATCAAGATCTTAAAAAAATTGCATACAAAAATCAAAATGCTGCCAAAAGTTACTATTCCACGCGGACAAAGTCGCGGGCACAGCTAGTTTCTCAATATATTTCTGCTAGCACACCGACCAGCAAAGCGACAGGTTAATTGATTACAGTATACATAGTGTAAAAATTTATTACTATATGAAAAAGTTGCTTATAATCATCAACCTATTTCCGTCCAATGCTGAACATAGGGCTCCCCCAAAAAGTGCCAGGCATTCCACCTTTGGCATTATTCCCTTGTCAGTCAACTTCTTCAAAGTCAACCATTCACAGGGCATCTTACGCTTTGCCAACTGTAGTCTCCACTCCATCTGCAGACATGATTAAGTGATATACAACTTATAAATTAATTAAGTTTTTATTATTTATTGCAATGGTACATACTTACAATATATTTCACGCGAACTATGACTAAGTGCTGATATCAATATGATTTAATCTGTAGCAAGAGTTACGGGCGTATCCGTGAACTAGATAAGGCATCCGCGGTACCGAGAGCCGAGCCTGCGCCTGCGCCGGAGTCTCACGCCCACGCGAGTCTGGCGGATCCGTCATTAGACGCTCGAATTAGTCGCGTGAGTCATGTGGATTTGTGCTTATGGAATAGCCTGGGAATCGTGTACTTCAGTACTCTGTTTACGAAAGTTGCATTTGTTCAAATTGACAAACAATTACTATATATTTTGAAACGATTTTGAAAATAGTTTGCCCTATTTGTTTGGGTCAAATTTTGCAAGTTAAATTTGACCCACTTGCCAGTGTCCTGTAGAGCTGAAATTTGGTATACACTTTTAGTTCCGATGACAATGCAATTATGTATAATTATCTTCAATTTCAATAAAACTGTTTAAATAAAAAAAATACTTACTTACTGTTAGGGACTGGAAAAAAAGTTTTAAAAATTACTTAGAGTAAGCTCCTTGTTAAGCTTTACTGTTTGGACTTTACTTTACTCCATTTAAAAAAAACAATCAAATGCGAGTTGGACTCGCACGAAGGGTTCCGTTGAAACTTATATGTATGTACGCATATAAGTTTCTAGTCATGTACTGTAAGCTCCTTATCAAGCTACACTGTTTGACCTTTGGATCGTTCTTATGTCGCTCGTAATAGTGGTGGTTTTCGTTTTTAAATGTAAAGCTTGAATGGGAGCTTACTGTACGAAGCTTATGTTATTAGGATCATTCATCTAATGTTTTACATTCGGCTGAATTTTACTCAAGCAGATGCACGGTATCTCGGTTTTAAAGCGTTAGTATAATAAGCATAGTGGTCCTGATGACCTTACTCGATCGTTCCGTACTGATTAGATAGGATTGAGTGAGTGGAATCTTTAAGCAAACATTTACGCGTAAGATGAATTATTTCAATTAAAAATTAATAAAGGCGAATAAAAAAATAAGTTTTAAAATCGAGGCATGTTTGGGTCACATTTAAACCAAGTTTTAATTACTTTATCAAAAAATTAAAACGACCATCCTCGAAAGAATGCGTTGAATACATATCTTTTTTAAAGATTTTTTTATTCAATATTTATGAAGAGAACTGGTTTTTTTCTGCAGTGATTTTTTTATGATTGACCCTACTATGCGCCTTAAGTTGGTCTGCCTGAGTGCCTCTCATTCCAGACACATTACGCTTACTGTTCACGGAGCTCCCCTACAAGGAAGGACAAGGTCACCTCCCACCTCGCTCGCGCACGTGCAGGTTGTTGAGGAGAGTTCAAACTTCATCCGTTCAGCAGGGGATGACCGCAATCGCTTACCATGATCGCTTCGAGCAAGGTTGAAACAACATTGGAATCGAAACACAGCTGCTGTAGCATATAGCAGCGTCTCAAACTCACTGGGATTTTAAGACAGTTTTAGGCGATCATGATAGATTGACAGGAAGCGTAGACAAAGTAACATACTGTGTCTAACTGTAATTGTTTTTAAGTACAAATTTGTTGTGTAAAATAAAAATATCATCATTTTTCCTTACCAAGATAGGATAAAAATCTCCTCAATGGATTTCGGGCTGATGATGACAGGTAAAATGCGAGAAGCGCTGGATGCTGCTCGCATTTTACCTGCCATCATTTTACCTCAATCTTCGCCAGGTCATTCAATTTGTATTGGATATTCTTTAATTACAAAATAATATTTATTATTACCTGTGATAGGATATTATATTAAAGATTGTAGCATACGGAAATCCTAAAGGTCAATTTATTTTTTAAATCTCTAATGGATTATGAATATAATTTATTACTGGGTGCATGGTATTTGAAACAAATAGGCACCTGAATACGTACAATTGTTATGATATGAACATGACCGTATATGAGTCGTGAGCTTGAGGTGCGCAGGCGCATTCACAAGTTAAAGGGTTGTCAGTTACCTTGATATTAATAAGAGTTATATATTATTTATTTTATTTTACAATTTATGTACACACCAAAAAAAACAGCAAAAAAACATATACACATGAAAACACTGTGCAAACGTACTGCTTATTTGTTAGCGAAATGTCTTTCAGCAACCCCGTCATTAATAGAAATAGTACCTATGTTATTATATCTTAAATTATTATTAGTGCTCAAGTAGCAATTATAGTTCACTTTATTAGGTAGATTTCACTATTTACACACTTATTCTTTTGTGAAAAATTGTATTATTTAGTTTTGTATTTAATTAAGTTAAGTGTTTAATTCTGAATTTAAGTTTGCCTTTTTCGCCTGAAACACAGGTTCACCTAGCTCAGGCATGTACATTTTAGAACTAAATATAATAAATAGCACTTAAGATCATTTGTAAAAATTTTAAAATAAATAAATGATTGATTGATTACTGATGTAGCACGTACGGCAAACTTTCTGCGCGGGGCTAGAACTTATTTAATTGTGTTCTTACCCTTTTCTACACCTATTAACTATCATTTCCAACCGATTCGACTGTAATAATTTCTTAATTTTTTTATATGCGTTCACCGATTTCTGCGTAAATCTTGGATTTTGATGGATTCGAAAAAGTTCGCTCCTGAAGTGGTCTCATTTTCAAAAAATCAAGTTTTGGGACTATTAATATTTTCCTCTATTTATCTGGGATCTCATCATTGGAACTTGACTTTATATCGTAGATATAGAAAATATCAGCGTGTTTGATGTATTTTCGAAAGTAATTAGAAAAGATAAATGGGCAGGTATTGACTCGCAGCCGTTTTATTTATGCTTTGTGAGAGCTGATAAATGAAAAGTACAACCTATTAATATTTAGGTGTTACAAAATAATTTTTGTTTCAGTGCTGCTTAAAACGTTGATCGTATTATTATGTTAGTTAATCAGGTGTCACTAAAATAATTAAAGAAAAATACAAAAGTTAATACCGACTTTATTAAAACACAAAAAATAAAAAATAACATTAAAATGCGAACACTCATTTTATTTATATTTAAGTCTATGTGAAGCGATGATCTACTGAAAACCCTTAAAATTTTCAAGAAAATTAATTCAGTTTAAATTTTTCCACCGAATATAAATAAAATGTAATTTGTTTGTATTACAATTTTAATTAAATTTGTTTGTATTACAATTTTAATTAAATTTGTTGAACTAAGTCACTTTTTTATTCCTAGAATCAGAAAATAGGTTGTTGGTCACCTAGAGATACCCTTGGCATTGGCTAACTAATGAAAAACTTCCCTGGATGTTTTTTTTCTTTATGGTGCAAAATCCTGCCCGATTATTGTACATAATAAACCTTCCATGGGCCTATTTAAACACCCACAGAAAATTTCGTAACAATCGGTCAAGCCGTTTAAATGTTTTTGCGAAACTAACGCACAGCGTTTCATTTTTATATATAAGAAAGAAGAAGAAGACTAGTAGGCCCAGCGGACGTTGTCCTGCCCTATTACAGCGCCGCCTACCGGGTCCAACTGTACATCTAAACCTTCCCTGGATCCTAAAAAACACACACAGAAAATTTCGTAAGAATCGGTTGCACCGGTTTTGAGTTTTTGCGAGACTAACATACAGCGTTTCATTTTTATATATACCGAAGAAGAAGAGATTATAGTAATTATGAAGGTCACTCGTTTGACAGCCCTGGAATCGAGCCGTTGACTCACCAGCGCAGTGATCACGAGTTAATTGTTTTGTCGGGATGGTATTTTGCACTTCATACAATGTGATCTATCGATACCAGCCTCGCACGTCCCGGCCGCTCTGTGAATAGCGATAATTATCTCGAGCGATTTCATTTAGCGCCTCTCGAGTGCGTGCAATTAGCGCATTGTAAGTCGTTTACTAATGATTCCGTTGTATTTTTTTTTAAATTAATCACGCTATTGTTTTGTTTGTTATCTATATTTGAGTTTGATGGTTGGTAAATTAAACAAGTAATTGTTGTTTGAACATCAAAATTGCGGTACATTTTATTAGGAAATCTTAATACTAGGGCGAAAAAGTACGTGGTAATTTGAAAGTACGTGAAATGTATTGAGTGAAAAATTTTGCATTTTATTCTTCAATATAGGAACCTTTTTTTCACAAGTCATACTACACATAATTTTATTACACATAAATGATATATTTATTAGATACAAAACACACAAACACATTAACAAAATTAGAGACAATCAATATCAAGAAGGGTGGATTGGAAACAAAAATTAAGAAACATAAAAAAGTGTATTTAAATAAAATGCACCTGTGTTGCAGTACCCAAAGGGCCCAAGTAGAGATTTTTTGCCCTAAAGAGAGCAAAAAACACTGCTTTTCAGCCATTACCCTGGTTGATGGAGAGGCTATAGGGCATAGAGATGAGAAGCAACTGCAAGCCAATAACATATCCTAAACATTGAACGTGTTTCTTCCGAATCATTATCTATTCTGTGGTACCTACTAGGAGGATTAGTTTAATATAGATATAGTTAATGTAAAAATTCCGGTTGTGCTCCAATATCAAAAAATGCAAGACCAAAATACAAATTACAACAAAACTCAAGAGGCAAAATATAAATAAAATATAGACAGCCAGTTGTTGAAGATAAGATGTGAAACTTGCTCCTATCTTCGGTTTTATCATCACGTGACATGATGTAAGTAAAAAAACGCAAACAGCAGTGCCTATACCGATATGCTCCGATTTGTGGGGGTAAACCACTTGCCACTATGACTTTACATCTTAAGTCCTGCGAGGTGTTCTATGAAATACGTTTTCTAATGTACCGAAAGGGAGACTCTCTACCAGGGTCGCTTGCTTGGGTACCTCCATCTTACTTATTTCAGCCGTAAAGCAGCAGTGCTTGCATTGCTGTGTTCCGGATTGAAGGGTATAAGATATGGCAGTGAAATTACTGGGTACCGTGACTTTACAGCTTAGGTATGTCACAAGTTGGCAACATGCACTGTGGTTCTTGTGGGGGTTGCAGATTTTCTGCGAATCTCATAAGAGCCACACGTATTATGGGTGACTGTAAGTACCATCAGGTGGGCTGTATGCTTGTTTGCCAACTTTGTTGTATAATAAAAACATTGGTTTTATCTAAGAAAGTCGAAGGTTGAACGATGTGATGTCGAAATGCGCCCTTCAGCCAACCCAAGGCGTGCTGAAACAAAAGTCGGAACAAGTTAAGGTCGCGCCCACGTGTGCTCGTTGCACTAATCAGGGCATCACCTTGGCTCTTTGTTCCTATTGGAAAGTAATTATGTTGCTCGCACAGATTAAATAAAGCAGTATGACAAGTGTACTATAGATTTTTTTTTCATTACTCGCACACAATCAGAAAATTTCTCGAATTTATTGCACAGGGGAACAGCTATACAAAAACTTTACATCGTAAGCAATATTTCCTACGTTGTATTGATATTATAAAGAAAGCTTTAGCTTATACTACTTCTTCGCCGTTTTTAAGAATGTTTAGACACAAAATTAAATTATAGACTTATAAAACGCTTGCATGTTTGGCTATAAACGCACATATAATTATAACGTTTTCCTAACAACTGTATTGTTGTATTTTATCGTTTTATTTACAGAACAGAAAATATTATTTTATTATTTACGGAAAGCTGCTAAAAATGTTCAAAATAAAACAAAAAGAATTTAAATCTATATGAATAAAAATGGATCGCCAAATGTGTTGCTAAGCACAAAACTCGAGAAAGGCTGGACCGATCCGGCTATTTTTTTTTCATATTTCCTCAAGCCACAAGGAAAGTTGTTACGGAAAGAAAACGCCTAAAAATTGCGTGAAAAATAGTAAAAGTAACACTTTTCTTTTCTTATACAAATCACTGAGAAAATAACTTTTGACAGAACGAAGTCTGTCCGGACAGCTAGTCAATTGGGATGATGACTGAATTCTAATTTTTACGTCTCGTTCATTAAATATTAAAATACCGTGGAAAAAGATGCAGTCCTGTGAAATCAGAATTAAAATGGGCTTAGAAATACATTAGATACAAGCATTTTAAGTTGTTAATTTGAATGCGATTAGACAGAGAGATCCGACATCAATCGTGACGTCATTGTTGAGTACGGCCATATAAACTCCTTGTAAATTGCCGTTTTGCTAGAAAGAGATGGAGAAAATCTTTAATACCTTATATCTTGGTTGTTTTTATAGTTATTCGAAAACGGATTTTTTCTTTCTGTTTATTATATGAATGAGCTTCTATTAAAGCAAAAATTTTTTTTAGTCATCTAGCCTATTATAAAGCGGACTTTAATCACTGACCTTATATTTTCACTGTGAAGATTCACCTCTGGTGGGTCAACACCCACGGTCCTGAGTTCTGCTTAAAGACGCTCTAAGTGCCCTTCAAACATCGTGGGCTTGGTGGATCGAAATAGTTATGAACATCGTAAATGTTTCACAGTCTGATAGAACGCTGTATTATGTGTGACTCTAATGAGAATCTTGATAAGATTTGTACAATATACTTGACTTAGGCATACTGAAAAGATATTAGATAAAGAAGTTGAGATACAGCGCTGATTTACCTGTGTGGGTATTAGTTTGATTAACAAAAATACAATACTACCTATTTACCTAGATCTAGGTAGTTCCGAAAAAAAAAGTGTTTTTTTACTTCATGATCATCATCACAGCTCATATACGTCCCCACCGAGGGGCTCGAACCTACCCAATTGTTAGGGTGATTAGGCCTTAATCAACAACGCTGGCCCAGTGCGGATTGGTCGACTTCACATACACCATTGAATTTCTTCGCAGATGTATGCAGGTTGCCTCACGATGTTTTCCTTCACCGTAGGAGCGTCAGATAAATGTACATATTATTATGAAATTTGTGAAGCAACAAACACATTGATACATGGAAGGATCGATCGCAGGCCTCCCAGTTCTACTCGGGGCACAGTCCAACGTCGAGGCCACAGCGCCTCCGACGCTCATATTTTTTATGGTTTACAATAAATATGGAATAATGAAATGAAATTGCTCCTTAGACAGCTGTCTACGGCGTGGCGGTTGTGGTTTAAGTTGTGTCCATAGACGTGATAAATCCATGGTTGTATCTGATATTGTGCTCATTCGCTTTTTCAGCCACTTTCAGCCACTATGCATTGCAAATTTAGGTTGACAATTGCCTATTGCAGACGCTGGCGTAGACATTAAGTTTATTTTGCTCTTTTGGAGCATTTTAATAAAAGCTTGTTTTCAGAAACTTATTTCTTCTCTCACCTTATATATCGCAAAATAAAATCTGAATCGAAATCATCTGAAAACACGTTTAGCGCAGAGGTCGAGTGATCACCTACTACGCAACGGGTCGCGGGTTCGAATCCCGTTCGGGACATATGTTTTGTATGGCCTACAGAAATTTGTTCCGGTCTGGGCGTATGTGCATGTGATATTCTATGTTTGTAACTGCACCCACGACACAGGAGAAAATCCTAGTATGGGGCGACGTTTTTTTTTAAAAAGAAAAAAAAAAACAAACATACAAGCTGTATCTAGATACAAAAAAATGTTTGTTTATAACATATCTCTTTAATACAACTTAGTAAGCAAACATGAACGCTGTCCACTTGATTGGCATTGACTACAGTTGCCTATAGAACACGCAGTTCCTGTAGGATTTGCAAATCTACTACTATACTATCTATACTACGAGTATATGACCCCGATGTACGTTACCAACTCGTGACATAAGATTTCACAGTACCTAGTAATTTCACTGCCTTTCTTACTCTTCTGTGTGGCGGCAGAAACTCGTGCAGATAACTCTGGTACAGTCTCCCTCTAGTAAAATGAAATCTTTTATATGCATGACTTTGCATTTTCTTTAAAAATGCTAAATAATTTGAAAAACGATGAAAATAAATCAAATTCACAAAACATCGTCTCGGGCGGAACACGAACCCGCGTCTCCAACGTATTGATGCCTTAACCACTGGGCCACCGAGCACTTACCGACCGCGACGAACCTTTCAGCTGTACTGATCCCTTTTGTACTTTGATAAGCCAAAGTAGAGTCTTTATTCACTGTTAATAACTACGTATTAACATCCAATTCGGAAATCTTTACAGATCTTTGAAAATTGGTTAAGAATAAAGCCACCTACAGCGTTACCAATGATGTGATTTAGCCTTTAGTATCTAATCTAGTCCAGATTTGTGTTTTCCTAGCCCTTGAATGACATCGACTGTGGAAAAGATCGACATCGAGGCTGGCATAGTGAGTGTGCTGTCCCGCACACGGCGGCGTTAGACCCGCACACTGCGTCGTAAGTACCGCACTCTGTGGCGTAAGTCCCGCACACTGCGGGGTACACCTATCGAACCAGCCATCGACAAGTACAACGCGCAAAATCATTCACCTCTGTAAAATAGGCTAACCATCAAAATAAAAACAAACGCACAAAAATCCCAAACTTCGCTCTTCAAATCTAAACGGCAGGTTAATGATTAGTTTTTTTGATTAAAACTGAATCAAGATCAATTTTACACTGGCGATTCAGTACCTTATCACTATGAGCACAAGGATCAATATCTTTCGGTAATCAATAAATGCGGCACCACTTTAATATACAATGGACATAATTAATATCGCGCCAAATTAAACAAAGGCCATTTCATAATGGCAAACCCATTGTCAAATCCGATCTGATGAAGAGTGGGTGTGTATTGTGATAGTTCACTCTGTTTTAAAGCCTACACGAGAATCTTAAATTAATTAGTGGAAAAAAGACTTCTATCGTTATCACTAGGTTGTTAATAACCATTATCTATTGATTGCCCTCTTTGAGTGAATCACACCCACATATCTATTTTTCATGGTGTTGTGGGAGGAATTAAAAGTTTGATCTTATTGCATGTATTGTACTGGAGGACACCATAGGCGTGTCGTTTACAGTTTTTTGATAAAATTGGTTAAAATAGGTTTACGACTTAGCGGCAAAAATAGGTGCATGACTATCTGATACTGGATGTCGTTCATTTTATTTGTAGTGCCAATAACATTAAGTAATTGTTTTACTTAACTGGCGCTTGTGACATTTGCGTCTTTTTTAATATCTTTTGATGCTAGCTCAATGCATTTTATATCCATACTAATTTTATAAATGCGAAAATGTAGCTAATTGATGGTGTCAGGCGTTATTTTTCGGAAGTCCATTACTAATTTTTTGAGAAAGCGATTTGTAAATTATGTATTCAGGATTGTGTGAGTTACGATTTGATTGCCTCAAAGTGTTTCTAATTTGATTCGCTGTTATGTTGGAAGTTAAACTTTTTACATGCTGATCTTTTTTACTACTTACAACGGCGATCTCCACGTCAACTGCTAAACTTTCTATTGTTTTCTGATTTCAACGTTGCCATATCAAATGGATACAAGAGATGCATGATTGACAGTCTTATTAACAATAAGACCCGGAAAATCATAACTGGTTTACTGTACTCTGTCCCTAGAGAAAGGGATAAGAAGTATGGTTCTAGTTTGATTTATTTGGGTCCAGTGTCAGAGAGGGTATCAAAAACATTAAGACAGCATGATATATTTACAGCGTTCAACACAAATAATTCTCTAAGAAGGCTTTGTAATGGTAAAGATAAGTTGGATAAACACCAAAAATCTGGTGTTTATAAATTAGATTGTAATGCATGTAACTCTACATATATAGGACAGACCGGCCGTAGTTTCAACACACGTTATAAAGAACATATATCCGCGTATCGAAATAATAAACCTGAAAATCACATTTTGCTAAACATCTATTAGATACAGGACATAGTATTCCTTCCAATCACACATATTCCATTTTACATACGTGTGAAAAAGGTCTAAAACTGTCCGTGTTGGAACAATTAGAAATTTCAAAACACAACAGGGATAGTTCGCTTACATTGCTGAACGAGCAAGTCAGTTTTACTTATTCCCCACTACTTAATATTTTTTTCAAATAGATGCGATCATAGCAGCACCCGATAACCACGTGTTTTTAATTTGTAAACAACACCTGCGCCACGTGCGCGCTGTTACAATGGCGGCCACGTGCGCCTATACCGACACAACTCGGACGGTTGTTGTGATCGCTCTATAAAAGGCCGGCTCGTTCACAGCTTGCTCAGTCGTCCGAGCGCAGCGAAGGCGACAACATCCTGATGATGCCACGTGGAGTGGCGAAACGCGTCGAATTTAAGTATTTGCATGTTGATGTGGTACTAATTATTGATATTCCTTTGTCGCATGCGATTGAGGGAGGGCGGGCGGTGCACCATTGGCCTGCGTAGTTAGTACCAACTACCGACATTTTTATCGGAAGTTTTGCTATATACCTACTCCTTAACAATTTGAAAATGTAGCTATCTGTAAGTCTGTCTGTCCGTTACCTCTTCACGCTTAAACCGCTGAGCAAAAAATGAAAATTGGGTACAGAGATAGTTTGAGTACCAGGAAAGGAAATAGGATAGTTTTTATCGCAGAAATCATCCTTTAAGGGGGTGAAAAGGGGGGTGGAAATTTGTATGGGGAATCAATGACCGCTGAACCGATTTAAATGAGATGATATCAAGATAGTTTGAGTTGTGATGAAGGATATAAGCAGATTACATAAAAAATAATCTACCCAAATTACTACTCGTAGTTTCACGCAGACGAAGGCGCGGGCAAAAGATAGTTTGTGAATAATTGTTTATTTACGCAACTCAATACACTTATTTCAATTCATATGCCTCTGACCAGTACTGTCCGGCTGCATAAAGAACCGGTAACACTAACACGTCTGCAGTAAACCTAAATTTTAATTAATCCCAGCCAATAAATGGCTGGATTCCACTCCTAATATCTAGACCTGACCTGTGGACGTGAGGTCGCGGATTACAAAATATTTTACACACATCTTAGACACAGCGAACTGTAAGACGGTATGTAATCGGATCACCCAGTCACTACAATTTATTTATATAGTACTGATGACTTTTCTATGAAATAGTTCTTAAAACTTTGAAATAAAACTAATCTGTTCGAATTTACTCGCATTTATTTAGTTTAAAACATTTTAATTATTTAGGCCGACTTTCGAACATTTTCAGCATTTTTATCACGGAAATGAAGGTAGCGGGCATTGATTAGTAAATCGCTGGTAGCGGGTGATACAGCGTGTAGTTTAACATCAGAGTTATCATTTTACTAACTATCATTCAAAATGTTTATGTAGTCTGTTCTATGCAAATGGAGCTTACGGTATCTGTGGTTTCCGCAGTCTGTGGACGGGCTTAGAATTTGAAATTTTTTCATGATAAGAACTTGAAATACAACCGTTATCCCTATTGATATTCGGTTGCTTTTGAACTTCAAGAATCTCGCGTAGCATCATTGGGATGGATCGATATTTTTTAGTGGGGACCTAAGTAATGAGTCCGTCAAGTGCTTGTTTAAAACAGTTACAAACAGTGTTAGGAGAACGAGCAAACTCAAAACGTTTATGAAGGTAACGCGGAGAAGTAGGGTTATGTATGATATTAAAAAGAAAACAAAGGATACGTTAATTTCTTCGAAGCCGGATAGGAAGCCACTTAAACTGTGCATGAAATTGGGAAACATGATCATACTTACAAAACCCAAAAATGAATCGAATACAAACATTTTGAAGTAATTCCTCCGTGATGTCTAGATAACTAATGTCAGCATAATCCAAGATAGGTAGAATTATAGATTGAGCCAGTGAAATTCTAGTCTGTAACGGAAGGAAGTACTGAAGGGATTTAAGAATGTGAAAAGAGGAGAATACTTTGCGACTAACTTCGTTGACATGATCCTTCAAGTTCAAGTTGTTATCGAAGACAACGTCCAGGTTTTAGGCTGACTTGGAGTAATTTTTATGTCAGCTAAATGTTCTTTTAATTGACCTATATATTATTAAATTGTTCTTTAAGTAATTCTGGTAAGTCATTTGGGGTGTAAAGTGTTGACAATAACGTTTAAAGAACCTTTTTTTTATCGTAATGTCGTTACGTATGGTGAGCGACTTGGAATCATTTTTATGTCAGCTATGTGTTCTTTTATTTGACCTATATATTAATTAATTGTTCTTTAAGTAATTCTGGTAAGTCATCATTTGGTGTGTAAAGTGTTGACAACGTTTAAAGAACTTTTTTTTATCGTAATGTCGTTACGTATGGTGAGCTATTGTATTCCCCAATTTGCTATCTCATATGATTTAAGTATAACAAATACTGCGTTAGCGCGCCCTCTCTCTGACCATAATATTATACTGCAATGTGATTCCTAGCTCATTAGGACTGCACTGTTAGGAAATAGTAATAACCAAATTAAAATGCCTACAAATATTATCCGCAATGCTTACTGAATAGTAAAATTAATGCTGGCTTCACTTTAACTATTCCGAAGTCACCAGGAGCGATAATTAAATGGATGTGAAGTACTAATGTTAAAATAGCAGCTGCTTCTTTAACAATGTACCTAACTGTTAGTTTTAATGTTATTTCATACTACTCGTACGCATCAACGATTAGTGATTTTTTGTTATCTGCATAAAAGATTTGAACACGTTGAGACTTCTGTGCAGGTGAATGAAATTTGCTGAAAATCATCGAAAGAATTCTAGATGGAGACTGTACCAGAGTCATTTGCGCAGGT
This sequence comes from Schoenobius gigantellus, assembly GCA_963935595.1. Lineage (NCBI taxonomy): Eukaryota > Metazoa > Arthropoda > Insecta > Lepidoptera > Crambidae > Schoenobius > Schoenobius gigantellus. Next base: position 2,737,731 of record OZ012555.1, on the reverse strand, counting down.
CCTCTATCTCACTTTTTTCAGCTGTTAAGCAGCGGTACTTGCAGTGAAATTAAGAACTTTGTACATTCTATATCACAAGTTAGCAAGGAACACTGTACCTAAAACAGGTCTTATAAGTATTGCATATCTGTGGATCTCACAGGAACCACATATGTACGACTGTAGCTCTATCTATCATTAAGTAGGCATGAACAGTCTCAAGTTTGCTTTTTTGCCAAATTAGCTGTTAAAAAATATTGCAATTGAATTAGTAACTAGAACTAGATTAATTCATAGGAAGCAATCTTCCTGATCCTTATTCTGTCTGAGACCCACGCGAGTAATATCGTACAGAGTTCAAACGACGAAGACAAACTTTTGTTTTATTTTTGTGTGTGATTATTTTAACTATTAATCACCAAAACAATGATTTAAACTTAATCTATCAGTGAAACATTAAAATAGTAAAAAGTATCAGTCTTATCAAGTCTGAGCAAAGGCACAAAAGCCGCATCCAATCCAACTAGGATGCATGTTCTCCAAGTCGAGATATTACAAAATATTTCACACACACCTGACGCATCCACAATGGCGGGGCCCGCGCTATTAGGGCACGAGTATTGCTTGCAATTAACGCATAAACCCATCCGAGTGAACTATGGCTCTATTTAGATGCACATGTGAAAACTGGCATGCCCGTTAGCGGGCAAAATGGCGAATTACTTACGTTTGCGATTGTCGGACAGTTTGTGGCAGTGGAACCTCAATACCTTTAACGATCACTTGCAGTTTGATTAACAATAGAAATTCGTTGCGTCTCGGTGCAAAACTCACGACTGCCATTTATAAAGTTGTGTTGAATGTATTACATACATACACACTTTCCAAGTTGTAGGTGCTAAGGTACATAAAGTTGCTAAAGTACATAATATGGTTCTCATTTTTTTTATACAACTTAGTTGACAAACAATCAAACTGCCCACCTGATGGTAAGTGGTAACAATCACCTTTATTGTGGCTCCTGTGAGATTCGCAGCAAAACTGCAGCCCCCACAAGAACCACAGTGTACGTTGCTAACTTGTGACATCAGATGTAAAGGCTGTAATTTCACTGCTGTATCTTACCCTTCAAACCGGAACTCAGCAATGTAAGTAAGCACTGATTTCGAAACCTACAAATCTTTACATGCGCATGTTAGTCTTAGTGTTATTTCTTCTTGAGTTTTAGATAGATGCTGACGTTTGTAGACGATGCCGTCAGACACTTTATTATCCTTCCAAGTATGGCAACAGTCCAGGGTCCCTACTATGATGACTTATAGCAAGGTTAAAACAATATGGAAACAGAGACACCGCTCTTGCTGCGTATAGCGCCATCCCGCTCTCAGTGCGGTGTTAATGTTGTTTTGAGCGATCATGGTTAGGGGGCTGGAGATTTATGATTACCATAACTGTGTTCCAGATAAGCATTACCACTTTGGTGGTGCTGACATCTGATGTTAGCCACGTTTTGCGTTTCTTGTAAGAAGTGTTAACATTTTCAGCCGTTTTCATTATTACAAATGAAACGGTAGGAACTGATTTTTGTGCAGAATTTTGACGCCTCACCTACTAAGTCCAGTAACTTAATAATTCAAATAATATAAATCAGAATCGGCTTAAACTATAAGTATCTTTCAATTTATTTTATCTTTTTGATTCGTGAAAAGAAGAGTCCAAATATCAAATTTGAAAGCTATCAAAAAGTGGTATCAGAGGACCCATCGATTAACATGGGTATATGTATTCGTGGTAAAATGTTTAAATGGAACACACGAAAACAAGGATGAAAAGTTAACATCAAAGGCTAGTGAAACGCTTTGATGCTAAAAATGTTGAAATCTGTGCTTATCTGGAACGCGCTTAGTAATAAAATGGCGATCAAGGGTCTAAATCGCACAGCTACAGGTCCAAAAACTACAGGATCGCAAGCAAGCAAGTTGCCAATCTAATGGTAAGTGGCTACCCGATGCCTGTTATTACATGTAATTTGTGTAAGATTTGCAAAGTTAATGTAAAATTTGCAAATATAAAAACCCCAATGTACGTTGCCAACTCGTGACATAAGGTGCCAAGTCACAGCACCCAGGATTCTCACGGCCTGTGTCACCCTTCAAACCGGAACACAACACTATTCCGGTATTGATACAATTTTAAAATTGGCCAGACCAAATCACTACAAAAACTCCAAGGGGCAAAATAAGAATGAATTAAAAATTGCAATGGTAACCTAGTTTTTAAAACTAAACGTGTTAAATTAAATGTTGTAGCAAGTCGTTCCAAAACTGTGTAGCCTTGAAACAAAAACTGCCCCTAAATGCCGCCGTTCGGGCACATATCCTGATGAAACAACTCGTGCGGCTCTATCTCCAAATGTCTCACATGGATACAAAATTAAGCTAATTGTTTAGACATCCAGCTCCTTGATTGTGTAACTTAAAATCTATCTTGATTGCTTTCAATTTGACAATCGCAGTATCATCACTGCTTTATAAAAGGAAGTCTGTGCAAAGTCTTGTGTTGACGGCGCAATGCTAAGGTGATCGTGATAGATTTTTTCTTAGACAATAACCTCCCTGGTCCCTAGACGTCCTGTCTCCAGTGTGAATAAAGTCAGTCACCCACCGCGTAGAATAAAAATAAATAATCAATACCCCTCTTCCACCTTCGCATATCTACGTGCAAAACGGCCATTCTCCAACAATCGTCTATTAAGGTTGGATACAACGTTTTTACAACGTTATAAATAATTCCCCCGTTGGCTGCGATACAGGGAGTACACGGACGATGGCCGTCTCCTCTCAAAACTTACGATTTTTGCCACTGGAAACGTGACTGCAGTATTTGTTATATGTAAATTAGCGATTTGTCCCAGCCCTGCTCAAGCTTCTGGGTTTTGCTTTTTTCTTGGCGAATCTATTTAGGTGCGACTGTGAACCTTAAACCGTGGTAGCAGGGATTAACATTGGATAAACAATTACATTGATAAGAATGACGGATACGATAAAGCAAGAGATGTTGATACGTCAAATGTTTGAATAATATGAACTCAATTTTTTTGGAATATGATGGAATGTCCTTTTGTCAATAGTGCCACTGATTGCGATTATTACGACATTGTTTTCAATTTTCTCAGATACAATGAGAACTTGTTTATTCTTGTACTTGTTATATTTTATTAGTGCTCTACAATTATTTTACTTTAAGCTAAATTTGAGAATATAAATATTGTTTAAAAATACGACAACGTTTCTAATAGCATAAAGTAATAATAGTCTTAATTCGGAACTCGAGATGAGTTTGAGTGAATAAGCAATTTTTTATATTTTTTAAAATACCAGAACGTCATATTTTCATAAATTATGTATGATTTTTGGGAAGAAAAAATACTCACTTTAAGTCAACTCGAACGCAAAACCAAGGCTATTGTAACTTTTGGAAGGAGGAATAACAGCTCTATATTATTGATCTTAACAACTTAACATTTAGTTAAATTATGCAATAAGGAACAGTCAATGACAAATATAAATTAAGGAATAGAAAATCAAGGGAAATGTAATACTATAAGGAATGATGTCGCCTAATTCTCGTCCAAATTTTTTTTCAATATAAATTTATTTTTCATACAGTATCCAACTTGGTGATGGACAGTAGTTACGATTGTATTAGAAGGTATTGTTACTTTAATTAAACTCAATGTTAGTGTAAGTGTTATTTTGTTTTAACGAATTGGTATATGTATATATGGTGCCAGTGTCAGTGCTTATGGTGTGAAAACGTAGCCTTCTATAAATTACTGAATGTAACTCAAAGGACAAGTTTCTCTACGGAACTGAATAGAAATTATGAGATCCAGAGGAGAACCAAGTTCAACGATATAAGTCCGAAGAGTTGCAAACCTTAATACAGGACTGACGACCATTGAGGCGGAAAGTTCCTCGAGTGGCGGCCACGCACCAGGGCCGACAGTGAAAGTCGTGGGAAGCTACTGGACGTGGGTAAGGAAGGATCATCAGCTTGGAGATTCTTGGGGGAGACGATGTCCATCAGTGAGCATCTATCAGCTTGCATAATGATGATACGAGTTGGCGAGTATTATGAGAAGAAATTCACTCGAAAGCAATTAAAAAAAATAATTTTATGAGTAGCTCTTATTACACCAATCATCCATAATTGTGTCTCAGAAGCTTTTGTTCGAAACGCAAAAACACCCGTGGGGAAAGTTCCATTTTCAAATTTAAATATTTGAACGTTCGAAATAAGAACGATTATCTCGTTTGCAGTATGAAGTTGACTTAAGATTTGTACAAGCAATACGTACTTTATTGATTGCCTCGTAACGTTCAATTTTCCTCAGCGCGTGCCTTTGGTTGATTTGTAAATTCCATAGCAATTTGTTTATGTTAAAATGGCGTCATTTTTTCAAGTCGTGAATAACTGTATCAACGGTTTGACGAGGTTTTCGCTGATTGCTTAATTATTGTATATGCGAAGCTAATTTAAAAAATTACGAAATGCGCAGGCGGTTAACTTGTTCACTTGAAAATCGTGCCACGTTTACTCAAATCTTGTCATATGATTTGTTATATTGTTTTTAATAGCCAACGTAAGATTTATGCAATCAGGTACTCTCGTTTCGTGATTAAAAATTAATTGTTAAATGATTCTGATCAATAGAGATTTTATTGAAGGATAAACAAATTAAACAAAACATATTTTATATTTTCGCCGTTGATGACTTCGTATGAAGTGGTAAAGATCATTTTTGTAATTTTTCTAACACTTTATTAAAATTAATAAACAAGTATTTATTAATCTAAAAACTAGCATTAAAAACTAAATGGTTAAAAAAATAAAGAGTTCTTGGCATATTCCCCATGGGCTACGACACAGGAAGCATTCCTACGCTGAATTGCCAAAGAAGCTTTTGCGCGTGAAAGCTGCCTGCGCGGTGATCACCAATGGCTTCCCTCAGACCTTTGCTGAATTGCCTGTAGAACCCGTGCGCGCTTCGAGCCCAAGGATCAAGGGTTTCGATCCCAATGATCAAGGGTTTCGACACCAAAAAGATTAAAATCATACTGAATGCCGAAGCAAAGGTATTCTTGTAATCAAGCGGTCGCGTGGACGCCTGAAGAACCTGCTCTTACAGTTATAGAGATACTAGCTTTTAGCTCGCGGCTTCGCCCGCGTTATTATTGTTTTCCCGTGTGAATTTTATATTTTTCCGTAGAAAAAATAATTGTGTAGCCTATTATAAATAGCTCGGATAATAAATTTCATTGAAATTGGAGCAGATTTGGAATATTTCCATAGAAAATTGTTTACGGAATCGGGACAAATGTTAACGAGGTCGGGAAACAAATATATACGAGTATACACCATTATATCAGATTGTTCATCAATTGCATGTTTTTAATATTAACAAGGACAATCATTCAGAAGTGTTTACGTATAGAAACGATTCCATGCAGTACATATTAGATAAATTGGAAACTCACGAAATAAATATCGATATTTCGAAATTGGTCGCAAATCAAAAGTTCGATACTCCGAAAAATTGTCTCAGCGAACATTTTGGGAGTACCCGCCCCTTTCTTGTACTGGCGGCAAAAACGATTTTATTATACATATTAATTATTACAGTTTCGTGGGACCGGAAACCTAGTTAATTGTTAGTTTCAATTGATTCTTAGAATCGAGCAATCATGTTTAACCACTCGCTGCTGATTCGTAACTTTCTTTGTCGTTGAATTGAATATTTGTGTTTATTTATTATACTTTGTTGATAACTGACACAATGTACATACTCGTATATCTAGATTAGTTTCTCTACTATTTTCGTTTCGAATTATGTTTTCTTCCCGTCTGTGTTCTAGTAATTGTTCATCTCAATGACGAAGGTACAATCGACTTAGTCCCATCAAGATTCAATATTAAGCTTGAAAGTGTCAAAACTATTAAGTTTAATTGTTCGGAGGAACTAACATGCTTGTTTTACTTGGGGATTCATAATAGATATACTTAGCTGTGAGTTTGTATCGGTGGCCTGTTTTTTTTATACAACTAAATTGGCAAACAAGCATACTCGTATTGCCCACCTAACCTTAATGGTAAGTGATAACAATCACCTTATCGTACATGTGGTTCTTGTGAGACTCGCAGCAAATCTGCAACCCCCACAAGAACCTCAGTGTGTGTTGCCAACTTGACATAAGACGTAAAGTCACGGTACCCAGTCATTTCACTGCCAGTATCTTACTCTTCAAACCGAAACACAGCAATGCATACACTGCTGCTTTGTGTCAGACGGAAGTACCAAAGCAGGCGACCCTGGTACAGAGTGTCCCTCCGATAAAATATATAAACTATACTGGTTGTCGGGCAATATTTTGGGCTTATTTGATTCTCACAACCTAACTGACTGCTTATGTACTTAGAACTGTAGTAAGAGTACTTATTGAAATCAAAAATAAATTTATATGATTTAAAATGGTGTGGAAGTGTAACCTATAAGTATTTTGCATATGTAAGTATTAATTGTCAATGTTTTGGCCAATCTTCTGTAAGGGAGGAACGACAAACAATAAAATTTTAATATGCTGGGCTGAACTGTAAGGTTATTCAAGTAGTCAATTCGTCTATGTGTACGTTCGTGTGGCAACATTTTGTTTGTAACAGAAAGTCTAGCCATGTACCTAATTATGCCTTCAGAACTGATAATATAACATTTTTTTTCCAGGGATGCATAGGCACATTTTAATGCGGAATTTAACCTAATTGTTTTAGTGTTTGTAAAAAATAAGCATAAGAAACATGATGTGATTTATTAATTTTACAACATTTTCCCTGCTGTAATTAATAAAAATAAAAATAATTTAAAACATGAAATAGCCAGTTCGTCTGACTCCTGCTTCTACCATCAAGTTACCTATAAGAAAGCGTAGAGTTTCTTTGAAAAAATAGCCGTGATAGAATTAAGTCCTATATCTGCTCCCGGGCTATTTCCTTTTTGCTTTATAGCCATTGGAATATTATCCAAATTAAGACATCTGGCAGGCACTATAACAGCACTAATATATGATTGTTGTAAATATTACAGAACATTACTTGCGGTTATCAGATCCGTCTTATGGGTGTACATTTTTTCAATCATCTATGGCATCTGTTGGCTTGGAAGCATAAATTTGATCTTTGGATACGATATTTTTGGCATTTTTTAAAACAATCGTCTCCACCACCATACGCTTGTATCATTTTTATGGACTCGTATTTCAAAAGGAAAACGAACCCGATAAAGGATCACTTCATAGTCCGTCTGTCTGTCAATACCTTTTTTGCGGGAATGTGTAGAGATATGAAACTGAATATTTTATCAAATACTCGGGTCTATGGTCTCTATTTGCTGTAAGAAATTCATACGTGTAAGCTATCGCGATCAAACTTAGAGCATTCAGGCTAAATGATTTAAGCGATCAAAAGATGTGACCGTTTATGTCGCACATTTTTGCAAATTTTGCGATTACATAAAGAAATCAAAACCTAAATACTTCCCGTTGAGCTAGAAACATGAAATTTGGTATTGTGTAGTGAAAAGTGAATTGAAGTTGTATTACCTTAAACATGAATTACAAATACGAACGAACTGTGAAAATTTATACTTTTACGTACGGGCGTGAGATCCGTAAAAAGTATGCGTATAAGTTACCGTAAAACGTATCGCAAAAGCGTGATGCAACATCTTTTTACGATATACGTTTACTTTTTACGAATTCGTAAAATGAATTTTTGGTGCAACCGGCTGTAAATGTGTAAATAGTTTGGAAGTTTATATAGAAAATACTTAGATAAGTTTATATGGAACCCATTTAATGGAACCCTCCAGGGGGCACAATCGGGGAATGGCCAACGCCGATCCCGATTGTGTCTCCACGGAGGTAGAAGTATCTAGAGAGTTTTTAGACGGTAGTGGGTCTTCTACCCGAGTCCTGCATATCCTTGGGGTGGCCTAGTCAGCTCAATTCCCTTGTCGAATACCGCAAAGACTGTTTTTTCTCTCTTGTAAAAAAAAATGGTGTGCAAGAACTAATCGCACTTAGCCGGATTTTTATAGAGTGTACGGTCCAATTCTTCCTTTAGGGAGGGAGGTCCAGCAGTAGGCGTATTATGACTGAAATGCTTTCATGATTAGTTAGCTTAATTCACTTGTATGCTTTGCTCTTTTTAGCAATGTTAAAGTTAATTAACAAATTATGAGATACGACGAAGATGCCAAATTGGGATGATGACTGAATTCAAATTTTTACGTCTCGTCATTAAATAATAAAATACCGCGGGAAAAGATGCAGACCTGTGAAATTAGAATTAAAATCGGCTTAGAAATACATTAGATACAAGCATTTTAAGTTGTTAATTTGAAGGCAATTAGACAGAGAGATCCGACATTAACCGTGACGTCATTGTTGAGTACGGCCATATAAACTCCTTGTAAATTATCGTTTTGCTAGAAAGAGATGGAGAATAACCTTTAATACCCTATATCTTTGTTGTTTTTATAGTTATTCTAAAACCGTTTTTTTCTTTCTGTTTATTATATAAATGAGCTTCTATTAAGGCAAAAAAAAAAAAAACATTTTTAGTCATCTAGCCTATTTATAATCATAGTTAACGTAAAATTGTTAATACAAAATTTATTGGAATAATCCCTTTGGAATTTATAGCTGAATGTATTTCAGAGTTTTTACATCTACACGCATTCGCGGCAACCGCCAAGTTTGTTTTTGCCAACCACGCTGCTCGTGTTTGATTATTGGCGTTTAAGGCAAGAAAGCTATTGGCTAATATTGTTTGATGTCGAGAAAATGTATCTGCAGTTGTAGCTCATGAAATTGATAGTCATAATAATGAACCGACGCATTGTATCATAAGACAATACTAAAGGTAATAATAAACTTCGCTGCTAAAAATATTCTTAGATTAGTAGATAATAATATCTTCCTAATCTTAGATTTTATTATACTCAAAAATCACTGACTGGGTTATTTTTGCGTTTTTTTCATTCAAAGAGGTATTTTATAAAATTTCATCAACATTAAAATAATTTACAAAAATTGGACCATCTCCCCATTTCGCTTTTATTTCTATATTTTCAGTATTTTTCCTATCTAAAAAAAGCAATGTTATCACACCTCTTGCAGATGCAATGATAGCCTGACAAAAAAAGATATGAATAAAATGAAACATCGTTTTTACAGTCGTATACTTATTGAACTATTATTTATACTATATATACTACTATATAAAGCTGAAGAGTTCGTTTGATTGTTTGGTTGAATGAAAATGAGAAATATTGCTAAAACGGAATAAAAATAGAAGATATAACTAAGAGTGCGTTGAAGTCTTTTATAAGGCGAAATGTAGTTCGCGGGTACAGCTAGTCTAATACCAGTTTAACACCAGTATTTATAAAGTAGTAATTACTTGTTGCTCAGTAATTTCTTAATTAAGTCATTAAGTACTTGAAGTTAGAATTTTTCAGTACAAAATCATATTCTATAGTTAAGTGATTCACGTTACTTAGCAAAGCATTAGCATAAGTAATGGTCGATGCTTGATGCTTGTTGTATATCGTCTATAATAGCAAAAGTAGCTTCAATGCTCTTTATACTGAAATTGTAAGCAAACTAAATAAGAATACAAAAAAAAAATAACGTACAATTACCACTGTGATTGCAAAAATTTACAACTAACGTTTATGAAGAGTTCTTAAAGCTTAAGCAAAGGAATCGGTGACTTTTACTTAGCTTAGAATTCTAACCATAGACCGTGAAGCAATTACTAAACTATAGAATGAAAAATGTTACTTAAGCAATTACTTTTACTTAAGTAATGACTTTTGCTTGTTTATAAATACGAATGTAAGTTTCTAAGTTCCTAACTATGTACATATTTACGGTTTTCTTTTTCCTTTACATATACTCGTACTGTAAGCAGAGGTACGCCACTGCTTACAGTACGAGTATATGTACCTTGCCATCTGAGGCTCGTGGCAAATTCTTTGGATGGAACCCTCCAAGTAAAATTGATCGACGTCTCTTTGTTTTGAATGTGTTAAAAAATTATTAATTTGAATGTTGTATTATTGTCTTTAGTCGTGTCTCACTTTAATTGATTTTAAGTAAGTACGTGAAATATATAATAGTAGGTACAACATCTTATTTAAAATTTTAGTCAGGGGCCGTGGCATTTTGTCAGCCCTGCCACCCTATAGTAGTAAGACATTTGCCAAATTTCATGCTTCTAGGCCAACGGGAAGTAACTTTTTAATAAGGCTTAAAGGCTTTTTATTTCTATTGTGAAATCGTCGTAAAATATGCTATAATATATATGTTTTGATCGTGTTGACTCACAAGTTTGATTTTTTCGCAGCTGAAAGAAAACGTTAGACCCGAGTATTTGATATATATTTTAGTTTGATATCTTTTCGCATTTCTAAGAAAAAATAAAAATATTTTCCAAAAAATAAAAACCTTCTAATTGAAATCGGTACCAAACGATGATCTCCTAGAAAGTCTTAAAATTTGGCACGACCTTCAATATATGTGAAGTGTGATGTTGTCTGTACCTATTCATATATATTTTTAACTTTCAGTGTTTTTGAAGTCGGTTTTTATTTTTTGTAAAATATTTTTTATTTGTATCTTCCTAGTGAATGAAATCTTGTTAGTGAATTTGGGTTTCCCTCTATTTCATGGGATCTCATCATCAGATTCTGACTTTGGTATACTTTGCACCATCCCAGGAGTATACTCTATCGAATACAAAAAGAATTATGAAAATCGGTCCACAATTGGCGGAGTAATCGCGTAACATACACACAAAACACGTTGGACAGACCTAAAAATTTAAGGGTTTCCCTCAATTTTATGATTCAAATTTCAAATTCAAATTCAAAAATCTTTATTCAAGATAGGCCTTTACAGACACTTATTGACGTCAAAACAAAGCAAAACAATCTAATTTAATGAAATCATATTAACCTTGTATGTGCATACATCCTGAATATACTCAAGATGTCTGCAAATACAAGTAGGAATAAAAAAAAAAGTTGCCTCTACACCTGTTCGGAAATTGGGAGTGCCTTCTCGAGAAGAACAAGCAAGAAACTCGAAAGGTCAAAATTTTTTTGAGATTCCATTATCAGATCCTAACTTTGGTGTCCTTGGGACCACCCTTGGAGTATACTCTATTGAATACAAAAATAATTTTGAAAATTGGTCCACATATGGCGGTGTAATCGGATAACATACACACAAAAAAGACATACGCATCGAATTGAGAACCTCCTCCTTTTTTTAAAGTCGGTAAAAAAGAGGTATTGATAGACAAACAGACGAACAGACGGACAATTTTTTTTATTTTTTTTTTATTTTGTTTTAAAAAACGCCGCCCCACACTAGGATTTTCTCCTGTGTCGTGGTTGCAGTTACAAACATAGAATATCACATGCACATACGCCCAGACCGGAACAAATTTCTGTAGGCCATACAAAATATCTGTCCCGAGCGGGGATCGAACCCGCGACCCGTTGCGCAGTAGGCGATCACTCGACCTCTGCGCTAACCGTGTCGTCGAAAAATGACAATGAGGGATCCTATACGGGTTCCGTTTTCCTGTTCCGTTAAAAAATCAAAACTAGGTTGAACTCAATGCTTCTTCACAAATAATGCGATGATATTTTTGAAGCCCATTTTGTTTGATAAAGAATTCATATATAATATAGCTTTAGGCTTTAATTATCCTAAGACACATTCACCGAACTCTCAAGAACATAAACGAGGCTTTGATCAGTTCATATTATATTAAACAAAAGTCACCTATAAACCGATACGTAAACTTAGTTATAAAATACGCTCATTAACCAAGAAATAGTAAATCGCACATAAAACAAATGTGCAATATCAGTGTTGCCAGAATAAGGTGCGCTATAAACCGCGCAGGCGCGTCGGATGCGCGCTGCGGGTGGTCCTCTAACGGCGACGGGAAAAAACTAGTCAAGCGCGAACTATTTTTGCGATTAAGGTTCTGAAGGCCTATTATGGATCTTTCATCCTATGACATGGTATAAATTTTGAGATAAAGAAGTCATGAAATGATTCATTTGGTATTACCGATCTCCAATGATATCATCACTATGGCATAATTTCAACGATGTCATCATGAGGTAATGAACGAATGATCAAAAATCTGTCCAAAGATCTTATTTTTCGTTTTGCACTATGATTTCATAATGATATCATTTGAAAACCACGAAATCAGTAATAGGCCTGCTGGTCTACCTCCGTTACTTAACCTTTGAGTCTGAAATTCTGTATGTTGCGAATTTGCTAGTAATTTGGATTATTTGCATTGCATTTGGAATAAAATGAACATGGAATAAACAGCAAGTGGAATTTGATAAATATTGCTGATGAATTTAAATAATTTACGGTGAGTAATAATTTTCGGAATGAATTTGGAGTAGTTTACAGATTGAATTTGGAATAATTTGCATAATTTGGGAGTAGTTTGCAGTATGAATTTCGAGCAATTTTCAAAAATATGTAGAGTAATTTGCGGCATAAATTTTAAATAATTTGCGTAATGTATATAGAATAATTTTAGAAGTAACTTATTTGAATAGCTTTTATATTGATGACATAATACAATTCTAAAAAAATATTGCTTTGAAAATGAAATGCTTTCAAACTTTTATTTTATTTTTTAAAGAATTTTAACAATATAAACGCGACATCGTCAATCCCTGTTTTTGTGCTCATTTTTTATTAAATGGAACATTTCATTAAGAATCTCCAAATTAAAATACAAATGTAACAAATAGTCCGACAATTAGCCCATGAGCGGACGCCGACAATAAAAAATTGGCCGCATAAATCTGGCCGTAATTGCTTATCTATTGACAGGTTAAAGCGATCCAGATCGATGAGCGACGGCCGCGGGCGAGAACGAGGGACATAACTAGTCTCATTCTAAATTGAATGATGTATGAGACTTATTTGTTTTTCTAGCAAAGTAGAGCAGTAGAGACTGCGTGCTTAGAGAAACTTTTAACAAACAGGTATAACATATTAACAACAATGGTCTACGTATAAGCTGAAGAAATTAATATGCATAATCTAATCCCAACACTCATATACGTCTCCATCGAGGGCCTCGAGCCTTTTTTTCTTCTTCTTTTTTTTACCGTACCCGCCGTTGGCTAGACGGCGAGCGTGTGTGGGGCTCTCCCGGCAGAGTGCCAGGCCTACCTACTAAAACACCCCGGTGTTCTCCCTGCCCTTATGAGTGCGCTAGGTAAGGTCCACACTGCGACTCCACTACCCACGCGCCCGGGCAAGCCCGACCACCTGGTCGGGCTATCACCAAGGGGGGATTGCCCGAGAACACCAGGGCAATCCCCAGACGGAGGGCCTTACGGCGGCGTGCACGGGGCCAACCGTGCACGCAGGCCTCCACGGCAGGGTCATTAGACGGGCATCGCTTGTGCGAATGCCCGCCTTCTCCTGCCTATCCGTCTGCGACGGATGGGAGCGGCTTGAGGATCTGCCTCCCGCTCCCTCTCCGCGGTCTTCTTCTGCGATATTACGTCCTCGCAGAAGGAGGCGACAGCCCGCCATTCCGCCTCGCCGCGGAGCATGGCCACGACCATGCTCGGCAGCGAGAGGTTTCCGCCTCCCAGCGCAGCGCTGAGTTCGCTGCGCTGGCATCGCCAAGCCGGGCACACCAATAGTGTGTGCTCGGTAGTGTCATCGGGAGCGTCGCAGTGATGACACTGCGGCGTTTCCTCCCGACGGGCGACTCGGTGCAGGTAGTGACCGAAGCAGCCATGCCCGTTAAGTACCTGCACAATGCGGAATGTTAGGCTGCCCTGCCGGCGCCCAACCCACTCCTCCAACACCGGACGAATTGCCTCAATCGTCCGGTGGCCGGCGGGCCTCGAGCCTACCCTAAGTTAGGTGTTTAGGTCTTAGTCAACCACGCTGGCCCAGTGCGGATTGGTCATACACCTTTAAATTTCTTTACAGATGTATGCAGGTTGCATCGCGATATTTTCCCTGACTGCTTCTAAGAGCGATATACATGAAATTCGAAAAACATATTGGTACATGGCGGTCTTGAACACCAGACCTCCCGATTGGAAGGCAAGTGCCGAATCCACAGCACCACTGACGCTCTATTAAAAAAGACAGACAAAAGAGGACATATTATTTGTAAAATAAAAGCACAAATTACTCGAAAAATTTTATTTGCAATTCCTTTTTTAAAAAATCACAAATAAAAACCACTCGCGCAAGAACACCTCTCCAGTTTCACCCCTCATTAAACCCTTTCGCAACGTCCGAGTGAGTCATAAATAACGAAATTGCCAACTCCATGCGCGCCTTGTAACAAATAATACTAATTCCGAGTAATGATAATGTTTATAGGTACATCGGAAGCGTGGGGCGAGGGCCAGAGGTCAGCGAGGCTAGGGGTGAAACACTGGGGAATGGTTTGTGGAGGATTTTCAGTTGGCTGCCTGCCATGATAAATATGAATTGTTGTATGTTTGAAAAACAATTCCCCAGATTCAAGTTTTGGTTGGTGCTTGCGCTTTCGAGAACGCCTGGCTAGTTACCACCGTCCTACCCAAGTTTGTCTTTTTTTATTGCAATAAGTCGGCAAATCAGCAAACGGCCCACCTGATGGTAAGTGGTAACAGTCACCTATAATACATGTGGCTCCTGTGAGATTCGCAGCAAAACTGCAACCCCCACAAGAACCACAGTGTACGTTGCCAACTTGTGACATCAGATTTGATCATGAAGTCACGGTACCCAGTAATTTCACAGACATATTCACCCTTCAAACCGGAACACAGCAATGCAAGCACTGCTGCTTTGCGGCAGAAATAGGTTAGACGGAGGTACCCGTGCAGACGACCCTGGTACAGAGTCTCGCTCCTCGTGGTCGCCATAGTAACAATGTTAATAACATTTTAGTGTTAGTGTGTAACATTTTAGGGGCTGCCCGACATGATAAATATGAATTGTATGTTTGAAAAATAATTCCGTTGATTCAAGTTTTGGTTAGTGGTGGGCTTCCGAGAACGCCTGGCTAGCTACCGCCGTCCTACCTAAGTTTGTCGCCATAGTAACAATGTTAATAACATTTTAGTGTTCCAGCATTTAGAGATAGGATAGCCAGGTCTTCAGCTGTTGGCGTGCACGGTTGGCCCCGTGCACGCCGCTGTAAGGCCCTCCGTCTGGGAATTGCCCTGGTGTTCTCGGGCAATCCCCCCTTGGCGATAGCCTGACCAGGTGGTCAGGCTTGCCCGGGCGCGTGGGTAGTGGAGTCGCAGTGTGGACCTTACCTAGCGCGCCCATAAGGGCAGGAAGAACACCGGGGGGTTTTAGTGGGTAGGCTTGGCACTCTGCCGAGAGAGCCCCACACACGCTCGCCGTCTAGCCAACGGCGGGAACGATGCGGTTACGCATTTCCCCTCGAAAAAAAAAATAAACATCTCCCCTGATGTCAAGTGACGATAAAGCCGAAGGTGGATTAAGGCTAAGAGCCGCCCAGTTGTGTGTAAACAACAAATACTTTATAAGATAAGACTATATATAAGACTTCATAAATTAAGCTATTTTTTTTACCTACGTTGGAAAAAAAATAGCTTAATTCATAAAGATTGTAGTGTTTGGATGAACTTACATTATTTTTTTAATTGCAATTTAGTTGGCAAACAAGCAAACTGCCCACCTGATGGTAAGTGGTAACAGTCACCTATAATACATGAGTGGTTTCTGTGAGATTCGCAGAAAAACTGCAACCCCCACAAGAACTACAGTGTACGTTGCCAACTTGTGACTTAAGATGTAAAGTCACGGTAACCAGTAATTTCAGTGCCATATCTTACCCTTCGAACCGGAACACAGCAATGCAAGCACTGCTGCTTTGCGGCAGAAATAGGTAAGACGGAGGTACCCATGCACACGACCCTGGTACGGAGTCTCCCTCCGGTATACATTACTAAAATATGATACGAAACGAGCTGAATTTATTTCAATTATAACGTTTTAAGTATACATTTATCCTTATTAATTAAAGTGCTTCGAGCTCGCTTTTTTCAATACATCTAAGTTAGTAAACAAGCACACTGTGCTTACTGTGGTAAGTAGTGGGTGAATCTTGAAATGGGGCGTATTTATTTGATTCCCTTGGAAGATATTTTATTTTAACATTTATTACTTTTACATACAAAACTCTAAATATTACATAATTATAAACACATTTATGAAATAGGCATCACTGTAACTAGTCTCGTTCCGAAGATATATTAATTTAAAAAAAATGGTGACAAAAAATGGAGCCAATAATAGGTGGCAAGGGAGTCATAATTGAAACTATTGTATAATACAATGTTTTATTTAAAAGTAAAGACTAACCAGTCTTTTGGTTTCAATATTGGCACTTTTCCTTAATAATTAACCATAATAAAATTAAAAAAAAAGTATACTTTTCTTGATTCATAAAATTCCATTGGTACTGATTCCCATGGCATTTGACCAGGGTAATCATTTTTTTATAATTTCTTTTACATTTACTTCTCAGAAATTAGAAAAAAAGTGATTACCCTGGTCAAACGTCAGGGGAATCAATACCAATGGAATCAAGAAAAGTATACTTTTTGTTAATTTTGTTTTAAGTTATGTATTTAGGCTATCACACATTAATTAGTAGCCCTTTATGCAGTAATTTATACCCTGGTTATAAAATCTAAAGTATTAAAATAACAATTTAAAATTTGGCAAGGGTAATCAATGACCTAGTGAAACAAAGCCAGGGAAATCAAATTGTTACCTACGTAAATCCGGTTTAATGCAAAGAATCGCACGACCTCCCCTCACAATGTTTAAAGTGCGTCTAAAGCTTGCCAGATAGTGTGCGAGCGCATTCTCAAGACGTTCGTATAGTTATGTGGATGTAGTTTAGTTACGCGCCAAGGGAATCAATGATTGCCTCCGGACAAACCTAAACTTTATATTTTTTTCAAAACAACGTTAAGTACAGACGTAATTTATTTTTTTACTCATTTAACAACTAATCCTTCAACGCTATGATCACAACAATTCTTAAATTTCCAACTATAAATTGGTGTAAATTTTATGGTTTGTTCTAATAATGTAAAAGGGACAGCTCAGGGGAATCAATTTTCAAAGCTTTTATTTATTTTTCAATTGTTATCAGCTAAATTAAACACAGTGACTATCATGCCCCTTGTAAATCAAACATTAAACTAATAGAAAAAAAAATAACTTACATTATAATTTATACGAAATGGGTAGTTTTTTGCCTCAGACAGTGTTAATTTAGCCTTTCAAGATTCACCCTGGTAACAGTCACATGTGGCTCATGTGAGATTTGCACCAAATCTGTAACCCCCATAAGAACCACATTAATGTTACCAACTTGTGACATAAGATGTAAAGTAACGGTACCCAGTAATTACCTTGCCATTTCATAGTATGTCCTTCAAACCGACAACCGGCAATGCAAGCAAACCGCTGCTTTGCGGTAGATAAGATAAGATGGAGGTATCCAAGCAGGCGACCCTCGTACAGAGTCTCCCTCCCATAATCCTTCCCTCCCTTCTCACAAGTGGAATCCGATTAGAGATTACAACCTATTAGTTATATTCACCAAATTATGAGTTTAGTTGTAAAAATCATCACCAATTTTCATATTGAACGTCTTTTTATAAAAAAGTATTTTTTTTGAAGTGAAAAAAATAAATGTTATAAAATTAATTTCGATAGTTTTTTGTTAAAGCATGGGGGTCATTAAATATGTGCATGATTTCGTAGGGGCCCATGAACTAAAAAATGTTGAGAAACGCGATAAATTACTTTTTTTGAAAATAGTCATAAAAATTCACACTAACACATAATGTTGTTACACAGTGAAATGTATTTTTTGAAGCATGAAATTAATCTCATTAGAAAGAATTTGGTCTAAAAGGAGAAATTTTGGTTGAAATTCGCAAAATAATAGCGTCCCATCCTTGCGAGACGCGAGCCCGCACCCAAAGTAATGGCCTGTGAAATTTTAAATCAATTTAAAATCAGTTATTACCGGCGTTCCCGCGAGCGGCTTATTGTTTTTAATGGCTGCATTTTGGATCGGACACTAAATAAGGGTTTATTATTCGGTCTTTTGTTTTTGTGCAATTCCCAATTTTCCCTCATTCAGTTCCGAGGCTAATTCTAGTAACAAGCAACAGCTGAAACGTTGCATTCGACCCAATCAAGAGAGGCATTTTTGAAACAACAGAAACCAAATTCATATTCGAAATCGTAAGAATCGCATACAAATTTCCGAATTCGCTATTTTTGAATATTCATTCTGTATATTCTGCAACGAGTGGTCTCATACACTGGTTTTTTTCCACTCGTAGCCAAGTTTAACGTAACGTAATGTTGCGTACTGAATTTTATTTTTTCTGCATGTAACGGAATCTAATATAGAATTTGTTAATGACATCACCGAATTCGAGTGTCTTCAAAAATCTTTAAAATTGGGAACAGTAGGAAACAATAGGTTTGTGTCCTAAATAATGAATTGAATAAATTGGGATTAATAATGATAAATATGGAGAAAACAATGATGAACAATATTATTTATTAAAAGTTATAAAGATTAATAATATCC
This sequence comes from Schoenobius gigantellus, assembly GCA_963935595.1. Classification (NCBI taxonomy): domain Eukaryota; kingdom Metazoa; phylum Arthropoda; class Insecta; order Lepidoptera; family Crambidae; genus Schoenobius; species Schoenobius gigantellus. The sequence continues at coordinate 2,718,963 of OZ012555.1, read as the reverse complement.
TTTTAAAATATGTTTCGTAAAATGAGACCATTATAGTCACGTGACAGTGAACACAAATCAGAAAGTGTGACGTCACGCCGTGCAAAACACCACTCTGTTGTCATTGACGTTATCTTATTAATTATAAGGTTATAGATAAAATTTTGGTTTTAAGCAAATACATACAGTTGTTCTTAGTTATAAATTAAAAAGATTGCCATGGAGTCAACTGGAGTCTGGATTCAGCAAAGCAGGCAGTACTAATGGTACTTATCTGCCCAAAATTAAACTTGGCTATTATGCTTGGCAATTTTTTCATGTCAAACAATAAAAATCTCGAGTCGTGACGTTTGTCCGGAATACACTCCGAAAGTACTAAACCGATTTTGATGAAATATGACTTACTGTATGTAATTTGGTCCAACTTAAAAGATGGGATAGTTTTATCCCGATTATTGACGTATAAATGTTTATATTGCGTTAAACTTTATAAGTGCAAAACGTAGTTCGCGGGCACAGCTAGTTTATTTTTATCTATACTAATATTATAAAGAGGAAATATTTGATTGTTTGTTTGTTTGTTTGTTTGTATTGAATAGGCTTCGACACTACTGAACCGATTTTGATGAAAGTTGGTATAGGGATAGTTCGAAACCAGGGGAAGGAAAGAGAGTAATTTTCCTACGGGAAAAAAAATTCCCACAGGAAAACAAAAATAACGCGGGCGAAGTCGCGAGCGGAAAGCTAGTTATGTATAATATTAAATAAGCCTCATTTCGGGGTGATGTGTGTTCCTTGTCGATTTTTAATGATAAAAAACAAGCCTACTTCGTTACGAATCAAATTGTGATTGAGTTGGAACTACGTCAGTGTATCGTGCGAACCGGACAGATCATTTTTGCCGCTGTAAGGGTTCGCTCGTAATCTAATAACAATATGTTAAGGGCAATACTACCGTTTCTACATAGACTGTTTTTTAATATGTAGCTGTAGCTTTCGCAATTTGTAACGGTTAAACTATCTAAGCTATGTCCACGCGTTACGATCACTAATACACTGAATTTAACTATGTCCTCGATATCAAACTATGTTATTATATTTGTTTAATTCATCCTCTTTTCAATTGCCCCGCCTTGGCAACTGGCAGATAATATACAATATAAATATATATAGTGTTTGTAAGGTCAAGTTCTTGTAGTAGGTAAACAAGTACTTAACCATAGTCAATTACACGTAGTGTCTCGACTAGGCCTAAAGTCCCCTGTAAACGATCAAACATGTTTGTCAAATTAACGTGTTTGAGAAACTTGTTTGTTAGTGTAGGGCTGTGTTTGACGCGTTTGACAAACGAACTACGTGTTTGATGTGTTTGAAAAGTATCTGGATTGACGTCGTGTTTGATGAAAACGTGAAGTTTGTCAAGCAAGTTTGACAAACATGTTTGATCGTTTACAGGGCTCTTTTCCGGACACATGAATCTAGCCTCAGATATTTAACGTTTGACATGGAGCTGTTTATTCTGCACTTAGATTTTTTCTTGGATTTGTAATGAAGTGCGAACTTGCGATTATTGTAAGCTAGCTGACCCGGCGATCTTCGTACCGCCATATTTTGTCAACCTGTCAATGTTTTGTCAATATATTATAGATCTCTCATAGTCTTCTGTCTTATTCTATTCACTCACTCACTTTTCATATTATAACATTACAAAAAACTGTTAATTTAAAAAAAAATCTTTTATACAAAACTTGTCCTGACAGTAACGAACACAAAAAAAAGAATTGTCCAATTTGGTGCAGTCTTTCGGAAGTTACGCGTGTACATACATTTCGGCGATTCATTTTTATTTATAGATAGATAGATAGATAGATAAATCATTTATTCATTTACACAGTACAGATACAAGGCTTTTGACATACACATCGTAAAAACTAAGAATACAGAAAAAAACGTATTAGTGACTGCTTGTAGTGCACTGTGCAAGCGAAACGGATCTGACTCAGCATATAGCCGCAGCAAGCTGTGGCGCTGATTATTCTGCCAGAACCGGGAATAAGTCGATGAAAGGATCTACTCTGAGTGTTTTTTAAAGAAAGTTTTTTTGTTTAGTAAATGCATGGGATTTCTTTTGAATTAGGTAGTATGTTATAATTATAATATACGTAGTTTAAGATTATAATGTAGGTATACATAGACTTACTGGATTGATAGGTCAATTTAATATTACTTAGGAAGAATTTTTAAATTAAATTAAAGTAAGGGTAAAATTAAATTAAATTAAGGTTAATGGAGAAGTGATTGTAGTGTATAAGAGTAATACATTTTTTGGAAAGGTAGTGATAGTGACGTGTATAATGCGTGGTAATAATAGTAAATAAGATAGGTAGTTAATAACTCTTAATTTAATATGACATATTTAGTAAATAAACTTTCAATTGAGTTTTAAAACTGTTGCGGGATTTTAGTTTTCTTATGGGCGGCGGAATGTCGTTCCAAATCTTTGTAGCGTTATACTTGAAACTCCGACGAAACACGGCAGTTTTATGATGTGGGATTTGTAAGGGTGGCACGCAGCTCCTGACAGCGGCGACACTATTGCGGGGTGATCTCCAGGCGAGCTTTTTGTACAAATACTCCGGATATTTGTTGTTCACAACGCCAAATAGTAAAGTTGCTGTGTGAAGTTTAAGCCTCTCGCTCATTTTTAAAATTTTCGAGGATTGCAAAAAAGGTGTTACATGCGCACGAGGCGGAATTTGGAAGCAGTATCTTGCACAGGCATTTTAAACTCGTTGAACCAATTTTTGAGTTTTACTCAAGAGACACGGACCGTATACAGTGATTCCGTAATTTAGCCTAGATAGAACCAGTGCATCGCAAAGCGCGATACGGAGAGCCGTACTGATAAAATCACGAATCCTATAAAGCACTTTTACACGGTAAAAGCAATCACGTATTTTTTCCTGCACGTGCCTTTCAAAACGCAAACTCCCATCCATCAGAATACCCAAGTTTCGAGCCTCATCAACCCGCTGTATATTTGTTCCTAATATACTTAATTTGGGATCACGACTTATGATATTCGTGATTTGCTTGTCAGAACCTAAGACAAGAAATTTAGTTTTGGTTGGGTTCAGCACTAAACAATTTCTTGCAGACCATAATGCAATGCGGTCTAGGTCATGATTTAACCGATTAACAGCATTGTTGAAATCCGACCCCCCAACTGGGACACTTATTTGCAGGTCGTCTGCATAGATGTGGTAGTCACAGAACTCGATAGTCTCGGCCAGATCAGCAGTATACAGAATGAACAGGAGTGGACCCAGTATAGAGCCCTGTGGTACACCTCTGCTCACTGCCATTTCTCGGGAAGCCAGAGTCGAGCCATTTATAGTACTAAACTCGACTCTCTGGGAGCGGCCAGTGAGGTAGGACTCAAACCATCTTATAGTGGATACGTGAAAACCATAATGGGCCATTTTGGATAATAACAGAGTTATGTTTATGGAGTCAAAGGCACGTGAGTAGTCAAGGAGTACAAGAATAGTACCATTGCCATTGTCTTGATTGGAAAGTACCCTATCAGTTACGTCAAGTAAAGCTGTACAAGTGCTACGTCCCTTTCTGAAACCTGATTGCAAGTCTGGTAATACACCTCTCATTTCGCAAAATTTTAAAACCTGGTTATATACCACCCTCTCCAGAATCTTGGAAAGATACGGAAGAAGGCTAATAGGCCTAAGGTCTTTAATGTCACTAGGGTTATTAGTCTTGGGTATCGGGCGAACCACCGCAGTCTTCCAACTTGCAGGAAACTTGCATGAGACTATGGACTCATTTATAAGTGCTGTTATTATTGGTAGAGTGTGGGGAAGAGTCAATATAATCATATCTCTGCTTAATCTGTCTATTCCCTGGGCATTTGATTTGATACTGAGAATAATTTTCCCAACCAAGTGCTCCGAGACAGTTTCCAGTTGAAAACCCGACGAAATCCTCTTGTGCCACTCAAAGTACATTAAATCAGAGATCGATACACAATTATCCCCCGGAACATCCAAGAAATGTGCGTTAATTGCCTCGGGATCCGAAAAATGTTGTGGAAGTTCTACACACTTCTTAGGATCCGGTAACACAGTATTTTTAAGATTACTCCAGAGTGTTTTGGGCTTATTAATATTATTATTTATGTGCTGATCGAAAAATGCCGAACGCTCAGCGAAAAGACTAATAGCAGCAGCTTTCTTCAACTCCTTATAGTAGGCCCTGTCACCTTCCAATCCTGTCAATCGGTGTCTCTCCTTTGCTTTGTCGCGCAATCTCATAAGGTACCGAACATTGCTGGTGATCCAGGGTGTCTGGCGATCTCGGATAGTAATGGTTCTCAAAGGCGCGTGCAAATCTAGTAGGGATGTCACTCGATTCGTCAACGTGTCTACCATGCTATCCACTCCGTCGAGTGTGATGATTTCCGACAATTTAAGCAGCGAGAGGTCTTCATTAAATTTTTGCATGTTAATATCTTTCAGGGGTCTATACGAAACTGTTTTTAAAGGGATTTTATTTCTCTTAATTTTAAATCGAGTCGTGACTATAGCATGAGCACCAAGATCTTTTATATACTCCACATTAATATCCAATACTGTGGCGTCCGTACAGACCAAGTCTATAATTGTTTCACTGTGAGATGTGAAATGAGTAGGTTTAGTAACGTAATTGGTAAGGCCGAAGCACTGCAGAAAACTCTGAAGCTGCTTACAGTTACTGGTCGTATGCTCGCCTTGGTCAATGTTGAAGTCCCCTAGCAAGATTACACGGTCAAAATTGGCAAATGAAGCTATCGACTCAGTAATGGCATCAAAAAAGGTTTCAACATTAAACCAGGGTGGGCGGTATGCTGTTCCAATGAGAACACTAGTGCAACTTGTACGTAACGATATCCACATCTGGTCGACGTGGGTTGAAGGAACCGGATGAGGACAGGTACGCACAGTAATTCCTTTCTTGATATAGAATCCCACGCCACCGCCGCAGACTTTCCCGCAGCTGGTGGGCCTAGGTATATGTCGCAATCTATACCCAGGAGGCACTGGCGCGCGACCCTCCTCACCATTCGCTAGCCATGTTTCGTTTATAGCGAAAATATCAGGGGACAAGCGATCCACTGCCACCAATAACTCATCGTGCTTAGTGCCTAAAGAACCAGCATTAAAGAGACTAACTGTAAGATGAGTTGTCTTACCCAGGTTGGAACGGCAAGTAAGCAAAACAGCTTAGGCTAAACAGAAAATAAATGTATCCCAATTTTGCTGGTTTAAGAGTTAAACAAACGATACAACTAACATGCACTAGTCCGATAAATTGTAAATAATGTAAATAGTGGAATAATGAGGTAGTGTAAGCTAATATGTAATAGAAATTAATTTTTAATTTATAATAAGCCACTCGTTCCGTATCCCTGTCAAAGCGGTCTTGCACAGTACACTGACGAGGAGACTTACAGGTATAGAAAATTATAAAATAATAAGAACAAAAAAGTTTACCAAACGGGTTAGTTTCAACATAATAAATTTTGACATTTTTATAAGTAATACCATAATTAATCTGAATTAGTCTCTGAACCAAGTTACTGTAGCTGACATGGATACATAACAAATATCTAAAAAGCAAAGCATCCACACTGAAGCGGAAAAGCACAGTTATAATATTGAAATTTGTACAAACTGGCAATAATAGTGATTTTGGTTGTATACATTTATAGTTTACAAAGGCAAAAAGCAAAAGCAAAAACCTACACAATCCATATGCTAGCAACATAAAAAGAAAACAAAAACACACGATTTTAAAAACATTTTCATCCAATTCTTCTTTATAAGGCCGAAGCGATTGCAGGCGAGCCAACGTCACTTGGCCCAAAAACTCTGTCCAAGTCGGCTTGCGTCCGCAGACGATGTCGCGGAGCGTCTTGTCCGGGGTGCTGCCGTGCGAAGATCCTGCCATCTTTGGTCCAGATGAAGCGCCAGCCCAGCCGCCTACCCGACTCGCGCGCCTGCCGAAAAAGTGCGCGATTGGCGCGGGTCAGCCGCTCGTTCACATAAAAACGGCAAGGCGGCCCGGGCAGGTCTACACCATCGGTGGTGACAGTGCGACGCACGCGGGCGGCCTGCAGCAGGTCGTCGCGCACCGCTCGCCGCACCAACCGCACTACGATAGGGCGCGGCTTTTCCACTGCGCCGCCCGCGCCCACCTCTGGGGGGCGGCCCACGCGCGTAGCACACACCACGTCCTCCGGCCCCAGCTTCACCCCGACTTTAGTCGCCAGGGTCATAATGATGTGCTGCAAACCCTCCCCTTTCCGCTCCGGGATGCAGGTGATCTCCACGTCATTCAGGAGGAGATCCTGGTCGCGCTCATTGAGCTCGGCTTTGAGGGATTCGATTGTGTCCTCCAGGGTAATGCGAGTGCCGTCGGCCTGACTGCCCGCTTCCGCGCGGCTCTCCAATTTCTCAACCCGAGACTTGAGCTCATTCACTTCACTCACGCACGTCTCCACCTGTGTAACGAGACCAGACAGCTTCCCATCAAACGCCCGCACCTGGTGACGCGTCTCGGCCATTTCTTGACGGAAGACGCGGATTTCCTGCACGAGCACCTCGAGTCGCCCAGCGAGTGCTGTCAAGGTGCAGCCGGAAGGTTCAGGAGCCGCCTCGGGAGTCTCGAGACTGCTGCACTCGGCCGGGCTCGGAGCCGAGGCACCGCGATGCCGCGTGACCTTGTCGTCAAGCCCGCGAACCGGCGCCGCGGCGTGTCGCTGTTATCGACTTTTGGTTCCCGACTTATACACGCAGCGCATTTCCAATTAAGTCTATGCTCGCCGGTTAATGTATTACGGAACCGCTGCTCGGACACATTTGCGCATAGCAGGTCATATTGACTAGCACACACGCAACAACATAAAAATTGTCTATTTTTAATAACTTGTAAACAGCCGGCGCAATATTTTGAAGCCATAATGTCCAAAATAAGTTATAAAAAAAAGAGTACCTAATAAAGCAATGGAGAAAAAAAAAATTATATAGATTATATGTAATATACTTTGTAAATACTCAATTTACGAATTTGATTCGGAGTCCTGAGACTTAAGAAGTAGTTTCCCTACAGTAGGATTGTCAGCAGAGTAAACATGGCGTATTAAAATACATATTTTTCATTAATTACAATACTTATACACATAGCATTTTACACATAACATTATACACATAGCATTTTACTTACATACACTTAGAATAATTGGAGTGAACAAAATTATGTCCTTTTATCTTTTTGCGAATCTGTAAGAAGACACTAAAATTGATTAAACCACCCATTCTTTCGTTAGCCTACTACAACCTTCTGTTTGATGATTATCATACTCACACAATGCTATCTGTAACAGTCAGAAGCTAGATAGATTCAAGGTCTCGCCCACACCTGCACTTGGCTCCATTGTTACTATTGGAAAGTGATTGTTATTGCATAATTAATTCTCGAATATTCTAATTCACGAAATTATTTTACATCAATGTGCATATCGAAGTAAATAAATTAAGGAAACATTTAAATACAAGAATCGAATCAATAAGAATAGTGTTTTAAACTTGTAATTTACTAACAAAAGAGATTTTTTTTTTGTAAAAAAAAAGCAATAAACTCATAAAATCTTTTCATAACTAACTATGCGTATTACAAATAATTATATCATGCTACATACTACATTCCAAGGAGATAAAATTTTAATATAAAATACACTTACAATTTACATATATATTTTATTAGCTAGTGAACTTTAACTCACAAGCTCTTCCCCTTAAGTGCGATGAATCGAATAAGCACAGCATTGCGTCGGTCAGAACAGAAGCCGCCGCAATCTCGAGACAACCTTCAATTATTACGGTCATTATAAAATAATAATAAAAAATAATATAATTCAGTTTAGTCAAGTAGACAAATGATTACTCGGCGGAATTCATTCGAATTTTAGTGCAGGGATAGATGCATCGATGATAAGTTATATTTTAAATCATTTATCGATAATGCTGTGAATGTGCGGATTTTGTCGATAAAAATATTTTTAAAAACCATTAATTATTTTTGTGAATTTCTTGGCGAAAGCTGCGATTTGGAACGGTTTTCTTCAGTGCAAGGTAACTTCAAGTATGCTTGAAGGAATGAAAGGAATGTTTTTTATATAAAAAGGTTATACATCTTTGCAATATTTAGTGATTTCATATTAATTGCAAGTCAGATCCTAAAATATTGATACTTCAAATATTTGACTTTAACTAGTTCATACAATACGGGGCCAGTTTTTTGATAAATGTGACCAGCCTACTGTCACTTTAGCTTTATTATTACTGGTTATTTGCGAGCTGGTGGATAATGAACTCCCAGCTGCGGTGTTTTCTAAGCACTACGATATGTCCAGCTTCAAATGAGGTTTAAAAAGAGCACTTCTCTCCAGGTAGGCAGTGATTGAGCTGTGCTCTGGCATTGCAGATGTCCATGACCAGAGAATCTCTGTCCATGACCACTTAAGTACCATCACGTGGGCCACTGGCTCGTCTGCTACCAACAGCAATAAAAAAACTACCTGCTTGCAAATGGCCAGTTATATATATTTTTTTAATTATGACTTTGAAATATCAATAGAGTTAATGAAACAAATAGATATTGCAAATTGTATTTCTATATATATATATATTCAATAACACAAGCGCTGATAATATGATTTGAATTAATCAGAGTGCACATACAATTATAATAAGATCAGTAAAATTAGATATAAAATGGAACATAATACAAAATCACAACATTTTTTTATATAACAAAGTTGGCAAACAAGCATACTGTCCACCTGATGGTAAGTGGTTCTTGTGAGATTCACAGTAAATCTGCAACCCCAACAAAAACCACAGTGTACATTGTCAACTTGTGACATAAGATGTAAAGTCACGGTACCCAGTAATTTCACTGCCATATCATACCCTTCAAACCGGAACATAGCAATGCAAGGCTTACTGCTTTTGAAATAAGTAAGACGGAGGTACCCAAGCAGTCGACCCTGGTACACAGTCTCCCTCCGCTAAATCATCAAAACAAAAATTCGATTTTAAAATGCACAGTCAATAAAGTTTGATCCCATCCCTAACTCATTACTCGGCGCCCGTCGGTAATTCGGACTCGTTTTATTTTCGCGAATCAGCGTTGCGGTGAAGCTTAGATTGCGCGGGCGCACGGTAGCTCGCCGTGATCTCGTACTGATGCGTTGAGCGTTGACGACTTCCAAAGCTGTGCGTAGAGAAAAAGTAGCGTTACTTCATTTCGCGAAGTGGCGAAGAAGCTTTGATTTTTTAACCGACTTCAAAAAAGGAGGAGGTTCTCAATTCGATGCAAATGGTTTTTTTTTCTTTTTTTTGTGTGTATGTTATGCGATTACGCCGCCAATTGTAGACCGATTTTAAAAATTATTTTGTATTCGGTAGAGTATACTTCAAGGGTGGTCCCATGGTCACCAAAGCTAGGATCTGATGACGGGATCCCATGAAAATGGAGGAAAAGCCTTAAATTTTAAGGTGTGTCCAACTTGTTTTGTGTGTATGTTACGCGATTACTCCGCCAATTGTGGACCGATTTTGAAAATTCTTTTCGTATTTGATAGAGTAGGTATACTTCTGGGGTGATCCCAAAGTCACCAAAGTCAGGATCTGATGATAAGATCCCATGAAAATCGAAGGAAACGCTAATTTAATCACTACCAGCCAACGCTAAAAACCACCAACCCTAAACCCTAATTTAATATCAGCTCACCGAAAGTGAGCTGTTAATAAATTAGGGTTTCTTTGACTACAAACTTTAACACTTTCAAATTTTAACACTTTCTAGGAGATCATCGTTTGGCACCGACTTCAATATAGAAGTATGATGTTGTCTGTACCTATTCTTATATTATTTTTAACTTTTCAGTGTTTTTGAAGTCGGTTTTTATTTTTTGTAAAATATTTTTTATTCGTAAAAAACTTTTATTTGAGGGTGTATATGTAAATGATAGGCGTTTAATTACTAACTAGAACTATTATTTTTGAAGGAGAGTTAGGTTTAGTTTAACTTTACAAGATTAGTATATTTTTTATTGCAATTAAGTTGGCAAACAAGCAAACTGCCCACCTGATGGTAAGTGGTAACAGTCACCTTATAAAACATGTGGCTCCTGTGAGATTCGTAGTAAAACTGCAGCCCAGTGTACGTTGTGAACCCCAGTGTACGTTGCCAACTTGTGACATCAGATGTAAAGTCACGGTACCCATAGTAATTTTACTGCCATATCTTACCCTTCAAACCGGAACACAGCAATGCAAGCACTGCTGCTTTGCGGCAGAAATAGGTAAGACGGAGGTGTCCAAGCAAACGACCCTGGTACAGAGTCTCCCTCCCATATGTATATAAGTAATTTGTGTGTGTTGAGGTTGATACATAAGTTCATTAAGTTTTTTTATACTGCACCGTGTCGTCCTTTTTTTCGGGATAAATTGCGCAACCGCACCGTACCCGCAGTTGGCTAGACGGCGGGCGTGTGTGGGGTTGGCCCGGCAGAGTGCCAGGCCGACCCACTAAAACCCCCCGGTGTTCTCCCTGCCCTTATGGGCGCACATGGTAGGGTCCACACTACGATTACCACTACCAGTGCGTCCGGGGCCGTGTCTTGTCTTAGGATAATTTAGTAACTGTGAAGATATCATCGCAAAATTATAGTCATGCTGTATGCATTATATCCATTGCTGCTAAAATAAATGCCGCCATAACAAAACTACCCACCAAGCTAGAAATGGGTATAAAGTTCTTTCGGCTATGACAGTTCTTTTTGAAAGAAACTCTATATACATTAGTACTAAAATGAACACCGCCTTAAGTTTTTTCTTGAGGGACCTATGCTGTTAACCGCAGGTGGCTATTACAGCTTCAAATAATAATAAAACTACTAGTATGTTGAATGCAGGTTCAAATCCTACGTCCCGCAGGCGGCGGTCAGGCAGAAGATTTACGCACGCTACGCCAGGCGCACTTACGCCCTCCACCAGCTGCCGCAGGGGTCGGAGTGACGGAGTGGAGCTCCCGTCACTCACACTACTGACCCTATGCTGATGGAGTGTCTGAAAGCGTTCCATAGACACTCCCAACCCTGAAGAGAGACCCGGTGTCGTCGTGAAGCATCGCGCTCTAAACACAAAGCGATTGCGAAAAATACCATTGTGTGTGGAGAATGCGAATAGACGGAACCCCCTAGTATTTTTAGTGAGTATATCTCGATTGGCGAGGCAAGTCTCACAATACCGCAGGCGGACCCCACTCCGTCTGCATTAGATTTAAAATCTTTTTTACTGGGTTAAAAAAAAGGTTCAAATCCTACCACAGGTGATTTCTTTTGTATTGTTTTATTAATTCAGTTTCTACTACTGTCAACTATTAAATTTGACAGGTGCACTACAGATACAGGTGCACAAATGAAACAATTCACTAACATGTTGCCTTTTAAACAAATAGTAATTTACTTTGTTGCATTAATAAAGTTCAAAGTAGTTAGCAATCTAAAAGGCATATTTCTTGTACCAATGTTCAAGTTACCAATAGTGTCGCTAAATGTGCTCGTATCAGCAACGAACACAAGAAAATACACTTAAATCGAACTTCGCACATTAACAGATATGGTAAACATTTCTCTTATTTCAACGCTAACAAAGATTAAATTATTAATTACTATTTGCCCCCATGTTAATAGCAGCGGGCTCTTTGGAAGCCATTAAACAACATATTGGTATTCAATTACAGCTGATATGGGGAGCTTATGCGTGGTTTCACAACGCAATTAAAGCTATTTTCATATTGAATACGAGTACTAACACACTTGTATTTTTTGTTTGTAATTTTCTGCGTGCTATTAATTAATTATTATCATTATTTTTCTAGGTTATTGAATAAACGATGAACAAATGTGAAAAAATTATGAAAATAAATCAAATACAAGAAAAAAAAAATCCCCCTATTTTTCGTCGGTGACGCTGTGAACCCCCACAAGAACCACAATGTACGTTGCCTACTTGTGACTTGATGTAAAGTCACGGTACCCAGTAATTTCAGTGCCATATCTTACCCTTCAAACCGGAACACAGCAATGCAAGCCCTGCTGCTTTGCGGCAGAAATAGGTAAGGTGAAGGTACCCATGCACACGACTCTGGTACAGAGTCTCCCTCCGGTAAAAGGCATTTATCCAGCCACAGTAGAATTTATCCACTGTTTTTATCTAGGTTTGAACAACCAATTTAGAAAAAATTATAGAATTGGTGAAGAATTTCTTCTGGGCTGGGCTCGGTGACCCATGGTTATCGCTTCAACACAGTATGTTGAAGTATGTATGAGAAAACAAACGTCTTGAATGGGAGGCGAACGCCTCCCATTCAAGACGTGTGTTTTTTTGCATTGATTTTTTCAATGTGTTTAGCATTTAAAAAAATGCAAAGTTGCAATATTATAAAAGCTATGCAATTATCAACTATACTACCATACCGTACAATAAATCAACCGCCGTGCATAAATAGATTTCCAGGGAAACCTTGCTTTAACAAATACAATTTTCTTATTAGAAGAGAACATAATTTACCTTGTATACACACATCCTAAATCTCAGATGTGTGCGAACAGGACTAGAAGTAAATCCACGCCTGCTCGGAAATTGGGAGAACCTACAAGAAAAGACTTTATATACAACAAAGTTGTCAAACAAGCAGGCTGCCCGCCAGATAGTAGGCTACAGTCCTATAGTATCTACACGTGGCCCCTGTAAGTCTTGCAAACAACAACTCCTACAAGGAGGCCAAAGTACGTTGCCAACTTGTGACATAAGATGTCAAATCACAGTACCCAGTAATTTCACTGCCTGTCGCACCCTTCAAACCGGAACACAGCAATGCAAGCACCGCTGCTTTGCAGCACAAATAGGTAAGATAGAGGTATCCATGCAGACGACTAGTACAGAGTCTTCTTCTGTGCCCCAAGCACGAACCATTATAGTTATGGTTGTCGTAATCGTACTACTTGTATGAAAACTATAGCAGCGCCGCTACGGTCGTTTAAGGAACTAAATGGTATCGTAATGGTAATGGTATAGGTGACGAGAGCTAAGTATGAAAATCGTCAGCTCGAACTCACTTTTGACATGTCGTCGTATCGTTTTATTCGACAGCTAGCTATCGTAATATCTCTCACCGAGTATTTTACAGTGAGAGAACTATCGTTACCTTACGAGCTCGCGATAGTCACGATAGTGTTTCTATCTGTCCATTTAATATCTCAATCGTTATCGGATAGTAAGTAAATACGATCACTGCAATATAGCGAGAGTGGTTCGTGCTAGGGGTACAGGTATTAGTTAATTTACGGGAAATATTTCAAAAATGCTTGCTTGTATACACATCCTTACCCGTCTACTTTAACAACAGTCAATAACATCTGAAATGGGAATTATCTTTGAGCCGTTCAGTTTTACTGGGTTCGATATGACTCTACGAGAACCATTATAGATTCTTTATCAAGAGACTCCTCGCCGTTCGAGCTCTACATGTAATGAACTTTTATGAGAATACTATTAGTGATACATATAGATGCGAGTGAGTCCAATAATGTGCAGAATATTAATAGTATAAAAATGCCTTAATTATATTGGATTTTAAGAATCTTTCTATAGTCTTAAAACTTCTATATAACACTCACATTTTTTTACTCATCTCAACCACAATAAAACAATCGTCAAAGATGCCTCTTGAACATTGGTTTCTACTGTTATTTATATATAAAAAAAATTGTGTCACGATGTTTGTCCTGGATTAACTCCGCAGCTACATTTCTTGGTTGGATGTTGATACGTAGTTATTAATAGTGAATAAAATCTACTTTGGTTTAGCAAAGTACAAAAGAGATCAATACAGTTGAAATTTAGTTGAAGTTTATATATACCCATGTATATGTATATTTATCTTTATAATATCAATAATTATGTTTATTTTATCTTGGTGTCTCCCATTAATAAAATGGAATCTCCCACTCAATCACCGATTGGCTGGTAGAGATCTCTTTAGAGATAAGTCCATAAGTGTGTTTCCCCATATGTCTTTGTTTTGCAAAAAAAAAATAGGTATAATAAATTTTGCTAGGGCTGCTAAGTGGTTAAGGCAAAGGCATCAACACGGTATGATTCATTTTTCACTATGCACAATTTAGTCCAGTTTAAAAGTTGGGAAAGCTTTTATTTCAACTTTTTTTTGTAAATCAAATGTTAATTAGATGATAATGGTAATACTATAGTAGTGTTTTACCTAGACACTACTATACGGATAGTAATAGTGTCCAGTGTAGGTATAGGTAAAACTTTTTTTTATTTATTAATAATTGGGAGCTGGTCATTTGATGACTCAGAAAAATGGAACAGTGTGGTAGTATTTATAATGTGGTGTATTCATCCCCGAAGAGATAAAATGCGAGGTAAGACGGAAAAAATTGTTGCATTCTACATTTTTTATGAAAATTTTGTTATATTTCAAAATTGAGTTATCCACGCGAGTGACGCCACGGGCGAAATGCCTATAATTCTCACAACTTAAGTATCCGCCTCCATGGTCTGGTAGCTGATTCCACCCAGTATCAACCGGGAAATCCGGTGTTCGATTCCCAATGGGGGCAGAAGTTTCTCTGCTTGTTTGGTTGCTGGTAGCGCTCCCAAGCCCGCCTGGCTAGCTCCCACCGTCTTGAAATGTAAGAAGTAGTTATAGGCTATATCAATATGTATAGTTATTCACTGTACTGTGTTTAATGGCATGATTATTGGAAATATAGTCAGTGCTTAACCAACAATCTTGTGATTCATTTCTCTGTTGAGTCACCACATCACATGATCCTGGCAGGGTCGTCTGATATATATAACAGCTATATAGTAACAATGACAATAACATTGTCGTGTTCCGACCATTATAGGTAAGATAGCCAGCTCCTCAATTCATGAGGAGTCCAGATGAAGCTCGCTTTCATCTTCAGCCTTATCGACACTCACCATCAGGTTAGATGAAGGCCAAGAATACCCCTGTTGAGGGTAACAAAGCTCCGTCCACCTAATTATGTGAAAGAAATCCGTTCACTATTTCCAACTAAAGTTGGAGGAAGCAATACTCATATATGTCTTACTGGGCGCGGGTTCCACCCAACCAATCCGTACTGAGCCAGCGTGGTTTGACTAAGGCCTAATCGCCCTAACTAGTTAGGGTAGGCTCGTGACCCTCGGTGGGGACGTATATGAGCTGAGATGATGATGATGATGGACGCTGGTCTCTTTAGATGAGAAGGAATTGACCCACTACACCGTACTGGCTGTGTTGGTTGGGGTTTTATAACTGGTTTTCTATCTCTTCATGGAGGCGTGATTACGGTAAACTGCCTTAGTCTGCTCTCAAGACATCCACGATAGGAAAGGGAGAAAGAAAGCTTTTCTATAGTGGACCTTTATTTTTTTTCGAGGGGAAAACGTAACCGCACCGTACTCGCCGTTGGCTAGACGGCGAGCGTATGTGGGGCTCTACCAGCAGAATGCCAGGCCTACATACTAAAACCCCCCGATGTTCTCCCTGCCCTTATGGGCGCGCTAAGTAAGGTCCACACTGTGACTCCACTACCCACGCGCCCGGGCAAGTCCGACCAACCGGTCGGGCTATCGCCAAGGGGGGATTGCCTGAGAACACCAGGGCAATCCCCAGACGGAGGGCCTGCCTATACGTCTGAGGCGGATGGGAGCGGCTTGAAGATCTGCCTCCCGCTCCCTCTCCGCTGCCTCCTGCGAGATGACGTCCTCGCAGAAGGAGGCGACAGCCCCTCATTCCGCCTCGCCCCGGAGCATGGCCACGACCATGCTCGGCAGCGAGAGGTTTCCGCCTCCCAGCGCAGCGTCGAGTTTTGTATAGTGGACCTAACAAATGTCTCGATTCCACATGATGGTAAGTGGAAATGGAGTTTAAATGTGAAGATAACTAGTGCAGAAGAGAAAACACACGTTCCACTAGCCATTCTCACCTTGCCGACCTGCAAGGTTGTCCTTCACGCCTATCACGGTATCAGCACACGTGTACAATCATGGCTCCGTGATTGTACACGTGTGCTGGCAGACAGTTCTATTTGTTTAATGTGGGGCATTTACATTTTTCATATGAAACACGCCATATTATAGTTCCGACAACACAAAAGGATTGTACATCGCGCCAATTAAAAGCTCTCACTTCACAAGCCCTAGCCCGTAACCTTTGCTAAATTGCGCCTATCGAAGGGAGGCTGAGGGCCACAATTTCGCTCGGGTACGCGCGCGATTCGTGGGCGGGTATTAATTACAGCGGCGCCTCCCCCGGGAATCGAACCCGCCGGAAAGAAGAGGTGGGTCGCTCGATATCGTTCACGGTTATTAATTCGTAGGCTAACCTTGATTTAGTGTGCCAGTTTATTATAGGTAAATTGTTTATGATTCTTGACTTTTATTTCTTCGACGTTTAAAGGTAAATTCATGTTCATAAAGGGAGTTTTATCAACTCTATATTGTTCTTAAGCCATGAAAAATACCTACAAACTATCAATTTACATTTTTGTCTTACAATAAATTATCGAAGTATTATTTATTTGTTGTTTGTGTACATTCCTTTGTCCAACAGTAGGCGTCTCTTGGCTGAAATGATGTACATTCGTATACAAAGGCGGACTTAATGCCCGGAGTATTATCTGCCAGTCTACCTTTGGGTGATGCAAAAAATTCTAAGGTACCAACTCCATACGACAAAGCAATTTACCTACCACATACTAAGCAATTACATAAAATATTAAATCAATGAAAATATTGACGATAATTTAAAATTACATTATAAATATATATACTATACATACATCTCAGCCATGAGACGCCCTTTGTTGGACATAGGATCTCTAAACCAATCGGTTCTGCGCTTCTAGCATCCAGCAGCGGCTCCCTGCAACCTTCACTTGATCGTCGCTCAACCTTATGGGGGACTTTCCAACGCCACAAAATTATTAATAGTACTATTGTACCAATACCAACGCTGCGTCCCCTTGGTACATGGCCGCCACTCGAGGACCTTTACGCTCCTATATACATATGAACATGCTACAAGAATATGCTACATCAATATGTAGCAGATATACCTCAATACATAATTATTACTACTTTTATGTATATTACTATGACTAAGGGAGCGTCGGTGGTGCTGTGGACTCAGCGCACTCGGATTGGGAGGTCCGAGTCGGGAGTCCGAGAAGTCTCATATACGTATATAAATATATATAGGCTCATATACGTCTCCCTCCACCGAGGGACTCGAGCCTACCCTAAGTTAGTACATGTTTAGGAGTGAGTCAACCACGCTGGCCCAGTGCGGATTGGTCGACTTCACATACACCTTTGAATTTCTTCGCAGATGTATGCAGGTTGCCTCACGATGTTTTCCTTCACCGTAAGAGCGTCGGATGAACATATTTGAAATTCGAAAAACGAAAAACACATTGGTATATGGCAGAATCGAGCCGTGGACCTCCCGATTAGAAAACCAGTGCCGAGTCGACAGCGCCACCGTAATTTTAACACGCTTTCGGTTTATTCAAGCTACAGTTTCTTGATAAGTCAATAGTGACGAATGGTGTAACTGGCTGTCGTTCACCCATCAATAACCTTGCCAGAAAACTAATTTATTTAAGCGTTATTGAAGCACTATAAATGCGTAAATATTAGCAAAATTGGGCTCCTGGTTTGAAGTGTAAAACATACCGCGAAATTACTAGGCACCGTGAATGTTTTACGCCAAAAGCCGGCTACATTTCTGTTCTGTGGAAGTTGTAGATTCCGTAGTTGTACATTGCGAATCGAACTAGAACCAAAAGTATATAGCCACTTGAGCCACATACCACCAACTGAACGTCGGCTTGTAGAAAAGCACTGTTGTTTATAAACACACACACACACCTCTATACTGACATTCTAGGACAACCTTTACGTGTAATAATAATAATAATTAAAAAACGAAACCTGACAATCTAAAGACAGTTTCAATTACCAAACGATCGTCCGAAGAGGATGTATCTATAGGCTTACGTAAGAGCATCTCACGAGCATTGTTGCCCCGTATTCGTGGCACCGTACTCCGGGCTCTCATAACTTTAATTAAATATTTATTCGTGTTGGGCGGGGCTACGCCGCCTTCCCATAGATATTGATATTGTTTTCTAGATTTAAGATTAATTGTAAGGCCGCGAAATTGGCGGGCAGTGCGCTTATAGCAATAAGCGTTCAGTTCGGAGAAACTAATTTCAGTAACGACCATTTGCTTTACAGGCTTAAAATAAGCTAGATGACTAAAATTTTTTTTGCTTTAATAGAAGCTCATTCATATAATAAACAGAAAGAATAAATCGGTTTTCGAATAACTATAAAAACAACCAAGATATAAGGTATTAAAAAAATTTCTCCATCTCTTTCTAGCAAAACGGGAATTTACAAGGAGTTTATATGGCCGTACTAAAAAATGACGTCACGGTTGATGTCGGATCTCTCTGTCTAATCGCCTTCAAATTAACAACTTAAAATACTTGTATCTGATGTATTTCTAAGCCGATTTTAATTCTAATTTCACAGGACTGCATCTTTTTCCACGGTATTTTAATATTTAATGACGAGACGTAAAAATTAGAATTCAGTCATCATCCCAATTAAAAACTATTTAAAGGATGCTTTTATTTAACATATTATGTTGTAATTTTATAACTAAATAATATACAGCTGTTTATGTTATTAAGCAAAAAAATTTACCTGATTATCAGTACTCTAAATAGGTATATACTCGATGAAATCTACTTTTTTTATTTGATATCATAAATACAATAATTTGTAATGAAAAACATAATATTATGCCTTCATCTTTCCGCGTACTGGACAACAAAGATAAAAAATGTGATAAGCTTCTAAAAACTAGTTGTATAACGTATTACAAGTCTTACTTACATTTATTCCTAAATTTTTATATAGTGAGCCTCACAAAGTGCTTCTATGGGATTAGGGAACATGACAGGAGTGACAAACAAAACTTGTTGTCACTTAGTGACAAACAAGCATACGGTCTATCTGATTGTAAGCGCTTATGGTCGATAAGAATCCATAACACCATGGCGATAACACAAGACTGAGCCTAATTTATGAATTGTGCGTTCAAAATCATATACCTACGTCACGTTTATGTAAATATTTCAAGCGTCTACCTGTTGCCGTTATTAATATCTAGCGAAAACGGCAAAAAATAACGTTTGTTGTATGGGAGCCACTTTAATATATTTATTTTATTCTGTTTTTATTATTTGTTGATATAGCGGCAACAGAAATACATTATCTGGGAAAATTTCAACTGTCTAGCTATCACGGTTCATGAGATACAGCCTGGTGACAGACAGACGGACGGACAGCGAAGTCTTAGTAATAGGGTTCCGTTTTTACCCTTTGGATACGGAAACCAAAAATAAAGATGTTGAACGAAAATTAATAAAAGATGAGCACTCAATGCCAGACCAATAATTAATTAATAAAACCCTGACGACAGCACTCAGGCACCGGAAAACAGCTTCAAGTTATTTCCCGGCGTTCTTTCATATTATGATGGAGTTACATCCCCAATCAGGATATTCACTAAAACAATTAACGCAGCATCTGTCTATGTTATTAAAAAAGGTTAACTTTGGCTTTTACTTGCGCTTATATTGCGTATTTGAAATTGATTTAACAATTTTGTAGTAGGCAAATTAAACATTGCAAACTGAAAAATATTGTTGAAGGATTTTACATGTATCCACACTTTATTATTTTACCAGAAAAAAGTAAGTGTGACATGCAATCATGTTGCATATCACAATTGAATTAAAAAAAATGAATTACCAAATTTATCCTGAAACGCACATTTACTGGCCCAACGCGATCTCAACCTCTGTACCATCCGATATTTATCATAGCAAAGGTTACTCCGACGATACATATCGACCATTTTTATGATGTCAGCGAAACCAAAAGTGACTCATTCCTATTTTAGACACAATATTTCGTGTGTCCAATATATTTATTCAAGAGGATTAAATTCTTTTGATTAACTTCGCCAACCTTGAATTGGAGCTTTAAATATTACATTTTAGTGATGCCTCATTTTTCCTGGTAAATCATAGTGTTTTTTTGCTTCATATCACACTTGCAAGATAATTTGCCGTGTGTATGGATTTTAGCGTCAATTAATTATCAGTGTTTGTTATTCGGGAACCGGTTGTAATGCGATTAAACATATGACGATCGTGTTAATAATATAAAAAATCAATCTGGAATCTTTAAAATGACTGTTATTCCGAATCTTAATTAGATTAAGAAGCTGGAAAAAAATAGTGACCTGGGTATTAGTTTTTGCTATACACGAATCTATGACTGATGTAGTTGATTATGTTCCTGTTATGTTAACACTATCAACGTTACATTGAGAAGGACAAACTATATTTGTTGCGGTAGCAAAGCTAGCTTTGCTGAGGACAAAGCAATTTATTTGCAAAAACAATGTCGTTTTGCTAAAGAAGTAAGAACTTAGATCATTATTTAAGTCAAGAGGCGCCCATTGTTGGACAAAACTCTTCCTATCGGGATCTTTTAACCGATCGGTCCTGCACCTCATGCATTCAGTGACATTCCGCGACTTTCATTAGATCGTCGGTCCACGTCGTGGGGACCCAATGCTGCGTGTCCCGGTACTCGGCCGCCACTCGAGGACCTTTCCACCCCAACTGCGGTCAGTCCAGTGAGCGATGTGTCCTAACCACTGCCAAGCTAAAGGTTCACAAATATTTGGGCTATATCAGTAAATCTAGTACTTCTAGGGATCTGATTATTTATGATGCAATCACGTAGAAAAAACCCCGAACATAGCCCTCTCCATTGTCCTTTGAGTAATCTTGAGCCTTTTTATGAGATTCATCATCATCATCACAGCTCATATACGTCCACACTGAGGGGCATGAGTCTCCCCTAACTATGTAGTTTGGGCGATTAGGCCTTAGTCAAACCACGCTGGCCCAGTGCGGATTGGTTGATTTCACAATACACCTTTGAATTACTTCGCAGGTGTATGCAGGTTTCCTTACGATGTTTTACTTCACCATAGGAGCGTCAGATAAATGTACAATGTACATTTGAAATTCGTGAATCGAAAAATACATACATTGGTACATGGCAGGATCGATCGCGGGCCTCCCGATTCTACTCGGTGCACAGTCCAGTGCCGAGGCCATAGCGCCAACGACTCATTGATTTATTATTAGATTCATTGATTATTTTTATCGGAAATTTTAAGGTACTAAGTAGGTGTGGTGTCAAATTTCATCACGAAAAATCTGTTCCTTCCGTTTCGTTTCTAATAATTAGCACGGCTATAAATGTCAACATTTTATTATAAGAAACGCAAAACTAAGCTAACATCAGATGTCAGCACCAGCAAAGTGGTGAGGCCTTATCTGGAATACAGCTCATGTTGAATTTCGTCGTAATATTCTATCGATTTTCATAGACATCGAAACAAATATCATAAGAAGTAGAGCGCATTCCTTGAACGAGTACTCGATGCCAGAACGATTTAAAAATAGGGCCCCAGATCTTCTCTTTTTGTGATTAGATTGCAAGGAGAACAACGTAGTCATTCGCTTTTAGTCGATTAGTTGATAATGGATCCTCTCAAAATCGTCAGTGTTTTCTTTTTTCGTTTCCTGCGTTTTCGAAGGAACAAAACGCGTTCTATTATCTTTACCACGGCAAGTGTTCTGAAGAGCTTTTTAGCCTTAATTCCACCCTTTGCTTTCTTTTTAAGAACTAAGAGTACTGACCTACGCTTTCATCGTCTTACTATGACTACCATTCAAACGCAAACTAGGAAATTTGGTAACATTTTTTTGTCGCACGCTCCTAAATAGAACTCCCTACCAGCACACATTTTCCCTTTTTCTTACAATCCCTATTACTTTAAAGAGGCGTAAAGAAGAACCTTTCAGGTCGGCAAGGTGATAGTGGCTAAGTGCAGCGTGTATCTGCACTTAGCCACTATCACGCTCTCTCCTGCACTATCTACATTCGCATTTCGACTCCTCTGTCATTTACCAACAAGCGGTACGTAGTTTTTTGCTAATACCAATTTAAAAAATCTAAAAGCAGTATTTCCTTGTTCATTTGTTACTGAATGTAGGTACTGTACATCACGAATCGACCGCACCGCACACATGCAGCAAAGACGTTGCGTATTCCCTACTCATCCGCGACGTCTTCGCTACGCATGAGCAGCTTTTTCGCATAGTGGTCGAGTCGTGGTCGCGTCGTGGTCGCGTCGTGGTCGCGTCGTGATCGCGTCATGGTCGTGTCGTGGTCGCGGCGTGTTCGCGGCGTGTTTGCTGCGCCCCCATGCCGTTTTAGAAATGCTCGCAAACCGCTAATGTGATAAGGTCTTGAGTGTGGCTCCAGTGGTGTGTACACGAAACGACCGAGGCTAAATCGGACCCAGAATCAGAACTATTAACATAGTCTGCTATATACAGATTTTCTTACTCATTAGCACCTATAACTAAGACTTATCTGACTATCACTATCACAACGAAAAGAGCAAAAGAGCTTTCTATCGAAATATATTTGAACAAAGATTTTTTATTTGAATTTTATATAATTGTTAGCGGGTTATCAAACTCTGAATCGCCTTAAATGAGACATTTACAAACAATTAAAATAAACGGCACCTCTTCTATTCGATTTTAAAATTATGTTCGTTTTCGTCACGACTAAGTAACATTCGGGTAAGCTTTCGACCGTATAGCGTGACTAATACAAAACGCAATTTAATTGACGCCATTGATTAAATGCGTCTCGTGTTGACTCGCCGAACTGTCCTTATCAACTAATGTGCATAGCCATAGTTAAAGTTAAAGCGGTATAAAAATAACAAGTCTCAACCAACATCTTAAGAGGCTCGCTTGACAAATGACTCAAGAGTCATTTGTTAGTAATTCTTGACATAAACGTATTTTCTAAAGCTTTCTCTGACTGTAGCCTTTACCAGCTGTAAACCTGTGTTTTGCCAGCAGCCCACATTGCAGCAATCTAGATTTAAGTGTTTTTTCGATATTTACTATTTTATATATAATTTATGTTTATTGTAAACACGAAATTTTCCGATTTTTTTTAAATAAATATAAAAATCACATAGTCTCTGATTCAACGATAATACATAACGATAATTCGCTAGAAAATGGTTAAAAGATGGTAATACATAATAAATCATATTAATAAATTTTATATTTAAAAATAAATATGTTTACACTTAACAGAGGACCTGATGGCCTTCTTCTCACCTGATGGTAACTGACGATAAGGCTGAAGGTGGAGGTGAGCTTCCAGATTCCTCAACAGCTAAGAAACTAACGGAAAATGAGTAATAGCAAAACTTCCAACAAAGTTAGTAGTTCTACTCTACGTGTCATCTTCAGGATGTTGTCGCCTTCGCATTAGTAACTGAGGAACTGGCTATCATACCTGAAAACAAAAAGATGATCAGTGATATTTTGGAAGGCAAAATTAAATGTCCTTAATTCTATGGTTCTCGACATACATTTGTGTAGGTATACTGCAGATGTTGATGCATTAGTAAGTTTAGACCTAAGATAAATAGCTGTAAACATGTCTTCGCAACTTTTTCGTCATGCTGTGTACATTAATCTAGGATTACAATCTAGCCTAGTTTTTAAGTTATATTAATAGAGTATGTAATGATTGTAATTTGTCAATGTACCAATATTAAATAAATAAATAAATAAATAAATTGTCGGAAGATAACAATGTAATAAACCTTGATATTATGGCGATAATTTTAAATAACATGTGATAGCCAGACAGGTGTGCTCAACCCTACCAGGTTTGGCAATCAAACCCAGTAGAAGAACTTCTGCTTCCATAAAGACTCGATTCCCGAATCTACAGATCAATAGTATCCGCGTTAAAATGAACAATGAATAAAAATAGATTGAGAATAAAAATGTTTCTTTTTATTAATCTAGCTTATGGCCGATAATAATCAACTGCGTTTTTTTTTTACCAACGCACCAACACGTATTTCTTTGTAATACGGTTATTTAGGTGATACTCAAATTCTGTTTCTTCGTTAGTTATCATCAAATTAATACCATGATCGAGGCGATTGACTAGAGGGAGACTCTGTACCAGAGTCGCCTGCTTTGGTATCTCCATCTTATCTATTTCTGCCGCAAAGCACCACTACTTGCACTGCTGTGTTCCGGATTGAAGGGTAAGATATAGCAGTGAAATTACTGGGTACCGTACGTGACTTTACATCTTATGTCACAAGTTGGCAACGTACACCGTGGTTCTGTGGGGGTTGCAGATTTGCTGCGAATCTCACAAGAGCCACGTGTACTGTAGGTGACTAGACTGTTACCACTTACCATCAAATGGACAGTCTGCATGTTTGCCAACTTACGTCCAAACCCAATATGCGATCCTGATCCGTTTTTTCCGGATTGAGATTGCAAACTCAATCCAAAAGTACCATTTTGCGTCTCTATAATCAATCGAAGATTGCATTTGTAATCTCTGAAAGGAAACCATCCATGAGAGGTCCGATCAGTGTTTTTGGATAGACCTCTGTTCGAAAATAACGTTTGACGTGTCCCAATATTCAATCTTTGATTAAAAAGGGATTGATTGACGTCTACACAATCTTTTTTTGGCAATCTTCCTATTTTCATGGTTTACTTGTCAAAATTTGGATTGATTTACATGTCGCACCTTTATAGTCAAACCGTTACTAAACGAAATTATCAAATTTTACAGCAGAGCCAATATTAAAAAAAATCCTTGTATTGTGTTAATTTAATCGAAGTTGGTGATACTTTGTGCCATCTTTTAGATTGATTATGATAGATATTTATTTAATTTACAATATGCAATATAAGAAAGTATAAAATTTTGATTAAAACAATATTTATAATTTTTTTAAATTTTTTAGTAACACTTTGCCATTTAATATTTTTGTTTATTCAGATTGATCAAAATGAAATTCCTATGTAAATAATGTAATTAAACAAAAAGAAATATTTTTAACAGCATTGTTGATATTGTTGTGGTATCAAATTGTAGATAATAAATTTAGCATTTCTTATTGAATTACTCACATAAGAATCTAAGCACATACAGAAAAAAATCAATCGAAATTCATAATGTTTTAATAGAAATTAACTATATTTTGGCAAACTTATAATTTGGTTTTACAATAATCACTCTTGTACTTTTGAATCGCAGTAAGACGTAGGTAGTAACTTATAACTATTATTAATTATCTTAAGAATTAGTATATCTTTTAACAAGCCAATTAAATATCATGTCAACAAAATAAAATGAAAATATCAATATAAGTAATTGTCTGTATCTTGAAATGGGCACTTTCGGGAGTGGGACTGAAAGATGTCTATCTAGGTGAAGTTGGCAGTACATAATCTGGATCGTGATCTGCGTCATCATGGGAAAAGTCTTTACCTGAATTACCCGTGGTGGATAAAGACGATGAAGTCGACAACAATGACCGTAAACGTGAAGAAGAAGTTAATTCTGAGCTAGATGAGTTTGATCTTACTCGTATTTTGTTACTTGGGCCAGATGTACTTATTTCTTTTACTGTAGATAGTATTCCATCATTATCCCCATTTACATTGCAGTTATTGCTACTAACATTAATTAACTGAGGTAGTCCTTCTGCTTGCAATAAAGTAAGTGTACTTGTCTTTATAGCCAATTTATCTATACAAATCATACTAACTTGACATGACCCTAATTCGATTGGATTTAGCGCAAAAGTTTCATTTGCATCAGAATTAATACGATTCAATTCATCCATGGATATACATTGTTTGGGAACTTCAGCTGCTAAGGGATCTACCTATCTCAGTTTCAACAGCCAAGATTCTTGATATGCGTGGGTTCCGCAAGTATGCTATTTTCTGAAGCAAAGTTTTTTATTGGTTCTGGAAGTACTAAAATTGAATTATTTCTACAGATATCTTATATGATTTAAATAAATTTCCTCGCTTTACCACATTTATTTTGTATTTTATTAGTGAAATAGCGGTAAGTACTTTATAAATTACATTATTTTATTTCTCTGTGTGTAAATGTTTGTAATAAACAGTATTTAAACAAAATGCAATTATTTAACTTTTACATTCTGGCAAAAATCTGCACTTAATATAATGATAAACTGCAACGGACCTTAAAAATCCACAATTATATTTAATACCTTATTTTTAAACTACTCCATTTTTTAAGAACACTGTGATTATAGATATGATGTCTCTTTATTTGATAAACCTCATTGTAAAAATACCGTCTAAATATAAAAGTAAATAGTGGTTATACTAAAAGTCACATTTTATCAATTAAACTTGGATAAAAAATTCATTTCGATAAAAGGAAGACTGTGTCTAAACCAATAGTTACAGTTTATAATAAAAACGAGTAAACAAAATACTCTTTTTTCTGTCGTGCAGACGTGTTTATCCAAATAATCATACTTTTTCTATTAACTTCCCTCATCACTTCTTGACGTGCACGTTCCGACTGGTATAGACACAATGTTGCATTAAACTCGCAGACCGTTTTTGATTGGTAACGGTCGACATTTAGCGACATCTAGCGTTTAAAAGGAACATTTGAATAAAGTGTCAAATTCATATTGTAGCTTACGTAATTTTAGGACAGATGGCGTTATTATCCAAATTTGCGATAAAATTCGTTTAGTAACGGTTTGTCTTTAAAGGTGCGATGTTTTGAAAATAATTGTTGTATTTTTGTCAGAAATGTTAATGGCAAAGACGATATTTTTGGAAGATGTGATAGTAGTGATTTGGAGTTATAAGCCGAAACAATATAAGATTTCGATATGTGATTGCAGTGATGATGATGAAGTGTTACAACAACAACGTCGCAATTAACACCAAATATCAACAATAGCAATAAATAACTACGAATTTACTTTTTGGTTCCGGCTGAACAAAACTGTCGTAAATTACTTTTAACGAAAATAATGCCATATATAAAAGAAACACCAAAACAGTGACTAAAATACCTTTTGCCTCGCTATATATGTGATGTGAATGTATTTGAAATCTATACAAATAAATAAAATTGAAGTATCTGTTTTTATTGTCAAAATAACAAGTTTTTAATGAATGGGTATGAATGAATATCGGGTACCAATAACAAAAACACAATTTAAATTTTTTTGTCTGTCTGTCTGTCTGTTTGTTGCCGCTAATCTCCGGAACGGCTGGACCGATTTTGACGAGACTTTCACTAATAGATAGCTAATTATATAAGGTATAACATAGGCTACTTTTTATCAAGATCGGTCCAGCCGTTACTATTCCACGCGGACGAAGTCGCGGTCACATCTAGTATATAATAAATAGCTGTGCCGGCGAACTACCGCCATAATAATCACCTAGGTGTATAAAAAATAGTTTACGGTCTATTCTCAGACCTATCGAACATACTTACACAAAAAAATTCATAAAGATCGTTCAAGCCGTTTTGGAGGAGTTTGGTAACAAACTGGGACACGAACATTTTATA
Source organism: Schoenobius gigantellus (assembly GCA_963935595.1). Classification (NCBI taxonomy): domain Eukaryota; kingdom Metazoa; phylum Arthropoda; class Insecta; order Lepidoptera; family Crambidae; genus Schoenobius; species Schoenobius gigantellus. The sequence continues at coordinate 2,691,166 of OZ012555.1, read as the reverse complement.
ATATATTAGAAGATAATAGCTTCAGCTTTGCCTCGCTGTCGGATTAAGTTTTTTATATTATTTTGTTCTTGTATAGATATTGTAAAAATCTTAAATTTAAGTATTTTTTGAAATAAATGATGATAATATAAATAAGTCATTTATTTGCCTCTTTACATTTCGTTACCTCAATAGTTTACACATTACATTTATTACTACATTACACTCATATAAAAATCTTCCTCTTCTTTTTAGTAGTCATGGAGAGGCACCTCTTCTTTCTGTAATTTCTCACCCCAAATTTTACTTCTGTATTTATTATACGATTATTCGTTGCGTTCAAATCAAACCAACCACACCACAGCTAGCTAACAAACAAATATAATGTCACTCGCGTGCTCGTGTCAGTTTTATACACGTTCCATTCCTATAAAAATAAGTAGTTTGCATAATATTGTATTTGATATATTGTTATTTACAGAATAATTTCTAAGTGTTTTTAAACATTATATTTATTGTTAGAAGCATAAGAGACATTATTTAAAAAAATTTATAGCTAGTTTGTTTTCATAGAACATACAGTAATAATATTGTACAATCTAATATTTTGCGTATAAAGAAACGACCAAGAGGGAAAGGGTAGCTGGCGATCCGGTGTCAAAAGAATCCTAGGATTGCAGTCTTTAGTTATTGGCACCCGGATTAGAGATCGATTGAGCGATACCCAATAATCCGAGATTGTTTTTAATCTTAAACTACGGATACAATATTGGGTTCGGCCGTTAGTTGTATAAGAAAAAGACCTCATCTATTCATAATTTGAGCCTACCCAACAGACGATACATCATAATTCTATATGGGGCCTACACTAGGCAAAAATTGCCTTTGTAGATACTACATACACTTGCACTATGCAAAATCTGCACGATATCCAACTATCGATTAATCGAAAATCGACGTCAACATCGAGAAGAATCGAATGGCACTCTCGCTCGCGACGCACTTTCACCGCAAGCCGCGCTACAAAAAAAAGTTTTTAATAACTTATTCCCAATGTGCGTGCGCAAACGAAATTTGTTCACACGAGATTATGTTGTTAAGTAAACCGTAGGCCTCTGTCCACATGATTGATTTAATTGCACAAGGAACGGTACCTGTCGTTTAATACGAGGATTTAATTACAAGCGATTTTCCCATAGTCCCGTGTCCACTTGAAAGATGGCTGACATGCCTCTTATATTTATTTGTACAGGTGGAGTTTTGTAGTCTTAAATTAATCACAGTCGCGGGCTCATTAAACATTTTGTTCGATGCAAATGGACTTTTATGTAAGTGGGGTTGAGGATTAGTTTCGCCTGTCAATAAATTTGGAACGGGTCATTAATTTTGAGAATAAATTATGATAAATACAAAGTTCTAAATGTAACCCAAAAAATAATATAATAGTATCGGAATCAAATCGAACTACCAACCAAGCAATACCAATTGTGTCATGTCCAGTTGATATTTTTACGCTTTTTCTGTTCTATACCAATTTATAAACTATCTACCAAGCATTTTTATGAATACTAGCTACTAAAGATACATGAATGTTAAATAATACGTTTTTTTTACACAAATATCTACCCCGACCGACCATTCGAATCTGGGACCGCTGGACAGCGCGGGCTAGAGATTATTTTTATTTGGGTTTCCTACATAAAAAAGATTATATATATACTAGCCGTGCCCGAGAACTACGTTTCGCCATAATAATTGCCCAAAAAAAATCTGGAGAATGCCACCATTATCACCTAGGAGTATTAAAAATAGCCTACTTACGACCTATTCTCAGACCTACCAAATATACACAAAAAAAAGAATAAATATCTGTCAAACCGTTTCAGAGAAGGTCCATAACAAACACTGTGACACGAGATTTTTATATATTTGATAAATAAGTAACATTATGGCCCGAACATGCCAACTGATGGTACACATTAAAATAATCTCTTTAACCCTGTTCTGAGTCAAGAGACTTAAGTAACATGGTGATAGCTGAAACAGTGTTATCGACCAGAGAACATAATATCAGCATCCGCAGGGAATTCAAGAATATTCAAAATTCTATAATCTTTATTCAACAAAGGCCATTACATACTTTTATTGACGTCATAAAACAAAATTCTAATTAGAAGAAAGTGTATTTTACCTTTTATGTGCATATCATCATCATTTCAGCTAAGAGACTCATTGCTGGACAAAGGCCTCCTCCAGGGATCTCCAAACTGATCGGCCTTGCGCCTCCTGCACTCAGCGGCTCCTCGTGACCTTCATCAGATCGTCGGTCCACCATTTGGAGGCCTACCAACGCTGCGTCTCCCGGTATGCGGCCGCCACTCAAGGACTTTCCGCCACATCCGCTGTTCGTCCTGCGAGTGATATGTCCTGCCTACTGCCACTTAAGGTTTGAAATTCCTTGGGCTATATTGGTAAGTGTAGTTGTTCTTAGGATCTCGTTATTTTTGATGTATGTCCATATATCCTAAACATAATCAAGATGTCTGCAAATACAAGTACGAAAGAACAAAAGTTGACTCTACGCCTGTTCAGAAAGCGAAAGAGCCTTTTCGAGAAACAGGTAATTTTTTAAAATAATTTAAGTGAGCTTTTTTCTCTTGGTTTAGGATGCTTGCGTACTACGATAAGATAGAAACTGCAGAAACTTTATTAAGGTCTACACGCACACACACATATACACACACAGCACACACACTGTATATGTGTGTTTTGTGTGTTTGTGTGTGCGTAACAAAAGTAAACAATTATATGGGGAAGCGAATGACGAATACTCGACAAAGTACAAAAATACGTCAGAAACAGGATAAGACAGCCCTGTCTGCTATATCGTTATTATGTATGTATGCTACGTTGTAATTTTGCAATCAAACAAGTGATTCTTTTCAAATGCAAGAGCTTCACTTGTAGAGGATACTACTGAAATACTATCCAATTAAATTGCTTCCTATTATGTTGTGCAAAAAGAAACAAATTTGTCTGTCAATCGTTCAACACGTGGGCGACTGATGAAATACCAATTAGAAGTGCTAAGTATCGTTACAGCGTGGGCAGTAATTATCGGCTGGTCTTTCATCTCCCATACATAGTGATCAGTCGCACTTTACCAGTGTACTGATGACAGCACACTAGACCTTATGGCCGGTACACACATTGTTTAGTGTTTAGTGCGAGTGGCTTGTTTAGTGTTAAGTGTTTAGTAAAAAACACGTTCGGACAGCTTCTGTTTAGTGTTAAGTGTTTAGTGTTTAGTGTTAAGTGTTTAGTGTTTAGCGAATAGGAACGCGTTCTATTTTTCTGCGAGTCGCCCCTCCCGCTCTCCCGCCTTCACCCCTCACTTAACACTAAACACTCACTAAACACGTCTGGACAGATCTGTTTAGTGTTTAGTCCATATAATGAACAAATAAACTAAACACCGTTAACTAAACAGTGTATGGACAGCACCTACAAATCACTTAACACTAAACAGTCTACTAAACACTAAACACTAAACAAAGTGTATACCGGCCATTACACATTTACCTTGAAACTTTGCTCATCTATACTTACTTACTAATATTATAAGCCTAAAGAGTTCGTTTGAGTGTTTGTTTGCTTGTTTGGTTAAGCGCGCTAATCTCTGGAACTACTAGTCCTAATTAAAAAAAAAATTGTGTTGGATAGTCCATTTATCAAGGAAGGCTTAAGGCTATATAACGCTACGACTAATAGGAGAGGAGAGTCAATGAAACATTTTGAAGTCTTGTCTTTTAAGGCGAAACGTAGTTCGCGGGCACAGCTAGTAATATATACATTTCGCGCAAATATAGTTTGCCCACCTGATGGTAAGTGGCTAAAGTCGTATGGCACATGTAACTCCTGTAATATTCAAATACAACCTGTCCAGTTTACAAGGACACAATGTATTGTAAGATCAGCCAAAAAAGTGGTGTACTAGTTTGGGTATAAACAAAAAATTGTAAAGGTCACCTTGATAGCTGTCAGTATGTTATTTCTATGGAAAGAGAACTGTGTTATTTTATGACATGAAAATTAATTTCAACCCTAGGGCGGTAAACCACTTTTTTCGCCGATTGTACGTTGCAAACTTGTGACATAAGATGCCAAGTCACGGTACCCAATAATTTAGCTGCCTGTCTTACCCTTTAAATCGGAACACAGGTTTCTGAATTTCCCTCTGGTAACAATCATAACATTGTACCATACTCTACTGTCGTAGAGTTTCTTCTTAGAAATCTATGTATTTTATTTGTTAAGTGACAACAGTTCCGTCGAAAGTAAAAATAATATTGTTAGTATAACATATTGATCCAAACCAAATCGCTACAAAAAAATCAAAGACAAATAACTATCAATTAAAACATTAGAAAATAACGATGTTAATTTATTAAATCTACAAGTATATTCTCCACAAGGTTTTTGTAAATAATCATTATGGTTCCCCCTGTCATTATTGTTATTTATAATGTTGTAAAACTGTACAATTGATCAGCTATTAAAAATAAGACGTTTATATTCCTCTGCCCATCACAATGGTCGCATATTAAAATTAATTATAAACTTAAATCATCGCGGACAACACTAATTTCTAGCTATAAACAATCGATTCTGAAAATTGAACCGCTCGAAGAATCGCGTAACGGTATTCGATTTAAAACAAACAGTTTCGTAAACCGCCGAGAAATGAAAATTAATTATACACACGCACGCGTTTGTTCAGCTCTTGAGAATGTCGATTATCGATTGTGATGTAAATTAGTGAAATTCGAGATGGTCGTGTCGTCTCGATAGATACTTCAGAGTTGCGACATCACTAATTTGTTAGGTGCTCGCACTGTGACATATAAATAGGGTTGTCGAGGATCGGTACGTAGTATAATAAACTACATCCATGAGAAATCTAAAAAAAACTGTATCACTAGGCAGATAAATATTTACAAATTATTTTAAAAATATAATGTTATTTGTGATACTAGGTAGAGATTTTTTACTAACGGACATTTTCCTGACGCTATTTTTCTGCAAAAATCATAGATATTTATACAATAAACTACATCCGTGAGAAATATAAAAAAACTGTATAATTAGGCAGCAACAAACAGCTTTATTGACTTGCACAACTAGAGATTTTTAATTACGTGCCTGATATTTTCCAGATTACTTTCTCCCTACCGTTACCAATAATTTTTAACCATAGTCTAATAAGCTAGAGCCATAGGATTCATAACAACTGTGAAATTTTGTGAATTTATAATATTTTTTGTTTTTCAATGTTTGTTATCACCTGCCGCTCAAAGTTTTCTTAAGAAAAAAAAACTAAAAAGATTATATAATTTTGTACATATTGTACACAAACAAACATGATAAACAATACAATTGAAATGACATGTACAGTGAGCTCTCATTCAAGCTATACATTTACACTACGAAAACAGCCACTATTACGAGCGACGTAAGAACGGTCCAAAGGTCAAACAGTATAGCTTGACAAGGAGCTTACTGTACAAGGATCTCACTAACCTAGTCTTAGTTTGAGATGATCATAAGTATACTGTCACTTTTTGACTTTAATGAAAATAATGTGACAGAATACCAATTAAGATGTCTTACAAGATTAGTGAAAGAGAGTCTAACTGGTGAAGTATCCCCAGGTACATTATTACATGACCTCTATGAAGGTACAGAAAACCTCAGGCTGGCAAAGTTCAGCGGGCGGGAAAACATTGCCTTGTACTGATCAGCGGGCGAGATGACATTGGTTTGTGCGGGCGGTATGAAATTTTGGACTGCCTGAAAGCATTTATAGATTTAGGTAATAGCTTAACGTAGGTCCGGGGATTTGAGCCACCGAGACCCCGGATTACCTTGACTATGGACAGGATGGGTATCGAGGTTGATTAGCTGGGAGAGTCATCAGCAAGTGCAGTGCGTAACAGCATTCCACCTCGCTAAAATTGCTTAACATCGGATTGACCATTGGCTTGTTGACCAATATAAAAAAAACCGGCCAAGTGCGAGTTGAACTCGCGTAAAGAGGGTTCCGTACGATGTTACCTATATTGAGTGATTTACCATCTTATTTTAATATCATGGACTTCTTATAGGTAGAAAACCTATAATCTATAAGTAGAAAACTAATTTCTGTATTTTTTTCAAAATTTTAGGTTCAGTAGTTTCGGATATAAGGGGGGGGGGGGGTCAATTTTCGTTTATTATGTGTACCAAATTTCAACTTAATCGGTCTAGTAGATTCGGAGATAATTGACTGTGACCGACAGACAGACGGACACACTAGTAATCCTATAAGGGTTCCGTTTTTTTATTCGGACGTACGGAGCCCTAAAAATGAACCGACGGACGTGCAGATATGACTTTAGGGATCACCTAATAGAACATAGAACTATAATATCTAGACCGCATTTATGTCAACCCTGTCGCCGTCGAACGGAATGGTTTGCCCATGCGTGATTTTTATGTCGTTATATAAAGTTTATGCCGTTGTAAGTGTCGGATTAGTTGAAGCCCTCCACATTAGGCAAATCAGTCTTTTCTTCTCACAATTTATTTCGTTCCATTTTGATGGATTAGATTAATTCTTATTGCACACAACAAGACAGAAACAGCGATACAAAAAAATTATGTGGGCAAAGGGTTACTTATAATATTAAAAAATAGGTAAAAATTTGAATTTAACGGTTTTATCGAAAAGAAAGATAATGATGGCGTAAATAATGTATTCAAAAGCAAAAATATAATTTACTAGCTGACCCGTTGTATCGCCATGTTTTTTAACAAATTTACTGAAATGTTTGTTTAAATTATTGTCATTTTTATATTACACAAACCTTGTGCTAATAATAACGACTACATAAAACCAAGAATCATCCAATTTGGTGCAGTCGTTCGAAAGTTATGAGCGTACATACATTTCGAAGATCCATTTTTATTTATATTGATTGTTACGACGCAAACATAAAATAGTGCTTGTACATTTTTGCTTGTTATATAGTTAGAGATACAGTGTAGAATTGTGTTCGGGTAAAACGCCGTGCAACGATAGTCTTTTATTCACATTTTATCGTTTTTACAAATTATTCATATGAGTTAGATGAGTATTTAACTCAACTTGCAATTAAAAAATAAAATTACTCGAAATAAATTCCTTTATAGTCCTGCACTAGCTATCCCTCGTATTTGGATTCCACTTCCACTGCCGTTAGGTGGAACGGAGCAACTTGCTAGACCCAACCACCAATTTATACCGTTCCCAGTTCAAAAAAAAGTTTCGAAAATGAATAACACTTTAACTCAAGTAGGCCCAAGTTTCATCTAATAATCGAATATTTAGATGCAAGGTACAACGTAGGCAGTTTGCGGCTGACATCTGTAATACTAATGAGCCGGGATGCTGCGCAGGCGCAGGTCGCGCGGTGTGACCCGTGCGCGCGATATATTGCGCGCAGACGGAGCCTGGTAACAGAGGTGACCAATATTTTTTACAATAACTCATTATAAAAGTTTTGTTTTATACCACATCGGTGCAGTATGCAGCCCACCTCATCTTTAATCGTAGACTTTAAATGCTTGCGGTCTGTTAAGTGGCAGTGGGTAGGACACATCACTCGTAGGACTGACGGCCGTTGGGGCGAAAAGGTCCTCGAGTGGCGGCCGCGTACCGGGAGATACCGCGTTGATAGATCCCTCACAAGGTGAACCAACGATCTGGTGAAGGTTGCGGGAAGCCGCTGGATGCGAGAAGCGCAGAACAGATCGATTTGGAGATCCCTGCGGGAAGCCTATATTTAACGGCGTCAGTGGCTGAAATGGGGATAAATGATGGTAGGTATAGGCAAATGGACAACATCGACGACTATCTGGTCTAGAAGTTAGTAATTCTGCTTACGAAACACGGGATCTCGAAATCGAATTCCGATCGGGGTTAATAAATATGTTTCCTTTATTTATGGATCTCCATAATCATCCGTGACACAAAGTAATGCTTACTCTTAAAAAAATATATTTGCAAATGTTTAAGTCAGGTGGCATCCTCAGTTATCTGTGACATCGTCATACAATCAATAATTGTATATAGTTGGCGGCACGTAAGTTAGCAAGAAAGGGGGATATTATGACTAATATTGGCTCGAATGGGGGACACTATGAATAATAATAATAATACTGAAATATTATTGGCTAGAATGTAAATTAAATGAAAAGCAGTAACAATTTCTGTTACAGACGAGGTTACACGCGAAAAATAAAAAAATCGATTTCAAAATTTTGCCAAGTTAGGTGCCGGCAACTATACCTACTTCGAAGCCATAAACGAATTAATATGTTGTATTGTGAAGTAAATAAAACTTGACTCCAATGTATTAAATTTGCTGACAAGTACATCTCTATAGGTACATACTTTTCAAATGTTCAAGCAAATAAATATAATATGTAAGTACCTATCTGAAAGGTTTCGAGCCACTGTGGTCAACCGTCCAATAATGGACAATATGGTTCTCACAACCGACCATTTTAATTTGCATATAGTGCTTCGCCTGCATATTCATCCCGGAGCTTTATTACTAAGTGCATGCATCCTGCAAGCTTACGGTTCAACTCTGAGACTATTACAATTACTATTAAGTACACATGCACTGTGGGCATTATTACTAGTTATTCATTGAAGGTACCTACACTTTTCATTAGTTTCAGATGAACTTACGGAGTTTAAGTATTCCCAGATGACGGGGCTGGAAGGTTCTTGTTTCGACCATGTAGAACAGGGGCATTTTCGTAAGACCTCTAGACTCAATGGTTGGATAAATCAGTACTGTTTCATCTAGCGGTTTCAGATTTCAGTTTCCTTAACGACTCAAAATGGTTGTGTATAGAAGTTGACTATTTAAACCCGCTTAAAAACAATAAAATAACGAAGAATAGTAGAGATGTTCCATTTTCCAATTAAATACAATTTTTTTTCTTTATTGTACAAAACATCCAGTTACATATTTACAAAAAAAACATATCGACGAAAATTTATAAGGTTTATGAGACAAATGACGAGTTCGTTCACATTCTCATATTATAGCCTTAAACATAAATGTAAATAGACAGTTCAAAAATAATTAACTGCTCACTAAAAAGATTTCATTCACTAAAAAATAAAAAATATTTAGCAAAAAATAAAAACCGATTTCAAAAACACTGAAAAGTTAAAAATAATATAAGAATAGGTACAGACAACATCACACTTTTATATTGAAGTCGGTGTGCCAAACGATGATCTCCTAGAAAGTCTTAAAATTTGTCACCGACTTCAATATAGAAGTGTGATGTTGTATGTACCTATTCTTATATTATTTTTAACTTTTCAGTGTTTTTGAAGTCGGTTTTTATTTTTTGTAAAATCTTTTTTAAATATGTTTTGGTACTATAGTCTTTTTTGTAAATTATAAATTTGGTTTACTTATACACGTTCATTTTTAATGAACCAACAACCTCCCAGGGGCTGATTCTAGTGCTCAGATGCAACAACTTTTTGTATGGGACCAACATCGATATCTCAAAAAAAAACACTTCTCCATACAAACTAGGTTAGCTGATTGAGACTTTAGTATGGGAAAGTGGATTTTTTTTGCGATTTCGATGTTGGTCCCATACAAAATGTTGCATCTGAGCACTAGAATCAGCCTCTGGGAGATTGTTGGTCCATTAAAAATGACTCTGTATAAGTAATGTAAGTTTTGCCATACCTACTAAGAGCGTATTCTATGTTTTAGCCAGCTAAAGCTAAGAATAACAGTTTTCAACCTTTTTATGGCATTTTATTTTTGAGAACTAAGCTCACTCGCTAAGCAAGGCTCTCAATTTATCACAAACTTTTTGAATATGAGGCCGCCATCCGAACCTACAGTCCACGATCAAACCCATGTAAGTATGTTGTTTTACATTTTCTATTTTACGACACGAACAATTTGAGTTTTTCTTATGGGGAATCAGTCATGATAATGAGATACAATATGCGGCTCGTATAAGTTATTATTGTGACTGCTATGTATATGTACTAGTTTGGCTTTTATTAGACATTAATTATTAGGCCCATATCGTGTGCTCATAATCATAGCAGGTCATAATTTTTTTGCATTAGTTGTTGCGTGCAAATAATGTCTTTGTGTTCCGTTACGAGGCGCGTCTGCAAAATGATACACGGAGCTTTCATTAATTAGATTGCACATTTATCGTTCACGTAGATTAAGTACTCTGTCGGGCCGATTACTTGGCCGGCAGATACTTGGGACGTACCCATACTCATAAAGATGGGATCACTAAACGTATTATTAATCTTTACATAGTTTTTTTTTCTATTATTTTGGCAGTCACCAAGCAAATCAGCAACGGGCCTTGGATGCCGCATTGCTGAAACTTGTCATAAATTTTTGTATAACGGAGCAACTCGAAGGCCTTGCTGAAGTGGTAGCTTATATCGATAGCTTTTAGATAAAATAAGTTTATTATTATATTTAATTTTAAGAAGCTGTTAGCTACCCAATTATCTATAATATGTAAAAGAAAGTCGTGTTCGTTACAGTATTTATAACTCAAGAACTGCTGAACCGATTTGGCTCAAAATTTATGTGAAGGTAGCTAGCTTCCAGGAGACGGATATAGGATTGCTTTTATTGCAGAAATCACTCCTTAAGGGGGAGAAAAGGGGGTGAAAGTTTGTATGGGTAATCAATAACCGCTGAACCGATTTAGATGAAATTTGGTATGGAGATAGTTTGAGTTGTGGGGAATAATTTGTAAAGGGAATCAATAAAAAATTACTTCCAAGCCGACGAAGTCGCGGGCAAAAGCTAGTTTAATACAAATTAATAAATACCATTTCAAAAGAGCAGAATATCCACATCTACCTATTTTCCCTATACTAGAAACACCTGATTCTTCCCTCCTACATTACCGGCCACCACACACGACCAGAGACAATGTTTCAACATGACCACAATAAGTTTGCCCCATAAATCGCCAGACGTTGGGGTCGCGGTTACAATTAATAAATTAAGCCGGTACCGCACGTTAACTGAGGAATATTCATTGCCGGCATAATGCATGATAAATGTAGCGAGAAATATGCATAGTCACAGGCTTGAATAGTGAACAATGCGAGTGCGAGACTCGCGGGTCTAGGCGCCCACCCATTAGTATAGTATGGCCGTTATGGCTAAGAAAACTTTAAAAGCAAATCCGCTTATAAAAAGATGTCAAGTTCTATCTATAGAGAGGATATTGCATACAAAATACTTATTGATCCTTTGAGTTTTAAATTAATTTATCAGCTTGGTTAACCCAAGTTATCCGATCGAACTTTGGGTTTTGGTTTCGGTAAGTTAAAAAAACGGCGAATTGTGATAGTTGGACTCGCACACCGAGGGTTCCATACAAAATTTTATAAATTCCTATTTCTGTACAGTTTTCAGCTTCTTCTCAAATTTCATGATTCAACAGAAAGTGCCCTATTATATTTGATTCCATTGAGAGTGACGAAATACACGTTTATTGCGGCATAAACGGCCGTATCTTCTTTTTTTTAACATGTGCTATAATATGTTGCTTCTTGACAAATTTCATTTAAAAATCTACAGCTCTTTAACATACTTAACTAATGTGTAAACAATAATAATTTACACTTACAGCCAATTACAGATTTTACATAATCAGTTAACAACAATAAAGAATGAAATGAAACATAGTATTATTATAAATTTTATTGAAATAAATATGAGGACTATATCAGCTCAGCATGTGTTTGCGTGAGTGTGCCAGTGTCTGTGTGTATGCGTGTGTATATGTGTTTGTTTTGTATTAATGTATATATGTGTAATTCAGTGTGTAATTGTGGTTGTGATTCCTTTGTGAATAAACGGTCATATCTTTGGATCCCATTGATTTATAAATTTGTTTTTATTTTCACAATTGAAGGAAGCTATAGACCCTAATATTTGATATAAAGTTCAGCTTAATATCTCTATGCGCTCCCGAGAAAAAGGGTCTTGACAAACAGACGGACAGCTGACCAAAGAAGTGATCATATAAGTGTTCGTTAAGATACGGAACCCTAAACAGGCACTCTTGCCACAATAAAAAAAATGTTGATGTTGCCGTAATAAAAATATATATTCTGTGAATGTTGCCAACACCTAGTACGAGTAGGTACTCTCAAGAATGCATACAATACGCGCTTCAGTATCGCAGCCGATAAAATAGTATCTATGTTCTCGGAGGTTACAAGGAAGCTGCCCGCTGGCGGCCCAAGCGCTCACCATTGTCCATATTTTTAGACGGCCCGAAGAACAATAAGAGATCAGCCGACGAAAGATGCAGATACTGCGGTCACTAGACCAGTGCCGGGTTCGCGTCGGCCGGATTCCTTCTGAGGAATTCCGCAATGGGTCACAGAGCATGCGGTATCGAGGAACGATTGTAGTACGTAAGGCTGCTAAGGTTGTAGTAACCGTGGAGCTTGGTGGCGCATTGGCGCATGCGCTCAGCGAACGATTGCTAAGGTTAAGCAACGTTGGCTGTGGTCAGTCATATGATGGGTGGCCGAATACGAAACATCTCGAGCTCCTCCGTGCTCGGAAGGCGCATTGAACAGTGGGTCCTGTCGTGTTGGCTTAGGCGTGTGAAGGAACAGAGAGTGAACTTGCGTTTACGCAGTCACTTATGCACTATATTAGGTATCTCTTGCGCACATGGCTAGTCTCTGTTTAGATTGGCCGCCGTGACCAAATATCGGTTGGGGAGACATTATAACCGTGCTGAAAGTATTCTAATGACGTCATGACGTCACGCATCGATGGTTAACACCATTTTGGTATTTAACTTCTATATTATAATCGTATTTACTTCCGACTGGAAGTTAAAGAAGGGGTTGAAGAAGTGGTGCAAGGGGAAGAAGAAAAAAATTTCTGCGTGTACTCATCATGTGGATTGGAAACTGGGTAGAGTTAGTAGTGGTAAAAAGGTGTAAATTGTGTCCATTATTACTATTATTAAAGTAATGCAATGTTCACCGTGGTCAGACGATGATGGGTGACCTAAAATGTGAAACATTTCGGGCGTTACCGTACCTGCCTGCGAGATCGAGGCTTTATGCTTGCTCGACCTGTGTTCACAAAACACAGTGCAATGGGTTGTTTTAAATTTGGAATGACTTACCACCTCCTGTACGAGCTATTGCACATCAATCATGCAAAACTTTTCGTAGAAAAGTATTGCACTGGCTGTTTTTAAAGCAATCCACTGATGCACTGTCAATGATCTATGTTTTGTAACGCTAGCTGATTAAGTCTATTCTCTTTTATTTGTAGATGTTATGCCATATATATATTTTTTGTTGTACCGTATTTATTAATAAACATATAACTTTTAAAGGACAGGCCAGGACAGAATATCAGCAGCTGTTAGCCTAGGCGGCAGCATATGTCTTGGACCTTTTTACCATTATTGTATATTCCGCTTATTCAATTTTGATTTGTACATGGTAAATAAATGAATTTATTATTATTATTATTACTTGAAAAGATACGTTAAGTGGGTCTTAAACTCGTTTCGGTGGTGGCAGCTAATTTTTGGACTATGCTAGTGAAGGAAATGAAAGCGCACCTATTTTTGCGCAGACAAATACACCAACTGCCACTGCCTTGACAACGCACCAATAAGTCGGCAGGCCTATTCTGTAACTTCGGTTGCTAGCTAGAATTGTCATTTTTGAAACTTCTATCATGAACGCTACCGTAACACATAAGATCACTAAACCAGTAATTGATGTAAAGTGTCTTTTAAAGATGACAGTTCTAGTTACCAACCGTAGTTAGCGAATAGGCCTGCAGAGCGAATCAAAACCGCTGCTTAGGAGGCTGCAATACTGGCCATCACGAATCACGATGCGCGAAAAAAAAACTTAAATATGGAACTTGATTAGGGGACATTTTTCCATTCAAGGAATTAATATAATTTAAATAAAAGCCCGTGGCTAATAGTATTTCGTCAATGTACGCAACTGTTTTGAAGTATTAACTAAAATTCAATAAACGTTACTGAAAAGTATTCCTGTAAGAAGCCTCAATAAGCTACACTGGCATACTGAACAGCAGTATTACAATACTGACGAGGAGGAATGACCTAGTGTGTGTCTATTGTTGCTTATTCTGGATGTTTATCAAGGCACGTATATTTTTTGAAAGCTGTCTTAATTTTTAATTTCGATATTTGCATAGGTACTGCCCATTTCAATTTTTCAATAAAGAACCATAGAGCGCATACTTTTGCTCCCCAGTAGGATGTTTCTGTTGATATGACACAAATCGCTGGTTTTAAAATTCTAAGTTAAATAAGAAAAATATCTTCATCAAAATTATGACACTGCAAATCATAAGAGTAATCTTAAATCAGCTCACCTTAAAAAGCTTCATTAACTAATAATGTTGCTCGTTAAATTTTAAGCAATTATTGTAACCAAATTCTAAATATATAATTAACGATTAATCGAACATACCTTCAATTTATCGTTGAATTTATTTATCAATTTATTCAATGTTAATCAATTTATTCGATATTTTTATGATTTACACTAGAGTGTTTAAGTGAAATGAATAGTGATGTCACAAAGTGGTGATGCTTTCTCTTTCTAATGAACGTTAGTGCGAAATCTGCGATGCATCACAGTTCCCAATAACATATAAAATACTTATGGTCGTAGCATACTTATATTAAGAGGATTGTGAAGCTGTAAATTTTCATACAAAAAGCAATACATAGTCCAATTTTCATATTTTTTGCAAATGTTGTAGATATAATGAAGATCTAGGTTTGTACGTTTTGATTTTATAAAGTTATATTGCTCAGAATATAAGTTATTAGCATCTAAATATCCATATTTTAGACTTAAAAACTACCTCTAGCAATTTTATCTATTTTGACTAAATTATACTGAATTACAAAAAAAGCAAAACGTACAAACATGTCCGATACTTAAAACCTCAACACAAATTGCCTAATAACTTTTCGCCTAAAACATATATCACCTAAAAATGAAATGCCTAATAACGTCAAAAATAGGTAGCGAGGAGCGAAGCGACGAGCGTAGGTTTGAACATGAACCAAGCGCGCGAGCCGAGCGAGCGAAGCGAGCGTGCTGCGGCAGCGGCCGGCGAAGCGCCAAAAACGGCTTTATGTGTATTCTCGACTTTATGCATACTTATTTAGGCTAACAGTTATTAGGCATTTCGTTTTTAGGTGAAATGTGTTTTAGGCCAAACGTTATTAGGCAATTTGTGTTTAGGTTTTAAGTATCGGACTCCGTACAAACATAGATTAAGGTATACTGAATCTAATAAGACCGTAATCGTAAAAGTGTCTAATTTCGTAAAGGTCAAGGGGGGTAAAACAGTTATCGCCAGAATAAATATTTCAATAAGAAATGTAGGCACTTTCCTCGGACTTTCAACTCTAAGCGGTGTGCAACAAACTTAATTTTTGAAAGTGCATACTCGAGCCATGAATTAGCACTTCACAGTCCTCTTAACAGTATTTTAAGTTGCATCAATATTCCCGCTAACTAGCGAACTTTGCTTCTTTAAAAATTAGAAAAGCTTTTAAAACTATTTAAAATGATAGATTCATGTGGTACATGAACAGCTGGGTTACAAAAAATTACTTAGCACTATTCACAATGGCTGATGAATAGAATCGTTGTTGTCATTCCAAATACTTATTTTGGTTTTTGATCAGGCTTAGTCAACCGTATAGTGGACTACTGTACGTAATTCAATGTTTATTGATGGAATTCCGGTATTACACTGGATCCAGTCTGCTTTCTAAGATAACATTAGGTACCCACGCGGGTCCGCCGAATTTATTCATTGTATTGATGCACTAAAATTGGATATGGTACCCGCACTTATTATTTAAGTTGTATGATAAGTGTTATCATAAATTAATAAATGATTTTAGTAATGTGTATTGTGTATTTTATTTTTAGTATAAAGGCGTTTTTCCACTGCTCGCATAACAAGACCAGCATCAGAAACTAAGAAAACATATTTTAAAGAATTATTAATACACATAATATATATACTACACCAGTTATTTTTAAAGGCCAATGTAAAGAAAAGACGAGACGATTACCACTCCTGGGCTCTAATTTTAGACTCCGAACTCTTACTGAAAATTGAAATAAAGAATCAATTGTAGGCCTTGATACCTTTCCGCATACTCAGTGTTTGTTTTTTTTTTCATTTCCATTTTCCGTCTTATTTAAGTTAGGTGTTATAAAATACAAGTGTGTCCTGCACCTGTTTACGTGAATAATCGTATATAACCTAGACTTTTTAAAAGTATGTTCAATTTATAGCAACCCTCTACATCACCTAGTTCGGAGTGGTATTATTAGGATTCATCAAATTAAAACCGAATTTTTAAATTCATTTCTTGAAAAAAAAAACGTAGATTATGAGAAACAATACCACATCCAACACGTCACGTTGCTAACATCTTTGTATTATCACCAAAATTTGTTGACCCATAGCGTATTATGTTTATGCACTTCAACCGGCATCTGAGGGCTCTTGAGCGGCCTACAACTGGACCGAACGCTTCATTTCCAGAAAATAATCTCGAGAAACACTCGACTCGTTGGAATTATAAAGCCTATTTGTTTTCGGTGAAACCTGACCGAGAACAATGGACGAGGGCTCGCGTAGTGTTGTGTTTAAAAAAAATGCTTCATTTTCTATTTAATAATTTTCAATGAAATTGTAAAGCTGTAGGGTAAAAGGTATTGCTAAATTTGATGAATTTGATTAGAATTTGTTGCTTTATGAGGAAACCCAAATTGTTCTTTGTGCCGTATTGTAATAATAATGTAACATATAATAATCTATTATATAGAATGTTTAGAAGCTATAACAACATAAATAATTCAGATACATATTTTTTCAGTCATTACAAATTTATGAAAATTTTAAAGCATAATTGATAACAGTGTACAAGTGGAGCCTAGATTAATTGTAAAGTCAACTACTGTTTCTTTTCCTTTTTTTAACCGTCTTCAAAAAACGAGGAGGCTATCAATTCGGTTGTATTTTTTTAAAATGTTTGTTACCGTCATTTTTAAACCGATTTCTAAAATTCTTTTTGTATTCCATAGAGTATACTGCAAGGGTGATCCTATCAGATCCTGACTGGTCCCCACCAAAGTCAGGATCTGATGATAGGATCCCGTAGAAAATAGAGGAAAACACTTTAACTGAAAAGATTTCATTCACTAAAAAGTAAAAAAATTTTTTTTTTTACATAAAATAAAACCGACTTCAAAAACACTAAAAACTTAAAAATAATAAAAGAATAGGTACAGACAACATCACACTTCTATTTTGAAGTCGGTGACAAATTTTAACACTTTCTAGGAGATCATCGTTTGGCACCGACTTCAATATAGAAGTGTGATGTTGTCTGTACTTATTCTTATACTATTTTTAAGTTTTTAGTGTTTTTGAAGTCGGTTTTATTTTTGTAATTTTTTTTATAAATAACTATTGTATTTGAATGTTGTGCGCAACAATCACCGGAATTCAATTTTAATGCGAGATTAATTATATTACCTTGTTGTCAATGTAGTAAATTGTATTCTGTAGTTGAGCCATTTAAATAAATAAATAAAACTGCACTCGATTGTCCAAAACGATACAGCGCATCTTATCCTATTTCTTAGGAAGAGGAGACGAAAGTCTAGAGAAATTGATCATTGTTGGCAATATCGAAAGCAAACGAGCACGGGGCCGATCACTAACTCGATGTTCTGATCAAGTGAAGGGAGTCACCTCTTCCAATAAGTTTCAACAAGTGATCCGAGCGACAATGGACCGGAATCGGTGACGTAAGATGCATCCTTCAGGTCATCTGACCACGATCCTCAGTAATGAGAGATGCTAGAGAGAGTCCAAAACGACCATGCAGTGACGGATTAAGAATTATTTTTTTTACACAACTAAGTTGGCAATACTGTCCACCTGATGGTAAGTGGTAACAGTAACCTATAGTACATGTGGCTCCTGTGAGATTCGCAGCTAATCTGCAACCCGCGCTAAAACCAAAGTGCGACATAAGACGTGGAGTCAACTTGCGACATAAGGCGTGGAGTCACGGTACCAGTAATCTTACCCTTCAAACCGGAACACAGTAATGCAAGCACTGCTGCTTTGCGGCAGAAATAGGAAATGGAGGTACACAAGTAGGTGACCCTAGTACAGAGTGGCTTGCTGAACGGCGTTGTTTCAACATTTCTACTTATATATCATCAGTCATCATTTCAGCCAAAAGACGCCTAATTTTTACAGAGGCCTTCCCCAACGATCTACAAACAACCAATCGGCCCTGCGCTTTTCGTATCCAGGGGCTTCCTAACAACACTTCTCACTTCCTCGCCACAAGAGCAAAAAAGTACAATAGGGAATTGTAGCATAAGGATTTAAACTTTGTTTTTCACCTTTGATAGAGATTAGCGATTAAATGATTTTAGTAATGTGTATTTTATTTAATTTTAGTATTAAGGCGTTTTTCAACTGTAAGTAATTTCATTGTGTTTCTTACTCTTTGGACAGGAACAGTATACTGCAGCAAGGCAAGCACCATAACGACGGCACATATTATAGGTAAGATAGAGGCAGGAGCGTCGCCAAACGATGGCCTGGTGTGTGTGTGGGGGGGGGCAAGTTGATTATGGAGAATGAGAAAAGTATGAATTCCAGGTAAAGTAGAGAGCACATGAAGCTTTTTTAGAATCTCTAATATATATTCGTATATAATATGCTATAGTAAAATTTTAACAGTACTAAGAAAAAGAAGAAAATTTTTGTAAAACACCAGAAAACAAGATATGCTCCTGTTCCAGACTTATTATTGTGTGTACAAGAAGTTATTATAAAACATGCGATAGTTACAGTTCTCAAGCAAACTTAGCTGCGATCAGGTGGCGTTCCCGCACCCTTCCGACTCTCGCTGGAGGACTCATAAATAATGTTTTAATAATAGTGTAAGCAAACAATCAGACCAACACGATTGCTCGGTAAGGGTGTGGTCACTGGCGTAATATTCAACAAGGATATGATTGACAGGAGGATCAAATATAATTTAAGTATGCCAATAGATTCAGACAATTTGCTTAGCATTCCATGGATTTGCCGTGCGGGTGGCGGTTCATGGTATTGTAGCAAAGTAGTACAAGGCAGCGCCTGGGATTTGCGACCCAGATGGAGGTTCAGATTACCCTCACCTTCACTACCCCCACTCCATCCCCTGCCTAGCCATATCTGGTAAGATCCTACAAGTGCCGCTATAGTTCTTTGCAATATCTATAGAATTGACAGTTGGCTGTGACAGGCCAAGATCTTTCAGTTGGCTATAGAAAGATTTCGCTGGTATACCTCTCACTCTCACTTCTACTAAATAAAGGAAATATTGACGTAAACTTCGGTTCCTCTTTTGATACACCCACCTATCTATCATTGGTCACCTCGTTCTAAGGCATCCCAATAAACTTCAGTATTTGCCCAACTACAAAACCATTTAAGTAATGATGGGTATGGGTTAAAGGTCAGTCAGGTCAGATTTGATTTCAGGTCGGCAGCTTTAGTTACCTATTTCAAGATTTTATAGGCTGTGGTGACCGACATAAACCAATTTACAGGAAGCTACCGTCAGGCCATTTGTTGCTACAAAGTTGTGTTAAAGAAAATCATAGGATCTGAGGGAGTTTTCTAAGCGACGTGAAATGATATTAGTACTATACCAAACGTACCAAACCAATTGTTACTGCCTAGAGCGAGGCAATAGGCTCGTGTGGAACTTTTACCGCAGAGTGCTTGCTACACAAAATAACAAATCAAAAAACTGGCCAAACGCGAGGTTACTCGCAAGCCGAAGGTTCAGTACAAACTTATCTAAGTATTTAAGTTCATAACTATGTACGTACACGTACAGAATTTTTTCGTAATATGTACGTACATCGGCCAAATTTCATGGTTCTAGGTCAACGGAAAGTACCCTTTAGGTAAAATACGCTGACATTAAAGGGAATTATTTTTTGATCGTGTTAACTTACACGTATGATTTTTCCACAGCTGAAGGATACCGTAGATCTGAGTATTTTATATAAATTTCAGTTTGATATCTTTACGTTCGTGTTCCCGAGAAAATCGTCTTGACAGAAAGACAGACAGACGGAAAACAAAGTGATCCTATAAGGGTTCCATTTTTTTCTCTTTGAGCTACGGAGCTCCTTTAAAACGATAATAATAGTCTTTCTAACCGATGTTCGGTCACGGTGGCCAATCTCAACAAAAACTAGCCATCTTCGCAGGAGATATTATAGTGCACAAGTGACTGCGCAAACGCAAGTGCAATCTCTGTTTCTTCACTCGCCTAGTCCGATGGGACGGTTAGCCGACACGACTGGGGCGAGATCAGGCGCAGGGCCCACTGTTTAACGTGCCTTCCGAAGCACGGAGGAGCTTGAGGTAATTCGTATTTTGGTCACCCATCATAAGACTGACCACAGCCAACGTTGCTTAATCTTAGCAATCGTTCGCTGAGCGCACGCTCCAATGCGCCACCAAGCTCTTTAAAATGATAACAAAGTTAGAAAAGAACAAAATATATGAGAATGATTCCACGTCACGAATCGTTCTCATACAGTGCTGTTCGATACAGATCTACCTTGGCACAGAGGTCACCATTATATTACCTGGGTCTTTTTAAAAATAGGGTGAATGGGAAATTACTAGGTAAGTGCGCTCCATCATAGACCCAGTCTCGCTTACCATCAGGTGATTCTGGGTCAAGCGCAAACCTATTAACAATAAAAATGGGGCTACAGAACAGCACTCTGGATCGCCTTTCTGTCTGCAAAGAGCTGAAGCCCCTGGCAAGCCAAACACTCCAACATCCAAGGCAATGAAATTGCCGACGAACTAGCAGGGGCTGGCTCCGAAAGCGTTCTCATAGGACCAGAACCAGCATGAGGCAATTCGAGAGAGGCAAAAAAGGGGGTCCTCGGGAATTGGGTACAGATTCAAATCTAACTCCTGTGCGAGCTGTGCCCAGGACTACTGCACCTGTAAATGCTCATTAGGGAAGTTTCACCCAGGGTCGCAAAGCGAAACCTCCAACTAAGCAAAGGCCAACAAAGTGTTCTCACTAGAGACTTGACAGGCCACTGTAAGCTCAACAAACATCTGCATAGAATGGGGCTTGACAAAAACCCCTACGTGCAGATTCTGTCGTGAGGATGACGAGCCACCGATTCACATCCTTTGTGAGCGCGAAGCTCTGATTGACATAAGAAGCCGAGCTTTGGGTGGACCTAGTTTGCCACCATGATGTAAAAGGTTCTGTCTCCAAAAAAGGTCATTTGCTATTTTTACGCTGCAGGCCTATTTAGAGACCTTTAAAAAGAGGGGATGGGCACCTGTACAGGTCGCAGTGGTTCGCTAGTGGTTCGCTGAGGGTCGCCACTTTGTCGCCCACAGCCACCCTACGATAACAGATAGATAGATAGATAGAAGCCATGCAAGCACTTCCGCACAAAGCTGTGTCATAAATGCACGAAATTTAGGTCATACACCACTGACGTTATATCAATTAATTAGTATGGCCACGTCCTAACACGTCAGTCGTGAAGGCGCGCGCTACGATCATCCGATATAACCTCCAAATTGATTTATTATATTTCAATTTTTACTACCAAAGCACCGTCTTCCTTCACACTGATATACGGCGACCGTGCGTCTTGACACTTGACGCTATAATTAAACGTTAAGCTATTAGCAGAACGACGTGTTCTGTTGAGGCTAACAAGTAAGTAACGATGTTTAATAATGGCGAATTATAGAATTACAATTGAAATGCTGTGAGAAATATTAATTTATTGATAATTAAACTTTGTTGCAGTTTCACCCGCTAAAGGTTTAATAATATTTTACTACAGCCTTAGCAAACCTATATCAGGATGAATGATACTCTAGAAGTAGGATATTTCGCTTTTGTCACTTTCCAAATATGCGAAGAGACCCGTGTATTTAAACGAAAGAGTTTATTTAAATACGCTGCTTTTTTCACATAACTAATTACTAATTGAACTTTTTACGTGAAAGGACAAAGACTAACAGACACATTTTCCTATTTAAAAAATTAAGTTATTGCAAAGTAGTAATTATGAGAATGGCAAAATTAATAAATAAATTCAAAAGCAATAAATTTTTGATCACGATTAATCTTTTTGTATCTTTTGATCGTTTGAACTTTAAATATATTTCATAACAGAAACAGGAAGATATTAAGATTTGTGGTATTATTTTTAGCTTTTTAGTCTAACTCGTATTAACCATAGTTTCAAAAACTCAGATTTATTGTATGTTTCCTTATATAAATTCAGTTTTTCGTTTATCTTGATTACATAATATGAAATACCCAACAAGGTAAAAGTTGGGGAGCAGCATGATTTGTACAAAAATGAAATCAAAAACACTGAAAATCCATCAGCATGGGAAAGCTGGTAACTGTTTTTCAAGTTAAACTTACGCCGTCCTATCCTACAAGTGAAAGTAAAGGGTGCAAATTAAGGCTTATGTGCCATTGAAATGAAATTTATTGGTTATAGGGTTGGGGTTATAAGGTACAGAATCATTAAATTACTAAATATTATAACCGGTATTATAACCAAATGGTCGCCACTCAGCATCTGCTGCTGCAAGCATCTGTCACAGCGCTGGTTTTCCGTAGCGTCTCAACTACGTGAAGTGCTTAAATAGTTCAACAACGTTTAGTAATATAGATTTAATGGGTGTAATAGTTATCTAAACAAGATATGTAAAGAGATAATAAAATAAATATCATAATAAATAATAATTAAAAGAAACATCACAAGAAGAAACGCCATTGCGACGCTCTAGTTTGCCAGAGGTTAAAGCTATTACATGACTATTACCTCATGTGCACGATTAATTAGACCAAACATGGAGGCTTCTCCTATTGAAAGATTCTTTTAGTGTGTATACAGACTAAAATAAATTAGGGGAAGCACAATAACTCAAGGTGGGCCTAAGGTGCGAAGGCTCTCAAAAGGAGCCCGTAAGATAAGTGTTTCTTTACTTATTTACTTATATGTCACAAATGTCGAAATTATAAATTAATTTAGAATGATAATTAATAATTTCGTTTATTTTCACATAATGGCCAATTAAAGTATCAAAACCGTTTGCTTTTCCGGTGAAACAAATAAGTTTGCGCAAAGTTATAATTCCATAATGTCTCGAACATTCCGAGCACGAGTTGACTATTTATTTAACAGTAATGAGAGCTGCACTATTATGGCGGGCGGTAATTTGGTGATGTTATCTAGAATCTCGGGTTTAGTGAAACTCAACAAGGGCAACGAGAAAGTTCTGTAGAAGAAAAACTTTTGATATTTTTTTAATAGTCAAATTAACCCTGCTTGTGTTTTAACGAATAAGATAGTTAAATAACAAGATATCGCCAGTAACACAAAAGGGGTTATTAGATCACAAATACTTAAAAGTTAAATAAACATTCATATTTATTCGTCATGATAAAAAAATACTTGCTTTGAATGCGTCAGCTATCAGCATAGTTAAAAATATAAATCACCATCATTTTACGCATAAGACACTTATACTGAGTCCTCTAAATTTGTAGTACATCCTCAAAAATCAAATCATTTGCTCTAAATCTAGCAGAACCAATCGTTCACCTTGAGCTAACGAGGTAATGATCTATCAATCGTTAAGTATCGATCCCAGAGAAGAATGAATGCTCGATAAATTACATAGAACACGTGATTCGCTAAACTCGATCAGGGATTTCAATGACCCATTTAATTCTTGCACTTCCTTCAATCCACTACATATTCGATAGATGTACGATGTTATAGAATGGATATGGCATTGTTTTATTTTGCTGTGAAGCATTCCTTCAGGTTCAAATCGACAACTGTGTCAAAACGTCATTCTCCCAAATCTTAGGCTGAGAATTCTACATTTTTTATAAATATAATATAGATGGCAAATAAGTATACAGATCATCAGTCTGATCATCTGATGTCGATTCATTATTTTCCTGATTCATTAACTGAAGTTGGCGTTAACAATTCCACTCCATGTTTTGCTTATATCTATAAATTCTCTTTTTCTTCTTCCTTACTTCTCAGTTGAGCTGTAGTCAAGTCTTCGTATACTTGTGCTTCAAAAAGCTCTGTTTTGTAAGCTTACCCATAAACCAATTTTGATAGATCGACATTGAGATTGTGATTTTTAAGAACGCTTCAATTGTCACATTGGCACCAAATTGAGCCCATATTGTGCCAATTTTGAGTGAACCAAACTAAATGTTATTTGATTATCTCAAGATATTCGTTTTACAATTTGACCCAAGTGTAGGACAGGGAAAGATATACTTTCTCAAATATAAAGATATGTTTCGTTATGTGTCTTCACTTTTATTAGTAACATAAGATACCATGAAGTGGCTATGGAGTCATGTCAGGCAGTCGTACTGGTTTCTCTCTAAGTTAATTGTTAAGTCCCAAAGTTAATAAATAATTCCACATTGTCAACGTGTGTATAGCTTTTTGAAGCTCAGAGAGCACTATTTGAACGTTGCCACCCCAGGAGTAAGATCATTGTACCAACAAATCTTACCTTGAAATGAAATGAATCGAAAATATTTAATTTTGTAGGTAATATGAGGCATAAACATGAAAACGTCAAAATTAATTTACTAAGATTTTATCTACTAATCGCTCGGATTTCTGCCCTCCCCAAGAAGAACGATCCGGAAACTCAGGGATTGTTTTTATTTTTTCGTAAGTTTTTTAGTAAGCAGACAACTTATGTTTAATTATTTTTTGAATCTAGTTACAGGTAAATTTTGAATATCGATAAGGGTCTTGTAGTGAAAGCCAATACCCTGTGACTTGTGGGTAAAACAATATTGTAACAGACGTTATTATTATTCATAGTGATTCTTTTCTTGTTAAGTATAACGGGGTCTTTCTCGGGGTTGTAGATGTAAATATTACAGACTATTCTTTTTTGCCAACTATGTTGAATATTAAAGTACTTGTAAGGATAAAAACATGATCGTATCTAAAAATTCACAACTCTACGTGCGTGTCTAAATAATTCGTCATGGTTTTATAAAATTAGATCATCCACACTCGATGTTCATTCAATAAATGAATCAACTCGATGATCGTATCGATTGTTAATTTAATCGAATAGTAATAATCTGTATTATTTTGACCTCAGCGGCGCGGGCCGTCACGATTCCCCTTCGGATCACGATTGTTCATATGATGTTATGTCTTAGTTTGTTGGTCTGAACGTGGTTTTATTAATGTTTCTATCCACTGCTTCAAGTGGGAGGTTGCTTGACCTATATCATTGAGTAAGTTGTAAAATAAAATCGTCATTCAATTCGTCAAGCTTATTATATTTCTTTAAAATTATATAAAATCGTTAGAACCACATTGCCCTTTTTAAGGACGTTAAGCCAATTGACTACACTGATTATGATTGTTATAAATATCGTCTACAAAATTGAACTCATCATTCCATGTAGTATATGTATTGCAAATAAAGAATTTGATTTGAGATTATAAAGCAATGACATCCGAAGCTAATTTGTAACACTTTACTGTTTTAAAATTAAGATTTACAAGTGTATTTAGATGTGGCATTAGTAGCGTTTCATTATTTTTATCCTTTAATCAATTAATCATTTATGTGAAAACCAAAATTGTGATGAACGGTGTTTTGATGGAAGAGACGAAAAATTTAAAGTAAATTTTTCTAAGATAAATTTCTTTCCTACTATTCTCTAAATTCGAGAACAGGTGTAGGGTCATTTAATTATCTTCTACTTATAAATGAAAATATACCATAAAACCCAAAACGTAATCTTTAAATAACTGAAAGCCTAAACAAACCAAGAAGCCAGTAACCTGTTATCTTATGTTAGGCCCTTCGTGCCCCGCACTTCGACCACTAAACATAGACAGCTTTATTAATAAAAAAATTACTCATTGGATCATCCTCGGATTAGTTACTCCGTGTTTTGTCTTGTTTCTGCACAATGTCGGCTATCATATGTCAAAACAAGACAAAACACGGAGTAACTAATCGGAGGATAATAAAAAAATTTAAAAGTAAGGAGAAAAAATTTTTATTAACCCTAACTGGTATCGGGGGTCAGAATTCACCCCAGTGCAACATATTTTTTAACATAAATTTGCAGTTTTATAACCTACACGACGGCGCATCGAGTTAATCTCATTACTTCGCGGGGTGCGGCGGGCGACGGACGTTGGTCGTTCTAATATTACTGGGAACAGAGGTACATACACTGTTGGGGTCAAAAATCACCCCCGACACCAAGACATTTTGGTTGTCATTTTTTTATTATTTCATTTATCTCATATAATGTTCTTATATTTGTTATAATGATTATATAAGAAAATAGTACCAAGAGTTATTTATCCATAATTGTAAGAGTTTTTTTATAGAATTTAAGTCTACTAAACTTGACTCTCAAAAATATTGTTAAAAAATGTGAGGTTATGAAAGGTTTAAAAAATAAGTTCCTTTTTGTGTTTAAAAGTGTAATAAAAGTTGTTTGATACTTAGATTAAAAGATGTTTAATTAAATAAAATAATAATTAACAGAAAAAATTTACTATTCATATTTTCATAAATGAATTCATCGCAGAGGTCACATTTTAGCCCCGATACCAAATATGTTGCCCTTTTTTGCGAATCCAGTTAGGGGTTAATAAGGCCGGGAGTGACCAAACATCTTCTAAAATAGTTAGGTCCGTTAGAGACCGCATAACAACCGTCGATATTGTGGTCAAGCTCTCCTAGTTGATTGTCACGCGTAAAACTGTTATCTAATTGTGCGCAAAAATAAAATTGATTTCACACTTAGGCTTCAACAAATCTTGGGCATTACGACGTCAATATTTACAAAGCTTCGTGGCTCACATAGGATAATTACACTTACCTCTCAACTGAGCCATCTCGCAATTGCGCATCAAATAAAAGTTAACAAGGCATCGCAAACATACGTCATAAATAAGTTCCTAACAACTTTGTCAGTGGGAGAAATACAGCTCAGTTACGCTAATGGCTGGCTGCGTTAGCGCTGGAAACAAATTAGTTAGGTGAGAGATGCTTTGGTGGTTTTGGAATTGCGCGCCTCGTGGATATCTTTTTTTAAATGCTTATTGTTACTTGTGAGGTATAACGCTATTACTAATTTCCTAATTGAATTAAATTTTAACAAAATATTCGGTTTGTATTCAACTTTGAAACGACCAAAAGTATTTGACGTTAAATATTAATAGATTACAGTACTTCAAGATAAATATAGGCCTGAGCTAACTTGGTGTTTCCGAAGATGACCGACATATCTAAGCAGTATAACGAATAGAGCTTCTCTTGTGATTGTAAGCGATTTTTAGGGCCAAACTACTTTTTGTTAATCGTCTTTGATAAGTTGAACGATTATTTCTGATGTTTTCCGATGCCGATTTATTTATCTTGATATACTGTACGTGCGCGAATTCAAATTTCTTACCAATGGTTAACATATTTTTGGTCCTGAAAAATTTATTTGATATTGACTTTAGGCAATAAATCTAATAGTACTGATTGACTGAATATGTATTATAAAGCTGAGCCGTGACCGAAGAAAAAAATAATCAACGATATCACCATATTTTTAAGATTTGCAACTCTGTCCCCTAACCATGATCGCTTAAATCGTGAAAATCATAGAGAGAGCGAGATAATACTAGCAGCAAATGTACTTGTTTCAGTGTAGTTGAAACCTTGATCTAAGGCCACGTTTACGGAGACGCGGGGCGTCGCGCGTCGCGTGTGGCGTGGCGTCTCGCGGCGCGTCCGACATTTTTTCTGTTTACGGTGGGGCGGCGCGTGAAGCGGCACTCATAATCGCACGCGTAAACACAAACATATGGCAATGTACGATGTTGTTCATAGAGATGCGAGACGGGAAGCGTGGCGGCGACGCCGCGGTGCCCGCCGCGGCACCCGCGGCGCATCCTCAAGCGTGTAGCGATGCACGCGGCGGGCATCGCTTCATCGAGAATTGGGATGATGACTGAATTCTAATTTTTACGTCTCGTCATTAAATATTAAAATACCGTGGTAAAACAGGCACTCCTGTGAAATCAGAATTAAAATCGGCTTAGAAATACAGTAGATACAAGCATTTTAAGTTGTTAATTTGAAGGCGATTAGACAGAGAGATCCGACATCAACCGTGACGTCATAGTTGAGTACGGCCATATAAACTCCTTGTAAATTGCCGTTTTGCTAGAAAGAGATGGAGAAAAATCTTTAATACCTTATATCTTGGTTGTTTTTATAGTTATTCGAAAACCGATTTTTTCTTTCTGTTTATTATATGAATGAGCTCCTATTAAAGCAAAAAAATTTTTTTAGTCATCTAGCCTATTGTCGCTGCGTGCGCCGCCGCGATAAACGCCGCGTGAGACGCGGCGGTGCCATCCGCGGGCTCGGCCGTAAAAAACGCGCCATTTCAAGCAAAGGCGTGTAAAATCGCTTCTCTGTAAACGCACTCATACAACGCCATTATGTTTGAATTCTGTGCGGGCCGCGCCGCGCAACGCCCCGCGTCTCCGTAAACGAGGCCTTTTTTTTCTCAGGGGGAAATGCGTAACCGCACCGTACCTGCCGTTGGTTAGACAGCGAGCGTGTGTGGGGCTCTCCCGGCAGGGTGCCAGGCCTACCCACTAAAACCCCCCGGTGTTCTCCCTGCCCTTATAGGCGCGCTAGGTAAGGTCCACACTGCGACTCCACTACCCACCCGTAAACGAGGCCTAAGGGATTGTGATAGAACTCCTGATTTTTTAATTATTTTTTTAAAACAAAATAAGTAAAGTGTGACGAATTTAGCATCTCGCTTATTAGTAGCCTACGGATCCCACAACGACCTATGCAGCGACTAGTAGAAGATACGGTATTTATAATACCCAATCCCAAATTATATAAATATTAACATGACTATAAAAAGTAATGATGGCATGTAGTAATCCATATTTTTAAGACAGTGAAAGTATATGTAAAATAACAACTGCTGAAGGAGCTTCAAATGATCTAACTAAGAAGCAAGTCAAAGGTCGAGATAATTATGGTGATCCAACGAAGCCTTTCAAAGAACTTGTAGCTAGCTTATTTCCTATAAATGTGTTAGTACTTCTCCTAAGACTATACCAACGTACATTAATTATGAAACAAGGTATTCTGGAAGTTGATTTACCTATTGAAAGTTTCCTTACACGTAGCACGTCTTTATTTTCATCAACTAAGATATTTCCCAACAAAAGCAAAGTCAATCTTATTTCCTTCACATAGAAAATAATTTAGCGAATCCACAACAGAAACAATTGTTTTATTTCGCGTGTATAACTGCCAATAATTTGTTTTACAAACATTTCACCGATGTTTGTATATTACAGGGTATATTATAAAAAGCTACCTTAGAGAAGTAAAATTAAGAGTGATTTCAGAGTAAAAGGATGCGCCTGTAATTGTTATGACGTTTCAGAAACATATCGATGTGATGTATTACTTTGGCGGATGGGACCAAGATGGATTTCTTGAGTGGAGGTGTTTATGCGAGTGCTCGACCTTAAAGGTCTGGGTTCACATCAATTACGTGTCAGGTTCGCAAAGTTGTAACGTTTTGGATGTTTGTTCTTATTCAGAGGAATTTAGTTATACCGTGGTGTTAAATACAAAAGGGTAACAACTGTTATTTCATTATAAAAATTTCAAGATTTTAGCTTAAAGCGAAAGACAGAAATGAGCGTAGGCACTTTTGAAGTAGACCAAATCTCAGAATCTTTTCATATCCACAATGATTTACCATAAATTCTAGATCTCTTAGTGTACAATACTTAGAGGAAGAAATTTGCAATCAAACATCAGTTAACATGAACTCCCTTAGAATCAGCACGTTATAAATTGAATTTCCACCCAGATTTTAGTTTAAATCCAAATACAAAAATAGGTGTGGGCATTTTTAACATCAAAAGCGTTTTAGCAAAACAGAATTAATAACGTTTAAGAACGATGGAAATAAAATTTAATAGCTTCGTAATAATCATTAGTGAAATGTAACCAAAACCAAACCATTGTGTTTAACTAAAATACTCCACATAATAATTACATTACGTAAGAACACACTATACTAATTCTATGATACAAATCGATTAAGATCAATACATATGCGTGGTCACGCCTCAATGGCGCCCACGCGCAACGTACCGATGATCCATAATACAATTATAGATCAAGTTCATTGTTGTGTGCTCAAGCAGATATGGCAATCCATAGTATTTGCCTAATTCTTTGTTATTGCTATAGATGAAGTTTTTTTTTCTATCAAATAGTACAGAATTTATAATCAGTTCATTGTCAAATAATTATTTACACAATAAAACAGTTCAAAGTTTTTAAGCTGTAGAATTCCCACTTAAATAACTATTTAATTTATTGACATATGATTATGTGCTTACTCCAAAAACAATTTCGAGCTAATATGTATCTAAACCAATTATAAATTGAAAAAATGACTATAGACTTTAATAATTATAAAGTTGCTAATGATAGTAAGATTTTTTACATATTTTTAATGATGACTACAATTTCCTTCCGTTTACAACGTGGGAAGCATTACAAACCAAAAAAAATAGTTAAATGTAGCAAATCTTTAAATATCAAATAAAATAACACAAAATGAGTAACAGTTTGTCAGTTCCGCAGCATACTTAATCTATGACCCGCTCATTGTTTAAACTATGACTCCATGACACGTTTCCTAGAATAGATGCGCCGATCCAAATCAAATGCGAGGAGTCTATACCTGTAGATGGTCGACACGAAATGACGAAGGCGCAATACTAAGCAGCCGATGTAGATCTCATCCTTACCAAGTGAAATTCAGCTAATTAGAATGTAAGTTAACGGGGCGAACCTAACGTTGTTACAGAGAAGTTCATTTGTAATTAACAAGTGTGGCGTCGCCTCTGACGCTTACTCTCTAACGTGCGTTGAGTTTTGGCTCACTTTGAAATAAGCTATTTTGATACCAGCCCTTTTTTGACATAAAAAATCGAAATACTCTTTATTCCAATATGACTTGATAAAAAGCTCCTTTGAATTTGCATTTTTTTTTACCTACTACCTACCGTCCTTAAGCACGTTCTTTAGTTGAAAAAATGGGTTTTAGAAACTTATAGGCTTTCTCAGAAGTATCGACATTTACAATTTTTATTTTATTGCAACCAAGTTGGCGAACAAGCAAAATGCCCAACTGATGGTAAGTATTTTCTTTTAAAAAAAAACGTCGCCCCACACTAGGATTTTCTCATGTGTCGTGGGTGCAGTTACAAACATAGAAAATCACATGCACATACGCCCAGACCGGAACAAATTTTTGTAGACCATACAAAATATTTGTCCCGTACGGGAATCGAACCCGCAACTCGTTGCGCAGTAGGCGATTACTCGACATCTGCGCTAACCTTGTCGTCGAAATGGTATACAGATTTAGGTAAGATGGAGGTACTCAAGCAGGCGACACTGGAACAGAGTCTCTCTCCGTTAAAGTGTGTTTTTTTTTTTTTTTTTTTTATTGCAGAAAGTTGGCAAACAAGCAAACTGCCCACCTGATGGTAAGTGGTAACAGTCACCTATAATACATGTGGCTCTTGTGAGATTCGCTACAAAACTGCAACCCCCACAAGAGCCAGAGTGTACGTTGCCAACTTGTGACATCAGATGTAAAGTCACGATACCCAGTAATTTCACTGCCATATCTTACCCTTCAAACCGGAACACAGCAATGCAAGCACTGCTGCTTTGTGGCAGAAACACATAGGTAAGACGGAGACGCTAAGCAGACGACTCCGGCACAGAGTCTCCCTCAGATAAATTATATTGTTACCATAAACAACACTTTTTTTGTTAGCATAAATATACATTTATTTCTTTACATTGTAAGTGCATTGTAACGTATGACGTCAAATTGACACCAAGCATTATTTAAATAATCGTTGACTTTATAATAACTTTATGGTCATTTCATCAACCTTGTCTTAGCTTAGGATACTCTTAGACGGTATGCTGAGGCCTCTTTTCATATAGTGACAGCATACTTCTTAGCAGTTTCCTAAGCTAAGGTTGGTGAAGTTGAAATTAGTATATTTAGCATGCAATTCAAAGGAAATAAAAATGAAAATCAATATCACCTTTTTTTAAATTTTGTACCTATTTGATAATTCTCTTCGATTGAAACCAACTTGGAGATCGGTGGCGCAGTGAGTTAGCCTCAGGCTACGATGGCTGGGGTTAAGCTATGTTCGCAAATGCCGGTCGCAGGATGGATGACCCAAAAATTATCATCTCGAGCGCCTCCGTGCTTCGGAAGGCACGTAAAGCCGTTGGTCCCGGCTGCATCTACAGTCGTTAACACCCTCCAATCCGCATTGGGCTCGCGTGAAGGGTTAAGACACTAAAACTCATATGCTGTTAAACATAACATAAATGTAAAAACCAAAACTTTGACAATCTTAATTCGAAAAAGTAAAGTCTTCGTCTATATTACTTTGACATAATGATTGGGTCTCATAGAATTTAGCAAGCTAAGAATATGAATACAGACACCGGAAATCCCGTACATAAAGATCCATATCTACTCCTGTGATGGGACATTTAAATAAAAGTTTTAGAATTTGTCATCAAAGATTAATTGACAGACATACTCTATAGGTTTTGTACCTATTTGCATTTGCAAATAGGTACAAAACCTATAGAGTATATTTTTTTATATAAAACGTGCGTTGAATAGTTGAAGATAGAAACACTTATTTTGCTTAATAAAAACACAAACTATCACAGTAAATACACAAACAGCAAGAGGCGCCTTATCGCCATATGCGATATCTACCAAACAACCTTTGATTGGGTCATATTGACTACCTGTTTATAAAGTAATATATGAATCACCCTCTCTCTTTCTCTTTCATCTCTGGTCGATTCCAGGTTATTTACTCCTTTGATTTAGTGTTTTTTTAATTCTGTCACTCCAATCATAATCAGAAAATATCATCATAATCGTCATCTAAATTACAAAAAATAAAAACCGACTTCAAAAACACTGAAAAGTTAAAAATAATATAAGAATAGGTACAGACAACATCACACTTTTATATTGAAGTCGGTGCCAAATGATGATCTCCTAGAAAGTCTTAAAATTTGGCACCGACTTCAATATAGAAGTGTGATGTTGTCTGTACCTATTCTTATATTATTTTTAACTTTTCAGTGTTTTTGAAGTCGGTTTTTATTTTTCGTAAAATATTTTTTATTTTTAACTTTTTAGTGAATGAAATCTTTATAGTCATGGAATTTTCATGGGATCCCATCATCAGATCCTGACTTCGGTGACCTTGTGACCACCCTAGGAGTATACTCTATCGAATACAAAAAGAATTTTGAAAATCGGTCCACAATTGGCGGAGTAATCGCGTAACATACACACAAAACACGTTGGAAACACCTTAAAATTTAAGGGTTTTCCTCGATTTTCATGGAATCCCATCATCAAATCCTGACTTTGGTGATCATGGGACCACCCTTGGAGTATACTCTATCGAATACAAAAAGAATTTTGAAAATCGGTCCACAACTGGTGGCGTAATCGCGTAACATACACACAAAAAAAAACATACGCATCGAATAGAGAACCTCCTCCTTTTTTGAAGTCGGTTAAAAAGGTAACATAATTACTACTTCAGCCCCCATCCATTTTACTAATTACCTATTCTATTCATATGATTGATTAAAATAGTAATTTTTAATTTAGTATAAACGACATTACCAAAGTTTGTCGAGCTTAAAAACATATTTTGATAATTGTTTTAAATCTTACCATTAGAATATAAGGTTATATGTTATTGGATACCATGCTTGACATTGACGCCATATTGGTTGTAGGCACTAATAATACTTCAACGCGGCTTACCAAATGTTTTTATATTGTACTAGCTTTTCGCTCGCAACTTCCCCAGCGTTATTGGTGTTTTCCCGTGGGATTTATTTTCCATAGGAAAATTATCCTATGTCCTTCTCTTGGTCTCGAACTATCCCTATACCAAATTTCATTAAAATCGGTTCTGTAGTCGGTCAAAACCAATAAATATTCAATACAGCAAACAATCAAATCTTTCCTCTTTATAATATTAGTATAGATAGACAAAAGCAAGTAGGTAATATAAATAAATTAAATTGACATCATAAAGAGGTAAGTATGGAAGAACAAGCAGTGTCACTACAAAAAGTTTTAAAATGATGTCTAAAGTAAGACACTGTCTGAACATGATGCTGTTTCATTTGCTTAAAAGGAATAGACAGAGACAACATCACGTTAAACAGTATCTTACTTTAAACAGAGCGTTTAAAAGCTTTAGGTAGTAACACCGATAATTTCTCATCTATTTATTCGAATGATCTTTGCCAGAAGCACAGTGTTTAAGGATTCCCGGAGCGCGTCCCCGCTCGTGTACAACTCGTATATAGATCATTATAACTTCTACACCGTGCGCCCTCTATAGCGGGCGGTGTGTGAGCTGAATAATTATCGAGTGGCGCAGGGAACCAGAATCTGTTTAGGCGGCTCACTGTATTACTTTGGCCCAGTGCGTGCGTAATGATAATTAGACTTCATCAGGTAGTAACGCTAGTCTTGGTCGTGTAATGGTCGGATACCTGGTGTGATGTCGTTTTTCTGACGTTTTTTTTTTCTAATAATTTAATCTATCTAATATTAAATCTTCTTCTAATATGAAAGAATTTAAGATATTGATCACGGTACTCCTACTGAATGCATAGAAGTGGATCAGAGGTACATTTTCAAAACCATGGTACCCCTCACGATAATTGGGTGTAATGTGGGGTGTATTGCAAATTTGGTCAGCATCACGTCCTTCGTCTTTCGAATTTCAAATCCTTTTCAAATGTACCATATTATAAAAATATTCAAATCTATTACTGGTGTGATCCTTATTAGAACACAACTCGTAAAACGAGCCAATTACATATAAAGCAAACTTAATGCCGAGCTTTAATTAATCAAGTCTCATTATATTCCTGTGCCGCACATCCTTTTCGAGCGCTTGATAAATCAAGTGCAGTCCTATTAAGGCTCTGTACTACCTCGTA
The DNA here is from genome assembly GCA_963935595.1 of Schoenobius gigantellus. NCBI lineage: Eukaryota > Metazoa > Arthropoda > Insecta > Lepidoptera > Crambidae > Schoenobius > Schoenobius gigantellus. Next base: position 2,655,728 of record OZ012555.1, on the reverse strand, counting down.
TAGAGCTACCCATTAGTTTTATTTATATTTGTTTAGTAAAATATACAAAACGTAATAGTCCGAGCGGTGAGGGATTCAATACATATGTCGCCACTCCATTACTACCCGTGGACTAGTGAGCGGTGTAAATATCCTATCTATCCCTGGATTTATTTACTGGAGACAGAATTTTGATGTATTTGGTATGGAGCTAATGTCAAATACTTACCTATCAAGAGACGCCCACTGTTGGACATAGGCCTTCTCCAGGGATCTCCAAACCGATTGATCGAGCACCTACCGCAACCAGCGGCTTCCCGCGATCTTCACCAGATCGTCGGTCTACCTTGTGGGGGGCCTACCAACACTGCGCCGCCAATCGAGGACATTTCCGCCCCAATGGGCGTCAGTCCTGCGAGATATGCGTCCTGCGACTTATGGCTTGCAATTCTTTGGGCTATGTCGGTGACTCTCGTTCTTCTACATATACCTTCTAAATACCTATATAGAGATGCAAAAATAATTTTAAACGTTTATAACCATTTGGTTTTAAACCGTTTTTTTGTTTAAAACGTTTTAAACCACGTTTGGCGGTTTAATATTGGTTTAAAAGGTTATTCTATTAGAATTCACTGAGACTTCCCACAGACAACACCTATTTCTTTATTTAAGATATATCTAGGTCAAAAAATGAATGGGCCAACCCCACACACGCCCGCCGTCTAGCCAACGGCGGGTACGGTGCGGTTGCGCATTTCCCCCCAACAAAAAAAGGTCAAAAAAATGAAAAACCAAAAGTTGATTTTTTTTTGTTATTAAAACACTAACTTCACAAGCTCCACTTGAATCTTATTATATCATCAAGAAATTACAACACAAAGCTTTAACTATTAAAAGTTATTTCATAATCACCTTTTATTACATGTATGTATACTTTGCATAAAATGAACTAACAACATTAATAACATTATTTATACTTTTTTAGATCTGTTTTGGTAGTTTTTGGTATCAATTTAAATTGTTTTAATCAACCAAACTAATAATCAACTCAAATTTAAGGAATAAGCTTTTCTAGATATTATGGTACTCGTAATAAAAGAGGATCACATTCCTCCATGAATTCCGTATTGTTATCTGATTCTTCACTTTCATAATCTTCGGAGATCTAAAAAAATAAACATAAAAAGCTAGATGCGGAAATAGTAATAATTATGGGAATTACAAAAGATGAAGTTAATTCAAAATAGATAAGCCTCAAAGAGCAATTTTTGAAACAAAAACACTTTAGATACAGATGCAGCGGACTGGCAATGCTAACATGTTTTGTTAGAAAATTAGCGCTGCGAACCCGGCTTGAGGTGAAATAATTTCCAAAGCTATTTATTACGACAAAATACATATATTCTAAATGTGCAATGGCTGAGACCAAAAAAACAAAAATTAAAATGTATAGTATTAACATAAATACAATATCAAGTTAGTTTTCAACGTGTCTAATCCTAAAAATGTAGTAAAGTGTGATATGTGATTTAATTTTATTTAATAAAAATGGTAAATGATTTCAATTAACCTCTTTATCTTGATTTTTAAAGTATTATTTTATTAATGTACTGACCACATGGTCGTGGTTTAAAACCGTTTTAAACAAATTTAAAACGGGTTTAATACCGCGGATTTTGGTTTAAAACGGTTTATTTACAACTATATACCTATAGCTAGTAACTAAATCCACAGAGAGATAGAATATTCAAATCGACCGTAAGGGGGTTAACAGTAATTAAGAGATAGAATGCTCAAAACAAAACCCGATACCAACCAACCCGTTTGGCCTGCATGGTGTACGAGATTCATACAGGGCTTTTGCTTTGAATTTTTCACCTATTTCCTGATTGTGAATTGTGATTGCGGTAAAGTCACTAAGTCGACTCTTGCGACATATAAGGGAACAACGAGGGCGGTGACACATGCATCATAAATCCATCACTGCATTAAGGAAATGAATATAGAATTATTTGTGCACTTGTATAGATATAGGTAAATTATCCGTACACTTGGCACATGGTGGTAAAAGTTAATGTTTTTTTTTATTATAAGAATAACTACAGTCAACTTACGTCTACTTTGATATACAATTATTTAAACTTATATTTATTAGGTCAGAATTGTTATTCACAATAAAGAGTTATAATGTACTGCTTTTCATATCAAACGCGAAACTTGGTTTAGCATCAATTAAACATAAATATCAGTGGTAAAAGAATATACGTGGAGTTAACATAATATTATAGTACCTACATAAATACCCCTTAAAATCGAATATTTTCGTTTTGAATTATTAAAAAATGTGTGATTTAAGTGTTCTGTACTTTATTTGATTTATTCAATAACTGCATTCGTGCGACGAGATGTGTCACTTTTCAATAAAATCAGTGGATAAAAGCGTTCTTCAGGTTAGTACATGGCCTTAACTAAATGGATTCAGTTAGTTAAATGGCGCAGAGATAGCAGATCACGTTGACGCTTCGAAGAAGTTATGGTTTAGTTTATAGAGACGTTCTCACAATTTCATTAAAGAATTTTTTTCACTTAGGACCAAAATTCAGCAGCAATGAATATGGCTATTTCCTAGTGTTAAAAATGAATAATATAACTAAAAATAATAATATACAATTTAATTACAAAACAATAATACATATTCACCTGTAAGCAAGCAAAATAATAATGACAGACAGTTTTTAAGATATGACTGATTTTACCGGAGGAAGACTCTGTACCAGGGTCGCCTGCTTGGGTACCTCCGTCTTACCTATTTCTAAAGCAGCAGTGCTTGCATTGCAGTGTTCCGGTTTGAAAGGTAAGATATGGCTGTGTAATTACTGGGTACCGTGACATTATATCTTATATCATAAGTTGGCAACGTACACTGTGGTTCTTGTAAGGATTTCAGATTTGCTGCGAATCTAACAAGAGCCACATGTTATTTAGGTGACTGTTATCACTTACCATCAGGTGGGTAGTATGCTTGTTTGCCAACTTAGTTGCATAAAAAAAATGAAATAACAAAAAATATAAAAAAAAAGTTAAAATTATCACAATAGTTTATAGCGGCTCAGCAAACAATGGTCATTGAAATATTTCATTACTAAGCAATAGGTTTTGAGAGAAAACAGTTTACAGAGAATCGTGAAATATATAACCCTAAAATCAAAGCAGTTATAATGAAACATAGGTCTAGAACATAGTATAATAAATAATACTTCGTACAAAACTATATAGAAACTAATATTTACAAATATTCCGATTTACCCACATATAAACAATAACATATGAGTTCAAACTATAATGGATAGTAAAAAGGAAATGTATAAGACAGAACATTTGTAAGACAAACTTGATAGAGAAGCAACAAGGCATCATTAAGATACACGTAAGATTTATTGCGATCACCCGACTCTAGTCGAACAGGCAACATTAATTCGTGAACAATGTTTCCCAAAAGGAGTCCGATTTGTAAGAATTTCTAATTTACGCTGTTGTGAGAGAACACAACCGGACAAATATTCCGTTTTCTCAGTACCATTCGACGTGTTGCGGATGTGAATTAATGTTATGATAGCTTGAAAGGATCTTAAAGAATTTATTTTAAATGCTGAATAGAATTTGGAAAAATAGTGAAGTTCCCTCTTCTTTCTTTCGTTCATCTTGAGCCTTCTTCTTTTTATTGCTATTGGTTAGCTAGATTCCGTCAGAGTTACTTTCACCAGTTGCATTGTCGTAGATGTTTCTAATTAATTTTGTAAGCGATAAATACAATCCACAAAGCACTCTGTTGTTTTCTCTATTGCAGTTAATTACCATAATGCTAAAGCCGCTTCTGCAACCAACTAGCCCAACCGGTGGGTAAAAATGGAATTTATTGGTAAGGCAAATAGGAACGATCTTAGTTAATAGTTTGTAGAGCTGAGATAACAAACTGCTTGGGCGACAGTTATTGAAATTTGCCTTGTTACCTTTTTTGAATACAAGATAGCATTAGCACATCCCATTCCTTGAACTTCTCTCATATTCCTCGATATGAACTCTGTCTGTCTTTTGATGTACTAAGCAATATTATTGAAGCGATAGACTAAAGCTAGGCAAAATTAATTTTCTGGCCTTTGCTACCAGCAAAGGCCAGAAAATTAATTTTGACTCAATAGCGTATTAAGCTCCAGCCGTTGAGACTGTAACCAAGTTTCAAACAGCAACTACAGTGACGGTTGATCAAACCCAGTACATAGTTCACAAAATGGCGTCAGATATAATTCACATTAAATCTCGAGAACGTGACTAGAAAAGCATTACCCCAACTCATTAGCATAGACAAAAAATGCGTCGATAAAAAACTAGACGCCATGTCACCCATCCAAACATCCCGTGTTCGAATACGCTTCGAAATTCAAAATTCGAAATCGTACCGCGTCCTGACGTTTCCTCTACGTGCCGTTTCCGGCGCGCGCACGCGCAACTCGCATCTGTAATCGCGCGCGCTTTTACATACTTTTTCACGTTTTTTATATGTATCCTGTGCTTTGATTGATAGTTAAGAGATAGGCCGACGATAGAACCATTACGTGCGTCGCGGGGTTCCACTGATAAATTGTTGGTTCGGCCATTTTTGTTCGCACATGCGCCTGACGCGCGCTCATTTGAATCGTTACCATTTTGTTTGTTTTCACTCGGTGAATATTATGCAATGTAGAACGCATCGCTTCTCTCTTGGTTTTGATTGATGGGTTATGTTGGTTATGTGTAAGGACTGGGCCACATCAGAGCATATTTTAGGGTTCGGATTTTCGACTGCGTACGATTTACATTGATTGATACTCACATTTTCAATGTAAGGCGAGTTCCAGGTAAGCAGCAACATTTTCATCATCAGCGCATTTCATTAGCTGTTGTTGTTACCTTTCATGCTAGTTTCGTGTGTTCTATTTAAACATTTTTTGCCACGAAAATTATAAGTATCAAATACCCATGCTTTTAGATGGGTCCTCTAAAAGCAATAACACTTTTTGACAGCTTTTGAATTTGACATTAGAAACCATTTTTTTCATGAATCAAAAAGGTAAAGGTACCCATAGGATAAAAAATAATTGCAAGAAATTTATCTAGTTTTAGCCGATTCTGATTTCTACTATTTGTAATTTAAGGTTATTCGACTTAGTAGGTGAGGTGACGAAAGTTTCTTAAACGAAACGCCAAACGCAATTAACGTCAGAAATGTTAGCACTAAAAAGTGACGATACTTATCTGGAACGCACCTAGTGTGCCACTAAGTCTGAACCACGTAGTATGCGTTACACGACCAAAACTTAGCGGTGTAAATTAGATGTACATACATCATTTCTAAGGGTTTTTACGTTAGAGAGAAAATCGCTTACCTTAATATTTCACTCACGCTTGATGAAATTAGAATTTTCATATTAGTATAGTAGACATTAGGTCCAGGCAATAAGATGACCACGCAGATTCGAACTTGACTTTCATTTTTATGTTGTTGTAAATAAATTCAGCATGTTTAAAGAAAATTCAAATTCATAATAATGACAAGGCTTTTAGTTTTGTCATTTCTTTCTGTTTTCCAGTGTACAAATATTATAAAATACTCTTAATATTTTTGAAGGCTATGTTGTATGTATCATCATCATCTCATCAACCCATGTACCTCGTCCCAATGCTGGAAATGGGTCTCTCCCCCATCGATGAGGTATTTCGCCCGCACCACGGATTGTTATAGGGTTTTATTCCTAGATCACACAGATCCCAGGTAACCCTACATTTGGACTAATAGAAAGACCCGGATGATATTAAGTATTTTTAAGGGTATACCCGATTATTCAACATAACCACAAAAATAGCCACAATCTCTTGGGTAGAACTAAAATATTTTCTAACCGGGTTAAAAAAGGGTTTTGTTCCGAATTTTCCATTTCATCGCTTGCACATTTTTTATACGTTGCAGTCAATATAACTCTATGTGAGATATTCTGTCAACAAAAAAAATATACTTATAAATACTATCCTAAAACTATAAACAATACCTGAAACACCTTTATTTCTGAGATATTTAAAACTAATAAATGCAAAACATTTTAAAAATAATAATTTCTATTCTTCTGCTTTCGGAAGTAAAGTGTTAGCTGTTTTTTCAACTCTGCTCTTATTCAAAGTGGAAATGGACACATGCCTTTTCATCCCTGTAGGATTATTATTTTTTTAAATCCCTTCTTAGTGTGCGTCCCCATTTTGAAATAAAATAACTGTCCAAATTTCACGTTTCTATCATTAGCGGTTACGGCTGTGCGTGCGTCTATAGATGGGAACTTCTCCTTTTACGAGTATATACAATTAGCTTTCCGCTCGCGACTTCGCCCGCGTTATTTTTGTTTTCCCGTGGGAATTTTTTTCCCGTAGGAAAATTATAAACAAAGAAACAATCAAATCTTTCCTCTTTATAATATTAGTATAAATATAGAAGATTAACCATAAACGATTCAATTCCATAAGGAGGCGGAAGATTTTCTGCTTTGTTTGATTCTGAGCCAGCCTGGCTAGCTAACACCGTCTCAACTAAGTTTGTCGCCATTATAACAATGCTAAAAACATTGTTCCAACATTTAGAGGTAAGATAGTCAGTTCCTCAGTTGTTGAGGAGTCCAGGTGAAGGTCGCTTCTATCTTCGGCCTTATCGTCACTTACTATTAGATGCGATGAAGGCTTGATAAGCGTCCCTTATTTGTGTAAAAATTAGCTTCCCTGATTTATGTTGGAAATTTAACAATGTCACATCTAGTCTTACTAAGCGCGTGGTCAGCTCTAATTTCTTTAGGATCATATCTGCAGATGACAGGCGTTGACGGGAGGTTTTATTTCTGACCATTAGTGCCGATTCATCGTTTTATGGGTAGACTCATTGTTATACTTGAGACGCGATGAACAAAGCCGGTATAGCGCAGTCAGAAACAATTGAAGGCTGATTTAAGAGATCGAAACTTAATGGAATAACTTCAAGTCTAAAGCAAAGTACCCGTAGAAAAGGAACTTAAGGGAATGGCATATCGAGGCCACGTGACTTGTATCAGTTTTAGTCACTCGGTGGGGACGTATACGAGCTGTGATGATGATGATGATGATTTGCCAAAAGTTTAATGATTTCGGTCAATGATATCGGTGAGCAACAGAACTGAAAATGATAATACGATGCTGTTATACCTGTCTGGTGTTATTGAATTTGCATGTTCTCTCTTCGATACCAAACTCATTTGCTCCACTCATTAAAACATGCGGAGAGAACGTGATTACAGTGAATTTCTGCTCCAATTTTATATCGGCTATTTTTATGACAGGTTGCATCGCCTCGATTCAATGACATACAATCACGTGTATGTGAGTGAATTAAATCATACGCTGCATTTGCCCGAGGCGCGTTGAAGTTGCTACGGCCCTCATTCATCATCGAATAACTGTACCGCCTTCATGATTGCTCGCAACGTGCTTTCGTTCTTTTAAACTTAGATATTCCAAAAGCAAAAAAATGTCCATATGTTATAGTTATAAACATACTACATCAATACTATTCTTCATAATCATTAAAAGACAGAAAGAAAGTTTTATTTGGACGCACACACACACACACACACACGAATATATTAGCAAGAATTTTCCAAATAGTGCAGTCCAAAAAGGACATTGCCTCAGCTAATTGCCTTTGTGTTCTCAACGCAAAAGCGCTGATTTTCAGGCATGACCAATGCTGTTATCATGGAAGTAAACGTATGCCGTGTTATGTCTTGTTAGTACATAATTACCTCCATGGCAGCGACGCCCGAGACGAAGAGAAACCATGACATAAGACATTAACAATCACGTCATTACTACCACTAATTTATAAGCTATAAAAAATAAATGAATAAAAATAAGAAGAAAAAAATAACAATATGTTTATCCAGGGTACGCTCAAAAACATTTTGTTTTCACACTCGAAAAAAGAACAGTCACATTTTTCCGATAGAGAGAATATGTTTCTGAAAGACATTGAGTGAAACAAAATTGCAGGATCTTCATCATCCGATAGTATTTTCAGACATTTTCGCTCATCCGAGTCCACAGTGCCACCGACGCTAAACTTTGGACTAATAGTGTGTATTACTTTTCGTATATGGATTTTGCAAGATTACCGAGAGATGAAATTGTAGGTAATTGTAATGGTGACAGTGACTGCGGCTCTAACGACATCCACGAAAGGAAGTCTATTCTAATCCGCCGCCGCCGCACGAGCTGTGGGTAGGGGTTTTGTAAATTTCACAAGGACCGTCATACTGACTGTACCCACTTACCATCTAGTGCGCAGACTGCTTGTTTACCAATTGTCTTTACTTACTAATATTATAAAGAGGAAAGATTTGATTGTTTTTTTTTTGCATTGAATAGGCTCCGAAACTACTGGACAGATTTGAGAAATTCTTTTACATTTAAAATCCTCCATTATGATCCCATTGTATATTTGGTGAACATCGGTTACAAAATTAGTTTTCCTACAGGAAAATATAAAATTCCCACGGGAAAACAAAAATAACGAGGGCGAAGCTGGGAGTGGAAAGCTAATATTGTATAAAGCGGCCAAGTGCAAGTTGAACTCGCGTGGCGAGGGTTCCGCACAGACTTATCTAAGTAGGTACAGAATGAATTTTTCATCCCTTCTATTCGAAAATTGTCGCTTTGTTTCTCTATAAGTGGGAGCAAAGTAGCTATTTTCTGTTCAGAACTTTTTAGCGAGCAGGACTGAAATTTGAATTAAGAACATATATCGTTCATAGAAATCTAACTCAAATTGTATAAATTACTGGCTAGTACGTGTTGGCTGCTCGGGGCGGCGGCCCCCGCGGTAACTGAAAAAAAAAACAAAAGCGCGCGAATCAAGTCTCTGCCCCCCTAGACAAGATATCTTTCGATAATCGTTATCGCAATCGCTAAATTGACAATGTATGAGATTTGACAATCGCGCTCGAAAGCTAAGCGAGGAATTATGTCAAATCCCATACATTTTCCTTCTAGCGATTATCAAAATGCGTCTTGTCTAGGGGGGCAGTTCTTGTAAACAGTACATTCTTTGTTATATTTTGTAAAAATAATGAGTTCTATGTCGAGTTATGAAAGTGACAATGCACTAACTCCTGAAACAATAACTATCTATATACTTATACTTACTTACTTACTAATATTATAAAGCTGAAGAGTTTGTTTGTTGGTTTGCTTGAACGCGCTAATCTCAGGAAGTACTGATTCAAATTAAAAAAATATTTTTGTGTTGGATAGCCCATTTATCGAGGAAGGTTTTAGGCTATATAACATCACGCTACGACTAATAGAAGCTGAGCATCAATGAAAAATGTTGCAAGAACGGGAAAAAAATATATGGCGAAACGTAGTTTGCGGGCACAGCTAGTTTCTTATACAAGTTTATTTTTTAATTATGACAAAAAATTTGTGTGCTTGTTCAGACAAGCAAACTGAACAACTTTCACTATGGGCTCAACTTTGAAATCGCAAAAAAATCAGCTGTTCCATACAAATGTTCAACATTCACTGTAGCTAGATGTATGGAACAGCTGATTTTTTTTGCGATTTCAAAGTTGGTCCCATAGCGAAAGTTGTTCAGTTTGCTTTTTTTTGTCATAATTAAAAAATAACCTTGTATTAACATGTCTTTTTAAATAAATACATTCATTAATTACATAACACCGTCCATTATTCATTTTCTCATAGAAAGGAGATGAAAAGTAGATTATAGACTCGAGAGCAAATTATTTTTACCTCAGGCGATATACTTTGAATCCCTCACTGCGCTCAGGATTCTACTTTAGAATCCTTCGCTTCGCTCATGGTTAAAAATAACGCCCACGCTGTAAAAATACTACTTTGCTCTCTTATCATACAATCTACAATTTTTAGTGTGCCTGGATGTCAAAATCCAAACTATTACAGATAGAGAAATTTACTCAAAGGGATCTCGGGCGCTTTTGTTGAAAAATAAAACTGCATCTTTAGATTTTGGAAAAAAATATTTTCCTAGCCTTTTTCAATTTCATTTTTACGGAACCCTAAAAAAATAAAATTGTACGCATATTTCTACCTGCTAATTCCAAGAAAATCAACTTCACAAAATAGCATTAAACGTTGAACAAAAACAGCTATTTATAGCTTAACCCGATGACTCAATTTTCAATTAGTTACATTTTTTGCCAATCATAAAATTGCAACCATCACAAATCGACACAAGATCAACATATTAACATTTTTCGACAATCGACCAACTATGATCTCTTAAAACAACGGGCAAAGCAAGATAGCACTATGTTGTGGTAAAGCGGTGTCTCCTTCTCATATAACTTTAATCTTGCATTAAGCTTTCGTGGTAAGACCACGATGCATCTTTAGAAAGGATTTTATTTTGTTTTGATTCGACCCCAAGTTTTTGCCATCGGACCCGGAGTTTTCAATCCTCATGATAGCGTGTTACCTTGCCGGCTAATTTGCTCCAATTGATTTTCAACCCAACTAGCACGACTGTATATATACTTTAGATTCACTAAACTTCAGATTCTAAATCGACTTATTCTACCTTCGATTCAAAATCGATTGAAGATAATATAGATTGGTTGACCATATGTGTCATTGATTGTACTTACATTGTCGATTTGTTTTTGCTAATAATGTTTTTGATTTAGCTAATATTGTGTTTGTTTTCCTTATTGGAATGTTAATTGAGAAACTTGATCGGTAATTCTGTACATTGTTCTTTTTTGCGATATGAATCAAAATGCAAGGAAACTATAGTTCGCGTCAAGTCAACATGCCACTCAGGATATGAGATGAGGTGCGGACGGGAGACGCCTCGCACGTGACAGCATCTGCGCCATCTTTTATTGAGTGCTGCATGAGTTCACAGCATTTGTGGTTGCTATACACGAGTCCGCAGCGACCGCATTTATAAGTGCTGCATGAGTCCGCATCGACAACATTTAAGTGCTGACGAGGACGGGTTAACACATCGACCACATTTACAGACCACATGTACAGGGCTACGTTTGTAAACCATCGCTCGACGTCGGGCGATCGCCCTAGAGAGGACGATGCTCTTCGTCGGACGTTTTAGAAAGACACCGTAAGCCGTTGCTGTCAAATGTCATTTTGATGTCAAAATTACTTAAAATTGATTCAAATGCTTCAGTTTTATGAACTTGTTTAGATCTATTCGCACTTCGCTCATAACAATTATTAAGCAAATATCCATCTCATAAATAAATAATGCCATTTTCATCCATAATAACGTATCAATTTTCTGTTACTATTTGTATTGTTTCCATATTTATGAAATTACAAAACACAGTTGAGTAATTATGTATCTACGATAACGCAAAATGAACTTGTTTACTAATTATTACAAAAAGGAGGAAATAGCCAAATTGACGGACATGTCATCTGTCAAATAAACGTCAGTGCGATTTTCGCCTATTTCACGGGGCGACCGGTGCGTCGTCGAGCGAGGTTTACGAACGGCTATACATGATCATCGTGCGTTCACACCGAGGGATTTCGAACGGCCAGTACGTCATCCAGCGTCGTCGGGCGACGTTTACGAACGCAGCCCTGCATGAGTATGCATTGACCCTATTTATGGGTGCTGCACAAGTCCTCAATGACCATGCCTATGAGTACCTCATGAATCCCACTGCTAGACATAGGCCTTCCTACGTAGAAGAGATACGCGAGGAGTTTGGACCATAACACCACCATGCTGGCTCAATGAGGATTGGCGGGTAGAAGCGATTAGAATAGCTTAACGTGCCTTCCGAAGCCCGGAGGAACCCGAGATCACAAAGGTTTGGTTATCCATCCAGGGTCCAACCGAGGCAAAGGTCGCTTTGTTTTCAATATCGAAACCACCAAGCTTCTTATCTAAAACTGCGAGCTTCTCCGAGTGTTCAAGAGAATTAATTTTATATATCTTAGATTTCTTTTATTTTTACCTCTACACGGTCGTAGAATTAGCTTATACTTTGCCTATCTCTTGTGTATATCGACTTACCTATCTCTTGTGTATATCGACTCTAGTACAAAGTAGTATTATAGGATTATCTTTAAAAATAGTAGTGTTTTTGAAAAATAATCCATTCCAATCTGACGCAATGGTGGACAACAATTAACAAAATCGAATGTTACATCCTTGTTGGGTGATCTCATAATTATTTTTTACGAACATGCTGACAACAATCTAATGGTTTAATTAAATAAGCTGACAGGTTTGATGGAGCTCCAAAATTGGCTGTCAGTAAATGTAACATAGGATGAGCATCAGCGAACGATGTCAGGTTTTTGCTCGCTCTAAATGTCTCGACTTAGCCATCTACACGACAAGTGTTCTTTGAAGGTATTATAATATAAGTTTTTTTATCACATCTCTTCGAAAAGAACCAAGCTGCTCGTAAACAGAAACTAAAATAGCTATCCCAACCCTAAGGGAGTAAAAGTGATTTAAATTTAGAGTATTGTCGGTAAAAGTTCCAATCACCAAAGAAGGTTTTTTTTATAATTATCACATTTTCTTTGTTCTTTCTCTTGTCTGAATTGTCCATAACTGAATGTAAGTCAATATATAAACGTGTATTCTTACTTGTAAGTTTCACTTATTTTCTCATAGAGGGAGATAAAAAGTAGAGTGTCCACCTCGGGAGCAACACTATTTTAAGCTCGAGTGACTTATTTTGTATCCCTCGTTGGGCTCAGGATTCTAATCTAGAAATCTCCTCTTAAAAATAGTTATTTGCTCCCTTGGTAAATAATCTACTATTTTAGCAAATATTTTTTATCATTAATCCACAATGAATCATAGTCCACCTATTGTCTCTTGTGACTAGAGACACTTGTGCGTTGACAAGTCAAAACCTCATGCCACCAACGCTAGAATACCCCATGGTCTAACAACCTCAACCGCCTCAACAAGCAGGTTCACAGCATAAGGTCATATAGCTGCGACCTTCGGAAAGGTGGAGGTACTTCTTACTTACATTCCTACTTTCTGGAGGTACTTGCTTATGGTGTTACAACTATTTAATGCTCATAAAAATGAGCAACCTCAGCTGTCATCAGGCCTATGACGGGTGACAAAAAATGCACAAAGCCCCTTGTAATGTAGAAAGCCGAGAGGAAGCTCCTCCTTGCTTGGGAAGACACGTTAAGCAATGGGGCCTGCGTGCGTCTGATCACATTCCAATGTCCCATCGGTGCCGGCGGTTCAGTCCTAATTCTGAATTTTCCACACGTGATATTTTACAAATTCTATGTAGTACATATTCTTAAGAGACCTAATTATTGATTTTACTAATTCTGAATTTTCCGAATGCCTAATATTCAGATATCTGTATTTTCCAAATTCGCTATTTTCCTAACATGTACTGACTGATAAAAAAGGGAATACATGAACTATTATCATAATATGCTGTTCGAGATGCTTCTTATCTAACATCCCGAATTATTTATTTAAAATCATATTGCCATTATAATGATAAAAAGTAATAAATCACTTAAACCAATATAACTTAATCAAGCACTCGCCAGGTATTATTTTTCTTTTTAACAAGTCATCAATTATTTTTTCAATTTTACAATCTTTTAATATACACTGACCTTCAAAAGTAAGTACCACACTTTTAAAATTGCAATAACTTTTAAAGTAGGCAAAATATATTTTCAAAATAAAAAGTATTAAAAAGACTAATGTATAAAAAACTATAACTTCCGAGAAACCTGACGAAATGAGCTGAAAATGTTTTTTGTTTGAATCCTTTATCTTTTGTAGTTTAGGGGAAAATTTAATTTTAAAAGTGCAGTACTCACTTTTGAAGGTCAGTGTATATTTGGATCGCCTCGCCCTAGGCTGAGCAGAAACTTGTTCCTTCTTAATTTTTTTTAAAAAGAAACCAGCTTTTCTTTCTTTAAAAAATATATAACTGAAAACAGTACTCTTTCCAGTTTTTTTTGTTTACATGGAAGTGCCACCAATGTATTACATTGGTTGTTCTGTGCCGCTCGCTTGAACAACACCACATGTTAGAGCATATCTTTGACATCCAGTTTTAATTTAATTTAATTAAATATGAGACGAAATTTTTCGTCATAATATCGTCTGCTGCTTTATTTAAAATGTATAGCCACGCCTCGGGTATGAAATTGGAGGGCAACAGGGCTAAATTACAGGTAATTCTAACTATTTTTCTATGCTGTTTATCTATCAGCATACCACTCTTGTCTGCATTTTTCCAAAATCGCTTTGGAAAAATGGTAGTAACATGTGAGTAACATCCTTTAAATCTGACATCTGGATAAATAGTTTTTACAGCGTATATTATTGCTGTTTCCCAGTCACATTTCAAAAATTTTATGAGTAAGTACATTAAATTTTTCTTGTAAAACACGAAATACTTCTTCATAGGTTGCTTCTTTTTTATTAGGCAGCAAGCAGAAAAAAAATGGTATTATAGCTGATGTAACTTCTCTAGTGCTTCCAACATCAACGTGGACAGTCAGGTACTTTTATTGTTCTTAGTTTTCGGAAGTGGATATGATTTTTGTTTTGTTAATTGTACCTACTGTATGTAAAATACATAATGTGGAATATTAGTCATTAGTGATAGTAAGAATGTCTTAAAACAATAATTCGGAAAATTCAGAATGCGGAAAAATAATAATGTGGAACTATTAGCAGTTGGACTATAAATAATTAGTAAAGAAACGCCGGCACCGTCCCATCGGACTGCCACTGAAAGAAGATAGAAATATTTTATTTCGCCGCACAGATACAAAAAGATGTTGAATGACAATTTACAAACATTAGAAGACTACAAACTACACTACTTATCCGATTTTTTCGAGCAATTTTGATTCAAAATAAAATATTCATCTCTTATATATAAAAATAAATCGCCATTCGTTAGTCTTGCTGGAACTCAATAACTTTTACGGTGGGACCAATCTCGAAATCGCGAAAAAAAAAATCTGCTGTTCCATACAAATGTTCAACATCCACTGAATATGGACCAGCTGATTTCAAAGATTTCTTTTTTTTTGCGATTTCAAAGTTGGTTCCATAGTGAAAGTTGTTACTTTTGCTGGTCTAAACAAGCATACAAAATTTGGCTCCTGATGGAAAAATAACCCGGTATAATATTGTTGATCATTATTATCTAGGTAAGCATTTTTATAGACAAAAACATGACATAATATTTTTCTTGATAGAAACAAAACCAAAGATCCACTCTCTTCAATATTTTAAAACAGCTGTGAATCAAAAAATATAATAATAAATAAGATAAATGTTTTACCATTAGACGTGCATTTTTACTGTGATGGAAATGGTATAAATATATTTTTAATTTTGAATCCAGTTTTTCAAAAACCAATTAAAACGTTAATGGAGCGACATCAGAAGCTATGCAATTATCAGCATTCATCATCATCATCACAGCTCATATACGTCCCCATCGAGGGGCTCGAGCCTACCCTATGTTAGGGTGATTAGGCCTTAGTCAACCACGCTGGCCCAATGCGGATTGGTCGACTTCACATACACCATTGAATTTCTTCGCAGATGTATGCAGGTTTCCTCACGATGTTTTCCTTCACCGTAGGAGCGTCAGACAAATGTACATATGAAATTCGAAAACGAAAAACACAGTGGTACATGGTGGTCTCGAACCCAGACCTCCCGATTGGAAGGCAAGTGCCGAGTCCACAGCGCCACCGACGCTCCAGCATTATTACCTTGCAATCAAGCTCAGCCGTGACACAGGTAGATTTCCTGGGAAACCTCGCCTTAACTTTACGATAAGTTTAGAGAAAAGGTTAACAACAACGCGCTCTCGAATCCCTTTATTAATCAAACATATTTCGCCTCAGAACCTCAACGACATTCATTGACAGGCCAAAAACTTCACACGGGAAAAATACACGCGCTAACTGCATTAATATGATCGGCTCATTTTATTAGCACTTGGCCCTATCCAGTTGGCCAAGATACATCACCAACAGAAAACATACAGAGAACAGAGATCAAAATAAAATAGATAACTGTTGAAAAGGAAATAGTAAAGTTCTTAGTGTATTGTAGAGGAATGTTTGGTACGGTTGTATGTAGCTTTTGTTCGAGTGTAGAACAAATAGGAAATTGTAAAAAAAAAAAAATTATGTGATAGTGAAGCTCTTGGCCTTCAACTCACCTGGTGGTAAACGACAATGCCAAAGCCCCCAGTCTCCCCTCGAATTCCAGATAGATAGATAGACAATGCCAAAGGTGGAATTGAGTTTCACCTGGAATCCTCAACAACTGAGGAACTGGCTATCTTACCTCTTATTGTCGGACGCACAGCAACACAATAAAGCAACGATTTAAAGAAGGTGGCTGGCAGCGGAAGGATGCGGGCTACCCAATACCGGAATGGTTGGTGATCTTTGGGGAAGGCCTACGTTCAGCAGTGGGCGGCGATAGGCTGAAGTGTTCATGTGAACTGTATTTTAACAATATTCATTAATTTTTAACAAAATATACTTTTACTTTGCATAAGCATTGCAAACCGCTTAACCGCAGACCGGGTCATTACGAGACGCCAAAGGGACGAGAGAGCGCCACGACAAATGTTTAAAATAGATTATATTTTTACACTTCCGCGGCCAACTCGGTAATGAAGCCGCTATGATATCAGTTTTGTAGCGCGCTCTATCAATTTGATACTTGACGAAGTTGCTCGCATCTAGAAATTATCTTTAGGTAGTCTATTAATTAGCTTTTAGACACCTTGCTAGCTGCAAAAAATTTTGGCTACAAAATTAAATAAAATTTTATGTTCCCTCAATCATGCGCAATTGAAAAAAACCGGCCAAGTGCGAGTCGGACTCACCCATGAAGGGTTCCGTAGCAGCAAGTAACCTAATATAAAAGTTCTTATAGTTCGTTGTAACTTTGATCGATGTTTTAATAATAGTGAATTTTTTAACCGACGTCAAAAAAAGGAGGTTATCAATTCGACCCGTATGTATGTAATATTTCCAGAACTGCCCAGTTTTCGTATCTTTATTCTTTAATCTTTATTAGTAATTGAGCACAATATTTCCTACATTACATTAGTTGATGCACTAGGCTCGCAGGCCTGTGTCGCAGCGACTAAGATCGAGTGATATAATACTTAGAGTAGCTCAAGTTCTATGTAAAGTGCAACCAATTGGGATATGTACATATTTAATGGTAGAGGTTATTATTTGAGTTTCGTTAACACTATAATAAAGGTATAATACTAAGCCAAAAACAAAAACACAAGTTTAAGTAACAAAACAGAAAACTAAGTTTTAACTAATACTATATATAGGTACTACTAATGGACTTGTTTCTATGAATACGAAAGTGCATTTTAGTGGAGTGAGAGTGTATAATGTGAGAGTGAGTGTAAAGTGTGAGTGAGTATGTGTAATGTATGTGTATTGTTACAACTGTATTGCAAATTTGAGTAGGTAGATTAAAGCATATCAAGCTGTGGTAAGAAGTATCTTTTCGGTTTCCTCGTAGGAAAGGTCCAATAACCAGGTTTTAATTTGTAGCTATATATGTTAGTCTATATCAGCGTCTGAACAAATGTGCCAAATTTCAAAAGTATGTATGTTTTTATGTTTGTATTCGCATATTTCCGGAACTACTGTGACTTGACAGCTAATGTCACAAGTTGTCAATAAACACGTACATTGGGTTCATGTAGGGGTTATCGATAGATTTCAGGAAGCACATATACTATAGGCACAGTAGCAACTTATCATTAGATTGGTAGACTGCTTGTTGTATTAAAAAATCCTTGTGGAATAAGCCCTAAGGAAAGCGTAGAGTTTCGTTCGTGAAGGCAGCATTGCAAAAGCATCAAAACCTATGCGTCCGACTACAGAAGTTAAATGATTTGATTATATCTCGTGTTGTTGTCGAGCTGTCACCGCAGACTAGTTACACAAATAAACTCAGCTATCTCAGCTGTGCGGTTCTGCTTACAACGTTAAAAATCAAATTATTTTATCTAGACACAGACAGTAAGTGCGCATTTGACTTGCAAATTGAAATGTACACGATGCTACTGCGCGCCGTAGAATTTTAATACGCCTAAATACGTATTTGACCTATTAATACGGACAGAAAATAATATCGTGGTGGTTTTGTGCGTTCGAGCTATTTATGTTTGATTTTATAGGGTTTTTGGGTGAATCTTGGAAATAAAGCCCCATTTTTTGAAAGATCTTTTCGTTTCGGCAAGATAATATACCCCGATATATGTTTAATAGTAGATTATACACCGAGAGGATAAAGCACTGTTTTATGTCACGAGCGCGATATTGAATCCAGAACGTAACGAAGGACTCCAGATTTAACTTCCGAGCGCAGCGAGGGCGTTATGAGTTAACACCCTCGAGTCCTGAGCGCAGTAAGGGGTTCAAGCGCGCCCAAGACAAAAACAGCTTTATCCCCGAGGAGTGTACTCTACTTTTCTCGCCTTTTGCGAGACAATAAAAAAGCAAGGCTACTAAAAACAGTGTTTCGTCACTCGACATTTTAAAAGAACTTTTCTTCTATTTTGATATATTTTTATAAAATCTTTGCATCTATAATATATAAAGCTAGCTAATAAATACTCGCGGCTTTTGTTTAATTTCAAATGTGTTCAATTCAGCTTGCCGTGGCCAGCTCGATTTTATAAAAAGTTCGATTTTCAAATTACGTTTGACGCGGCGCCGGCCCCGGCCTTCGAGTATTAGTTGATCTATTATTACGAAATTAGACTTTAAGGCCATTGCAATAAGAACTATGAAAAGTGAAAATATTACAACCCAGCGGGTTATAATGAGATTCAGTCCAACATTACACCCCGGCTAAAGCCAAGGGCTTTAATGACTTCCTTTACGTAAGGTTTGCATGATATGTAATTTGGCATTGTCGAACAAGTGGTGTGAAAACATTATTATTTGTTGATATGTGCCATTCCTCAATATTATGAATCAATTTATAGAAAGGTTCATTGAATACAAAAACTAAAAAAAATGTAATATCTGATTAGACCAAAATATTGTATTTTTAATATATACGGTATTTCAAAGTAACCAATAAAAATCAATTCTTTATCGAAAACTCATTCAATTCAATTCAACCCAAAATTTTCATGTAAATCATAGACACGATGATGATACTATGATTTACATGAAAATTTTGGGTTGAATGACATTACGTGTAAACACATTTTAATAATGAGTTTTCGATAAAGAATTGATTATTTATTGGTTATTTTGAAACACCGTGTAAATAATCTTAAACTTAATAAATATCAGTATATTTTTTTATAACGTTTGACGCATTTAAAGGAACGAAAGTAATTAAAATGTAGCAATTTAATAAACTTCTGGGTGTTCGATTAGATTCTTATTTATTTATGCACTAGCAACCAGCCTCGGCTTCGCTCGAGTAGCGGTAGATTTTTTTTCATTAGCTTGTTGCGTCAATGAATTTGATTTAAATGCAACATAATTTATCACACTATTTGGAGTATTTTCAATTTATTTTATTTCCAATTGATTTAATAAAGGAAATGCAGTGAGTTAACCGTAATAGACAGAGACATGCTTTCGCGGAGTTTTCTTGAGGATTTTAGAAGAACTACATTTCTGTACTACACCATTTTTAGTATCTCAAGGTTTGGTCTACGTAAGCCATTTAAATTTATATTTGACGACTTATTTTTTTAGATTCCATCATCATTATGCAAACCATCCAGAATAAATTATCTAACTGTCGGTAAAACCCGCATTAAAATCAGTTCTGTAGTTGTTACGATCATCACGAATATACAGACAGACAGACTCAGCGTGGGAAATGGTTTTATATTATGCAGGTATTGATTATTAAAATAGTTTTTATTAAAATACTGTTTGCCAATCTGTCATACTCTTTTCGCGAGTCAACTAAGAAATCAATGTAAGGTATAATAGTCCCTTTGACTTTGAAGAAAGGAGTCGCCACCGATAATTGTGGTAACATCACAAAAAATCGGAAACAGTAACACGACACTGAGTTGTCCAAATAC
The DNA here is from genome assembly GCA_963935595.1 of Schoenobius gigantellus. Lineage (NCBI taxonomy): Eukaryota > Metazoa > Arthropoda > Insecta > Lepidoptera > Crambidae > Schoenobius > Schoenobius gigantellus. The sequence goes on along the minus strand of OZ012555.1, from coordinate 2,635,548 downwards.
AAATAAACCAGTTGGGACTTACCACAATAATTGACGACCATTCATTCATGAAATCCTTTATACGTGCTTGTAGTCTGTCATCGAAACGTATTAGCTCCTAGTGCTGGGTAATAGAGGCGAAAAAATTTTAAGAAAATATTCCTACTTTACAAAAATTATGTAACGTAAAGAACTGAATAATGTATACTAATCACAAAAGCGATAAAGTCCAAAGTCCGTTGCTGAGTCGGTCAGATATGCTATCCGAGTGATGAGTTAAAGTCACTCGCGCTTATGACAGATTATGGAATATTTACGACTCATTTTAGGTTGTTTTTAACAGCATGGGGTTGAGGTCGGAATTCTGAGATGACAGTTCTTATATATGGCGTGTAGCTTGCTTGTCAACTATGCAGGGTGATTTATTAAAAATAATATTAATATCAAAGTGTGATGTCGATAAGTAATTATGTAAGGCTGAGTTATGTATGAATATAATCATATACTGTAATATGTGGTGAGTTCAGGTATTTAAAGAAACATGTTGATGTCCCAAAGTCCATTTATTGAATGCCGAAAATATTTAATTAATTACAAACTTATATTATTAAATTTGCTTACACGCTAAACTGCGCGTACGTACACACTTAACGTTTGTTGCGACACGACCTAATTGATGTATAAATGTATATACCTATTACAACTCCCCGAAAAAGACCTACTCACCCTCCCCTTCTGAAGGGAAGAGTTTTTTTTTTTTTTTTAAAAAGTCATTTTGCAATACAAATAGGTACAATTATTAGCAATAAAAAGCAATGTAAAATATATTAATGTAAAATGTAAAAAAAAACAATTAAGTCATGATGCAATACAATAATTAATAATAAAATGCAAATACATCAATGTATCTTAATCCTATATTTAATTTTGTTATATAAAAACAAAGAAAATAGCCTATTTAAGTATAATTAATTTACATTAAAAAAAACATTTACTTATAAAACATTTTTGTGTTATTTTTATGAATAAGATATTCCTTATTATCCTTTAAAATCTTAACATTGGGTGACTGTTCTTCAATAACTTCAAAGGGACCGTTATAAACATTTTGAAGCTTATCTCCTATTTGGTTCTTTACCAAAACAAGATCACCCTTTTTATAACTTAAAGGAACACTATTTCTATCATACAATAATTTTCTTTTTAATTTACTACAAATTAAATTATTTTTGCATCATATTGAGCTCTCTGTAAACGATATTTCATCTCTTTTGGATAGTCATCATAATTATATAAAGGTTCAATTAAATTATCGAAATGAGAAGGCAGTTTACAATTTTTACCAAACACTAACTCAAATGGAGTGTACTTTGTTTCCGTGTGCACTGTGGTGTTGTAAGAAAATGCCCAAAATGGTAACCATTCACTCCAGTCGGTAATATTTCTATCGCATTGTATTCGTAGATATACACCTAATGATTTATGACTATTCTCTAATGAACCAATTGTCTCATGGTGGTAAGCCGTGGAATTTAATTTTTCGATTTTTAATATTTTACAAATATCGGACATAACACTAGACATGAACTCACTACCTTTATCAGTAATGATTTCTTTGGGGACACCATATCTCAAAATGAAATTAGATACAATACATCGTGCTACAGAATTAGTGTCTTTACTTTGTAAAGGATACGCTTCCACGAATTTCGATAAATCACATTGCAATGTCAAAATGTATTTATTACTATAGGCATCGACAGGTAAAGGGCCCATGATATCTAACGCTATTCGCTCAAATGCTGAGTTTGCAGTATTTGTAATTACCATAGGCTCTTTTATCAAGCGGTTTGAAAATTTATTATATTGACAATGCTTACATTTTTTGACGTAGTCTATGACGTCATTTGACATTCCTGGCCAATAATAGTATTGCTTCAAATTGTTGAGCATTCTATTTACTCCTGCATGTCCGCTAGTGGGTAATAAATGAAAATCATTTAAAATTATTTTCTTGTCTTCGTGACCACTAACTCTTATCACATCTTTTGTTATTAAAATTTTTGGTACCTTATTATGCAACTTTTTCATATAACTTGCAAGTATTTTTACATTTGTTGCATTTTCTTTATTTTTAATTATTAATATCTCACATATATTGTGTATTTCGCATAGCGTTCCCAAATCTCTCGCTAACTCCTGTGGGGTAGATAACGATCGAGTATTTAGGTATATAACACATTGTGAAGGTATATAAGTACAATACTTCTTATCAGAGTAAAGACAAATTTGGTTTTTAAAGTGTTTTTCACTAGTGAAAACTAATTCAATTACATCTTTCGGTTTTTTAAGAATCTCTACGGTCTCAGGTTGATCAGGCCTGTTACTGGTAGAAGACTCTTGAGTCAAGTCATTGATTTGTGTCGGATTCTTAAACTCTAATCTTTTTGTTTGCGCGCGAGTCAATACCGAGACAACGTTTTCTCCGATTGCCTTTAAGTCATCACACGTCATCGTCATCGAGAGTCGACTTAATGCGTCTGCAGCTGCATTACTTCGACCCGGGATGTAGATGACCTCAAAATCATATTCCTCGAGATACAGTCGGAACTTTGTTAATCTACTGGACGGATCTTTTAAACTAAATAAATATACTAAAGGTTTGTGGTCCGTGAATATTTTAAACCTTCTGCCGTATAAATACGGTCTAAAATGTCTGACGGCCCATACTATAGCTAGTAGTTCTAAATCTATAATTGGATATCTACTTTCTGCGGGCGACAAGTTACGGCTGGCGTATGCAATAACGTGACCATTTTTGTTAGACAAAACGGCGCCTAAACCTGTTTTGCAAGCGTCAGTACGGAGTTCAAATATGTTATTTTCTGAAAAATTGGGATATTGCAACACAGGTGGCGACATTAACGCCGATTTTAAAGATTGAAAAGCTTGTTCGCATTCGGAAGTCCATTCAAATTGTACATCCTTTTTACATAATTTATTTAATGGATACGCTATGTTTGCAAAGTTAGGTATGAACCTTCTATAATAATTAGCAAAGGCTACGTATCGCTTGACGTCATCCGTACTCGATGGCACTGGATAATTGCGCAAAGTTGCAATTTTGCTGTCGTCAGGAAGAATGCCTTGCGATGTAATTTTGTGACCCAAATAAACAATTTCAGTACGTAAGAATTCGCATTTCAACGGATTTAATTTTAGATTTACTTTTCGTAATCGTTCTAATACAGTAACCAAATTTTTATTGTGAATATCTATGGATTTCCCAATGACGACGCAATCATCTAAATAAATAAAAGCTTGATTATAATTTATACCAGACATAGCTATGGTCATTAATCGTGAAAAAACACTAGGGGATGTTTTCAAACCCATGGGGGAGCGTTTCATCTGATACATTTTATCAGTGGTGAAAGCTGTGTATTTTCGAGATTCAGGATCTAATTCAAGTTGGTACATTTTGTCCACACTAAATGCTGTATATTTACGAGATTTTTCATCTAAGGATAATTGATAGTAACTTTGAGAAAGATCTAATTTTGAAAAATAGATACTACCGGAAAGAGAATCTAATATTTCTGTTATATTCGGTAAGGGAAATTTATCGTCCTTGATTCTATTGTTAAGATGTCTATAATCGATGACTAATCTCCATTTCTTTTCGTTTGACCTATCTGATTTTTTGGGGACTAATAGAACTGGACTAGACCACTCTGAGATGGTTTCTTCTATAATATCGTTGGCTAACATATCGTCAATTTGTTTTTGTACCTCTTGTTTTAAAGAGTGAGGTATCCTATACGGCTTAACATAACTAGGTGATACGTTATCCTTTAAGGATATCGTGTGCGTCATTAAGTTGGTAGTCGTTAACTTATCTCCAGGAAGATGAAAGACATCGGCATATTTTGCACAAATATGCTCAATGTGTCGTCTTTCTTCTTTGTTCATATTAGATAAATTTAATAATTCAAATAAAGTTTTTACTCTACTGACACTGTTCTTTTCTTCTGAAAGACAACAAATGTCAAAATAGCTTAAGTCATGAATATCTAAATTTTGGAAATCATATTCCACTTCATTATTTGTTGTATTTAAAATTCGTAAGGGGATTCGACCATTATTTGGTTTCGCAATCAACCCTGCTACAAAAATACCTTTTTGAATTTCTTTTGACAGTATTACACAATCGCGTTTCGATGCTGTAGGAATAAACCTAATTATTTCGCATCGCGGTGGAATCGAATGTCTGTACCTAACATTATCCGTTATTTTCATTGATACACTTATACTATTATTAGTTATTTGTAAAAAACTATCCTTATAATTTATTATCGCTTGGAACTTGCGTAAAAAATTATCACCTAAAATACCATTTCCTGTGCAAGACATATTTTTAAACACATAAAATTTCTCAGCAAATACGACATTATTATAACTTAAATTTAAAAAAATATAACCTTCAGATTTTAACCTACCGCTTACACCCTTTATAGTAATACTATCATAACATAATTGCTGTAACAACTCTGGATAATTAACGAGCCATTCGTACTTTAATACACACAAGCTTGCTCCGCTATCAACTAAAAGACTTAATAATTTATCACCTACAAAAAAATTTACTGTACTACTGTTATTAAAGTTTAAAATAAAATGTTTAGAATTCACGAAAAAAATCGTTCGGCGAATCATAAGTCACATTTTGTTTTGAGCTACTAGGGTGCGACTGCGACTCGACATTTTCAGGAGAGCGCTCCTGCACTGCGTGACGTATTGGTGCTGCTGGTCTACGCGGCCTCGTGCTATACGTTCCGTACGCACGACCTTGATGGTGACCTGGATTACGCGAAGTGCTATATTGACCACGCGGGTTATTGGTCACGGGTTTAGTATCGCGACGGCTAAAAGTACGTGAAAAATAATTCTGTCGTACAAAATTATTATGTCCGCGGTAAGAATTGTTTTTATTATTTCGACCACGATAAAAAATATTATTATGACGTCGTAAACTCATGACATCATATGGCGATGACAAAGTCTGCTCGTCCATAGCAGTTCTGATAGCTTCCGGTAAGGAATCGAACTGGCGCGCCGCTACAATAGTACTCAACCTGCGGTCACTTAATCCATCCGCGAATCGTTTGATTGCGCTGCGCTCATTAATTGGCTTCAGCACATCGTATGCCTTAGAATCACCATTAGACTGAGCTATTGTAAGATTGACAAATAAATTTTCTAACTCTGTGCCGAATGATTCGATCGATCTATTACCTTGCCTACATTGGTGTAATTGACATCGCAGAGCGACTTCGGACTTTTTCTGAATGAGATGTTTTCGCATATCAGATAAAAGATTTTCTATTGTATCGTAAGTTGGTTTCAAACGCAACTGTGCACTTGGCGATAGCCGTGTTTTAAGAACAAATTCAATCAATTGCTTATTAGATGCGTCAGAGATCATCTTACTATACAATTCGATACTATTAATGAGTGAATTGGTGACTGATTCCTGACCTGTCATTACTGGTAACAAGGCAATAGCCGTTTTAATGTCGAATTCACTTTTTGAACTCATGTTTGATTGTTCTCTGTCTTGCGGTAATGGCATAGACAGTTCTATAATTTTTTTGAAAATCGTATGTACTTCGCTAATTACTTTATGAATGGAAGTAATGTCACTAGTGCTTATCTTATTAAGTTCAATTTCTGAGTGCAACACAGGCAAAATACTATCCAATTTCGAGTACAATTTTTTAGCTTCTATAATTTTGTTAATACCTAGTTCTTGTTGTCTTCTTTCAGGGCCCAACTTGACTAAGTATTCTTTAAGATAACTTAATGACGAAAACAGCTCATGTAGCTCTAATATTACACTAGACATAATAAATTTTAATTAAAAAAAATATAGCTTAATATACCATTATATAATATAGGTCCAATAGGTATTTTATATTAAAAGGAAAAAAAATAGCGCATTACGCAAAATAATTAAATACATACTACCAAGATCTCATATGTCTTAACTGAACCGGGCGATGGCATGGCGCGATGACGAGGCGTTGGCACGTGGCACGCTTCTCATTTCTGTAGGGCTGGTGGCTGGTGGCAGGTGGCAGGTTCAGGCGGCGACGGCGAGTGGGCCGGGCTATACCCTGGACACCTCTTGAATAGCCTTCTTTCTTCTATACGAACGTAGTGGTTAGGTCGGCGCGCGATATAGTGTTGATATTATTTCTTGCTAGCTCTCTTGAAATTGGCGGACCAGGTGCGCAATAACCACTTCTTCTTTAGATTGCGTTTTCCCATGTCTTCTTGCAGTTAAGTATTCTTCTTTTTTTCATACCTCTTCCATGGTAACCGTTCGTAGAACGTGGTTCCGATGGCAGGGTCGCCATGTAATATGTGGTGAGTTCAGGTATTTAAAGAAACATGTTGATGTCCCAAAGTCCATTTATTGAATGCCGAAAATATTTAATTAATTACAAACTTATATTATTAAATTTGCTTACACGCTAAACTGCGCGTACGTACACACTTAACGTTTGTTGCGACACGACCTAATTGATGTATAAATGTATATACCTATTACAATACATTACAAGCGCGCGTCTTTGACTATATAGAATTGAGTCTTATTGTTAGTTCGGCTATTTCACGCATTTTTCTTGCCTTTTGCCTAGCTCAGACGCCAGTCTTTCTTGAATAAAAAGATAAATCAGCTCGCTATATCATTAAGAGTTTACACCATTTTCATAATAAAGCATTAGCAAAGAACATGACCATGACCACAAATCGAAATAACCATTCGTTATTCAGACACAACCGCATACTGGTGAGTATAGGCTGAGTATTAAGCCACCTTTTTCAGCCCTGTGCCAGTCTCACCTACTGCTCCCCCGAATACCGACCAATATGGTACCACTATCGGACTACTGGTCCTTTAAGAAGTGTAAGAAACAACAAAAACTAACGTTAATATCTTGGTCCACCTGCTTTCATCTCGCCTAGCTAAGTGCGCAATCTACTTCAGCCTTCAGCCTTCAATAATTTACGATATTTTCAAAATTTCGTTTATTTGAGCTTATATAATTTCTTTTCTTTAAAAATGCAGTAACAAGCATGGTAACAAAATGTTTACAAACTTTCTACAAAATGTTTGGGCTTAGGATACTCGTAAGTTTATTAAGGGTGATTTAAGGTAGGGATAGTAAATCCACCAAATTAAACATCAAGAGTGATCACTCAGCGTATAGCTTTTAACCAACTTCAAAAAGCATGGTTCTCAGTTTGGTTGGTATGTTTTTTTTTCGTTGTTCCTTCTATGTATGTACACCGATTTAATTCAGGTTAAACGACATTTGGTGTTTTAAATGTAGAATTCGAAATGTAGAATATTTCATTCCTACTAACTTAAGATTCTTGTAATTTTCAAATGCATATCTTGATATAATTCTGTCCTTAAAATTAATTATGATAATATGCTTATTAAAACTATATGATGTTGATGTTAAATTATTAAAATAATACACTTTACTTCAAAATCGATATAAGAAATCAAAATAATATATCTGTGCTGGCTTGTAAAAAAAGTTTCTATTTATCTATCCGACCAAACAAAAAGAATATCGAAGCAATGTACTATGTGTGGTACGACGACAGATATTAATTTAACTGCATTAATTAAACTAGTAATCGATATCCGATCACACGAATCGAAGAATAATAGGCAGAAATCGTTAATAATATGTTTTAACATATAAATAACATTTTTTGTAGACATCGAAAAGGAATCGTATTATTGAAGAGTGATAATAATTTGTCTTACAAATAAAATACTTAGTTCGATCGACCTTGTCTTTTGTGCGTGTAATTAATTAGAAATTAATTCATTTAAATTGGAAACGTGATAATTATTGTAACATCATTGAGGACTGAAGGATGATCTCGCGTTAGTTTCCGCCTTTTAAGGCCAATGGGTATGTTAATATTTTGTGTGTTTTGTTTGTTTTTTTTAGTATACATCAAAGTCGGCAAACATGCAGGCTGCCCGCCTGATGGTAAATGGCCAACAGTTCATGTGGTTCCTGTATAGGACTCTGTAAACGATCAAACATGTTTGTCAAATTAACGTGTTTGACCAACTTGTTTGTTAGTGTGGGGCTGTGTTTGACGCGTTTGACAAACGAACTACGTGTTTGATGTGTTTGAAAAGTATCTGGATTGACGTCGTGTTTGATGGAAACGTGAAGTTTGTCAAGCAAGTTTGACAAACATGTTTGACCATTTACAGGGCTCCTAACACTTGCAAATATACAATACTAGGACGCCAATGTACGTTGGCAACTTGTGACATAAGATGTCAAGTCACAGCGCCCAATAAATTCACTGCATGTCTTAAAACGGGAACACAGCAATGGAAGCATCGTTGCTTGATGGCAGAAATCGGTAAAATACGAGTAGAGGTACCCATGCTGACAGCTCTGGTACTGTGTCTCCTTCCGTCTCATGTCAGAGTCAAATATCAATAGGGTTTTGTCCAATGATCGATATAAGCTTTTAAACTTTAATGGAATCAAACAGCTTATAATATATTTTTATAAAAAGCCTAAAATACCTAAATATCACAAAAAATTGATTTCGCATTATCGATAACCCTAATTTTTGTATGATGCGTGATCAGGATCGCTTCTGATGTGACATAATAAGGCATCGCAGCACATCGCGTCAAACTAATATAAATCCCACCATACTAAATGTATGTAACCCATACCGTTCTGACGCATCACAACACGACACATCAGACAAATATAAATCCGGCCTTAGTGGCTTAGGTCGCTACATAATCATAATGTGCGTAGTATTCAATTTTAAACATAAAAATGAAGTCTTTCGCTTTTTACTATACACTGACTGATAAATCAATTGTAAATTTTACTGTTTTGGTTACGATAAACCAAAACACCACTATGAATCAAATAATTTTTTTTTGTAAGAGAATCAGATTCTTTAAAGCATTTGCAAGCAACACATGGCGTGTTTAACCTGGGCACTTAGGTACACTTTCTTAGGTACATAAATTAGCTTAATATGAACATTTTATTTATGTATAAGAATTCAAGGTTATATTTCTATTTTATCTCATTTTACTTCTCAGTAAACCTACCATTTTTTTTCTGCACCGCCCCAAGGTTAACTGTAAAGATGACCCGGACATAAAGTCCGCCTCTGTACAAAAATGCATTCAAAAAAAATAATAAATAATTAAAAACATCCTGTAATCTCAAAACGAAAAAGAAACGGGGATTCGCCAACGCCCCGCTCCCAAAGTTCCCAGAAACAAAACTGTTTTGACTTCACAATTAGCCGTTTCATTGTGTTTTTTACCTATCCGGGCCTTTCCGCGGTGATAATGAAGAGCTGCGGGGCGCACGCGCCTTTTATTTACAATACTAGATTATGCCGAGCGGGGTTTAATCCCATGATGGTTGTGTCGCATTTTTTGTTCGAGAAAGTAGGCCGAATACCAAGTAGTGCGGATTTCACAGGAAAAGCAAAAACTAAAAAAGAAACATATTCTCAGTCCAGTTTGTCGAGTTTGTCATATCTTCATTATCTTGTTATCAAAACACTTATTTCACAAGTTCCACTTGAATCTTTATTATATTTAAGTTATTGCGACGGGTTTCGATACATCATCATCAGAAACCGGTCGCAATAACTTAAATATAATAAAGATTCAAGTGGAACTTGTGAAATAAGTGTTTTAATAACAAGATACCAAGAAATTAAAACACAAAGCTTTAACTATATCTTCATTACACTATATTGACAAGTCGTTTATGATACTGGTATAAGTTGCTGGTGAGGAGCTTGGTGGCGCATTGGCGCGTGCGCTTAGCGAACGATTGGTATAGTTAAGCAACGTTGGCTGTGGTCAGTCCTATGATGGGTGACCAAAATACGAACCATCTCAGGCTCCTCCGTGCTTCGGAAGGCACGATAAACAGTGGGTCTTGCGCCTGATCTCGCCCCGGTCGCGTCGGCTAACCGTCCCATCGGACTAGGCGAGTGAAGGAACAGAGAACGCACTTGCGTTTGCGCAGTCACTTGTGCACTATAATATCTCCTGCGTAGATGGCTAGTCTCTGTTGAGAGCCAACTTTGTTATACCTATAAAAAATATACTTACGTGAGAACTGACTCTTCGTCTAAGCACATTCACACTGTATTCGTCTAATAATAGACCTTAAGTCAAACACTGAGGTCAGCCATTTTGAATCGAATAGCTTAGTTGGCTACACCGAAAGGTCGGAATGTCAGACTCTTTGTGCACCTTTGGATGTTTGATTTTCAATGGGAATGGGATGGAATTGCCAAATGAAGCAAACAACTTGTGAGGGGAAGCGTGGAATAATGATTTGAATAAGTGTTACAAGACTGATAAATGGATTTGTTGAACTGTAAGAGGTCGAGCTTCGTGTTTACTACGGAAGAACTAATAATGGAAGTGAATATCGCTATGGAAAACGCTGTCACCAAATTCACTTATATAAAACTAGCTGACCGTATGCAACTTCGTTTACATTATAACTAAATTTTCCCGTACGAAAACTTTTCCCATCGGATTTTTCCCGTAGGAAAATTACCCTATGTCTACCCCTGCCCCCTAGCACGTCCACCAAAACACGATATGATAAAGCGGTTTATCGCGGTGAACTGTCAAAATACAATAGGGTTTCGTCGTATTTTGACAGTTCACCGCGATAAGTCGCTTTATCATATCGTGTTTTGGTGGACGTGCTACGGGGGCTGGTCTCGAACTATTTCTATACCAACTTTCATCAAAATCGGTTCATTAGTTTCGAAGCTTATTCAATACAAACAAACAAACAATCAAATCTTTCCTCTTTATAATATTAGGTCCTTAAATAAGAAATTGACGTTTTGTATGGGAGGAACATAAAGTCGGTTTTTTTATTCAATCAAAATATGTACCATTACTATCTATGCACTTTTGCCATCCTAGTTCATCGATCCCTTTACTAAAAAATAGAAACACGAAAAAACACTGAAAAGTTAAAAATAATATAAGAATAGGTACAGACAATATCACACTTCTATATTGAAGTCGGTGCCAAACGATGGTCTCCTAGAAAGTCTTAAAATTTGTCACCGACTTCAATATAGAAGTGTGATGTTGTCTGTACCTATTCTTATATTATTTTTAACTTTTCAGTGTTTTTGAAGTCGGTTTTTATTTTTGTAAAATGTTTTTTATTTTTAACTTTTTAGTGAATGAAATCTTTTTAGTGAAAAAAACTCTAATTAAATACCAGCTCACATTCGGTGAGCTGGTATTTAATTAGCGTTTCCTTGATTTTCATGGGATCCCATCATCAGATCTTGACTTTGGTGACCTTGGAACCACCCTAGGAGTATACTCTACCGAATACTAAAGAATTTTGAAAATCGGTCCACAATTGGTGGAGTAATCGCGTAACATACACACAAAACACGTTGGACACACCTTAAAATTTAAGAGTTTTCCTCGATTTCCATGGGATCCCATCATCAGATCCTGACTTTGGTGACCATGGGACCACCCTTGGAGTAGTATAATCTATCGAATACAAAAAGAAATTTGAAAATCGGTCCACAATTGGCGGCGTAATCGCGTAACATACACACAAAAAAAAACATACGCATCGAATTGAGAACCTCCTCCTTTTTTGAAGTCGGTTAAAAAACCATTCGGTCGGGAATCAATAAATTCTTTGAAGGCGGTGTGGACTGCCCCATCGGAGTTGAATTTTTCCCTTTCAAAAAGTAATCCAAATTTCGAAAAAAAAAAATGTAATCTTGGAGCAAGGTCCGGAGAGCACGGTGGATGACTTAGACATTCCAATTGAAGCTCTTTTAATTTGTTAGCCGTCTGTTGTGCAGTGTGTGGTCTAGCGTTATCATAAAGCAGCAGTGGCCTAGAGCGATTGATCAGCCTCGGTTGTTTAGCAGTTAGCTTTTCTATCATGGTTTGCAGTTGCTGACAAAAGACATCTGCCGTAATCGTCTGCCAGATTTAAGAAATCTTTTTCAGGACCAGAGTGAGACCAAGATGAGGACAAGTGTCTACCCATCATAGTTGATGGGTAGACACTTGTCCTCATCTTGCCTGATGGTAAGCAAAGGTGGGGACTAAGGTGGAGCGTGCCTACTCATTAGGTGCCGACTCACTCTGGTCCTGAAAAGACCCGGGTTGTAATGTGGTGGGAACACAGAGGACGGCAAAGAAGTCCATTCCTTTGCAGTACGTATTAAAAAAGTGGAAGCGAAACGTTTCGTGCGGAGCAGTGGAATTTCTACTACGTAGGGGTGGGTCTTTGCCGTTCTCCAGGTGCTTCGGTAGTGAAAGGGAGATGGTGGAATAAGATCAAACAGCTCTTGGGAATACTCTCCGAAATGTAACCTGTAAAAAACCGATAAACGGGCCACTGCGCGGCGATGTTCAAGACTCTGGAAATTTGAAATTTTCAGTGTCTTCACCGATCAACCTCTTCGCCCGGCGCTCCACCGAGTCAAGGGCAGATAACTGGTACTTAGCAGAGCCGTCCCAAAGGTGGTTGCAGTATTCCATGCACGACCGGACCTGTGCTTGATAAAGTGTAAGAAGCTGCAACGGCGTGAAATACCGCCTAACCTTCGAGAGTATGCCAAGCTTTTTAGCTGCAGTAGCCGCCTTTGCCTCAATAGAACGCCCAAAGTTGAGGTTCGGTAATAGGTCGATGCCCAGTAGGCTTAAATGCTCCGTTAAAGGCAAGGGTACACTTCGGAATGTGGGAACAAAGTAGTGAACGACACCAGCACTAGTCCACCAAACGCTCACAAGTAACTTTTTTGGAGTCAATTTTCGCTTGGGGCATGGTTTGGCTGGTTCAGCAGGGATCAGCCATTGCGATGAGCGCTTTCGATTCGTACAGGACCCACATTTTATCACAAGTAATGATTCGATTTAAAATCCCTTCATTATTGTGCCGATTGAGTAATGCAACGCAGCAGTCAACGCGCGTTTGTTGATTTGCTTCACTCAATTCGTGAGGTACCCACCTTTCAAGCTTTTTCACCTTCCTAATTTGTTTCAAGTGGATTAAAACAGTTTTATCACTAACACCGCAGACTGCAGCTAACTCGGACGTGGTTTGCGATGGATCCGCTTCCACAATAGCCTTCAATTCTTCATTATCAACTTTGGTCTCCAGCCATCCACGGGGTTTGTTCTGCAGGTCGAAATTTTCAGAACGAAAACGTTGGAACCGAAAACGCTCTGTGTTTTCTTTTGCGGCACCGTCGCCATATACATCATTAATCCTTCGAGCCGTTTCTGCAGCACTGGTGCCACAGTGGAACTCGTACTCGTTAATAACGCGATATTTCAAGTTTTCCATTTCGTAAACTGAGTGACGCAAAGAAAAAAACAATTGAGGAAAAAACAAGTGAAATATAATTTTCGAAACACAAATACATTGTCATGAGTAAATAGCTGTATAAAGGATCCATTTTTTCTTCCATACAACTACGACCAAAACACGTACCTTGGGTTTTATTACATTTTTCTATGTAAAAAAATCTGAAAATTCATAAAATAATAAAAATAATTTCTTTAAACCATTTGTACCACCTGAAATTATGACATAAACAATTTGATTACTGGCAACATAGCATCAATATTAAATAAAGCGTATTATCGTAGTGTATTCTCCAAACCAGTTTAGTAAAGGTTTCCCAACTATTAAAATAAGGTTTTTACTCAATTATAACAAATATTACAATAAAACTCGTAACAATTCCATATTCCAAAGCATTATATATCTTGTTAATAAGTGTCACTATGTCACATAGTCTGTGGTATGGTGTTTATTATGGCAAACAATACCCAATAAAAAAAAGAAAAAAAAAGTGAAATGTCATTACGATGTTTATTGTATGGACGTATCAAATTCAAAATTACTAGTGATTTGTAAGCGATCGCAATAGATGTTGACACACACACACACACATAACTCCAGATTTTTAATTCAAAGAACTTCAACTTCTTTAAATACCTATAATAAGAAGAAGATTTTAAGTGAAAATATTATCAAGCGACCATAACAATGACTGATTGTCAATGTCAAACCTTGACGTACATAACTAATCACGTTTCGTTTCACGAAGTTTTGCATTCACTTATCATTTTTTATCTTATTTTTTTGCAAAATCTATTGAGTTTGTAAAGATTCCCTTGGGTCATTTTCAATACATTATTATCTTTCATTTCATATAATTTGTAGGTACCTCGGTACATGATTTGGGCAAATACTGAAGACCTCCTTTGAATTTGGAATTCCTTGCCATAGAGGAGATACTCGTATTTGAGATCAAAGTGGCCAGTACGGCAAAACGCCAATTTCATATGTAAGGACCTAATATTAGTATATAGAAGAACAAATATAATATGTGTGTTTGTTTATTTTAGAGTTCCGCACCTCAAAAAGAAAATACGTAACCCTTGTAGATTCACATCGTTTCCCGTCTGTTCATTTGTCCATCTGGCCCTCTGTCAAGACCCCGGAAAGCATAAGAGACATCATACTGAATTTTATATCAAACTAGCTGTGCCCACGATTTGCCATAATAATTGAAAAAAAAAATCTGAAGAGGGCCACCATTATCATCTTAAGGTATAAAAACTATCTACGAATACACAAAAAACATCATGAAGTCGCCGTCCAGCCGCTTTGGAGGAGTTCGATAACTAACACTGTGACAAGAGAATTTTATATATTAGAGCTGTGCCCGCGAACTACGTTCCGCCTTATAAAAGACTTCAACGCGTTCTTAGTTATATTTTTTATATTTTTCCCGTTTTAGCAACATTTTTAATTGATTCTCCTATTGGTCGTAGCATGATATTACATAGCCTAAAGCCTTCCTCGATAAATTAACGATCCAACACAAAAATAATTTTTCAATTTGACTCAGTAGTTCCTGAGATTAGCGCGTTCAAACAAACAAACATTAAACAAACTCTTCAGCTTTTAAATATTAGTATAGATTCGAGTCTCTTTCAGCTGTGAGAAAATCAAACTTGTAAGTCGACGCAATCAAAAGATATGGCCGTTTATGTCGCATATTGTCACATATTTTGCGACTTCACAGGAGAACCAAAACCTATTGCGTACTTCCCTTTGACCTACGAGAAACCTCGTAGAATCATGAAAGGTAAGAAGCAAGGTCTTATAGCACACGTTAAGGAAAAATCTGAAAACCATAAATATGTACGTAGCTAGTAAATAAATAGGTCAAAGCTCTGATTTCTTTAGTGTACACCACTGTAATATGTACCCTGTTTAAAGCAAATAAAATATTTCTATTTGTAAAATTCCACTAGAATTACTCTAGAATGAAATCAATTACTCTAGAATGAAAAAAGAAGCGTAAAAAGCGTAACATAAAGAATATTGAAAAATGATTTGGTGACTATGAAAAAATTAAAAAAATGATCATTATAATAAATATTTGTTTCATTTCACAATTATGATTCCTTTGACAAATTGACAGTCTTTCATTTGTCTCACACAATAGCGGTGTTCATATTGATAAAACTGATCCAGTATTACAACAAATATTCGAAATCTTTTAAACAGTAATGTTTTGATTTTTACTAGTGGAATATATTAAATGTATATTAGTAGGTTCGTACTTCAAGATAAATAATGGGCATCGGCTAACTTCGTGTTTCCGAAGATGACCGACACATCTAGGCAGTGTAATGATATAGAGGTGCTCTTGTGATTGTTAATGATTTTAAGGACCAAACCACTTTCTGTCAACTGTCTTTGATTAGTTAGGCAATATTTCCGATGTTTTCCGTTGCCCATTATTTATTTGTTTTGTTTTGTTTGTTTTTTTAAAAACGTTGCCCCACACTAGGATTTTCTCCTGTGTCGTGGGTGCAGTTACAAACATAGAATATCACATGCACATACGCCCAGACCGGAACAAATTTCTGTAGGCCATATAAAACATTTGTCCCGTACGGGAATCGAACCCGCGACCCGTTGCGCAGTAGGTGATCACTCGACCTCTGCGCTAAACGTGTCGTCATTATACATTATATTTGTTTTGATGTACTTGATACGTTCCATTTTACGTGCGAGTTATCTCCGGTTTATTAAATTATTGAGTTATTGCGTAGGTACCGATTATTATTTTTCAGCATGAAACGGAATCTGTTGAGATAGGAACTCCTAGCTTTGTCAAGTTTATGGTTGTTGAAGGTTAGCAAAGTAATTATTGTTATTGTCAGAATTACAAATATACATTTATGCTTTAAAGTTTTACATGTTTATTTTCATATTATTTATCTAAGCGATCTCAAACATAATATACTTCAAAGGTACAATCTAATATAGAATTTGTTTTTTAATCTATACTAATGTTATAAAGAGGAAAGATTAGAAAGATTTTTTTAGTTTGTATTGAATAGGCTCCGAAACTACTGGACCGAATTGAAAAATTATTTCACATTGAAAATCCTACGTTACCCCTGATGAACATAGGTTATAAAATTATTTTTCCTACAGAAAAATATAAAATTCCCACGGGAAAACAAAAATAACGCGAGCGAAGCAGCGAGCTGAAAGCTAGTTTTATTATAACACCGAATTCGAGTGATTCAAAAATCTTTTAATTTGGGAACTGCAGAAAATAATTTCGCACATGATTTGAATGCAAGATTCACTCCTAATTATTAAAAAATGCGTCCCCGGATCGCTCTTAAATGAATATAGTTTTTTTTTTACAGAGAACATTTATTTCCAATTTACTCTGCTAAGCAAAAGCCTGTTTAGCAATCGTACAGTTCCAAAATAGCTCCAACCTTAAGCTCTTCGTGTGCTTAATAAGTCAACAAGTAACCAAGTGGTTCCTAAGTAACATCCACTTCGACCGCAGTTCGTAGTTCGTTCATTAATTACCTATTTAATCTGAGGCCGAGGTCAGTTCCCAGCGAGCAAATAGACTCGTTACACGGCCCGTCAATCTGGCGTCTCGCTCGCATCGGATCAATGTAATCGTTACAAATAGTAATCAAAAGAACTCTAGTTACATCGCCAAACGACTTTTTTGAGGTTTTCGGCTTTGACCTTAAGCGGAGCTTAGGATTAGTAGACACAGAAATCGAATAGACAGAAACATTTGTTTACACACAATAGGGTAAATTTTGGTCTTCATTTCAAGTGATGGTATGTGACGATAAGGCTGAGGATCCTGGAATCCTCAATGACTGAGGAACTGACTATCTTACATCTAACTGTCAGAATACAACAGATTACAGATAAGATAGTCATTTTCTCAATTGTTGAGGAAGCCAGCAGGCCTATTACCGATCTCATGGTTTTCAAATGATATCATCAAAGACATTATAAGAGTAGACCAACAATGCAAACGAAATGTATGAAGTCCCCTTCAACCAATTTTGATATGATAATAGCTAAATAAATAAGCATAATTAAGACTCATCGGTAATAAATAATGTTACAATGTGATTTAGTTTTTATTACTGTTCGTTTTTTACACTACAAAACGAAGTTATTTGGGCATGTTTAAGTATTTTAATAACTTGACGCGCGCTCGACAGTCGAATGCAGTACAAATACAGTATGGTAGCGGCCGCCTGACCGCTGTTGTGGTTGAAGGGGGTTTCTTAGAGGCCGCGCGTATTGTCGGTCTATCTCTTATAATGTCTTTGGATATCATAATCAAACCATATCATAAGATTTCGGACAGATTTTTGATCATTCGTTCATTATATATCATGAAGACATCATTGAAATTATGTCATAGTGATATATCATTTGGGATCAGTAATGGTAACTGAAGCACTTCATGACTGCCTTATCTCAAAATGTAGGGTTATTCACCAACTGGACACGAAAGGCTGGACACACGTGTGCCCAGTTGGTAAAACTTAAAATTATTTATATTAATTATTTCGTCATCTGGACACGCCTAAATTATGACGCGTGTCCAGATGGTGAAACTCAAATTAAATCACTTTTATGTTTTCGCCAACTGGACTCTGCATTGCACTGGATGTCTGCATTTTACCACGAAACCATGACAAAGTACAGTCAGATTAATATTTTATGTCACAAACATCATTGACCACTAAACATCCCACTGCTGGGCATGGGTTATTTTGTACCTATGTCATTGCAAAACTATATATATACCATGTCATACGATGAAAGATCTATAAAAAAAAAATAGGCCTGTTGGTCAAGCTCTATTCCACTCTCTTACCTCATCGTCACTAACCATCAGGTGAAACGAAAGACATGAGCTTCCCTGTTTCGTGCAAAAAAATAACTAATATATAACATAGCTGATGGCATAAATGGAGCTAATCTATATCTGGGTTATTACCCGTGGTTCACCTGCGTAGTCCCCTATGTGTACCACGGGGAAAAAAACTTCCCTTGGTTCACCCAGTTGTACCACAGGAAGAAATTTTTTCCCGTGGTCCACTTAGGAGGACCATCGGAAGTCAATTTTTCCCGTGGTCCACCACTCGTATTTATCTCTTCTATATAGTATATAAAATGAGATGTTCCCATCTATATATGCACGCACAGCCAATGCCAACGCTAATGGTAAAAACGTGAATTTTGGACACAATAGATGTTTTAATTCAAACCCGGACGCACACTTAGGGATTTTAAAAAATGTTAACCCTAAAGGGATGAAATAGGGGTTGCAAATTTGTATGAAAAAATACTTAAATTAGCAATATTTAAATTTGCTCTTAAAACTATTTCATTGGACACGTGTTACATGGTTTATTGAATTCACCCCCTTCAGTGGGTAAAGTGAAAGTATATATGGAAATTGTTAGCAATCTGCTCTAATTTCTATGAAATTTATTATCCGGGGTTAAATAGGTTACAAAATTATTTTTCCTACGGGAAGATATAAAATTCCCACGGGAAAACAATAATAACGCGGGCGAAGAAGCGAGCAGAAAGCTAGTTTTTTTTATAAATTTAAGGATTTTCTTCAGATAAAATTTTACTAATGAAATTTTATTCTTTTAATTCGAGTGTTCTATCAGGCGTTACTTAGGTCTATGAGGGCAAACCACCATCCGCCTGTCAATATTCAAAGTACGAGGTGATGTATGGAATATTTGGCATTTTTTCCGACGGGGGCCGATCATTGATCATTATTAGAGTGAGTTGCGCGCGCGCCATCGACCGGACTAACACCATTATCAATGAGCATTCCTATTGCAGACATTGCATTAGATACTACTTCACGAAAACGTAGCAATGGGCTAAAGCAATTTTCTGACGTACCTATCTAGATACACTTTTAATTTTTATGCTCTGATGTGTGCCAAATAAATCACAAAAATACCAAAATTGATTTAAATAGAATGCGGCATGAAAATGGGTGATTTAGTTTCATTATGGGTGATATAATTAGAATACCCATACCTGCAACCCAGACTAAAATTAAGAATATTTTTGTTTTCCAGTTTGAACTAATTCTAGAGTCCACAAACACTCATATGGTTATGAAGAAATAAATGTTAGTAGTTACTAGATATTTTTTTAATGTTACGAGTATGTAACCAGAGCTTAATACAAATACTGTTAAATATTATGTTCTGTAAAATACTAAGTAAGGGAACAGCAAACATTTTTACGCAAACATTGAATTCACTAATTGAAATATTTAATTATATAATAAGGTATGTTAGATGACCATTTAAAATTGTAATTAAATGTTGTACGGAATGTTATCACCACATACAAACTCTTCTAAGTTTAGGTGGTGTTCACGACATGATGGTTAAGTGATTTTGTATTGATAAATAAAAAAAACACTATTTACTTCTGATCATCATCATCACAGCTTAATATACATCCCAATCGAGGGGCTCGAGCCTACCCTAAGAAGTTAGGGTGTTTAGGCTTTAGTCAACCAAGCTGACCCAGTGTGGATTGACCGACTTTACATACACCTTTTTGAATTTCTTCGCAGGTGTATGCAGATTGCCTCAGAATGTTTTCCCTCGCCGTATTAGGAGCATCGCATGTACACATGAAATTCGAAAAACGAAAAAAAAAACATTGGTACATGACATGATCGAACCCCAGACCTCCCGATTATAACCACAGTCCGCAGCACCACTGACTTCTAATTAATCAATGTAAATCCTTGTTAACTGATTCAGCCGCGCTTAAAGCATCCATTCAAAAGACATCAACGCGAGCGCGTCAGTTGAACTAAATAATCGATCAATTAAGGTGCGATTTTGTAACGCTACGTCAGTACGCTAGCTTGATGACTACTTTTGTTCAACTCCTACCACCCACTGGTCTAAGAGAGCACTTTTCATTACACTTGAAGAAAATGCCCACGCGAAAAAAGCTCGAGTGAACACTGCTACTGTGGAATCTTTCAATCATTTCTATTGGAATAAGGAGATTTTGATATGGAACATCTAGGAAACCAGTATGTTTTATATTTTTCGAATATAGTATATTAAATGGTATTTAAAAATAAATTAAATTACTAGCTGCCCGCCCCGGTCACGCACGGGTATACTAAAAAACATATTGACAATACAACAGTGTAAGAAACCATAGATTTGGAGTAGCCTGAATGTCAATATGTCAAGTTCGTCACTTTACGTGAACATATTTTAAATTCATTTTTTTTTTCCTGTAATAATTTTTCAAATATTTTCTTTTATACAAACCTTGTCCTAACAATAACGAATACATAAAACTAAGAATCATCCAATTTGGTGCAGCATACATTTCGAAGATCCATTTTTATTTATATAGATTTTATTTTTATTTATAATAGTTTTATTAATATTTTTCTTTTCAGAAGTTTTTCTTTTTTCTTCAGAAGTTCTTATTTTAAGTTATAACCAAAAATAAAACCGAAAATTTTCAGTTAAATGCCAACGACCCGAAAAAAAGTTTCACTTGCATCATGGTTTCATGAAACCACACAATGAGTTTTTTCTGAGCCCACCTTCGCCATATATAAATGTGAATAAAATTGTTATGTTCCAACAATAAGAGGTAAGATGCCTCCAGATGTTGAGGAACCCAGAAGAGCTCGCTTCTTCATCGACCTAATCGTCATTTACCCTCACGTGGATGAAGACAAAGACCTTCCGCTTTCTCGCTCTTGGCATTAATTATTCCCATCTTGATGGTGGGGTTTGTCTTTCTATTTAATGTCTCCTCCACTTCCCTCTATCAGACGTGTCTTCTTTAAAGGTTCTTTAAAAGATATTGTAGAAATACAAACCACCCTTAAACCACATCTGCCTATCATCATCTTTAGTTAGGTCAAGAGCTAACGTAATAAAAGAATCATATAGAAATTGACAAAATTACATCAAACAATAAATTCACATGAAATATCTCGAAACGATTTTATTTGTCGTATAAAATAATTGTTACTTTTTTTTTTTACTGGTGATTTTACTGGTACTGGTATTTTGACTGGTGGTGGTAATTTATTACTGGTGTAATTCCACAGAATTCCTCCTTGATATCAGGTTATTTTGTTATGCTAAGCAGCGGAGCCCTATGGCCTCCGGGAACTGCCCTGGAGATTCATAGCACAGTGTTATGTTAAAAATATAATTAAATATGCCTATAATCTTAGGGTCAGTGGGTCTAACACTGAGTTCTGAAGGAATCCCAGTCAATACATTTGAATTTCATGTAATAAACATTGCAAGTTAATTCCAAACACAATTTTCAATGAATTGTCAATGTTTCTTATTGGTTAGTTAATAAAAGGACATATGGAGGGGAGAGCACCTATTTTGTGTATAATTATTGCTATTAATAAAAAGAAAACAGCTTAATTTATGAGTTATTTGCCAAAGAAGGATGTGAAACTTAATATTGTGAAAATTTAGAATTTAACATGAAATTCGCAAGTGTTACTCAATATATGCATTAATCCCACTAAGATGCCGCTTACTATCAGGTTTTTTTAATGAAATAGGGGATGAAAAAGGCGAATTTTGGAAATGTAATATGTTTGATTTAATAATCAATTTACCCACAAATAAAAATAAAATTAACAAAATCTGTTTTAAATCATGAAATATAATAAGTTAATTAGATACCTTATTGATTTTTTGCACTTATTGATACAATAAATCCATTTAATTTAATGAATCGCGTGCCGGCGAGTAAATATAGTATTTTTTCCTTAGCTTTACTCTTCAAGCTGAAAACAAAAAGAACTGACTTTTGAAGATTCACTGTAGCTTTTCAAATTAAATTCACACGGAAAACGGGAGAAATACCTATGGATTTTCTTCGCAGAAATTAAGATAATGCAGAAATTTCTATTCCGCAATCAAATCAATAACAAATTACTTCGGTCGATGTCTCACAGACTAAGAACCACATAGAGATAATATCATAGCTTAGGCGCGTTCACGTACCAACGCTCCACTTGCGCACAGATTTGCGTTTATGTGGAAGCGACGGAGCCGAGGTCCGTTTGCTCAATGTTAAGCGCCGTATTGGCGACGGAACCTCTCCTAAAACCAAATTCATTTCATAACACTCGTAAGACTCTTAACTTGCTTCAAGATGTGTCAAGTCAACATACGGATCTTTCGAAATTCTACAATATGCAATAAGTATTTCCAGCTAAAGTTATAAGTTTGGTTGAAAAACAAAACGTAATGAAAAATTAACCATAAACAAATTGTGAATGCTTTCCAAATTCTATTCGACGAAACCATAATTATATGATCTGTAGCTTTAAGTGTATTTTATTATGATATGTCTCTAAAAATGATCAAAACAAACGGTCTAAATGTCAAATTCCGAATTTTGAGAAAATCAACCCACCTAAAGGGAAGCACGGGATTTTGGGCGAAAAAAAACTATCTTTGTAAATAAGGCCAGTATAAACGCGAGATTTATTTTGTTTATGCAAAAATTGAATAATGACCAAAGATAATTGCAAATGTCACTGACGTGACGTGAAACGACGTTGACGTTGACACTTGACATTGATATTGTGAAATTAATTGACAAAGTTGTTGTAATTATGATTTTAGTTGTGAAATTTGTGTTAAAACTACAGTGAAACTAAAGTGTTTTTGCAAAATTAGTGTTTCATGAAATTTTAAGAAAAAACGGTGTTACAGTATACAATTTGTTTTTACAAATTACTTTGACATTATTAATATAACGCCAAACTGCAGTGCAGTTTGTTGGCGTCACTACTACTTGCTTACTGCAATGCTTACTTGAAATGGTTTTGGTTGCTTATTGGGGACTTGTTTAAATGTGAAAATAAGAGTATTCACAATAAAAAAATGGTTTTTAAGATGTTACAATATAAATTAAAATAAATTATGTTATTTTACATACGACAGGATCACGCATTTCATATATACATTTATCTAATGCTCCTACGGTGAAGGAAAACACCTGCGAAGTAATTCAAAGGTGTATGTGAAGTCAACCAATCCACACTGGGCCAGCGTGGTTTGACTAAGGCCTAATTATTTGATATAAGTTAAGTTAATATTACGATTAAAATTTGGACGTCGATCAATCGATAGAATATGTCGGGGTCATCTGCATGTTACATCATAATTTGTTACCATATTCTTGCAAATTAAGATTATTATTATTATTATAATCGCCCTAACTAGTAAGGGTAGGCTCGTGCCCCTCGGTGGGGATGTATATGAGCTGTGATGATGATGATGATGACATACGACAGGAAAGCTCTTGGCCATTATCTCACCTAATAGTAAATTATGATAAGGCCTAAGGTGGAAGCGACCTATTTTTAATAAATTTTATTTATTCCACAGATTCTTAGTCCGCGCCCTTGTTTGCATTATTTATTATTTTTCAAATTTTCTTTTTAAAGTCCTCATTTTTTTTTACATTTTCGCAGCTGTTGAGGTCCAGGTTCTATTTATAGAACCTGGACCTCAACAGCTGGGAAACTGGCTATCTTACCTATAATTTTTGAAACACAACAATGCTATTAACATTGTTATTATGGCGACACACTTAGGTAAGACGGTGGTAGCTAGCCAGGCGGGCTCAGAAACCCTACCACCAACCAAACTGAACAAAAAATTTCTACCCCCATGGAGAATCGAACCCTGGACTTCCCAACCAACACTTAGCGGTCGTACGCGGCCGAAAGGAAACACTAGACCACGGAGGCAGTTAATCCTACTAATATTATAAATGTGAAAGTGTGGATGTTTGGATGTTTGTTACTCAATCACGCAAAAACAGCTGAACGGATTTAGATGAAATTTGGCATGCATGTAGCCTTTGACATGGAAAAGACCATAGGCTTCCTTATATCCCGATTCCTTAAGTAGTTCTTGAGGGAAAATTGAAAATAGTTTACAAGCTAAGCCGCGGGCAGACATCTTTGAAATTTGGTACGCATGTCACCTATGCTTTGGAAAAGGACATGTACTTTATATTCCTTAATGATCGCTCAAATAGTTATTGTTGGAAGATTAAACATTGTTAACGAGCGAAGCTTTAGACCCAATTCTGAAGTCCACGCAGACGAAGTCGCGGGCAGAAGCTAGTGTGCAAATAAATGGAAGAATTAAATAAATTACCATCAGGGATAACAGTGAAATCTACGTGTACGCGAACTTTGACTTAGGTCGCATGTCTCCGGCCGCCTGTCTGCGCGGTTACCGGACCCTTATTTATGGGGGGAATCTTATCAGTTGACAGCGCTTGTGCAGTCAGCTCGCAATACTACGGTCAACGCAATCGAATAGATGTACAAGCGCTTAATTATATTTAGAATGGATAATCTTTTAGCAATTTATAAATTCAAAATACTCTTTATATAAATAAAATTTGATAGATAGCTAATTTGAATCGTTCACACATTCAGGATATCTTTTAGCTGATAAGAAGAATAGAGACAAAAGCTTAGCAGCTTCATCAATTGTGTCCACATTTACAACAAATATATTTGCCATACACATAAATATTTGTTTACATAAAAAATATACACGGTACCATTTCGTTCTGTATAATGATCATTGATTTTGTAACGACGCTTACTATTCTACAAGACAATATGTAGGTATTATTCTGCAAAAATATTTGATATTTACAGTTTTTTGTAATTTTATTTGTAATAATAAAGCATAAAGTGGTATGGGAATAAAGTTCTACAAGAATATTTTGTTTGCTTTGGTTGCTGGTAGGGCTTCTGTGCCCGCCTGGCTAACTACCATCGTGTTACCTAAGTTTGTCGCCATTTTAACAATGTAAACGTAGCATTGTTGTATTCCGATAATGAGAAGTAAGAAAGCCAGTTCCTCAGTTGTTGAGGAGTCCAGGTGAAGCTCGCTGCCACCTTCGGCCTTATCGTCACTTACCATCAGGTGAGAAGAAGGCTGCGGGCTTTCCTGTCGGGTATAAAAGATATACAAGACACATTTAATGCAGTGCTTGTATCTAATGTTCTCAGATAAATTTATTTCAACTGAACCAAGAAGTGACCGAAGCACATAACGATTTTTTCTGTTAAAACCAATTTTTTTTAAGAGCTTCGACTTAAATAATCTTGAATTTAATTTTTTAACGAATTAAGTAGTTGTAGAAAATTTAAGATGCTTTTTCAATGATCTTCCAGTTATGTGACTCTTCATCCTACTATATTACTTTATTAGTAGGAAACTAATAAAGTAATATAGTAGGATGAAGAGTTATATAACTGGAAGATTTATGGAAATGAATGTGGAACCAAATAATGGGAAATCCAGACCCGAAGACGTATAACAAAAATGAATACGCATGCGAAGTACTGATATGACGCATTACAGAGAATAAAACGTGTTGCACTGACTCCACATAAATGGGGCACATAACGAAAATGGTTCAATATATAAATTAAAATATAGTTTTACGCATTAGAATTGCATTACAGTAGCCTACGTTACTTTTGTATCACATCTCATTACTGTGCAATACGACAGCACTGTGCTCGCATCTTTCGCCAAGAGATAAATATAATTAAGCAAACAATTCTTAAACTATATGCTTATAGTTGAGATTAGTAATTAAAATCGGTTGTTCTGAACAATCGATTTTAATAATAATCAGATGTTTGTCTACCCGTCCCGACAGTCGTCATTCTGTCAAAAGCTCAAAGAATAGGCTACATGAATGAAAAAAAATTATTGCTTTAATAGAAGCTCATTCATATAATAAACAGAAAGAAAAAAATCCGTTTTACGAATAACTATAAAAACAACCAAGATATAAGGTGTTAAAGATTTTTCTCCATCTCTGTCTAGCAAAACGGCAATTTACATGGAGTTTATATGGCCGTACTCAACAATGACGTCACGATTGACGTCGGATCTCTCTGTCTATTCCAAATTAACAGTTTAAAATGCTTGTATCTCATGTATTTCTAAGCCGATTTTAATTCTAATTTCACATGATTGCATCTTTTTCTACGCTATTTTAATATTTTTTGACGAGACGTGAAAATTTGAAATCAGTCATCATCCCAATTAAAATAACGTACTTTTAAAATTTTCCGAGATTTTTTCCAATTAGTCTCTTCATTAGAACCTTATGAAAAATCATTGAATGTGATTAGCCAAATCGTTAGGCGTTTTCCAGTTTCGCGTTATAACATGCGGGATCATTATTTCATCACCACATCACATAAATCCCCAACGAGGCTTAATCCTTTTTTGGGGGGGTTTTGGCCTTAGTGAACCACGCTGGCCCAGGGCGGATTGGTCCACTTCACATACACCTATGAATTTCTATGCAGATGTATGCACGTCGCCTCACGATGTTTTCCTTCGCCGCCGCCGTAGGAGCATCGGAAAAATATACATAACGTTTTTTTGTTTTTCGAGTTGTATATTATGAAATTCGAAAAACAAAAAAAAATCGTTGCACTGCATTGATTTACTACCAAACGTAGATAACGCATGAACGTTCGAGAAGTGGGCCGGTGAAGAACTGCCCAATCGCGACTCGTGCAGTTCTTTTCCATAGTTACTAAAACGTCAATTGATCTGTGGCTAGGTATGAAATTATGTAACTTCACACGGTTGTACTTAAAAAAGTTGCCGTAATAATGTAGAATAAGGTTGAATTCGATAAATACGGTCCTTTCTTTATGGTAATTTTAATTCGGGCGTGCATATTCAACAATATATCAGCGCGTACAAATGTATAGTCGGTTAGGTGACAGATTTCAAGCGCGTTTTTGTATGAAGTGCTCTATCTACGTTTGGTAGTAAATCAATGTTGCACTGAAAAAAAATTGATAATATCTATCAAGAATGTGTTACCTTAATTCATGCAACTTATTTATATACCAGTGCACAAAGGTGCATGATTACAGTAATAAAGTATAGTTGGTTGGCCGTAGTAGGATTACTTTTTAATGTCACTATGATGTTTGTGGATTTTATAAGGAACTTGATCACTTTTTTGGCAAGTCGCAAAGCTTGATAATGATCAATCATTTTATCTTATTAGAATTAACAATTATAAATGTTTGCAAAAGTGACGTCACCAAAATTAAATAAGAAAGTTTATTGTTTTGAATATGTTTTTCTTATTAAGCGTTCAATCATTTCAAATTGATTGTCATAATCATTTGTGGCTTATAGTTTTAAAAATGTTGATGAATCATTTTACTATATTTTACTCAAACAAGCAAAATGTTAACTTGATAAGCTCCCATTTTTTTCAGTGTGGTACATGTCAGGATCGAATTTCGAGCGTTCTGATTCGAAGGCCAGTGCCGAGACCACGGCGCAACTAACGCACTTACGAATGGAGTATTATTTGAATAAATCAAATAGATATAACATATTTTTTGAAGTATTGACAGCTTTATTATACAACTTTAATATTATTTGTGTTTTTGTCAGATTTGGCATATTAGACGTTCTTATTATTTTTTTCTTGTACTCGTAATTATCCAAATGTTACATGTGTATCTAACGTGACGCCTTTAATTTCTATAACTGACCTTTTTAATTTTGTTCTAATGACGACAGATTGAAATGTAAGTCTAGAATGGAAATGAAATAATTTAACTAGGTCTACCCAGAAATCCTTCCGCTAACAAAATTGTGCAAAATAAAATCCCCGATTGGAAATTGACCCCGGGTCTCCAGACTTGAATCAATCACTTAACCGTAGAGACGCTGCTTGTTGAGATATCTGCAAAATTGAATTTAACATTTCAATTGCAAAACTACGTATATACTCGTACGTACGTATCAGTCATAAACTTTTGCATTCAAAATTCAACGAAAGCGCACACACCTAGTAAGGTGAAGCAACGCTAAAAATCGAGTTTCACTTGCCAATGCGAATGGCTTAATTCGCTTTGGTATCACAATTCACAGAATAAGCGTCGACGCTGATAGGTGTTAACTTAAGAAATATTCAAGTTCAATCAAACGACCGACTTAGACAAGGGAACAATCATATCGGACGCTGTAACCAAACGATTCAAAGAAATTATGATAAGTCAATTCGACACACACTTAGATCTTTTGACTTAATTTCGCCTCATTATTAGTACATCAAAGAGTGCCGAATGCGGGCCGAGATCAAACGCGCGCCGCCATTCTTTCGGTATTGTGGCAATGATTTTATTGATTTTACATTATCGATCCTACGATTCGGCTTGCTCTCGGGTTCAGGTGCGATTTTATAACTCATCGGTGATCGGGCATCGCTCTAAGGGAATCGATTTATCGAATGCGTTTGGATTTTTAGTGTCAGAGTAGTCTCGGATTATTTGTCAAGGGAATCGAGTAATTTATCCGATTAATGATGGTACAATACGATGTGTTATCGTGGAGCTAGTTAATGATTCGCAGACAGTCGAGTTTTATCGTGGTGGGATAACGAATGATGAGAGATTCCATATTCAATCACCATCATTTTCTTCAATATATAGAAGATCCCAAAAGCTTAGCATCGATACGATAAAAACAAACCCTCACTTGACCTCTAACCTGATGGTATGTGATGATAAAGCCAAAGATGGATTTTAGCTCCACCTAAACTCCACAACAACAGAGAAACTTGCAATATACTCGTATGTTACCGTTTCCATGAAATGTAAAATTAATAATGAATACAAACAAAAAAATTCTAGGGCAAAGTTTTTCCCTTTCTTCTTGTGTTGATTTATTTACAACAATGCCTTTTTTTATCAGGTAAAAAATATATGTAAAAAATTCCAGAATTTTTTTGAGATTACTTGCCTTACACCAAATTTAACTAAGATATTTCAAAGGCGAGATGTGTCATATTTTCTATGTTACGCAAGAGTAACATTTATTTAAATGTCAGTCATACGTTATAGAAACACTAACGTTTTAACACTACTAAAGAAAAAAATTCGCTTTTAGTTTATTTTAAACTAGTTACTTATAGCGAGACGTTATAATAATATACAATTTAAATATATTATAGGTATAATAAATGTCTCTGTCAGGGGACAGCTTTACACTTTTCTAGCCTCGTCTAAGGTTATTACTTCCATTAAAGAAATCCAATAAAATAGATTGTTTTAAATGTGGCAATTAAAAATAGATATTCCTATAAAACTCGGTCCTAAAAGCGTTTGTTTATCAACGCATCGGCGGGCGGGCAATTTGGAGCGTGGCGTGGGAATGCGCGGTATCCGGCGCGATCTCATCTGATAACGATATCTCGCGCGA
The DNA here is from genome assembly GCA_963935595.1 of Schoenobius gigantellus. Lineage (NCBI taxonomy): Eukaryota > Metazoa > Arthropoda > Insecta > Lepidoptera > Crambidae > Schoenobius > Schoenobius gigantellus. The sequence goes on along the minus strand of OZ012555.1, from coordinate 2,605,721 downwards.
TCTGCGCACGAGTCGAGGCGCCGACGAAGCCTCCGCTTAAGGCTCGTACACCAATAATAGGTGAAATGATTTCTCGCACACATTATATACTTTATCGTCAAGTTCTCGAAGTGCATAACACTGGTGACGTCTTTAGGTTACTTGGTGGGAATGTCTGGTACAACGTGAAATCAGAGTGGTCTCCTGCGAAGTGAACTACGCCGCCTCTTGAATGCACACAGGCATTCAAGAGGCGGCGTAGTTCACTGTGAAAAGTACCTTCTCCATTTTTTTAGGGTTCCTAATCTTTCCACTCGGCAATAAATGTTTAGTGGTTCGTCACCACAATAATAATGTCATTGACATTCCCGACGTTCCCGGCCTATAACTTTCGGAGCATAATTGTTATTCTCCGAAAGTTAGAGGCCAGTATGATAGCCAGTTTCTTCTTTCTGGATGACTCCAGACGAAGCTCGCGTCATCCGTCTTAGTACACAGTACTTAAATAAAAATAAATAAATAAAGGGGATGAAAGAATATCATCATCACTTCAACCTTGATATGTCCCACTGCTTGCCACGGGTTTCTCGCTAAATATCTCTGTTAATGTTGATCGCTGTAATGTAATGGAGAATCGGTTAGCAGAATTATTTTTATTTTTAGCTTTCATTTAATTTTCATTTGGAGAAATTTAAAAACTCCTGACCTCAATATTGATTTTATAATCTTCGATATAGTATATATCAATTGTTCTTTATTTACAACTAGTGGTCCCGGCAGACGTTGTCCTGCCCGATTACAACGCCACCTACCGGGTCCAATTGTACTTTTAAACCTTTCCTGGACCTATTCAAACACACACAGAAAATTTTGTAAGAATCTGTAGAGCCGTTTCTGAGTTTTAGCGAGACTAACACATAGCGTTTCATTTTTATATATAAGAAAAAAAAGAAGATAGATAAGTTCTAAATGAACATCTCACTTGATGGTAAGCGACGATAACACCAAAGATAAGCGATAACATATTGGCCTTGTCGTCTCAAGTACATTTTTTTATTGCTAAAGGTGGCAGACGAGCAAGTGGCCCACCTGGTGGTAAGTTGGTAACCACCGCTCATGGACATCTGCAATGCCAGGGGCAAAGCTCAGTTGCTGCCTACCTGGAGAGAAGTGCTCTTTTTAAACCTCGTTTGAAGTTGGACATATCGTAGCGCTCAGGAAACACCGCAGCTGGGAGTTCGTTCCAGAGTCTGCACGTACGTGGAAGAAATGAACGCTGAAACCGAACTGTGCTAGACAGGATCGGTTCCAGGTGGTACGGATGAACTCTATTGCAGTGGCGGGTGGTGCAATAATAAAAAGGTGACGAAGGCATTATTGCAAACAGTTCCTCAGAGCACTCTCCGTTAAAGAGCCGATAAAACACGCAAAGAGAACCAAAATCTCTCCTTTGCTCCAGCGTCTCCATTGAGGCCGTAATACTGGGATCACCGACAATGCAGAATGCCTTTGCAGGGAGTCAATAGGGTCGAGTTAATATTTCGGAGCTCCTGCCCAGAGGTGCGAGCAGTACTCCATATGCGGCCGATTCTTTGATTCTTAGTTAATTGAGGAATTGACTACATTAGCTCTAATTATCAGAACAGAATAATACTGACAACGTTTTTAGTATGGCGACGAACTTTAGTAAGATAGCGATAGCTAGATTTAGAAGTTGTATCATTGTCCAATACACAAGGCCATTGAGAGTACACCCACCTTAAACGATCGTGGCACCCATGCGGATTGTCGACTCTAATGTGAAACGTTCTTTTGTTTATTATTTACAGGTGAATTTGGAGAGATCGATTTCTCTTAGATTTTGATTTCATTTACGATTTTCTAATATTTAGAATTCAAGTAATCCAACTAATATTTTAATTGTGTTTTTCTTACGCTTGCTTGCGTTTTTCATGCTTAGATATATGTGACTTAACCGTTGCCTAGTCGCGTCGCATTATTTATTTAAATGTTACTGTTTTGGTCGCGTTGGGTCCATGCGACCCCGATAACATTTTGAAAAATTGTAATTGCCAGTAATATAGTTATTTTTATATAGGAACTTTGAGAACATCTTTAGTAAATAAAAATAGTAAAATTGTTACTAAATTTATTACGAACAATTACTCAAATTATTTTTTTGGACCCACAGAAGACATAGGCCCTTGGAGGATAGTTTCTGACTTAAGATGGTACTATACATACTTATATCTGTAAAGCCAAGTTTGTACAAACGAAATTGAGTCCTTTACAGCAACAGCAGATTATAGTAAAAAGAGAACTTTTTCTATATAATAATAAGTATTATTGTAAAAGACATAGCACTAGTCCACCATTCCATAAAATAGAGTTGAAATACTGCGATTGAAACTCCGAGACAATACTATGTATGTCCCCGCACATTATTATGTACAGTAGTGTGTTAACATCAAACTTATATTTTTGTCAGTGCAGCCATTATAATGTCGTCCGATTTCGTATTCAGCTGCGCGCGCGCCGGGTTATCGATGGTCATTCCACTGCGGTTCGCCGCGAACACGTGCCAAAGGTTTTTTGCTCGACTCATCGATCGAGTGTGGAACAAAAATCGACATTCTTAAGGAATATAGTGTCTTTGAAAAAATACTGGAAATAACCTACACTTATACATAAAAATGAACACTCAACATCAAAACATTTTTTCATACCTACACACTCACCCTTACGCACGCACGATAACAAAATAAATTAACTAACGAGATTATTAACTGCCCCAACGTCAGTGTCCTGAAAAGTCTTATGTAATGGCTGCTCATTAACGGGTTAACATATCTTTAACCTATTAACGTCCTGCTTGGCCGATCTTATGGTAACGACGAAGAATTGACTAAATACATCACTCTTGCCACACGGGTTGGCATATTTTAAACGGAGAGAGACTCTGTTCCAGTGTCGCCTGCTTGAGTACCTCCATCTTACCTAAATCTGCCGTCAAGCAGCAGTGCTTGCATTGCTGTATTCCGGTTTGGAAGATATGGAAGTGAAGTTACTGAGTACCGCGACTCTACATCTTACGTCATAAGTTGGCAACGTACACTGCGGTTCTTTTAGGGGTCGAAGATTTGCTGCCAATCTCACAAGAACCACAATATGTACTATAAGTGACTGTTACCACTTACCACCAGGTGAGCAGTATGCTTATTTGCCAACTTAGTTGCATAAAAAAAACAATTTATCAAATTAACATGAATAATATTATCTCCATATTTTCAACACCAATTTAATGTTTTGTTTGACGTCAATAAGTGCCTTTTGAGTCAGTTGAGTCAACATAATGTCTAAAGAGGCTTTAATTCTAAGTTCAATTTTATATTGACACTACTTTTGATTCGTGATGAACATTGTTGTTTCTTTGTTGTGATGTGATTACAATAAACAAATACTGTCCGCATTTGTTTAATGTAATCACATCGCCATTTCTCATGAAAAGTGTACAAAGTCAAAAATTTTGCAAAATTAAGTTAAATATACAGAAATACTAAGAATCATCTGCTCTTTCTCCTGAAAAGTATCCAAAGAGGCTACTTTAAAAAATTGCCGCCAGGGGAGCTTATGTTCAGTTTTAAATTGGCGCGATTTTGCGTCCCTTTCGCGCAAAAACGTTACAATCTTTACTTGTGTCAAAGATTCCGCAGGATACACTTATTGTTTCTCTTGAAAAGTGTACAAAAACGACGACAAACAATTACGACCTAAAGGTAAGTTCAGTTTCTCGGTAATATTGTATTAAATCAAATTTATATGGTTTTTGACAAAAGGATGACCTAACACTTAACAAATTCTTCTCTAAAAGACTATAATATATAAAATCTCAAAATTAAACAGTTTTGTCGAGTAATTTATTTCCCTAGAAACGTAAATTTATTAATCATAACCGTATTATTTCGTGATTGGATTATAAAATAAGTGTTATGTTGCTATGTTACTCTTGATCATTACAGAAAACGTGTAATCGTTAATGTCAAGAATTTATATTAATTAAAAACTAAAAGGAAGCATATATTTTTGATAGTATTTTATGGTTTTTGATACTTTTTAAGTTTGGTTAATTTGTATCCCATTGATAGGATGAAAATTGTTTTTTTTTCATTTTATAAAACCCGACTGAAACAGTTAGTTATCATGATTCTGTGATTTTCCAATAAAAACTGTATTAATGTATAATTGTTTCATTGAAAAAACGCCATTTATTCTGTTTTAATACTTTAACATAACTATCGAATATCCAAATTATAAGCAATTTTTTTTCTAAAAAAGTAGCTAAAGGCAAAGCGACTTAATTTAAAAAAAAAATTTCATGACTTCGCTTTTTAAATACTTACTTACAAAAAGTTATTTTATGGCCTGAAGGATTGAATTATTTTTGAAAAATAAGAGCGACTGTCGAACTTTATGTATAACGCTTTCATTAACGGTTCAATTTTCAAAACGCTCTCCTGTAAAGTTAGCTAACTTTGAGATTGTACACTATTCATGAGAAGCAGCGACATCACATCATACAATTACAGTGAAATTTCGTATTCACTGGCCGAATTATGTGCTGGTGGGGTGGAGCTTGAGTCGATATATCGACGCCTAAGTGACTGCGTCTGTACTATAGGCTGCGTTATAATGCTTTCCTCCTCCTCTTAAGATTAAGCTATAGCTTTTGGAAGACTTTAACGGAGGACCGCGCCACCTATCCCGGAGTCAACAACGGTCAACACTGTGAAGATAGCTGAGTAATGGGCGAAGAAACCAGGCCAGCACCCACAAGAAGGCCATCCGACTGATTGGCTACTGGCTAAGTACTGATTGACTGGCCTAACATACCGGTAGATATCCTTGTTTACTATGTAAGCATTTGATTCGGTATTTGTAACATACTTAGCTCACATAGTCCAGCTTAGTTACAGCTTAAATTGGCAATGATACGATTATTATTATACATAAACCCGTCCGCGTTCTAGTGCGCGTAACGCATGAATATGAACGCGCATTCCGGGAGCGCGTATAGATGTCGCGGGCGGCGCGTGCGCGATTGATTTGTCGACCGTTCGTCTGTTCAGAAGTGTAGCGGGCTTAATGAATGAGCGAATAGCGGTTTGTAAAATCTAACGTTTTAAATAATATTTCTCTTTTTATGTACAGTAAGCTCCTTATTAAGCTATACTGATTGACCTTTGGACCGTTCTTATGTCGCTCGTAATAGCGGCGGTTTTCGTAGCGTAAATGTATAGCTTGAATGGGAGCTTACTGTACCTACCAAGAAAAATCTTCATAAAGGAGACGTGCTGTCTCACATGACGGTAAGTAGGTATTCTACTAAAGAAAAACATAGTTCTCTGGATTCATTTCCGTGAATACACCTATCTTTGTTATATCTGCCGCTAAGCAGCGGTACTTGCATAGCTGTGTTCCGGTTTGAAGGGTAAGGCAGGCAGTGAAATTACTGGGTACTGTGACTTGACATCTTATGTCCCAAGTTGGCAACGTACATTGGCGTCCTTGTAGGTAGTGAAAATTTAGAAATCTTCGGGAACCACGTGTACTATGCGTGACTGTAATCTTCTATATAAATAAAAATGGATCTTCGAAATGTATGTACGCCCATAACTTTTGAACGGCCCCACCAAATTGGATGATTTTTGATTTTATGTTATCGTTATTGTTAAGACAACGTTTATGTAATATAAAAAATTACAATAAAAATGGATCTTCGAAATATTTCAGTAATTTAGTTAAAACATGGCGATACAAAGTACGCCGGGTCAGCTAGTAATACTCGTAGCATAAAGGGGGCAGCCTGCTTGTTTGCCGACTTAGTAATATAAAAAAAGAAGAAGAAAGTTGTAAATTACGTGGCGCCCCTAGATTTACAAACATACAAATCCCACAAAGAGCACACAAAATTTCTAATACATATAACAAAGTCATTGATCGAAAACACAGTCATTTTGGCTCGTCGCTAGGATTTTTACATGTGGGCTTCGTACAACAAAAACATTAATATTCTATTGACTTATGTTAAGGATTTATTTTTTATTGAAAAATTGCGGTATAGCTCTGTAGATTAGAATCTACATTGCAAATACATACTCATTATTATAAACATACATTTATATATTTGAAGTGATACAAAGTGACTTCAGTTAATGTATAATGATAAAATAAAGCAAGTAAAAGCGTCCGGTAATACTGATATAATTTTGTAAGAAGCTAGTAAGTTGGTAAACAAGCAAACTGCCTACCTGATGGTAGGTGGTAACAGTCACCTGTATATATGTGGCTCCTGTGAGATTCGCAGCAAAACTGCAACCCCCACAAGAACCACAGTGTACGTTGCCAACATATGACATCACAAGATGTATGTAATAATATGTAATAAAGTCACGGTACCCAGTAATTTCACTGCCATATCTTACCCTTAAAACCGGAACACAGCAATGCAAGCACTGCTGCTTTGCGGCAGAAATAAGTAAGACGGAGTTACCCTTGCAGACGACCCTGGTACAGAGTCTCCCTCCGGTAAATGTAAGTTATGTAAGTAAGTCCGGTGATGTAAGCTAGTAAAAAGCACATTTGTATCGAAGAGTTTTGTTGATTTGCCACCCAATCAGGACGACATATATAGCTAATATCGCTCCGCTTGTGAATTGCGTCGTTTGACAAAAAACTAAGCTCATGAATATAAAGTACGCGCGAATGTGTGACATCATGGCACGTAACATGGAAGTTTTAGTATTGTTCGAATTACGATTAACGTACGTATTGTTATTAGTACACAGTGAAGAGCTAGCATTACTGCTTTGGGTCTAAGTGACGACATAATTTATATTTAGAACGTGTCTTCATGTAGGTTAATTGAACTATGATATACGAGTATACCTAAGAGCTTAGCCTTCTAAAATCACAAACTTTTCCGCATTAACTCGCTCGATCATCTTTCCCTTCAGCATTTTACTCGCGTTACAACGGTATTAATGACAATAAAAAATGTTCAGTCGAATCGACACTAAGTAGTATGATATAGTTGGTTTAACTTAATAATTAATCTTATAAGTAGAACAGCTTTCTATGTAAGCAAGAACAACTTTAATCTAATATAGGTATAAAAATCTCGTGTCAAAGTGTTTGTTATCGAACTCCCCTGAAATGGCTTGACCAATTTTTATGGAATTTTTTGTGTGTATTTCTGTAGGTCTGAGAATAGATCATAGGCTATTTTTATACCTCTAGGGCAGGTGATAAGGGTGGCCCTCTGCAAAATTATTTTTTGGACATAATTATGGCAAAGGATTTTAGAGCTTAGAGATATACGAAATTCCCGTATTGTATAATGTTCGCGAAATTCTGTTCCTCATATATTTGCACGTTATTTAACGTGTGGTAGTCTTAAATCGATGGTTATACAAGTAACTAATATGTCTCGAATTATCTTTATTTATATAGTGTTATTTTAGGAGTCAGTGAGCAAAACTTACACACTTATATGTTTATCAAAAATAAATAGACTGTATATAGAATTCAATAACGCTTCTTGAAAAAATGCAAAATTGCTTTACTCAAAAAAATTCACAGCATTGCAGCAGTTATGGTTATCCTATTTGCGCTTGCGTTATACCCACAGTCCTCTGGCCTACCATCGCTCCTCTAAATTTACAAAAAATTCATAACTAGGTACTTCAAACCTACAAAATTTATACATATAATATTGTCAAAATTTTGTTAATAAAGTGTGTTATATAAATGATACTGATTGCATTCAAGAAAAAATATGCATCGTTTTCAAAATAGCCGTGTATGTACCATTTCTACTCTCTTGACCATTCATTTTAAACTAAAGATTAATTGCTGCATTTTGGATCACAATATCGTTCGTGTGATGACGGACTTAATATAATACATGTGTCAACGCTCCCTTACTTCCCGTTGATATCGTAAAAGCCGACTACGGGAATTTACCTCTGCGAAGGGTTTGTAAACTCGACGAAAAATCCAACATCAACTCGTCTAGCCAGTGTAGTCGGATAATTCGTCCTCGTCATAGAGACGCACCCAGCAGTATGACGTATATGAGTTGTAGTGGTGAAGATGATGGATCACAATATTAAAAAGAATAGACAAAAATAGGTATCATTATTAAGATCAGAATGTAAGCAAATAGGCTACGACAGCTGTTAAATTAAATTTATAGCCTACCTGTAACTAACAGGTAACCAAGCTTTCGAGCCGTTACGTAGACATAATAAGTTCTATCTTTCACTCTTGTTTGGCAGTAGGGTTCAAGTTTGATATCGTCTACAAATTGAATTCGTAGTGTCAAATAGAGATCAGTAGTAGGACCTCTGACGACTAATATATAAGGAATGCATAATGGAACCTTAACCCAATAACCTTAAAGCCGGAAAGTACGCGTGGCGCGCCGCCAACTGGCTTTCTTTGTCAACGGTCCATTATGGGCGATGATACCACTTTTAATGTGCCTTTGTGTGTTATGTCTCCTTTGTGATTGGTACCGTTGGCAAAAATTAACGAAAAGAATTAAGAGACTTCTTTTTAATTATTTAAATATTAGAAGCTATAAACTGACCCAGAGCTGTCCGGTGAATTGAGCTTAACTAGAATTCTCGATTTCGGATATTGGGTTGGAGGGTATAATAGAGGTTGGTGTATCATCACAGCTCATATACGTCCCCATCGAGGGGCTCGAGCCTACCCTAAGTAAGGGTATTTAGGCCTTAGTCAACCTCGCCCAGTGCAGATTGGTCGACTTCACATACCCTTTTGAATTTCTTTGGAGAGGTATACAGGTTACCTTACGATGCTTTCCTTCACCGTAAGAGCGTCGGATAAATATACACATGAAATTCAAAAAACGAAAAACATATTGGTACGTGGCAGGAATAATTTACGGCTGATTTAAGGGATGATGCGGATATTGAGCGTGAGTGGAGAGCGCTATCAGTGAGGTCTAATATGATAACACTTTTTAGAGCCTACTGTTCATCATTTTACACTTGCAGCCTGTGGTCGCGTCGGTGGCGCTGTGGACTCCGCACTTGCCTTCCAATCGGGAGGTCGGGGTTCGAGACCCGCCATGTACCAATGTGTTTTTCGTTACGAATTTCATATGTACATTTATCTGACGCTCCTACGGTGAAGGAAAACATCGTGAGGCAACCTGCATACATCTACGAAGAAATTCAATGGTGTATGTGAAGTCGACCAATCCGCACTGGGCCAGCGTGGTTGACTAAGGCCTAATCACCCTAACATAGGGTAGGCTCGAACCCCTCGGTGGGGACGTATATGAGCTGTGATGATGATGATGATGATACAACATCCTGAACGCATCATCGTTCAGGATGTTGTTGCGGCTGCCTCGCTTCTGCAGCGCATCTGGAATGTTCACTGAAGCCAGTGTTGATGGCTTTTACACTATTATGCGTAAAAGAGCAGCCTCGATGATGCGGCGGACGCGGGACAGTCGAAGCAGCCTCCTGGCCATGGTCGCGGAGCGTACGGATGGTCCCTTTTTAAAGCATTGGCAGTCATTGCACGGCCCTTTACCCCAATTTAAAAGATTATTGTAATGTTTTGTTGTCCAATTAACATAGATTAAGGCATTTTTACTAACACAATGGATTGTAATTAATATCTGAAATAAATTATTATTATTATTATTATAAACCCTGGAGCTCACGATTAGAAGGCCAGTGCCGAGTCCACAGCGCCACCGACACAAGAGGTGGTTATTGAGGTGACCGTAATCCAATGACAGTCCCCGACACCCATGTCCCCGCAACGCAACTAAACAATTTTTTGCTACGGATACAGCCTGATAATTTTCAACAGCTTGCGGCATCGTCCCTTCGCTAGGCTCTCGCGGAGGAACAACATCTTAGGGTCAATTCTACAAGTAAACCACAGCGGGATCGTTACTGAACTTTTGCGCTCAACCAGTCAGATCGCCAAATTGTAGATCATTGAACACTTGAAAGATTTATCTATGCACTCTGATTGGTCGAATGTCACGTTCAGCTACGACTGGACTGTTTGTTAGAGGAATTGGCCTTCTCGTGTGTTTTATTAGGCGTAAAAACTTGCATTGCATACCGCTCTGAGCTGTGGCCAGGAGTCTTACAATAATCGCTTTGAGCAAGGGACACCAGGACAATCTTCCAGACGGCGAGGCCTTGCGGCGGCATGCACGGGACCAACCGTACACGCAGGCCTCCACGGCAGGGTCATCAGACGGGCATTGCTTGCGGGAATGTCCACCTTCTACTGCCTAATGTTACGCACCGTATCTGCCTATCTAGTCGCCAGGTGTGTGTAAAGCTAAGCTCCCTGCTCCCTGCTAAGGGCGGGGCATACTCACTAAACCCACCTTGATGTCCATCATGTCCACTGTCGAGGTGATCCTGGGACTGAAAAAGTCCAATTATCCAGTACAGCCCGGGAAAGTGCCAACAGCCTAGTCAAAAGCACATGTTGCTACTGTAAGATTTGTGTTAGGTATTAAATAAAGTTGCAATATACATAGTCTAACCGCCTCCGTGGTCTATTGGTTGAAACCATCGGGTGTTGTTCGGGAGGTCCAGGGTTCTATTCCCCATGGGCGCAGAAGATTTTCTGCTCGGTTTGGTTGATGGTAGGGCTTCTGAGTCCGACTGGCTAGCTACCACCCACTTACCTAAGTTGTACAATGTTAAAAGCATTGTTATGTTCCGACAATTAGAGGTAAGATAGCCAGTTCCTCAGTTGTTGAGGAGTCCAGGGGAAGCTCGCTTCCACCTTCGGCCTTATCTTCACTTATCCCCAAGTGAGATGAAGGCTTGCCTGTCGTGTCATATGTAAAAAATAGTATAGTAATATATTATGTATCATCATCACAGCTCATATACGTCTCCACCGAGGGGTTCGAGCCTACCCTATGTTAGGGTGATTAGGCCTTAGTCAACCACTCTGGCCCAGTGCGGATTGGTCGACTTCACATCATTCAATATATTATGTATACACGGTTATTTTTTAACAACCTGGAAAATTTTAGGGACGCTTAAGGACACATCCATTATTATATAAAAAATAATAAAAAAAATGAAATAAAAAATAAAAAAAAATCTCTAAAAATGCTGCGCTCAACTAGTGCAGCATTTTTTGGATATTTTAGAAAATTTTTATAAAATTAAGTAAGTGAGTTATTTTTTTATTCACATTTAAATCATTCTGATACCATGTCGTGAAGCGTTACTTAAATTTTCCAAGGTGATAAAAAATAACCGTGTATATTATTACTTGCTGATTATGAACTTGTCGCCACAACATAATGTATATGCTGACCATGCTGCCTGCATTTAATTAGTAGTTTTGTCTATTTGTAACTTAATAGTTACAAATAAGTTAAACATGATTATAATCTATGTACCCCAGTGCACGTTTGGCAAGGATAGAATGTCATGTGACTGGTGACTTCCCCAGTGAGCTGTTCTACGATACAGTATTCCCTCCTTCCTATCTTGAATTTTAATTTTAAAGTAAATTAGTGCGACCAAAACTTTATATTTTAAAATAGTCGCAAACCAATCGATGCGTTTCTCGCTCGCACAGAACGCAAACAAAAGGTTGAACTATACAGAAATATTTCTGTTCAAACAAAACGCGTCAATAAAATAATGCAACACGAAACCCGTAAAACCCCAGGTTCATTGTCTGATTCATTCTGACAGAACACACGTTTTATCATACAAAAGATAGTAAACGCTGGCGGTATGCAGATTTGAGCGTCGAAACATTATTTTAAGGTTTGTTAACACCAGATTCGCAATCTTGAGGGATTCGTACAAGTGTATGCTTAAATATTGTTGGTCAGTTTGTCTGTTGTATTATTATTTTTTATTTTCATTTGTGTCTTACTTTTTATTTTAAAATACACACGTTAAAATATGTGTATTTTAACGTGTGTATTTTAAAATAAAAAGTTAAAATACGTTAAAATACACACAATACACATACTAATTAATAAATCCCAAATGGAGAGCATTCCGGAGGAACAGACATCAACGAAATCATAGAAGTGTTTGATAGAATTCCCATGATTATGTTGTAGATAGCGACGCGTCTCTCCTCAGCGTGTCCGTCTCAGCTAATTGACTAGTGGGTTTCTTTTCTTATTATTAGAAATGATCTAATTTTAAAAGGATATAACATTTATTGAGAATATTTTTTCTTGGTCTAACTACACTTTCTATAACAACATTTTGTATAAAGCTACACTGCTATAATAATATTAATACCTACTGCTATTTTCATTTGATATAATTTTTACATGTATAATATTTTTTTTAATAAAAATAATTATCAGTTTCACCATAAATTGATTTAAAATATAATTTGAAAAGTAATTATGTAGTCATGCTTCTTGTTACAGAAACGAATCGCTACAAAACCGACTCTACGTAATCTTGTTTGTCTCACCCCTAGAATGCTCTAGACTCTAGAGTGTTATTCAAGCCCACGTAGGTGCGAAGGGGCGAGGCAGCCACTCGTGTGGGACTGCCGGAGCACCTCAGCACAAGAGCCGTGACAGAAACCATGCATGCTGCATACTTGCTCGCATGGTGCAAGCTTGCTTGCATTGTGCATGCTTGCTTGCATGCTGCATACTTGCTTATACGCTTACTTGTATGCTGTGTGCTCGATTGCATTTTGCCTACTTGCTGGCACGCTGCATGTTTGCTTACATGGTGCTTGCTTCCTTTCATGCAAGCTAAGAAACGCATTGCAACCGAACAGGCGTTATCTATATAGTGGTATTATATAAAAAAATATTATATCAACTGATCATTATATCACATGAGATCTGAGAATCTAAAATTATATCAAATGTTTTGTTGTTGGGTTAAAATTTAACATTATTTTTTCATTATACTAAAAAGCTAACTTATCGAAGCATTTTTACACACAAGGGGGAAAACTATTTGATATCTCACTTGATGGTAAGTGAAGATAAGACTGAAGATGGAAGCGAACTTCCTCCTGAGCTGAACTCCTCAGTAACTTTGAAACTGGCTATCTTACCTCTAATTGTCGGAACAATGGTATTTACATTGTTAATATGGCGACAACCTTAGGTAAGATGGTGATAGCTATCCAAGCGGGCTCCGAAGCCCAGCCATCAATCAAACCAAGCGAAAAAATTTCTACCCGCTGTGGGAATTGAAGCCCGAACCTCCAAATAAATACAAGGTTGTCGCAACCACTCGACCACGAAGGCGATTCAATTAAGTCAGATCATAGTTAAAATCTCGAAGTGCAACCGCGGTACAAACTTAGTTCGCCATTTTGTAATTCTTAGTGCGAGCACTGCACAATAGCTATCCCGAGTGGCTCAAAAGTGTTAGCACTTGTAGAACACGTGCTAAAGCCGTTTCCAGTGCACTTGGCATGTCAAGCGGCGGATTATTGAAATCGCCGGCTCTTATGGAAGTGAACATCGTTGGGAAATGTAAATCCTGTTTGCATTTACATCCTTATATGCGGAGGGAGCAAATCTCTAGTGGGTTATTTATTCGCAAAGATATTATTTCCATTTACATTCCTAATTAAAATAATTATGTTGGTGTAATCTGCTTGCGATTGTGGAGCTAGTTTAACTGTAATAAAAACAAAAATATTTTCTTTAATAACATATAAAACTACATCAGATTACTTATAATTTATAGAAGAAGAAAAGAGATTTAAATATTTTTATACATATATAATTTTTATTAAGAAAATTTTAGCTCTACATTTTTTATGATTTTGGTATTTTTTTTATATTTTTATTGCATGGTATCTATAATAAGCAAATTTGCTTTAAGAACAATGAAGCATATAAAAACTTTTTTTTTATTGCTACTGAGTTGGCAAACAAGCAAACTGCCCACCTGATGGGTAAGTGGTAACAGTCACCTAAAATACATGTGACTCCTGTGAGATTCGCAGTAAAACTGCAATCCCCACAAGGACCACAGTGTACGTTGCCAACTTGTGACATCAGATGTAAAATCACGGTACCCAGTAATCATATCTTACACGACCCTGGAGACGCATTTTTGAAACATTAGAAATGAATCTTGAATTTGAACACGAATACAAATCACGTGCGAAATTATTTTCCACTGTTCCGAATTTTAAGGATTTTTGAATCACTCGAATTCAGTATTTGTCAATAAAAACAAATTCTATGTTAGAAACTGTTACACGCAGAAAAAATAGAATCCGGTACGCAATAACATTATAATAGCTAGTTTATTTAAAAAATCAGCGATAAATCGCATGTAAAACGGAACTTATATTACATTGCGTATATTCTACTAGTAGAAATCAAAAACGAGTGGGTAGGACCACTCGTTGCAGATTTCACTGAATGAAACTTCAAAAATAGTGAATTTGGTAATTCGAATGCGAATCTTACGATTTCGAATGCGAATTTGAATTTCATTGTTTCAAAAATGCGTCTCCTGGTATAGAGTCTCCGTACTACTGTCAGTACTACTGTCAGTACTACTGTCAGTACTACTGTCAGTACTACTGTCAGTACTACTGTCAGTGCTGACACTCACTACTGTCAGCAAGCTTAAAAGCAAAAGTACCCTTCATATTTCTGATAAAGAGGAAGATTAAATAATCACCACAATAAATCCAATTCTCTGCATAGAACACTGATAATTAATGAATGAATTGAAGAGAGGCGGAGGACAGAGTATGCTCAACGAGCAGCCTGGCTATGAAGACAAGTCTCATCACGAAAGACCGTAATCAAATAACGTCAAAATGTGTCCCAGTACGCGGAGTCACGCTAAATGATGGCAAAGATACCAATCAGCAAGATGAAGATCAGGAGAATTTTGTGAAAGAACTTCATAACCTAAAAACAATCTCATTGAATAGAGCTGTTGGGTGTTAAAAGAACGATATCAATTCCTCTTTTGGGATAACATTACCAAAAACTTAAGCATATTTAATTCTATCGTCAACTGAAACAGAAAAAGCACTCATTACCTTGAATTATGTAAAAATATACAGACAATAAAAACTACTGACTTACGCTTTGCTTTCTATGTTAATGATTTTAAGAACGCAAACTGTGGTTTTTATATCATCAAAGATGAAATAGTCTTAAACTCGACCAGAATAAATATCAAATTGGATCAAACAGACAGCTGCCACGTCAGAATTATGTTAACATTGACTCCTTTTGGCGTGACCATAAAGTTCAAATTGTAACCCGTTTGAAGAATGATTTGTGCGTTGCCTATTTGAATATAGTTCAGTAGCGACTACATGTCGCGTGGCATTGTATGCAATGTTATGAAAGTCGAACGCTTAAGGGGACTATTCTGGATTAAGTGACATTATCGATATCGTGAAGAAATTGCGTCTATCTCACTTCGATAAACGCTGCTGGAATGTGACAGTAGATGTGATTTCGATCGAAAAGATTTACTCGATTGTATTAGAGTGGTGTCGCAGTAATATTTCTGTTGTCTCATTATGTCGTTGAATTAGATTACTGTCGGATCACCTCGTGTTATTGTGCTTCATTGCTTTAGTTTTGTTGGGATGACGTCAGCGCGATTGTTAACGGCGGAGATTAATGTAGTTAAATATGAAGTGAAGTAATTTTACAATTATGAATAATTCATACAGCAATACGCTCAAAACATGAAATAATTCATTGTATTCGTTATCACAGCTCATATACGTCCCCACCGAAGGGCTGGAGCCTACCCTAATTTGGGGTGTTTAGGCCTTAGTTAACCACGCTGGCCCAGTGCGGGTTGGTCGCCTTCACACACAACCTGTAAAGAAATTCTTTCTTCACAGGTGTGTGCAGGTTTCCTCACGATGTTTTCCTTCACCGTAAAAGCGTCGAATAAATATACGTATGAATTCAAAATTTGTAAACACATTGGTACGTGGCGGGGTTCGAACCGCTACCTCCCGATTGGAAGGCGACGGCCTTACGCACTATGACATCGACTCTTCTTACGCCATTCCCGCTCGAGAATTATAAATAACTAGCTGTGCCTGCAAATTACATTTCGCCTTAAAAGTCTTCAACGCTTTCTTAGTTATATCTATACTAATACAAACTTTCAACCCCTATTTTACCCCCTTAGGGGTGGAGTTTCATAAAATCCATTCTTAGCGGATATCTACACTCTATACCTACCTACCTGCCAAATTTCAAGTTTGTAGGTGTTATAGTTTCTGAGATTTCGTGATTAATCTGTGAGTGGAATTTCGATTTTATACAGTGTGGAAAATAAAGACCGTGGTTGGAGGAAAAGTACCATTAATATTGATGATTGCAATTTTTACTGAAAGGAAACATTTCTTTATTTTCGAAAACAATTAAAACTGCATTTGAAGTTTTTTGAAAAATCTCCTGCTTAAGCCGGGAATCGAACCGGTGAAATGTGAAAATAAAACATGCTGTATTTTACGATACCAACCGAAAGAGTCATTCATAAGGATCAATTTCTTTTAAATAACATAATATCTTAAATTAAAGAAAGACGTGGAAAAATATTTTTTTTATTTTAAGGCTTACTTACTATCTTAAGAAAATAGTTCAGTTATGTTATGGATTGCTCAAAATGAGACCCATTTTTACGTATGCACAGAAGTATTTTTCGACTAAATTCGTTACGTGTCGCCTTTTGTATCGAGTTATGGTTAATATTTGAAATAATATTTTGAACTTCGGTTTTCGATTCCTCTTAAGTGAACTATTTTCTTTAGATAGTTAGTAAGCTTTACAATAAAAAACATATTTTACTTGATCTTTCTTTAATTTAAGATACTATGTTGTTTGAAATTGATCCTTATGAACGACTCTTTCAGTTGGTATCATAAAATACAGAATGTTATTTTTTCACATTTCACCGGTTCGATTCCCGGCTCAAGCAGGTGATTTTTCAAAAGTTTTCAAATGCAGTTTTAATTATTTTTGAAAATAAAGGAATGTTTCCTTTCAGTAAAATTTGCCATCATCAATATTAATGGTACTTTTCCTCCAACCATGGTCTTTTTTTCCACACTATATATACACAGTTATTTTTTATCGCACCGGAAAATTTAAGGGACGCTTTCGAACACATCTATTATTATATAAAAAATTTAAAAATGAAATAAAAAATTAAACAGAGTAAAAAAAATAAAAATCTCTAAAAATGCTGCTCTCAACTAGTGCAGCATTTTTTGATATTTTAGAAAATTAATATAAAATTAAGGAGATGAGATATTTTTTTAATTCATAATTAAATCATTCTAATACCATGTCGTGAATCGTTCCTTAAATTTTCCAGGGTGATAAAAAAGTAACCCTGTATAGATTATTAACTGGACTGATATTCTTGTCTCTATTTAATATTAAATCAATTATTGAATTTCTGATAAAAATAACCTAAAGAGATGTTATATTTAAAAAAAAATATTTTTAATTATGCTAACTAGAATGTATTTTTTTTTCACCAATTTGTATCTGCCCTCAGTCTCAAGACTATAATCAGATTTGTTGTGCTTTAATAATATTTACAGAGGGGCAGAGCCAGTGCCTGTTCGACCATTCGACCTGTCACGGGAACCTTCTTATCTTGAATAGATAGACTATCTATTCGCTGGGTGCGAAGTACTAGGTGGGGGTAATGACATCTATCGCAGCGCCCATGGAGGCCAAAAGTAGAAATAATGTTAGCTCTGATAACTGTTATAATCTGTTAATGTCAAAGCAATCTCTGTAGACTTAACTACCTAATTTTAATAATCGCATTATTACGCCAATAAAAATAAATGACACAGCAGTTGTTATGTTGTAAATTGCAAGAATACTGACAGACATGCCAACTTTTACTGATATAATGTAGCTTTATCTTCTTGTTTTACAGGAAAACTTCAACTAAAAATAAACTAAACAAAGCCTGACACAACCACAATAAAACACACTTTGAATAAATTATACATAAATACCTCATTTAATTTGAATGACCAAAAATTTATGTGTATCATATCACGGTATCACAGTAATATTTATATAAATTAAAAGATAGTTTCTAATTTAAATATTTTCTCACAATGCCGCCATTAAATTTTAAAGTGACAGCCAACAGAGTTGCGGACGCTAGGCGGCGCTGAAGTCGTGCACACAGCCGATAGCAAACAATTTTATAACTCCAAGCTTTACTAGACCAAAAACTGATAATTTATCACTTCAAATAACAAATGACATTAGAAATAATTACGCTATATTTGTTACTTTAAAACAGACACTTTTCGGGCGATAATCTTGTAATCAAAACGATCACACGTCAAGTGAATACCCACAAATCACGATGATTACAATCATTAGTAGGCGTGCACCAGCGATCAGACTTAAGTGGACACTGATTAAAAATCTCCAATCAATTTTCAAGTTGAAACAAATTCTCGTTATCGCTTTACAAGAATAAAAATGTCAGTGGTTACATTTTTTGTGTGTAGCTTACATCAAATGGTACTTGTAAAATTATTTAACGCATTCTAAGCCTTACGTCAAAGAAATAAGGAGTGGTTTCTGTAACTTTTTAAAATGTATCACGATGAACTTGCCTTTTTAGATATAAAAATCGTCTGTTACATTTATCTGTATCGATATGTAAGTGTTAGACATTAATTTCTTACGTTCGCATAATAAACAATAAATCTATTTGATTTTGTGAATTATTCACGTATTATTCACTTTATTTAATTAAATAATTAGTATAATTGTAGTTATTTAGTAGGTTAAATGTGTGTTTAATACTTTGTTATCGTTAATTAAGTTTATTTTATAGTTCACTTGAAGAAAGTGCATAATTATGTTTTTGTTTCATTAACGTATAATATAAATAATATATGATTAAATTGAATACCTTTTCAATAATCAGTTAATTATTTAAATCATCAAATGGGTGATATATCACTACCAATTAATTGACAGCAGCATCTGTCAGGTGTCAAAGACTTGATGGATCAATCTCATTCAGTGCATAGCCTCTAACCATACAGAGATTTGCTAATTGTCCTTCAGTTCGAGTTGATCAAATACTTGAAACCCAATCGTATTTAATACACAGCGTTCTCACCAGCCAAATATATGCTTAGGATCCTTTGCCTTTAGTTCAAATTAATCTCCATGAATTAACCAATAATATATATATATATTAGTAATCAGAATGAAGAAATACAATTAACATACATTGAAATACTCAATTAGTGTGTAATATAAAAGTCATTAATGAATCTTTTGTGCGCACTTTTCATTGACCTCCATTGCACAAGCCGCGTGCCCCCGCACGGGAGTGGGTGTTGTTATTATTTCACCCAATTATCCGAAACCAGGGGATAGACGCAACAAAACACCTACTATTAGGAAAACGCTAAATTGAAAACAAACATAAAATTTAAGAATAAAATACATACTGGTGTATGTTATGTATGTTAACATTGTTACATAAAGACAACATTACATAACATAACAAATAAAAAAACTGCAATTGACTATCTTATTGGTACACAGCATTGATTTACTACCAAACGTAGATAGAGCACTTCATACAAAAACGCGCTTGAAATCTGTCACCTAATCGACTATACATTTGTACGCTGTTAAATAGAATATGCACACCCGAATTAAAATTACCATAAAAAAGTACCGTATTTATCGAATTCAACCTTATTCTTTATTATTACGGCAACTATTTGAAGTACAACCGTGTGCAGTTACATCATTTCATACCTAGCCACATTAAATTTGACGTTTTAGTAATTGCTACAAGAAAATAACAACTTTACACTCTCAAACATAATGCTCAAAATTGCTTATCCAACGCATGGAAAAGAACTGCACGAGGCCCGATTGGGCAGTTCTTCACCGGCCCACTTTTCGAACGTTCATGCGTTATCTCTAACATAAAAAGATTGCTGTGTACCACAGCAATCTTTTTATGTCGTCAAAGAAAGGTAGGATAGTTCCAAATTTAATGTGTGGTTATAGAAAACAGAATAAGTATACATATAGAAGAATAAGTAGGTACCTAATTAATATGAATAAATACAAGATTGTATGCTGATTAAATTATCATCAATATAGATACCCTTTCCCAGCAGTGGGATATGTATGGATTGATGTGATTTGTGATAAAACATGTTTCCTCAAGTCTAAAACCACCTAGACGATAAGTTAAGTGCTGAATTCTGTTAGAGTGCAAGGACAATATCCCATCTACGTTAATGTCAGAGCTAACGTTTGCGCCGTAACGCTTTAAAAATAACGTCTTTAAACAGTGGTTACACCTGCGAAGTTCGCTACAAAACTTATCAACGTTTAACGTCACTAACAGTGCCACATGCCAATTGACGTGCTTAATTATTTCTGCCGCCAAGTCGCGATACTTGCATTGCTGAGTTCCGTATTGCAAGGTAAGATAGGCAGTTAAATTACTGGGTATTATATCAAAAGCTGGCAACATCGGCGTTTTTTAAGGTTTGTAGATTTGCTAGTCTTATAGGAGCCACGTGTACTATAGGCGACTGTAGCTCTTACCATCCGGTGCCTATATCATCCACACTTTCTTACCTTTCCCTCTACTCTTATGTTAGTCCACATTCAAGTCCATAAGACTTCTAGTTATATGGCTTTCATCCCTCCTAGTCGCATGCCCATCCCATATCACGCTAGCATTACATCTAATCTTTTCTGTCACTGGTGCTACTTTCAAACTTTCTCCTATATATTCATTCCTATCTTAACCATTCTAGTCACACCACACACAGCTTTAATTTCTCGTCTCCAAAACGTGAACTCTTCCTTTATCTATCTCCTTTGTCGCTCAACATTCAGATCCTTAGGTACATCATCGATGGCGTCGATGCGTCGGTGGCGAAAAGCGTCGATGGCGTAGTGCGCATAGCCGTCGCCTTCCAATCCAGAGGTCGGTTCGAACCTCGCCACGTACCAATGTGTTTTCAAACTTTGAATTCATAGTAGATATTATCGCTACATAAACTTACTTGTAAGTATTAATACATTTTATCTAAATGTTTGAAAAACAATATGGTTGGTGCGATTTAAATTCATATCGATGTGGTCGGCGCGTGCGCAAGCCCGACGCAGTTGGAACGCGTCGCACGCGCGGGCATAGAGTCACAATGATTTACACATTTGAAAGGATTTTAGTGGTTACTACGAGATTTTATTTTAGTAAGGAAAAAAAGGATTATCTTAAGCTTAAGGTTGGTGAAATTGGCCATATCCTACTTATATTATAAATGTGAAAGTGTGGATGTTTGGATGTTTGTTACTCAATCACGCAAAAACGGCTGAACGGATTTGGATGAAATTTGGCATGCATGTAGCCTTTGACATGGAAAAGAACATAGGCTACCTTTTATCCCGATTCCTTAAGTAGTTCCCGAGGGAAAATTGAAAATTGTTAAAATTGAAGTCCACGCAGACGAAGTCGTGGGCAGAAGCTAGTGTAACATAAATCAATAAAGTGCACCTTTAATCCAGTCACTCTTCGTGCTTGCAAAAATGTAGCTACGCGATGCGTGCGAAACTCTCTCCTTTTCGTAGAGTTCAATGAAACTGGGCAGGATTTAACCAGAAGGAGACTCAACAGTAGAGTCATCTGCGTACATTATACTAGCTAGAGATATCTGCCGAAATACTAGTATTTCTGTACAGTTTTTTAACCTTTTCCTGCGTTGACGCCTGCGCGAGCAAGAAAAGTTTTGATTAGTTTGCGACTATATATTCACAATATATTGTTCACACGCAGTAGATTGTTCACCGCGGGAAGAAACTGACTTTCTCCCAAGTTCTATATAGTGCTTTATACTACACCTGTGAGGAACATTTAGAAACTTATTTAATTGAAATTGTTGATAGAGTTATATTAGTATGAAAATATTATTACATTTAGTGTGAGTGTCATCTCAATATCACTTTCACTACTAGGATTCGACATTTTAACTTTTATTACGTAATAAACTCACGTCGTAAAAAAATTAGGATAAACAAATTCATAGATTTGATGAAAAATTTGCGCTACTTTTCTTTTTTTATGATAACAAAGAGAGCTGAGATCATACAGCATCTTCGCAGCGCGGCAAAACGCAGCGCAGCTCGCTGAAAGTGGAGGCGCGCGTTCCCGTACCCCCGCCCCGTGGGGCCTCACACAGGTGAGAAATGGAATTTAGTACAACTTTTCCTCCCGCTAAAACAAGTTAGAAATGGATTTTCATATAACTTTGCTTCCTGCTTATTTTGGTAGTAGAAAAGACTAACTTTCTTTTTCATTTTTGAGGGAATAGTGACTGCTGTCCCGATCAAGTGTAGTATAAAAGTGTTTTACTTGGGGTAGGTACTTTTATATTTGAATTTCACTAATTTACATATAATTACTAATTTAAACTAATTTACATTATAAATAATTTCAATTATTTGAATTTCACTAATTTACTTAAAATTGCAACTCAAGACAGATGGATGGTACTCTATCGCTGTAGAGCAAGCAGTTCGACTCGGGAATTCATCATCACAGCTCATATACCTCCCCATTTAGGCCCTCAAGCCTACCCTAAGATTCTGTGCCCCGAGCTAGGGTGTTAAGGCTTTTAGTTTAGGCCTTAGTTGGCCCAGTTAAGATTAGTCGACTTCACATACACCTTAAAATTTCTTCGCAGATGTATGCAGGTTGCCTCACGATGTTTTCCCTTATCGTAGGAGCGTCGGACAAATATACATAATGAAATTCGAAAATTGAAAAACACATTGGTACATCGCAGGGTCGAACCCCGGACCTTCCGATTAGAAGGTCATTGCCGAGTCCACAGTGCCACCGACGCTCCTCTTCTTCCGAATGAAAATCAGTACTAGAGTCTTCTGCGCCGGTACATATCTCTATCTTAGCTATCTCTGCCACAAAGCAGAAGTGCTTGCATTGCTGTATTCAATTTTTTAAGGGCAAGGCAGGCAGTGAAATTTCTGGGTGCTATGACTTGGCATCTTATGTCACTAGTTGGCAATGTGCTTTGGGGTCCTTGTAGAGATTATATACTTTCAAATCTTACAGGAACTACTCTTACAGTTACTATAGGCTACTGTAGCCCCTTACCCTCAGGTAGACATCCCGTTTGCTTAAAAAATGCTGTGTTGTATAAAAAAAGAAAATATACTCTCACCAGAAGTGTAGCCTACGCCTTATAAAATTGCTTACAAGTAGATTTTTTTGTTGTTACTAAGTTGGTATCCAAGGAAACTGCCCGTCTGATGGTAACTGGTAACAGTCACCTATAATACATGTGACTCCTGTGAGATTCGCAGTAAAACTGCAACCCCCGTAAGAACCACAGTGTACGCTGCCTACTTGTGACATTTTTTTTATTGCAGAATGTTGGCAAACAAGCAAACTTACCTTACCTGATGGTAAGTGGTAACAGTCACCTATAATACATGTGGCTCTTGTGAGATTCGCAGCAAAACTGCAACCCCCACAAGAACCACAGTGTACGTTGTCAATTTGTGGCACAAGATGTAAAGTCACAGTACCCAGTAATTTCACTGCCATATCTTACCCTTCAAACCGGAACACAGCAATGCAAGCACTGCTGCTTTGCGGCAGAAATAGGTAAGGTATAGGTAAGGTACTGAGGTACCCAAGCACACGACCCTGGTACAGAGTCTCCCTCCGGCTTCTTGCAGTATTGGATTTTATATGTGTAACGACTACCTTTCTTCCATTAGATATCGGATGTGTTGACTAAAGCAGTTTACAGTATCTGCTCAAATCGTTGAGAAAAGATGGGAAACCCAACCTCATACCATCATGTCAGCGTAATGTTGTATATATCAACTATCTTGCAAGTATCAACTAGGTGCAAACAGTCTCTTACGTCTTCTTCTTTTAAAATAAGCGTAAAGCAACATTTCCTTCAGAGACCCTAGACAAATGCCACACGCTAAATTTTCCGCAGTCGTTGCGCAGAAAAAATGTATGGAAATGATATTAGCCTACGACAACCTCACGCTATTTTTTCCGCAGCTAATGTCATCTCCATACATTTTTTCTGAGGAACGACTGCGGAAAAGTTAGCGTGTGCCATTTGTCTAGGAGAGATGCTCTGACACAGTGACACCCCGTCCCCACAATGTGGTTGGGGATTTGTAAATTCGTACCAATGTTATGTAATATTTTTTTAGCAGGTGTATTATTTTGTTCATTGATTATAAAAGCTTATTAATATTCTGGCCACCAACCTGTCACATATCTTTGTCCCGTGTGAAGATCACCTGGCAGAAATCGCCTATGGCCATAAGGCCGCCTAATTTGCTGTTTCTGTATGCATTTTATCTTAGTCTGTAATTTATTATGCAAAATACAGTGTTTCTATTATCCATCCTCGACTAAGATGAAATCCGTGGCAAGTTGTTCTATATTAAGTTATGAGTATTTAATACGACTGAGTACCTACTGTAAAATCAGCAAAGCTAATAAGAAAGATAAAATGGTAGACAGCTACTTGGACTTGGAAAACAGTACCAACTAATCTGGAATAATCCAGCTTTATATAGTATAGAGACTGTGTCCTCCTTTTCACACCGTACCAAGAAATTCCAAGATTCCTTCTTCTGTCGTTCATCCCATACTTGGAATTCTCTACCTGCGCACGTGTTTCCTCCATCCTACAACATGGGTTCCTTCAAAAGAGGTGTGAAAAAGCATCTTTTAGGCCGGCAAGGGGCGGGCAGGTAGGATAGTGGATGTCGTCCCTACTCTATCTGTCAACTCATTTGGGCCTCTTTCACCGCTTAACATCAGGCGGGAGGAGGTCATTTGCCGGGCCTTACATAAAAAAAAAAAAAAAAAAAAAAAGATAGATGATATTATGAAAGAAGAATTAAAATTCTCATCAATATATCCATCCAACTATTGACCTCGTCTGTATTGATATAGTATATTTATATACGTATATTTATTTGTATAATAATATGTGGAGTTAGGTTTTTTATATAAGCATAATATGTATATATATATTATGTATTAGTATTAGTAATTATCTATACATCTTTGAGCAAGCGAACAGCGCTCACCATCGTATTAATTCAATTGCCATGGATTGACTTGAAGAAATCTCTTGTAGAGAAAAGTCCACCATTTGCCAACGGTCCAATGTTCAAAAAACATAAAACTGTGTAATTGTGCAATAAAGTGTGTAAATAAATAAAAAAATCATAACCCAAGAGACGACTATAAATAGTATTTTTCCCCAAAATATGGTAACACTGGCGTCGCATTCCTCAGGTCGTTTATTCGAGATCACGTACCATCGGTTGCTCGCACGTTCTCTTAACTGCCAATGACATTATTTGTACTCGCTATGTACCAAATCCCTTTGATCGGTACATAGATAGAAACACTTTGTTTTGTACAGCATATTACAGAAATCAGGACACAATACACATCTAACCCCTAACCAGGGGGAGACTCTGCAGTGCTTGCATTGCTGTTTTGGAGGGTTATTGTCTATGAAAAAATCTATCGTGATCGCTTACAATTTGACAGTCGCAGACCATCCATTACTCCTTTAAAAAAAGGAAGAGGTTTTATAAAAGGAAGTCGGCACAGAGTCTTATGTTCACGGCGCAATGACTGTCAAATTATAAGCGATCGTGATAGATTTCTTCATAGACAATAACCCACCTGGTTTTAAGGTGAGACAGGTAGTGAAATTACTAAGTACTGTGACTACACCTATGACATAATTAAGATCTGCATGTTACTTATGTCTTAGGTGTCTGTATTAACTTATCTAAAATAAAACCACAACATGAAAAGTAAATTAATAATTATGTATAATATAAATACAAAATGACAGACTCATAGACAGTAGGAGGAAAATAGGGGGTCAGAGCTAAAGGAAATGTTATTTTACGCTTATATTAAAAGTTATATGACACTATTTCGACCTGCACAGCAGGAATGTGAGGACAATTGTAGGAGTAAGTTATCAGAGGATCCCCTATTTTTGGTACCACTGTTAAATATCGGAAATTTTCGTCCACCTGATCGTCTCGCCTCGTCCACACTTGTTGTAATGATAGAATTTGTGCACGAAAACGAGACTGATAAGTGAAATGGTTAGCTTCATGCATGCTCCCAATACCGATATGCCAATATTTGCCGAGACATTACCACCTGCGGAATGGGATCTTGTTTATTGATTGTATGGATCGAAACTCGATCTGTGCACACTATATTTATGTCGGATGTTGCAGCGATTGTAAGAATTAGCCAATTTGGGAATGGCTGCACATTTCCTTTTTTTAACACGTAAATATTTTATGAAGCCATTCCTTCATTGTTAACCGCCTTTGATTATTAGGCTAGTAGATGAAACCGACCGGTATTGGAGGTGGAGCCCAGGACTTGTAGGTGAAGGGTTCAAATACAATGTCAAGGTAAAGAAGTTTTCTGCTTGGTTTCGATGTTGATACGGCTTCTGAGCTATCATTGCCGGTCAAACAAATAATTCTATTCATTCTACCTTTCATCATCTTATCTAGGAATGCGACATAATAATAATAATGATGTCAAATACATTGTTGTGTTCCGACAGTTAGAGGTTACATAGAGAGTTCCTCAGTTGCTGGAGACACCAGTTACTATAAGGAAAGACGAAGACCACATAATAATATTATATTCAGTGTCTATAACAGAAATCGTAAGACTGTATGAAACTGATATTCGATCAAATATAATTTTTCACGAGTTCTATAAGATATAGGAACCTTTATTTAAAAGTCAATTTATCTAGATGGGCTGTATTATCTCTAAGCTAAGATGATGATGATAAACAAAAAGTCAAAAGGAGTCTCCTAAAAGTATTTTTATTACAAAAATGGACATTTCCAAGTATGGCTAACTCTATACTATACATGTGAC
This sequence comes from Schoenobius gigantellus, assembly GCA_963935595.1. Taxonomy (NCBI): domain Eukaryota; kingdom Metazoa; phylum Arthropoda; class Insecta; order Lepidoptera; family Crambidae; genus Schoenobius; species Schoenobius gigantellus. The sequence goes on along the minus strand of OZ012555.1, from coordinate 2,578,668 downwards.
GCAATCGATCCAAATATGAGTTTGCTCAAAAGAAATTCGGGCTAATCGAGTTTTAACTCGCAAATTGAACTAGAACTATTCCTCGTTCGGCAAACACATCACGGGTGATCGCACTTGCTCTGGGAATTTCTTGGGCAAATATTTAAATAACAAATAGGAAAAGTGTGAATAAGTACTCTAAGCGATAGAGCTGTACGAGTATATGTTTGGACGGCAGAATCCGAAAGTTAAGGAAGAATTTAAAGTATCCTTTACTAATACTAACAATTATTGCATTCTAATAACATCAAAAAAGGGTAGGCAGATCTCTATAAGAAATCTTCGCCAGCCAATCCTTTTTTTTTCGGGGGGAAATGCGTGACCGCAACGTGCCCGCCGGTGGCTAGACGGCGAGCGTGTGTGGGGCTCTCCCGGCAGAGTGCCAGGCCCACCCACTAAAACCCCCCGGTGTTCTCCCTGCCCTTATGGGCGCGTATGGTAAGGTCCACATTGCGACACCACTACCAACGCGCCCGGGCAAGCCCGACCAATCGATCGAGCTATCGACAAGAAGGGATTGCCCGAGAACACCAGGGAAATCCCCAGACGGAGGGCCTTACGGCGGCGTGCACGGGGCCAACCGTGCACACAGACCTCGACGGCAGGGCCATTAGACCGGCATCGCTTCCGCCAGCCAACCCTAGCGAGTTATAGATGTGATAGAAAAGGGGAAGTTAAAATATGGGTATTAATAAATATCACATTACGGTGCAGTGCTATACGGTAAATTAATGCATGCCAATAAATTAAATAAACGATTCATACATAAAAGAACATATAACTTTTGACCTGGTGAGAAGGAAAGCTTTAATTTAAACTAACTGCCTGTCCCTAGTTTTGCATACTAATCTTTTTTATATGTAGCGTGGTGTAGTACGACAATTCTTCCTCATCTACTGGAGGGAGACTCTGTACCAGGGTCGTCTGCTTAGGTACCTCCGTCTTACTTACTTCTGCTGCAAAGCAGCAGTGCTTGCATTGCTGTGTTCCGGTTTGAAGGGTAAGATATGGCAGCGAAATTACTGGGTACTGTGACTTTACATCTTGTGTCACAAGTTGGCAACGTACACTGTGGTTCTTGTGGTGGTTGCAGTTTTGCTGCGAATCTCACAAGAGCCACATGTATTATAGGTGACTATTACCACTTACCATCAGGTGGGCAGTTTGCTTGTTTGCCAACTTTCTGCAATAAAAAAAAATCTAAAACCCGTGCCCAAAAGAATGGACTATTAAATTATTTCGCATCGATAACAAATAATACGATGGTACCTATTCAGGCAGGCTTAGAAACCCTACCACCAATCAAACCGAACAGAAAAACTTCTGTCCCCATGGGGAATTGAACCCTTGACCTCCCGATCCCGATGGTCTCAACAACTAGACCACGGAGGCGGTTATGTTCATCGAATAAAGGTTAAGTACTTTGTTAAACCATTAAACACGCTTTAAGAGCCGCCTCTTAATTAACAATAAATGAACTTGACCCAATGATTTAATTAAAAGCATATTACCCACGCATCCTCCGTGTTACATCTGAGTGATGATCTTACATTCACTCATTCAATACAGCCTTGAACGATTGATAAGTACACAAAACCAATCTTACTCCCCCAGATTCGAACCCACACTGCTATTTTTGCAATAACGTACTGTTCATTGTGATTCAATACTTGGTTATCGTGGTTAGATGTCTGATATGATGATCAAGTTTGGAAATGACCTTATCTGCTCGGATTTCGCTGTTCTGATATACGCCTCCAGAAGTTCGATAGTAATATCGTAGTGAGCTTTTAACAGCTAGTTGTACCAGTGTTTTGTTGACACTGAAAACGTAATTGCCGGCAAATGTCTTTATAAGCTGGTTGCACCAGAATGTCTTACTAGTTTCGATTTCATGTTTATTTTACGGTTTTTTTTTACGTTTAAAATATAAAGCAAATAGGTTTATTAAATAATTAGAGTTTTATTTACAAACACCAGGGAAGCTTTTGACCTTAATCTCACCTGATAGTAAGTGACTATAAGACCGAAGATGGGAGAGAGCTTCACCTGAACTCCTCGACAGCTGAGCAACTGGCTATTTCACCTCTGATTGGCGGAATAAAAAATAATGTTATAAACATTGCTATATGGCATTTATGTTAAATAAGATAGTGGTAGCTAGCCAGGCGGGCGCAAGCTCTACTACCAACCAAAATAAGCCGAATAACTTTTTGTTACACAATCAAGGGGTCAGTGGTCTCAATAACTACACAACGGAGGCGGCTAAAACAATTATTTTTTCCGTATTAAACTGATTTTAAGTAACTTTTTACGCAAGCATTTAACATAAAACTTGGTGCAAGGGACTGTTAACGTAAATATTTCAGAAGTTCTTTTACAAGCTTTTATTTACATTCACCTGTGCCGGTGTATGTAATGAAATCTTGCAAGTTTTTGACCCACTTACCGATTTCCGTTTGAGCTGAAATATCGCATGCATATGTATATCGCGTGACAATGCAATATTATGATGACATAAAGCTAGTCTGATGCTGAAGTCTGAAGGTGGTCATAAGAACTCCGCAATTAAACGACACAACTTAGGCTCATTTAATCAAATGAGCCTAAGTTGTGTCGTTCGTCGTCGTATCCATCGTCGTATTGACGGATGGATCCACCCAGTTGGACATTTTTACAGTTGGTAATTTTTATTCATGGGACATTTTTTATTAACACCATTATTATTGGAAAGCTAAACCATATGTTTAGGTGACAGTTACCACTTTCCTCGTAACATCAGTGTCACTTATCACTCGCTTATTAATCAATTAACAGGAATTCAGGTTTGGCACCACCCACGTGGAATTACATTTTTTTATACAACTATGTTGACAAGCAAGAAGGCTGCTCACTTGATAATAAGCAGCTATAGTCTTCAAAAGTACACGTGGTTCCTGTGAGAATTGCAAAATCTACCCTTACAAGGATGCCCCCTACAACCCCCTTTTTTCGGGGGGGAAAATACGTGACCGCACCGTACCCGCCGTTTGACTAAGCGAGCGTATGTGCGGCTCTCCCGGCAGAGTGCCAGGCATACCTACTGAAACCCCCCAGTGTTCTCCCAGCCCTAGTGAGCGCGCGTGGTAGGGTCCACAATACAATACCACTATCCACACGCCCGGGCAAGCTCGACCAGTGGTTGAGCTATCGCCAACGATGGGATTGTCCAAGAATGCCAGGACAATCCCCCTAAGCCTTATGGCGGCGTGCATCTACAACCCCTACAATATTTTTTTTTATACAACTAAGTTGGCAAACAAGCAAACTGATGGTAAGTGGTAACAGTCACCTATATCTAATATACGTGGTTCTTGTGAGATTCGCAACAAAAATGCAACCCCCACAAGAACCACAGTGTACGTTGCCAACTTGTGACATCAGATGTAAAGACACGGTACTCAGTAATTTTACTGCCAAATCTTACCCTCCAAACCGAAACACAGTAATGCAAGCACTGCTGCTTTGTGGCAGAAATAGATAAGACGGAGGTACTCAAGCAGACGACCCTGGCAGAGTCTTTAAATATTTATGACTCTACATATATTTTCTTTTCAAATGTTTAAAAAAATTGCAAACAATTAAATCTGTAATAACTTCTAAATCGGATATTGAAACGTAGTTATTAAAAGTGAATGAGGTCTATTTTAGCTTAACAAAGTCAAGGGATCAATACATATTAAATATTCGTTCGGGTTGGATACGTTCTCGGTGGATGTGGGTAGGTGGATATAGGCACTAGCACGTTATGATGAAGACGCCAGACCAGTGGCTATTACATTGCATTCCTTATACCAGACTAAATGAAAAACAAACAACATAAGGGTCGAATTATTAACCTCCTCCTTTTTTGAAGTCATTTAAAAAGGGCGAAACACCTAGCTAGCGAGATCGCATCCAGCTTTTGTACATCACCGTCATCTCATCAAGGCTGAGTCAGACGTGCTGATTAATTTACTTTTGTTGCTCGTCTAATCTCGTTGCTACAATAACTTGGGACGCGCGTGGGCGCAGACTTATGCAACAGCCCTGCGTACATGACTCACAGTTCGCTTTTGGCAATATAACTTAAGCAAATACAACAAACTTAAACAGCTTTAAGATTACAATCAGGGATGTGCTTATGAAAAAAGCATTTTATAAAGTAATAGCTTTCCGATCGCGACTTCGCCCGCTTTATTTTGGTTTTCCCGTGGGATTTTTTCCCATAGGAAAATTACCCTATGTCCTGCCCCTGGTCTCGAACTATCCCTATACCAACTTTCATCAAAATCGGTTCTGTAGTTTCGAAGCCTATTCAATACAAACAATCAAATCTTTCCACTTTATAATATTAGTATAGATATGATTATAATATGACAGATTGCTAGGGTTTGAATTTCAAAACTCTGTTTTCGCTTTCGAAGCGAGTCTGAGGAGATAAAGAAGGAAAAATAAAAGATTCTGTTTAATCTCATGCGTATAGATGCGCGTAAAGTTGTTGCTGCGTTCAATCACTGCTGTGGACTGTCTACATTTAGAACTTACATGACACCATCATTCTGATTCCAACTATTAATCGTCTAATGATATGGGCATAAGCCTTCTGCGTGAAGTGGGGTGAAGCTAGGTCCATCTTTCAGTAGTAGAGGAGGTTTACGTACCGTATGATGTAATTCAGAGTTCCGTACACCCAGTCATACCAACTAAGAGTAGAAAAGAGAATTTTTTTTATGTTCTCAAACACAATTAGCGAACAAGCAGGCGCCCACCGGATGCTAAGTAGCTACAGACGCATACAGTACTAGTTCTACATAGTTCCAAGAGCTGCAAATACAGGTTAGCACATTTAGATCGGCCAGTATGGGCAAGTCTGTAACTATAAGACATACCAAGATCTGTTCTTAGGAATCATGTCATTGATTTTAGTGACTTTTTTAAATCTATGTATGAGGAAAACTGCATACATAGATTTTAAAAAAACTTGTACCTACTCACTTCGGGAATCGAACCCGGTCGTATTAAAAAATAAAATTAAAATTGTTTCTATTTGTATATCGATTGTGTAGGTCATAAGCAGTGAATATTACTTTGAAACATGATATCTAAAATGAATAAAATGCATTGTGTTTCTTATCTTTTAATTTGATTTAGTTAGATATTCCAAATGTCGATCTTTTTTTTTCAATGCAATATTCAACCCGTTGAGGTAACGATACGCTTACCATTGCGTTTTGTACCTTTAGGTGGTGAATATCCAAAAAAAAATAATTGTAATTAATATTTTTTCGTTAAATTTTAAAAATGTTATTCATTTTAGGTATTATGTTTCATAGACCTAAACAATCGATATCCCAATAGAAATAATGTGAGTTTCATTTTTCAACACGACTGAGTTCGATTCCCGAAATAAGTACAAGGTTTTTTAAAATTTATGTATGCAGTTTTTCTTGTCACTAAAATCGATGACATGGTTCCTAAGAACATCTTTGTATGTCTTATAGTTACGACTTGCTCATACTGACCGACTTGTGACATCATTGATTTACTACCAAACGTAGATAGAGCACTTCATACAAAAACGCGCTTAAAATCTGTCACCTAATCGACTATACATTTGTGCGCTGTTAAATAGGTAGTTGAATATGCACACCCAAATTAAAATTACCATAAAGAAAGTACCGTATTTATCGAATTCAACCTTATTCTATATTATTACGGCAACTATTTGAAGTACAACCGTGTGCAGTTACATAATTTCATACCTAGCCACATTAAACTTGACGTTTTAGTAATTGCTACAAGAAAATATCAATTTTATACTCTCAAAAACATAATGCTCAAAATTGCTTATCGCGTTGTCGCTCCAACGCATGGAAAAGAACTGCACGAGGCCCGATTGGGCAGTTCTTCACCGGCCCACTTTTCGAACGTTCATGCGTTATCTACGTTTGGTAGTAAATCAATGTGTGACATACATAAAGTGACAAGTGACAGTTCCCAATAATTTCACCGCCTGTCTTGACCTTCAAACCTGTTCCCAAGAATTTCACTGATTGACGGCAGATATAGGTAAGATAGGTTTACGCGCCAGAGAACTCTAATACTGAGTCCCCTTTTACTGAATAATGGGTTATAGTGAGGTTATTGAAAAATATTTCTTGGTGTGAAAATTTTTATAATACAAGGCAAACCGAAACAATGATGGTGCTTTTCGAAAGTAGACGAGTTCAAGACATTGCACCCACGATACAACAATTCCGGAAAACCAATGCGAATCGTTGTCACTGACTGACAGATGTCACTTCTCTCTTCGACATAATGACAGGTGGTGCTTTAGTGAAAAATCAGTAGAACTGAGAATTTTCATTTTTTTAAGAGTTTGAACATTGTTTCGTCAATAGAGTAGAGTATGAAAGTTACAATTATATAATAAGAATTTAATTTAATTATGTATGTAGATAACTTAAATGAAATATTGACAATAATGCCAAATTAAATAATTTGACATTTGTGAAATTATTTAGGTCATCAAATCAATGGCAACTCCGCCGCGTACAAAGGACCTTATAAGAAAGTTAAAATTTAACTAAAGAGAAATGACGAGATCGAAGGTAACTGACACAGCTCAAAGAATTGCTACCCTTAATTTGGCAGTGGACAGGGGCACATAGTTTAAAGAATTGACCTCTGTTGGGGTAAAAAATTCATTGCGTGGCGGCCGCGTACCGGGAGGCATAGCGTTAGTAGGCCCCTTACAAGGTTTTGTTTTACTAGATTTTCTCCTGTCGCGGGGTTATATAACATGCACATACGCCCAGACCGGAACAAATGTCTGTAGGCCATACAAAACATTTGTCCCGTACGGGAATCGAACCTGCGACCCGTTGCGCAGTAGGCGATCACTCGACCTCTGCGCTAACCGTGTAACTAAAGGTGGACCGACAATCTGGCGAAATTCGCAGGAAGTCGCTGAATGCGAGCATAATGACTTGGTAATATTTTATTATTTTATGTATCATTATAATGCATAACTTATATGGATAAACCCGTCTGTTAAATAATATAAACATTCCTAATTATAATGAAAATGTTGTATATTATTTTGCTTTAATATACGTTGTCTATTGATTCAGAATCGAACCTCATTCAATCGAATTTTTATATTGCTAAGTAATGACCTTATTTCGAAAATTTTAACTCATTGTTCTCATGCAAATTTTTTTGGTATTGTCATATGAGACAGTGTAAAACCGACACTGTCTCGCACAATGCCCATTACTAAGTAAATACATATTCTGAGAACAGAAATTAACACTGACTTTTTTTTATGGGATAGGAGGCAAGCGAGCAGACGTATTACCTGATGGTAAGTAATTACCGTCGCCCATGGACACCCGCAACCCCAGAGGAGTTACAAGTGCGTTGCCGACCTTTGAGGTGGGAATACGCTCTTTTTTTTTAAAGTTTGTGACTTCAAAAAATAAATCTAAAGTGACTTCAAAAAATAAATCTAAAGTGAATTTTATACTACATATTATGGGTTTCAGTTACAGAGTATGGAATTCTGATAGTATTTTTGATAATTCTATCCCTAAAGTTCGTGCCCCGTGGCTTATTCGTGAAGGACAAGTGACAATCGCCATAACTATTGACGGATCAGGGGGTCTAATTTCGGGCTGTTTCTTACCACGTAAATACTACGGGCCCGTCAATGGAACGAAATTGGAGTTTGACGTTTGCTGTTACGGATAGCTTACTTATGATCACTCGAACCCGGCACGAAAATTGGATTTTGACATACAGATTTTCGGGCGTTTAACCTAACTTCTCACGAGAACTCAAGTGCTACCGTAAGAGTTTCTGATTAACATTTTAATCCAGAGATTAGTGAGTTATTGTCAATTTTACATCAATTTGGGTTTTATTTGACTACTAAAGCTATCCCATCCGGACCAATAGTAAAACTTATGAATGAACTTAATTGGTCCAAAAGTGATGATGACAATCAATAAGTCAATAGGAAGGGGTTGCACAATAGTTCCAAAGAGGTTAAAATGGTGGGCATGCAACCTTTTCCGCCCTCAACATAAGAAGCAATTGTAAGATCATAAGGCAGTCGGAAATCGTCTCATATTCTAATACATAATAACAAACTTCATAGCAATCGTCCATAGGTATAAGCTACGTTGATGTGTATTTGTAAAATTGATAACTAGACATAAATAAATACCGTGGGTCATTTATAACTCTGACATCTTAAGTGAAAAATATCGCTCGATGTTTTTTTAATGAATAATATGCCGAGGCTCTTAGGCTTATAATTATTTTCGCCAATATTAAGTAGGACTTGTAGAGCAGGGAAGCCGTGGAGCTGTTAATTTTAATCATGACCAATATGATCATTTTCAAGACTCAAACTCAAAATTATCAACATAAACATTGACTGATAATTATTGACGTCAAACACAATTTCTAAAAATTCAATGAAATAAATAACATGATTTATAATATGTTTAACAAATTAATCTTTGGAGAAGAAGAAAGTTGACTCTACACCTTTCACTATGAAAAAATATTTTAATATAATGTTTCATTATTTGAAATGCGTGCGTAGAGAAAATAGGTAGATACACTTGATTTATGTCAATTCTTGGTCATGTTCTTACAATTTACATCTCTCCTTGACGCTACAGCTAACAAGAGCAGCAAATAAAAACATTATTACATGCTTACAATGCAACCCTTGTTAATTAAAAGTGTTACTTTTTAGGTATATACAACTACTTTCGATTCCACTCATTCTCTTGTGCCCTGCTCTAAGATGAATCACCGTTTCCATAACCAAAGCCTACGTGCGACCTAAACAAAGATAGGTAAATTTGGATTATGCTGAGTGGAACTGATTGTGTCCTCCTACTAGCAGACTTTGGTACACCTCCTCTGAAATATGCTTCATTAAACCCAACTTCAATAACGATTTCGTAATCATAAAAAGAATTTGAAATTATATCGTATTAGTGAAGATTTAAAATTCCGAGGCTTATGATAAAAAAAATTATATTTTTTTGTAAGGGTGAGTAAAATCGAATTTTACCTTTATCATTAAAATTATAAAGTTCAAATTCATACCTTTACTCCACATACACGCACGCCTCTTTCTCATAGAGGTAGATAGTAATAACTGCTGTCCACTTGCTACGTTCTGAACATACTCCTCGTAATTTTTGAACTTAGCTATAGAGAAACAAGGACCAGCGTGGTAGAAGATGTCCACTTCCCCCTTTTAGGGGAGGTATGGTGGGAGATTTGAAAAAAGATTTTGTATTTACAACAATATAGTATGACAAATCTATATATATAAAAGGAGAATTTCCCATCTATAGTCGCAAGCACAGTCGTAACTGCTAATGGTAGAAACGTGAAATTTGGACAGTTGTGTTAATTCAAAATGCGGACGCACACTAAGAAGCAATTTTAAAAAATGTTAGCCCTGAAGGGGTAAAACCAGGGGTTGCAAGTTTGCATAGATTTCTTTTAAATTAGCCACGATTTTGGTAAAACTTGAGATTCATGCTCTTAAAAACATTACATTGAACACGTGTTTCATGGTTTGCAAAATAAGGGTTGAAAGTTTTTATGGAAAATATTCAATTCTATGAATTTAATCTTCCAATTTCTATGAATTTAATTTTCCAGCTCCTAAATATAAATAGCAGTCTTCTATATAATAGGCTACAAAATTATTTTACGGGAAAATATAAAATTCCCACGGGAAAACAATAATAACGCGGGCGAAGCCGCGAGCGGAAAGCTAGTAGGATTGGAAAAGGAATAACGTAACTGGTGCACTGTGAAGTGTTCATTCAATATGTAAACTTTTTTATTTATTTTGGCATCAAACAGTCCTGTTCGGTGGTAATCAAGAAGAATGGGCGCATGAATCTTATCAGTTTTATTAGAAGTAACGACATTTGTAAAAAATGTGTCATTAACATACACAGCAACATAATAATATACACAACAATACGATTATTTACATAATAACGAATAATACATACAAATTAACACCAGGCATTGGTATCATTCAAATAATCGCTGACTTTATAATTACTTCACTCAAAATAGTTTCTTTACATGCGCTTTAAGCTTATGAAAAGCCAAATTAGTAACTTTATTGTACTTAGCTCTACATATCCCCATAGATAATCCTCTAGTTTAAAAATGTGTAAATGGAAATAAAAAAGTATTTTTTGTAGTGGTGAATTTGGAAATTGGTATTAAAAAATGTATTATTTTTGACATAAATCAAATTTTTATAAATGTACTGTCGACTACGAACTGACATAAATTAAGTGAATCCGTCTATTCTCATTATACACACACTTAAATAAATAATTAAATATTGTATTCAATTAATTTCTTGCCGCTCTACAACTCGGTATATAACGTAAAAGAGTATTCACTGAAAATAGTTTCTGATTTGCTTGCTGAAGATGAACTTTGAAACATTATCATTAAATGACCAAGTCCTCAAGCTGTCCCGTTATGAAAAACACAACAAATAATTTCAAAGCCTCTTAAAGTGTATCTGTGCTCTATAAATCATTTGTTGCGCAGGACGTTCGCTATAAAACAGCTTCTCAATAAATGCGCCATGACACCTGCGCGCGCATCAGTCAGCGACTTGCGTGCGGTCGTCCTTTGGACAAGCTTATACAACAATGCAATATTCATATTGTTTTAAGTTTTATGTAGTGTGTGGAACGCGTTATAAAATATGTGTTATTGTGTATTGTTTCGAATACTTCTTTCCCTCACGCCGGGGGAGCCTTTTTGTTAGTGTGTAAAAAAACGCGATGACAGTCCAGTTGTGCCCTCCCGACGCAAGACGTATACCTAACTGACCACGGTACTCGCGCACCTACCTAGAACTATTGATAATAGTGCAAGAAACCTAATAGAGGAATCCCAAAGTCTACGTGCATATCCTATGGTCGACCTAGGTAACGCCGAAATCAAGGAATAGCGGTAAAGTACCAGACTTGACTACATATATAACCTTACAATTCAGCCCAGCATATTATAAATTATTAATATTATATTGTTTGATATTTCCCTAACATGTATTTTATGGTATTATTACTGTAATAGTAATTAGGCCGCTATACTGAGCTATTTTCATGCCCACATTAATTTTCTTAAGCTAATAAAAATTAGCAACATAATATTAATTCCCTACAAAATCTTCTTCTTCTCTCAAAAGAAACTATAAGAAGAACATTATTTTAATATATATGATTAAAGTTGTATGGGTTAAAATTATGATATTGATTTGAAATATGAAAATAACCCGCAAACGTATAGTTTTCCGGGAACAGAGAGAGGCCCAGAGGGTGACTCAGTATTAATCGTCTGCTCGGGAACAGTAAGCGCCACATCAAGTTTTACATACATATAGATATAAACTTTAGATAGAAACTTTATTTGGTCTTCAGACACACACACACAACAATTTAGTATAAGCAAGCAAGCAAGCAAGTATACAAGGAAGTAAACAAAAAATACAAAAATATAAAATCAGTATCGCATACCTACCTGTTTTCACACCACTATTATGTATGTGTGCTGTAGCAGCACAAAAAGGCCATAGCTCATCGTCAATTTGCTCATAAAACATGAGCAAATCGCTGATTTTCAGCTACAGCCTCTCGGAATAGCGTATGTATACACGGTGAGGTTTTTTTCTTCGAGTCAGTATGGGGAAATTCTAAACTATAAGAGATAGAGAAAAACTCTCTTAGGAAGCGTGATCTTAATTTTAGATAAAATAAAAATGGTATTTAAAAAAAAAAAAATCTTAATAGATTTGGAGATATCGGATTTTTGAAAATATTTTTTTTTGTTATTTCTATTGTATATCACTATACAAACCAAAAATTGTATGGAGACCATAGGTCTAAAGTTGCTAGAAGTTGTTAAAATTGCTTGAAATTAACATTTTATTAAAGATACATTTTACTAATTGATATTGATGACTGAAACAAAACAAAACCAAAAATCTGCCACTTGCCTTAATCCCACGAAACTTATAAATTGTTCAAAATGTCCTTCACTTTCGCCTAAGCACAGTCGACTTCGGCGAAGAACACTCCGAGTTGCATTTCTCAATGAAATGTAAGGTATTGTGTTTAAGGTTTGACGGACTGAAATTTTTAAATCATCAACAGTGTCACAACACAACTAATAAATTGACTAAGTAAATTGTGCATTTAATAAATGACAGATAGTACACGAAAAAAATTTTAAAATTCGAATGCTTTTTATTTTCTTTTCTTTTCATTTGAAAATCGGCCAGTTAGTTTCTACTACTAAAGAAAACTATTAAAGTTTAACTAATAAAGAAAACTAAAACGTTAATTTCAACAACTTCTAGCGACCTATGGTCGCCATACAATTTTTGGCTTGTATAGTGATATACAATAGAAATAACAAAATTTTTTTTTTTTTAAATCCGATATCTCCTAATCTATTAAGATTTAAAAAAAAATAAATACCATTTTTATTTTATCTAAAATTAAGATCACGATTCCTAAAAGAGTTTTTCTCCATCTCTTATAGTTTAGAAATTCCCCATACTGACCCGAAAAAAAAACTTACCGTGTATATATATATACGAGTATATACGCTATTACGAGCGACATAAGAGTGGTACAAAGGTCATACAGTATAGCTTGAGGCGCCAGTTACTGTACCTCTATCTATTTCTGCAGCCATGCAGCAGTGTTTGCATTGCTGTTATGATTTGAAGCGTATGACAGGCAGTGACATTACTGAGTACTGTGACTAGACTTCTTATGTCACAAGTTAGCAAAGTAAATTAGAGTCCTTGTAGGGGTAGTAGGTTTGCAAAACTTACAAGGACCACACGTACTATAGCCGACTGTATCCACTTACCATCGGGTGGGCAACCTGATGTTTGCCAACTTAGTTTTGTAAAAAAACAGTATTTTTGAAGACATTCGTAAACTATATAATAATAATTCCTCGACTTCTCTTCTTATAGCCTAAAAGCTGTTCATTCAGTCACATTTTAATGCATACTACCGACTTCCATACTTTTATTTTGTTTTGATATGTATCTAATATATAAAATCTCGTGTCGCAGGGTTTGTTATCGAAATCCTCCGAAACGGCTCGAGCGATCTTTGTGAAATGTTTGTGTATATTGGGTAGATCTGGGAACAGGTCGTAGGCATTGACATATAATTTACATATGTCAATGGTCGTAGGCTATTTTTTATCCCCTAAGGCATTGATTTACAACCAAACGTAGATAGAGCACTTCATACAAAAACGCGCCTGAAATCTGTCACCTAATCGACTATACATTTGTACGCTGTTAAATAGGTAGTTGTATATGCACACCCGAATTTAAATTACCATTAAGAAAGTACCGTATTTATCGAATTCAACCTTATTCTTTATTATTACGGCAACTATTTGAAGTACAACCGTGTGCAGTTACATCATTTCATACCTAGCCACATTAAACTTGACGTTTTAGTAATTGCTACAAGAAAATATCAACTTTTTATTCTCAAACATAATGCTCAAAATTGCTTATCGCGTTGTCGCTGCAACGCATGGAAAAGAATTGCACGAGGCCCGATTGGGCAGTTCGTCACCGGCCCACTTTTCGAACGTTCATGCGTTATCTATGTTTGGTAGTAAATCAATGCCCTAAGGTGATAATGGTGGCCCTCTCTAGAACTTTTTGACAATTATGGCGAAAAGTAGTTCGTGGACACATTTCTTAATAATGTTTGATGAAATATGTGGCATAAAGCCGTCCACAAGTGTAAAGGTGAGACGCGTTTAGCGACGACAAATGCGCACAGTCGGCAACTGCGCGCGCGCAATGCATCAACGAGCAAAATAAATTCCACCCTTACGCGAACATGCACTCTCTGACATATCGGCGGCTCACGCTAACTAATGATATTGTTACTGATACTGCGCCCCGCACGCCTTTGTTATCAAGGCCTTAGGATTCAAAATGATTTGACGTTTTAACTATCATGCGTGTGGTCGACAAGATAAAGCGCTAAATCCACTTAGCAAATACATAATGTAATGAATACATACGTATAGTGTTGCTCATTTTCTAGGACTGTGATAAAGGGACCTAATTATTTGTTTTATTAGTGTTTCAGTAATGTGGTCTCAAGTTACTATGTCTTCTGGGTACTTTTATGTTAACTGATACCTTTATAGCCGGTTGCATCTATATCTTATCCTTTATTGTTCTCTTTATCCTTTACACATCCAACGTGACATATAGGGAGGAAATCTTACGTATCCTACGTATTAAGTTTATTTATCCGTAACTCATTATGACACTGTCAAACGTGAAACTTGGCACAACCAGCCGTTACAATACAAATGATTAAGAGAACTGTGAAGTGCCGATTCATAGCTCGAATAGGCATGTTCAAAAATGCAATTTGTTGCACACCTCTTAGACGCTTAGATGCATTATGTCGACTTCGCAAAATGTCAACTGGTTGCAAAATGTCCCTTTCGCACAATGTTCATTTCTCATAGAGTACAGTTGAAAGTTCGATACAAGTGCGTACAATTCTTATTGAAATATTGTTTTGGGCGATAAAGTTTTAACCCCTCTTAACCTTTACGAAATGAGACAATTTTGGTCTCGTTAGATTCAATACACCGTAATCTATGTTTGTACGTTGCTTTTTTTGTAATTCAGTTTAATTTAGTCAGAAAAAGATAAAAATGCTCGAGGTAGTTTTTGAGTCTAAAATATAGATATTTAGATGCTAATAATTGAAATTCAAGCAATATTTCTTCAAAATCAAAACATACGAAGCTAGATCTTCATTATTTCTACAATATTTCTAAACATTATGAAAATTGGACTATGTTTAGAGGGGGAAAAACGTTATCGCTTTTTGTATGAAAATTTACAGCTTCACAATCCTCCTAACAGATATGAATAAGTATGGGAATATGCTAGCCTCAATACCACAATGACACAAGATATAATTTTTGTCACAAATTTTAACGATTTAAACACGCGGGCAACAACTAATTGGTATTACAAGCCTTCTCGAGAAAAACAGGCAAGAATCTCGAAAGGTCTAATTTTTGTCACCTCCCAAACAGGCAGACAAGACTCACTCTTGCCACATTATAAAATTCATATAATGTTTGTTGGTGTTTCCACCACGACCCTAAAAATAGCAATGGAAAAATTATATTATTATATGTGACATCCTTCAACTCTTTATTTAAATTCTACAATGAAGTGTAATATTCACACTAAAACGATAACTATACATTAATACATTAACTTCTACTTAAATCAACTTTAACTCAATACCCACAAATTAAGTTGTAATGACGTAATAACCGCTGTTTGAATTCAGCGGACATTAAGTACTGCTGTATAATCACTCGTATTGGCTGCATAATTCAGCTTCCATAATTATTGTGTTGTGATACGAGAATATTATGAAATAGGGATTACGAGCTCGCTTAAAATCGCTTTATGAATATTCTCGTAGTTTATTTCAATATATTAAAACTGGCAGATGTGTCATAAACGGATTAAGCGATATTGTCGGGCAAAGATAACACATTTCCATAAATAAAAGAAGAAGAAGACATTTTACATGAAATAAAAAATACAATATCAGGAACAAATTAAAAATTATTTATTTAACTAATAACAGCTAAATAGAAAAAGATATGGAATAAGTCAGTAGATATATTAATATTTTACTACAAACATACAATAGAAATAATAAAATAAAAAGCTTCAAACTCGTGTGTATAAAAGCGTTCATATCTTAGCATCGTGTTATATGAGCGATCTAACAGACAACCTTAGTGAATGGATATTTATTAGGATAATTATAGTGTACCGTCATTAAACTCAAACTTGAACTTAAAAATCTTTATTTAATATAGACCTTTACGGGCACTTATTGACGTCAAACAAAAATCTAATAATAAACCAAAAATCTAATAAAGTAATTATTTTATTGAACCCCAACCATAATTAAGTGTTATGCAAATACAAGTAAAATGATAAAAAAAGTTGACTCTACATTTGTTCGGAAATTGGGATAGCCTTCTCGAGAACAGGTGAGAAACTCGGAAGGACTAGTTTTTTTTTAAGAAAAAGATATTGTTATATACACGTATTATTAGTAAAGAGGAATACGAACATGACTAAGATATATGGTGGACCTGAAAAGAGATATACCCGCGTAATATCCTAAAAAAATAGAAACTCGCGTATATTCACCGGAGGGAGAATCTGTACCAGGGTCGTGTGCATGGGTACCTCCGTCTTACCTATTTCTGCCGCAAAGCAGCAGTGCTTGCATTGCTGTGTTCCGGTTTGAAAGGTACTTACCTTCGGGTGGGCAGTTTGCTTGTTTGCCAACTTTGGGCCGGCAAGGGGCGGGCAGGTAGGAGAGTGGATGTCGTCCCTATTCTATCTGTCAACTCATTTGGGCCTCTTTCACCGCTTAATATCAGGCGGGAGGAGGTCATTTGCCGGGTCATCCATAAAAAAAAACAAAAAAAATTGTAGCAATAAAAAATATACAGGATGGATCAAACCCCTGGCGGGCAAGTGTCGTAAGTATTGAAGATAGCGAATTTTGCGCAAAGGAATCAAACTTTCTAGAAATAAAAATATCTGCGTTCGAAGATCTTTTAAAATATTCCCGGAGAACAGTCTTCGAAGATAGCAGAGAGGGTTAGTACTTTATTCATACAACGAATATAATAATCCCATTTGATCTGCGCAACCCGAGCGTTAATGACAAAATTACGTGTCGATTTCATAAAAAAATGCCTTACGCGAGGCGTTTTAATTTTTTGCGTGAAACCGCGGAACACGTCACGTCACGTTACATATTTTTATTGGTTTCGTTATTGGTTCCATGAAACTTCATCCGAAGTAATAATTATTGAAAAATATGCTTGATCTCGAGAGCAGGGCTGACGGCAAGTTTCGCCCTCGCATCATACAAATAAGGCTCGCGAACGGAGAAACTTCGGCTCCAGTTGTATTGCGGCACGGTCGCCCCTCCCCCTCTCATAAATTAGTGTATTTAATTATTAATTTCTTTAAGTACGAGATAAGATATATTTGAACAAGTTGAAAGACTGCCCAAGTCATATGTAACACTAATGTTTTTATTTCTTTTATAGTTGCCATAGATTATGAAGAGCGATAGATGCGCGCTTATCTAATGCTATTTTTTAATCTCTTCGATCTTAATAAATAAAATCTGATTAGTTTTGAAATGTATTTGCAATGTAGCCGGCAACCAATAAAAGGTGTTCATTAATTTCTATTCAATCAGATTTTCCTGAAAGTGGAAATATCAATATGGGATTGCTTTTATTCAAATTTAATCTTGGAAATAAATACAATTGAAATATGTTTAGTTAGTAAAGATAAGAAATTTATTTTAACCTCTTAATATAATGATATTTTTTTATATTATGACACAATTGAAGTAAATATATTTTTAAATTCATAAAATCATTAAAATCAACAACTACCAATAGCATCATACTAATATGCGAATGTTTGTCAGGATGTATGTATATTGTTTAAATTCTCAGCGAAAAATTGAAATTAAACTCCTGCGTTGGGTTTTTCAAATGAGTCAGATCGCCAATTATTCTTTTATGTCCAGAAATAACGTGTTACAAAATAGTTCACTGTTGCGTATGTGTAGAAAGTATATTACAATCTTGAATACAAGCTTAATATACCACCAGAATATCCTTCTTGAAAATATTAGATTGGCGGAAAGCTTGTTTCTCTGTAATGACACTGACTAAGTAACACTTATTTTGCTATAAATAACCTAAATATTTCAATTGAAAGTTGTTGCTGAAATGCAAATTTATTAATACGTTGGATGTGAAGCTTTCTATGATGTATTTTGTTACCATGCCAAAGATAAATAAATACAAATAATGTAGTGAACCCACAGTGCGACGAAGAACATTGTATGGATAGCGAATCTGAGACCATAATTAAACAAAGTTTGGAATTCTCCAAGCTCGACCAACTCTCAATAACATAGCGCCTTCTGTATACTGCCTTAGTCTATATCACCGGACGCATTCGAATGCGGGCGTCTCCGCGATCTCAGCCGCGATAACAATCGAATAAACATTATAAATTATATTTATTACGCTATATTCGGCGAGCGATATTTGTTTAATTCTATCGGCCCGGGGCCGCAGGTACGGGCCCGATTACTATCGATGTTAATCGATTTAGACTCATGTTAATCGATTTAGCTTAGTGACATGGCATGGGGGCTAGTTTTGCGTGGGGAGTTTTAGAATAACAATCTGATATTTTAATCGTTTTGATTAATCAATACCCAATAATCGAAATTAAAGTTTTTGAAAGCTAACTATAACTATATTATTTATCGTAAGAAGTAACTAATACATATTTTATACAATATCGAATTAATAATATATGTATAATTACACACATAATCTACAGTATCTTTCGATTAATAATGTAATAACAACTTTAGCTAGTAAAAAAACATACTTATAGATAATAATTTTCTATTATTTTTATTAAAAACTAGCTGACCCGACTGCATTCCTACTGCCATATTATTAATGACATTATGACGTTTGGTTTGTTCTTGTTCTGAGGGTCTGACTGAAGAATTAATAAATCCATGGTTTGAAGTCAGTTTCAACTACTGGTTGAACAACTGAACGTCGATCTGTCGAATGTCAATATATTGAAGATCTCTCACAGTCTTCTGTCCCATTCGCTTACTCATTTTAGAGATATTACTCAGATATTATGAGATTTAATAATATTTTTTGCTTAAATTTTCTTTTATTGAAACTTTGTCCTGAAAACAAAGAACACAAAAAAAAATTTGAATTTTTTTTATTTCTATGGATTTAATAATTAATTATTCTAGGTGTATAGCTTGATAATAAAAGATTTAAAAAAAAAATTCGAAAATGAAATGATAAAAAGTTTTTCGGAATCGTCCAATTTTTAACTGACTTCATAAAAGGAGGAGGTTCTATGTTCGTCTCTACATATATATTTTTTAATGTGTGTTCACCGAACGCTTCGCTATTTCTGGGCCAATTTTTAAAATTCATTTTGCAATCGATAGAGTGGACCCATTATCAGCAAGTCATGACCTGATGATAGGATCCCGGGAAAATCGTGGGAATCCCTTAAAATTCCGTAGCTCGCGTACATCCAATGTGTTTGATGTTTTTCCTGAAGATTTTCAGGTATTTGCATCTGGTAGTCATCATATCATGTTATTGAGTTGATGGTGCAAGGTTCAAGTGATTCAGGTAAGCTGATAGGGGAAAGAAAGGGTATGATTCCTTAATAATTTGGTTGTAGGGAGTTTGGGACTAATTCTTTCATTCATTTATTCATTTCAATACTTTTTAGAGCGTAAGACGTTTTATTTTAAGTTATTCTAGTGTTTGCCTTGAGTCAAATTAATACGAGTTTATTTAATTTAATAAAAAGATTGAAATAAAAATATTTTACTATAGGTAAATAAAAACCGACTTCCAAAACACCAAAAGGTCACAACAACATCATTCATTCTTATATGTTTTCATTCTGTTTTCATTCCCTGGACGATAAGATTCAATATATATATATATATAATAGCTGTTATTCACCACAAAGCTCTAGCATATAGTTTTTTGATGAAATATATATTGAAATAACTTACTCATCCTCAAATCTTTGCGGCCTTCTTTTAGATGCTACGAAGCATAGTTCAGACTTGTCTGAAATTAAACGTACATTTGATTACTACTTGAAGACTGAACGATGGTATATCCAATAACACACAGCGACGCATCAACCATTAAAAACCAGCCCAAGGTGCGCTAATTACCACCGATTATTTGCACAGATAAAACCATAGACGCCCATCGACAATGGGACAAAGTGACTCGAATCAGTCGAGTATTGGATTTAGTCGCAGCCAACAAAAGCGGCACTCACTCCATAAGCGGTAGCGGTTTGTGCAAACAGATTTTTATTTACAAAGCATTAAGTAGTACGGTAGCCCTTATTTACTTTCGTCGACTAAACGACTCATGCTTCGACGATTACGCTGCAATGGACTGTAGATCTTAAAGTCGATGAGTAAAGCTGAATTCTCTTTGGGTGTTTCGTTTGTAATCTATACCGTCTCGAGATGTCACGTAGACGATAAAATATAGGTGATCTTTTGTTTCTCGACGAACGTTTTAGTTGAGATGTAAAAGCGTAAATTCATAAAATGACAAATAGCTATTCCAATATTGAACATTCGGATATGGAAATGGAAAGAAAACTGATGTCATAATCCTGTCTTTTATTTGCGATTCATTTAAATGAAATAAAACTTCATTAATTTGCCCGCGATTATTGGGTTTTATAGTATATTACGATATAAGTGCGTTATGGTGATTATAACTAAAAGGCGGAATTTCAGCCCCAGCCGGAGACAAGGGCGTAATAGAGCCGAATGTGTATAACCTATATACGCAGGTATATCGTACGACGTTTTACACTACAATAGTGAGGAAAAATACCTAATAACTTTAAACAGAGAAATATATACATTTGCACGATGCACAATTCGGCTTTAGGTCAGGATTTATCGACTGAGAGTGCTATCCTCTGTCTCAAGCAGACTGTCAACTACTATACAGCCAGAAACACGCCTGTGTATGCATGTTTCTTGGATCTCTCTAGGGTGTTCAATCTTGTAAATTACGATATATTATGGCTTAACTCCCTATTGAGATGATTGAACTGCTGAGATACTGGTATAAAAACCAGCAGAATAATGTACGATGGGCAGGTATTCAGTCACAGGTGTATGGGTTGCAGTGCGGAGTGAGGCAGGGAGGGTTGAGCTCGCCACGTCTCTTCAACCTATACATCAATGGTTTGATTGAGGAGCTGAGTGCTACAAGTATCGGTTGCTCCATAGATGGTGTTTGTATGAACAATTTCAGCTACGTGGACGACATGGTGTTGCTCAGTCCCTCAATCGGCGCCCTGTGACGCCTAATCAAGATATGTGAGGACTATGCGGTGGCCCACGGGCTCAGATATAGCGCCAAAAAAGGGAGTTTATAATTTTTAAGTCAGGGAGAAAATAATATGCGTCTCCTGCGATCACTCTGTGCGGCAGTCCTCTTAAACAGGTAAGGCAGTTTAAATATCTGGGCCACTGGGTCACCGATGACCTGTCCGATGACATGGACATTGAGAGGGAGCGGAGGGCGCTGTCTGTCCGCTATAACATGCTCGCTCGTAGATTTGCAAGGTGTACGGTGGATGTCAAAGTGACGCTATTCAAGTCTTATTGCCAGTCGCTGTACACCTGTAGTTTGTGGGTGAGATACACACGGCGGGCATACAGCGCGCTCCGTGTACAGTACAACAACGCGTTCAGGGCGATGTTGGGTCTGCCACGGTGGGTTAGTGCGTCTGCTATGTTTGCAGAGGCGGGTGTACCAGATTTTTACGCAGTGATGCGCTCGCGTTGCAAGTCATTATTAACCAGGGTGCGTGGCAGCCCCAATCTCCTCCTGGCCACGTTAGTTAAAAGGTGGGATTCCCCCATGCTGCAGGTATGGATGGGATATCATTCTCTCGCTAACAACGAGAGGCTGACATCCTAATCTTTGATTTATATATTTTTCTTTAAAATTATGTAACTTACTAACATTACTTAAAAGATTTATTGTAATTACTAACCAATGGAACATGTTTTCTGAAAAATAAAATTATATTTATTTTTCAAAAATATTTTTTTTTGATGAAATAACAATAATGATAATAATTTGTAGACAAAACTATATAATGGTATGAAAACATTTATTTATTATATTGTAAGTAATAGTGTTCATTTATTAACAAAAATGTTTACCTACAACTTTTAAGGCAACTCTTTGCTGGTTTAAAAAATAACACTATAACGCAAAGAGTGTGGTTAATAAATTATTACAATACTATTTGCATTATAGCACATGCGTGTTCTATGAGCTGCTTTATGTATCTAAAACCTGTGCAATTAGATCTACTTTACGAACAAGCGTGTTGAAAAACATTTCAATAATTTGCCCGTTGTCTCAAACATTTCAGCATTTGTGGTCACGGGATGACAAAAGTGATGGGTGTCGTAGAGTCGAGATATTATTCTACTACCACCTTCTCATAAGTCTCATAACTAGTGATCCGTACCATGGAGGAAGATCCCCGAGCCGCTCCCATCCGCCGCAGACGGATTGGCAGGCGAAGGTGGGCATTCGCACAAGCAATGCCCGTCTAGTGACCTTGCCGTGGAGGCCTGCGTACACGGTTGGCCCCGTGCACGCCGCCGTAAGGCCCTCCGTCTGGGGATTGCCCTGGTGTTCTCGGGCAATCCCCCCTTGGCGATAGCCCGACCAATTGGTTGGGCTGGCCCGGGCACGTGGGAAGTGGATTCGCAGTGTGAACCTTACCTAGCGCGCCCATAAGGGCAGGGAGAATACCGGGGTGTTTTAGTGGGTAGGCCTGGCACTCTGCTGGGAGAGCCCCACACAAGCTCTCCGTCTACGGTCACGCATTTCCCCTGGAAAAAAGTGGTCCGTACCACTACTTAATCGGAGCTCACAATATATATGGTTTTGGCATATCAACACTGGTGTCAGTTCGATTTGCATTATATTTAACCATATTTTAGGCTTAATGCTAAACAGAAATGAAAACGCTTTTGAACTTTTCACTTTACATTATACAAAATTGATTACTCGGCACACTTTAATTCATTGTTTAAACAAACTCAACTACTCATCAACTTTTTAATGTGGTACGAAATTATAACGTATAGTAACTAAAATATATTTTTTATCATATAGGCCCAAAAAAAATTGATTCGAATACACTGTGCCGCTAAGAAAATGAGTCTCTAATATATTTTAAGCCCTTTCTATTTATGGTATTAAGCAAAAAAAATAAGGCAAGAAATATAATTATATTAAATTATCAAATAAGATTTTTTAACTTATTGATTTCAAATTCAAATTCAATATAGTTTATTCAAATTGGATCATTACACAATCACTTTATCACGTCAAAGAAACTACGCCAATGGTTCACAAATTCATATACTCGTTAAATTAGCTCCAGCATTTTGAAAAGTAAGAGAAATAAACACTTTATGTAATCGACCCGTATTCTTTCGGTTTTAGACATCGAGAACACAAATTTGGTTTTTTTTTTCTTATATGAGTACGGCCTGATGCTAAGCTGAAAACCCAAAAATGTCAATCGACCCACAGCTGAAATTGAGGAAAATACTAAAGCCTTCCTCGATAAATGGACTATCCAGCACAAAAATAATTTTTCAATTCGGACCAGTAATTTCAGAGATTAACGCGTTCAACAATAAAAAACTTTTCAGCTTTAAAATATTAAGTATAGATTCTCAAATTGTTTTCCTCCGTACTAGTACGTAAATATATAAGCACTTGACAACACCCACGTGTTGGGTATCGAAACTCTCCCAAGATCTAATTGTAGTTAAAACTAACCTATCTACACTTTACTAATATCATTGTACGTGACGTGAAAATCCGTCTAGAGTACAGCTCGGAAATATACAAGCAAATAATCTCGAGCACTGATTCCCACAGCGAGAGCGGGCGACAGAGTCCACAAAGAAATTTGTCACTGGCCGCAAATATTTGGTGGCCTCGCCCGCTATTTGTGCCGGGTAAAAGCCGTGACTCCCCGCTGCACGCTCCGCTTACCACAGAGGCGTGAGGTACTCGTGTTCTCAATTTTAAAGAATACCTACTGAGAATGCGAAAGGGTTGACGACCGAGGGCTTTAATTTTGAATCATGTTCCGTCGAGCTCGCCGAGTGTCGTTTGAGCTAGTTTTTGACGAAGAGCAAAAATAAAATTGATTTTTGTCTAGATAATCTATTGATTTTCATTGAAAATTAAACAAAAATTTATTGAAATCGAGCCCGATTCGAAAACGGCAGGCTAAGAGAATTTCTATAAATGAATTCGCAATGGAAAAGCACGAAATATTTGTCAACAAAAAAAACCTATCGCAATTTTTGAAACGTACGGTAGAGTCGATTTGGTCAATTTAATCCATGTTTTATTCATATTATGAGTCATTCAAACTAAATCAGATAATACTTACGTGTCCACTTAACTTCAAATAACTTAAATGTTTGTTTACTTTTGTTGAAAATTTTATACTAGTACAAAAATGTTTGCTTTTCTTCGCCAACTTTTATAGTCGTATATACTCGTAGATAAAAGTTCTTCTTAACATCAAAGCTTAAAAACGCACTCTGAACCGATATTTGCTAGCTCGGTCAAAGCTATGTCCGACACAATGGACACTGCAGTGTTTTTGCCACCATTTCACAGTCTAAACTCTTCGTCTTTGAAACTTCTCGCGCGAAGTGTAGCTAAAGGCAAAACGTCAAAGATTATAAAGTAGGAAGAGAGATGTACAGATGGTCTATTTTACTTGTGAGTACTTGTGAGTGCCTCCATTTCCTTAACTATTTGTTAAGGTTAATCGTCTATCAAAAAGTAAGGTGCAAGCTGGACATGCGCATAGAGGGTTCCGTACAAACTTATCTAAGTGTACAAGTTCCCAACTGTGTACATAATTTACAGTTTTCAGTTTTTTTTCTGACCTTGTTTCTTGTCAAATTTCATGACAATTCATTTCAGTCAACGAGAAGTAGGTGCCCTATGGGTTTTGATTTCCTTCTGAAATCGTAAAGGACATTGCTCTGCGTTCATACTTTGTTCGCCCCAATACCAACAGCAGTGAAAAAATGCTTTTCGTATAATTAGACATCAGTCAATACTGTACGCCCACATTAATTACTATGGACGGACAAGCTGCGAATTCGATTTTTTCACAGCTGAAAGAGCCCGTAGACCCGAGTATTCGACATTAATTTCAGTATCATCTCTACGAGCTCCCGAGAAAAGGGGTATTGTCAGACAGACGGACAGATGGTCAATAAAGTGATCAAATAAGGGTTCCGTTTTTCTTTTTGGGGAACGGAACCCTAAAATTAGCTCTGAGTGTAAGGTCTGTTGAAATCGTCCACTGAAAAGTTACATCCGTTGGTGAGCAAAGTAACAGTACATTCGCAAACAGGTGGATCCCGTTAGGTATTTATCGGAAGCTCTTCACCCCACACATTGAATCAGCTGCAAATTCACTAATATTATACATGTGAAAATGTGAAAGTAGCTTTGAGTGTCTGCGTGTCTGTCTGTTACGCTTTCACTTCGAAACCGCTAAAGCTCATTCATATAATAAAAAGAGAGTGTAAGACATAAAAATAACAAAACTTGGTTAAATAGTCTTACGTTTATTTATTGACAACTAATATAACAAGAATGACATACTCAAAAACCTTTCTTCTTAAAAACCAAATCAAAAGCAAAAATGATATCAAAACATAAACAATGTAAAAAGTATTTATCTTATGTCTGAGGTCAGACCTGTCGCGAACAGAGCTGCCCCCCAGTGACCTTACGATTTTAGGGTAGCGTACAGGTACTGGTCAAAGACACTAGAAGCCGGGTTGCCCGCTTAAACAACCCTGCTTCTGTAGCCACGTCTACGACACGCACTACGCCATCACGCCCTGGGTAAAGCTTCGTGATACGACCACAAGACCAAGAACCACGTGGCAAGGTTCCATCTATAATAAGAACTAAATCGCCGACCTTGAAGTGTCTGATCTCACCAGGTTTCCGCGGAATTAGCGTCGGTAGGTACTCTTTTGTCCACCTCTGCCAAAAGTGGTCAGCGAGGCGGAGACCCTTCTTGTACGTGAGTCGACCAGACAATTCAGAGTCGGTAACCGCGGATAGCGGCAAGTCATTAAAGGCACCACCAAGAATGAAGTGAAATGGTGTGAGGGCCTCCGGCTCTCCAGTCTGACACCACAAAATGTAACACACAAAAATAACAAAACTTGGTTAAATAGTCTTACGTTTTTATTGACAACTAATATAACAAGAATGACATACTCAAAAACCTTTCTTCTTAAAAACCAAATCAAAAACAAAAATGATATCAAAACATAAACAATATAAAAAGTATTTATCTTATGTCTGAGGTCAGACCTGTCGCGAACAGAAAGAAAAAAACGGTTTTCGAATAACTATAAAAACAACCAAGATAAAAGGTGTTAAAGATTTTTCTCCATCTCTTTCTAGCAAAACGACAATTCACATGGTGTTTATATGGCCGTACTCAACAATAACGTCACGATTGATGTCGGATCTCTCTGTCTAATCCCTTCAAAATTAACAGCTTAAAATACTTGTATCTCATGTATTTCTAAGCCGATTTTAATTCTAATTTCACATGATTGCATCTTTTTCTACGGTATTTTCATATTTTATAACGAGACGTGAAAATTAGAATTCAGTCATCATCCCAATTATAACTTTATAGCTACGTAGAATACGTAGACGAAATCGCGTACAACAGCTAAGCTAGTTTATCACAAGTGTATCTGCGAGAGAGCATCACTCAATTTAATACGATTGTTCGAGGTAGAACTCTAGGATGTAAGTTCGAGCAGTCGTGTCTATGACTAAATTAATCTAGACAATGCGCCGGCGCATACCGGTCGCGCGTTGCGTTGTAAAACGTTATTTCACATAGCCGTAGTATTGCAGAGGTCGTAAACTGACGGACGGACACGCTTCTTCTATATTGTATTCGTATGTGTCACAGTATTTCAGCCGGTCGCGATATTTGTAAGTGTAAATCATTTTGCACACGTAATTACGTAATTATTACGTATATGTCTGTTACGATCTGCCAAAGTTCATGATTCTAGTGCCTTATAACAAGCGTATTTCCAGGTGGAAATCTATTTTTAATTCTTACATATGCCATAATATATATAACAAATATTACACTAGAGTCTATCTAGTAATCTATTCTAGTTTTGATCTAGTATTTTCGTGGTCTAATAGTTAAGACCATACTGTTTTGATCTACAGGTCCGGAGTTCGATTTCCTATGTGGGCAGAAGTTCTGCTTGGTTTATTTAATAATAAAAGGTTTTTATTAACATACAGAAATAGGATACATTTTCTTTCTACAATCAATTTTTGTACATAATGTGAAAGAGTATGATCAATCATAAGTACCAGAGGTTCCCAAACTAGGCCACGCCTGTCTCTTGGGAAACCAAATAACTATTACTATTCGGAATTTTATGAGGATGGTAGACTGCGATTATGTGTGTGTGTGTGTGTGTGTATAAATGTGTGTATGAGTGCGTGTTTCAGTTGAAGAGTGCAAGTGTGTGCATTATGTGTTTTCTGCTGCCGCATTATTGAGTTAAGTATTACAGTTTAATGCAAACAGCTTAATGCAAAAGAGACTCTGTGAGATTGTAGTCGTACGTTGACAGCAAGTCAACTACCTTCTCCCTGATCCCCCTCAAGGAGCAATCTCTAAGGTCGCAGTGAGATGCTACCTCGTTGAAAATGGCTCGGTGATAGTATCTTGCAAATCTTTTTGCAAAAGAAGTATTCACAGTGGGCATAGGGAGTTTGAACACACGTTTGTTACCCAGCTTCTTCATGGTGTCGGAATCAACGGACTTGTACGCAGATAAACAGGCCTGCACAATACTCACTCATATATAGTTGTCGCACACGAAGTACTTTTATATCACT
Organism: Schoenobius gigantellus; assembly: GCA_963935595.1. Lineage (NCBI taxonomy): Eukaryota > Metazoa > Arthropoda > Insecta > Lepidoptera > Crambidae > Schoenobius > Schoenobius gigantellus. The sequence continues at coordinate 2,550,792 of OZ012555.1, read as the reverse complement.
ATATAGACTATTTGTCGGATATCTTATAGGCTTTTTCAACATTATCTTGAGAAGTGCTCGTTGGGCTCTTTCCAAGTCAATCATGAACGTCTTTGCCGCTCCTCCCCAGATCCCAATGCAGAACGAGATGATCGACTGACCGATCGCATAATAAACAGTTTTTATCGTGGCTAGGTTGGTACATTTTCTAAGTTAATTATAAGTTACGCATTAAACTTACGTTAATTATAAGTTACGTATTAAATAATTCTAAGTTACGCATTACTCCCACAAGCCTCCGAACCCTAGCCGCCACGTCAGTGATGTGATGTTTAAAAGTTAGTCTCTCGTCAAGAGTCAGGCCTAAGTATTTAATTTGCGTAGTTCGGTCTATCGAGCTGCACGCGCAGTTTGGGGGAAGAGGAATTGCTGAACATGTGTGCATCCGGATTCCCAGATCATGCTGAGGGGCAGACGATGCAGTTTTATGGAAGCAAATATATTTAGTTTTATCAATATTTAAGGTGAGCAGATTCCGTTCCAGCCAGCCGGCGACCACTCGCATGCCATCCTCCGCTACCACCCTGACGTCCTTCCAATCGCGGCTCCAGAAAGTTACTGCCGTGTCGTCAGCGTAACACGTTATCTTGGATGAAGGAATTTTAAGCCTGTGTAAGTCATTCATATAAATTATGTTTGGTTGGGGGTAGGGCATTAGACCTGGCTAGCTACCACCATCTTAACTAAGATTGCCGCCCTAATAACAATATTAATAACGTTTTTGTGTTCCGATAATTAGAGGAAAGATAGCCAGTTCCTAATTGTTGAAGATTCTAGGTCAAACTTATACTCGTACTTCCAACTTTGCCCTTCTTATCACTTACCATTAGTTTGGGCGAACAGCTTTCCCTGTTGTACGTAAAAAAAATCCACCTCTACACCTATAATATATAGAATCCAGCTTTATATAGTATAGATATAGTGCCTGAGATGAGATTTTATTTTATTGGGATAAAAATGGTTACAATATAAAGTTCTATAGTAAGTTTATCATTTACACATACTAATGTTGAAACCAACAGCTTTATCAATATATTAGCATGTAGATTAACAATTGGAACTTATAAATAGTGTCTTAGATCTAAAATATGAACTATGTTAAGGATTCTATATAATACTATGTAGTTGTGCCCGCGAACTACGTTTCGCCACAACAATTGTTCAAAAAAGAATCCTGGAGAAGTCCACCCTTGTCACCCAGGGGTAAAAAATAGCCTATGACCTATTCTCAGACCCACCAAATATACACAAAAAACTTCACAAAAAATCGGTCAAGCCATTTCGGAGGAGTCCAACACAAACAAACAAACACTGCGACACAAGATTCCTATACATTAGATTATAGAAAAACAACACATATCCTATATCTTTGACAATAAGGTACACCTAAATTTATGGTTAGTGTAAGATAATTTAGAATACAGTAATGTCATTATAAAATAAATACCTATAGCCTATAGCTTAACCAAAATTCAACCAGATAGTATCCAAAACCAATAAATCCAAAAGAGCACAACAGTTATTCAATTTAACATATGTGCACAGAAACAATGGGTTTGTAAACATAGTTGACGAAGCCGACAGTAGGTATACTAAGTATTAGGTAACGTGAATAATTTTATAAATTCAAAATTTCTCAAAAGCGTATATTTTTCAAAACAAATGCATGTGAAATGAATGTCCTGAAATTCATAAAAATTATATAATTCTTCAAACGTACGCTCTATGTCGGAGTCTACTCAAAATCAACAATCATATTTTGAGGTTGCCATATCAATATAACACTTTGTTTGGCGGGAAGGAAATTGATCTTTTGAAAACATTCACACTCCTCCTTAAGTCTTTCGGTTGTCTGTCAGGACAACTAAAGGACAGCGCCCAGCTGAATATTAAGTATTAAGATTTTCATGTAGGTATATGTCTCAGTATATGTCTTGTTGGTTGTCCTAAATAAATAAATCAAATCAAATTATCTTTAATCCAAATATGACTCGGAATAAAGTCCATTAGAATTGTCGTAACTGTTGCACCTGTTACGACTTCCATTACAGAGTAGCCAACCGCGGAAGATATAATAGTGGACAAATCAGAAGAACATTAACAACAGTACCTACTAAAACCATCTCCGCCGTCACCTTACATATTCCTGCCGCCAAGCTCTGTTCCTGTTTGAAGGGTTAGACTTGAAGTAAAATTTCTGAGTACTTTGACTGTTTAGTCAAAAATTGCTTAGTTGCCAAATTGTGACATAAGATGTTTGTCTAATGTCACAATTTGGCAACGTACATTGGATCCCTCTAGAGGTTTTATAATTGCAAGTCCTATAGGAACCACATATACTATATAAAAATATATTAAAAAAATAAGGTTGCCCACCTGTGAGCAGCCTTATTTTTTTTTTCGAGGGGAATGCGTGACCGTTGGCTAAACGACGAGCGTCTGTGGGGCTCTCCCGGCAGAGTGCCAGGCCTACCCACTAAACCCCCCGGTGTTCTTCCTGCCCTTATGGACTGTAACACCGTTTTTTCTTAAAATTTCATAAAACACTAATTTTGCAAAAACACTTTGGTTTCACTGTAGTTTTAACACAAATTTTACAACTAAAATCACAATTACAATAACTTTGTCAATTAATTTCACAATATCAATGTCAAGTGTCAACGTCAACGTCGTTTCACGTCACGTCAGTGACATTTGCAATTATCTTTGGTCATTATTCACTTTTTGCATAAACAAAATAAATCTCGCGTTTATCCTGGCCTTATTTACAAAGATAGTTTTTTTTCGCCCAAAATCCCGTGCTTCCATTTAGGTGGGTTGATTTTCTCAAAATTCGGAATTTGACATTTAGACCGTTTGTTTCGATCATTTCTATAGACATATTTTAATAAAATACACTTAAGCTTATAGATCATATAATTATAGTTTCGTCGAATAGAATTTGGGAAGCATTCACAGTTTGTTTATGGTTAATTTTTTCATTACGTTTCGTTTTTCAACCAAGCTTATAACTTGGGCTGGAAATACTTATAGCATATTGTAGAATTCCGATAGATCCGTACGTTGACTTGACACATCATGACACACATGCTATGAAATGAATTTGGTTTTAGGGAAGGTTCCGTCGCCAATACGACGCTTAACATTCGGTGAACGGACCTCGATTCTAATATGCGCGTAGATGGAACGCGCCCATTTTTCACCTTAGTCTTTGAACGCGTCTATCGTCTATGTTATGATTTGTCTGTGAGACATCGACTGAAGAAATTTGTTATTGATTCGAAGATCATAAAGTATTTAAATTAATTTCAGCGAAGAAAATCCATAGGTATTTCTCTCGTTTTCCGTGTGAATTTAATTTGAAAAGAATTTACAAAATTCAGTTCTTTTTGTTTTCAGCTTGAAGAGTAAAGCTAAGAAAAAAATACCTACTATATTTACTCGCCGGCACGCGATTCATTAAATTAAATGGATTTATTGTATCAATAAGTGCAAAAAATCAATAAGGTATCTAATTAACTTATTATATTTCATGATTTAAAGCAGATTTTGTTAATTTTATTTTTATTTGTGGGTAAATTGATTATTAAATCAAACATGTTACATTTCCAAAATTCGCCTTTTTCATCCCCTATTTCATTAAAAAAAAACCTGATAGTAAGCGGCATCTTAGTGGGATTAAGGCATATATTGAGTAACACTTGCGAATTTCCTGTTAAATTCTAAATTTTTACAATATTAAGTTTCACATCATACTTTGGCAAATAACTCACAAATTAAGCTGTTTTCTTTTTATTAATAGCAGTAATTATACACAAATAGGTGCTCTCCCCTCCATATGTCTTTTTTATTAACCAACCAATAAGACAATTTGTCAATTTATTAAAAATTATGTTTTAGAATTCATTTGCTATGTTTATTACATGAAGTTCAAATGTATTGACTGGGATTCCTTCAGAACTCAGTGTTAGACCCACTGACCCTAAGATCATAGGCATATTTAATTATATTTTTAACCTAACACTGTGCTATGAATCTCCAGGGCAGTTACCGGAGGCCGTAGGGCTCCGCTGCTTGACCTTATAGCTAGAAACCATAACAAACTAACCTAACACAAGGAGGAATTCTGTGGACGATCAGGGGCAACGACACCATGCAACTCATTTTTTTTTTTATTATTTCCTTTTTATTGTTTTTTTCTACTTATTATTTGACGATTAGAGTCAAAATGTCTGTAATAACGACATCTACCGGTGGTTGTTGACATTACTTGCTATACACTGTTAGTGTCAAGATATACTTATTTAACAACGCCATCTCGGCGTCAGTCATGACACTACAGTTTTTTTTTATTACTTTCTTATATTTGATGGGCATAGGATATAATGCTTTTTGCCTATTTATCACAGCCATATAGGTGCTAGCAGAAGTGGTTTCGCTAGATTTTGCCACCTTATTGGTGAATATTTTTTTTACAACCATGTAGGTGCTAGCAGCAGTAGTTTCGCGCTAGATTTTGTCACCTTATTGGTGAATGTGGTTTTTTTATTACAATCTTTAACATACCATATTAATGGATTTACGTAGATTTAAGGTACATGCAGGTTAAATATTCTTTATTTACACACGTTTATATTTAAAGCTTTATTTTTTATCTTATACAAATAAATAAACTTATATAAAAAAAAAACGTTAGGCGTAATTGGGTACAGAGTTTATCACGAATGAATAGTTTTTAAGTACCTAATTGATTCTAATTATGATAATTTTGTTTGGTTGGTTAGGAGGTTTTGAGGCTGACGAGGCGTCAGACGAATTCCCTACGTGAATTCTATCGTGGTTGGGGGGATACTGTAACACCGTTTTTTCTTAAAATTTCATAAAACACTAATTTTGCAAAAACACTTTGGTTTCACTGTAGTTTTAACACAAATTTTACAACTAAAATCACAATTACAATAACTTTGTCAATTAATTTCACAATATCAATGTCAAGTGTCAACGTCAACGTCGTTTCACGTCACGTCAGTGACATTTGCAATTATCTTTGGTCATTATTCACTTTTTGCATAAACAAAATAAATCTCGCGTTTATCCTGGCCTTATTTACAAAGATAGTTTTTTTTCGCCCAAAATCCCGTGCTTCCATTTAGGTGGGTTGATTTTCTCAAAATTCGGAATTTGACATTTAGACCGTTTGTTTCGATCATTTCTATAGACATATTTTAATAAAATACACTTAAGCTTATAGATCATATAATTATAGTTTCGTCGAATAGAATTTGGGAAGCATTCACAGTTTGTTTATGGTTAATTTTTTCATTACGTTTCGTTTTTCAACCAAGCTTATAACTTGGGCTGGAAATACTTATAGCATATTGTAGAATTCCGATAGATCCGTACGTTGACTTGACACATCATGACACACATGCTATGAAATGAATTTGGTTTTAGGGAAGGTTCCGTCGCCAATACGACGCTTAACATTCGGTGAACGGACCTCGATTCTAATATGCGCGTAGATGGAACGCGCCCATTTTTCACCTTAGTCTTTGAACGCGTCTATCGTCTATGTTATGATTTGTCTGTGAGACATCGACTGAAGAAATTTGTTATTGATTCGAAGATCATAAAGTATTTAAATTAATTTCAGCGAAGAAAATCCATAGGTATTTCTCTCGTTTTCCGTGTGAATTTAATTTGAAAAGAATTTACAAAATTCAGTTCTTTTTGTTTTCAGCTTGAAGAGTAAAGCTAAGAAAAAAATACCTACTATATTTACTCGCCGGCACGCGATTCATTAAATTAAATGGATTTATTGTATCAATAAGTGCAAAAAATCAATAAGGTATCTAATTAACTTATTATATTTCATGATTTAAAGCAGATTTTGTTAATTTTATTTTTATTTGTGGGTAAATTGATTATTAAATCAAACATGTTACATTTCCAAAATTCGCCTTTTTCATCCCCTATTTCATTAAAAAAAAACCTGATAGTAAGCGGCATCTTAGTGGGATTAAGGCATATATTGAGTAACACTTGCGAATTTCCTGTTAAATTCTAAATTTTTACAATATTAAGTTTCACATCATACTTTGGCAAATAACTCACAAATTAAGCTGTTTTCTTTTTATTAATAGCAGTAATTATACACAAATAGGTGCTCTCCCCTCCATATGTCTTTTTTATTAACCAACCAATAAGACAATTTGTCAATTTATTAAAAATTATGTTTTAGAATTCATTTGCTATGTTTATTACATGAAGTTCAAATGTATTGACTGGGATTCCTTCAGAACTCAGTGTTAGACCCACTGACCCTAAGATCATAGGCATATTTAATTATATTTTTAACCTAACACTGTGCTATGAATCTCCAGGGCAGTTACCGGAGGCCGTAGGGCTCCGCTGCTTGACCTTATAGCTAGAAACCATAACAAACTAACCTAACACAAGGAGGAATTCTGTGGAATTGTACATATATAGAGAGAAAAAAATAATCTAAGGAATTGGAATATTATATCTCTGACCCGTGATCGCGGAAACTTAGCATCTAGCAGAAGGTACGCTCTACTAACAACCGCTCCGGGGAAGGCTACTAATTTCTTTTATAAAAAAAAGGAAACCTATAACTATTTGTTCGTGTACTTTATTGCCCCTCATTTTGTAGTTTTGTACCCAATTTGCACCTGATTTTTACCTGCCGAGATTGATCAAACAGACCTGAACCATCCTGCCCTTGGCTTGTATTAATTAAACATTAAGTTAAGTGCTTTGCATTGAGGGATTTTGTTAACTTCAGTAACATTATGCATAAGTGAATTACAACCATGTACCTACCAGAATAAAGCTTTTCATTTTGTATCGGACTAAAGGAATAAGTTTGTTTTTTTTCCTTCAACTTTAAGATTTCCCTATATTACTACAATTTAGCAAGAAAAAGCACTACAATTTGGCGCCCGAACAGGGACCTGATGGTTCTACTTCACGAGTAACTGGGTATTTATTTTTACCAGTATCGATAGAGAATAAAACTCGTGTTATTAAATTTTACGTCGTCCCTGGAGTTGCTACAGAATTGTTATTTGGCTTAAATTTCTGGAAGGAATTTAATATTGCGCCAGATATTTTATCATTGTTAGAGGATAGCGGACATTTATATAAAAATAATAATCAGGTGTACACAGTTATGTCAGGCAGCCGTGCTTTACATGATTTTGAAACTTTATCTAAGCTTGAGCGTAGGCTGGGCAATGACGTCATAAAGCAATTTGATGACATTTCCGCAGAAAAGAAAGGCCTAGGTAGGACACACTTAGTGAGTCATAAAATTGATACCGGTGACCACCCACCTATTAAACAACGGTATTATGTAGTCTCACCCGCTAAACTGGCAGAATTAAATAAACACCTGGACCAAATGCTGAAGGATGATGTTGTGGAGCCTAGCGGAAGTGCATGGAACAACCCCGTTACTTTAGCGGTTAAATCAGATGGGTCATCACGTTTCTGCTTGGACAGCCGAAAACTTAACGCCATATCAAAGCATGACGCTTACCCTATGCCTTATATTAGCCATATTCTGGACCAGCTCAAAAACGCTAAGTACTTATCTTCTATTGACCTTAAGTCTTCATATTATCAAGTTCCTTTGGACTCTATTGAGTCCAGAGAGAAAACTGCTTTTACTATTCCCTGCAGAGGCTTGTTTCACTTTAAGGTCATGTGCTTTGGACTTACTGCAGCTCCAGCTACGCAGCAGCGGTTGATGGACCGCCTCTTTGGGCCCGAGTTTGACAATAAGGTGTTCGTATATGTTGATGATTTAATTTTACTTACTCCTGAAGGCCCAACGGCCTTCCAGGATCACCTCCAGCTCCTACGTAGGGTAAAGGAGAGACTTAAACTAGCCAACCTTACTGTCAACATGGGTAAATGCCAGTTCTTCAGGAGACAACTGAAATTCTTGGGTCATGTGGTTGACGAATATGGTCTGCGCACGGATCCTGACAAAATTAAGGCTATAGTAGACTTTCCTATTCCCACCTGCAGGAAAGACGTCAAACGTTTCTTGGGAACTGCATCTTATTATAGGCGTTTCATAAAAAATTTTAGTCATAGAGCTGGTCCCCTTAATGCTCTTACTTCTACCCGTAAGAGCGCGCCCCCTTTCAAATGGACGACCGAGGCAGACGAGGCGTTCAACGACCTAAAACTCGCACTGTCTACTTCTCCGGTTCTGGTATGTCCTGACTTCTCGAAAGATTTTGCTGTCCACTGTGACGCTTCTGATTTCGGGTTAGGAGGTACCTTAACCCAGGTTGTAGATGGACAAGAACATCCTGTTGCGTACTGTAGCCGTTCACTAACACCCGCTGAACGTAACTATTCCGCTACAGAGCGAGAGGCATTGGCCGTGGTACATGTCGTTGAACACTTCCGCCCTTACCTTGAAGGTGGTCGACAATTTAAAATTATTACCGATCATGCTAGTCTAAAGTGGTTTTTAAACCTTAAGAATCCGACAGGACGACTAGCGCGTTGGGGGTGTAGGCTATCGCCTTATAATTTCATTATTGAGCATCGTAGTGGATCTCAAAACGTCGTACCGGATGCACTATCACGTTCTGTACCAGTGGCAGCCGTAGACGCATTTACTTCCAGCGATGCTTGGTATAACAATATATTAAAACGTTGCACGGATAGGCCGCGCGCGTGTCCCAATTTTCAAATTATTGATGGTAGGCTTTTTAGATTTACAAAAAGCACTAACAAACTCTGTGGTGACTACCAGTGGAAAGAGGTTGTACCAAAGGAGCTTAGGGAGGATATTATGAAAAGTAACCATTCTGAACCAATTGCTGCGCACTTAGGCGTTGCAAAAACTTATAAAAGATTAAAATTACGGTATTTTTGGCCCGGTATGCATAAAGATACCGAGGAATTTATTAAAAATTGTGCCACTTGCAACTCATATAAACATAGCTCACTAGCGCCAGCTGGCTTTATGGGGGAACCCAAGGTCTGCTGTCGACCATTCCAGTGCATCAGCATTGATCTAGTTGGTCCACTGCCGATGTCTCGACAGCAAAACACCTTTTTACTAGTAGTTGTGTGTTGTTTTACAAAATATTGTTTATTATTTCCTTTACGGCGTGCAACGGGCAAAGTTATGGCGCAAAGGTTAGAAGACCATGTATTTCTGGTTCACGGAATACCACAGACTGTGATGTCTGATAATGGCTCGCAATTTATAAGTCATGAGGTTCAGGCATTATATGAAAAATACAATATTCCGCAAGTACATTTGGGTCCAGTATATTGTCCACAAGTTAATACGGTGGAACGTTATAACCGCACAATAATCACTGCAGTTTCCTCGTTTGTTGAGAACGATCATAGAACGTGGGATGTTAACATACATAAAATACAATTTGCCATGAACTCCTCAGTAAATGAGTCTACTTCTTATACTCCTTTCATGCTAGTACACGGTAGGGAAGCTGTCACAGATGGTAGTATTTACCGTGATTTTGAAGATCTCCAAGAGTTGGTTGTGGTACCACGCGATACTCATGCGTCTAATATTGGCCACCTCGGTGACATTTTCATCAAAGTCCGAGAGTCATTGCGTAAGGCCCATGAAAGGAATATAAAATACTATAACAACAAACGCAGAAATATATCATTTAATGTCGGTGATTTTGTGTGGAAGCGTACGTATAAGCAGAGTTCTGCTAATAAATATTTTACTGCTAAACTTGCCCCTAAATATGAACGTTGTAAAATTATACGTAAGCTTTCTCGCCTCGTCTATGAGCTCGAAGACGAGAACGGAAAATACATAGGAAAGTGGCACATAAAAGATTTTAAAAATTTAGATACTTCGAGTGACTAAATTACATACCTAGTAACATAATACCTACTTAATTTTCATTTTTATACTCTTATGAAAATAGCCATATTTTTATAAGCATTTAAACTAATTATGCACCGCGGGTGCGGCGGTCACAGAATACCCACCCCGCCATTCTTCCTGGCGTCTCGTAGAACCCGAGTGTAGGATAACGCGCCATATAACATCTGGCGGCGTTTTTGCATGTGTCTGTCCCTGTCGTTTTTTATTGATTTGCCTTGATACTTAAGTTTCCATATACCTAACATCTTCAAAATTGATATTACCATTACATAAGTACATAAAGATCTAAAACACAAATATTATACGTGTCTTAGTTCATACCATTATAAATATATTATTACTACCATTATATAAAATGGATATTACTTCTTTAGTATCTGATACCAGAATTAAGGAACAAGTATGTACTTATTATAACTGTTATGTGGTTAGATAGATGCATTTAGCACAAGATCACAAATATAAACGTGTCTTGTTCATTATTTTTATATGTATTCTACTCTAATCAACAAAAATAATTTTGAATTCCTCACAGGAGCGGTTTGCAACTCTAGAAATAAGCCTTTGCTATATTCTTATAATGGAGGAAGTTACATCTAGCTGGAAACGTAGGAAAATCAATATCGACGATCAGGGGCAACGACACCATGCAACTCATTTTTTTTTTTATTATTTCCTTTTTATTGTTTTTTTCTACTTATTATTTGACGATTAGAGTCAAAATGTCTGTAATAACGACATCTACCGGTGGTTGTTGACATTACTTGCTATACACTGTTAGTGTCAAGATATACTTATTTAACAACGCCATCTCGGCGTCAGTCATGACACTACAGTTTTTTTTTATTACTTTCTTATATTTGATGGGCATAGGATATAATGCTTTTTGCCTATTTATCACAGCCATATAGGTGCTAGCAGAAGTGGTTTCGCTAGATTTTGCCACCTTATTGGTGAATATTTTTTTTACAACCATGTAGGTGCTAGCAGCAGTAGTTTCGCGCTAGATTTTGTCACCTTATTGGTGAATGTGGTTTTTTTATTACAATCTTTAACATACCATATTAATGGATTTACGTAGATTTAAGGTACATGCAGGTTAAATATTCTTTATTTACACACGTTTATATTTAAAGCTTTATTTTTTATCTTATACAAATAAATAAACTTATATAAAAAAAAAACGTTAGGCGTAATTGGGTACAGAGTTTATCACGAATGAATAGTTTTTAAGTACCTAATTGATTCTAATTATGATAATTTTGTTTGGTTGGTTAGGAGGTTTTGAGGCTGACGAGGCGTCAGACGAATTCCCTACGTGAATTCTATCGTGGTTGGGGGGATACTGTAACACCGTTTTTTCTTAAAATTTCATAAAACACTAATTTTGCAAAAACACTTTGGTTTCACTGTAGTTTTAACACAAATTTTACAACTAAAATCACAATTACAATAACTTTGTCAATTAATTTCACAATATCAATGTCAAGTGTCAACGTCAACGTCGTTTCACGTCACGTCAGTGACATTTGCAATTATCTTTGGTCATTATTCACTTTTTGCATAAACAAAATAAATCTCGCGTTTATCCTGGCCTTATTTACAAAGATAGTTTTTTTTCGCCCAAAATCCCGTGCTTCCATTTAGGTGGGTTGATTTTCTCAAAATTCGGAATTTGACATTTAGACCGTTTGTTTCGATCATTTCTATAGACATATTTTAATAAAATACACTTAAGCTTATAGATCATATAATTATAGTTTCGTCGAATAGAATTTGGGAAGCATTCACAGTTTGTTTATGGTTAATTTTTTCATTACGTTTCGTTTTTCAACCAAGCTTATAACTTGGGCTGGAAATACTTATAGCATATTGTAGAATTCCGATAGATCCGTACGTTGACTTGACACATCATGACACACATGCTATGAAATGAATTTGGTTTTAGGGAAGGTTCCGTCGCCAATACGACGCTTAACATTCGGTGAACGGACCTCGATTCTAATATGCGCGTAGATGGAACGCGCCCATTTTTCACCTTAGTCTTTGAACGCGTCTATCGTCTATGTTATGATTTGTCTGTGAGACATCGACTGAAGAAATTTGTTATTGATTCGAAGATCATAAAGTATTTAAATTAATTTCAGCGAAGAAAATCCATAGGTATTTCTCTCGTTTTCCGTGTGAATTTAATTTGAAAAGAATTTACAAAATTCAGTTCTTTTTGTTTTCAGCTTGAAGAGTAAAGCTAAGAAAAAAATACCTACTATATTTACTCGCCGGCACGCGATTCATTAAATTAAATGGATTTATTGTATCAATAAGTGCAAAAAATCAATAAGGTATCTAATTAACTTATTATATTTCATGATTTAAAGCAGATTTTGTTAATTTTATTTTTATTTGTGGGTAAATTGATTATTAAATCAAACATGTTACATTTCCAAAATTCGCCTTTTTCATCCCCTATTTCATTAAAAAAAAACCTGATAGTAAGCGGCATCTTAGTGGGATTAAGGCATATATTGAGTAACACTTGCGAATTTCCTGTTAAATTCTAAATTTTTACAATATTAAGTTTCACATCATACTTTGGCAAATAACTCACAAATTAAGCTGTTTTCTTTTTATTAATAGCAGTAATTATACACAAATAGGTGCTCTCCCCTCCATATGTCTTTTTTATTAACCAACCAATAAGACAATTTGTCAATTTATTAAAAATTATGTTTTAGAATTCATTTGCTATGTTTATTACATGAAGTTCAAATGTATTGACTGGGATTCCTTCAGAACTCAGTGTTAGACCCACTGACCCTAAGATCATAGGCATATTTAATTATATTTTTAACCTAACACTGTGCTATGAATCTCCAGGGCAGTTACCGGAGGCCGTAGGGCTCCGCTGCTTGACCTTATAGCTAGAAACCATAACAAACTAACCTAACACAAGGAGGAATTCTGTGGAATTGTACATATATAGAGAGAAAAAAATAATCTAAGGAATTGGAATATTATATCTCTGACCCGTGATCGCGGAAACTTAGCATCTAGCAGAAGGTACGCTCTACTAACAACCGCTCCGGGGAAGGCTACTAATTTCTTTTATAAAAAAAAGGAAACCTATAACTATTTGTTCGTGTACTTTATTGCCCCTCATTTTGTAGTTTTGTACCCAATTTGCACCTGATTTTTACCTGCCGAGATTGATCAAACAGACCTGAACCATCCTGCCCTTGGCTTGTATTAATTAAACATTAAGTTAAGTGCTTTGCATTGAGGGATTTTGTTAACTTCAGTAACATTATGCATAAGTGAATTACAACCATGTACCTACCAGAATAAAGCTTTTCATTTTGTATCGGACTAAAGGAATAAGTTTGTTTTTTTTCCTTCAACTTTAAGATTTCCCTATATTACTACAATTTAGCAAGAAAAAGCACTACAGGACGCGCTTGGTAGGGCAGCCTGCTTGTTTGACAACTTTGCTGTATATGTATAAAAAGTGCACTCTCCGTTACCGATGGGATTTTTGGACACATTTAACAGGACTAAAGTGACATTGGGCGCTAGATCTGTAAGCTATCATCGCCACCTGTCCATCATTACTTCAAGACACATATACGTCCTACTACTGGACACAGAAGAAATTGGTCTACTATATTACGCTGGCGAAACGGATTGGTGTTGGGCTTTGTTAAGAGTTTGCCTTTAGTGCTTACTCGAACTTACTTAGTCGGTAGCTACAACATCCGTAGGAAGAAAAGGAAGAGAAGAAGGATTATCTGAGGTATAGTTCCCTGAAAAGATTAAAAGAGGCAGTGCAAGCATTTATTGCTCAGTCACCAGCTTTCACCCGCCTACGTGGTTTAGTGGCTCAGACCACCGGGTGTTGATCGGAGACCCAGGGTTCGATTTCTCACGGGGGCAAATGTTGTTCTGCTCGTGTTGGACGGCGGTAGAGCTTCGGAGCCCATCTGGCTAGCTACTACCGTCTCACCTTAGTTTGTTGCAGCAAGAATAATAGTAGTGTTGCCCAAAATTGGTCTTGGCCTTACTGCAAGATCGAGATCAAGATCGGCCTAATTGTAGCTAGACCAAGACCAAGGCTGATCCATGCAATATTTGAGCAAGAGTTTGCTCAAATGAACTCAAACGTCAGTGGCGCTGTGGTCTCGGCACTGAACTGTGCTCCGGGTAGAATCGGGAGGCCCGCGATCGATCCTGCCATGTACCAATGTGTTTTTCGTTTCACGAATTTCGTACATTTATCTGATGCTCCTACGGTGAAGGAACCATCGTGAGGAAACCTGCATACACCTGCCAAGTAATTCAAAGGTGTATGTGAAGTCAACCAATCCGCACTGGGCCAGCGTGGTTTGACTAAGGCCTAATCGCCCTAACTAGTTAGGGTAGGCTCGTGCCCCTCGGTGGGGACGTTTATAAGCTGTGATGATTGCTCAAATAATGCATGGGTCAGTCTCGGTGTTGGGCTAGGGCTCGCTATTGCAGCAAGAGTCTTGCAAGGCTTCAAGACAAAGACCGATTTTGGGCAACACGAAATAAAAGCATTGTTGCTTTCCGACAATAAATAAGGTAACATAGACAGTTCCTCATTTGTTGAGAAGTCCAGGTGAAGTTCTGTTCCACCTTTGGCTTTATATGAAGGCCAAGAGATTCCCTGTCGTACGTGAAAAGATACTTTTATACCATTCCACATCTAAAAGGTTAATTTATTCACTGAAAACAGTAAATATAAAGCACTATTTTGGGTTCTGAATTCAGAACACACCAATATATTCGACCTCCATCTCAATGCTGTACAACTTACTTGCACAAAAAATACTCGATATTAAATGTCTATTTTCGCTCAAATCTTTCTTTTTCTCGTGGTCATGGTATAAAGCATAGTATGCAACTCTTGAATAAAATGGATTTATACCGAGGGCCATGAATGACTCGCGTCGCTCAGGATTCTAACACTTAAATCACTCGCTACGGGCGTGATTCCGTCGTTAGAATCCTTCACTTGCTCGTGATTCAGCCCTCGCTTTAAATCCGTCGTTTATTCACTAGTTGCATAATATACTATTATTTTCTTCATTTTTGAACATCTACCAAGGGAACTATTTAGTTCAGAGAAAACCACAACTAGTACTTCGTAACGCCCAATTAACTCTCATGGTAGCAAGCGCTGGCTAGGTATCCGATGGCACTTGGTATGCCATTGATGGTAATGCTCATAGTGATCAAATTTCCGTCTGTCTGTCGATCAATCCTAGAGACTTTGTGATATCACTAGATGATAGGATATGAACACATGTTTGTTCATCTTGTAAATTAGGTCCAAATCTAGGGTCATTATATATGCCACCTAGGACCAAAAGCATAATGTTCATATTTAAATTGTGTATACTCTGTTATGTAATGTATACTCTACATGTAGCAACTTGTTGAACTAATTATTTTTCATTAACAGAAATCCATAAATAATAGACATCACACACTGCTCTACAGTTCCTTCCACCAGGCTCGTCGAATGCAAACAATAACCACGTGGTAATAACAGTTTGATGATGCACTTAAACAGGCGACGCTAAATTTTATGCCACCCCGAAATGGCTCGGCTAATCCAGCGCAAACTGCCAGAGTATGGCGCGTGGCGTTGGAACCGTTGGAGGTTGCAGACGGGCGGCTCTGTCTGTATGACATTTGATACTTTTTTTTTAACCCCCGAAGCAAAAACGACGGAGTGTTATAAGTTTGATGTGCAGTTTTTTTTGTTTGAAAGCTGAGATGATCGAGATGGTTCTGGTTTCTATAAATTATGAAAATCTGTTTTGGCGTTTGAAGACTGAATGATTTGCTTATACTGTTTCCTAGATGGTATTTCCATGATATGGTAACCTGAATCTAATGCTGCATCATCAAGTAGTCTACAAATACCCAACTCCTCAGCAACTTACTGCTGATTAATACTGATTTGAAATTTACTGTTACTTTGATAATGCTCGTATTTCTACGACAGGTTACATTGACCTGATACGCATTGACGCGTGCGCTCAGCGAATGATTGCTGGGGTTAAGCAACATTCCCTGTGGTCAGTTCTATAATGGGTGACCAAAATTTGAAAAGTCATCACAGCTTATATACTTCCCCACCGACTGAGGGACTCGACCCTATCCTTACTAAGTTAGGGTGCTTAGGCCTAGGGCTTAAAAAGTTTGACATAAAAAATAAATTAAAATTTTAAATTAATCCCGACAAAAAGCTCCAAAAAATAAAAAATAAAATGTGTTGGTTGGCCCTTTAACTTTGATATATCTAGTAATATATTGATTCAGGCGTCGTCACGTCGGGGAAATTTCTACTACTACTTGGGGGGCGACGTTTCTACAGCAGCTCACCAGTATCTAAATATCGCAATGCCAACCGCCCGTCTACTCTGGGTACAGGCGGAAACGCCCGCTATTATCGTAAAGGCGTCATCGCCGTGGGATGACACAATAAACCGATACGGACACGTGGGAGGGCACGCTGTGCACAAATGACCGGTCGATAACGTGATCTATTTAAGTGCACGTCGATGTCGAAGTATCCTGGCAGCGTGAAGTTTGCTATTTATCACATCATCATCATCACCCTATGTGGTCGGCGCACTCCGTTTTCTTCTTTCATTCATCATCTCAGCACTGACAATTTTCGCGCGCAATCCATCAATCCATTTTACCGGAGGGAGACTCCGTACCAGGGTCGTCTGCATGGGTACCTCCGTCTTACCTATTTCTGCCGCAAAGCTGCAGTGCTTACATTGCTGTGTTCCATACTGAAGGGTAAGATATGGCACTGAAATTACTGGGTACCGTGACTTTACATCTGATGTCACAAGTTGGCAACGTACACAGTGGTTCTTGTGGAGGTTGCAGTTTTGTTGCGGATCTCACAGGAGCCACATGTAGGTATTATAGGTGACGCTACCACTTACCATCAGGTGGGCAGTTTGCTTGTTTGCCAACTTAATAGCAATAAAAAAATCTTTCTTAGGCATTCCTCTACCCTTATGTTTATCCATACTTATAACCTCTACGGGCATATGACTCTCATCCCTCCTTATCACATCATACCACGCTATCCTGTTGATTGTTATCTTCTCTGTCACAGATGCTACTTTCAAACGGCTTCTAATATCATCATCATCATCAAAGCCTATATACCTCCCGCTACAGGGCACAGGGTATCCTACATAAAAGAAACATATGAGTTGTTTGGGCCATAACTCCATCAAGCGTGGCCAATGAGGCTTGGTAAGTAGAAACGGTTGCAACAGCAGACCAATGGCTTAACGTGCCTTTCGAAGCACGGAGGAACTCGAGATCAAAGTTTTGGTCACCCATCCAGCGTCCAACAGTGGCGAAGGCTGCTTTGTTTTCAGTATCGAAACTAAAGCGAACCATTACGCCACCGAGCTCCATCCAGTTTCATTCTATCCATGATCAGGTTGAACAGACAACTTAAAGGCCACCACATTGAACTGTTCGCTAACTTCCTATTCTCTTCTATAACCGTCTCTATGGTCTAGTGGTTGAGAACACCGGGTGTTGCTCGGAAGATCCGGGGCTCGATTTCCCATTGGATAAAAAAAAATCTGCCTGGATTGATTGGTGGCAGGTCTTCTGAGCCTTTTTGAAAATTTTATGACCTTCTGACTTGTAAACTCCTGAGCTTGTCTCCATAATAACAATGGTAATAACACGGTTATAGTATACTAGCTCGCGACTTCGCCCGCGCTATTTTTGTTTTCCCGTGGGATTTTTTTCCGTAGAAAAATTACCCTATGTCCTTCCCTTGCCCTCGAATTATCCCTATACCAACTTTCATCAAAATCGGTACAATAGTTTCAAAGCCTATTCAATACAAATAAAAAAACAAACAATCAAATCTTTCCTCTTTATAATATCAGTATAGATACTATTACCGTGGTAATAGTAATAACATTGTTGCATTCTGACAGAGGCAAAATAGCTAGTTCCTCAGTTGTTAAGGAGTCCACGTGAAGCTCGCTTCCACCTCATAAATTGGTTTGAAATTGTTCACTTGTTTCATGTTTATGACTCTCTTGAGGCTCTATTTTTTAATAATTTGTCTGACATCGATCGACGCCTGCGTCCAATTTTTACTGATTTTCGATTCGTTTTCGACGAAAATAAAAATAATATTTATTTTCAATATTATGTGCCATATTTTTCAAACCCAAACAGTTTTGTCTGTCATAAAATCAGACACTTTATCATATACTTTTTTATAAGTATATCTTTGATTCTAATTTTTAAATTAAAGTAAATCCATACTCATCGTAAGTCAGATAAATATAACAACAACGCTTTTGGAAAAACATTACCAAACCAAAATAAACCAAATCGTCATATCTAAATTTCTATAAAAAATGAAAACCTAGAGAGAAAGTCATGCACTGAAACCATATCATATCGGAAAGCGCTCAGCATTTAACGAATACCGAGACATTTCTTCGCCCGGAACAAAACAATCAAGACTGCCGCACGCCTGCCGTGGCAGAGGACTAAGAAAAAAAACAAAATGTCCTACTCAGACCCAACTTTTTTTATAAATATATTACACGTACAAATTTGCATACAATGACAGCAAACGCAGTGTGAGAAATGTACCAGAGATATTGGGTATTAAATGCGATTTAGGAATTCCCAGTTCTTTTTCGTCGTGTCACGGGGTGCACTGGAAAAATCGTGACCCCGCCGGAGTGTCAACCATTTTGCTCTCCACAATCCTACATGCTTCAGAAGGATAATTTTTTTCTGTAAATACTGTCTAAGTATATTATGAAGTGAAATAACAATAATTATGTCATCATCAACACGTCAACCCATCACGTCCCGATGCTGGGTCTCTCCTCCGATAAATTAACTCCAAAATGTATTAATTAAGCGTCGGTGGCGCTGTGGACTCGGGACTTGCCTTCCAATCCTTGTCCGGGGTTCGAGACCGCCATGCACCAATGTGTTTTGCAGTTTTTCAAATTTCACATGTCCATTTGTCTGACGCTCCTACGGTGAAGGCAACCTGCATACATCTGCGAAGAAATTCAAAGGTATACCTATGTGAAGCTCAAACACCCTAACCTAGGTTAGGCTCGAGCCTGTAACACCGTTTTTTCTTAAAATTTCATAAAACACTAATTTTGCAAAAACACTTTGCTTTCACTGTAGTTTTAACGCAAATTTCCCAACTAAAATCGTAATTACAATAACTTTGTCAAGGAATTTCACAATGTCAATGTCAAGTGTCAACGTCAACGTCGTTTCACGTCACGTCAGTGACATTTGCAATTATCTTTGGTCATTATTCAATTTTTGCATAAACAAAATAAATCTCGCGTTTATCCTGGCCTTATTTACAAAGATAGTTTTTTTTCGCCCAAAATCCCGTGCTTCCATTTAGGTGGGTTGATTTTCTCAAAATTCGGAATTTGACATTTAGACCGTTTGTTTCGATCATTTCTATAGACATATTTTAATGAAATACACTTAAGCTTATAGATCATATAATTATAGTTTCGTCGAATAGAATTTGGGAAGCATTCACAGTTTGTTTATGGTTAATTTTTTCATTACGTTTCGTTTTTCAACCAAGCTTATAACTTGGGCTGGAAATACTTATAGCATATTGTAGAATTCCGATAGATCCGTACGTTGACTTGACACATCATGACACACATGCTATGAAATGAATTTGGTTTTAGGGAAGGTTCCGTCGCCAATACGACGCTTAACATTCGGTGAACGGACCTCGATTCTAGTATGCGCGTAGATGGAACGCGCCCATTTTTCACCTTAGTCTTTGAACGCGTCTATCGTCTATGTTATGATTTGTCTGTGAGACATCGACTGAAGAAATTTGTTATTGATTCGAAGATCATAAAGTATTTAAATTAATTTCAGCGAAGAAAATCCATAGGTATTTCTCTCGTTTTCCGTGTGAATTTAATTTGAAAAGAATTTACAAAATTCAGTTCTTTTTGTTTTCAGCTTGAAGAGTAAAGCTAAGAAAAAAATACTATATTTACTCGCCGGCACGCGATTTATTAAATTAAATGGATTTATTGTCTCAATAAGTGCAAAAAATCAATAAGGTATCTAATTAACTTATTATATTTCATGATTTAAAACAGATTTTGTTAATTTTATTTTTATTTGTGGGTAAATTGATTATTAAATCAAACATGTTACATTTCCAAAATTCGCCTTTTCCATCCCCTATTTCATTAAAAAAACCTGATAGTGAGCGGCATCTTAGTGGGATTAAGGCATATATTGAGTAACACTTGCGAATTTCCTGTTAAATTCCAAATTTTTACAATATTAAGTTTCACATCCTTCTTTGGCAAATAACTCACAAATTAAGCTGTTTTCTTTTTATTAATAGCAGTAATTATACACAAAATAGGTGCTCTCCCCTCCATATGTCCTTTTTATTAACTAACCAATAAGACAATTTGTCAATTTATTAAAAATTATGTTTTAGAATTCATTTGCTATGTTTATTACATGAAGTGCAAATGTATTGACTGGGATTCCTTCAGAACTCAGTGTTAGACCCACTGACCCTAAGATCATAGGCATATCTAATTCTATTTTTAACCTAACACTGTGCTATGAATCTCCAGGGCAGTTACCGGAGGCCGTAGGGCTCCGCTGCTTGACCTTACAGCTAGAAACCATAACGAACTAACCTAACACAAGGAGGAATTCTGTGGAATTGTACATATATAGAGAGAATAATCTAAGGAATTGGAATATTATATCTCTGACCCGTGATCGCGGAAACTTAGCATCTAGCAGAAGGTACGCTCTACTAACAACCGCTCCGGGGAAGGCTACTAATCTCTTTTAAAAAAAAAAGGAAACCTATAACTATTTGTTCGTGTACTTTATTGCCCCTCATTTTGTAGTTTTGTACCCAATTTGTACCTGATTTTTACCTGCCGAGATTGATCAAACAGACCTGAACCATCCTGCCCTTGGCTTGTATTAATTAAACATTATGTTAAGTGCTTTGCATTGAGGGATTTTGTGTACTTCAGTAACATATGCATATGTGTATTATAATTATGTACCTACAACAATAAAGCTTTTCATTTTGTATCGGACTAAAGGAATAAGTTTGTTTTTTTTCTTTCAACTAAGATTTCCCAATATTTCAACAATTCAGTGAGAAAAAGCACGACAATTTGGCGCCCGAACAGGGCTGAAGAGTAAAGCTAAGAAAAAAATACTATATTTACTCGCCGGCACGCGATTTATTAAATTAAATGGATTTATTGTCTCAATAAGTGCAAAAAATCAATAAGGTATCTAATTAACTTATTATATTTCATGATTTAAAACAGATTTTGTTAATTTTATTTTTATTTGTGGGTAAATTGATTATTAAATCAAACATGTTACATTTCCAAAATTCGCCTTTTCCATCCCCTATTTCATTAAAAAAACCTGATAGTGAGCGGCATCTTAGTGGGATTAAGGCATATATTGAGTAACACTTGCGAATTTCCTGTTAAATTCCAAATTTTTACAATATTAAGTTTCACATCCTTCTTTGGCAAATAACTCACAAATTAAGCTGTTTTCTTTTTATTAATAGCAGTAATTATACACAAAATAGGTGCTCTCCCCTCCATATGTCCTTTTTATTAACTAACCAATAAGACAATTTGGCGCCCGAATATACAGCAGGTTTTGTGGCATTTTATGGCCCATTATTCTGGTCAAATGCTCAGATAGTGTTGATCCATCTCGGTATGTATCTTTAATAAATTTTTTTTTATCGTTGTGTGTTAGTTAAGCTAAAACTCAAAAACGGCTCGACCGATTCTTACAAAATGTTATGTGTATTTGAATAGGTCCAGGGAAGGCTTAAAAGTACAACTGGACCCAGTAGGTGGCGCCGTAATCGGACAGGAGAACGTCTGCCGGTCTCACTAGTTAACTACACTTTAGTTATAAGATAAATAACAAGAATTCTATGCAGGTTTGGTTCAGATAGGTATAAATAAAAACAAATTTTAGTTACATTTGCAAAGGTGAATATATTTTAAGATTTTTTGTTCATAGTTTGAGTATATAACATAAATAATATTGTAAAATTAACTTCTCATATAGAATAGAGCGTAGCGTAGTATATTTTTACAAAAATGGAGCAAAGACCAATTAGTTTTAATTTACTTAACAAAGATGAACTAGAATATGAGGTGAAGATCAGGGGTTCGAAACCAGCTGACACGGTGATGGCTCTGAGAGCACAGATCCGTACTCTCAATAAAGATCTGCCTTCTGATGAAATACTGACTTGTGATCTTGATGTCAATATTGAATTAAAAGTAATTCAAAAGAAATTAGATGATCTTGAGAAACTTATCACAAGTACTTCAAGTAAACCGTCATCACTTAAGGTGTTAAATAGAATTCAAACTCTTGCACACCACTTATTCCACAGAATTGGTCGCTTGTCTTTATCGGAGTATGATGATAATAATCTTACTTCTTTAATTACTTCTCTGAATAATAGATTAGATAGCATTCTTGTTAAAATAGATAATATTTGTCATAATTTTAAAAGTAGCTTGGCACCTGAACAACCTATTGAGCACTCCACTGCAACTACACACAACACAGCTAATGATTGCTCCGTGCATAAACTAAATTTACGCTTCAATGGCAAGACATGCATTAAAGCTTTCTTACAACGCCTCGAGGAATTATGCTTGTCTCGTGGCCTTTCAGATTCAAAGCTTTTCTGTTCTGCGGCTGAACTTTTTACTGATGAAGCGCTGTGCTGGTATCGAGGAGTAAAGTCGGACGTTCACAATTGGTCTGAGCTGAAGACCTTGCTTCTCGAGGAATATCTTCCATCTGATTATGACCATCGCTTGATGCAGGAAATTAGAAGTCGTACTCAGGGCCCCGATGAAAGCATTGTGAATTATCTCAGCATTATGCAAAATTATTTTTCTCGATTATCAAAACCAATCTCTGATGATGATAAATTGAACATTATCATGTTTAATATAAGACCTTTTTATACTACTCAGCTTGCTCTAGCCCCAGTGGAATCTTGGACTGATTTAAAGAAAAAATGTAGGTTATTAGAAGGTGCAAAGGAGCGATCGGTGCATTTCAGTGAACCTCCTAGGGTCACCACTTCTTCTCTGGCTCCCGATTTGTGTTACAAAAATACTAGTGGTAATAGTAGTAGCAAGGCTCCACCAAAAGTCTCTTCAATTCAGCCAGTGAATAATACACAAAATAATCTTTTTTGTGTCCGCTGTCGTAAAAATGGCCACAGCTTGAGGTATTGCAAGGCGCCTTGGGTACTTATTTGTTATCGTTGTGGAGAAAAGGGGTTCAATGCAAATAATTGTCCAAAGTGCACTTCTTCAAAACCTTCAACCGCAGAGATTCCAAAAAACGCCAAGCAGTGAACCGATGGCATAAGACAGTATATTTTTATAATAAACATTGTAATTCTGAACAATCAAGGCAGAAATACAATGAATTCTATAATAATGTAAATAAAGCTAGTAACATACATACGCATAAAGGTAAGGTTACATCGGTTCACGCTACTACTAACGCCACCTATAATGATACCAGAGCTTATCTGAAGATTAATATTTTTGGCTTGGAATTCAGAGGATTACTGGATTCAGGATCACAGATCTCCATTGTGGGAGGGCAAGCATACAAATATTTTAAAGATTTCGCTACTTTACATAAGTCTGAGGACTTTGACTTTATAAAAACTGCAAATGGTTCTACTTCACGAGTAACTGGGTATTTATTTTTACCAGTATCGATAGAGAATAAAACTCGTGTTATTAAATTTTACGTCGTCCCTGGAGTTGCTACAGAGTTGTTATTTGGCTTAAATTTCTGGAAGGAATTTAATATTGCGCCAGATATTTTATCATTGTTAGAGGATAGCGGACATTTATATAAAAATAATAATCAGGTGTACACAGTTATGTCAGGCAGCCGTGCTTTACATGATTTTGAAACTTTATCTAAGCTTGAGCGTAGGCTGGTCAATGACGTCATAAAGCAATTTGATGACATTTCCGCAGAAAAGATAGGCCTAGGTAGGACACACTTAGTGAGCCATAAAATTGATACCGGTGACCACCCACCTATTAAACAACGGTATTATGTAGTCTCACCCGCTAAACTGGCAGAATTAAATAAACACCTAGACCAAATGCTGAAGGATGATGTTGTGGAGCCTAGCGGCAGTGCATGGAACAACCCCGTTACTTTGGCGGTTAAATCAGATGGGTCATCACGTTTCTGCTTGGACAGCCGAAAACTTAACGCCATATCAAAGCATGACGCTTACCCTATGCCTTATATTAGCCATATTCTAGACCAGCTCAAAAACGCTAAGTACTTATCTTCTATTGACCTTAAGTCTTCATATTATCAAGTTCCTTTGGACTCTATTGAGTCCAGAGAGAAAACTGCTTTTACTATTCCCTGCAGAGGCTTGTTTCACTTTAAGGTCATGTGCTTTGGACTTACTGCAGCTCCAGCTACGCAGCAGCGGTTGATGGACCGCCTCTTTGGGCCCGAGTTTGACAATAAGGTGTTCGTATATGTTGATGATTTAATTTTACTTACTCCTGAAGGCCCAACGGCCTTCCAGGATCACCTCCAGCTCCTACGTAGGGTAAAGGAGAGACTTAAACTAGCCAACCTTACTGTCAACATGGGTAAATGCCAGTTCTTCAGGAGACAGCTGAAATTCTTGGGTCATGTGGTTGACGAATATGGTCTGCGCACGGATCCTGACAAAATTAAGGCTATAGTAGACTTTCCTATTCCCACCTGCAGGAAAGACGTCAAACGTTTCTTGGGAACTGCATCTTATTATAGGCGTTTCATAAAAAATTTTAGTCATAGAGCTGGTCCCCTTAATGCTCTTACTTCTACCCGTAAGAGCGCGCCCCCTTTCAAATGGACGACCGAGGCAGACGAGGCGTTCAACGACCTAAAACTCGCACTGTCTACTTCTCCGGTTCTGGTATGTCCTGACTTCTCGAAAGATTTTGCTGTCCACTGTGACGCTTCTGATTTCGGGTTAGGAGGTACCTTAACCCAGGTTGTAGATGGACAAGAACATCCTGTTGCGTACTGTAGCCGTTCACTAACACCCGCTGAACGTAACTATTCCGCTACAGAGCGAGAGGCATTGGCCGTGGTACATGTCGTTGAACACTTCCGCCCTTACCTTGAAGGTGGTCGACAATTTAAAATTATTACCGATCATGCTAGTCTAAAGTGGTTTTTAAACCTTAAGAATCCGACAGGACGACTAGCGCGTTGGGGGTGTAGGCTATCGCCTTATAATTTCATTATTGAGCATCGTAGTGGATCTCAAAACGTCGTACCGGATGCACTATCACGTTCTGTACCAGTGGCAGCCGTAGACGCATTTACTTCCAGCGATGCTTGGTATAACAATATATTAAAACGTTGCACGGATAGGCCGCGCGCGTGTCCTAATTTTCAAATTATTGATGGTAGGCTTTTTAGATTTACAAAAAGCACTAACAAACTCTGTGGTGACTACCAGTGGAAAGAGGTTGTACCAAAGGAGCTTAGGGAGGATATTATTAAAAGTAACCATTCTGAACCAATTGCTGCGCACTTAGGCGTCGCAAAAACATATAAAAGATTAAAATTACGGTATTTTTGGCCCGGTATGCATAAAGATACCGAGGAATTTATTAAAAATTGTGCCACTTGCAACTCATATAAACATAGCTCACTAGCGCCACCTGGCTTTATGGGGGAACCCAAGGTCTGCTGTCGACCATTCCAGTGCATCAGCATTGATCTGGTTGGTCCACTGCCGATGTCTCGACAGCAAAACACCTTTTTACTAGTAGTTGTGTGTTGTTTTACAAAATATTGTTTATTATTTCCTATACGGCGTGCAACGGGCAAAGTTATAGCGCAAAGGTTAGAAGACCATGTATTTCTGGTTCACGGAATACCACAGACTGTGATGTCTGATAATGGCTCGCAATTTATAAGTCATGAGGTTCAGGCATTATATGAAAAATACAATATTCCGCAAGTACATTTGGGTCCAGTATATTGTCCACAAGTTAATACGGTGGAACGTTATAACCGCACAATAATCACAGCAGTTTCCTCGTTTGTTGAGAACGATCATAGAACGTGGGATATTAACATACATAAAATACAATTTGCCATGAACACCTCAGTAAATGAGTCTACTTCTTATACTCCTTTCATGCTAGTACACGGTAGGGAAGCTGTCACAGATGGTAGTATTTACCGTGGTTTCGAAGATCTCCAAGAGTTGGTTGTGGTACCACGCGATACTCATGCGTCTAATATTGGCCACCTCGGTGACATTTTCATCAAAGTCCGAGAGTCATTGCGTAAGGCCCATGAAAGGAATATAAAATACTATAACAACAAACGCAGAGATATCTCTTTTAATGTTGGTGATTTTGTGTGGAAGCGTACGTACAAGCAGAGTTCTGCTAATAAATATTTTACTGCTAAACTTGCCCCTAAATATGAACGTTGTAAAATTATACGTAAGCTTTCTCGCCTCGTCTATGAGCTCGAAGACGAGAACGGAAAATACATAGGAAAGTGGCACATAAAAGATTTTAAAAATTTAGATACTTCGAGTGACTAAATTACATACCTAGTAACATAATACCTACTTAATTTTCATTTTTATACTCTTATGAAAATAGCCATATTCTTATAAGCATTTAAACTATTTATGCACCGCGGGTGCGGCGGTCACAGAATACCCACCCCGCCATTCTTCCTGGCGTCTCGTAGAACCCGAGTGTAGGATAACGGGCCATATAACATCTGGCGGCGTTTTTGCATGTGTCTGTCCCTGTCGTTTTTTATTGATTTGCCTTGATACTTAAGTTTCCATATACCTAACATCTTCAAAATTGATATTACCATTACATAAGTACATTAAGATCTAAAACACAAATATTGTACGTGTCTTAGTTCATGATAATAAATAAATAAATGTATCATTACTACCATTACATATATAAAATGGATATTACTTCTTTAGTATCTGATACCAGAATTAAAGAACAAGTATGTACTTAGTATAACTGTTATGTGGTTAGATAGATGCATTTAGCACAAGATCACAAATATAAACGTGTCTTGTTCATTATTTTTTATATGTATTCTACTCTAATCAACAAAATTAATTTTGAATTCCTCACAGGAGCGGTTTGCAACTCTAGAAATAAGCCTTTGCTATATTCTTATAATGGAGGAAGTTACATCTAGCTGGAAACATAGGAAAATCAATATCGACGATCAGGGGCAACGACACATGCGACTCATTTTTTATTATTTCCTTTTTTATTGTTTTTTTTACTTATTATTTGACGATTAGAGTCAAAATGTCTGTAATAGCGACATCTACCGGTGGTTGTTGACATTACATGCTATACTCTGTTAGTGTCAAGATATACTTATTTAACAACGCCATCTCGGCGTCAGTCCTGACACTACAGTTTTTTCTTTATTACTTACTTATATTTGATGGGCATAGGATATAATGCCTTTTACCTATTTATCACAGCCATATAGGTGCTAGCAGAAGTGGTTTCGCTAGATTTTGCCACCTTATGGGTGAATATTTTTTTTAAAACCATGTAGGTGCTAGCAGCAGTAGTTTCGCGCTAGATTTTGTCACCTTATTGGTGAATGTTGTTTTTTATTACAATCTTTAACATACCATATTAATGGATTTACGTAGATTTAAGGTACATGCATGTTAAATATTCTTTATTTACACACGTTTATATTTAAAGCTTTATTTTTTATATAATACAAATAAATAAACTTATAAAAAAAATAACGTTAGGCGTAATTGGGTACAGAGTTTATCACGAATGAATAGTTTTTAAGTACCTAATTGATTCTATTTATGATAATTCTGTTTGATTGGTTAGGGTTTTGAGGCTGACGGGGCGTCAGACGAATTCCCTACTTGAATTCTATCGTGGTTGGGGGGATACTGTAACACCGTTTTTTCTTAAAATTTCATAAAACACTAATTTTGCAAAAACACTTTGCTTTCACTGTAGTTTTAACGCAAATTTCCCAACTAAAATCGTAATTACAATAACTTTGTCAAGGAATTTCACAATGTCAATGTCAAGTGTCAACGTCAACGTCGTTTCACGTC
The DNA here is from genome assembly GCA_963935595.1 of Schoenobius gigantellus. Classification (NCBI taxonomy): domain Eukaryota; kingdom Metazoa; phylum Arthropoda; class Insecta; order Lepidoptera; family Crambidae; genus Schoenobius; species Schoenobius gigantellus. Next base: position 2,522,527 of record OZ012555.1, on the reverse strand, counting down.
ACGTCAGTGACATTTGCAATTATCTTTGGTCATTATTCAATTTTTGCATAAACAAAATAAATCTCGCGTTTATCCTGGCCTTATTTACAAAGATAGTTTTTTTTCGCCCAAAATCCCGTGCTTCCATTTAGGTGGGTTGATTTTCTCAAAATTCGGAATTTGACATTTAGACCGTTTGTTTCGATCATTTCTATAGACATATTTTAATGAAATACACTTAAGCTTATAGATCATATAATTATAGTTTCGTCGAATAGAATTTGGGAAGCATTCACAGTTTGTTTATGGTTAATTTTTTCATTACGTTTCGTTTTTCAACCAAGCTTATAACTTGGGCTGGAAATACTTATAGCATATTGTAGAATTCCGATAGATCCGTACGTTGACTTGACACATCATGACACACATGCTATGAAATGAATTTGGTTTTAGGGAAGGTTCCGTCGCCAATACGACGCTTAACATTCGGTGAACGGACCTCGATTCTAGTATGCGCGTAGATGGAACGCGCCCATTTTTCACCTTAGTCTTTGAACGCGTCTATCGTCTATGTTATGATTTGTCTGTGAGACATCGACTGAAGAAATTTGTTATTGATTCGAAGATCATAAAGTATTTAAATTAATTTCAGCGAAGAAAATCCATAGGTATTTCTCTCGTTTTCCGTGTGAATTTAATTTGAAAAGAATTTACAAAATTCAGTTCTTTTTGTTTTCAGCTTGAAGAGTAAAGCTAAGAAAAAAATACTATATTTACTCGCCGGCACGCGATTTATTAAATTAAATGGATTTATTGTCTCAATAAGTGCAAAAAATCAATAAGGTATCTAATTAACTTATTATATTTCATGATTTAAAACAGATTTTGTTAATTTTATTTTTATTTGTGGGTAAATTGATTATTAAATCAAACATGTTACATTTCCAAAATTCGCCTTTTCCATCCCCTATTTCATTAAAAAAACCTGATAGTGAGCGGCATCTTAGTGGGATTAAGGCATATATTGAGTAACACTTGCGAATTTCCTGTTAAATTCCAAATTTTTACAATATTAAGTTTCACATCCTTCTTTGGCAAATAACTCACAAATTAAGCTGTTTTCTTTTTATTAATAGCAGTAATTATACACAAAATAGGTGCTCTCCCCTCCATATGTCCTTTTTATTAACTAACCAATAAGACAATTTGTCAATTTATTAAAAATTATGTTTTAGAATTCATTTGCTATGTTTATTACATGAAGTGCAAATGTATTGACTGGGATTCCTTCAGAACTCAGTGTTAGACCCACTGACCCTAAGATCATAGGCATATCTAATTCTATTTTTAACCTAACACTGTGCTATGAATCTCCAGGGCAGTTACCGGAGGCCGTAGGGCTCCGCTGCTTGACCTTACAGCTAGAAACCATAACGAACTAACCTAACACAAGGAGGAATTCTGTGGAATTGTACATATATAGAGAGAATAATCTAAGGAATTGGAATATTATATCTCTGACCCGTGATCGCGGAAACTTAGCATCTAGCAGAAGGTACGCTCTACTAACAACCGCTCCGGGGAAGGCTACTAATCTCTTTTAAAAAAAAAGGAAACCTATAACTATTTGTTCGTGTACTTTATTGCCCCTCATTTTGTAGTTTTGTACCCAATTTGTACCTGATTTTTACCTGCCGAGATTGATCAAACAGACCTGAACCATCCTGCCCTTGGCTTGTATTAATTAAACATTATGTTAAGTGCTTTGCATTGAGGGATTTTGTGTACTTCAGTAACATATACATATGTGTATTATAATTATGTACCTACAACAATAAAGCTTTTCATTTTGTATCGGACTAAAGGAATAAGTTTGTTTTTTTTCTTTCAACTAAGATTTCCCAATATTTCAACAATTCAGTGAGAAAAAGCACGACAAGCCCCTCGGTGGGGATGTATATGAGCTGTGATAATAATTAATTAAACACGCTAGAGTGGCTTCAGAGCATAGCGATTCGTAATTCATTAGCAAAAATACGTTCACGTATCTCATTTTTGATAGTAGTTCAATTGTCTTACAATCCGCATTTCAGATATATGCATCAGACACAACAGGGAAGCTTTTGGCCCTCATCTCACTTGATGGTAACTGACGATGGGGCAGAAATGGGGGCGAGATTTTTCTGGCTTCATCAGCAAGTCAGAAAATGACTATTCACAACATGGAAGAAATGAACGCTGAAACAGATCGGTTCAAGGTAGTACGGATGAACTCTGCTGCGGTGACGGGTGGTCACATAGATATGAATATATATTGAATGCGATGGTAAAAAGGGGACGAAGGCATCATTGCAAACAGTTCCTTAAAGCGCTCTCAGCGTAAAAGATAATAGAGCACGCAGTGAGAACGAAAATCTCTTCCTTCCTCCAGCGTCTTTATTGAGACCGTGATATTGGGATTAGCGATGATGCAGAATGCACGCCTTTGCAGGGATTCTTCTAGTCAAACTTGTCGTATTCAGACATCTTCAACCACGAGGAACCCGCAATCGCGCCTATCACTTACTTTTTTAACTGTAATTAAGTAACATTAAATCTTCATGACCTAAACAGCGCACAGTCTCTCTCGATCTGTTCAAAATGGTTTTTGAAATATTTTGACGTTTGCGCGTACGCAGCGTGACAGCTGACGTGACCCCGGTGAGCCCGCGCACTCATTAGCATGTGTCGCGGTTGGGGCTCCGTCAGGATGAACTTACGTCAAGATAAAGAAACAGTTCACCTACTGACATGGCTCAATCATGGCGGCTTTTTAGGGCTCCGCAGCAAGAAACTATGGTTAGAAAAATTTGAAGATAATTTTTCTGTCACTATGTGATAATTATGATTGTTGTTATATTTGTAGGAATAAAGCAAAGAGAATTTACATTTGCCTATGACAGTGTAACTCTTGTATCATTTCATCTGATAGTATGTGACAAGACTACCGATACTGTACTCCCAGTTAGACCCGCGCTGGGCAAGCATGATGGGGGTGCGGCCTATTCTTCTTTCTCAAGGAAGACCTAAAAAGTTACAACCGTAGCCATATTCCTTGAATCCGGAATATTTTTTTCATGACAACAAACTAAAGTCCTCCTTTTTGGTTTAAAACTGATTTTATTTGCATGTGTGTGTACAATAAAGAATTATATGTGTATAAAGAACATGTTTATTTTTATTTAACGCATACATTCAACAAGATCTATTTCTATGATTATGTGATTTTTGTACTCGTTTTTTAGTGAGAGTTTATTACATGCAAGGTTACCGAAATAGGATGTAAGAGATTAAATTAAACGAGATTATGGAATCCACAACTAACGGCAGCACTCATAAGAAAGAGAAAGAGATCAGCAAAAGTCATGTATTATAAATTACATATAAGATAGATAAAACCAAATACACAATATTATGTAGTTTGAGGAACATAGACACATTAGAGATTAGTAAAAGATCAAATTTAGAAAAAAGTAGACAGCATAAATTTCAACATAATGTTTGCATTTAGAAAGAAATGATTATAGATGTGATACAAAATATAATATTAACTGAATATGTCATTTACAAAATAGACTTTCATCTAGAGAATTGGACATATTTTATTGAATCTACCATAAATAAATGCTAAAATTGTTCAGAACCCTCTTCAATAACGGCTGCAATCCTACAGCCTCCATTTTCTCATGCACACTTATACATTTTAAACAAAAATATAATTTTACGAAATCCAAATTTCTCGCACCGAAACGAGCTTATATGTATCTTGGCCTTTCACCTGTGACACGTCGGTTCTGAGTTTGTTTAAATAGTGATGAGACATAGTCTCCAGGTATTATTAATTATTATTAATACGACACAAAGTTGCCTCGACGTTAAACATACAAATTGCTGATAGTCTGTTATTCTCTAACTATTAATCTATAATGGTTATATTTCTCTAAAAAAATGAATTATCTGCTATCTGTGACACGTCGGTTTTTTGAATTTGAATTTGAATTTGATGGAACACCATTAGAATAACATAAATCCTTTTAACATTCTTAAAATTATAATCGTTTCGTATGCATGTTGATACAATATTATAATCTGATGTAAATTTTTTATACTTATTCCGCCAGTAAGAAAGTGTTTGTTAAGAAAAAAATTGTTATTTTACAATACCGCAAAATGATTTCTAGGCGTAAATACGCCCATATAATTACTGTTTTTTAAATAAATTTTCAGTGAGAGCATACTTTGAAGGTAAGTATTATTAAAAATACTATTATTGCAAAACTATACCAAGAGATAGAAATAAACCTGAGATGAAGGTTAAATCTTCTTGGTGAGAAGAAAAAAAACAATACTATCTACAAATCGTTCGTCACCTCACTACCACAAAACAAACTGAACTAGCTCAACCATTGAATATTCATAAAGGCGACGTTAAGGCATTCGTCAATTTGACTTAAAATTTCACACAAACAGACAGACGGTGATCATTTTTTGTTTTCTATTAAACATTTTGACGCACGCCCAGCAGGCGCCGGCGCATGTATTAGCTCACATTTGAATAATTTCCCCTTATTCACAAATGTTTTCGAACGATGGCGGCCCCCTCATTGTAAGAACTTAAATCGACATGATTGTTTTCAGATTCACACTCGATACGCATACATTGCCTCTTGTCCGTGTGGTAATAAATTTCTAAATAAAACATGTCGCCTTTGCGTGGATTCATAAGAGCCGACTTAGGGAGCTTAACACTTTAGCAATGAAAACTCAAATCAAAACACTGTTGGCTAGCTTGACTGCCGCTAAATTTTCCACATCCAAGAGAGTCGTACTCAGCAGTGGAACCTATACAGATTCAAGGGGTGATGATGAGAACTACTTATGAAAACAATTAAAGTCACATGCTATACTGACGAAGCAATGAACATCGAATTATTTACATAATTAATTTTTACATTAATTACATACAAACTCACACGTAAAAATAACAAATTCCTTGAGATGAAAGAGAAAATAGCTCCAGAAAAAAAACATGATACATGTTAGACGTGCATTAAAGTTTGAGGGGCTTTCTCAACGTTCCTGAGATCGCGACGCCAGATCCTGACTCGGTGGCAATGGAACTAACTCAGGAGCTTCCCAGGAGTACTCTTTCGAACACAAAAAGAATGTTGAATATCCGATCACGATTGGTGAAGAAATTGGTAAGCATAAAAACAGATACAGTCGAACATACAATCTCCTTTTTGGAAGCGTCCATGAAAGATCGCAGGTATCGCAGGATCGCATCAAAGAGGTTAGTTGCATAAAAAAAGTCGAAGCGTTTGTAGGGTTATCAAAATAAACTTGTCACATAGATATGAATATCATGGATGTAATAAAAATAATCAGTTTTGATTATTAAGTCCATGGAATACATATTCTACTGAAAATGACATAGAATTGTCACTTCCTAGACTGGCGTAATGTTCTAACCGTCATATTTGAATACAATTAGCGTAACAATATTACATTACTCATCATATTGGCAGATATGCAATTAATAATAGGATAACGTGTATTCTCAAGAATTAATTTGTTTATTTATCAAAGTTTTTTTTATCAAATTTGCGAACGCTTCCTCCTATCCTCGCACTTCCGTATCTTCGGCTTAAGGAATTGACATGCTTTATTTTTTACTAGCTGTGCCCGCGACTTCGTTCACGTGGATGTCCGAAAATAACAATATCGTGAAGTTATATAGCCTAAAGCCGTCCTCGATAAATGAACTATCCAACACAAAAATAATTTTTCAATTCGAACCAGTAGTTCCTGAGATTAACGCGTTCAAACAAACAAACGAACAAACTCTTTAGCTTTATAATATTACTATAGATTAGAATAGTACTATTGCTAATAGATAAGTTAATTCTGAGAGATATGTTTTTCAATTAGAAAAGACAAGACCAAACAGCAAAATCTTTACTCTTCACAATATTTCAAATAACTCCATTTGGGTGTGTTATTAAATCGTACTTTAAATATATTGCCAGTCCATTATGACGATAGTCTTTTGACTATCCACGATTATAAGAAAACAGTTATTATTTTTGTTGATTTATTAACTGAGGAAATCGTACTGGCCGTTTTTCCAAACAAACGTAGTCCCCCCTTTCCTTCCTGCATAATGGCAATAAGTGCTTTTTTTTTTCTTAAAAATCGATAGCCGCTATTAGCATTTTCCTATGTTTTCATTTTTTATTAAGTTAATTATTAAAAGAGATTGAAACCTTCAAAAACCTAAAAAATTTGCAAAATTCCCTGCTGTATTAAAACACCCAGCAAACAAATTTTACGAGATTATATGAAAAAAGCAAAAACATAGAAATACGGCCAATGCAAAAAGAAATTAAATCGGTTTAGTTTTAGCGGAGAAAACAGGGGACTACGAAACGTGTATTTTGTGCACTATTCATAGGTATTTTCGGTCCGAGCTGCAGCTATCTTTATAGTGCTCAGTTTCGTTGTTCGAGCACACAACGCGACAGCAATACATTTTACAAATATGTGAACCTACCTTGGTGTTTCCTCTCCAGCCAACGAAATTTACTTTTTCCATGCGTAATAAATACAAATAAGTTAAGACTGGCCCCTTATCTAGCCTTGCGATCGGCAAGGTTATAGAGACAGATTGATTCAGTTATGTGAAAGATGTGTCACCAGCTTCCGCTCATAAGTACGCTTCCGCCCTAATAGTTAGTAGCAAACACGATCGATCATGTAGCTAATTCGCGAGTATAAATGGTATCGACCGATCCATCAACGCAGCCGTTAAGACCGATAATAGATCATGATCGATCACGATCTCTCATTTGGACTGACAAAATCGTTTACTACGTGACTCTTTGATATGCCGAATGAAATGGAGCGATGCAATTATAAAACGATTTTGGATTTCGTGGTTTTTTTTTACGATAACTGTTCATGGTAGACTAGACTCAAGCCCCTCGTTAGGGAAGTATATAAACTGGGATGATGGGGTCGGTTGTGATGTGGATGTGACTGGTTGCAATACTACCAACAGCGTATTTGACGATGATCTGAGGAAGAAGGACTCTGTACCAGAATCGTCAGCCCGGCAACACTTGTGGAACTTTTTTAAAAAGGTTATACATTCTCCCATAAGCGAACCTTTAGACTTGTGTAGTTTATAAAATATCTTGACACGCTACATAGGTGACGATGAAGAAATATAAAAAAAGTGTTAGTTTTAACCATCTGCGCGGTCAGTCATCGAGATCAGCCGAACCTGATCTTAAGATCCGAGGTTTCCATACCCATAGGGTAGGGCTACTGAGCTCGTCTGGATAGCTACCATCCTCTGTTTGTGGCCATTAAAACAACGTTGATATTGCTATTATCTTCAAACGATTAGAGGTAAGATAAACAGGTCTCGGTATTTAAAAATCGCAATGAAACCAGTTTCCAACTTCAGTCACTTACCGTCAGCCGAGATGAAAGCATAGAACTTCCCTGTTGAGTTATAAATTGAAGTACTTTGGTAATTATTATTCGCCTACCTCGTTCGCAAAAGGGCTGAATTATGTAGACTAATTGTCGATAAAAGGTTACACATACGTCTGCGATGTAGAACAATATTTCATGTCAACACCATTCGAAAATCACAATAGAAGATTACGAATTTGAGCATAGCTCACATACAATAGGATGCAATGCCAATATATTGAGAAACAATATATCATATAATCGAGCGGATATACATATCATTACCTGTAATGCAACCTTTGTTTTGAGTGTTAATATCATGTGATACTATACTATTGTGTGCTGCGGCGTCACCTGTGTGGGAGTCTGTTTTGTAAGAAGGAAATTGTGTTAATAGTTCATAAGCTTAAGATACTACATAGCAAAGAACTGGCCCTTTTTATATATCATTTTCATTAAACTGCCTAATTCATCGTTACTTCGGACAGAATTCAAACCTGTGCCCCGAAATGTAACCGTGTTGATGTCATGACGATATACCACGTTCTATTAATGTGTATTTTCTTTTCTCCTGTGTCGTGGGTGCAGTTACAAACAGAGAATATCACATACACATACGCCCAGACCGGAACAACTTTCTGTAGGCCATACAAAACATTTGTCCCGTTCGGGAATCGAACCTGCGACCCGTTGCGCAGTAGGTGATCACTCAACCTCTGAGATGACACGTTTAGCGCAGAGGTCGAGTGATCACCTACTGCGTCCTACTGTATCACCTCCTGGGGCGGTGCCGCAAAGTCGGCGTTAATTAGACTTGAGAGAGCTCAAAGAGCTATCCTCAAGGTCTGTACCAAAAAACCTATACTTTTCCCTACCCACGATCTATACAAATATTGTCAAGTACTCACCGTACGGAAGCTTTTCATTCTGTATACGGTTATAAAGCAACATAGTGTTCACTTTCTAGCATTCGTCGAAATTATGTTGTAACAAAACCTTCACTTTCTAGCATTCGTCGAAATTATGTTGTAGCACCTACTCCAATGTGTAAAACAAAATTTGCTCATCGGTTCTTTTAATTTATTGGTTCTTCCCTTTATAATAAACTTCACAAAAAGTCGCACATTCTTCCGTTAACTCGTTTTAGATGTTAAACCATAGTTATGTCTTATTTACAAGGATTGAGCTATGATGCCACGGAGGATATTTTACATTCGCCACAATAATGATATAATATATAATACGAGTATAATACGCATCGACACATTGGCACTGCATTCTCACACCTACGCTTCATGCACACGAACACAATTATTCGCTCACACACAGAGACACACACACACACACACACACACACACACACCCACGCACACACACTCACGCACACTTATGTTCTTATGTAATTTCACAATTCAGCTATCTTGCATTATTCTAAATTTCAAAATTTGTGCTAAGTTTTAATTTATAATTGTTGGCACGACATCGTGAGAGGAGAGTACTGGTGCACTGAAATACAAGCTTCAGCTTAGTTCAGGCACCAGTCTCTCATAATCTTATATTATGTGCATTCTGTCTATAAGTACTACTGCATAGTTATTAAGATTGTGGAGAAAAAAAATAAAAATTATAACTATGTAAGTACATACTAACGTATGTTTCAGCGTTCTTAAAAATTCTACACTTATTATTGAAGCTTATACAGCAATAAAATCGATTATTGGGTGTTTCCGCATTTTTAAAAGTTCCACCTTTGATTGGGTGAAATTTGTCCAACTAGTCATACTGTATTAAAGTTTGTTATTTTTTGGAGATTAAATAGTAAAGTTTGTTTTTTTTTTTATATTTATTACAGACTGACACCATTTAAAAGTGGTTATTAGGGGTCAATAAATGAACTTTGTAAAGAAATTTTATATTTCAATCGATTAACTTTAGTGTGGAAGGCACCCTAGCCCAATTTCTGATACATCCAAAACTTTAACAATTATTTACTGTTGTTAGCTCAGCTACAACTTATAAAATGAGATATACATTAAAACATTGAGAAACCGAAATCACTGGAAATTCACTGCAAATGAAAGCTATAAATAACGTATCATTAAAAAACAATCCCATTGAAGATTCAAGTCGAGTCGTTTGTCTCGTTTAGTGAAATTATGAATTAAAAACCTATTGCCTTATCCCAACAGGTTGACGCAAGCGGCCACACGCGTTCGGCCATAGTTGAGATCAAATCAAGCCGATTGAAAGTCACAATGAATCAAATGGATTAACCTGGTTAATTTATTGATTGAAGAGCAGCTTTTGGCGATAGGGTGACAATGAGCCAGGATGGACATGGGTTGGACCCAGGATAGACACGCTCGCAGCTTCGCCCGCATTATTCTTGTTTTCCGGGAATTTTATATTTTTTGGTAGGAAAAAAAAATTTTCATTACTCATACTCTGAAAGTAGGTCTGAAGTTGCCTGAGGAGCGGGTTGAAAGTAATACTTTTCAGCCCTAGGGAGAGTCGTATTCAACTAACAGCTGTCAAATTATAAAAAGAAACTAGTTCTATTTTCACATTTTCTATTGAACCATGTTCCAACATTCTATACAGCCACTCAGTTACAGCGCAGTGTAAAATTGAAATAGCAAAGATACGTATTAATTAAAGAATATATTTCTTTTTTAATTGACTTTATTACAATTTACTTGCAACAATTTCTTTAAAATAACATAGATTTGGGCAAAATATTTACCATTTATTTAATGGTGTTGAAATGTTTCTTCATTTGTTGAAATCAATGAAGATCGGTTTACCGCTTTCCCGCTTATTTGCTTTTTTTTTCTGTGGCAGGCCAGCTATTCAGCCATGCATTATTTTTAATTTTAATCATTGAATAAATCAGATATGGATTTAAGGCTTGATTTCATAAGAGCAGAGGCTAAAGCAGAAGTTGTTGATTTATTACAATAAAATTCACTAATTGTTTTTCTTTAGCTAAATCATGTTTACAGTGTTTACCTCGGGTGAAAGACTTATTTAGTTCCTCGAACTATAGACTCCGTCCAAACTGCGTCTCGGGACTAAATAAGTTACTTTGACCCCTACGGTAACAATGTAATATTGTAGCCTTTGTTCATTAGGTATAATATAAGATTCTAAATATGAAAGAATTTTTCAAATCGGTCCAGTAGTTTCGGAGCCTAGTCAATGCAAAAAACAAACAATACATCTTTCCTCTTTATAATATTAGTATAGATAAAACAAGGTAAAGTTTTGCCTTCATCTCACCTGATGGTGAGTGACGATAAAACCAAACATAATAATAATAATGTTATCCTCAATACTTACCGTTTAGTGGGAAAATTTTTGTCCTTAGACTGAATTTACTGTTCCTTTCTTCTTTTTGTTTGGCCAAAAGCCCGCATTAAGAAGTATACCCCAGCAATGGGAGACCCATAAAAATTTAAAATAATAATCTTTATTGAAACCACAAACATATTTAACACTAACATGTTAGCGTTAAAATCCGCATTAGTCAAGGACTGTGTTGCAGTTGTTAGCGTCCACCTCTTACATAGGCGTTTCTGACTGTTATTATAAACATGGAAGGAACTTTATTACCTGGACTCCACAACGGCTGAGGAACTAGATTACTGACTTCTGATTGTTGGAACGCCACAATGCTATTAACATTGTCATTATGGCGACAAACTTAGGTAAGACGATGGTAGCTTGCCAGGCGGGCTCCGAAGCCCTATCAACAACCAAAATCTTTTGCCCCCGTGATGGGTGACGCATTTAATGCATGATAGAAAGTTCTAAATTCCAACTCACTAAACCTATATAATGTATTACTTACGACTCTACAAATTGGGAGTTGACGAGATTTTGTAAACTCAAACTTACATTTTTTTAACGCAGAACCAATTATTTGTATGGGGACTTCAAAATTCATTTCACAATATCGAATTTTCATTAACGCCATAACTTCTATATGACTATGTTTACATGTGTGGGTTTCGGTTTGATAGGGTATGTACCAAACACGTTGTTTATACCATCATCACGCCAATTCAGTGTGAGCACCAGTCTTATCCATCAATAGGCAGGATACAAAGGAAGGTGGTATTTTTCTTACCCCATTCATAAGAATATTTCATTCCTGGTTGACTCAACACACCTTTGAAAAACTTTTAAAAATCAACATATTTTATACAAATAATTTCAATATCGATAAAAATACTTTTAATAAAAATACCAAGCAGCGATTTTTGCAGTGATATGTTAGTAAAATCCGATTTATAGGCAGTGAGATTAATGGGCACTGTGACTTGACATCTTATGTCATAAATTGGCGACCTCCATCGGCGTTCTCTTGGAGTTTGTAGATGTGTGAGTCTTATACGAGCCATATGTAGTATAGGCAACTGTATCTACTTACCATCAGTTGGGCAACATGCTTGATCGCCAACTTAGTTCTATGAAAAAAGTAAAAAAAAATCGTCAAAAAACAACAACCAAAACTGATGTCACCGTAGTCCGCTACAGTTTACGACGCAAAACCAATATTGTTTAAAAGTTTAAACTTTACACCCGCGTAATAGTTCAAAATAGTCGGCCATTAAATGTGTCCAGTTTATTTACGGCTGGAGTCGTGATGAATCAGATTTTATTGTTCGGTCGACGATTTAAAATGACTCCTCGACTTGATTGTCGCGTTTAATTTATGAACGACTTTCGAACTCATTCTTTGTGTTGTAACGAAGGCGCCACTGAAACTATACTTCGTTCCAATCAAAGACGCCTAAGAAGTGAACGATATTTGCATGACTTTTTTGACATAAAATTACTGATTGATATACCATTCGTTTTTTATTAATTATGATGAATTAAAGACGTTTCTACGAAAAATAGCACAGTCAGGCACTAAATATAGATATTTTAGATTTTTGTAAGCTATTCAGGCTAGATTAAAAGTATCGTTAAGTATATAGTTAAGTAAGTAAGTAAAAGTAACTTTTCGTTTGGCATTTTGACGACACGGTTAGCGCAGAGGTCGAGTGATCGCCTACTGCGCAATGGGTCGCGGGTTCAATTCCCGTACGGGACAAATATTTTGTATGGCCTACAGAAATTTGTTCCGGTCTGGGCGTATATGTGCATGTGATATTCTATGTTTGTTACTGCACCCACGACACAGGAGAAAAATTACGTGGCCAGATTTATGTATCTTGGTCTCTTCAATATCCCATGTCCTCCTAATATGTGTTGAGAATATTTAGAATAACAGTTGAGTTCACAATATAATATACTAAGTGTTTTTACCCGACTGCATGGAATTGCAAACTTAGGTAAGTAATTTTAAAAAAAACCAACGAAGTGGCTGTGAGGTGCTTTTATTAGAAATGAAAAAAAAATCCTTTTTTTATAATACTGCACTATGGGAATCAAATTAAAGGGCAGAGGCATAAAATTTGAAAATAAGTCAAATCATTCATAATATCATGCTTCCGGCTGCTTGTTATTCTGTTGAACGAAAATTCTTAAAACTACTATCATTGTGTTAAGTTTGCCTTTAATATTTCATCTTGTTTCCATCTTTTCAGTTAACTTGTTTTGATACTGGTGGTTTTTGTTATTTTCTAAATTTATTTTTCAGTTAAGTAGTTGTCTTTTTTTGCAGGGGGGTTTTTTAGTTTTTATAATTTTTGATTGATTTCACACTTTCGCAAATTACACGTATAAACAATTTACACGTCAAACCTAATTATAATTTCATATTATAAAATAATACATTTCATTTAATTGCGCTATTTGCATTATGTGGCGAGTCCTGCCGAAAACGGCAAGGTAGATCCCATCCAAAAAAAATGCCAACGCGTTAATCGCTTTCTTTTTTACAGAATAGTAGCTAACAAAATGGGATGAATAACATTTGCCCTTTGCAGCAATTAGGAGTGAACTAGTGTCGTCATTCGCTGTAATGTAGTTGCAAAAACGCCACGAAGGTAACAGGGTAGATGGGGATTGGTGGTAAAGAAGAGGAAATGGCCATCTATGCGACGGCTAATTAGAAAGTTTGGAGTATACATACATGACAAAGTTTCATTATTTTAATTAATAATAATATGTTACTAGCTTCGCTTGCAGCTCCATCCACTGAATCAGTAAAAACTGTAAACTACAAAACAGACGAATGAAGGATCTCTTACAAAATACTCGAACTTTCAGGAGTACAACACTGACCCGTTTAGCCAGCGTGGTGAAGTACACAAAATTATTTCCTGTCGGAGGAGAGATCAGTGCCCAGCAGTGGGGCGTATGGGATGCTGTGATGTTGCTTAGTAGTTTTATGGCCAATTGCACTAAACTTATCTTAGCTTGGAAAACTCCTAGGACGCATGCTGTCACCTTTTGTCTTTTATTAAAAGAATGTGACAGCATGCCGCTTAGAGTATCCTAAGCATCAAAAATGTACAACATGTAAAACATTGTAAATCATCAAAAATGTACAATATTCTTGCAATAATAAATAAATAAATAAGCTTATACAAAACGTTGGCGAAACTGGCCATTAGTGTGATTGCGAATAAAAAATCTTCCAACCCCCATTTTATTCAAGAGCTTCCCTGGGGGCTGGAATTCACTTCCAATCCATACATACATACAAATATTATAAAGCTGAAGAGTTTAATTGTTTGTTTGGTTAAACGCACTTTTCCAGAAGTTCCAGAGACTTCTGGTCAGAATTGATTTTTTTTGTGTTGGATAGTCCATTTATCGTGGGAGGCTTTAGGTTATGTAATATCACGCTACGACTCGAGAGGAGAATCAATGAAAAATGTTGCTAAAACGGGAAAAACTAGAAGATATAACCAAGAACGCGTTGAAGTCTTTTATAAGGCGAAACGTAGTTCGCGGGCACAGCTTGTTATTCTAATAAAGAAAAAGCGCAATTGAACTATGTTTTCGTAAGCTCCAAGCATATCGGGGACCTATAACAAATACCTATATCTGCCGCAAAGCAGCACAGTGCTTGCATTGCTGTGTTTCGGTTTGAAGTGTAAGATATGGCATTAAAATTACTGGGTACTGTGACTTTAGATCTTACATTACTTTATGATATTACCGATCTCATGGTTTTCAAATGACATCATTATGACATCTTAGTACAAAACGAAATTAAGATTTTCGGTCAGATTTTTGATCATTCGTTCATTACATCATAATTACTTCGTTGAAATTATGCCATAGTGATGATATCATTAGAGATCGGTAATACCAAATGAAGCATTTCATGACCTCTATCTCAAAATCATACCAATATCATACGATGAAGGATCCATAATAGGCCCGCTGATGTCACAAGTTGGCAACGTACACTGTGGTTCTTGTGGGGGTTGCAGTTTTGCTGCGAATCTCACAGGAGCCACATGTATTCTAGGTGACTGTTACCACTTCCCATCAGGTGGGCAGTTTGCTTGTTTGCCAACTTATCGCAATAAACAAAAAGTAACCATTGAAAAACTGAAAGTAGTAATGAAGTTAGAAAAGAACAAAATGTATGGGAATAATGGGATCATTCCCATCGCGAATCATCCTCTTACATTACCTTTCGCTACATAACGTATAACGTAAACTAAACGAGGCGAATGTTATATTTTCTACACCCCCAGGATCTGAATTTTTACAGTTACACGATCTTTCTCATCTCCTCATTATAAGCACCATCTTCCATACAGCACCTGCCATGATTAACGCTAAGCACTTAGCGAGCGATGCCGGGGCACTAAACAAAGCGATATCGCAGAATTATAGCGCCTGCAGTGACACGTCAATAGGACGGCAGTTGACAATGCAGCGTCATTCTTTGATAGCTATTGGCCGTACTGAGGCTGGTTGATTTATACGTTTTTATTTTAATATAGATTTTTTGTATTTTCTAAATTTTAATATTAACGATATTTTTTTACTAATTTTGAGCGTGGAATGGGTCGGCAGTCTTCTGAAGATACTCGTCGGCGACTCAACAAACATATCTCTAAGTGTCTGACTCGGGACGTACGTCGATTTCCTAATACCGAACATATTAAAGAGGCTATCGAGCTGAACAAGGGCTCCAAAGTGTTCGCAAGAGATCTGTCACTCGGTCAGAGTCTGCTGACGAAGCTGAAGACAAAGGACGGCAGAGTCATTACATTCCGACCTGAGCTTATGGCCGAGATAGAACGCTACTATGGACAGCTTTACATAACATCGCAGGCACCTGTTATTCAGGCTACAGATTCCAGAGCCAAAATGACCCGCCACTACACCGAAGACATCCCGGACGTCAGCCTGCACGAGATTAGTGTGGCTCTCATACAGCTTAAAAAACAACAAGGCGCTGGGTGATGATGGAGTTACAGCCGAACTCTTAAAAGCGGGTGGACTACCAGTCCGGAAAGTGCTGCATCGGCTATTCAACTCCGTCATACTCGAGGGCAAAACGCCTAAAGCATGACACAGGGGCATGGTGGCACGTTTCTTCAAAAAGGGCGACAGGGATCAGTTGAAGAACTATAGACCCATTACGCCCCTGAGTTATGTTTATAGGCTACTAGCTCTCCGCTCGCGACTTTGCCCGCGTTATTTTTTTTACCCGTAGGAATTTTTTTTCCTGTAGGAAAATTACCCTATGTCCTTCCCCTGGTCTTGAACTATCCCTGTACCAACTTTCATCAAAATCGGTTTAGTATTTTCGAAGCCTATTCAATACAAACAAACAAACAATCAAATCTTTCCTTTTTATAATATTAGTATAGATTCTCGAGGGTCATCACGAATTCAATCTCCAGACTGGGCAAAAGTAACCTTAATTGAAATCTAAAATCCGTGACATAGTTAGTAACAATAGACTGACCTCATTTATATAGGACATAATATTGACGAAATGTATGCATACACCACCTTACCTCAGGAAGAATAATTGTTATGATTATCTTTCACAAGATTTTAAGTTACAATTTAAAATTTTAAAATTTCCCCAAAAAGACTTGGCTCAGTACTGCATAACGTTGTTATGAGGACAAATCGCTAGTACGACCACCCGGGTCGCGGCGCGTAAACCGCGGTATTTACGGCCGTGCAATTCACCGCTCACTAGATAAAGTGCGCGCGCGCAAACGGCCAGAAACGCGTAACTGTGCGAACGTGTGATCGTTAAACTGTGTTCACTTGAAAACATTGCGAATATAAACTTGCACGGGAAACGTTGTGTTTGCCATGCAGGCCACGAGTCCGTTAACGTGGTGTAGTAGCTGAGACCTGGTCGAGATCTGAAGGTCCAGGGTTTGATTCCCAGTAGGACAAAATGTTTCTGCTTGCTTAGTTATAACTAAGTTACAGCATTGTTCTTTTTTATAGTCAGAAATAGCTAGTATTATTTAAAGAACTTTGACGACATCTAATTTTACCGGAGGGAGATTCTATACCAGGGTCGTCTGCTTGGCTACCTCCGTCTTGCCTATTTCTGCCGCAAAGCAGCAGTGCTTGCATTGCTGTGTTCCGGTGTGAAGGGTAAGATAATGCAGTGAAATTACTGGGTACCGTGACTTTACATCTTATGTCACAAGTTGGCAACATGCACTGTGGTTCTTGTGAGGGTTGCAGATTTGCTGCGAATCTCACAGAAGCCACCTGTACTACTGGTTATCACTTACCATCAGGTGGGCAGTATGCTTGTTTGCCTACTAAGTTTTATAAAGAAATACACAAAACAGTATCAGTGTCTTTATAGACTATATTATAATTCTTTTAAAGAAATCTTAGTGTGCTTAAAAAAGTAAAGCTAGCACTAGCACCCTTTTTTACTATTTTCGTCATCACAGAAACATTACCAGCCGCAAGAACTTAGTTTCTTAGGTGATTTTAAGTCGAGCTTTTCATCTCTTTGCAGAGGCATAATTTTGGTATCCCTGCTCGGTTCCTACCACAATCATAGAGGAGACGGATCGGCGATCAATGTATTTAAATTGGGACGTCAATAAATGCCTGTAAAGGCCTATGTTGAATAAAGATTTTTGAATTTGAATTTGGCCAGCTCTAACAGAGTACAAACAGCCCATCTGTGACTGCTCTGTAAATAGAGTCTAACAGAGTCATTTTTATTTAACATCGTAATTTATGTCAAAAGACGTAGGGGAAATGGTAAAGGTAACTTGAATGTACCAAATTTTAATAATAATTATAATAATGTATTTTATTGCCCGAATGTAGCTGACTGGTAAGTATGATATTACTTGTTTGTGATTTCGATATATTTCATCATCACAACCTCATATACGTCCCCACCGAGGGGCTCGAGCCTACCCTAAGTTAGGGTGTTTTAGGCCTTAGTCAACCACGCTGGCCCAGTGCAGACATATTTATCATGATCAAATTAAGAAAAAACATTGTTAATTTTCTCATCTAAGATTGTTAATTTGATCGCCATAGTAACTATAGCACTCATACACGTGGTTCTGGTGATAATAGCAAATCTACAGCCTCAGACTGAAACAACCAACTTCTGAAAAAAGATGTCATTATCCAGTAATTTTTCTGCATGTCTGGCCCTTCAAACCAGAACACAGCAATGCAAGCAGCACGAGCGATGCTTTAGCGGTTGAAAAGTGGGATTTGAACAGGGTGATGATGAGAAGTTCATAGGTCGCTTTCATGTTCGGTGTTATCATCACTCACCATCAAGGGAAATAAAGGAGAACTTTGCTGGTCTGAATAAAAAATCTATCTAGTTCAAAAACCCGGATTTTTAGTCACGGCAGTTAATCTTAACATAGTCTAATAATACTACTATTACATGTGGATGTGTGAAAGGAATATTGTTATTTTTGGCCACCCATCCGACGGCGAAATTTGCTTAACTTTAGCGATAGTAATGCCATGTACAGTCTCCAAACAGCAGCAATATAAACAAACCTTTACGTCGCACGCTCACCACAAACTCCACAGACCCATCAAATAAATAGAATTTGTCCGCGCCCCGAAAGACATTGGCGGGGAAAAAACGAAACAAGATGGCGATAAGCTGCCGGGCGCGAAAGTGTCGCGTTACCTCCGACTAATCTCCCCCAAATCGACGGCGTAAATAACGCGCGTCCACACACCGGCAGATCGATATCCGTAATATCCGATCGGAGTTACGAGCGGCGCGTACCTATCCGTTCATCGGCCGCCATATTTCGCGGGTAGGGTCGATATGTTGACCCTGAATATGGGGATAGTGTAACCTAATATTACTTTTAATTAAAATATTAGTTACTGGAGGGAGACTCTGTACCAGGGTCGTCTGCTTGCGTACCTCCGTCTTACTTAATTCTGCCACAAAGCAGCAGTGCTTGCATTGCTGTGTTCCGGTTTGAAGGATAAGATATGGCACTGAAATTACTGGGTACCGTGACTTTACATCTGATGTCACAAGTTGGCATCGTACACTGTGGTTCTTGTGGGTGTTGCAGTTTTGCTGCGGATCAAGAGCCACATGTATTTATAGATGACTGTTACCACTTACCATCAAGTGGGCAGTTTGCTTGCTTGCCAACTTAGTTGTATAAGAAAGAATAGGTCACAAACCGAAATTAATAAGCGTCTAGCTTTCAAGTACATCATCATCATCATAACAGCTCATATACGTCCCCACCGAGGGACTCGAGCCTATCCTAAGTAAGAGTGTTTAGGCCTTAGTCAACCACGCTCGCCCAGTGCGGATTGGTCGACTTGACAGACACCTTTGAATTTCTTGAGATGACATTAGCTGCGGAAAAATAGCGTGAAGTTGTCACAAGCTAATGTCATTTCCATACATTTTTTCTGTGGAACGACTGCGGAAAAATAAGCGTGTGACTTTTGTCTAGGCCCACTGATAACAATAGACGCGGCAAGGAGCAGGCGTGGCTCTCGTTACAAAATATTGTTTGTTTCAAAATTATTTTGTTAATGAAAATATTGTGATTGGACATTGCTTAATTACTTGAAATAACTGAAAAAAAATGTCCAATATGTTCAACTGGTAGTTGAAGATATTGAAATAGAGGTTCCTAGCAGCTGTGTCAAAACGAAAATCCGCGTTGATCAGTTTTGTTGTTAGAACTTCTGTGACGATAAATATGCTAAAAAGCAATAGGGATTTATTGTGTTTTTTATTTGCACGAGTACTACACATTTAAATACCTTTTCGGATTTACTCGCGTATATTATCTCACACATTTTATTTCAAAGCGTTCGAAACGTCGGGCTTAATTAAGAGGCTGAGTAAAGCCAACGACATTGAGACAGAGTTTCTACTGGATTACGGGCGCAGTGCGCTATTGAAATTGAGCAAAAAATCTAAATATATTTTTTAAATAAACTAGTAACTTATTTGAAGATATAAAACATCAATATTATCAAATTATGTATAACTAGATAATTCCCTAGAAATCATTAAATAACCTTTGTTAAATATCTCTGATTTTCTTCTGGAAGCTGTTTTAATTGGGTGTCTTTGGCAATTTTTTAAAATAAAAGAATACATAAAGAATTAAATCTACGAATGAATAATTAAAAACCTATTCACAGAGGTCTAAAATTAAGTGAAACCTTGAAGAAGATTACTAAACTGAACCTTAATGACGATTTAAAAGTCGCAAGAAACCGCTGAATACGGCATGTAAAGGCCGTAATTGGTTTGTAGATCCTAAGGAAAGGCCCGTGCCCAGCATGTGTAATCTGGAATGATGATTAAAAAAAGTCTTACCTAACCCAAAATGCGTGGTGACGCTAGCGGCCATACCGCACGGGGCAGAGTGCCGTGCGCGGGCGCAGCTCTGCCGATATCGTAAATCTTCGACATTTTTGTGGTGCAAAAGAAGAATTAGCCATAAACCGCGCCATCGCCGTCCGAACTTGATTTAAGGCGTCTCTACCTCAGGAATGAGGTCATAGTTCGATCGTAAATTGCAAACTTTTTTTTATTTACTATGTTCATTGATTTAGGAGGTTAATTGTGAAGTCAATAAAACGCTTTGTCTGTATAATTAAACAAAACAAACTAAACATCGTCATAAATTGTATGAAGTAAATGATAACTTATTGTGAGCCTGTACGCATCGAATATAATATATTCAAATTAAAAAGCTTTATTTACATAGACCTAGATTGAAGCGTGAGAGTCGAAGTCTTTCAAATGCCGTCGGTAGCTTACCCGATCTACTCCTTTTAAAATATATAATATTCATCAGAAGGTGTAGTGGTTGAGGCCACTGGGTCCGGATCAGGAGGTCCGGGGTTTGAAACCCCACGGGGGCCGAAGTTTTCCTGCTCGGGTAACTTAGGTTAGGTTTGGTCTCTCTCTCTCTCTCTCTTATAACATCAAAAGAAGCTCCGTTCTACCATTACAGATATTATTATGTATACAATATTGAACATTTTACAATCTCACCAACGTTATATTTTGCAACTTTTTTTTTTATAAAACGACCTATTTTTATAAACTATATGTTAACACCAATTGCCGCCAGTTGGTAGCAGGCCCTTAACCCCGGGTCGGGCGGCACTATTTCACCGTTGTCACGTCTCAGGCATTACCCGCCGCTACCGTGCGATAGCGCGATAGGGCTCGGCACTATAACAATTTGTTAATCGCTTGTTAATTTTTTATCATAATAGATGGGTGGGTAAGCCATCTGTCGTAAGAATCTGTAGCAAATAAATTTATCGTGAAACAAAAACTAATTCGTTCGAATGAATTCTTGTTTATTTTTTTGGAGTGACCCACATTGTTTGGTAACGCTTTGTGCTAATTTCTCCGTCCGTCCGTCTATCTTTCTGATCCCTGAATCACCTAGAGACTTCAGGCTTCCACTAGACGTTAGGTTACGAACTCTAGGTTTCCTATTTTGGGAAATATTTAAGTACTACCCAGAGGTCGTGTTACCCAGGCTCAAAAATTTAGGTCCGACCCAGGGGTCGACTGTTACCCAGAGCCTAAACACAAAATTTTATATAGATTTAGAATACATGTATCCCTCTTCCTTTTTTTTTTCATGGATATCATAAGTGCCTATATTTCCTTCAGCTCTGACACTCCACCCTCTAGCTGTAAAATGTTTGTTATTGTTATTGTTGTATATTTCTTTAGTGCAAAATTCATACATAGCACAATGGTAACAAAAATGGTATTGCAAAGTCAAGCTTATCTATGGACGGGAATTCTTCCAGCTCACCTTTCATAAATTACTTATAAAGGCATTTCTTAAAGAAGCATTAGATACGTACATTTCTGCGGACTTTATATTATCTAGTATTTCTTTTTTATTATTTTATACCCATTTTAGTGTTTTATTGATTAATGTGTATATACTCGTAATTTTCCCCTCATCAGTTCGCCAAGGCTTCCTTTATGGAAAAGTTTATTTTATCGCTAGCGTAGAAAAGTAATTTGAAATTCGAACGATTTAAAATGGACTGGGAATACCTATGAATTTAAACATTGTGGTCAAAAACGTTTTCATTTAAAAGGATCAATGCACATGTTAAAAATGATTGCATGATAAATTCGTCACGTCGCAATGTTCGAATTTAAAATTTTTGTGATTTTCTTTCCGTCATATTGTATTAGACGTTGAATTGTTTTAAAACAGTAGTAGGAATTTTCCTCTCTGAGCTAAAGTGAAAAGTTGTGTTGCGCTCGGCTGCAAAGTTATTTGCCTCTCGTGCCTTTGAATTCTTCGTTACGCTAAGGATTCTAACTTAGAACCCTTCCCTTACTCGGGATATAAATTTATCGCTCGCGATAAAAACAAACTTAGCAGCCATTCATAACAAAAAAAAATTGGCACCAACGTAGTTACGTATGTCTGTGCTATGTAAAGTTTGCCTGGCAGAAATCAGCCTATATTGTTCTATGTGCATATATTGTGCTAGTATCTGTTATTTATTGAGCAAAACATTTTTTTCTTTCTATTTAAACGCGCAAATTAACTTTTCTCATTAATTAATCCCTCAAATTTGGTTAATATACAATTATGTATTTATTTAGAAAAACGTTCTAAGTTTTTTGGTTTCCGCACGTAGACTCTAATATGGATTTTGTTTTATAATATTTGGAATGATCTGAAATATATACGAAGTCGAAAGACATTTCTCTGCGGCCAGAGGTCGCATACACTACATGAAGAATGAAAGAATGAAATGTAGTTACTTTAATTTTGGTGTACCTATACATAGCACTAGGTCTTCTCATAATACCACAACGCTTCTGTGACATACACCACAAAAGCAATAGCGTAAAGACGGCCCTATTTGACCATTGTTGTTATTTATAGTTAAATTGGTATTTTTGGCGCTGTTAAATTGGCACTTTATAGTATTTTTGTATATTTTTTAGTCAAATGAAAACTAATTAATTCATTCATTCAAAACAATTCATAATACTATCTTTTATTTGCCTCGGGCAAATACTACACATTTAAACATTGGTACATTTTGTTACCGGTACATTTTTGTTAAGCAGAATCTTAATTTAAGCCATCGTGGCTGCCATCTATACAATTTTGTATTAATTCTGTGATCAAATTTATATAACACAATAAAATGTAAATTATCGTTTGTAATATGTTATCCCTAATACAATAGCTACGCACATTTTTTACACAATTTCACGTAGTACATACAGGTTTCAACAAATTAGCATGATCAACGTAGTTTGCTTTATCATCGGCATGCAACTAAAAAATTTATGTGATTTGTCAAAATAATTGTGTATGTTAATCCAAAACATGTGAACAGGCTTTATCTTGGCTATTTGTAATTCATTATGTGGCTTCATTTAATTGATGACTACTAATTAATATTTCTCAATGGATTTTGTCAGTGTTATGTTTTTTATAAAACTCAGTTGACAGGCAGCCTTCTTGGCTTACAACAGGAAAGCTCTTGGCCTTCTCACCTGATGGTAAGTGACGATTAGGCCATAGGTGAAAGCGAGGTTTGCCTGGACTCCTCAACAACTGAGGAGCTGGCTATCTCAACTCTAATTGCCGGAACATAACAATATTATTGTTATTGTCATTATGGTGACGCTAGTGTGCTAGCCAGGTGGGCTCAGAAGCCCTACCACCAACCAAACCGAGCAGAAAAACTTTTGCATCCATGGGAATTCGAACTCCAGATTAATAGGGAAATCATTCACTTAAACACAGAGGCGGTTTAAAACCCTAAAGATGAATAAATCAAAACATGAAAAAAATTCTTCAATATAAATAATGGGCATCAGCTAGCTTCGTATTTGTAATGATATAGAGCTGCTCTGCTCTTGTGATTGTAATAGATTTTTAGGGCCAAACTACTTTTTGCCAATTGTCTTTGATAAGTAAGACGATTGTTTCCGATACTTTCCGATGCTCAGTATTACAAGCTTTTATTTACTTTCAAAATATTATCGTTAAATTTGACTCACTTCCCGGTTTCCGATTGAGCTGAAATTTTGCATGCATGTGTATATTGCGTGACAATGCAATAATATGATGACATGGAGCTGGAAGGTGGTCATAGAAACTCCGCAATAAAACGACATAGTCCCGTCGAGTTTGGGCTCGTTTGATTCGTATTAATGAGTACTGTATATTAGGTTTTTTATTTATTTTTACTTGTTTATATTGATGTACTGTATGTTGATGCGATGCTATAACAGTGAATTAAGACTGTTTTGATTTTACAGAGTACAAAAAATATCAGTATAATATTATTATGTTTCGTTCGGGCTGGAAAAGTACTCAGCAGCCGAATTAGTCAAGGCAACACCTATTTTGAAGATGCAGTTTCGGGTACTGCTCGAGTCTAAAGTTTATCTTCTTTTGATTAATTCATTATCGCCTACGTGATCTAGTGATTTAGACCACCACCGGGTGGTGATCGGGATGTCTGGGATTCGACTCCCCAAGGGAGCAGAAGTTTTTCTACTCGGTTTGTTTGGTTGTATTACTTTTGAACCTACCTGGCTAGCTACCAACATCTTACCTAAGTTTGTCACCATAATAACAGTGTTGATAGCATTGTTGTGTTCCGACAATTAGAGGTAACATAACTAGTCCCTCAGTTGTTGAGGAGTCCAGCTGAAGCTCGCTTCCACCTTCAGCCTTATCGTCACTTATCATCAGAAGAGATATAGGCCATGAGCTGCCCCGTCGTATGTAAAAAATCATTTAACAATATCTATTGCAGGACGTCTGTCAGGGCAGCTAGTAAATAAATAAATGCTAGATAATTCTACGCACCTCGTGCTGTTCCTTCCTATTTAAGGAACCTACCGGATAAATACTAGATAATTCTACGCACTTCATGCTGTTCCTTCCTATTTAAGGTACCGAGATACAATCAAGGAGCATCTCGATTGCCTGCCTTCGTCGCGGCCTCGTCTCGGTGCCGCATCGGTATCGCGCGGGGATCGGTCAGATAGCAAACTTATATGGCTCAACTATAGCTAAGGGGAAAATTAGCTAGGTTCGTAACTCTAGACTTAGTATTATGTTTTATTTACTGTGTTTCATCTTGGAAATTATTTGTATAGTTAATCGTATCAGACGTTATAATTCGGAAGCTCATTAATAAGCTAATGAGTGGTATAGCTAAACTTCTAATAAAGTTGTCGGTAAATGGTACATACTACGCAGGCCAATGTTATATAGAAATTTCAAAACGCACCAAAGACGCTTACATTGCTGAACATGATCGTCAGTTTCGACAATAATTACTACATTACACGCACATCATCACAGCTCATATACGTCCCCACCAAGGGGTAGAGCCTACTCTAAGTTAGGCGCTTAACACATTGCCGCCGCATCCCGCTGCGGTGTCCGGAGGGACGAAAACCGCATGCGGCGGCGGCGGCACGGAACCGTGCCACCGTACGGTTTGCTCCGTATCACCGTCCGGAGCTGCGGTGTACGACGACGCCCCGCATCACCGCATTATCTATGTTGAGATCTATTAAGCGTATGCACGTCCTTTCTGCGCAAAAACCCGTACGATACTGCGGCACAGTGTGGCATACCCCGCGGACCGCACCGCATCAACGTCCGGGAGTGCGGTGCCGTCGCGCGCGCCGCACAACCGCACGATGATGCGGTGCGAGTGTGTTATACCCTGCGGTTTTTGTATACAAATTAAGATTCTCCAGTCAAAATTAAAAACCGCAGCACCGCACGCCGGAGCGGTGTCCGGTGCAATGTGTTATGCGCCTTAGAGTGTTTAGGTCAATCACGCTGGCCCAGTGCGGATGTGTCGACTTCAGATACACCTTTGAATTTCGTAGCAGATGTATGCAGGTTACCTCACGATGTTTTCGTGTACATATGAATAATAATGTACGTATGAAATTCGAAAAACAAAAAACACATCGGTACCTACATGGCGGGATCGAACCCCGGATCTTCCGATTAAAATGCCAGTGCCGAGTCCACGGTCAGTGCCGACCACACACACATCAAATACTTAAAATAAACAGGCACTATTTATATCTTCCCAACGATATAACAAATATTGCTATTTTGTTCACTTTAAAAGCAGTTGAAGTAGGCACAAGTGGTATTCCAACAAAAAATTTATAAACGTTAGAACTACCGTAACTTCAATATTAAAGCGCGCAACAAAAATGGTATTTGCAGAATCATATCATAATTATATTAACGCATCGTATAGTTGCTACTTAAACCTAGACGACCAATTCTATTAATAAACCACAGCCAAAACCAAACCGAACCGTTGCTATCGACCAATCAGAACGCTACATTATCACATCATCGGACATTTGTAAGTCAGTCAATGCGCTCTGATTGGTCGATCGCTACGTTTCTGTTCGGCTGTAACGTTTAGTAGAATTTGACCTAACTCAAACTCAAACTCAAACTCAAAAATCTTTATTCAATATAGACCTTTACAGGCACTTATTGACGTCAAAATAAAAACATAAAAATCTTCAACCAAGAATCTAATTAACTAAATTATTTAATCCTTGTATGTACACACACCCCAACCATTATTAAGATGTGTGCAAATACAAGTCAAATGAAGAAAAAAAAATTGACTCTACACCTGTTCGGAAATTGGGAGAGCCTTCTCAAGAAGAACAGGCAAGAAACTCGGAATGTCTTGTATTTTTTTTGTCTCCTCTTTTAAAATGCCAACATTACAATATTATATTTCACAAACATTTTTTTAAATAATATAGAAATGCCTGTCGGTGTGAGTGGAACAGTTACTCGAATGAAATTTATCCCACTATCACAAAGTGTTAACACCCTTTAAACGTCAATTATCACATTTTTTGTCAATCCCAAGCAGTTTTATCTGTCATATAATCAGACACTTTATAATATGCTTTTTTCATAAGTGCGCCCTTGATAGCGACTTTAAATTTATTCAAGTTAAGTGCTTTAATATTATTTGGGATTTTATTGTAGAAACGTACACAAAGGCCTTTGAAAGAATTATTAATTTTTTTAAGCCTAGTATTTGGTAACGCTAACATATTCTTTTGCCTAGTATTTACTGAATGAATATCACTGTTTTTACAAAACGAATGTATATTTTTATGAACATATACTATATTCTCGTAAATATATTGCGACGCGACGGTCATAATACCAATTTCTTTAAATTTTTCTCTCAAAGAGTCTCTTATTTTAAGGTTATAAATAGCACGAATAGCCCTTTTTTGCAGCACAAAAACAGTCTGAATGTCGGCAGCATTTCCCCACAGCAAAATGCCATACGACATCACACTATGAAAATAGGCAAAGTATACAAGTCTTGCTGTATCAACATCAGTCAGCTGACGTATTTTCCATACAGCGTAGGCTGCAGAACTAAGTCTCTTCGACAATTTATCAATATGTGGGCCCCACTGAAGCTTTGAATCTAAAGTAATACCAAGAAATACTACGGTATCCACAAGGTCCACATTTTTATGCTTTATGTTAACAGTGGTGTGAATCTCTTTAACATTGGGTAAAACAAATTTTATACATTTAGTTTTCCCTTCATTGAGGCACAAGTTATTCGCATTAAACCAGTAAACCATTCTTGAGATAGAACTATTTACATCGTCATAAATTTGCAATCGTCTTTTAATTTTAAACATAAGTGAAGTATCGTCTGCAAATAATACAATCTCATGCCTGTCTTGTACAAAAGCAGGCAAGTCATTTATATATATTAAAAATAGAAAAGGACCAAGAATTGAACCCTGCGGAACTCCCATTTTAACCGAGGCGCCCTGGGACCTCTCCCCGTTGACGTCTACTTTCTGAATCCTCTCAGTCAAATAGGAGACGAGTAAATCCAGAACAGTGTCGCGAAATCCATAGTAGTGTAATTTCCTGATCAGGGTGTCATGATGAACGCAATCAAACGCCTTGGACAAGTCACAAAAAACGCCCAGCGCATCATGTGAGTCCTCCCAGGCCTCATATATATTTTGTATTAACTCAACACCAGCATCAGTTGTTGAGCGACCCTTTCTAAAACCAAATTGTTTACAGTGTAGAAGATTATTTCTGTTAAAAAAGCTTTGCATTTGTTCCAACATTATTTTTTCAAAGATTTTGCTAAAAGTAGGTAGCACAGAGATAGGTCTAAAATTATTGGGGTCTGATGTGCTACCAGATTTGTGTAATGGAATAATTTTA
The DNA here is from genome assembly GCA_963935595.1 of Schoenobius gigantellus. Classification (NCBI taxonomy): domain Eukaryota; kingdom Metazoa; phylum Arthropoda; class Insecta; order Lepidoptera; family Crambidae; genus Schoenobius; species Schoenobius gigantellus. Next base: position 2,494,328 of record OZ012555.1, on the reverse strand, counting down.
CTCAGTTTCATTAGATCAGGAAACACACCACAGTCAATGCAATCATTAAAAATACTAGCAAGTATTGGAGCTATTGTTTCTATTACAGATTGGGAAACATCTACAGAGTTGCCCCACAGATCCACGGTTTTCTTTTTATTCAGCGTTTTAAATGACTTTATTAAATCATTTGCACAAATATGGACAAATTTAAATTTATCATCACAAGTTTTAACATAATCTTTTAGAATAGATTCGGCTACAGTGGGGGAGGAATCCAAAGATTTTGTGATTGAAACTGGAATGCCAGTAAAGAATTTTTCAAATTCTGTAGCTACCTCAATATCTACTGTAACTTTCTTATTTTCAATATTTAAACAAAAAATTGTTGTTATTAGTTTTTACTCTTCCGGTTTCATTATTAATAATGTTCCATGTCGTTTTAATTTTGTCACTACTATTTTTTATTTTAGAGCTTAAATAATTGGACTTTGCAAATTTACAAACTTTTTTAAATACTTTGGAATAAGTTTTTACATACAATTTAAATTGATCACTAGTATTTAATGAACGCTCATTGTAAAGTTCATAAAGTTTTATTCTGCTTTTGTGAATACCTGGTGTGGCCCATTCACTAAAAGCTAATCTACCATTGACTGAGATGGTTTTTGGAACAAAGATATTTTTAAATTCACAACAAAATGTGTTAAAAAAGTTTTCATACAATTTATTTGGGCCTTCGTCATAATCAATATACTTTAAATTAATACCAAGATTATTATTGAAACGCTCCAAGCGGCCAGCAGTCTTTGGTACAACAGTGATATTCTTTTTCGCCATAAGCTTACATTTGTAAGGTATAGTAACAAATTGACCAGAGTGGTCAGATTCTAAGTTATTAAAAACATTTTGTGCTAATGGTTCTATGTCAGTATAAATATTATCAATGCATGTGGCAGAAAACTCAGTAATTCGTGTTGGCTCCAGAAATAAGTTTTTAAGATTATATGACTGAAACAAATTTTTAATTCTCATATTTAAACTAGAGTTTTCTAATAAGTTAATATTAAAATCTCCACAGACTAATATTTGTTTGCCTTGCTTACAGACTTTATTTAAAACTTCATCCATTATATTTTCAAAGTGGTCATACAATCCCGAAGGAGGCCTGTATATGCTCACTACAATAATCTGGTCCAACTCTACACAGGCAATTTCTATTGTTCGTTCAACTGAGAGGTTCACAATATCTTTACGATCTTTATATTTAATCTTTTTATTTAATATGATTAATGAGCCACCGCGAATTGCATTTTCTCGACTGAACGAACTACCAACCTGGTGGTTGCTAAAATTAAACATGAACTGGTAGCTTTTAAGCCAATGTTCAGTTATACAAAAAATGTCTACTTTACTACTGTTCATGAATAACTCAACTTCCAGATCTTTGCCCATCATTCCTTGCATGTTCTGGTGCACCAGGTTGATAAAATTTACATGTTTATTATATTCAAATGGGTCTTCCAGTACATTATCTAATAAACAATTTTCATTTTGTTCTTTATTTAACATTATGCAAGAGGATTTCTCTATTGTCTCAATACCTAATTTAAAGACTTACTAACTAATACATCAGTAATATTACTGACAGTCATCCTACTTCTACGTTGCTCAATAGGAGCAATTTTTGTAGCCAAGTTCTTGGCTGAGATATACAAATAATATGATAGCGATTTTGCTATTCGTCTCTTATAATAATTTGATAGACAATATCTATTATCTTTAGTCAAATACATAATTATTTACATATACAACACGCTGCCATGTAACATGCATGACTTGTCAGTAAATAAATTTAAAATTTTAATTAAAGCTCAGTTAAGCAAAAAGGCTTATTACAGTGTTAAAGATTTTTTTAATGATAAGGCAGCGTGGCGGTAAAAGAAATGAATTGCTCGTTCTCTGAATAGTTTTGTAATATTCACAATTTGTAAGACATTTGGCGATTTTAAAAGAGTTTTGGCACATGAGTTTCTTGCCCGATTCTTCTCATGTTAGCCCCTACATTCGGAATCGGGTCGCTCTTGGCGATTACATGCGCGGCATCAACTCCGCGGATGTACTTGCCACTAGCGCACGGGTTAGCTTGATTTTAGTAGAATATTTTTTATGTTTTAATAATTTTGTAAAATGTGTAAAATTGACGATTTTAAGTGCCCGCAAGGACCTATGAAATAAAGTACTTTTGATTTTGATTTTGATTTTTGATTTTGATTTTGATAATTATTGATGTCAATTAAATGAAATTTATTATTATGACATAAGGTACTTAACTTTAAATTCAATTTATATCTTACACTATTTTCCTCTTGTGACAAGTTGTTGTAATAAGGTAATGTGAACAAAATTAATGAAAAATTAATGTGAATAATTTTTTGTACATTTAAATTATTTAATTTATTTAAATAATGAGTCAGGACTTTTTTGTTCATATTACCTCTATTTGCAATAAATAACAACAATGTAGTAGACTGGTTAAATTCACATTCGATCACTTTTTTTAGTATGTCACAGTACGAAGCACCAGGCATGCAATAGTTCATTATTGAATGTCCCATGTTTGTTAGAAGTTGGCCCATACCTATGCCAATGTCATCACTAAACATAACAATATTGTCACTTGTGACCACTGAAGTCTGTAGTAATTGTGCATAGTCAGCTGCTGGTGGCTGAGATACCATGTTGAGAGCAGGACACGCATGATCAGGTACAACATTATAAATTATTTGGCTATCCAATGTTAAGCTATCGTTAGTGGAACTTAAGGAGTGTTTGTCCAGTAAGGCCTGATATCTGTCTTCATTAAATTGACAAAGTGTGGCTAGCTCTGTGACTGATTGGATATGCTCCTTAATTTCATTTTGAGCATTGTAATAATTTTTTATCATGTTTGCTAAAGAATTTTGCAAGTTATTAATGACATTATTTAATTCTTGTATGTCCCTTTCATACATGTTTCTGCTCTCTCTCAATTTTGAGTCAAAAATGTCCAACGAATCTATTGAGCAAGCACGCTGCTTTCGTAATTTAATATTACTTTTAAAAGAGTTATGATTCTTAATTAATTTTTGTTTCTTCTTAATTAATTTATTAATTTTAACATATTTTTTGAGTTTATTTTTACTACTAAAATGTAAAGGTATGGACTTAACTGATGTACCTGAATACTGCTGTGTGAGATTTTGTCCACCAGGAGATTGCATTAGCTCCTCAAAAAGACTATGGGTATGTATAATTTCACTATTTTGCATAGATTGTTCAAGTTTACCGATCTTTCCATTTGCATCACTCAGCTCCCGTTCCAGTTCAGAGATTTTATTCAGTGCTGCCTCATACATACTATTGCACAGAGTAAGGTCATTGATGTGGTCTTGTAACTGGTGCCGCTCCTCTAAGACTTCTTGAAATTTGGCATCAAGCGCTGAGAGCTCACTTTTGAGAGTGGTGTTTCTGTCGATAATCTTTTTTATCTCATCTTCACTGTCATCGCGTTCCTGTAGTAGCCGTTCATGGGAATCCTTTAGGGTTTTTAATTCCAATACAGCCTGTCTGAGCTTTGCCTCAGTGTTTTGTGCAGCAGCTTTACGGGTCAACATTTTGATATTTCAGCAAAGAAAACCTAAAAATGTACAAATACGTTTAAGTTCAAGTATAAACTGTGCAAAGAAATAGGGATGCAAAAAACACAGAGAGAAATCAAGACTATTGAAAGTTAGAAAAGGAAAAAGAAAAAAAAATGACAAAAAATAACTAGGACTTTTTAGCAATAGAATCTAGGGTTAGATATAATAATGAAATCAGTTTATACTATGAAACTATGAAAAGTCACTTTTTAGCCTATTTTTAATAATTACTTAAAATGTAACATATCAGTTCCCAGTTGGTCACAGCCGCTGAGCACTGTATACATAATCACAAATTACATTTGTAAGGTATAGTAAGTCACCGTTATCCTATTTGTATTAGAATTATTAAGAAAAAAAAACTTCATGAATAAACTATCTAAATCAAAGTATGATTGAAAATTATAATGGTTACCCAAAAATATAAATTATAATATATTATATGTACTATATTGTTATACTAATAAAGTTTTCAGCAGAAAAATATCTGTGCAGTGTGTAGAGGGTGCTATGTCTGAGGCTGTAGGCGTTGACAAGTCTCAACTTTAACTTCCACTTTATGTCAAGTTAAGAGAGACCTCTGGGTCATAAGTCCCAGACACTGCTCATGGGTCTTGTATCTGTAATGCGATCGACCCGACACCCGCATTATGAATCTATGGAATGCTATGTTATGATCTCTTTTAATTAGGAAACATATCTGTTTATTTATGAATAATTCAATATTTACAAAAATTGCTCTGAATTTATCAGGCAAAGAGGCAACTCAGTGACATTGACACAAAATCCAAGATGGCGTCAACTGTCACAGCTTCCCCGCGGAAGTCCCGATTTTACGTCACGACCGAAGGCCTCCGTCTAATCCGATCGGAAGCCCCAAGGCGAGCTCAACCTTGCTTCGAGCAACAAAGATGCATTGTTGGTTGCACTTTGGAACGAATCCAATATTGTTGGGCGAATCCAACAATTGCGGCCTCCAAATTCCACATTTGAATATCTCAATCGACCACAACATCTTAACAGCCACGCAGAAGGCGATAAGAAAGAAACTTTAGACTGTTGAGTGTAGAGTTGATATTCGTATTTAGGAAGTGTGGTAGCGCCAATAAGTTAGTTTAAAGTACTTAAAGGCCAGGATGGGCAGATCGCCGCCATTGTCTGGTGGCCTCGACAAAGAAAGGAGGTGATGACGAACCCCATAGTCTAACGCGTGAAGGTTACGCGTTGTTTACTATGCCTACGCTGTAGTAACCTGGATGGCTACGTTATGTTAGAATTTGGGGACATTTTTTATTTGCACTTTTACGGGGACAAGATGGCAGAGTGGCGTGGATTGATTCGGAAAATTAAAAGATTCAGAAGAGTTTATTTACCGTAAAAAGCTAATCTAAATTTGAGGAAAAATTATGATTTTAATTGACAGATTCCCAGTATACTTACAGGTACCATTACATTTATTCAATTACATATAGACATACTGTACATATAAATTTTACAACAATAAAATCTTGAGAGTTAGGTCACACACTAAATTTGAAAAATGTCAACATTAAATCAAGCTGACTAAAAGTTTTTTTTTATTATTTTAGTGACACCTGTCGTTCTTTTCCCAAATTGGGAATTTCTCTTAAATAAATGTTTTTATTCTGAGTCTTTCCATACTGATGTTGCAATAAGTAAAATCTGGTATTAATTGTTTCATTCTGTTTCATATCAAAATAAATTGTAGGCCTGCCTATCCTATCCTGTGCTTGCATTCCCATATACTGCCTAAAATATTTTAGAAATAAAAAACATCCCATTTGTCACTGCGCTGCAATCACCTTGCTTGTAGTAAGTCTGTGGCCATAATATTAAAGCTCCTCTTATCACATCTCATTCTTCCCTATATTTTTTTTCCTAGCCTATACTGTCCCACGGCTGGGGAAAGGCCTCCCCTAAATTCCTCCACAAAACCTTATCTCGAGCCACATGCCACCAATCCTCGTGGAATTTTTTGAGGTCATCCCGCTAGCGCTCTCGCGGCCGACCTCGACCGCGGCTTCCTTCTGGGTCCCAAGGCGTAACGGCATGAGCTCCTCTTTCTGGACTAATGTCCGGCCCACTGCCACTTGAGTCTGGCTGTCTTGACGCCCACATCGGCAATGCCAGTCAGGGTGCGAAGCGTCGTATTCCTTACACGATCAATTCGCCGATAGCGTAAGACGCTATGCTCCATTGCTCTCTGGCCGATCTTGCGCTTCGACTTCTGTAACACGGTCAGTGACCATGTTTACGCACCGTAGGTTAGGATGGGCAGGATGCACATATCGATGAGTTTGCGCTTTAAAGATATAGGAAGGAGGTTACCCTTCAAATACGCCTTCATGGACCAGAAGCTCTTCCAGGCGTTTTCTCTCATATATATTCCTTTTCTTCCATTATCCATTCAACTCCAATCCTACATCTTTCTTGAGTAAGAAGGCATTCCGGAATATTCTGTGAGCATCGGGACCCTTTCGCTGAACTCAAAACCTCTATGATTAACCAGTGTATATAAAACCCAAAGACTTGTGAGCCGTCTGTGGAAATGGGACACATCGCTTTCGTAGGATTGACGGCTGTTGGAGCGCAAAGGTCCTCGAGTTGGCAGCTGCAGAGTTGGGGACCCAAAAAGTAGATTAGTTTGGAGATCCTTGGGGAATCCTACGATGAACAGTGATAGGCTCTTGATTGAAATGATGATGATAACGGTGACTACATAAAAAACACAAATGTTAACAGCGTAGCGTTGTTTTCTTCCGACAAATAGAGTTAAGATACCTAGTTCCTCTGCAGAAGTATGCTGTATCATTTTTACCACCATTAGCCGACATACTCAAGATCACCCAACAACAATTATAAGAAAAAAACCTTTTTACTTCTCATGCTCTGAAAGTGCTTATTTGTGCAGGATATAGGCTGCACAAAATCGAATTTTGTGCACAAGTGCATTAACGTATCTACTCGTACATAAATGTATCTATATTAAGGCAAAGAAAATGAGCCATACAGCCAAACACAATAAGAAGTTCATAGATAGAATTTATCTTTTTATTATATTTACTTTAATTTGTTTGCCTTATGTGTTTTTAAGACATAAAACAATTTACTTCAGTATTTAAAACTGTACTAATTTTATTTTGAATTTTAAGTAATTAAAGAAATGTTATGTTAAACTACTGTTTTATTTCCTCGCAATCGAAGTGAAAATCAGAGTTTATAACTCGTCCACAAAACCATTTTATCCTCGACATTACTATCAGTGCTAAAAGGCTCGGATAAAATTCATTAACAAAAAATAAAAACCGACTTCAAAAACACTGAAAACTTAAAAATATTATAAGAATAGGTACAGACAACATCACACTTCTATATTGAAGTCGGCGCCAAACGATGATCTCCTGAAAGTGTTAAAATTTGTCACCGACTTCAATATAGAAGTGTGATGTTGTCTGTATCTATTCTTATATTATTTTTAAGTTTTCAGTGTTTTTGAAGTCGGTTTTTATTTTTCGTAAAAAAAAATTATTGTTAACTTTTTAGTGAATGAAATCTTTTTAGTGAAACCCTAATTTAATACCAGCTCACCGAGGTGAGCTGGTATTAAATTAGTGGTTTCCTCGATTTTCTATGGGATCCCATCATCAGATTCTGACTTTGGTGACCATGGGACCACCCTTGCAGTATACTCTATCGAATACAAGAATTTTGGAAATCGGTTTAAAAATGACGGAGTTATGAGGTAACAAACATAAAAAAAAATACAACCGAATTGATAACCTCCTCCTTTTTTGAAGTCGGTTAAAAAATTGTTCGTTTTGTGCACTTGTTGTAAAATCTACTATTACATGTTATCAAACTTCATCGTTTTAGTGGTCATCTCACAAACGACACGAGTGACCTGTCAGTTTACAAATGTCACATAAATGACATTACGGTTAGCACCCGGCGTACCGTACCACATTAAAATTAACCTTCAACTCGAAGGCAGCTGAACAGAAACAGCATATGGCAACAAAGACAAGTCTCTAAAAAGTATCATAAGCCAACCACCTTCCAGACAAAGGATTTAATTCTAAGGTATGCGGTGAATTTTAACGCCTCCTTTTTGACCGAAGAAACGGTTATCTTTGATCGCTATGACAGGGTGTTAGGTTTCAAAATGGTTTGCCTTACTGTAAATGGGATCGATCAACGATTATCGCTCGTTGATTCACTGCCCCGGTATGGTGCGACAAGTAATAAGTCGAATTAAAATTTAAGTAAGGAATACAATGAGCCCCTTGTTAACGCGGCTGCCGATTGCTTTGTTTTATTGATATGATCATTTTTCAAATATGTTCAATCAACAAAAGGGATACTTTACGTTCTACGGGTGCTACGGTAATTCTTAAACGACTTCAAAATGGAGGAGGTTCTTAATTTGGCTGTATGATAATCTTTTGGTCGTTACGCGAATACTCCGCTAAATATGAACCAATTTTCAAAATTCTTTTTATAATCAAAACTCTATATTCGCATACTCCTAAGGTGGCCCCATTGCTACGAAGTCAGAATCTGGTGATGTAATTTCATGAAAAAAGAGGGAAACCCTTAAATTTCAGAGGTACGTCCAATGTCTTTCATGTTTTTTTCTGAAACTATTCAGGTATTTGCGTATAGTAGTAATCATCTGTATTCTTTCACCATGCTGAACTGATGATGGAATGATCCTGAGCTGATGATGATCGAAGATTGACTTTTAGGAATAGAAGGTAAGTTTTTAAACTATAATAGGCAAATATTTACCCATAGTTGAATTTTTTCAAGTTGCTTTGGTGAGCTGGTACTATTAAATTCACTGAAAACATTGAAATAAAAATATTTCACAAAAAATCAAAAACCAACTTTTAGATGCTTCTAGAACACTATTTTACAAAAAATTATGAAATAAAACAGACTTGTAAAATACTAAAAAGTCAAAAATAATATAAAATTACATACAGCATCACACTTTTATACTGAAGTCGGTGCCAAGCCACGATCTCCTGGAGTCTAAAAAAAATAACTAATTAATGTATACTATTTAGTTGTGTAGTGTAGACTTCAAAATAAAAATGTAATGCTGTGCGACTTTCATCAGATCATTGGTCCACCTTATGGGGGCCTACCAACGCTGCATCTCCCGATACGCGGCCGCAACTCGCCCCATTTCACAGAAGGATGGAGACTACAAAAGTATTCAACATAAAAGTTTTGTTGTTGTTGTTCCTAAGACACCCCAGAGGTGCATAGGACCTTCACTATATCTTCTGTCCGCTGCGACATCCTTGGCCTTACTCCGGCTCAGATCTACGGCTCGTAGCTAACAGAGCATGGAATGGCTAAAGATGCGCGATATGAATCGATGTTATGCTGTATCGATACGTAGCAATGCGATATATCGATATTTTGTATCGATACACGACCATACAATACGCATCGATATATCGTATCTCCAGGTAAAAAATATCGATTCCATGTATATCTGCTTTTTTTTTATGGTATAGGGGGCAAACGAGCAGACGTATCACCTGATGGTAAGTGATTACCGTCGCCCATGGACACCCGCAACACCAGAGGAGTTACAAGTGCGTTGCCGGCCGTTGAGGAAGAAATACGCTCTTTTTTTGAAAGTTTGAAGGTCGTATCGGTCCGGAAATACCGCAGGCGACAATTCGTTCCAAAGTTTGACTGTGCGAGGCAGGAAGCTACGGGAGAATCGCACAGTTGTGGACTACCAACCATCTATGTGATGGGCATGGATTTTTTGTCGCGTGGAACGATGGCGGGAAGAAGCGGCAGGTATAAGTCCGAACAATTCCTCGGAGCATTCCCCGTGATAAATGCGATAGAAGATGCATAGCGAGGCGACATCTCTACGCAGCGCCAAAGTATCAAGCCGATTTGACATTTCCAGGCAGTCGACGATTCGAGTCGCTCTTCGTTGAATGCGGTCCAGTGGGAGAAGCTAGTATTGGGGTGCCCCGGCCCAAAGATGAGAACAGTATTCCATATGAGGCTTAAAATTATGATTTGATTGAAGCTGTAATATTAAACGTCCTTTATGTTTTGGTAAGGAGAGATTAATCAAAACTTTGCACCGACCAGCCTCTCAATGGCAATTGTAAAATATTGTGATAGGTATAACTTCCATTTTTAAGAAAATAAAGTCTTTTTTACTGTTCGAACTAATACTTTTATTATATTTTAACCTGTTTAAAAAATGGATAAATATCGTATGTATCGATACAAGACGTTGCGATATATCGCTGAATCGATATGCTATAGGTTGAGATAGGTACAAACGATTATTTTCGCCATCTTTAGTTATGACGCCGTACGTGTACGGAACGTCCACGGGCTCACCGGTTGTTCGATAATTGCCAATCGAATGCGATACTGGCCTTGCTTGTCGTCCCTCTTCGAATTGTGTGCCCTTTTTTTCTCTGGGCGAAAGGCATGACCGCACCCAACCCACCGTTAGCTGGACGGCGAGCGTGTTAAGACTCTTATGGCAGAGTGCCAGGCTTACCCGCTAAAACTCCCCAGTGCTCTCCCTGCCCTTAAGGGCGCATGTAGAATAGTACACAGCGCGATACCACTCGTCGGGCTATCGCCAAGGGGGGCTTTCCCGTGAACACCGGGGCAATCTCCAAACGGAGGGCCTTACGGCGGTGTACATGGGGCCAACCATGTACGCAGGCCTACACGGCAGGGTCTTTAGACGGGCATGCCCGCCTTCTCCTGCCTACCCACCTGCGGCAGAGAGGAGCGGCTTGGAGATCTGTTTCCCGCTCCCTCTTCGCATGTGCCCTATCCATCTCCATTTCCGCAGCGTGATTTTTTCGCCGATAGATAATTGCTGGCAAAGGTTTCACAGATCTTCGTTTCGCACTGCCTTCGGCCAGAAACCGTGGAGGCAAATTTTCGTCGTCAATTAGTCCTAGTGTCGATCCTTAGGGACTAATTGACGAAAACTTGCAACTCGTTAGTCAGCCTTTTCGCCACTCCATCTTTAAAATCCGCTTGTTGGGAAACTCTAAAAAGGTCGTCGAGCGTTGTGCCCAAAATATAATGTTTCGGAAAAAATCTAGTCAATGCTTACTTGCGATATCCAAGTAGTATAATTTTAAGTACTAAAGTGATGAATTTATATATCTGCATTGATTGAATTTCGGTACATACGTACTTTCCCACATATAAAGTACATTACCTTGACTTAGATTAAATCAAGTGCTTCCTATTTATTAAGCGAATAAAATAAAAACACAACACAATCCGACCCCGTAGATTAATCGTAATCTCATCTTAAATTCAACATACGTTACGACGAAGAAAATCCTTCGCGGGCTTTCGGTAATCGGGAGGCTGGTGAAGTTATTTTAACTAAAATAAACCTTAGCGCTGAGTTTTTAAGTAGTATAGTTACTCAGCAGTCAGCTGCGCACGATAACATCAGTGTGCGCAGGCGCAGCCGCGTATATCACGCGATCCGTATCGACGCCGCGCGACACCGGGCTACGTCGCACGCGTCTAATTGTTAGAACATTCGGTATGGGAAATAGTTTCTAAGCTCTCAGTTCTCGGGTGCTTTTATCGGAGCTATATTTTAAAAATTAACGTGGAAGCTAATTTTATGGATATGGAAACATTTCCCATAATAAATTATACATAGCCACTTAATTTCACTGTCTCTTTATGGATAGGAATTAATTGGTGGACATTAATTTTATAATTTTCAGGCCATGTCGTGGGATAAAAGAAGTTGTACTCGTAGTGGCAAACATCGAGAGAGGAATGCTAAGATGTTTTGCAAATACAAATGGGCAAATTCTTAAGGGATGACCTGAGTGAACTTGGCTGGATCAAATACGAGGCATCCTGAAGAAAGGCGGGGTCAAGAGTACCCAATAGCTTGAATGTGTATAAGCATTAATGAAAGTTGCGGAAGCTCGAGAATTGTGTTAAGGTCGTAGCGACTGGAAAACTGTGATCTCTGACACCATGGGAAAGAGACGCGAGCATATTATATGAGATATACTACGAGCCAAATGAGAATAGTACTGTCAAACGGCCATTTTAGTTCGCACAACGTAAGATCTTCATCAAAAATTGTAATGTGCAAAAAAATATGACAAGATTTTATATTTAAAAAACCAGGAAATAAATAAATTGGAAGAGTCGGATACTTGTTTGCCTCCTACCATATTTTATATTCGAATTTGGTAGGTACCTAGTGAGGTTTGTTGGCTTATGGAAGCTGAGGAACAATTTTTCAAAATTCCCATAAAAATCTGGGTAGTCCCCATCTAAAAATAAGAGCTACAGTTTTGAACTTTATTAAAACGAACCGAAAAGTAGCGGCCACAGCTAGTCTGTTATAATTAAGTGCCTTCATTACGGCGGGTGTGTGATGTTTCTATCGTCTTTGAAGAACGTTTTCGTAAGTATTTGAGTGAATATTTCGTTCGATGATTGTTTGAATAAAGTTGACAGATTATTTTTAGCAAATCACCAATTTATAAACAACATTTTTGACAAAAAATCGAGAAGTTTGCCACAAGTGCGATCCTTCTCTTATTTAGCCCTCACAGTGCGAATTTGTAAGTTTCTTTTCAGACGCATAAATTTCGTTGATTTTCATAATTATACAAACAAACGTCTCTTTTGACATTATATTTACTTAATAAGGCATTGTTAAGGAATTAGTTTCCCCTCTTGTCCAATATTGTGAAAAATGCAATGATATAATCAGAAAAGACGGTGCAAAGTTTGACGTTTTCCATGATTCACTATCTAAATTTGAGGCAACGATTTTCCATCTGCTGTAATCTCAAGACAGACTGAACAACACAATGTCCCGATATTGTAGCTACCCAAACTCAAACTCAAAAATCTTTATTCAATATAGACCTTTACAGGCACTTATTGACGTCAAACAAAACATGTAAAATCTTCAAATCAGAATCTAATTAACTAATTATTTAATCATTGTATGTACACACACCCAACCATTATTAAGATGTATGCAAATACAAGTAAAAGTAAATTGAAAAAAAGTTAACTCTATATCTAATAGCAATGCTCTGTGACACTGATGTTCGTTGTATAATCTCTATGTTGTGTTTCCGTGGTGTTAAATTAAGATAGTTGATAGTAGTATCAATACTATACTAGATAGTCGTATTAATATTATTCTGTTACACCGCGTTTACACATTCGCGCGAATCGCGAGGCGAATAACGAACACGCATGTGTAAACAGTAAGTTCGCTATTCGCCTCGCCCATTCGCCTCGCGATTCCTAAGTTCGCGTTGGGAGCGGTTTTTTGGACGCGAATCAAAGGGCACGAATAGCGAACACGAACTTACTGTTTACACATTCGCATGCATTTAGTTGACAGCTAGCGCCCGACTCAACCGAACGTGTAGACAAAATAGAGTGGAGTGGAGAGCGAATTTCAGAAACTGTCAAGAATTACATACGCGGTGTGGGGTTTAATGAATAGGTTCTAGCTTCGTGTTGATTTCAGGAAGAAGCGGCCGGTCAACTCCTTCGGAGTTTCGCGACATTCGTGACGCACGACTGGGATAGAAAAAATAACAAGGAACTTTTACTCATAAATAGGGCAAAGGGAATAGGAAACATTCAGACATATATATATATATATATTTAATATATCAGTCGACTGACCGTGACAAGATTACAGCTATCCGCCAATTCATACCCTTACATGCTCTATTAGAGCTAATTAGTCACGTATCTTTCACAGATTCATACTTCAAAGTAGCTTATGTTCTATTGACACTTATCATTATTTACGCCAGTCACTAACAAATAAACATGGCTTAAAAATACGTTCAACTTTCTAATGCGCGCCACGCCCCGCAACAATCCTAATCTAATCTGACGAACAATAATTTTGGAAACACGTTAGATGGATATTTGATTTCACAGCGACCAATAAAACATCTGTATTGAGAATACTCATAAATTTATTAACAAATCAATAAATATTAGTCTCCGAATTTATTCCGGAATATTGTTGTTTTTTATAGCTCCACAAACGAAATTGAGTCTTGCCGCCTTAGATTAAAATCAATTTTCCGATGATTGAACGCGTAAGGAAACATCTTGTGTGTATGACAATAAAATTATGGACGTTAGAATAGAAAGCTGACCGCTAAAATGTTTCGGCGCCCATTGAAAATGATTCTTGGTCAAACATCCGCGTTTTTGTACGTCAAAGGCCATAAAATTGATTTGTCGGCTTACTGCGCGACCTGACAAACACCTGTCACCGGCACAGGGCTTCTTATTGCCAGCGAACCTGACCATTGAATCACCCAGAGGTCACTGGATCTTCGGGCGAAGCTGGCGAAAACGTGTAAACATCACGTCATTGTAACTGTACTAGGATCTCATGTTGTTCGGTTTTAAACGTCTCCTGGATCTAACGATTGAGACCATCTGACGCACACTCTGCGCCGGCGCCGTAGACCAAAACTTGGATCGCGAAATTCTGTTACCGTGACTTGAGTTTGTTTCGTTCAACAGTTGAACAGTCTAGCGAGAGAGCTTACTTGAATTTAATATTTGAGTAAATAGAAAGGTGAATTAAATATACTGAAAATACATTAAAAGGCCCGTACAAGGTATCATCATCACAGCTCATATACGTCCCCACCGAGGGGTTCGAGCCTACCCTATGTTAGGGTGATTAGGCCTTAGTCAACCACGCTGGCCCAATGCGGATTGGTCGACTTCACATACATCATTGAATTTCTTCGCAGATGTATGCAGGTTGCCTCACGATGTTTTCCTTCACCGTAGGAGCGTCAGACAAATGTACATATGAAATTCGAAACGAAAAACACATTGGTACATGGCGGGTCTCGAACCCCGACCTCCCGATTGGAAGGCAAGTGCCGAGTCCACAGCGCCACCGAAGCTCAGTCCACAGCGCCACCGAAGCTCAAGGTATGTCAAGGTATGTACAAGGTATGTCAGCACATTTTATGAGACGTTACGAGGCTTGGATACTTTTAGTGTTTTTGAACTTTTTAGTATTTTTGAAGTAGGTTTTTATATTTTTTGTACTTGTATGTATTTGTATTTTTTATTTTCATTTACCAATACCAATTTCAACCATATTAGCCACAGCATGCATTATTTTTGTTACACGTGTTACCTTTCGAAACGAAATTTAAATTAGGAAAGATTAATATTTAGGTTACAACGATATTGGAGGTTAATTTTTTGTTTGGGTGCTTAGTAACTTGCCTGTTCTGACTAATTAACTAATTGAACACTTTATTCCACATGAGAAATACATAACCAGGACATGATACATAAAAAAAAACATACTAAGAAGCGGCCCTAGTGCTGAGGTAAGGATTTCTACCAAGCAACTCGGTGTTATGAAAAGCATACATCTACTACATCTTCTAGGGTTGGCTAGCTAGCAGATATATCTACTAGAAATAAGCCCACATTTTTTTTTTTCGAGGGGAATGCGTACCGCACCATACTCGCCGTTGGCAAGACGGCGAGCGTGTGTGGGGCTCTCCTGGCAGAGTGCCAGGCCTACCCACTAAACCCCCCGGTGTTTTTCCTGCCCTTATGGACGCGCGTGGTAGGGTCCACACTGCGACTACCACTACCAACGCGCCCGGGCTAGCCCGACTTGGCTGGTCGAGCTATCGCCAAGGGGGGATTGCCCGAGAACACCAGGGCAATCCCCAGACGGAGGGCCTTACGGCGGCATACACGGGGCCAACCGTGCACGCAGGCCTCAACGGCAGGGTCATTAGACGGGCATTGCTTGCGCGAATGCCCGCCTTCGCCTGCCTGTCCGTCTGCGGCGGATGGGAGCGGCTTGAGGATCATTCTCCCGCTCCCTCTCCGCGGCCTCCTTCTGCGAGATGACGTCCTCGCAGAAGGAGGCGACAGCCCCCCATTCCGCCTCGCCGCGGAGCATGGCCACGACCATGCTCGGCAGCGAGAGGTCTCCGCCTCCCAGCGCAGCGTAAAGTTCGCTGCGCTGGCGTCGCCAGGCCGGGCACACCAACAATGTGTGCTCGGCAGTATCGTCGGGAGCGTCAGTGATGACACTGCGGCGTTTCCTCCCGACGCGCGACCCGATGCAGGTAGTGGCCGAAACAACCATGTCCGGTCAATACCTGCACCATGCGGAACGAGAGACTGCCCTGCCGGCGCCCTACCCACTCCTCCAACACCGGACGTATCGCTTCGATCGTCTGGTGGTCGGCAGCTGGGAAGGCGAGTGCCTCACTCCATTGACGCAGAGCCTCCCTCTGCGCTTGGGTACGAACCCGCTCCACTTCCTCGGGAGCGGATCGTCCCCCCCGTTCTCTAACGGCAACCCGATGTCGATACACCTCTGCATGTATGCGTGCATCGACATCCCACGGCGTTTGGCCCGCAAGAACGCAGGCCGCGCCGTGGCTGACCGTGCGATAAGCTCGCACGGCCCGGGTTGCTATGACCCTCTGCGGATGTCGCAAGAGGGCCACCGTTCGGGGGGAGAGGCACTCCGCCCATACCGGGGCTCCGTAGAGTGCCATCGACCGTATCACCCCGTGATACAGTCGACGGCACGCCGATCCTGGCCCTCCTACATTAGGGAGGACCCGTCCGAGTGCGGCTGCGGCGGCACATAGCCGTGGAGTGAGGAGTTTGAAGTGCTCCTCAAAGCTCCATCGGGGATCCAAAACCAGGCCGAGGTACTTAAGTTGTGCCTCGACTGGTATGCGGACCCCCTCCACTCGGACTCGATGCCCCGGTGGGATCCTGCGACGAGAGGCGTGGAACATCATAGCCCTCGTTTTATCGAGGGCGACGTCCAGGCCCAGGAGGCGGATGCGTCGAACGACAAGTGAAGCGCCGACCGACGCAAGGTGGGCCGCCTCCTCCCCCGTTTTTGCTCTCGCCGCGACAAGCGTGTCGTCGGCGAAGCAGACGACCTCCATTCGTGGAAGGAGGTCGCCTCGCAGGACCCAGTTGTACCCCAGGTTCCATAGTAGAGGACCTAGTACGGAACCCTGGGGCACACCTGCCGCCATTGCCCACGTATGGACGCACCCATCCGGCCCCTCGTAGAGGATGGACCTGCCTTGCAGATAGTCCTCCACGAGGGCGCGGAGGTACGGAGGCACCCGGTGGAAGCGGAGTGCCTCCTTTATGCACTCGTGGGGCAGGCTGTTGAAAGCATTGCGGATGTCAAGAGACACCGCAACAACAGTCTCCCCACGAGCTGTGGCCCCCTCAGTCCACCCCTTGAGGAGGGCCACTGCATCCATCGTGGACCGGCCGGTGCGGAAGCCGAACTGGTTATTTGCTAAATCCGGCCCCCGGTCCTCTAGGTGCTCGACGATGCGGGAAGCGAGAATCTTCTCGAAAAACTTCCCGGCCTCGTCGAGCAGTACCACCGGCCGATACCCAGTCGGGGAATCCGCGGGGCGGTTCTCCTTCCTTAACAGGCAGAGCCTGCCCGCTTTCCACCGACTGGGGAAGCGGCCCGAGGCGATGCATAGGTCAAGCACCGCTCGGAACCGCTCCTCGAGGTGTCCCAGGGCGAGGGCCAGAACCCTGCTTGGGACACCGTCTGGTCCCGGCGCCTTCTTTTTGCGCCGGAGCCGTTCCCTCACCGTGTCAAATTCCACGTTTGACACGGGAGGGATAGCGATAGCCACTTCCTCTGGAGAAGCATCCGGGGGGACCATTCTGGGGGGCTGGAACGGACCGGGATCGGGGAACAGAGTCCTCAGCACCCGGTCCAGCAGCCCGCTGTCCATAGCGGAGGTAGAGGGAGCAGAAGCTTTAAATTTCCCCCTCACCAACCGGTACGGACGCCCCCACGGATCGTCGTCCAGGAGCCGTATAAACTGCTCTCTGGACTCCTCCTTGGCCCTAAAGATTTCGTTTCGCAGGGCCTTCTTGGCTGCCGCATACACCCGACGAAGTTCAAGAAATAAGCCCACCTATGTATATTCTTGAATTTAACTTTTATTTGCATATGTGCAATAAAGGACTTATTCAATGTATTAGGTAAGAGGTGGATAGTGCTATACAGTTTTCAAGAGAAAAAAACATATGTTCGTGAAAGCTCTCCCAATTTCCGAACAACAGTAAATTATTTCCTTTACTTATATCTATGGTACATCTTAATACATCTAAACTATGGTTGGGATTTCTAATAAAATATTTTAGAAATTTTATTATATTGCATTACTTCAAAAGCGGTATTTTTCTCACTTAAACGAAATTGAGTATTTGTTTTGACGCCACTGAAGCCTATGTAAAGATTTATGTTTACCTTTCAAAATTTTTGCTAAAGTTAAGATATTGAATTTTGTTAATTTATAAAATTACATACTTCCACTTACAGAAATCACAAGTAACGTTCCAAATATAATAAATATTACACGTTTAGATCAAAATTAATATCTATCTGTAGAGTGACATAAGCCCGAGTGTCGAATTGGTGATGTCAGTACCTAGACCCGTATTGCTCAGGCGAGGCCGGGTTCTAATTGATTGTGACCATTAACACCCATGTCCAAACAGCCCGATATAAAACCGAAATGTATGAAAAATAGCATTGAGACAACGGCTCTCGCGGGCAAACTTAACTGTGCAGTCTCAACGATCTGTACCATAGAAACTACGACCTTATCGGTTTGATTATAAAGCGCGCGTGAAATTCTCGGACGGCACACAAGAAACTTCTTCGGATTTAAGAAATCGGCCCAGATGAATCGATGGTGTGAGCTACGGAGAGACTGACAAATTGTGTACATGGAACTGAATCAGTTTGTGGGCCTTTGTTTTTTGTAATCACACTTAATCGCGTTCCCATGGTTTTATTGTGTCGATGATGAATATGTGATATATGAGACCGTTAAATTTTGTATCAAAATCTAGCTTAAAACGAAGTATAATATTAATATCTTTGCGGTGTCAAAATGATGACAGTCGTTAATTTTATGCACAAGATTGATCGTTCAAAATCAGATTGAAAGTGCTTTTTGGGAACGTGATGCACTTATTGACATCAAACATAAATACTCGTACATGCCTAAATCCTTGCTAATATTATAAACGAAAACTACTGAATGGATTTGGATGAAATTTTGTAGGTAGACGGATTACGATAGTGATTACCATTATAGGCTACTTATTATCCCGGAAAAGTAAGTAGTTCCCGCAAGAAAGTACATTTACAGTTTTGTCTTTGAACTTTTGAGGCGAAACATGCCGGCTTAGCTAGTTACTTATATTGTGCAGTTTATTAGCTCTCTATTAATAGTTAAACTCAGCAAACAAGCAAGCTGGCCTACTGGTAATAAGAAGCATAACATTCGCCTATATTACCTGTAGTTCCTGTAAGATTTGCAAAAATACCAACCCCTACAAGAACCCCGATAGTAGGTTGCCAGCTATGATAGTAGATGTCAAATCACAGTATCCAGTAATTTCACTACCTGTCTTGCCTACAATCTGGAACACAGCAACGCAAGCATCGCTGCTTGGCAGCAGATAACTATGATAGCGGTGCCGGCGCAAACGTCCCCAGTAATGAGTCTCTATACTGAGGTAGACAAAACATTTGTAAAACAAATAATATTAATACTAATATAACCTAGATATAAAAAAAAACTTCCAAAAACATACAATCAAGATATATTAAATCCTTTTAAAATTTACCTAATTTAAACCAGGGGCTCATTAATGAATCATTCGTCTGACGTCGAGCGCTCGTCGAGCGTAGTCTGCGCTCAATTTCTTTTGAATTTCGATACGTTTTCAAGAAAAATTAATGGAATATATTACGACGAAAATAAATATGATTTCGATTATTGTCGAAAACGAAACGAAAATCAGTAGAAGTCGAGCACAGACGGCGTTCGACGACTCGACGTCAGACGAATGATTCAATAATAGAGATCCAGTCCTTCAGGATGCTCCGACTGTGATAGCAAACCGAGAACATTAGCATTACACAAAATTAAACAAAATGTAACATATCAAAATTATCAGAAAAGCTCGCCATAATCACAAATTTAAATAGTTTACAGATTATGAAATTGTCAGCGTCACTATCGAGTCAAATTGGTATTTTGCTTAAATTCAAGTTGGTGTTATCGGTAGTTGGTATTTTGCGTAAGTGGTTTAGATAGAATAAGGCGTTTTTCATAAAGGTTGCATTTCGCGTAATTGGTTGTCGAAAGGAAACCAATTGGTGTAAATATAGGTTGTAAATAAATATAGGATGGAACAAGCTTCGTCTGGCTTTCTTTACCCGCACAGAAACAGCTTTACCACTAATAGACGTGATATTGATCGCGCTAGAATCAGTCTTCTGGACGAGTGGATCGACTACTAAGACCATGAAACAACACGGCGCAATTACAGCGAGTTGTCACCACAGGGGGCCGAGATCGGGAATCGAACGCGTCTCTCGGCTCTAATTGAGCTGCTTAGCCGAGCCGGGGTGTGAATACACGCAACGGTACAGTGCGTGGCTACACAGACAATCGGCACACGGCACGAAAAATAAATAGACAGTTCTGATGATTAATAATGCTAACCAGCTGTTATGTGCGGTCCAGGAATAATTATAATAAAAAGAAATTTTTATTGCAGTTATTACAAAGTTATTATAAAATTACAACAGGTCTCATCTTTTAAGTTAAAAGTTGTATTAAAAGAGACCCTCCCTTTCAACCGAATGCACTGCAGTACAGTAACAATCTTACATATTATTTACCTATGAGTAATTTATGACATTTAATAGAATAGAGGATATAGTATAATATTGAGAATTATGTGTATTGTTTATTACTTTTTCTTTTTCAACACACTTGTACGTAAAGTGAATTTTATTTCACCGGTTTTATATACATGAAATAGCTCATATAACACGAGTGTGTTATTTTTTAAGCTAGAGGCAATATAAAAGACATTAACGAACCACTAGTGATGCTCGCTTCCATTTTTAAATGTAATCGCCCCTTACCATCAGGACACCACGGAGACCCTGAATTAGAATCGTCTGCGTTGGTACTCTATCTTACCTATTTCTACCACAAAGCAGTGCTGTTTACATTGATATATTCCGGTTTTAAAGGGCAGTGAAATTATTGGGTACATCTTAAGTCACAAATTGGCTACATTGGGAGCCTTTTAGGTGTTGCAGATTTGAAAATCTTGCAGAAACTTATATAACCTGTAACTATGCGACTGTAGCCACTTCTTTGGTGCCCATCAAGGCAAGCATACCTGCTCGCTTAGTTGTATAAAAAATTAGGTCATATGAAAGCTTTTCAGTATTCGTATGGTGCAAAACGGCCTTCTTCTGGATAGCGTACAGTGAAATAAATTATTTTTGTAACAAATTTTGTATAGAGGACAATTTTGTTTTCTTTCCCATCCATGAACACACAACAATTATTTGCTATCTGTCATAAGATGTGAAGCGTATTTTCTCATCATCATCATTATCTCAGCCGCACGACGCCCACTGCTGGGCATAGGCCTCCCCTATGGATCTCCACAATGATCGGTCCTGTGCTGCCCGCATCCAGCGGCTTCCCGCGACCTTTGCCAGATCGTCGGTCCACCTGGTCTGGGGCCTACCCACTGAGCGTCGCCCGGATCGTGGTCACCACTCAAGAACCGTTCGGCCCCAACGGCCATCAGTTCTTCTAGCTATGTGTCCCGCCCACTGCTACTTCAGCTGAGAAATCTTTCGAGCAATGTCGGTTACTTTAGTTCTTCTGCGGATCTCCTCATTTCGGATCCGATCACGCAGGGAGACCCCAAGCATTGCTCTCTCCATTGCCCACTGAGCGACCTTGAGCCTTCGGACGAGACCCATAGTGAATGGCCACGTTTCGCTTCCGTAGGTCATCACTGGCAACACACACTGGTCAAAGACTTTCGTCTTGAGACACTGATGTAATTTCCCGAAAGCTGCCCATCCGAGCTGGATTCGACGAGAGATCTCTTTCTCGAAGTTGGACTTACCTAACTGGACTATCTGTCCCAGGTATACATAGCTATCTACAACTTCAAGTGTGTTAAGTGTTCCCAGTATTAACTGGAGTGGGTACAACATGGGCATTCGACATGATTTTTGTCTTATCCATGTTCATTTTAAGACCCACTCTTTGGGAAGCACTACTGAGATCTCCGAGCACGGTGTTCAGGTCTTCCAAGGTCTCAGCCATTAGAACTACATCATTGGCAAAACGGAGGTGTGTTAGGTTAAAATATTCTCCAATAGTATTTTCTTATAGTTATTTCTCATCTTAGAGTTACCTAGATAAAAATGTTACCAACGGGAATCTATGAATCAGTCAAAAATATGGCGTAAATGATCTCCCCGTACGTACAACTGGCGACGTCATTAAGATACTTATTGGGTTTGGGTACATCTACCACATTTGCTTTCTGCTCTTACACACACACACTCACACACTCTCTCTCTGACACACACACGCGAGTAGAAGGTTGAATAAAACATTGACAAATTTATAATTACACACACCAAAAATTTTGTGGGAGGGTGCGCTTATTTAAAGCGGCTTCAATGATATACATATATAGTTGCCAGCAACTAAGTTGGCAAGAACGATAATATTGGCAAACACGAATAATGATAGTACTGAAATTTTATTATCTTGAATAGAAATAAAATGAGAGATAGTGACTATTCTTGTTGCACATAAAAGTACATGGTGTAAAATCACAAAATCGACGACAAAATCTTGCGAAGTTAAGCGCCGGCGACTATACTCCAAGATCCAAACGGACGTACAGTGGACACGCAGCCGTAACGCACCGCCCACGCAAACAATTTTCGTATTAATTCCCTTTAATTGTGGCCTCGGATACATCACTAATGGTTTGTGGGTATAGCGCGTGAGATCAGATATTTTTGATACGCATTGAGAACTCTCGTGTTCAGTTATGGTTTTAATCTGTTAGTTTATTATTGTTCATCCAAATTGACTTTGGAATATTATCTGGTTTAATTAATCATTAATATGTCTTATATTTTTAAGGATTTTAAAGCATGTTTTCGGGTCTAAATTGGAATGTCAGCAACTTCGATTTGTACTATACAGTTGGCAAACCAGCAGATCGGCCACCTGATGGTGACATATCGGTTGTATAGAACACGTGGTCCCTGAATGATTTACTAATCTGCAATACCTTATTAATTGTAGTACAATCGGAAAAAAAGTAGTGTACCAGTTTTGTCAAAGTTTCGCGTATAAACATAATATCGTTAGGGTGGCCTTGATGCTGTCAGTGTGTTATTGCAAAGGGAAGTCAAATATGTTGAAATATATCATACATTTTAACCTTAGGATGGTAAAACTTTTTTTGAACACTACACTGGTACGACGACTCGCCGCGCGCCGGCCGATCTCACGGGGTGATGGCTTAAACTCAGCGCTATGTCCTATGACGTAAACTTCGCTGAGCCTTAACCCTTTGCTTGCTGCTGCACGCAAGCAACAGGACGTGCCTTGCTTGTCGCTCATGAACCCACTGTTTGGAAAAAACACATCCACAATTTTCTCCTTTTTTTAAAGATCTGAACCTTATATTTTACATTGTTTCATGAGGCCCGATGGTCTACCCAGAGTCGCTATGGACTCAGCACTGGCCTTCTAATCGGGAGGGCCGCGGTTCGATCATGCCATGTACAATACGTTTTTCGTTTTTCAAATTTCATATGTACAGCCGGCTTCAAAAGTAGATAAGCATTTTAGAGCATTTTAGTACCATATCTCACCAACTATTCCTTTTATTTAGTATGGTTACACCTATATTGCATTTTTTATAGTTGGTGTGACACGGTACTAAAATGTTCATCTACTTTTGAAGTCGGCTGTACATATATCCGATACTCTTACGGTGAAGGAAAATATCGTGAGGCAACCTGCATACATCTGCGAATAAATTCAAAGGTCCAATTCGACCAATCCGCACTGGGCCAGCGTGATTGACTAAAGCGTAATCACCCTAACATTAGGGTAGACTCGAGTCCCTCGCTGGGACATTTATAGGCTGTGGTGATGGTGATGATAACGTTTAAGCGAAACGACTATAGACACTTGTTTCTATCAAACAGTGGGCTCACGAACGACAAGCGAGACATTCATGCATACACTAAGCACCTCAGTAATTAACCTCATTACCGAGTTACGAAATTTGACATTCGTACATGACCTCAAATTATGACCTCGCACTAAATCGAAGTCATCTAATTGTATTGCGATCACAATGCAGATGCTTGCCAGTATATTTTATGTGGCAGATTCGTCTGTTAAAGCTAGCTCAATTTCAGACCGACAGTTTTACAGATTACCAATTAAATGGCAGAATGACCTGAAAAATTAAATTATACTTGTGCTTACATATTGAGATTTCTTATTTTTGGATTTGTTTGGAAGTATAGGAAAAAATTCGTCCTTTCAACTAAATGATGTCCTAAATTGGTGGTAGGTAATATAATGTTTAACTATTCAAATGAGCTTTCTATCAATACGTACTTGAATAAAGAATATTTTGATTTTAATTTTTTAAACGTGATATAATAAGTCGATTTCTCCTTTTTTAGAAGACTTGTGCCCAGCGGTGAAAGGTATATGGATAATAATAATAATAATTTTTATTTGCTAAAATATGGTAAAATATAAAATGGTGTCAAAAACAACGGTAGTTCCTCATATTTTACTATTACATGGTGTGCAAATTTTAAAATTAATGTCAGATTACTATATTACATAATTCGATATCATCACAGTATTCACAGTCATAAAAGAATTTTTTGATGAATATTGAGGTAATGATTGACTTAATTATATATTAAACTTATTTTGATAACAATAATGTAGAATTTTTGCAGAAAAATAGTAAACCAGAATGATGTGTGACCGGTCTCCACAGCTAATGAACAGCTGTAATACCAGATTCATACCTAGTAAGTTTGCGTTCCCTCAGTAATCCTAAAAAGATGTCGACTTCGACAATAATTGGTCCGGCGGACTGCATCCTCAAGGTTCCGGATCACACCGACCGTGCAGGGAGTAGGAATTCTGGAAAACCCCACATGGACCTTGTCCATAGTCACTTCCGGAAAGTAGGTGCGTAAGATTGCACCCCCTTAAAAATAGGGATCGACAATAAGAAGTGAGGTTATCGTTGCATTAATACTTTAGTTGAGATATCTGGTCGATTTTCACTTCCATTTGCGGCTTCATTATCATTTACATTTACATTTTCTATATAATTGGACAATACTTCTAAATTTTCATGAAAGTTTACTTACTGAATTGCCTGTTAGATTTACCATACTACGAACCCTTTAACTGTGTGATTACTGTACATTATGTCATATCCAGAAAACTTCTCACGATTGTAACTTCAGAACAATGTTCGCTCACTTTTGTCTCGGCGGCCTTGGGGACTCTGTGTAATTTCATCTAGACCATTAACATACAATCTTGGCGCAGCATTGTCTGTTGGTAGCAGGTGAATGTTATTAATGTTATCATTTAAAGGTTTTGTTATAAATTAAGGAAGTGTGTCGGAAGGTTTGTATCCTCTGCCTAATGTGATAATTAGGTAGAGGTTACAAACCTTCCCTAATGTGAATTCTTTTAACCTTGTCATTTTCTTGTGTTGGTCCTAGACGCTCAGTCTTTGAAATATGTCAACTAGGTATGCAATCTTTAAAGTCATTAAGAAATTTAATTCAATTCAATTCTTTTTTTGTGATACACAGGTAGAATGAGGTATTTACATATAAAATAGTACAAGCTGTGATCAGCCTTGTAGGCGTACAAATTAAATTTTAAAGCATTTAACGCAATGTCAATGCTAGTTATTGAAATTTATTATATTGTAATCTTTGAGTTCGCATGTAAAGATAATATAAGATATAAAATATAAAACAGATATTAGACGTTATTATGATTGGTGTAATTATAGAATTCCTCAAGCGAGTAAAATTGATTATTAACTAAAAACTCAGGTAATTTCTTTTTAAATAATGTAAATTCATTGTATTTTTTATATAATTGGGAATTTTATTAAAAAAATTTGGCGCCATAGCATATATACTCTTTCTATATAGATCTGTCTTGCATTGAGTTGGGTTCATGACATTCAAATGAACACGTCCTCGAGATTTAGGAACAATCTGGAAACGTGCCCTATGCTGCATTTCAAAAATATACAGCGAAGGCAATGTTAGAACTCGTAGCTCCTTAAAGTATGGTCTGCAACTCTCTGTTCTTTTTATTCCAACCATAGCGCGAATACATTTTTTCTGGCATCTAAAAACTCTTAACCAGTTAGTTGCATTACCCCAGAAAATAATTGCATATCCTATCCTGGAGGCTACACAGCCGTGATAATAGGTGACTAAAGTTGAGAGGCTAACTTTTTTTGACAGATGGTACAAGCTATAGGATAATTGAGATAGTTTTTTGCAAACAAAATCTATATGGGTTTGCCATTTCAAATTACTGTCAATGTGTAGCCCAAGAAAGGTTGTCATATCTGTTTTTTTAATCTCATTGCCCTCATGTTCAATATGCATATTTGCTTTGGCTGTTCTTTGATGAAACTGCATTATTTTCGTTTTTTCCAAATTTATCTCAAGATTGTTATATTTGAGCCATTGAATCAATAATGCCAATCCTGAATTTATTACATTTAGGTCGTTAAATACTACTATGCAATCGTCAGCAAAGAGAATCATTCGGTCAATAACTGATGTTGGATAGTCATTTATATAAATAAAAAAGAGAAGTGGAGCCATAATACTTCCCTGTGGCACTCCAGATGTAACCTGGGTCCGGATCTTATTATTAACTCATCTTTAGTATTTGGACAAATTCTTCTAATCGTTGTGATTTGTGTTCTTTCACTTAAGTAGGATCGTATCAATTTTAAGGAGTTTCATCGTATTCCGTAACAATCTAGTTTATTTAGTAGCAGTCCATGATCTACAGAGTCGAATGCTTTAGTCATGTCCATGAATACAGAGAACACTGGTTTCCTAGCGTCAACTTTAGGGTATACTCAACTAAGAAATTCGTAAATTGCTAAATTTATAGACATGTTCTTGCGAAATCCGTTTTGTTCAGCACAGAATATGTTATTGCCTTCAAAATAATTATACATATTGTTATCTAGAGCCTTTTCAAAGATTTTAGAGAATACTGGGATCAGGGCTATAGGCCTATAATTTTTCATGTTTGATTTGTCACCCTTTTTTGAAAAGTAGCTTTATAATAGTAGTTTTAAGTGCAGATGGAAGTGTATGGAATATACCCTGTTCAAAATATAAAATAAAAATAAAGCTTAATATAGGCAATTATGTTACATACGTGTTTTATTACTAATACCGAAATATCGTCGTATATGGTACTTTTTGTATTCTTCAGCATTTTAATTATGTTACATACAAAACCTGTCCCCTTGGAGAAAGTGCTCAGAACCGGCCTACGATCGATCCACCCAGAACCGATCCCTTAAGACTCACGGAACCAGCCTACCACGATACAAGCATGCCTGACATTCCAAAGAGCACTTGTATATCAGCAGGTATAGTAGGTTATAGAAAAAGAGAATTGTTTGATTGATATGTACATGTCTGTTTGGTGGGTTTGTTAGCAGAACGATCCTTCTGAGCAATGTCTGCATAGAAGTCATTGAAAGATTCAACAATTTCTTTTGGATCATTTATTTCGGTGTGGTTAACCAACAAATTAGAGATATTTTCTGAAGGGAATGCATTTTTCTTATTTTTAATAATATTCCAAGTTGCTTTCGATTTATTAGATTTATTTAATTTGAATCTTAAGTTGTTTTTATCCAAATATTTATTAAATATATATAAATGTATTTATTTGTAAAGTCATGTAACGCACTAATATTTAAGAGAACTATTTTTAAATCATTTCAGAATTTCAACGAGTTCCCACGTGGAAAATACGCTTCGATCATTTCGAGGCCATTTCTTTTGTAAGGGAGTTCTCTGCGTTGAGTGGGCGCCGTGCCGGACATCCGCACAGGGTGCTGTTTCATGCAAATTAATAAAGCAACGCGAAGCGGGACGTCCGTCACACGCGGCGCAGGCGACGACGGAGCCTGCCATTCGAGGGACAGGGCATACTGTCCCTGCGACAGAACACGCTTAACGCAGCGGACGCTCTTAATTGTACAAACACCATCCACAACCAACACATACAAGCTCTAATGACGGTCTGTAGGAAATCTCACTGATAAATACAATGTAGGATGTTAACTATAACATGTAATTTATAATAATAAGTAATTACTAGCATTAATTGTGAGTAAAGTCTACTTAAGTTTAAGATAGGAAAAATGATCAAAACAGTTGGTGTTTGGGTCGGATTGGATAAGTCCCCGGTAGGTGAAATGGTAATGGCGTCAACACGGTATGTTGAATACGAAGGTTCGAATTCTCCCCGAAATGAATGTTTTTCTTGTACTATGGTAACGCGGCGACACATGTATTCTAAATCTTACATGCATGATATAATTAAATTACCTATAAAATGGTCCTAATTAAATCTTGCATACATGATTTTTTTTTTAATAAGGCTTACAAAACTGGAAACTATCAATTGGTACACATGTAAACATTTGCATATCATACTGAACATTATTCAGATTGATCCATCTTGATGTAAGCACAGCATGCTTCAAATTACCTGATAACTACCTTATCCGGCAAGCTAAATATATAATTATACTAAATATTGGACATTTCACTAACATTACAAATTGCAAATTGCTTTTCTTATATAATGTTTCGCTGAGATCAGAGAACCGTTGAAAATGTCAAAGAGGAAGCGTATAGAGTTGTAGGAACTACACATGCGATACAACGGAGAGTGCTGACCAAGACGTGACTTATAGAAGGGAAGGGTAAATGTCATTCGGTTTTGGACCCGGCTAGCCAATCTAGGCACTGTAAACTGCAGACGTGCTAAAATACTAGGTGAAAGAACATGATTATTAATTATTTTAAAAAGAAACAAAATATCACAGAATTTTCTACGGATATGCAGAGGTGTTATGGAGTAGTGGACACACCGTGACTCGTAAGAAGTAAGGTGATAGCACTTTTTGTCCGCGTAGCTTAGGTAGTAAAGGAAACGCTTCTGTACACGTTCCAATCTATCTGAGTGGACCTGGTAGCAGGGGCTCCATACATTGCTGCAATACTCTAATATACTACGCACGAGACTATTGAAGATTAGAATAGTAAGGTAGGGATCTTGCTAAGCTTGTGATGAAGCCACTAAGCTTAGAAGCTTTTTTAATTACTGAATCCATGTGTTGTCTAAAGCTCAAAGTACTATCTATAATCATAATATTATTAATTTAATAATGGTCCCAATTAGCACAAAGTCTTACGATCAGCGGCTGACTCAACCTAGACTCTCTCACGCCGGCCACATCAGATAATGTGGCCTATATAACATGGCCGAGACCTTGGACCGGAATAATCGTTGTTAATGCAGATCTGTTTATTGTTCTTAGAGCTGATCTCGCAGATCACACGGATGTACAGTCGCGTGCACTCATAGTTATTGCATTACATTAAATAGTTCTTCTCGAGAAGGCCCTTTCAAATTCCGAACATTTTGTTGAGCTAACTTCTTTCAAGTGTGTTTGACGTGAATAAACACCTGAAAAGGTCAATATGGAACAAAGATTTTTGAATTTGAACAGTTATACCATGAATCTCAATATGTTAAAATCTAACACAGAAAGTACTCTTATTACTTTATATGTTATTACATTGTTTTTAACCACTAATGTTTTGTAAACAAGTAATTTATTTTCATAGAAATGTATTTTCAATTTAATTCAAACATGTAGGCAATTTTGTTAGTCATTCTAGTTTATAATATACTGAAAATGAAATCTGAATGAACTGAAAAATGAAAAAAAAATCATGTTTCGCAGGTAATAATTGCGAACTTTCTTGAAAATTTGCATTATCAGAGCACAATTTCCATAGGGTATTGTCTCTCATCAAATTCAGCTCAATTTTCCTATAAATAAATTGAGTCCAACTTCGCTTAGCAGTCACGCTTATGACCAATTAGAACAACGGTGTCATTTCATAACCGGCCATTACATCAATTAAAATCGATGAACGAATACGTTTGACATATTTCACGTCATCCAACGGTCCCAGCATAATATCTATTCCTTGCGTTAACGAACCAATATACTGGACTGGCATTCAAACTGACATTCCTTATCGGGTAATCCGGTGCGTTAAGGTTTGTCGATCAATCGACGAGTTACAAAATTACACCGTGCCGTAATCGTCTGGAACAATATTAAAACCGCAATGAGACGGAGATGGCGCTATACGCTACTGTGGTGGTCAATATTGTTTTTACCTTGCTCTAAGCGATTGTGATGAGGCCCCGGAGCAGTCTATGCCTAATACTAAATTGATGTTTTGTATTTGAAGATTTGTTATGCGGTTCAAATGATTTGAGTAAAATGATACACAGATTTTTCTTGACAACACTCTTAACCTGCAAACTGTGTTACTGTATAACTGATAATGACCATTTGGTGATATTATTATGACATCTTGTCATGATACGAATCCTATTAGTAAAATGTTACCTACATGTTACTTAAATAAATATTTATTTATTACTATTAGAGATTAGGACTTGCTAGAAGTTTTTATTCACACAAAGTAAAACGAGTAAAAAATTATTTATCTACCAACATAAAAGTATAAATATTTGGAAGCACTTTTCCACGCGACTATATCGTACCTCGAGTGTAACGAATGACATTGCTATGATTTAGATTAGGCGCGCTGACTTAATTTGTTCTTCCTCCAACTATTCATCAAACGAGTCTTGTTTTACAAAACAATTGCCAGTTTACATTTGGTTTTGTTTGCGGTGAACTTGAAGTCAACATTCAGTCGTGTAATTAGGACTGATGAGAAGCCTTAGTGGTATGTACCAAGATGTGGGATTTGCATAAAGACTGCCAACGAGGTAATAATTATATTAATTTTATTTTTATACAGGTGAGGCAAGATTGTTGGTAGGTACAACAATTTAAAAGGCTTAATTAGGGGTTCTACTTTTCTAACACTCAAATCACTAATCTTATTGGAATGTGAGTTACAGAATAGACATTTCCAGAATCCGTGCTGCTACCAAAAACTACTTAATAGAATCTTCCATCCAATAACCATCATCCAAAATTTCGCGTTTAGTGATGATTTAGTTAGAGCAATAAAATAAAGTATGCCTGAAATTCCAATTATATTCTTGTTGATTTATATCTCATATTACAACTCGTTCCTTAATAACTGTTCACTGTGAGATATTCAATTCAAGAGAAACCTTGTTTTATTACATACTAGCATTCCTCTCGCAGCTTCGCACTCATTATTTTTGTTTTCCTGTAGGAATTTATATTTTCCCGAAGCAAAAATAATTTTGTACCCTTATCAGGGATAATTTAGGATTCTAAATGTAAAAAAAATCAAAGCGATCCATTAGTTTCGGAGCCTATTCAATGCAAACAAACAATCAAATTTTTCCTCTTTATAATATTAGTATAGACAACGGATATAGTAAACAATAAATTTAACAAAAAAATACTTCAAAATCCAGTGAAAATGAGTAGTTATGATAAATCTCCCTCTCAAACCAGGAACTTAAAATTTTTATTACTAGAAGGTATAAAAAGTTTGAAAAATACTTCACTGAGTTATTTTATTGTACACAAAACAACAAATTGCACATTAATCAAATACATAATAAAGAGGGCATAGGTTCTGATTGGTATATTTTTGTGACCTGTTAAAGGCAGCAATTCGACTTATTGAGCTTTCTATGAAGTCATATTTGAATAGAGAATATTTTCATTTTGATTTTGCTTATTTTTAAAACAATTTCTACCTGCTGTAGAAATCGCTGGTTTCAGACAGCGGTAATTAGATATTATTATATGAATTTACCTTATGAATGGTAACACGACGCCTAACAGAATACAGTGATTTTGATTCGTGAAATGTAGTATGGGATATAATTTAAAATTTTAATGTTTGAACAATAAAGAGTAGAATTTTATTTATTGAATGTTAAGAAAATGTTAGCTAAAAATGATCATAATCTGCGGAAATTTTAAAAGTTTTGTTAAAAGTACGGAAGTGTTTACACTTTGTAATGCCTCACAAATCCATCGCTATTCGTTTCAGACTCAGCGAAGCATTCACGTAGTTATGACTTAGTCTTATGGCATTTTAAGGTATAGTTACGATCTCTAGCTATACTCTAGCAACACATTCTATGCTCTGGCAACACGCAATAATTCTTTTTAAGGTCGCATTGTTCTACCACATCAGGATGTGCCCGTCGGTCGCAAATAGTGAGAAATATACTTTAACAGTTTCGGCATAGTTTTGTGCCAGTTAATGACAGACACTCATCACCAGTCAACATCTACTAAATTCTATAATATCAATAAGTGTTCACAGGCAAAGTGCGAGTTCGGTTGGGAACGAAAAAGGTCATGAAAAATAAAAGATAAACAAAATTTTAACGTTTGTAAGCGCTATTCTACGACACTGGTTTTGATCTATTAAGTAGGTAGGTTTTGTTTAATATCCTTACATAGTTCGATCTATTAATTTAAACGTGTTTTGTTAAATGTCTTTAAAAGTGAAAAGAACAAACAAACAAGTGTCACATTCAAAGTTTTCTAAAAATTAACCCACCAAAAGAGGATACGAGGTAGGCTCTTGCCCCTCGGTGGGGACGTATATGAGCTGTGATGATGATGATCAATTTAAAATAATCCAATAGTGGACATTATTTGGTGAAAAATTATTTTTAATTGTAAGTTCCTTTTTGATAGGCATACGCTCCTGGCTCACTGCGTCTTTATTACACTGTATAAAAAACCGACCAAGTGCGAGTCGGACCCGCGCACGAAGGGTTCCGTATTCCGTACCATTATCAGTACAACATTAGACAGAACGGCAAAAAAACACGTTTGTTGTATGGGAGCCCCCCTTAAATATGTATTTTATTTTAATGTGATTATTTATTTTTGAAGTGAATATAAAACTAAATGTTCTGTGAATATCTTGACCCAAGGGAAGCACTGAATAACATGAAATAAAACGTCTTTCGCTCTAAACAGTATTGAGAAAATTATTTCCAAACTCCTCACCTACCAGAAACCTTCCATCATCAGCTCGGTAACATGATAATGATCACTCCAGATATCTGAATATCTTCAGAAAAAAACATGAAAGATATTGGATGTGTCTATGAATTTTTTAAGATTTACCTGAGATCCTATCATCAGATCATGACTTGGTGACAATGGAACCACCACAGGAGTATACTCTTTCGATTACAGAAAGGATTTTGAAAATCGGTCCACAAATGGCGGAGTAATCAGAGAACATACATAACAAATAGATACAGTCGAACATAGAACCTCCTCCTTTTTCAAAGTCGGTTAAAAAGTCTCTCTCTGCTTATTCAACAATATTTATTAATATGAATTTAATTCGGTCAAATTGCTTAAAAGTTTCCTCCAATGATATTGTATAGAATGGATCAAAAAGAAACCTAAAAAAATGAAAAAGGCACGGACCACGAGTCTGTGGAGAGTTAACTATGTATTAAAAAAAAAAAAAGATATTGTAATAAGCTCGTATATCAAACGTCTTTATCAAATATTTCTTATACCCAAACTTCAATATTGTGTTTTTAATTAAAGCCGATTTTAAGCAAGCAACTTAAACGGAGTTGCTTAAATTGTTTATCAAAATTTTTACATGGAAAGAAAAACTGTAAAAAATGCTTACAACAATTTAAATAAATTTTCTTAAGGAAATTTACCTGACTTCGCACACAAGCAGATATATCACTTTTAGATAACAAAAAAGTCTACATTTCGTAAGATCAAACATATCGATTAACATACAAACGAATCCGACGATGGTTCGTTCGCGCGTCCCCCATATTCGATTCTCACGCGAATCGATTTATAATTCGCCATAGCAAACATCGAGTATGTCTAATCGATAAATAAACAGGCTGGAATCGACACATCGTAATCCTTCACGGCAGACCGGATAACTTTGATTGATGCGTGCGCTTTCATGAAATAGATTTCAATTTTTAACCCTATTATTGTCAAAGTATTAAGATGGCCGCCATGAATGCTGAACCGATTCGCATCTAGATTATGTTTACGGTGGCGAACTTTAACAGGATATTCTTAATACAATCGTAGGGGTAGTATGTTAAAAAAAAAGGATTTCGGTGCCATTTAACCTTTGACTTTGTAGTTGCAATAGATCGTTATCGGAGGGTTAATGTGACGTCTATATTTGACTGCAGGATTTTTTCGAACTTTCCAACAACTCATGTCACAATTTGACAACGTATGTACAAAATGTACGTTGCGTTCTTGTAGGGGTTGTAGGGATGTAGTGAGCCGCGGTATCTGGATGGCACTCTGCCTCCAGTGGCCGGTATGGCTGTGTGTCAATCAGAAGTGGAGTTCTGTAAAAATATATAGGGACTGATCAAGCAACATTTTTTCGATACAAACTAAACAAAAAAAATATACAAAGCGTCGACAGCCCTACAAAGCTGATTGGTACGTGCTTTTGACATAATATTGTGAACACTGCTAACTTCACGCCGATAAACGTCACGTCAAGGCAAGCATAGACTAAAGATTATTTTGATCATCTTGTTTTAAGGCAAAGGAAGCGAAAAATACACAGCCTTTTCTTTTATTCCTTTTCACTACTTTACACAATAATGTCGTCGCAATCAATTAATACAGAAAATGATCGCAAGATAATAATAACCTGCAAAAAATGTAAAACTAAGGTACCAAAAAGGGATACATTGCTTTGTTCGATATGTAACCACAGGTTTGAGTTTGACTGTGCTGGATTTTCGGAAAAACTATATCGAATAATGAAACCAGACTCAAAAAAGCAATGGAAATGCAAATCGTGTATAAATAAACCAACTAAATCATTATCAATACAGACCAAAACTCCATCATATATCACAACGCGCAGAAAAATGCATGCTGCTTGCAAAAGTGACGAAATAATAATATCGTCTACACCTAATATGCACGAAACCATACCAAGTAAACTAACAAAAGATGTAAATAACTCAACAGAAGCAAAGGAACAACCAACCCTACAAAATTCTACTCCCCAAACAATAAATGACCTGGAAAATAATGAAGAATACAACATATCAAACATTATGACTGACAACTCATTACAAAATCTCTCTGATGAAGGTACATTTACTTCTTTAACCTCAACTCCATTGGGAGATACAAATAGAAGTTTGCCAGAGCTACGTGCAAATAATAGTTACAAGATGGAAGACTTAAAATAAAAAATATCAAATTTGGAACTAAATTTAAACATTGCAGAAAGTGAAGTAGAAAATTTGTTAGAAAATCATAATTTAAAAAAACAAATCTCAGATTATGAGCTGAAAATAAAACAGCTTACACATATTTGCAAGTCAACTCCCACAGCGAAAACTTTGATAAAAAAGAAGCAGCCAAAAAGTATTTTAAATTCACCATCCATGTACCTCGACAAAACTACTCATAGGGAGAAATTACCCGCACCAAAAGAAGATACAACGCCTGATCTCGAGGTTAGCCAGAACCACTTTAACCAACCTGGAAAAAGATCCAACAAGTCTACAGAATGCGCCATAATCGAAAATACACAGAAGGCAAATCTAAGTGTTACAAAACGAAACATTTATCTAATAGGAGACGAAACACTAAAAGGTTTGTCAGCTCATCTAGCAAAATCTAGGCAAGGGAAATGGAATGACGTATACAAAACATCTTCTTTTATTATGAATGACGCCTCTAGTACAGAATTTATTTCTCACTGTGATACCATACAAAAAACTTTAAATGAAAATGACATTGTAATATTAGGATTTGGCAATCATGATGATGACATACATAGATTACATGCTAATATTTGTATAGCTATAAGTAAATTAAATAACTGCTCTGTTCTGCTCCTGCCCATTCAACGCAATATTTATTTTAATGTAGTTCAACTAAATTACTGCTTGAAAGTATGGACTAAACATTTCGACCATTGTACGTATATTGACGCTAATCCTTTTGACTATGAGTACCTAGTAAAAAACCGACAATATACTT
Source organism: Schoenobius gigantellus (assembly GCA_963935595.1). Taxonomy (NCBI): domain Eukaryota; kingdom Metazoa; phylum Arthropoda; class Insecta; order Lepidoptera; family Crambidae; genus Schoenobius; species Schoenobius gigantellus. Next base: position 2,458,296 of record OZ012555.1, on the reverse strand, counting down.
GTAGAAAAATCAATGTATACATCGATTATAAAGAATACCAAAAACAATTTCTAAATATCGATAACATAAAAACATATCTAGAACGTAATAAAACTCAAAAAAGTAATGATAAACGCGCAGCGGATAATCCTGACAATATAACTGACGAAACTGAAAGATCTTTTTTTCGTTAGCAAAGGTGAAAACGCATTCACAATCTTACATCAAAACATACACGGACTATATTCTAAAAAAGAACTCATTGAAATAACGCTTTCTGATTGTGATCTAGATCCGGACATATTATGTTTTACAGAAACGTTCATAAAGGCCGGAGATGAAAAACGAACTATCTTAAATAACTATGAATTAGCAAATTTCTACTCACGGCCAAATAAAAGAGGGGGTGCGTGCATTTTAGTCAAAAAAGGAATAGAATATAAAAACATAACCTACTTTAATAACCTTTCAACGACTTACCACTTTGAGATGTGTGCAACAAATTTGATCGCAAATAATATTATAATAATATGCATATATAGAATCCCAACAAAATCCAAGAGACATACGGAATTATTCTTCAACAATTTCAGTCTACTACTAGATAAATGCCTAGCGAAATATCCAAAAAAGAAAATTATTATAGCAGGTGATTTAAACATAAACACCATAGAAAAAAATTCCATATCATCACAGTTAGAAGACATGTTAAAAAAATGTAATCTAATTAGTCATATTACCGTTCCTACTAGAGGCAAAGCTTGTCTGGACCTCATCTTAAGCAATATTGAACATGCTATAGGATCTATTCACACTTTGTGCCTATCAGATCATGAAACTGCACAGGTACTAAGGTTTGAAACAGTAGAAAAAAAACAGGCCCCAAAAAAAGCATTCACTTTCAAACGTTGCTACTCTAATGAAAATATTGAAAGGTTTAAAAAATATATACAAAGTCTTTCTTTTAGTAGTGTGTATGTCCAGAAAGATTTAAATGATGCCTTTAATGAGTTTCATGAACTTTTTAGTTTACTGTATAACCTTTGTTTTCCGATGAAAAAACTCAAAATAAATCAGTTTGCTAAATCTCCATGGATAACAAGAGGTTTAAAAAAGAGTTCTAGAAATAAAAAAACACTGCGCTTTAAATATTATCGTACTAAAAGCAAATCTAATAGACTTAAATATCTACACTACAATAAATTGCTTAAAAAATGTATATTAAATGCAAAAAGTGTAACAAATCAAAAATATGTAGCAAATAGTAAAAACAAATGCAGAGCAACTTGGAATGTTATAAAGCAAGAAACGGGTAAAGCTTCCTATATAACTTACTTACACAAAATAATAAACGAGGGCAAAGAAATAATCAAACCTACAGAAATTGCTACGACATTTAATAATTACTTTATAAATAACACAAATAAAAAAAATGACAATTTAGAAATGACTACTAAAAATTATCTATCAAATACTATCTTTATAAAACCGATTGACGAATCTGACGTTAAGAAAATTATAGTACATTTAAAAAATACAAAATCTGAAGGCTACGACAATATAAGTACGCAAATAATTAAGAGCTGCAAGGAAGAAATATGTACAGTATTGACTTATCTTATAAATTTATCATTGACATCAGGTACATTCCCAAATAAATTAAAAACATCAATTATTAAGCCGCTTTATAAAAAAGGAGATAAATATGACTTAAATAATTATAGACCGATAACACTGATTTCGATATTCTCCAAAATATTCGAAAAAGCAATGCACGACCAACTGCTTTACTTTTTTGAAAAGCATGACATCATAAAACGTAACCAATATGGATTCCAGAAAAATAAATCGACCGCACATGCAACTTTCAGTCTAGTAAATGATATCTTGCAAAACGTAAACAACAATTATTATACCACAGTAATGTTTCTGGATATGACAAAGGCGTTCGACTTAGTCTCACATGAACAATTACTTACCAAACTGGAACATTATGGAATCCGAGGACCTGCACTAGAGTGGCTAAAATCCTTTCTAGACAATAGAAAACAATATGTCGAGATAACACAATTTGATAAAAAAGGCATAATAAAAAATTATAAGTCAGAACTAAAAATAAATGGTTTTGGTGTTCCCCAAGGAAGTATCCTCGCGCCAGTACTATTTCTAATAGTTATAAATGATCTTCCAAATGTTACAAAGCATAAGATGACTTTGTTTGCAGATGACGTTTCAGTCATTGTCACTTCAGATCAGCAACAAAATATAGAACAACATAATAATGACTTAGCACATACTTTGGGACAAATAATTAAATGGCTAGATCAAAATAATCTTAAAATAAATCTAAATAAAACACAAATAATGAATTTCAATAATTTCTTAAATAATATAACAAGTGTAAATTACGATGGACATATCTTAAATGATGCAGAAAAAGTAAGATTTCTAGGTATAGACATAAACTCAAAACTTAATTGGAAAGAACATATAGAAACAGTTTGTGACAGGATAAATAGATTCTCGTTTGGACTATATAAATTGACAAAGGTAGCAAATAAAAATTCCGCTATTACTGCCTACTTTGCATACGTTGAATCAGTGCTTAGATATGGCCTAATAATTTGGGGGAATGGCACAAATATTCATAATGCATTTGTTGCTCAAAAAAGATGTATCAGGGCTATAGTCCACATTGCCTCAGATGTGTCATGCAAACCCTTCTTTAGGACATTAAATATATTACCATTACCGTGTCTTTATATACTTGAGATAAGCAAGTTTGTCAAACAAAACATAGGCTTATTTACGAAATTAAATAATGTTACTAATAGAAATTTGAGAAACCCAAACAAACTTGTACTTTACACAGTTCCAAAAACCAAACGTTTTCTTAAAAACAGCTACGCAATGGGTATTAAAAATTTTAATAAAATACCTGAAAACTTAAAGCAACTACCGTTTATTATGTTTGCCAGACATTTACGTAAATGGCTCTTACAGAAAACATTTTATTCTGTTGAGGAATTCTTAGCACACAAATAGAATATGAATTGAAGTGAATCAAACAAATTTGAAATAAAATAAATAAATCGAATTAAAATAAAATTATTGAAATGACATTGGTTAAATTTTAAATTAATTAATATGAAATAAATTAAATTATTTATATAAATCTTAATCTAACTAGAGAGATTAGGCTAAAATTAAATTTGAAATAAAATAAATACAATTGAATTAAAATAAAATAATGAAAATAACATTGGTTAGATTTTAAATAATTTAATGAAACAAATGAGATTTTTTAGTTATATAAATCCTAATCTAACTAGAGAGACTAGGCTAGATTGAGCTAAACAAGTTAATCAATTTTTACGGACTTAATTTAATTTGATAAGACAAGATAAATTAAGGTACCTACATGAAACAGAAATTATAAGTAAATTGTTAAAGCTAATCGCGATTCTTTATAATCGATGGGTCACTGATTAATTTAATAAAATGTCCTACATTTGCATGCTGATATTGTTATCTGCTAAATAGGTTAGAACTCATTATATAACTAAGAACACAATGTAACCCTATTTATAGCAAATAAATGATTTGATTTGATTTGATTTGAATATTGCGAATAGCATGGACAAAAAGAGTCACCAATATTGAGGTTTTACAAAGAGCTGGCTCTGAAAAACAGTTGTTATCCGTAATAAAACCACGTACGATCTCATATTTGGGACATATAATACGTGAACCGAAATACAGTGTGCTACAGCTGATCCTTGGGGGCAAAGTCGAGGGAAGAAGAGGAATAGGTCGAAGACAAATGTCTTGGTTAAGGAACATCCGCGAATGGATAGGAATAAGGAGAGTTGAGCAACTCTTCGAGCTGGCAAGGAAGAGGGAGGCGCTGTATTTTATTTAACTGGACTGATATTTTTGTTTATATTAAATGTGGAAATAATTATTAGATTTTTGATAAATAAAGAGATAGTTTTAATCACAACTAATTTGCATGAAACGGGCAACTCCAACCTGTCACGGGAACCTTCTTATCTTGAATAGACTATAGTAGTACATGTTGGTTGAACGTGGTTGAACAGTGCAGGGTATTCCTCCGGAAACAAAATGAAATAAGAAATGGTATAAGGTGCCTTGGGGCATTAAGTGATTTTTGTTGTGCAATAAAGAGTGAAAATAAATAAATCTTTTTAAGAGCTAGTTGAGTCAGATCTGAATAAGACAGTAGTACATTTTAAGCGAACAATTTTCTCACGATAATTTGCTGGCTCCTTGGAGCATAATTTATTGATACTCGAATAAATTCTCTTACACTACGCTGACGCTTGCCACAGTTATGCCTATATCAATAATAACAATATACATCGCCCACTGTGTAAAGATTCGTGAGCTACCTTTCCAGAGGAAAAGCAGCTATGAATAAAAAACAAATGCTTCACTACTCAAAACATGTATAGCACTGACACAGCTTTCTAAGAGCACAAAGATCGCTCTTCGATATTGTATTAGTTGGACTAGTAAATTTTGATTGATTGGAAGCCATTCACTCGTTTGTATAAGAGCAGCACAGTTAATTACTGTGCACTGGGCACAAATAAAGTACGTACAAATAAATCCTTTGGTCGGTGCGTGAATCTATAACGATATAATGAGCGGCGAGCGATTTCAACATTTGACACTGGAAACATAGGGCTCCCAGTTACGCAGCATTCTTTTTTATATTATAAATAAATTGATGTGTTTCAAAATGTAATTTAAAACTGTAGTATGCCAGTTAATTAAATAGTTGCAGATATTTTAAAAGTATATTGGTGATTTTCGTAACGAAAATATCAAAAATCCTTCAATATATAAATGTTTCTCGTAATATATTCAAATATGACTTGATAGAAAGCTCTTTTGAATCGTCAAAATTTTTACCTTCCACCCAGTCAGGAAATCTTTTAGCTAGTAAGAAATTAGACGCAAGAAGACTTTATAAGAGAAGTACGGACATTCACAAAAAAAAATATGTTGATACCATACACAGCAATATTTATTTACATAACTATTTATACACAACAATTCTTTATATAATCACGAATAATATCCACAAATGAACACCAGGCATTGGCGTCATTTAAATAATCGTTGACTTTATAATAATCTCGGCTCCAACATTTGGACTCTTAGGTCACAGTTTATATGGAGCAAATGTCGCTGATTTAGCCCCAATATTTTGCCTACTGAATCTCCACTTCTGGTGGATGCATACCCTTAAATATTATTTAGGGGTTCCGTTACACCCTGTGTAGCCAATTTTCACAACCTGACAAACAATCGCCGGGAACTATAGCGGAAGCGGTTGACCACAATGTTAGTAAGAAAGAAAAGTACTCCGTTTTGGTTTCCTCTGCCGTGTGTTTCCAATAAGTCGGTAGATAACGCGCCTCCGAACATCTCAATCATACATTCGCGCGTAAGCACCGATAATTAGCTCGAATCAAATACGAATCATCTCAGCCTTAAACCAATAACCAGTGTAATTTGAAACTAGTCCGGCTGCAGTTGCTAAGAACTACAAGGGAGGGTTGTTAAAAGGTTGGTCTTCCTACGTTGGTTCGTTGTTACGCTTTTGTGTATCATTGAATGTATTACATCACTGCTACTCATAGAATTAGGCAAATAAAAGGGCGGTGGCTTGGCATTGGAAATGTGAGCGTGTTCGTTATGGGTGCTCGTACGCATATAGGGAAAATATTTTTCACACCCCCTGCTCTACAATGTCCGATTATAACTCTCTAATCTCAACGTAAAGCGAGACATTATCTCCCAATTTAAGGGAGATAAGGTTGTATTAAACTCCAAAGGGAAAACTCCCAAATATTCGTATGAAAGCTTAGCATAGATACATAGCTTATGAAGGACAAGGGTGCAATGCTTTCTATCTTCCACTGAAGGAGGACGACGACGACGACCATAAGACGCCTCATTGCCCCTTCCAACACGGCAACGGATGACGAGATCAAAGACCATAATAAAAGATGGCGTTCAGAGCCCTTACACGGGCAGCAATCTAGGTGCAAGACCAGCCACCAATAAATATATCATCCCGAACCCTATCCGGAACTAGTCCTATCAGTAGATTGTAACATATGAATAGTATTTTATAGTTAGTATAATAATGCACGTACGAAAATAATAATACATAGATAATAATAATAATAATAATAATACACTTTATTGCAAATAATTATTATTTTATTAATATTAGATTATCTTTATATAGGCAACTATGAAATTGTTAATGCGCAACTCACCCTAGATTAAGTGAAGAGTACTTAGTAGTAAGCGTTTTATAGATCACATAATATTGTACCCAAGAATTCAGAAGGCACGGACCAAAAAAAGAAGGGTGCAATGCTCATACTGTACATATATTTTTTTTAAATATGGGCATTGTAAAGAACATTTATATCTAATAGTAGTTTATGAAATAGTCACATAATAGGGGGTCTTAAAACACTAGTGTGTGTTTAAAATTCGAGGCTTGCCGAGAATTTTAATAGTACCACACGAGTGTTTTAAGACCTAATTATGTGCAATTTCATACACTACTTTATCTACACTCATGCAATCAGTGGTAACCTAAATTAAATAAAAGACACAAAATTAAAACAAAATCAAACTCATTTATTCTAATAATTATTTGCATTTTGAACAGTGCAATTGTGAAACTAATACAGAAATCTAAAACTACATACATTTATATTATTTATTATTTTAACCAATAACCGCAAAATAATGAATGAAAAATTAAGAGAAATGGCGCCAACACCAACATTCTACCGCGCATGCGCTGTTACACGCGCCGCCATAGACAATGTACTGGCACAAAAGAAAATTGTGACAAAACCTCGGTCGGGCTTCGTCAATCGAACTGTATTTTATTGGAATTCGAGTTACATTAAAGTACTGGTTTTGTATGGCGAACCTGTATTATAATGTAATTTGTAAAAGGCCAAGGGCTTTAAGTTATGCCTTTAAAATATTAGTGTTGAGTTCTTAATATTAGAATTAAAACATGAGTGTAGATAAAAGTGTTTTTACGACGTAGAGACTTTTTTCAAGAAAGGACTTTTGGCGGAATCGCGTTGCGAACGTTTCGTGCGTGAAAAACACAAATCTTTTTCCCAATTTTTGTAGTTTTCGTGATAATGTTAACCATAGTCATAGTGATAGTGATGATAATAATGTGACAATTTTTATGGTGAAAATTACCATATAAGTACAGTTCATTGTTAATAGAATCTTTGATCAAACGTGTCCAACAAAAAAGCTTTTCGTTTGGTTTTAAGAAGTCATCTAATAAAATTCCAATCGGTTTTAGTATTGCATTTCGTAATAATGTTAACCATAGTCATAGTGATAGTGATGATAATAATGTGACAATGTTTATGGTGAAAATTACCATATAAGTACAGTTCATTGTTAATAGAATCTTTGATCAAACGTGTCCAACAAAAAAGCTTTTCGTTTGGTTTTAAGAAGTCATCTAATAAAATTCCAATCGGTTTTAGTATTGCATTTCGTAATAATGTTAACCATAGTCATAGTGATAGTGATGATAATAATGTGACAATGTTTATGGTGAAAATTACCATATAAGTACAGTTCATTGTTAATAGAATCTTTGATCAAACGTGTGCAACAAAAAAGCTTTTCGTTTGGTTTTAAGAAGTCATCTAATAAAATTCCAATCGGTTTTAGTATTGCATTTCGTAATAATGTTAACCATAGTCATAGTGATAGTGATGATAATAATGTGACAATGTTTATGGTGAAAATTACCATATAAGTACAGTTCATTGTTAATAGAATCTTTGATCAAACGTGTCCAACAAAAAAGCTTTTCGTTTGGTTTTAAGAAGTCATCTAATAAAATTCCAATCGGTTTTAGTATTGCATTTCGTAATAATGTTAACCATAGTCATAGTGATAGTGATGATAATAATGTGACAATGTTTATGGTGAAAATTACCATATAAGTACAGTTCATTGTTAATAGAATCTTTGATCAAACGTGTCCAACAAAAAAGCTTTTCGTTTGGTTTTAAGAAGTCATCTAATAAAATTCCAATCGGTTTTAATATTGCATAATTATACAATTTTTCGGAACGATATCCTTACATGAGCGTCGGTAGCGGTTCGGACTCAGCACTGGCCTTCTAATCGGGAGGTCCGGGGTTCGATCCTGCCATGTACTCATGTGTTATTCATTTTCGGAGAAGGAAAACATCGTGAGGCAACTTGCATACATATGCGAAGAAATTCAAAGGTTTGTGTGAAGTTGACTAATCCGCGCTGCAATGGACTAGCGCGGTTGACTAAGGCCTAAACACCCTAACTTGGAGTAGGCTCGGGTCCCTCAGTGAGCTGTGATGATGACTAGAATTCTGATCAAAAAATCGCCTCGGGCAAGATTCGAATTTCGAACCTGTGCCTTCAACACACATGTCGACACCATGAACATTAGGCCACCAAAAACTCATCCAGCGCGAACAAAATTTCTGTTTTGTTTTTCTATTGATCTTTTTCGACTCTCATGATCTTGAGAAACCTATAAACATAAAAAGCAAATATACAAATTACAAAATTTAAAAATTGGCTTCATCCTTAATAAATTTTCATGAAACCTGTGAAGTTTTTCTCACAAACTGCAAGCAGCCTCCATGTGTGAACGTAAACCAACAATTGCCGTTCAATTCGGTAGCGGAGCGTGTACCGGCGTCTAATTGTAAGTCGGCAATCTGTAACGAGCCTCTGACAGCAGACGCGCCGACAGTTCATATTGATTCCTCGGACATCTGAGATTCTGTTTTGTTAGTTTATTTTTAATAATTTTTGAAGCGGCTCTATTTTATCATAGCCTTCTTAAAAAAGGCTTCTGAATGCAATCTCAGCGGCTAAAATTAGAGTTCCACAGGGTTCAATTCTTGGTCTTTTTCTATTTTTAATATTTGTCAGTGACCTGATTTTGTGCAAGACAGGCATGAGATAGTATTATTTGTAAATGATCCTGTTAAAATTAAACTCCGTCACGCTCCGTACTAGTTTTCTTCTTCGTGTTATCACTTCGGCTGCCGCAATCAGAATGTGAGTGTCCCCTCTAGCTCCTGTCAGTTGCTTTGATTATTAACTACTTTGATACCTTAACATCATTTGTGCTGCTTTTTCAATTATTTCCTTTTCATGTAACATTAATAGTAGTCATTTATTTTATTGGAATACATCAGATTGGAACACCTCCGAAGCAATTCAAAGGTGTATGTGAAGTCAACCAATCCGCACTGAGCCAGCGTGGTTTGACTAAGGCCTAATCGACCTAACTAGTTAGGGTAGGCTCGTGTCCCTCGGTGGGGACGTATATGAGCTGTGATGATGATGACTACAGATTAAGAATGATGTTATAAAATTGGTATAGATATATTTAATTAAGCTTTAGTGATAAGTAGTGTTGATTTAATAACAAATACTGATAATTTTAAAAAGTCATGACAATACTTGACTCATATTTAAATTTTAAAGTCCATTATATTTACAGAAGTAGTAGAAGAATGTAAATAATTCTATATCGAAAATAGTTCAATGGCTTACGGCGAACAACCTCTAACTAAACGAAGGAAAAACAAAATGTATAAAAATTGTCCGACCTAATGTCAAAGATATTCACACCGCTGTAAACATAAATGATAAAAATGTTGGCCTTACCTAGAAATGCTGCGGTGTCCATATCATGCTAGATTTGAAGAAATTAAGATTTTTTTCTATTTATATAGCACTAGATGACCCGGCCACGCGGTGCTGTGTCTCAATAGCTAGGATGTACAATTCCATCTACTTATTACTTACCTAACCTAGATAAAGTGTTGTGTCCATAAGTTAGCTCACACCGCCATCTGTGAGAAACTTAACGAACTTAAAATAAACGCAACATTTATTATTGCGAATGAAATTGTTTTGTAATAACAATTTAATTCGCAATTATAAATATTGCGGTCAGTAATCGAAATAAAAACTATCCTACCTTTTAAGTTAGACCAAATATCATCAAAATGGCTTAAGTAGTTTCGGAGTTTGTCCCGGAGAAACACTGTGACACGAGATTTTTATACAAGGTGGAAAAAAAAGACTATGGTTGGAGGAAAAGTACCCTTAATATTGATAATGGCAAATTTTACAGAAAGAAAAGATTCCTTTATTTTTAAAAATAATTAAAACTGTATTTAAAGATTTTTGAAAAATCATCTGCTTGAGCTGGGAATCCAACCGGTGAAATGTAAAAAAAAACATTCTGTATTTTATAATACCAACCGAAAGAGTCATTAATAAGGATCAATTTGTTTTAAAGAACATAGTATCTTAAATTAAAGAAAGACCAAGAAAAATATTTTTTTTATTGTAAAGCTTATTCACTATCTAAAGAAAATATTAGGTCCTTACATATGAAATTGGCGTTTTGCCGTACTGGCCACTTTGATCTCAAATATCTCCTCTATGGTTAGGAATTCCAAATTCAAATTTATACAGCTATTAGCTATTATTTACTCAGCTTGTAAGCTGAGTGACGCAAAGAAAAAAAAATAATTGAGGAAAAACAAGTGAATATTATTTTTCGAAACACAAATACATGAGTAAATAGCTGTATAAATTTGAATTTGGAATTCCTAACCATAGAGCAGATATTTGAGATCAAAGTGGCCAGTACGGCAAAACGCCAATTTCATATGTAAGGACCCGTTCAAGAGTTCACTTATGTTATGAATTTGCTCAAAATGAGACACACTTTCTTGTATGCACAGACGTATTCTTCGACTGAATTCACTACGTGTCGCCTTTTATATCAAGTTGATTAAATATTTAAAATATTAGTTTACCTTTTCTGTCAATGGAACTCGATATAAAAGGCGACACCGGTTCGATTCCCGACTCAAGCACTTGATTTTTCAAAAATCTTTAAATGCAGTTTTAATTATTTTTGAAAATAAAGGAATGTTTACTTTCAGTAAAATTTGCCATCATCAATATTAATGGTACTTTTCCTCCAACCACGGTCTTTTTTTTCCACCCTGTATGTAAAAAAAAAAAAAAATTGTGCCGATACACACGCGCGTTCGCATCGCGTCTGTATCGCGTCTGCATTAGGACTAAAATGGCCGACAATAGCTAACCGTCTAGCTGCAGTGTAACATTGGCGATGCAAACGTGCGTATGCAAACGACTATATCGCGACTGCAGCGGGCCTAGACAAAAGACGTACGATTACTTTTTCCGCAGCCGCTCCGCAGAGAAAATGTATGGAAATGACGTTAGAACGGGACAACCTCACGCTATTTTCTCCACAGCTAATATCATCTCCATACATTTTTTCTGCGGAACGATTACGGAAAATATGCGTGCGACTTTTGTCTAGACCCACAAAGCGGTTGTATTGCGACTGTATCGCTTGCAAAAGGCTAATGCACCGCCAGTACTGACAACATGACGACCGAGTTCTTGTGACTTCTCTTACACGTAAGAACACAAAATTAGTCATTTGGCTACGGACTTCTGTGAAGGAGGTATTTATACTCTATGGCAGAATAAAGAATGTGCTGAGTCCTGTGGCTGGGTCGCTATCTGGAAAAAACATATAATGCAGCCGCTTCAGTTAATCATTTGGCTACGGATTTCTGTGAAGGAGGTTTTTATATTCTATGGCAGAATAAAGAATGTGCTGAGTCCTGTGGCTGAGTCGCTATCTGGAAAAAGCATATAATGCAGCCGCTCCAGTTAATCATTTGGCTACGGACTTCTGTGAAGGAGGTATTTATACTCTATTGCAGAATAAAGAATGTGCTGAGTCCTGTGGCTGAGTCGCTATCTGGAAAAAACATATAATGCAGCCGCTTCAGTTAATCATTTGGCTACGGACTTCTGTGAAGGAGGTATTTATACTCTATGGCAGAATAAAGAATGTGCTGAGTCCTGTGGCTGGGTCGCTATCTGGAAAAAACATATAATGCAGCCGCTTCAGTTAATCATTTGGCTACGGATTTCTGTGAAGGAGGTTTTTATATTCTATGGCAGAATAAAGAATGTGCTGAGTCCTGTGGCTGAGTCGCTATCTGGAAAAAGCATATAATGCAGCCGCTCCAGTTAATCATTTGGCTACGGACTTCTGTGAAGGAGGTATTTATACTCTATTGCAGAATAAAGAATGTGCTGAGTCCTGTGGCTGAGTCGCTATCTGGAAAAAACATATAATGCAGCCGCTTCAGTTAATCATTTGGCTACGGACTTCTGTGAAGGAGGTATTTATACTCTATGGCAGAATAAAGAATGTGCTGAGTCCTGTGACTGAGTCGCTATCTGGAAAAAACATATAATGCAGCCGCTCCAGTGAATCATTTGGCTACGGACTTCTGTGAAGGTGGTATTTATACTCTATGGCAGAATAAAGGATGTGCTGAGTCGCTATATGGAAAAACATATAATGCAGCCGCTCCAACGCTTCGCCAATGCACCGCTCACACGAGATACAATCTACGTAGCCGAGCCTTTGTTCCCCGCAATTATCATTAGGAACAATTATCGCATCGGCTCTATTATTTACCATAAGGCGAGATCGACTGCCTAGGCAATGCGATCGGGAGAGACAAGCTTGCACACTAATGGCTGTACTTAGATGGGTGACCGCAAAAATATCCCTATTTTCCCGCTAAAAGAGGATGTGAATAAAATGTACCACATCTATAATTTAACTCTCGCCTTGCATTTTTATTTACTTCTTTGGGCACTCGCCTGCATTGACATTTGACATTAGATTAAGTACCCATTCATCAACAAGAAAGTTCATCTAAGTCATGAAGAGCATTTTAAAAACTATGGTTTTATGGGTTCCGTTTATAGATTCTGCTTCGCCATGTCCAATTGTCCATCTGTCTGTCCGTGGTTAGCTCAAAGACTCTAGGTACTAGAAAGCTGTAATTTGGCAAACCCATGCCAAATTACAGCTTTACAAAGTTATTTTTTAGTTATGACAGAAATTTTGTGTGCTTGTTCAGACAAGCAAACTGAACAACTTTCACTATGGCGCCAACTTTGAAATCGCAAAAAAATCAGCTGTTCCATACATTTAGGTTCAATGAATGTTGAACATTTGTATGGAACAGCTGATTTTTTTTTTTTGCGATTTCGAAGTTGGTCCCCTAGTGAAAGTTGTTCAGTTTGCTTGTCTGAACAAGCACACAAAATGTTTGTCGTAACTAATAAATAAACTTGTATATTAATAACATCGACTAAGCAGAAAAAAAAAATAAAAAAAAAAATTCAGGCTATCTCCTCTTTATTTTAAATAGGGATGAAATCTTTTCTCGTCTATCCCATGATATGGAGTGTCGTTGAAGAGGTCTACCAAAAATATTGTGGATGTGTGAATACCATTTTTTGATTCAACGATGCGTTTGCGAAATATTAAGTTTTAAATTGATAATTTTTATTAGAGCCAAGTGTTCTCTTTAAAGGGATTTTGTAGAGTCTGAATGTCACAATTATATATTGATAGAAAATGACCAGATCGACGAAGCCTACCACATAATCATGGAAAAATCATTACATCGGACGACTGCTAAACTGTAAAGATAGCATTTTTACCACATTGTTAACCGTGGAAAATTAAACCACATTTATCGCACTCCATATAACATGTTAGGTAGGTATAACATCTTTTTCTTTGTTTGCGCTTTAACGTTTTTATGCCAATTTAAATGATTTCCCCGCATATTTACTGTATTTTTAGATAACACATCAATGCTCTGTCTAATAAATCTACATGAACAATCACCGTGAATCGCTCACACACAGCTCTACAAGACACTTCCCTTCGCGCTATTGTTCTTATTACGAATAAAATACGTATTTAATATCCATCACGGCGAATTCAAATCTTTGCTTAGTTACTGACGAACAGTTGTAAGCTTTAAAGAGGGCGTGTAGAGTCTACATTGGCGCAAATAAGGAAACCCTTTCATGCGCGCATTTTTATTTGATTAATTTTTTTCTGTCCGCATTTCAAATAAAACTAACCGTTAAATGTGTTTATTTAAGAAAGAATATCGCAAAGCACGCGTCGACAAAGACCGAAAGCTGAATTGAAGGATTAAAATTTGAAAGGGCTCTTTTTCTGAGCGAGTGATAATATCTTAATATGATTGCGATGAAGGGTGTTGCGTCTAATCGGTTACTGTCTGTTTGCCGTTTTGTCCGTTTTTTCTTTGACACGCATAATTGTGACATTTCGCACCTTGACGGGTCCATTAGGGAAGCGTGCGATAAATCTGGTTTAATTTTTCACGGTTCACGGTGTGGTGAAAAAGTGTTATTTTTACAGTTTGGCAGTAGTCCGATGTAATGATTGTTCCGTGATTATGTTGTAGGCTCCGTCTATCTGTTTATTTTCTATCAATATTGTTGTGACATTACTTTGTCTGTCCGTGTGGTGATGAATTTAGAATGACTACAAGTATCACCGCTCTTTCTTCGTGTTTATGTCGTAAGAACCAAATATAGGAATCTTTTACAATTTTATCTCTGCAAATAAATTAAAAACTCGAAACAATTTTTTAAAGCAAAACAATAAGTAAACAATAAAAAAATAATACATTAATCAAAATTCTATCTGTGGATTTACTTACTAGTGATAGGTATTGGACATTAACTCCATAAAAAATACGTCAAAACTCTATCCCCAGTAAGTGAATCCAGAGATAGCATATTGAAAGCGTAAACTTCCCACTTGGAAATGCAGTACGACTCTGATCCGCCAGCGTCTATTCCGCGGGTGCCTCTGGTCATACTCCCTGCGGAACCTCTCCTCTCCTACGGCGGTCATGTTTGGAATCAGCAAAAACCAATTCGCTGAACGTACCCCCCGGACACAGACCCAGGAGAATAAACAAACTAGGATTTCGATTAGGAAGGGGTTAACAGGTCAAAACTCGTGTGTCACCCTTAGGATTCCTCCACCAAAGTCTGGTTAGGGCTAGAGTGGCCCAGCCAATTCCTCCTCGACTAAGAAGAGACCGATACCCAGCAGTGGGACGTATATGGACTTAATTCTGTGGAGTTGTAATACAATAAGCACACAAGAGTGAAGGAAAACATCGTGAGGCAACCTACATACATCTGCGAAGAAATTCAATGATGTATGTGAAGTCGACCAATCCGCACTGGGCCAGCGTGGTTGACTAAGTCCTAATCACCCTAACATAGGGTAGGCTCGAACCCCTCGGTGGGGACGTATATGAGCTGAGATGATGATGATGATGATGAAGCACAGGGTATCGGTCTTACTCTGTACCAGGGTCCTCTGCTTGGATACCTCCGTCTTACTATTTCTGCCGCAAAGCAGCAGTGCTTGCATTGCTGTGTTCCGGTTTGAAGAGTAAGATATGGCAGTTAAATTACTGGGTACCGTGACTTTACATCTGTTGCCACAAGTTGGCAACGTACACTGTGTTCGTTCGTTCTTGTGGGGGTTGCAGTTTTGCTGCGAATCTTACAGGAGCCACGTGGTGACTGTTACCACTCACCATCAGGTGGGCAGTTTGATTGTTTGCCAACTTAGTTGCAATAAAAAAACGAATATTCGGTGTCGAGACTCTCGTACCGTGAGTGTTCTGTCCTGATACCAGTGCAGGATACTTGTTTATGCCTTTCGGCGTCGAGACCCTCGGACCGTGGGGACCTTGTGCTCATGGGCCTTACAGAGAGCTTAGAAAGCGCCTACTCGAGGGGACTGATAACCCAGGAGCCGGCAGCGCGCCTACTTGAGGTGACCGGGAACCCAGAAGCTGGCAGCTCGCATATCGGATAAGCATTGAAATACAAAGGCTGTCAGCATTTTAGTACTCTTCCCTGGTCACCGTTTTTGTTGAACTATTAAAAGGGATTTTTTATTTAGATATAACTAGTTCTTTTGAGAAAGAAAGGATAAATTAAAGCAAAGATCTGCCATGAATGTAATAAGTAAAAAAGTAAGTTATAAAAGAAAAAAATATTTTTGTATCTTTTTTTATGATAAAAACATAAATATAAAATACTATGTAAAGCTGTGTCCGCGAACTTTGTTTCGCCTTAAAAATTCAATGAAAAAACTGTAAATTTACTTTTCTGCGGGAACTACTTACTTTTCCGGGATAATAAGCAGCCTATATGTTAATCCCTATCGTAATCCGTCTACCTACAAAATTTAATCCAAATCCATTCAATAGTTTTTACATGAACGAGTAACAAACATCCATCCATACTCAAAACCTTTCGCGTTTATAATATTAGTCGTAAGGATTACTGTGAAAACAAAAAATTAATGTAAATAATTACTAATGCCTGTCAATCTAATAGAAAATATCCTTAATCGTTATGACTCTACAATACTCTATGTTCACATGTAGACACAAAAACTCGCCATTTCGCATACGAAATCCTCTCGATCGCCCCACAATAACCCCCCAGCGGACGAGCAGTTTTGTGAACGCTCCATTATGCGCCAACACGAGCCGAGATACAGATCATATGCGGGTTCGATTCCTGCGCCGGCTAGCACAATACCGTTCGTCCAACCGTTAAACTCGCATTGTTTTGGCTCACACGTTGATTTGTTTAGTATATGTCTGGAGTCATTATGTATGAGCTGAACGGGGAAGGATAGGGGAAGTTACGTGTTCATCTTGCCGACTCTTAATGCTTTATATTGCCAAAGTGAAAAGGTCCAAAAAGGAAATGCGATATTCAAATTAAGGCGCTATACTTTCCCGTTTTCGAACAATTTCGATTTACTACACCGCCACAAATATAAAACATATAATTCCAAAATTGTGCGTGTGCTTGGACGCCTCCATCTTCTTCCGCAAAGCAGCAGTGCTCGCATTGCTGTGTTCCGGTTTGAAGGGTAAGATATGGCACTGAAATTACTGGGTACCGTGACTTTACATCTTAGGTATATCACAAGTTGGCAACGTACACCGTGGTTCTTGTGGGGGTTGCAGTTTTGCAGCGAATCTCACGAGAGTCACATAATTACCTATATTATAGGTGACTGTTACCACTTATCATCAGGTGGGCAGTATGATTGTTTGCCAACTTTGTTATTAAAAAAAACTTGTCCATTATACATCACTTTAACCCATACACTTCCCAGTGCTGACCTCGTCGCTTCTTTGACGAGGAATTAGTCTACTATAGACATCACGCTGGCCACATAGTTCGGTGTAGGGTTTCTTAAGTCTTGAATCTCATGACAGAGTTGTAATTACAATAAACTCCCTAAGTCGGCTTTTACGATATTCACGGGAAGGGGCGGCCACCGACACATATAAATCCAACACCGCACAGACAACTTAGGCAGTATCTCCCGCGAAAGTGGCTAGTCATAGTTAATATGCACTTCCGTATCGTAATCCTGAGAAAAATGCGACTGGTATAAAAAATCAAAAAATCGGTCCGGCAAATTATCGTTGCGGAGTAAGCGGACGCGGCGAGCGGCGCGGACGCACGTCAACGGTCGCACAGCCTTGTGCCGCTTGCGAACAATGCACAGATAAGCGGCAATTACTGCGCCCGCGACTATTCGGCGCTAAATTCCATGCGCGCGCGCAGCGACCCCCGAGTTGTTTGGACGAGGCATTTTTATTACGTAAATGTAATGTGTGGTGACACTCGAAGAATGTACATTTTATTACATTTTAAAAGTGAATATATTGAAGTAATTAAACGCTTGCGAGATGAATATCTCGAAATCCAGCCACGGTTGACCTAGTGAGGGTTTTGCATTGATTTATTTTTATAGTGGGCCTAGTAATGACGAGTGGAAGTAATGACAAATGATATTGTAAGTAGTCGTTTCTGACAGGAGCCAGCATTTTGCTGTCCATTTTCAGAAGATCGAGCAAGAATCTAGCACTCCGCCTTATACGTGCTGGTAAATGGCCCCAAATCTTCTTTCGTGAAAGGCCTATGTCCAGCCCAGCTGTGGGCTCATTGTAGTCTTAGATTATAATCTACTGGTTTATATTTATTCTATAATTAATGGTGCCAGGCGTTATTTTTCGGAAGTCCATTACTAATTGTTAAGGAGTAGGTATATAGCAAAACTTCCGAGAAAAATGTCCGACAAAAAAACATTTTTTGCTATATACCTACTCGTTAACTATTAGATTGCGGCTGATAACATAATAAAATACGGAAATCTAATGATAAAATTAATACAAAGTTTTTTTGTATCTTTTTTAATAAATAAAACAAATATATAAAGTACTAAGAATAGATTAATTGTATAAAAAATAATTAAAATTTTGCGCAATGTCTTAACCAAAAGTCTAATGCTAAAAATCTATAACATCTATAACAGTTTCAAAGATATAACAGTTTTAATTGCTATTAATTAAGAACACCATATTTCTCTCATTAAAAAATCATTTGAAATCTAAAAAACAGTTATAACTCTAACTGTAACATGGAATAATATGTAGTTATTATTTCAATAATAATTAACTATAACTGTATCAAGATGTTTTCTTAAAGATTCTCCTTGATTTTGCTTTCAATAGATGAAAGAAAACATGTCATTATATAGCAATAAATGTGTACGCAAGAACCTTTTTAGAGAATCAACATTCCTAACGAATTATTTTAATGCCACATCCAAACTAAGAGCGTTGTACCCTCTCTCAGTGAGTTGGTGCGAGCTGTCCGATAGCATCTCCGCGGAACCTGCGGTCATCTCTGATCCGCAGATTCCATTCACGCAGAATTTTAGCCCATGTTTGATTTACCACCAATTATGGGCTTCCTGGTTTGACTTAGACCTCGAAGGAGCGTCTGAGGACAATACTGGCATCGATGAAAAAATCTGTTGCGTGGGTGCATATAACTGCAATATGCATTACAAAATATCATATAGAGTTTTAAGTGCTAAATATAAATTAAAAATACAACTAAATTTAAGCTCTTTACAATTAAGCCTTGCAAGTTACAAGTATCTAAAAATAATTTTGTTTTTTTTACGAAAATTATTATATCAAATATTGAAAAAACAATCAAGACACAGCTAAATTAAATAGTTGGATTTCACAACATTAAGATGCATGCCTCATCGACTTATTTATTTGTTATTTACTATGTTCACTACCTATTAAATGACCTAATAATTCAGTTCTTAGTACAAAAAAAACCTCAATGTAAAATATCAATACCAGAAACACTTGACAAGAACCGGTGATATGCCCCTCTCAAATCGTGTGTAAGCTATCAAATGTTAGCTGGAAGAGATCCCTGACAGGGGTAAATTCAACTTTGCAATATCATCGGTATATTAGCAAAAAACATTATATTGGTAAAATTTTACTCCTAAACAAGATATCTGATCTTATCATATTATCAGATGTAAATATTGGAATTAGTACACTGACACGAGTAAATATTAGAATAATCTTAGTATTGAAAACAATAACATTAAAATTGACGTTAAATACGAGTACAACGCGAATAATGGCGATATTACCGAGGCGGGTCGAGACCTGACCCGGCCTGGAGAGGGGTCGTCCGATACATAACGTAGGATCGGCCTGTGGAAATCTGTTTTCTACTGTGACGAAATGATTTTAAGTGCTGTTGCAATGTTATAGTGCGGCACCCACAGCTTGAATATCACTATCGATACAACTTATTAATTAAATAATGAGCTGAAATGGAAAATAATAAATATCACGACATCAAAATAGCAAAAACGGATAAGAAAATTTGAGAATACAAAATGGAATGAATTTACTTGTTTCGTAATAAGAATCCTTATAACAAAAGGCAAGATCTGAATGACATGGATCAGATTTTAGCAAAAATTAAATATTCCGCCCAAAACTGCGAGTTTATTTTTCAACTTTGTCGAGATGGTCGATTTTATATAGGTATGTGTTACGGGTAATACCAAAAGATGGAGTAAACTTAGGTTTACCCGGCTAAAACTAGTATTACCCAAGCCTTTAGGTAAAGTCCCTGGCAAACATGCAAGTAAGCATGCAGAAAAGCCTGCACCATGCAAGCAAGCATGCAGCATGCAATATGATGATGATATGATCTGTGTATAGTCATAATGTCTAACCTAACCTAACCTGATTTTATTTGAGTTTTTATCATATAAGTTTTTTCCTTCCGCCCTCCAATCCCCCGAGCAAGGAGGCTGCGCCCTCAGCACCCCCGCTCGTGCCAGTGTTGGTTAGACCTAAGTATGTATGGGTAAACTTCGGATATTAATTAAGTTTCATTTAATATTCGGACTTTACCCAAAAGGCTTGAGTAATACTACATTTACCCGGGTAATCCTCAGTTTACTGAATCTTCTAGCATTACCCGTAACATATGCATTTCGAAATCACGTATTTCTGATTTTTTTGACATCAAAACTTACTATTTACTAACAATGTTTAAGGTAAATAATAATACAGTACCTCAGTCATACACCTATGAAAATAGTATATAAAATCAACATATTATAGCAATGAATTTGCCATAATAAACCAATGATTACAATGGTAGACTCATATCCATAAAACAATCTAAGAAAAACGGCACCGAGCATAAAGTGAAACCTTGGAGAACGCCTATTTCCCAATTCAATCTTTGCTTGACAATAATCAATAATGTGTACACCAATGCATATAATCGATTGTCTTGTCCAGAAACTTAAGCGAGGGCCGGCCATTGTCAAGTTTTTTCCACATTTTCACAGTGAAGGGACTGTGTGAACTATGGCGCCTCAAGGTCAACATTATCAAAGGCTTTAGCTAGATATGTGCCATGAGGATTTTATTGTTCACAATAGAATGTCCAACTCTCCTTCCCTGTCTATAAGATTCTACATTATTTAATACTTCAATTGTTTGTCAAGCAATCATTTTTCCATATTTTACCAAGAAACTTATTTCACGTTTAATTTATAGTCCATTCATAACACCGATCATTAATCGTGATAATCTTATAAAGAGATCGAAATCTATACTCACCGTGCTTTCACTACATTTATTTGAATCGGTAACCAAATCCGCTTTTTATACGAAATCAATATCATAGCTCTGCCAGTTATAGATGTGAACGGACAGTTTAAGAGATCTAAATTGTGTATTTAACTTAATAAAGGATAAATAATAAGCATTTTTTTATTGATGCGACTGGAGAAATCTTGGAAGGGATCGATTTGTACTTGTGGGCGTAATGTGGTTAGCGTCGTTCAGTTGGAATAAATAAACGATTTAAACACAGTGTTAGGGCGGTGTGTAACATGACACGAGAGCGGAGCGCTGACCGGCCCCGTTACCGCGGCGGATGTGCGCGAAAATCGCAAATCAAGTACAATCATCGTTAAAACTTCATTTTTTACTTAATCGCGTAGTCTATTTTGATATAAATTATTAATAACATGAAACAAATAACGTTACGTGTCACTTGTTTTAAAAGCGTCATTTAATTGCGTCATCAATACTTTTATACTTATAATCAGAGAAATGAACACAAGTTAATTTATTTACTACATTATGAGTAATACGCTACATGAATACATAACACAATATCAATTATAAACAATTTTTTTGATGTTTGTGATTTTATCTAAATATTATTTATTTTACAACGACGTTGAAATTAATACCAAAAAAATTTCACCTCAAGCAGAAATGGTCTCCTGAGCCATGCTACTATGTCACCGACAACAACCCCAACGACCTTACCTTATACAGCCAAATTAGACGTTTTTACAAATAACTATCTATCAACATACAATTTGAACATGGCAGATTATATGTAATGGATTTAAATCTTATTTCTGAAAGATGATACTTTTTATAAATAGATCTAATTTCGATTTACAAAACAGAACTTCACCTTTATAGAGTATTTTTTAAATAATCTTCCTTCAACTATTTCACATCTTTACGGAAAATAAGTTTACCTATCGTTTTACCTACTGTACTGGTATCATAAAACTTTTGACATTTCAATAAATATACCTATCAAATTCATTTTCCACGCGACTGTGCTTAGTTTGAAGTCGTAGAAACGAGTGCGCAAGATGTTATCAAACATACTCGTATCTATGTCGGTCCACTCAAATTACTACATTTATTGAACCAGTGTCGCGGTGCGGTACGATTTGTTTACTCGGCGATCAAACTTAAAAATCTTTATTTAATATAGGTAGGACCTTCGCCGACTATCCTGTGACTATTCAGATGGAAAACTCTCAATATAATCTTATACTAATCCTTCTGGCCTGCGTAATGTAGGAATCCAAGTTCTTGTCATTTAAACCGGCATCGGCATTATCATTTACCGCCATTTTAAACGCCTCCGTGGTCTAGTGGTTGAGACTGCCGGGTCTTGATGGAGAGGTCTGGGGTTCGATTCCCCACAAAGGCAGAAGTCTTTCTGCTCGGCTTAGTTAGTGGTAAGGGTTCTGATTCCGTCTGGCTAACAATGTAATTTGCATTGTTGTGTTCCGACAATTAGAAGTAAAGATAGCTAGTTCCTCAGTTGTTGAGGAATTCAGGTGGAGCTCGCTTCCACCTTCAATATTATCGTCACTGAACATCGGGTGAGATTTAAGGGCAAGAGCTTTCCCTGCCGCATGTAAAAAAGAGTGAACCATAATATGCAAGCTATAAGAGCTCTGTGATACGCTACTGGCATACGGTACCTAAGCAATCAGCGTCCGGTATGCTAGGATATTAAGTATAAAACTCGCGACATATGCGCCCGCGTCAGTTTAGCATTGATCGCATCTATACGATCACGAGACGGTCTACTCTCTAAGGCAGTGGTTCTTAACCGGTGGTCCGCGGAACACTGGCGGTCCCTGGAAGCAGCCGAAGTGGTCAGTGAGCTTTAACAACACTCTATTCATATACTGCATATTGGTCTAGAGATGGCGGTCCATAGCCGGATAAGATATTTGTAAAATGATCCCTTGTTACTAAAAGGTTAAAACCACTGCTCTGACGAGTTAAAAGACTTTTTAATTGTGTTTGGAGTTTAACTTAATGTTGTTTTTAGTAAACTTCTTGTAATTATGCGGACATTAACGCGCGCGCGCTATCCGCGTGTCACTATGCGCTTGCGCAGCAACTTGTACTACAAGCAACGGTCACGCAGCTACTATTTCGAGTTTAGAGAGTATCTCCACTGTTTGATGGCTGAACGTTAGCCGATATAAAATCCGTTTTAAGTATGAACCGCTGATGGCAGTCGTGATAGCTGGCTGAAGCTGGTGATATGTGGACTCTGCACTTTATGATATTTCACACAGTACAAAGAGAGTGCAGTGTGTTAAGTGCTTAATATGAAAGTGCCAGTCCACTTTCATATTAAACACAGTAGTTGAAAGCAATAATCACTTCAACCCATAATAAATGCCCTACTCCTGGGCACAGATACGAGGAGACGAAGAGGAAGTGACCTACAAGATGATGATGGTCAGACTGGTTGGCGTAGGGCATTTTTTACTTTTCCATCTCTGTACAGATATCTTTCTACCGGAGGGAGACTCTGTACCAGGGTCGCCTGCTTGGGTGTGTGTGTGTGTGTCGCCGTGTTACCTATTTCTGTCGCAAAGCAGCAGTGCTTGCATTACTGTATTCCGGTTTGAAGGGTAAGATATGGCAGTGAAATTACTGGGTACCGTAACTCTACATCTGATGTCACAAGCTGGCCAAGTAAACTGTGGTTCTTGTGGGGGTTGCAGTTTTGCTGCGAATCTCACAAGAGCCACCTGTACCTACTTACTTATAGGTGACTGTTACGACTTACCATCAGGTGGGCGCTTGTTTGCCAACTTAGTTCTATAAAAAATGTAATTGCTGTTAACTCATGTGACGGCATCTACAGAAAGGAAAAGGACACGTGTATTTTAAATCCACCACACGGACGAAACGCAGTCATGAGTCAGCCTTATATTAAGAGAGACACTTGCGCCAACCCAATCTTCACGCTGCCAGCCAGAGTGCTGACAGCATCAACTGCGCAGGACCATAAAATGGTGTCATTTTATTACCGGAAACACTATGCTATTAAGACTATTATTGTATTTGTCTGTATATTCATTTATATTTATGCGGTCAAATAAAGCATTCTTTCTTTTTCTCTCTCCATACTAATGATATAACAAACAAAAAAGTTGCTTATTGTAGGAGAACTGTTTTGTTTAACATAATCCAATTTTCATAAAGTCAAATAAAACCTAATGGCGGATTGACGAAGTGTTATTCCGCTTCTAAGTGCACTAGGTGCCTTCGAGCGGTGACATAAAAGTGTCAAGCGCAGCGGCGCTGCGCACACGCATGCTCATTTATAAATAAGCCACAAATTAGTTTGTTTGTCCATACACTGTTGAGATCAAATCAATGCTTAATAAAATCTATTTGGTATTCAAATGGGGATTTCTGGTCTAGTACGGTTGGCAACTCGAGTACTTAGTATCTTTGTACAACATAACATAGATATGTATATTTAGTATCAATGTTAGGTGTCAGTCTACAGGATTGACAAAAGAGGAGCCAAAAAATAGTCCGCAAGTGTATCTTGTCTATTCTTAAGTCAATCTCAAACTCAAAAACATTATTCAATATACTCGTAGACCTTTACAGGTACTTATTAACGTCAAACAAAACATAAAAATGTAATGAAACAAGAATCAAATTACTAATTATTTAATCGTTGTATGTACACACAATCCCAACGATTATTAAGATGTATGCAAATACAAGTAAAATAAAAAAAGTTGACTCTACCTACACCTGTTCGGAAATTGGGAGAGCCTTCTTGAGAAGAACAGGCAAGAAACTTTACTTCTTTTCAACTTCCCTTGGGTGCTTTTAAATTTCTTTGATATATTATTATACACTTTATTGCTAAACAAGAAGAAGATGCTAAACATTTATATATTTTTTTTTTTTAAATTAATAATAATAAAAATACAACATATATAATATATTTTAATGTTAAAATATAATATATAATGTAATATATAATTAATGTATGTTAAAACATAATATAAATAATAACAAAAATCTGTAATATGTAAAGTATACAATGTAATAGGAATATAATAGGTATGTATGAGCATAAATATATATATGATGTATAAGCGTGTGTGTATTATATATAAACATGTAGGATAGTTACACTTTAGGTGATGCGCAACTCACCCTAGATATAGAGTAGAGTAGTCGGACTTATTAAGTTTAAAAAAGAAAAAGATCAAAACGAAAATACAGCCTTAAAAGGGCACGGACCACGAGTCTGTGGTGATATAATTATATTATAAAAAAAAAAAAAAAAAAAACATTTATAATAAGTTACTATAATTACACGTACGGTATAATTACAAAGGGAGGATTAGTAATTAGCTTTTCTAAACAAACGGCTTTCAAGTGCATTTAATACCTGTGTGCCTTAGTACATAGACCAAAATCTGGATCGGTTCATTTAGATCGCTGTAGTAATTTAGAGGACAAATGAGTAATACACAGACGGCATCAGCCTCACATGCCGCGACATTGTCAGCGGGTGACAGGCGCTGGAGCGGGATAAAAACCGCACAATGACGATTGTCGCGTGCGAACTGGGACGCGCCTTGACCGCGCGCTCTCAGGATATCCGCGTAAAATCGCGAAATGTAGCACTGAGCTAGTACTCTTTATGCGGCTTAAGTGGCAAAAAGCGTACGTTACACCAGACTCCCTCACCAATATTACAAATATTGTTGTTACATTGACAAAAGAGTATGTGCTAATAGCATTGAGCCATCATGCACATAACATTCATGATGTACCGTAAATGATTTATGCATGGTTAGCTGCAGATAGTACAGCGTCACTGGATTTGGACTTAGATCTCCTGCAAGTGTCTCCAAACGGATCGGGCCAGAGTCGCTCGCTTACAACGACAGCCTTCAAATCCTCGATCCATCCTGTGGAGGGAGGGGCTACTAACGCCATAACGGCACGTGCCCTGGTAGGCGACCACCATCAAGGTACTATGTACAATACCAGTTAAGACTCGCAATTTGACGATGTGAGTGACTTTAGTTCTCCTGGAGTTCCCATCATATCTGATTAGATCATGCGAGAAACTCCGAGGTTCAAACTCTGTCTTCATTGCCCTTCGGGTGACATAACCTTCTCATGATACCCATTGTAAACGGTCCTATTTTAGTCCTGTGGGAGTCAATACTGCAACTGATAACACGTAGGATCAAATATGATTATTAGAAAATCTTTTGAATCGTTTATTTTTTTAGCTGAATGGGTTTTCAAAAGTCTTTTGAGCTGATAAAAAGAATAGACGCATAAACTTATGAACTTTATTAGAAGTATCAATATTAGTTAACAATAAATTATGTCCTTACAATATTTTTGTTTACAGAAATAGCTATACATAATACCTAGTAACATTTCTTTACATTGTAGGTATGTGGACAAGTTAATACCAGGTGAGGAGCTTGGTGGCGCGTGCGCTCAGTGAACGATTGCTAAGGTTAAGCAACGTTGGCTGTGGTGTGTCCTATGATGGGTGACCAAAATACGAAACATCTCAAGCTCCTCCGTGCTTTGGAAGCCACGTTAAACAGTGGGCCTGTGCTTTCGCCTCGGTCGTGTCGGCTAACCGTCCCATCGGACTAGGCGAGTGAAGGAACAGAGAATGCACTTGCGTTTGCGCATTGTGCACTATAACATCTCAAGCGCAGGTGTCAGTTTTATTTACATGCGCTTTAAACTTTAAAAAAGTTTGCCTTTTCATAAGTTAAAAGCGCAAGTGAATATAACAGTCAAAAATAAGGTTTGTATAGGTACTTTAAGATTACCACGTAGAAAATATCGGAAATTTCTATTATGATCTGCGGTTTCAACGCCATCGGATAAATAAGTGCACATTAAAAAGACAAGTTTCGCACCAAATAAATCAGACACTGTCGTCTATGCATCATCACGTCCATTAGCCGCGAACCGGATCTGTCAGTTGCCGCGCCGACACGAAATTATATCGTCATAAAACAGCTGTAAATTGTTAATTAATTTGCAGTTTTATTAATAAACAGTGCGATTATCACAGATAAATTACGCGGTGTGCATCAAAGAGAGCAATAATGACGACCATTGGCTAATTTGACCGTCGAAAATAAAAATTAGATCGAGCTTTGTTAATTTCGGACGTGTTAATTAAAAAATGAAATTCTGCTCAGCATCAATCAATCAGCATTGAATGTTAATTGTTTCCGCAGTTAGAATTGTTTTTCTAACGCTACTAAAAACCGAACTCGGTTGTGATTGGCAATAAGTTAATATGATTTTTTATAATTTAAAAGTTTGTATGTTTACGACTCTAGATTTATGTTATCGCCACTATTTTCGTTAGGTTTGGGTTTATTTCATTTTACAAAATGTTTCTTACAAAATCTTGGGGTGGGGTGGCCTAAACAGTGATCCTTTGGACTTCATCTTATTGTGTTTATCCAGGCTAATAGCCGGTAAAGCCATCTCCTACTTGAGCTGTGAATTTGAGCCAGTTATTAATGCCTTCCCTCATGACAGGCCGATTCTTCTGGGGGCCTCTTTGTAATTTAGCTTTTGGACTTTATTTTTTTTAGGGCACCACCAAAGCCAAAATAACTTAAAATAAAATATTTTCACTCTAAACAATATTGAAAGAATTATTCGCGAACTCTTACCAAACTAATTGCTTAGGAGTTATACTTTTTACTACCAGCTCACCTAAATCACATGAAAAGATAGAACTATGCGTCAATAAGTTGCCATTGTATTGAAATAACTCTCCCCTATTTCTTAATCCAGATGTAAATAAGTATTACAATATCTTTCGAAAAACACTTGAAACATGTCTCACTTGCACGTGCTTATGAAATTTGAGGATTTTCCTAGATTTTTCTGAAATACCGTCATCAGATCATGATTTATTGACAACGGGACCACGTCAGGAGTATACACCTTCGATTACAAAATGAATGTTGAAAATAGACCAACAAATGGCGGAGTAATCGGTGAACATACATAAACAAATAGTTACAGTTGATACAGTCGAACATAGACCCTCCTCGTTTTTTGAAGTTGGTTGAAGCTCCTTTTAATCCCGCAAATGGTCGTAATTAAAAAAATAGTGCTTACCATAAGGAGGAAGGTCACACAAAACCAATAGTTGACCGAATAACAGATTTGTTTGGCTAACGGTGCGTTGGCACAATGGAATCTTATTAGCACTGTTGAACCCGCGACCCTGCACTTAGTCGTTATCCACTAAACTACCTCGCACTCGCACGCACAGGCTCAGATAATCCCGAGTTATTGCCGTATTATGACTAAACGCGCAAATCTTATTCGCACAATGCCTAAATTATTCATTTGGATAATGGATTCCGTTATTTTATTCAATTCCATGTGTTGGCTGGTGGGATCTATAAACTGTGGCGGTGTAGACGGGCGTGTTAACTAATTAATAGATTACAACTAAAGACTCGCCTCCTTTTAAATTCTTTTTTTTATTGCAACTAAGTTGGCAAACAAGCAAACTGCCCACCTGATAGTAAGTGGTAATAGTAGTAGTATAATACATGTGGCTCCTGTGAGATTCGCAGCAAAACCCCCACAAGAACCACAGCGTACGTTGCCAACTTGCGACATCAGATGTAAAGCCACGGTACCTACCTAGTAATTTCATTGCCATATCTTACTTTTCAAACCGGAACACAGTAATGCAAGCACTGTTGCTTTGAGTTGCATATACCTGTAGAGATAATATGTTTTATATTTTAATACATCATTTTGAGAGTGATTGTATGTACGCAATTTCGCATTATTTAATTATTTACTAATTTTAAAACTTGTCGGGAAAATATGTTTCAAAGAAATAAACTCGCATTTATATATTTTACTGATAATTTTTACATCTCTATAATATTTTTATGTTTACTGTAAAGAATTAAATACTGAAGCAGGTATAACTTAGATTAGATGGAAACAATAGGTAAATAAAACTCCAGTAGGTTTGTTTCCTTTCCTAACCAACCTAACCAGTTGATTTCAACACGTGTCAATTAATATCGACTTTTACCGAATTAGTCTTACAATAACGGGGCTTTGTAATATTTTTTCACATTATCACGAAAATGTTAATTATTAAAAATAATATTCTGAGGTAAGCAATTGACTTTGGGTGTTAACGTTTTGTCACATAAATACAATAGGCGGATTAAGATACTAGCCGCTAGATCCTTTGGACGGCTTCCATTTACTAAAAGCATTTAGGAAAATTTTAATAGTTATTTCATTTGATCGCGAAAGAATGCGGGCATCAATGCTAGACCGATATCTTAACCTAACATTCTTAGAAAACGACCTGAGTAAAAATAAAAAATGTGTTATTTTTGTAACAATGTTTTATGTATACTATCACAAAGCTTGATTTGATGCGATACACAAAAAGAATGAGCATTAATACTCGTAATAGTAAATTCAATTAAAATTAATTTACTCCGAAAGGATAGTAGATAACAGTGAGAATATTATTCTTGAATATTACGACTGACATTTACAAGTATATAAGTTACTTTTTTATTAAAGACTAGCTTTCCGCTCGCGACTTCGCCCGCGTTATTTTTTTTCCCGTGATTTTTTTTTTCCCGTAGGAAAATTACCCTATGTCCTTCCTCTGGTCTCGAACTATCCCTATATCAACTTTCATCAAAATCGGTTTGGTAGTTTCCAAGCCTATTCAATACAAACAAACAAATCTTTCCTCTTTATAATATTAGTATAGATAAGGCAACTTCGGCCAATAGATGTATACTTTACATACAAGCTAACATAACTTTAACATAATATAATTTACTAGCAGTAAAATAAAAATAAAATATCCTTCATTTGCAACCCACTTTATATCAATACACTTTGTCGTTGTATATAATGTTCTTTTTTCCAAAACACAAATTGCGAAAAAGATTTAAGTAAGTATATAAAAAAATAAAGATTTATATTTGCTTTGGCTTATCAATTTCGGATTTGGTCATCCATGCCCACTTGAAGAATTTACTCCGGATAGATGAAAATGATGGGGTGGGCGACTGCGGAAAGGTCCTCGAGTGGCGACCACGTACCAAGGGAATTGGTAGGCCCCCTACAAAGTAGACCGGCGATCCGATGAAGGCGTAAAAGCCAGGTTCAATCGATTTGGAGATCCTTGGGGGATTGTACACGTCCAACAGTGCTCTCTTTCTGAAATGAAGAAATGAAAACGATACGAAAGTAATGTTGCCCAAATCGGATTTGGCCTTGCAGTCTTGCGAGACTCTTGCTGCAAGACCGAGGCAAACACCGGCCTAATTATAGCACGACCAAGATCAAGACTGACCCATGCAAGATTTGGATGAATGAATGAATGAAAGATTTATTTGCTGAACATGTGGTATAACAATAGGTATGCTGTAAAAATTCCGTAAGTTCCATTAAATGTCTGCCATATGCAAATGGCGTGCAAATATTTATAATTACAAGTCAAATTGTTTGATATAAAAATATTATTTAAAATTATTGTATGTGCGTAGAAATATCAATTAAAAAATATTAAATAACAAGAAAATACAATTCATTCTTTGTAATGTCAAATTTAGAAACAAATTATTAAAATGTCAATAACTTAATAGAAACTAACTTTACCAACTAATTCATTTAAATTGTCAAACACATACCTAAATTATACGTCAAGTTACAGAAATTTCAGCAATGCAAATCTTGCATGTGTCAAGTCTTGGTGTTGGCCTTGATCTCAGTCTTGCAGCAAGAGTCTCGCAAGACTGCAAGATCAAAACCGATTTTGGGCAACACTATACGAAAGAAACGCCGCTTTCAAACCGCCCGTGTGCGTAGCGCGCGGTCTGAGCGCCGCCATTACACCTTGACGCTCATCCCACAGGCCTACTAAAATATTTTGATACAATCTCGCCCAGATAAATGTCGTCGATTTATCAAAGGGTTTTAACTCCCAGCCCGGCTGCTCGATCGGACGACTCCGTTCGCCACAATTTATCTAAGATTATCAGATGTCTTTATTTCGGTATGATTTTTTAGATTTTCAATTTTATTTGGTGCCATTAAATCGTTCGGTCTAATGTGCCGCCATTAGTCTGTGTCGGGGCTCTTTGTGGAACCAGTTCCGGATTCGTGTCTTCTTCTATGCGAAATATTTTCTGGTCTCATCTACGTGAAATTAGACTTTGTGTTTTGATGTTAAAGTTGGTTTTTCCAAAACTGACGGTTTGTTAAAGGATTGCAAAAATGACGAGATATTTTTAAAGTAAATACTACTATCAATTTCGCTCGATTAACTCTATGTGCGAAGTTCACGGTGTGAATAGAAAGACAATCGCTACGCATGCCGAAAAGTTGCAAGAGTTCGGAATAGTCTATCGTACAATATTACTTTCAAATTTGATATCAGTTTGTTGGTATTTTGAAATGGATCGTAATTAGTGCTGTTTTATGGACCAAACAATAAGGACAAAAAGTGGAAAACGTAAATAGATACCTGTGAAATGGAAAAAGTAAGCGATAAAACTTTAAATTACGCTAAGTATCAATAAATTGATTTTTTTAATTATAGTAAATGTGATTTGTTTATATTCGTAATAAAATCCATCCCGATTCGATTCAAAAAATTCTCTTATACCTATAGCAAATGAAGCAAAGATTGGAGAATATATTAATGTCACCGATCATTGATGAATTATATGATCACATAAATTAAAGAACAATTGCGATTATTTCTTCACTCTAAAGCATTTGTCATATTTTGTTAGTATACTTATTAAATTTCTCTTTTACGTTTTAGAAGGTCAAAGTCGAACTTTTAGATAAAACAGCTTTAACTTTTTAGTTAGTACTGATTCGTTAGTTTGTGATTCATAGTTTGCACTCGCACCAATAATCTTGGGTAGCTCATTGAACAAATAACTATTAAATAATGTGCAGCCCCGGATCTAAGGGGGGGCAACTGGGGGTACTTGCCCCGGGCGGCAGTTTCATGGGGCGCCAAATCTGGCCTCGCGATCCTAGCCATTTTAAACAAAACTGCCTATGCGACAAACTTTGTCAAGCTAATAGATTCTGTCGTAGAAAAGAAAGCACGCCGTGTAAAGTTGTATTCTCTCCTGGTTATATATTTTTTCTGTGTTTCTGTTTTATGTCACAAATGAAAGTTATTAGCTAATAGATAATAAAAAGTTTAAAATTATTAAAGGATTATTTTTTCACAAATGGTCACAAAAAATGCTACCGATTTGTCAGTTTTAACAGTTTTTCTCGAATACTGAGGGGGCGCCACTATCTAGTTTTTGCCCCGGTTCGAAAAAATCGTAGATTCGGGGCTGATAATGTGTCAAATATTATAAAAAAAATATTATTATACGCTGCATGCCTTGTTTTTATGTGCTGTTGTTTTTATGCTTATAAGTCATTTAGGGTCGGCAACGCGTTTGTGATGCCCCTGGTGTTGCAGGCGTCCATAGACTACGGTAACTGCTTACCATCAGGCGGGCCGTAAGTTTGTTTGCCGGCATCGTAGTATAAAAAAAATTTAAGTCCTCGATACTGTTTCGAACTCACTCTTCATCGCAGAGTTTAGGGGGTGGCTGAAAAACAGCGTTGGCTCATGGGCTATGCCATCGACCAACACAGGCTGAGCCACTTCCTGTTGTCCTTTTTGCATGCCTAATTTTAACCTTCTTTGTCTATGTTATTTGTTTTTTAGTGTTAATTGAGGCTTAGGCTATTTTAACTGTATGCATAAAAGGCAATAAATGATCATTATTATTATTAATCCTACTGATGTTTTAATTTGAAACCTTTCAAAGAACGTATGAATGTTTGTTGTTTCTACAGAAAAAAAGTACTGAACCGATTGCTATCGAACTTAGTAGAAGTCCACCACATGTCAAGCTTTACGTTTGCACTGCGAAAACCACCGTTATACACGTAAAGTCTGCCATGTTGCCGTGTGTACTGAAATATCTGACAATAATATTAACACATATCGGATCAGGTCATCCGCGGATAAAACTGCGGGTTGCAACTAGTCGGCCAAAGACAGACTTGCTTGTTGGTATGGTATAATAATAAATAAAAAATAACAATGAAATTGAATTAATAAAACAATATACAACGACCAGATTTTAAATTAATTTAATCAGTCAAAAACACCCAGACAGGATTAGAAAGCTCTCGAAATCGGAATATGTACGGTGACAACAAACTTAGCTATTGTATTTCTAAGCCCATGAGATTTAAGAAAAAAAAATGTCTTAATTAATGCATTCGAAGAAATTCCAAATTATAACCGAACCCAAAAATGTTATTGAAAGAGCTAAGAACAATGGAGGAGATTATACTAAAACCGCACAGTTACTACTTGTTTTCAACACAATTGAAGTGAACGAGCGAAGACAATGTCAGTTGACATTATTGTCTCAAATAATCGTGAAATATGGGGGTGAGATCTACGGAAGGGGTTGGGCCACCCTTAAACGAATTAAGACGCATCTCAATCGTTGTTTTGTGTACGGTACGGTATTGTTTACGGTATCTGCGTGTGAATTTATGAAAGCAGTCAAAGAAATGATTGTGTTATCGAGAAAGTCATCTAGTAAAATTAAATGTGTTTAACCAATATTGTACTTAGTTGTGAGGGGTGATTTCACAACTCGTTAGTAATAGGAAAACATTACGAGGAACTTTTTTTTAACCGACTTCAAAAAAAGGAGGTTATCAATTCGACCTATATGTATGTAATATTTCCAGAACTTCCCATTTTTCGTATATGTTAGTCTATATCAGCGTCTGAGCAAATGTGCCAAATTTCAAATGTGTATGAATGTATGTTTTTATGTTTGTGTTCGCATATCTCCAGAACTACAAGTCCGATTTGAGTAATTTTTTTTGTTGTACTAGGTATTGTTCAACTTAGGGTATACTGTAAGTTTCATCAAAATCGGTTTAGTAATTTTTGAGATAGGGAACTTTAACCGACTTTTTAACCGACATCAAAAAAAAGTTACAAATAAAAAATTATTTTACAAAAAATAAAAACCGACTTCAAAAAAGTTAAAAATAATATAAGAATAGGCATAGACAACATCACACTTCTATATTGAAGTCGGTGACAAATTTTAAGATTTTCTAGGGGATCATCGTTTCACACCGACGTCAATAGAAGTGTGATGTTGTCTGTACTTATTCTTATATAATTTTAAACTTTTCAGTGTTTTTGAAGTCGGGTTTTATTTTTTGTAAAATATTTTTAGGTCCACGTTTCTGGTGAGTACTGCACAGGAGTGGAACTCTCTGCCGCTTTCCTTTTTCTGAGAGCTATAATCTTGGGGTTTTCAAGGCTGGAGTGAATAGATATTATCTAGATCTACGTGCTTCATCCTGGACCACACCATCGCTTACGATCAGGCGAGTTGGTGGTCAAACGTAGACCTAATACGAATAAAAAAAACTTTTTTTGCACAACTAAATTGGCAAACTGATAATTAACTCAAGCGTCGATGGCGCTATGGACTCGACACTGGCCTTTTAATCGGTAGAATCCGTGGCTCGATCCTGACATGTACCAATGTGTTTTTCGTTTTTCAAATTTCATATATACATTTACCGACGCTCCTACGGCGAAGGAAAACATCGTGAGGTAACCTACTGTATATATCTGCGAAGAAATTTTAAGGTGTATGTGAAGTCGACCAATCCGCACTGGGCCAGCGTGGTTGACTAAATACGCGGCACAAACCCATCCTTGGTATGAAAAAGACCATCAAGTCCACTCACTTAAAGTATCTCAGTAAGCCCACGACACCTGCGGGGTCAGCGCTCCCACTCATAACGCCATTAATCAACCCGCGCCCCGTAAGTCGAGCGGCGTGAATCGGCTGGATTAGGCAGCGGTGTATCGCACGCACCGCACGGGACGTGTTAATTTCATGAGCTCTCGAACGTTTTGGGGTTCCTTCGAGAATGTAGTGAAGGACGTGTTAAATCGCGAGGGAATAAGTTTATTTATATGACTCTGACGTGAGATTTTTGTAATAGCACCTCTTTATGGCCTATATTGCATTGGTAAGAATAGAACTAGCGACTTCAATCACAAAATGAGGTCTAGTGACTTACTCTCGCAGAACATGAGGTTATTTGGATGCGATATATGAGGTAGAGGCGCTACTCTGGTTTTAAATAATGATAAAACCTATAAAAAATTTAAATATAGGGAATTATATTATTAAGGTCAGGTTAAGAATTGCTGCCCTACATCCCTATGCCCTATATCGTGTTTCTGTCTTTAAGAATGTTTAGATAATACGAGTATGTTCGACACTTCGACAATATCATATAATAATTTGAGGACTACTCGTATATGTTTTATGTTTCTGCCTGTGCAGTTAATTGAAGTTTATAACAAACAGTTTAGTAATAATAGCTTTATTCTTATATATAGTTATTAGGTCAAGATAGTTATATGTATAGAAATTTGTCGATGTTAAGTTCTGTAAAACTTCACAAAATTGTTTCGATGCGATTTTGCTTCGCGACAACACAAGCTGAGGCGGGGTCCTGATTGACCTAATATTTGTACCTATATATGTTGTTACTTTAAATGTTGTCTATGTTTTTGTTACGTGTGTAAATTGTTCATGTTATGTATTTATACTTTGTCTTGGGTCAATAAATGTTTCTCTCTCTCATATCAAATTGTATGGCCAGCGTGTTGTATAATAGGGCAACATCGCTTTCCTGTCATGCTGCTTGCTTGCTAAATTTGTTGTATAAAAAATTCATGAAACTTTTTAATTCGAGTGAACTACGAACCCAGACGAGGCCAACACATCGCCGCTACCCGAAAACACGTCCAATAAATATTGAAAAACACCCGTTACTCAATACGCTAACTATTATCTCCTCTAACGACGTATTAAGGTACAGTCGCCGTAATAAATACACGCCGCGGTACATTCGGGCCGATAAATTTATTGTAAAATTGAGACGCACCAGATCTAATCTCGCCGGTGGATTTATGGAGCCGATAGATTTATTCGGGGGTTGTAAGAATGTTGTCTCTATTAAGAGCTACTTATAAGACGCTGTGATTTAGGGAGTTCTTGTACTGGATGTTTGAGGTCAAAGAACTTTGTTTAGTTCTTTTTGAGCATCTAAGTATTTATTATGTCCGGTGAACGCCGAAAACATATATCAATGAGACAGTGAAAATCTCGTCGCAATTTGGGTATCCAACTGAATCAGTGAGAAACTCACGAAAGATTTCATTAACCTTGTTTTAGCTTAGGACAATCCTAAGTAGTATACTGTCACTTCTTGTTTTTA
The DNA here is from genome assembly GCA_963935595.1 of Schoenobius gigantellus. Lineage (NCBI taxonomy): Eukaryota > Metazoa > Arthropoda > Insecta > Lepidoptera > Crambidae > Schoenobius > Schoenobius gigantellus. Next base: position 2,421,802 of record OZ012555.1, on the reverse strand, counting down.
ATGAACAGAATATGACAGCATGCCACTTAAGGTTGTCCTAAGCCAGCGTCGGTGGCGCTGTGGCTTCGGCACTGGACTGTGCCCCAAGTAGAATCGGGAGGCTTGCGATCGATCCTGCCATGTACCAATGTGATTTTTGTTTCACGAATTTCATATGTACATTTATCTGACGCTCTCACGATGAATGAAAACATCGTGAGGAAACCTGCATACACCTGCTCAGTAATTCAAAGGTGTGTGAAGTCAACCAATCCGCACTGGACCAGCGTGGTTTGACTAAGGCCTAATCGCCCTTACAAAACTAGTTATTGTTATGGTAGTGCCCCCCGGTGGTATGAGCTGTGATGATGATGATGATGATGAAGCCATGAAAAGGTTAGTGAAATTAGCCATGAATACCTTAGTCATCTGCACTGATATCTCGTAACTTTTTAGCCGCCTCCGTAGTCCAGTGGTTGGGACCGCCGGGTATGGAACGGGAGGTCCGGTCTATTCCCAATGAGGGAAGAAGTTTTTCTGCTCGTTTTGGTTGTTGGTAAGACTTCTGAGCCAGGCTGGCTAGCTACCATCGTCTTACCTAAGTTTGTCGCCATAATAACAATGTTAACAGCATTGTTGTGTTCCGACAGTCAGAGGTAAGATAGCCAACCCCCTGAGTTGTTGAGGAGTTTAGGTGAAGCTCGCTTCCACCTTCTGCCTTATCGTCACTTACCATTAGGTAAGATGAAGGCTGAAAAACCTTTATCTTACATATTCCGCCGCCAAGCAGAGCTTGCATTGCTAAATTGGCAATAAAGACTGAAGTCCTTGTAGGGGTAAAGTATTTGCGAAACTTACGGGAACCACATTACTCCAGGTGACTGGACTCACTTACCATCAGATGAGCAGTCCACTTTTTGTTAATTTTGCTGTATAAAACGAACTAAACACTAATCACCATCGCCCCTAATTTGACAGTCTATGTACTAATCATTGCACGCATTTTTTGACAACTAATTCTCCAGACCTTTTCTACTTTTGGATTTTATGTCCGTAACAAAAGTTCATTCTGCATGTTTCCGTATATCTAGCCCTCGTATAGATTCATTCAAATTACATTTTGGACGTTAAATCATTAACGCTTTACACATCACATTCATGACCCGTCAAGGCCTGTAAACCTAGTTTCTAATCATTGTGAAAGAAATAAATGAGATTTTTATTTATTTTATTTTATAATTTATTTAAAAAAGGCAGTTTTGTAAAGCCAGCACAATGTTTTCCAATTGACTGCAACGGTAATACTTATTTGCTGCAATAATAAATATTCAAGATTTGAGCACCACTAGAACCTGAAAACTTTACAGAAGTTTTATTCTACGAAACTTTATTATAGTACAACCGAAAAATTATTTCACAGACAATACGCATATCATTAGCAAGGCGAAAGTTTTTCGTAAATGAACAACTTCTAAGTAGAAAGAAAGCTCCTTTAAAAGCACCAATAAACGGTACTAATTGAACATTTGAAGCTGCGTGAAAGGGCAACCTTGAAAAGAACACAATTAGGATCACGGATGCTTACGTTTTTTAAAATCGAACTGTCACATCCCCAGCACTTTATTGGGGTGAAGAAAAAACAAAACGTTACGTCACAGGAGGCTAACGGTACGGCACGTCCAGCGGCCGAGCGGCGAGGCAATAAAACAATTCATATTTACACATCCCTAACAAAAAAGGAGTTTGCGCAAAATTTCTTTTCTACGAAATCGTTGTTTTTATTGGCTTGCGAATTTTTTGGCGGCGTTTTTTGGGATGAAAGTGCCGTTCTTTGGCGGACTGTTAGTTGGCTATTGTTCGGAAATTAGGGTGAAATGGATGTTTATTCGAGTAGTTTTTTGATGCTACGTTTTTATTTCAGAGTAAAACTATTTATGAGTGAATCCATTTAACTCACAATTTTAAACGTTACTTTAATAAATGAATGAGTCTATCTATACCTACTTATATACTTTATTACACAAATCATAAGACGTAGCAGACTTCTAACCATAAACATAAGGTGTCCTTAACCTTATTGCTAAAACAGTAATTTCTGCCAGGCAAATTTTAAACATAGGTTTTTTTTCGTTTGTCTTATGCGTTGGCCGCAGATGGCCTTTACAACTTCACCTCATCATCATCATCATCATCATCATCTCAGCCGCACGACGCCCACTGCTGAGCATAGGCCTCCCCCATGAATCTCCACAACGATCGGTCCTGCGCCGCCCGCATCCAGCGGCTTCCCGCGACCTTTGCCAGATCGTCGGTCCACCTGGTCGGGGGCCTACCCAGTGATCGTGGTCGTCAGTCAAGAACCGTTCGGCCCCAACGGCCATCGGTTCTTCTAGCTATGTATCCCGCCCACTGCCACATCAGCTGAGCAATCCTTCGAGCAATGTCGGTTACTTTAGTTCTCCTGCGGATCTCCTCATTTCGGATCCGATCACGCAGGGTGACCCCAAGCATTGCTCTCTCCATTGCCCGCTGAGAGACCTTGAGCCTTCGGACGAGACCCATAGTAAATGGCCACGTTTCGCTTCCATAGGTCATCACTGGCAACACACACTGGTCAAAGACTTTCGTCTTGAGACACTGAGGCAATTTGGACGCGAAGATTTTTCGTAACTTCCCGAACGCTGTCCATCCGAGCTGGATTCGACGAGAGATCTCTTTCTCGAAGTTGGACTTACCTAACTGGACTGTCTGTCCTAGGTATACATAGCTGTCTACAACTTCAAGTGTAGTGTTCGCAATATTAACTTCACCTAATTATTTCTAATACTTATACATTGAAAAGTGCTTCAAAGTGTAGGTATAAAAATCTGGGTATGCATTAAAACCAGATATACAATACATTGTACGTACATTAAATTAATTAAAGGTAGATTATAATAGATTATAAGTAGTTTTTTTTTAAAAAAAACGTCGCCCCACACTAGGATTTTCTCCTGTGTCGTGGGTGCAGTTACAAACATAGAATATCACATGCACATACGCCCAGACCGGAACAAATTTCTGTAGGCCATATAATATATTTGTCCCGTACGGGAACCGAACCCGTGACCCGTTGCGCAGTAGGCGATTACTCGACCTCTGCGCTAACCGTGTCGTCAAAGAATATTATAATAATGAGATGTTACATGATTGTTTTTATATGTTCTACTTCTAACTAAAAAACAATAACATTCAATATACATTCGCGTCCAATATTAAAAAAAATGTTGGACGCGAATGCACTTATATTGCTCCAAGAAGATTTTATAAGTAGGTATTACTATCATACGCATTCCTTGCTTGGTGCACGTACTCGTAGCACGTTCATGTTACTATGATAACTATGATGCACGCATTAAAACATTTTAAAGAGTTGTTAATTATTCTCCTCATTAGCGTAATGTTTATAACATGTCAGCAAAAGTCATTATTTTATTGTTCATATGATCATATCACGTTGAATACACGCATGCAGTTCACTTAAGCAATTCTATGTCTAACTTAAATGAGCTTAGAATATTTAAATAATTATAATTTATTTATAATTAATTATTGTAGTTATTTGTTTTGTTTTCCATTTCTTCCCAATGGTGTGGTTACCTGAGTCGCCTCCCACAACATCCACGGGAAGAAAGGGAGTAAACATATGTATTCAACATTCTAGTTGAAATTTTCAGCCAAATGAGGTCGGCTGCTTCTGGTGCTGCGCATGAGTAAGGTTAATAGACCTGGTAAGGTGCGCTATCAGTACTGTCATGCATGCAGAGAGGAGTTGTTGACTGTGATGACGAATTTACAAGGTTCACTCTTTTCTTACGGGCTTAGGAAGGCGAGGTTATTATGTCGGACTCTCCGCGGCAATTGGAGGCAGAGTGCCATCCAAAGACCCCAGCTGCCCCTCACATACGCCCTGGTGTGGGTACAGCCACATCCTCCCTTGCCTGTAGCGATATTTTCAGTGTGTTTTTAAATTCATAAAAAGGAAGTGATAAAATGTTTTCCTTTTTTATAGATAAATGTATTTCAATATGAAATAGTTTCAATATGTAATATGAAGTAGTTATAAACTGATTTGACTTCTGTTAATGTAAGGTAATATTTTATCTTTATGATATTAGAATAGATGAATTGGAATTATAAGACCCAAATAGATAAATGACATAACTAGAAAGCAGAAAATTACTGAACATGCCATGTATCTTTACCTCTTAATACTTGTGTATAATATAGCAGTGTACCTAAAAATTCATTTAAGTGAAAAAAAATGTCGTACTATTTTTTTTATAAACGACCGAACCGAATCATTAATTAGCACAGTTTCATTCGGTTTCGTATCATTTCTTTCAAAAATGATGTTAGACGATTTCTTTTTACAAAATATAAAGTCTATCCTAGATAGGTATTATGTAAATAGGTACGCAATCCAATACTTCACGCATGTTTATCAGAATCACATCATCTCGACATTTGAACACTTTACCAGTATCACATCTTCGCGACATTTAAAAATAGCGCGTGAAACAAAAAGCGCCGAGTTGCAATGCGATAAGCCGATCTATAATCGCGTACATCGTATTAATCGCAGGCGCAGTGGCAAAGTTCATGTCCCACCATATCGCACGGCGCCGTTAGAGAGCGAGACGCGTATATGGGCCGTCGCGTAAGAGGGAAAGAGATGGCGGGAGTCATAGATGTTGCGTTAGGATTAAGCCACGCCCCCTCGCCGTGGAAGCGCGGAATCCACCTCCGAGCGCATTCGTGCGCCCGCGCCGGTCGAGCAGCACGCGAACTGCGCCTACGTTGAACGTCAAAAATGAATTCGGCGCGAATTAAAAATCGCAGATAATGTCTACGGTGCGATTTAAATTTCAACACGTCTCTCATCGTATTTACCTTTAGTAAATATTTTTTTTAGTATTAGTGCGTTGGACTAAGTGGTTATCATTTTTATTAAGGAAAATATACCGGTCTGAGTTTAGAAAAGTGACAGTGACTGTACTTACTGTTCGCGCTGACCTAGTGAAAATTGTCGACTCGAAAAATTTTGAAAATACTCTGTGCAGTGATCTGTGGGATTTACACCGTGCGGCGTGACTTTTTTCGCAGAATTTTTACACCAAAGATTTAAAGGTTAGTGGGATTTTCGTTAAAGGTGGTAAAAAAATATTTTCTTGCATAAAATATAATATTGCAAAACTTTATTAATATCCTCCGTTCGTGTTGTATTTAAAGTAAGAGGTATTAGTGCAAAAGACATCAACGCGCGATGACTTTCTTGTTTAGCGTTTCCGCGGCTCTTCAAAATTCTATGCCCAATTTATAATTATTGAAAACTTATGGTTCTATAATTAGCCATTTTAGTATTGTAGAAAATGAATAATATATAAAGAAGTTGCAGTTTCAGAAATAGCGTTTATAACACATAAATTAGGTAGGATGTTAAATAAACGCCTTATGAAACTATTATCTATTAGATACAATCTTTCAACCACCATTTTTTTTTAAATTTAAGCCTTAATTTTCCAAACCAAGACCTATTATTTATGTTAAATAACATTTACAATAGGTGACACTAAATAATTTAGTGCGTGTATGTTGCGAAAAATCTTTATATTATCTTTCAAGTATCTGCAGTAGTTCCCTCATCATACATACAAATGCTATCTATCTATGCATATCAAATGCAATAAATTTAGGTCATCTATTTGAAGGAATAAGCTTCATGTGATTTAATTTTTAAAACTTCAATTTTCTTGGATGCGGTTTATATTTAATACATTTTAATTTCTATCGTAACGTTTTGCTTCTATCTTTCGCTGTGTAACTTTTTTGAAGCTTATTATCGACAGAAAATGTTATTTATCTCTTCAAAGAGAAAAATTCTTCTCTCAACTTTATTTTAGTAAAGAAACGATATAAACGCACGCATACGAATCCGTAGTCCGTAGCTAAATTTTGTGTTAGTTTAGAACAAAGTTAGGTATATTTTAAGGTATTCTTGTTAATAGTGGTATCTGTAGATGAATCTGCAACCTTTAGGTATTCTTTTTAAGTACGAAGTAGGTGCCATAGTAAATTAAAGCATACCTACACTTCGGTTTCGCTCACTCGTAGTAGGCAACAAACAATTTTTATTGCACGTACAATACCTATATCATTAACTTACTTTAATTAAAAAAACTATTATCTGAATATAAATTGTAGACAACAGTCAACTTATTCCACGCAAGGGTGTAGAGCCTAAACTCGTTCAACGTATAGTTTATAGAAATTAACTGTGAAATAAACTTTGGTCATTTTTAGTAAACCGTTTTTTTGTTATCTAATATTTAATTATTAATCAATATTTTTTTTGGTCCGTTTAGTCCGTTTATTCGGGTAGGATGTTTGTGACAACAACGAACAGGGATAGACAGACATGAAAACCCGCTATTTCATAAGCGTTAAATAATATACACCAAATTGTGCTAACCATATAGTGGAAAAAGCAATGATATTTCATTATATATAGTGTGTTCCGAACACAGTGATAGCACATATATATAGTGATCTGTTGTTTTACATTAAACTAATGTATTGAGAATCGATCTAAAAAGAATAGCGCAATTAAAACAATGTGAAAAAAGAATACAGCTAGTGTTTATAACTCTCACGAAAATAGGCAAATGTCAATCAATCCGTCACATTTTTAATGTCAGCTTGATATTCTTAATTGCAAAATTTAAAAAATCATTGAAATATTGAAACATGATGCATACTTACATGTGATATAATATCCCTTGTGACTTTATTAACTTTGAATCACATTGTATGCAACATTGAATCGTATGGAGCATTCTGTAGTCTTTTTGATATTATCAATACAACATAGACGCAATACAATATACACTGCTTGAGCGCCATGACGAGGTGACGAGGACTCGAGATAAAATGTTCCAATAAGTGCGTTTTCGAAATTTAACTTCACGTTCTCTTATCCCATTTCTACCTTTTTTAAGCATATTATCATTGACCTAAAGCAAAAACATCAAAAAACCTCAAAAATGTGCATCTACCGTGATAAGTCTCTCCTAACCGAACAAGTATACTTCACTCCTCTGAAAATAGTTCTCAAAGTGTCACTCAGTGCCACAAAACAAATGGTGCTCTCTAATATCGAAATTAAAGCCCTCATTAAGTAAGTATGCCAGGCGGAGGTTATTCGCCCATAATATTATGTATTAAAATAAAGAAATAATAGACGTAAATATTTTTTAAAATATCTAATACAAGCGCATACTGTAACCCCGTATACGCCACAGGATTACAAGAATGGGTCTACATTTACAACATTTTAATATTGTTCGCTTTATCTAATAAAAAGGAAAATACAAATTCAACTCAAAATGCAATGTGATTTAGTTTCAAGCTTGAAAATCGAGACAAAGTGACCCACACTTTTAGATGATGCTTGGAATAAATTTACTAGAAAATAATGGGTCACTTGCAGATTAAGTTGATATCAATTTATTTTAAAATTATTACGAACACAACATAAAAAATGCCTTGTAGAAACTTACATCAATTTCAGATTTATCTATACTAGTTGGTTTTGGTAGAGCGCGCAAATCTCAGGAACTAACGGTTCGAATTGAAAAATTCTTTTAGTGTTGGATAGCCCATCTATCGAGGAAGGCTATACTTACATCACGCTACGACCAAACTGAATTTCGCAAGAAAAATTACAGGCACAGCTAGTTGTCGAATATTTTAAAAAAGAAAACCGCTTACTTCTCGAGTGATATTTTGTCGTCAAGACAAGCACTTTAAGGCGCATAGTAAGGTCAAACATAAAAAATCACTGCAGAAGAAACCGGTTCTCTTCATAAATATTGAATAAAAAAATCTTTAAAAAGGTATGTTATTATTCAACGCATTCTTTAGAGGATGGTCTTTTTAATTTTTTGATAAATTAATTAAAACTTGGTTAAAATGTGACCCAAACATGCCTCGATTTTCAAACCTTAAACCTAATCGCGTCGTAAATATTAGGTTAAATCGTATACTTTCGATTTCAATAAATAAAGTGAACAATATTCTAGGGGATGGTCTTTTTAGATTTTTCTTAATTAAAGTTTTATTGAAATAATTCATCTTACGCGTAAAGGTTTGCTTAAATATTCCCCTCAGCCTCACTCACTCACTCCTATGTAATCAGTGCGGGACGATCGACGCAAGGTCATTGGGACCACTATGCGCCTTAACACCAACATTGTCGTGGCCAAAACAGGTGCCTCGGAACACAATAACCAATTAAAAGCAAACAAACCCAACACACTGACCCCATTCTGCGATCGAAGTTCAATTGAACAATTCCCCATTATGTTTATTATGAGCGGATCATAAAAAGATAGGTAAAAAGCCGCGATTATGGAGTCGTGCGAAGCTCCCACGGGGGGTGGCACGCGACAATGGACAATGGGGATTGTTTAATGAATTAAGCACTGATAAACGATAAACCACTTGTTTCGGTATAGATGGTTGTAACATATTATGTTAGAGTAATCTGATGGGTTATGGAGCGTCGGTGCGCTGTGGACTCAGCACAGCAGGCGTAGCACGGGCTGCCGAGACTGCACTCGAGTCACGCATTATCTCACAATTTCAGTGACATAGTCTCTGTCTTAAAGAATGGCACGGTGGCGCGTGTTTAGTGTGACTGACGTGATAAATTTTCTTGACGCTCGTTGAGAAACACGTGTGACTGAGTTATATCACAAATTTCTTGGCGTGCCTGTGCGTCGACTGCTGTGGTTGTAGCAAGAGCTTTAATACCTACTTTAGAAGATGAAGCAGCAGTCGGATGATTTTATGATTTTATGATTTAAACTTAAAACCGTCATTCAGACTTTAGAACCTATTCAACAATTTATCAAATTGTTTTTTCTTCAACTGGTATAATACACATTTAGGTACACGTCTATGTTTAAACGAAAATAAATTGCCGAAATGTATGTAGGTACGAACGCACATAGCTTTAAAAGGAATACACCAAATTGGATATTCTTTTTTTGTGTTCGTTCTTGTCAGGACAAGGTTTGTGTAAAAGAATACGGGTGTGTTTGAAAAATTATACGAAAGGGTTTAAAATTTGAATTTAAAAGTTTTCGTATAAAAAGTGAGTGACTGGCAAAATTGACAGATTGATACAGTTGTTCAGTTTATGCATTGATTTATAGTAAGAAAGTCTCAAGGAAATATTTTTAGTATGCCTAAGCGAAGCCGGGACGGGTAGCTAACATACATACCTACCTACATAACAATACGCGTGTTCTACCCGAGAGGTTAGGCAAAATCGGAGCTCATTCGTATGTGACTTTGTATTTTCTTTAACAATGCAAAATAAATCAAATACAAATAAAATTTATTCAGTAGTGTTCTCGATTTATTTATTTAGTACAGTGTTCCACGATTACAATGATTTTAGGTAAACTATGCGTTAAAATATCTATTTACCTTATCTTTTTATCTACTAGAAAAAAAAAATATTATTATTATATTATATTATACGAAAGTTTCACCACTGAAATCATCTTCGAACAATGGTTAATTTATTAGGAAAATATATATTATTTTATTTTTCTTAATATATGTATGTGTTAGTATTTTATGAATTTAAATAGGTTAAACAAATTTACTTTAGATCTTGTAAGTGTAAATATTATTGTTATATTTTTTTTTGTTGTTTAATATTGAATAAAGGTAAAACCTACATTCTTACATTTTACGGGTTGACTGGTAGAGAATGCCTCAGGCATTAAGTCCGCCTTTTGTACAATTGATCATATGTTGTACGAAAAATCTTAAATAAAACCAGTTTTTTATTATAGTAGGTACATCTACTATTTTTTCTTTCCATTGCCCAAAGGATGAATAGTAGAAAATGTCTTAGCATTAAGTCCGCCTCTGTGCACTAATGTACTGGAAGTGTGTAATAACATTTTAAATTAAACAAGTACTAGCTATATGCAAAAAAGATCCATATTTTCTGAACCGTAATATCAAATATTGGAATCAAACCCGGATCTGTTTTTCCTTAAAAAACGTATCCGACAAAAACGGCGTTACAACCTATTCATAACGAACACCGTGTACAAACATGATATGGTCTGAAAACCATTTCGTAATCTACTTGTAACTTTATATGAGTTTTATTAACTTAACTCGCTTATTCTCGCATAATTAACGCTCAATGTCAATATGTATTAAAAAGATATAAAATATAAGAATTCAACTGGCAGATTATCTGTACGGATATTTTTTTCTTAAGATTATAAATATTGTAGATACCTATGTCGTGCATTACTCATTTACATATCTTAAATAATTACGCGTAATAAACTGAAACTCGAGATTCACATATAGCGAAGACTATTCGGAGACTAGGTTAACGTTAACTAATATTATTTGGTCATGATAAAAATTAAACACTAACCAAACATTTTTTTCCTAACGAACATTAACAAGCATATCCTGCAAATATATATGTGTTGACGATACCCAAAAAAATACGCTTATTATATCTGAATTCACTAAGTCGAGGATCATCTTGAAGGATTTCTCCATAGTCGAGAAATTGGCGTAATACATCACGTTGGATCAGCAGGTTAGCGTTTTGTTTCTAGATGTACTAATGTTCGGAGAACTATAGTCGTGGTCATTTTCCTTAGTCTGTCACAACATCCACGGGAAGATATGGAGCGGTTGCACGTAGTATGAATCCATCACCGCACGTATCTACGTAAGTCTTACGAATACGCCCAATCGTTTTTGTATGAATCAGTAAGAAACATACAAACATCGGAGATGAAAAATATTTACATTTATAAAACTAATAATTTATTCATTATACATATGCTTGGCAAAATGCCAACATTTTCCTGGAATCATTTGTCTCTTATATACGCACAAACAATGGTATATATTATTGTTATTGATTTCAGTAGCGAATTCACATAAAATCCGTGTCTTTAAGTATCATGAATACCCATTTGTCGATATAAAATCGAAAGTAATATTATTAACTTGCGGCTTTAAGGCATCTGGGAATTATATTTGACGCACAACTACGTTTTGAGTCTCATGTTACGAATTTAGCTAGAAACTGCATGTATCGGTTAAAAATCCTTTACCAATTAAGGAATTATCTTAGTGAGAAAACCCGTATTACTCTTTGTGAATCCCTGGTTCTTTCCAGACTGAGCTATGGTGATGTAGTGTTCGGACCTCGTCTTTTATCAAGAACAAAAAGACTTCTTCAACGTGTTCAGAATGCATGTTGCAGGTATTGTTTTTACATACCTCCTCGAACTCACGTTTCACCCTATTTGAATGCTGCTTCCATGTTACGAATGGAGTCGCGTGCACGTCTGCACCTACTTTGTCTGACATTTGACCTTATTAAATATAGAACACCTGAATACCTGTTCAATAAGCTCAATTTTGTATCCATTAGAGAGAGATTTGGAGATAGAACTGCACGAATTGTATTAGCCGGACATGTGCACCGAACAGCGGCATTTAGGGGTAGTTTTCGTTTCCAGGCTACAAAGTGTTGGAACGACTTACCACCACCCATAAGGGGCCTAGTTTGTAAAAACACATTTATTAAAATTTCCAAATTTCAGGTTGTAATTGACTATTACACTTTATTCCTATTTTATTTATATTTTACCCCTTGAGTTTGAGTTTTTGTTGTATTTTGGTCTTCCATTTTTTTTTTATTACACTACCGACATTTTTGCATCATACCTATATTAAACTAATCCTACTAGTAGGTACCACAAAATTAGATAATGGTTTGGAACAAACATGTTCAATGTTTAGGATATGTTATTGGCTTGCAGTTGCTTCTCATCTCTATGCCCTATAGCCTCTCCATCAACCAGGGTAATGGCTGAAAATCAGTGTTTTTTGCTCTTTTTAGGGCAAAAAAATCTACACTGAGCCTTGGCCCTTTGAGTACTGCAACACACAGGCGCATTTTATTTACATACATTTTTTTTATGTTTCTTAATTCTTGTTTTCAATCCACGCGTCTTGATATTGATTGTATCTTATTCTTGTTAATGTGTTTGTGTGTTTTGTACCTAATAAACGTTTTATCTATCTATCTAGTGGGACTGGACTATCCTTATAAATAAGAAGAAGATGGGTGCCATTGAAGATATTGCTGAGTAATATAGTCTTACCCGCTGTCCTCGCAGCTTTGCTTGTGTGAAATTTAGCTTGGTCGCAGTGTAATAAAGCCTTCTTCGTTTAATGCGCAAAACAACACTAAAAGAATATTTCAATTTGAACCAGTAGTTCCTTTTTTTTTTGGGAGGGGGGAAAATGCATTTACGCATTCCTCGTGGTCGAGCCAAACCACGAGGATATGTGGGACTCCCCAGACCGTACCCGGCCCGGGCCTACCCATTAAAAACTCCCCAGCAGCTCCTCCGTCCGTCACAAGACAGGGGGAAGGGGACAACAGCCAGGCCTTATTCCCGCTGACCCCTGCCTGTGACATGTCCGTTGCTGGATTCTCCACCTGGCTCAGCTACTTTGTGGAGCTGCACAGAATTGCGCCGCTCTACACCCCGGTTGGTATTTTATTGTGGTTGTCTTCGACGCGGTTCGACGCTCAGTGAGCCGAACCCCCGGCCCGCTCAGTGCGGGTAACGGGTTGCCCGACGGCAGACCCCACTGGATCCACCGCTGCGCGGTGAGCCGAAGCTCAGGGAAAATTCCCAGAAGGTGCAAAGCACCATGCCGATAAAAATCGCCTCACCTCTGTCACCAACAAAGGTAGACGCCGAAATCGGCTTCCAGCGAAAGCCACACCTCTACTTAAGACAAGAAGAGGGGACTTCGCCCTTCGCTGCATAAAGCGGGTGGCCACACGAAGTGGCCCGCCAGGTTGAACCCGGCCATCCCACGCCTCCCCTCCATGGGGGTCCTCTCGTCAGACTATTAGCCCGCGGCAGAGAATCTGCTGGGTTGCCCAGTGTGCACCACAAGGAGGTTGTCTGGCATTCAACTTTTTAGCATTATAATATTAGTAAGTATACATTTAATTTATTGTCACAAAAATAGCTGTATTTTTTGTTTGGTACCTAGACCTACTAACCTACAGTAGAAAAAACCGAAGAAAATTATTTCGAGTCAGGCAAACTCTCGCTGTTATTTTAATGTTATTTAGTTATTTTAATGTTTAAATTCACCCTTTTGTTTATTTAACCTTTTGTGTATTTTTTGTTTTGGTACCTAGACCTACTAACCTACAGTAGAAAAAACCGAAGAAAATTATTTCGAGTCAGGCAAACTCTCGCTGTTATTTTAATGTTATTTAGTTATTTTAATGTTTAAATTCACCCTTTTGTTTATTTAACAATTTAAGACTGAAAAGTATACAATAATGGACAGACATTTTGACTAGCAAACTCGCGGGGCTATTGCCTCCAACTAATATTTCGCCTACGGTTTTAATTTCAATGTTATTGCGGTGTTTCATTACAAACACGTGTGTTTGTAGTGAACTCCATTAGAACACAGGAACAATGAAGTGACCCTATAATGGTGCCGGTTTAGTCTTTTGGGGTGCGGAACCCTAAAAATGGATCGCCAAATTAATGTGATGCTAAGCCCGAAACTCGAGAACGGCAGTACAGTTTTGATTAATTCGTGGACTTTTTTTTTCGTCGGTGGTGCTGTGGCCCTCACTTGCCTTCTAATCCGGAGGTCCGGAGGTAGAGACCGCCATGTACCAATGTGTTTTTCGAATTTCATATACTCGTACATTTTCTGACGCTCCTACGGTGAAGGAAAACATCGTGAGGCAACCTGCATACATCTGCGAAGAAATTCAAAGGTGTATGTGTGAAGTCGACCAATCCGCACTGGACCAGCGTGGTTGACTAAGGCCTAAGCACTCTAACTTGGGGTAGGATCGAGTCCCTCGGTGGGGACGTATATTAGAAATACGGAGAGGGTACTTAGGAAAAAAAATTGGAAATATAATAAAAATCATAAAATACACATTATTTCAAAACTGTTCCACCTATGCCATGACGTCATTCAAAAAAAAGAACTGTTGACAGAACGACGTCTGACGGGACTGCTAATTAAATATAAATTAATTCTACAATATAATATTTAGACATGTTTTACGAGTATGAATATCGTCTCAATAACCAATGATGTCTCCTGTGTTGATTTTTTACTATATAGGTAATTTGTAATAAAATTATGTTTTGGGATTTCAAAAACAAAGCTCAAAGTCACGAATATAAAAAAAATATTACGTATGTTGAGCCGTTATCTTGTGACCCCAACACGAATGCTGAATGATACTTCATCTATACATCTATATACAAATAAATAAAATTGAAGTGTCTGTTTGTAATGTCAAAATAACAAGTTTTTACTAAATGGGCATGAATATACGAGTATATCGGGTACCAATAACAAAAACACAATTTAATTTATTTTTGTCTGTATGTCTGTCTGTCTGCCTGTTTGTTCCCGCTAATCTCCAGAACGGCTGGACCGATATTGACGGGACTTTCAGTAATAGATAGCTAATTATATAAGGTATAACATAGGCTACTTTTTATCAAGATCTTGCCTACAAAAATCAAAATGCTGCCAAAAGTTACTATTCCACACGGACGAAGTCACGGGCACAGCTAGTTGGACAATATAATTGGTAAGAATTTTAGATGTATGTTGTCAAGAAAATACTGGATGTTTTCCACACATAATATTTTATTTAAATTGACCGTGTAACTAAATCAAATTCCATTCCGAACAAACTAATTGATGTCATCGATAATGTATGGTCAGATGTCGATAAAATTTTACCTGTTACGATTATATCGAGGGTATGGCGAGGCTCAATCGATTCCGAAATCACGTCAAAATCACTGCAATAAAAGATAAAAATTATGACTGATTGACATTTAAGGAGAGGTCATTGCTTATTAATTGTTCTCCGGTATCATAATAATATACACAAAGGAATATTTTACAGCTCTAAATATGTTGTAAAAGCCGAGGTTTCTAGGCATTACGAGCTATCTAGGAGTCGCTACTCTCGAAGGCAAAAGAAAGGTTACAATTTCAGTACCTATCTTAGAGCATTCAGACTAAATGATCTAATTAAGGTACCTATGCACTCTCCCTTAACAGAACTCTTCATTCTGCCTCCAGTTGTATCCTCAAATGTCCCCTCCTCACACCCACGCTATTTGTTTGTCGTATTTTGTACAATCTATTATTTTATGTGACGCCCCACCTCTAAAAGTAAACGCTTCACGCAAGCTTTTTCAAAAATAAATCGTATTACTGGATTTTGTTAATACTTAGCGAGAAAATCTGATTCCTTTTAGGCATTTACAGGCAATACAAAAGGATTGTCAAGTAGACATTTATGTAAAAAAACTATTTTAAACTGAGATCAAAAACAAAAACGAAACTGCAAACGAGAGCTAAGTCCCTAAACTTACTGTGTAGCCTCGTATGTCCATACATTAAAGTGTACCCAAGTACCTACAGTAATCTTCATAATCAAAACTTTGATTAAAACTTAGATAGTATCCCGGGTCAGTGCCGACGCTTTTTTATAAGATTATCCTCTTCGAATTATACAGCTATATTATATTAATCGTCGTCTATTAAAAAATCACTGATACGTCGTTAAAACTGAATGACAATTAGATCATTTTAGAATTTTCATTAATAATTGATAATGATATTCGTTGATAATGATATTCCAAAAGAATTGTTATTTTACTGTTATCCATTTTCAATGTGATTTATTACGATGATTACATATACCAACAAATTACGAAAACCCAAACATTAATTATCTAGCTATTCTGTATTCTAGCATACTTTATATTAAACTAGTGGGCCCGGCAGACGTTGTCGTGCGGGATTACAGCGCCACCTACCGGGTCCAACTGTACGTTTAAAACTTCCCTGAACCTATTCAAATACACACAGAAATCGAGATTTATATATTATAGATAGATAGATACCATTTGCTTATTTATATTCACGCGTATTTTTTTAAATAAATATAAAAATATTCAAAGTTTTTACAAAGGAAATACCTTATTGGTTGTAGGGAAAAGGTTGAATTTAAACGACGTAAAGGTAATAAGCATAATATGTACTGTTATATACAACATTGAACAAGTATTCAATATCTAGGAATTCAAGATAACCTTACTAAAATGGAACAATAAAATATGGAAATAATAAAATAGAAAAATATAAATAAATAACATGAAAATTCATAACAATCATTGCAATAGTACATAAAGGCAAATAAAATAACGATGAAAGATTTCATTGGATTTCTTTTTTCAGTTTTTAGTCATAAAGAATCGCTCATTGTTACTGAGTGTAATGTTTCAATAAACTTTAGTGGTTTAATACACAATCACTATTTAACTTACTTGAATTTCTTTCGAAAACGCATTCCTAACCTATTTTTTATCAAATGACGTAAATAGGAATCAAACCCATTCAATTAAAGGATTGAGTCTTAATAAGCTGACGTAATATCTAAAGGAGCTCATCAACTCATCACCGCGAATAATAATCAAAAACACTCTTTAAGGAATGCGCTTAAAGTCCAGATTTGTACCGCACAGCTTCTTAGAAACTGAGACCACATTCTAAGCGTTTATTGTGTTCGACGAATCATTTGAATGAGATCTAAAGGAGGGTATAGGACATTCGATCATGCCAGTGAAACTTTAGAGTCTAGATTAGTGGAATATTCAAATGTAATCTAGTTTACTCTTTCACTCATTAGGGTTAATTAATGCGTTTTATATGCCTAATAGGGATCGCTATGCAACCAATCATTTCGCGTTAGATCGTGTTCTGTATATTTTTTCGATGTCAGGAGTGGCCAAATAAGGAGTGGCCAGTCATAAAATGAAATAACTGCATAAGTAACGCGAGCATTTAGATGTTTTGCTGTCATATATTTCGTTCGATTTAGATGCTCGATTAGGGTATGCTGGTTATGCGAACTAATTTGTATGCTCTCCAATTATCGTATTTAAGTAAGTTTTTCACGTTTAAACATTGATTTTAATATTTGAATTTAAGAACAATGTAATCACTTAAACGTTGTTGACTTATTTCGAAACACTACACATAGAAAAAAATATTGACCATTTCACTCACATCAAGCTAAAGGAAAGTGTCATTAAGTAATTATGCTATTTAGGCTATGCTATAAATTAAAAAAGTATGTACCTACCAACATTTACCTTTTTCATACATATATTTGTATTGACCGGGAATCAAACACTAGCCACTAGACAATACAATGAGCATTTAGTACTTTTAAGAGTGAATAGATAGATCTAGGCATTTATGTGATTTTAATAATAAGCAGTTGGTAGATTAAATTTCTCATAAATTCTATTCATATTTCTTTCGTTAATCTCATTTTCATTTCAATTGTACCTATTATCAATAAATAGCCCGTCAACATAATAGAAATCATTGAAAATTAACTGCCTGCTTGCCTAACCGAAATTGACAATGAGATTTCAGCAATGGTCATAATGTCACAACGTTGACAAATTTGTCCAAAAGCGCGGGATGGTGCAACGCTGCTAATTAGCAATTATGAGACAGATTTCCGGACTAATGGCGGGCCGGTCGATCTGCTGATTGACTTGTTCGTCGCGCCAATCAGTTAAAATGTCTTACTATCTTACTAGCATCGTCGTCTTACTATCTTACTTACGCTGAGCATCACGTCGTCAGTGGCGTCTGTGGACGCGGCGAATTCCGAGGTTCGATCCTGCCATGTACTAATATGTTTTTCGTTTGCCGAATCTCATATGTACATTTATCCGCACTGGGCCAGCGTGGTTGACTGAGGTCTACGCACCCTAACTTAGGGTAGGCTCGAGCCCCTCGGTGGGGAAGTATGAGCTATGATGATGATGATGAAACGTTTAATGTGCAGTCTGAAAAGACTGTTCATTAACAGATAAAAAATTATATATGAAAAATTACCAAAAAGCGCCTGTTTAAGTTGCAGTCACTTATATAAAGAGAAGTTTTTCAGTAGCGCGCCATTATCAATATCAATAGTTGGTTTTGCCAATCTATTCTGTAATCAGCCCCCCTAGAAAAGACGCATTTCGATACTCTATCGCAATCGCTAAAAGGAAAGTGTATGGGATTTGACATAAGCCCTCGCTTAGCTTTCGAGTACAGTTGTCGAATCTCATACATTGTTCATTCAGACATCCAGACATCCTTTCTAAGGGACCTATTTCTTGCGCTCGTTTATCCTATCACCTAAAACACGTCCTAAATATGCGGTAGATAAAAAAATTTACGATTCAAAAGAACTTCTTAATTAGCCATATTCGTAAAAAGACTATTTAGATTTTGATATATCAATAAGCCTCATTATAGTGGAATATAGTCAAAGCAAGGTCGCGAGCGTTCTGGAGTCGCACTTACCTCAGTTCCGCCCTCGTAGGTACGGTTTCCCACGATCGCCATTCTACTAATGGCGTCTACGCGTAATCACAGCGCTAAAGGCTCCTACACACTGCCACAGTCGTAAAACATTGTTATGGTGTGCTCATAATTAGAGGTAAGATAGCCAGTTCCTGAGTTGTTGAGGAGTCCAAGTGAAGGTCGCTTCCAACTTCGGCCTCATCATCACCTACCATCAAGTGAGATGAAGGCGAATTTTTCAATGAAATCGATGAGTTGGAATTTCATAAATCGAATATAAAATTCTAGAAGTTAGTAAGTAAGTAAATGTTTGATTATTTTTTAAATACAAAAGGTGACTGAATAGCTATATTAAGTTATGTTATTATATAAACTTTACGTAATAGTACAACTGATTCTAATTTCCGGATTTAACTCGCATATATTTCTTACACTTTCTCGGTCTTTAGCAATTTCAAATGCTTTCCAGCAATCATAATTAGAGAATATCTGAAGATGTTGGGTGTCAGAGAGTTCTATACTCGTGCAAATAAATTACAACATAAAAATAATTCGAATAAAATTCTAGTAATTTTGGTAGTTTTATTCTGGAATTCTTTTATGTTTATGCCACATTATGTCCTTACGAACTGTGTGAAGTCCCCCTAACACCAATGAGAAAGATAAGCGTATATCGCGTGTGTGATTTACTTTCCATCTCGCCCACAGTTGCGATTCTCGCGATTTATTATATTAATAATATTACGGACATTATTTTTGCCGAGACACTAATGTGAAGGCGTCTGGGAAGCACGCGAACTCCGCAAATGAACTAATTATACATGAATACTGGTATTATTTCTAATGTAAATTCTAGTCCACAGTCTAAGTCAAGTCTAGAGTAAAATCTAGATAAGACTTCTTCTTCTCATAGAATATACAGACAACACTTCGGCACTATGGACATTATAACTGACTAAGTTAGCTTATTCTTTAGATTCACATAGCTTAAACTGCAGTGTAGTCACTGTGGGTAACTTAGCTTAGGTATTGACTTTGCTTGAATTTTAGTGATGGCACTATGGCTATTATTACATCTGACTAACTTAGATCCTTTTTAAGAGTTCACTTGAACTAGAATATCGGCACTATGACTATTACTGCTGGCTTAACTTTTGCTTTAACTTCACTTGAACTAGAGTAATGGCATGCCAACTATCACATCTAACTTATAGTTTTTTTAGACTTTAATTGAACTAAAGTATCGGCATTATGTCTATTACAACTGACTAACTTAGCTTATTCTTGGGACTTCATTTGAATTAGAGTGTGGGCACTTTGGCTTTTACAACTAATTTAACTTATTCTTTTGACTGCATTTAAATTAGTGGTTGGTACTTTGACTACCTATTGCAATTCACTAACTTAGCTTGTTCTTTAAAATTCACTTGAACCATAGTATCGGCACTATGGCTATTATAACTGAGTCATGACTTTCTTGAAATAAAGAACTTAGTTAAGGATAGAAGTCTTATCCGTGTAGATACTTATTATACTTACTTGTCATCTTTCAAGTAATAATAATAATAATAAATTAATTTATTTTCAATCGCAATGACTTTTACACCAAGGCTCACAAAGCCTAGTTCATTAAGCCAGAGTGAGCGACGGAAACCATACTAGGCAAGATAAGTAACATAAGCAAGTAAAGTAACGGATTCAAAATATCTAAAATTATTTTCATCATTTATTATACAACTGGCGTTATATGCAAGTCTGCAACTTTAGTTACTTGCAATTTGCCGATACAATTTCACACGTCGTCAGTAGTGACAGACTCTAGTCCTATCTATGATATAAAAAAATATATAATGTATTTCTCGTAGCTGTTAAGAAAAACGCTAAATAAAGATGTTGACTGAGAATTCTTGAAACGTCTACGTGCTAACATAGTAGCCGGAGTGCAACTTGCGACTTCATTGGCTTCGTGATGCGCGTGCGCAGCCATCGGCGTACTATCTAACGCTAACGTTTTCATACAGCGGCGACAAACAAGCATACTCTCGATCTATATAAACTTACGACCAATCACTTGAGTACTCATATCATCCTTTCAACCAATACGAGGAGAGTCTAATGCGATTTTAAAGAGAGATGGTGGTAGTAAGGTGCCCAGCAGCCCACTGCTCCGATCTCTTCTTAGATAAGGAGGAATAGATAAGGTCCCACTATATCACGCTGGCTGGGTTAGTGTAGGGTTTTTTCTGGTTTTCAGTCACTTCACAGATGAGTAGTTGATACAAAGTCAAAGTAAATAAGTCACAAAAAAATGGATGTAGATAGTTAATTCGTGTTCGATCAAAATAAAATTAAATTTGTTCCAAAAAATAAATCCTAATCTAAACAAACTTTCAACCCTTATCTTCTCACCTCTTTCAAGTATTAATTAAGCAACAAAAAGAAGTCAATCGTGGTCCTAGATATGTCAAAATTTATCAAAATCATCAGTTCACATAGACATCATCAAATTGACAGACAGATAAAGTTACTTCCACGTATATATTTAGTTCTGTCTGTACATATTGTACATATACGTATTGAGGTCTGTAGAGAGTACAGCCCCTTTACGATGAACGTTTAAAACTACTAAAATCGCATTAAGAGTGAGATAGCACTATACGACAAAATATCTAGTCTCCATTTCAATATTGTTTTATTGCTTAAACCTTGCTCTAAACTCTAACGGCCTTATTAATAAAAATTTTACTCCTTGGATCATCCTCGGATTAGTTACTCCGTGTTTTGTCTTGTTTTGACATATGACAGCCGACATGTGCGGAAAAAAGACAAAACACGGAGTAACTAATCCAAGGATGATCCAAGGAGTAACATTTTTATTAATAAGGCCATAAGCCATCATGGTAGGGGTCCTGGTATTTAAGAATCATGATTAGCGTTATAGAGTAGTCCGCCTGCAGCGTGACACGACACGCGCGTGATCTCACGTTGTTCCGATAAAAATAAAACTTTGGAACGCAATATTCAAACCGAATATTCCATATTACTGGTTAAACCGATTTTTTTTCATATACTTACTTATATTTTGTCATAATTTTTAACTCAGTTTGATGTTGAAAATCCGAATTTACCAAATGGAGTTTCTGATTCGAATCGATTTATCAACTTTGTCACATAATAATTTAATATCATTTAATTGTATGCATTTAAAAAATAATAGTATAATGATATTTGTGTGTACTTTAAGTTTCTGGTACTTCTTGGCTGATTCTGGAGGCAAAGGAAAGTGATAACTCCAAATCATAACATTATCTTATTTCCTTCTATACACCCTAACACAAGATGTTTATATAAGTACAGCGTGTGTGCAGTTATCGTTCAAGTACCTATTACAAATTATCCAAAACCAAGTTATAGGTTTACTTCCGACTGTATCTGACCCTATGTAACTTCACGGTTTCTGGATCCACGTAAAGGACCACAGCATTAGGTCTCGACATCGTGACATCTTATTGATCGTGTGCACGCGGTCCCGATGTACGAGTTACGAGCAATGTCGCGGGAAGTAACTTGTTCTGACTCAGTTGTTTCTTGCGATCCAAATGTGCAAAAAATGTTTTACAAAAAAAATATTAATCAACTTTAATAAAATTATATGATACCAAAAATAGTGTTAAGTAGCCACTAAATACAATATCATACTTAACAAATCAATTGTATGATAAATGATTAATCTCTGTATTTAAGAATATTTAAAAAGTTGACGCTTAATATTATAGCTTATCGTTATTTGATAGCTGAACAATGAGTAATATCGTTAAAATCTTCCTTTAAACAAATCTTTAAATGATCTCTTACAATTTAGCGTCATACTAATTACGTATGACACTTGCATTAAGACAATACGAGTAGCATCCGAGGTTTTGTTATTAATTGTTTCCGTTTGAAATTAATGTAATATTTTAGTGATAATGAAAATTTCAACTACCAATCGGCATCAATTTCCAACCTCAATTTTATGAATGCCATAATGATACGCTATCTCACCTCAGACCTGCGCCGGCGCATCACCGCGAGCTATGGATGTTTTATAAATCATTAATTACTGACGTTCAGTTAACTATTATTAATTTTAATTAGCGGTAAACGAAGCTTATTATTGCGTGGCGCAAGTAACGAGAAGTTAACGGGTTAACGGGCTATTAGCGTCAATCTTACTATGTGATTCTGTTTGACCTTTCAATCACTTATATTTTTATTAAATTGATTGACAGTTAATATTTTCTATGCCTATGAAAAATCTCTGGTCTTTTCATAATAGCTATATTGGATTTTCTTAGTGTAACTATAGAAATCAATGTGTTGTAAAATTCAATAAAGTAATAACCATTATTACTCACTAAATTTGTATAGAATCATTATCATGTTATTTATTGTTTTTTCTTAAATTTAAGTTTTTTACAACAAATACATATAAAAACACAAATATGTTAAAAACTCGGACCTAGGGTTCCACTGGCAGCGGCAAGGGAGCACGGCCTTAGCTACCGGTGGTAAGGGCTACAGGGAGAAAAAACTAAGTATTTATTATATGATAGAATTAATATAATAAATATAACATAAAATCTATATGTTTACCTCGAGAATAATATTTTTTTTTATTAATTTTTATCATGTCAATTATTCAATAAATGCTCAATCCGTTAATATCCATTAAATAAAAATAAAAATAACATTTCTCTTCTAGGATTTTTTCTGTGATTTTATTTTATTAATTTCTTTGCACTACTTTATCTACTCGTAGATAGAAAAACTTCCAATTGAAATGTATTTATGTTATTTCTCGATTCCTTCTCGGCTGTGACTTAAGCCACACGCCGCCGCTTCAGAACACTCAGTTTCTATAATTCTGTTCGCATGACCCCTCAACTCACTGTCCGATCTCTAATTATGCTCTGGCAAAATTTGACGTTGCCCATTCTTGCCGGCACCACACCTACACCGGCAAACTGACCTCTATCCCCGACCCGTAAGCAACAGATTCGTTTAAACGTCACAGATTAAAAACGCCGTGTTGATATTTAATTTGTCAATGTTCCCGATGACAGGCTTGTTATTACGTAGCTCGTTCGTATTTGTCGAAAGTGTTGAGTGAAGGTCCTACATTGGTGAAGACTGCTCTCACTCGTGTTTATTTTATTGGTCTCAAGGACTGGCTCGGTGGAGGGCGATTCTAAAGCGATTGACGTCCCACGACGAAGGCGAGCCGCGTCGCGAAAAAAATTGTACTGTCATTTGTTTTTTATGAGACAAATTTTCGCATTGTCGCGTCGTGACACGTATGATCAAGCAATACTTCACATCGCGAACTTTTAAGTATGATAATGGCACCATCACCTATATTGTTTTTATCACGACAACGCGACACGAATATTTACAACTAGCTTCTGCCCGCGACTTCGTCTGCGTGGACTTCAACTTTGAACAATTTTAAATTTTCCCTCGGGAACTACTTAAGGAATCGAAATAAAAGGTAACCTATGTTCCTTTCCATGTCAAAAGCTACATGCATGCCAAATTTCATCCAAATTGATTAAATGTAAAAGCGTAATATGACTTAGATATATATGTTAAAGTCATAGTGATTAAATAGCTATTATACATAATAGCTGGCTATTCAATGTCGAGCGCGCGAGAATTGCCGTCTCAAATAAACCGGATGTGAATTGTCAAAAAGCGTGCATTCCGTTGTTACGGCGTCTTCTTAGTTGTGAAAATACACTTGTTCGACTTATACGAATTGGCTGTCGATATTTGAGTCGAGTGTGGTAGAGACTGATGTTGTGAGTGAAAATACAGGTGACAAAACATGTGGCGCCACCGTGGTACTAACAATGCTTGGACATTTAGTCAGAAATAAACGTAAGTAAGTATATTTGCAGTTAGGCTGCATCAAAGTTGGTGGTTTACGATTTTCACAGATTTGTTTTATGCTAAGTACATTCTTTAGCTGTAATTATCAGAATTCCATATAGTAATAATATTTTTAATATTTTAATCATTTTTATCGTATTTCTATTTTAAGTTCACAAAAAAATTTAGATGTATTTTCAAATAAAATTATATAGGAAATACTGTTTTCTTGGTTTTAGCATCCTGGTGATTTGATTAGCTTCCACCTGCCTACTTCCGTTAACATTTTTTAAAAACTTCATTATTCAATTATTTTAAGGTATCATGCTAAGAACACGTGTTTTTAGTGTTAACCTGTTTTTTAATTCAACGTTTTGCACAGCCCTAAACAGTTACTTCACAATTATTACTAAAACTGTTGAAATTCCAACCAGACACCACATCAATACTCCAACTTTAATAGAGCGTAAAGCATAGACGGAGTCTGAAGTATTCAGCAGACGTGAACCATAGACTCCGTCTATTCAGTAGGAGGTTAAAGCCGAGTCCCGAGCCTAACCGTTACCCACTACTATTTAACTTTTGTTGCGCATCACACAGCTACTTTTCACTAACAATCATTCAAATGGCCGGCTCCGTGAGGTCTGCAATGCGATGGGACCATTTACATGCAACGATTTCCTTACTTGCATTGTTTCATTTTTTTATACCTCAAAGCTGGTAAGCAAACTGCCCACCTAATGGTGAGTGGCTATACATATATAGCTAACTCTTCAAGGTGTTATTAAGGGGCGATCCAACAATAATGTCACACAAATTTCATGGTTTTCACTATTCCCATCCCCCGTCCCTATCACAATTGGTCCATTGGTGAGACTCCCCCCCCCCTAGTGTCATCATCATATACGTCCCCACCGAGCGGCTCGAGCCTACCCTAAGTTAGGTTGCTTAGGCCTTAGTCAACCACCCTGGCCCAGTGCGGATTGGTCGACTTCACATACACCTTTGAATTTCTTCGCAGATGTATGCAGGTTGTCTCACAATGTTTTCCTTCACCCTAGTGTGAGGTCACATATTTTCAAAGATTACAGTTTTGCGTGAATACTTAAAATTTTGCGACTTAGTTTATATATTAGATTTTGAAATGTGATATCACAAAGCTTAGGTTCCCTAGGGATGCTCCCACCCCTCTTGCGCTAATGTTACTCCCAAAGTAGCTTGAGGATACTGTGCAAGACCGATCTAAGAGCAATTAACATACCGCAATCCTAACGTTCTAACGCACAATATATCAACGTCTCGTCATATTTGTATGTATTTTATATTACGAAGAGGACATTTTCCGCGGCAAACCTATGAATTCGTGACGTTCTTGCCTAACCTCAGCGAGCATTGAAACAGAATGATGGAAAGGTTATTCGAGTCAAGTAAGATTTATTTTTATGTTTGCTCATAATTATACGAACATGGTCGGCAAGATAACGTCCCATTGTATATTTTTGATGAATGTATATTAGTATTGATTAACATTTTTATCGAACGACAACGTAGCGAATTAACACACATCTCAATTTAAATGTCTTATTTATTCATCATATTCAATCTATCAACCCAGTTTAATTTAATTTGATAAATAATAGATTTGATTGGAATGTTCATATCAATACGTAAATATCATTGTCTAATTATGTTTTTAGATTAAAATGTTGAAAATAAAATAAAAGTATAAAGTTGGTGGTCTGATCAATTAAATTTAGCATATTTCTACGAATTAATTTTAATTATCCTTAACTATAGGTAAACTAATTTTAATTGACTTATGGCTTTTCAATGATGTATACAAGTTGTATTAATGTTATATTGGCCGTAGTTATAGTTTTATTACAATATAATAATAGAACGTCACACATTAATCTTATCATCAAAAGGAAAAAATACACAAAACTGTATTCTATTGTTTTCAAAACATAAGACTATTTTCTCATATTTTCGGTCGTAGAATAATTAATAACCTCAAGAAATACATAACTATTTTGTGTCTACTACATAAAATCGTTTCGAAATCGTATCGTATCCAAAATCGTAGACTGTAAGCTAATAAATAACCTCAAAATATACATTACCATTTTGTGTCTACGACAACAAATCGTTTCGAAATCGGATCGCAACCAAAATCGTAGGCTGTAAGCGTCACCCCACGTAATAAGTAGCAATAACTCGAGTGACATTTACTATTGAAATTCAATTTTATCGCCGCACCGCGTCGAGCCTCCATGATTGATTTTCACAAATAACACTTGACGCATTGTGCTGTCAATCCAGGAACATTACTGCGCCCGCTCGCAGTGAATCGATGATTTCTATTTATTGTTCATTAACTTATAAACCGCGCAGCAGAGCAATGGGAAGATATTAAAATTCCTCATTATCATTCATTAATATCACACTTTCACCTTATGCCATATTGATAATTCTATTCGTTGGAAATAATTAAACTTTGGTCTATAAATCAACTAGACTTATAGACCAAAGTTTATAATAATATATTTATTTATTTTTCTGTTTCACAATATAGATTTTCACTAAAAAACTGGTCAAGTGTGAGTTGGACTCGCGCACGAAAGGTACGGTACCAACTTATCTAAGTATATAAGTTCCCAACTACGTACATTTTTATGATTGTTTATCTAACATGTGCTATAAGACCTTGCTTCTTGCCAAATTTCATGATTCTTGGTTAACGGAAAGTTTTGATTCCCTTGTGAAATCGCAAAATATGTGACATACACGGTCATAATTATCTTCTGATCGCGTTAACTTATAGCTGAGACAGCTACGGTCTCTTTCAGCAAATGCACTCTCTGTACCCTGTATATTCCGATGCGACCAGCGAGATTAGGCACAGGAACTTATAACATCCCTTAAGGAACTCGGGACACTTATCATTTTTTTATTCATTAGGGTCTTGGGGCTCTATTTTGAATCATTCGTCTAGCGTCGAGCGTCGTCTTCGCTCGATTTAACTTATTATTATTACCTTATTTCATTGCACTTTTGATGAAAATCAAAACTATATTAATATTCGTAGTAATATTATATTTGGATTTTCGTCAAAAACAAAACGAAAATCAGCAGAAATCGAACATCGAGAGCTCGATGCCAGACGAATGATTCAAAAATTAGTCCCCTGAACGCAAAGAACATTGTCTAACTTTAACAATCGCACAACAATGTGACATCGAGCTCATCAAGAAGAAGAATGTGGTTAAAAATCTAGAATCCTCTTAATTCACATATTCGGAAACAGATGAGCTACGATAAAAACCACAACAGACAGCGTCGCGTTCCAACTTCCAATAGCAGCGAAAAGAAATTGCGCGCTTGCATTGAACCGATTGCGCGGCAACAATGGCGCGGTGACGTCACCGGCGCACGCGCCGCTGAATTGGCGCACTTAATTACACGTCACTCGGGCAAGATCAAGGTTCGGTGAGCGCAATGCAGAAGAGATAGCGGGACAAATGTTAACTGAGTTGTATGTCTGCATTGACAGCCAGCGACCAGCGAAACAGACGTAAATTGAGTTACATACAAATTTTACGATCACATCTCGTATTATTACACTTAATTAAGACATCCATTATCATATATTTATTACATGATACTATCATACAGACTCTGTAATATTAAACTCCTGACAGGTTCTTGAAAGGTCAGATTCAAAAGATTGGGCTCGTATAAAATTGCAAAAGATAATTATCCGCTTAATCGATTTTGATGCCCTCAAAAATCGCTTCAGCCCGTACCTTGAGTCACGCCAGTGTATCGCTTACGCCCGCCCGTGGGAAGTGGGGCGTGCATTTTTCACTTTTAACCGTGGTCGTTTCACACTAGAGTAACCGCATAAACGAATGGGCCTGATCAGTTACGCTTACAAGCCACTCGGAACCACAACATGCGATTAGAGCTTAAGGCGAGTGTATCACTCAACCTGCCAAGTGTGTTATCATAAATTATTTTAGTAGCATTGCTGTGTTCCGATAAAAGTAAGATAGTCTATTCCTCTATAGCTGAAGAATCCAGTAAAGCTCGATTCCGTGTTTGGCGTTATTCATTTGCCGTTAAATAAGATCATGAGATCTTCTTCGTCTCGAAAAAAAGAAGAGTAGACATTAATCCGCAAATACCAAAAACTTTCTCTAAAATCAATTTAATCCTATCATCATCATAATTTTAATCACAGTAAGGCCACTGCTAGGCATAAGCTTTCTCCTAAAACTGAGAGGAGGATGGATTCATCCTTCTATCATATCTATCGTAGGATATTGTTTTCTGTGACTAATCACAAGCATCTAAATACTACGGTTACCTCTTAAAATCATGTACCTAAGCAAAAAAGAAAATCTTTTTTTGAAATAATTTGACTTGCTTTTAAAAAAAAAATTAAGATCACGTCATAGACTCTCATGAGTATGGATATTATAAACAGAGTGATTACTTGAGTGTATCACAAGACGATTCTTATTTTTGTACGCTCAAACTGTATGTAAGCATAGTTGTTTTCAAATAATCGATATTGCGTGTCGTGTTCAACTTTGTAAATGGCTTAGAAGAGGTGACAAAATGTTGACCTTCCGAGCCTGTTCTTCTCGCGAAGGCTCTCCCAATTTTCGAGCGGGCATAGAGTCTACTTTTTCTTCTTTGCAGACATTTTAGAATTTATACATAAAGTAATTTTAATGTTGTTTTTGACATCATTAAGTGGTAGTTAAGACTATGTTGAATTAAGATTATCGAATTAAATTTTAAAAACAAGCTATCTATTTACGAAACCTTACTAACGTATCAAACTGTAATCACGGCAAATGCTAATGCATGGGAATCGGTATTAGCATCATTACTAAATCGTTCAATTATGTTTGAATTTGCACTTATATCTGCGGTTATAAATACGAGCATCAGTGAACGGCGCGGGGGTCACGCGATCAGGCTGCGACTTATCACGTAACGTGACGTGATCTAATTATTTGTGAATATCATAATGCATTTAATGCTACAGCATTTCGCAAGAGTAACATCAGTCGGTTGAATAAGATTCGGGCGTATAAATTATCCAAATCCATTCATTCACCAGCGGTTATACGGTGGTGAGACGTTCGGGATGGAGACAGGTCCATCAGTATTAACAAGCTGCGACTTCACCCACGGAGGTGTCACCAGGTTCAGCTTATGAATTATCCATAGAACTGTCGAAAAGTTCCTTGGTGCATTTTCGACAATAGTGAACTAAATTATCCATAGAACTGTTGAAAAGTTCTCTGGTGCATGTTCGACAATAGTAATCAAATTTATCCATAGAACTGTTGAAAAGTTCTCTTGTGCATTTTCGACACTAAGTGAACTAAATTATCCATACAACTGTTGAAAAGTTCTCTGGTGCATTTTCGACAATAGTGAACAAATTTATCGACAGAACTATTGAAAAGTTCTCTGGTGCATTTTCGACAATAGTGAACTAAATTATCCATAGAACCTTATAAAAAGTTCTCTGGTTCATTTTCGACAATAGTGAACTAAGAATAAGGTAGTTACAGAAATCGAATCTCTAATATAATACATCACAGAGGACCGGGAACTCGACAAAACTAATGTGTTGTGTAGTAATTGTTGTTAAAGTTAAGCAACTTTGACCACGACCAGCGGCCGTACCGCCTAACTCAAAACGGTCACTCGCTATCGTTACCGTGACATTAGAACAATAGTTTTAATGTCACAGCTGACATTTGAGCTATTGTTCTAATGTCACGAAAGCGATAGCGAGTGATCGCTATGAGTTAGGCGGTAGGCCCCAGGTCTGACCAAATGATGGGTGACTAAATGTAAAACATCTGACGACACTGGGTCCCGTGCCTATTTTCGATCATGTTGTTTAGCCGCCCCGTCGAATTACGAGGACGGAACACTTGATTCCGCAGAAAATCATGCGCTATTTACCTATCTCGCAGACATCTAGTCTCTATTGAAATTGGCCAAAGTGGCCGAAAACGACAATTATTATTATTAGATATTATCGAAGAAACACAGGTTGCCTGGTTGAGATTGCCGCTTAAGCATTTAGGATGCTTTTTCTTTATATGACCCCGTTAAGCTTGTGTAAATTTTATTTTATTAGCAATTGAGATGTTCATTAGGTCAAGAAACGCTTGTGTTGGCTGTATAGGGCTGTGAATCAGAACACGCAACCAGGAACAAAACAGAACCTGTAACCAGGAATTATGTATGACAAATAAATGATCCACCTAAGGAAATACGTGGAAATAAATTAATTATTAACGTTTAAACCCATTTAGCATTACGTCACAGCGAATACACCAAAACATTGCCCATCTAAAAAGGTTGCTATTCAAAACCGCTTCATAACAATATACAATCGAAATCTATTGAAATATGACAAATATATTTATTATAGTAAAACACAAAATAATTTTTTTATAGTTATGTCAAATTTAATTGTGATTTCTCAACTAGTATTCAAAATACTAACCCTAAAACATCTCTCGTTCGCGTAGTTACAAAATGGCCAATTACCAGCCTCGGTTAAGACGATGCTACACTAATTATTACGGCAAACAATACAGAACCAACAACCTCATTACAAAACGCGTACAGCAGCCCATGCAGACAAACAGACTCAATCATGGATGTAGTTATTAGTAAAACCAACATTGTTTCTTATCCGCTAAATGTTAAGGCATTTAACGGGCTTATTAAAATTAGGAGTGCTGTTGAGGCTGACGTTGTAGCTAATAAAGATTATATTTTACCTTGAAGTGCTGATAAAGCTTTCAAACGTTTTTTTAAATATCTTTATTGAATTTACTTTAGTGGCGTTCAGTATGCTGCTGCAATATTGGACTGCGAAGAAAATAGTTTGGTAACAAAGTTTATTTTAAAGTGGAAAAACGACGCACTGTCATTTGCTACTAAAATAAAAAGATAAAAAAATTATTAACGCAAACTCAATTAAGGTGTCGTGCAAGGATATCGATTAGGTCCCGTGTACCCAATCCAAAAAAAATACAATCAACGGTAATTCGCTCGTGTTTACGTCACGCCATTGTAATCCCGAGATTGGGTATGAAGAATAAGCTTCGAAAAAATTAATTCGCATAGATTGCACATCAGCGCCGACCCAATAAAACCTAACAACGCCACTTTGCTAGTCATCAACTTTTTATGCCTACCTTGATGGCATCAAATGACCTTATTTAACTAAAGCGTTCGGTAGCTCATCCGAAAATTGTTCAAAATTAATGTCTTACCCTTGAGCCAACCTTTGTATTCTTCAGCCAATCTAAATCGAAACTTAAACTGTTGATGACAGGGTTCAAGCTTCGTTAAACTTGGATTTTTTGTTCCAAAAATGTAGTCATTCAGACGCTGAGAGTGTGTTGACTTATTCGGTAACAGTAAATGAGATCTAATGAGGTAAGCGGGAGGCATGATTGGTTATCATTAGTGACTGCAGCCAACTGATTGGTGTTAAAATCGTATCGTGTTGGGTAACAGCACACACTGACCCACAAGCCCGCACTTCAGAACACATTCAATCTATTTGTACTTTCTAAGGATTCAAAACTAGTTACTGAATAGATTTAAAATTCTGTATTATTGGAAATCCGAGGTCTTTCATGCAATAAACTGATTGATCCAATCAGGATCACTTGCATGCGGGACCACCTTGAAACGGGGCAATCTGCATTTGTGACCTGTCAACGGGACAATTTGCATATGTGACCTATAAACGGGACTATTTAAAAAAAAATTACTACTTGCAAAATGAATATAATATATTGTTATTGTAATATTATGTCCATCTTGAACATCCGTTACTATTGATGATTAAGACCACCCAGTAACTTGGAGATACGGAGTTCCATTTCCTGTTAGGTTCGGTTGGTGTAGTTAAGCTTCTGAGCCTGACAGCTACCACCGTCTTACCTATCTTATCTTATCTTAGGGGATGGCGTAGCCAAAGCAGTGAAGCAGTGAGCCTTCGCACTTCGATTCACTATGGATCTTTTGTGCTTCCCCTGGTTATTAGTCCACCATGATCATGAGCTTGATGATATCCTTTGGCGGCATAGCCCTATAGTCTTCCGGATTCGGGTAACCAATTCCCATCAGCTTTAACCTCCTGCAGGCTAGAGCATCGCAGTGACACAGTCTGGCACCGGCACCGCCATCTTACCTAAGTTTCTTGTTATTAAAACACCTCCACTTGAATCTTTATTATATTTAAGTTATTGCGACCGGTTGCGATACATCATCGTCAGGCAATGCAACCGGTCGCAATAACTTAAATATAATAAAGTGGAACTAGTGAAATTAGCGTTTTAATAACAAGATACCAAGGAGTTCAATCAAGAAATTACAACACAAAGCTTTAACTATTACCTAAGTTTGCCGACAAATAGAGGTAATTGCCAGAAAGTGCCTGAATTGTTGCGGATGAAGAATGCAGATGAAGCTCACTTCCAATTTTGGCCTTATCGTCACTTACCTTCGATCATTAAATTCAGTATTGTGCATTAAAAGTATTAAGTTTACTCCTCAGCAAATTCTTCAATATTTTAATTAAATACAGTGTTATACACACTACGCTGTACAAACAGATTGTTTTTTATATTAACTTTTAATACTAATACTATTAATAAACACGCCAAACAAACAAATTGTTTTTATTATTAACTTTTAATATTAATAGTGGGTCGCTGACGATATAACACTAATTTAAGTGCCTATAAAAGTAGGAAACATTTTATTGCTCTGTCTATTAATTATCGTTGCATAATTTTTACAAGCCATTCAATATATTTGTAATTCAATGAACTTTTAGAATCTTCGTCTTTTTTTTTCATTCTTAAATGTTTGATTCGAGTCAGTAATATACACTTTTTTAACAAAGAATTAAAAACAATAATCACACAGCATTACAACACACGTGTGTGCGGGAGTCGTAACAGCTCATGTACGTCCCCACCGAGGGGCTCGAGCCTATACTAAGTTAGGGTGATTAGGCCTTAGTCAAGCACGCTGGCCTAGCGCGGATTAGTCGACTTCACATACACCATTGAATTTTTTGCAGATGTATGCAGGTTGCAACACGATGTTTTCCTTTACCGTAGGAGCGTCAGGCAAATGTACATATGAAATTCGAAACGAAAGACACATTGGTACATGGCGGTCTCGAACCCGGACCTCCCGATTAGAAGGCAAGTGCCGAGTCCACAGCGCTACCGACGCTCAATGAACAATCAAAAACAATGTTCAATCAAAATTCCACAAGCTGTTTCATGAGAATCCCTTTTGAAACGTGATTATGGCGACGAGTAATCTTCTTATCATCCTTCATTATTTTGTATATTTATGAAATAGTTACAGTGTTTAATTTATATTTGTAGGTTAGATTAGGAGGATTCAATTTACTTTTCGCCAAAACTAGACTGACTGTGCAAATGATATCACTCAATACACACATGCTTTATTATTCAATTAAGTATTATATTAACGTAATTTAACGAGGAACATCAGGTTATTCTTTGAAAGTTGATTTTACCAATCGATTGTTACTTATTAAAAAATCAATTCCACCAATCGATTAAGCATATCAGGCCGGGCAAGAAGAAAATATAGCCGTGAATTATGTGACCGATAGTCGAATAACTATCGCGTGTCGCAACTATGTGCTCGATGCAACGCAGCCTCGATGGGAATACTTAATTGCTTACAAAAGATTTTGTATATTTATAAATGTCACGGTTATCGAACACGCATTTCGCGATAGAAAATATCGCAGTTATTTTGTCGAAATTGAACCTTTTCTCATTTCGCCGTGTGATTTCGCGTCAAGCTTAAACAGACGGGTCGTATTTGTGACGAAAGCTTATTATTTGATTAACCTTATCGTGTTTCGTTACCTTGTTGTGCAGTAAGACATGGCCGAACTATTTTGCGTGTTTCCACCTCTGTATTGATGACCTACCTATGACGCACAATTAAAAAAATATTATTACCTATATAAGATCTAAATCTAAAGCTTAGCTTCACTATTTACATAAAATAATGATGATCCATTAACTCGACATACCAGAAAAAAAATACTTGTTTTTTTTTTATTGCAACTAAGTTAGCTAACAAGCAAACTGCTCACCTGATGGATGGGGGGTTGCAAATCTGCAACCTCCACAAGAACCACAGTGTACGTTGCCAACTTGTGACATCAGATGTAAAGTCACGGTGCCCAGTAATTTCACTGTCTTTTCTTACCCTTCAAACCGGAACACAGCAATGCAAGCACTGCTGCTTTGCAGCAGGAATAGGTAAGACGGAGGTACCCAAACAGACAGACACAAAGTCTCCCTCCGGTGATTTCCTCTAAAAACCTAATTTCACACCAATCACAATCATTTCTATGTCCCATGGCCTCCACACAAACAACACAAACTGGGATCTGGTTTCAATTACATGCTTACCAACCAGACCATCACAATTTTATGTAAGCACGAAGTGTTATCTCTAATCACCCAGAACGAAAACACTTCAAGGCTGTTTCAGATTTCAATATCGCAGAATGAGGTCAGTATTCAATAGTTAATGGGACAGCCGAAACAAAAGCCATAAACGTTATCTGATCCTCTGGTGTGATGCAGGCTCGGTTTTCACAGCAAAGGTTATTGTTCCGAGATCGGCACGAGATACGCGCTTTAATTCGCGGGCTCGCCGTGTATGTAAATATGTGTTTTATTATATAATTATTGTAATCCAATATCGGTTTTAAAGGTTAATTTCTAACACGCTTCTCGATCTATAGATTGCGCGCGAGTCGAACAGAGGAGTGCATGGAGTGGCTTACTGTGAAAATGAGTTACACCAAATATAAAGCTTTCAGAGAGCAGGCCAGTTTTGTGGTATTTTTATTACATGGGTACATAACAAGCCTACTGACAGTAACAGTGACACTGACAAACAAAACACCGACAGTGTTAACTGACTCGGTACAGTTGACAGGGCTTGTAAACCCGCCTGGCTAGCTATCACCGTCCTACCTAAGCTTGTCGCCATAATAACAATGAGTATCGCATTGTTATGTTCCAGCAGTTAGAGGTTAACTCATTCCTCAGTTTTTCTGGAGTCCAAATGAATATCGCGTCTATTTGGGCCTCTACGTTGATGAAGGCCATGAGCCAAAAAGTGTACCAAAAATAAGGTTCGATGAGCTCACGCAGGAACACAATATACCGTCATTAGACTATTCTTAAGATGAACAAACACTGCCTTTTAAAAAAGGATTTCAATCAAATACTAACCTACTCTACATAGATAGTCTAGAACAGAACGTTTTTTAGAGAACAAAGTGTTAACATCATTCCATGGTCTCAAAGACCACACTAGTTACGGAAACAAGTGGGTGTTAACAGCTTCGGAACGCTTTGTGAAGCGCATCACTCAATGTTCTCAGGGCTGTTAGGGTTAGGTTTTTATATCTCAAAAACTGTTCCCTACTCGAATTGACAAATAAAATATAACCACGACAAACGTTGATACTCAGGAGCAGCTACTTTTCAATATTTGTGTTCTTACATTATTTACTTTGAGAAGGTAGCAATATTATTTTAATAAATAGTTCTTAGCAAAATATAAAATAGTCAAGTCCATTAATACAAAAGCAATGAAAGTAAGTACAAATGGTCTATCTATAACATTATAGATGCTCTAAATTATCTCTTTGTCTGTTACTCTTTCACACCCAAATCGGTGAAACAATTTTAATTTAATTTGGTATAGAGATACCTTAAGCCCAGAAGGGACATGGGACTTTATAATACGAAGTTTTATGCGTGCCCTAGGGAGTCGGTTTTATAACTGGCGACGTGACAGAATTCTACGCAAGTGAAATGAGGAAACTGAGTTATGACAGACAGACAAGATACAACACACTTAACAAGTACGAAAAATGTATAAAGGGTAAATATGTAAACCGATTATAATAGTGCAGATTTTTAAGGCGACTAGTAAGGGTTATTATAGTTTGTCTAAGTGCCACTGTCAACCCTACGCGTGCGCAGTGCAGCCGCGCTAATACCTCCTATAAAACTGGCACTTGGACGTGCTAATTTAGAAACGCGTTGACTTTCGCTCCTGCGTTTGCACGATCATTATCAGTTTCCGGAACGTGCTGACAATGGCCGAAAACTGACCCCTTACGATGATCGCTCAAACAGTATTAAAGCCGTGTGAGAGCGAGATGGCGCAATACGCGAATATAGCGGTGTCCCTCGTCTCGGTTTTGTTTCACCCTGCTCTAAGCGATCGTAGTGGGCTTGTACCGGGATGATGGGACTACACTTTTTATATAACTTAATGTTAGGCGGTTATCACAAATATCAAGTTGTTGCCGTAACCTATGGACGTTAATTATCACACTTTGCATAATTTTAGCGTAGTGTCATTTGAATGTCTCTAACTCATAGTCGCATAATGAAGTGATCGAAGTTTCTTTCAAGCATCTTATTCTGTATCTCCACATTGATATTGACATCTGTTTCAAGCAATGAAAAATGATCTTCGCCTTTAGATATATGCGATGCGTCCTCGCCTAGACATAAGATTCCTCTTCTCGATGTGTCCCGGAGAATCAGGTAATCCCAGTTCCTAGATTCCTTATAAACAAGATGGACGTCGAAGTTGGTTTGGTTGGTGGGGGTATTTAGCTTGCGGAGGATCCCGCCTCTTCTTTCCTTCCTTCCTTCCTTTCTTCCTCTTAGAAGCTTAAGATTTTGTCGTAGGTTTGTCAGTGCATATAAAGCCATCACTAATAACTTAAGCCCATTTAAGTCCCATCGTCCGGCACAGGTTTCCAAAAACTAGAAAAAATTGGTGTAAGATTTCCCACGAATTTTCTATGTTTTCGCAAAGAAATAATTGCGTTAAATTTCATTAGACGCCCCGGTCGGTTGGAAAAAAGGGTTTGTATTTTAGATCATAAGTTACATTCTTCTTCTGTTTTAAATTCGTCGCCGCACGAACAAAGGGATATGATTGATAAGAGCGGAAAACTATCAAAATTTAGTCACATCAAACCTTTACGCGAGCCTACGGAGCAGCAATAAACAATATTAAGCTCAATAAACAAAAGGGTAGAGTTGTAAATCGCCGGACACCCACGGGCAGGGTCTAACAGCTTAAGTGCTACGTTAACACGGCGATACAATGCGCCCGCGCAGACGGGGTTCGTCCCACAAAAGACGTTTCAGAGTTATGGCTGCGTTAATAGAGCAAGCGAGAGGAATGTGGGATTGGGAACATCGCCAGACGTGAACATTGGAATTTCATTTTAGCCTTTAATTAGTGGTGCAACACTAAAATTATTTTAGTTGGTACCCGTGGTGTTGATCGTTAGTTTAGCTGGTGAGCTATTATAAACATCAATGTCACTTTTCTTTCATATTACATTCAACAACTGTAACTACGTTCCGGTTCCGGAGATGCATTTTTGAAACAATAGACTTCAAATTCGCATTTGACATCGTTAAATTTGAATACCAATCTTCAAATTCATTACTTTTGAATATTCATTCCGTGAATTCTGCAACGAGTTTTCTTATCGACTCGTTTTTAATTTCTAGTAGAGTAGAGAACTTTTTTTTTCATTTGACTTGTATTTGCATACATCATAATAATGGTTGGGGTGTGTGTACAAACAAGGATTAAATAGTTAGTTAATTAGATTCTTGGTTGAAGATTTTTATGTTTTTTTTGACGTCAATAAGTATCTGTAAAGGTCTATATTGTATAAAGATTTTTGAGTTTGAGTTAAGTAGTAAAATATACGCAACATAAATACGTTTATTAACTGTACGCAATAATTCATTCATTTACTATTTACAACGTAAATAGTAAATGAATGAAATATTTACAACGTAAATAATTAATGAATTATTGCATACAGGTTTTATATTTTCTGCTTGAAATGGTCGGATTTGTTTTTAATGACTACGCAGAATTCGAGTGATTCAAAAATCTTTAAAATTGGGAGCAGTAGAAAATAATTTCGTACTTAATTTGTATTCGTGTTCGAATTCAAGATTCACTTCTAATGATTGAAAAATACGTCTCCTGTTCGTGTACGTCAAGTATTCTATGCTGTGACGTATCGCGTCGCTACGCGGCAGATAATCATCTCGCAAATAGCGAGCGAAAGTTTCAGTTTCCAAATTAGCACTCGAGACGATTGTGGACGACATTCGGTTAACGAAATAAGTCAATATTTTTTCGAAGTACTAAGTGCTGTGACTGGTTATGGCAAGCCGGGTCGAGTTTTGTGTGGGATTATGTATTTATTTTAAGACTTCTCAAGCTGTACGATCTAATCGAATAAATTTCGATGTTAAATGCTCGTCCATGGAATTTATTAGATGATGTATCGAACCTTGTCACAATGAAATCTAAAGCTGTGTCTCAAAATGTTTATACTGTTTTTTTATTGCTTACATTTTACAAGTAAGAAGATTTATATTGTAGGAATGCCAATTATAGCTTGCAATATAATTAATCATGTACGAGTATGTAGGAAAAAAAACTACATCGTAGATGGTGATTTAAAAGAAGATATAAACATTAGACTCTCCAAGTTTCGTGCCTGTGTTGAGTCAACTCTTTTGCTCCCCTATACATACTTTTATTTGCAGACATATTGATTATGTTTGGAATGTATGCACATACAAAATTAAATACGACTGTTTTCTTCTAATTAAAACTGATTTGTTTTTGATGATTTTTGAGTTTAATGTAAATACTGTCATAATACGAGGGTAAAACACGCGGCGAAACTACTAGGTATTGTGGTGTCTTGACATCTTATGTCACAAGTTAGCAACGTATTGACCTCCTTTTAGGGGTTGTAGATTTACACATCTTACAGGAGCTACATGAACTATATGCGACTGTAGTCACTTACCATCACGTGGGCAGTCCGCTTGTTTGCCAACTTATTTGTTAAAAAAAAATACTCTACTGGTAAAAGTCAATAAGTACTGACGATATTTTGACGTAAATGAATTATATTTCAGCTGTATTACTCAATTGCTAACGTCAATTCATAGCATCTATTAACGAGCGGTGGACTGTAT
This sequence comes from Schoenobius gigantellus, assembly GCA_963935595.1. Taxonomy (NCBI): domain Eukaryota; kingdom Metazoa; phylum Arthropoda; class Insecta; order Lepidoptera; family Crambidae; genus Schoenobius; species Schoenobius gigantellus. Next base: position 2,382,155 of record OZ012555.1, on the reverse strand, counting down.
AGATGTGGAATACGTGAAATGATGAAGACACTGGTTAAATAGCGATAACAATTTAATGATTTCGTACAATATAATTTAGACCAACTCGACTTGACAACTAAGTGAACAGCAATGACAAAATCTGAAGTATCAAAAAATAGAATTATAAAATACAAATAAACGTCATATCAAAAATATAATACAACGTACCAGCCAGTCGCCAACATACCGGACCTCCGGTGGAAACACTAAAGGCTGGTGGTGACTGGCTGGGGTTCTGGTTCGAGCAAAATCAATTTACGAACCGGCCGACGTAGAGTACCCCCTCTAGTTCGGACGTCCACTACGCGGACCGCTCCGTCGCGACCAGGGTAAGTTTTTACGACCCTTCCTAGTGGCCATAGGCCACGAGGAAGGGTAGGATCAGCTATTAGCACCACGTCCCCCTCATTCAATGTGGTTTCTTCGCGGGAAGGTCCTCTTGAGCGAAGCATTGGAAGGTACTCTGCTAGCCATCGTGCCCAAAAATGGTCAGCCAGTCGCAGAACCCTTCGCCAGTCGCAGCGCCGCACTAAGTCTGCGTCCGACAAAGAGGACGTCCAAGGTGCTATCGAAGATGAACCCAAGACGAAATGAAACGGTGTCAGTGCTTCCGGGGAATCGGGTGATGCTGGTACGTACGTTATAGGTCTTGAGTTTACGATTGCCTCTGCCTCATGTAACAGAGATGTGAGCACGTCCTCCTTAAGGGACTTTTCGTTGAGGCAGGACTTCAGTGCGCTTTTGACGGTACGCACGAGTCTTTCCCACGCTCCACCCATGAACGGAGACGCTGGTGGGATAAAGCGCCATTCAATTCTGTGGTTTGTAGCGTATTCTTGAACGGTTTCGCCGTGCAACGAGCGTAGCTCGCGAGAAGCGCCGATGAAATTAGTACCATTATCAGAAAATATGGTGGATGGTGCACCTCGGCGAGCGATGAAGCGGCGTAGGCTCATAATGGCCGCATCGGTGGTTAGGGAGTTGACTACCTCTAGGTGCACTGCTCTCGTAACTAGACATGTGTAAAGTGCAACATATCTTTTTTCATGGCTTCTATGAACCTTGACCAGGACGGGGCCGAAGTAATCCAAGCCTACATGGGTAAACGGTCTTTTGTGATGGTCGAGTCTTTCTGGTGGTAGTTCACCAATCTGTGGCCTACTTGCTTGGCTCTTCCATCTACGGCATTTCGAACAGGCTGTTGCGACGCTTCGAATCACAGTTCTCGCTCTTAATATGTGGAATCGTTGCCTTAGTTCATTCAAAACGAGTTCATTGAACGCATGTGCAGCATTGATGTGATGGTAATGTATCAAAAGGCGAACGATGTGATGGCGGCCGTCTAAAATAATTGGCGACTTCGTGCTGTCGGTCACTCCTAGGGCAGACTTATTGCGGGTGTTCAAGTGGAGCAAACTGGCTTCGTCCAGTTCAATGGAAAGTGCTCCGAGGCGACTACTCTTTGGCACGGGTTGTTCGGCTTTTAGGGCTCTTATCTCATCGGGAAAGCTGTCTGTCTGAACTCGCTGAAGTAGTAACTTCTCTGCTTGGTTGATGTCGGACACACGAAGTTCGGAGGGAGACGTGGCGCCATCTGAGAACAACATTGAATTTTGGTGTATTGATCGAGAAAGTTTATCACGAAGTATTCGAGCGAATTGAACCACGCGGGCGGTAGCTTTTAGTAATCGCAGCCATGAACTAAAACGCGTCGCGTCAGGTGTTGGTGGGTTAGGTAACGGTACGTCACTGAGCAATCCTACAAAATCCGCTTTCAGTTCGGAATCTGTAAGGGTCTCGTCGACGTTGGAGGCCTGTTCTATAGGCCATTCGTATTGTGGTTCTGAAAGAAAAGACGGACCTGTGAACCATCTGTGCGTTTGAGTTAGGTTTAACCTCTTTGGTTTTGTAGCATCGTCGGCTACGTTCATGCTCGTAGGAATCCATCTCCAATTAGAGGGGTTGGAAGTATCTAGTATCTCTCCCAGCCTATGAGCTACAAACGGCTTAAATTTTCTAGCGTCACTACGGAGCCACTTCAGAACGGTGGTTGAATCCGTCCAAAAAGTGGTACTCGATGGTTTGTAACGATGAGCATTTAAGATTGACTGCGCAAATCGGGAAGCAATAAGGGCCGCTTGTAGTTCCAGGCGGGGGATAGAGAGTGGTTTAAGCGGTGCTACGCGGGCCTTGCTGCCTATCAAAGCGATAGACACAGAGCCATCTTGGTAGCTGAAACGCCAGTAAGCAACGCACGCGTATGCTTGTTCTCCACCGTCGCAAACTACGTGGAGTTGAATGTCGACTGGGTTTGCCTCCGTCATGTACCAGCGTGGGATTTGGATGACAGCTGAGCTTTGTAATTGGCTAAACCAGTCTTTACAATCAATAATATATTTTTCCGGTATGGGGGTGTCCCAATCTATACCTTCTCGCCACAGTCTTTGGATGAGAATGCGTCCCCAGATGATGATAGGCGTGAGTAGCCTAAGTGGATCATACACCCTCATAACGCTAGACAGCAGAAAGCGCTTTGTCAAAACTGCTGAGGGTACGTGTTGTGGCGCTGGACGGAAACCGAGCGTGTCTTTAGACGGGTTCCATTTAACGCCTAGTACCCCAACGTCGCTATTTTGCGGTAAGTAGATATCGGACTCCCAGTCGCTTCTGAGTTCCTTGGGCACGAGACCAAGCGCCGTGGGGTTGTTTGACGTCCACGCTCGCATCTCAAAACCGCACATCTGATGTACGGTAACTATATCAGTGGCAATCTGAGCGGCGTCATTGGTGCTCGAAAAACTACCCAAATAATCGTCCATGTAATGATCTTCTATTATTGCTTGACAAGCGGATGGGTATAGCGCCTCAAATTTCTTAGCGTTCTTATTTTTTATGTAGAGCGCAATAAAGGGGCTACATACGGCGCCGAAAATCATGGATGCCATTCTGTATTCTATGAGCTCCCCGTCAGAGTTGCGCCAGAGAAAACGCTGAGCATCTCTGTCCTTTTCTGCTATTTTTATTTGAGGGAACATTTCTTTTATATCGGCATTTAAGGCTACTGAGCCTTCCCTAAAGCGAAAAAGAATGTCTAGTAGAGAGCCTAATAAGTCGGGTCCCTGTAATAGAAGACTGTTTAGAGATAGATCTCTCGTAACCGCGGCTGCGTCATGCACCACCCTAAGTTTTTTCTTTTGTGGGTGCGTGACACCGAAAGTAGGTAAATACCAGCGGACACAACCATCGGAGTTGATACAGGAAGTGTTTGGTTGTGGCCGTTTGTAATATGTATGGGGGTCACACGGCTCAGCATATCCCTTTTTAATGATGTCGTGAATGAACTGTTGATAAGCTGTTGCTAACCCTGGGTCTTTGCACATCTGTCGTTCTAATGACTTAAACCGCGTTAATGCTTGCGGATAGCTGTCGGGTATAATTTTGGGTAAATTCTTTTTCCACGGTAGAGCAACCTCATATCGGCCGTCATCGTGCTGTCGAGCAGAGCTTTCAACAATATTGACTGCTCTTTGATCGTCTTCATTGTGACGTTGAGTTTGTTTTATGATACCTAAGCAATCAATATCGTATTGACTTTTAATCAAGGTGTCGAGATCTTGTGTGTCAATATTGTTTACAAACTCTAATGGTTTTGAAGATACTGACAACGCACCGTGAAGCACCCAACCTAGCAGGGTTTTGGACGCGACAGGTTCGTTTTTCTTGCCTCGCCTCACCGCTCGGCTTAAGGACAAGTGCCAATCTGGGGCGCCGATAAGGACAGTAGGCATGTCGTAGGTATGTGAAAGTTCGACGGCAAGATCTGATAAATGACCGTAGGCCGAGACATCAAAACGCTTAGGATATTGAATTTGCAAACCTAATGGTGTGATGGCTCGCGCGTTTTCTACTAGGTAACGTTCCGTAAGGTTACGTCCACGAATGTAAAAATTTACGTAACTCACGTCCACCGTCTTCGTCATACCGCCAACTCCCTCGATTCGAATACGCTCCCGGCTCAAAGGCGTTGCGCCAATGCGTGCAGCGATGTCGCCGTCAATCAGCGTCGCAGTGCTGCCTTCATCGAGTAGCGCCATGGCCTCGTAAGCGCCGGCGGGTCCTTCGAGTACGACCGGTAGTGCTTTCAGCAGGCCGCGAATGCGTACAGACGAAGGTGACGGGCCTGTCGCATTCAGGAAGGAATCAGCAGTATTGGTTACTTTAACAGATGGTTCGGTTTGAATATCTGTTTGGTTGCTACAACCGACTTCGGTTGTATTGCAAAGGTTATCAGGGGTCTGAGCGTTGACAGTCGTGGTTGTGTTGTGGAGGAGCGCATTGTGACGTCTCAAGCACCCTTGAGCTCCACAAGGTTTCGCTCGACAGTTATTCCATGTATGTGGGTTTGACTTGAGACAGCGGTAACATATTTTGTTATCACGCACCCAGCGCCAGCGTTCGCTTACGGGAAGGCGTATGAAACCTTTGCAGGATTAACGAGCGGTGGACTGTATAGATGTGGAATACGTGAAATGATGAAGACACTGGTTAAATAGCGATAACAATTTAATGATTTCGTACAATATAATTTAGACCAACTCGACTTGACAACTAAGTGAACAGCAATGACAAAATCTGAAGTATCAAAAAATAGAATTATAAAATACAAATAAACGTCATATCAAAAATATAATACAACGTACCAGCCAGTCGCCAACATACCGGACCTCCGGTGGAAACACTAAAGGCTGGTGGTGACTGGCTGGGGTTCTGGTTCGAGCAAAATCAATTTACGAACCGGCCGACGTAGAGTACCCCCTCTAGTTCGGACGTCCACTACGCGGACCGCTCCGTCGCGACCAGGGTAAGTTTTTACGACCCTTCCTAGTGGCCATAGGCCACGAGGAAGGGTAGGATCAGCTATTAGCACCACGTCCCCCTCATTCAATGTGGTTTCTTCGCGGGAAGGTCCTCTTGAGCGAAGCATTGGAAGGTACTCTGCTAGCCATCGTGCCCAAAAATGGTCAGCCAGTCGCAGAACCCTTCGCCAGTCGCAGCGCCGCACTAAGTCTGCGTCCGACAAAGAGGACGTCCAAGGTGCTATCGAAGATGAACCCAAGACGAAATGAAACGGTGTCAGTGCTTCCGGGGAATCGGGTGATGCTGGTACGTACGTTATAGGTCTTGAGTTTACGATTGCCTCTGCCTCATGTAACAGAGTTGTGAGCACGTCCTCCTTAAGGGACTTTTCGTTGAGGCAGGACTTCAGTGCGCTTTTGACGGTACGCACGAGTCTTTCCCACGCTCCACCCATGAACGGAGACGCTGGTGGGATAAAGCGCCATTCAATTCTGTGGTTTGTAGCGTATTCTTGAACGGTTTCGCCGTGCAACGAGCGTAGCTCGCGAGAAGCGCCGATGAAATTAGTACCATTATCAGAAAATATGGTGGATGGTGCACCTCGGCGAGCGATGAAGCGGCGTAGGCTCATAATGGCCGCATCGGTGGTTAGGGAGTTGACTACCTCTAGGTGCACTGCTCTCGTAACTAGACATGTGTAAAGTGCAACATATCTTTTTTCATGGCTTCTATGAACCTTGACCAGGACGGGGCCGAAGTAATCCAAGCCTACATGGGTAAACGGTCTTTTGTGATGCTCGAGTCTTTCTGGTGGTAGTTCACCAATCTGTGGCCTACTTGCTTGGCTCTTCCATCTACGGCATTTCAAACAGGCTGTTGCGACGCTTCGAATCACAGTTGTGAGCACGTCCTCCTTAAGGGACTTTTCGTTGAGGCAGGACTTCAGTGCGCTTTTGACGGTACGCACGAGTCTTTAGCGTGGGAAAGACTCGTGCGTACCGTCAAAAGCGCACTGAAGTCCTGCCTCAACGAAAAGTCCCTTAAGGAGGACGTGCTCACAACTCTGTTACATGAGGCAGAGGCAATCGTAAACTCAAGACCTATAACATACGTACCAGCATCACCCGATTCCCCGGAAGCACTGACACCGTTTCATTTCGTCTTGGGTTCATCTTCGACAGCACCTTGGACGTCCTCTTTGTCGGACGCAGACTTAGTGCGGCGCTGCGACTGGCGAAGGGTTCTGCGACTGGCTGACCATTTTTGGGCACGATGGCTAGCAGAGTACCTTCCAATGCTTCGCTCAAGAGGACCTTCCCGCGAAGAAACCACATTGAATGAGGGGGACGTGGTGCTAATAGCTGATCTTACCCTTCCTCGTGGCCTATGATGGCCACTAGAAAGGGTCGTAAAAACTTACCCTGGTCGCGACGGAGCGGTCCGCGTAGTGGACGTCCGAACTAGAGGGGGTACTCTACGTCGGCCGGTTCGTAAATTGATTTTGCTCGAACCAGAACCCCAGCCAGTCACCACCAGCCTTTAGTGTTTCCACCGGAGGTCCGGTATGTTGGCGACTGGCTGGTACGTTGTATTATATTTTTGATATGACGTTTATTTGTATTTTTTATAATTCTTATTTTGATACTTCAGATTTTGTCATTGCTGTTTACTTAGTTGTCAAGTCGAGTTGGTCTTCTAATATATTGTACTCGTGCGTACCGTCAAAAGCGCACTGAAGTCCTGCCTCAACGAAAAGTCCCTTAAGGAGGACGTGCTCACAACTCTGTTACATGAGGCAGAGGCAATCGTAAACTCAAGACCTATAACGTACGTACCAGCATCACCCGATTCCCCGGAAGCACTGACACCGTTTCATTTCGTCTTGGGTTCATCTTCGATAGCACCTTGGACGTCCTCTTTGTCGGACGCAGACTTAGTGCGGCGCTGCGACTGGCGAAGGGTTCTGCGACTGGCTGACCATTTTTGGGCACGATGGCTAGCAGAGTACCTTCCAATGCTTCGCTCAAGAGGACCTTCCCGCGAAGAAACCACATTGAATGAGGGGGACGTGGTGCTAATAGCTGATCCTTACCCTTCCTCGTGGCCTATGATGGCCACTAGAAAGGGTCGTAAAAACTTACCCTGGTCGCGACGGAGCGGTCCGCGTAGTGGACGTCCGAACTAGAGGGGGTACTCTACGTCGGCCGGTTCGTAAATTGATTTTGCTTTTAGACCAACTCGACTTGACAACTAAGTGAACAGCAATGACAAAATCTGAAGTATCAAAAAAATAGAATTATAAAATACAAATAAACGTCATATCAAAAATATAATACAACGTACCAGCCAGTCGCCAACAGCATCGAACATAAGAATCTTATCCAAAATAAAAGTGGGACAGAATCTCAAAACTCCTTCCTAAAAATACCATTCTCTGAAACTCTAATACTCTTATTCATCAAAAATTTAACTAACCGTATTCTCGCTGTTGAAAACGCATTTCCTATCTGGGCTTTTCAAATCTTCTTTTTTATTCACAAAAACAAAAAAGGGTTCTACTAATCTCATCATTGCTACCCGTAAACCCCAAAATTGTCATAAACTATAATAACATAATGTCGACTGTCATAAATATAATCCGGTATCGGTGACATCGTTGACAAAGGCCCCTGTTTCCCGAAGGAAGGGATTTAAGTGAAGTTGTTATGGTTGTAATTGTTCCGCACTTCTGTTGGGACACCAAATAATGAGCATTTTATCTGTTGCAGGTACAATATCTGTTTTACGTCAAACACGGCATGGGGGGTAAGTTGGGCCTCCTAAAGCAGAAATAAACAATTATTGCAGTATATTACTGAATATTAAGCTTAGTTAATAAAAACTTTTTAAATAGCAACTCGTATTTTGAGTTGTTTAATACACTTAGATCAATGGATACGGGTGACATAAGGATAACTAAAATTCTCGGAAACTACAAATACCTACTGATTTAGTGGAATAAATTGTGTTTCATGGTCAATTTAATACTTCTTAATTAATAGAAATGAAACTGAATAATAAATAATAGTAAATAAAACTATTAAACAACATATTCCAATATATTAAGAACTCTTTATGTGACCCGGATTCATTGCTTAAAGATTTTTTAACAAAATATAATACAATACCGACTAAGTATATAAAACTTTACTACTGAACCATAAAACTACCAAAAGGTAGATAAAGTAATTAAAGATGAAATCAGTTGCAAACGCTAAATAATATTAATTGACTGATTACGTCAGTCAGATTAAGAAATTCATTATTTGCTTAAATTTATAGGTACTGTACCTACTCAGAAATACTTTCCATCTTCCTTGTAACATGATTATCATACACAGTTTCAAATCTCATTAAATTACGCGACCAATCTACTCTTGTTCCTGTTCTTATTGTAATATTAAAGCCACTACAAAATTACTACGCTATTATCTGTTTCCAATAATGGCGCTCATTGCGCATGTAAGTGCAACCAGATTTATATCTTTCGCGAGCACAAACAATTGATTCATATACTATGCATATCATTTGACCCCTGAGCCACCGCATCTCCGCACAGCTAATAAATTAGATATACTACGCTTTTGATTCAACCTGCTCTGTTATAACTGCCTATTCAATCACGTATTTTCAAGTTTCAAAAGTATAGTAGATATTCTATTAAAATGATTCAGTAACTGTATGTTTTTTATACAACTAAGTTAGCAAATAGGCATGCTGCCTACCTAGAATCTACAGTCGCCTATATTACATATTATGTAAGATTTGCAATTCTACAACCTTTGCAAGGACCCCAATATACATCGGCAACTTGTGACATAAGATGTCACAAACTCACAAAAATTATTCACCTAGTTATGAAAGTCTAGTTAGAATAAGAACTTTCAGACCTATACACAAAATTTCATAGATGTATATTTGTATATATTTATATGCTCTGCCTACCTAAGTGTCTACAGTCGCCTATAGTACATGTGGTTCATGTAAGATTTGCAATTCTACAAACTTTGCAAGGACCCCAATATACGTTGGCAACTTGTGACATAAGATGTCACAAACTCACAAAAAATATTCACCTAGTTATGAAAGTCTAGTTAGAATAAGAACTTTCAGACCTATACAAAAAATTTCATAGATGTATATTTGTATATATTTATATGCTATATTTTATTGGCTTTTTATTTTATAAAAAATACAAACATAGTAAAATTTTAAACAACTAGACTGATTTTTTGCCCTTACACAGAATTTCAGTCATTACCCAAGTTGATGGAGAGGCTTAGGGCATAGATGAGAACCAACTGCGAGTTAATAACTTATAGTTATATATACAGTACGGCCAAATAAAAAACCGTGAGATATATCATACTTTATCATCATTTAACGATCGAGGCTCTCGTCCTGCGAACGAAGTGTAACGCCGGAGAGGCACGTACGATCCTGGTGGACTATTCTGTGAAACCAAAGACAGTTGAAGATTGAAATCTAGCTCAGTCAGATACAGAAATTTTTAATCCTAACAAGAAAAAAAAACAAAGCATTTTAAAGAAATATATTATTTTACTAGCTGTGCCCGCGACTTCGTCCGCGTGGAATAGTAACTTTTGGCAGCATTTTGCTTTTTGTAGGCATTTTTTTTAAGATCTTGATAAAAATGTAATATAAAAGTTGAAATATTAAAATGTAGCCTATGTTATACCTTATATAATTAGCTATCTATTAGTGAAACTCCCGTCAAAATCGGTCCAGCCGTTCCGGAGATTAGCGGGAACAAACAGTCAGACAGACAGGCAAAAAATTTTTAAATAGTTATTTTGACATTACACACAGACACTTCAATTTTATTTATTTGTATAGAATAGATTATGTACACGTCTATAAATGAATTCTTCCTATTACTCGTAATTTGCAGTGTCATTTTTGTGCACTATATTTTGAATTGTACATAGTTAATTATGAACATTGAGCACCCTATGTTTTTATTTGTTTAATTTTCATCTGCACAAAGGAATTACAAACGGCGGACTTAATATCATATGGCATTTTCTACGAGTCAACCATTGGGTTTCATTTAACAGAGAATAATAATTGATGGCGGTGTTTTACATAATCACGTAAAATATCTATACTATAATGATTACAAAGTAACTAATAAAATAGCAATCAACAAAATATAATATAAACCACTAAATAAATTTATATTTGATATTATGAAAATGTATTTAAATAAAATAAATAAATATAAGCAAGAAACGTTGTGGTGACGCGGGTCAGCACGTAGCAATGTACAGCGAACTGCGTATTTGAACTTTTATAAGCTTTGAGAATAGCCCTTGTGACGTCACCGGATTCCAGACTTTACGGCAAATCACGTGGACTGTAATAAAACATGAGCATTATCATTATAACAAAGATTCGCGTGTTTATAGTTGTGACGTAAAATAGGACTACCAAACGTATCTATATATTCTATGATGTCCTAGCAACGCATATGTCCTCGCCAATGACTCTAGTCACGGGAATATGCTGTAGAAAACGGTTAAAATTAAATGGGTCATGTGCTCGTTTGCACCTATGTAATTTAAAAAAAACCGACCAAGTGCGATTTCGACTCGCACACCAAGGGTTCCGTATAAACTTATCTAGGTATAAAAGTTTGTAGATATTTACGGTTTTCAGATATTTTCCTTAGGAGGAAACACTAAGGTCGAGAGAATTCAGAAATAAGTATTTGTAAAATGTATTGCCGTCGCGCCGTGTGCTCGAACAATCGTTCTAAGCGCGATAGACACAAAAATGCAGCTCGGACCGAAAATACCTATAAAAAGTACACAAAATATACCCTGTAGTAGTCCCCTGTTTTCTCCGCTGAATCTAGACCGATTTAATTATTTTTGCGTTAAAATTTAAAGAAAAGCTTTGGCTGGGTTTCTTAGTTTTGCTTTTTTCATGTAATTTCGTCAAATTTGTTTGCTGTATGTTTAAATATAGCAGGAGATCAGGCCAATTTTTCAGGTTTTTTAAGGTTTATATCTCATTTAATAATTAACTTAATAAAAAGAGGAAAAAGAACATGCTAATATTGCCCATAGATTTTTTTTTTTGGAAAAAATAGAACAAATATTGCCATTATCCAGGAGGAAACAGGGGACTACGTTTGTATGGAAAAATGACCCGTATGATTTCTTGCTTCATGCCAAAATTCATGATTCCAGGTCAACAGGAAGTACTCTTTAGGTTTTGATTCCCTTGTGAAATCACAGAATTTGCGAAAATATGCGACGTAAACGTAAAAACCTTTTGGTGGCGTCGACTTACAAGTGTGATTTTTTTACAGCTGAAAGAAATTGTAGACCAAAGCATTTGATATGAAAGTCAATTTGATATCTCTACTCATTCCTAAGATTAAAGTCTTGATAGACAGACGGAAAGCAAAGTATTTAGTATATGGGTCCCATTTTTCCCTTTGAGGTGCGGAACCCTAAAAAAGGAGAGAATATTTTCATTGTTCAGACAGATTTATCACACGTGTGTGCGGGAGTCGTCACAGCTCATATACGTCCCCGCCGAGGGGCTCGAGCCTACCCTAAGTTAGGGTGTTTAGGCCTCAGTCAACCACGCTGGCCCTGTGCGGATTGGTCGACTTCACATACACCTTTGAATTTCTTCGCAGATGTATGCAGGTTGCCTCACGATGTTTTCCTTCAACGGAGGAGCGTCAGACAAATGTACATATTTTATGAAATTCGAGAAATGAAAAACACGTCATTGGTATGTACATGACGGTCTCGAGCCCCGGACCTGCCGATGGGAAGGCAAGTGCCGAGTCTACAGCACCACCAACGGTGTGACTGGGAGTACAAAGACATAATTATAAAACTATCCATACCATAAATAAGTGAAGCTCTCCTATTTAAACCGCTCAGAGAGCAGCAAAAACTGCACAGATCGACCTCATTCGTGAACTCCGCAAAAACCACGAGTCTGCTCTCGCAAAAAATGGAGAGTCCTCATTGGTGAAACAACCATGTTGTCGATGACGGCATTAATTTTTATTCGTCGATAAGATTCGGTAATAGCACGTGAGGTTGATCAAAACTGTACATTTTTTCCAAGGATTTGGTAACTCTAATGTAAAAGGCGTTAAGAACAAAATCGATTAACTACTACTAATACAAATATTGCACTACAATCCTTTGAAATTGTAATAATATCAATAGAAAGCTATTAAAATAGCATTTTTACAATAATGAAACTGTAAGCGACGGTTAAATACGATAAAAGATGGTTAACAAAACTTCCATTTTCAAATATTTTCTAAACCTAATCAAAAATTTTTATGTTACTTTATTCGAAAAGTACAAAAATTGGTAACTTGATATTTACGAGAAGCACAAAAGTTAGATTGAAACAATCTAAGCTTCCTCTTTCGTATAGGTAACTTAATAACCGGTGTTTTGTTAACCAAGAAAAAGGGGTCGTTAAAACAATTATAATTAACTAAAGGTTAAACTGCGATCAAGATGTAATAACGTACAATTGTACATGACCCGGGGCTGCCCGTAAATTAATATCAGCGTACTGTCGTGAGCGGACCGTAACACTGGGTGAAATGAAGAGACACAGTGTTCATGTAAACCGAGTGTATTCTAATAACCATTTGATTATTTTCTTGTGTGGACATGTTTAGACACGTCTAGACATTTTGTTCCTTGGATACGAAGGAACGGGTAATCTTCATACGTAAAAATGAATCCCTATTCACTTAATCAAGCCGTAAATAACTTGAGAACAACTATACCGATTAAATTATCTTTTTTTTAAGTTTTCTAATACTTTGTGGAAGGTTCTAACGGAAAAAAACATGTGAAAATTGCGTAGAAAATTGTCGTTATGTCAAAAAACTTAACGACTATAAACTTCGTGTATTTGACAGTTCGCGTATTTTTGACAAAACGGCGCCGTCGTCTGTCGGAACAGCTAGCTAGTTTGCGATTATTTTCATACACCGATATATAAACTATATTAAAAAGATAACCCAGATAGTATCTCGATAAATTCTAAAGTCTTTATAAAGATAAAGAGCATACAAATGTTATAATGTCAACTTTATCTACACTATTATTATAAACAGAAAAGACTTGTATGTAACGAATAAACTCAAAATCTGCTGGACCGATTTCTAAAATTCTTTCACCATTAGAACGCTACATTATCCTCGATTAACATAGGCTACGAAATTATTTTTCCTACGGGAAAATATAAAATTCCCACGGGAAAACAAAAACGACGCGGGCGAACCTGCTTAAAGTAAATCTAGTATTTAATATTTTTGATGAAAATTCCTTTTTGGGGTATATCGAACACAATTTAATATTATATTTCACCACGGCAATACTGTTAAAATTATGTAATAACCAGCAGTTATAATGATAATATCCATTTCTGTTGTGCCTTGGAATCTAGCGTTATTTCAACTTACCTTCGGTTAATGGGAACCTTCTGTGCTAGCGCATCCAGTGTATCTATAACACAGCTCGAACCTCGCTCAGGGCGGCTCATAATGTCTCTGTTTGGTCTATTACCGTCGATTATAAACCGATTTTAATTATACATTAACGAAATGCTCCGCAGCCCGCCCTTCATTTACTTTATGTTTGCATCGGCTTTAATTGCTTTCTATAAGCTCTTAGAGCCGTAAATTAATTATTGTAGTGCAATCTAGTGAAACCTGTAATCGGCATCGGTTATTTTACTGGTTAAATCTATTTAACTGTAGCGTCACGTGTTTATTTGTTGCGAGCTTAGAAAATAACCCTTGTAGTGCTGTTCGTAAGAATTAAAATTTTCAATATAACATAACTATCTGTGCCCGCAAACTACGTTTCGCCTTAGAAGTCTTCAACGCGTTCTTATATAACTAAGAACGCGTTCTATATTTTCCCGTTTTAACAACATTTTTCATTGATTCTCCTCTCCTATTGGTCGTAGCGTGATATTACATAGCCTAAAACCTTCCTCAATCAAACTCAAACTCAAACTCAAAAATCTTTATTCAATATAGACCTTTACAGGCACTTATTGACGTCAAAATAAAAACATAAAAATCTTCAACCAAGAATCTAATTAACTAAATTATTTAATCCTTGTATGTACACACACCCCAACCATTATTAAGATGTGTGCAAATACAAGTAAAATTAAAAAAAAAAAAAAAAAAAATTGACTCTACACCTGTTCGGAAATTGGGAGAGCCTTCTCAAGAAGAACAGGCAAGAAACTCGGAAGGTCTTGTATTTTTTTTGTCTCCTCTTTTAAAATGCCAACATTACAATATTATATTTCACATACATTTTTTTAAATAATATAGAAATGCCTGTCGGTGTGAGTGGAACAGTTACTCGAATGAAATTTATCCCACTATCACAAAGTGTTAACACCCTTTAAACGTCAATTATCACATTTTTTGTCAATCCCAAGCAGTTTTATCTGTCATATAATCAGACACTTTATAATATGCTTTTTTCATAAGTGCGCCCTTGATAGCGACTTTAAATTTATTCAAGTTAAGTGCTTTAATATTATTTGGGATTTTATTGTAGAAACGTACACAAAGGCCTTTGAAAGAATTATTAATTTTTTTAAGCCTAGTATTTGGTAACGCTAACATATTCTTTTGCCTAGTATTTACTGAATGAATATCACTGTTTTTACAAAACGAATGTATATTTTTATGAACATATACTATATTCTCGTAAATATATTGCGACGCGACGGTCATAATACCAATTTCTTTAAATTTTTCTCTCAAAGAGTCTCTTATTTTAAGGTTATAAATAGCACGAATAGCCCTTTTTTGCAGCACAAAAACAGTCTGAATGTCGGCAGCATTTCCCCACAGCAAAATGCCATACGACATCACACTATGAAAATAGGCAAAGTATACAAGTCTTGCTGTATCAACATCAGTCAGCTGACGTATTTTCCATACAGCGTAGGCTGCAGAACTAAGTCTCTTCGACAATTTATCAATATGTGGGCCCCACTGAAGCTTTGAATCTAAAGTAATACCAAGAAATACTACGGTATCCACAAGGTCCACATTTTTATGCTTTATGTTAACAGTGGTGTGAACCTCTTTAACATTGGGTAAAACAAATTTTATACATTTAGTTTTCCCTTCATTGAGGCACAAGTTATTCGCATTAAACCAGTAAACTATTCTTGAGATAGAACTATTTACATCGTCATAAATTTGCAATCGTCTTTTAATTTTAAACATAAGTGAAGTATCATCTGCAAATAATACAATCTCATGCCTGTCTTGTACAAAAGCAGGCAAGTCATTTATATATATTAAAAATAGAAAAGGACCAAGAATTGAACCCTGCGGAACTCCCATTTTAACCGAGGCGCCCTGGGACCTCTCCCCGTTGACGTCTACTTTCTGAATCCTCTCAGTCAAATAGGAGATGAGTAAATCCAGAACAGTGTCGCGAAATCCATAGTAGTGTAATTTCCTGATCAGGGTGTCATGATGAACGCAATCAAACGCCTTGGACAAGTCACAAAAAACGCCCAGCGCATCATGTGAGTCCTCCCAGGCCTCATATATATTTTGTATTAACTCAACACCAGCATCAGTTGTTGAGCGACCCTTTCTAAAACCAAATTGTTTACAGTGTAGAAGATTATTTCTGTTAAAAAAGCTTTGCATTTGTTCCAACATTATTTTTTCAAAGATTTTGCTAAAAGTAGGTAGCACAGAGATAGGTCTAAAATTATTGGGGTCTGATGTGCTACCAGATTTATGTAATGGAATAATTTTACTCAGTTTCATTAGATCAGGAAACACACCACAGTCAATGCAATCATTAAAAATACTAGCAAGTATTGGAGCTATTGTTTCTATTACAGATTGGGAAACATCTACAGAGTTGCCCCACAGATCCACGGTTTTCTTTTTATTCAGCGTTTTAAATGACTTTATTAAATCATTTGCACAAATATGGGCAAATTTAAATTTATCATCACAAGTTTTAACATAATCTTTTAGAATAGATTCGGCTACAGTGGGGGAGGAATCCAAAGATTTTGTGATTGAAACTGGAATGTCAGTAAAGAATTTTTCAAATTCTGTAGCTACCTCAATATCTACTGTAATTTTCTTATTTTCAATATTTAAACAAAAATTGTTGTTATTAGTTTTTACTCTTCCGGTTTCATTATTAATAATGTTCCATGTCGTTTTAATTTTGTCACTACTATTTTTTATTTTAGAGCTTAAATAATTGGACTTTGCAAATTTACAAACTTTTTTAAATACTTTGGAATAAGTTTTTACATACAATTTAAATTGATCACTAGTATTTAATGAACGCTCATTGTAAAGTTCATAAAGTTTTATTCTGCTTTTGTGAATACCTGGTGTGGCCCATTCACTAAAAGCTAATCTACCATTGACTGAGATGGTTTTTGGAACAAAGATATTTTTAAATTCACAACAAAATGTGTTAAAAAAGTTTTCATACAATTTATTTGGGTCTTCGTCATAATCAATATACTTTAAATTAATACCAAGATTATTATTGAAACGCTCCAAGCGGCCAGCAGTCTTTGGTACGACAGTGATATTCTTTTTCGCCATAAGCTTACATTTGTAAGGTATAGTAACAAATTGACCAGAGTGGTCAGATTCTAAGTTATTAAAAACATTTTGTGCTAATGGTTCTATGTCAGTATAAATATTATCAATGCATGTGGCAGAAAACTCAGTAATTCGTGTTGGCTCCAGAAATAAGTTTTTAAGATTATATGACTGAAACAAATTTTTAATTCTCATACATAAACTAGAGTTTTCTAATAAGTTAATATTAAAATCTCCACAGACTAATATTTGTTTGCCTTGCTTACAGACTTTATTTAAAACTTCATCCATTATATTTTCAAAGTGGTCATACAATCCCGAAGGAGGCCTGTATACGCTCACTACAATAATCTGGTCCAACTCTACACAGGCAATTTCTATTGTTCGTTCAACTGAGAGGTTCACAATATCTTTACGATCTTTATATTTAAGCTTTTTATTTAATATGATTAATGAGCCACCGCGAATTGCATTTTCTCGACTGAACGAACTACCAACCTGGTGGTTGCTAAAATTAAACATGAACTGGTAGCTTTTAAGCCAATGTTCGGTTATACAAAAAATGTCTACTTTAGTACTGTTCATGAATAACTCAACTTCCAGATCTTTGCCCATCATTCCTTGCATGTTCTGGTGCACCAGGTTGATAAAATTTACATGTTTATTATATTCAAATGGGTCTTCCAGTACATTATCTAATAAACAATTTTCATTTTGTTCTTTATTTAACATTATGCAAGAGGATTTCTCTATTGTCTCAATACCTAATTTAAAGACTTACTAACTAATACATCAGTAATATTACTGACAGTCATCCTACTTCTACGATGCTCAATAGGAGCAATTTTTGTAGCCAAGTTCTTGGCTGAGATATAAAAATAATATGATAGCGATTTTGCTATTCGTCTCTTATAATAATTTGATAGACAATATCTATTATCTTTAGTCAAATACAATCTATTTACATAATTATTGATGTCAATTAAATGAAATTTATTATTATGACATAAGGTACTTAACTTTAAATTCAATTTATATCTTACACTATTTTCCTCTTGTGACAAGTTGTTGTAATAAGGTAATGTGAACAAAATAATTTTTTGTACATTTAAATTATTTAATTTATTTAAATAATGAGTCAGGACTTTTTTGTAAAGATAAATTGACTATCCGACACAACAATACTCTGATGGTATACAGTCTCCCTATGGACTTTAAAATATACATGCAAATTCCATTTTGAAATAAATCAAAAAAAAATTATCTCGTATATTAAAAAATCTTAGCTACCTTTCCTATCAATGATGATAGCTATCAAAGGGCATACATTACGAAATCAATAGTTACACCTCACAGGACATAATAACCTCATTTGGCGCAACACATGATAAACCTAAGCTAAATTCTGCCTCATCTCCAATTCAGTACAATTTTGAACCTTAACTCTTCATCATAAAAGTCTATAAAATCACCGGGCTGCTCCAAATTAAGGTCCATCGCACAGTAATAACATCATTGTGGATAGTGCGGCGCCCCGAGCTACCTCCGTCCCTTTCCTGTCAAAGCTAATTCGTACAGCTCTCTCGCTCTGGACGCTTTCGCATTGTCATTTTTGTAAATTGACCTCTGATCCTAAAATATAGAGATTATGTTACAAATAAATTGTAATATGCTAGTGGGAATGACTTCGCTTCAATGAGAAGGCGATTTGTATGAGGTGAGCCTGTGAAAATAACTTTATCTTATGAGTGGTCTGTTCAGATGACAGATGATTTTCTGCGTGGATTAGATTTAAGCGTTAAATGTGTTAATAACTATTGTCATGATATCAAGTCACAACTACTGCCATCTCTCGAAGGAATCAAACCTACATACAAATCTATATGCATTATTAACGTTAAGGTGCACTAATTGGCACCAAACAAAACGAAAAAATCTAATTAACCAAAAACTTGTCCAAAATATACAAAAGTTCATTATTTAATCCTTGTATCATGCAGCCCTATTCAGAAATTGGTAGCCTTTTCGACAAGAACATGCAATAAACTTGGAAGGTTAAATTTTGTCTTCTTTTGTTTTACTTATAATGGGCTCACTCTTGATCACAATCCAGCCTTGAGGCAAGGATGAGATCTACAGTGGGACGAGTGTGCCCAGAAAATGCCTATTCACCCATGCTTTAAAGATTTTCGTGTTTTATAAACTCGGCAATATAGATACCGGCAGAGAAATCCACACCCTAGATGTGCGCACTATAAAAGAAGATGTGTAGCGCTTTTTGCGACCAGCGGGAATGTCAACCAGTTGACCAGGTGGTAACCAGCCGTGCGTCTAGATTCACAATAGTACAAAAGAGATGGCGAGATCAGCTCATGCAATCCCTGAGCACATTCCTCGAAGTGCAGCCTGTAGAAGACAGATAGACAGGCAACACTGCACCCAGGCTGTGAAGCTTAGTGCTTATCAGCTTCTTGTCGTCAATGAGTCTCCTGGCTCGGATTTCCACTGAGTCTAGTACGGCGAGTCGGTCTTTAGCTGAGTCATCCTAGAGGCGACTGCAGTACTCAATACAAGATCGGACTTGTGCATTGTAAAGTGTAAGAAGCTGCGTCGTGAACTACCGCTTATGCTTTTATAGGACGCCTAACGTTTAAACTGCTATCTACGCTTTAGACTCGCTTAGACTTTCTTAAATCGCCACTACAATGCATTACAATATTGAATCATCATCATTATCACATCTCATATACGTCCCCACCGAGGGGCTGGAGCCCTGCCTATATTAGGGTATTGAATATCACAATATAATTGTTTAATATACATGATTTTGTAAAACTATAGAAATGTATTATAGGAGCAGATAGTTCCGTAAAACCGTAAATAGGTACCGTAATAAGAACCTATATACGTTTGTACGGAACCCCTAAATGCACAAGTCCAACTCGCACTTGGCCGGTTTTACTTAATACAGAAGTCGAAGACATTAGGTATGCACACGTACATTTATTGTCGTATTGAAATGTCCGACTTACATTTTCAATAACTTTTGACAAACACAAGGATCAATCTATTGTATTTTAAGTAATCCTATAACAGGTATCTAGGTTTTTGAAATAGCAATCATTAACTGTGTGAATCAGAAGTTCCCACGATACCAACCGCCCACCGGTCCACCGGTTAATGTTGACTGTTCAAATTATTCATAACGCCTTTATTCCCCGACGATCGACTCGACCTATTTTATTGTTCTGTTAAAATATCCTAAATTACACTTTTGCGTATATAGTGTTGTAACCTTTTTCGGTGAGCATGAGAGAGAATTGTAAGTACCATCAGGTCGTGGGTTAATATTTTATAAAATTTTCAAGAGCCTACCTGGAGAGGTGCATGGATATATTTTTAGAGGGCGCCTCCATACAGATGCAAGCAGACTTCAGATGTGGGAAGGATCTAATAAAATACTCAATTTAGATACAACATGCGGTTTATTAAATAACAAAAAGTTACTTAGCTTAATCTAAGGATCGTATATTTAAGTGCAGGTAGGGAATAACTTGGTAAGTTACACTAGTGGGGGAATCATCTTCTTCATCCACAATGGCAAAAAAGCTGGTGACTGCTCCCTTCCACAGGTTCGTTATGGGTACTTTACCGATTGTGTAAATCGATAATTTTGAAATGAATTTCTGAGTTAAAAAATTATAAGAGGTATTACCTCAGGCCCACATAATCACAAGTATGAGAATGAATCGGAGGTTAGAGGTTACAAATAGTTGCCCGAAGACTCGCAAACAGCGGCAGTCCCTCCTTAATTATTGTAATTGTGGAAAGTGTAGGGAAATAGAAAAAAAACTAAGGCAGAAAACTAAGGCCGAAAAACTAAGGCAGAGAACTAAGGCAGAGAACCCTAAAACAAAATAACAATTATTAGAACGTGGTCATGTAATGGCGGACCTACGCCACAAGCAGAATTGCAATAAAAATTACAACTTACCATGTTCTCCATGGGTTCTATATAACAAGTCAAGAGTTAGTATTAACCCAGTCCATGATGGGTTTCAATTTAAGAAAATAAATTAGTTAAGGTCAGCTCATATCGAGCGACTGCTCTTCCACGCTTCCAAACGGGAAAGGGCCGGATTTAATCGACCTCATCCTGACATTGACAAGTGACAACGTCAAAGCGAAACAACAGGGGTCAATCAAGGAATCGGGCCGCAATTCATGCACCGTAAATACTATCGATACACAGATCAAAATACTAATACCGCCGCACTAGCTCCACGGATGATCAAAACACAATAATATCCTATCCAGACTCAACATTAGCCAAAGCAGAAGTTCACTCAAAGAAATCAAATTGAATGTTTTGTCCACTTGAGAATAGAATTATTATTAACTAAGTAATTAAGAAAATATTAACATAAAATCGGATATAATCCAGTTGCAATTATCTTGGTTCACTTAAAATGTTCATATTAAGACGAAACAAGGGGAAGGCTGTATGGAGCTCCCTTTGCACGCTCATAGAATTAAAAAGTTTCTAGAAAAAGCTACATCAGATGTTAGATCTATCATAACAATGATGAATGCTATTTGAGTAATTAAATGTTTTTATTTCAGAATTATAGAAAATTATTAAAGTGAAATTAAGAATTTGTGCTTACTAGCTAGTATAAAAAAAAAGTGTTACAGTGTACGTACGGAAAATCTACAAGTTTTGTCTATGCATAAATAACACAAAACAGAAAGAAATTCGATAATTGTAAGGCATAATCAGGACATAATACAAACATAGAACTTTTATTATTTTTGTTTCGAAACAAAAATAAACATAATAAATACCATTTAATAAAACTTGATAATAAAGCTGGTAAATAAAATAACAAAAATATGTTCTATTTTTTGTTATTTTATTTACCAGCTTGAGGTGTTCTGAACAGAACAAATTTTATTCTCATTTTTGAAAACAATGAGTATTTTAGTAAGTTATTATATAATATTATTATTATATTTCAATACGATTGACTCGAATTTTCACGTATTTTTCTAGATGTATGAATTATGGTAGATACATCCAGTGATAGTTTAAAGATTATACTTATAGAATACATACGTTAAATAATCGTTTAATTAATTAACCATCTTCGCGAGACAATAAGTGCATTACACTTAACAATAAAGTACATATTTATTACGAATTTCAACTATCTATGCTACACGTTCGCAAACTATAAAGTACTATAATTCCAGACTTTACTTTTAATTACCAAGCGGTCAAAACTGGTCTCTTTAAGCACACTATTAATACCTTTATAGTCTTATCTTGAAATATAATCTGTCCAGAGGCAGATAGCTGGCGTTAAGTCCAAACTATTAAGTTAAACTTAACCCTAAGTACAGATGCTGGTTTCAAATTAATTCTTAGTAATTAATTGTTCACCGCGACTTCTAAGTGTTACTGTTAATTAGTAAACTTACGGTTATTGCGAGAGTGTCTAAAATAAATTAGATTTAAACTACATAACTTTAGAAGTATGCGAATAATTATAAGTTTATTTTTTGTTCGGATCAATAAAAATATTATCTCTGCATAAGAGGATTAAAAGTATTCAATTAATCTTTTATTGCCGTTTAAGGCTTAAACGGTTATTGCTATGACTAACTTACGTCGTAGGAGTCTATATTGGTTTTACATAATTTAAATATACCGTGCAATATAAACATGATAGCCGTTCAAAACTTAATTACTCCATAAGTACTCTAGATTTAAATAAGTGAACTGTGTTAACCTGAGCGTTGTTCTAGAATTATTTAAATTAAATTGCCTTTGATTCGATGCGAACTGTAATAAAATAATTCTCGATTAAAAAACGATTCTGCGGCGCAGTTTCCTTTCCTGCTTCCAACTGGATCCTTTCCTTATAACAAAATATACACAGGTGAGATGAAGGCCAAGAATTTCCCTGTCGTATGTAAAAAAAACTTAGCATCTGAACTAATGGCCCAATTTCTATTTTGGAAAGCCTATTTTTGGACAAAATATACCATAATCTGATTTTTAAGTATAGACAAACTTTCGGAAATACGTTGTACCTATAGAAAGAGTAACTTTCGGGCTCATAACATAAGTAGTAAGTATTATTATTTAAAGCTTTATTTTTATAAACAGATTTTTTTTATATTTGCTTTTTGCCATTAATAGTTGTATATTTGAAATACACGCAACATTCATCCATGCAAAACTTAGAAGAGGAAACGTCCAGGCATGAAATGTTTAGGTCACAAACAGCTATCGTGAGTCAACACCACCGTCTAATAGTTGCAGAAGTCCCAATTACATTGCTTTAGTTTCCCATACGCCGTCGTATTAGCCGCATAGGTCGTGCGTCATTACATAGCACGAATTGCTTCAAGCGACCGCAGTTTCCCAGGCATTTTGCGAATTGCCCGATCCTGCTGTTGAGCCGCTACGCAGTATCGGATCGAACCGACGTTTTTGATCACTCATTTACTGTCAATTCAGCTAATAAATATATCCTGATACAATGTTAGAAATGTCAACTTGTATATCGCCCTCCTAGATCAAACTGTTGCAACTCAAATATTGTGGTTTTAAATACTCCGCTATTTTAGTATAAATTTTTTGATGAAGTCACATTGGATAAAAAATATAATAAGACAACCGAAAAATGCACTACATTTAAAATTCTTAGACTGAACCGATTTGAATGAAATTAAACTAATGTTTCTGGGTAAATGATCATTATTACGCTTTTTTTAAATTGACTATATCCATAGTAGTTGCTATGGATATAGTATGCTGCAAAAACCGCCGCTATTACGAGCGACATAAGAACGGTACAAAGGTCAAACAGTATAGCTTGTCGAGGAACTTACTGTACATAGACTGTCAAATTAAAGAAACGAAATATGAAAACTATTGTGAAATATTTATTTATTAGGACAACCAACAAAACATACATGAAAGCCTTAATACTTAAAGCTGAGCTGTGTTGCTGTCTTAATTTAAAGGCAGCCACATTATGCATTAACTAGAGTAGCAGCGAATTGCAATATAAATATTAGCTGGTGTTATAAAATAATATAGAATCTTAATCCTCGTCATCTCAACAGTACGGAGCCACCTCTCGAATTGTTTTATTTTAAAACGTATGCTGGATTGCCCTTCGCAATGTGGAAAAATAATATCGATTACTTTCAGCATCCTGCAATAAATTTACCAAGAAAGTTAAAAAGTACCAATTCAGCTGCACCGGACCGTTTACTTCGAAACGTATCGAGTAGCACAAATGAGGGGCTGTTACCTTAGAAATTTCTAGATGCCATCAGGCAGTGACGTGCCGTAAACATTATATGAAATTAAAAACTCGATGCTAATCGGCAGATCGACAGCCGGCGGGGATAACCTCACGAGTTTATGGTCCGATGCGATCTTCGGACAGCGGCCTACTATCTAAGTCTCTAGGCGTTAAGTTTATAACGTTAGTTGTACATTGCTCTTTACACTGCTGCCAATCTCATGAATTAACGTAAACAATAGTAATATTAACAGCGCTTGCTCATCTCAAGAGAAGAGGAGAGACACCGTTCCTAGGTGATACTGGGTGGATCTTATTGTCCTTCGGATGAAATGTAGCCAAGAGCTTTCTGTTGTAGATAAAGAAACGAATTTATATTCATCTCAACTTAGTTAACAGGTTGCTAAATCTTGTGATTCTGACTCACTATAAAAAAATATAAGACCTAAATTGCTAGAGCCCTACCACAAAAAAGTTGTTAAGCGGTTGTCTTAGGTCATGGCTTAAACACGACGCTCTGTTTTATATGTGTTAATAAGGGTAAATAGAGACACCATCATGTTTAAATCATGAATAACTTAAGGTAATATTTTATAGCAACACCATAGCAACACCATGCATGTTGTGAACATGGATAGACCTTCTGCTCCTTCACGTAAGCCTTTTGGACGGGTTGTGATAAAATTGCGTTTGTTAATGTCTGAAGACTGTTTATAAGAGGATTGTCATGGGATCGTTACTTCTGGGTAACTAGTCAAGAAATAAATGTTTTTATGGCTTGGAAACAGGCTGAAGCTGCAATGTACAGCGAACTGCACATTCAAAATGTAGGCTTAGAGAGTTACCCTGCAGCTGCCTATTCAGGCGCCGTCAGAAGTACCATGCTTGACAGTTACGACTTAGTTTCACTAACATCACAACTAGTCAAGACTGTCTTTCGACAGACGAAGTTAATTTTGAAATTGGAATTGAAAACAGTCACATGTATTTTTTTTTATTTATACTCAGGTATGGAAAGTGCACTATCAAGAAAACTCGAAAATTATCAAATAGGAATTGAATAATGTCCTAATTTTGTTTTTAACACTTTTATGAATGTAAAAAACTTTATTTTTTCTTGACTGAAGACTATAGCTTCATGTTTCTCGATAATCAAATACTAGCAAAAAATCTGTGAATTTTTTTCCTTAGATACAACACCATTGCATTCTTGACAAGACGTCCAGTCCTACATCAACGCAGACAGCGCAGCTTGGCGAACTCCAGCAAGGACGTTAATGGGTTAAGCAGGAATCCAAAAAATTTGGTTCAGTAATACAAGCTCTAACTATAACAGATCGTATCGCCGCGCCCAACTGAGAAGTTAAAGCAGGGCCAGATGCGATTCCAAGGAAACCTTAGCTGAAACGCTTGCTCATTCAACCAAATACATGTTTTATAATCACAGCTATATGGTTCAATACCGGTGCCCGCCTCCCAACCGCCTGCTGCGAGCGTTAGCAGACTGATTCGAAAAATAAAATATCAATTTTTGAAATAATAAAATCTTAGAGCGGTCACACGGAGTCACATCGGCACAATTTATTTGGCCCGTGTCAAAGATCCCGGCCATTCAATAATAAACCTTAGCGCAATGCAATACGGTCGCAATATTATCTGTTGCTCCACAAACCCCGGCCTCCTCGCGTGGAATCTCATAAATACGAATAAAAACGTCAAAAATGAATTCTCAAGATCGTAATCGCAATAAACTTAATAATATCGCGATGAAATTTGAAATAAATAAAAATAAACAATTGACGCGCATCGTTATGAATTAGTGTACAATGCGGGCTCGGGGTTATATTTTTTCGTTGCCATCTTTGTGTGATCGCTTTTTTAACGTTTCGTGGCTTTGGACACGCGGATTTTTGCCGACGGCTGCACGCGTTCTGTTTCCGTTGTGTTGACATGAAGTTGCTTCGTTGTAACGTTGGGTTGTATGGATCAATAAAATTTGTATTTGCAATTGCACCGACAGACTATCAGTACACGCAGATCAAACGTTCAATTGTAAAATAAAAGTCTCCGCTGCCGACAGTCAATTGTCAATTGCGGAAGGACTGAGTTACAAAAGAGAAGCGGAATCAACACAAGAAAAACTTTCTCTCTCGACTCGAATTTTAAGGAAATCTGTAAAGATATCTTGAAAATTTATATTTGTTTACTTAAAAAGTTGTACACAATAACCGGAAGGAGGCTCTTTACCAGGGTCGTAGGAAGACTCTTTACCAGGACCTTTGCTTGGGTATCTCCGTCTTACCTATTTCTGCCGCAAAGCAGCAGTGCTTTCATTGGTGTGTTCCCGTTTGAAGGATAAGATATGGCACGGAAATTACTGGGTACCGTGTCTTTACTTCTTATGTCACAAGTTGGTAACGTTGTGGGCTTTGTGTGAATTGCAGATTTGGTGCGAATCTCACAAGAACCACGTGTACTTAAGGTGACTGTTACCACTTACCACCAGGTGGGCAGTATGCTTGTTTGCCAAATAATCATAATTGTAACGAGTGATATCTACAAATTAAAAAAAATATTTGGAACCAGCCAAAACTAAACCTTTCACAAGGGAACAGACAGAATTTCCTCTAGCTCTGGCTACTTCACAACATTGTCGCTTGTGACCATTCATTCCTACGCCGCGACCTATTCCCGGCAATAAAGCGAACACGCATTGTCGCCTGCGTCACGTCAGTCAGTCATTACTAGTTGAAAGGCGCCGCTCGTCGTAAGGAAATCCTAAACTTGAGCCTAACATAACGCCGGTGAAGACGCCGGTTCGTGGCTATTTAATCTGTAGAATGACATTGCGTGCTCATTCGAATCTATTTGACAATCCGATATTAAATATTTAAATTTCGGTGCAGATAATATAATACTACTTCGTATTTTTGCGGCTTGCTTATCGTCTCACTGCGGCTTAACTTGGTTTAACTCTATTAAGAGGATTGTGAAGCTGTAAATTTTCATACAAAAAGCGATAACGCTTTTCTCCCTCTAAACATAGTTCAATTTTCATAATTTTTGGAAATCTTGTAGATATAATGAAAAACTAGGTTTGTACGTTTTGATTTTGAAGAAATATTGCTCAGAATATAAGTTATTAGCATCTAAATATCTATATTTTCGACTTAAAAACTACCTTGAGCATTTTTGTCTTTTTTTGACTAAATTATACTGAATTACAAAAAAAGCAAAACGTACAAACATAGATTAAGGTATACTGAATCTAATGACACCAAAAGCGTCTAATTTCATAAAGGTTTAGGGGGGTAAAACAGTTATCGCCCGAAACAATATTTCAAACAGGAATTGTAGGCAATTTCGACCATTTCTTGCAACTCTCTCTATCGCACGATACGGGTCGGGGGCAGGGGTACAATGTAGTGATAGTGATGTGACATAATGTTATCGTAGTTATTGTCGCCTAGGGAGGAGAAAGTAATATCGATATATCGATCAATAGTGAAAGTTATTACTCAAGTCGGAACTATTAATCTTCACAAATACCTTATACCTACATGAAAAAGTAAATATCTTTTTGAATACGTTTATTGATTTTAGTGTTTTATTTTAAAGATTTTATTTCAATACAAATTTCCTTATGTAAGGGTTAGCAGCCTGTAGCCTGTTAACTTTACTGTAAATTCCCAAAACCAATAAAGGAAAAAAATGTAAGTATGTAAGTAGTTGTTTGTTATAATAAACATGTGCCATAAAGAAACCAACTCAAAATAAATTCGTATTTTGTTTCTTGTGATAGGTATTTGTTATGCAATGTATGAAGTTGGAGCAGCTAAAAACGTGTAATAGACTATGCAAGTAGCGTTATTTTTAATATTAATTTATTTGAATTTTATTCCTCTAAAGCTGGGCTCTAAGGTTTTACTCGCGTTATGGAATCTACGATTGTATAAAAAATACAAACGACAAAGTACCTAAATAATATACAAGTATGTAGGGTAGGCAGGGTAGGCTTATATGGGAAGAAGGCACCCTTCGTACGGTTTTGAAGTTTTTTTTTCATTCTAACTATAAAATTTAAAGCAGCAATTACATTAATATACTAATAGGTATTTTTAACCGACTTCAAAAAAGGAGTTTCTCAATTCGATGCGTATGTTTTTTTTTGTGTATGTTACGTGATTACGCCGCCAATTGCAGACCGATTTTCAAAATTCTTTTTGTATTCTCAAAATTATACTCCAATGGTGGTCCCACGGTTACCAAAGTTAGGATCTGATGATGGGATCCCATAAAAATGGAGGGAAATCCTTAAATTTTTAGGTGCGTCCAACGTGTTTTTTTTTTATAAAAACGTCGCCCCACACTAGTATTTTCTCCTGTGTCGTGGGTGCAGTTACAAAAATAGAATATCACATGCACATACGCCCAGACCGGAACAAATTTCTGTAGGCCATACAAAACATCTGTCCCGTGCGGGAATCGAACCCGCGACCTGTTGCGCAGTAGGCGATCGCTCGACCTCTGCGCTAACCGTGTCAACTGTTTTGTGTGTATGTTACGCGATTACTTCGCCAATTGTGGACCGATTTTCAAAATTCTTTTTGTATTCGGTAGAGTATACCAAAGTCAGGTTCTGATGATGGTATCCTATGAAAATCGAGGGATACCCTAATTTAATTAGGGTTTCTTTCACTAAAAAGTTAAACAAAAAAAATATTTTACAAAAAATAAAAACTGACTTCAAAAACACTGAAAAGTTAAAAATAGTGTAAGAATAGGTACAGACAACATTACATTTCTATATTGAAGTCGGTGCCAAACGATGATCTCCTAGAAAGTCTTAAAATTTAGCACCGTCTTCAATAATGATGTGTGATGTTGTCTGTACCTATTCTTATATTATTTCTAACTTTTCAGTGTTTTTGTAGTCCGGACGAACCCGACGAATCGAACCCCGCCGGACGGACCTCCCGATCAACATCCGGTGGCCTCAACCACTAGATCACGGAGGTGGTAAAAATTAGAATTCTAAGACTATTAGTAACTACCCAAGATTAGTGTATAAAAATGAGAGGTATTTTTTATTTGATGCATTATATTTTTTAAATCCCTGCTCCTATTTAGTTTGTATGTAAAAATATTAATTTATCTATCTAAAATAATAGATTTTTTATTCATTTTTAAGTTAACAAGAGGTCTGTTCTTGTTTAAACAATTGTAAATGTAATTTTATGTTTAGTGTTTATTTTTTTCATAAAAGGATCCATTTTTGATTCACATCTCAAATGAAAATCATTTTAATTCAGTATAACACTCATCTTACAAAAAGTCATTTTCTTTAGACATGTAAATGTACATAATTACTTTCATAACAAATAATAGCTCAGTCCTATAAAGTAGGACTTGGTAGGGATACACAGTAAGTGCCTACACTATAAATTTCAAAGGAATACTGAAATAATTTACGAAACTTATCTACTAAAATATTATAAAGAAAGAAGATTTGTATTTTTGTTTGTAATGAATAAACTCAAAAACTAGCTCACTGGGAAGTCTCGGCGTAATTATTGTTAAAATGATTTTTAGAAATAAAGCTATTTTTATTTATTATATTTTTTATTTTTAAAAACTACTAGGCTGATTTAAAAAAAAAATTGACTAATAGAATGCTACATTATCACTGAGTAATATAAGGTTATAAAATAATTTTTCATACGGGAAAACACGAAGGCAAAGTTGCGAGCGGAAAGGCAGTCAGGAATACCTAAGCAACGCAAAACATTACAAACGGTAAAATAATGATCTCGAGTTCTCGCGCCGAGGAGTCGCGCGCTGCTGTCATTGTGTGCGTGAGAATTTGCGCGTGTTGTATTTGTGGTGTAAACGCCAGACGGGAGGCCGAGCGGTGTGAAACAGATAGCATTTTAGAAAATACCTACTCGCGCCGCGCACGATTACTTCACAATCCTCTTAAAGCAAGTTAAGCCGTTGTTACGTCTGTGGCAATGTCAAACAAATAAGAAAGACAGAATAATTGCTTAAGAGGGCATAGTACCTACTACTAGCGCCGCCATTCGTTTTTTATTAATTATGATGAATTAAAGACGTTTCTACAAAAAATAGTACAGTCACGAACTCAATATAGATATTTTTGGGAGCTATTCAGGCATAGATTAAAAGTATAGGAATAATCATAATCCGAATTATTGCTAAAAGTGGCTACTTTTGCTATAAGTGTACTGTGGCCCCTTAAAAACGTTACTCAATACGTTTTGTGAGTGTGAGTATCTAATCAAGAACCTGTGCAGAAGTAGGATAGATAGGGTTGAAATAGTAAATGAGATCTACCTTCCTAATTTTACACAAATATAAGCAGCTATTCAAAAATACATCTGACAATTTTCTTTCACTTAACAACACTAAATCCGTACTAGACTTTTTAAATAAAAAAGCACATTCCCAGGAAGCCACAGATGATAAATGGTAATGCGTAGAATATTAATAGTGGCGCATAAAGCTTCACTCCGTTCTATTCCATCTGCGCGAATGCAGAGTGGGCACTTCATAATAAGATTGCATTTCCATGGGACATTACGTCTGGCGGGCTACTATCATCGCTTAAAGGGATGTTCAAACCGACGACGTTAGAGGGAGATAGATCTATATTTAGCCATAGCGGCGTCTCACTCGCACGTTGTTTTAATCTCACTATATTGCACAGCCTGCACTACGAAGCGCGGGGTCGCGCATTACTGTAAAATAAATCTGATCGCCAATTATTCCGTAGCGGTGCGCGTATTGTCGCCCGCCGAGGATATTGTAAATCTCCAACATTCTTGCCTCATAAAGCGTAATAAAAGCAGTCCTAGCAATTAGAGGAGTGCAATATTTCTGGAGTATGGAGATGTAAGAAAACGTTTTCATAAATTTGATGTGGCGGGTTTTTAAGCACGTACTAGTGTTAAGATAACGAAGATGAGACAGACTATTGATAGATAATAAACTCGTGTTCCATCACCAAATGAACCTCAACCTGAACTGTATAGTCTAGCCTCCCTCAAAAGTACTTCACAGACGTTCCATCACCATCTAATGGTTGCCTTTTCTATACAAATTAGTTGGCATGCAAGCCAACTGCCCACCTGATGGTGAGTGGTAGCAAAGAATTACTACATGTTGTTTCTGTAAGATTTGCAAGTCTGTAACCGTTACGAGACTTCAATATATATTGCCAACCTGTCACATAGGATGCGGAGCGTCGGTGGCGCTGTCTCGGCACTTGCCTTCCACCGGGAGGTTCGGGGCTCGAGATCGCCACGTGCCAATATGTTTTTCGTTTTTCGTATTTCATAATGTACATTTGTCTGACGCTCCTACGATGAAGGAAAACATCGTGAGGCACCTGCATACATCTTTGAAGTAATTTAATGGTGTATGTAAAGTCGACCACTCCGCACTCGGACAGCGTGCTTGACAAAGGCCTAAACACCCTATAAGATGCCCAACTTTATAAAGAGTACGAGGAAGTAGATGAGCAGGGGGAAAATTACATCATAATCGAAAGGGCGAATGTGGTTCAACGTTGCTGCCGCTGTAAAAATTAACATACAATCCGATGAGCAGCATTTCAATAAACGCTGGCAACACCACGAGACGAGAGAAATGCGAGGAATACTGGCTGATGGCCGCGCTACAGTGGGCGCAAAGATATTCTTTTATTTTTTTTTGTTTCTTTTTCTACAACTATATTGGCAGACAAGCAGGATGCCCACCTGATAGTAAGTGGCTTCAATCGCCTATAAATCAAGCGGGTTTTTGTATGATTAGCAAACCTACAACCACTATAACGACACGTTTAGCGCAGAGGTCGAGTGATCACCTACTGCGCAACGGGTCGCGGGTTCGATTCCCGTACGGGACAAATGTTTTGTATGGCCTACAGAAATTTGTTCCGGTCTGGGCGTATGTACATGTGATATTCTATGTTTGTAACTGCACCCACGACACAGGAGAAAATCCTAGTGTGGGGCGACGTTTTTTAAAAAAAAAAAAAATAAGGACAGCGATGTAGTACGTTGCCAACTTGTGACATAAGATATCATGTCACAGTACCCAACGATTTCACTGCCTGTTTACTTACCCTTCGAACTGGAACTGGAATGTATTTGCATTGCATATACAATTGTGATTATGTCGCAATAAGCAATATCGTTCAGGAATCATTTAGATAAAAAATACGTAGTTCTTAAAGGAACAGGCAAATTATTTAGGTTAGGTAACACATACATTTTTAAACCCAATGAAATCATATTATTAGGGTGTAATTGTTTACTCGGACAGATCTTAGATCGCATTAAACCCCTTCTTTCGTTTCTTTAATTTTATTTATTGTAATGACAGCGTTTTAAAATTTAACAACAAAGCGAGATTTATTGCCATTAGCAAATGTGTATTGTACAAATGCTGCAAATTGCTTAAACCATATGAAATAGCTAACACACTTCTGTTTTAACCTAAATTATGGATTATTAATTGATAAATGTCACTGTGCGTTTTGCAAGTTTTACAAATGACACGTCGTGAACCTATGCAAGCAGTTACAAATTACAATTGCAAAATCAAAAACGGACTCGTAACGTTGTGAATAAAACAATAAATTCATAAAACGGCGCGCCCACTGTAGCGAGGTCCACGCGTGAAAGGTTGAGCGCATCCCGCGACCTGCGCCCGCGCAGAAAGCGCCTTAGTACCATTTAGTAGCTTCGGCCCTTGAAGTGTGCTGCGTACGAAAACCCACCTTGCAGCTTTCAGTTTTACAACCAATTCCGCCTATTACAACAGCGCACTCTACAAGACCTGGAGTAAAAGTGATCGAGAATTTCACGCTTTATCCCCTTGCAATAAGGACGCGGGAATCAAACTATGCGATGCACTAGAAAGTCTGACTCTTGTAACCCCGAGCACACTAGAAGTAATAGCAATTTTGATTCGGAATTAAATAGAATTCATTAGACATTTGCACCGATCTGTTAGTACGTACGTCAGCCGTTTATTGCGGAAGCTTGTGTGCGTTTTATTGTTATTATTACCACATTGATACCAGGTTTTGCTAGGACCAAAACTATAAATTATTGATTGCATTAGTTCCATAACTTGGAGTTCAAAGTTCAAATAGGGCGACCCTGTCAGAAACTGAAATTAATACGGTCCACGATTCGTAATGATTTTCAGTACCATTTACACTCATGATATAAATCCAATTTAATGTTTGTGAAAATTAAACGATAAGAGGTAATTATAGCCAGTACCTTTGTTGATGAAGAATCCAAGTAAATCTCAAATTTGTTTGAGGCCTTGTCGTCTCTTACCAATTCTTCCTTCAGGTGAGATTAAGCTTAAGAGCCGGATATTTCACTCTCGCCAACTTTATGGCATTTCTAGTGCATGAGAAGCTGTCAAAAATGCCAGGATTGCCAGTAGTGCCAATTGTGCCAGTACTATTGGCACAGATAGCCGACCTCGACCGCACGCGGTTGCACACATCCGAGACTACACACCGTGACTGCATTGTCACGTGCTAATATACAGGATGATTCTATATACTTTCTTGACATGTGTGTTATAAAATTTATGGACTCTATTTGCACTGAGAAGTAATTGTGAGGAATTGCCTTCTAATCGGAAGGTCATGGGTACGATTCTACCATGAACCAGTGTGTTTTTGTTTTTCGAATTTCATATGTACATTTATCCGACGCTCCTACGGTGGAGGTAAATGTGGTGAGGCAACCTGCATACATCTGCTAAGAAATTCAATTGTGTATGTGAAGTCGACCAATCCGCACTGGGCCAGCGTGGTTGACTAAGGCCTAAACACCCTAACACCTAAAGGTCGGCTCGAACCCCTCGGTGGGGATGTATGTGAGCTGTGATGATGCAAAGTACTTGTTGGATATACGATCTTAAGCACATTAAGCAGGTATATAGTATATAAATAAAATAATGTTTCTACTGATTACCATGAAATAAAATCATATCTTTTTATGACCATCCTGTACTCAAAGATGCTACAACGTGCAATCTATGATTTCCATCATCCCGGATGGCCGGAGACATAATAACTGTCGAATTGATCGGAAACGCTTGCGAAATAGGACGCTCCTTGTCTCTGCCTACCTTTAATTAATCAGAGGATCTGAGGGAAGTTAGTTTGACCTACTCTCATGTATTCGCCACCAACCAACAATGTATTTTTTATCATGTCACTGTGTGTGTGTATGTGTTGATGTGCCTCTGTGTTTGTGTGTCTGTGTGCGTGCATGTTTGTGATGTATGTCAGCATATGTCTGAGTATACCACATTTATATTCACTGCAAGCAGTCGTACGTGGATGCTCATCTTATGCCAATTTGTGGGTACCTAGCTAATGAGACTGAACCACGGTCCTCCAAAACACAGGTCTAACCTAGCTTGGAGGCCAGCGGACTACACCAATCCATCGGTTAATGCTGTCAAACACTTCGTAACTTATAGAAAATATGTAAAAATTATTCTACATGTAAAATAAATTATTATTAATACAATTAAGTTGGAAAATAAGCAAACTCCCCACTTGATGGTAAGTGGTAACAATCACCTGTAATACTGTTGCTCCTGGGAGATTTGCTTTCAACAAAACTGCCACCCCCACAAGAACCACAGTGTACGTTGCCAACTTGTGAGATTAGATGTAATGTCACGGTACCCAATAATTTCACTGCCATATCTTACCCTTCAAACCGGAATACAGCAATGCAAGCACTGCTGCTCTGCGGCAGAAATGGGTAAGACGGAGGTGCCCAAGCAGACGACCCTGGTATAGAGTCTCCCTCCGGTAAAATGTTTCGGCCATCATGATTTACTCTAACATTGTAAATCCATCACTACATTGTACAAGTACTAACAATGTTATTGATCATATACTGCCACTTAGCAATATGTTTCCTTGAAACAATAATAATAATTAAGTATGTTGTTGGATTTTCATCAGAGAATATCTAAGAATCTTTTTGCTAAATCTGGTATATTCATCTCAAGTAGAGAATTTCAACACTGCCTACTTCCTGCAACTACTAGTCCGCTCTGGCTTGATAATTCTTACTGTGACTTAATTTCTTTCTTCTCTGTTTGCAAGCTCAACTCTAGGTTCACATATTTATTGCATACGTACGATGAGATGTAATTTAAGCTGCCGAATTAATGCATCACGTCTTGTAGACGATGTCTCAGACTGTCTTGACTTTAGCGTACTTATTCTGCTATATTTGCACTGACTAAAAGAAATGGGATAAAGTAAGTGCAGATACTGCAACTTAGTATAATTGTGCAACAGCACTCAACACATAACAAGCACTTTTATATCTTAACGAGACATAAAAAGCACTTAACACTTACAAGCATCACATAAATACTGAAAACAATTGAATATAGCTCAAAATATAGGGAATGTTTGTGTGCTGTAATCCTTATCAGAGTTAACTTCCAAGTGAACAGCTTTAAATAATGTGCCAAATCGTTAGATTGATCATTCGCTATTTGGCAAATATTATTTTTCAAAGCCAAAGTTAAAAATTTAACATAAAGTAGACGAGCAACACACAAATCGATTGTGCCATAATACGAATTTGATGAGCCGTTATTACTCCGTCTAGGCCGAGGATGCTACTGCAAGGTTGGCCGGCCATTTTGCGATCAGGTGACCTCAATTTTATGTTACATCTTACTATATTCACATTGACATTAAAGAACTTGCTTGAAGTGCGCTTGGAGAATATTAAAACTAATTGTTGTAAATAGTCAATGTGTGATCTTATACTTTAAATGTCGTGCGACAATGTAATGAACAAGATTCTTCTATAGCGATTCAAAAGAATATTTCTAGATGACAATATACATAAGCAATACAAAATAGTCACCGGGTAGGTTAACTTTCTTTATATACTCTTTATTGCATAATCAACAAAAAGCTTTTGTACAAATGCATAAACATTGTATGCAAGGGCGGACTTATCTCTTATAGAGGTCTCTTCCGGTCATCCCATAGCATTAGTGGCGTACGTAAATCTAGTAGACAACAACGCGGATAAATAGCAAAACATAAATAACCATTATTCATAAATATCTAATGCATAAATAAAAAATAAAATATACCTGACGATCATTGGACTTATTCATATAGTTTTCTGATATAATGTTGCTCAACGCGATTGTTTCTTTTCTTAAAATATGGATGGTAAGGTTAGGCTACAGGCTACAGGCTATCTTTTTTAGAGAGTATGCAAGCGAGTGCTTCCCTTCAGTGAGAAACATCTGGTTTCTCACTGAAGGGAAGCACTCGCTCGCTTTTCCTCAGTTAAATGTATGGAGATGACATTACCTGCGGAAAAAATAGCGCGAGGTTGTCGCAAGCTAATGTCATCTCCATACATTTTTTCTGCGGAACGACTGCGGGAAAGTTAGCGTGTGGCATTTGTCCAGGGCCTCTCGTACTGGCATTGCACCCTTTCACCGTTCACGATTCAACTATCTAAATATATTTGGTTGAATAAAGTTCAGGTTCGTTTCAGATCATGGTCAAATGCCTGCTCGTTAAAATTAAAGACTGAAAACCTGCGTTTATCTAAAGATATTGTTATAAAGCTAAATCCATAAACGCAGTAGCACGTTTTTGTCAGATAAAGAGAGGTGTTGAGAATTAGATGAAAAAATAACTAAGCCAATAAGTCTATGGGAGCCGACAAAGTTCTTATCTCGCCAGCGATCTTCGAGGCATGGGCGTGACAACTGAATGCGCGCGTCTCATCCATATTGATCCGTGCGTCGATCGTTGAATAGATCTATGATATATTGCGTCGGCGCCGTGTGATCTAGATCGAGATCTACTCCTAGAGCTGCTGCATTTTGATTTCCTGCTCGGACCCACTTCTGTTTATGTCTCCCTTCGCTTTTTGCACTAATGTGCAAATCAGCGGACGCCGCTCTACCTAGATGGCGGTAATTTAAATTTTATGTCTACATATTACGACCGACATTTGCCTGACGTGCCGTATTCGCGGGACAAAAGTTATATCACTCTATTTAGATACTGGTCCAAAGTAGGAGATCGATCATTCTGTAAAAGTATATGTGTTCCGTATATGTCGAATGTATATTTTACGATTCATGACGAATCGCTTTTTCGCGTCGAGCTTAGCGTGTGCTCTGTGAAATTGATATTTTTCATATCGAGCGTGTGTTTTGTACTAGCAACCGTTATGGGCATGGGCAAAACGGCATTGCCTATAAGAAATATAGCTTTGGATATAATTCTATTCTATATTTGGGGTTTAAGAGATTGATAGAAAACGTATATATCTGCATTTTTATTTTTTACCTCCATACTTAGATTGCCGCACAAAAATTAGACCAGCAACTAAACAGTTTCTCGATACGGTCAACGCTGTCCCCCTCGTCTGTACGGCGTTAGAATGAAACAGTGTGACAAAATCAGCTCTCTGCCGATTAAGCAATATATCAGAATAAATGTATCAGGAGGTATCTGTAACAATAATGCCTAGCGTTGCGTAACGCGAGGCGTGGCGCTCGCGGCCAATCGAGCGCGCGCGATCCACGCATGCGCGTCGCGACGGCTCGCAACTCGCGGCCAACGGAACACACCTATCGACCTACATGCAA
The DNA here is from genome assembly GCA_963935595.1 of Schoenobius gigantellus. Classification (NCBI taxonomy): domain Eukaryota; kingdom Metazoa; phylum Arthropoda; class Insecta; order Lepidoptera; family Crambidae; genus Schoenobius; species Schoenobius gigantellus. Next base: position 2,344,550 of record OZ012555.1, on the reverse strand, counting down.
AACAAAAATAAATCACATTTCGTGTTGATTGCAGCACGTGCTTTGACTTAGACGCAGTGTGGGACATTTCACAGAATAATTTATTTAAATCGTTAGATAATATTTTTGCTTGCGTTTAAAATAAAATCAAGTAGTATGCCGGAGTGGGAGGGTCATTGACGCGAAAATTGAGAGCGTTACTCTCCTTAATTAACGTTTTAGCGCTCCGTGCCTCCAAACAGAATGGAACCCTAAATGTGTTGATCATACACTTCGTTGTCCGTCTCCTAGACCCTTTTTCACAGAAACGCGATATATAGAGAGGATGAAGATATCAAGATGCAATTAATATCAAAAAAGCAAGGTCCGCAATCCCATGAAGCTGTAAAAAATCTAATTTCTAAGTCAACGCAATCAAAAGTGACGGCCATTTGTGCCGTATAGTCAAAGGGAATCAAAACCCAAGGCTGGTCCTGTAGAAAAACCTATATGTAGGTTTTGTTTCCATAGGGTACTTGCCATGGAATCATGAAATAAGGCATACATCCTGTTTTTCTTACAAGAGAAAATTGCAAATTTGTTGTTACAGAATGAAAAAAATTAAATAGTATTACTATTTCATCTTTAATAATTCTTAGATCGCCACGCTCATTAATCGCAGTTTGTAATAGTTACAGCGGCTAAAAAGTTTAAAGCCATATAAACCAATGCATCGCAGCGGAACAACATCGCTTCGGAGGAGCTTCGCGCAAAATTTCTTTTCTGCGAATAGTATAGATCCTGATTTTTCTGCGTTTACGACCCGCTTTGGCTCGGCGTTCCCCGCCTTTCATGTGCCGCCATTAAAAAACAATGGTAAAAAAGTTTTAAATACCTTTTTGCGATGCGCGCTCTTTCTTATGCGCAATCGGTTATTGTTCGACCGTTTTAGTGCAGTTGTCCGACTATTCGCGCATTTTTTATGCGCACGGCGCTAGAATTTGGGTGGGCGGGCTTAATTACTTTATTATGCTTAGATAACATTGGTGCGAATTTCGAAAGTTGTTTGCTGTTGCCTTTAAAACTTTTGAGAGAGACCTTTATCTTGTAATCAGCAAAGAAATGTGTTTGTTGCCGCAATACATATAAACATTACCCTTTGCAAATCATATTAATATTGAATACGAGAATATCAGTGAGGTTTAGGTTATTTGTGCAAAATCTGGTAGACGGCCTGTGTAGAAACTTGATGTGTAGACAGCAAGAGATGCAGACGAACACAGTGCGCAACTTTATTCCAGAAATCACAACTTATCTGGATAAAATAAGCCGCAGATAGTGTTGCATGAATTATTGTTTTAACCATTGTTTAATTTGCCTAATTAATGCGTCTAATCCCGCGTAGGCAACGATCATTGTATTCTTAATCCGGGCTGAATCAGGAGCCCATTGTGACCTGGGACAATGCGGACACGCCCGAAACGGTTCATGTGTCGATTTTATGAATATTCATTAATGTTACGCAACAGTACATTAATAAATGCGAAAGTGTGTCTGTCTGTCTGCTGTCTTTTCACGCTTAAACCGTTAAACCGTTTTAGATGAAATTTGGTATAGAGCTAATTGTATAGATAGTCCCGTGCCGTAAAGGACGACGTAGGCTAGTGATCATTCAAAGGGGTGAAAAGGGCGTGGAAGTTTGTATCGGGAATCAATAATGTGATTTATGTATATTTTTGTGTGCAATTAAGTGTTTATTATTATTATTTTCAGTAGCAGCTTGGACTCTGGAATAAGTGTATGGAGACAGTGATAATGTGCTGACCCATATTACATGGAACTGAAACTAATAGGCGAAGTTTGAGTGCTTGTACACATTTCGAGGAGCTTTATTTAACACTAGCTTTCCGCTCGCGGCTTTTCCCGCGTTATTTTTGTTTTCCCGTGGGAATTATTAATTTTCCCTTAGGAAAATAATTTTATATCCTATTATATAGAAGATTGCGCAGCTTCGCCCGCGTTATTTTTGTTTTCCCGTGGGAATTTTAGATTTTCGCGTAGGAAAAATAATTTTGTAGCCTATGTTACTCACGGATAATGTAGCATTTTAATGATGAGAGAATTTTTCAAATCGGTCAAGTAATATTAGTATAGATAGATAAAAAAGCTAGCGGTCCTTTTGCGGCTTGCCCGCGTATTCTACACTTTTTTCATTAGAAACTATATAATTTCCTGCGTCCCTTGTTAAGTACGTTGAAGAATTTTGATGTGATACTGATACAAAAACATATTTCATTCGTCCCTTTACAAACAACGACATATAAATGTTCGTGGTTTTAACTTCAAAAGTACTAACGCAGTTCCATACAAACTGTCCCTATTTCAACCCCAGAGCAGTTGAATTTTCGACAATCCGTTAAGTATTTAATAGAGCGAGAAGTACATAAAATTAAACATACGTGCAGTTATAGTATAAACGAATATAGCAATATACACAATTATACTATACATACAAAAAGGGTATATTCGACAGCACATTGTCCCTAGTTGAGCTCATTTTGCTTTGAGGTCAACTTTCAATTGACGACTCTGTAACAAAACTAAAATTGTAAATGGCGATTTAAAAGAGGAGATAAAAAAATTAGCTTTCGAAATTTGTGCCTGTTCTTCTCGAGAAGGCTATCCCAACAGGTGTAGAGTAAATTTTTTTTCTTTCCTAATTGCATTTGCAGACATCTTGAGTATATTCAGACACATACAAGGTTAATATGTTTTCTTTAAATTAGAATGTTTTGCTTCGTTTTCACGTCTATAAGTGCCCGTAAAGGCCTATATTGAATAAATATTTTTGAATTTAAATTTGAATTTGTGTAGGAAATAAAGTTTATTACCTAATCTTGTAATCCGAACGGATTTTCGAATATTAAATTATTTCACCTAAAGCAATATCCAAAGAGCAAGCATTAATATGTCAAAGCTAAGTTACAGGCGCACTTGTGAATCATGTTAAGCGCATCATTCGTAACAGGCGCATGCAAATAAGGCATTGTTTTTGGCCGCGTTAGAGCGCGCCGCTCATTTTGATACACATTGGTGGCGCATGGCGAGGTCGATCAACCCGGGGCAGCTTTTGTGGAGACTTAACCTCATACGCCATTTTGTGGAGACTTAACCTCATACGCCATTTTGTGGAGACTTAACCTCATACGCCATTTTGTCGTATTCCCGTTGATCACCTTCGAGAGTGCATTTTAAGGGTTCCATACATCAAAAGGAAATACGGAACCCGGAACTGACAGTCTGTCTGTCTGTCGAGACCCTTTTTCGGGAACACGTAGAGATTCAAACTGAAATGTATCTCAAATACTCGGGTCCGGCTTGAGCGTCGCGTCGGTGGCGCTGTGGACTCGGCACTTGCCTTCTAATCGGTAGGTCTGGTGTTCGATCCAGCTATGTATCAATGTGTTTTTCGTTTTTCGAATTTTATATTATATACATTTGTCTGATGCTCCTATGGCTCCTATGGTGGATGAAAACATCGTGAGGCAACTTGCATTACATCTGCGAAGAAATTCAAAGGTGTATGTAAAGTCGACCAATCCGCACTGGGCCAGCGTGGTTGACTAAGGCTTGAACATCCTAACTTAGGGTAGGCTTGAGACCCTCGGCGGGGAGGTATATAACCTGTTATATTGATGACGATCGTCAATTCACGACGCCACCGACGCTCGATGACTATATTCTTATTAATTTCACATTATCTAATAGAAAAATTGTTCTCACAGAAACGAAAGCGTATTAAACAGGCATTTAAAATACCTATCTAAAATTATCGGCCCTCGCAGCGACGAAACATATTTAAGACTTCGGACAAACAATAGACGTATTAAATAAAAGACAAGTGATAGTGTGCCATCCTGACGCTATTATGGAGCTGTTGACCCATCGCGGTGATTTCTCGGTCAGGGGTCACTCTCAGTTCTAACCCTCGCATTATTTAAAATCCGTTACTAATACCACTTATTTGTTACCTTTGTCGTACCACTGACCATAAATTAAAGGCGATTCGATTTGAACTCTCGATATCTCACTCGGTTACATTCATCGAATGACGTGTGGCAGATGTAATTTATAAATCGTCTATTAGTCGCCCGGCCGCTTCGCTCTTATCAAACGAATATATTACGTTCGATTTGAGCGTTTCGTATTCCGAAAATTTGGCCGTTTGTTCAGATGTAAATTACAATAAAACATCTGCATTCGGAATCGGAAAACGTCGATTCATCTACGAAATCGATTTATTGTCGGGGAATTCGGCGTTTAAACGCGAACCGATTCATTCATGTTTCGTAAATTTGAATAAAGAACGCCCAGTCATCCGTTCCTACGTTACACATGTCGGATGATGGAGCGTTCGCCGATGTCGGGTTCTCGGGGAAAAAATCGAATAATGAATCGAAACTATTCGTGGGTCCGTACGTGAGATCGCTCAACGGCGGTAATCGTTGGGCTCGTTTGACGCAACTGTTGAAATATTTTGTCACAACAATTTGTCACGGGCTGTCACAAAATTGCGCGTCAGGGTGACAGTCTGCGCGGGTCGGCCTCCCGGGGGCTTGCCACATGAATTATATCAATTAGGCATTATAAATCATCCGTTGCGTTCGATAAGCGATCGAGTAACGGAATCTTGGATGAAAGGTAGATCATTTGACAAATAAACAATGATCCGGGTCTGTTCCTTCAAAAAAGGTGCATGGCTGTTTCTTTATTGGTATTCTTTTTGTTGCTTTTAACAAGTGCGCAGTCATGGTTAGTAAAAAAAACATTTCAATTTCAATGAGAGGCACAGACACAGACATTAGTTTTACCCTCAGACAAATAAAACTATGCAGATTGTAATCCACTTAACATTACCGCCAACTTTACCTCCTTCAAGTATAAAAAATACCGTGGAATTATAATTCACTCCTTATCCGCCATACCCATAAGTAAACAGATCAAAACATCGACCGAGAATTCTTAAACCTTAAAATAATGATCTTGATCGTCGGCGGATCCCCGGCAATTTTGCATTTATTCCATAAGTACTATTAATTACATTCATTTGTATGGAATTATGAACGGCCCGTCGTTCGTATTAATGTGATTATTCATATGTAGGTATTTATGCTCGTTAGAAGTTTGCACATGGCGAGTTTTATCGCGCTTATTAATATGGTTATTATTTAGGTGACTTCATTTTGTAAATGACTCAAGATTAACTAGTGTCCCTATGATTAAATGGCATTAATTAATTGTCAGGCTACCTAGTGTAGCCTTGCTTCTACCCACGCAGTTCCTACAAATCGCTGAATTGATACTTTTGCTATATAATGCAATAGCGAATCATCCCTATCCCGAGCATGGAACTCTCGATAAACAAAATTTGACAGCTAGGATCGACATACTCAACAAAAATCGATAAATTTGACAGATATTCCTAAGGAGTGAAAAGGACAGATGCTTTTGTCGATCAATATATGTCGATCGACAAGTCCATGCTCGTAGGAATGCCCTACGAGCATGGACTTGGTATCCGAGGTATTCTACCTCTTATCCAACAGCTTTTAGCGTAATAGCCGAGTCCTGTGGTGGGCCCAGATTGCCTACCTACGAGCGAGAGCTCTGTCTCAAAAGCTGGGTTCGTGCCTATTTTATCGCTGTGGCCTAATTGGAGACCTTTAAAATGAGGAGTCGACCACAATAGATCCGTACAGGTCACAGTGACCCACTGGTGGTTATAGTACCATTAATAAACACAGAGATAGATCCTACCTCTTGTCGCAATGGAGGTGAAATAAGGGATAAAACATGTTTGATCCCAAGACAATCAACACAATTCGCGAATAAAAACTATATTGAAGCACTTAATCATAAATCGATAATTTAGGCTCAAGACAAAAATTATAAAATTGTCCTTGCGTAATTGTTTCGTCGTACGACATGCCTTATTAAAAACAATTAGGAATGATGATGTTGGTCAATATTACGGGGCCCAGAATAATGCGGGGCTTCACGGGCGGTGGGTCCGACGGCGAGATCCGGCCAATGGGCCGTGGAGCGCTGCGGTCAATTGAGCGGCTTTTTGTTGGACATTCAACACGTGTTCACGATATCGACGTAAAATTGTTTACAAACAACAAGTTTTATGGGTGGAATTAAGGTGAAATAGAGTAAAATAAGTTAGGGGAAAATGGGGCGAGAGAAAGAATGTATAATTTTATTTAGTCACAAACATGTTGTACACACATAGTATGGAAGCGATGCCGAAAAAGTCCCTAGCTCAGCGTATGTTGTTGCGTTTCCGACACAAAAGCGCAGGCGGGGTCTTCCTTCACAGTAGCCATGGATTAATTCAGGAAACGGCTAACTTAACGTGAGGGTAAGTTATTATAAGGTAACATTAAGTTATGTCTCCATGTTGAGCGTCGGTGGCGCTGTATAATCGGCACTGGCCTTCTTATCGGGAGGTCCGGGGTTCGATCCTGCAACGTACCAATGTGATTTTCGAATTTCATATGTACATTTTTCCGACGCTCCTACGGTGAAGGAAAACATCGTGAGGCAACCTGGATACATCTGCGAAAAAATTCGAAGGTGTACGTGTAGTCGACCAACCCGCACTGGGCCAGCGCGGTTGACTAAGGCCTAAAAACCATAACTTAGGGTAGACTCGAACCCCTCGATGGTGACAATGAGCTGTGGTGATAATGATTAAGTAATGTATTACGATTTTTGTTTAAAGCGATATTAGATTTACCGCTTCAATCTTCAACAGCTATTGAATAGTCCTCGACGTAACACATGTAATTAAACTCGTTTCCGAAGCATGACGGTTCTTACCAGGCATTGTCTCTTAGCTTTTAAGTATCGTTAACAATATCATTATTAACACTCAATAACCAAACGGCAATTAGCGTTGAACTGGTATTAATTGCATATCACTTTATACGTGCGGTGCTGCACAACTTACGGTCAGTAGTGTTTCTTATGATTTTAGGAATAAAAGCATAATTAAACTCACGCTTCTTTTGTATGGGGGTTGGGGGCTTTCATATACAACGTGTTTGGGAAATTGCGCAATATCAGAAATTAATTTGCTCTAAATCGAGAGTAGAATTGATTCCACTTATAACAAACATGGGTCAGATTTGCATCCCAATTTCTTTCTTTTTTTTCAAATATGACTTATTAGAATACTCTTTTGAATCGTCCGAATTTTTTACCTACCACTCATTCAGGACATCATGAAGCTGATAAGAAGAATTGGTGCCAGAAACTTATCAGCATTATCAAAAACAAATAGTGCTCCAAGTTTGACCGACTTAGAATAAATGTGCCACTGCTCCCTTTCATCCTGTGCATGTCATAAGAGTCGACTAAGAGATTTTAGCCCAATTACACCTCTGCCAAGAGTAGAAAAACTCGAAATAAAACCCGCCACCAACCCTTCTGACCAGCGTGATGCTGTAGAGCAATTCCTCCTTAACTACTCGTATGTGTACAGGCAAAATTGATGATGATAATGAATATCCTTAAGTATATACAAATCAACAATCTAAACCAAAGAAGTTGAACTTGATTCTCCATTTTTACATACTGATTAACACTGCACTGTATACAAGACCCTTATTTGATTGAATAGTTTCGTTAACATGTTCCGAGCTTGTAATAAGCCTTTGCCTGTCGGTAGCTAATAATACATGAACTGTACGAACTCGATACTTCATCGTCATTGTGGTGGCGACTTGGCATTTAAGCACTTTGTAACACTTGTGAAACTATTGCCAAGTTAGGTTGTTCATCTGTCAAAGAAGTCTTGCTTCAAAAGACAAGCACTATATTTCACTTTATCTAATTTAGAAAAATCTCGTGTCTCAATGTTTGTTGTCGAACTCCTCAGAAATAGGTAGTAGGCTATTTTTATACCCCTAGGTGATAAAGGCGGCCCTCTCCTACTTTTTTACAATTTTTTATAATAATTTTTTCATGATTTAGCATCAAAAGATACTCCCATTATATAGTGATACTAGCTTTCCGCTCGCGACTTCGCCCGCGTTATTTTTTTGTTGTCCCGTGGGAATTTTTTTTCCCGTGGGAAAATTACCCTATGTCCTTACCCTGGTCTCGAACTATCCCTATACCAACTTTCATCAAAATCGGTTGAGTAGTTTCGAAGCCTATTCAATACAAACGAATAAACAAACAATCAAATCTTTCCTCTTTATAATATTAGTATAGATATAGATTAGTATTTTTATTGTCGAAACGTAGTTCGCGGGCACAGCTAGTTAGCTTTTTGAAATGAAATGAAAAAACTTTATTTAGTGTTTGACGAACTTAAACATAATACGCTAATAATAAAAACACTAAATAGGTCTCCGCTCAGTATTACGCCTTGACACCCAAGAAGTGTAAAGACACTGGTTTTCTTTTTATATGTTTTCTGTTGAATTTTCTAGACATTTAGCGCGAAGGGTGAAAATGGAGTAAACAGATAGACAGAGGTTACTCTCAATTCTATAATAATCGCCTCCGTGGTCTAGTGGTTAAGTCCACCTGGTGTTGATGGGGGGATGGGGTCCTCATGGGGAAGTTTTTCTGCTCGGTTTGGTTTCTGCGCCTGGCTAACTATCACCATCTTGCCTAAGTTTATCGCCATAATAACAATGTCAATTGCATTGTTATGTTCCGACAATCAGAGGTAAGATAGTCAGTTTCTCAGCTGTTGAAGATTCCAGGTTAAGCTCACCTCCATCCACCTTTGACCTTATCGTCACTTACCATCAGGTGAGATGAAGGCCAAGAGCTTCCCTGTCGAATGTAAAATAAAAATCAATAGAAACCAATTTTAACTTTTTAAGTTTGTCTCAATAGTAACAATGTTGATTTTACTTGTTCTATTCCGGCAATTAGAGGTAAAATAGCCAATTCCTCTGTGTTTAAGGAAACTTGCTTCTTGCTTCTATATACGTCTTTACGGTCACTTGCCATTACCACCACCCTGCCATTATCACAATCTTATGTGGGGTTGGCGTAACACTTTTTCTTCTTCTCATCTCTATCATAGGTACATCATCTTTTCAATTTCAAGTTCAATATCTTTTATTCAAATAGGAGTGTAACAATCACTTTTGCACGTCAAAGCAGCTACGCCATTGGTTCACAAGTCTACGGCGGGAGACCTTGTACTGGAAAGAACCAGCTTACCAGCAAGAAAACCATAAGGGCTTTTTTTCCCCTGTGTTGTTACAGAGTCGTCAATTGGAAGTTGACCTCAAAGCAAAAGTTTTAGCTCAACTTGTTGGTAGTGGTAGTCGCAGTGTGGACCCTACCACGCGCGTCCAAAAGGGCAGGAAGAACACCGAGGGGTTTAGTGGGTAGGCCTGGCACTCTGCCGGGAGAGCCCCACACACGCTCGTCGTCTAGCCAATGGCGAGTACGGTGCGGTCACGCATTCCACGAATAAAAAAAAAAAAGCTCAACTTCCATTACAAGATTAGATGTGTCAGTTCACATTATATAAGATAAAGACTTTATTAACATATCAAACAAAGGAAATTGTACAGTTGACCTCATATCCAAATAGTTTTTTTATCTCAGCACTGAAATTCTTCGCATGCACATCATTCTTCACGCAATCCACCCATACTCTCATATTTCTCCTCTATCCTTATGTACGTTAATTTTTTTTATTGCTGTCGGCGGCATACTAGCCAGTGGCCCACATGATGGTAAGTGGTAACCACCGCTCATGGACATCTGCAATGCCAGGGGCAAAGCTCATTTGCTGCCTACCTGGAGAGAAGTGCTCTTTTTAAACCTCGTTTGAAGTTGGACATATCGTAGTACCCAGGAAACACCGCCGCTGGGAGATGATTGCAGAGTCTGCACGTACGTGGAAGAAATGAACGCTGAAACCGAACTATGCTAAAGATTCTTGCTTAAAACTTTTCTGGTAATGACTCTCATATCTCATAGTCATTTACCATCAGGAAAAATCATAGCAAAGATCTTACTTACCTGATGCAAAAATATACTTATTTAAGAAAATGCTTTTTGCTGGATGTTTAATGAACCCATGTTACCTTCGATCGGAAACATGGGTTTATTAAAGTTCCAGCAATATCAAGTGAAGCACGGTGAAGTGTATGTGTCTCGTGTTCGGAGTGATTCGGAACAGAATCACTGTTTCACGAGGTCACGGGTCACTGATAGTTCCCATAGCGCCGTAATGACAGCGATGCGCCGACGGTGTTATTGCTAGTGATGGGACGCTGCTCCCGGACAGATATCGATAACTCGATCGTCTTATAACCGCTTGAATAGCTATTAACAGTAGACTTATTATTTTATTACAAACATTAATTATATTTTCAAGCAGTAAGTTTAACTGTAGCCGAATTACTAAATCTAATATTAACTAATTAATATGTAGATAACGCGGGATATAATTTTTTTTATCATATTTATCCTTAAATTTCATCTGAAGATATAACGATTTCAAATTTTACCCCCTCCTTTTAAGCAATTATAGCAATATACAACTCCTTAACTTAATGTGTTTATGTTCTTATTTGTTTTTAAATTGTATCTCCACTGATAAATAGTAAATAAAATGCCATTAAGCGGGGTAGATAATTAAGTTAATAATTATTTTAAAATAATGTAACAGTCAATAACAATCGACGTTTCAAATGAATTTATTAAGATACGCCATAATATAACTTACAATGAAACAAAACTTGATAAAGTCATCCAATTTTTACCAAAATTTTAGCACACACAAAATAATGAAACGAAACTATTTAAATATAAAAAGTAGTATTTTAATGAGAGCGATAAACGGTTACAACAGTCGAAATTTGAAATTGGAAATCGGAATCTGAGGAATCCGAAATTGTGCAATGACAAGAAATGACACATTGATTTTTTTATACAGTTCCAGAGAGCACACACAGATAAAGCAAATACACTTTTGATTTTTGGATCTATGTTAATATTCCAACACAAAACATAGCAAAAGTATTTCATTTGTCGATAAAAAAGTTACATATGTCCCAACACTAGCATGCGCTCGCGCAGCGTCAAAGACGTGCTGGGCCGAGGTCGAGAGTGACAGGACGCAGCGGCGGAACATCGCCGCACTAATATTTATTGCTTTGGGATATCAACGCGGCTGGCAGAAAACACCCCCGGGGCATAACTCCGTAATGAATGACAATTTACTTGAGACGCTGCAGAGGCTTGAATTTCACAGTAATAAATCAATTCGCCGCATTGACGAGATGTTAAAAATGAAATTGAAAAGTTTATGAGCGATGAATGGTAAAAATATTCGATTCGTGTTTTCCTGTTCTTTTAATTGTTAATTTAGAAAGCGGTTCGGTAGAAATCTCCACTTATTGTATGGTAATTTATCATTAAGACTCATACGAGTATGTCATCTACTCATTTGGCCGTCAATACAAAAGACATCAACTCGCTGTTATTTAAAAATTTATCTTGTTAAGTTGTTGTTAAATGTCTAGTTTTTTTATCCTTTCTTTAATGTATTTCTTCCTTCAATACAACACATTCGCTAAGCAGCTTTTTTATTAATTTGCCATCAGTTTATTTGTCCAGACTCTACACCTAGCTACTCTTCCGTTCGTCAGTGTAAAAGACATCAACGAGCTCCATTTTTCGGTTGTAGCTTGGTTTTATATTCACTACAAAACTACAGTATAAGAAAATACTGCATTAAGTTATAGAGAACTTTATCATCCTCATGGTCTAGTCTAAGAAAATCAATTTACAACACTACAATATCGCAGTTCGTAAAGAGGCATAAATTGTATGACTTCTCTGAATGCCTCCCACATTCCAGTTTTTGACCAACACGATTTACGTGGAAATGCCTGGCCTGAGTGCGGGTTCTGTTCCCGTGCCATTATTGATTGGTCTCGCTCACTTAGACCTCCGCAGATTGTGAGAAATGGAGATCAAATCCGTCTGAACCATTCGAAGGAATTATACATTGTTGTCGCCGAGGAAAATAAGATAATGTAGTTATGAGACGTGTTCTAAACTTTGGTTATTGTATATGTGTAAAATACAAGTAGGTGTTCAAAACATTTTTTCTCGAATAAATTAACTATTGATGCTCTGACGTGCAAAGCACATTCATGAACGTATTAAACAACATTCAGCAGCGGCCTTATCGCAGAAGTTGTAATTTTTGCCAGGCAACCTAGAGCAAAAGAAAGTGAGAGTCACTGTCGAAGTGGGACTTTTTACATGAAACTTTATTATCAATCGAAAATAATCGACAGTTGGACAAGTATTGTAAAGAAATATTAATATTATATCACCCTGTACATCGCTACTTACAAAAGAAATATATGAACAACGCTTAAATAAGAAACCAACACATTACTATCTTCGGAATCAGTCGAAATCACATGGCCCGGCGATAGGTTTAGAATTATTCTATGATTTTATGTTAAGTTTAGCAAAATAATGCTTTAACTCGAGCCTTAACAGGAGACTGAGACGTTAAGTGCATGTTCGCTAAGACGACCTGACAGCTCGCAGCGCTCGCGTCAAAACAGCCTGCGCATGACTCTGATTATGTCTGCGTTCAGAACAGCAAACTAGCTGAGAACATATTAACATAGTAGATTCAGTGCCAAAAGAGATTTGTTGCATTGATTTACATTTTATATTTATTAGATTTGTCCGTAAAATACACTCGAGAGCAATGAATTCTGCTTACATAAAGATACCTGAAAAAGGGGCAACACGACCATATTACATTTAAAAAACTAAATTCTAACTCCTAAAAGTGAAGCATCCTCCATCATCAGCTCGGTTAATGACTTCCAGACGCAAATAGCTCCGGAAAAAACAAGAAACACGTGGGACATACCTATAAAATTTAAGGGTTTCCCTCAATTTTTCTGTTATCCCATCATCAGATCCTGACTTTGGTGACACTGGGACCACCGCCGGAGTACCTATACTGTACCGAATACAAAAAGAATTTTGAAAATTAGTACACAATTGGCGGAATAATCACGTAAAATACATACAAAAAAACATACGCATCGAATTGAGAACCTCCTCCATAACTCGGAAACTAAGAATGTGTGGAATAAATTGTGTGCACTATGCTTTCATTATTAGTTTTCGAGACTTAGTGATAATTTTGTGACATTGCCTTTTAGTATATTTTCACAAAATACCGCTTTCTTGTGGCGTTATTTTCTGGGAGTGACCACTAGGTGCCTTAAGCAATACAGAATACCACTCACTTTTAAACTGTGGAATCGTATCATACCGTAATTATTCAAACTCAAACTCAAAACCTTACAGGCACTTATTGACGTCACAAATTTACATGAGTCTAGTAAACCAATAAATTAATTAGAAAATGTAACAAATTAAGATAGGCTATGTATTATTTCAACCCTGTATGTACAATAATGTACGTATGCACCCAAACCATAATTAAGATATATATAAATACAAGTTAAAAAAAAGTTGACTCCACACCTGTTCGGAAATTGAGAGAGCCTTCTCGAGAAGAACAGGCAAGAAACTCAGGTCTAATTTTATTGATAACTATACCGGGATTTTATAAGCTGGTAATCGTTTTTACACAATAGACATGAAGAAATTATATTTCAATATTTAAATTAAATTCTGTATATTTGTAATGTAGAGTCCAGTATTGTACTATTTCCCATATATGTACACTAGGAGTTCCCACGTCTGTCGCAGGCGCAGCCATGACACGGCGGCGGCGCTTGATTCACCGCTTGATTGCAACAATCATTAATTTGAATTCTAGGATTTCTAGGCTTATCATAGTGTAGATTTTACAGTACCACTATATTTATTTATTTATTATTCATGGAAAACAAACAGCATTTAAATTAATAATATAGTAACAGTGAATTAGAATACATAATGCCTTTGACAGTTTTCGCCGATAGAACAAATTATACATAACCAAGCAAACATTATAAAATATTATGAAACTAAAAAAGAAAGCATATTACTAGACACAAAACTTAATTTGATATTTCTATCTTATTTGTATGTAGGTATAATTTATATTATTCACAGTAAATAACAAGCCACATCAATAACTTATAAATTGATTTAATTAATTGATATCTAATATTACTGTTAAAGAACTACACTAAACACTTGGTAAAGGAAGCAGTATAGATTTTCCTTTTGAATATTTTCTTTGTCTTACATTATATAGTTTTAGTTATTTAATGAAACTGAATTTAATGATCTAGAGTGTGATATTTACCTAATAAAACAACCTGTAAAAGATATATAAATATAGCGCCTCCTTGGTTTAGTAGTTGAGATAACTGTGGTTCGATTCCCCGTGGGGGCAGAAATTTTTCTGCTCGGTTCGATAGCCAGTTCTTCAAATGTTGAGAGATGTCCAGGTGAAGCTCGCTTCCACCTTCGGCCTTATCATCACTTACCATCAGGTGAGATGAAGGCCAAGAGCTTCCATGTAAAATAATATTTATGATCATGAAAATTAGATATTGTAGACTGTTGGCCACAGGTCCATCCTCAGACGCGGAGGTTTTGTACTACACCTCGCTGGCTCGACGGATCGATAGGGTTTTGTTTCAAGATTTCCATCTCTCCGCGGCGATATAAATGTGGAAAGGTCTTATTAGGCGCTAGCGATATCCAAGAAAGAATCGAAGCGACGACGCAAAGATGAAGGCGACTAGAAAAGTTACGCACCAGAAACACGAAAATAAAGGTCAGATCATTTAAAAAAGGCAATAATCTATACTCTAGTCTATACTAATAATATAAAGAGGAAAGATTTTATTGTTTGTTTGTTTGTATTGAATAGGCTTCGAAACTATTGAACCGATTTTGATGAAAGTTGGTATGGGGATAGTTCGTGACCAGGGGAAGGACATAGGGTAATTTTGCTACGGCAAAATCTGACGGCAAAAGTTTTCCTACGGGAAAAGTTAGTTATAATGCAAACAAAGTTGCATACGGTCAGCTAGTTAATTATAATTGGAAAAATTAACCAACAATAGTCCCATTAGGACATATCTAGCTCTCAATATAGTTTAACCACAGAAATCGTTTTAGTTCCAGTTGTCACCGCAACATTTTTGCCAAACTGTAAGTCTGTCACTACTCGGACAAACGTCAGAATTACAATTATAATTCCAACAAGGATCGATTAAACAGTTACCGTAAAAAACCGTTTTCACAGCCAAATATAAAATATTTATCGCCTTCCAACAAACCATACAACATACCTTATTAATTGTAGCACATTACATTTAAAGCCGACATACAAAAGAAACAAAAAAATCCCTTATTAATCTTATAAGACTAAGTGGAAAGACGATGAAATATCACAGAGCAAACACAACACATCAAAGATACAATCTTTAGGTTTTAATTTGAATTACGGCCGGCGAATAACCCACACAACTATAAATCAAGGGACGAAGCGATTTGAATTAAGCTGGAACTGACGCGGGCAATCTGTTCTCTTCGTATTCTATAATTAATATGATAATTACGCGTCCGTGCCTCTCAGATAAGTTATTGGCTAACGAGTGACAACCTTTAGGGTGCGCGGATTTCGGCCAACAACGGGCCCATGTCATGGGCTTTTGTGCCACGCGTCGATGGCCAAGCCGCGGCGCGCAATTGTGCACCTTAAGTTTCTTAAAACAACAAAAGAAATCCCTTGCTCTGAAAAATCAAAAAGACGATTCGCAACTGACAAATTAATTAAGTCACGAGTCGGGAGGATCGATCTGTTGAATCGTATTTCATGCCCGAATACACTTGACCGTATAATGAAATGTAATAATAATAACTAATTTACGAGTATATCGTTTAGTTTTCGGTGTCAGTGACCTTTCTGTTTTTAGTGATCATAAAGATACTACAAAAATAATAGTCATTTTTGTTTCTGATATCATTATCATCATAACCTATACAACTAAGTTCCACTACTCGGCACAGGCCATAACACCACCACGCTCTGGCCGAATGTGGATTGGTGGATAGAAACGGTTAGCAACCAGGACTAATCCATCCAGGGTCCAACCATAGCGAAGGTTACTTTGTTTTCAATATCGAAACCAAAGCGTTCGAACCACTACGCCTCCGTGCTGCTCGTTTATCATATAAACAAGCGAAAACTGGTCTAAAAACGGCTTGTTCGAAAGGTCTAATCCATCTAATTGGTAGGCAGGAAACTAATATCAAAGATGAACAGCTGTAGATATTTTAATGTGGGAAGAGATTTATCTCCGTAGTCTTTCAGTCCTCAGCGTCAAACCATATAGGATACGTTCTGTTGGCGTAAACGGAATGTGTGCGTATGAACGGTCATTTCCAACCTACATGCTCCTAGAAATGCAGGAAGCGCTTAATTTGAATGTCAGCCTACACCTGAAACGCAAACATCCGAATCGTACCGAGAGACCCTATCTCGTGAGAACTTCTCATGAATGGAATTAAATAAGGTGCATTTTAGCTTAGTGGAATGTTCTCAAATTGAAATGAGCGTTTCCCGTAGGTACCAATCTATACCATCGACAGCAATATTCTTGTAGTACCTATTTTCCTTTTCGCATTTTAGGCAACTAATGACCGGTTTCTATATTTAAAAACGAATCGTTTTTGAATATAGAAATCGAACATAAGTGGCGAGAGGCCAAAGGACTCTCTACACATTGTCAACTTAAAACTCCAGTACCAACATACTAACAATAACCCCTCTGGCATACTCACTGACAACAGGAATAGGTACATAATTGGCTCAGTTAAGTGAAGTCACTCGGGCTAATTACACCGATAAGCCTATATTTATCCAATCCCAAAACCTCACCCCAACAAGAACCCGTAGCCGCTCTCGATTACAAGGCCATTAAACAGCAACACATAACACGCTCAGTTAACGACTTACACAGTGTACCGTAAGAGCAAAAAAGCCTACTCGCACTGCGCCGATATCATAAAAACGACAAATCATTATGCGACATCGTACCTCTGTTAAAAACAACGGCGGGGCTTGTACGGGATCGTGTCGGGTCTAATTTAGAGCGGGCGAGCTGATGAGCGGCGCGATAAGCGAGCGGGCTCACGCTGGGTGATTTACTCGGGCCCGGGCCGCGCGGTTGCTAAGTCTACAGTTTCAACAGCTGACTTAGGCGATTTCTTACTGTGCGCTTCGCTTTATGGAATGGTAGAGGGTCAGTTGAGGTTATAATTTTCAAATTTCTGGTGAAACAATTTTTGTATAGTATCAGATATTATGTACACACAGCGCCTGTACTCTTTTAAGTTACATTTTTTCAATCGTTAGTTCACTGTATGACATCGCGCAAGAGATAACCATTTGTGCCATTTTTCGTATTGTTGGACCAGTTCTGATTCTATTATTTTGAACATAAATTATTAACAATAGATAATACTACCCTTTTTTGAACACGTATTCATGTAGTATTCAATAAGATTGCAATAAGATTTCTACCATTTTTACCAATGAGATCTTGTTGTTATATGGCTATAATATGTAATTCTAATAAGATAATGTTATTTTTATATTTTTTCTATCGTTAACAACAATAAAATTATATTATCTTTTATCACAGTAACAAATGTTATTACTCCGTCTATTTGTAATAACCTAAACTACAAAGAACCGTCAAGATCTACCAAAACTGTCGATATATATTAATATTAAGCGACCTTAAATTCATAGAATAAATTACAAACAAAAGACACTTAGATTCAGCGCAGATATCGAAAACGCGCATCTTCATGGGAGCGGGCACCGAGATGTCATTCGGCTCAGCGCACCTGCGCCTGCGCAGCGACTGATGCGCGCGCGCGCAGATAGCGATTGCCCGCGACTCGGCCGCCTTCATCTAAACAACCGGCCGACAGATATCGCAGGCTTACGAATTACAATACAACAAGACGCTTCTTCGTTATATATCGATGTTGCTGAATTTCATATTTCTAAACGTCTTCAAGCAAACTAAATATAAGAAACTTTTGTTATTTTTTTCTTTATTGTATTCTCGTTTTTCATTCTGCGCGATAGAGTTGATATATCATGTCTAGATTACTGAACAAAATAAATCAGATTTTTGCAAAAGTATAAAAGTAATACTGAGAATAAAATATATTACCGTACATTATATCAGTACCACAAAATTCGAATATCGGGAACAAAAATAAAATAAATCAGTCAAAGCCCATCGACAACAATCCAAAAGAAGAAACACAAAAGTCTCACGAATACTGAAAAATACCTAAAAAACAGATAAAGCTTAGAATTCAAAAAATAACGTTGTAAAATCAAACGAGAATATTTTACAACTGGTTGTAATTAGGTCAACTTAAACTCCGAAATTCTTGAACTATCTACTGCCGATGCAATCCCCGATCGCTATCTGTCTGATTAACAGTTGCCTTATTCATTTACATATGAAACTGGTAATGAGCCGCACTTGCTTTTCATAACATACGGTTCTGCCGTCATAATTCCCGCCTTTAAGTATACAGAGGAATAAATAAAGTTCGCTGAGCTTAATCGACACGACGGCATCTTCAACCTGACAAATAATTCATATTCGATCAACCTTCAAGATTATATCCGCTTAGTTGAATCGTAGCATTAACATGCACATAACATGAATAGGCAATAATAAAATTAATTCAATAAAGCATCAAATATAGCATAGAATACAGTTAAGTGTATATGTAATACTATATGGTTAAAAACACTTTCGTTGATACATTAATCTTCATAATGCAATCAATTTTTCATAATATCAAGCCGATTAATCATACCGCACAAAACTCGGCAAACGTCTTAATAAATTTAGCAATTTATCATCTACTCTAAATGGTGTAGCGCAAGCTACGTATTTATGGCCGTGTGCTGGCGACCATCCATTTTAATGCGTTTTAATATAAACCGTCGCCGTCATGATAATATTTATTTAATATAGGACCGACTCCAACTGAACAGAAATCTTCTTGAATCCATACGCTACCGTAGTCTTGTTTAAAATACAACGTAACTCTGCTACATCGAATCTGAGGTGAAATAGTTGCTAATCGATACATCGGAAGAACATTAATCGATACACAAAACGATTTATCGCGAACGAATCCAATAACATGCGCCATGGTCCTCGAAATTAACAAGCAAATGACTGATTGGAAAATGGCTGATCTCGGTCACGCTGTATTAACGTTAAATTGGGTTTCTGTGGCGATATTTATGTCGCTAGCTCCGGACGATAAGAGCTGCCATATCGGTTAGTGCACACGTCTAAAATTGCTATTCAGTTTTTTGTAATACCAATATCATTGAAATTTCTTGCACCGTTGTTACAATATTGACTTTTTGTCGGCATTTCGTCATCCAATTTACTTTTAAATCATTATTATTCTAAAGTCCAAGTTTATTTGAAATTAGTGCTACATTAACTTCTTCCATTCTAGTCTTCTATTTTTTTCTTTACTGTTATCTATATGAAATTATTCATTAAAATTACAAAATTTATGTCATTTTATCGCTACGTAGCCATCCATAACGAAATCCTCAATGAACTAACCCCTTTTTACACACAATTCATCTCATCAAATTATAATTATCTATTCACGAATATCGTTTACTTTGGTTTCAACTTTTATATTACTGTTCTAATTTTATGTAACATCTATTCTAAATACTCATTATTTATTATCAACTGTATTTCAAATTGTATCTATTGCATAATTTTTTAGCTTTGGCATTAAAACTTCTGTATCTTATATTTTACTTTTTTGTTTTCTGCAAAATAATGCGACGATGTTTCTAAATTTACATGCTTATTATTTTTTTTTTTTATTTACAGATGAACCAAAAGTGCAAAGTATGCGGTGAGCCGGCAGCAGGCTTCCACTTTGGCGCGTTCACGTGTGAAGGATGCAAGGTAAATGCTATTTATCATCATCAACATCATCGTTTCAGCCAAGAGACGCGCGCTGTTGGATATACGCCTTCCTCAGGGATCTTTAAACTGTTCGGTCCTGCGCCTCCCGCATCCAGCGGCTTCCTGAGACCTTCACCAAATCGTCGGTCCACCTTGTGGGGAGCCTACCAATGCTGAGGATCTTTGCGCCCCAGCGGCCTTCCTGATCCCAAATGAGGCTCTCAAGGGAGCGGAGATGTTCTGTTGGGAGGTTAGGTAAACGAGACACCAAACCAACACCAAAGCCCAAAGCCTAACGGAATCCTACGGCATACCCGAGCAGGTGGTTTAGTCAACTGACCTTTGGACAACTCTTCCGTCACTCGTAATAGGGGCGATTTTCGTAGTGCACACGTAAAGTTTGACGTGGCGCATAGAGCACCTTAATAGATTATTCCGCCTTCAAAAAAGATCTGCAGGGCTTTTAGGTAGCTTGTCACCCATGTGATATTAAGAAACAAACTTTTAATAAAGCTACGTTTTCCAATCAATGACGTATGTATGTATGAATAGAAATAAGATACACACATACATACAATGTTCCCTAATCTTGTCAATAAAATTGAAGAATAATCATAAACACATCCCGATTTCTGATACAGTCAGCCTTCATATTGTACACTAGCAATAAAACAAATGCCACTGTAAACATATCATTGTATCCTCAATCAATAGATTGCGATAATTAGTTTCATTCCGATACGAATTTTGTCTATCCTCTGCGTAGCAAACCTATAGACAGCAGTTAATCAATCAATATTAGTCTCAAAGTTGATGGCAATAAGGTGCGTTGTACTAGCACATGATTTACGCGTGCGTAAATATCGGCAATATGTCCGGGAGATTCACTCGAATAATTCGATCAGCACGCATCAGTTCCGCTATATTTTTTTTTGTTTATCGCGTGCTTATCCTGTATCTAATAGACCAAGGAATCTTACTGATTCATATAACTAGAGTCTGCTAGCGGCATCATCTATGGAAGTATGAAAATTCGGTAGTTAAATGAATCGTAGCTTATTTCGGGCTCTGAAACAGACTATTACGCATTTATGTGAACCAATTTCATGTATAAATCCGTCTTGTAGTTTTTGCGTGATTACGAAATTCTTAGGTAAACTGAATGCTTCCCAATTGCGCATTTTTTGTTTTAATTTAATATCTATAAGACAATTCAGCTCAACAATTTACAACAATATTGATTTTTCAACTTCTAAAACGACAGGAGAATGAAATTAAATATGAGTCTTTGTTAATTTCACATATTACAATTGGACATAGTTTACATTATCCTGTGTTAATCTCATTAATCTATTAATTATAATTAGTTTACCATTCGTTTCGTATTTTTATAAATGTTGAGTTAAATTGTCAGAATATCATCCACATTAATTACATTAACAATATAAAATTATCAATTCAAATTTAATTCTAATACAATGCGTTGTTATGATGCCAATCCTCAATTTTCTTTAGTACTTTATAATTAAATGTTTATGGACCTACTAGTGAATCAAGGGGTATTTCTTTTTCCTTTAGTACATTTAGGTGAACTGTATAGGTGAACCAAGGGCAATAACCCAAAAATAATGTACTTAGAGCATGTTTTATTATGATTGATAATTCAGATGCGATCACATTTATAACCAGTCCCTGTTATATCCTAAATTATGCAATGCGAAAATCACTATTTACTAATGCAAGTGGAACCGAATGACAATGGTTTGCGCAAGCGCAGGATGTCGGGGTTGCACTGCGACAATTGTCTGGCGGTTCGACGCGGACGTAACATCCTTCATCGGCGTACTTATTTAACCTCAATTTATAACTAAATACACAAATCGAACATGATAGCTACATCGAGAATAGTTGACAAATAAATAAATCTAAAGCAGATAAATTCTTAAAATAAGTAAAAATTTTCACAAAATATTCCATTATAGTAAATTTGATAACTAATCAAAATAAACTGATAGAATTGGTGCCGACTGTATTCATTTCTAAATGAAAATATTTAGTTGACGAATAAATCGTGAAAGCGAAATTGAAGAAATTCTTGAATAAATTGAAGATATCAATTAAAAGTTCCTACATTATAAATTTAATCTTTAATTAGAATAACATAAAAGAATTGATTCGACTAAGCTGCTTCTTAAACCTATAAAGGGTCGGCGTAAATTGTAACGCAACTCTGGCTGGTGACTAAAACAGTATTCGAATCACCCTTCCAATATAGATTTTTACCAGTACAATAAAATAGAACGTTCGAAATATATTTAAAACAAAAACTATTCACGTCACCAATAAGTGGCATTATCCTCCGACTAGTTTTATTGGTCTCGACACAATGCGCACACGCTTGTTGCGCTCCGTCAATTTGTCTACCCCGTCTAATTAACCGCCGCGCTCGGCCGCTGCCGTTTGTATGTAAATGCGACGCTCAGTGGTAATTGTTCACCAGATACGGCCTATTGGACGGCTGAAGTCGCTGAAGAAATTTGTTGCTGGGCCGACTTTATGCCGATTGTAAAGCCATTGATTGCTTTAATCGTATCTAGGTAAATGAAATCGTGACATTCCTGTCTTTGTGCTTTCTTTCAACGAAAAGTATTAATTGAAGCTGATATTTCTTCAATATTATCCACATTTATTTCTGTATATATGTGACTTTATTTATGTGTTCTTATTAACTGGTCATCACAAAATTGGTTGAGAATATTCCCCTAAAAGAACACTGGACCGATAGATGCAGGAACCACCGACACAGCACTGTGTATTTCAATATCATCTTCACTCATCGTTGAAAAGACCTTGACAAAAAAATCTTGGTCAATTTATCCCATCGCATTTACCTAGTGTTTGCATAAGCTGATTGTCTTTATATTCCACAATTCCGATAACTATAGTCATTTTCCGGCTGCTGCCTGCTGTTGGGCAAGAGCCGCGACCGGTCCTGCCATGATCCCATCTGCTCTGGCATGGTTAAAGTTAATGGGCCGCATCATTCTGGTGGATTTGATACGATTCTCGGTAATAAGGCGTTACCCAAGATCCGGTGATTGAGATACTCTTTGTGTTCGCATACTGCCGTGACTTTGCGAACTACGATTGCAAAGGATGACATAGCGGAAATCTAACTAAATACACATCGACGATTCTTTGGCGTATGTGCGTAATTTTTTATTAAAGACCCGTTTAATATATTACGCATTAGATCTAATACTATTTTCTGTAAATGACATAATCCTATTTTTATGAACAATAGGAAATACTTCAAAAATTGGTAAATATACGTTGTAAATTATCACAAATTCTGTGTTACTCGTATCATAACAAATTTAAATTTAGAATCTGAAATGATAGTCACATTCAGCACGAATGTTAAATTGTCAGAAACTTCATCGATGAATGAAGACTTTGCAATATCATCAATGAAACAAGTTAGTCGATTCATTAAACAAACTCGTCATTAATGTAATCTTAGACGTAATCGCACGTTTTATCCTCGTTGAAACAGACAATTGTCGCAGTAATTATTGTGATGCTCATTAAAATCTAGAGCGCGCTCATGCAAAACTGTCCGTTTATCCAAATCTCCCAAATTTGGGTTAACGTGCCAGCTCTCGTTCAGTTGCTCGAGATCGTCGCAATCAAAGGGTCGGATTGAAAAGAGTGCGCAAGCAGTAGTTACTGGTAATGGCCGTCGAGATTGATGTCCGTCCGTCGGTCACAAAAACGTGTGAACTGCTCCGCTAGTTGTGTAATAACATGAAACTTGACGCGATACACTTTGATAGCTATATGATTTCTGGATCACACAGCTATAATGATCATCTTTTTGTGTAAGGAAATTTAGATTCCTGAGCTTACTTTGGTGTGAGATTTGCCTTTGACCTTTCTATATTAACCTACGACTTTCTACTTGTCTTTTAATAGACACTTTAATATTTTACTCCCAACAGGGAAGCTCTTGACCATCAACGCAACTATGATGAGTGACACTAAGTCCGAAAGAACTGGCTCTCTAACCTCTAATTATCAGAAGTTGAGAACACAATTATGTTATAAACATTGGCCACAAACTTAGGTAAGATGATGAAGCTAGTATATATGGGCCCAGAAGCTACTCAATCGACGTCCAAAGCATCCAGAATTTTGGTTTGTTGTAGAAATTAATGCAAATTGTGTATTTTTCTGAATTTCACTGATCTCTGATCTCGGAATTATGCATTTCTGGGCATGCACGAATGCGTTCCCTATATCTTCTTGCCATTTCCCAATTACTCAGAGACTGATTGATTTTTCTTCCAAGTTACACCTATTTTTTATGAATTTATTTTTATCGCCTTTGGTATTCTATCTTGTTCTAAGACACGTCGTTTATATTTCATAATACATTTTCGTTATCGTATATATTTTCTTGTAGTATGCCAGAACTCGTGCATGGAATTCCATAATTAAATAAAGAGTAAAAAAAGTCTGGCGAAATGACAGTTTCTCAAGATGGTTCCCAGTCGCAAATTGTAAGCCACACCGAGGAATCCACAAAATCATGTTGACAACCACTTAGAGTGTTTGACAAGCCGTCATGACAGGGCGCTGTTTGCTCAGCTGCCTGGTCAGGCACCGGTCGCACGGCGTCCACCGACCGCCTCGAATTATTTTCAAATTTGGAGCACATTCAAATTGCGGTAACGCACGCGAACGGAAAACGTTCAACGGAAGAAGAGCATTCGGGTTAGAAGCCGTTTTTGTTTCGTAACTGGCCCGTAATAAATCATCGCTACTAATTTGCTTTTAAAGGTTTCTGGAAAGAATTATCTGTGTGTGTAATCGGGTATTGTGCTGGGACAATCGGCTGCGGCGCGCGGCATTGTGCGCGTGCGCCGCCGCAAAGGAGCCGCCGCCGAGCGTAATTTGTCAACCCAATAGCCTCCGACAAAACAAAAGTTACACCATTAATGGCCTCTCTAATGTAAGTTAATTAATTGGACTGTATTTTGTGCATAATTGGCTTTAAGCGGCGCCGTTTAGCAAAACGCTTTGCAATTAGCATTTTCTAGGGCGATAAAGATAATTCTTACAATCGGCACCATTAATTTCAGGTGCTACGCTATTATCGCTTTCAGATACAAATAGTAATAACAATCATTAATCATTGGGTGTACTTTACGAACAAACGGCTCAATCGTTCAAATTGAAACTCATTTTGTCGTAAAATAATTATAATTTTCATAATTTCATTGTGCTCAATGAGGTGGCGCAATTCAAGATCAGCTACAGAAACGGCCTTCATGTCGGCGTTTTTAATTAAAAAATTAGATCAAAACCCGCCGGTTGATTTGGCGCAACGATTGAAACAATAGAACACTTGTTTGCAATACCATTCGCGGGGTGAATCGATTAGTTTCGATCCGAGCCAGCAATCGATACGATTTTGCACTCGCTCGGCTTTGCGAGTACAATACTACAGTCCTGTTTTATTTGCCACTGGTCGTGGTGCGGGCCTCGAGGATGATTATGCCTTCCGCGTAAGGTCGAGAATCGATCGATGTAGTTCTGTTAATGATCGTCATTGTTTTACGGAGGTCGTTTTGAAACTGTCGCGTCGCAACCCCGGTTGGCACAGCGATCGGCTTATTGGTGCATGTCAATAATTTTTATTCTCGTCACGTTCAGACCGTCCGGCCGACATGCGACATGTAGTACGATTAGTTGCATAATTTATCCGCCTATGGCCAGGCTTAAGGATCGATTGTAGTGTTTGGTACACTGTTTTGGTTGTGCAGTTACTCGGGACTCCTTCCGTCTTATGTTGACTTTGATTTCCTTTTAAAAGCCTTATGTCGATATGGGAGTGCAGCATGATTCAAATGTACCTAATAGATGTGCATCAAGGCCAGTTCATAATTTGACAAAGAGATAAAGCAGGCCAATTTACAATCTAAGGAAAGAGTTTATGCTTCCAGTGTAAAAAAACTTCCATACTAGACGAAAATTACAGTAGGTATACTAAAAATAAGAATTTTGAAAATCGGCCAACAAATCGAAGAAAACGGGGAACATACATCAAAAAAATAGATACAGTCGAACATAGAACCTCCTCCTTTTTCAAAGTCGATTAAAAAACTATGAAACACATTAACTGAATAAAATTTCGAAAAACGGCTTGGTAACACTATAAAAAACTTTACAATAAAAATAAACTTCAATATTAAGTTTTTCGTATTTCCTTAAAAGAACGATATAAGAATGTATAAAAAAAATCTGCAGATAAGCCAGGAACGCCTACTTCTGAATATAATTCATTGCTAAAAACTCCCCTTTTAAGTATAACAAAATCTTCAGCAGCTAAGCCAAAAACAACTACTTCTGAATATAATTCTTTACCAAGAACATCCCTGCCAAGCTTAAAAAAATCTTCAGCAGCTAAGCCAAGGAAACCTACTTCTGAATATAATTCTTCCCCACAGAAATGTATTATACGCCGCATGTGTGCACCTGCACACTCTTACGCGTGAAAAGGAAGAACAACTTCTTTTTTTAAATTGATTCTTTTAATCACCGCTCCAGTGTTATCGAAGCCAGCCGTCAACCAAATTTTATAAAATGCCCAAGCGTGACATATTGAGCTGCAATACTAATAAGCAAAATACCGAAATATTGGTCACTTTAAGGCACCCTTATGAGGCACGTTCCGGGAAGAAAGATTACCATGTTCGGTTTTCCTGCAGTGATAAAGGAGAAATCGTACGGGTCGTTTTTCCATACAAGCGTAGTAGTATAGCTGTTCTATTTTTTAAAAATCATTGGCCACTATTAGCATATTCATATGTTTTTCTTTTTCTATAATTATATGATTCTCTGCTATATTCAAACATTCAGCAAATTAATTTGACGAGATCATAATTATGAAAAAAAGGAAAACATACAAACACAGCCGAAGCCTTTTTCTAATTTTTAACACAAATCAGATCGGTCTAGTTTAAGCAGAGAAAACCAAATAAAGTTTAAGATCGCTGATGCCGTTATAAAGTGATCGATGACTTAAAGAATAAAGCCTATTCGCATTCTAAACGTTCCAAATTCAAATCTGTATCGATCATTCGAGCGAATATCGAGTCACGTTACACAAATAATCGATTGTGTTCGAATGTCAGCCACAATCAAAACATCGGTATCGTGTGCAGGTCACCGCTTCCGAACGCAAACGCGGGATGACACGCGCTCGCATTCTTCAATACCAGTATACTATTGCTGTGCGATTGATGATGACAGCAAAAAAAGGCACTTGTATCATTGGCCTTAAGGTCGCGAATGTCGAACCTACCACTTTTTAAAGTGCCCTGTTTTGAAGATTGTATACTTTACTGCCGACGGAGAGAGGTCAAAATAAAGTTCAAAATGTTATCTGTAATGTTCTCACGCTTGTTTTGCACGGCGTGATTTTATTATGGGTTTGATTGAAAAGTCGCGTTGATATTTTGAAACAATTAGTCAAGGTGAAAAAATGGCGATGCAGGCAGTTGTATGACAAATGATTACACCTACTGAACTGTGACATCGTGAAACCTTCAAAATGTTTCATTGTGGTAGCAGGAAAAGATGACTTACTATTCCAAAATGTATTTAACTATCAAACATCTTAATATGAAAAAGTATATAACTAACTTAATAAACAGCATTTTTAACCTTTGCCTCAATCCAGGTGAATTTCTCGTATAGCTTCTTATCTCATTTTAGTGTGTTGAAATAAAGTTTTTGAGACAGACTTTACCACTCCAATAAGAATCTCACACCATACTGCACCGAAAATCCGTCTAATAATGCCTTGGCCTTGGCCCTTGTTGTATTTCTGTGCAAGAGTGCACCAGACCTCGTACTCTAATGTGCTCTTCGACAACGCATGACTTTAGTTGCAACTATGAGGCTACAGCCACTTAACATAGAGTAGACTGTATTGCCACCAATGCTATACGAAAAATGGTCAGATAGCTAAAAAAATCTAAACCAATATCTGAGTGCACTGGCTTTTATCCAATGCATTGGATTTAACCCACCTCTCATAAATAGGTAGTCGTAACCTTTTATTCCCCATTTATGGGATGTTAATAGGGCTTATTTGTACCGAGCCGTCGTTGAGCGGTTACTTTGTATTTACCATTAAAATTTAACTGCCTCCACTCCCACCGAGATCATCGCTGGAATGGTTGTGGCACCGAAGGGTTTCCTATCTAATTTCGCTGATAAGAATCTTGTTCGTAAGTCATGCAATTGCTCGATCCGACAAGTAGTTACGTCATTAGCTTACAAAACTTTGGGATTTTGTGACAAATCTCGTATTTTGAAGAAAATCAGAAAACAGTCCTCTAAATTGTTTAAATAATATGTCCGTACGGTGACCGATTTCGGATATATGTTTCGCTGCACCCTTTCTTCCCTTGGTCATAAAAGCCGAATAAGGTGGTTTACATCTAAACGCTTGCCGTCCAAAGTTGGCAAAGAACCTGATGAGGAGCGGCTACAGTCACCAACAATACATATAGTTCCAGTAAGGTTTAGACCCCAAAAACACAAGGACCCCCAATGTACGTTATCAACTTGCAACATGAGGCGTTAAACCATAATATTTTCACAGCCTACAGTGCAAGCTACTTGTATGGAAAAAGGAGCCAGAGCGTCCTGCTCACACAGCAATGTATTAAATGCCTATGATTTATTTCATTCGGAACGTATTCCGGGAGCGACGTCTAGCAACGCAGGCGCAGGATACCATGATCGCTAGAGCAATGTTAAGAGAATATTGAATCAGTGACAGCTCAATTGCAGCGTATAGTAGGTACTATCGCTCTCAGTGTGGTTTAAATATTGTTAAAGTATATTAGTAAGGGGGCAGGTAATTACCCTAGTCTATTAAAAGTAGTGGAGTGCTATAATGGTGGTGAACTTTATTCAGCTATTATATACAATGCAGTTTCATCCTTGGGCTAATGTTTTAGCATTCTAAGTAATGGACTAATGGGTTGTATCCGTAATGGCTTGTTGTAAATCTCTGTCGGACTCGTATGGTGCCAACAGCCTTATGATGTCAATTTAGGTCGTATAGGAAAATAATTACATCCATTAACTACTATATAGTATTATTTAAGTGTGCTTGTTGATTATTGACTTGAATGTGAGGTAAAATATCAAAGTTTGTTTCCAGTTCTTCGCCAATGTTACGGCTCCTGTTTAAAATTAACTTATTATAATTGGTAATGAAATTTCTTCTGCTCTGCCCCGTAGTATTCAATCTTGCTATTCATCTCATCATCCAATATCTGCAATCTAAGCTGAATGTTTGGTATTTGGATGGTGGGACTTTGCCATCTAAAGTCTCCCCCTTTGTCTAGGACAAGGCAGCGGTAAATCTTCTGGATCGTCCTATATATTGCTGGTCTTTTATTCCGTTCTATATATTGTGCTACTAGGCTGCACCATCTTTTCCAAATTCGACGTCATAATAACAATCATCATCATCAAACCATTCAGGTCTTACTGCTGGACATGGGTCTCTCTTCAAACGAATAGGAATAGGCTTACTACATCACACTGACCAGGCCCAATTCTGCTAATAAGTTACAGCCGAATCGAAACTAAACCGTTGCGATCGACCAATCATAACGCCACATTATCACGTCATCGAACAGTTGAATGGCAATATACGCGCTCCGATTGGTCGATCGCAACGATTGCAACTTATTAGCAGAATTGGGCCTCTGATGGGTTAGTGTAGGCTTTTGTTTCGAGTCTTCCATCTATGCAGATGTGAGTCTGTGATTGCGATAAATTCCCATAGTCGGATTTTACGATATCTATCAGAAGAAAAAGACGGACAAAGTTGATGCCTTAAAAATATTTGTTGTGCATGAACATTGAAGGTTGAAGATGGGAGTATCCAGTTCCGCTGCTGATGCGAAATTTAGGTAAAGGTCACTTCCATTTTCGACCTTATCGTCACTTACTATCAGATGCAATGTAGGTCAAGAGCCTTATCGTCATATACTATCAGATGAAGATTAAGCGATTTCAGCTTACATTTCACCGTTTCGCGTCTTTCGCATAATGGACTACTTTAACATCGACCACTACAATATAGTTGTAGGTGCGTTACGAATTACGGAATCCGCCACGTAAAAATCTCATTTTCCAAATAGGTTGTACGTAAATGCAATAAATATCTGTCAAATCACGATTAATTTTCAAACGCATCGAAGGCCCTTGAGCAATCGGCGCGAGTTCGCAAAGGCCGTACGCCACTCGAGTGACGTCGCGCTGATACGGTTAATTTATTGTTGTCTGGCTCATCTGCCGGCGCACGCGCACGCCTTGCAAGCTTGCAACGGACGTAGGTATTGCGAGTCTGACTTTATGTTTTGAAGTTACTGCATTGACGTATTCATTCCTGCGAAGCCGTGTAGGTACCTACTCCGCAATTTGTTTTCCATTTCAGCTTACTTCAACCGTTCTGCACTTGAGTGTAAAATATGAGAGTGAATGAGGGAGAAATTATTAATAAATCGCGTAAACTGATATAATCACATAAAAAAGAAGTTAATCGAATATGAAAAAACTAGCACAATCCCAAATTAAGTTAAAATTTATTGACAATTTAAAATTCGATTTGGTTCTAAGTTTAAAAATCAGAGGCATGTTTGGTTCACTTTCTTATGAAGTTATTAATTAATAATTATTTTAACTAAAAAGGGTAATGAGGGACTTGAAATATTGACATATTCATTTCGGCCATGCGGCGTAGAACATTTAATTTGAAATGGACACGTTAATTTCAAATCTAGAAATTTTAATAATAATAATAATAACCACCGGCAGCTTGGGCCTTGCCTCGCTGTTGGCGGCATACTATGTTTAAGTTTTTTATAGTATTTTGTTTTATATATATATATATTGTAAAAAACTTAAATTTAAGAATATTTTTGAATAAATGGATAATAATAATAAAATAATTTATTTTCAGACCATTAGATCCATAGTGTTAGTAACAATTTGACTTATAGACTATGTTAGTATGCACAAGATTAACAAATAAAGTGACCTAGAACCTCTAATGGGCAGACTCACCGATCCCTTAATACATGTAGCTCAGTGAACCTGCCCGCCAAGGCTGAATCGAGTCGATCACTCACCATCCTCAGGACTCGGTTCGAGCTCCGCCGCACCTTGTTCATCAGCGAGGCAACTTTTTTTCGCATTACTGCATAAAAGTCATCCACGCTGGCATCGGCAAACATACCCGACGCGCTACAGTAGCGTGGAAGCCGGAACAGAGCCCTGAAGATGTTGTTGTATTGAATACGTAGGGCATTGTAGGATTTCTGTGTAAAATTGGTCCACAGGCTATTTGAGTAAAATGTCTGGCAATATGCTTTAAAAAGCGTGATCTTGACCTCTGCTGTACATCGAGCAAATCTATGCGACAACATATTACCATGTACCGACAATGCCATACGCTCTCTCTCTATATCCAAATCATCACACATATTCTCTGTGACTACATGACCCAAATATTTAAACTGTGTGACACGGTGCAAAGTCACTGCATTAAGTGTGAGTGGTGGAATTGTGGACGACCCCTTATTGTTCGATTTAAATAGCATGAACTCACTCTTTTTTTTTAATGATTAGGCTAAAATTGAGTTGACATTTTACTATTTAATACGCAGTTTTTAATTTAACGTTCCTAAAGAAGAACAATTTGACTTCTGTTTTTAATAATGCAATTATCGCATTAAAAAAATTAATAGTTGAAACTCGTAATAAATGTGACAATTGATATATTGCACGTGACTTGCCATGTAACACCAGTTTCCCATCACTAAAATTTACTTGTAACCGCTTATATTATTTCAAAACAGAAACTTGCATATAAAACAAACAATATTAACAAATGCAGACAGTTCAAATTTGTGATTCACCTCAGAGGTGCCTAACGTCACAACATTGACAGAAACATCTTGAAATATTAATAATTAAGTGAACGGCAGCGAATCCATGGCCAGGTGCTTATACGAGTACGAACGGATCTAATTCAATGGCCCAAGATACTGCTTAAGCCAGCCGCATACAAACGACATTTCGTGTCAGAAAAACGACTTTTAATTTCGCGGGCAGCAAGTGCATACAATGCTAATAACCTATTACACTTATCATCAAAGTGCAAATTTAAAAATCGTTATTTAAAATGATCCGTGTTGAATAAAGACAGGCACTTTTCAGGCACTTATTGATGTCAAAACAATAGAAAATGACGATGCAACCTGTTCGGAATTTGGGAGGGCCTTTTCGAGAAGAGGCAAGGAACTCAGAAGGTCTGATTTTTAGACTCTCTTATAAAAATCCAACATTATAATAACCGTTTCTCCACATACATAATTATGCTTTGATAAAAACATACATAATACCTACCTGTTAGAGTGATTGGAATAGTTACTCAAATTCCAGTATATTTATTATACATATAATAAGATACAAGCTACTTACATAAGATGCAACATACTTACGAACGTAAAAATAATCACATTTTTTTTGTCAAATCCAAGCAGTTTTATCTTTCGTAGTCATAATAAGACAAAAGCCTCTAAGACACTGCGATTTTTCCGCATCTTTCGTCCACTAGACCATCGGTCCACCTTGTGCCAACGCCCCCAATTTGCCAATTTTGTGGTACACGGCCACCACTCGAGGACGTTTCCGTCCCAACAGCTGTCTTGAGTTGTGAGTTGTGTATATGTTGAGACTTTTATCAATATTTTTCGCGACTACGCAGTCTGCGCTAACCCTTAGAGATGAACAACATAAAGACGAACGTTATAAGCCCCACGACAGAATCAGGAACAGGAAATATTGCTAAGTACTATGTATTTCTTCATATCAATTCTTGCTTAGCTTACACGTGTAATTTTTGGGTATGTTAAATAAATTGTAATGAATTATATATTTTTTATCGTGTCACTCCACTCATTTGCTTCCTCATATTAAAAAAATATATTTTATCAACTCTATTAGTCAAAGTTTATACGATCAAACTTGGAAATGCTTTTACCAATATTTTACGATATGTTCCAATAGATTGAGTATGCTATAAAAACGTCATATTTAAAATTTTAAATAAAATGTATATACCTCGATATCGATATAGCTACACAATGACAAGGTAATTAAATAATCTTATATCAGTTTAGTTCAAATTTGTTATAGATTTTTATCTGATCGCTTAGATATGTACCTAGATGAGAATAGCTGTTGAAAACGCTAAATGAATACCCTATAAGAGCATTCGATACCAGAAAATCATTTCAAGCTTCTAAGGATTTTATATCAAGAGTATTTTAGTGTAGCCATATATTGGAGCGCACTGTACGCAGCTTGCTGAGGTCAGAGGTGGCGGGCGCGACTCCGGCGCATCGACTCGCCTGCGCTTGCCCAATCGCGATTTATGCGCGTGCGCATCTAATGGCTGGACTGGCGCGACGGCTGTTTTTCGTTTGTTTTCTTCAAGATTAAATGAAATGACGGCGTGGCTCTTCATAAAAGTACTGAGGATCGTTTCTCGTGGTGCTGACATTCTTCTGCTTGATTTAACCGCCTCCGTGGTCTAGTGGTTTAGCTTTTCGTATTGATCTGGAAGTCTGGGCTTCGATTCCACATGGGGGTGGAAGTTTTCCTGCTTTGAGCCTACCTGTCTAGCTACCATTATCTTACCTTAGTCTGTCCCTATGTATGTTACAATGTTAATAACATTATATTCCGACAATCAGAGGTAAGATAGTCAGTTCCTCAGTTGTTGAAGGACCCAGGTGTATCTTGCTGCCATCTATGGGCTTATTGTCACTTGCCACCAAATGAGGTAAAATCCAAAAGTGTCCTTAGTATGAATAAAGAAAAATATACGAACTATTAACACCTCCGACTCATTAGCGTCCATTTTATTAAGTAGCCACCGAATAAATCGATTTACTATCCAACTATATCAAGATAAAATCTTATCTTCCTGAACAGGCCAAACACTTATACGGATCGCTCAAAGATTCGTATCACGTAGAGAC
Source organism: Schoenobius gigantellus (assembly GCA_963935595.1). Taxonomy (NCBI): domain Eukaryota; kingdom Metazoa; phylum Arthropoda; class Insecta; order Lepidoptera; family Crambidae; genus Schoenobius; species Schoenobius gigantellus. The sequence goes on along the minus strand of OZ012555.1, from coordinate 2,310,403 downwards.
GATGTAATATTGTTTCGGTTCAAATTCTTCGTCTATGATGCACCGTGCTCGTTCGTATTCTAAACATACACATGCGTGTGTGTTTCGAAACAAATTGCAATTACAAATAAGTATTTTGTGGTAGATAACTGGTCAAAATTAAGAATAGTCTTCATTGAAATGTGACCTAAGAGAAAGCTCGTTTAAGCTTTTTAATTCAAGACTCGGTGATGAAATAGCGAAATTTCATTAATAAATCATCCCCTCACGACGTATAACTAAAGATATTAAGGAGTAAAGAATGTATTACAAATACTTACTTTTCCGGGATTAATAAGTAGCCTATATGTTAATCCCTGTCGTTTTCCGTCTTCCTACAAAATGTGATCCAAATCCATTCAGTAGTTTTTGCGACAAGCAACAATAATAAGCAACAAACATCCCCACAAACCTTCGCGTTTATAAATTTTAGTAAGGAAATAGGGTAGTCTTCAAGTAGGCTTATGTAGTTGACGACAAATAAAATCGAGCTTATTTTTTTTTTACATCGTAGTCGTCAAAGAAGCAGGTTTCAACCTGACAGTAAGTGGCTTATGGTTCTCTCTCTCTCTCGCTCTCCCTCTCTCTCTCTCTCTCTCTCTCTCTCTCTCTCTCTCTCTCTCTCTCTCTTAATGAACACTTTACAGGGTTTGAGAAAAGCTCACACTTAATGGGACGGGCCATTGAGTAAGTGATAAAACCAGTTTGATTGAGCGATGTGTGCAAATTACAAATGCCCTGCTTCAATACGCTGCCTAATCGAGAATACATTCAGGCAGCGACGCACTGTTTTGAAACAATTCGGCAATTCACTAGTCGAGATTATATGCCGTGCTTGACATATAAAGGCATACGTTCCTTTTACAATTATGGTAATACCATGGTGACGAAAACTGTGAATAGAAGATGCTGAAGATGGCGCTTTGTAGCAGGCTAATGTCAATATTGTGTTGATGACATAAAATAATCTGTGGTGAATTATCATCATCCACTGGCCCGTATTCTGTGTTTTATTTATTTTGTTTTGAAATTATTATTATTACAGCCATATTCCCTTTTTCCTTAAAATTTTCATTTTTTTTTTTTAAAAACGTCGCCCCACACTAGGATTTTCTCCTGTGTCGTGGGTGCAGTTACAAACATAGAATATCACATGCACATACGCCCAGACCGGAACAAATTTCTGTAGGCCATACAAAACATCTGTCCCGTGCGGGAATCGAACCCGCGACCTGATGCGCAGTAGGCGATCGCTCGACCTCTGCGCTAACCGTGTCAAAATTATTTCATCATATCAGCCAATAGACGCCCACTGTTGGACATAGGCCTCCCCCAAGGATCTCCATACCGATCGGTCCTGCGCCTCCCGCATCCAGCGGCTTCCCGCGACCTTCACCAGATCGTCGGTCCACCTTGTGGGGGGCCTACCAACACTGCGTCTCCCGGTACGCGGCCGCCACTCGAGGACCTTTCCGCCCCAACGGCCGTCAGTCCTACGAGCGATGTGTCCTGCCCACTGCCACTTGAGGTTTGCAATTCTTTGGGCTATGTCGGTAACTCTAGTTCTTCTACGGATCTCATCATTTCTGATTATGCAAAATTATTTACATGCATTCAATATAAATTCATTCATTCAATCATTATGACGTAATGAAGTCGAATAATAAAAGCTTCCTATCGGCTCTTGATTATAATCAGACCGAAAGCGTCTTGACTAATAAGAGATTTACACAGCTAACTAATTAATTAGTCCACATCGAGGATTTCAAGAATCAACATGAAATCGTCGCCTCAGTTCTCGTAGCGACTCGAACCGTAATGTCTAAAAATCAAACGAAATCGAGTGTCTTAAAACAATGGCAACGTTACGTAAACGATTGACCGAAAGTCCAAGGTCGGGTTAAACGAAACCATAGCAGAAGGTAGCAGACTGGAACCCGTGGCCGGAAGTGACGTCAAGCTATAGCTAGCGAGTCTGAAGTGTGATAACACAAAATCAATTGGAAAAACAGAACATTTGTAAAGGAACCTGTAAACGATCAAACATGTTTGTCAAATTTACGTGTTTGACAAACTCGTTTGTTAGTGTAGGGCTGTGTTTGACGCGTTTGACAAACGAACAACGTGTTTGATGTGTTTGAAAAGTATCTGGATTGACGTCGTGTTTGATGGAAACGTGAAGTTTGTCAAGCAAGTTTGACAAACATGTTCGTTTACAGGGCTCTTAACAGTTACGAGTATGTTCGTAGAATGCTCGTAGCTTTCTACGAACTGTTACATGAAACAACTGTGATGCGATATTCTTATTCATGATACAAGTGTGACGCGTACATGTGTATTCACAGCAACCTCTTTCTATCTTCTGAGTGCCTAGTATTTTGTCAATGTTTATCGTTTCTAAGGTTTCGTAACTAAAAAGGAAAAAACGGAACCCTAATAGGATCTGTCCGTATGTCTGTCTGTCAAAACCCTTTTATTGGGAACGAGTAAAGATATCAAGCTGAAACTTATATCAAAAATTTGGGTCTACATTCTTTTTCAGTTGTGAAAAAGTCAAACGTGTAAAGCAACGCGATCATGAGATACAACCGTTTATGTCGCATATTTTTACATATTTTTCGATTTCACAAAGGAATCAAAACCTACAAGTACTTCCCGTTGACCTAGTATCATAAAATGTGGCAACAGGCAAGGTCTTATAACATATGTTAAGGAAAACTAAAAATATGTACATATTTAGGAACTTTGATAACTTTTTACAGGACACTCGGTGCGCGAGTCCAATACGCACTTGGTCAGTTTTTTGCTTGGCTTTTCACGAATTCTCTTCTGGATCCTAGACATTAAAACATTGTTTTTTATATTTATTCTCATACCAATAGTTAGATTCCTTTCTCAATGAGGAGGTAGTGCTGAGCTAGAATACAATAAACGATTTTTGATGTCTAACATCTTTCCTCTCGCTTTCTTGTAATCTGTGGATGTGATTTTGTGAAATAGAATGGAAGTGTGTAACCGAAAGCCGGAGAAAAACGCGCTATTTGATTTGACCAATGAGCGCGCGCGGAGGTAGAGAGCCGTCAGATGGTAGTGAGATGACAGATGTCACACATAATGCGACTACACTGCAAAGATGCGTTTCCACCAAAATCTTTTGTTGACCACACGTGTTGACAAAACAAAAGTTGACAATTTTACTCGGTGGAGACTCGGCCTTAGATTACCTTTTGTTGACAACACGTGTTGTCTACTAGTTGACAACTTTTATTCGGTGGAGGAGCCAACTTAAGGCTCGCTCATTATTCATTTTATATCGAATATATGAACGACAAGTAAGTTACACCGGATATGTGTCACTTGAAGTAACACATATCCGGCGAAGAGGAAACCTTAAGGCGCAACATCGAAAATAAATCAGATAGTGGGAGGCGTGGTCTATACGTAAGCGCGGGGCGCCCCCCGTACTCAAGTAAGTTTTTTAAAATAACTATAATAATTAGAAAAAATGCTTTTACACGATTCTGAATAATAATGATGTCTACTTATTTATAGAACTTTTTAATGAATACCTAATACCGTTTACTAGTAATCCTGAATTTTCTAATTTTTAAGAAGTAATTTAAAAAATAAAATGTATCGAGGCAAAATCTTTAAATCGCGTTTCCGGTTTTTGTCGTTTCTAGCTAAAAATATAAAGAAACACATATTTGAGTGTCAGATCTCTCAGTGACCTATGACATTGCATTGAAAATAACGAATATTTTCGTTATAGCGCCTTAAGCTGAGTTTTCACTATCGCGCCTCTCCGCTCGACCTGTGCCCGCTCGCTCGTGTAAGCCGCTCCGCTGTTGCTACGGTTTTGACAGTGAAACTGAGTTGCCCAACAGTCGCACTGGCCGACCGACAAATTGAATTTGTTAGGAAATTAAAATATTAAAATATTTTGGAGACTAGTCGGCTGGAGTCTGATGAGGTTAACGTTAATGATCTTGGGATCATGGATTTTTGACTCCGCTTCCGCATGATTCCGCATGACAAAAGCAATACATCGACTTATATGGGATCCGCTAAACCGAAATCGAATTCCGCACCTCCAGGTCAATACAGGGTGGTCTTAACTACTTTAGACTACGGAGGCGGTCAAACTTAGGATAATGTCTCAATATTTTACTTATGATGTCTTCTTGCAATACAAACAACATAATGTTACTAATGCACTTATTTTGTATTGTATATGGTTGAACTCACCCACACAGGTACCTTTCAGATTTTCGTGTTAGGTTACCGATATAATTAATGCAAAATATTGTAATTATTCTTGGATAATAAATAGAAAATAAACTATTTCTACGCGTCGGGTTGGTTTGAGGCAGCAATAACTTCGGACGTCATCACTGCCTTTCCTGCTTCAACAATACAGATGGAAATATAATACTCGATTCTACTTTACATAAAACCTCAGCGCAGATTACTTGAAAGTTCTAGTAGACAATAACGAGACAGTAACCGTTTAATTACGGCTAATGAGCCGAACACGGCGGGCTAACTGGTTTCTTGTTTAATCGTTGTTGTGACTTCGGCTCTAAGCGTCTGACTAATGTGCACTTACAAAAGCCCGGACATCTCAGCCTGTGTTGATTATTCTGTTATGATTCGCGCCAACAATTGGAACTGTCGACGTTACTCAGTTTATTTATTACGCCAATGAAGTTTTTCTAACAAACTTTCATTCAGCGAAATGTAACAATAGACTTACCAAGTGTCGTTGCAGATGTGTTTAGCGCGCGGCTTATATTAAGTTGAGCATATGCGTTTGTGCAACTTAAGTAATACACAGAAGGGGTTATGACAGCAATTAAAAACTTATTAGGTTGATTATTACAAAAAACCTTGTAATTCATCATACCATAACAGCTCATATACGTCCCCACCGAGGGGCTCGAGCCTACCGTGTTTAGGCCTTAGTCAACCACGCTGGCCCAGTGCGGATTGGTCGACTTCACATACACCTTTGAATTTCTTCGCAGATGTATGCAGGTTGCCTCACGATGTTTTCCTTCGCCGTAATTATTACAAAAAATATTCTATGTGAGTGGCAAAGAAACCTAACTTATGCACTGTTAATAATTACGTATCAACATGCAATCCACTTGTAATTTGGCTTAACAATGTATAAAAAGAGATCAATACATTTTAAATTTTGTTCGGGTTGGATAAAATGGTAGATAATCAATACGATATGCTGAAGACGCATGTTCGAACTCTGTCCGAAGTGATTCCTTTTGTATTGATTTATTCGTGTTTCACTTTTAGTGTTAAGGCTTGTTCTATCAATTACTAACATCATCCTTCTCTGTCTTTCCAGTCATTCTTCGGGCGCTCGTACAACAACCTGAACTCGATCACCGAGTGCAAGAACAACGGGGAATGCGTCATCAACAAGAAGAACAGGACGGCGTGCAAAGCGTGCCGCCTGCGCAAGTGCCTCATGGTCGGCATGTCCAAGTCCGGCTCGCGCTACGGCCGCCGCTCCAACTGGTTCAAGATCCACTGCCTGCTGCAGGAGCAGCAGCAAGCCGCGCAGTCCAGGTCCCCGCCCAGAGTGCCGCAATCACCGCACCATCTGACAGCACCGTTCCCACCGCACCTGTTCCCAAGTCTCGCCAGACCGAGAACAAAAGAAGAACTAGCGTTACTGGGCATCGACGACTACAAACCCCCGTGCTCCGGCTCCCCAGACTCGCATCGCAGTGGGTCCTCCCCTAAGTTAGAAGAGAAGACCAAGATTAACCAGCCGCGGCCAGAGAGACCCCTCACGCCCCCCAGAGACGCGTTCGTGCCGCTGCCACTGGCCAACATCGCGTCGTTGCCGCACTTCCCGCACTCCCCGTTCCTGCCCCCGCCGCCGTTCAGCCCGTTCGCCGCCAACCACCCGCTGCTGTTCCCGCCGGGATTCCACCCGATATACTCCAGACACCTGCTCGACCACCCCGCGCTGCGGCAGGCGGCGGAGAACAACAACGACGTGCGAATCGACGACCACAACGCCGATTCATCGAAGCGGTTCTTCCTAGATGAGATCTTGAAGCAGCAGAGGGCGTCGCAGCCGCCGACGCCGCAAGAGGACATACCGGAAGCGGAGTTCGTGCCGACGCCTCCAGCGGAGAGGAGGACGTCGGAGTCCCCCCTCCAGGAGAATCCGATGGACTTGTCGGTGAAGTCCGATGGGAGGTCGAGCTCCGCTAGGCGGAGATCCGACGACAGCGAGGTGATAGTGCCCGATAACGAGGAGCCGGAGTCCGGCAGCGGCAACTCCGCCAGCGAGGACGAGGACATGTCGTACTCCCAAATCAAGAGGATCAAACTCCACCCCCTCGACCTCACGACCAAAGTGTGACGCCGCCCTTAGTGCCGCTATGAACAATTGAACCCTAATCGTCAGTGAATTCAGTAAGGCCAGTAAATCGGATTGTGATTTTAAAATAAGTAGGACCACTTGAAAAGACTATCTCGAAATTTGTTTAGTGAATTGTTATCGCTTGAAAGAGTCTATCCAAATACGTAATTGTAGATAATTAAGTTAGTTAAATGTTAATGGTACTCGCCCGGTTCATGATTGTGTACAAATCGAATGTAAATAATAAATTATTCTGTTTAGATTAAGTGTTAGGTTATCGTGGGCTTCTCAAGCCGGCCGGGTCTAGCAACATTCCGTTACTGAAGAAGCCGCGTTATTCAAGTAATTGCATAATATAATTTATTCTAAATAGTAGAATCGATGTGTTGTTTGTGAGTTGAAATCGTTTCATGTTCGGGTGCAAACTGCCAATTTTGTTTAACGCCTTCATTTGTATACTGAAGTTAACTTCACAGTGATTGTAATTGTAGCATTCCAACGATAGAATTATATGTAATGAATTACATTAATAATGATATACTCTGTTAGCTATTACACACATTCCTAGTAAATTGCTCAATATGTGAATCGGTGGAAACGCCGAACGATTGTACTCTACTCAAAATAGTCATGGTCAAACCTATATACTCATTGTGTGCGTATTTTGTATATAACTAGCTAGCTCTACTAGACTGTTTAGACAAGTTTGTAATGAATAGATTCCGTGAAGACGTACAAAATAAAAATAATCATGCACTCGGAATCTGTTGTTCACTTCTTTTATTCCTCCTCACATGTATTTCTCGTCTCGTGCGAGCATGAATCCCTTTAAATAATATATCGATTGAAAGAATCATGAAATTTAGCAAGCACAAGAAGCAAGGCCTCATAACACATGTTATGGAAAAACCGTAAATATGTACTTAGGAACTCATATCAGTTTGTACGGAACCCTCGATACACGAGTCCAACCGCACCAGCCCCCTTACCATGATCGCTCCATACAATATTTTTTATATTATTTAGAGCGATCATGGTTAGGGCTGAACCACACTGAGAGCGGGATGGTGCTATACGCAGCAAGAGCAGTGTCTTTGTTTCAATACTATTTTAATCTTGCTATAAGCGATCATGGTATCCCTGGCCATGACCCAAGGCTCTAGGCATGACTCCTGATGCGCGTGATTATAGGCCCCCCTGTCTGGCTATTACTCCCATGTTCAGGGTAATAACCCCACAAGCGTTTAGACCCGGCCCGTAGCTGGCCGGGCTGTCCCGGGGTGATTCGGGGATAGGCATCGCCCAGATCCCGGATCACCCGACTATGGACAAGAAGAAACTCGAGGTTGTGGAGGCACGGGGTTCGATTCCCTGTTTTTCTGCTCGGTTTGATTGGTGGTAGGGCCTCTGAGTCCGCCTGGCTAACTACCACCGACTTACCTAAGTTTGTCACCATAATAACAATATTAATTGCATTGTTGTATTCTGATAATTATAAGTAACTAGCTGTGCCTGCGACCTACGTTCCGCCTTAATTTATTTTTTCCCGACATCTTCAACAAATATCGTTAACATACACAGAAATAAATACAAAAACAACAAATTATATACTAAAACCTTCCTCGAGAATCACGCTATCGAGTGGTGAAACTGCTTGAAAATCGGTGTAGTAGTTTTTGAGTTTATCGCGAACAGACAGAGAGACAGACGCGGCGTGGGACTTTGTTTTATAATATGTAAGGATATAGTTGTTGAAGAGTCCAGGAGAAGCTCACTTCCATCTACAGCCTTATGGTCTCTTCATCAGTATACATTACGTACACAAACAAGAAGCGAATGAAAAAAAAACTTTATTAAAAATAAGGTGATTTTATATTTTACTTAAATAAAAATTTGATTGTAAAGATGGTATAAATATCTTAAAGAAATGCAAACATTTATTAAATTTAGCGAAATGCAGCAAAAATATGGTTATAATGAAAAATAAGTAAGAAAATAAATAGGTACTCTTTTCTCAGGTTGTGTTCTTTGTTTTCATTCTACAGTAAATATGAAAGAACAATATTTGTCTCAGAAAAAGATGACAATCCTACATGAGAGTAAATTAAAAATTAATATTTACCCACTCATTTTAAGACTAAAATTGCCAGGCAACCGTAAGATAAATAACGAAAATTAGTAACTACAGATATTCCATATATAACGTACATTTACACAATTACCTTCCAGAATGTTAATATCTGATGATGTAAATAATAAGGCCATGAAATAAATCATTTGCGAACGAAGGGCAACTTGGTACTGACACTACGTGCACAATAAAGAACATTTGACATCAGGAAAACAATAAAAAATAATATTGGATTATATTATGTATACGAAAGTAACACCTATAATGGAAACTATTAATTAGTTTCCATTCGAACAAAAGTACATCCAGGTCGTCTTTAAAATTATTAGAAAAACCTTTGCTTTGCTTTTGACAAGAGTCCTACCTATAAAAATTGACTATCCATACTAATATTATAATTGCGAAAGTAACTCTGTCTGTCTGTCTGTCGCGCTTTCACGCCAAAACAACTGAACCGATTTAGATGAAATTTGGTATAGACATAGTTTGAGTCCCAGGAAAGGACATAGGATCGTTTTTATCGCAGAAATCACTCCTTAAGCGAGAGAAAAGGGGGGTGGAAGTTTTTAAAAGGAATCAATAACCGCTAAACCAATTAAGATGAAATACAGAATAGTTTTTATCACCGAAATCATTCTAAAAAAAGGATTTCCACGAGGACGAAGTCGCGGGCAAAAGCTAGTACTAGTATAAATGTAAAAAAAATATAAGAATGTACGTAATTTCCTTTATTGATTTTAAGCCTTTTTGAGTTGTGTGTTCGAAATTAGGTTGCAAGAGCTTCAGTTTGCTCGCCTCTTTTATTGTACTCTATCCTGAGCTACACTTTAGGGCTTTTAATCTGAAAACAAATAACAGAAATAATCAGGAATTTTACTCGTCCTCCTATATCCTGTATTTTCCATATCTGCCTTTATGTTATTCGTTTTTCCATCTCACCTTTTATTTATTGCAACCAAGTTGGTAACCAAGCAAACTGCCCAGCTGATGGTTAGTTGGTAACAGTCTCCTATAATAAAAAAAATTGGTTTATTCAGTAAATCTTTTACAAATTTACTGAAATATAACACATTTTTGGCAGGGCTTCTCAGAAAGTTTTCTTTTTAATTTATTTCCAAAACATTTTTATACACACACATAATACATAGGCCGTACACGGAAACCTGTAAGGTTTGTAGTAAATCAATGGGTTTATCTGTGCAAAGCGAGTCATCATCATCATCATCATCTAAGCCTGTAACACCGTTTTTTCTTAAAATTTCATAAAACACTAATTTTGCAAAAACACTTTGGTTTCACTGTAGTTTTAACACAAATTTCACAACTAAAATCATAATTACAATAACTCTGTCAATTAATTTCACAATATCAATGTCAAGTGTCAACGTCAACGTCGTTTCACGTCACGTCAGTGACATTTGCAATTATCTTTGGTCATTATTCACTTTTTGCATAAACAAAATAAATCTCGCATTTATCCTGGCCTTATTTACAAAGATAGTTTTTTTTCGCCCAAAATCCCGTGCTCCCCTTTAGGTGGGTTGATTTTCTCAAAATTCGGAATTTGACATTTAGACCGTTTGTTTTGATCATTTCTATAGACATATTATAATAAAATACACTTAGAGCTACAGATCATATAATTATGGTTTCTGGATACCTAGTCTGTGAGACATCGACCGAAGTAATTTGTTATTGATTTGCCAACAATATTACAAATCTTAATTTCTGCGAATAAAATCCATAGGTATTTTTCCCGTTTTCCGTGTGAATTTAATTTGAAAAGCTACAGTGAATTTTCAAAAGTCAGTTATTTTTGTTTTCAGCTTGAAGAGTAAAAGCTCAATCATATTTTTAATCGCCGGCGCGCGATTCATTAAATTAATTGAATGAAATAAATTTTATCAATAGATAATACTCCGCCCACACTAAGGTATCTAATTAACTTATTATATTTCATGATTTAAAACAGATTTTGTTAATTTTATTTTTATTAGTGGGTAAATTGATTATTAAATCAAACATATTACATTTCCAAAATTCGCCTGTTTCATCCCCTATTTCATTAAAAAAACCTGATAGTAAGCGGCATCTTAGTGGGATTAATGAATGTATTGAATAACAATTACACATTTCATGATAAATTCTAGATTTTCACTATATTGAGTTTCACATCATACTTTGGCAAATAACTCACAAATTAAGCGGTTTTCTTTCTATTAATAGCAATAATTATACATAAAATATGTGCTCTCCCCTCCATGTGTCCTTTTTATAAATCAACTATTAAGACAATTTGTCAATTTATTAAAAATTATGTTTTAGAATTCATTTGCTATGTTTATTACATGAAGTTCAAATGTATTGACTGGGATTCCTTCAGAACTCAGTGTTAGACCCACTGACCCTAAGATCATAGGCATATTTAATTATATTTTTAACCTAACACTGTGCTATGAATCTCCAGGGCAGTTCCCGGAGGCCATAGGGCTCCGCTGCTTGGCTTTTAAGCTAGGGGCACTAACCTAACACAAGGAGGAATTCTGTGGAATTGTACATATATAGAGAGAATAATCTAAGGAACTGGAATATTATATCTCTGACCCGTGATCGCGGAAACTTAGCATCGAAGGTACGCTCTACTAACAACCGCTCCGGGGAAAGCTACTAATTTAAAAAAAAGAAACCTATAACTATTTGTTGGTGTACTTTATTGCCCCTCATTTTATAGTTTTGTACCCAATTTGTACCTGATTTTTACCTGCCGAGATTGATCAAACAAACCTGAACCATCCTGCCCTTGGCTTGTATCAATTAAAGATTTAGTTAAGTGCTTTGCATTGATTTTGCAGGGATTTTGTTTACTTCAGTAACAGTATGCATAAGTGAATTATAATTATGTACCTACAATTTGTACCCTTCATTTTGTATCGGACTAAAGGAATAAGTTTGTTTTTTTTCTTTAACTTTAAGATTTCCCTATATTTCTACAATTCGGCAAGAAAAAGCACTACAAGCCTTTTCTTCCACCATGGTGGTGTAGGCCTCCTTCAACTTTCTCCATTCCGTTCTGTTTTGGGCCACTCTAATCCAGTTCGTGCCCACTATCTTGACGATGTCGTCCTTCCACCGCATCTGTGGCCTACCGATGGGTCTTTTACGGTCCCATAGTCTCCACTCTAAGACAGTTCTGCACCACGAGTCTGGCTTTCTGGCTGGCTTTTCTTGGCTAGCCAGAAAGCCAGCAAAGCGAGTCACTAACAAGTAATCAGAAGATACTTGTGTTGGGTAAGCCTCGCTCTTCCTACGTACCTAATCATAACAATTTAGATTTACATCACTATCGAATTAGCTAAGTTTAAACCTTACAGTATAAGTTCTTAATACAGTTAAAAAAAGATATGAAATACATGTGGCTCTTGTGAGATTCGCAGCAAAACTGCAACTCCCACAAGAACCACAGTGTACGTTGCCAACTTGTGACTTAATATGTAAAGTCACGGTACCCAGTAATTTTACTGCCATATCATACCCTTCAAACGGGTACACAACAATGCGAGCACTGCTGCTTTGCAGCAGAAATAGGTAAGACGGAGGTACCCATGCAGACGACCCTGGTACAGAGTCTTCCTCCAGACACCTGTCTTTCTACGGTCGTCTAATACTTAATTAAGTAAAAGAAATTCAAAACATGACTACTAAAATACTATTCATAGTATAACTTAGAGAAATTAATATGTTACTGTTGATTCAAACTTTGAATTATTATGTAAGTGCACACGGGTTATTGCAGTTTTCGAGTTGGCAGCGCGGGCGTGTGAGCGGAAATCCTTGACCCAGCGCAGGCGCATCTTCAAACTCGCTTGTCACGGGTGCTGGAAAACATAAGTATGTACAGCCGGCTGCAAAAGTAGATAAGCATTTTTAGTACCATGTCACACCAACTATTCCTTTTATTTAGTATGGTTACACTTATATTGCATTGTTAATAGTTGGTGTGACATGGTACTAAAATGTTTATCTATTTTCGAAGCCGTTACTGTACGTGAAATAGAATATTTATATTTTGTATACATGAAACATTTTTGATGTCTGTCATGTTTGTTCTTAGTACAAACAAACACCCGCTCACTAATAGTAATTACGAAGGAATTTGATCAATTCATTGAATATTCAAAGGATCATAGCATATGCGGAAACAAATAAAACACAAATAGAAGATTTCGAACCGCGATTTCCTTCTGTTCGCTACATACGTACATACCTCGTCGTTTCCAGGGAAACGGTTTCCGCTGAATCGCAATAGATATTGCTTGTGTAAGACGCCCGTATGTTGCGTGATAGAGTCATCTTTGATGATACAAAAGCACTTTCCATCAAGTCACATTTGAATAAGGAATGTTTTCACACTCGATATTAAAATGTATCTTTTATGATCGCCTATAATTTGACAGGCATTCCGTCTTTAAAATATGACACTGTGACCACTGAATTTAATCTCGACAGTGGTTGCAGCGTCAAGACTCGACTCTGTGACCACTGACTTTGAATTTGACATTATTGAAACTGCTTGCTAATCAACTCCCGTTATAATTATTTCTAAGGCTTTAGACAATGTCTAAATTGTTTTATCTATACAAATAAATAAAATTGAAGTGTCTGTTTGTAATGTCCAAAATAACAAGTTTTTACTAAATGGGTATGAATGTATATCGGGTACCAATAACAAAAACACAATTTAAAAAATTTTGGTCTGTCTGTCTGTTTGTTCCCGCTAATCTCCGGAACGGCTGGACCGATTTTGACGGGAATTTCACTAATAGATAGCTAATTATATAAGGTATAACATAGGCTTTTTATCAAGATCGGTCCAGCCGTTACTATTCCGCACGGACGAAGTCGCGGGCACAGCTAGTTCTGAATAAAATGTATTTGTCACAGGTATTTTATTCTTTACTAGCTGTGCCCGCGAACTACGTTTCGCCTTAATTTATTTTTCCCGACATCTTCAACAAATATCGTTAATGTACACAGAAATAAATACAAAAACTTAACAAATTATATACTAAAACCTTCCTCGAGAATCACGCTATCGAGTGGTAAAAACCGCTTGAAAATCAGTGCAGTAGTTTTTGAGTTTATCGCGAACAGACAAACAGACAGACAGACGCGGCGGGGGACTTTGTTTTATAATATGTAAGGATTGTACACACATTTTTCAAATACAGACATAGTATACAACAAACATGTATAAGGCGAGCTTATCTCTTGAAGAGATCTCTTCCAGCCAACCCTCGCTGAAGTTAAAGATTAAGTAGATGCGGGACGAGTTGTACATTTATAAATTGTAACATAAACAAACATACAGTCACACACAAACACACCCACACACTCACACAAACACACACGCTCACACAGGTATATTATATATCACTATAACAAATTCGAGAGCAGATGAGCTTTTAGCTGCTTCTTAAACGAAACAATGCAAGTGTTTTTACGGATATCAACCGGCAGAGCATTTACAGAGATTTACATTCTTAACTAAATATTTAATAGATATCTTTGAACTTGACAGTCGTTGGGGCATCAAAACACGACTCTGTGATCACTGACTTTGAATTTAACAGCCAATGCTGCGCCAAAAGACGCCCCTATGAAGACTGACTTTGAATTTAACAGACTGACTAACTGTCTAACCGCAACGTAACAATTACAATGCAAACGCGGGGTGTGTCGATGTAAACGAGAGCAGCTGTACTGCGTTTGCATCGCGGCTATCACTGCAAAAAAACGCAGTGTGCAAAGGACCTTTTTTTTTGGGGGGGGAAATGCGCGACCGCACCATACCCGACCGTTTACGGCTAACGTGTGTTGGGCTGACCCCGGCATAGTGCCAGGCCTACCCACTGCAACCCCTGGTGTTCTTCCTGCACTTCTGGGCGCGTGTGGTAGGGTCCACAATGCGATACCATTATTTACGCTCCTGGGCTAGCGGCGCCCGGGCTAGCCCGACCATTTGATCGGACTTTCGCCAAGGGAGAATTGTCCGAGACAACTAGGACAATCTCCAGACGGAGAAGCCTTACAGTGACGTGCATGGGGCCAATCGTGCAGGCAGTGCTTACGGCAACATCAGATAGGCATTGCTTGAACGAATGCGCACCTCCTCCTGCCAGTGTGAAGGAACCTCAACTGATTTTGGAAACTCCAACATAACATTGTGACTCCCTACAGCAAGTACAGGCCTATAAACGGTGGCCTTAACCAAAAAAAATTAATTATCTCGCAACCTACGCGATGTAACGCACAGTAAGTAATAAAAGTTTGGCATAACTCCTTGTGGCTAGGTAGTAGTTTGACAAATCAGCTCGGCTAAAAGAAATAGAGGATCTTATAAACGGGTCTACGAGGAACGATAAATGGAATTCCGCGTGGTCTCATTGGCCAATGGGACCACGTAGAACCACATTTCCTCGTGGTGCCACCAGTAGGGCAAAGCAGAGGATCCACGAGTAACGACCCCCATGGTTGGATCCTGAATTAGTGACCAAAATTTAGGATCTCGAGTTCCTCCATGCTTCGGAAGGCACTTTAAGCATTGGCTCAGGTTCACTTATTGGGCCAGCGTGGAGGTGTTAGAGCCCTTCTCTTCATGTGTTTCTTCCATTTAGGAAGGCCTTAGAGCCCTTCTCTTCATGTGTTTCTTCCATTTAGGAAGGCCTATGCCCAGTAGTGTGACCTATAAAGACTGTGATGATGATGATGATCTCACTATTAATTCTAAAGAACAGAATAACAAAGTAAATAATATTCTTGGCAATTAAAGCACATTTCGATAGACACCTTAGTATTAAAATCAATTTATAAGCCAATCGATCTAATGACAGAACGACATTAATGTGAACAGCAACTCGATCAATATTCAATAATAGACATCCTCCTTCGTGAGTTTTGTGGTCGCAGAATTCAAACGATGTGATCACAGGCTAACCACAAACTCTTAAAGTTATTCTTGAAACGTGTCTGAAAGGGACAGCGCTATACAGCATGTAGCTCTATCACTTTTCGCCGCTGTATTAACAGCAGTTTAAGGCGATTGGAGTAGGCTAGTGAAATGTGACAATTGGGAGTTATGATGATACGCGGGCGCAGCCTTGGCGGTGAGCCAATAATCACTTCCGCATTGACCTATACCTTGCATCGCCAAGTCATATATTACTAGCTTTCCACTCGCGACTTCGCCCGCGTTTTATTTGTTTTCCCGTGGGAATATAATATTTTCCCGTAGGAAAATTACCCTATGTCCTTCCCCTGGTCTCGAACTATCCCTATACCAACTTACATCAAAATCGGTGCAGTAGTTTCGAAGCCTATTCAAAACAAACAAACATACAAACAAACAAACAATCAAATCTTTCCTCTTTATAATATTAGTATAGATAGTATAGATTATACGCTTGTGGTAGCAAAGTTTTAGGTCGACAAAGCGCAAGTGACGATCGTGACAAGCTTCCATCAAACAGGCTCACGTGTGTTTGCATGTATATTTCAAAGAAGGATCATAACCTAATGACATTTCCGATTGGTAGGCTTATTTAACTGTCTTAACAAGAGTGTTAGCATAATATCCAAAACAATACGATAAAAAATTTCCAGCTCTCCATTACTACAGAGAATGCCTATGGCATTAAGACCATTTCATACAATCTCTTTGTGCAAAATCAATAAAATAAATAAATACTGAAAAACCAGATACTCAGAAGGCTTCTGGAGCACAGATCAATATATGTAGCAAGCTATTCTGGCGCTTGCTATGTAAAAGAATGAACAGATTAAATAATTAGTAGTTAAATAGTATCATAGATATTTTGCATTACCTTACATTTTTAAACTCATAAATTATGAATACATTGATAACTTTGCTTTAATCTTAACCAATTTTCATGAAATATAAAAAGAAGTCAATGCAGTTGAAATTTAGTTTGGGTTGGATAAGTCCTCAGTAGCGTAAGTGGTCAAGGCGTCAAACACGGTAGGTTGAGGTCGCAGATTCGAACCATACCCTACGTGAAAATATTATTTTTCATGTGTTCATTTATTCAGAAAGGAATTAACTTCTAACACAAAACAATCATTTTGAATTATAGTCACATACAACCTCAAATAATATTAAGTCAAATCCAAATAATAATGTTCCATAAAAGTGTTTTTATTTTATTTATTTAATCACCAAAGATATCCAGTTCAGGTAATTTGACAGTTAAGCGGTTGTAATCTAGTGACATGCAAGAGATTGGTTGATGTTGACCTAAGTTTGTACGGCATTTAGGAATACAAAGAAGATTAGGGATTTGAGTTCTAGGATTTTTAAATGGAACAGTGATCTTAATTTTTGAAGTTAGCTCAGAACACATACTACCATTTAGTACTTTTTGTATAATATACAAAGACTTGATCAGATATCGTTCTTCGTTTTTTAAGTGTGTCTATTTTGAAATATTTTAATCTTAAGTGTTACATGTGTTGTACTCGTACAAATAAGAAAATAATTCACTCGATAAATTGACAAGTGGCATATGCTTAATGATTACATCGGCTGTAATTTTTCGCCGTTATATATAGCGGCAGTTCGCAATATAGCCTTATAAGGGCGCTATGTTTTAAAAATAACGAGGAGATGCGCCCGCGCACCGCGGGGCGTGGCGAAACGACCGCCGGCATAGATCACTCCACGCGTAAGTATATTTTGTTAATAAGCCTTCTGACTTACTACAATTTATAGAGCTTTACTTCAATCATTCTTATGCTAAGTAAGTTGAATTTATCGCATCTTATAGAAGGTCATGTAAAAAATATAGACCTTCAAATACTTTAAATTTGAATTACCTTATGCTTTTTCATCGGTAGAGAACAAACTCGTATTATCTTTAAACAAATGATTAAGCTTCAAGTTCATTATGGGCGCGGATAATTCACTGAAATTTTCATTGAGCTCTGGCAGATTCCAGACTCGCCTAATGCTCGGTTCTCTTACCGGACATTTCGGCAATAGGATCATGATAACCAGAATGGGACTTGCCAGTTCCAAAATCTGTTGTGCCTGCAAGGATAAAGAGGAAAGCATGGAACATTTGCTGTGCCATTGCGATGCTCTAGCCTGTAGGAGCCCAATACTGACAGGGATTGGTTATCCAAAACCGAAAGATTACAGGGCCATGTCACCAAACGACATCATCAAGGTCATGGGCACGGTGAACTATACCGTAGGTGGTGATGGCTTTAGGGACTTACACCTTTTTTTTTTTTTTTTTCGAGGGGAATGCGTGACCACACCGTACTCGCCGTTGGCTAGGCGACGAGCGTGTGTGGGGCTCTCCCGGCAGAGAGCTGGGCCTACCAGGGGGACTTACACCTAGGGAAGCACAACAGATCCAGAGTGAGTCGAAGTACGAGGGCTCGCTACTTGGGCCATCCCACCTCTAAAACAAGATAAGCCTCATATGTATGTTCATACGTACGACTATAATTAAGACATATGCAAATGCAAGTACAAAAACTAACAAAATTGATGGTCAGGAGATTCTTTGTGTATCGCTCTAAATAATATAAGTACAGTTTCAATACTGTTATAATGAAGAACAGGTTACAAGTGTACTTGTCAAGATTGTCACGCGGCAGAAGAGAGTTGCAAACATGCATTTTTGGTGTGGTTGCACCATCACAGTGAGGAGCTATTTTGTACAGCAGTTGAATGCTATTGGATAGAATTCTATCTCTCAAAAGTCAAATAAACACTAAAAGTATTTACTTCAAGAGAAATGTTGAAAAGAAAACATCAGGATCATGTGTCAAATACTAGTGTAGTACTGCAAGAATTTAAAAATGAACATAAAAAGAGAAAGATTGGCAGTTGTTCATTTGTCAAGCATGAAGAAAATTACTGGAAGGAAAAATATATATACATTCACAGACACAGATTGTGACATATTTCTTAAAAAATAAAAGACCTCTTCAATGAAGAAAGAATAAAGTGCATAGAAAACTAAACCGTTATAAACAATAACAGCTTCCATGTGCTATAAAGTCAGCCAGTGCATAACACATTTCTTCTTCTTCTTTTTCTTTTGTTGGGAAGATTTTTGGTGGGAAATCTTGCAGACACCTACGAGTATAATGAAATGTGGATAAAAGTTGAAAGATGAAGATTTGGGTTGAAATTTGCAAAATGTGACCTCATTTCTGATTAATACCCTGTAATAGTCTATTCAACAAACGGTATCCATAAAATTAGATTAATACAAAATTGTCATGCTCTTTTACTGAAGAAAATGTTAATTATCAAAGACAGAAAACTGTGAACAGTATGCTTAACTCAAGTATAGATGCAGATGTTTTGTGCTAAAGCAAAACTTATATACTTGTGTTTGTGTTGCTAGCAGTATGTAATTTTGAAAACACTCAAAAGGTGACAATATTAGCTATAATAGGTATTTGTTCTAACAATCTGTATGTCAAAAAACTTATTGATCAAATGGTGCCATTTTGGAAACTATACTACATTTTTCCTAAATTATATATAAGTATTACTTCATAATAAATCACTTTACTATTATTTTGACTTTTATTACCTGCGACCTTAAGGCAATATATACAAATTAATAAATGTGATCTAACTCTATTCAACCTATTTGTACTTTTGGAACATATATATTTGAGTAACAATGATAAATATGAGCAACAAACCTATAAAATATTATAAATCTTTTAAGGTGTTACGGAAAAATAAAACACATGTATTTCAAATTAAAATATTTTGATTCAACTTAAACCTTTACAAGTCATTATTGTCAAATAAACATAGAACATTGTTTTTAGTGAAGAACATAATGACTAATGTAGTACAAAAATTTATTATGTCATCTTTAGATGTTAGTTATGTATAAAGTAAGGAAAAAAATTCTATATATTATTTATTTAATAAGAAGGGTCTTGTACATTAGGAAGAGCACAGGCTGACAACACAGCAATCACATTTAATATATTTGTATACGGCTTTAAAATGGATAACTTGCATATTCTTGCGTAAGCTGTTCTGAAATTTACCAGCCATGGTGGCCAGCAGGTTTAATCAGTGAAGATATAACATCTTTCAGTTTTACCAAACTGGACCTATTTACTTGTATGGTGCTTTGGTATATGAATACTTGAGTTATTTTGTTGACATAATGTTGTTCTAATTGACGGGTCACATTTTGATGTTGTGGCTGAGCATGCACTGCTTTGTATTATGTTGCACAACTTTTACTGCCTTATCAATCTCGTTGTCAAGAGGAGAACAGGTTAGTACACAATAGTTCTCATTAAGTAACCACTGAAAGCAACAAATTTTAATTAGGTACTCAGTAAATTCAAGTAAAAGTTGTTTAGATAAATATAT
This sequence comes from Schoenobius gigantellus, assembly GCA_963935595.1. Classification (NCBI taxonomy): domain Eukaryota; kingdom Metazoa; phylum Arthropoda; class Insecta; order Lepidoptera; family Crambidae; genus Schoenobius; species Schoenobius gigantellus. The sequence goes on along the minus strand of OZ012555.1, from coordinate 2,290,417 downwards.
TCATTATGAAACTTTGATATTTTTGTTTGTATTACATACTTTTTAATTAATATTCAATTCCATCATTATTCAATTGGACATAAGTACATATTCTTTTCTTTGAAACATCATCTAGTGTCAGTGTATAACTTAGATTAAATCAAAAAGGCGTGAATGGTCAAGTTTTCTCTCAGTTTTCTGGTCAAGCTAAAATTTGGTTGGTCGGCTACAGTCAGTTTTCATTCTAACTGAAAGATAAAAATTTAATTAATGATTTTACATACAACCTAAAAACTTCTATTTTGTTTAAGTTGAAACTGAAGTACCTACACAGATTGAGTTACTCAGTTATAGTACTTACATTAATGTGATTTTCGCAAAAATACATTTGAGTTTCAGTAGATAATTACAGGATTTCTTTAAGCGAGTGTTAACCAAATATTTCGCATGTCTATATCACTGGGTACGTCTAATCCACAGCTTTCCTGGAGTCTTTCAAGAGCTAATTCTATATTCCTGTTCTATTGTCCCGTTCCATATACAGTTTTACTATATTTTGTGATATTTAATAGAAAGCATTGTTTTTGTGAGGTTATTTCGCCTCCGTGCTTTGTTTACTATAAGACTGACGTCATTGCCACATATAATCAACAGACTATCATGGCTGACCGTGTTTTCGGTCCAAAATTGAAAATCTTAATTTAAAATAGATTTTGCACTTTTTAGCCATCGAAAAAAATAATATTCATGTGCTATGGTCTAATACAATAATGAACATTTTAAGCCCTACTTTAAAAAAGGGTCAACTAGCCTATTCATCTATACTTTCTTAGTTCTTTCTCTATCCTTATATCCGTCCACGTTCATGTGCATAAATTATTTAGGAATATGACTCTCATAGTATATTGTAATGCTTTTTCTTGCTAAATTGTAGTAATATAGGGAAATCTTAAAGTTGAAGGAAAAAAAAACAAACTTATTCCTTTAGTCCGATACAAAATGAAAAGCTTTATTCTGGTAGGTACATGGTTGTAATTCACTTATGCATAATGTTACTGAAGTTAACAAAATCCCTCAATGCAAAGCACTTAACTAAATTTTTATTTAATACAAGCCAAGGGCAGGATGGTTCAGGTTTGTTTGATCAATCTCGGCAGGTAAAAATCAGGTTCAAATTGGGTACAAAACTACAAAATGAGGGGCAATAAAGTACACGAACAAATAGTTATAGGTTTCCTTTTTTTTAAAAGAAATTAGTAGCCTTCCCCGGAGCGGTTGTTAGTGGGTCATACCTTCAATGCTAAGTTTCTGCGATCACGGGTCAGAGATATAATATTCCAATTTCTTAACTTATTCTCTGTTTCTAATATTATTTGTGTAATTCCACAGAATTCCTCCTTGATATTAGGTTATTAGGTAGGTTAGTTGCAGCGGAGCCCTACGGCCTCCGGGAACTGCCCTGGAGATTCATAGCACAGTGTTATGTTAAAAATATAATTAAATATGCCTATGATCTTGAGGTCAGTGGGTCTAACACTGAGTTCTGAAGGAATCCCAGTCAATACATTTGAACTTCATGTAATAAACATAGCAAATGAATTCTAAAACATAATTTTTAATAAATCGACAAATTGTCTTATTGGTTAGTTAATAAAAAGGACCTATGGAGGGGAGAGCACCAATTTTGTGTATAATTATTGCTATTAATAAAAAGAAAACAGCTTAATTTGTGAGTTCTTTGCCAAAGAAGGATGTGAAACTTAATATTGTGAAAATTTAGAATTTAACATGAAATTCGCAAGTGTTACTCAATATATGCCTTAATCCCACTAAGATGCCGTTTACTATCAAGGTTTTTTAATGAAATAGGGGATGAAAAAGGCGAATTTTGGAAATGTAATATGTTTGATTTAATAATCAATTTACCCACAAATAAAAATAAAATTAACAAAATCTGTTTTAAATCATGAAATATAATAAGTTAATTAGATACCTTAGTGTGGGCGGAGTATTATCTATTGATATAATTTATTTATTCAACTAATTCACCGAATCGCGCGCCGGCGATTATAAATATGATTGAGCTTTTACTCTTCAAGCTGAAAACAAAAATAACTCACTTTGTTAAATTCAGGGTGGCTTTTCGAATTAAATTCACACGGAAAACGAGAGAAATACCTACGAAATAAATATATAAAAACTTTATGATCTTCAAATCAATAACAAATTACTTCGATCGATGTCTCACAGACTAGTCATAACCTAGACGATAGACTAAACCAACGCTCCACTTGCGCGCAGATTTGCGTTTATGTGGAAGCGACGGAGCCGAGGTCCGTTTGCTGAATGTTAAGCGCCGTATTGGCGACGGAACCTCTCCTAAAACCAAATTCATTTCATAACACTCGTAAGACTCTTAACTTGCTTCAAGATGTGTCAAGTCAACATACGGATCTTTCGAAATTCTACAATACCTATGCAATAAGTATTTCCAGCTAAAGTTATGTTTAGTTGAAAAACAAAACGTAATGAAAAATTAACCTTAAACAAATTGTGAATGCTTTCCAAATTCTATTCGACGAAACTATAATTATATGATCTATAAGTTTAAGTGTATTTTATTAAAATATGTCTATAGAAATGATCAAAACAAACGGTCCAAATGTCAAATTCCGAATTTTGAGAAAATCAACCCACCTAAATGGAAGCACGGGATTTTGGGCGAAAAAAAACTATCTTTGTAAATAAGGCCAGGATAAACGCGAGATTTATTTTGTTTATGCAAAAAGTGAATAATGACCAAAGATAATTGCAAATGTCACTGACGTGACGTGAAACGACGTTGACGTTGACACTTGACATTGATATTGTGAAATTAATTGACAAAGTTATTGTAATTATGATTTTAGTTGTGAAATTTGTGTTAAAACTACAGTGAAACCAAAGTGTTTTTGCAAAATTAGTGTTTTATGAAATTTTAAGAAAAAACAGTGTTACAGTATCCCCCCAACCACGATAGAATTCACGTAGGGAATTCGTCTGACGCCTCGTCAGCCTCAAAACCTCCTAACCAACCAAACAAAATTATCATAATTAGAATCAATTAGGTACTTAAAAACTATTCATTCGTGATAAACTCTGTACCCAATTACGCCTAACGTTATTTTTTTTTTATAGTTTGAGTATATAATATAAATAATATTGTAAAATTAACTTATCATATAGAATAGAGCGTAGTATATTTTTACAAAAATGGAACAAAGACCAATTAGTTTTAATTTACTTAACAAAGATGAACTAGAATATGAGGTGAAAATCAGGGGTTCGAAACCAGCTGACACGGTGATGGCTCTGAGAGCACAGATCCGTACTCTCAATAAAGATCTGCCTTCTGATGAAATACTGACTTGTGATCTTGATGTCAATATTGAATTAAAAGTAATTCAAAAGAAATTAGATGATCTTGAGAAACTTATCACAAGTACTTCAAGTAAACCGTCATCACTTAAGGTGTTAAATAGAATTCAAACTCTTGCACACCACTTATTCCACAGAATTGGTCGCTTGTCTTTATCGGAGTATGATGATAATAATCTTACTTCTTTAATTACTTCTCTGAATAATAGATTAGATAGCATTCTTGTTAAAATAGATAATATTTGTCATAATTTTAAAAGTAGCTTGGCACCTGAACAACCTATTGAGCACTCCACTGCAACTACACACAACACAGCTAATGATTGCTCCGTGCATAAACTAAATTTACGCTTCAATGGCAAGACATGCATTAAAGCTTTCTTACAACGCCTCGAGGAATTATGCTTGTCTCGTGGCCTTTCAGCTTCAAAGCTTTTCTGTTCTGCGGCTGAACTTTTTACTGATGAAGCGCTGTGCTGGTATCGAGGAGTAAAGTCGGACGTTCACAATTGGTCTGAGCTGAAGACCTTGCTTCTCGAGGAATATCTTCCATCTGATTATGACCATCGCTTGATGCAGGAAATTAGAAGTCGTACTCAGGGCCCCGATGAAAGCATTGTGAATTATCTCAGCATTATGCAAAATTATTTTTCTCGATTATCAAAACCAATCTCTGATGATGATAAATTGAACATTATCATGTTTAATATAAGACCTTTTTATACTACTCAGCTTGCTCTAGCCCCAGTGGAATCTTGGACTGATTTAAAGAAAAAATGTAGGTTATTAGAAGGTGCAAAGGAGCGATCGGTGCATTTCAGTGAACCTCCTAGGGTCACCACTTCTTCTCTGGCTCCCGATTTGTGTTACAAAAATACTAGTGGTAATAGTAGTAGCAAGGCTCCACCAAAAGTCTCTTCAATTCAGCCAGTGAATAATACACAAAATAATCTTTTTTGTGTCCGCTGTCGTAAAAATGGCCACAGCTTGAGGTATTGCAAGGCGCCTTGGGTACTTATTTGTTATCGTTGTGGAGAAAAGGGGTTCAATGCAAATAATTGTCCAAAGTGCACTTCTTCAAAACCTTCAACCGCAGAGATTCCAAAAAACGCCAAGCAGTGAACCGATGGCATAAGACAGTATATTTTTATAATAAACATTGTAATTCTGAACAATCAAGGCAGAAATACAATGAATTCTATAATAATGTAAATAAAGCTAGTAACATACATACGCATAAAGGTAAGGTTACATCGGTTCACGCTACTACTACCGCCACCTATAATGATACCAGAGCTTATCTGAAGATTAATATTTTTGGCTTGGAATTCAGAGGATTACTGGATTCAGGATCACAGATCTCCATTGTGGGAGGGCAAGCATACAAATATTTTAAAGATTTCGCTACTTTACATAAGTCTGAGGACTTAGACTTTATAAAAACTGCAAATGGTTCTACTTCACGAGTAACTGGGTATTTATTTTTACCAGTATCGATAGAGAATAAAACTCGTGTTATTAAATTTTACGTCGTCCCTGGAGTTGCTACAGAGTTGTTATTTGGCTTAAATTTCTGGAAGGAATTTAATATTGCGCCAGATATTTTATCATTGTTAGAAGATAGCGGACATTTATATAAAAATAATAATCAGGTGTACACAGTTATGTCAGGCAGCCGTGCTTTACATGATTTTGAAACTTTATCTAAGCTTGAGCGTAGGCTGGTCAATGACGTCATAAAGCAATTTGATGACATTTCCGCAGAAAAGAAAGGCCTAGGTAGGACACACTTAGTGAGTCATAAAATTGATACCGGTGACCACCCACCTATTAAACAACGGTATTATGTAGTCTCACCCGCTAAACTGGCAGAATTAAATAAACACCTAGACCAAATGCTGAAGGATGATGTTGTGGAGCCTAGCGGAAGTGCATGGAACAACCCCGTTACTTTAGCGGTTAAATCAGATGGGTCATCACGTTTCTGCTTGGACAGCCGAAAACTTAACGCCATATCAAAGCATGACGCTTACCCTATGCCTTATATTAGCCATATTCTGGACCAGCTCAAAAACGCTAAGTACTTATCTTCTATTGACCTTAAGTCTTCATATTACCAAGTTCCTTTGGACTCTATTGAGTCCAGAGAGAAAACTGCTTTTACTATTCCCTGCAGAGGCTTGTTTCACTTTAAGGTCATGTGCTTTGGACTTACTGCAGCTCCAGCTACGCAGCAGCGGTTGATGGACCGCCTCTTTGGGCCCGAGTTTGACAATAAGGTGTTCGTATATGTTGATGATTTAATTTTACTTACTCCTGAAGGCCCAACGGCCTTCCAGGATCACCTCCAGCTCCTACGTAGGGTAAAGGAGAGACTTAAACTAGCCAACCTTACTGTCAACATGGGTAAATGCCAGTTCTTCAGGAGACAGCTGAAATTCTTGGGTCATGTGGTTGACGAATATGGTCTGCGCACGGATCCTGACAAAATTAAGGCTATAGTAGACTTTCCTATTCCCACCTGCAGGAAAGACGTCAAACGTTTCTTGGGAACTGCATCTTATTATAGGCGTTTCATAAAAAATTTTAGTCATAGAGCTGGTCCCCTTAATGCTCTTACTTCTACCCGTAAGAGCGCGCCCCCTTTCAAATGGACGACCGAGGCAGACGAGGCGTTCAACGACCTAAAACTCGCACTGTCTACTTCCCCGGTTCTGGTATGTCCTGACTTCTCGAAAGATTTTGCTGTCCACTGTGACGCTTCTGATTTCGGGTTAGGAGGTACCTTAACCCAGGTTGTAGATGGACAAGAACATCCTGTTGCGTACTGTAGCCGTTCACTAACACCCGCTGAACGTAACTATTCCGCTACAGAGCGAGAGGCATTGGCCGTGGTACATGTCGTTGAACACTTCCGCCCTTACCTTGAAGGTGGTCGACAATTTAAAATTATTACCGACCATGCTAGTCTAAAGTGGTTTTTAAACCTTAAGAATCCGACAGGACGACTAGCGCGTTGGGGGTGTAGGCTACCGCCTTATAATTTCATTATTGAGCATCGTAGTGGATCTCAAAACGTCGTACCGGATGCACTATCACGTTCTGTACCAGTGGCAGCCGTAGACGCATTTACTTCCAGCGATGCTTGGTATAACAATATATTAAAACGTTGCACGGATAGGCCGCGCGCGTGTCCCAATTTTCAAATTGTTGATGGTAGGCTTTTTAGATTTACAAAAAGCACTAACAAACTCTGTGGTGACTACCAGTGGAAAGAGGTTGTACCAAAGGAGCTTAGGGAGGATATTATGAAAAGTAACCATTCTGAACCAATTGCTGCGCACTTAGGCGTTGCAAAAACTTATAAAAGATTAAAATTACGGTATTTTTGGCCCGGTATGCATAAAGATACCGAGGAATTTATTAAAAATTGTGCCACTTGCAACTCATATAAACATAGCTCACTAGCGCCAGCTGGCTTTATGGGGGAACCCAAGGTCTGCTGTCGACCATTCCAGTGCATCAGCATTGATCTAGTTGGTCCACTGCCGATGTCTCGACAGCAAAACACCTTTTTACTAGTAGTTGTGTGTTGTTTTACAAAATATTGTTTATTATTTCCTATACGGCGTGCAACGGGCAAAGTTATAGCGCAAAGGTTAGAAGACCATGTATTTCTGGTTCACGGAATACCACAGACGGTGATGTCTGATAATGGCTCGCAATTTATAAGTCATGAGGTTCAGGCATTATATGAAAAATACAATATTCCGCAAGTACATTTGGGTCCAGTATATTGTCCACAAGTTAATACGGTGGAACGTTATAACCGCACAATAATCACTGCAGTTTCCTCGTTTGTTGAGAACGATCATAGAACGTGGGATATTAACATACATAAAATACAATTTGCCATGAACACCTCAGTAAATGAGTCTACTTCTTATACTCCTTTCATGCTAGTACACGGTAGGGAAGCTGTCACAGATGGTAGTATTTACCGTGGCTTCGAAGATCTCCAAGAGTTGGTTGTGGTACCACGCGATACTCATGCGTCTAATATTGGCCACCTCGGTGACATTTTCATCAAAGTCCGAGAGTCATTGCGTAAGGCCCATGAAAGGAATATAAAGCAAGAAATAGAAATTATATACATCTTATAAGATACTAGGCTGTGCCCGCGAACTACCTACGTTTCGCCAGTAAAAATACAAATATCGCTATTAAAACAACCCCTATGTTGTTGGATATTTTGATGGCAAATTATAAAAAAATAAAAATTGTCCAAAAACAATTATGGAGAATGCCACTCTTAGCACCTAGGGGTATAAAATAAGGGGTGCAAAAGCTTTCATAAAAATCGGTCAAGTCGTTTCGGAGGAGTTCAATAACAAACACTGTGACACGAAATTTTTATATATTAGAAGATTATCACCTGGTAGAACAGATAAGTCAAAACCTAAATAGATTAAATACAAGGTTAAATTATACTTAGTTCAAAACCTTAAACAATATAATTGCATTACCGAATTTCATAAAATATCTTGCCACGTCCAACAATCACGACAGACATGTTGCATCCTTACAAACACTGACGCATGAAACCATCTTTCAAACGGATATTGATAAAAGCGAAACTCATCTTCGCAGCCTTGAATATTGCCTTTAATAACAGAACGTTGTATCGTATAATCTGAAACGCGTAAAATAATAATTTAACTGTCCGCTCGGCCAGGTGTTATTATTTCGTCACATGCGCACGCGCACGAGTTAGGCCGCGTTTGCACTTATAGTCTCCTAAGTCATTCTAATCTCTCTGAAGTCTATTTTTATATTGGAAATGACGTCATGTTTTTTCTTTAATACCATTCTCTGGTGCATTTCGGGATAGGCCGACCAACAGACCAGGTCTTAATGCCTGTCGCCTTTAATCGCGCGCATAGGAGCCACCCTAACACACCACACCAAGGGTGATCGTGTAAAGCGAGCTATATAGCCGCCTTCTACCACTGTTTACGCTCGAGGAAGAGCGAGTGGCAACACTGCTAATAGTCTGTGCACATGCGGTGTGGCGGCCGGCCGCTGTGACATGACAGTCGAGTCGAATTTGTAATGTCATTGAACTAGTTACCACGCGGCGCGTTATCTCGAGAAAAATTGTCATAGATTTGTGTTTTGCGCGGCGCACCTAATTGTTCTGGTGGCGAAAGTCCGCTTATCATTGTTCTCCGAAATAGTTATTGTCGCGAGTGTCCGCTGATCGATTGAGCTAGTGAGTGGTGGTGGCCTAATAGGCACCTGTGATCCGGTCGTGGTTCGGTGGATTGACAGCAGCCCTTCAGGAGCCGCGAAGTCCACCGGCTACATACGGAGACCGAACCGGATTAGAGGTAAGCACTATTATCTTGTTTTCGGTCTTAAAATCAGCAAAAACAATCGGCGAAACGCCGAATTGGTTGCGTCGACTTTAGGCGCCACCAACCACCCAAGCAATCGTAAAGCCTAACGCACACACTACGGCAACACTCAGCTAGCCTACAAGTTCGCTAGTGAGTACAAAGCCTTAGTGCGACCGACCGCGACCCCATCACTGCTTCCCCGCCTCACGCTCGCTTTACGTTGGCCAATCCACATCAAACGCTGTCATTATCAATATTGTTATACAATATTAAACCTGTGTAATAACCCCGAACGATTGATTGATTAGACTAGCGGTGCCAACTATTTGTAAAGAAAGCATAGGTCAGACGTTGAGATATTTCTTTTATAATATTTAGTCAGACACTCTGTTCTATTCCTCTATTAATAGACAAATGAATGATCTGTGGTTTTTTAAAATCTCGTGCTATAAAAATCTAAGGAAACCTACAGACGAAATGATCAAATGATGGTTTTCCACGTGATACGAGTAGATTATAGTGACGCATTCAATAAAACTACACTTTTCGTATTTTCTCGCACATATTTGATTTTAAATATTTTAATTAGGTATTTAGTCCGACGTTTCGAACGCTTTTCAGCATTCGTGTTCACAGGATTACTAAAGCTATGCTTACGGTCGAAACGTCGGGCTAAATAATTTAAATGTTTATGACTGTACCCAATAATTTTTTTAGCATTTAGTGCATTATCTCCATCATCGTTATCTTTTCATTCAATAAAACCGCTTAACTTAAAAACTACCTATATACTTATACACAGATAATCTAAATGTAAAGTGTCAACTTTAATTATAATAAACACCAATTTAGATCAACTTACAAAACTAATAACTTCCTCAGCGGAAAGTCTAAAACAGATTAAGAGATATGATTTTTTTTTAAATCATAAAGCGACATTTCGCCTCTCTCGTCCTCTTGAAATTTATTAATTATTATAATATTATGTAAATGTAACATTACAGTGTATCCGCCCGGCTTCTAGAGTAGTCCTAGCGAAGCTGTATCACTTTACATTACAGCAGGGTTACCACAATAGGATATAAGAACGGGACAAATGGTCGTCACGGAGCGTCGTCGGTGGCGCTGTGGACTCGGCACTGACCTTCTAATCGGGAAGTCCGGGGCTCGATCGTGCCATGTATCAATGTGTTTTTAATTTTTCTAATTTCATATGTACATTTGCCGACGCTCCTACGGTGAAGGAAAACATCGTGAGGCAACCTGCATACATCTGCGAAGAAATTCTAAGGTGTATGTGAAGTCGACCAACGCGCACTGGCCCAGCATGATTGATTAAGGCCTAAACACCCTAACCTAGGGTAAGCTACGTATAGGCAGGCGAAGGCGGGCATTCGCTCAAGCGATGCCCGTCTAATGACCCTGCCGTGGAGGCCTGCGTGTACGGTTGGCCCCGTGCATGCCGCCGTAAGGCCCTCCGTCTGGGGATTGCCCTGGTCTCTGGTGATCTCGGGCAATCCCCCCTTGGCGATAGCCCGACCATCTTGGTCGGGCTTGCCCGGGCGCGCTGGTAGTGGTAGTCGCAGTGTGGACCTTACCATGCGCGCCCACAAGGGCAGGGGGAACACCGGGGGGTTTTAGTGGGTCGGCCTGGCACTCTGCCAGACCAGCCCCACATACGCCCGCCGTCTAGCCAAAACGGCGGGTACGGTGCAATTGCGCATTTCCCCCCGGAAAAAAAAAGGGTAAGCTACGTATATGAGCTGTGATAATGAAACGGTCGTCAGACTCGACGACGAAGTTTGAACCATACTTATTCAAAGTCACTTTACACGTTCGTTGCGTTCTAACGAATAGAACGGTTGAATGAGAATGACTTTTTACTACAAATCCAGCAATCAAGCATGCTGCCCACTCGGTCGGTGGTAAGTGGAAACAGTCACCTATAGTACATGTTATGCAGTATGTTTACTAGTTGGAATTATCACCTAATCAATACTTCCTGCGAGAAATTCAAAGGTGTATGTGAAGTCAACCAATCCGCACTGGGCCAGCGTGGTTGACTAAGGCCTAAACACCCTAACTTAGGGTAGGCTCGAGCCCCTCGGTGGGGATTATATGAGGTGTTATGATGATGAACAGTATTTTGATTGATGAACTTCATTTATTCTTCTCCATTAACGCGAGGCCTTCTCGCAATAATACTAGGGCTTCTGTGGGATATAATACCACAGAAGCAATAGCTGAGCGGTTGAACTATTTGAACGCTGCACATTCGTATTCAATTATGTTTTGTTTTAATATTATTATGTGTAATTTTCAAAGTCAAAAAACTTGTAACTATCACCCACCAATGTTGGCCCAATTAAATTCACCCCTAAGTTATGCCACAGTTTTACAATGCATGTTAAACTTTGGTTATACCAAGCAATATAAAATTGGGGACTGTCCGACTAAAATCAGGACGCGTGGCGAATCTTTTACAACTAGTTTTGATTCACAAAATCGCGGAATCCGGACTCATTATGATTTCCAAGCGCTATGTTGATAAATTCATAATTTCGTCCAAATCTTTGTTTTTATTGCCTTTGTTGATGTCGGCCGCGTTCTGTATGCCGCTGTAATTTGATACATGATTATTTAACCTGTCGAAAGTAAATATTAGCATATGTTTTATAGAGCTTTTGAAATAGCCAAGATCTTTATGTTCTTAAATAGTGTCAGGCGATGAAGATTACATCATCTTTTTAATACGGTTATTAAAATTTAAGAATTAGTATTATTTATTTTGACAATTTTTGTTTCCTTAATACCATAATGACAATTTATATCATAAAATACTTATCAAAGTACGTCATTCAAGCTTAAAATAGTGTTGCTTCCGAGGTGGACAATGTACTTTTACGAATACAAGTTTATTTATTAACTAACATTCAGTTAGGGACAATTAGACAAGAGAAAGAGAAAAGAAAAACTAATAAATTGTTAGCAATTATCAATGCTATCGAGTGCATCCTATCAATCTTATAGACCGAACGAGTGACTGCTTGTTTTATTTTATTTATTTAAATTGCTCTCGTGCATAAAAATGTTAATATCATTTTAAATTGTCATTATTATAAATACCTACTAGTAACATGGATGTCACATGTGGAAAAATGAGAAAATTAATTAGTTACTAAGGTGGCATCTAGCGTCACGGTGCATCAACGTGTCCCTTTTTATTTCAATTGCCTACAAAAGTTTCAATTTTTAAAGGCTCACATTTATTATACTTGTCGACTTATTATAAATAAATATTAAATTATTTTAATAAATACTCGTATGTAGCTTACAAAAGCCGTAGTTGTCCTTATCCCGCAAATTACCTAAGACGTCTTGAGGCCCTCGGAATGGCTACTTTGGAGAAACGGAGAAAAATTACTGATATATTATTGCTGAATATAAGAAAATAAAATCATGAATTGAAACGTTGCCGCATCACACCTATTAGCTGAAATTAATTTTACGGTACTGCCCCCAGGGGGCATTGAATCTAGATTACGGTGAAGCTTCTTGAAGCTCACAAACAGGATTACGCATACATTATATCAGCACTTTTGGTGGAAACAGCAGATTTCTTTATAGTCGCAGATGCAACATAAATATCATTAATGTCAATTAAACGCTCGCGAATCGCCAAAGGTTAATTTGATTATTCGTGATTCTTTAAATAATTAAGTGCTCGTCCAACTGCCAATCATCATCACTTTTATGAAGCCACGCTTTGAGTGGTGGCATTGGATTTTTTTCATAATACTCAAAAGTGGAATAATGTACGTTGATTTTTTATTGCGAGAGTTTAAGGTTAACTTTGGCCAGACCTAAGTGATGTCAATTAACGTTTAATCATATTACCTTTTTGCATTAGAATTAATGTGGAAGCTATGCGATTGTGACGAAATGAAACACCCGCTTCGCTTGTTTCTTGGTCATATTCATTCTGTATTAAAGGCTGGCTCACTATAGAAATAGCTCGAATTTCCCAGAACAATCCAGAAAGTTATCGAAAATTTCACCAATTTTCTACGAAGTTACCTACTCACATTGTCATTACTGGCAACCCCCATAGCTTTACGCCTTTACAAACACAACCATCATAGTGCATGATTAGAAGTTTGGGGCTTCCGCATACAAAAACTACCTTCAGTTAGGGTATTTTAGGCCTTAGTCAGCCATTCTGACCCAGAGCGGATTGGTCGACTTCACATACACTTTTGAATTTCTTCGCAGATGTATGCAGGTTGCCTCACGCCTTTTCCTTCACGGTAGGAGCTTCAGACAAATATACATCTTTTTTTTCTTAAATCGAAAAACACATTTGTACATGGCAGGATCGAACCCTAGACCTCCCGATTAGAAAGCTTGCGCCGAGTCCACAGCGCCACCGACATTTAAATGAAATAAAGAAACAAACAAGTCAATTTTTTTAATCAATATATACCTAATAATACTAAGGAAAATATGTAAATTTGGAAACTTCGAAAACGTATTACACATGTATCAATATCTATGTTGATTTTCTTGATTCAGATTTCATATATATTTTGCATTTATAATATTAGTTAGGATATACGAGTGAGTCACACTAATGTACCTACAGAGGGATTCGCACTAAAGATCGCACACGCACTTTAACAAGCTGGTATAAACACAAAAACACCCCCATGCACACACACACACGCACACACACAAACTCAGGCGCACGCACACACATACACTTTTTCTCTCTTTTTATTTTCTAAATTTGTTAAATAAAACAACTGGAGGGAGGCTGCAGCCCGTAACACAGGGTATCCTATTATGGGTTCCGTCTCTCACTCTGGCTTAACGAACTAGGCTTTGTAAGCGTAGATCTAAGTCATTGTGATTGAAAATAGATGGTTTTATTATTATATCCTATGAAGTTTTCGCAAAAATTTGCCGTAAACTCCTATTTAGTGGAGTTAAATAAGCTTTTTTAATAATATCACTCAATACACACGCAGATAATATTTAAGCACTGAGATTATTAGTGCTTAAATTGCATTGCTGTGTTCTGGTTTAGCTAAGACAGACAGTGAAATTACTGGGTACTGTAAGCTCTTAACATACACTGTGATCTTGCACCGTGTTTTCAAATCTTACAGCAACGACATGCACTATTTGACTATTGACTTACTATCAGGTGGGCATTCTGTGTGCTTGGAAGCTTTTGTGTGAGATGGAAGTACTTCCCATCTCAACTGATTATTAAAACCACCATGCCGTAGAACACTCAAGAACTACACCCATTAGGCGTGCTACGCCACACTAATGGGCTAATTCGATGCGCGGCTGAGGTGCTAACGAGCTGAATCTGCTACGGCATACACCATTTACGGTAAATAACTTAGAAAATATACTTAGCGCAACATTTTAATCACACGTCTGCGGCGGAGAGAAATCTACGCAAAACTAACATTTACGTATACTAGCACATTACTGAATATGTCCATATCTTCTGTATTAAAGGGCTGTGGTGAATGACTTTTTTACATACGACAGGGAAGCTCCTGGCCTTCATCTAACCTGATGGTAAGTAACGATAAGGCCGAAGGTGGAAGCGACCTTCACCTGAACTCCTCAACAGCTGAGGAACTGGCTATTTTAACTCTTATCGGAACACAACAATGCTGTTAACATTGTTATTATGGCGACAAACTTAGGCAGGACGTTGGTTGCTAGCCAGGCGGGCTCAGAAGCCCTACCACTAATAAGCAAACCAAGCAGACCACTAGACTATGGAGGCAGTATTTCCTTGATCTCTCAGTCATTCACCAAAGCTCATAAATACAGAAGACATTATCTTCTGTCCTACTTATGGGCTTTGGTGAATGACTGACTAAAATATCAACGTAGAGACAAAACTACTGGAGTTAGAATGAAATTCGGTACATAGGGTTTGTTGGCTTATGTAGGCCAATTAAAGAAGAATTCAAAATTCCCACAGGTAGCTGGGAAATCCCCATCCTGGAAATAAGAAAACAACAGTGTTGAGTAATTTGCGGGCACAGCTTGCAATACATATTTTTTTGACTTAGAATACACGAGCGTCGAAGGCGACACGTACTACACGTAAGGACGTCGCCTTCCAATCGGGAGGTAGCGGATCGAACCCCGCCACGTACCAATGTGTTTGCAAATTTTGAATTTATACGAACGTTTATTCGACGCTTTTACTGTGAAGGAAAACATCGTGAGGAAACCTGCACACACCTGTGAATAAAAAATTTCTTTACAGGCTGTGTGTGAAGTCGACCAACCCGCACTGAGCCAGCGTAGTTGACTAAGACCTAATCACCCTAGTATAGAGTAGGCTCGAGCCTCTCGGTGGGGACGTACAAAAAGAAAGAAAAGAAAGAGGGTCTGAAGGTCCAAGGGGTCGGGGAAATGGACATGTTGAGAGGTCCTATTGTCTAAGAAAAATTTTTTTTACAAAAAATAAAAACCGACTTCTTAAACACTGAAGAGTTAAAAATAATATAAGAATAGGTACAGACAACATCACACTATATTAAAGACGGTGCCAAACGATGATCTCCTAGAAAGTCTTAAAATTTGTCAGTCTTTTTTGAAGTCGGTTAAAAAGTATAACACGATCGCTTTAAATTTGCCAATCATTGCGGCGTCAATACAAGACTCGGTGTCGACTGTCTGATAAGAGTAGCTATGGATGCACTATGACTGTCAAAATTTATATAGATTTTTGGTACACAATCAACGGGCTGTACGGGTCTCGATTTCCAATGGGGAAAAGTGTTGCTGCTTGGTTTACTAGGTGGTATCTGAACCCATCTGGCTAGTAACCACCGTCTTACCTAACAACTTAAGTGAAACTAATACCAGTGTTGTGATCCGACAATGAGAAGTAAGATAGCCAGTTCCTCGGTTGTTGAGGAGTCAGGTGAAGCTCGCTTCCACCTTCAGCTTTATCGTCCAGCCAGTAGGTGAAATGGACGACAAGAGTTTCCTTGTCTACCTGGTGGATAAGTGAAATGTGACAAAAAAAACATTCTGTATTTTATGGCACCAACCGAAAGAGTCATTCATAAGGATCAATTTCTTTTAAACAACAAAGCATCTTTAATTAAAGAAAGACCAAGAAAAACATATTTTTTTACTGTAAAGCTTACTCAGTATCTAAAGGAAATCGTTCACTTAACTTATGAATTACTCAAAATGAGACCCATTTTCACGTATGCACAGACGTATTCTTCGACTGAATTCGCTACGTGACGCCTTTTATATCGAGTTGATTGAATATTTAAAATACCTATTAGTTCAACTTTTCTGTAATGGACTTTTTATTGTTAAAATAAAAAAATATATATTCTTGGTCTTTCTTTGATTTAAGATACTATGTTGTTTAAAAGAAATTGATCCTTATAAATGACTATTTCGGTTGGTACCATAAAATACAGAATGTTTTTTTTGTCACATTTCACCGGTTCGATTCCCGGGTCAAGCAGGTGATTTTTCAAAAATCTTTATATGCAGTTTTAATTATTTTTGAAAATAAAGGAATGTTTCTTTTCAGCAAAATTTGGCATCATCATTATTAAGGGAACTTTTCCTCCAACCACGGTTTTTTTTTTCCAACCTGTATACTAATATTATAAAGAGGAAAGATTTGATTGTTTGTTTGTATTGAATAGGCTTCGAAACTACTGAACCGATTTTGATGAAAGTTGGTATAGAGATAGTTCGAGACCAGGGGAAGGACATAAGGTACCTAATTTTCCTACGGGAAAAAAATTCTCACGGGAAAGCAAAAATAGCGCGGGCGAAGTCGCGAGCTGAAAGCTAGTGTAAAATAAAGTCATTTTTGGCTGTGGCTACATATTTAAGTGTGATGGTTGCGGTCCAAACAAAAAACTTCCGCCTCAAAAACGTTTAGTTATTTCTGTCACTAATTCAGCACGCACGATGAACTTTGTGAAATAAAGATACCAAATGTCGTAACAAAGTCAAACTGTCAAACCTCCTGACAGGAGAACACACAGGTCGCTTGTCATACCGCTCACCCTTAAGCAGACGTCTGCGACGTGGAAACGCCAAAACATCTGGCAGCTGATCTGGCAGCGCGCTCCAAATACCTAATTACGCTCACAAACGCATTGAGAGCTTGACGGACAGATGAGACAGGGGTCGAGTAATTATGTAATTATAATTAAAACTGAGATCACGTCCGATGTGAGGCTACTCTCTACGACGAGTCATCATTATACCCCACCGCTGGACGTAAGCCTCCCTCGAGATTTCAGGCCATTCTTCACCACGCTGGCCCTAAGAGGGTTTGTGGTTAAATAATGCGTTTCTTAAACTATGCGTTACATTGAAATTATCTATGTTACTTATATAATCAAGTCCATAATAATTGTTTATTATGGACTTGATTATATACGCCAATAATTGTTTATTATGGACTTGATTGACAGCGCCATAGCAGCTGCTAGATGGCGCTGCTCTAATTCCATACAAATTCGCGTTAACGCGTTCGATGCGCACGATCGAGTAGAGCTCGATTAAACTCGCACTAGGCACTCTGTAATTCTGTATAAAATAAAAATTAAGGTACCATTTAGATATCCTCGAAAGCCCGTGACACCGCCATCCCTCCGACGTACAGTTTCCCCATCTCACTCACCATTCGTTCGTATGTGTAAGCTTTATAACAGCTATAGCAATCCCATTGATATGCTCGCAATATCTATGTCAAAACTGAAACAAGTCATTATGACTTCACCAGCCTAAACATCGCGTAGAAAAAAAAATATTTTTAAATTGTATTTATCAGTTTTATAATATTTGTTTAAAAAAGCGTCGACGGCGTAGTGCGTAAGGCTGTCGCCTTCCAATCGGGAGGTAGCGGTTCGAACCCCGCCACTTACGAATGTGTTTTCAAATTTTGAATTCATATGTACGTTTATTCGACGCTTTTACGGTGAAGGAAAACATCGTGAGGAAACCTGCACACACCTGTGGATAAAGAATTTCTTTACAGGTTGTGTGTGAAATCGACCAACCCGCACTTGGCCAGCGTGGTTGACTAAGGCCTAATCCCTAGTTTAGGGCAGGCTCAAGCCCTCGAGCCCCTCGGTGGGGACGTATATGAGCTGTTGATGATAATATTTGTTATTGTTTTTATTAGCTATAGTGGTTAGGTTTTAAGTTTATATGTACATGTATTTAAGATAGGATAAATACTGTAGTTATTAATAAATAAATTAATTAATTAATTTCGTCAGTGGTAAGAACTCGATGGCCCAATAAGGCAAGACGTCGATACGGCATGTTGAAAACGCGTTATTAATTTTAATGAAAATGCAGTCACAAATATAAATATTTATTTTACTTACATGAATGTACAAAATTATTTTAAGTTTTGAAGCATTATCTATGGGCCTATGTTACCTGATCTAGCCCGTGTGCTCGTTTGTAACCTATAATTATAAAAAAATTACAGACTTAGAGAGTAACCTGAGTTGCCTGAGTTACCATCTTCTGTCTCGAGTCACACTTGGTTAAACTAAAATGGATGATAGATCCAATCTTTCGAAAGCGACGTGTAGGTAATTCTTATTGCCATTGACGTCTCTCCACATGAATTGTTATTGGGGAATAAATCCTCTAATTCGTTATCGTATAAAGTCAAAAGTCGTAACCGCAAAAGCCGCAAGGCAGCAGTTCTTGCATTGCTGTGTTCCGATTTGAAGGGTAAGATCTGGCACTAAAATTACTGGGTACCGTGACTACATCTTAAGTCACAAGTTGGCAACGTACACTGTGGCCCTTGTGGGGGTTGCAATTTTACTGCGAATGTCACAGGAGCCACATGTATTATAGGTGACTGTTACTACTTACCATCAGATGGGCAGTTTGCTTGTTTGCCAACTTAGTAGCAATAAAAAAAAACCCTAATTAGGGTTAAGGTTACAACTTTTGTTTTTTATTCTTATCATAAAAGCTCTTTTCACCACTGATTAGAATAAAAAACTTTCATCTCACCTGAACCACCTTGTCTGATTCGATTTCTCAGCAATTCGATAAGACGTAATAAGCGAATTAACAATGATACTTTCATCATCACCTATATTAAAAACTTATAAAACAAAAAGTAAACAATTAGCTAACATAATTGAAGACAGGTCTCCAGTACTTTTGGAAAACGATGTGACTCCCGAATTATTAAATAAAATCAATTGACGACGCTAGCTCAACAATGACCCATTACGGCCGGTTTCAATATTCTATCTATCTGTGGATTTGGTTACTGGCGATAGGCATTTGACATTAGCTCCATACAAAATACGTCAAAATTCTATCTCTATAGTAAGCAAATCCACAGATAGATAGCATATTGAAACCGGTCGTTAGTCTTCTTCAACCGCCATTCCCTTACTTACGATAGTGATAGAACATTTAAAAGTATTTTAATGCAATGATTTCTTGTGTCTCTAGAGATTCTAATCTGATTGGTGTCTAACCCAAGCCGCGGGGCTGCGCAGCGGGGTTGCTCGTTCCCTCCAAATCATTATCCAGCATTGTTTCACTTATAATAATAAAGTGTAATAACTGGAAATAAAGATCCATAAACTACATGCGGTGACATTATGTCAGTGTGTGAAGACCGCTTCAAAATCAGGTACAAGTTTGTAACGAACAGCTATACTCCTAATGCATTCCCGCCTAACCTGACTGCATTTCAAATCTTATGTCTTTGACATAATTAATTTCGTCTCTCCCGTCACTCAATTGCGGACATCGAAACGTGAAAAAGTAGCGATGGCTAATTAACATAAATTAATATTTTTATCAGTACCTTTTTCTATAAATCTGACGAAATAATTTAACGAATATCATAAAATCTTAAAGGCACTTATGTGTAAGTCTTTTATTATGTTGGTAAGTTTTTATAACATATTTGTGATCCATAGCTTATAATAGTCCATATATCTGTTTGAGAGTGCCTTTTTAATTATATTTGTAACGATGGAATAATATATATATATATATATATATATATAAGTGACACAATTCTTGGTGCATTATTTATTAACCGCCTTACTTCCTAACCACTGCACCACTGCGTCGTCGCTGAACCTACTCCTCACCCGTTACACCGTTACAAGTTCTGTAGGAAATGTTGCCTGTTCGATGCCACCTTACCGCCCGAGACAACATAGCATTCGTGCAAAGAACCTAACCAAAGTGAAGACTAAAAACATGAACTATGAAAATAATGAGGGGCACCTTGGCATAGTCCCCACGACACAGGCGGCGTTCCCGCGCTGCATTGTTAAGGCTAACGTCTGCGCAAGAAAGCTACCTGCTGCTGGGGGTCATCCATATTTACGGATCAGTACAGAGGAAAAAATTGAGAAAATGAACTAAGTGTGTGAGAATGAGCAAACTCGGAAATAAGTGTGAAAAGTTTATCTTTAATAATTCAAATAAGACTCGATAAAACATCATTTGAACCTACAATGAAAGCTATTTAATAAATTTTCTAAAAGGTGCGACTTCTCCGTACAAGCCGTAGTCTAGACGCTTCATCACAGCTCATATACGTCCTCACCGGAGGGCTTGAACCTACCCCCACTACGTTGGGATGTTCTGGGCCTTAGTCAACCACGCTGGCCCAATACGAATTGGTCGACTTCTCATACACCTTTGAGTTTCTTCGCAAGTGTATGCAGGTTGCCTCGCTGTGTTTTCCGTCACCGTAGGAGCACCGGATGAATGTACATGTGAAATACGAAACACGAAAAACACATTGGTACATTGCACGTTCGAACCCCGGACCTCCCGATTAGAAGGCCAGCGCCACACGAAGTTCACACTGAAATGAAATAAAAAATACGTAGAAACTCGGGGTTGCTCTATTGAAATTAGTTATTAAGGTAAACATTAAAATTTGAAAAGGTGGGTAGAAAGAATTCTTCAAAGCCACATGGGTGTTGCCATGTGTGTCACTTACATTTATAGATCAGGATAGAGGAGAAAATTGAGGATGCTAAATAAATATATGAGAGTGAGGAAACTCGGAAATTAAACAACTGTGTGAGAAGTCATTGTTTTCATACTCAGCATCAACAAACAAATTCAACTAGGTACTATAAGATATACAGGGGAAACCATAAACCTCACTCGATTATTTCTCAACACCATAAGACATCAGAAAACTGATCCTGAAAATGCTTTACGAGCTCTGTCGAATGGTATTTATAATGGTTCATAAAATAAACTGCATCTAGGTATCCTTAATTGATGTTACCAGCATCCATACATTTAATATGGCGACTTAATCTCATTGAACGATAATACCATAGCAACTTAATTGTATAATTTTATATAAGAACGCAATTCAAGAGTTTATAATTTATTTAATTACTTTTTTAACAGTATCTTTAATGATAGTAGTTTACGTAGTTATTGACAGTGAATAAAGACTAATGAAGAAAGACACGTATAATGAAGAAAGACACGTAAGGTCTTATGCTGCCCAGAATCGCCTGTCATCGTACTCCCTATTTCTAGATCCCTTACTTGAACACATATCTCAATTTCAGCTTAACAGGAGAATAGTACATTGTTACCCTAGGGGTGAAAGTAACTTATTTAGTCCCGAGACGGGATTTGGCGCCCGAGAGTAGAGAGGGCGCCTATAGTTCGAGGGACTAAATAAGTCTTTTACCCGAGGTAAACACTGTGCTTTTCATTACGAATACAAGGAAAGTAAGAATAAAAACATGAATCAGCAAAAGACTATATTATGACCGAATTTTATTTTATTAAATCAACAACTTCTGCTTTTGCATCTTCTCTAATCAATGAAATCTCTGCTATACGGAGGAATAAATAATTAAAACACGAAAAAACAAATGAAGATCGGATTGCCGCTATCCCGCTTTTTTTCTGTGGCCGGCCAGCTATTCAGCCATTATTTTTTTCATTTTCATCATTGAAGAAATTTTTCATTTTTTGCCCAAATCTATTTATTTATTTATTTTTGGAAATCCAACAGCTATTAACACAAAAGATTTCTTATATAATAATTAAAAGCCAATTACAGGTCTTCATCAAAAGAATAGTAGATTGCTTTATAAGGGTGGAAAGGAATCAATCCCTACGAGGTTGTTAGACGCCCGAGCGCAGCGAGGGCGGCTATAGTCCGAGTAGGGTTTGATTCCTTTTACCCGTGTGTAGCACTCTACTTTTCATTTCGAATGCAAGGAAAATAAAAAATAGCTTTTCTAATAAAATTTATTAATAAAAATACTCCTAACATGACATATCGACATCGTGTTTTACACTTTAGTGTACTTTTAAGCATTGAATATCTGCTCCATAGCGTAGACGCCTGCACTTTATGAGATAGTTCATTAAAGTATATAAGAAATACATTTTCAGAAAATGATTTTATATTCCTTGCATCTCGCCACTTCATAAAGTCGGAATATGTATTTAAATATCTTTCCTTTGAAATTTTTGGCAAAAAAATTTCGAGTATTGTATTTGCTTCGTTCGTGACTGAATCTGGAGCCGAAATTTCAGAATCGCTTGAATTCATTGTTTTTCTTAAATACCTAAATCACACAATCAAGATTTCGGTACAGCGTAACAGATTCCCCTCCCGCCAAAATTATCTTTTTCACAGGTATTTTTAAATTTGGAACACATCGCGTTACCTGTTACTGGCCATTCAGCCAAATACTTTTATTATCATTGTACCAAAGATTGTATGTACGTAACCTAATTCAGTTCTATTTTTAAAATTTTACTTTCCGCCCTAAGGAGGGAAGTAAATAGTATGAGAATTTCCCGCCCGCTGGTGGGAACTAGCGTTTTCCTCCCAATACTCAGATCAAGGAAACGCTCCTTTCCGAGCATGAGGAATGAAAATATATTAGTTATTTTAAAGAACTAGTTGAAAGTAAATTATAATACTTAAAGTCATTTAAAAAATAATATATATTCTTTAAATACTTAATATTATGTTATTTCACTTTTAGACAGTGCTGTAGGTAATTGAGTGGCTGTATAGAGTCAGAACATGGTTCAATAAAAATGTCAAAATAGAACTTGTTTCTTTTTAAAATTTGACAGCAGCTGTCAGTTGAGCTAGGAGCTAGGAGCGTCGGTGGCGCTGTGGACTCGGCACTTGTCTTCCAATCGGGAGGTCCGGGTTCGAGACCGCCATGTACCACTGTGTTTTTCGTTTCGAATTTCATATGTACATTTGTCTGACGCTCCTACGGTGAAGGAAAACATCGAGAGGCAACCTGCATACATCTGCGAAGAAATTCAAAGGTGTATGTGAAGTCGACCAATCCGCACTGGGCCAGCGTGGTTGACTAAGGCCTAATCACCCTAACATAGGGTAGGCTCGAGCCCCTCGGTGGGGACGTATATGAGCTGTGATGATGATGTCAGTTGAAAGTGATTCTCCCTAGGGCTGAAAAGTATTACTTTCAACCCGCTCCGCTGGCAACTTCAGATCTACTTTCAGAGTATGAGTAATGAAAAGTATATTTTCAACCATATACTGCACACTTTTGGACTCGCCTGGCGGGTACTTGTGCACACCAAAATCGCCTGGCATTTTTTTGCCTTGACTTCATAGTTAATAAACTACATCGTCCTAAAATTTCAAGCTAACAGCACAAAGTTTTTTTTTTTACTAATTTTCACATTTTCAGAAACAAAGGCGTGGGTGATGTGCAGGGTTGAGGCCTGCCAGGTCATGGTTATTGTATTCAGCATGCTACAACTTATCACTAAACAAATTTCTAGCCTTACAGGAGAACCGTTATTCGGAGGGTTCAGTAGCTCTCAGTCTAATATGAGCTGTGATGATGATGATGATGAAAGACTACTTTGACTTAACAAATAATGATTGATCTCCTTTAGAAGCTCAGGGGCTGCTCGTGGCAATATTGATAGGGAGAGGCAGAATCTTATCATTGAGCTCAACAGGACGCTGGACCTCATCTCCGAATGGGGTTTTAACAATCTTGTCGAGTTCAATGCTAAGAAAACACAGGTGTGCGCGTTCTCGGCGAAAAGGTCACCTTTCCTCCCCCTCCTTCTCTTCAGGGCACAACCCTTCACACACAGAGTAACATCACCTTGCTGGGAATGAACATTCGCTGCGATCTGAACCCCAGAGACTACATCGAATCCGTTATAACTGCTGCCTCACGGAAACTCGGTGTCCTAAACAAGGTGCGTAGGTATTTTGCGCCGGACCAACTATGCCTGTTGTATAAAACTCAGGTTAGGTCTTGCGTGGAATATTGCTCGCACCTTTGGGACGGCTCCGCTCAGTACCTCCTCGATGCTCTGGACAGATTGCAGCGTCGCGCTATTCGAATAATTGGCGATGTAGAGGCAACTAACACCCTCGAGCCTCTACAACTTCGTCGTGACATCGCCTCTCTTAGCGCCTTTTACCGAATGTTCCATGGGGAATGCTCTGAGGAGCTCTTTAACCTTATCCCTCCCTCTCCATTCCTTAACAGAAACACGCGTAAGGGCCTTCGGAGTCATCTGTACACTGTGTCCTCCTTTTCACACCGTACCAAGAAATTCCAAGATTCCTACTTCTGTCGTTCATCCCATACTTGGAATTCTCTACCTGCGCACGTGTTTCCTCCATCCTACAACATGGGTTCCTTCAAAAGAGGTGTGAAAAAGCATCTTTTAGGCCGGCAAGGGGCGGGCAGGTAGGATAGTGGATGTCGTCCCTACTCTATCTGTCAACTCATTTGGGCCTCTTTCACCGCTTAACATCAGGCGGGAGGAGGTCATTTGCCGGGCCTTACATAAAAAAAAAAAAAAAAAAAAAAAGATCAATACAGCTAAGAATTCGTCACATGTTGGAGAAGCGGGTTCAAATCCCGCCCGAGACGGGATTTGTTTTATTGATTTATTCATCATTTTTTCAATTTATTTAGCATTTTTAAAGAAAATTTGTGTAATTAAAAAGAGTGTAGCCGAAGATAGGGAGCGGTGGCGTGCATTAGGGGAGATCTATGTTCAGCAGTGGACGAGTGTAGGTCGATGATGATGATGATGAAAGAAAATTCAAAGTCACATAAAAAAAGTATTATTTAATATTGTTCGATATGCCGTCCTTGCCATTTCAAACCTACCGATATAATATGGCGATCTCGTTGCCATATGGAAACTGGAAACGTCCATTTTTTAAGTCTTTCCAGGTGATAATTGCTTGGCACCGACTTCAATATAAAACTGTGGTTTCACAGCTCATATACGTCCCCACCGAGGGGTTCGAGCCTACCCTATGTTAGGGTGATTAGGCCTTAGTCAACCACGCTGGCCCAGTGCGGATTGGTCGACTTCACATACACCATTGAATTTCTTCGCAGATGTATGCAGGTTGCCTCACGATGTTTTCCTTCACCGTAGGAGTGTCAGACAAATGTACATATGAAATTCGAAACGAAAAACACATTGGTACATGGCGGGTCTCGAACCCCGACCTCCCGATTGGAAGGCAAGTGCCGAGTCCACAGCGCCACCGAAGCTCTCTGATTTTGTATGTATTCTTATATTATTTATGACTTTTTGGTGTTTTTGATGTTGGTTTTATTTTTTGTATTTTTTTTCTATCCTTTTAGTTTATAATACATGCGTTTTAGAATTTGAGCCAAGGCAAACACCAGAATAACTTTAAGTAAAACGTCTTTCGCTCTAAAGTAAACAGTACTGAAAGAATTATTCCCAAACCCCTAACCTACTAGAAACCTTCCATCATGAGCTCAGTAACATGATATCATGACTACCAGATGTAAATACCTGAATATCATCAGCAAAAACAAAAAAAAACAAAAAAAAACCCTAAAGCAAATATGTGCAAAACTTACTTACAATACTTTAGTACTATTATACTTTATTAGTTATACTTTAGTACTATTACTTATTCTGTGATATCATGCAAACGCAAAGATGATCACATAAACGTTACAAGTTTTGGGGCACGCCAAAAAAATAGGTATATTTCACAAAAAAACTAAGATACTCTTAGAAAACCTGTCAAGTGCGAGTTGGACTTGAGCACCCAGGGTTCCGTATGAGCCCATAAGGGCAGGGAGAACACAGGGGGGTTTAGTGGGTAGGCCCGGCACTCTGCCGGGAGAGCCCCACACACGCTCGTTGTCTAGCCAACGGCGAGTACCTACGGTGCGGTCACGCATTCCCCTCGAAAAAAAAGGGTTCCGTATGAACTTATTCACGTATATGAAATATAACCGACGACATGGTTAGCGCAGAGGTCGAGTGATCGCTTACTGCGCAACGGGTCGCGGGTTCGATTCCCGTACGGGACAAATATTTTGTATGGCCTACAGAAATTTGTTCCGGTCTGGGTTATGTGCATGTGATATTCTATGTTTGTAACTGTACCGACGACACAGGAGAAAATCCTTGTGTGGGGCGACGTTTTTTTTTTAAAAAAATAACCACGTATAAAAAAATTAAAAACATTCACGGTTTACAGATTTTTCCTTAGCATGTGCTATAACACCTTGCTTCGTATCCAAGTTAATGATTCTAGGTCAACGAGAAAAATTTGCGAAAAATGCGACATAAACGGTCATATCTTTTCATCGTGTTAGCTTTAAATAGTAGATTGTATGATAAGAGAGCAAAGTAGCATATTTACGGCGAGGGCGCTACTTTGAACCACGACCGAAGTGAAGGATTCTAGAATAACGTAGAATCCTGAGCGCAGCAAGGAATTCAAAGTACGTCGCCCGAGGTAAAAAAAATTTGCTCTCGAGTCATATACTCTTCTTTTCACCCTTTTTCTATGAGAAAATAAATAAGAGATGGTGTTATGTAATAATTGAATATATTAAATTAAAAAAAGATTAATATATTTAATTAAAAGTAGACAGTGAATATAAGTAATAGTTATTGTTTTAGGAGTTAATGCATTGTCACTTTCATAACTCGACGTAAAACTCATTTTTTTGCAAAATACAACAAATTATGTACTGATTACAACAACAGAGAGAGACTTAACTCGCGTGCTTTTTTTTCGTTACCGCGGGGGCCGCCGCCGTGCAGCCAAGCCAACACGTACCCAGCCAGCCGTAATTCATACAATCTGCGTTCGATTTCTATGAATGATACATGTTCTACATTCAAATCTCATTTCCGCCCGCTAAAAAGTTCCTAACAGAAAAGAGCTACTTTCCTCCCACTTACAGAAGAACAAAGCGACACTTTTCCAATAGAGGGGATAAAAATATAATTTTTTCACAACTGAAAGACACCGGAGAACACTCGGGGTGTTTGATATAAATTTCAGTTTGATATCTCTACGCGTTCTTGAGAAAAAGGTCTTGACAAACAGACGGACAACGAGATGTACGAAACCTTAATATAAACAAGATATATTCAAAATATTTCTAACGTCTGTTAATAATTAAAAACAAACGGGCTAGTTGGCATCCAAAACGAACCTCCTACCCATGCATTTGATACGAGCGTGGCAATTTGCTTAATTAAAACGTAGAAAGTCTAATGTCTGGACAGGATCAAATATTTATTTTATTCACGCGGTCACGCGAGATTTCACGGCCGGGTAATATTTACGGCGAAATTATCCATAATCGATTAAATACTCGATTACTTCCATGGGGATTTCACGGAAACGATTTCTGTATCGGACCATATTTATATTGCTCATTTCGTGTTTGTGTTGTTCGACTTTATTGTCACGCAAATTAAGCTCATGATGGCGTGACCTATGAATGTAATCTAAACATTACTCTTAACACCAGTCCGTATAACAGACTATCTTTTTAATGCATTTTTTATTCATGAGCGCAAGCGATCTCATATCGATTGAGCTATCAAGAACTCGTGTGTTATCCGACAGCTAGAGAACGGTACCGAACGATTAATCGAAATAGAATAGGATCGATTTTATCATTCGTAATGTGAGTATAAGCAATTAAGTGGATATCTTGTTAGCGTAATCGAATTATTCGAATATTTAGTCAAGGTATACATTTCGCGCAAAAAATCGGATCACGATCTGTTACATATCGAATGACCGCTCGGACGAAACGATCAATAAACAGATTTAGATCGATATTAACTGTAATAACTATAAAAAACAATAGAATCTCACTTTCGAAAATCTATCGATTGATTGATATCCATACATCGAACTGGATTGGTAATAAATAAAATTGTATTCGAATGGAGATTCAAAGTGATGTTAAACGATGTTTTTATAGTGTTAACTCTACTAGCGTTTTGTTACTGAAATATAACAGCATCGTTTTTTTTTTTTAATTCTAATCCTCGGTACTGTGAGAAAATTTGACGATCAGCGCGCATCTGAGTTTTTATATTTTGTTTTAGATGATGGAAACCAGTTAAAATGATAGCTCCGAAGCTGGGAGAGAGTTTTGATTTAACTAAAGAAGGTTCAATTTTAGTCATTCATAATACTATAAACATTGTTATAGTGGTAGCTGCCAGAGAGAATTCACACTGGCAACTTAACCGAACAGAGAGAATAAAACAAAGAGTCAAACAAAATCTCATATTTTATAGTAAAAGTGGCTTCAGTCGCTTAAGCTCGTCAACGGCGACGCCTAAAATAGAGGTAATTTAATATTGTTATCCATGAGATGACGGGCTTAAAATATGCCTTATTCGTCAACTGGCGAGTGTAAATATCGCGACTGCGTGCGAGTTGCAAACGACCAATTTTACTTATTTTTAACCGACTTCAAATAAAAAAAAATTGTTTTCAATCTTTTTAGTTACTAATAATACGTATTATTATTTGAGTCAAGGCAAACACCAGAATAAGTTAAAATAAAACGTCTTTCTTTCAATTTCGAAAGAACTATTCCCGAACTCTTAATCTACCAGAAACCTTACATCGTCAGCTCAGTAACGTGACATGATGACCACCAGACGCAAATACCTGAATATCTTAACAAGAAACATAAAACACGTAGGACGTGCTTATGAAATTCAAGGTTTTCCCTCGATTTTCATGGGATCCCATCATCAGACCGTATCATGGTGACAATGGGACCAACTCGAGTATACTCTTTCGATTGCAAAAAGAAATTTGAAAATCGGTCCACAAATGGAGTAATCGGTGAACATACATTAAAAAAATAGATACAGCCGAACATAGAACCTCCTCCTTTTTCGAAGTCGGTTAAAAAGGAGAAGGTTCTCAATTCGATGCGTATTTATTTTTTTGTTTGTTTTTAAAGTTTTTTTTTTACTGCAACTAAGTTGGCAAACAAGCAAACTGCCCACCTGATGGTAAGCGGTAAAAGTCACCTATAATCATTGATTTACTACCAACCGCCTATAATACATGTGGCTCCTGTGAGATTCGCAGCAAAACTGCAACCCCCACAAGAACCACAGTGTACGTTGCCAACTTGTGACTTAGGATGTAAAGTCACAGTGCGCAGTAATTTCACTGCCATATCTTACCCTGCAAACCGGAACACAGCAATGCAAGCACTGCTGCTTTGCGGCAGAAATAGGTAAGACGGAGGTATCCAAGCAACGACCCTGGTACAGTCTCCTTCTGTCAGGTGATTGTTTGTTTCTTTTTGTGCCTATATTACGCGATTACTCCGCCAATTATTGTGGACCGATTTTCAAAATTCTTCTTGTATTCGATAGAGTTTACCCCTAGGGTGGTCTGATTCTCACCAAAGTCAGGATCTGATGATGGGATCTCATGAAAATCGAGAGGAACCCTTAAATTGTAAAGGTACGTCCAACGTGTTTCAGGTTTCTTCCGAAGCAGCTATTCACGTATTTCCGTCTGGTACTCATGAACCGATGATGCTGATGATGGACGGATCCTTAACTTTTAGGAGTCAGAGGTTAGTTTTGTAAATACAATAGGCTCTTATCAAGAAGTGAATTTAATCTCACCTTCAATGAGCTGGTATTACTTTCACTAAAAAGATTTATGATTTTTTTTACAAAAATAAAAACCGACTTCAGAAACACTGAAAAGTTGAAAATAATATAAGAATAGGTACAGACAAGATCACATTTCTATATTGAAGTCGGTGCCAAACGATCATCCCTTAAAATATTTGGCACTGACTTCGTGACCGATCGTGAAAATCTGACGTATTTATGTACAGTTAGCTACAAAAACGTTTTAACTGAGTTAAAAAAAAATATATTGTTTTTGAAAGACTTAAAAGAATTTGTCGGTTCCTGGTACCAGGGTAGCAGAATTCATAAAGAGGATTTTCACTCTGGATACACAAAAAATTTAATCACGGGCCGCGATCGCCAGGGGAAAATCTCTCTCAATAATTTATGCCTTCTTAATAATTTGTCCCCAAACTCCCGTTACATGTATCGCTGCTTCCTTTCAAATCAAATCAAATCATTTATTGCTTTCATGCGGTAAAATGGTGTTACAAATAGTGTTGTCGCTTAGCACACGACCCAGTGAGGGCACTGCAATATACATTGTTTTTAATTTTACAATTTTACAACTTCTTCCTACGTATAATTTTATTGTAATTTTTTATATAATGTTATTGTAATATATCAACATTACTATCTACCTATATACAAAAATTCTGTTATTTCGGATTCGTTTCAATTTCATTATAATTAATGATTATATTTCATTAATATTTGTATGAACTTTGAATTGTATTTAAATGTAATAATATTGTTATTGTTTTTTATATCTATCTATTTATTGTCATTACTCAAATACTATCCTTATGTTTATTAATATTAGTCCACATCATGTCTCACAAAATTACCGAGACTATTTCTATCTAAAAAAAATAATTTCATTTAAATAATATTTAAAATACCTAGAAAAAGCTTTTCTAAGTTTTCCTGTAAACTTTTTAAAATAAGTACCCGTAATCCCACACTTGGATTAATTTTTCCTACATATTTCAAAATCAAATTCATATTTCAAAATTATATTCTATGTAAATTATATTCTATATTAATTATATTCTATGTAAATTGTATTCTTTATTTAAATTATATTCTCAAAATTATTATATCCTTATTTTATAAAATATATTTTTGCTGTGTACTTACAGTTCATTTTGCAAATCAATCTTTATCCTCAAAAAATTCTTGCAAGGAATAGAAACTCTTGACCATCAAATATTGCTTTAGTGTTTTTATAAATGCGTTATAATTTGTGATCTGAGAAATACGTTCCGGCAGCCCATTGTACACCTTTATTGCACTTACATACGGACCCCTTTGGTACATTTTTAGTTTCGATAAAGGTACTGCTAGCTTATTTGCTAGCCTCTTTGTGTGTCTCAGATGCATTGTGTAATTTGTGAAATTTTCTTCAGCCAAAGGAAACAGCAACAAATTATTTCTGACCAGTTTACATAGTTCCAAAATATAAAGCGATGGTAGTGTTAATATATTTAATTTTGCAAAATATGGCTTACAGCTAGTTCTGGAATCTATGTTGGCCAGTATACGTATGCATTTTTTTGTGCTATAAATGCGTCTGTTGAATTAGTGCTGTTACCCCACAATACTATACCGTATGAAAGCCAGGCATGGGCATATGCATAGTACGCTATTAGAGCTGATTTCAAATCTGTCCCCCGTGTCGTAAGAGCCGACTATGGGAGATTTCCAAAATTATACCTCTGCAGGGATTAAAAACTTAAAACAAAATCTTACAACAACTCACCTGACTTGCGTAATTTAGTAGACCTGAAGGTCGTCGGTGGCACTGTGGACTCAGCACTTGCCTTTCAATCGGGAGGTCGGGGTTCGAGACCCGCCATGTACCAATGTGTTTTTCGTTTCGAATCTCATATATACATTTGTCTGACGCTCCTACGGTGAAGGAAAACATCGTGAGGCAACCTGCATACATCTGCGAAGAAATTCAATGGTGTATGTGAAGTCGGCTAATCCGCACTGGGCCAGCGTGGTTGACTAAGGCCTAATCGCCCTAACATAGGGTAGGCTCGAACCCCTCGGTGGGGACGTATATGAGCTGTGAAGTGTGAGGGGCAATCGCACTATTAACAACGTCTCAACCAAATCAGACACGTTTCCGGTCCCATGCATTTTGACAACAACACCTTGACAACTGTCAGATGTCAAATTAATGGGAATGTTAACGATTTGGTTTAAGCGTTCGTGAATAGTGCGATTGCCCCTCAGTTTTTAATTTTCAAAGGAAAGACTTGTAGAAGCATTTTTAAATCTTCAGAAGTGAATGTTAAATTCGAACCCGAATACACATCATGTGCGAAATATTTTCTACTGTTCTCTACATTAAACGTTTTTAAAACACTCAAATTCAGCTTTGTCATTAAAAACGAATTCTGTATTAAATACCGTTGCACACAGTAAAACAAAGCCGGTACGCAATAACTCACTAATTTAAAAAACCATCGGTGAATCGCACGGAATACGGAGCGTAAACATTGCGTATATTCTACTAGTAGAAACCAAAAACAAGGGGATAGAACCACTCGTTGTAGAATTCACGGAATCAATATTGAAAGATTTTGAATTTGGAAATTCGAATCTTACGACATTGGATTATGTTGTTTCAAAAATGCGTCTGTACCTTGCAGTAAGATTAGAAACCATTATCAACCAATCAATATTCTTTAGAAAGCTTGAATTTATGGCAATGATGATGTAAGGGCTACTTTAAACTGAACTATGGAGACAGATTTTCGGCTTTAGAGAGTTTCCAATCCTAACATTTCTCAGTAAGGAAGGAACAATTTGAAGAGAAAGATTTTAGAGAAACCCCCATAACTCAAATCACTTAATCTCCGAAGCTAATAAATAAAAATTGCCAACGGTCTAATTCGGCGTCACGCGTAGCCTGTCGACGTTGTGTTTGAGTTCATAATGAAATAAATCACAGGCCGGGTGAGGCAAGGCCGGCCATAACTCATACGCCGAATAACACAAATATAATATTCCAGTGTTGATTAATTTATTGAAAAACGTATCTTGTGCAACGGCCGAGGAATCGCTCGATAATTACGTCCAAATGCGTACATTAATAATTGGGGGTCAAAGTTGAAATGATAGTAAATATACGGGCAGAAGGATTGGTCTGTGAATTGAGTGAGCACCCCCTTACAAGTGGCAGCATTAGATGATTTATCACTAAAAAGCACAAAGACTTGTCGTAAGCACCAGAGATAAAATGGTAAAGTGCAGGGCGCATTCGTATGACTGACAGCCGTTGGAGTAGAGAGGTCCTCGAGTGGCGACTGCGTATTGGGAAACGCAGCGTTGATAGGTGGCCTGACGATCTGGTGAAGGTCCCGGGTAACCGTAGGATGCAGGTTATTTGGAGATCATAGGTGACCTAAGTAGAGCAGTGTACGTCACTCGGCTGATGTGATTGTGACTAGAGTGATTGAAAAAAGCACTTGGCCTTACTTGTACAATCAATCAATCAATCGCGTGATAATTCTTAAGGTAAAATAATGATAAAGGGACTTTCTGCGCGCGAACTGGAAGGAAGAGCTGTCTAGAGATTTTCAAAAATTGCTAACCTAAAAAAGGAACAGCAACCATTGACGCTCAAAACAATATTAAAACCACGCTGAGAGCGGGATGGCGCTATACGCAGCAAGAGCGGTGTCTCTGGTTCAATATTGTTTTTACCTTGCTATCAGAGATCACAGTGGGGTCTCAGGTTACGTCGCTAGGAGGACCGACAGTTATTAGGGTAAAAATGAAAAAGAAAGAAAGAAGTTTTTTCAAAAAGAAGAAGCTACGGATGACGCGCTAGTAAGTTAACCCTGTATTGTTAAAACAATTGTTTCTAGAGGGTAACAATTGTTTTAACAATACAGGGTTAAATTTATTGCATTATCATAAACAAACGTTGTTGTTTATGATATTAGCTTTCCAATCCTGCGAGGTTGCAGGTGTTTTACAAATAATCCAGTATGATATACGTATAACGGATGTACGTAAAGCGCATGAGACGTTAAAAGAATGTTGATTTTTTCATAACATTATGTATTCGTCATAGCTAATTAAAGTATAGAATCAAAGTCAAACTTCAGAATAATATTACTATAGAACAACTAACTACGGACATATCGTAGCGCTCGGGAAACACCGCAGCTGGGAGTTCCTTCCATAGTCTGCACTTACGTAGAAGCAATGCTGAAACCGAACTGCGCTAGACCAAATCAGTTTCAGGTGACACGAATAAACTCTACTGCGATAGCAGGTGGTGCGATGGTAAAAAAGTGACAAATGCACCATTTCAAACAGGTTCCTCAGAGCATTCCCCGTTCAAGAGCCATAGAACACGCACAGAGAACCAAAGTCCCTTCGCTACTCCACTGTTGAGGCCGTAATATTGGAAACACTGGCGATACGGAATGCACGCCTTTGCTGAGAGTCAAGAGAGATATGAAAAATAAAGTCACAGCTCCTAATAATTTTACTGTCGGTCTCACACTTCAAACCGGTACACTGTAATGCAAGCATTGCTGCTTAGCAGTCGCAGCAACTCTAGATCTGAGTTTCCCTTTTAAGAGAAGGAAAGAAGGGATCTAATCTGGTGAACGTAAGGAAACCACACCAAACATAAAAAATAAAATCATGTTTCTACAGCCGCCTATTTTCTATACTCTTGCAATATAGCATGCAGGGTGTGCATGTTGAAATGTATAGCGATCTTGTTTCGATGTGAGAAATGGCGTCCATTTGTCAATGCGCGCGCGCAACGGCCCGCTAATTGGGCGATGACGATTTAAGCAGGCTTTAATTTATGCCCGCTCGTGGTGCATCGATTGCTAGTTATTGGAATCGGTCGCTTCATATTTTTGAAGCACTTCGCAGCGCCTTGAATAAGTATTGGTCATAGTTTTGCTAAGACTGTAAAGCTTTAGCCTCTCCCATATCAGTTTAGTGAAGTATTTGGTAGCGTTTATTGTCTTCCGCTGAAGCTGCTCGCGCATTGTTTGGTAAAGACCGCTGATAACGCTTATTTTTATTAGTTTACTGAAAAATTTAATTTCCATTTGTAAGTAGGTACCCTTTTAACTCAACTCAAACTCCAACATTTTAAATCAATATAAATCTCTACGCGGTACTTATTGACGTGTAACAAAACGTAAAAAATGTAATTAAACGTAGGCGTAATGTATGTATGTACATACAAGGATAGATATATATAATAATGAGCTATTTAATCCTTGTGTATACATAAACCCAAATGTATGTGAATACAAGTAAATGAGAAAAAAGTTGACTCCACACCTGATAGGAAATTGGGAAATCTCGAGAATAATAGCCAAGAATCTCTCTCTCTCTCTCTAGGTCAGTTTTTTGTCTCCTATTTTAAAATCGCCAACACTACAATATAGCATTACAGCATTTAATATACCACTATTGTCTTTCCTCTTACGGGGGCAAATCAATTTATTAACAAAATTTACTAAGTGGTGGTGCCCAAGGTAGACACCACCACGTCGGCGATTCACCGACTTCTGGGTTGCTGATTTTTATTCACCGAATACCAGCTCTTAGAAAATTGGCATTACTTACCTTGGATCCGATTGGTCTCCGTATGTAGCCGGTGGACTTCCTGAGCTAGCTCGAAGGAAGTCGCGGCTCCTGAAGTTCTGCGGTGGATCCACCGGTGGAGACCGGAGCACTACAAATGCCTATTAGGCCACCACGGCTCACACACGCGACGATAATACCTTTGCGCAACACCAAGCGGGCTTTCGCACCCCGATATTAGGTGCGCCGCGCAAAACACAATTTGTTAGTTATATTACATTTTATTCCGGCCCGGACATAACCTCTAACAATGTCATGACATTTCGACCCGACTCGACTGACATGTCACATGCGGCCGGCCGCCAAAAAGGCTCTCACTGCACAGACCACAATGCAGTGTTGCCACTCGCTCATCCTCGAGCGTAAACATCCCCCCGCTCCGGACAGTCCCGGACTGTCCGCCAAATCAGTCTAAGGGGAGGCGAGAAAGAGTAGCGACCGCGCGCTTCAAAACAGAATCCCCAACTAGGACCTCGGCAAACCTGGGCACACCATCAGATCCTAGAGTAAGTTGGACAATGCGTCCGCGACGCCAACGTAAGGGTGGCAGGTTTGGGTCCTTCACTAACACGAGGTCTCCAACCCTCGGTGGGTTTGTCTTATCTGACCACTTAACGCGCTGTTGCAAAATGTGTAAATATTCAAGGTGCCAGCGGCGCCAGAAGCTCTGGGTAAGCTGCTGGAGCAACTCAAACCGCGAAAGGCGTCCTGGATTGATATCTCTATACGGATACTCGGGCAGGGCGTTAAGTGGTCTGCTTATTAAGAAATGGCCCGGCGTGAGGGCCTGCAAATCGTTCGCGTCGGTAGACAACGGACATAACGGACGCGAGTTGAGAACCGCCTCAATCTTATGAAACACCGTCGCGAGTTCCTCAAACGTGAGAATAGTCTCCCCAATAACGCGGCGAAGGTGAGTCTTGGCGGCCTTTACAACAGATTCAAAAATCCCTCCCCAGTGAGGGCAAGACGGCGGGGAGTATCGCCATGTTACCCCCCTACGGGAGAGTGTGGATCCGATCTCAATATTATTTTTATCTAAAAATTCACAAACTTCTCTTATATGTCTATCAGTGCCCTTGAAGTTCGTCCCACAATCGGACCGAATTAGAGAAGGCAGTCCCCGGCGGGAGACAAATCTGCCTAACGCTGCTAAGAAAGCGTCCATGGTGAGCGCACTCACCACCTCCAAATGAACGGCTTTAGTGGTCAAACAAACAAACACACACAAGTAAGCCTTTTCAGTCTTAGCATTACGGAGTCGCGACGTTTTTATAGTTAATGGTCCCGCGAAATCAGTTCCAACTCCTAAGAAGGTCATCGATTCATTCACACGATCAGCAGGCAAATCACCCATTTGGGGCTGCATCGTCTCGGGGCGTAAACGATAGCAGGGCAGACATCGAAAGATAACAGATCGGATTATTCTTCGCGCTGACAAAATCCAAAACTCCCGTTGGAGGAGCGCGGTCAATGCATTACATCCGGCCTGAGCATTCTTCACATGGCGATCAATGATCAACAATCGCACCAATGGTCCGTCCTTGGGGAGCAACAGGGGATGACGTGATCTATAAGGCAAGTTAGCGTGCCTCAATCGGCCTCCTACACGCAACAATCCTTTATCATCCAGAAAGGGAGTCAAACGCACCAAGGGTCCCTTCAATTTGGACGTCCCGGTACGGAAAATCTTAAGTTCCGGTTCAAACGCTCTAGACTGGGTCATACGCACCCAATGCAAAAGAGCATCTTGGCGCTCCTGCGGAGAGAGGACCGGACACAAATCTTTGTCCTGAGGCCGTCGACAATTTCGTATAAATCTTTTTATCCAAGCGGTCACGCCGAGCAACTTGTCCAGAGAACTGTAGCGGTCTAATAAAAATTCCCGCTCTGGAGCCGCCATAGTCTCGACAGCGTGAACACGCAAGCCCGGATTTGGTACCTTCACCACAGCTGGTGTGGAAGGCCAAGACGGCTGTAACAACCATTCGGGACCCCACCACAGAGTGTGGTCAATAAGCTGAGGGGCTTCGCTGCCACGTGATGCACAGTCAGCAGGGTTTATTTCACCTGGCACGTGGCGCCAAATCAACGTGGCCTTCGAGGCCTGTATTTGGGATACCCGATTGGCCACAAATACTTCCAGGGAGTGGACGGAGTTCTTAATCCAACACAGGACAACCTGACTGTCGGACCAAGCAAAGAGCGACTCAAAGTCCACACTACGTCCCAGGGTGTCAACAACGTGGTTCATCAAACGAACCAGAAGAGTAGCTCCAGACAATTCTAACTTCGGAATCGTTAATCGAGTCCGAAGTGGAGCAACCTTACTCTTAGCAATTAGCAAGTGGAGCTTAACAGCTCCTCTATCATCGACCGTCCGGATATATACGACGGCTGCGTATCCACTCTCAGACGCGTCACAAAAGCCATGAAGGCTGGCCGTAAACCGTCCCTTAGGCAGTATATGTCTAGGGATACTAACACGGTTAATGTCGGGGAGAGACGACATGAAGGACTCCCAATCTCGCAGCAAACGGCCCGAGAGGGGCTCATCCCACGACACTTCGGCTGACCAAAGTTCCTGTAGGAAGCACTTCATCCAAAACACTACGGGACTAATCCAGCCATTTGGGTCAAAGGTACGAGCTACTGTAGACAAAACCAACCGTTTCGTCCAGACCTTGGGGCTTAGCAGCTCCAATCGATAGGTGAACGTGTCCTGGACAGGTCTGTATTGCACTCCCAAAACAGACAGTATATCTGGAGTGTTGGCATTCTCAAAAATATGAGGCTCCTGCTGGTGGTCGTCTGGCAAGTCACACAAAAGCTGAGGTGAGTTGGACATCCACTTCCTCAGTTCATAACCACCAGCCCCGAGAAGAGCAATTAGTTCATCTCGCAAAATCAAGGCTTCCTCGACACTAGAGGAGCCCGTACAAATATCATCAACAAATGCATCCTCCTTGAGAACCAAGGATGCGCGAGGGTATCGTAACCGTTCACGTTCAGCGAGTTCCACAAGTGAGCGAATTGCCACAAAGGGGCTCGAACGCAAACCGTATGTATTGGTGTTCAGCTCGTAGACTAGCATGGGATCTCTGGGATCCTCCCTCCATAATATGAGCTGATATCGTCTATCGTCCGGGTGAATCACAGTCTGCCTAAACATCATCCGGATATCGGTCACAAAGACCGATATCCGGATATGTAAGTTGGTCACATCACCCACCTCGTGGTGCAACTTCGGTCCAGCATGCAGACATTGATTCAGCGAAACTCCGGTAGACGTAGGAGCTGACCCATCAAAAACAACGCGTATCTTCCCAGTGGAAGGTTTCAAAACCGCGTGGTGAGGAAGAAAATTATGTTCCTCGTTTCGCCAGTCCAGTCGCGAGACCGACATGTGCCCCAGTTGCTCATATTCTCGCATGAAGTCGACATACTTCTGTTTGAGGTCGGAGTTCCTACTCATACGATGCTCCATGGACAGCATTCGCTTCTCGGCCAACGGCCGGGAGCTGCCAAGTGAGGGGCGAACTGACAAAAAGGGCAAACGAGTGATCAGCCGTCCCAAGTGAAGGCGACCTGTATTGTTCTGGTAGAACAACTCACACTCCTCGTCTAAGGGGTTCACTCGCTTCACGGTAGGTGGCTCTTCCACCTCCCAAAACCGTTGAAGGACATCCGATAAGGTGGAGCTAACAGTTATGTAACTGTCCACCGATGGAGATGGTGGGTTATGCCTAACTGGTCCCATCACTACAAACCCAAGCGATGTAGATAAGGCTACCAGCCCACCCTTCTGTAACTCTCTCCTCTTCCCACAATACACGCGGCCTAGAACATCGGCACCGAGCAATAAGTGAATCGGACCGGTTCGGTGGAAGGAAGGGTCAGCCAAGGTCAATCCTGATGTCGCATCAACGACAGCGCGCGAAACGTGCTGTTGCGGAAGCTGACCAACAACCTTCTCATAAACAATCGCGGTAGCGCCAATTTTGGGCGCTGAAGAGAAGTGGGGGGAGAAGGAGAACAAAACCTGACCGATCGGATCCGGGATCTGCAGGTCTCCGATTCCTCGTACCGATTCAAGGTATGGAGATGTGTTCAAAGTCAACTGCCGGACCAGCCAGCTGGAGGCAATGCAACCCTGAGCTCCCGTATCCAAAAGGGCGCGAACTAAAACAAAGGTGCCCCTCGGGCCCCACACCTGTACGGAGGCTGTTGGTAACAGCACCTGCTCCTGTGGGGGGGTTGCAGCCGACAGTTGGTTTAATGACCGCAGCCCCGGTCGTGACTAGACGTCATTGTGTTAGCTTCGTATTTAATTTTAAGTTATTTTTATATTTTCAACAAATTCCTGTAAATTAATGCATTTTTAAAATTAGTATTGTGTTGAAATGCAGTTGTATTGTTTGTGAAGCGATTCGCGGTGCTATTTTATGTTTGTCACGACAAATTTAAGACGACGTTAACACCAACTGTCACGGATTTGAACGAGCCAACGAAGATTTTCGAAGATTACGTTTTGGCAAAAACTTTAGATCCAAGACTTCAAGAGGAAATAAGTACATATATGGAAAAACTGAAATTGTGGAAAGTACCCGTGGTTCGCTAGCAAGAAATTCTTTAAGCTAGTGACGGCAGTTTTGGTGATTGACGGATTACCTACTTATACATAAACCGGGGGAGTATTGTATTTATCATTACCCATTCATTCTATGATTAGGCAAATCTTAGAACATAGGCACTTATGTTACTCTGCAACATAGCACACATATTATTAAAAAACTATTAGGATTTATCCAGTTTTACACATTGATTGTTTCACTTTACATACAGTGAAAGTAAAGTTCACCTTAAATTCAGACATATAGTGACATTGCCCTAGTACCCTACCCCATAACCAACTTTATTTGTTAGTTTAGTCCACCTATAATTCAAGGTTTTTTGGTTTTTTTTTTTTTAAACACATCTGTGTTACACAATAACTAAAGCAATTTAAGCAATTGCAGGCCTGAATGCTAATTTATGTAGATATTACATTCAGATCTTACTACCTAAATAGAGGCTGCAGCTTATTTCTAAGTATATTATTTAACCTATTATTGACATTGACTTATTAACCTATTATAGTTAGGTAATTAATGTTTTTTGCCTATAAGAAGTATTATTGTTGAGTTTCCCTGACTTAAATTAACTTCCCTAAATCACAATGATAACCCATACTATATCTTAACATAGACTGTTTCTTGATTTTTCACGGTGGCTGTGTCCTGCAATTGATATAAAATATTTTAAACATAGTGTTACATTGTGGAACATTGGGATGTAATGCTCACTGGAAGGTCTGCGTGGTGGTGGCGTTGTGCGTCGGGTCGTTACGTTCCCTAAAATATGGTTGAGCGAAGCGATGGCTGATTCATGCGTCAACCTGTGAACAGGTGCTGCCAACGGGGACTGGTCATTCATCCATATGTTTCTTTAAGATTATTTAGAATAAGAAATACATTTCTCTATTTACTTCGCAGTTGTATGGCGCAGTAGCTTGTGACATGTTAAGAACTTATTTGCATTTTTATCTTAAATTTTACTGTAAATATAAATATATAGGAGACGTTTTTACAGTATAAACTGTTTCTTTACTTTTTTTTTTTTTTTTTTGTTCTCTTTGCTATTTGTATATCACCTTTTCTGTTTTTGTTTGATAATATTATTCCTTGACAAGTTATTTTATTTTCTTTATTTTTCTACTTTTATTTTCTTTTTCAAAATATCCCTTTCTTATCAGTTGCCTTTAAATTCCTAGGTCTTGTTTCATTACCCAGTTTATACTTCCTATTAAAATAAAATTCAACTTTTTTAGGCAATTGATGAGCTAACAAAATGCTGACCCGCAAAGCTGCTGCCCAAAATACTGAGGCAAAACTCAGGCAAGCTGTCATTGAAATAAAGACATTGAAGGATTCCTGCGATCAACTTCTAAGGGAACGTGATGAAAGTGAGATCGAAATCAAAAAGATCATAGACAAAAACACCTTCCTTAAAAGTGAGCTCTCCGAATTGGATGTCAAATATAAGGAAGTACTTGAGGAGCGACACCAGCTGCAGCACACCATCACCGGTTTTACGCAGTGTAATGACACTTATGTGAAGGCATTGGATCGAATCACAGAACTTGAACGGGACTTGCGTGAGGCGAATAGGCAAATTTCTGAACTGGAACAATTTAAACAAAATCAAGAAAATGCTCACACACACAGCTTGTTCGATGAACTCATGCAGTCACCTGGTGGACAAAATTTAGCAGAATCCTCTTCGCCTACAGAGGGTAGGCCCTTATTGAACAATCATATGAGTAATAAAAAATTTAAAAAATATATTAAAATCAAGAAAATGCTAAAAAGGACTCAATACCAATTAAAAAAGTATAACTCATTTAGGAGTAATATTAAATTACGGAAAGAGCGTGCATGTCTAATAGATTCATTAGACATTTATGATAGCAAATTGAAAGAGAGCAGGGGTTTGTATGATAGGGACGTTGAAGAACTCAATAATACTATTAGAAATTTACAACACAAATTGTCAACTATCTCCGAAAATTATGACACGGCTCAAAATGATATTAAAATGCATATTCAATCTATCAGAGAACTAGCCACACTCTGTCAGCATAATGAGGACCGCTATCAGTCCCTTCTTGACAAACAACTTTTGACTGCAAGTGAGAATATTTCAATAACAGAATGCAATGTCACAAATAATAACAATGCACCCAGTCATACATCCTCCGCTCATAGTATTGTATGTCAGTCACCAGTCAATGAGCAATCTAGTTTTCATTGTAAGATGTCTGTGTCTAAGCCTAAATGTATTATTTTTTGTGATGACATAGGCATAGGTATGGGCCAGTTATTGACAAATCAGTTGGATTTTAGTGTCATTAATTATTGTATGCCTGGCTCAAGTTTCCATGATATTGCAAATAAAATTAATAGTTATAAGTTTGATATTAATGACAAACTGGTTATGATCTTGGGAAATAGGGGTAATTTGAACAAAAAAGTACTAAAACATTTTTGTTCTCATTTAAATAATTTACATGTTAATCAAATAATAATGTTTACCCTTCCCTACCATAATCGTTTGTCACAACATGAAAATAATATTAGATACAAACTTAATTTGACATTAGACTTAATGACAAATTATTCGAAAAAATTCCATATTATTGACTTCAACAAACTGACATGTATTAAAGCTTATTTGACAGAAGATAGATTATATCTATCAACATTCTATAAAAAACAATTAGCTATTTCGCTAAGATTTTATTTACAAACTTTAGCCAAAAACATGGCTATAAATTCTTTCTCTGACAATGCTTTTATTGAGCAGCCCACTCAAAGTACTGAAATTGC
Source organism: Schoenobius gigantellus (assembly GCA_963935595.1). Classification (NCBI taxonomy): domain Eukaryota; kingdom Metazoa; phylum Arthropoda; class Insecta; order Lepidoptera; family Crambidae; genus Schoenobius; species Schoenobius gigantellus. The sequence continues at coordinate 2,247,522 of OZ012555.1, read as the reverse complement.
TCCTATTGAGCAATACTGTGGTAGTGAAACGACTGTCAGTAATGTTACTGATGATATTTTTAATAAATCTTTAAATTAAGTAATGAGACAAAAGAGACATCCTCTTGCTTATCATTAGGTAGAAAAGATACTGAAAACTTTGTAAATGTATTGCAAAACCCATTTGAAAACAAAAATAAAGTAAATCTTATCAACCTGGTGCACCAGAACATTCAAGGAATGTTAGGCAAGGATCTGGAAGTGGAATTATTCTTGAACTGTAGTAATGTAGACATCTTTTGTGTAACTGAACACTGGCTTAAAAGTTATCAGTTCATGTTTAATTTCAGCAATCATCTGGTTGGTAGTTCGTTCAGTCGAGAAAAATCAATTCGTGGTGGTTCTTTAATAATATTAGATAAAAAGCTGAAATTTAAGGATCGTAAGGATATTGTGAGTCTTTCGATTGAGCGAACAATAGAAATAGCCTGCGTGGAGCTGGACCAGATTATTGTATTAAGTATATACAGGCCTCCTTCAGGATTATATGACCTTTTTGAAGATACTATGGATGAAGTATTGAAAAAAGTGTGTAGTTCCACAAAACAAACCATTGTTTGTGGTGATTTTAATATTAATTTATTAGAAAATTCTAGTTTATCTATTAGGATTAAAAATCTGTTTTGGTCATATAACCTTGGAAATTTATTTTTGGAGCCAACAAGAACAACTCAATCGTCTGCCACATGCATTGACAATATTTATACAAATATTGTTCCTTTAGCAAGAAGAGTTTTTAATAATTTAGAATCTGACCATTCTGGACAAATTGTTACCATTCCACTTAAATGTAAAAGCATGGAAAAAAAGAATATCACTGTTGTACCAAAGACTGCTGGTCGCTTAGAACGGCTGAAAAATAATATTGGTATTAAATTAAATTATATAGGTTATGAAGAAAATCCAAATAAATTATATGAAAACTTTTTTCATACATTTTGTTCTGAATTTAAAAATATTTTTATTCCAAAGACTATATCGGTTGATGGCACTTTAGCTTTTAGTGAATGGGCTACACCAGGTATTCACAAAAGCAGAATAAAACTTTTTGAACTTTACAATGAACGCTCATTCAATACTAGTGATGAATTTAAACTTTATGTAAAAACTTATTCCAAAGTGTTCAAAAAAGTTTGCAAGCTTGCTAAATCTAATTATTTAAGTTCAAAAATAAAAAACAGTAGTAATAAAATTAAAATGACATGGAATATTATAAATAATGAAACTGGAAAAGCTAAAACTACTAATAATCAATATTGTTTGAATGTTGATGGTAAGAAGGTAACAGTTGACACAGAAGTAGCTGCAGAATTTGAAAAGTTCTTTACTGATATTCCAGTCTCAATCACAAAGTCTTTGGATTCATCCCCCGCTATTGCTGAATCTATAGTGAAGGATCATGTTAAAGTTTGTAATGATAAATTCAAATTTGTACACATTAGTGGAATTGATATAACAAAGTCATTTAAAACTTTAAATAAAAAGAAAACTGCGGATCTGTGGGGCAATTCCGTTGATGTTGCTAAATCCGTAATTGAAACAATAGCTCCAATACTTGCTAACATTTTTAATGATTGCATTGACTGTGGTGTATTTCCTGATCTTATGAAGCTAAGTAAAATTATTCCTTTACATAAATCTGGTAGCACATCAGACCCCAGTAATTTTAGACCTATCTCTGTGCTACCTACTTTAAGCAAAATTTTTGAAAAAATAATGTTGGAGCAAATGCAAAGTTATTTTAATAGGAATAATCTTCTACACTGTAAACAATTTGGTTTTAGGAGGGGTCGCTCAACAACCGATGCTAGTGTTGAGTTAATACAACATATATTCGAAGCCTGGGAAGACTCACACGATGCGTTAGGCATTTTTTGTGACTTGTCCAAGGCATTTGATTGCGTTTATCACGAAATCTTGATCAGAAAATTACACCACTATGGGTTTCGTGACACTGCACTTGATCTTCTAATCTCTTATCTAAGTGGGAGGATTCAAAAAGTAGACATCAATGGAAAAAGGTCTCAAGGTTCTGCAGTTAAAATGGGAGTTCCGCAAGGTTCCATTCTTGGTCCTTTTCTATTTCTTATATATGTCAATGACCTCCCTGATTTTGTACAGGATAGACATGAGATGGTATTATTTGCAGATGATACTTCACTTTTATTTAAAATTAAAAGAGGTGTGCAAATTAATGACGATGTAAATAATTCTATCTCAAGAATTGTTCACTGGTTTAATGTGAACAACCTGTCACTTAATGAAGGGAAAACAAAATGTATAAAATTTGTTTTACCCAATGTCAAAGAGGTTCACACCACTGTAAAAATAAAGGATATAGGTGTTGACCCTGTGGACACCACAGTATTTCTTGGGATCACACTTGATTCTAAGCTGCAATGGGGCCCACATATCGATAAATTGTCAAAGAGACTTAGTTCTGCAGCTCACGCTGTATGGAAAATACGTCAACTGACTGATGTTGATACAGCAAGACTTGTATACTTTTCTTACTTTCATAGTGTGATGTCGTATGGTATTTTGTTGTGGGGAAATGCTGCCGACATTCAGATTGTTTTTGTACTGCAGAAAAGGGCTATTCGAGCAATCTATAACCTTAAAATGAGAGATTCTTTGCGAGAAAAGTTCAAAGAAATTGGTATTATGACAGTAGCGTCGCAATATATTTATGAGAATCTAATATATGTTCGTAAGAATATTCATGTGTTTTGTAAAAATAGTGATATTCATTCAGTTAATACTAGACAAAAGAATATGTTAGCTTTACCAAATACCAGGCTCCAAAAAATTAATAATTCTTTTAGAGGCCTGTGTATATGTTTCTACAATAAAATCCCAAGTTGTATACAAGAACTTAGCTTAAACAAATTTAAAGTTGCAATCAAAGATGTACTTATTAAAAAAGCATATTATAAAGTGTCTGATTACATGACGGACAAAAAAGCTTGGGTTTGAACTCTCAATTCTAATATTTAACAATGTATTGCGTTTTGTTTCAAAGAAACGTTCAGTGAGAGCAATTTATTTATAATCTAAGTTCACGCACTTCTCTCAGAGATAGCTTATATAATGTGAATTAACACATCTATTCTTGTAATGGAAGTTGAGCTCAAACTTTTGCTTTGAGGTCAGCTTCCAATTGACGACTCTGTAACAAACCAAAATTGTAAATGGCGATTTAAAAGAGGAGATAAAAAATTTAGACCTTTCGAGTTTCTTGCCTGTTCTTCTCGAGAAGGCTCTCCCAATTTCCGAACAGGTGTAGAATCAACTTTTTTTTTTTTTTTTCATTCCTACTTGTATTTGCAGACATCTTGAGTATATTTGGGATGTATGCACATACAAGGTTAATATAATTTCTTTAAATTAGATTGTTTTGCTTTGTTTTGACGTCAATAAGTGCCTGTAAAGGCCTATGTTGAATAAAGATTTTTGAATTTGAATTTGAATTTGAATGAAAATCCTCCCGCATTCCCCGCAACGGGGGGGAAGGGGGGTTCACGGAAAAATGCGTGCGCGGCGGAGGAATAGGGCGCTCAAGGCGCTCGAGTGGGTCCCAATCCGGCACGTACTGGCCCCGATCAAAGCGGCATCGGGGGGCCGGGCGGTGCCCATGATGGGCGAAAGTTGGGGGAGCCCGCGATAAACGAGGTCTCTCCATCAGAGGGGGAGAGAAGCGTATCGGCTCCCGGCGTGGCTCCCTAATTACCGCGGCCCAATCCCGCGGTGGCGTCTCATAAGCGGCGCGTCGATCCCCCCCGCCCGTAGGGGGGGTGGGGCGCCCAATCCTCTCACTGGAGGGGGGGCGCCTGTCCAATCTCCGCGGAGGGGTGGCACGCCCCTCCGATCTCCTCGGAGATGTGGGTGACCTACGAGGGCCCCCGCCCGTGTGCGAGTCCCTCTCTCTCACCACCTCACGAGTGTCTTTATTATTAAAGCACAAGAGGGGGTGATGGGCCCCTCCACAACAGTGACAATCTCGTGGGTGGGGGCAAGCCGATGCCATATGAGCCCCCAGGCAGCGGTAGCACCAATTCCGCTGCTTGGCCATATTCCTACGCCCCTCGGTGCGTAGGCCAACAAATTTGGGACAGGCCGGCAAACGATGGCCATCCCGCTTGCAACACTTGCAAGGCATCGGCCTCTCCCCGTGTGGAGTGTTCTGCCGCACTGCAGTATATTGCTTGTACGGGCTGCGCTCTCTCCGTGGCGCTGCCCGGGTCGCCTCATAGCGGCCTGTACTCAGTCCCGGTATAGGAGCCAGATCCAAGTGGTCGGTCATCCGACACTCATCCTCCAAAAATCTGAGGAGATCCGAGAAGGGGGGGAGGTACGAGGCACTATTGCCCCCGTATCTTTGTTCAAAGCGCCCCTTCATCTCCATGGGAAGCTTATTGAGGATGAGGTGGAGCAAAATGAAGGACCACTGGTCCACCGGTAGGTCAAGTCGTTTGAGCGCGTTAATGGCGCTTAGCAGCGGGTTCAAAATCTCCTTCCTCAATGAGGAGACCCGCGATACTCGTGGCAGCCCTAAAATGGCAGCCACATATGTGTCCGCTAGCAAGCGAACATTCTGATACCGGGCGGTCAACAACGCCCTTGCAATATCATAACTGTCATCATTGACAGGTAGATGCTGGACAAGTACACCAGCCTCTCCACGTAAGGCAGAGAGCAAATAGGCCAATTTCTGGCTAGGGAACAGCTCGTCCCTCGAGTGGACCAGGCTATCAAAGAGGTTAATGAACCCCATCCAAGAAGCCAGGTTCTCATCAAAGGTTGGGATGTCTAAAGTGGGCAGTCTGCCCAGCAAGCCGGCCGGGGTAGGCTTGACCTCCCCGGGCGTGCACGACTCACCCCTCCGGGCGGATAGGATTGCCTGAGCCTTGTTTATAATCACATCCGCCTGTTCAAAACACTGATCATAATCGGCATTAAATTGGTCGACTGCCCGCAACTCAGCGGCACCCTCGGCTGGGTGGTCGAGCAGATATTGTTGATGAGCAACGAAAAGCTGCTCCAATTCCTTCAAGCGAGCAGGTGGAGTACCTGCTCGCTTGAAGGAATTGGAGCAGCCGAATTAACAAAGCCTGTTCTCGGTCTGGTCGGTCTACCAAAGCGACGGCACTAGCAAACCATCTCAAAATCTTTTGTGCACCCGCGCGGGCACCACTAAGCGGGCTGACTGGCGGGACCATTTTGCACCAAAATTAATAAACACTATAATAATACACGGACAAACAGACCAACAACCGCAGACAATAAAACAGATCGGGAGGAACTTCAAAGGCAGAACAAAATATATATACAAACCAAAATCAAGTGTAAATGCTAGAACTTAACTAGAACAACAAAGGCATTTAACAACAGAATTTTTCAAACAAATTAAATTCAAGTATTAAGTCAATAACTTAACAAACACAATATTCAAAGGCAAACAAAACAAAATCAAATGTAAATGCTAAAACTTAACACAGCAAAATAGTGTATTACAAGTTTACAACAACAGCAAAGTCATTTAGCAGCAAAATTTTTTCAACAAATTAAATTCAAGTATAAGTTTACAACTTAACAAACAAAATATTCAAGGGCAAAACAAAGATATGAAAAAACAAACCAAAATCAAATATAGGTAAATGCTAGAACTTAACTAGAACAACAAAGGCTTTTAACCACAATTTTTCATATACAATGACAATGACAACTAGTTAGGGAGATCGGTCCACAAATGAGATGGTAGTCGGTTTAAAATCAGCAATCAAAAACCAATTAATATGTATTGCCCATTTGGACAACCAAGAAGATTACAATATTAATTGTACAATAGTAATCAACCACTCAAATCTAAAAACCACGCTCTGCTACCAAAAGAGATGGTGGTGCCCAAGGTAGACACCACCACGTCGGCGATTCACCGACTTCTGGGTTGCTGATTTTTATTCACCGAATACCAGCTCTTAGAAAATTGGTATTACTTACCTTGGATCCGATTGGTCTCCGTATGTAGCCGGTGGACTTCCTGAGCTAGCTCGAAGGAAGTCGTGGCTCCTGAAGTTCTGCGGTGGATCCACCGGTGGAGACCGGAGCACTACAAATGCCTATTAGGCCACCACGGCTCACACACGCGACGATAATACCTTTGCGCAACACCAAGCGGGCTTTCGCACCCCGATATTAGGTGCGCCGCGCAAAACACAATTTGTTAGTTATATTACATTTTATTCCGGCCCGGACATAACCTCTAACAATGTCATGACATTTCGACCCGACTCGACTGACATGTCACATGCGGCCGGCCGCCAAAAAGGCTCTCACTGCACAGACCACAATGCAGTGTTGCCACTCGCTCATCCTCGAGCGTAAACACTAAGTAAACGTAATAAGGTTGATATTAATAAGATTAGATAAGAGATTTCCTTTGCTATTTATGTCGCAACAATAACCGAAGAATTTTAAATCAAAAGCGGGTAATAGCTCCGTGCTCCGATCGCTGTCATCAGACCATGTTGGGCGGTGTTCGGCGCCATCGCGCTGATCGCCCAACGTTCTAAATGGGAAATGTCAACGAAATCAGGTTATGGTCGTCATTTTCAAACCAGCCTCACCCCTTGCCCTCACGACTCTCTTGAAATTCTTTTTAAATAACGAAGTTGGTAAATAAGCAAATGTCCGGATGAGGATATAAGTGATACAGTTGCATACAGAGGTCCAGTCCAGGGGACTACGAAGTAACATTCGCATTACATTCGTCAGTATGAAAATGATTTTTGGTATGGAATCATCACCATTATCATCACCACAGCCTATTAATGTCCCCAGTCCCAACCGAGGGACCCGAGTCTACCCTAAGTTAGGGTGTTTGGACTTTAGTCAACCACCCTGGCCCAGTGCGGATTGGTCGACTTCACATACACCTTTCGAATTTCTTCGCAGATGTACGCAGGTTGCCTCACGATGTTTTTCTTCACCGTAGGAGCGTCGAACTTAATGTAAACGGTGTGGAAGGAATCATTCCTATATATTGTGTTCTTTTCGAACATCGTCATCGTTTTTTTGAACAAATCTTACAGAAATCACAAAATAATATAGGTATAGTACCTGTTTGTCTGTTAAGTAGGTGCGTACGACTGTTTACGACTCTTACAAGAAACACGTGTGCAATAGATGACATTTGCAAATCTTACAAGAACTACTTGTACTATAAGCGACAGTTTGCAAATCTTACAAGAACTACTTGCAGTATAGGCGACCGTTAGCCACTTGCCATGAAGTGGGCAGCAAGCTTGTTTGCCAACTTAGTTGTATAAAAAAACTGCCATAACAGTACCGATAAAGCTGGATATTTCGTGAACAATCAATCATGTTACTGTCAATACCCAATTAAAAGGTTCGGACCGCGGGCGGGTAAATACGACATCATAGCGCGCTCTGCCCCGGCCGGCTACAAGCAGATTTAGCGTAATCTGTCGCAGGCGCGGTGCCGCGGGCGACGCGACATGAGAAAGCTCTGTCCTTTAGCGCCAGGGTTGCACATCCAAGCAGTTCCTTCCTTCACGTAAATATAATGTGAAACTGAGGACTGATGTTTGAGAAAACATCCATGTTCTTCCCATTCATCATTTTTTATTGGACAAAAAATTAAATCCAGTTTTGTATATGAAGGCAAATTTTATCCCGAATTCCAAGCGGAATCACGACCTAAGCCAGCGGTCAGCAACAGGCGGACCGCGGTCCGTATCCGGACCGTAGAAGGTCGAACCTCAGACCGCCAAATATTGTAAAATATACCTAGATAATTCGTATAAAACAGTACTTAATCATGATCAGTTCCTTTTCTGGACCTCTATAAAAAAATTTAACACTTTTCGGACCCCACTTCAAACTACTTGCCGACCTCTGACCTAAGCTGTTAATAACAATTAGGCGCACCTTGTCAATAAATATTTCCTCAATCAAAGATTCCTCCTACAACTTTGACTGCTACTAAGAGAGCAGCCATGGTTAGGGTTATCGATGAAGCCGCGCGGCCCTAGACATCCATTTGTCTCAATTTCTGCACTTTTTCCACGCCATGTTTGTTGCCTCCCATAAATGTACTATGAGCTGATCGAATAAGGGGGATTACCGCACTTACACCTCTGCGAAGAGATAGAAAACTTGAAACAAAACTCTACACCTACCCGTCCGACCAGCAGTGCTGTGGGTCAATTCCTTCTCGTCTGAGAAGAGATTCGCCCAGCAGTGAGACGTGTATGGGTTGAAGTGATATCGCCGGTGAGTAAATCCTTGATAAAAAAAATATAGCGAAGCTGAAGTAGGAGTTGGCCAGTTCGAATGGCGACCCGCACCGCGAAGTACTGTCCAGCCAGAAGGACGACATTACAAAAGCCACGGAAGTATCTGGTCTTCCTGCTAGCGATGGCGAAACTGGTGAGTGGCAGTCGTCTATCTAAAAGTGAACGTCATAATGTTGTTCTACAAAGGAAGCCTATGTCCAACTTGATAGTTGTAAGAACATGGGACAATGTTGTCCAAGGCGCCAACCCTGCGGTATCAAAGCCCCGCCCGCCGCGTGCGCCCGCGCACTTGACGGATCGCTCACATTATTACGTCGCCGCGATCAACTCGTAATGAGCCGGCTTACAGAGTACTGGTGTATAGAGATGACACCTTTTTGAATTTATTGCGCCAATTATTTTTAGGAGAAGTCAGGCATAACTTTATGGCTTTAGCTATCAGCCTGGACAGGTATCTCAATCTTACAAAAGACAACAATCAAATTACTTCGTACTATGTTCCAACGCGGGAGTGATGTTGCTAGATCTCATTGGAAGGATCATCATCATCATCATTTCAACCGAGAAACGCCTACAATTCGCCTACAACATCTTTACACGCTGCTCAAATTCAGTTAGCGACTTCCCGCGACATGCGAGATTGTTGGTCCAATGTGAAGCATTTAAAGCTTCTACATGCTTCGAAAGGTACGTATACCGGCCCTGCCTGCACCTTATGTGATTCCGGTTGTCAGCTGTGGATCCAGGATTTCATTTTAGGGGGACCATTCGTACAAGGTTTGGAGCTAGGGTTAAAATGAAGTAGGTAAACAAAAAATGAAGTTTTGAAAAAAAAAATTTTTTTTATTAATTATTAAAACTGAGCTTGAATTTTTACAAAATAAGATTAATCGCGCTTTGTGCCAATGTAAGTTGAGTCGAAATTTTGGAATTCCTGGGTCATTTTGGGAGGGCCTTGGCCCTCATGCCATGCATCCGCCATTGGGTCATGTCCACTACCTGTCCCATCGGCTTTGCGAATGAAAAAAATAAAACCGACTTAAAAACACCAAAAAGTCATAAATAATTTTAGAATACATACAACATCACAGTTTTATATTGAAGTCGGTGCCAAAGTAACTAAGTAGGTATATTAATTGTTCTTTTTATTTTTTAAGACTTTGCAGGTGATCATTGCTTGGCACCGACTTCAATATAAAACTGTGATGTTGTATGTATTCTAAAATTATTTATGACTTTTTGGTGTTTTTAAAGGCAGTTTTATTTTTTGTAATTTTTTTTTCTATCTTTTTAGTATATAATACATGCGTTTTAGAATTTCAGTCTTTCGCTCTAAACAGTACTGAAAGAATTATTTCCGAACTCCTAACCTACCAGAAACCTTCCATCATCAGCTCAGTAACATGATTGATGACTATCAGATACAAATATCTGAACATCTTCAGCAAAACATGAAAACACGTTGGACGTGCCTATAAAATTCGAAGGTTTCCCTCGATTTTCAAGGGATCCTATCATCAGATCATGACATGGTGACAATGGGACCTCGGGAGTATACTCTTTCGATTACAAAAATAACTTTGAAAATCGGTCCTTATATGGCGGAGTAATCGGTGAACATACGGTGACATGTCTATGGGATCCCATCATCAGATCCTGACCACCTCGGGAGTATACTCTTTCGATTACAAAAAGAATTTTGAAAATCGGTTAACAAAATATGGTGGAGTAAACAGTGTACATACATAAAAAATAGATACAGTAAAACATAGAACCTCCTCCTTTTTCGAAATCGGTTAAAAATAGAGTGCTCTCATGCTTACACAGATACATGTGCACTTTATATATTGAGATTGGCCGCTGTCCGAATATCGGTTAGACTAGACTCACTAGAGGGACTATAATAAACCATACTTGTATCACTTTGATACTCAGGATCAATTCTATTACAAAAACAAATATAAATAATCCGTATGATCTATACCTTCACATAATCTGTGCCGTCAATCACAATAGATATCGGCAACCGATGGCCTGTTATCGTTTATCGTTCGCCAAATAGTCGCTCGGTTATTTATTAAGACGATCCCAGGGATACTTCATAAGCCGATCGCTGGTACCGTTGCTGCGTGAGAACGGTCCTTGCTCTGAACAGATTGCCTGGTTTAAATAGTGAGCGATGCTAAATATTCTTGTGGCCGAAGCCACTAATAAACTAACGCCAAACCAAAATTCAACCAATCGTAACGCGTTATTATCATTTCTTGAAGCATAGACGATCGGTGCATGCTGATTAGTTAGTATAAAACGTTGGCAAACTTTAATATAGACACTGGAAGTTGTTAACGCCACTGTTCAGCTAGGACAAAAGTCCAACTGTGAGGTCTACTGCCAGAAGCAGGTCAATAGACGAACCCAACTCGATTGGACTGTCTATTGCAATATCTCAATAAGACTGTAATAAATGTGTGATGCAGTTATGGCGCATAATCCTCATATTGTGTTTCTTCCATGTAGGAAGGCCTATGCCCCGCTGTCGGATGTGTTATAGGCTATGATGTGATGTGTGTTGCCGATGACGTACGAAACCAAGACGTGAACTTATACAAGTCACACAAGGAGCAATGACGAAGGCATACTTGGACTTTCTCAATTGTGTCAGAAATTATGAAGTCTACAGAAGAATAAGTAACCGACATATGTCTCGACCGTGTTAACTTTGTCGCGACAGAAGAAGCAGTTCATGCTGCTGGCAGCATTAACGGCCGTTGGGACGGTAAAGGCCTCGCGAGTTGCGTAAGAGCAGATGCAACGTTGATGGGCTCCTTATGAAGACCTAGTGAAAGTCAAAGTTAGCCGCTGGATATCGACAGGGTAGCACGGCGCCGATGTGTCGAATGGTTTTTTTTATAAAAAACTACGTTGCCAAGCAAGCAAAATGCCTACCTTATGATAAGTATGGCATATCACCCTATAGTACATTTGGTTCTTGTGTGATTCTAACATCTACTAACTACCATACACCATACGAGGAGCACAGTGCATGCTGCTAACGTGTAACATAAAATGTAGTTACAGTATCCAGTAATTCCTCTACCTGCCTTACCCTTCTAATCGGAACACAGAGATGCAAGCAGCATTGCTTTGCGGCAGGAATAGGTAAGATAATCACCTACCCAAACAAATGACTCAAGTACTAAGTCACGCAGATTTAGCATGGATCTCTTTGCTGTGAGCATCTGAAGATCACCATCACATACTCTTTTGTTGACAAGGTTGGGATGCATGTTTATGAACTTACATACCGGAAGCGACTCCGAACATATGTAGGACTCTCCCTCACCGGGACTACATACCTTTTTTCGGAGGGAAATAATCGCACCGTATCCGCCGTTGGATAGACGGCGAGGGGCTCTTCCGGCAGAGTGCCAGGCCTCCCACTAAAACCCCCCGGTGTTCTCCCTGCCCTTATGCGGCGCGCATGGTGTCTACACTGCGACACCACTACCTATGCGCCCGGGCAAGCCCGACCAACTGGTCGGTCTAAGGCCAAGTGGAATTGCCCGAGAACACCAGGGCATTCCCCAGACGCATCTAACCAGCCCCAGCATCCATATCTGTCCCTGACAGAAAGTTCCGCGATCAAAAGGATCCATTTTGCTCAACAACCATTACATACACAACCTGCACATCCCTAAATATCAATTTAACAATCACGAAACAATTACGACATACACAGAACACGACAATAAATAAAATAATGAAAACTACTGCATCAACTTAAACTCCCGCCGTAAACAAGCTTACACAACCGAGCTTCGGCGACAAACTTTTTATTTCAACCATAGACAATTAATAAATAATAAAAGGCCGCATAACGGGCGACATTACCGGCCGTAGACAATAAACCTTCGGGCGGTCGTCCCTATAAATCGCGGTAACAAGTGTCCCACTGCGCGGGTAGGTGCGGGAGCATAAATAAGAACCCTGGGTGCACAGTTCACGACGGTGACATCCGATTATGTTACACTCACAAATAACCGGAGTTAAGCAGCTGACGCCACTTGGTTCATAGACAATGGGGTCACGGGTTTATGGTTTTTGATTTTGAGTTTGACAGTAGGTGTTTTGTGTTGTTGTAAATATTGTACTTTGTTAATAACAGAGCCGTCTCTATGAGTGAGTATGTACCACTAATCTTCGTGTATACTATCTGGCAGCTCCACAACTGTGTCGATTGTAGCGCCGGTAACGGAAGTTCTTCGCAACCATTTAACATAATATACTTTGTAAGTAAACACTTTGACATAGTTAATTTTAACTTTGACATAAAATACGCCTGCCTGATATATTATGTAGTTACTAGAACTTCCACTGCGACTTACAGCATCATAATTTTAAGAATCAACAGAGCAAAAACAATATTAACCGACAACCTGACCAGAGTATAATATCAGTGGTCTGTAAGAGCAATAAAGTTCGGTCAAATCGAGAAGTGATGAAACCTCGCATACCTTATATTAAAATAATTCTATCAATGTTCTAAAGATGGTAGCATACCATAAATTCAATTCAAACATTTGTGGCCAACGTTTTATTAGAACTCGTGCACCCCACGGGTAATATATGGGCATAATGACAAGACTCCAGCGCCAGAATGCTCAGAAAAAAGTAGATGACGCCATCTTGACGCGATGGAATTTGAAGAGCGCGCTTAAGATGTCCGCTGTTGGATTTGAAATTTTATACTCATGTTATTGTAATAGCGATGTGTCACAGTATATTATGCGATCTATTTATTCGCTTCGAATATTCATGGTTGTAATTACGTTTTCCCACGTATTTTATTTGGTTAATCGTGAAATGTAGCTGTTGGTAATGAGTTTTTTTATGTTAATGTCTCAGTAATGATGTCGAACGTTAGCAATGCTATTGGGTTTCAGTAATTATCAAATTAGGAATGCTTTGGTTACGTTATATACTGATGAGATTTGTGAATTATCAGACTAATCAACATGCGCCTGGGAAACAATATTTTCAGGTGACATAGTGGTACACAATTAACGAAAAGGAAAAAATCCTTTTTTAATATTATGAATGCAAAGGTAACTCTGTCTGTCTGTTCCACTTTAACGCCTAAACCGCTAAACCAATTTTAATGAAATTAAGCATAGAGATAGCGCATTTCCAGAGGAAGGACATAGGCTACTTGTTATCCCGAATTTTATTGAGTTCCCAGGGGAACGCTCGCGTGAGAATATATCCGATCTCGAGATAGAACTGAATTCCACACAAACAAAGTCGCGAGCAACAGTTAGTGATGATAAAAAAAGTTTGCTAACTACGTTCCTACTTATCTTCTGACTACTACTAACGGAGGCCTAAGACAAGCAGTGGGCTGCTACAAGCTGATTATGATGATGAAATTAAAAAATACACAAAAATAAAACTATTCTAAACTAAATTATCTATACTAAACCAATGTTAACTATTTAAAACTATTAACATATGAAATGAACCCTTAATTCCCTTTCTCACGCTTTAACCTGAGAATGTCTGTACAGATTTCATTCATCTTTTTTTAAAGTTTTCTAACACTTTGTAACAGATTCCTATGGAAAGAAAAATCAGGAAAATTGCGCAGAATATTGGAAAATTTCGTAACTAACGACTATTTAAACACGACCATCAGGACAGCTAGTTTAATATTAATTAAAACTAAATTAGATCTAAACATAGCCTCCGCGGCATTGTACAGAAGATGATGACAGCGCTTCCTTGCTGAATTATTGCTAACTAAAACGTTTAGCGAGGCAGCTGCCACCTCTTAGGTATGCTGTGACATCTTTAAGCCTCTTTGATATAGCTTAATGCTACATTTACACCCTTGTCGAGGCAAGCGTCCTTCAAAAACCGACACCAGCCCGGATCGACAACAAGCGCATGCATGACAAGCCATACACCCCCGCTTGCACGCTGGACGCTTGCCTAGTCTTGGCGTGCGTGTAAATGTAGCATTAGAGACGGATATCACCCGGACCACGGTAATAGTATATACAGTAGAATGACTTCATAGAAACGGACAAAACACGCTATGCCTACGCGCCTCGATCTGGGATCGCACTCGGATCGCATAGCTACAAGGACTGAAACGAATGCAGTTCGCCGCAGGGCATACGCACTACGCACGAGTCAAACTGCGCGCACGGTCGGAGGGCGAGCAGCCCTATCGCGGGCCACGCACCAAGCGATGCTAAGCGGCCGTAGGTATAAAATTTCAAAGAGGGGCCGAGTCCACATACTGTATTATACTCACCTGTATTATATTTATACTGTATTATATTTCACAACTCACTACACCGTGGCTGTACAACAATGCGAGAGCGCGTAAGCTTTGGTAACATTCATGAGAGCACATAGAAATGAACGACGACATTGAGGTTCAAAACGTTTATTAGGGCCTGCCTAGCACGTCCACCAAAACACAATATGATAAAGCGGTTTATCGCGGTGAACTGTCAAAATACAATAGGGTTTCGCCGTATTTTGACAGTTCACCGCGATAAATCGCTTTATCATATCGTGTTTTGGTGGACGTGCTACGGGGGCTGGGGAGTAGTCACAGTGACTCGAGTAAGGTAGTGGCTATAGCCACGCAAAATTATATATGTCAAATGTCAATGTCAGTTGGTATTTTCAAACAGAAACTGAAAGAGCACTTATTAACTAACTGTTAATAGTATGTGTGTGTGTGAGTGTGTGTGTGTGCGCGCGAGGATGTGTGTGTGTGTGCGCGAGTTTTCATGTGTGTGTGTAAAATTAATTTATTTTTTATGTTTTATTTGGTTTTGGTGCACAAATTATATTTTATTTTGTTCCCGCAATCTGAGTTTGAGTTTGAGTTTCATCACATCACACCGAGGAGCTTTAGCCTACCTAAGCAGGGTGTTTAGGCCTCAGTCAACCACGCTGGCCCAGTACGGATTGGTCGACTTCACATACACCTATGAATTTCTTCGCAGATATATGCAGGTTGCCTCACGACGTTTTCCTTCACCGTAAAAGCTTTGGATATATGTACATATGAAATTCAAAAAACACATTGGCACATGGCAGGATCGAGTCGCGGACCTCCCGATTAGAAATCCATTACCGAGTCCTCAGCATCACCGACGAATATAGCAATCAAACATAGCAGAAATTTTCTGCCCACAAACCATAAATATTCCTAATTCAGTATTCAAACAAAATGTATTCTTGTCTTTGTTTAAAGAACTCGACAATCAAATCAAACGATAAACTGAATTAATCACCAAGACGAAACCTTTCTTTTCGTTTTTATTTCACAATCAAACTTTATAAGGCGTTATAAAAAAATGATTCGTCGCGAGCACCCATTACGTACTCCAATTAATAGATGCCGGCCGATAATCGATTATGAGTGTATAATTACATAATAAAAGAGTTTTGCATTTAAAGTTATTGATCTAATAAACGGCGAGGCGTTATTACAGGGGTGCGTCTTCATCGACCTTTCACACAAACCGACAAGTGATTGATGACTTTATCGACACGTCCGCACAAAAAATGGTACATATCTGTTATATTTTGGACGTAGAATCTAGAAAAACGTAAAAAAGCGATGGTTTTAGTGGTAGGGCTGCTATAAAAATATCTCTTTGACGAAGACATGAACATTTGTAAAATTTTCCATAAGTATAATACTTTTATTGTCCTTTCAGATTTCTTGTATATAAGGGAAGTAGGTGGTGAAAAAAAAGATATTAAACAGCACAGTATAAAATATGTGCATACTTTAACATCATAGGAATTATCATTAATCTAATTTTAATGTCAACTTCTAATAAAAATCAGTGAACAATTAGAAATAGTGTCATGAATATCATGGATTATTCAACTTTATCTACTCATCGTTTCCTTACGTTTAGTTTAAAAGTTATACTAATTTGCTTACAAGGAGGTCACCGTAACAAGTAAGATCTTTAAAAATGTAATAAAAAATTACAGTATTTTTTTTATTATCTTTCTGTCGATAAAATTAAGCGTAGTATCCCCAATTTCAATATGTGCACTTTATGAAGACTCACACTGTATACATTTGACGACTCTCCTACGGTGAAGAAAAACATCGTGAGGCAACCTGCATACATCTGCGAAGTAATTCTAAGATGTATGTGAAATCGACCAATTCGCACTGGGCCAGCGTAGATAACTTTTTTTTTATTGTAGAAATTTGGCAAACAAGCAAACTGCCCACCTGATGGTAAGTGGTAACAGTCGCCTATAATACATGTAGCTCCTGTGAGATTCGCAGCAAAACTGCAACCCCCACAAGAACCACAGTGTACGTTGCCAACTTGTGACACCAGATGTAAAGTCACTGTACCCAGTAATTTCACTGCCAAAATAAGGCCTAATCACCCTAACATAGGGTAGGCGTATATCAGCTGTGATGATGATGATTTTACAATTCAACCAGTTATTCAAGCACAACTTCTAACCACCGCTTTTTTATTAAGATACATAATTGAGTATTAAGTATTTCAACTAATTATTCCACTATAGCGTCTAATCACAGAGTAAATCCAAAAGGCGAGCAAGCATCGCCCACCACTCTGGCCGCTAATACGAAACGGGTAATAACTGTGATTACACCAAGATTACGTTTGCATTAGCCCGTGCTGGCCCGCCCCGCGTCACAGATTACAGCGCGATTCACACGCCCGACACTCGACAACTGTCGATAGATTAATCAATATCGAGCCATCACTTTCACAGCACTAAATCCACGCACACTTCAAAGTCGATCATTTTTATTTTATTTTATTAAATCAGCACATTCAAAGCCGAAGCCAATAATTATTTTTTTCTCTTTATTAGGTCTGCCAACAATTAGATCACTATTCTTTACATATTCGTATAAACAAAAATTACATTTGCCTAGCTAACGCATAAACCAATTCTAACCTGTGAGTGTATTTGACGTCTTAATTCCAGGCAGTTTTCTAAATTGTTATAATGCCATTTCTTTCTCTTTGTATAATGAGTAAAAGAAAGGCACTGATAGCTATTCAGAAAACTGGCTGGAATTAAGATGTCATAATACACGCTCTGTATATGAAGTAGTGATATTAAAGATTTCATATTTTTGTGTAATGCGACATACGACAGCTGGGCGAAAGAAGTTTCACTTTAAAAACTGAAAACCGTACAGATGTACATTGGTTGGAACTAATATACTTAGATAAGTTTTACGGAACCTTTGATGCGCGAGTCCAACTCGCACTTGGCCGGATTTTTCTTTCGAGACACGGAACTCTAAAAGGACATCCAATGTAAGGACGCTTTTTTCATAAGTATGTATGGAGCGAGACGGACTTGAAATATACTTAAAAAACTCGACCGTTCCAATTTCAAAGCAATAACAACCAGTCAACCAAGCTTCCCGTCAAATTTCTGTTGAACGGCTACTCTCTAAGTCCGTAGGAACTCGAAGTCAGCTGTGCTACGCAGCGTGAGCGGGCATGCTTTGGTGATTTAAATTTTCGACACTCAATCCTCTCATATACATACTCATTTATTGATTCGTAAACATGGGTACTTACATTAATATTAAAATCAAAACAATTTGTAATAGTTTCATTACGGTCTCGGAGCGTAGCGCTTCAAGGATATTTCTCAAGACAACCGCAATCGCAGCCACAGCATCAAAACACCGATACGATCCTATCGATTAAAAATATTAACAAATCAATCGAATCAGTTTCGTTACCATTCGCTGTAAAGTCGATAATTAAATATTTACTCGGTGCCATTAGCGAGCCGGCACTATTAAAGCAGATTGATTCGTCACCGTGGAAATTGTTACATCTCGAATACCCGAATGGTAAAACGGCGTGAAATACATTTGACAGACGAGCGAGAAGAAAATCGATGTTTACTTAGTTCTCGGTTAATCGATAATTCTTTTGATAGAGGAAGACGTGTTCAGAAAACGGATATACGCTTAAATCGTTTCCGATTTTGTTCATACGAGTTTTTGGTCATGTCTCGTACGAAAGACGATTCAAACCAAATCGATATCGATGTATATTTATAATACACAGTCCCTCGCCGCGTCTGTCTGTATGTATGTTCGCGATGATCTCAAAAACTACTTAAGGGATTCATGCGGCTTTCACCAATAATGAGATAGTTTATAGCAGGTGGTTTACATATATAATAAAGCCTAATAAAGTTTTTATTAAAGTATAAAATAACAATATTTTGCAACAAAGTCGTCGGAAAATAAATAAAAATGGCTTACGCAGATCAAACCTTTAAAGAGTTGCTTAAAAAATATGTAGGTCTTAGAGAAGTTCTTCTTAAATCCTAAAGGAAACTCAGAGATGGCATATCTTTATCGAGTACGGTTAACCCACAATAATCACTACATACTTGTTCCGGTTGATCGTCTAAAAAGCATGCAAAATTTCGCTCATAACTGAAAAATCACTTAGTATATTGCTTATGAGAGATCGTCTAATAAAAAACATTAGCTCTACCTTTTCTCACACAGAGGTAATTTTCACGGATACCGAGATGCTTTGGTGAGCCAGCCCCTGGTTATTTAATGTGTCAATATGTGACAAAATATATCGAGTCACGATACCCAGAAATTTCAACACATAACATAGAGCTACCCGCGCTCCTCTGTTGCTAGGCAGCACTTGCTATTACCTGTAGTAGTAGGTTCTCTACCAGGTAACAGCAAGTGCTATTACCTGTAGTTGCTTCTTTTGTGATGAAAGGTTATAAAAATCTCCCCCCTTCCCTCTGGTGCCTCTGCGGTGGAGGGCTGCATCTTTGTAGCATTGCTAGAACATAAGGAAGTTCAGGAAAAACTTGTATTATAATATGATCATAATTTATATTCGTTTATCTGTGGAAAAAGAAAATGGCGCGATCTCTGAAAACCTGTCAATCGCAAAAATGAAAAAACCTCGTCTCTATCTCGTCTCTATACTGATTTATTCATTTTTCTAATTTATTTTGCATTCTTAAAGAAAATGCAAAGTCACATATAAAAACCTGTCAATTGTTATTTCCCCAACCCCATTTCAGTATTACAACTCCCACTAACTACCGCGCTACCAAAGGCTCAAGCAAAATTTATATCTAAACTGGACATTAACTGGCTCACACATCTATGTTTGAAGTTAACAATGCAATCTATAGAAAATCACTGTGTAAATTATCCAGACTTAGATGAGGTCGATTTTTGAAGTCACTTAGCGAACTAAGGACCAAAATTAACGCCCTATTAGAGTTTAGTGAGCATAAAAAAGGTAAACATAAAATGAAAAAAATCATTGTGTGGTTTTATGAAACCACATTGTGAGTGAAACTTTTTTCGGGTCGTTGGCTTTTAACTGATAAGATTCGGAAAAAAAATCGATTTAGGGTATTAAAATCATATTTTTAATCTTAACTTAAATCTTTTTTATGTGAAAAGAAAAAAAAAACTTATTGTTAATGTTAGGGAAATATCAAACATTATAATTAAATGATTTATAATATGCTGGGCTGTAACTGTAAGGTTATTATGAGGTAATCAAGTCCGGTACTTTACCGCCATTCCTGGATTTCGGTGTTACCTAGGTCGACCATAGGATATGCGCTTCTTCTCTCCAGCCACGCCTTTTATCACAAATATCACTCTTTTCTCCGCGTTCTAGGTAGGTGCGCGAGTACCGTGGTCAGTTAGGTATACGTCTTGCGTCGGGAGGGCACAACTGGACTGTCATCGCGTTTTTGTTCACAATAACAAGAGGGCGCGCCCGACGCGCGGGAAGAAAGTATTCGAAACAGTTAAAATAAACAAAAAAGTAATAAGTACAATTTCAAAATATTGAAGAAAAAAAACAAATTAATAAAATCCTTAAAAAAGCAATACAAAAACAAAATAAACAACAAAAAACGCTCTACACCAGGATCGAACCACTGCCACACAGATTCAAAGTCGAAGATCTAACGCACAGATAGACCAATACTGACCTAT
This sequence comes from Schoenobius gigantellus, assembly GCA_963935595.1. NCBI lineage: Eukaryota > Metazoa > Arthropoda > Insecta > Lepidoptera > Crambidae > Schoenobius > Schoenobius gigantellus. Next base: position 2,227,104 of record OZ012555.1, on the reverse strand, counting down.
ATGAAGTAGTGAATTAAAGATCGCATGTTTTTGTGTAATGCGATGCGACATGCGATAGATGGACGAAATAAATAATCTAAGGCGATGTAAAAAATTTCACTTTCATTTATTTATTCATTTATTCCCAAAATTGTACCTACCGGCCAGATATTCCAACACACCGGTAGGTCATGCACATATAAATTAAATTATGAATATTAGGTATCTATCAACGAATAATACATGCTTATTAAGTCACGACACCATTCTATGTTTTGATCTCACAAATGACGTTTTTTGACATTTCAACTTTGATTTTCGATTTTCCAATACGTATTACGACTGCTATAAACTATTTCGTTAAATGCGATGTGCTTGTCTGTGAAGAAGATTATCTGATAGATAACCTCAATGTTATTGCCGCATACAACAAACACCCAAAATGTTATTAAAATTAATATTGTCTGTTTACAAGACCGGAACGTCAAAAAGTAATGTCATTATATTATTGTGAGCGGCGAACGGGCGCATTAAAGCATAATATGATTCAATCATCTCCGCCCAAGCTCCACAGGATAAGTAAGCGATTGATGCAACCAAATGTCAACTGCGTCCAGTCAATAAATTAATACAATTAAATAATAATGGAATAACGTATCGCGCACTCGCAGGGACTCTGGCGCAACGCTGACCAATAAAATTAATTACACCAATCAAGAGCCTCCTAATATCAATTAAAAAATTATCGTCGATCACATCTCGGCGGGTCGCATTGTTCGAAATTTGAATACGAATCGACAAATGAGTTTTTGTGTGTCGATTAAATTGTTTTAAATCTCCGGCCGGCCTGTTATTAAGTGAATGTCTTAATTGCAAGATCTACGCTGAGGATCTCCCGGGGCTATTTATCGGAAAGAGCTGGCCCTTAATTAGTACGTACCCGTGCGCCTGCGCCGATAGTATCAGTGTCACCTCTCTATTCCTTGCTCGGGCTACTCACGCTCTTCTGTCTCCTTCTAACTAGTGTTAAGACAGTTGAGAGTGAAAGGGATAAAGGTATGTTCGTATGTGTTGCGATAGTGATCGCGCTGGGCGCCGGCACCCAGCGTTCCTAATGCGTGTTTTAAATGTTTACTAATGAACACGATTATTTAAAGTGACAATTTGGGATTTCTCCGTGGCCATTACAAATACTCAGTGCTCGGGCCGGCTTTATAGGGTATTCACATACAATTTTATAAATTTGTCTGTCTGCATTCCTGACGCCGTGGCATATCGTAATGGCTGATACGGCGAACTTTGACATCGGTCTATAAAGCAACGTTCACATGTATTTTCCGATCCGACAACTGTATCCATATAACTATTTATAGCTTTTATTATATTATTTATCTTAAATTCATATTTCACTAACATTCTTTTAATATTATCATTCTCATAACTGGTACTTGTGCTCCCCAAATGATTTCTAATTTCCCCCACACCACATCACTACCTTCTTGTCTAACTCTTTCATTGTCACAGCTATACTATACCACAGATAACATAATACTAGTACAGATGCCCAATCCCATAGTACAAATCCGTGCACGCCTAAGGAAACTATCTCGGGTAACTAAAAAGTTATCATAGTTTTCTAGCCAGGCGGCAGCACTGGACACTGCTTTTTTGTTCCTAAACCAAAGAGAGCACAAAATCGACGTTTTATTGCGTAGTTGCGTAAGCATGTCAATAGATGGCAGTATTTTTACAAGCAATTAAAAGCAAGGGATTCTGAGAGAAACCGGAAATACTCGGAAACAGCATCTTAACTGTCACAACAACTTACCCACATGATATAATTTTTGTAATTTAGTGTAGTTAGACTTTAGCATTAATTTGCCTTCTTATTTAAATAAATTCAATTCATATTTAAACCGTCGCTAATAAACTCAACGTAGAAAACTATTAGAGAGCGATAAGATTTTAGAATTGAACCCACCACATACCTACCTACTTACCCAATATAAGAAATGTTCTAATGGGCAAGAAGACTTTATATTCTTTGAGAATTTCAATGATTCATGAAGCTGTAATTAGTGAATGTACTTAGGTATAGTAAAATAAATAAAACTATTAAAGTCAATTTGTGTAGGTACCTACTTTCATTGCATCTTCACCGACCATACAATACAATAATTTAACTTAAGAATTTATCTAAAGAATAATACTTACCTACATAATTTCTTGAATGAATACTTATTTTGTTCAATTAGTTCTACGGTACTTACACCTAATTCGTCAATTTAAATTGACGAATTGCGTAAAATAACGAACTATTGCCCAGTAGGTAATACCTACAATAATTAAAAATTTAGCTAAAGAATTGGGATGATGACTGAATTCTAATTTTTACGACTCGTCATTAAATATTAAAATACCGTGGAAAAAGATGCAGTCCTGTGAAATTAGAATTAAAATCGGCTAAGAAATACATTAGATACAAGCATTTTAAGTTGTTAATTTGAAGTCGATTAGACAGAGAGATCCGACATCAACCGTGACGTCATAGTTGAGTACGGCCATATAAACTCCTTGTAAATTGTCGTTTTGATAGAAAGAGATGGAGAAAAATCTTTAATACCTTATATCTTGGTTGTTTTTATAGTTATTCGAAAACCGATTTTTTCTTTCTGTTTATTATATGAATGAGCTTCTATTGAAGTAAAAAAATTTTTTAGTCATCTAGCCTATTGTGAATAATTTTTTTAATGTAGTCTTAATTTTGTTTAATTAGTCGTCATTTTATTCAATTCGTCAATTTGAATTCTTACCCACTATCAATGTTCAGCCAAAATATATCTGTACAGAGGGCTACCGCGTAACTCAGGGTTCCTTAAAGTGGGGTCCACGGACCCCTCAGCCAAAATATATCTGTACAGAGGGCTACCGCGTAACTCAGGGTTCCTTAAAGTGGGGTCCACGGACCCCTTAGGGGTCCGTAGCATGTGTATCAGTGGTCCGCAGTAGGTCAGTCTGTAAACATTGTGTAGTAAACTCGACGTAAACATGACATGCATCTTGCCTTGTCGAAGACAATCCCACAATTTAACGTTCTCATTAAGGCCAAACAGCTGCACCCTTCTCATTAGCTTAGTAGTAAGTGTAATGCAAGGATCAATAAAAGTATTTTTTATCAATATAAATAAGGTGTTCTTCATTTCCAAAAATATGGTTAAACAGGGTCCGTGGAATTGTTTAAATTGTGAAAGGGGTCCGTGACTGCAAAAAGTTTAAGAAACCCTGGCCTAACTCAAAGCGATCACTCGCTATCGCTTTCGTGACATTAGAACAATAGTTCAAATGTCACGTGACATTAAAACTATTCTTCTAATGTCACGATAACGATAGCGAGTGACCGCTTTGAGTTAGGCGGGACGGCCGCAGGTCGCAATGGCCCACTGGGGGTCGCTCATTCATTGGTCGCCCCCTTAAAATAACAGATTGATTACTTACCTACTATCAATATTCCAATTATTTCTACAGAATGGAAATTAAAGATTTTTGCCAAAGGGAATGTACCCGTTTTTTTTCACGGGGGGAAATGCGTTTAACCGTACCCGCGCCGTTTTGGCTAGATGGCGAGCGTGTGTGGGGCTCTCCCGGCAGAGTGTCAGGCCTACCCACTAAAACCCCACGGTGTTCTCCCTGAAAGAGAATGTACCCTAAATATTGATTTTCATTTTCAAAAAATAGTAAAGTTGTACCTATTTAAAGTTTTCGATACTTACATAAACCGCGAATTGATCTCGTTAAATTCTAACATTTAAGTACTATTATACTATTTTTAGAACCAATCGACAGGGATCTTTTCTCATACCTAATTTTGTAGGTATATAAAATTAAATAAAGAAAAGAGTAGACAGTGACTATACCTACCTAACTAAGTACCTAATTGAAATAATAATGATGTGATAATATTTTTAAAAAGACATTGCTTTGGCCCATAACAGAAGAATTTCCACCACAGTCCCCAGGAAGAATCTGACTAAATCGATGTACTTTTTCATTCATATTAACAGGGTAAGATATTTCCTTAGGCCAAATAAAACGCCTTAAGTAGGTACTTTATTTACCAACTTAATAAAAAAAAATACTACGGATCAGTAAAGGAATTGAAAACTTAAGCTCAAAATATCATTGTTAGGGTTCCGTACCTCAAAAGGAGAAAACGGAACTTGTGTAGGATTCATTGTTCGTCTGTGTGTCTTTTAAGACCCCTTTTCTCAGGAACGCGTAGAGATAGATATCAAAATGAAATATCATTCTTCAAAACGACATTTTATTTATTTTGTTGTTAGCTTGACGTGTTGTCAGCAACACGTCGTTTTTTTTTTATAAAAAACGTTTTCCCACACTAGGATTTTCTCCTGTGTCGTGCGTGGGTGTGCAGTTACAAACATAGAATATCACATTCACATACGCCCAGACCGGAAAAAATTCTGTAGGCCATACAAAACATTTGTCCCGTACGGGAATCGAACTCGCGACCCGTTGCGCAGCAGGCGATCACTAGATCTCTGTGCTAACCGTGCATTACGAAAGTATTTGATATTACGACCGACATTCAAAAGCCTAATAATCGTCGTGTGTGGATTGTTCGTCGAAGTCCAAATTCAAAATTGCGGCAGTCGTATATTGTGTATAATCGTGGTACCTAATTCGAATTGTCCGTTTTTAAAGCCACTAGGCCCATTCACTAACTACGGTTGGTAACTATAACTGTCATTTTTGAAAGAAACTTTATATCCATTACTAGTTTAGTGATATTATGTGTTACCCGGCCTCCAAACTACTCGCGAAGTTGAACGAGGTTAAGCGAATACAATAGTGTGGAGAGGCACTTTGTCTTACTTCGTCCAACTTCGACTCGCCTCGGGCGACTTCCATTTGTTGTCGGTTTTTGCGCCCGAGTCAAAGGACTCGAAGTTGCACGAAGTATCTACGCGAAGTTCCTCTCTACACTACTCGGCTAACTTTAGTTTAAATATTCACTTTTTGGCTTCAATACGTAGTCGTGAGTAGGTACATGCGCGTGCTAGTAATTATTTTTTATTAATATTTTCACACGACACGATTATGAGTTGTACACAGTGGTCGCAGGAGCAAATTCTGTGGTTCCTGGAAGCTGCTACTTGAGCGTTCATGACGTGCGAGTCCTGACGGTACTGCCGCGCGGCACGAATGAGTTTCTCGCGAAGTTCAACGAGTGTGTAGCGACATACTTCGGACTTCGGTTAACTTTCCCGAGTACTTCGTCGAGGAACTTCGCGAGTAGTCTGGAGGAGGCATTACGGTGGCGTACATGATGCAGTAATGGATGTAAAGTTTCTTACAAAAATAACAGTTCTAGTTAGCAACCGAAGTTAGAGAAAAGGCCTGCAGGTCATCGATAAAACATCAGAAATTAGCAAGCACAAATTCACCTCGAAACTCACAGTCGCAATGTTTTTAAACAATTAGTTCAAAAGATGATAATATAATCAAAACATTTATTTAATATTCGTTCTTACCTAATGTATATTTTTTTCTAAATTATTTAACGACAAACGAAGAATTGATAACATTTAGATGTTAGAATATGTACCTAATCTGCGATTTAGACATAAAAATGCCAAACACACTTGGAAAACAACAACAACAACGCAAACACTCAGTTCTTCTAGCTCACTTCTGTTTATCAGTATCTGTATTACTGCCATCTGTAGTCATACTTTTTAATTTCAAAGTTATCGACGTCTGGACGAGATGTTAACAATAGCTCACAATAGATGGCAGTTCAAAACAAAAAAGCACAACAAAGCAGACTCATTTTGCAACTTATCAATTTTACTTAAAAAATTAACAAATCTGTTTTGAAAATAATAATTTCTTTTTAATTAACACATCTAGTGGTTAGTTACAGCTTAATATTTACACAATGCGTAAGAATAAGTTCTTACATTCTAGTATGGTACATGCTGCGACATCTATTGATTTTATTTAGAACTAATTATAATTTGTTCCTATCGGGAGCCCATGACTATACTTTGGAGCACGCTTTCACAGGACATTCGCAGTTCTCCCAACCTAGCAAGGTTGTAAATATGTATCTATATATGTGTGTATGTGTATATGTATTTACATTTTTTTGTCTAAGTAAATATGTTTGATTTTTTTATTTAGTATTTTAATATATCTTGCGCTCAAGGTTGTCTGCCTTCACGGCTGACTGGTAGAAAATGCCCTAAGCTAGTCTGGCTTTTGTACGATTTTGCTTTGCAATAAAGTGTTTATTAGTTAACGTAACATTTACCGTAATTTAGGTCTCCGAGGGCGTCTACACCGTCGAAGCCACACCACAAGATGATACTACTGTAGCTTTGGGGTGCTAACTAACAGGACATCGTGAGTGTGTTAATGAAACGACGGACTGTTGAGGACTGTTTAATTAGAGCATCGCGACCGTAACGTGTCGCTGCGCACACAGTACTTGTTGAGCGTAGTACTATACACATATAGGTCACACATACTGAATAACCCCACACTGATCCCCGCACCGGCTTAAACCGCCTGGTGACTCTACTCAGAGAGCGGGACACCCCCGTGGTGATGTTTCTCTGAGCTAGAAATCCCTCAGGTTAGGTTTGCCAAACGAGGCTTGAGGACCCACCAAAGTTCTCGCCTTCTTATAAATAATTAAGGTGAACTTGTAACACTCATCTGCGGCTAACAGCATAGGTCCCTTAAGAAAAAAAATAACCACACACACACTATCTATAATAAATATAGCTGGATTCCCACTAGCAAAAAGCATTCCTGCCGCTGCTCATTAGATCTGTAGCTTATTATACAATATCCTCCGAAATAGTTAAATCAAGTCGTCCTTTTTACTCGTCGATATGTACTTAATATCGGGGGCTAATCTAGAGCAACTCACGCTCGGGATTTATTTTGACGTACATAAATGTAATCTAATATATAAAAATTTGGGTAAGATATGGCAGTGAAATTACTGGGTACCGTGACTTTACATCTTATGTCACAAGTTGGCAACGTATACTTTAGTTCTTGTGGGGGGGGTAGGGGTGCGATGTCAGACAACCTCCTTGTGGTGCACCCTGGGCAACCCGGCAGATTTTCTGCCGCGGGCTAATAGTCTGACGAGAGGACCCCATAGAGAGGGGTGTGGGATGGCCGGGTTCAACCTGGCGGGCCACTTCGTTTGGCCACCCGCTTCATGCGGGGGAAGGGCGAAGTCCCCTCTTCTTGTCTTAAGAAAAGGTGTGGCTTTCGCCGGAAGCCTGATTTGGGCGGCTACTTTTGAAGGTAGTGGGGTGAAGGCGACTTTTCGCCATGGCGCTTCGCGCCTGCCGGGGGTTTCCCAGAGCTTCGGCTCACACGCACGGCGGTGGATCCAGTGGGATCTGCTGTCGGGCAACCCGTTACCCGCACTGAGCGGGCCGGGGGTTCGGCGCACTGAGCGTCGGACCGCGTGGAAGACAACCACAATAAAAAACCAACCGGGGTGTAGAGCGGCGCAATTCTGTGCCGCTCCACAAAGTAGCTGAGCCAGGTGGAGAGTCTGGCAACGGACATGTCGCAGGCAGGGGGTCAGCGGGAAAAAGGCCTGGCTGTTGTCCCCTTCCCCCTGTCTTGTGACGGACGGAGGAGCTGCTGGGGGGGTTTTTAGTGGGTAGGCCCGGGCCGTGTACGGTCTGGGGAGTCCCACATATCCTCGTGGTTTGGCTCGACCACGAGGAATGCGTAAATGCATTTTATGCATTCCTCCCAAAAAAAAAAAAAAAAGTTCTTGTGGGGGTTGCAGATTTGCTGCGAATCTCACAGGAACCACGTGTGTTATGGGTGACTATTACCACTTACCATCAGGTGGACAGTTTGCTTGTTTGCCAATTTAGTAGCAATAAAAAAAATCTCGTGTCACAGTGTTTGTTGGTGACCTCCTCTGAAACGACTTGACCGATTTTTATGATTTCGTGTATATTTGGTATCTCTGTGAATAGGTCGGAGGTTATTTAGTATCCCAAGGTGATAAGGTGGCCCTCTCCAGAAATTTTTGTTTTATTTTAGACTTTTTTTATGAATTGGCATCAAAAAATATAACCCTAAATTCTACCACCAACCCCCATTTTTAATAGCGATATTAATATTTTTATTGGCGAAACGTAGTTCGCGAGTACAGTTAGTTAGTACATAATCGCCAAATCTCAATGCACGATTGCTCTTGGTAATTACACCATCACACTGGCTATCTCATCCTCCCAGCTGAGAGCTAAAGAACGCTAGACGTGGTCCCTATCTCTTTTGTAACATCGTCGTGACGGGGCTCAGTGGACTAAACTCACTCGGCGACAGTGTGGCCGCCGCCTTACATTTCCAGTTCCGTCTCGCGATGCGATTGAACAACACTCAACGCATGCTCATAACGATCGCCATTTGGGCATAGACAATACCGTGTCGTTGATAAGAGGTGAAAGGCCGAGGCCCGTTACTCCGAGGTGTCAATGGGCTTCCAAAAAAACTATGTTGGGGAAACGCAATAAAATGTTTGAACTTCACATGTCGTATATTATATTGTGCCCCGTTATTTTCGCACTATTTCTTTAAAGCCGACGTTTATTTCGATATTGTTATGTAAATAGGTGACACTAAGGCTTATTTTTTAAGCCTGAATTTAAATTCGTATTTATCTTCCTAAGAATCCTTATCTATGCTAATCTTCTACTAAAATTCTAGATATTGAAAGAATACCGTATAGTTTAAAGTATGCGTCCGCAGATATATTGTGATAAGCAGCTTATACAAGATTCCTGCTTAATGAAGGCAATATTAATTCCTATATCCAGCGCAAAATTATTGAATTTCAACAAATTATTATTTATAGATTCGAAACATACTAATTCAAATAATACCTCTCAGTCTCGTAAAATTTAAAAAGAAACTAAATAAAAACTGTGCGCCAAAGACTTGTAATATGCATAAGTACAACAAAAGTCCTACTATCTTCATGAATGTAACTTTTAATGTCCATTAGGTAGTAGAATGAAAGTCAAAATATCTTCATGAATGTGAAGTGATTTGTGAGCGTCGCTGGAACTGTGGACGCCACACTCCTTCTAATCGTAAGGCCCGGGACTGGACCCTGCCATGTACCAATGTATTTTCGTTTTTGAATTTGATATGTACATTTATCCGTCGCTCTTATGGTGAAGGAACACATCGTGAGGCAACCTACATACATCTGCGAAGATATTCAAAGATGTATATGAAGTCCACCAATCCGCACTGGGCCAGCGTGGTCGACAAGACCTATACACCCAAACTTAGACTACGCTCGAGTCCCTCGGCAAGAACGTATATGGGTTGTGATGATGATTCTCAGCCCATCTACCACCGCCGACCATCATCTACACAACAGTGGGCACACGGCGACCTGGTGGCGGACACCGAAGGCGTTAAGTGTGTTGTCCGACCCGTAAGGGGAGAGGGACACAGGGACTAACAGAGACAGATTTTAAATAACTTGAAGGGAGTCAAGCATTGCGGCGCGGTAGAGTGCGAAAGCAGGCTCCGCGCGCATCTCCCGCTGTTTCGGCCCGTATAACCACGATTGGTTGAGTAGGGCCATGGGTGGATGGTGGGGTTAGCCCATCTACCACCGTGCCTCAAGAGGAAAGTCTTCAATTTGTGCGTGCCTAATGACTAAAGGAAACGAAACGTGGCCACTTGCAATAGGACCCATAAAGGCACCACCTAAAGGCCGATAGACAGAACATGAAATGATGGTATCCGCAAGAATACTAAGCCTACAGACAAAACAAAAACTAACAACACAAATAAATATCAAACTAATAATACAAACAAATTTGCAAAATTGCCTTCCAATAACCTCTAGTCGAATGATTTCAAGTTTATCAACACAATAAAACGAAATCGTAGAATCCGCTTACCTTTAAGACAATAAAACAGCAACATAATCAATATAAAAATGTCGTTCAAATAAAGGCACCGCGGTGGTGGTCATAAATTTACAATGACATAAAGACGGGGAAATATTTATGCAAAAGTTGAAACTGAACAAATAGTAATCCAACGAAACGAGACAAATGGGCGTAACGTATAATTTGGCGTTGCGTGTAACGCTTTGGACATACCGGGATAGAATTTCACAATATTGTATTTGTTGTTTTTGTTTTCCCGAGGGAATTTTATATTTTCCCGTAGGAAAAATAATTTTATAGCCTATGTTCATCAGGGATAACGTAGGATTCTCAATGTGAAAGAATTTATCAAATCGGTCCAGTAGTTTCGGAGTCTATTCAATACAAACAAACAAACAATCAAATCTTTCTTCTTTATAATATTAGTATAGAGTACTAGCTTTCCGCTCGCGACTTCGCCTGCGTTGTTTTAGTCTTCTCGTGGTTCGATTTTTTTTCCGTAGGAAAAATACCCTATGTCCTTCCCCTGGTCTCGAACTATACCTACACCAACTTTCATCAAAATCGGTTCAGTAGTTTTTTTTTTTAAAAAAAACGTCGCTCCACACTTGGATTTTCTCCTGTGTCGTGGTTGCAGTTACAAACATAGAATATCACATGCACATACGCCCAGACCGGAAAAAAATCTGTAGGCCATACAAAATATTTGTCCCGTACGGGAATCGACCCGTTGCGCAGTAGGTGATCACTTGACCTCTGCGCTAAACGTGTCGTTAAAGTTTCGAAGCCTATTCAATACAAACAAATAAACAATCAAATCTTTCTTCTTTATGATATTAGTATAGATAGATAACGCTTTCAGAGTGTTGTTGGGGTTGCCGAGATTCTGCAGTGCTTTAAATATGTTTGTACAGGCTCGAGTTGATGGTTTTCATGCCATTATAAGAAAGCGTAGCGCGGCACTGCTAAAAAGAATTCGCAGCAGTACCAACAGCATCTTGAATGTGTTAGTTGATAGGTGGGATTGCCCTCTGTTGGAGATTTTGTTTGCACCTACAAGTCACGGGACCTGGTTGGTGAATTGATTAAAGTTTTTACGTTATCTAATTCACCAATTTAGCGTTTCTTATTTCTTTTGTCCGATATATTATTAGTTTAAGTCACTATGTAATATAGTATTAAGGAAAAATAAGATAAGATACTCTTGTTACTAATCCACTGTAGACTGTAAAAGCTCCGAAACAAAGAGTTATTATTGTTATTAGCGGTGGGCGATTATGAGATATACTAAGGAAATCATTCGATTATGAATATGTCTCGAGATATCTGGATTATAACAGATTAGTAATTACTAATTAGTAGTATTGATCGTGGCGAGTCGAACACAGAGCGAGATACGATACGATGATCGGCGTGCAAGTACTCACAGGCAGACGAGCGTGGTGAGAGACATCACGTGCACCCTCTCGCTCGCCCGTATTTAAATGCTCTAAGCTTACGCACGGTATGAATAATGACGTACTTATCTCATTTTTTTTATGTCGTAATAAATAATAATGTTACTGCAACACAGTAATATACTCGTATCAGTATTAATGAATACTTCAAGAATATTGTTTTTATAATCGGTGTTGGATTTAGGTATAGAAATAAAAAATTAAATAAGTAACTATAAATTATCTTTATTATAAGAAAATATTGAACTTTTGCAATATTTATACAATATAATACTACAAAAATTATTAAAATTCTCTTGGACACAGTTTCAGCCTTTTAAAGGTAATAAATCTCATTTAGGTTAATAACTCTAATTAAACTTGGTATATTATGAGTAAAGCGAAAGAGCGATCCGAGTATCTAGCGCTCGGTCACAAAGTAAAGAATCGACTTCTTTACTTTGTGACCAACAACAGAGGATTAGTAGTACAGATTAGTAATATCATTCGATTATGAAAATATATTAGTAACTAATTTCATAATCGATTATTAACATTAGTAATTCAAAGTAATTCGATTATACGAATCATTCATAATCGCCCACCGCTAATTGTTATGATAAACAATCAACAACAATCCTGAATATCATTGAAGATTGAAAGCATTCGATAACAGTAGAACTAGTATATAGAAAAACTACAGCCAGATCTTTAAAAAACCGGCCCAGTGCGAATTGGACTGGCGTACCGAGGATTCCTTACAGACTTATCTCAGTAGGTATATAAGTTCCTAGCTACATATTTACCGTTTTCAGATATTTTCACCTTGCTTGTGATGTGCGATTCAAAATGACAACATCTCGAGCTCGCCCGTGTCGATTACGATTTGGCGCCTTCGGTCTTCCACCTAGATCCCAACTTAAAAAAACACCTTAGCGGCCAAACATTTCAATCGAATGAAGAGGTCGAAAGTGCTGTAAATATTTTTTTTAAGATCTTGAAGAAACTTTTTTAAAGAGAAAAAATGGCATAGAAGCTTTGGAACGTTGGTGGAAGAAATGCATAGAACTAGACGGAGATTACGTCGAAAAAAATTGACGGGTTGCACTCCGGGAGTGCCGGCAGAAGTGAAAACTTAAGTATTAACGTTGTGCGTTTTGGATATTTTGGAATGGTTATGGAATAATTTTGCACGAATTGCTTTAATTATCAGAATAAAAGTACTATCTTTTATGTGGTAGAATACAATATTTATTTATTGCGCTATCGTACACAAACATGACAATTTATATTACATTAAAAAGTTTATCCCTCAGAAAAATCAACTTCCTGTTGTAACGTTGTGCGTACATAATTATATAACTAGTAATAATGAATCAAAATATTTACAATTAAATTAAAAATATGATCAAAACAGACAGTAATATACTACTTAAAACGTAATTTTATAACAAATAAATAATATTTAATTTATACTAACTTACCTAATTAATATTTACAACAAAATCAAATAAAAGCACAATTTAGATTTTTCCTAACAAAGTAAATAAATTGATTAAAACTGTCTCAAGTGACGTGTGACTTCCAGTACTTTTGCCAGCCGCTATTGTTCTCGGCCGGTTTACGTGGACCCCTCACCGCACCTCGACAGTTCCTGCGGCCATTTCAATTTTAATTGGTCTTACGCATTTTCGATCAGTGTCACGTGATCCTGACGCGAGTTTATCATTTTTTACCCATTACAAAAAAAGTGTACAACGCCGCTAAAGAAGTTCTCACTTCAAAAATAAAAATATTTTTGTTCATTTTTAGGATTCCGTACTTCGAAAGGAAAAAAACGGAACCTTTATAGGATCACTTTGTTGTCCGTCCATCCGACTGTCTGTCAAGCCCCTATTTCTCAGGAACGCGTGAAGGTATCAAGCTGGAACTTATATCAAATACTCAGGGCTACTGTCCCTTGAAGCTGTGCAAAAATTAAACTTTTAAGGCTAAGCCAACGCAATCAAAAGATACAGCCGTTTATGCCACAAATTTCCGCAAATTTTCATATTTCATATTTACAGGGTACTTCCCGTGAACTCAGAATCTTGAAATTTGGTACGAAGTAACGTCTTATAGCACAGATAAAGGAAATATTGCGAACACCGTAAATTTTTACTTTTATACCTACAGGTTTGTACGGAACCCTTGATTTTATTTATTTTTCTTGACTAAGCCGCGAACCTTTGAATGAACCCTCGTAACTATTATCCCATTGGACTATAACAGCTATGTCACTGAGAGTGCAGTTGTTGTCAAGTGCCCAGACACTATAATATCACCCTCATAGATGGCTAATATCTGTTAAGATTGAGCCTAATACTTACCCCCTCAGTGTAACAGTTTCCTTAATTCATTCGCAAAATCTATCGAATCAACAATGAAATAGATATTCACTGAATACTCGTAGTTTGAATGAACTCTAACTGAAGTCATTCACTAAACAGTATCATTTATCATTCTCATCTTCTCAGCTATAAATTCACCCATTGCTGAGCACAGGAATCTCCCAATAAGCGAGGATTTGGGCCGCCTTCCACAACACGTCATAGTCATAAATAAAAAAAAAGATTTGGTTTTAATTTTAAATAGACTGCAAAATTATTCTTTTACGTCTAATAAAAGACATCAACGCGATATCCTACTTACTCGTATGTTTCAGTGGCTATACTGTGACTATTTGCCCTCAATTTTGTCTACTTAGATTATTAAAAACTAAATATATTTTTTTTTATTAATTTGTACCACAAAAAGGTTATCAATAGAAGAAAATTTAATAAAAAAAGAAAGTTTTAAGTTATTGAGAAACCAACACTGATGCTGGTCACAATCAATACCTATACATATTTTATACAGTTACTGAATTTGTGGAACGCCATACTATGCTTAACAGAGTGGTTATCTGCATATTTTATAAGTACATACAAATTATACGACTGTAATCACAAATAAGTACCTACTCATTCTATTAAAATTAAGATTATAAATTATTTGTGTGTAATTTTATTGAAATTCGTTGTTGAGTAATTCAGAACATTCTGTTCAAAACTACTTAGAAATTATGCACTGACTTGAATACAATATTTTTTATTTATAAATAAATAGTAATTGTTTATACACGAAATATTTTTACTATACACTTATAAAGCCAACTCTTTTTCTGCAGGCCTAATCTCTAACTTCGCGGTTGCTAACTAGAACTGTCATTTTTGAAAGAAACTCAACATCCATTACTGCTATCATGAACGCCGCCGTAGCACATAAGATCACTAAACTAATAATGGATATAAAGTTTCATTCAAAAATGACAGTTCTAGTTAGCAACCGAAGTTAGAGATTAGGCCTGCTGTTCCATGCCCAGCTGAGTCACTCTCCAGGACCTCTCCGCCCCCTATGGGGCGTTCAGGAACCAACCCATCAAACCAACCCTTAAATCTTCGCGTGGATAAATAAAATTGTTACCTTGTTTGTTAATGTGACCTCATGCAACTATGTACAAATAGGATATCAACGGATCTGTGACGCTACGGACGCGGATGCTGCGATTATATCGACGCCTGTGCAGCGGCCGATACGATCTTGACGGAACAGCGAATAGGTGATATACTCATATAATATGTTGTTTATTTTTTATTTAACAAACCTAATCAATACACAGAAAATTGCCTCTGCCGAACTCTTTTGATTCTGTGATTACAAGATAATTATTATTTAGGTTTAAATCATACTTGTGCTATTGTATAATATTCACATATATGCAAATTGACAACATTTAAATAATGATCGCGTGTAAATACTAAAAAACCTTGTATTCCGGATGACAAAACCTCGTTTTGTCATCCGGAATACAATAATTTTAGGACTTGTCAAAATAAAAAAAAATATTTGGAAAAACTAACCAAAAGTAGGCATCGTAAAGTCGCGTCCCCATTGCAAGCCGCTCGGCCGTCGGCATCGGGAGCCGCGAGGCTCGGCCTCACGGCTAGGCCTCGGGGAGCCGCGCGGCCCTAGTGGGGACGTTCCTTAAGAATCATTACAGTGTATGTCTAACTAAACCTCTTTTTATTAATGTCATATTTTGTAGTGAATACCTACTACGGCTGCACTAAAATTGTTTAAGAGTAAGCGTTATTATTCTAAGGAGTTATTTTGAATATTTGAATAAGAATTATGGAAAATAATGAAATAAGTCTTTGTTCACGCTCGAGGAAGAGCGAGTGGCAACACTGCATTGTGGTCTGTGCAGTGAGAGCCTTTTTGGCGGCCGGCCGCATGTGACATGTCAGTCGAGTCGGGTCGAAATGTCATGACATTGTTAGAGGTTAAGTCCGGGCCGGAATAAAATGTAATATAACTAACAAATTGTGTTTTGCGCGGCGCACCTAATATCGGGGTGCGAAAGCCCGCTTGGTGTTGTGCAAAAGTATTATCGTCGCGTGTGTGAGCCGTGGTGGCCTAATAGGCATTTGTAGTGCTCCGGTCTCCACCGGTGGATCCACCGCAGAACTTCAGGAGCCGCGACTTCCTTCGAGCTAGCTCAGGAAGTCCACCGGCTACATACGCAGACTGAACGGAGACAAGGTAAACATTATCTGTATCGGTTTTTGGATGCAGCAATCAAAGAATCATAGTGTCGGTGAATCGCCGACGTGGTGGTGTCTACCTTGGGCACCACCATCTTTTGGTAGCAGAGCGTGGTTTTTAGATTTGAGTGGTTGATTAGTATTGTACAATTAATATTGTAATCTTGTTGGTTGTCCAAATGGGCAATACATATTAATTGGTTTTTGATTGCTGATTTTAAACCGACTACAATCTCATTTGTGGACCGATCTCCCTAACTAGTTGTCATTGTCATTGTATATGAAAAATTGTGGTTAAATGCCTTTGTTGTTCTAGTTAAGTTCTAGCATTTACCTATATTTGATTTTGGTTTGTTTTTTCATATCTTTGTTTTGCCCTTGAATATTTTGTTTGTTAAGTTGTAAACTTATACTTGAATTTAATTTGTTGAAAAAATTTTGCTGCTAAATGACTTTGCTGTTGTTGTAAACTTGTAATACACTATTTTGCTGTGTTAAGTTTTAGCATTTACATTTGATTTTGTTTTGTTTGCCTTTGAATATTATGTTTGTTAAGTTATTGACTTAATAGTTGAATTTAATTTGTTTGAAAAATTCTATTGTTAAATGCCTTTGTTGTTCTAGTTAAGTTCTAGCATTTACACTTGATTTTGGTTTGTTTATATATTTTGTTCTGCCTTTGAAGTTCCTCCCGATCTGTTTTATTGTCTGCGGTTGTCGGTCTGTTTGTCCGTGTATTATTATAGTGTATATTAATTTTGGTGCAAAATGGTCCCGCCAGTCAGCCCGCTTAGTGGTGCCCGCGCGGGTGCACAAAAGATTTTGAGATGGTTTGCTAGTGCCGTCGCTTTGGTAGACCGACCAGACCGAGAACAGGCCTTGTTAATTCGGCATGAGGGAGTACCTGCTCGCTTGAAGGAATTGGAGCAGCTTTTTGTTGTTCATCAACAATATTTGCTCGACCACCCAGCCGAGGGTGCCGCTGAGTTGCGAGCAGTCGAGCAATTTAATGCCGATTATGATCAATGTTTTGAACAGGCGGATGTGATCATAAACAAGGCTCAGGCTATCCTATTCGCCCGGAGGGATGAGTCGTGCACGCCAGGGGAGGTCAAGCCTACCCCGGCCGGCTTGCTGGGCAGACTGCCCACTTTAGACATCCCAACCTTTGATGGGAACCTGGCTTCTTGGATGGGGTTCATTAACCTCTTTGATAGCCTGGTTCACTCGAGGGACGACCTGTTCCCTAGCCAGAAATTGGCCTATTTGCTCTCTGCCTTACGTGGAGAGGCTGGTGTGCTTGTCCAGCATCTACCTGTCAACGATGACAGTTATGAGATTGCAAGGGCGTTGTTGACCGCCCGGTATCAGAATGTTCGCTTGCTAGCGGACACACATGTGGCTGCCATTTTAGGGCTGCCACGAGTATCGCGGGTCTCCTCATTGAGGAAGGAGATTTTGAACCCGCTGCTAAGCGCTATTAATGCGCTCAAACGACTTGATCTACCGGTGGACCAGTGGTCCTTTATTTTGCTCCACCTCATCCTCGATAAGCTTCCCATGGAGATGAAGGGGCGCTTTAAACAAAGGTATGGGGGCAATAGTGCCTCGTACCTCCCCCCCTTCTCGGATCTCCTCAGATTTTTGGAGGATGAGTGTCGGATGACCGACCACTTGGATCTGGTTCCTATACCGGGACCGAGTACAGGCCGCTATGAGGCGACCCGGGCAGCGCCACGGAGAGAGCGCCGCCCGTACAAGCAGTATACTGCAGTGCGGCAGAACTCTCCACATGGGGAGAGGCCGATGCCTTGCAAGTGTTGCAAGCGGGATGGCCATCGTTTGCCGGCCTGTCCCAAATTTGTTGGCCTACGCACCGAGGGGCGTAGGAATATGGCCAAGCAGCGGAATTGGTGCTACCGCTGCCTGGGGGCTCATATGGCATCGGCTTGCCCCCACCCACGAGATTGCCACTGTTGTGGAGGGGCCCATCACCCCCTCTTGTGCTTTAATAATAAAGACACTCGTGAGGTGGTGAGAGAGAGGGACTCGCACACGGGCGGGGGCCCTCGTAGGTCACCCACATCTCCGAGGAGATCGGAGGGGCGTGCCACCCCTCCGCGGAGATTGGACAGGCGCCCCCCCTCTCGTGAGAGGATTGGGCGCTCCACCCCCCCTACGGGCGGGGGGGATCGACGCGCCGCTTCTGAGGCGCCACTGCGGGATTGGGCCGCGGTAATTAGGGAGCCACGCCGGGAGCCGATACGCTTCTCTCCCCCTCTGATGGAGAGACCCCGTTTATCACGGGCTCCCCCAACTTTCGCCCATCATGGGCAACGCCCGGCCCCCCGATGCCGCTTTGATCGGGGCCAGTACGTGCCGGATTGGAACCCGCTCGAGCGCCTTGAGCGCCCTACTCCTCCGCCGCGCACGCATTTTTTTTCGGACTCCCCATCCCCCCCGTTGCGGGGAATGCGGGAGGATTTTCATTAAACCAACTGTCGGCTGCAACCCCCCCACAGGAGCAGGTGCTGTTACCAACAGCCTCCGTACAGGTGTGGGGCCCGAGGGGCACCTTTGTTTTAGTTCGCGCCCTTTTGGATACGGGAGCTCAGGGTTGCATTGCCTCCAGCTGGCTGGTCCGGCAGTTGAGTTTGAACACATCTCCATACCTTGAATCGGTACGGGGAATCGGAGACCTGCGGATCCCGGATCCGATCGGTCAGGTTTTGTTCTCCTTCTCCCCCCACTTCTCTTCAGCGCCCAAAATTGGCGCTACCGCGATTGTTTATGAGAAGGTTGTTGGTCAGCTTCCGCAACAGCACGTTTCGCGCGCTGTCGTTGATGCGACATCAGGATTGACCTTGGCTGACCCTTCCTTCCACCGAACCGGTCCGATTCACTTATTGCTCGGTGCCGATGTTCTAGGCCGCGTGTATTGTGGGAAGAGAAGAGAGTTACAGAAGGGTGGGCTGGTAGCCTTATCTACATCGCTTGGGTTTGTAGTGATGGGACCAGTTAGGCATAACCCACCATCTCCATCGGTGGACAGTTACATAACTGTTAGCTCCACCTTATCGGATGTCCTTCAACGGTTTTGGGAGGTGGAAGAGCCACCTACCGTGAAGCGAGTGAACCCCTTAAACGAGGAGTGTGAGTTGTTCTACCAGAACAATACAGGTCGCCTTCACTCGGGACGGCTGATCACTCGTTTGCCCTTTTGTCAGTTCGCCCCTCACTTGGCAGCTCCCGGCCGTTGGCCGAGAAGCGGCTGCTGTCCATGGAGCGTCGTATGAGTAGGAACTCCGACCTCAAACAGAAGTATGTCGACTTCATGCGAGAATATGAGCAACTGGGGCACATGTCGGTCTCGCGACTGGACTGGCGAAACGAGGAACATAATTTTCTTCCTCACCACGCGGTTTTGAAACCTTCCACTGGGAAGATACGCGTTGTTTTTGATGGGTCAGCTCCCACGTCTACCGGAGTTTCGCTGATTCAATGTCTGCATGCTGGACCGAAGTTGCACCACGAGGTGGGTGATGTATTGACCAACTTCCGTCGCCATGCCGTCGTCTTTGTGACCGATATCCGGATGATGTTTCGGCAGACTGTGATTCACCCGGACGATAGGCGATATCAGCTCATATTATGGAGGGAGGATCCCAGAGATCCCATGCTAGTCTACGAGCTGAACACCAATACATACGGTTTGCGTTCGAGCCCTTTTGTGGCAATTCGCTCACTTGTGGAACTCGCTGACCGTGAGCGGTTACGATACCCTCGCGCATCCTTGGTTCTCAAGGAGGATGCATTTGTGGATGACATTTGTACGGGCTCCTCTAGTGTCGAGGAAGCCTTGATTTTGCGAGATGAACTAATTGCTCTTCTCGGGGCTGGTGGTTATGAACTGAGGAAGTGGATGTCCAACTCACCTCAGCTTTTGTGTGACTTGCCAGACGACCACCAGCAGGAGCCTCATAGTTTTGAGAATGCCAACACTCCAGATTTACTGTCTGTTTTGGGAGTGCAATACAGACCTGTCCAGGACACGTTCACCTATCGATTGGAGCTGCCAAGCCCCAAGGTCTGGACGAAACGGTTGGTTTTATCTACAGTAGCTCGTACCTTTGACCCAAACGGATGGATTAGTCCCGTAGTGTTTTGGATGAAGTGCTTTCTACAGGAACTTTGGTCAGCCGAAGTGTCGTGGGATGAGCCCCTCCCGGGCCGTTTGCTGCGAGATTGGGAGTCCTTCATGTCGTCTCTCCCTGACATTAACCGTGTTAGTATCCCTAGACATATACTGCCTAAGGGACGGTTTACGGCCAGCCTTCATGGCTTTTGTGACGCGTCTGAGAGTGGATACGCAGCCGTCGTATATATCCGGACGGTCGATGATAGAGGAGCTGTTAAGCTCCACTTGTTAATTGCTAAGAGTAAGGTTGCTCCACTTCGGACTCGATTAACGATTCCGAAGTTAGAATTGTCTGGAGCTACTCTTCTGGTTCGTTTGATGAACCACGTTGTTGACACCCTGGGACGTAGTGTGGATTTTGAGTCGCTATTTGCTTGGTCCGACAGTCAGGTTGTCCTGTGTTGGATTAAGAACTCCGTCCACTCCCTGGAAGTATTTGTGGCCAATCGGGTATCCCAAATACAGGCCTCGAAGGCCACGTTGATTTGGCGCCACGTGCCAGGTGAAATAAACCCTGCTGACTGTGCATCACGTGGCAGCGAAGCCCCTCAGCTTATTGACCACACTCTGTGGTGGAGTCCCGAATGGTTGTTACAGCCGTCTTGGCCTTCCACACCAGCTGTGGTGAAGGTACCAAATCCGGGCTTGCGTGTTCACGCTGTCGAGACTATGGCGGCTCCAGAGCGGGAATTTTTATTAGACCGCTACAGTTCTCTGGACAAGTTGCTCGGCGTGACCGCTTGGATAAGAAGATTTATACGAAATTGTCGCCGGCCTCAGGACAAAGATTTGTGTCCGGTCCTCTCACCGCAGGAGCGCCAAGATGCTCTTCTGCATTGGGTGCGTATGACCCAGTCTAGAGCGTTTGAACCGGAACTTAAGATTTTCCGTACCGGGACGTCCAAATTGAAGGGACCCTTGGTGCGTTTGACTCCCTTTCTGGATGATAAGGGATTGTTGCGTGTAGGAGGCCGATTGAGGCACGCTAACTTGCTGAAAACGTTTGGCTTGTTTTTCTTGTATAATTTGTAGTATATATTAGTAGAATTAAGGGTTTTTGGGAAATTATGTAATGCTCTTGGATTTTAATTGTTTATTTTTTTTACATATGTATTAATTGACAAGTCTTCTTTTCAAGTCGACGTTATGTTCTTATACACAAAAAGGCAAATTATAAGAAGTTTCTTAACACTCCCAGCAACAACAAAAAAACTTGATAAAAATTGAAAGCGCCCTCCCAGCAACAAAAAGTCTTCTCTGTTCTCGACCAAATATCGTCTTCTTATTCATTGTCTTTTTTGAATTATTTCTGATTTTTTTTTTACTGAATTATCTTTAATACTTCTTTTCTTTAATTACTAGTTTTCTTTATCGTGATAGATAGGTATAGGGCATAACCCCGTCACCGCTCTACGTGTGCAGTTTCCATTTGGTAGCTTAACTTCTATTACTCGAACTTGACCATCTTCGGGGTCACCATGAAAACGTTTGGCTTGTTTTTCTTGTATAATTTGTAGTATATATTAGTAGAATTAAGGGTTTTTGGGAAATTATGTAATGCTCTTGGATTTTAATTGTTTATTTTTTTGACATATGTATTAATTGACAAGTCTTCGATTGACAAGTCTTCTTTTCAAGTCGACGTTATGGTCTTATACACAAAAAGTCAAATTATAAGAAGTTTCTTAACACTCCCAGCAACAAAAAAAAACATGATAAAAATTGAAAGCGCCCTCCCAGCAACAAAAAGTCTTCTCTGTTCTCGACCAAATATCGTCTTCTTATTCATTGTCTTTTTTGAATTATTTCTGATTTTTTTTTTTACTGAATTATCTTTAATACTTCTTTTCTTTAATTACTAGTTTTCTTTATCGTGATAGATAGGTATAGGGCATAACCCCGTCACCGCTCTACGTGTGCAGTTTCCATTTGGTAGCTTAACTTCTATTACTCGAACTTGACCATCTTCGGGGTCACCATGAAAACGTTTGGCTTGTTTTTCTTGTATAATTTGTAGTATATATTAGTAGAATTAAGGGTTTTTGGGAAATTATGTAATGCTCTTGGATTTTAATTGTTTATTTTTTTGACATATGTATTAATTGACAAGTCTTCGATTGACAAGTCTTCTTTTCAAGTCGACGTTATGGTCTTATACACAAAAAGTCAAATTATAAGAAGATTCTTAACACTCCCAGCAACAAAAAAAAACATGATAAAAATTGAAAGCGCCCTCCCAGCAACAAAAAGTCTTCTCTGTTCTCGACCAAATATCGTCTTCTTATTCATTGTCTTTTTTGAATTATTTCTGTTTTTTTTTTTTACTGAATTATCTTTAATACTTCTTTTCTTTAATTACTAGTTTTCTTTATCGTGATAGATAGGTATAGGGCATAACCCCGTCACCGCTCTACGTGTGCAGTTTCCATTTGGTAGCTTAACTTCTACTACTCGAACTTGACCATCTTCTCCCGGAATAACGGTAGAAACACGCCCAAGGTGCCACTTGTAAGACATTATGTTTTGATCCTTAAATAACACCATCTGTCCAGGTTCCATATTACAAGTTTTGATTTTCCATTTATAACGTTTTTGTAACTCATGTAAATACATATTTGACCATTGCTTCCAAAATTGTTGTTTTAATTTTATAAGTAGTTGGTAATTCGAAAGTACGTTGTCATCAGTGGATGTAAAATTTTCTTCTGGCAGTGATGTGTAACTTCGCCCAATAAGGAAATGAGCTGGTGTTAAGACCTCCGAATGCTCCGGATCCAGTGGAGTAATAGGACGTGAATTTAAGATGGCTTCGATTTCATTTAATATTGTATAAAGTTCTACAAAGGTTAACAATGCATTTCCTAAAATACGCTTTAAATGATATTTACAACTTCGAATTGCCGATTCCCAAAGCCCTCCCATATGAGGAGAATAAACAGGAATAAATGACCATTCTATTCCTTCGTTAACCAAATGATCAGTTATTAAATTGCTATTGTTATTTAATAAACTATATAAATCTTGTAGCTCATTATTTGCACTTATAAAAGTCGAGCCGTTATCAGAAACAATTTTATTTGGTTTACCCTTACGCGCAATAAACCGTCGCAAGGCTGATAAAAAACTATCAACTGTCAAATCCGGTATTAATTCTATATGTACACCCTTTGTGGCAAAACAAATAAATATACACACGTAACCTTTTGAAACCTTATATCCTCTGCTTCTGCGATCACGTATTTGAAAGGCTCCTGAATAGTCGACACCGACAACCGAAAATGGTAAAGAAGGAGTAACTCTATCTGAAGGTAAGTCTCCCATGAGGTAATTGGCTGGACGTGGTCTTGCCTTGAAACATTTCACACAATTATGTACCGTTTGTCTTGCCAATTATTTTCCACGTAAAACCCAATATTTTTGGCGAATGTGCGATAATAGTTGTGTGGGTCCGGCATGAAGTAAATGAATATGTTCATGTCTAAATAAAATTTTACTGAAATTATGTTTATAAGGGAGGAGAATTGGGTGTTTTTGATTGAATGATAATAATGAATTTGTTAATCTACCCCCTACCCTTATCAAACCATCAGTGTCAAGAAATGGATTTAGACAAGTAATTTTGTTTGCGCCTGGTAATGTTTTATTATTTTTTAAAAATTCATACTCCCTATTAAATTCCGATCTTTGAACTGTTTAACAATCAAATTGAGTGAGTTTATCATCTCATTACACGTTAAAGGTCCTGTAATTTTTATTTTATTTCGGTTGATGTTATTAACAAATCGTAAGAAGTACGCAATTGTACGAATAACTTTATTATAACTGGACCATTTTTCGAATTCAAAACTTCCGATAGTTGAGTGGTTTGATTACAAGTAACTCGTTTTCATGGGTCACCATGAAAACGTTTGGCTTGTTTTTCTTGTATAATTTGTACTATATATAAGTAGAATTAAGGGTTTTTGGGAAATTATGTAATGCTCTTGGATTTTAATTGTTTATTTTTTTTACATATGTATTAATTGACAAGTCTTCTTTTCAAGTCGACGTTATGTTCTTATACACAAAAAGGCAAATTATAAGAAGTTTCTTAACACTTGCCTTATAGATCACGTCACCCCCTGTTGCTCCCCAAGGACGGACCATTGGTGCGATTGTTGATCATTGATCGCCATGTGAAGAATGCTCATGCCGGATGTAATGCATTGACCGCGCTACTCCAACGGGAGTTTTGGATTTTGTCAGCGCGAAGAATAATCCGATCTGTTATCTTTCGATGTCTGCCCTGCTATCGTTTACGCCCCGAGACGATGCAGCCCCAAATGGGTGATTTGCCTGCTGATCGTGTGAATGAATCGATGACCTTCTTAGGAGTTGGAACTGATTTTGCGGGACCATTCACTATAAAAACGTCGCGACTCCGTAATGCTAAGACTGAAAAGGCTTACTTGTGTGTGTTTGTTTGTTTGGCCACTAAAGCCGTTCATTTGGAGGTGGTGAGTGCACTCACCATGGACGCTTTCTTAGCAGCGTTAGGCAGATTTGTCTCCCGCCGGGGACTGCCTTCTCTAATTCGGTCCGATTGTGGGACGAACTTCAAGGGCACTGATAGACATATAAGAGAAGTTTGTGAATTTTTAGATAAAAATAATATTGAGATCGGATCCACACTCTCCCGTAGGGGGGTAACATGGCGATACTCCCCGCCGTCTTGCCCTCACTGGGGAGGGATTTTTGAATCTGTTGTAAAGGCCGCCAAGACTCACCTTCGCCGCGTTATTGGGGAGACTATTCTCACGTTTGAGGAACTCGCGACGGTGTTTCATAAGATTGAGGCGGTTCTCAACTCGCGTCCGTTATGTCCGTTGTCTACCGACGCGAACGATTTGCAGGCCCTCACGCCGGGCCATTTCTTGATAGGCAGACCACTTAACGCCCTGCCCGAGTATCCTTATAGAGATGTCAATCCAGGACGCCTTTCGCGGTTTGAGTTGCTCCAGCAGCTTACCCAGAGCTTCTGGCGCCGCTGGCACCTTGAATATTTACACATTTTGCAACAGCGCGTTAAGTGGTCAGATAAGACAAACCCACCGAGGGTTGGAGACCTCGTGTTAGTGAAGGACCCAAACCTGCCACCCTTACGTTGGCGTCGCGGACGCATTGTCCAACTTACTCTAGGGTCTGATGGTGTGCCCAGGTTTGCCGAGGTCCTAGTTGGGGATTCTGTTTTGAAGCGCGCGGTCGCTACTCTTTCTCGCCTCCCCTTAGACTGATTTGGCGGACAGTCCGGGACTGTCCGGAGCGGTGGGATGTTCACGCTCGAGGAAGAGCGAGTGGCAACACTGCATTGTGGTCTGTGCAGTGAGAGCCTTTTTGGCGGCCGGCCGCATGTGACATGTCAGTCGAGTCGGGTCGAAATGTCATGACATTGTTAGAGGTTAAGTCCGGGCCGGAATAAAATGTAATATAACTAACAAATTGTGTTTTGCGCGGCGCACCTAATATCGGGGTGCGAAAGCCCGCTTGGTGTTGTGCAAAAGTATTATCGTCGCGTGTGTGAGCCGTGGTGGCCTAATAGGCATTTGTAGTGCTCCGGTCTCCACCGGTGGATCCACCGCAGAACTTCAGGAGCCGCGACTTCCTTCGAGCTAGCTCAGGAAGTCCACCGGCTACATACGCAGACTGAACGGAGACAAGGTAAACATTATCTGTATCGGTTTTTGGATTCAGCAATCAAAGAATCATAGTGTCGGTGAATCGCCGACGTGGTGGTGTCTACCTTGGGCACCACCAGTCTTATTTTTCATACATATAATAGACAAATTCTATTTTATGTATTGCTGTCAATTAAAATTATATTAATACAGCTATTTGTCTACACGCCTTATGAGAATACATGTGAGATAAGATAAACTGCTTCATCCTTTTTCCCGAATGCGCAACGCAAAGAAGGGTAATGTGTTCTTCAGTCCATATGTGTATGTGTGAATATATGTCTATATGTGTATGTGTGAATGTATGTAAGTTTGTTCCTTCGTAGACACTATATTGGTCAAACGCGTGGGGTGATTCTGATGATTATCATGTCAATCGATTCCTTTTAATAATGCAAGTGTCAGTAAAGATATGACAGTTATTGAAATCAATATCGGATCTCGAACAAACATAAATTATAGAGTCATTGGAAATTCGAAATTGAAAAATAAATTCCCTAACACAAGTAGTTGGGTCTGTGGAAAAAATGTAAAGACGATACTACTTTTTTTAAATATTATGACCGATTGACCACGTATTGACCTTGTATTGACGGAGACGTTTTCATTCATTAGAGTTTGAATACTTGTGTGTTACAGGGTTTAAGTATAACAAAGTTTCTTAGCTTAATTTTTCATCACACAACTGGTTGTGCCACAGGTCCATCGTTTATTTACGAACTATAAAATGTATAACTAGTTGTGTGATCGAGTTGGTCCATGGGTTCCGCGCCCGCCCGATACATTCATACATACATACACATTGCCTTTCTTTGAATTGTGTAGTCGGCTAAAATCAAAATAGGGAATCAATCAACCTCTTCCATTCACACCACGATAATACTTGTAGTAAATCCCAATAAGTATTATAAATCGTACTATTTTACCGTATTAAAAAAGGTGATATTGTCAATGGTAATGTATGAAACAAAATCTATATCTCGATCGCAAGCTATAAAACATAAGTTATTACTTATGTTGTTATCAAACTTGACATAACATTTTAAACTTTCGCGTTGCATTGTTGACTTAGTTAATTATGTAGGGTCTAAACTTGACATATACTAGAGCTAGAGCCATATCGTGTCACTCACTTTGTCATAACCAAAACTCATGAGAGTCTTTTTGACTCACACTCACGAGTCTTGAAAAAGTAACCTCGTGTATTCCGAGCATTAACGATCGGCAATTATAGTATTGCAGATATTTCTTAAATCTTCACGCCTTCATAACTATTAATATTTTAAACGCACTGTCAATCAGTTTAACTTCATACGGCCATATTAGAAGGCGATTTGTAGCCGCGCTATGGAACTGTATGACGGGTCAAGGAGACCCCACTTATGTAATTCTCGCGCTTATGAGCGACTGTTCCGTGCGCAAACGCGTCAGATGTACAGTAAGCTCCATAACAAGCTAAACTGTTTGACCTTTGGACCGTTCTTATGTCACTTGTTATAGTGGCGGTTTTCGTTGTGTAAATGTATGGCTTTAATGGGAGCTTACTGTACTGGGCACTTAAAAGACGTCCATTCACAATCACAATGCCAGGTTGTTGTAAATCGTAATATAAGCACCGCATTATAATATGCAGCATTTTTACGTGGAATTATCCATGAACGGATTTTCGATTTTTTTTTCTATTCGAAAGTGTAAAAAAAGGTGGTACCGTTGCCATCATTTCTGAGTCTGATGATGGGATAGTAAGTTAATCGAGGGAAATCCTCCGTGGTCTAGAGATCTAGAGGTCTGGGGATTTTCCCCATGGGGACAGAAGTATTTATGCTTGGTTTGGTAGGTGGCAGCGCTTCTGAGTCTACCAGCCCCTGTAGCACGTCCACCAAAACACGATATGATAAAGCGACATATCGCTGTGAACTGTCAAAATACGACGATTTCGGTGGACGTGCTAGGGGGGCAGGCTAATTACCGCTATCTTTCCGAAGTCTGCCGCCATAATGTTTATAACATTGTTCTGTTCCGACAGTTAGGGGTAAGATCGCCAACAGTTGTTGAGAAGACCAGAGGGCCTATTACCGATCTCATGGTTTTGCAAATGATATCATATGATATCATAGTGCAAAACGAAAAATACGATTTCCGGTCAGATTTTTGATCATTTGTTCATTATTTAATGATGACATCATTGAAATTATGCCATAGTGATGAAATCATTGCAGATCGGTAATACGAAATGCAGCATTTCATGACTTCTTTTTCTCAAATTTATACCATGTCATACGATGAAAGATCCATAATTGGCCTGTAGGTGAAGCTCTCTTGCATCGTAAGCTTAATCGTCTCTTAATCGCTTAGTCGTCGTCTTAATGTAAAATCAAAGATAGTCATTATAATACCTACTGTCTTTTATTTGCACAAGTACTACATATTTAAAAAAACTACACTTTTCGGATTATCTCTTATGTTGCTAATGATAGTTCCTTGAGGGTTAGGAATTGGAGGATATGAGTTACCCATCTAAATCCGGGACCGGACGCCCATTCTCTCTCCAAAGAGATTGCAACACGACTGTCGGACACCACGCATGATAAAAGTTCGTCTTTATCTCTAGTCACGCTATTCAGCGAGGTAATTCAAACATCCTTCTCGGCACACTTTCAGCGGTGGGGGACCTGACAGGCGTTTTCTGTTTGTAAATATTTCAATATTTTTCCTATACAGGTTATGTTTTGTATTATTCTTTTGGATTAAACTAAAATCTTGAAATTATTATTTCTATCTGTTAAGTAAACATAATGCACCACCTATCTATAATATCAAGCTCCTTCCTTATAAACGTGAAAGTTTGTGATTTTGGATGGACGTATGGATGTTTGTTACTCATTCACGCAAAACTGTTAGATTTATTTGGATGAAATTTTATAGGTATATAGACGGATTACGACATGAATTAACATATAGGCTCCTTATTATCCCGGAAAAGTAAGTAGTTCCCGCAAGAAAGTAGATTTATAGCGTTTTATTTTACTTTTAAGGCGAAACATAATTTGCGGGTACAGCTATCTTCTGTATAATAGGCTACATAATTATTTTTCCAACGGGAAAATATAAAATTCCCACGAGCAGAACAAAAATAAAGCGGGCGAAGCCGCGGGCGGAAAGCTAGTGTCAAAATATTTTGAAACGTTTGCTTTTATGACAGTGACAGCTACATAGTTAGCCACGCGACATCGTGAATACCAAACGCAATAAAAGCACAAATAAAACCGCGGGGGGGGCGCCTAATTATTGACATTATGCAAATATTCCACCCGACGAACTAATTAACGAAACGGTGAATAGAAAGCTCGGAAATCTTTATTCATTCGAACAGAATTAGTACCGTGTCATATTAGAGCTGTTAAAATTCTGCTTGGCATTTGCTCTGGCAACTCTACATCTTTGTTGCGACATAGTACGGTACAGAGTCTTTTGGATCAGATCCGCGTATAATTAGTTATGTAAACATCCCGATGATACAAAAATGCCGTGAAGTAATTATGCGTCCATAAACTATGTTGACAATGCTTGTTTCAAGTTTTTTACTACCGAAATATTTATATTTAGTTCATAGTAGCCTATAACGTTGTCAGATTTATTTGCAGACGTGAAAATGTATTTCTATTTTTACGATCGTAATAAAATTTGGTTGGTGGTAGGGCTTCTGAGCCCGTCTGGCTAGCTACCACCGTCTTACCTAAGTTTTTCGCCATAATAACAATGTTAATAGCATTCTTGTGTTCCGACAATAAGAGGTAATATAGCCAGTTCCTCAGTTTTTGAGGAGTCCAGGTGAAGCTCGCTTCCACCTTCGGCCTTATAGTTACCTACTATCAGGAGAGATCAAGGCCAAGAGCTGTCGTTTGTAAAGGAAATACTGTTGAATCTAAAGTTCTAAAAATCATTAGAAATATTGGCTATTTTGCATTTACGGTCTTCCGTCAATTCTAAAATCACCGATATAGTCCAAAGAATTGCGAACTTTAAGTGGCAGTAGGCAGGACACATCGCTAGCAGGACTGACGGCTGTTGGAGCGGAAAGGTTCTCGAATGGCGACGGAGAACCATGAGACACAGCGTTGACGGTCTACAAGGTGGACCGACGATTTGGTGAAGGTCGCCGCTGAATGGAGGCAGGCCCGATCGGTTTGGGGATCCTTAGCGGTGGCTTATGTCCAACAGTGGGCGTTACTTGGCTGAAATAGTTAAGATGAGCAATTCTATAGTAGGATTACTATAATGCTCGATCCACACCGCGAGTGTAGACTCTCGCATGAGGCGTTCGAAGCGGCTGTTGCACAAGTTGGCTTTCCACTACACGATGAACCTGAGCGCCGGAGCCTCAGAGGCACGCTCAGGTCACGTCACTCCCAGTTTCGGCTTGAACCCCCTAGTGACTATACTCCGACAGCGGGACATCCCTCGAGGTATTTGCCTATCCGATAGAAATCCAGCAGATGAGGTTCACTAGCAAGTCTTGAGAACCAACCAAAGCTCTCGCCTTCTTATAAACTAATCGAGGTGAAATTGTAAAGGTCACCTGCGACCAAAAGCGTAGGTCAATAAAAAAAGCAGTGCTGGCTATCCACACTCTTGTGAGTGCGCTCATAGACAACTAATTTAAATAGATTTCACCAAATGGAGGACATACCTACTCTCGCACTCGCATTGTCACGTTAGTGTTTTACATAAAAATAATCACACGGTTTTTTATTTAGCTAACTATGTGGATGGTAGAAAAACATAGAAGATTCTTTTTCTACTCAAAGCGGTGAACAGGCTTGCAAGTCTGACGGCCGATGAGGACGGAGACGGAGAGACGCAGCGTCAACATTTTTAGATCTCATGTTGGTAACTCGACTGATGGTTGGATCTACCTTATGAGGTTAATCGACGACCTATTAAAGGACGGCTGAAATATTACGATGATGACTAAGATTTATCAAAATTTAATATATTATAATAAAATACGTTGGTATCATTAAATATAAGCAAAAAAAGGTATGCAACCTTTATCAATATGAGTTTTCTTTCTAATCACCAAAAACAAAATCAAAAGTTGATCAAAAAATCAATAAACAATTATTAATTGGCTGATCAAACTATAGTTTTATCTTATATGTTTTTATTCACTGTTTCCATTCACGGCAGCCATAATTTCTCCAAATTCCGTGTTCAAATCGTAACAGTTTATCCATATATGATCACCATATTATCTTACATGTTATATTCGTTAATAATACAAAGGCGAAACATACTGAAATAGATTTTGAAAGCCTTATTTGTGCTGGGGTAAGGTTGAAATTCAACCTTGCGAGCGCATGCGCAAGTTTGCAGCAAATCAGTAGCGACACCGTGTGCGCGTACGCAGCGCTTAGGGCGAAATTTACGACTGTTTTTGAAATTAACACCCGTTACAAATAGGATCGTGTTTTATAAAAAATATTTTATATTGGAATTGAGTTTTCCGAATTATTCAACATCGCTCGGATTTACATAAGCCGCAGTCTGCTAGCAGATTAACGGGTGATGCGTGGGCGCAGATCGCAGTGCGTTATTCTAAGCCCATTAATTGAATTACCGGCTCACTATTGGCTGTGACTTGACGAAACTTAAAATATCATAAATATTTGGTTATTGATTTTGACCTTATAAACGTCCGAGTATTAAATGTAACGACGATCTTTTCGGTTTGTCAATTTAGTTAAATCTAAGTCAGAATCTTAACTGTGGTAAATCAAATGAATTTTCTGCAACCCACTTTTTTACACAACTTGAACTCTATATAATGATAGAGTTTGTTTTCCGATTGTGGCACTTTTATTTTTCCAGTTGTATGTTTTCCATTACAAATATTTCTTTGTTAAGTTGCATAGTTTTTTAAATAGTAAGTCTGAGTCCTGAGTTCAAAAATAACGATTCTCTAATATAATTTCACATCCTCTGATCTTTCTCTTCGGGGAACCTTTTTTTTATTGCAATTAAGTTGGCAAATAAGCAAACTGCCCACCTGGTGGTAAGTGGTAACAGTCATAATACATGTGATTCCTATGAGATTCTCAGCAAAACTGCAACCCCCACAAGAACCACAGTGTACGTTGCCAACTTGTGACTGTGACGTGTGACTTAAGATGTAAAGTCACGGTACTCAGTAATGTCAACGCCATATCTTACCCTTCACACCGGAACACAATACGGCAAAGCGGCAGAAATAGGTAAGACGGAGGTACCCATGCACACGACCCTGGTACAGAGTCTCCCTCCGGTAAGTCATACCTATAGTCATATAATATAGTATAGTATAATATATACAGGGTGTAACTGAACACCCCAATAACATTTAAGGGTATGTATCCATCAGAAGTAGAGATTCTGTAGGAAAAATATTAGGGCTAACAAACCTACTTTTTTTTCCCATACAAACTAAATAAATTATTTTTTGGTATTAAGTGCCGACAGCCCTACGTAAGCGTACGAGGAATACTAAGCTCACGTCTGTCACGTGTCATTTTGTGTTTCAATTTATTTTGTGTTAAGAGCTGATTATGGTTGTCACTTGAAAGTTTTTGCTTTCAGTTTAAAATCAAATAACTCTGAAAGTATTGGGGTTCTAGGTCTCAGACAAGCACCGAAGGTCCATTTAGTATCTAACTTATATGCCCCTTAAATGTTATTGGGGTGTTCAGTTACACCCGGTATAGTAGTAACCTATAGTCATATACACTCAGGGACAAATTTAGAGGAACGATAAAAATTCACTTCAAGTTTTGATAACGCTGTGTATTTTAGCATACGAAACCTTAGTTTTACGAGCTTTCTAGCCATCGGATTCGCTACAAAAAAAACATTCACCGCGGAGACCAGTTGTAGGATTGTGATAAAAAAGGCCACCATTAAAAGTTAATGTTCTTCTCCAGGTCACAAATAGGGAATTTTTGTCAGTATCCATTACGGCCTTGATCATGAATCCTGGATAACAATCAAACAAACGCATTAAAGGTCAATCACACATCGATATGATGTTGTTAAAGTAGCTTGAATCCATGTAAAAAGTGTAGTGTTCCTCTAAATTTGTCCCTGAGTATAGTTGAAAATTTTTTCAACCTTGTGAAAGAGTAGTACACTTTTTGTCGAAATCAATGTTTATTAACTTAATGAATATTCAATTTGGCGTCAAAATGTAGCCTACAATTCTTTTTAAGTAAGTTAGGAAGTAAAGAAAATATCAGGGTAACATTGATATTTACAAAAATCTGAAAACTATGTGTCATCCAAAAGAGCTGGCTAGCTCAGTTTGTTTTGGAGATTCTGAACCACAACGCTGATTTTCAGCAGAAATCACAACTTTTGCGACAAGCTACATAGTTACTATACACATATTTACATAACTATTTGACTATTAAACTTACTATTTAACTATTTGACGACACGCTTAGCGCAGAGGTCGAGTGATCACCTACTGCGCAACGGGTCGCGGGTTCGATTCCCGTACGGGACAAATGTTTTGTATGGCCTACAGAAATTTGTTCCGGTCTAGGCGTATGTGAATGTGATATTCTATGTTTGTAACTGCACCCACGCCACAGGAGAAAATCCTAGTGTGGGGCGACGTTTTTAAAAAAAAATATTTATTTAAAAAAGAATAACTACAGCCGCTACTTAAAGATAAATTAGATTAACACTTATTAGGTAATGAAATGGTCATGAATGTTATTCATAGACACAGATTAGATAATACTAGTAGTAGAGCATAAGTATGCTGGGCTCGAAATCCTTAGATACAAGAGCCACATGCACTATATATGACTGCAGCCACTCATTATCAGGTGAGCTGTGTTTGTTTTCAAACTTTGCTTATAAAAGAAAGCTATTTTATTCTGAAATTCACACGAGATAAAACTGCGACCAAACTGCATGGCACAGACCTCTAATAGATTGATTCAAATTGGTTGGTTATTCAGTATCGCATAGAATTTGGTAAAGACACTGGTATATCTTCAATTTCATTTATCCCATTATTGATGTAGCGTTGAAGCCCACCAGACGAAGAGAAGTCACGAATAGAAACTGGAATATTAGATGCAAAGTCACAAAGTATTCTAGATTGCTAATAATTATTAATCAGGCGAGCTGAATTTGCTAGAATAATAAGAATATTAAGCATAAATAAATAAGCGTATAAATTACGCGCGCATTTAGTTTATATATACGCAGCTTTAGACACTTTTTTAATAATCATCATCACTTCGTTCCATATATTTCCCTCTGCTGGGCACTTGCGTCTCTACTTAAAAGACAAAATCGGCCTACTCCATCTGCTACATATATTGATCTGTCTACTACATCACGGGTTGGCGTAGGGCAGGGGTGGTTGGCGACAAAAAAACATACAAGTTCAATAATAATTAAAAAAATTACGTAGTATTTAAAATTTTAACTAATTTTACTAACTACCTGTGATATACAATATTCATTTGAGAAAAACTTACAAATTATATTTTTGTATTAAAAACATTGATTTACTACCAAACGTAGATAGAGCGCTTCATACAAAAACGCGCTTGAAATCTGTCACCTAATCGACTATACATTTGTACTCGCTGATATATACTTGAATATGCACGCCCGAATGAAAATTATCATAAAGAAAGTACCGTATTTATCGAATTCAACCTTATTCTGCATTATTACGGCAACTATTTTAAGTACAACCGTGGGAAGTTACATCATTTCATACCTAGCCACAGATCAAACGACGTTTTGTAATTGCTACAAGAAAATATCAACTTTATGCTCTCAAACATAATGCTTGAAATTGCTTATCGCGTTGTCGGTCCAACGCATGAATGAGATAACACATCGTGATACGACGCCCGTGCAAGCGAGACGATTGTGATGTACTGACTCTGACGCGAAGCGACATGTTTATGATTAAAATAATTGTTTTTGATTGGTTTTTACGTATAAATCGAATATTTGAATACATGATAAGATGTGTAATGAGTTTACTCACGCAAAATATGAAATCCCGTCTTTTTTCTGCCGTTTCTGGCTATTGTTACCACAACTTTTGAATGCGCACTTCGGCATGTTTACGTGCCGACAGCTAATCACTCACTATGGAAAGGAACTGCACGAGTCGCGATTGAGCAGTTCTTCACCAGCCTACTTTTCGATCGTTCATGCGTTATCTACGTTTGGTAGTAAATCAATGATTAAAAACCTCAAAATATTGGTTGGGGAAAAAGTCTTTTCGCATTATAGTATGTATAAACTTGTAATAAAATCTCTTTGGCTATACTATTTGTATCTGGCTGGTTTTGGTATTATTGAAAGTTTAAATTTTAAAGAACATAATTCCAAATTCAAATTAGGAAAATGTGTGATTTTCATTTGTTTTTCGTACCGCCAAGATGAGTGAATCTGATGAAGAAATTCGATACATTTTAAAATTTTACTACAAAAAAGGTAAAAATGCAACGCAAGCCGCGAAAAAAATTTGCGATGTTTATGGACCTAGTGCAGTGTCTGTGAGAGTAGCACAAATTTGGTTTAAGCGTTTTCAATCCGGAAATTTTGATGTCAAAGATGCACGTCGCTCTGGTCGCCCTATTACAGATAAAATGGATGCCATTTTTCAAAAAGTGGAGCAAGATCGGCATGTCAGTAGTTACGACGTAGCTGAAGACTGGGAATTGACCACAAAACAGTTTTGGCGCATTTGAAAAAAACTGGGTACACAAAAAAGCTCGACATTTGGGTACCTCACGAGCTCACTGAAAGAAACCTAATGAACCGTGTACTCATTTGTGATTCTTTATTACGACGTAATGAAACCGAACCATTTTTGAAGAAGCTGATAACTGGTGATGAAAAGTGGATCACGTACGACAAGAACGTGCGAAAAAGGTCGTGGTCAAAGGCCGGTCAGGCTTCACAGACTGTGGCGAAACCCGGGTTAACTCGCAACAAGGTGATGCTGTGTGTGTGGTGGGATTGGAAGGGCATTATTCATTATGAGCTGTTACCACCAGGCAGGACCATCGATTCTGAACTCTACTGCGAACAACTGATGAGATTAAAGCAAGAAGTTGAGAGAAAGCGGCCGGAATTAATCAACAGAAGGGGTGTGGTTTTTCATCATGATAACGCTAGACCTCACACATCTTTAGCCACTCAGCAAAAATTAAGAGAGTTTGGCTGGGAGGTGTTAATGCATCCGCCGTATAGTCCTGACCTTGCACCTTCAGATTTCCACCTGTTTCGGTCTCTTCAGAATTTTTTAGGCAGTGTCAGGTTAACATCACGAGAGGACTGCCAAAACCACTTGTCGCGGTATTTTGACCAGAAGTCCCAAAATTTCTATAGCAATGGGATCATGTCCCTACCTACAAGATGGCAAAAAGTTAACGAACAAAATGGTACCTACATACTTTAGTTAAATGTAAATAAACTATATTAAAAAATGTTTTGAATTTTCTTAAAAAATGCGAAGAAACTTTTTCCCCAACCTATTATATCACATACCTGTCTGTATAGTATACACATAACATACAATAAAGAGATAATTTTAAAAAAATATATTAACTCAAGATTTTGAACCATTTAAACTTAATTTATGCTAGCTGATGAAGATTATAATCTTCATTTATAGTTGGCAGAAATTCTCGAAAATATATTTGACAACGACCTATCAAGTTTTCGAGAAAGCCATAAATAAGCATTTGCTCGACATCCCAGAATGACATGTGTGTCTAGCGCTGACATTTATCATAGCACGAATAAATTTACATACAAATTCTATGACAAACGGGTAACCATACACTCCCCTATAAATAACCAAATCTATAATGAACTTGAATAATTGAAAAGGTCTTATCGAATTTATTCTTATTTGGGTGAAGACTGTAAGTTTAGCAGTCTCCCTGTAACATTTTACGTTATTTTCGCTCCTACTTTTATGTTACTTTGTGATTAGTGAAAATAATAATATTCTGTTGTACTTATACTGATACTTACTGAGATGTTTTTCAAAGTTGAATTTAAATATTTTTTTCGCCTCTCCAACTGAAAAAATGCCCTAAAACCGCCTAAAATTCGCAGCAATGTCGTCTTTTGCTGAAGAAAGCAATTGTTGTGCGAAGTTGTTACACCACCTGTTGCTATTATTCGGCACCGAAAAAAGTTTTACATTTTTCTTAATTGCTGTTTTTCGTACAAATTTTATTTAATTTTTATAAATGTTGCTCCCTGTCGAAGTAACAGGACATGAGGCAGGTGAGATAAAGGGGAAAATTAATTGTCAAATGGAAGCTGAGTGCTGGTCATGTGCTGATCGACAATGACTGTTAAAATATAACCACACAAAGACGCCCTAAATCACGCGGCTAGGATGATACGAATACAAAAATAGATTTTTTATATCGACAAAGGTCTTATGGTCGACCCGTGTGGGCGGAACTGCAGTAGGGTCAAACACACTATAAATATTGTAGGGAGACTTCCGTTAACAGCGACGTCGTGGGAAAGTGCGCGTGCGCATCACCCTGCTATTGATTTTTTCAATATAAAGTTAATTTGCTGAAATGGTCACGTTATCGTATGCTATCTTATCTTATTCACCGTCTTCAAAAAAGGAAGTTCTATGTTCGACTGCTCCTATCTTTTTTGTATATTCACCAATTCCGGTGTTATATATTAATTTTCGTAATTTGAGGGGAAGCTCGCAAATATTATAGTCACGTGCAACGTAGTTGATGTTGTTTTCTAAAGCTTTTCAAGTATTTGTCTCTGGTAGTCATCATCTCATTGAATCACCTCTTGCTGAACTGATGACGGATGGTGCCTTGAGGGTTTATGAGTAAGGGGGTTATCTAAATATTACCCGTAAGCTAATAGTGGAGAGCTGACAAATCTAAGTTAGAGAATTTTATTATTCTTAACTACCGTTTAATAAATATTAAACAGTTTATCATTTCGAATTATTCTGGTGTTTATGATGGATCAATAATGTCATTTCCATACATTTTATCTGCGGTATGTCTGCGGAAAAAAAAGCGTATAGCTATAGCTTTTGTCTAAGGTGGCAGGGCCAGATCCTCTTCCGTTGACCGGCAGGGTATATGAAAAATGAGAGGTAGACATAACTCCAGTGCTGTATTCAGCAATCCTAAAACTGTATTAATATTGGATCTAAACAACAACTAGATAAACCACAGAAAAAGGCCCCGAAATAATCTAGATCTACTCGGTACAAGTAATGCTGCTGCAATCGATGCTGCGACCATCTATGACCCGTGTCATTAGCGAACCGATAGATTTACAATATCCATAATGCTTTCAGAAACTTACTGCCTCAAGCCGGACTTGGTGGACCTGCAACTCTCTACGACAACACTGGACTCTGCACTCTGCTCCGAAGTAATAAGACGTAATAAATAATGTATTAAAGGCCAATTTAACATTGTGTGATCTTGCCACCCAAGGCGTCCAAGTTCACTATAAATGCGTACAATTTACAACCTTCTTAACTTGAAGTTGAAAAGTTGGTCTTGTTATGTTGAAGTTAATGGGCCCTGGAAAAAACGTTATATTGAGTGAAAATATATTTGTGTGAACTCTCGGCGCTGCGATGCAATAAAGATCCCGGTTCCTGTGTGCGCAGTATTGATGTTATATTAACTCGATTTGCAATAAAAACAACAATAAAGTGAACTATTCCATAGATAGTCACTAAATGTATTATGTCCAAATGTAATTTATTTTATCATTGCCGTGTTCCGGATGTGAAATATGTGAGAGTCTAATGGATAGATCTTGAGTTTTTAGTAAGTATTAAATTTTATAATGCACACTCTAATTTTCATGCAGTTTTTATGCACTGCGTAGCTTGTAGTCCTGATCATAATTATGCAAGTTTTATGCTCCACATAACTGAAAACATGAGAGCTTCATGCAATTTTTATCCACCATGCAATCCTCATCTATGCGATTTTTGTGCGCTACGTAGCTTGTAGCTCTCATGTCATACAGCAAAAACTTGATCTTTATCTCGTCAGGAATGTTCTTAGCCTTCATCTCACTTATCTGATGGTAAGTGGCCATAAATAATTCCGGGGCATCTTTACCTCGATTCCTCATCCCCAGATGATGTGGCTATCTTACGTCTAATTTTCAGAACGCAACCAAAACTAAAGACTCTATCTTCAGGTACACTACCTTTTTAAAAATATAAAAAGGCTTACGTCTAACCGCCACCTCGCCTGATTTTAAGTGATGATGCAGTCTACGGTGGAACGCGCTTGCCTTGTAGAAACTGATTCACTCTTGATTTGAAGACACCCAGGTTGTATTCATCGGGAAACACGCACTCAAGCAAGATATTCCATGGTGAGGCGGTTCGTATGAATGTTTTGTCAAATCGCTTAGTTCTTGGGTTTTTTTTATGTCTATCAAATAGCGATGGCGCCTTTTCGAGTTTCTACGAGTAGTTGTCTGATGGATAAGGGGGCTAGGTGGTATGGTGGTATTGAGTTGTGTAAATCAGTCGCAAACTCTCGGCAATGCACCCGGTAGAGGGCCGACGAGCTGGCAACTTTGCGGCGATGTAAACACCTTGTATATACGAAGAAAAATGCTATTTTTTTTTTTTTATGATAATAATATTAGAGCCACATACTAAAGTAAATAATGGACTCATAAGTCGTATCACCAAACAAAACAATCAGAAAAAGGTTTGCCTCAATGAGAATTGGAACTCTGACAACCTGATGTCAGAGTTTCTTGAACTTTTTATAAGGAATATTAATAAAAAAATTAAAAGGAAAATGTCACAAGTTGGTAACATTGAAAGAAATGTATTTATTACCAGAGGGAGACTTTGAACCTATTTCTGCCGACAAGCAGCAGTGCTTGCTTTGCTGAGTTCCGGTTTGAAGGGTATGTATGGCAGTTTAATTACTAGGTACCGTGACTTTACATCTGATGTCACAAGTTGGCAACGTACACTGTGGTTCTTGTGGGGTTTGCAGTTTTGCTGCGAATCTCACAGGAGCCACACGTATTATAGGTGACTGTTACCACTTACCATCAGGTGGGCAGTTTGCTTGTTTGCCAACTTAGTTGCATATAAAAAAAAGACTGAACCATTACCACAGGGAGACTGAACCATTACCAAAGGAATACTCGTACTCTGTACCAAAGTAGTCTACGTGGGTATACCGCTATCTCACCTCTTTCTACGGCGGCGGTGCTGTATTGCTGGGTTCTACTTTTAAGGGTAAAACAGCCAGTGAAATTACTAAGTACTGTGACTTGACATCTTATGTCACAAGTAAGCAACGTACATCGTTGTTCTTGTAGGGGTTGTCGTTTTACAAGTCCTACAGGCAGGAGCCACATGTACTATAGGCGACTGTAGCCACTTACCATCAGGTGGGCAGCCGCTTTGATTATATACTTGTCTATAATCAAAGGCAGCCTGCTTGTTTATTAACTTATATAAAAAGAATCTAAAATAAAACTGAAATCTAAGTTTATTAAAGTCATTTATTTTATCAACAATACTTATAATATAACAGAACACCAGAAAGAGTAATTACTTAAGAAATAAAGCACTTTTCATATGATTGTTCCACGCTTCGACTTCGCTTTAACTTTATTCTTGGGATGATTTGGGCAGTTACGATTTGTTGCAAGAAAGCGACTGTCGTTATGATGACTGCCATAAATACTGCCTTACGTTTTTGAGCACTTTTTCATGTGTTTGTCTTGTTTCGAAAATATTTTTTTGTTATATGGTGCTACATGATTTTTTCACCCAACTTCTACATTCTTCGAAAAGCTCTTCAAAGTATTGGTTTGTTGCAATATCTGCGAACTGGAATAAAGTGGTTTTCATATGTTTATTTCAAAATTCGGCAGTTTTATTAAATATAAATAAATGTTGACCGTCATTGTGACTTTTTGTCATTAATATCTTTATTTCTCTATCATAATTGAACTTTACATTATTTAATTCTAGATAAAAGTAATAATTGTGTGTTCAGTTTCTTAATAATGTCACTCTAAATAATCAATTTTTTTCTTCTTTGAATTTTATTTGGTTAAGAAAGAAAGTTCTTTTCATATGATTGTGCCATGCTTCGATAATGTTGTTATTAAAATCTATGACTTTGCATTGTCTTTGTGCACTTTGAATATTTTAAGTTCTCCTAGCAACAGCCATTTTTGAGATATTCTTCATTAAAGTATTTCAAGTACTTCTTCATATTATTGTTTGAATTCTATTGTTCTTCTTTAAATTGTATTTGGCTAAGAAGTAAAGTACTTTTCATATGATTATGCCATGCTTCGATATATTGTTATTTAGATCTATGACTTTGCATTGACTGTGCACTTTGAATTCTTTAAATTCTCCTAGCGTCAGTCATTCTTGAGTTCTTCTTCATTAAAGTATTTCAAATACTTCTTCGTATTATTGCTTGAATTGTATTGTTCTTCTTTAAATTGTATTTGGCTTAGAAACAAAGTACTTTTCATATGATTATGCCATGCTTCGATAATGTTGTTATTAAGATCTATAATTTTTGCATTGACTTCGCACTTTGAATATTTTAAGTTCTCTAAGCGGCAGTCATTCTTGAGTTATTCTTCATTAAAGTATTATTAATCACCTTTTTAATATTATTGTTCCAGTGTTCAAAAATGTTGCTTCTAATTTATTCTGCCCTGTACACTCTCTGTCAATTAAAGCACTGCCTTTGACTCTCCAAGAATTGTATTTGGTTTTAAAAAATTCTCGTTGTTGCTTCCTGTTATTTCTGGCTTCACTCGAAGACATAAATTGAACTAAGTTTGTACATTAATTAGCTTAGAAATAAAGTTCTTTTCATATGATTGTTCCATGATTCAAAGTTTTTACTTGTTGTTGCATCATATTATTTCTGGCTTCACTCCTGGTTCTTAATCGAGAATTGACCAATTTAGATTTCCTTAAAGCATTTTTAAGCTTAACTTGAGCACTTTTGCAAATATAATTATTCCATGGTTTCTATCCAGCATATCAAGATGATGATTACATTTCTGAAACCAAAGACAGTAATTTATATTATCTCTGCCTATGCTGGGACATATTGAAGTATGAACTTCGTTAATGAGGAATGATGATGATTTATTTTTTAACTGTGACTAAACAAACAGAGATAATAACAAAAAGAGCATAATAACAAAAAATTTATTATTCATATCAACTTAAAATACACTTGTCATATATAAAAAAGAATTGTTTTATACTCAATATTATCACCATGTGGATTGTGATTTTCCAAACTATATTTCTAGGGAATAATCTTTCAGATTTACTTTTGTAAATATATTTTATAGAGATTAATCTTTAAGATTTACTTCAAAAATGCATTAAGATGAAATAGTCAAACAATAAAAACAATGTACAAGCTCACTTACCCATTACAATGTCTTGACATAGCACTTTTAACTTAAAAACTGACACAACTGCACAGCACAAATTATTTATCTCGACTGAAATATGAACGGTGCTATTTTAGAACATAACAAATACAAACCAGTTAATGGCGGTTAGCGTGACGCGGCCTCTGATTGGCTAGCTTGTGCTGAACAGAGACGGATGCATCATGAACAGATACTTTGCATGTCTTCGCTCTCGCTCGCACCCGTGAGTGACTGTCATTTTAATCGCTATCTCTTTTGCGTCGCACTCACGTGGTATTTTTG
Organism: Schoenobius gigantellus; assembly: GCA_963935595.1. Classification (NCBI taxonomy): domain Eukaryota; kingdom Metazoa; phylum Arthropoda; class Insecta; order Lepidoptera; family Crambidae; genus Schoenobius; species Schoenobius gigantellus. Next base: position 2,184,381 of record OZ012555.1, on the reverse strand, counting down.
AGCTGCATCTTATTTTTTATACTTTCTAAATAAACTGTGTTTATTTTGAATGAATAAATTTAGCTGCTTCGATATCGTTATCGACTGTCATTTTAATTGCTCTTTAGTGTGGTGTTTTTTGAGCTGAATGTTATTTTTTATACTTCAGCTACTCGTTATCGTGAGTAACATATGTCAATTTATTAGCTGTCTCTTTTGCGCTGCACTCAAGTGGTATTTTTTGAGTTGCGTGGTATTTTTTGAGCTGCGTGCTATTTTTAGGGTTTTAGGGTATTATTTTTTAGGGTTTGAAAAAAATAACCCTTATAGGATCAGTTTGTTGTCCGTTCGTCCGTCTGTCTGTCAAGACCTTTTTCTCGGAAATGTGTAGAGATTTCAAACTGAAATTTATATCAAATATACTCGGCATCAATCAACAATAATCATACTTGTAATTCAACGCGATCAAAAGATGATGTCGCATATTTTCGAAGATTTAGCGATTCCACAAGAGAATTAAAACCCATAGGGTACTTCGCGTTGACCTAGAATCATGAAAGTTGACCTAGAACATTGCCCATTTTCCAAAGCTTAACATATCACTGTAAATATTTGTGTGCCCTATTATTGAATTTAATTGTATATAGTAGCCAAAATTATCCTATAGTATAATCAGTGATTAGTTTTAGATATCGTACGCTGTTATTTTTTTTATTTTGCGATTTCAACAATATTCGTAGGTTAAATATTTTATAACCTCCATGTTTTGAGAATGTAAAAAACAATATCTTCATCACTAAAACTACCTATACAAAATCATATTTAGTTAAGTAATCAAACGCTGTAACATATCATTATTTAAATAGTCTAATTCTCTCACACAAATGGCACATAAATAACTAAGGGACTAAAAATCTGTACTCATAATTTACATTTTAAAAATTATATGGAACGAAAATACATACGGAAGTAAACCACAAACTCAGCACAAATGCAGACTTTTAATTTATTTCCTTATTTCGGGAAAGCACAGGGTGCTATGTTCAAACAGCCAACTGTCTAGACATAGTTATTATATGCAATTACAGGGATATGTTAAATAGATCAGAGTCATCTAATTGAAAGTATTTTGCCACGCTCAGGCTCAGATGAAAGAAGAACAGTTGATGTTGGTATATACTAAGAGTGCACTTAAGTGTAAGTGGCGGATTTTGACCGCACGTCAGAGTATGTAGATAATCAATACTTTTACTAACTCAGGGCAAAGAGAAGATTGCTATTTACATGCAAAGAGCAGCCTGATCGAGTCGATCCTCCCTCCTCCCCTTCCATGCAATTCTGATCAAATCATTGCAACCTGCAAAATGCATTCCAAAACGACATCTTCAAGTCGACGACCGAAGTTGCATGATACAGAATAACTATAATAGTACTGTAGGGATACGATATCTATGTGCAAATCGCCCTTAACTGAGCCACGTATGCCACGCATTATGATATTAAGATTCTTGAATTTGTATAAAAATAAAACATTTATACTGCAAATACAAGATATCGTAGTTTATTTATTAATATCGAGTTTATTTCCAAAGCCAGAAACCAGAACGGTGCTGTGCTGTGCTATGAATGACACGTTACCACAATATGTCGCGTTGACGATACAAACTTCGATAATGTGTTTCTAACCATACTAAAATTTAATTTAATCTACCTACTTCAATTAAATGACATTTTATTAAATTTAAATTAAATCGTTTTGTTACTAACTGTTACTTGTCACTTTTAATTTAATGTCATTTTACTATTTTGTTACTAACTGTTGTGTGCACACGACCGACTTTATAGGCACGATAATTGGCCCGATTTTTCCGACCGACTAGACCAGCCATACTCAAACTGCGGCCCACGGGCCCACCCATTGTAGCTTCAAATTCTATTAACGAATGTGTTAATGAAAAATTATACAAACTTAGAAATTATTTTTAAAGAGAAAAGAAGAAGTACGCCGAATATTGGATAATAGTGCCTGATCAATATAAGACTACAAATTCTGCTTACGTTTTTTGCATCGACATTTCTTTGTAAGTCATCTTATTCAAAAATGAAATATGCAAAGAACGTAGGTATACGGAAACCGGTTTACAAATTCTCATCTCGATAACGTATTAAGAGTAGCGTGCAGCAATTACAAGCTAGATCTAGATGAAATTGTTAAAAAATGTTCCCAATATCATCATTCTCACTAAGATTTAAATAAACAATTAAACGCAATAGGTTTTTTTCATGAACGCCTAAAAAACAGGTTGTGATTTATTAGGTAGCGGCCCGCGCGACACAGCTAAAATCTGAAAGTGGCCCAAGAAAAAAAAAGTTTGAGTATGGCTGGACTAGACGCATGCGTCTATCACTTTGTCGGTGGCCGACTTTTTGTACTTCGTGTGCGTTGCAACGTAAAACTCCATAGGCGCGCTCCAGATAAGCACGGATTTGCAGCATTTTCAACAATTTTAGCATAATCGCGTTTCATTGGCTTTAGTGTTAACTTTTCATGCTGGTTTCGTATGTTCCATTTAAACATAACTACCACGAAAGTAAGCATCGAATATTACCACGAAAGTAAGCATCGAATACCTCATATACCACTTTTTGACAGCTTTGAAATTTGACATTTGAAAAGTTTTTTCTCGAATCAAATAGGTTTTCAGAGGATTTATGAGATAAATAAGAATTTTTGAGTTTAAGCCGAATCTGATTTGTACTGTCTGATATTTTAAGTTACTGGACTAAATAGTTGAGGTGTCAAAATTCAGCATGAAAAATCAGTTCCTAACGTTTCATTTGTAACGATTAGCGCAAAAAAAAATTCTTATAACATCAGATGTTAACAAACACCAACAAAGTGGTGATGCTTCTTAAAGCTCGAAGCTCAATTAGTTTCATTTTCCACTGTCAAAAAATATGTCACCGATAGTCGGTCATGTGCGTCCGCACTAAATCGCTACTTAGATAATGTTAAGCGTTCCCTGGGGAACTCTTAAAATTCGTCATAAAAAGCTATCTTCGTCCGTCCTCAGGATTTAAGCTATCACTGTAGTAAGTTTCATTAAAATTAAATAGACAGATAGTTACATACTTTAACATTTATTACTACGAATGTCATTATGATAACGAAATAATATAATACCTATTTAAAATATATGTATGCAAATTAGAACAGCTAACTTTCCAACAGAATATCGTTCACTTACACCGATCGTTGGAGTTACAGTGTATTAGTACAGCTCCAGTAGCCAATGGGAGTAATGAGCCTTAAATTACAGGGTTTACGGGACGCGCCGACTTTTACAGGCCCCGACTGGGCATCGCGAGATGAACACGTGTTTTTAGTGTTATACCTTACCTATTAAAACTGTGATGCACCGGTAAACCGGCTTCCTGGGGAATCTTTAAATTATTATTTTGTGCAGTAAACAGTTAAGCTTCCCTGTTGTAAATGAATATAAACAAGTTCGATTGTACCTAATTGGTTAAGTTTTTGTTTTTAAACTAGCAATACTTAGGTGGCATATTTTCACAATTATCAGGAACATGATTTATTTGAACTGAAAAAAATTGGTGCTTAATCGATAGTTCCCTACTTCTAAAGTTTCTTTCGTTTCCTCCCCTTCCCTCTCTTCAGGGCACAAAGCTGAAGCTGCAGAGCAGTGTCAGCATGCTCGGTGTGGACGTGTGCTGCGACCTAAAACACAGCTTCAGAAACTCGGTGACTTTAACAAGGTGCGGCGATTCTTCACTACTGAATTACTGTGTTTGCTATACAAAACGCAAGTACGGTCATGTGCAGAATAATGCTGGCACCACTGGGATGGCTTCGCCAAGTACTTAATCGATGCTTTGGATAGGTTGCAGCGGCGCGCAACACGCATCATTGGCGATGTAGAGGTGACTAGTAATCTCGAACCTCTGCAAATGCGTCGCTATACTTGCGCGTTCTATCATCTTTACCACGGGCCTAGTGATCTGAAGAGCTTTTTTTCTTACTCGACCCTCTCGTTTCCTTTTAAGGTCTACACGTGCTGACCTGCGCTGTCACCATCTAACTGTGACTACCATTCCAACTAAAAAACTTGGTAACTCATTTCTTTGTCACACAATCAAAAAATCCTCCTTAAAATCCCGTGTCCTATATATCTTTCCCCTGCACTAGCTATCTTCGCATTTGAATATCGTGGTAGCTAGACAGTTGAAATTTACACAGATGATGTATTTCTATTTCTGTTGCCGCTATAACAACAAATACTAAAAATAGAGTAAAATAAATATTTAAGGGGGGCTCCCATACAACAAACGCGATTTTTGCCGTTTTTTTCTCCATATTAATAACGGCAACATGTAGACACTTGAAATATTTAGAGAATATTTTGATTTATATTCATTTTAAAAGTTAATACCTACTTAATTCAAATAAAAATAATAGTATCTAATGTTGTATAGGTAATGGTACGGAACCCTTTGTGCGCGAGTCCGCCTCTCAGCCGACCGCGACTTTTACTACTTAAAAAAAACAGCTGATCCATACAAATGTTCAACATCCACAGAGTCTTAATAATAGGCTAGATGACAAAAAAAATCCGTTAATATAAGCTCATTCATATAATAAACAGAAAGAAAAAAATCGGTTTTCGAATAACTATAAAAACAACCAAGATATAAGGTATTAAAGATTTTTCTCCATCTCTTTCTAGCAAAACGGCAATTTACAAGGAGTTTCTATGGCCGTACTCAACAATGACGTCACTGTTGATGTGGGATCTCTCTGTCTAATCGCCAACTTGAAATGCTTGTATCTAATGTATTTCTAAACCGATTTTATTTCTAATTTCACAGGACTGCATCTTTTTCCGCGGTATTTTAATATTTAATGACGAGACGTAAAAATTAGAATTCAGTCATCATCCCAATTGAGCAGCTGATTTTTTTTGCGATTTCAAGATTGGACCCGTAGTAAAAGCTGTTCAGTTACCAAATCAACGCATTATGCAACTTTTATCAAAGCAACAAAGTAATGTCGCTCATATTGTTCAACGTACTTAGCCTATGTAAACTGGTCGTAAAAGGCTGGAGCCTATCAAGGCTTCGCAGGTGGTACAGCATGATTTATGATCTCATCCATCGTTACTGCTTTAATAAGCTCAAAGTATTGTAACTTTGTAGGCGTTCCCGAATAAGACCACCATTTTATAGTCTATCAATATTCTTAGGGTCTTTTACGCCTATGCAATCGTATGGATTAAAAATCGCTTTGCCCCATTGAAAGGTAAATAATCGTTAAGTCTTTACATTTTTAGGGTTCCGTACCTCGAAAGGAAAAAACGGGACCCTTATAGGATCACGACCCTTTTTCTCAGGAACGCGTGGAGGTATCAAGCTAAAATTTATATCAAATACTCATGTCTACTGTCCCTTGGAGCTGTGAAAAAATCAAACTTCTAAGCCAACGCAATCAAAAGATACAGCCGTTTATGCCGCAAATTTCCGCAATTTTTTTGTTACATCGTACAATAAAAATATATGGGTGAACTTTTACTTATATACCTACAGGTTTATACGGAATCCTCGGTGCGCGAGTCCGACTCGCACTTGGCCGGGTTTTTTTAACATACGACGGGAAAGCACTTAGTCTTCATCTCGCCTGATGGTAAGTGACGATAAGGTCGAAGGTGGAAGCGTTTCACCAAGCCACCTCAACAACTAAGGGTCTGGCTATCTTACCCCTAATTTTCGGAACACAACAGTGCTATTACCATTTATACTATGGCAACAAAATTAGCAAAGACGGTGATAGCGCGCCAAGCGGGCTCAGAAGCCCTACCACCAACCAAACCAAGCAGAAAAACTCCTGCCCCTCAAACCTCCCGATCAACAGTTCAACACTCGTTAGTCTCAAATACTAGGCCACGGAGACGATTTAATTCTGTGCTCGTCCGCTCTGGGGCTCTATTTTTGAATAATTCGTCCGGCATCGAGCGCTTTTCAAGCGTCATCTGTGCTCGATTCTTACTGATTTTCGTTTCTCTTGCGATGAAAATCAATAGAAAATTACGACGAAGATCAATATTGTTTTGATTTTCATCGAAAACAAAACGAAAATAAGTAGAAATCGAATAGCTCTTTCTGTCAGTCAGTGCGACACGCCGAAATAGAGTGGTCGGGTCACTTTTACTTGAGCTAAACCTCAACGTGAGTAACTTGACATCGTATGACACGAGATGGCAATGTATTTTCACACATTCACCTCACCTCATATATGTCCCTAGCGAGGGACTCTAACCTACCCTAAGTTAGGGTGTTCAGGTTATCTAATCTGTGGTTCAGGTCTTAGTCAACCACGCTTGCCCAGTGCGGATTGGCAATGTGCATAGTGGTAATTGTGGGAGTTGTAGAATTTGCAAATATTATAGGAACTACGTGTACAATAGGAGACTGTAACCACTTAACATCAGGCGGGGCACCTGCTTGCTTGCCGACTTTGTTGTATGATAGAGAAAATGATTATGTTGTCGCCTGTTATGTGTGACTGAAAATTAAAAATTTAAAGCATATCAAATATATAAATATCTTTCAACAAACTACCGCTATGTTCCTTAAATTATAACAAATATCACTGATAAGTGAAAATAATTAAATATGATATTCTTATCATCCAATATCATTTTTTTTCTGCTGCTCTATCGCCTTCTCTGATGGTAATTTATGAAAGTCTAAGTGAGAGCAGTACTACTTATGTCTCTTAATTTGATACGCACATAAGAAAAATCTACAAAGGAATCTAGTAGAAAGGCTGCTTTAAGAACATGAAACCTAAATTAATGTTATATGGGGCTATCGGCCATCGGGGCGCGCGGCTAATGTCACCTCCACTCGTAAAACTAATTAGAACCGACATGTCATAGCGTCATCCGTTTTATGAGAAATGTAAAGCTTGGTGCATATAGATGAGTAAGACTTGGCCCATAGCAGACTATCCCGGAGTGGTCCCGAGCCTTTGTTACTACTCAATCCACCCCACACACCTAGGTGGTTGGTTAGGAATTTGATTCCCAATTTGATCCCGGCGGCCAATCTCATCTCAACAGGAATTCCAGGCGTACGGTTAAATATCATCCGTGTTTGGTGGTGATGCCGACTGCACGAACAAAGCGATTTGCTTCTTCTTTCGTTGTGCGCACTGCGAACGAATGGAATAAATTGCCGGCGTCTGTATTTCCACACAATAATAATCTGGGATCCTTCAAATTTAGAGTGAACAGGCACTATATAGGAGGGTGTGCTACATTATAGACCACATCGGCGCTTATCATCAGGCGAGATAGTGGTCAAACGCTCTCTTAGCATTAAAGAAACTAACTATCTATCGCACGAGATATTATAGCGCACAAGTAACTGCGTAAACAGAAGTGCGCTCTCTACATTCTCAGCAACATCGCAGTAGTGACACTGCGACGTTTCCTCTCGACCAACGACCTTGTGCGGATAGTAACAGAAGGATCCCGTCTTTAATACCTGCACCATGCGGTACGAGAAGTTGTCATGCCGGCACCTAACCCGCTCCTCCGATACCTGACCGTGGCCGGTAGAAATATACACGTACCAAAGAGCCCGTGCCAGAAACTTTATTTTTCATACTTTGCATTCCTTGTACACCTAGCTTTATATCACCTCACCATCACAATGAACCAAAAATAAAAAAATGTGTTCGTTTGTTTTGTAATAGAGCTATAAAACATAATCTTTGGTCTGACCACAGTTTTATTGGCGCAATCCATATTTATTAAAGTTTATGCCCTAATTAACGATATTATGGTAATCTAATATAAAATATGCGCACAGCTGAAAGATGATTCTGAGATATTAATCTCGGGTTGATATAATTTTGATTGACTTTGGTTTAATTGGTGTATTTTAGTTGACTTTTATTGACGGGTTAGACCACTCGTCGCTAAGCGAGTATTAGCGTCATGTGAAGTCGCACACGCCACATGCGATTTCAAACGAGCATTTCCAAAAATTTACTCCTGAGCTCCTTGTATGCTTCGAAAGTGTCATGTACTTGATCTAGCCCTGGTCATGTAAGTTAACCGCCGTCCCATTATACTGTGTATAGGAATAAAACATCAGAGATACTGTGTATAGGATTAAAACATCTACTTGTATTTGCAGACATCCTGATTATATTCAGGATGTATACACATACAAGGTTAATGTTTCCTTTAAATTAGAATGTGTTGCTTTGTTTTGACGTCAATAAGTGCCTGTAAAGGTCTATGTTGAATAAAGATTTTTGAATTTAATTTAAGACAGTACACATACTCACCAGACATTTTTATTTTTTATTTATTTATTTATTTGGCTTACCAACGATTAAGTACACTATTACAATCACAATTATGAAGACAATAAAATAGTAACATGAGTGTAACAATCACTTAAAGGTAGGCACCACATGCACTCCTTAATTAACCGACTCAAAATGATATAAATTCTATGAACATGGAAACAGATAAAAAATGATTGGAATAAAAACAACATTCAGAATAACAGTAAAAAATAGCACACCAGCACTAAAGGATCACGTTGGAATTCAATCCAAGGTTTTGGACAATAAAGTAGCCAGCTTATGTGTTGAGTGGAAGTGCAAATCGACCCTGTCGCTAACACCGTTTATGAGTTTGAACATTCTAATAATCGGGGAATTTGAACCCAAAACTGTTCTTCTCAGTGGTGGGCACAGTGGTGTAATTGGCTTGCGAGGGACTCTTGACGGAACGCGCAAATTAATTAGCTGCAATAATTCTGGACAGTCAATTTTGTTAGTTAATATTTTACTTAAAAATTTTGCATCGTTTAGTTTTCTACGTTTTGACAGAGAATTCATGTTTAAATATTCTAGCCTTGCTTTATATGATTTAATAATTTTACATTTTCCCAATGAAAACATAATGTGCCATAAGAATCTTTTTTGTATGCGTTCCAATCTTAACGAATGCGTTGAGTAATGCGGACGCCATACAACACTGCAATATTCAAGGGTATTTCGCACTAAGTTATTATATAACAATATAGACATAATTGTATTGCAGAGTCCGAACAAGTTTTTTTACATAGTGCAGCAAAGCCCTAATCTCACCTGATGGTAAGTGATGATAAGGACGACGGTGGAAGCGAGCTTCACCTGAACTCGTAAACAACTCAGGAACTGGCTATCTTACCTCTATCGGAACACAACAATGCTATTAACATTGTTATTATGGCGACAAACTTAAATAAAATAGTGGTAGCTAACCAGGCGGTCTCAAAAGCCCTACCACCAACTAAAACCTCTGCCTTCACGGGGAATCGAACCCCGGAACTCCAGATCAACATCCGGTGGTCACAACCACTAGACCAAGGAGGTGGTCATGTGTTAATGTGTTAACACGCCTGTCACCACATGAAAGCTATACAGAAATTGATTTAATTTGTAATAAAGCCTGCATCTGTTATTGAAATCGGTAATATTCCTGTTACTAACGTATATGTTCGTCATTTTCCAAGACGTAGGTATTTCCTGTACTGAGACGAGACGCCTATGCGGATTATTGCTATAATATTGTAATAATTGATTAAAAGTCCGCAGATAATGAGCGCGGTCTCCGACCACCCAATTTGTCAAACTGTGAAACTATTAACCCCCGACAGGCGGCCGCGTAATGGCCGCGCTACTCACCCCTGATTCAACCGTAGGGATGCGCTAACACATCACTTACTAACTTAATCCACAAATGGTTAGTCTACTCATGGTTGGGCATGGGCCTCTCCTGCCAGACGGGTTGGTGCAGCAAGCTCGAAATAAAACGCTGCACCAACCAAAACGTGGATCTCTTCACTGACTCTTCAACAAACTCACTATATAAAGACATTACGAAACCACGAGACTTGTGTCATACATAACAGACTGTACTCAAATCCCGCACGAGACGATGTTTTTTCTTTATTCATTTTTCAATTTATTTTGCATTTTTAAGGAAAATGCAAAGTTCTATATAAAATTTGTAAGTCTGCTTTATTCTTAACCAATTTTCAGGAAATCTGTAAAGATTTCAAAATTGGATGTTGATACGTAGTTACAAAATGGTGTGACAGAGATCCCCCGTTATTAACAGTGATAAAGATTACTTTGACTTTACAAAGTTCAAAAGAGATGAATACAGATAAAGAATTCGTCAAGGCTGGTAAGAGCTCGGTGCGGTGGCCAAAGTGGCCAAAACATTAACACGGTATGATGGAGACGCGAGCTCAATTTTGATTTCACACATTGGGGGCAACTCAATTTGAACTTGGCAGGTTAATTGAATTATATAAATAATAAATTTAATTATACAATTAATCGAGTGTTCGTGCAGTTCGTTCGCACGAAAACCTGCCAAGTTCTTTAGAAGTATTATAATTTTAGATATTTTTAACCAAGTACTTACGTATTTTCACAACTATACCATATTTTAAAATGGGTGTATGGTAAAGTGAATTTCGGCCAGGTGGACCGTTGACGTGAATAAGGTGGTAGTGGCTGGATGCGGAAGGCGGAAGACTGGGTGTGGTGGCGAGTCTTAGGAATGGCAAATGTTTACCAGTGGATCAGACTGTTGATGAAGATGATTATGATAGATTTTAAAGTGCATCTAAACTTGGCATTGGATTGGATTTCAACCCTTTTTAGGCGAACAATTAGCCGATGGGAACTTGGCCCCCTTTTTAACAGGTATGTTTTTGGTGGGTTTATTAAATACAGTAATTTATACCTGGGACGTAACAATTGGTTTATTTTTGACTTTAAAAAGTTAATATAATGAAGTTTTATGATTAAATTAGATAATTGTATCAATTCAGACACACAACTTAATTTAACTAAACTAATTTGACATTTTTCCACAGAAATTTCGCACAATGCGGGTCCAGTTTGACGCAAATATGGCGAAATAAGCGTACGAAAAATCACAATATTAACATCGATCAATCGGCATTGGTTAGAGAGTAAGCCTACTGATCACCTCCAACGTGAAGTCATTTGACTGCGATCTTCAGTAAGGATATAACCCAGTCTGACTTCTCATTAAAACTATTAACGCTATACTTACCCCACCTCCCTTGGAGCAAGACTTTAAAGAGATGGGTGATCTTATTTAAAACCACTATACATACTTATACAGAATGTAACGAACCCCAAAGTGGAGATGCAGTAGGAAAAATATTGCAACTAATCAAGTAACTTTTTCCCATACGAACTAAATAAATTATTTATTGATCCTAAGTGTCGACAGCCCTACATCAGCGTAACTTGCTTCTTCGTTCAGTGTTTACATTTCTTTTGTGTTAATTCCATAGTCAACTGGACTATGGTTGTCACTTGAAACACACACTTTTCTTTCATAAAAATCGATCAACTTGGAAAGTATGAGGTTTCCAGATCTAATACAAACACCTAGGGTTAATCTAATATAATATGTAAAGTACTCTTAACTATATGCCCCCTAAATATAATTCCCGCTTCCAGTTACACCAGGTATTAGGCTTGCCAATCCTACTAATTTTATAGTATCCTGCTATATTATATTTAAAAATACTATATTACTAGGTGAAATACTATATTTAAAAAATATACAGTTGACGAAACTAATTATCTATTTCAAATTGTGTCGGAAGAGAATGGAATCAGAATTGCATAATTTTTTAAAGATAATTAATATTTTATTTTGTTATTTCATTTCTTCTTTCAATACCACTAACTTCTGCATTTACGGAGCGCATCCCTTCCGTAATGAAAATAATTGGAGAGATGAGCGTAATCGAGCGAATTTAAATTAAATATAAGCGGACTTGGTGTTGTTTTTCATTTTCGATATAATATTTGAATTTTATAAATATATGAAACTTTTCTTAAGAATAAAATTTTAATTATTAAAGCGCCGAACAGAAAAAATCCTTGTGTGATTTTATGAAACTACGATGCAAGTGAACCCTTTTTCGGATCGTAGGCATTTAACTTAATTTTTTCGGAAAATTATTCGGTTTAAGGGTATTAAAATCGTGTTTTTTCTTCTTAATCTTTCTTGTCTGAAAACAATATTACAAATAAAATAAACAAAAAAGCAATCATTACAATAAAATAATAAAAAAGAATAAAACTATAAAAAAGGGGTTCTACAAGAGGATCGAACCACTGCCACACTGATTTAAAGTCAAAGATCTAAGTAACGCATTAGACCAATCCTGACTTATATGAAGAAGTAAAATAAAATATTTTAACCGCCTCCGTAGTCTAGTGGTTGCGACCACCGTCCTTTGATCAGGAGGTCCGGGGTTCGATTTCCAGTGGGGGCAAAAGTTTTAGCTAGACTGGCTGCTACCACGGTGTTACCTAAGTTTATCGCCATAATAACAGTGTTATAATAAATTGTTGTGTTCCGGCAGTAAGAGGTAACATAGCCAGTTCCTCAGTTGCTGAGGAGTCCAGGTGAAGCTCGCTTCCATCTTCGGCCTTATCGTCACTTACCATCAGGTGAGACGGAGGCCAGCTTGCCTGTTTTTATGTATAAAATTCTACTCCACCTGTAAGTAATACAAAATTCAATTGAGGTGTTGAGCATTAATCACTAAGCAACGTAGGCTATCTGACCACCTCCGCCGCATTCCACCACAACCATGCTTTTATAGTTAAAGCGAAATCAGCCCGTGAAATTATGTCCGTCTCTAAAACAAAACTAATAAAATTTCATGCTCACAATTCTAAATAAATGTGATTTGTAAACAACAGCGTATCATCGCAATCCTTGCCGGCATTAACAATTTGCGATTCCCGGCATAGAGATATTTATGCACCTATTCAAACCAAATCTGGTATAAATTCAGCGTTTCCCATCACTACACCCCGCGAAGACACTGAGCAATAACATCCTGAAGCAACCACGTATATTTAACACTACAACTGCACTGATCATCGAAACAATCAAATGTAGCCCTTCTGACAATGATGTTAAGAAACATAGTCATTGTAAACTTATCGTAGATTCAGAACGCATGCTTCTTACTGACAAATCAAGCGATAATGAATGTTATGATTTTAAAAACAAGGTTGAATGAAGCCGCAAGTAAAAGTTGGAGGCAATCCACGGACAGTGCGGCCCGCTGCGAGTTCGCACCATTTGATTTATACGTACGAACTCGACTCAGTATTAATTCACTCGCAATTTGTCATTGGATGTGAGAAAGTGGTTTATTGTTCCTCTTTAACAGAAAATAATAGTAGTTAAGTTGCCATTTTATATGTTGCACCACCCAGGACGTTATTTATGCCGTTGTGCGATGGCGAGCAAAAATAAGGAGCTGTGATCATTGAGGTATTATGACGTCATACATCTCAATGGTTCAAATCGACACTCGAAAACCATTCCTTGATATCAATGAAAGTTGTTTTCAACTGAAAATCATATAACCAACAGAACTAGATGCTGAAAATTTTACAGTACCCATATAGACGACGTAAAAGTCATAAATGAAATTATGTTAGCAAAACCCCAATATATTTCAGTCGTCGAAATTTAATTAATAATGCAATTTAATTTCCTGTACTTAAATAAGAAATTTTTGATCAGTATATGCTCCTAATCTTAAAGAGATTTTTTCTTAAATGAAATAAGTGTTCACGTGGCGGAGATGAGAATGTTGAGATGGATGTGTGATATGACTAAAGAGAATTGAATCAGAAATGAATATAAAGAAGGAAGTTTGAAAGTAGCACCAGGGACAGAGAAGATAAGAAGCAACAGGTTAGCGTGGTGTGACCATGTGATGAGGGATGTGAGTCATATTGCCAGAAGGTTTCTGGTCTGGACAAGAATGTGAACGGACTTAAGGGTAGAAAAAGACCTAAAAATGTATGGATGAGTTGCATGAAGAAGGATATGCATACGAATATTGTCAGTGCTGAGATGTCGTATGATAGAGATGAATGGAAATTGAAGGCATATTGCGCCGACCCCACATAATAGTAGAAAAAGTGCAGGGTAATGATGGCTAAGATAAGATAATTTACTCCCAGAGGGAGACTCTGTACCAGGGTCGTCTGCTTGGGTACCTCCGTCTTACCTATTTCTGCCGCAAAGCAGCAGTGCTTGCATATCTGTGTTCCGGTTTGAAGGTTAAGAGTGAAACTGGCAGTGAAATTACTAGGTACCGTGATTTTACATCTGATGTCACAAGTTGACAACGTACACTGTGGTTCTTGTGGGGGTTGCAGTTTTGCTGCGAATCTCACAAGAGCCACGTGTATTATAGGTGACTGTTACCACTTACTACAGGTCGGCAATTTGCTTGTTTGCCAACTTAGTAGCAATTAAAAAAAATATTTTATTTCAAAGCAGCATTTTCTACAGTCAAGTCTGGATAGGATAGTAAACATTTAAATGACAGTCACAACACAACAGCAACATACACAAATTAAGTAACTACAAGAAATTATAAAAATACAATTGGCATAATTACGCTGAGCGTACCCATATCGAAGGGGTTGCCATTTCAGCATTTACTGGACGTGGGAAAGCCATCACTGGTTTTCATAAAAATCTATCGGCAATAAACACTTAATTTCGCTCCTCAGTGTAGGTACATATAGATTTGCACTAACAACTGCGATAAATTAATACTATTAACAAGCGCAATTTTTATACAAGTAAACGCCTTGACAATACTTATTAAAAGCCCACCTTCGGAGTGGGAGGTTGCAGAAGCCACAGGTAGGAGCCAAGAGTATTTGTAGGTTATATATTTTTAAAGAAAATTCTGGTAATGGGGATTTTATAACACAACCTGCATTTGGATGGTATTGGCGTGGTGGAAGACAAATCTTGCCAGCCTTAATACCCAAATGTTTCGTGGTTGGAATAACTCATTTGTTTGTCAGGTAAATACAAATTAACTGCTCAACAAAATACTTAAAGATTGATTGATCATGTGGTTCTCATTATGTAAATCGATTTTAATCAATAATGTTAATAAGTCCGATATCGACATTTCGACATTAACTCTATATTCGAATCTAATTTGTTAGATATACATCATGTTGCCAGTGACTTTGTGTTATTATCGCTCATCTTCTATGTTCTATACTTCAATGCCAATCATATTGAAAAAGTCCAATAATCAAGTACGTATACAAAAAAATCCATGGAAAAAAATATATAAACGTATATTTTAACACCCGACAAGGTTCTCATTTACCTTCGGAATCAATTTCATTTAATCACAGCTTGACTCTTAAAAACTAAGATAACAATATAATAAGGTTAAAATTAAGAAGCTTGTATACAACACAAACTTCATGGTTCTAATATTTCCTCTTCCATCATTTCCCACTCGCTTTCAATATCAAGTTAATACTCAAACTCTTGAACGGCCTTGATCACCCATAGCTCCGAGCTGAATACAGAATTAAATAAAACAATCCAAGTGTCAATAGCGCCAGTGTTTTCCTATTTGACTCTGAAGTGATCATTAAAAATTCACAGTCTGAAGTACACTAGAGCGATGGGAAAGTTCGATCATCGCGGACTTAGTCTTGTTGTCCATTAAGTCTGCTATGGTGCAGCTATTTTATTTTCTTCTTTCTTCTTCTTATATTTGCATACATGTTTGTGTATAGTTTCGATTAGACTGGAACTTTATATTTCACACATTATTATTTTCTTGTAAGTTAGAACTTTGTTTTTGTTGTCACTATTTGGTTGTTGATTCCAGACAGAGATACAATAACAATTCTCAAAGCAAGTCGGCTTAAAAAGTACTTTCATTCGATTGAACGTCCATTATGTTTTCAGACAGATCTACTTTCTTTTACTCAGAGGGGGAGTCTAAAATATCGAAAGAAAATATCCAACATTGCTGAATCATCAAAGAATTGATTGTTCGCTTTTCTTTCATTCAGTATTTAATATTTTGACTAGTGCGTACAGCTAATTTAGAGGTGCAATTGTTTTCGAAAACTGCGACAGTCTGGTTTGTCTCTGTTGTAGGTATTGCTATTCATCAAGTCTTGATACTTTGCGTATTTTCATAGTGTGATGTCGTATGGCATTTTGCTGTGGGGAAATGCTGCCGACATTCAGACTGTTTTTGTGCTGCAGAAAAGGGCTATTCCTGCTATTTATAATCTTAAAATAAGATACTCTTTGAGAGAAAATTTTTAAGACATCGATATAATGACAGTAGCGTCACAATATATTTACGTGAATGTAATAGGTATATGTATGTCCATAAAACATTCATTTATTTGTAAAAACAGTGATATTAATTCAGTGAATACTAGGCAAAAGAATATGTTTTAATTTTTTTAAATATATTTATTAATAGCTTTACAATTATCTTAGTTTTATACATGTCCCGCAAAACTGCTTGCGCAGTTTGACTGCAGGTAATAGTCTCATCTAAACAATATAAGTAGTACATAAACAAAATTTTACTATATTAGAGTGTCTCCAACAAATATTTTTTTAATAAACTTTTCAATCGGCATAATCGTGGCTCCAGTCTGATGTTTTCGGGTATATTATTTAGCAGATATGGCACACGTTTTTTTAATGTTCTATTACCAAAATAATTACTTACACTAGGGACTTCATATTTTCTCGTTTACACCGATCTGGTGCCACACTTATGCTGAATTAATTTTAAATTAAGCTCTTGATTGCTATGGTTGTTAACTGCCAAAATGTTAGCGTTATCAAATACTATGCTTAAAAAAATTCAAATTCTTAAAAGGCCTTTGTGTACGTTTCTACAATAAAATCCCAATTGAATAAGGATGCTTATGAAAAATCATATTATAAAATGTCTGATTAACGACAGATAAAACTGCTTGGGATTGACAAAAATATATCAATTGACGTTCAAAGGGTATTAACACTTTGTGATGATGGGATAAATGTCATTCATTTGACTCACTCCGACAGGCATTTCTATGTTATTTTTTCAAATAATAATGTTTGTGAAATATAATATTTGTAATGTTGGCAATTTAAAAGAGGAGACAAAAAAATCCGAGTTTCTTGCCTGTTCTTCTCGAGAAGGCTCTCCCAATTTCCGAATATGTGTAGAGTCAACCTTTTTTTTAATTATACTTGTATTTGCATGGTTGTGGTGTGTGTACTTACATACAAGGATTAAATAATTCGTTAATTACATTCTTGTTTGAAGATTTTTATTTTTTGTTTGACGTCAATAAGTGCCTGTAAAGGTATATATTGAATAAATATTTTTGAGTTGGAGTTTGAATCACTTTCAATTTGCTTTCTTTATTGCATTGATTACTTTATTGCAAATCAATTTGCAATAAAGTAATCAATGTGGCAAAGTGACTGTGTAAAAGTAGCGAAATATATCCTCGCCTCGCTCCAACTGGATGCGGTCGTAAGCTGATTCAACACATCACAGTTTCATACGGTCGAGTGGGGGTGGGGCGACGAAATCGAGTTCTAGTAATAAGTGCGATTCCCAGACCGAATGACTGGACATAATGTAAAAACATGGTCAGAATTCACCTTGAGATCAAATACAACTATCATTCTATAGTTTAGATCACGGCCCTGATATGGTTTTTAAGCGTATACGTAAAATTATAAGTTCTTAGTTTTTTCAAAGAAATAGCAAAATGCCTCCATTCCACCTGGTGGTTAGTGGAAGCATCGCCGGATTTAGGGGAGGGCAACCGGGACTACAGCCCCGGGGCCTCCACAAAAGAGGGGCCCCCACAATAGAGACTTCGGAAAAAATAATTTCAGACTAGTAAACCTTTACCTACAGTTCTTTGTACAAACATGATTACATTAAAAACAATTGTTCATTTTATTTGGAAAATAATTTGGGGCCAAGGGGCCTCCACTCCTTTGTTGCCCCGAGGCCTCCAGACCTTTAAATCCGGCCCTGAGTGGAAGTAGAGTCCAAATGCGAAAATGGCTAGTGCGGGAGAGAGATTACACGCCGCACTAACCACCCTCACCTTGCCGACGTACAAGGTGCTTCTTCACGCTGAAGGGGGATCACAATATGTGCTGGCAGAGAAATCCATTTTTGATTGGGCGACAAAAAATGAATTGCCAAATTTCTTGGTTCGCGTTGGAATGGTAGTCACCGTAAGAGGTTGACGACGCAGACTAGCACGTGTAATCCTTAAAAGGAAATGAGAAGGTGCGATAAGGAAAAACTCTTTAAAAGCACTCGCCGTAGTACCTATAGGCGATAGAACGCGCTTAGTAACGCAAATTGTCTCATCACATTCCAGACAAAGTGATTGGATCTGGGGCCCAATTCAGCTAATAAGTTACAGCCGAATCGAAGCTGAACCGTTGCGATCGACCAATCAGAACGCTACATTATCACGTCATCGAACAGTTGAATAGCGATATAAGCGCTCCGATTGGTCGACCGCAACGGTTTAGTTTCGATTCGGCTGTAACTTATTAGCTGAATTGGGCCCCGGAACGTAACTGATTATAGAGAATTCTCTTTAATCACAATGGGATCATCAGTGAGTTCATAATATCTAACCTAACCTAACCTACAGTTTTCAATTTTATCTTATAAGTTATTTTTGATTGCGCTTCTATCGGGTCCGAATAGCAATCGACTTGTATTGGGACCCGGATCCGAATAGCCACTTACCTACCTCACGCGTTTCTGAGAAAAAGGGTCTTATGAGACGGACAACGAAGCGATCCTATAAGGCTTCCGCTTTTTCCTATTGATGTGCGGAACCCTAAAAATAAACATTACCTTCACCGATAGTCTGGTGATATGGTGCAGTTCATTTAGTTCTATTGTAAAATTGTTCGAATTCTATTGTAAAATGTTATAAAATAGTGTATTCTTCACAATTAGTACTCCATGTGAAGCCAGGCCGGGTCGCAAGTGTAATAAAGTCATTGTGTGCTCTGACCTCTCTGCGCGTAGGGTTACCAAGGAGAAACATCATACTCGTGTGTCAGGCGGGCCACAGCTCATCAGGACGACATTGTGTCGCTCATCGCGATATCGGCTAGTACTGTAACTCGGCCCTAGATTTTAACAGTCGTGGCCGGCCAAGGCTTGGTTTGGTTACTTCAAGTTTAGCCTGTCTGAGTTTTGTTTCACATGGAGCAGCCCTATCTAGCTAAATGATATCGAACCAAAGCACTCAAGGAACTCACGCACGAACATAACTCACGATTTCGCAGCAGAATATGATTTAAAAAAGTGTTTTTTTTACATCATAGTTGGCGAACAGGTACCTACTTATACTGCCCACCTGATGGTAAGTATTAACAGTCATCTATAGCCATGTGACTCTTATGAGTCGCAGCAAATCTGCAACCCCCACAAGAACCAAAGTGTACGTTGCCAACTTGAGACATAAGATGTAAAATCACGGTACCCAGTAATTTCACTGCTATATCGTTCCCTTCAAACCGAAACACAGCAATACAAGCACTGCTGATTTGTGGCAGAAATAGGTAAAAGGGAGGTACCTAAGCAGGCGACCCTGGTACGGATCCAGGCTTTGGCCTTTGTAGGCATAATATCCGGCTAAATATGAGCGTCGGTGGCGCTGTGGACTCGGCACTTGCGTTCCAATTGGGAGGTCGGAGTTCGAGACCGCCATGTACCAATGTGTTTTTCGTTTAGAATTTCATTTGTACATTTGTCTGACGCTCCTACGGTGAAGGAAAACATCGTGAGGCAACCTGCATACATCTGCGAAGAAATTCAATGGTGTATGTGAAGTCGACCAATCCGCACTGGGCCAGCGTGGTTGACTAAGGCCTAATCACTCTTACATAGGGTAGAATTGCCAACCGTCCTGTTTTCCCAGGACATGTCCTAGTTTTTGTAGTGTCCTGGGATGTCCTGAATAGTTTCTAAGCAGCGTCTTGAGATATTTAATTTTGAAATTCGCAATTTTATGATTATTTGTTAACTCAACCACAGATACTGAAGGAAATTGTTGGGGTTGAAAAGTATAGTAAAAATTAATAAGTTTGTAGTTAATATTAGAATTTATTAGATACTATAACTAACCTTAGTTTAAAAAAAATGTTACAAACTAAAGTGCTTGCTTTATATTTTTAACCGACTTCAAAAAAGGAGGAGGTTCTCAATTCGATGCGTATGTTTTTTTTGTGTGTATTTTATGCGCTTACGAGGCCAGTTGTGGACCGTTTTTCAAAATTCTTTTTGTATTCGATAGAGTATACTCCTGGGGTGGTCCTAAGGTCACTAAAATCAGGATCTGATAATGGGATCCCATGAAAATCAAGGGGAAACCCTAATTTAATACAAGCTCACCTTCGGTGAGCTGCTATAATATTAGGGTTTCTTTCACTAAAAAGTTAAAAATAAAAAATATTTTACAAAAAATCAAAACCGACTTCAAAAACACTGAAAATTTAAAAGTAATATATGAATAGGTACAGACAACATCACACTTCTATATTGAAGTCGGTGACAAATTTTAAGACTTTCTAGGTGATCATCGTTGGCACCGACTTCAATATAGAAGTGTGATGTTCTCTGTACCTATTCTTTTATTATTTTTAACTTTTCAGTGTTTTTGAAGTCGGTTTTTGATAACTAGTTTTCAATTCGTATAATTTTATTCAAATACTTTTATTAAAATATATGATTATTTTAATATCTTGAATTTCAATTCACCAATTTTCACAACATATTATTATTAATTTAACTATTGCAACTCTATTACTGCGTCCTGTTTTGAAACTGAATTGTCCTGGTTTTTCCAACTTCAAATCCTAGTTTTTTAAATTTGGGGTTGGCAACCCTAACATAGGGTAGGCTCGAGCCCCTCGGTGGGGACGTATATGAGCTGTGATGATGAAATATGAACCTGTATACGGCAATACGGCTCCTCTATTTTGGACTTGGCAGCCCTACTCCAGCAGCCTTACGTGGGAAACACAAACAGACAAAGGTTGACAAAGGTGCTAATATGAAATAAATTGAGCCACAATCAATGCAGCCGAGATGCCTCGATTATTTAATACTGTGTGGCTTCGGAGCCGGATGTCAAACTGAGTGATTACGTGATCAGTGTGTGGTTTCGAGATGGTGAAGACGATACCAAGTCGAAAGCGAGCTTCATTCGTTCTCCCTCAAACTAATGCTTTTAAAAAATTAACGCTGTGATATATTTCATCACAATCATCACAACAGCTCATAATGTCCCCACCGAGGAGCTCTACGCTAAATTAGGGTGTTTAGGCCTTTGTCAACCACGCTGGCCCAGTGCGGATTGGTCGACTTCACATAGCCCTTTTAATTTATTCGCAGATGTATGCAAGTTGCCTCACGTTGCCTCATGTTTTCCTTCGCCGTAGGAGCGGCAGACAACAGTAGGTATATACTTATGTAACAATTTTTGCATTTTGCTAATATTTAGCAAAATGCAATATTTGTTACTTAAGTATTTCCCTATCCGACTTGTATGGCCGGATGACAACTCTAGAACACCCTTGAGGTAATGCCTGTCCACTAGTTATCCGACAATAGAGGTAGCCTCTGGCCAGGTATTGACCAAAGATAAGCCTCGATATTTACGGCTTGTCCATCAAAATATTCAAGGCTTTTCTGGTAAAGACTTAGAAATAAATTTATTTTTAGATTTTGAAAACATAGATGTACTCTTTATCACAGAGCATTGGCTAAAAAATCATGAATTGTTAATAAGTTTAAATAATTACAAGATTGTAAGTTCGTTCAATAGAAAATCTGCAATCAGAGGTGGATCCTTAATAATTTTGCATAATGACATCCAATTTAAGGAAAGACAGGACATAGTTTCACTCTCTGTTGAACGAACCATTGAGTTGTCTTGTGTGGAACTTGACAATTTCATTATAATTTGTGTATACAGACCCCCCTCTGGAAATTTTTCAGAATTCGAGTCTGCTATGGAAGATGCCTTAAGAATAGTATGCAGAAAAAGTAAAAAAAATGTTGTCTATGAGGATTTTAATGTAAATATTTTAGAACAATCCCAAATATCTAGTAGATTTATTAACTTATTCAAATCATTTAACATGAATAATGTATTTAAAGAACCAACCCGAATAACAGCAACATCTGCTACTTGCATAGATAACATCTTCTGTAATTGTAATGTACAAGATAAGTTGATTATAAATTGTATTAACTCTGACCATAGCGGACAAGAGCGTCGGTGGCGCAGTGGACTCGGCACTTGCCTTCCAATCGGGGGGTCGGGGTTCGAGACCCGCCATGTACCAATGTGTTTTTCGTTTCGAATTTCATATGTACATTTGTCTGACGCTCCTACGGTGAAGGAAAACATCGTGAGGCAACCTGCATACATCTGCGAAGAAATTCAATGATGTATGTGAAGTCGACCAATCCGCACTGGGCCAGCGTGGTTGACTAAGGCCTAATCACCCTGACATAGGGTAGGCTCGAGCCCCTCGGTGGGGACGTATATGGGCTGTATATTTTGTGACCTATCTTTTGATAGGCTTTTGATTGCGTTGGTCACCAAACTCTTTTAAATAAACTCAAACATTATGGTGTCTCTGAAGAAGCAATGAGACTTATTGAGTCTTATTTATCCAATAGGGTTCAGAAAGTTGTTATTAACAAAACTGAGTCTGTTGGTGCACCTATAGTTATGGGCGTGCCACAAGGATCGATATTGGGACCCTTGCTTTTCTTAATTTATATTAATGACCTCCCACACTTCACTAAGAATCTGTGCGATACAGTACTATTTGCAGATGATACTTCTTTAATATTTAAGGTTGACAGAGGAAATGGCAATACTGACGTTGTAAATAGTACTCTCTCTAAAGTATTGCATTGGTTCACTATAAATAACTGCGTCGGTGGCGCAGTGGACTCGGCACTTGCCTTCCAATCGGGGGGTCGGGGTTCGAGACCCGCCATGTACCAATGTGTTTTTCGTTTCGAATTTCATATGTACATTTGTCTGACGCTCCTACGGTGAAGGAAAACATCGTGAGGCAACCTGCATACATCTGCGAAGAAATTCAATGATGTATGTGAAGTCGACCAATCCGCACTGGGCCAGCGTGGTTGACTAAGGCCTAATCACCCTAATATAGGGTAGGCTCGAGCCCCTCGGTGGGGACGTATATGGGCTGTGATGATGAAATAATTTATCTTTAAATTCACGTAAAACTAAATGTATTTAATTCTCATTGCCAAATGTAAGAAAAGTGGATACCATAGTGGAAATGAATAATGAAATTGTTGAATTCATCGACTTTACTAAATTTTTGGGTATAACACTAGATTCTAGATTGCAGTGGGATCCACATATTGAGTCCTTGGCTAACAAACTTAGTTCTGCAGCATATGCAGTTAAAAAAATAAGACAACTTACTGATGTTGAAACGGCAAGATTGATTTACTTTAGTTATTTTCATAGTGTCATGTCATATGGAATACTACTGTGGGGATCGGCTGCTAGTATTGAAAGTATTTTTGTACTTCAAAAAAGAGCGGTTCGCGCTATTTATAATTTACGAGCAAGAGATTCTTTAAGGGACTTATTTAGAGAAATTAATATATTGACTTTAGCAGGACAGTACATTTATGAAAATTTGATTTATGTCTATAAGAATTATAATACATTTGAAACCAATTTCCAAATTCATCATCTAAACACAAGATACAAAAATAAACTTGCCGTTCCAACATTCAGGCTTCAAAAAACTAGAGGCTCGTTTATGGGGAAATGTATAACCTTTTATAATAAGCTTCCACAAAGTGTTACCGACTTGCCTTTTCATAAGTTTAAAGCGCATGTAAAAAAGACTCTTATGAGTAAAGGATATTATAAAGTCAACGATTATTTGAATGATACCAATACCTGGTGTTAATTTTTCAGATAATGAATCGTCTTGTTATGTATAACCATTTGTTTAAACAAATATTATTTTTGGTAATAAGTAGTAAGAAGAGAACTGACACATCTAATCTTGTAATGGAAGTTGAGCTCAAACTTCTGCTGTGAGGTCAGCTTCCAATTGACGACTCTGTAACAATACAGGGAGAAAAAAATAGCCCTTGCTGGTTTTCTTGCTGGTTCTTTCCAGTACAAGGTCTCCCGCCGTAGACTTGTGAACCAATGGCGTAGCTGCTTTGACGTTCAAAAGAGATTGTAACAATCCAATTTGAATAAAAGATATTGAATTTGAAATTTGAATTTGAACTAGAAATCCAGCAGAGGGTCGCAACAAAGGGGTCCACCATAGTACTCGCCTTCGGTTAAATAATTCAAGGTGAAGCTGTAAGGATCATCTGCGGCCACCAGCATAGGCCAAAAAAGAAACCGCCCAAATGAGAGTTGGACTCACACTCCGAGGGTTCTGCACAAACTTATCTAAGATTATCTGTGTCTAAATATATAAGTTCCTAATTATGTAAATTGAGCGCCGGTGGCGCTGTGGACTCGGCCCTGGACTGTGCTCCTTGTAGAATCGGGAGGCCCGCGATCGATCCTGCCATGTACCAATGTGTTTTTCGTTTCACGAATTTCATATGTACCTACATTTATCTGACGCGCCTACGGTGAAGGAAAACATCATGAGGAAACCTGCATACACCTGCGAAAATAATTCAAAGGTATATGTGAAGTCAACCAATCCGCACTGGGCCAGCGTGGTTTGACTAAGGCCTAATCGCCCTACCATAACTGGTTAGGGTAGGCTCGAGCCCCGCGGTGGGGACGTACATGAGCTGAGATGATGATGATGATGATGAATTATGTAAATGTTTACGGTTTTCAAATTTTGTCCTTATCATGTGCTATAAGGCCTCTAGGTCAACGGGAAGAACCCCGTAGGTTTTGATTCTCTTATGAAATCGGCAAATATGCGGCATAAACGGCCATATCTTTCGATCACGTTGACTTATAATTACTTTTGATTTTTTTACAACTGAAAGAGGCCGTATCTTTTTACCCGAGTATCCAGTGCTCGCAATGCACCGGAACGCACCGGAATGCCGTTCCGTTTCGTGAAACCGCCCGCCGTTCTGTGGGGCTAGTACGCAGGAGAATCGAAAATCGAATCGAAATCCGAATCGAGGAGTTTGTATGGCAATTTTATTAGCGCCACGGCGGTGAGTAGCAGAACTAATAAAATTGCCATACAAACTCCTCGATTCGGATTTCGATTCGATTTTCGATTCTCCTGTGTGCTAGCCCCACTGTTTCGTAAAACCGCCGTTTTATTTAGTAAAAGTTTTACCTAACTCGTTCTGGTGCAAAAAAAAAAATTTTTTTCTGTTTAGATACGTACTGCATGGACTACAACTATAGCTGCTATGCGACGTAACTTTCATATAATAGTTAGGTTTGTTTACCTTATTGTTTTATTCGTTTTATTTACCTAATTGAAATATCGGAAGATTTGAAGGGAAATGCGTTCCGGTTCGTGAACAAAGTCCAATCTCCAATATGCCCACTGCGAGTAATCTACTCGTATATACTACGCGTTCCAGAGAAAATGGGCCTTGACAGACAGACACGGACAAACGGGCAACGAAGTAATCCTATAAGACTTCCTTCTTTTGCTTTTGATGTACGAAACCTCAAGAATAAATACAGTAGAACATAGAACCTCCTCCTTTTCTAGTGTCGGTTAAAAATTGGTTCTTCAACTGCAAACTGGCTGCCTATTGAATAATTACACTTGCAATCTAACACTAACAATTCTTGCAAACAAAATTCCATTATTCCGTCCGGGATCTTTTCGCACGCGAGAGCGCGGAGGTGGTCGCAAATATATACTCGTGCTATTTACACACCAATTCGGACCACTCGGTTACGCCGAGGTGGCAAACATGAATAAACATGCAAAAACAATAATTATACACCTTACTACCACCAAATAAGGGCGTTGTAAACTATGAATATTCTCTCTAGATCACACAATGCTCTTAAATTTAATTGCGGTATGCAGGGATGCTTTTCGTGTGTACATGCAAATGCATTATCATAAGGCTTAGAATGTCCAGCCGGTCGTATATGGTTTGCAGAGCTTTACTTGGTAATGAGGAATATCTTGAAAATTCAATGCAAGGCATGTTAGGCTTTCACATTATACAATACCACTAGCGAACTAGTTATAAATGCGACGATATAGATGTTTAGGAATTCGTCACGAAGAAACTACTTAATCTATTGCGGTGAAACTAAATCGATTAGTCTTAGTCGATTGGTCCAACCTTTTTCACAATAAGTAAGTAGTTACCTATGTTATTCATGTGTTAGTCGAAGTAGAGCATAAGTATGCTGGACTCGAAAACCTTAGATACAAGAGCCACGTGCACTATATGTGCATGCAGCCACTCACCATCAGGTGAGCTGTGTTTGTTTTCAAGCTTTGCTTATAAAAATAAAAGCTATTTTAAATAGGTCTCTGTGACGGCGATGACCTCATCATTCGACCCAAATCTTTTGCCGGCGAGTAAATTTTTCAGATTTGGGAACAAGAAGAAGTCATAGGGAGCCAAATCTGGAGAATACGGTGGATGGGGTAGCAATTCGTAGCGCAATTCGACCAATTTGGCCATGACGACGGCGGAGGTGTGAGCCGGCGCGTTGTCGTCGTGATGGAACAGAACTTTTTCTTTGCCAAATGGGGCCGTTTTTTTTCAATTCGGCGTCGAATCGGCCCAATAAGTCTGAATAGTAGAGCCCCGTGATTGTTTTACCCTTCTCGAGGTAATCGATGTAGATCACACCTTGTGAGTCCCAAAAAACACTGGCCATCACCTTTTCGGACGATTGAACAGTGTTCGCCTTCTTTGGAGCACGTTCGCCGGGTAAAGTCCACTGTTTCGACTGTTCCTTGGTCTCTGATGTGTACCAGTGAACCCATGTTTCGTCGACGGTCACAAAACGACGCAAGAACTCCGCCGGATTGCGTTGAAACAGCGCCAAATATGTCGCCGATGTGGTCTCACGGTTGCGCTTGTTGTCTGGTGTGAGCAAACGCGGCACCCATCGCGCCGATAACTTTTTCATACCCAGTTCTTCGTGCAGAATATGATGCACTGTCCCTTCTGCGATGCCTACAGTCTCAGCTATCGTGTGGCAACACGAGATCGTGGATTTTTTTACGTTTTCCTCCGTAGTAGCAGTTCTGGGCGTGGCTCATCAAAAACCGACGTGCGGCCACGAGCAAACTCGTTGAACCAATTTTTGACGGTCGCCA
Source organism: Schoenobius gigantellus (assembly GCA_963935595.1). Taxonomy (NCBI): domain Eukaryota; kingdom Metazoa; phylum Arthropoda; class Insecta; order Lepidoptera; family Crambidae; genus Schoenobius; species Schoenobius gigantellus. Next base: position 2,157,070 of record OZ012555.1, on the reverse strand, counting down.
TCGAAGGAGAAGAGTCACCGCACACAGCATCCAAGCGCTCTTTGATTTCGCTGCGCGTTTTCCCTTCCAAAAACAAGAATCTAATCACTGAACGATATTGTTCTTTTTCCATTTTTGTAAAACCCGCCCGCGACCCGTGTACCCACTGGCATCACCCACCAGTGGGTGTAGGGGTAATTCCAGTTTACCCGTGTACCCAACCGACCGATACGCTCGCTTCCAAACAAAACAAATGAAGGGAAAAGATTGAAAACTTCTTAGTAGACTTCAAAAAGTATTTACTGCACGATAGTAAAACTCTTTTGTAACAACAACGCCATCGGGCGGCGAGGCTAAGTAATAATTGAATGCCCCTCGTATATCTTCATTTATCCCATTACTTATTGATCTAGCGTTGAAGCCCACTAGACTAGACGAAGAGAAGACACGAATAGAAACTGGAATATTAGATGCAAAGTTACAAAGTATTCTAGATTGCTAACAATTATTGATCAGGCGCGCTGAATTTGCTAGAATAATAAGAATATTAAGATTATAAATAAGCGTATAAATTACGCGCGCATTTAATTTATACGCAGCTTAAGACACTTTTTTAATAATCATCATCACTTCGTCCCATATATTTCCCTCTGCTGGGCACTTACGTCTCTACCTATAGGAGACAACAAAACATACAAGTTCAATAATAATTTTAAAAAAATACGTAGTATTTAAAATTTTAAGAAGGAAAAAATTTATTGGTAGGTCGCACAGGGTTTCGTTAGTAGGTAAACAGTAGATCCTGCGTGTAATCTAGCTGGCTACCCCTGGTGTAGGGTTTTCCATCTTTTCGTGGCCGTGTAAGACATACGTGTACCGCAAGAGTGTACGCGTGTGTTAATGTACTCGGCGCCGCAACTCGTGTCTACTGCATCGAGCGAGATTGACACGAATCTCGCGCGTATTCCGCTGCAAAATCGCGCATTTCGGTCTTCGAAGGTACCGCCGGTGCCGGTCTAGTGTGGATTTCTTAATGGAAATGAATAAGTGACACGTGTATTCCAATAATCCGTCACCGCACGGATAAAATAATTAGCAAAAGCTCAAAATACTACTCATGGCGCTACTCATTTTCTCAGAAATAGAAGTTGATGGTATGTACTTAGTTACTTTGAGTGTGTATCTGATAGCTTGGTCGACAGCCAATTTACAGGTTCGCTCGAGGCACTAGACACAGATAAAAACACTAATAAGTTTTCCTACATTCTGAGTACTGCAGCACTGCAGCGGTGAATTTTTTGCGTTCCAAAAAATATTGACGAAAATAAATAATAATCAATACTGTCAGCCACCTCCCCCAGCAGAAACTTTATTGGATGTTTTGAAGTTCCCAAAAAAGTAAAAGCCAAGAACTAATGTAACGACTTATATTCTCAGCTAATGTAGACAGGCCAATCGGCGATGCCAAGCTTCCCCCTAGGCCCTAGACACACATTAAATCACTAAGTCATAATTAGATGGTTTTATAAGTTTCAGTCAACACTGACTTTTATGATGTTCCTAAAGAATCGGTAAAAGTAGATCGGTATAAATTGTGAGGTGCAGCTGCATCTATAAAATTGAGGCTAGAATAAGATTTTAAAAAGAACATTATTTATACATATAAAATCACAATTAATACTCATTTGATAAATATAAACTTATTTATTAGTTTGTCACTTAATTAATATTTTCAAGCTGCGGACAGCACACATACTCAAAACCCGACAGACATTTGCATCAACAAGTAAAATCTTATGTTGAAACGAGGATGATTCAAATCCATTCTTCTCTACGACCTACTGTGTCGTGTCGTTGCGTCATTATTGGTGCATAGTAAAATAATCCGCATGTAATTTTGCTAAGCTCCAGACAAGTGGTAAAAAGGTACACTTATTTTTAACTACTTTGTATTTTGTACTTATATCATTTTCACTGACTATATTTTATACCATAATTTTACAACTATTTGTAAGTTCATTGTATACATATCCATTACCATGTAAATTATTGCATCAAAACAAATCTAGAGTAAATTTAACAGAGATACACTAAATGGAGCATCCAGAATAAATGGTGATGGATATGCACTAAACACTAAATGGAACATTCAGAATCTTATTTTGTGAAAAACATTAAATTCTCATAAATTCAACTCAAAAACTGATAATGGTCCTACGTAAGTACAGTTCAAGTCATCAGTCTTGAAGTAAATAGGTGCACTAAATCCTTTGTCAAGAGTCCTTCTGAAATGGCAACACTTTCGTATAGAGAATACAGACGTTGCCATATTAAATAATTTTTCTTGCATTTTAACAATTTTTTACTTTTTAGAAGGCACAGAGAGAATTTTTACTAGTGATTCAGATTCTTACAAGTACTGAGCAACATCCATTATTTGACCACCTTTACTAGCCAAAAGAAAACTATAACTCAATGTATCTGCACTCATATTTAACACATTTAAATTGTAATTAGAAATGAAAAGAATAACCATAAGGGCATAAGCTAAAGCACAATGTAAACTGCTTCATTTCTAATTACTTATGTTCTGCAAATGAACAAGCTATCGGGCCTTTTCTTTATCTCATTTTGGTTTAGTCTCTTGGTCGGTGACATATCTAATGTATATAGTGTCTTCTGGCTTAGGTTCCTCTATTTGTGTTTCATCTAACTGTGAACAAGCTATTGCTAAAGCTGTACCATCATGTGAGAAACTGAGAGATGACACAGCCGTATTGTATCTGTGGAACTGGCAAAGCCTCTTCTTGTTAAATCCATCCCAAATGTTGACATATCCATCAGAGCCACCAGTGGCAAATGTATTGTATACTGAATGGAAACTGATTGCATTTACAGGATATATTTTCTCTAGCCCTGAAATGGGGTAAATTTTACTTTAATGATACAATTTGTGTTCCACATTTCTACATGTAATGAAAAATCACGATTCACAAACAATTGATTAGACATTAAACATTGAAACTTTCACCAAAATTATTAAAGTTAGATGTGTGAAGTGATGTAATGTTTAAACATGCAAGCAATGTCTGAACATGATGTAAAAAAGTTCTCTGAAATAGTAGGCCTTACATTTTGTAGTAAATATTATTGCAAGATACTTTACCTCCATCTTTGATGCGATGACATTTAAAGGCATATTTCTTTTTCTGTACTTCAGGGTTACTATCCAAATATTCGACTGCCACACGGCCTTCAATAGAGCTCAAAACATAGCCTTGCTTGTTCGGAAACACCCGGATGCAGCGAGTTTGATATTTCAGTGAGGACTCCCTTCTCTGGTTTACATGACCCATATTTCTCACATCCCAGACAAATATCTTGCGTCCTGATGTTCCCACCACAAACTTCTCACCTACGATACTCATAGTGTAAACCTGTAAAAGTATTTTCAGTTAACAATTAATTTAAATTGAAGTTACCTTAAAATTTTGTGATATAATTTATGGCGTGGTGTCTCTTAAGGATTTTATGAACAATTTCAAGTTTAATTTTGCTCTATAAAATAAAGTGATGTCTAAGTGTCTGGCATTATGTCAGGTAAATTCAATTACTTGATCTTATCAATCATGTCAGGTCATAGCACTTTCGTTTGAGAGCATAATTTGTTTAAATTAGTGTTTGTTTGTATGTCAAGATAAAAATTACCCTTTCATTTCCTTGGTTGTAAGTGCCAACACAGTTTGGCACCCTGCTGTCCCACATTTTCACAGTACCATCCCAACTACCAGTTAACACAGCATTCACCTCATTAGCAAATTCAACACATCTTATTGCACCTTTATGCTCACCCAAAATAGTTTCAGAACTAGCATTTAGGTCGTACATTTTTAGCGTTTGATCCAAACCTCCGCTATAAGAATGGACAGCATCCTAAAAAAAATAAAAGGTAGGTTACAATAAATAAGTAGAGGTTAATTAAGATATTATATTGTATGCAAAATCTTACCCTAAAGCACACGTCCAATACTGGCAGTTCATGTGTATATTTATGTCGTTCTGTGTTTGAAACGACATCGTACAATCTCACTGAACAGTCCCAAGAAGAAACAATTAGATATTGACTTGACTTTGGTGCAAATTTCACACTAGATATAGCGTCTTCGGGTAGACTTTTTAGTTTAAATTCTGTGCGGGACTCCGCTACCCGCGTTACCGTCATTGTGGAAGCAATTTTGTATGTTTTTAGTAAACGCTAGGAAAATAAATATTAGGTATTTCGTTCGGTAGCACTTAAGTCGGTCGCGGTCGGCCTTTTTTTGTTGCTTTTTTTTTTTTTTTTTTGGCTTGGCTTCTAGGTTTTTGAGCCATTGTTGCTTTTTTGCATAGATATAGAATCGATTCTTTATCTAAGCTTTTTTGCTACAGAATACAGACAGATAAATAAATTAAATCACAGATAAAAATATTTTTACTTTTTTTGCTCACTCTACAGACTAACGTAAGTAATTGTGTGTGCTAAGCCTTAAATGTTTTTAATGACAGATCGCAACAAAATTGAACGCATCTTTAGTTTTGACATGTTTGTGATGAGGTGTGAATCGTGAAATCCCTGTCTTGCAAATGAATTATTTCTCAAAATACTTTTGATTGCTGTGACTTTTGTGATGTTAAAATTGTGTTATTACATATTTAGTAAAGACATCTTAAATCGCATCATAACAACGTTAAAACCATAACCATAAATGTCTAAAAAACTACGCAACTAAGTCGATTCCGATAGGATCGAATGGAGTAATTATCATAAAATAATGATGCAAACTAATTTAAAAACAAAAGAAATGTTTATAGTGCGCGCTTTAGAAAAGATATTGGCTGATAAAGACATTAAACGGTCTTATCATAGCCAATTGAAGAAATCCTGTGAAGTGGCCCTTGGTAAGAATATTCTGACTAGGTCATAATAAAACACGGACTTGGTTTTTACAGCCACTAATTAAGTTAAAATTGTGGTGTAACATGTCAAACACTATCCATGCTATAAAAAGTGATTGTACTGTGACCTTGTTTAGGAAAGTGATAATGATGTCTATCTGAAATCTAAGGCATTGCCAGTGCATTATAACACTAATTAACAAGTCTATGTAGGTACTTTAATAAGTATTTTCTAATAAGTTGAATTAGTAGTAGTTAAAAATGCAAAATTACACATTTTGTAGTCTGCAAATATTTTCTAGTGTATAAATAATTCTTATTTTTATGTCATTGCATACAGTAAAGTATATGCATATAATAATTATATTGAACAAATACAAATAAGTTATATGAAACTGATAAATAGCATAGGAATAGTATTTCTATGTTCTCTTTTTCATGGTCACATGATCTTTTTTATACAACTAAGTTGGCAAACAAGCATACTGCCAACCTGATGGTAAGTGGTATCAGTTACCTATAGTACATGTGGTTCTTGTGAGAATTGCAGTAAATCTGCAACCCCCAAAAGAACCACGACAGTGTATGTTGCCAATTTGTGACATAAGATGTAAAGTCACGGTACCCAATAATTTCACTGTCATATCTTACCCTTCAATCTGGAATACAACAATGCAAGCACTGCTGCGTTGCTGTAAAAATAGGTAAGATGGAGGTAACCAAGCAGTCGACCCTGGTACAGAGTCTGTCTCCGGTGAAAGAAAACATTTAAAGTTAAAACATGTCTATTAGGCATAAACCATTTCATGAATACCATGTGAAATTATTTTCATTTGTAACACCTACTTCCCTTCACACAGTCTTCTTTAATTCACACTCTCTGAAATCGCAGATCATTTGCATTCTATTTCATTATTGAATGTAATAATGTGGGCGAAGTCCTTGAGTGCAAGCGAGAGAGTAGGAATAATTTGTGCTAAGTATGTGTTACAAAAAGACAAACTTATACAGTAGTGGGTGATGACACCGGTCATTTAAAAAGTACACTGCACATAGCACATGTAATTTACACCAAAATCAATCAAGTGTATGTTACATTCGGTTGATGTTTAATACCACTGTGCACGAATTTGGTGGGGAGGAAGGGGGGAGGGCTCCCCTCTCCCCGACTCCCAGAGTGAGGAAGTACATACTTCCAGAGATATGTACATTTGAAATTTGACAAAAGTAACCTCAAAATTAGCATAGTTTCTGCAAGCAAATTAGAAATGCGCCTCTCCGGCGCTGCGGGAAGTGCAGCCCCTTAGCCCTTGCGTACCAAAACACAGTCACCTTCTGTCGGCTATGCAGCTTTGACTTGCTAGTCGCCGCGCCGCGCTCCGCCTACCTCAGTGCCTGCGTTTTGTTACGGCGGGCTCTCCCTCCGTGCCTCTGGCTTATAAAAAACACTCAGGTGTAAGACCGACAAGTACCAGATGGAGTGAGGGTTGACAGATTTGGTTTTAAAATTATAAATTTATAAAAGCACTTTATACAGTTTTACATAAGTGTAATTTTTTTAAGTTTTTGAATGTCTATTACGTTTTTGAACATTCAGTTGACGACACCGTTGGTCGCGGGTTCGATTCCCAAAATATTTTGTATATTATGTAGGCCATATACATAAATTTGTTCCGGTCTGGGCGTATGTGCATGTGATACTCTGTGTGTAACTGTGTGGGCGACGTATTTTTTTTTTAAGTTGTACTTACAAATGTCAAGTGTAGTGTTTGGTGTTGAAATTACGAAAAGTTTATGGACTTATATAATAGGTTGGGGAAAAAGTTTCTTCGCATTTTTTAAGAAAATTCAAAACATTTTTTTATATAGTTTATTTACATTTAACTAAAGTATGTAGGTACCATTTTGTTCGATAACTTTTTGCTATCTTGTAGGTAGGGACATGATCCCATTGCTATAGAAATTTTGGGACTTCTGGTCAAAATACCGCGACAAGTGGTTTTGGCAGTCCTCTCGTGATGTTAACCTGACACTGCCTAAAGAATTCTGAAGAGACCGAAACAGGTGGAAATCTGAAGGTGCAAGGTCAGGACTATACGGCGGATGCATTAACACCTCCCAGCCAAACTCTCTTAATTTTTGCTGAGTGACTAAAGATGTGTGAGGTCTAGCGTTATCATGATGAAAAACCACACCCCTTCTGTTGATTAATTCCGGCCGCTTTCTCTCAACTTCTTGCTTTAATCTCATCAGTTGTTCGCAGTAGAGTTCAGAATCGATGGTCCTGCCTGGTGGTAACAGCTCATAATGAATAATGCCCTTCCAATCCCACCACACACACAGCATCACCTTGTTGCGAGTTAACCCGGGTTTCGCCACAGTCTGTGAAGCCTGACCGGCCTTTGACCACGACCTTTTTCGCACGTTCTTGTCGTACGTGATCCACTTTTCATCACCAGTTATCAGCTTCTTCAAAAATTGTTCGGTTTCATTACGTCGTAAATCACAAATGAGTACACGGTTCATTAGGTTTCTTTCAGTGAGCTCGTGAGGTACCCAAATGTCGAGCTTTTTTGTGTACCCAGTTTTTTTCAAATGCGCCAAAACTGTTTTGTGGTCAATTCCCAGTTCTTCAGCTACGTCGTAACTACTGACATGCCGATCTTGCTCCACTTTTTCAAAAATGGCATCCATTTTATCTGTAATAGGGCGACCAGAGCGACGTGCATCTTTGACATCAAAATTTCCGGATTGAAAACGCTTAAACCAAATTTGTGCTACTCTCACAGACACTGCACTAGGTCCATAAACATCGCAAATTTTTTTCGCGGCTTGCGTTGCATTTTTACCTTTTTTGTAGTAAAATATTAAAATGTATCGAATTTCTTCATTAGATTCACTCATCTTGGCGGTACGAAAAACAAATGAAAATCACACATTTTCCTAATTTTAATTTGGAATTATGTTCTTTAAAATTTAAACTTTCAATGATACTAAAACCAGCCAGATACAAATAGTATAGCCAAAGAGATTTTATTACAAGTTTATACATACTATAATGCGAAAAGACTTTTTCCCCAACCTAATATCTCAAAAACTATGTTTCTCCTCACTCAATGAAAATATGCATTAGAATCACAATTTTTTTACAATACACTAGCAATTTCAGTTTATACGAATTCGTGCACAGTGCTAATAAACTGAAGCCTTACATTCATATACCTAGGTAGAAAATTAGCAGTCATTCATCATAATTCATACTAGAAGCAACAGATAGCAGTGTGGTTTAACATTAAATAACTGCAAATTAAAAATCATTTCCTGTGAAATTTTACATATGAAAACAGATTAAAAAACTCATTGAATGAAAATCAATGAAAATTCATTAAGTGAAGATCAATGAAAAATAACAATTATTTCCATGCCGACAATTAAAAAAGGCTTTCAAAGTGTAGAATATGGCAGTTTGTCATTTAACATTACCATTGACGTTACATGTCATTCATATATATCATTCATTTTATTCTGAGACAGAGGTCATGTCGGTGCTCCTTTGTGGTTTAGTATATCACCAACCCAGAACAGCTCTTTAGGAATGCATTTTAAACACAACAATACGCCAGATTTCACATGTTAACCTTGGACCACTCTTATGTCTCTTGTAATAGCAAACAGCTTTTGTAATGCAAATGTAAAGCGTGACGTGTTGCTGACTGTACATCCATTCTGCTATTAAATATGCCACCAAAACGTAACTACCTAATAAGTCTATACTAATATTATAGTTTGTTTGTTTGAACGCGCTAATTTCAGAAACTACTGGTTCGAATTGAAAAATTCTTTTTGTGTTGAATAGTCCATTTATCGAGGAAGGCTTTAGGCTATATAACATCACGATATAGTTATGTTCGGACATCCACGCGAACGAAATCGCGGGCACAGCTAGTGTATTATAAAGGTGAAGAGTTTGTATTATTGTTTGTTTGTTTAGTTGAACACGCTAATCTCTGAAACTAGTGGTCTGAATAAAAAAAATATTTTGTTGGAAAGTCCATTAATCGAGGAAGGCTTTAGGCTGTCTGATATTATGCTAAGACATAAGAGAGGAGAATCAATGAAACATGTTGCTAAAAATATAGAAGATATAACTAAGAACACTTTGAAGTCTTTTATAAGGCGAAACGTAGTTTGCGGGCACAGCTATTTAACTTGTAATGATATTAAATTTATTTCAAAATGACAGTTCTAAGTTTGAGGAAACTGAAATGATGTTACAAAGAACTCAAAATTACTTATGATTAAGTGTTTGACTTATCATATATCTTGTTGTTTATTTTTATAATATACTTTGTTTTACAAAGAAAAAGAAGTAACAATAATTAAAATGGTTCTAGTATTCAAATTATTCTTTGCAATTCCATATGATTATTTCATTAAATAATTTTATCATAATATAAGCTTTTAACACAATTTTTTTACTTTTCAGAGGAAATCAAAATAGAATTGAAAAATGGAGGTCAAATTGAATCATCAGATAATCCTTCATCTGGAACATTACCTCTACCCAAAAATGATGCAGCTAATATCATTACAGCAGAGAAGTATTTTCTGCCATTTGAATTGGCATGTCAAAGTAAAGCAGCCAGGATAGTGGTCACAGCATTAGACTGCTTACAGAAACTGATTGCATATGGTCACCTAACCGGAAACATTCCAGACTCTACAACACCCAGAAAGCTTTTAATAGATAGAATAGTTGAAACAATTTGTAGTTGTTTCACAGGCCCTCAAACAGATGAAGGTGTCCAATTGCAAATCATAAAAGCTCTTCTTACTGTCATTACTAGCCAACATGTAGAAGTCCATGAAGGCACTGTGCTACTTGCAGTCAGAACATGTTATAATATTTATCTAGCAAGCAAAAATCTTATCAACCAGACAACTGCCCGAGCTACCCTAACACAAATGCTTAATGTTATATTCACTAAAATGGAAAATCAGGCACTAGAGTCAGACAATCAGTCTAATATCACTATACAAAAAATACCCAATGGCAATATTGCATCTGATGATGATCATACAAATCATGTCAATGAAAACACTCAAAATGTCACAACTCCTGTGCAAGAACTTGGTGAAAATATAGACGAGTTATATGAGGCGAAGCTAATTGCTAAACAAATAGTAGATTCTGTGATAGATAATGCTATTACAGTTGCATCTAAAAAACATTCTACTGAACAAAATATTGCAGATAATGTTGAAAATCCTTCTGAACTGCAGGATGGTGTAAATGTGTCCCAAGAATATAATGGCCAGACTGGCAATGAAAATACAATAACAAGAATTCCCTCGCAAGAAAGCGTTGATGTTGCATCTGAAACTGACAATTCAGTAACAGCTAAATTTACTCATGTTCTTCAAAAAGATGCTTTCTTAGTATTCAGAGCTTTATGCAAACTTTCAATGAAACCTTTACCGGAAGGCACGCCTGATCCTAAATCACATGAATTAAGATCTAAGATTTTATCACTGCATTTACTTTTATCTATTTTACAAAATGCTGGTCCTGTTTTCAGGAATAATGAGATGTTTATAACAGCAATCAAGCAGTACCTTTGTGTAGCATTATCAAAAAATGGAGTCAGTTCTGTACCTGAAGTTTTTGAGCTCTCTCTGTCTATTTTCCTTGCTCTTTTGCAAAACTTTAAAGTCCATCTAAAAAAACAAATAGAAGTCTTCTTCAAGGAAATTTTCATGAATATTCTTGAAACATCAAGTTCCTCATTTGAACACAAATGGATGGTTATTCAAGCTTTGACTAGAATATGTGGTGACGCCCAAAGTGTGGTTGACATTTATGTCAATTATGATTGTGATTTGTCTGCCGCAAACCTGTTTCAAAGGCTGGTAAATGATGTTTCCAAGATTGCACAAGGACGGCAAGCTCTAGAATTAGGTGCAACCCCAAATCAAGAAAAATCTATGCGTATACGTGGGTTAGAATGCTTAGTATCAATTTTAAAATGTATGGTTGAATGGAGCAAGGAACTTTACATCAACCCCAATTTGCAAACTACATTGGGCGAAAGAACTGTTAAAGAAGACAATGACCACCACAGTATGAAATCACATGGTGGATCAAGTCTTAGTTTGATCTCTACAGCATCAAGTAATCTAGGTAATAGAGAAACATTAGATTCACCTGAACAATTTGAAGTTTTAAAACAACAGAAAGAAGTCTGGGAAACTGGAATAGATCTTTTTAACAGAAAGCCAAAGAAGGGGGTTGCTTTCCTACAAGAACAAAGTTTACTGGGGACATCTACTAAGGAAATTGCTGAGTGGTTATTGACTGATGAAAGATTGGATAAAACTTTCATTGGAGAATATTTAGGTGAAAATGATGATCATTCAAAAGAAGTTATGTATGCCTATATAGATGCTATGAAATTTTCTGATATGGATATTGTTGCTGCTCTGCGCCACTTTTTAGAAGGATTCCGTTTACCAGGTGAGGCACAAAAGATTGATAGATTGATGGAAAAGTTTGCAGCTCGGTATTGCGAATGTAATCCAAACAATACATTATTTACAAGTGCTGACACTGTGTATGTGTTGGCATTTTCTATTATTATGTTGACGACTGATTTACACTCCCCACAAGTTAAAAATAAAATGACGAAGGAACAGTATATCAAATTGAACAGTGGAATAAGTGACAACAATGACTTGCCGCGTGAATATTTGTCCCAAATCTATGATGAAATAGCAGGTCATGAAATCAAAATGAAGAATACATCAAAGCCTGGTAAACATATGATTGCAAACGAGAAAAAGCGTAAACTCGTATGGAATATGGAAATGGAACAAATATCTACTGCAGCCAAAAATTTAATGGAATCTGTATCACATGTGCAGACCCCATTTACAACGGCAAAACATGTCGAACATGTTCGGCCAATGTTTAAAATGGCTTGGACGCCATTCCTTGCAGCCTTTTCAGTGGGTTTGCAAGATTGTGATGACACAGAAATAGCATCTTTATGTTTAGATGGTATAAGGTGCGCTATACGAATTGCATGTATATTTCACATGTCCTTGGAACGAGATGCCTATGTCCAAGCATTAGCAAGATTCACACTGCTAACAGCAAACTCTCCTATAACTGAAATGAAAGCAAAGAACATAGACACTATTAAAACTCTTATTACCGTAGCTCATACAGATGGTAATTATTTAGGGTCTAGCTGGTTAGATGTTGTTAAATGTATATCACAGCTAGAATTGGCCCAATTAATTGGAACGGGTGTGCGACCACAATTTTTGTCAGGATCTGGTATAAAGCCTCAACCAGATTCTTTAAAATTCAGCCTAATGTCTTTAGATCCTAGTGTAAAAGAACACATTGGTGAAACAAGTTCTCAGAGTGTTGTTGTAGCTGTTGACAGAATATTTACTGGTTCTACAAGATTAGATGGTGACGCTATTGTGGATTTTGTCAAGGCTCTTTGTCAAGTATCTCTTGATGAATTAAGTCATCCTTCCAACCCCCGTATGTTTTCTCTTCAAAAAATTGTTGAAATATCGTACTATAACATGGGTCGTATCAGATTGCAGTGGTCTCGTATATGGCAAGTACTCGGCGATCACTTTAATAAAGTTGGCTGTAGCAGTAATGAAGACATTGCATTTTTTGCAGTTGATTCCTTGAGGCAGCTATCAATGAAATTCATTGAGAAGGGAGAGTTTGCAAACTTTAAATTTCAAAAAGATTTCTTGCGACCTTTTGAACATATAATGAAAAAGAACTGTTCACCTACTATAAGAGATATGGTCGTGAGATGTATAGCGCAAATGGTTAACTCACAAGCTCCAAACATAAAATCTGGTTGGAAAAATATTTTTTCAGTATTTCACTTAGCAGCAAGTGATCAAGATGAAGCAATAGTTGATTTAGCATTCCAAACTACAGGTAAAATTATAACAGAGTTATATGAAAAGCAATTTTCCGCAATGATTGATTCATTCCAAGACGCCGTTAAATGTTTATCTGAATTTGCTTGCAATGCAAAATTTCCCGATACCTCAATGGAAGCTATAAGATTAGTGCGATCGTGTGCATCAGCTGTTGGTTCTTCTCCGCAACTATTCGCCGAACATGCGGGCTTAGAAGGGGAGCCCGGAGCACCTGAAGTGGACAGAGTTTGGCTTCGAGGATGGTTCCCGCTTCTCTTCTCCTTGTCGTGTGTTGTAAGTCGCTGTAAACTCGATGTGCGCACGCGAGGATTAACAGTACTTTTTGAGATTATAAAAACTCATGGTGATTCATTCCGTCCTCATTGGTGGAGAGATTTATTCAACATACTATTTAGAATATTCGACAATATGAAGTTACCTGAACACCAATTAGAAAAAAACGAATGGATGACAACAACGTGCAATCACGCGCTGTATGCGATAGTCGACGTGTTCACGCAATATTTTGACATACTTGGCTCTCTTTTGCTTGAGCAGCTGTACGCTCAATTACATTGGTGCGTGCAACAAGACAATGAACAACTTGCAAGATCTGGAACAAATTGTTTGGAAAATCTAGTCATTTCAAATGGAACAAAATTCAATGAAGATACTTGGAGTAAAACATGTCAAATTATGTTGGATATTTTCAATAGTACTCTTCCAACAACCTTATTGACATGGAAGCCAGAAGAAGAAGATGTAGACACTCCTAATGTTCGTCATGGCATATTAAAGAAACCTCAAGGAGGAGATGAAGTCAAGTCGTCCAATCGTGTCTTTAACAGTTTGCTCATTAAATGTGTTGTACAGTTAGAATTAATTCAGACAATTGATAACATTGTTTTCTACCCTGCTACGTCAAGAAAAGAAGATGCCGAGACGTTAGCACTGGCAGCTGCGGAACTCACGGGTGGAACTCCTGGAGCTGAACAAGAATGCCAACGTGAAGAGCAAGGCATGTACAGACTTTTAAGTTCACCTCATCTGCTTCGACTTGTTGAATGTCTTATGTGTAGTCACCGTTTCGCAAAAACATTCAATACCAACAATGCGCAAAGGAATTTGCTATGGAAGGCCAATTTTAAAGGGTCAGTAAAGCCCAATATGCTAAAACAGGAAACACAGTCCCTAGCATGCGTTCTAAGGATACTTTTCAAAATGTATAGTGATGAGGCAAGAAGAGATCATTGGCTAGCTGTACAGAAGAGTCTTATTACCATTTGTTGTGAAGCACTTGAATATTTTGTGGGAGTGACGAACGAAGCCCACAGAGATGCGTGGACATCCATTCTTCTATTAATTCTGACAAGAATACTGAAGATGCCTGATGAAAGAGTAAGTAAAAAAAAACTTTCAACCACATATTTTTTTAGAATACATTTTGTGAAGTGGGTGGTAGGCGTAAAAATAACATCCCACAAGACCTTTTTTTTTTACAAGTGGGAAAATACAGTCTTTACGGTATTCGACAAGGGAATTGAGCTGACTAGGCCACCCCAAGGATATGCAGGACTCGGGTAGAAGACCCACTACCGGCTAAAAACCCTCTAGATACTTCTACCTCCGTGGAGACACAATCGGGATCGGCGTTGGCCATTCCCCGATTGTGCAACATCCCACAAGACCTAGGCCAACCGTACCAGCACGCGGTACAGCCTGGGTGATTATTTCATTTGGTGTAAATCGGGTGTCCGCTTAAATTTTACCTATAAAACGTAGTTCTATGTTTACCGTGTCTTAATATAAAGTGTAGTACGGAGGGTGATCTAAAAACAGTATCTTTCAATTTTACGTTTTTTTTTACACTAAACCTTTTTTTTTGTGTCCTGAAAGACCTAAAATGTCATTACCACGCATGTCCTAAACTCCAAAATCAGCAATTTTCCTTTTAAAATAACTGACAAAGTATTATTTTGTTTTTAAAGTTAATGTATTTTGAAATAGTAATATTTAAGTATTCTGTTGCTAATATTTCTAGTTCAATTTTATAAAATACAATAAAACGGTATCGTCCTAAATTTTGTCACACGACAAAGCAGTCATTACCATTGCCATTGCTATCGTGACTTGCAGCACATTACTAAAAATAGGTACTTAAAGTTTGCCACTGCCCCCGCGCACCTTCCGTGCTAACGCAGGCGTCGGAGTGATCGCACGTTGGTTATTGTCATCACTTACGCTAAAAAAATTAAAAAATTCGGCTACCGTGGGTTTTGTCACATTGGATTGTAATTCTTTGTTGCAGTGTACTCGGTAAGTAAGCAATTAAAGTGAATTTTGTGTTATTTAGGCATAAAACGTGACGGTTTTGCTGTGATGCCAGCTGTGGAATATTCTAGAATAGTTTGTATATTCGCAGTAAATCAACGAAATATCTGTTTTTCATTGTCATTGTCATGGTAGTCATTACCATTGATTTCCATGCTTATTTTTAAAACATGGCAATGACAACAATTACATGGTAATGACTTTGCTTAAACCTATTAAACGCGTATTTATTTCTACTTATTAAATGCGTACGCTTGTTGTATTATGCTCATTTAATTTGTTTCAGGTAGAAAATAATGCCACCTAAAAAGCTAAATAATAAAAAGTTTTCATATTAAAATGTTTTGATTATACAATCTGTTTTAATTTTTCCTTAATTATCATTATCGTAGATTTATTGGTCATTCATTAAAATTTGTGCAATTGTCATTACCGTGTACATGTCATTACCATATGCGAACTGTCACTACCATGTTTTAAAAAAAATAATGGCCCTGATTGCCCATTAAATGAGGTCACAGAAGAGTGCCTTCATTTCTGGATTACTTTACAATATCAAAACTTTCAAATTCAATCAAAATTTTATAAAAAAATATTTATTTTTTATTTTTTTACCAAACTGTCCAATTTACACCAAATGAAATAATCACCCGCCTACTAACCAACGAATGCGGTTCTGGCGCATCACATACCCGCATTGAAACATAGCATTGTCCAAATTCCCTTTTTCTGGGGAAGGCCTATGCACAGCAATGTGCATAGGCCTTCTTTGTTTCGTTAATGAAATACAATCAGTTAGATGACTATTTCATTGCATTTCAATCTAATGAGCTCAAACAAAACCTCTGGGTTACTTCTGTGGAATATAGAGTGCGATTGGGCGCTCAGAGGCACTCCGTCAGTTCGGCGTCGTCGTGGAACAAGTCTGCACAGTGCCTTATTCGCCATTAATTGTGTGGCTGCCTGACAGAGTTGAGAAACACTATTATTGAATCACTCGTCTGGCATCGAGCGTCGCCTATTCTCGTTTTGTGATGAAAATCATTAGAATATTACGGCGAAAATAAATATTTATTTTCATCTTCGTCGGAAATTAAACGATATGTTCGTAGAAATCGAACGCAGACGATGACGCTCGAAGAGTACTCAACGCCTGACATCATATCAGCCAAGAGACGCCCACCGTTGGATATAGGCCTCCCCCAAGGATCTCCATACCGATCGGTCCTGCGCCTACCGCATCCAGCGGCTTCCCGCGACCTTCACCAAATCGTCGGTCCACCTTGAGGGGGGCCTACCAACGCTGCATCTCCCGGTACGCGGCCGCCACTCGAGGACCTTGCCGCCCCAACAGCCGTCAGTTCTACGAGCGATGTGTCCTGCCCACTGTCACTTAAGGTTTGCAATTCTTTGGGCTATGCTGGTAACTCTAGTTCTTCTACGGACCTCATCATTTCTGATGTGATCACGTAGAGAAACCCCGAGCATAGCCCTCTCCATTGCCCTTTGAGTGACTTTGAGCCTTCTTATGAGACCCATTGTAAGCGGCCACGTCTCAGTTCCGTATGTCATCACTGGCAACACGCACGAATTGAAGACTTTCGTCTTGAGACACTGCGGTAGATGGGCCGAGAATATGCTGCGTAGCTTCCCGAACGCTGCCCAGCCGAGTTGGATTCGTCGATTTACCTCTTTCTGGAAGTTGGACTTACCGAGCTGGACTATTTGCCCCAGGTAAACATATTCATCAACAACTTCTAGCGTAGAGCCTCCAACATTCACAGGAGTGGGTACTACACAGGAATTCGACATTATTTTAGTCTTGCCCAGGTTCATTTTAAGACCCACTTGTTGGGAATCTCTACAGAGGTCTTCGAGCATTGTACCTAGATCCTCCGCGGTCTCAGCCATGACTACGATATCATCAGCAAAACGAAGGTGAGTCCTGAACTCGCCGTTTATGTTGATGCCGAGTCCTCTCCAGTCCAAAAGCTTAAATACATCCTCCAACGCAGTTGTGAACAGTTTCGGCAATATAACGTCACCCTGTCTCACACCGCACTGAAGTCGTACTGGTTTTGAGTTTTGGTCCTGACGGCGGACTGATATGGTGGCGTTTTCGTACAATGACTGCAACACTTGAATGTACCGATAGTCTATTTGGCACCTCTGGAGTGATTTTAGTACGACCCAGGTCTCGACAGAATCAAAAACTTTCTCATAGTCCACAAACGCCAAGCATAGTGGCAGATTCCTCGGTCTTCTGTATAACCTGCCGCAGTGCCGCAGCGTATGGTGGTGGTCTATTCTATGGTACTATAGCCTTTTCGGAATCCGGCTTGTTCGGGAGGCTGGAAGTCGTCGAACTTGCGTGCGAGACGATTCGTGATGACCCTCGAGAACAGCTTATAAACATGACTCAGGAGCGTGATGGGTCTATAATTCTTCAACTGGGCCCTGTCGCCCTTTTTGAAGAAAAGTCAACTCCGTCATACTCGAGGGCAAAACGCCTAAAGCATGGCACAGGGGCGTGGTGGCACTTTTCAACGCCTGACAAATGATTGTAAAATAGATCCCCAGCCCTTTGATTGTGTAAGTCGAAATCTATCGCGATCGTTTTCAATTTGACAACCTCAGCTCATCCATCACTGCTTAATAACAAAAAGTCCGCGCCGAGTCTAGTGTTGACTACGCAATGGCTGTCAAATTAAAGGCAATAGTGATTGATTTTTTCTTAGACAATAACCCCTCAATTCAGACGTAGCACGGAACGTGGATAAAACGGGACAAGAGACAAATAACATGTTTCTTCTCGCTCTCTCATATAACAATGACGCGAGACGGGACGAGGGTTAGTCATTTTCTCTTCTATTGTCCACGCGCCGTGCTAGGCCTACTGGTGTCCGGTCACACGACCGGAAACGGTAGCACGGGGGTGCTGACCTTCCTGCTCACACCCTGCCGTATCTACGAATTTTTGCAAATTGTAAGAAGAGCACCCTGCGATGCCACAAGTTAGGGCTGACGAATACGATGCGCGGGACTTGGTGGACCATTGCCTAGCGTGGACTACTGAAAAGTCCGCCCTTGTCGCCAATCTGTAAATTGTCCTTGAATTAGTCTTTTATACGAGTCCGCCCTCGTCGCCATTTATGAATAGTCCCTGAATTTAATTTTTTTACTTCTTAATTTATCAATACTTAATGTTTCCAGTTTGCGGCGCACGTATCGAGCTACTATCCGCTGCTGTGTGAAATCACGTGCTTCGACGTAAAGCCGGAATTGCGCTCCGTTTTAAGACGGGTATTCATCCGCATTGGACCCGTTTTTAATATTATATCAAATACACAATAGTTCACTATTATTTTTAATACAAAATGGCCTTATAGTTTTGTAGGATAAAGTATGACTTGATGTTAATGTTGAAAAATAAACGATTTTGTTGGTTTCTTAAATTTTAATGTTATATTGACAGCAATCGGTACTTCAGTAGTATTAAAACTGATCTATTCTAACTAGGGTGTAGTAGACTTATGTTTAATTTATATAACTTATTATTTTATCATCTAAATTTTGTATTATATTATTATAAAAAGGTAAAGTTGTGTGTTGCTAAATTATAGTTCTATTCTGTATATTTGAAATGTTTAATATTTAGAGACCTGAATTCACTCATGTTGTTTTATGCTTACACAATATTTTGGAGCTAGACTGAACAAACTGTGATGTCATAATTATTTTCACAGCTTTTAGATGTTTACTTACCTAATTCTTATTGAGTGGTTTCAGAACTCACACACAACTATTTATATTATTCCCAATAAAGATTAAATATATATGTTTTGATTTAATTTATACAATCCTCAACCCCTCAATGCTCCTTTCTAATGATTCAACATCCCAAATCACCAGTTGACCATCCAATCCAGAAGTACTAAATTTTTTTGCGCTTGCTTTAGTGCCTTTATAAAGGCTGATGAATGTTATAGCATTCTGATGTATGGAGTCCAGTAAAGTGTCACTAGTCTCAATGCGAGCTTGACGATCTAAAGATTGAAACTTCTTCATTGCAGACAGTCCTCCGGATTCTTTTCTTTGGGTATTGTCTAATTTGGCAACAAATTTTATCTGATTGTCTTCAATACAATAAAGTAGTGGAATGCAACTGTGTCCAGCCACTACAAGAGAATTATTGGTTATCCAATTGCATCCCAAAAATGGCAAATATTCAGTCTTCAGTTTTATAACGGCTTTGCCTTGAGTAGCATCAGCTACATTGATGGAACTATCATGTCCGACCCAAGCAACTCTGTTACCATCAGCAGAAAATGATACGCTATGCACCCAGCCACCTCCTGACGGAGAGTTGGGGAACTCTGCTAACAGCTGACCCAATGGAAGCTTTGTTCCCCAAACATTGGGTCCAGGTTGATCTTCAATGTCCTTGATATAAGCAGAGAAAACTCTAACTTTGAAATCAGCTGAACCAGCAACCAAGAGCATATTATTGGGATGCCAGTCAAGTGTAGTTACTGTTGAACGAATTGGTTTCTTAATGTGTTTAGAAACCCACCAATTGTTCTCTTTCTCAAAGTAACAGATTGAAATCAATCTTGCCCCTGATCCAACTGCAAATTTGTTTTCCATGGGTGACCATTTAACACAGGTAGCAGCACGGTTTATTCGAAGAAGTACAAGGGTAGTTGCCCACTTGCCATCATCGCCTTGGGTCCACACATAAGCATTGCGGTCCACAGCACAAGTAACTATACGGTTAGTGTTGGGAGCCCAATCTATTCCCATCACTCTTAAGTCATGTTCTACTAGATTATTTGTTTGCTTCCATTCATTACCCTCCTTTTTATAAATATGAACCTCATTATTGTTTGGAGAAAATGCAATTTCTGTAAGGAAAAAAACTTATTACATATTTATACAGAAGAAGTATAAGTATTACGTTACGCCAAAGAGGGGGGGGAGTGTCTTGTAACTATTTTGTTTGTGTTTTCCCTCAACTGAATTGTACGTAATTTTTTTGTTTTTATACTGTAATGACCTGGAAAAAGTGAGATTTGCATCATAACCTGTTTAAAAATCCTACAGCGCATTACAAACCCTGCGTTCCAGATAAAGCACTGCTACTTTCTGAGGCTAACATCTGATGTTAGCCTCGTTTTGCGTCTCTTATAAGAAATGTTGACATTTTTAGCCGCGCTAATTGTTACAAATGAAACGCAAGGTACTGATTTTTCGTGCTGAATTTTGACACCTCACCTACTTAGTCCAGCCACTTAAAATTTTTAATAATATAAATCAGAATTGGCTAATACTATAAATATCTTTCAATGTTTTTTTTAAATCTGCTGAAAATCCTTTTTGATTCATGAAAAAAAGATTCCAAATGTCAAATTTGAAAGCTGTCAAAAAGTGGTATCAGAGGACCCATCTATTAACACGGGTATTTGATGCTAGCATTTCGTGTTAAAAATGCTTAAATGAAACGCATGACAACCAACTAGAAAAACTAGCATCACCGGCTAATGAAACGCAGAGATGCTAAAAATGTTGGTATTTATGGCTAAAAATGCTTATCTGGAACGGGCCGAAAGAGGGGGGTCAAAAAACTAGGGTTGCCACCAGTCCCTTATTGATTTAAGGGTAACTGGTGTTAAAATATGGGTTATGGTTATATTCTACTGGAGACAGTAATATAAAATATCATGCCTTATTTTATTTTCGCAATTACAGGTTTCTGTGTTATTATAGCCTGAAAAACAGGGTAACCTGTAAAATACGGGGCATCTGGCAACCCTTGACCAAACCAAAAGTCATTTCTAAACAAACATTTTAATGAATTAGCAATTTAAAGGACCAGAATATAGCAACAAGAGAACACAACTATTTGGGCAATAAAAACTAGTTTATCGAAAATATGCAGAACAATCGTTGAATAAAAACATTTAACTATTGTTCTGCATATTTTCAATCCAAAGATCGATCAAATGGCTCCAATTTTATTAAAATGAAAATCTACAAAACTTGAAATAATATTTACTTATCAAAATTCAATGATAAATATTTAACTTTAAAGTGTTTAATTTACTTGATTAATCTTATTAATAAAAATGTCTCAACAAATTATACTTGACAGAGCAAAACAGTCACGATTTGCTCCAGGAATATGCAAACAAACTGTGATCTGTCTGTACATTGTTTGCTAAGCTTATTTGTTATTTTAACAAGCACAATATTATGCAGTGCTGATTATTGGTATCTGTAATAGAATACAGTTTGGCAATATGCGACTAGGATAGGAACTATTGTGTAGCTTGGACAGTTGAAATTTCAGCACAAATACATGTGCGTAATGCATGAAATTGCATAACTTCCTAAAATGTAAAAGGATGTAGGATATCCCAATTTTCACTATTATATAAAAAAATACTTACGAGATCTATCCTTATTCCAAGCGTGACACGTTATTGGAGCACATGAGTCACCAAATGTTAAAGTCTGAGCCATTATTACAATTTATCTGCGATACAAGAGCAGAAATTTTTCAACGTTTCGCTTAGATTGATTAAAAACGGAAAACCTTCCAACTTTAAACAATATCTATGTTCCTTACTTCCTGTTTAAAAATTATTGTAGTGAAGAGCAGACACACTAAAATAATGGTATTTGGAATATTCGCGGACTCTGGGCAGTCTACGCGAATTCAGGACGAAGTCTTTACAAATAAAACGTAATGCAAAAAAGAGATAATTATGATTAATTAGTTTTAATTGTAATTTTTCGACTAAAAATTGAGATCTCACTCAGCCCCTTGATTGTGTTTGTGTAATAAAAATCTATCGTGATTGCTTTCAATTTTGACAATCACGGTGCATCCATTACCATTTTTTTATCAGACAGTAGACTTATAGTCTTGGATAGACGCCGCAATGATTAATAAATTCAAGGCGATCGTGATATAGATTTTTTAACCCCGTTCCCTCCTCTCTTTTTTTATAATTGGCTCCGCACGGTTTGTGTATTCCCCATTACAAAAGGGCTGCGTCTATTCGGACCCGGGTCCCTATAGAAGTTGTATGAAACATGCAGTTTTATTTCAGTTTCATGTGTGACCACAATATCTAACCTAACCTACAGTGTTCAGTTTGATCTTATAAGTTTTTTTCGATAACAATTCACCATCGGGTCCACATAGCATTTCCGTTCTATACAGACCCGGGTCGTGGCCGTAGCTAGGGGGGGGCATTGTGAAATCACAATGCCCTACCTTAAAAATACCAAAAACTAAGATAAATTATTATAATTAAATTGTTTGTTCATAGTTTGAGATAAAAAAAATTGTAGCGATAGGTATCTAAACTTTCCGAACATACCACAGTTTATTTATTTATTTAAGAAAGGTACACATACAGATTGTAATCACTGATGCGTCGAATAATATTAATGTACATTATAGTTTACACTAGACTACAACCCAAAAATCAGTGCACACATCTAGCACATAGTATGTCGCGGTAACATAAGTTTACATGTTGGGGAAAATTAAAAAACTAAACAAACCAAATATTGGTCAACTTCACCAACCCCGTTCCAGCCAAGATAACCTTAAGAAGATTACCGTCACTTCTTATCTTCAATGAGAAGAATGTTACAAAGTGCCACACATGATCGTCCCAAGCTAAGACAAGGTTAGTGTAGTTGGCCATTAGAGTGTACAAAAATTTTTCTAATCCTAACGATTACGATAAAACATTATTTAAGTTATAATTCCATTCACATTAACACTTAGTTAAATGAAACAGGTGACAGTGTCAACCAGAGAATTAAAATATTATCAATTATTAAAATCACAATCTAAAAATCTACAGAAATGTTCTGTTAACTTATTAAGTAACCTACTAAACAATGATAGAGATCAGAGATACTGATGGAATTCCCAAGGACTAAGACAATATTCCACTACACAATGATATTTTGGATCCTTTTTTTGAAAGTAAGAAATGAATATGAGAAAATGTCAATTTGTTCGTTTTTTGAGACTATTTTATTGTACAATCTGCACATACGTGACAACGGATTGTAAAAGGAGGTATTATTTTGTGACATTCACTGCATATTATAAAAATTATTTGTTGTGTGTATAGATGGCATTTGAAGCGCCATCACATCGCTGGGTCTATTTAATTATACGAGAACCCGTCAGCCGCCAACTGGTCGCATCCGACCGGTCGGTGTGGCTCTACAATTTAATTATGTACGATGTCTCGTACACTATGCAATAATTGAAATTGAAAAATACCCTCACGAAAGAAAATTTATAAATTAATACATTGCTTTTTACAGAATGAAAAATATGCTTTAGATGTAAAATATTTTTTTTTTGTAAAAAAAAATTTTTGAGGGTATTTATAAAAAAAAATCATAGCGTGACGTCACACCGGTCGCATGCGACCGCCAGATAGGTGAGAGGTAATATCTGTGATCCAGAGGGGATTCCCCGTACCATAGATTGCAATATGGGCTATATTGCAATCTATAGTATAGGGAATTCCCTTTTAAACTAAAATAAACATAAACTAGAGATTGATTATGTTTGTTTGTAGTTTGTTTAAGTGAAGTGTTTTAGTTAAAAATCGATACTTATTTATTGTTATTTTTATTGCTATAAATTGAAGATAGATTGATTTTGCGATGGATATACGGGCTTTCTTTGGAAAAAAAACGAAGAGTTGAAGAGCATATTGACCGCGAAGAATCTTACTGCTCAAAACAGGTGGAAGCACAAAATACGATCGCTACTCCTAGTTCCATGGCAACCGGTTGGTCAACTCATGTTGGTAATGTTAGCTATGGTATTCCTCATACCCCTTCATCACTGACCTAGAGGTCAGTGATGTAGAGCATTGGTTACAGGTAGGGCGGAAATAAAAAAAATATCATAATTGATCTGCCCTCGAAACACGAGCTCCTAAATCAATCACCATGTATATGTAAATGTACATCGATGTATATGTATATGTAAATGTACATCGATGTACATTTACATATACATAGTGATTGATTTAGGAGCTCGTGCTTCGAGGGCAGATCAATTATGATTTTTTTTATTTCCGCCCTACCTGTAACCAATGCTGCCCTACCTCAGATTCGACTCTAGCTACAGCCCTGACCCGGGTCCCTTTAGAAGTCGATTGTTATTTGGAACCAGGCGTGAAACATGGCAGCGAGGTGGATTTTATTAATACATTATTGTACGAACGAAGCATATTCGAAGCTGTAAGAAGGTATACCTATCCTTCTTAGTATACGCACAGTGTTGTCTCCTAGCAACGTTTGTTTATAATATTTTTGGTTTTGTAACTTGTCAATTAAATAAAAATTCAATTCAACAGTTTTTGTCTAATCTCTTTATTTCATTTGATATGGTAGCAGAGCGATAAAATAGTAAAAATGGCTTTAACCTCAACAAAAATTGAGTCACTTACTAAAGATAATTACGATACATGGGCACTTCACGCAAAAGCCGTACTTATTAAAACAAAATTATGGTCGTTTGTAGAAAATCCAATTTCAAGTGATGCCGATGCAAAAACTGTTGAGCAAGATCTTTTAGCGCAGTCTGAGCTGATTCTTTTAATTTCACCAAGCGAGTTGAAACAAATTAAACATTGCAAAACTGCGGGTCATATATGGAGAAAGTTAAAAAAAAAATACGCTAGTAAAGGCCCGGCCAGAAAGGCTAGTCTCCTGAAACAGCTCATTTTATCTAAAATGGACAGCACTAAAGGTAACATTAGAGATCATTTAAATAACTTTATGGATGTTGTAGACAAGTTAAATGATATGGATATTTACATTCACGAAGATTTACTTGCTGTGATGATGCTGTATAGTTTGCCTGTAGAATTCGAAAACTTTAGAGTAGCCTTTGAGTCTCGAGATTCTCTACCAAAGCCAGAAGAGCTTAAAATAAAAATTTTAGAGGAATCTGAAGCTCGAGAGAACAGCAGTCACACGAGCACTAATATTGTAAATAGTGAAGAGTCTTATTTCGTAAAAAGTTGTAAATATTGTAAGAAAAAAGGACACCTTATACGTGATTGTAGAAAATTAAAATATGTAAATAAAAATAAAGATACCAATAGCAAAGCACAAGTTGCACCGAAAAACAATTTTGCTATTTGTTTACTTTCTTCAAATAAAGACAATCACGATAGTAATAAACAATGGATTCTTGATAGCGGGTGTACCTCTCATATGTCTTATTGCAAAGAGAATTTTCAATATATAAGCAAACCAAATCAGCAGACTTTAAAATTAGCCTCTGATGATGCTACAGCTGCTATTATGGGTAAAGGTGATGTCACACTACAAGTTGTAAATAATGATACACAAGGAGAAGTTACGTTAGAAAATACACTTTATGTTCCTAAATTATCTTCTAACTTACTATCAGTTGGTAAAATCACCGAAACTGGTTGCACCGTATTATTTACGAATAAAAAAGCTACTGTTAAACGTCCAGATGTTGGTATTCTGTTTGATGCACACAGAGCAAATGATGGCTTATACTACGTACATCCTGCATCATACATTAAGAAAACTGAAAAATGTAGCCTGGCTGAAGAAACTAATATTCAAAAATGGCACAAATACTTAGGTCATATGAATGAAAATGACATGAAACTTGCTTTGAAAAATGAAAGTCTGATTGGTCTTAAATTTAATGCTGATGAAAACTTAGGAGATTGCGAAGTCTGTATACAAGCAAAGATAAAACGACTACCCAGTAAACCTAATACTACGCGACGCACTACAAAACGTCTTGAAATTGTACATAGTGACGTGTGCGGACCAATGAGAGCACAAACACTTAATGGGAATAAATACTTTGTGACCTTCATTGACGATTACTCCAGATACAGTAGTGTATATTGTATAAGAAATAAAAGCGATGTATTAGACAAATTCAAGGAATACAAAGCAGAGTTAGAAAATATCACTGGAAACAAAATCATCACATTACAATCAGACAATGGTCTAGAATATTGTAACAAACCTTTCGACAACTTTCTAAAAGAAAACGGAATCACAAGAAGACTTTCAGCGCCGTATACACCACATCAGAATGGTATTTCTGAGAGGAAAAATAGAACACTGTTGGAAAAAGCAAGATGCCTAATGATCGAGTCCCATGCACCTCTAAGTCTATGGGGAGAAGCAATCCATACTGCTAATTATTTATCCAACAGAAGTGTAAACAAAACTATTTCCTCTCGTATTTTGACACCTTACGAAAAATGGGTCCAAAAGAAACCCTGTGTCAATCATTTGTACCAGTTTGGAACAAAAGTTTTCATCCTTTGTAAAGATAAAAAGCTAAATAAATTTGCATCTAAAGCTATTCCTGGAATGTTTGTTGGTTACTCAGATAGGTCAAAAGCTTTTCGAATCTGGGTACCCTCAAAGCAGAAAATTTTTATTGCCAAAGATGTAAAATTTACGACCAAACAATTCTATTTGGAAAATACTCAAACTATCTAGAAGTAATTTTTCATCATAATAATGATGAACATGACAATGATGGAATTTGCTCAAGTACAGAGGAAAGACCAGAACTTATAGAGCAACAAGTTTCTGATTTAAATTTTGACTATCAGACAATTGATGTCACGCCTAGTACTAGTAATGAAAACTCTATCCAAAATACCGAGAATAGAGTTCTTCGAGACAGAAGTGGTCTCAAGAAACCAAAAAGATATGATGACGAAGAATTTATTTTTAATTTAGCAGAAACTATTATAGTAAAGTATAATGAGCCGTCAACATATCGAGACGCATTAGATAGCGAAGACAAAGACAAATGGCTAGAAGCAATGTTGGTGGTGCCCAAGGTAGACACCACCACGTCGGCGATTCACCGACACTATGATTTGATTGCTGAATCCAAAAACCGATACAGATAATGTTTACCTTGTCTCCGTTCAGTCTGCGTATGTAGCCGGTGGACTTCCTGAGCTAGCTCGAAGGAAGTCGCGGCTCCTGAAGTTCTGCGGTGGATCCACCGGTGGAGACCGGAGCACTACAAATGCCTATTAGGCCACCACGGCTCACACACGCGACGATAAAACTTTGCACAACACAAAGCGGGCTTTCGCACCCCGATATTAGGTGCGCCGCGCAAAATACAATGTTATTCTCATATATTTTTGTTGCGGCCCGGACATAACCTCTAACAATGTCATGACATTTCGACCCGACCCGACTGACATGTTACATGCGGCCGGCCGCCAAAAAAGGCTCTCACTGCACAGACTATAATGCAGTGTTGCCACTCGCTCTTCCTCGAGCGTGAACATCCCCCCGCTCCGGACAGTCCCGGACTGTCCGCCAAATCAGTCTAAGGGGAGGCGAGAAAGAGTAGCGACCGCGCGCTTCAAAACAGAATCCCCAACTAGGACCTCGGCAAACCTGGGCACACCATCAGACCCTAGAGTAAGTTGGACAATGCGTCCGCGACGCCAACGTAAGGGTGGCAGGTTTGGGTCCTTCACTAACACGAGGTCTCCAACCCTCGGTGGGTTTGTCTTATCTGACCACTTAACGCGCTGTTGCAAAATGTGTAAATATTCAAGGTGCCAGCGGCGCCAGAAGCTCTGGGTAAGCTGCTGGAGCAACTCAAACCGCGAAAGGCGTCCTGGATTGACATCTCTATAAGGATACTCGGGCAGGGCGTTAAGTGGTCTGCCTATCAAGAAATGGCCCGGCGTGAGGGCCTGCAAATCGTTCGCGTCGGTAGACAACGGACATAACGGACGCGAGTTGAGAACCGCCTCAATCTTATGAAACACCGTCGCGAGTTCCTCGAACGTGAGAATAGTCTCCCCAATAACGCGGCGAAGGTGAGTCTTGGCGGCCTTTACAACAGATTCAAAAATCCCTCCCCAGTGAGGGCAAGACGGCGGGGAGTATCGCCATGTTACCCCCCTACGGGAGAGTGTGGATCCGATCTCAATATTATTTTTATCTAAAAATTCACAAACTTCTCTTATATGTCTATCAGTGCCCTTGAAGTTCGTCCCACAATCGGACCGAATTAGAGAAGGCAGTCCCCGGCAGGAGACAAATCTGCCTAACGCTGCTAAGAAAGCGTCCATGGTGAGTGCACTCACCACCTCCAAATGAACGGCTTTAGTGGCCAAACAAACAAACACACACAAGTAAGCCTTTTCAGTCTTAGCATTACGGAGTCGCGACGTTTTTATAGTGAATGGTCCCACAAAATCAGTTCCAACTCCTAAGAAGGTCATCGATTCATTCACACGATCAGCAGGCAAATCACCCATTTGGGGCTGCATCGTCTCGGGGCGTAAACGATAGCAGGGCAGACATCGAAAGATAACAGATCGGATTATTCTTCGCGGTGACAAAATCCAAAACTCCCGTTGGAGGAGCGCGGTCAATGCATTACATCCGGCATGAGCATTCTTCACATGGCGATCAATGATCAACAATCGCACCAATGGTCCGTCCTTGGGGAGCAACAGGGGATGACGTGATCTATAAGGCAAGTTAGCGTGCCTCAATCGGCCTCCTACACGCAACAATCCCTTATCATCCAGAAAGGGAGTCAAACGCACCAAGGGTCCCTTCAATTTGGACGTCCCGGTACGGAAAATCTTAAGTTCCGGTTCAAACGCTCTAGACTGGGTCATACGCACCCAATGCAAAAGAGCATCTTGGCGCTCCTGCGGAGAGAGGACCGGACACAAATCTTTGTCCTGAGGCCGGCGACAATTTCGTATAAATCTTCTTATCCAAGCGGTCACGCCGAGCAACTTGTCCAGAGAACTGTAGCGATCTAATAAAAATTCCCGCTCTGGAGCCGCCATAGTCTCGACAGCGTGAACACGCAAGCCCGGATTTGGTACCTTCACCACAGCTGGTGTGGAAGGCCAAGACGGCTGTAACAACCATTCGGGACCCCACCACAGAGTGTGGTCAATAAGCTGAGGGGCTTCGCTGCCACGTGATGCACAGTCAGCAGGGTTTATTTCACCTGGCACGTGGCGCCAAATCAACGTGGCCTTCGAGGCCTGTATTTGGGATACCCGATTGGCCACAAATACTTCCAGGGAGTGGACGGAGTTCTTAATCCAACACAGGACAACCTGACTGTCGGACCAAGCAAAGAGCGACTCAAAGTCCACACTACGTCCCAGGGTGTCAACAACGTGGTTCATCAAACGAACCAGAAGATTAGCTCCAGACAATTCTAACTTCGGAATCGTTAATCGAGTCCGAAGTGGAGCAACCTTACTCTTAGCAATTAGCAAGTGGAGCTTAACAGCTCCTCTATCATCGACCGTCCGGATATATACGACGGCTGCGTATCCACTCTCAGACGCGTCACAAAAGCCATGAAGGCTGGCCGTAAACCGTCCCTTAGGCAGTATATGTCTAGGGATACTAACACGGTTAATGTCAGGGAGAGACGACATGAAGGACTCCCAATCTCGCAGCAAACGGCCCGAGAGGGGCTCATCCCACGACACTTCGGCTGACCAAAGTTCCTTGTAGAAAGCACTTCATCCAAAACACTACGGGACTAATCCATCCGTTTGGGTCAAAGGTACGAGTTACTGTAGATAAAACCAACCGTTTCGTCCAGACCTTGGGGCTTGGCAGCTCCAATCGATAGGTGAACGTGTCCTGGACAGGTCTGTATTGCACTCCCAAAACAGACAGTAAATCTGGAGTGTTGGCATTCTCAAAAATATGAGGCTCCTGCTGGTGGTCGTCTGGCAAGTCACACAAAAGCTGAGGTGAGTTGGACATCCACTTCCTCAGTTCATAACCACCAGCCCCGAGAAGAGCAATTAGTTCATCTCGCAAAATCAAGGCTTCCTCGACACTAGAGGAGCCCGTACAAATGTCATCCACAAATGCATCCTCCTTGAGAACCAAGGATGCGCGAGGGTATCGTAACCGCTCACGGTCAGCGAGTTCCACAAGTGAGCGAATTGCCACAAAGGGGCTCGAACGCAAACCGTATGTATTGGTGTTCAGCTCGTAGACTAGCATGGGATTTCTGGGATCCTCCCTCCATAATATGAGTTGATATCGTCTATCGTCCGGGTGAATCACAGTCTGCCGAAACATCATCCGGATATCGGTCACAAAGACGACGGCATGGCGACGGAAGTTGGTCAATACATCACCCACCTCGTGGTGCAACTTCGGTCCAGCATGCAGACATTGATTCAGCGAAACTCCGGTAGACGTGGGAGCTGACCCATCAAACACAACGCGTATCTTCCCGGTGGAAGGTTTCAAAACCGCGTGGTGAGGAAGAAAATTATGTTCCTCGTTTCGCCAGTCCAGTCGCGAGACCGACATGTGCCCCAGTTGCTCATATTCTCGCATGAAGTCGACATACTTCTGTTTGAGGTCGGAGTTCCTACTCATACGACGCTCCATGGACAGTAGCCGCTTCTCGGCCAACGGCCGGGAGCTGCCAAGTGAGGGGCGAACTGACAAAAAGGGCAAACGAGTGATCAGCCGTCCCGAGTGAAGGCGACCTGTATTGTTCTGGTAGAACAACTCACACTCCTCGTCTAAGGGGTTCACTCGCTTCACGGTAGGTGGCTCTTCCACCTCCCAAAACCGTTGAAGGACATCCGATAAGGTGGAGCTAACGGTTATGTAACTGTCCACTAATGGAGATGGTGGGTTATGCCTAACTGGTCCCATCACTACAAACCCAAGCGATGTAGATATGGCTACCAGCCCACCCTTCTGTAACTCTCTCCTCTTCCCACAATACACGCGGCCTAGAACATCGGCACCCAGCAATAAGTGAATCGGACCGGTTCGGTGGAAGGAATGGTCAGCCAAGGTCAATCCTGATGTCGCATCAACGACAGCGCGCGAAACGTGCTGTTGCGGGAGCTGACCAACAACCTTCTCATAAACAATCGCGGTAGCGCCAATTTTGGGCGCTGAAGAGAAGTGGGGGGAGAAGGAGAACAAAACCTGACCGATCGGATCCGGGATCCGCAGGTCTCCGATTCCTCGTACCGATTCAAGGTATGGAGATGTGTTCAAACTCAACTGCCGGACCAGCCAGCTGGAGGCAATGCAACCCTGAGCTCCCGTATCCAAAAGGGCGCGAACTAAAACAAAAGTGCCCCTCGGGCCCCACACCTGTACGGAGGCTGTTGGTAACAGCACCTGCTCCTGTGGGGGGGTTGCAGCCGACAGTTGGTTTAATGAAAATCCTCCCGCATTCCCCGCAACGGGGGGGAAGGGGGGTCCAAAGAAAAATGCGTGCGCGGCGGAGGAGTAGGGCGCTCAAGGCGCTCGAGCGGGTCCCAATCCGGCACGTACTGACCCCGATCAAATCGGCATCGGGGGCCGGGCGATGCCCATGATGGGCGAAAGTTGGGGGAGCCCGTGATAAACGAGGTCTCTCCATCAGAGGGGGAGAGAAGCGTATCGGCTCCCGGCGTGGCTCCCTAATTACCGCGGCCCAATCCCGCGGTGGCGCGTCATCCCCCCCGCCCGTAGGGGGGGTTGGGGCGCCCAATCCTCTCACGGGAGGGGGGGCGCCTCTCCAATCTCCGCGGAGGGGTGGCACGCCCCTCCGATCTCCTCGGAGATGTGGGTGACCTACGAGGGCCCCCGCCCGTGTGCGAGTCCCTCGCTCTCACCACCTCACGAGTGTCTTTATTATTAAAGCACAAGAGGGGGTGATGGGCCCCTCCACAACAGTGGCAATCTCGTGGGTGGGGGCAAGCCGATGCCATATGGGCCCCCAGGCAGCGGTAGCACCAATTCCGCTGCTTGGCCATATTCCTACGCCCCTCGGTGCGTAGGCCAACAAATTTGGGACAGGCTGGCAAACGATGGCCATCCCGCTTGCAACACTTGCAAGGCAGCGGCCTCTCCCCTTGTGGAGAGTTCTGCCGCACGGCAGTATATTGCTTGTACGGGCGGCGCTCTCTTCGTGGCGCTCGCTGCCCGGGATGCCTCATAGCGGCCTGTACTCGGTCCCGGTATAGGAGCCAGATCCAAGTGGTCCGTCATCCGACACTCATCCTCCAAAAATCTGAGGAGATCCGAGAAGGGGGGGAGGTACGAGGCACTATTGCCCCCGTATCTTTGTTGAAAGCGCCCCTTCATCTCCATGGGAAGCTTATTGAGGATGAGGTGGACCAATATGAAGGACCACTGGTCCACCGGTAGGTCAAGTCGTTTGAGCGCATTAATAGCGCTTAGCAGCGGGTTTAAAATCTCCTTCCTCAATGAGGAGACCCGCGATACTCGTGGCAGCCCTAAAATGGCAGCCACATGTGTGTCCGCTAGCAAGCGAACATTCTGATACCAGGCGGTCAACAACGCCCTTGCAATCTCATAACTGTCATCGTTGACAGGTAGATGCTGGACAAGCACACCAGCCTCTCCACGTAAGGCAGAGAGCAAATAGGCCAATTTCTGGCTAGGGAACAGGTCGTCCCTCGAGTGAACCAGGCTATCAAAGAGGTTAATGAACCCCATCCAAGAAGCCAGGTTCCCATCAAAGGTTGGGATGTCTAAAGTGGGCAGTCTGCCCAGCAAGCCGGCCGGGGTAGGCTTGACCTCCCCGGGCGTGCACGACTCACCCCTCCGGGCGGATAGGATTGCCTGAGCCTTGTTTATAATCACATCCGCCTGTTCAAAACACTGATCATAATCGGCATTAAATTGGTCGACTGCCCGCAACTCAGCGGCACCCTCGGCTGGGTGGTCGAGCAAATATTGTTGATGAACAACAAAAAGCTGCTCCAATTCCTTCAAGCGAGCAGGTACTCCCTCATGCCGAATTAACAAAGCCTGTTCTCGGTCTGGTCGGTCTACCAAAGCGACGGCACTAGCAAACCATCTCAAAATCTTTTGTGCACCCGCGCGGGCACCACTAAGCGGGCTGACTGGCGGGACCATTTTGCACCAAAATTAATATACACTATAATAATACACGGACAAACAGACCGACAACCGCAGACAATAAAACAGATCGGGAGGAACTTCAAGGGCAGAACACAATATATAAACAAACCAAAATCAAGTGTAAATGCTAGAACTTAACTAGAACAACAAAGGCATTTAACAATAGAATTTTTCAAACAAATTAAATTCAACTATTTTAAGTCAATAACTTAACAAACATAATATTCAAAGGCAAACAAAACAAAATCAAATGTAAATGCTAAAACTTAAGACAGCAAAATAGTGTATTACAAGTTTACAACAACAGCAAAGTCATTTAGCAGCAAAATTTTTTCAACAAATTAAATTCAAGTATAAGTTTACAACTTAACAAACAAAATATTCAAGGGCAAAACAAAGATATGAAAAAACAAACCAAAATCAAATATAGGTAAATGCTAGAACTTAACTAGAACAACAAAGGCATTTAACCCCAATTTTTCATATACAATGACAATGACAACTAGTTAGGGAGATCGGTCCACAAATGAGATTGTAGTCGGTTTAAAATCAGCAATCAAAAACCAATTAATATGTATTGCCCATTTGGACAACCAACAAGATTACAATATTAATTGTACAATACTAATCAACCACTCAAATCTAAAAACCACGCTCTGCTACCAAAAGATGGTGGTGCCCAAGGTAGACACCACCACGTCGGCTATTCACCGACACTATGATTTGATTGCTGAATCCAAAAACCGATACAGATAATGTTTACCTTGTCTCCGTTCAGTCTGCGTATGTAGCCGGTGGACTTCCTGAGCTAGCTCGAAGGAAGTCGCGGCTCCTGAAGTTCTGCGGTGGATCCACCGGTGGAGACCGGAGCACTACAAATGCCTATTAGGCCACCACGGCTCACACACGCGACGATAAAACTTTGCACAACACAAAGCGGGCTTTCGCACCCCGATATTAGGTGCGCCGCGCAAAATACAATGTTATTCTCATATATTTTTGTTGCGGCCCGGACATAACCTCTAACAATGTCATGACATTTCGACCCGACCCGACTGACATGTTACATGCGGCCGGCCGCCAAAAAAGGCTCTCACTGCACAGACTATAATGCAGTGTTGCCACTCGCTCTTCCTCGAGCGTGAACAAATGTTAAGCGAAATGAATTCCTTAAATGGGAACCAAACATGGGAATTAGTACCCTTGCCTAAAGATAGAAAGGCTTTACCTACTAAATGGGTTTTCAAAGTTAAAACAAATCCAGATGGTACTATTGATAAATATAAAGCGAGACTTGTGGTGAAAGGATTTTCACAAAGAGCAGGGTTAGACTACGATAAAACTTTCAGTCCAGTGGTAAGGATATCCACAGTTCGAGCACTTCTCTCAATAGCCGCAAAAGAAAAATTAGCCCTTTGTCAATTCGACGTCTCAACTGCATTTTTAAATGGTTATGTCCAAGAGGAAATTTACATAAGGCAACCCGATGGTTATAGCGACGGCACGAACAGAGTGTGTCGTTTGAAGCGCAGCCTTTACGGTTTAAAACAAGCCCCAAGGTGCTGGTATACATGTATACACGAGTTTCTTACAAGCTCCAATTTTAAACAAAGCACTTCTGACCCATGCTTATACATTAGAAGTAACGGAAACTCAAAGATTTTAATAGCACTTTATGTTGATGATGGGCTGGTAGCATCTACAACAGAAAGTGAAGGAAATAAATTTATTGAAGAGCTTCAAAATCGTTTTAAAATAACTACTAAGCCAGTCTCTTATTTTTTAGGGACAATATTTTTGAATCAAGAAGCCTATACAAGGAAATTGATATCGAAATTTAAAATGATTGATTGCAAACCTGCCTTGACTCCTATATTGAAAGAAAATATAACCGGAGAAAAGGAGAATGGGCATTTAGAAACACAGTTTCCTTATAGACAAGCAGTAGGAGCGTTATCTTATTTATTGGTTGCGACAAGGCCGGATATAAATTTTGCTGTTAGCTGTGCCTCAAGAAAATTAGAGAACCCAACTTCTGCAGATGTTGTTGGTGTGAAGAGAATACTGCGATATTTAAAAGGCACTGTTAATCATGGTCTTGTCTTCAAAAATGATTTCAAGAATAATCTTACTTGCTACAGTGATGCTGATTTTGCAACCGCACATTCAACTTCAGGGTTCCTGTGTCTATTTTCAGGACCAATTAGCTGGCGGAGCCAAAAACAGAAATGCATAGCGCTTTCGTCAACAGAAGCAGAGCTTGTTGCCGCAACTGAAGCAGCGAGGGAGATAGTCTGGTTACAAGAACTGCTCAGTGAGATGACGACACTAGAGGAACCACCAGTTTTAAACATTGACAACGAGTCCACAATACAGCTGTCCTACAATCCTTCATATGAACAACACGGTCGTACAAAACACATCCAAAGAAAACAATTCTATGTTAGAGAATGTGTTTCGTCAGGACAGCTCAAAGTTGAACAAGTTTCTTCAACGGACCAGCTAGCAGACCTTTTCACTAAACCCCTGTTCAGACCTAGAATAACTGAACTCTGCTCTAGTCTAGGGCTTCAAAATAAAGAGGAGTGGATGTAAGAAGGTATACCTATCCTTCTTAGTATACGCACAGTGTTGTCTCCTAGCAACGTTTGTTTATAATACTTTTGGTTTTGTAACTTGTCAATTAAATAAAAATTCAATTCAACAGTTTTTGTCTAATCTCTTTATTTCATTTGATAGAAGCTTTCATTTTCGATGCTTCAGAGATAAATGACTGAAAATAAAAAGTCTAAATTGAATGTGCAAACATTTCTTACAAAAAATCCTTAGGTTATTACATTTCAACTCATACATCCTGCTTTAATTATTTTTAATTTTTAGCTGCTATTAACAACATTTTAATATTCGCTTTGCATTGTCCACAGGTAGCTTAGCCAGCTAAGTATTTATCATACCGCTAAATTTCTTAATATAAAACCGTGTTTTCGCTACCCACTCGAAATTGGCGAAATTGTCAAATCTGACAGAAGCCACTTAACCTAAAAATTGAATTGAATTGATGAAAGCGGGAGCCGAACCCGATTGTTTTCACTAGCATCTTCCATCATTCATCGGTAATGAACGACAAGTGAAACGTCTGACACCCTACACAAGATGTCTTCCGGTAATCGCTAACGCAATCGCTAAATGGACAATGTATGAGATTTGACAATTGCGCTCGAAAGCTAAGCGACAGCTTATGTCAAATCGCATACATTTTCCTTCTAGCGATTGCGTTAGCGATTATCGAAAAACGTCTTGTCTGGGGGCTGAACAGAGACAGCTCATTCACAGTTCATTTCTCATACTGCCACGTCGCCACGGGCGTTGTGTTCTCGTGGGAATTCCATGAGGAAAGAAATAATACCTTTCATCAAAAGTGAAACGTCTATCCAATCAACGCAATTCACTGTTCATCGTTCACTATTCATCGCAGAAATGAATCACTTTTAATGAACCGTCTAATTTCGGCTTTAAACATGCAGTTTCATATTCCACTTGCTTCGCTCGCTCCGTTGTGTGTGGTCACAATGTCTAACCTAACCTACAGTTATCAGTTTTATCCTATAAGATATTTTTCGATTACGCTTCCGAATAGCAATCAACTTCTATAGGCACCTGGGGGGTTATTCAAATCAAATCAAATCAAATTATTTATTTCGGACTAAATCCATATTTTGTTAGTAACATTGTGACTCAAAACTAGTGTTAGTATTGGCTAAAATTAAAAT
This sequence comes from Schoenobius gigantellus, assembly GCA_963935595.1. Taxonomy (NCBI): domain Eukaryota; kingdom Metazoa; phylum Arthropoda; class Insecta; order Lepidoptera; family Crambidae; genus Schoenobius; species Schoenobius gigantellus. The sequence goes on along the minus strand of OZ012555.1, from coordinate 2,120,093 downwards.
CAAACTATTAACATTTTCCATTATACAATATGAAGCGAAATCCACCTCCATATAAGGGGGCTGTCCCAACTGTCTGAAAAAACATTCAGGATGCTGTTGGACGAGGAGCGCAGACGCGTCAGCATGGAAGCACAACGTTTCCGCATTATTGCGGCGAACCCGTCGACCTGCGCCTCCGCGAACATGCCCGATGCGCTACAACGCCACGGCAATCCCAAAAGCACCCTGAATGCATTATTATATTGGACACGCAGATCGCTGTATGCCCTTTGCGTAAACTTAGTCCACAGGCTGCACGTGTAAAATGACTGGCAGTAAGCTTTGAAGAGCATAATTTTAACAGCGTCAGTACAGCGTGCAAACCTGCGAGCCAGCATATTGCAGCGGACAGCCAACGACCTGCGTTCCCTATTGATGTCCACGTTGTCCTTCAAGTCATCGGTGACCCAGTGGCCCAAGTACTTAAACCTCTGGACCCGACCTAGAGGAGATCCGCAAAGCGAGAGTTCTGGAAGATGTTTGTATGTAACAGCACTTGATTTAAAAACCATCCATTCACTCTTACTGCTATTATACTTGAGCCCATGTGTCACCGCATATCCTTCGCAGACTTTAAGGAGTTTCCTCATCGCGCCAACAGATGGGCTCAACAGCACCATATCATCAGCGTAGCTAATATTGTTTACACACACACCATCTACGTGACACCCCGTTTTGGTGCTATTGAGCTCCTCTATCAATTTGTTGATATACAGGTTGAACAAGCGAGGGGAACTCAGCCCACCCTGCCTTACCCCACATTCAAGCCCATAAACATCAGAATATGTGCCCGCCCACTTCACTCTATTTTTTTGATTAATGTACCAATATCTCAAAAGTGATATAATATTAGCTGGAACAGTTGTATCGTGAGCAAGCTTATGCCAGAGCAAGTCATAATTTACTAAGTCGATAAGCCTTCGATAAGTCCAGAAAACAAGCTATTATTGGGGTCTTTCTGTCTGTGTAATATTGGACAGTCTGCTTGAGACAAAGGATAGCACTTTCTGTGGATAAATTCGGCCTGAAGCCAAATTGGCTATCCTCTAGAACGATGTGTTCTGCAAGGATTTTATCAAGCAGCCTATCCAATACTTTTGCAGTCACAGTCGCCAGCGAGATGGGTCTATAGTTGGAAACATCGGAGGCATCCCCAGTTTTATTTTTTATAATTGGCACAACAATCGTCTCAGTAAGTTCCGCAGGTAGGTAACCGTGACTTAAACACAGACTAAAAAACATAGCAAGTACCCTTGGTAAGTGTGCTCCTGAATATTTAAGATGTTCGACGCTGAGGCCGTCGTGACCGGGGGACTTTCCCCTGACCATATTTTGTATGGTTTTCGCGACTTGCTTAGCAGAGAACTGAACAATTTGAGTCCCAGTCACGGTGGCCCCAGCCTAAGAAAAAAAGTTATTGTCTAAGAAAAAATGTATCGCGATCGCTTACAATTTGACAGTCGCAGTCCATCCATTATTCTTTTATAAAAGGAAGTCTGAAATCTGCACAGAGTCATAAGTTCACGGCGCAATGACTATCAAATTATAAGCGATCGTGATAGATTTTTTCTTGTAGCGGCTACAGACTCACGCGAGAAGTCTAGTCTAGAAGAGAAATAGCGCGAGAACCGAGGTTTTTTTTTTAATGTATTTCCCGGCAAATGACCTCCTCCCGCCTGATGTTAAGCGGTGAAAGAGGCCCAAATGAGTTGACAGATAGAGTAGGGACGACATCCACTATCCTACCTGCCCGCCCCTTGCCGGCCCAAAAGGTGCTTTTTCACGCGTCTTTTGAAGGAACCCATGTTGTAGGATGGAGGAAACACGTGCGCAGGTAGAGAATTCCAAGTGTGGGATGAACGACAGAAGAAGGAATCTTGGAATTTCTTGGTACGGTGTGAGAAGGAGGACACAGTGTACGGATGACTCCGAAGGCCCTTACGCGTGTTTCTGTTAAGAAATGGAGAGGTAGGGATAAGGTTAAAGAGCTCCTCAGAGCATTCCCCATGGAACATTCGGTAAAAGGCGCTAAGAGAGGCGATGTCACGACGAAGTTGTAGAGGCTCGAGGGTGTTAGTTATCTCTACATCGCAACGTTTTGCATCCAATGGGCACAAAATGGGCTCTGCGTGAAAATATTCTATAAACTTTAACTCTGTTTCATTGTTCCAAATTTTTTACAAGTATGTCCAAAATTACTTAGGTAACTAAAAAGATTAACGAAAAATTTTCGTAAATTTAAATTATTTTCTAAATGATATTTATCACAAATTATCAAATGAGAGACTATGTTTAATTAAAGAGTATACAATTACTGTGTATACTGATATGCATATATCACAGACAATATAACTAGTCAAAATAAATATTGACAGACGACCACAAAGTACTTTTCATAACTGTCACGAGATAACATGCGATCTACGCCACGGTCGCAGTCGCATTGAGAACAAACGAGAATGTGATAGTGTAATATGTGATGAGTTCAGGTATTTAAAGAAACATGTTGATGTCCCAAAGTCCATTTATTGAATGCCGAAAATATTAAATTAATTACAAACTTATATTATTAAATTTGCTTACACGCTAAATTGCGCGTACGTACACACTTAACGTTTGTTGCGACACGACCTAATTGATGTATAAATGCATATACCTATTACAACTCCCCGGAAAAGTCCTAATCACCCTCCCCTTCTGAAGGGAAGAGGTTTTTTTTTGAAAAAAAAAGTCATTATGCAATACAAATAGGTACAATTATTAGCAATAAAAAGCAATGTAAAATATATTAATGTAAAATGTAAAAAAAAACAATTAAGTCATGTTGCAATACAATAATTAATAATAAACTGCAAATACATCAATGTATCTTAATCCTATATTTAATTTTGTTATATAAAAACAAAGAAAATAGCCTATTTAAGTATAATTAATTTACATAAAAAAAAACATTTACTTATAAAACATTTTTGTGTTATTTTTATGAATAAGATATTCCTTATTATCCTTTAAAATCTTAACATTAGGTGACTGTTCTTCAATAACTTCAAAGGGACCGTTATAAACATTTTGAAGCTTATGAACACTATTTCTATCATACAATAATTTTCTTTTTAATTTACTTCAAATTAAATTATTTTTTGCATCATATTGAGCTCTCTGTAAACGATATTTCATCTCTTTTGGATATTCATCATAATTATATACAGGTTCAATTAAATTATCGAAATGAGAAGGCAGTTTACAAATTTTACCAAACACTAACTCGAATGGAGTGTACTTTGTTTCCGTGTGCACTGTGGTGTTGTAAGAAAATGCCCAAAATGGTAACCATTCACTCCAGTCGGTAATATTTCTATCGCATTGTATTCGTAGATATACTCCTAATGATTTATGACTATTCTCTAATGAACCAATTGTCTCATGGTGGTAAGCCGTGGAATTTAATTTTTCGATTTTTAATATTTTACAAATATCGGACATAACACTAGACATGAACTCACTACCTTTATCAGTAATGATTTCTTTGGGGACACCATATCTCAAAATGAAATTATATACAATACATCGTGCTACAGAATTAGTGTCTTTACTTTGTAAAGGATACGCTTCCACGAATTTCGATAAATCACATTGCAATGTCAAAATGTATTTATTGTGAATATCTATGGATTTCCCAATGACGACGCAATCATCTAAATAAATAAAAGCTTGATTATAATTTATACCAGACATAGCTATGGTCATTAATCGTGAAAAAACACTAGGGGATGTTTTCAAACCCATGGGGGAGCGTTTCATCTGATACATTTTATCAGTGGTGAAAGCTGTGTATTTTCGAGATTCAGGATCTAATTCAAGTTGGTACATTTTGTCCACACTAAATGCTGTATATTTACGAGATTTTTCATCTAAGGATAATTGATAGTAACTTTGAGAAAGATCTAATTTTGAAAAATAGATACTACCGGAAAGAGAATCTAATATTTCTGTTATATTCGGTAAGGGAAATTTATCGTCCTTGATTCTATTGTTAAGATGTCTATAATCGATGACTAATCTCCATTTCTTTTCGTTTGACCTATCTGATTTTTTGGGGACTAATAGAACTGGACTAGACCACTCTGAGATGGTTTCTTCTATAATATCGTTGGCTAACATATCGTCAATTTGTTTTTGTACCTCTTGTTTTAAAGAGTGAGGTATCCTATACGGCTTAACATAACTAGGTGATACGTTATCCTTTAAGGATATCGTGTGCGTCATTAAGTTGGTAGTCGTTAACTTATCTCCTGGAAGATGAAAGACATCGGCATATTTTGCACAAATATGCTCAATGTGTTGTCTTTCTTCTTTGTTCATATTAGATAAATTTAATAATTCAAATAAAGTTTTTACTCTACTGACACTGTTCTTTTCTTCTGAAAGACAACAAATGTCAAAATAGCTTAAGTCATGAATATCTAAATTTTGGAAATCATATTCCACTTCATTATTTGTTGTATTTAAAATTCGTAAGGGGATTCGACCATTATTTGGTTTCGCAATCAACCCTGCTACAAAAATACCTTTTTGAATTTCTTTTGACAGTATTACACAATCGCGTCTCGATGCTGTAGGAATAAACCTAATTATTTCGCATCGCGGCGGAATCGAATGTCTGTACCTAACATTATCCGTTATTTTCATTGATACACTTATACTATTATTAGTTATTTGTAAAAAACTATCCTTATAATTTATTATCGCTTGGAACTTGCGTAAAAAATTATCACCTAAAATACCATTTCCTGTGCAAGACATATTTTTAAACACATAAAATTTCCCAGGAAATTCTACATTATTATAACTTAAATTTAAAAAAATATAACCTTCAGATTTTAACCTACCGCTTACACCCTTTATAGTAATACTATCATAACATAATTGCTGTAACAACTCTGGATAATTAACGAGCCATTCGTACTTTAATACACACAAGCTTGCTCCGCTATCAACTAAAAGACTTAATAATTTATCACCTACAAAAAAATTTACTGTACTACTGTTATTAAAGTTTAAAATAAAATGTTTAGAATTCACGAAAAAAATCGTTCGGCGAATCATAAGTCACATTTTGTTTTGAGCTTCTAGGGTGCGACTGCGACTCGACATTTTCAGGAGAGCGCTCCTGCACTGCGTGACGAATTGGTGCGGCTGGTCTACGCGGCCTCGTGCTATACGTTCCGTACGCACGACCTTGATGGTGACCTGGATTACGCGAAGTGCTATATTGACCACGCGGGTTATTAGTCACGGGTTTAGTATCGCGACGGCTAAAAGTACGTGAAAAATAATTCTGTCGTACAAAATTATTATGTCCGCGGTAAAAATTGTTTTTATTATTTCGACCACGATAAAAAATATTATTATGACGTCGTAAACTCATGACATCATATGGCGATGACAAAGTCTGCTCGTCCATAGCAGTTCTGATAGCTTCCGGTAAGGAATCGAACTGGCGCGCCGCTACAATAGTACTCAACCTGCGGTCACTTAAGGCGAGGAATTTCCACGTGCAAGCCCATATGTTCCGCACTTCACACCGTTCATTTGTACATGACGTTAGCGCGGACGCGGCCACTGAACAGGCGCCAACATCATGTGCCGCACAGTAAAAATATAACAGTACAACAAGGACGTTTTATATCGTATGCAATATACTTTTTGCTAGGTTACAAATAAGTATTGATTTATAAACTGAGGTAAGTACCTACAGTAATACAACCAATAAAGATACAGCTTTATGACTTCATTGCTATTTTTTATTGTATCTTTACTTGTATGTAAATATGGACACTTTTTAATTGTTACATTACATAGTATTTTTATTTGACAAACAACCACGTGATTTTTTTAATAACTTAAAAAATAACAAAGTTTAAAAAGCTTTTATTTGCTAGTGACGTCATTGTACTCGTCCACCATTATAATACCGATACAAACATATATTTTATAAGAAAGAGACGTAAAGCAATTATCAATAATTAGACTTTTTCAAGATTCATCATAATTAGACCGTTTCTTCACAATTTCAAAGGTTTTAAATGTTTCTATGATGTGTTATTAATAAAATGTAAATTCAAATTTTATGCATATTTCTTTTGTGCAGTATAGAATGCATCACTAGAATACAAGAAATGCTCGATTAGCTAGAAGTAGTATTTAAAACAAAAGCTAAGAATATGACTGACGCGGCGGCATATATGTTATAAAGCACTGTTAAATTTTTTTGTTTGACTTCGACGGCTATTCGGTTTGATTTAAAAATAGTAGATTGTTACACCGGGCGCTAAGTGACTTATTAATACCCGCTAATAACCCGAGGGCATTAATAGCTCTCTTACGAGGTGTGTAATCTGCTTTTCCTTCAACTTATTAAAAAATAATAAAAAACTGAAGTTGACTGTAGAAAAACTTATTTATTTATGACAAAAAAATGCAAATTGTTCTTATTAAGAAACCAAACCTTATCTTGACGGTGGTGACGGAAGTGGAAAATCCACAAAAAAAACTCACTGCCATGTACACCACAAAACCCTTATTTCTTGCCGTCAACATGAATGTGCACCAAAAAACACCACTTTCACTGCACAATATTCACTCGAATACAATTTTTAATTTATTAAAATAAAAGCTAATCTTCGCCATTAAAGCCAATTGCCTCTCTTTTTTAAATAAAATTGGCTTTGTAGGGTCCTATCTAACTTGTTTTGCGCATGTGTATTTTTTGTGACATGTTATACAACCACTCAAATCTCTTTGGAAAAATGCCTACATTTTGTATGAATTGTATGAATATGAATTGTAATTTCTTTTTAAATTAGAAAAACAAACAACAGGGCAATTATGTTGAACGGGTCATTAATGAAATTTCATACAATACTACTGCCGTTTTCCAGGGTAGTAATGTATTACTTAGTGTTGCCTTTTCCGATGATTAGAGTAAAATTAATGAGTAGTTTGAAGAAAAATATTTTAATAGATATATGTAGGAATTTTAATACAGTACTGAATAAATAAGTACTATAACTTATTTCGCTTACTATTCGTCAATAAAAATATTTTAACATATATATATGTAGGTATTTTAATACATTACTGAATAAATAAGTACTATAACTTATTTCGATTTGATTTGTTAACCGACTTCACTGACTTCACGAAGTTATGAGGTAACACATACCTCATAGCTTCGTCATTTATTAACTGATTTTCAAAATTCTTTTTGTATTCAGAAAAGTATACCCCCGAAGTGGTTACTGTTTTACTGTTCATAATCATATATAATACATAGGCTCGAATAAAACTCTATTATTTAGCTACATGTATAATGTGCTGTTGATTCTACCTTCTAAAGCTTTGATGCAAGGCGTTGTGAATAAAGGGGGTAACATTAAGTATTTAAAGGAATTCAGCAATAAAGTTTTATAGGAAACATTATTTTGAACCTATAAATCGTTGCATATTTACTTGAAGAAATTAGCATACTGGTTTATTAACACTGCACTGTGCTATATGGCCGCGGCAATAAAATATAAACATTTGGGAAATAAATATTTACCACTTTTCTTTCAGCATTTTTTGTATGCATTTGATTTAACATTTCGTCTTTGACTTCTTTTATTAGCGATTTTTACACATAAAATAACTTATAGAAAAAAAGAACGAATAACATATTTTTTCACACATAAAATATTTTAGGAAGAAGGATTAAAATAGTTTTCTCCTTTATAATACCTAATCCATTATTTACACTATTCACCATAATACTACACTAATCTATAATAATAATGAAAGTTAACAAAATAAACGCAAACTGCAAAATTAAAATTCGATCGTAAAGAAACACGTAATATATTTTTTTGCGCCCGCGACACGAAGCGACATGACCATACCCTGAGACGACTTGGCGAGTACTGTCTTATATGGAGCGCGATTGCAACCAAGCGAAATTATAAAATTTTCGTCATTTTCCTAAATATTTTATATGACATCAAAAAATCTGTCTTGACAGTTCACTAGATAATAACGAACTACATGTTTTGGTATAACTTTTATACTGTTTTATGTATATTTCGATTTCAAATCGTGGTTTTAGTTTTTGATTTAGACCTATGTTTGGATTTTTTTTCTATCGAGTGAAATGGAGTAAATCGTGTTTCTGCTTTCACAGTTCACTAGATTATATCTTCAAGTTTAAGGTGTGTGAATTTCAGAATTGTGGGTTCTAATATTATCCAGATCTAGACGTTCTAAGATCGGCAAATTTGGGAAATCCTCGCCTTAATCCATCCGCGAATCGTTTGATTGCGCTGCGCTCATTAATTGGCTTCAGCACATCGTATGCCTTAGAATCACCATTAGACTGAGCTATTGTAAGATTGACAAATAAATTTTCTAACTCTGTGCCGAATGATTCGATCGATCGATTACCTTGCCTACATTGGTGTAATTGACATTGCAGAGCGACTTCGGACTTTTTCTGAATGAGATGTTTTCGCATATCAGATAAAAGATTTTCTATTGTATCGTAAGTTGGTTTCAAACGCAACTGTGCACTTGGCGATAGCCGTGTTTTAAGAACAAATTCAATCAATTGCTTATTAGATGCGTCAGAGATCATCTTACTATACAATTCGATACTATTAATGAGTGAATTGGTGACTGATTCCTGACCTGTCATTACTGGTAACAAGGCAATAGCCGTTTTAATGTCGAATTCACTTTTTGAACTCATGTTTGATTGTTCTCTGTTTTGCGGTAATGGCATAGACAGTTCTATAATTTTTTTGAAAATCGTATGTACTTCGCTAATTACTTTATGAATGGAAGTAATGTCACTAGTGCTTATCTTATTAAGTTCAATTTCTGAGTGCAACACAGGCAAAATACTATCCAATTTCGAGTACAATTTTTTAGCTTCTATAATTTTGTTAATACCTAGTTCTTGTTGTCTTCTTTCAGGGCCCAACTTGACTAAGTATTCTTTAAGATAACTTAATGACGAAAACAGCTCATGTAGCTCTAATATTACACTAGACATAATAAATTTTAATTAAAAAAATATAGCTTAATATACCATTATATAATATAGGTCCAATAGGTATTTTATATTAAAAGGAAAAAAAATAGCACATTACGCAAAATAATTAAATACATACTACCAAGATCTCATATGTCTTAACTGAACCGGGCGATGGCATGGCGCGATGACGAGGCGTTGGCACGTGGCACGCTTCTCATTTCTGTAGGGCTGGTGGCTGGTGGCAGGTGGCAGGTTCAGGCGGCGACGGCGAGTGGGCCGGGCTATACCCTGGACACCTCTTGAATAGCCTTCTTTCTTCTATACGAACGTAGTGGTTAGGTCGGCGCGCGATATAGTGTTGATATTATTTCTTGCTAGCTCTCTTGAAATTGGCGGACCAGGAGAGCTATTTTTGAATTACGTATGCGACTTCGAAGTCACCGATGTGACTAATAATCACCGATTTTCAATAATTCTTATTTTTGAATATCACTTATGTGACTACCTTAGTCACGGATGTGATTTCATTACGAGTGCCCTCACCCACTCGTAAACAAGTCATACATAACTGTGGAAACGTTATCTGTGTTTTGTTTGGAGAACATATTGACAAGTTTGAAGTTGATGTGTGTTGATTTTGAGTTGGATTTAAAATTTTTAAAATTTGTCAAATAAGTAAATATACACGGTTATTTTTTATCACCCTGGAAAAATTAAGGGACGCTTCACGACATGGTATTAGAATGATTTAAATAATAAATAAAAAAATAACACACTTAATTTTTTTTTAAACACAAAAAATGCTGCACTCGTTGAGAGCAGCATTTTTAGAGATTTTTTTAGTTTTTTTATACACGGTTATTTTTTTATCACCCTGGAAAATTTAAGAGACGCTTCACGACATGGTATTAGAATGTTTTATAAGTATATGAATAAAAAAAAAACTCGCTTACCTAATTAATTTTATATGATTTTTTTTAAAAATCCAAAAAAATGCTGCCTTAGTTGAAAGCAGGATTTTTAGAGATTTTTTTATTTTTTTGTATTTTTTTTAAATTTTTTTATTTTATTTTTTTTTATTTTTATATAATAATGGATGTGTCCTGAAGCATCCCTGAAATTTTCCAGGGAGATAAAAAAATAACCGTGTGTATATTTTTATTTAATTTTTTTTAAATCTAATATTGGATGTGTCCTGAAGCGTCCCTAACATTTTCCAGGGTGATAAAAAATAACCGTGTATAAGTTTAAAATCTTTTAAATTTGTGTCACAAACAAACTTAGACCAGTATTTTCTTATATTTTGGCCTAGTTGCAATGAATTTTTAGCCGTATAATAACCGGTATATACCGAAAACGGCTACATTCTGCGTGGAACCGAACCCTTACGTATGTGTGTACTTTATCTATGTTGGCAGCTCCGCGTTCGACTTTCAAAAATAGGATGTTTGGGAATTCGTGACTTCAAAGTCATCGCTGACTATTTAGTCAGCGGTGATTTCTAAATCGCATACGTAATTCAAAAATAGGTCTCCTGGAGAGCTATTTTTGAATTACGTATGCGACTTCGAAATCACCGATGTGACTAATAATCACCGATTTTCAATAATTCTTATTTTTGAATATCACATTGTGACTACCTTAGTCACGGATGTGATTTCATTACGAGTGCCCTCACCCACTCGTAAACAAGTCATACATATAACTGTGGAAACGTTATCTGTGTTTTGTATAGAGAACATATTGACAAGTTTGAAGTTGATATGTGTTGATTTTGAGTTGGATTTAAAAATTTTAAAATTTGTCAAATAAGTAAATATACACGATTATTTTTTATCACCCAGGAAAATTTAAGGGACGCTTCACGACATGGTATTAGAATGATTTAAATATAAAAAATAAAAAAAATTACTCACTTAAATTTTTTTTAAAAATACAAAAAATGCTGCACTAGTTGAGAGCAGATTTTTTTAGTTTTTTTATATTTTTTTATATTTTTTATTTTATTTTTTTTATTTTTATATAATATCGGATGTGTCCTGAAGCGTCCCTAACATTTTCCAGGGTGATAAAAAAATAACCGTGTATAAGTTTAAAATCTTTTAAATTTGTGTCACAAACAAACAGACCAGTATTTTCTTATATTATGGCCTAGTTGCAAGGATTTTAGCCGTATAATAACCGGTATATACCGAAAACGGCTACATTCTGCGTGGAACCGAACCCTTACGTATGTGTGTACTTTATCTATGTTGGCAGCTCTGCGTTCGACTTTCAAAAATAGGATGTTTAGGAATTCGTGACTTCAAAGTCATCGCTGACTATTTAGTCAGCGGTGATTTCTAATTCGCATACGTAATTCAAAAATAGGTCTCCAGGTGCGCAATAACCACTTCTTCTTTAGATTGCGTTTTCCCATGTCTTCTTGCAGTTAAGTATTCTTCTTTTTTTCATACCTCTTCCATGGTAACCGTTCGTAGAACGTGGTTCCGATGGCAGGGTCGCCATGTAATATGTGATGAGTTCAGGTATTTAAAGAAACATGTTGATGTCCCAAAGTCCATTTATTGAATGCCGAAAATATTAAATTAATTACAAACTTATATTATTAAATTTGCTTACACGCTAAATTGCGCGTACGTACACACTTAACGTTTGTTGCGACACGACCTAATTGATGTATAAATGCATATACCTATTACAATAGTGTTCTCTTTTCTCGCCCGAGAAACCCTTTGAAGCGGGCACAAAAAACGACACCGATCGGAGAACAGGCGAGCCCGAGAACGAGAAGGAGAGAAACCCATCACATTCACGCTTCTCGGGTGTTCTCGGCGTGAGTCTGGAGGCGCCTTTAGATTATAACCCACCCGGCGGCCGTACAGCCTAACTCAAAGCGAGCACTCGCTATCGTTATCATGACATTAGAACAATAGTTTTAATGTCACAGATGACATTAGAGCTATTGTTCTAATGTCACGAAGCGATAGCGAGTGCTCGCTATGAGTTAGGCGGTAGGCCCCCGGTCCGAATAGCCACTCCGTTCGAAAATATCCGTTTCCCTACATACCCTCGTCCGTGGCTAAAATCGAAATTAAACGGTTCATTTTTGCTTTCATTCTCAATGCTTCATCGATGAATGACTGAAAATGAAATGTCTAAATTGACGTTCATCAGAATGTGCCTACACGATGAAAGCTTCCGGCTCCCGATTGTTTTCAATGGCATCGGTGCATGCATTAGTCATCATTCATCGGCAATGAAAGATAAAGAAATGAATTACAAATTCGTGTGGGTTAGAAATGGGCGGATTTATGTCCGTAAGGATGAGGCCTCGCAAGCTCACCACATTCGGAATTCGGATTGCTTGAAGCTTATAACATAGTTTACTCGTTATTCTTTTGTGAGTGTTTTGGTTGTTAATTGTAAAATTCGATCGTTTAAGTATTTACTACCAAAATACTAGAGGAATCCGAACAAAAACTAATGCTTTATCAGAAAATATTTCATTGTGCAGTTATGATGTTATCATTTTTACGGAGACCTGGTTGAATCCTAATATATGCGATAGTGAATTTATAGATTCAAGATATACGGTATACCGCAGAGATCGTGTCAGTACAGGCTCCTCTAAAAAAGACGGTGGAGGAGTGCTCATGGCGGTCTCTAAGAATGTTGTGAGCTCGCGAGTACAGTCTTGGGAGAGTGATGGGGAGGATTTGTGGATAACCCTTGGCGTCAATGTTGACAATAGCATTAAAACCCTAGCCTTAGGTGCAGTATACTTACCACCACCAGCAAAAGCTGATTTACTGGAAGGATTCTTAGATAGTGCAAATAACGTTTTTAATGAAGTTGACGATATCGTTATTTTCGGAGACTTTAACTTGCCTTTCATTAATTGGAGAAAGGATGTATTCCACCCTCATATGACACCTTCTAATTACAACAACGCCTTGGGATGTTTACTTGTCGATTTTTTGTCTGTCAATAATTTATACCAATATAACAATGTCGCCAATTGTGATGACAGGTTTCTGGATCTGGTGCTCAGTGGTATGCCTGGTGTTGTTTTGGAACGATCGATTGACAACTTATGTAATGTTGATTTGAGACATCCGAGTTTGACTGTTACTATAACTTTATCCAGAAATATCGCAGCTCTCCCATATAATGTTGGTGGTGCTAGTTTGAATTTTTTTAAGGCAGATTATGATAAAATTAATCTTAGACTTAAGCTCATAGATTGGTATGATGTGTTTAAAGAATGTTGTAATGTTAATGCTATGGTTTCAGTACTTTACGAGAATCTCCGTAGACTGATAGACGAGTTTGTTCCGAAACGTAAATCAGTTAAATCAAAGTACCCGAAATGGTTTACTCACTCTTTAATCAGAATGATAGCGGAAAAAGAAAAAATGAGACATAGGTATCGCAGGTTCGGTAATCCTCGCGATTTGTTATCGTATGAGGCTTTGCGTGGGCATTGCCATAAGTTGTACCAGAGATGTTACTCTAATTATATCCAATCCATTGAAGCAAACATTGTTGAGCGTCCTAAGGTATTTTGGCAGTATATCAAAGGCAAACGCAGGGGAGCTTCGACCATTCCTTCAGTCATGCATGGCGCACATGGCAGTGCCGAGACGGGTACCGAGATTGCAGGTCTGTTCGCAAGTCAGTTCTCCTCTGTTTATAGCAGTTTGAGGAAAGCACCACACAACGTACTGCCTGGAGAGATGCAGGACACTGGAATTTGTCTAAGCACAATACATTTTACAGAACGCACTATTTATAATAAGATTAAGAAATTGGATCTATCGAAGGGTGCGGGCCCTGATCGCATTCCATCGGTATTTGTGAGGCGTTGCGCTTCTGTTTTAGCCTATCCACTATCTTTAATATTTAATCGGTCTATCATGGAGGGTAGTTTTCCTGATGAGTGGAAGAAAGCGAGGGTTATCCCATTGCACAAGAAGGATGACCCAGGCAATGTTGCAAACTATCGCCCAATTACCATTTTGTCTTGTTTTTCAAAGATATTTGAATCTCTTGTTTGTCCTGTAATAACAAGTCATATGAACAATATTTTATCACCTCGGCAGCACGGCTTCCGTAAAGGTCGTTCCACTATAACCAACTTACAGTCGTTTATATCAGATTTATCTTCTGAGCTTGACCGAGGATTTGAAGTTGACACTATATACACCGATTTTACTGCCGCCTTTGATAGGGTTGACCACTCATTGCTGTTGCATAAATTGATGCTTTACGGCATGCGTGGCTGCCTTTTAGACTGGTTCGGCTCTTATTTGGCAAATAGACCTCAGGTGGTATCGGTGAGTGGTTATGAGTCGCAATGTTACTATGCTCGATCTGGTGTACCGCAGGGGTCTCATCTCGGTCCAATTTTGTTCTCGATATTTATTAATGATATTGGTTTTGGCATCCACCATTGCAAGTATCTTTTGTATGCAGACGACTTAAAGCTCTATAGAACCATTAAGTCCTCGGCCGACACTAAGAAAATACAGGAAGATCTCGATAGAATACAGCTTTGGTGTATTGATAATGCAATGTCGCTTAACGTAAAAAAGTGCTTTCATATGCGATATAGTAGACGAAAGAATCAATTACAATCGGCTTATTTCATCGACGGGTCGTCGCTGCTTCGGGTTGACGAAATTAGGGATCTTGGCGTGATACTGGATGGGAGGCTTCGTTTTGCGTCTCACGTAGACTGTGTTATCGGGAAGGCTGCCAGGATGTTAGGATTCCTCAAGCGCAACACTAAAAAGTTCCAGAAGCCTCAGACGAAGATAACACTCTACAATTCACTGGTGCGAAGCTGCTTGGAATATGGTAGTGTGATTTGGTCCCCTTTTTACAGCGTTCACTCACAGCGCATTGAGGGTGTACAGCGGGCATTCACACGTCATCTGGCATTTGCATCTAGGGGCATCTGTTCTCGTGCGGGTTATGAGGAACGATTAAAATTCTTCAATATACAATTGTTATCGAATCGGAGGAAATTGCATGATCTATTGTTTCTCTACAAATCGGTTCATGGCGTGATAGAGTCCGATAATCAGTCAGTCTCTTTATCGGTACCGCGAAGAATTCCCCGTAAACCCATAGAAAGCATCTTTCATGTTCCCCTGGTTAGAACTAATATCGGTGCCAACTCGCCAATGGTTAGAATGTACAAGGAATATAATGTGTTGAGCAAAAAAGCTGATGTTGATATTTTTAATGATACATTATCCCAATTCAGACGTAAAGTACTGAAATCATTTGCATAGCTTTAACTTTTTTTTTTTTTAATATTCACTTTTTTTATTGATCTCTTTTTATATAGGTACCATATTTATTATTCAGTGACATACTATTTCAATAATTCAATTTAATTTGGTTTGATTTGATTTAATTTGGTTAATTTAATTTGATTTATTTTATTTATTTTTATTTAATCTGATTTTATTTAATTCTTATTTGACCTTTGCTTTATTTTTTCATTTTAATTATTTTGACATAGTTATTGTAACCCGCGTAGACACTCATGTTTGACATTCAAATTACTTTTTATTTTTAATCAATGTGACAATTTCTTTGCGAATGCTGTACATACCTATTATAGGCTTATACATCGGTTATGCGTCCCTCAAACAATCTCAATGTATTTAATTTAATGTTTAATGTATATGCTGTTGGTGTGTCTTATCTAAATAAATAAAATAAGTGAAACGTCTAAACAGCGACAGCTTATTCACATCATTTCTTACGCTTCCGCGTCGCCTCGCGTGTTGTGTTGTGCGTGTGAATCTGCGATTTTAAAAACATTACTGCTGGCACTAACCAGCTAGGCCGACGTTTCTTTTGCTTTTTCTTTTCCTCTAACTCTTTTAGTATAGTTGCCGGCACCTAAGTTGGCCAGAACGGGAGATTAATATGACCAATAATGGCATGCATGGGGGAAACCATTATTGGCCAGAATGGAAATCAAATAAATAACAGTGTCCTTTTTTGTTGCACACGAGGGTACACACGCACACTCTCAAAATCTTGCCCGTCGACTATAATGACTTACAACCAAAGAAACGCCACACGGCGCACAACTTGTTTCCGCGACATAGTTAGGTACAAAGTATTCTTTAATTAAATCACTTGACACATTTGATGTTCACGCGGGAATTCCACAAGGAATGGAATAAAAGCTTTCATTAAAAGTGATCCGTCTATACAAACAACGCTTTCACTGTTCATCACTATTATAAACTGTGCTATTATATTCATTTCGGCTTAATGCACAAACCGTGCCAGCCAAAATAAAAAAAGCACCTTTAATAAGATTATTTAACAAAAACAATAGCTCGGAACAATTACATTTCACATAAATCAATAATGCTGCCCGTGACGCACATTAGTAACATTTTAAAACAAGACCCCCGGACACTCCATACAACGTTCGCAAATCAATTACCTATTACTACTACATAAACAAATGACGTTCGTACACGCGCAAATGTGTGCGTGGAATCTAGTAGGGCTGAGTGCGCGGTTATCAATCGAAATGACGCGGGAAGTGCAGCCACTGCCTTCTCTTTCACCCACATAGCGCTGTCTCTGTTTTCGCCTGGCGCTCGCGTCTACTCGTCCGCGCGATCGCGCGCGCCCTTGTTTATGTGTCAGTGATGTCTCCAATGAAGTCCCGGGTAGGACGAGGTATTTGAATTAATTTGAAATGAGTGAGGGGAGGTGAGTGGCCGTTCTGTACGTAGTACTATTATCTATTCTGTGACAAGACATCAAAAACCAGTGGACTAAAATGGAGAGAAAGTCTCGAAATAAAAGGAAAATGGCTAGGTGAAGTTATGAAAATGAAGATAACGGGCAGATCCTGGTTTGATGAGAAAGAATATCTGTGCAGATTATTTTACACTATCATATGTCGTCTACGTTTAGGTCACGGATCATTTAATGCCCATCTGCATAGAATAAAGCTAGTTGCCTCACCCGAGTGTACTCACTGCCATCAAAATATTCAAGACCTCAATCACATATTTTTTGAATGTCGTGCCTTCAACTTGCAGAGAATTATTTTTATTGAAGACCTGCTCAATATTTACAAATCACCCGATAAAATACCTCAAGATATGAAAATAATTTTGCAAAACAGTAACACCTACAAGAATTACGTCAGAGCAACAATTAACCGAATTTAAAGAAAAATACAAGATATATTGAATTGTAACGATGGCTGTATGGCTATGCCTTTGTCTGTCTCAGTGAGACAAAGATACAAAAAAAAATTGTTTTGTGTTTTGTTGTGCTGTGATTTTGACTGAACTATTGAAAAGAAATTCACCAGATTAGAGCAATGTAGATTTATAACATCCATGAAATCATAATACCTACCATTTAAAAAAATACAAGCTCTTAGAAAATAGTTAACCCCTTATAGGTCTATTGTTCGTAGGTACCTAAATAACTACTTCAATTCAGGCGGTCTAAGTATATTTTTTGAAATGTCTGGACGAGGTAAGTACGCTATTTATTTTAAAAAGATACACAATTAATTTCCAAAATAGAATATGAGGCACAACATTATTTTATAATTATTCGTTCTGAGATTTGTCTCAGTCTTTAAAACTATGAATAACATAAAAATAAATCCATATTACTTATTGTTAATATGTTAGGCAACAATAAAGCCGAATAACGAATGATTCCGTAAAATATAAAATTGCACTTTTAAA
Source organism: Schoenobius gigantellus (assembly GCA_963935595.1). NCBI lineage: Eukaryota > Metazoa > Arthropoda > Insecta > Lepidoptera > Crambidae > Schoenobius > Schoenobius gigantellus. Next base: position 2,102,231 of record OZ012555.1, on the reverse strand, counting down.
ACAAAAGTGACTGAAATGAAAAAAAGATTATGTAATAAAAAGCGGAATAATAAAACGATCAAATAAAAAAATACCTAGTAACATCATGAGATACTATTTTAATAACTTCAGCGGTATGAGTTTGAGTAAGCGAAAAATTAACTAAACTGATGACGAATATTAATCTAATATATAAAATTCTCGTGTCAGTGTTTGTTACCGAACTCCTCCGATATGGCTTGACCGATCTTTATGAAAATTTTTGTGTACATTCAGTAGGTCTGAGAATAGGTCGTAAAATATTTTTTATTACGGCGAAACATAAGTTCGCCGTTATTATGGCGAAACGTAGTTCGCCGGCACAGCTAGTCAAATATATAAAATTCTCGTGTCACAGTGTTTGTTACCGAACTCCTCCGAAACGGCTTGACCGATCTTTGTGAATTTTTTTGTGTATGTTAAGTAGGTCTGAGAATAGGTCGTAAATTATTTTTTGTTATGGCGAAACGTAAGTTCGCCGTTATTATGGCGAAACGTAGTTCGCCGGCACAGCTAGTTATTAATAAAATCCAGAATGAGCTTACAAAAAGTGTGTGGAATAATCGACTTTGTTAATTAAAATTTTAAACGTGCGACTAAATTACTATGTGAGCGACTAGGAATACAGAGAGGGCATCTTTTTGTATAAAAGACTAAAGAGCAGGGTGATGGGGGGGGGGGGGGGGGCGGGCGCAGGACGCACGCCCGCCATCACAAATGAAAATAGGTGACAAAATTGCATACTGTAAGTTAGGTTAGTTTCAGAACATGACCATGCGTAGCAGAGCGAGGAAGCGAGCGCAGCATCAAACCTACATCATGAGAACCTATTTGAAACACTTCATCTAATATATAAAATTCTCGTGTCACAGTGTTTGTTACCGAACTCCTCCGAAGGGGCTTGACCGATCTTTATGAAATTTTTTGTGTATATTCAGTAGGTCTGAGAATAGGTCGTAAACAATTTTTATTACGGCGAAACGTAAGTTCGCCGTTATTATGGCGAGACGTAGTTCGCCAGCACAGCTAGTTTACGATAAAATGCCGCTCAGCATAAATAAATAATTTGCCCAAATATTGAAACAAATGCAGGACATAATGTTGACACAAATAAATATTTGGTCGCGCTCAAATATTACAAAGCTTCTCATTTTGTATTTGAAGTAACTGGAATGAATGTTTACAAGTTACTGTTCTGTTGATTTATCGTCATTCGCAGTCAGTCGCTCACTTAGTAATACAATACCTAACCCAAATTAATTATTTTCATCTCTTTAAATTTTAATTTAATATAAATAAAAATTCAAATGAGCTAGGAATTTAAAAATATATAGAATTGTACAATTAAAATATATTATGGACTTTAATATAAAACAGTATAAAGTATTTATTGAGTTGTTTAGGACAGTTAATTCCCCTGATTAGTGGTTTATAAATCAGTTAATTCCCCTGATTTGCAACATTCTGCAACATTCTCGCAATATATGCAACACAGATATGCAAAATTTAAACAACATCAATTTTTAGCATCAATTAGATTTTCGTGGTGGTTTCGTGTGTTACCTACATGGGTCAATATTTGCTATTTGGGCAAAACGAGTTTTATTTTTTTCGATTTTTTTTTTAAATATTTTTAAGTTTATTAGTAGTTGTAAAATTGTAATATACTTTATTATATTGAATAAACGTGCGTTCCGTTAACTTTAGCCTATTTTAACAATAATATAAAGATATTTGCAAACTGTCAGGACAGGAAAATGACATGATGACAGGATAATGACAACCTAAATTGAAATCAAAATATTTATTGTGAAATAAGACCTAAGCGTACCTTTTAGTGGAAAATTAAAATAATACTGAGGTTTCGACACGAGTATTACAAATTATTAATCACAGACTAATGACATGATGACAGTATAATGAACTTTGACACTACTGTAACCCTGCGTTCCGTAAAACGATAAAAGTGATAATATCGCGAATCCGACCAGTCACAACAAAACCTACTGATTCAATAGCCCTTAGATTTTGTGACGATTTAATTTAGTCGGATTCGCGATAATATCGCTTTTATCGCAATTCGGAACGCACCATAAGTATTTGTTTAAGGTATTTTAGTGAGCTGGCAAGAATAAGTCTAACTACATAGATATTTTTTTATATTTGCTGACACTTTCATATTTTTGTATTAATTTACTACGGACAACTAATCTCTCTAAATACTAATTAAACAACTTCTAAACATTTCGGAGTTGATGACTGTGATAAAAAACAGTTTTTACTCACAGTAATCATTACTAAATGTAATAACGTAAGTCTTAAACTCTTAATAGACAAAACTCTAAAAACTTAATAGACACTAGGTAGGAAAATACCAGTCGTAGTGTGGACCTTACCTAGCGCGCCCATAAGGGCAAGCAGAACACCGGGGGGGTTTTAGTGGGTAGGCCTGGCACTCTACCGGGAGAGCCCCACACATGCTCGCCGTCTAGTCAACGGCGGATACGGTGCGGTTACGTATCTCCTCCCGAGAAAAAAAAACAAGGGTAGGAAAATAATAAAATCTTTAAAAATTAAACAAAATGTTTCAAAGGGTACAAACGTTTTTATCACAGTCAAACGTTGCAATTATGTCATGAAAGCGCAAAACACTTAACTTAAAATCTTAAATTCAATGGCACAAAAGACTACCTTAAACTCAAGATCTTAGGAGAGTATTCTTTCTCACGCTGTTTAAGCAGTTCCACCATGCTTGGTGTTTGTGGACTATAAGAAAGCCTTTGATTCTGTCAAGACCTGGGCTGTGCTTAGTTTAGAGGTGCCAAATAGACTACCGGTATATCCAAATGTTGCAGTCATTGTACGAAAACGCCACTATGTCAGTCCGCCTTCAGGACCAAAACTCGAAACCAGGACGACTTCAGCGAGGTGTGGGATAGGGTGACGTAATATTCCCGAAACTGTTCACAGCTGCGTTGGAGGATGTATTTAAGCTTTTGGACTGGAGAGGACACGACATCAACATAAACAACATGACTCACCTTCGTTTTGCCGATGATATCGTAGTCATGGCTAAGACCACGGAAGATCTAGGCACAATGCTCGAAGACTCTGTAGAGTTTCCCAACAAGTGGGTCTTAAAATGAACATGGACAACACCAAACTCGTGGTGAATTTCCATGTACCCACCCTGTGAAGGTTGGAGGCTCTACATTGGAAGTTGTTGACGAATATATTTACCTGGGGCAAATAGTCCAGCTCGGTAAATCCAACTTCCAGAAAGAGGTAAATCAACGAATCCAACTCGCCTGGGCAGCATTCGGGAAGCTACGCAGCAAATTCTCGGCCAATCTACCACTGTGTCTTAAGACGAAAGTCTTCAATTCGTGCGTGTTGCCAGTGATGTCGTACGGAACTGAGACGTGGCCGTTTACAATGGGTCTCAATGTCGCTTAAAGGGCAATGGAGAGGCCTATGCCCGGAGTTTCTATACGAGATCGCATCAGAAATGAAGAGATCCATAGAAGAACTAGAGTCACCACTTTAGCTCAAACAATTGCAAACATTAAGTGGCAGTGGGCAGGACACATAGCTCGCAGGACTGACGGCTGTTGGGGCGGAAAGAACCTCGAGTGGCGGCCGCGTACCGGGAGACGCAGCGTTGGTAGACTCCCACAAGGTGGACTGACGATCTGGTGAATGTCGCGGGAAGCCGCTGGATACGGGAGGCGCAGGACCGATCCCTTGGAAATCCCTGGGGGAGGCCTATGTCCAACAGTGGGCGTCTCTTGGCAGAAATGATGATGATGATGATCTTAGTTTTTCCAATTCTCTTTTTCACTTTAAAACTTCCTCCTGTGTCTTTCTTTTCGGTGGCATAGCTTTTTTCAACCCTATGATTCGGAATCACATTACATACATACTTACATATACATACATCCATCCAATAATCATTGCTCCTTTCTTATTGCAAATGGGTAAAAATAGACAAAATCAACGTAGATATAACACACTAGTCATTATCCTGTGTAGTTGTCATTATCCTGTCATCGATATGACAGACTAATGACGGCAGGAAAATGACGGAATGGGACATTTTCTTCCGTATTTTTAAATATTTAAATAAAGTAAGATCAATGAACACCTGAACACGTAATCACATAAGTCATGTATTTGCATAAATATTTTGAAGATTGACTCATGTTTTAGTAATGTTTTGATGCACAGGAAATATGACCACAGTTAGAGACACTCACTGAATTACGTGCTTCAATGACGCCGGTAACCAATGTTCTGATTAAATGGCATCTTTCGACCCACCAATCACAACGAGTGTCGCCGCGTCTATCTTAACGTTTTTGATTGGTTATGCTACAGCTTCTATTTGGCGAGATTTTTTAAAATGAAATTTTGGCAGACTAATGACCCAATAGGCATTCTCCAAAATATAAGTATGAATTTGGACTTGATTATTTAAATAAAATAGTATAACTAGGCTTTAGAAATGAACTATCACTAAGTAACAAATATATTAAATACACATTTAAACTAACATTACTATAACAGTTTTGTTATGAAAAAATATGTTCAGCAATCGGGATTTTTCCCCGACAGGAAATATGACTTTTTTGACTAAAATATTTTATTTTGGTAGTTATTTTTTAAAATACTTTCCTGAAAGTTAAATGCCACAGAAGTATGATATCGAAGTATTAAATAAAAATAGTTAGAAAATAAAGTAGCGTTTAATTTCTATAAAATATGCAAAAACTCGTTTTGCCCAAATAGCAAATATAGACCCACATATAAACATGATTGCCACGAAAAGTAAGCATCAAATACCCAGGCTATTAGATCAGTCCTCTAATACTAATAGATCAGTCACTTTTTGGCAGTTTCCTAATTTGAAAACCTTTTTTATAAATCAAAAAGCTTTTTCAGATAACTTAAAAACACCTAAAGATAAAGAAAATTATATTGTTTTAGCATTTACTGATTTGTACAATTTGTAATTTCATGTTACTGGACTAAGGTAGGTGAGGTGTCAAAATTCAGGACGACAATCCAGTTACTACCGTTCCATTTGTTAGGTACAAGTAGTGCGGAAAAAATGGTAAAATTTCTTGAAAAAAATCTCAAAATGCGATTAACTCCCAAAAAGTCGTGATGCTTATGCGAAATGCGCTTTTTTGACAAACAAATGATCGATATAATTAATGAGTATTTGGTTAATGTTTATCGTCTCGACATAGTTATCAAGTCCAGTTTCATGCTACCATTAATCGATATAGCTCAATAAATTAATTTCATTAATAGATCGCCAAAGTATGTTGATCGACAAGTCCATGCTCGCACTGCAGGTGAGATAAAGGCAAAGAGCTTCCCAGTCCTATGTAAAAAAAATGTATGGTTGTTCTTATTTATACTGATAGAAAAGTTAACAGCAAAATGAGAATTTGATGTTTTACTCAATTTAAAAATTTCTTAATTAAGCAGATATATAAAATATTTTATCGAATCCAGCATTGTGATAAGCCAATTATATGGCTGATGTTGTCAGCCATATAATTGGCTCATTACAAAAACATATTTGGTGGTGCCCAAGGTAGACACCACCACGTCGGCGATTCACCGACTTCTGGGTTGCTGATTTTTATTCACCGAATACCAGCTCTTAGAAAATTGGTATTACTTACCTTGGATCCGATTGGTCTCCGTATGTAGCCGGTGGACTTCCTGAGCTAGCTCGAAGGAAGTCGCGGCTCCTGAAGTTCTGCGGTGGATCCACCGGTGGAGACCGGAGCACTACAAATGCCTATTAGGCCACCACGGCTCACACACGCGACGATAATACTTTTGCACAACACCAAGCAGGCTTTCGCACCCCGATATTAGGTGCGCCGCGCAAAACACAATTTGTTAGTTATATTACATTTTATTTCGGCCCGGACATAACCTCTAACAATGTCATGACATTTCGACCCGACTCGACTGACATGTCACATGCGGCCGGCCGCCAAAAAGGCTCTCACTGCACAGACCACAATGCAGTGTTGCCACTCGCTCATCCTCGAGCGTAAACAATATTGAAAATATACACTTTTCGTGATTGTATCTATGGATTTCATAAGAACACTCTTATGAGTTAGCTTATAAAATATAAGCTTTATTTCAATAAAAGTGGTCAGTGTCAACGTATAGTTACTCATCCTTTCAGTTTATAACTTCTTTGCCATTGGTACATAAGGTTTTTGTGTATGTAATTCACCTCAACTCATTTTTTCTTTTCTGAAAATCACAAATATGTTTTTTTTTTCATTCATAGGGAAATATCGTGGCAACCGGAACCGTAAACAGCAAACTCTTTCATCAGTTGCAAGAGAAACAGCCTATTCAATGTCAGCAGACAGTCCCATTTTGGCTATGTTCAAATCTGCTGCATTTCAATTAAATAAACGTCAAGACTTACATGAACGACTTGTCAAGCTGTCCAGGGACATCACAATAGAAAGCAAAAGGATAATATTTTTGTTACATTCATCTATTACGTAAGAATCTTTTTGTTTTTTAATTGTGGCTGTTTTAATGGTAATCCATAGAATCTAAAAGTTCATTGTTAACAATAACAAATTATTATGGGACATAATAGACTGACCATATAATAGAATGAAAAAAATTAATACTTTTAAATCAGTGCTTAACTTTATTTACAGTAAAGAATCAGCAGAAAAAAACATTTCTGAAGCAAACAATAGATTGCAAGCACTGATTGACGGACCTATAAAAAGTATTGGTTTAGAATTGAATGACTGCCCTGCCTATCTACACTCAAGGGCAGTTACAGCTGGTTTTCAGGAGTTTGTAGAAGCGAAGACTTTTTGCTCCCTTATGGAGAAAGGAGTTATTATAACATGGCATGAAATCTCAAAAGAGTTTAAGTACACAGTGAAAGATGAGACTGATGAAAACGAAAAAACTATAGTGACCATGTTGCCACATATAGATTATATGTTAGGTCTGGCAGACCTTACAGGAGAGCTTATGCGGAAAGCTATCAACAGTATAGCTAGCGGCGACAGTGATGAGTGTTTTAGAGCTTGTCAAAATGTCAGGGACCTCTACACTGGCTTCTTAGGTAAATATGAATTTGATCAAAAATAATCCCACACATCCCTACCCTAGTTTTGACGCAGCTCTTTAACAAAGTGGAATAAGATTCATATTTCAGTGGCCTTTGGTCATAAATTCATATAAAATAATTTACAGTTTATGAATTATAATATTAATATTCACACTTTTCTGGAATTTATTTCTCTAGGTCTGTTCGGTATGGGGAAAGAGTTGGCACGTAAAACGAATGTCACCCGTGCAAATGTCGCCAAAGTAGAAATGGCGGTGTACGCGCTCAGAGTCCGAGGCGGGGAAGCACCGCCGTCTCTTTTGCTGCCTGCGCCGACGCCCCATGACATAGAATACAATGTCAACAACTCGGATGACGAGGGTTATTATTAAATAAATAAACACAAGTAAACAGCCATAATTTTATTTGTATACTCCACATAAAAATAAAATCACTTAAAAAGCATTGGAGGAGTTAGCATTTCAAATGCCTACTATTAATCATTAGACGGCCGCCAGTCATCAGATGCACCAGGTTGCCATTCATCAGATTCACCATCTGTTTTGTATGGGTCTTCTTCGTTTTCAGACTCTGAGTCATCCCGGTAACTTGGCCTGTAAATTGTCTTCCTAATTCTTTTCCCTTGCAATATTTGCACTGTGTTATCATTATCATCATCTTCACTATTATCACTGGCACTCTCCTGGATTGACCTTTTCCCTATAAACAATTAGTTTTATCTTCCTTGATTGTTATATCAAACTGTAACTATACGCTATATTATGGTATCATCAACTCGATTCTTTATTGCGATCTATCACAGACTATCAAAATTCATAATCGAAATCCACACTGTCTCCATCTGAATCCCTCACATCGAAATGGTCATCGTAAAAATTCACTTCATGGGCATTAAATATGTAGAACAAATTGCCATGCCTTTCTACGACTTCCATACCTAGGCAGAAAAAAGTAAACATTAGATAGAGCAAGGGCTTTTTGAATTCATACTTATAAAGGGTGATCACTGATTATTATAATTATATTCAATTAATGTGCGATGTTGCAACCAAATGTGATGGGATTATATGAAACTAATGCTATTTCACAAAGATGCAACAATGTTTTTAGCAATTATAAATTGGGACTTGGAAGGATCACTTCTGTTGACACTGAGTTGATGAAGAGATTATTGATATTTATTTGATAGATTGTCCTAATACTTGTTTGAAAGATTGACTTTCGCCTGGCGTCGAAGCGTTCGTCGACCGACGTCTACGCTCGATTTCTACTGATTTTCGTTTCGTTATCTACGAAAGTCAATATAATAGTACAAGGAATAGCAGTATCATTATGATTTCCATAAAAAATAGGAAAAAATCGAGTGAAGACGACGCCAGACGAATGATTCAAAAATAGAGGCGTTCCCTGGGGTCGAACGGCATTTGCTCTCGATTTCTGCCAATACCAGAGTCGTCTGAGCGAGTACTTCTATCTTACCTATTTCTGCCAAGCAGCGGTGTGTTCCGGTTAGAAGGGTGAGAGAGGTAGTGAAATTACTGGATATTGTGACTTGAAATCGTATGTCACAATTCGGCAACGTACATTGGGTTCTTGTGAGAGTGGTAAATTCGCAAATCCTACAGGAATCACATTATCGGCAGCCTGCTTGTTTGCCAACATAGTTGTATAAAAAAAAAATTCGTTCGCAAATAAATTAAAATCATAAGAGCTCGACACCAGACGATTCATAAATAAGAGACCATGTGCTATTTATGTGTGTGACAGGTACATGTAACGCCTTACATCAATTTTTTGTCAAATCTGATATATTAAAATTATGAGCTAAATAGTACACAGATGTGCACCCTGTTTAAGCCAGGCCAGTTCACGAGATCAAATATTTTTCATGTAGTTTACTTATTGCAATATGGTTGATTGCATAGCTTTTACTGTCGCTTGGTCAGGTTCACAAAAACATCACTATTTTAGTACATAATAGACTTTAGGACTATCATTTATTAATTAGTTAGAATGATTAAAATCACATCACTAGTCGTCTGATATTCAATCGACCTGCCTGCGTACAAGTAAGGTACGAGGTAGGGAGAGCGCGATCTCAATCACAAAGAGCTGCAGGTTAATTATGATTGAACGTCCCGAAAGATAAACGCCTCGAATCGACGATTAATGACGGATAGACCTACGCACGAGTGGGCTAGAGGTAGAGACAGCGCGAAATCAATCACGACACTTGTAAGTGAACGACCGGAATGTCCCGGGTAAGTGCGAACCCATAGGACTTACTGGCTATCAGTGACCATTTTTTGACGGTGGGAAATGAAACAAGGAATTGTACGTTACAACGCAGAGGGACTACAATAAGTAGGCGAAATAAATATGAATCCTGGCCGACACGACTTTTTATCGGTGAAAAACGGAACGTGCGTTAACGTATACGTTAACGCACCCTGCCTACACACCGACCGACAGCTGGCCGCTCGCACTCGCTTAATAAGAAAGGACGCAGCACTGCTAGGCGATAGAAGATAGTATAGCGATAGAAGTACCGAATACCTTTTTTCTTTCGGGGAATCCTCATGGATACCCTGCACCTCCCAGTCCTGCACTGGGAGGTGCTGGGTATCCATGAGGTTATGTTGAACTCCGACGAGAAGGTGACTCGCCGACATATCAACAAAACCACCCCGGGTTTCAGCAGCAGCTCGCCAGAGAGAGAGTTGCACGCTAGTGCATTTATCCCCGTCATACCCCGCCCACCGCTGGGTGTACCAAACACCTGTCGAATCCGTTAAATTCATAACACGCACTTTCTCGATAGTCACCGACAAAGTGACAGACGTGTGCGTCGAGTCGGTCGTAAGAGTCGGAGTGAAAAAATCGGGCCTTAAATTTAAAAATTGGGTCTTTTAATCGGCATTAAAAGTCGGTCGTTGTAGATGTTACAACTGATCGTTCCTAATTTTTACAATGAACTAAATCGGTCGTGTGCGTTTGCCGTAATAGCACGACTTAATCGGGTTTATTCTATCTAGTCCTACTTGTAGTTCGACTATCGAACTATTTGAATAAAATTATTCCAAATTGTTATACTGTTTATTCAAACTTTGGCGACGCTAGTTTATATTTCAAGCGATGATATAAAAAGTTTCACTTTAAGAAAAACTAAATCTTTACGCACTATGCAATCATACAAGCTTACATCTGAATAAAATATTTATTACATGCATTGGTCTGGACGAATTTTTTTTAGTTTCACATTTAAGCTAGGACTAGATGGAATAAGCGCTCAGTCGCTTTACCGGAGGGAGACTCTGTACCAGGGTCGTGTGCTTGGGTAACTCAGTCTTACCTATTTCTGCCGCAAAGCAGCAGTGCAGGTTTGAAATTACTGGGTACCGTGTCTTTACATCTTAAGTCACAAGTTGGAAACGTACACTGTGGCCCTTGTGGGAGTTGCAGTTTTACTGCGAATGTCACAGGAGCCACATGTATTATAGGTGACTGTTACCACTCACCATCAGGTGGGCAGTTTGCTCGTTTGCCAACTTAGTAACAATAAAAAAAGTGGAATTGTGGAATCGAACGAGCGACAGGGATCCGTGAGCTGGCCTCGCTTCGGAGGAGCGGCGACGCGGAAGCTTACGTGGCCTGCGGGGCTCCCTCGGGGCGTCCCTCGGGGGGTCCCTCGGAGCGGCTCGCGCGGCGGGGTGCGAGTGCACCGCGTGGTGCCTCGGGTGGCGGCGGCGGCACGCGGCGCCCCAGGGGCAGGGCGCGCGCTCCCCGCCGCCCCAGTCCGCGTCCGCCGGGTGGCTGTACTCCGCCTTGTGCTGCGGGTTGCGCCTGCGCACGTCGCGAGCGTAACGATCATGGGAGCGATCGCACTACTTACGAAACGTTTCAACCAAAACTAACGCTCGAAACAAACTATTGTGTCGTGTTGTGTTGTGACGCGTCAGAAGCGTATCGGTTTCATACATTTTATATGGCTAGAAACACATTAGCACCACGACACAACACAACACACTGTAATAATGTGTTTCTGGTCAAATTAAATGTATGCAACCGATACGCTTCTGACGCGTCACAACACACCACGACACAATAGTTTGTTTCTGCCTTAAATCGTTATAGTTCCGGCACCACCTAACCTGGCGAGATTGTGACGTCGATTTTTTGATTTTGCCCGTGCACCCTCGCGTGCGACAAAAATTGTCAATTTACTGCTTTTCGTTCAGTTTTCATTCTGGCCAATGATATTTCAGTGTTATTATTAGTCATAGTGTGCCCCGTTCGAGCCAATATTAGTCATACATAACATAATATCCCCCGTTCTTGCCAACTTATGTGCCACCAACCTTGCGTTCCGAATTGCGATAAAAGCGATAATATCGCGGATCCGACCAAATTAAATCGTCACAAAATATAAGGGCTATTGAATCAGTAGGTTATGTTGTGACTTTGGTCGGATTCGCGATATTATCACTTTTATCGTTTTACGGAACGCAGGGCTGCGTTCGTAAATGTCGCCCGACGACGCTCGATGACGTACTGGCCGTTCGAAAACACCCGGTGTGAACGCACGACGATCATGTATAGCCGTTCGTAAACCTCGCTCGACGACGTACCGGTCGCCCCGTGAAATGAGTGGGTGAAAATCGCCCTGACGTTTATTTGACAGATGACATGTCCGTCAATTCGGCTATTTTCTCCTTTTTGTAATAATTTGTAAACAATTTCATTTTGTATTATCGTAGTTATATAATTACTCGACTGTGTTTTGAAATTTCATAAATATGAAGACAATAGAAATAGTTACAGAATACATTATTATGGATGAAAATGGCATTGTTTATGTGTGAGATGGATATTTGCTTAATAATTTCTATGGGCGAAGTGCTAATTGATCAAAACAAGTAAAAAAACGGAAGCAAATTTATCAATTTTAGGTTATTTTGACATCAAAATGACATTTGACAGCCATAGCTTACAATGTCGTTCTAAAACGTCCGACGAAGAGCGTCGTCCTCTCTAGGGCGATCGCCCGACGTCGAGCGATGGTTTACGAACGCAGCCCAGGGCAACTATACAGTTTCCATATATTTGACATCTGACAGCTGTCAAGGTATTTTCAAAATGTATGGGAACCTCAGACTAAGGAAAAAAGAATAGACATGAAATACCTACGAAAAAAACGTGCATACCTAAATGTGAATCTGGCACAAAGATGGCGGCTTGCTTGCTCATGCGGCAGCCTAATACACTGCACGTACCCATAATAAATGCAGTATTATGCAAGTTCAACACTTTAAACAAGCATAATTTTCGCCTAATAACAAAATTTTCTTCAAAACACTGAAACAAACAATTAGCGATGACAACTGATGTACTTGTTGTTCATTGTGAGTACTGTGACAAAACATGGCGACCGGCCGCAGTGAGGTATTCTGTGACGTTGCCAAGATAATGTTGCCATTTTTGGTAATGATAAAACTACTGTTGTCTTTTTTTACTTATGATTATCCTCATAAGTTAAAAAGAGATGCCAATATGTCAGAAACTATGCCGTCGATATACATCACATTCCTATAACTACGTTCGTTATGCCGAGTCCTCTTTTTTTCTATAGTCTGAGATGGGAACGGAAACGTTTCTGATTAGGTTCAAATGTTGTAAATAATGAGATTGCCCCTCAGTAGGTATTGCTAGCAAGATAATTTGCGTCAAGGTAATTCGTATCGTCATCGTAAATTTTTGTATGAGAATTTTAGTTCCAAGTACACTCTGTAAGGGCACTGTACAATTCCAATAGGAATATTTCACGATGACGATAACAATACTTTGACGTAAATGTTCGTGCTAGCCCTACAGTAGATCAAGCACGAATATTTGTAATAGTCTGACACACGAAACATGAGCTTGAAAAAAAGCGGCAAAGGATCCATTTTTTCTTCCATACAACTATATGACTGGCAGATAATGCCCCAGGCATTAAGTCCACCTTTGTACACAAACGTACATGATGAATAAATAAATAAATAAAACTATGCCCAAAACACGTACCTCGGGTTTTATTACATTTTTCTATGTAAAAAAATCTGAAAATTCATAAAATAATAAAAATAATTTCTTTAAACCATTTGTACCACCTGAAATTATATCTTAGACATTTTGATTACTGGCAACATAGCATCAATATTAAATAATTTGGGCAAATACTGAAGACCTCCTTTAAAAATTCTAGGTCTGGTAATACTGTCTACAGAAGGTGAAATACATTTTGATACTTGAAATATTATAATATTTTTTTATTTATGTAGTAATTTAGAATGTTAAATTTGTGAAGGGATTGTCTTTTTTTCCTTGAATATAGTAGAAAAAAAAGGAGTTTATACTGAACTAAACTACATGGGGACATTGTATCAGTGTTGCTACTTGAAAAAGTGTCAGGTTCATGTTTCGTGTGTCAGACTCTATTCGTAACGTGAACATGTCGAGTTCACGATACGACGGCGCTAGTAGGTACGCAGCGCGAAGCACCCTCGCAATCGTAAAATATTCGTACGTTTTCGATAGCCAGCCTTCGAATTTGACGATACGTCAGCATGAATCGAAACAAAGTCGTCGCGATCAGCCAATCGGAGCGCATATATTGACTTACGAATTACAATCGTTCCATTGCGTGATAATGTTCTTTTACGCTCTGATTTGTAAAACGCAACGATCTAGCTTCGGTTCAGCGAGCTCTCAGTAAAAGCAGTGGAAGCGGAGTGCAGGCGATCTGCGCGTGCCACAGGTATGCGTGGCTCCGCATACTTGAATTGTCACTTTCTTTGTCAAATTAATGTTTTTGTGATGGAAGTGTTGGAGGTAGTTTGCTGGACGACTTGTAATGAAAGACTGGCTGGTTGTTCATTATGAAGTGAAGACTTCTATCCTGGGAGCCGATTTCCTTAGAAAACATCGTCTGTTGGTTGACTTACATCGCCGCAAGCTAGTCGACGGAGTGACCGATATCGCCGTGAATACAATCTCAATCAAAAATCAAGAAAGTCGCGTATACATGATCAATCGAAACCACGAATATCACGATATCTTGAAAGAGTTTCCAGACGTACTACGACCAATGTCGCTGAAGACACCAGCCAAGCATCAAGTCACTCACCACATCGAGACATCTGGACCACCCCTATCTGCTAAAGCACGTCCACTACCTCCCGACAAGTACAAGGCAGCGAAACTTGAATTTGAGAAGATGATTGATATGGGAATTTGTACACCTTCGAACAGCCCCTGGGCCAGCCCACTGCACATTGTCCAGAAAAAAGATGGATCGCTACGAGTATATGGAGACTACAGAAGATTGAACGCTGTGACAGTACCAGACAGATATTCCATACCAAGCATTCAGGACTTCACATATCAACTCAGTGGAAAGAAGATCTTTACAAAACTGGACCTGAAGATGGCATACTTTTGGATCCCCATTGAAAAAGACGATGCAGCCAAAACAGCCATAATAACACCATTTGGGTTATTCCAATTCAACTGCATGACGTTCGGACTTCGAAATTCTGCACAGACATTTCAACGATTCATTCACGAAGTGTTGAGAGGACTAGACGACTGTGTCTTCTGCTACGTCGACGATTTGCTGATTCATTCTTCTGATCCAGAACAGCACAGAGGACACCTAAAACTCGTGCTGGAGCGCCTTAACAAATATGGAGTATCGCTCAATATTGACAAATGCGAATTCGGAAGAAACAAAATTGAGTTTCTGGGCTATCAAGTTACACCAGAAGGAATACAGCCAACAGAAGAACGAACTCAAGCTATAGTCAATTATCCAAGACCGCAAACAATTCAAGAACTTAGAAGATTCCTCGGAATGATTAATTTCTATCGCGATTGTCTGCCACATCAAGCAGAAAATCAGAACGAGCTCAACAAATACCTACACAATACTAAGAAGAATGACAAAACCCCTATCGTATGGACGAAAGAAGCAGAAGATGCATTTGAGAAGTGCCGTCAAAGCATTCTCGAAGCAACGACGCTATCGCATCCCATAGCCGGCGCACCACTCTGTCTGATGACCAATGCCTCAGAAAAAAGTCTCGGCGCTACACTTCAACAGCGAATTGGCAATGTCTGGAGACCACTGGTATTCTTCTCGAAAACAAAGTAGTTTACCTCAAAATGTCTCATGCCTGAAGACGCTCAAAGGGCAGAAAAGACGCAAGGAAAACTGCTAAATCTTGGATATCGCAGAATACAATTGAAATTACGAGTTAAATTCTATTTGAGGTTGATATTATTGACATAAGCGCGTTCACGATCGTTCCGAAACTATAGCATGCCATTGGCATCATTATCGCGTCTATTGGTTCGGTCTGGGCGTGAGCAGTCTGAGTACTGTGAGTAGTGTAATCTCGAAACGGAACGGGGCCTAGATATGACGAAGATAATTACGTTCACTTGCAAGCGGGAGTGGATTACAAAATATTAAGTCATCCGAAAAGCTGTGATTCCGATTTAAAACCACTTTACTGTGGGACCAACTCTCAAGTCGAGAATTGAACTCTGTCATTTCATACGAAATGTACACACAGATACACGCTAGGCATTACATGTTGACCTTGAGACCGCCCTTATGTCGCTCGTAATAGCGGCGGCTTTCGTAATGCAAATGTAAAGCTTGGCATGTTGCTGACAGTACAAGACCTACTCAAACGAAATGTATTCAGCAGCTATTTTTAATCGCGAACTGAGTGTTAGTTCCTTTGTGAAAGGTAGAGTCAGAAGGTCTCAACAAGCTATTTAATATCGTCACAACTTTCTTGACCACCTTATTTTTTTTTAAAGAATAGGGATTATTGTTGTACTCCCTAATCCGCGTCAAACTACGCCGCATTGCTGCGCGTGAGTAATGTCTCTAAAGCTGAAGGATTAAGGCTACACTGCAGTAGCCTCAGGATTCTGTTCATGTTCATTGTGGTTCACAATAAAATCGTCACTCACCTATAACAATCAACTCCATAATGGCAACGCTCCCTAGGTCGAGGATTCTGCGGTGGCGCTTGTGGAGAAACCTTACTATTGTCATCAGCGTTTTGTGGTGCCTGAAATCAATTAATATCAACAAAAAAAAATTCAACATAGAAACTCTTCCAAAATTTAAATTTTAACCCATAGTTTTTTCTAGCGTATCTAGAGTGAGTTGCAATACTCTTTTCGTACTTCATTATCATCGTACAAACTACACGCATACGAAATCGCGGGAAAAAACTAGTTGTAATAATAAAAGAATATCAAACTAGGTATATTCAGTATGAAGAACATATAATGTGCTGGGTCAGTTTTTAATATTGTATACTTTCTATTTTCTATAATATTATAAATGACTGTCTGATTGTTGTGATGACATTTTTTTTCTTTTCTTCTTCGTACGACGCGTCTGTTTTGCGTCGGAAGGTTGAAAGCTGGATTACTCCAGCGATCCTTACTCCTCCGGGAAGATTCCTAGCCTCGAAATTATAACTAATTTGCTATCAGAAAATATATCAAACACATGAAAAATTGCAAAAATGTACATCTTTCTCTCAAAAGTGTATCAAGTGTATCTCCTATACACCAATCAAATAATTTAACAAGTAGCAAGAGCTTTAACTACACTTGCGAGCAAAAGTTTGGAATCAGTTACTTGAAATTGGTTGCGCGTTATCTTGAGTAGTTAATACTTTTTTAATAATCGTAAAAATGACAACATTTTAAAGGTTCAACTCTTTACTTTTAAACTGATACCGAATTAATCAAAAACAAGCCAGTATTTATGGAGCCATTCCGCATTAAGTGATCCGCATTAAGTTGCGGATTAGGGATATTTACTGGAGGGAGACTCTGTACCAGGGTCGTCTGCTTAGGTACCTCCGTCTTACCTATTTCTGCCGCAAAGCAGTAGTGCTTGCATTGCTGTGTTCCGGTTTGAAGGGTAAGATATGGCAGTGAAATTACTGGGTACTGTGACTTTACATCTTGTGTCACAAGTTGGCAACGTACACTGTGGTTCTTATGGGGGTTGCAGTTTTCCTGTGAATCTCACAAGAGCCACATGTATTATAGGTGACTGTTACCACTTACCATCAGGTGGGCAGTTTGCTTGTTTGCCAACTTTCAGCAATAAAAAAAAAAAAGTGAAGTTGTATCGAAAAAGACGTGTTTCAATTGTTTGATACGTCACGAGTTGCGACCTATTGACCCCCTATAAAGGCACCTGTTATCGGATTTTCTTTATCAGTCGACTTTCACAGGTTGACCGGCCACACATCTCTCCACCTCCACCACATCTCCGCCACTTTTGACCCTTTACCTTGTACGACAATGGAGACAACACCTACAGAAGCAGCACAAATCGTAGCCCTATTGCAAGAAGGGCTCAGCCAGCGGGTTGTCGCTCGTCGGCTCCACATAAGCCAATCCTGTGTTTCGAAAGTTTATAAGCGCTTTCGGGAGACTGGTGGCTTTATCCCGAGACCAAGATCTGGACGGCGCCGGTGCACATCGGAGAGGGATGACCGTTTTATCGTGTCAACCTCTCTCCGAAATCGGCATTTGACTGGTGTCGACGTCCAACAGGAGCTCCGAGATGTTCGTGGGGTAGCAGCCAGCGAGAGGACAGTTCGTCGACGACTCAAGCAAGCGAATCTGACTCCAAAAAGGCCTGCCACAGGCCCGAAACTCACGGCAGCTCACCGAAAAGCACGCCTTCAGTTTGCTCGCACCCATCTTGATTGGGAGGTTGAGCAATGGAGGCAAGTCCTGTTCTCCGACGAAAGCAGAATGTGTTTGCACGGTAGCGACAGAAGAGGACAGGTCTACAGTCGGCCTGGGGAGCGATTTACACAGTGCTGTGTCGCTGAAACAGTGGCTTATGGGGGCGGCTCTTGTATGATGTGGGCCGGCATTTCCTTCGATGGTAAAACCGAGCTTGTTTTCGTGCCT
The DNA here is from genome assembly GCA_963935595.1 of Schoenobius gigantellus. NCBI lineage: Eukaryota > Metazoa > Arthropoda > Insecta > Lepidoptera > Crambidae > Schoenobius > Schoenobius gigantellus. Next base: position 2,084,068 of record OZ012555.1, on the reverse strand, counting down.
GGCGGGGGACGAGGAGACGGTCTAACTTCGGACCGGTACATTTCCGATATTCTCCTGGAACATGTCGTTCCCTATGCGGGATACATCGGTGATGACTTCCTCCTTATGCACGATAACGCTCCTTGTCACACTGCCCATGTAACAACGGAATACCTCGAAGAAGTCGGTATTGCCACATTGGACTGGCCAGCGCTCAGCGCCGACTTGAATCCCATTGAGCACGTGTGGGATGAACTGAAGAGGAAGGTTCGTTCCAGAACTCCTGCTCCTTCATGTCTGAATGAGCTGAAATCAGCGTTGATTGAGGAGTGGGAAGGTATTCCACAAGAATCAATTCAGAAGCTGATCAGGTCTATGAAGAATCGTCTTGGATATTAGGGCGAGGGGAGGGAACACAAAATATTGACACTTATTTTTAAAAATAAATAAAATTTTTATTTAATAATTTTTGTTGTTTTATTCATTCATTATATTTCCCTATTTCCTTGTTTTCCTACCTCCTTCACTTAATCCGGGATAACTCCACAATTACGGGCTCGATATGAATTAATTTTACATCGATTTAAAGTGGACAGTTGCACCTTTAACATGATGTCATTTTTATGATTATTAAAAATTTATTTAGTAAGCAAGATCACGCGGAACCAATTTCAAGTAACTGATTCCAAACTTTTGCTCGCGAGTGTATATGCATGCTGCATCAGAATGAACAGGGGTAAAAGTAAATCAAAGTAAAACAAAAGTAATGTTTGAAAGTGAAAAGAATCACAATAAGTTTGATTCATATTCTGTCTATGCAAATCAATTATTATTGTGACAATATCAATTTTTCAGTTTATTTTCATACTAATTTTTGTTGTAGAATTCGTGTTTACCTGCTGATTGTTACTTGGTCCAGCAACGTCCCCTGGCTGCTGCGGAGTATCAGGTTCCTCTTTGACTTCTGTTTTGATCTTTTTAACATCATCAGAGGGTTTGTCATCTGTTGAATTTTGCCTTTTTACTTGTTGATTCGAATTGTTTGATCTAGGAGAACTTGTTTCTTGACAATTATTGCCAGCATGATTGTCCGATATTGAAGTGTTACTTTCATCTTGATTTACTGTAAATTAAATTTTGACATTATTATATTTAAGAATGATACAATAAATTAATAATACATTCATATTTAATATAATTGAAATGATAAATTTATTGAAATGATAAAAATGATAATTTTTTATTAAGTTGTTAAGTATTAACATATTTTTATTAGAATAGGGAATATGCATAACATTTAAAGGAGGTCTTCAGTATTTGCCCAAATCATGTACCGAGGTACAAATTATATGAAATGAAAGATATTGTGTTGAAAATGACCCAAAGGCTAAAATCTTTTCAAACTCAATAGATTTTGCAAAAAAAAATAAGATAAAAAATGATAAGTGAATGCGAAACTTCGTAAAACGAAACGTGATTAGTTATGGACGTCAAGGTTTGATATTGACAATCAGTAATTGTTATGGTCGCTTGATAATATTTTCACTTAAAATGTTCTTCTTATTATAGGTATTTAAAGAAGTTGAAGTTCTTCTAATTAAAATCTGGAGTTTGTTATGTGTGTGTGCCAACATCTATTGCGATCGCTTACAAATCACCAGTATTATTTTAATTTGATACGTCATTATAATCCACATCATAATGACTTTTCACTTTTTTTTATTGGTTATTATTGTTTGCCAAAATAAACACCATACCACAGACTATGTGGTATACACTTATTAACAAGATTTATAACGCTTTGGAATATGGACTTGTTACGAATTTTATTGTAATATTTGTTATAATTAAGTAAAAACCCTATTTTTATTATTTTTATAGTTGGATAACCTTTAAGAAACAGGTTTGGAGAATACACTACGCTAATACGTTTTATTTAATATTGACGCTATGTTGCCAGTCATCAAAATGTTTGTCATAATTTCAGGTGGTACAAATGGTTAAAAGAAATTATTTTTATTATTTAATGAATTTTCAAATTTTTTTACATAGAAAAATGTAATAAAACCCGAGGTACGTGTTTTGGACATAGTTGTATGGAAGAAAAAATGGATCCTTTGTCTCAAATATTTTTTTTAGATTCTTTATTGTCTTTACATTATATTATACTTAAAAGGTATTATTTATTTAGTTATTATTTAAGCCCATGAAATATTATATAAAAAGTGAATAATAAGGGAGGGAAATTCAAACTTGCAAAACGCGTCACCATTGGTTGAAAGGCCTTAGTCAAACCACGCTAGCCCAGTGCGGATTGGTTGACTTCACATACACCTTTGGATTACTTCACAGATATATGCAGGTTTCCTCACAATGTTTTCCTTTACCGTAGGAACGTCAGATAAATGATCATGATCAATGATGATGATCAAAGGAGTGAAAGCTGCAAAGTAATTATGTTACATGGTATATTTAAGTCCATAACATGGATTTTTATTCATTAACTAGTGGGTCCGGCAGACGTTGTCCTGCCCGATTACAGCACCACCTACCGGGAGCAACTGTACTGTATATAAAGCTTTCCTGGACCTATTCAAACACACACAGAAAATTTAGTAAGAATCGGTCTCGCCGTTTTTTCTCGCAGATTTTTCGAAACTAATACACAGCGTTTCATTTTTATATATAAAGAGAAGAAGAAGATGTTTAAATAATACTTACAACAAAACATGAACTATACATAATATTTTTTTATTAAAATTGTTCTTAAACTCCTAATTTACGTCTTTCTCATTATAATTTACACGTAATAATATATTCTTGAAGCTCACTATGATACCTTCATATACTTTTTGTAAATATTAGATATTTCTTTAGAAAAATATTTAATACCTTTTGTAAACTAAGCTGGGATAGTCTTAGACCGAATCTTCTACTGCTTAATAGTACTAATTCACACTAAGCTGTTTATAAATATAGCATACTTACGTTAATATGATGTTCACAACAAAATACGTATAACCAATAATGGAAATACATTATCACTTCTCATCGGGGACCTTTCATTTGGCATAATGTTGTTTGTCATAAAGACGCTTGGCATAAATCACTAAGCATAATAATCGATAAGCATAACATTAACGTCACATAATTTTTTCTTTGCATAATTTGTATAAGGCACAATTATCCAAAGGCATAATGTTATGAAGCATAATTAATGAAATCCCTAATTTCTTATGACATAATATTGGTAGTCCTAAAATGTTTTGCCATAATTTTAAGTGTCATAATTAATGATATCCCTAATATTTTGAGGCATTTTTTATGATTAGAAATGATTTTATTATAGAGGATCTAACGTTCATTAGATACAATGGTTGCTCTGTTTTACTAAACTTTTTATAATAACATTTCATATATTGTTTTATTCAAATATGATACTCGATTATTCTATATTTTCATTTGATATAATTTTTTCATAGTATATATAGATTTTTATGACAGAAACGAATCGCTGCAAAACCGACTCCTCGTAGTCTTGTTTGTCTTAACCCTAGAGTGTAATTCAAACCCGCGTAGGCACGGAGCCCCGCAGCGTCGGAGCCGTGACAGAAACCATGCATGTGCATGCTTGCTTGCAAGGTGCATGCTTGCTTGCGTGGTACATGTTTGCTTGCACTGTGCATACAGCTTGCATGTTGCATGCTTGCTTGCATGTTGCATTCTTGCTTGCAAAGTGCATGCTTGCTTGCATGGTACATGCTTGCTTGCACTGTGCATACTTGCTTGCATGTTGCATGCTTGCTTGCATGTTGCATGCATACTGCATGTTTGCTTACATTGCTGCATTCTTGCGCGCAAGTTTATGCCTAGAGAAATTCTACGTAATCGTATTGTTCGTTGTAATTAATATGCTAAACATTAAATTATGTTTTGAAAAATTATGCGTCAAGTTGATCTGTGTTTCGAGTTTATGGGTATTAATACTTATGACAAATGATTTTCTGCCACACAATATTATGCTTATTACCATTCTGCTTCCTGATTATTATGCCTCTTGACGATTATTTCAATCGAAATTATGGAATATGATTTATATGACAATAATTTTTATGCCTAGAAATAGAGAGCCCTTCTCATCACATCATGTTACGCTATTTTTTTCGTACTTTTGCATTGCGTGGAATACAAAAAAACTTTATATCGGGTGGACGAATAATAGTATTTTTAGAGTTTGGTACTATACCTACAATACTTGTAAGAAGGTTTTTTAACTTCTTCCATGATTTGTATAACAATTAAAACTGAAAATAAGTATGAACTGAAATGCTATAATAAACAAAACCACGGAACACAACCAATGACGTCATCAAAAGCGCGCGCAAAATGGTGGCGTTTGAACGGCTTAAATTTATAAATAATTTGACTATTTTCAAGCCTATTTATATTTTTTTCTATATTATAAAGATGTTAATGATTAATTAATGAAATTACAAAAATCATGCATATTCCCTATTCTATAGAGCTTATTTTGGTTACAAAGGAGAAACATCATAACTAAAAAAATTAAACAGATGGCTCAAAATATCAGAGCTTTGGTAAATAAAGCAGGAAATTAGCAGAATAATGCAAGATAGGTGGAACCTTTAATGTTACTGCAAGAGACTGTAAGGGTTTCCAAATTACCATGACAAGCACGGTGGGATGACAGAGCAATCCCGTGTTTAGGGGAAGTCCATAGCCAATAGTAAGAGTTTTATGGCTAGGATGATTGAATTAAACAGAACAGAAGCCATAAGAAAAAATACATAATACTCACACAATGATGGCGATCCAGGACTATTGTTCACAATAGTTTTATTTGAATCGAAGTCAACATTTTGCAAATCCAAACCTGCTCCAGATTCAGTGCTGGATGTATCTTGGTTACATTCTGGCTCAAATTTTACTTTTTCGGCAGAAGTCTCGGCACTTGCACAGTATATGAGCTCATACCAGAAACTGTCTGGTAGGAGGCCAAACTTATCTCCATTGTTTATAATGACACTACTGTTTTGACTCAAAATTTGTGTTTCTTTAGTTTCCTTCTTTCTAATGAAGAATGGGTTTTGGTGAAGCTGTAACAACATAGTTCATGAATTGATTTTATTTGGTAACTGGTGTTTTCCCCACTGTCTCACTCGCATAAACTGTTAGCTTTTCGTTGTTAGATAGATTTTTATAGGCAGGCATTTCCATGCAGGAAAAATAAATTGTTTCATTTGAGTATTTGTCTTTTTTATATTTGTGACTGCATTTTGTTTAAAAGTGCAAAATAAAGTTTCTATAACATTTATAAATAAGAATTACCTCACTTCGGGTTAGATTCAAACCTGCAACAAGCTGTGTTGACCATATTAACAGTGATCTTAGCAAGAAAAAAGAGATGAATACAAGTCACTCAAGTTGAATAAAAACGTAAAGTCACTCATGTTCCTTGGTGGTCTCAGTAGTCAATGGTGTCAACACAGTTAAGTAGGTTGCTTGTGTTGGTTATTTATAAAATTAGTCACACTGTCTGAAAAGTTTTTGAAATGGATGGTACTTACAGCATTAATAGTGACAGTGTTATCAGTCACTTCTATATTCCCATGGTTTCTGGACACTCTTTTGTCATCGCACTAAAACAGAGCAGTTTTTTTTTCAATAGTATTATTTATGTGGAAAATTAAAAGAAAAATTAAACAACCATATAAGTTGTGGGGGTGCTAAACAAAACATGGTTTGCGTCAAAGACTGATGAATCTCTTAGCTTTGCATATTAAATTGAGTATAATCACTACTTGTTTCACCTTACGATCCAAAAAGCAATCTGAAGGTACTTACTACTTTACTCAAGAAAATTCACTTAGCATATTAAAATATACTTAAGCAATAAAAAAATATGTTTCATGAATATTGTAAATATCACAAGATAGGTATGTCTCACTTCAACTTTGTCACTAATTTGCTAGGTTCTCTCCCAATTGGAATTGGCTATCTACATCCTGCTGGTCGTCATGTAGACAGTGGATAAGAAGTGGCTTTTTTAAAAGTTTTCTTCCATTTTTTCTTTCCACTAATTATTGGAAGACAACAATGCTATTACATATATCATTGTTATTATGACGCGAACTTATGTAAGATGGTAATAGCCAGCCAAAGGGGTTCAGAAGCCCTACCACTAACCAAACCAAGCAAAATATTTCTGCCCAGAGAATCGAAATATGGGCCTCCAGATCAATAACGGTCTTTGCCACCAGACCACAGTTGTGGTTAATATTTGAAGTAAACTCTCCTTATTAGCTTTTAGGAACTCGATGGAAAGAAAAAGAGCGGGACGCATGTATTCTAAATCCGAATAATCAAAATATACACGGTTATTTTTTTTTCACCCCCGAAAATTTTAGGGGTAGCTTGGTAGACGCTAGACAACTCATATCATTAAAAAAAACATGTGGTAACATTTTTTACATTTTATCCACCAATAACATTAAATTATAGACATTGTTCTTCTTTACTACAAGACAAGGACGCACAAGGGCCAAATCATGAGGCTAAGTGCAAAAGAGCCCAGCCAAACTAACTAACTAACTATAATAATCAATAATAATAATAAAAGTTTATTTTCCTCAAGTACATATAAAAGTTAATTTTTACAAAGCAAAGGGATGAGTAATTGCTGAGGCTGGTGCCTTACAATTTTTTTTTTCTTCAATTAAATTTATCTGAATATAAAACTAAGCAATGAAAGGGTGCTAGTGCTAGAGAGGTGCATGCATTTGAGTATGTGTGGAGAAGGGATGTTGTATGGTGTGTGTGCATATGTGTGTGTGCGCGTGTGCATGTGTGTGTGTGTGTGTGTTTGTGTGGGTGTGTGTGTGGTGCATGTGAGCGAATGAATGAGTAAGTGAGCGTGTGTTAGTACGTATGAAAACTTATATACTTAGGTTAAGTGCATTCTAATAGAATATATTTATAATAAGAATATTATTTAACAACAGATAAAATATTTTCAGTTTTATCATAATCTAAACCCAGTAGCCAAGTTGTAGTTGCTTTTTTACACTGATACTTGCTAAGGGTATAAATATTGTTTATTCTGTTGCATCTATTATAGATGTGTGAACCCAGAAAACCAAAAAATCGTTGAGCAAATGAGGTATTGTACGATCCGCCTGAGCACGCAATATCATGACGTCTCTTCTCAATACTTAGATTGGGGTAAGCTCGTGTTTTTTTGTTACAGTATGAAGAATAAACAACCTACGTACTGACAAAACTCGCCAATCATTATAGAGCTCAGTAGTGGGAAACAAATAGGGTCGGAAAGTCGCTACTTTCAGGACGGCTCGTTGGGCAACCTCGAGTTTTTTTAAATGAGTCTTACTTGCCCCACCCCAGATAGTTATACAAAAATTTATGATAGATTGTGCAACTGCATAATATACCATTTTAATAATTTTGATGTCCGCTAATAATTTTGATGTCCGTAACGTAAGCATTTAAACATATAAATTAATTTTCTTACGCGCGTTGTTAAAACGTCTATGTGTTCTTTAAAATTAAGATATTGATCAATGACTACCCCAAGATATTTGATTGAAGAAACTCTTTGAAGCTTAGGACATGCGGTTGTGGAGTTGCAGCACAATTAAGACACACAGGAGTGCGCTATTAACTTGACATCGTTCGGTAATGTTATATTGCGTAATCCAATGTAATAAATTTAGTTTTATTTGTGTTTATTGTTAAAAAATTTGTGTCAAACCAATTTGTTACTGTATCAAATCCCTTTTGAGCTGTTAAAAATACTTCGTGCCAATTACTTCCCTGAAATATGACCGCCGTGTCATCGGCAAATGAAACAATTTTACCTTTGGATAATTTTAGTTGGGAAAGATCATTAATAAATACAAGAAATAAGGTGTGTCCTAATATACTTCCTTGGGGGACGCCGTAAGTGATGGGAAGGTCAGAGCTTGTGTAGTCCTCAATGCTTACCCTCTGTTTCCGATTTGTTAGGTAGCTTTCAAATAATTTTAATTGAAGATCTCTTATTCCCATTCGCTCTAACTTTTTCAGAAGAATTGGAATTCGGGACGGTATCAAAGGCCTTAGCAAGGTCGATGAAAATTGACAGACACTTCCTACCTTGATCAAGTTCTGAAGCAATGAAATCCACTACCTCATGCACAGCGCCTGTCGTTGACTTTTTAGCGCGAAAGCCATATTGATAAGGCGATAGTAGATTATTTTTCTCTAGATAGTTTATTAATCTTAAGTTTATTATACGCTCTAAAACTTTCGACAGCGCCGGCAATATTGAAATAGGACGGTAGTTTGTTACATTACCACGATCACCTGTCTTGTAAATCTGTTTGATGATAGCCATTTTAAAGATATCTGGGAAAATGCCTGTACTTAAACAGAGATTACAAACATGGGTAATGGAAGGGACTAGTAACTTTATATACCGTTTCAAAAAGTTTGAAGAGATGCCATCAAAGCCAGAAGCACAATCGATTTTCAAGGAACGAATGAGTTGCTCGACTTCCTTTTCATCGGTCTCTACAAGTAAAAATGAATGTGGTGTACTGGAATTATTGGTATGGTTAGGAGTTGGATTTGCTATCGACCGGTTTTTTTCCGCAAGATTTTTACCAATATTGGCTAAAAAAATATTTATTTGGTTAACTGATTCTGAAGGTGAGTTTGCACAAGTAAGGAGTTCACTGGCTGAATCTTTGGGCTTATCAGAACTAACACTACTTTTAATAGTTTCCCAAAGTTTCTTTTTGTTAGAGCCTGCCTGTACTATCTGTTGTTTTTGATAATCTATTTTAGCTTTTTTAAGGATATCATTACAATAATTCCGATATCTTTTGTATGTGATGCGAAGCACATCATTGTTTCCATTACATTCTTTTAGTCTTCTATGCATGTTGTCACGATTTCGCATACACCTAAGTAAGCCTGTCGTAATCCAAGGCTTTAAAATCCTTGCACGTCGAGAAAATTTCACTGTTTTGGTGTTAGAGAGTAGTGTCTGCACTATAAGATCATGTAATAAATTTGCAGCAATGTTGGGGTCACTGGCCGATAGAACAGGATCAAAATCAAGGATTTTCATGGTAGTATCAAGACCAGCAAAGTCTGTTTTTTGATAGGTAATTGCAGGATACTTAGGTTGAGACATTTTTATACATAAAAGTATGGCATCATGATCTGTAATGGCACTTTGTATTACCAATGTAGTAGAAATTTTATTTGATTTTAACATAAAATGGTCTAAGCAGGTAGATTTTCTAGTAGTTAGAGTATGAGTTGGCCACATTTGATAACTTGCCAAAAAGTTAAGATAATCATCCGAAAAAGCCTCCACACTGTTTGGAGAAATATCAATGTTAATATCTCCCGCGATTATAATATTTTTAATAGCAGATAAAGTTTTCAAAATTATGTTAAGAGACTAAGAATTTTGGTACATTTTTTTTCGAAACAGTAGGGCCTGTATATGGCAAGAATGACTGTGTGATCAGAGATTTTTATCAACAAGCAGTTAGCTTCAGGAAATTCAGGTGTAGAACCTGTTGTATATTTTATAGATTTTTTTATATAAACCACAACACCATCGATTTGGTTGTAATTTTTTGTGGTTTTATGAAAAAGTAATTATTCATGTTCGGAATATTATCATGTGAGTATGATAACCAGCATTCTGTCAATATTATTACGTCAGGCTCAATCTTAATTCTAGAGATGAGTGTGGTAAGACTATCGAAATTTTTTAGGATGCTACAAATATTTTGGCATAAAATTTTGGTTTGACTGTGTGGATAACTGACATAGGATGGAATATCTTCAGCCAAACAAGCTATTGCATCTGATGATTTGAAACGATCGATATTTGAGAAAAGATTATTTATATCAGCAAATTTTTAAGTAACTAGAGGAATGATCAATCTTATTGTTTAAACATAATTTGTTGTCTAGAAAAAACACTGTGCACCGATGTATATAAATAGACAAATAAGGGTTGATTAGATATGTGCGCGTGAGAAATGGTTTGTGCATATGTGTGAGTAATGATTTGTTAGTATGTATGAGTAATGATTTATATGAGTGGGTGAGTACTAGTTTGTAAATGTGTGTGAAAAATGTAAATATTAAGTAAACGTACAACATAATTATATCAAATTTAAATATAGCTAGTCACATGTTTGCTTTTAATTTATGAAGATCTTGTTCGTTTCTAATTAGAATGGCAGGCTGGCCGTCGTCCTTTCGCAAATAGATGTTTCCACCTGCTGTCCAACAGAATTTGAAAGCTTCTGTCCTTTTAATGTCTTTAGCTAAGTAAAGTAGGCGGCGTGCTTTTGGTGTCAAGAACTCGGATATATTTATTATAGTGGTAGGGTCTTCTAATCCGATGTCGGTAGCTGTTAAGGATTTGGATGTAGAACGGTGTCGGCTTTTGATTGACATTAATATTCTTTCCTTAACGATAGTATTTACACATTCAATCACGACAGAAGACGTACGATGCTCTTTCTTGTTTGGAAGTCGGTAAACATCTCGAAAATCACTGTCTTCAAAGGATAACCCAAGAGTGCTAACCAATTTTTGAGTGTAAACAAACAGCTGGCCTTTCGTTTCTAATTTTACTTTCGGTACATTTCTTATCTCAATGCTAGTTTTGTTAAGCCGCTTATCCAACAAATCACATGAGTCTTCAATTTTCGCAATATGCTTTAATAGTTCTGTTCTCTCTGTGTTCAATTTTTCCACCGCACAATTTAATGTTTCTATCTTTTTATCAACGAATTCAATCGATTTTTCTATGTCTGAATTAACCTTTTTAATTTCGAGGGTTTGTTGTCGAACTTCAGATATTTGGGATTCAATTTTAGCTAAGCGTTGGACTTGTCTTTCTTCAAACTCTACAAACATACTTCTTATCATGCTTTGAAGCGCCAATGAATCGCAGTTTTCGGCTACAACAGAGGATATGGGTGCTGAGCGGTTTTTAACGCGCTGAGTAACATTCATATCGTCGTTATGCGAAGTGCTTGCGGATTGCGTTTGCGCGCGTGGAGTATTAGCTTGCGGGGAACGCTGTACTTTCGGCATCTATAACGCGCACCAATGAACCATGTACCAGGGAAGCAAGGTGGTAAGGTTTATCTGTATTATTGATGTAAACTCACGTTATTATGCAGCGTGGCGGGGACACAAGACTGGTTTGCTCCAACAGTCCGCGCGAGTCACTTCTGGTCACTTATGCGATCCTATTGTCCTGCTTGATTTAACTGTAGTTATTTTTCAAAATAAAACTATTTTTTAATTACGGGGGAGCGCTCTTAACACGTCTGTTCACACAGAGATCCAGAGGGGAGAGAGGGGAACTACTACAAGATAAGGTAAGATTATGAATGAATAAAGCATTTACTACTTCGGGCTTATAGGAATTACTAGGAAAATGCGGCAACGTCACATTAATTAATTCAAGCAAGATCAGTTTTCCTATCATGATCTAACGTATCGTGTTCGTCCTCCAAAACCAAAACCTTCAACAGTTATGTTACGTAATTTCAGCAGTATGAACCTTGATCAGTTACGCAGCGAGGCCCAAAATGTCGATTGGTCGGAAATAAGTCTTCTTGATTCTATTGATGAACAGGTGGCACTTTTCAACTCCAAACTTATGTTTCTGTTCGATACTTGCGCCCCTGCTCACCCTGTACGCATCAGGCATGCTCCTGCACCCTGGCTTACCGATGGGGTGCGTGAACTAATGAACAGAAAACGAAAAGGGCAAAGACTCGCTACAAAAAAAAAACCGTCAGAAGTGAACCGTGAGCGCTACAGGGAGACTCGGAATCGCTGTAATACAATGATACGTGATTTACAAAAACGCCATATTCACGAATCAGTTGAAAATAATAATCCTGCCAAGGTTTGGCGTTTTATTAATAAATTAGGAGTTGGTAAGGTAAAAAATAAAACAAATTGCTCCGATACTGATTTGAATGCACATTTCGCCACTTCAGACAATATTGATGCCAATATTAAAAAAAGCACACTGGATAATCTTTCGTCGCCTCCAACTTCTACTTTTAATCCTTTTCATTTTACTCAATTTACTGTGCGTGATGTTAAGAAATGCATACTCGCAATTGCCTCCAATGCCAGCGGCAGTGACTGCATTAGTCGTAGTATGATCGTCCCGTTAATTGATATCCTTACACCTGTAATCACTGATATCCTGAATAATTCCATTTCCTGTAGTGTATTTCCTTCAATCTGGAAAGAAGCTTACATAACTCCTCTTCCTAAGAACTCAAATCCCAAGACCTTTTCTGAATTCCGACCTATTTCCATATTACCTTTCCTATCCAAAGTCCTAGAAAAGCTTGTTTACGAACAATTAGCGAATTTTCTATATTGCAACAATCTTTTAAATCCCTACCAATCCGGTGGGCGCCCCGGTCATAGTACGACTACTGCACTAGTTAAGATTACTGACGATATTCGATGTGGCATGGAAAACAAGGAGCTTAAGGTGTTAACGCTTCTTGATTTTAGCAATGCGTTCAACACTGTTGACTTTGATATACTCTTGGCTACGTTACGCTCTCTTAACATATCTCCGCCGGTTATTGAGTGGTTTCAAAGTTACCTGTACGGGCGACGGCAGCGGATACGCATCGATGACGATTTTTCGATGTGGTGTAATATATCTGCTGGTGTGCCGCAGGGTGGCGTTTTATCTCCACTTCTTTTTTCAGTTTTCATAAACTCAATTACTCTTCCTATATCTTCATCCTATCATTTGTATGCAGACGATCTCCAGATCTATACTCAAGAGTCAGTAGATAACTTGGCTAAGGCGATTGGCACAATTAACACTGATTTGACACACATTGCTGACTGGAGCCATCGTCATGGTCTCATAGTCAACCCGAAAAAACTCAGTGCATCATAATTGGGAGTCCGTGGTATATTTCCAGAATTGACTTCAAGTCCTTACCTAGTATCCGTTTTGACGGTACCACTATTAGTCTGAGCAAAGAGGTAAAGAATCTGGGTGTTTATTTTGATAACTGCTTTTCCTGGCAGAAGCAAGTGTCAGAGGTAAGCAGGAAAGTGTTTGGTGCGTATAGTTCCCTTAAACGCCTAAAAAACTTGCTTCCGATCAAAACGAAAATCTTGCTGGCCCAGTCCCTACTTCTTCCAATTTTGGACTACTCTGACACGTGTTATCCCGATCTAACTGTTACTCGGTTGAATAAACTGGAGCGTTTGCAGAACCTTTGTATTCGGTTTATCTTTGGGCTACGCAAATATGATCATATATCACACTATCGCTCCAAACTTCAGTGGCTCCATATAAGCCGTCGGAGAGATTGCCATATCCTTTCTCTTCTCCATTCTATACTTACCAGTCCGTATGCTCCTCACTATCTCAAATCCCGTTTCCTTCGCTACTCCTCAACAATAACTAGACCCCTTCGCTCCTCAAACGACATGACACTAGTACTCCCACCTCACTCCTCTATGTTCTATGACAAGTCCTTCACCGTTAAAGCCATTAGACTTTGGAATTCCTTACCTGAGACCATAAGACGTGCACCATCTCATGATTCTTTTAAGCAAGCTATAAAAACACATTTTCTGCAGCTAGAATTTTAAGTTTTCATTCCTTTCGTTTGTACTATAGGTATGTAGTATATGTATTTTATGTAGTTTATGTATTTTGTAGGCTTATTTACTTATTAATAACATGTAGTATATGTATTCTATTATTATGATAGAATTTTACGGTCCCGTTGTTTATGTTTCGTATTAAACTTTCTTCTACGGTTAGGTTGCCTGGAAGAGATTGCCACTTTGGCAATAAGGCCGCCTTTTGTTATAAGGACTAGTTTTAAGAAATTCCTGTAACTATTTCTTTTTGCAATAAAGTTGTACATACATACATACAAGATCAATCTATAACTCGTTTGAAATAAGGGGTGGGCATTAGTAATTCGCATCCCGATTTTGGGGTTGAAAGGGGTTGTTTTTATAGGGGTTAATTACCCCTTCCAAACGAGCCCCCCCTCACCGCTCGCAGACGCGTAGTTTTTTTTTTAAGTGTGTGAAGTTACGTGTAATGGAATGTTATTTTAGGCTAACATCTGATGTTAGCCTCGTTTTGCGTTTCTTATGAGAAATGTTGACATTTTTAGCAGCGCTAATTGTTACAAATGAAACGTAAGGTACTGATTTTTCGTGCTGAATTTTGACACATCACCGACTTAGTCCAGCCACTTCAAATTTTTTATAATATAATTCAGAATTGGCTAAAACTATAAAAATCTTTCAATAATTTTTTTAAATCCGCTGAAATTATTTTTTGATTCGTGAAAAAAACATTCCAAATGTCAAATTTGAAAGCTGTCAAAAAGTGGTATCAGAAGACCCATCTATTAACATAGGTATTTGATGCTAGCATTTCGTGTTAAAAATACTTAAATGAAACGCGTGACAACCAGCAAGAAAAACTAGCATCACCGGCTAATGAAACGCAGAGATGCTAAAAATGTTGATATTTATGGCTAAAACTGCTTATCTGGAACGCAGGGTATGTGTATTCTCGACTTTATGCATACTTATTGCTTGTGGAAACTGCTAATTTTGAGGTTAGTTTTTTCAAATTTCAAATGCTCATATCTCTGGAAGTATGTACTTCCTCTCCCTGGGAGTTGGTGGGGGGTAACCTCCCCTCCTCCCCGATCCCCCCCAAATTAGTGCACAGTGATTCTAACATCAACCCGTAGCTGCGAAGCTTTCACAAAAAACTTTTTTTTGTGAAAGCTTCGAGGGCAGAGGGGTCCCCCCCCCCCCCCAAAAAAAACCTTATTTTATGATGCGATATACTAATGCAGCCCCGAAATAAGAGTTATTATTGCACTAGAGACTACAATAGTGAAAGACAGAGATAGTTGGCGCTGGTGGTGGCATTTTGTTGCTTGCTGTCGCTTGTCGGAGTTGTCGGCACGTGCCGCGCCGGCCGGCTTAGTTCGCGTTTTACCCCGGCGCGCGTGAACGTATCGCGATGTCGCGCCCGCGTTTACGCGCGGCAATCGGGCGTATTCGGAATTTAGTTTCAAAGTTAACACATCTTGCGAATACACAGACCTTATTCCGGTACACCATACACTTTTACTTGTAATATCATAAAGCTTAAACTTATAGTGCTAACAGACGATCCGACGCGGTTGGCAATCCAACATTAGGGATGCCCTAAAAAGTATTATGTACCTATATCGATATCGATACAAAATACTATTTTGGCCAATACAAAAACATAATTTGTCTTTGCGAAACTCAAATAAATTAACACCTTTTGTTAATATTTTATAAAGTTTATAAAATTTGTTTATAAAGAATAAATAAATAGGTACAGATAGATTTCATGGTTGTCCTTAATTTTTTGAGGTAATGTTTGTTAGAAATATTTATTTCCTGTGATCCGACTCTATCGATCGGTATCAAAAAAATCCTGATCCAGACAGGTGATTATTTAGCAGTCTTTGAATGCGGTTGGATTTGTTTTTGAATTTAAAATCTATGTGGCATCGCCGTCGGATGCCTTGTATTGTATCACTGAATAGGACCATTCGTTCCATTCATTTGGGAACTATGAAGCCACAGCCAGACATCCAGCCAGATACACAGACACACAGATACCTAAAATAAGACCTATACCTATAGATTAAAAAATTATCATACTCGTAAAAATATCGAAAGAAAAGTATCAATACTTCAAATTCAAAGTGTAGAGTACTTCAACGTCAGTCAGTGACTTGAAAACAGCAACAAATTAAGTAGGTGTGTATAAACAATAATAAAAAAGCATCTGTAAATTCACAAATTAAAGTTTATTATATTAGGTAGGTACTCATAAATAGGGTAATGTCTGTTATTGATTATATAAGTAATCAACTAGCAGGATGTACAGTAAGCTCATATTCAAGCTTTACATTGACACTACCAATACCTCCACTATTACAAGGGACATAAGAACGATCCCAAGGTCAAATAGCTTGACAAAGAGCTTACTGTACAATGCGTAACTAAAACGTGCGAAAATAAATAAATAATGAAACACGGTTGCCCTGTTAAAACACAAACAAAAAGTAAAACAACATTTTTGCAACATATTTTTTTCTCTACTTTGTGGTTTGGCAGGACAGTAGTCGAGTCATTTTAGTTTACTAAATTATTAATTTATTACTTAAAGCACACATAATTAAATTAAACCACAAAGTATCGATACTTTTGTCTTTTGTCGTGTCCCTACTTGTCGGATGAGCGATCGGGCCGTCGAGCATCCAACAAGCTAATAATAATTATGTCGGGCCGATAGCCGTACACACGTTCCAATTTGGTTGGGGTCGGGCGGTTGGCTCCAACCAAATCGGATCGTCTGTTACGGCTATTACTATGAATAATAACAAATTGAATTAAAATGTTGTCTTATGAACCTTAACAACCGTTATATTTTAGGGCATGTTATATAATAAGATATTACGTTAGGACTTATGACTATTATAGAAAAGATTTTTAGATTAGATTAGAATTTGAAATATTATAGATTGTGATATTTATAGCAAAAAAAATTAGGTCATATTATATTTAGATTTTGGTTTTCGGGCAAGTGATATTATGAGAAATTAAGTTAGGGGTGCTTATCATTCGGACATATGATGATTATGTCAAAAAACATTACGACACGTTAGATTATGGATAAAAAAATTATGAGACAAAATAGAGAACCATTTAAAGTTGATTCCAATTTTTTAACTACACCAAAACAACCTACCATAACCGTAATACCTACCTAGTACTGTTTGTGGTCTTTAAGAACTTTGTTTTCCCAGTCCTAAGCCCGTAAAAGAAGGAAGGTGAAATTGTTATCAACTCAGTGATGACTTTGAATCGGTGACGTTGCCAGTTCGCGTTCATTCAATGTTTTGCCTACTACTTCACTCAGTGTCCATATCAGTGCAGTATTTTTTGGATATTTGAGATAATAAATATCTAATTAAACAGGTGAGTAAATTGTATTATTAATGGTTAAATAATTCTTCTGCCGTGTCCTAAATTAACCAGGGTGATAGAAAAATAACCGTGTATATATTTTTTAATTCTTACATCAAGAAATCTTCCTCGTCCGATCAAATGTTTTCCTGTTGGAAGTTCAATTTTGCATGGTTCTGCGCAGTCTGTGCGAACCAATTTGAACACCATTTTGTTAAACTTTCAGTTGAATTTGAAGTTGTGGTTTCTCTGAAAAACACGCTTGTGCGAAGAATCACAACCAATACATGTTTCACATTAACATTCTACATGATTAAAATTTTTCTCATAAAACTATACTCTTTGACCACTTTACCACTAATTCTATCAAGAATTAATATTTCAACCAGACAAAAAATCAACACGCGCAATATTTCTGTAGCGAACAACCACACAACCATAAATTATATTCACAAAGCCTTTATATTTTGTGCACAAAATCCACAAATACAAATTAGATTACCCCACAAAACCCTTCACAACTTCACAACAACAAACTTCAACTTCAACTTCTTATATTTTATGGCAATTGGTCGCGGTCAGCAACCAGCAACAACAAACAAAACAAAATAATTTGACTTTTTTTTTTTTGGTTTAGTTCTTCCTTTTAGGAAAGGAAACTAAGTCCATACAGCCTAAAATAATTTGACAAGTTTGACAATGGTCCGCCAAACGACATGGACCGCAGGGCTACGATACGTAGTATCTCTATATAGTTTGTGGGGCTACGCAACAGAACAGATTTCCTTATGGCCGGTATACACTTTGTTTAGTCAAGTGCTTAGTGTTTAGTGTTTAGTAGACTGTTTAGTGTTAAGTGATTAGTAGGTGCTGTCCATACACTGTTTAGTAAACAGTGTTTAGTTTATTTGTTCATTATATGGACTTAACACTAAACAGATCTGTCCAGACGTGTTTAGTGAGTGTTTAGTGTTAAGTGAGGGGTGAAGGCGGGAGAGCGGGAGGGGCGACTCGCAGAAAAAATAGAACGCGTTCCTATTCGCTAAACACTAAACACTTAACACTAAACACTAAACACTTAACACTAAACAGAAGCTGTCCGAACGTGTTTTTTACTAAACACTTAACACTAAACAAGCCACTCGCACTAAACACTAAACAATGTGTGTACCGGCCATTACGTGCAATGATGTGCTTGCAACAGCGTGGTGGCCATTTTGAACATTTAATGCATTAATTTAATAAAAAGTGTTTTTTTCGATTTTTTATAATATATAATTATTGTGATTTGTTTTTCTTGTTGTATAATCAATTCCATTAACACTGAAAAAGCTTAGCTTAAGTTTAAAAAATTCTGAAATGTGTTTAACTAAATTCCAATTTAAGAAAAGCTACCTCAGCGGTTGACAAAAAGGCAGCGGCGCGGGCGCCAGGGGACGACGCGTTAGCAGGCCCCTCAATTAAAGCCTCGTAGCTAACCATGTATTAGAGACAGAATGTTGATTTTTTTTGTTAAAAAGGTTATAAGATCTGGTTTAATAAGAGGTAATAAAAAGAAATTATTATAGGGGGCATTATTTGGTAAAAATAAACATTTACTCAAAATTTAACACTTTTATGTTCAAAATTTGTGAAAAAAAAATGTTTTTCTCCCTATTGACTGCTTTTATGTACTTTTTTTTATTTACCATACCATACAGTGTTAATCTTTTGGCATCATTATTGTTTTTATTTGAACAAAGTCCACGCAGTGGCTACAATGTTACAATTTTACAAACACAAAAGGTCTTAAAAAGAGAATAAAAAAATAAAAAATCAATATTAAATACAATTTAATTTTTTTTCTATTTTTTTATCGATAAATTGTAGTCTAGTTTCACCCATTTTTGTTTGTGCACCTTATCCGGGGACACACTGTATAGCCTAAAGCCTTCCTCGATAAATGGACTATCCAACACAAAAATAATTATCAATTTGAATCAGTAGTTCCTGAGATTAGCGCGTTCAAGCAAACAAACAAACAAACTCTTCAGCTTTATAATATTAGTATAGATAGATTAAAAACAGTATTTTAAAATAAAATAAAAAGAGTCTAACCTGTTCAATACGTACTAAAAGTGTACCAAAAAGACAGGTAAAATATAAGATATTCATAAGATTTCAAACAAATCGACAATGACATAGAATTGAACAATAAAATCGATTTTAGCGCTCACAAATGTGGTCCGTAGATAGAAACGTTATCGTGTCTACGATAGTCATCATTGACATTTCCACCGCCACTATCTTTGCGCTTACAACGCCCATGCTCTTAGCTAAAGGATGGAATAGATAGGACGTGTTACGTGACCGTATACCCGTAATGCCGGCTCCAAACTATCGTCCAACACTCCAACACTCCAACATTGACACCAACATCGTCCAACTCACGATCGATCAAACAGACTCTCCACACATCAATAGGCCACTAGCCAACCTCATTCACTATGGAGGACGTTGAACTGATAGGTGCTTCTGTGCTATACCTAATGAGTGCATGTTATTATTTTTTACAAGTGTATAGCCGACGTAAAACAAAAAAAAACGTTCCATAAACGAATATGCAAACCAGGGATGTTGCGGATGCCGATTTTTTCACATCCTCGGATGTGAATGCGGATGCGGATTTGTGAAGGCTCACATCCGCGGATGCGAATGCGAATGCGGATGTTTAAGATATTGTTATAGAAAAAAAGTATATGCATTAAGAATTAAAATAATAATAATAGAGTAATTATTAACATTTTTATTAATTACTAGCTTTCCGCTCGCAGCTTCGCCCGCGGTATGTTAGTTTTCCCGTGGGAATTTTATATTTTCCCGAAGGAAAAATAATTTTATAGCCTATGTTCATCAGGGATAATGTAGGATTCTCAATGTGAAAGAATTTTTGAAATCGGCCCAGTAGTTTCGGAGCCTATTCAATACAAACAAACAAATAATCAAATCTTTCCTCTTTATAATATTAATAAGTATAGTAATTAATAAATGAAGTTAAATTCGTCCACTGGTTTATTAAGAGACTCCGAAATCCTCAGCCAAGCATCGTGTAGGGCTATTCTATATTTGTGACGACGATGCTTCGGATTCCATAGCACCGGTTCGCCTTCATATAACTCTAAAAACAAGAGTACGGTGTCATTACTCCACTCAGTCATGCTAAAGTTTAATCGCAAATTAATTTATAACGGGAGCACTGCGTGTCAGATATGGCTGCCTCGCCCGAGTAAACAGACAACACTGATGTGTGGAGGGTATGTTTGTGCGAGTTGGCAAACTCCTTTGATCTGGGTACAATTTACCGCCATCGGACCGATCGCGAGCCAACACGAACCAACACCATCCAACATACACAAACTATCTCTCTACACGTTGAAGGTTGGACGAACAGTTGGAGTGTTGGACGAATGTTTGGAGCCGGCATAAGGGACTCCCTTATGCCGGCTCCACAAAAGTACAAAAGCAGACTTTTTCTAATCAAAACATTACGCTTTTACTTACGCTTTGCTTTTTACCGACATGCAGTAGTCCCGCCATCTGTACTCCCGCAATAAAATTACCTACTTTGAAAGCATGCTCTGTATACATGCATCGGAAATAGAACGTTCGCCGCTAGATGGCATTATACTGCGTGCTGGAGTTATAAAGCGACCAAAACGCATCCCAAAATTGGATGGCTTACCACGCTTTTCGTTTAAAAAAGTAGTAAGCTTTTCACTGTCGAGAGATAAGTACGCGTTTGTTGTGTTGTGGCTGGCTGCATTTACGTACGCTTTCGTTTTATTTTTTTAAATACGTGTATAAATAAACATTGTATTTACGTTTGTTATGCGTGTGTGTATAAAGTGCGATTAAATAAAGTTTATAAATATATAATTTGATAGTTTTAGTGTCGAGAGGTGGTAATAATGTAATGTGGGACTTTTTTGAAAGGAACTTGGTCAATTAAGGCGCGTGATGCAATATTTGTAGAAACATTGTTTATTAAATAATAAAATAAGAATAATATTTCCATCATAAAAATATTTCATTTGATTGATATGAGAGCAGTTTTTTCGTTTAAATAGTATAAAGCTATCCCTATAGTGTTTTTGTTATTAGCAATAGAACGGTGCATACGTTGTACTTAAACGTTTTTGCAAACATAATTATACGCAATAAACAATAAGCGTTTAAACGAAAAGCTTTTTTACAAGCGCGCTTATTTAAATAAGTACAACGTTTAAACGTTTTAAAATTTTAAGCCGTTTTTTCCACTTCTATAAGGGACAGACATAGATGACGTCATACCTGCCTAAAGTAGATGGGTATACCAGTGTTGCTTTAGGTTTTACCCTACTTTATGTTTATAGTGGTGAACAGGTTGGTTGATCTACGTATTTTTATTGAGACATTTTAATGAGCGCTCTTCGCTCAACAATATGTCTTAAAAAATAAAAGTGGGAGGAAGTTGCGATTTTTTTTATTGTATTCTTCATTCAACCTTCGCAGTCTAAAGTTATTTACACTTTTTAAATAAAACTACACTTTTCGGATTTACTCGAGTACATTTAGCTTTAAAACATTTTACTTAATTATTTAAGCTATTAAGTAAACATCTTTACAAATATAAGAAAAAATATTAGGAATCATCATCATCAGCCCACACGCGTCCACTGCTGGACATAGGCCTCTCCAAGTGCTCGCCACTGAGTACGATCCGCGACCACTCACTTCCAGCTTTTGCCAGCTAGGTACCTTGCAAAGATCGACGCTC
Organism: Schoenobius gigantellus; assembly: GCA_963935595.1. NCBI lineage: Eukaryota > Metazoa > Arthropoda > Insecta > Lepidoptera > Crambidae > Schoenobius > Schoenobius gigantellus. Next base: position 2,062,185 of record OZ012555.1, on the reverse strand, counting down.
GATTAAGAATACAGCGGGCAATATCATTGTTTTTTCTTTATCTCTGCAATTTATTTAAAATGAAATATTTATACATTTACTAAATATTTGTGAAGATTTAGAAAATGTATAAATATTAAATTTTAAATAAACATTTTCTAAAATTAGATTTCAATAACTCCGTTATTGTCATCGAATAAAGCGTATTAGCAATGAATTCGCGTATTTAAATATTTTTTACAAATACATTTCATCAAAAGCGGGTAGTGATTATGCGTAAACTCTTCAGTAAAAAAATTGATTTAACAATTTTTCTAAGCATTGGTGCAAAAGGGAATGCATAGTAATTTTATTTCCAAAAGGTTTATTTCTACAATACGTTTTTTCAGCAACTTCGCACGTGGTAACTACCTCTTTGACTGCAGACTATTATATATGGTTCAGAGGCAATCAGTGATTCCACACATTTGTGACATTTTATTTCTCGCTGCATTTTATGTATGTACTTAATAATATTTTCAGAAAATCTCTATTGGTTTCTCCTACAGTATCTAAAATGTCCAACCGCTCATTTTGCATCATTAACTTACACTTCAAATCACTTAACACATTTTCAAGTTTGGCTACTTTTTTTCCCAATCGTCTAAGCGATTCACGCACTGCCCGTAGTTTTTTACTTGATGACCTCGCTGATTGTTTCAAACGCAGCATTTGAAGCCGCATTTTTCTCTTTCGGGGCGTATTCAAATTTGAACCGGAATCCAACACCGATGCGTCCTGAAACAATATGTATACAGGTTAAAAATAAAATCAGGTGCTAATTTTACAACATTAAAAATAATAATTAAGAAATTTGTAAACTGTATCTGTACTAATGGTCAGACTTGTTATATAAATAGGAAATGTCCAAAATCAAACCATTAATAATATTTTTGGCCATTTTAAAATAGTAGAAAAGAATTTGGTACATACTGTTATAAAAAATTTTGGTGTCATTAATCCAAAACTGTAAAATTAATTTTGAAATCCCTTATACAAATAGTTGGGTCTGTGAAAAATAAATATAGGTTTCGGCTTGATAGGGATTTACTTTGTAGATATAATATGTATAAGTTACTGACCTGTAAAAAAAGTTGGATAAGCACCACTCCCAAGAAAAGTGCCTTTTTTGTTTTTCTGAATCCACTGTTATTCAAAATGCTTAGAACACATTCGGGTATGCTTGGTTGGCTGCCAATTCAATCGACCAGTAGCTTTAACCCAACTGTTTCGAGTAATTATCTCCGAAGGAAATCTGTTAAATACAGACAAACAAGCAAATAGAAAGTTTCACTTCAAAAGAATTACCTTTGTTATCTAAAATGCTCAAAATTTTATACTTAAATATGTCAATATTAATGTAACACAGAAACTAATATGCGAGTTCCCTTTAACGTAACAAATTACCTACGAATCAAGGAAAAATAGTCGTAGCGTAACTGGTATCATTATAACCTGGCAAAATGTTATACGCGTTGGTTGTATACGTGACCATATTGAATGGCGACATTCTTAACTTATTAGGTTAATAGTAACCTTATAATTAGTTTGATGTTTAATCCCATAATATAATTGAGAACCATAGTAGAAGGATGAAATATTGCAATATAACTTGTATTTATAATTTAAAAAATAGTTTTGGCGCTTAATATTGACACAATTTAGGTCTTACCTGTAAAGGTTATATTTTCCTGTTTTCTAGCACTATCACTATTACAACTTAAAGCGGAGCAGTGCACCATGATTTAAATGTTCAAATAGTTCACAATTACACTAATTAAACTGTTAAATAATTGCACAGCGAGCTATACTTCACTCACACAACAAATTTCATCCACGTATTTGTTTAGCACCAGACGCTGGTGATCCACAGTGGTGATCATATGTGTTCTGTGCTGGTGATAAACAATCCCCACTACCAGTTTCACCTATATACGGTGACAAAGACAAAAAAATTATGCCGTCTTCTTCTTTCCTTTGGCAATGTGTATAAGTTTATCTCTTTTCCTCATGTTTGACGGCTTTTATAGCCCATCTATTCCATTTCATTCTATATCTATGATTCCATTCTATATCTATGCCCATGCTAGATACCGAGCATGGGTCGTTTTCTTAGACTATAGAAACCAATAGACATGAAATACCTACGAAAAAGGCGTGCCAACATTTGGGTTGGTGCTCTAAGATGGCGGAAAAAAACTAGGTACGCTGCATGCAAGATCCCGATTATGCCGCCCTACGACTACTTACTCTGAGTTTTGTCAAAAAAGGATAATTAATGTTTTCTCATTATGGTGGGAAAAAAGAAAAACAACTTAACGAGTTAAAATATTTATTTTAATTAGGAACTTATTATTTTTGTTTACTGAAGTGTAAAACTATATACTTAAATATTTATCTACAAAAATTTAACTCTTCTTGCCTTTATATTTGTGAAATCTTCTATCAACTTTCTTGTATCCAAATTGTTTAAAATTTTATGTTCAATTGAAACTATAGCTAAAGAACTTTAGTCTTTGCTGGAGCATTGTTGATCTTAAATAGTTTTTGATTATTTTTAATTTTGAAAAGGAATTTTCACCAGATGCAACTGAAACCGGCAGTGTAAGTAATTTTCTTAGTGCTATTGCTGTGTTCGGAAATGTTGAAATTGTCATTGGTAAAAAGATATTGTAATAGGATTTGTGGATCATTAGACTGGTTTTCTATAAAATGCGACTTTAATGCATTGATTAATGAAATCCTCAGGTCTACTGTCCCTTAGAGCTGTGAAAAAATCAAACTTCTAAGCCAACGCAATCAAAAGATACAGCCGTTTATGCCGCAAATTCCCGTAAATTTTAGACACTCTCAAGGGAATCAAAACCTACAGGGTACTTTCCTTGAACTCAGTCTTGAAATTTGGTACGAAGCAACGTCTTATAGCACAGATGACACGGCTCAAAATGATATTAAAATGCATATTCAATCTATCAGAGAACTAGCCACACTCTGTCAGCATAATGAGGACCGCTATCAGTCCCTTCTTGACAAACAACTTTTGACTGCAAGTGAGAATATTTCAATAACAGAATGCAATGTCACAAATAATAACAATGCACCCAGTCATACATCCTCCGCTCATAGTATTGTATGTCAGTCACCAGTCAATGAGCAATCTAGTTTTCATTGTAAGATGTCTGTGTCTAAGCCTAAATGTATTATTTTTTGTGATGACATAGGCAAAGGTATGGGCCAGTTATTGACAAATCAGTTGGATTTTAGTGTCATTAATTATTGTATGCCTGGCTCAAGTTTCCATGATATTGCAAATAAAATTAATAGTTATAAGTTTGATATTAATGACAAACTGGTTATGATCTTGGGAAATAGGGGTAATTTGAACAAAAAAGTACTAAAACATTTTTGTTCTCATTTAAATAATTTACATGTTAATCAAATAATAATGTTTACCCTTCCCTACCATAATCGTTTGTCACAACATGAAAATAATATTAGATACAAACTTAATTTGACATTAGATTTAATGACAAATTATTCGAAAAAATTCCATATTATTGACTTCAACAAACTGACATGTATTAAAGCTTATTTGACAGAAGATAGATTATATCTATCAACATTCTATAAAAAACAATTAGCTATTTCGCTAAGATTTTATTTACAAACTTTAGCCAAAAACATGGCTATAAATTCTTTCTCTGACAATGCTTTTATTGAGCAGCCCACTCAAAGTACTGAAATTGCTCCTATTGAGCAATACTGTGGTAGTGAAACGACTGTCAGTAATGTTACTGATGATATTTTTAATAAATCTTTAAATTAAGTAATGAGACAAAAGAGACATCCTCTTGCTTATCATTAGGTAGAAAAGATACTGAAAACTTTGTAAATGTATTGCAAAACCCATTTGAAAACAAAAATAAAGTAAATCTTATCAACCTGGTGCACCAGAACATTCAAGGAATGTTAGGCAAGGATCTGGAAGTGGAATTATTCTTGAACTGTAGTAATGTAGACATCTTTTGTGTAACTGAACACTGGCTTAAAAGTTATCAGTTCATGTTTAATTTCAGCAATCATCTGGTTGGTAGTTCGTTCAGTCGAGAAAAATCAATTCGTGGTGGTTCTTTAATAATATTAGATAAAAAGCTGAAATTTAAGGATCGTAAGGATATTGTGAGTCTTTCGATTGAGCGAACAATAGAAATAGCCTGCGTGGAGCTGGACCAGATTATTGTATTAAGTATATACAGGCCTCCTTCAGGATTATATGACCTTTTTGAAGATACTATGGATGAAGTATTGAAAAAAGTGTGTAGTTCCACAAAACAAACCATTGTTTGTGGTGATTTTAATATTAATTTATTAGAAAATTCTAGTTTATCTATTAGGATTAAAAATCTGTTTTGGTCATATAACCTTGGAAATTTATTTTTGGAGCCAACAAGAACAACTCAATCGTCTGCCACATGCATTGACAATATTTATACAAATATTGTTCCTTTAGCAAGAAGAGTTTTTAATAATTTAGAATCTGACCATTCTGGACAAATTGTTACCATTCCACTTAAATGTAAAAGCATGGAAAAAAAGAATATCACTGTTTTACCAAAGACTGCTGGTCGCTTAGAACGGCTGAAAAATAATATTGGTATTAAATTAAATTATATAGGTTATGAAGAAAATCCAAATAAATTATATGAAAATTTTTTTCATACATTTTGTTCTGAATTTAAAAATATTTTTATTCCAAAGACTATATCGGTTGATGGCACTTTAGCTTTTAGTGAATGGGCTACACCAGGTATTCACAAAAGCAGAATAAAACTTTTTGAACTTTACAATGAACGCTCATTCAATACTAGTGATGAATTTAAACTTTATGTAAAAACTTATTCCAAAGTGTTCAAAAAAGTTTGCAAGCTTGCTAAATCTAATTATTTAAGTTCAAAAATAAAAAACAGTAGTAATAAAATTAAAATGACATGGAATATTATAAATAATGAAACTGGAAAAGCTAAAACTACTAATAATCAATATTGTTTGAATGTTGATGGTAAGAAGGTAACAGTTGACACAGAAGTAGCTGCAGAATTTGAAAAGTTCTTTACTGATATTCCAGTCTCAATCACAAAGTCTTTGGATTCATCCCCCGCTATTGCTGAATCTATAGTGAAGGATCATGTTAAAGTTTGTAATGATAAATTCAAATTTGTACACATTAGTGGAATTGATATAACAAAGTCATTTAAAACTTTAAATAAAAAGAAAACTGCGGATCTGTGGGGCAATTCCGTTGATGTTACTAAATCCGTAATTGAAACAATAGCTCCAATACTTGCTAACATTTTTAATGATTGCATTGACTGTGGTGTATTTCCTGATCTTATGAAGCTAAGTAAAATTATTCCTTTACATAAATCTGGTAGCACATCAGACCCCAGTAATTTTAGACCTATCTCTGTGCTACCTACTTTTAGCAAAATTTTTGAAAAAATAATGTTGGAGCAAATGCAAAGTTATTTTAATAGGAATAATCTTCTACACTGTAAACAATTTGGTTTTAGGAGGGGTCGCTCAACAACCGATGCTGGTGTTGAGTTAATACAACATATATTCGAAGCCTGGGAAGACTCACATGATGCGTTAGGCATTTTTTGTGACTTGTCCAAGGCATTTGATTGCGTTTATCACGAAATCTTGATCAGAAAATTACACCACTATGGGTTTCGTGACACTGCACTAGATCTTCTAATCTCTTATCTAAGTGGGAGGATTCAAAAAGTAGACATCAATGGAAAAAGGTCTCAAGGTTCTGCAGTTAAAATGGGAGTTCCGCAAGGTTCGATTCTTGGTCCTTTTCTATTTCTTATATATGTCAATGACCTCCCTGATTTTGTACAGGATAGACATGAGATGGTATTATTTGCAGATGATACTTCACTTTTATTTAAAATTAAAAGAGGTGTGCAAATTAATGACGATGTAAATAATTCTATCTCAAGAATTGTTCACTGGTTTAATGTGAACAACCTGTCACTTAATGAAGGGAAAACAAAATGTATAAAATTTGTTTTACCCAATGTCAAAGAGGTTCACACCACTGTAAAAATAAAGGATATAGGTGTTGACCCTGTGGACACCACAGTATTTCTTGGGATCACACTTGATTCTAAGCTGCAATGGGGCCCACATATCGATAAATTGTCAAAGAGACTTAGTTCTGCAGCTCACGCTGTATGGAAAATACGTCAACTGACTGATGTTGATACAGCAAGACTTGTATACTTTTCTTACTTTCATAGTGTGATGTCGTATGGTATTTTGTTGTGGGGAAATGCTGCCGACATTCAGATTGTTTTTGTACTGCAGAAAAGGGCTATTCGAGCAATCTATAACCTTAAAATGAGAGATTCTTTGCGAGAAAAGTTCAAAGAAATTGGTATTATGACAGTAGCGTCGCAATATATTTATGAGAATCTAATATATGTTCGTAAGAATATTCATGTGTTTTGTAAAAATAGTGATATTCATTCAGTTAATACTAGACAAAAGAATATGTTAGCTTTACCAAATACCAGGCTCCAAAAAATTAATAATTCTTTTAGAGGCCTGTGTATACGTTTCTACAATAAAATCCCAAGTTGTATACAAGAACTTAGCTTAAACAAATTTAAAGTTGCAATCAAAGATGTACTTATTAAAAAAGCATATTATAAAGTGTCTGATTACATGACGGACAAAAAAGCTTGGGTTTGAACTCTCAATTCTAATATTTAACAATGTATTGCGTTTTGTTTCAAAGAAACGTTCAGTGAGAGCAATTTATTTATAATCTAAGTTCACGCACTTCTCTCAGAGATAGCTTATATAATGTGAATTAACACATCTATTCTTGTAATGGAAGTTGAGCTCAAACTTTTGCTTTGAGGTCAACTTCCAATTGACGACTCTGTAACAAACCAAAATTGTAAATGGCGATTTAAAAGAGGAGATAAAAAATTTAGACCTTTCGAGTTTCTTGCCTGTTCTTCTCGAGAAGGCTCTCCCAATTTCCGAACAGGTGTAGAATCAACTTTTTTTTTTTTTTTTCATTCCTACTTGTATTTGCAGACATCTTGAGTATATTTAGGATGTATGCACATACAAGGTTAATATAATTTCTTTAAATTAGATTGTTTTGCTTTGTTTTGACGTCAATAAGTGCCTGTAAAGGCCTATGTTGAATAAAGAATTTTGAATTTGAATTTGAATTTGATAAAGGAAAAATTGAGAAAACCGTAAATTTTTAGTTACATGATATAATAAAAATATTTTTAATAATTTAAACGGAACCCTCGGTGCGCGAGTCCGACTCGCACTTGGCCGGTTTTTTATTAAATACTTCATAAATGCGCGTATTTATAATATTGCTTTATATCTTAAGTATATTTATTAGGCTTTAGGTAGAAGTAATTATCTTTTATGTACTTGTTTCCCATATGGAGCAAGAACAGATTCCGTAGAACTCGGTGCACGCTATCAATCCACAAATTAAAGGAGATGTCCTCGATTTGTATGGAGCCTGGTTTTTTATAAATTTAAGTTTCTAAACAACTTCAACTTTCAGGGAAGGGTTAAACTTTATGAAAAGAAAGTAAAACCACAAAAATAAAAATTGTAGACCCCTGCATTTTTTCAAAAATTGAATTTGAATATTCGTTTTTTTCTTATTATAGCAGCAACACTGCACGAATTTTATAGCATGTAAGCACAGTAAAAAAAAAACATTTTGACGTCGCGTCGTTGTCGTTAATCAGGGCGTTCCGAATTGCGATAAAAGCGATAATATCGCGAATCCGACCAAATTAAATCGTCACAAAATATAAGGGCTATTGAATCAGTAGATTATGTTGTGACTTTGGTCGGATTCGCGATATTATCACTTTTATCGTTTTACGGAACACAGGGAATGTCAAAAAATGTTTGAGGTTAATTAAATAATTAAGGTTTGTTGTTGTGGTTGTTAGTTTGGTGGTTGTTTTGTGTATTCCGTTTTGGTGATTTTAATGCTCTTTTACACATACCTAGCTATTCTTTATGGACTTCTCGATTTCGTACATGAACTGGATATATATTGGCTTTCTCACTGATCTTTTCGATTTGGATACCGTTTGATTTTATAACCTGTTACCCTGAACGAAAATTGAATGTGAGTATTGCCGATACTACAAAATACAAATTGAGCCATCATACGAGCCAACATATAGTTTTTATTACATAATGCTTATAAACTTTTTCAGGCAATTTCCACTATGGCACACTGCACTATCTGTAATATTAATGTTTCAAATCAACATTATCATTACAATGTAATGGATATGAGCCAAGACTATATGTATCCATTATTGAAAAATGGACTGAACATGCGTGAGGTAATGTCATAGTAAACAAAAACTTAATTTATTTGCAATTCTATTAGCTTTTTCTTTTAATTGACCTCTTAATAACCTATATTTCAGGTAGTAGATGGAAATCATCTATGCCAAGAGTGCTTTGAACTTTTGTAATTGGAATTAACTATCAGAGGTCGATGCAATATTGGAGACTGAAAAATAAGGCACCAGTCAGTTTGTATATGTTGTAGAATATCAATATCAAGGCAAATAGGCTGACAATCATTGCCATTATGTACACATTGTCTATGTGCCTATGCCTATAGGCCTATGTCCAGCTGTGGGTGTCTCTTGGCTGAAATGATGATGATGATGACACATTGGGACGGCTGAATACATTTTATAGTAAGCATAATTAACCCACATCTGGTAAGTTTTATTTTATCAGCATCCTTATATAAATCATTGCATTAATTCACTATAACATAATATTATTTTAATCAATTTTATTCATATTCTTACACTTACTATACCTACTTGTTCTAGAATGAAGCACCTCTTATTGACCATTTAAGCAAAAAAGCAATATTGCATTTATTTTATGTTTATGTCTATAGTAAAGTCTAATAAAACTGATCATTTTTAGGTTCCCATTAATGCTCGTGCTTGTAATGCATGCTGGCGAAGCTCACCAACATATTGGACCTGAACTTAATGACGAAGGCGGCTTATCAGAAAGCAGGTCAAGCTCTGTTCCTGACCTTAGTCAACCTAGCTTTGATACATTTGATGTTAAATCTGTTTCAAACACTTTAACACTTCAAGACTACAGGCGCACTTCTGATACATCAACCCATTGTTTTGTGCCTAATTGTGACAATGTGGGAAGCAAAAGTGTGCCATCATCATCTCTTGATGATTATTGACAATAATATTTTTTTTTAAATATAAGTATAGTCAGTATTGCATTGCCTCGCTTTTGTTTTTCCTGTTATCAACAATGCATCAGATAATGGAACTGTCTGCTACAAATTCAATGTTTAAAATGATTTATCTAGGAGTTGGTGATCCTTCGTAGCAACATTAGCAAAAAAGCCAGATTAAACATTGTGTAAATTAAACCAGGTTCAAGTTAAATAAATGGCAGAAAAGAATCATTGTTATTTTCCACTATAAAATAAACTCATGAGATATAGATAATAATTCTATATTCAAATGAGGAATTTCATGCTTTTAAAACAGTTTTTAGTTTTGTATTTAAGAATTCATATTTATTGATCTAGATATTTTATACAGATATTGTCAGTTATTTGTTTGGAATAAATTGAATTGATTAAAATAAACATTGCAAAAAAACCATTGTTTTATTTTATAATAATCATGTAACATGTTTATTAAGTAATATATGCATAAGAAGTTACAATGTTTGATTATCCTATAAAGCCAATTAGCTACACTCTAATCTTTGTCTATTTTAGAGGGTAACAACAGCATCATAATATTGAGTGTCAAGTGCGGATCCACCGTTGTGGGCACGATGGGCATGCCCACAACCCTAATATACTTGTGATGTTCGTCAGAAACCCTCTCTCCCTTCTTTTTGCTTCCTTCCTTCCATCCTTCCTAACAACACTTCTGTTCATCATAACACCCAGTGCACCCTTGCCATCATCCCACTTCCCGATTTTACACTCTGGGAGATAGAGCATGAATGTATCAAATCGCATTTGAGCTTTATCTCCCTTTCATTCGCGAATCACTTAACCCACAAGCAAACAAAAAAGAAAAATACTTGTGACATCACACTTTTAAGGTCTTTTAGGAACTATAGGCTGATGACACTATATCTAATACAAAAAAAAACTAATGAATCTTTGTCAGGGCAATGGTTTTGTATGTATTTTATGTATTTTCGGGTGTCTCTGACCACAACCTATTACGAGGGCTGGATCCGCGCTTGTGAGTGATTTATTTTAATTCAATATGAGTACCGCATACAATGGATCCTTTCTGTTATGCACCAGCTACCGGTTAGGAACGAATGGTAAAATGGTAGATTTACTTCTTTTGGTCCGTGGATATTTCACATACGTTGTGAGAACATCAAATAGAGTGGGACTGAACATCCGGTGGGATGTGTAGTCCAGATGTTGTGTTCGACTTCAGGTGTTAAGCAGGTGTGGTACCCAGTTTATTACATATTTAATAGAATAACAGACGCAAAACTAAATAAGACAGAGGTGCCGGTAAGTTACGATTTAGGTTTAACGTCTCTTGTATAGATTGATATATAAGATTATGCATTAGATAATCGTTGCAACTATTTATCATTTGCAAAAAGTAAATCAAAAATCAGTCAGATTTGAATTTGTTTGCTAAACTGTCAGTTGTCATATGTCAGCTGTCAGCTATCACTTTTTTTTTACTATTTTTACGGCTCTGGTATCACCTATTTGGCCAAACTCATTCGTGCCATAGCTTTTTTTTGTTGTTCCTTTACACACTATTTGACAAATTCTGTTCCATTTCACGTAACGTTAGTTTTGAAAACAATTAATTTTTTCTCTGATTTGCAGGGCTAAAATGGTCTAATTTTTTCTTAAAAGTGTAAGATTTTAAAAACTCTATACAAAAAATATTAAGTTGTGGTGTTTAAAATATGTGGCCCAAAAAAGGACATGTCCTTTATTAATCATTGGGGCTCGATACCAAGTTTATCCGCGGCGTAAGCGCTACGATGGTTGTATCATTTTCTACAATAAGTTAATTTCAATCATAACATAACCTATACATAAATTTTCAAAATTAATATTAAAGAGAAGTTTTGTACGTTAAAATAGATATTATTCAAGAATTAAAAGTCCTTATTTATTGTTCCTTGAACAGTTATTATTGTGATAAGTCAATAAATAAACCTAGGTTCGTACTTACCATAATTACGATTCCTATGCACTTCTGTTTTACACTGACAGGTGTTTGAATAATAATTATAATCACACTAGACAATAATTAATTGCCGAATCCCACTCAAAAGAACTATTAACAAAATAATTGCAATTTAATGTGCCATCGTTACTCTTTATTCACCATAGAACTGTTCGAATGCGTACAAGTACCTAGGTACCTAACCTAACCTACCAACCGAGAATGAAGCTCAGAGGGGATTCCCCTAACTTCGCCAGTCCTGCCTTTCAAAGAATACGTGCAACCTGCCGACAGACGATATTTTGGTATTGCATCTTAGTTTTAACGGATGCCACTAGATAGCGGTGTTAACAATACTCGGTCCTACGCATTCGGTCGATTTTTTTCTATGCGATGACATTTCTTAACGTAAGGTGTGGTGGGTATTATGACAAGGACTTGAATTACGTGATGATTCGCACGATTTGCCGCCCCCCTGAACGTGCCGCCCGTGTGCGGTGCACGCTTTGCACGCCCGCTTACGGCGGGCCTGTCCAAGATTCTACACTTTTTATGTTTTTCTTTATAGAATTCATTTAAAAAATCAATAAAAAACGTATAACTGTAAAATGCACTCACAAATAATGCTCACCGATTGATATTTTAGCACAACAACAAACACGGTGCTTTGTAATGGCGGACTGAACTGGACGTAATTTGAGACATATAATAACATTGCGAATCCATTGGTTTAGTTAATCTGAGTTGCGTTCCGAGGGTCAGAGTAATGCAACCGAGAGTGTTTTTCACACTCGCTCCGAGGTTCAGAACGGGGGGGGCTACCGCCTAACTCATAGCGATCATTCGCTATCGCCTTCGAGACATTAGAACAATAGCTCAAATGTCACCTGTGACATTAAAACTATTGTTCTAATGTCACGACAGCGATAGCGAGTGATCGCTATAAGTTAGGCGGTACGGCCGCGGGTCGGTTGCTATCTTTTTTTTTAGTTTTTATCTTGTCGATCAAGATCAGGCAAAGGGCAAAATATTACTAATCCTTACTATGAAATTAAGTCAATATCCATTTTTCTGCTTAAAAATAATTGCAACACATAGAAATCACTATATTTCCCTAGTATTAGGCTTAAAAGAGTTCAAAGTAGTGTTATTTAACAAAATAATAAATAATTAGCGTATTTTTGACATCGACATTGACATAAAATCTGTCAGAGTGTTTTTCACCCTACGCTCGAGTTGGTTGTTTGGTAGCATCACTCGAAGCTTCTGAACGGGCACAGAGTGTACTAACCGCCTGTCAGAGCGTTTTTTACCCCGAGGCTCTGAACGGGGTAAAAAACGCGGTTGGTTGCTGTCAGAGTGCACTCGGAGTACACTCGAGCGTAGGTTCTGAACGCAGCTCAGAGGTCGTTTTAAACGATCAGTCAAAATTGACAAATGACAGGAAATACGAATCAATTCGAATTTCCCGCCATTAACAGAAAACAAGAAGACGTATCTCTTAAGTAAATATTTCGAAGTCCTACTCGGTTTGGCTCACAGTTTAAAATAAATTTCCTTTATAATCGTCTTCGCTCCTGCTGCTGCATTCATTTTGCGGATACATGAAATATTGCATTGCATGTAGTCATCATCGGAGGGTTTGCAATAGTTGAGTGATATTGCCGTTTCGATAAACATAGCGCGATATAGCTATCGATATCGCGCTAAATCAAATCGGACCGCTATTATTCAACGGACGCATCCTTAAAGTCAACACAAAATAAGAGGCCCGTTTTGACAATTCACGTTCATAAAGTTTTGTATTTTTCACCTATGGAAATGCTTGAAAATGTGCCACAGTAATTGGATTTTTCATGGACGGGCACCGCCCACTCGGCTCAGTGATGTGCTTAACGATTTTTTCATAATGTCCATAGACTATTCATAATCGATTATGGAAAAAATAAGTATTTTTTTAGGCCCATCACACATATTAACTGTATAAATATGATTTGCATAACTGTTTTATTGACTCCGACAGGCATTTCTATAATATGTACATACATACATAGTTAAATTGGGATGATGACTGAACTCTAATTTTCACATCTCGACATAAAATATTAAAATAGCGTAGAAAAAGATGCAATCATGTGAAATTAGAATTAAAATCGGCTTAGAAATACATAAGATACAAGCATTTTAAGCTGTTAATTTTGAAGCGATTAGACAGAGAGATCCGACATCAACCGTGACGTCATCGTTGAGTACGGCCATATAAACTCCATGTAAAATGCCGTTTTGCTAGAAAGAGATGGTGAAAAATCTTTAATACCTTATATCTTGGTTGTTTTTATAGTTATTCGAAAACCGATTTTTTCTTTCTGTTTATTATATGAATGAGCTTCTATTAAAGCACAAAAATTTTTTTAGTCATCTAGCCAATTGTACCTTATTTTATTGATACCTTTTACATTATTGTTATTATTGATATTATTGTTATATTGGCTGTTTAAAAGAGGAGATAAAAAAAATAGACCTTCAGAGTTTCTTGCCTGTTCTTCTCAAGAAGGCACTCCCAATTTCCGAACAGGAGGTAGATTCAACCATTTTTTTCAAAGTCGTAGTTTATTTTTTTTTGTATTAGTATCTTAAATGTTTTAATTTTGTAAATTTTATTTTACTTTAATCTTTTCTTTTTATTTTGTTTAATGTTATATTCTTTATATATATTATATATACAGGATGTCCCAAAAAATAGTGTCAAGCGAAAGTCCAGAGTTAGAGCACCTCTTGGAGTACCCGAATCACCCCCATGTATGTTCCGCGATTATTCGTAGTTTTCGAGGAATAATTTTTTTTCTGACTTTTTGAAAATTTCGATCTAAAGAACTTAAAAATTTTTAATAAAAAAAAGTTGAACATATTTTAATGTTTTTCTTTATGCCACTGAATTATCTTTAGTGCTTCTTTTATGTCTAAAATAATCAGCTTCGTAACTTTAGTGGAAATTTAGAAAACAGTAGTGTAAAGTCAAAATTTGAATGTTAGTGAATAATTACTTAAAAATTCATCTTTAAATTAAAAATGTAAACAGGCGAATTCATGGTTTCTAAGTATGTGTAAAAACTTCTCTAGACTCTCTGCTTTCATAATAATTAAAAAAAAAAAGTACTTAATAGGGCTACTTTGGCTTAAATCGGCCATCAAAGACAGCAAGGTGAAAATTTCATAATACTCGACTTCTGAATAATTTTTTTTTTAATTCCAATTATTTATTAATAAACCAAAAATGATTGTAGAAAAGCTAAAAATTTATTATTTGAAGGTCAAAAATAACTGTTCCTGCTGCCATCTTTAATAACATTTGAAGGTTTATTATAACTTAATAAATGAAACAAAACATTATTTTCAAAGTATTTATTATTCGATCGCTTAAAGAAAGTTTTCAAAATGACGACCTTCGTGCTCAATACATATTCTACATCGTCTAAAAAAGTTTTCTTTTAAATTTATAAATGCAATTCTGTTGTTTTTTATTGTTTCTTCCGCTTGTCTTAATTTTGTTCTTAACACTGTGACGTTTGTAATGTCCTTGGCGTATACTAATTCCTTGTAGTATCCCCAGACGAAAAAATCTATGGGGTTCAAGTCGGGGGACCGTGGCGGCCACGCAATGGGCCCTCCACGACCGATCCATCTGCCTGGAAATGTTTCAGACAAATGTTGTCTAACATTTCTAGCAAAATGGCATGGAGCGCCTTTGTTTTGAAAAATCATATTTCTCCGCGTTAATAGGTCTACATCTTCTAATAAGACGCCGAGATCACGTCGCAGAAATTGCAAGTAGGCCTCGCTGTTCAGTCGGTCCGGTAGTTCGAACGGACCAATCAGCTGTCCGTTTAGGATGCCTGACCACAAATTGATACTAAATTGTTCTTGGAAATTAGATTCCCTTGTGAGGTGTGGATTTTCAATACTCCACGAATGGTAGTTATGAGCATTAAACACCCCACATCGCTTAAAATGTGATTCATCAGTCCATAGAATATTTTTAAAGAAATTTTCGTTTTCAGCTTGTCTCCGTAACATTTCCTGACAAAATGCCACCCTTCTCGGGTAGTCTGCGGGCTTGAGCTGCTGAACTTTCTGGATGTGATATGGGTGAAAACGCTCTTGATGAAGTATTCGATGTGCTTGTGATTTCGGAATTCCGATTCGACGTTCTATTGTTCTTACACTAACTGATGGATCTCTCACCACTTCTTCGACCACTGATTGGACAGTATCTGGGTCACTCATTTCAGATGGGCGCCCCGATCTTCTACCTGGTAGGCGTCCTTCCATGTAAGAGTTATGTACTCTTAATATCATGCGATGATCAGGCCAAGTTTCAGGCTGAGGTCCACCTCCATTTTGTACTTGCTGCCGGAACAACCTGGCTGCTTCAGAAGCATTTCCTCTTGCATATCCATAAAAGTAATGCATAAGAGCATATTCTTGCGATGAAAAAGACATCACAAAATGAAGAGAAAGCAAAGTTCGTCAAATAATCACAAATGAGCGTATCGTACGTAAGGCGCAAACAAAAGCAGGCAAACGACTGGCGCCAGAACACAATAGGCGCTCGGACTACACCCCCGCCTCATCCCCTTGTCACAAAGAATAGCATTCCTCAGTTACAGTTATCCATTTCGCCAATGAGAGTGAGAGAGATAGCAATAATGCGGTCTCTTTCATATCCTCTCACTCGGGCAATTTTTTAGCAGGTAAGTACTGCGTTACATCCAACACTACAACCGATGTGATCCGCGAGAAAAATAATTAAATATGGGTTTCATGTAGTTAATTTTTGCTAAATTGTAATTAATCTGAACCTTAGAAATTATAAAAAGACCAGATATTTTTTTTTATCATCTGATAGGAATTTGGTAAATTTTATGAAATTTTCACCTCGCTGTCTTTGATGGCCGATTTAAGCCAAAGTAGCCCTATTAAGTACTTCTTTTTTTTAATTATTATGAAAGCAGAGAGTCTAGAGAAGTTTTTACACATACTTAGAAACCATAAATTCGCCTGTTTAGATTTTTAATTTAAAGATGAATTTTTAAGTAATTATTCACTAACTTTCAAATTTTGACTTTACACTACTGTTTTCTAAATTTCCACTAAAGTTACGAAGCTGATTATTTTAGACATAAAAGAAGCACTAAAGATGATTCAGTGGCAAAAAGAAAAACATTAAAATATGTTCTACTTTTTTTTATTTAAAATTTTTAAGATCTTTGGATCAAAATTTTCAAAAAGTCAGAAAAAAAATTATTACTCGAAAACTACGAATAATCGCGGAACATACATGGGGGTGATTCGGGTACTCCAAGAGGTGCTCTAACTCTGGACTTACGCTTGACACTATTTTTTGGGACACCCTGTATATATTATATATTATTTGACATCAATAAGTACCTGTAAAGGTCTATGTTGAATAATTTTTTTTGACTTTGACTTTGTTTCATGTTATTATATGAAAAAATACGATTATGGATCGATTTATCTTTATTTTTTAAATACGGTTTATTTTTAATCTTCGTAATGTTTCTTACTATCGCTCTCAACTTAAATGACTGCCAATTCACCAGCACAGAGATTTACATGTTTTATCCCTACTTTACAATGTTTTGTTTTTTCCGACCTCTCCATCATATCTTCAGTCTCAGTTCTCTTTCCGGTCCTCTTCTTCAAGTCGTACTTTACGGTCGAACTTTAATTTAACTCTTGATATCCCACCCCACAGCACGAATTTCCTTTCACACTCTTTTCCAGCATATGCCGTCCGGCTATGGAACTCTCTACCTAAGAGTATTAAGAGAGCACGCTGGAGTCACGCTCATTAGCAATAAGGCCACCTGTGTCACATCTGCATTATTTTTGAATTTTTTTTATATGTTTATTTTGTGTGCAATAAAGTGTTTATTATTATTATTATCGTGAGAATCGAGTACAGAGTCGTATGGTTACATGACTAGTTACGTCAGACATGAAGTCAAATGTTAAAACGGGCCTCTTATTTTGTGTTGACTGTAGTCTGTGTATCTCCTACTTAGTCTGTGCCTGATACTGACATTGACATTAGCTTGTTATTTATTACTGTTTTTTGAATTTTTTTTTATAGAAAAAACTTCTGTTCGGCTTAGATGTAAAATAAACCACAAAATAAGAAATTGAATTGATTCGGTATATTTTATTAATAAACAGGTGAATATGGTATATTAATATAAAAAATAAGATGAAAGGTTTAGGATGTCACAAGCCTTTATCAGGCCAATTGTACAAATATACAAACGTGATGAAAGGATGGCAGCAACGATGGTTTTCGGTCGATGCTACAACTGGCGTGCTATCATACTATTTGTTTGATGGACCTGGTGACACCATACTGCCAGGACAGCCTGCTAGGGGAGAGGTTAGTATTTTTTGTGTACTTCCGAATTCAAATTCCCCGACTTCCTACTAAATAGGCATTGCATGCTTACCAAAATAATTACTAGCGACTTAACGTAAGTTTCCGGTCTGAATTTAACTGGTCATCATATATAAGTTCTGGATTTGATACTGCCTGTTTCTGTGTATTCTCATATTGTAAATGCGTATTCTAATATTCAAAAGTTGGTTTTGTTTCTTAATCTATCTATCAGATTATTTTTATGGGTGCATGAATGTTTTAAGCATTTTTTCAAGAATTAAATAGTCCCATTTTAAGTACTTAGCAAGTAAAACAATAAATTCAGTTGTAGGTGTTAAGAAAACTAATTTTTATTTATTAGAAGTTTGTGTAATCTAATATCTATTGTTTATCTTGATTTACATAATAAATTAGACTGTGTTATAAATATGTATAAATATGTTTAAAAATTACAGGCACATTTAGCAGCAGCAGTCATTTGCCCTAGTGATGAGGATTCTCGGACATTTACCATCAACTGTGCCTCTGGTGACATGCTCAAGCTGAGAGCAACCGATGCCCGAGCTCGTCAAGAATGGGTGAATGGCCTCAGGGCTATAGCTGAAATACATACAAAGGTAAAAACAAACAGGTAACAAACAGTAAACACAACAAGTTGTTTTTTTTGATGCTGCTGAAAAAGGCACCACATTCTGGAAATGGTAGAAATCCTTTTTATTTAAGTACTGCTTGTTTTAACTTTTGTGTACAATTCATTTCATTTATTCATAACAATGTACATTGTGTTAAATAATAATAATATAATTTATGCTAAGAAATAATAATAATTTACTGAAATTACAATGTCTACAATAATATTGAATAATTATGTCGATTTTTTTAAATGTTAATCTTAATCATTAAACAGAAGTCAATCTTATCATTCATTCAATAGGTCTAGAAAATAAAAGCATTTTTTCAACAAAAATGTTTTTAGTTTTGCTTTAATTAAAGTCACTTGTATATTAATAATTTTTTAACTCAATAAGCAAGCAATGTTTTTGCAGTATCACAACTCACATCACAAAATTACAGTTATGAATGTGGGATAGTAATATTTTCATTGGTTATAGGCTATGGGTGCTAATCCACCACTGCAACCAAGAGAGCAGCTTGCTGTCCACGATGCTATGGCATCTGCCCGTCAACAGTTGCAAGCAACAGAACTAAGGTGACTATAGGACTTAATTTAAATATTGCACTTTCGTTTAATGTATACTATTTCTAAGGTAAATTCTTTGGTGTGGTTTTTGTTAATGAATAGCCTTATAAAATACTAACAGCTTCTTTGTACATAGTTGGTATGCTGTCTCTTATACTAAAAGTAAAGCTGTCAAAATTTTTGCTCTAGGGTTGAATCTTGAGACGCATGGAAATACATATTTGACTAATTTATATTAGTATAATTTTTAGTGTTACAAAATAGTCATTTAAAAAACTTTCTACCAATATTTTACCCTGTTAAGCTTTAACTAAAAATCTTCTACAATAATCCAACCTCTACCAAAATTTATAAATTGGTTCTTATTACCATTCATCTTGACTTGAGAGAAGCTCCAATATCTAGCAATGGAAGTATTAGAGCTGAGGTGAAAAAGTGTATGCAATATTATACCTTACTCTACTTTCTTATTATAATGCATATTTTTCAGTGATGCAGCATTAGCAAGATGCATAGAATCTTCAGACTCGCCATTTCCACATACTGATCCAGATCTACTGCTTTTGAAGGTATATTAGTTGGTACTTTATATTATATAACTGTCTCCATGCTCTAGTGACTGACTATTGATCGAGAGGTCATTCTGCCCTCATGGGATGACTCCTCATGAGGGCAAAAGCTTTTCTTTGCCTGGTTTTGTTGGTGGCAGGACTTCGGATTCCAACCATCTTACCTAAGTTTGTTAATATAAAAACAATGTTCATAACATTGTTGTCTTCTGGCAATAAAGGTTTTGAGGAGTTAGATGAAGCTTGCTTCTATCCTTGGCCTTATCATCTTTACTTTAGATAAGATAAAGGACAAGAGCATCTTGGTCATGCATAGCAAATATTAATTTTTTAATGTGTTTTTTATGTCATATGAGATAAACATATTTTTTTTATGTTGAAGGCTACGTCGGCGGCGAGTATGCAGTGTCTGCTGCAATGCCTTGGATTGCTGCATCGTCAGCAGCAGTGCGCGCTCACACACGATTCACATTAGCCTAGTCTGGCCTCTTTTTAACGTTGTGGGATGCTGGATATGCACCGTACATGCTGGTGGCTAGTCTACATGAACAATGTTCACTTGTGTGGGGCTCACTACATCATATCACTAAATTACCTCAACGTCTATTTCACCCTTAAGCAGAACAGTAATGATCCTGATGTACCTGACCTGTTTAGTTGTATGATATGTACTGGCCCTAGTTGGTTTGTCAACATTTATGAATGACTGCATTGATATAAGTAATACAATGAAAAATTTTCAAGAAAATAGGAAATATTAATTACACTTCAAAATAAAAATCTCAAGACAAATTATGAAGGAATTGTCAAAACTTTTACAAAAATTATTTGTCATTGAAACTTGCATTCCCTCCCATTTTTTCAAAATGGATTTATGCGTGTAAGTGAATTGTAAAAGTAATATTGATGTTGTGGGCAAAATTATGGCAGTACAGCAAACAGTATTATGTCAGATCCCTATTCTAGGAATACCCTATTACTAGGAAAAATGTAACCATCACAAGTCAGACTCCCTAGGCCTGTTCCATATGACCCTAGAATAAATACGCCGATAAGTCATGTCTGTATTTTTATCTAAATTATGCACATTCATAGCTAAGTTTAGAAGTGACTGATAATAAGTAACTACATTATGTTAAAAATGTCTTATTTCAAAGGTAGGTGACACAGGTAGGCGAATTTGTTGAAAATTTTAAAACTTATTTTATTAATGTACGCTTATAGGCAGCTTATAGTTACGTTAAACTCTTAAGGAGTGGGTGGTATGTACTCGTTCGTACTAATTATTATGTTTGTGGTAATTGGGATACTCAAATGAGTGATAAATATACTGGTTGACTCATCTCATAATTGGTTTAATAATTGTGTCTATGTGACAAGATGGCGGCCAAAAATTGAACTATCGTTACAACAGAATCACTGAAAATCACTTTTTCTCTACTCTTTCTTATTGTGTGTTCCAAAAGCATCAATCTGGTATATAATATGCACTAGGTATTGTGGTACTTAAAGAATTATTCACGAACGTGATAAGTAGTGTATGAAAAGTACCCTAATACATCAGGGCCTCAGTTCTGCTAACCTTAAAGACAGTGTTTTGATAGCACTTTAAGGAAATAAAACATCTTTTTGACAAGAAATTATGTTAAGTATCATAAGTTTCCAGGGAATCTACTTAATCTACTATTTATTGATACAACGGCGTCTTTACATATCACTAATATCTTATGTTTTACTTAGTAAGTTAAATTATATCGGTGGTTCTATCAACATTAGCTGTGTCAAAAACACATTGTTATTAAAACGTAACTGGCATGCCATAAATACAAAAACGTTAGTAGAATTGGCACCCTGGTGTTATTAGTGTATCAGTCAATTCACTATTAAATATTTACAATTTCAATAAAACTACCAGTCTAATAGTACTATGTAGACCAGTAGGGTTACTCTTGAACCATTTCTGATGGATCGTCATTGGGATTGTGATTTTTCATACGCTTGAGTAACAACACTAGCGCCAAATTGGATCCGTATTTTGAGAAAATTTAATAATACTGAATTTGGTTCACCCAAAATCCGCACAATACGGGCTCAATTTGGAGCCAATGCACAAAAATAAGCGTATGAAAAATCACAATCTCAATGCCGATCGTTCGGATTCGGGTCAAGAGTAACCCTACAGGGCTGTCCAGACCAGCAGGCCAATTATGGATCTTTCATCGTATGACATGGTATAAATTTGAGAAAAAGAAGTCATGAAATGCTGCATTTCGTATTACCGATCTCCAATGATAATTATCATCACTATGGCATAATGGGCTAGATGACAAAACATTTTTTTTTTGCTTTAATAGAAGCTCATTCACATAATAAACAGAAAGAAAAAATCGCTTTTCGAATAACTATAAAAACAACCAAGATATAAGGTATTAAAGATTTTTCTCCATCTCTTTCTAGCAAAACGCCAATTTACAAGGAGTTTATATGGCCGTACTCAACTATGACGTCACGGTTGATGTAAGATCTCTCTGTCTAATCGCCTTCAAATAAACAACTTAAAATGCTTATATCTAATGTATTTCTAAGATTTTAATTCTAATTTCACAGAACTGCATCTTTTTCCACGGTATTTTAATATTTAATGACGAGACGTAAAAATTAGAATTCAGTCATCGTCCCAATTTCAATGATGTCATCATTAAATAATGAACAAATGTTAAAAAATCTGACCGGAAATGGTATTTTTTGTTTTGCACTATGATATCATATGATATCATTTGCAAAACCATGAGATCGGTAAACGGTAATAGGCCCTCAGACACGATCGCGAGCCAATACAAATCACTGTATAGATTGGAGGGCCGCAGAAATAAATGTCTAGGATAACGCGCCGTACCATTTTGATTTATTCACAAACAAAGCTTGCATACAAATCATATAAGTAGGTAGGTACTGAATTTTGTTATTATTGTTGCAGATAAAATATTCTAATGTCCATTTCTCATTAAATGTGCCATTTTCATCACTTGCTTCTTTGCAGACATAATGTTTGTTATTTTGGTTAAAAACTATGTGTGCAACGTATTTAACTATTCCAGACGACAGCTCTCGCATAGAACGACAGATGAAAGAGTACGACAATTGGCAAACAGTGACAGGAAACTTTTATAATGCAATGTTTTATAAAAGACAGCCCTGATGACCCCTGAAGATTTGGAAAGCCCTGATGTACACAATAAATCAAAACAACAAAATCATAATGGTGTAAAGTAGCAATTGAATAACATTTATTAATTTTAATTGATGGTGTTACGTGTTTAAAAATAAGATGTAAAAAAATATTTGATTAGGAAAAAATATTTTAATGAGAAAAATTATATTATAAACAAAGTTTGTATAATAGTTAGTCGACATCATAGATTTATCAATAAAGAAAAATATTTTGCTTTGTCAATGTGTTTTGTTGTCATTTTGACAGTTGCTTCAAATTTTTACCATTTCACAAGAAATTCGAAAATACCGCGATAATGTGCGATCAACAGTTCAGAACGTTAAGGATGGATCCTCGCTATCCGTTTCAGAACCAAACGAAGTGAGTAACTATCCTGTATTTTTTTGTATTTGTTGGACTATACTCGAATTTGGTGGCGCACAGTGGTCTGGTGCTGGTCAGCAGTATGTCCTCGATTGTTGCGTTTTGCTCATTTTGCGTGTCGTGCACATTTTGCGTATTGTACATTATGCTCCGAAGGGGATTGATGGCTCTTATAAAAGTTTGCCAACATGCAGGCTGCCAACCTGATGGTAACGGCTATTATATAGTCGGCCTATACTGCATTCTGTTCCTGTAAGATTCGAAGCAAATCCACGACCCACAAAGGACTCCATGTACGTTTTCCAACTTGTGTCACAAGATGTCACGTAATAGGGGTTATTACCATCTGTTCTACTGTTTGTTCTACCAATAGAACATATAGGAAAACATAAATGACACACTTGTTCTATTGATTTAATATTGTTAGATAGTAGAACAAGAGGGATTTTTTTATATTGAACTTGTTCTACTTTTCGCATAACATTTAATGGTAGAACACAAAGGAAAATTTAATAGAACAACTGAGTTGTATTTTCAATAATATGCCCAATTATTTTTAAGTTTAGTTATTACTTTAAAAGAATTACCAGATGTATTGAATGTTTCCTTTTGTCAAATTTAATTTTTTCAACCTATAGGTATATCTGAAAGTTTAAAAATCAAAAACACATTTATTTATTATTGAATATCACAAAATATGTAGCTGTGTATTGTAGTTCAGAATCTAATATATGATCTATAATTAATAAAGAAATTAGTGTGAATCAGCACAACAAGTCACTTTACCATCTCTAAAAAGTGACCAACACTAATTTCTTTATTAATTAATAGCATTTGAGCATCCATAATTTCTTGGTCATTAATGATACTGTCAACTTTTCTGGATGAGATCTTTTTTCCTTGCGAAATTTTTTATAAGACTTTCTACAGTGTCGTCTATATCTTCAGATAATATCTGCAAAAACTGCATCACGTTTACTTTGCGTCGTGTATTGCATGATTCGTTAAGTTTTTTATTCAAACTCTCAACCATATTTGTAGTTCTGTGTCTTTCAGAATGAATAGGCCAAGAATCAATAAATTGTTCGTCCTTCAACCAAAACATCTCTATATACGAAATAAATTTATTGGAGAAAACTTCGTTTGACCCGACCAGCCTTAGTTTTACGTAGTCCCATCCTTCTTGAATATTTTCCTTGTCATCATATAATATCATATAATTCGATATCGTATAACATATAATAATAATCGAATAATATCAAGAAAAATACAAGTCCCGCCTGAGTCGAATTTTTCTGGAATTGATTTTTTCATTTTTTTTATAATTTTCAAGTAGAGCCAAAAACAATAAGAAATACTCGTATTCTTTCTATATTATTCTATTAGTAGAACAATTTGTAATATAATTTCCTACTTGTTCTATCAGTAGAACATTTTCAATATAATTTCCTACTTGTTATATTAACATAACAACGAGGCATTCGTTGACCTACCTGATAGACAGTAGAACTTATAGGAATTTTTTGACCCATTTGTTCTACTGGTAGAACAAACAGTAGAACAGATGGTAATAACCCACGTAATAGTACCCAGTAATTCACTGCCTGTCTTACCCTTCAAACCGGAACAGCGATGCAAGTAATCCCATGCTTAGCGGCAGAATTACTCATACAGACGACGACATTCCTTTACGCGAACACGTCAGAAATGATGAGATCCGAAGAACTAGTTACCGACATAGCCCAAAGAATTGCAAACCTTCCAACAGCGAGTGGCGCAGGACCGATTGATTTGCAAATCCTTGGGGAAGGCCTTTGTCCAAAAGTGGGCGTCTCTTAGTTGAAATGATGACAGTACAGACGACTCTTCTCCCTATGACCGCTTCATTATACGTGTTTTTTCGGTGGTCACGTCTTGCTAGAGGGCTATGCGTGGTAACAATGGTCGTCATAGTCTAGGTGTCGATTTATTTTGAACTGCGAGTGGTCAATACGCGGCCGTGTTGGTGTTAAGCAGAAACATTGCTTCTACAAGCTACCACCACGGGGAGTACTTACTACCGCGTTTCGCGGCTGTGTTAGGAGACAAGTGTGAGTTGCCTAACAATAGCTAATTTGTTAATTAAGACCTACGTACTCACAGTCCAGCTTCTTCTCCCCTCCTTAGGCACTGTGGCATACAAAACAGGGGCCCCTGATTGCCACAAGGCGAGTCACTGACGATTCACGAGTTGGACGTGGCTGGACTGTTCTTGGGAGTAGGTAGGTACAACACATACACACACACTTGTGAGTCTCAACGAAACATGGGGTCCTGGATAGACCGCCAAGACACACAATAAATAATTACACAGATACCGTGTCACTAATAGTAATCAGCGATCAAAACCAAGGTCAATGGGTGCAATGTCGACTGCTCTTCCATCACCGCACATGCGGCGGCCGCCCGAGTGGTGTCGCAATCCAGCGCTGCCTCGCGACTCGGGCGTAATAACTAACAGCGAGCGAAAGAACAGTACAGCTGTATTTACGCACACGCTTGTTCACTAAAGGCCTTATTAATAACCATTGTATAAGCCTGATTTAGTTAGACAGTGTTTTGTCACGTTCACTAGAATGACATTTCATATTCGAACAAAAAAGACAGAATACTGCTTAACTATACAAGGCTTATAAATACAATGGTTATTAGTATGGCCCTAAGAATTTGTGCTACCGTCACAAAGTCGACGTTAACGTGTAACATACTTAAGGCGATTACTTTCCCGTTTTAGAACAACTTCGATTGAGGGTATTAAACTTACAGTTTTGAATTTAAAAATGACATTTTTGAACATATTTTCATCTAAAGGTTCTTACAGACAGAAAAAATGACTAATAATATTTTACTTGATCGAAAAAAAAAAGATCACTTCAATATTTTAAAACTGTTGTGAATCAAAAAATACAATAATAAATTAGAATAAATGGCATAAAAGTTTCGCCAATAGACGTGCATTTTTATTATCTAAAAACTGCAAAAGTACATTTTTTATTTTGTCCCCAGTTTTCCAAAAATCTATTAAAACGCGTAAAAAAAGTAACGTTTTAGTTCGGTCACTGCGCGTAGCGACATTAGAAGCTATCTGGTAAGGAAGCGCAGGTAGGTACAAATGTTTTGCAAATTCAACCCATCTGAATAATTATACCATATGATTTACATGAAAATGGGTTGAATGACATTACGTGTAAACATCTATAGATGAGACATTTTAATAATGAGTTTTCAATAAAGAATTGATTATTTATTGGTTATTTTGAAACACCGTGTACCTATATCACCTTGCAATACAGCAGTCGCCGTGCACGAGTCGATTTCCTGGGAAACTTAATTTCACCCCTAAGTTCACGCACACACAAACCCATAGATAGATACTCACGTGTGTGTGTGTATTTGAACCGCTGAGCCGATCACGGCTACCTGTTGAGTTACTTTACAGGTGTGAAACTCATATCCATCTTGCCTTAACCATCAGATGAATCGTAAGAAATCTTGCAGAGCGTGCTACGACAATTACTGCGACTACTACAAGTGCACGCGGCTGCTGGGCGACGTGGACGACTGCAAGCTGTTCAAGCGGTACTTCGAGACCATCTGCCCCAACTTCTGGATCGCGCACTGGGACGAGCTGCGCGACAAGGGCGCGTTTCCCGGACCGATATAGTGTCATTGTGTCCAACATTCCTTTGAAACGCTTATGTTGCTCATTAAAATTATAGATTGAAGGAATTTTGAGAAGTTTTAATGTATATTCATAATATTCATTTATTTGTTCGTTAACATGGGTATATTTGTGTTATTTTTTGTCTATGGTGTACGATACCATGTACGTACAATAATAAGATCCGCCATGTTTCACCATATTGGCATACGAAAACAGTATTAAAGTAATTATAATTACCTACAATTAATATTTAACATTTTAAAGGGGAATGGCGATTTTAGGGCAAAGAATGCACAACAAATTTGATGCACTAGAAAAATATAAAATATTCGTATTTAATTTTTCGTTCTATCCAGATATCTCTAAATGTTAGATTATATCTTCTTTACATAGTATAAAAGAAAGTTGCTCCCACTGTCTATTCGCTTAAATCTTTTAAACTACGCAATAGATTTTAATGAAGTTTTCAGCAATAGATAGAGAGTGATTCAAGAGGAAGCTTTATTTGTATAACCAGCGATCCGCCCCGGCTTCGCACGGGTAATAGTTTAAATAATATAACTTATCCAAGCTGGCAAAGCCGCGGGCGGAGCGCTAGTTTCAAATAATTATACAATATTAAAACGATTGCAGGAAGTGAACTTGCTTATGCAAACAATATCTTAAATTCGTTAACTATTTTCGATGTCAAATCGATAATTTCATTTTGGTACTTTTTTATTCTAAGTATATAACTTATAAAATAAACAACTAAATAATAGCTTTTTATAGATGGATAGGTTTTACTATAATGAAAATACCTACTGTATTATAATATTAGTATTCAAATCAATGAGGGTGTATAGGCTTTGCTGGAGAAGCTACTGAATGACCAAATACTATGTTTCGAAATCCTGTAACTTTCAATGGTAGAAAAAGGTACAAACACTAACCTGGATTATGTAGGAGAGATGGGGTCCACCAACGACGGGGCTGCGTGCCGGCCGGCTAGCGAATCTCATAAAATACACCAGATTGCACTTGAATTTTCTACACCACAAATCAGGCAGGTTTGATCGATCACTATTATTCAGTCCGTAAACTTCTAGCAACCTTTTAGTTGTTAATAACAGATTTTTCTTAATAACGTGCGGTAACACGACATAGCTTAGACGGCCATATCATATAGTTCACTTCTACAGCGGCGCAGGAGTAGCGTCGCTGACATATTAAATGACAGCCCATCTTGGCGCGAAATTTGAATAAGCGGATGGGGAAATAATTTGGATAAAATGAAAACTAGAAGGATTGGTATGATGTTTATACATTTTCCCCCCACTTGAAATTCACAAGGATTTCACAATACAATAATAAAAAAAATTAAGAATGCTCGCAAAAAATTTAAATGTACTATGAGTATAATATCATGCTGTATATTTACAAAGAATTAAATATTAAGTTTAGTTTTTAATTAAGTAAAGATTATTAATTAATAGGTAACCGACAGGCCTTCACTACGGGTCTTTTTATTGTTTTACCATTAGCAGTACGAAGAGTGACAACCCTGACAATATTATCTGCACCCGAGTGAACTTGTTCGACTCTAGCTAATTTCCACTGCAAAGGTGGGAGATGCGGATCGTTTGCAACAACGAAATCGTTCACATTTAGATTAGGTACAGTTTTAAACCATTTACTCTTTTGTTGAAGAGTGTGGAGATAATCGCGCTGCCAAATGCGCCAGAAACATTGAGTAATTTTCCTGAGCATCTGCCAGCGTGACCGAGGACATACATTGCCATCTAGAGTCTCTTCAGGTAAAGCTACTAAGGGGCCACCTGTCAGAGTGACCTGGTGTTATAACATCTATCTCTTGTGGATCCGGAGATGCTGCACAAAGAGGACGTGAATTTAATACTGATTCTATTTTTGAAAAAAAACGGTAAATAACTCTTCAAGTGTTAAGATCTGATTTCCAACAATACGCTTTAGGTGAAATTTAGTAGACTTAATACCGCTCTCAAAAACTCAAATTTAAAAGGTTAAATTTCCATTGAATCTGTCGAGTTGACAACTCGTCTGACAATTCAGGGAAAATTTTACGGAACATATCATAAATTTCTTTAAGGTGGGTGTTTGCCCCAACGAAATTTGTGCCACAATCTGAAATAATTGTGTTACAAAGACCACTGCGAGACACAAATCGATCGAGTGCAGCCAAGAAGGCTTCTGTACCGCCGCGAGATCTCTTGGCTCCGCGACGTCGACTTTCTTTGACAGTAATTGGACCGCCGAAATCAATACCAGTTGTATGGAAACATTTTGAAGGCTGTACCCTAACCGCGGGTAAATTACCCATTAAAGGTTGACTGAAAGTAGGTTTGGCCTTGAAACACCGAACACACTTTGACAGAACCGTGCGAATTAGAAGTCTCAGACCTAAAATCCAAAAACTTCTTTGAATTAAAGATTGCAAGGTTCTCGGACCACAATGCAAGTATTTTAAATGGAAATGTTCCACGATTAAACGTGACAAATGACACAATTTTGGCAAAAGAACTGGATGTATATTAGAAAATGGCAAATTAGATTCACTAATGCGACCCCCCACTCGTAATAAACCGTCTTTGTCTAAAAAGGGTGTTAATTTTTGGATGGATTTTATACATCTTACTAAAAAATGTACTTATTTACATTTTTCAGGTTGTTTAAACGAGTCTTCCTCAGTAATGGGTTGCACGTTGTATAATATTTATTACTTATGACATAATGTGTACAATTCCTAATATTATATTAGTAATGTAATGGTCTTCTCCAACAGGACAGGCTAAGCCTAGTGTGGAAGTTAGATCAATCCTATTGTGTTTGTATGTACTAAATTGGAAATGTTTAATTTGTTTTATATATTCTGTTTGTATGTACTAAATTGGAAATGTTTAATTTGTTTTATATATTCTATTTTATAACGTACTATCTATTTTATATTGTACTTAATATATCGTACCGTATCGTATTGTAATTTATATACTATCGTCTATTTTATATAGTACTTAATTTTTTTTTAATTCTCATTATATTATGATTTTTTTATTATATATTTATGTTCTGACCACCAACCTAAAACGTATGCTTTTTCCAACCTAAAGATTGCCTGGCAGAGATCGCCTACGGCGATAAGGCCACCTGTTTTGCTGTTCGTGTATGTATTGTGTTGTATTCTGTAAAATTGTGCAAAATAAAGTGTTTCTATCTATCTATCTATCTATCTATATCATACATAACATGACATCAACTTGACATAAAGGAACATGAAAATTTATCATTTAATAATTTAACTTCGCAGTAGGACTACGAGGAACTAGGCATCCTCGTGGACCTACTAGTAGGACATTATTATCAGCAGTAGGACCACGAGGAACTAGTCTTCCTCGTGGTCCCACTAGTAGGAGAAATTAGTAGGACCACGAGGAAACAGCCAAATAAACAATTATTATTATTATTATTACATAAATAACATAATACCATAATGGTTACATAAGTTATACATTTATTGATTTTACGAAAAAGAAAAAATACATTAAATAAGATTCACCAAGTTTTTTTTATATTTTTTCTTTTACCATTAAAATACTGGTATTATCCGCTATTATTTTCACATTCGTTTATATGTGTGCGTTGTGGGCCTAAGTTAGTATGGCCATCTGCCATTCCTCTTTCTGATTAAGTCAAGAAATAATAATTTGCGAATTTAATGAGCTACCTATATAATTTATCAGTTAATAGTTTAAAATGTTGCTTGGGCGTGATTTGAGAATTAAGCATGCAGATTCAGTTTTTACAATACAAATTACGGATCATAAATGTTGTAAAATCTTTGATCGCCTAGACCACGTCTAGTAGTCGAGATCATCGGGTGTTGATCTGAAGGTCCGAATTTGGATTTCTCGTTGGGCTGCAATTTTTGATTGGTAGTAGGGTTTGAAACTCGCCTGAGTAGCTACCACGGTCTGTACTTTTTAAATTTGTTCATTCTGGGGTGGGCCGTGCCTGCCCGCCCCAGAATGGTCTAGTGCCTACACCAGGATGTTAGGCTACCCTTTCAAAATTCTAGGGTAGACGCCAAATAGTGATAACTTCAAACAAAAATCAAAGGCCAGGCCCACCCCAAAAGAAAACTCTAGATACGTCAATGTTTACTCCTCGATTACGAGTAGTTTCGAGTTTGGATCAAGCAGTTGATCAGTGTTGAGTTTTAAAAAGTTGACAATTTAATATCGCATAAAATTGATTTTACTCTCGATTCTGAGGAAACTATATTCAGGTTTTGGGCCATTAACATGTTGTATTACAGTGGTTAGCGTCGGTGGCGCTGTGAACTCGGCACTTGCCTTCTTATCGGGAGCTCTGGTTCCGGGGTTCACGACCGACATGATGCCAATGTGTTTGTTGTTTCTCGAATTTCATATACATTTGTCTGACGCTCCTACGGTGAAGGAAAACATCGTGAGGCAATCTGCATACATCTGAGAGGAAATTCAAAGGTGTATGTGAAGTCGACCAACCCGCACTGGGCCAGCGTGGTTGACTAAGGCCTAAACTCCCTAATAGTCTAAGAGGTCACGGGATTTTTCATAACGATCATGGATACGGTTAGATTTATTTTTATAGTTTGTAGAGTAATTCCCTAATGTGAATGATGTTGGTCTGCCTGCTTTCAGTGGTTGCAACTTCGAGTTATAGAGCTTACAAGAGGCTTCATTGTTGCGAAAAAAAAAACGATCAGAGAAATGGTCAGTTTTAGTACATATTCAAAGTATGGCGTCTCCGCAGATGAGACAAGTTGGTCTGGCGGCTCTGAGTGGTTGCATTTCAGAGTTATGATGCGCGCAAGTCACTGCATTGTTGCGAAAAAAAAACGATAACAGAAATGGTCAGTTTTAGTACCTATTCGAAGTATGGTATCTCCACAGGTGAAACGAGTTGGTCTGCCTGCTCTCAGTGGTTGTATTTCAGAGCTATCATTGTGTACGCAATACCCTTATTTGTGGAGAAAGCCTAAAAAATATCGAAAAACATGACAATCGGCGGATTTTTCAAATGCTCATTGACCGCTGCTGGTGTGTCTCGACTTGACACACACAGCGCACCCTCCTCCCCCCGCGCCCGGCCCCTGTCTGTGAGCGTGGAACAATCGTTGTGGGAGGGTGCGCTTGGGTACAGATTACTTAATAATTACTACGTAGCTTGGGCTCGTTTTTGGTGCTTTTGAATACAACTCAACCGTTACTTCCATTTTTACAATAATGTCGAAAATAAATACTTTTTATTGAACGCGTATGAACATCCCAAAATATATTACGATCTAGCCTACTCGTATTTTACGGCTAATAAGTACATAATTTAATTCGATCTTAATTTGCTAGAGATACAAATGTCTCTAGGAAGTGTTCATTTACACGTTTTTTATTGTCTCTATTAAGACGACGCCACTAATTCACAGTTATTGTTGCAGCACTGATTCTACATTGTACTAAATTAAAACTTATTTTTTATCACTCCACTTCATTACACTAGATCGGATGACTTTATCCATTTTAGTCTCCTTTTTTTTCTTTGTGTGGTCGAGAAACTGGACAGCCTCCACGTTTACATGTTTTTGAAGTCTTTTTTTGGTGATCTTCAGCGTATTTTTTGATGATGCTATCAACAAACTCTGTTTTAAGGTCCCGATGGAGGTCGTCATTCCTTACATACCAGAGAGCATTAGCCATGCCCCTCAGCACCTTATTCTGAAATCTTTGGATAAATACACCTGTTGGTCTGAGCTGTACAGTCCCGTAGCTGTATTCCATAAGTCCACACTGGCATGAGGACTTGCCGATATAACAATAGTGTGTTAGCTATTTTTAAGGGGGCTCTCTTCCTATTAGCCAATACATGTCTCTGTATCGTAGATCAAGCTGTTCTCTCTTTTTCTTGATGCGCACCTTCCAAAGTAGTTTCACATCAAGAGTCATACCAAGATATTTGGCAGTGTTCTCATATGGTATAATTTGTCTGTTAATAAAGATATGGTGATACATTTTCTGTTTGTTACTAAAATCGACGTGTACAGACTTGGAATCATTTAATTTTATCCGACTTTTCTGCGACTTTCCACGTACGTACTTTTGCCTAAGATAGGCATTAGCTCACTTTACAAATCATTCCTTTGTCATGTTCAGGGGATACAAAGTGTATCATGCTCTCACCAAGACAATACAGCTCATGCTGGAAGTGCTGTTATTGTCAAAGAAAGGCTATGACACTATGAAGATTCCAAATGCGAAATAGGAGAAATTCAAGCCGTCGCAAGTGGAACTTAAGCAAGTTACCCCGAGAGAAGTTTGGAATGAAATCAAAAGTAATATCAGTCCGCCAAAATCTCCTGTCTATGATTTAATAACAGGAGTAATACTCAGAAAACTTCCTAGAAAGGCAATAGTTAAATTAACAACTCTTATAAATGCCTGTCTAAGGCAAAAGTACGTACCAGCCCTGTGGAAAGTCGCAGAAGTCATTATGATATGATACTGAAACCAGGGAAATCGCCTTGTAAAACTTCATCTTACAGGCCTATATCCCTATTATCAGTAATGTCAAAATTGTTCGAGAAACTCCTACTAAAAAGAAAAGAAAAGGCCAGTAATACAAAACTTGGACCGAATTCTAAACCATCAATTTCTCAATTCAATAGTCTTTCGCGAGAAACATTCGACGGTTGATCAAGTGCACAGAATCACGAACATAATCGAAAAATGGCTAGAGGACAAAAAGGTATGCACAACAGTATTCCTGGATGTAGCTCAGGACTTTGACAAAGTATGGCCTGACGGACTCATTCATAAGCTACAACAAATGCTCCCTGAGCAGTTCGCTGAGCTTTATAAATAGGGTATTCAGAATCAGACATGAAGACGCCATCTCAGAATTGAAACATATAAAAGCTGGTGTTCCGCAAGGTAGTGTTTTAAGTCCGATCCTATACCTTTTATACACTTGTGATAAACCAGAACCGGAAAATAACAAATACCATTGCACCTTTTGCTGATGATACTGCAATCATGGGTATCGGTGATACTCATGAGGAAGCAGCAGAAAAGGTCCAACATGCTGTATAGAAGATCTACGACTGGACAAAGAAATGGAGGATAAAATTGAATGAATCCACATCGATTTTAGTAACAAACAGAAAATATATCACCCTATCTACATTAACAGACGAATTCCATATGAGAACACTGCCAAATATCATGGCATGGCTCTTGATGTGAAACTAGGTTGGATGGTGCACGTCAAGAAAAAGAGAGAACAGTTTGATCTACTATACAGAGACATGTATTGGCTAATAGGAAGAGACTCCCCTTGAAAATAGCTAACAAACTATTGTTATATCGTCAAGTCCTCATGCCAGTGTGGACTTGTGGAATACAGCTACGGGGCTGTACAGCTCAGACCAACAGGTGTATTATCCAAAGATTTCGGAATAAGGTGCTGAGGGGCATCGCTAATGCTCTCTGATATGTAAGAAATGACGACCTCCTTCGGGATCTTAAAACAGAGTTCTTTGATAGCATCATAAAAAAATACGGCGAAGCTCACCAAAGAAGTCTTCAAAACCATGTGAACGTGGAGGCTGTCTAGCTTCTCGACCACACAAATAAGAAAAGAAGACTAAAACGGATAAAGCCATCCGATCTTGTGTAATGAAGTGGAGTGATAAAAAATAAGTTTTAATTTAGTAGGGTCAGTGTTGCAACTATAACTGTGAATTAGTAGCGGCGCCTTAATAGAGACAATAAAAAACATGTTAATGGACACTTCTTAGGGACATGTTTATCTCTAGCAAATTAAGATCGAATTAAATTATGTACTGTACTTATTAGCTGTAAAATAGGCTAGATCGTAATAGTACTTTGGGATGTTCATACGCGTTCCACAAAATTAGAGTATTTATTTTCGACATTATTGTAAAAATGCAAGTAACGGATGAGTTGTATTTAAAAGCACCAAAAACGAGCCCAAGCTACGTAGTAACTATTAAGTAATCTGTGCCCAAGCGCACCCTCCCACAAGGATTATTCCACGCTCATAGACAGGGGCCGGGCGCGGAGGGAGGAGGGTGCGCTGTGTGTGTCAAGTCGAGACACGACAGCAGCGGTCAATGAGTATTTGAAAAATCTGCTAATTGTCATGTTTTTCGATATTTTTTAGGCTTTCTCCACAAATAAGGGTATTGCGTACACAATGATAGCTCTGAAATACAACCACTGAGAGCAGGCAGACCAACTCGTTTCACCTGTGGAGATACCATACTTCGAATAGGTACTAAAACTGACCATTTCTGTTATCGTTTTTTTTTCGCAACAATGCAGGGCATCATAACTCTGAAATGCAACCACTGAGAGCCGCCAGACCAACTTGTCTCATCTGCGGAGACGCGATACTTTGAATATGTACTAAAACTGACCATTTCTCTGATCGTTTTTTTTTCGCAACAATGAAGCCTCTTGTAAGCTCTATAACTCGAAGTTGCAACCACTGAAAGCAGGGAGACCGACATCATTCACATTAGGGGACTACTCTACAAACTATAAAAGTAAATTTAACCGTATCCATGATCGTTATGAAAAATCCTGTCACCTCTCAGTCTATAACTTAGAGTAGGCTCGAGCCCCTGGGTGGAGACGTATATGAGCTGTTATGATGATGATGATTATAGTGGGAATATTCTGCCACTTTACAAATATTTCATCACCACCATCAGTCAATACATGTCCACTGTCCGACGAGTTGTAAACTAATTTTGTCTATGCTAATATTGAGTTCTGTAGAGGTGCGTTATCGTATTATAACATTGATAATAGTCATGATGACGCATTCTTAACGATAAGGTCCTCCTAAAAAAATTAACTTATTTCATCATTCAGTTAAGGGACCAAAATGCTCTAACTAAAGGTTTCATGTGGCATGCTTCCCGAAAAGGTTCGCAATAGAGAAAACACAGCAAATTTTGGAATTAAATTTTATTGCTCTAAAGCAAATGACCTATATTAACAGAAATAATGTACCATCTAGATCCTACCGGGGAAAGTGCCCTCCGAGCGCTGGGTGTCCCATTTTTCAGACCACTCGTTGGGGCACAACGATCTGTGAAAGAATACATATTTTACAAAACTCATCACTCTTAATCTCAAACCTCCCCGAAGATAAAAAGGAGATATTTTTACAATGTCCAAATAAATTATTTTTCATTTTATTTCATATCTACCTATCTAGAGAGAGAGAAAAAATGTTTTCTATTGACAAAATATTTGTTATAAGAGGAGCCTGAAGCCTGACTCTCATAACACAGGGTGACCTTATATAACAGCAGTGCATAAAGTGTATTGGTTTTAAGTTTCTCAGAAATAATCTTTTTTTCATTTTACTTGTTTTTGCATACATCTTAATAATGATTGGGGTGTGTGTGTGTGTGTGTAACTGTGTACATACAAGGATTAAATAATTAGATTCTTGGTTGAAGCTTTTTATGTTTGTTTGACGTCAATAAGTGCCTGTCTCGATATAGACCTTCTATATCGAATAAAGATTTTTGGGTTTGACTTTGATCTTTTGAGTAATAAATCAGTTTTTTTTTATACAAGTTAGAACAGTGCAAAATATTGGTAATGACGAAACGTAACATCAATAACACTAAATAATACAATAATGTTACTTGAGGTATCAAGTTGTAGATTATTGATAGGTAGATCACAAATATTAATGTGTATCACATTTTCAAAATGGTAGCTATGGTCTAGAACGCAACCATGAATTTCTGTTCGTGAAAACGGAAGACAGTTCAGGTGCACGCACAGGTTTATAACTTTTTAAGCACCAGAGCAGAAATAGCAAGACAACTGGCTTTGTTAATGTCCAGGCAACGCATAACTTTACCTCTTTTTGCTAAATACCTGTCTCTGGCATTAGACGGATCCACAGAGGAAGCTGATGTGGAGATTGATTTGTTGAATTACAGGAAAGTATAATAAAGCAAATCAATTCGCCTGAGCATCACTGGGCTCTCTAAATTCAGACTCCGACATGCTACTGCGAATTTCTAATCAAAAAACTAAGCCTTTTTTTGACCCCAGACACTGGTTTCGTGACTTGCGATTAACAGGAGTAGTATTTAGTTGCTAGTCACAGTTATTTCCCTGTATCTCACAGTAAATCATGGCAAAAGCTAACCTTGAGTACACCGTGTGCGTTCCCCCAGCAGGAAATTGTGTCCTAGGCTAAATTAAGTTTCATGAATAATTAGAATGCTATAAATGTGCGCGAAATAAAAAATTTGTGCGCGTTTCCGTTTTGGAAAAAAATGAGAAAAACGAATCTTGCTGGGGTAACGTTTTTCCAGCAGGAAGATTCTAAACGAATTATCCGAGAGGTAAATAATTTATATGGGCGGATAGCTTATATTTGTGCATAAATGTGCGCCAAAAATGAAATTTGTGCGTGTTCGGGTTTTACAGATATTTCGTTTCCTGCTGGGGTAACGTTTTGCTGAAACTTGTTTCTGCAAGACCATCGAAAGTGCGCCCATTGAATAGAGATACATGAGTAGCTTTTAATTTGTGCCTATTTGTGACATAATTTGATTTTCAAAAATGTTTACAGTTTAGGAGTAATCGCGTATTGAAGAATACTCGAAAAAAAATTATAGCGCTTAAATGAGAAAACATGAAAGCTCTCTGAAAACGGTATTTGATTGGTCTTATTGTTCCGATCAAAAATAAAAAGTTTCATGAATCTGGGAATACGCGTTTTTAAATAATATAACTTTAACTTTAATTGATTATAACGTCATTTTAAACTCAAAATGTATGAAACTGATTAAAGCCAAGTTAAATGGGTATGAATAAAAAATTAGTGCATGTTTTAAAATATATATCATGAAAATTTCAGCACCATATATTTAATATTAAAGTAAAAATATAAACAAAAAACCAAAACATGGGCTAACTTTATGGTTATCCGACTAAATTCGAATGACAACCAAAAAGCGACGGTTACATACATATTGATAACCTTCTTAATTTTACACACGAAACAATTGCGTCTGGGTACACTCGGCTATAAAACTGTTTTGAAAAGTTCATTTAGGCCTTTTATTTTTACATACATATATACTAACTAGCTCCACTTCAAAATTAAACAATTTTTACTAAAAAAAATATGTCGAAAAAATAAGCACTTCTAATTTAACGTAATAATTTAATGTGTGTTTATATATCATTTGGATAGCATATGACATTATTAAGATTATATAAACCTCTTAGTGGAAATAGATATAATTATTCTTGTCTCTCTTTTCTTCTATATAAAAATTAATCGCCGTTGGTTAGTCTCGCAAAATCTCTAAAATGGCTCAAACGATTCATATGAAGTTTATTGTATGTGTTTTAATAGGTCCAGGTGGGTCCAGATAAGGGAAGGTTTATACGGACCCGATAGGTGGCGCTGTAATTGGGCAGGAAACTTCTACCGGGTCCACTAGACATATAAAAATTACTTCTGTACTGTTTCTATAATTAAAGTTAAGTTATAAAAATTGGTTTCTGTACTATTTCTATAATTAAAGTTAAGTTATAGAAATAGTACAGAAACCAACAATGTTTCCACCAATTTATATGAAACATAAGAACTGAAATAGCAAAATTGTTTTCTGAATTAAATCAATCGGTGGCCCTAGTTGAGGTATGGTTGATAGTACCGATCTCCTTTTTACCTATATACTAAGAGAGCGTTTAACCACTATCTCGCCTGATGGTAAGCGCCAATGTAGTCTATGATGTAGCACGCTCTCCTAGATAGTGCCTGTTCACTCCAAATTTGAAGGATCCTAGATTATAATTTTGAAACATGACAATGGTATTTTTTTGACAAATTATTTTAGAATCCATTAAAGGTTAAATTATTTTACACAGCTTTAACTAGCTTAAAAATCTCACGATAGAGCGGAATACATTATTCAAATAATTGGCTGATGTACTAAATAACATTTTACATAATCCATTCCGCAAGAATTTTAAGGGTATTCTACCACAATATGGTAATGAAATATAATACAAGGGTCTACCCTGCCCAATAAACTATAAAAATCTTTTAATTTATCACAATCCCTAAGGTTTATCTGCCGGGCCCAAATTTATTTAATTTTATTATTAAGATACTCACTTAAGAATATTTTATTAATTAAAATTGAACCATTTAGGATAGCTTATCTTATGATAAAAGCACGACAGATTATTTTGTACTATTACAACCTCCTTGTACATATTATAGCCATGAATAATACATTAATTATAATAAACTCAAAAACACAATTGCGGATTTACGTTATAAACGCGACTGTACCGTCAACAACTTTTGTTTAATACTGTCAAGAATAGAATGTCATCAATATGTATGAAATCGTCGCTTTTTGGCGGTCAGTCGGATTTAGTCGGATAACCATAAACTTAGCCCATATTTCGGGTTTTTGTTTATATCTACTTTATTATTAAATATATGAAGTTGAAATTTTCATTCATGATATATATTTTGGAACTTGCACTAATTTTTGATTCATACCCATTTAACTTGGCTTTAATCAGTTTCATACATTATGAGTTTGAAATGACGTTATAATCAATTAAAGTTAAAGTTATATTATATAAAAACGCGTATTCCCAGATTCATGAAACTTTTTATTTTTGATAGGAACAATAAGACCAATCAAATACCGTTTTCAGAGCTTTTATGTTTTCTCATTTAAGCGCTATAATTTTTTTTCGAGTTTTCTTCAATACGCGATTACTCCTAAACTGTAAACATTTTTGAAAATCAAATTATGTCACAAATAGGCACAAATTAAAAGCTACTTATGTATCTTTATTCAATGCACAATTTTTTTATTTCGCGCACATTTATAACAAATTACGCTCTAATTATTCATGAAACTTAATTTAGCCTAGGACACAATTTCCTGCTGGGGGAACGCACACGAGTACACCTATCCTATCACTCACTGCCAATGCGTAGTTGAAGACGGCCGTGATACCGTGTACTTACTTGTAAGCCCTCTGGAAGTACTGGCAAGGTTCATATTTCTCGCCGCGCACCTTCTGGCATCGGTGGAAATCCAGGTAGCTCTGGTAGCAATGCCTGCAATTCAAATTTTGCAATAAATCGCTAATAAATCACGCTTTCTATAGAACACAGCTTTAAGAGGATTGTGAAGTAAACGTGCGCGGCGCGAGTAGGTATTTTCTAAAATGCTATCTGTTTCACACCGCTCTGCCTCCGGTCTGGCGTTTACAGCACAAATACAACATACGCAAATTTTCACGCACACTACGACAGCAGCGCGCATGAGCGCGCGACTCGGCCACGATACTCGGCGGCCGGCGCGACGTTACGTCGCGTATGGTCAAATTCGCAATCGG
Source organism: Schoenobius gigantellus (assembly GCA_963935595.1). Lineage (NCBI taxonomy): Eukaryota > Metazoa > Arthropoda > Insecta > Lepidoptera > Crambidae > Schoenobius > Schoenobius gigantellus. Next base: position 2,021,861 of record OZ012555.1, on the reverse strand, counting down.
TCAAATTCATAAAAATCGCAACTAGCCAAAATAGCAGTTAGTCAAAATAGCGAAGCGTCATTATAGCAAACCGTCAATAAAACAAAGCGTCATTATAGCAAAGCATCAAATTAGCAAACCGTCAAAATAGCAAACCGTCAAGTAGCAAACAGTCAAGCTGTTGTACGTGAGTTTGTCTGCTATGATTCGTTTATACGTATACTAAAAAATGTATTTATATATTATTCAAGGGTCTTACGTTATCTGTTTACCACAATTTTCCAAAACCATTCCGTTGTTTAGCATGAAACCAGAACAAATAAACATCTTTCTATCTAAACATCTTTCGTCTACTTTCACATTTATACTTAATATAAAAAATAATTTTATTTTACTAGAGAGGATAACTGTAATAAATAAGTTTTATAACAAATTTTACTATAACTAAGTAGGTATTAGCAGAAACTAAACGCAATGTTGAATAATATAAATTGAGGGTATTTAGAAATATTATTTACTGCGGATGTTCTTGTTTGTCATTCCCAATCATATTTGACGTAGCAGTTTGTTGCATCGTTCGTTATCAGTAATGCTAAGGTTTATAAGTAAAAAGTTGCTAAGAAGTGATCGTTTTTTTACAATGAACCAAGCAAACGAAGATTTTGAAATTGTGAAAAATCAAATGGACAATGATACGCTAATTAGTGACGGTTATCGTTATAACCTACATGTTTTAAATAAAAGTGGGAGTACGTTATGGAGGTGTTATAATAGAACCATTTGTAATGCATCCATGACGATAGATGCTACAAGGAAAACTATTTTAAGGTGCTCGGAACATGTATGTGAGAAAAATGAAGATAAAAATGCGTCACGTAAAATATTAACATTATTAAAAAAAGCGGTATGCAATGATCTTGGCCCAATTCAAGCTATTTTTGAAAAAAAAAACGAAATATCTAAATTCAACTGCTGTTCCAAAATATGAATCCGTAAGAGATGCATTATACAGAGCACGTAAAAAATATTTGAACTGCGATCAGTTACAGTTTGATTGTCCAAAAAATGTTATACTCCCGCAAGCAATAACAGAGAAATTTCTATTAATTTGGATGGCGAAGATGAAAAAATCTTTGTCTTTGGATCAAAATTAGCTAAGCGAATTGCGAGGACACAGAAACGGTACTTTGCAGACGGAACTTTTAAGACTGCTCCGTCACCATTTTACCAACTTTACGTGTTGCACGTGGATTTACATTCAACAGAAAAAAGTACTAATATAGTTCCAGTCTTTTATTTTCTATTGCCAAATAAAACTGAACAAACATACACGCGTGCATTTACACTGTTAAAGGATAAATTGCGAGTAGCAATCGATTTTTTTAAATGCGATTATGAGAAAGCCCAGTTGAACGCCGCCAGCGCCGTCTTTCCACAAGCGGTAGTTAGTGGATGTTACCATCACTTCAATGATGCGATTTGGAGGTATTCTAAAAAAATAAAACTGAATACATCGAAGGATGGAAGAAACGTAACAAGAAAATGCGCGATGATTCCGTTAGTACCAGCCAGTCACATTCCTGAAGCTTGGAGACACATACAAGAAAGCGCACCAGTTTGTGAAAAGATGAACCAGTTCCGTAGATACTTTGAAAAAGGATGGTATCCGAAATTGTCACCAAACTTATTGAGTTGTGCACACCAGCGCCACAGAACAACAAATGCGCTAGAGGGATGGCATGCTCGGCTAAATCGACGAATTCATAAAAATCCCAATATGTTTTTGTTCATATACAAATTGAGAAAAGAATCTAAATACTACGATTCAAGGATAACACAATCTTTATTTAAAAACTTTAAAAACAGCAGGAGGGCTTGTGACATTTTATTTGATAAAAAATATAAAAAAATTCTGTGCAAGCTGGAAGAGGGCAAAATCACAATAAAAGCATTTTTTAGTAAAATAGTATATCTTCGGTTAAAGTTATTTAAGCGTTGATTACGATTTTCAGTTCACAAAAATTTACCAACCGTTGATTTTAATAAAAAAATTAATGAGGACCATATATATATGCATATTGGTTAAAATTTATGTATAAATATTACAGTATATTATTTACCTAGCTGTGGCTAAAGTTATTCGTGTTGATTATATCATAAAAAATCAGAATGTAGTATGATTATTAATAAATAGTTAAATACTATTGAACCTTAATTTTATTTTTAATTTTTACTATTTTTTGTATTTGACTGTAATAGTAGGTAATGTCAGATAGTAATGCATACATTATTCATATAATAACTACGAGCTACATGTGAAGTAAAATATTCGACCGATTGCGATTTTGACTGTTGGAGAATTTGACCGTTTGCGATTAGAACATAATGCGAATATGACCATTCGCGATATGGACCAATTGCTATTTTGACAGTACGAGATATAGACCAATCGCTATTTTGACCAAAAGCGATTTTGACGGTTTTTCAGTCACTTGACCGATTGCGAATTTGACCATACGCGACGGAACGCGGCGCGAGAGCTCGAGATTATTATTCTATCGTTCGTAATGTTTTGCGTTGCTTATATTTCTGACTCCCTTTCCGCTCGCAACTTCGCCATCGTTACTTTCATTTTTCCTGTGGGAATTTTATGTTTTCATATAGGAAAAATAATTTTATGGCCTATATTACTCAGTAATAATGTAGCATTCTATTAGCCAAAGAATTTTTAAAATCAGGCTGGTAGTTTTTGAGTTTATTCATTACAAACAAAAATACAAACTTAATCTTCTTTCTTCATAATATTTTAGTAGATGAGTTTCGGAATACAGAAATTATTTTCATTTCGTAAATTATTTCTGTATTGAAATTTATTGTGAAAGTACTTACTTGGTATCCCTATACCTTATAGGCTTGAGGGTGAGGACTATTTGTTATGAAAGTATGTATCCTACATTTACGTGTCTAAGGAAAATGCCATTTTTAGGGTTCCGTAGCCAAATGGCAAAAAAACGGAACCCTTATAGATTCGTCATGTGTGTCTGTCTGTCCGTCCGTATGTCACAGCCACTTTTCTCCGAAACTACAAGAACTACACTGTTGAAACTTGGTAAGTAGATGTATTCTGTGAACCGCATTAAGATTTTCACACAAAAATAGAAAAAAGCAATAAATTTTGGGGGTTCTCCATACATAGAACTGAAACCCAAATTTTTTTTTCATCAAACTTATACGTGTGGGGTATCTATGGATAGGTCTTCAAAAATTATATTGAGGTTTCTAATATAATTTTTTTCTAAACCGAATAGGTTGCGCGAGAGACACTTCCAAAGTGGTAAAATGTGTGTAACTTCTAAAATAAGCGAATGATAAAACTAAAAAAAATATATGATGTACATTACCATGTAAACTTTCACAGAAAATTGGTTTGAACGAGATCTAGTAAGTAGTTTTTTTAATACGTCATAAATCGTACGGAACCCTTCATGGGCGAGTCCGACTCGCACTTGGCCGGTTTTTTAAGATGAGTGTTATACTGAATTAAAATGATTTGCATTTGACATGTGAATCTTTTCTGAAAAAAAATAATACTTTTACATACAAACTAAATAGGAACAGGGATACAAAAATAAAAAGTAAGTAATAAATAATAATAATATTTTTTGATTGGGCTGGGCAGCTTTTGCAAAACTTGGCTATGCTTTTAATATGAGCATTAGCATAAAACAGAAAGCGCGGATCTTCAACTAGTGTGTCCTACCAGTGCTTACTTATGGAGCCAAGACATGGGTAACAACTAAGGTCATCGTCCACAAACTAGAGGTGGCACAAAGAGCAATTTATTTATTTAAACTTTATTGCACAATAAAAACAAATGTACAATTGGCGGACTTAATGCCATATGGCATTCTCTACCAGTCAACCATTGGATCCAACAGAGAGTTCGTGGCGGTGCTTCTAACAACATATAAGTATTGGATTTATAATAAATATATATATATAATATATGCAATAAATGAATATAAAATAATTACAATAAATATATGTATAAATAAATATAAAAGTAACATACATAGATATTTACGCCTTTACTTGAGGGTTTGAGATGAGGAGCTGCTCGGAGATGAATAATTTGAAGTCACGAAGCACGAATGCTTAACAGTATATTTCGTGTGGTCGATACAAAGGCGAAGATCGTTAGTGGTATACAAATTTGAAATTGGCGAAAAATTATCAGTTAGCGAGTATTGCTATACAAGATAAATGGTTAGTGTTGGGAGGGTTAAAAAATCGGATGTAGATAAAAAATAATACAGCTCTGTGGAGCTGTCTGTGGACAAGGCGTTGAGAGAGAAAGGGTCTTCTATGCGTGAACATGCCCCCGGCCTTGAAAGCACCGGCTTTCAATGTATATCTTGCTCAGCAATTTGTCATCAGTGAGAAGGTATTCTTGATTTGATTCCAGAGGTTTTGTGAATATTTGTCACTCTGGTAACTTCTGAGGTTTGATCTTGAAGCTGCTGCGCGCGTTGGTTGCGTACAAGTCGATGTGAAGCTGTTGCATCGATGTCGTCACATACAGATGCAGTCAGTGAGCGGCCAACCAGGGGGTGAACTGGACTGAGTGGTGTAAGGTCTTGCGTGGCTGAGGACAGAAGGCTTAAAGGACAGAAATTCAGGACAGCTTTTGTTTGTGATAAAACCGTGCCGAATTCCTCGTCTGTTAAATACGCGTGTACAGAGCTCACACCAGCCCTCCATAAACCACCAAAATGAGGCACATACAATGAAATGAAGTGGTGATGCTTCTAACTATTGCGTGATCTTGAATTTCAGTTGAGCAGTTATCCAGATTATTTTTAAGTTTATCATGAAGTGGACAAAATAACGACAGAAAAATTGTATGAAATATTCTTAAAAATTTAAATGCTAAAAAACCTTGATGCAAATGCAGAATTGATAGGTCACTGACCAGTTCTAAGTTCACTGCGTGTGTTGTGATACATTAGAAAAAGGTAAACCTAACATTCTGCAGTTGTCACCCACGGTTGCGCATGAGCATTGAATCGATGCATTAATCCACTTCACAAAGATGTACCAGAAGTCATCATTCCTTAGGTATGTTTTCTATTTAAGGAGTAAGTGTACTGCTTCAAAACCGCTAGAACAACACAACTGCAAACATCTACCACAGACAGGCCACTAGATCTCCAGACAGATTGTGCGAAAGTACTTTTAAAATTGCGTGTAAGTTTGTGCCAATGTCGAAAATGCAACAAAGTGAAAAGAAGTACACGAAAGTAAAAAAAATGTTTCCTATCTATAAATGTCCAGTTGAGATAACAATTTTAATAATTGCCTCGCCTGCTAGTCGTTATGCCTCGAGTTAAATTAATCTTTAAAAATAGTAAAACTAATGATAATGTGAAAAAGTGGTCACAAAAAATATTTCAAGAAGCGATTCATATGCGTGAGTAAATAAAATAAAGCGTAATAAGTACCTAAATAAACAACAACCGAAAATAAATATTGAAAAAATAACGAAAGAAAATTAGGTAGCTTTGTGTGCGTTTAAGCTACTACTAACATACACAAAAAACATAAAATAAATGGCAACAAGCATACCTGGCGCTGAGCGGCCACCTTAGCCAGTGGACGCCCACGACCAGAGCAACTTGCGATGCCAACCCTATAACCCCATGCTGTCAGCACTGTCAAGCGTAAGCGTACTGACAGCGAACCCCATCAGTGAGCGCTGGCTACCTCACTCACGCGCAGCAAAGCAATAAGATTGCTTGGCTGCTGTATTCTGTGAGGTGGAGGTACTTCCCCAGTCGGGCGGCTCATTAGAGCGATAAACGCTATGCCCTACCTCTCTTTGGCGTAACTTGTTAAATTGCGTGAGGGGAATTGAGTTAGTTGATAGTCTTTTGGGAAGCATATGAACGTGTCTGGTATTTTTTACGTGTATTGGTGGTAAAATGTGCTACGCCGGGACGCTCACCGTCTGTGCGAAATTTTGCCGCTTTCGACATCTCATTTGCCCCCCAAAATTGTCGTAATGTGATTCAATCGATTGCGCGAAGTGGCCCCGAAATTATCCAGCCTAACCTAGTGTTTTGTAAGGAAGGCCCTTTGGGTAAGCGTATCTTACCACTAACTAACAAGTCCCAGAATATTTCCGCACCTATTAAAATGTCAATATCTTGGGACTCGTAATAAAGTGGATCGGCAAGCTGTATGTTTTTAGGAATATTAATTCCTTGTGCGCTTTGTTGACATTCAGCGGCCGGTATCGTAGATGTTATACAAGGTAACACAAAACATCTAACTTTTTTAGAATAGGAACCATTGCGTGACCTGATCCTAACATCACACAGTTGTGTCGAGTGTGTTGATGTGTTACCTATTCCTCGAACTTCGTAAGTGGACTGTATTATATCTGCGTCTAATGTTTTGCGTAAATGCTGCGAAATAAAACAATGTTGGCTACCACAGTCGAGTAGCGCACGCGCACTGTGATAATTGTTTTTTCTATCGGCTACTTCGATGAGAGCAGTAGACAACAAAACCTGATTCATAGGGTTATTCAATGTGTGTGTGTCTTTAACTTGCACATTGCACACCTGACTAATAGGCGCCTGGATGGGGAGGGCGACCGCGGGCTGCGCGAGGTGAGCGGGCGTGGGCGCCGGCGCATTGTGTCTTTGTCTAGTACCGATGCACTCTGCCCATCGCAGACAGTGTGACACACTACTGTCTGTGCCTGAGGTGTGTGGTTAGCCGTGTCGTCCCAATGAATCAGTGTATTGTGTTTCTTATTGCATTTTCGACATGGCCCAAACCTACACATCTCCAACGTATGCCCAGAGCGCAAACAGTTTTCACACAGTTTGTTGGTGGATATTATGCGTAATTTAGTGCTTAAATCGGAGTCTAAAAAGCGTAGGCATGAAAACAATGGATGATCTGCGTTACACATAAAACACGGTCGTTTAACAGAATCAGTGCGAGTGTATTGTGGCTTATTGGTGGAAACATTGCAGTGAATCCTGTTAAGTGAGTTATGCGGCGTATTGTGCGTATGCGCGCTGTACTTTTTCGTGTCAAGGGTAACTTTGTTATGCGAGACCTGCAATGTTTCCAGCATATCAGCCCGATTCCTGAGAAACGCCAGCAATTCATCCACCTTCAGGGGTGATGACTGTGTGTCACTCTGTGTACGTGTGGTGCATTTGAACTGCTCCCATTCACGCTCGGTGCAATCGTCCAGCCTTGACGTTATTATAAAAATAATTAGTGTGTCCCAGTATTCCGTAGGCTCACCTAATATTTTGAGAGCGCGTAGATTTTTGAGCACTGTGTCTATGAGTCGTCTTAAAAGCTGTGGCGATTTCCTAGGTAGCCTTTGTAAATTAAATAAGGCCTTAACATGGTTGTGAATTAACAAATTGTTGTTGTTATAACGGCCAAGAAGCAGTTCCCATGCAACTATGCAGTTGCTAGCTGAGAACTCCAAGGAATCGATTACAAGTTCTGCGCTACCCTTTAATGAGGATTTAAGATAATGGAACTTTTGTATGTCACTTATTTCTTTAGAGTTGTGCACTAAAGAAGAAAATGTGTCCCTAAATTCGAGCCAATGCTTATACGCACCGTCAAATGTTGGCATGGATATTGTGGGCAATTTTATTGACTGCAAACTATTATTGCTACACACTTTGGAACCATCAGTGACCTCTGTCGTGCTGAGTATGTATTCAGCTTGAGACAGTGCTGCGAAATAGCTATCTTGCTCTACAATACAAATCTCGCTGATTTAATTGTGCGTCCAAATCAATATCGCGAACGATTCTTTCGATTTTTGTTTGAAGATCGCTAAATTCGCTGTGTAAAGCATTGGCCCTTTGTATGCGTAACTTAAGTTCAATGTGTTTTGACTAGATAACTGTTCAACCGAAACACTATTGACATAATTAGTTAGACTAGTCAATCTACCCTTGACTATGCCTCGCTCCTTGATCAAGTCGCTAAGCAATCGGCTATCACTATCATTGTGCGCTGTAGGTCTCAGAGATCTATCGCGATTTACAGACTCAGTTCCTAGGCTCATTTTGGTGATATGTGGAAGTACTCACGGTTTTATCCTGGTGTGTGTAGTCAGCTGGTGCTAGCAACAGCAGAATGCTGACTCCAGAAGTTCCGTTAATACGAACTGTAATTTAAATTAAGCACGGTTTTAAAACAAATGAAGCGTAGAGGATAGGGCTAGGAAGGATGGCTGGCCGTACCGAAATGCGATTTCCGTTGATGTGCGGTTGCAGCTGCAGGTCCTCCGTCGTCTTAGCCTCGATCCTGGAACTCCTTTGGTCTCTTGCAGGCGAAGTCCCTTTGCGAGCGGGCTGCTTGCGATGAAAACGACGACGGTCGCTGGTTCGTTTTCAATATATCCGGCTCGAAGGACCACACGACGTATGTTTACGCCTTTACTTGAGTGTTTGAGATGAGGAGCTGCTCGGAGATGAATAATTTGAAGTCTTCGTGCTTAACAGTATATTTCGTGTGGTCGATACAAAGGCGAAGATCGTTAGTGGTATACAAATTTGAAATTGGCGAAAAATTATCAGTTAGCGAGTATTGCTATACAAGATAAATGTTTAGTGTTGGGAGGGTTAAAAAATCGGATGTAGATAAAAAATAATACAGCTCTGTGGAGCTGTCTGTGGACAAGGCGGTGAGAGAGAAAGGGTCTTCTATGCGTGAACAATAGACAATATCGTTAGATGATGATGAGCTAGGTACATGACTTTAAAAGTTCAAAACGTAGTGCTTTTTCAGAGCCTTTTTTCACAGCCTAATCGCAGTGACCCTGAAGGAATTAGACAGAAACTTAAGAGCTATGGAGTGGCATCTGGAGGTGAAGATTTCCATTGGAGCGAAGCCTCTGAGAGTAGACGTTGTCGAAACCACTATAAATGAAATTGCTTTTAAGATAAGAAGGCGCATGAGGTCCTTTAAGTATGTTGAATAAGGTGCATAGGATTCGTAATTCTCTGCGCTTCCGAATAGGTAGCCACTTAAGTTTATTTCTGTAGGATGATACGTGATCGTACTTACGTAACCCGAAAATGAAGCGAATACAGTTATTCAATAAACGGTCTTGTTTATCCAGAAAGTCTTGGGTTAGATTAGTACAACACACATCCGCGTAGTCAATGAGGGGGAGCACTAAGGACTGAACGAGAAGAAGCTTGGTAGATGAGGGTAAGAAAAATTTGAAGCGATACAAGCTACGCAATATCGCCGTCACTCGTCTGCTAACCTCCACGAGATGATCACACCAACTAAGGCCGCAATCAAGACGTAGACCCAAATTTTTAACATTAGAAAATGGAATAATCCTATCATTGTATTTCACAGGATCATTAAGGTGGATGTTGAGGTTGCGTAATTGATGTGTACTACCTACTACAATAGCCCGACATTTATCAGGATTAACGGCAATCCCAAACCTGGTAGCCCATTCAAACACACCGTCAAGATCGCGATTCAGAGAGTGCACAGCCTGGTGTTCGCGCGCTTCTCAACTTCACTATGGTCGCTCCGCGTCAACTTCACTGTGGAGGCTGCGGGGGGCCGGGAGGGAAGAAGACGACGCCGCGAGCGCGCCCGATCGACAGCGACAGAACAAAAATCGACAGAATAGCGAGTTCACGTCGCACACGCCTATAATATCATATTTTACGTGTGTTCTCATTTCAATTGTTCTCTTTTCAATATTATATTTTCTTATAAAAATTACCCTCTTTTAATGTACGCCCGTACATTAAATTGGCGACCGTGACAGGACAAGGATAACAGCCTACATAATCACTGCTGCGCTCAAGTAAACGGGAAAGGAAAGGACGCCGTGCCGCCGCCATTTGCTGCTAGCTGACTCCACGCTCGCCGGGCCGCCGCCGCCGCCGCTTTTTGCTGTTTGCTGCTGCTAGTGCCTGGCTGCAAGGAAGAGGTCGTACCGTTTCCTACTAATCCTATCTTATCCACTTATCCCATCTATCTATCTGAGCAAAGTGTTTGTGTTGGTGCCTAATATTATTCTTGTTTCCTTTATCTTCGGGTCGGGTTTCTGCAGCGAGCCTATTTACGTGTTAGCATCTTAAATAATTAGCTACATACTTAGCAATAATTATCGTGCACACGCCTACATTCGATGCAAGAAATTACCGAAGGATTATTATAACTTTTGGGTAATTTTAACTCGCTATTCTTTTTTTTTACGTGTACGTAACGTTGCCTATTTTGAACGTGTATACCTATGTTGCTTATAATATAAATAAGTGAATGTTAATGCCTCGTCATTTTATTAATTTGTGCCTATATATTCGCATTCAACTGCCTTGAATGGGGCTACCTAAAAGCGTTTCGCACATTTTTTATAAAAACTATTTGCACGCCGCCATTACGCCAGTTGCAATTTTGGGTGTGTCTAGTTCATTTTATTTTGTTTGCGCCAAAACTATTTCTTGTTTGCGCCTAAACCTAAACCTATTATGCTTATTCATAGGTACCTATAATTTATTGTGTTTGAAACCTTTTAATTGTTTTTCTGCACATTTAGTTTTCATTGTGTCCTTTTGTGACTGTGACTTGTTACTAGCGGTTACTTATTGTTCCTGCCGAACTGGTTTCAGCGTACTCGCTATCGAGTCGAGACTGCTGACGCTGCCGACTGCTGCTGCTACCTACTACGGGCGGCTTCACGCTTCAGGGCAGTCTATTCGTGCAACGCCACGGGCAGCGGGCTGCGGCTGATCGCATTTTGGTTAGATCTGAACATTTGTTTTGCCTAATTCATTGTTTAATTATAATAATATGGCCAATGAAAGTGATAATTCGGTGGACGTATCTCGCCTAATTAGAAAGCGTGTTTCAGTTAAAGGACGTTTGACTAAAATGAAAGAAAATTTCGAGTCTATGTATGCAATTGATTCAAGTCAATTAACTAATATACAATTAAAGGAATTAACTTGTCGTTTAGAAAAATGTCAGACACTATTCTCATCCTTTGACGAACTGCAAAGTGATATTGAATCATACTGTGATGATTTAGATATTCAGTTAAACGAAAGAGATATGATTGAGAGTCAATTTATAACTCTTATAGCCTCAATCCAAAACTTATTAGAGAGTGACAAAATAATTTTAAAGGCAGATAGTCACTCTAGTGCTTCAACTAATACTAATGAAAATAATATAAAACTGCCCACTATTAAACTCCCATCATTTGATGGAAACTACTTGAAATGGTTGGAGTTTCGGGACACGTTTGACTCGTTGATAAATTCCAATGATGCTATACCAATTATTAGTAAATTCCACTATTTAAGGTCCTCCTTAGAAGGGAGCGCACTTGTGGTAATTAAAAGTATCGAATTTACATCCAACAATTATTCTGTAGCATGGGACTTGTTGTGCCAGAGGTATAACAATAAAAACATTTTAATAAATAATCACTTAAAGGCACTTTTTTCTATAGAGTTGATTCATAAGGAATCCTATAAGGCTCTGCGTTATATGATAGACACAGTAAGTAAAGATTTACGATCTCTAAGTACATTAGGCTTGCCTACCGATAGTTGGGACGCCTTGATTATATATTTGGTTTCCTCAAAATTAGACATGTCTTCAAATGCTAAGTGGGAGGAGCACAAAAGTAATTTATCCAACTTGCCCACATTAGATGATTTCTTTCAATTTTTAAGAAATAGAGCTGCTATTTTAGAGACTGTAGTTTCTAAAACATCTAGTTATAACGAAAAAACCCAAAAGGGGGTTAGTAATTATAATAAGGGCAATTTTACAAAGTCATGATGTTAATGATTCTACTGTTGGTACTACCAATAAGAATTTTTTATGCCCTATTTGTAGTCAAGCTCATTTTGTATATAATTGCTCCAAGTTTAAACATATGTCGACTAAGGACAGACATGACTTAGTAACACGCCTACAATTGTGCACTGTTTGCTTGCGTAAGGGTCATAACCCACTTCAATGTAAACTAAAGGGATCCTGTAAGTTATGCAAATCAAGACATAACACATTACTGCATGTAGATAAAACTAATGCTAATAATAGTACAAGTGAAGTAGAAAATTTACCTGTTCCATCTTTGCCTATTGCTCTCAACTCTTCTATATCTTGTGATCAGGTTCTATTATGTACTGCGTTAATTGAAATTGTAAGCAAAAATAATAATAGCACTTATAAGGCACGTGCCTTGCTAGATCCAGGAAGCCAGTCTTCATTTATTACAGAGAATTTAAAACAAATAATTAATTGCTCTACTTCTGACATGAGCATGGCTAGTGTATCAGGAATAAATAATGTATCTTTTAACGTAAAGGAGTTTTGTAATCTCAATTTAAAATCTTGTTTAAATTCATTCCAGATACAAGTACAATGCTTAGTAGTTCCACAGATTACAGGCACATTGCCATGCAGATTTGTAAATATTGATCAGTTAAATATACCTTGTGACCTTGAACTTGCTGACCCATATTTTAATCGTCCCTCCAACATAGACATTCTTTTAGGAGCAGACGTATTCTGGGACATTGTTGGCTCAAAACAAATTAAATTAGGAAAAAATAAGCCTACTTTACAAAATTCTAATTTTGGTTGGCTCGTTGCTGGCCCTATAGGCCATGTACAGTTAGAGCATAAAGGGCAAGTTTATTGTAATTTTAGCAAAGAAATACACGATTCTCTCAAACTATTCTGGGAAATTGATGAATTTCATTCCGATAAAGTGCTGCCTACTATTGAAGAAAATTTATGTGAATCTCATTTTATAGAAAATACATTTAGGCTACCTTCTGGTAGATTTTCTGTCAAAATGCCATTTAAGGAAGAGCCTGATAAGGCCCTTGGCGACTCATATTATCAAGCCAAAAGGCGATTTTTAAATTTAGAAAGGAGATTGTCTAAATTACCTTTAGTTAAGCAACAATATGTAAATTTTATAAATGAGTATCTAGAGTTAGGTCATTTAAGTGAAATTAGTAAACCTAGTTTTGGCTATTATTTGCCGCATCATGCGGTCATTAGAGATAAAAATGAAACTACCAAATTAAGGGTTGTTTTCGATGCCTCTGCGAAAACCACTACTGGAAGGTCATTAAATGAGATCCAACTAATTGGACCGGTAGTTCAAGACGATCTTTTGTCAATTTTAATGAGATTTCGTTGTCATAAATATGTATTAACAGCTGACATTCAAAAACATTATAGGCAAATAGAGATAGACCCGTCTCAACGCCATCTCCAGCTTATTGTTTGGAGAGATGATGAATCCAAACCATTAAAGGTCTTGCAACTAAATACGGTGACCTACGGCACCGCTTCTGCGCCTTTCCTCAGCACTAGATGCCTGTTGCAACTATCTAAAGAGTGCACAGACCCAACTATAGCTTCTATTATTGAGCATGATATATATGTTGACAATTTAGCGACTGGGTCCTCTACAGAAGAGGGCATCAAGTATATTTTTGAAAATGTTAAAACAGTATTAGAGTCGGCTTGTTTTCCTTTGCACAAAATATTAAGTAACGCAAGTAATATTGCTCAAAGTACTGATTTATGTGAAACACCTTTATACTTTAATAAGGAATGCAGTGTGTTAGGTTTAATGTGGTCTCCCAATAAAGACACACTACACTTCGACATAAATATGAGTTCTGATTCTAAAATTACAAAGAGATGTATCTTAAGTTTAACTTGCAAAATCTTTGACCCGTTAGGTCTATTGTGTCCATGTGTAATTGAGGCCAAAATAATTTTACAGAAGCTTTGGAGCCTAAAGTTGAACTGGGATGATCCAGTGCCATCTAATTTATCCAATCAGTGGTTAAAAATTGCAAATAATTTAAATCTTTTGTCTCAATTACAAATAACACGTCACGTCATATGTGATTCACCTATATGTATAGAGCTTCATTGTTTCGTAGATGCTTCACAGGATGCCTACGGAACCTGTATCTACTTACGATCTATTGATCATAATAATGTCATTTCAGTAAACCTATTGTGCGCCAAAGCAAGAGTCGCGCCTATCAAAGCCATGACTATACCGCGGCTAGAGCTTTGCGGTGCGCTGTTGGGAGCGCGTTTATGTTCAAAACTATCTAAGGTATTGCATTTAAAAATTAATCAAATAGTATATTGGTCTGATTCGACTATTGTGTTAAGCTGGATTAAAACACCGCATAAATTGCTTAAGGCATTTGTTAGTAATCGTATTAATGAGATAAACGAGCTCACTAGTGGTAATCTTTGGAGGCATGTCCCCACAGAACAAAACCCCGCCGATTTGGCGTCTAGAGGTGTCGAACCTCAAGATTTGATTCAATCTTCGTCTCAGTGGTGGACAGGTCCAGCTTTCCTAAAAAAGGAATCTCAAGACTGGCCACAACTAAATAACTTATTAGTTGATGTACCAGAATTAAGAGTTCACTTAAATATTGAAATTCCTAAATTAATTAATTTTGATAAATTTTCTAGTTATAACAGGTTAAGGCGAACAGTTGCTTTTGTCCTACGTTTTATAAATAACTGTAAAAAAAATAGTGCCAAAATGACAGGTCAATTACAAGCTAATGAACTGAATAAGTCTCAACTAATTTTAATCAAATTATGCCAAGCAGTCTTTTTCTTTAGAGATACAAGCAATATTAAAAGGCGATAGCTTACATAAGAAATCTAAGTTATTACCTTTGAGTCCATTTCTTGACGCCGACGCCGTGCTAAGGGTTGGTGGTCGCCTAAAGTTCTCTAATTTTGATTTTAATAAAAGGCACCCTATAATTTTAGATGGTAAGCATGTTTTCACTAAATTATTAATGCGATATGAACATCATCATTTATTTCATGCTGGCCCGCAATTATTGCTGGCCTCAGTTCGTGAGCATTTCTGGCCCTTAGGTGGTAGGGCAGTAGCACGTAGTGTCACTAAGTCATGCACAATATGTAGACGTTTTCGAGGAACTACAATGCAGCCTATCATGGGACAGTTACCATCAGAAAGAACTAATGTAACTTTTCCTTTTTATACTTGCGGCACCGATTTCGCCGGACCTTTTATGATTGCAAGTAAAAAGGGACGGGGCAGTCGCACTACTAAAGCTTATTTATGCTTATTTATTTGCCTTTTAACCAAAGCAGTCCACTTAGAAGTGGTCAGCGACTTGAGTACCGAAGCCTTTATATTATGTCTGCGTCGTTTTGTATCTCGACGCGGCAAGCCCTATGCTATTCATTGTGATAATGGCAGTAACTTCATTGGCGCAAATAATGAATTAGGTAGAATTCTGCGTTCTAGCCGTAAGCCCATTGATGAATATGCTAGTAACGAGGGCATAGTCATGAAATTCATACCGGCGTATTCACCTAATTTTGGGGGGGTATGGGAAGCAGGCATAAAATCTTCGAAGTATCACTTAAAAAGAATAGCGGGTAACGCGTCTTTGACCTTTGAAGAATTAACTACACTCTTTTATCAGATAGAGGCTATCCTAAACTCCCGTCCTATCTCCCCCTTGTCTTCTAATCCTCAAGACCTCACTCCAATCACTCCTGGTCATTTCCTCATAGGTCGACCTCTAATGTCAGTGCCATCAGAAGTCATGGACATGGCGAGACCAAATCGATACCAGCTAATTGAGAAGATCAGACAGCAATTTTGGGAGAGATGGAGAAGGGAATATTTGTCAGAGCTCCAATCAAGATGCAAATGGCGTACCAGTCAACACAATATCAAGGTTGGCGACATGGTGCTTCTGAAGGAAGATCATGTTCCTCCACTAAAATGGCGACTAGGCCGCATCACCAAGTTGCACCCTGGACCAGACAAGATCACCAGGGTAGTAGATGTTAGCACAGCCAGAGGAATCATTCGGCGTGCCCTAAACAAAATGGTCCTGCTACATGAAAATTGAAAGCTTCAGCTTCCAAGGGGGCCAGGATGTTCGCGCGCTTCTCAACTTCACTATGGTCGCTCCGCGTCAACTTCACTGTGGAGGCTGCGGGGGGCCGGGAGGGAAGAAGACGACGCCGCGAGCGCGCCCGATCGACAGCGACAGAACAAAAATCGACAGAATAGCGAGTTCACGTCGCACACGCCTATAATATCATATTTTACGTGTGTTCTCATTTCAATTGTTCTCTTTTCAATATTATATTTTCTTATAAAAATTACCCTCTTTTAATGTACGCCCGTACACCTGGTTAAAGTTAAATACTTCAATGTTTATAAATTTGAAGGTCGTCGGCATAAAGATGGTAAGAGCTGAGGAGTTTTTGAGTAATAAAATTAATAAATAAAGAAAAAAGGAGAGGAGAAAGTATACCGCCTTGTGGAACACCAGTGCTGAGCTCGCACCAGGCAGAGCATTCCTCACCGATGCGCACAGCCTGCTGGCGACCACGAAGATATGACGTGAACCATTCCAGTACTAAGGGAGACATTCGCAAATGGGAAAGAAAAGCCAGGAGTATGTCGTGGTCCACAGTATTAAAAGCATTAGAGAAGTCGATGAGAACTAAAATGGTTATTTGTGACTTTTCCATGCCTTCTCTAATATCATCGGTTACTTTTAATAGCGCTGTTGTAGTACTGTGGCCCGCGCGAAAACCTGACTGAACTCAGACTGGGCTCAGAAGATTATGAATGATCACAAAAGACGAAAGTTACTTATGAACAGCTTCGATGAGTTTAGATAAAAACGGTAGTATGGAAATGGGACGGAAATGTGACAGTAGATTGGGGTTTGCAATTTTCGGAAGAGGGATTATGGTGGCTTTGCGCCAGATAGACGGGAACACCCCAGCATCTAGTGAGAAGTTAATAATATGAGTAAGCAAAGGTAGGATGTCATCGATAAGCAATGAAACCATAATTCGAGCGATTTGATCACATCCTACCGCTTTAGATTTTAGCGATCTGAATATTTTGCGAATGTCATCCTCAGTGACTGGAGAGAAATTAAACTCATCTATAGAAAGTATAGGTAAAGAGGCTATCTCAGCTAGTGAAGTAATTTTGACATTGTCGCTTAGGACAGAAGAAGAAGAAAAGTAACTGTTTAGTTCGTCGGGCGAAAACTGGGAGCTATTAGTTGAAGATGAAGAAGGGCCAATACCAAGCGTTTTTAGAAACTTCCAAGTATTCGCTTGTGATGAGTTTGCGATATTGTTGTGAATATAGCGGCGTTTTGCAGCTCTTACCATCTGATTACAGTGATTTCTAACTGTTTTGTATTTAGTCCAGCTCTCTTCGGTTCTGTTTCCTTTATAGCGCGAGAAATAACGGTTCGGCCTTTTCATTGCAGCTTGAATTTCGGTGGTTATCCAGGGAGCAATGGTAAGAATACTGGTAGGAGTAACACTCCGGGACAGGAAAACGAATAGTTGGCTCCGAAAACGGCGTCAGGTCTCGGACATTACTCAGAATATAAATTATTAGCATCTAAGCTAATAATTTATATTCTGAGCAATATTTCTTCAAAATCAAAACGTACAAACCTAGATCTTCATGATATCTGCAATATTTCCTAAAATTATGAAAATTGGACTATGTTTAGTGGGAGAAAAGCGTTATCGCTTTTTGTATGAAAATTTACAGCTTCACAATCCTCTTAATTGATGTAGAGGCGATTGAATTGGGGAAAATCCAGTTTCGTATTATTTCTGCGCCAATTCGATTTGAAGGAGACCACACATTAAGGTGAGGTGTCCAAGACAGAGTAGAGTCTATGATAATTCCTAAATTCTTTATCTCATGGAGGTTAATAAATAAACGAATATAATAGAAAATTCACATCAGGCAAGATGGATTTGAACAGCACTAGCTCAAAACGGATAAAAATGCATTATATATGGTATTGAGGTCCTGTCTATTTTCTTTGTTGTCAGAATGCTGTGATGATGGGTCTTCAAAGAGCGCGAGGTGAAAAATTCTTAAAATTAGCCATCTGATGACAATATTTTATTACCATTTTATCATTCTTGAGTGTAATTAGTTTGTTAACTAATCAAAAATTACTGCGGGAAAGCTAAGAGACATTTAGAAGTTAAATTTTTAGAAGATTCATTTAGCTCTCTCTTCGGTGTGATGCTTCAAAATTGACCAAAAACCAAAAAATCGTTATGAAAGGCGGACTGAATGAAACAAAATGTAATTTTTATTGATTATTTATTAAGTAACTACAAAAAGTTTTTAAAATTTCGATCTTCCTGCTCGATACAAATTTTACATCGTCTAAAAAAGTTTTCTTTTAGTAGTATTAACGCTATTCTGTTGTTTTTTACTGTTTCTTCCGCCTATATTAATTTGGCTACGTTTCTTATTTCCTTGGCGTAAAATAATTCTTTATAATATCCCCAGACAAAGAAATCGATGGGATCGGGGGACCGTGGCGGCCACGCAATGGGCCCTCCACGACCTATCCACTTATCTCTCAATCTTTCATTTAATGTTGTCTGACAATTCTCGCAAAATGGCTGGAGCACCGTCGTTTTGGAAAATCATGTTTCAAACTGTAGTGAGTTGTAAAATGTACCTAAATATAGAAATTCAAGTGCACGCGCATGGCCGAGGCACGTTTCGCTAAGTAAGCACTTTAGCCTTAAGCATATTAAATTGTACTGAAATTCATTCAATAAACGGAAATAAGAGCAAACCACATGTTTCCAAGTTATTTCCTAACCTGATACTAGTTACCATATATTACAAAACTTTCAACGTGTTAACAGGTCTACATCTTCGATCTTTCACAAATATTTTTGAAAATCAAATAATGACACAAATTAAAAGGTACTCATGTATCTTTTTTCAATAGGCGCACATCAGATGGTTTTGCAGAAATAAGTTTCAGGAAACGAAATATTATATCTGTAAAACCCGGACACGCACAAATTTCATTTTTGACTCTCATTTATGCACAAATTATAAGCTAAGCCGTCCATTTAAATTATTTATCTCTCGGATTATTCGTTTAGATTAGAATCTTCCTGTTGGAAAAACGTTACGCCAGCAGGATTTGCTTTTCTCATTTTTTGTCAAAATCTAAAAATATACACTAATTTTATGTTTCACTATTATTATAAGGATATAATTATTCATCAAACTTAAATATGTCTAGGACACAATTTCCTGTTGGGAGTACGCACACACCACTGTGAGGGTCAATTGTTATTGGATCGTCTTGACATGCGGGCGGCGTCCATACTGCAGTCTTCATTTATATTAGAGAAGCCCAAGAGGTGATTTTTGAAGTCATTCCGGCGCGTCAGCTTAATATATGGTGGAGACCTTACACCCCGTTGAGTATCTCTACCCAATCTGAGCCCTTTATGTAGGGGGGTTTGCGTAGGGCATCTAATCAGAGGGCCTATTACCGATCTCGTGGTTTTGCAAATGATATCATATATCATAGTGCAAAACAAAAAATACGATTTCCGGTCAGATTTTTGATCATTTGTTCATTATTTAATGATGACATCATTGAAATTATTCCATAGTGATGATATCATTGATGATCGGTAATACGTAATGCAGCATTTCATGACTTCTTTTTCTCAAATTTATAAATATACCATGTCATACGATGAAAGATCCATAATTGGCCTGCTGATTAGTAAAAAAAAATCGATCGGTAGAAATACTCGAGCGCGACAGATTGAGCTATACGCTGTACGTTAATTACATACTAAAAAGAATGCAATTTAATAATCTGACGATTTCAGCATGCCGTAAGGGAGTGGGAGGGTGACGAAGTTGCAAAAAAAGACCCTTCGGGATTCTCGAGCGCAGTGGCATTTTTTTTTATTTTGTGCGAAATGCTATGAAAATTACAAAAAATATATAATCTGCCGTTTTGGACATGCCAAATGCTCAAAAATTACAAATAAAGTTTGGCGCGTGCAGCTACAGTGGGGCGAAAATTGTCAAGATGTTTGCCGGTATCTATACTACTTCCTACCTTTTTTTTCTCGGGGGGAAATGCGTAACCGCACCGTACCCGCCGTGGGCTAGACGGCGGGCGTGTGTGGTCTCCTGGCAGAATACCAGGCCTACCCACTAAAACCCCGGTGTTCTCCCTGCCATTATGAGCGCGCTAGGTAAGGTCCACACTGCGACTCCACTACCTACGCGCTAACCTTGACGCCATGACACCATCATACAACTGTTCAAACATTGATTTACTACCAAACGTTTGGTAGTAAATCGATGTGTTCAAAGCACGCGTGGCATTACGTATACAACGCTCTGGCTTGTTTATGTATTTTTTTTTATTAATTTCGTGAATTAAAGGTTATTATTAAAGGAATTAAACTATTTTTACTTATTATTTAAAGAAAAAAAATGTTATAATTTAATTTGATTCGCAGAGGTCGAGTGATCGCCTACTGCACAACGGGTCGCGGGTTCGATTCCTGCACGGGACAAATATTTTGTATGGCCTACAGAATCCACGACACAGGAGAAAATCCTAGTGAGGGGCGACGTTTTTTTTTTTAAAAAAATATCATTTAATTATAGTGTTTTATTATTATAATTTATAGTGTTTTCCTTGCTTAGTATTAGCCGTGAAATTATAATAAGTGTAAATATTATATGCAATAAGTGTAAAGACAAAAAAAAATTCAAACCATCAGATTAAGGAAACCCCTTAAAATAAGCGTCAGATTATGAATGGGTATGATCAGGACGTTCAGCTGAATCTTCTGACGTAGTACTATTATACATTACATTACATTATTCTGTGCTTCTGTATAAAACTCTGACGCGCTCGAGTAGTGCAAAGTTGCGATTTTTTTTTGCATTTTTTAAAAGCCGCCACGAGCTCGCGTCACATCCAAAACGTCAGATTTTTGAATGGTAGTTGGTTTAGGGTGTAATTGACATCCCTTATAAAAATCCGACGCGCCCGAATAACTTTTTTTTTCTAATTTTTTAAGCCTTACGTACGGCCACCTCCTCCGTGCAAACCGGCAGATTAAGGTACCTCAAATCAATGACCTCCGTCATCAACAAAATCTGACACGCTCGAGTATTGCAGCGGTTGTTTTTTTTTACATTTTTGGAAAGCTGTAGTGTAGACGCTTCCCCCACCAGTGAATCGGTAACATCATAAAACATATTTTTCTTTCTATGATGTAATCTTTCAAATAATCAGTCCCTACAATGCTCGAGTGACTGCAAATTTAGCATCGTGGGCTCCACTACTATTAGGGACATGATTTTGTGATGTTGTGGGGCATGATTACGTGAGATTACGTGTCAATAAAAAAATTGCAATGTTGAATTTACTCGCTGTTAAAACTTCAAAAAAATATTTGGACAAGCCTAAAGTTTTATGCATTTTGTAGCCGACATATTCATGTACGATGATGTGCTGATTATTAATATGTCAGACAAAAATTGCATAAAACTTTCTGGTCCCCAATAATTTTTTAAAAGTTATGGACAGTATAATCCAAAAGTGCAAGGTGGCTGGATTTAGGTGTCCGGGAGTGTAATAGCTACGGTATCAAAATGCAATTTAGAAATTGTACAGATCTCGTAAAAATGTAATAGGAATTAAAAAAGATATAGTACCTATAATACGTTACAGCATTATCTATACAATCTATACAAATAAATAAAATTGAAGTGTCTGTTTGTATTGTCAAAATAACAAGTTTATACTAAATGGGTATGAATGTATATCGGGTACCAATAACAAAAACACAATTTTAAAAATTTTTGTCTGTCTGTCTGTTTGTTCCCGCTAATCTCCGGAACGGCTGGACCGATTTTGACGAGACTTTCACAAATAGATAGCTAATTATATAAGGTATAACACAGGCTACTTGTATCAACTTCAACAAAAGTTACTATTTCACGCGGACGAAGTCGCGGGCACAGCTAGTTGTGAAATAAAATGAGAATTTTCAAGAAATGGGCAAAAAAAATAACGAGTACCTAAACAAATTGGCTGTTTTACTTTACCACGATAAGGATATAAAAAAAAACGCCAAACCGCGCAGTAAAACTTTTGCCCCCACGGGGAATCGAACCCCGGGCCTTCAGATAAAACCCGGTGGTCTCAATCAACCACTAGACCACAGAGAGAGGCGGAGGATTGGTCTTCGATCGATTATTTTACGATCGGCGACCTGTCTGACGTCAGCCCTCCTTGGGCATCCTCTATAAAGCGATCTTAAGACCTTCATTATGTATGGATCTCAATGTTGAGCAAAAGCGGAGTCGGAGACTAAATAAATTAAATGTAAAAAAACCTTTTTAAAAACAAGCTTTTATTTAAATGCGCTAAAAAGAAAAAATAAACTTTTACACTAAAACTTTTACTTATAACGTTATTTCACATTTAACACAATTTATATGACATAAAAGCTTGTCGCGAGATTTACTTATGTGTAAATTATTTAATTTACTTGTTTATCTACAAAGTAAATCTCGCGACAAGCTTTTATGTCGTATACACGTTTAGTTTAGATGACAATGCATGGTTAACTGTGTGACGACGGACAAAATTTCAGCTCAATCGGTTAAAGATATCTGCTTCAAAATGGAGTTGCAAGATTCCACCCGAACATACTTACATATTTACTTACATTGCAAGTTAAATAAAAGCTTGTAATAAAAAACCCAACACACTCCAGAGTTATTACAAATCGTTTCTACTAACAACGGTGGTGGTTGTTTCTTAACCAATTTGGATTTTTTTTTGTTTGATATATTGTATACTTTCTAATTAGTCCTATTGACACCAATTCAGGATCTGTTGATGGGATCCTAGGAAAATCGAGGGAAACCCTTCAATATGACGGGCACATTCAGTGTTTCATCTTTTTTCTGAAACTGTTCCAGTATCAAGCGCGGATCCACCGTTGTGGGCACGATGGGCATGCCCATAACCCAGATCCACCGTTGTGGGCATGATGGACATGCCCACAACCCTAATAGACTTGTGACATCACACTTTCATGGTCTTTTGAGATCGATAGGCTGATGATGATTTTGAATCTTGGTCAGTGTTATATGTTTTGGAAATATCTTTGTAGGGATGCACTATACGAGGTCATACTCCGACTCGCACTTGGCCGATTGTGGAATGGCTGTGACAACCGTTCTTGAGTGCAAATACAAAAAAGTTAAAAGTAACATAAGAACACACAACATCCCTCGTTCATTTTGAAGTCAGTACCAATTTTTATTAAAATGTGATGTTATAGGTATTCTCAATTATTTTAAAATGTTTGTTTTTGAAGTCAGATTTGATTTTTTGTAAAATATTTTTTAGTTTTAAATGTAATCGTCCACTAGCATGCTGTACAGAGAATGAGTGCTGGGCCTATAGCGTCATCTAGATTTTAGTACAGTTTTAAGATTGTTGTAAGCGACGATCATGTGCCAGAATATTGATGAATTATACAAAGTTTTTAGCATTATGATAATCCGTATTTTCTTTGTGTAATTTATGTCGCCATCTAAGGATGAATGGTGATCAGCAAACACCCTGAACTTGATCCATTGAAGTAAACATTAAATAAGAAAAATTACCTTGTCTGATTCTGATTAGGGAACCGCGGGTCGAAAGGTGCCGTTTTGAGGTCAGCAGCCGATTTGAGCAGCTCTGGCATGTTGCTGGAAAGAAACACAAATGAAATACAATTTCACAAACCTTTTTTATTCAGAAATGTTGTTGCATAGTAAAATAAATGAAATCAGGGCTTACATGTTGATTACAATAAAAGTAAAAATAAATGTTTACACTAAAACTCTTAAATTATATTATAGTTAGTGGTCATAATAAAATATTTTAAACAAATACTAAGTAAACTATTAGCTCATTATTTCACAAGAGGACGTGTTTTTCTTTCCTCTTCGCAGGATGTCTCTTTATACTTTTTAACTTCTTGCATATATAGTGACCACGCATCTTTTGGAGCATTATCAACAGTTTGCTCATCAATCGCCTTTGCCTTCTTCACCAGCCCAGTTTTTAGCACCCGACCGCCACGACGTTTACCAATGAATGGCAACACAGGTTTTTTAACCTCCGGTTTCTTTTCTTCTGGCTGAGCCTTCTTTGTTTCTTCTTGCATCTTTTTGAACATTTCCAAGAAACTACCATCATTCTTTATCGGCAAAGCCATAGGTTTAGATTTAGAAGTGGAAGCACCAGGCAGCGGAGGGCCAACAGGTGGCAATAGTTCTGCAAAGTTTGGTCCTTCTACTTCAGGTGGGTCTCCATATTCTATATCATCTACTTGGGTAGATTCTACCGCACCTGGGGGAGGCTTAATCTCCTTAGGAGATTTATCTTTCCCTTTTTCTTCTATTCTAGTTTTATGCAGTTTCCAAAACCTTTTACGGTCTGCAACTGTAAACTGTCCACGTCTATCATCATCACTGGGTGTGCCATCTGGACTACGGCTGTGAGATAATGAACTTGGTGACCTAGATCTTGAATCTCTAGAACGTCTAGACTGAGATCTACGACGAGATTTAGATGTTTTCCTAGCAGAGTGTTTCGATTTACTTGTCGAGCGTGATCTTGATCTATGTTTCGAAACTGATCTCTTTTTTGTTTTACGCTTTGATTTTAGGCGAGAGCTCCTTGAGGAACCTGATGAATGACTTGACTGTGATCTTGAATGTGTTCGAGACTTTTTTCGCTTTTCACTACTGGGTGTATTAGACCTCGATCGTGAGTTTGAGCTATCTGAAGATTGACTTCGGGCGTAACTTTTTGGTGGTGTCAGTGAAGTTCTCCTATGTTTGCGTGCTTTTGTGGACTTATCAGAGGGTTGGTAGCTTTTAGGTGGTGTTATTGAAGATCTTTCAGATTTCTTGTTTCCTTTAGGAGGTGTTTCTTCACTATGCTTCCGAGGTGGAGTCACAACACTTCTTTGTTTTTTATCACTACCCTTAGACTCCTTTTTGGAATGCTTTTTAGGTTTACTTGAATGTCGTTTATCAATCAGTCTTGGAGATTTGCTATGAGACCTATTAACACTAGGGGTTCTAGTTTTAGATCTATTTCTAGAAACAGATCTGCTTCTACTCT
Organism: Schoenobius gigantellus; assembly: GCA_963935595.1. NCBI lineage: Eukaryota > Metazoa > Arthropoda > Insecta > Lepidoptera > Crambidae > Schoenobius > Schoenobius gigantellus. Next base: position 1,996,746 of record OZ012555.1, on the reverse strand, counting down.
CATTTTTGGGTGTAGTAGAATGGTTATGGCTTTTGCTAGATTTTTTGTATGATCTTTCAGAATTTGATGCATCTGATGACATTGACCTTTTACCCTTCTTCTTATCTTTTCTAGAAGGGGAACGTGAATAAGATCTCCACCTTGAACTAGATCTGTCACTTGAAGAATATTTTGTTCTTTTTGATTTTATAGACCTGCTGCGAGATCTCTGGTGACTTCGACGTCCCTCATAACTACTCTCCCTTTTTCTAGAATAGGATCTTTCCCTCTTATTATAAGGAGAAACACTCCTTGAATTAGACCTATATGTCCTCTTATGTTCATAGTTATGAGAATCAGCTGATGTTCCCTCTTGTGGGTGTGGCTGATAGTTGTAGCTGGAGTGACCAGGCGGATAAGACGTTTGAGATTCCACATACTTTCCATAGTACGGTGCGTCAGGCCGCTGGTAGTAGTTGGCATCGTAGGTGTAGGGGTAGGGCGCGCCGTAGCCGCGGTAGTCGTACTGCGCGTAGTAGCTGGCGCCGGTCCAGGGGTCGGTGGCGGGCAGCGGCGCGCCGTACTCCTCTGCGCCAGGCGGCCCGCCGTCCCATGCGCCGCGGTACGAGGACATACTTAATTGAGCCCTCTCGCATAACCTGCGGCAGTATGTAGGTACGCACACACCTACGGACAGAACAACTTTTCGGTGTAGACAGCAACTCTACGATACGATCCGCTCGTGAATATCTCTCTCCTAAGTACTAATTTGTCATGTCTCCTTGATAGCTAAGAATACTACGACGGAGATCAACAAAATTACGTAATCCGAAGCCATTAATGAGGAGTACGCTAGTTGTGCATGCTTAGTACAATATATATATGACGTTGTACATAAATTTACATTAAAATAACTTACTACTCATGCTCACCTTTGTAATATTAACTTTCAATAATTAATCCAATAGAAAATGGCAGCGAACGACACACTTTTCGCTTCACACAAACATAGACAATTTACTTCACTAGAGACTCACAGACGAATGATCAAGTGTCTGAAATTCATTCAGAATCAAGACCACAAATAATATAGAGTAGTTACCAAAGGTGCGTTCCGAATGGCGAGTACGTTTGTGTGGTTCAAAATCTATCAGCGTTTGTGTGCACTATAAAGGTAGTTTTCCAATTACAGAGCATAATGCGACTCAGTGGCGCACAATGCCGAATTATGCTGATGCTTAATTGGAACGTGAATTAGTTTTCAAATGCACCAGCAGAGTGCGCTAAGTTCAGTGTTGAAAAAAAGAAATATTCATAGAGTTAGCAATAACCTCATTAATGTGTAAATAATGTGGTATACATAATAATTGGTTGAAAACTATTTACGGTTATTTTAAGTAATTTGGATTTTGATTATTTCATTACCATTTTTTTGTTTTGAGTAATTTTTGTACCTTCATCCATACTTATATTAATTTTTTAACACATTGGGGGTAATTCTGAAGTTACCTGCACTAAAACTAAAACTAAAATTAAACATATAATTTTAAATTAGTTTTAGGTAATTCGTATTCTGAAACGCCGGACTCTCTTAATTTAAACTGTATTTGACAATTTCTTAAATTGAATACACAGATTATAAATACACCTAGTGCTGTAGAAAAACGGGATAATTTAGAAACATTAAAAACAGCTATATTCTACTAATTTTACTATCAGAAATTATTAAGTTAAGATTTGATCGTATTTGTAAATAACAGAAAAGAAATTTTATTATTTATCATTCATTTTATCACAAAAGAAAAATTATTCGAAATGCCATCCATAAAATGCCATGAAATAAAAAAAATTACGTGGTAGTGTGTAGTTGTATAGATAGGTACTTCGTGACTTCCTCTGAATTTTAAAATTGCGTATTTTGTTTCATTAGTAATTTTTGTTTTCTTTTCATAATAACCGCTGTTATTTACTGACAAATAATAGTAATTGCTAGGCAACAAATTTTAGATAGGCGTACTTTTATCTGCAGATAGAATATTAATTTCTGTTGTAAGAGTAAATACATACATACATAACCTACCTATCATCTAAATGTCAGTACTATTAGACAACTTGGGAACAAACAAATTACAACTCACGACTTGGCAATTGATGCTATAAAAGCCTTTCCTATTGTATAATAAGTTTCCTGGTGCTGTAGGGTGTGTCAGTGGTGGAGCAACAATACCAATATGTGTACCATTTTTTTTAACGTTGGGAAATGCGTTACGCATACCTCGCCACTGGGGGCAGAGCGTCAGCCAGAAACCGCGGCCTACCGACTAAAACCCAACGATGCCACCTCACAAACGCCTTGGCACGAGAACGTCCATCACCGCCGCATCCTCCCCGTCATCTGACGAAGAGGATACGTCGGGGAGGGACGCCCCGTTGCCGGACAAGGCCATGGGAATCCTTTCGGACACTTCCATGACCTCGTCAGCGTCTGCTCGCCTATGGCGACCCCCTCTCACCTCCCTAAAATGGGAAGGCCGGCGCACAGCACCAGGAAACTTATTATACAATAGGAAAGGCTTTTATAGCATCAATTGCCAAGTCGTGAGTTGTAATTTGTTTGTTCCCAAGTAGTCTAATAGTACTGACATTTAGATGATAGGTAGGCTATGTATGTATGTATTTACTCTTACAACAGAAATTAATATTCTATCTGAAAGAATGCGTATAGAAGTATGCCTATCTAAGATTCTATAGAAGTATGCCTATCTAAGATTTGTTGCCTAGCAATTACTATTATTTGTCAATAAATAACAGCGGTTATTATGAAAAGAAAACAAAAATTACTAATGAAACAAAATACGCAATTTTAAAATTCAGAGGAAGTCACGAAGTACCTATCTATACAACTACAGACTACCACGTATTTTTTTTTATTTCATAGCATAGGCGCGAAGCCATCACAATCGCAGAAGTCGTTCACTCGTAGCGAAACCGGCCAGCCGCACATTACGCATCACTTTATCATACGAAATATTACAAGTACCCACTAATATATAAATATTCAAGTTATCTTTAAAATTCGCTGTGATTAAATAAATGAAACAAATGGTGAAGTGTACAAAGTGCTCTAAAACTGTGAATAAAAAGACACCCGGCTTACAATGTAGCAAGTGCTCTAAATGGTTTCATGCCACCTGTACCGCGATCTCCGTTGAGCAGCTTACTGCGCTCTCAACAACTAACTCGATCGACTGGAGCTGCAAAACCTGCGCAGGAGCCAATAAACCAAAGCGTTTGTCATTCATCGTACCTGATGATAACGACATAGAAGATAATCCAGGTGCAAACGAGGCACAGTATGAATCGCCAGGGATTGGGGTACAGCAGCAACTTGTCCAACAAGTACTAAAAGAATTACGTCAGGAAATTGGGAACATTATAACAGAAGAATTACATAGTACACTTAAATACTATAATGACAAAATTGACGACTTTGACCAAAAGCTAAAAACCAATGAAAAAACCATAAAAACGCTTGAAAATCAATGTACCGACCTTAGAAATAATCTTAAAAATATGACCATGAAATATGAAATATTGGAAAATAAACTTAACCAATTTGAACGGTTGCAATTATCGAATCAGCTGGAAATATGTGGAATTAAAGAGACAGAAGAAGAAAACACGAAGGAAATTGCTTCAAAAATAGCCACCGCATTGCATCAACATACAGAAGATATAGTTAAGGTATACAGAAAGCGCAAGACTAGTCCGGCGGCAGCACAGAAGAGAGCGACTCCCATAATCACCGTAACACTACGTGAGGGCATCAGGGACCGGTGGCTGGCTGCAGGCAAGTCGGGCTCGATAACAACTGCCGACATAGGTCAAGGAGGATGTGAAAAAGTGTACCTTCGTGAAGTACTATCGCCTGCCACAGCGTTTCTGTTGTGGAAAACAAAAGAAGAGCTTAAGGGTATGTTCTCTTTTATTTGGTGCAAAAACGGGACAGTACTGATTAGAGAAAGTGAAAATAGTAAAATATTTACTGTAAGATCTGAACTAGATATTACAAAATATAAAATTCCTAGCACTACAAATCAAACATAAATAAGATTAATATATAGTACGTATAAACTCTTGCTCTTTTATTAATAAAAAAGCCTTTTCAGTTAATTATATTCCTACCTTTTCATATGGTTAATGAAAAATTCATTGAAATAAATTGTGATCATTGGAATGATTTTGCAAGAGGATTACCCTTACACAATAAATCATTACTTTTATTACACGTCAACATCTGTTCAATGTATAAAAACTTTACATGTTTGGAACAAATCGTAGTAAATTCAGAGCAATTAATTCAGATTGTCATGATAACAGAGGCTAACATAAAAAACGATGTAACTAACATGTTTGTATTGCCCGAATACAACTTATACGCCAACCTGCGAACATGTAGGCGAGGGGGTGGTGTTTTACTATATGTGCATAACAGTTTAAATTTCTCACGGTTACAAGTAACATTTAAGAATTTCGAAGGTATAGCAGGGGAAATATTAATGCCAAACAATTCAAAATACGGCATATGCGCAATGTACAGACCACCTAATTTAAATAAAACTGATTTTATTCGGGAATTCACTCAACTAGTTAAACATTTTCCATGTAAACAATCGCTTATAATAATGGGTGATATGAATTTGAACATACTAAACAAGAGCCCTATTATTACGAACTATTTAGATACAATTTATACTCTAGGCATGGAATGTGGCATTAGCAATTATACTCGAATAGAGAAATATGGCACTAAAATTACGAAATCGTGCATTGACCACGTACTAATCCGCAACACGAGTAAGCGGGACGCACACACGGCCGTAGTAAACATTGCACCGGCAGATCACTGCATAACCGGTTGCGCCGTGCTCGATGCGTTTATCGATAACAATAATAACTCATCACCGTGTATGCCACAGCCAATAACTAAAATAAATAACAAAAAGCTACGAAGTGAATTGTCGAATATTAACTGGGACCCGTTACTCAATTTGACAGACCCAAATGATATTGTTAATAATATGCATGTACATTTTAACCACGTCTATAATAAGTGTAAATATGTAATCTCGGGCAGCCACACAAGCAAGCGCAAACAATGCGAATGGAAAAATGATAAACTTATGAAGATGTGTAAAAAACGAGATGAACTATTTCATATTTGGCGTAAGGATGTAAATAATGTCAAAAAAAGGCTTCTGTACAATAAATACAGAAATAAAACTAGTAAATATACGCAGAAGTTGAAAAATGAATATACTATGAAATATGTTTGTGATAACTTTAATAACCCTCGAAAAATATGGAAAATAATAAACAATTTAACAGGAAAAATTTCCGATCTTATAGAAAACGCATTACTAAAAACATTTGACATAAATCCACTAGATCTAGCCAATAACTTTGCCAACGAGTTTAATAAAAATGTGACAAATATTACGAAACTGAATTCATGTTCTAAGCCCCTACTCGCATCTCTTCACTACCAGATTAACCCAGACCGAGCTATGAGACTAAAAAAAGCACAAAATGACACTGTCAAAAAAATTATCACAGGTTTGAATGTTAAAAAAAGTCCTGGTTATGATGGGATACGAGCATGTGACATAAAATTTATCTCGGATAAACTAACTCCCCTAATTACACACTTAATTAACTGTTGTCTAGACACCACAATCTACCCTGACCTTCTGAAAATTGGAGTAATCAGGGGCCTTACCATGAGCTCTTATCGCAGGCCTTAAACAGTATTGCTGTCTATTTCCGTACTATGACCGGCTTAAAGCAGCGCGTTTGCAGGCCTGCTTAAAATGACGTCACGAAACCGTTCACCTTTTTTTATGTATGAACTTTCGTACCATGACCGCCCATTTGACAGTTTGAAAACTGCTTTTGAACGTCCTAAATGTCAAATAAAGCAATCTTTAAAAAGTTGCTCTTCAGCGGCTGTAACAAGATTGTTAAGTGGATTTGGCCCAATTTGGTGGAATTTTCATAAGATAATTGTTAAAACTGACTTTATTTAAGATGTTTTCAAACGGCTGTAGTGACTTTTTCTCTAATTTTAACTCCCTAATTTTCGTATAATAGCCGAGTCACGCCGAGTGTTTTTAATTTTTATATAGTTTTCAGTGTTTATTACTCTTGAAAGTTGAGATATTGCTTGAGATGTGATGTGACGATAATGAAATATTAGAATTTTTGGAGAGTGAACACCGCACGGAGTTAAAACAAGTGACATCGAGAGAAGCTAATGATATCCTCAGAACAATCAAACCTACCTCAAATCAGAGGAAAATGAATTTCAGTATAAAAAAGTACCTACTCTGTGAAAATGAATTTATTAAGCAACTAGCGACCCGCCCCGGCTTCGCACGGGTGCAATGTAGATACTAATGTGGGGTAGTTTGGAGTGATTAATAATATTATATGTATATTACATACAAACCTTCCTCTTGAATAGATAGGGTGATCTATTGCTGAAAACTGCATTGAAATCCTTTGCGTAGTTTAAAGATTTAAGCGTACAAACAGAGAGCAACTTTGTGTTATTATACTATATTATAATAGATAGTTAGTTGTTTATTGATTATATTAAAAACCCTTGCCTTTACTTACATTAATTTTATTTTGTTCTACTTTATCTAATGTTAAGCATAATGTAGGTAAAATTTTTCATTCTAACCATGTTTGGTTACCTCCAGAGTTGGTTAGGAATTTTTACTATACTTTCAACTGATAGTGAAAATTAAGTTCAAATGACTAAAATGTAGAAAGAAAGGTCACTTCGGACCATTTTTTGTAGCAACCTTTAATTCACAGCTTATCAAAAACAACCTTTTCTGTTACAGGGTTTTAACAGCTGTTTATCTTTATGCACATGGATCATACCAACATTCAACTGGGGAACCCCAAAATGTTGCTCAACAGACAGGTTTCCTGTTTTATCACAAGAAATTGATGCCATTAACAATGTGCAAATAAGAAATAAATGTGGTTTCCAAAAATATGCTAAAAGAATGTAATGTGTATGAGTTAAGGTGTGTATAATAAAGGCTAATAAGATTCAAATTGTGAACTTACTACCTTACCTACTATGTTCCCATAATGGTGTAGTAGGTTCATTCCTCCTCATCTGTGGAGAAACCTGTGCCCAGCGGTGAGTTGAAGTGGTGGTGGCATTACACCAAATTATTAAGGATAAGCATTAACTTTGCAAAATGCTTCTATATCTTTTACCAAACCTACACATAATATCTTACCATCCTAACTAATATTATAAATGTGAAAGTGAGTTTGAGGCAAAAAGGCACTTCTTGTTCCACAAACAAAATTTCTTTCTGCAGATGTGAATTTAATTTTGTGGCAAAAAAAAATAATTGTACCCACTACTTCCTAAAGTTGAAAAATAGTAATAAATGGTTAAAACTCAGTTTTCAAAATAATTAATATGACAGTTCATTAATACCTTCTCAACAATTTTTGTGCTAAGTATGGGAAATGATATAAATAATATAAAACTTGGAAGTGAGAGCTTTCTATGTATTACATAGAAAAAAACACATATATTAAATAAAAAAAAATATTTCAGATGTGCATTGCAGACAGATCTAAGTATATGCACATTATTGTTAGCATATAATGTTCACACTCAATAAGACATAGAAAGGAGGGCATTCAGTGAAATTAAGCTTTCAATTCTTGAAAGTGGATATATCATTTCACCATAAAGACGTCTATAATAAACACTTATTAGGTTTCTTATGCTACCTACAAGGGTGTGTGCTTAGTCTTGTCGATCATCAGTTAACCTCACCAGGGTCAACTGATGATCGATTGAGAGAAAGAAATTAACTCGTGAGAAATGCTCGGGCAAAAAAATGCTTAACTGCAACATCACAACAATGTATGTGTTGATGCAAATCATCTAGGGTATAATCACGAATCATTTTCTTGGACAAATCACCCTCATTTAGAAAATTTAAATACACTAGAGCTTTATTATTATTGGTAAAAATAAAACTAATAACATTTTTCCAAAATATAATAAAAAGTTAGGCTCAAAACAATGAAATCAAACACAAGAAACAAAAAATACTACAATGTTAGTCTTAAAATAAAACAATCATTTCAGATTAATCCCAATCTTTCTTGGCCCAGATTTTCGCCTCTGTATTCACACTGTGCAATGAAGCTAATCTTGATTAATCCAAGAAGCATTTAAGCAAACGTCTACTGCAGCGCAAGATCCATCTATTGTGGCAGACATGAAGCAGCAGCCAAAAATTAAATTTGTTGTTCGCTTCTGGGTTGTTCACCAGATATCCTATGACAAATATAGGTACTTCTTCAAATTTAGCTGTCTCTGAGTGAGTTTCTTCAATAAAGCAAACAAAATTCAGGTCTTTAAGATTCAACTTATAATAAAACATTTATTTCTTCACAATAACTGTCTTTTATTCGCATGAGTACTACACATTCAAATTAATTTACACTTTTTGGATTTGTTCGCATATACCTATTTGGTTTTAAACATTTCAATAATTTAGCCCCACATATGGATTGCTTTTCAGTATTCATGGTAATGAGATGACTAAACAATAAATTGTGCAATGCTTTCCATGTCTTTTTCCACTTCTCGCTTGTGCAGACTTATTAAAACCTATATACTGGTTATATGTATTTTACCAGACGTCTTCCAAGTCATGCAAACATCGAAAAAATATCTATAACATTGACGAACCCAGATACCATTCGAGTTGATTTCATTCAGAAGTAATCAGAGAAATCTCTGGAAGTAATAGGTAGATATTCTTAGTTTTTATCGCTGTACAAAGCACGACGATGTAAATTACTTGCAAACACTTTGTACAATGAAGAATCAACACAAACTGCCGACACACTTTTCTATCGATTGTTTAAAGAAGAAAATACAAACAAAACATCTGTATTTTAGAACACGATTGGTCGTTGTCTAAAATTCTTTTTTGTTTGGTGGTGTTTCCCTTTCGGATTTCCCCAGAATCGAGATTTTTGCTCAGTTTTCGTTTTTCAGAAGGACGGTAATGCCCTTGTAAGACTGCTTTCTTGACATGGATCGTGAAAGTACAATGGGTAGGTGTATTTTATACAAAACTTCGAAGATCTTTATTTCTTTAAAATTTTCTACCACCTTTAATAAATTATTGTACTTGTACATAGGTTAAGTACGTTCATAACAAGCTATGAACATTTCCTTCCACTATCAATAGCTTGGAAAATACTTGGAGAATGTAGAGTAAAGATGTAATAAAATAAAGACAACTATAAAATATAATAACTCATATCTTAAGAATAAAAAACGTTAAAACGAACAACAAAAATAACAAATAATTGTAAATATGTTGAGATATTCTCTTTTACCGGTTCAACCGGTTTTTAATCTTACAATGGTTTTCGAACGCTTCCGAAGAAAAGAGATGTCAGATACAACAGTTGTATAGCGCTATCTCGTTTTAACATTAAGGCAGACCAGAGACAAATAACCGTTCACCTTACGACTCAAGCAATCTATAAGCCGTTCACCTAAACAGGGCTCATAGTACGATTATAAGCAATCCTGTTTAAGGCCTGCTTAAAAACTGCACGGATTATGGATGGTTTTATAAAAGCTCATGGTAAGGCCCCAGGCCCATTTATAAAAAGGGTGATAGTCGCAATTTTAATAACTATCGACCTATAACAATTTTGTCTTGCATTGATAAAATAATGGAACGTTTTATTTGCGATCAAATAAATAATTATTTGTCTGATAATGAAATAATACATCGCAATCAGTATGGTTTTCAAAAAAATAAAAGTACAACTCAACTTCTGTGTAAATTTACTAATGAAATAAATCATCACTTGAATAATAAAATGCATGTACTAGTAGTATTTATAGATTTTAGCAAGGCATTTGATGTATTAAATTATAACATACTTTATGATAAGCTTTCGCGAAGTGGTATACAGGGACCAGCCCTAGATTTACTAAAAAATTATCATACCAACCGGTACACTACAGTTAAAATATCTAACCAAAATAGTACAAAAATTTTAACTGTGACGGGAACCGCACAGGGCTCAATAATCGGCCCTACCGAATACCTAATATACGCGAATGATATGTGTAATGTAATAAACAACGCATCAGTATACCAATTCGCGGATGACACGTGCCTACTGTTTGCCAGTAGGAGCGTGTTAGAGGCTCAAGTAACTCTGCAGAAAGAATTTGATATGTTATGTAGATGGGCACACGATGTGGGGCTCGTGATCAATACTGAGAAGACCAAACTACTGCATATTCATTCATCACATAATAAGGTCGATCGCGAGCCCACCATCGTGGCCCATTCCCACCAATGTTTACATCAAGAAATGCCTAAATGCCGCTGCGAGCCAAATGAAAATGTTAAAGAACACATGTATATTGGTCTAGTAATAGACCACAGACTCAGCTGGGGATCTCACAAAGAACATGTATGTGCCAAACTACGTTCAATTATCAGTAGACTGAAAATTCTGAAATATAAACTACCTTACAAGATTTTACGAATGTTATATTTGTCCCTGGCTGACTCGGTGATCAACTATGGGTTGAGTAGCTACGGCCTTACGTATAAAACATATATAGATGATATTTATAGGTTGCAATTTAAAATTTTAAAAACTATTGTACCTAGACATATAAAAAAACAATTTAAAGGCAACGATAAAGCTCTCTTTGAATATTGCAAAATAGTTAATGTTTATGATAAGATAAGATTTTCTATACTAACTGAAGTAAATGAGCCCTCTCACTTGCAAGAAATAAAAAGGCCGACTCACCTGAGACAAATGTATACCAATAAATATCGTCTACCTAACGTAACAAATGTATATGGCTCAAGAACTATGGAATATATAGTGCCTACTTTCATTAACGAGATTCCCGCAAGCCTTCGAAATGATTATTTAAAAAAACTAAAATACAAATGTAATTTTAAAAATTTCTTCTTACAAAACCCATATCTATCAAATTTAGAATGTCGCAATAAATAATAATGTACATTTATTTTTGTAATACGTGCCAATAATTAATATAACAATAATGAACTGCTGTATTGTATTCATGTTTGAACTTGTGAACGGCTCACCCACACAGATAAACCTTTCAGGTTTTCGTGTAAGGGTATAACTTGTGCAAAATATAGTTTGTCATATGCTTTGGTCAATAAATTAAAAAAAAAAAAAAAAAGAATAAATGTCGAATAATTTTTCTTTTGTGATAAAATGAATGATAAAATTTCTTTTCTGTTATTTACAAATACGATCAAATCTTAAATTAATAATTTCTGATAGTAAAGTTAGTAGAATATAGCTGTTTTTAATGTTTCTAAATTATCCCGTTTTTCTACAGCACTAGGTGTATTTATAATCTGTGTATTCAATTTAAGAAATTGTCAAGTACAGTTTAAATTAAGAGAGTCCGGCGTTTCAGAATACGAATTACCTAAAACTAATTTAAAATTATATGTTTAATTTTAGTTTTAGTTTTAGTGCAGGTAACTTCAGAATTACCCCCAGTTTGAATTAACTTTAATTATTTCAAAAAAACTACAATGAAACGAAAGCTTTAAAAATTTTTCAACAATAAATAATATTACTAATGATTATATATAAATAAAACATTTCGATCAATGCCAAATTAAAGAAAAAACACTTGTTAATTTTCTGTCACTGAGTTGGTATCGATTGCACGCATCACACGAAAACATTGCTTTTGAGAGTGCTCGATTGTGCGAAGTGTTGCTGTAGTTGGAACATTCAACGTTAAGCATTATGCCGCATAATGCTCTCTAGTGCGGTAATTGGAAAACTACCAAAGTGTGACGCTGCATAAAGTGCAACCCCGCGGCCGTACCGCCTAACTCCTTAGACTATAGATACCAATAGACAGGAAATACCTACGAAAAAAGCGTGCCAGCATTTGGGTTGGTGCTCTAAGATGGCGGAAAAAAAATAGGGACACCGCATCCAAGATTCCACACTTTTTATGTTTTTCTTTATAGAATTCATTAAAAAATTCAATAAAAAACTTATAACTGTAAAATGCACTCACAAATAATGCTCACCGACTGATATTTTAGCACAACAACAAACACGGTGCTTTGTAATGGCGGACTGAACTGGACGCTTTATTTGAGACATATAATAACATTGCGAATCCATTGGTTTAGTTAATCTGAGCCTAACTCAAAGCGATCACTCGCTATCATTATCGTGACATTAGAACAATAGTTTTAATTCAAATTCAAATTCAAAAATCTTTATTCAACATAGGCCTTTACAGGCACTTATTGACGTCAAAACAGAGAAAAACAATCTAATTTAAAGAAATTATATTAACCTTGTATGTGCATACATCCTAAATATACTCAAGATGTCTGCAAATACAAGTAGGAATGAAAAAAAAAAAAGTTGACTCTACACCTGTTCGGAAATTGGGAGAGCCTTCTCGAGAAGAACAGGCAAGAAACTCGAAAGGTCAAAATTTTTTATCTCCTCTTTTAAATCGCCATTTACAATTTTGGTTTGTTACAGAGTCGTCAATTGGAAGCTGACCTCAAAGCAAAAGTTTGAGCTCAACTTCCATTACAAGAATAGATGTGTTAATTCACATTATATAAGCTATCTCTGAGAGAAGTGCGTGAACTTAGCTTATAAATTGCTCTCACTGAACGTTTCTTTGAAACAAAACGCAATACATTGTTAAATATTAGAATTGAGAGTTCAAACCCAAGCTTTTTTGTCCGTCATGTAATCAGACACTTTATAATATGCTTTTTTAATAAGTACATCTTTGATTGCAACTTTAAATTTGTTGTTGTTGTTCAAAAGTTGTTCTTGTATACAACTTGGGATTTTATTGTAGAAACGTATACACAGGCCTCTAAAAGAATTATTAATTTTTTGGAGCCTGGTATTTGGTAAAGCTAACATATTCTTTTGTCTAGTATTAACTGAATGAATATCACTATTTTTACAAAACACATGAATATTCTTACGAACATATATTAGATTCTCATAAATATATTGCGACGCTACTGTCATAATACCAATTTCTTTGAACTTTTCTCGCAAAGAATCTCTCATTTTAAGGTTATAGATTGCTCGAATAGCCCTTTTCTGCAGTACAAAAACAATCTGAATGTCGGCAGCATTTCCCCACAATAAAATACCATACGACATCACACTATGAAAGTAAGAAAAGTATACAAGTCTTGCTGTATCAACATCAGTCAGTTGACGTATTTTCCATACAGCGTGAGCTGCAGAACTAAGTCTCTTTGACAATTTATCGATATGTGGGCCCCATTGCAGCTTAGAATCAAGTGTGATCCCAAGAAATACTGTGGTGCCCACAGGGTCAACACCTATATCCTTTATTTTTACAGTGGTGTGAACCTCTTTGACATTGGGTAAAACATTTTGTTTTCCCTTCATTAAGTGACAGGTTGTTCACATTAAACCAATGAACGATTCTTGAGATAGAATTATTTACATCGTCAAAATTTAATGTCACAGGTGACATTTCAACTATTTTTCTAATGTCACGAAATCGATAGCGAGTGATCAGTATGAATTAGGGGAAGGGGGTGAAACTAGGTCATAAATTATCGACAAAAAGGTGTTTTCTTTTCTACAAAAATTATTTGATATTTTTATTGTTTTTTATTATGTTTTATATTATTGCTTTCTATGGACTCTATGTATGAAAAAAACCGATTCCTAAAAAAGTTGTGGTTCTATTTCTATATCATATAAATGAAATAATAGAGAATTCACCTAATAAATTAATCATAGGTTTTAATTCACTAAAATTATACATGACACAAAATTAATATTGAATAGTAACCATAGCAATGACACAAAGACGTAATAGACAACCATGGACTTAATAAAGGGACTATCAATCAACATCATTCTCCGCCGCTGTTACAGACTGTAATCTTGTAAATGAACCGGTGGTCTGCTTGGTCGTCCAGACCTCCTAAGAAAACTTTCACGTTGGTGCTCAGGCGATTGTAACTCCAGCTCAAGCGGTCCTGGTTCCAATTCTGACAAAGATGATTGCTCTGAAGCTGTAGAAATGTCATTGTTTTCAGTGATTGCTTCCTCGTACTCAATGTTTGTAGAAGATGAAGTTAGTGACGTTGTTGCATGTTATTTTCGTCTAGTGATTTTTTTACAAATCATTTGAGGAATGATAGTCAGGGATATTGTCTAACAATAGTATCTTTCCATTTTGAATATGTTTCTTAAAATAGAATATCAAAGTGGAAGCAGTAAATTCGTAAATAAATACCAACTTACTTACAATTTGTTTTTATTACATTGCACATAATATTTAATGTATAACCTCTCATGTTATTACTGTAGCACAGGCATAGTGTTTTTCTCTTTGCATTTTATTAATTTCCCACAGTCAGAAAATAAATTATGGCATGATTTTCATTAAAAACACTTTCGTAAATAATATAGGTTCATTGTTTGTTAAGTACTCGTAGCTGTCAGTTTGGAATTTGCTGATCCGCGTCAAACAATGAGGGCGGCGCAGCCGCCGTTGTCTATTCCATAGTGCTGTCGTCGCGAAAGCAGCATAGATAATCTTTTGATCAACTTCATCGATAGTATATTTATAATATTCAAAATTCATTTTCTATTTATAAAATTAATTTTGGGAATTGAGAATTAGATATTTCGTTTCAGGCAATGTCAGAGTATCTTCATTTTATTAATTTAAAATAAATAGACTTATTTGGTTGTGACCGATGTTGTTAGTCGATAGATTTGGATCGACGTTGTCGGACAATGAGTCCCATCCCTTCTTTTTTGTGATGGCTTCGAGTCAGCCGGTTCGCTGAAGAATTAATAAAGGAAATTCGCTGTAAGTACGGTGATTATGGATGGTTTCTCGCCATGATTATCTTCACCGCTTGTTACTGAGCATATTGTGTTTTGTAAGCAGCCGTCCCGGAACCATACAAATTTAAGATGTGCCCACTTCGTGGTGACGCCATGTGCGTGCGTCGTAGACGCGATTTAGAATAGAAGGAGCGGCAGGTTAGTTATAATTGTCTTCCCTCCATAGTAGTATTAGCCAGAAAAGAATGTCTAGTGGCAAACTGTGACGGATTGTTGTGATTTGTTGCAGGTTGCCGCTCCAAAATTTTACTCTGATTTAACTCAATTGAGA
Source organism: Schoenobius gigantellus (assembly GCA_963935595.1). Lineage (NCBI taxonomy): Eukaryota > Metazoa > Arthropoda > Insecta > Lepidoptera > Crambidae > Schoenobius > Schoenobius gigantellus. The sequence goes on along the minus strand of OZ012555.1, from coordinate 1,981,445 downwards.
ATTTTGCCAGTGAGATTTCTATATGATTCTCCCACTATTGTGCCAGTGCCCGGGCGAGCACTGATGCCGAGTTTAAAGGCTACGCCATCGTGACCATCACTTGGGTAATGTGACTACATTCTCCGGTAAGCGTCCCATTATGCATTGATACCATCTGCATGCCGTCGAGGACTTAAGTGTTGGTGACAATGAGGATCCGTAACGATTTTAACTATAAATGTGGCTTTGTAGACAATTAAAAAACAATATAAATGATACCAAAAAAAATTTTCTACGATGAAAATTGACGAAATTATAACGAAAAAACAGATCGCTTCGTCAAGCAGCCGCCTGGCAAGCGTGTGACGTCACACGACACGACACGTTCTAGGCAGACTCTGCATCGGTGCTAGCTATCACTCCCGAGTTCTCGACTAGTAGCCGCGCGCAGCGTTTCAGGCGAAATCGTATTACATACCTATGTTGTTTTTTTTTATGTAATAATGGTAGTAGTATTCAAGCGGTTCAGTACAGTTTGAGTAATGAGTAATAAACTAGAAATCGGTTTTGTGCAAGGTCAATCGGATAAACTTCCTATTTTTGACATTTTTATGGAATCTGGTTATCTGATTACTTACCTATTTAAAGTACACCAGTGCCGAAATCCGTGGTTGGAAACTTCAAAGGTAAGTGAATAAAGCTACATATTTTAAAATTAAAATAATAATAATATAGGTTATTGACCTCTAAAGTTATGTCACTAAGTTATAAACTAGTATTTACCTTTGAGTATTTCTTTGGTTCTTATCTATGTTTAAAACATTCAAATAGATAGGTTGGTATTCTTAGCACAAAATTAAGTAGGTAGGTCTATTTCGTAAGATGTACGAACGAATGACCACAGGGCAGTCTTCAGGATCGCAACGTGACAGTTTTGGGCGGTCTGGGTCATTCATAGTATGGTGGTGACGTTATGACCGAAACACACAATGAGGGTGCAGCGTGGCGCGGAATATATTCTTTATTTACACTATGAGCTTGCGCTCATTGCCCCTTTGATAGCGCCCTTTTGATTTTCTCTTTTATAACACACATTTTTTATTATTCCTGATACCTAAACCTATCCTGTCCGTACCCGCGGCCGTACCACCTAACTCAAAGCGAACACTCGCTACCGTATACAGCAACAACAATAGTTTTAATGTTACAAGTGACATTTGAACTGTTATTCTAATATCACGAAAGCGATTGCGAGTGATCGCTATGAGTTAAGGCATGGACTGCTGAGATGATTTTGAGTGTAACATATGTCCTGGGGCCTTATTCTGCTAGCGTTAATGCATTTGTGGCGTGTCAATAACGCTTCAATAGCATCGCTTTTTGATACAGTTATTGTTGGTTAACCGAATACAAACTAAAACATTTGTAACTATTGACTTATCAAGAAATTGTAGTACAAATAAATTGTAGCAGAAAATGCGCATAAAAGCGACAAAAGCAGTTTTATTGAAACGCTATCACGACGCGACAACGACGTTAAGATTAGCGGAAATAGGGCCCTGGTCGTTGGTTTTAGTTGATTTGTTTACTGAAAAATTGATAATTTTTGGCTTTGGTACCCGTTTTGTGTAGGCGACAGCTGGAGTACTGTATGGCCCATACTGCCAGGTGTGGCTTTGAGTGTAAAACCTAGTTTTAACAGAGTTTTACCTATAGCTCTGCTAGACCCCTATTGGGATTATAAGCGTGATTTTATGCATATATGTATGTAAACCTATGTATGAATGTTACCGTTACAAAGAATGTTTCCATTTTTCAATCTGGGCGTGCAGCTTATGGCGATGAAGCCGTAGGTTAGGTGCAAGTAAAGAGAACTGGCCACATTGTGCACTGTTAAAGCCAGAATAATGTCAGAACACAAATAGATTCACTATATCATTATACGGCCTAATATTGCATGGACTCATACAACGGTTAGTCTCTCTCTACTCGTTTACTGTAGGTAGGATACAAGTCTCCCTGTCTGCCACAAAGAGAGTTTTTTTTAATTGATTGTAGCACTAAACAAGAAAACATTCAACCTTACTTAAAAGAATAATAATAATAATAAACGATTTATTGCACACAAAGAAAAAACAGAAATTTTTCAAAACAACACAGATGTTCAGCACAGGCGGCCTTATCTATACTAATACTAATAATATTATAAAGAGGAAAGATTAGATTGTTGGTTTGTTTGTATTGAATAGGTTTCGAAAGTACTGAACCGATTTTGATGTAAGTTGGTATAGGGATTGTTCGAGACCAGGGGAAGGGCATAGGGTAATATTCCTACGGGAAAATATAAAATTTCCACGGGAAAACAAAAATAACGCGGGCGAAGCTATGAGCGGAATGCTATTGCTAATAAGGAATCTCTTCCAGGCAACCTTGGACCAGGGAAATACATAAAGGAAATTAAAAAACACCATAATCTATTATGTAAGTTAGGTTTTTTTTTTATTGCTAACAGTGGCAGACGAGCCAGTGGCCCACCTGATGTTAAATGGTAACCACCGCTCATGGACATCTGCAATGCCAGGGGCACAGTTCTGAAACCGAACTGTACTAGACGAGATTGGTTCCAGGTAATATGGATGAACTCTACTGCGATGGCGGGTGGTGCGATGGTAAAAAGGTGAAGAGGGCATCATTGCAAACAGTTCCTCAGAGCACTCTCCGTTAAAGAGCCGATAGAGCACGCAGAGAGAACCAGTCTCTCCTTTGCTCCAGCGTCTCCATTGAGGCCGTGATATTGGGATCACCGACGATGCGGAATGCACGCCTTTGGTAAAGGATACAAAAACAACTGTTGTCGAAATTTCAAGATCGCATTAACAAAACAAGCCAAACGTTTTGTAACTAAAAATTCAACATGGCTGAACGGTGCATTAGATTCGAATAACGCATATGTGCAAAAATTGAGACACGAAGGCGGGTCGGAAAAAGCTTCGATTGTTGCCATAATGCGAAGCTCTAATACAAACGAGAAAAAGGTGATGATGAAAAAATATTTCATGAAACTGTAGCGTTTGCATGCACGTTTCGGAACGCGCGCGGGCAAAAAATTTGACATTGACAGAACGCGCCAAAAACACTGAGATGAGACGTTTAGGTCTACACAACTCGAAAATAATTGGTGTTGATTTGTATCCGGTTAACAATTGTGTCTTTAAATTTTAGTGACATAAAGAGCAACTTATTGCGGCAATACGCGTTTACATTAACACAAGCCGTTGTTTGATTTCATCACCCGCATCGCGGATCGACACCACCCGGATACCACAAGTAACCAAAAAACCATCAATATGAAAAGTTTCTCTGCAGATGAAGCTTTGGCCCTCTACGGGGATTTGGATCTGTCAAAAGCTAGTACACATTTTTAAGATTTAAAATTTATAGAAAAGAACTCAGTCATGTTTCCGTCATTATTCTAGCATACCGAGTATCTGACGCAAAAAAACGTACTATCTGCCTGCTTCGAGTATTGAAGTAACAGACACAACTTCACTTCACTTCTTGGTTAAGTGGCAATCGGTCGTTTCACACAACCATTACTGCCAATCTCGAGTTTATGGATAAGACACTGTTGTTGAGTTTGCTTTTGTTAACAAATGCCAAAAGTGTGCTATGGTTTTGTTTTGGGTCACCTAAAAATGGACAAAACATGACAATGACATTGACAACACGACAATGTAGCAGCACAAATAAAACATGTAATAAAATACAGTTTATAGTTTAATGTTGTTAGTAGATATATATTTACAGAGGAGCTTTAGAACAGGATAATTTGTTTCACAAAGGAGTGATTTCATATTTATAGGGCGGGGGATGGTGGAAGGTAATAAGTCATATAGAGATATAGGATTTAGAGAACAGTTGAATAAAATATGGTCGGTTGAACCTTCTTCAGTGCCACAGTCACAGTGCTAAAATAAAGCTACAAGATTTGCTGGATCACACTATTGGCCGTGTTTTGATGATAAAAGGTGTTTACAGACCTTCTCAAATACGTCTCAGGCTTAGCAAATGGGGATGTATTGGTTCATCGGGGCAAAGTGAATAGAAACAACGAAAAACTTTGAGGTAATATTATATTTAACTTTATAAATTTTGAGGGAAACATGTCTCCTGAATAAACAGACCCGAATAAAAGATTCTTGTAGGTCCATGCTCTTATAGTGTATTTTAGTCAACTATCACGTCATTTAGTGATATAATGGGGGTAATTCTGAAGTTACCTGCACTAAAACTAAAACTAAAATTAAACATATAATTTTAAATTAGTTTTAGGTAATTCGTATTCTGAAACGCCGGACTCTCTTAATTTAAACTGTATTTGACAATTTCTTAAATTGAATACACAGATTATAAATACACCTAGTGCTGTAGAAAAACGGGATAATTTAGAAACATTAAAAACAGCTATATTTTACTATCAGAAATTATTAATTTAGGATTTGATCGTATTTGTAAATAACAGAAAATAAATTTTATTATTTATCATTCATTTTATCACAAAAGAAAAATTATTCGACATTTATTCTGCTATTGTGATGGCTTCGCGCCTATGCCATGAAATAAAAAAAAATACGTGGTAGTCTGTAGTTGTATAGATAGGTACTTCGTGACTTCCTCTGAATTTTAAAATTGCGTATTTTATTTCATTAGTAATTTTTGTTTTCCTTTCATAATAACCGCTGTTATTTATTGACAAATAATAGTAATTGCTAGGCAAGAAATCTTAGATAGGCATACTTCTATCTGCAGATGGAATATTAATTTCTGTTGTAAGAGTAAATACATACATACATAACCTACCTATCATCTAAATGTCAGTACTATTAGACTACTTGGGAACAAACAAATTACAACTCACGACTTGGCAATTGATGCTATAAAAGCCTTTCCTATTGTATAATAAGTTTCCTGGTGCTGTAGGGTGTGTCAGTGGTGGAGCAACAATACCAATATGTGCACCATTTTTTTTAACGTTGGGAAATGCGTTACGCATACCTCGCGCTTGGGTAGGCGCGAGGTTATGTCGGACTCTCCGCGGCCACTGGGGGCAGAGCGCCAGCCAGAAACCGCGGCCTACCGACTAAAACCCAACGATGCCCCCTTACAAATGCCTTGGCACGAGAACGTCCATCACCGCCTCCTCCCCGTCATCTGACGAAGAGGATACATCGGGGAGGGACGCCCCGTCGCCGGACAAGGCCATGGGAACCCTTTCGGACACTTCCATGACCTCGTCAGCGTCTGCTCGCCTATGGCGAGCCCCTCTCACCTCCCTAAAATGGGAAGGCCGGCGATGCTCCTGGGCATTAGGAGTATCGACGACTGGCGGTGGCCTGTGCAATGCAGGACTCGGGCTTCCCGGGCCCGTGTCCCGCTGGTCACCGTCAGGAGGAAGAAGGCGGGCGAACTGCCGCCTCCTCCGCCCCGTTCTTCTGCGGCGGCAGGGATCTGCCGCTGGGTCATCTTCTCTGGCCCGTTCTGCCATCTCCTTCTGTGTGATTACCTCCACACAAAAGGAGTTTGCTGCATTCCAGGCCTCGACCAATATGTGTACCATCAACAGCTCCAAGTGTGTTTGGCATTCCATATATTTGTAGAAACCTAAATAGAAAAAGGACGGAGAATGTTAATGTATTTCTTAATAATTATTTAAAAATATTTTATTACAATGTAAGTAGGTGCTCGCTCACTCTGCCTTGACAAGGTCCTTTTCTATTGCTGTTTTAGGAAATTAAATTTTTTTGTGGAGTTAATTTGCGCAATATAAAATCAGTGACAACAGTGACAGCTCTGCATGACCGAAGGCTGGCTAAAACCTTTATATGTTCCGGTAAGGAGTCAATCTGTACTTCAGTGCAGTCTATAGCTTCTATCAAGTTGCGAGCGGATTGGCGAGGAAAACGAAATATTTTTCTAAATTTACGTTCGGGCATAGTAAATGGGTCTGATTTGTCCCTCAACTTCCTCAATTTTACTTTTTCTTCTCCTATTCTATAACATAAATAAGTCGATACTTTACAAATATATTTTGAAACTATGAGGCAGGTATTTATCTAATTTTTTATATAAAACAAATATTTTACCTTTCTGAAGACTATTAATGCCATAACAACCAATTCATCATCCATTTGGCAAGTTGCACAAAAAAATTGCCTTCGGTAATGTTAGAAAATCGTTAAAAAGTAACAAGATAAATTTAGACGGCACCTAAAAGTTCACCTCCTAAAATAAGTTTGACATATTTAAAATTATAGGAAAAATTACATTTAGGAAGCATGTCAGAATACGAAAATAACATCTAACACTAAATTGAGTAGTTTAGTAACGTCACTCTTAATTTTAGAGTTAACTTGTGAGTTCTGAATACCAAACGGTGATTGACATTTCTATCTCTAATTTTATTTAGTTATAGTTTTAGGTGGTCGCTTCAGAATCACCCCGAATAACAATATTATATCATTATTTTCTAATATAAGTAATAAGCAAACAATGAAACGGAAAAAGTAATTTTGTATGGAAAAGTAGTTTTATGTGTAATAATAAATTAAATATATAAAGATTCTAGTATCATTTCATAGCTGTTATATTGGAGATCGTGTATGCAAAATTTTGTATTCGTAGGTGTAGTAGAAAAAAAGTTGCAGATTTTTGAAACGCAACTCACGCTTTCATCCCACAGTACGGCGCGCGGCGGCGGCGGATAGTGTCGACTGACGTCACAGCCTGTCCGTAGGCAGCGGCGGATTTAATAAAATCAGTTGATGCAAATTGGTTAATAACTTTACATCGGATGGACCGATTTTGGTGATTTAAAAATATATATTTATTGTGATGCAATAAGGAATGTTACTATGTATGTTGTATTATGAAAAGCCATACCATTACGGGACCTCATTGTGTAACTGAACGTTATTTTGTTTTGGAACATTTTTTTTGGACTGTGTAAATTAACTAAAATAGGATCTTAATTAAGGGATAGGTAACGGAAAGGGCCCTTCTCCCAGCCTATTTAAAGGCTAAAAATTGTAAGAATGTTTTGTAGTAAGAATAATTGGTTATTGTTGTTGTAACTCAGCTTAACCTGCTAAAGCTATATCATTTAAGAATAGTAGAATAAATATTGTAATAGAATAAACTTTGTCATAGAGTAAATATTGTTGTAGAATGAACATTTTCATAGAATAAACATTGTCTTAGAATAAACTTTAACATCCGGGAGAACAATATAGTAGTCTGCTGGTATTTCTTTGTTTAATTTCCAGTATTCCTGATACTGGTGGCGCCCTACAGAAATAAGGAGTGTACTCGGCCTCTGCAATAACTTCACCAACTAGTAACACCCCGAGATCGAACGAATCCTGAGCTCTCTATCTAGCCGGAGGTGTGAAAAGGGACACCCTGCCCTGACCCTTGTAACATTAAATGGCGCCCAACGTGGGGCTTGGTATAGTTGGATTTTGATGAGGTTAGTGTATTTCCTTTGTTTTCTTTTTCACAACTTTTAGTGGTTGTATTCAGTTGTGGTTTTTCAATTGTTGTTTTTGAAATCACTTTTTGTTTTGAAAAAATAGAATTCTTCAGGATGTCTTTAATTAAATTAAACTTTAGACATCTTCTGAGTGACGAATTAAAATATGAACTCAAAACTCATCATCTCATGAGAATGTTGGCACTGTGGTAGAAATGCGCAGTAGAATACAATAGAATAAATATACAATAGAACACAACACACATCATAGAGTGTTATTTCTTACATTTACGTTATGAAAACTTATTTTAATAGATTAGACTCACTAATCCCGGAGCAAGAACAGGTAGAAATAATAAGAGATAATTTAGCTCCGTATTATAAATCCAAAATATTTTGTGACACATTCTTGTGTGTTGATGATCTGCGTAGACGGTGCAAACAATTCGAAGAAATGAAAACCGAGTGTTCTACGCACGTTAACCCTTCAGCTTCTGCACAGAATTCATTGCACATGGACTTGTGTTATAATTCACGTAATTTCACAAATTCTAATAATAAGAAAGTTATGGATATGATGCTTCCATCTAGAACTCTTGCCGAGGAAATCAAACCAAATACTCTGATGCCAAGACTTTCTAATGACAACATAGAATTAAGTGTTACAAGGCCTGACGTAATCTTTTAATTCTTCCCGCAATAATAAATTATCTTTTTCGCTGGAGACAAAGGCATACAAATTTATACTGCCAATAAATATGACAATTAAAGGGTGTGAAGTGGCGACTGCCACACCACCCCCCTACGGAGAAAAATGAGTGAGAAAGATTGAAATTATGATATTTCCGTATGTGTTATCTTAAATCTTAAGTAATTATAATAATATAAAAATATTTTTTTTTTAAATTAAATAATATGAAATGTAAAAGTTATCATAGGTCAAGCATATCTCGAAATTTAACTTTTCGACCAGCTCTTGTGGTTACAATTGTAGGTGTTGAGATTGTCTTATGTTGGTAATCTGTATTTGTATCAGTGGAATTTGTAACCGTCGGAGAAGGTTTTTCGTTTTGACTATCTGCTTCAATGTATGCGGGCTTAAGTCTGTCCACGCTTACTGTTACTTCTCTTCCATTCAGATCAATTAAAAAGGTTTTATCGTTCCTTTTAAGGACTGGGAAAGGACCAGTATATGGTGGTTGTAAAGGACGCCTTACAGTATCATCACGTAAAAATACATGTGACGATGTTGACAATTCCTTATATACAAATGAAGATGGTTTAACGTGATGTGATGCTGGCACAGGCCTCAGGATATTCATGTATCTTTTAAGTTCGGTGACAAAATCGTTAATACCAGAAACATCAATGGTATTCTTTGGAGGAACAATTAGTTCTCCCGGTAATCGAAGCGGTTCACCATACACCAATTCTGCTGCAGAGCATTTAATGTCCTCTTTGAGGGCTGTTCTCATGCCTAATAAAACAATAGGTAAGGATTTTGACCACCACTCATTGTGACACATGAGCGATGCTTTTAGCTGACGGTGCATTCTGTCAATCATTCCATTAGAACATGGATGGTAAGCAGTTGTATGAATTCGCTTACTACCACATAAAATCATTAGTCGTTTGAACAGAGACGACTCAAATTGTCGGCCCTGATCCGTTGTGATAGAATAAGGTACTCCGAAACGAGATATCCAATTAGTGGAAAAACATTGAGCAACATCTTCAGCTGTGATTGATACCAATGGCCACGCTTCCGGCCAGCGAGAAAATCTATCAATAGCTGTGAGGCAATATGTAAATCCATTTGAATAAAGTAGTTGTTGTTGGTAGACATCAAATCACACTGTCAGATATTCGTAGTGATATAGTAGATATAGGATTACTAATCGGCGCAGATTTTATAGGTTACTTTTTAACAGGTACCGTGATTCAGTTAGAGAAGGGACTGTTTGCTGTCAAGACCAAGATCGGATGGACGCTGCAAGGGAAACAGGTGAGTACAAATGTAAATATATTTTCTAACCGCACAACTATGTTACAGTGTACATGTGATGATAATTTGGCAGGTTACTGGTCCTTAGAGACACTTGGCATTAAAGATCCTGTAGAAGTAAAAAGCAAAGCTGAAGTAGAAGCTGACACATGGCTGAACTTCATAGAAAATGTGAAGAAGAATAAAGACAACAGGTACGAGGTACAATTACCTTTTAAAAACAGTTATGAAAGTTTGTTACCTAATTTCGTCAGAGCTAAACAAAGGTTAGAAACGATGACCAAAAAATTGGTGTCTGCGGGGATGTTTAACGATTACGACGCTATTTTCAAATATTGGTTGGATGTTGGTATAATAGAAGTGACTGAAACCGATAAGAATTCTGGTCATTTCTTGCCTCACAGACCAGTCATAAAAGCGCAAAGCTTAACGACTAGCATCAGACCAGTTTTTGACGCCTCGGCGAAAGACAAGAATGGCATTTGTTTGAACGCCTGTCTCGAAAAAGGTATAAACTTTATTGAGCTTATTCCAGATCTAATTAATGACTTTCGTAAAGGGGTGATAGGCATTTCCTCAGACATAGAGAAAGCATTTTTACAGATAAGTCTGGACCAACAAAATAGAGATTACCTAAAATTTTTATGGTATAAAGATAATACTTTACGTAACATAATAACATATAGACATTGTAGAGTTGTATTTGGGTTAACTTCAAGCCCTTATTTGTTAACAGCTACAATACGCTACCATTTGAACAAATTTGTGGATAGCCCACTTGATGCGACCGCTAAAAAATTAGGCAAATCATTTTATGTAGATAACTCGATTGTAAGTGTAGATACTAGCGAAGAAGCAGAAAAGTTTATTACGGAGGCTAAGGACATAATGATGTCAGCGAAGTTCAACCTCAGAATGTGGGTGACTTCGCACGGTGTTAATGAAACCGGTAAAGAAATAATTTCGGTACTAGGTTTTAACTGGAACACAGTTACCGACGAATTAAGCTGTAATTGTAGTAGCCTTCCTATATATGACAATTTACAAAATATAACTAAAAGAGGCCTTTTATTGCTATCTCAAATTGTGTTTGACCCTATCGGGCACACGTCTCCCGTAATGTTAATTCCTAAACTACTATTACAAGAAACGTGGCGACGTCAGTTAGCATGGGATGATAAACTGCCTATTGATTTATTGAACAAATTCCTTGATTGGTATAAATACATTTCTTACCTTAAAGAATGCAGAGTTCCACGGAGACTTGTAACATTTACTTTGAAGGAAATGAAACTGAGCCTACATTTATTTGTTGATACCAGCAAAGACGGCTACGGTGCATGTGTAATATTACGAGCTGAAAAAGAAGATAGGGTAACAACACAAATGATTGCCGGAAAAGCAAGAGTTACACCACCAGAAAAGATGACAATGCCTAGGTGTGAACTGATGGCCGCTTTGTTAGGGTCACGACTGCTTTCTCATCATAGGCAAAGCTTAGGTCTTGCAGAGTGCCCTGAATACTGTTGGACAGATTCTGGAGTCACGCTGTCCTGGATCAAGCGAGAACTTCCTTTGAAAACGTTTGTAGGAAATAGAATAAAGGAAATTAGGGAAAATACTAATGTCAATAATTGGTATCACATTCCAGGTGAGGCCAACTGGGCAGATTTAGCATCTAGAGGTTGCAGTGCAAAAATACTTTTTGAGACTCGCTGGTGGGAAGCTGGTGGGACCGGCATGGCTTCGACTTCCGAGATCACAGTGGCCGCGCTCTGAATTAGTCGTCGATGAAGCTCAGATAAACCTGGAAACCAAAAAGTCATCTTGTTATGTAAATACATGCAATCATAATAATGATTTATTGCTAAGACTACAAAACTATTATTCTAAATATTCTAAAATTATTAGAATGACAGCATGGGTAGAAAGATTTATTCATAATACGAAATATGCTAATGAAAAAAAAATGGGCGAAATAACGTATGAAGAGTTTGAGAAGACAGAAAAGGTAATAATTAAGCTTGTACAGTTAGAGTTTAAGGATTTTATGTATAAGGTACAAAGTCTAACCAAATATACTGATGAGGATGGCCTGATTAGAGTAAAAACAAAACTTTTACTTACCGATTTCCCCGAAGGTCTCCAGATGCCGTACTTACTTACGGGTAAGAGTCCTATTGTAAAAATGCTTGTACGGCAGAGACACGAACAATTGCAACATACTGGACCTAACCAATTGATTGCGGATATTCGAACAAGATTCTGGATTATACGGATACGCAGATTAGTGAAGTTGGTCATTACCTCTTGCATTACCTGTAAAAGATACAAGTCAAAACCGATCACTACTCCAGCTGCACCCCTACCCACTGAAAGAGTAATATCCTATGTCCCTTTCCAGACTACTGAAGTCGATCTCGCTGGACCGCTATATTTAAGAGACGGAAATAAATGTTGGATTGTCTTGTATACTTGTGCTGTATATCGTGGCGTACATTTGGAGATAACGAGATCATTATCTACTATAGATTTTATTATGACCTTACGAAGATTTATAGCTCGAAGGGGTCGAATCAGTATGTTGAACTCAGACCAAGGTACAAATTTCCATGGCACTAAAAATTTACTTTCCACACTTAATTGGGATGACATCCAAAAGCATTCAACAATTCAACGGATAACATGGAAAATGAACGCGCCAACAGCCGCCTGGTGGGGTGGTTACTGGGAACGCCTTATAAGAATCATGAAAGACCTACTGCGTCGGGTGTTGGGAAAAGCCGCCGTGACCTATGATGAGTTGCTAACTATTCTGTGTGACTGCGAGGCTGTAATGAATGCGCGACCGTTGACATTCATTAACGAGAAAAGTGCTGAATACCTTGAACCGTTAACACCGGCACATTTCATACAGCCTATAATAAACACTGATGTTACGGATTTCGATAAAATAGATTCGGGAAACCTAAACAAACGTCTTCGTTATCTACAAGATATTAGAGAGCAGTTTCGGTCAAGGTTCAAAGTAGATTATCTTGCTTTTCTCGTTCAAAAGGGAAATGAAGGAAAGGACAACGTTGAAATAGGCGATATTGTTTTATATGAAACTGATGATAAAAGAGTGAAGTGGCCTTTAGCTATTGTTGAAGAACTGTTTACAGGGAGAGATGGCATAAAGAGGACTGCACGAGTTAAAACTTGTACAGGAGTGAAAGTTCGGCCTGTTCAACGACTTTACAAACTAGAGGTATCAGCGAATGCCCGCCGCTAGCTGTTTCATCGCCCGCGTGCAATACCGATTATGCCGCCCTACGACTACTTACTCTGAGTTTTGTCAAAATGGATAATTAATGTTTTCTCATTATGGTGGGAAAAAAGAAAAACAACGAAGATAAAATATTTATTTTAATTAGGTACTTATTATTTTTGTTTACTGAAGTATAAAACTATATACTTAAATATTTATCTACAAAAAATTAACTATTCTTGCCTTTATATTTGCGAAATCTTCTATCAACTTTCTTGTATCCAAATTGCTTATTTTATGTTCAATTGAAACTATAGCTAAAGAACTTTAGTCTTTGCTGGAGCATTGTTGATCTTAAATAGTTTTTGATTATTTTTAATTTTGAAAAGGATCTTTCACCAGATGCAACTAAAGCCGGCAGTGTAAGTAATAAGTATTCTTAGTGCTATTGCTGTGTTCGGAAATGTTGAAATTAAGTCATTGGTACTATAACTTTGTCGCCCGGAAGATGTTGCGGATTTGTTTGAATACTTTTTTGCTTGCTGTGTTAATTGAAATCGGTACCTATTGTCAATATTTGTATTAAGAATGCCACATAAAAATAAATGACGAGTCTGACGTCTATCGCAAATGTATGCAGTTTTACTTCCCCACAAAATCCCTAAATAATTATAAATATCCCTTAAAGCCTTGCTTTTACAGTAGTGGTCCTATTAAATCGATGTGGACTAAATGAAATCTACAAGACGGGTTTTTAAAATTTCCTATTGGTGAAGAAACATGTCTTGTTACTTTACTGCGCTGACACTTTAAGCAAGATTGTGCCCATTTTCTGCAGTCTTTATTAACATGCGGCCACACATATCTATCAGTGACTAGGCGAACTGAGCCTTTGATACCAGGATGGCTAAGATTATGTAATCTATCAAATGTCTGTCGCCGAAATGGCAATGGAAGGAATGGGCGAGGTCGACCTGTTGATGTATCACACCAAATAATAATATCCGTACCAGGTACGGTTATCTTCTCAAGTTTTAATGATGTAGATAATTGTTTGGTTAGGAAAGGATCAGGCCCGCCGCTAGCTGTTTCATCGCCCGCGTGCAATACCGATTATGCCGCCCTACGACTACTTACTCTGAGTTTTGTCAAAATGGATAATTAATGTTTTCTCATTATGGTGGGAAAAAAGAAAAACAACGAAGATAAAATATTTATTTTAATTAGGTACTTATTATTTTTGTTTACTGAAGTATAAAACTATATACTTAAATATTTATCTACAAAAAATTAACTATTCTTGCCTTTATATTTGCGAAATCTTCTATCAACTTTCTTGTATCCAAATTGCTTATTTTATGTTCAATTGAAACTATAGCTAAAGAACTTTAGTCTTTGCTGGAGCATTGTTGATCTTAAATAGTTTTTGATTATTTTTAATTTTGAAAAGGATCTTTCACCAGATGCAACTAAAGCCGGCAGTGTAAGTAATAAGTATTCTTAGTGCTATTGCTGTGTTCGGAAATGTTGAAATTAAGTCATTGGTAAAAAGATATGTAATAGGATTTGTGGATCATTTGACTGGTTTTCTACAAAATGCGACTGTAATGCAATGATTTCATTAAATAAATCAATACCGTCAATGTCTGATTCACTACTTGAATCATTTTTAAGTTTCAGATTTAAATCTTTGCAATGTTTCATTAACTCATCATTGGAGTAATTAAATAAGTTATTGCTAAGAAAGCCAAATACGTCGGTAAATGTTTTTAACTCGTAGAATCTTTAATGTGCCATCGTTACTCTATAATCAGCATAGAACTGTTCGAATGCGTACCTACATACAACACTCGTATACTCTGGATTTTTAATTCGACGGAATTATTACATTTCAGAAGTGTTGCCAACATTGAAAACCTTTTCCTAAAAAGGGAGAGCATTTTAGCAAAATAAAAAATAAACCTTTATGGAACCTTTATGGTCTTAGTTTTCAATTAGAAAACTAAGACTTAAATTATTACAGATAATTTTAAAATGGCAATTACATTGTTTAATATCATATAATTGAAGTTACAAAAATTGTCAAGGAAATTATTTTTCTATTACTGGGATCCCTGTTCAATAATCCGTAGGTTGCCAACCTTTTTTAGAAAAACCTCTTCGTTTGTAAAATTTTTGCTACTTCTAAGAGCCAATATAACAAGATGTCAAATCTTAAGTTAAAAAAACTATTTACGCCGCGTCATGCACCGTGGTTTATATATAACGCGGTATAAACAATTAATATCAGAAGAAAAGAAGAGAATAAAATGTGCCCTCTTAATGATCTGATGATAGTGTGTGTGATTCTTTTATAATCCGAGTTGATGATAGTGACGACAATCATAATATTAGTGATGAATATTAATAAATATTTTTATTTGAGAAATATGTTGTTTTACTCTGTTTTTCCATTTGGCACTTAAAAAATTACATTCTAGCTAGTGTGCATTGAGTCCACAAAACAAATATTATTTACAATATCATAACTTGATCTAAGTAATTTTGTTTCATATTTTTTGTAATTAAATATTTAAAAAATCCTAAGCAGTAAAGGTTATTGATATCTGATTTGTCTATGGTTGACATCAGAATTCCGTCGAATTAAAGATCAGACTATAGGTACCTAACCTACCAACCGAGAATGAAGCTCAGAGGGGATTCCCCTAACTGCCAGTCCTGCTTTTCATAGAATACTTGAGGCGCCATCAAGCGGGGGCGGGTTCAACCTGCCGACAGACGATATTTGGTATGGCATCTTAGTTTTAACTGATGCCAATAGATGGCGGTGTTAACAATATTCGGTCCTACGCATTCGGTCGGATTTTTTCCATGTGATGACATTTCTTAACGTTAGGTGGGGTGGGTATTATGACAATGACTTGAATTACGTGATGATTCGCTCGATTTGCTGCCCCCTGAACGTGCCGCCCGTGTGCGGTGCACGCTTTGCACGCCCGCTTACGGCGGGCCTGGAAAGGATCGTTCTCTTGAGCTTTTGCAAGTGCACTGTAATCATCTTCGAGAGTAATGGTTTCCACTCTTGACATAGCATCGGCAACTACATTGTCTTCTCCTTTGATATACCTAATATCTGTAGTAAATTGGCTGATAAAGGTTAACTGATTTAATTGTGATGGCGAAAGTTTTTCTCGTTTTTGTGTAAAAGCATAAATAAGAGGCTTGTGGTCAGTAAAAATAACAACCTGTTGAACTTCTAATATATGTCTAAAATGTTGAACACTTTCGTAAACTGCCAGAAGTTCGCGATAATATGCAGGCCAATTCGACTACTGAGCAGATAATTTCTTACTAAAATATGCAAGTGGTGTATAATCATTGTTTCCTTTTTTTTGCTGAAGACAGGCTCCAATATGAGAATTGGAGGCATGAGGTATGAATTTACGATAGTAATTAATCATTCCAATAAAACGACGGATGCCTTGCACTGTCTTCGGAGGTGGATAATCCATTAAAGCTCGAATGCGATCTTAGGGAGGAAAAGTACCTGCTGCACAAATACGGTAACCTAAAAAGGTAACTTCCTTCACTCCTATTTTACACTTAGAAGTATTTATAACTACACCATAGTCATGCAGTCTTTGAAATAACAACTTGAGATGATGCATGTGTTCAGCAGGATTTTTAGAAAATATAAGTATCTCATTGATATAAGCGTAGCAAAAGTCTAAACCTCTCAAAACTTCATTAATGAAACGCTGAAATGTCTGACCTGCATTGCGAAGCCCGAAAGTCATATATGGGAATTCGTATAAACCGAATGGTGTGATTATTGCAGTTTTACAGATATCTCTTTCGTTGATTGGAATTTGTTGATAAGCCTTGACAAGATCCAATGTACTAAATACTGTACAGCCCGCTAAATCGAGTGTAAAATCTCCTATATGTCGAACCGGGTATCGATCAGGGATAGTTCGCGCATTTAGACTTCGGTAATCTCCGCATGGTCGCCATGTCGCATCTTTCTTGGGAGCTAAATGTAACGGAGATGACCAGGCACTACTCGATGGTCTAGCAGTACCTTGCTGAATCATATCGTTAAATTCTTTTTTTGCTGCCATAAGTTTTAGATGTGCTAATCGTCGTGGCCTTGCGGTTACTGGAGGACCTTCCGTTGTGTTGATGTAATGAACTGTTGAATGCTTATTTTCAGCAGGTGCTCCAGGAGGCCTAGTGATACTAGGAAACTGCTTTAGAATTGCAGTATATGGAGTTTCGGGTTAAGATATTATTACCTTTACGCACTGTTGATCAGAACCAGAGAAGTGAGCAGTAACTGATAGGCCTGTTTTTCCATCAAGCAATTTTCCCCGGCTACAGTCGGGTAGTAGATTGTAGTGAGCTAAAAAGTCCGAACCCAATATGGGATTGGCTACATCAGCAACTACGAAGTTCCATTTGAAATCACGACGTAATCCTAAATTTATTTTTAGCTGTACAAGTCCATGTTTTAATCTTAGAACCGTTGACGGCTACAAGCTCATAAGTTACTGACGCCCTTTGACCTTTAACGTGACCAGGTGGTAAACAACTAATATCCGACCCAGTATCTATAAGAAAACGTCGAGTAGTGTTTCTATCGTTTACAAAAAGTCGGCGGCTTGTGGAAGAGCAATCAGTAGCCGCCAATACTAACTGCTGCTGGCTTTTCCTCCGGAAATACTCTGTGGCCACGTGCAAGGTTTGACATAATTTTGTGCTCTTTCAGCAAAGTTGTCATGATACCAACAGAATTGCTTGTTACGTTTGCGCGAGCGACTTCGTTGGCGAGAACGAGCTTGTGACATGTAACTATAGTTGTCTGCTATTAATCTAGCAACTTGCTCGGTTAGTGCATCTATTTTATCAGAAAGAATTTTAATATCATGATGTTTATTACTTGGACCTGCATTACCTATAGCTTGAACATTAAATTCAGAGTGAGGTCGAATTTGATAAAGTTCATCGGCTAATACTCCTAATTCATCGAATGTGGCAGACCTTTGGGACATCAAAATTCCCTGCATCATAAATGGAAGGCGATCCATCCAAAAGGTTTTTAAAATTTTCTCAGGAAATAATGGCCCAGCTAGTGATTTAAGATGTCTCAAAAATGATGACGGTCTTCTATCACCCATCTCTTCCTTCTCCAGTAAGCGACGTGCTTTGTCCTCCTCTGATTGTGAGTATCTGTCAAGCAAAGCCTTTTTCAATTTAGTGTATGGTTCTTCGTTTGGACGCTGTAGGATCAACCCCTCAACTTCTTCAGCAATATTAGGCTCTAGCTGTTGAAGCACATAGTAAAACTTTGTTTCTTCCACGGTTATTTGATTAAGAGCAAATTTGGCTTCCAACATTGCGAACCATAGAGCTGGTCGATCTGGCCAAAAAGGGGGGACCCGGGTTGCAACCCTATCAACCGAACTGCTTGGCCCTTCTTTTAAATTATTATTTTCTTTCTCAGTCATTTTAAAGTATTGATACAAAAATGAAAGTTTGAATTGTTAATTACTTACAAGAAAAACTTATATACTAAAACAATGGACAAGTAAAGCAATAGAGATCAAATATATCATACAATCTAGACATTAATTATATACAGTTAAAATTATCGATTTATTATTTTAGCCGAAAATAATAGGATTAAAAGGAACTTAAAGTAACGTTATATGAACAGTGAAACTAAAAAGAACCGTTCATGAACAGTAAAAGTAAAAATTTTACTGCTGTTATAAATACAAACTTAACAGGAATATGCAAACTAGCAATAGTAGTATAGCAAATTAGTAACTAGTAGGGCACATGAGATATAAAGCTTTTATATTAAAGAAAAACTATGGTATTTACCGAAATTTTTACAATCCAAATGTTTGAAACAAACATAAATTAGCTTAACTAACACAGTGGTACTGATGAAAATAATATTTTTAAACGCGAACGTTGTAAATAGTTCTTTACGAAGCAGCCGTACCTGCACTGCGGTTAAAGTGTACAACACGCACTTTAATTTTCACGCCATTCAATTTTCAGTAGTTCAGAACGTACCTTTTGCCGATAAGAATCGATCGCTGTGAACGCACCATTAATTTTTGATTAGGTAGCTCGGAACGTGCCCTTCGTTGTTGAAATTCTAGCGCTCGGAACGCAGCTTTTTGTTTGTAATTTCAAATTCGCGGATCATAAAAATTTTAAACTTGTTTGATCCCAAGCGACAAACGATGAATGCATACAACATATGTATACAATAGCTCTTGCGGTATTTTTAACATATATGTTACCAATATTGGTTCAATGTTCACTCGGCAAATATGTATTGAAAAATAATTTGAACTCACTTTGCAATCCAAGAAAATATTTTTTCTCTTTTTGTGTTCAAATCTAACAAGGGGTCACCAATATGGATATGATGCTTCCATCTAGAACTCTTGCCGAGGAAATCAAACCAAATACTTTGATGCCAAGACTTTCTAATGACAACATAGAATTAAGTGTTACAAGGCCTGACGTATTCTTTTAATTCTTCCCGCAATAATAAATTATCTTTTTCACTGGAGACAAAGGCATACAAATTTATACTGCCAATAAATATGATAATTAAAGGGTGTGAAGTGGCGACTGCCACAAAGTCATAGAGTCTATTCAAAAACCTAACACTTCTCGATTAATGTGTACTAAATGCCAACCCTCATGGACATGTTGACACAGAATGTTTTTGTGAAGTTAAACTATTTAATTCTACACACTGAAAATTTTCTGAACCGATATTAAATTTTTTCCAAAAGTCTATACCAAAGATTAAAGGAGTCTTGACTTCCTCTACTACTAAAAACGTAATAACATGAGTAAGGTCTCCGTACTCCACAACGAGGTGAGTAGTACCAGCGGCCATGCTCTCCGATCCGTTTGCCGTAAATATGGAGATCTTTTCTAATGGCTGTACCAAAGCAGCACCATTTTGGGAGAGGTAACGAAATTAACCTTAAGAAACGGTCTAGCGTCGTTTGATAAAGGGTTAAAATAAACATTTTTAATTTCTGTGCGATTTTGGTCCAAGTCATTGTTATGGTTGTGGGAGACTGGGGCTACCCTGCACCGGTTTCCGAGGCTCGCTGTCCGTTTAAATGCTTCTGTGGACCGCACTCAGGGCAACATGGTCTAATCACTCCCTTCCTTCCACATCCGTAACAATGCAACTTTCTGTCAAAGCGTCCAGTTCAGTCCGCCATTACAAAGCACCGTGTTTGTTGTTGTGCTAAAATGGTGAGCATTATTTGTGAGTGCATTTTACAGTTATACGTTTTTTATTGATTTTTTTAATGAATTCTATAAAGAAAAACATAAAAAGTGTGGAATCTTGGATGCAGCGTCCCTAGTTTTTTTCCGCCATCTTAGAGCACCAACCCAAATGTTGGCACGCTTTTTCGTTGGTATTTCATGTCTATTGGTATCTATAGTCTAAGGAGTGCTTACGTCCGTGACTCTGTGAGCAGAGGCGCGTTCAGCGCCTCTGGGTGTAGTTGTCCGGTTGTTTTTTAACTCGCTCAAAGGCGTTGAACGGATTGCAGCAACCAAATCTTTTATCTCCCTCTTTCACATGATTTTTTATTTCTCTCTCTTTCTAGTAGATGACATTATAGAATATGGCCGCCAATATCATCCAATCACGTAAGAGTATTTCAGTCATAAACGTCAGAGCGTTTTACAACCATCAAATTCGATGGTTGTTCGGTTGTAACTCGCGCCGACACTCAAAGGTCTTAAACGGGCGGTTGTTTCACCCGGTTGTCACGCTCGAAGGCATTGAACGGGGTTAGAGCGAAAAGTTGTACTTCGCGCGAAGGCTCTGAACGCGCCTCTCTGTGCTAACGTTTTGAACGGGTTGTTTGCATGCATGCAAACCATAGATATAGAATGAAATAGATGGGCTATAAAAGCCGCCAAACATGAGGAAAAGAGATAAACATATACACATTGCCAAAGGAAAGAAGAAGATGGCATCATTGTTTTTCTGTCCTTGTTACCGTATATAGGTGAAACTGGTAGTGGGGATTGTTTATTACCAGCGTCTGGTGCTAAACAAATACGTGGAAGAAATTTGTTGTGTGAATTATAGCATACTGTGTAATTATTTAACACTTTAATTAGTGTAATTGTGAACTATTTGAACATTTAAATCATGGTGCACTGCTCCGTTTTAGGTTGTAATAGTGATAGTGCTAGAAAACAGGAAAATATAACCATTTACAGGTAAGACCTAAATTGTGTCAATAATGAGCTCCAAAACTATTTTTTAAATTATAAATACAAGTTATATTGCAATATTTTATCATTCTACTATGGTTCTCAATCATATTATGGGATTAAACATGAAATTTCAAACTAAGTAGTAAGGTTACTGTTAACCTAACAAGCTAGGAATGTCGCCATACAATATGGCCACGTATACAGCCAACGCGTATAACATTTTGCCGGGTTATAATGATACCAGTTACGCTACGACTATTTTTCCTTGATTCGTAGGTAATTTGTTACGTGAAAGGGAACTCACATATTAGTTTTTGTGTTACATTAATATTGACATATTTAAGTATAAAATTTTGAGCATTTTAGATAACAAAGTTAATTCTTTTGAAGTGAGACTTTCCATTTGCTTGTTTGTCTGTATTTAACAGATTTCCTTCGGAGATAACTACTCGAAAACAGTTGGGTTAAAGCTACTGGTCGATTGAATTGGCAGCCAACCAAGCATACCCGAATGTGTTCTAAACATTTTGAACAACAGTGGATTCAGAAAAACAAAAAAGGCACTTTTCTTAGGAGTGGTGCTATTCCTAAACTTTTTTTACAGATCAGTAACTTATACATATTATATCTACAAGGTACATACCCTATCAAGCCAAAACCTAAATTTATTTTTCACAAACCCAACTATTTTTATGGGGGATTTCGAAATTTATTTTACAGTTTTGGATTAACATGGGTAGGGTAGGTACCAAATCCTTTTCTACTATTTTGATATGGCCAAACATATTATTAATGGTTTGATTTTGGTCATTTTCTATTAATATAACAAGTCTGACCATTAGTACAGATACAGTTTAAAAATTTATTAATTAATATTTTTAATGTTGTAAAATTAGAACCTGCTTTTATTTTTAACCTGTATACATATTGGTTCAGGACGCATCGGTGTTGGATTTCGGTTCAAATGCGGCTTCAAATGCTGGGTTTGAAACAATCAGCGAGGTCATCAAATAAAAAACTACGGCCAGTGCGTCAATCGCTTAGACGATTGGGAAAAAAAGTAGTCACACTTGAAAATGTGTAAAGTGATTTGAAGTGTAAGTTAATGATGCAAAATTAGTAGTTGGACATTTTAGATACTGTAGGAGGAACCAATAGAGATTTTCTGAAAATATTTTTAGGAGTTGACAAAAGAAAGTATTCTGAAACTTTAAGGAAATTCGCGCTGTGCTTACACTTTTTAAGTTCAAAGGCATATGAGTTTGTACGTAAGCAATTTAATACGTGTTTACCACACCCAAAAACAGCTGGTGAGTGGCGAGGAGTAGACAGCCTCTAGAAAATGTTTGTGATTTATTAGCAATTTTGTGCCATAGCTAGTAATCTGGCTTAATCCAAATGAAATAAGTCATATCTCTACTTTGTCTGAATATTTAACAAGAACACATAGGATGTAGATATAGCTCTATGCACCGAACAAGTGTTTCTAATTAATTATATAGGTACCTACTTGACAGAACATAATCTTCCTCAGAGATCTACAAATTGGTCTTAACCTGCGCTATTTCCAAGTTGCCGCCAGCGGGGGCGTGGTTGGGGGTGGCAACACGGGCAACTAAGAATAACCAGCTATCTACATCGGCATCTTGCGTTCTTTGCCAGATCTTTTTTCCACATTGTGAGTAAGCTTACCAACTTTGGGCTTTTAGCACCATATTGAGTGCGGTATCAGTAGTTCAATTCTTGAACTTACCCAGCCCAAGTGAATTTTTACCTGTATTGTAATGAATTTTATCTCTGTAAGCCGAAGTCCTTTATTCGATGACAATAACGGTGCTATTGAAATATAATTTTAGAAAATGTTTATTTAAAATTTAATATTATACATTTTCTAAATCTTCACAAATATTTAGTAAATGTATAAATATTGGATTTTAAATAAACTGCAGAGATAAAGAAAAAACAATGATTATTGCCCGCTGTATGCTTAATCGAGCGACGATCTTCGCAAGGTACCTAGCTGGCAAAAGCTGGAAGCGAGTGGTCGCGGATCGTGCTCAGTGGCGAGCACTTGGAGAGGCCTATCTCCAGCAGTGGACGCGTGTGGATGATGATGATGATTCCTAATATTTTTTCTTATATTTGTAAAGATGTTTACATAATAGCTTAAATAAATAATAGTAAAATGTTTTAAAACGAAATATACTCGAGTAAATCCGAAAAGTGTAGTTTTATTTAAAAGTGTAAATAACTTTAGACTGCGGCGAAGGTTGAATGAAGAATTCAATAAAAAAAATCGCAACTTCCTCCCACTTTTATTTTTTGAGACATATTATTGAGCGAGGGGCGCTCATTAAAATGTCTCAAAAAAATACGTAGATCAATCAACCCTACTTTATGTTTATAGTGGTAAAAGCCACTATAAACATAAAGTAGGGTAAAACTTGAAGCAACACTGGTATACCCATCTACTTTAGGCAGGTATGACGTCATCTATGTCTGTCCCTTACGGGTATACGGTCACGTCCTATCTATTCATTCTTTATCTAAGATGCAAACGTTTGCACTGAAATCTGATTATGAACCGCACCCTAAGTGGTGGATAGATACATAGATAAGTAGTCTGTGTTAGGTACACAAAAAAGAGTCTTTTTTTGAATTTTTTTTTTTGTTTATTCAAAAAGCCAGAAGATCATTGTATTCATCTCTATTTAGTTTGTGATTGTATTTGTGATTTATGTGATATATTTACTTAATTAATTTAATGAAAACATAACATGAGTAAATTAAAAGTGTCAGCGGAATGGAAGAGGCGAGTAAAATCGGAGTATATGAGACTCCGACAAGTCAAGGTTCGTTGTTACCGGTTAACCAATTCGAGCAAGTTTGATTTCATGAAGTTAAAATGCGTTATATCTGTTGGCAGCGTTTTAAGCGTGCAGACGAAGTCAAAGTGGCATGGGCAAAAAATTTGAGGTTAATGTCTGAGGCGGTTGAGTGCCGCGAATCTGAAAATGGAACCCGCGGCAAACGGCCTTATTGGCCTTCGCCAGGTCCAAGTCCTGACCACGAGGCCCTCATGAAGCGAGCTGAAGTGTCATACACTGATTGTATGTATAACATTCTGTGAAGTGTTATGTTATAAAATGTTATATCTAATAAAAATAACAAATTTTATGTATACATATAGCATCCGGTGTGGTAACTACTCAGCAAGTACCCATACGAATTTTTAATTCTGTAAATCCAATACCTACAATGTATACATGGGCACCGACTCAGAAGAACTTCATGGTGGAAGATGAGACTGTGCTTCACAACATCCCTTACATGGGCGACGAGGTGCTGGACCAGGACGGTACATTCATCGAGGAGCTCATAAAGAACTACGACGGGAAAGTGCATGGTACATCGGCTTACTTCATACCTATAGAATGCTTGTGGACAGGGCAGGCTATTAATTTCCATATAAAATATTTTGAGTTCAAATTTTATAATTAAAATTTTGTGACTGAATGGGGAAATTGGTAAATATTACAGTCACCTTTTTATTTCTGCAACTTACATTTATAATGAAACAAAGCCATTCTAAACTCCTAAGATATATTAAGCAGCACCTTTTTGCTTGTTTCCTAATATGCGGTGCTGTTATGTTTTGTGTGTTCATTAATAATTAATAAATACCTAAATGGTTATTATGTTAAATTTTATGTAATTGTTTGAATTCAGAGATTATTTTATTAATAATAGGAGAAAATGGAGTACCAAACTGCGTTTCAGTTTTTACATGTGGGCTTTTAATTATTTCAATATCTCTGTCCACAAGCTCACATACAATAACACAATGGTGTGTGGTGCACACATCTTTGCTTAAATTTTCTGAGGTCAATATCTTCAAAGTATATTTAAATGTGTATTATGTTGTGATGTAGTAGTACAATTGAACTTCATAATTTAATCAATCTAGGGGACAGAATGTTATTTAGAATCTTGAAAACTTGGCTTGCAGTCAATGTACTATTATTTTGTTAATTAGTAAAAATAATTTATTTTAAAATTATTACAATTCGCTATTTGCTAGAGTTCTTTTATATTCGGGTAAAAAACCAAGATATAACCATGTCCACTTTAATCAGAATTTTAATCTTCTCTGACTAAGCAAACAAGCGAATTTCAGAATTGGGTCTTTTTAACATGTAATGGCAATCTAACAGAATATTTAAAAAACATGATGCAATATACTAAATTCTAAATTTAAAAGTAATATTCGGATATTTCTCATAAAATGATTACCAATGTTCTAGTGAAATACAAGAATCTACTCAGAATGTTACCTTTTATTTTGCTTTAGATGTTTGACAAATGATTTCCTATTAATACTATCTTTTATTTGCACAAGTACTACACATTTAAAACTATACTTTTGCATTTACTCTTGTATATTTGGTTTTAACCATTTTAATTATTTAGATGTAAGAAAAATATGCGGTTTGTGAACACACCCTTTTTTTTAGGGGGGAAATGCGTAACGGCGCTGTACCCGCCGATGGCTTTCAAGATGGCAGGGGTGTGTGGGGCTGGTCTGGCAAAGTGCCAGGCTGAACCACTTAAACCCCCCGGTGTTCTCTCTGCCCTTATGGGAGCGTGTTGTACTCATAAGGTCCACACTGCGACTACCACTACCAGTGCACCCGGGCAAGCCCCACCAAGATTGTTGGGCTATCGCTAAGGGGGGAATGCCCGAGAACACTAAGGCTATCCCCAGTTGTGAACACACCCTAGATGAACCCAGTCATTTTTTAAGATTTGATATACCATAGATAGATCCTCACCAAAACTGCAATTCATTCTAGTGATGAAAATAAAATACAATCCAAAGTCCACTCACAGACTATCAAATTAGTTTTGATTTGATAGTCTGATACCATGAGCTCCATTAGCGTGAAATGGACGACAAATATATAGTAGGAAAATCTATACTTACTACTAATATTATAAAGAGGAAAGATTTGTATTTTTGTATGTTTGTATTGAATAGGCTCCGAAACTACTGGACTGATTTGAAAATTCTTTCACTAATAGGAATACTACAATATCACTGAGCAACATAGGCTATAGAATATTTTCCTATGGGAAAATATGGAATTCCCACAGGAAAAGCGAAGATAAAGAGGGCGAAGCTGCGAGCGGAAAGCTAGTAATAAATATAATGGTACTCTATAACACCTACCAGCTTAAGTCATTCAATGACCACAAATACTGATATTATGTGTTTGAAAGTCAGGCTAAATAATTAAGATGTTTAAAACCAAATATACACAAGTACATCCGAAAAGTGTAGTTTTATTTAAATGATTTGTTATTAAAATATTTAGTTTTTTTTCTTTATAAACCTTAACTGTAGCACTATATCATACATTTGAGTCCTCCATTTTTAAAATTTAGTGTGTGTGATAAAAATAATGTTACTGTCCTCTGGTTGGTTTAAATATCTTTGCCCAGCACATCATAGGCCTTTGCTCTTACACTGTCATGCTTCTCGCGCTTCAAGTCACAAATCATGTTTACATACTATTTGACTGAATCTTTTTTAATTCAATGTACATATTTAATATGCAGTCTTTCAAAATCATTGGTAAAACATTTTCCATTCTTGTTGCATAGAATAGTTAACTAATTGGCGAATAGCCAAGGTTACAAAAATTACCTAATTTTCATATAAATTTGCTTTACATTTTTATTTGTTACAATAGTAATACTTATTGAAGGTTATTGTTTGATGATGATGATTGATGTTGTTATAATTTATTTATACATCTTACACAGGTGATAAGGAAGGTGGCTTTATAGATGACCAACTGTTTGTTGATCTGGTCCATGCTCTAATGGCCTACCAGACTAAAGATGAAATCTCAGAAGAGAAAAAAGATCGGGAACTGCGGAACTCTAAGGAAGACAAAGAAGTATGTTCTTTATAAATTAATTATAGGTCAACTTATAAATTAAAATGTAGTCAAAATTTTAATTTATTATCTGACCTATAATTACAGCGCAATGTTACTGTCATCTGTTGCCGGCAGCATACTTAAGCTATTATTATGGTTATTATCAATTTTTATATTGGTCTACCCAGTTGGAAGAAGAATAATTTTCATCTTAGTAATTTTTTATAGTGCTGTTTTCAGCAGGCAGGAAATCAATAATTAGGTTCATTTGACATAATATTTTAATCTTGAGTTCTGTTATCACCGTGAATTTTTATTTATGATTGTAGTTGGCTGAAGTATCAAATTAATTTCTTAATAGGCTATGAACTATGATTGCTTTTATAACATACAATTTGCACTTATAATTAATTACAGAAAGAAAAGGATACAAAAGAGAAGGATGGTAAAGAGAAAGCTACCAAAGAGGATAAAGATGACAAAAAACCAATTCATGAAAAACAATTCCCAATATTTATTATATTCCAAGTTATCAGCAATCAATTTCCAGATAAAGGAACTCCTCAAGAGCTGAGGGAAAAGTGAGTAAGAGATTATGAGATAACGAATTTCAAAACATGTTACACAAAAATAAATTATTGTTAGTGTATAGTATAAAATAATACCACAGATGTTTACCGTGCGAATATTTATTGATACTGGATTTATAGTACAGAATTCAATGCGTTTGAGTTAAGTAAATAAACAAGATATTAATGGCCGATTTCACAACCATTACTTAGCTTAAGAAGCCCCTAAGACGTATGCTGTCACTTTTTGTCTTTAATGAAAAGAATGTGACAGCATGCTACTTAAGAGTGCCCTAAGCTAAGAAGAGGTTGGTGAAAATGGCCATTAAAATAGCGAACTAAGGATACCAATGTCATTTTTATTATTAATAATAATAATTAACTCTTTATTGCACAAAAAACATGTAACAAAAGAAACAAATGTAAAAAAAGAAGAAATGTACAAGTAGGCGGCCTTATTGCTATAAAGCAATCTCTTCCAGGCAACCTTATGATAGGAAATATGGTAAAGGAATAAGCAAGGGAAGGGTGCAGAAATGGGAATAAAAAAATCGTTTGTGTCTTATGGAAGGAAATTACATAACAATATAGCGGCTAAGGAATTGTAGATAGAAAGTGACTACGAACTAGGGATTTGAAAGAATCTAGCGTACGCGCTCTCTGAATACTCTCAGGGAGAGAATTCCATAGCCGGGCGGCTTGAGATGGAAACGAGTATGTCAAAAACTGAGTTGACCGAGGCGGGATGTCAAGAGATAAAATGTAACTAGAACGCAAAGTACGACTCGAAGAATGGGACCGAAAAGAGAAATAAGACTTAAGATAAGGTGGAGACATTGGATGGAACAAAATATTGTAAAGGAGTGACAAGACATGTAAGTCTCTACGCTGTCGAATTCGGAGCCATTTGAGTTGAGAACGATAGTAAGAAACATGGTCAAATTTTCTTAGATTAAAAATAATTCTAATAGCCACATTTTGCAGACGCTCCAGCTTGTCGAGAAGTTCTTCAGACAGATCCACCCAGGCACAATCAGCATAGTCGAGCAGTGACAATAAAAATGATTGTGCTAATTGACACGGTTAGCGCAGAGGTCGAGTGATCGCCTACTGCGCAACGGGTTGCGGGTTCGATTCCCGCACGGGACAGATGTTTTGTATGGCCTACAGAAGTTTGTTCCGGTCTGGGCGTATGTGCATGTGATATTCTATGTTTGTAACTGCACCCACGATACAGGAGAAAATCCTAGTGTGGGGCGACGTTTTTTTAAACAAAAAATAATAAAATAAAAAAATAAAATAATGCTGATTTAGTACTAATTGGGAGAAAGTTACGAAACCTGTTGAGTGAACCATATGCAGCATAGATCTTTTTGCGAATAGCTTCAACTTGCGGTCGCCATGATAAGCACTGATCAAAAACTAAACCTAAATTTTTAACGCATTTGCTAAAAGGAACAATAGTGCCACCAAATATTACTGCTGGTAACAAACTATAATCAATCCTTGAAACAAAATACGGACTGCCAATAATAATTGTTTGCGATTTTGAAGGATTAATGAGTAGTCCATATGATTTGCTCCAATTGTCGATCAGTTTAAGATTGCTGTTAGTTTCAGCGATAGCATGAGAGAGATTTAATAACGTTGCTTGCGTATAGATTTATTTATTTATTCAACAGTACACATACTGGTTTACAGACCAAAGTATCCAACGCACCAGTATGTTAGTCAAAATACAAAACAATATTACATTTTGCGATTACAAAAATTATTTACAATATCTAATAATGAAAAAACACAATAGAATATTAAGAAAAAAAATGTCATACTTATCAACTACTTACCTATGTAAAAATTAAATAGAATAGAATTATAAATATCAACTTAATTTAAACACATAACATTATAATAATCATTTCATATATAGATCTGCAAGCCATCAGCATACAAGTGATAGAAACACGAAAGTGAATGTGTAATGGAATTAATAAATATAGAGAAAAGAAGTGGAGACAAAACGCCACCCTGAGGGACACCCGCATTGATACTGCACCAATCAGAAAAAGAATCCTCAATGCGTATACGTTGCCGGCGCCCTAACTACGAAACCAGTCAACTACGGTAGGAGATATGCCAAGAGAACGTAGCACACCAGTAAGTACATCAAAATCCATGGAATTAAAGGCATTACTAAAGTCTAAGAGAGTCATTAGTGTAAGTTGACGGTTTTCCATACCCTGGCGAATATCATGTGTGATTTTGGTTAGAGCAGTAGTCGTGCTATGACCCATTCGGAAGCCGGATTGCATTGGATTAAGTAGGTTATTAACATTAAGGAACTTGAGGAGCTGACAATGAACTAATTTTTCAAGGACTTTGGAAAGGAAAGGGAGAATTGATATAGGACGAAAATCAGAGAAGGAGCCAGGTTTGATTTTTTTCGGAAGTGAAATTACAAATGCATCTTTCTATGCAGAGGGAAATTTACCTGTGGTAATAGAGGTATTAAGGATATGTGTAATAATTGGGACAAGGATATCTAATAAAGGAAGGATCATATTACAACCAATACAGTTGTTGCCAATAGCACCAGAGGATAGTTAGTTAGTTAGTTTGACGGGGCTCTTTCGCACTTAGCCTCTTGATTTTGCCATTGTGCGTTTTGACCTTGCGTCAGCCTACATCCTACTCCATCCATCCCAGGTCCTCCCAGAATGCCAGCAGCCTCTGTGGGCTGCTACATTCTTCCGGCATGGATGCCGGGGAGTGGAGAAGTTTCGCCCGTTGATCGGCCACGCTTGTGCATTCCATAAGGACGTGCTGTGGCGTTTCCTCCGCCTCCATGCATCCTCTGCATAGGGGGCTGTCTGTCACTCCTATTGTGAATAGGTGTTTGTTTAGGAGACAGTGTCCGGTTATAGTAGCTATAACTTTCCGGATTTTGTCTCTCTTTAGTCTGATGAGGGAACGGGCAAGCTTTTTGGATGGTACCGGGATTGCATCTTTTGTTTGCTTGCATCCCTCATTGGCTCTCCATTCTGTTAGATGTTGTTCCTCGGTTTTCTCACGCAGCCAGGTTTTAATCTGGGCCTGTGGAATAGGCATTAAGGGTTCTGGTCCATACACTTTTGTGTTTGAACCTCTCTTAGCCAATTCATCTGCTGCATCGTTGCCAAGTGAGTCGCTGTGTCCTTTTATCCATTGCAGAGTTACCCGGTTTGTATCTGCTATGGTTTGGAGCATGTTGTGGCATTCCAGTATAAGGACAGAGTTGATAGTATTGTTTTGGAGGGCCTGCAGGACAGATGCGCTGTCTGAGATAATCTTTATGCTAAGATTATTAACACCTCTAGCTGCAATCGCCTGAGCCGCTCTGGTGATGCCAATGCATTCTGCTTGGAAGATGGTGTTCCGCCTATCTAGGGTTATTGATAATTTGATATTAAGGTCGTTTGAGAAGACGCCGGCCCCAGTTCCACAAGTGGTTTTGGAGCCGTCTGTATATATCCTAACTTCTTTAGTGTCAGAGCAATCTTTCGATTCTGCTGTAAGTTGGATATCATATCTTCTGCCAAAGACATGGTGGCATGGTATTCTATCGATTGGTGCATCGAGAAGAGGTGTTTCTTTCGTACTCCAATCTAGGATAATTGTGTGTGTTTTTCCAATGTTGCGTTTCCATAGTCCCTGTGATCTTAGTCTTAGGGCTGCTGCTTTCGCCTCCTCTTGTATGACTAGATCTAGAGGCCTCAGTTGTAAGAGGTATTCTAGGGAGGCTGATGGAGTGGTTTTCATACATCCACTGGTCGATGTAGTTGCTAAGCATTGCAGACTCTGGAGCTTAGCTTTTGCCGTGGTCAGTTGGGTTCTGGGCTACCAAACCACTGATCCGTAGGTTATAGAGGGTCTGATAACTGCAGTGTATAACCAAAGTGTGATTTTTGGATTGAGACCCCATTTCTTACCAACGAGTCTCCTGCATTGGTTAAACGCTAAGCATGCCTTCTTTGTTATTGTTTCCATGTGACTCGCCCAGTTTAATTTACTATCGAAGGTAATGCCCAGATATTTTACTTGTGTTGACAGGGAGAGTTTGGTGTTAAATAGTTTGGGTAGCTGTAGTTCTGGTAACTTCCTTTTGTTGGTGAAAAGTATAAGTTCTGTTTTATTTGGATTTACTGACAATTGATGTTCGTCACACCATTGTTCCACTAATACTAGGGCTGCGCGCATTTCCTTACATAGTATGTTTTCTGCAGTCCCATTTATCAGTATTGCCAGGTCATCTGCATAACCAATAGTAGTGTAGCCTCTTTCGTTCAGTTTCCTTAGGAGGCTGTCTACTACTATGTTCCACAGAAGTGGGGATAGGACTCCCCCTTGGGGACATCCTTTAACCACTTTTGCTCTAACAGTGTTATTCCCCACTATCTGAACCGCCCTCTTGCTTACCAGCTCGGTGATCCATTTTATTACTGCTGGTTCTATATCGTACTTTTGAAGGGCGTGGTTTATGCTATTGTGCATTGTTTTATCGAAGGCTCCTTCTATGTCTATGAAGGCACCTAGGGTTGAGGATTGGTTGTGTATGGCCGACTCTATTTTACGGACCACCATATGTAGTGCCGACTCTGTGGACCTGCCTTTCCGATAGGCGTGTTGTTGGGGATGTAAGGGTCTTTCTTGGAGTGCTCCATCCCTTAGGTGTCTGTCTACCAATCTCTCCAGTGTTTTGAGCAGGAGTGATGTTAGACTTATTGGTCTGAAGGATTTCGCCGTAGTGTAGTCTTCTTTCCCTGGTTTGGGTAGGAATACTACCTTCGCCTCTCTCCATTGTTTGGGAATATATTTGAAGGCTATGCAAGTTTTAAATATAGGTTCTAAGTGTTTTACTACTAAGTTAGGCTTCCATTGTAGCAGCGCTGGGAATATTCCGTCCAGTCCTGCGGATTTAAAGGGTTTGAAGCTCTTTATAGCCCACTCTATTCTATCCGCAGTTACTACTTTGCTGGCAGCCTCCCATTCTTCGGTTGATGGAGTGCTGTAGTGCTCGTCGGACCATTCCAGGTGCGACGCGATTTGACAACCGGGAAAGTGTGCTTCCAGCATTACAGCACTGGTTTCTTCTTCAGATTTGGTATAAGTGCCGTCGCCTTTTTTGATGTTGCCAAGGAGGTCTGTGTTTCCCTTAGACAATACTTTCTTTATTCTGGCGGCTTGGTTTGTTGAGTTTATGCTGCTGCAGAAGTTTTGCCAGGCTTCCGTTCTCCGGAATCTGATCCTCTTCTTGTAGTGTCTCTGCGCATCTTTGTATTTGTCCCAGTCATCGGGAGTTCTTGTATTTTTTGCCCTATTGAAGAGTGCCCTCAGTTTTTTCCGCAGTCTTTCAAGTTCTGGCCCCCACCAGAAATTCTTGTTGAGGTCTTTTGGTATGGACATCGGGCATGCCAACTCGTAACTTCGGACTATTGCTGAAGTGAGGAGTTGTACTTTTTCTTCAATACTGTTCGTGCTTGGTGTTTCGCCGCTCTGCCATGCGTTTCGTCTAGTTCTTTTGTTAATGTGTTTGTGTACCTTG
Source organism: Schoenobius gigantellus (assembly GCA_963935595.1). NCBI lineage: Eukaryota > Metazoa > Arthropoda > Insecta > Lepidoptera > Crambidae > Schoenobius > Schoenobius gigantellus. Next base: position 1,948,305 of record OZ012555.1, on the reverse strand, counting down.
CTATGTTTGTTTTACGGGGGTTGCGATAAGGAGCAGGGTCTGGTAATTCATAGAGCAATTGGAAACACACTCGGCGGTGGTCCGCGAAGGATGGTTCGCTCGATACATGCCAACCTTTAATAAGGTTCGCCACCGTGTGTGTTGCCAAAGTAATGTCGATGATGGTTTGATACCTAGAGCTTACAAAGGTTGCAGTAAGATCTCTAGAACAGAATTGGTTAAGCATAGTTGATTTTACAGAGTTAGGCATGTAAATGCAGGTTCTCGGTTTGTCCACTGTTGTGTTTAGCAGTAACTTACCACTGATGTTGTTCAGACCGCAGATTCTGCTGTTCCTGATCCAGGGTTCCTGGATCAGGGCGACGGTCTTGGTATTTGCCTCCAGCACTCTACGCAGTGTAGCCGTCGCTATCTGTTTGTGCTGGAGGTTTGTTTGGATGATTTGTAGGCTACTAGGGACTCCGCAACACGTCCTCTTCGTCGCTGGTGTCCCTTTCGCCTACCGTCAGCGGGGAGGTGGTCTCCATCCGGCTCGAACCCTGTTGGGGAGCCGAGGTGGAGGGCTCCGGGGAAGAGGCGCTCCTCGGTTGCACCCTCTCCGCTGTTTCGTTGTCGGCCGGTGGCTCCTCTGGTTTCTTCGCCTCTTCCGAGGTGAAGAAGCGGATGTACCCGCTACCAGACATGTGAGCGTCTCGGCGGTCCCAGTCCAGGATGGTCTGCTTTTGTTCTTCCGGTATCCCAAGGATCAGGTGCACCACCTTCTCCTGGGACTCCGGTTCCTGCGCCTTGTTGTCCACCGTCATGTCGTAACACTGCCAAGAATCAACTTTGTACCACGGGTTTTGGGCACAAAGGACTCTCTGCAGTGTCACGGCGTCGGTGATGCGCGTGTGGGACCAGAAGCCCCGCTCTGAGCCTCTTCTTCATCTCTGACTGTCTGATGACAGCCAGAGTGTTGTCAGCTATTGGTGACTTAATGGTTTTCACCTCCTTCTCCAACCAGCTGAGTGCGTTCGCATCCTCACACCACATCGCTAGGACCCCCTCTAAAAGAAAGGGCCGACCGCGGAAAGATGGAGCCTGCGCGCTCGGGTACGGAGGAGACAGTATGGCCTGTAGGATCCTATCGTCGATAGTCTCCCTCAGCCACTCTGCCTGTTCGGTCGAGAGGTCTCTCGGAGGGACGGTGGTGACCGCTACTCTCAGGTGCGAGTTACTCGCATCTGCGTAGCTCACCGACCGCCGGGTCTTCGAGTCGGTTTTCGCGCGTTTGGCATCCCCCCTGGGTGACTGAGTTTCATCCAGACGAGTTCGCTTCGCTGAAGCTGGCCCGCCTGAATTATTCCCAGCACCAGGCTGCTCCTTTCCAGGAGCAGTGGGAGCCGCCGCAGCAGTCCGCCGACCTCGTTTACCCCTCGGCTTCCGCCTCCCGCTCCGCTGGTTGGGTGGTGGTGGTAGTGGAGGTGGTGGTGGTGGTGTTGGTTGTGTCGGTGTTGGTTGTGTCGGCGACGGCCCCTGTATTTCTACAGGTTCGCGCTGTGTTTCCACTGCTGCGGTGGCCGTCGCTGTACTGGTTTTGGGCCGCAGAGCTTCCCTTCTCGCGCGCCTGTTGGGGCGACTGCGTTCCGGTTGTCCCTTTGGCCCCTGTGTTTGTGTGGTTGTGTGGGTGGCTGCATTAGCGCTCCTTTTGCAAGGGCGCTTATGAGCCACGACTGTCCACTGGTTGACGGTTGCGGTGTTGTCAACCGTCTTAATGGCCTCTGCTAGGCCAGATAAACAAAGGTTCTTTTCAGAAATTGGGCATACGTTGTCCCCCCCAGAATACGTGGGACAGACCGGGCTAGGCCCGGTGAGGGACTCCCCACCATCGGTGGGACCCTCCTGGGGTCGTTTTACTATTCTCTTTTGCATGTCCATTTTTTCTTTTCGAGCCGTATGGCTAGACGCCAAACTCACACCAGTTGGCCCATGGCTGGTGTGGTACCGACTTTTAGGGGGTATTTAATGCCCCTAGGCTAGGTTGGCCTGGGTGTGGTTTTGCGCCGCCACTGTTCGGCTATGCGGGATTGGGCTTAGGAAAGAGGATGGGATGTGGGTAGGGATAAATATGGAAGGGAATTGGGTTTGGGTTACACCTGGTCAGTGGGAGAGCTGTTCCAGGCACGCCCGCCATACTTGGCTGACTCAGATCCGGGGCAGGTGGTAAGTAATGCGACGCCCGTTGCCAATCTGAGTCATTACCAGGGCGCACGACCCACTCCAGTGGGTCTGCTCCAGGTCTGTACGTCGGCAGTATCTGGGGCAGCGTGGACGTGTATGACGGACTTAGAGAAAGGAGGACTTATAGCCCAGCGTCGCATGCCTAGGCGTTCCCCCCCCCCTCCCGCGCCCCAGCACCAGAGGATATAGACAGGACAGTTCTCTTAACATCACTATCCGTAAATTGCTCGAAAAAGAAAGGGGGATAGTCAGGTACAGGCAAAGAAGAAAGATTGTTTAGAGTCTCAGATTTACGAGCACCAATGAAAGGTGTCGTTGAAGTGAAGTGTGAATTAAGAACATTAATGTCTAACTTGAAGTCATTACTATGTATTCAAGTTTTGCCAATACCAAGAGATTTAAGGAACTTCCAAACTTTAGCTGGATCTTCATTCTGAACTGACTTATGTATGTGGCGTCTTTGGGCGTCTCTAATCACTGTATTGCAACGATTTCTTGCAGCATTATATCTTGTCTGATTTTCAATCGAGGGATCCAGTTTATATTTATTTTTTGCTTTGTTCCTTTTAGCCATACATTTTCTAATGTCATCAGTTAGCCAAGGGGCTGGGAGATGTTTCATTTTAACATGCCTCATTGGGGCATGAACGTCATATAACCCAGTTAATTTCGCATTAAAAAACTGAACTTGTTCATCGACCGAGTCACAGGTGAATACTTCCGACCAATCTATGTTAGCGGCATCCTCTCGTAGCCTCCCTAGATTCATCTTACCAAAACTACGCCGAAGTAAAATGCGTGGTTTCAGTTTTGGAGGGCGAATGCGATATGAGAGGAAAACCAGGTCGTGATAAGAAAAGGCGTCAGCGGAAAACTGACCATGTTTACTTACCATATCAGGAGATGAGACTATCATAAGGTCTAAGAGAGACGGGGTACAATTGGGAAAATGATTAAAAATGATTATTATTACCTTTTATAAAATTTTAATATACAGTGTGTTTCTGCATACAGTGCACATAGGAGGCAGCGGGCAAAAGAGGGTCATTTTAGTGATTAAAAAAATAGAAAAAAAAATCCCACATTTTTTTGTATTTTTATTGAGGTAAAAAAGTGAAATCCATTTAATTTTTTTGTCTTTTATTTCATTAACCTTAATTGTCTATTCATTCAAGAGTTATAGATAATGGATTTTTTTATATATTATTATTATGTTTACTCCACAAACTCTTAGTCCATGCCCTTGTTCAAATTATTTTTTTTTACAAAATTTCTTTTTAAACTCCTTATAAATAATAATTATTACTTAGTAGCTTTTTTTTCTACATTTGCGCAGCTTATAAATTAAAATATACTTTACAATATAACTATTATGATACCCTACCATATTATACTAAACAAACGTACAAACGGCAACGCTTCAGAGCCCACATATCGACCATGAGACAGATCTTATATCGCTCGTAATAGTGCAGGTTTTCTTAGTGCAATATAATGGGCTCTACGCGCCGCCGACCGCACATTACACACATACATACCAGTTGTGAACTATATCGTAAATACGTACATTTATACTATAATATAAATCTATATATAAATTTAATGAGGGATTTTTCGGACAACAGACAAGGGGGCGTGCCATCGATGGCGCCATGCAAGGTGGGTCACTGTCTAAGAAAAAATCCACCACAATCGCCATCAATTTGATAACCATTGCGCCGTTAACACAGGGCTCTGCGAAGACATACTTTTATAAAGGAGCGACGGATGGACGGCGACTGTCAAAGTGTAAGCGATTGCGATAGATTCTCTCAGACAATAACCCCGCAGGCGCCACATTCCGCACACTATAAGCAGTATTCGCACTGTTTACAGTCTGTGGAATACGACACCGATGCAATGTGCAAACCAAGCGCCATCCACGGCGCACCCGCTCATCCGCTATCCAGGGATTCCTCATTATGCATGCATTTTTCTGCTAATGGGGCAGCACCTAGATCGCTCTGTTTTTTAAGTCTTTGAACGCCATCTGCAAATTATAATTTTTTATTTCATCGTCCGTTGCTGAGTTGGACTGGGCAATTAGTTGTTTTATGGCGTCATGCTCCTTATGCTCCCCACAAAAGTATATACATGTCTCCGTATGCCTGGAAATTGCCACTACAGCGTGAGGGACACTGTCATGGACCGGGTTTTTTGGTTCTCTGCCTCTTAGCACTATCACCTTACGGTATGTCAGCCCCTGAGCCTCATGTATCGTCAGCAGTTTGGAATTCTCTCCAGTACCATACCCTTTCGTTTCGAACGCTGTTGTTGTCTCTGTCGATAAAGGGGATCTGGTTTGTATCACTCATTAACACCAGTTCTCTTGCCCCGCACAGCCTGCTTGCCATTATTATGGCTCCAAAATGAACCATCAGAGCCTCGTCCACCAGTAGACGCTTAGACTCCTTTGCTCCATTTATCAGTACCGAAGCAATGGTTCTTACTTTCCCCTTTGCGACAGCGCCCAGACGACCCATTATTTCCGCCGTCAGCTCTTTAGCCGTCTCGAGTGTGCTGGTGAGGACCAGCACACTCGAGATAGATAATGGTTAATGCACGTCAGGTTCGCAATGGAGGGTAAAAAAATTAAATGAACCCTAAAAATACAATAAAATGTGGGATTTTTTTTCTATTTTTTTAATCACTAAAATGACCCTCTTACCCGCTGCCACGTATGTGTACTCTATGCAGAAACACACTGAATATTAAAATTTTATAAATGTAATAATAACAAATATTACATTGGTATCCTTATTTCGCTATTTTTAATATCTTGTTTATTTACTTAACTCAAACGCATTGTATTCTGAACTATAATTCAGCATCAATAAATACTCGCACGGCAAACATCTTTGGTATTATTTATCCTTCAGGACCATTACGTTGAATTCCCATTATGTTGAATTCTCTGAAAGTTGGATTCCCATTATGTTGAATCTCAATATTTCATTCCATATGTATGATAAACATACCATACACTAACAATAATATATTTTTGTATAACATGTTTTATGCACGTCAGGTTCGCAACAGAGGGTAAAAAAATGCAATGGCCCCTGAAAATACAAAAAAAGGGAGAATTTTTTCTTTTTTTTTTATCACTAAAGCGTGTACTGAATGCTCGTCTCATTGGCTACCTAGAAGGTAACGACCTCCTCAGTTTCCGGTCAAGACGATCAACTGGGGACCTTCTGGTGTATGCCACACACCTCTGGAGCGAAGCCATTGAGAAGCTCTCGCGGTTTCATTGGACATCTCAAAGGCAAATATTACATAGGGTCTGGCACGACGGTTTACTTAGCAAGCTTCCCTCATATGGACTACCTCCAAACCTCTGCTCATGGATATCTGATTTCCTGAAGGACAGATCGATTCGGGTAGTCATTGATGGCTGCTCGTCCGATCCCTTGGCTATCAATGCCGGAGTCCCCCAGGGATCGGTCCTCTCTGCAACACTTTTTTTGCTACATATCAACGATCTGTTGAAACCCGGTATCTTTGGGTACGCAGACGATAGCACAGTTGCAGAGAGATATATGTCCGATGCTAAGGCTGGGAAGGCTGAAATCGAGCTGCTCAGAGCCAACATGGTAGAACGCGTGAACTCGACCCTGCAAGAAGTTTCAGATTGGGGGGAAGCTAACAGAGTCGAGTTCAATGCCTCCAAGACCCAGGCCTGTCTTTTCAGCTCCAAGCGGAACCCATTCAACTTGATTCCCACTTTCCGAAATGTACCCTTGCCTTTAACGGACCATTTAAGCCTACTGCGCATTGACCTCTCACCGAACCTCAACTTTGGGCGTTCTATTGACGCGAAGGCGGCTACTGCAGCTAAAAAGCTTGGCATACTCTCGAAGGTTAGGCGGTATTTTACGCCGGAGCAGCTTCTTACACTATATCAAGCACAGGTCCGGTCGTGCATGAGTCGCGAGCGAGTTATCATAGCGAGCGCGCGCGTCCTGCCTTTTTCATTGTGTTGCATCGATCTCGATTCCGAGTATCACTCGTCTGTTGTTTGTATGGTTTTATCATTGTTGTTTTCGTTCTTGTTTCGTTGTTGGTGTTGTCTAATTTGTTGAATAATTTGTGTGTTTGAAGTCATTCACACAAATTGTTACTTCATCGTCTGTTTGTTGTCAATAAATTGTAGGTTATTTGTGTCCCTAGGTATAAGGTATTCGTTTTTATTATAAGTCAGTGTCTGTGCTAGTGGCGCGCGGGGGTCATTGCCCCGCCGCGGCTATAAATAGTTTGTGCTGTCTTCGAATTGTTTAAGTATACGTTGCCTTACTTTTATTTTGTCGTTATTAGTAATATTAGTTTATAATATTATTTTCTATTTTGTTGCAATTATTGGTTATCAATAATTGTTTTTTTTTTCTATGGTTTTTTTTTGTGTGGTTTTTATTAATTCTTTTGTAGGTTTAGGTTAGAGTAAGATTTGTTGTTCTTTTTTACATTGACGATCTTTTGTGTACAACTTGGCTTCGAATCAGTGAAACAGTTTTGCTTACAATTTGGGTTGGTTTTCTGGTTGTTGTGCGAGAAATAGATTTGTAATCTGTTTTCGCCAACGAATTCGTTGCTGGGCTGGGCCTACGACTGGGCCATGTCCGACTCGGACGTGATGTCCGAGACGGACACTGCTGGTGAAGGGGGCCCCATCAGGGACCCAAAAAACGTAGTTTTCCAAGTGGAAGCCAGGAGGCAAAAAAGCCGCTCGCCGGTTGATGGTGGTGTGGTTAAGGCTGTCGAGAGGGTGGTGTCCCCGGTATTGTCAGTCTCGGACGTCGGGAGGGCAGCGTCCCGTCGCAGCTCTCGCATACGCCTGAATGCGTCTCGTCCCGATTACAGGGACATAATTAGCGAGACGAAAGCGGAGTTGCCGGAAACAAATTTCCCAGCGACGTCGCAGCCCGCTCCAAGGAAGCGGTCCATGCTGGGCCGCTTTTTCCAGGATCCGTTGGCAACGGACCTGGAGACTGAGACGGAGCAGGTTACGGCACCGTACGCACCAAAGGTTCCCCGAACCCGAAGGGGTAGGGGAGGCCTTTCGCACGGGGTTGGGCTCTCGCAGGCGATGCGAGAGCTCAGGCAGGTAGAGGCTGACTCTGAGGAGTCGGAGTCGGATCGGGAGTCGGATCGGGAGTCGGATCGGGAGACAGAACTCGTAGCGGCTCCCAAAAAGAAAGGAAAGGGGAAGCGCTCTTCCGAACACACTGCTGAACATCTCTGCAGCAAGGCTGAGGAGAGTGCGAAATCGTTAGTGGAAGTCGCGAGGAAGTCAAAGAACCTCAAGGGGACGTCCGTGAGGGAGATTAGGGAGTCCTCCGACTCTCTACTTGAGATTATCCGTACTCTGGCGTCCAAAAAGACTTCGGAGGAGGTGCGTCGGCTTCAAGCCGACAACAAGCGCCTCCGGAATCAACTGGACAATCTAATGGGGGAAATGAAAGCCCTTCGCCGGGCCTTCTCGGAGCGGGGGGTGGAACGCCCAAGGCGCCGCGGTGCAAAGGCGGCCCCTGTGATGGTAGAGAGCGCTGAGTTGGAGGATCCTGCCGCCGACGACGCAATGGAGGAAGAACTGTCGGAGGTGCAGCTCCCGACGGCCCAACCAGCCGAGGCTGCCCCAGTCGTAGCCGTACCAGCTGAGGCCGCACCCGCCGGAGGGATTTCCAGGATGGAGTTCCTCGAAAGTATGGAGTTCCTTCAGCGGGAGTTACTGGCGCAAGTCGGCTTTATGGTCTCGGCTCGCCTAGAGGGCCTAGAGGTCGACGGGCGGCTGATCCCGGCTCAGGTCCGAAGGCCACCGCTTGCGGTGGACCGTGCAAGCGAGTCGCAGCTGCAGCCTCAACCGGAACGGCCTGTAAAAGTTACGACGGGTAACACCACTCTTGCCCCGCCGGCAAATATGCCGAAGGAGGCAAGAGTGGTCAGAAAGAAGACTGCGCCCTCTGCGCCAGTGGCAGTACCCTCTTCGTCGGGGGCCACGGAGCCGGTGGCGATACCGGTCGAAGACGGTTGGTCGACGGTTGTGCGGCGAGGTCGGAAGAAGCCGACAGTGGATGGGGCGACGCCCAAAAAGGCAGGAGCTCCCGCTGATGCCTCCAAGCCTTCGCCAAAACTGCCTAAGACACCGCGATCTTTGGCGGTGGTGCTGGCCCTCAAGCCAGAGGCAGTAGCGAGAGGCCTCACCTATGGTGAGGCAATAGCCAAGGCCAAAGCCTCCGTCAGTCTCAGCGCCCTAGGCATAGGGCCCGCCAAATTCCGGACGGGAATAACCGGAGCTCGAATAATCGAGCTCCCAAAGGAGACATCCCCGTCTCAGGCGGATTCGCTGGCGGAAAAGCTGGGAGAAGCCCTTGGGGACACGGCGAAAGTGACGCGTCCCGTGAAAACAGCGGATATCCGGGTCGTTGGTTTAGACGACTCGGTGACCGCTGAGGAGCTGGGGCAGATCTTGGCACGGGCCGGTGAGTGCCCGGCCCACCATATCAAGGTGGGCCGTGTGCACACGGGGGTGCGTGGCGTCGGGGCGGCATTCGCCTCCGTGCCAGTAGAGGCGGCCAAGCGCCTGGCTGAGGCCGGGCGCATCGAAGTTGGATGGAGTTCTGCCTCCATCCAACTTCTTGAGCAGAAGCCCATGCGGTGTTTCCGCTGTATGGGCATGGGCCACCCGATACAGCGGTGCCCCTCCGCTAAGGACCGCAGCGGACTATGTTTCCGCTGCGGGTCGGAAGGTCACAAGGCGATTGACTGCATGGCGGAGCTGAACTGCGCCGTCTGTGCGGACGCCAAACGACCAGCCAATCACCGCATGGGGGGCATGAACTGCAACCCCCCGCCGGTCAGGGGCCGTTTGGCCCCAGTGAAACTGACCGTGGCCCCAAGGAGTCCGGCACCACAGGCAGCGACGGCCGCAGCGACGGCCCAGGAGGAGCCCATGGAGACCACCAATGTCTAGTGGTCCCATAAAGCTCCTCCAAGCTAATTTGAACCACTGCGCCGCGGCACAGGACCTCCTATGTCAGACCGCGGCGGAGTGGAATGTGGATCTGGCGATCGTGTCGGAGCCGTACTACGCTCCGCCACAATCGTCAAATTGGTTGGTGGCGGCGGATAGTTCCGCTGCCATAATGCGGGCGGCGCGTGGCACAGCCCCCTCTCTCATTTTAAGAGAGAGAGGCACTGGCTACGTTGCCGCCATGTGGGGGGGAATTTTAGTTGTTTCAACTTATTTCTCCCCCAATCGCAGCCGGGCTGACTTCACAGTCTTCCTGGCTGCGCTAGAGGGGGTCGTCCGTAGGACGGCCCCGGTACCAGTGCTAGTTGCGGGGGACTTCAATGCGTGGTCTACCGTGTGGGGGTCCTCCCGCACCAGCGCGAGGGGTGGAGATCTGGAGTCCTGGGTTCTGTCCCTGGGGCTTCAGATTTTGAATAGGGGCTCGATCCCTACCTGCGTCCGGGTGCAGGGCACGTCCGTGGTGTGTCCTTTGCATCCCCCTCACTCGCCAGTCGAATTAATGACTGGCGAGTTGAGGAAGAAGTGGAGACCCTATCGGACCATCTATATGTCCGGTATGAGGTCTCCACGGCATCCCCAGGGACCCCGTTCCGCAGGGGCCCCGCGGTGAGTGCCTTCCCACGATGGGCGCTCACCAAGCTCCGCCCGGACGTGGCGGAGGAGGCGGCGATGGTGCGGGCGTGGGCAGCAGTGCCACCCCATCTCGCCGGGGATGTCGACGGCATGGCGGATCTGTTCGCAGATGACATGAAGGTCGTCTGCCAAGCCGCCATGCCGAGGGCGCAGGCCTGCCCCAAAAGGGGGCAGGTGTACTGGTGGACGCAGGATATTTCGGATCTGCGTACCACCAGTATGAGGGCCAGGCGCGCCTACGTGCGTTGTCGTAGGCGCGCCAGAACTACACCCGACGAGGAAGCTGAACTTCGTCGGGTGTATGCGGCAGCCAAAAAGGCCCTGCGGAACGAAATCTGCAGGGCCAAGGAGGAGTCCAGGGAGCAATTTATACGGCTCCTGGACGATGATCCGTGGGGGCGTCCATACCGGATGGTGAGGGGGAAATTTAAATCTTCCGCTCCTCCTACCTCCGCTATGGACAGAGGGCTGCTGGATCGGGTGCTGGGGACTCTGTTTCCCGATCCCGGTCCGTTCCAGCCCCCCAGAATGGTCCCCCCGGACACTCCTCCGGTGGAAGTGGCTGCCGCCATCCCTCTCGTGTCGAACGTGGAATTCGACACGGTGAGGGAACGGTTCCGGCGCAAAAAGAAGGCGCCGGGACCGGACGGTGTCCCAAGCAGGGTTCTGGCCTTCGCCCTGGGACACCTTGAGGAGCGGTTCCGGGCGGTGCTAAATTTAAGCATCGCCTCGGGCCGCTTCCCCAGTCGTTGGAAAGCGGGCAGGCTCTGCCTGTTAAGGAAGGAGAGCCGCCCCGCAGATTCCCCGACTGGGTATAGGCCGGTGGTGTTACTCGACGAGGCCGGGAAGTTCCTGGAGAAAATCCTGGCTTCCCGCATCATCGAGCACCTAGAGGACCGGGGGCCGGACTTGGCTGACAACCAGTTCGGCTTCCGCACCGGCCGGTCCACGGTGGACGCGGTGGCCCTCCTCAAGGGGTGGACTGAGGAGGCCACAGCTCGTGGGGAGATTGTTGTTGCGGTGTCTCTTGACATCCGCAACGCTTTCAACAGCCTGCCCCACGAGTGCATAAGGGAGGCACTCCGCTTCCACCGGGTGCCTCCGTACCTCCGCGCTCTCGTGGAGGATTACCTGCAAGGCAGGTCCATCCTCTATGAGGGGCCGGATGGGCGCGTCCACACGTGGACTATGGCGGCGGGTGTACCCCAGGGTTCCATACTAGGTCCTCTGTTATGGAACCTGGGGTACAACTGGGTCCTGCGAGGCGACCTTCCGCCACGAACGAAGGTCGTCTGCTTCGCTGACGACACGCTCGTCGCGGCGAGAGCGAAAACGGGGGAGGAGGCGGCCCACCTTGCGTCGGTCGGCACCTCACTAGTCGTCCGACGCATCCGCCTCCTGGGCCTGGACGTGGCTCTCGACAAAACGAGGGCCATGCTATTCCACGCCCCCCGTCGCAGGATCCCACCGGGGCTACGTGTCCGAGTGGAGGGGGTCCGTATACCAGTCGAGGCGCACTTTAAGTACCTCGGCCTGGTTCTGGACCCCCGATGGAGTTTCGAGGAGCATTTTAAGCTCCTCGCTCCACGGCTGTGCGCCACCGCAGCCGCACTCGGACGGGTCCTCCCTAATGTGGGAGGACCAGGATCGGCGTGCCGTCGACTGTATCACGGGGTGATACGGTCGATGGCACTCTACGGAGCCCCGGTATGGGCGGAGTGCCTCTCCCCCCAAACGGTGGCCCTCTTGCGACGTCCGCAGAGGGTCATAGCGACTCGGGCCGTGCGAGCGTATCGCACGGTCAGTTACGGCGCGGCCTGCGTTCTTGCGGGCCAAACGCCGTGGCATGTCGATGCACGCGTCCTCGCGGAGGTGTATCGACATCGGGTTGCTACCCGTGAACGGGGGGGACGATCCGCTCCACAGGAGGTGGAGCGGATTCGTACCCTGGCGCAGAGGGAGGCTCTGCGTCAGTGGGGTGAGGCACTCGCCTCCCCAGCTGCCGGCCACCGGACGATCGACGCGATACGTCCGGTGTTGGAGGAGTGGGTAGGGCGTCGGCAGGGCAGCCTCACGTTTCGCATGGTGCAGGTACTGACCGGGCATGGCTGCTTCGGTCACTACTTGCACCGGGTCGCACGTCGGGAGGAAACGCCGCGGTGTCACCACTGCGACGCTCCCGACGACACTGCCGAGCACACCTTATTGGTGTGCCCGGCCTGGCGACCCCAACGCAGCGTGCTTAACACTGCGCTGGGAGGCGGTGACCTCTCGCTGCCGAGCATGGTCGTGGCCATGCTCCGCGGCGAGACGGAATGGGGGGCTGTCGCCTCCTTCTGCGAGGACGTCATCTCGCAGAAGGAGGTCGCGGAGAGGGAGCGGGAAGCAGATCCTCAAGCCGCTCCCATCCGTCGCAGACGGATAGGCAGGAGAAGGCGGGCATTCGCACAAGCGATGCCCGTCTAATGACCCTGCCGTGGAGGCCTGCGTGCACGGTTGGCCCCGTGCACGCCGCCGTAAGGCCCTCCGTCTGGGGATTGCCCTGGTGTTCTCGGGCAATCCCCCCTTGGCGATAGCCCGACCGGTGGGTCGGGATTGCCCGGGCGCGTGTGTAGTGGAGTCGCAGTGTGGACCTTACCTAACGCGCCCATAAGGGCAGGGAGAACACCGGGGGGTTTTAGTGGGTAGGCCTGGCACTCTGCCGGGAGAGCCCCACACACGCTCGCCGTCTAGCCAACGGCGGGTACGGTGCGGTTACGCATTCCCCCCCGAGAAAAAAAAAAAAAAAAAAAGGTCCGGTCGTGCATGGAATACTGCAGCCACCTTTGGGACGGCTCTGCTAAGTACCAGCTATCTGCCCTTGACTCGGTAGAGCGCCGGGCGAAGAGGTTGATCGGTGAAGACACTCTGAAAATTTCAAATTTTCAGAGTCTTGAACATCGCCGCACAGTGGCCCGTTTATCGGTTTTTTACAGGTTACATTTCGGGGAGTGTTCCCAAGAGCTGTTTGATCTTATTCCACCGTCTCCCTTTTATTACCGAGGCACCCGGAGAACGGCAAAGACCCACCCCTACGTAGTAGAAATTCCACTTGCCCGTACGAAACGTTTCGCTTCCACTTTTTTAATGCGAACTGCGAGGGAATGGAATTCTTTGCCGTCCTCTGTGTTCCCACCTCACTACAACCCGGGTCTTTTCAGAACTAGAGTGAATCGGCACCTAATGAGTAGGCACGCTCCACCTTAGTCCCCACCTTTGCTTACCATCAGACAAGATGGGGACAAGTGCCTACCCATAAACTATAAAAAAAACCCTTTTCGCCCCTGCCTCGTATCTGCACTTAATGCAGAAATACAATAACACTTGCAAGTCCACTAAACATATGAAAATGTCATTCTATTTGCACATAGTCTAAAGAAAATATAAAATAATAAATGGAAGCTTTTCACTTGACACTCATCAATTTATATTCGAAAAATTTTAATCAGCAACAACCTTTATATGCATTTAATAACATCAAATAAATTTGACTATACCTGTATGGAATTCTTGAGAACAACAGGCATGAAACTCGGAAAGTCTTATTTTTTACTAGGTACTCTTTTACATTGCCAACATTGCAATAATAGTTTTTCCTCATACATGATTTTGATGTTTTAAAAACTACATACATAATATATACATAATACAATACAACTTCTCGATAAGTCAATAGTGACATGTTTTAGTTAGCTGTCGGTTAACCAACAATAACAGTTTAAAAAAGCAATGCGATTGAAGTGTTATTGACACACGACAAATGCATTAACGTTAGCAGAATAAGGCGCCGGATAAGTCCGGCGCTGGGTATTCGATATGTGCGTTTGTGTACGGTCCAATACGGTGTGGTGTGGGGTGGTAGGTACATCGAGCTGACGTCAGTCCGCGACCCGGACGCGCTGCCGCCGGAGTGCACGCCCAACATCGACGGGCCGCTGGCCGAGCCCGTGCCTCGCGACCAGACCATGCACTCCTTCCACACGCTCTTCTGCCGCCGCTGCTTCAAGTACGACTGCTTCCTGCACCGTGAGTATTCGTCTACGGGGGAACCTACGTGCACACACAAAGGTTTACCTCGGCTACACCACAGATACACACAACCCATCGCGGGAACCTAGGACTACACCACAGATACACAGAATTCATCGCGGGGACATAGACTACACCACGGATACACACAATCCATCGCGGTGACCTTGGATACACCACAGATACACACAGTCCATCGCGGGGACCTAGGATTACACCACAGATATACAATCCAACGCGGTAACCTAGACGACACCACTGATACACACCATCCATTGTGAGGACCTTGGGTTCACCACAGATAGGTACATACAGTCCATCGCGGGGACCTAGGACTACACCACAGATACACTCAATCCATCGCGGGGCCCTAGATTATACAACAGATAAACCCTTCCATCGCGGGGACCTTGGATACATCACAGATACACACAGTCCATCGCGGGAACCTAGACTACACCACAAATACACACCATCCATTTCGTGGACCTTGGATACACCACAGATAGGTACACACAGTACATTGCGGGGACCTAGGACTACACCACAGATACACACAATCCTTAATTTACAAAAGAAAGCGACAACTGAGGAGACACGTTCTCGACCCAGACGATATAAAAAGCAATCCAAGCTGGGAATATCTTATCATTCTTAGATAGTGCCCAGCTAAAGGAGCACATGTCAGGCCTAAATAAGTCTTACTTGGAGGCTAGTAACAATAGATCTTTGTAGGTCGCAGTGACGCAAATAGCTCCGAATTAACGAATAATAATAATAATACCACAGTCCACAGATATACACAATATTAGAGCTTGTCTAAAAGGCTCATTACACTTGGCTGAATTAAGTTGTCTTAATTCTGAACTTAGAACCTCTGAATTTAGGCAAGTATAATCGCATTCAGCTAGCTTAATTCAGAAGCAAGGATGGTTTCTGAATTCTAACTGACTACATCATTCAGACGCCTACTGACTAGTAATAGTGGATCATACAGATACATAGCTTGCGGAATAGTCAACACTCACTCACGCAGTTGAAGTGTAGTTATTAATATACTTGCATTCACAAAATTTAATCTAGTGGAATGCGTCATTTCAACTTAGACGTACTCAACACTGCACAAACGCAAGTTGACTATTATATATTTAATAAATAAACGGAGAACGATAAAACCACTCTAAGCCCGTGCCCAGGCACCTGAAAAAGGGACTTCAACGCTTTTCCAGATTTAACTTATAAAATTACCATAAATATTATTGTAAGTTGAAGTACTTAACACTATTGTATGATGATTGATGAGACTCATTATATAGTGAAACAGTTACTTTCCACTTGTATGCCTATAGGGCCCTTTAGCTTGCCTTATGATGACCTTTAATATACGGCATAAACAGCTATTTTTTTTTCTAGGGGAGGGGTAGGCAGGGTTGGTATATACATTAAGGCTTAAGCACAGTACACAGCTTTCCAGGGTGGATACAGACATTTGTAGGATTGGGTGAATCAGTAAACATGTAAATGTTTTCATGTCATATTTTTTGCGTATGCCACTTTACTAGTTACATAACATTTGAACTACAATATTTTGTTATTCCATTCCATATTTTATATTACTACAAAACGGTGTTGATATTGCAATAAAATTATACTTTATTCATTTTGTCAAATTTAGTTTATCTATAATATATAAAGTATTTTATATAAAAGTAGATAAAAGAACGTCTATGTATGCCTAATATCAATTAATATATGTATTATGTGTAATGTGTTAACTTTATATGTATGTAGTGTGAATAAATTTGCGTATTTGTGTATGGTGTTGATCGATTCTGTTGTCTGTTGGGCTGACAGGAAGCCAGACGGCAGGTAAGGCCGTTCACATGCTACCATCGTATTAGTATCATTTGCTGGTCTATGCCCACTCGTCACATATATGATTTCTATGCAACATATTATATGTATAGCTGCAACACAGCTTCATTTTATGTTTACTGTCTGTGCCTTATCGACACTAATGTTATATTCACCCATTGCTCTACTTATCCATGCTACTGTTGTTGTTTGTTAATTTTCATAATGGATCAACTTTTCATTCATCAGAAGAAACTTCAGGTTGAAATACAACAGTACCTATGATAATTTTTGTATAGACTGGCATGTCACCTTACATTAACGTGCATACATGATCCTTATTTTATATCAAAGAAAAATAATGTGTATATATTATCATATTTATATGTAAACAAATGGATTTAAAAAAAAACATATTTATTCTATCTATAGTTTAATGGGTTTCATTTGTGAATGTTTTTATTATTACACATTTATCGTTTTATTATTTAATAAAATTATCTTTTCCGTCCAATCACAAAACTACATGTAGGAAGTTCTTTTGTAGTTCATTATTATGATTAAACTTTTCCCTGATCTCATCTATACATTATTTATTTACCTACATATTTTTATATCATAAAAGCTAGATTAACTGTGCTATTTACAATATTTAAAACATATTTTTTTATTATTTATTTGTTTTCATGATAAAGTTATGTTTTGTTCCCTTATTTTACCAGAGCCATCTCTGGTAACTGTTTCCTGCTTTATGATGTTCTCATTTTCATTACCTTCATTGTACTATCGTATATTTAATTTTTCCTGAAAGGAGATGTCGTAATCAGCCCAACAATTGGCAGGTTTGCAAGCGTGTCATCCCGGACCTAATCTGACGAAGCGGAAGGGTCCAGATCTTAAGCCCTTCGCGGAGCCATGTGGACCAAACTGCTATATGCTTTTGGTAAGCTTACATTAGTTTACCTGTCAACAAATGAAGGTAAGATCTAATACAGAATCTAGGAAAAATATGCCCTATGTGCACCGAGATTTATATATCAGTGCCTGTATGAAGGTGTTAGAAATATATAAAATCTAATAATTTGATTGTATCGTATTGCCACAATAATGCTTAATTTTGCTTGTAACAATTTACCCAATAATCGTTCCTCTTTTTGCATTTTGGTTCTCCTTTTCTTCGGACACTTTAAGCGCACGCGACGTTCATTTGTTGGTAAGTCAATGTTATCATTATATCACGGATATTCTAATGAAACAAATGCGCAAGGTGGAGTAATATTTCATTTTAAGACTTCCAAAAGTGGAAGTCTAATTCTTTTTGTTGGTATGAGAGTGGGAAGGCTAGTGACAAAATCGTTTAGCGATAAGAATGCAATATTTTTAATTGATTGTATTAACGACGTCAATCTAGTACAACCGGTTGCCATCAGTCACCTGTATAGGTTTTGGGGTAGTGTGGACTAGTGAACCAGAAATTGAGTTGATCCTCCAGGAAGGCGTACGTGAAAAACTAGCGCGGGAGAAGGCGGCGGGGGAGGAAGACAAGGGCAAGCCCCACGCCATGGACTCGCCCAACGACGCCTCGTCCGAGGACAGCAACGACTCCAACAGATACCAGAAAGGTTGGCAATATCAGAATTCGTAATGTGCCGTTAGAGTCTGGCACACGAAACATGAGCTTGGAAAAAAGCGACAAATTCAAAAATTCTAGCTCTGGTAATACTGTCTCATCATCATCATCATCACAGCTCATATACGTCCCCACCGAGGGGTTCGAGCCTACCCTATGTTAGGGTAATTAGGCCTTAGTCAACCACGCTGGCCCAGTGCGCATTGGTCGACTTCACATACATCATTGAATTTCTTCGCAGATGTATACAGATAATACTGTCTACAGAAGGTAAAATACATTTTGATACTTGAAATATTCGAATATTTTTTTATTTATGTAGTAATTTAGAATGTTAAATTTGTGAAAGGATTGTCTTTTATAATAAAAAGGAAAAAAGGATAGTTGGAAAAAAAGAGTTGATACTTTTTTAAAATTAAATATTAGGTAATGTTTAGTTTCAATGAACTTCCAACAATGAACCTTTTATAAGAAATCGCTGTATTTGGATTTTATGAATGTTAAAATTACTTAATATCTGTAATATTTCGACAGAAATTAAGAAAAAAATATCATGAAATTGTATCAGTGTTGCTACTTGAAAAAATGTCAGGTTCATCTTTCATTAGCCAGACTCTACGTTCTAACAATGATGAGTAAGGACCATTAATCTTTGTAAAAGTCGAAGTAGGTCGTGGTTAAACATGAGTGACGCTATCCCTTTCAACAGCATCATGTTGAAATAATAACTACGACGTTAGACATCTGTTTGCAACGTTTTGTGGCAAGAAGTACCTTAATGACTTTTTTACCCCACTGCCATGGAAGGGTAATGTTTTTCGCGCGTATCTTGTATGTTTGTAAATTTCTTTATTACCTCGTATCTAGCAAATGGCTGAATGGATTTCGACAGTTAAGGTATGGGAGGATTCTTCTCAAAGACTCGAGCCTCCTTAGATAGATTTTAATGCTAAATCAAAATGGCAGATTATTTAACTTAGGCTTTCAGTTCATGATATATAGATAGTCTATTAAACTTAATTTAATTTTGTTTTCTATTCTCAATCTTGTTTCGGTCCTTTAGTGTATTAGTACATTGCTTATACTTTGTAGACTTTTTGTAATCGTTTTTTTAAATCGTTTTATTATTTAGCAGGTGGCAGCGTCTCCGGCGGGGCTTGGTCGGCGGTGACGACACCCGCTGACGAAACGCCTTATAACGCTTTAGGTGAGGTGACTTAACATTAAAGACGAATGAGATGGTCGACAGACATGTAGGTTGTAGGCCTGCATTTGAAAACCGTAAATAATACATTGTTGTTCAACTCGCGCTGAGGTATTGAACGCATCACAACATTAGTATCTTTTATCTCCCTTTTTCACATGAATTTTACATTTTCTCTCTCTTCTAATGGATAACGTTATAGATTATGGCCCCGTAAATTATCCAATCATCTAAAAGTTTGACAGTTTTAAACGTCAGAACGTTTTTTCACGAACAAATTCGATGGTTGTTCGGTTGTAACTTGCTCAGGTAGTCTAAAAGCTTGAACGGGTTGGTTGTTTTATCCAAATGTCACGCTCTAAGGCAGGGGTGGCGGACCTTTATGTATTAACGTGCCATTTTTTTCTAAAGAAATGTTTAATGTGACGCTATAGACGTGCCGTCATATACTTTTATCTTCGTGATTATTGACAAAATAATAATACTAAATACTACGATTATTGACAAAATAATAATACTAAACACAATATAAATATTGTGTCGCGTGCCATTGGTTCGCCATCCCTGCTCTATGGTTAGAGCGAAAAGTTGTACTTAGCGCGAAGATTGTGAACGCGCCCCTGAGATTGGTTCACTCAAGATCAGTCTATTTAATAAACATGTCACTCAGGCCGCCGATCCAAGAGCAAGTGGAGTTTTTATCAATTGCTATTAAAGGCTGTCGTGTGATACCCATTTCTGATTTTTTTAAAATTTAAAGTAGAGGCTTATATAAAAAATTGCTTTAACAATTTTCGTCTCTAGCACAACTTTAAAGAAGTTGAAGCATAGTGTTTCTTTTATTTATAGTATACAAAGCACTGAATAATCGTTTCATATTTAACTACAAAAATCACATACAACGACAGGGCTGTCGGTGGGAGATACAAGTTCTGAGTGGACGGGCTCGGACCAATCCCTATTTCGGGCGCTGCACAAAGTGTTCCCAGACAACTACTGCGCTGTGGCTCAGCTGATGCTCTCTAAGACCTGCCAACAGGTGAGTTTTTAGAGCACTCGGATGTTTTATGTCCCCTGTAAAACAGACATTTGTCTGTCCTACCTATTAAATTTTCCTGTCAGGAACGCTGCGCTGCATAGTGCTCGATCATTGTATTTTTTTTTATTTAAGACTGTGAAATCAAATGAAAAGTGAAGAGATACGTCATAGGCCCTAATCTGTATGTATCATTGAGCTGGAAAATCAAGTCTAATTGATCCTAATTGGTCCAGCTAAAAACTTTATATGTGAATCAGAGAATAATCAATAGCAAATATATTTTTTAAATATCTCTACCATAACTTTATGTTTGACTGCAAGAAAATGCTGTTATGCCTTAAGATCGCCATTTGTACTATTTCTGCAGTAAGACTTGACATAGTACTTACTTTCACTCCTGTTGAGTCCTTTTGTTTATAAATGCTAAATTAATTTATGACGACAATAACATCAGCATAATAAATTATAGTTTAGTTCCTATAAGTATACTATTATTCGTCTGGGTTCAAATGTATCTGTGTACGCGATCCGACAGTTGTAAATATGGGGGAGATTCGTTGTAATACAGTCAAAAATAAAATATTCATAACAAACATGAAGCATTTTCCTGATAAAATTAAAAACCAAGTGCAGATAATAATAATGAAGCAAAAAATTCTCCTTGGTACAACTAAAAACACTTGGTAGATTAGGTAGTTACTTAAACGTTAAAAAAAGAATAAAACAAAAAATTCTTCACGACAGGCGCATCCAAATGTTGTTTTACTTACAAATTATACAGCCAACTAAAAGCTTAAAGCGGCGAAGGTGTATATTTACGATGAATCTGGAACAACGAATCTGGAATATTATACGACATAATATCTAAAACACGACGAACCCAGAACAAATCGACAGTTTGATAGACACGCAACTCCTGAGCTATGTGTAAAGATAATTTTCTATAACATATATTATTTAACTATGACATTTTTAACAATTTGTTCCGAGATGTACATCGGTTGAATCATGTCGAATCAATTTATATTTGAAACGTACCAATTTTTTTTTGCTTTCTCTGTATCAACCAGGTGTACTCCCATTGGACGACAACCGGGCAGGAGGAGCGTCGCGTAGAAGCGGAGCTGACGCCCCCGCGTAAGAAGAAGAAGAAGCACCGCTTGTGGTCCGTGCACTGCCGCAAGATACAGCTGAAGAAGGACTCCGCTGCGCACCACGTGTGAGTGACGGAGAACTACAGCTATTCAGTGAATATGACGTGTAAATTCTTGTAATTACATTTATTCCAATATTAGTTCATATACTAATAATTTTTTCGTTTTGCCACGAAGCTAATCTTATTTCATTGGAATTCTAAAGATGAATGAACTGCGTTTCACCTGTAAAGAACGCCAAGTGGATAATTATAATTATAATAATAATAACCACCGGTAACTTGGGCCATGCTCCGCTGCCAGTGGAACCCTAGATTTAAGTTTTTTATAATATTTGTGTTTTTATATCTATATATTGTAAAAAACTTAAATTTAAGATGCTTTTTTGAATAAATGTATAATAATAATAAATGTTTATTTAAAACACACTGGTCAAGTAGGTTACATACAAAATTCTTACATTTTAAATAATATAGTAAAATATTGTTAATGATACCTGAACTAGGTTGAACCTGTGTTTCAGGCGAAGAAATGCTTACATGTTAAATATGTATATAGGTACAATGCTTAATTTACAATAAATCTTAACAAACTACATAAAAGTGAGAGTGATGACTAATCAATTGAGCTAACCTAAGATACGTAAAGAACCAATTTTTGGCTTACTACAACTAGGTGATAAATAATTACACAATACAAAGTTTCAATACTATTTACACACAACGAGTAGCTCTTCTGTCTCTTCGTAGGACAAGTTTTGAATATGATTATACATAATATGTTTGCACTTAAAATAATTTAAATCATAAATATGTAAAACTCTATTTAACCTATTATAAAGAAAAGGACCAAGAAATGAAAAAAATCTATTTATGAATGTATATTTTGAGGTAATATTTGTATTGCAGACTATATCTCTCCGTCTTTTATTAACAATATTTACATCATAGGGAAGAATGGTATGCTGTTTTAATACTGAGTGCATTATGTAAAGCTGGCGAACAGTCAACACATTGCATTGTTTATATAACAGACGCGTAGGATAGTAAAAAGGAAGGAAATTGTATATTTTTAAAATTGCTCGCTGGGCTCTTTCTAAGGGAAGTAGAATGGTTTTTAGTGCTCCACCCCAAGTAGTAATGCAGTATTGGATTATAGACTGGCATAGGGCTAGGTAGACTTGTTTAACTAATTTTTGGTCTGCTATGGATCTAAGTTTTTTAAAAACGAACATAAGCTTACGAACTCGGTTTACTAAATTTTCTATATGTTGTTTAAAGGAAAGTGTCTCATCAAAGACAATACCGAGATATTTTAGGCTGCTATATTTTTGAATAGTGGGACAGACGCATGTGTTGACTTTCAATTATGTGTACGCAGCTTCAAACTCAATAATTTTTTTATTGAAAAGATTTATTTGATATGGAGATAATGTCACTTTGGAGATCTTTCTTTATGTATAAATAAGGAGCTGTGTGTTATTTACTGTTATTATTTTCTTGGACAATCGAAACTTTATACTCTATATAAACGTTATCTCCGTAGAGTAGAGGAATAGGTTAATAATTTATGTATGTAATGACATTGAATGGGAAGGGATTGTAAGGTTTATTAAGAAATACACACTAAGAAATGTTAAAGTAATGTATTGGTTTCAGATACAACTACACCCCGTGCGACCATCCCAACCAGCCCTGTGATAGTCTGTGCCCGTGTTTGCAGTCGCAGAACTTCTGCGAGAAATTCTGCCAGTGCAGTAGCGACTGTGAGTAATTTTGCCAGTGCAGTAGCTACTGTGAGTTATTCTGTAAGTGTAGTAGTGGCTGTGAGTAATTCTGTCTGTGCAGTAGTGACTGTGAGTAATTCTGCCAGTGCAGTAGTGACTGTGAGTAATTCTGCTAGTGCAGTAGCGACTGTAAGTAGTAAAAAAGTTGCCTGTGACTGCCTGATGGTAAGTGGTAACAACAGTCGCCTATAAAACCTGTGATTCCTGTAAAATTCTAGCTCTACAAGAACCAATTACTACGTTGCCAGGTTAAGACATAAGATGTCGAGTCACAGTACCCAGTAATTTAACTACCTGTCTTACGCTTTAAACCTTTGCAAAGCGATGTAAGCACCGCCGTCGCAGTAAAAAAATATATCTAATCAGGTTTTCTATTAGAGGTTCGCTCTCAGACATGTCATCTAATCTTATAGGAAATGAATGAATCAATGTTAATAAATTCTCTCAGTTTTTCTCACTAACTGACCTTACTGGCAATTCTTAACTTTGCAACAACGTAATGAAACAGTCAACCCCTTTTTTCCTTAGAATTTAAGTTTAAATTTTGTTTGCATAGAAAAAGTTTGAATGAGCAAAATTAATGACATAGATATTGAAAATAAATCGTGAACACCTTTAATTTTCAATTTTAAGTGTTATCATTATACAATAACTCTGTGTGTGTGTGTGTGTTCTTTATGGTCAAAGTGTAACTGAGTGTGTGTGTGTGTGTTGCAGGCCAGAACCGTTTCCCCGGGTGCCGCTGCAAGGCGCAGTGCAACACCAAGCAGTGCCCGTGCTACCTGGGCGTGCGGGAGTGCGACCCCGACCTGTGCACCGCGTGCGGAGCGGACGTGCCCGCGCCGGTACCTGTGTGTGTGTGTGTGTGGGACCTGTGCCGAGTGCGACCCCGACCTGTGCACCGCGTGCGGAGCGGACGTGCCCGCGCCGGTACCTGTGTGTGTGTGTGTGTGTGTGGGACCTGTGCCGAGTGCGACCCCGACCTGTGCACCGCGTGCGGCGCCGACGTGCCCGCGCCGGTACCTGTGTGTGTGTGTGTGTGTGTGGGACCTGTGCCGAGTGCGACCCCGACCTGTGCACCGCGTGCGGCGCCGACGTGCCCGCGCCGGTACCTGTGTGTGTGTGTGTGTGTGTGTGTGTGTGTGTGTGTGTGTGGGACCTGTGCCGAGTGCGACCCCGACCTGTGCACCGCGTGCGGCGCCGACGTGCCCGCGCCGGTACCTGTGTGTGTGTGTGTGTGTGTGTGGGACCTGTGCCGAGTGCGACCCCGACCTGTGCACCGCGTGCGGCGCCGACGTGCCCGCGCCGGTACCTGTGTGTGTGTGTGTGTGGGACCTGTGCCGAGTGCGACCCCGACCTGTGCACCGCGTGCGACGCTGGCGTACCCGCGCCGGTACATGTGTGTGTGTGTGTGTGTATGGGACCTGTGCCGAGTGCGACCCCGACCTGTGCACCGCGTGCGACGCTGACGTACCCGCGCCGGTACCTGTGTGTGTGTGTGTGTGTGTGGGACCTGTGCCGAGTGCGACCCCGACCTGTGCACCGCGTGCGACGCTGACGTACCCGCGCCGGTACCTGTGTGTGTGTGTGTGTGTGTGTGTGTGTGTGTGTGTGTGTGTGTGTGTGGGACCTGTGCCGAGTGCGACACCGACCTGTGCACCGCGTGCGACGCTGACGTACCCGCGCCGGTACCTGTGTGTGTGTGTGTATGGGATCTGTGCCGAGTGCGACCCCGACCTGTGCACCGCGTGCGACGCTGACGTACCCGCGCCGGTACCTGTGTGTGTGTGTGTATGGGATCTGTGCCGAGTGCGACCCCGACCTGTGCACCGCGTGCGACGCTGACGTACCCGCGCCGGTACCTGTGTGTGTGTGTGTATGGGATCTGTGCCGAGTGCGACCCCGACCTGTGCACCGCGTGCGGAGTGGACGTGCCCGCGCCGGTACATGTGTGTGTGACCTGCCCCCCTAGACAAATGCCACACGCTTACTTTCATTATGTACGAAGATGACATTAGCTGCGGAAAAAATAGCGTGAGCTTGTCACAAGCCAATTTCATTTCCATAATTTTTTTCTGTGGAACGACAGCGGAAAAGTTGGCGTGTAGCATTTTTCTAGGGGGGCTGTTGTGAGCGCTCACATTGCTCTCATTGACAGTGTTGTCAGATTCAGAGGATTTCCATAAATTCTAGGGGTTATTGCAAGTCGTCGAGGTTTTTGGAGGTTTTGATATCACAATCACAAATTTATCTAGGGGATTTCCTGAAGGTTTTTCTACTATTCTTACCAAATGGAAAATTCCGTTTTAGATCAGAAAAGACCGACAATTTATTCACCGAATAGAATGAATGGGACACTTAAACTTATTAGCTGGCATAACATTCTATTCGGACTGTCTTGTCTATAATTCCGGCTAAAAGACTGTTTTTCACAGCCTCACACAGACATTTATAACGAAAAATCCGAAACGGCCTCAGAAGAATATTATTTTGAGGAATCGGCAGACCCATTCGGCGAAGTATGTAAAATGTTAGAATAGGTAATTTGAGGAACACTTGTAAGTTTTTCATTGTCAATATTATGAATATCATGTGTGTGACATGGCCAAAATAGTCAAGAGGTTTTTTATCAATCAAACTGGAGAAAGTGGGGTGTTTTAAATGCATTTAGGGGAGATGGTGGAAAAAAATCTGGCAACACTTGCTCATCGTTATACTCTCATATTCGGAACGCACCTTTTGGCTGTGTGCACGACTTCAGCGCTACCTAGCGTCTGTAACTCTATTGGCTGACACATTAAAATTTAATGGCGGCTTTGTGAGAAAATATTTAAATTAGAAACTATCTTTTAATTTATAGCCAAATACTAGTGCAGGAGGATACTAAAGCCAATCCATAATATCAAATACAGGATTACAATTAGGTTAAGATGTTACTTACTTTTTTCTCTTGACGGCAGCTATACACTTCTTGCGTTGTTCAAGTTTCCAAGTAGTTTTCGGGAATCGGTAAAAGTTGCATTTACTATTTCTGCCAGTATTCTTGCAATTTACAACGCAACAACTGCGATTCATTTTTGTTGGCGTAATAATGCGATTATTAAAATTAGGTAGTTAAGTCTACACAGATTGCTTTGACATATAATAATTTGTGTTTGACATTAACAAATATGACAGATAACAGAGCTAACATTGAGTACGGTTCATAATTTGATATCAGTGTTCGTGTGCGCTATTTGCACGCAAACATTCGGTCCAAAATTGCTTATGTGCGCATTTTGTATGCGGTATGACGTAATTGATGACGTCACCCATTGATGCTGACAGAGGCGCGTTCAGCGCCTCTGGGTGTAGTTGTCCGGTTGTTTTTTAACTCGCTCAAAGGCGTTGAACGGATTGCAGCAACCAAATCTCTTATCTCCCTCTTTCACATGATTTTTTATTTCTCTCTCTTTCTAGTAAATGACATTATAGAATATGGCCGCCAATATCATCCAATCACGTAAGAGTATTTCAGTCATAAACGTCAGGGCGTTTTACAACCATCAAATTCGATGGTTGTTCGGTTGTAACTTGCGCCGACACTCAAAGGTCTTGAACGGGCCGGTTGTTTCACCCGGTTGTCACGCTCGAAGGCATTGAACGGGGTTAGAGCGAAAAGTTGTACTTCGCGCGAAGGCCTTGAACGCGCCTCAGTGCTAACAGAAAAGAGTTAGTGCACTGTCTCTAGAACTGTCAATGTCAAAGTCAACATCAGGTTTATTTTTATTTAAGTTTGTTCGAATTTATTTTTTCATCAGATTATCTACAATTAATAGAGAAGTGTTCTGTAAAGATACTGGAGGCACAATACGTCTCCCTCCAATTTTTCATTTCAAATTACATTAACTTTCAACTTGACAGACTCAAAGATCGAAAGCTCTGTTCAAAATTGATCTGAGTGCTTACGTCCGTGAGCAGTGCTAACGATTTGAACGGGTTGTTTGCATGCATGCAAACGTTTGCACTGATATTTGATTATGAACCGCACCCATTATTTCTACTTTTGGCCTCCATGGGCGCTGCGATAGACGTCATTACTTCCACCTAGTACTTCGCACGAGTAATCCCCGTTTTCCATTTAAGCGTCGCCATTTTGTCACGGTAACATCAAATGTTAACCCTGTTTTGCGTTTCTTCTAAGAAATGTTGACAATTTTTAGCCGCGCTATTTTTCACAAAGGGAACCTAACCTAAAGATCAAGATATTGTTAAAATGGAACGCATTAGGGTTAACATACGATGCTAGCCCTGCTAGCGTCAAAAGCTAATGAAACGCGATGATGCTAAAAATGTTGAAAATGCTGCAAATGTACGCTCAAATGGAACGCGCCTGTTGTTTCTACTTTTGGCCTCCATGGGCGCTGCGATAGATGTCATTACCCCCACCTAGTACTTCGCGCGAATAACGAAGCGTCGTCGGCAGGGCGCGGTGGGGGGCGGGGTGAGTGGGGCCGGCGGGGCGGGCGGGGGCGGGGTGAGTGGGGTCGGCGGGGGCGGGGCGGGCGGCGCGGCGTACTGCCGCAACGTGTGCGTGCAGCGCGGGCTGCACAAGCACCTGCTGCTGGCGCCGTCCGACGTGGCCGGCTGGGGCATCTTCCTGAAGGACGCCGCGCACAAGGTGACACTGACCGCCCTAGCCGGCATTCATACTATAATATTATAAACTAGCCGTGCCCGCGGCTTAAGGTCTTGATAAAAAGTAGTCTACGTTATACCCTATATAATTAGCTATCTATTAGTGAAAGTCCCGTCAAAATCGATCCAGCCGTTCCGGAGATTAGAACAAACAGACAGGACAGACAAATTTTTTTTCAACACAACACAGTAGTGTGTTAATGTGTTTCTAACATTGTGTTGGTATCTGCGCTGGCGGACGCTAGTTCTCGCGAAACTTTATATCCATTATTATTTTAGTGATTATATGTGTTACAGCGGCGTTAATAATAACAGTAATAGATAAGTTTCTTTCAGAAAATATAGTTCTAGCTACAACCGAGGTTAGAAAGCTCGGTGTAAGTAAACAAATATTTATTTAAAATAAATATTTATTTTATACTAGCTGCCCGGACAGACTTTGCTCTGTCAAAAGTTATTTACTCTGAATTGTATGGAAAAAGAAAAAGTGTTGTTTTTACTGTTTTCCACGCATTTTTTTTATGTTTTTCCCTCCATAAGATCCTTTCTTGTGCCAAGAAAAATATGAAAAAGAAATTAGCCGAATCGGTCCACCAGTTCTCGAGATTTGCGCTTAGCAACACATTCGGCGATCCATTTTTATTTATATGGAAGACATAAATTGTGAACGTGCAAGCGCTGCTGCAAAGCTTCGATTGACACTATTGAGAAAAAACGTCATAACGCGTTCTGACGAAACACACTAGTGTGCACACCCACCGTCACGACACAAGGCGTCGCGCCACATCACGACATAATAGTTTGTTTCTACCTTTATTTGTACCCGATGTACATTCATACCCGTAAAACTTGTTATTTTGACATTACAGATAGACACTTCAATTTTATTTATTTGTATAGATGCGAAAGTAACTCTGTGGCCTAATTCACGTAATAAAACTTCAACGACATGCAAGCGATTTGATCGCTGAAGTCACTTTTCGTATTCACGTATTAATCGCACGATTTTGTTTAGGTCGATTTCGTTGAAGCGTATTCACGTACAATAATCGCAGTTCGATCGTTGCCTCCGCGGTATTCACCTATTATTTTGACGTTTACTTTGATCGAATGTGAGCGATTAAACGTCAAATTAAACGATTTCTAAGTCGTTGAACAGAAGTTCATAATTTGTTAAATTTGTGTGCTTTTTTCCGTAACAAAATGAGCTTAGGACTAGGATTCTTACTTTTGGACCTAGCCAATGAGAGGGACGGCCCATCTACCACAGTTTCTCAAGACGAAAGTCTTCAATTCGTGCATGTTGCCAGTGATGACATACGGAACATAAGATGGCTCGAAGTCACTCAAAGGGCAATGGAGAGGGCTATTCTCGGGGTTTCTCTACGTGATCACATCAGAAATGATGAGATCCGTAGAAGAACTAGAGTTACCGACATAGCCCAAAGAATTGCACACCCTTAAGTGGCAGTGGGCAGGACACGTCGCTCGTAGGACTGACGGCCGTTGGGGCGGAAAGGTCCTCGAGTGGCGGCCGCGTACTGGGAGACGCAGTATTGGTAGGTGGACCGACGATCTGGTGAAGGTCGCGGGAAGCCGCTGGATGCGGGAGGCGCAGGACCGATCAGTATGGAGATCCTTGGGGGAGGCCTATGTCCAACAGTGGGCGTCTCTTGGCTGATATGATGATGATGATGAATGAGATAGACAGGCACCGACGTTTCAACGAGCTCCGGAACAGCTCAATAGATCCTTTTGATATGTCTGACTCTATGAAATTCATCACCATCATCACAGCTCATATACGTCCCCACCGAGAGGTTCGAGCCTACCCTATGTTTGAGGAGCTTGGTGGCGCATTTGCGCGTGCGCTCAGCGAACGATTGCTAAGGTTAAGCAACGTTCGCTATGGTCAGTCCTAGGATGGGTGACCAAAATAAGAAACATCTCAAGCTCCTCCGTGCTTCGGAACGCACGTTAAACAGTGGGTCCTGCGCCTGATCTCGCCCCGGTCGTGTCGGCTAACCGTCCCATCGGACTAGGCGAGTGATGGAACAGAGAGTGCACTTGCGTCTGCGCAGTCACTTGTGCACTATAATATCTCCTGCGCAGATGGCTAGTCTCTGTGGAGATTGGACGCCGTGACCGAATATCGGTTAGGAGGACATTATTATTATGTTAGGGTGATTAGGCCTTAGTCAACCACGCTGGCCCAGTGCGGATTGGTCGACTTCACATACATCATTAAATTTCTTCGCAGATGTATGCAGGTTGCCTCACGATGTTTTCCTTCACCGTAGGAGCGTCAGACAAATGTACATATAAAATTCGAAACGAAAAACACATTGGTACATGGCGGGTCTCGAACCCCGACCTCGCGATTGGAAGGCAAGTGCCGAGTCCACAGCGCCACCGATGCTCTCCAAAATACAAACAAACTCGAAACTCGCAAATAATAAAAATTGACACTGACACTGACATACGTATTTTTTTTATTGGTCATCAACGATTTTTCTATTTTTTTTCAATAAAGCCATAAAATGACAGAACTTAACGAAATTTTTTAGATTTATTGCAGAGTCATGTACTCGTAGGTGCATTATAATTTTGATAAAAAAACATCATTCTACAAAATAATCGACATTTCTGCATGTTTTCGTCAACAAAAAGTATTTGAATTTATTTGGTAGAATTGTAATGGCAATATCAAGTTTAAATAGTTGACAAATCGCTGAGTTGCGATCCTATCGAGTAATCGTTCTATCGAAATGACACGTGAATACGGATTTATGACTGTTTTTCAATATGACGACTTCTAAACGTTAACGACATTTTGACTATTACAAAATACGTGAATTAGCCTACTGTTTGTCTGTCTTTCGCGCTTTAACACCAAAACTACTGAACCGATTTAAATGGAATTTGGTACGCAGATAGTCTAGGGTCTGAGAAAGGACATAGGCTTTTATCGCAGAAATCACTCCTTAAGGGGGAGTAAAGGGGGGTGGAAGTTTTTATGGGGAATCGATAACCGCCGAACCGATTTATATGAAATTTGGTATGGAGATAGTTTAATTAAAGGATAAAAATAGTTTTTATCGCCGAAATCATTCCTAAAGGGTGTAAAGGGGGTGGGCGGTTTGTAAAGGGAATCAATAAAAAGGACTTCCACGCGGACGAAAGCTAGTCTTTTTATAAATCTACCCAAGAGATTGGGGCTATCTCTAGCGATTAATGGGCCTGCCCACACACAACTTTTTAAAACATCTAAACATAAAAATCTCACAGCATCACATCATCATCATCATCATCGTGTCACAGCGGTTGTTATCGATCTCCTCGGTAATGGCTTGACCGATTGTTATGATTTTTTTTGTGTATATTTGGTAGCTATTTTTAAACCCCTACGGTCCTATTAATAAAAAATTTACCCCTTGGCACCTCCTCTATTTAGTTATTTCGTGTTTTGTCTTATTTTCACATATGACAACCGACATTGCTGAAACAAGACAAAACACGGAGTAACTAATCCTAGGATGATCTGAGGAATAAAATATTTATTAATAAGGCCGCTAGGTGATAAGGGTTCTTCACCAACTGTCAAAATATTCGTTCCTAATTTATGTATTCATATTCTATGACGAAATACTGGTAATTCGTGTTTTGATATTAATATACAATGAAATACAAATAATCGTCAACAACAACATTTAAATTCTTTGACTGTACATTAGTCCTTGTAGGGGGTTGTAGATTTTTAAATATTACAGGAACTACGTGTACTATACTGCGACTGTGTAGCCACTTACCATCAGGTGGGCAATGTGTTTGTCTGTGTATCTGTCATGCGCCTAAACCGCTGAACCGATTTCGATGAAATTTGACATGGAGATAAGTCCTGAGGAGGAAGATAGGTTATTTTGTATCCTGAATTGTAATATATTACCTAGGGAACGCGTGATATAACTGAATTTCACACAGACGGAAGTCGCGGGCTAAATATTGTTCAAGATGAAAACTGTGTTTTTTGTTGGTTTAGAATGAGTTCATCTCGGAATACTGCGGCGAGGTGATCTCGCAGGACGAGGCGGACCGCCGCGGGAAGGTCTACGACAAGTACATGTGCTCCTTTCTGTTCAACCTCAACAATGGTAAGTCCGAAGGTCATCAGCCCTCTACGAACTGAAACTGGTGACAATAATCGTGTGGTCTCGGGTGTAGTAATGTCGACTGTTCTTGTATAAAACTCGTTAATTTGAAATAATGTCACATATTTGACAATGTAGTCGGAATGGAGTTTGGTGGTCGTTCACTGCTTTTGTTCCCAGAATGAGAATGATGGCCTGTTGGGCTCCACTCGTGGCCCAGTTGAAAACACCTTTTTTGAAAATTCCAGTTTAGGCTATTTATAAAGGCAAATTAGTATATTATGCAACCACTGAGCATGATCCACAACTACTCCCACCCAGCCCCAGCTAGCCATCTTGCGAAGATCATCGCTCCACCTAGTTTGAGAACACACTATGTTTGCTGATAAGCAGTCTCCATTTTAGACCTAGTTCCTACCACTGACAAAATGACAAGTGTACATTGGACTAACTGTATTATTATTTTTTAGATTTCGTAGTAGACGCGACACGCAAAGGCAACAAGATACGGTTCGCGAACCACTCTATCAACCCGAACTGCTACGCCAAGGTGATGATGGTGAACGGTGACCACCGCATCGGCATCTTCGCCAAACGCGCCATCCAGCCTGGCGAGGAACTGTTCTTCGACTACAGGTTTTTGAGCCCATTTTATATTACATATTAGTTTTCTACCTGGATATCTCATTTAGAATAGGACTTTTTTACTGTGTGAACTGAGGCTACATTCGATTTGTATGCTAATTTACTCAATCTCATTGTCTATTTAAATTTTTGATGAAATCTTGTCAGTCAAAACTTCATGTTTTATATTGTTTGATCTTTAACAATCTACAGACTACAAGGGAATTAATTTTAAAACACAAATCTCATATT
This sequence comes from Schoenobius gigantellus, assembly GCA_963935595.1. Classification (NCBI taxonomy): domain Eukaryota; kingdom Metazoa; phylum Arthropoda; class Insecta; order Lepidoptera; family Crambidae; genus Schoenobius; species Schoenobius gigantellus. The sequence continues at coordinate 1,915,947 of OZ012555.1, read as the reverse complement.
AATTCATTACAACCGACAAATATCTTTTTGTGTTCAAACCTGCCCGATGCAATATTTTATGTTCTACTTAATTTTACTGTAATATATCACCAATTGACACATTACTAAGTAACAATAAAAAAATATCAATGCCATAATGTTAGATATAAATTGTGTATGAAAAATTAATGCTTTCTGTCATTTGTCAAAGTGATACAAAGTTCGCCGGGACAGCTTGTATTATTGTGGCTTTGTTGTTTACTGAAAATTAATATTAATGTTATTCTAACGAATACTAATGTTTTAATCTATAGTTTCATCCTATGCATTTTTAATAGTACATATTGTATTTCAGATATGGACCCACGGAGCAGCTGAAATTTGTGGGTATAGAACGTGAAATGGAATTTTTATGAGAGCAGTTGCAGGAGTAGTCTGCATTCAGGCTTATCAACAATCATATTGCTAGTATTAACTAGTATTGTCTAGTATTGTAATCAATTGTGTGGTTGTTGTCAATGGCCTTACTACTAGGAATGCAGGAAATTATTATAAGGACTCAGTGGGATGATCTCCGCTCTGGAAAAAAACGAGTGCTTAGACATACCATTTTTATAAGTCTTATGTTTTCCCAATTTATGTTTCATGGCGGGTAAGTAATCGTTAATGTTTCTGAACATTCCTAAAATTAAACGCTAGGTAGGTTAATAAGCAACATTATTGTCTCTTAGGATGTATTGAACCAAAATTGCATTTGTATCCCTTAGAATTAAGTGCACACATTTATTGATACAATCAATTTTATGTAAGTGATATTGCATTTTTGTACTTTTAAAATTAATAAATGTTATACAAATTGATTTGTGTTTATTGTAAATATTTAACAAATACTAAACATTTACACATCAAGCATTAAGTTACATTTATAATATACACAATGTACAAATAATATACACAATGTACAAAGAGTATTTATTGAACATTGTGTTTGTATAAATTGTCTTAGTAACAGTAATAAACTTAATGCTGGGACATCTTTTAAAATATCACAAGAACAATAAAATATTTTTTGCCTGTGACATACTGCCTACGTATTTGGTTCTGAGGACTATTTATTGATGTCACTATTATGTTTTGTCAATCACATGAGCCATCCAGCCAGCCATCTCTCCATCGCTCATGAACTTTGCTGCAGTCAAATGAGGGTTTTCCGAGTTTAATATTAACAGTGTTGTGTCTCTCACATAACCATTTTGCTAGTTCATCTCTTGACTTTGTTTTTGGTGGATGCTTTTTTATGCTGAAAACAAACATTCATATTCTGTTAATGTAAAAGTAATACTTCTACTACAATTATTCTAATAGATTTTCGGTTATGAAGGTTTGGTTTTGGAGTAATCCCTTTCACATCAATTTTTACAATTCAAAAATATTTTAGATGCATATCATAATTTATGATTTTACATGATAATACTTACTCTTCTTGGAAATCTAAAGCACATGGTTCACAAGGGTAAAATTGTGCAAATATTTGAAAAAAGTTTTTCATATCTTCCGTTTGCTTAACTGTAGGTTTGTCAGGGAAGTATGAAGCCATGGAGTGTAGAAAGCCCCATGTGGAGCGGCCCAGTTCATCTTTGTCTAGAGGACAATCTGTACGTCTCTCGGGCTCCTGGAAAATATAAGCTTCGGTCGGACTTTCTGATTAGGTTTTAAACGAGATAATATCGAAGTTGTGTTGTTTATCTCGTAATGATGTAACAGTTTTGACAATCGTCGAGCCTCTTACAGGTTTAATGGTAGGTGTTGATGTGGCTTTGCTTCGCATCTTACTCCATATCTTGAAGTCGGAGCATGCTCGGCAAGGCTTGTCTTCTTCTTCGGTGTGATGCCGAGGCATTTTGAATTAAATGATGAGGCGTAAGCAAATTGTGGTGCAAGAAAATGTTATAACACTGATTAGTTATGATTACTATCACATGTTAAAATATTCTGTATAGTAAAAATATAAATGAACCACAGGGTCCAAAATAATTGGAAATAATTTGAAACTATTCGAGACGGCTAAAGAAACTTCCTAATTATTTCCCACAGATGAGAGACAGGTAGGTACTTATTTCCATAACCTCAACATTCTTGCAGTCAATTGTCTGTCATGTCATTGTCACCAATCTGTCAAAATAACTGTCAACAGCCAGGCGCGTTCAGAGCCTTCGCGCGAAGTACAAAGGCGCGTTCAGGGCCTTCGCGCGAAGTACAACTTTTCGCTCTAACCCCGTTCAATGCCTTCGAGCGTGACAACCGGGTGAAACAACCAGCCCGTTCAAGACCTTTGAGTGTCGGCGCGAGTTACAATTGAACAACCATCGAATTTGATGGTTGTAAAACGCTCTGACGTTTATGACTGAAATACTCGTACGTGATTGGATGATATTGGCGGCCATATTCTATAATGTCATCTACTAGAAAAAGAGAGAAATAAAAAATCATGTGAAAGAGGGAGATAAAAGATTTGGTTGCTGCAATCCGCGGCCGTACCGCCTAACTCAAAGCGAGCACTCGCTATCGTTATCATGACATTAGAACAATAGTTTTAATGTCACAGATGACATTAGAGCTATTGTTCTAATGTCAGAGAGCGATAGCGAGTGATCGCTATGAGTTAGGCGGTAGCCCCCCCGTTTAACGCCTCTGAGTTGCGTTCCGAGGGTCAGAGTAATGCAACCGAAAGTGATTTTCACACTCGCTCCGAGGATCAGAACGGGTCGGTTGCTATCTTTTTTCTTAGTTTTATCTTGCCGATCAAGATCAAGCAAAGGGCAAAATATTACTCATCCTTACTATGAAATTAACAGTAAATATCCATTTTTCTGCTTAAAAATAATTACAACACATAGAAATCACTATATTTCCCTTGTATTAGACTTAAAAGAGTTCAAAGTAGTGTTATTTAATAAAATAATAAATAATTAACGTATTTTTGACATCGACTTTGACATAAAATCTGTCAGAGTGTTTTTCACCCTACGCTCGAGTTGGTTGTTTGGTTGCATCACTCGAAGCTTCTGAACGGGCACAGAGTGTACTAACCGTCCGTCAGCCGTCAGAGCGTTTTTTACCCCGAGGCTCTGAACGGGTCGGTTGCTGTCAGAGTGCACTCGGAGTGGCACTCGAGCGTAGGTTCTGAACGCAGCTCCGAGCGAGTTAAAAAACAACCGGACAACTACACCCCAGCCCCTGTAGCACGTCCACCAAAACACGATATGATAAAGCGATTTATCGCGGTGAACTGTCAAAATACGACGAAACCCATAGATATAGAATGAAATAGATGGGCTATAAAAGCCGTCAAACATGAGGAAAAGAGATAAACTTATACACATTGCCAAAGGAAAGAAGAAGAGAGCATCATTTTTTTTTGTCCTTGTTACCGTATATAGGTGAAACTGGTAGTGGGGATTGTTTATCACCAGCGTCTGGTGCTAAACAAATACGTGGAAGAAATTTGTTGTGTGAATTATAGCTTACTGTGTAATTATTCAACACTTTAATTAGTGTAATTGTGAACTATTTGAACATTTAAATCATGGTGCACTGCTCCGTTTTAGGTTGTAATAGTGATAGTGCTAGAAAACAGGAAAATATAACCTTTTACAGGTAAGACCTAAATTGTGTCAATAAAAAGCTCCAAAACTATTTTTTAAATTATAAATACAAGTTATATTGCAATATTTTATCATTCTACTATGTATCTCAATCATATTATGGGATTAAACATGAAATTTCAAACTAAGTAGTAAGGTTACTGTTAACCTAACAAGCTAGGAATGTCGCCATACAATATGGCCACGTATACAGCCAACGCGTATAACATTTTGCCGGGTTATAATGATACCAGTTACGCTACGACTATTTTTCCTTGATTCGTAGGTAATTTGTTACGTGAAAGGGAACTCACATATTAGTTTCTGTTACATTAATATTGACATATTTAAGTATAAAATTTTGAACATTTTAGATAACAAAGTTAATTCTTTTGAAGTGAGACTTTCCATTTGCTTGTTTGTCTGTATTTAACAGATTTCCTTCGGAGATAACTACTCGAAAACAGTTGGGATAAAGCTACTGGTCGATTGAATTGGCAGCCAACCAAGCATACCCGAATGTGTTCTAAGCATTTTGAACAACAGTGGATTCAGAAAAACAAAAAAGGCACTTTTCTTAGGAGTGGTGCTATTCCTAAACTTTTTTTACAGATCAGTAACTTATACATATTATTACTACAAGGTACATACCCTATCAAGCCAAAACCTAAATTTATTTTTCACAAACCCAACTATTTTTATGGGGGATTTCGAATTTTATTTTACAGTTTTGGATTAACATGGGTAGGGTAGGTACCAAATCCTTTTCTACTATTTTGATATGGCCAAACATATTATTAATGGTTTGATTTTGGTCATTTTCTATTAATATAACAAGTCTGACCATTAGTACAGATACAGTTTAAAAATTTATTAATTAATATTTTTAATGTTGTAAAATTAGAACCTGCTTTTATTTTTAACCTGTATACATATTGTTTCAGGACGCATCGTTGTTGGATTTCGGTTTAAATTTGAATACGCCCCGAAAGAGAAAAATGCGGCTTCAAATGTTGGGTTTGAAACAATCAGCGAGGTCATCAAATAAAAAACTACGGCCAGTGCGTCAATCGCTTAGACGATTGGGAAAAAAAGTAGTCACACTTGAAAATGTGTAAAGTGATTTGAAGTGTAAGTTAATGATGCAAAATTAGTAGTTGGACATTTTAGATACTGTAGGAGGAACCAATAGAGATTTTCTGAAAAGATTTTTAAGAGTTGACAAAAGAAAGTATTCTGAACCTTTAAGGAAATTCGCGCTGTGCTTACACTTTTTAAGTTCAAAGGCATATGAGTTTTTACGTAAGCAATTTAATACGTGTTTACCACACCCAAAAACAGCTGGTGAGTGGCGAGGAGTAGACAGCCTCTAGAAAATGTTTGTGATTTATTAGCAATTTTGTGCCATAGCTAGTAATCTGGCTTAATCCAAATGAAATAAGTCATATCTCTACTTTGTCTGAATATTTAACAAGAACACATAGGATGTAGATATAGCTCTATGCACCGAACAAGTGTTTCTAATTAATTATATAGGTACTTGACAGAACATAATCTTCCTCAGAGATCTACAAATTGGTCTTGTCCTGCGCTATTTCCAAGTTGCCGCCAGCGGGGGCGAGGTTGGGGGTGGCAACACGGGCAACTAAGAATAACCAGCTATCTACATCGGCATCTTGCGTTCTTTGCCAGATCTTTTTTCCACATTGTGAGCAAGCTTACCAACTTTGGGCTTTTAGCACCATATTGAGTGCGGTATCAGTAGTTCAATTCTTGAACTTACCCAGCCCAAGTGAATTTTACCTGTATTGTAGTGAATTTTATCTCTGTAAGCCGAAGTCCTTTATTCGATGACAATAATGGTGGTATTGAAATATAATTTTAGAAAATGTTTATTTAAAATTTAATATTATACATTTTCTAAATCTTCACAAATATTTAGTAAATGTGTAAATATTGGATTTTAAATAAACTGCAGAGATAAAGAAAAAACAATGATTATTGCCCGCTGTATTCTTAATCGAGCGACGATCTTCGCAAGGTACCTAGCTGGCAAAAGCTGGAAGCGAGTGGTCGCGGATCGTGCTCAGTGGCGAGCACTTGGAGAGGCCTATGTCCAGCAGTGGATGCGTGTGGATGATGATGATGATTCCTAATATTTTTTCTTATATTTGTAAAGATGTTTACATAATAGCTTAAATAAATAATAGTAAAATGTTTTAAAACGAAATATACTCGAGTAAATCCGAAAAGTGTAGTTTTATTTAAAAGTGTAAATAACTTTAGACTGCGGCGAAGGTTGAATGATGAATTCAATAAAAAAAATCGCAACTTCCTCCCACTTTTATTTTTTGAGACATATTATTGAGCGAGGGGCGCTCATTAAAATGTCTCAAAAAAAATACGTAGATCAATCAACCCTACTTTATGTTTATAGTGGTAAAAGCCACTATAAACATAAAGTAGGGTAAAACTTAAAGCAACACTGGTATACCCATCTACTTTAGGCAGGTATGACGTCATCTATGTCTGTCCCTTACGGGTATACGGTCACGTCCCATCTATTCATTCTTTATGTAAGACGAAACCCTATTGTATTTTGACAGTTCACCGCGATAAACCGCTTTATCATATCGTGTTTTGGTTGACGTGCTAGGGGGGCAGAGCGTCCCCAGAGGCTCTGAACGTGCCTCGGTGTCACGTCACGTGAAACAACATTCTTTTATTTGAAAACAAAAGAAAAAGTCTGTTCAGCCTCTGCCCCCCTAGCATCTGCACCATAACACGATATGATAAAGCGGTTTATCGCGGTGAACTGTCAAAATACAATAGGGTTTCGTCGTATTTTGACAGTTCACAGCGATAAATCGCTTTATCATATCGTGTTTGGTGGACGTGCTACGGGGGCTGTAGTGTATATGGTACATAGGATGTGTCTATTCGGACCTGCGGCCCTACCGCCTAACTTATAACGCCTAACTCGTTATAGTTTAATTTCACGAGTTTGCTATGATAGGTGGCGACCCAACCGCCTAATTCACTCGTTATAGTTTTAGCTGTCTAATCTTGTGATTTCGTACCGCCGATCGATCATAGCAAACGCCAAACTTGTGAAATTCAAACGATAAAGTGCCTCGCTATCGCCATCGTTAAACGCAATGAGTTGGGCGGTGAGGCCGCTAGTCCCTTTAAAAGTCGATTGCTATTAGGACCGAAGGATAGACTTGTAATCGAAAAAATACGGAGGATAAAACTGTAGGTCAGGTTAGGTATTTTGACAACACACAGCGGACCGAGCAAAACGAACGAAGCACGAACCTGCATATTTCTGCTATATGCTCTGCTCGCAAAAATTAGTTAATAAGTAATATCCACTTCGTCGCCATTTTTCTCGCCTGGGTCCGAACAGCAATAGACTTCTAAAGGATGGGTCCGTTCATAGAGCATTTCTCCTATGGAGATGGTATGCAACAAATCGCAGTATTTCTGCCACTTTTAGCGGGAGGCAAGGTAAACACGCATGGCACACTACGAAAATGTTGAACTCAATTACACATCCGGATTTAAGGGAGGGCAACCGGGGCTACAGCCCCGGGGCCTCCACAAAAGAGGGGCCCCCACAATAGACTTCGTAAAAAAAATTCAAATTCAGACTAGTAAACAACTCGACTGAAAACAATTGTTCATTTTATATGGAAAATAATTTGGGGCCAAGGGGCCTCCACTCCTTTGTTGCTCCGAGGCCTCCAGACCTTTAAATCCGGCCCTGCAATTACAAATACGTTTTTCTTATGTTTACGAACACACACCCTATGAAAATATTACCTTACTATAAAGAACACGCACACAATTATTTTTGTGCCAAAATAATTGTTTGATGCCAAAAAAAAATAACGTGTAGGTATCTACCATGGTCCCTGGACTTAATAAATCAAAATAGGACTGAGTTCTCTGACCAGAAAAACGAGCCGAAAGGGATAGCCAGAAGAGAGGCCGTTTGTCCCTTTTTTATAGGGTGTCCATAATTTCCTCGTATTGAAAAGAACAATTTAAGTATGACAATGATGGCAATTCTGTTAAACTAAACTAAATTTAGTTTTAGTGCTGTCATATTGTGTTTTCAGTTAAAATTTTCGAACAAAAACACGATTTGACAGCGCTAAAACTAAATTTAGTTTAGTCTATTCCAACAAATGCCAACAGAATTGACACCATTATTAGAATGAAAATCTATATGACTAAAATAATAACTAAAATACATATTTGTTTTAGATAAATATTTTTTTTTTAGTTTTATGCAAAATCATACTTTACTTTATCTACAAATATTATTTTGGACCAGAGACTAATGTTGAATAGATTGTTGGATTAAATCGAAATAACCAATAATAAATTAATAATAATTATAATTACTCCTAAAACAATCGGTCCGTCAATTTTTCCTGTACTCACTACGGGAAAAATTGCTTTCTGATCAGAGGCAGCATCATCATCACAGCTCGCATACGTGTCCACCCGAGGGGCTCGAGCCTACCCTATGTTAGGGTGATTAGGACTTAGTCAACTACGCTGACCCAGTGCGGATTGGTTGATTTCACATACACCATTGAATTTCTTCGCAGATGTATGCAGGTTGCCTCACGATGTTTTCCTTCACCGTAAGACCATCAGATACATATTGGTCACTGATCCTATTTTTTCTTGTTAATTATATTATGTCCAGGCACAGAATTCCCCACTACAAGGCAAACCACTCACCTTGACACCGTCAGCTTGGGCTGGTATGGGACCGATTCTTCTCACCACGTGCCTGGCTAGCCGCAATCCGAGTTTCAACAGTTCACAGACGTCACAAATCTTACAAACACATTTACATATGCACTTTTCTTGAGTGTTCGATAATTATATGTAAAACTCAACCAATTTTATGGGAAATTCAATAATCTATGCCGAATAATGTCCGAAGACTTCATGCACTTAGCTCGCGCCGCCGCCGAGAGAGCAAGTAGTTCTCGCGGCCGATGCCCGTCGCCGTAGGGTCGCGGTTTCGCAGCTTACCCACATAGTATAGAAAAACCGTGCCTGAACACAAATTGGAAAAACGAAATATGTTTAAATACATTAGAAATATGATGTTGTCTGTACCTATTCTTAAATAATTTTTAACTTTTCAGTGTTTTTGAAGTCGGTTTTTTTAAATTTTCCTTCCATATTTTTAGGGCAAAATAAATAGATTGTAAAAATGAGTGTTGGAATTATTCGGTTTCTTTTGTCTTTCGTTTACCTACTTACTGACAGTTTGATTCAAAAATGTTAGGTTACTTAATGTAGCGGAGCCGGGGGCCTGGCGCACTGGGCGTCGGGTCGCGTGGTGCCCACGATCTCGTTAGGCAGCGGCGCGTCCTTTGGGCGTGGCTGTGCCAGGCGCCAAAGAGCCTACCTAAAAACCTACTTGTAATTAAATAAGATGCACCTGGAAGTGAATGGAAAAGAAGGAAAGGACAAGCTGGGGGGCGCATTTTCATAGTTAGCCTAGGGCGGTCAGTACTCTCTAAATCAGGCACTGAGTGGGTGTCGTTGGTTTCATAAGAAGATTTCATCATAATGCAAAACATCCAACAAACCGTATTTCGTCTCCCTATACCTGTCCCCTAGCGAGCGTAAGGATTCTCTTTTACACCTGGTAAAAGTAGTTCAATCAATATCCATCCCAGATGAACTAGATCGTTTACATCGTGGTGATCTTATCATTAATTCCTTGAGACGACTTAATTTATTCCTAGATCATCAAAACGCAACTTTTGATAACTCTTGCGTAGCCACAGCTCAAAAAAATATTTTCCCCAGACATGGACGGGACAGCCAGGAAGATGTGCGTTCAGCTTAAGGAAGAAAAGATACCCAATAAGGAGACACCAAACAAATTAACAAAACTCATTCAGTTCTGGTATTATTTGTCTTATTATTGATATACAAACTCAAGTATGATATTATTATACAAAACATACAAAAAAATTGTCAATGGTTTTATAATGCAAAATATTCACATGGAATAACGACTTGACTAGCAACAACAACATACTTACATGGAAAATGCATTCCAATAATAATAGCTTTCATTGAGTAGGTAGTATGAAAGAATAGATATACTATTTATTTTTGAATTGTATTCTTACATTCTAATTAGAAAAATATATTTATTGTAATTTTTGTGTGTTTGACTTAACAATAGGTATTTATTTATTTTGTCGTTTCTCACATGCCGCTACAATATCTGAAAAGAAAACGGAACCGATAATTATATAGTAATAATTATGTTATTCAAAATCTACCTATTTTCATTAAGACCAATAATTTGAAAAATCTTTATTCAACATAGTATACAGGCATTTATTGACAGCCAAGCCAACACAATAGAGAACGGCGGACAATATTTTTTTAATATGCGTCAGTCAGATTACTAAATCATATTGATATAATCAACAATTTGCGACGATACATAGGCTTGAAATGTCGCATGACGTCATGCGTAGCTGAATTTTCTAGTAACTCGTAATATATAACCCCTTTTTTTTGTCGCGGGGGAATCTTTTTACGGTTTCGCAAGGGGGCGCCCACTCGGGTACACGCACGCGTAGCACAAGGATCGCAAGAGTATTTTCTCGACCTATTTTTCAGATATACAGAAATATCACTTTTGCCAGTAGAGAATGAGATAGCTATTGTTTGGTGTCGAGAAAGTGACAGTTAATGATAGACATATTTATCTCGGGGTCCTTGTGCTACGCGTGCAGAGCAGCTATTCCACAGATGCCCCTACCCGGCTAAACCACCCTCTGGAACTTCTCCGCCCCCGGTGGAGGCACGTTCGGGCTCAGAAGGCCCATTCTCCGAACGCACCCCCTGGGAACAGGTGGGTTATTGTCTAAGAAAAAATCTATCGCAATCGCCTTCAATAGGCCCAGCAGTATAAACAAGCTGGGACTTCGCTAAGGGAGGGGTCACCTGGTAAAACTCCTTTATAACCCCCCAACCGAACGAGCTGACCCCTTAGACAAAAGCGACACGCTCAATTTTCCGCAGAAAAAAATGTATGGAGATGACATTAGCTGCGGAAAAAATAGCGTGAGGTTGTCACATGTGACAAAAAATGTATGGAAATGACATTAGCTTGCAAGCTAATGTCATTTCTATACATTTTTTTTCTGCGGACCGACTGCGATAAAATCAGCGTGTGTTTTAAAACTAATTAATTTATAAATACAATTCTTTTATAATAGAAATAAGTTGGGGTTTGGGGTGTCATTGCTTTTGCGTAATTTAACTAAAACTTTGTACAGTATCATTGCGTGAACAATAACATAACAGGCCGGCACGTACTGTCTGCGGCTTGCATCAGCGCTCCGTTGGCGGCGGAGTGCTCGAGATGCGCGGGAATGGTTCCGTTGTCGCAGGCGCGAGCTAACAGCGGGTCCAGGGGGAGGCTGCCCAGCAGCGGGGCGCCCAGCTCCGCGCTCAGCTGGGCCACGCCGCCCGTGGTGGCCGGGAAGATCTCGCTCTTGCTCTGCGCGAACGGCGAAGGGGATGTGAACGCACGGCATATGTCATGCAACTACTAGATCCCACATTCACGTACTGACTCTCATTCATTAAGAGGACTGTGAAGTGCCAATTCATGGTTCGAGTATGCACTTTTAAAAATGTAGTTTGTTGCACACCGTACTATTATTTATTATGTGACACCGCTTAGAGTTGAAAGTCCGAGGTCTACATTTCTTATTGAAATATTGTTTCGGGCGATAACGGTTTCACCCCCCCTAAACCTTTACGAAATTAGACACTTTTGGTCTCATTAGATCCAGTATATCTTAATCTATGTTTGTACGTTTCGCTTTTTTGTAATTCAGTAAGTATAATTTATTCAAAGGAATATAAAAATGCTCGAGGTAGTTTTTAAGTCTAAAATATAGATATTTGGATGCTAATAATTTATATTCTAAGCAATATTCCTTCAAAATCAAAACGTACAAACCTAGATCTTCATTATATCTAGAATATTTGCGAAAATTATGAAAATTGGTCTATGTAAACAGGGAGAAAAGCGTTATCGCTTTTTGTATGAACATTTACAGCTTCACAATCCTCTTAAGCTATGTAGGTACGGTCGGTCAAGAAAGTGGTGTACCAGTTTTGACTAAGTTAACTAAAGCGCATAATGTCGTTAAGGTTACCATGGTGGTCCAGTATGGCAAAGTAAAGTCAGCTGTGTTGTTATATAACATGAAACTGAGTTTCAACCTTAAAGTGGTAAACCACTTTTTTGGCCGACTGTACTCGTATATACTTAACAGTGGCGTAACTACAGGATGGCAGGGCTGGCAAAATGCCACGGGCCCCTGACCCAAGAGGCCGCGAGCTAAAAAATAACCTAAGATTTTTTAACTGAATTTTGTATCTAAGTAAAATGTTCTCACTCATACATACATATAACTGGAATGTCGCATCTTTTCTTAATTATGATTGATAGGTACCAATAAGGTGATTTTATTGTTCAGTGGAAATAAAAAGAAAAGATATAAATATTAAAACTATTGAAATTAAACGTATGTTTATTAGGATATTCACACGCAGTGTATTTTTTAATAGTTTTCATTAAAAAAAAACAACAATATTCCAATAATCATTCACATTTACACTCTTTAAATAACGGTGAAAATAATTCCAACATAAAAAAAATAACTCAAGAGCATAATAGAAAGAAAAAATAAAAAATAAAAATTTGATATAAAATTATGAAAAAAGTAGTTAATGTCTGATTTCTCTGCCAGTTTTAGTAAGTAGTCGCCGTAACAATACTAAAGCATAAAACTAAAAAAAAAAACAATCGGGCTCGTCCGGGATTTGAACCCGGGACCTCTCGCACCCGAAGCGAGAATCATACCCCTAGACCAACGAGCCATGTTCACAATTTCTTAATTACTAAACTATTTTAAGAAATACTTAAATGTATTGTACTTTGATGATGCTAGTGATTTATTGCAGAATGGTTTATTGTCTACGCGCAGGTGCATTGAATATACCTAAAGAGAATATTACACAACAGATTGCTTTGTGTTCTTGTTTATTAATGAGAAACACCAATCATCATAAAATAAACAAGTATAAGGTACTTATTACATAATTTGTTTTAAGATTGGGAAGATCATTTTAAAAGAGCGTACAGTACTTCAAGATATTTTTTTTTTATTTGGCTTTTCAACAATAAGTACACCCTTACAAACTAGAATTACAATCAATGAGAATTACAGTCTAAGTGCCTCATCACTTAAAGAAAAGCACTGCATGTGCCGAAGATGTGTGCATAATGCGTGTTTAATATACGCGTTCGCTAAACATGACGTTTATCGTCCAAAAAATAACAATGTGTAAAACTTTAACTTATTACAAGACCAGAACAGCCTTTTTGATACCAGGTATTGAAGTATAATTTAAGTCAATAGCAGCTTCATAGACTTTGTACAATGCATACATTCTGGGTAACGAGCTATACTTCTTTAGGTTAGTGTAATGTTCTGGTATGGCAAACAATTTTCGATTCGAATTGCGCGGTAAGTAACGTGGTAAATTAAATGAAACTCTATTGAGCAAGTCGGGACAATTAAGGAAACCTGCTACAAGTTTTTTAAGGAAAACTAAATCCAACATCTCTCGACGCTTTTCTAACGAAGACATCCCAAAATACCTTAATCTATCACTATATGCCTTAAGTTTTTTGTCCATTTTAGATGCATATGTTAAGTGCCACAGGAACCTTTTTTGTAACCGTTCAATTCAGATATAATGGTTAGGCATCGGCTAACTTCGTGTTTCCGCAGATGACAGACACATCTAGGCGGTATGATGACATAGAGCTGCCCTTGTGATTGTAAATGGTTTTTAGGTAAGGCCAAACTAGTTTTTGTCGACATACGATACGCGACATAGTACGATAGATGGGCGAAAAAATTCGAGGCGACGATGTAAATAAAGTTTCACTTTAAAAAATCGTAAACGGCGTGTGACAGGAGCACAGACGTATAAAGGGAAGCGGATAGCGGACTAAACGGATCGTTCAAAAATGCGTGGCAACTTAACCACATGTAAACATCACTCACACACAAACAATATTAATTAATACTATATAAGATTATATAACGCGAATTATAATATGCGAATTTATACTATATAAGATTATATGATGTGTTAGAACACAGGGCACAGCATTGTTCTTGTCCGATTAGCAGCTATTTTTATTTATAATCACAAAACATTATAACACAATGTCAGGACGCCATTTGTCTCTTATTTTGACAAAGCTAAATATGGCGTCCACGTGGCGTCTGCTACGGCTTCGGAAATGTTTATGTGTGCGTTAGTATCGCCATATACGAAAAACAGAAATAACGATATATCATGTCACTTTGGAGTCAAAGTAAAAACGATATACTTACATAGCTTATGATGACAAACGTGTGAGTAAAATTATGTTAAGTCTGTCTTTATACGTCTGTGTGGCCACTAGTCCATTCCGGGGTGGGCACGGTCCCCTCCCCCCCCCCCCCCCTCTATATACGCCTATGTGTTTACAGAGAAATGTTACGGCACGTTCTAGGGCGGGAAGGGAGGGTGGAACATCTTCAAAATATTCGTGATGTAATACTTGAACTTGCCCTAGTGCGCGCGGTCGCTAAATGCACAAGACAATAATAGTACATTACTGTCGCGGTCTATAATGACTACTTTGCTGGTCACGCTGATGATGGCCGACAGCGCAGCTCCAGGCCGACACAGCGCGGTCAGCCCGCAGCACTTGATAGACGAGCTGAGATAAAGGCCGAGACCGTAGGTCTCGGCCTTTACAGTGGGGACAGCAAGGGCTGCAATGATGGCCAAGCTGGAAGGTCTAGAGCGTAGCTAGGCTAGTTCGAGGCAATCATAGCGTCACCAGCGAAGCAGTCATTGCGGGCCAAGGCTTGTATAGTGCTTTACTAAAAAATGCAAGTTCCTAATCTAAATAAAACCAGCAAGTAATTTAAATTGAAACAGAACGGCAAGGTCGACTTTGCTCAAACAAGGTTGTCAAAATAATGACCACATTACATGCATTTTTGAGTAAAAATGGTAAACGGCGTGTGACAGGAGCATCGCACCACCCACCCACCTTGCAGTTGGGGCAGACGTAGAGCGCCATGTTCTCGAGCAGGCCCAGCACGGGCACCCCGGCGGTGGCGCAGAAGCGCAGCTGCTTGCGCACGTCGAGCAGCGCCACCTCCTGCGGCGTGGTCACCGCCACGGCGCCCGCCAGGCCCGCGCCGCTCAGGTACTGCACGCTGGACAGGTGCTCGTCAGACGTGCCTACCCGTGCGTGTATAGCGACCCGACTTTATTTTACTTTACCCAGAGAACACGGAAACTAGGCGTAGAGCTGACTCAGTTTGCAAAAATGAATCGTGTGTGGTGCGTTCCGAATCAGCTTATAACGTTGAAAGCGACGTGAGCGCTCACAACTGTTCCGAATGGGCCCTTCGAGCATGGACTTGACAAAAACATCTGTCCTTTTCACTCCTTAGTAATATCTGTCAAATTTATCGATTTTTGTCGAGTATGTCGATCTTAGCTGTCAAATTTTGTTTATCGAGAGTTCTATGCTCGCAGGGCTCTATCGCGCTAACATTTGTCGATGATAACAGTTGCCCATTCGGAACGATAGTTTGCGCGCTTACGACGCTGACGTTTCCTTAAACGTTGACGTCCATTAATTTTCAGCAATAGCACGTACTTTTTGCATCTGACCTTTATTTAATGGGCACTTAGGTAGACACATTGTCCACTACTGTATTATTTTCCTCATCCGTAACAATAAAAGTTGTATATTTCGAAGGCTGACATTGACACTTGACAGTCCTATGACGGAACTCTAACAACGATTACGATCCGAGGCATGGTCACCGTAAACGCAAGATGGCTAATGTAGTGACGTCATCGATGATGTCAGATTGGATGCTGTGAGCACGCTCACGGTGATTCGAAACGACTTTTAGCGCGCAGACATTAATATCATCGCTATTCGGAACGCACCAGTAGACTTATTTTCTATCCCGCATATTATACAACTGAATTGACAAACTAATAAAGATTTATCCCATGACATTGCGTGATTGTAAAAATTGCACCACTAAATGGCTTCTTTCTCTAACGTATAATGACTGTGAAGGCATTTTTATGAGTTGTTTGAGACCTTTTCAACACTAAATTCCATATAAGCACAAATATAATGACTGCATTCATATAATATCAAACACACAGACAAACATACACACACACCACACACACACACCACACACACACACACACACACACACACACAAATATACATACATTTATGTTTATATTCATTAAGATAGAATTAATAAGTATATGTATGTATAAGTTATAAGAAAAAATGTGTTAGTTTGTTATCGGAACACTGTCGAAAATATTTCTGGGGGTTAATGGATGCGACACAAATTTTACTAATACAGATATTAACGTACACTATATTATATATCTACCCATCTTGTTCCAAATAAAGATAATTATCTTTTTCGAAGTCGGAGGTTTTTTATTGCAATTAAGTTAGCAAACAACTAAACTGCCCACCTGATGGATGGTAAGTGGTAACAGTCACCTTCAATACATGTGGTTACTGTGAGATTCGCAGCAAAACTGCAACCCCCACAAGAACCACAGTGTATGTTGGCAACTTGTGACTTATTATGATGTAAAGTCACTGTACCCAGTAATTACAATGCCACATCTTACCTCAAACCAGAACACAGCAATGCAAGCAGAAGTTTGCTGCTTTGCGGCAGAAATAGGTAAGACGGAGGTACCCATGCACACGACCCTGGTACAGTCTCCCTCTGGTTCGGCTGTATCTATTTTTTTAACCGACTTCAAAAAAGGAGGAAGTTATCAATTCGGTTGTATTTTTTTTTTATGTTTGTTACCTCATAACTCCGTCATTTTTAAACCGATTTCCAAAATTCTTTTTGTATTTGATAGAGTATACTGCAAGGGTGGTCCCATGGTCACCAAAGTCAGGATCGGATGATGGGATTCCATAGAAAATCGAGGAAAACACTAATTTAATACCAGCTAGGTAAATTAGGGATTCTTTCACTAAAAAGTTAAAAAATAATTCTTTTTTTACAAAAAATAGAACCGACTTCAAAAACACTGAAAACTTAAAAATAATCTTCTTCTATATTGAAGTCGGTGACAACTTTTACCACTTTCTAGGAGATCATCGTTTGGCGCCGACTTCAATATAGAAGAAGATTATTTTTAAGTTTTCAGTGTCTTTGAAGTCGGTTCTATTTTTTGTAAAAAAAAAAATATATATGTAAGTTCAGCGATTACTCCACCATTTGTAGACCGATTTTCAACATTATTATTGTAATCGAAAGAGTCTACTCCCGAGGTGGTCCCACTGTCAACATGCCATGATCTGATGATGGGATCCCATGGCAATCGAGGGAAACCCTTGAATTTCACAGGCACGTCCGACGTGTATCATGTTTCCTGTTAAGATATTCAGGTATTTGCGTCTGGTGGTCATCATATCATGTTACTGAGCTGATGATGGAAGGTTCCTGGTAGATTAGGAGTTGGGGAATAATTCTTTCGAAACTGTTGAGAGCGAAAAACGTTTCATTTTAAGTTATTCTGGTGTTTGCCTTGGCTCAAATTCTTATATGTATTAACCAAAAAGATTGAAAAATAAAAATTTACAAAAATAAAAACCGACTTAAAAAACACTAAAAAGTCATAAATAATATAAGAATACATACAACATCACAGTTTTATATTGAAGTCGGTGTCAAGCTATGATCACCTTGAAAGTCTTAAAGAATATAAGAACTATTAATGTAGTTAAGTAGGTACTTAAAATTTAGCACCGACTTCAAAGTAAAACTGTGATATTGTATGTACTCTTATATTACTATTTATGGCTTTTTAGTGTTTTCGAAGCCGGTTTAAATTTTTTGTAGAAAATTTTTTTTTAGGTAGAATCAGTAGGCCGAGCACGAATATTTGCAAGAGTAACGTTAACGTATCGAGTTCACGATACGATGGCGCTAGTACGTAACACGAAACACCTTCGCAATCGTAAAATATTACGATTGTGAAGGGGAATTTTAATGGGAATCAATGAAAAAGAATTTCCACGCGGACGAAGTCGCGGGTAAAAGCTAGTGTTTTATGTTTCTCGGTGTAAACGCACGGTTAGGCTAGCACAAACATTTGCGTCAAAATATTCGTATCGTCATCGCGAAATATTTGTATGAGAATTGTACAGCGCCCTTACAGGGCGCACTTGGCACTAAGTTTGTAAGCACAAACCTTTTGTGTTAAGTTTCGTAGCGTAACGTCAGCGTAACGTTTTACATTTGTGTGAAGATTGCGAGCACGAACTAGGTGAAGAGGAAACTTTTACTTAAGACCACCCAGACCCACGACGGGATATTTAATTAAACCTAATTTAAGCATATAAATCATTGATTTACTACCAAACGTAGATAACGCATGAACGTTCGAAAAGTGGGCCGGTGAAGAACTGCCCAATAGCGATTCGTGCAGTTCTTTTCCATAGCTGTCGGCACGTCAACATGCCGAAGTGCTCATTCAAAAGTTGCGGTAATGATAATAATGTAGAATAAGGTTGAATTCGGTAAATACGGAACTTTCTTTATGGTAATTTTAATTCGGGCTATATATCAGCGAGTACAAATGTATAGTCGATTAGGTGATAGATTTCAAGCGCGTTTTTGTATGAAGCGCTCTATCTACGTTTGGTAGTAAATCAATGATATAAATACGAAACATGCTGCGTGTATAGGTTAAAAAAATATAAACATACCTGGCGGCGTGTCGATCAACAGGTAGTCCAGCTCTCCCCAGTCGACTTCGCTCAAAAACTGCTTGATCATTCCTGCGACGAACGTTATGATCGTTTACAAGCTTACTACGTAATACAAATATGAATAATGGAAACATATATATAAAGTAAACCCAAATATTGGTTTTTAATCGTTCCACCACTACTGGCGCCATCTATTGAATTTGACACTACACCAAAATCAATTATTTTGAAATTCAGAAAGAAAAAAACAACAAATATTTTGATCAATTGCAATGTAACTGCATATTGTACCTCTATTTTTTATTATATTATTAAAAGGTAATAGATGTCAGGACATACCATTTTTTTTCGGGCCTCGCCATATGACTGCGTCGTCGGGGCTGCCGAGAAGGAACCCAATTGACATCACCGACAGGTTGTCTGTGACGTACTGCGAAGGTGGTTATATATGATCAGATGATTTGTATTCCGACCTTCGCTAGTATGACGCACGCTGTGCTCCTCTGTGTTTGTGAAGGCACGTTAAACAGAACTATAGCCGTCCCATCGGACCATGCGAGTGAAGGAACAGAGAGTGCACTTGCATTTGCGCAGTCAGTATTCTATTGTATTCTAAACATCCGGCCCGTTCAAGACCTTAGAGTTAACCGACCAACCATCGAATTTGACGGTTGAAAAACGCTCTGACGTTTATGACTGAAATACTCTTATGTGCCCTGCGAGCATGGACTTGTCGATCGACAAAAGCATCTGTCCTTTTCACTCCTTAGGAATATCTGTCAAATTTATCGATTTTTGTCGCGTATGTCTATCTTAGCTGTCAAATTTTGTTTATCGAGAATTCCATGCTCGCAGAGGTGATTGGATGATATTGGGGGCCATAATCTATTACGTCATCCGCTAGAAAGAGAGAGAAATGAAAATAATTCTTCATATTCTTGCTGCAACGCGTTCAACACCTCAGAGTGTGTTAAAAACAATCGAACAACTGCACTCCCAAGGCTCTGAACGCGCCTCAAGGTAATCGATGAGCGCACTCACCACGGGCGACCAGCCCGAGCCGGAGTTGTGCACCTGCTCGCCGCGCACGCCGAGCACGCGCGGCTGGCTCGGCCCGCAGATGTCCGCGTCCAGGATACCCACCTGCGACAATGCGACATTCAAATTCAATACTGATTTTATTATTGCATAAACAATCAAAGATCGTCCGGGCTGGGTGTGATCGGTGGTCGAATCGAGGGTTCGAATACTGCCGAGTCGAATTTTCTTAGGCTTATGTTTAACTTATCACCAGATATAGTTAAATATAACAGTAAAAAAATGTAAATGATCACCAAAATTAAAAACGCATTCTAATATGAAATTATGACCAAAGTTTTTACATCTTGCTATCGTATTAAAGCAAATGACTTCAAACAAATCATTGTTAACCCAAAAATAGTTAATGAACACCAAACTATTAACCACATTTTAATTTAAAATGACATGCAAATATTTTACATCTCGTTATCCTATTAAAATAAATTACACTAGGTAAATAATTATTTACCCAAACATAGTAAATAAACTCCTAAAGTTTGAGAGTTTAATTTAACCAAATGCTTATACCTAAGGTTAAAAAATAAAACTCATACAATTTCAATAATCGTTTTATTAAAATTTAAACAAACATAAAAAGTCAGTCCCTCTTTAAACTAATAATAAACATTTTAAAAATGTTAAGAAGATCAGTCGTCTGTAATAATTTTATGGCAATCATAGTGGTTTATCTAGGCAGAAATAGCGCATTAATTTGCTCGCTAAAATTTGGTGATCATTTACTTTATTTGGTCATTGAATAAAACTTGAAGTGCAGTCGTAAAACAGCAAGAACTATAGTAATTTTCGAGTTTTATTTTGGTGTTAAGTATATACACTTGAGAGCATAACTATCGCACAGTCATCTTCTTTTGAGCATAAATCGCACATAAGCCAAAATCAATTTTATTATTAAATAATACGGTATGCCTTTATGAAGTACGGTTTGTTCTTGTTAGATACACACAAAAACGAGAGTGTAAAGTGTAAATACTCGACAGTTTTTGACACTTTATCGGAAACTCCCCTCTTAAATTTTCTGCACAAGTTAACTGTGACGGACGTTCAGAGAGGAATTATTGGGTTTATCATTGATGATTGTGCATTATTGTGTCTTGAACGATACATTACAACACGATAGTTACAATTACAAGTAATACGAGTAATTCTTACTTAAAAATGGATACCACACCCGCTGAAGCTGCTCAGGTTGCTGTTTTGATTCAAGCAAGGCACAATCAAAGTGACGTTGCTCGGCAACTCAATTTGAGCAGATTTTCTGTTCGGCGTGTATACCAGCGGTACGTGGAGACTGGAGGATACGTCCGACGTCGTGGAGGTGGACATCACCGCGTGACATCGCAACAGGATGACCGTTTTCTCGTTATGACGTCACTGAGAAATCGACACTCGAATGCAGTTCAATTGGGCCAACAGCTTGAACGAGCACGTAAGGTCAGTGTAAGTCGTTGGACAGTTCGGAGAAGACTGGCAGCAGGTAGCCTCACAGCCCACAGGCCTGCAACTGGTCCAAAACTCACCCCAGCACACGGGCAAGCTCGACTACGTTTCGCTCGAGAACACCTAAATTAGACATTTGATCAGTGGAGATGCGTTTCATTCTCGGACGAATGTAAGATCTGTTTACATGGCAACGATGGACGGGGACGGGTGTATAGACGGCCTGGAGAAAGATTTGCACAGTGCTGTATAAGTGAACGTGTCGCATATGGCGGTGGATCATTTATGGTTTGGGGAGGTATTTCTATAGACGGTAAGACAGATCTTCAGTTCATTGTGGGGGCGGATCAGAGGCCTGGACAACGCGGATTGACTGCTCATCGGTACATTGAAGATGTGCTACAGGAACATGTGCTAGCATATGCTGCTTATATTGGTGAAAACTTTGTTTATATGCATGATAATGCCAGACCTCACGTTGCAGCCCTAGTGACTCGATACCTAGAGGAGGTTAATATACCGGTTATGGACTGGCCTGCTAGAAGTCCGGACCTCAACCCAATAGAACATCTATGGGACGAACTGAAAAGAAGGATTCGGTCAAGATCCACTGCTCCAACCAACCTTAAACTGATAAGGTCAATGAAAAACCGTATGCGTGCTGTTATAAGGGCAAGAGGGGGTAATACGAGTTATTAATAAACATATTTTTTTTATTTGGATAATTTCCTTTATTTTTTGTATATCCAAATTGTATCCTAATCTTTGACTGAAATTAAGGTCTTCTCAGTTAGAGTACGAAAATAACTGAAAAGTCAAAGTGTTACTGTGTTATTTGTATCATAATGTTTGCTAGAAAACAAGCTTTCTAAAAACATATAAATGTTATGTGTAACAATATCTAGAACTTGGAAAAAAACATATTTTTCAAAAATATTGGAGATGTGCGATATTTATGCTCTCAAGTGTATTTTTGGTAAAAGAGCTTAGGGTATCAAAGTATTTTTTGGTGGTCATTATATTTAATCCCATTTTTGTATTTTATTTATTTATTTGTATTTTATTTCAAAATCCACAGCCCTTAACCTTATAACTAAATTATTATGCCTTTTTAAAGAAAATGCGAGTCACAAATATAAAAAAAGCTCACATATCTATTTATTTTTCACAAATAAACTACCAATAACTTAATATGTTATTGATTCGTAAGGAGTGTTTACATACGAAAAAAACATAAACATCAGTACAGTGACTACAAAAGTTTCTCGAACAATTATCAAAGAAACGAGTTAAATGAACCATCTTGAATAATTGAAGCTTGAACTCCCGACTATCAATATGACTAGACAATGCTCATTAAGCAAATGACATATTGTTCTCAATTGGAAGTTACTGACATGAGTTCTTTGACATGATTAGCTGAGCTGACCTATATACAGGTATTGAAGCAGGAAGGTCGCGAGCCGTGCCACCTGGGGACGGTGCCGAGGCCTCGTGTATTGCGCTGAAGCCGCCTGGCAGTTTTGCGAATTCTTAGAAGTCCGACGGTCGAAATCGAACCACGCCAATCTCGCTGTTTGTTTATTCTCCGGTGTTACGGCTTGCCCGCGATGGAATTTGGCAATGCCTACGAGCGGAGGTCCAGATATAACAGGGTAACGCTTCCAGATGAATTAAATTTTAGAAATGAATACAAATCTCCGAATGATCACAATCGCAGAAATAGTGTTCAAGAATAAGTTTTAGTGTGCTATAGAATAATCCGTAACCTATGATGATTTTAAAACATGTCACATCTTCATGCCGCTATTTTTTATTAGGTATAAGTAGTGTTTTTCATTTATAATTAGATTTGATTTTTTTACCTACAAAAATGTAATTATTTGAATAAATGGGAATTTTCCTTTATTAAGACAAGAACAATATAAGCTCGTTTGAATCCAGTTAACTTTTTATCATAACCACCTATTCAGGACGTATTTCACCTGATAAGTAAGTGCATTAAACATGTCCTCTATCAAGTGTAAAAAAAATATTATTGACTATTACTAACATGAAATAAACACTGATAATACTGTAATAACGTCATATACAGTAATCTCAATAAGCTCTGAAATTAAGTATACATATAGATAACTAATGGAAACTATGATGATCTGATCCATTAGCGTGTTGAATAAAGATCTAGTGTCTGTGACAATCAAATGAAGCCATAATGTACTCAACTAGGTGTCCAATAAACTTTCGATTTGTAGGTATATGTATTTACACATATATCATTAATGTGACTGATAGATAAGTGTCATCATTACTATAAAATTTACATTGTTAATATCTTTCAGACATAAACAACATCAATTCACAGATGTGTAATGTGTGTAGGGGCGGATATAGGTATTTAGATGTTATTATTTATTTGTTAATTCTTCACACACATTATTATAACAAAACATTCTTTTGGCGCTTTTTTGTTTCCCAGGGTTTTCGTTTTCGAATTTTATAGGTACTGATTTAGGGCAATAAAGAGAATAATACAAAGAAAAAAAAAATACTGTCGGCCAAGATGGTGGTTTACCAATTTAACTAAACTTTATCCATACTTAAACATAATATCTCAAAGTAGGGGCGGATTCAGGATTACATTCCAACAAAATTCGGAGCTAGGGTTAGGTTATAAATTGCTTGAATTTTCATTTGAAAAGCTTGAATTTTTACAAAATCAGGTTATTGTTTCTGAGACCTGGGGGGCCATTGCCCCATGCCCCCCCCCCCCTCTCGTGTCTGCCAATGTTTCCAAGGTCACCTAAGTAAAGTCAGTATGTTAATGCAAAGGAAAATCTACTTGGGATTTTAAACATCGAACTGAATTCAACAATTTTGAAGGCTATTACAAAATTGTTTAAGCTTTACCACAATCACTTCTCTGCAACTCATTTGGCCAAGGGATCGCATGCAATCATCCTCTTCCGAGCAGAGACCCCGAGACCGGTTCTGAGCTGAATGACATGCATATACAGTAAATATCAGTATTAAAATATGGAGGTTGGTGATGAGTGTGCAAATTAAAAAAAATGTTAAGAAATCTGGAGAGGGCCATCCTATCACCTAGGGGTATAACAAATAGACAATCTTCTCAGATCTACCAAATACACAAAAACGTCATAAAAATTGGTTAAGAAACTAAGAGCAAAGGATCATGGATGGACAGTATTCAAAGTTAAATGAAAACTTTAGAATTTAATAAAAAAAAAGCCAACATATTGTATATTTCTTGGTAGTTGTTTCAAAGATATTGGTGTCAGTGAAAATGTGATATACCTGTAAGGGTTTTCTGGCCTGCACTTTAATGAGGAAAAGTGGTGTTCAATGTTTGTAATGTACAAATAATTGGATTACATTATATCATCATCATCATCATCACAGCCCATATACGTCCCCACCGAGGGGCTCGAGCCTACCCTATATTAGGGTGATTAGGCCTTATTCAACCACGCTGGCCCAGTGCGGATTGGTCGACTTCACATACATCATTGAATTTCTTTGCAAATGTATGCAGGTTGCCTCACAATGTTTTCCTTCACCGTAGGAGCGTCAGACAAATGTACATATGAAATTCGAAACGAAAAACACATTGGTACATGGCGAGTCTCGAACCTTGACCCCCCGATTGGAAGGCAAGTGCCGAGTCCACTGCGCCACCGACGCTCTTTTACATTATATGCTTGCATTAAAATATATTTAGCAGCTATGCTCTTACAAGCCGCTGAAAAACTTTCTCCCTCTCTCAAATTCCATTCTGTCTCATCAAATTTATATTTTTGAAACAAATAAGTCGCCACATACCTATGTGACTCTTTTATCAAGTTATTTAGAGTTTATAAATTACCTATATTACAAATATAGGTACAGTCAGCCACATATCAAGCTTTACATTTTCATTACGAAAGTCATCGCTAATACTAACGAACAGCATAAGTGTTCTCAAGGTCAAATGTAAAGTCTGGCATGTTGTGTGTAAATAAGATATCATAAAAAATTCTCATCATACTCCTAATAACATGGTTTAACTCTATATGAGTCACCTTCAGTTAAAATTAAAGAAACAAATGTGACGAACCAAACCAAAGTAATAAATGAATAATAATTAAATTATGAAAGAAATGTATTTTGGAATACCTGATACTCTGGTTAGTAAAACACAAAGTTTAAAAACTATAAAATATCATTAAACAATGGAGAAATTCAGAAAAGAGATTGATTTCTGGAAAATCTATCTTCTAGATCACAATGTTTTTGTATCAATTGAACTTCATTCAAAAATTGGATCTTCTTGAATGAAGTTGAATTGATTGCTATGCCTAATATCTAATAATAATTGTTTTCTGTGTACTCGTATAGTTTCAAACTTACATTTATATCTGGATTTCTAGCTGCTAGTGCATGGCCCAAAAGTGAGGTCACTGTACTTTTCCCAACACCACCTTTTCCAGAGATGATGAGGATCTTATGTTTCACATTTGCTAATCGGTTTTTTATGATTTCAATAGCTGGATCTGGTGCACTCGCAGCACCTAAGCAAAAGAAGTTGGAAGATTAATAAATAGTTGGTTGAAATTTGCTATTAAATTATCTATACCTACCTATTAATATTATAAAGAGGAATGATTTGATTGTTTGTTTGTATTGAATAGGCTTTGAAACTACTGAACCGAATTTATTGAAAGTTGGTATAGTTCACCACCAGGGGGTAAATGGGGTACGGGGTAAATGGAATATGGGGTAAATGGGGTACGGGAAAAAAAATTCCCACGGGAAATCTGATCATAGGGTATCTGAAAAGATATACCTACTATAACATTACAAATTTGATAACTTCTCACCTGAGGCACACAAATTTTGGTTTGGGCAACCGGCACATGCTGAAGCCTTTCCAGCATCTTCACTTCCTGTTCCAGGGCAATCTAAAATTGAAAAATAAAATGAAGTGCTATCTAAAAACATACTTTTTACAATATGTAAGAGCTTTTACTCCAACACTGTTTCTAAAATTGTATAATAATTGTGCAAACTTGACATTGTTTAACAAATAAATACTTATTACATTATAAATGGTTAAAGTTTTGAGACGAAAAAAATTGTAATAACGTTATCTTATTGATGATGTTCGACAAAATCGTGAAATAACAAAAAAATAGATCACGAGTAACAATAATTTGGTAACTCACGTTGAGGTGCGTTTTCAGGCACACTACTCATTTTTATGTTAGCATTTATCACTAGAATACTGCGAACCTTTGTTTGTTTATCCAGCAACCAACTTTTCAATGATTTATATTATATCTATGAATGTAATTTGAATACATAAATGAGAACGTAAGGGAATGTTGAACACACACGCGAGGTACCTAAATAATCAGCTGTGCTGTCAATGTCATGAGCTATCTTTAAAAAACGTCAGATGGTAGGGTCGCCATTTATACAAATTTTCGTGGATTTTTTCTTGTATTAAAACAGATTTAAATATTAAAAACAAATATTAATCTTATATGCATTTGGAACAAATTGGGGATTTATTTACATAATTTGTAAAAAAAATCGAAATAAAAATGTAATAAACTAAGATAAACAATGTATTGTATGTACCTACCTACACCCATAATTAAGTTATAAGTATGCAAATACAAGTAAAATGAAAAAGAGTTGACTCTACACCAGCCCCTTAGACAAAAGCCACACGCTAATTCTTCCGCAATCGTTCCGCAAAAAAAATATATGGAATTGACATTAGCATGTAATAATCTCACGCTATTTTTTCCACACCTAATGTCATCTCCTTACATTTTTTCTGCGTAACGACTGCGGATAAATTTTAAATTTCTAAATATTTTTTTTGTCTCCTCTTTTAAATTGCCAACATAACAATAATAGCCAGGCCCGTTTTACCGAATAGGCACGGTAGGCACGTGCCTAGGGCGCTAGGCACCCCATTTTTTTGCGCCCCCTCAAAAATGCCAATTGATTTTTGAGGGGGCGCAAAAAAATGGGGAAAAAATTGCCGTGGTTGTATCTGCATGCATCATTTATTGCGCCACTGCCGAAAGCCGACATCTGACCCAAATCACAGCTTTGCATAGTAAAACGATGTGCGAGCAGCGCTGTTGAACTTGTAGAATGTGGTACGAGGATACGAACTGCTGAGACCTAAAAATGCCAAGTCCAGTAAAATTGCATCAGTATGTTAAAAAAACCAAAGCAGCAGGAGATAGAGACGCAGGAGTGAATATAGAATTTTCCATTTTATATCTTTATTAGCCTTGTTCCAATGTACCCCAGACACCGTTTCATTGTACCCCAGCCCTGGGGCTCATTAAAACAGAAGAGGCGTTTAGCAAAAACGCAGTTTTTTATAGGTTCAGGTTCATTTTTTAACTTATTTTTGTTCTTAATAGGTAGATTATGAACCGTTGTTGATCGTTCTAAACAAATATAATCAAAATAAAAATAAAGTTTTTCTAAAAAATAAAAATGCGTTTCTCGTTTCATTGTACCCCACCTGTCCCTATAGGCGTTATGGTTGGGCTGGGGGGGGGGGGGGGGGCGTAATCAGATGGCAGGGGCATAAAAAGGGGCGCTATTCTTCGTTGTGCCTAGGGCGCTGGCAGAGTGTAAAACGGGCCTGATAATAGTATGTCATAAACGTAATTTTGGTTTTATAAAAATATACTAGTTGTGGCCGCGAACTACGTTTCGCCTTAAAAGACTTTAATGCATTCTTAGTTTGTTTATTTATTTAAACATTGTTTCAACAGCATACATTATACATATAGGGTCAGGCGGGGTAATTATAAGACAAAAATATAAACTTTTGCTTTTTTCACTATTTAAAATTACTTTAAAATATCTAAGAGCCAATAGTACCGTGCACTACCAAACTATCAATTGAGTATTATTATCGATTTGCTTGTAATTGCCAAGAATAGTACCTTTTGGACACAAAATAATTGTCTCATTTTTTTCCGCTGCTATGGGGTAAATATGATACATCAAAGTTTAAATATAAGACAGCCTATAACTTCTATGGTTTATTTAACTCTGAACTGGGTGGGTAGTTGTAAGACGGAGCGGTAAAAAATAATACAAAAAGGTTTAAAAAGTTAAGAAAAATCTTTTATAAATTTATATTTTTTGAAAAATTAACTTACTTATCATAATTATGCTTAACATACATAATTCTTTAGAACATAACTATTCGTTATTAACTATGTTTTAAGAAAACAAAATCCCATGTGTACCATTTTGGTATAAGAGACCAAAATTATTACTAGCAAATAGAAAGTTGCATACAAAATAAAAATAAAAATCAATAAAATATATTTTTTACAGAATTACCCAAACATAAGCCAATTAATGAAATACATCATACTTCCAGTAAAAATAGAAACTTGGTAGTTGTAATAATAAGTTATATAAACAGTCAAAATAAAAACTCAAAGAAAAGTATGAATGAAGACAATATTTGGTATGGCAGGCAGTAACTACCTACTATTACGAGTACCTTAAAAATAATAACACAAAATGCAATGTCTTCGCATGAAATAGTTTTTAAATGATGCGTGTGATGTGTCTCTGCGTGTTAGTGAGCGCGAATTAGTACGAGTGTGTGTGTGTATGTGTGTGCATGTGTGTGTGTGTGTTTGTGAGTGTGTTGGTTTATCTGCGGAAAAATCTAAAGATCACTGTGTTCACATTCCAAAACAGCTATGAATCAGAAATTATAATAATAAATGACATTAAAATGTCACCAATAGACGTGCATTTGTAAAGCCCAGCAAATTGCAAAAATACATTTTTCATTTTTAACTCCAGCTTTCCAAAAAATGATTAGAACGTGTAAAAAGTAACGTTTTAGTTTGGTCACACACAGCGAGTAAGTGGCATTAAAAGCCATGCAATTATCAATTGTATCACTCTGCAAGAATGAAGTTGCCATGAGCAAAAAGATATCCTGGGAAACCTCGCCATAAGGATGGTTTACATGGAGATAGAATTTTAGGAAATATATCAATAAAATATTTGTTACCTATAGCTTCTATATTTTTCCCGTTTTAGCAACATTTTTCATTGATTCTCCTCTCCTATTGATCGTAACGTGATATTACATAGCCTAAAGCCTTCCTCGATAAATGGACTATTTAACACAAAATAATTTTTCAATTCGGACCAGTAGTTCCAGAGATTAGCGCGTTCAACCAAACATACAAACAAACTCTTCAGCTTTATAATTATTTTTTTATTATTTTATTTTATAAGACACATAACAGAACATAGCTACAAAAGCACAAATAGATGAATATAAACAGTTTTGTTCTAAACTATACTCCAAAACATGCATCCTAGATTTCAATTAAATTTCCTTTGAGTGTATTTTACCAGTAATTTAAAGGCAAATAACATCCCCAAGCACTTCTCCGCATGTCCTTGAGCAGGTACACAGAAAAACGCCCGAAAATGTCAATCCCTCTTAACATGAGTAGGTTTATATATATATATATTTTAACATTATCACATTTACCTATACATAGCTCCATTAATTTATATCTCGTAACCAACAAAATGATTTTTTTGTATTTATTTAGGTATACAGAAATATAAAGAAAAACAAAATCATTTGAGTATTTTATGAATACACCTCTTGAAGGCACTTGGATTAGAATTAGCGACATCAATGTCTGGATGTTCTTGAGACAAATCATTGTAGAGGCGGCACATCCTCACCACTGGGTTGTAGTACGATGTATTATTACGGTATACTTGGAGTGAAAATAATTTAGGATTACAGTCTCGAGCCCTGTATCTGCTTGTTATATTAATTGAAGCTAGGAGAGATGGGGAGTCAATTTTGGAGTGGAGAATTTTGTGAAGATAAAGAAGCTCAGAGCGTTTACGTCTGATTTCGAGAGAAGTCATATGAAATTTATTTAACCTGTCCATATAAGCAGTCAATTTACGGTGCAAGCCCTGACGAAACGAGAGGCTTCTTAAGAATTTGCGTTGAATACTTTCTATGTGGTTGGTATGAACAGCATAGAAAGGGGACCAAACTACAGCGCCATACTCCAATACACTACGTACAAGAGAATTATATAGGTATATAAGACTGTAAGCTTTTTTGAAATGTTTGGTGTTTCGGAGGATGAATCCCAACATTTTAGAACTTTTATTATGAATATGAGTGTAATGTTCACTCACGAAAAGTTAATTTTTCATCAAATAATACCCCCAAATCCTTAGCATGATCATGGCGATTAAGCTTTTGTCCATTAAGTGTATAGTCGTAACGAAATTTATTAATTTTTCTAGTGAAAGTAAGAACAAAACATTTGTTGATATTTAAGGACATGAGGTTATCAATACACCAATTAGCCACAGAATTAAGATCATGCTGTAAAATTTCGGCATCTTCAGTAGTGGCTATTTCAGTAAATATTTTTAAGTCATCCGCATAAAGCAAGCTGGGACATTTTAGTTTATGCACAAGATCATTAATAAATATAATAAAAAATAAAGGGTCCAGTATGGATCCTTGTGGGACTCTGGAAGAGAGAAAAACCGGCTCAGATAGTTCCCCCTTATAGGCTACTATTTGACTTCTGCGGCTTAAATATGATTCTACCCATCGTAGCAAAGATCCATGCACACCCACTTCACAAAGCTTCCGACAAAGAAGAAGATGATCGACCCTATCGAAAGCCTTCGAGAAGTCGGTGTAAATAGTGTCCACTTGCCTATTTTTCGCGAAGGCACAACATAAGTAGTTTTTATACTCTAGCAAGTTGGTAATTGTAGATTTGTTTTTGACAAAACCATTTTGGTTCGATGAAAGTACAGGCTTGACATGTGAATAAATAAACCCAGAAACTATTGACTCGAATAATTTGGCAGGAGTTGATAAAATACTAATAGGTCTGTAGTTCGCGCAGTCTGATCGATTACCACTTTTAAAAATGGGGACTATAAAAGCAGTCTTCCAACAATCAGGAAAAATGCCTGCTCTAAGTGAGTGATTAAAGAGAATGCAAAGTGGAACACTAATTTCGTCTGCACACTGCTTAAAAAAGAAAGGTGGCAATGTGTCGGGTCCAGCGCCCTTAGTGGAGTCAAGTGTTTTAATATGTTTTGTGACTTCTTCAACAGTAATTGAGATAGTGGCAAGAGTATCGACTGCGGGAATGTTGACTGCGGACGTGGTTGTGTTCAAATTATTAGCGTGAGTTGTAAAGACAGAACTAAAATAACTAGAAAAGGGTTCACATATCCCCTTGTGGTCAGAGGCTTCCATATCGTTATATTTCAAAACAGGCGGTATTGAGCAACCCTTACCACGCTTATTTTTAACATACGACCAAAAGGGCTTAGTATCTTTACAAAGATCGGACTCAATAGAAGTAATATAATCATTATAGCATTGTGATATTAGAACTTTACTACGGGCACGAAGCAAAGAGAAAACATCATAGTCACGTGGATTTTTGTATTTTTTTTATAATTTATGATATTTAAGTTTTTCTGCAATGCAGCGTTTTAGACTCGAGTTAAACCATGTGGGGTGGTTATCATTGTTTTTGTGAGAGTAAGGTGTATGCTTAACAATAATTGTTTGTAAGGTATCATAAAAGATTTCTGTGTTTTTGTTTATATCAGATGAACATAGTAAAGTCAACCAGGGGACGTCTGAAAGTTCCGATCTCACTTTGATAAAATCAAATTTTTTGAAGTTTAGCCGTTTATACGCCTTAAGTGCGATTCCTTTCCGGTTTACAGAGAGTGGATATGAAATAGCCAATGCAGGGTGATGCAGATCTAGTTTACTCAACGGAGCACACTCATTAACAATCACATCCACTGACGTACTAAAAACCAAATCCAAGCAACGATTATTCCTATTTGGTATACCATTGAATTGGTAGAGACCACATAAAGACATCGTTTCTACTAACAAACATGACCTACGGTCAGTGGGCGGAGGAGTTAGATACGAGCAGCCCGGTGTGGTCAGCCACTGTAAGATGGGGGTGTTATAATCGCCAATACAAATGAATTTGCTATTATCATCTGCTTCATTAATGATATTTTGAAAGATGTCGTAATATTTAGTTAAATCTTCACAGCTAATGTATGGAGGTATGTAAGTTAAGCAGAGATTCAGGTTAAACTCCGACGAAGAGTCAAAAATTGTAACCAAATGTCTTCCAAATCGGTTTGCCAAGAGTGTTGACGAACAACTTTAAAACATTTCTTAACAGCAATTGCAACTCCATCGCCATCTTTTTTTTGTATTTTTAGAGGTATGTCTGTCTCTACGAAAAACGAGATATCTAGAATCAAAAATCTCACTATCTGAAATATCACTATTTAAGTTAGTCTCAACTAAACAAATGATATCGTAATTGCTATTTAATATATTTAAGTATACATCATGTAGTTTTGATCTAACTCTGTTGACATTT
Organism: Schoenobius gigantellus; assembly: GCA_963935595.1. NCBI lineage: Eukaryota > Metazoa > Arthropoda > Insecta > Lepidoptera > Crambidae > Schoenobius > Schoenobius gigantellus. The sequence goes on along the minus strand of OZ012555.1, from coordinate 1,883,335 downwards.
TGGTATAAAATATCCATAATTATGAAAAAAAAAATGTTTAACAAGCTATGAAATAAAAACAGGAAAAAGTTCGAGGGTATAAATGTTACAGTATTAATTCTGTGTTGGTGCAGATAACTTATTCAGAGACTCAGCGTTTTTAATATTAATGGCAGTGGAAGAATCATCTTTATGAATATAGATTTTACCGTATCGAACCCAAGTGTACTTAAAATTATTATTAGATGCAAAACGACGAGTATCAGAGTACAGCATTTTCATTGACGGCGACAGATGCTCGGCAACATAAATTTTGCTGGCGTTTCCTGGTACCCCTAGAAGTTTTGAATCAAGCACGGCGTCTTGGTGGCTCTTGTTATAGCGATGCACAGCTGAAATTCCAGTCCATTTTCCGTATTCTACGGCAAGCTCCGATCGAAGATTCCCCCATATTTACTCCAATCACCTCACACAGTTTGCAGAAAAGTGTCATCAAATTTTCATTTTTATTTTCAGGGACAGCGTGAATTTCTATATTTAAACTTCGCGATATGTTGTCCATTGCAGATAGTTTAGATTCTATTCTGTCCATCTGTTGCGTAATAGCCCGATTTGAATTCTCCAAACTTTTAATGACAGCTTTTTGTTCCTCTATTTGATGTTTGAGATCACGCTGCTCCTCAGATAGGTGATCAGTTGTGCTAGTCAGTTCCTGTTTTACTACACCCAAGTGTCGCGTATTTTGTCGTCCATGTCCGATTTCAAGGAGGAGCGCAAGTTGCCTATGTAATAGGCGAGAAAAGAGTTGAGTTTTTCATCCATTAATTGGCCAATCTTATCCATTGTTATAGTCTCAGGTGACGTGCTTGATGTTGCAGGCCGAGCGTTGTTACACTCTGACTTGGTTGTATCAATTAGGTCTGAGTCATAGGACATGTTCAATGAGTCGTCAACCTCGAGAATGTGACTGCGTTGAACTGGTGTATTGCTACTAGTCTTGTGTCTGGTGACATTCGTGCAGGCAGGGCAAATCCATGACATAAGGAATTCATCAGATAGTAAAGCAAATTCGCTACTCTTTATATTTAGGCATTTGTAATGGTAATCCTGTTTGTAAAGCAAATTCGCTACTCTTTATATTTAGGCATTTGTAATGGTAATCCTGTTTGCAAAGACGACAGTGTAGAAAACTATTAGCTTCAAGCGTCTTCATACAAGCATTACAGTTCATATTAAAGATGTCAGTAATGACCTCTATCGGATTTTGTAGGAATTATATATTGAACAGTAGCGTAGGTTGACAGTACGCTGGGGAAAAGTGCGCACGCGCACCACTGGTGGTGATGTTGGCCGCAAGCGATAGATGGCGCTTATCCCAGCCTATTATCGAACATAAATATTCACAATAGGCGGGTACCTATTTAAATTGATCACTGACAACTTAAAATGTGCGATTACTTTGTGGGTAATATGTATATTACTGCTAGCATCAAAACAATTAACAATCCAAAATCAACCACTTAAAACCAATAAGACACCGAGATAACACTTGACAGGCTCACACAGATGTTCAGGACCGCAAAACACAGAATAACTATACTAAATACACAGTAATGAATTAACTATTGATGTGAGACTAGGGAAGGTCACGAGAACACTTAGTTACACACAGAGATTGTACCTAATTATATAGATAATAAGCGATATAAATTTTCTCTAATTTGTATGTTAACGTTTTATATTCAAATAATTCCGTTATAAAAGGTTCTTATTGAATTTTCTGGTTTTTTGTCCGTTTGAATTTTTATGTGATGGTAGCCCTAGTCACGATTATCAATGAATTGTCAATTTCGAGCACAGATTATTCACAGAATATGTTCCATTTTACAAAGTATGTACCTAATTTTATTATAATAGTTTCATATCTACCGCATACTTATGTTTAAAATATGCACCTAATCATTTAGAACAGTCGAAAATTACGTCAATTTTTATAAAGATTCGATTTGAAAGCTGATCTTAATAAAATATGAAACTACACAGATAATGAATTGCATTCATAAATACATACTTTAATATACATTCCAATATATATAGGATATTTCGTTTACAGGAAGATGTGATAGGTAGATTTTCACAGTCCAAAATACACAAATATTGAATGAATTAAGATCAGTCCAATACTTCGGACCAAGATGAAACCATAAAATAATCTAAGGTTAATTCAAATGTCATAATGATCATTATGAAGTATGTTAATCAAGTTTACGTCAAAATAAATATTTGATTTGTTTATAAACACGCCCACAACATGCCAATGTTTTTATGAAAATTATTTCAAAATTATTGCAAGTTGAAACATAATTCACGATGGCCAAAGAAGTGTCAATGTGCACGGTAAAGACTTCTGTATGACTATGTTAATCACCTTATAAATGCAACTAGGAATAAGCAGCTGTTTTCGATGCAGTGCAGAACTTCGTCACACGTGTCAGGAAAACTCATTAGGACAATCATGCGCATCTAAACTTAGCCTTATTCGTAGATACAACTTTTTTTACTTCCAGCAACTGCAGCAATGGAGTCCGGTGAAAGAAACCGCGGGGTCGCCGAGTGTGCCTCCGCAGGTGGGGTACTGCTTCCACTCGCCCAAGAAGCACCCGTGGCGACCTATCATGGGATACGAGGAGATTGAAGTAACGCCTATGTATGTATAACGTCTGTGTAGGTACACTGCTGTAGATGCTCTCGACACACAAAGTGATTGCGAGAAGTTCCCTTTGTGTGTCGAATATGCGATTTGTCGGAGAGAGGTGAGTGCCACATAACCGCAGCTGGGACCCACTCCCATTGCGGTAGATCAAAAATATTTTTAACTGTGTTAAAAAAATACTCTGTATATCCAGGGAACGAGGGTCAAAGGGTTCCCCCCAAAAGCATTTACTTACGTGATTTTTAGTACTTATTTACTTTTCTAAGTCTTGCCCTTAGCAGAATCGAATGATAAACTTGATTCTACACGCCCCATAAAATGAAAAATCAGTATCCATCGCTGACTGTATAATACTAATAAGAGGCTAAGGGTCAGTTTATTATTGATTAATAATTCACCAGTCGTCAGTCAAATCCGGCTCGAAGGACCATAAAGGAAAGTTACAACACGGAAACCTTTATGAAAATAGATTTGAAGTGTATTAAATATCATAATGTGTGTTTTAATAAAGGATCATGCAAGAGGTTGCTCGCTACTTCTTCGGTGTATATTTTGCAGGCCCTCGCAGCCGATAACGAACACGATGGTGGACCCGTGCTACACTCCGGCGGGGATGGCCACGGAGCCGCTGCGGTTCCCCAACCTGGTGACCGGCTTCGACCGCAGCCCCGAGCACGCGGCGCGCGCGGCTCTCTACACCAGATACACGCAGCGCGAGTGGAACCAGAACACGATCAAGAACTACAACGAGTCCGACGCGAAGAGGAACTTTTCGGAGCGCGTCAGAAACGATATAATGCGCACGCTCAGGTTTTTGTTTCTCGTAGTAAATTTTATTTAAAGAATTTTTATTCTATGCGGTCCTCTCAAAATAAACACAGTCTTCGGACTCAAACCAACTTCACTTGCTTCGACAACCTTCCGAGCAACGGCCAGCATGGTGGTAGATGGCCCAAAATCTCTATAGTAGGCGCTCAACTCGGATGATGGAAGCCATGAAAATATACCTTCACAAGGATAGATAGGTTTCTTTGTCATAGCACCGTGACGTTGGCGCGACGCATCACATCACCGAGCTCAGCTGGGCTGGTTCTATGTGGTTCATACTTTCTTAATAGTCTGCAACCGAGAACGCGCTATCAGCGCCTCGCACCACCATTACTCCCAACCAAGCTGTCTGTCTGCCGGAGCTTTAAATACAATCTTTCATTCCCTGAGTTTCACTTCTTATTTGACCCACGTTATATAGATGGGAAGATTCACAAAATCCTTTTTAACTGACGTTTCGTACACAGAATCAATTACCGTGCAAAAAATTTTAATCTCATGTCAATTTTAAGATTTGGTGAATGAGTGCTTCTCCTTTCGTTTTTTGATAAGGATTTGAAAATGATGTTGATTGTTACATATACCACTATTTACTTGCATTAGTGTACACTGTCAAATATGACTCATCGATATTCACAGAGAAACTGACGAAATCGGAACACAGGGACAGAGAGATTCTGGTAGAAGAATCGGGGAGCGAATTACGGACACCACATTTTGGCGGAATGAGGTATGAATAGAAAGCGTATATCTACATGAAACAATCATATTTTTATCTTACTAAACCTTGATAGGTATTATAGATGGATAGATAGACAAAGACTTTATTTACTTCTTCAACATCACACTCATAATGCTAAAACTAAACTTAAAAAATAACAACAAGAACAAACACAATTCTTCAGGTAACCAAATACATGACTTATCAGAGTTTGTGTGTGCTAACGAAGTGCAAAGGGACCGTGGCTCAGCGACAACTTGTCGCTGTTACGCTATACATTTTGAGTTTCGTTTTCACATTTTGCCTAATAAGATGTTTAAGCCCAAGGAAATATTGATCAGGTAGCCATAGAGATGGAACGCCTGGTGGCCACCTGCGAGAAGCTAAACGATACTCGAAGACAGCTTGAACGCGCGATAGCGGGTATCGAGGGCCCGCTTCATATAGTGCAGGAATGCCTTTACCACCGGGAGAAGAGGCAAGGTAATAAATTCAAAATAGTGATACAAACTATTGTTTCAAAAACCGGCTTGTGGTCTACTGCCACATGTATAAAGAATCCATGCTGAAGCCGCCTACAGACGCTCTTGTTTAGAAGTAGTTGTTACTCATGGCCAATTTCACGAAATATGTCTTAGCTTAGGACAATCTTTAGTACCATGCTGTCACATACTTTTCATTGCAGACAAGAAGTGACATATACTACTTAAGATTATCCTGAGCTAAAGCAAGCCCTCTTAGATAAGACGCATTTCGATAATCGTCGTCGCAATCGCTAAAAACGGTTATGGGATTTGACATAATAAATAACCCCTCGCTTAGCTTTCGTGCGTCAAATCTCGTATGTACCTACATGAACGTACACAGCAACAACCCGGGACTACATTTCCTCGTGATCAAGAGTAGTGGGACCACGAGTGCGCTCTAGCATTGCGATAGCGATTATCGAACGAAAGACATCCAGGGGAGAAGGTTGGTGAAATTGACCGTCTGTATCCCTGTACAGTTTGAGCGACAGACTCAGCTGCGACAGTCGTCACCATAGAGGAATACTGTAGAAAAAAAAGCATTACTCACAACAATAATATATATTTAAGGTTTGGAGCAAGTCCACGACGCGGTTGAGCAGTCGCTTCTGAAGGAAGTGGCTATTTTGCGCGAGTGTCAAGAGAAATTCAAGAACATGCTGGAAAAGGTAGGCAGTAATTAGTAAATAGTAGGTGTGGAGACTTTTCTTCTACTTGACTGAAACCGATTATGATGCACATGACAGAATTAATCGTTTAATTTGTTGAATATACAGGGTCATTTTTAATGAATCAACAACCTCCCAGGGGCTGATTCTAGTTTTTTTTAAATTTATGGATTGCCCGGCAAATAGTGCTCAGATGCAACAACTTTTTGTATGGGACCAACATCGAAATCGCAAAAAAAAATCCACTTTCCCATACTAAAGTCTCGATCAGCTAACCTAGTTTGTATGGAGAAGTGTTTTTTTTTGAGATATCGATGTTGATCCCATACAAAAAGTTGCTGCACCTGAGCACTAGAATCAGCCCCTGGGGGGTTGTTGATTCATTAAAAATGACCCTGTATATTTTACACAATATGCTATATAAGAAATCGACCCTATTGCAGCGCGACGCGCCCGCCATCTTATTTTTACCACAAATTAGGTACATAAACTAGGTAGTATTTTTATGCAACAGTTTCGTGACAAAATTTTAGTCTATGTATCGTCGACGCATTGACGACTGTCGCTGACGCGTCGACGACTGCCGCTGTTAGGTTAGGTGTAGACTGAAAGCTGAAGTGTAGCCTCTACCGTTTTTTGTCGTTGGTCTGTACGTGATCTAATCTATCCTCATGCAGGTGCGTGCGCAGTCTAAGAACTGCCGCGCCACGCAGCACGAGCTAGAGTCGGACATGCGAAACAAAGAGTACGCGCTCGGCATCGACTCCATGTGCCACCAGCTCAACAACTTCTCCAAGGTACGTTGAGTCTTTGTTTGCATGTTAACTCTTGCGAGGAGGTCGACCTTGTCGACTTTTAGTGAAACCACACATTTGCCACATTGACTTCGTGTAAATTATTTAATTTAAACTGTTTCGGTAAATAAACAAACTAGACATGACATGTTTCATAAAGAAAGCATGCCAAGCCGACGCGCAACGTGCTTACGAAACGGTTCTGTGGTGTTGATCATCCTAGCGCTAAGCGACATTTTACCTATATTTAGCGATCCATATCACAGCACAATATCAATATCGATCGATCGGAATCCGTTTCAAAAAAAGTCTACCATACTGTCTCATCATCACTATTGGAAATTTAGAAGTCTCTTACAAATTATATTTATAAAAATAGGAACTTGGTAAAACGCCCTAGCTGGTGATCGTAGGGTCTGCAGTTCTACGCGGGCATCGAGCGGTACGACCCCACGGTGTGCGATGCGGCGCGCTGGGCCGCCGCCTCCGCCGCCACGCTGCAGCGCTCCCAGTCCGAGCGGGCCAAGGCCGTGCAGATGCTGTCCGGTCAGTACACTGTAGGGCTGCGTTCACACCGACGTGCCGAGCTACAGCCCCACGCTGCAGCGCTCCCAGTCGGAGCGGGCCAAGGCCGTGCAGATGCTGTCCGGTCAGTACACTGTAGGGCTGCGTTCACACCGACGTACCGAGCTACAGCCCCACGCTGCAGCGCTCCCAGTCGGAGCGGGCCAAGGCCGTGCAGATGCTGTCCGGTCAGTACACTGTAGGGCTGCGTTCACACCGACGTACCGAGCTACAGCCCCACGCTGCAGCGCTCCCAGTCGGAGCGGGCCAAGGCCGTGCAGATGCTGTCCGGTCAGTACACTGTAGGGCTGCGTTCACACCGACGTACCGAGCTACAGCTCCACGCTGCAGCGCTCCCAGTCCGAGCGGGCCAAGGCCGTGCAGATGCTGTCCGGTCAGTACACTGTAGGGCTGCGTTCACACCGACGTGCCGAGCTACAGCCCCACGCTGCAGCGCTCCCAGTCCGAGCGGGCCAAGGCCGTGCAGATGCTGTCCGGTCAGTACACTGTAGGGCTGCGTTCACACTGACGTACCGAGCTACAGCCCCACGCTGCAGCGCTCCCAGTCGGAGCGGGCCAAGGCCGTGCAGATGCTGTCCGGTCAGTACACTGTAGGGCTGCGTTCACACCGACGTACCGAGCTACAGCCCCACGCTGCAGCGCTCCCAGTCGGAGCGGGCCAAGGCCGTGCAGATGCTGTCCGGTCAGTACACTGTAGGGCTGCGTTCACACCGACGTACCGAGCTACAGCTCCACGCTGCAGCGCTCCCAGTCCGAGCGGGCCAAGGCCGTGCAGATGCTGTCCGGTCAGTACACTGTAGGGCTGCGTTCACACCGACGTGCCGAGCTACAGCCCCACGCTGCAGCGCTCCCAGTCCGAGCGGACCAAGGCCGTGCAGATGCTGTCCGGTCAGTACACTGTAGGGCTGCGTTCACACCGACGTACCGAGCTACAGCCCCACGCTGCAGCGCTCCCAGTCGGAGTGGGCCAAGGCCGTGCAGATGCTGTCCGGTCAGTACACTGTAGGGCTGCGTTCACACCGACGTACCGAGCTACAGCCCCACGCTGCAGCGCTCCCAGTCGGAGCGGGCCAAGGCCGTGCAGATGCTGTCCGGTCAGTACACTGTAGGGCTGCGTTCACACCGACGTACCGAGCTACAGCTCCACGCTGCAGCGCTCCCAGTCCGAGCGGGCCAAGGCCGTGCAGATGCTGTCCGGTCAGTACACTGTAGGGCTGCGTTCACACCGACGTGCCGAGCTACAGCCCCACGCTGCAGCGCTCCCAGTCCGAGCGGGCCAAGGCCGTGCAGATGCTGTCCGGTCAGTACACTGTAGGGCTGCGTTCACACCGACGTACCGAGCTACAGCCCCACGCTGCAGCGCTCCCAGTCCGAGCGGGCCAAGGCCGTGCAGATGCTGTCCGGTCAGTACACTGTAGGGCTGCGTTCACACCGACGTGCCGAGCTACAGCCCCACGCTGCAGCGCTCCCAGTCCGAGCGGGCCAAGGCCGTGCAGATGCTGTCCGGTCAGTACACTGTAGGGCTGCGTTCACACCGACGTACCGAGCTACAGCCCCACGCTGCAGCGCTCACAGTCTGAGCGGGCCAAGGCCGTGCAGATGCTGTCCGGTCAGTACACTGTAGGGCTGCGTTCACACCGACGTGCCGAGCTACAGCCCCACGCTGCAGCGCTCCCAGTCCGAGCGGGCCAAGGCCGTGCAGATGCTGTCCGGTCAGTACACTGTAGGGCTGCGTTCACACCGACGTACCGAGCTACAGCCCCACGCTGCAGCGCTCCCAGTCCGAGCGGGCCAAGGCCGTGCAGATGCTGTCCGGTCGGTACACTGTAGGGCTGCGTTCATCGACGTACCAATTTACCAATGACGACGGCTATTTACCAAAGCCGCGTATCCTAATGATTCTTCCATAGCTGACACTAACTAGCTGTACTGTGTGTGCAAACAGACACGGAGAACCTGATTAACGTGTCGGCGACCCAGATTTGGGACCAGTGGAGCAACACTAACAGTGCGTTCACCCGCCGCATCGCCGAGACCGTCGAGATCAAGAATAAGCTGCAGCTGCACCTACACAAGGTGACCAATACATCATTGGTTTTTTTAAATATATAATGTGTCCGTCTGGGGAAGTAGTAGTAATCAAACTTTAAGATCGTGATCATGAACGATTTCACCCATGGAGATAGGTTAAAATGCTCCATACACAGAGGCGGCAAGCGGGACAGTAGAGCTGATTTTTTTTGTAATTTTCGTGTTGCTATCGACAATGCCACTTCACAGAGTTTATCGCAGTTCCGCTACCGTTCCGCTTCCGCCTCTGTGTGTGGCGGAGAGCTTTCATCAAGGGTTTGGCTGTCCCCTCGCCGAATCACAAGAACTTGAATGACTTTTTTCTTAATTTGACCTTTTTCTTCAGAAATAAGCAACTGAGTGGGTACCATGATAGGGATAAGCAACAATTACGTAGCAAACTTACATACACATGCCTCATACATTTGAGAATATTAGGCTTGATTCAATCAAAGAAAATATGTCATTTTTTATTCAGTAATTTATAAGATATCTTATAAATAAGGTGGTTTCATTTGCATTGTATTACTAGTATTTGAGCTGTTCCACAAAACGATGTCAAGATTATTACTGTACGTCTGTTAGGTCCAATGTAATTGTAAAACAAAGGGACCCCTTCGCGGCGGGCGCGCTAGTCAGGTTCACGAAAAGGTAGTACTTATAATTCCATTAAACCTTGTCGGTTTATCTAGCCCAATCAAAAAGGTAGTTGGATAAGTTTCTGGAATGAGAGATGTTCCGGATGACAGATATCTGAATAGATGTCGCAATACGATACCAGCTAGGCTAGCACGGCACGTGGACTCTAAAGGCACGTTAGCACGCGACTAACCCTCGTCCCATCTCTCATCATTGTTATATGAGAGAGCGAGAACGAACGTGTTTTTTGTCTCTTGTCCCGTTTTGTCCACGGTCCGTGCTACGCGCGCAGGTGCAGCAGGAGATCTTCGAGGTGGAGAAGACGCTGGAGCTGCTGAACAAGGCGGTGGAGGACAAGCTGCGGCCGCTGAAGGTGGCGCACACGCGGCTGCAGGCGCGCACCAACCGGCCGCACCTCGAGAAGTGTCGCGACGAAGCGCAGGACCGGTGAGACTACCGCCATCGTCATCACTATCACTATCATCGCATGTTGAATGCTGAATAGACCTGTGTCCCAGGCACTTAACCACGTAATAGTATTATTTGTATGGAAACTAAAGCAGCGCCACTACGGTCGTTTAAGGAACTAAATGGTACCTACAGTTAAAGAGAACTAAAGTATGAGAATCGTCAGCACGAACTGACTTTTGACATGTCGTATAGTTTTATTCGACAGCTAGCTATCGTAATCTATCTCTTACCACGTATTTTACAGTGAGAGAACTATCGTTACGTTACAAGCTCACGGTTGTCTTAATAAGACAATCGTGAGCTTGTAACGTAACGGTAGTATAAGACAGTCTTATACGATTTTTTTAAAATAACGTCGCTCCACACTAGGATTTTCTCCTGTGTCGTGGGTGCAGTTACAAACATAGAATATCACATGCACATACGCCCAGACCGGAACAAATTTCTGTAAGCCATACAAAATATTTGTCCCGTACGGGAATCGAACCCGCGACCCGTTGCGCAGTAGGCGATCACTCGACCTCTGCGCTAACCGTGTCGTCAAGTGTTTCCAGCTGTCCATTTAATATCTCATATTAAGTAAATACGATTACTAAAACGAGTGGTTCGTGCAAGGAGATAGGGGTACTGCGTCGATCGAGATTCATCAAATTATTTTGGTATGATCGCAACCTGCACACGAATAATCGAGTTATGACTCTAAAAAATAGGATCATTCAACCTGGTTTTCATGAGGTTTGTGGGTATGAATTCATGTGCACAACAAACGAAATTATACTTTACTCTCGTGCGTTCAGCGACTAAAATGATTGAATGACTAGACATTTCTATCTCGAGCCATTCCGCAGATAGTAAACTACGGAAATTGATAAACCAACGTATACACAGATAGAATAAAGTTTTCATCCGAGGAAAAATATGTTTAAAATAAAAATAGAAAGACGTAGGTACCCAATAGAAAATATAAGCAAAAAAAATCCAAAAATCAAATACCCACGACGGCGGTTTCTTTTTTGGCTTGTCTATGAACTAATTATAATTTTTTTCTTATACAAGGCATAAAACATATTATTAATTCGGGAGCGTTCGGGCAGCGTTCGGGAAGCTACGCACCCGAACGCTGCCCAGCCGAGTTGGATTCGTCGACTTACCTCTTTCCGGAAGTTAGACTTACCGAGCTGGACTATTTGCCCCAGGTAAACATATTCGTCAACAGCTTCCAGCGTAGAGTCTCCAACATGCACAGGAGTGGGTACTACACGGGGATTCGACATTATTTTAGTCTTGTCCGTGTTCATTTTAAGACCCACTTGTTGGGAAACTCTACAGAGGTCTTCGACCATTGTGCCTAGATCCTCCACGGTCTCAGCCATGACTACGATATCATCAGCTAAACGAAATTGAGTCTTGTACTTGAGCCGTTTATGTTGATGCCGAGTCCTCTCCAGTTCAAAATCTTAAATACAGCCTCCAATGCAGCGTGAACAGTTTCGGCGATATAACGTCACCCTGTCTCACACTGCGCTGAAGTGGTACTGGTGGCACCTCTGGAGTGATCTAAGCACGGCCCAGGTCTCAATAGAATCGAAGACTTTCTCATAGTCTACAAACGCCAAGCATAGTGGCAGATTATACTCCTCGGCTTATAACCTGCCGCAGCATATGGACGTGGTCTATGGTAATATAGCCATTTCGAAATCCAGTATGTTCGGGAGGCTGGAAGTCGTCGAACCTGCGTGCGAGACGATTCGTGATGGCCCTTGAGAACAGCTTGTAAACATGACTCAGAAGCGTGATGGGTCTATAGTTCTTCAGCTGGGCCCCTCTTGCCCTTTTTGAAGAACAGTGCCACCACGCCCCTGTGCCATGCTCTCGAGTTGACGGAGTTGAATAGCCGCTGCAGCGCTTTCCAGATTGGTAATCCACCCACTGTGAGGAATTCGGCTGTAACTCCATCATCACCTGGCGCCTTGTTGTTTTTAAGCTGTTTGAGAGCCACACTATAATCTCGTACATGCTGACGTCCGGGATGTCTTTGGTGTAATGCCGGGTCAATTTGGCTCTTGTTGTGTAAAGCTGTCCATAGAAGCGTTCGATCTCGGCCATAAGCTTAGGTCGGGATGTAATGCCGTCCTCTATCTTCAGCTTCGTCAGCAGACTCTGACCGGGTGACAGATCACTTGCAAACACTTTGGAGCCATTGTTCTGCTCGATGGCCTCTTTAATACGTTCCGCATTAAAACAGCGTATGTCGCGAGTCAGACACTTAGAGAACTGTTTGTTAAGTTGCCGACGAGAACCTTCAGAAGACTGCAGACCCATTCCACGCCATTCCTCCGTCAGCTTATCTGTCGGCTCCGTTATTTCTTTGCTTAGTACTGCTGGGTTTGCAAAACTTTGCACCTACCGTAAGGACAGCTTCCAGAACCCTGTCATTATAAATGTCTACATCCGTGCAGTCCTCCAGGCAATCAAAGCGATTTTGCAATTCGAGTTGAAAGCGCTCGGGGTTTTGGATCTGGATTGCTTAGAAACGGAGCGTAGACTTCACCAGGTGATACCGTTCCGCTTTTATGTTAAAATTCAATGCGCCTCTTACCGTTCGGTGATCGCTCCCTGTATTAAACGAATTGATCATTGAGTCGTCATTAAATATTGGGTCTTAGTCAACATGATGAAGTCAATCTCATTTTCTGTCACGCCATCCGGACTTTTCTAGGTAAATTTTCGATGCAGCCGCTTTTTGAAGAAAGAGTTCATTATTATAGAGTCCTTTTCTCTCCATGTAATCGGCTAGCATTTGACCTCGATAATTCCGGATTCCAGCTCCAAATTGCCCCACTTTCAACTCATTATCGCCCCGCTTGCCTAGCCTTGCGTTGAAATCTCCCATGACAACGGTGTAGTGAGTCTTGAAAGGGTGTATTGTCCGAGAAATGTCGACAACGACATACATACTCGTAGCTTTCACTTCCTCGTCGGGGTGGGTCGAGGTCGGGGCGTAGACCTGTATGACCTTTAGCGAATACCGTTTGGTGATTCTGAGTATAAGGTATGCCACCCTATTCGACACACTTCCGATCTGTACCACGTTGTTCACTAGAGACTTATGGAGAATGAACCCGACACCACCTTGGGACAGGTCTTCGGCCTCCAGGATCATCATGTTCTCACCCTCTTCTCGAACTACGGATAGTCCCAGAATACTCCAATGAATCCTGCTCAATTCCTCCTCTAAATCCAGCAGCTTCTCCTCGGTCCGCAGTGTACGCGCGTTATATGTTGCCAGGGCCAAGGTCGTTTGACGGGAGGTTTTCGCCGCCCGGGGATTCTTCACCCCAGGTCTGCACCCCAGGTCCTAGCGCCAGGTCGACGACCGTCACTGTCGACACGGCCTCCGGGACCGCCGGGCACTTGGGGCCTTTGGGTAGTTCGATCCATTTTTGGGGAGCTTTTGGGCCTTCTCCCGCCACGCTGGCCCAGTACGGGCTGGTGGGGTGCAAGTAGCACTCAGGAAGTTTGGTAAGATTCACTACTAATTCCATTGGAGTCTATGATATGATATATTATATATCAAACTGTTGTTTGGCTCTCAAGCAGTTCATGAACAACAAGCCTCCCGAACAAGCCGGATTCCGCAAAGGCAATAGTACCATAGACCACATTCATTCCTTGCTGTAGGTTATACAGAAGACCGAGGAGTATGATCTGCCTCTGTGCTTGGCGTTTGTGGACTATGCGAAAGCCTTCAATTCTGTCGAGACTTGGGCCGCGCTTAGGTTACTCCAGAAGTGTCGAAATGAACTGATCTGTACACCCAAGTCCTGCAGTCATTGAAACGAAAACATCACTATGTTAGTCTGCCTTCAGGACCAAAACATGAAACCAATGCGACTTTAGCGACGTTATAGACGGCAACGTTATATCGTCGAAACTATTCACAGATGCATTGGAGTATGAATTCAAGCTTTTGACTGGAGAAGATCTGGAACCAAAATAAACGGCGAGATCATGATTCACCTTCATTTAGTTGATGATTTCGTAGTCATTAAGACCTCTGTAGATTTCCATCAAGTGGGACTTAAAATGAATGTGAACGAGATTTAAAACGTGTCGAATTACCATCTAGTAGGTGCCCACTCCTGTGAAGGTTGGATAGGTACTCGACATCGGAAGTTGTTAACAAATACTTATGTTTACCTAGGGCAAATAGTCCAGCTCGGTAAGCTCAACTTCCAGAGAGAGGTAAATTATGAATCCAACTCGATTAGTACAATGTTCAGAAAGCAGTTATATCGAGCATCGGTGACGATATGGACTCGGCGAAGGCCTGCTAATCGGGAGGTGCGTGGTTCGATCCCGCCAGGTACTAATGTTTCGTTTTTCGAATTTTTTGGGGCGGGGGAATCTCTTTATAATTCACAAGGGACTGTAGCTGTCAAGGCTGTCCTTTGGATATGCCGTAGGACTCGGGTAAAAACCCCATGCCCGGCTAAACAGGCCTCCGGTACCTTTCCACCTCCGGTGGAGGTACGCTCGGGATTAAACTGGTCATTCCCCGAATACACCGCTGAGGAACAGGCCCAGCAGTATAAACGAGCTGGGACTCGCCAAGGAAGGGGTGACCAGGTTGCTCGGTTGTGATCCCCCAGACGGACGACCAGGTAGGAAACGTAATATCTCCCAGCCGATTGTCAGTCGGTTGGGCCTAAATGCTTCCTGGCTGCTTAGGGTAGTAGGTGCGCACCTAAGAAGGCGCGCCTCCCCCTACCCAACCGCCTACTACGGAGCGGAGCGGCTTGAGAGTCCTCCTCCTGCGCCCGTTCCGCTGCAAATACTACCGTTGGATGTGGAAGTTTTTCGGCCTTTAAAACAAATATGGAAGACAGCCGTAAATGATTCGTCATAACAGCTCATATACGTTCCCGCCGAGGGGCTCGAGCCTACCCTAAGTTAGGGTGTGTAGGCCTTACTCAACCACGCTGGTCCAGCGCGGATTGGTCGACATATGATTTTCGAAACAATAATCAGTTTGTCAAACTAAAAAAAGAAAATGTCTATTAATACTTTTTATATTGAATATACTCTTTGGTTTTCGCAATTTATTTATAATAAATTATTAGTCTGGGATCTGCATTCTTTATAATATGTATAAATAAACAAATAAATATTACATTATTTTACTATAACGTACTTTATAAAAATAACATGAACATATATATTCTAGCAATAAAGTTCAAGGTTGTGTGAAACATTGACGACTTTTGGGTCAACATGACGGTTACTAGGACAAACCTGCCGACTACTGGTACAATTGGCTCCTTTTTACTTTTTTATATTACGATAAATTATTTATTTAGTTTATTTAAAAACCACTTTTACCTCTGAAAACTACAATAAATATTTTAGCAAGCTATCGAATTTTTAGATTACTAAGTCTACAAGGTTTACTGTAACACAGCTCCAAAGTCAGCAAAGTTCAAAACCTGACGAGTAATGGGCCTTTTACCTTAGTTCATTCCTTTTATTTACCTAATTGAAATATCGGAAGATTTGAAGTGAAATGCGTTCCGGTTCGTGAGCAAGTCCAATTCGACCACTGCGAATAGGCTATTTCTGAATTCTCTCGACCTCAGACGTGCATTGAATTGGATCGATTGATTCGATTCTCGAATGTCGTGCGCGCGCAGGCTGGTGAAGGAGGTGTGCGAGCTGCAGGCGGCGATGGAGGCGCTGCGCGGGAGGCTGGCCCGCGCGGAGGGCGCGCACCAGACGCTGCTGGGGGTGCGCGCCGCGCTGGAGGCCGACCTGCGCGGGAAGGCGGCCGCGCTGTTCGTGGACCGCGACCAGTGCATGGGGCTGCGGCGCGGCTACCCCGTCACCGCCGCGCTCAAGGCCTGACCGGACCGCCCTATACTTGGGGTGGCGAACCACTGCTGCTCGTTGCGCGTGCGCACGGCATCGATCAAAGTTTAACGCAACAAAAAAATATTCAGTCGAATTGGAACATGCTTTTTGGAGTTGACTAATAAAAATAACTTTTGTGTTTTATGTCTTTTTTTTTGTACTTAATCATCATCGTCATCAGCCCATACACGTCTACTGCTGGACATAGGCCTCTCCAAGTGCACGCCACTGAGCGCAATCCGCGGCTACTCTCTTCCAGCTTTTGCCAGCCAGCCACCTTGCGAAGATTGTCGCTCCATCTAGTCCTTAATCACTAGATCGAATAAATCACAAATAACGGGTATAAGTGTTGGTGTTCCATTTCTTTTAACAGTGAGTTCAGACCAAAAGTTAATAATAGGGGTTATAGTATGAAACTGAGGTTTTTTTCGTTTGTTTATATAACTTTATAACTTTTCTAATTTAAGAGCTATCAAAAAAACAATTATTTTTATAACTTTTTGAACCTAGAGTGCATAGGTACAATTTAATCTCAGAATTAGTTTAATAATACATTAAAAAGAATCTAAAAAATTATCCCCTATTTTTTTCGTCATTATTGACGATAACTTAGTGAAAATTAATTTTTTTGTCTTCAAAAGTATGTTATTTATTTATTTGGCACATCAACAATATAAACACAAGCATTTACATTTAAATAAAAAAGAATTATTCTAGTGTTTACATCAATTACAGATATGCACAGCATGATATATAACATTTCAAATTGTTTACAATTAAGTTATTTTAAATAAGCTATCTAAAACAAAATACAAGCATTAATGATTTAATATTTTTCTTTTTAATATAGTGGCTTGGTCATGAACATTCCAGTTCCAGTAGTCCATGCCATTCATTATATGCAGTTACCAATCTTCTTATAGGTGCGTGCCTACCCTCCCCAATGCACTGTGGGACATCCATAGGTAATAAATCTTAAAAACCTGCTTTCTTGTTTTACATTTTATTCCTTGTCGTTACATTGGATAGTTGCGGTACCTTCTGAAACTATAAATAGGTCAGTAATTAGAGTGCGCCTTCATTATCTATTGTGCATTCAAAGAGAGCGCATCGCCAATCGTAAATACTGTTATCAGTGAGTCATTAAAAAGCGTGACGTCATTTGTTGTCATTGCGGGACCTGTGAGTGCTGTGTGAGTTTTTTCTGAAATGGATATCCAAGAACAGGGTATGTAATAATTAATATTTTTATTTTTATTGTATCTTAGTATAAATTTTCTTTAGTATGTCATTGCTACGGGGCGACTTTTCTTGGAGTATTATATTTTAATATTCAAAGTTTGAATAAACTTTTAAATATGTTCCCACTCGCTCCGACTATGGAGGTATATTGCACCATAATCTTTAGACTTTCTTATCTTAGGAAAATTAAAACTTGGCTGCCCTTATCTGCCCTTTTGGCGATGACAAGGGTGCTACGGTTGCCAGATTATCTCGTAGCATTTGCTACGAAATTAGTTTATTTAGTCTTAGTGCTTTGTGTAGGTTTTGTGACTGAATTTTAACCGTTTTTTTTTGTTTTAGGTAATTTATATATATGCTCGTTTTCAAGAATGCATATTCTTGAAATATGGCTAACTGTCAATACCGATAATGACTCGGAAAAGTGTCGTCAAGTCCTACAAAGTTTGTTGACTACTCTGAACGACGATGCTGAGAACATTGATATTCATTATTTAGAGAAAATTGTTAATAATTTATGTAAAGCTATTGCTCGATTCTGGAAAAAATGTAATAGGGATAAAACCAAGCTTTTATATAAGAATTCCGATTGGTTTAATGTTATTGAAAAAATTCAACTTGTGAAAAACAATAAGCAATGTACTCCGTCTGAAACGTCGCCGTGTCATTCACGTGGTCGTCCTCGAAAACCTTTTACGCAATGTAGTAAAAGGACTAAACGTCGGAGAGTAGCTGATTTGTCAAAGTCTGATGATTCTACTGTGAGTGCATTGCTTGATGTTTCAGACTGTTCATTCGATTCGTGTATATCTAGAGTTAGCACTGATGATGTCTTGTCACTTGTGACTGATGCTCAGTTGACAAAACATCAGTATTTATTAATTAAAAACTTTGTTAATAGTAAGATTTCTCCTAATGTATTACCATGTTACCAACAAATTACTAAAGCGAAACAGAGATGTTACCCTTCTAATATAACTGTTTCCGAGTCTTCAGCTGAAGTTGAATTACAAAGTCTTTTTGATCACACAGCTTCTCGAATCCTTGAATCTCAAAAAGAGGTCTTAGATCAGATTTCTGATGATTGTTTGTCTAATATCTCTTTACTTGGGAAATGGGGATTCGATGGCAGCACTGGACATAGTGAATACAAACAATTTTTTTCAGATTCAACTTTAGAAGATAGTAGTTTGTTTGTAACATCTTATGTACCCCTTCAAATTATTGTAAAATTAGCTGAAGATAATTGTAAAATTTTATGGAAAAATCCTCGACCCTCTTCCACTAGGTACTGCCGTCCTATTCGATTTCAATTTTTGAAAGAAAGCACAGCAGTGTCTTTGCAAGAGGAAGCTTATTTTAAGGATAAAATTGAAAGTTTGCAACCTACTTTTATTCAGATCGACAATCGTGAATTGGTCGTTTCTCATAAGTTGCAGCTTTCAATGGTAGATGGTAAAATTTGTAGTGCTTTAAGTGAAACATCTACAAGTAGATGTTATATATGTAATGCTACCCCTAAAGAGATGAATAAAATAGACGAATGTTTACAAAAACCTGTAATAGAGAGTAGATACAAATTTGGATTATCACCACTACATTCTTGGATACGTTTCTTCGAATATTTTATTCATCTTTCATATAGATTAGACATAAAAAAATGGCAAGTTAGGCTAGATAGTGATAAACAATTGTTATCAAATAAAAAACAATATGTACAGTCCCAGTTTAGGGAACGATTAGGTTTAATAGTTGACAAGCCGCGTAGTGGTGGAAGCGGGACGTCTAACGACGGAAACACGGCCAGGAAGTTTTTTTGGAATCAGCTGTATCTGCTGAAATTACAGGTTTGAATAAGGATCTCATAGATCGTTGTTGTGTAATATTACAAACGTTATCTTCTGGACATAAAATTAATGAATGCAAGTTTAAAGACTATGCATTACAAACAGCATACAGCCTGGTCGAGGAATATCCGTGGTATAGTCTTCCTGCTTCTGTCCACAAGGTGCTCGTACATGGATCAGATATTATAAGTTATGCATTGTTATCTATAGGAGAACTTTCCGAAGAAGCTGCTGAAGCGACAAATAAGTATATCAAAATTTATAGACGAAGTCACACTCGAAAAATGTCACGTGAAGTTACCAATCAAGATTTAATACAACGACTATTATTACATTCAGATCCTTATATTACAAGTCTTCGGAAACTTCCCCCTAAAAAGAAAAATACTCTGTCACAAAGTGTAATAGAATTGTTACATGTTTAATATTGTTAGAATAAGAATAATTTATTTGTTAGTTGTTTTGTTTTTTTTGTATTTAATTAATTTTAATTTATTTATTTCTATTATTTTATTATAATTAAATAATGTTATCAATGTTTTGACTCTTATTTTATTTAAAATATATGTTTTACATTCCAATTTTTAAGTGTTTGTTCATGATAAATTTAGGTAAAAGTATGTTATTGTTTATATTTGTTTTTTACTGAAGTAAACGTTTTTTATTCCGTAAATACATGTACTTCTTTCATTTTAATGTTCCTAAAACACTTTTACAACTATAAGTCACTAAAATAATACAATGTATTGATAGTAACAGGACTTTAACTATTTATGACCGCCCTTGTATGGAGCGTGTCCCTCTGTGCAATGTGGGGGGCCCGAGCCCGACAGTCCGACGTCTATACGCAGGCGTTGTCAAAAGTATGGCCCTGTATGGGGCTCCCGTTTGGGCCGACGCCCTCAGCCCACGTGCTGTCGCGTGCCTGCACAGGGCACAGCGCGCCATGGCGCTGAGGGCAATCAGGGGATACCGCACGGTGTCCCACACGGCGGCCTGCCTAATAGCGGGTACCCCGCCTTGGGAATTGGCGTCCCACGTCCTTGCTGCGGCCTACCGCGTCCGCGTAGACGCTCGGGATGGCGGCCGGCGCATGGCGCCTAGAGAGAGGGCCTCCGCCTTGGAGGAGGCCATAGTGGAGATGTTTCGCCTGTGGTCCGATGAGCTAACGGGTTCGGGATCGGACACTCTGTCCAGGACCGTCGAGGCCATGCACCCGTTCCTCTCGACATGGGCGAACAGGCACCACGGGTCGCTGTCGTACCATTTGGTGCAAATTCTCAGCGGCCATGGTTGCTTTGGCCGCTATTTGCACCGTATTGGGCGCGAACTGACCCCCGGGTGCCACCATTGTGGCGCCCCCGAGGACACCGCGCAGCACACCTTGGCGGTGTGCCCCGCTTTCTCCTCGGAGCGCCGGGCGATGGTGGCCATCATTGGCGAAGATCTCTCCCTCCAGAACGTGGTCTGTGCCATGCTGGAGGGGGAGACTATGTGGGATGCGGTGAACTCCTTCTGCGTGGACGTGATGACGCAGAAGGAGACGGCGGAGAGGGGCAGGGAGGAAGATCCCTCTGCTGACCCGTGCCGCCGCAAAAGGCTGGGACGGAGGAGGCGGAATTACGCCCGCCTTCTTCCTCCTGACGGCAACCAGCGGGGTCCAGGCTTGGGAAGCCCGGGCCCTGCATTGCATCGGTTGCCGCCAGTTGCTGATCCCCTGGATGCCCCGGGGGATCACCGCCCCCCCAACCTGGGGGGGTGAGAGGGACTCGCCTTGGGCGAGTGCGCGCCGACGAGGTTGTGGTAGTTTCCGAAAGGGTTCTCATGACCTCGTCCGGCAGCGGGACGACTCCCGTCGCCGGATCCTATTCGTCTGATGACGGGGAGGATGTGGCGGCGGTTGTCGCGCTCGCGCCAAGGTGCATGTGAGGGCATAGTTGGGTTTTAGTCGGTAGGCCGCGGCAATGCACTCCCTGGTGGACATATCATCCCGCCTGCCAGGGGCCGCGGAGAGTCCGACATAACCTCGCGCCTCCCAAGCGCGAGGTATGCGTAACGCATTTCCCAACTTAAAAAAAAAAAAAAAAAAAAAGGTGCGTGCCTAGGTGCCTACCCAGATTGGTTCTGTGATAGGGGACTTCAAAAAAGTGTTTAGGTCTTCGTCGACTACTCAATCGAGGGACAGAAATACTTAGTTATTACTTAGTTTAAAGTCTATTGACCAGTCTCTAAAAGTTTCGTAAAGTTTGCTTTATTGGTTATTAAATAACTAAGAAAAACGTTAGTATGAAATAAGCAATTTTCTTAAAAATCTTCATACAAAACGGCAATTTCATACTATAACCCCTAATATTATTGTTACCGGTGTTTATTTTTCCCAAAAAAGCTTTTAAAGCGAAAAAAAGGAGTTTTCATTTTTAATTTTTATTCCTGTTACGCAATGTATGGCGCGCCGGGATAATTTTTGTTCCGCTCACACCGGTGCGCTGACGTTCGATGACGTAAACAGCTGATTCCGCGCGCAGAGTTTGATGGAAATGTAATACGATTTACATTGCGAAGTTTATTTTTTGTGTAATTATTGTGTTTTTTCTTACAGAATATGATTTGTAAACGTTAACTAAGTTTTATTACACAAGGAAATTTAGAAAAAAACCTGATAATTTATGAATTTTTCGGGAGAAAATTTCAGTGAACTTGTTAAAGAAATAGGACACCGTCACTTATACCCTGTATATTGATAGATCAAACGGTCCGACTCGTATTAATAAATGCATCTCAAACTTGGACTGAGATTGTGACCGTTTTCATACCTGCCGTTGACTAGACGGCGAGCATGTGGGGCTCTCCCGGTAGAGTGCCAGGTCTACCCACTAAAAACCCCGTTGTTCTCCTTACCGTTTAGGGTGCGTGTAGTAGGGTCTAGAACGCGATACCCCTACTCACACAAACGGGCTAGCGCTAAGGGGAGATTGCCCGAGAACACCAGGGAAATCCCCAGATGGCGGGCCTTACAGTGACGTGCACAGGACCAACTGTGCACGCAGGCCTAGTAGCTCAGAACCAGTGAGCTTAACAATATTGACAGTGACTGTACTACTCCATCAGTACGTCTTATGCTCATATAATGTGTCATTATTTTCTTATTTTTGTTCTAATAGAACCACGGACAAAATTAAATGCCCATGGTACTACCAGTAGAACTACATAGTAGGACATGGGCAAAGAATGCTCAAAGAATGATATTAACTCTCTAAAAAGTGCTTATTACAAAGAGATCTACAATCTATGAATGAAAAACTTATCTTTTTTGGCAGACTATTTTGGTTCTATATTTTTATTTTTTTTATTTGGGCTAGTTAAATAAAAATTATAGTAAAAATTTAAGATTACTTATATTCAAAAAGAAACTTAACAAAACATCTTTTGCACTGTCCACATTGTCCTCTCAGTACCTACTATTCCCACTAACAATATTCACAAGTCCCTGACTGATTGTTGAACAACCGATTCATTTTTTAACATAAGATGGCACAGGCAGTTTCATGCCTTCTTTCGCTTCGAAGAATGTGTATGAGAGAACAATCTCATCCACAAATTCCATTTTAGGATCATCGCTAAACTCTGGATCAATGTAGAAGAATACTGGCATATCTACCTGTAAGTAAAAATATTTATCTGTTTACAATCATTTTTATGCATCTACAGACAGATTGCATCAGTTATAGTATTACTTTCTCTAACCACTTCATTTTTACACATTGTTTACACAGAAAATGTTGAGATATTTTTGTTTTACTCTTTCTTTACCTGTTCATGTGGATTCAGTTGTTGTTCCTCAAAGCAGAAACACTGAATTTTATTGAAGTACTGGCCAGCTTCAAACGGGATGACATTGTATGTGCTAATACCAGTTACAGGTCTGTCGGTAGGGTTTCGAGCTGTATAAAATGCCAAAGCTGTTTCTCCAGGTACCACCTTTAAGCAAAGAATAATAGGTATTACCTATTGCGGAATTGCCTTACCTAATACTTGAACATCCTCTTGAGAAGAGACTGTGCACCAAGATAGGCAGCGTTGGTAGGCACCCATAGACAAACATTCTTGTGAAGGTTGTAGTATGCCACTAGATACAACCAGTGCAGAGCCAATTGGTTTGGAGATCCTTGGGGACATGCTATGCCCAATAGTAGGCCTTTCTCAGCTATATCATTAAGATGTAGGTGTAGATTTAACTTTTTTTTTTTTTCATTACTACTTGTATTTGCAGACATCTTGAGTAGGTATATTCAGGATGTATGCACATACAAGGTTAAATTTATGTTTCCTTTAAATTAGAATGTTTTGCTTTGTTTTGACGTCAATAAGTGCCTGTAAAGGCCTATGTTGAATAAAGATTTTTGAATTTGAATTTGAATTTGATGATGATGATGATGACATTTTAGAGCTTTACTTAAACAATATATTTATACTATCATCATATAATAAAAATAAAGCACATACCGTAATATCAATTTGTTGTGGTTTAAAGTTCCATTGCATTGATGAAGCTACATCGGCATTAAATCTTATTTTCAAAGGTCTTGTTTTGACAGCTTTCATTTTGCTTACCCCTTCATCAGCCTCTACCTGGCCTGTGGTGCCTCCATAGCTATAGGCCTATTATAATAAAACAAGAAGAAAATTCCTATAAATTTTGTGAAAAATCCTTGAAATTTTTAAAGTAAATCAGGAAATTAAAGCAGATTTATAGGTACGTTATATGACAATAATATATACAAGGTTATTTTTTAATTATCACAAAAAATTTGTGTGCTTGTTCAGACAAGCAAACTGAACAACTTTCACGATGGGACCAACTTTGAAATCGCAAAAAAAACTGCTGTTCCATACATTTAGGTTCAGTGAATGTTGAACATTTGTATGGAACAGCTGATTTTTTTTTGTGATTTCGAAGTTGGTCCCATACTGAAAGTTGTTCAGTTTGCTTGTCTGAACAAGCACACAAAATTTTTGTCATAACTAAAAAATAAATATATTAGAGCTGATCTAGGCAAAATGTAATTTTTCGTCATTCGGCAGCCTATAGGTTAATATCACTTACTTGGCAAAATATTCTGTACAATGGCACTGCTGCATAACTTAAACCTACAGTCATAACTCCTAATGCTATCATGTAATTCAGAGTAGAACGGATGTTCCTCTTCTGCTCATGTATACCACGAACAAGAACATTGTTTATAAACGTCTGTCTTGGAGCTGCTGAACATACAATAAAATTGTTTCTGAAAGCGCCCATGTAGTATCTGTTCGCGCTTATAAGGCGATTCATTTTTATATTATTATCTTAGACTAATTTCATTTAATACACAATATTCATTTTTAATTTGTATACAACTCTAACCTTAACTGACATAATGACATATTTGACAATCAGCTGATGAAAACGGCGTTCATAGCTCAGAGTTGCGTTCCGAGGGTCAGAGTAATGCAACCGAGAGTGTTTTTCACACTCGCTCCGAGGTTCAGAACGGGTCGGTTGCTATCTTTTTTTTTAGTTTGTATCTTGCCGATCAAGATCAAGCAAAGGGCAAAATATTACTAATCCTTACTATGAAATTAACAGTAAATATCCATTTTTCTGCTTAAAAATAATTACAACACATAGAAATCACTATATTTCCCTAGTATTAGGCTTAAAAGAGTTCAAAGTAGTGTTATTTAATAAAATAATAAATAATTAGCGTATTTTTGACATCGACATTGACATAAAATCTGTCAGAGTGTTTTTTACCCTACGCTCGAGTTGGTTGTTTGGTTGCATCACTCGGAGCTTCTGAACGGGCACAGAGTGTACTAACCGCCTGTTAGAGCGTTTTTTACCCGGAGGCTCTGAACGGGTTGGTTGCTGTCAGAGTGCACTCGAGCGTAGGTTCTGAACGCAGCTCAGAATAGAAAAATTCTTTTTTCCTTAGTCTGAGGTTCATAGAGTATTGCTCGACGTCGGGCGATTATTGGAGGCATTGGAGCGCGTTCAGAGCCTTCGCGCGAAGTACAACTTTTCGCTCTAACCTCGTTCAATGCCTTCGAGCGTGACTGACACCCGGGTGAAACAACCGGCCCGTTTAAGACCGTAGTGTCGGAACGAGTTACAACCGAACAACCATCGAATTTTGAGTGTTATAAATCGCTCTGGCGTTTATTACTGAAAAACTTACGTGAGCAAGTTAAAAAACAACCGGACAACTAGAAAAAAACCTAGAAACTAGAAAAAAAAACCAGTGGCTCTGAACGCGCTCTTGTAGAGACTTAGATAAAAAATCCAGCCCCATATTTGTGTAACAAAAATCTATCGCGATCGTTTTCAATTTTGACAGTCAAAGTGCATCCATCACTATTTTACCAGAGAGTCGACACAGAATCTTGTATTGACGCCGCAATGATTGGTAAATTCAAAGCTTTCGTGATAGATTTTTTCTTAGACAATAGGTAACCCCCCCGGAGAGGACGACGCTCTTCGTCGGACGTTTTATGCCGGCTCCAAACATTCGTCCAACACTCCAACACTCCAACACTCCAACGTTGACGCCAACATCGTCCAACTCACGATCGATCAAACAGACTCTCCACACATCAATAGGCCACTAGCCAACCTCATTCACTATGGAGGACGTTGAACTGATAGGTGCTTCTGCGCTATACCTAATGAGTGCATGTTATTATTTTTTACAAGTGTATAGCCGACGTAAAACAAAAAAAACGTTCCATAAACGAATATGCAAACCAGGGATGTTGCGGATGCCGATTTTTTCACATCCGCGGATGTGAATGCGGATGCGGATTTGTGAAGGCTCACATCCGCGGATGCGAATGCGAATGTTTAAGATATTGTTATAGAAAAAAAGTATATGAATTAAGAATTAAAATAATAATAGAGTAATTATTAACATTTTTATTAATTACTAGCTTTCCGCTCGCAGCTTCGCCCGCGGTTGGTTTGTTTTCCCATGGGAATTTTATATTTTCCCGAAGGAAAAATAATTTTATTTAGCCTATGTTCATCAGGGATAATGTAGGATTCTTAATGTGAAAGAATTTTTGAAATCAGCCTAGTAGTTTCGGAGCCTATTCAATACAAACAAACAAACAATCAAATCTTTCCTCTTTATAATATTAATAAGTATAGTAATTAATAAATGAAGTTAAATTCGTCCACTGGTTTATTAAGAGACTCCGAAATCCCCAACCAAGTATCGTGTAAGGCTATTTTATCTTTGTGACGACGATGCTTCGGATTCCATAGCACCGGTTCGCCTTCATATAACTCCAAAAACAAGAGTACGGTGTCATTACTCCACTCAGTCATGCTAAAGTTTAATCGCAAATTAATTTATAACGGGAGCGCTGCGTGTCAGATATGTCTGCCTCGCCCGAGTAAACAGACAACACTGATGTGTGGAGGGTATGTTCGTGCGAGTTGGCAAACTCCTTTGATCTGGGTACAATTTACCGCCATCGGACCGATCGCGAGCCAACACGAACCAACACCATCCAACATACACGAACTATCTCTCTACACGTGGAAGGTTGGACGAACAGTTGGAGTGTTGGACGAATGTTTGGAGCCGGCATTAGAACGACACCGTACCAGCCCGTACCTAGACAAAAGCCACACGCCACCCACACGCTAAGTTTTCTGCAGTCGTTTCGCAGGAAAAATGTATGGAGATGATATTAGCTGCGGAAAAAATAGTGGGGTTGTCGTAAGCCAATGTTATTTCCACACATTTATCCTGCGGAAAAGTTTGCGTGTGGCATTTGTTTAGGGGGGCTGGGGCGTAATCAATTCCGATCGCTTTTCCGCAGAAAAATGTATGGAAATGACATTAGCTTATGACAACCCACAGACGTTTAGAGGGAAGACTTAATTTATGCAAACATTTTGAACAATTGTGAAATTGTTCAAAATGTTTGCAGATAAAAAACACATGCGCAGTTGCAATATTTAGTACAAAACCTTTTATTGCGCATGTATTTTATATCTGTGAAAAAGTCCAGGGCCATAGCTTACGTTACGGCAAACATCTTGTTTTCCGGTCCGCGTTTCTTTCATTGTTTGCCGGGTAAGCTATGGCCCTGCCCCCCTAGCACGTCCACCACAACACAATATGATAAAGCGGTTTATCGCGGTGAACTGTCAAAATACAATAGGGTTTCGTCGTATTTTGACAGTTCACCGCGATAAATTGCTTTATCATATCGTGTTTTGGTGGACATGCTACGGGTAGTGGTGGGCGATTATGAATGATACGTATAATCGAATTACTTTCAAATACTAATGTTAATAATCGATTATGAAATTAGTTACTAATATATTTTCATAATCGAATGATATTACTAATCTGTACTACTAATCTTCTGTTGTTAGTCACAAACACAGACATATAATATGTCTGTGGTCACAAAGTAAAGAAGTCAATTCTTTACTCTGTGACCGAGCCCAAGATACTCGGATCGCTCTTTCAAAGTTCAATATTTTTTTATAATAAACATAATTAATAGTTACTAATTTCATTATTTATTTCTATACCTAAATCCAACACCGACTATAAAAACAATATTCTTGAAGTATTCATTAATACTGATACGAGTATATCACTTTGTTGCAGTAACATTATTATTTATTACGACATAAAAAAAAAAAAATACGTCATTAATTATAACGTGCGTAAGCTTAGAGCATATCTCGCTCTGTGTTTGACTCGCCACGACCAATACTACTAATTAGTAATTACTAATCTGTTATAATCGAGATATATTCATAATCGAATGATTTCATTAGTATATCTCATAATCGCCCACCGCTAGCTACGGGGCCTGGACTAATAACCCAATTAAAAAATTCTGTCATTCTCTAGATTATGGCATCGACAAACTCAACCCTAAACTAAACCCTAAAATCGCCCTATGGCTCTACCACCACCATTGTCAGGCCTTCAACAACCTACGCCTCCACGTTCAAAAGGAGTCCGATACTTAAACACCGAAATACCGAAGCTAAACACGAATTGCCTAATAACGTTTGGCCTAAAACACATATCACCTAAAAACGAAATGCCTAATAACGTTTAGCCTAAATAAGTATGCATAAAGTCGAGAATACACATAAAGTCGTTTCTGGCGTTTCGCCGGCCGCTACCGCGGCATGCTCGCTTCGCTCGCTCGGCTCGCGCGCTTGGTTCATGGTCAAACCTACGCTCGTCGCTACCTATTTTTGACGTTATTAGGCATTTCGTTTTTAGGTGATATGTGTTTTAGGTCAAACGTTATTAGGCAATTTGTGTTTAGCTTTTAAGTATCGGACATGTTCAAAAGCACTGCAAGCAGCAAGTAACTGCTATACGAAAATTTACAGGCTTGCAGCGCACTGCGGGCTTTATGGCAACGAGTGTTATTCGATCAACTCCAGCCATAGCCCTGAATGCACTTCTCAGCCTCCCACCTCTCTATTGACAAAGAGATGAAGGCTGGCATCTACCACTGGAAATCTCAAACAATGAGGCCTATACACCAAAAAGTGTCTGAATGTCCATTCAGTCTATATTCAAAATTATTATTTTTTTACATTGTAAATTTATAATTATAGCCAAGAAATTTGTAATTAAATAGTTACATATAAACAGGGAGGACTGGGCCAACGCCGTAATAGTACCTACCTAATCCCTTAGACGTTGTTCACCGATGGCTCCAAAATGGGTTCTAACGTAGGATGTGGTATATATGCTGCAAGCCCAAGGTTAGCAGAAGCGTAAACCTTGGTAAATATGCTACTATTTTCCAGGCGGAAGTTTATGCCATAATTAATGGTTAAACAAACTTACCTTTGTGGTGTTTGACCATAATTATACGAGACGTTGCATCCGAAGAGATTTATATATTAACCAGGTAGTCCACTTTCCAATGTACCGGGCACCAAGCACAATTTTAGAGCGAAGACATAAAAATAAAAAGATAGGTAGGTAGTTTTAGTATTATTCACCCGCTTGCGCGATGTTACGTCGTTTGACTCATTCCTTTAGAGCAAAATTTCTCAAAAACATTGGGTATTTATTTGCAACACAGCAAATAATGGGTAGGGAGGGAGTATAAATCTCTTCGGATGCAACGTCTCGTATAATTATGGTCAAACATCACAAAGGTAAGTTTGTTTAACCATTAATTATACCACGACGTTGCATCCTCGAGATTTATATATTAACCAGGTAGGATGTTTAGAGTATTTTGAGAAATTTTTGATTAGAAGTGAGAGAAAAAAGAAAGTTTGTCGTTAATTCGGTATATGTTGACTTTTTTATTATTATTTATAACAAAATCTAAATCAGTGAATAAGAGTTTTATTACGCATGATAGACACATAGAATCTTGATAAGAATTTCCAAGGCACAGAAAATCACCTAAATAATTTATAATAGTAAACTAGACTTCTAAGATAAGATAATATGGGTTTCAAAAGCTTAGTGAAAATGTATGAAGCTGAAGCAAGTGCAAAGGGAAGACATTGAAATTCTTAAGTTATTTGCTCAAATTTAAATCTAAGATAATGTTTCGACGATTAATGCATAGTGGCTAAAAATAGACATCTAAATTGATAGTTCATAACAAGAGTTTCATAGGTGGTGTAACTGGTTGGGGTATTATGGGTGTGATTCCTTTACCAACCTTGACCTTAGAAAAATCAATCCCTAGTTATAATCGAAGTATATCATTTCTCCTGCTTTTAATTTTATTCAAGAAAAATTACGAAATAGTTTCGTTGGAACATAACAAGTGCACGCGACCTTCGAGGTTCCGTTTCCAGCTCGAGATCAAGGCTCAGGACACGCAATACATATTTAGCTATAAATAATAAGGATTCTCCGAATGATTCATCAATTTGTTATAATAATTTAAGTACTTACGCTAATTACCAAGGTACCTTAGGTATATCTTAATTACTTGAATTTTCTTTTTGATTTAGAACAGATTTTATAAAGTTTTTTGGTAAGTAGGATTTTTTTTTTTCAAACACATAATATATTCCCAAAATCCGTCTTTTACATCCCCTATTTCATAAAAAAAACCTGATAGTAAGCGGCATCTTGGTGGATTAATGAACAATATTTACAGATTTCATGTTATAAATATTCTAGATTTTCACCATAGAAAGTTTCAGATCACTCCTTGGCAAATAACTCACAAAGGCTATTTTCTTTGAATTAATGGTAGTAGTTGTACACAAAATAGGTGCTCTCTCCTCCATATGTTATTTTTATAATCCAACAAATAACAAAATATAACAATTTATTAAAAAATATGTTTGTAAAACCCAGTGTGAGAGCCCCGGGCCATATGATCATAGACATGTTACATATATTTAACCCAACACTGTACTATGAATCTCCAGGGCAGTTCCCTTAAGGCTTGGCTGTCTGGTTTTTCAGTGGAGGAACTAAGAAACAACTAGTATAACAAGGAAGAATTCTGTGGAATTACATATCTAAAACATATAAAATCTAAGGAATTGGAGTACAGTATCATTGACCCGTGATCGCAAGAACTTAAAGTCGAAGGTACGATCCACTAACCTCCTTACGGGGAAGGCTAAATCTTAAAAAAAAGAAACAAAACATTTTCATTTTGGTGTATTCCATTACCCAGATTTGTACCCAATTTTTAGATATATTAGTTTGATACCGAGATTGATAAAAAATCCCGAACCATTCTGCCTTTTGATTGTATAGATTTCTGTATCTATTATAATATAGGTACCTGATTCTCTTTAATTTAACTTACAACTCTAAGGATATGATTGTATCTGACTATTATTATGATGGCTGGCTTATGATTGTATTGTTCTCTTATGCTTATGCATAAGGAAACTGTATGTAAACATATAAAGCTTATTATTTCAATAAGTCAAGGATTAAATTTGTTTTCTTTTCCCAAATTTTGACAATTAGCAAGAAAAGAGGTGAGGTTACAGGTGGGAAATATTATGTTAGTTAGTTTATATATAAATTGATCTAATTGTGAATAAAATATTTTCATTTAAGTACCAAAATAATAATAAGTTTTTTTTTTATTATTATTATGTTTTGATCGGCGCCTTTGGTCGAGACTTCGTTGTCTGATATCGATCTACTACAGGTGCTTTCCTAGCAGACTAATGGTACGAGTGACTCCACGCCTAACCGCGTCTCTGCGTGCGTGGCATTTGACGCGGTGGAGCTTTGCAGTTTCCCTGCTGGCTGACTGAAGGCCTATTAGAAGAAGAAGTACTCGCCGCTGGAACTTTCTTGATTTGGAGTCGATATTTCTGCTAACTTTGATGCTTTAATTTTATTAGTGAGATTCCCGCCAAAGAGAAATGAATCACTTCGTACACGTGCAATATCTTTTTAAACTTATAATCTAATGAATACATTATTAATTTCCTTCGATTAAGCGTGTTTTTATAATGAAGGTCCAATATAAGCTGATTTCTTTGAGTAACACAGCAGTGATTTCAGGATTCGATTTGGGTGTTTTAACTAATTGAAAGTTTTCAGGTATGAAGATGTTGCCCTCTAACTCTTTCTTTTAATCCTTATTTAAGCCTCCGCACAATATATGACCCCAACGTTCAGAGATTTCATCCTGGATTTTTGTTCCGAAAAGCTCGTGTTTCCCTTTTGAGGTCCCTAAGACCTCTAAAATATTCTCAAATAAATTGGTTGCTGGAGGGTTAACATCATTTACACGTACCTGAGAGCTAGTGGGTGGTATGGGACACTTGGCTGATGCTTCTGATATCATCACCTGTACATTACTAGGTTGTCACTCATTACAAGTTTCAGTCACATGAACCACTGACTGAACATATGGGATGTATGATAACACACTGAAGCCAATTCATCCTCTCCATAGATTTTTATTTTATTTTATTTAACAAAATGTACTATTATAAACATAAACACAAAACTACGAAGTAGTTTGTCGGCGAGTAACATTAGTAATATTCTGCGGGGCGAGTCATATTCTGCGAGGCTATCCTCAGCCTGTGTACTAATATATATGACCAAAAAACATGACTACAATCGCATCGTAGTACCATTCTCTATATTGTGGTAGTACTGTGCGCGACTATGATCGCATCATAGTACAAAGGCACACTGTTCTATTAAAAAATAAAGAAATAATAACATTCCGTTGAATAAATAACCTAGGTCATGCTCACACCATGACAGGAAGTGCTGTGGTCGAGACCGTAATCGCGTCACGGTACTAATAAATATGACCAAAAAACATGACTACAATCGCGTCGTAGTACTGTGCGTGACTATAATCTCGTCATAGTACCAAGGCACACTGTTCTATAAAATATAAAGAAATAATAACATTCTTTCAAAAATAAGCTAGGTCATGATCGCATCATGACAGGAAGTGCTGTGATCGAGACCGTAATCGCGTCACGGTACTAATAAATCTGACCAAAAAACATGACTACAATCGCATCGTAGTACTGTGCGTGACTATAATCGCATCATAGTTCCAAGGCACACTGTTCTATAAATATAAAGAAATAATAACACTTAAACACGTGTACAAGGCGTGTTTCAAAGAGCCGATTCACGGTTCTTTAGTAATTATGAATTATTGCTTGAATAGATGTTTATTTGGTACAAAAAATACAACACACAATGTAACAAAAAAATATAAATATATATTCAGATAGATTTTAGGCCAAATAGGCCCCGCATGCAGAGGCACAGAGTGCTTTGACGCTGGTATTCTGCGGATACCATATTATTTAACACTGTATACAGAATATTTTCTAATTATACAGTAACGTTAGGCAATGCGTAAATAGCAAGGCTCTTTTTGTTGCTCAATAAATTTCAAAATGAAATTAATTAGTGAGCTAAATATAATCTACTGATTCGAACAAACACGAAATAAAGTTTTGCTTTAAACGAACGAAATGCAAAGATGAGAACGTGTCGAAAAAATAGTACAATATAATAAACAATAAACACTTATAATTTAAACTTACATAGGTACTTCCAGCACCATCAAAATGCTCGCAGCGGCGGCGGCGGTGACGCAAACGTTTCTCTAGTTTACGAATCTTTTCCTTAATATATTGCTTAGAATACTTACGTTTTCATTTACACATATTGATATCTATAACAACTACACAACACACTAAAAATAAAGTTATAAAATAATAAAACTTTGATCTTTAATATTCCGATGCTGTGATGCCCGCACAAAGAAAGCGAATGATTCAAACGACGTAACATCGCGCAAGCGGGTGAATAATACTAAAACTACCTACCTATCTTTTTATTTTTATGTCTTCGCTCTAAAATTGTGCTTGGTGCCCGGTACATTGGAAAGTGGACTACCCGGTTAATAAATAAATCACGAGGATGCAACGTCGTGGTATAATTGAATGTGTACAAGCCAACCGCCAGCGACGCAGAGTAGAATCGGGAGGCCCGCGATCGATCCTGCCATGTACCAATGTGTTTTTCGTTTCACGAATTTCATACGTACATTTATCTGACGCTCCTACGGTGAAGGAAAACATCGTGAGGAAACCTGCATACACCTGCGAAGTAATTCAAAGGGTGTATGTGAAGTCAACCAATCCACACTGGGCCAGCGTGGTTTGACTAAGGCCTAATCGCCCTAACATGTTAGGGTAGGCTCGTGCCCCTCGGTGGGGACGTATATGAGCTGTGGTGTGTGTGTGTGTGATAAAGTATGACTTGTCTGGGGTAGAGACGCTGATTACTAAAACGTAGTGATCATCTTCTTTCTGGTAATTCCTATGACTTGCCCCTTGATTGTGTAACAAAGATCTTTTACTTTACAAGGTAGGAACGGTACCGTAAGGTAAGGTGTATTTCAGTTTTCAGTCGTCCCATAGATAGATTCTTCGATACATTAATTACTGATGTAATAAAACAGTCCAATTGGATTCAAAGTTAGCAAAAATAAAACAACTGAATTACAATTAACTTTAATATCACAATAATTTCATTAATACTTAACCATCTCCGTGTATCATCTTTTATACTCTAACGCCAATAATTTATGTTTCGTCTTAATGTGTGCGTCGGTGTGGGTTTTCTGGTAAGCCTTGTACGTGCAATCTAGGAAGGGACATCTAAACATGGGCTCTTTACCGCACTCGTACGTAACGTGTCTTCTGTATGTACTTTTGTGTCGGTATTTCCTCTTGCACTTCTCACATTCATAGGACATGTCGTAATGCGACCAATAATTCTTTGTCTTCATAGGTACGACCGGCAGCATATTTTGCATCATTGTTTTAAAGAAATCCACGTCACCTGCAACAATCAGATGGATACTCAACAACGGTATTAAGTATCTGTTCCGTTTCATATTGCTAATTTCAGTTTTCCTCTCGAAAGCAGTGTTCTTTGTTGGGTCGCTCATCTGCAATGAAAACTAATGCAGAGCGCAGTTGCATCTTCGATTCATATGCCGCTTGTAATGTAGGTATATTTTAAAGCTTTTTTCCAGTTTTCAGGTTTAAGTCATCCGGGAACTAATACACCTGTAGGTGTGAATTAAACCGTAACTCTGAGTTACATTTTCTGAGATTGCATCAAAGCGTGTAAATTAATTTGGTAGCAGGAAGTCTTCAGACAAACTAAGCAATATTGAACTCAGAACATTTATTCGCATGCATAAATCTGTTTAAAAAGAACAAACCAAACACACTCCATATCACTGTAAATTCAAAGTACATAATGTAGTTTTGTGCCGTGATTAATCTCACTATTGTTATACATTTATCAATAAAATATAACTATTAAATATGTAAATGGACGAGTTGAATTTATAATATTATGTAGATAAATACCCACTATATACTTAAACACACCAAACCATCCCTACAACATGAACTTAATGAAAAATATTTATTCAAAGCTGGATAGGACATACAACATTGTTCTATTATGAAATTAAATACTCGATAGGCTTTTAAGAATTTAAATTTTGAGGGAGGTGAGGTGTTACAATTTTAAAATGCTCATTTCGCTACGCTGTTCGTGTTTGAAGGCAACGCTCAAATTTAGCTTTTTCGATGAACAAGATTACACCATTTAATTGATATCATATCATATTACATGTGGGTGTGGTTGTGTCCGTATGTACAATGACATAACAGTCCATATTAGATTGAGAATAAAAAGCTTATCTGTTTTATGGTCATTAAAAATAACTTTCCTGGGGAGTGAATGGGTGAGTTATTTGCTTAATAAAAAGCTATTTCAAATATGATAAAAATAGGCATATTGGTACTAATATGTTAAAAGTAATTTCTACAAAATTTTGGTTAATCTGTGGAAGTGTGGACTAAGAAACTTTTATTGTTTGCGGTTCTAACAGGCCCTTGAGACAACAGTCACACGCTTATCCCTCCGCAATCGTTCAACAGAATATTTGCATGGAAACATACACCTAATGGATTCCGTGAGGTCATTTTCATACATTCTGTGGGGTCATTTCAGACAACCTATGTCATTCTCATACAATTTTCCTGCTGAACGGTTGCGGATATTGTTTTTCGGTTTTCCCTTAACGGACAGGGCACTGATAAATAATAGTCGAGTATGATATTGTATGACAATTGCGAAGGTCAAGCAACCACTATTAGTTAAAGTAATTAACATCTACTGATTCAATAATAATTAACACCCACAAGTATAATAATTGTCAGTCTTACTGATCGAACCATTTCAATAAAGTATTTTTTTTATAGGAGGTTTTTACACTTGGCCCAAACGATATTTGTTAAATATTTCAGCTTGCAAGGAACTCCAGAATAAGCATATACCTACTATTTTAATAAAAACCGTGCCTACATTTTAAATAATAAGTTAATGTCAATAAGTAGATTGTGAAATTACTCACAAGTGAGTCCATTTACTGCTCCTAAAAATTTCTTTCTAGTGTAGTAAGTATATTACGTATTTCTACATGATATCACATCAGTGGCTCCCGGAGGTGATCTTCGACGCCACAGATCGACTAATCCGCGCCTTCAATTGCAACTGCATGTGCGTGACAATTTTTATCACAATATGTATACAGAATTTCACATGATACATATAAATGTTTTATGGTATAACTGACGGTATTTAAGGTTTTGTAAAAAAATTGGTTTACATAAATATGAATAGAAAGATATCTTAATAAAATTTCCACGGCTTAAGGCACTCAGTAACTTGGGGCATAATTAGTAAAATCGGTCAACAGTTTAAGAAGTCCTAACTACAATGGTGGGTTTTTTGTTTTAGTAATAAGATAACAATAAACATATAAACTAGACCCTATATACCTACATTTTAATGTTTCATTCTTATTAGCAATCAATCAACGCAGGTTGGTTGGTGTTATAATTATCTATCAAGTTCAACAACACACATTTTATAAAAATATTACGTAACAATAATTATAAATTAAGCTTACATACTTAACAATTATTATTTTATAAGGCACTTAGTTATTTACGGCTAAGAATCGACTGGAAGATTCTTTGGTTTATAATATTGCAGAAATTGTGTATACTTTGCACTTTATAGGTAACTTAGGTAACAGTAACAAATGCGAAAAATATACAATTTAACAGGAATACTGTGTTCATAATACGAACGTCGTGTAACATACACTGATCTTTGGTAACAAGGAACACGCGCTAAAACATTAAAAATAACAACAAGAAAATATAACAATTACAAAAAAAATATACACTATAATAAACATTAAATACCTATTCAAAACGTATCATCTATGTCTTACATCACTTATTTTAAATGTATGAATGAAATAAATGATTTGTTAGATTGTTTTTTCCACTAGGTAAGATGTTTACGAGTGTAGGTAGGCCTTAAGGCGCTTTCAAATGAAAGAATTATCGCAAAAAAATAAAACAAAATTAATTTTGTTTCTCTTCTAAAAAGCGAATATTGTAATATTTTGAACGGTGTATTCCCAATACTTCACCATCGATAAGAGATCTTCAAATGGATTGCTTTCCATTCTGTTCTATCAGAAGAGCCAATTGGAGAACAAAACAGGCTACTACAGGATACACCGGTTATTACAATATTTCTTTTATTACAATTAAATAATTATGCAAAACGCACTTAGATCATTGGGCAGTTAAAACATAGTCGTTCAGTTGACTCTGTGGCTACAGTACTGACAAGAAGTAATGCAGTGCAAAAAAATCTAAAACGATGTTTCCTAACATTATGCATTATACGAATATCTAGAGAAAATATCATTTAAACTACACCTGATTGGAACAGCAGTAATTATTCCCTCAAAAATGAAAGAGAAATTAGTCTTTTCTACGATCTAAATAAGCGGGAGGAAGTTATACTAAATTCCATTTGTAACCTGTACCCAGATAGCAATGGCAAGTTTGAATCAAACTTTCTAGTTTTCCATTGACAAACTTGCGCTACTTTTTCGGCAGTATACAATGTTGCAATGTACATACAATATTGCCCCAACAAACTTTGAAAAGCGACTAGTTTGTTGGGGCAATATTGTATTACATTGCGTTATTGAAAAAACAAACATCATGCAAGCTTAAAACAAACATGATGCAAGCTTGTTGATGGGTAACTAGAAAGTTTGATTCAAACTCAAGTTTGGCAAGTTTGCATGCTATCTGGGGTTAGAGCCTGCGCGGGATGGAGGCGGGGGAACGCGCTCCTCCACTCACCACGTTCTGGGATATCCCCATTATGACGTCTTAATTCCCAGGCAGGCAGTTTTCTGAATTGTTATAAATGCCATTTTTTCTCCTTGTATAATGAGTAAAAGAAAGGCACTGATAGCAATTCAGAAAACTAGCTGGAATTAAGATGTCAATATACCCCCATCGCTGAGTTTTGCCGCGCTGCAAGGTGGCTTTATGATCTCAGATCTCGGTGTTATCATAAAAAAAGAAAAGAAGCCCGAATTTTTCATCAAATCTGTGAATTTATTTATCGTAATTTTTTGTTACGACGAACGTGAGTTTATTACGTAATAAATGTTAAAATGTCCAATTTTAGTAGTGGAAGTGATATTGAGATGACACCCATA
Organism: Schoenobius gigantellus; assembly: GCA_963935595.1. NCBI lineage: Eukaryota > Metazoa > Arthropoda > Insecta > Lepidoptera > Crambidae > Schoenobius > Schoenobius gigantellus. The sequence continues at coordinate 1,845,186 of OZ012555.1, read as the reverse complement.
CAAATGTAATAATATTTTCATACTAATATAATTCTATAAACAATTTCAATCAAACACGTTTCTAAATGTTCCTCACAGGTGTAGTATAATTATAAAGCACTATGTAGCACTTGGGAGAAAGTCCGATTCCTACCTCGGGAGTATTGTGGCCCTCGGCTGCGCCTTCCGGTCACAAACTGCTCCCTCGCTAGTAACCGGCCACTTTTGCGTAAATATGTTCTCAAGATAGTTTTTGTATTTTAACGCGAAATTCTAGTCTTCTCACTAATAAATACTTTATTATAAATTAAAAATCCAATAAAAATAGTAGCTGCTAGCTGCCTTCTTTAGATTTGCTAATAAATCACAATAACAAGACCTTTATCTCATAGACTAGCTTTAGGCACATCAGAGTAAGTCGCTAATAATTTTGATTAATATCAATTATTTTTTAAGAGGATAATTTTTTCCGTTGAATAGAACGAGCAATATTATAAAGGTAACATTTAGGTACTAAAAAACTTATAAAACATTTACAACAGAAACCTGTGAGAATCAATATAAAAACTTACTCAAATCAAAACATTTTGGTTTCATCTGAATCATCTGGCGATTTTGTTCTGATTTTTCATCCTCACCATCTTTTGGACGATTTATGTAAATTTTCAAGATTATATTGTATTAGATTAGATACAACTAATAAAATAACGATTTGAACATGTTTATTTTGTTCTCAATAATAAATAATGTAGAGTGGATACCGCCAGGCATCCACATAACATCAAACAAAGATACTTTTGATTTTAACACTTTGTAAAATTAATATCAGTTAAAATCAAGTTATATAATTTGAAGAAGTGCTACTATACCAGGTGTTTGGAATATATACTATTGAGCCGAAACCTACCCATGTTAACATAGTTAAAGCGTCATTGACAATTCTAAATCGAAAATTTAATTTTCTATTTTCCCATACCTACATTTTTTTCACAGACCTATTTGTATGGGGGATTTACAAACTTAATTTTAACAATTTCGAATTTTCTATGACGCCATAACATTATACAACTATGTTAATACGGGTAGGTTTCGGCTTGTAAACACCTTGTACCTATATTTTTCTTCGGTGCCATGTTTTGATATTCACAAAATTGGAGTGAAATAGATAGTGGCAGAACCAGATTACTATGTGACAAGCCCTCATAAAATATTCATTTTGAGTGCAATTGATATTTATCACTACAGAATGAATTATTATCTTTTTTTGGTTATTTTCAATCAAGTAAATAGTAACAAAATTAAGTTAGAATCCAATTCTTTGGCGATTTAAATACCCATTTTGAAACTAATGTATAGTAATAAAAACGTGTTTCAGCTAATTTGGCTTAGATTCTTGAGTCCTCGTGCAAGTATCCACCGATCTTCGAGTGGAGCATTCGGAGCTGTAACAGAAGTAATATCCCGCGTTATTTATGCAGATGCCATCGCCGCGTAGCTAACGTTAATATTTAAATCATGCAAACGATTTGATAGAAGCAAAACTAAATTATTAAATGCGATAAATGAAGCGTGCTGATTATGTTACGATAGTAGATCTGTTAGTCAATGAATCTTCGCCAGTTAGGAAAAAATGTAAGTTAATTGTTACGATGCTTTCCGCAGTCACGTCTACAACAGTGTTCGTCAACCTACACTAAGTTAGTAAGGTGAGTACACATCAGCTCTCGATGAAGTACTGACATGAACCGGGCGATGGGTCATTCCGACACGAAGTCCACTTTCTCCGGCAAATCTTTGTGTAGATGGCGTTCGTGCAACAAGAGATTATGCTTCTGATAGGCTCGGTACACACAGTAGGGGCACTTGAAGCTCGGCTGCTTTCTGCACTCGTACTTTATGTGCCGCTGCAGGGAGCCTTTGTGTTTATATTTATTCCCGCAATCCACGCACTCATACAATGTCCACCCGGCCTTACCGCTGCTCAACCCCGGATTACCATAGCCCAAAATATAAGGAGTGTAATATTGTGCAACTGAAATTAAAACGCAAATCAAAATAAATACGTGCATATAACACCTAAGCTACCACCATACCGTGAAGCTAAGCTAATGTTCCTATAAAATAAATGTGCCACATGTAAGCCGAGGATAATGCACCATGTCTCCCATTAATTTGGTCTGTATCAACTACAGGTATTAATCTATATCTATTGTAACCATAAAACTATTGACATGCAACCATTTGTGTGAACTAATTTCGAAATTTTCAAGTCTAGTTCTGTACATCGCTGTATCCAATATTATTTTTTGGAGGGCACAAGGTTGTTAGTAGGTTCTTTTGTATTTTTTAGCATGCAGGAATTATTTGATAAGTTATAGTTTCCCATCTCCCTGCCAATCCTATTCAATGGCGTGCTTCCCATTCCCACCAAATTTGGAATTAAAATGCGTACCTTACTATAAATTTAACGAATCCTTGGAGTTATTACAAAAAACAAAGTTGTATCAAGAATAGCAACTTTATTAAAATACAAAAAGGTTATAAAAATACAATCAAATGCATTTAATCACTGTATAACTTTGACCTACGATCAGAATACGAGAACTACAAATATTCTAGGTAGCAATTTCTTACTAGAACTAATTTTATTAAATTCTGAAATATCTTTATACAAAGTAATTAAAACGCATTACATAGTATACATTTGAAATATACTGAGTGGTAAAAGGTATTTTCGTCTAAATATATTTCTTATGTTGATATCATGATACATCTAATTTATAAAAAGGCACATATCCACAAAAAACGCGTGGAGTTATTGTCACTAATGGCCTGTTTTCTGTAGGCGCTATTAAAGGTAACTATTGTTTAACGTTTAAATCACAACCTAGAAATTTTGCAATAGGCACGGTATTACTTAAATATTGTTCTTGATAAATCTGGAGTATTTTAATATCTAATGACTAAAATTTGACGGCACTTAGTTTTATACTGACAAGACATACTTGGTTGTACTTTGTGAGTTTTACATATGATTGCATGATGGTAACTCGAACGGATATATAACCTAATTTTGGCGAATACAAAGGAAATATCACCACAGTCCTTACGCATTACTAGACGACAAATTTTACATTCTAATTCATTTATAGGGCAATTAAGAAGGATTGCCGTGAAATTTCCTCCATATGTACCAGCCCTTATAATTGCTAAATGGTAATGTGTATAAGATTCTTAACACTATTTGGAAGAGATTTAAAGTTTTCAGTTAGATTGTGCACAATAACATTGATTTGTTTGAACAATGGCAGTGTTTGAAGACACACTCGATAAATATAAGGCACGCGTTTCAACATTTGTCAAACAAACACAATTCGCTCCGAGCACTGTAAATGTATAACTATAACAACTCTACAAGGAACAACATTCGATTCCGCTAACTATTCCTGCATTAATTTACAAGTCTATAATAAAGATAATAATAAATGCATAAGATGTAAAGAGATCTAAAAAATAAATGAATAAAAAATTAACTTATTTGAGTATTACATTTAGGGGAACATGCATTATGGCAAAGAACTAGAGCTTGCTACCTAAGCGAAAATAGCATCATTTGCATTACATATATCTATGATAACATGATTTATCTTAATTACAAAGGTGTTCCCGCGCACGCGCAGGAACACGAGCATAACTTATTAATATTTATAATTAATAGTCATCGCGAACAGATCAACGGATCGCGTCCGCATTGTAACTTATCTACCTAATTACTGGTTTACGGGAACGTTTCTCATAAAAAAACGCAATTATGACATATAATTTAGGAGATTAACTGCAACTGGTAACAACCTTAACCGAAACAAATTGTACTTCAAAAATCTCATGCCTACAATTAACGAACCAGGAATGATACTTTACACAATAAATGCTGTACATAAAATATTACAGTAAAGCGTAACTATACAATCACTTTAAAACTTAATATACTGGATAAATGCAACAGTTGCATGCATTGCTGCACGTCTGCCTGCAACTAGTGTCAATACTATTCGTCGGGAGATTAAAATATATAATAATTGCATAGATTCCACCTCTGAGTGCTAGCGTACTACACTAAGAATTGAGTAGGTAACAATCGAAGGCACTTGTGACCTCAGCGAAGGCATTACATCTAACGTGACTGTCCGATGCCACTATCACAAAATAGATTTAATCACATTTATCACAATCTGAATATAGTTGGGAGAAATATAGAAACATTACGATACGTCCACGAACGTGTATACTAATAATAATTTCATCATGATCATTCAAACTTTTCAACGAGATACATTAAAATAGTAACTTTTATTGTACAAAATAAATCCCAAAAAGCTCCTAAACGTCCTCGATATGTAAAACGGCCAACCGAGCACAGAGCTCTCGACGAACCCCGAACCCGAGCAAACTAGACATTATATTCTACACGTGACGCGTCGATCGCATCGAAAGATCTGCGCCGGCAAGTTCGGATTCCTAGACTACGGGAGTATTCAAAGTGACTTAGCGTTGCGCGGGCTACGTGCACGCGTCCACGTTGTCCTGCTTGATGTACTGCTCGGGCTTCATGTGCACCTCGCGGTGCATGCGCTCCATGTGGCGCGCTATGTGCATCTTCTGCTTGGCGCGGTACACGCAGTACGGGCACTGGAACTGGGGCTCCTTGCCGCACTCCCACTTCTGGTGGTTGCGCAGCGACGACTTGAGTTTGTAGACGCGGCCGCAGTCGGGGCAGGTGAAGCTGGGCTCGTGGGCGGGGAGGGGCGGCCCGTGGGGCGCGTGGGGCGTGTGGGGCGCGTGGGGCGCGTGGGGCGCGTGGGGCCCGTGGGGCGCGTGGGGCAGCGGCGGCCTCAGGCCCGCCACCAGCGGCAGCGCCAGCCGCGCCGACCACTGCTCCCACGAGAGGCCGCCGATCCTGCTGAAAGACACGTCCTCCGGCGCACACCCGCCCCCTGAAAGCCACACACGCGTCAGCTCGCGCACGCACTACGACGCTACGCATTCCCGTTGTTAAGACGGACAAGCGATACCGATACTCGTTATTATAGTACACGCTGATACGCTACGGTACATACACATACATACACGATACATATACATACTGGAATACATAGATACGTACGGATATAATGTACTACTGTGAATTTCCACCGAGTGCTGTGATGAAAGCTTTTGCGAGGAGAAGTAAAAAAAAAGAACAAAAGAGAGTTAGAAACGTTTATTTCGAGACGGATTTTGTTCGGCGTTAATTTCGAATTGGTATTTAAACAATGTCAAATGCATTCGGAGCGGCGGCGTCGGTCCGACAAATGACTTAGGGCGGTTCGACTACTAAACCGACAATTTAAGGCGCCGCTTTGGATATTCGACAATAATACTAATTAGTAATGTAGTCGCCCGACCCATGGGTTTTCTTGTCTACCTGAAATTATTAATTATATTAGTATGAACGAAACAAGAAAGGGAAACCAAAAAACTGCATCATGCGCAAATTGAAAATGAGAGCATAAAATACTTGGGCGAAAACTCATGCACACGTGCTTGTTAGCAAACAGTAATTAACATTTGAAAAATAAATAAAAGCGTTTCACTTACCTATAGCGAAACGTTTCGAACAATAGGGCAGAGGTTGCTGGCAAAATAAAAAAAACAACAAAAACTAGAATATATTATAGCTATATTTGATTAAATTATAAACGATCTACCAAGTAAACCCAGATATATTCATATAAAAATCACACTACATAATTTGACGGCTAATCTTTCAATAACATTAACAAACAATGTAAACGACTTAACATCAAAATGTTTACCTAACTAGCTCGTATCGACAGCCTGCGCACTAACGCAATCTGTGTCGGAGATCATTTTCATTGTTGGTTCACGATTATTTTGGTGTGATATGAGCGAATTCGGTAGGAGCCACGGAGTCTGATAGGTAATGTATCAAATTGCAAAAATATATGCATTCTTAGTTGATCCTTAAACATAGCTACTATATTAGACTTACGATTTTTTATCAAATCAATGTTTTGGTTATGAGCCGTGGTTTTACCGCGATATTGGTCCCATAGTAAAAGTTGAATTTGATAGTGTAAATAACATGCCAATGTTAATGCATATCCTCAGGAAGCGGTGTAAGTATATTAATGTCTGTGTATGTATGTGTTGTGTCTGAAATTTGTGGCCTTGGAAAAGGAATGTTGGGCCAGAAAAGGAGAAAGTGGGAGAGAACGAAAGAGACAGAGGAAAAGATGGGAAGTAAGATTGACAATGAAGGCTATCAGAGTTGGTCCTATAGTAAAAGTTGAATTTGATGGTGTAAATAACACGCCAATGTTAATGCATATCCTCCGAAAGTGGTCTAGGTAAGTATACTAATGTCTGTGTAGGTGTCTTTGAAATTTGTTGCCTTGGAAAAGGAATATTGGGCGAGAAAAGGAGAAAGTAGGAGAACGAAAGAGACAGAGAAAAAGATGGGAAGTAAGATTGATAATGAAGGCTATCAGAGTTGGCCCCATAGTAAAGGTTGAATTTGATGGCGTAAATAACATGCCAAAGTTAATGCATATCCAGGAAGAGGTGAAAGGATACTAATGTCTGTGTAGGTGTTGTGTCTTTGAAATTTGTTGCCTTGAAAAGGAATGTTGGGCGAGAAAAAGGAGAAAGTTAGCAAGGAGAGAATGAAAGAGATGGAGAAAAGGATGGGAGGTAAGACTGATAATGGAGGCATAGAGAAAGAAAAGCTTAAAAACTAAACAATGGCAAAAGAAGAATGACATGAACGAGAAGAAAATAAGAGAGTTAGGTGGATGAAACTGTACGAGATTGAGATGACCAAGAACGGAAATGGTCGCATAAGAATAGAATTAAATTTCAAGGTTAATTTTTCGTTTACCTGCCTCTTTCCTTCGGCACCTTTCACTCAAAAATATAAACACGGCAATGAAAAGAAAAGTGCAGAATAAATTTATTAATTTTAATTTATTCACGTTTTATTCACAAGTGAATGAATAGAACAACCAGCGCGACTTAAACGATCTGAATGTTGAAGATAAATCAAGTAGGATTATTTACTGTATTCTATTTTTAACTTCTTGCTTATAGCATTCTTATGATCAAAATGCTATTGCGATTTTAGTTTAGAGTAAAAGTTGTAAATTTTATTCATAGATGGTATTTTACATCCATTTGGGGTGCTTAGATCTCTAAAGGCGCCTCTTCACAATGGACTATGATGGCCCATCAAATGATCGTCCATCAATGCCGCCATGATCGGGCAACTCTCTACACAATCGTGAACATTCATTTACTAACTGTTTACTGTTATGATAAGACACTATAAGAACATCTAAGAGATCGCGGCTGCGGCAATGTATTTACTTAGCTCTTATTTATAATCATTTTCTTAATGGGCGTGTAAAAAGAAACACCATAGAGTAAAATATTTTTACAGAAAAGTCTACACTGTACTCGAGACAAATACGTACAGAGTAATTGGCGATTGTGTGGACGCGTATGCGATCATAGGCCATAATTCCTTTGATGTACCGACAATTTACCGATTGCTCACGATTACCGAAGATGATGGCCGCTCATAGACAATCATCCCTCTACACAATCGTGCGTGTCTATACTTGCCCATCATGGGTCATTGTGAAGAGGCGCCTTTACGATAAAGTCTTGCACTCCGCACTTGTATAACAATTATTATTCTTTGCCTCAAATATCATTATTCCAACACACATTGCGATAATACGACAGACCCCGGTACACACCGTAGACATTGTACGGTGAAATATTGCATTTCAACAGCTCTTGCTTCGCAATGACTCGAATGTAGTGCCTCACTCGTTAAACTAATACTGACTTTGGTCAAATAGCTTTGTTAACCTAGTTCAACAAAAAAATATCAACAGCGTCAATATGCTAATTGAAACTTGGAATATTGCTATTAAAATATCAGTAAATTTCATAATATCAAGCTAATATACATATAATTTTTTTTTTGGAAAATTTTGAACACATTTTTATCTTAGTACCTCCAATATACGAAACAAAATAATATCTATATAACACGCAATAAATACAGCTACAGGTAACATTGTAGGCACATGATGAGCTTTATTCCTAGCCTATAATATACATACAAATCTTTGTAACCAACTGTTCAGTCAGCTTACGCCGCAATCGTCCTACAAAAGAGGTGGTACAAAGGAACTCTAGTTCCGATTATAACTAGACTAAACGTAATAGACAACATGAAAAATAAACTTTGGATTTGCTACTAACGGTCGGGAAGACAGTGAAATGGTCCCTCAATTCAACTAAGCGGAGGAAAAAAAAATTATAAACCAACAATAACTTAGCGATAAATGAATCTAAAAAGAATCGAAAGAAACGTGGGTCCAAATAGTTTCTCTACCCGTGATAGATACACTGAATGTATTATCGATTTATCATAAAATAATAACATCGGACCCAGTTTCTCACCTTGTATAACATACATAAATTTATCAACTAATGTCTTAATATCATTGCACTAATAAAATAACAAATTTGGAATATAAACCTTATGAGGAATGATATGTCGTTATATCTAATAAACAAAACAAAATTCGAGATACTCGCTATAACAAAATCACTAACGATACGAATAGAATTTGGTACATGCTTCATGAATAACTATTAACTAGCTATTAACTCTTCATTTGCTACCATAACGCGTTAAACCATAAAAATATTGACCTTAGGCCATATTCCAGTGAATAAAATACTTAGGGTCAGTCTTAACTACAGTAATAATAATAGACTCTATAAAAACAAAAAGAAAAAAAACAACATAGCGTTAACGCCGCTAAGGAATGTGCACGTTACGACTAATTACACTTTAGTATAATAATATTAATAATATTTAAAATATATTAAAAACGTTTCAACAAAAAAAAAATAAGTTTCCATATAAATTAAATTATTGCAGAACCGATTTGGTTGGGTATCTACTTTGGTGTAGGTTCGTAGTCCGAGTAGGGCTACAGTTTGGGAGCGATTTCACGCTCGCAGTGCCCTCCTTGTCTCTCCTTCTACGCATTATGCTCTGTCCTCGTCACACCCGCAACAAGCTCACTTACACTCGCGAGAAATATATATTTTTGGACGAATTTTCAATTCCAATCTCCGCGACACGACAGATTCGCGTCACTCGACTTCGTTGCGCAGTTCGTCGGGCGGGGGCATCAAATTCAACAGCAACAGCATTCTAACCCACCCGATAAGACATCGAAGGAAGTCGCTCGTTAGCGGCTCGATCGCGGAAGCCGCGGATTAGCTTCGCCGCGAGCTCTACGGCGTCGTGAGTAGAGCGCATTGCAATCCTATATTTAGAGCTCGATTCCCACAACGCTTCGACGTAAGCCTAGCCAAATGTCACTTAACGACTGCGCAGGAATTCATTCCGTCACATTTCTATTTAACACGTTCGCCCAACGAATTGGCGCGTTGGACGACTCCGCCGAGTGAGGCTCGTCGTAGACGCGAGTGTAAGGCCACAGCCACACCGCAGGTGGCACGCTTAACGACAAGAGGTTAGTTGGTCGCTTCGATGACTCATCCCAGTGAACCAACACACTGGATGTTATGCCGCTCCACCGCTCGCTTGGTAGGACGTTTGGCGCCTCGATAGCGGCTTAGCGGTTAGCGAGGCGAACGGACGCGTCGGTTATTTGCTTAGATTACTAGGATGCATTGTGGAGGAATTGATTGAAAATAGCTCTCTGTTTATAAAAACGAGCCATTGTGAACTCCTTTCCACACGCTACGTAAACAATTATGTGTTAAAAAGTTGCGACAAGAAGTAACCGATATTTTACAATTTATTGTTTTACAGTGATGTTATTATTGTTTTACTTTTCTTGTATAAAATTTCAAATTCTCTTTAGTTGACGTCGACATATTAATATCACGTACTCAACACGTTCGATTACTTCGAAATTAAGAAGCAATTTTTTGGAAAAATTTAAAGGAGAGACATTTTACAATAACAAAATAAATGTCTATTAATACACTTTAGTTAGATCACCAGGCGCACGCTGCCAGTGTGGCCACTATCTATCGAAGCATTTTGACCGCTCCGTCCGCCTCCTAGCCAACCTCTAAGCCTGCCACCTCCGGTGTAGCTGCGCGACCTGCGCCCGCGCACGTCGGTCGCGCGGCGTACGTCGTCGACGTTCACATCAGACGGGCGTCTTCTTGTTCCTGCGCACCTTGTTGGTGGCGTACATCAGCCACTGGTGGTTGTGGTGCTTGCGGATGTGCACGCCGAGGTTGCCGCGCTGCTTGGCGCGGTACGCGCAGTACGGGCACTGGTGCGCGGGCGCCTTGCCGCCGCACTCCACGTTCTCGTGGCGGCGCAGCGTCGACTTCCAGCGGTACCGCTTGCCGCAGTGCCGGCACTCGAACTGGCGGCTCGCGTCGTCCGAGCTGTTCCCGCCGCCGCTGTCGCGCTTCGCGTGCTGCGGTCGCGGCTCCGCTTTATCGTACATCTCGCCGCCGGACGCCGCCGCGGAGCCCGCGTACGTGTCGTAGTACTGGTCGGGCTCCTCGGGCAGCACTATGTCGTCGGTGTCGTCGTACTCGGCGTCCGAGTCGCCGTCCTCCTTGCCCCTGTAGTCCGAGCCCTGGCCGCCGACCGTGTTGTTGTTCTGCAGGAACGCCTGCTGCAGCAGGTGCGCCTTGATGTTGTCGGGTATGGCGAGCGCGTCGAGGGGCAGCTTGGGCAGGTGGAGCGGCGCCGCGTTGGAGGCGGCGTGGAGCTGCACCGCGGGCGGCAGCGGGGGCGCCTGCGCCTGCGCGTGGACCTGCGCGCGCTGCGATAGCAGCGTCAGCAACGTCGTGGGCAGCCTATCCTTGTGCACCTCTGAAATACGACACATTAACGGTATTGCAAATAAAAGTTAAGCCACTACTTATGGAGTCTCGGTTAATACTACCAAAGGCTAAAATAAAATTAAGGAACCAAAGAAATGCGTTACAATAATAATAATTATAATAAAAAATATATTAAAAATTAAAAAGATAATCTCTTGTTAGAAAAAAAAAATTATAAGGCGAAGCTTCTAAGTTCATGCAGACATGCACACAATCCAAGTAATCGATCTCACTGACCTATCTTCCCATAAGTTTAGCCGGGGCGTGTTCGGGTCGGGCGCACAATGAAACGCGTTCGCCTTTCGACGTCGTTTAATAATTAAAAATATCAGAGTCATCATTACAATAAGTATACAAGGCTCGTATAAAATTTAAAGAAACATTAATTAATATCGTTACGAACTAGAGGAAGATCGTGTCGCGTAAGGCACTGCGTGAAGGCGTGGCGCGGGGGCGCGGTGGCGCGGGGGCGCGGGGGCGCGGGGGCGCGGCGGGCGGGGGGCGCGGCGGGCCGGGCCCGCGCGGGGCGTCACTTGAGGTTCGGGTGCTTCTTGTTGATGTGGTTCTTGAGCTCGTTGCGGCGGTGCTTGCCGCAGTGGCAGTGCGGGCACTTGTACTGCGGCTCGCGGCCGCACTCGAGCGTCACGTGCCGCACGAGGTTGCGCCGCGCGTTGTAGCAGCGCGAGCACGTGGAGCACTTGTACCGCTTCTCAGGCTTCTTGGGGACCGCGAACTTGTCGTCGGGGTATATGTCGTACGGCGAGGCGGCCTTCGGCTTCGGCTCCTCGGCCTCGGCCGCCGCCGCCCTCTTGGCGTTCTCCTTGCTGTCGTCGAGCGCGTTCGGCGCTTTCACGTTCTTCAGTATGGCGAACGTCTTCGACTCGGCCGTGTCCACCGCGTCCGCGCTCCGCGTTATTGTGTTACAGGGCGACGTTTTTGTTCCTGCAATGGAAAATTGCGCTTTGGAAAACAAAACAAACGCCCGAATGATAAAAAACTCAAGCATACGAAAATAAATGAAAAAAAAAAGAAACAACAGATGGTATTTTGAATAACGGCCGTGTCATGCAAAATATCTCTGTCTCGCGCGTGTAAATCATAATGCAAAAATGAACGTATGAATGATTTCACATGTGATTACAAAACAAAATATAAATAATAATAATAAAAAACAAGCAACTATTAAAATAGAGTATATTTAAAATAAAAAGGAACAAAACATAAAAAAGCTTCTTTAAAAATCTTTTAAGTAACTCATATAAAGAGAATAAACTATGAGATCTAAAGCGTTATGAACTGGAAAACTTAATACTTATAATAACACTAATCAACAAGTATGTAATAGAAAAACTAATGTTAACTATCACATCAAATTTTTGATAACAAAAACCATGATTTATCTTGAGATCAAATCAACACAACCTAATGAGAACAACCTCAATGTTTCTCAAAAAAAAAAAGCAAATATATCTAACAATCACAATCAACTTTTAGGTAACAAAGCCATCATTTGGCATGAGATCAAACTCATAGAGAACTAATTCATGTTCATTATTAACCACTTCATAAGCAGAAAACAAATCAACAAACTTAACTAAACGATCAGTATGAGAAAACAAAAAGAAAACTATGATAATAAATAAAAACATCTAAAGGATTCAACAAAAGTAAATGCGTGAGATTCATCTTTGGCTCGGTCGACAGCCCTATAAGTAGCGGTCAGTCCGCCATCGCCAGCCAGTTGGGGTGTTTCAGTGCGATGTGCGAGGTGAGGGTCTTTTTCTGCGAGTACCTCTTGCCGCACTTGTCGCACACAAACTGCGGGCCGGTGGTGCACTCGTATTTCTCGTGCCTCAACTTGTTCCTCCTGTACTTGTACTGCTTCTTCTTGCATATGGAGCACAGGTATCTCTTCTCGTGATCGGCCGTCTCGCGCCCGCCGGCCGCGGCCGGCTCCCCCTTTATCCTCCGCTTCAGCTTCCGCGGCCCCCTGATCTTTTTCCTTTTCATTATCTTTTTGACGGCCTTCCTCCCTCTACGTCCGCGACTAACTTTCTCTACCTTCACGCTCGCGTTGCCCCCTTCGGCTTTGAAGAATCCCCGGGTTAGTGGGAAGGGGGTTTTATCGTATGTCATGGTGCAACGGTCTATGGGTGGTTCTGGAAGGGGAAACAGTGAAAAGCGACAATAAATTACATATCAAGCATTAGTGACAAGGTAGTGACAGTGGATGTGGAGTTGAACTGGCGTTAGCGTAGCGTGCACATATTCGGTGATGATTAGGGCGATAGCGTAGCATTGTGATTATGTGCATGAAGAGAATTATAAATTGTCAAATGGAATAAATATATTTTAATCGCAATAAATAGTATATGCGTTGGTTGATTAAGCAGAGGGATATCGAATGGGGCGCCACGATCTTATTCCGTCCTATTCCGTTCCGTCTAAGACTTCGTATAATTATATATATCTCATAATGACAGATATTTCGCATCGACGTCACAAGTTCCGACGTTAACTTGCATGAAATTAAAATGAAATGCGCACGCGCAATGAAATTACATGCTTCCGATAATTTTGATCATTATACACATCTATGCCAATACATGCATTTAAAAACGGGTTTAACAATAATTAATTGCTAAAAAAAAGACACCTGCAGTGAAATCACATGTGAATGCAAAATAAAATAATAAATAATATAAGCAATATATAGGAAAAAAATATTAGTAAAAATAATTATTTATTTACCTTCTCTCGGCGGCAGGCGTGGGTATCCACAAATCTTCTACAAAATGAACAGTACAAAACCACACATTAAAAAGTGCCATACTTTTATAACGCGGTATTGACCAACAAAAATTTTGAATTAGCGCGATGGTATGTTTTACGGGAATTTTATCATATAAAAATAATATGATTTTGGGAGGTGAGGTGTTGTGCATGTGGCTACGTCTACATACTGTTACGAATAAATACAGATGTAATATAATAATAATGCATAATACTGTTAAAATTTTACTTACCAATTGTAAGTGCAAGCCATTCCACTTCGGTGTTAGGACATTGTATTAGCACTTTCCATATATATTAAATAAATCTACCGCAGCCTAATTACATTTCTAACTAGTGTAACATGCATAAATTACTACTGACAAGACCCCATAACATATACAGTAAGCGGATTACACATAACAAATATACAAAATATGTAACTACATTTATATAAAAAATAAAAGTGAAGTCACTTACCATTCGCATTGCCCAGTAAAATTTTGTGGGGGGGTGGTTACCTCACCTTTCTCAAATGAAAAAGGCTACAAATGCAAAACGAAAAACCATGTTACCAAAACCTTTACCTCTTGCACTGAAATATTCATATAATGTCGACAGTAATACACAGAGAATATTACGAGATTAGTTAGTAATTTATAATATTAATATATGATATTCATTGTAAGTTTGAAGTTTCACATGTGAAAACACTAGCACTCTTGTATCCGCTGTTGTGAAATATAATTTATATATATAACAAGATAAATAGATTATTCAAAGCAATGACTGTTTAATATTTCAAATTATGGGAAGACATTGCGCATTTCATCCGTTCCTTGTGTGACTAAAACAATAAACTTTAAACTTGTGACAGATTGAACGTTGTTGATTACAGTTACACTGGAGCGTTCCTCGTCAAAGTTTATTGTTCTAGAGTATAGTATCGGTGGAACACCTTGGGTTGTTACGCTGCACAACGCAAGGTGCCTGCACGAGTTGCCATAATGCTAGCTTACCTTGCGACTCGCGAGCGCTGTCGTTGGAGTTCATTATTTCATCTTGAGATCGTTCCATGTGCCATTGGAAATCTGCAACAAACAAAAATTCATCTTAATTTTATGTAGATTGTAGACCAATGATACCCAATGAGGTCTATATCGATCCGCGTGGACTACCCTACAAGGGATGCACGTGAGCCGAAAAATAGGGGTCTGTGAGATGTAAACGGGGGTCCACGGTGATAAGTTGCCAATTTATTAAAATGACAACTTCTCAAAAATAGATAGCGAAACTAAATATCCCTAAATTATTCTAATAATGATAACCCAAGTCTGCTTAGAGCCAATGATTACTGCGCGTTGCATTGCCAGATCAAGGAAAACATACATCTTCAATAAAACTAGAAATGGTTTATATATGAAGATCAATCCAGATAAATGTAGTACGTAAAAGGTCTACCTTTTTATGATAACTATACAAGTTTATCATTTTATTAAACATGGTGTTTATATTTCCTTTTCTGCGGAAAAGGCAAATGTGTCAGGACTGAGATAAAATCCATTCCGCATGGAGGGAGTTCAGATGGTCTGAAATACAGGCTTTGGTAGCTTAATTCATCTACTAGTCTCCTACAATCTCATATACACATCCTAGACTAACATTATCTGAACCATCATCATCTGTTCTAGAGATTATGGAGAATTTTTTTTTTTTTTTATAGTAATATAGGTTGTAACTTAGCACAAGTCAGGTTATAAATTCAAGATAACTCTTGTTCTTTTATTTGATTTCTGCGAGATTGCGTTTACAACCGTAACAAAACATGCTGATGTGGAAAGCGATCAATAAAGCGTCGCGAATTGAACAACACTCTAGAATTAGGTCAGGTTTCAATAATTCGTGTAAATTGTCGATGGCGGCGATATGGATAAATCAATATCAATCTTTCGACCGACGACATTAGAATAAAAAATGCACGGGTTGTGTAGAGTGTACACCTTTAATGTTGCTGAATAAATCCTAAATTCAAACTTAACATCAGAATTTTGTAATTCGTACCTAAGTGCTTATTTGTTCGTATGTGTTGTACTCAGGGCTGGGCAAAATACACACTATAATGTAATTGAAATACAAATTACAAAATACTTTGCTGCGTGTAATTAAAATACGAAATACAAAACACTCGCCACTGGTGTATTTAAAATATCAAATACAAAATACAGTATTTTAGCAATGTTTATTGTATTTAAAAATACAAATACATTCAACTTTAAACCTTTTGATTCTTACAACATCCATATATTGCACGATACTGTAGGCATTTATATCACTTATAGGTAGAAAGGGACACCCAATGACTGAAAATTATTAATTTTAGGAGCCCCCCCGAGGTGGTGCGCACAAGACACCTGGCGCAGAGGGAGGCTCTTCGCCAATGGGCCGAGACGCTCGCCCATTCAGCTGCCGGCCACTGGACGATTGAGGCAGTTCGTCCAGTGTTGGAGGAGTGGGTTGGGAGCCGGCAGGGCAGCCTCACCTACCGGATGGTGCATATGATGACCGGGAACTTCTGCTTCGGTCATTATCTGCATCATGTCGCACGTAGGGAGCAGACGCCGCAGTGTCACCACTGCGGCGCTTCCGACGACACGGCCCGGACACACCCCTTCGGTGTGTCTGGCCTGGCAACCCCAGCGCGACACACTAGCCCTCGCGTTGGGCCTAGGTAAGGGTGCGCCCGTCGCGCTGGCCAGCGTCGTATGCGAGATGCTGACCGGCGCGGCGGCATGGGAGGCTGTCTCCTCCTTCTGCGAAGAGGTGATAACGCAGAAGGAGAGGGCGGAGCGGACGCAGGAGGATAACCCTCTTGCTATACCTTTCCGTCACAGGCGGTTGAGTAGGACCCAACCGCCTGTGACGAGGTGTAGGAGGCGCGCGTTCTTGGGCGCGCACCACCAACTCCCTTAAGCAAACCAGGGACGAAATGGCCCGGCTGGCCGACAGATGGTCGTGAGACATTACAATGGCTAGTCCGATCCCGAACGTGCCTCCATGGGGTGGAAGTTACTGGAGATGAATAGTGGTTTAGCCAGGTATTTAGCTAAGGCTTTGGGCGTGGGTTTGGGCACGATCCTATATAAACATGTATAATGGGAGTATTGAACAAGGTTTTTTGAAAGGTTGCTAAATTTGTCCTCATGTGTTAAATCTATTTGACTAAATCGGTCAATATAAAACAAAACATTTTTTAAATCTGTTAATTTTAATCGTATAAATGTATTTGATATGATGTATTTTGATGCTTAATGTATTTGAAATACTAAATACAAAATACCTCAGACTCAGGTATTTGAAATACCAATTACAAATTACATTTTTAGCAAGTAATTGAAATACAAATACAAAATACGTATTTGTATTTCAATTACAAGTATTTCAAATACTGCCCAGCCCTGGTTGTACTCATAATAAACTGTTTTTATGAACTAGGTAATCTACTGCAATCTCTTATAAACTTGAACTTGTGGAGGTTGCTGGAGAAGATATCTATTTCCTTCCCGCTAATCAAAGTGTTATATTGATATTGCAAGCTATTATACCGTTAGTGAATACGCCTTAGTTAATTTTCAACGGAGTTGTGAGAGTTAAAGAATGGGCATTAACCGCTTTATCTAAGTAGTTTTTATGTTTTTACTTGCACGATTTAAAATAACTTACCGGATTTATTCGCTTATATTGAGTTTTAAACATGTTAATTATTTAGCCAGACGTTTCGAACGCTTTTCACGGGATGGCTAAAGGTGGATTACATCACAGACGTATACGTCTGTGGGTTACATAGAGTGGAGATCAACATAAGATTTATCATATTATTAAACTTTATGACACTCACCAGCACCAGATTTTGTTTATTAAGCAGCAGTGCTTGCATTGCTGTGTTCCGGTTTGAAGGGTAAGATATGGCACTGAAATTACTGGGTACCGCGACTTTATACATCCTAAGTCACAAGTTGGCAACGTACACTGTGGTTATTGCGGGGCTTGCAAATTTGCTGCGAATCTCACAGGAGCCACATGTATCATAGGTGACTGTTACCACTTACCAACAGGTGGGCAGTTTACTTGTTTGCCAACTTATTAGCAATAAAAAAAATACTGAAAAGAGTTTAAAACAACGACGGGCTAATTTTTTAAAAGAAATGTACGGGAGACGTATGACGTTTCAAACGCTTTTCACGGAATGATGGCTAAAGGTGGGTTACATAGAGTGGAGATCAACATAAGATATTGATCATATCACTAAATTTTATGACACACACCAGTACCAGATTTTGTTATTCTATCCCGTGACTGCTAATACTGAAAAGCGTTTGAAACGACGACGACGAGCTAATTAATCAAAATGTTTCACTAGAAATGTACGGGAGACGTATACGAGCTGTGGAGATGGTTTTAGCTATTATCACTCGTGTGTATTTTAATGCAGCTTATAAATCCTTCTATCTAACGTCGAAATTTATCTTATGTAGAATGACTGTCGTTGTAAACCTGGACCCTTGACTTCAAATTATTATAGCAGCTATTCCACAATATGTTCTGTTACTAAATGCCGATGCCGAATCCCAGTCTAGTACAGAAGTTACAATTTTCTTGTACAGAAGTCACTGCAGACTTGCATGACTGTAATGATATAAAATAACAGGTCGTTACCGACCGACCCACTGATTCAGCGAGTGATCATCGTTGAACGGAAACCATTCAGGCTGAACGCATGCAATGGAGTCTTAACAAACTACATATTTCTTATTATTAAGGCGCATAGTGGTCCCAATGACCTTGCGTCGATCGTCCCGTACTGATTACATACGAGTGAGTGAGAGTGAGGGGAATATTATTATATATGAGTGAGTGAGAGTGAGGGGAATATTTAAGCAAACCTTTACGCGTATGATGAATTATTTCAATAAAAAATTTATTAAGGCGAATAAGAAAAATCTAAAAAGACCATCCCCTAGAATATTGATCACTTTATTTATTGAAATCGAAAGTATATGATTTAACCTAATATTTACGACGCGATTAGGTTTAAAGTTTTAAAATCGAGGCATGTTTGGGTCACATTTTAACCAAGTTTTAATTAATTTATCAAAAAATTAAAAAGACCATCCTCTAAAGAATGCGTTGAATAATAACATATCTTTTTTAAAGATTTTTTTATTCATTATTTATGAAGAGAACCGGTTTTTTCTGCAGTGATTTTTTATGTTTGACCTTACTATGCGCCTTAAGGGATTTTTTTATTGCAACTAAGTTGGCAAACAAGCAAACTGCACACGTGATGGTAAGTGGTAACAAACTTGTTATACGTTTAAGATATATTTAACGAATGAAGGTGACTACGAATACAGTTTAATTTAATTTTTTTACTACTGTGAAGTTGGCGTTTTTCTTGCTGTATGAAGTTGGTTTCGTACAGGTACTTTCTTCCGATCGTCGCCAGATGTCGTGTGCGCTCAAACAGTCACCTATAAATACATGTGGTACCTGTGAGATTCGCAGCAAAACTGCAACCCCCACAAGAACCACAGGTGTATTTTAATTAATAAATTGTACTTTATGTTATACCGAATTTTTATTATTTTAACCGTTGTCCATTTTGGAGTGACACCACAATTTCCGCCTCAGGTGCCACATGCTATGCCACTGGGCCTGCACTTTTAACTTAATGAGGCGTAATTTATAAAAGCATAAAGATATTGTAAAAATGTTAAAATGAATGCTACACTACAATTATATTTATATCGAAAGGTACGTAGTTATTAACATTCGGACTGCATAAGCCCTCGATGGTCTAATTCAAATCAAATCTTGAAAGAAAGTTCTTTTAAATTGTTCAAATTTTGTACCTACCAACCATTCAGGACATTAATTGGTCATGGCGTCAACATAGTATGTTGAATCCGCAAGTTCGAGTCCTGCCCAACATGCAGTTATTTCTTTATTTATTCTTCAACTGATTAAGAGATTTTAAAGAAAATGCAAAGCCACAAATACAAAATTTGTATTTTTGCAAACAAAAGGAAAGGCCTTGCCCTTCATCTCGCCTGATGCTAAGTGACGATAAGGCCGAAGATGGAAGCGAGCTTCACTTGCACTCCTCAACAACCGAGGAACTGGTTCTGAGGGCTGCCCGAGGTGAGACATTGTTTATTGTACAATTTGCTTTTTATTATTAACAAATTCTCACGAAATTGCAAAGATTTCTAAATTTGATTTCGATACGTAGCTATTTACAACGAGTAAAGTACTTTAGCCTAAAAAGGCAAAAATATATTGCTTGGGTCGGATAAGTCCTCGACGACCTAATTGCTCATGGATGGAGTCAACACGGTCGGTCGTTCCGCACATGTCGGCTGTCATACGTCAAAATACAAAACAGGGAGTAACTAATCCGAGGATGATCCAATGAGCAAAATTTGTATTAATAAGGCCGACTTGAATTTAGAGGTAGTTGTTTATTGTTTTAATTTGTTTATTTTTCAATCACATTCCTTTTAATAAAAGTACTAATATCTGCCCTGCAGCTTTTTAGAATAAATTTTCCCGCGACCTTCATCAGCTCACCGGTCGCCCTTGTGGGTGGCGCCAACGCCAATCCCTTGTCGCGGGTTAACCACGAACTTAGGATGGTGGAATAAAACTAATAGTTGACATTTCAATATCTATTAGAAAGAGCCATTCCGCCCCAGCAATGTGCCCTGCTCACTGCCATTTAGGCCGCGCAATTCTTGCTGCTTTTCATTTGATTTCGCAATTTCGATCACGTAGGGAAATCCCGAGCAATGCTCTCTCCTGCTCTTTGGGTGACCTTGAGCCTTCCTATAAAACCCATTGTAAGCGGCCACGTTTCGGTTCCGAAGATAAACACTAGCAACACACTGTATGACTTTTTATTTTGTGACATTGCGGTAGATAGATTGAGAATATGCTGTTGCTGCGAAACTCTCCTATTCTGTCCAGCCAAGCTGGAATTACAGATTGATCTCTTTCTGAAAGTTGGGCACATCGGCTGGAATATTTGTTCAAGGTACAAATAATTTAGGCAGTCTATAGGCCTTTCCAAAAACGCCGGTGAGTGGAATAGGGAACGATAATCTGCTGCCATCATCATCATCCCAGATCATATACGTCCCCACCGAGAGGTTCAAGCCAAACCCTAAGTTGGAGTGTTTGTTATGTGGATTTTTTTTTGTGACTATCTAGCTACTCGAAGGTTGTTTGTTAATTGGATTTTATTTGTGAGAACCTGTTATTGGCTTTCTGTTGTTATTTTTAGTTTATCTTATGTATATTTAGCTGTTGGTTTTTCTCAAAATAAATAAATAACCTGTTCGGCCGGCCGTTGAGGTATCCATGAGGATTCTCCGCCTCCACTCTCGCATGGGTGGAAAAGAAAAAAAAAGCCGACGGACAGTTCCTTCCAAGAGAGTAAACCGAGCGGATCAAGCGATACTAGCGACTTGGAGCGATCATCTGGGACTTGGCAGCGTTTTATACTGTTGTGTTCTGTGTGCATAGTGTTTAGTAACGTTTTATAGTGGAGTGTTCAATGTTAGTAAAGTGGTTTTTCAGTGTTTAGTAGAGTGGTCTATTAAGTGCTTTATTAGATCTTATCTCTAAATTGTCAGTGCTTCGAATTTTTTATGGAGCACCCATCCCGTAAACGTAACATTTAGTGTCAGAAGTGGGATACAAAATGCCTATTACGCCGCTACATAAGGTGCCGGAAAGGTTTCAGGCGCGACGCCAGACTGCTGCCGAGGACTATGCTGATGCTGTAAGTACCTCTACAGCGACTCCCCTGAAACCGCAAGTAAACTTAAATACAATCCTTCTTCTGATAAAAGAACAAGGGAAGAAGCAGAAAAACAAGCCAGACAACAGTCGAAACAACTGTGCGCCCATCGAGAGGAGCAGCCAAGAGGCAGGAAGAATAAGCCAGACAACAAGCCGAACAACTGTGTGACCTTCGGGAAGAGCAGGCCAAGAGGCAGGAAGAATAAAGCCAGACAACAGGCCAGGAGGCAGGAGCAACGTGATGAGCAACATAATTATATTAATATTAATAGAACAACTAAGTCGCTATGGCATACGTGGCAATGCACTAGAATTGTTAACATCCTACTACCTACAAGATACTCGTAGATATCAATATACTGCAAGCTTATGCAAGTCTGTTTGAATAGTAAAAAAGAATCGAAATTTAAGTCCAAAAGAAGACAGATTACATGTGGGGTGCCACAAGGTAGTGTATTGGCACAGAATGGTATTGGGACCGTTATGATTGGGACCTTTACTATTCATCATTTACATTAACGATATGGTTAAATCAATCAAACACCCCATGATTCTTTTTGCTGATGATAGTACTATCTTTATAGAGTGCACCGATGGTGATTACACAAATTACGAAAATTACAAAACAAGACTATAAATGATATTATGAAATGGCTAAGATAATAAATTATGTCATCGGAATCTCATTCCATTGAAGTTTGTGAAAAAATTTACAAATTCTCATTTGCACTTTACAAATTAGTTAAAACTTCTAATCGAGATACAGTCTTGACAGCTTATCATGATTTGTAGCGTCAACTCTTCGGTATGGTGTAATATTTAGGGGCAACTCTACCTACAGAGAAATATTACTAAGAGCCCAACAACGATGTGTTAGGGCTATAATATATGTGGTTTAAAACCCGTGGAAACTTGTAAGCCACATTTTAGATTGCTGAATTTATTAACTTTACCACGTATATATATGTTGGAATTGTGTATATTCGTAAAAACTAATCCAGACTTATTTAAAAAAAGGTCATGTACCTAACCTTCGCCCTAGAAAAACTGCAATTTGCACAAACATGTAATACCGCACTAATGCGTTAGTGTTATTGAAATGACCCTAAGAGTTTACAATAAATTGCCTGAAACCTTAAAACAAAGTAATTTAAATAATTTCAACAAATTTCAACAAAAATGTTATTATAATATAAACGAATATTTACGTGATAATAAAATTGAATTTTAAATTTATAATGAATGTATAATTTCTAACGTATAAATAATGACCGTTTTAAATTTTTCATTTGACTATTTTAATAAATGACATTATAGACATGATGTTTTAAATTTTTCATTTGACTATTGTACTAAATAACATTATAGATATTAACGATACTTCCAATTGATTGTTGTAATAATTTTGTTTTATCTGACATTATAGAAAATTTCGTATGCCATTTGAGGCACATCATGGAGTTACCTACTATACCACACATCTTGTTTTGTCAACTTTGTACCACCTATGATGACGAATATATAAATTTGAATTTGAAAAAAATTGAATTTGAGTGTCCTCCGAGGAGTTGAAGAGGCCGCAAAGCAATGGAAGAGGCCGCATAGCAATGGAAGAGGGAATTGTCGTAGGTCCGTGAGGATCTCACCAATTTGGAGGTCAAATTCGAGACTCGCCTCCAGGATTCCAACAAAAAGTATGAGAATCGCTTTCAGGTTGAAAGTAACATGAAAAGGCTTGAAATAAAAGTCGCCAACGGGGTGGCCGGAGTACTAGAGCAACGGTGCCAGTAAGTGGAAGATTTAAAGTGCCTCCATTTCGAGTCCGTATCTTAGGCGAATGGATGGAACAAGGAACAGGCCAAAACGGCACTAACGTTGGCGCTGCGAGGAGGTTTAAGTCCTGGAGGCTCTTAGAAATAACAGGACTTATGACCGCTTTCTAGAAGCTCGCTACGGTGATAGCCATTTAGAGCACGTCTTCAGCGCCTAGCTGAAGGATAACCCAGGTTCGTAATGAATCATTACAACAGTGGGCTCTGGACATGTTAGGATGGCATATAAATCTGCACCAGTCTTATTGGTGGACAGTATGCTGGTGCAGGCCTTTATTGACGGGATTCGGGACTTAGAAGTGAGGTCCGGGTGGGCCACTATGGAAGTCTGAACTGAAGGACGCAGTTGCCCATGCCCTAGAGGTAGAAGCTGTGCGTCAGGACTCTATGACATATAGGGTGCGGGAAGTTTCCACCAATGAGCCGGCTGCACTCCGCCGCCAGTTTGGACCAAGATGTTATAGGCCGGGAGCCGGTAACACTGAAAGTCCCGTCATAGCGGAATCAATTTTTTTTTATTTAAATAAATAGAATATAAGTATAGGAATACATTAAGCTCGGTATGCGTGGATTCCTATTGCCGAAACATTAGCATAAAACAGAAAGCGCGGATCTTCAACCAGTGTGTCCTACCAGTGCTTACTTATGGAGTCGAGACATGGGTAGCAACTAAGACCATCGTTCACAAATTAGAGGTGGCACAAAGAGCAATGGTAAGAAAATTGGTAGGAGTAACACTCCGGGACAGGAAAACGAATAGTTGGCTCTGAAAACGGAGTCAGGTCTCGGACATTACACAACGCGTAGTAAAGCTCAAGTGGCAATGGGCTGGACATATAGCCAGAAAGCCGGACTCGTGGTGCAGAACTATCTTAGAGTGGAGGCCATGGAGCCGTAAAAGACCCAACAGGAGACCACAGATGCGGTAGAAGGACGACATCGTCAAGATGGTGGGCACGAACTTGATTAGAGTAGCCCAAAATAGAACGGAATGGAGAAAGTTGAAGGAGGCCTATACCGCCATGGTAGAAAAGGCTTAGATGATGAATAATATTTTTAAATAATTATATGATTATTTCTGTTGGTGTTCACCTCAATTTCTTTAATAATAAGCCAAACGTAACATCATCTACAACTAGCTCCATCTCTATCGATCTTTGAATTAGTCAGCAGCAAAACAGAAGTGATGTGCGTCGGTGGAATCAGGGTTAACAACAGGGCTCTGTGACTGATCCCTCTATGAGTTTCCATAATTGATCCTCAAACCCAAGATTCCTCGAAAAGCCCGGAATATCAAAGGAAAAGGTGGCTAGATGCCATTTAAAAAGTAGACTGGACTGACATATCCACAATTAAAAAACGTAGCATCGGATCTTACACATCGGCGTAAGGGCAAGGGCGTTTTATTGAGTAAATAACTTTTTTCAGAAACATTGTACAAAGTTATTAACCAAAGAATACTTGTAGTCAAGCAGTCGATGAAAAGTCTATGCTGTCAGAAATACAGGAATAATACTGTATGAAAGTACCCCGTGTGTGGGGTAGATTCGTACGAATTTCAATTTAGAGTTGTCATAATTATGCAACAAATATAAAATACCTCTCATTTTTATACACAAATCTCGGGTAGCTAGTTATACTAATGGTTTTAGAATGTTAATGTTTACCACCTCCGTGGTCTAGTGGTTGAGGCCACCGGCTATCGATCGGGAGATCCGGGGTTCGTTTCCCATCGGTGACAGAAGCTTTTCTGCTCGGTTTGGTTGGTGGTGGGGCTTCTAAGCCCACCTGGCTAGCTGCCACCGTCTTACCTAAGTTTGTCGCCATAATAACATGTTAATAGCATTGCTGTGTTCCGATATAAGGTCAAGAGCTTCCCGTCGTATGAAAAGAATACCTATTAGTAGGATTATATGTAATCAACTGCTTTAAATTATATTGTTAAAATGAAAAAAAAAAAGTAAAAACCGTACGAAGGGTGCCTTCTCCACATATATGCCTACCCTGCCTACCCTACATATATTATTAACTTTGTCGTTTGTATTTTTTAAACATTCGTAGATTCCATAACGCGAGTACAAATATAATATTGAAAATAACGCTACTTGCATATAGTTTGTTACACGTTTTTTAGCTGCTCCAACTCGGTTATACGAAAAATAGTTTGTGAGCAACTTAGAATACGATAACGAACATACAATGCATAACAAATACCATCACAAGAAACAAAAAACTAATTTCTTTTGAGTTTGTGCCTTTGTGGCACATATCTATTATAACAAACAACTACATACTTACAATTTATTTTCTTATTTTGATTTTGGGAATTTACAGTGAGTTAACAGGCTACAGGCTGCTTACCCTTAAATAAGGTTTGTATTGAAATAAGATTCTTAAAATAAAACACTAAAATCAATAAACGTATTCGAAAAGACATTTACTTTTTCATGTAGAAGGTATTTGTGTAGACTTGAGTAATACCTTTCAGTATTGATCGATATATCGATATTACTTTCTCCTCCCTAGGCAAAAATAACTACGATAACATTATGTCACATCACTAGATTATGCCCCATTATACCCCTGCCCCCGACCCGTATCGTGCGATAGAGAGAGTTGCAAGAAGGTCGAAATTGCCTACAATTCCTGTTTGAAATATTGTTTCGGGCGATAACTGTTTTACCCCCCTAAACCTTTACGAAATTAGACACTTTTGGTCTCATTCGATTCAGTATACCTTAAACTATGTTTGTACGTTTTGCGTTTTTTGTAATTCAGTAAAATTTTGTCAAAAAAAGATAAAAATGCTCGAGGTAGTTTTTAAGTCTAAAATTTAGATATTTAGATGCTAATAATTTATATTCTGAGCAATATTTCTTCAAAATCAAAACGTACAAACCTAGATCTTCATTATATCTACAACATTTTCAAAAATTATGAAAATTGGACTATGTTTAGTGGGAGAAAAGCGTTATCGCTTTTTGTATGAAAATTGACAGCTTCACAATCCTCTTAAGTGAAGGTGAATCGAAAAAGACGTGTTTCAATTGTTTGATACGTCACGAGTTGCGACCTATTGACCCCCTATAAAAGCACCTGTTATCGGATTTTCTTTATCAGTCGACTTTCACACGTTGACCGGTTCACATCTCCGCCACTTTTGACCCTTTACCTTGTACGACAATTTGACTGGTGTCGACGTCCAACAGGAGCTCCGAGATGTTCGTGGGGTAGCAGCCAGCGAGTGGACAGTTCGTCAACGACTCAAGCAAGCGAATCTGACTCCAAAAAGGCCTGCCACAGGCCCGAAACTCACGGCAGCTCACCGACAAGCACGCCTTCAGTTTGCTCGCACCCATCTTGATTAGGAGGTTGAGCAATGGAGGCAAGTCCTGTTCTCCGACGAAAGCAGGATGTGTTTGCACGGTAGCGACAGAAGAGGACGGGTCTACAGGCGGCCTGGGGAGCGATTTGCACAGTGCTGTGTCGCTGAAACAGTGGCTTATGGGGGCGGCTCTTGTATGATGTGGGCCGGCATTTCCTTCGATGGTAAAACCGAGCTTGTTTTCGTGCCTGGCGTGGGACGAGGAGGCGGTCTAACTTCGGACCGGTACATTCCCGATATTCTCCTGGAACATGTCGTTCCCTATGCGGGATACATCGGTGATGACTTCCTCCTTATGCACGATAACGCTCGTTGTCACACTGCCCGTGTAACAACGGAATACCTCGAAGAAGTCGGTATTGCCACATTGGACTGGCCAGCGCTCAGCCCTGACTTGAATCCCATTGAGCACGTGTGGGATGAACTGAAGAGGAAGGTTCGTTCCAGAACTCCTGCTCCTTCATGTCTGAATGAGCTGAAATCAGCGTTGATTGAGGAGTGGGAAGGTATTCCACAAGAATCAATTCAGAAGCTGATCAGGTCTATGAAGAATCATCTTGGAGCAGTTATTAGGGCGAGGGGAGGGAACACAAAATATTGACACTTATTTTTAAAGATAAATAAAATTTTTATTTAATAATTTTTGTTGTTTTATTCATTCATTATTTTTCCCTATTTCCTTGTTTTCCTACCTCCTTCACTTAATCCGGGATAACTCCACAATTACGGGATCGATATGAATTAATTT
This sequence comes from Schoenobius gigantellus, assembly GCA_963935595.1. NCBI lineage: Eukaryota > Metazoa > Arthropoda > Insecta > Lepidoptera > Crambidae > Schoenobius > Schoenobius gigantellus. The sequence goes on along the minus strand of OZ012555.1, from coordinate 1,817,642 downwards.
TATATCAATTTAAAGTGGACAGTTGCTGCACCTTTAACATGATGTCATTTTTATGATTATTAAAAATTTATTTAGTAAGCAAGATCACGCGGAACCAATTTCAAGTAACTGATTCCAAACTTTTGCTCGCGAGTGTAGTTGCACGAAAACGAACATAAGGCAATACACGGGCTCTGGTGAGCTGGAGCCGCAGCAGGGAAAAGAGTAAAAGCCAGGGCTCCGAGATGAGTGCTGGCTAGTAGTCAAAATGTCCCAGTTATGATCTCACACGCGAGTGAGACGCCTAGTCTAGTCATTGGAGGAAGTGTTCAAGAAGTACCATGCCATCTCACAATCGACACTGGAGCCTCTCGTACCGTAATCAGTCCTCGCCTATTGAAACACCTATCCAGATATCATCTAGTCCGACCTCAGCATCTACAACTGCAAACGGCTACCGGCCAGCACATTTCCGTCCTGGGGGAGCGATAGGTGGCAGTAAGAATTGGGGAGAAGAAATACAACGTCATCGCAGCGAATATTGTCGACGATTATATCATCGGGTTGGACTTCATGAGAAGATTCGGCTGTAACATCGATTTAAAGGGTGGCGTCCTAAATTTTGGAATTGAAGAAATCCCTATTTAATTAAGAATAAAAAAAAAAGAAATCCCTATGGTAAGTGGAGTGAATGGAAAAGTCTACTGCGCAAGAAAGACTATTCTCCAACCAAGATTGCAAGCCCTAGTTCAGGTAATAGTTATTTTCACTACAAGTGCGGGAAGCCTGTCATTGCAACGAGTTCCGACAAATGTCGTCCGGAGCCGAAGGCGAGGGTTGACAGTCGGAACGAGTGGAAATGACAGTCCCGCACGAATATTAAACAAGTATTTTTAATACAGTTGCGAAAAAATGAAACAATAAATACGTAGCAACCATATGTAGCAATGTACCTGCTTTTGGACTTTACAGGTAAAATACTCACACACTCATTTTCAGCAATTAAACATAATTCCGGTGGTGTTAAATTAATTAATATGTTATCAGAGTCACTCATTTTATAGAATTATTAAACTTTTAAGCAAATAACAACAATCAATAATCACGCAGAGAAAATTTTAGAAAAATGGCGCCAAATATGTCGTCGTACGTACACAGCAGTGACAAAGCAAATGCGTGCTATGCTTTGCTTTCCGTGCTTTTGAAAGCAAGGTCCGGCCGTGCTTTTTGTTATGCTTTGCTTTTAGGCATGCTTTTACAATACAAAATCCGGTAGACCAGTCAGATTATTTAGCGCAATCTTAACTAAGCCTGCTAGAAAAAAGCAGGAAAAAAGCAAAATGTGTGCCAGATTTTAGACATTTGACATTTGGTAAAGAAAAAGCACTAGTGCGTAATGGTGGTCATCCCGCACGCTAAACAGCCCTGCAATATACTACTTTTTGAGCAACTGTATATAACCATGCAATACGGGTCGAGGATCTCGTTGCTGCGTGTTAGTAGAAAAATTGGCTGGAAACAAACCGTGAATAAAGGCACGCACGATCGGGACGACGTCATCCGCAGCATTTTTATGGGTTCGAAATTTAGGTAATGCTAAATACAATCTTAACAAAGGAACGTCTATCGGGTTTTGTGAAGAGATCTCTTGGATACGGAGCTGTAAAGGACCCAATACGAACGGGAAACCTGTACGCACAAATTTGGACATCAAAAGGTTATTGGATGACTGCAAGGATGACCTCACCAAAGAATTCTCTCATTCGCCATTCACTGATGCGGTTTATTAACATCTCTATGCATGATTAGAAGAACTGAGGAGACAGATAGAAAACTGCATTTTCCACTGGAAAAGGACTTTGCAGTTCAATGTAATATCGTTTGCATTTTGCAACGCTTCTGCGACATTTGAGCGACTGATGGAGCAGATTCTAGCGAGCCTGTTAGGAGACACCTGCCTAGTATATGTGGATGACATTATCATACATACTTGGGAAAAACGTCGATGATCACCTCAGGAATTAGGAAGTGCTTGCTTTTTAAGCACAAGGTCAACTATTTGGGACATGTCATTTCAATGGATCGGGTTCAGACAGACTCAGAGAAGATTAGCGCTGTTAAGGACTGGCTCACGCCAAAAGACAAGAGTCCAGTTCCTGTCTTTTTGGGACTGTGCTCATACTATCGACGGTTTGTGAAATTTTTTTCGGATATAGCAAAGCCTTTGTATGAATTGACCGAAGAAAAACGACCATTCGTCTGGAATGATCGGTGTGTAGCGTCTTTTACCGATCTCAAGCAAAGACTGTGAGATTCCTATATCGGGATACTCGGATCCAGGGAATGACTTTATTGTCGACACAGACGCAAGTAGTACTGGAATTGGAGGTATGTTATTGCAAAGGAAAGAGGCCCAGGACCAGGGTCGCCTTTGGCAATAAGGTCGCCTTTTTTGCTGTTTGTGTATGTATAGTCATTATTTGTGTTATTTTATTTAAGCAAAATTAAGAGCTCTCTATCTAGAAATTGTGATAGTTTACTTCAGTAAATCGCTGTCAAAAACGGAGAAAAATTACTGCGTCATTTGAAGAGTTTGCTGGCGATTGTCAAAACATTGCAACACCTCAGCAAGTATTTGTTGGGACGCAAGTTCAGTATCAGGACTGACCACGCTGCTCTCAAGTGACTACTAGAGTTTGAAAACCCTCAAGGTCAAGTAGCACGATGGATTGAACTACTTCAGGAATATGACTTCATCATTGAACATCGCAGTGGGAAATCACATGGAAATGCTGATGATGATATTCGCCTGATTTAAATCCAATGGATTGCAGTTTACATCTTACATGCGAGTGGGACAAAATATCTGTTAAGATATTAAGAGGTGCGGAAAATTGAGGAAAATTTTACCAACGTTTGACTCTCTATATTCGCGCAAAAGGTTATTTTGAAGAAAAACAAGTATTCTTGTAAATAAGTTGTATTTTTATAATATATAATTTAATTTAACTTCAAGTTTAAAGTTAATAAAATTATTTGAATAATAACATGTCAACATTATTTTGGGCCAGCCTGTACTGCTGTAGTGATCCAGAAAACCTTTTTAGGCAGAATATTTCTTTTTAACCGACTTCAAAAAAGGAAGAGGTTCTCAATTCGATGCGTTTTTTTGTGTGTATGTTACGCGATTACGCCGCCAATTGTGGACCGATTTTCAAAATTCTTTTTGTATTCGATAGGTTGGTCACCAAAGTCAGGATCTGATGATGGGATCCCATGAAAATCGAGGAAAACCCTTAAATTTTAAGATGTCCAACGTGTTTTGTGTGTTACGCGATTCCTCCGCCAATTGTGGACCGATTTTTATAATTCTTTTTGTATTCGATAGAGTATACTCCTAGGGTGGTCCCGAGGTCACCAAAGTCAGGATCTGATGATGGGATCCCATGAAAATCGACGGAAACGCCAATTAAATACCAGGGTGAGCTGGTATTTAATTAGGGTACACCACTAAAAAATAATCATCACAAAAATTGAAATGAAATGAAAATGAAAAAATAATAGTTTTGCTCCAAAAATTTTTGGAGCAAAACTATTAAAGTTATTCAGTTTTTAAAATTGCGGAAAATATCGACAAATTCATGGACATAATGCAGTATTGTCAATGAAATTCGTCAATGAAAACGTCTCAACTGAAAATTAACTTACTGTTAACCAAAATAGGGTAGAATATTGGTTAGCAAGCCGCTCCACGCCCAGCCGCCCCCCAAGCGCCATCATTCGTATTCACGAGAAAAATGTGCTGGTAGGTAATAGTACATTGTTACCCCAGGGGTGAAAGTAACTTATTTAGTCCCGAGACGGTGTTTGGCGCCCGAGCGTAGCGAGGGCACCAATTGTTCGAGGGACTAAATAAGTCTTTAACCCGAGGTAAACACTGTGCTTTTCATTACGAATACAAGGAAAGTAAAAATAAAACAATGAATTAGCTAAAGAAAAAACGAGTAAATTTTATTTTACATAAATCAACAACTTCTGCTTTAGCCCGCTTTCTCTTATAAAATCAGGCGTTAACTCCATACCTGAATCAGACTAACTCATTGTGTTAATTATTAACACAATGTTATACAAATATAATTTACAATTAATACAAATCTCTGCTATACGGAAGTATTAACAAAACTCTACAAATGAAAAAAAAAACAAACGAAGATTTCGTTGCCGCTTTCTCGCTTATTTTGTTTGTTTTTTTTTCTGTGGCCGGCCAGCTATTCAGTCATTATTTTTCATTTTCATAATTTAAAGAATGGTAAATATTTTGCCCAAATCTATGTTATTTTAAAGAAATAGTTATAAATAAATTATAATAAAGTAATTTTAAAAATATATTCTTTGCATACTTGTTATTTCAATTTTACACCGCGCTGTAATTAAGTGGCTGTATAGAAAGTCGGAACATGGTTCAATAAAAATGTGAAAAAGAACTATTTTCTTTTTTAAAATTTAACAGCAGCTGTCAGTTGAAAGTGATTCTCCCTAGGGCTGAAAAGTATTACTTTCAACCCGCTCCTCAGGCAACTTCAGACCTACTTTCAGAGTATGAGTAATGAAAAACTCAATTAAAGCACTGATTTGTGAATCTAACTTTTAATTCATACCTTATCGGGCTAAGGACTGACAAAATTATATCGTAGACAGGTATTACGTTAACATACCAAAATGTAAATAGCACATCAATTTTATTAACCAAAACGCAAATAGGTGGGTCATTGTTCACGAAAGGTCACGAGAGTTCACGAGTAATTTTGGCGTGTTAAAAAGTTACAATCAGCATATTTATTAAGATTTTTATTATGCACACTATCTGTTCACATTAAAGTCATTGTCCTATAAGTGTTTTAATAACTGAAAAGTATTCTCCTTCATTGTCAATGCACACACGCGCCCGTTTAACAAATTTTCTTTTAAGGAATTAGAACGTTTCTTTGCAGTTTAAAACCAAATATTTCAGAAACGGATCCCTAAATGGAAAAATGGTGTTGTGAACCTTACGTTATTTTTTAAAGACCTATTCAACAATACCCCACACGATAGGTTAGTCGAGAAAAAAAAATTATTCCCACTTTACTTGTATGGGAGCTACCATAAACCCTACTTTTTGGCATGATTAATATACATACCCATACCAAATTACAGCTTTGTAGTACTAATAGTCTCTGAGTAAAACCGCGGACAGACAGACAGACAGACATGGCGAAACTATAAAGGTTCCTTGTTTACTACGGAACCCTAAAAATGACCATTAAACAAATTAAAATACCACTTCGTGGTATTTACCATCTGAATAATACCTGTAATGTGGTTGGAATGTTTTGTTCGCCTCACTCCCTCTCCCTCTGTCTCACTCTCTCTCTCTCTCGCATAGTCTCGTAAAATGGGTTGTTTATGTCACGTGCGCTTGCGCCAGTTAACAGCGTTGCCAGAATGTTACTTTTGTAACAAAATGTTACGTTAGTTTTGTTTGACCCTTTCATATTATCTCCATGTTGCACGACTCAGAATGTTACTTTTACGATACTTTTAAGACCAAAACTAACCTACCTACTTTGAAGACAATTTTGTTGGTCCTGCGAATGTCTGCAATGATATTTAGTATACTCGTAGTATAAAGCCGTCATACTATACATATAATAAGAAAAACTAGTTAAAATTACACTTCTATTTACCTCGTCCACTTCCTATAATTGGCTAGTTTCACAGTCACGAGCTGCACGTTAATTGACTAGCCCATTTTAATACCGCGCGCGACAATGAAGCAAGTACGACTTGCAAGTATTGGCCTTCATCTCAGGCGGGCATTTCTCTATTTTCATAATTTTTATATTATAAAGTATTCATTAAATATCTCTTATGCCTACCAACTCTAAGTAAATATAACAATAAGCAAGTTGATTCAATGTTATCATTTATTCATTTAATCTTCATTCCTTCTCAAACATCATGTCGCTTTATAAAATATACAAATAAAACAATATTCAAGTTATTTAAAGATGTCAGCAATCATTTTAATAAGGACTAGGATATAAGCATCCATTCTTTCGTTCATTGCTTTTCATTTATTCATCTCAACATTTTTCTCGTATTTGAAATAAACAACCATCAATGAATGTCTTAGTTGTGTAGTTGTTTACATCCATGAATTCACTGACTATAAGTCCATATTCTTACATTTTGCCATTCATTCATTCATATTTGCTACTCCTATAATGAAATACATTTTTAAATTCAAATTTTAATATGCTACAAGAGTTGGGATGAGCTTCATATAAAACGGCCCATTGTTCTTTATAGTTGTGTAAAAGTTTTCAAAATATGATGTGTTAACTTGTAGAGGTTGCTAGAGAAGATATCAATTTCATTCTTGGCAGGAAAGTGTTATATGGATATTGAAACCTATTTAAAGTAAAAGATTTTTATTTAGCCACATAGACATTTGTGCCATTTCGACTTCAGCCACTTGCTTGACTTCAGACCAAGTTTCTCCGTGAAAAGTAATGGCGGTGTCATCAGCATAGCAAAATATGTTTGCATTAAGAAGGGGAACGGAAGCTTTGTCGTTAATATACGAGGGCGATTCAACAAATATTTAGCCTACAAAAGAAAAACGAAAATTTTAAGAAAGTAGAGATTTATTTTTCAACATAGTCTCTTTTCAATTCAATACACTTAGCCCGGCGATGCTCCAACTTTTTTAACCCGTCCAAAAAAATACGATTTCCCGAGGTCTTCAAAATAGGTCTCTGTGGCGGCGATGACCTCATCATTCGACCTAAATCTTTTGCCGGCGAGTGACTTTTTCAGATTTGGGAACAAGAAGTCACAGGGAGCCAAATCTGGAGAATACGGTGGATGGGGCAGCAATTCGTAGCGCAATTCGACCAATTTGGCGATGACGACGGCAGAGGTGTGAGCCGGCGCGTTGTCGTGGTGGAACAGTACTTTTTTCTTTGCCAAATGGGGTCGTTTTTTCTCAATTCGGCGTCGAATCGGCCCAATAAGTCGGAATAGTAGAGCCCCGTGATTGTTTTACCCTTTTCGAGGTAATCGATGTAGATCACACCTTGTGAGTCCCAAAAAACACTGGCCATCACCTTTCCGGCCGACTGAACAGTCTTCGCCTTCTTTGGAGCACGTTCGCCGGGTAAAGTCCACTGTTTCGACTGTTCCTTGGTCTCTGGTGTGTACCAGTGAACCCATGTTTCGTCGACGGTCACAAAACGACGCAAGAACTCCGCCGGATTGCGTTGAAACAGCGCCAAACATGTCGCCGATGTGGTCTCACGGTTGCGCTTGTTGTCTGGTGTGAGCAAACGCGGCACCCATCGCGCCGATAACTTTTTCAAACCCAGTTTTTCGTGCAGAATATGATGCACTGTCCCTTCTGCGATGCCTACAGTCTCAGCTATCTCGCGAATCTTCAATCGCCGGTCTGCCAACACGAGATCGTGGATTTTTTCTATGTTTTCCTCCGTAGTAGCCGTTTTCGGTGCACCTGGGCGTGGCTCATCAAAAACCGACGTGCGGCCACGAGCAAACTCGTTGACGGTCGCCATCGAAGGAGAAGAGTCACCGTACACAGCATCCAAGCGCTCTTTGATTTCGCTGCGCGTTTTCCCTTCCAAAAACAAGAATCTAATCACTGAACGATATTGTTCTTTTTCCATTTTTGTAAACCGACCGACACGCTCGCTTCCAAAGGCTGTCAAAACAAAACAAATGAAGGGAAAAGATTGAAAACTTCTTAGTAGATTTCAAAAAGTATTTACTGCACGATAGTAAAACTCTTTTGTAACAACAGCGCCATCGGGCGGCGAGGCTAAGTAATACTTGAATGCCCCTCGTACAGCAGAAAGAGAGTGGGCCCCAGAATACTTCCTTGGGGAACCCCGTACATAACTGGCTTGAAAGTACTTTGTTGGTTGATTTAATGCATTGTTGTCTGTCTGATAAAACCAACACAGTATGTTGCCTCTAATGCCGTCAGCCTCCAGTTTCATTATGAGAATTGGGACTGATATCGAATCAATTAGTCATTATATATCAATTAGTTTATTCTCATATAATGTTTTCGGATACAGTAGTGATAGAAACAATAATTTGTATAACTTGACAAAACAATTTGCACGTTGACTACTTCAACAGAGTATGTAGGTCGATTGAAATTTAAGAACTTGTGTTACCATATTCGAGCAAATAAATATATCTTTCTTTCTTTCTTTCAAATGCCTTGGCCAGATCCAAAAAGACACCGATGCATTTCCTACCGTTATCAAGATGGGCCACCAAAGTATCAATGAGCAGGGTGACAGCATCCTCTGCAGATCTACCTTTTCGGAAACCAAACTGTTGGTTCATAATAACTTTGCCACATGCCAAGTAAATATGCCGATGAAAACGAAGTTTTTTGTCCAAATAAAAACACCAAGATCGCGTATGCCGTGTACTTATTATAGCAATTGGTCATCTATAAATTAGGTACTGTGGTATTGTCTCTGTATCTGGTAAATCGCATAAATTTTCATTTATTAATGTTAAGAGACATGCGGTTTAAAGCACACCATTTGACTAGCCGGTTTAAGTCTTCTTGAAGTAGTCCAGAAATCATTAGAGTTCTCTTTGGGCATTGATTAGTTTCAAGTTATTATTAGCATATTGAAAGCATCGGGCATGTTTAAAGTAAGTGACAATACCATTTAGCAGGGTGTCCACAGCTAATGTTAAAAGAAGTCCCTGACTTCTTCCTGACTTTCCCTGACCATTATTTTCAAATTTCCCTGACCAACTATATTCATTTTGCAGAAAAATAAAATACAATATAAATTTTTGAAACATGTTAAAGTATTTTTGCTATTTCTTATGCCAAAGGATATCTAATCTATGTAGACGTTACGTGTGGAAATAGACATATATCACCTTTTATTGCGAAATAAAGGCTTTAATTAAGGGGTTGTAAGTTCGTCATTGACGAAAATAAAAACCATGAAACTGTGCTATAACATAACTTTTCGCACCACCTCACTGTGGGACATCCATAGGTCATAAATCTTAAAAACCTGCTTTCTTGTTTTACATTTTATTCCTTGTCGTTACATTGGATAGTTGCGGTACCTTCTGAAACTATAAATAGGTCAGTAATTAGAGTGCGCCTTCATTATCTATTGTGCATTCAAAGAGAGCGCATCGCCAATCGTAAATACTGTTATCAGTGAGTCATTAAAAAGCGTGACGTCATTTGTTGTCATTGCGGGACCTTTGAGTGCTGTGTGAGTTTTTTCTGAAATGGATATCCAAGAACAGGGTATGTAATAATTAATATTTTTATTTTAATTGTATCTTAGTATATATTTTCTTTAGTATGTCATTGCTACGAGGCGACTTTTCTTGGAGTATTATATTTTAATATTCAAAGTTTGAATAAACTTTTAAATATGTTCCCACTCGCTCCGACTATGGAGGTATATTGCACCATAATCTTTAGACTTTCTTATCTTAGGAAAATTAAAACTTGGCTGCCCTTATCTGCCCTTTTGGCGATGACAAGGGTGCTACGGTTGCCAGATTATCTCGTAGCATTTGCTACGAAATTAGTTTATTTAGTCTTAGTGCTTTGTGTAGGTTTTGTGACTGAATTTTAACCGTTTTTTTTTGTTTTAGGTAATTTATATATATGCTCGTTTTCAAGAATGCATATTCTTGAAACATGGCTAACTGTCAATACCGATAATGACTCGGAAAAGTGTCGTCAAGTCCTACAAAGTTTGTTGACTACTCTGAACGACGATGCTGAGAACATTGATATTCATTATTTAGAGAAAATTGTTAATAATTTATGTAAAGCTATTGCTCGATTCTGGAAAAAATGTAATAGGGATAAAACCAAGCTTTTATATAAGAATTCCGATTGGTTTAATGTTATTGAAAAAATTCAACTTGTGAAAAACAATAAGCAATGTACTCCGTCTGAAACGTCGCCGTGTCATTCACGTGGTCGTCCTCGAAAACCTTTTACGCAATGTAGTAAAAGGACTAAACGTCGGAGAGTAGCTGATTTGTCAAAGTCTGATGATTCTACTGTGAGTGCATTGCTTGATGTTTCAGACTGTTCATTCGATTCGTGTATATCTAGAGTTAGCACTGATGATGTCTTGTCACTTGTGACTGATGCTCAGTTGACAAAACATCAGTATTTATTAATTAAAAACTTTGTTAATAGTAAGATTTCTCCTAATGTATTACCATGTTACCAACAAATTACTAAAGCGAAACAGAGATGTTACCCTTCTAATATAATTGTTTCCGAGTCTTCAGCAGAAGTTGAATTACAAAGTCTTTTTGATCACACAGCTTCTCGAATCCTTGAATCTCAAAAAGAGGTCTTAGATCAGATTCCTGATGATTGTTTGTCTAATATCTCTTTACTTGGGAAATGGGGATTCGATGGCAGCACTGGACATAGTGAATACAAACAATTTTTTTCAGATTCAACTTTAGAAGATAGTAGTTTGTTTGTAACATCTTATGTACCCCTTCAAATTATTGTAAAATTAGCTGAAGATAATTGTAAAATTTTATGGAAAAATCCTCGACCCTCTTCCACTAGGTACTGCCGTCCTATTCGATTTCAATTTTTGAAAGAAAGCACAGCAGTGTCTTTGCAAGAGGAAGCTTATTTTAAGGATAAAATTGAAAGTTTGCAACCTACTTTTATTCAGATCGACAATCGTGAATTGGTCGTTTCTCATAAGTTGCAGCTTTCAATGGTAGATGGTAAAATTTGTAGTGCTTTAAGTGAAACATCTACAAGTAGATGTTATATATGTAATGCTACCCCTAAAGAGATGAATAAAATAGACGAATGTTTACAAAAACCTGTAATAGAGAGTAGATACCAATTTGGATTATCACCACTACATTCTTGGATACGTTTCTTCGAATATTTTATTCATCTTTCATATAGATTAGACATAAAAAAATGGCAAGTTAGGCTAGATAGTGATAAACAATTGTTATCAAATAAAAACAATATGTACAGTCCCAGTTTAGGGAACGATTAGGTTTAATAGTTGACAAGCCGCGTAGTGGTGGAAGCGGGACGTCTAACGACGAAAACACGGCCAGGAAGTTTTTTTTGGAATCAGCTGTATCTGCTGAAATTACAGGTTTGAATAAGGATCTCATAGATCGTTGTTGTGTAATATTACAAACGTTATCTTCTGGACATAAAATTAATGAATGCAAGTTTAAAGACTATGCATTACAAACAGCATACAGCCTGGTCGAGGAATATCCGTGGTATAGTCTTCCTGCTTCTGTCCACAAGGTGCTCGTACATGGATCAGATATTATAAGTTATGCATTGTTATCTATAGGAGAACTTTCCGAAGAAGCTGCTGAAGCGACAAATAAGTATATCAAAATTTATAGACGAAGTCACACTCGAAAAATGTCACGTGAAGTTACCAATCAAGATTTAATACAACGACTATTATTACATTCAGATCCTTATATTACAAGTCTTCGGAAACTTCCCCCTAAAAAGAAAAATACTCTGTCACAAAGTGTAATAGAATTGTTACATGTTTAATATTGTTAGAATAAGAATAATTTATTTGTATTTTGTTAGTTGTTTTGTTTTTTTTTGTATTTAATTAATTTTAATTTATTTATTTCTATTATTTTATTATAATTAAATAATGTTATCAATGTTTTGACTCTTATTTTATTTAAAATATATGTTTTACATTCCAATTTTTAAGTGTTTGTTCATGATAAATTTAGGTAAAAGTATGTTATTGTTTATATTTGTTTTTTACTGAAGTAAACGTTTTTTATTCCGTAAATACATGTACTTCTTTCATTTTAATGTTCCTAAAACACTTTTACAACTATAAGTCACTAAAATAATACAATGTATTGATAGTAACAGGACTTTAACTATTTATGACCGCCCTTGTATGGAGCGTGTCCCTCTGTGCACCTGCTCGAAAATGAGATTCTGTGTCTTATGAAATACTTAGGTATACCATATTAAATGACTTACTTATGTTGCGTTTACATAAGTCAAGCCTTTTTTTATTGCTTTAGAAGGTAGACGAGCAAACGGCCCACCTGATGGTAAGTGGTAACCGCTGCCCATGGACTTTGCCAATATCAGGGACATAGCCAAGCTGCTGCCTACTTTGAATACAATACTCTTCTTAAACCTCGCTTGAAAATAGACATGTTATAGCGCTCGGGAAACAGCAGCAGGAAGTTCATTCCAGAGCCGGACCGTACGTGAGACGTACGCTAGACGATAATGCTTCCAGGTAGTAAGGATGAACTATACTGGGGTGCCGAATGGTATGATGATAAAAAGGTGACGTTGGTACCAAGTCGAACAGTTCCTCGGAGCACTCACCGTTGAAAATTCTATAGAAGACACAGAGAGATCCGAAGTCCCTCCGTGACTCCAGCGACTCTAACGAGTCCAGTAGATCAGAATCACCGATGATTCGAGCCGCCCGTCTTAGTAGAGAGTCAAATGGTTCAAGTTGGTATTTTGGCCCAGAGATGTAAACAGTACTCCACGTGCGGACGAACTTGACATTTGTAAAGCACAAGACATTGATGTGGCGTGAAATACCGCTTTGCTCTGTTCAGGACGCCCAGCTTTTTGCTAGCTAGTTTAGCCTCGCTTTCCAAATGACTCCCGAGCTGGACCTTCTGATAGCTGGTATATCGCGCATCACCCGTGCTGTCATCCGCATAGCAATTAATGTTATCTATAGACAACAAGTCATTGATATACAGAATGAACAACGTTGGGGAGAGCACCGAGCCTTGTGGGACACCAGCATTAATGGTTTTGGTCTCGGAGGATGCGGACTTTAATGCTCCGACCATCCAGAAAGCTGGCAAACCATTTGCAAAGTCTCCCGGGGATTTCATACGAAGGGAACTTCGCCAGAAGAGCTCTATGCCAGTCCCTGTCAAATGCTTTAGCGATATCGAGACTGACGGCTAGAGCTTCTCCGTTGCTTTCTAAGGCCTCTGCCCAGCGGTGTGTCAAATATACCAGAAGATCACCAGCCGAGCGAGCATGACGGAAACCGTACTGGCGGTCACTAATCAGCTGGTGGTCATCTAGGTATTTTAATAGTTTGCTGTTGATGACACGCTCTAATATCTTGCAGAGCTAGGATGTTACCGCTATGGGCCTGTAGTTTGACGGGTCTGACCTGTCACCTTTCTTGGGGAGCGGGTGGACAAGAGCTATCTTCCAGGAAGATGGAACCTGTGGGATTTGTACGAGAGAGTATAGGCGCGTGAGAATCAGGGCCAACTCTGGGGCGCACGTCTTTAACACCACTGCAGGGATGCCGTCCGGCTCACTCGACTTATGGACATCATGAAGGCTAAGCTCTCGCCTTACCGCACGTTGAGTTATGAGGATTTCTGGCATAGAGCTCCCATAAGGTGCGATTGTTGGTGGGGAAGCTCCTCCATCGTCCAAGGTCGAGTTTGAGGCAAAGAGATGTGCCAGAAGATTGGCTTTATCTTTTGCACTATGAGCCAGATTACCATCGGTTTTTCGCAGCGGTGGGAGATTTCAGATTCGACTGGTAGAAGTTACCCTCCGCAGCCTTGGCGAGCGACCAGAAGGCACGGCTCCCAGAGGGGAAGCCTGCAAGCCGCAGAATCTGGACCATCGTTTATCCAGAATCTGGACCATGGTCTGCCACAGTCAAACGTTGGGCAAGACTATTCCAGCAAGGTCGAGTCATTGGAAGATGACCCCCGCCCGGAGCGACCAAACACCGCCGTCACAGACGAAAACATCGCCGAAGTGAAGAAAATTGTACTGGAGGACCGTCGAATAAAAATGTGTCAGATAGCAGAAGAGTTGGACATCAGTAAGGAACGTATTGGAGATATCTTACGCCATCATTTGCACATGAATAAAATTAGTGCACCTTTTTTTTCGGGGGGAAATGCGCAACCGCACGCTACCCACTGTTGGCTAGACGGCAGGCGTGTGTGAGCCTGGCCCGGCAGAATTCCAGGCCGACCCACTAAAACCCCCCCGGTGTTCTCCCTGCCCTTGTGGGCGCGCATGGTAAGGTCCACACTGCGACTACCACTACCATTGGGTTCCAAAAATGCTCGACGATAAACAGTTTATCGACTTGTGCAAAGATAATTTGGACGAAATTTGTAACCGTATTGTCACCGTGTATGAAACGTGGATTCGACAATATGATCCAGAATCCAAACAAGAATCAATGCAGTGGATTGAAAAGGGAGAGAAGCCAAAGAAGTTTAAGGTCGAAAATTCGACTTCGAAACTCATGGCCACTATTTTTTGGGATTCGGAAGGAATTCCGCTCATTGACTATCTTAAAAAAAAAACTACAATGAACGCCGTGTATTATGCAGCGTTTATAAAAAAAGTACGCAATCTTATTGTGGAAAAAAGAATAGGGAAAATCAGCAAAGAAATTTTGTTTTTGCACGACAATGCGCCAGTCCATACGGCGCAAATTGCGAGGCAAGCCCTTCGAGAAACTGGCTTTGATGAAGTGAATCACACACCCTACAGTCCAGACCTGGCTCCTAGCGACTAGATGTGGGTCGTTACGTTATTTTCAAGAAACGTAACGAAACCGGTTACTTGGTCGGCGTCACCTGTTTCAAAACAAGTGATTTTTGTAACTAGCTATTTTTATTCAGCTATTGTGATTGTTTGCATAAATGCCGCCACCAACTATACAGTTATACACGAAACGAATATAAATTAAATCACTATCAAAGTGTTTGTAGCTATACAGTTACATCAATAAATTAACTTCCCTTCATACTTTATTCAGACTTAGGACTGACTGCATTAAATGTATTTATGATTGACTAGCTTTCCGCTCGTCCGCGTTATTATTGTTTTCCCGTGGGAATTTATATTTTCCCGTAGGAAAAATAATTTTGAAGCCTATTTAAGCCCGGATAATAAATTTCGTAGCAGATTTTAAAAATTTTCTATAGAAATTTTCAACCCCTATTTTGCAAACTAAGGGGGTGAATTCCAATAAATCATGAAACACGTGATTAATTAAATATTTTTAAGAGCATCAATCTCAAGTTTTATCAAAATCGTTGCCAATTTAAAGATTTTTCCATACAAACTTGCAACCCCTTTTTTTTTCTTTTTTGAGGCGGGGGAATCTCTACGATTCGACAAGGGGCTGAAAGCTGACAAAGCCGCCCCAAGGATATGCCATTGGACTCGGGTTACCTGGGTAACCCCATACCTGGCTAAACCACCCTCCAGAGCAACTTCTACCTCCGTAGAGACACACTCGGGATCGGCGTTAGCCATTCCCCGAGTGCGCCCCCTGGATTGTAGGCCTGACGCAAGCGCCAGGTCTTACCTCTACGGGGGGGTCGACAAGTGCCATAATTCGACCCCCCAGACGGGCAGGCCAGGGGTAGAAAAGTGTCTCCCGACCAGTTGTCGGCCGGCCGGGCCATTTCATTACCAGCTTGCTTAGGGGAGTTGGTGGCGCGCGTCCAGGAACGCGCGCCTCCTCCTACCCAACCGCCTGCGCCGGAGCGGTGCGGCGAGAGGGTCAACCTCTCGCGCCCGCTCCGCTGCCTCCTTCTGCGAGATTACTTCCTCGCAGAAGGAGGCGACAGCCTCCCACGCCGTCGCGCTGGACAGCATCTCGCGTGCGACGTTGGCCAGCACGACGGGCGCACCCCTACCTAGGCCCAGCGCGAGGGCTAATGCGTCGCGCTGGGGTCGCCAGGCCGGGCACTCCGAGAGGGTGTGTCCGGCCGTGTCGTCGGGAGCGCCGCAGTGGTGGCACTGCGGCGTCTGCTCCCTCCGTGCGACATGGTGCAGATAATGGCCGAAGCAGCCGTGCCCGGTCATCATCTGCACCATCCGGTAGGTGAGGCTGCCTTGCCGGCGCCCAACCCACTTCTCCAACACTGGACGAACGGCCTCGATCGTCCAGTGGCCGGCAGCTGGGTGGGCGAGCGTCTCGGCCCACTGGCGGAGAGCCTCCCTCTGCGCCAGGAGCCTTGTGCGCGCCACCTCCTGCGGGAGGGGGCGCTCCCCCCGACTCCTCGCTGCCACCCGATGTCGGTGCACGGCCGCAAGGACGCGTGCCTCGACATCCCACGGAGGCGAGCCCGCTAGAACGCAGGCCGCCCCGTGAGAGACCGTGCGGTAGGCCCGCACGGCCCGGGTGGCAATGACCCTCTGCGGCCTACGCAGGAGGGCCACCGTTCGGGGGGCGAGACGCTCCGCCCAAATCGGGGCTCCGTACAGCGCCATCGACTTTATCACCGTCTGATAAAGTCGACGGCTCGCTGCGCCTGGTCCCCCCACGTTGGGGAGGACCCGTCCGAGGGCTGCCGCGGCGGCACACAGCCTTGGGGCGAGGAGCTTAAAGTGCTCCCCGAAATCCCATCGGGGGTCCAGCACCAGACCGAGATACTTCATCGAGCTCTCGATCTGGACTTGCACCCCCTCTACTCGGACACGGAGCCCCGCCTGGGGTCTGCGGCGACGCGGCGGCCTGAACGAAATGGCCGTCGTCTTCTCGACGGCCACGTCCAGCCCGAGGAGGCGGATGCGCCGGACGACCATCGTCGCGCCGACCGACGCCAGGTGGACCGCCTCCTCATACGTGCGCCCCTTCGCCGCGACAAGGGTGTCGTCGGCGAAGCAGACAACCTCCATGTTCGGCAGGAGGTTGCCCCGCAGAACCCAGTTGTACCCCAGGTTCCAGAGCAGAGGGCCCAGCACGGAACCCTGGGGTACTCCCGCCGCCATCGGCCACCTGTGGACGCGACCGTCCGCCCCCTCATACACGATTTCCCTCCCGCGGAGGTAATCGGTGATGAGGGAGCGGAGGTAGAGGGGCACTCCATGAAAACGCAGTGCCTCCTCTATGCATTCGTGGGGGAGGCTGTTGAATGCGTTGCGGATGTCTAATGACACCGCAACGACAACCTCCCCCGCCGACGTGGCCCCCTCAGTCCACCTCTTGAGGTGGGCCACGGCGTCCACGGTGGACCGGCCGGTGCGGAAACCGAACTGGAACTCAGCCAAGTCCGGTCCCGGGCCCTCCAGATGCTCGACGAGCCGGGAAGCGAGAATTTTCTCAAAAAACTTCCCGGCCTCGTCGAGCAGCACCACCGGCCTGTACCCCGACGGGGCATCGGCGGGGCGATTCGGCTTCCGCAGAAGGCAGAGTCGCCCCACCTTCCAGCACTGAGGGAAACGGCCCGAGGCGATGCTCGTATTGAGCACCGCCCGGAACCGCTCCTCCAGGGGGCCCAGTGCCAGGCACAGGACCCTCGCTGGCACCCCGTCCGGTCCCGGCGCCTTCCCCTTCCCCTTGCGCCGGAACCGCTCCCTCACCGCGTCGAACTCGAGGTCCGACACGGGAGGGCCCGCTTCCTCCACTTCGAGGGAGGCGCTGGGGGCGACCATCCTCGGACAAACTTGCAACCCCTATTTCATCCCTTTAGGGTTCAAATTTTTAAAAATCCCTTTTTAGTGTAGATTCTACCATTAGCGGTTACGGCTGTGCATGCGATTAGTGTTTACTAGGAAACTATGATTTTAATAACATTTTTTTATAATTTAATAATATTATGATACATATTGAAATTTTTTTTATCATTTTTTTATATTATTTTAATTTTATGATAGGTAATTGAGTTTATGACCCTATCAAAAATCTTTTTGGATCTAAGTTAACATTTAAATACGTCAATTGGGCAACGAACGACTTACACTCAACAATCACAGTAATAACGCATTTACAAAAATCACTACTTGTAATTTGTCTCGAAACTAGTTATTCGGTTACATGCCGCGTAGCTAGTTATTGTAACTAGTGACGTGAAATAACGCCCAAGTCTACTAGCGACTTCTTCCTCTTTAAAAATTAGAAAAAATATCTTCGGGGACGAGGCTTTGGGGATGATGAAGAAATTAAAGCTGCTGTGAACAGGTAATTTGACTCCAAAGATTCATCTTATTTTTTTTAAATTCATCTTATTATTTTTAAAATATGTAAGAAATGCGTTGAAGTAGAGGAAGATAATATAAAAAATAAAAATAAATTTAGATTTTTATCTGGGCTTTTAATACCTTAGGCTCAGAACTTTTCAGCCGTCCCTCGTATATGACAAGGCAAAAAAAATAATAATTCCTAATCGACAAAAATATAGGTAGTTTCCCCAAGCTAAAAAAGGAAAGGGATTCAAGCATATACAGCCACGTTTTTTGTGTAGTTTTTTTTTTCAATACATATGTTATATAAAATTTATAATATGATTTTGAATAAATGTTGTATTGTTCTTATTTTGTACTAAGACTACTTTACAGTTTTAGTCTTGTTGGGTGAGCTTGAATACCTCGCTGCACTCAGGGCTGTAGTTTTAAGTCCCTCGCTACGCTCAGGATTTAATTATTTAACACCCTTGCTGCGCTTGAGTAAGCCATAGTCTTTAATTACATTCGCGATTCACATCTACACCCGTGACATATTTGACTAATTTTAATAGTTTTCCTATTTTCTGGCTATGCAAATATGTCTAATCAGGATTAGGACGGGACGCGTGGATGGTACCATCTAATGGTACCACGGTAAACAAACGGTGCTTGCGCAGTGGAATGTTAGCATATTTCGGCGCCTTGTGCATATTACGTCGGCTATGAAACAGCACACGACTATGTACACATTCGTGTGATACTATAAAAAACTACTTAAGGCTCGGTTTTAAGCTCTCGTTGGTAATTTTTATACTTATACTCATGCAATAGTTTTAAAAACTTTTTTGAGCGACAACTTTTTGAAGAAATCTTTGCCATAGTCTCCTTTTTTTCGGGGGAAAATGCGCAACCTTACCGGACCTGCAGTTGGCTAAACGGCGGGAACTGCCATAAAGTCTCAAAATGCCTAGCGCACTTCTTGTCCTCAGGGGGCTGATGACAAGGGTATGTGGGGCCTGCACCCACTAAAAAACCGACTGCGTTTCTTCCACCACCAGTATCCTAGGAAGTATTGGGCCCGGGAACTAAACAAGTCTACCGCGCTACCCCCTAGTGGTTGGTCGTCTGCTGGACGACCTCACCTGCGAAGGGATACTGGGCTAGGTTCCCGTTGCCGCCCCCGATCCGCAACCTAGAGCCGTCTCGCGACGACGCTGGCGTGGGGTTAGGCGGCTTATTTAAAAACCGCCGAACCTTCCTCGATGGAGCAGTCAAACATACACTGCTGCCCACCCAGTGGTCAGCCGCCTTCTCTATCTCGGCACAGGGGCCGCAATAGGGCTTGGCGATGCAGGACACCGCCTTGTGTCCGACTTGACCGCAACGAAAACAGTCTCGGCTGCGGTCAGCCTCCTCCCTACAGAGGGTGGCCATGTGGCCTACCTTGAGGCACCGGTAGCAGCGTGTCGTCTTGGGGGGCAAAAGTCTCACCCTAACCGACACCAAGCCTACCGCCAGTCTTTCTCCCTTCGATATGGTCTTGGCGGCAGCAATGGGGACGCTGGCGACAACAGTCCCCATTCCGGATGACCCACAGGTTATCTCCCTAACCCGGACCTGGCTCTCCGGGCAACTTCCAATCTGGGCTAATGCTGCCACAACTTCATTCGGCGTTGTACCATCGGCAAGACCCATCAGGCGGATATCCACGCTCTTCGCCATAAAGTCTCCTGAGACAACCTTTGCGATGGAGTTAATTCAACAACCCAAGCTAGGCGAAGGAAATTATAATACCAGCATACAGATACACCCTCACAAGTCCCTTAAAGTTCATAATTACAGCCAAAATACGCCCACTGTTGGACAGAGGCCTACTCCAGGGATTTCCAAGAACCCTTTGTCATGAAGTCTCCTGAGAAAAAC
This sequence comes from Schoenobius gigantellus, assembly GCA_963935595.1. Taxonomy (NCBI): domain Eukaryota; kingdom Metazoa; phylum Arthropoda; class Insecta; order Lepidoptera; family Crambidae; genus Schoenobius; species Schoenobius gigantellus. Next base: position 1,797,691 of record OZ012555.1, on the reverse strand, counting down.
TATGCCATGGAGTTAATTCAACAACCCAAGCTAGGCGAAGGAAATGATACTTCTAGCATACAGATACTCCTTCACAAGTCCTTAAAGTTCATCATTTCAGCCAAGAGACACCCACTGTTGGACATAGACCTGCTCCAGCGTGGCGCCTACCGCATCCAGCGGCTTCCCGCGACCCAAATCGTTGGTCACCCTTATAGGGGGCACCATCGCTATCTTCCGGTACGGTGCGACCGCCACTAGAGGACCTTTTCACGGTTTCCACCCCAACGGTTGTCAGTCCTGCGGGCTATGTGTCCTACCCATTGCCATTTAAGGTTTGCAATTCTTTGGGCTGTGTGGGTGACTAGTTTTTTTACGGTTCTCATCATTTTTGATGCGATGCGTACACAACCCCGTTATTGCCCTTTGAGTGACCTTGAACCTTCTTATGATGCCCATTGTAAGCAGCCACGTCTCAGTTTCGTATGTCATTAGTGGCTACGTGCACGAATTAAAGGCTTTCGTTTTGAGACACTGCAGCAGAAGGGCCGAGAATATGCTGCGTAGCTTCCTGAATGCTGCTCAGCTGAGTTGAATTCGTCGATTTACCTCTTTCTAGAAGTTGAACTTATCGAAGTGGACTATTTGCTCCAGGTTAACATATTGGTCAATAACTTTCATTGTAGCGCCTCCGACCTTCAAAGGAGTGGGTACTCCATGGGTATTCGAGAAAATTTTACTGTTGTCCATGTTCATTTGAAGACCTACTTGTTGGGAAACTATAGAGGTCTTTGAGCCATGACTATGATATTATCAGCAAAACAAAGGTGGGTCATGTACTTGACATTTATGTTGATGCAGAGTCCTCTCCAGTCCAAAAACTTAAATACATCCTGCAACGCAGCTGTGATCAGTTTCGGCGATATAACATTGCCCTGTCTCACATCGGGCTGAAGTCGTATTGGTTTCGAGTTTTGGGCCTGAAGGCGGCCTGACATGGTAATGTTTTTGTACAATGAGTGCAACACTTGGATATACCAATAACCTATTTGGCACCTCTGGAGTGACCTAAACACGGTCTAGGTCTCAATACAACTCCTCGGACGCATTACCTGCCGCAGCGTATGTGTGGTCTATAGAATTTGAGGAATCCCGCTTGTTCGGATGGCTGGAAGTCGTCAAACCTGTGCGCGAGACGATTCATGACGACTCTCAAGAACAGCTCCTATATATGACTCAGGAGCGTGATGGGTCCCTTTTTGAAGAAAAGTGCTATCACGCCCCTGTGCCATGCTTACGGCATTTTGTCCTTGAGTATAAACAGCCTCTGAGCACCTTCCAGTCTGGTAGTCTACCTGCTTTTAGAAGCGCGACTGTTACTTCTATCGCTGGCGCCTTGTTGTTCTTGAGCTATTTGAGAGCCACACTAATCTCGTACACTGATGTCCAACATTTTCAGTTTATACCCAAGTCAATTTAGCTCTAGGGTCTTTGCGGACTGATGCTGAGGAGGCTATCGCTCCAAATAGTTGCCTCAGAACTGGCTAAATATTTAAAATTGTTCCTCTTAACTAAATACATTTCTTCTTTACACTTATTGCATATAGCTCGATTACTAGTAACTTTTCGTAAAATATTCCCAAACACTATCTTTTTGGGGAGGCATTTTTATTCAAATTACGATACGAAGTACAAAAACACATCCACTCATAAATGAACTTGAATGAAAAATTGCGTGTCGAAGTTTACTCGGGGATTCCCCGAAAGCAACGGGCGAGTACCGCTTACGCAAAATAGTTCGGGCACGTTCCGTTTACGCAAAATAGTTGCTTACTTATTACAATTAGTGATGCCGTATTAAAAAACGAAAAAATCATGATTATTTGGGACTTCTTCAATAAATTATGATTAATTGCATTTTATTTAAAAAATCATGACTTCTTGCAACCCTGTTTGTAATCCTTTCGCTTTAGCTTCCCTATGGGGCTACGCGAACGTAGACACTTCTTGTTACTGCTGTAACACAGCACACCATCACAAGAAACCGTGATCGCTTCATCCGACGCCGAACACCACACGAAACCGTGGTTGCTGTTGCGCAGAGCCGCACAATTGCACGGAAAGTTCGTAATTGTGCCTTCGACGGGCGACTAAGTTTCTGGTTACCTACACCAAACACTTTTTGTGCGGCGGCGAATATGTTTTAAGCGGAACAAAAACTGGACACAAAAAGTGTCCGTCTGAGCAGGGAGATTTCATATTAATTATATGAAACTAAAAAAAATCATTGGTAGCTTGTTCCTCCTGGCAGCGCCTAATTGGGTACAATAAATAGGGAATACTCACTGCGTACAACGTCGGGCTCCTCGTCCAGCGTGAGGTCCTCCACGGGGTCGCGGGGCGGCTCGTCCTTGCACGGCGCCTCGCCGTTGTTGGGCGGCGGCGGCGGCGGCGGCGGCGGTTCGACTGGCACTTCCGTCGACATGCGCCGCGCTTTCTTGCGGCGCCGGCTCGGACTTAGGGAGCCCTCCCGACTGTCTATGCTTCCGTCTCGGACCTGCCGACAAAGTTTTCGATTGAAAGGCGCCGCGAACGATAGCTCATTAGGTACTCATAAATCTATACAGTTTGTCTTATTTGTTACAGAGTGCCATTTATTAATAATATTTTTATAAGAGAATATAATATCAGTGACTGCGTCGCTGCAGTCACGACATTGCAATTCTTTTTATGTTTGCTGCGTGGGTCACGTCAAGGTTTGTGAGGTGTCCCGATTGGAGTGGGACATACCGATTTTGAGAGGTATATGGACACATCCCGATTTAACCATGATCGGAACGCAAAATGAACAGATCACAAATTTTTATCAATTTTCCATAATAAAGCAGCAACTAAATACTATGACTGAATTATCTTGGAATATTTATCCCTACAATATTTGAAATATGGAGAGTTAAATCAAAATTAAAATCTTCGTCTAACTCTCTGAAATCTAGTTTTTTTCTGCCCTGACTTAAAAGTGATAATCCCGATTTTTACAAGCTTTTGTCTCGAAATTTTGCTATTTAGACCAGGCAACCCTACTCACGGCTGTGTGACCCTCGGATCTAACCATTCATACTTTCCAGCAAGTAATGGATTCAGAGTGTTTCCAAGTTTTTTCACTTCTCTTTAAAAGAAAATACCTCGTATGTTGTCTAAAAACTGCAATCTGTAAGTTTTCATGAAAAACAAAAAAAAAGCAAGTTAAGCGAGATTCCACACTCAAGTCATCTGCACTCTGCACGGGTATCTCTATATTACCTATTCTGCCGCAAAGAAGTGGTGTTTGGATAAAGGTTTGATGGGTAATGGGTAATACAGTGAAAGTACTGTGTATTGTCAGACCTCCGTCACTTAGCAGTTAGGTACAAGTTATGTACCCACCATTCCGCGCACATCAAGATAAGAAGGCTTCGGTGACAGGTGGAATTTTTGTTTCATGCATACTAGTATCTATGGTTAAAAATATTGTTTTAAAAATATAACATCTCCTTCAGCTATTTTTACTACCAATGCAATAATTAATTCCACATTAAATCAGGGTTCAAGGATATATTATATCAATGGATAATTATGATATACAGTGTGTCTCCGGATAAGGTGCACAAACGAAAATAGGTAAAACTAGACTACAATTTATCGATTAAAAAAAGAGAAAATTATTAAAATTAAATTGTATTTAATATTGATTTTTTTTAAATTCTCTTTTTAAGACTTTTTGTGTTTGTAAAATTGTAACCACTGCGTGGATTTTGTTGAAATAAAAACAATAATGATGCCAAAAGTTTAACACTGTATGGTAAATAGAAAAAAAAGTACATAAAAGCAGTCAATAGGGAGAAAAACATTTTTTTTCACTAATTTTGAACATAAAAGTGTAAAATTTTGAGTAAATGTTTATTTTTACCAAATAATGCCCCTATACCAATTTCTTTTAATTACCTCTTATTAATCTAGATCTTATAACCTTTTCAACAAAAAAAAAACATTATGTCTCTAATACATGCTTAGCTACGAGGCTTTAATGCATTAAATGTTCAAAATGGCCACCACGCTGTTGCAAGCACATCATTGCACGTAAGGAAATCTGTTGCGTAGCCCTGCGGACCATGTCGGGGTCATTTTTAATATTTTACGCACATTGGACAATGCGATCGTGAAGTTCGGCCTCCGTATTAACGGTAGTGCTGTACACACATTGTTTCATCCACACCCCATAAAAAGTAATCCAGTGGTGTCATGTCAGGTGAACGTGCTGGCCATAACACAGGTCCTCCTCGACCTATCCAGCGATTGGGGTAGGTTTGATTCAGGAAATTACGCGCAATCGTGGCGTAGTGAGCAGGGCATCCGTCCATTTGGACAAACATGTCACTTCTTTTTGCCAGCGGCACATCCTCTAACATAAGGGGGAGATCATCTCTTAAAAGGGACAAACACCGTTCGCCGTTTAATGTCCTTGGCAGAATAATCGGCACAATCAATGTGTCGTCAATTAACGCCGCGCTGCCCACACATTTATTGAAAACTGCACTTGAAATGTAGACGGTCTCTTAAGGTGCGGGTTTTCGTGACGCCATTGGTGCAAATTTCTACAATTTGTTATGCCGGCTCGTGTGAAAGTAGCCTCGTCTGTCCACAAAATCCGTTGGGGAAAATCAGGGATGTCCCTTATTTTTCTTAAAATCCAAGCGGACATGACGCACCTTGGCTGCCTATCAAAATCTTCATTGAGGTGTTTCACTCTCTGATAGTAAAAAGGGTGCAGTCCTTCTTTTTTAAAATGCGCCATACTGCAGTTTTGGAAACACCATGACGTGCCGCAAGACGTCTAGTACTGGTTGTAGGATCAGCGAAGACGTCGTTCAACACAGCTTCTTCAATCGACGTATCAATGACAACGGCTTGTTCGCGATGTTCTCGAGCTAATCCGAGGCCAACATTACTAAATCTTCTATGTACTTCTTGAAAATTCCGAGCAGACATCACATTATTTTTTATGATATACACTACACGGTTATTTTTTATCACACTGGAAAATTTAAGGGACGCTTCACGCCATGGTATTAGAATGATTTAAATATAAATAAAAAAAATAACAATTTTAAATTTTTTTTAAATACAAAAAATGCTGTAAATATTTTTTATTATTATTTATTTCATTTTTCAAATTTTTTATATAATATTGGATGTGTCCTGAAGCGTCCCTAAAATTTTCCACGGTGATTAAAAAGTTACTGTGTATATCAATACAAAAATGGTTGAAACATTTTATGTTATTAAGTAATTTTAAGTTGAGCTCCTAAATATAAATAACAGTCTTCTATATGATAGGCTACGAAATTATTTTGCCTACGGGAAAACATAAAATCCCACGGAAAAACAATAATAACGCGGGCGAAGCCGCGAGCGTAAAGCTAGTAATCTAATAAAGCTGAAGTTTGTTCGTTTGTTTGGTTGAACATGCTAATCTCAAGAACTACTGATTCAAATTGAAAACTTATTTTTATGTTGGATAGTTCATTAATCGAGGAAGGCTATAGGCTAGGTATACAGGATGGATTTTTGAGATGATTTAAAGGGCAGGTACATTAACCGTTATAGTTACAAGAAAACATTGTTAGGTAAATGATTTAATTTGTTTTTATTTAAATAACAGTTTTCCTTAAAAGTAAAAAATAGGATTCATAGAGAGATCACTGAAGAAATAGGAGCCGAGGATTTTCCGTACAAAATGTATGGGAAATGTTTTTGGCGATTTCTGTTGATTCTAGTACTCATACCTTAAATGATCCCATAGAGTCTTTTGATCCCTACATGAAATAGGATCGATAGGCATAAAAACATTTTTTTTTGCTATCTCGGCATTTTTTTTGTTGACTAACTTTTTTCCAAAATCTGTGAATGCAGATCAGAATATCTTTAAAAGTTATGGATGGTTGCCTAACAATGTTTTCTTGTAACTATAACGGTTAATGTACCTGCCCTTTAAATCCCATCTCAAAAATCCATGCTGTATAACACCACGCTACAACTAACGGGAGCTGAGCATTGAGGACAAATGATGGAAAAACGAAGAAAATAATATGTATGTGGAAACGTAGTTCGCGGGCACAGCTAGTGCTCAATATAATTAGAGTTCATTTTCGAGAACTGCGTTTTGGATAATACAAAAATGTATTTTACCTATCAAAAATGCATTCTCTCGGCGGCAAAACTGTAGATCAATACAATTAGACCAATAGACATTGATTTACACTGTTGTCTATTAATAGGAGAAACACGCAAACGGTACTTAATATGAATAACAAAATGGGATGCTGGTCTAACTACAACTACAGTGCAACAATGCATGCACTCAGATCAATATTATTAACTAGTGCTCAATAAAATGTTATGATCATATCAATGACGCTCATTGGATATTTAGTTCTGGACATCAGTTTAATAATATATTTTATCTACACTCATGTTCTAATTCTAATATTAAGAACTCAACACTAATATTTTAAAGGCATAACTTAAAGCCCTTGGCCTTTTACAAATTACATTATAATACAGGTTCGCCACACAAAACCAGTACTTTAATGTAACTCGAATTCCAATAAAATACAGTTCAATTGACGAAGCCCGACCGAGGTTTTGTCACAATTTTCTTTTGTGCCAGTACATTGTCTATGGCGGCGCGTGCAACAGCGCATGCGCGGTGGAATGTTGGTGTTGGCGCCATTTCTCTGAATTTTTCATTCATTATTTGGCTGTTATTGGTTAAAATAATAAATAATATAAATGTATGTAGTTTTAGATTTCTGTATTAGTTTCACAATTGCACTGTTCAAAATGCAAATAATTATTAGAATAAATGGGTTTGATTTTGTTTTAATTGTGTCTTTTATTTAATTTAGGTAAACACTGATTGCATGAGTGTAGATAAAGTAGTGTATGAAATTGCACATAATTAGGTCTTAAAACACTCGTGTGGTACTATTAAAATTCTCGGCAAGCCTCGAATTTTAAACACACACTAGTGTTTTAAGACCCCCTATTATGTGACTATTTCATAAACTACTATTATACCATTCCCCCTCTAAAAAGCTTATTTTATTCACTGAAAACAGTGAATAAAAAGCACTTTTAATCACTGTTTCGGTGTTTGAATTTAGAACACACCGATATATTCGACATCCATCTCAATGCTGTACAACCTACTTGCACAAAAAATACTATTAAATGACTATTTTCGCTTAAATCTTTCTTTTTCTCGCAGTCATGGTATAAAGTATAGTATGCAACTCTTGAATAACACGGATTTATACCGAGGGCCATGAATGACTCGCGTCGCTCAGGACTCTAACACTTGAATCACGAGCGTAAATCACTGCCTATGGACGTGATTCAGTCTTTAGAATCCTTCACTTGCTTGTGATTCATCTATGGCCCTTGCTTTAAATCCGTCCTTTATTCACTAGTTGCATAATATACTATTTTGGAGTACAACATCAATTTGTTTTTTACTAAGAATTATATAGCCTACACCACACTAACAAGACAACAAAGCCTTTGTAAACAAGAATAATAGATGTAACTTTGTTATTGATGAGATATTTAAATTTGCTTTCAGTTGCAAATTCATTCTTATTCTCACTTCCATATGTGCAATCTGCGAGTGCTGTGAAGGAGCTTTGAGGCAAGGTCGCAGACAATTTATGTCGCATGAATAGAGATATGGTGAGGTCATACTCACACAACTTGGCATTTTTATTTCAATTAATAGATTTAAACAATCAAATATTTATCCAATAAATAAATCAATACAAGAAAAAATTCTTCTTTTAAAATTACTTATATGTATTTCAAGAATTTTATCTTGATTAAATTATTTAACAATTTATTTAGCATTTTTAATAAAATGCCAGGACACAAAAATGAAATACTTACTACTACAAATTTCTCTCAAGAATAGCTATGAATAGTCAATTAATAGGGTCAATTATAAATGATACCTCTTTGTTTGATTTTAATTGTATACCTAGTTACATAATATTTTCTTTTGTTTTATTTGATTTAAAACAATTAGGAGTATTGTTATCACTACTGAATTTCTATCAAAAACAATCATTTAAATAATCAGTGCTTTGTTTGAAGAGTTGATCAAAAGTGCGACTATTGTGAGTGCCTATCTGGTGTTTGTCTGGGGTCTAGATGTTTGCTTGATTTTGGTGAAAAAAACTGACAATTTTTGTACTAGTCTGCCTAATACGTAATGATGTAGGTATTTAATTTTTTCATTTATCATTATTACCTATGACAATTTTGAAAAGTTTTAAGAGTAATATGCAATTTTTGATCAACAGACGAGGCTTTAGTGCATCTTAACAATCCAAAATGGGGCAGCATGCTAGATGTTCCAAATCCCTATATTCAGAGGAGGCTTAAGTCGAATAGGGCCAACATAAATTCTAAAATCTTTATTCAACATAGGCCTTTACAGACACTTATTGACGTCAAAACAAAGCAAAACAACCTAAATTAATGAAATCATATTAACCTTGTATGTGCATGCATACATCCTGAATATACTCAAGATGTCTGCAAATACAAGTAGGAATGAAAAAAAAAAGTTGACTCTACACCTAATGGTAATCTCTTAGTGGTAAGAGATTACCATTACAAATTAACTAATGAAGTGCTTTCAATATAACATTCCTGACTTATTGTCTATGAAGAAAAGCAATAGGAATTGATTTTAACTTGATAGTCTTTGTGGTGCCAATAGAATGACTGTGTGTTGACGTTACTTCTATGAAACAATGATGGACACACTTCGAACATAAAATTGTAAGCGATTGTGATAGATTTTGTGTCACATAATCAAAAAGTATACAGATTATAATTAATGAAAACAGGGAGGTTTTATTTAATGAAAAACTCAAACTAAAATTTCGTTTCACCCTTTTCATTCAAAAATAAGAACTATTTCTCTAACCATTTTAAGTTATATAATATCCATACTAATATTATAAATGGGAAAGTGTGTGTGTGTGTGTTTGTTTGTTCGTCTTTCACGGCAAAACGGAGCGACGGATTGGTGATTTTTTAAGTGGAGATAGTTGAACGGATGGAGAGTGACATAGGCTACTTTTTGTCTCTTTCTAACCCCCCACTTCCCTAAAATGGGGGGTGGAAGTTTGTATGGAGCATTCCACAAATTTCAAGGTAGGAAGCTAAAAATCGGTACACAGACTCTTTGTTACCAACGAAGGTATTTTTCGTTGGTAACAAAGAGTCTGTGTACCGATTTTTAGCTTGATTTTAGCCTTATTTTTTTTTTAAATCTTCGGTATTACCCCGAATTTAACGCGAGCGAAGCCGTGGGCAAAAGCTAGTGGTAATATAAATAATTAAAAGGTACTGCCCCTTGATTGTGTAACAGAAATCGCTTTCAATTTTGACAGCCAAAGACTCAAAGTGCATGCCTTACTATTTTTTTCCAATGATATGAAATTTAAATTAGGCGATCGTGATAATTTTTCCATAGACAACAATCCCCCTGGAGAAGGTATCAGTGATATATGGATCTAATATAAAAGGCATTGCTAATAATAACATTACATTTACATGTAATTGAAGATAAATAGTACTTTACCTGTGCTGTAGGTGTGGCTGGTCTAGGCGGGTGCGCATTGGTGTGTACTGGGATGGTGGGGGGCGCGGCGGGGCGCGATGGAGGCCTGGAGGGCTTGTTGTCAGAGAGACCTTTGATCTGCAGTGACTCGGCCGCTTTGAGCAGCGCAGCCAGCTGGTCCTGGGAGATGTTTACCTCTCCCCTGTACATGTAGTCCATCATGGCCCTTAACTCTGCATATTTTACATCTTTCAGTATAATTATTGGGTGTTTGTCATATTGTTGTGATAGCACACTCTGAAACAATAGGACCTTCTGTTATTGTTTGGTTTAGGTATAAATTTCAGCGATGCAAGAAATAGTGATTTGGCCGAATACGGAATACCTAATATTCGGCGACTCTCTCCGCCGAATAGCCGAATATTCGGCGACTCTCTCCGCCGAATAGCCGAATATTCGGCTGTTGCCAAGTGGCAGGTCCGTGTATAGATAGATCGCGAGAAGCGTACGTGTTACGATCTGTCTTCGATGCACTGATTTTTTGACCAATTTTTTGTGTGGTGACTAGTGCATCGGAACCGGTTTTTCCCGGTTCTGAGTCCCTGAAAAAACCGGTTCTGTAAATCGGAACCGGTCTTTTCGGTTCTTTCGGTTCTTTCTTAAAATAAATTTAGAAATACATCTCTTTATGCTAAATATCAAGTTATTATCATATCATAATATTATTTTCACTTGCCTCACCCACATATTCATATAAAACTTATTCCACAAGTGTGGATCTAGCCACATTTGTGAATTCAGTTTCAACGTCGCATTATAAACGACCACCGACAATGTATTAATTTTTGTCACAATAAAAGTCATCAAAATTACCATTATTTCACCGTTAAGTGAAAAAATAACGTTATTATATTAATACCAGCTTTATATATTATAGATTACAAAACAAAGAATTTGTTAAGGGATTCGGCAACATTAACAATCGCTGGTTGGTAAAACTGGCAGACGCGCTCTGAGTGGGTGTGTTGTTTTGTTGACGTCGATTTGAAAAGTGAGTAACTTTAAATAATAGGTTGGGGAAAAAGTTTCTTCGCATTTTTTAAGAAAATTCAAAACATTTTTTAATATAGTTTATTTACATTTAACTAAAGTATGTAGGTACCATTTTGATCGATAACTTTTTGCCATCTTGTAGGTAGGGACATGATCCCATTGCTATAGAAATTTTGGGACTTCTGGTCAAAATACCGCGACAAGTGGTTTTGGCAGTCCTCTCGTGATGTTAACCTGACACTGCCTAAAAAATTCTGAAGAGACCGAAACAGGTGGAAATCTGAAGGTGCAAGGTCAGGACTATACGGCGGATGCATTAACACCTCCCAGCCAAACTCTCTTAATTTTTGCTGAGTGGCTAAAGATGTGTGAGGTCTAGCGTTATCATGATGAAAAACCACACCCCTTCTGTTGATTAATTCCGGCCGCTTTCTCTCAACTTCTTGCTTTAATCTCATCAGTTGTTCGCAGTAGAGTTCAGAATCGATGGTCCTGCCTGGTGGTAACAGCTCATAATGAATAATGCCCTTCCAATCCCACCACACACACAGCATCACCTTGTTGCGAGTTAACCCGGGTTTCGCCACAGTCTGTGAAGCCTGACCGGCCTTTGACCACGACCTTTTTCGCACGTTCTTGTCGTACGTGATCCACTTTTCATCACCAGTTATCAGCTTCTTCAAAAATGGTTCGGTTTCATTACGTCGTAATAAAGAATCACAAATGAGTACACGGTTCATTAGGTTTCTTTCAGTGAGCTCGTGAGGTACCCAAATGTCGAGCTTTTTTGTGTACCCAGTTTTTTTCAAATGCGCCAAAACTGTTTTGTGGTCAATTCCCAGTTCTTCAGCTACGTCGTAACTACTGACATGCCGATCTTGCTCCACTTTTTCAAAAATGGCATCCATTTTATCTGTAATAGGGCGACCAGAGCGACGTGCATCTTTGACATCAAAATTTCCGGATTGAAAACGCTTAAACCAAATTTGTGCTACTCTCACAGACACTGCACTAGGTCCATAAACATCGCAAATTTTTTTCGCGGCTTGCGTTGCATTTTTACCTTTTTTGTAGTAAAATTTTAAAATATATCGAATTTCTTCATTAGATTCACTCATCTTGGCGGTACGAAAAACAAATGAAAATCACACATTTTCCTAATTTGAATTTGGAATTATGTTCTTTAAAATTTAAACTTTCAATGATACCAAAACCAGCCAGATACAAATAGTATAGCCAAAGAGATTTTATTACAAGTTTATACATACTATAATGCGAAAAGACTTTTTCCCCAACCTAATATTAATGCATATTGTTATCATTATTTTTATCAATCAATTGAGAATATTTATTGTCATTGCAATCAGTTAAATATTACGCTTTCACTCTTGCGGGGTAAACATATTGGATGAAATAGAATAATAATTACACCAGACTTGGCTGAACACGCGCCGTTCGTTGTACCTATTTATTTCTCTTTTCTCACATTACTTTGTTTTTTAGCATCCAAAATGATAATTGTGTATGATTTGAGTTGTATTATCGCAACTACGAAAAGACTGTGATTTTAAAGAAGTCATTCTTCAGTTCAGCCAAGAACCGCCCACCGTTGGATATAGGCCTCCCCAAGGGATCTCCAAACTGATCGGTCATGTGCCTCCCGCATCCAGCGGCGTCCCGCGACCTTCACCAGATCGTCGGTCCACCTTGTGGGGGCCTATCAACGCTGCGTCTCCCGGTACACGGCCGCCACTTGAGGACCTTTCCGCCCCAACGGCCGTCAGGCCTGCGAGCCCTTTCAGTCCAGAATGTCAAATTCCCTAAATGTCAAGCGGTTTCAAAATGTCAAGTTCCCTAAATGTTCAGTTCCCGAAGTGTCAAATTCCGGAAATGTCAAGTTGAGTGTATTAATTAATAATAAAAAGAGCGTCGGTGGCGCTGTGGACTCAGCACTTGCCTTCCAATCGGGAGGGTGTGTTTTTCGTTTAGAATTTCATATGTACATTTGTCTGACGCTCCTAAGATGAAGGAAAACACCGTGAGGCAACCTGCATACATCTGTGAAGAAATTCAATGGTGAATATGAAGTCGACCAATCCGTACTGGGCCAGCGTGGTTGACTAAGGCCTAATCATCCTAACATAGAGTAGGCTCGAGCCTCTCGGTGGGGACGTATATGAGCTGTGATGATGAATAAAAATATTTTGATTACGTCTATCATTATTTTTTACATATCCAAGTAGCTATACCTCTTTTTTTTTACACCCCCAACATGATATTTTGTGATCTGGACATTCTGGGAACATGACATTTTGAAACCGCTTGACATTTTGGGAATTTGACATTCTGGACTAAAAGGCTGCGAGCTATGTGTCCTGCCCACTGCCACTTAAGGTTTGCAATTAGCCCAAAGCTATGTAAGTGACTCTAGTTCTTCTAGATCTCTTCATTTCTGATGCGATCCCGTAGAGAAACCCCGAGCATGGCCCTCTCCATTGCCCTTTGAGTGACATTAAGCCTTCTGATGAGACCCATTGTAAACGGCCACGTCTCAGTTCCGTACGTCGTCACTGGAAATACGCACGAATTGTCGATTTACCTCTTTCTGGAAATTGAACTTACCGAACTGGACTATTTGCCACAGGTAAACATATTCGTCAACAATTTCCAGTGTAGAGCCTCCAACGTTCATAGGAGTGGGTATTACATGGGAATTCACCATGATTTTGGTCCATGTTCATTTTAAGACCCACTTGTTGGGAAACTCTACAGAGGTCTTCGAGCATTGTGCCTGGATCTTCCACGGTCTCAGCCATGACTACGATATCATCGGCAAAACGAAGGTGAGTCATGTACTCGCCGTTTATATTGATGTCGAGTCCTCTCCAGTCCAAAAGCTTAAATACATCCTCCAACGCAGCTGTGAACAGTTTCGGCGATATTAGGTCACCCTCTCTCACACCTCCTTGAAGTCGTATTGGTTTCGAGTTTTGGTTCTGAAGGCGGACTGACAAAGTGGCGTTTTCGTACAATGACTGCAACACTTGGATATACCGGTAGTCTATTTGGCACCTCTGGAGTGACCTAAGCACAGAACAGGTCTCGACAGAATCCAAAGCGTTCTCATAGTCCACAAACGTCAAGCATAGTGGCAGATTATACTCCTCGGCCTTCTGTATAACCTGCCGCGGCGTATGAATGTGGTCTATGGTACTATAGCCTTTACGAAATCCGGCTTGTTCGGGAGGCTGGAAGTCGTCAAACCTGCACGCGAGACGATTCGTGATGACTCTCGAGAATAGTTTGTATAAATGACTCAGGAGCGTGATGGGTCTGTAGTTCTTCAACTGGGCCCTGTCGCCCTTTTTGAAGAAAAGTTCCACCACGCCCCTGTGCCATGTCTTAGGCGTTTTGCCCTCGAGTATGACGGAGTTAAATAAAAAGAAGTGATTATTGCTAAATAATACCACAAACAATTTTTTTAGCCTAGTTCAAAAAAGGAGGAGGTTATCAATTCGGTTGTATTTTTTTTATGTTTGTTACCTCATAACTCCGTCATTTTTAAACCGATTTCCAAAATTCTTTTTGTATTCGATAGAGTATACTGCAAGGGTGGTCCCATGGTCACCAAAGTCAGGATCTGATGATGGTATCCCATAGAAAATAGAGGAAAACACTAATTTAATACCAGCTCACCGAAGGTGAGCTGGTATTAAATTAGGGTTTCTTTAACTGAAAAGATTTCATTCACTAAAAAGATAAAAATAATTTTGTTTTACAAAAAATAAAACAGACTTCAAAAACTAAAAACATAAAAATAATATAAGAATAGGCACAGACAACAACACTTCTATATCGAAGTCGGTGACAAATTTTAACACTTTCTAGGAGATCATCTTTTGTCTGTACCTATTCTTATATTATTTTTAAGTTTTTAGTGTTTTTAAAGTCGTTTTATTTTTTGTAAAAAAATTTTTTGAGTCAATCTAAATAATAAATAATGTGATTTCCAATAAAGTGTTTTATTAAGATCCATTCTCCTTTATTCATTTTGATTGTAGAAAATCTATATAATAGATAGCCATAGCTTATCAACTAGAATTTATAAAAAAACCGAAAGAACCGAAAAAACCGGGTACCCGGTTCCGGCTTGAGTTTGGAACCGAAAGAACGGGTTCCTAAAATAGGGCTGGTTCTCGATGCCCTAGTGGTGACGTATACCTACATTTACCAACGTTCCATTTTCACCAATAATCGGGTCAACCGGGATACTCCGATATTTTTTATACTGACTTTTTGTAGTTTGCATGCGTTGCAACATAGAACTTCATATGTTTCATTTTTCACTGTCAAAAAATCGGCTAGCGATAGTCGGTCGTGTGCATTCGCGCTAATGCAGAGAAACTGGTATTTATTCACCACAATCTGCCTCTTATTAAATTTTAAATATTAAAATTACTTAATGTTTGAAGTTCTAAATAAATACTTTTTTGATTGAAATACGTCTTATTTTCATATTTTTTTGGTATTCGGCCTATATATCTAAAAAAATGGCTGAATAGGCCGAATTCTGAATAGTTGCCGAATATTTGTTGCATCTCTAATACCTACATTTTACATTGTTTACTAAGTTCTTTGTCTCTAATTTTAAACAGTGAATTCATCAAATTCTTTTGATATTGATGAATGTAATTATTTGTTCATTTATTTCAAAATTGTTTTTCAATGTCATCATTAAATATTAATTTTGAATTAATCACTGAATAGCTTATGTGTTAGTGTAAATAAATAATAGCTATCAATAAAAATAGACAATAGGTGGCAGAGGACAATAATTAGTAAGGAAAGCAGTATAGACAACTTTCAGTTGCCAACTCATTTAATGCATCAATATAAGTAATTACTAACACATGAAAGCTAGAATGAAACGACTGGAATGTTTATTAGAGCACAACTGAGCTGCCTTGTAAGTAACTTAAACACGATAGCAATTGACCTACATTACGTGAGCGAACGAATTAGCTAAGTACCAACCTCGAAATACGGACTGCACGCCGACAGAACTACTTTGTGTGCTTTTAGAGTCTGTCCTTCCGCAGCCAAAGTGCAATCCACGTGAATACCCTTCTCCAGCAGAGTATCAAATACTGAGACCAATGTCGATTGGTGATTGTTCCACCTCAGGCAGAACTGCTGGTCGTCATCCATGTTTGCCACTCGCCGCGCCCGTATCCCTATGACATTAGATCACGAGATCAACACAAGGAATCAGGGAAACAAAACACCACGCAATAACTAGGGCATTGGAAAAACTAAAACACAAACATTTCCCTGCACACTGATATCGCAAAAATGTGTAAATATTCTCACCAAATCACTTCATACGATGAGATCACGCCCGAACTTAACTAATTTAACTTTATGGACCACATACGTCTCGTCGAAAGCGACGCGGCACAAAGAAAATGGCCGCTTTTCCAGCGCGACAAAAAATAAAATGGCGACGAAAATTCTAAGTTTTACTATTTTCTGAGCTAACTTTTCATGTCACTAGTTCTTGTTCAAGTTCATTGCCTCTCCTCGTACGACAAACTTTGGAAAAGTTGAAAGTCAACAAGAAAGTTCCAAGAAACTTCACTTGAAAGTTCACAAGTGGAAATTTTCAACATGAAAACTCGTAAAGTTAGCCCGTTTACTTCTTCGCATTACGGCACAGAAAATGTGAAGCACTTACCTTGACTATTTCATCAACAATTTTATTCTTCTACAATGTTATTCTAAGTAGATAATCACAAATATTAACACTGGCACTTTAATTTAATCACATTTGCACACCCGCCAGCTTTCTTGATTAAAAACAACCAACACTCCAATAAAAATGCTATAGGTTGCAAGTTTAGAGAAAGGCACCTCTACAAAAATCCAAACGAAACGAAGTCTGTACAAGTTGGAAGCGACGCGAGTGACCCAAAATAAGCTCTGACGATGTTGCCAGTAGTAACAAATAAAAAGCTTCAGAAATTACCATTATCAACATTCAATTATTATAATACAACACATGAATACTAAATTAGATAACATTTTAATTATCAGTATTTTTTAGAATATTTTTTTTATAATACAATAAAGATTACATGATGAATGTTTTATTATTACTTAACATAACATACTTGTAGCGCCATCTAGTAGTTTATAGCGGTAAGATTAACTAACAATGCCGTGGTTTGCTTGCTTTACGCACGTCAAAAAGTTCGCAAGCAATGCTAGGAGAGCGCCACAGAGCGCCACCATCGCAGTAAACTAAAAATTTAAATGAAGTTTTTGATGAGTTTTTGTAATTAGTAGGTACTTGTATTGTAGCGTGTGCGCGAGTAAAACTCGATAAAACTCGGTGACCATCAGAATGGACGGTCACTACCTAACCACATTTTAAATCGAAATAATTAGGTATTGAAAGTGTTGCTTCTAGTTGCTACTGCGAATCGTAAGATAACAGAGGCGCGTTCAGAGCCTTCGCCCGAAGTACAACTTTTCGCTCTAAAACCCGTTCACTGAAAACCTCAGACTAAGTATACCAATGGACGCGCAATGTAAATAAAGGATCCATTTTTTCTTCCATACAACTATGCCCAAAACACGTACCTGGGGTTTTATTACATTTTTCTATGTAAAAAATTTAAAAATTCATAAAATAATTTCTTTAAACATAGCATGAATATTAAATAAAGCGTATTAGCGTAGTGTACTCTCCAAACCTGTTTAGTAAAGGTTTTCCAACTATTCAAATAATAAAAAATAGGGGTTTTACTTAATTATAACTAATACCTATTACAATAAAACTCGAAACAAGTCCATATTCCAAAGTGTTATAAATCTTGTAAATAAGTGTCACATAGTCTGTGGTATGGTGTTGATTTTCTCAGAACAATCACTACAGCATAGAAGGAAGATTAAAACAAGAATTAATTGTGTGCTATTTGTCTCTTTCTAACATACGGCACAAAACTGTGTGTGTAAATGTAAGAGATGAGTAATATTTGTCTTTTGGCACATCACAAGGTGGTCACTAGATGAAGTGATTGAATTGTCATTTTGGTTAAAAATTAAAATTGGTTAAAAATATATAACACGGCTAGATTCTATAGTTCCTTGTATCGAAGATAGACCATCCGAGTTTGAACTATTTGAATTGTTCGTATAATATTTGTTTGTGCGTCCCGTGGCTAGTAATATTTTGATGATATTTTATTAATATTTAAGTGATTAGAAAGCAAGAATTCTTTAGGTATTTACAAATAGTGTGTGTTTGTGCACTCCATAACACAATGTCTTGTGTAGTTTGGGGCTGCAAGTCTCATTCGTCGCGAAAGGAAAATAATCTAAATTTATTGACCTTATTGGCATGTTTTCTCATATTGTTACTTGAATGTGAGCTAATAAGTACACTTATATACATATGAAATATCGCTGAATCATTTTGTAGAAAAACAATACGTAATATTAACTTCACTTTTATGTTTTAGCGATTTTTAGAAAATTACTTTGAGGTTTTCTTGATCATGCGTAATGTTGTATAATTTTGTCGATATTTTTATTTTATAGATTTCCTAAAGACAATGTATAAAAAACATATGGATAAAGTGTATTGTCAGACGAAATTGGAGTCCAAGAAAGCATAGTCAAATTTGCTCCAGATATTTTCCATCAGATTAATTGTGTATGTACTTAGTAGTAAAACTATGAAATGGAGACGTCATGACGTAAGTCAAGTTATTTAATGAAAGGAAATCTTTAAACTAAAATATTATTTATAAAAATAAAAACGTATTTAATTTCTTAACTATTTCTTTAAGGAATCCTTGACACGGATGCCAAGAACAACCAGTTCAGATAATTTTTTTCTAAGAATTAAAGTATTAGATCAAGATAAGAACTTGAAAGAATCAAAAAGGTAAAATATCAAAACGCCGCCTTCGGAAAATTTACATTCTAACTAAGCTCGGCCGCACATCAAGCGTAATAAATCTATCGAAAAATGTCTTAACAATAAATTATAGTCAAATGTTAATGTTTTTAGTTTAATTTCCAAGCATATGTACAAATAGTAGTTTTAGCATTCACGAATTTATCCAAGGTTCAAAATCCATGAGGGTTAAATTTTCGGTTAAGTAAATTAAATATGAGATTAATCTCAAGTACCTCTAAGCGATGCGATAAAAAATGAATTAAATCTAAGCGATGAAATAAAAGCAGTGTGTCTTCGATTTCCTTCCCATAGAATTGGTGAATCTCTGCAATAGAAAAATTCCAACATTTTAGATAACGGGAAATACCCGTCACTTAAATAGTCAAAATTTTAGGGTTCCGTACCTCAAAAGAAACACTGAACCATTATAGGATCACTTTATTGTCCGTTTGTCTGTCAAGACTATCTTGGAAACGCGTGAAGGTATCGAGTTGAAATTAAAACCATATAATTACTCAGTTCTACACTAACAAGTTCTATTCTAGTCCCTTGAAGATGTGAAAAAATCAAAGTTTATCAAAAAAAGGTAAGGCCGTTTATGTCGCCAAAAACGCATATTTCGACATTGTCACGGGCATCAAAATGTATAGGGTACTTTTCGTTGATATAGCTAGAACTATGAAATTTGTGAAGTTATATAGTCTTACACTACAAGTCAGGGAAAATCTTAAACTCCACATTTGTAATTAAATCATAAAAAAATTAGACTCTATTTAAAGTATAACCTACAATTTTATACGGGACCCTCGGTGGGCGAGTCCGACTCGCACTTCCCGCTTTTAGTCTCATGAACGGCCAGCCTGACCATACCAAAGAGACACAGCAGCTATTAGCTGGATAAGTTACATAAGAAAATCTACCCTTAATTATTTAGGTTATATTTCTCGTAATAAAGACATTTTAGTATTAAGGGATCTATTAAATACCATTAAATATAATTATCGACGTTGAAACTAGGTGAGTGATGAGCACGACATCACTGGGAGAAGAACTGACAAGCGAGAATTAGTGACGACCTACAAAATTTCGAAACATCTTGCATATACGTGTCTCTGTCTAACTTCTATTAGCAGCGCCTAATGTCAAAGTGAGTCAAATATATTAAGTTCAGTAGCTATTTTTGCTAGGTTTCTATGCTTTAGTTATTTTTCTGAGTTGATTTTGGCAAACAATACTCAATAAAAAAAAGTGAAAAGTCATTAGGATGTGTATTGTATTGACGTATCAAATTCACAATAACTGGTGATTTGTAAGCGATCGCAATAGATGTTGGCACACACAAAACAAACTCCAGGTTTTTAATTTAGAAGAACTTCAACTTCTTTATATATCTATTATAATAAGAAGTATATAAGTGAAAATATTATCAAGCGACCATAACAATGACTGATTGTGTCAATGTCAAACCTAGACGTCCATGACTAATCACGTTTCGTTTCACGAAGATTCGCATTCACCTACCATTCTTTATTTTATTTTTTTGCAAAATCTATTGAGTTTGAAAAGATTTTAGCCCTTGGGTCATTTTCAACGCATTATTATCTTTCATTTCATATAAATTGTACCTCGGTACATGATTTGGGCAAATATTGAAGACCTTCTTTGCGTCCAGTTCAGTCCGCCATTACAAAGCACCGTGTTTGTTGTTGTGCTGAAATATCAGTCAGTGAGCATTATTTCTGAGTGAATTTTACAGTTCTATGTTTTTTATTGATTTTTTTAATGAATTGTATAAAAAAAAACATAATAAGTGTGGAATCTTGGATGCGGCGTCCCAAGTATTTTCCGCCATCTTAGAGCACCAACACAAATTTTGGCACGCTTTTTTCGTAGGTATTTCATGTCTATTGGTATCTATAGTCTAAGGGTGAAACAACCGGCCCGTTCAAGACCTTAGAGTGTCGGCGCGAGTTACAACCGAACAACCATCGATTTTGATGGTTGTAAAACGCTCTGACGTTTATTACTGAAATACTCTTACGTGATTGGATGATATTGGCGGCCATATGTCATCTACTAGAAAGAGAGCGAAATAAAAAATCACGTGAAAGAGGGAGATAAAAGATTTGGTTGCTGCAATCCGTTCAACGCCTCTGAGCGAGTTAAAAAACAACCGGACAACTACACCCAGAGGCTCTGAACGCGCCTCTGCTGCTACCCAAGATTAAGAAAAAAACTACTTTTTGAGGTGACGGGCAATTCTAACATCAAGATGACTGGTTCCTATCCAGTGATGCTACGGCTCCACCTCATACGGGATAATGTTGACAGTACACAGATGTAGCCAACAGCGTAACGCTTTAAATTTTTGTGCTGTTTAATAGATTTTGTATCAAACTCCGCAGATGTGGCCACCGTGTTAAGCCGTTGTTTTTAACGCATTCAATAAGGCACATTACGAGGCAGGCGCTAACGTTAACTAACATTTACGCAGGACCAGGGGGATTATTGTCTAAGAAAAAATCTATCGCGAATTCGCGATCGCTTTCAATTTGACAGTCGCAGTCCATCGATTACTCCTTTTTATAAGGAAGTCGGCACAGAGTCTTATGTTCAAAGCGCAATTGCTGTCAAATTATAAGCGATCGTGATAGATTTTTTTTAGACAATAACCCACAAGAGAATGAGAGAGAATAAACCGCGCACATGAATCGAGTTTAATTTAAACTAGACTTGCTTTTAAGTTGCTACTAGACTGCTATATTCACAAAATAATATCGTTTTAGACCTCATGGCTGCTTAGGATAAAAACTTATTATCACATTACTATTTTGATGCCTAATCGCCTGTAAAATGAAATGAGCAAATTCGATATCTTATTATGAATTGAATTTCGAATTTGCTCATTTAATTCTACAGGCGTTTATATAGATTAATCAGATAAATTCATTTTATACTTAAATAATTAGCATTCAATTTCGACAAAACAACTGAAGGCCGAATTGCATCCTTACCGCTTTGTTTTTTTTTGTGGAAATCTACGACTGTTAGCCATGATTTTTTAATCATTGACAATGGTAAATATTTAGCTCAATTCTGTGTAATAATGCAGTAAAAAATGAAATGTTACAAAATTGTTGATAATATTTTTTCAGTAATATTCATTAAAAGTTCAAATATAGAATGTGTCTGTATAGAAAATTACGACATGGCTGAATTGATTTGTTAAAATAGAAAGTCTTTTTTAAATATTAGGTCCTTACATATGAAATTGGCGTTTTGCCGTACTGGGCACTTTGATCTCAAATATCTTCTCTATGGTTAGGAATTCCAAAATCAAAATACAGCTATTTACTCATGTATTTGTTTCGAAAATTATAATTCACTTGATTTTTCCTCAATTGTTTTGGACTTTTCAATCAATTGCTTTGTTTTCAACTTTTTTGGAGTAATTTTTCGCTTGGGCATGGTTTGGCTGCTTCGGCAGTAGGGCATGGATCCCGGAATTCCGAGATTTCGTAACTCCGGAATTTTGGATGATTTTTTACAATATTACAATACCGCAACTGAAGTAAATATTGCAATTCAATACTCATATAATTATTTGTAAGATAAGCTACCACAATAATAACATTTGCATATTTGTACTCTATTGCGAAATGTACCGTACCGCGCGCGAAGTTTGAATTCAAATCGCCGCCATCGACGCTTGCATTTCGTTCGTTCGCCATTTCGCCACCAACCAGTCAGCGGTTGTCAGTCAGTTTCTTGAGTAGTAAACTGGCAACTAACTTAAGAAACCGGTTCAAACAAAGACGTCTGCTGTTAGCTGGAGTTTTGCACGATTCAGACCATTTCTTCAAACAAATCGATGATGACACTTTTCGTAAACCAAATAGTGAGGAGATTGAAGAAACGATTATTACTTTGCTGCAACTATTGAAGTACAAAGATAATGCCGTTTCAAGTGAGATCAACGATGAAGGTGATGCCGAAGTCTGTGATATAGGTGTGGATGAAGCTGAAGTCAATGAATGAACACTGCAAGAACAGCTGGATAAGGAACTCAGTAAATGCAAAGAACCTCACACGAATCATTGCTGGATTCGTAAAAGTTGAGGAAGCCATGTACGATAATGGTGGAGAACGTGGTATTTATTTGACATAGGCATACAATTATATTTTAGGTGTTCTTCACACAAGTGTTGAGAGCGAAAGAGTATTTTCGTGTGCTGGGTACTTTTGTAACCGCCTACGAAGCTCGCTCTCAGACAAAATGTTAGATGCTCTGATACTCTTGAGAACACATTATCAAGAAGAGCAATTTTTTTTGAAGTGATTCTTGTCTTATTTACTTTATATTTCTTTTTAGTATAAGTTGATTTAAAGATCTCAATTGCCAAAAAATACGACAATGTAAGCTTAGAGTTTTTTAATTTAAGTTTAAGTTTTGTTCTTTAAACCTATTTTCATGATCTCAGAAGAGGAGAACTTGTTGATTTTGTGGTTTGCACTTCATTGTGAGTTGTTGAATCTTATATTCATCATAATTTTATTAGATAGTTATTTAATAACATTGCAATTGCAAATAGCTAGCACACGTTGATTTTGCTATAATGTATATTATTGAAATGTTATTTTTTTTAATATTGACTAAACCTAATAGAAGGCTGTTTATTTGATCTCAGTTAAGAGTTTTGTCGATTTATTTAGTTTTTATAATAAAGTTTTGATTTAACAAAACAATTTAATGCCTATTTATGTTTTTTTTTATTTCCTATACTTTTTCTAATTCCGGAACCGGTTCCGGAATTCCGGAATCGAACCAGTAGTATCGTAACTCAGTTCCGGAATCGAAAATCATCCGATATTACATGCCCTATTCGGCTGGGTTCAGCCATTAAGATGAGCGCTTCCGATTATCGTACAGGACCCCCTTTTCATCACAAGTAATGATTCGATTCAAAATCCCTTCATTATTGTGCCGGTTGAGTAATGCAACACAGCAGTCAACGCGCGTTTGTTGATTTGCTGACTTGCTTAGTTTTATCACAATTTTTTTGTTCTCCGACTACTACTGTATCTTATAAAGTAGCTACTAAAACTCTTGCTACAACCACAGCAGTCGGCGCACAGGCACGCCAAGTGATAAAACTCAGTCACACGTGTTCCTTGACGAGCGTCAAGAAATTTTTTCACGTCAGTCAAACTTAATACGCGCCACAGTGCTACTCTTTATGTCATAGAGATGATGTCACTGAAATTGTGAGATAATGCGTAACTCGAGTCCAGTCTTGGCATCGCGTGCTACGCCTGCTGCTGTGCATTGCCAGGTTACAAACTGTTCCGCATTGATCGCACTGGTTCTGGTGGAGGCGATGTAGGTATATATATCTTCGTGGCCATATTCCTGCTAAAATTATTAACTGTTCTCAAACGCAATATAGGAATTCACTTGAATATATATTTCTAATAATAATAGTACACCATCCAAAAATATTGTTAGCTACCTACCTTCCTTATACTTACAGCCCAAATTTAATGATCATGTTGTAATCATGGGTGATTTAAATACATGTTTATACTGAAAAACTATGCCGGGTCTGAAAAGCTGAAAAACGTGATTTTATTTTTTAACTGTAAAATATTGCAAACATCGTCTCCCACCGACTTTTTCCCTAACTGTAGACCATCTCTTCTAGACCTAATGATAGTGTCTGATTCATGTAAAGTTTTTTCCACGGGCAAATGACAGCCCCTTTCTCCAACCATGATATCTGACTTATAATGTCCGTACCCCTTAGTCCTCACGCAAAGTTTATCTTCAGCGCAATTTTCAACATATCAATCTCGACCGCTTGAGGTAAGATGTGAGAGGTATAGACTGGTCTGCTGTAACTGCTGCCGACAACATCAATACTAAAGTTGACATTTTTACATCCGCACTTATATAACTTTATATGACAAACATGCGCCAGTTCCACCTGTTATATAAGCACATACCAGCTCTCTGACTTTCGCCAGAAATCAAAAAGTAATGGTTCAGTGAGACAAGGCTAAAAATCAATACAAAAAGCTACAATCGGAGTCAAATTTACAAAAATATAAAAAGCTTCGTGGTTAACTTGTCTAATAAAATGTGTAGAAATGCCAAACGTAACTATATACATGCAAAAATCGAAAATGCGGGACCTAAGCAAGTTTGGTCCTTTTTACGGTCTTTAGGAGTGGGCAAGACAAGGGATAGCAACCATTGTGGCGTGGTTACCAATGGGTTGAATATGCATTTCTCTACTCCACCTATTATACTGGATCAACCTACAAGGACTGCATCCCTTGCATTTTTGCCTAGTCTTGCGTTACCAGAATGACCTGCATTTTCATTTTAGGAAGTGACCTAGGATGACATTAAGAAAAAGGTTTAAAGAATATTTCCACAAAAGCAAAAGGTAGTGATAACCTTAGCTTAAAGATGATGATTCCTGTAATGGATGACATTGTCTTAGTCATCACACACATAAATAACTATTCTTTGACTAGCAATGCGAGGTTTCAGTTTTGTGGAAGAAGGTATGCGCTATCCCTCTACCGAAAATTCCTAATCCCTTTCAGAATATCGTCCCTATCTTATCAAAGGTACTAGAATCAGTGGCACACAGACAATTATACAATTATCTAGAAAGTAATTTCCTCATTTGTCCTTATTAATCTGGTTTTCGCCCTCTCCATAGCACTGTTGAAACTTACTGAGGATGTGCGATGGGCTATGGATAACACCATGTTAACTGCACTTGTCTTATTGGACTTCAGCAGTGCATTCAATTCTGTCGACTTTGAACTACTTATTGCTACTCTTCGGTCACTTAACATTTCAACACCTACGCTTAAATGGTTTTCATCTTACCTTTTTGGTCGACAGCGACAGCAGTGTGTTAATGACACTTCCTCGAATTGGTAGGAATTGTCAGCTGGTGTAACGCAAGGTGGTATCCTTTCCCCACTTCTTTTCTCGGCTTTTATAAATCAGATCTCCAATGTTATTTCATCCTCTTTTCACCTTTAAGCTGATGACCTACAGGTCTTTAGACATTTTCAGCTCTCAGATGCTACAAATGCAATCCAACATCTTAATAATGATCTTGCGGTTATCAACAGTTGGACTGGTGCATTTG
Organism: Schoenobius gigantellus; assembly: GCA_963935595.1. NCBI lineage: Eukaryota > Metazoa > Arthropoda > Insecta > Lepidoptera > Crambidae > Schoenobius > Schoenobius gigantellus. Next base: position 1,771,854 of record OZ012555.1, on the reverse strand, counting down.
GTTTGGTTGTGAATCCTTCAAAATCACAGGCAATGATTGTTGGTAACAGTAGGTTAAAGAAAAATTTGAACTTGAACTCAATTCCCGAGATAATTTTCAACAATACACCTTTGAAGTACCTACTCTAAGACTGTGAAAACCCTAGGATTATTTATGGACAGTGTTTTGTCATGGACGGCTCAAATAGCCGAAGTGAGCAAAAAATGCATTTCTCAGTTCACAATATTTCCTTCCTTTCAGAACTAAAATCATGCTTGCTTGCCCAATCACTCTTACTTATACTGGATTACGCGGATACTTACCTGTTATTTAGATATTACCGAGGAACAGGTTAAAAAACTAGAAAGGCTTCAAAACCTTGCTAAACGATTTGTGTTTGGTTTGCGAAAATTTGACCATGTTTCTGAGTATAGGGCGCAGTTTATTGTAAATGGCGATTTAAAAGAGGAGATAAAAAATTTGACCTTTCGAGTTTCTTGCCTGTTCTTCTCGAGAAGGCTCTCCCAATTTCCGAACAGGTGTAGATTCAACTTTTTTTTTTTTTCATTACTACTTGTATTTGCAGACATCTTGAGTAGGTATATTCAGGATGTATGCACATACAAGGTTAAATTTATGTTTCCTTAAATTAGAATGTTTTGCTTTGTTTTGACGTCAATAAGTGCCTGTAAAGACCTAAGTTGAATAAAGATTTTTGAATTTGAATTGAATTTGAATATGAGTTGCATTGGCAACCAATTAAATATCGTCGTGAAATGCATAGCTTAACTGTCTTGTATAAAATCCTGCATAACAAAAATTTTCCTTCATAACTATCTAAAATCACGATTTCAGTTTTTGTTTTGGTCTCACCCTAAAAGATCTTGTGTCACTAACACGTTATAGTTACCGCGAGGTAATACACAATTTGCAGTTAAATCTTTCTCGTTTCGAGCTGCACAGCTATATGGAATAAACTTCCTAGCGAGGTACAAAGTAGCTTAACAATTGTCTCGTTTAAAAGAAACCTTGTCAAACACTTCAAAACTAAAGTATCATCATGACATTCTTTCATACTATGTTGTACTTACCTATTTTTGGTACGAGGTGCATTTGTCTGTCGTACTCAGAACGATTGTTCGGGCATACAGCGCGACAGCAATATATTTTTCATTACTCATACTCGGAAAGTAGGTCTGAAGTTGCCTGAGGAGCGGGTTAAAAGTAATACTTTTCAGCCCTAGGGAGAATTACTTTCAACTGACAGCTGCTGTCAAATTTTAAGAAAGAAACTCGTTCTTTTTTCACATTTTTATTGAACCATGTTCCGACTTTACAACCACTCAATTACAGCGCGGTGTAAAATTGAAATAACATAATGTTTAGTAAGTATTTAAAGAATATATTTTTTAAATGAATTTATTATAATTTATTTTCAACTATTTCTTTAAAATAACATAGATTTGGGCAAAATATTTACCATTTTTTAAATTATGAGAATGAAAAATAATGGCTAAATAGCTGGCCGGCCACAGAAAAAAAAACAAAATAAGCGGGAAAGCGGCGATGCGATCTTCATTTGTTTTTCCATTTGTAGAGTTTTGTTAATACTTCCGTATAGAAGAAATTTGTATTAACTGTCAATTATATTTGTATAACATTATGTTAATAATTAACACAATGAGATCATCTGATTCAGGTATGGAGTTAACGCTTGATTTTATAAGAGAACGCGGGCTAAAGCAGAAGTTGTTGATTTATGTAAAATAAAATTTACACGCTTTTTCTTTAGCTAATTTATTGTTTCATTTTTACTTTCCTTGTATTCGTAATGAAAAGCACAGTGTTTACCTCGGGTTAAAGACTTATTTAGTCCCTCGAACTATATTGGTGCCCTCGCTACGCTCGGGCGTCAAACGCCGTCTCGGGACTAAATAATAATAAATAATTACTTTCACCCCTAGGGTAACAATGTACTATTTCATTACTCATACTCGGAAAGTAGGTCTGAAGTTGCCTGAGGAGCGGGTTAAAAGAAATAATTTTCAGTCCTAGGGAGAATCGCTTTCAACTGACACCTGTCTATCTAATCTAATTATAAATAAAACTAGTCCTATTTTCACATTTCTGTTGAACCATGTTCCAACATTTTATATAGCCACTCAATTACAGCGCCATGGAAAATTGAAATAACATAAAGTTAAGTATTAATTAAAGAATTCCTTTTATTTAATGGCTTTATTATAATTTATTTTCAACTTTTTCTTTAAAATAGCATGGATAGGGGCAAAATATTTAACATCTTTTCAATGATGATAATGAAAAATAATGGCTGAATAGCTAGTCGGTTACAGAAAAAAGAAAATTAAATAAGCGGGAAAGCGGCAATCCGACCTTCATTTGTTTTTCGAGTTGTAGAGTTCTGTTTACACTTACTTCCGTATAGCAGAAATTTGTATTAACACAATGAGTTCGTCTGATTCAGATATAGATTTAACGCCTGATTTCAAAAGCAGAAATTGTTGATTTGTTAAAATAAATTTTACTCATTTTTTCTTAAGTTATTTCATGTTTTTATTTTTATTTTCCCTTGTATTTGCAATGAAAAGTACAATGTTTACCTCGGGTTAAAGACTTATTTAGTCCCGAGACGGGGTTTGGCGCCCGAGCGTAGCGAGGCGAGGGCGCCTATAATTAATACTACAGTAAAAGTTCCTTGCTACATATTTACAGTTTTCAATTTTTTTGTAACTTCGTATACCAGGAGACTCAAACTACGTACAAAAACTCGATGTTAATCAATAAAATAACTCATTCAATACATTGACACTCCGGACCTACTTAAATTGATAAAGGACATTGTTCTGCGTTCATACATTGTTCACCCCAATACCAACAGCAGTGAAAAAATGCTTTTCGTATAATTAGATATTAGTAAATACTGTACGTCCACATCAATTACTACGGACAAGCCTCGAAATCGAATTATTTTACAAAATGAATCAGATTTTGAGGTTAGGTGAAGTAACAATTTATTTCGTTAGAGAAAACCATCCATACCTATAGAATTATTAAAATAATTATTATTGCAATCAATCAAGGAACGTTATTACAGCTACGTAGTAAAGAACAAGAAATCTCGAAATTAAAAGAAAGTCAAAAACACAACAAACTAACAAGCGACAGCGCGTGAGTAGTCTATTGACGTGTGTTATTGTTGTAAATTGTAAAAGAAGTTATGAAAAACATAATTTACACAAATAAAAAAATGTCCATACCTATTTAAATAATAATAATAATATATTTTTTTATTCAAGTAACCAGGACTCGACAGGACTAGACAGGACTAAAATCGACTCAATTTCATTCAATCAAGCAAAAGTAACAATAATCATTCGTTTATTTTACTTCATTTGGGTTTTGTTACGGAAAGTACTTTTAAAATATTTTTGATTTGTCCGTCGAATACATATATTTGTAATGAGTGTTATTAAATATGCATATAATTATGACGTAAATCAAATCTTTGTTGGTCATGGGGCGATTTTCGACATTATCCTTTAACATTAAACGTAGAGTTCGCTCTCCAAACATCTTCATGCTTCAAGTTCAAAAATCAATACACCTTAATATAATCATGTAATCCGTACGTTTCGCTTGTAAAATGATCTTGATAAAGAGAATATAGATCTAGAAATTATTATACAAAAAATAGATCGATTTGTGAGATTCGTTGGTCAGTAAGTTGATAACGCTTAGTTCGTATGTCATTAAAAAATAGCAGTAATCATCAGGATACATGTGTTGGAAAGCAATCTAGCAAGAAAATGTATTTTTCATATTATTATATCGATAATTTTGATTGTTTTCTGTATTGCTGTATTTTTATTTTTTTTAAATAAACAAGTTTAAGATCTACACTCACGAAATGAACCGTGCTAAATTTTAAGACTTTCTAGGAGATCATCGCTTGGCACCGACTATAGAAATGTTATGTTATCTGTATTCTTATATATTTTTTTTGTATATTTACCAGCTCACCGAAGTAGTTTGAAAGAATACGATAAAGGGTCAACACCTGCCTATCGTATTATAAAAACCCCTAACTCTTTAAAGTTAAGGATCCTTCCAACATCAGCTCGATTCATGACTACCAGACGCAAATACCTGAATAGCTTCGAAAGAAATATGAAACACGTTGGACGTATCTATAAAATTTAAAAGGGTTCCCCTCGATGTTTTAGGATCCCATCATACTAACTTTCTAGATCCTAGATCCTAACTTTGATGACAATGGAATCACCACAGGAGTATATTTTATCGAATACAAAAATAATTTTGAAAATCGGTCCACAATTGGCGGAGTAATCGTGTAACATACTCACAAAAAAAATTCCTCCTATCGTTGAAGTCTGTTTAAAAAAGAATAGAGATATTGAACAAATTGCTTTAAAAGATATTGTTTCCATACAAAACATCCTTCAAAAAACTTTAAATGAGTACCTACATCCTATTTTATATTAAAAACAAAAACTGAACATATTAAATGACATTTATGCATCATTTATGAGGGTTATAAAAGTTGGTGAAAACAAAAGAGTTCGTAGCTCATTGCCAACTAACCCTTTGCCGTAGTCCAAACGTAGCGTTGTGTTATGTGGTACAAAATTGCGCCTAGGTGTATTTTGTCGCAATATTTATTGATTTCAATTACTCTATCCTAATTATGTTTAATTAATAAAGAGTATGCTTTCCTTAATTGTTGGTTTAAGAATACAGAGAAATAGAGGAAAATCCTTGAAAAATTATTCGGCTTTAAGATTTTTTTTATTGTCGTAGCTGCATAGAATTTGCTACGAAAAGCTACATGGCTGAACGTCTACGGTGAGAACTTTAGGAGAGTAGGAGTTCGTAAAAATACAGCGGCTTGTGAAAAATAACATCCAGGAATAATAAAAAAGAAATGTATTTCTTGCATATATTTTGTTTCTTTTATTTCATTTATTTATTTTTTACAAACATTGGAAAATAATAAGACAGCTGAGACAGATAGTTTTGATCTTTATTTATTTTATTTTATTTATTTAGCTTGCTTACATGTACGTACATTATAGATAGTAAAATATTTAAAGTGAATCAGTACATGCACCCTGCAAGGGCACTGCTTAGCAAAACTAACCTAAAATTCTTTGTAGTTTAAAAATTAAAATATTCCATTAACAATGCGTAGTCAAAATGTTCACCATATTTTAGAAGGGAGGATGGTAGTAGTTTCTGTCATGTTACTGAATTTGAATAATAAATTATATCAACATTATTAAGTGCTGTTTACATTAATAAAATAGAATTGTGATTCAATTTTTATTAATAAATGTCAATCAAGCCACGCATACAATTTATTTATTTAAGTATATATATTATAAATATCTTTTTTTCGCTTTTATTGATGATTGCCATTCTTTTTTAACTAAAAATATATATATTTATTTATTTGATATCAGTACATACAATTTAACTTAATTTTTGCAAATACTATTTGATTGTCAGAATAGTATTTTATTTACGTAATTATAAAGTGTTTTGTTAAATAAACAAGACTGAATTTAAGAAATAGCTAATCATAAACGAAAAATACCTATTTCATTATTCTAATAATGGAATAATCTATTCAGCAATATATTGAAATAAAACGCCTTAGTTGCTAAATAATATCTAAACATCTACAAGCTTGACTGCATATCTATTATTTCCAATCGTGATATTTTTCGAATGTAACATTAATAAAATAGGCATCAAAATATTGAATGTAAGGCATTATAAAATAGGTATCAAAATATTGAATCCAGCTAATTTTTGTGCGTATATTAGTATTATTTTATAGCGCTGCGTATTTGGTGCGGTATTGCCAGGGGCCTTAGACAAGTAGCAATCGTTTCCCAGCGAAACGATAACTAAATTCGTCATCGTCTCTGAGATAACGAAATGTACCTAATTCCTTAGCGATCGCTCTGAAGACTTGCGTTCTTTCTGTAAGAAAACAACATATTGGTTATCTAAGTACCTACTCAAAACTGAGAAATGGTACATAAATAATTGTAAAATAAATGCAATAAATTTTTTAATCGTCAGTTAACTTTTATCCGAGGAATAAATGCTACAGTTGACAATTTTTAACAGACTTCAAAAAGGGAGGAGGTTCCCAATTAGATGCGTATATTTTTGTTGTGGATGTTACGCGATTACACCGCCAATTTTATTGGGGACCGATATTCAAAATAATATTTTCATTCCTCATGCTCGGAAAGGAGCGTTTCCTTGATCTGAGTATTGGGAGGAAAACGCTAGTTCCCACCAGCGGGCGGGAAATTCTCATACTATTTACTTCCCTCCTTAGGGCGGAAAGTAAAATTTTAAAAATAGAACTGAATTAGGTTACGTACATACAATCTTTGGTACAATGATAATAAAAGTATTTGGCTGAATGGCCAGTAACAGGTAACGCGATGTGTTCCAAATTTAAAAATACCTGTGAAAAAGATAATTTTGGCGGGAGGGGAATCTGTTACGCTGTACCGAAATCTTGATTGTGTGATTTAGGTATTTAAGAAAAACAATGAATTCAAGCGATTCTGAAATTTCGGCTCCAGATTCAGTCACGAACGAAGCAAATACAATACTCGAAAATCTTTTGCCAAAAACAAAGGAAAGATAAATAAATAATTAATTTAAATACATATGAAGTGGCGAGATGCAAGGAATATAAAATCATTTTCTGAAAATGTATTTCTTATATACTTTAATGAACTATCTCATAAAGTGCAGGCGTCTACGCTATGGAGCAGATATTCAATGCTTAAAAGTACACTAAGTGTAAAACACGATGTCGATATGTCATGTTAGGAGTATTTTTATTAATAAATTTTATTAGAAAAGCTATTTTTTATTTTCCTTGCATTCGGAATGAAAAGTAGAGTGCTACACACGGGTAAAAAGAATCAAACCCTACTCGGACTATAGCCGTCTAACATATAGTCTAACAACCTCGTAGGGATTGATTCCTTTCCACCCTTATAAAGCAATCTACTATTTCATTACTCATACTCTGAAAGTTGGTCTGAAGTTGCCTGAGGAGCGGGTTGAAAGTAATACTTTTCAGCCCTAGGGAGAATCACTTTCAACTGACAGCTGCTGTCAAATTTTAAATAAGAAACTAGTTCTTCTTTCACATTTTTATTGAACCATGTTCCGACTTTCTATACACTTACAGAGCTGTGTAAAATTGAAATAACATAATGTTAAGTATTTAATGAATATATATTTTTAAATGACGTTATTATAATTTATTTTCAATTATTTCTTTAAAATAACGTAGATTTAGGCAAAATATTTACCGTATTTTAAATTATGAAAAAAAATGGCTGAATAGCTGGCCGGCCACAGAAAAAAAAAACAAAATAACCGGGAAAGCGGCAACGCGATCTTCATTTGTTTTTTCCATTTCTAGAGTTTTGTTAATCGGTCTGGGCGTATGTGCATGTGATATTCTATGTTTGTAACTGCACCCACGACACAGGAGAAAATCCTAGTGTGGGGCGACGTTTATTAAAAAAAAAACTTTCGTATAGCAGAAATTTGTATTAACTGTTAATTATATTTGTATAACATTGTGTAATAATTAACACAATGAGTTCATCTGATTCAGGTATGGAGTTAACGCCTGATTTTATAAGAGCGAGCTAAAGCAGAAGTTGTTGTATTATGTAAAAAAAAAATTACACGTTTTTTATTAGCTAATTCATTGTTTTATTTTTACTTTCCTTGTATTCGTAATGAAAAGCACAGTGTTTACCTCGGGTTAAAGACTTATTTAGTCCTTCGAACTATTGGTGCCCTCGCTACACTCGGGCGCCAAACACCGTCTCGGGACTAAATAAGTTACTTTCACCCCTGGGGTAACAATGTACTATTTTGTTTTCGATAAGTGGTGGTGGGTGGTCCGAAGCTCACCAAAGTCGGGATCTGATAATGGGATCCCATGAAAATTGAGAGAAACCGTTAAATTTTATAGGTACGACCAACGTATTTCATGTTTTTTCCGAAGCTATTCCCGTATTTGCGTCTAGTAGTCAAGACCCGAGCTGATGATGGAAGGATCCTTAACATTTGGACTTGAGCTAAGCCTGACCTGACCTTGAACTTGATCAAAAAGATTTCATTCACTAAAAAGATAAGAATAAAAAATATTATATTTATATTTTTACATAGAAAAACTGTCAAGCCACCATATTTAATTTTTACCCAATTAATATTTTCATTTCATTTTAATGAAAAGTGAGTTGTTATAAGTTTTTCGCTACTTCATCGATTCGTTGCTAATTAATTTGTCTACCAACTTACATACGTGTACATGGACCTACAAAAAATACGGACGTAGTGTTTTTCAGTTCCGTGCTTACATATCAATGACTTGGATCGAATCGTCAAGTTATTTATTGTTTTAGTATAAGTTTCTTGCATAAGAATTGTAAAATTCCTGTGAGCAATAAAGATTCTGTAACCTTATTTAGCGATTTCATATGTCAATTCCATACATTTTGTACTTATTATTGAACTTCGTTTTTGAATTGTCATATTGTCTAGGACCCCTGTAGGGTTACTCTTGAACCAAATCCAATCGATCGGCATTGAGATTGTGATTTTTGGTACGCTTATTTAGCAACACTAGCGAAAAAGTGGATCCGTATTTTGAGAAAATTAGATAGCACCGAGTTTAGTTCACTCAAAATCACCACAATACGGTTCCAATTTTGTGACAATGTGGAAAATCAAGCGTACAAAAAATCACAATCTCAATGCCGATCGGTTGGAAATGGTTCAAGAGTAGGCCTACTGTTCCAGCATAACTATTCTTTAAAATATTCTTCATATTTGCCTATTTTTGATGGCGCATTGAAATTATTAACAATCCGTTCAAGTGAGTTGGACTCGCGCACCGAAAGTTCTGTACAAACTTATCGAAGTTTATAAGTTTATAACGTCAATCATAAAAAATCACTGCAGAAAAAACCGGTTCTCTTCATAAATATTGAATAAAAAAATCTTTAAAAAAGATATGTTATTATTCAACGCATTCTTTAGAGGATGGTCTTTTTAATTTTTTGATAAATTAATTAAAACATGGTTAAAATGTGACCCAAACATGCCTCGATTTTAAAACTATAAACCTAATCGCTTCGTAAATATTAGGTTAAATCACATACTTTCGATTTCAATAAATAGAGTAAACAATATTCTAGGGGATGGTCTTTTTACATTTTTCTTATTCGCCTTTATTAATTTTTTATTGAAATAATTCATCTTACGCGTAAAGGTTTGCTTGAATATTCCCCTCACTCTCACTTACTCACTCCTATGTTATCAGTGCGGGACGATCGACGCAAGGTCATTGGGAGCACTATGCGCCTTAAGGCTTTCAGATTTTTCCTTAACATAATTATGTTGTAAGAAATTGCTTCCTGTCAAATTTTATGTTTGTTGTTACCGGAAAGTCCTTACCTTATGGGTTTTGACTTTCTTGTGGAATTGCAAAATACGTTAAAATATGTGACATAAACTAGAATATGAGTTTAATTTTTTCACAGCTGTAAAAGATACCGTAGCGTAGATCGATATCGATACCAATAGACCGATAATTGGATATAACTTTTCACAGCTGTAAGAAGTACCGTAGACCGATATCGATACCAATAGACCGATAATTTGGATAATTGGACAATTTCATTTTGATATCTCTACGTGTTTCTGAGAAAAAGGGGCAGACAGACAGATAAGATAAGATGATCCTATAGGATCACTGCATTTTTCCTTTAGAGGTACGGGACCTTAAAAATAAACAGGATAAAATATTTTTGCTTATCTATAATGTTCGTGATTTTGAGAATTCAGGTTGGCATCTTTGATTCGCTTAGAAATAATGGATTTGAGTTTTTTTTGCTTACATAAAAATAGATCACGGAGATTGGTGTTATTAAAGTTAGATCGGTGGGTATCTTAATAACCCTCAAAAGCTTTTGAAGTTTTCTGAAATAAAAGTTTTACATAAAAAAACTTTTAGTTTTAAGATAGTTGGAAACAAAGTTGTAGCCTGTACGTGACATAATCACAGCGTTCAGATTGCGGAGGCCAAACAAACAGTTTTGCACAAGGCTCGCTCGGCCCTCGGCGCGACGTAAAAGAAACAAAGCCTCCCCCAGAGCGTCTCTTCGTTATAAAAATCAATAGCATTAGTGAGTCCGTACAAACGAATTATACGAATGTCGCTGTGTGCGTCGGATGCCTTTCGATGTGCGGGAAACAAAAAAAAACCACCACCAGCGAAATTCTTGTAATAAAAATCAATCGCAGTGGAGAGAGAAGGCGCCGCGCGGGGGCCGGCCGGCCGGCGCCACCCCGCGCGTTGGGTGCTGTATCATTTATACTGCACCTACCCTCTCCAGCTTCAGAGTTCAACCTATTTAGTATGCCACTTAATTATATCAATACAAGCCGAATAGATCTCTCGATATGAACGCGCCATCGAGGACGATTCGCATTTGCATCCGGAAATTCGTCCGGGAAACGAGGCGGGAGGGAGCGGCCGGCGGGCGCCCGGCAAAAAGGCGTTTGTTTTTATTTCTTCGGCGCGAAAAAAAATCAGCACGCGCCGCCCTGCACCTCCTAAACATGCGCCACGCAGCGACGCAGGCTCGCGTCGATTCACTTTCGTTTGCGACATCGAAGGTCACGGCGTGGCGCGGGCGGCTGCGGCGGCCTCCGCTGACCGACTAGGTAAATCTTCGCCGATTGCGTTTCCCACGCGTTCATCGGCGTACGTTTCGCGCCGTCCTTCGCGAAGACGAAGTTGGCCCGCGTAGCCGCGGAAGGGTTAACACGTGACAGCGCGTTGAACTTTCGTCCAAGTTCCGCGAGCCGGGGGCTATTTGAAACGTTCGTTCGTTCGGAATTGTGTTCGTCGGATGTGACTTTCGTAATCGACTTTCTAGAGTCGTAACTCTATTTTTAAACATTTCGAATCGTGTCTCCATTTTTGTGAAAATAACATTGTTTTTTATTCACAGTGACAATGTTAAAATGTCGTTTAACAGCGTTAATGAACGGAAAATACTTCATGTAAAAATTCAAATTGTATGGTTCTTTTTTATCTAAGTTAAATTGTATTTCTCATGGCGAATTTTGGAACTCTAAATTTTAAATATTTAATGTTCATTTGCACGTTTCACGACGCTACCAACACCACGTGCTAGAAAGTTTCGAACTAGTTATCTACGCGGAGCTCCACGCAAAGTTGGCGAAGTTATCGTTACTCCGCGGGCCCCATCACGGACACGGTTCGTTTGGTTCTGTTGTGCGGCGGCGGGCACGAAACAAATTAAAATAAAAAACCTCGGGAGACGGCCGCCGCCAGAGCGAGAGGCCCAACTGTGCACTCCTCGCTTGTGCACCAATCGAGAAAAAATTCAATAAAGCTCGCTTCCTTTTGTCTAATTGCCTATGCACGTAGGGCGGGCAGTTCGATTCCGCGCGAGGAAATGGAGTACTTTGATCTTTGGCGCGCGGCGTGGTGTGGCGTTGTGACTGTGGCGAGGTTAACACGTTTTGGTTGATTGTTGACGTGACTGTGATGAGATGCTGGGCGTTCGTAGGATGCCGGGGCACGGCGCGACGGGCGTCAAGCGCGAGTCGCTGGCGGAAAGAAGTGACCCGAACGCACCCTTCACCAACGGATATCTTATGAATCAGGTGAGATAGAGGGTTAGTTGGATACTAGCATACTATGTCTGCTAGTATCGAACTAACTGCATGCTAGTATTGTAATTGTGAAATACGGTGTTATCTGTAGAGTCGACATTGTATTCCATAATCACATAGGACATATTGTGATATTTCAGTGTCGCCCTTCATTAAACTTTCTGAAAGCTTTCTGAAAAATAGTTTTGATGTGCAAATCTTTGGAGCTAAAAAAATCAACAGTTACATACTTAACTCTTATTTGTGTCCCACAGGGCAAAATATTTTATGTTTGAAGGCGGACTTAACTATCAAAGACTTTTTCAGTCAACCCTAGTCGATGTTGTAAACAAAGTTTAATGGTTTCATTACGCATTGAACCAAATGATGTTATTCATAGAACTATCAACATATTTCTTTAAAAAAGAAAGTTGGAAGATGGAATCTCGGTTCGTGCAAGTGACTTTTCAAAAATGTATAAAAAGCAGTTTAGCTTATTTTTGAAATAAAGTTAATTTTTTCTTGTACTATTTTGCTAGCATTTAGGAGTAGGGTGCGGTTCTCTTCAATCACTGCTGTGTTATTTATCGATCCTGTATAAATATTTAATACATAACTACTTATTTAGATTAAAAAGGTATTTTTTTTATGAAATCTATTTTTTTTTATGAACTACTGGCTGTTGCCCACGAATTTATTTGCGTGGAATAAAGTTATATCACGCGTTCCACAGGGAACTCATCAATATTCGGGATAAAAGTAGCCTACCTATGTCCTTCCTCAGGGCTTAAGCTCTACTACCAAATTTCATTGCGGTTAAGGCGTGGAAGTGTTACAGACAGACACAGTTACTTTCACGTTAACAATTTTAATTGGGGCTTAATTCTATAATAATAATAATAAATCGTTTATTTGCTGGTTCTATGCCCAGTTCCATGTAGCATACAAATTACGTAGCTGGTATAGTTATATTTTATTTTTATATGGGCTTGCTCTTGATCTCAAATGTCTTGAAGCAAGGATATTTCAGCATTCTAAATATTGCTGGTGGTTGTTAGTTGGTATTGGGCAAAAATAACACCTCATGAAGTTGGGCTTTTTTGTATTTAACTTCAGGCAGTATGATTGTTTGCCAACTAGGCAAACAATCATACTGCCTATCTGTACTGATAGTAAGTGGTAACAGCCACCTATAGAACATTGTGTTGACCTTGTAAATACTTAACAAGAAATTTTTATGCATTACTTTAGATTCACGGTTACAGTGGAACCCACATATTGAAACCATGGCTAACAAACTTTAGTTCGGCGGCGTACGCAGTAAAGAAAATCAGGCTATTAACTAATGTCGAAACGGCGAGATTAATTTATTTCAGTTATTTTCATAGTATTATGTCATATGGATTGTTGTTATGGGGCTCGGCGGCTCATATTGAAAGAATTTGTGTGTTACATACAGAACAGAGCAATTCGCGCCATTTATAATTTACGGGCAATAGGGACACACTTAGAGAATTGTCCAAAGAAATTAATATCTTAACTTTAGGCGGTCAGTATATTTATGATAATTTAGTTTATGTACACAAGCATTATGCTACATTCGATAAAAATAGCGATTTCCATAATATAAACACAAGAAATAAAAATAAGCTCGTTTCTAGGGACTTGTGTACCTTTTTATAATAAGCTTCCACAGTGTCACCGACTTACCAAATCATAAATTTAAAGTTCACGTTAAAAAGACTCTCATGAACAAATGTTATTACACAGTGAGTGATTATTTAAGTGACCACAGTCACGATAGAGAACTAGCTAGACTATGATATCAGATGTCATGTTTGGTAACAACATAATTTTTTGTATAACGCTTAGTGTTGTGTTATGAATATAATGTAAGCATACTTACTGATTGTATTCTATAACTTTAATGACTAGGTATGTAACAAAACCAAAATTGTGAATGGCGATTTAAAAGAGGAGATAAAAAATTTGACCTTCCGAGTTTCTTGCCTGTTCTTCTCGAGAACGCCTCCCAATTTTTCGAACGGTGTAGAGTCAACTTTTTTTTTCATTCCTACTTGTATTTGCAGACATCCTGATTATTGTATAGGATGTATGCACATACAAGGTTAATATGGTTTAAATTACAATGTTTTGTTTTATTTTGACGTCAATAAGTGCTTGTAAAGGCCTTTGTGGAATAACGATTTTTGAATTTGAATAAAAATGTCGACGCCAAGCGACAATTTACTGTAAATCCAAAAAAAGGTAAAGAAAAGTAGTTAGTTCAAAATAAAAATGTTGTGTGGATTCTTATATAATTTTTTGTAAAACTTTTTTATATCAGTTTTTAGTGAATTTAATACCAGCTCACCGAAGTAACTTACAAGAATACAATTAGAGGTTAATACGGGAACCTATTACCTACTTGTTGACCGAAAACGTTTGACCGACGTCATTTTTACACAGGTATGGTTTGCCGTATTTTTACACCATCAAAATATCATTTGACATAAAAATCGTTTTACCGAACTACGTTTCACCGATTTTCAAAATTTTTTTTTTACTATTGACCGAAGTCTCTTTTGAACTTTTTTCAATTGTCAGATGATTTATTTGACTTATTTTCGTTATTCGAGGTTAAAAGTAATCACACATCAAACTACATGTTTCTTGCATGCTTCCCCGCAAGGAGGAAAACTTATGGGATATCACTGTAGGTTAGGTGGTTAGCCTAGACATTGTGACCACACACGCTTCAAATTGCATGCTGCTTGCTTGCTTTGCTTGCATGCTTAAAATTGCTTAAAATAAGAGCATACATTATGGATCGGAATTCGGAAATACGGTGCTCAAAATTTTCGAGGCGTTATGAAACAGTGCTGTCATGAATGTTCGGAAACATAAAACTTCGTAATTTCGATAAAAATGTTTTCGACCAAATGAAACGTCGAAGTAACGATAAAATCGAATTGATAATAGGTCAACTGATACAGTGGCAAATATCATTTAGACGAAGTAATAAAATACGAAACGATAATTTTCTGTTGAATGAAATTCGGTCAAAAAATTTTCAATCTTATGATAGGTAACCGGTTAACACCTACGTGCCTATCTAATATATAAAATTTTCGTGTCACAGTGTTTGTTACCAAACTCCTCCGAAACGGCTTAACCGATCTTTATGAATTTTTTGTGTATGTTCGGTAGGTCTGAGGTCGTAAACTATTTTTACATCTCTCATGTTCGGTAAGTAGGTCCTTATTACCCCCAAATGGGGCTTGTAGGTGACCAATTCGAGCTCTAGGGTAATAATGTAGCTAGAAAAGCCCTAGGACTGTAAGTAATTTATTGCCAGTATAATGGTTAGATGTACGTGAACTTTTTGAAATAGTGAAGTGTTTTTTTAATTATTTTCATCCCATCTATTCGAAAAGGATGACTTGGTTCGCCTTTAAGTGCGCCCAAAGGTGGTGTTTTCTATAAGAAACTTTTAGCGGGCAGTAATGACTTTTTAATCCTCTTTATAGGTGCGCCGCAATTATCTTTGCCGCGCACTTTTTGAACTTGGAACATCTTAGTGTTCAGCGCCAAAGAAATCGAACGCAAATATTGTTTGAACAAACACTGGCTGGTACGACGGCCCATAGTCCCGCCGCCGGCTGAATAAAAAAAAAGAAATTAAATTAAAAACGCGCGAACTACAGCCCGCGTTTTCGTCAATTTTCACGGATTGTTAGAAATTCATGGTTTTGTTTTGAGAAATGATTTCTTCAAGTGACAGTGAATAAATTTTCATAATTACGAAAATGTCTCAAATGTAAATATAAGTTGTTTTATTATTAGATACTATTTAATTGTTACTCTATATTTTATTAAACAATAAATAAAATATGAGGCGCCTTTTATTTCTCATAGAGTGATGAAAAGTAGAGTGTATCACTCGGGCGCAAATATATTTTTGGCTCGGGCGACGTACTTTGAATCCCTCGCTACTTTCAGGATTCTACTAAAGAATCCCTCGCTACGCTCGCGATTCTACTCTAGAATCCCTCACTTCGCTCTGGATTCAAAAAAGCGCCCTCGCCGTAAACATATTATTTTGCTCCCTTATAATACAATCTACTATTACCGCCCTAGGGCTTTCCAAGCTACATTATTACCCTAGAGCGCTTATTAGTCACCTACAAGCCCTATTTGGGGATAATAAGGACCTACTTACCTCACAATCGAGATGTAAAGCAGAGTAGTTAGCTCGGGAGTAAGCACCAATTGCACCCTCGAAATATGTAATTATCTCGGGCTGCAATTGATGCCTTACAGCCCTTAGCTACTAATCTACTATTTATTATGGCGAAACGTAGTTCGCCGACACAGCAAGTTATAGTATATAAAAACTAACCTCTAACCCATAAAAGTCAAGGATCCTTCCATCATCAGTTTAACATTATGATATAATCCTTGAGAGGAGACTACCAGACCCAAATATCTGAATAGCTTCAGAAAAAACATGAAACACAATATGAAAATTAATCACATCGAGGGTTTTCCTCGATTTTCCTAGGATTCCATCACTAAACAGGGGGCTGTTGAACCGGGTGCTGGGAACTCTGTTCCCTAATCCTGGTCCGTTTCAGCCCCCCAGAATGGATCCCCCGGACACTCCTCCAGAGGAAGTCGCTGCCGCTATCCCTCCCGTGTCGAACGTGTAATTCGACACGGTGAGGGAACGGCTCCGGCGCAAGAAGAAGGCGCCGGGACCGGACGGTGTCCCATCCAGGGTTCTGGCCCTCGCCCTGAGACACCTTGAGGAGCGGTTCCGGGCGGTGCTGGATCTGAGCATCGCCTCGGGTCGCTTCCCCGGTCGGTGGAAGGCGGGTAGGCTCTGCCTGTTAAGGAAGGAGAGCCGCCCCGCCGATTCCCCAACTGGGTATCGGCCGGTGGTGCTGCTCGATGAGGCTGGGAAGTTCCTAGAGAAAATCCTGGCTTCTCGGATTATCGAGCACCTAGAGGACCGGGGGCCGGACTTGGCTGCCAACCAGTTCGGCTTCCGCACCGGCCGGTCCACGGTGGACGCGGTGGCCCTCCTCAAGAGGTGGACTGAGGAGGCCACGGCTCGTGGGGAGGCTGTAGTTGCGGTGTCGCTGGACATCCGCAACGCTTTTAACAGCCTGCCCCACGAGTGCATAAAGGAGGCACTCCGCTTCCACCGGGTGCCTCCGTACCTCCGCACCCTTGTGGAGGATTACCTGGACGGTAGGACAATCCTCTACGAGGGGCCGGATGGTCGCGTCCATTCGTGTGAAATGGCGGCGGGTGTACCCGAGGGTTCCGTACTAGGTCCTCTACTATGGAATCTGGGATACAACTGGATCCTGCGAGGCAACCTTCCACGAATGGAGGTTGTTTGCTTCGCCGACGACACACTTGTCGCGGCGAAAGCAAATACGGGGGAGGAGGCGGCCCACCTTACGTCGGTCGGCGCTTCACTCGTCGTCCGACGCATCCGCCTCCTGGGCCTGGACGTGGCTCTCGACAAAACGAGGGCCATGATGTTCCACGCCTCCCGTCGCAGGATGCCCACGCCACCGGGGCTCCGTGTCCGAGTGGAGGGGGTCCGCATACCGGTCGAGGCACACTAAGTACCTCGGCCTGGTTTTAGATCCCCGATGGAGCTTCGAGGAGCACTTCAAGCTCTTCACTCCACGGTTGTGTGCCGCCGCAGCTGCACTCGGACGGGTCCTCCCTAATGTGGGAGGGCCAGGATCGGCGTGCCGTCGACTGTATCATGGGGTGATACGGTCAATGGCACTCTACGGAGCCCCGGTATGGGCAGAGTGCCTCTCCCCCCGAACGGTGGCCCTCCTGCGACGTCCGCAGAGGGTCATAGCAGCCCGGGCCGTGCGAGCCGTGGGATGTCGATGCACGCGTCAAGTCGGAGGTGTATCGGCATCGGGTAGCCGTCCGACAATGGGGGGGACGATCTGCCCCACAGGAGCTGGAGGTAGTTCTTACCCAGGCGCAGAGGGAGGCTCTACGCCGGTGGAGTGAGGCACTCGCCTTCCCAGCTGCTGGCCACCGGACGATCGAGGCGATCCGTCCGGTATTGGAAGAGTGGGTTGGGCGCCGGCAGGGCAGCCTTTCCGCATGGTGCAGGTACTGACCGGACATGGTTGCTTCGGTCACTACCTGTACCGAGTTGCACGTCGGGAGGAAACGCCGCAGTGTCATCACTGCGACGCTCCCGACGACACGGCCGAGCACACCCTGTTGGTGTGCTCGGCTTGGCGACGCCAGCGCAGCGAACTTAACGCTGCGCTGGGAGGCGGAGACCTTTCGTTGCTGAGCATGGTCGTGGCCTTGCTCCGCGGCGAAGCGGAATGGGGGTCTGTCGCCTCCTTCTGTGAAGATGTCATCTCGCAGAAGGAGGCTGCGGAGAGGGAGCGGGAGGTAGATCCTCAGGCCGCTCCCCTCCGCCGCAGACGGATAGGCAGGAGAAGACGGGCATTCGCTCAAGCAATGCCTGTCTGATGACCCTGCCGTGAAGCCTGCGTGCACGGTTGGCTCCCGTGCACGCCGCCGTAAGGCTTCTCCGTCTGGGGATTGTCCAAATCGGTCTCTAATCATCGGTGCCTCATTGACAGAGTAATCATGTAATAAAACATAAGCAAATAAAAACGCAGTCGAATTATGAAACCTCTTTCTTTTGTAAAGACGGTTAAAAACTGGATTAGATTCAGTTAAAATAAGTCTTCGATTAATTGATTTCCTTTTTTTAAATGCATAATAATTTGAAAAACGAAATAATCCAATAAAAGAAACAATTCTCACATGGACAGGGTTCAATCCTGCGTTTAAGTGTGGGCTTAAGAAGAGATCAGCCTAACTGACCATTGGCCTAACAGTTGAACTTAACTACAGGTCAACACTTAACACAGCATTAGAAATACAATAGGGAATTAAAAAAAATCATGGTCATCTTTAGATAGCGAATTATTTCAATTAGGTAGACCTTTTGTATTTTAGTTTGATTATAAACCGACTGAAATACCGAGGAAATACCCTCTACTTAACTCTGCCGATATTCAATGGATTCATCTATGGATAAATAGCATTGTAGTGTTCTCACTATATAGAATTAAGTCGATACTAATATATCGATATATCCGTCTAGTACGCCGATATATTGATATTTTATCGACATTTCTCCTTTTTATTAAAATCCAATGTAATTTTATAGCCCCTCTACACGATGGGCAATGATGGTGACCATTCGCTGTACATTACTCTGGTTTACTATAGTTTTAGAGAGAAATTCGGAAATTTCCTTAGTGAAGTCAACATGATGGATGACCATTCGCAGTACACTGTTGACTCAACAGTGGATCTCTTTGACACATAACACACTCTACTCACCATAGATTACAGCAATAGATTTAGAGTCGAGAACAGAATAATTTTATGAACTTCAGTGCTCGTGGGTATTATAATTAGGATTTTCGATATTTCGACATAATATCGAGTTTTTTTTTGATACTGATATGTTTATATCGGAGTATCCTCGATATCGATAAATATAGATATAGTTAGGCGTCGATAAATCGATATTTATTGCTTTTCCAATATATCGTGGCATCTCTACTTGCATGAGTTTTGTTACATACTCGTTTTAATTAATCTTTTGTTCCAGCTTCCGTCGCTTGGTAACTGTCCGGTGAAAACAGAAAATGAGTGCATGCAAGACATCGACGACCGGTCCACCTTGCTGCTCGACCACCTCCAGGTGATGTTCGCTTGGAAAAATTCGCTTATTAACGACTTAAATCCGTTGCTGAGCAAGGTTAAATCCAAAAGAATAAATAAGGAAGCTCCCTGGCCACATGTTGACTGATGTCGCTAGGGCTTTATTGCAGCTTGATGGCCGGGAAATCTTTTTGAAGTGAAACTTTTTTAGGGAATAGGCATCCCTTATGATGTACGAGTAGGTAGGTGGTCGATAAGGCTGAAAATGGGGTTTTTATGCAGAATTAAACTTTTAATGACTTTGCTTTTTGGTACTTACCTAACTCTATGGGCTCTATCTCGTATCGGTGCCGGTGGCGCGACGAGTATTTTAAATTCGCGAGAAATGTAACAAATTAGAAAAATGGTATGTCCATTTATTATTATCTTCGTAAATAATCCGCGAGAATTTAATTTATTTATAATAATAAAAATAAATATGGACTTTATTGCACACAAAAATATACATACATAAACATTTTCAAAAATATAGCAGATGTACAACACAGGCGGCCTTATTGCTAATAAGCAATCTCATCCTGGCAACCTTGGACTAGGGAAATACTGAGAGGAAATTTAACGGGGGATTGGTGCAGTAGTAGTGAAGGACACAATGAGGGATTAGGTAAGGATTTAAGGATAGGAAGTGATTTAGGTCCTGATTCTTAAAAGACTCCAGCGTGCGAACATGATGCATGGGTACCTTCGTCTTACCTATTTCTGCCGCAAAGCAGCAGTGCTTGCATTGCTGTGTCCCGGTAAGATATGGCAGTGAAATTACTGGGTACCGTGACTTTACATCTGATCTGATGTCACCAGTAGGCAACGTACGTATACTGTGGTTTTTGTGGGGGTTGCAGCTAGTTTTCCTGCAAATCTCACAGGAGCCACATGTATTATATGTGATTGTTACCACTTATCATCAGGTGGCAGTTTACTTGTTTGCCAACTTAGTAGCAATAAAAAAAATGCATTTGAGGTTATATGCAGAAGGAAAACCAGTGCGGAAAAGAATAACTTTCCGCACGCAAATCACACATGGAAAAGTCTACTTTTGAGCAAATGTATTAAAAAGAATATTGTGGTAGGTGTAGCTTTAACCGTGCGTGATATTTGGTGGCGCAGAGCGGTCTGGAGGAGCTGGCGCTGCCGGCGCCGGCGGGCCCCGCGGCCACGCCGGTGTGCGTGAAGCAGGAGGCGCGCGCCTCGCCGCCGCCCGCCACGCTCGAGAGCCTGCAGCCGGCGCCGCACACCACCAACGTAAGCGACTGATCAACCTTTTTCATTTGTCATATTCGGAAAGTAGTGTTGTTTTGATTTGATTATTGGGTGGAAAATGCTGCTTGCCTCCATAGGGAGCGAAAAACTCATACAAATTACTTCCTACCTAAAAGCCGGAATGAAGTTTAAAAATAGAACTGCTGTCAGCTGTGAAGTGTTGTAAAACAAAAACTAATTAAAAAAAATTTTGCGGCCATGTGAGTTTCTAAACAGCCAGTGTGAACTTAGCGCAAACTTCTTTGAGCGGAATAATGGTCGTAGCACACATATCAACTCGTAAACGGAACGTAAGCGTATCAACTCTAGCAGTTCAGTATTCTTTATATGAAACTCCGTACTGCAACGCACACTAATGGGAATCGTAACGTAATCAACAAATATTTTCAACAAATGTATTGATGAAGGTATCTTTCCTGATCTAATGAAATACAGCAAGTTAATACCTTTATTTAAATCTGGAAATAAAAATGATCCTGCAAATGATAGACCAATTTCGATTCTACCAGCACTTAGCAAAATATTTGAAAAAATTATTTCTAATCAGCTGTCAGATTATTTCACAATCAATAAAATCCTACATATGAACCAATTTGGCTTTACTAAGGGTCGTTGCACTACAGAGGCTGGAGTTGCACTTCTCAAACACATTTTTGCCGCCTGGGAGTGTAAACAGGATGTGATCGGTATATTTTGTGACCTGTCAAAGGCTTTTGACTGCGTTGATCATCAGACTCTTCTAAATAAGCTCAAGCATTATGGTGTGTCTGAAGAGGCAATTAAACTTATTGAGTCTTATTTGTCCAATAGGGTCCAAAAAGTTGTAATTAACAGAACTGAGTCTTCTGGTGCACCTATCATTATGGGTGTGCCTCAAGGATCAATACTGGGACCTCTGCTCTTCTTAATTTATATTAATGACCTCCCACACTTCACCAATAATCTGTGCGATACAGTACTATTTGCAGATGACACTTCTTTAATATTTAAGATTGACAGAGGAAACGGAAATACTGACGTTGTAAATAGTACTCTTTCTAAAGTATTGCATTGGTTCACTGTGAATAATTTATCATTAAACTCGAGTAAAACTAAATGTATTAAGTTTTCATTGCCAAATGTTAGGAAAGTGGACAATATTGTGGAAATGAATAATCATACTGTTGAATTCGTCGATTTTACTAAATTTTTGGGTATAACACTAGATTCGACTTTGCAGTGGGATCCACATATTGCGTCTTTAGCAAACAGACTCAGTTCTGCGGCATATGCTGTAAAAAAAATGAGACAACTTACTGATGTTGAAACGGCAAGACTGATTTACTTTAGTTATTTTCACAGTGTCATGTCATATGGGCTATTACTGTGGGGATCAGCCGCTAGTATAGAAAGTATTTTTGTACTTCAAAAAAGAGCCGTGCGGGCTATTTATAATTTACGAACAAGGGATTCTCTACGTGATTTATTTGAAGAAATTAATATATTGACTTTAGCAGGACAGTATATTTATGAAAATTTGATTTATGTTTATAAAAATTATAACACATTCGATACCAATTTTAAATTTCATAACTTAAATACAAGAAATAAAAATAAACTTGCCGTTCCAACGTACAGGCTCCAAAAAACTAGAGGCTCATTTATGGGGAAATGTATATCTTTTTACAATAAAGTTCCACAGAGTGTTACTGACTTACCTTTTCATAAGTTTAAAGCGCATGTAAAAAAGACTCTAATGAGTAAAGGATATTATAAAGTCAATGATTATCTGAATGATGTCAATGCTTGGTCTTAATTGTAGACTTAATTTATAGATTTAAATGTATAATGTACACTGACACATCTAATCTTGTAATGGAAGTTGAACACAATCTTTACTTTTGAGTTCTGCTTCCAATTGACGACTCTGTAACAATACAGGGAGAAAAAAATAGCCCTTGCTGGTTTTCTTGCTGGTTCTTTCCAGTACAAGGTCTCCCGCCGTAGACTTGTGAACCAATGGCGTAGCTTCTTTGACGTTCAAAAGTGATTGTAAAATCCCAATTGAATAAAGGATATTGAATTTGAATTTGAATTTGAATCGCCTCGCCTCTGGACAAGCTCACGAATCTGGGTACGGTGCGTGGTCGACTTGCCGTTCCCGCGCTTACGTCTCACCGTACGCTATCTTACGACTCTCCGTACCCTAGCTTACGTTTCTTCGTCTACGCCCCGCGCCGCGGCCTGCGCTGCGTCGGCAAACGTGCTGTCATTCGGATACTGACCCGCGCGGCACCCCGCCATAGCCGTCCACCAGCGGCCGGCGAGCCGTAAGCGCGGCGTCGCCTAAACGTAGCCGAGTCGACTCGGAGCTGCTGATCGCTTGGTAGCGTACTTACGTTAGGTTGACGCCTGGTTGACTACGAGGCGATACGGTGACGATCCCTTTCCGAGTTGATATGTGTGCTATGACCTTAAGCCGCAACAATTACGCGGTGAGTTCCATATTTAGAATTTTAAAAGTCCACCTAAATTGGCGGAGTACTAATCTGTTATGTAATTGTGACGGAATTAAAAAAATAGGTACTAATCTTATACTAATCTTATGCTAAGATTTGAATACTTATTAAAAATGAGTTCAAGCGATTCTGAAATGTTGACACCAGATTCGATTAAAGACGAGGCAAATTGTGTTATCGAAAATCTTTTGCCAGAAATCTCAAAAGAAAGATATATTATATACTATCAATAAATAGTTTAGATAAACAACTAGTTTCATTTTCCTCATATTCGAAATGAAAAGTAGTGTTTAACACGGGCAAAAGAATCAATTCCTACTCGGACTATAACTCGTCTAAATACCTCGGGAATTGATTCTTTCGACCCTCGTTTAACAATCTACATGGGTGGCACCCGGGGCGGAAATTGTGGTGTCACCCCAAGATGGAAAACGGTTAAAATAATAAAAATTCGGTGTTGCAAAAAGTACGATTTATTAATTCGCCATATATTTTTTTCCCGTTTTGCAACATTTTTCATTGATGCTCAGCTCTTATTAGTCGTAGCGTGGTGTTATATAGCCTAAAGCCTTCCTCGATAAATGGACTATCCAATACAAAAATAATTTTTCAATTTGAATCAGTAGTTCCTGAGATTAGCGCGTTCAACCAAACAAACAAACAATCAGACAAACTCTTCAGCTTTATAATATTAGTAAGTAAGTATAGATATACAAACGTCTTACATAATTTATGCTCAAAATCTCTTCCTAGCTCCAACAGTTGCAAATTCGTTGATGATGTCTTCAAAATTTATAATGTCAAAAATTTCAACTATCGGGTGTCACCTCCAAACGGGTAATTCCCGGGGCTGACCGCCCCCATCCCCTAGCTACGCCACTGGCTCAGAGACTCTTAATACTAGAAAGCTGTGATTTGGCATGGGTATATACGTATTTGGTCCAACTTGTAAAATTAATTTTAAAGTCCCCCAAATAAATAGTTGGGTCCGTGAAAAAATGTTGTGGGAATTAGAAATTAGATTGAGAATTACGCCGAATTAGAGAACTAATTTTACTATTTGGAATTTTCTATGACGTCGTAACTTTTATATAACTACTATGTTAACATGGGTACGATTCGGTTTGACATATCCTATGTACCAAACATCTTGTATATTAATCACGCCGACAGTGTAGTACATTTTTTTGGGTAGATACCTTCCCTACCTACATGTAATGTGGGGATGATTTTTTTCTTGTCTATCCCAGGGTGTGGGGTTTTGCAAAAATATTGAGGGTGTATGAACATCATATTTGTATTCAGCGTTTCGTTTCAGAAATATTAAGTTAAATAAATTTTTAATTTTTTTAGTCAGTCAGGTAGGCAGTACAACAATCAGGCAGTTCAGCGGTCAGGTAGGCAGCACAGGTGCGCCCCAGCGACGCTCAGTAGGCTCAGTAGTGGAAAGTCAAACTTCAAGTCCCTGTTTAAATAAGATCGAATTATCGTTGACCCCCGTGTACATCTCACAGACCCCCATTGACCCCGTATGGTCGTCTGCGATCCCTGGGGGTTGATATACAGGGTGTAACTGAACACCCCAATAACATTTAAGGGTATGTATCCATCAGAAGTAGAGATTCTGTAGGAAAAATATTAGGGCTAACAAACCAACTTTTTTTCCCATACAAACTAAATAAATTATTTTTTGGTATTAAGTGCCGACAACCCTACGTAAGCCTACGAGGAATACTACGCTCACGTCATACAAACTAAATAAATTATTTTTTGGTATTAAGTGCCGACAGCCCCACGTAAGCGTAGGAGGAATACTACGCTCACGTCTGTCACGTGTCATTTTGTGTTTTAATTTCTTTTGTGTTAAGAGCTGATTATGGTTGTCACTTGAAAGTTTTTGCTTTCAGTTTAAAATCAAATAACTCTGAAAGTATTGGGGTTCCAGGTCTTAGACAAGCACCGAAGGTCCATTTAGTATTTAACTTATATGCCCCTTAAATGTTATTGGGGTGTTCAGTTACACCCGGTATAAATCACTCTGGGTAATAGTTGCTATTTTGATAAAAACAAGATATTGTTCTTAGCTATTTTAATAATTGAATTTTCATAAAAAAGTGTACAGAAAAAAGCTATTGTAACAAATAAATAAACACAATGTTTTTGTCGAAAAAGATGTTTCTAGTCGATAGACTGACTGAAGAAACCAAATCTGCTATTTTGGAGCTTCAAGCGTAAAGCAAACAATCAAAAGAAAAAAATACTTATAAAAAAGATAAAGAACAGAGAGATACTTGCGAGAGAAGAGAGAGATGCTTCTTCAAAACCATGTAGAAACTTTGTTGTTTCATATTAAGCTGCCATTAGACAGAATAATACCAATGATTTATCGTCTTCTAGGGGTCTACGCTGCTAGACCGACACTTCGCGATGCTGAGCGCGAACGAAGTGACAGATTCGTGTGACTTCATGCCGCTGCTGGCTGTGAAGGATGAGCCACTATCCGAAGGAGGTTGGTATTTCGTAAGCTATATCAATAATTGTTACTTTTAGATGAAGCTCTCTTTCCGGATTTAAATTGCGTATATTGGATCCAGAATAATTTAATTGTTAAGACCAACCAGCAATCTTTGTCACATGCTATGAACTTAATTAATAAAATAAAAAAATAGGTACAAATATGCGCGAGAAAAATCCGGAGAGTGTTATCATTTAAATGAGCATTATTTAGCCAGTGTTTTGGTTACATACATATACGTCAAAGGTTTGGCATCCAGATTAAATTTTGGGGGCCCATTCTGACAAGGTTTAAAAGCTTGGGTTAAAATCACACGAGGTAAAAAATAAAGTTTGCTAAAACACATTTTTTTTATTATTTATTTAAAATTTGCTTGAATTTTAACAAAATGAAGTTTATCACCCTTTGTGCCACTAAAAATAGAGTCGAAATTATGGAATTCCTGGTTCACTGGGGGAGGGGAAGGGGTCATGTCGTCCCATGCTCCCTGTATCCGCCAATGGACGTCTACAGATTTACTAGGTATTGTATTTGGTTCATAGTGTACTCGTATAAATTCTTGATATGCTTAACATTTTCTTCTGTGTTGCATTGATTTTGATGAATGATTTGATCGTCGGTGTGGGGACAGAGGCGCAGCAGACGAGCGGCGACGAGGCCAGCGAGGGCGGCGAGCGGCGCGGCAGTCCCAAGGGCTGGACGCCGCGCGACATGGAGCTCGCGCTCGACGCGCTGCGCACGCACAACATGAGCCTCACTAAGGTCACCAACGCCATGCCTACCCCCCCATTTGTTCATTTTACAAGCTTTTATTTAACTTGCTATGTATTGTATGTTCGGGTCAAATCTTGTGACTTACCCGATTGAGCTGAAGTTTGGTAAACATACACCTTTAGTTTTGACGACGATGCAGTTATGCATGATTAGTATCGTTGAAAATTCAAAATGGCCGCTGTAACAAAATGGTGGATAACATGTTTTTGTATGTACAACCCCCGCAATATGAGTGTCCAATGAAAGTCGTTGATTTGCAGAATACAGTATTTTATGAAAAAAAACAAATCTAAGATGACTGCTGCAACAAAATAACAAATTACATATTTTGGTACAGCCCCCCAATATGGGAATCAATTAAATTGCTTCACTTGTAGAATACAGTACACTACGAAAAGAAAATTAAATCCAAGATGGCGCTCTTATAGTGTCTGATTACATATTCTTCTATAATATGGGTAGGTATCAAATGAAAGATCTTGACTTGTAGAAACAAGACACATCAGAAATATTCCTGTTCATAAGGGCATTTGAACCTCGGACCTGCATAGGTCCTAACCGCGTGCGTAACACGCATAATAAGCCCTGTGTTATAACCTCGCAGGCATCGGCGACGTACGGCATCCCATCGACGACGCTTTGGCAGCGCGCGCACCGGCTGGGCATCGACACGCCGAAGAAGGAGGGCGCCGCCAAGTCGTGGAGCGAGGCCGACCTCAAGGGCGCGCTGCAAGCGCTGCGGGCCGGCGCCATATCGGCCAACAAGGCGAGCAAGGCTTACGGCAAGTGACTTCGCAGGTTTTTTTGTAAACACTTTTAGGATTCCCTGCCTCAAAAAGAGAAAAAAAAAATTACGGGTTGCACTCCGGGAGTGCCGGCAGAAGTGAAAACTTAAGTATTAACGTTGTGCGTTTTGGATATTTTGGAATGGTTATGGAATAATTTTGCACGAATTGCTTTAATTATCAGAATAAAAGTACTATGTTTTATGTGGTAGAATACAATATTTATTTATTGCGCTATCGTAGACAAACATGACAATTTATATTACATTAAAAAGTTTATCCCTCAGAAAAATCAACTTCCTGTTGTAACGTTGTGCGTACATAATTATAGTATAATTAGTAATAATGAATCAAAATATTTACAATTAAATTTAAAATATGATCAAAACAGACATTAATATACTACTTAAAAACGTAATTTTATAACAAATAAATAATATTTAATTTATACTAACTTACCTAATTAATATTTACAACAAAATCAAATAAAAGCAAAATTTAGATTTTTCCTAACAAAGTAAATAAATTGATTAAAACTGTCTCAAGTGACGTGTGACTTCCAGTACTTTTGCCATTGTTTTCGGCCGGCTTACGTGGACCCCTCACCGCACCTCGACAGTTCCTGCGGCCATTTCAATTTTAATTGGTCTTACGAATTTTCGATCAGGGTCACGTGTCCTGACGGTCACGTGTCCTGACGCGAGTTTAACATTTTTTTCAACACACTTCCTCATAAAGTGGCTCTAATCCCATGGCAATTAGGCACATAATGACACCTATAATCAAACTGTGACTTTTTCATTACTATTATTCACGAGTGAGTAATAGTTTTTTTTAATATTATTGGTTGAGTTACGCTTACACTTGCGCTAAAATGCTATCCGCGAAAAGCCCAAAAAAAAGAAACCTCATTTTTTAGTCTATGGCCGATGCGCGCGCAAAGGAAAACTGATTAATTTTTCCCGCCATTACGAAATTTATTAGTCTATGGCCGATGCGCGCGCATAGGAAAACTGATTAATTTTTCCCGCCATTACGAAACATTTTTAACAGCTCGTCTCGTTTTCTCTTTTGAAGGTTTTTAGTTAGTTATTAATTAAGATGTCTGCAAATACAATTTATGAAGAAAATGATTTATGTTGTACACCGCCCGATATAAGATGTGAAGCCCAGAACGTTATGGAAAGTTTACTACCAGAAAACTCAAAGGAAAAATATCTATTAGCGTACCAAAATTTCATACAATGGCAGAACAACAAGAATACGCAGTCTTTTTCAGAAAATGTGTTCATGGCGTACTTTAAAGAATTATGTTCTAAGTACAAACCTAGCTCTTTGTGGTGTATTTACTCAATGTTAAAAAGTACAGTCCGAACAAAGAATGGAGTGGACTTAAAAACATACTCGAATTTGTCAGCTTATCTAAAGAGACTATCTGATGGATTTAGAAGCAAAAAATCAAAGGTTTTATCATCTGATGATATTGAAAAATTTATTAAAGATGCTCCAGATAACCAATATTTGGCTACAAAGGTTAGTTAAATTAATTTTAATTAAATATTTAATAGCAGCTTGTGTTGTGTGTTGACCTTAATTATTGTTTCTTTTGTTTCAGGTTGCTTTAATATTTGGTGTAACTGGTGCCTGTAGGATACAAGAATTAACAAATATAACTGTAAAAGATATAGAGAACCATGGCCAGATGCTTTTAGTGAAGATACCTATCACGAAAAATAAAATACCTAGGTCATTCACCATACACGGTCCATTCTATGATATTGTTAAGAAGTATGAAAGTTTGCGTTCGCCAAAAACAAAAAATGACCGTTTCTTTCTAAATTACCAGAATGGTAAATGTACCTGTCAGCCTATAGGTGTAAACAAATTTGGTTCTATGCCTAAAGAAATCGCTAAGTTTTTGGGTTTAGTAGATGCTGAGAGCTACACTGGACATAGTTTCAGAAGAACTTCAGCTACATTTGCTGGCAAATTCAGGAGCTGATATAATGACTTTGAAGCGACATGGCGGGTGGCGATCTAGCAATGTAGCAGAATCATACGTAGAAGATTCCATACAAAACAAGAAGGAAATTTGTGCAAAAATCACAAAAAAAATTAAACTTGATTCTGAGACGCATCCTACTGGCGAAATACCAAGTACGTCCAATGATTGGATTTCACCTACCTACACGAATAATGAACCATCACAAATAACAATGGAACATGAAAGTATTTCAATAAATAATCTATCTGATGAGACCGCTATGTCATCAAAAATAGTTAATTATAATTTTACTAACTGCACATTTACTAATTGTTTCTCTAAGTAAACTTTTTATCTACTATGTAAAATGGTTTTTTATTTAAGTATTGTTTTATTCAGAAGTGTGTTGAAAAACGTTGTATGATACACGTGTGTATTGATGGTTACCGTCCTCGGCTTCTTAAGACCCTCGCCTGACGGCTCGGGCCTCAATGCGCCTCAGCGGTAATCACCAACATTACACACTTGTACCATAATGTACTATTACCCATTACAAAAAAAGTGTACAACGCCGCTAAAGAAGTTCTCACTTCAAAAACGGAGCCCTTCTAGGATTACCTCGTTCGTTTCCCTTTGTCTGTCCGTCCGTCTGACAAGATCCCTTTTCTCAGGTGCGTGTGGCGATGTCAAACTGAAATGTATACTGAATACTCGGGGTTACAGTCTCATTCAGCTGTAAACAAAACACATTTGTAAGTCAACGCGATTAAACGATTTCACCGTTTAGGTATGTCGTATATTTGCGCAAATTTTGCTCTTTCACAGGGGAGTTAAAATCTATAGTGTACTTCCCGCTGACCCAGAATTGGGATGATGACTGAATTCAAATTTTTACGTCTCGTGATTAAATATTAAAATACCGTGGAAAAATATGCAGTCCTGTGAAATTAGAATTAAAATCGGTTTAGAAATACATTAGATACAAGCATTTTTAGTTGTTAATTTGAAGGCGATTAGACAGAGAGATCCGACATCAACCGTGACGTTATTGTTGAGTGCGGCCATATAAACTCCTTGTAAATTGCCGTTTTGCTAGAAAGAGATGGAGAAAAATCTTTAATACCATATATCTTGGTTGTTTTTATAGTTATTCGAAAACCGATTTTTTCTTTCTGTTTATAATATGAATGAGCTTCTATTAAAGCAAAAAATTTTTTTTAGTCATCTAGCCAATTATGAAATTTCGTAATAAGCAAGGTCTTAATTAGCATGCACATACGTATAAAAAAACTGAAAGCACATTAAGGTATACAGTTGGCATTACAGTCTCAAGATCACTATGTAGGTTGGTCGTATATGTAGTTGTCCTCCTAACTAATATTCCGTCACGTCGGCCAATCTCAACAGAGACTAGCCATCTACGCAGGAGATATTATAGTGCATAAGTAGTACTATTATCTATACTGTGGCATAAGTGACTGCGCAAACGCAAGTAAGGGCAATCTTTATTCCTTTACTCGGACAGTCCGATGGGACGGTTAGCCGACACGACCGGGGCGAGATGAGATGAGAGAGATGAGAGAAGCACGGAGGAGTTTGATATGTTTCGTATTTTGGTCACTCATCATTGGATTGACTACTGTTTAGTTTAGTACCTTTTGGTATGTGAACGTATATACATGTATTTGTCATTGTTTTGTGGTCAATAAAAAAACCTAAGCGATAGTTCGCTGAGCGCACGCGTCAATGCGTTCACTTCTACATAAATGTCAGAGACATGGTTTCGTGTCGCAGGCATCCCGAGCAGCACGCTGTACAAGATCGCGCGGCGCGAGGGCATCCGGCTGGCGGCGCCGTTCAACGCCGCGCCCACCGCCTGGCGCCGCGCCGACCTCGCGCGGGCGCTCGCCGCCGTCCGCGCCGGCGCCAGCGTGCAGCTCGCCGCGCGGCACTACGGCATCCCCACCGGTGAGTGTGGCGCGGCACTACGGCTTCCCCACCGGTGAGTGTGGCGCGGCACTACGGCTTCCCCACCGGTGAGTGTGGCGCGATGCGACACTACGGCGTCCCAACCGGTGAGTGTGGCGCGGTGTGGCACTACGGCGTCCCCACCGGTGAGTGTGATGCGCCGCTACGGCGTCCCCATCGGAGAGTGAGTGCCTCGTGCAGCACGCCGCGGCCACTCATTTAAGCAACATAAAATTGTTTATCAAGCTACTTGGCCCTACCACACCACACATCTATTCTGTACGTGATGACATGATTTGTATGATGTAAAGAATCCTCACAAATGTGAACTAACAAATATTTTTCTTACACTACCATTATTATTTTCAGGTACTCTATACGGACGCTGCAAGCGCGAGGGCATTGAGTTGTCTCGGTCCAACCCTACGCCGTGGTCGGAGGACGCCATGGGAGAGGCCTTAGAAGCTGTTAGGTATGTAACCTGAACGAAAGTGTCTACACAGTTAAAACAGCACTCGCAACTGAGTTTTGCCATGCCTAATGCAAACCAAGGATAGGTACCCAAGGTTTTGTCCAGCCTGCGGGATATTTTGTGTTTATTGTAATTAATAAGATTTGCTATCTGCACTTTCGTTACATTCATTTTGTTAAAATATGTAGTTCAAACTTAAACTTAAAAATTCACACCAGCATAAACCTTTACTTATTTACACTTACACCACACCCCGGACACTCCATACAACTTTCGAAAATTAGTTACCTATTAAGCAAATGACGTTTGTATACGCAAATGTGTGCGTGGAATCTAGAATCAATTGTTAAAATCTTAGATACCTATTATGTTTGACCATGGATTTATAACTAACTGTCCAACATTAATCCTAATGTCTGTCCTGTAAAGTTTTGCAGGCTCTAATTGACGTCAAACAAACTTACAAAATTCCAGTTCATAAAAAAAATTCAGATTTTTACAATTGATTGTCATAGGTATGTGTGTTTTAAGTAATTGGCGTATCTAGGGTTTTTTTCTGGGGTGGGCCTGGCCCTTGATTTTTGTTTGAAGCTATCACTGTTTGGCGTCCATTATAGAATTTTGAAACGGTAACCGGCCTATGATTGGGTATCTCTTATATTTTCAGAATTGGCCAAATGTCGATAAACCAGGCTGCTATCCACTACAACCTGCCCTATTCGTCACTGTACGGCCGGTTCAAGAGGTGCAAATATCAGGTTCAGGTTTGTACACATTTTTTTATAGTGGGCCTAGCAAATGACTCCATTCCATCTAATGGTAAGTGGAAGTAGAGTCCAAATGCAAAGATGGCTAGTGAAAGTGAGAGAATACACGCCGCACTAGCGACCTCCACTTGCCAATCTGCAAGGTGCTTCTTCACGCCTCTTTCAAAAGACCCGGGATTGTAAGGAGGGAACAATTGTGCTGGAAAGGAGTAGTTCATGCAATGGATGCACTTCAAATGACAAAAAGATGCATTTATAGTTCTTACTTCATTTATATATCTGATAATCATTAGGATTGTATTTGTTTTGCATACTCAGTGATATAAATTTCGGTCCCTTACCTTTTGTTACCGCTCATAGCGGACCTTCAAAATTGTAGCTATTTTTTTAAAGAAAAAACATCGCCCCACACAAGAATTTTCTCCTGTGTCGTGGGTGCAGTTACAAACATAGAATATCAGATGCACATACGTCCAGACCGGAACAAATTTCTATAGGCCATACAAAACATTTGTCCCGTACGGGAATCGAACCCGCGACCCGTTGCGCAGTAGGTGATCACTCGACTTCTGCGCTAAACGTGTCGTCATTTATAATAAACTATTCAGACAAATCAAAGCAGTAAATATTAAACCGATTGCTGATATCATAATCATTCATCAAGATCAAACTATCAATCCATACTTATACGTCCCACTGAGCTGTTCCCGAGATAAAGAAGAATTGGCCTACTATAAAGACAGACGGGTAGGCATACGGTGGGGCAGACGGGTAAGGTTAGTGCTGGGCAGATAGGTAGGTGTAGGGTTGGACAGATGGGTAGCTTTCCATCTCTTCGCAGAGGTGTATCTACGACAAAGTCCCTAAGTCGGCTCTCAAGACATCCACGGGAGGAAAGGGAGCGGTGTTAAATATGTGTTCTAAATATCTCACTATACCACACAATCCGACATACATACTTATATTTTTTTCTTTTTAGAATATTAGACAAGACGCTATTGAGAAGTTTCTTATAAGTTGCAAATAGGTTTGCCAGATATTTTTTTTTTCACTCAGCCTCAAATTACCAAAACATTATATTAGCAATCTTTTCATAACTGATTTTAACACTGTTTTATAACGTCCTTTATTTCTATCTTTTGTCTTTTATTTTCTCCTAATAAATCTCTACAACACAAAATGGGAGCTGGTAGCCCTACGCAAATAAATTGTATAAATAATCAGCGTCTTTACAAAACGGCTAGCGGTCTTATAAAGCTACGCCGCTTTTTAGTGTGACTGATGATGTAATGTTGATGCTATTTTCACTGGGCCTCCAGGCGACGCAGCCAGATATGCAAAACAGCAGTCAGTTGGATCAGCCCATCGCATCAACGGTGGATGCTTGCTCAGCGCTGGACCCTCACCCACCTCTGGAGCCGACGTGCGCGGCGCCACAGTACTATGGCTGCGCAGGCGCTTGTTGCTGTTCAGTGCCCAGTTGAGGACGTCCACTGCATCTGCGTCCATTAACTATTAAGTAACATAATACTGTTTACGTAAAATGTATGAAAAAAATTATTATACTTTCATTCCAAGTTATTGTAATTTTCAAGCGAATCTCGTAGTAGTAGGTATATGCAATTTGCTTATACCTAACTATTATGTTGGCGGTTATTTTTCATTGTAAGTTTGAGACACTTTTGTATCATAATTAATATTAATCGAATATTAATATCCATCGATAAGAGTCGCCACCAGTAAGCGGAGAATTCAAACCGTCCATAGTAATTTAATTTTGTGAACGATGCTTCAGTGTTGTCCATTTTAATGGAAGAAGCTTATGTGTCACTGTAAAGTTACTGTAGAGTATTTATGTACGTGACACTGTTTATATGTGTGTTATTAAGTTACAGCGACGGTGTGAACCTTTTATTATGACAACGTAATTCTAGCTAATTTGAAAATGTCATATAGGCCTAGCTACATTGTTGGCCTACGTAAAATTTTATAGACTTCACCACATTTTTTGCCGACGATACATTTTACAGAGGCATTTACATTATATTGTTGCACATAGCGGCGCAACGCCGGCGCTGGCGTGGCGTGTTTTGTGCGACGACTTCCATATATTTTCATAGTACCTATCTCTTATGTTATCTTATATTGGACCCTTGCGGGTCCTGCACTTCGACCCTTCAAGATCTTTTGTGCTGCCCCTGTTCTTTTGTTTATGAGTTGCAATTTGCAATCACCATTTATATGGACCAACTGAGTTCACTCATAAGCTTCGCAATTGGTCCGAGTAGAAGAGCCTTGAAGTCCTCGGGTTTTAGATATCCATTCCCGAAGAGACTCATTCTCCTGTGAGCTAGGGAATCGCAGTGGCACAAAATCTGTTCCATGCTTTCCTCTTTCTCTTTGCAGGCCTTGCAGGTCTCTGTATTAATAATAATAATAATAAATCCGTTTAATTCCATATCCTATTTTGTACATAAGTATATGTTTTTAGTGGTCTTGGTTAGTTTATGGTTTAATCTATGTTAGTATTGTTACTACCCACCACAGTATGGCCTTGTGCCAACCCCAGGATGTTAGACTACCGTTTCAAAATTCTATGATGGACGCCAAACAGTGATAACTTCAAACAATAATCAATCGCCAGGCCCACCCCAGAAAAAACCAGCGTCCATTTTGGATCCGTCTGTGTACCAGATCATATTGCTTCTTTCAGAAGGCGCTAGGCCTTTGTTCCAGTCCTCCGTAGTTGGGATTTGTATACTGAGTGACCTCTTGAAGATGTTTTGGGTATTATCGCCGACCATTTCTAGTAGCCAATCCGTTTCTTCTTCGTATATTCTAAGTTGGCGTTAGCGTTGAGCCCAGTCACGCTCGCTGTTCGACAAAGCCTTAAACTTCGAAGGTGAAGTTGGTGTCAAGACAAGTTATTGGAAAATTTGATTTAACTGAACAGTGGAAACACCAGTTTACTTGGTACCGAGTACCGACCATCGTAATTAAGCGTTCGAAATGTAAATTACACTTTTTATTTTCAGGCAAACATAGGGATGAGTGTTTTCATGTGTCGCGTCGTATTTGACATGTACAAATGTGCAGTTAGTTGTCAAAAAAGTAAATAAGGATATATACATTGATATAGTAATAATTAATAAGATAAGATACAGAAGGCTTACTCCCGAGAACGAAATACGAACATTCCGAAACTCAATATCGATAAGTCAATGCTGCTGAGTTTCTAGTTAGCTTATTAGAAAACAACTTCGTTCCTGCTTCAGTACCTACTTCTTTCTGTATTTCCTAAACTATCATGGTTTGGTTAATAAAACTGTATTAAAAATCCGTAATAAGCTTTTGGTCTAAAGATAAGTTTATAAAACTTTTGTAATTTTTAAAGATTTGTTTTGTGTATAATTACATCATTTGTAGAGCCGAAATTAAGTTGTCGTTTTGTAGGAAGGATTCGAAGTTCACGTTTTGTTTTAGAGTCAATAAGTAATAAGTACATATAGATTTAAAACTAGACCTAAATAGGCAACATAAATAACAAGAAAGCTCTTATGAACTCACCTCACGTATAATTAAGATTTGTAATGTGATTTGTATGATTGTAATTAAGGTATTAACTAAGAAACTCATTTAAGAAAAGTAATAAGTTATAAAAAAATATGTTAAGTAAGGAATATAGTCTCATGATAAGATATGAACGCCAATACGTAAAATGATGCTCTTATATATTTATTTAAATAGTTAAAGCTTTGTGTTGTAATTTCTTGATGGATATATATTTATTTAATTTAGTATCAAAATATGTAACTGAGAGAGTATATACCTCTTTGTTACAAACATTGTAACAAAGAGGTATATACTCACTTTTTATTTTGACGGTGCAGATACTGACTTTAAAAACAGTTGTCTTTTAAATTATCATCATCATCACCTCAACCCACACATGTCCCACTGCTAGGCACGGGTCTCTCCACAGATAAGGAGGAATAGGCCCACTACACCACGCTGGCCAGATGGGTACAGAGTTCGGAAAAATGAGGGCGCTAAGTAGTGTAGTTCTGCCCAATAAACATTAAAATAAAGGTACAATTTCCCTAATTTGCCACTTTACATAATCGTCAGTTTCGATAGGTTGACATTTTTTCTAGTTTATCATTTTCCTGATTCGTCAGTTTCCTCATTCGCTAGTTTTTGTAGGCTGGCATTTTCGTAAAATCGCCAGTTTCTTTGTGTGCTAGTTTACTTATTCTTTAATTTGTGTAGGTTATCGCCTCATTACTAGTTTGTCGGTTTCCAAATTCGCCTGTTTGGGTTGTTTGGCTGGGATCTTAATGTTGACTAACAAGTACCTATATGCGGATAACGAAACTAACGTGTTCAAAACATGCCAAAATACCAAAATTGACAACCTAAAATAACTAACGAATAAGGCAACTTATGAATAAGGAAATTGACTTACTGAAGGAACAGACAACTTGGTACAACTGGCAAGTGAGGTAATTGGCGAATCAAGAACTTGTCATTGTCAAATAAGTAAACTGGCGAAATAGCGACACTGACAAATAAAAAAAATTACCAGTGATACGCTAACTCCTTTTTAGTTCCAGCCACGTTCCAGCTTTTAGCGTTCCAAACACTTTTTAGCCAAACTGTAGGTGTAGCGTTTTGTTTTGATTTTTCGATCCCTTTGCCGAGACGTAATTGAGGTTAACTTCCTTCGGGTCAGTGTTTCGAACGTTAGAAATAGCAAAGTTATTTTTTTATAACTTCAAATCGTGCAATCATCATATCAATTTAATTAGTATTTTTTTTTTGCTAATTAATTTTTCATATTTGTACTGTCGAATCACCCCACATTTTCTTAAGTCCATTTTATAAAAATATTATTGTATTTTACAGACTTGTGAAGTTAGGTATACTAATTGTGGATTTATACAATAACGGCCTTACAAATAAAAAACTTATTCCTAGGAATAACTTTGGAATAGTTATTCCGTGTTTTGTCTTATTTTGATATATTACATCTGACATGTGCTAAAACAAGACAAAACACAGAATAAATTATTCCGAGGATTATCCTCGGTATATGTTTTTATTTGTAAGTCCGTAAATGTAACGTAGTGTCGGTGAAATAGCGTTCTTAATTCTAGTCAAATTTTGCCTGTTGATATTTTTATAACGTGTTTTTCAAGTAATCTCCTGTACATGGACTGTGTTACGTGGGTTGTGTATAGGGCTAATTAATATTTATTCATTATTTACTATTGTGCAATACAAATATTGCATTAATAAGTTGGTTAACATGTATGTACCTATTTAAAGTTAATATATTATGATACGCTTCTTGAAGTTGTAATCATAATTTGCTAAGATAACTATGATTATCCTGTCTTCGCCTCCGAGATTTATTCCTTAACCATGTAGTAGCCCTGCTACGCGCTAACCCTATCGCACAAGTTTTAAAGTCAGAGAAAGAAAACCACTATATCTTCCTCTGGCTAATCACACCTGACAAGCCTCCGCAGTACCGACCTCATTCTTGTCCGTGCGCGCGCGGCGTTCGCACGAGTGTAACAGTAATATAATGAGTGTAGGTAATCTACGTAAAAAAAAAAAAAAAAGTTTAATTTTACGGTTATTTGCTTATTTGTTAAGTATGCCTAAACGAAAACACTGTGAATCCGAAGAAGATAAATGGCTAAGGAAGATGAAGAGATACGAAGAAAAACGTAGGGGCAAGCCGGAGGCACATTTTGTACTCAGATGATGGCGAAAATGATGTGCAACCAGAAGAATACTTTTTTACATTCCCGTTGCATTCATCGGGAATCATTTTTATGTCCGTTGTATTCTTCGGATAATATTTTATTATGTTCTCGTTGTATTGAACGAGGAATCATTTTAATGTCCGTTGTATTCTTCGGATAATATTTTATTATGTTCTCGTTGCATTCAACGAGTAATACTCGTAATATGTACTTAATGGAAAATATAGGGGCTGCCCTTTTTTTCCCCGCTGTTTTAAAAATTTCCGTTGCATTCATCGGAATTATTTAAAATATTTTTTGTGCTGCCTAAATTCTCATTAAATATTTATTAGTATCTTTCACATACAAACCAATATGGTGATAACTGATGACTTACAAACCGATGTAGGCGGCCAGGTTTCAAGTCCTATTGCAAAACGGTTTCCAAAAGTGACCAAAGACGAGCATTAAAAAAAAAAAAAAAACAATGTACTATAGTACCTATGGCGAAAGGCCGAACTCTAGTTCGGAAGTAAGTGCTATGTTGGTAGACAACAGAATCAACTCGGTAAAGCACTTTCAGCACTGGGAAGGGCACAATCGTGTCTTTTAAAGAAAAATCTTAATATTCCAGATGTAGTTACGTTGAACGATGCAGGTAAATTATAAGCTGTTTCTCATTATATAGAAACGGATACCCGTCGATCCGTGATTATTCCCCTGATAGATAAATCATTATCATATTATACTCTTTTATTATTAATTAAAAACAGAAGAATGGACTATTTGCTATTTAGAGTATCAAGAAGACCAGTAAATTATTACAGACACCAATTTCATCTAAGAGTCATTTAAACTTGAAAGGCTCATCGTCCCGAACGCGACAGCAAAGCAGCGGCCAATCCTACCCTCATCGAGCCGGTGGGCCGAGACAGTCAAAGACGTCATACTAACAAGCGAATCGACGGCGAGCAGCCGCGTTCGCACCGCTGCCGCTGCCAGCTTGTCACCAGCCAGTCCCGCCGACGCCGCCGCTGCCGCTGCTGGCACCGCTGAGGCACCAGCCAGTCGCGTCGCATCACAACGGTTATCGAACAATCGCGCTACCTGAACGCGCAGCCGCAAGTACATGCCAGCCGCTTAAAATATTAATTTAGTCAATGAGTGGTGAACTATCACTAGCGATAGGTTTATATTAGACAATGTGTCAAGGATTTCATTTATTGAGGAACCTTATCAAAATCCATACAGCCGTGCGCGGCGTTCTTTTTCAAAAAGTGAGTGAATAGCAATTTCTCTCGAATTAAATCATTTATTAGAAATAAAAGCTATTAGGAGATGTAACCCGACAGCAAAACAATTCGTTTATGATATCTTCGTTATTCCTAAAAGCGTGTGCTCTATATATATTAAATCTAAAAAGATGAATTCGAAGTCGAAGTAAGTATCTCATTTCAAAATGGAAGATATCAGAACGGCTACTAGATTTATGACCGAAGACGTGATTAATATTGATATTAAGGAAGCTTAATTTTTGCTGCCGATTCACAAATCAAAAAAAAAAAAAACATGTTTACGCTTTTATTTTCATGATATTTTGTACGAGTTTCTAGCACTCCCGTTTAGCCTATGTTTCGCGCGATATATTTCACAAAAATATTACAGCCAGCTCTTACTCATTTAAGATCTTATGGTCTGCTATCAGTGAGATATCTATGATATGTTGTGTTTAGCAAACTCTGCTGGAGAGTGCCTAGAGAACGCAAAAAGAACTATTTAATGTCTGACACGATTAGGGTTTGTTATTAATTTTAAAAAAACTAGTCTAATACCAGAAAAGCTTTGTAAATTTTTAGGTTTTATTTTAAACTCTAATAAAATAACATACAATTGCCAGATTCAAGCCACAAAAATTTATTATACACATAAAACATATATTTAAATCTAACAGAATTCGAATAAGGTTCTTTGAACGTTTTCTACGGCAGCATGTCGGTTGTAGTATATGGGTAGTATATACACACAAAATCACAAAAAAGTGCTCTTCTTAGAAATACTAACAATTACGACGTTTTTATTACAATTACAGATATTTTATAATAATATGATGATCTCCATTGGTGGCAGATCAATATTCCATTGGCAGTCAATTGAATAAAAAGTCATAGGTACAATTTCGGAATTTTTACGGACGCTTCGACAGCAGGCTAGGGTGCAGCTTGTGCCAACGAAAAGACTGGTGGTTTCTGGACCAACATCGAGCGAACCAATCATATAAACTGACTGGAACTACTCGCTGTATATTGTGGGCTAATTTCATTTGCTAAAAATGTCGCTAATTGTGGTAGTATTTTAAGTGTCGATAACACCACTGCCATATTCTATATAAATAGAATGGGGAGAGTGTAATACCAACACTTAAGTCAAGTTACTAAAATGATTTGGGACTGGTGTGAGAAAAGTAGGTATATTTATTTTCGCGTCTTATATTCGTTACTCGTTAAATATAGAAGCTGACAGTGAATCGAGAAAAATAAACTTCGACACAGAGTGGCAGTTGGGTATCCGACAACTTTTGAAAATTAAAAAATTTTTTTTGGTGAACCATCTATTGACTTATTTGCATCTCGTAGTAATGCAAAATGTCCCGCGTATATTTCATGGAAAAGGGATCCCTTTGCCTATGATATTGACGCGTTTAAACAGTAGATTAGTCGCAA
Organism: Schoenobius gigantellus; assembly: GCA_963935595.1. Classification (NCBI taxonomy): domain Eukaryota; kingdom Metazoa; phylum Arthropoda; class Insecta; order Lepidoptera; family Crambidae; genus Schoenobius; species Schoenobius gigantellus. Next base: position 1,730,792 of record OZ012555.1, on the reverse strand, counting down.
TTTTATTTTTACGCTTTAACACCGTTTGCACTAATTTTTAAAACGATAAACAAAATAGTTACTGATTAAGCCACCGGAATTATCGTTGTTCAACTATAGCCCTCTTAACCATGGTATCCCCTTTTCATATCCCTGGGTGTCACAGGGATTGTGATATTTCCTCCAAGAAAGATCTACTTACTTCCTTTCAGGATGGTACACCATCTGCGCCGTCACCTTTCCCTGCCAGCGTGTGTATTTTCCGGGAAAGCTTTCATGACGTGCCAGAAACAGCCTTAGATGTTGTTATCTTCGATATCACATAACACCGGGTCATAATATAATTCTAGTCTAAAGATATGGTGGGAATTTTGTAAAAAGAATACAACAGATTTTTTTAAATGTAAATACTACATTTTTGTTGGAATTTCTGTTAATGTGTTTTTAAATTTTGAAGTTTAGGTAGAACTATTGTTCTAATGTCACGATAGCAAGTGATCGTTATTAGTTAGGCAGTGGCCCACTGGTATTATAGTATTAGACTATTAAACGATTTGAGAATGATACAATTAATCTTGAAAAAATGAGTAAGAAGTTAGTCATGTTATTAGCTGGACCAAGGACGCATACAATTTCTCTAACAAAAATACGAAATATTAAAAAAGCATATGAAGATCGAGTAATTTTAACACTTACAAATTTAATTAAAACATAAGCAATTGGCAAAGCTCAACCGGTTTTAAACTTACTTTTTTTTTATCCCTTTAATATCCCGGTATTTGTCCAGCATCAGTGGTATTAAGATATATTGCTGTATCATCTTCAATTCGCTCAGATTCAGAACAAACCTGATCCTCACACATAAGAAACCACGTAGACCTGCTTCATCTCAACCCATTGGGCGCTGGATAAAGCAGATCATATGCGATAGTGGCATTGACATCTCAATATTCGGAGCGAGCGAGACACGCATCAACATCAAGCGGCGTCTCGTGCTGGCCTCAACGTCGATGTAATTAGAAAGACCGCAGGATGTTCGGAAAGATCAGCTGTATTTGCTGATTTTTATAACAGACCGGTATATTAGTTCTGAAACCAATTTTATTGAATCTTTGTCACAATCATAATTATTAAAATAATACTGTCGGTTGATTACTTTTTTGTTCACAATATTTTGTTGTTTTGAAATTTTTGCTAGTGGCGCAAAAAAAAAAAAATGGAAATACGTAATAATTATGTTTTGATGTTTTACTGTACTGTTGTTTATTTTTTATTGTCGCAACATTGATTTTATACTCTCTGAACATCTACATGGTTAAGGAATAAATCTCGGAGGCGAAGACAGGATAATTAAATGATCAAACGAACTTACCTGAAGTGAAGTTCGATCTTAATTATCCTGTCTTCGCCGAAGAGATTTAAGGTCCCTCCCTCCCTGAATCTTATCCCCCTATATATCAATGTTGCTCTATTTCTCTAAAAAGAATGAGGTCGGTACTGCGGAGGCTTGTCAGGTGTGATTAGCCAGAGGAAGATATAGTGGTTTTCTTTCTCTGACTTTAAAACTTGTGCGATAGGGTTAGCGCGTAGCAGGGCTACTACATGGTTAAGGAATAAATCTCTTCGGCGAAGACAGGATAATTAAGATCGAACTTCACTTCAGGTAAGTTCGTTTGATCATTTAAATATAAGTTATTAATTGCTTGCATTATAGAAAGGACAATTTGTGGGAATTGATAACATAGGTAATCAATAAGTACTTCAGAATTTTTCTTTGTTCTAATTTTATGTGTATAACAAGCCGCCTCAGCTGTGCTGATTTCTGCTATTATTTCCGAACCTACCGAATAATTATTTAGTAATTATTGTTATTACTTATTATATTCAATCAGTGATATTTACGTAAACATACTACGATTGATTTTAATACAAAATGATTATTGCCTAATATTAACAACAATAAAGGCAATTAGTCATTCGTCAAACATGGTTGTAGCAACAAAGTCTCGTTACTGTATTTCTGGGAGTAAGTAATATGAATACTGATTTACAAGGAGCATTTATCTAATTTTTTACTTTTCATACTGGAAATGGATAATGTTCAAACGAGCAATAAAAAGTTTTGTATCGAATAGCGCTTGTAGGTATTTCTGAAATAAAAGTGATAGACTGAGAATGCGTTTTAATTTTTGAACTTAACGAGTTTAATTTTACTCAGCCTCAAAGTTTTAGCAACAATACCTAACTTGAAAAATGAATAAAATCAAAAGAGAAAAAAAAAATCGTCTCGGGCGGGGTTTAAAACCGCGTCTCCAACATACCGTGTTGACGCCTAGACCTGTCGGCCGCCGAGCACTTGCTAGCCCCGATGAAATCTTCAACTTAGTGATCTCTTTTGAACTTTGTGAAGTCAAAGCATAGGCGTATATAGAGGGGGGGGGGGGCATGGTCTAGTGCCCACCCCAGCCCCGTAGCACGTCCACCAAAAAACGGTATGATAAAGCTATTTATCGCGGTGAACTGTCAAATTACGACGAAACCCTATTGTCTTTTGACAGTTCACCGCGATAAACTGCTTTATCATATCGTGTTTGTGTTTTGGTGGACGTGCTAGGGGGGCAGGATGTTAGGCTACCGATTCTAATATTCAATAATGGACGCCAAAATACTGATGACTTCCTACAAACTCATACGCTAGGCCCCCCCTGGAAAAAACTCTAGATACGCCAGTGAGTCGAAGTAGACCAAGTCTGTAGGACTAGCTCCCGATGGCCCTCCCGTGATGCTCGCGTCTGAAGATTATACCTACCCTAATAATGTGCCCGAACTATAGCTGACCGGGGAGAGTAATTGTCTATGAAATATCTATTACGATCACCTTTAATTCGACAGCCAATACGCCGGCAACACAAGACTCAGCGTCGAATTCCGCTTATAAAGCAGTTATGTCAAATAGTATGGGATCGCGATAGATTTTGAGATAGACAATCAAGGGGCGGGCTTGTCCCGGATTGGTTTGGATCTTAGAATATTCTATGGTTCGGATATTGGGCTTTCTCAATGCATGGAACACTTCGACTATGGATAAAGTGGACACCGAGGTTGGTGTATGGGTATCTAGTCAACGGTGGGTGTGCGGTCATGCATTCCCAAAAAATGTCCCATATACGCCTGTCACACAGTGTTCAAAAGCAAATCATAATAAAAGGGACTAACTCCCGAACGAAAGCACTGTTTAACCAGAAAAGAGACTCTGTACCAGAGTCGTTTACATGGGTAGGTACCTCTATCATATATCTTGTGCCGTTAAGCCACAGTGTTGGAATAGTATATTCTGCTGCATAGATTTAGAATCCTACCTATATGACCTATACTGGCGTGAAGATGTAGGTACTGACAGCTCATAAAGTTCGACCGACTTTGATTAGTCAATTCCACGATGTGGCTGAATTCCAATCTCAGAAGAACTAAAGTATTGTTCTGAGATTCCAATATCCAATGTGGCTGATCTGTCATTCAAAAGCAACAAAGTAGCTAAATGCATTCTCTTTTAAACTGTCTGCAACATTAGATCTATACATCAGTATATTCTGACTCTATGGTTAGCATCGTTGTTCCGGTTAGAAGGGTAAAGCCGTGTCTCCTGCTCATTTTTTGTATAGAAAAACATCGAAACATTACACAAAACCTTGGATAATTTTTGAATGGTTGTATGGAAATTTTCGAATATTATTATGAAGTTGTCGTGGATTTCGATGTTTTTCTATACAAAAAATGAGCAGGAGACCTACAAAACATGAGCAGGAGGCTTAAGACAGCCAGTGAAATTACTGTGACTTGATCTCTTAACATCGTATAGGAATCACATTTACTACTTCTAAGGAATTTTTGCAACCTACTTACTTTTAGGTGGGCGGCCTGCTTGCCAACTAGTTATGTAAGTTGTTTAAAAAAACTGTTCACTACCGATCTTACTACCATAGTTTCGCTTAAGAGGCCCTATTAGTTCTGCTAATATTGTACAGCCGAATCGAAACTAAATCGTTGCGTTCGACCAGTCTGAGTGCCTAAATTGCCATTCAACTGTTCGATGACGTGATAATGTGGCGTTCTGATTCGTCGAACGCAACGCTTCGTTTCAGCGGAGGCTTATTAGCAGAATTGGCCTGCTGTTGGCTGAGAGCATTTAGTTGGGATCTCCAGTTTTGGGGTTCGATTCTCAGTAGGATCAACTTTTTTAGCTCGGTTTTGTTGGAGGTAGAGTTTCAAGTTCGCTAGCTACTAACGTACCAACTGCTTTGCACAATATATTGCATTGCATAATGTTGATTGATGAGAGGGTAAAAGGGGAGAGTGTTAAGGCCACATTGACATATGCCGTAGAAGCTTACCATCAGAATGAAGGCCAAGACGCCGCATTTATCTTTATATTATACTAGCTTTCCGCTCGCGACTTCGTCCGCGTTATTTTTGTTTAACCGTGGGAATTTTATATTTTTCCGTAGGAAAATTACCCTACGTCCTTCCCCTGGTCTCGAACTATCCCTATACCAGCTTTCATCAAAATCGGTTCAGTAGTTTCGAAGCCTATTTAATACAAACAAACAAACAATCAAATCTTTCCTCTTTAGAATATTAGTATAGACAAGGTCCTGTTTGTAAATTAATGCTGTATAAAAATCCGCGTCACAATGCTTGTCTGGGACATTCTGGGATAAACTCTGAAACTACTAAACCGAAACTTAGCTTACTGTATGAAACTGATTATTGACCTCATAATATTGCGGTTTGTAATTATTTGCAAGTTCCACGAGTTTATAACAGATGGCGGTGCAAGTTAATTTGTTGACACTACACCTCGCTATATAAGTTGGGTAACCTTCCTGTAGATGGCGTTGTTTCGTTTTATACAGCACAGAAGATACATACCTAGTACTCCGTCCGTAGCTATAGCTACAGTCTATTCTGTCTATTCCACGTTACATATTCCCGGTTTTCCATATTTTTTCATGCTTACATGTTTGTTTTGCGTTTCTTCTATGAAATGTTAACATTTTTAACCGCGCTATTTTTCACATATGGAACCTAACATAAAAAAGTAAGTTACTTGTTTAAATGGAACGCATTACGTTAAATACGATACGATGCCAGCCTCAGAAGAATGATAGGATTAAACGAACTTACCTAAAGTGAAGTTCAATCCATATTATATGAAGTAATTAGTCCAAGGTATAACTATTGTAGTAACGCCTCCTCCCGCTACTAAATACGCGAATTTTAAAGACACCATTAAAAATATAAAAGAAAAATACACCTGGCAACTCCACCGTCACTATAGCTCATTAGTTTAGAGTATTATAATTGGGTATAGGTATATATAATTGGGTTAGTAATTTATTACTTCAAAAGGGAAGGGTGGGATGCTCCATACCTTGGACTAATTACTTCATATAATATGGATTGAACTTCACTTTAGGTAAGTTCGTTTAATCCTATCATTATATTCGTAATTAGTCCAAGGTATAACTATTGTAGATGTTTAGAGTTTTTGATAAATAGGTAAACATTAGTACCTATTTACAACTATCAATAGGTATTCAATAACATTAAATATTTATTTCATAATGTAGATAACGTTTACTAGTGTGAACAGTTTCATGTTAACCATATAATAACTACAAAATTTCAAGAACTACCAGCCGTGGCAAAAAGGTTTGCCAATCTAACTAGCGTGGTATATTATAATATTTAGCAAATATCGATAATTTATTAGATCATCCAATAGTAGGGATATGTCACCCAATGTGTTATCTAACTCTTTGTAAGTTTCGGTTCCCTTTCCACATTGAAACCTAATGGGATTTCAATGTACAGTACAGAGACTCAATTAATTTTGCCTCAGTGAAATATTTGTAAGTACAGAAGTTAATAATGAATATCAAACACATTAAAAATAATTTAGCCTTAGTCTGTTTCACAAACAAACTACATAATCACCACGCGAAAATGTAATAGTAATAAAATCCTGAAATCAATCATTTACCTTTATAGGTACCTATTTGTACTTTGGAATGTCCCACGGACAGAGTACATAATCGCCACGCGATAATGTAGAATTAACAATTCCTTAAAATCATTCATATGCCTGGACATATATTTGTCCTTTAACTTGTCCCACAGACAGAGTACCTACATCCTCGCCACGCGAAAATGTAGAATTAACGATTCCCTAAAAAACATTAATGTGCTTTGAAAGATATATGTCCTTCAGCCTGTCCCACGGACAGAGTACATAATCGCCACGCGAAAATGTAAAATAGTGATTTACTGAAAATGTTTATTCGCCTTTAGAATATTATAAACAGTTAATCCTGCCCTATATGCATGATAATTTGAAGCATATTGTTTGGAGGGCGATGAATACATAGAATATTAATATGAAAGATGAACAATTAGATTAACTTTCCTCCATTGTTTGCTTTAGTCATCTACTAATGGATTGAGTAGTAGTATTTTAAAAGTCTAAAATAAATTTACCAAATGTTTATTTCAATGGTCCTTTATTATTTGTTACTTCTAAAGCAATAACAAAGTTCTCACAAGTAAAATATCTGGAATAATCTTTAAATAGAGAAAGAAGAGACAACTTGCTTAAGTGTCGCTGTCATAGAACTTTTAATATCTCTTAAAATAGCCATCTTAATTTGAGAAAACTATAATTAATACATAACTAATCATGTATAGGATTTGTGACTTTTTGGGCAGTGGTTTTGCTAATAATAGCAGTTTTTTAATGTCAGTTTTCTTGAGTCTAGGTTATTTCAATGTCAGGTTTCTAGATGACCCATGCTTAAGGTAATATAAAACTATGGCAGGATTGCATATGCCATATTTCATTATGCTAACATACATTTGCTTTGCCAGACATAGTCTTTAACTTGTTTTATCCATTTTTTAATTTTATCTTCTGACCTTATTCTATTGCCTATAGTTAGATAATTGGTGTAAAAGCTGAACAGTGAAAATGCAATGATTGATGCGATGCTTCTGCTTTAAAAAGAAACATAAGATTTGAAAAAAGAAACTTTGGTATTAAAACATTGGATAGATCTGAATGAAACATTATTTCTTTGTAGTAAGCCTGAGTGGTAATGGTCTAAAAGGAAATACTTAGATTCCTTAAGCTCTGTCAGTTATAACTCTGCAAAAATTTCAAAATCAAAGAAAAGGAGTTTCTTCTTCTTTTATAAAAATATTAATCCTATGGTAAAAGTATCAACATTTGAAACATAAGATGCCATGATGCCATGATTACATGTATATTATAAAATATAATTTATTTATCATATAATCATATATATATTATTATTATTTTTTATTGATATGTGTTACAAATGAATCAATGCATCACAAATCTTAGAAGTACATTATGTCCTGCGACAGTTTCCAACTTACATCTGCATTGAGACTACAAGATTTAAAATCAGCTTTAATATTTTGAAATTTTATATATTAAGCAAAAAATCAGATGCTGCTAGTTTCACACCACCGCCAAATGTTTAGCAAGATCAATTTGATTGATATCAAACTGAGCTTTTTCTGTTATTATATGTATTAAAAGTGTGGTGTTATCTATTTCTAATAAAATATCACATCTACTTGAGAGGTCAGCAAAACATCTTAATGCATATTTATGTATCTAACAGTTCTAAGAAATTGATACTGTCTTGCTTTTACCATTTAATTACTGTCAGTTGATAATACACCTGAGAAAATTTCTAAAGAAAATGTTTAGGAAGTACCCCATATCGCAGAATCATTTTACAATATTTTTCATATAAGTACATAAGCATGTTGTAATTGCCCCCCAAATGTTCAAAGTCATAAACTTATATCTATCTGAGCTCTTAGTGTAAACAATTAAACTGCCATTCCTAATGAAATATTGAGCAAAATTACAAACCAAATTTATTTATAAGTGATGATGACTAATAGTGTGATACATTTCCTTTCTATTGCACTTAATCTTTAAGGTCACATCGAAGGAATATATTTTAAAACCTAAAAATTATTTTACATTGAATAAAATAAGTAAAATCTTATTTAAAAAAAAATAAAGCCTAGCTATTGTAAACCGTTATAAGTTATAGTTTAAAATTATAATAAGTAACATTTCTTATTGATTTATCAATATTTTAATCAAGTCGTCAAACATTTATTAATTTTAATTATTATTATGTTCTTTATTCAGCTTTTTTCTTAAATATATATATATTACAATATAAAAATACACCCCTTTTTTTTAATAAAAATACCTGAAATTGACTTGAGACAAATGGTTAAGGTATGTATGTACTGTATTTAACCCGCATGGTAAAAGCAATTGTATTCATACAATTATTCAAACATAAAAACTAACAATTTTCTTTGTTATGAATAATATGGATGTAAATACTTAGTGCATGCATTAATTTAATCAAATCTATAACATGAAACCTTCATTTGAAAGTGTAGATTTTCAATAAACTTATTATCAACTTATTTTAAGGAATCATTATTTTATTTTAAAATAAATCTATGGAACCATCCTTTTAGGAATAGTAAAACTCTAGAAATCTTTGCATGGGGCCAAGCATTTCTGCTACCTATGCAGTTGTTAATTTGTTTGTATAATTATCCATTTCACAATATTTATTATTGTCTAGTGGATAATAAAGTTGATTCAAAATAGTAACAAAATGTATTACATAGTCTCTTATCCACTTTTAAAATTAATTGACCTCGGTTATTTATTCCCACGATGGGTAAAAATATGGGGTCTATGGATAATTGGTTCGAGACTGGCTGCTGAAAACAGAGCATGTTCATTCGTGACCTGAATGATAGTTGAGGTTGGCCCTCTCTCTATGAGCCTCTCCGAGGAGGATATTGTTAGAAATTATTGCAGCACACAGGCTGCTTATTGCAGCACACAGGCTGCTGGTAGGTTTTCAAACTAGAAGCAAATTTTGGAGGTTTTTATACATGGCTTATATTTTAGAATGTTTATCATTCTTTTTATGACTGTAAATAATTTTACACTTTTATTGGAGTACAAATATTCATCCCTCTTATTGCTTTTAACCCATTCAATGCGGCGACCGAAATTGCTCGTACTAGTCAGATGCGGGGCGTTTTAAGCGATGACGCCGATCGGCGTCCGCCGCACCCCGTAAGAGTAAAAAAAGACGCACATCGGCGTTTTCAGCACTGAGTAAGGAATTTGTACATATTATCGCATAATTTATTACAAAACACACAAAAACTGCCATTTGTGTTACACTAGCATACCTCTGTAATATTTAAAAAGTATTGTAGTAAATTGTTTTAAAGTTTTGTGACCTTTTTGGTGTTAAATAATAATTTACGTAATAAGTGAAGTTTTTAAACAATTATGGCCAAAAACAGTAAATTAATTTGCTTTCTATATAAATAATTGCATTATTATCTTCTAATTACTATTGAAAGTACTCAAAAAATTAAAAAATAAAGAATTTCATAATTTTCCAGGGGTTGTTAACATTTTAGATGTTTTTAGAAATGTATTCCTTAAATTATAGCATTTTAACATAATTATTTAAAGCATTTTAACGCTTAATTTTTGCTTTAAATTCCCTAAATAATGGACTTTTATCAATAATTACTATTTTTAACCGACTTCAAAAAAGGAGGAGGTTATCAATTCGGTTGTATTTATTTATGTTTGTTACCTCATAACTCCGTTATTTTTAAACCGATTTCCAAAATTCTTTTTTTATTTGAAAGAGTATACTCCCGAGGTGGTTCCATTGTTACCATGTCATGATCTGATGATGGGATCCCATGAAAATCGAGGAAAACCCTTGAATTTTATAGGCGCGTCCAACTTGTTTCATGTTTTTGTTGAAGATGTTCAGGTATTTGCATTTGGTAGTCATCAATCATGTTATTGAGCTGATGATGGAAGGTTTCTGGTAGGTTAGGAGTTCGGGAATAATTTTTTCAGTACTGTATAGAGCGAAAGACGTTTTATTTTAAGTTGTTCTGGTGTTTGCCATGGCTCAAATCCTAAAACGCATGTATTATAAACTAAAAAGATTTAAAAAAAACCGGTGAGATTGAAAAGTCGGTGCCAAGCAATGATCACCTGGAAAGTCTTAAAAAATGAAAAGATCAATTAATATAGGTACTTACTTAGTTACTTTGGCATCAAATTCAATATAAAACTGTGATGTTGTGTTTTAAAATTATTTATGACTTTTTGGTGTTTTTGAAGTCGGTTTTATTTTTTTGTAAAAATTTTTTTAGTTAGGACCATTGACGTATATAACTAGACAAGCTGTTGCGAACAAAAATTATGTCTCGACGCGGGGCAGCGCTGGGTGAGGCGTGCACAGTAGCGTACTCGCTCGCTCGTATGAAAGTAAAAGAGACAGCATAACTAAGGTCAAGCGTTCAAAGTCAAGGCGGTCGAGCGTAGATCGCAGTTCAGAAATTATTTTCATTTGTTTTAATCAAAATAATATATAATTACTCAGAAATACAAATCTGAAATACAAAACCAATATTCATACGTACTAACAGTGTTTTCAATTGTCACACTAAAGTTTTAAGGCATATTTTACGCAAAATTTACGACACAATCTTCACGGCAATTCGGCTACCTATCACGATCGCCTGCGATCGACTAGCTCAACTGGTGCCGATTGGCTCCAGTTGAGTGGTGAATTTCTCTGTACCGGACAGCGCGTCTAGTTATATACGTCAATGGTTAGAACTGTGCACGGGATAGGTACGGTGCGAGCCGCCGTCTAGTGACTTCGCGTGATTGTGTTGATATTAAAGTTCAGGCAGAGTGCGTTCTCATATTTCAGCCATTCTCTCTTATAATAAATAAATATGCTTCTCATCAGCAGGCCTATTCTCTAACTTCGGTTACTAACTAGAACTATCATTTTTGAAAGGAACTTAACATCAATTACTGCTATCATGAACGCTGCCGTAACACATAAGATCACTAAACCAGTAATGGATATAGTGTGTTTAAAAAATAACAGTTCTAGTTACCAACCGTAGTTAGCGAAAAGGCTTGCTGGTCAGCCAGAATCGAGGGTGTAAAGGCGGATGGATGGCTATTACTGGCTAGGTTACACCGACCACCTCTGGCAGCCGAAGAGCATAGAGAAACAGGGAGAAGCAACATTCAAGCTAGGTCCTCCATACTCCGACACTGGCTCCTCCGGCGAATTTCCCGAAGAGGGCTAGGGAAATTAAAAAGAAAAGGCCATTAAAAAAGAGTGCACGAGGAAAAAAACCTGATGCGGCTTCTATAAGCCGTAGAAGCTACTGAGGTCAGTGGAGATCTGTTCTCTCTACAATGTTGTTTCTGTTACACATTAATGATATATTAAAACCATTCTTGGGAACGCGGATGACAGCACCGTTATTGAGAGATACTTATTAAGCGTAAGAGCTACCACACAGGATATTGACCACCAGAGAGTGGCAATGGTTCTGCGTACAAACGCGACTCTCCAAACTGTGTCCGATTGGGTAAATAAAAATCTAGTTGAGTTCAATTTCTCAAAGAAGCAGGCGTGTCTCTTCACCGCAAAAATGAGCCCCTTCAACTTTGATCCCACTTTACGGAATGCACCTGTTGATATAGCCGACCACCTCGAACTCCTTGGTATGCAACTTTCATCCAAACTGAACTTCGGAGGATATACACAAGCTCTAAGTAATTAGGTACACAGAGTTCATAAGTTACATTATTTACTAGATTAAAATTTAAACACCACGTGGCACATTGTTGGGTCGCCACAATACTCCAAGGCTAAGACCGCTTCCAAAAATGGGGTATCCTTGCAAAAGTCCGCAATTTTTTTACCTCACGGCATTTACTGAGCCTCTATACGGCTCAGGTTCGCTCCTGTATTGAGTACTGCTCCCAACTGTGGGATGACTCAGCTCGATACCAGCTCGATGCTTTGGACTCCATAGGCAAGCGTGCTAGAAAATTGATCGGTGATGAATCGCTTGTATCCAAAAAGCTTCAGAGCCTCGAATATCGCCGTCTAGTCGCAAGTCTCACTGTATTCTACAGGTTTGCATTTCGGTGAGTGTGCTGAGGAATTGCATAGCTTAATACCACCAGCACCATTCCACTGTAGGACGATAAGACGTGGTGAGGGAGTCCATCCATATGTAGTCAACATTCAACCCACTCACACCAAACGATTTTTTTGCTTCCTCCTTTATCAGACGAAAGCTGTGGAATGATCTTCCTGCGTCTGTGTTTCCAATCAAGTATAACTTGGGGGTTTTCAAAGCAAGAGTTAATAGGCACTATTTGAGTTTGCGTGCTTCACCTTAGACCACATCTTCGCTTTCCGTCAGGCAAGATTGTGGTCAAACGCGCTCAAATTTATCTTTAAAATAAGGTGTAGCCAGAGAAGGGGCCATATCGTCTCAGCACCTTACCAGTACTAGGTAGATGGTCCACGGTGGTAAAATAGAGCGAAAGAAACAGGCTGCTACTGTGGCTGTGCCTGCTACAGCCGTTACCGCCAAGCCAAAGATGCCAAAGGCACCTCAGACTTGGTAGTTGTCATCGCGCTGAAGTCAGATGCGGTGGCAAATGGTACGTCATATAAGGGCATTGTAGCTATGGCTTAAGCGTCCATTCGGCTGGACGATTTTGGCATCGTTGCAACATTCCGTGTAGGGGTTACGGGAGCTGCAATCATGGAGCTCCCTAAAGAAACCTCTAGCAGACCAGTTGGCTGCTCGGATCGGAGAGATACTTGGTGATGACGCCTTGGTGGTGACCAGGACCATCAAGTGACGGATATTAAAGTCACTGGTCTGGATGGCTCGGGGTCTGCAGAGAAGCTAAGAGACGCCTTAGCGTCCATCACAAGCAGCCCTCCCGCCCACGTAAGAGCAGAGAAAGTTCATACTGGAGCCAGGGGGCAGTTTGCAGCAGGTTCAGTGGAAGTCGCCAAAAAGGTGGAAGAGGTTAGCCGAGTGACAGGTTCAATGTCACAGGTTAGCCGAGTGACAGTTTGCAAGGATATGCGGCTTTCATCAGTGTGATGTGCCGTGTCTTCTGAGATCGGCCACCTATCAAACCACAGGCAACCCTGTGAGAGGCATGTTATTGCCAGTAAGAGTGGTGACTTCATAGATGCCACCACACCCCCTCAGGGAGGAGACATCCATGGACACAGCCAAGGGCCAGAAGATCCGCGGGTAATCTTCTCCAAGCGGATAGACTTCACAGTCGTAGTCGAGCCGTACATGGTACCCTGATCCGCTAGGTGGGCCGGGTCTACGGATGGCTTGGCGGCTGCTGTGGTAGCGGCTGGAAATTTAGCCCTCTCTTTTTCTCTAATGGAGGGCCAGGTTATTTATGGCCATCAAGTAGGGTGGTGGTTTCCACATACTTTTCCCTCAGCCGTGGTAGAGGGACTGGTTAGGAGGACGGCGTCCTACAAAGTGCTGGTGGAGGGTGACCTCAACGCAAAGTCGCGTGTCTGGGGTTATTCCACTACCGACGCTAGGAGTAGGCTACAAAGTCTTGGGCGTTGAGTTTGGGATTTGAAGCTCTCAACAGAGGAGCCACCCCGGCATGTGTGCGGTGGCAAGGGACGTCGATAATCCATGTGGCCATAGCCACCGCATCCTACGCCTCCAGGATGAGAGACTGGAAAGTGGAGACCGAGAAGTAGAGCATGTCGGATCACCGGTATATCCGATATGCAATCTTTTCCTCATCGATGTTTCCGAGGGCGGCGGGAGCTGCTGGTGCATCCGCCTTCCCTAGATGGGCGATCACTCAACTCCAGCCGGGGGTGGCGTTGGAGGCAGCATGGTGCGGTAGTGTTCTAATCTGCCCTCGCATATCGCTGGCGCTGCCAACGCAATTGTGACGCACTTCGTGGAAGACCTCACAGCTGTCTGCGATGCTGCCATGCTGAAGGAAGAACCTCACGAACGAGGGCCCCAAGTATTCTGATGGTCGCAGACAATCATAGATCTACGCACCACCACCCTAAGAGCCAGGCATGCCTTCTTACGATGCAGGCGGCACGACGTTCAACGAAGAGAAAACGCTTCGTCAAGCATACAAGGAGGCGAATCAGGCCCTGAATACAGAGATCTCTAGGGCTAAGGCGGAGTCGAGGAAGCGATTTATTGTAACTCTCGATTCTGACCCGTGGAGGCCATCGTACCGTCTGGGTAAGGGAGAAATACCAAAATGGTACTACCCCTATAGGCCATGATGGCCTTGGGGCTCGTACAAAGAGCTCTAGGGACTCTGTTCCAGACCCTGGTGCCTTTGAGCCGCCGAGAATGGTTGCCCCTAACGCCTTCCTGGAGGCGGAAGAAGTGCACCCACCCGTGTCAGAAATCGAGTTCAGCGCGGTGAGGGAGCGGTTCCGTCACAAACCGCCGGTACCGGATGGGGTACTAGCGAGGGTTCTATGCTTAGCATTGGGGCCCGCTGTAGAAGCGGTACCGAGCGTTGCTCAACATAAGCATCGCATCGGGTCGCTTCTCTGAATGCTAGAAAGTGGAGCAACTCTGCCTCCTCAGGAAGCCAAATCACCCCTCCGACTCACCGCGATGTACAGGCCGGTGGTGTTGTTCGATGAAGCCGGGAAGTTTTTAAAGAAAATTCTCGCTTCTCAGGTCATTGAGCACTTCGAGGGTCCGGACCGGACTCGGCAGAGTGCCAGTTCGGCTTGCGCAGTGACTGGTTCAATGTGGATGCAGTGGCCCATCTTAAATGGTGGACTGAGAGCCACATCGGCTTTGGTTGCTTTGTCGCTAGACATCCGCAACGCATTTAAAAGCTTGTGCATAAAGGAGGCGCTTAGCTTTCACGAAGTTCCACTCTATTTCTGGTCCCTCATACACGATTACCTTCGCAGGAGAGAGATTGTGTATGAGGAAGCGAATAGCAGCGTTCACAGATGGGCGGTGTCGGCGGAAGTAGCCCAGGGGTCAGTTCTACGTCCAATTGGGTGCTGCGAGACAACTTCCTACCGAAAATATAGTTCGTGTGCTTCGCCGACGATACGCTGGTCGTGGTGAAAGCACCGATGTATGAAGAGGCGGCCCACTTTGCGTCGGTCGTCACGACAATGGTCTTCCGACGCATTCGCCTCTTAGGCCTGTTAGTGGCAGTCGACAAGACGGCGGGTATAATTTTTAGGTCCTGCCGAAGACCCCCAACGGGGTTCCGTATCCGAGTGGTGGAGGTCCAGGTTCTCTCCAACTAACCTAGGCAACTGGGAAAGGGTTACCCCAGTCAGACTGACAACCTAGTCCCTTGCCGAAGCCCCACCTTGTTGGCTAGTAAGGCTAGTAGGGGAACACATAACTGTAATAGCCGCTGGTGTGCCCAAGTCCTACGGCATATCCATGTGGGCGACCTAGTCAGCTGAACCCCTTGTCGAAGCCGCAAATGATTCCCCTGCCTCAAAAAAAGGACTGTGCAGAAAAGGAACAGTACGATGATGGCTTGACTCAAATGAAATGATAGTCCGCTTCCAACAAAACGCCATATTATAGGTTATTATTTACATAATAATAAAATAACATTGATCATTTTTTATCATATTTTTATTGAAGTCGGTGCCAAATTAGTAACCACCTATATTAATTGTTTTTACATTTTTAAGACTTTCAAGGTGATCATTGCTTAGCACCGACTTCAATACAAAACTGTGATGTTGTATGTATTCTTACATTATTTATGACTTTTTGGTGATTTGAAGTCAGTTTTATTTCTTGTAATTTTTTTTCAATCTTTTCAGTTAAGTTAATACATTAATATTAGAATTTGAGCCAAGGCAAACACCGGAATAACTTAAAATAAAACGCCGTTCGCTCTAAAAAGTTTTGAAATAATTATTCTCAAACTCCTAATCTACCAGAAATCAATCATCAGCTCCCTAACATGATATGATGACTACCAGAGGCAAATACCTGAATATCTTCAGCAAAAACATGAAACAAGCTGGACGTGCCTATGAAATTCAAGGGTTTCCCTCGATTTCCATTGGATCCCATCATCAAATCATAATGTGACAATGGGAGTATACTCCTTCAATTACAAAAAGAATTTTGGAAATCGGCCCACAAATGGCAGAGTATTCGATAAACATAATATAAAAAAATAGATACAGCCGAGCATAGAACCTAATCCTTTTTCGAAGTTGGTTAGAAACAGGTAAAAGTTGTCGGACGTAATCAGAAATCAGAATATTAATTTGCACAATATTGTGTGCAATACATTCGGGTGGGCGACAATGTTTCTTATGACTAGTTTCAACAATATTCTGCCTTGTGTCTGTAGGCATGCAAATGTAGTAAATTCTATTTTAATTCAAAATAATAATGTCAATATATTTTTACATATTTTAAATGTCAACAATACATAGTTAATAATATGTCAAAAATCAAAATATTTTTTTTCCATATATTATTATATTCCTTGATCACGTAGGAGCCAATGAAACAACTTATTTTTGAATATATTTTTTTTCCGTCGGTTGACTCAAAATGTCAGGCGGAAGCTTATTAAACATTTTGATTGCCATATAGTAGGTGAGAATACCTATCAACTATTTCATTACTAAAGTAATGAAAAAAATAACCAATTCGTATTTGGGAAATCCAAACACAAAAATTTATTCATGCTTTTGTTTTTTTTTATGGACGATAACTTAAAGCAAATAATAAAATCATATTTTCGTAACATTATTTATAACTATTACGACAAAATCGTCAAAAAAACTAATTTACTATACACAGAGATTTTATAGTTGTCAACCTCTGGAAAACGCCGATCGGCGTCACCCGCACCAGTGACGGAAAACGCAATTTTTTTGAAAGTGGAATATCCAGAAACTATTAACATGGGCGATTATCTGACATAATTGATTTATATTTATCGATATTTCATAAACGTAGTATTAAAATTGAATTTTTTCTTGAACAATTTAAGTTTACGCCGATCGGCGTCATCCGCACCTGGCAAGGAACGCAATTGACGCCGATCGGCGTCCGCCGCACTGAATGGGTTAATAGCTTCTATTGGGTCTTTTATAAAAGCATAGTCATGTTTCCTTCTGATCCTGCTGTACTGACATTGTAAACTTATTGCATTGTAATCTAAAGACATCACTCAGATATTTTAAGAAGATTGTTTGGAAATTGAAGACAATACTTGTGATATTACAGCTATTGCAAAGCTCATTTCCTTTGACTTTATTTTTCGAGTAATTTATCTCAAGTTTTAGAAGGATATTAGGAATTTCCATGTTATGTTATGGACTATCTAACAGTTTGCAGTTTTCAAGAAACTTTATCTACATAGGTAACCTCAATTAAAATATTTTTCAATGCAATTCTTTGTAAACTTGGTCATAAATATAAACTACTCGTATATACCATAATTTCCTATAAAGGTATTTGTGCTTTAGCCTATATCCAATGAATAGAGTTCATAATCGAGTAGGTACCTAGATACATCATCTAATTCATTTGCCTTGATAGGTAACGCTTTCCCACGGAAAGCAGGCAGTTTTAAAAAATATATTTCTTATTATAAAATTTTATCTAAATTAATTGTATCTAGGTCCTCTTGCCAAGCTAAATCAAAATTACGACGCATCTTCAAAACAGGTAGGTACTTACTGTTTCGACATCTTGGGTTATTTTCTTTATGTTAAGATAACCATTTTACTTTCGAACAACTTTTGACATCTTTTCTCCATTTTTAACACTGCGTATCTGGATTTTAGTTTTATTTAGATAATCACTTTGAAAAACATCAACATGTAAAATATGTGTCAGCTGCGTAGAGCGCGAAAAAACGAAATGAGCTATAGTGACGGTGGAGTTGCCAGGTGTATTTTTCTTTTATATTTTTAATGGTGTCTTTAAAATTCGCGTATTTAGTAGCGGGAGGAGGCGTTACTACAATAGTTATACCTTGGACTAATTACGAATATAATTTGTTATTCTGAGATGCCAGCCCTGCTAGCGTCAAAAGCTAATGAAACGCGATGATGTTAAAAATGCTGCAAATCTATGCCTCTTAATATGTTTATGTTGAGGACATTATACGTACGGACATTATGTATTGTTATCAGTAATTATTCTATATTTTTGTGTATTGTTTTGTTTGGAAATGTTTTTATCCTTATTTGTGAATATTAATTTGACTACTTACGTTAGCAAGTTTAGTTTTGTATTGTTTAAATGTTTAACTACTACTTAAAGCCAATGGGTAGTTTGTCGCCATTTTATCAATGTTTACAACACTGTTGTTTTCTTATTTTCTAGCTTTCCCAGTTTTTGGAGCGTTCCTATTTTGTATACAGGATTAATTTTAATGCACCTGCAACCTCGCAAGATTAGATAGCAAAACATCATTAACTACAACGTTTGTTTTATGAGTTTTAAGATAAGTCAATAAATTGAACAAAAATTAATTTGCAAGTTTTTATTACACTGTCGTGACATTGATAAGTCTGTTACATAGAGCAAACGTTCTTGAATATGATGTTAGCTATCTAATCCTGCGAGGCTGCAGGTGCAATTGACCCTGTATACAAAAAAAACGAGATTTCGACTGTATTGATCTCTTTTTTTAAAATCCAATTTAGACATCTTAACAGATATTCCACGCATTGGTTAAGAATACAGCAACTTACAAATTTTATATATTTTATTTAAGTCATATTTTAGATCATATTCGAGATGTTTTCTTTTATTCATTTTAACGTTGTTTGGAACATATGCGTATGTAAAGCTTTGTATACTCAAATAACTTAATAATATTTTGTTCTTATCTTAATACGGGAGTTTGAGGTCGCACCACGACATTCACAATGAAACCACTCAGTTTGTACATAAAAAAGTCGTTTATTTGTTATCTACATTAGATATAAAATAAATTACACAACGTCTCCTCGCTGGGACAGTGAACACTTTATAATCATCTCGTCTGTTCATAAATAAACAATTTACAATGAGGCAAACTTCTGCACGCTAGTGCACATCTTTTATCTGTCGAAACAGTTGAGCGAAGAGTGGAGATCATTTTATCACAAGAAATTCAACACGAATAGCAGCATCGTGATGTATGGCTACCACGAATCGACACAACACCATGTCTGATGTCACTCTTTGAGAATACATGCAGGTATCGACCTAATGGTAATGCAATATGTGAATATTCATATTTGCAGTAATTGTCGTAGTGGAATATTCATATGCAGTGATTCGAAGTAACGGAATATTCATATGCAGTGATTCGACATAGCGGAATATTCATATTATGCAGTATTCAAAATTCGCGGAGGGTAATTTCAAGGTGCTAAATATTATTAATGTTAAACTTTTCGTGATAAATACTACACTCGAGCGACACTGACAATTTTTAAAACATTCAAAAATTGCTATACGTATATCAATCAAGGCAAATATAAAATTATTAAAATTTTTAACAAATCAAGTACAGTCAGAAATACATTGTACCAGTATATAAGATAGTTACAAAGTTAGAGAAATGTCTAATATATTACAGAACACTAAATGACCTCAAAATATTGTAGAAGCCTAGTAGTTTGAGATCCTTACATTTTATAAACTATATATCTTGGCGATACACACATATAATATCAATATTAAATGCCTATTCGCTTAAAATTGGCAGTGTTGACTGGCAGGCATAGTCATAAGATATAAAATGTTGTACGGTCGGAAGAATGGATACTCAATTTCATCGATCAACTCAGTAACTTCTTCATCTGTTTGTACTTCGTTAATAATAATCAATTTTAGAAAATTGACAGATTTGAGAATGTTGATTAATGCCAATGATTTTAATAATCACTGAAAATAATTGTTCTCAAATTAAATTATTCATTACACACTACGCAATCATCACATTATAAAATGGTCACTTTAATTAAATCGAACATTTGAAATGTCAGAGTTTCGCCATTTTGCATCCGACCGTGCACATACATTTAAAGAATTTATATAAAAACTACGTATGTATGTATCAACACAAAACAGTAAATTACAACATGCATCAGTACTTTCTAAGGTAATTTATTATACATTTTCTATGACATTACACATTTTGTATACAGTAATAACAATATTTTTATTTTCTTAAAAGTACTAAGTATATTTTTACGTGTTTTACAATGATTCGAAGCCGCTCCAAGCGACGTTACTGATGTGTCTGAAGAGTTGCACATATTTTATTTTGATTTAATAAATACATAGAATTAATGTCTGTAGACTCACGAATGACGTCACTTAGAGGTTTACAAATTGTTATGACGTTAAATGCATTTTAGTTAAATTATTTGAACAGTTAAACATATAAAAATATTGTTAGACGATCTCGGCGAGAGATGAATTTGTTGTACTTACAAAAACAGCACTTATTCTTATAGAAGTTCGTTAATTTGCTACTTAACAACAGTCCTAAATGTCATGAATAACTTACTGATTTGCGTGTGAGGAATCAGTAAATAAAAGCACTAGAATCGTTAAAAACCCGACGGCACTGTTCGTGTGTATGTACAAATGAAATAATAAGACTCGCACTATGGCACTATTTACAGTTCCGCTTAAGTAGTCGATATACGGGTCAAATAATCACAGTATCAAAATCGTAGGCGGAGTGTCCTTCGCGGTCGCGACGCACCGGGTCGGATCGGGTCACTTACTCACTAGTTACGTATGGGTCAGGACTAGAACACTCGAGCCGAGCTCGCGACTCTAGCCGAATCTAGCACCTTCGACAATTTTCACGTGCATTTCACGATTCTCGTTTCCATGTCAACACTGTCCGTGGACCGATCGAGGTCATTCGACACCGTAACTACAAAGTCGACTTTCTCGTCACCACACATACGCAAGTCACAGTTACATCGGTTTCGGAGGTGACGTATGCGAAATAGAGGCGGGACGAGATCGATTCGGGTCGCGAACGATCGAAACGCGTCCCAGGGTCGCAGGGGGGGCGAGGCGGTGCGGCGGGCGGGCTCAGACGGGCCCGTAGTCGGCGAGCGGCGCGGGGGTCGCGGCGGCGGCGGTACCTGGTGCGGCGGACCCCGGCGCGGGCGCGGGTCACACGGCGCCCTTGACGAGCGCGCGCGCCGCCGGCGGCGGGGGCCTCGCGCCGCGCAGGAGGCGCCGCCACGACTCCAGCGTCTTGCCCGACCAGATCCACACGCCCGACGTGATGCCCACCGCCAGCGCCATGAAGTAGCGCAGCATGAGCGCCGCGTAGAGCGGGCGCGGGCCGCACGGCGCGCCGCACGCCACGCGCCGCAGCCACGCGCCGCGCCCGCCCGCCTCGTACGCCAGGCACCCGATCACCACGCCCGCCGGCACCGCGTACAGCACGCTGAACACGCCGATGCGGATCATCAGCTTCTCCAGCTTGTCCGCCTTGGAGCCCGCGCCGGCGCCGCCCTGCCGCTTGATCACCGACCGGATGCGGAACAGCGACACGAACCCGGCCAGCAGGAACGTCGCGCCGAGCGCGAAGTACGCCACCAGCGGCGCGAGCACGTACCGCTTCAGGTTCTCCGGCGACGAGTTGCCCACGTAGCACACGCCGGCCACCGGGTCCCCGTCCACGGCGCCCGCCAGCAGCACCGCCGCCGTCTTGGCGGCCGGCGCGAGCCACGCGGCCAGGTGGTAGTACTGCGCGTACCCGGCGATCGCCTCGTTGCCCCACTTGAGCCCGGCGGCGAGGAACCACGCGAACGACAGCACCACCCACCAGATCGACGAGGCCATGCCGAAGAAGTAGACGAGCACGAAGACGAGCGTGCAGGCGCCCGAGCCGGCCGCCTCGGTGCGCAGCAGCGGCCCGTCGCACGCGACCGCGTCGCGGCCGAGCGCCAGCCGCGACAGGTGCCCGAGCGCCACCATCAGGTAGCACGCGGACAGGTACACGATCGGCCGCTCCGGGTACTTAAAGCGCTGCGAGTCGATCAGGAACGTGGTGAGCGTCATCAGCGTGGAGGCGGCGCAGAGGCCGCTCCACAGCGCGATCCACACGGCGGCGAAGTCCCTCTCCTCGCGCGTGAAGAAGGCGCCGCGGCAGGGCAGCGCGCACCCGGGCGGCAGGCCCGGCAGCGACGCGTTGCCGCGGCGCGCCACCAGCGGCGGGCGGCACGCGCACGCCCCGCACGCCGCCCCGCCCGGCCCGGCCCCCGCCGCCCCGACGCCGGTGCCGGCGCCGGCAGCCTCGCAGTTTTTTGCGTCCTTGCAGCGGTGGTGCGGCCGGCGCGGCGGCTGCGCGTGCGGCGGCGGCGGCGGCGGCGGCGGGCGCGGCTCGGGCTCGCGCTCGGGCTCGGCCATGCAGAGCCGCTCGGGGTCGCCGAGCCGCGGCAGCCGCTCGCACGCCATGCGCTCGGGCCACTGGAACCCGTACTGCTGCATGAGCGGCGCGCAGCCGGCGCGCGCGCGCTCGCACACGCTGCGGCACGCGGGCAGCGGCTTCTCGTACTCCTCGAGGCAGATCGGCGTGTACATCGAGCACAGGAAGAACTTGAGGTCCGCCGAGCACTTGATCTCGACCAGCGGCCAGTACTGGTGCACCTGAAATGTACAGAATTAACGTTTTTACTGTGCCGTCCGTCCTGTAAATAACTTAAGGATCTATTAGGAATTTCAAATGCTCCAAAACGATTCCCAATGAAAGTTATATCATATTAACTTTATTGAAGTTAACACTTTAATTTTAATACGAAAACTCCACAAACAATGGAACCCTCTGCCTGCACAAGTTCCTCCTTCTTCCAATCCCGGATCCTTTAAAAAGGCGTGAAGAAGCACCTTGCACGTCGGCAAGGTGAGGGTGGCTAGTGCGGCGTGTATTCTCCCTCCCGCACTGGCTATCTTTCCATTTGGACTCTATGCCCACTTACCACCATAAAAATAGCATACACAGAAACTCAACGGTCATTCCATCAACAAGTTATAGACGTAATCAGGTTTCACAGCACTGAGTTAGCAGATAACTAAGCCATTAAACGAGCACCACGAAAGCTCCAATATTATGATAGTCCCTCACCTCGAGGCCGGCCTCCTCCTGCGTGTCGTGGTCGAGCGCGTTGGGGAAGGCGGTCATGTTGTAGCCGATGCCGCGGCACATGGGGATGACGATCTCCTCGCAGCGCGGCTGCGGCCCGCCGCGCGCCGCCGCCAGCAGCGCCAGCAGCACCCCCGCCGCCCCCGCCGCCGCTGGCCACATGCTCGCGACGCCTCACCACTTACCGCATCTGGAACAACATACAACTCGCTATTACTTAACTATTCCTCATCGAAATCGAATATTATTATTTTTATTATAATAAAATCTCGTTTCACAGTGTTTTGTTTCCGAAACGGCTTGATCGATTTTTATGATTTTTTTGTGTATATTTGGTAGATCTGAGAATGGGTCGTAGGCTATTTTTATACCCCTGGGTGATAAGAGTGACCCTCTTCAGAATTTTCTTTTTGGACAATTATTATGGTAAAATGTAGGGTTCGGGCACAGCTAGTATCTACAAAAATCTCGCGTCACGATCTTTGTCTGGGAACTCCGAAACTCCGTAACTTGGTCCAACTTAAGAGTTTTTATCTATATTATTGATTTCAATATTTATTACTGCTAATTAATTTGTTTGAATTATTTGTTAGTTTCGAAAGTTTGAAACAGATGGCGATGTGAATTAATTTATCGACACAACACTTGGTTATCTATAGGTCTATCTTGACCTTCCAGTAGATGGCGTTATGTTTCGATTTCTTCATGCTATGCCAATCTATTCCACGTTTTATGTTTTTATGTTATAATTATGCTATATTGTTGTGTATCATTTTGTATGAAAACGTTTTTATCTTTGTTAGTGAATATTAATTTCACTACATTAGACAGTAAAGTTGTTATACTTTACTGTCTAATGTAGTGAAATTAATATTCACCTCTAAGTCACCAACATACTATAATTACTAAGCAACGCGTGGCCGGCTAGTATAGGTGTATGTCATCAGTAGGTAGTATAGTTTTTATAATATTATATAATTCGCTACCTCTCAAAACAAATCAAATGTAGTATTTTTATGGCATCCGAATCAAAGTTGAGAGTGGATTAATGTTGAGAGCAAATAGCAGCCGCTCGTGATAGCGAGACCTTGACTTTGCAGCGCCTCGAATCTGGCGCCTTATCTCTTATCTTCCTCACAGCACCTATCACAGTCTCTGTCAGCTGATAACACCGGCGTTTGGCCGCCTCCGCATTATTAATTTTGGTTGGCAATCGAACCTATGGGATATTGTTGTTTCTATGCAGTAGGGCTAGCAGCACGAACATTTGCGTCAGTGTTCGTATCGTCATCGTGTAATATTTGTATGAGAATTGTACTACAGCGCCTCTAAAGGGCGTACTTTGATCTAAATTTGGAAGCACGAACCTTTTGTCTAAAAAGTTTCGTAGCGTAACGTAAGCGTAACGTTGTATGAAGATTGCGAGCACCTAAAAGCTTTTGACGTATAGAATCGTTAAATTCGAAGGCTGGCTATCGAAAATGTACGAATATTTTACGATTGCGAAGGTGTTTCGTCTTACGTACTAGCGCCATCGTATCGTGAATTCGATACGTTAACGTTACGAATCTTACAGATATTCGTGATTGACCTACTGGTTCGAAGTCTTGCGTCGTCGGTGTTCGATTTATGTTGATTTCCGTTACGTTTGCGATAAAACGACGAAAATCAAAACGTTAATCAGTAGAAATCGAACGGGGAGACGCTAATTTAACACTCAACGCCTGACGTACTTATGTTTCAAAAATAGAGCCCCTGAGTTACGTAGTTATCTAATCTGTGCTCTGGGGGCTAATTCTCGCACAATTCTTAAAAAAAAATCAATTTGAGTTTTTCTCGAGTGGAAATCAAATTTCGGCCAATCAGAACACAGGGCATCTCGAGCTCCGCCATTTTATTGAAGGAACGTCGCTTCACTTGTCTCGAGTAGTCGGATCGGTTTTGCACTTTACATCGGGACTAGATAAAATGGGACAGTAGTTCCTATATGGATTTAGATAATTAGACACAATCCGTGGGGCACGCTATTCAAATTAGGACTAGTCGAAATGGAACAGTAGTCATTTTGATGCTGTAGTCTGTTTAACACTCTGGACATAGATAACCGGAGTCCTTTCTACAAAATATTTTTTATTTATTTGACTTTTTCGTTGTGTTTAAATTTCTTGTGTGTTAGTTTCATAGTCAGCTGGACTATGGTCGTCACTTAAGTTTTTGGTTTCAGCTGTTCGATTAACTCGGAAAATATTAGGTTTCCATCAGGTCTAAGACAAACACCAAGGGCCCATCCAACATATAAACTATTGGCGTTCAGTTACACCGGTATACAAACAATTCACTGTCAATAAATCCGTTTACAGCTACTATTTACGTTTCAGATTAATCGACCCGCTTCCAAAACAAAACGGGAGCGCAAAGCGTGTTTTCAACTTCATTAACGGCTCTAAATGCGTTTAAAAGGTGTTATCGTTGTAAAACAATGCACCTAAGGAGTTCTGTCGACGTACAGACGGCTGTGGCACAATGCCAGGGGCATAACTATGTTAAAACTCAAATATACTCGTATTTATTCAATGCACGTAGACAGTATATGCACTTATTGAAGTCAAAGAAGAACACAAATATTTAATTAATCAGTTCGTTTAGAAACGCCGACGTAAGCGACAAAATACAAATTCTTTAATTCCGAAATAGCTATGATGATTACAAAATAAAATGCTGCTTTACGAATGTGAATACTTATCATGTTTACTTATTTAAGGAATTTCGTATTATTATCTAATATCGTTTATTGGTAATCTTGAAAATTCTTATTTTTAAGAGGTGTTTACGAAAATAAAATTTATCGAGGTAAAATCTTTAAGTTGTGTTTTTGGTTCTTGTCTCGTCTAGTAGATAAGCATATGAAGAAACATATATCTTGACTTTCAGATCTGTAATATTTTTATGTGACCGATGGAATTACATTAAAAAGAATTAATATTTTCGAAGTATCTGCAAGAAATTCATGTGCAGTAAAGCCGCGATTAAATTATCACGTCCTCGCGGCGTTGCACTGTGGGACATCCATAGGTCATAAATCTTAAAAACCTGCTTTCTTGTTTTACATTTTATTCCTTGTCGTTACATTGGATAGTTGCGGTACCTTCTGAAACTATAAATAGGTCAGTAATTAGAGTGCGCCTTCATTATCTATTGTGCATTCAAAGAGAGCGCATCGCCAATCGTAAATACTGTTATCAGTGAGTCATTAAAAAGCGTGACGTCATTTGTTGTCATTGCGGGACCTGTGAGTGCTGTGTGAGTTTTTTCTGAAATGGATATCCAAGAACAGGGTATGTAATAATTAATATTTTTATTTTTATTGTATCTTAGTATATATTTTCTTTAGTATGTCATTGCTACGAGGCGACTTTTCTTGGAGTATTATATTTTAATATTCAAAGTTTGAATAAACTTTTAAATATGTTCCCACTCGCTCCGACTATGGAGGTATATTGCACCATAATCTTTAGACTTTCTTATCTTAGGAAAATTAAAACTTGGCTGCCCTTATCTGCCCTTTTGGCGATGACAAGGGTGCTACGGTTGCCAGATTATCTCGTAGCATTTGCTACGAAATTAGTTTATTTAGTCTTAGTGCTTTGTGTAGGTTTTGTGACTGAATTTTAACCGTTTTTTTTTTTGTTTTAGGTAATTTATATATATGCTCGTTTTCAAGAATGCATATTCTTGAAATATGGCTAACTGTCAATACCGATAATGACTCGGAAAAGTGTCGTCAAGTCCTACAAAGTTTGTTGACTACTCTGAACGACGATGCTGAGAACATTGATATTCATTATTTAGAGAAAATTGATAATAATTTATGTAAAGCTATTGCTCGATTCTGGAAAAAATGTAATAGGGATAAAACCAAGCTTTTATATAAGAATTCCGATTGGTTTAATGTTATTGAAAAAATTCAACTTGTGAAAAACAATAAGCAATGTACTCCGTCTGAAACGTCGCCGTGTCATTCACGTGGTCGTCCTCGAAAACCTTTTACGCAATGTAGTAAAAGGACTAAACGTCGGAGAGTAGCTGATTTGTCAAAGTCTGATGATTCTACTGTGAGTGCATTGCTTGATGTTTCAGACTGTTCATTCGATTCGTGTATATCTAGAGTTAGCACTGATGATGTCTTGTCACTTGTGACTGATGCTCAGTTGACAAAACATCAGTATTTATTAATTAAAAACTTTGTTAATAGTAAGATTTCTCCTAATGTATTACCATGTTACCAACAAATTACTAAAGCGAAACAGAGATGTTACCCTTCTAATATAACTGTTTCCGAGTCTTCAGCTGAAGTTGAATTACAAAGTCTTTTTGATCACACAGCTTCTCGAATCCTTGAATCTCAAAAAGAGGTCTTAGATCAGATTCCTGATGATTGTTTGTCTAATATCTCTTTACTTGGGAAATGGGGATTCGATGGCAGCACTGGACATAGTGAATACAAACAATTTTTTTCAGATTCAACTTTAGAAGATAGTAGTTTGTTTGTAACATCTTATGTACCCCTTCAAATTATTGTAAAATTAGCTGAAGATAATTGTAAAATTTTATGGAAAAATCCTCGACCCTCTTCCACTAGGTACTGCCGTCCTATTCGATTTCAATTTTTGAAAGAAAGCACAGCAGTGTCTTTGCAAGAGGAAGCTTATTTTAAGGATAAAATTGAAAGTTTGCAACCTACTTTTATTCAGATCGACAATCGTGAATTGGTCGTTTCTCATAAGTTGCAGCTTTCAATGGTAGATGGTAAAATTTGTAGTGCTTTAAGTGAAACATCTACAAGTAGATGTTATATATGTAATGCTACCCCTAAAGAGATGAATAAAATAGACGAATGTTTACAAAAACCTGTAATAGAGAGTAGATACCAATTTGGATTATCACCACTACATTCTTGGATACGTTTCTTCGAATATTTTATTCATCTTTCATATAGATTAGACATAAAAAAATGGCAAGTTAGGCTAGATAGTGATAAACAATTGTTATCAAATAAAAAACAATATGTACAGTCCCAGTTTAGGGAACGATTAGTTTTAATAGTTGACAAGCCGCGTAGTGGTGGAAGCGGGACGTCTAACGACGGAAACACGGCCAGGAAGTTTTTTTTGGAATCAGCTGTATCTGCTGAAATTACAGGTTTGAATAAGGATCTCATAGATCGTTGTTGTGTAATATTACAAACGTTATCTTCTGGACATAAAATTAATGAATGCAAGTTTAAAGACTATGCATTACAAACAGCATACAGCCTGGTCGAGGAATATCCGCGGTATAGTCTTCCTGCTTCTGTCCACAAGGTGCTCGTACATGGATCAGATATTATAAGTTATGCATTGTTATCTATAGGAGAACTTTCCGAAGAAGCTGCTGAAGCGACAAATAAGTATATCAAAATTTATAGACGAAGTCACACTCGAAAAATGTCACGTGAAGTTACCAATCAAGATTTAATACAACGACTATTATTACATTCAGATCCTTATATTACAAGTCTTCGGAAACTTCCCCCTAAAAAGAAAAATACTCTGTCACAAAGTGTAATAGAATTGTTACATGTTTAATATTGTTAGAATAAGAATAATTTATTTGTATTTTGTTAGTTGTTTTGTTTTTTTTTGTATTTAATTAATTTTAATTTATTTATTTCTATTATTTTATTATAATTAAATAATGTTATCAATGTTTTGACTCTTATTTTATTTAAAATATATGTTTTACATTCCAATTTTTAAGTGTTTGTTCATGATAAATTTAGGTAAAAGTATGTTATTGTTTATATTTGTTTTTTACTGAAGTAAACGTTTTTTATTCCGTAAATACATGTACTTCTTTCATTTTAATGTTCCTAAAACACTTTTACAACTATAAGTCACTAAAATAATACAATGTATTGATAGTAACAGGACTTTAACTATTTATGACCGCCCTTGTATGGAGCGTGTCCCTCCGTTGGTCAGGTTATCTCGACAATGCTCTTAGCGATTATAGTAAAGTCCTGATTGGTCAGCGACCGTCAAGGCGTGCATCGATCGAGAATTCTCTCGCGACACAGCGGAAATGGAATTAATCGACATACGACATTCCCGTAGGAAGACAATGCAACGGCCGGGCTCCATTCACGAGCTTTGATTTTACATTTCCTTCTAGGGTTGTCTATGTCTAAAGAAAAGTATACACGGTAAGAACAGTACGCGAAAGGTAGACAAGGCAATCCAATTTAGATTTTGAATACAAAACTATAAGCGACTACGTGAGCGATATCGAAAAGGATAAATGCTATCTATGCTGACTTGTGCAGCCATTGATTTACTACCAAACGTAGATAGAGCACTTCATACAAAAACGCCCTTGAAATCTGTCACCTAATCGACTATACATTTGTACGCTGTTAAATAGGTAGTTGAATATGCGCACCCGAATTAAAATTACCATAAAGAAAGTACCGTATTTATCGAATTCAACCTTATTCTTTATTATTACGGCAACTATTTGAAGTACAACCGTGTTCAGTTACATCATTTCATACCTAGCCACATTAAATTTGACGTTTTAGTAATTGCTACAAGAAAATATCAACTTTATACTCTCAAACATAATGCTCAAAATTGCTTATCCAACGCATGGAAAAGAACTGCACGAGGCCCGATTGGGCAGTTCTTCACCGGCCCACTTTTCGAACGTTCATGCGTTATCTACGTTTGGTAGTAAATCAATGTGTGCAGCACTCATACTAAGATGGCGCGAGTGCTGTGGTGTGGGGATGTGCGGGGTGCCTCCCATCTACTCTCAACCTCATACCTCGATTGCCATGTCGACCTGTCGCGTACCTTACATACACATGTAAAGTGGGGATGATTTTTTTTCTCATCTAAACCGTGGTGTCCAAACACCATTTTTCGATTCGGCGACCCGTTTGTGAAATATTTTTTTTAAATTTATTTCCAATATATTTTTATACACACACATAATACATAGGCCGTACATGGAAACCTTTAAGGTTTAGCTGTCCAAGGCAAGTCACCAAGTAGTACCAAGTGTACCAGTGTAGTACCAAGGCTATAATTTTGCAAATATAATTTCTTTAATTTTGATTTATATTTCGCTACGACAGCATTGGTGTACGTGTTCTGTAGGTCTTTAGGTACTTAAATCATTAAGATAAGTAGGTATTAAGTAATTCAATTTTCTACAACCATGTATGTTATTGAATTTGGGTAAAACAAACCTTTTTTTTTCAAGCATTTATTTTTATTACTTTCGGTTAAAATCTTTACTATGAAGTTTTATGAAGTTTGAAAGTGCTAATATTAGTTTCTATTAAGTTTTAAAGTGATAATTTTTGTAAGAGTCGAGTAAAATGGCTGTTTATAGATGCTGAATGAATGAATGAATGCTGATGCTGAAGAAATTCACTGTAGTAGTACCTACATATAAAATTTAATGGAAAACTATCACAGCTAAGTAGGGTTTACAAAGAGTTAGTTGGTAAGGGTTATAGTCAACCAGGTTATGCAGTGTACTTGGTCACACTTGGTGAGGGAAATTTTTGTACAAATTCCATAAAAAAATTTGTTAGTTAAGTAAAACAAACAGTAAATTTTGATTAACGAATCATGTATATTAATGGAAAATATGGAATAAAACCATAGCCTTAATAATAAAATTGCGCGTAGCTCGACACGCATTTGGCCGGTTTTTTATAGTATTTCTGATTTTGCATTGACAATCTTTCGCTTAACGAGATAGCATCGACCCAAGACTCCACATCGCCAGCATACCTTCTGACATCATCCACCAATGAGCTCTGACGTTAGGATTGCCAGACAAGCATATTTCTTCCGCAACAATTCTAAGCCCATTGTTCCCATGGTTTTGACGGGTGGAAGGTAAAAAAATTGGACGCCCGATTGATGGCAGCCCTGGGCACCTATAATGCAGCTCTCGAACGAGCAGCTCGCGTCTCGCACCGCTCGAATAAACAAACAACGCAGCTAATCGTAAAACTGCAGTCCATGTTCTCGTGTTGGTGCTTAGAGTTAGGTGCGACGAAGGTAAGGTCGAGGCTCGGAAATGAGCGGAATTATTAAATTTGAAATTTTAATAATAATAAAAATTCTCTCCTTCATCGATTAAGTCGAGAGATCGGGAAACAATATAAAATAATTTTCATAATCATAATAACCAACGGCTGTCAACTGCTTGATAAGACCAAACCAGTCCGCCGTTAATAATATCTCTCTCTCTGTAGCCTTGATCCTAGGCCGTCTGACCTCCTCTGCTGAGGGATGTTCTCCCCTAGTTTTGAGGACGGACCAGGAGGATAGGACATTTAATGAGGCCTGGGCCTTATTCTGCTAGCGTTAACGCATCTGTGGCGTGTCAATAACGCTTCAATAGCATCGCTTTTTGAGAGTTATTGTTAGTTAAACGATTACTAACTAAAACATTTGTCACTATTGGCTTATTAAGAAAGTGTATACAGGAAATGCGTATAAAAGCGACAAAAGCAGTTTTATTGAAACGCTATCAAGACGCGACAATGACGCTAAGATTAGCGGAATTAGGCCCCAGTTGTCGCTCACGGTCGCCAAACTGTGGCTAATCCCTTGTAATACGGTAGGGAGATTTAGAGACACTTGGAGAACATTATCCAAATCGAGGTTTTGCATTTGTCGTTCCGCTGCGTGTTTTTTAAGTAATCTATTTCCGCGTAGGTCACTGAAGTTTTATCTGTGAAAGAGAATATTGTAGCGAGAGTTTTAACCTTCATGTCGTATCACAAACTTCGTTTGCGGCTATTTTATTAGGTACTCTTCTGCTGATAGTAGATCGATCTTCATTTGTTTTAAAATTTCGCCCATTGCCCGCTCTGCGTGTGGCCCGAAGCTTTATCGCGACTCGCTGTCAGCCGGGCCCCGCCCGCGGCCGTACTGCGCTTATCCCGGTTGACTGAAAGCGGTATTGGGCCGCCAGAGGGCAGATTCGACTAATATACCACCGCTGAACGTAAGCTGAACCGATGTTTTTCACCAATCAGAACATTATCACGTCGTCGAACATTTTAAGGTTACGCGCTCTGATTGGTCGATGGCAACGGCTCGGCTTTATCTTATTGGACCTCAGGAGACGCACTTTTAATCGTTAGAAATGAATCTTGAATTCGAACATGAATACAAATCATGTGCGAAATTATTTTCTACGGGTCCCGATTTTAAAGATTTTTGAATCACTCGAATTCATTATTATCATTATAAACAAATACTATATTAGAAATAGTTACACGAAAAACAAAAATCCGGTACGCAATAACATGGCAATTACCTTTTTTCTTTATTTTTTAGAAAAAACGACGCCTCTCTCTAGGATTTTCTCCTGTGTCGTGGGTGCACTTACACACATAGAATATCACATGCACATACGCCCAGACCGGAAAAAATTTCTGTAGGCCATACAAAATATTTGTCCCGTACGGGAATCGAACCCGCGACCCGTTAATTCATCAATTCTAAAAACCAGCGACGAATCGCACGTAAAACGGAACGAAACGAACGTACGTAAATACGTTGCGTATATTTTCGCTCGCCTCGCTCGCTCGCTCGTCGAATGAATATTCAAAAATAGTGAAATTGGAAATACGATTTCGAATGCGAATTTGAATTCAATTGTTTCAAAAATGCGTCTCCAGAACGCGCGCGTTTGCGGTCGCGGGTCGGCCCGCACGACGACATGCCAGATTACCCGGATTTGTTCGCAGTTCGCTGCGCACCACGCGGTAATATTTAAATGCGTGCGATCTGTTGTAATGCACCGCCAGATGTTTTAGACTGGTTAGCGTTGCAATACTTAAAACGTTTCAAACTATAACACTTGACGTTAGGTTAACTATGACAACGCCAGAGGTTAGCTGAAAGAGATCACCCCCTGAAGTGATAAGACTCGCCTTTTTAAAATGTTATGTAGGTAGGTAGTGTGCAATAAAGAATATATTTTGTAACAACAACAGCTTTAACAATAGCTAAACAACGCAATGATATCTTCATTGCGTCGTTTAGTTATGGTTACCCATAGCTGTTGTTGTTATAAAATTGTTAAATAATTTTTAATTTATAAAAGTTAATATATAGGTACTTTGGATATTTAGTATTCACTCGTTTACACTGTTTTTGTTAGTGGTATTCACTACTTGTAATTAATTGTTCACTTGAATTATGCTAAGTTTGTTCTTGACACTTGAATTATGAGTGTAAGAATTGTCGGTGATTCAATAAATAAAAACAAAAAAGTTATGAAGGTGTTTTAATTGCCCATTAGACAGAGATTAGACATGTAAATATGTGAGATGAGTTCATTGTACGTTAATATGAAATTTATATGTAGTTGTTATAATAAAAAAGCGCCCGTAACATAGACTGCCTGCATAACAAATTATACATAAATTGAAATATATTTAAATTATTTAAATACATTCGAATTGACGCTACAGTACGACGACCGTTTAATTGTCCTGGCCTAGTCGCGGACGGAACCAACTAAAATCAATATGATACGACATTTTATCTATCTTTATTTGACGCCAACAGGGCAGCGTATATACAGGTTATTTAAACCCCCCGCTAAAATTGAATAGTAAAATATAAGGTGTGGGTTAAAATTTTTTGTTTATATCTACACATTACGACCACTTTTTAAATCCTAAATTTATAGGCGCGTACGCTCATCATCGCCCTGCGCGGCCAAATATTTATCGTAACAATGGACAAATATTTAACAAGATCACTCTCTAACAGCAGCATTTGCTCGAAGAGATCCTACGACGATCAAGAGTGGCGCACCGCGAAGCGTACTGCAGTAGCCAAGAAAACCGATCATTATGACAAGGCACGTGAATTGCCCACATATAACAGATTCGCAAATCTAACTGTTGACAGCGAAAACCAACGAGCTGCTAATACCCAGAGGACGGTGTCATTTGGTAGATCTATTGGGCGTATTCCACCAATAATAATGGAACTGAATGAAAACTGGACACATAAAGGACTGCAAGATAAACTGGAAAAATACACGAAACGCTTCAATTTCCAGTATAGAGGTAAAAACAGAGTTGCAATAATTTGTCATACATCCGAGGACCACCAGACTATTAAGGAAGGGCTAATTGCAGATGATGTTTCCTTCCTAACATATAGTAGAAAAGACGAAAAGATAGCAAAAATAGTAATTCGAGGACTTCCAGCGGATGTTGGTGATGAGATAACTCATGAACTCGAGAAAATCGGATTCAAGATTCATTCTGTGACTACTTTAAAAACACCAAAAACTGCTAACGCTCCTTTCCCACCATTTTTAGTCCAGTTGGCCCCAGGGTCCGATATTACAAAATTTCGACAAATTAAATATTTATTCAATTGCGTTATAACCATGCAGAAATTTAAACCGAATCGTTCTATAGGCACTCAATGCTATAGATGTCAAAACTTTGGTCATTCATCCAAGAACTGTAATATGCCTTCACGGTGTGTAAAATGCACTGATAACCACGCAACTGCTGATTGCCCAAAAAAAGACCGTAAGGACCCTGCACACTGCTGCAATTGTGGAGATAACCATCCAGCCAATTTTCGTGAGTGTAAGGCTAGGGTAGCTTACATCGAAAGCTTACAAAAAAGATTACAGGAGCGTAGGCATGACCCTACATTAATTAAATTGCCTGTGATCCCTAAGTCTAATATTGCTTCAACCATCACTAATCCTTCACCTCCTGAAATGCGAAAAACAACATCTAATAAAGCAACATGGTCTTCTCTGCTATTTGAACAACCCGGACGCCGGTCTACTAAGGAACATACACATAAGACAGTGGTTAATGAATTGAGCAGTAATTTGAAAATGGAAATGGATCCCGTTACCAAAGAAATGCTGGAGATCTTGGAAGTTATAAAGAAGATCAGAACGCAACTCCACTCATGCACCTCGATGTTTGATAAAGTCATGCTAATTCTTCAGTATCTTGGTCAATATGTATAGTGCTAAGAAAATAAAACTCCTCTCATGGAATGCTGATGGCATACGTAATAAAGTTTGTGAACTACTTGACCTTGCGGTAAGTGATTTGCTTGTCGATGTAATTGCATTGTGTGAAACCAAACTCACCAAAAACATTAACATAGATACTCCAGGCTTTGTTTGTTACCGCCAGGATCAAAAACATAATAATCGTGGTCAAGGTGTCGCAATTCTTATCAAAAATAATATAAGTCACTCACTCGTCAGGATCTTGGACACCATTAATATGGAGGCCATAGCAGTGAAGGTATATGTTTCTGGTAATGAATTGTTTATTGTGTCCGCATATCAATCTCCTAATTTGCCCCTTGTATGCTCTGATTTGGATAAATTTTTTAACCTAGGACCAAATGTCATCATATGTGGTGATTTTAATGCCAATCATTCATACTGGAACAGCAGTTACTGCAACACCAAAGGACGTTGCCTGTTCAGTCACATGATCGCTAGTGATTATTTTATACATGCACCTATCACGCCTACCCAATTAAATTACCGCACTGATCTTAAGTCAACAACCCCTGATCTAATATTGTCATCCAGTGCATCTTTAATTGATGATCTCTATACCTTAACAGCACTCTCCTCAAATCACTTACCAATTTACTGCAGCATCAAAGAAACCATCTCTGTAAATAATCAAAATAAATACTATCGCTATGATAAAACAAACTGGAAAAAGTTCCGTAGCTGCATTGATGAAAACATAAATCTTAATGCAAAGCCTTATAAAACTAAAACTGAACTCGATGATGCTATAGAACAACTTCATAAAGGTGTAATTAAAGCCAGAGATACTCAAGTACCTGTTGGTGTATATAATAACCTTCCTACTAAATTGCCTAACTCCATAAAAAAGCTTATAAGCTCAAAAAACTCTTTGCGACGTGTAATGCAAAAACTACCACTGGGAGATGCAAAGAAACACTTGCGTTCTAAGATTAATAGTTTACAGGCCGTTATCCGCTTTTCTATAACTAAATACCAGGATAAGATCTGGAACAGTAAATTAGCTAAAATTAACAACGCTCATACCGATCTATGGCGTATCACTAGATCTTTAAAACCCAAGACTGCTGTTATTCCCACACTAAGACGTTCAGATGGCACTGGAACTTCCTCAAGAGTAGAACAAGCTGAAGAACTTGCCCTTGCATTTCACTCCAACATGAGTCTCACAATTGATTGGCGAAGTGAAGATTCAATTGAAGGTGAAGTCCAGAAGTCGATGAACATTATTAATGAATATAACAACTTTACATATCTTCACCCTGTGACACCCCGTGAGTTGCGTTCCGTGATCAGAATGTTAAAAAATTGCAAATCTCCGGGGGAGGATCAGGTGCACAACCTCATGCTGAAAAACCTCTCACAGAAAGCCTTAGTACTCCTTACGAAAATCTTCAACGGATGCTTAGCACTTAGCTACTTTCCTGACCCTTGGAAAGTAGCGAAGGTAATAGCGTTGAAGAAACCAGGTAAAGATGATACTATAGCAAGTAACTACAGACCAATTAGTCTACTTCCTTCGACCGGCAAACTGTTTGAGAAAATAATATCTAAGCGCATTTTAAAATATACAGCTTCTCTTATCCTTAACGAGCAATTTGGTTTTCGGGCTGCACATTCCACTGTTCATCAGCTTGCACGAGTATCAGAGCACATATCACATCATTTGAATTTAGGCCAATCAACAGGAATGTTTCTGCTAGATATAGAAAAGGCATTTGATACCGTCTGGCATGAAGGCCTTTTACACAAACTTTTAAATTTTGGAATTCCCTTGAGTCTAGTCAAATTAGTCCAGTCTTATCTGAGAAATCGCCAGTTTAGGGTACACATTGATTATATGAAGTCATCATTATATACAATACCAGCTGGCATACCCCAAGGTTCCATTCTTGGACCGCACCTCTTTTTGCTTTACGTCAATGACTTACCAATACAACCTCGAACCAAACTCGCTTGCTTTGCTGATGATACTGCCTCATTCACGTCCTCTAAAGACATTGATCTAATAATAGACCGTCTCCAACTTTCATTAACAGCATTACACACACATTTTACTAAATGGAAATTAAAACTAAACGCCGCAAAAACTGAAGCAATTTTATTCACTCGTCATCGTCAACCACCTATAAGAACGCTAAAAATCGATATGCATACTATACCATGGAAAAGCTCTGTACGCTATTTGGGTCTTACACTGGATTCAAAACTTAATTGGAGTAAGCATATAGCGAAAGTGCGTGTTAAGGGTGCCCAAGCTTTGGGATCTCTAGGTCCAATTCTAAATCGCAAAAGTAAATTGAGTCCTTTTACTAAAATTCTCATGTATACAGCGCTTGTTAGACCTTGTCTGACTTATGCTTGTCCAGTCTGGAGTAGTACATGTTTAACCAACTATGGCCTTCTCCAAACTATCCAAAACAAAGCGATAAAGATAGCCTTTAATACTACATTTAAAACCAATTTAAAAAATATCCATTCCCTAATAAATTATCCATTTATCCAAAACTTCATTTTAAAATTAACGCGCAAATTTTATTCCACGAATAAGCATAATAGGAACGAATTAATCTCTAATTTATGCAAAACAACATTATCCGATTTGCATTACATCGACAAGTACGGAACATACCGATTGCCCCATCACTACATGTTGTTCTCGCCCGACCAGTCAGTTGAGCCCGTCTAGCGGGCGCAATGCCTCCGCGCTTATCATACTTTCGTACGGTATGGCGGGGGGCAGGGCAGCTCGCACCGCGGCCAGTCCATGAACAATAGTAATTATTTCGTATGCGCATGCATCCTCCTTTATAATGTTTACTGTTCTACCTTCAAATTTATTTAAATACATGTAAGAAGCAAATGTTTAACAAAAACAATGCATTAAACCATTCAAGTCGTTGTGAAAAGCTTTATGTTAAAACTAGTATTATTTTGTATGCTTAATAAAATTTTTGTAGGCGCTTTTTAGCCTGGTAAAATTATTTAATATTCATTTTATTTGTTACATTTGTAGTATATTATATTGTAACATGATTGTAATCTTATGAAAATAAAGACACTTTCAAAACAAAACAAAACAAGCCCTGCGCGGCCCAGCAGGCCCATTATGGATTTTTCATCGTATGACATGTTATATGTCATGTCATAAAGCAAGTCGTGAAATGCTTCATTTGGTATTACCGATCTCCAATGATATCATCACTATTGCATAATTTTAATGATGTCATCATGATATTATAATGAACGAATGATCAAAAATCTGACTGAAAATCTTATGACAATCATGTTTTGCACTATGATATCATTTGAAAACCATGACATCGGTAATAGGCCTGCAGAACGGGCGAAGAATCTCCAGCGTGTACGAATACCTAATGAGCGTTCCACATTCACGCGAGATTCTCGGCGAGAGTCTCGGCAAGAATCTACGCGAGAAGTACGCGAGAACCTCGGCAAGAACTTCTTGGGTACACACTTCTCGCGAGATTCTCGTGAGAAGGTACAAGGCAGGGTTGGCACAAAATCAGTGATTAAATCAAAATTCTTTATTTTTGTGAAGAAAAATGTATTTTTATGAATATCTATTTTCCGAGTAAATCAGATATTTCATATTTCAGTGTCATTATTGTAATTCTTGAATAAAAAAAACCAATTTTCCAGGTTTTTGGTCCCTAGTCTGTTACGTAATTTCGAGTGAACAATGACAAATGTAAAAAAAAAACTTTCCACTGATGCTGAGGAGGCTATCGCTTCAAATAGTTGCCTCAAAACTGGGTAAATATTTAATTTTTCCTCTTCCTCTTTCGTTTCCGCAAAATAGTTGCTTACTTATTAAAATTAGTAACAATAAAAACGAAATAATCCTAATAATCATGATAAATTAGGATTTATTCAATAAATCATGATTAATTGGCGTCGGTGGCGCAGTGGACTCGGCACTTGCCTTCCAATCGGGGGGTCGGGGTTCGAGACCCGCCATGTACCAATGTGTTTTTCGTTTCGAATTTCATATGTACATTTGTCTGACGCTCCTACGGTGAAGGAAAACATCGTGAGGCAACCTGCATACATCTGCGAAGAAATTCAATGATGTATGTGAAGTCGACCAATCCGCACTGGGCCAGCGTGGTTGACTAAGGCTTAATCACCCTAATATAGGGTAGGCTCGAGCCCCTCGGTGGGGACGTATATGAGCTGTGATGATGAATTGGATTTTATTAAAAATCATGATTTTTTCAACCCTGGTACAAGGTTCTCTATAGAGTTCTCGCGCCTTTGTCTCGCGCCAAAAAACCGACAAATGTCGGAGAACTACGCGAGAACATCGCGAGAACATGCGAATCGGATCCACATTCACGCTTCTCGTGTTGTTCTCGCGTTCTCGCGAGGTTATCGCGAGAATGTGGAGCGCTCATAATATTGATAATGCAGCGATCTTGCGCTAGGCGTCATGCGCAAAGAAATTACCATAATTTTTGTTAATGTAAAGAAAATTTAAAACAAAAATTTTTAAAAAAATCAATAACTTGATTGTAATACGGCTACAGACTGACGGGAAATAATTGGGGGGTCGAAAAATTACCCTATATACCGTGAAAATAGTAAAATCTCCCGCAACTCCCCCCCGACCCCGAAACCTAAAACATTTCAAATTTTCTCCCCCGCGGCTGAAGTCAATAAGAACTGTTAAATAAACTTCCAAAAAAAATATTGTGTATCATTAATATGCGATAAAGTTCATAGTAATTAACGAGTTAATTATAAAGTCGTTGGGCGGACGCCGAGGGCGGGCGGCGACGGACTGGGAGACTTCCTTCAGAACCTATTTATAAAGTTCCGCCGATACTATGTTCGGCTAATGGAGCTGACGGCTCGCAGTTACGTCACTAGAGAAAAAATGTGTAATAAACTCAAAAATCAATACCAGTATTTTTAGTTTTATTAAACAAATATATTTAGTGAAATTTTATACTCGTAACAATGAAATGACAAGATAGAGTCTTGGGAATACTATTCTATCTTCTGTGGTCTTGCAACAAACTATTGGTATTAAATTATTTATAATAGACATTAAGAAAAAACCACTTGATTTGGAATTCGGCAAGCGATGACAAATTGCAGGAGACATTAAATAATACTAAATGAATTAAGGTATTCATACAATCAGTTACCCAAAACCGCCTAACTGGTCTAGTGGTTGACATCACCGGGTGTTGATCGGGAGGTCCGGGGTTCTATTCCTCATGCAGACAGAAAATTTTCTGCTCGGTTTGGTTGGCGGTGGGTCTTCTGAGCCCACCTGGCTAGCTACCACCGTTTTACCTTAGTTTCCCACCACAACCACAATGTTAATAGCGTTGTTCTGTTCCGATAATTAGAGGTAAGATAGCCAGTTCCTCAGTTGCTGTGGAGTCTAGGTGAAGCTCGCTTCCACCTTCGCCCTTATCCTCACTTACCATCAGGCGACATGAAGGTCAAGAGCTACAGTGTATCGTGTGTAAGAAAAAAAATTAACATAGCGAGTCAGCGCCAGGTTGGAAATGCTTAGATTAATTGACGCCCAGATTAGACCGGCACGTTCATTCACCGATCCTCTTACTTATCTTTACAGCCCATAAAAGCTTGGCCGTAGATTTGTTGGCAGGGAACGGCCAAATAAATATATTTGCGACGATTGGCATATATTTGTGAGCCAGGAGGTTGACGCCCGATCGCTTGGCAGGTTGCCAAACTGTTTAAAAGCATATACATACAGATCGGACTGAGGATGCGAGGTAGAGGAGGAAGCGAGAATCCGATAATGTTTGTTGTTGCAAACGGTCTATATCATAAGAGACAGCGTTTTTGGTTATATCCACTGGATATAACAAAAAAAACAAAAACGCTGTTGGGAGGGTGTTAATATGAATTTGACAGGTAGACTGTGAAATGAAAAAACGGATGTGAGTTGAAAATTAATAATAATATTAGATATTTTGCAACAACTACTCGTAATAGTAACGGTGTTAGTATTACGAGTAGCTGTTTCGTAAATAGCAACGAACCGTTACAATAAAACGAGTACCTTAGTAACGGAATAGGTAACAAATATGAAGTAAAATATTATTTTGCCATTGTTACAAGTATAATAAATAAGAGTAGAAGTTTTGCGACTTCTGGAAAGAGTCCACAAGTCCGCAACATTAACGTTGCCAAATGAACGAATGAACTTCACAATTTTGAACACGAGTAGCCAAAAGTTTCCAACTTGCACCGGCCGTTCTCTCGTCCTCGCTAATGAAAATGCCTTGGGACGGCCGTAACTGCCGCACGTGGGCAAATGTGTGTAATCAATAGGCGACTTTACACTGCAGATAAACACTCGCGATGAATGGCTAACGGTGGCATGTGTCGACTTGTTACATACACGTTATGAAGAAATAAAGTCATCATCATCACAGCTCATATAAGTCCCTCGTAGGTAGGCTCGAGCCTACTCTAATTTATCTAAGGTGTTTAGGCCTCAGTCTCAGTAATTTATTTAAGGTGTTTAGTTGTTTAGTTTCCTTCAATAAGAAATTATTGAAGGAAAAATTGAAGGCAAGAGGGGGAGAGAAAGGAGAAGGACGTCCTGGTACGACAACTTGAAAAGTTGGACAGGCACAGACAGAGCTATAGACTTAAGAAGGATGACAGAACGTAGAGAGGAGTATAGAGAGATGGTCGCCGACACCCGATAGGGTATGGCACTGAAAGAAGAAGAAGGCCTCAGTCAACCAAGTTGGCCCGGTGCGGATTGGTCGACTTCACATACACCTTTAAATTTATTCGCAGATGTATGCAGGTTGCCTCACGATGTTTTCCTTCACCGCAGGTGCGTCGGCAAATGTACATATGAAATTCGAAAAACAAAAAACCGCATTGGTACATGTCAGGATCCCATGGAAGGCCAGTGCCGACTGTCGAGTCCACAGCGCCAGCGCTACCGACGCTCCTCGGAAAAATAAAATGAAATTACAGAATTCTATGTCTCGGCGGTCTGTATGTGTAGAGATTATTGCATTATCGAGAGCTAAGGTGTCAATTAAATTGCGTAAAACCTGAATAATATAGTTAGAAATCAATTGTAGATAAAATATTGACACCATTGGGCAACGCGTATGCTAATTGAGGTGTTAAGTAGTAAAAGATACATTCTATGTATATCTGGGTTACGCTGCCGTTCATTTAACTATCAGGTCATGCTAGTTTATAATTGAAATACCAACACGACCTACCGCTGTGTTGACATACCATCAGCTAGATTAGAGATATATATCACGCACGAGACTAAAACGGACTTACCTATTATTATGATTTTATATGCGGCCCATGTAATTTAAATCTAGAAACTTAGGAATTTCTAACTAAGCGTTTCGTGTAAAATAAACATGTCGACAAAGAAAGATTAAGACAAACTTCATTTTTAATTTGATATCTAAGATAAATTACCTTTGGTTTTTGTTAGTACTAGAACTGTTTAGACTATATACTTGAGGAAAGGCCAGTTCATTAAATCTGAAGAA
This sequence comes from Schoenobius gigantellus, assembly GCA_963935595.1. NCBI lineage: Eukaryota > Metazoa > Arthropoda > Insecta > Lepidoptera > Crambidae > Schoenobius > Schoenobius gigantellus. The sequence goes on along the minus strand of OZ012555.1, from coordinate 1,687,964 downwards.
AATATTGATGTTTTATTTTTCAGTATCCTAGGAATTATGTAGAATTGTACTACATAAAAATCACTTTAGACTAAAACAGGAACAAATAACAGAAAAGAGATATTGAAAAATGGCTGAGTAACTACATGGTATATCTCCATTTAAACTTTGATGCTGATTATTTCGCAATTTTCAACGATAGTGATATGATTTAAAAAAAAGCTTTTTTCTTGTTCTAATAGAATAACCGGTTAGATATTTAATAAATGATTAAGAATTCCAAAAATCGGTAAAAATCTTAGGTAAACATGTACTTAATAGTACTGTGGGTTTTAAAGAATTAAAACTGCATTTTATCGTTATATTGATATTTTATTTCCGCGTTTGTCCTACATACCAATATTAAATGCTAAGATGCATCTTCAAATACCGATAAAACCGCAGTTAACTCGTCCCGCAGTTCGGGTGTACCGGCATTTACGGTTTAGGAAGCGTTTCCTGCGACGTCGCTCGTCCACTGTTTACCACCTACATACTGCGGACATCTGTTCCTCAGTCTGTCACATTACTGCTGACTTCCCGGTTCGGTTACACCCTGATAACAGCCAGCAATAAATTTAACGACTCCTTGTTACAAATTATTGTTTCACATTAAAAACGTGCGTAGACTTTGGGGATTTTGGTGCTTTTATGGCTTTTATGGCGGAGTAATTGGTGTTATATAGTATAGTAGCTGTGCCCGCCCATAATAATTATCCAAAAAAAACCCTAATCATTAGAGATTAGGGTTTTCTTTGGAACCCTAGGTCCTAGGGGTATAAAAAACAGTTAACGACCTATTTCAGACCTACCGAATAATATACACAAAAAATTTCATAAAAAAACAGTCAAGCCGTTTCGGAGGAGTTTGGTTACAAACCTGCGAATATATTTTGTGGTTTACTAGGTACAATTCAATTGGAATATCGGGATAGCAGGACCAAAAATGAATATTGTAAGTAATAGACGACAAACAATTACCTTTGGGCGGACAATCTAGACTTACATATGTAATAGAAGCGAAGTTAAACATCCGATAGACAAAAATGAGCCGTGTTCCCCGGCCATTACGCTCGTGTGTTGCGTGACAGACAGCCAACGTATTATGTACACATTATAGCTCAGCCAGGGTTAATGGGAGCTCGCACGAAAGCTGACTCAAAGCTGGAATTGGCGATCCCTTTCTTTTGCCTTCAGCTCCTTTGAAGGCTGAGTCCGCCCGTCGAAAATGATTTGGAATCCGAGACAACACGTTGAATTGGACGAGACTAAAGCTTAACGTAATACGTCTATATGTAGTATAGAATGAACTTTAGCAATATACACTTGTACTGTAGATGTCATTACTACAAGTTAAAACGTCGACAATAACCTAAGAATAACATCAGCAGGCCTATTACCGATCTCATGGTTTTCAATAAATAAAAAAATAAGATTTTCGGTCAGATTTTTGATAATTCGCTTATTATATCAAGATGACATCATTGAAATTATGCCATAGTGATGATATCATTGGAGATCGGCAATACCAAATGAAGCATTTCATGACTTTTATCTCACAATTTATACCATGTCTTACGATGAGAGATCCAAATTATTATTCTACTCTTTTGTAGAGTACAAAATTCGGATTGGACGCAAAGCGACTACATATAAATGCATGACAAAAACTCGTTCCACAAACTCATCTGTCAAAAGCGCCAAAGCGAAATTCGGACATTATGAGCGCAGCGACACATTGCATGCAAGAGCTACTTAAAATTTATGCGAGCGGACCCCGCGGCGGACAGTTTTTTATGGCCACGGACATCGGACAACCATGTTCGTTGTTAGCTGAACTAATAAATGGCATTTTCCACTAATGTTTGCGGACCGCTATTAGCATTTTAGCATTTCGGAACTCAAAAGCTATTGTTCCGGTCGCGGTCGGCCGATCGCGGGCAGTCGACTGTGTCAATTGATCGACTAGCGTCAAATATTTGACGATACTTTCAATTAGGGCGCCGAAATTTACGGAGTTTATTGTTCAGGAATAATGGCGACGATTATTGTTTGTCAGCGATAGTTAGGACTGTCTTATAATATCTGACAGTTGGGATCCTCGTAAGGGATGAATATTTGTAAATCTTACAGGAACCACTGTAGATGTAGACAGGAACTACTGTAGCCGCTTTCCAATACGTGGTCGGTCTGCTGATTTGCACATTTTGCAGTATAAAAAATCTTTTTTAAATCACAAAAGAGGTTGTGAACAAATTAAACGCCTATTTGACGATGGAAACAAAATGGCCTGCCTAGTTTTCAAGACAGATTCGACTTCCTGCTCTTCGATCTGTCATTCGCGTGATGTACTGTTAGGGAAAGCAATCGCGAGATCTCGGCCGAAAAATGGGCGAGATCTCGCGAGTTTAACGAGATTGCACTCAAGCATAAAAACGTCTTATTCGCGGAGCTACTTTCAAAGTATTTTTTTATAGTTTATGGGTAGACACTTAATTCAATTCAATTCAATATCTTTATTGCACTTGTCCTCATCTTGCCTGATGGTAAGCAAAGGTGGGGACTAAGGTGGAGCGTGCTTACTCATTAGGTGCCGATTCACTCTAGTCCTGAAAAGAGATGGGTTGTAGTGAGGTGGGTACACAGAGTACGGCAAAGAATTTCATTCCTTTGCAGTACGTATTAAAAAAGTGGAAGCGAAACGCTTCGTGCGGAGCATTGGAATGTCTACTAAGTAGGGGTGAGTCTTTGCCGTACACCGGGTGCCTCGGTGGTAAAAGGGAGATGGTGGAATAAGATCAAACAGCTCTTGGGAACACTCCGAAATGTAACCTGTAAAAAAACCTAAAAACGGGCCACTGCGCGGCGATGTTCAAGACTCTGGAAATTTGAAATTCGTCTTTGTGTCTTCACCGACCAACCTCTTCGCCCGGCACTCTACTGAGTCAAGGGCAGATAGCTGGTACTTAGCAGAGCCGCCTCAAAGGTGCCTGCAGTATTCCATGCAAGACCGGACCTGTGCTTGATAAAGTGTAAGAAGCTGCCCCGGCGTGAAATACCACCTAAGCTTTGAGAGTATGCCAAGCTTTTTAGCTGCAGTAGCCTTCGCCTCAACAGAACGCCCAAAGTTGAGGTTCGGTGAGAGGTCGATGCACAGTAGGCTTAAATGGTCCGTTAAAGGCAAGGGTACATTTCGGAAAGTGGGAACCAAGTTGACTTGGTTCCGCTTGTAGCTGAAAAGACACGCCTGGGTCTTGGAGGTATTGAACTCGACTCTGTTAGCTTCCCCCCAATCCGAAACTTCTTGCAGGGTCGAGTTCACACGTTCCACCAAGTTCGCTCTGAGCAGTTCAATTTCAGCCTTCCCAGCCATAGCATAATATATATCTCTCTGCAACTGTGCTATCGTCTGCGTACCCAAAGATACCGGGTTTCAACAGATCGTTGATGTGTAGCAAAAAATGTGTTGCTGAGAGGACCGATCCCTGGGGGACTCCGGCATCGATCGCCAAGGGATTAGACGAGCAGCCATCAATGACTACCCGAATCGATTTGTCCCTCAGGAAATCAGATATCCATGAGCGAAGGTTTGGGGTTAGTCCATATGAGGGAAGCTTGCTAAGCAAACCGTTGTGCCAGACCCTATCAAATGCCTTTGAGATGTCCAGTGAAACCGCGAGAGCTTCACTGTACCTCTCAATGGCTTCGCTCCAGAGGTCCCCAGTTGACCGTCTTTCGTAATAATGGCGTGTGATGTGAACTGAACAAGCCTTTCATTTCATTAGTATAATAATAATTTGTTAATTCATCCCTAATTTCTAATAGATCTCTGAGTAGGTACCTATAGTTTTCTTTAATTGATAATAATATCTCACTTTAATAGTCAACTCAACTTAGTTAATGAGTTTAATTTTAGTTTTTGACTTCTTGTTGTATTGCTATATAAAAGAACTATATTATTGAAATACTTTTGTTTGATATTAGAATTTAGAAGAGAAGACTGGTTGTTTATTTTATTTCTTTTTTGATTAGAAACGTCAAAGTTTACTACTTAAAAGTTTATTGAAAAAAATGATAGATAGATAAATACGTTTACAGTGTTGAATACGCCTAAACAGTTTTATCAATTTAAATGGAATTTTATTTACGAATAGCTGAGGCCCTTGTTAATCAATCGATTAAAGGCGCTTATTCAGTTGGTAAGCGCCTTCAAGAAAAAAATTAAATCTCCCATGGCTTTAAAGGGAGGGGAAACCCGAGTACCTACGTTTATCTATAGGTGTTTGAGAAAAAAGTTGAGAGTTTCACAGCTCCCTCGACGGGGCGACTTAAATTGTTTCTTTTTGCCGCCGGCTCCTTGCCCGCTATATTGTTAAACTTTCCGCTCTGTCTTGCTTACAGCCCCCGTGTTTATACATCTTGCATATTAACGTATAGAAACTCTCGTTTTCTCGCAAATTAATAACGCTCCGGTGTCGGTGGGAATAAACATCTTTTTAGATGGAAAAATAAATATTCATAAATTTGAATTTGCGTCTTGACCATACCGTTTTGACACTAAGACCAATCTAGGCCATCAAGGACTAATCCAACCCGAAAGAAATTCTTTCAACAAGATTTCGAAAACCCTTAAACTTGTAGCCTGCTGGCTATCTTAACTTTAATTTTCAGCAGGTCTATTATGGAACTTTCATCGTATGACATGGTATAAATTTTGAGATAAGGAAGTCATGAAATGCTGCATTTGGTATTGCCGATCTCCATCGATATCATCACAATGGCATAATTTCAATGATGTCGTCATAATATAATGAACGAATGATCAAAAATCAGACGGAAAATCTTATGACATGTTTTGCACTATGATTTCGTCATGATATCATTTGTAAACCACGATATCGGTATCAGGCTTGCAGATCAGTCAGTTTTTAGCATTCCCGTTGTGATGACAAAGTTATTGTTTCATTTCCTATTTCAGATGACAAAAACAATTAAAGGAAATCGATGCATAAATCATATACATTATAGCACGATCTCATTAGTTGGCAATGTGATATTATTAATAATGTGGTTTTCTGATGAATCATTCGATATAATAATTTATTTTGATATTAGAAGAAATAAACAGAACCAGTGAGGTCACTGAATACGAGAACTTGCACCAGTGATAATATGGAATTCCTTAGGGTTTTAGTGGCAATACCATCATGGAGACAGCGGTTGAGGTAATTCTATATCCGCAATCAAAACAGAAGTTTAACGCACTAACTACACTTATTCACTTATTTTTGTCTCTAGTTACAGAATGCCACTTAGGACTTCCACAGTCCATTGCGTATCATATATTTCTAATGGCAAAATGCTACATACTTCAGGCGAAATAGGCCTCCAGCAAGTGGTTACCGTATCAGTTGACGGCCTCATGATTGCATTCAATATGACTGACGTTGCGAACGTAAAGACAAGGCGGTGAAGACTGCTTTTAGCATGACCCAAACCACAGATTACTTAATAGTTACTACGTCCAAACTTTGGTAGCGGTGTACTCATCTGTCCGTCTGTTCGTTCGTTGCATCAAGATCTTAGCTCACGGGCGGGCTATCTAGAGACTAGATAATGAGTTATGGACTCTGATTTTACCGTTTTTGGAATGATATTTAGGTTTGACCCTAGGGTCATGTCACCTAGCGAGAAAAACCTTAATTTTAATATGTAAATTCTATAATATAAAATATGTTATTTGTAGCAACTCGTTGAACGGGATTTTGGATGCCGAGTATGGAAATGCTGATACTAGCACCATAAGACACACCACTAGAGTACTTGAGTTTTGATTTTTTTTATAAACGCCAGGGAAGTAGTCTTGGCCTTCATCTGATCTGATAGTCAGCGACGATTAGTCGAAGAAGAAGCGAGCTTTTGAAATAGAATCTTCTAGATGTATTGTGTTACTTGTCATATCTTGTTAAAAGTTCACCTGGTTTTGTAAGAAAAAAAAAATCTATACTAATATTATAAGACAGGCGACATTTTTTTAAATGTATTGTCCCACCCTAGTCAGAATTGATAGAGTTGAAATGTAAGACCTTTGAAGACTAAGACTGATAGCAAAATTAGTTGCGTAGATACTAAATCTATTGCAAAGCCGTTGTGATTTGTCTATTTAACATTATCAGAAATTACAATATGCAATACAGTTACTTTGTCAACGCACAATGTTCATAAACCTAAGCTATGAAACTCGTGATTCATTGATGAAGTGAATTCCCGTTTAATTAACTAAGTACTGTTGTTTGCCTTGTAACAGTTAAACGATATCAGGCACGCTTGAACAAGTTAGGCATCTAAATCAAATAAGGTAACTTAGACCTGTTATGGACTAATCAAACATTCAGAGTTATTCACAGATGTATGGTTTGGACAGTGTGCATGGTGCATTCATCTATCTATATGTTTGTAGGTACAGTCGACCAGAAGTCAAGCACTACTATCACTTGCACTATCAAAACCGCCGCTTTACGTGCGACATAAGGTAGGTCACATGGTCAACATGTAAAGTCAGCTGTGTTGCTGTGTGTACATTTTTGTGTAGGCACGTCAAACTGCCTCGTTTGAATTCTTCTATGGCTTAATTTGGAGTTGTATGTTTTATGGAAATTCAACCCGAAGATATAAAATAGGTGTTGGAACTTCATTATATTTGTAGACAGAAACCGTTAACCATTGTATTTTTAGGTTAATAAATATAATAACTGAACTGAACTAGTGTGTAAGCTTTTTAAAATCCCACCGTTAAAGGGGTTGATTTTTTAAAATATAACACTTAAAACGTGTTAAATGTATACTTTTTAAAGCTACTGTTATATTAATGTTAAATTGTATCTACTAAAGCAAAATATACAGTACTTATGTAAGAAAAACCCTGTGAACGATAAAAGCTATTTGAAAATTCAACATTGTAAAACTAATTTTGAAATCCTTCATACAAATTGTTGCTAGGTAAGTACTATGAAAACAAGGAGAATGAGAAATTAGAAAATTATTTATACAATTTCAAACTTTCAATGTCGCCATATTATATCTTATATACATATATCGATTCTAAACATGCTCCTAAAGCGGGTTCACGCACGGGATTGTTGTTACGCTCTGTATAATTTCCGCGGGAAAACGAAAATAATGCGAGCAAAGCTGCGGGCGAAAAGCTAGTACCTATACAATACAAATTGGCGATACCTACCGCTCCGCGCGTCCAGCTAACAACCCCATTACATATGCCGATTCAATTGGCCTCAGAACAGATGGAATCATTATTACGTCATATGAATATGAATTAGGGCCAGTACGTGAACTAAATACATTGTAGCTGTTGTAAATTAGTTTCGAATATTCCCACCGAATTTATGTTTGGTTTTACGTCATACGATTTTTCAACTATACATAGCTTTTCGTCGACGATACCCCGGATACCTTGGGGATCGTTGGGGATTATTTTGGTAGGTTTGAGTTGAATGAAGGTAGGGCTTATAAGCCCGCCTGGCCACCTATCATCATTTTACCTAAGTTTGTCGCTATAATAACAATGTCTATAGAAAGAAGAAAATATATTTATTCTCTAAACAACTTACGTTAAAGGAAAAACAATAATTAGACAGAATTATGTATATAAATTAATTGTTCTGTGAAATGGTCCCTGCTCAGCATTCAGCTGGTTTATGAGAAAACCGGCGCTGATCTTCCGCAGGGCCAATGGTAATCACACGACAATACACCTCTACTATTTTAGGTAAATCTATAAACTAAAAAAAGGAAAAGGACTTGTAACATTATTTCGTTCCAATATATTGTAGATGAAATACTCTTTCTCTGTTGAAGGTGATTGAAGGTGAAACGTGCTTTCCACCTTCGGCTTTATCTCATCCATCAGGCGAAATGTATTCATTTCCTTGTCATAGCTTTTCGACTTGAAGAGCTTGGTGGCGCATTGGAGCGTGCACTCAGTGAACGATTGCTAAGGTTAAGCAACGTTGTCTGTGGTCAGTTTAATGATGGGTGACCAAAATATGAAACATCTCGAGCTGCTCCGTGTTTCGGAAGGCACGTTAAACAGTGGGTCCTACGCCTGATCTTGCCCCGGTCGTGTCGGCTAACCGTCCCATCGGACTATGCGAGTGAAGAAACAGAGTGCACCTCCGTTTGCGCAGTCACTTGTGCACTATAATATCTCCTGCGCAAATGACTAGTCTCTGTTGAGATTGGCCGCCGTGACCGATTATCGGTTAGGAGGACATTATTCATTCCCTGTAGTAAGAACATGAAAAGAGTTTGCTGATTGTCTTCAGTAGACCCGTTAATAATTAATATTGTAACAAAATATTTTACACCGTCCCGATTTCTGAGACGTACGATCGAATCGGATCGTCTGTTTGTTCAGGGCGTTAATTTGTTCTCCAATGCTGGGCCAGCAATTCCTCGTTCCAGGCAATTTTCCACTCGACGGACTTAACATGGTGACCTCTGATAAGTTCCGAGATTTTGGGCCGATTTCTTATTAGCAACACGTTCACGGAATCCGTTACAGAGTGTCGTTACAGGATCATTTCTCATTCAGTTTACAGTCAATGACTCGTGAATTTTCTTAGTTTTCTTTCAGTCTACGAACAAATTAAGATATCTTTGAAATATGAGACTACAACACGTATTTATTGAAGTTTACTGTGAAATTAATTTTTACTTTACCCCTTACCCCGAACTCGTATAGTCTGATGGCGGGGTTATGTAATAAAATTGGGGCGATACCAGGAGCACACCATAGTTGACAAACAAGCAGAATGCCCTCCTGATGGTAAAGTGAATAATAATCATCTAGGCATCCCTATGGTTAATGTAAATTTGCAACCCCTACAAGAACCTCAGGGAACGTTGCCAGCTTGTGACATAAGATGTAGTCTACCAAGTAATTCCACTGTCTGTTTTACCCTTAACACAGCAACGTAAGGTGCATAACACATTGCACCGGACACCGCTCCGGTGTGCGGTGCTGCGGTTTTTAATTTTGACTGGAGAATCTTAATTTGTATACAAAAACCGCAGGGTATAACACACTCACACCGCATGCCCGTGCGGTTGTGCGGCGCGCGCGACGGCACCGCACTCCCGGACGGTGATGCGGTGCGGTCCGCGGGGTATGCCACACTGTGCCGCAGTATCGTACGGATTTTTGCGTAGAAAGGACGTGCTTACGCGTAATAGATCTCGACATAGATAATGCGGTGATGCGGGGCGTCGTGCACCGCAGCTCCGGACGGTGATACGGTCCGGAGCAAACCGTGGCACGGTTCCGTGCCGCCGCAGCCGCATGCGGTTTTCGTCCCTCCGTACACCGCAGCGGGATGCGGCGGCAATGTGTTAAGCGCCTAAGCACCGTTAAAAAACAAACCTAGAGGTAAATACCTTCGCAGACGACTTAGTACCGGTTGTACTGTAGGCAGATTAGAGACGTTGACGCGCATTCCGGATGATCTAAGGAAAGTTATTTCATGTGTCCAAAGTTCGAAGGAGCTGGTGTTCTTATTTAACTAAGCTGGCAAAAAAGGAAACTGCCCACCTAATGGTAAGTATCTAAAGACACCTGTGGATGTGAATCCTGTAAGATTCGCAAATCTACAGCACTTACAAGGACCACAGCATACATTGCCAACTTGATATTAAGTGATTTTATTACAAAGTCTGCTTTAAACCTGCAGACAGTGGACCTGAACAAATCAAAAAGAGGCCGCAACGCAGAATCATAATACGACTCATATTATTAATGGAGTGCAACTCATCCTAAGCAGCTCTATTTGACAGCTTTGTATGAATATTCGTGAAATGGTCCACAAATTAGGCATTGCTAAAGTGTCAATTCGGACCATTTTAAGGATATTCATACAAAGCAGTCGTAGAATTTACTTATGACAAGTTACACTCAATTCATAATATGATTCGTAATAAGATTCTGATATGATACTATGTCAATACACAAAGAGAGAGACAGGGTCAGGTTAAAAGCAAGACTAACTTTGGACCAAGTTTAGTAATAACACGGAAGGAGTCTGATCATTGTACACATGGCAAAACGCTAGACTTTACGTGTTGACCTTTAAACCGCCCTTATGTCGCTCGTAATAGCGACGGCTTTCGTACAATAGAGGCATCAACGCTGACGATTGAGCGCCTGAGTATTTCACATTGTATTGTAACGTTTTCAATTTTGGTCTGAGTCTCAACCATGGTAAACCTCGCTTAACTTCTGTAATAGTAACGCTGAGCACACACACCACGCACTTGTGAAATAACACCTCATTATTAATATCATCCACTCCGGTAAGGATAAAATATTAAATATATTTCGCCGCATCGCGTGTTACACGCCATAATAGTGACTAATGCGGAGCGCGGCGTGCTGCGATGCAAACAAATCTCAATTAGGGACATTCGACCTTAATACCTTTAATTCACTTAGCGAATTACCTAAAACGGATAATTGCACGTTAGGTAATTATGTGATCGTTGGCAAAGGCTAATTTATCAGCGATTGCTATAGGCCTGTAATAAGGACACCAATCATTCTAAGAATATTCATATACAGAGAATATTATTTATACCTGTAATCGTATTTTAAATTAATAAATACATTTATAAATAATATAGAAATAGGAAGGTGGACTATGCTATCCAAACTTACGATCTCGTCGACCCGACTTCTTTCATTCTGTCACACCACTAGCTTAGGTGCAATAGTTAAGAGTTAAGGGCGTTCTAATTTTAACATTTGACATCCGAAGTGAGATGTCATCGAAATGGATTTATTTGGACGGTACATACGTAGCGTACCTGAAAAAATTACCATTTACTTATTGCATGAAATTAAATTAGTACTTTCTTGTTTATCGATAATCGTCAGTTGATCTCCATCTTGGTGTAACCACGAGGAATAGGGTCTTTTGAAATGTATTTATCATTTGAAATGTCATATGACGCCATACATAGCAACATTTTCTACTAACCTGTGACTGACTTTAAATCGCTTTATTTCAGTAGTTTTTTGTTATTTCGACAAAGCAAAAAATACGTGTCGATATTTTTTTATTGTAAGTATCTCACTAGCGGACTAATTAGCTTTCGAGTTTTCATACTCAGTCAGCGTATTGATTTGGAGGCTTTTGGAGGTTAGCAAATTCGTGACAGTGCATATATAAGCAGACGATAACAAGATGTGTCTACTTTTTGTACTTTAGTACTATTACTTATTATATCTTTGAGTTAATGTGTATTCAATTTCATATCTTGTGCCTCTTTTCACCTTACTGGCGCGCGCTCGCCAGTCGACGAACAAGTCGCCAAGCCCACCTCGAATACCTCGATGCAAATTCTATATATTCGTTAATTCTACGTTTGTGACAAAATTATATAAATTGAATAATATTTTAACCGAGCGTTCCATTTTGAATTTGAGGCACTCAATAGAAAAACTAAAAACTATTTAAAAGTGACATTCCGGCCATGCAGCATCCAAAATTCCTTTGTCTCGTGCAAATAGGAAACAAAAACACGCTCCCAATCAAATTCGTCAATTGTCAGAAGTAGTTCTCACTTGTTAACTAACCGCCATAAAATTTTACGATCGCCATAAAATTCTGGAGGACTTTTGTCTAGCGTTCGAGTAGTAACTGCGACACAATTTAAACTATTTCAAACTGCATCGATTTTTCTTTCTCTAGGTGACACACAAACACGAAACAAAATGGTAAATTGCATAAGGACCTTTTTTTTGCGATGCACCCCAACCAAAGGTTTTAAGTCATAGATAAGTGTTCAATAGAGTTTGCGAATCTTTAGCGCGTTACATCTGTGGCGTTTTCTCGGAATGCTCGGCTAAGTAACGGTACTGAATGGACGCGGCACAATGGGGCAGCCGTGTTGTGATTTCGACAACTACACAGACACTTTTGTTACCTAGTCTCGCGCATTGGTTACTTATAATAACAGAAGCAAATCAGTAGGGTTACTCTTGAACCAAATCCAATCGATTGGCATTGAGATTGTGATTTTTCGTACACTAGCGACAAAAACAATAAATCACACAACCATTAAGAAACACCTCTTCAGTGAATATATCCGCCGACTAAACTTAATTTGAAAAAAAAAAAACTGTATTCGAAAAACTTAATTAAAGCTATCAACACCTACGCCATTTCAATATTAACTTACTCGTTTGGTGTTTTCAAATGGACCAAAACCAATATTACGAACATTGAAATTAAAACCAGAACTGTATTAAATAAGTATCATTATTTACATCCAAAATCAGCCATAGAGAGATTAAGCATAAACAGATCAAAAGGAGGGAGGGGACTAATAGATATTAAAGCATTGTGGCAAAATCAGATTAAAAATCTTAGAGATTTCTTTTTAAATAAATCGGAGATAAGTAGACTGCATTCAGCCGTTGTAGAAATTGACTTAAACTATACACCTTTGAATTTAACTAATAAAGAACTCGAATTACAAACTAGCCTAGAATTATAAAACCAAAAAATAATTAAATGGAGGTGGAAAGTACTTCACGGAAGACATTTGCGTGATTTAGAACAGACACACATAGACCCAGAATCGTCAAATGATTGGCTGAGTGTAGGATATTTATTTCCGGAGACAGAAGGGTTTATGATCGCGATCCAAGATCAGGTAATAAACACCAGAAACTACAAAAAGCACATACTTAAAGAAGCATTAACATCAGATTCCTGTAGAAAATGTCATAGATCATCAGAAACGATCCAACATATAACAGGAGCATGCCCATCCCTTGCCCAAACAGATTATACACACCGCTATAACCAAATCGCACAGTACATACATCAAAAATTAGCAGTTAAACACAAACTTATTACAGGAAAACCTAAACCCTACTATGAATACTCACCTAATCCAGTATTAGAGAGCAATGAGGCTAAATTATATTATGATCGCGCGATTCTTACTGATAAAACCATCCATTACAATAGACCCGATATAACATTACTGGACAAGAGCAATAAAATAGCATATTTAATAGACATTACAGTACCTAACACACATAACATACAAAAGTCTATAACAGACAAAATCAACAAATATACAGAACTCAAAGAAGAAATAACTTCGATTTGGAAATTAAATAAAGCATATATTGTGCCAATAGTGCTCTCGACTACTGGAGTAATACCCAAACATTTACACCACAGTATCCAAGTTTTAGATCTACCACCAAAAACATATAGAACCATGCAAAAAGCAGCGATACTCAACACTTGCAGAATAGTAGGGGGGTAAGTATGTGCCTGCGTGAGTGAGTGTGTGCCTGTGTGAGTGTGCTCTCGTGTGTGAATTAATGGTTATATCTTTTCCGCAAGTAGTCCGTATATATTATGTGCAACGGTAGGATTGAATGCAACCAAGACAACAAATTAACGAATAACGGTTGAAAGCTTCGCAACTCTTGTTGCGACTAGTGTTTGTTAACTAGTGGATGTAGGTCTGAAAATGCACCATTTCTCAGGAATGATACCAATTTGTTTGTGATTATTACGACAAGTTTTCTAAGAAAGATTTTTTTTGCAAAATCCACTAGAATCCGAATATAGCCCTATGGTGGTTCGAAGTGGTGGGAAATTGGTGTCCTCCAACACAGGTACATTTACCTAGCATCACACAAACAATCGTCCTTGTGGAAAATTTTTGCGTGTCTTGTTGTATGTTTGTTTGTGATATCAAATAAAGATATTATTATTATTATCGATGCGTGCAAATTTAAATAAATTGTAAAAAACGTCAATTTCGAAAATTCGGCCATCTAATAGTTTTCCATTGCTTGTGACACAGGTTGTGAATGTGAATTAGTTAAATAATATAGTTATCTGATGAATAATGCCGTCCTTTGTGTTCAATCCACACGGTCTTGTTCGAGCTATTTTAAATATGAAAAAATATCGATTTCAAACTTTCCCATCGAGTAAAACGTTTTACCAGCGAACTCCGATACATCGAATTGATTGCATCTCCTCCGCGTTAGAAATGTCGCGCGTCCCTCTGTGTTCCGAGCGGTTTCTTTCCGCCGACCCTCGGGCAGGTAACGCCCGATGATTTATTACAGCGCCTGTTTGCTCAAATAATCGATTCCGAAGACCCTCGCCACCCCGAACTGGGTTCTACGGCCGCGTCATAGGGGCTATTGTCGAAAGTATCGACGGAATGCATCGACACTTTAATGGGCCTCGAAAATAGCCCGGTGCAGATCGTAGAGTATTTGTTCAATACAAGTGCGCGCTTCCTCGGGGTTCATTAATATGCTTATTTGTGCAGCCCACAAGGTTGATTGACTGGAATTTGGCGTTGATTCGGAGTTGTTGTGTCAGCGTGTACTTTGTATATTTTCGGTTACAGCTAAATCGCGTGTGGACTCGGCACTTGCCTTCCAATCGGGAGGTCCGGGTTTCGTGACCGCCTGTACCAACGTGTTTATCGTTTTTCAAATTTCAAATATACATTTGTCTGACGCTCCTACGGTGAAGGAAAACATCGTGAGGCAACCTGTATACATCTGCGAAGAAATTCAATGGTGCATGTGAAGTCGACCAATCCGCATTGGGCCAGCGTGGTTGACTAAGGGTAGGCTCGGGCCCCTCGGTGGGGACGTATATGAGCTGTGATGATGAAACAAGCAGGTTGCCAACCTGATGGTGAGGGCTATAGTTGCCTCTAGTACATTTTTTACAACAGGGAAGCTTACACCTTAAGCTACCTTCATCTCACCTGCTGATAAGTGACGATAAGGCCGAAGGTGGAAGCGAGCTTCACCTGGACCCCTCAACAACTGAGGAACTAACTGTCGGAACACAGCAATGCTATTAACATTGTTATTATGGCGACAAAATTAGGTAAGACGGTGGCAGCTAGCCAGGCGAGCTCAGAAGCCCTACCACCAACCAAACTTAACAGAAACACTCCAGCCACCATGGGGAATTCAAACCCGGACCTCCCGATCAACACCCGGGGCCTCAACCACTATACCACGGAGGCGGTTCCTGTGAGATTTGCAATCTACAACCACTTCAATGACATCAAATCAATTAGTGAAATCAAAGGTATAGATGTACAGTAAGCTCCTTGTCAAGCTATACTGTTTGACCTTTGGACCGTCCTTATGTCGTTTGCAATAGCGGCGGTTTTCGTAGTGTCAACGTAAAGCTTGAATGGGAGCTTCCTGTACACCTTTAATCTTCCTCGCAGATGTTTGTAGGATTATTTCCTTCACCGTAGGCGTAGGAGCGTCGGACAAATGTACGTATATGAAATTCGAAAAACACATTCGGTACCTACGTGGCAGGATCGATTAGTTAGAACCTCTCGATTAGAAGACCATTGTCAGTGTTAAGCTTGACTGTTACCTTAAATTTAGACTTTTAATTGACCGAGTCAGTGTTGCTATCGGGTAAGCGCGATGTACAGATTGTTCAGCCAGTCAACGCGCACGTTACAAGATAGGTACACTGTGCAACCATCGCGATAGCGATAACGGGAACACGTTCTATCGACTGATATTGGACATTACGTTTACCGAATATCGTCATTTTTACACCTAAAGTTTGGTCGGAGTCCGCGCGCTGACGGAGTTAGCATACATGTTAAACATAACCTGAGATTGTATTCGTTACTGTAAAAATTTACTCGCGGGGAAAAATAATAATCCCTTTGTAAAATAATCAACACTAATGGAAAACAGTTTAAGCCAATAAAAATGTATAAAAACCAGCATAGATTTCCCTTCTAAATAAATCTACTAAAAGTAAGACAACGCGTATTACTTCTAATAATTTCCGACAAGAACTGACGGGTATCGGTCAACATGCTCCTTTTTAAATCGTTTCACCAGCAGGTCAATTATGGATCTTTCATCGAATGACATGGTATAAATTTGAGAAAAAGAAGTCATGAAATGCTGCATTTCGTATTACCGATCTCCAATAATATCATCACTATGGCATAATTTCAATGATGTCATCATTAAATAATGAACAAATGATGAAAAATCTGACCGGAAATCGTATTTTTCGTTTTGCACTATGATATCATATGATATCATTTGCAAAACCATGGGATCGGTAATAGACCCCCAGATCATATCCCGCGTGGAAAACGCATGGAATACCAAACGGAAGTTACATTTGGCCCATACTTTTAATTCTTAGTCTGTTTGCTGATTATGAAAATGAGTATATGCAGTTATAAAAATCACTCAATCTTGGCATAAATAAAGAAACTCTATATTATTATTATTTTATAAAAGCAGTGACTTCCGCTACTATCCCGCAATATTTGTACACCAACGTTTTCAAGCGGAAGTTATACGATTGCCAATATTTAATTTATTTGTATCTTTAATAATCAATGTAATAATATCTAAAGTATAATAAAATTGCAAATAATAATATTTAAAGCATAATGAACTATCTCTGCCACTGATTCTTGCCATTATCTTTAAACAGCAATTTCCGCCTATGTTTCCTTATCCTCCTATGCCAGAATGTTCAACATACTCGTGTCGCCGCTCTCTCCCCGTGGTCGTAAGAGTCGACTAACGGAGTTTTACCGCAATAACTACCGTCTACCATGCACTGGTAGAAATCTCTAGCAAATCACATGTTGATTGTTTTGCGAGTGTTAGAAACTTTTTGTAGAGCTTACTCGTAGTTCAACACATTTGAACCGTTCACAAACATGAAACGTCTACTTCTATTACTACTAGCTGTTGCCCGCGACTTTGACTGCGCGAAATTCAGTTATATCTATATCACGCGTTCCCGAGGAAACTCATTAAGATCCGGAACAAACTGTAGCCTTTCCTTCCTTAGTGGTTAAGATATTTTCTTACTCAATTTTATTAAAACTGGTGTATAGCGATTTAGGCATGAAGCGTAACAGTCAGATATTCACATAATAATATTAGTAGGGATTACTGATAGATTGAGACATGGATCTTAATTTAAGGCAATCTATTTACTTGTAAACAGAATTAACTAAATATTAATCTAAAATACCATAATTATGCAGACGAAATTGTCGGTCTACGGTATTTTAATTATTCGTGGGAGCAGACAGGAGTGCTGGTATCAGCGCGTGCACATGGCCTGCATCGATCAGCCGGCGATTCATTACTGGCTTATCACTAGGGTTGTCACCTTTCGGCGCCTTATTGCATAGCACATAACTATATAACACAGAGAAAAACATAACAAAGTTAGAAACAACAAGTTAGAAGCAATATGTGGCCTTATTGCTACACAGCAATTTCATCCACGGACGCAACCATAGAAAAGGGATAGTAAAAGGAAGAAAAACAGTAGAAAAGTGGAATAGTCTTGTTGAAGTATTATTACCTACTTCAAGTTACAAAGCTTTGTTGGGAAAATTTGTGATATAACATAAAATTTTAATTGGACGGCAAAAATTCGGCGCGACTAAAGTTTAATCAAGGCTTTTTCCCGGAGGCCTCCGGGGTAATATGATACAGTTGTCAGCCCTGATATGATATGATAGATCAGTTTCCATCTTTGGCATTATTATCATGTACATACATTTAGGTAAATGATTAGAACAGTAGGTACCTATTGTGAATTAAAAAAGTAGCTTCAATCAGTCCTATCCAATGATGTTAACAAAAAGACGCTGTTTTAATAAATATAGCATTATTGAAAATTAAAAACACTTGTACAATTACTTAAACAGTGTTATTTTTGTCGTTATATTTTCAGTTTTTACCTAAGGTTATTAAATAAGCAATGAAATGAAATATCTATTAGAAACTTGCTTCGTTAAATAGTGTTTTTAGAGCATATCTAGTTTTTGCATACGATTATTACAATTTTATTGAACAATTATAGCAAATTAAAATATGTTTGCGCGGTATCATTCATTACATTACAGTGCGAGTTTCGTGTTCATATTCATCACTAGCTGTGTCCGCGACTACGTCCGCGTGAAATAGTAACTTTTGGCAGCATTATGATTTTTGTGGCCTATGTTTTACCTTATAATTAATTAGCTTTTTATTAGAAAAAGTCCCTTCAAAATCGGTCCAGCCGTTCCGGAGATTAGAACAAACAGACAGACGGACATATTTTTTTTTAAATTCTGTTTTTGCTATTGGTACCCGATATACATTCATACCCATTTAGTAAAAACTTGTTATTTTGACATTACAAACGGACACTTCAATTTTATTTATTTGTATAGATGTCTAGATAATAGAAATGAATGAATCTGACATGGAAAAAATAATGAGCACCGATTATCCGCAACTAATCCGCGCAGCTCCCTAATCGACGGCAACATCAATATGTCGCGATAAAATTCTGATTTGACAAATATTAAATCAGCCCACAGCTGGGGCGATAATGGCGTCCAATTTAGACGATAAAGTCTATTACGAGAGCAGCCAGAGAGTGACGGTATGCCAGTCGACCAACGTTTCCCCAATACTATTAAAAGTTCCTGTGTAATCCTCTCAAACGCTTTTTGGTTATTATTTTCAAACTTAGCGGTAGACGGTTGAGAGGCGTATCATGAAAGTCTATGTTTTAAAGTATTTGGCATCTTTCAAATGTGACAAGATATTTGCTAAGCATGCCTTATCCCAGACCACACTCTCGCTCAAAATATTATGGAAGCATTTCCACTTTTGAGTCTGGTTTGCATTTGTTTTTGCAAAACGAAAAGTCTCATATGATGCTTAATACAATACTATTTTATTGTTTTTATCTACTCTGTAAACAAACAGGTTTAGCTGCGTCGTTAGCTACCGTTCATTATGTTTGGTTGGATATTAACCGGCCAAATATTTAATAAACATTCGGGCTTACGAGCACTCACGTCTAACTGCACGATGATGAAGCCGCACTCACGGACTACGAACGCAGACAATTTTACAATGCATGTTAAACTGTGGTACAGTCGCAGATGTTAAATATGCGCCGGAAAATAATTATAGAATAGAATGTAGAATAAGAATAATTTTGTCGCCATACATGACAATGTATGGTGACAAAATGTTGATTACATTTTTAATTATCTCCGCAGATGTAACCATTGATTTAAGGCATTATTTGTAACACGTACTAAGACGCAGGCGTCAATACTAACATTAATGCGGGTAGGTACGTAAAATATGTCGATTTTATGATGAAAATGGCGCCATCAGTGCAACTTTTATTTAAGGTTTAATAATAATATGTTTCTGATTTTTCTCGTATTTTGAACATGAAATAAAAATGTGCTATGAGATGGGTGTCTATAGATTAGGTACACATATGTATGTACAGTCAGCAACACGTCCGGCTTTACATTTGCATTACGAAAGTCGCCGCTATTACGAGCGACATGAGCGGTCTCAAAGTCAAAATGTAAAGTCTAGCGTGTTTCTGTGTGTACATACATTTTTAACAATCAAACATGATATTAATTTTGTCACAGATGCTAAAGGTAAGAAACAACGTAGTCTAATCGTTTAAATTTTGTAGGATATTCTAATTCTTGCACTCGGGGAATGGCTAACGCCGATCCCGAGTGTGTCTCTACGGAGGTAGAAGTTGCTCTGGAGGGTGGTTTAGCCAGGTATGGGGTTACCCAGGTGTTAACCCGAGTCCAATGGCATATCCTTGGGGCGGCTTTGTCAGCTTTCAGCCCCTTGTTGAATGGTAAAGAGATCCCCCGCCTCAAAAAAAAAAGGATATTCTAATTCTTATATTGTCTCTCTAAATGGGAGTAAACAAATGTAAGTAGGAAAATGTAAGTTTGTAAATAAGTACTACTACGGCGAGTGTGAGAACTAAACGCAGTGTCATGTCATTACATATTATAGGACGCTGAAAAGCAATGTTAAAACGTATTAATTTTTAGTGAAATAAATCAATAAAATATGAAACGAATACATGTGGTTGATATTTGGGAGCACGGAACATTCCTTAGGTCCCGGGCCGATGGGTGGGCCCGTGGCGTGGCATGTGTATAAAATAAATAGTTTGATAAACGACTCCGGGACGGTAGCGCAGCGGGCGCGCGACGCCAACTCCCAAGTAGGGTTACCATCCATGTCAGGGAGGATGCCTGTCTGATGCCTGATTTTTCGGAAAAATGCCTGTCTCATGATTGGAGTATGTATTTGAGCAAAGCCGTAGGTATATCTTTCTGATAGGGGGGGAGGGGGGGATTACTGATCCCCCCCCACCTGCCTACGCCAATATATTTGAGCTATTGAGACCCGCGAAGTTCAGAAATGCCTGTCCCAGCGTAGCGCCGGCCGCGCGCCTGTAAATCGTAAAATGCCTGTCAAATGCGGCGAACGCCTGTCGTCAGATGGTAACCCTACTCGCAAGCCACCTTCTTGTTCCCGCGTCTATGCAGCTGGGTAAATTAATGCTTTAAATATGTAACTAGTCAATAATTTGTTCAGACGAGGAAGGGCGCAGGGACGCGATCAAGAAACGGAACCACCTCTCAAGTTACAGTGTACCTAGTGTACGGGAAAACATTTTTTAAAATCAACCACGTATACACATATTATAGCATTGGTAACCAACCCGCAGCTCACCGACTGCCATCTTGTGATCTAAAAAATTTCAAATTTAGGTATAAAGAAACACTAAATTTTATTTCACGCTTAATGAATCAAAATATCTACGTACCTACCTAACGAAGTGGCGTCGGCGGAGAACACAGTTACATAGTACTTTTTACAGTGGAGACTAGAATATTGGAAAGTACCTACACGCACCAAAGCGTTGCGGCGTACGGATTTTTTTCAAAAATAACAATTTTTTTGTTTGCCTTAGCAAGTAGACACTATGTAAAATTCGGTCCGAAATTCTCTTTTTGAAATTTGGCCCAGCTGCCGAAAAGGTTTGCCACACACCCGATACATTTGACCAGGGTAAACAATTTTTAATTCTTATAAATTTATTTTATTTTTATTAAGTTTTAAAAGGAAAAAAAGAAGGAAATGTTAAGCCGGCAATTCCTGTAAGATTTTTCTTATACTATTGTAGTAATATAGGTAATATTTTAATAAAGCCGTGGCAGTGTAGCAGGGAAATAAATCTGATAGAATAGACATTAATACTGATTTTTATAGACAAATGGTAACGCCTACTGTCATTTAATATTTAAAAATACATTTGCGACATGTATAGTGACTTTTTGACATAAGAAGTGCTTCAGGACTAATGGACATTAAAATATAAATCTATTTAGGAACCTCTGGTTAATTTAAACAGTTGACTTTATTTCAATGTTTAGGTACTAATTCTGGATTCAATTAAGTAAAAACTGCTTGAATTATATTTCAAACCGTTTCATATACGAGATTTCGCAAGTGATAAGCGCATTACAGTCGCTTTATAAATAGTATCATCCAAATCCTTTGATTGAACAGTCCGATGTGTGCAACGATAAACAAAACAAGCCAGCGCTGACATTAATTACCTATGTTGCTTCGTTTACACGTGTGTGGACTCCGTTTTATAGCGAACGCAAACCAAATATACCGGACCGTATAATCCGATGGTAATTAATGCCATAATGCCGACTCAAATTTGTAAGCTCGGAAACAAACGGAGTATTGTTAGCCGCGCCGTGTGGACGCGTATGTTTGCGGCACGGCCATCGAACCCGTATCGGCTCATCCCTCAAATGGGAACTAATTATATTTCGTTTCACCTGCAATTAGGTGTTACACAATGTTGAGCAGCGTTAAACGGTGTCGACAGCGTTTTAAGAGTGTTTACATTGCCCGGAGTTCTTTATGAGATGTTTCCACCATAACACCCACGCTAAATCGCCAATACAAACAACTCTACGGCCGATGTAATAATTATCGTAAACATTCTTGTGACTTATGCGATGTTGATTTGAGGTTTTATGAAGGAGAGAGATTTTCTCTTGGCAACATTTGTAAGACTGGTTCAGTTTGGACATTTTCTAGTTTTAAAATGGTACCTATAAGAATTTAATTTGTTTATATCAAAGTCACAAAGAGTTGGCTGTTACTTATATCCCTCTACAATATTCTTTATTGAATATTGGCCGACTATGACAGGAATCTTTTGCTTGCTAATGCTATTGGAAAAAAAGAAAAAAAATACGCGCGTTCATGGCGCCAACTGTAATATTTTTCATTATCTGCTTTAGATACATAAGACAAAATGGCAAAGTGGATATTATTTTACAAGAAAAGTGATGTCAGTCAGTTTCTTGCTTGATTACTTGTCGTATATTCATTATCTAAATACCTAACTACTTAGGTAGGTACTTTATAAGATTAGAAACAGTGAAAACGTCGTGCATGGATTTTTCTAAGGTGCATTTACACAAGAATAACAACACAAGCGGGTTTGTCATTTAAGTGCTTCGGTGGGACGCCGTGGTGTAAATTTGCAAACATTTTGAAAGTTATGTGCCCTTCGTCACGACATCAGGATGGTGAAGGAAAGTGGTCGTAAATAAGGGCGTGAGTCAGGCGAGCGCCGAGTTCGAGCTATTTTCAACTTGCAAATGAGAAAGTGCATGAGCGGGCTGGCTGTGCGTGTGTACTTATCGACTTCGAGTCTTCGCTTCGACTCGCAATATCGATGCGAGGTGGGTGCACCTACCTACCTCGGGTATTAAATAAACAGTGTAACGGGTTTGGCACCTTTGCGAATGTACGTTATTAGTAACAAAATACCTGAACGGTTCGATGTTTAGCTTCATAAATGTATGTAAAATAAGCATCCTACGTAGCCTAGGTAGGCATATTTAATACTTTAGTATTGTTGTTGAGAAACAAAAATAAATAAAAACTTATAGTAAGTAGGTACCTACCTACCTACATAGCTATTTTATGTTTTGAAAAATTGAGGTTAAAAAGTATTTTTAAAGACTTCTCAAGACTGGCTGTATAAGTTTTGATTCTTGTGTCTACTCTAAAAATGGAAGTAAGGTACTACCTACCTCGGTACTACGAGTACCTGTATTAAAAAAACTATTAGTTTGTTGTTTAGATTGTCCCTTTTTTGATGCTCGTAAATTGATTGATTTCGTTTGAAATAACATTTCTAAAACGAGTCCTTTTTCATGTTTCTAAAATCAATGAATGATAATGGATTACATACCTACCTATGTTTACTAGTAAGTACCTACTTACAAATTTGGTACTAAAGTCCTACCTACCTACTTAGAAATAGAAGGTTAAAGAAATAGAATTTCTGGAAGTTAGGTAGGACTAAGGTACTACGGCTAAAATGTACCTAGTATAATTGAATAGGTACCACCTGCGGTAATATAGTTACCTAAGTAGGTAGGTATAACATTAGAAAGATTAAGGTTTTTTCTAATGTACCTAGGTATTTCACTTTGCTATTATAAGCAATATTGTAAAACATAATTGAAGTTATGATATAATTTTATGATAAGTGTTTGTCACTTAATTATTTCATTTATCACATCCTATGCTTTAAACTTTTTTTAATATTTTGATATCTATCACAAAATCAAGGAAACCTTTTACCGTCCGTTTCAATATGAAACACACATTTCATATTTTAAGTTATTGAAATTAAATAAATGCAGGTATAGAGATGCCCGAAGAATCTCCTTTAGCTTCTCTTTTAGTATATTTAAAAAAATCGACAGGTGCATGCAACGTAAACATTTGCGTATGTGACTGTACAACTGAGCACCAGCTTTTCTTTTGACGACGGGCAGGCTTTTCTTATGTTTGATTATTTTAGCTTACTTTAATACACTTTTCCAAAACAGAGTAACATCTGTATCCTCGCATCTAAAGGCCCGCATTCACAAACTAATCAATAGGCTTACTCACCGCTTTCTACACTTTATCAGCAGGCACACTAAATCAACGGCACTGTACCTATCTCACTGTCTTCTACAACAACACCTTATTGAATCCATGTTATCATTAAAATATCGATCAGTCACACGCGGTAGAACGGTTCTTGTGACGCGTATATTTTTAACATTCGTCTCCAGATATTTTCGACCGTGAATTGGCTTGGTTTCACACTTAACACACGTGCGGATTTGAGCAATGAATGATTTGTAGCATTTGTCACTATGTAATGTTACTATCGTCACTGATCAGCTGAGCGTATGGCTTGAATAATATATATCGTTGCCGGAATCAGCACAACACCAATAAAACAACCAACCGCTTCGGCGAGCGGGGAGCGACTACTGTTGCGAGTGAATGAACTGACTGAACGGAGCGACGACGGAACGACAGAAGGCGGCGGAGGGGGTGCGACGAGGACGGGGCCGGCGGACGGGACGAGACGTGGCGTATCGTACACTCCTTGCCGATAGATGGCAGCACGAGTCTGTCTTTTCGTTTCCCATTGCGTGATTTTTTCCGAAGGGGCGTCAAAATAATTACCTATGCCGCGAATTTCGCCCTGCCTTCTCATAAATTAGGAAAATGTTTTTAAATTATTCCCTTCAAACGTTTACTCAGCGTTTCCACAGTCCGGAATCAATTTACGGGAATTCACTTTCGGATTTGAAATTTCCACGTCTATTTGTCGGCAAACGTGACGGAAATTAATGTGTACATTGCATTATTTTGTTGATCGAAGATGGCGACAATTTCCGATGCGCGGCTGAGTGGGGCGAATGTAAAAATTCAGTTTAATTCTCAGATAGGGCTCGTGATTGGGAGTAGGAATTGATTAAAGTTTGCGTCCATGCCCTCCACTCCATCTGAGGGCTGATCGACTCTGGGACTCATTTCGCCGCGTCGTTTTCTCCAATAGCTGAGAATAAAGGAAATCTTTCGCATTGGAGGACAGCAAAAAGCTTTTAATGCCAGTCATCAGCGGCAGACGTTAATAATTACGTATGAATGAACGGTACGTGACTGTACCTACCATAGGTAGGTGGTACCTCGGTAGGTAGGTATGTACCCTTATTCTAAGGTATGTACTACCAAAGAATAGATAATAGTACGGTACTACTGAGACATGTACTAATAAGTACCTATGTAGGTATTCTGTGCTCATTGGAGGACTGCAATGGGATTTTAATGACACTCATCAGCGGCAGACGTTAATGATTAAGTATGAAAAGTCCATAGGTAGGTAGTTACTCGGTAGGGTAGGTACCACATGTACTAGGTATTATAAAGGTATTCTGCGCTACTGGGTAGCTAGGTACCTATTTATCCTGTACTTATTTATCCGTATACTATAAATGGAACCATTGTTTTGTCAATTGGCTTGCAGCTTTGCAAGTTTTACATAGTTTGCATACCTAGTTTCACTGTACTGTTTTTGTTATAGGATTTCTACACTAACGCAACACGAGAAATACTCGTAAGTAAGTATTAAATTAGTAAACTTCATTGTAATATCTGTGATACTTACCTATTTGGTTAGGTACAATTTTTTGTTAAAAACTACATTTGTTGTTAAAAAGACTAATACGTCATTTTTAAGCAGTTAATTCCTGCAATAATTATTACCTTTATTACATCGCACACATCGCGTATTTCAGGCTTTATTATCCTAACGTCCAAACCCAACAATTAAAAAAATACCGGCCAAGACCGAGTGCGAGGTCACGGTAATAGTATAGGTATACCGTGGCGAGGTGGACTCGCGCACCGAGGGCACCTCCGAGGGTTCTGTGCAAACTTATCTTAGTAGGTAGGTATGACAACTATGACAACTATATTTACGGTTTTCTGATTGTTTGACAACTTATTTATTATTATTTTTTCTTATTTTATTTTTTAAAAAACGTCACCCCACACTAAGTTTTTCTTCTGTGTCGTGCGTGGATGCAGTTACAAACATAGAATATCACATGCACATACGCCCAGACCGGAACAAATTTCTGTAGGCCATACAAAATATTTGTCCCGTACGGGAATCGAACCCGCGACCCGTTGCGCAGTATAGGCGATCACTCGATCTCTGCGCTAACCGTGTCGTAATTATACGGTTTTATATATTACTA
The DNA here is from genome assembly GCA_963935595.1 of Schoenobius gigantellus. Lineage (NCBI taxonomy): Eukaryota > Metazoa > Arthropoda > Insecta > Lepidoptera > Crambidae > Schoenobius > Schoenobius gigantellus. Next base: position 1,661,861 of record OZ012555.1, on the reverse strand, counting down.
TTTATATATTTACGGTTTTCTGTTTTTTTTTTCATAATTTGTGCTATAAGCTGTAAGTCACAGCTTATTGCCAAATTTCATGGTTCTAGGTCAACGGGAAGTGCCCTATAGGTATTGATTCCCTTGTGAAATCGTAAAATATGCAATAGGCTAGATGACTAAAAATTTTTTTTGCTTTAATAGAAGCTCATTCATATAATAAACAGAAAGAAAAAATCGGTTTTCGAATAACTATAAAAACAACCAAGATATAAGGTATTAAAGATTTTTCTCCATCTCTTTCTAGCAAAACGGCAATTTACAAGGAGTTAATATGGCCGTACTCAACGATGACGTCACGGTTGATGTCGGATCTCTCTGTCTAATCGCCTTCAAATTAACAAATAAAATGCTTGTATCTAATGTATTTCTAAGCCGATTTTAATTCTAATTTCACAGGACTGCATCTTTTTCCACGGTATTTTAATATTTATTGACGAGACGTAAAAATTTGAATTCAGTCATCATTCCAATTAAACAGTCATACATATATCTTTTGATCGCGTTGACCGTAAGAAACCGAGAGTATTTGATATAAATTTCAGATTGATATCTTTACGCGTTCCTGAGAAAAAAGGGCCTTGACAGATGGAAAGACCAGACGGGCAGTTAAACAGACGGACAGTCGGTCCACAAAGTGTTATAGGGGTACCGCTATTTCCTTTTGAAGTATTGGCACGCTAAAATGAAAAAATATTCTTTTTACATATTCACACATTGTGAATTTAACAGCGATTTAGGGAATGAACCGTGCGGGAGGGAACACGTTAATTCAAAATAATTTCTACATAATAAGCGTCGTTCAACCTAATGTATCTAATGTAGCAACAACAATAATAATTGATTAATTTTATTATTAGCGTAATATTAATAAATTTCAACAATAATTATTGACTCCTACATACTCGTAAGTAGGTATATACGTTACTGTCCAATAGACTACATAAGCGAAGTTCTACCGCTGCATCTAACGTAGTGAGAACAATAATAATTTTATATTATTTCTGAGCGCGTAAACAAGATGCGCTGTGACATAGGACGCACGACCATAAACAATGGGCCGAGATAGGGCTACACAGATAAAAAATGATATATGGCACTTGGAAGCTGAGAGCGCCTTAAATCAATTAGTGGGCCGATAGCGGCAAGATAGTGGTGGCATAAGACTTAATCATAAATATCAATAGCCGTACATTCTTTCGTTTGGTGACAAAAAAGACAAAAAAGTGTATAGTTATTATATTATGTAAAGTTGTTATTATACTTTATAGTAAAAATGCAATGTATGGACATACAAAAGCGAAAACAAAGTACTAAAGTGATCATTACAGTTGAATTTCATCGGGCGGGGCCGATTAAAGCTTGATGGTCCAGTGATTAAGGCGTCAACGCGGTATTCTGAAAACAAGGTTTCGATTCCCGCCCGAGACGAATTTTTTAGTTGTATTGATTTAGGTCCTCTTTTTCCAGTTTAAAAACCTTTAATTTATGGGGCACAGTATTACATGACAATATCAGTTGCTTTTGACCTCATCTACAATGTCTTAACAGAAATACGTCACATTTCCAGTAACCCTGTAGGATAATTCATAGAATTGAGTATTACTTATATATTCAAGAAGATTTAATTACAGTTACGGTACAGTAATTCTGTTGTAGCCGTAAGCAGTATTTATTACCTCAGTATTTATGATATTGAAGAGTTTGAAGTCCTATTTATTTGTGATCGTAAATTGGCGTATCAGTATTACGGAGCGGCGTGTATAATTTAAAGTTTTAATGAGACTATTATTTTCATTATATTGCTTATCGATATTTTTATAGTCTGTTAATGACAATAACCGATTGACTTTTATTACCGCCAGCTCATTAATTATGTAAGTCAACGTACGTATTGCTTGATGATTCTTTTCTTAGCTATGTCACACGTGTGTGATGTTTTATTAGCTCCGAGCCCAATGTACATATTATGATCATTAATCTTTTATCATAGCATATAATTATCTACTTATTGTTTATTAACAATGACATCTATAATTATATATTATATGGATATAAATCAGTCGCGTTATGCGTTTATATGCTCGTCACGGTAACAGCTCGACAGATATTCCAGATTTGTTCATTACAAGCTCTTACTCGCGATTTCGTCTGTGTGGAGTTCCAGATGTAATGCTCTCGTGATCGTGAACTTATAAAATACGTGAACTCGTAAGTTCGGGATAAAATTTGCGTGAAAGCACTTTCAAAACTTCCATTTATATCCGGTTTGGTTTGACTGTTATAGTCTGTCGATTAAATTTTACGTGGCATTTTTAGTATTTTTTTTGAAGTCGTATTACTGGTAACATTCTTGTCTGTGGTGTTCGTGCTGTCAGTGACGTTACTGTGACGTAAATATTTTCGATTTCTGAGTGGGGTTAAGTTGCCAACCCGAAATTTAAAAAACTAGGATTTGAAGTTGGAAAAACCAGGACAATTCAGTGTCAAAACAGGACGCAGTAATAGAGTTGCAATAGTTAAATTAATAATAATATGTTGTGAAAATAGGTGAATTGAAATTGAAGATATCAAAATAATCATAATATTTTAATAAAAGTATTTGAATCAAATTATACTAATTAAAAACTAGTTATCAAAAACCGACTTCAAAAACACTAAAAAGTTAAAAATAATATAAGAATAGGTACAGACAACATCACACTTCTATATTGAAGTCGGTGCCAAACGATGATTACCTAGAATGTCTTAAAATTTGTCACCGACTTCAATATAGAAGTATGATGTTGTCTGCACCTATTCTTATATTATTTTTAAATTTTCAGTGTTTTTGAAGTCGGTTTTAAGTTTTTGTAAAATTTATTTTTTTTAAATTTTTTGTGAAAGAAACCCTAATATAATAACATGGTATTAAATTAGGGTTTCTCTCGATTTTCATGGAATCCCATCATCAGATCCTGACTCAGATCCACCCCAGGAGTATACTCTATCGAATACCAAAAGAATTTTTAAAATCGGTCAACAATTGGCGGAGTAATCGCGTAACATATACACAAAACACGTTAGACACACCTAAAAATTTAAGGGTTTTCCTCGATTTTTAGGGGATCCCATCATCAGATCCCAACTTTAGTGACCATGGGACCACCCTTGGAGTATACTCTATCGAATACAAAATGAATTTTGAAAATCGGTCCACAACTGGCCTCGTAAGCGCATAAAATACACACAAAAAAAAACATACGCATCGAATTTAGAACCTCCTCCTTTTTTGAAGTCGGTTAAAAATATAAAGCAAGCACTTTAGTTTGTAACATTTTTTTTTAAACTAAGGTTAGTTATAGTATCTAATTAATTCTAATATTAACTACAAACTTATTAATTTTACTATACTTTTCAATCCCACCAATTTCCTTCAGTATCTGTTAAGTTAACAAAATATAATCATAAAATTGCGAATTTTAAAATTTAAGGTTCAGTCAGACAGCAGGCGTGGCGGGACGGCGACGGGGCGTCGGCGGAGCGGCGACGCGGCGTGGACGTCACATAGCCGACGGGGCGTCGGCGCGATATAAGCAGTTGTAATGTATGAGTTATTATGAAAGACGTCACACAGCGCCGGTCCGCCCGGCGTGTCACGTCCCGCCGACGCCCCGCCCGGCGTGAATACAGCAGGCGAGCGTGAGCGCGGCGTCGGCGTGGCGGCGGCGGCGTATTACGCGTTGTGTTCTATGAGTTTTCGCTTTCGTGTTCACACTGACGGCGGCGGGGCGTCGGCGTCGACGTCCCGCCGGCTATGTGACGTCCACGCCGCGTCGCCGCTCCGCCGACGCCCCGTCGCCGTCCCGCCACGCCCGCTGTCTGACTGAACCTTAAATGTCTCAGGACGCTGCTTAGAAACTATTCAGGACATCCCAGGATACTACAAAAACTAGGACATTTTACGGATGGCGTTCGGGAGAGATAGTGAAACGACGAATGAAGTGAAACTCTATTTAAATAGGGTTACATACTAATACATACATTACCCTTACAACATGTCCTAGGAAAACAGGACGGTTGGCAACTCTAGGTTAAGTAGAGTTTTTGAAAGTCCTTATTATTTTCCCAATTAAACACATTTAATCGAGAGACTATATTGATTTAATCATGCTTTTGTTGTTTTTTTACTTTGTTGAAATATAATAGAATTGGCAGTTTAGAAAAATGAATTTGTATCAATACCGACTGAATAACTTTTTTGAAATTGCCGCTTGACTGGCGTTTAGTAGTAGTAAAAATATCAACATAATTGTTTTTAGTTTAAGAATATGGGCGGGAAAACTATGGCGCATAATCCAACAGATGCTAAACACCACTAGCGTCAGTTTGAATTTAACTAATGGTTATTTATGGACAATGTGGTTTGAATAATCCTTTAGCAGTTTGAGGTCCGTGAGTTATTGTCTTACAGCGGGATATAATTTGATTTGTTGGAAGTTTAACACGGGCTAATTAATTGTTGGCCTATTAATATCTGCGCCAGTGTAAATGTTTATTTTGGACGTATTTGGGGAATGTTTATGAGAAATGATAGGTCGGCTTGTTGATATAATAACGGCTTGTTACTTATGAACTTCGTTAAGTCAAACTTTCAATGAATATCACCTAATTCAATTTATTTGTTAAGTATTGTTGAACACAATCTTCACAGGAATGATGCTCTTCTACTAGCAGGTATAAACATTAAGCTTGAGCTGCGTATATAAATCTTCAAGATGTCTCCGATAGATAAGTACCGTTTCTTTCAAAATCCGATTCAAACGCCTGCAGTTGTATGCAAAAAGACATTTGACAAGACAAAGGACCTCGGATTAAAACGTACAAAAGCTGGATAACGGTGCTGTTAGATGCGGGCCGGCTGCGGCTGCGTGCGTCGTAAATTTTAGCTGAGGTTTGGTTTGACGTTGGGGTGTTAACTTCTGTTTGTGGTGTCAGCCTCTGACAGAGATAGGTTGTGGTAGACGTGACAGGTTTGACGGTTCAGTCTATGAACAGATGAAGGATGTCATCGACCGTAAAATGATTGTTATCGCCGACGCGACGCTGCGAGCAGAGCTACCTACCGGTCGTGGAGCCATTCCTAATACTTGCGTCGTGGAAACATTACAGTAATATTGCAATGGTAAAAGTAACGGTATTTAAATAACGTATTTTACTTTGTGTATTTTCGCTCCCTTTTCCGTTTTGAACGTCGTAATGGTAGGAACTCATAATTGTGATTATGTGAGTATTCCGTTAAAGTCCCTCTTGCTCAATTTAACCCATTGTTGTTCAATTATGACGAAGAAACATGTTCGAAGAACAGTAAATTCTTCAAGTGTGTCTTGAATTCCCGATTTTTAATCAAATTAAAGATTGTATGAGGCAAAGGGAGACTCTGTACCAGAATCGGCTGCACGGGTACCTCTACCTTACCTATTTATTTATTGTTCACATGTATGTACGTGTAAAGATGTGAGTTACATTAAATAGTACCTACCAGTACATGTACCCAGCAAGGGCACTGCAACATAAATAATAGCATATTTCTGTCGCCAAACAGTGGTGCTTGCATCGGTGTGTTTCGGTTTGAAGGGTAAGATAGGCAATGAAATTACCCATAGTCACAGTACCCAGAGACTGATTTCACTAACCATAACTTAGCTTAGGAAGCCCCTAAGACGTATGTTGTCACTTTTTGTCTTTAATAAAAAGAATGTGACAGCATGCCACCTAAGAGTACCCGAAGCTATGAAGAGATTGGTGAAAATGGCCATGACTGTGTCAATTACAGTAAGCTCCTTGTCAAGCTGTTTGATATTTGGACCGTTTTCGCTCGTAATGTCGCTCGTAATAGTGACGGTTTTCGTAGTATGAATGTGAAGCTTGAATGAGAGCTTACTGTACGTACATTGAGTCCTTGCTGAGGTTGCATATTTGCAAATTTTCAGGAGCTACATGTAGTATAGGCGACAGTAGATACTATCAAGTTGTTTGCCAAGTCTGTTGTATAAAAAATGCGTGTAAGATGGTTGGTGTATAGAAACAAATATGTGTTTTTAGGTGTTTTGACAAACATTAATTGTTTTTTATTACGTCTCCAGTTAAAATACCTGATCTAATAGCGTAGAGTAGACTGTAGTAGATCGTAGATCTAAGCGTAGACTTCAGAAGGTGGATCGTTTGAAACTGGCTCGCCCCCTGTACCATAATCAACGTAACACGAATGTAGAAACATAGAATGCAGAAGCGCCCTCATCTATTGTTCTAATGTCAAATGCGGTACGAAAACACAAGATGACGTCAGAAACGATAGCTAAAACGATAGCGAGTGAGTTAGGGGGTAGGGCCTTACTAACTAGCTATCGTTTAACTCTTGATTGAAGATTGCTTCTAACTTCTCTGCAGAAATAATGAACTATTTTACCCCCGAGTAGCTTAGTACTTCCGGTATTACTAAAATAGCACGATTTCACTCAATTACCATTGATAAATCAGTACACAAGAGCGCACTAATCTGTATTTACTTAGAGAGCTCACAATGGATCTTAAGTTAATTTTTACGACAGTATAGGTGTAGCCCTTGCTACCTGCATAATCCAAGATGCACAGGCGATAATGCCACGTTGAACCCTTTCAAATTTCAATGGTTTGTCCCCGAGGGACTTATGTGATGTCAATGTAGCATTTTGGAATCTTGTCTATTAAGTCTATTGTATTCATCGACATTTTTTAATTCTGCCTTTTCAAATAATAATATAATTGGTCCACAGGTTGTATTGCTATTTTTTCAATTGACAGCGACAAATTTTCTTTATAAGTTAACGGCTATGCTATACTCACGCACGCCTCCTACGTGCAAATTCACTAACCTTGTCTTGTTTACGACGATCCCAAGTAGTAGTATCTTCTATTTGCTACGATCTGAACAAACTTTTCTGCTTCTTTAAGCTTGATTCATTCTTCATACATGCTCGTCGGCTTTTAGCTTTGATAACAATAATGTATCTATTTGATCCAGACAAGTTCGCCTAGAACGTCCCTTATTGACCTTATGAACCTTCGTCAATAATTTTTTATCCATATTCTCTATATCAAACCCAAGCCCATCTAATAACTCCTTTCTCGATCTTTGTCGTTACACCTTCTTTCGTTTATCCCTTATCACACCATTTCACAATTTATCATTCAGTCATTGCAGGCATTTCTCTTAAGGCTCTCATATCCACTGCGTTAGTTTAGCTCATTTCTTTTTTGCCACATCCAACATTCACTTCCTTACATGAGCGTAGGGAACAGGAAGACTCCATTAACACAGTCGTGCCTTTTTCGACAAGGTCTGGCTGTTCGTGAAGTTACTCAGAGCCCCATTTACTTTGTTTCCTGTCATTATTCTTCTTTCAATGTTAGACTCATCATACCAAATATACATACTCTTCCACTTGTTCCAAACATTCGACAGTTTTTTCATTTTTGACAAATGGTTTGTCATCTTTTCTTCTCTTTCCCATGTCATCACTTTCGTTTTGCCTATATTTATTTTAATTCTCTCTCTTTTTATTAATGCACCATTGTTAACTATGTCTTGCAACTCTCCCTTCGACGATGCCAAATTTATTTGATCGTTAGTGTCATAGAAGGCAACCAGACAGTCAACTAATTCATTCTTAAGTCCCTTACAATATCCTTTCAAACAATCATCCATGAATAGATTAAACAGCTATAGCCATGAGTCACTGTGACGTAAGATCTGAATTTAAGTACTGTATCAGGTCGCTACTCATCGCATACACGGATAATGTGTTCCACAACTCCTGACTTTATTGTTGACCTTTACACTTATAACGAACAATTGAAATTCCTATGAGATCAGGACTAAACATCACCGCTCGGTGCAGCTAGTCTCAAACATTAAAAAGCGAAACGGAAAAGTCAACTTTTAAATTCAAAACCTGTCGCTCATAAACAGCCACTGCCACCGCGAGTGACAGACATCTTCGATTAGAATAAAAACGACCGACCAACAGTATAGTGTTCGGGAACACGATACTCGTGAGCGTCGCGCGGGAATCAAACCGGCTATCGGTTACTTGACGCCTCGGCTGCGGTTACGAGCGCCTCGACGAGACGCCAAAAATAAAACAGTCGTGAAAAATGAAAGTATCATAGCTTAGTATCTATGAGACACTTCTTTATAGATTAGGTACTTACCAGAGATAGACTCAGTACTAGATTCATCTGCGCGGGTATTTACTGTACCTACTTTTCTTCCTGCTTCCAAGCAGCGGCGCATGCATTAGTGCGTTCTGGTTGGAAGGGTAAGATAGGTAGTTTATAGTATTAACGTAAATTGGGTTGGTAGTGGTTGTAGATTTACAAATCTTACAGAAACCACGTGTAATACAGACGACTGTAGCCCTTATCATCAGGTGGGTAGCAGCTGCTTGTCTGCAAATTTAGTTGTATACAACATAATTTTGCCAAAAGCAAAGGAGCTTGTATTGCTGTCTCCAGTTTTGTAATGGAACTTGAGCTCAAACTTTTCTTCTGAGACCAGCTTTAAATTGATGACTTTGTAACAATACAGGGAGAAAAAAATTGCCCTTGCTGGTTCTTTCCAGTACAAGGTCTCCCGGCGTAGACTTTTAAACCATTGACCTAGCTTATTTGTCGCGTAAAAGTAATTAAGTGTGTAATCCAGTTGAATAAACCATATTAAATTCGATTTTGAAGGATAAGAGAGGAAATTACTGGTCCTTGTAAGGGTTGGATATTTGCGAATTTTATAGGAGTCAGGTGTATGTGGCTACTTACAGGTGAGATCTGCTTATTCGTCAACATTGCACTATAAAAAAGAAGTAAGTTAATAAAAATCTGAATGCTTATCGAAACCATTTTTTTTACGGTGGGAAATGCGTCACGCATACCCCGCGGGGTTATGTCGGACTCTCCGCGACCCCTGGGGTCAGAGTGCCAGCCAGGAACCGCGGCCTACCGACTAAAACCCACCGATGCCCCTCACACACGCCTTGGCGCGAGCACGTCCATTATCGCCGTGTCCTCCTCATCAGAAGAGGACACGCCGAGAGGGAACGCGTCGCTGCCTGACAAGGTCATGGGAACTCGGATGAACACATCTACGACCTCGTCGGCGACTGCTCACCTAGGGCGAGCCCCTCTTACCCCCCCCCAAAGGGGAGGCCGGTGATCCCCTGGGGCATCCAGGGGATCAGCGACTGGCGGCAACCGATGCAATGCAGGGCCCGGGCTTCCCGACCCACGGCCCCGCTGGTTGCCGTCAGGAGGAAGAAGGCGGGCGTAATTCCGCCTCCTCCACCCCATCCTTCTACGGCGGCACGGATCGGCCGTGGGATCCTCCTCCCTGGCCCTCTCCGCCGACTCCTTCTGCGCCATCACGTCCACGCAGAAGGAGTTTACCGCGTCCCACTTCCTCTCTCCCTCCAGCATGGCACAGACCACGTTCTGGAGGGAGAGGTCATCGCCAATGAACACGGATGCTTATCGAAACCATAATATGAAGTGCACTTGAGTTCCTAAGTTAAACTGTCACGAGGTCGCCGATAGCAGATAAGTTAATTAAAATTAAGATATCACTGACGTAATGTGAGCTCTCCTGTCATCATCATAAATCAATATCTTTGGTGCCATATATAGACTTATTTGAAACTGATAATGCAATCGATATTTGAGCGGAAAATCGCTTTTATGTTAGTTTCGGGAACCTGGATAACTTGTCCTCTACACTGTTTACTGCTTACCTACCATAACATGAAATCGTCAAGAGTTTCTGATTGAAAAATGCTTGTGCATATGGGTCAGTGAGGGTGGGAGTTAGTTTGTTCCTAGGTAAATGGGTTTATTTAAAAATTAGATAAGATTTTTTATTTATTTATTTGCTATATTATGGTTTGGGTTTTTTATAGTTTATATTTAATACATATTTTTTATACTTATGACTACTCTTTTCATAATTCAAAGAGCATATAGCGCGTTAAATAAGCGCTTTTTGCGTTTTTAATGCAAAAGCAATTAGCTGAGCCAATATCCTTTTTGGACTGCACTCATGCTATTCGGAACATTTTTGTATATATTTGTGTGTGTGGGTCCAAATTAAGCATTCTTCCTTTCATTTAAGAAAAAAGGAGAGGATGTTTGAAACACAGTTGGGAATAGAACGTGGTTAAATCTATAACGACAAAAGAACATAGGTATTCATTATAATGATAAAAATATCTAACATCAGTGTTCTATTACTTTATCAATATCAGTACCCCTGTGAAGTAACAGAACACTGTTGTGTTGGGTGGTCGTGCACAGATCAAGCACGCGTGGGCCAGTCAGCGTAGCTGGCCAGCTGCGCGTGCGCCGCCTCGTTGAAGCCTTGAAACACTTATGCGCATATAAAGCGCATGCGAAATTAAGGTTGGTGTTGCTAAGTATTTATTTAGGACCTCAATTTACATAGCTTAACAAAGGCTGTGTTTGTCTCTCTCAAATCAATCAGTCTCTTTCAAAAGGTAAACATAATTATTTATGATTAATTTTATTATTATATTGCTGTAATTTAACGACATGACGACAATATTTTCATGTTCCTTTCAAGTCAATGAATACAAAAATGGACATTCAGAACAGAATCCACTTCTAATTTTCCGAAGCACGAAAAACCTTGATATTTTTAAAATACCCACAACTTTTAACACAACTCGTTGGTTCATCCATATTTTTAAGTTTATGCTGCGTTACTGAGAAGGTTAATTATAGTGAGGGTTGCTAAAATCAAACAGGACTGTATCACATGTCATAAAGGAAGTCTGCTGTCTGCAAAGTTCCGGTAAACAGTTAAGGCTTTAATCCGAGATAAGCCACGTATACCAGCTTCGGTAGCGAAGGTTATCGACCCTAAGATACCGGTGCATTGTCACATTGTGGCGGTGCCAGCGCGCGATCAACTCTTGCGCAAGTGGGGCGCGCCACCATTAACATTTGACCCAAACGGCGCGCGCCCGCTTCTAATGCAAATTTCAAAAGTAAAATCTTCAATATCTTATTATTTTTAGTACCTTCTTGTCTTGTCAAATGTTTCGATGTTTGCAACTCGATTTCGAGAAATGAATTTTCGAATTTACGGAATCGAGAAAAGGTACAGTTTAAGTACTGTTGGCTAATCAGTATAAACCTAATGACATTTTTAAGGCAACATACTTCGCCCATGCTGCACGGAATTGGAACCATAATTTAGAACGACTGATGGTGTCGGAAAGGTGGAAGCGCATAGATTGGATTTTAATATCATCAGATCAAATAGATGGTGAATATATGATGGTGGATTCGACGACACGGTTAGCGCAGAGGTCGAGTGATCGCCTACTGCGCAACGGGTCGCGGGTTCAATTTCCGTACGGGACAAATATTTTGTATGGCCTATACCGTTATCTAAACAGTAGGATCTTATCAAAGTGTCGTATCAAACTAGTGTTAATAATAAACTGTAAATATTTTTAAGTAAATATTCTTTTATCTTTCTTTCTTTCTTTTAAATATAGACGTTGTGTTAAACTCGCTGTGTAATATAGACGCGAGTTGTTGACGAATTTGAACAGGGTCACGATTGATGGAGTGATTGAAGATTGGAGATTCCTTCCTGAGGAGTAATATAGTGATTGTCCGTGCGGTTAAGGATTTGGAAGGACATTAGTTGTTACATTTAGCTTCAGGTAGATGACAAAGCTTTCCACACTTTATAACCTTATCGCTAATAATGACACGCAGTCCAGCAATGTAATGTAGGTGTAATTGTTTCTAAAATGCTTGCGTTGCGCAGTCAGCAGAACTTACTGATTAGCCATGCCAAGCCAAAGGTAGGGTGACCAGATAGTATACCTATATAATCCTGACAAAAACCCCAATTTCTAATAAAAAGTCCTGACATGATACTAAGAGCGCCCACACACGGTAATTATTATTATTTCTTTTGTAATGAATTTTTTTTAAGTAGAACAAAAGAAAGTTTTACTTTTTATACTGATTATTAACTAAAAATATACATAGTTGGTTTTTTATACAACTTACATGACAATCAAGTAAACTGCCCACCTGATAGTAAGCTGTAACAGTCACCTATGTAGTACATGCGGTTTTTGTGAGATTCGCAGCAAATCTGCAACCCCCACAAGAACTAAAGTATACGTTGCCAACTTGTGACATAAGATGTAAAGTCACGGTACCCAGTAATTTCCCTTCAAACCGGAACACAGCAACGCAGGCACTCCTTATTTGCGGCAGAAATAGGTTAGACGGAGGTACCCAAGCAGACGACCCTGGTACAGAGTCTCCCTCCGGTGAAATCAGGACAAATCCTGACGTCTGGTAACCCTAGCCAAAGGGCGCCACTACACCTACACACGGGCCGGGGCACATTCCAGCAGCCTATCGAATTACGTAGCCAGCGATTGGCAGCGGACAACCTACGTCCTGCGATCTTATCGTTAAGCCGCGTAATCAAATGTCTCGAATTGATAACCGAAAGTTATCCATAATACCTACTCGTCATAAGGACTGCGAGTGCATTATCAGCTGTTTTGAATTTGATAGTCAATGGCTGGATGGTCTTAACTAATAGACGTGACTTTATGACTTATGCCACGATAGATACGGTTGCTCTCCATTAAAGACGCATACGACCGACTTTATGTTGGCCGAATAATCGGTCCGCTTTCCCCTGACTCTTATGCTTATGACCGACCACTTAACACACACGTCTGCCACTTTGTCGGTCGGTGGCTATCGAGAGAAGTGATAACCCACACGTCTGCCAACTGGAGCAAGTACCCATGGACTTGTTAGGACAACTGCGGGTCTAGCACGGCGAGTGGAATATAGAAGAGAAAGTGACTAGCCCTCGTCCCGTCTCGCTTCATTGTTATATGAGAGAGCGAGTTTTGTCCACGGTCCGTGCTAAGGCTGCTGATTGTGCAATTGGGACATGCTTTGATGGATTTGTCCCCGTGACACGTCTGAGTAGTTGGTTAATCGGTACACAGATTTTTCTATACTTTTCAGTACCTACCTGTAACACAATGACAGCTTCTTATCTATAAACTTACCAGATTATAATTCCGGATTGTTAATGAGTAGTTAGGTATATAGCAAAAAAAAAACGCCTTACACCATTAATTTTATCATTCTGGAATTAAACTATACAATAGAGATTACTCCTTTCAGACAAAAAAAAACCTGTTTGTGTTCAATGCTGATCACGTGAAAATGTGTTATTCTGTGATTGAAATTAAAACTATTAATATTTAATATGCTGTTTTGCTTTTTGACACTTAAATATATACCTATGTATGGAAATTTATAAACATCACATAGTTCTGGTAAGTGTATAATAAAGTATATATGTATAAGAGGTTGTTACTGTTTGTTTATCTAAATAAATTACAGAAAATGGAATAAGGTTGTTCTATTAACTATAATATAAACAAATTAACTATAACTGGAAATATAAACGCCTATTAAGCTAGGCGATTTTTAAAGTCTCCTAAGATATTGTTATTTTCCGATATAGCTTAAGAGATTGTGTGTATATATTTACAATTAGTAATAAACTCTCACCACAGATAGACGGACTGAGTTAATTTCGCATTTGTAATATTAGCAGGGATATCCTTAACGATTTTGTGAACTAAGTACGGCTTCACGTTTCATAATATTATATTCTGGCTATCGCATTTCGTAATAAACGGATGTTTAGGCGTTTTAGCACCAATAATATAGATAATTTAGTGCTCTCAGAGGAGCCGTAGCTCAAAAACCAGCTAATTACCTCTCGTTAATGAGCTAATTAAATTGAGAAATTAATCGCCTCCATGGTTTAGTGGTTGAGACCTACCGGTATTGATCAATTGGTTCGGGGTTCCATTGCCCGTGGGGCCGGAGATTTTCTGCCATATTCAGCTTTATTGTCATTCACCGCCAGGTGAGATGAAGGTGTGTAACAAAACATTTGGCACATGCAAGTAAAGAAATAGTTTGAAAGATATTCAGGCTATAAACAATTTGGGATAATATTTTAATAAATAGAAATTTTAATAAACACTGGGTGAATAAAATCTACACTACATATTACATTAATGAATGAAACATGTTATTTAACTCCCAATGGGTACTTATTGACAGATTGTGATTGTGAAGCTTCGAATTTTATAATTTGGATTCCAAAACATTGACATGAAGCAAGACCAGTTCCGTCCACAACTAAAAGCAAACATTTTAAATAAAACACATTACGTAAATTTCCACAAATTGGTCGTTCACATAAAATATAAAGTATACTTATTCAAACTACGTATGCATATTATAACAAATCGAATTTAATGACCACAGGGCCGGACTCGGGCGGCGGCAGACGCGCGGCGAATAATTTAATTTATTTGTATAAATAATTCGCTCGTAAATTACGGCAATGATTTTTATGCGATGCGGCTGCGCGTGAGAGTAATGTCGATAAACTCGTAAAATATTGGCCGATCCGTTTGGAGCGGTGCTGGGATTTGTGTGGTTGTAACCGAGAGCTTTTTGTATGTGTTTTTAAGAAGATTTTTATTGAACGCTGTCAGTTTCATCAAATATCCACTAAAAAGGGGTATCGGTGCTTAGAGGTACTAATGCCTCTGGTGATCAAGAATACTCTTGCAGTTCTTACGTACGTCTGGAGCTGTCATTACTTGGCTATCATTTCTGCTACGAACAAGGGGTACGTACGAGGTCTCGTTACTACAAATATAATAAAAATTGTCACTTTCATACTCACTCCCAAACAAAAAATACATCGTACTCGTATATTTACAAAAATAAAGCATATGATTTTAAATCATATGCTTCGAGGTATTCTCTCTTATTGGGCTGCTCCAGAGCTGTTGTTATACTTCAAGAGTCTACCACTTGTACAGTCGGTGCTGTAGAGTTTGTCTGTATGTACATAGAAATAGTATGGAAAATTACGTATGTATTAGTAAGTACCATTGGCGTATCTATAGTTTTTTTCCTGGCCAATGATTTTGTGTGATGTTATCAGTATTTCGGCGTCCATCATTGAATTTTGAATCGGTAGTTTAACATCCTGGGGTGGGCACAAGACCATTCTGGGGCGGGCATGGCCCACCCGGTCTTCCCTCTATACACGGTGATTTTTTTATCACCCTGGAAAATTTAAGAGACGCTTCACGACATGGTATTAGAATTACTTAAATATGAATAAAAAATAACTCACTTATTTAATTTTATATTAATTTTCAAAAAATCTAAAAAATGCTGCACTAGTTGAGAGCATTTTTAGAGATTTTTTATTTTTTTAAAGTTTATAATAATGGATGTGTCCTGAAGTGCCGCTAAATTTTCCCATGGTGATAAAAAAAATACCGTGTATACGCCTATGGTAAGTACGTGTTCTTAGTAGAAGAATAACAAATACTTTCAGCTTACATTTAACCCCGCGTCATGGGTAGTTTTGAAAAAAGTAGCTTTTGAAATCAACGTAGCACGGTCTGTACTAAGTGTACTATCAATACTCTGAATTTCGTGATAGTTTATTCAAAATAACCAACAAATTAATTAAATTCCCACCAAAAATCAGGGTCAAATTAAGCGGTAAGCTCACTGAACATTAGCTCAATATCAATAAATTAGCATAATCAAACAACTTTGTCATTGATTAAAATTATGCCGCGTATCAATTAGCCGCACAAACTCGATATAAAATAAACAAATCTTTCGCGCCGTACGCGACGGATCCGAGCGAGAGGCGTCGGGCGCAGCGGGAGTCTCCGAATCGATAGTAATCGATACCGGTCGAGGTATTCGCTTTCACGACTGTTTACGAGGACTCGATATGTGTTAATCGTTTTATTTTTATTCGCCTCCCACGCTTACGGGGCGATCGGTGACGGGCCACGGCTGGTGATAATTGTTTTGTTTCTACATTATTATGCCAAAGCTCAATCACGTCGTTCTAAGGCTGCCGGAGAACTATTTCATGCCTATTTATACTCTAAATTACAATTTTGCCAATGCCATTTTAGTTGCCTCCATGGTCTAGTTGTTAAGACCACTGGGCAGTGATCTGGAGGTCCGAGGCTCGATTCCCTCTAAGGGCAGAAGCTTTTCTTTTGCTCTTTTTACACATGACAAGAAAGCTCTTGGCCTTTATCTCACCTGATGGTAAGTGACGATAAGGCTGCCGGTGGAGGCGAGCTTCACTTGGACTTCTGAACCACTGAGGAACTGGCTATCTTACCTTCAAGTTATCGGAACACAACAATGCTATCAACTTTGTTACTATGGCGACAAATCTAGTCAAGACTACTCGGTTTGGTAGGTGGCAGGGCTTCCGAGTCCGCCTGGCTTAGCTAGAACTGTCTTACCTTAGTTTGTCGCCATAAAAACAACGTTAATACCATTGTTGTGTTCCGACAATTAGAGGTAGCCAGTTCCTCATCTCTATCATCGTTTCCCTTGACGATTGACGACGATTACTCATCATTTTCAGCCTTTTTTTTATTAAGTCAGGCCTGACGATGATGTATCGAAACCGTTCGCAATAATTTAATTAAATATAATAAACATTCAAGTGGAACTAGCAAAATTAGTGTTATAATAACAAGATACCATGGAGTTCCATCAAGAAATTACCACACAAAGCTTTAACTATTTTCAGCCTTATCTCCACTTACCATCGGATTAGATGAAGGTCAAACGCTTTCCTGTTGTGTGCAAAAATTGATATAATAAAATTTCAGGTTTACAATCTTCGAGCGTGCAATTAAAGTTTATAGAGATCTGGACAGAAAACAATCGATCTAATCGAATCGAATCCAAAACTATCGTAAAATTTTCCTTCTAATCCTTTTTTAATTTTAATTAATTTTAGTTCTCATTATTCTTATCAAGTTATTTATAATGAAACAAAAACAACCAAATCATATTCAGACTTACGTATAACACGTTTGTGACATGGGTTGAATGTACGCCCATCCAAATGCGTGTTAATATGCAAATGTGCATGTCTCGATCATCCATAGTCGCCGGGCCAGCAAGAGTAAGTACTCAAGGTAAGACTGTACTTGGTATTTTCATATAAATATGTATTTTAAACTGCTACAGTAGCGTGTACTTTATTAACGCGATAGTAACACCGTGCAGTGTACCCATTAAACAACAGGGACGAACTTAGATTTCGAAGATAAAGAGTGGTGGCTTTAATAAGGCCATTTCATCTACCTCCGTTTATGTCCAATTACTATCATTGGACATACAGATATGTGCGCACAGGAACGTCGGCGTGTAATTTTTATTAATCATGTAGACAATTAAATTTTAACTAGCGGCACTCGTGAACGTATAAAAACTTTTTTTATACGTCCATGGCGGCACTAACAAAGTTGAAATTTGATCGTTTAAGTTAACGACATCGATTTAGACGATTTTTTATATTTCGTGATGCGAGCGCCATAAAGTTGGTCATTTCATTCAACCACGTCGCACCATCAGATTTGATTTCAACGTCCAAGGTTTGAACCAATTATATCGACCAATGGTGTAGGTAGAGCATTGGCGTAGGTAAGGGGGGGGGGGGGGCTTGGGGTCCGGATACCCCCCATTGAAAATTAATATACACTAGATAGAATGAACTTTTCTTTACAAGTATCAGTATACAGTAGGCAAATTGAAGTTTTAATTTGCACCCCCCCCATCGAAAAGTTATATATCTACGCCTATGGTGTAGAGCGGCCATTTTTTCGTTTTTACTTCTATTTGCAGATATCTTAAGATGTATGTACATACAACTATCATCATTATCATCAATTTAGTCAAGAGACGCTCACTGTTGGACATAAGCCTCCCTCATCTCCATACCGATCGGTCCCGCGCCTCCCGCATCCAGCCATCCAGTATGTCGGTGACTCTAGATTTCTTCTACGGATCTCATCATTTTTGATGTGATCGCGTAGTGGAATCCCGAGCACAGCCCTCTTCATTGCTCTTTGAGTGACCTTGAGCCTTCTTACGAGACTCATTGTAGGCGGCCACGTCTCATTTCCCTACGTCATCACTGGCAACACGCACGAATTGAAGACTTTCGTCTTCGCAGATAGAAGCTTAAATAATAATAATTTAATTAGATTTTTAAAATTGTTTTTAACCTGTCAGAAAGTTACTGTAAAGGATAAATATGATGAATAAAGATTTTTGATTTTAAGTTAATTACGATACCTAGAGGTTACGCTGACCACACCGTTCACTTAGGTATGCCGCAGGACTTTAGCCCATCAACGGATATTCCATTGCTGTCCCCAAAGACATTATAAGAGTAGACCAACAATGCAAACGAAATGTATGAAGTCCCCTTCAACCAATTTTGATATGATAATAGCTAAATAAATAAGCATAATTAAGACTCATCGGTAATAAATAATGTTACAATGTGATTTAGTTTTTATTACTGTTCGTTTTTTACACTACAAAACGAAGTTATTTGGGCATGTTTAACATTGATTTACTACCAAACGTAGATAACGCATGAACGTTCGAAAAGTGGGCCGGTGAAGAACTGCCCAATCGGGCCTCGTGCAGTTCTTTTCCATGCGTTGGATAAGCAATTTTGAGCATTATGTTTGAGAGTATAAAGTTGATATTTTCTTGTAGCAATTACTAAAACGTCAAATTTAATGTGGCTAGGTATGAAATGATGTAACTGCACACGGTTGTACTTCAAATAGTTGCCGTAATAATAAAGAATAAGGTTGAATTCGATAAATACGGTACTTTCTTTATGGTAATTTTAATTCGGGTGTGCATATTCAACTACCTATTTAACAGCGTACAAATGTATAGTCGATTAGGTGACAGATTTCAAGCGCGTTTTTGTATGAAGTGCTCTATCTACGTTTGGTAGTAAATCAATGATGTTTAAGTATTTTTATAACTTGACGCGCGCTCGACAGTCGAATGCAGTACAAATACAGTATGAGTAGCGGCCGCCTGACCGCTGTTGTGGTTGAAGGGGGTTTCTTAGAGGCCGCGCGTATTGTCGGTCTATCTCTTATAATGTCTTTGGCTGTCCCCTTTCCAGGCCAACCTTTCGCCCCTTATAAAGGGGAAGTTCTGCATCAAATCCGAATCCCAACAGTGATCATACGCGCGAAGTCACCTTGCCCACATCTAGTTTATCGAGGTTTCTCGACCGCCCCCGAGAATACTATTCCTGGAACAGATATAACTCAGTAAAGACTAGCGGAGGCAGTCTGAACGCATTGTTATTCAGCACTTGTGCTCATAATATACGCGCCATGTCAATCGAGGCACATAAATTTGCAAATTGGCTAATTTGAAGCAGGACTGGATGTCCGTGTGGTTTGATCGTGAATACTGATGCTTTTAATATTTCTTTTGTTACGTGGATGATTTTAATCGTGCAGTCCTTAGAGGGAATAGTTGTTTAGGCAGAAATATGGATAATTCAATGTCGATATGATAGACAATGGATAAGAAAGAATAATGATTTTAAATATATCGAGAGAATAAATTATAAAAATGGTCCGGCTCGCAAGACCGTAGAAAAAGTCGTTAAGTTCTTTGTAGGCAGATCTTAAAAAAGCAACGCACTGTATTAACACTGGTCTATTCAAGATTTTACAGTTAAATTAACTATTGAGTCTTAATTAAGGTTTTAGGAATAATATGTAATAATGTGAATTGTTTAAAAATACTTAATCGGGATATTAAAATAATGATATATGTCAATAATCGTTTTAAATTTGAAGTTATCTAATTTATGCAAATGTTAAAGGCACTGTTTGCGTTTGTTTCTAATTAAAAACTAAACGCATATTGTTTAAAGTAATATGCGTTTAGTTTTGTTTTAATTATATAATTGTCTTTCGTAAACCTTAAGTTTTCCGACACCAAACAATAGCTCTCATAGCATCAAGTTAGCAGACACCGTGGCGAGATGCAAGCCACGACCATACATTGCAGAAAGGTAAGGTTTTTTTTAAACACCCAAGCAAAAAACATTGTGCGAGCAACAGGAAACACAAGTTAATCTCTCAAGACGTCCTCATGACGATTAGAAAAAACAGAAATGAATAATACATGAAAACAACGTTACAAGGTGCGGGGACGGCCGCACCCTGTTTGTATGCGCGGGCTCACATAGAATAGAGATTCGACATTATTTTCCTGAGCGTCAGTTGACCGTTTTAAATCTACCATAGACGATGGGTTGTTTGATCAAGATTACTCATCAGAGAGGTACAATAATCCAAGCGCGACCGCACACGACCGACTGTTGGTGACGGATTGTTGATCCATTTTTTGTGCGGTAACGTATAACGTTAACGTATATACGAACGTTTCATTTCACCAATAATAATCGAATCAACAATACACCAATAAACGCGCAACTCACATGAACTACAAAAAGTCAACCAAAAAATATGTGTGAATTCCGGATGACTTTTTGTAGTTCATGTGCATTGCAGCATAGAACGCTATAATATGTTTCATTTTTCATCGTCAAAAAATCGGACGTGTGTGTTCGCGCTAAAGGATGATTTGCACTGGGCAAGTTACTGGCGCCAGTTGCGACACCAGAGGTCCTATTACCGATATCATGGTTTTGCAAGTGATATCATATGATATCATAGTGCAAAACGAAAATTACGATTTCCGGTCAGATTTTTGATCATTTGTTCATTATTAATGATGACATCATTGAAATTATGCCATAGTGATGATATCATTGGAGATCGGTTAGACGAAATGCAGCATTTCATGACTTCTTTTTCTCAAATTTATACCATGTCATACGATGAAAGATCCATAATTGGCCTGCAGAACCGATTTCGATCGATCGACATTGCGATTTTGATAATTTTCTACGCTTGAGTTGCCACGTTAGCGCCAAAATAGACTCGAATTGGGATTGTAAGCGAACCAAATTATTTAATTTTCTCAAGACACGGATCCGATTCGGCGCTAGTGTTGTTATTTAAGCGTACGACAAATCACAATCCCAATGTCGATTGATCAGAATTGGTTCAACTGATCCGATGTTGGCCTCGTACAAATTGGTTTCAAATCAGTACAGAAGGCCAGTTCAACCAATAAACCACCGTTCTGAACCGACCGAAACTCGATCATTGCTTTCGACCAATCAGAACGCCACATTATCACGCAATCGAACATTTGACAGTCTATCTTTGCGCTGTTATTGGTGGAAAATAAGCGATTCAATTTTGGTGCAGCTGCAATTGATAACTAGAATAGGCTAGATGACTAAAAAAATTTTTTTGCTTTAATAGAAGTTCATTCATATAATAAACAGAATGAAAAAATCGTTTTTCGAATAACTATAAAAACAACCAAGATATAAGGTATTAAAGATTTTTCTCCATCTCTTTCTAGCAAAACGGCAATTTACAAGGAGTTAATATGGCCGTACTCAACAATGACGTCACGGTTGATGTCGGATCTCTCTGTCTAATCGCCTTCAAATTAACAACTTAAAATGCTTGTATCTAATGTATTTCTAAGCCGATTTTAATTCTAATTTCACAGGACTGCATCTTTTTTCACGGTATTTTCATATTTAATGACGAGACATAAAAATTAGAATTCAGTCATCATCCCAATTGGGTGCTGTTGAGAGAGCGCAATTCGACCACCCACTCAACGTAAATTGCAGATCAGTTTTAAAATAATATTTTAAACACTAAAATAAGCTAAAAATGTTTATTGCATATTTGTGACAAACTACTTTCAGGGTATACGGTATTTTTGTAAACAAATTGGACCACACTTCACCTATTCTTAATACTAAGTTGAGAGGATGAGGATGGAAAACCCTCCTCTTGAGTCGATACCCTGCAGTGGCTATTGATAGTTGTTTCGACACAAAGGATCCGTTTCACGATCACTATGGACTGCAAAACACTTTTACAGACATTCCTTGTCGCCAAATCCATTTAAAAAAGCTAAAATTGTCCACCGATCGACCGCGCACGAGCCAGCGAATTTTTTGTTGCACGATTTGTGTCGCCCGCGCGGTCGCGGCCGCACGAGCGACGCGCTTTTATTCCAATCAGCTGTGGCAGCGCTTTCGGGTCAGCGGTCAGCGGTGCACGGATACATCGGGAAACGGACTGCCAAAGAGCACAGAGCGTCAGACTGACAAAGGAAAGTAATTTGTGGCAAACGTGGCGCGGAAACCGTTATTTCATTGATCAAAAGCGACAGTTATACAATGGTTGCATTAATATAAAAAAAAGAAAAAAAAATAGTGAAAGACCTGTCCAAAAACTGAGCAACATTACACTTAAATAAATCTTTGAGATGTCGAAGTCAAAACTTTACGTCAATAAAGCGCAATTTCGATTTCGTTGCAAAACAAAGCGCCGCAAAATATTATCATTAGGTACAAACTTGAATTTCAAATCTGCCAACAACTTAAGCATCAGAACTTTCTATGCATAATAAATTATTGTCCTACATCGAAATTGTTAGTATAAGCGCCTTGTCGCAGCGATGTTATAGTGAACAAGAAGTTGCCCTTAAATCTTCAGAAAAGGACCTTTAATAAGGGGTAGTAAGGTGTTATTTGGGCGGCTCCCGAAGTTCAATTTGTCGTGGCGGCAATGGGCCTGCGATAATTTATGACGTAATTAAGCTGCTGTACACCAGCTGTTTCTGGAGAATGTTCATTATTTACTTTTATATTTTGATGCAAAGGAGGTTGTTCATTGCATTTTTATCTAACGAAGAACCCGATTAAGAATGTCTGCACTTCACAGACGACCGCAACCAAAGAATGTTGAGTTTGCACGTGAGAGCGGTCATCTTAAGAGCTCGACGAGGAATGTCAGTGCTCATGTGTTTTTGTTTACAGCTGAGTTGGCGAGCAAGCAAACTGCTCGCCAGATGGCTACAGTTTACTCGTACCTATATGGTTCCAGGTTTGTAAATCTGCAACCCTCACAAGTATCCCAGTGTACGTTTTCAACTTGTGACATGAGATGCCATGTAAGCTCCTTAGCAGTAGAAATAGGTAAATAGAGATACCATTTTTTACACACAACCTGATGGAAATTAACGGTTACACTGAAGATGAATTCAAACTTCACTTGGACTCCCCAACAATTGTGAAACTGGCTATCTTACCTACAATTGTCGGACATGACAACACAAGACAAACTTAGTTAATATGGTGGTAGCTAGTCACTCGGGTTCAGATGCCTTGCCGTGGTAGGGTACTGCTGCTTCATGGGGATCGAACCCTAGACCTTCAAATCAGTGCCGGGTGGTCACAATCACAGCTACTAAATTATATAGTGGCGATTTGTTACCTGCGCAAACGACTCTAGTATGTAATCTCGCTCTTGTGTGTGTGCAAAATTACATGAGATCGCGAGATTTAATACAGAAAACGTATAACAGCACAAAAGGTTAAGAAAACGGTTAAAGATTTTCTTGACTTTGCCTTTGTTCTTTTAATCAAGCTCCTTGTTTAGCTACGTTTTCTGCCTGCGAGCTCAGCTCAGAGGCGATGCTAATGAACCAACGGATGGAATATAGGCAAACTCAAGTTGCTCAGCGAGAACGGCTCCCAATCACTGACTCAAAGAGACGGACAAAATACCGAATAACGTTTTTGGAATATTTAAAACACAAATTGGCTTCGAATAGGTGTATTGGACTCGAGTAGGTGTTTTCTGATATCCGAGTAAGTAAAAGCATGTAACGGTGGGTACAGCAACGATATTTCATAATTAGCACACACAACATGATATTTTGTAGACTATTGATTATTATAAAATACCACAATCTTCTTGTCGCACTGCTCAACCCTGACATCTACAGTGACCTTTGGTCTAACTTCAGCAGGCACCTATTATATAAAAATACTTTTTGTGCCCGCGAATTACGTTTCGCCCTAATAGACTTCAACGCGTTCTTAGTTTCGTATCTTCTATATTTTTCCCGCTTAAGCAACATTTTTCATTGATTCTCCTAACCTATTGGTCGTAGCGTGATATTACGTAGCCTAAAGCCTTCCTCGATAAATGGACTATCCAACACAAAAATATATTTTTTCAATTCGAACCAGTAGTACCAGAGATTAGCGCGTTTAACCAAACAAACTCTTCAGCTTTATAATATTAGTATAGTTAAAAGTAGCTATTACGCCTCTAGAAATTTGGGAAAATTATTCAAAAGTACTAATTAATAATAATAATTAAAAAAATCCTTAAATCAGTAACAATGAACTGTCAAATACGTTATATCGAGTCCAATCGAATCATTTATGAGGTGTAAGTATCAATTTTGGCCATCAAACAAGATACAGGCATCGTTGACAGTTTCGACGCGGACTGGAGACATAAAGTTCCAATTAGTACGTCAATTAGATATTATTGGAGCTTTTTAGTCTTCTCGACTCGACACGTCAGGTGCTCTAAAGTAGGTAAAAACCCTTGACGAAAACCACGTCGGCAGTCCAAGTACTTTAGGATTATTGTTTATTCTGTAGTCCAAGTACCAAACTATCCATACCCAGTATTACGTGACGCGGAAACGTCACCAAACAATTGTGAAAACAGGAACGGTAGAAGTAATCGATGGGAGTGGCAACAGTGGGCCGGCCATGTTTGTTCAAATTGCAGGCGAGTGACGCTCTGCTTGTACAGGCGCGTCTGAACAGTCTGCAAACAGCGGCGCGCTACGTTTACGCGCAAGTATGTGTTTGTGTACACAAGGAATAAAAAAAAATGGAACTAGGTGGGGAACCGAGAACCAGCCTTTAGATGCAAATTCACTGATTGCAAATTAATAGATTTGCAATATTAGAGATACAATTTGAAAAAGAGGAGAAAAAAGTTCATTATTATCATCATCATTTCTGCCAAGAGACGCCCACTGTTGTAAGGATCTCCAAACCAATCGGTCCTCCGCTCCTCGCATCCAGCGGCTTCACGCGATCTTCATCAGATCGTCGGCTATTACACTCGAGGACCGCTCCGACGGCCGTCGGTTCTGTGAGCGATGTGTTTTGCTCACTGCCGCTTAAGGTTCGCAATTCTTTTGACTGCGGCATTGACTCTTTTAGATTGTTTATCTAATCTTCACATGAAGGCTCTCTTAATTTCCAAACACGTGTAGAGACAACATGTTTTTTTCTTTGCTAATACTTAAATTATTTGCATACCATACTAATTATACGTGGAGTTTATGAAACACATATAAGGAATATATTAATTGTTAAATGTCTTACACCTGGTTACACTAAATTGTTTTCTTAAGATTTCAATTTTTCATTATCCTTTACGTTCGAAACATCAAAAGTCTTAAAGGCAAGAATCGTGGATTTAATAGTGGAACATTCCTTCGAAATGTTGCATCATCATCACATCATCATCATCATCACAGCTCATATACGTCCCCACCGAGGGGTTCGAGCCTACCCTATGATAGGGTGATTAGGCCTTAGTCAACCACGCTGGCCCAGTGCGGATTGGTCGACTTCACATACATCATTGAATTTCTTCGCAGATGTATGCAGGTTGCCTCACGATGTTTTCGTTCACCGTAGGAGCGTCAGACAAATGTACATATGAAATTCAAACGAAAAACACATTGGTACATGGCGGGTCTCGAACCCCGACCCCCCGATTGGAAGGCAAGTGCCGAGTCCACTGCGCCACCGACGCTCCAGTCCACAGCGCCACCGACGCTGTTGTTGCATCGCTAGATAATTATTTGATTGCAAAATTACATGTTAAGCGAATCTCTTTATCGAATCTCTGTCTGGTTGGGAGCCAATTAATATATTCTTTGTGTGCGTCTGATCTCGTTTCTATGATTTCGCGACTTCGCCCGTCTTCGATTTACGAGCACATAATCCTCTTTTCTCCTTTACTGTATTTTTGCCGCACACCTCGCCTTCTTCGACTCCGGTGGAGAGACTTTTGAAAAATTTATACGTTTTCTCTGAAAACAGCTTTTGCCGTAACGGTTTTGTGGAGTTCATATTTAATGAGATCAATATTTTTTAATAGAATCGAGTTTACGTAATACTTTATGAATAACGTTTGAAACACTATGTAAAAATTATAAACGGTTGAATGAATGTTGAATAAAGAAAAAATATTTTAAGCTGAAGCAAATAAATTTTGTTATGTGCTTTTCGATATTCGACAGTTAAAAATTCGGCATAGGTGTGAAGGTGTGCCTCACAGCCTAGATTTTATTTTCGTTGCTTTTCGTTTTTTAAAAAATGTGTTACCTCCTTTGGGCACTGTTACGTCATTGTATATCTCAAAATTGTGCGGTGTATGGCTCACTTAGTTATCTACGTGCCATCCCAGGAAACGGCTGAGCTTGAAAACAGCATTTCAGTTCTTACATTTAGATCCAGATCTAGAATGCGTACACAATCTCAATCTGTGTTCTACGATTCCAATAGACTGTATGACAGTTAGTTATATTTGAAACAGCTAAACTCTAATAACTAATTATACGAACCATTCCGTCGACTCGTGCTATGTTAAATGTTAAAATATGTTGACAAATCCATTAACAAAATTCTTTATTGCTTGTTACTGAATTCAAGCAGAAACAATGAAAATGTATTCATAGAAATATTTAGGAAACAGAATAAACGGTTAAGGCCGCATTTAAGGGTCAATACTATCTCAAGGAATTCACTTTATAAAGTGTGTAATAATAACCCTTAAAGGAGTGTATTATGTTTACTAATGTACTAATCAAAAAAAAGTTACAATTTAAAAAGAAAACAATCAATGACCAAATGTCAAAGGTGTGACTTAACGTCAAAGTCTGCTTTATTGTATAAAAAAATCTTTATAATAATGTAAAAATGTTTTAGTAAGAACGCCAAGAGTTCTTTGGAGTGTGTGCGAAGTGTAAGCCAAGTCGGTTTTTAAGTTCTCGCGAAATTCTTTGTCAAGTTGCAGGTCGACCGCAGCTAGTTCGTGCGTTGACGTTGAGCTGGAGAGCTATTTTTGAATTACGTATGCGACTTCGAAATCACCGATGTGACTAATAATCACCGATTTTCAATAATTCTTATTTTTGAATATCACTTAAGTGACTACCTTAGTCACGGATGTGATTTCATTACGAGTGCCCTCACCCACTCGTAAACAAGTCAACTGTGGAAACGTTACCTGTGTTTTGTTTAGAGAACATATTGACAAGTTTGAAGTTGATGTGTGTTGATTTTTCAGTCAGTCTTCTTATATAGTTTTTTTCATCTTGAAATTAGTTAGTTGAGTAACTTTTGCGTTGGCAGCTCTGCGTTCGACTTCCAAAAATAGGATGTTTAGGAATTCGTGACCTCAAAGTCATCGCTGACTATTTAGTCAGCGGTGATTTCTAAATCGCATACGTAATTCAAAAATAGGTCTCCTGGTGTTCTTGTTATCTAAAGATTCGTTAGCCTTTCATTGTCTCTTGCCTCATAGACTTTTCATGTCGTATAGACATGAACTGACCTCACCTGCTTGGTACATCCTGGCCATCAACTGTCGGGTTTTGGCGTTCTCCACGAACCTACATTGAGACCTGCCTAGGTGGGCTTATTATGGCAGCGATGATGATGACATATGATGATATATTTATATTTAAACAACACAATCATAACAATACATCAATACAAAAGGATTCGAACCTGTGTCTTCAACATTCCGTGTTGACCATTTAACCCAACAAGGACTTGTCCAATCCGAGCGAAACTTCAACTGTATTAACCTCTTTTTACTTTATTAAACGAAAGTAGACTTATACCGTTAATACTATGTATCAACATTTACGTATTTAGAAACTATAATACTTGCGTTTAGAACTAATACGTTATTACGTATTGATACTGTTACTAATTTAGACGTATTTAGCTATTTCAAAGCAAAACCAAAGTCGCAAATATAAAACAACGAGTAATTTTATATTAAATAGATATCATTATTTATTGCCCGTTATTTGAGGTAGTGTGGCCCTTAACAGCTGATACCTACTCAATTACCCGAGTCCATATTTCACCCGGGAGCTTTTACGGCACCTATAACGCTTATAATTCAATAAAGCATAGCCCCGGAGCAATAAACTATAATAATATTGCGTTTGTCGCGACGCGGAATCGAATTGCATATTTGCCAATCTTGTTTTAATTCCGCACCACCTTATATTATTCATGAGAAAGTTGCTCTGTCCGTTTGCTGCGATTTTACAATCACAAAACACACCTTACATTTATTTAATTCAATTCAATTCAATTGTTTATTGCACTTCCATAATTTATATTATAGTTTGACATGGAAAAACAAATTGTATCGTTTTATCCCTTAAATAAATTAGACATTTATGTGAAACTAGTTGCCCGCCCCGGTCTCGCTCGGGTATACTAAAAACCTTATGACAGTACAACAATGTCAGAAACCATAGATTTGAAATAACCTGAATGTTAATCTGTCAATTTCCTCACTTTTTATGTGAACATTAAAAAAAATTCATAATTTTACTTTCTGTACAATATTTTTTAAACTATTTTCTTTTATACAAACCTTATCCTGACAATTACGAACACAACAAAATAAAAACTAACCAATTTGGTGCAGTCGTTTTGAAGTAATGCGCGTACATACATTTCGACGATTCATTTTTATTTATATATATAGGTAGATATCATTAGGTATTGGTTCATATTCCTTTTAAGAAGACATAAATGTTTACTTTCCGAGTTCCTTGCCTCGATAAAACAGTTTTTCCGAACATATTGGATAACTTTTTTTACTTAATCGTTAGTAAAGTTATTAAGGTTTTTTTGAATATAGATTTTGTCAATTAGGGCTGTGTTTTGACATTAAGTCCATTACCGGAAGTAATATTCCAAAGTTCTGATGAATCACAACTTTAGACTATGGTGTGCATTCAGCGAACAATTAAAATGATAGGCATAAATCATTAATTATTTACCATATGCACACTATAACACTAAATCACCATGAAATTAGCATAAGCGCACTTAAAACACAATATCTCTGTCGCATGTTACTACTACCGACATACTTAACGTGTTTTATATTGAAATTTATACCACAGCGGAGATTGGAAAAGGCCATAAAATAAACACATTGATAGGCGTCACACAAAACGACTTAGACGTACTTAAAATTAATTTGATGCGTCGTAACATGGAGTTATTTATAATGTGCAATTAGCCACGCGTTTATTGAACATGCGTTATTTATAGATTTTAGAAATAAAGTCTACGGGCTGTTTTTATAAATGTAAATATATAAAATAAATAAACACTCCTTTATTTCAAAAGTAATATTTACAATGTAATTCAACATTATGAATCGAAAATAGTCGAAAATCGAAATAGCGAATTTTCGATTTTTTCCCAATATGCCTATTAATAAAAATAATCCGGTCATAAATAAACTAAATCCGGTCCTATTAATAAAAATTTTACTCCTTAGATCGTCCTTGGTTTAGTTGTTCCGTGTTTTGTCTCATTTTGACATATGGCAACCGACATGTGCGGAAACAAGACAAAACAGGACAACTAAGTATTCCGTGGGTGATCCAAGGATTAAAATTTTTATTAATAGGACCGTATGCTCCGGCGCCATTATTTCAACTAAGTCGCATAAAACCACAAAACCAAGTGTTGGTGTTTCGCGTATAGGTATGGTTTTATGAGTCAAAAGGTGTTGTTTTTAACCGACTTCAAAAAGGAGGAGGTTCTCAATTCGGTCAGTATGTTTTTTTATGTATGTACACCAATTACGCCGAGATTTCTGAACCGATTTACGTGATTCTTTTTTTGTCCGATGCGGAATAGTTGCCATTTGGTCCCATAAAAATTTAATTTAGTTTGGCCGAGTTGTTTTTATTATATGAGCATTTTTCTTAACATGAAAGATGTAATTTTCACGACACTTTGTGTATGAAAATTAGTTTTGTGTTCGATAGAGCATACTCCTGGGGTGGTCCCAAAGTCTGGATCTGATCATGGGATCTCATAATAATTGAGGCAAACGCTAATTTAGCGTTTCTTTCACTAAAAGGTTAAAAACTAAAAAATATTTTACAAAAAATAAAAACCGACTTCAAAAACACTGAAAAGTGAAAATAATAAAAGAATAGGTACAGACAACATCACACTTTTATCTTGAAGTCGGTGACAAATTTTAACACTTTCTAGGATATCATCGTTTGCCACCGATTTCAATATAGAAGTGTGATGTTGTCTGTACCTATTCTTTTATTTTTTTAACTTTTCAGTGTTTTTGAAGTCGGTTCTTATTTTTTGTAAAATATTTTTTTTAATAATATGCATTGTTTACGCTATGTTGATCGGACAAAACCAAGTTCGGTTGCTGTCCTATAATATCAATAAGGTGTAATGAAATCGACACAGTTCGACCGACAGGGGACATAAGTCAATTATTTGATAGATTCTGTATTCGCCGGAATGCCGCCTGCGCTGTTGACAGCGCGAACGAGCGCAGTGATTCATTTCATTCGATGTTGTGACATAGACCGGTTAAGAAATCATAACGATACCACGCTTTGTACCGATTCCTATGCGTCTGCGCAGCCCTATAAGGATTTTGGTTCAAGGCACCAAATCTCGGTTGCGAATTTTCAAGTTTCAATTTGTAAAAAGTTTAATATGTAATATAATCGCGTATGAATCGGTTGCTAGTTATTTGTAATATACGAATAACTGTTCTCGTTGAACAATCTCAGGTAGTATATACAGAATGGATCCAATAACTGATCTCACTTGATATATAACATATCAGAAAAATGATCACTGATCCTGAAACTGCTTTACCAGCTCTATCAAATGGTATTATCAGTGCCCCCGCCAAGTCGAGCGCGAAGCAAACACTGCCGTACCATCCTTTACTGGAACCATTTCGCCGCATTTTCAGGCCCCTAGAGGTTTTCAACCTCTGGATAAGACCAGAACGCAGAAATTTTCGTCATCCAGTAAGCTATAATCACATACTTAAAATCCAAAATTTCAAGTCTGTAGGTCATTTAGTTCCGAAGTTAAGCGAAAGCAAATTCACTCACTCACTCACTCATGATCATCAAAATAGAACTAGTACTTCCCATAAAGTCAGAGAGCTGAAATTTGGTACAGAGTTAGGGTTTAATGGCCACATAAAGGGAAAACTATAAAAACTAGGATAATCGAAGATCTGGAGTACCTGGTGACCCTGATTAGAAAACACAAGAGCCCAACCAAACTATTAGAGATATCGACATACCGCCTTTACAAAAAATATTCAACTTGGTAGGCCGCTTCATTTGATGTCTAAAATCGAAGGTTTGAAGTATCTGATGAAGAACCCTCAGCTGGTCTCAGCTGTATTAGAGATATGATAATGCCCCCTTCTACTATTGGTACATAAAAAAATCGACTGCCATTGCAAAAATCCAGCGTAGTGGGACACATCTTCTAATTTAATCTAGCCTATAGCGTCCCACTGCGGGGCGAATGCCTCCCGTTCTGCTTTTAATACGCATATAAATAAAATTAAAGGAAAACTCTGGATAATTGAGATCATACCCCGGGCATACGTGTACAGAGAACAATTCCCAATCTGTGTGGCGTATGCCCTAACAATTCACAAGAGCCAAGGCACCTCCATATTCTCTTGTGGCCAAGCCTACGTGGCGCTTTCACGAGTAACCAATCTTCATGGGGTGCACCTCATAAATGTTGACTTCAAGAGTATAAAAGCTCAAGCTTCAGCGATCACCGAATACAACCGGCTTAGACGTAAATACCGCGCTGATCTTTCAGAAATTCAACCGTCTAAAAGAATAAATAATAAACGTAAATGGGCAATAC
Source organism: Schoenobius gigantellus (assembly GCA_963935595.1). Classification (NCBI taxonomy): domain Eukaryota; kingdom Metazoa; phylum Arthropoda; class Insecta; order Lepidoptera; family Crambidae; genus Schoenobius; species Schoenobius gigantellus. The sequence goes on along the minus strand of OZ012555.1, from coordinate 1,629,829 downwards.
GAAAAACTGTTGCTACTGTACAAGAATCAGAACCGGAAAAAAAGAAATGAAAGATTTGTAATAATAAAAAAACTACTCCTAAAAAGAAAAAAAACTCTGTCAAATAAGAAAATCTAATAAAATAAATCAATAAGCTCACGTTTCTACAAAAAGAAGTGAAATCCCACCAAAAACATTCTGTAAAAAACTAGCCAAATCTCGATGGAGCTGCTTGTTTATCTCTAAAAAGTAATGAAATCTAGACAAAGTCGTGCCAAGTCTAAGGTTCCTTACTGCGATTTCTTTATTATTATAGTTAATGTTGTGTGACTTGGCCGTTAAACATTCTTTATACGTTAGTGGGTACAAGTCAACCCGTTTGGTCAGCGTGGGGTAGTGGGCCAATCCCTCCATTTGAGGAGACGCCCGCGCCCATTAATGGAACGTACATGATTTGAAACTAAGAATACCAAACATTCACATGAAAACCACGTATTCCGAAATTCCCACAAATTGGAATCGCAAAATACAAGTTCGCGACAAAACTCACAATGCAACGCATGCATTGTGATGGCGTTCGATACACACAAAAGCTATCGAATACAGTGATTATTCACCAAATAACGCGCTTATTCATTCGTCCACTTCTGCAGGGAAACAGTGACCGGCTGCATTCAAGGGTGCTGCCGCCAGCTAAGGTGGAGCCGCACTCCGGCAGATTCCGCGGCGAAAGAAACGCGAGTCATCAGAGCTCGCAGGTCCCGCTACGTTGGCGATAGTTCCGTGTGCGTCAGTCACTGGGTGAATAATTTACTCAGATGAGGATAATTGCTATTCAGCCGGGGTGCGAGGACGTGACGAGCGCGGGACGACGACGGCGACGCGGACGCCGAGACGCGAGTGCGTGAATTTGGTTACCTTTTAAAATGCTCCCCATTGTGATTTAAATGACGGCGGCGTGCTCCGGTTACCGCTCGTCAATGACGTGTGTAACTGTGTATTGAATTTGTGCTTGTTTTTTGTTTTATTTTGGTTGATTAATGCGCTTTTTACGATTTTGCGCCTTTGGGTCATCCCTAATAATATACAGAATGGCACATTTAGATCGATCAGTATGGGCTAGTCTGTAACTATAAGACATACAAAAATCAATTTGTATGTCTTATCATCAATTTTAGTGACAAGAAAAACTGCATACTTACATAAATTCAAAAAAAAGCTTATACTTTCGTTTGGGCATCCAACCCGGTCGTATTGAAAAAAATTACATACATGATTTCTATCAAGATATCGATTGTGTTCGTCATCATTTAAGCAGTAAATGTTACTATGTAACATGATATCTAAAATATGACACACTTGCCCATGCTGACCGATCTAAATGTACCATTGTAAGTATTTTTTAATACAACTAAGTTGTCAGACAAGCGTGCTGCCCACATGACGGTAAGTGGTAACAGTGGCTTATAGAAATGTTGTGTGGAAGATTTGCAAATTTATAACCCCTACATTGTCATCAATGTACGCTGATAAGATGACAAGTAGCAATACCCAGAAGTTACATTGCCTGTAGTACCCTTCAAACCGGGAGGGTTATTGTCTAAGAAAAATCTATCACGATCGCCTTGAAATTACCAGCCATTGCGGCGTCAATACAAGATTGTGTCGACTGTCTGATAGTTATTTTTTATACATGAGTGCAAAGTTGCTTTTTAACCGCGTGCTCAACTTTGATGACCGAGCAAGCGAAGGATTCTAAAATTGAATAACGAGCGCGGCGAGTGATTCAAAAATTAAAATCCTGAGCGTTAGCGAGGGAATCAAAAGAGCACAAGGTGAAAAATCTTTGCACTCGAGTGCAACACGTAACTTTTCATCCCCCCTCAGCGAGGAAATGAAACAAAGCAAATTAAAAACAAAAGTAGGTACACCAAGGAGGTTCAGAGTCTGAATTCTTAACAAATTTTAAAAAAGTTATGTTTAGTATAATAAATTCGGCACCATGGAGATGGAAGTAAATATGTTTAGTGATGTTTTGAAATCACAAGTGCACAATACCTAGTGCACGGGATATTCTAAATTCAAATTTACTTTAACCTCAAGCGGATAAAAACGGCGGCTTTGGTGGTCAGATATCGAATAGCAAAAATACTCTTTCCGAGATGGGGGGATGAAAAAAATATTAATGTATGCACTTTGACTGTCAAAATTGAAAGCCATCGCGATAAATTTTTGTAACACAATCAAGGGGCAGGACACAGGAATGCAAACACCGTGGTTGGCGGCAGAAATGAGTACGATAGTGGTGTGGTACCCATTCAGACGACATAGTACTGAGCCTCCCTCCGAGAAATCCCCTACTAATATTATAAATGTGAAAGTAAGTCTGATGGCTGCCTGTTATGCTTCCACGCCTTAACCGCTTAACCAAGTTTGTATAGAAATAATTTAAGCCCTAACGAAGTACATATAGGTAATTTTTTTATCTCGAATTTCAATAGCCTAGAGATCGATTGATATAACTGAATTCCACGTAGACAAAGTGAAGAGAAACAGCTAATGACTTATAGAGTAACAGTCTTTGACTTGAAGAAACATCGATTGCTTAAATAGCTCTATTGCTCACACCGAGTTTTAAATAATATTTTATAGGATTCTGTGTACACACCCAAAGACCATTTCACTAAATTTACATTGGAATAGAGTCAAAACTTGGTATTCATACGATTCATTGGCAGTAACTGCCTTTGTATGGCGATTCCCATAAAAGCGAGGCGTCGACGCGTAGGAGGCAAAATAAAATGTCCATATAAATTCAAATATGGCTGTGGGGATTAAGCCCCATATAATGCAAACAATATCGTGTAACGCGTGTTCGAAATCGATGCAACGTCCAGAAGAAGCATAGGCGAAGTTTTATCGCTTTTGTATATGATTCTACAATTATTACTCTAACTCCGCTTGCGTGAGTGTCGTAAACGCTCGTAATACGCGTATTTTAACGAGTTATAACAACGTCTAAAAACAGTGGCAACATCTGCGAAGTTTGCTACAGAACTCGTTTGACGCCACTAACAATGCCACTGATTAAAGAGTTAAGCCCATATGTGTGATGCCGAAAAAATATTTTTACTCACAAGGCGAAAGCTCTTGGGCATCATTTCACCTGATGGTAAGTGACGATAAAGTGAAAGATAGCAGCAAGTTTCGCCTGCACTCAGCTACTGAGAACTAAGTATCTGTCGGAACACAAAACAACATTGTTATTATGGCGACAAACTTAGGCAAGACGGATTGGTAGCTAGCCAGGCGGGTTGAGAAGCTCCACCACTCATCTAACCAAGCAGAATGACTTCTGCCCCCTTAGACCCCGGGCATTAAAAAAGTTTGGGAGGGTGAATGGACGAATTGGCATCTATTCTCAACATTAGCTTACACACGTCTACTGTTGGACCTAAGGCCTTTCCATTCTCCACGAGCTCGAGCACGATCCAGTCTCGTCAAACCCTTGCTAGTCATCTAGATAGTCTTTCCACCTAGCTAGTCTGAGAGTGTCCTACACGACGTTTTATTTTATTGCAACTAAGTTGACAAACAAGCAAACTGCCCACCTGATGGTAAGTGGTAACAGTCACCTATAATACATGTGGCTCCTGTGAGATTTGCAGCAAAACTGCAACCCCTACGAGAAATACCCAGTAATTTCCCTGCCATATCTTACTCTTTAAACCGGAACACGCACTGCTGCTTTGCGGCAGAAATAGGTAAGTCGGAGTTACCCAAGCAGGCGACCCTGGTACAGAGTCTCCCTCCAGTAAAACAGCCGTTCCGTTTGCCGACAGCCGGCCTCTATCCAAGAACTCATTCCCTTTGTGGTCGGTCGGGTTAATGTGTACTTTCACTTCAGCCTTTTTATCTGGATAGATCAGGGGTTCCCAACCGGTGGCTCCGGAAGTCAAAATTAGTCCGCGAATAAAATTTACTTCTATGCGAATGACTGAAAATCCCATGTATGCAAATGCATATCATGTCACGATTGAATATGCAACAAAGTGATGTTTTCTAACATAATGATTACCTAGGTTTCTTTTTATACATAATGGTTTCTACGAGTATTAACGACAAAAAAATTTAAATCATAACTGGTCGTGAAACGGTTGGGAATCAAACTCTGAAAGTGACTGAAGCGATTTCAAAAAAAAATTGCCATTAGAATACTACATGCTCCAGATGTAACATAGGCGTTATATCCTTAATTTCTTATGGTCCTGAACTTGCCGGAACAAATCTACGAAAAGCATCGAGACCAAAATTGGGGGACAGGGATGAAGACGCAAAAGTATATGTCACCCCTCTCATAACCTATTCCTTAGAATAGTGTTTTTCAATCTTTTTAAACCACTTTAAAAGTTGAAAAATTCTGGCGACCTCTTGGTCATAGTTAAAATGGACATGGACAAAAAGTAAGCCCATTGTTTTCATTGTTTTATTGTAGTGTAGAACTTTGCCTTTTTCCTTTCGCCGGCGACCCGCCGAGTAAGGCTTCGTGACCCCCTTGAAGGTCGCGCTTGCGACCCACACATTGAAAAACATTGCTTTAGAATAAATTATATTATAAGACTGCTTCAGGGGAAGAAACTTTTATTTAGATAGATAGATAAATACTTTGTTTACTTCTTTGAAATCATCACACACATAATATAAAACTAAACTTGAAAATAATAACAAAAACACAATACCATAGGTTTCTAAATGTATGCCTCATCATCACACAGGTTGTGTGTGCTATCGAAGTGCAAAAGGACCGTGCATGGTTCAGCGACAGTATTTGCAAAAAATGCAATTTTGGATTTGAAACTATACTCTTTTTGCAACAAGGAATCCCTCTGTCTTTGTATTTTATACACTGTAAAGTAAAAATATGTGTTGGATATCATCTAGGCTAGGAGATAATACAAATGCATTGATTTTTTTTATACAACTAAGTTGGCAAACAAGCAAACTGCCCACCTGATGGGAAGTGGTAACAGTCACCTATAATACCTACATGTGGCTCTTGTGAGATTCGCAGGAAAACTGCAACCTCCAAAGTACCATAGTGTACATTTTGCCAACTTGTGACATAAGATGTAAAGTCACGGTACCCAGTAATTTCACTGCCATATCTTACCCTTCAAACCGGAACACAGCATTCCAAGCAGCTTTGCTGCTTTGCGGCAGAAATAGGAAAGACGAATGCGACCCTGGTACAGAGTCTCCCTCCGGTAAACGATGATGGCACCGAAAGTTGCAAATAATTTTAAATTTATTAAATTATAAACGTTAGGTTAGGGTCGCGTCCATCGCGGTGGTACCCGGCGGTGGTCTGGCGACAATGGTGTCGCCAACAAAGGCACAGCGAGATGTTGACTCAAGGGACCACCTACGCTCGTATGCACAGTACAGTGTCCCACGGAATGATGGCGACGCTTCTACGAACTCGATAGCTTGTAGTTTCGTTGCTGTCGCAGACCACACAGTGTAAGCTCTCTATAACGAAACTTAAGGGACCGAGCATTTTTAGGGTTCCGTGCATCAAAAAGGAAAATAACGAATCCCTTACAAGATCATTTCGTTGTCCGTCTGTCTGTCAGAACCCCATTTTTCGGCAACGCGTAGAGCTTCAGGATTAGACCCTCGTTACTATATGGAATCAAAGTACCTACTCGTCAATACGAATCAAACGAGACCAAAATGCATGGGGTTGTGTCGTTTTATTGTGGATAGGAACCTATGGCCACCTTCCAGCTCCAGTATCAGATCAGCTCTATGTCATCATTATATTCTATTGTCACGATATGTGCGATATACATATGCATGCAAAATTTCAGCTCAGTCGGAAACCGGGAATGGGTCAAATTTAACTTGCAAGATTTTATACAGACACCAGGATAAAAAGTTTATTTATTTACTTAGATAAGTTTGTACGGAATCTTCAGTGCGCGAGCCCAGTTCGCAGTTCGCTGGTTTTTTTACACTAAACATTAAAAAAAAAAATTATTGCAGAAAGTTGGCAAACAAGCGAACTGCCCACCTGATGGTATATGGTAACAGTCACCTATAATACGTGTGGCTCCTGTGAGATTCGTAGCAAAACTGCAACCCCCACAAGAACCACAGTGTAAGTTGCCAACTTGTGACATCAGATGTAAAGTCACAGTACCCAGTAATTTCACTGCCATATCTTACCCTTCAAACCGGAACACAGCAATGCAAGCACTGCTGCTTTGCGGCAGAAATAGGTAAGACGGAGGTACCTAAGCAGACGACCCTGGTACAGAGTCTCCCTCCAGTAAAGTAGCGAAGTGTTCCATTCGAGTAAGTTGTTTAATGATGATGCTGGCATTGTTGGGTTCCGACCATATGAGATACAGTAGCTAGTTTATCTGAATAAGAACCCAGGTTGCGTTGCTTATCATCATTAAGGCAAATTGTAAAAGTTAAAACATTATGAACATTATGATACAATTATCGCATCAAATTACTTGATAGTAATTCGATGCCATAATTGTATTGTATTTTATCCATATCCGGCTCTAAGGACCAAAAATCAAACAAACTTGATCTCAGTTTTGTTAAGTCAATGCAGACGAATGTAAAAAAAACAGCATAATTCTTGTTTGTTAATCCGAAATCAATTCCTCGGAAAACGGACCAGCACCCGACCGACATATAGTCCGAGCCGGCCCATTAAGCGAAATCCGAATAAATTTTAAAATAAATGAAGCGTTCCGTTCAATTAAGCCGCGCGGACGGGAGTAGCACTTATCGATTTCTCATTTAAACTCGTCCCGTCGTCGTTTCGTGACAGATTGCGCCGATTGCCCGCTCGCGCTCGTGACTCGTGAGCCGCCCGCCCTGTAATTGGCCGCGGCCGAACGCGACAAATATCTCGATTCCTTAGACTATAGATACCAAAGGACATGAAATACCTACGAAAAAAGCGTGCCGAAATTTGGGTTGGTGCTCTAAGATGGCGGAGAAAACTAGGGACGCTGCATCCAAGAATTTAGACTTTTTATGTTTTTCTTTATACAATTCATTTAAAAAATCAATGAAAAACGTATAACTGTAAAAAGCACTCACAAATAACGCTCAATGACTGATATTTTAGCACAACAACACGGTCCTTTGTAATGGCGGACTGGACGCAAATTTATTTTTGTGCCATAGTTAATACATAGCAAGTCCATTGGTGTACTTAGTCTGAGCTCGATTCTCGACGCCGCGCGCCGCCGCCAAATCGAGATATCGAGATGTGCGTGCGAATGTCATATTTTATTTTCAGTTAATTAGCTCATCGCCGCGACCTGTCTGCGTCCAATTCGAAATGTCAAATGTACAGGTAAATTTTAAATAGTAGAGTCAAAAATAGAGTTTGTTTGCATTGTTGTTACTTGTTTGTTGGTGATCCGTTGCATGCATTCTTAAAACAATTTTGTCTCTGCCACCGAATAAAACGTTGGCCAAAGGATTGTTTTTAGATATCAGTCTACTCTTGATGACATTCTAACGATGAAGGAATTTCATTAAATTTGCTTTTGTAGTTTTAACATTTGTCGATCATTAATCTAAATATATTTCCTCCATTTGTTGGTATAGATTTCAAGTACATATGAAATCATCAATTACAGTTCGGAAAAATAAAAGTGTAAAAGTAGATACACATAGGGTTAGGTAGTTTTGCATTTATCTTAGTAACTGCAATGCGCGCGTTCATATTGGCTATCTCGAGGAAAGATATTCTGATGAGATGAGATAAATTTTCGCCATGTCGAAATTCATATAAATCGATTCAGCGGCTAGGATGTCGTAACGTAACAGACAGACATTACCCCTTTATTCCTATAAATACAATCAACCTTGATTGTATTTATAGGAATAGGATTACTTGTAAAATGTGTTTATCATTTTTATTTATGTTTTATTATCTTTATAATTTTTCATAAGAGTAAAAGAAACAAAACACTGCCTATCTTATTCCTTTCCAAGACTACGCATTATATGAGTAATAGGGTTACGCTGCATTTATCAGGCACGAACGAGTGTCCGCGATGCGCAAGCGCCGGCGCAGACATCACTTCACTTTCGCTCGGCATTAATGAAGAGATTGATGGCGACACGACCGGACCGGCCCGACACGACAGTGCGACACGCCAAAAATAACGGCTAATTACTCAGACATAGCTTTCGGATTGGATATATGTATGTAGCTACTTTGTTAAGCCCGGCGCGTGGTTTGAGAATTAGTTTTTTTTCTTTAGAGGATAAGTCATTGTGAATGTCGACACGGTTAGCGCAGAGGTCGAGTGATCGCCTACTGCGCAACGGTTTGCGGGTTCGATTCCCGCACGGGACAGATGTTTTGTATGGCCTACAGAAGTTTGTTCCGGTCTGGGCGTATGTGCATGTGATATTCTATGTTTGTAACTGCACCCACGATACAGGAGAAAATCCTAGTGTGGGGCGACGTTTTTTTTTAAAAAAAAATGTAGAGTTAGAAGCATTGATAATTTTTTTTCATGAGTCAGTTAATTCTGATTCGTGTGTGTTTTCTTATCTAAGTTGAGAATTGAAACTATCTAATGCTTAGATTAGCTCTTAGATCTAACGTATGACAAATATGTGAAACTAGCGTTGCTATCTCTAAAAATCAAAAAGCCGGACTTACCCGTCAAAAAAGCTGTACTTTTGGGTCCCAAAGCCGGACATAAGAAAAATTGTAAAAAAATTACAAAAATATCGAATAAATGACATATACAGCCAGAGATTTGAATACGAAAACCGGACGCTAAAAAAGGGATTATTAATAAAAAAATAATGAAACACACAGTTGATTGAACGATAGTATAAAATGCCTCACGAAAGCCGGACGGGCCGGACGCAGTCAAATTTGGCCGGACAAGAGGTCAAAAAGCCTAACACTGTCCGGCTTTATCCGGACGGATGGCAACACTAAGTGAAACTATAGTTCTCCGGATGGTAAGCAGTTATCGTAATATATCTATTATATGGACGATAGTTACCAAAAAAGACTACCAAATCTTTCAACAATTTCTTTCGTGTCTGCAAGATACCTATGCTTTTTGCCTAATAAGTAAAGCCCCATTTTTGCTTTGCCCGTATAGTTAATTATTAGGTTATCATCATCACAGCCCATATACGTCCCCACCGAGGGGCTCGAGCCTACCCTATGTTAGGGTGATTAGGCCTTAGTCAACCACGCTGGCCCAGTGCGGATTGGTCGACTTCACATACATCATTGAATTTTTCGCAGATGTATGCAGGTTGCCTCACGATGTTTTCCTTCACCGTAGGAGCGTCAGACGAATGTACATATGAAATTCGAAACGAAAAACACATTGGTACATGGCGGGTCTCGAACCCCGACCCCCCGATTGGAAGGCAAGTGCCGAGTCCACTGCGCCACCGATGCTTTATTATTTGCAATTATTAGGTTATAGCGTAATATTATCATAAGACGTTTCAAACAAATTGAAATCCACTCTAATTAACAGATGTTCGCAAGGAACTTGATACCGCGGTGAAAGGTAAGATGGAAAAAGCGAGCGGGGAGGAAGGGAGGGGTCGGAGGCGACAAAAAACAAGAAAAAAAACCACACTTCCCAGAACACGGATGTGGACGTGAGATATTCCAAACGACAATATTAGTTCTCTCGGTGCATTTCCTTGAAATGGCGCGTTTGTGTCGCTCTGATGACATATTAATTACTAAAACTCGGAGATATCTCACAGTTGGCTGTTTCTTGGTGACACGGTTTTGAAGATCTTTATTCACAGTTCGAAATTTATAATTCGAATTCGAAAATCTCTGGTCAACATAGAATTTTACAAGCATTTGTAAAAGTTAATAGTCCCTGCACACCAAGCCCTTTGCCTACTTTGCCTTGGTGTCTTACTTAGATGATCGTTTAAAATAAATAAAACAAAGACAACCTTATTTCAGCGTTTAGTGCTATATTGGTCTCGCTGCAGTTATAATGTTGTTTTGGGCGATCACAGTAACGTAGAGGAGGCCATAAAATACAATTCGCTTAAGAAAATAAAACGACTCGGAGTCATGACTTGGATAACAGTTTTTCTTAAGTTTAGTTAAATGAAGATTAGATTTAAAGAGAAAATTGATAAAAGAAAGAGGGTTAAATTCAGCGTTTGGTATCAAACACTTCAATTGAAAGTTACTGAGCTTTCTCACAAGACTTGATATTTCAAAACTTCCCCGAACATACTTAACCAACAACTTAACCATTTTTTTGTTGGTTTCAGTGCCACAGATAACACACTGTTTTCAGTACATTAACTGCTCATTATGCATTTCAAGTTTTCTGTAAGCATCCATATATTTAAGTATTTTAAGCGTAAATACCACAATAGATTTTTAGAAATTAATATAAAAGGTTAAAAAAAGCTGTTGTAAAAATTAACCAATTGCTTCCTTTTGTATTTGGGACACTCACAATTATTTTACTACAATTTAGGTCAGCATATATTATATGTATAAAAAAATAAATGAATCTGAGGATAACATAAAAATTAAGTAACTATACAAGTTCTAAAAATCTAAGAATGTATATAAGTTCCTAACTAACCACATATTTACGGTTTTCAGATTTTTCCTTAACCTGTGCTGTAAGTCAACGGGAAGTTTTTGGTTTTGATCCTTGTGCCGATTGCACAAGGATCAAAACCAAAGTAAAATATGTGACATAAACGGTCATATTTCTTGATTGCGTTGAAAGAAAGAAAGAAAATGGTTTATTCAATGGCATTAATACAGAATAACAAATAAAAAAAGGGAAAACACTAATAGATGTGCCACGGAAAGGGCTTATACGTTTCACGAGCATCGGTGGCGCTGTGGCCTCGGCACTGGACTGTGTGGTGATGGAAAAATCGCGAGGAAACCTGCATACACCTGCGAAGTAATTCAGGGGTGTATGTGAAGTCAACCAGTCCGCACTGGGCCAGCGTGGTTTGACTAAGGCCTAATCGCCCTAACATAACTAGTTAAGGTAGGCTCGTGCCCCTCGGTGGGGACGTATGTGAGCTGTGATGATGACGATGATAAGTTCCACTGCTGAAAGAGACCGTAGTATTATGTGTTTTACATATAAATTTCAATTTGATGACTCTACGCGTTCTTGAGAAAAAGGGAGTTTGACAAATAGACAACGAAATGATACTACTCATCGGCTTCCGTTTCTCCTTTTGACATAAGTACGGAACCTCATCACTTTTTAGAGGCTGAGTAACGCCAACGACCTTGAGACATGATTTGTTTAATGCAACATGCGATAGATGGACGAAAAGATTTAATGCAATGTAAAAAAAGTTCACTTTAAAAATTGCGGAATGTCCAAATGGCCAGTCGGGAAGCACAATTGATTCGTCAGCAGATAAAGCCCGCGGGGTGACGGAAGCGATCCGTCACGCCCAGGTAGAATGTTTACTCAGGGACAATTTAACTTAAAAGCCATGCCAAATAGACACAAAGACGTATCGCACCGTGCCATAAAATTGACTCTGTCGCGGTCGGCCATAAATCTTGCATCGATGTAAAAAGCACGCCAGTGCTCGACTGTTTACACAACAGCAGAGTTTTTGCAGATTTACCGAGAAATGCGCTATTTTGGGGGCAGTTTAGGACTCATTGTTGGTGAAGCACGATGGAGATGTCAAAACGTTTCTGTTTTTACTATTCGAGTGTTTGACACGAATTCAAGCGTAGAGCGTATGCTATTGTTTTAGATGTCTCTTAAGGTTATAAAATACTTAGAATGTGAGTTGTTCCCTGCCCAATTCCAACGGAACTGAATATAGAGCTATAAGCGTTTTTGTTATCCTTGCATTCTTGTCGAGTAGGTACTTATTTAAACACTTAGTCATTGCATTTCCCTGCTTCGTGTTTTGTCAAATTATCACAGTGTAATGTTATACCCCGAATATAGTGTAATGATGTAGTTTGATATTTTATTTGTTATGATTCACAAACAAAAAAAGTTGGAATAAAGTTTTTACTGATCAGACTAACTTTGCAAAATTTAATTTATAATTTTGATTATATTTTACAACCAAACAAATGGTTTTTTTATGATTGACATACGCCTTCATCTCACCAGATGGTAAGTGATGATAAGGCCGAAAGTGGAAGCGAGCTTCACCTGGACTCCTTAACGATACTGAGAAACTGGTTATCTTACCTCTAATTGTCGGAACATAACAATGCTATTAACATTGTTATTATGGCGACAAATTTAGGTAAGACGATGGTAGCTAGCCAGGCGAGCTCAGAAGCCCCACTTCCCACCAAACCGAGCAGAAAAACTTCTGCCCCCATTGGGAATTGAAACTCAGACCTCAATCACCACCCGATGGTGTCAACCACTAGACTACGGAAGAGGTTTAAACATTTTATGATAAACTAGATTTACTTTACGCAGCTTCGCCCGCGTTGTTTTTGTTTTCCCGTGGGAATTTTATGTTTTCCCGTAGGAAAAATAATTTTGTAGCCTATGTTAATCAGGGATAATGTAGCATTCTAACGGTGAAAGAATTTTTGAAATCGGTCTGGTAGTTTTTGAGTTTATTTGTTACATACATACATACAAATCTTTCCTCTTTATTACACTATCTATTTTCGCTTTTATTTACTCGTACTTTCATCTGTCCGGTGTCTGTAATGAAATCTTGAAAGTAAAATTTTACCCACTTCCCGGTTTCCGATTGAGCTGAAATTTTCCATTTATATGTATATCGCGTGACAATGCAATATTATTAATAATAATAAAATTTATGTAATATTATAATCAGTTGATAATTTATTGAATAATTTGTTTTGTATTGTGACATGTAATTTGATTGTATTTTCATCATCATCATCATCGACCTACACTCGTCCACTGCTGGACATAGGTCTCCCCTAATGCACGCCACCGCTTCCGATCTTCGGCTACACTCATCCAGCCCACTCCAGCCAGCCTACGTATATCGTCATCCCATCTTGTCGCAGGGCGTCCCACACTACGTTTTCCGAGTCGCGGTCTCCACTCAAGCACCTTACGATTACGATTGTATTTTAATAATTTTAATTTAATGAATTTTGTGATATGATGTACTAACCTAGCGTTTAAGTTTTCATTGTTACTAACCATTATGAGTCTTTGTTTCTCGAAATAAATAAATAATTAATTATGATGATATGGCGCTGATCTAGGAAGGAGCTGGAAGGTGGCAATAGGAACTCCGCAATAAAATGACAAAACCCCATCGAGTTTCGGCTCGTTTGATTCGTATTGATTGACGAGTACTAAAAGCTTGTATTTAAAAAAGTTATTTTTTATAATTCTACTTGTTACAAGCTTTTCCGTGTCTGTAATGAAATCTTGCAAGCTAAATTTGGCCCACTTCCCGGTTTCCAGTTGAGCTGAAATTTTTCATGCAAGTGTATATCGCGTGACAATGCAATAATAAAAGCTTAATTAAAAAAATACTATTAATACTATAATTATAATGTAGATGAGTATGTACTGAAGAATATTGCAAATTTGGTTGCTACTTCTCTATTCATTCACAATTATTTGCTTATTTATTTTAACGCACAATGCTTGCGTGCTCCCAGCGTCAGCACTCCGAAAGGGTTGGCCACCTATCTTCTCCTCTGAGATTTATCCCCCCGATCGGTATCGACATATGCCATTGCCGGAGAATTATGATGTTTTTCAGCTGAGCAATGAATGAATTAATATCGCATATCGCTCCTCACTGGAGCGCCGCCAGCGCCAGCAAGTTGGCAGGCGAATTTCCTGCCGCCCATATATTATTATCAGCTCCGCCATAAACGTCCCCGGGTTGCCAGCCAGCACTATCAATCCGTTTTGAGTGCTATCGAGTGTCGCCATCTGACGACACCGCTCCCAAAACGCTTAGCTTATGACAACTATGTATTATGCTGGCGCTACATGTATTTTATTTATATTTCACAGTATTTATTGAAGCTACTTTCGTTTGATTGCCAAGTTTCTGATAAGCTGAGCAGTTCGTATATTTCGTTTTAAGACTTATAAAGTTTTATGTTTTATGGTCCTTGTTAATCATTCCAATGTAAGTTTTGTTTAACTTAAATCTTAAATTTTAATTTTTTTCTTGGTAACTGGAAGACATAGATCACTATTTAGAAAGTAAAAATGTGATATGTCGTTTTATTAACTAAATATATAGGTAGTTTTTGTGAAGTTGATAGGAATGTGAGTCATTCACGCTTTTATCATCTGTTGTTTCATTATTAACAATATAAGCAACAAGTCAAGAGAATCACCAGCAATAAAAAATCAAAGAAAACTGGTGAGTTCATTTTCGTCATTTCAGTCAGTCTATGATCTTTGCATAGGTACGTATTTTGGTATTTAGAGTTTTATCGGTTAGCAGAATAGGTAAATGAAGCTATTTAGCGATGAGAATATATATTTTTAAATAGACGAGCAACATCTAAACATCGATTGCAATACGATGCACACCGCTTTTTTATCTAGTGGACAGAACCGTAAATGGGTTGTCCAGGGCTGCCAAGGGTCGAGATAAATAAAAAATGACTTGTTATTTGATCTTTTGATTAATTAATTCAATTCTGACTCTATAGAATTCCACTTTATAATAAGGGCCATTAAACATAGTAATGTTACTGCAAAACAGTTTAAAGTATTGTCAATTATTACAGTAGTAACTGGGCACAGTAGTAGTCTAGACATAATAGCACTAACGATATCGTGTCAAACAATGGAGATTTCGTTTGACGAACGTATATATTTTACATCAAAACGGAGTGACTTCTACTTGCCAGGGTGCACCTGTACATATTTCAGATCATCCTGATTTTTCTAGAAGAGCGTGCTACATCAAAAATCACATCGGTGCTAACCACCGTTCGAGATTTTGATCCGACCTTCTTTTAGCAAATAGTAAAAAATATACATTTAAACGTGTGTCAAACACGAATTAAATCCAAAATGTTTCATAAAATATTTGGATTTATTGACAAACATGTGAAACAAAGCCGTATGGTTTTTATCGTTTAAGGGGGTTAAAAATTTCATCTTACTATCTTCACCATAATGAAGTAACATGCCATAAGAAATTTGTGATCGCAAGTTGAGTTTGGTGGCAGCCCTACAGGTACACAAACGCATCCGTACGTCGAATGTGGTTAGTTTGTACAAGCTCGGTTTATACCGCTTATACGGTCGCGGCTATTTTGGGCCGGAGTTAATCACGTATGTTCGGTCCACGTGTTTATCCTGTGCCCTCTGGTACCAAATTCCAATGCTCCAGACAGCAGGCATATCTTTGCACGGACGCTATCTTTTCAAAGGTAAAACTAACAGTGTTTATTTTGGAGTGTGATCGAAAATGCCTTGCTCACTACCAGTACGCAGTTGTCTTAACATCTCAGTTGATGGATGTTCATATTTGCCACGACTATAGTATCTACTATGACCTGCTTGCTACACCAGAGGGAGACTTGGCACTGAGTCGCCTGCGCTGTCATTCGTATTTTTGCCGCAAAGGAGCGCCCCATTACTTACTGTCTGCCTATTCGAAGGATAGACAGTGTAACTATGTTCTGTGACTCGACAACAGCGTAGTCCAACGCCATGACAACTGAGCTGTCTTATCTTACCTTGGTATAGTGACAGGTAATCCCGACTAAAAAGGGGTTGCAGATTCACTATTCTTTCAAAAACCACATGGTCCTTTTGGAGACTATTAGTCGTTATACATTTTTTGCGTTTCGCTTTAAGGACGTTCTACGAATAACACGCTATACATTTTAATTATAATGTATTCTGGACGTTTTGGTTTATACATGTTCTGCAAATTAGTCCATCTCCATTTTAATCACTATGTATCGTATAATACACAGCGACGTAATACATAAAGAATTAAAGTTGTCTACATTTTAGTCACTATGCATCGTAGACGTTTTGCTCCAAAAACGTTTTGCAAATTAGGCTGTCTGCATTTTAGTTATATTGCATTGTGTACGTTTTGCGTTAAAAACGCTCTTCAAGTTAGACTTTCTGCTCGCAACCGATCCGACTGTTTGATAATTTTGCTGTATAAAAGAATCACAACTCTTCTCCTTAATTTCTTAGTCTATCGGATTGGGGTTGTATTGACAACGACTTCTATTCCCAGTGCCAGATCGACTTTCGAAGGTGTTTTCGAACTTTGCACTGTTAGCAGAAGTAAGCAGTACTCTACTCACAGTAATAATAATAACAGTATCGATATCATAGTATACAGGTATACGATTCCTATTATTAGCTTTCATATAACAATGTCAGATACACTTGCGTCTGCGCATATTCATCGCAACGATTAATCACCGTGAGTTACGTGGTTGTAACTTGTATCGCTCGACGCTCCATCGTATATCGCCGAGCTGGCTCATTTTATTAGCATTTTATTCGAAGCAGTAAAAAGGTTGGGGTCGGCCCTAAATCCCTGCAAGGGTTCCGCTGCAACTGCATTAACGCGTGCTGTAAATTTAAACGATCATTTCCCACAACGCGCGTGGATTAACAATTCTATCAAAAATACACTACTAATGTGTTTATTTTCTAAGCTGGCGTCTAACTGTGACTCTGTTTACACGTTGTTTAGGATTAAAACTAGAATTGCTCGTTTACTTGTATAATTATTTCTTAATCGGGATTCATTATCTAGGGTTAATAAGCCATCCGTAGTGAGTACAAAGTTAAGAGGAGTGAGTACAAACTTAAGAGGCTTATTACAAAAAAAAAACGCGTAGATTAAGGTTTTTAATTGTTTGAATTGTTAACTTTTCGGAGGTCATTTACTTGATAATACTAGTTTATCTTTTCTTATCTACAATAATAATAAAGTGGTTTTTAGATTACTTTTTTCTTAACTTAGTAATAGTTATTTTCCCGAAGCATGTTTAGGCAAAAACTCACGTGGACCTGATTTGGGAGCTCTAATTTATTGATTCTGTTAAATATTAACCATACAAATATTTATTTTATGTGACACAGTATCCTTTACTTCAATATTAATAAAATATATTTCGTTATATGGCTCCGAAGTAAGGAAAAGGCGTCGAAAAAACAAGTCAGATTATGTACGAAGTTCTCCATCGTTCAAACGTAATTTTTATGCTAAAATATTTTTTAACGTTTGCTTAAACTATTGTATTATTTGTATGTTTATAAATACAATATATTTATTTTGCCGCGCCGTCGGCGATGCCAGTTTGTTTAGCATCGCGTGACGCGATTTTGTTATAGGCCTCTTAACACTGTTCAATGCACCATAATGATTGCTTATGACGTTGTCGCAGTTCCAATAACGAATGTTCTGTCTCCATGGAACTCAATTTAATAATGCAGCGTGAATTTGAGTTCAATTTAATAATGCAGCGTGAATTTGATTGAGCGAAAAAGCTTTCGACTAAGCCCTAATTTAGACACAGTGAAAATACGAAATCCAGACAACCTCTAAAGGGATATGTAATTGCATGCCTAGAGGGAGTACTCCCAAGCAGAGATTTAAATCTCTGACTGGCTAAATCTGCACTACAATGAATACTAGCTTTCACAGGGCGATTTTCAACGCCAAGGATCGCAACAAGTGGAAAACCCTTGTCAAGAATAGGAACATGCCGAGAGTTGCGTCATAACTCTTAGAAATTAGATGTATTACACATTACTGGCAACATGTTATCATTGACTAGGGATGTTACAACCGCTGTCGATAGTCAAACGAGAAACCAAACGCACGCCACGTCCGATTTAACCCGTGACCACATTTTTACCAAGTCATAAAACAAACTATGACAACCGTCCGCGCCGTCTAAAAATACAGAGACATCACAAAACATGCACCCAAATGATTTATTTAACGCAATGTTTATGTTCCCGGCAGGACGTGAATGGCGTCTGTTCGTTTCAGTTTACATTTCTTACAAAGCCCCGTTTTCGGTGACTGCGGCTTTAGAGCTTTTTAGAGTAGAGTTCAGAATTGTAGAGTTTGCCGTATTAACATTTTTGTTTTGTGGCTGCTTGACAAATTTAACGATGCAGTTGTTGTAGCCTTACGTCTATATAAATAAGGTGTGGAATCTGGTGAAGATAGCTTAAGTAGGAGTGTAAGGTGTGAGCACAGCAGTGGGTAGGGACAATGGGTGCGCGTGGGCAAGCTGCGTTCGCGGCACCTCCGCATTTTATGGACATTATGCATGCAGATTCTAATCTATATTAAAAATGTAAAATATAGCTATTGGACAGAACTTTAACGATCATCTTGGTGGTGGCAGCGTGCATATTTTCGTAATTGCCATTTAATTGAATAAACTGACACATTATTAATGATTTACATGCATATTTATATCACATTCAATATTTTGAATTAATTCATTAATATGCATGTTATTATTTTTTTAATTTGCATTTTTGTAGAAGTTACGAAAAACGAGAGGATATTATATTTCGAGATCGTATTAGCTTTTTACAATAAAATTTAAAATGTTGCTGATTTGACTCTATTTCCATAGTGTGTGAAAACTAAAAGGTTAAGTATGTTGAAAGTAATGATTATTAAAATAATACCAAAAGATTTAATCTGTATCACTCAAAAATGACAATGTCAACTAATGCTATTGTGTATGGTAACAATAAGAATTGGCTGTATGGTTTTAAACCTATGCCTGTTTAAATCAGACGAATATTATGGTAACGACCTCAGAACAATCACTACAGCAGTAACGACATAACTCATTGTTAATGCACATTTTTCTTATCAGCTAGAAAACGTTCTGAATGTTGTAACACCGTTTTTTCTTAAAATTTCATAAAACACTAATTTTGCAAAAACACTTTGGTTTCACTGTAGTTTTAACACAAATTTCACAACTAAAATCATAATTACAATAACTTTGTCAATTAATTTCACAATGTCAAGTGTCAACGTCGTTTCACGTCACGTCAGTGACATTTGCAATTATCTTTGGTCATTATTCACTTTTTGCATAAACAAAAAAAATCTCGCGTTTATCCTGGCGTTATTTACAAAGATAGTTTTTTTTTCGCCCAAAATCCCGTGCTCCCCTTTAGGTGGGTTGATTTTCTCAAAATTCGGAATTTGACATTTAGACTGTTTGTTTTGATCATTTTTTAGAGACATATCATAATAAAATACACTTAAAGCTACAGATCATATAATTATGGTTTCGTCGAATAGAATTTGGAGAGCATTCACAGTTTGTTTATGGTTAATTTACATTACGTTTTGTTTTCCAACCAAACATAACTTTGGCTGGAAATACTTATTGCATATTGTAGAATTTCGAAAGATCCGTATGTTGACTTGACACACATGTTGTGAAATGAATTTGGTTTTAGGGAAGGTTCCGTCGCCAATACGACGCTTAACATTCGGTGAACGGACCTCGATTCTAGTAGGTGCGTAAATGGAACGCGCCCTATCTCACCGTAGTCTGTGAACGCGTCTATGCTATGATCTCGAATCTGGATACCTAGTCTGTGAGACATCGACCGAAGTAATTTGTTATTGATTTGCCAACAGTATTTCAAATCTTAATTTCTGCGAAGAAAATCCATAGGTATTTCTCCCGTTTTCTGTGTGCATTTCATTTTAAAAGCTACAGTGAGATTTCAAAAGTCAGTTACTTTCGTTTTCAGTTTGGCGAGCAAAAGCTCAGAAAATCATATTTTTAATCGCCGGCGCGCGATTCATTGAATTAGTTGAATAAATAAATTATATCAATAGATAATACTCCGCCCACAATAAGGTATCTAATTAACTTATTATATTTCATGATGTAAAACAGATTTTGTTAATTTTATTTTTATTTGTGGGTAAATTGATTATTAAATCAGACATACTTATTACATTTCCAAAATTCGCCTTTCTCATCCCCTATTTCATTAAAAAAACCTGATAGTAAGCAGCATCTTAGTGGGATTAAGGCGTATATTGAGTAACACTTGCGAATTTCATGTTAAATTCTAAATTTTCACAATATTAAGTTTCACATCCTTCTTTGGCAAATAACTCACAAATTAAGCTGCTTTCTTTTTATTAATAACAGTAATTATACACAAAATAGGTGCTCTCCCCTCCATATGTCCTTTTTATTAACTAACCAATAAGAAACTGACAATTCATTGAATATTACTGACATAAAGGCCTTTAGACTATTCTTCAGGATGCCTCCTCTTTGATTCAGGTATGTTTTTACATAAGACAGGGAAGCTATCTCTTTTTTTAATGGTAAGTGACAATAAGGCCGAAAGTGGATGCGAGGTTCACCTGGACTTCTCAACAACTGAGGAGTTGGCTATCTTACCTGTTATTTTTGAAACACAACAATGCTATTGACATTGTTATTATGGCGACAAACTTAGGTAATACGGCCTCTAGCCAGGCGGGCTTGGAAGCTACCACCAACCAAACCAAGGAGAAAATTTTCAGCCCCATAGGAATCGAACCCTGGATCTTCCGATCAACCACCCAGCGATTTGTTCCTGATTCGTCATATTCCTTATTCGACATTTTCCTAACTGGTCATATTCCTAATTCGTCATATTCCTGATTCGTCATATTCCTAACTCGTCATTGTACAGTCAAATGAAATCGCGAACACGTGCGATGCTCTCAACCATTAGACCACAGAGGCAGTTAAATTCGTTTATGCCATATTTACATTAACTTGGTAATTTTTTCTGTTAGCCGTCATTCATCAATAATCTCTACATTCACATACCGTATATTTATTTATGGACTTATTGATTAATAAATATTTCATCCAAATAGTCCATCCATCTCGTATGTTATATGAAAAATTCGAATCAAAATAAATTTACCGAGGGAGGGTGAAATAGATGATGTTGACAAATTCTACTTTTGACAGTTCGGATGACAGATGTTTCTTTGGCGACAATAAAGGAGCAATCAGTCTGTCACGGTGTTTGTAGCGATTAAAACTATAATGTGGACGCGTGGAGGGTGTAAGGGATTTGTGTCGGGGAGTTAAAGCACAGACGCCTGACCCACTTTCAACTATCATGGTAATATTACTCTAAGCATTGTTTCCTTCGACACAAGGTCTATTATCTCCTAACATATAATTCAGCTTTACTTGTCAAAGAGAAATATCATTGTTATAATATTATACAATAAACAGCAATAATGAACAAAGAGATTCAATATAGACGAAATTTCAGGTCGTCGTCTTTAAATTGGAACTCACGTGGAAACTCACTATCTTTTAGTATTTGGGACTATCCGGTTTGGAGGTTAAGGGTTTATTACCTTTTTTGTGGCGGGGGAATCTGTTGCGATTCCAAGGGGCATAGTCGACTAGATCGCCCACTTATGTATTTTTTTATTAGCAACTAAGTTGCAAATAAACCCGCCGGAACCACTCCACCCCCGATGGAGGTCCACCATACGCTCGGGATCGAAAGGTTAATTCACCGAACGCGCCCCCTGGAGACAGGCCTATGGGCAGAACATTTTCTGTTTCATTCCTTGCTGCCTTCAAGTTTCCAGCCTCGCACAGTCAATAATTTGGAACGAATTGTCGCCTGCGGTATTTCCGGACCGATACGACCTTCAAACTTTCAAGAAAAGAGCGCATTTCCACCTTAAGGGCCGGCAATGCACTTGTAACTCCTCTGGGGTTGCGGGTGTCCACGGCGACGGTAATCACTTACCATCAGGCGATACGTCTGCTCATTTCTCCCCTATCCCATAAATAAAGTGCTTGTACTAGAGATAAAATAGTCAGTTATCCTATGTTGTTGAGGAATATATGTGATATACTCCCTCGCTTGACTTAAGTAACACACCATCTATGACGCTTTGACCAAATCGGCCACCGTACTTACACAGCCCGTAGGTACGAACGAAACTTCAACTGATCTCTTTTGTACTTTGTCAGGCCAAAGAAGATTTTGTTATTGATTTCGTATCAAAACCCGATTGAAAAATTCCTCGATTCCTTCTGGTGGCGGACATTGACAACTGGTGACGACTAAGTATTGAAGTAATTCCCCACTAAACGGATCATTACATCAATAATCTTTGCGGTTTGCATGGGTATCACTATCTTACATATTTCTATATAAATAAACGTTCAAAGTGTATGTGCTTAACACTTTGTGGTTATTGAATAAATGCCATTCATTTGAGTCACTATTCCAATCACTCCGACAGGCATTTCGATAATATTTTTATGAATAAAAATATTTGTGAAATATGTATATACAATTATTGTAATATTGGCAATTTAAAAGAGGAGACATAAACAAGACCTTTCGAGTCTCTTGTCTGTCTTTCTCTCAGGATAAGGCTCTCCCAATTTTCGACATAGGTATAGAGTCAACTTTTTTTTATTTTAGTTATATTTGCATACAACTTAATTATGGTTTGGGTGTGTGTACGTACATACAAGGACAAAATTTGTCCTTGTATGTACACACACCCCAACCATAATTAATGATGAACATCTTAGTTAATTAGATTCTGGGTTTATTAGATTTTTATGTTTTGTTTGACGTCAATAGGTGTCTGTAAAGTTTTTTTTTATATTATACAACTATGTTGGCAAACAAGCAAACTGCCCACCTGATGGTCAGTGGTAACAATATAACCTAAAATACATGTGGCTCCTGTGAGATTCGCAGCAAAACTGCAACCCCCACAAGAACCACAGTCTACGTTGCCAACTTGTGACATAAGATGTAAAGTCACGGTACCCAGTAATTTCACTGCCATATCTTGCCCTTCAAACCGGAATACAGCAATGCAAGCTCTGCTACTTTGCGGCAGAAATAGGTAAGACGGAGGTACACAAGAGGCGATCCTGGTCAAAATTCTCCCTCCGGTAACATTGAATAAAGATTTTTGAGTTCGAGTCTGCCACCACACAGCGGTACTTGCATTGCTGTGTACGGTTTGAAGGGAGTGACGTATACTGGAGGGGGGATGGGGTTGTATTTTATTTACATATAGCTTAGCTACATGTTCAATAGGCGACTGTGGCTGATCATCAGGGTAAGTTGCTAGTTTGCCAAGTTTGTGGTATAAAAATACCTCAAAAGCTTTAACCAGCCAGAAAACCAGTTGTCCTTGCAGACGGCGTGTTTGTTTTCGTTGTCACGTCGTCGTCGCGCCGCGCCCATCACGTGACATGTTTGCCGTTGTCCCGCTGTTTGGCTAATCGACCGACCAAACGAAGCATGCGGGCTCACCCCGTTCCATTTGTTATTTACTGTTGTTATTTTCATGCATATCCACGCTCATTTACTTGTAGGTTGATAAAATATATGCCTATATATTTCTCTATCTATCCTTCATACTGACGTTTAAAGTATGTATATACAGGGCTGCTTTTGAAACAGGAGCCACATATTGTTCGCTTGTTCAGACAAGCAAACT
Source organism: Schoenobius gigantellus (assembly GCA_963935595.1). Classification (NCBI taxonomy): domain Eukaryota; kingdom Metazoa; phylum Arthropoda; class Insecta; order Lepidoptera; family Crambidae; genus Schoenobius; species Schoenobius gigantellus. The sequence continues at coordinate 1,606,312 of OZ012555.1, read as the reverse complement.
AAACAACTTTTTCTATGGGACTACTATTGAAATCGCGAAAAAATCTGCTGTTCCATATATAATTATGTTCAACATCCTCTGAACCTAGATGTATGGAACGGCTGATTATGATTTTATCTATACTAATATTATAAAGCTGAAGAGTTTGTTTGTTTGTTTGAACGCGCTTATCTCAGGAACTACTGGTTCGAATTGAAAAATTCTTTTTGTGTCGGATAGTCCATTTATCGAAGAAGGCTTTAGATATGACAGGCTTTAGATATGACATCACGATATTGTTATTTTCGGACATCCACGCGAACGAAGTCGCGGACACAGCTAGTTTACGATATATAGCAACCGTAGGTTATATTCATTTTGGCACTTAATTTAATAAACTTTTTTATTAAGTACGAATAAACTGGTAAACTGGTTACAACCAATTGAGAAACAAATAAATTTAAAATAAATTAAACTCTGATATCAAGGTTGATACCCAAAGTGTGTACAGTATTTCACATGTTATTATACAACAACTTTCGAGTCTGGACAAACTAATTTCAGGTTTTACTTATTTTTATTAACACGTATACAAGTTCTCGCGCCGAAATACAACTTTAGCGCCTTCCATGACAAATGGTAACCATTTGATTCGAGTTTTAAGAAATAACTTTATGTTGTCTTAAAACATAATTGTTTTACAAAAAGCCCATGTAGATACACAACCGCTTGTTGAAAATATGAGAAGATTGCATCAAATTCTGGGCTCCCAAATAAAAAATTAAACAAACATTGACTAACTGGTTACGGTGGGCGTGTGCTGCGCCCATATTCTCATGATCAGAATCAAATAAGTTTAGCTCGTAACTCATCTTGTTAGATCAAATATTGTGCGCGAACCCCTACTATGGTAATATTTGATGTATTTAAAAATAATAACAATTTTTGTTTCAATGGTGATTAAAATTTTACGGTCATTTCAAAGTATATTAACCTCGACTAACTTTTAACTCGCGAGTGCGTGGATGTATGATTTTTATTTATTTATTTATTTGATTATAGACGAGCAGCTTATAGCTGATGTGTCTATTTCAGGTATTGTTGAAATGTCTTTAATTGGCTAGATGACTAAAAATTTTTTTGCTTTAATAGAAGCTCATTCATATAATAAACAGAAAGAAACAATCGGTTTTCGAATAACTATAAAAACAACCAAGATATATGGTATTAAAGATTTTTCTCCATCTCTTTCTAGCAAAACGGCATTTTACATGGAGTTTATATGGCCGTACTCAACGATGACGTCACGGTTGATGTCGGATCTCTCTGTCTAATCACTTCAAAATTAACAGCTTAAAATGCTGTATTTCTAAGCCGATTTTAATTCTTATTTCACATGATTGCATCTTTTTCTACGCTATTTTAATATTTTATGTCGAGATGTGAAAATTAGAATTCAGTCATCATCCCAATTGTCACTTCACATTTCACTGAATGTTCGTGCATTAACTATAATGTTTAAGAGTCACATTATTTGTGCGTAGCCAATATCCGGTCTATTTTTAAAAGAATTTATAGATGTGGCAGACGCACTACTTCCCCAGGCAATCTATTCCAATTGTAAACCACTGGGTTGCTTAAAAAGTGATGTGCAGTGTTGGTTTTGGCGAGTTGACGGTTTATTTGGTTAAGTGTTAGTGTTGGTTTTAAGTTTGTCTTTAAATTATATATTTTTTGTATGTCAGGCAAGTTGTAGCCGGTTGTCAGGATTTAGTATGTTTCGATACGGAGACGTGTTTCTTCCAGTATAGTGAGGCGCAGTGCGCGAAGTCTTTCTTCATAGGGCATTCGACGTAGGGCTTGTGGAATCTTGGTCGCTCTTCGTTGAACACTCTCCAGTAGATCAATATCTTTTTGGAAGTACGGACTCCAGATTTGAAAGCCATACTCAAGTACAGAGCGTATACCAGGTTATTTTTCCAGCAGGAGCTAAATTTTGTGTGCTTGTTCAGACAAGCAAAATGAAGATCTTTTAATATGGGACCATTCTCGAAATCACGAAAAAAAAAATCAGCTGTTTCATACAAATGTTCAACATCCACTGAATCTAAATGGTAATGGTAATTTGGTCCCATAGTAAAAGTTGTTCATTTTGCTTGTCTAAACGAGCATACAAAATTTGGCTCCTAATGGAAAAAAAACCCGGTATATGTTTTTTTAGATCTTTTTATGTTCGATATTTTAAAAATTTTGATCAATACGATTTCTTACGTATACGATTTCTTATATAAGTAAGTAGGTATATTGTTGCGACTATTATTATTTAATAAATTCCCATTTTCACAACAGGGATGGTGACAGGGTATGAAAAATTAAAATCTGACAAGTCCATCAGATAGATAGTAAAAAAAGTAAGTCGAAACAACAAAAGATACCAGTGATATAAAGCGATTTATTTTTAAGAGGTGGGAGTTCGCTACGTCACAACGTGGTGAAAAATAAACACAGGCAACATTTGTGGATTAGGCCTTAGTCAACCACCCTGGCCTAGTGCGGATTGGTCGACTTCACATACACCTTTGAATTCCTTCGCAGATGTGTGCAAGTTGCCTCACGATGTTTTCCTTCACCGCAGGAGCATCGGCAAATGTATCTATGATACGGAATTCGAAAAACTACTTCATATACATTTTTGAAATTCTTTGCAGATGTATGCAGGTTGTTTCACGATCGCAGCGTAGGAGCTTCGCACAAATATACATATGAAATTTAAAATAATGGTATATGGCAGGATCGAACCTCAGACCCGACTAGAAGGCCAGTGCCGACTCCACAGCGCCACCGACGCTCTCATACAAAGACAATGTAACAATTGAAAATCGACAACGAAGTTCGAAAATAAGAAAATGTATGAGAATGATTTCACATCACGAATCATTCATACATTGCTGTTCGATATGGAACGTATAATGTAAATGAAAGGAACTCGAATGTTTCTTTTGGTTCAGGCCCTGAGTATTTTAAAATCCGTGAACCAGTGGTAGGCGCCACGTCTATTAGTTTTGCGGGAATTAATTTGTATGCAAATCCGTGACCACGGCTAACGAGGTGCCGTTATTAATTGGGCTTCCCAGAACACGGCTGCCGCGGTACACTAGCGATAAATATCGTCAATGATGAGATTAAATGCATTTTTCCAGCAATATGCCTTGAAACGACATGGTTAGCGCAGAGTTCGAGTGATCGCCTACTGCACAACGGGTTGCGGGTTCGATTCCCGTACGGGACAGATATTTTGTATAGCCTACAGAAATTTGTTCCGGTCTGGGCGTATGTGCATGTGATATTCTATGTTTGTAACTGCACCCACGACACAAGAGAAAATCCTAGAGTTTTTTAAAACAAATTAAAAAAAATACATTTAAAATTGCAAGAATGTGTGCTGCGCAGTGTCTCCAGAAGGCAATCTCTACCAGACACATCTCAGATAAAAATATTAGGTTAATCCAATTAGATCAACTACATCATATAATTAATATTATTAGTGCCGGATTTTCCATGAATCTTTTCGCAATTAAGTCGAAAATAAGCATGTGTGAGACTTGGTACGGGCAATAGTTTTTTGTTTTATACTTTACCTTTGTCGTAAACGTAGATAATTACTTATATTAAGGTGGGAGAGAGGAATATGTTTTGAAAATCATCGTTTCACCATTAAGCCACCAGAGAATTCTATGAGGCATATCCTTAATGCTTTTTTGCGGTAAATGTATTTTAACTGATTATCGCAAACTCATACCGCAATAATCAACAAATTTATCAGAATAGATTTAAATGAGATGATCAAATCATAATCAACTATATAATCCTTAATTAAATTTATCGAGCATAAGGAAAATGTGCTGAAAAAAATATGAAAACGTGAAAAATTATAATTTTTTTGATAATATTAAATAGCTTTACTCACCGATTTACAAAAGTCGATGATGAAAATCTGCGTAAATCTGTGGACAATGGAAAATAACAATTGAGTATCTTTTATATCGATTGCATAATGTTAAGTTGTTTATACGCGTGGCACCAACAAAATTATTAAATATGTGATTTTTCACGATGAAAACGCACGTCCCTATCTTATTTACTTCGTGTTTCTCGAATTCATATCAACTGCTTTAAATTCAGCTTCAAGATTTGATCCGAACATACAAACATTGCAAGTTAAATAAAAGCTTGTAAAATAGTCGTTGGTTCAAACTTCAAACTATGCCATTTTCATTCCGTTAGATAAAGTAAGGTCATTTGAAGAGCTCTTCAAATTATCCGTCGTATTATCCGGTCATTAAATGGAGCAACTAAATCATATGTCTGCACAAACATAATAAAATCGTTCATTAATAAACCAGATAATGCTTCAACTTCAAAGTCACCAGGGTCATGTTGTGTCTTAAATGCAGTAGGTAGGTATTAGAATTTTATCATACTGGTAATTATAATGTCAACTTTGTTTTCGTGTTTTGCGTCTTGAATGGTAAAATAATAATAACAAAATAATACTAGTAGTTCTTGTACACTTTAATAAGGATACAATTGTAAATAAAGAATTTATTCTATGAATTATCGCGCTAAGTTGCGTTTTCCCTATATGTAATCTTAAATTTCACAAAAATCAGTTGGTCAGCTGCCACGATGAGTTAACAGACATACACTTGAAATAGTTGATCAGTTTAGCCCAGAAGTGATTTTCAGAGGGTTACAAAAACTCTTGCACCTATGGCAATATTGACGGAGAAGTTTGGTGGGGACAAGACAAGACAGACTGAAAACATCATGGAGTTCTCATTAGTTGTATGCGTGTGGTGTTATAACTAGAAGCAGATAGGTGAGGTAGGATTGATACTTGTGTGGAAAACCCAAGTCATACTTATATTTTAGCAACAATTTTCCGAATTCGAGCATTTGCGTATGATTCACATGTTAGGTTTACTTTTACTACAATTATTCAGGGTCCCTGGCTGGAGTGTTACTAATCTGCTAAGTTCGTTTTTTTTTAAAAAAATTACCAAATTTTAATAGAACTTCAAAAAAATACACAGTTTTGCACTGACAGGTAACTGAAATTCTCTTGATTACAAAAGCAACATGTGCACCACACCCCGCGGCACACACGCGACATCTAGTCTATGTAAATAAGTTCCCAACTAAATGTAAATACTTACAGTTTGAAAGAAAGGAAAAAAAAGATTCTGACCAGTGGCCACATAATAAATTGAAGCATTAGATAAAAAAATACACAAAAAAATGTGGTGCAAATATTGTGCGAGGCCAAAAAAGGTCCGAGGTCTCACATATTATGCTTCCGCTACAAAAATTGCAGCGAAGGCGCTAGTATTTTGGCAGGGCCTTGTAAAAATCGGGATCTCAAACTATGTACTTCAAAATCTTGAAAAAAAAATAGATAAAAGATCTGTCTGAATGGCTTATTCCTTTGCCTTTCAAAATCTAACAAATACTACTGCTATAAGACCTCGCTCTCCGCTAAATTTCGGGATTATAAGTCAACGGGAAGTACCCTATAGGTTTTGATTCCCTTGCTTTGACTTACAAGTTTAATTTTTTTCACAGCTGAAAGAGGCCATAGACTTGATATGAAAAAAAGAGAGGAGAAAAATGGTATTGACAGACAGCCGGACAGGCGGCTAGACGAACATACGGACAAACTGAAAACGAAGCGATCCTATAAGGGTTTCGTTTTGCCTTTTGAGGTATGGAACCCTAAAACCGGAATGACAATATTATGTCGCACAATCTACATTCACGTCTCAGCAAGTTGTGCCGACAAAAACTTGCCACCAATTAAGTGAAGTTGTACCGCCGACGGAATCAAAGCATTCAAATATCCAGGGAAACTCAAGTTTCAGCTGTAACACTTAATTACCGCTCCCCGCCAGTATGCCTCCGCCACCGCGTATATTTCTAATTAAACTTCATAATTAGATGAAGACGCTATCGAGTTTTGGTTCGCCATTATTTAATGGAGAAGTTGTCGATTTTTATTGTTCACTTGTTATTTTTGATGGCAGGTTGCTATTTCGTGTACCTACATAACATAAGGCTGAAGAGGAGGGATTCGTCTATCACGGTGTTTTAAATAATAAAATAATTACTTTAAGCAACGATATATTAATCGATCGATGTAAAATACCTTAACCTACCTATCTACGACACCCACGATAAAATTTACACACGTTTAAAGCTGCAAGGTAAGCGTACATTGTTATTATGTACACGTGCCGCCTCTTTTGCCGCTTTCGTACATTTAAATTTGAAGTCTTTATATTTTTTATTCCACAATGCGCCGCGCCGCTCCCCTCGCGGTTTCCGTCATCGTCGTCAAAAAAGGATACTTTACGCGTTCCCTCCATTTTTTTCTCGGATTCAGATGTCCCGCTGCGGGGCGCCTTTTTACCACCATAAATATCAATTCCCACATACCAACAAAATGCATTTGTATTTATTTAGACGTACAGCCATTGTGGCGTTCCTCAGGGTTCGCGCTTGGGACCCACGCTTAAAACTCAACATTAAATAAGTAAAAGCTGAAGAGTATATTGAATTTTAATTACAATGATCTCACAACAGGATACAAAGCATTAGGTTTAGCTTCTTTTTGCATTTGTTCGTAAATTACAAACAAGTTTCGAGGATTAGTAGAAATAACGGCATTTTTGCATATCAAAGGCCTTATAAGAATATGATAATTTTGTAGATATTGAATAAATTGACATTATTAATTTATGGATATGAGTTTAGTTTATGATGAATTCTTTTGCACAGTAAATTGGAATAAATTCTTGTTTTTGTGTAAGTTTTCTAATGGGAAGTAATTGATGGATTAGTTGCTACATTGATGCATTAGTAATAGATGGATAGCTTTGAATTCATCATGCGAAGAGTAAGGTGGATGAATGGTGGTGAATCTATAATCTCGAGATGTTACTTTGTTAAATACCGACTGACAAATAATACCTACTTGAGTCAGATAAGGCAATTTCAATACATTCAGATACTAGAGGTGGTCATAAACAAGTTATGTTCCGGCGTTTTTGAAAAGAATTTCAACACATTCGAAAATATTTGTTGCATTTTTGTGAATTGGTAGATAAAAAAAAATTACAAAAAAATAAAACCGACTTCAAAAACACCCAAAAAGTCATAAATCATTTTAGAATACATACAACATCACAGTTTTATATTGAAGTCGGTGCCAAAGTAACTAAGTAGGTATATTAATTGTTCTTTTCATTTTCTAAGACTCTCCAGGTGATCATTGCTTGGCAATTTTTTTCAATCTTTTAGTTTATAATACGTTTTAGAATTTGAGCCAAGGCAAACACCAGAAAAACTTAAAATTCGTCTTTCGCTCTAAACAGTACTGAAAGAATTATTTCCGAACTCCTAACCTACCAGAAACCTTCCATCATCAACTTAATAACATGATTGATGACTATCAGATGCAAATACCTGAATATCTTCAGCAAAAACATGAAACACGTTGGACGTGCCTATGAAATTCAAGTTTCCCTCGATTTTCATGGGATCCCATTACCAGATCTTGACATGGTGACAATGGGACTACCTCGGGAGTATACTCTTTCGATTACAAAAATAATTTTGAACATCGGTCTAGAAACGGCGGAGTAATCGGTGAACATACGAGTACATAAAAAAAATAGATACAGTCGAACATAGAACTCTTCCTCTTTCGAAGTCGGTTAAAAAGTACCGTCATGATTTCTTTAACGCGTTCCTACGCTGCAAATGAATCGCAACTTTCAAAATATTGACACAGTGCCTTCAGAAGGCCAGACGAGCCTGTTTACGTTGCTCCGCATCGATTCAAAGATTGGCGAATTATTATTTGTAAACAGGCATTTCAGGAAATTCCCTATTTAACGACGCACGTGCAGAGCCCTGCGCAGTGCCAACTTGTCGAGCGGTAACGCGGAATGGCCGTTTCACAGAATTTCTAGATTAATGACTTAATAGTTAAAGTTGTCGGTTAAGCGTTTAACTTTGAATGGGCGATCGTTGAATGGAAAGCAATGGCTTAAATCATCGTCCCATTTCAGATGGTATTAGAGGTAGGTTTGATTTTTGCGATTACAACCTTTGGGTCTTATGAGCAAAGCATGTATTAAGGTACTATAATAAATCATAAATATGACTCCTTTTATGAGCTGCTAGTCCTTTGTTCCAGTCCTTTCTTGTCGGGATTTGTATACTGAATAGTAGACAAAAAGGTTCCATCTCAGGTTCCATCTTGTCACTGGTCACCGATATCATCTCCAGCAACCTATCCCCTTCTTCTCTTAAGGAGTTCATTTACTTTCAGTCAGTTTCATATTTTATAAATTCGGTTTTGAATTAAGTCAGAACTGAGATAGTGGATATTTTCTGGATTTATTCGGATACAGTCCGTGCGGTGACGAATTTCTCCCTTTTCTCCTTTTCATCTCGCGGTGTTGTAGATCACAGCTCTATGAAGAGATGGAACACTCGAAACCAAACCCATTGATTCCATTCGGCTGGTGTAATGATTTGGTCTACTGATCAATTTCAATTCGTCAAGAAACCAGTGTACTTTAGGGACGTACACGGGTGAAAGTGGATTCGGATACAAAAAGTAATTTCAATTCGGAAAGCGTAAGGATACTTTATTACACTAGCTGAATGGATTGGTCTGCTGACTAGTTCCACTTGTCAACAAACCAGTGCCCAGCGACCAGCATACTTTAGGGACATACACGGGTGGAAGTGGAATCGGATACAAAAAGTAATTTCTCTTCGGATAGTGTAAAGATACTTTATTACACTAGCCGAATAGATTGGTATACTGACCAAGTCCATCAAGAAACTAGCGCTCAGCGTAGACTTAAATCTGTCGAAGTGGATTCACATATAAAAATTTATTTGGAGCTGGCACATAGTAAAATTGAACAAACACCTCTCGAGGGATTTGATATCGATGGCTCCTACGTATAAAGACGAAACTGCCGCTTGCGCCTTTTTCCAATTATTTAAGCAATGACTTCACTTTGCTCTAATCTATAACATCAGGAAGAAAAAAACAATTTCTTTTGATTAGATCTAAAATAAAATTTTAGGCAAATAGGCGTATGTGTCGAAACTACGTCACGTATAAAGCCCAATCGCACGGTTCGCCCATCTACAGCGCTGAGTAGCCACGTCGGGGGCGCGGCGCGCGGGCGGAAGTGCCGCTTCGGCCGTTTCACTCAGTGTTGCGGCGTCGTCCGTTACGATTGCTTTGCTCGCGCGTTTGTAGCGTAAAATAATGTTGTTGGTTTATTATTATTTTAACAAAAATGAAGCCAACAAAAGGAATGCCACTAACAAGAGCTCAAAAAATTATGAATAAAATTATTTGCCAAAGAAACAGCAGTGATTTAAGCATCGATGACGAGAACCAAAATGAAAATAATGGAACTGAATGTCCAGGTAAGATGAGTCAATCATTTTTTTATTGTTATTTATTTCAATGAAGTAATATTTATTAAACTGTTGCAAAATATTTTCATTTAGTCATAATTTAACGATAAACCTCGTAAAAAGGCGTAAATTCGCTAGCGCCTATTTACGTAGTTCGATTTTAAACAAATGACTTACGCATTTAATTTTAAAATTGTATTTTTGGCGGCTAGTGAAACGCAACTTAGTTTTTTTTGTATTTATTTGAAGCAGTATTTATCACCTGACATACTAAGGTAATCAAATTTTTACCTAATTATTGACAGTGATTAAATAACATACTGTGGCGTAAGTGAGTATGTACAGGCGAGTTGTTCCTAGTTTATCTTTAAATTATTATTTCATTTATGACGATCTGTTTGCCGTAGGAGTTTTACTCCTATAGGCGTAAGGGGTAGCGAGTTCGATGCCCAAATTAGCAGATTTATTTTTAATTAGCCATGTATTTTTACTACATTTATATTCATATGCCTGATTCTTGTCATCGGTGCAGATAAATCTTTATTGCTTATTATTAACTGATAGTTTTAATATATACAATATATTATATATACAATATTATAATATATATAAATTTATAAGTAAAATGGTCCAAAATAAAACAAGTTAAGGTTTCTCACGATACTCCTAATACGTTGAGTTTTAAATATGATTTGGCTGAAGATGCACCTAAATACACTATAGATATTAATTCAAAAAAAACAACAAGAAAGACCCGATTGAGCAAGCAAACTAATGTCTCAGTAGAGCCTAGCTTAGCAAAATGTTACAACAAACCATTGCCGATAACAAAAGAAAAAAAGAAGGACTTAATGTCTATGTGCAGCGCCAAAGTAATTCCAGTAGGGTATCATGATTTTTTTTTCTAACCTAATATCAGCAGACAGAATTTTAGATTTAAGCAGTGATGAAGAGTAATTAATAAATATGTTTAGGAACACAAAGTGTATACATATAGTATACTAATATTTCGATTGTAGCAGGGTTGTTGATTGTGATATTATTGATAATTATTGTTGATCTCTAAAAAAATTAAGTTTATGTTATTTGTTACGCTTAAATAGGTATGATGCACCTTATTACATTAAACTGACCATACCATAGTATTTATTGTTCTAGATTAAGGTGAACTTTATTCGAGTAGAAGACTATTAAGTTAAGTTTCTGTTGATTTTTTTATTCAAATTAGACTAAACATTTGTCATTAATAATTCAAATTAAGTATAAGTAGTTGATTGTGCAGAAAAGTTAGAAGTTGGCTAAATTATATTTTTTTATTATATTTGTTTTACAATAAGGTAAACTTTATTCGAGTAGAAGACTCATAATCAGATTATTAAGATATTTTTTCTTTATTTAAATTAGACAATGTCACAATAGTTCAAATTATGATTGTTCAGAAAAATTTTAAATTGTCATAATTTTTTTATTATTATACAATGTCATTGTAGAACTTGGAGCACCTACGAATTGTGATGTGAATTCATAAAGAAATTTTTTGTTGATCATTGAACCTACTTATTACATTGCCACTTATGTACGACTATACGAGAAGTTGCTTACATATATATTATTTTTATAATCTTAAATAAACCCATTAAAATATTTAGCAAATTGTTTTATTTATAAATTAGGACACATTACGTTAAAAGACCTAACTAAATCTTGAGCACAGTATATGGGCGTATTTGCGTTAAAACGAAATAACGATACATTAAGCAACATTTTCTAACTGATTTATTATTGATAGTAGCAAGTGATAACAATAAAAATAATTACATGCATAAATTAAGACAGTAATCACTTAAAATATTATATTTACGTTGAGCCAAGTAAAAGGGCGAGTGATCATTTAAATCTCTTTACGTTAAACAATATACATGGAATTATAGAAATATGAAGACGTTAAAGGGCCAATCTGTAAAATCTCAAAAAATATAAAAATAGCATATAATTTGATAAGAGCAGTAGAAAAAGCATTGTATGTTAAGGCTAAATGCGAAATTTCATTGAATTCGTTTTAGTAGGTCACAAAATATGACCCAAAAATATGGTTCTGGCAACTTAAATGGCTCTCCTGTAAAATCTATTTTTGTCACTTACGCCAGTATACTTAGGAGCCATCGATATGTCAATGTTTAAACTGTTTTCGTTTAAGCCCACATGCTCGTGCAATGTAAGCAATCCATATCAAATTAATCCCAAAACGTATCTTCCTAAAGCCCACATGCTAGTCTTATCGGCTCTAAAGCGATCAATATAAACAAAAAACCATTCTCCCGTACCAGCGACGTTGCCGAACCACGAAAATATTAATAAGTGACTTTGTGACCAAGCAGTGTCTGATGCTATCGGCTGATATATGGTGACAGTTTACTGACAAATGGTATTGTACACGAAAAAACCTTTTTTTCCTGGCCAACGCCCAAAACACCGTTACTTTTACGCAATATTCACAATCTATTACTGCTTTTATATTTAAACAATTCTAAAGGCGTGCAACAAAAGAGGCATTGTATTCGTCGCAAGGTGAAGTTATTAGAACACAAAAACCAATAAGAGTGTAACATTGAAAGTAAAATGTCGAAATATGATACCAATGATCTCTCGAGTGCTCGCTGAGATAGAATCTTGGGCTGTGTGGGTTCGAGCGGTTGTAGATATAATTTTTTATGGCATTTTAAATAATTAAGCCGCCGGTGAGAATTGACGGTCGTGGATAGTCACTTTGACTCGGAAGCACAATAACGAGCGTGTATATTTACATTGACCAAAGGAGAAAGTTGATTCACGTCTTTTTTGTTCTTTGACTATTATACATAGTTAACATAGTGAAGTAGTTTTGGATTCAAAAATTATTTTTTATACATTATAAGTCAAAGAAAAAATTAAATAATTACACATACCTAACAAATCCGGTGTTTAATCAAGAGGCGGCTTAGTTACTAAAATAGCAATTTTTACCAGACTCCCTTAGGGCAAAGGGAAATAATATAAAAGTACGAGTATATTATAAAGCGGGAAGTGCATTCAAATCAGCTTTTAAGGTAGACTGGATGTATGATTATGACAGAATGTTTTAAGAGGAACAGGACATGATAATCTCTCTGGCGAGAGATTGTAGCCATGGAGTTAGTTTTAAATATACGTACAATAGTTTTTAGTAATCGAAGGCGATCTAAAAAATACTTCTAAAACTAGAACTAGCAAGATAATACGTACAAGTACATTTGTTAATGGTGTGGTTAATCAGAGACACTTACCCAGTTATAAATTTCATTCACTCTTCGGCGCTATTAACATTGGGAAATAGAAAATTTTGCACAGCTTTTACGGACCAGACTCCGAGGCATTAAGCAGTCTAATTAGTGAATGTGCATTAAGATTAGATCAGCTTATGATTCATGGAGGTACGGGAGTGGTTCGGAAAGAGCCAGCTAGGAGCGAACACCTAACTCATTAGGTTGAGTGCAAAAATAATCCCACAGGCACGTTTCGTGAGAAAGATTCGTCGAGTTTTAGTCAAGCACGCGATATCGGTGCCTTTGAAGTAAACGTGGATTTGGGATTAGTATATTAAAATGAAAATGCTAGAATAATGATTAAAAATGATAGTGTACAACATGAGAGGCAAACCAGCTTTACAGTCCCGTAGCCTATCCTGGTGTTCTCGGGCAATCCCCCCTTGGCGATAGCCCGACCAGTTGGTCGGGTTTGCCCGGGCGCGTGGGTAGTGGAGTCGCAGTGTGGACCTTACCTAGCGCGCCAATAAGGGCAGGGAGAACACCGGGGGGTTTTAGTGGGTAGGCCTGGTATTCTGCCAGGAGAGCCCCACACATGCCCGCCGTCTAGCCCACGGCGGGTACGGTGCGGTCACGCATTTCCCCCCGAGAAAAAAAAAAAAAAGGGATACATAACAGAGTCACTTACCTTTTTTAACAGACTTCAAAAAAGGAGGAGGATACATAAATACAATTCGATGTGTATGTTTTTTTTTTGTGTGTATGTTACGCGATTACGCCGCTAATTGTGGACCGATTTTCAAACCGATTTTTCAAATCTTTCTGTATTCGATAGAGTATACTCCAAGGGTGGTCCCATGGTCACCAAAGTTAGGATCTAATGATGAGATCCCAAAAAATCGAGGGAAACCCTTAAATTTTTAGATGTGTCCAATGTGTTTTGTGTGTATGTTACGCGATTAATTGTTGACCGATTTTTAAAATTATTTTTGTATTCGCTAGAGTATACTCCTGGGGTGGTCCCAAGGTCACTAAAGTCAGGGTCTGATGATGGGATCCCATGAAAATCACTCGCATTTAATATAATTAACCCGTGGTCTAGTGGTGTGACCACCGGGTGTTGATCGGGAAGTCCTGGGTTCGATTGTCCGTGGGGGCAGTTATTTTCTCATTTTGGTTGGTGGTAGGGCTTCCGAATCCGACTGGCTAGCTACCACCGTCTTACATAAGTTTGTCGCCATAATAATAATGTTAAGCATTGTTGTGTTTTAACAAATTAGAGGAAAGATAGCCAGTTCCTCAGTTGTTGAGGAGTCCAAGTAAAGCTCGCTTCCATCTTCGACCTTATTGTCACTTATCATCAGCTGAGATGAAGGCCAAAATATTCGCTCTCTTGTAACGGCCTATGCAACGGCTACATGCCGAATTATATTCTGTGCCAGCAGGTTAGGTTGCGAGTTTAAGCCGGCTAAAACTGGACGTAACCGTGCTTCGATGTTAAGCCGTAACATACAAAAATAAAAAATAAAATCCTCACACAAGGCCTAGATTGAAATTACGCTGGCTTTTTTGACTCGTATAATTGGGTCGATCCCAGAGGTGTTACTGTTTTTAAAGTCTGAAAAGATAAAGCTTACTGACCGGTTTTTTACTTAAATAAACTTCATTGCGTTGTTCTCACAGAACGATTTACGATATACATATTTTTTTCTAAGAGATGTATTTAAAGAAATAAATATTTACTTTAGCTGGACAGGATGTTAATGAAAATTTGATTTGTCTATTAAAAATGTGAATACATTTGATACCGATCTTCAAATTCAACATTGAAATACAAAATATATTTTCCCGTAGGAAAATATTCTATAGCATATGTTACTCAGTGATATTGTAGCATTCTATTAGTTAAAGAATTTTTCAAATCGGTTCAGCAGTTTCAGAGCCTATTCAATACAAACATACATAAATACAAATCTTACCTCTTTATAATATAAGTATAGAAAAGGATCTGAATACAAAAATAAAAATGAACAATTTAAAAATGCTTTTTACCAAGTCATATTCAAATGAACATTGTTGCGACTTTAACTGAATAAAATAAACATATTATGTTCAATCTACCTGTTGTGATTTCGATGGAGTTGATTTTGGAATAGTGTTTATATTGTCCCGATTGTTATATCAACGCCCAGCTTAAACTACAAATTACAGAAGTTTGAAAGTTTTGATAGGATATTGATTTTATACTGTAGGTGTTAGTTGTTTCGTTTTCAAGATATTTCGAAATTCAACTTTAACGGGGGTAAAAAAGTGTTGAAAGTTTGTATGGAACTCAGTAATTTTCAAAGTTAGAAGCATGAAATTTTGTATTTAAGCTGATATTAAGAAAAAAGTGAATATGTTTTAAAGCGTTTTTGAAAAACCAGCCCCTATAGGGTTAAGTTAGGGTTTGAAATTTTGTTTGGAACTCGGTTATTTTTGAAGTTAGAAGCATTATATTTAGGTCGGTAATTAGTAATGAAGGAACACCTGTTTAAGTGCTTTTGAAAAACCAACCCCTAAAGGGGGTAAATTAGGGTTGAATTTCTGTATTTTGTTCGATTATCACACTAACAACAGCCTAATTTATTTCAACGAGACTATTTTGTAAAATAATTTACTTTATTGTTTGTATAGTTTTTACTTCAGGAAAATATAGATCGTGAAACACGAAAATCACGCGGGTTTTAGGTAGGCTAGGTATTTATTTAAGAAGAATCTACACTGTGCTTTGTGCTATAATCCAACTGTATCCGAATACAGAACAGTACAGTAGTCAATAATAATCCATGTTTTATCACGCTCAGCACGTTTCAATCCTCAAAGTGTACCCCATCTCTCCCAGGAGTCCTTCATGTGTAATCAACTGCAGGTCGCACGCAAACTCCTGAGGGCATCGTCTCTACTTGTTTAAGTAACTATATGCCCATGTTTGCCGTCTGTTACCGCCTCACGGTCTCCGTAAACTAGCAGAGGAAGTTTAGCGCCGCAATGTACACCAAACGACTGGTTCAAATGTAGGTTTAAGGGCTTAGAGAGTAGTCCCGGGATAGCTCAATCGATATCGGCCGGCGAAGCCTGATTTATATTCCCAACTACAGCCTCCCGCCATTTTTGTTTCCGCGCTAGTTCTTAAGTGGCTTACAGTGGATTTATTGCGACACTACTTCCTATGTGCCCTTAAGTTGAAATAAATGTAGCTGTTTACTGTCATGGGCGAATAAAGGCTCCGGGTTACGTATCACTTGCATGTTGTAACTTAATCATTTTCGCCACGTAAAATTTTTGAGTTTGAGTATATTAACTCGAATTTGGACTAACAACCTTGAACCTGTGCAGTTGCGTCCCGATGTTGCTTCACTCAGCGCGTTCTATCGTCTATATCTCATGAGTTTCTCTACTCATGTTGCCTATACCACCACGGCCAGTGTTCTGAAGAGCTCTTTTCACGAATCCCACCTTCTCCTTCCCATTTAAGAGTTACACGTGCTGGCCTGCGTTGTCACCGTCTAACTGTGACTACCATTCAAACGCGTTCCAAGAAATTCGGTAACTCATTTCTATGTCGCACGATTAAGAAATGGAACTCTCTGTCACCGCATGTGTTTCCTCCTTCCTACAATCCCGGGTCCTTTAAAAGAAGCACCTTGCAGTCGGCAAGGTGAGGGTGGCTAGTGCGGCGTTTAATCTCTCTCCCGCACTAGCTATCTTCGCATTTGGACTCTATTTCCACTTGCCACCAGGTGAAAGGGGTCGTATGTTTGGCCTTCTATAAGAAATACATTTGTTTAACAATGTAGGCACTAATTAACGTCAAACACCACAAAATTCTTATTGAGCGATAAAAATTGTAATTAATAAAACTGATAATCCTAAGATAACAGGCATTAAGCTGCTGAACGGCTTGCTCAGCAGCTTAATGCATGTCACTCAGTACCAGATGTCCTTCCTAGTAACTCTAACCACCTCCGGTTACATAGGAACTATAAACTAAATCTGTGCCTCCGGGTCTAGTAGTGACCACCCCGTCTCTGAAGGTTCGAAGTCTACAGCGACAGTCTATTTAGCGTATTCTAATCCCATCTTCACCACTCGTCTCCTGCATTCGTATTACGCAGTTTTATAATGTTCTGACTGTAATAATATCCACAATTCACTCAGTGCGTGCTGGTCGTGACTCCAGTCGGCGAAGGGTATTCCTCCTTCCATCAGGATTTATTACGGCGACACACGGACATGTCAAAATGTTATTTATATCAATTCTGGATAGGGCGCGCGGTGCGTGATAGGCGAAAGCGACATTAAATTGGTGAATTACAATTTTGCAAAAACAATCCTCTAGGATTAAGTAGCTTGAGTTTTCGGGTGTTTACTTATTTTAAGGATAAGGAGTCAAAACCAAAATATTTTGTATACAAATATGACTTGATAGAAAGCTCTTTTGAATTGTCCAAATTTTTTACCTACCAACCATTCAAGATATCTTTTTTCTGATAAGATGAATGGGCGCAAGACACTTATCAGCTTTATCAGAAGCAACAACATTTGGAATAAATCATGTCGTTTCCAGCAATATTTTTACATAAATAGTTATACACAACAAAATTTCTTTACATTATAACTAGTAATATCTACAAATTAGCACCAAGCATAGGCGTCATTCAAATTATCGTTAACTTTATAATAATTTTTACGCTCTTTTACATGCGCTTTAAACTTATGAAAAGGCATATCAGTAACACTTTGTGGAACTTTTTTGTAAAAAGTTATACGTTTCCCCATAAACGAGCCTCTAGTTTTTTGAAGCCTATACATTGGAATTGGAACGGCAAGTTTATTTTTATTTTTTGTATTTGACTTTTGCCAGGCTGGTAAAAGATTTACCTTACCAATTTGAAATTAGAAGACTAAGAATACAGCCGTACCGATCATTTTTGAAGCAATATTATTCAAATTCGCATTCAAAATCGAAAGAATCGAATATGAATTTCAAAATTCACTATTTTTGAATAATATATTTATTCCGTGAATTTCAACACAATAAAACAGCTTGTTGCAGAACAAGTGGTCCTGCCCATTCGTGTTGATTTCTACTAGTAGAATATACGGATTATTAAGTGCGATTTATAACCAGTTTTTAAAAGTAACGAGTTAATGCGTACCGATTTTGTTGAATAAAAAAATGCTGTTACCTATACGTTCGCCTCCGCTCGCGTTTATGCTCTGGCCCGCTACAACACATTCGTGGGCGATGCGACGGGGCCAATAAATATGTAATTAATAACAATACACCTTGGACAGATGTAGGCTCAATCAGGGCGTGGGCCGGCTGAGGGGAGCTGCTTACACGGATAATCTTGTCAGGATGTGTCGAGGTAATAGACAAAATGTAAAATGATCTGATTGAGTCATTATCATTATTCCTATTGCTTATTACATTTTAGTATGAGCGTCGGTGGACGCTGTGGACTCGGCACTTGCATTCCAAGCGGGAGGTCGGAGACCGCCATGTACCAATGTGTTTTGCGTTTTTCGAAATTCATCATTCATTTCGTTTTCAAACATCGTGAGGCAACCTGCATACATCTGCGAAGAAATTCAAAGGTGTATGTGAAGTCGATAAATCCGCACTGGGTCAGCGTGGTTGACTAAGGCCTAAACACCCTTTTTTTTAACGCTGGGAAATGCATTAGGCATACTCCGCGCTCGGTAATGCGCGGGGTTATGTCGGACTCTCCGCGTCCCCTGGGGGCAGAGTGCCAGCCAGAAACCGCGTCATACCGACTAAAACCCAACGATGCACCCTCACAAACGCCTTGGCACGAGAACGCCCATCACCGCCGCATCCTCCTCGTCATCTGACGAAGAGGATACGTCGGGGAGGGACGCCTTGCTGCCGGACAAGGCCATGACCTCGTCAGCGTCAGCTCGCCTACGGCGAGCCCCTCTCACCTCCCCAAAATGGGAAGGCCGGCGATGCTCCTGGGCATTAGGAGCATCGACGACTGGCGGTGACCTGTGCAATGCAGGACTCGGGCTTCCCAGGCCCGGGTCCCGCTGGTCACCGTCAGGAGGAAGGAGGCGGGCAAACTGCCGCCTCCTCCACCCCAATCTCCTCCGACGGCAGGGATCTGCCTCTGGGTTGTCCTCTCTGGCCCGTTCTGCCACCTCCTTCTGTGTGATGACCTCCACACAGTAGTAGGGACGTATATGAGCTGTTATGATGATAACATTTTAGTGTATAAACTTAGGCTTGTAACGATTTTTTTGAGGGATCTATGCTAGCCGTCTATGTTAGCCGCAGATGGCTGATACAGCTTCACCTTGATTATTTTTAAGAAGGCGAGAGCTTTGGTGGGTCTCTGAGTAGAGTCACCAGGAGGTTATATAGCCGGTGCGGGGCTTGTAACGCTGTGCTATATTATCCTGATATAGCACCTCGTTACAACTCATGCGCGGTGCGCGGCTTCATGCGATCCTGCCTTTTTTTTTGTTTTTTTTTTGGGAGGGGGAAAATGCATTTACGCATTCCTCGTGGTCGAGCCAAACCACCAGGATATGTGGGACTCCCCAGACCGTACCCGACCCGGGCCTACCCACTAAAAACCCCCCCAGCAGCTCTTCCGTCCGTCACAAGACAGAGGGAAGGGGACAACAGCCAGGCCTTATTCCCGCTGACCCCCTGCCCGTGACATGTCCGTTGCCGGACTCTCCGTCTGGCTCTGCTGCTTTGTGGAGCGGCGTAGAATTGCGCCGCTCTACACCCCGCAACTGGTTTTTTACTGTGGTTGCCTTCCACGCGGCCCGACGCTCAGTGCGCCGGGCCCCCGGCCCACTCAGTGCGGGTAACGGGTTGCCCGACGGCAGACCCCACTGGATCTACCGCCGCGCGGGTGAGCCGAAGCTTGGGGATGTCCCCAACGGGCACGAAGCGCCACGGCGAGAAACTCGCCTCGACCCTACTACCACCAGAGGTAGCCGCCGGGATGGCCACCCTTATCACCTAGGGGTATAAAAAAGCCTACCACCTATTCTCAGGCCTACCAAATATACACAAAAAAATATAAAAATCGGTCAAGCCGTTTCGGAGGAGTTCAATAACAAACACTCACAACTGACACGAGATTTTATATATTAGATTACTTTAGCATTGTGGCATTGTCAAACGTTGAAGATGCTCTAGTATTGTAACTTTATTCGTTCTGCTTTACCTTTACTTTTTTAAAATATTTTTTTAAAGTAGTTCTCTTACTCCGCCTATTATTAACGTAGTACACACCGTCATGTTATTTTATTATTGCAAACGTGAAAATTTTAAAAATCAGTGACGGAATCTTTTGTGTTTCATTTACAACCACTGCACCAATCCGTCACCAGTCTTCACGTTACAGTCTAACAAGCAGACTGTCCACCCGGCGGTAAGTAACTATAAAGAGAACAATGTACATTGCCACCTTGTGACATAAGATATCAAGTCACAGTACCCAGTAATTCCACTGCCTGTCTTACCCGTCAAACGGGAACACAGCAATATCAGCAAAGCAAGCACCGCTACTTCACGGTAGAAATAGATAACATAGAGGACGCAGACGATGATGGAGCATAGTAAGTAACCTTCTACAATTTCTGCTACTTTACTGTACCTGGTACTTTTAGATTTAGTTAAAACGAAAAAAATATATAAACAGTTTTTTCTGGGGGACACGCTACAAACCGGAACATATTTACGCACCGGTCTTCCGGGCCTCCGGGCCTTCGGAAATCGGGGCCTATGAAACGAAGAGCCTATTGAGTCAGACGGGCCTGCGGGACCCTATAAATTAGTCTTAAGTCATATATGTGATTACTTCTTAACCCTATTTGCTTTTTATTCATTTCTTACCAAATCTATTTTGTACCATAATCAACTTTGTAAACATACTTCTGAACTCTATTATTTCTTACTATCCCACTTTCCATTTCCTCACTATTCTCTCTTCTGCTTCCTTCCTATCCATCCTATATGTCCTCTATCCTTTACCTTTCCCATCCTCTTGCCAGACACTCAGTGCCATCTCGAAGTTCTAAGCCAAGGTAAAGGGATCCCCACTCAAACACGAAGAAGATCAACTATGTAATAACCATCCCGAAGAAGATCAACCATGTAATAACCAAAAGCCCTCCAACAAAACTGTATAAAAAGCACCCTCGAAGATAACTCTAGTACTTACTCTCCCTTTGGAATTTACGGCGTTTAGGACCCTGCAGCGTTTAAAAACATTATCGTTAGATAGATGCACGTAAACAAAATCGAGTAATGCTAGCACATTACGCCGACGGCTCCGGTTTCAGCAGACATGCCTCGTATAATTAGTGTCGATTCCCTCAAAATCTATTTAAAACGGAAATCGAGAGCCGCGTCGAGGAAATTAATCGTGGAGCGCATGCTGCTCCGACGTGACATCTCGTCAGTACTGAGCTGTTGCTCACAATGACTGAGTCAGCTAATGTGTTAATTACTTTTCGAAAGGATCATGTTTCGTTTTTTTTCTGTTCCTAAATATAGTTTGTCGGAACACCGTAATTACGTTATTTAAACATACGACAGGGAAGTTCACTGGATGGTGGGTGACGAGAAGACCCAAGCGAAGGTGGAAGCGAGCCTTACCTGCCCCCTAACCATGATCTCCCAAAACAATATTAAAACCGCACTGAGAGCGGGATGGCGCTATACGCAGCAAGAGCGGTGTCTCTGTTTCAATATTGTTTTAACCCTGCTACAAGCGATCATGGTAAGGCCCCTGGAATTCAACGTCTACGGACCTGGCTATCTCACCTCTGATTGTCGGAGCACAAAAATGCTATTAACATTGTTATTATGGCGACAAACTTAGGTAAGACGGTAGTAGCTAACCAGGCGGGTTCAGAAGACCTACCACCATCCAAATCGAGCAGAAAATACTTCTGCCCCCGTGGGGGATCGAACCCTGAACCTCCCGATCAACACCCGGTGGTCTCAACCACTAGGCCACTGAGGCGGTTGAACGTCTTTACGTCCATGTGTATTGATGATTAATCCAACGTTATTATTATAATATGCCTATTATTATAAATGTAGAAAATAACATTATTAGGTTATTAGTTCAAAACTAATAACTTATGTGGGTAGCGTCGGTGGCGCTGTGGACTCGGCACTTGCCTTCCAATCGGGAGGTCCGGGGTTCGAGATCCCATGTACCAATGTGTTTTTCGTTTTCGAATTTCATATGTGCATTAGTCTGATGCTCCTACGGTGAAGGAAAACATCGTAAGGTAACTTGCATACATCTTCGAAGAAATCCGCACTGGGCCAGCGTGGTTGACTAAGGCCTAAACACCCTAACTTAGGGTAGGTTCGAGCCCCTCGGTGGGGACGTATATGAGCTGTTATGATGAAGTTATGTAGGCATTGTACGTGACTTGTAAAAGATAGCAATCAAAGAATATTTTAGACAAGGCAGCTTCTTAAAAATATAGTAGAATAATTAGGATGATAATGATGGATGGTGGAATGGATAAACCATTTTTATATAAAAAAGAACTACTACTACTACCTCTAGTACTATTAAAATATGGATGAGACTTATCAATAAAAAAACCTTTGAGTACCTTCTTCTTCATTGGGGACCATCTGGGATAGGCAGTAAGCAAAATGTCATCATCATGTCAGCTACCTTTGGGCATTGGCCTTTAGCTATTCAACCTCCTTGTTTGGCTAAAGATTTGAAAGTGAGGCAGATGAGTTGGGCTTGAGTCCCTGACTCTCCAAGCCTAATGCACCTGACAGTCACCCATCACCTAATATAACCTAGCTTAAACCACAGCCTATTTTTGACTTGAAATAACTTGAACTTCTATAGAAATCAAAATTTATTTATTTAACAATTTATGCACGCAAAATTTAACATAATACCACAATAAGCAAGATGTGAGACTATACTGCTTATTACACAAAAGAAATTTCTACAAGCAGACCCGCATATTTAATTGATTAGGTACCACATTATTCTTCTTTTTGTGTATTTTTAATTTATTGTGTGGCTAAAATAAATTATTTTTCTTACTTCTTCTTTCTTTCTTATAATAATCAGTGTCTTTATTCAAACACACACATTTCGTGCATTTATTGACATCAAAGGTAGAACTTAACTATAGGAATCGCGAAACAATAAACAAGTAAATAATACTCTATTATTATAAAAGTAGGCATTACACATTGATTACACAACTACGTAAAAAATCCTGGTATAAGGTGAAGCTACACGAGTCTCTACGACAACTCTAGACTTATAGTTCTAGATTCTTAAAAAAGCTAAAACTTAAACATGACAAAGTACTGCACAAATTTAGCTCAGCATTCCCTGGAGCATTGCCGCGACATCGCACAAATACGGGGGTGAACAATCGCCAAACATCCATCACCTAATACAAAGCTGGCGCAAGATGGCGGCGCATTGTCCGCGGAATGGCGACCACAGTGCTGTTGGCGGGAGGCCAGCGGCCTACTTGGACCGGCGACCGAGTCCATTGCTTGTTCGTTCGCTTTTCTTCACTGGAAGCAAATAAACTTTATGGACGTTGTAAGTTGACATTGGTATTATAAAACTAACTTAAGCAAGGGAGACTCAGTTTAAAGGCTTCTCAACGCAACCTCTATCTTATGCACCTACGAGCATTTCTCTATCTTATGTAGGTATCTATTTCTGCCGCTGATCAGCAACACGTGAATTGCAGTGTTTCGGTTTGAAGGGTAAGACAGGTAGTTAAATTACTGGGTCTACTGTGACTTGACATCTTATGTCATAAGTTGGCAACGTAAACACAATGTAACTTAATCAATTGGGGATTCCTTGAGGTTGCGTGGTATCTGGTATTATGACGAACACATTCAATTACCATTTCTTGATTGATTTCACTTCCTAAATAACTTTAGTGAAGCTACCGAACTATTGTTTTTAATTATTTAAACATACATATATGTATACATTTCTTTATTCACTCTTTGGATTCTATAGATGATTCAGATTAAGTTTATTTATATTTGAAAAATAAAGGTAAAATGCTTATTATAATATTATTACAAATGATACAAATGTGATGATTATGATTAAAAGAAATATTAATTTTAAATATACACGGTGTTTCAAAATAACCAATAAATAAGCAATTCTTTATCGAAAACTCATTATTAAAATGTGTTTACACGTAATGTCATTCAACCCAAAATTTTCATGTAAATCATAGACATAATGATGATACTATGATTTACATGAAAATTTTGGGTTGAATGACATACGTGTAAATACATTTTAATAATGAGTTTTCCATAAAGAATTGATTATTTATTGGTTATTTTGAAACACCGTGTATATTTAAGAATCCAAGTGAAGTTGAACTCGTTTATTTTATGGACACGGAAGTACTTAAAGGCAGAATATCCAATTGGAGACCAAAGTCATTTCATATTCGCTTTCACAGTCTCCCAGCTTCCGCTCGTGTGCAATGACACGTTTTACTTTAATGATCTACTAAACAATCCTATGCTGTATCTTCTCTATTATATTATTGACGACTTCAGTTTTTTTATGAAGAGTGGAGAGGCGGGTATTTATCGATATAAAGAGTAGCCTATATGAGGACATCTTCTTACTCATAAGAGGTGACGTGAGGTGACATATGATTTATTACTGCGCTTGTGTCAGATACGGCACAAAATCACCAGCAGTGAAGAGACTTGAGAAGTTCGGTTGTGTAGTGGTTCGAACGATCCGGTTTCAAAATAAAGCAACCGTCGCCACGGTCGAGTCCTGGATGGGTGACCACAACTTTGTGATTTCGAGTTTTCTCGTGCTTCGGAAGGCAGGTTAAACCGTTGTCCCGGTTGCCTTATTTTCTACCCACCAATCCGCATTGGGCCAGCGTGGTGGTGTTATGGTTCATACTCTTCATGTGTTTCTTCCATGTAGGAAAGCCTGTGTCCAGTTATTTGAAAGTATATAGGCCGGGATGATGATGATGACAAGACCTGTGGAGCGTTACGCCCAGAATTGGCAACACGCTAACAAAGTCAGCACAGCCCAACAAATTAGGCGCACCTCGCGAAGTGAGTCTCGAATCGCTAAAACTAACTTTAACCGATAAAGAGGTAGTTCAGTTTAGAGTTAACGCAGTCATCACCTAAGTTTTAATGGCACCGTCTGGTCGGAGCCGAAGCAAGGCAACTAACATTGTAGCTGAAAAGATAACGAGATGTAGCGCCATAATTTGTCTGGACTGATACACTGTACAGCTTCATGCTGGCGACCGTAAGCGCCGATTCAGGGCATATAATAAATAAGTTAAGAATTTATGTTTCCGTCAGTTTTATGGAGTACGCTTCACGTTGTGCTCGTAATCCTTGTAACAAATTAGAAGGATGCCTGCAGTTAGAAAATCTCAAGGAAAAAATTGTAACCGTGGAATACAATGATTTATTAGGTCGTGCGAGCTTATCGCACGGTCAGTCTCGGTGCGGCCTGCGTACTTGCGGGCCAAACGCCGTGGGATGTCGATGCACGCGTCCAGTCGGAGGTGTATCGGCATCGGGTTGCCGTCCGAGAACGGGGGGGACGATCTGCCCCACAGGAGATGGAGGTGGTTCGTACCCAGGCGCAGAGGCTCTGCGCCGATAGCGAACTTAACACTGCGCTGGGAGGCGGAGACCTTTCGTTGCCGAGCATGGTCGTGGCCATGCTCCGCGGCGAGGCGGAATGAGAAGCTGTCGCCTCCTTCTGCGAGGACGTCATCTCGCAGAAGGAGACCGCGGAGAGTGAACGGGAGGCAAATCCTCAGGCCGTTCCCCTCCGCTGCAGACGGATAGGTAGGAGAAAGCGGGCATTCGCTCAAGCAATGCCTGTCTGATGACCCTGCCGCGAGGCCTGCGCGCACGACCGGCTTTGTCTGGGGATTGTCCTGGTGTTCTCGAACAGTCCCCCCTTGGCGATAGATAGCTCGACCAACTGTATCAGAGTTGCCTACATGCACGTACAAGTTAAAAAATCAAATTAAACTAAACTATCCTCTAAAATTAGGAAGGCCAACTCACCCAATGCACTCTCTGGAGTCAGGGGACTGACAATAAATTGGGACTTTGCGTAGGAAGAAGTAAGCAGATTAACTTATTTGTGCTATCATCATTTGAGTCAGCATCGCAGCCTCCTTCTGCGAGATAACATCATCGCAGAAAGCGGTGACGGCCCGCCATACCGTCACACTTATTTTTGTCTTATCTTTCACATGATGTCGGCTAGCGTGAGGGCTCTGACCAGGAACCTACCCAATTGCTACCGAGTTCATGATCCCCAAGTCGCTAAAGAAAGATAGCCACCTTTAGTCATTTATGAGAAAAATAAAGTCACAATGGAAGGCCATAACCTGTAAGGTTACAAACAGAAATGAAGAAGTGACCAACATACATTCAAACAGGGCAGATTATGATAACAACGTTTTATGTCTTCTATAACAATATGCAGACGACATTTACAGATAAGCGTCGAGCAATTTTATCAAGATTAAAAAACGATATGTGCGAGTCGGACACACGCGCCGGGGATTCCGTACAAAAATTAAATAGAATACGTACATTATATGGTGTGTATAAGGTGTAAATTAAATTGCGCAAAACCTGAATATCATCATCGTCATCACAGCTCATATACGTCCCCGCCGAGTGGCTCGAGCCCACCCCATAAGTTGGGGTGTTTAGGCCTTAGTCAACCACGCTAGCCCAGTGCGGATTGGTCGACCTCACAAGCACTTTAGAATTTCTTCGCCAATGTATACGGGTTTTCTCACGATGTTTTCTTTGGATAAAAAATGTACATATAAAATTCGAAAAACACATTGGTTCATAGCAGGATCGAACCCCGGACCTCCTGGATAGAAGGTCAGTGCCGAGTCCACAGCGCCACTGACATTATACATTTGTAAGTATTCAACGATTTTCCAATTTTGTTCCCTACTTTTGCTATAAGACTTGTTTCTTGTCAATGATTCTAAGTCAATGAAAAGCATAGGGTTCAAGTTATTGACGTTCGGGACCCCAAAAATAAATTTACAAAGCACAACAAGAGCCAAGATTGAAAAGACGCACGGTGCGCCAACAATAAGCTCCATAATAAGTCCCGTGAAATTACGTATGGAGATAAGACCCAAATCCGATTACTTGAGATTAGCCCGGCTCCCGGGCCACTCGCGTCATTACTAAATCAATGCTAGCGATGACATGAAATTTTTTGATTTTGTAAATATTATTTATTAGAATTTCGTACATGGTACATTGTATTCATAAACGGAGCCAAACTGAGAAAAGGAAAACGGAGCTAAAGTGAGAAAAGAGTCAAAAAAGAGCTAAAAATCGTGAAAAGGAGCTAATAAAAAGCTTATAAAATCAAAAATGATATTAATCCACAACTCTATCGATATAATAAATAGCTTCAATCAAAGAAATTTTAGTTAAATAAATTTATCTTCATCCAAAATCATAACAAGTCCACAAGCTTGGTCCTTCATCATCACCTGATCCAAAGGTGAACCCTTGGCGCAGGTGATGATGATGAAGAACCAACCAAAATAATACACCGGAAACTCCGGGATTCCATAGCTTGCCATAGTCCCGATAATTTTTTGAACAAATCGCATTGGAGCTCGTAGTTGTGAGAGCATTTTTTGTCGTCGTATGATGATTAAATTAAAATTAAATTTGTAATGTCATTTTTAAGTTTATTCCGGGATTTCTTCTTACTGTTAAGAACAAATCGTGCAAGCTTTTATAAAACCATAAAAATGTCATATAATAAAAATAAAGTTTATTGTCTTTTACAGCATTTAAAAAAAGCTTGTTTTGTTTTTAAAAAAAATACTATGAATTTATTTATGTCTAAGAAAAGAGCCAAACAAGACCTATGGAGCTAAACACGTTATTGTAGGGCACATTCTAAAAAGAGTTGAATTTAGCTCTAAAAGAGCTAAGTTGGCGACACTGCATGGTTGCGTTGCGCGGATTAACGAAGCTTATTTATATTTATAAAATCTGAATTCAAAAAAACTTCCAAAAAGTTGTGCTAATTTTCAAAGAGGTTGTTGGGACCATCAAAGTGAACAAATTGCAGTACGGGACCAACTCTGCTGAAATCACGAAAAAATCGTCGCACTGTTTGCCCGTTCTGACGCGGACAGAACGCAAAATGTCGTCACTGATATTTATGATTTAACTGCCTCTTTTTAAGTATTGTATCATTGGGAGGAGATATCTTCCACATTTATCATCACTATCACGAAATACTTATGGTTCTATTTGAGTGTCAACCCAATACGATCTATTCATTAATAAAAACTGTGTCAAAACTAAATATAGCCGTTGTAAACCCAGTTTGCCGCAGATGCCCCGCCTGCCCCGGGCGCGGAGCCCGTATCAGTCACTTATCAGAAGCAGAGTTTATCTGCCGACCCCGGGCCTAATGCGCAACGCGAACTGGTTGATTTCGCCAATATGATTGTTAAAATGGGGACGGTACGGTTTGAGATATCAGAAGATTTGCAATATCACTTTGAATTGGTGTCGGGTCGAAGATTGCTTCTGGCGACGAATCCGTCTTCAACATCTATTTAATGATGTACTTATGTAGTTTTAAATGAATGAATAAATGTTATTTACAAAGTGCTAATCTCTACCGTGCAAACTTTTAGTAGAAGAGCTTTTATATTATATACAAAGTTAATGACGATAAGTATAATGACTTTTACATTTTATTTATAGAAAAAAAAAGATTTTTCACATACAACAGGGAAGCTCTTGGCCTTCATCTCACCTGATGATAAGTGACGATAAGGCCGAAGGTGAAAGTGAGCTTCACCTGGACTCCTCAACAACTGAGGAGCTGGTTATTGTGTTTCGTATTTATATTTTTCGATAATAGTTATTTTAGAAAGTATAATTTTTAACTCAGAACAATAACTAAAGCATTTTTAACTTACACGTTCGACGTATCTGCTGTCAATCCTTTTGATCTGTAACAAAAGAGAATGTAATGTTATTTTTTACGTTTCATTTCAGTTTATAGGTAAATCTCAACTAATATTAAAAATGCATAATTTTGTCTACTGGAATGGAAAGAGGTGGTGACGTACCAGATCAAATACCTGGCCAACTCAGGTACTCGTCCAGTACGTCCACGAAGACCTTCGAGACCTGGGAAACTTTCTGGAGGAGCTAGGGTGGTTGGAGTAATCCAGCTTCTAGCCCACAAAGTTGTCCAGTTGCGTAAAACGTTCGTGCGAAGAAGTAGTAGAATAAGGAGAACAAGAACTCTGCCTATCTCTCTCTTATGCTTCATCGTCTAAGTCAATTTTAATGAAATTTGGTACAGAAAAAACCTAAGCCCCGCTGAAGGGCGTAGGCTACTTGGTTTCCCGAATTTTAATGAGTTCCCTAGGTACCTGACCTGTATAACTGAGCTCGCCTATATAACTGAATTTCATGCAAATAAATTTGCGGGCAGAAGCTATTTTGTAAAAAAAAACATATTTTGGCTATCATAATGTTTTGGCCATAAAAACGTATTTCGGCTATCATAATGCTTTAGCCATAAAACCTATTTTGTGTATCATAATGATTTAGCCATAAATAGTTGATTTAATTACCTAATTATGTTTATTGAAATATACTCATCACATTATCACTGTATAAATTGATTAGGTACGTATCAATTAAATTGTGAGAGATTCTCGAAGATGTGCGATAATGTCCCGTAATCAAGTGATTAGTGCAGTAAGCCGAGCCGCGCGGCCTCACACCTCCGCGCGATTGGGTTCAATCAAATTTGCGGTAATGGCCGCCGCTGTAAACACCACACGTTACGAACGGGCAGAGACATACTTACATAAAAAAAAAAAAAAAAGACAGTTCACAGGTACAGTGAGCGCCGCGACTAACTATAACCTTTGGATCGCTTTTATGTCGCACGTAATAGGGACAGTTTTCGTAGTACAATTGTTAAGTTTGACGTGGCGCCTACTTTATATCTGATACTTATGTATTTTCCAGCTGTTACCCGCGACTTCGTGTGCATGGAATCCACTTATATCAAGAGTTCAGCTTCCCAAGGAACACATTAAAATTCGGGATAAAAGCCTATGTTCTCCCTCAAAGCTTAACCTACCGGATATCTTTAAAATGGCTTAGCATTTTAGGCGTGGACGCGTAACAAACAGTTGCTATCGCTTTTCTTTATTGAAAATTTTATTTACCACCAGGGATTTATGGAACATTTTAATAGCATTATACTGTACTGTACTGTACTGTGCCCCTCGGTGGGGACGTATATGAGCTGTTGATGATGATGATGATACTGTACAGAAGAAACATAAATTTAATAAGACATTACATTACAGTCTGTCAAGTCCAAAAATTGGCAGTGGCAAAATTTGAAACCTCATACTTCGTTATGTCTGCTAGAATTGTGTTAAAATTATAATTATTTAATTAAATCTTGTTTAATTAAAGTGAAAATATCATGAGGAGTTATTTTAGCTTTACTGCCCTAATAGTTCGATTATTCCTATTGACAATGATATGAAAGCGATGTGAATGACATACTGTACATAAAACCAATAACAGAAACACATTACTTTGTTTATTTCTATTATTTCGAGCGCGACGCGAAATGAAACCGAGTTCTGTGGCTCAAACTATGTGTCAACTTAAAACACGTTTGCAGGTGCTTCATTTCATATTACATACTTTACGGATGCGTTAAAAAGATGCGTTTCCATTTTATGTTGATACAAAAAAGTATTTGTCTTAATATGTGGTCGTATGTATTATAAATACATATGAATTTAAAAATCCACAAAAATTAATATTGACAATAAAACTAGTATGTGTTGAAAAATTCCCAAAATTTATGTGAATATTAAAATTGTTTAAAATTCGAAATTGTAATATTAATGTTGAATACCCCGCTAAAATAATTGGGTCTGTGAAAAAAATGTATGGGGAATTAGAAAATTAATTCTACAATTCCGATTTATAATGACGCCATAACTTTTACATATGACTATAATAACATGGGTAATTTTCAGCTTGATAGGGTATGTTTCAAATATATTTCAGAGTCACGTAGTCTATGCGCAAAGAGTTGTCCTCCACAAATCAACACAAGGTGCATAAAATAGTATCCCTTCCGTTTTAGGAAAGCCATTGAATTAATTTAATGTTAAACGATCTTTTGATAGTCTCAAAAGTAGTGGAGCACCGTGGCGACCCTGTTCGGGGGCAGGCCGGGGCTTATGGCACTTAAGGCACGCCCATAAAAACGGCTGCTCGCCGCCGCCGGCGACTGAACCGTCCGGCAATTTGTTCGAGATTTGTTTGTTTATAGACAATTTATGAGGACGCGCCTCTTGAACACCTACTTAAACGTAGTTTAATTGGATAACAGAACTACTTAATTGTAGTTTAATTGGATAATAGAATGTTAGTAATATGCCATCTGTACTAATCTGTGCTGCGATATCAGCACAGATTAGCATAGATAACACACCACCAGATAAAAAATGGTTTCAAGAAAAAAAAATTTTTTTCTTTCTTTCAGTTCAGTTTTTTCTAACACACAAGCTCCCCTACTCGATATTACGATAATAAATGAAGTTGATGTATTTCTGCAATTTAACTGCTACTTCAGAAATAAGTAATCGAGCTAAGATTGTAATAGTACAGTCAGCAACACGTCAAACTATACATTTGCATTACAAAAGCCGCCGCTATTACGAGTGACATAACAACGGTCACAAGGTCAACATGTACAGCCTAGCATGTTGCTCTGTGTACATTGCGGACGTACTATATTGTACGACTTTTTTCAACACAACTATATAATAAACTGAACTTTTGGAATAAATAACACATCATTGTCAATTTGTAGACAAAACTAAATAATGGTATGAAAATAATCGTTTGAAAAATCATGTAGTTCGTTGATGTCTTTTATATTACCTCTAGCTTTTAAAAAATATAGTACATTACTGGCGCGGACGGCAAGTGCAGAATTGCCGAACTCTGTGATGCGTGCCTCGGCTATAATACACGCGTGTTTTATAAGTTGCTTTATGTATCTAAACCCGGTACAATTAGATCCACTTTATGAGCAAGTGTGTTAAAAAGAAAATAGTTTTTTTTTGCAAATAACTTGGCCAACAACCAAACTGTCAACCTGATGGTAAGTGGTAACAATCACCTATAATACATATGGGTCTTGTGAGATTCGCAGCAAAACTGCAACCCCCCCAAGAACCACAGTGTACGTTGCTAACTTGTGATATCAGATGTAACGTTATTCAAGAGTTATTCAATGTCCATTATTGCACACACACATTGAGATAATAATACTACGTACGTAGTACATATTACCTCAATGCACACACATTTATTTTTATCTATTTAATACATGACAATGGTATACTCTTATATCAAAAAAAAAAACCAATATTCGAATTGGTAGAGTTTATATACACTTTTAAACTTTCGCGTTGCATTTTAAATTACTAAAACTTCTACAGTCAGCCCGTGACCTCGGCCGGTGAAACCTGGCCGTAACGTCAGAGCCAAATAAGGTATAAAACGCGTTTTAATCCCGTAAAAGTTTTGGTTGAGTTTACTTTTTTATTCTATTTGTATAAATAAATTTTTATTCCATTTGTATTTGTATAGATAAACCTTTTATTGGAATGTATGCTCATACAACGATAAAAAAATTAGGAAAATTTGGCGATGACAATAAAATATATAAAAAAGCCCGAATATTAATCCCTTAAACCCTCTCTCAATTTTCGAACTGGAGTTAACCTTTTCCCTGTTTCCTGTAGCATAAATCTCTTATGGTTGTCATCTATGCATACAAGGATTAATAATGTCGAAATCGATGTTCGATAAGGATTTTTGACTTCGACTTCAATAGGTATACATACTACTCAAAACAAAATAAGAGCCAGATATTATTTTTATTGATTTTCGATAGAAGCTTAATACATATTTATAGTACTATACTAACATGATTGATTAGACATTTAAAACGTTTGTGACTTAAAAACCAATAAATTAACAAACACTGAGTGTTCTCAGCAAAAAAAAAACATTATTTAATGTTTGTTTTTATTATGAAAGTCTTCACAGTTTAAAAAGAACAAAAAAATTTAAGCTGAATTGTTTGAATCATTTATTAAAGAAAGGACTTTTATAATTGATTCAAACAATTCTGCTTTAAATGATTCCTATTAATAATCCCTGACAACTATGCATAAGAAAACAGTATAGTTAACTCTGCATTTAAAACTGTTTGTTTATAAAACGCATACGGTTGATTTATAACTCATAACCGTTAATTTGAAATTATTATTTCCCCTCACGACGAGTGACAAGTTTTTTCAATCTGTCTCCTAGTTAGTGATTATCTGGTTTCTATTGAAATGCCAACAAAAAATGTCAAATCACAATGCTAAGCGAACAATCGCCTCTATAATAATCCTTTGGAGCCGTCAAAACATCTGACACTTGGTCCTTTACCTGGCTACGACAAAAAAGGCATTTTTTGTCCCGATTAAATCTTTTGAATGATTGTTACTCTGTTCACGTGCCTTGTGCTTGAATGTGTGTGAATAGTTTGTGTGTATGACCGTATGATCAGCTTTTGTTGATCTGTTAGTCTAAAAAAAGAGTATTGATTCTCATGGATCCTCAGAAAATCACAAGCTAACATTACTGACGAACTGGTATTATTTTTAGTGTTTGGTAATTCTTGCAAGCTTATTTCGTCAGTTTTAAAAGTAATCAATTTTCATAAAATTCAACCCTAATTTTACACGTAATTCCTTCTCAATTATATTCTCCGAAACGAAAATTTAGAAGATAACCCTCGGGAGTTTGGATTCGAGACACAACGGAAACATATTTGAATGAATGAATGAATAAATTCTTTATTGTTAATAAAAAATGCATATCCGTAATTATGTGCTAAGAAAACAAGAATTAACAAAAAGGCGGCCTTATTGCCTACGCGGCAATCTCTGCCAGGCAACCCTTTGGTAGAGGAAAGTTGATATATGAAATTAGAGATAATGATGGGATGTGACAATCATGTTAAAAAAAACTTATCTTAATAAAATGACAATAAAATACATAAACTACACATATTAAATGAACGTGTTCCATATACTACATAAAATATATATAGATTCAAGATTCAAAACATTTATTCCACAAAAGCACAAATAGGCACAACAATTCAAAGTAGTAATTATACAATTAAAAAAAAATGATACAAGGACACAAAAACAGAGCAATGAGATACTAATAACAAAAATACCATTTTATGACGTATACTTTAATACTGTGCTGTGGTGCATTGTGGAATAGGTCACATCTCAGCATGTGCTGGGGCCGAAGCCACAGCGCTGGTTTTCTGATGTGACCTGACGCAGCTTTTTAACCTGCGCAGCGAGGTTAGCTGCGTGTCAGACCATAAATGATAAACTAAATATACATTATATACGCATGGAAAAATACATGAATGAAATTAAAAGATATGATTGTGTGTGTGTAACCAGATACTGATGTTGTATGGTCTAGGTATGTGTATGTAAGTACATGAAAAACATATATAATTTACCAAATATCAAATATCAATATGTTACGTTCAAAGACCGATAACGCTCATTGAGCGAAAAAATAGCTCACAACGCGTTGTGGTCACAGTAAAACATCCACATAGCGAAATTCGTGTCGTGGCTGACATGCTATTCGACCTCGGCGCGTTGTGGCAATGAAGAAAAGCCATGAGGCGTATGGAAACATATTTGATTACGACGCACAGTGCTTTGCGACAAGTCTCGAAACGTTATTTAACCTTAGGAAATATTTATTATCCTACAACAGGTACCAGACAGACAATCTACTTAATGCCCTTTTTGCAGTCAAAAAATTAAAATCACTGCATAACGTATTTGTTATGAATATTAATTGATTGTTATTAATAATGATTAAATATAATACAAAAAACGTACCATTAAAATAAAAGGAAATTTGTTATTTATTGGGATTACTTTATATTAAAAAAAAACAACTTATTAAGTCATAAAATATTGAACACAAACTATTAATCATTGGTAAATTATTTATAATGTACTTTAAATAATAAGGGACTTAAGTTTTTTTTATGAATTTTGAGTTTTGTTTATAATGCAAAAGTAAACAACAACAATGTACTTAAATTAATTACTTATATAAGACATTACTATAATTGTAAAAAAGGTATTTGCTTGCTATTTATTTTTACAGGAACTTTACTCTGCTCCGAACGCCTCATGGCTCTTCTTCATTGCCACAACGCGTCATGGTCGAATAGCATGTCAGCCACGACACGAATTTTGCTATGTCGTCTTTCTGTGACTGCCACAACGCGTTGTGAGCGTTTTCATTAGAGCCATAATACGAATTTCGCCATGTGGATGTTTTACTGTGACCACAATGCGTTGTGAGCTATTTTTTCGCTCAATGAGCGTAACACATACACTAATTTAGGAGATGAGATGGATGGTACATCTATATGTCTATATGTCCATATTTCTGTTACATAATAATATATCCATTTCCTCATCACCAGGAGAAAGCTGCTGAGGATTTTTATGATCAGAGGGGCGATTTTATAATGAATCGGCAACCAACCATTGCATACCCCGATAATTTTATTGGATAAAAAAGGAATTTAATTTATTTTATATTTTGTTTTGTCGTCGTCCGAGCGGTATTGGCATATTAATCAAGTAAATTGAAAATTTTTTTAAATGTTAAATTTCATTCTGAATCGGTTTGATAAATTATTAACTTAGAAGCGGTAGCTTAACATATTGAAAGCTTATGATATTGAAAGAGAGTCTTGAGATGAGAGAGTGAGAAATCGCAAAAAGAAAAAACAGTTGTTGTAACATTTTCCACCAAAATGTATGAAACAGGTTATTCTTGACGATTTTATACTCGGTCTCATGTAGTGGAAATAGGTGTATAGCCTGAACAGCCTTATATTATAATTTTGAAATCTATTGAAAATGGCAGGATTGGAATCTGCGACTCTGCGTGTTATATACATTGATTTACTACCAAACGTTTGGTAGTATATCAATGGTTATATAGCGTTGACGTCTTGACTAATTTGGTCACCGACAACATATTCAGCCCAACCTAAACTTCGACTGTATTAATCTCTTCTGTGCTTTGTTAAGTCAACATCCTTATCAGATTTCGTAAAATTTGGTTAAGAAAGTTACAATTTTGTATTTTCTTTAAGTTGGAAAAATGCTCAAATTTCAGTTGATTCGACTTTAAATGCTAAGTCGCTAAAAAGACGAATCATTTGAAATATATACCTACCTACCATGTAGCAGATGTTGATTCTGTTGTTTTTTAGATTAAAAGTGTTTGCAGGAGTAATTCCAGTTCTTTTCCAAAATGATTTTAATAATACTTATGCTTAAAAGGTTGTAAATATAATAAGGCATAATAATAATATCGACAAGGCCACAAAACGCAACCCTAGCCCTCCCGCATCCTCGTCGCGGTCAATGTAAACATTCGCTGTTTGAGTTATCGTTAGAGCCATTTTGAGATTGTCGACAATGTTTATCGTCAAATCGTTGTTTGTTGACGCTGCTGCGGCCGCCATCTTGGCGGTTTTTCGCCACATCCGGCGTAGATGGTTAGTCACGTTCTTCAGGGTAACATTTTTTGTTCGTTTTTACGCAAAGAAACTTAAAAAATTGTCGTAAACAAAACAACGATTTGGCAGAGTTTTATTTTATACTAGTTGGCTCGGCAAACGCTGTCCTGCCCGATTACAGCGCCATCTACTGGGCAGGCGCGGATCCAGCCCTCAAGGTTGTGGTCACAGCCACCCGATAATCGGCCAAGTGCGAGCCGGAGTCTGGACTCGCTTATGATCGATATAATGCATTCCTACAAAGGAGATGTTTACAAACCATATCACGCTCTGACCAAAATTAATTGTTTTTTTTTATTAAGGCATTAGATATACGAGTAATATCATCAGCCTATTGATCTCACTAAACCATGAAAGTGTGACATCACAAGTCTATTAGGGTTGTGGGCATGCCCATCGTGCCCACAACGGTGGATCCGCACTTGCTACTGGGCCCAATTTTATTGTACTTTTAAATCTTCCCTGGACCTTTTTGAGTTTCTGCGAGACTAACACACAGCATTTCATTTTTATATATAACAAAGAAGAAGAAGAATTTGTACCCCAAGAACTGGATGACTTAATGAAGAAAAGCTGAACTATGTTCATTAACCATAAGTATTGGTTGATTTATACAACAAATATACAAAGATCATTCAGACGACGACTTTACAGAAAGCTATACATATTAAAAATCAGTTTTAATTAAACGGAATTATCAAATCTATATGATGGTTGATTGCCGATGAGTTACAGAATCACCCACCTGGTTAAGGTCGCGGGAAGTCGCTGGATGCGAGCACCGCAGGACTGATCCGTTTGGAAATCCTTGGGGTAGCCTGTGTCTAGAATGGTCGTGTTTCAGCGGAAGTAATGATGATGACAATTTAGTAAAAGTTAAAATTCGTGCCGTTTTTAACAAGTTATATTTTTCGAAAAATTATTCAAAACCTATAAACATGGATGCTGCTGCGTATAGTAGGGATCAGTTTATAGGGAAACAATTCGAGGAAGAAGAGGATCCACGTTAAAACAGACGTTATGAATGGAAAAGTTAAAAATTAAATGAACTAGAAGCAAAGAAGAATAAGAATGGTTCACATTAAAACTATTTGTTCATTGATCAGTAGAAAAGGAACAGATTGGGGAAGTTGAATAAGTATGAGAGGATAGGGTAGCAAATCTAGTTCAACGAGTACAAACGGCATATTGAATTTACGTATTAAAAGAGTATCTGGCCCTAGGTAGATGACCTAGGGGTGGCATGACTTTAAGGTTGGAAAGCATAGGGTCAGAAAAGCCTTGGAAACCTACCCCTCCCCCCAAAATGGGCTAAAGTATATACCTTTTTATCTAGAGAAAACCTGAAGTTACTTTGTGAGTGGAATGGACATACAGACGGACGGAAATTTCAGCACATAAACTTTACCAAACGAAGATTTGGTCACGCCAACAAAAACTATGTTAAGCCGTGTAACAAGTAATTTCAGCATTGTATCTACCTACAAACAACTGCCACAAGCGTTGACTATTTACCCCGAGACGAAATTGGCATCGTTCCGCAAGACTGATGTCCTCGGTCTAGACAGACCCCGCTCGACTGTCGCAATATCTGCGCCAGTACATCAAGGAAATGGGCTTCCTGGGCCACGTGATATTGTAGCATTTGCTTAATAGTTTCTGTTGCGTGCTTTCTGTTATTTAGTTAGGAACTTCAATTTATCTCTGTAAGGCACCCGAGGATCTGATGTTTCACGTCATGCAACTTTTGTCTGTAGAATGGTGATTACACCGATTTCCCACTCAAATCTGTCGTCTTACCAATATTGCTTGATAAAAATCAGGCTCATAATAATTACTTCAGTGGCTTGAACTCAGACAGTTTTATTACAAAACATGGTCTAAACTTAGTTCTGGTTTGAACCAGGACTAAGTTTACACTAACTTTAGACCAGGCTTAGACCAGGTTTTGTAATAAGACGAGAATGTGTGCGCTTAGGATTTTCGCATGTATCATTTCAACAATAGGTAGTATTTTGACCAGCAGGTAGTATTTCGACCAGTATTACATCAGTAAGTCGCTCAGAAACAATTCTATCATTAATTGTGAAAGATATAATATAAATCTTAATAATCTTAAGCCTCAGAAATAGTTTTAAGGACATTACGGGTAAACACAATTAACTAATTAGTTTTAGATAACGATAAAATATTTATTGGTTATTATGAAACACCGTGTATAATAGCGTCAGGTTTGGGATATACGTGTCGCTGCTCCTTTCCTTACCGTGGATATCTTAAGAATTGACTATGGGAGTTTCCTTTAATTGAATTTCTGTGAAGAGATAGAACATTTGAAACTAACCTTACCAACCACTCTAACCAGTTCAATCAACGTTGTATAATAGGCGAATTCCTCCTCGTCAAGTGATGATGATGTATGTACCATCTTTTTTGAGGCGGGGGAATCTGTTACGATGCCAAGGGGCTAAGCTGACTAGGCCATCCACTTGAGTATGCTGCAGGGTTCTGGCCCACCAGCGGCTATTCCGTTAGTAACTCCTTCAGCGGCTAAACCTTCCTTCGAAACCTCTCCGCCCCATAGGGGTTCCGGTTCGGGATCGGAAGACCAATTCACCGAACGCACCCCCTGAAGACAGGTCCAGGATAAACAAGCTGGGATTTCGCCTAGGGTGTCACAGTCAGATGTAGATCCGACTGGGCTACCCCCTCTCTAGCTGATTAGGGTAGTTGGAGAGCACCTACAATGGAGGGAGACTCTGTACCAGGGTCGTTAGCTTAGGTACCTCCGTCTTACCTATTTCTACCGCAAAGCAGCAGTGCTTGCATTGCTGTGTTCCGGTTTGAAGGGTAAGATATGGCAGTGAAATTACTGGGTACTGTGACTTTACATCTGGTGTCACAAGTTGGCAACGTACACTGTGGTTTTTATGGGGGTTGCAGTTTTGCTGAGAATCTCACAAAAGCCACATGTATTATATAGGTGACTGTTACCACTTACCATCAGGTGGGCAGTTTGCTTGTTTGCCAACTTTCTGCAATAAAAAAAAAACATCTTCCACCCAGTCGCCTGTGGCGGAGTGGTGCGGCAAGAGGATCTTCCCGCGCTCGCTCCGTAGCCTCCTTCTGCGAGATAACGTCTTTGTATTGTGTATATGTAAACATTATTTTTTTTACTTATGTCAGGGAAGCTCCTGGCCTTCACCTCATCTGATGGTAAATAACGATAAAGCTGAAGGTGGAAACGAGCTTTATTTTATCTCCTCAACAGCTGAGGAACAGGCTATCTTACCTGTAATTGTTGGAACACAACAATGCTATCAACATTGTTATTATGGCGACAAACTTAGGTAAGACGGTGGTAGCTAGCCAGGCGAGCACAGAAGCCTTACCAAACATCAACACCCGGTGGTCTCAATCACTAGACTACGGAGGCTGTTAAAAATAATATATTTTTTTAAAATTAATGTTACTAATTTGTTCTGTCTTTTCTATAATAGTTTCGGAACGAAAGTGAACAGAAAACATAAAGAACTCAAAATATATACGCTTCGCTTTAACACAAATAGCACAACCGCTCGCGATGTAATTTCCGCAGTGAGTTATGCCGATAAAGTTCCGCATATTCCATTACGGGGCACCCGTGTTCCACTCATCATAATACTTCATTTTGTATGTGCATACGTTACTTAGCTATCTGTGCCGAAGACATTGTATCATTTTGTGCCATAACATTTTGCTTCGCGGCATGCAATACTGATATTACCATGTGTACTAACTCAACAGGAACGTTATTAGTGGATTGATGTGCTGCCTGAGAGCTTCCCACTCCATGAAAGTGGCCATTGGCTGCGGCAACTGTAAAACATCAAACATCAAACACCAACAGCCGCTTGCACCAAGTTTTACGATTTACGATTTCGTAAAAAGTAACAACTTAATATCTAAAAATGGGTCGTTTTACTATTAAATATATGATTTGCGCCGTACATTCAACCTTTTTTAAACGTAAATGTTAGGAACCTTATTGATTTTGTATACTTTTATAAATTTATGTCACTATGAGTTGTCATGTTATGTTTGAAGTTTATGTAATGTCACGAAAATACAATGATTTGGTTTACGCACAAATGGTGGTTTAATTAATTTTAAACAATACAAATAAGCATTCACACACTTAAATACACGGTCCTTCGATTAGCTGAAAGTGCAATATTGGGTGAGAACGAAATAACGGAAGTTACGAGCTTTTATGAAGACAAAACTGTATGTATGAATTTTCTTATTAATTTCATGCGAATTGACGATTTTACTAACAAAAATGGAAACTACACGCGAAAATACGTTAGATAATTTAAATGAAATCGCAAATAATATTTCTAAGCAGTTAGGAAATTTGAAAAAATGCCCTAAAGATCGTATGAATGAAGCATATTTAGAAGTTAGACTAGAGCTTTTAGAACAAAACTGGCTTTCATTTAGAAGTGAACATGATAAGATAAAGTCATTAATTTCGATAAAAGAGAGGCAACATGAAGAATATTTTAAAAATAGTGTTTTCGAGGATATACAAGAAAAATATTTAGATACTAAGACTTGGATAAAAGAGAAATTAGTTAATAGCAAATTTCAATTGGCGTCATGTTCTAATCTTGATAGCGGCAAAGATATTGCAAAAACGAAACTGCCGAGCATTACGATACCAAAATTTTCTGGAAGTTATCGAGATTGGATGTCGTTTAGAGATTTGTACGTTTCTCTAGTACACAAGGCGAACTTATCGGACGTAGAGAAATTTCATTATTTAAAAACAAGTTTAGTGGGAGAAGCGGCTCATTTATTGATTAATTTTTCTGTCACTGAAAGTAACTATAAGAAAGCTTGGGAAACATTAGTTCAACGATTTGAAAATAAGAGATGCATAGTTAATGAATTGTTGAATAAATTTTTATATCTGAAAAAATTGACATTCGAATCGGCTAGAGGCATTAAAGAGTTACTTGATACATTCAATGAAGTGTTGATGTCGCTCGACAATATGGATATTTGTACATCGCAATGGGATCCGATAGTTACACATATTGTGGTATCGAAATTAGATTCAGAAACGCATAAACTATGGGAGCAGCACTTAGGAAATATGACAGAATTGCCTACAAAGATAATGTTAACAGAATTTTTAGAAAGTAGATTCCGATCTCTAGAAATGATAACTAATATAAATAGAAATAAGGATTTGCGAAATGTTCCTTTTCATGCACAATTAAAAAGTTTTAAGTTAAATGTTGACAATAAAAAATGTGCCTATTGCTCAGAAGATCATTATATAAGTCAATGTAAAGAGTTTTGGAAAAAGGACGTAAGTGATCGTAGAGAATTTGTACAGAAAGCGAGGTTATGTTTCAATTGCTTAGTACCAGGACATAGTGTACCACAATGTAGACAAACTAAATGTTGCCATGTTTGCCATAAGAAACATCATACTATGTTGCATAATACTAAGTTCACACCTGATAGTTCTGCACTTAATGATACTACCCCTGTGGAAAAGACACAAACAAGTAATGTAACGACAATGAAAACTGAAACTAATGATACACATGTATTACTAGCTACTGCAATAGTAGATGTGGAGTCACCTACTGGCAAAATATTGAAACTCAGAGCTTTGATTGATTTAGGTTCACAAGCATCGTTTATAACTGAGAATGCGTGCCAGCTTCTAGGATTGAAAAGGACTCATGTTTATGGGATGATTATAGGAATTGATTCGAAACCACTAATCACAAAAGCAGAGGTTACATTTGAAATTTTACTCAATGACAATGGAACTACTAACAAAATGTTACTTAATGCATACGTTCTAAGAAAGATAACAAATCCAACTCCTACTCAAAGTGTTGAGGCTACAACTTGGC
This sequence comes from Schoenobius gigantellus, assembly GCA_963935595.1. NCBI lineage: Eukaryota > Metazoa > Arthropoda > Insecta > Lepidoptera > Crambidae > Schoenobius > Schoenobius gigantellus. The sequence continues at coordinate 1,563,766 of OZ012555.1, read as the reverse complement.
ATGGTATTGCACAAAATGATTTGGCAGATCCACATTACTATAAACCAGGTTGTATTGATTTGTTGTTTGGATCAGAAGTTTATGCAAACATACTACAAAATGGTTTAATAAAACACAATCATCATTCACTTGTAGCACAAAACACACTCTTAGGGTGGATAATATTTGGGAAATTTTCACAATCGGGTCGTCCTAATAAAGTAATACTCCTACACATTAGAACAGATGTTGATACGTTATTGAAACAGTTTTGGGAAGTAGATACAATCACAGAAAGGGAATTAACACATGATGAAACAATGGCTGATGAACTGTATAATGAAACACATAAGCGCACACAAGATGGAAGATACATAGCTAGATTGCCATTTCGTAATGGAACACCAAATATAGGCGAAACGCTTCCAATGGCAGTAAAAAGGTTGAAACAAATGGAAACGAAACTAAGACATAAAGACAAACTAAAAGAGGATTATTGTAAATTTATGAAAGACTATGAAGACCAAAATCATATGGAACTAGTACCACATAATGAGATTATGAAACCAAATAGTATCTATCTGCCACATCATGCAGTTATTCGCGAACAAGCACTTTCAACAAAACTGCGTGTTGTATTTGATGGCTCAGCTATTTCAACAAATGGGAAGTCGCTGAATGACGAATTGTTTATTGGACCATCATTACTAGCAGACATAAGAAACTTGTTAGTAAAATGGAGAAAATATCCTATTGTATTATTAGGAGATGTAAAGCAAATGTACAGACAGATATTAATAGCAAAAGAGGATGTTGATTATCAGAGAATTGTATGGAGAGAGAAAGAGACAGATGAAATAAAACATTATAGATTATTAACATTAACTTATGGAACTTCCTGTGCTCCGTACATAGCAAACAAAACGATTAAACAACTAGCTTATGATGAACATAATAAGTATCCTGAAGCTGCTGATATATTAAAAGATGATTGCTATATGGATGATATTATGACTGGATTTTATGATGTAAATAATGCCATTGAAGTTCAAAAGCAACTTATTCGATTACTCAAAGATGGAGGTTTTGAAATGCATAAGATAGCGTCTAATAGTAATGAACTACTGAAACATATTTCGGAAGATAATCTAAATAAATCTGAAACACTATTTATTAAAACAGAAGATGCATTTAAAACATTAGGAATACTATGGAATCCGAAAACTGATCAATTTGAAATTAAAATTGTTATAGAGCCTAGAAAGACATATACAAAAAGAATGTTGATATCAGACATGGGAAAGATATATGATCCGTTAGGTTGGTTAGCTCCGATTATTGTTATTGGAAAATCATTTTTACAGAAAGTTTGGTTAGCAGGAATTAATTGGGATGATTCAATTCCTGTAAATTTACAAAAGGAAGTTATTGAGTATATCAATGAATTGTCCGTATTTTCATTTAAAATTGATAGATGGTTTGGCATTATGAATAATAACTGTAAATTAGAGTTGCATGGTTTCTCAGATGCTTCTAATTTTGCATATGGAGCTGTAGTGTATCTAAGAATAATTAAAGGTGATGAAATTGTTACCAAACTGATTGCAGCAAGAACAAAGGTAGCACCTATCAAGTCTTTGACGATGCCTAAACTAGAATTATGTGGTGCGCTTTTGTTGGCAAAGTTAATAGATAAAGTGCGAAATTGGATGAACTTAACTACGAACAGTATTACGACTTGGTGTGATTCTGAAATAGTATTAGCGTGGTTACGTAAAAGTCCGAATAACTGGAAAGTGTTTGTAGCAAATAGATGTTCAGAGATTATTAATTTAGTAAGTAGTGAAAAGTGGCAATATGTGAAATCAGCAGATAATCCTGCAGACATTGCGTCACGAGGACTAATGCCTTCTGCGTTATCAAGCTGTCCTTTGTGGGTTAATGGACCTAATTTTTTAAAAGAGACAGTTATTAACTATAGTGATCGAAGTAATATTGTGGATACAAACTTAGAGGTAAAAACTAAGACTGTATGTCTTAATGTATGTGTACAAAATGATTGTGTTGTATATTTTAAGACGTTTTCTAGTTTGAATAGGTTAGTTAGAGTTATAGCATTTTGTTTTTGTTTTGTTGATAATTGCAAAAGTAAATGCACTAAAAAGAAAGTTAATTTAAATAATATTACTAACGAAATTCCATTTTTGTCTACAAATGAACTCAATCGTTCTTCAGATGTTTGTATTAAATTGTCACAAGCCTTACATTTTTCTAATGAAATATCTATACTAAAGCGCGGTGAACAAGTAACTAAAAATAATTCGATTCGATCTCTTAATCCATTTGTACACTCTGATGGTTTTTTAAGAGTTGGTGGACGTATAGGTAACCCGTTATTAAAATTTGATACTAAGCATCCAATATTACTAAGTAAACATTGTGTTTTGTCATATCTTATAATGAAAGATATTCATATTAATAAAGTTCTTCATGGTGGTCCACAATTGATGCTAAATATTAGTAGACAAAAGTATTGGATTGTTTCTGGTAAGGTTTTGGCAAAGAAAATAGTTCATGCATGTATACCATGCTTTAAGCAGACAGCAAAGCCCATGGAGCAATTGATGGGTAATTTGCCGAAAGAAAGAATAACGCCGTCTAGATCTTTTATTAAATGTGGAGTAGACTACTTTGGCCCTGTTAATTTAAAATTATATAAAGGTAGATGTAAGAAATTCCAAAAGGCATATGTCGCATTGTATGTTTGTTTGTCTACAAAAGCAGTGCATTTAGAATTAGTAAGCGATTTGTCCACACCTGCTTTCATTGCTTCATTTAGAAGATTCATTGCGAGACGTGGTAAATGCACAGAAATATGGTCGGATATGGGAACAAACTTTCAAGGAGCAGCTAAAGAATTAAATAGAATGTTTTCCAAAAATATCGCGAATGAATTGATAGCTACATTGGCAAATGAAGGTACTTATTGGAAATTTATTCCACCTAGCTCTCCTCACTTTGGAGGTTTATGGGAGGCCGGTGTAAAGGCAGCCAAATTACATCTTAGACGTGTATTAGACAATTGTAGCTTTACTTTTGAAGAGTATGTAACTATTTTGTCGCAAGTAGAATCCTGTTTAAATAGTAGGCCGTTAACACCAATTAGTGATTCAGCGAATGACTTAGTACCGTTGACTCCAGGTCATTTTCTGATTGGGGAACCTACTGTTGTATTGTCTGATGATAATTTGTTAGATGTACCACTAAACCGATTAGACAGATGGCAACTGATACAAAGAAAATTACAGGAATTTTGGACACGTTGGAGCCGTGATTACATAGTAACTTTACAAACGCGTAATAAGTGGTGTTATAAATTACCAAATTTGAGGGAAAATGATGTGGTTCTTTTGAAAGACGAGCAATTGCCACCTGCTCGATGGTTGATTGGAAGGATATTGGCAATCCATCCAGATCCAGATAAAGATGCTAAGGTGAGGGTGGTGTCGGTAAGAATACCAGGGGGTAAAGTTTTGAAGCGACCTATAACAAAAATATGTCCCCTACCAATCGCATAAGTAAGCCGGGAATATGTTAGGAACCTTATTGATTTTGTATACTTTTATAAATTTATGTCACTATGAGTTGTCATGTTATGTTTGAAGTTTATGTAATGTCACGAAAATACAATGATTTGGTTTACGCACAAATGGTGGTTTAATTAATTTTAAACAATACAAATAAGCATTCACACACTTAAATACAGTAAAGGATAAAATAAAACCACAATTCAAACTAAATTATGGGACATTTCTTACATAGGGAATCCATCATTTTATCGCAATTCCTTTCAACGATTTTCATTAGCCATAAAACGAATCGCAGAACTTTTTTTTCAATATTTAACAAACCCTAGAATTAGGTTACATCGCATTTTCGTTTCCTCGAATATTTATTATCTACAAACACAGTTCATCGTTATTTACTTATATTTCCTTTCATGTTTTATACATTTTATCGAAATAATGTTACATCGAAGTTTTGTTACCTATATTTTTGTTTTATGGTAAGTTTCAGTTTGCAAAATAATGGAAACATCAATTTTTACTTCAAAAAATCAATGTACATCGAATATACGATTTCATGATGGGTTGTTTTTTATAGGGGTTAATTACCCCTTCCAAAGGAGCCCCCCCTCACCGCGCGAAGACGCGTAGTTTTTTTTATACGTGTTTGAAGTGTGTGTTTTTTATAAGTGTAATGGAACGTTGTTTTATTTTTTTTATCTTTTTTTATACGTGTAATGGAACGTTATTTTAAGTTCGTGCACAGTGATTGTATATGTACTATGTACATATGTAGGTACGAGTATATATAGAAACTGTAGGCGTGTCAAAAATAGGTAGCGAGGAGCGAAGTGACGAGCGTAGGTTTGAACATGAACCAAGCGCGCGAGCCGAGCGAGCGAAGCGAGCGTGCCGCGGCAGCGGACGGCGAAGCGCCAGAAATGACTTTATGTGTATTCTCTACTTTAAGCATACTTATTGCTTGTGGAAACTGCTAATTTTAAGGTTAGTTTTTCAAATTTCAAATGCTCATATCTCTGGAAGCGAATGCATCATTCGATGAAACGTTACTGCGATAAAAAGTTGTTATGTGAAAAAGTATTATGGGTTTCGATACATATTGTAACATGTTTTTACAAATAGTTTCATCGATAACTTAATACTTTTACGAAATGTATGTTCGTTATACCGTTTTTCTGGTAATCAAAACAACTTTTAAAAGATTTTTGTTAAGAAACGTTTTTCGATGATATAAATCAGCGATGATTAAAAATTCGATGAATTTGAAAAAAATATATATTAAAAATCGTGGAATAGTTTTCGGTAAAATGAAAATCGATATCAAAAAAATCTGTATTCTGATAGGGGTGTCTATCAGAATACAGATTTTTTAAAATATATATTAAAAATCGTGGAATAGTTTTCGGTAAAATGAAAATCGATATCAAAAAAATCTGTATTCTGATAGACACCCCTCTTACATATTTATACGAAAACGTAAAACGTAAATTTGGTGCAACCGGCCGTAAGGATATCGGGAGAGCTTTTGCGATAACAGGCATTAAGGTCTAATTATTCTTCCCTTCGTTTAAATCGCCGTTTTATAATATTGATATTTGACATCGATTTTATTGCATAAAAATATCTGTATACTCTGTACTAACATAAACGTAGAGACAGACTTATGAAAGTATGGATGGATTGCATGAAGAAGGTTATACTAGCGAAGCATGTGTATGGCGTAGCTTCTTTGACGTGCAAAAGTGATTGTTACAATCCAATTTGAATTAAAGATAATGAATTAGAATTTAATAGGGATGAATTGAAGAAGACATCCGATCGATAGCGCCGACCTTACATAAGATAGGGCTGGCATAAGGTTAGGTACAGTGATGATGAAAAATAACTGAAGATAATAAAAACTAGAAATTCCCGATGGAGTGATCGGAACAAGTATTTACATTCAAGCAATCATTATAATTTTAAATGTGGTTGAAAGGTGTATATAAAATTATCACTTAACATTTCATAACATCTTCATAATATACCTACTTAACATCTGTTTATGTTTATATCTATATGGATTTGAAAATATTCAATAACAACATAGTCGCAGAAAATATAAAATATTCGAGTACTTATTAGGTATTTGAATAGAATAATATACGAAATGTTATTACAAAAAGTTTAATAAAACAGAGTTAATATTAGGTATATCCAATGAACGTATATCCTTTGAAATTGAATCATTTGTAATTATCTATATACATAAAAATCGATGTATTACTATGTTTGTTTGTCCTCTATGCACTCCGAAACCATTCATCAGATTGTAATGAAACTTTGGTAGGGTTTTATGGGGACACCCGTGAGGGTTCCTAGCAAAAAAAAAAAAGGATTTACGTGGCATTGCAATGCATGCCGGGTACAGCTAGTAAGAAATAAAACACACCCGATAAAAGACTTAATATCATTAATAATGGCACTTAGAATTAAAATTATGAATATAAAATTATCACTTAACATTTCATAACATCTTCATAATATACCCACTTAACATCTGTTTATGTTTATATCTATGTGGATTTGAAAATATTCAATAACAACATAGTCGCAGTTACCTTTAGAATATTTTCCCAATAGTCCGCTCATACGGGAAGTGGAAAACAATAAGTTCGAGGGACATTCGCTGTTTCAGTTACAGTGATTTCCATGAAACTGCGGTCGTATGGGCTATCTGGCTTATGGCGAGGGGCGGGCGGGATGTGTGTACGGTACGCGGCGGCGGACATTAAAGGAAATAATAATAATTTCATAAGTTCTGAGACTTATTTATTTATTTATAGGGAAATTTACAGACAAATAGGCAAATATGCATATTAAAGTTTAGGTTTATTAAATGCTAAACATTAATTTACACAGATATGTACACAGATTAATTGATATTTCTAACATATCCCGAGTACGTCATAATATACGTACTCGTAACCCTAACCCTAATAACTAATATCATCATGTTTGCCTGGAAGAGATTGCTGTGTAGCAATAAGGCCGCCCTTTGCTGTGTTCTGTGTATTCGTAATTTGTCAAATATGTCCTATTGTTTGCAATAAAGTATATATTATTATTAATCATTCATATTATTATTACTAAATTTATTCAACATAAACAAGAATATAAAGGTAGGTAGTGAATTTATATAATACCAAATATTTTAAACTTTTGCTTTCATACATACATTTGGATGCAGCATCGAACGAGAAAGAAAAACAAATGTATTTGTCGGTTAGTGCTCCTCTCACCTGTCGAACATTAGCGGAAAATAGGTCAAGGTCGGGTCTAGATCGGATGTAAAGCTATCGTAGCTTTTACAAGTCCGAAATGTACCTATGTAGTTGTTTCGCATGACTTAAATTATTAATTTACTTTTGTAACAGCCGCCCGATGGCGCGCTGTGGACTCGGCACTGCAGGCCAATTATGGATCTTTCATCGTATGACATGACATGGTATAAATTGGAGAAAAAGAAGTCATGAAATGCTGCATTTCGTATTACCGATCTCCAATGATATCATCACTATGGCATAACTTCAATGATGTCATCATTAAAAAATGATCAAAAAATCTGACCGGAAATCGTATCTTTCGTTTTGCACTATGATATCATATGATATCATTTGCAAAACCATGAGATCGAAAATAGGCCCTCTGGTCGGGAGTTCAATCTTGACATGTACCAATGTGTTTTCGTTTTTCGAATTTATATGTACATATGTCTGATGCTCCTTCGGCGAAGGAAAACATCGTGAGGCAAACTGCATACATCTGAAAAAACTTCAAAGGTGTATATGAAGTCGACCAATCCGCATTGGGCCAGTGTGGTTGACTAAGGCCTAAGCACCTTAACTTAGGGTAGGTTCGGTGGGAAAATAATGAGCTGTGATGATGGCGATGAACAGCCCTCAGTCAAATTTGAGCATGAAACAACCCGACAACCAAACCAAACCAAGCAGAAAAACTTTCGCCTTCGCGGGGAATTGAGTCCCGGTCCTCCAGATACATAGGTGGCCTTAACCAGAGGCTATTAAAAATAAATTTCTGTTGTATAAAATTATTTCCAGTGTTTATCTAGTTCTCCAGCTATCTATGCTGTACCTACCTACTGTGATTGATTGGTTGAACACTTTTTTGCACATGAAAGAGACATAAAGGAGACAACACATATAGAAACGTAGGCGGCCTTATTGCTGAGGTAGCAATTTCTACTAGGTAACCTTGGAGTTAAGGAAAGTTCTTGTATAGGTAAGAGGAAAGTTCATGTCAAAGAAGTCAGGCCATTGGTTCACAATTCTAGGGCGGGAGACTTTGTACTGAAAAGTACCAGCAAGAAAACCAGCATGAGCTATTTTTATCTTCTTGTAATTGTTACAAAGTCGCCAATTGGAAGCTGACCTCAAAGCAAAAGTTTGAGCTTAACTTCCATTACAAGATTAGATGTGTCAGTTTCACATTATATAAGACAAAAACTTTATTAACATATCAATCAAACGAAAGTGTATATGACCTCATGTCCAAATAGTTTTATCATCCAAATAATCTTTAATAATACGTGCGTAAATTTAGTTTATGAATTGCTCTCACTGTAAGTTTCTTTAAAACAAAACACAGTATATTGTTAAATATTAGAATTAATGGGAGTTCAAACCCAAGTTTTTTTGTCCGTCAAAAAATAAGGACACTGCAGTGTTGAGCTTCATTAAAACGAAAAGTAGTTCGCGGGCACTGTAGTCTCTAATATAACTAGGAATTTAGAAACTAAGCTGGTAGGAGACCCATAAACTGCTTATGTTAAATAGACATCACCCATTATTATCTAAATTGCCCCGGCGCCTTCCCGCAGTTGTGTCATATTAAACACTCCGTTGCAAATTGTCCCCGGCTATAATCATATTTTAATAAGGATCTTGAACAAGCGCCCAGCTTAATGTATCGGGAGCGGTTGCCCGTTATAATTAACGTTCTCTGTGCAAATTGAAGCTCTGTTGCTATCAGGACAAGAGTTAATAGATTGTGAATAGGCAAAGTCTCGTGGGATACCGGCTTGGCTTGCTAAACAGGTTGGATTAGTAGTAAGGGTCGGCTCGCCTGTAACTATTTGTAGGTATTCTGTTTCTAGAATAAGTTTAAGAAGATAGGCAGAAGAAAATGACACCCTTGATTAATGATATAGTTGCTTGAAATCTACTTTAAAAGTGAAACAAATCTTGGTGCCTTTTAATAGTGTCTCTATGTGGATAGTGTAACTGACGAATAAAACTTTATTAACTGCATACAAGTTTACCTACGGTTATAACATTTAATCTGGTTATAATTTATGAAAGTTATATGATTTAGCTTTATTATTCAGGTAAACATCAAGTTTTTAGTTTTAGTAACAATTTTTCCAGTTGACACTAATAAAAAACAACATGTTTACGTTCACCTTCAAAACTTATTTGTAACATTGATTTTTTGAGAACTGTACAACCCTAGATGGTCTCTGCGAGATTAAAAAAGCGAGGCAATGTGATAACAGAGGCGATGCGACAACTCGTTTCTTCGGGATGAGCGGGATTGTGCATGCATTAGCAACATTATAGTGGGTTCGTGGTAACGCCGTGTAGGCATCCGTAAGACTTCCAAGAATGTTATGCATTTGATTACCATTAATCCAAACTGGCAAGAGCCGACGAACGAAGGATGCTCTGGTGCTCCCCACCAAATCTGAGTCAGCCTGCTGAGAAACGACCTACCCACGCCCCCACTTATTTATTATCTTTCAGGTAATTATTTGGTTTCATATAATTTTAGTATATTACAAGAGACGCCCACAGTTGTACATACTGTCGCCCGCTTCTCGCATTCAGCGGCTTCCCGTGACCTTCGCCAGATCATCGGTCCACCTTGTGAGAGGCACCGATGGCATTGCTGCATCTCGCGGTAAGCGGCCGCCACTCGAGGACCTTTTCGCCCAACCCAACCTTTCCTTTCCGCCCAAACGGTCGTCAGTCGTTTGAGCGATGTGTCCTCCGCACTACCACGTAAGGTATTACTAATACTATAGTTACTTAACTTCACCAGCTACACAATGCTTAATGGTCGAATTTCGTACCTATACAATTTTTATATCAATATTATGTTATATCTGGGTTTTAATTATTCGAAACGCAACACGAAATTTAAAATAGGTTAGTTTACTTTTTAAACTTTGAACTGAAATGTGACTCAAAAAACAGTTTAAATGCTAGTTGGAACCTCTCTCTCCTTGAGTGCCATGTCAGGTTCTCACAACGTCAGCTATCAGTCTATTCAATAGCTCCCTAGTCCCTTGCCAGCTCGAAGAGCTGTTCAACTCCCTATAATCCTGTCCATTCGCGGATGTTTCTTCACCAAGACATTTGTCTTCGACCTATGCCTCTCCTTCCCTCGACTTTGCCCCCGAGGATCAGTTGTAGCAGACCGTATTTCGGTCCCTGTATTATATGCCTCAAATAAGAGATCTTTCGTTGCTTTATTGCGGATAATAATTAAGCACCATTCGCACAAATAATGAGCTCAACATTATCAATTTACGTCTCGTTTCATAATTTTAGGTTTGAAATTTTCTGTAACCCTTCTACTGGGAGCTTCTATTATTTAGTTGCATTTGTAACATTTGAATGAAAATGCATAATGTTAAGCAGCTTCACGAATTTATCAATACCGGTAGTGATTCATCATTTCGCAGCAACGAAGACCACACAAGCTCGCTGCAAGTCGCTATGTTATTTACAAAACAATTAACAATTTAGAATGATTTACTGCAGCCTCAATTACATCATCCACATCAACAGTTTTGTTTAATCTATTATTAACGTATGAAACCGATATCTATACCGCTGTTGGTGGTCTTAGCACACAACCATTAAATATTTATTAACACTACCATACACTTACTAATAATTTGCATTTAACAACGCTCCACCGGCCCACCTTTAATACGATATTCGTAAAGTTCAAAATTCACAAGTAATAAAAGCGTCGGATAGATTGTAAAATTTATAGCTTTGTAAAGCATAAGCTTTCTTTCTCTAGTTCGCACTTATTTAAGTTTCTACGTACACGCAGGGCTGTTGTGGCCCTCCAGCGTTGTACGGTTGACAGCTCCTTTATGAAATTAATGAGACGCGTAAGTACCTTTTTAGTCTTTGTCGGTGGTGTTGGCCCGGGTTACCGTAGGTATATTGTCGTTTTAATAAGATGGGAAAATATAATATGAACGGGGGAAATGGGAGATGAAAGCGTGTATGGGTTCTCTGAAGTAGTGGGTATCTACTGTTTTGTATAGTGGTGTGCTGAATCATTAATTATGCAAATGCGCTGATATTATTTTATTTATTAAGTCTTCTTTACATGACAATCTTGAGAAGAAAATGACGGACTTAGTGTCTGCATCATTCTTTCCTAGTTAACTAGTATGACACGGTTAGCGCAGAGGTCGAGTGATCGCCTACAGCGCAACGGGTCGCGGGTTCGATTCCCGTACGGGACAAATGTTTTGTATGGCCTACAGAAATTTGTTCCGGTCTGGGTGTATGTGCATGTGATATTCTATGTTTGTAACTGCACACACGAAACAGGAGAAAAATCCTAGTGTGGGACGACATTTAAAAAAAAAAAAAGAAAGCGTGGAGAACTGATGTTGATTAAAAAAATAATGAAATGAATGAAATGAAATGTAAAGCTTTTATTTTAGTTTTACATCCATATAAATAAATTAGTATTAAATTATTATAAGAAAAGTAATTAAAATTGTACTGATTACAATAAATACTAAGATTTTGAATTGAATTAATAAATAAAATAAATTTTGAAATTAAATTGATATAAAAGTGAAAAAATTAATAGCATTGAATAGATTTAGATTAAAAATATTAATAATAATTACTAGCTATGTTATAGGTGCACGGTATGCCCTCCATATACTATGTAAGGGACTAGAATCCCAGTATCTAACAGCAGCGACTAGCGCATTGTCGGAGGGTACAGAGCGGCGCGCGCCCCTCGGCGAACATGCCGCTGGCGCTGCACCACCCCGGCAGGCCGATCATCGCGCGCTTCGCGTCGTTGTGCTGCACGCGCATCTCGCTCATGGCGGCCTTCGTGCAATCACTCCACAGTTCAGCTGTGTAGATGCTCGTACAGTAACTGATGAAGAGTGGTGTCTTCACACCCTCGCTGCAGTGGTTGAATCTCCTCGCCAACATGTGTGTAATGATGTTTGTTACAATCATAACAATATATTTCTCACAAATTATCAAGTTCATCAATTGAACACAAGAAATATAAATAAACATGCCGTTCCAACTTATGGGCTTGCAAAAACTAGAGGCTCTTTTATAGGGAAAAGTTCCACAAAATGTCGGTGGTTTGCCATCTTATAAGCCAATAAACAACACGAAAAACTGACTACTTATTAGGAGAAAAAGTTATTACAAAGTCAATGATTGTTCAAATAATACCAATGTTTAGTGTTAAACTGTATCACTTGAAAATAATAACAATATAAACTGTTATTGTATATCATGGACCTGTTGTGAATGGTAAAGTTATTGTTAACTAGCTGTGCCCGCGAACTACGTTTCGCCTCAAAAGCCTTCAACGCGTTCTTCGTTATAATAATTATCTTCTATATTATTTCCGTTCTCGCAACATTTTTCATTGATTCTCCTCTCCTATTAAATCCTTCCTCGATAAATGGACTATCCAACACAAAAATAATTTTTCAATTCGGACCAGTAGTACCAGAGATTAGTGCGATAAACCAAACAAACAAACAAACAAACTCTTCAGCTTTATAATATTAGTAAGTATAGATGTCGATACTTCTGACACAGATTAGATAATAGTTATGCTTCTGATAGGCTGATAAGTTTATTGTGCGCGCATACTTATCAGCTAAAGACATCCTGGATAGATGGTAGGTGGTTTGACGATTCAAAAGATCCTTTTATCAAGTCACTAGCTGTGCCCGCGAACTACCTACGTTTCGACTATATATTTTTTTCCCGTTTGTGCAACATTTTTCATTGATGCTCAGCGTCTTATAATCGTAGCGTGATATTATATTATAACCTAAAGCCTTCCTCGGTAAATGGACTATCCAACACAAAAATATTTTTTCAATTTGAATCAGTAATTCCTGATATTAGCGCGTTCAACCAAACAAACAAACAAACAAACAAACTCTTCAGCTTTATAATATTAAGTATAGATATTTGAATAAAGATTCGTTGAACTGCTGTCATCATAACAGCTCATATATGTCCCCACCGAGGGGCTCGAGCCTATCCTAAGTTAGGGTGTTTAGCAGAGATTTAAGTCGCTGGTGTTTAGTCGAGATTTAAGTCTCTGGTGTTTAGTCAACCAAGCTGGCCCAATGCGGATTGGTCGACTTCACATACGCCTTTGAATTTCTTCGCAGATGTATGCAGGTTGCCTCACGATGTTTTCCTTCACCTTAGGAGCGTCGGACAAATGTACATACGAATTAAAATTATGGATTTAATTATTTAAAGTGTGATAATTTTATCTTGTGTTAACATCTTACAGTGCATATTACATTCATGTGATTTGGATATACTCGTAGGTAACTATGGCAAATCTAACGTCTATTCAATAATTACTTTCGATTGGCCTTTATTTCGTAGCAGAAATTCTAGCTAAGTGAAGTATAATAATGATGACATCAGCAGGCGCCTAATACGCACCACAGTGCTACTTTTTAAGAAATAGAGATTATGTCACTGAAATTGTGAGATAATGCGTGACTCGAGTCCAGTCACGGCAGCCCGTGCTACGCCTGCAGCAGTGGCATGTCTTTCCCTTTAGTGGGGAGTTGGTGTGCTATCTTTAAATTTTAATAGTGTAATCCCATTAGTTTAAACTTTTACAATCAACTGACAATTTTTACGGAGATATAGTTACACAACGAAATATCACAATCAGACGAAATGTTTTCATTGGTGGTATATTGCATTAGTTTTTTGTATAGAAATTCGACGACAGTCCCCACAGTGACAGTGATATTATCGTATCGCGCTTTTACTTTTCTCTCACTTCAGTCTATAAATAACGATGTGATCTGACAAATTGGAAAGAAAATTCCCATTGGTTCGAGGAGTCGGATTAACGGGAAACAGTAATCGGTGAGAGTGTAAACAAAATAACTTCTACAGTTCATGCACCGAACCCAATAATACCTATTTCTGGACCAAATACTTCTTACTCTCAGTTTCACAGAACGCTTAGTAACGAGCTGTTTTTGTGCACGTACTGATTGTTCTAAGAAGCGGGCCATTAATATTCATGGATCGTGACTGGCTCGGTGATTGTTTTTGCAGTTGACATTTTATTAATATACCAGCGACCGCGGCTACACCGGGTGCAAGGTAGGTATTAGATGTGACGTCACAACCCACAACATGGTTAGCTGGCATGCCTTTTCACAGGATGAGAGCACATATTTAAAAAAATATGAGTAGATAAACGCTTGGTGCTAATTTGTAAGCGTCACTCGTTATGACTGAAAAAAATCATTTTGGGATGTTGTCATTTTGAGAAGTTATAATTTTGGGAAGTTGTCGTTTTGGGAACTTGGTTTTAAAAGTTGACAATTTGGGAAAATTACGTTTTGACACAGTTGTCGATATGAACCTGAAGGTGTTAAACTATTTATGTAAACAAATATTATTGTATAATCGTAACGACATAATTTATTTTCAATGTTGATACTTCTAATAATAGTGATATCTTACTTGCGCCCATTTTTCTAATCAACTAGAATTGAATGATTGAAAATTCTTATTTATATCAAGATTCGTAAGTCTACAACAACTGTAAGAACCACAGTATGCGTTGTGATAACTTGTGATGGAGCTACGGGGAAATAAAATTGAATATGGACCCACCATAAAGGGCTTAGAGGTGGGAATACGGGTAATAGGGGAATAAAAAATGCTACGATACAGGCAGAGGACGGATGAGAGTCATATTACCATGTTACGGACATGAATATGGACTATGACAGTGATGGATTACGTGAAGATGTGCACGCGAAGAATATCAGTGCTGAGATGACGTATGATGGAGATAAATGGAAGAAGAAAACGTGTTGCACCAGCCCCACATAAGAGTAGGGTAAGAGACTTAACTGGTCACCGTAAACTTAATAAATTTGTGGTGCAGATTTTGTGCCCCGTGTGCAGATTTTGTGGTGAGGATGACGAGACACCAATTCACATTCTCCGTGAGAGCTATACTCTCGTCCACACTAGCAGCCAAGCTCTCGGTGGTTCCAGTTTGCCACCTCACGATGGGAAGGCTCTGTTTATTGGCTAACCGCTGCGGGTCTAATTGGAGACCTTTAATATGAGCGGTCGGCCTCAATAGATTTGATCAGGTCGCAGTGGCCCACTGGGCGTTGCTCATTGGTCGCCCCAGTCCCCTCAAAAAAAGCAGATAGAAGATCAAGCTGCTGATGATGACGACTCGCACAATATCGAGGCGAGCTGTTCTGTTACCACTACAACAACCCATACAGAGACGTCCTGCTGGGCCCAGATGGGCTCCTATGACAAGGATGATATTTGTCTATATCACGCCGGCCAGCGAGTTAATGTTTTTTACGACATCCCGGAGCGACGACACAATGTAGGTATTCTAAATCAATACCGGTAGGTTGTTATTTAATGTTATAATAGTTTTATGCTAATGCGAATGAATCAATGTATTAAATTGGCAAAATCATTCTGAGAATTGTTTTTAAAGTCTGCAAAGGTCACTACTAAGTCAAAGCAGGCGATCCGATTACTTATTCTAGGGCAATCGACAGATAATGTCGACGGAGTCAGATAGTAAATATCTATCTGTAAGATGAAAGTAATTTGAATATGTTTCGGGTATAAGGATTCAAATATTACCTCACGGGCAATACTTATTATCTCAAACATTACAAATAAACTTAGTCAGATTCAAATATTACCTCAAATATTACATTACCCTTTAGGAGGAAACTCTGGCGTTCCCCATCAATCCGCGCAGGCCAGCCTGGACGATAAGCCTAATCCCCCTTATTAGAGACAGCCTAAACCCAGCAGTGGTGATTACGGCTGATGATGAAGACCCGGCAACCGCTTAATACGAGGTCGATATGACTTATTTTATTACCCTTGGTTTGTAAATTTTGTCATCGACCTGAGAGCTCCGTAGCTTAAATAAATTGGATAGAAAAGCCCCACGCCCTATTTTTAGTTTCTTTGCGAATTGTGAAATCGCTCAATATCTACTGATTATCGTATTATTGTATATTATATTACCGGAAATGTATGAAATTTAGGAATTGTATACAATTCCTAGGAAATGTATATTTCGAAGCTATTTAGGAAATGTATAAAATATTGTTTTAAAGTTTTTTTGATACATACATATCCTGGGAAATGTATACATTTCCTAGCAGCTTCGAGTAAGGGGTACAGGGAAAAATAAAGAGGAGTTATAGGATTAAACTGTAGGTTAGGTTAGGTAAGATATTGTGACCATACATAGCGGAGCATCAAACTGCTTGAAAAAGAAATTCATTGGCTTAAACTGTAGGTTAGGTTATTACAAGGTGATTTTAGGAATTACATACATTTCCTAGGAATTGTATACAATTCCTGATTACATACATTTCCGTTAACATATATACTAATATTAAAATGAGGAAAGATTCGATTGTTTGTATGTTTGTATTGAATAGGCTTCGAAACTACTGTACCGATTTTGATTGGAAGTTGGTATATTTAGATTGGTTGATAGTTCGAGACCAGGGGAAGGACACAGGGCACCTTATTGTCCTACGGGGAAAAAATTCCTACGGGAAAACAAAAATAACACAGGCGCAGTCGCGAGCGGAAAGCTAGTTTTTGGTAAAAATCCATGGAATATTACGATGACATCAATATTATTTAGATTCTCGTTGAGAAGGAATCGGAAATCAGTGTAAATCAGTAGAAACAAATGAAAGGTCCAAAAATAGAACCTCTCGGCCCGAGAAGCGAGAACAAACGCAATTATCTCAGACAAGTGTTCCTGAGCCTGACACCAACGAGCGCGCTTTTTGCAACGCTTTTTAATATTTGCTGTTGTTGTTCATCAGACGTCCGATAGTTGATTGATTGATTTGAATTAAGTTTTTTCAGCATACTGAGACGAAAGTTTTGCATGAAACATTTTTTTTTGCTTTCAATTTTGTATGTTTTTCTTCAATTGTTTACGTTGGGGTGGTGTCAGATTTTTGGAACAAAGTGCCCCTTTGATTGAAAGGGAAAATTTGAAAACACCGTAAGGCATTGGCAGGAGTTTCAAACTTTGAAAAAAAAAACTTTCGTCATTACAGCAGATTGTTATGAAAAACATAGTTAACAAACACAGGCCTGACTCCAGTGGGCCCAGTCTCCGGGACTACTGCACTCGAAATTGCTCATTAGGGAATTTTCACCCGGGGTCGCAATGCGAAACATCCAACTAAGCAGGGGCCAATTAAGGGCGCTCACTAGTGCCCTAACTGGTCAATGCAAACTCAACAAACATCTGCACAGACTGGGCCGAACTAATGTAAGTGCAGATTCTGTGGTGAGGATGATGAGACACCATTTCACATCCTTTGTGAATGTCATGCTCTCATCCACGCAAGGAGCCGAGCTCTGGGTGGGTGGACCTAGTCTGCCACCATACGACGCTAAGGCTCTATCTCCAAAAAAAGGTTATTGGCTATTTTAACGCCACGGGCCTATATGGAGACCTTTAAAATAGAGGGGTCGGCCACAATAGATCTATACAGGTCGCAGTGGCCCGCTGGGGGACGCCCCTCAGTCGCTCCCAGTACCCCTCGAATTTCGGATAGATAGATAATCTAAGACCTAGATACGTTCAAGTTAATTGATTTTAAACTCAAATTTGAAATGACCACCTTTAAGTGGGCAGTATGCTTACCTGCCAACTTTCTTGTATAAAAAAATATCAAATGGTAACCATTGTTAGCCTGCAAGGTGCTCGATAGTAGTGAATGAAGTCCTGTAATAGATGACAGCGTAATGTTCTTCGTATGCTGATCTAGTGGTTCGACACAGAGGGTCAAAAAATAAAATTTATTTATTTTGTATGGAAAACAAGCCGCTTGATCAGCTTCATACATTTTTTCTTTGTATTGATCATCATCACAGCCTATATATTTCCCCACCTAGGGGCTCGAGCCTACCCTAAGTTAGGGCGTTTAGGCCTTAGTCAACCACGCTTGCCCAGTTCGGATTGGTGGACTTCACATACACCTTTGAATTTCTTCGCAGGTGTATGCAGGTTGCCTCACGATGTTTTCCTCCCCGTAGGAGCATCGGATAAATATACATATGAAATTCGAAAATACGAAAGCTAATTGTCAGAGACGCCATTAACTTTTGTATATGTTAACATGGGTAGGTTTCGGTTTGATAGGGTATTGACCAAACACGGTGTATATTCATAGGACGAAACCCCCCCGAAATTGTTTTCTGGCTATGGCCATGATCTTGCGTCACCGTGTCACTGCGTGTGTGATCCGCGTGAGTAATACAACAACCAAAAACAAAGACAATCGTTCCTTTGGAGATTTATCCCTCGCATCGCTCGCTGACGCGTTTATGTGCGCAGGCGCACGCGTGTTGTTAAGGCGGGTTCGGATAGCATTTCAATGTTTATGATAATATGTTTCGACAGGAATTGATTCAGACTTGCTTTTCTAATGGCATTATAAACTGTCAACACATTAGGAGTTCATTCATCTTTTTTTTGCTTCACCGGGCCGATTGATAAATCTTAACTCAAACATTATCATGGTAGTGGAAATATCTATGTCTGCTTTTACTCTTGATGCACTGGTCTGATTAGTTAAAACCTTGGAGAGTTTATCTGAGATTTTGGGCCTAGACATAGTCTAGTTTGATATGAAATTAAAGCTTGAAATTGTTCACATAGGCGTTAAAAGTATGTTTGGAGTAATTTTCATAGAATCAAACACAATATTCAGATTTTGTTCATTATCTGGTGGATAATGAACAAAATCTGAATATTGTGTTTGATAACAGGGAAAAACAGCAATATAAATGTCGAAAGATTATAGATTCTTTTTAAACGACATGGTCTTCATCACATACATTAAAAAAAATCTCCCCTGATGGTGAGTATGTGATGATAAAGTCCAAGATGGAATGGATCCTCGTTTGGGCTCCCCATCCACTGAGAAACTGGCTATTTTACTTACCTCAAATGATCGGAATACAACAATGCTATTGACACTGTCATCGTAGCAACAAACTTTAGGTAAGAAAGTAGGAGAAATAATAAATCGAGCGGCAAAAAATACATAATGTGCGACTGAAAATGCTGAATCGGGCGACTAGATATTGATTTGTCGCCCAATTTATAATTTTTGGTAGCCAACTTAGTATTTTAAGTACGTAAGCTTAGGTCAAGCCAGGGAGTAGTAGAGCTAGCCAGCCATGATTCTAGGTCAACAGGGTGAATCCTATAGGTTCTGATTACCTTGTGAAATCTACGAATATGCGAAAATTTACGAAAATATGCGACATAAACGGTCAAAGATTTGTTCGCGTTGACTAAGCAGAAACAACCTACTAGATACCACCACGGGGAGTACCGCTGCCGCCGAGGAGGACCGCGTTTCGCGACTGTGTTAGGAGGCATGTGAGAGTTGCCTAACAATACCTAACATGTTAATTAAGACCTACGTACTACTGACAGTTCAGCTTCTTCCCTAGGAACTGTGGCGTGCAAAATAGGGGCCCCAGATTGCCTCCAGGCGAGCCACTGGCGATCAACGAGTTGGACGTAGCTGGACTGTTCTTCTGGAGTAGGTACAACTCATGAACTGATGCACACACACTTATGAATTTCAACTAAACAAGGGGTCCTATACTACTGTAACTCCAGTCTCAAAATATATTAGATATAAATGTTCAACATTTTAATGTGGAATAATTGTGCTGAATTTGTGAAACCTATTCACAAATATTCAAAAGATTTTAACGGTTTATTAGGATTTGGTAAATGGTTTATTTGGAACACTCAATTCTCTTATGGTGCAGACGGAGTGTTCCAAAACTTACCAACTTTAGCTAAATAAATAGTTAATATTCTTACTCTGTTTTACGAGTATATATTTTGAGACTGGAGTTACAGTATTTTCTCTGGTTGGCAGACTGAGTGCTCCAGTTAATTGACCAGAACTTTCTCCCTATTGATTTCACAATTTTTTTATCTTCACCATGATGTTTTCACAATTATTTCTTAAATTCTTCCTTGATTTCGTAAAAATATTATAACTTTTTAAAAAAGAGCTCTCACACCACACGCACATCCTATATAGACCTCTAAGAAGACACAATAAATAATGACAGATACCGGGTCCGGGTCGATAATTAGCGATCAAAACCACGGTCACTAGCACGGGTACTTAATGCTGACTCCGATTGGTGACACCTCATCCTTCACCGCACACACCGCGGCCGCCCGAGTCTGATCCAGCGCTGCCTCGCGACTCAGGCGTAATAACTAACATACAAGTTTGACTTTTCCACAGCTAAAAGTGAGCGATGCGCTCCTGGGAAAAAGGGTCTCGACAGTCAGACAGACAGACAGACGGACAAAGAAGGGATCCTATAAGGGGTCCCTTTTCCCCTTTGAGGTACGGAACTCTAAAGCAAGTCATGTGTGGAAGGCGCTTTTATCCGATCGTAGTAACAAAGGCGTCTAATTCGGGCTTAATTCGTGTGCATGCGTTTGTAAATTATAATGTGCGTGCGGACAGATTTACCGTGAGACTGAGTCGGCCGTCCGTCTGGTTGTCACGTGTTTTAATGCTTTCAGTGGGGTTATCTTCATAAATATGTATAGTATGTTGCTGTACATTGCTGTTTTTTCGTTTTTAAGGCTCTGAGACTCTGAAGAGCTATGCTGTGAGTCCACCATTAAAGTTTCAATGTCAATGCTAGCTATACAACGCAGCAAGAGCGCACAAGCTTTTTTTTCTATTTTAAGAGGCTTTAGTCACTCATGGTAACCATGTCAGCCTCATAGGGACTC
This sequence comes from Schoenobius gigantellus, assembly GCA_963935595.1. Taxonomy (NCBI): domain Eukaryota; kingdom Metazoa; phylum Arthropoda; class Insecta; order Lepidoptera; family Crambidae; genus Schoenobius; species Schoenobius gigantellus. Next base: position 1,543,025 of record OZ012555.1, on the reverse strand, counting down.
TTCAAATCGTTATTCAGTCCAATGATAGATAAGTTACTCATCATACAAAATTCCGCTCCATGGGTACAAGCTTTGGTGACGTTAACGACAGTCAATTCTTAGGTCAATCTGTCAAGCTTACGAAGTAGCACTTCCATTAGTACCCTATACGTTTTTATAGTCGACCTTATTTTCTTACCGATTATATTTATCTGTCAAAAAGTTTTCACATTTTCAAACTTACACATGGGGCAATGTTCTACTGAAGCGGAGTTGGGGACCTTATGACGCTCGTATTGGAGGCGGTTTTCGCCATGCAAATGTTTAGCTTGAAGAGTTGACTTGCGGCTGCACCATAAAAAAATATTATCAAGTGTCTGATAACATGGTAGAACTTGCGGCTGCACCATAAAAAAATATTATCAAGTGTCTGATAACATGGTAGAAACTGCTTGAGTATGACAAAAATGGGGCAATTTGTCCATGTAGACCGATTTTCAAAATAATCGCGTAACATACACACAAAACACGTTGGACACACCCAAAAATTTAAGGGTTTTCCTCGATTTTTATGGGATCCCATCATCAGTTCCTAACTTTGGTGACCATGGGACTACCCTTGGAGTATACTCTATCGAATATAAAAAGAATTTTGAAAATCGGTCCACAATTGGCGGCGTAAGCGCGTAACATACACACAAAAAAAACATACGCATCGAATTGAGAACGTCCTCCTTTTTTGAAGTCGGTTAAAAAGTAAAAGAAATTACCTTGGTAAAACCAGATTCACACATATATTTCCAAATTTTTTTTGGCAACATGTAGGTACATACAGCTCAATTGCAATCATGGAATATGAGTCGACCCTCATTACAGTTTCAGTTTATATGGTGTTAACAGCTTTACAGGTCGTAAAACGGCCGTAAATGTGCTGATTAAGTGAACAAATGAATATAATGCTCATGTCTTCTTCACGTGTAATATATATAATTAAGTTTGTCCCTTCGTCCATGTTAGTTACTAAACTTACCTAACCAGTTACATGAGAAGATAGGTATTTTTTTCGTTGTTTGGTAATATTATAACTAGTTGGGAGATAAGAATTATTTTTCCACTTTAGTAGATCAAACTATTTCCATTTTCGTAACCCGAGAGAAAGAGCATCGAAATACCTAATGAGTAAGTATTGAAGAAGCCTGGCATATTGCAGTTATCTCTACCAAGCTATTCGACATGAACACGATTGACGATTGAACATGTTGTATTGTATTACTACTCGTAGAATAAAAAAATGCCAATAAATACAATATCATTTATTTATTGGCAATAATATCTTAACATGAAAAAATGAATGTAATAAAAAATTCTAAAAGAAATGTAAACTGATAGGGTAACCTAGGCAAATTTAATTGACTTGTATCAAATAGGAGAATGGAGATTCCCTGAATAAAGGCAGAGGGAGTCGAGAGTACCCTTAACCGACGAGCGTGTATTTAAGCATTAATGAAAGTTGAGGAAGACAGAGGAATATGTTTAGTTAGATGCTGGCAAAGCGAAAACCTGTAAATTCTGCTTACCCCCATGGAAAAAGGGCGTGAAGATATGTATGTAAAAATTTGTATGTAATTTAGTTAAATCTATCTATCTATTGTAACACCGTTTTTCTTAAAATTTCATAAAACACTAATTTTGCAAAAACATTTTGGTTTCACTGTAGTTTTAACACAAATTTCACAACTAAAATCATAATTACAATAACTTTGTCAATTAATTTCACAATATCAATGTCAAGTGTCAACGTCAACGTCGTTTCACGTCACGTAAGTGACATTTGCAATTATCTTTGGTCATTATTCACTTTTTGCATAAACAAAATAAATCTCGCGTTTATCCTGGCCTTATTTACAAAGATAGTTTTTTTTCGCCCAAAATCCCGTGCTTCCATTTAGGTGGGTTGATTTTCTCAAAATTCGGAATTTGACATTTAGACCGTTTGTTTTGATCATTTTTAGAGACATATCGTAATAAAGTACACTTAAGGCTACAGATCATATAATTATGGTTTCGTCGAATAGAATTTGGAAAGCATTCACAATTTGTTTAGGGTTAATTTTTCATTACGTTTTGTTTTTCAACCAAACTTATAACTTTAGCTGGAAATACTTATTGCATATTGTAGAATTTCGAAAGATCCGTATGTTGACTTGACACATCTTGAAGCAAGTTAAGAGTCTTACGAGTGTTATGAAATGAATTTGGTTTTAGGAGAGGTTCCGTCGCCCATACGGCGCTTAACATTCAGCAAACGGACCTCGGCTCCGTCGCTTCCACATAAACGCAAATCTGTGCGCAAGTGGAGCGTTGGTTTAGAACGCGTCTATCGTCTATGGTATGCTTAGTCTGTGAGACATCGACCGAAGTAATTTAATATTGATTTCTTGCGAAATCTTAATTTCTACATTATCTTAATTTCTGCGAAGAAAATCCATAGGTATTTCTCTCGTTTTCCGTGTGAATTTAATTTGAAAAGCTATTTCCAAAGTCAGTTATTTTTGTTTTCAGCTTGAAGAGTAAAAGCTCAATCATATTTATAATCGCCGGCGCGCGATTCATTGAATTAGTCGAATAAATAAATTATATCGATAGATAATACTCCGCCCACAATAAGGTATCTAATTAACTTATTATATTTCATGATTTAAAGCAGATTTTGTTAATTTTATTTTTATTTGTGGGTAAATTGATTATTAAATCAAACATATTACATTTCCAAAATTCGCCTTTTTCATCCCCTATTTCATTAAAAAAACCTGATAGTAAGCGGCATCTTAGTGGGATTAAGGCATATATTTGAGTAACACTTGCGAATTTCCTGTTAAATTCTAAATTTTCACAATATTAAGTTTCACATCCTTCTTTGGCAAATAACTCACAAATTAAGCTGTTTTCTTTTTATTAATAGCAGTAATTATACACAAAATAGGTGCTCTCCCCTCCATATGTCCTTTTTATTAACTAACCAATAAAAAGCTTTGACAATTCATTGAAAATTATGTTTGGAATTAACTTGCAATGTTTATTACCTGAAATTCAAACGTATTGACTGGGATTCCTTCAGAACTCAGTGTTAGACCCACTTACCTCAAGATCTTAGGCATATTTAATTATATTTTTAACCTAACACTGTGCTATGAATCTCCAGGGCAGTTCCCGGAGGCCGTAGGGCTCCGCTGCTTGGCTTTTAAGCTAGGGGCACTAACCTAACACAACGAGGAATTCTGTGGAATTGTACATATAAAGAGAGAAAAAAAAAATCTAAGGAACTGGAATATTATATCTCTGACCCGTGATCGCGGAAACTTAGCATCGAAGGTACGCTCTACTAACAACCGCTCCGGGGAAAGCTACTAATTTCTTTTAAAAAAAAGGAAACCTATAACTATTTGTTGGTGTACTTTATTGCCCCTCATTTTATAGTTTTGTACCCAATTTGTACCTGATTTTTACCTGCCGAGATCGATCAAACAAACCTGAACCATCCTGCCCTTGGCTTGTATTGATTAAACATTAAGTTAAGTGCTTTGCATTGAGGAATTGTGTTAACATATGCATAAGTAAATTATAATTATGTATTTACAAGAATAAAGCTTTTCATTTTGTATCGGACTAAAGGAATAAGTTTGTTTTTTCTTTAACTTTAAGATTTCCCTATATTTCTACAATTTAGCAAGAAAAAGCACTACACTATATAATAATATCAGGTATTCTGCCGAGGCTAAAGGGCGACCAATGAGCGACCCCCAGCTAGTATAACTTTTCTTTTCACCCAGTTAAAGAAGCTAGCATACCTACAGTTGTAATGTACAGAGTGAGGCAATGATCTCCGTAGAGTAAAGGTTTTTGTAATAAAAAATATGCTAATCAAATGAAATTAAAATTTTACATAAAATTATTTTTTTTATACTTGTGCTACTAGTTAGCACAAGTATAAAATTTTTGTCTAATTATAAAGGAGTTCCCAGTATTTTAAGGTAATAACGGATTCATTAATAATTAATAGTGCTGCCTAATTAATATTTAATAAAAATTTTGGGGAAAAATATATTAGTAGGACATTCTTTGAAATTATCGCTTCTCGGAAATCTTGAGGCTAAAGAGATTAGAGCTCTATTCCAAATTACTCGTAGCATTGAATTTTTCGTATGCGACTATAAATATATTGATCGACTTTGGTACAGGAACACTGTTATATGTCGAAATTAGCTAGTTTAAGGTTTTTTCGAAAATGCTTAGAAGGTTGTTCCTGCCTGTCATTGCAAGTGACGTCAGAGAGATTTTTAAGACGAGTTTGTTGGAAATTGTAAAATAATAGAAATGTGTTTAAAATTACATATCATCGAGAATACACCTGCAACTATAAAATAAATTCCAATATTTTACACAGGAAACAATATGTGAATTTTTTTTGACTTTTTAAAAATGTGAAATAAAGTTGAAGCTTTATATATTATAGATATAATATAATACTCCTTATTGCGCATAGTAACTTATACTATAAAATTATAATAGACAATGTACACAAAGGTGGACTTATCTCTCATAGAGATTTCTTCCAGCCAACCTGTGAGTATGAAGGATATATTGTTTTGTGGGAAACACACAAGCGCGTAAACTACATATTTACTCTCACTTTAAAATAACTCAAATAAAATAATATATAAACCACAAATACAACACACGTATATACATAAAAATACATAAATTATACCAATATATAATATTATATATACTTGTTCAACACACTTCCTCATAAAGTGGCTCTAATCCCATGGCAATTAGGCACATAATGACACCTATAATCAAACTGTGACTTTTTCATTACTATTATTCACGAGTGAGTAATAGTTTTTTTTTTATATTATTGGTTGAGTTACGCTTACACTTGCGCTAAAATGCTATCCGCGAAAAGCCCAAAAAAAAAGAAACCTCATTTTTTAGTCTATGGCCGATGCGCGCGCATAGGAAAACTGATTAATTTTTCCCGCCATTACGAAATTTATTAGTCTATGGCCGATGCGCGCGCATAGGAAAACTGATTAATTTTTCCCGCCATTACGAAACATTTTTCACAACTCGTCTCGTTTTCTCTTTTGAAGTTATTTAGTTAGTTATTAATTAAGATGTCTGCAAATACAATTTATGAAGAAAATGATTTATGTTGTACACCGCCCGATATAAGATGTAAAGCCCAGAACGTTATGGAAAGTTTACTGCCAGAAAACTCAAAGGAAAAATATCTATTAGCGTACCAAAATTTCATACAATGGCAGAACAACAAGAATACGCAGTCTTTTTCAGAAAATGTGTTCATGGCGTACTTTAAAGAATTATCTTCTAAGTACAAACCTAGCTCTTTGTGGTGTATTTACTCAATGTTAAAAAGTACAGTCCGAACAAAGAATGGAGTGGACTTAAAAACATACTCGAATTTGTCAGCTTATCTAAAGAGACTATCTGATGCATTTAGAAGCAAAAAATCAAAGGTTTTATCATCTGATGATATTGAAAAATTTATTAAAGATGCTCCAGATAACCAATATTTGGCTACAAAGGTTAGTTAAATTAATTTTAATTAAATATTTAATAGCAGCTTGTGTTGTGTGTTGACCTTAATTATTGTTTCTTTTGTTTCAGGTTGCTTTAATATTTGGTGTAACTGGTGCCTGTAGGATACAAGAATTAACAAATATAACTGTAAAAGATATAGAGAACCATGGCCAGATGCTTTTAGTGAAGATACCTATCACGAAAAATAAAATACCTAGGTCATTCACCATACACGGTCCATTCTATGATATTGTTAAGAAGTATGAAAGTTTGCGTTCGCCAAAAACAAAAAATGACCGTTTCCTTCTAAATTACCACAATGGTAAATGTACCTGTCAGCCTATAGGTATAAACAAATTTGGTTCTATGCCTAAAGAAATCGCAAAGTTTTTGGGTTTAGTAGATGCTGAGAGCTACACTGGACATAGTTTCAGAAGAACTTCAGCTACATTGCTGGCAAATTCAGGAGCTGATATAATGACTTTGAAGCGACATGGCGGGTGGCGATCTAGCAATGTAGCAGAATCATACGTAGAAGATTCCATACAAAAAAAGAAGGAAATTTGTGCAAAAATCACAAAAAGAATTAAACTTGATTCTGAGACGCATCCTACTGGCGAAATACCAAGTACGTCCAATGATTGGATTTCACCTACCTACACGAATAATGAACCATCACAAATAACAATAGAACATGAAAGTATTTCAATAAATAATCTATCTGATGAGACCGCTATGTCATCAAAAATAGTTAATTATAATTTTACTAACTGCACATTTACTAATTGTTTCTCTAAGTAAACTTTTATCTACTATGTAAAATGGTTTTTTATTTAAGTATTGTTTTATTCAGAAGTGTGTTGAAAAACGTTGTATGATACACGTGTGTATTGATGGTTACCGTCCTCGGCTTCTTAAGACCCTCGCCTCACGGCTCGGGCCTCAATGCGCCTCAGCGGTAATCACCAACATTACACACTTGTACCATAATGTACTATTACTTAAGATGATGAGGCTGTACACATTCGTTATAACACTGAAGTGGAGAGTTGAGAAAGAAAGTGCTGCTTGAGTCTGCGTTTAAATGATGCCACAGATGGGCTTTGTTGAACAACTGTCGGGAGATGATTCCACATTTGGGCAGCTCGAAAGCAGAAAGAATGGAGAAGGAAGTTGGTATTGGCGTGGGGGAGTTCGAGCGTATCACCATAGCAAGAGCGCACAAAACGAGATGGTGGAGGCAACATTCGAAAACGTGATTTGAGGTAGCTCGGGGCGTTAGGGTCTTTTATAACTTTATAAAGTGCTGTCAAAATGTGTACGTTACGGCGTTTATAAGAAACTTTAAAGAAATCAAATTAGGAAACAACCATTTATTAAATTTGCAAAGTTATTTTTAGCTACAATGCTGTGTTGCCATGGAAAGATAAACGGCCCCGAGAGAAATTTGATTTTTTCTTGCTCCATTGCCACTAGGAAAGGGTAGTAATAGAGCATTAAAAGGTAATAAAAATTACACACTGCATGTAGTTCATGTTACTTTAAGCGGTCGATGCGTGGGAGAACGAATCTTGACCGCCAGATTGCAGGATGACACCATGGACATATAAAAATAATATACGTCCATTTGTACGTTTATACATGGCCGTTTATAAGTTTTTTATTATCCATTTATATTCCGTTTATATCCGTTTATCTTATTTCCGTTTTATTATCCGTTAATACGTTTTTATTCCTATTTATACGTTTTTCATACGTCCATACGTCTGTAAGTTTTTTTTCATTACTCATACTCTGAAAGTAGGTCTGAAGTTGCCTGAGGAGCGGGTTGAAAGTAACACTTTTCAGCCCTAGGGAGAATTACTTTCAACTGACAGCTGCTGTCAAATTTTAAAAAAGCAACTAGTTCCATTTTCCCATACGGCCACTAAATTACAGCGCGGTGTAAAATTGAAATAACATAATGTTAAGTATTTAAAGAACATAATTTCTAAATGACTTTATTATAATTTACTTTCAACTATTTGTTTAAAATTTCTATGTCTATTTTTTTAATGATGAAATTGAAAAATAATAGCTGAATAGCTGGCCAGCCACAGAAAAAAAAACAAAATAAGCGGGAAAGCGGCAATGCGATCTTCATTTGTTTTTTTTATTTGTAGAGTTTTGTTAATATTTCCGTATAGCAGAGATTTGTATTACTGTTAATTATATTTGTATAACATTGTGTTAATAAATACCACAATGAGTTCATCTAATTCAGGTATGGAGTTAACGCTCGATTTTATAGGAGAAAGTAGAAGTTGTTGATCATTGTGTAAAATAAAATTTACACGTTTTTTGCTTTAGCTGATTCTTTTTTTATTTTTACTTTCCTTGTATTCGTAATGAAAAGCACAGTGTTAACCTCGGGTTAAAGTCTTATTTAGTCCAGAGACGTTGTTTGGCGCCCGAGCGTAGCGAGGGCACCAATAGGTCGAGGTACTAAATAAGACTTTACTTTCACCCCTGGGGTAACAATGTACTATTACATGTCCATAGGTGATATTGTCAGGGCCAGGGACAGTGTTAGAGGGCACGTAGATAGAAGTCAGGGAGGACAATGTCAAGACTGACACTGTAATCATCCACCCATCGTCACAAGAATAAAAAATATACCCTTTTATTACAAAAACGATATGAGATGAGACGAATGTTTCTAAAATAGGACCCCGGTTTTGTCGCCCGGAAACTGATTCGATGCCGCAAGAACGCGTCGACGAACAACATTTATACACCTATTTAAGTGAATCACATTATTAGTATTCCGTGAACACTCGTCGAAATAGATTTTTGATCCGAGAATAACACGTTGATCGTGTTTTGTTTGAAACTACGATCACTAAAATTGATTAGATTAGTTAGTTGAAATATACTCGTATAAGGCACAATAATGTAAAATAGTTAAAGCTTTGTGTTGTAATTTCTTGATGGAACTCCATGGTATCTTGTTATTAAAACACTTAATTTCACAAGTTTTCAATTTAAATATAATAAAGATTCAAGTGGAACTTGTGAAATTAGTGTTTTAATAACAAGATACAATAATGTAACATGATATCGTTAACGTGATGCTGATGGGTATATCTTCAAGATAATGTATGAATCTGATTTGATTTTGGTACTGGTGCAAAGTAAAGTTATTAAATGGTATATTGGCTATTGCATATGAGATAATTTCAGAAACGTAACACTTACCCAATAAGACATCAAACTAGTTGAACTATTTGTTAAAAACGTTCTTAAGGCAGATTTTAACAGTTTTGAACATCAACAGCATGAGAATAGGTTTCTTTCAATCTTACTTTTGAAAATACATAATATCCAAATAAGTAGTTTTGTTAGATTATTGATAAGTCTTCGCGCGGAGACTATAAATAATCTAAGCCAAATAGGTACAAAAGTAGATAGTATGACTTTTTTGAATAAAAGAATATATCATATTTCCATTGTCAAGAATTTTCTCAGATTTTCACACGACTCAATGACGCTAACGACTTTTCTGATTAAAGTAAAATAAAATTTTGGAACACTAGACAAAGAAGTTAGCAATAGAGTGTTAGCGCAATAGAATGGCTATATGTTTGAGAACAATCAGTTCACAACAACAGCATGCGGAAACGAATATTTTCGCAATAACTTTCGTTATTATCATTTCCTTGAAAACATTAACAAAGTGACGATAATATAAATATTAAATGTCAGTACTGCCTGAAGCAGTGTCGTTGTCGACGTAAAAAGCATCTTACAAGTAATAACATTAAGGTGATATTGCCTTAAAACACAGAGAGCTGTCAGTAGAGCTTTCTCATTGTCACGTTGCGCGTGCGCAGAGGCGGTAAAATCACGAGGCAAACAGACGTGCACTGACTCAGGCACGCAGAGGAAACAATCACAATACAATAATAACATACTGTAAAACAATCAGCGTTTAAGATGCGAGTGAGCTTTAATATATGCCAATGATTTAACAGGCACTAAATCTTTACAATTTGATTCATCCATTTATCTTTAAATCTATCTGTAGTGCTCATTTTCTTTGCCTTAATATAGATTCATTTATGTATGAGTAGATACGTTAATGCACTTGTGCACAAAATTCGATTTTGTGCAGCCTATATCCTGCACAAATAAGCACTTTCAGAGCATGAGAAGTAAAAATAATATATTAATCTAGCTGTAAGTTTTCCGAAAATTGTAAAATAAAATAAAACTAATTCAAGTGGAATGGTCGGATTGATGGATGTGCCGGCTTCAATTGATCATTCAATATCATAGACTCCTTGCCTTTGATTCTAATTAAAAACACTTTTTCCATTCGCTTAATAATTAGGAATGACCCTTCGTAAGATGGGCAAACTGGTACAGAAGCCTTCTTACAGCAAACCTTCCGAGCTTTGGCTAAAAACAAACTGACTTCTATATTGCGAGATCTCTAATAACTTTTTTGACAGATCAGGGAGACCCAATATCATCCCCACGAGACAGGCCCAGAGAAAACCCGCATGCTGCATGTTGACTAAGATATTGATGGCGGACTTTATTTATCCCGCATTCGCTCACTTACTCCTTGCATGCGGTATAGCATAGGGCTCAAGAATAACGAAAATGAACCTAATACTCATAGATAAGCCCCAGGAGAAACAATAAATTACCAGTAGAAGCAGTAAAACTTACTCTAACCTATCGCATTGCCCCACCCTGTACATTTATTCAGAGGGTGCGGAATTCCTGAATAATTACGTCACGACGAGCGACGTAATGAGTGGAGACGCCCGCTCGCTCGCCGGCGCAAACGTCACGATCGTTTATCGTACCCCGCGCCGCCGCCGCCAGCTGAAACTCGAAGATCGGCGAGGGGCTGAGTGCTCGCTAAGTGCTGCCAATTGTCGCTTATCATGTTTCTGCAGTGTACGAGTGACCCAGGGCTGCCAACGAGACTGTCAACCGATATTGTCAACTTTTGTCTGGACCTGTTTTATTATTATCTTTACTCAAAAATGCATGTAATGTGGTCATTATTTTGACAACCTTGTTTGAGCAAAGTCGACCTTGCCGTTCTGTTCCGTTTCAAGGAGCAGCCGGCAAAGTTTTGCTTCTAGTTAATTAATACATTTTTATTCAAATTACTTGCTGGTTTTATTTAGATTAGGTACTTGCATTTTTGAGTAAAGCACTATACAAGCCTTGGCCCACAATAACTGCTTCGCTGGTCACGCTATGATTGCCTCGAGCTAGCCTAGCTACGCTCTAGGCCTTCCAGCTTGGCTACGCTGCACTATCGGTCATCATCAGCGCGACCAGCAAAGTAGTAATTATAGACCGCGGCAGTAATGTACTATTATTTATTTGCAATCAGTGCTTTGCACTTTAAGCGAATGTGGTAAGCGTACTATTTATTTATTTATTTAATCTTTTTTGCACAATTAAAAGCAATGTACAAATGGCGGACTTAATGCCATATGGCATTTTCTGCCAGTCAACCATTGGGTTCAACAGAGACTACATGGCGGTGCAATCTTATTAGTTAATTTATCCCTTCAAATATAAGTACTATAATATATACATTACACTAATTTAAACAAATAAAAATAACATAGGTAGCTACTATAGATATACTTTAACTAATTAATATAGGTAATTAAAAAAACTATGCATGATGAAGAGCCTTTGTCTTAATATTTGGGATTTAAAAGTTCTGCGCGAACAGCTTTTTTAAAACTAAATAAACTTTTAGACTGTTGAATATTCAGAGTAGTAGGTACTATGTCATTTTGAGTGCGTCCTCCGGCGAGGATGTCTTCTCATTGTTTTCCTATATTATATCGTTTTGTTTAAGTCTCTTTATGTAGCTGCGACTTGTAAGCCGTACTGCCAGTACACAAGGATGCCTTTTAAGCTTGTCACCATGTTTTAATGCAACATTCAGGATCTCTTCCTTCATTGTGGGCATATTTTGGTGTTCGTAGATTTCTTGATTGGTTACATACCACGGCACATCGCCAATGGTTCTGAGTAGGTACATTTTGTATTCTCTGCAAACATGAGATGCTAGAGTTGCAGGCACTACCCCAAAGTTGAATGCCATACATCCTGACCGGCTTCAAAACAACACTGTTTATTACCTACTGATAATTTGCTGTTGCGTGTGCAAGTAGCCAGAGAAAGCGCTTGCAGCGGATGTTCAGTTCGTCTCTCTTCTTTTTGATTTGTTCATTCCATGTTAAGCGCCGATCAAGATGTATTCCAAGGTATCGGACTCTGTTCTTGTGTGGTAAAAAATTTGTCTGGACTCAATACTTTAAGCGAGACTCAAACTTGCTTGGTAAAACTTATGTTCTTATGTTTCGGTCTGCCCGTCTTTCTGTATGTTTCATTATTTTCGGCTCCTAGGCCTGGGCAAAATTTCGGGTTCTTACTTAATAATAAGTTATGGAGGCTTATTTCGCTTATTTAAAAAAATCTAGGTCCAAGCCCCGTTTGACCCAGTAAAAAAAGATTTAAGATCTCATCATCATCATCAACAGCTCATATACGTCCCCACCGAGGGACTCGAGGCTAACCTTAAGCTAGGGCCATTAGGCCTTAGTCAACCATGCTGGCCAAGTACGGATTGGTCGGCTTCGCACACAATCTGTAAAGAAATTGTATCTTCACCGTAAAAGCGTCAAATAAACGTATTTATTTATTTTTATTTATTTACACTTTATTGCACAATAAATATGGTACAATAGGCGGACTTAATGCCTTAAGGCATTCTCTACCAGTCAACCGTGAGGGCAGGGCAGAAAATTTGAGGCGGTGCAAGAAACATAAAAAGAGAGCTTGTAACAAACTTATTTTAACAAAAATAAACAATGATAAAGAAATGTAGTAACTACGCATACATACAAATATAGACACATGCATATATACACAGTTGTAAATAAATATATACACCTACATATATATAATAATAAAAATAAACGTATGTATGAATTCAAAATTTGAAAACACGCATTGGTACGTGGCTGAGTTTAAACCGCTACCGCCCGATTGGAAGGCGACGGCATTACGCACTACGCCATCGACGCTTACGATTTTAGATCTACCACAAGAGATTGGGGCAATTTCTTGTGGTTATGTGGGTCTCCTCCAATAATCGGAATCTACCCAATAAAAATCTTCCGGGTGGTTCCGTCAGTGTAATCGTGGGGTCACCTGGGACCTGGCTGACCCAAGTCATCAGATCACCCCCTGGACAGCCTGGCCAATTGGCGGTACTGGCCGGGGAACGCCAAAGGTGGAACACCCCGGGCACTAGGTATTCCTCAAACGGGGGGATCGCCGACCGACCCTATAGGGTCATGCCACCTAGAGCCAAATTCTACTAGTATTCCTCATTCCCATAAACTTCCTCTATACCTATTGATCCCGTAAATATTAGCCACGCGGTATCACCCGTGTTTACATTTCTTTTTGTTTCAGTCATATATTACTCGCTACTTCACTTATTCTTGGGGTCAAAATTATGTGTTTATTACTTGTTTATAAATAATGTCTGGGAGGTGATGGGAGGGTATCTCGATGATTCACCTATTTTTAATAATAATAATTCTATATTGCGCGTATGGGTATAACAAACAGTTGGTTGAATTGATGGAAAAATATGAGTAGATCGCCATAATCCGCTTTTCGGTGTGCAAAATGTAGGTGGAATATTAGTGATTAGGACATAAAAAAACATACTTATATTAAAGAACATACGTCTCGGTGTTTGCGTGTTTTTAATAAATATAAACAGTTCAACAAACACTTTGAGGCTTGTATTTTAATTTGAATAAGTTCTCCTTGAAGCTGCATATAGAGACGAATAGTAGAAGATTCAAATATTTGGCATCTAATGTGCACTATCTACGTACTATTCCTCAATATTCCACTCAAAATTATTTGTGACAACCCTAACTCAATTCGACCAGACAAATAGCTTTTATCTTTCAGCCGATTGTGTCTACAATCGGTTATAGGCATAATATATTTATGCCTTGATCATGTTACAGGGACTAACTAACTATGTATATGTTTTTTAATTAAAACTGTGTCATTGAATTTTAAAAAATAACTGAGGGATTCCATAGTTACTCCACCTAACTATATCAATGTAGACGAATTTGCTAGCTGCTGTATTTTTTTAGGGTTCAGTACCTACCTCCAGTAAAAGAAAAAAAGACGGAACCCATAAAAGTTCACTTCTTTATCCGTCTGTCCGTTTGTATATCTGTTAAGACCCCTTTTCTCAGGAACGTGTAGAGTTATTAAACTGTTTATATCAAATACTCGGGTTCACCTACGGGCTCTTTCAGCTGGAAAAAATCAATTTTATTTATCTATTTATTGTAGGGAAACAAACAGTATACATTTTAAAATAATTAGCACATTAAAAATAGTACATAAACCAGTAAAGTTTCCACTTATAACATAAAACATAAAAACTGTCACAGTTGGTTATTTTACTACTAATGTGTCTAAAAAGTGAAGTGAAGTGAATTAAAACGCTAAAATTACCTAATAATACTATTGACGACCTTTTCATACGCTCCTACCGTTGAACAAAATATATCTGCAGTTTGGAAATCTTTGTTATAATTACGGCAGGTGCGCAGTAAAAAGGCATTACTAGCATAATTTGTTGAGACCACTGGCACATTAAATATCGGATGATGACGAGAATTTTACCGGGGACATCTCAAATGAATGTTACTTAAAAGGAAATTTGTAAGTCAACACGAGCAAAAGATATGTCCGCGCGTTTTCGCATATTTTGCGATTTCACGAGGGAATCAAACCTTCCAGTTGACCTAGAAGGCAAAAACAATGTATAACAGCCCATGTTAAGGAAACAATTTTGAAAACTTAAATATGTAAGTAGTTAGCAACTTATATACTTAGATAAGTTTGTACGGAATCCCCAAGTCTAAATCACACTTGGCCATTTTAATTGAGGCATGCTACGTAAATAATTTTATAAGCCTGTATACCATGTGAGCACATCAGCATGCAACATCGGTTGCTTTGACCGTCCGGCCATACTGGGGCACTTAGCCACATACTAAGTTATTCAGGCTTCACATAATCTGTGGCTAGACAGGCAACGCCTCAGGTTGATTGGCGTATATTATTGTTTAATTCATGAACAATTAACCAACAGATGTACACTAGAGGAAGATTATGTATCAGAGTTATATACATATTTATTATTTATGCCGCAAAGCGGTGCGCTGGCTGAGAATTACGTACGCGTAGATGGCAAAAGAAAGTTACATACATTCGTGTCACCACTCGCGAAACGAAAGAAAGATTAAAAGCGAAATGTGATTGCACTTTGCGAGTTTCTGAGTAACCACTTGTCCTCACTTCGCGAGCTCTCCCACGAATACATTAATGCGCGTAGTTCTGAGCGCGGAAGCTCGAACTCCAAAGTGATATTCGATCCGTCAATATAGCGACATCATTTTCTTATGATCGAACTGCCAACAGCGGCTGTTTGCCGACACATCCCCCTTGGCGGCGCATTGTCACGTCGCGCACAGGGCTGCCAACTGCTGAAGATTTAGGACGTGAATTGCTAAAGTTGCAACGTAACCGGATAATCCGTGTGTCGGGAATCGAAATCGCATCTAAATTATGACCAAATTATGACCAAAATATATTATGACCAAAGCATCAGTTTCTTAATAATAGAATAACGTTTATTTGCCAGCACATGGTGCAATAGATATTAATACATTATTGAGTCCAACATATTCTGTCGTTAGTCGACGTGCTAATATTTAATATACAAGATAACAGGGAAACTCGACCTATTCCTTGAAAGAGGTTATACTAGAGGTCATTAGTAACAAATTAAGTCCAGTAAACTAGGGGCCAAATTTCATTGAAATTGATTCAGCGGTAAGAAAGGCGAGGAAGCGTTACAGAGAGACACAGTTTCTTTTGCATCTTTATTAACAAGACATTATAAAAAAAAACTTTTTAAATACAAGCTTTTAGTATTCGCAATATGAATTATACGAACCCGAACTCGATGGGGTTGTGTTATTTAATAGCGGAGTTCCTATGGCCACCTTCCAGCACCAACATTAGATAAGCTCCATGTCATCATAATAATTGCATTGTCACGCGATATACTAAATTTCAGTTCAATCGGAAACCGGAAAGTGGTCAAATTTAACTTGCAGGATTTCATTACAGGCACCAGGACAGGTGAAAGTAAATAAAAGCTTGTATGTAATAAGAGCGGTTGCTACGCATCAAGGTAATGTTGACAAAATGGCTTTGAGTAATATAGAGACCTGCAGGGCCTTTTTTTTTAACCCAGTTAAAAAGGATTTTATATCTACCGCAGTGGGAGTGGGGCCCAGCTGCGGTTATGTGGGACTCAGCCCGCTAATCAAGGCATACCCACTAAAATACTGGGGGGCTCCGTCAAATCGCATTCTCGACAAGACCTGCAGGGCCTGCAGATAGAGAGAGGGGAACATGGAACACGTATTATGCCACTGCGACTCTCTAGCTGGCAGAAGATATGAGTCTCCTCGGGATTGGATATCAAAACCTGAGGACTTCAGGGCTATCTCACCCGGACCAATTGTAAAACTTGAAATCAATTGGTCCATAAATGGTGATAGCAACTTATACTCGTAAATAACGGAACAGGGGCAGCACAAAAGCACAATACAGTAGCTCGACTCAGGCGTGTCTTTGAAATTTATACCTAAAGCTGAACTGGGAGCTGAGTTGGTAGTTGGTACCTACAAAAAAATCGGTGAACGTATACGTATGGAGCACAACAATCTCGGCCGGCGCGCGACGTGACACTGCGTTGCTATCTATGCCGTTCAGCAGGCGTAGCAGGGGCTGCCAAGAAATGTGTGATAAGACTCAATGACACGTATCCCTTGAGGAGCGTCCATGGAGCGTCAAGAAGTTTTTATCACGTCAGTCACTAAGGATGCGTTCCGAAAATCAATAAGAGTCACTATTAGTGCGCTCAAACGCATCCCGAAATGTTGTGCGCGCTTATGTTAGCCGGCATGAAGAGCAACATAACGCTATCGTTAACGTCATGCGCCATCGTAAACTAACGGCGCTAATGCTCTGGAGTGAAATTATTTTAAGCGAACTGTCAGTCTGACTTTTGATAATTGTGTTTTCGGTTCAAAATGACTGTATCTGTTCTGGATGAGTAGCGGGGAATCAATGTTGTAATTAAAATGTACAAAACAAAAATACTGAGAAGCAATCAAAAGCAAAATAACCTACTCAAACCAAATTTTTAAGTCGACATTTGGTTTGACAAATTGATACGCTAAAACCCCGGACCGGAATCGTAAACAGGCTGATAGCGCTGTTAGCATTTTTAGTGTTCTTTTTAATTTGAACCAGGCGATTATAATCGTTAGCACTGTGAGAACTGTTATCGGACCGCAGCATAAATACGCGCCGCCGTGCTACACTTTAAGACATAGAGATTATGTCACTGAAATTGTGAGATAATGTGTGACTCGAGTCCTGTCTTGGCAGCCCGTGCTACGCTTGCAGAGCATGCTCGGCGGCCGTGTAAACGACGTTTGTATGTGTGCGTGCGCCGATTCGTCCCTTTATATGGAGTCGGGCTACTGTATCGTTCTCTATATTGTGGCAAAAGATTCTCAGGGGTCGAAGTATAGGGCCCGCAAGGGCCCTTGCGAGCCCTACACTGCGACCCCTGAGATTTTATGAATATAAGATAAGATTAGGATACGCGTTAAGGTAAATAACCCAAAATTTATTCTTTCTAATGCTAAAAAACGAAGTGTAGTTAATTTCTTCGCCTATGGCCGCCCTGCCAAGGATGTTGTTTGCTCAGCTGCCGCGCGTCGCATTGTTGGGCGGGAGATCGTCTCGAAACTTAAACAATTGGATCGGAGGTGTTGCTATCGGCTCGCTCCTGCCTCCATTGTGTCTCGGCAAATAATTAATCAGACTGACAATCGCAAGATCGGTTTAAGGCCGCTGTATGGTGCAGAACCGTTGTAGTTTGTAGTTATTCAGTTTAAGAGATAATTTCTTAGCATTCCATGGATTCACAGTGCGGTTACCTGGATTGCGTAGTAGAGAAAGGAGTGCGAGGCAGCGCCTGGGACTTGCGATCCAGGTGTAGGTTTATATGGCCCTCATGCATAAGCGCAGACCTTCACAACCCCCGCTCCTTTCCTTTGCCTAATCACATCTGGTAAGATCCTATAAGTGCTGCTTTAGATATTTTTTTCAATAAAGAATTCACAGATGAACATGACAGGCCAAGGCCTTTCACAACGCTATAGAGAGATTTCGCTGGTATACCTCTCGCTCTCACTTTTACTGTATGAACATTTACAGTATAATGATTCTTCATGAGTTCATTGTCAGCTCGTAGTATTTGTTTGTTTTTATTTTGTGATCTTTGGGGATGTTATGTTAGTTTACCACGGGACAGTGAGTTCTACGAGTATTTCATGTTCTATTTCTTTTGAATAATATATTCAATTTATCAAAATAAGAAATTCAATTTGTTAAAAATTTTCAAAATTCAAATAAAATTACACTTTTCGGATTTCATCGCGTATATTAAGCTAAACACATTTTATGTATTTAGCCCGATGTTTCGAACGCTTTGCAGCGTTCGTGGTCACAGGATGACTAAAGCTAGTGGGTATCATAGAGTAACATGAGATTTATTATTTTACTACCGTCCTCTCATATATTTATGTGGTCCGTTTCGTGCAAACAGAACTCACAGTATCTATTGTTTTAGCAGTCTGTGGACGGGCTTGGGATTTGATAATTTTAATGGTAGGGTCCTAAGCATTTGGAATACTCTAACTATTATCTCTATTGAAATTCGGGTGTTTTTGAATCTCGATAGCCTCGCGTAGCATCATTGGGATGAATTGGTGTTCTTTGGCGAGGATCTGTGGAATATTGAATCTTAAATAATGGCTGGGCCCGTCAAGAGCGTGTTCACAAACTGCAGATTTTGTTTCGCTCCTATGCTTTACATCAGCTATATGTTCTTTAATAATCCGTTTCGCCAACGCTTCTCTTTGTTTGACCTATGTAAAAGAGGCCATAGTCACAGTTCAATTTGTAAATGCCTGCATTTTAATGGGGAATTTGGCACTTGACAGATCGAAGTTATAATCTTTAGAATGTTAAAATATTATTCATATTGTACAGTCAGCAACACATCAAGCTTTACATCTACATTACGAACGTCGTCGCTATTACAGGTGACACAATAACGGTCTCCAGGTCAACATGTAAACTTTGTCCTGTGCTGTGTGTACTTGCTATCTTGGCTGGAATGAAAAAGGCGATACAAAGTTTTACCAGAGTGATGCTTAGTACTACCACAGATACTAGAGTCGTCTGCGCAGTAACCTTTATCTTACACATGGATTCCGATGCATTGTAATTAATTAGGATGAACAGTTTTTTTATAGAGGGCCTAGCAAATGACTTCATTCTACCTGATGGTAAGTGGAAGTTGAGTCCAAATGCGCAGAAAGCTAGTGCAGGAGAGAGAATACACGCCGCACTAGCCACCTCGTATTGCCGACGTGCAAGGTGCAAGGTGCTAGGACCCGGGATTGCAAGAGAGAGGGATCACGTGTGCTGGCAGGCAAGGGCGTAGCCAGGTACAGGCAGGGGGGTGGAGGGGGCAGCTGCCCCACCCTAGAAGGTCGGTCTCCAGTAGGCTGGCATGCCCACAAGGTACACCTATTAATCAAAGGAAATGTTGAATTTGAAAATTATTCTGGTTATTTTTTACGATGCAGTAACCCGTAAAAGTTTAAAATCACGGAAAAAACAATTCATAATTGTAGATTTTTTTTGCCTATAAAAATGCTATCCTGGGCACGACTACGACGATCCCCCCCCTAAGAAATATATTCTCCAGCTTTTTTTTGATTGCGCGACAAAGAAAAGTAAAACAAACTTTAAAAAGCAGAATAAAATAAATAAGGCAATAAGAATCGAGAGTCTTGTGAATTACAACAGAACGCAAACGTAGGTATTTAATTTGAGACAAACACGTGTAATGTTTTTGAAGTCGAACGGAGCCTCTTGTTATTCAGGTAGTGCTGTTGTTTATTGTACTTTGGAATTCTCTCGACTACTAACCAGTATTGTAACTGCTCAAGAGTCTGAGTTATCTCGGAGAACGCAATCAATTGATTTGTATGTTAACTATAACTAAAAGTTTGTTATTTGCGTGCGTGGTTTCAACCGCCTGTACGCGTGATTATCTTATATTATTTTTGGAAGGAAGTTCCTTATGGGACGTTGTGCAGACAGGAGCTAGCTGGCAAAAAATTGTACGTTACAAAAAAGTTATTATTAAATAACGCGAAAACAACGCATCGGAGATCGAAACACGAGGCGTATGATTTTTAAAGAATTTTCTAGAGAATCAATTGATATTTTGTAATGAACGACATATTGATCCTAAAAAAGAAAAAAAAATCTTTCAATATAAAAATGTTATAAAATATTCGTCGAATAGCATAAAGAACTTCATTCCTATCGGGTGTCCGACGACACCACACGGCTTTTTTATGTCATAAAATGTTATAATATTAATGTTAGTTTTATTTAACATATATATTTTAGTAAAAAAAATTTATTTTAGAATACCTAGTTATTTCATTATTTTAGTAAATTCAATTTTAGTTGTAAAGGTTTCGTATGTGTTATTTTAAATAAACGTAGTTCGTGAATCAGCTAGAGCACAATAATCTGTTAGGAATTTGACAAGCATCTGCCATAAAAGCATATTTCAACCCAAATGACTAGTCTCGTAAGCGCATATCTAAGTACTTAACATCAGGGCTGCATGACTGTTTGCCTCCTAATTTGTATAAAAAAAAATTCTCCAGTTGTCGACAAATCGGTTAGTTACAAAATCGAGCATCTGCCCCTTGATGTGTAACTTAAATCTAACGCTATCGCTTCAATTTTGACAATCGCAGCAGATCCATCGCTGCTGTATAAAAGGAAGTTGACGCCTGTATTCTGATGACGGCGCAATGGCCGTCAAAATAAGGGCGTTCGTGATAGATTTTTTCCTAGACAATAGCCCCCCTGATCAGCATGCGAGTCGCGCTCGGCCGATAGCATCCGATCGATTGATTAAACGATGGATAACACGGCTGCGCGCAGTGTACCTGGAATCGCTGATATCATGTCTGCATCATCACTGCGCTCTATGGGTACACGACAAACACAGCTTTATGATTCACAATGCATTCTTTTAGTAGGAATTTCCGTAGGCGCAGACGGATTTAGAATTAGAATACGTGTGTCGCCGTTCCTTTTTTTTCTGAGGAGTTCTTAATTACACTTTGTTTGTACTATATGCTAAGGGAGCGCTTGACCACTATCTCGCCTGATGGTAAGCGCCAATGTGGTCTATGATGCGGCACGCTCTCCTAGATAGTGCCTGTTCACTCTAAATGTGAAAGATCCCAGATTATAATTTTGTGGAAATACAGACGCCGGCAATGTATTCCATTCGGTCGCAGTGCGCACAACGAAAGAAGAAGCAAAGCGCTTTGTCCGTGCAGTCGGCACTGCCACCAAATACGGATGATATTTAGCCGTCACTACTGCAAGTTACATTTCTACAAGAGAAGGCTCGAGGATCTTTTAAATTCCGAATGGATGTCATCATCATCAGCGTCATTTCAACCAAAAACGCCCAGTATTGGACATAGAACTCCTCCAAGGATCTGGATCGATAATATGTGTTTTATTTAATCCCTGGGGATTTCCAAACTGATCAGAGGCTCTAGACAAATGTCACACGTTAACTTTTCAGCAGTCGTTCCGCAGAAATATGTATGGAAATGACATTAGCGTGAGACAACCTCACTCTTTTTCTTCCGCAGCTAATGTCATCTACATACATTTTTTCTGAGGAACGACTGCGGAGAAGTTAGTGTGTGGCATTTGTCTTGGGGGGCAGACCTGCATTTCTCGCATCCAGTGGTTCCCATGACCTTCACCAGATCTTTGACCTTGTGGGAGGTCTATCAACGCTGCGAACAGGTGTAGCGTTAAAATTTTCTGGCTCTTCTCGATTTTCAGAAAGCTTGGAATAAAATGCATATAAACCACCCAGTTTCTGAAAGGCTGATCAAAATATTGTTCGACTAACATCCATGTCATTTTAATAGCAGTGTCAAATCAATTTGAGTTTTTGAAACGTTGGTTGGCCAAAATCTACCAATCTATAATAATTCGATTTATCGTGAGAAATATTTTTAGACACGGTCACATTGCTGAAATTAAATATTTTGTTTCGTTCATATGTATTTTGGAAACCCCAAAATGGGTCTTTTCTTAATAATTTTGAAATAAATTTGACAGCTGTGGCAACTAACACAGTGATAAGTTGATTTAGTTTTCAGCAACACAATTCACAGGTAGCATCAGATTTGGTTGTTAGTTAATTTTATCGCTGAACAGCCTTACAGAAACTCAGTTATTCTTCTAATATAATTTTATTAAATCGTTTTGACGTCTATTAGTAAGCTTGGACTTATGTTAGCTAAAGATTTTTTATTTTGATGACATGGGAAACTCGAAATAAAACCCTATACTAATCGACCAGTGCGGTGAAAAGGCCAAATTCCTCGTCGTCAGAGAAGAGACCCGTGTAGTTGTGGGATGCGTATTGGTTGATATGATGAGTAGGAATCTAGACTCTAGAGGTAGGTACTGAGAAACAATAGTAGTGAACGCAAACCTAGCGTGCTGCTTTGATAATGTTGAATGTTATATTATGGCACCCATATGGCACCATATTATGGTGCCAAAAATAACTAATTCTAAAATTGGCAGGATTATAGACTTTTCTCCATGTCCGGTCTAGGGCAAAAACTATATAGATTGAATGGGCTCGCACCAAAATGTTTAATTCAAAATAAATATTATTTATATAGAATAATAGAATACATACATTAAAATTCAAAACACATATTTTATAATTATACGATTTAATTATTTATTTTTGCATCGAGCCTGCCAGGGTCAAATGGAACATGGCACCCTCTTATTCTTACTTTTACACATTGAAACGAAATTTGGGCGCTAAAGTTTCATTTCGTACGCCGGCACATTGTCCACATTCTGTACTTCGCTCGAATACATACATTTTCATGCGGTGGGTTCCTCGTATTTTAGTAACCAGAATTGTTCCCTCAAGTGGCCCGTAGGACGCCGCCTGTCGCCCACACCGGCGCCTGCGCGTGCGCACTCGCGCTCTTTGCAAACTGACAAACATGCAATGTCGCCTTATGGTGTCACAGAATAACTAAAGCTTTGAAACGATTCATATCTTTGAGAATAACTAGCAGGTATCAGAATGACTGAACATTATACAGAGAGTTATTAGATAGCTGACGGTGTAGTTACACAGTTACATGTGTAAGAAGATTTTATTCATGTTGACAGTATTTGCGATTGCGTAGTTAGATATTGGAATACCGATAGAATTCTCATTATTTCATTTTATAAACTGTCTACGACATACATTTCCAATATTTGATGGCATTTAACATTTTTGACAACGCCTTAACTCTCATTTTAATATCTGATTGATGGAATTTTATCTCTCATTTGAATGCTAAATTGGAGACATTTTTAAATTATTTTTTATGTAATGTTTTAAAATTTTGTAATGCATTAATTTCTATGTAATTATGTATTTTTATTATCTGACATGAAAAAATTAATTGAATTGACTTAGAATAAAATTCTCCTAGGGAAAGTTTTTCCTGCGTTAAAATAAATAAGACATATTTTATTTCTTACTCAAGGTACAAAACATGCGATTTAGTAACATGCTTTATAATATGTACCTAATATATTAACCCTCGTAATACTTACTCTTTGATCACGGGTTCGCCCACAACCCCTTTGCACCCACATCAGCGAGTGTAATCACAACAGTAATGGCGGCGCGACACTCTCGAACAAGCGTTTTTCATTGCGGCGCGGCGGCGCGATTACCGAGCGTAGAGTAGGTGCTCACAATATTGAGGCATTAGTTATTGAACTATTTGTTGAATCGCTATTTATTTTAAATTGAAGTGCGTAATGGTAATATGGCGACAAAAGCTATAAAATTGGAAACATCTATAAAGCCTGCTACACGTACCGTCTTATTACAAACTAGTTCTGGTTTAAACCTGACGCTGTCTATATCTATAAGCGTACTAGGTTTAAACCAGGACTAAATTAAGACCAGGTTTACACCAGGTTTTGTGATAAGACCATTATTAGTGTCGAAATGATATTAAAATTAAAAAGCTCACCCAATTCGCTTGTTGTGCCGTACCGACGGATGTGTAATATCTGGAAAGAAAAAAAAATTTACTATATTGTATCATATTATTATCATATTATTTCTATACTAGTACCGGGTCCGAGTGTAGGACAATATTTTTTTCAACAGGTGACAAAGGACCTTCTTCTTAAGCGGTTACACATGGATCTACCAACTACATACTCAACGCAAAGGTTAGGCACATACTATATTGTATGTAAAGTCAATCAACGTGGAGTAGACGAAAAGGAACACTTCAACCGTCTCCGTGGTCTAGTGGTTGAGAGCACCGGGTGTTGATCGGTAGGTCCGGGGTTCGATTCCCAACGGTGGCAGGAAGTTTTCTGCTCGGTTTGGTTGGTGGTAGGGCTTCTGAGCCCGCCTGGCTAGCTACCATCGTCTGACCTAAGTTTGTCGCTATATAACAATGTTAATTAATAGCATTGTTGTGTTCCGACAATTAGAGGTAAGATAGCCAGTTCCTGAATTGTTGAGGAATCCATGTAAAGCTCGCTTTAACCTTCGGTCTTACCATCACTTACCATCCAGGTGAGATGAAAGTGGAGAGCTTTCCTGTCGTATGTAAAAAAAACCTGCTGCCTAAAACCATAACAAACAATCTACATATGAAAAGATCTTGCGATTTTCTACGATTAGTAATTTGTAACGTATGCTGTCAATGATTCCCAGGGTGGTCCGTTAAGGCGCCATTTCACGACATTTTGATGACATCCGGCTTCACTCTATCGCGCCTCTGTTTGCTCGCGCTGGTATGTAATAAAAGCGGTAATTACACGCGTCAGTGTTAGCTTCACAACTCGACGAGATATTGATGGATACAGTGTCGTAGCGTTCGTCGGACTTCAAGTTTTATTATAAAGTTGCAAGGGTGAATGAACTTTTGTCGGTTTAACTGTTGAACACTTCTTTTGGTACCTCGTTATAATATTGAAGTAAATAAAGAGTATTATTTAAAGATATTGTTGGAAGCAAAATCCTTCTAAAGAGAGTCTAAGGGAAAACTTGTTTATTATGGCCTGGTACACCTTTTCTTCCGCTTATTCCAGGGTAGGGATAGGAGTAACACGCCGCACGCCGGTAACCTACTTCAGTTAGAATTTGCACGTCTATTATTTGTTGCTTTATTACTATAAGCCATATGTTTCCTATTTATGAAACTAAAATCTTTTCTGTGTTTCATTATCTATTCTAATATTATAAAGAGGTAAAGTTTGTAGAAAGTAATCTCTGGAACAATTGAACCGATTTAGACATTTTGATATTATTGGCGTGAGGCTGCAGTCGCTTACAATACAAGTGGTTCCTGTAACATTTACAGTTGAGTTGTTGCCTTCCCGACGCCAGACGTATAGACTAACTGACCACGGTACTCGCGCACCTACCTAGAAGTGAAGTGATATTTGTGCCTAAAATAGTGCCTGGAACCTAATAGAAGAAGCCCAGAGTCTGCGTATATCCTATGGTCGACCTAGGTAACACCGAAATCTAGGAATAGCGGTAAAGTACCAGACTTGACTACTTGAATAACCTTACAGTTCAGCCCAGCATATTAAAATTGTATTGTTTGTTGCTCCCCCCCTAACAATTATGATGATGGCAGCTAGTCAGGTGAGTTCAGAAACCCCCAGAAATCAAAATGAGCTGCAAAATACCAATAGATTTGCACAGACGAATAACGACAGTGTGGTTAAAGAAATTTGATGTCTCGTGTATGTTCTCCAATCTAGGCGCACGTGTGTATCCTCTGAACCGCATCCTGCACCGCATGAGCACAGGTCGTAAACCAGCCAGGGTCGAGTTACCGCTAGCTTACCTCAGTGAAGATTTCGTCTGACGTAGTGCTTTATTACGGACTAGCTGTTGCCCACGACATCGTCTGCCTGTAATTTTGTTAAGTATATCACGAGTTCGATTATCACGTGTTTCTTAGGAAACCCAATTAAACGGTTAGCGCAGAGGTCGAGTGATCGCCTACTGCGCACCGGGTCCCGGGTTCGATTCCCGTACGGGACAAATATTTTGTATGGCCTACAGAAATTTGTTCCGGTTCGGGTGAATGTGCATGTGATATTCTATATTTGTAAGTGCGCCCACAACACACGAGACAATCCTAGTGTGGGGTGACGTTTAAAAAAATTAATAATAAAATTTGGAATAGAAGACCTAAGTTAAGTGTAGGACCTAAAATTATGAAATTTTGCAAGAAGCAAGCTCTTATGGACATGTCGATGAAAAAAATTTAAAAACCGTAAATGTGTAGGTACATAGGAACTTATAGATAAGTTTGTATGGAGTGCTGCGCTCGGCGGGCGAGTTCAATTAGCCCTTGGCCGGATTTTTTTTGCAGAGATTGCTAAGAAATAAACCCAACTATAAATGGATTAAGTTATTCAAACGACACGTGTGAATCTCATCCCAGCGCCCTTTTACACGTGTTTCTTGTCAAGTTGAAGCGACGTGCTGGAACTTAACTTGATCTATTAGCAAAGTTAAAGCGTTCTCCAGGGATAACTTGGTAATTAATCGCCTGCAGCCTTGAGTGCGGCGTATGGTAACTGGCTTCAATGATATTATATTTATCAAAACGGTGCGTAGGTTCAAACATTATGTATGTAAATATGCGTTATTGATTGTATTTCACGTTGGCAGATTTCAAGCTGATCCAGATTGCAAATTATTGTTAAAGTTTACGTCCTTTAGAAAATATAAAATTAACAATGGTAGAGATAACTTAAAGAATACTTAAGTTGTTAAGGCGAGGCATCGGTGGATAATTGGATGAAGCTTTTTTTGTAAAAAGCAATAATTAAATTAACTTTTACTAATAAATAACTGTCATATAATAACATATTTTGTCCTAGGATCTTATAAGCATGTTCGTGCAGATATGATTGCATTATAGGACGTACTTCATTCGATCATATAAAACCTAGAAAGCAGACTTAAATAAAACACTAAAGCGAATTATTAAATTAAATCAAATCAAATGTTGCTCGTGTCACTTACACATAATTCCTGAAAAGCTGCTACAAAGAATCCGCTTTAAAAATGTAGGTTTTAACTGATGTCCCAGAATAAATAATAATCATATTGTTTTAAATATTGAGAGTTTTCCAGTATCTGATTTCGCGGTAACCCCGCTTCCATACTAAATCCATGCCATATTCGCCTCAACAAAGGTAATATAATTTTGCGGAGGAATTGCATTAAGCATGCAACTGAATATATTATCCAAAATTTACAAAACTACAGAAGCCTCTTCAAGACGCTGTCAATACAAAGGCCATTTTGTAAAATCACGACCAGTTCAATATCAGTAAAACCCCTCAACTCAACGCATTCTCATAAAACCACTTAATCCAACTAACAATAACAACGCGAGTCTCGTCTTGGATCTCGCCTCAATCGCATCCCGTCCACACAATAGCGTCGCAAATCTGTCACAATATCAAATTATGAAATCATTTTTCTAAGGAGCGCCTCCCCTAATCCTCGGCACGCCCACCACTCATGCCTTGTTATCCGCGACATTTGACATAATCCTAGTCCGCCTCTGGTTCTTTGTGTATGTGAATGCGGTTTAATTTGACACAAAAGGTGTCGGCTTTTGTTAGGGCACGTTTACACTGTCTCACGTTTCATATTTTATAATAAATGCAATGGAATATTGTAGATAATGGTTTCCGCTCGTAATTTCATCTGTGCAAACTTTACCGGGATAGAAGTAGGTGTATACTATCAATTTATCTTATCAGCTCCACCAAAACACTGCTGGCTTTAGGTCCTCCCATTTATATTATACTTAGCTTAAAAAATATTGTGAAAAACTACATCTACTATCTAAAAGTATATATTTATATATAAATATATGAATAGGGGTTCAAAATGTGGCCATCGGCCGATATAGGGCGAATGCATGCAGTTATATTGCGTGACACGGCTAGCTTTGCCTTGGTACAGGGCGCTAAGGGTTATCATTACCACGGATAGTCGACAACGACGGAGATTGCATTTTTATGTTTTTTTTTTGTTAATGCTAAATAAATTGAAAAATTATTTCAGTCGGTGTCAATACGGCATACTGACGTCGCATTTTCAAATTCAGCTGGAAGACAATTTTGTTCTTTATTGTCGACCAATTCAACCAATCCATTCACAACAGTGACAAAGATCTACTTAGGCTTCACAAAGTAAACAGAAATCAATACGATTATAAGATTTCACACAAAATTCACCCAGCGATTAAGTTAGAAGCTTAAAACTTGAGGCATGTTTGGGTCACTACCAATCGAGTTTAAATTAATTTTTCACCTATTTAAAACAACTAAACTACAACTTTAAACATGTCTTGTAGAGCAATATATAACACTAGTTTCCGCCCGCGACTTCGTCCACGTGGAATAGTTACTTTGGGCTAACGCTAACTTTAACCCGCGACTTTGTTTATATAGGTGAGTAAATACTGGGTCTTATAATCTTATATCATGTAGATTGTAGGTTATTCTCAAAAAAACTAAACTAATGTTATTTAAAGTACTTCTGCGTACACTATATTCTTAGTTTTGTTTTCTTCCGGCAGAAGTAGATAGCTAACTGGGGCCACCGCCCTTCCCCGTCATGACTGCCCGCCGGCTTTGCACATTGTGCGCGCAGTACTCGATCATTATTTTGCTGTGATGTTATTTTAAAACTGCGATATCTCCTAAGATATTCATTTAAATCGAATGATGTAAAGGGCAATTTTGTTTTAAATTAAATACTTGTGATGAATAACGTATTTATTTGGATAAGGATTAATATCATGTTTATAAAAACACCTTCGCAAATAATGCATTATTTTAGAACAAATTTGGTTAGCATAAAAAAGGTTATAGTGAGCTAACCTTAAAAAATAGACATATGATGTCGCGGACTTTTTTTTAGAACTTTTAAAGGGGAATAATTCTGTCATACATGATTTTTGCGAAACTCTAACCGTTTACGCAGCGCACGCAGCGGAAGCTCTCAATAGGGAAAAAAATCCCCCGATTTTGAAACATACTTCATTGGTGCTCCGCTCCTATTGGTCTTAGCGTGATGATATATAGCCTATAGCCTTCCTCGATAAATGGGCTATCTAACACTGAAAGAATTTTTCAAATCGGACCAGTAGTTCCTGAGATTAGCGCGTTCAAGCAAACAAACAAACAAACTCTTCAGCTTTATAATATTATTAGTATAGATTTTAAAATCATTTTGTACTTATAATATTTTCGAAAAAAAATGGATTTTTAGGAGCGATATTCCGTGGCTATCCACTAAGTGCCTTAACTAACTACGAAACTTACTATGTTTGGTAATGACGGCGTGCACTAGTAAGCGTAACGGCTACGTTGCTAGCGGTACTAACTACACGAGCGCGGGACGCGGTCACCGGGGCGGGAGACCCGAGGGGTGGTATCGGCAAAGGACCATGAGTCATTTTGGACCCAGTGTCCAACAGTGTTGGGACTTATGCCATATGAAAGCTCTTGAAGAGGACTTCATTTTATTATATGGCAGCTAAGGTCAAATCGAGCGCGAATATGGCGATTTAGCACACTAAAATTAAAAAAAAAATAGGCTTTTTTTTATTACTGTTGTTAAAAATACATTCACGATATATTTTTATATATGTTGTGTCATGTTATGGAAGTACTAAATAGTGAGTTAAGGATTTTAAAATGTTCAACATTTGTTGCAGGAATATATTGTTCATACCCATAGGTAATAAATGTTCATACTCTAATAAGTTAATATTATTATTCCACCCGCGAGGTCGAGTGAGCGAAATAGGATTGCTCCTTCCTTTGTTATTTTTTTACCTGCGTGCGCGCGTTATCTCTTGCCCTCCACCCCCCGCCCCCTCTAACATCCGTACTTGTCATGCAAACCTCGATCGTCAGTCAGTCGTTGCTCGCAACTTGTTTACGCCATTTGTGTTACTTGTACTTAGCTTGACTTACGACTTACGACCCCGGCCTGTTAATTGACTCTGATATCATCTTGTGTAAAGGACGTTGTTATCTGCTTTGTAACCGTGACCCTGGCTAGCATATGGACATCGATTTTAGCCTTTTCTCGGTGAATAGTGTACCTATATATTTACAATGGCTGACAACCGTTGTGTTATGTGTCTGCGATCGCGTATTATGCGATCAAGAAGACATGTTTTAGCAGATGATCTGCCAGTTAGTCGACCACAGCTTGCTGAATATGTTCAGCAGAATGCATTGATCGAAGTAAGTACCCTACCTATTGCAATCATTTTGTTCCTATAGAAAAGTATTTTTATTATTAAATAGGGTTTGGTCGGGCTACACTTGCGTAAACTTCACATTATAGCCCAATTACCTATTTCCTTTACCAGGGTTAAGCTCTCCATGCTTTTTATCAAGATAAGTTCAGTATAATAGTATGGATTACGCTAGTGTTTGCAGAGACCTCATCATCATCACGGCGGAAAGGCTTAAAGACGTATAATTCATTAAGGATTTTTTAAAAAGCGTATTGTATTTTTACATACTTTTACTTAGTTGTATGTTTTTCAATATTTACATTCTTGAAAATGTGAATGTGACGCCCTGAGTACTTCAGTGGCCAACATGCCACGCATGAGGTCCCGGGTTCGATTCTCGACCAAGTAATGAATGATGAATTTTAACTGTTTCGGGCATGGTTGTTACTATGTATTATGTTTATGTAATATTTAAAAGTATCTAAGTAGTTGAACCGTAACACCCATAACACAAGCTTTGCATACTTTGGGGCTAGATGATGCTGTGTGAACTTTTACAAAAATATTTATATAGTTTACCTCTTTATTTGCAGGTAGTATTCAATAACACACAAAACGTTTGTCACCGCTGCTGGCAACGAATTAATGCTGTTCAAGATCAACAACCTGCGGAGAACGTTCAAGACGATGTCGTTCCAGACCATGGACCTGAACCTGAGGCGCAGAACATGCAGCCATTTATTCATGTACCCGAATACGTTAGAGCGCCGAACTCTGCAAGGCGTTGTATATTTAATCATTGCAACAACGTTGAACGCAATAGAATCCCAGAGGCGTTTAAAGTGATCGTGCTTTGTTCACAACGTTTGTACATCCCGGAAAATGCTAGAGTGTGTACCGAACATCTGGAAAGCAACGAATGGCAATCATTACGTGATAATTGTAATGTATTACATGATTTTAACGTTACGTTTTTCACGGACATGTCAAATATCTTAATATCTGCTGTCACCCGGGGATCGAGATTAGATTTCGAAATAAGGGAATTAATAAATCCCAATGATCTATTTTTTTGGACTGGACTCACCATCGCACAATTTAATACAGTTTTGGAAGAAACTCCTTCGCTAACACAAGCGGTTAATCGAACACGCACTGTGATCGGTGTGTATTTATCAAAACTAAGGACAGGAGAGTCGAATGAAAGGTTGGCTACTCTATTCAATATGTCACGTAGAACTTCAGAGAGAAAATTGGCATTGGCCAGAGAACACTTGATGACCGATTTTGTTGCCATTCATTTAGGTATGGATAACATATCCCGACACAATATCCTTGAAAGGAACTTGTTTTTACCGAAAATGATTTTTGGAAATGAAGAAAACACAAAAGCAATAATGATATGTGATGGAACTTATATTTACATAGAGAAAAGCACTAACTTTCTTTTCCAGCGTTTAACCTATAGTCATCACAAGTTTCAAAATCTGCTGAAACCATTCCTAATTGTATGCAGTGATGGTTTTATAATAGACGTACTTGGTCCTTACGCTGCAACAACAAGCGATGCTACGATTATGACAAGCTTGTGTACCGACGAGGATAATCCATTCCATTGGATGTTTCATCAATACGATGTATTCATTTTAGATAGGGGTTTCAGAGACAGTATAGAATATTTGGAGTCATTAGGTTATGAACCACATATGCCTCCAACAAAGGATAGGAATGAAAACCAATTAACGACGGAACAAGCTAATAAAGCAAGATTAGTTACAATATGTCGTTGGGTGGTAGAAGCAGTAAATGGCAAGTTTAAAAATAGGTTTAAGCTTCTACGACAAGATTATTTTAATAGAGCACTGCCCCACATGTTTGTCGATTTCAAAATTGCTGCTTCGCTTATAAATGCGTTTTATAGAGTAGCCACTGACCAAAGGTTTTGTAATGAGATATGGAGTATTATAAGTGAGAAAATCAACTCACCGAATCTTCTGTTCGATTATGTAACACTGAAAAACCTGAACCGGCAACGGGTGGCTTTCATACGGATGGAAGCTGATCTCCCTCATTTAGAAGATTTTCCCCAATTAACGGAAGATGATATTATTTTGATTTCTTTGGGAAGTTATCAAATAAAACTTGCCAAGTCATACGCCAGCGAGAACTTGCGGGATGGTGGTGTCTATACAATAGAAATATACCGTGAAAATAATTTAAATGACTTAGGGCAATGTAATATTCACCAAACAAACGTATGGCTGCTTAGAGGACGTGTGCAGTCACGACACGTTAGATCAAGAACTTATTATACATATATCTTAATTGACCGTGATCAAATAGGCAGAGACGCGATTATTCAATATTACTGTACATGTCTCACGGGTAGACGCACTGTTGGAAGTTGTGCCCACGTCATTTCCATAATATGGTATTTGGGACTGGGTAGACATGGAGACGGTTTTAACCGACCAGCAATTCATTTAGATGATATTATTGTAGATGCACAATTCATTTAGATTTATTGTTGATATTATTTAAATAAAAAACATTTTTAAAATATATCACAAAATATATATGTATTTTTAACAACAGAAATAAAAAAAAGCCTATTTTTTTTTTAATTTTAGTGTGCTAAATCACCATATTCGCGCTCGATTTGACCTTAGCTGCCATATAATAAAATTGAGCCTACCTTAAGAGCTTTCATATGACGTGAGTCCCACCACTGTTGAAGAGTGGGCCCAGGGTCCATACAAAAATGCCCATGGTCCTTTTTTGCGCGCGACTGATAATATAATTACGTACGAGTAGTTTAGGCGCATAATAGGGTTCGGAGATCGGTTTGGACATCTTTGGGGGAGGCTCATCACCAACAGTGGGCACATATCTATGTGGAACGGAAAAAAATGATTTTTGTTAGTTCGGTACTTGGTTAGTTCCAATTTTCAAAAGTCAGTTATGAAGAAGAAATAAAACCAACCGCTTCAAAAACTACTCAGGTTTAAAATTGTTTATTAATTTATTATCTAGTGGCAGCCCTGAGCTCTGTCGTTCGGAATTCACGATTCGTAAAACTAATTGAGCGTGCGCGGCGGTCGGCAGCAGATGGTGTCCGCATTGACACCTTATAAAAGCTTTTCACTCGCATTTTGACAATGTTACACGACTATATTACAGCAAAATGAATATGACATACTGTTTTTAGGGAAAAACTCGCATTAAAGTCTTTGCTTTCAACGACACCAACCACTAGCCAGTGCGTTTCGAAACTTGTCTTACAATGTGAGCTTATTCACGACGTTAACTCGTGTTTCTTACGGTGCAATTTTAATCTTTTAATTAAGGTAGGAGCGTCGGTGGCGCTGTGGACTCGGCACTTGCCTTCCAATCGGGAGGTCGGGGTTCGAGACCCGCCATGTACCAATGTGTTTTTCGTTTCGAATTTCATATGTACATTTGTCTGACGCTCCTACGGTGAAGGAAAACGTCGTGAGGCAACCTGCATACATCTGCGAAGAAATTCAATGGTGTATGTGAAGTCGACCAATCCGCACTGGGCCAGCGTGGTTGACTAAGGCCTAATCACCCTAACATAGGGTAGGCTCGAGCCCCTCGGTGGGGACGTATATGAGCTGTGATGATGATGATGAATTAAGGTAGACAAATATATAGGTATATTAACTAGCTGTGCCCGCGAACTTCGTTTCGCTATATATTTCTTCCCGTTTTTGTAGCGTGATGTTATATAACTTATAGCCTTCCTCAATAAATGAACTATCCAATACAAAAATATATTTTTAATTTGAATCAGTAGTTCCTGAGATTAGCGCGTTCAACCAAACAAAGAAACTCTTCAGCTTCATGTATTAAAAAGTATAGATTTCATACGTAGAGATCTGTATAAAGGTCCGTCACATGGGCGGGTATGGTGAAAAATTTGTTCACTGTTGATAAATTTTTTAACCGACATCAAAAAAGGATTCTCAATTCGATGCATATATTTTTTTTTGTGTATGTTACGCGATTACGCCGCCAATTGTGGTCCGATTTTCAAAATTCTTTTTGAATTCGATAGAGTATACTCCAAGGTCACCAAAGTCAGGATCTGATAATGGGATCCCATGAAAATCGAGAAGTGTGATGTTGTCTGTACCTATTCTTATATTATTTTTAACTTTTCAGTGTTTTTGATGTCGGTTTTTATTTTGGTAAAATATTTTTTTGTTATACTATAGTCCTTGTCGTAACTAAACGGAAAGCCACATATTTGGCCTAGGGTGTAGAGTCTGTAAAGTTAGAGCTTGTAGAGTTACAGTTAGAAGCTTGGCTCTACATGATATCTGAAAAGTGATATCTTTTTGTCAGTGCGAGCCACATGGTCTCGTCTTGGCAAGATTTATGAAAATGTTTTACTAAAAGCGCTGCAACATGGCCATTGCAATTGTAATATATGGGACATATTGCTCTGCAAATAAATTGAATTCGAAAAACATTTTGTACAAGTACATTCTGTAATTAATGACTGCGAAAATTTAACATACATGAAGGTCGTATTACATGTTACCGGAGGGAGACTTTGTAAAAGGTTCGTCTGCTTGGGTACCTCCCTCTTACCTATTTCTGCCGCAAAGCACCACTGTTCGCATTGCTGAGATCTGGTTGTGAAGGCTAAGATATCGCAGAGAAATTACTGACTGACTTTACATCTTGTCACAAGTTGGCAACGTACACTGTGGTTCTTGCGGGGATCGCAGATTTACTGCGAATCTCACAAGAGCCCCGACATGTACTATAATAGGTGACTGTTACCACTTACCATCAGGTGGGCAGTGTGCTTGTTTGCCAACTTAGTAGTATAAACAAAGGCAGGCCGGATTAAAAAACTTCGATGTATTTAAGGCGGCTTTTTGCAAACCTTTTTGTGGATAATTGGGTCCTAATTTTAATCACTAGTTAAGTGTGAGAATGCATCCATTTATATCGTGTGCCGAATAACGCGGGTACACCCATTCCATCGCCAGCCTTTCGCAAGCGGACGAGTATTTAATAACCGACAATATGTCGGGAGGGGAGGTCTGCGCCCTTCACTCACTAATCGCATTATACCAGTTAACTGCCGTGCCTGTGAGCGTGATAAAATTTTGGATCGTTTCTCCGTTGACGAAACGTTGAAATTAATGCATGTACTTTACACAAATATGATTTTATTTTGTACATGAGAAGCGTGCACTTAAAAACTTCAAAATTAATCAATAAATGTGAATCCACCAATCGATAGCAAAGCAAAGGGGCACCAACGCCACAAGCGAAAATCTGAAGGCCACACACAAACTAAGGTACTGAACCTATTAGGTATTTACCTAGAATGTGACCTATTTGAAGGGATTTTCATATGCATCGACCCTATCTGCTTCGTAATGCATCAATAAACGCATTATCATTTTTCTCTACATATATGCGACTAACGGCTTAGCACGCTAATTGGTATGTGGCATTACTAGCTTGCGCAAAGAGCGTTAGCGGCACTGTTGACTTGCCTTCCAATTGGGAGGTCCGGGGTTCGAGATCGCCATGTATCAATGTGTTTTTCGAATTTCATTTGAATTTCTTTTGAAGTCGACCAATCCGCACTGGGCCAGCGTGGTTGACTAAGATCTAAACTATAGGGTAGGCTCGAGCCCCTCGGTGGGGACGTATATGAGCTGTAATGATGATGATGATTGCTAGTGCCGTTAGAAACTAATAAATTTTAAAGGAAACTCAAATCAAAATCAAACCAGTCCATCGGTTAGTTTAAAAAATATCACACACATTTTTTTGCTTTATCCAAATTGGTATCAAAACATTGCTGAGATAAAGCGAGCTAAAGTTATAATAAGGCATCATGTGACACTTCAAATCAATTATAGTATTGTCGCAAGTATTGTCGCTGTGATATATTTTTTGTTATTCGCCAGAGGGATACCTACTAAAAAGATTGTCCGCTTCCTTATTGTCACAGTTAAAACACGCCCAGTAGCTTCCAGTAGTCTATACAATATCTATTATGAACACGAATAATAGAAATTACAGTTGTCATATTCTAAGAGGCTCGTTTTGGCAGCTGTCATCGCCAAAGTTTATCTGTCAAAACTGACGGATAAACTTTGGGGGTGACAACTGTCAAAACGGGTCATATATATATCTATACTATAATTTGTTTGTATTGAATAGGCTTCGAAACTACTGAACCGATTTTGATGAAAGTTGGTATAGGGATAATTCGAGACCAGGGGAAGGACATAGGGTAATTTTCCTCCGGGAAAAAAATCCCACGGGAAAACAAAAATAACGCGAGCGAAGTCGTGAGCGGAAAGCTAGTCTTAAATATTGTATGTATAAAAATCTCGCGTCACGATGTTTGTCCGGGATAAACTAGGAAACTCTTAACCGATTTTGATTAAATTTGACTTACTGTATGTAATTTGGTCCAACTTAAAAGATAGGGTACTTTTTATCTCGCTTATATAGGGTAAAAGCCGGATAGTTGCCTCGGGCGGATACATGCCTCAGTTTCAAATGCTCTATGTTAGACGTATTGACAGTGTTTCTTTTTGATCATAATTAAAAGCGTCCCCCGCGCAGGCCTCAGTGCCGCATAAGCCGTTGAATTAGGCGCACGTGTTTTGTCCGTATGAGAAAACATCTTCCGCGGCGATACTTTGACGAGCGCCAGAATTATATTGGTAAGTAATCTCTGTTAAATATTTTTATAACTGATTGCGATTTCAGTCAAAAATATATTTCTTTCAGTGCATTAGAGTTTAAATTGCACTGTTTATTAGATTTTATTGTTAAATATGTTTTATTTATTTCGTAAATAAAAAGGGCAAGTATCCGTATCAAATCGGATAGTTGCCCTACTGTCCATATCGGTCCAGGCCTACCCACTAAAAACCCCCCAGCAGCTCCTCCGTCCGTCACGAGGCAGGGGGAAGGGGACCACAGCGAGGCCTTGTTCCCACTGACCCCCTGATTCCGTGTATGATCCGTTGCCGGACTCGCGCTACGCCAGAAAGGCGGTGCAGGTGTTGTGCGCCGCTTCACACCCCGGAATGTCCCGGCACTAGGTGCCCTGGAGCTGGGGATCTATTTATTTCGCGGGGTACTTCCCCTCCCGCTGTCTTCTCCTCCTGGAGGATGGGGGCCCCGACGATGTCCTCGGTGACCTCCATCTCCGCCTCTACTCTTGATGATTCAGGCTGGCGGGTTCACGCCGCCCTCCTCCTCCTCCTGTCCATAGGCATCTTAGGGGCAGAACATGTCTTACTCCCAAGGCGGTGGTCCGCCGGTTTCCCGGACGCCGAGCACAAAGGGCATTTGGGCTTCGCTGAGCACAACGACGCCCTATGCCCTGCCACCCCACATCGGTAGCACAACGTGCTCCGGTCTACCTCCGCCCTGCAGTCAACCCTTAGGTGCCCCGATTCGAGGCACCTAAAACACCGCATTTCACGGGGCTGGAGGAGCTTTACCTTCGCAGCGGGCCACCCCACCAGCAGCCTCTTGGCAGAGGCTTATCTTCTTGGCCACTTCCACCGGGCAGCACACCCACGCCGTGCCCATGGTGTAGCGGCCCTGGCGGATCTCCCCCACCTGAACCTCCTCGACCTGGCACTCGCCGGTCTTTGCGAGTGCCTCCTTCAGTTCCTCCGTCTGGACGGACTCGTCCAGTCCGGAAACCAACATATCCACCGTCTTAGTTGGGATTGTAACACGCACGACGGTCGGGTCAGCAACTCTTTTAAGGGCGACAGCTAGGTCGACCGCGCTCGCCTCCTTCTCATTACCTGTGACGAGAATTACGGCCGCCCCAGTCAAAGACCTGCGGAACTAAACACCCTCCATGTTCAGCTCCGCGAGGCTTACCTTGGCTCTGGCGGCCGCAATCACCCTGGCGTATGAGTGGCCCTTCTCCTCGGCGCCTGGCTGTAATGTCAGCACCACTGCCGCCGTCTTTGGCGTGTGCAGTTTAGGCTGCCGAGGAGGAGCCTTCTTTTTCGGGGGCGGAGGAGACTGCTACGGCGTAGATTCCGCTATACCATTCCCTTTCTTTCGTCTCCGCTGGCCGCGCTTCACCACCGTGGTCCAGGCCTCCTCTGTAATGGTTGGGGCCACCGGGAGTGGGCGTTGCTCTCTTAATGCCAAAGTTGATTACCATATTTTTAATATTTAAGATAAATACGAATATTTAATTAAAAAATTACATGTTCACTAACTTACAATTTAAAACCTTATTTTTAAGTGTTGATTACATTGATTTACTACCAAACGTAGATAGAGCACTTCATACAAAAACGCGCTTGAAATCTGTCACCTAATCGACTATACATTTGTACGCTGTTAAATAGGTAGTTGAATATGCACACCCGAATTAAAATTACCATAAAAAAAGTACCGTATTTATCGAATTCAACCTTATTCTTTATTATTACGGCAACTATTTGAAGTACAACCGTGTGCACTTACATCATTTCATACCTAGCCACATTAAATTTGACGTTTTAGTAATTGCTACAAGAAAATATCAACTTTATACTCTCAAACATAATACTCAAAATTGCTTATCCAACGCACGGAAAAGAACTGCACGAGGCCCGATGGGGCAGTTCTTCACCGGCCCACTTTTCGAACGTTCATGCGTTATCTACGTTTGGTAGTAAATCAATGGTTGATTAGGTAATAATTTAATTTCTCTTAGTACTTAGTACATAATAAAGGATCTCAGTAAGTTATAAGGACTGAATACTTTTAATAGAGGCTAATGCCAAAGTTAATTCTAATTTTGTTTATTGTTCTATTTTCAAAATAAATAATAACATTACATTTTTATTTTGGACACTTATTTACTATTTTGGAGTCTATTATTGTAATAATTTTATAATTATAATTTAACTTTAATTAATACTTAATAAAAGATTGTATTTAATAATAAAAACTGATTATTTAAATTAATATAAGTTCATTTTTATTTGAAAAAAAAAACAGACGGGCATCTATCCTCACATTGGGCAAGTATCCCCCCAACCATTTTTAACGTTAGGCTAGTATCCGCTATAGTAGGCAACTATCCTCTTTTTTAGAGGTCATATTAAACTGGATTTACTTAAAATTTATAATATTTATAATATTTTTATAGATAGTGTATGTTAGAAGATTAATGAACTATGTTTGAGAACACACTTTGAATAAAAAATGTATAGGTACACATTTTTTAAAGGAGCTTTTTAAAAAGTGTGGCAACTATCCGGCTTTTACCCTATTTATTATTGCGTTTAAGTTTTTTATAGCGAAACGTGGTTCGCGTTCACAGTTAGTATCTTTAAAAGTGTAAACGAAAAATTGTCTAGAACACAAAAACAAACTTTTCACTGGGCTATTTCACGAATTGTTATTCTGCTCGCATATTTCGCTGTTTTTTTTAGCTTTACATCTTCCACTTTATTTCAGTTCCTGGTTCTCTTTAACGACTTTAATACTATTTGGGCGGCTAAGCACGCCTTGTTGGGTTCCAGTAATGCAGTTAAATCCCAGCAGTGTATTTGTAATTGCTTTATGCTTTCAGACATTATTTTGCTTTGAGCTCTGAGCTTGAAGCGAGCGACTTGTTTACATTCAATTTTATGCTTGATAATTTTATATTAAGCCAGTGCTCGTAACAATCGTTAAGCGATGCTTGCGTCGTCCGTGGTTATGGATAATTCCACTGTAAAGTTTTGATTTCAGAAAGCTTATCTAGACGTTCAGGTATTTTTCTGATGAATTTGGTTTTGTCAATTTTGTCATCTCGCCTGCAAATAAGATGGACGTCGAATAAACTCGACGATAGTGAATATGCGATATAATTTATTGTAAATGTCGGCATTTCTGATGAAACTGATAAATTTCTAAAGCCTATTCTACTTATCAGCTATAAAACGTCATGATTGGGTGGTAGTTAGAAAAAAATAATTCAAAAAAACTTTCCATCAAGTCATACTTAAATAAAGACTTTTTGGTATGCCGTATAGAACTCTGTATCGTTCCACCAGCGACTGTTCCGCTACTTTACAATACCCAGTAAAATCGTTTTTGAGGAGGTGTATAACTTTTTACATAAGTGTAAGGCGCATGTAAAAAACTGCGATAAATAAAGGTTATTATAAAGTCAACGAATATTTGAATGATGCGAGTGCTTGATATTAATTTATTGACATTGCATGTTTTGACATGCAATGTCAATAAATTAATATCAATGTGGTCAAAATGTAAATAAATATTAGTGTGTGGCAACGACTTAATAGAAAAATGATGAATAAATCAATAAAGAAAAAATTTCGTCTCGGGTGGGATTTAGCATTTTTAAAAGAAAATGCAAAGACTATAAGAAAACAACAATTTATTCTTCTTATCAGCTAAAATAAGTCCTGAACTATGGTAGGTAAAAAATGGAAATTATTTAAAAGAGCTTCAAGACATATTCAGAGCGCAGATTCGCGGAGCAATAAAGATTGATCCGCAACAAGTGCAAAAGCTTCAGTTGCAATAAAACGAAGCGTGTTTACGTCCACATGCGCGTTACATCGTGAAATTATCGCGGACGGCCGGCATGCGTGAATCACCGGTGATTAACGCTAATCCCGCTATACTTACTCGTTTATTAGGGCGGTAATTTTAACCGGGCTGAAGGGTGAATTTTCGCGATGCCGTTAATTTGTTAGTTTATTAATAAGAAAGCATTTGACTAGAATTTTTTTTACAAAAAATTAGACCGACTTCAAAAATACCAAAAAGTCTATACTTATTCTTATAAATACTATATAAGAATGCAACGTCACGTTTTACTATTGAATGTGATGCCTTTTAACTTATTACATTAATTGTTCTTATATTTCTTAAGACTATCCAGATGATGACTGCTTGACTACCAAATGCAAATACCTGAATATTTTCAGATAAAACATGAAACACGTTGGACGTGCCTAGGAAATTCATGGGTTTCTCTCGATGATTTTCCTGGGATTCCATCATCAGATCATGACTTGGTGACAATAGGAAGTACCTCGGAAGGAGGCCGAGTAATCTGTGAACATATACATAAACTTTTCTTATCACTTTTCATATCACAATCTTTTAAAATATCTGTGCTATTTCGTCGGATCACCTAAAAGTAAGTGTAAAATTATCTTTCAGCGTAATTTTAGGGGCATTAATATTGATAGCTTGTGGGATGATTTTCGTAGAACTGACCTGTCTTGCCTCTTTGACTCGACTGATCTCAATGAAAATTTAAAATATTTAAACGACGCCTTACTTAGCCTTTACGATAAACACGCTCCCATTAGACCCGTGCGAGTGAAGCGTCAGCCTTCTCCGTGGCTTACAGATGACATAAAAAAGATTATGCACCGCAGGGACAAGGCTAAATCAGTCTTGACACGCCTGCCAAAGGAGCATAATCTTCGTTTCTATAAACAGCTGCGTAATCACTGCAACAGGTTGTGTAAGGATGTCAAACGCCGCTATATACCTGTATTGAAAATGCTTCATCCTCACAAGTTTGGAGGCTTCTAAGATCACTTGGTGTGGGTAAGACTCCTAATGTGGCAATCAACACGTTTAACACGCATTTTTCTAGCTCGTCCTCTCCGTTATCAGATAGTACTAAATCTTCCACGCTCAGATTTCTCACAAATGTAACCCCTCCTAACTGTGATCCATTTCATTTTCGCGACGTTACGGAGAGTATGGTTACGAAGAGTATCCTTTCGTCCACTTCCAAAGCTATAGGTACCGATTGCATTGGCCATTACATGATCGACAAATTTTGGAAGACGTAATTCCTATTATTACTCATCATCATCATTTCAGCCAAGAGACGCCCACTGTTGGACATAGGTCTATTATTACTCATTTGGTAAATTTCTCTTTGAAGAATTGCGTCTTTCCAAATGCTTGGAAGCGCGCTTATGTAATTCCTCTTCCTAAGTCACCAAATCCTACCACATTTTCACATTTTCGTCCTATTTCCATTCTTCCCTTTCTGTCTAAAGTACTTGAAGCCGTTGTGCACAAGCAGCTGCTATCGT
The DNA here is from genome assembly GCA_963935595.1 of Schoenobius gigantellus. Lineage (NCBI taxonomy): Eukaryota > Metazoa > Arthropoda > Insecta > Lepidoptera > Crambidae > Schoenobius > Schoenobius gigantellus. The sequence goes on along the minus strand of OZ012555.1, from coordinate 1,500,622 downwards.
ATTTGTACGATAGCAGCTGCTTAAAATCTGTATTAATTTGACAATAGCAAAATTACTTGGAGTATTCACATGCAACAAAATGTCATGTACCGAATGCCTTAATGCAAAATATGTATTCGAAACACATTCTCGTGAAATTTATTAGTATCACACACTAATATTAAGTACAATAATTCCTGCCATAAATAGAAGTAAAGCAAACAATATTGCAATGTTACACCTCGTACGTGCATCCTGCCTGTGCCTGCGCCTGCGCCGGCCCACTCCAAATATAAATATCCCTCACCCGCATCCGCTGGGCAGTGTATAAGCGCCTTTGGAAAAACAAAAGCGAACCATTCAGAAATAGCTCTTAACTCCCACACCACACAGTTTATTTACATCTAATCGAGCTGATTATGATCTCAGTAGTCAAATTCTGATTACATTAAAAAAAGGATATATTCAACATATCAAAATATCGTTCCTCAGCAATATAACTAATAAAACGTGGTTTAAAGTCATTTCGAACTCAATTTAGACGTTATAGAGTTGTTTTTCTACCGTCTCTGTTTGTTCATTGGAATCATATGCAAACATATGCGCGTACGCATTGGACTGTCAGATTGACAGATACTGTAAATACGATAAGCACATTTTTTTGTTAATAAGAATTTATTTAGGATATCCTCTATTTATGAGGCTGGTTTTTTATACAACGGATCGGAAGCTATTTATGATGCATGCTTTGTTGTGGAACAAAATGTATGCTAATTTGCAAATCTTAACTATTTGATATGGTTATTTGATTTCAGCAGCGCTTTCGGTTTTCCGCCGTTCGTTCATTAATTGTTTCCAGTTCATGTTTATAAGATAGTGGTGATAATTTACTTGCTATCATTGATAGAAAAATTTATGTTCTTTAACTTTATGCTTTTGTGGAGGTTGCAGATTTGCTGCGAATCTTGCAAGAACCACACGTGACTGTTAGTTACTACTTACCATCAGGTGCGTAGTATACTTGTTTGTCAACTTAGTTGTATAAAAACAGTAACTCGACGCATTAGGTTTTGCAATTTAAACCATCCATTCATTGACTAATCCGCACAGGGGCAGAGTGGTCGACTAAGGCTCGAGTCTACCCTAAGTTAGGGAACTTAGGGTAGAATCGAGCCCCTCGGTGGGGAAGTACCTATATGAGCTGTGATGATGATAATTCCTTGACCAATTTAGAACACATCCGTTTTAACTATTCCAACCGTCAATAAAACACTGATCATTTTCTTTAATCGCAGGCAATAATTGTATTGTAAGATTTCATAAATTTATCTGATTCAGTAGCCATTAGTACTGTATCGAAGCTGTCAACGGCAGCAATGAAAGGTGACGACACCAAATCACCGACAATGGGCTCCATCCATCATTTAGCGCGTGGCAGCTCGCGCTGTCGCCAACTACATCCTGATTTATGATCGGTCTAGGTGGTTCCACTGTGACACAGCGATCTGGCAAACCTTCTCATAGTCGGTCTGCATATTATGCTTTAAGTACAGTCGGAAACACATCAAGGTTTCATTTGCAATACAAAAGCCGTCATTATTGCGAGCGACAAGTCAACGGGTCTCAAGCTCTCAAGGTCAACATGGTATAGTTTAGCGTGTTGCGGGGTGTACATGACCAGAAATATCATCTTTTACTTTCGTTTTTCAAGATGGACACAAAACGTTTATGCATATAAGCATAGGTACATAAACGATTTCAGCAAGTCTTTAAAAATAGCGAAGACAAACAGAATCACAACATTCGTCAAATTGAGTTTTTTAATGAAACGTTCAAAGTTCATTTTCAACCTTAATAAGAGAGGTTGAAGATAGTGTTTACGGTTTTGTGTGGTGGAGCTGGCACAGTGAGGTCTTTATGTTCAACTACAGGTGGGCCGTGAGCTACTTGTACGAGTATAGAAGGCGTTGGGATTTAATATGCCTTTTAAAACCAAATCGACTTTCAAAGGTTCTGATTAATTGATTTTTTGCTCACTTTTTTCTACTCGTAAATTAAAGAGCTGACAAGGATCTTCTGGAGAATTGAGCATGGAAACCCTGAACTCTGCATAAATAAGTTTAAACTACAGCTCACCTGATCCTATGCCATGATCCTTTTTGCTTGTATCTAAAGTTAATAGGCTAGATTAATGAAAAAAAATATTGCTTTAGTAGAAGCTCATTCATATAATAAACAGAAAGAAAAAAAGGTTTTCGAATAACTATAAAAACAACTAAGATACAGGTTATTAAAGATTATTCTCTATCTCTTTCTAGCAAAACGGCAATTTACATGAAGTTTATATGGCCGTACTCAACTGTGACGTCACGGTTGATATCGGATCTCTCTGTCTAATCGCTTCCAAATTAACAGCTTAAAATGCTTGTATCTGATGTATTTCTAAGCCGACTTTAATTCTAATTTCACATGATTGCATCCTTTTCTACGGTATGTTAATATTATATGACGAGACGTGAAAATAAGAATTCAGTCATCATCTCAATTGTGCGTTGCCATTCCAAACTCTGCATTACCAACATGAGTTTTCATATAGATTTAACGCATTACGACATTTTTTTTAAACGCAACCGAAACCGGCAATGACAAGCAAACAGTGAACAACACCCATCACACTTAAACAGACAGCCCTAAGCGAAAACAATTTAATAAAATTACAGTTGGAATTGTCTCAATGGATGATCAGTCAAAGTCCTAAAGCAAGGTCTTCTTCGGTAGGAAGTGATCCATCACGCGACGGCCATCGGTCTCCGCTAACGAGGCGGCAGCGAGATGACGCAGGGCAAATGTTGAGCGCTGGTTGTGATCACTCATGAAATGTATGACTTGATTGCTTCAATAACTGCTTCCTTCCTCGCCTACCCAGTCCTAAATCTAGTCACTGCAGGTGAGAGGAATTTGAAATTTAACGGAAACGTGACTTTGCTACGCAGTCACTGCACCATACTATCCATATGGATTGGCTGACAAAATTGCTGTAAAAGTTTATTACAATTTTATATTTATACTTTACTAGCTGTGTCCGCGAACTACGTTTCGCCTTAATTTATTTTTTCCCGACATCTTCAACAAATATCGTTAATGTACACAGAATATAAATACAAAAACTTAACAAATTATATTATTATACTAAAACCTTCCTCGAGAAACACGCAATCGAGTGGTGAAAACCACTTGAAAATCGGTGCAGTAGTTTTTGAGTTTATCGCAAACAGACAGATAGACAGACGCGGAGGGGGACTTTGTTTTATAATATGTAAGGATTTAGAGTAAGGTGTATATTATCTACTACGCAGTTTGACTGCAGAAGCATTCCTCTAGCTCATAGATGACCGCATACTTGAACTTAAAATAATTATCAACAGCCATTACATTGATGATGATGCTCCCGACCGATTTCGGTCACGGCGACTGCATTCATCTCCTACGACTGACGATTGTGTGCTCTCATATGGCTTACGTAGCCAATCTTATTAGCAAAAACCCGTGAGCACAACGGACATGTCAACACACTATTGAACCTCATAGATTCGGCCGAAACGTAGAGTGTATATCGCCGTCACATCCACATGCTGGACCAATTCCATCACAGATGCTTGAAAAAGGATCACATTAATCAAGAGTCCATAATATGTAACAATCAATTAATTAAAGTCTCTGACGCACTGAATGTTATCTAGCATTATTTAAGTTATAAATATTAGGATCAGTCATAAATCAGACTTCAAGCAGTAAGATTTATGCAAATAGAGGTAAAAGAGAATAAGCTCACCGGAGGGAGACTCTGTACCAGGGTCGTCTGCATGGGTACCTCCGTCTTACCTATTTCTGCCGCAAAGCAGCAGTGCTTTGCGGCATTGCTGTGTTCCAGTTTGAAAAGTAAGATATGGCAGTGAAATTACTGGGTACCGTGTCTTTACATCTGATGTCACATGTTGGCAACATACTCGTACACTGTGGTTCTTGTGAGAGTTGCAGTTTTCCTGCGAATCTCACAGGAGCCACATGTATTATAAGTGACTGTTACCACTTACCATCAAGTGGGCAGTTTGCTTGTTTGCCAACTTATTTGCAATTAAAAAAAAGTTATCGACTCCACACCTGCTCGGAAATTGGAAGAGCCTTCACGAAAAGAACAAGCCAGAAACTCTGTCCACTTTTTCTTCTTAGATAACTTCATGTTTCGTGAGAGTTAAATTGATAAGGACGTGTTCTAAAATTTCAATAAGAAGCTGAAACCACAGCTGAAACAAAACAGAAAGACTGGAACGATGATAACAAATCTGTCCCAGACTTGTAATGGCAGCCAATGTTTCCGATGCAGTGGTTCTACTCTCTACGGCCTTGATCAAAACTTTACATTTGTTGTTCCGCGTACATTGCCGCTGTCCGGGCGGCGATAAGCTTAGAATTACACGTTGCTCCGTTTCTTCCAATGGATGTCGTAAGAGCTAACTAAAAGAGTTTATCGCAATTATACAACCTTTTTGTAAAGCAGACGGCTGGCTTCTTCTTCATACCTGGATATACCTCCCTCTGGAACCTCTTCGCTTTCTATGGGAGCACAACTTCAGCGATCGCGTAACAATACCCTGCATCAACCTGTCTGTGCAGGGTGATGTAGTCTAGGCCAATTCCTCTTCGTGTAAGGAAAACCTCTTGCTCACAGCGGAACGTATATGGGTCGAACTCGAAAGAGTTTATGTTGTACCTTTATAAACAAAATTGTATTGTACTTTAGTAAAGGATCATAAAAAAAAAGTGACGTACTTCATTCGCTATCACCGCATCCCTAAATAAATTTCTTTTTAAGTACAGGCTGTGTGCAAAAATTAGATAAGAAAAAGCAGGAACAAAAGGGGAAGAACATTTAACACACAGATATAACGACACGACATAACACAGATTATGTGTATTATCAAATATTTATATTGTTATTTTTTAACCGACTTCAAAAAAGGAGGAGGTTATCAATTCGGTTGTATTTTTTTTTATGTTTGTTACCTCATAACTCTGTCATTTTTAAACCGATTTCCAAAATTCTTTTTATATTTGATAGAGTATACTGCAAGGGTGGTCCCATGGTTACCAAAGTCAGGATCTGATGATGGGATCCCATAGAAAATCGAGGAAAACACTAATTTAATACATCACCGAAGGTGAGCTGGTATTAAATTAGGGTTTCTTTCACCAAAAAAGATTTCATTCACTAAAAAGTTAAAATATTTTTTTTTACAAAAAATAGAACCGACTTCAAAAACACTGAAAACTTAAAAATAATATAAGAATAGGTACAGACAACATCACACTTCTATATTGAAGTCGGTGACAAATTTTAACACTTTCTAGGAGAGCATCGTTTGGCGCCGACTTCAATATAGAAGTGTGATGTTGTCTGTACCTATTCTTATATTATTTTTAAGTTTTCAGTATTTTTGAAGTCGGTTCTATTTTTCGGGTTATACTAGTCGCCGTTAAACTGTCATTCTTTATATCAGCTAGGGTTGGCTAGAAGAAATCTCTTCCAGAGATATTACTGCCTTTGAACATTAAAATATTTGTATTTCTTTATATGCAATAAAGATTTTAAATACATTATGTAGCAAGCCCAGTTTAGATGTAAAATGTATCCTTCATGATTGGACTTGAAAATATTTGAATAAGATAATAATAAAGCATCGTAAGCTAACAATGAATGTTAAACTTTGAAAGAAATTTTAAGAGACTTCAGAGAGTATCCCGGCTCAACGCACAGGAGTCGATAAACCTGTCAAACAACTGGCCAGTTGGTTGATTAAACAATGCCTGAGACAGTGGCAGATGGACTTTATCGTGACGTTGCATGGTGCAGGTTCCAATAGCGCAGCGTGACGCTTCAGGTGTGCGAGGGAGGTGTGGAAATAACACGAGCTGTGTTGAATGTAAACTGTGGACTCAATCAGAACGGACGCTTTTGATAGAACATCAGCTTCGCAGACTTCAGCGTCTACTAGAGTAGTCCGAAACGATTAATCTTTTATTGTTATGACAGCTTTTTGCTCAGAGTATTTTCGACAACGCATCGTCTTTATGTTCAGCTTCATACTTTCTCTACGAAAACTGTCCTATTCAAGAGATTCAAGAGCGGCCTAAAGAATAGAGTATCTAGCGGTTTAAAGTTCAGTCTGTATGTGTACAGTCGGCTTCAAAAGTAGATAACATTTTAGTACCATGTCACACGAACTATTAATGAAGCAATATAAGTGTAACTACTCGTATATACTAAATAAAAGGAATAGTTGGTGTGACATGGTACTAAATCTGCTAAAATGCTTATCTACTTTTGATGCCGGCTGTACAAACACCACTGAAGGGACCATTAAGATACTTTACATAATTATAATATCTACCACGAACAGGACAGGGTCGGGACTACCAGGTGTCGTCAGTACAAACACATAGAAGATTGAACTAAACATTTGTAAATTTCACACTCACACCCGCAAAAAGAAACCCTTATACACATGCATGTGGCCTTATTCATGCTCGTGGTGGGTATGTTATGAGGAGGAAAGGATATTATATGACAAGAAGACTTATGGACATGAATGTGTGTGATAAGAGTAGAGGAAGACCCAAGAAAGTATGGATGTATGCATGGAAAGAATCAGTGCTAAGGAGAACGTATTGTGGTGACGAAACATTTTCACAAAGAAACACTTTCGCAGACTTCATGTTGTTAACATTCAACATGCATAAGATGAAATCATATGTCTCGATAAAAGGGAAGACAAGACAGCTCCAGTAACGTATTCCAAGCATTAATGTAAGAAATCATTAATTAGTTTCCGATACGACTATCCTCATACGCTAAATCAAGGTACTTGCTGAGCTTGTCCTTAGACAGATTTCACGAGGGATGGTGATGTCGACAACCATTGACCGGCGTTAGTCCAAGGCCCAGCACACACCGCTGGAAACGCGGCGAAGCGCATTTCATGACAATTTCATATAAGCCGTAATGTCTTGGACAAACGGTCAATATTTGCATTACACGAATATGCGCGCGGGTATCGGAGCGCCCATAAGAGCATGCGTGCGAGTAATGCAACTATTGATTGTTTGTCCAAGACGCTCCGGTTTATATTAAATTGTTGTTTTGAAATGCGCTTCGTCGCGTTTCCAGCGGTGTGCGCTGGGCCTTACAGCACGATATCAGACTTATTGGCTGCAATAGATTTATCCGTGATAATAGAGCTGCCCCAGAAGAGAACTGGTGTGCACCTATAGAGCAATGTGCTGGACAATGAACCTAGCTACTAGTATTCCCTGTGCTAATATTCGCTGTTAACAAGATGATGACAACCAGAAACTACGTGACGGAGGGATTAATATTATTATTATAAATAAATTATTGGTTTGCCGTATCTAATCAGTGGAAGGGCTATGGCCAATAGGGAACAGTCGTCGAATAGTGGAGCAATCTATATCCGTCGAGGGAATGCGCGGCGCGCATTGCACCGCATTCAGCGGGACCGTTTCCATTGCGTCTGCGCACTGGCTTTTGGGAGCTCGTTTGGCTTTAGACTGTAGGCTTAAGGCAGATCCAATACACCATCATCACGGCTCATATACGTCCCCACTGAGGAGCTCGAGCCTACTCTAAGTTAGTGTATTTAGGCCTCAATCAACTACGTTGGCCCAGTGCGGATTGGTTGACTTCACATACACCTTTGAATTTCGTCGCTGATGTATGCAGGCTACTTCATGATGTTTTCCTTCACCGTAGGAGCTTCAGACGTATTAGGTACATATGAAATTCGAAAGAAGAAATGAAAAACAGTGGTACATGGCAGCATCGAACCCCGGACCCGGACCTCGCGATTAGACAGTCAGTACCAAGTTCAAAACGCTAGCGCCAGCGCCAGCAAATAATAAGTTTAGCGATTCAGCGATGAAACGCTGCCAGGACCTTAATTCAGTTTATTATTTCTAATTCAGTTTATTTTAGTTTATTATAGTGCGGAATACCTATTTTTATTATTTCAAATACATTTAGTTTCACATTGTTATAAAATACTTCGCCTTAATAATTGTCAAAAAAAATCTGGACAAGACCACCCATATAACCTAGCGGCCTTATTAATAAAAATTTTACTTCTTGGATCACCTCGGATTAGTTATTCCGTGTTTTGTCTTATTTTGACATATGACAGCCGACATGTGCGGAAACAAAACAAAACACGGAGTAACTAATCCGAGGATGATCCAAGGAGTAAAAATTGTATTAATAAGGCCGTAGGAGTATAAAAAATAGTCTACGACCTATTCTCAGACCTACCAAATATTCCATAAATGTCGGTCAAGCCGTTTCGGTGGAGTTCGATAACATACACTATGATATGACAAGAAATTTTTATGTATTAGATAAAAGAAGACATAAAGAGGTTTCTGTGTTCGTGATAGAAGATGTATCGTTTTGCATAAACAACATAATTGCTGAAACTTCGCCTTCGACACGTTCAAGACAATTTTTCTTGTATAATTTGTTTGAAGTATTTTTAGCGTTCTTAAACAAAATGCAAAGCCAACAAAATATAAAACCTGTACATAATGTTTCCGACATTCGACCTATTTGAAATGGGAAACGTTAAAATCTATGTAAAAACTAGCTGTGTCGGCGAACTACGTTTCGCCATTATATGTAATTAGCTTTCCGCTCGCGGCTTCGCCCGCGTTATTATTGTTTTGCCATGGGAATTTTATATTTTCCCGTAGGAAATGTACTGTTATTTATGTATAAGAGCTCGGGTAATAAATTTTAATAGAAATTGGAGCAGATTTTAAATATTTTCCATAGAAACTTTCAACCCCTAATTTGCACCCTAAGGGGATAAATTCCAATAAACCATGAAACATATATGTAATGAAATGTTTTTAAGCTCATGAATCTCAAGTTTTATCAAAATCGTTGCTAATTTAAAGATTTTTCCATACAAACTTGCAACCCTTATTTCATCCCTTTATAGTTAATTTTTTTTAAAACCCCTTCTTAGTTTGCGTCCGCATTTTGAATTAAAACAACTGTCTAAATTTTACGTTTCTACCATTAGCGGTTACGGCTGTGCGTGCGTCTATAGATGGGAACATCTCCTTTTATATTATAGATTGTCAAAAGAACAAGGGTTCTCTCTCAATCAAGGGATCACCTAGGGGTATAAAAAAATAGTTTCTATTGTCAAACGTACTGAATATACACAAAAAATCATAAAATCAGTCAAGCTGTTTCGGAGGAGTTTTATATATACACGACAATTTTATATATTAGAGAAGATTACATATGACGCACAATTTCTTGACGTTTTCAAATTATATTCCCTCACCACGGAGTCACGGACATCATCACGCCGAATGGAAACGATGCTGTGTCGTCATTAGCCCGCCTCATCCATCACAGCGGACGTGTGCGACAAAGTCAAGTGGAGCCCAGATCCTACGCAATCAATATCATTACGATTTACCAGAGGGTACTCGGTACCAGGCCCCTTAGATAAAAACCACACGCAAATACTTATCACTCAAACGTAAGATCCTGGCATTTTCTACCAGGATGCATTAACCAGCGTGGTAGATGGCCTTAATCCCCCTTCTAGAGCCTTCACCATGATCGCTCAATGCAAGGTTAAAACAATATTAAAACAGAGATACCGCTATTACTCTGTATAGAGCCATCTCGCTCTAACATTGGCTTTAACACAATCGTAAGCGGTCATGGTTAGAGGTCCGTTGTAGTATTTACAAAGGAAACACAATATTTCTTATCAGTGACTCATAGTTGGCACTCGCTTATTGTACGTAGGTACTATATTAGCGTGCGTGCAAATATCGTCGTTGTAGTGTGAAAATTCACTAACTACAAAAAGATAATGTTGAGATAATCGCGTTTAAACATTTTTTTACCATTTGTACTTAAATATCTTAATAACCGTCAGCGCAACAAAAATATGTTCTATGAACAAATTCTTAATAATTTTGGTAATTTATGTTTTAAATTCGGATATACATAAGAAAAAGCAAGTTAGTGCATTTTCGCGTACCGGATAAATTGCAAGATTATGCACTTAGTGACATTTTTGTAGTAGTTGAGTAATTCTCAGCTTAAATTTTAATTGGGTGCAGAAGTTAGTGAATTTTGACATTAACTTGAAAAATAAAACAACATTTTTGTAATATGATAAATAATATTGTTCTATCAAATTTTAATTTATAACCAAACTCACATGTCGATTAGCCTTATCAACATCTGACTGTTCCAAAATGTCCGACTCTAGAAACCTTTCTACAAACTATTCACTTCACTGGTAGTGGCACAATCCATGCGTGATATTCTTCAGGAAAAATCTCGCAAAGCTCCATCACTTCATTTTTTCGCATTAGTTATTGGTAAGGAGAGGACTCGGCATCAACATAAACGGCGAGTTCATGACTCACCTTCGCTGATAATATCGTAGTGATGGCTGAGAGCGTGTAAGATCTAGGCACAATGCTCGAAGACCTCTGTAGAGTTTTCCAACAAGTGGGTCTTAAAATGAACATGGACAGCACCAAAATCACGGTGAATTCCCATATAGTACCCACTTCTATGAACGTTGGAGGCTCTACACTGGAAGTTGTTGACGAATATGTTTACCTAGGGTAGTCCAGCCCGATAGGTCCAATTTCCAGAAAGAGGTAAATCGACGAATCCAACTCGACTGAACAGCGTTCGGGAAGCTACGCAGCATATTCTCGGCCAATCTACCGCAGTGTCTTAAGACGAAAGTTTTCAATTCGTGCGTGTTGCCAGTGATGACGTACGGAACTGAGACGTGGCCGTTTACAATGGGTCTCATCAGAAGGCACGCAAAGGGCAATGGAGAGAGCTATGCTCAAGGTTTCTCTACGCGATCGCACCAGAAATGAAGTGATCCGTAGAAGAACTAGAGTCACCGACATAGCTCAAAGAATTGCAAACCTTAAGTGGCAGTGGGCAGGACACATAGCTCGCAGGACTGACGGCCGTTGGGGCGGAATGTCCTCGAGTGCCGGCCGCGTACCGGGTGACGCAGCCTTGGTAGGCTCCCCACAAGGTGGACCGACGATCTGGTGGAGGTCGCGGGACGCCGCTGGATGCGGGAGGGGGAGGACCGATCAGTTTGGAAATCCCTGGGGGAGGCCTATATCCAACAGTGGGCGTTTCTTGGCTGAAATGATGAAGAGAGATGTGTACGCTTTTGGAATATCTTCAGGTATTACAATCCTTGCAACTCCTCTTTTCTTATTTCTTAAGTGCGAATTCTGAATGTAGTGCAGAAAGCTTTTTGTATCTTCAGGGTTTTCCCTTTCTTCGTCTGTTGTATTAGTTTGTAATACTGAGCTAGATACAATGAGGATGAAGACAGAGTTTGTTTAAGTCATTTGAATTCACAGAAGGTATAGATAGATCTAATACAAGTGATTATCACATCGGTAGACCGGCCGATTTTGGTCCATCCAAAATTAAACACTTCTGTTTGTATTACTGAAGAAGGTACTAAATAATTTTTCATCTAAATTGGTTGTAAATTTAGAGAAGTCCGTTAGCGGAATTGGTTCTAAGTCTACGTAATGTTTTGAAATTGAGCTTTCCAAAAGTGCTTCTGTAGGGATTTGTGGTGTTTGAACGTGTGGCGGATATTAGACTTTCAAACTTTGTGTAAGAATTGCGTCTTGATAGTGTGATAGTGACTTTTCTGACAGTTAAGCGCCCAATGATGAGCCACTATCACAATTTTCGAAGCAAAGGTCTTTGTAGGCATGGTGATCTTTCTGAAATTAAAAAGTATATTATACTTTTTAATTTCATAAAGATCATCATACCCACATGTTGTCAATTGTTGTTTACGGTGTCTTATCATGCAAAGAACATGTTGTAAAGTCCTGTCTCACCACAGCGTCAAAATTCTAGGTTGAAATCTAAAAATCATGCATAGTATCAACCAACATCCTAAAGAAAACCAAATGGTAAAAGAAGCGATTAAAACTTCTCTTACCATTTATTTTTCAGTGCTTTCCTAAACGCTCATAAAACGAAACACACCGATAAATGCTTGGCAATAGTGTGCAAGTTGGGTACCTGATTTAGAATAAATAATTCTTATGTGCAGTTAGTAAGCAAAAAATAGGAAACATAATTCGTTCAAAATAGGTACTTGAGGAGCATCGGTGTCGCTGTGGACTCGGCACTGGCCTAACGGGAGGTCCGTGGTTTGATCCCGCTATGTTCCAGTATGTTTTTCGTTTTAGAATTTCATATAAACATTTGCGAACGCTCCTACTGTGAAGGAAAACATTGTGAAGCAACCTGGATACGTCTGCGAAGAAATTCAAAGGTGTAACGAATGTCGACCAATCTGCACTGGGCCAGCGTGGCTAGTTAAGGCCTAATCACCCTAACATAGGGTAGGCTTGAGCGAGGCTATTTGAACTGTGATGATGAGGTACCTAATTAAAGAGATAAAAGGTAGTCGGTACGCTTTTGTTCATCATTTCTCTCACTTGCGCGACCTAATAACACGACAATCCAACTTGCAGTACCGACGAGTGCCGAACAAAAGGCGGCAAAAACGCATCGAGTGACTAGCCAATACAATAATATCCTCACTGAGTGATCACTTTCTTTACTTAAAGTTCTTTAATGAATTGTCCCATAATCAAATTATTGAAAACGGTATTGGTTTTTATTGTAATACTTTTCAAAATACATTAATGACTTTTTCATATTTATATTTATTAGGATAGTTACAACTAGATTCTGTGCTAGAATTACTTAAAAGCCGTAAAGTAGAGATGTTGCCGCGCACATGGTGAACGAAAATTAACTAAGTGCCCTTAGTGATTTTATTATTCTAAAAAGAATCAAATGCGTTGCGAGTTTTGTCAGTGAAAGTTACTTAAGTGACCTTAGTGATTTCATTCGGCTGTTCAAAGAAAAGAATTGCTGCTCATGAATGAAATAAGAACTAACTAAGGGACATAGTTAATTTTCGTACTTGGCTTGGTGATAAAATGTGAACTTAGTCATTTATTCACAAACTAATATTTAAAAAAATAATATAGAAACACTTCTATATCTTCGATAGTAAGGTAGATAATACCTTAAAAGATACTTTAGCAACCTTAACTCAATTTGACCAAAAATGTCACTTAGTGAATTTTCGCACTATAACGACGATATGCACTCCTGCGCATACAAGTTTACATTTGAGAATAATTCAAAGTTGTATGGGTAACCTATTCATTTGCAACTTCCACAATTTAGCACAGGTTGTGATCTTTAATTGGGAATGTTAAATTTTAAGTTACCAGGTTTTATATAGTGGGTAGTGTGTACACGGTGTTACTTAGTTGTAGGTGTATTATACCTGCCTAATGATGACTTCTATTTAATACTATTAGATAGATTTAAGACTTAAGACAGATTTAAGACTTTTCATTTTACGAGTAGTTACCTAAAATTAAACACTTGTTTTTAAAATCATTTATCTAATTGTCATAAAAATTATAACTGAATTTTAGCGCAGATTACTGTAAATAACGAAGACATATTGTATACAGCAAACCAAGACGACGGATTTCTAAAACTTATTTATATTTAACTACATTAATAAGTAGGTAGGTAGTATGTAAATATTGTCCACTGTATCTAATCTCTACGAAGAGAAAAATCGAAGTCGGCTGTTTTAAATTTTCTTTATCCTCTTTGGGTTGTTGCATTGCACGATTGCATGCGTCGTAGTTTTTTTTTTACATTTTTTAATTTTTCGTCCTGTTCAGTATTTTTCTCCGCTCTCGATCGGTTCGTCAAAACATCAATTTGTTTGACGCTAGTGACGAGTAATTTGTAGGAGCCACCTACAATCTGACTTAAACTTCGATAGCTTTGGTCACATCACATCCAAAACATTTGTGTCATCTTTGTTATTGTTGTTTTAGCTGACGATGAGTTGCGCCCGAGCAGGCGCGGGGGCGGGGGCGGGGGCGGGGGCGGGGGCTGGTCAAACAACGCATTGCGACCCACCCACGTTCACGGTGATTTGAGGTTTTGTTGTCACAGCTTCGTATTGTACGGCTCGCTGCGTTATCGAGGCAAAGGTTAAAGAATATTTTAATATCTGTGGTAGGTATATGAGATAGTTATATGAGTATATGAGTTATATGAGTATGGTATATGAGATTTAAATTATCTAAAAAGAGAGTTTTAAAATTGTTTACATTATGAATCGGTTAGCATTAGAACAATACTAAGTTTCAAGTAGTTGAATCATAATAAGGTGTACCTTATTTAATTACTATATAGGTGGTAGATTGGTATTGGCTTTTTGTTATAATATATTAGCTGTGCCTGCAAACTACGTTTCGCCTTAAAAGACTTCAACGCTTTCTTAGTTATATCCATACTAAAACAAACTTCTAATCCCCGTTTTATCCCCTTAGGGGTGGAGTTTCGTAAAATCCGTTCTTAGCGGATGTCTACACCCTATAAGGAACCTACCAGTCAAATTTCAAGTTTGTAGGTGTTATGGTTCCTGAGATTAGCGCGTTCAACCAAACAAACAATCAAAAAAACTCTTCAGCTTGTAATATTTGCAAAAACGGAAATAAAATATGGCGAAACGTAGTTCAATCTATACTTATACTATCTGTGCCCTAATATAAGTATAGACTGGGAAGTAGGTAAGTCGAATTTAATTTTGGAAAAATTAAATAAAAGTCCGTCGAAATGAAAAGGTACTAAAATTAAATATGTGGTTACACTGTTTTATAACAATAATCTAAGTCATGACAAATGTTATCGTAGTCCACTCGTCATGTTACCAACGAAGATCGGTGACTTGCATATATTGAAGAATTCCGTTACACACGATATTTAAACTGTCTCAAGTGTTTTCAAGCACCACTCTTTCAACGTCGGGAAAAGTATGCGTGTAAGCACGTTCCACCAACACTGTCGTTTTAACTTTTTTGTCAAGTTCCTCAGTTGTCGAGGAGTCCAGGTGAAGCTCGCTTCCAACTTCGGCCTAATCGTCACTTACCATCAGGTGAGATGAAGGCCAAGTGCTTCCCTGGCGTATGTCAAAATAAATGTCATCCTTACCGGTATTCGATCACGGCGGTCAAACTTAACAGAGACTAGCCATCTGCGCGAGAGATATTATAGTGCACAAGTGACCGCGCACGAAAGTTCACTCTCTGTTCCTTCACCACGACTCACTGTTCAACGTGCCTTCCGAAACAAGGAGGAGCTCGAGATGTTTCGTATTTTGGTCACCCATCACAAGACTGACCATAGCCAACGTTACTTAACCTTAGCAATCGTTCGCTGAGCGTACGCGTTAATGCGCCACCAAGCTCCTCAAACTATATGTTATCTTAATATCGTCATTTAAATATGGTATGTTAAAAGCTTACCTGGAGGAAATCATTTTAAGCGTAATCATCAATGTTGAAAGCCAATAACTTTTAATGTCGTATGTAAAAAAAATCCAATATGGTCATCGCTGTGCCATGCCGTGACGTGAACACGTGCAGCAAAACCTTTGAGTTCAGCCTCTAGACTAGAGTCACAACAATGAAGATGACATCAGCTTTCTTTCGATACAAAAATAGAACCTGCATGACCTGGGCAAGCCCAAATTACCATGCCGACGCCAGTACGAAATGTCCTTAATCCAATAGCACTAAAAAGCTATTAATTGCATAAGGACTGTTCGAATGCAAGCTGGATGGTAAACGTGGAACAAGTGGGTCATTACCGCGCCCTGAGGCAGACTGCGCAGCCGATGCTAACGAGCTTTGCTAATTGCTGATTGAACGCCTCTCTGTCTGCATCTATCCAAGGCTTGCACTGCGCCATCAAAGGCTATGTGCTTGCGATCGTAAAATTGAATTCGCCACTTAACCAACATTTTTGTTGATGTCGGAATTTCTTGATTTTGGGGACGGGACATGAGCAGTGGCGAGTAATATCCGTTTCAACCAACAGAGCCGATCAAAATCGATCAGTTACCGATTGATACTCTAGTAACTGACAAAAGGCTACGTGGATGGTTCTGATTCACCAGCCATTTAACAACAAGGCAGTAAGGGTATGTTTTTGATTTAAGACATAATAAAATTATTGTGGAATTAGATCACCCAGGAGATTTAAGAAAACAAAATAAGTAAATTAAAATCATGTGGAATTTGATCACCCAGGTGATTTGGCGCCGGGTGATTTTAGTGCACAAAAATGTGGAATTTGATCACCCAGGAGCTCAAAGTTGAATAATCCGAAATGATTTAGATTAACGCTTTCTCGAAACACACATTCAGATTCAGTCGAAAAGCACACACTTAAATTCATCATTTGTTCAGATTTTCTGATTTTTCCTCACGTCATGTACTATACCGGGTGTAACTGAACACCCCAATAACATTTAAGGGGCATATAAGTTAGATACTAAATGGACCTTCGGTGCTTGTCTGAGACCTGGAACCCCAATACTTTTAAAGTTATTTGATTTTAAACTGAAAGCAAAAACTTTCAAGTGACAACCATAATCAGCTCTTAACACAAAAGAAATTGAAACACAAAATGACACGTGACAGACGACGTGAGCGTAGTATTCCTCCTACGCTTACTTAGGGTTGTCGGTACTTAATACCAAAAAATAATTTATTTAGTTTGTATGGGAAAAAAAGTAGGTTTGTGAGCCCTAAATATTTTTCCTATAGAATCTTTACTTCTGATGGATACATACACTTAAATGTTGGGGTGTTCAGTTACACCTGTATAAGACCTTGCTTCTTGGCGTAATTCAGAGAATCAAAACCTATAGGTAACTTCCTATAGGTCTTGATCCCTTGTGAAATTTGCAAAAATATGGACATAGACGGTCTCGTTAAGATATAAGTTTGATTTTTCAGATAAAAGAGAACGTAGACCCGAGTATCGATAGTATATAAAGCTATTTCAGTTTGGTATCCCTACGCTCTCCTGAAAAAAAGGATCTGACAGACAAACGGACAATAAAGTGATCCTATAAGGGTCCCGTTTGTTTTTTGAGGAACGGACCCCAAAAATTTATGACAACCGGCTGCCCGGACAGACTACGTTCTGTCAAAAGTTATTTACTCTGTGGTTTGTGTGGGAAAAGAAAAGTGTTGTTTTTTATAATTTTCTACGCAATCTCCTGTTTTTTCTCTCCTTATGAACCTTTCTTGTGCTTTAAGGAAAATATAAAAAAATAGCCGAATCGGTCTGCCCGTTCTCGAGATTGCGCTTAGCAACACATTTTGTTTTCCATTTTTATTTATATAGATTTACTAGCTTTCCGCTCGCGGCTTCGCCCGCGTTATTATTGTGTTCCCGTGGGCATTGAATATTTTCCCATAGGAAAAATAATTTTGTACCCTATTATATAGAAGACTGTTGTTTATATTTAGGAGCTCGGATAATAAATGTCGTAGAAATTGGAGCAGATTTTAAATATTTTTCATAGAAACTTTCAACCCCTATTTTGTACCTTAAGGGGGTGAATTCCAATAAACCATGAAACACGTATTCAATGAAATGTTTTTAAGAGCATGAATCTCAAGTTTTATCAAAATCGTTGCTAATTTATAAAAAAATATCCATACAAACTTGCAACCCCTATTTTATCCCTTTAGGGTTAAAATTTTTTAAAATCCCTTCTTAGTATGCGTCCGCATTTTGGATTAAAACAACTGTCCAAATTTCACGTTTCTACCATTAGCGGTTACGGCTGTGCGTGCGTCTATATGTCAATCGAGCTTTATATATTATAGATATATATTATTCTCCAAAATCCGTACTCCATCTTAAAACCCGAATGTGGAACACTAGCAAAAAGTTAATATCCGGATCACGTACTATCCTCATTGCATTCCACATTTGCAGTCGGTCCGCTGGCTGCAAACCCATGGCAGCGTTACATCAGATTGAATGGCAGTCTGTCTAATTACCGCGGTGCGGTGCAGCGCTGATCGAGCTAACAGTCTGATTGCGATGCCGGCCGCTGTATGTGCATACCACGTGACTCGCTGCCAACTGCTGGTTAGGTGGCGCCAATCACGCTGATTCAAGAGTGCTGGCGTTTGATCAGCAAACCGAGTTATCCAAACACTTACAATTTTGAGTCCAGCGCGCTAGATATAAAGCTCAATTCTGATCGTGGAAATGAAGCTTCTCGTTTTGGACAGCCACTTATTGTGCTCGACTGTACTGTTTGCGAAAATAATTAGGAGCGTGCATCAATCATGTAATTATTTTTGCAAATGGTGTTTAAGTGTTTCATATGAGTAGAGCAAACATGAGTAATTTCCGGATTTTAAGACCAGCAGGCCTATTGTGGATCATTCATCGTATGACATGGTATAAATTTTGAGATAATGAAGTCAAGAAATGCTTCATTTCGTATTACCGATCTCCAATGATATCATAACTGTGGCATAATTTTAATGATGACATCATGATATAGTGAAGGAATGATCAAAAATCTGATCGAAAATCTTATTTTTTGTTTTGCATTTCATCATTTGAAAACCATTAGATCGGTAATAGGCGTGCAGGTCTATCTTTTAATGGCGGATCAAGAACTTTTGCTGACCAGTCCCCTAACCATGATCGCCCAAAACGCTGATGGCGGGATGGCGCTATACGCAGCAAGAGCGGTGTCTCTGTTTCAATATTGTTTTAACCTTGCTATAAGCGATCATGGTAGCCCTGTTCTGATTCAGTTAGACCAAAGAAAGTTATGATATCTCATAAACAAATTCATTTTTTTAAAAAAAACGTCGCCCTACACTAGGATTTTCTCCTGTGTCGTGGGTGCAGTTACAAACAAAAAATATCACATGCACATACGCCCAGACCGGAACAAATTTCTGTAGGTTATACAAAACATTTGTCCCGTACGGGAATCGAACCCGCGACCCGTTGCGCAGTAGGTGATCACTCGACCTCTGCGCTAAACGTGTCGTTACGTTGAATATTCTAAACGTTCATTCAATCTATATTGAAGGTGACAAACCAAAAATAGAAAGCGAATTACCACGTGTAGGTACTCGTCATAACAGAAAGTCATCTAAAACTACTCAGAACACATCTTTCTCCGAAACCTTATCACACATGCGACCGCACCCTGATTGGCAAATCACCCGGGAAAATATAGTGAAATATCCTTTTCCACGTGTCGACAACTGTGTAAGTCGTCAGCCCTCGAAAGAAACACGCAGTCCGGTAGACACGAAATTTGCCGAATAAATTGGTGTGACGGCAGCGCCGCCTGTCGGTAATACATCCGGACGTTTGGCAGGATTCAATTTGCCGACGCGACATGACGGGCGACGCGGGTGAGGCGGTGACGACGACGGCGCCTGCCTCAAGGATTGATTCCCCGAATTTCTGAATTCAAACACTGTTATTAGTTGAAATGACGCGCCGCACTAAGTACTTAATTAGATGTATATAGATATCTGTGCGAGAGCGTTGACTATTCCGTGGGCTATGGATCTGTATGGTCGATTGAACGCGAGATAAATTTGAGAACGCTCTCTGTATTCAGCAGCGCCGGTGCATTGTCACAGAATAGATAATAGAATTACATTTTCTTCTTTGTCTCTAAACCTATAATTAGAATGTGTGTGTCTTTTGTGCCGTGAATAAATGTATTCTTTCTTTCTTTCTTTCTTATACGTACAGAAGTTGTACTTCTTTGATCTTGAAAAAGCCGACATTTTAAATAACTAAACTCTTAGTTTTCAAACTGAAATACACCTAAACGCCACCCGTCAGCGTATGTTATTAGTAATTCTGAAGCCTCATGTCGCTACGAGCTCGAGCGATAGGGTTATTGCTGATGGTAAATAATCAAGCGCGCGGAAAATGCGCGCGAAACGTCACTACGTACTGTGAGTATGCATTGAATTCAAGAGCGCGGCAGCCCTGCTGCTTTTGCACTCTCAGTGTGCTCGGAACGGTAGGTCTTATCTTGTACTTAAACGCGTAATGACGGAGACCCGGCATTGTATGAAACCTGGCGTCCGCTCTGTCGCGCTAGTTGGACAACAAATCCGTTTAAGTCTAGCCGGCAACTGAATAGGGCTGCCATTCACCAGTGTGTCCACATTTGCTTGAGTGCTTAAGTTCAGTGGTGGGGCGCGTCATTTCAGCTTCGACAAGCTCTTCTGTTTATCAAATGTCATTTATTTATAGTCTAAGCGAAATTTTACCTGAAGTTAACTTTGTTTGGATACACTTATAATGTGCTCAACGCTCATCTGTTCTTCCGTCCGTCCATCGCCATCTCAGCCTTTAGGCCGTTTCGGGTTTTCACTAGGTGATAGGGTATGTATAAACTCTAGCCGTCTTATTACAAAACATTTTTTAAGGTAAATTTGAGCGCGGTGGACCACAATCTTGCCTGATGGAAAGCGAAGATGTGGTTCAAGGTGGAGCACGCAAACTCAAATAGTGCCTGTTCACTTTTGCCTTGAAAACCCCCAAGTTATACTTGATTGGAAACACAGCCGCAGGAAGATCATTCCACAGCTTCGCAGTTCGTGTGATAAACGAGGAAGCAAATCGTTTGGTGTGAGTGGGTGGAATGTCGACTACATACGGATGGAATCCCTCACCACGCCTTGTGGAATGGTGCTGTTGTTATTAAGCTATGCAATTCCTTAGCACACTCGCCGAAATGCAACCTGTAGAATAAAGAGAGAGACTTGCGACTAGACGGTGAAGTTCGAGGCTCTGAAGCTTATTGGATACAAGTGATTCATCACCGATCAATTTTCTAGCACGCTTGTCTATGGAGTCCAAAGCTTCGATTTGGTATCGAGCTGAGCCATCCCACAGATGGGAGCAGTACTCAATACAGGAGCGAACCTGAGCTGTATAGAGGCTCAGCAAATGCCGTGAGGTAAAATTTGCGGACTATTGCAAGGATAACCAATTTTTTGGAAGCGATCTTAGCCTTGGACTCTATATATCCTCCAAAGTTCAGTTTGGATGAAAGTTGCATACCAAGGAGTGGGAGGTGGTCGGCTATTTCATCGGGTGCATTCCGGAAAGTGGGAGCCAAGTTGAAAGGGCTCATTTTAGCAGTGAAGAGACACGCGTGCATCTTTGAGGAATTGAACGCAACTAGATTTTTATCACCCCAATCGGAAACAGTTTGGAGAGTCGCGTTTGGACGCAGAACCATTGCCTCTCTCTGGTGGTCAATATCCTGTGTGGTAGCTCTTGCGCTGGATCCTCCAAACTGGTTCAAACTTTCATCTCTCAACAAACGGTGCTGTCACCCGCGTACCCAAGAATTCCGGGTTTCAACATATCAATAATGTGCAACAGAAACAACGTTGCAAAGAAAAAAGATCCCTGACGTACGCCGACATTTACAGCGACTGCACGAATTGATCATTCCCTCAAGAAATCTGAAACCCATGCGCACAGAACAGTATTGATCCCATATGACGGAAGCTTAGCAATAAGACCATCATGCCAGACTCTGTCGAAAGCCTTTGAGATATCGAGTGAAATAGCAAGTGCTTCGTCATGCTTCTCGAGGGCCTCGCCTAATAAGTGGGTGGCATACACAAGAAGGTCTCCAGTAGATCGGCCCGGGCGGAAACCGTATTGCTGATCGCTTAGGGGGTCATTACGTTCCAGGTACGCAAGCAAATGTTTGTTCAATACATACTCCATCACTTTACAAAGGATAGAGGTGATTGGGACGGTATTTGACAGGATCGGCACGACTACCCTTTTTGGGCTATACCACGTTTAGACCAGGTTTTGTAATAAGACCGTAGCTCGTTTTGGAAATATTTAGGTCCGATTGAATTTGTAACAAAAACCAAGGGTTCACTTTTAGGAGCATTTTCAGAATCGATATATAAAAGTTATGACGTCATTGAAAATCCAAATTTTATCAAATTAATTTTGAAGTCCCCCATAGAAATAGTTGGGTCTGTGAAGAAAAATGTATTTATTTATTTATTTATTTATAAATGGCTCTCCATGGTTGGTTACATCAACACTCAAAATACAATCATGTTAATTACTTAATTTGCTAGATGCACCAACTATTAAAGGAAAGCACCACATGCTAATATAATAAAGAGAATATCAATATAACTATTGTTTACAATACTATAAGTTAACCGAACGAGACTAACGCAATATGTAACAATTTTGTTTAAAAAATACAAAATATAAAAAATACAATAATTTAAATTAATGGACTTAAAAAAAAGTTAAAGAGAGTTGGCCTTATTGGCCGAGATCCGAATTAAATTGAACTTAAATTTACTAAAAGTATCTCCAAAGATGTTTAACAGATCACTACGCTCATTAACCAATTTACATATTCGGGGTACAGGCGAGCTATTTCCCAGAACGGTTCTACGAAAAGGAGGCGCAAATGGAGTAAAAGGCTTTCGAGGATACCTATAGGGGACTCTGAGCTTAAATTAAGTCAACAGGTTAGGGCAGTCAACGTTATTGTGAAGTAATTTGTGTAAGAATGTCAGATCAATAATGTCGCGTCTTTGAGTCAAGGGTTGCATTTTAAAAAAAGTCAATCTTTCCTTGTAGGAACTTATCTTGTGTGCTTGACCAGCTGCATATGCTAGATGCCATAAAAACCGTTTTTGTACCCTTTCTAACCTTAAAGCATGAACTGCATAATGAGGTCTCCATACAGGAGAACAATATTCTAGGCTACTTCGTACCAAACTGTTGTATAACAGGATTTTTGTTTTAGGTTTACGAAAATCTTTACCGTTTCGGATGAGGAAACCTAACATTTTTGATGATTTTTTCACGATACTATCTATGTGAGGTATAAAAGTTAATTTTTCGTCAAAAATTACGCCTAAGTCCTTCGTAGTGTTATTAACTACTAAATATGATGAACCAATTTTATAGTTAAGTTTTAAGTTATTTGTTTTCCTACTAAAAGATATTTGTGAACACTTGGATGAATTTAGAGGCTTTTTGTTGATCTGACACCAATCATTTAAACTATTTAAATCTTTTTGCATTAATTCTACATCTTGAATGGTTTTGATCACTTTCAGTACCTTGAGATCGTCTGCAAATAAATAAGGCGTACAGTAATTTAAGCAATCAGGGAGATCATTAACGAATATGTTAAATAAAAGAGGTCCTAGGTGTGAACCTTGTGGCACACCGGAACCAATTTTAGGACGAACAGTTGAAGCAAAGCCTGCCACCACCACCAAAAAATCACGCTCTGTTACTATACGATTGCACCCATTTCAGGACAGAACCGCTAAAACCATATGCTGCTAGCTTAAAAAGAAGGATGGAATGGGAGACTTTGTCGAAAGCCTTAGATGAAGTCTGTATATATCACGTCAACTTGATTGTTGCTATCCACAGCCTCAGTAATGCTCTCCACAAATGTTGTAAGATTTGTACATGTAGACCGTTTTTTAATAAAACCGTGCTGATGATTTGAAATAAATTGCTTAAAATGTTGGTAAAAGTATGGGAATATAAGTGTTTCTAAAACTTTTGCAAATGTGGAAATGATGGAGACTGGTCTATAGTTACTAGCAGTTAGTTCATCACCACTTTTAAACAATGGGACAACCTTCGCAGACTTCCATTTTGCGGGAAACAAACCTGATTTCAGTGACTTGTTAAAAATTATACTCAAGGGAAGAGACAGGCTTGAAGCACAATTTGCAATAAACTTAGGTGGAATGCCGTCTGGTCCAGCTCCTTTAGTTATGTTAAGGGACTCAAAAGCTTTCTGCACCGAATTTTGAGTTACGAGTAAATAAGATAGATTTAAATTATTATTTTTTACCTTGGATAAGAATTTATTAAGAGAGGCACATTGTTATTGATTTAGCGAGGACTCATCATCTTTATGGTATACAGAAGCAAAATAGTTAGCAAAAATATTGCAAATATCCTCACCACCCACTACAGTTTTATCTCCATCAGTTATCGAAGTTGGATATGTAGAACTGCCTTTCCGTTTTGATTTTATAAAGGACCAAAATAATTTGGGATGAGTCGAAATTTTATCTTTTACAGAGTCACGATATTTATTGTAGCAACTTATAGAAAGCATATCACAACGTTTATTTAGTTTTTGTAAAATTAACTCATCCATTGGATTTTTATATATTTTAAATCTACGTAAAACCTTGTTTCTCTCCCGAATGGTCCTAATTAAGTTCTTGTTGAACCACATTGGAAATTTTGAGCTATTAGTTTTTGTCAGAGGGACATGTTTTTTAATAATATCAGTTAATATATTATAAAATTTATCTAAAGAATCATTAACGTTTCCAATATTATCCAATATATTGCACCAATCGATGCCATTTATTTCTTAATTTATAGCCTCATAATCACATTTATTAAAATTATGTTTAGTGTTATATTTATGTTTAAGTTTATTAATATATAATTTATTAAAATTTATCTCTATGGGAGGGTGTAACACGTCTACTCTGCATAGCTCGAAATCTGACTTATTAACTTCAATGCTAGATATGTTTGCGAGAACCAAATCTAATATTTTATTTTGAGAATTTTCAACTGTGTTAAATTGCTTGAAATTATTTAAACAAGTAAAGTCTATTAGCATCTGTCCGAGAGGAGCCACCACAGTAAGATTCCGAGATTTTTCTACTTGTTTCCAGTCTATTGAGCTTAAGTTAAGATCTCCTACTATAAGTGTCTTGAGATTGTGAGTCTCTAAAACGCGATTACAATTATTTGTGAAATTACTAAGCAATGATCTATCCACAGGTGGGGGTAAGTATGTTGCGCAAAGAGCTATTTGTTTATCGGTAGATGATAGTTCAACATTCAAAATTATAAACAAATCTTCACCGTCGCTCTCCCAGTTATACATACGTTTTAATACAATACTATTCTTTACAGCTACTAAGTCACCTCCTCCTTCCTTTATTTTACTACTTAATTTACACGTCTCTCTATCTCTTCTGTACACAGTATATCTTTCATCAAATAATTCCTGAGTTAATACATTCGAATTCAACCATGTTTCAGTTAATAATATTACATCGTAATTAGAACAAGCCAATTTTTTGAAAAGATTTGAGTTTTGGTCTTGAGACCTCTACATTTTGATAAAATAACTTTATTGAACCGAACTTTATTTAAGGAAAGACAAAAAGCTCATGCTTAATTAATTAAACTATAAAACTGATACCTAAGTTAAATTAACCTATTAACACTGTCCATATCCCTTATGTATTTAAAATCAGAATCGTCTGTTTTCCGCATGTAAGAAAGAAAGAAAGAAGAAAGAAAGAAATATTTATTTGGCCACACAAAGATAAAAGAATGGTAAACAAAATAAAATTGCAGATAAGCCAAAAAGGTCCCTACCTCAGCTATTGTTGAAATGAAATCCCTAGTGATAACCTAGTGCATGTAGACCCTGCCATTCCTAACCCACACATACTTGTAGCTCTTCTCTTTTGCAGCAGCTCGAGCCGCTGCATGCAGTGCTTTGTTGTGGGCAGACAAATGTTCGCAGACAAATGTTCGCAGACAAATACTTGCGTCTTTTCCCCTTTTATTCATATTCATATTCATATTCATTTATTTCATAATACATGGGTATATACATTGGTGTTCTAAATAATGGGTAGTGTACAGCCATGATTCGCCTTGTAGACATATGAAAATTACAAAAAAGAAATACATAGGTACATAGAAATATAAACAAATTCAAAGACGTATCCGATTGGTATAAAAGCCTATTAAATTATTTATAATTAATGTCAATAAAATCATAGTATTTAATATCAATGTCAATGTCAACTACAATGTCTGTCATGTAAAATAAAATTGAAAAGAGACTAACAGTACTTAAATATAATAAATGTCAAAAATGTATTACAAATTAGATTTAACAATGTCAATGAGCGGAATAGTAAAAATTAATTGATTCAAAATGCAGAAGTATAGTACTTAATATGCTAAACACTATCAAAATTACCTACAAATTAGATTAACAATGTCAAATTTATATTAATAAATGTCAAAAAAAAAATAAAAAAAGTAGATTAACAATGTCAAAATAATACCAAGTTAAATGTAAAAATGTCAACAAATATTGTCATTATTTCAATTACCATTATTTAACTGTCTTATCATTTAAGAAACTTTGAAGATTATAGTATGCTTTGCCAGCAAGAAAACCATTGAGGGCAGTTTTAAATTTTTTATTATCAGTTATTGACCTTATAGACAGTGGGATTTTATTATATATTGTAGGTACCATATAATTAACACTAATTTTTCGAAGTGAAGTCTTATAACTATGAGCTTGTTTCAGTTTGCCCGCTAGACGGCTTCCGCTGGGATATGCTTCAAAATAGTGAAAATTGTTTCTCGCAAAGTTTGCAATCTCGCTAATATATAAAGATGTAACCGTCAAAATTTTATGTTTGCGAAAATAGTTTTCACATGAGTCTTCTTGGTTTAAGCCGAACATTGATCT
Source organism: Schoenobius gigantellus (assembly GCA_963935595.1). NCBI lineage: Eukaryota > Metazoa > Arthropoda > Insecta > Lepidoptera > Crambidae > Schoenobius > Schoenobius gigantellus. The sequence goes on along the minus strand of OZ012555.1, from coordinate 1,473,998 downwards.
TAGGCACCTCTTTTGAGCCTTGAACACACTTTGTTTGTCAGTGCTATTACCCCAGAACATTATACCATATCTAAGAATAGATCCGATATATCCATAATATGCTGTTAAAAGTGTTTTAATTGTAGCAACTTGTCTTAATTTATACAACGCATAAGAAAATTGGTATAATTTTTTAACTAGAATGTCAATGTGAGGTTTCCATGTCAATTTACTATCTATTGTTAATCCTAAAAATTTTGTAATGTCCACTTCTTTTATTGGAATTCCTAAATGATTAATGTCAAATTTTGATTGAAAATTATTCCGTAGTTTAAAATTCATTAAATATGTTTTAGTCAAGTTTATCTTCAAATTATTTAATGTCAACCACTTAATAACTAATGAAAGAGTATTATTAATGTCCTGTTCTGTATCATGTATGTTGTCGTATGTAAATAATATAGTACTGTCATCAGCAAAAATAGTCATAAAATGTTCAGTTACATTAGAAAGGTCGTTTATGTAAATATTAAATAATAGTGGACCCAGAACACTGCCTTGTGGAACACCAAAGGAAACAGACCTTTCTTTTGATTCATAAGTATTGTTGTTACCACTCTCAGGATTGATTCTATTTATATGTGTTATTTGTCTACGATTATTTAAATAAGATCCAATTAGTTTGTTAACGTTTCCTCTTATACCATACGCTTGGAGTTTGCTGAGCAGTATTCTATGATCAACATTATCAAACGCTTTGGCCATATCCATGTAGATGGCGAATGTCGGTTTTCGTTTTTGTACATAACTAATGATTCTTTCTATAAACTCAAATATTGCCATATTAATAGACTTATTTTTTCGGAATCCATATTGGTGCTTTGTAAATATGTTGTTTATTTCGAAGAAATTGTATAGTTTGTCGTATATAACTTTTTCCAGGATCTTTGAAAAAATGGACAAGAGAGCAATAGGTCGATAATTTATTAACAGTTTCTTGTTATCTTTTTTATGTATTGGAATTGTTATTGTGATTTTCAATCTATCAGGAAAAATTCCTTTCTCCATACATAAATTTACTATATGGCTTAAGATTGGTGCAATTATATGTCCTACTTGCTTAATAGCTTTAGTTGATACATCGTCATAGCCTACACTGTATGTATTTTTTAAAGCGTGAATAATTTTTAAAATGTCATGTGGTGAAGTTGGTGAAAGAAACATTGATTTGGATTGATTATATTGAATATTATTTAATTTTGGGTCAATATTATTAGAAGTATTTACGGAGTCAACGAAAAAATTATTGAACGCATCGGCTATTTTTGTCGGTTCGGTTATTTCCACGTCATTGTTTAAAATACAAGAGATATTTTCTCTAGGTGTATTTTTATTGTACTTATTAATTACTTTCCATGTCGCTTGCGATTTATTATTGGATTTACTAATATAATATTCGTTTTGCACCTTCTGTGTTAGTTTGATAATTTTTTTATATCTCTTAGTGTAACTTTGAAAGGCTGATTTATTATCTAAAGTTGGAGATATACGGTATTTCCACAAAAGGTGACGTCTTTTTTTGCTACACGTCTTGATACCCTTTGAGACCCATTTAGGTTTTCTTTCAAATCCGACTTTTACTCTCCTGTTAGGGAAACAAAGATTGTAAAAAAGTATAAAGTGATTATGAAAGATATCAAAGGCGGAATCTGGGTCATCTGTTTCATAGACATCATTAAAAGTAAGATTTTTAATGCAATTTGTGAACTTCCGCATATTATCGCGAGAGAAATCTCTACGACAAGTAGTCCAATATTTTAGTCTGCATGTTTTACTGACAGGCACTTTAATTATTTGAGATGTATGGTCGGAGAGAGCTAAGTCAATAATATCTCCTTTAGTGCCACGTATGTTATGCATTATATTATCTATACAGGTTTTACTACTTAGTCTTGTAGGCTCCTTAAATTGAAATTTTAAGTCATATGAAGATAATATTTGGTCAAAATGTCTGGTAATTTTACTATTTTTTAAGATGTCAATATTAAAGTCTCCGCAAATAATTATTTTATAGTCAGTATTGGAACGAGTTATTAAATTCAATATTTCATCTAATTTACGTAGAAATAAATTTAACAATTCTAATCTCGTTCGGGGTGGTCGATAAATACATACAATGAACAACTTGTGCTGTGTTAATTTTATTGCGGAACATTCGATTATATCACATATTGATTGTTTGACTAAATTCGGTACGTTTTCACATTCATGGCTGTTCCTAATAAGAATGCAAGAGCCACCTCTGTGCTGCTGCCTACAGAAATATGACACTAATTTGTAGTTTGTTAAGTTCAGGCGACATAGGTCGGTTTCCATCATGTTATGTTCTGTTACACATAGTACATCGATAGTTTTATCAGAGTCCTTCAATGTTTCGAGACTAACCAAAAGAGAATTCGATTTATTTATAAGTCCGTCAATATTTTGGTGAAGAACATATATATTATTATAAACGAAATAAATGATTACCAGAAATGTTGTTAGTTGTAGACGTAGATACAATATCAGACCTACTCTCAATGGCCCCGTTGCTGTCAATATCAGAAGAAAACATTTCAATGTCAATTTTGATATTTTTCATTATTGTTTGGAATATATTTATCAGTCCCGAATTATTTATTCTACCAGTCAGTATTTTATCCCGATATGTGATGTATTTAACTTGTCGCTTAAATGGGACTTATTATATTTTATAACTGCTGCTAACAGAGAATCGCGCAGTCGAGGAGAGCTGAGTTGCACCACTATGGATCTCGGTCTTGTGCTTTGGGGATTGATTTTAGCCACTCGCGTGCAGTTCAATACGTTATCGTCCTTAATGGTACACCCCACGAAACTACCAAGATGTGTAACAATATGTACCAAGTTTACTGTCTTACACTCTGGGACACACTGGATCTCCAAGTTATTGCTGCGATTTGTTTGTTCCATTTGATTAAATTTATGATTTAAGTCCGCTAATGCCGCCGCCATGCGATTATTCTCCTCCTGTAACTTTCTGACCTCAGAACTATTTTCCAAAGAAATTTTTTTCATGTCTTCGTACTGTTTGCCCAAAAACGTTATGGATTCCTTGAGATCAGAAATGCCGGATTTAATGGAATTCAATTCTTTGGATAATGAAGAAGTTATTGTGGTATCGAGTTTTGATAACAATATTGCCATTTCCGCCTTAAAAATATCCTGGACGTCATCCCGGGTTAACGGTGCCGATGAATCCTGAGTAGGGGACGACATGGCAGGCCTTTTATGAGATCTTTTATTGAGGTCACATGGGCTCGAACGAACGGGCGTATTGTCGTTTTTACCGCCTCTGGTCTTAGTACTCAAACATAGAGGACACTTCCAAGTAGCCGTGTCTTTGCCCTCGATATTAATGCATTTTAGATGATAAGCCTTGTTACATTGAGTACACGTCAGATACTTGTCATCCGCAATGCCCAACTCACAACAACCCCAAAATAAAACAGATTTCGAAATTTTATATTTACTATCTCAAAATGTATAACAATAATATTCTATTATTATGCTTCGGTGTGAATTTGCTACAAACTTATTAAACGACTTGTAATTTTCCTTGTCACTTCGAGTCGAGTCGGTTTACTATCGGTCGATTTGAGTCACGGAGTATTGATCGGTACGTACGTAGTGCCCGCCCACCTTAGGATCAATGACTTCAACTGTTTACTTCTTTACCTGTTTACCAAATTTTCACTGTTTTACCAAATTTTCTCATTCTCACATAGTTATCCAAATTCGTCAAATTGTTTCGGCGTCTCCCATGCCTTTCTATCAAACAGAGAAATGATTTTCACAAGATAACAGTTCTTTTAAGCCAGGGAAATTTATTTGACTTCGCGGAATAGTTTCTCAAGTGGCTCTATAATATTTATCTGATGCTAAGCAGCAGTTATAAATCCTAGCGGACTGGGACCCTCACTCACTGGGACTCACACATCAATCAGACAATCCTGCAAATATATTTCATGGCGTCGAAAATCGATCGTAGGTCGTAGGAGCAACGTGTTTCCTTAGCCCTCTCTGAAATTACTTACAAATACGTTTTCAGGATTGGTTCCGCGGGAAGACTGAACCTTAAGCCAAGATTTTCTTTTGTCCACACAGAAAAGTTCAAGATTACAAGATATTGACGCAATAAAACGGATACAAAAGATTTTACTCCGAAATAAGAATTAAGTAATGATGTTTTGATAGGGCAATGTCAAATAGGTTAGATTATAAAAAACCCGACTGCTACTTAACTCTTTATAGAAAAACCAGTCAGGTGCGAGTTGGACTCGCGCAATGAGGGTTCCGTGTAAACTTATCTGACCATATAAGTTCCTAATTAAGTGCAGATTTTTCCTTAGGGATTTTTCCGGAGGGAGTATCAGGGTCGTCTGCTTGGGTACCTCCGTCTTACCTATTTCTGCCGCAAAGCAGCAGTACTCGCATTGCTGTGTTCCAGTTTGATGTGGCAGTGAAATTACTGGGTACCGTGACTTTACATCTGATACTGTCACAAGTTGGCAGCGTACTCTGTGGTTCTTGTGGGGGTTGCAGTTTTGCTGCGAATCTCACAGGAGCCACATGTATTATAGGTGACTGTTACCACTTACCATCAGGTGGGCAGTTTGCTTGTTTGTCAACTTAATTGCAATAAAAAAATATGCTCTTAGACAAATTCGCTTCATGTCAAATTTCATGATTCTAGAACAACGGGAACCTAACCTATGGGATTTGATTCCAGTATGAATTCGCAAAATATGCGAACTCGCGCGACATGATACCTTGGCGCTGCGTAGAGATGTCGCCTCACTATGCATCTTCTATCGCATATATTACAGGGAATGCTCCGAGGAATTGTTCGGTCTCATACCTGCCGCCTCTATTCGCCATCGTTCCACGCGACAAAAAATCCATGCCCATCACTTAGATGGTTGGCAGTCCACAACTGTGCGTTTTTCTCGCAGTTTCCTGCTTCGTATAGTCAAAGTTTGGAATGAATTGTCGCCTTCGGTATTTCCGGACCGATACGACCTTCAAACTTTCAAGAAAAGAGCGTATTCCTACCTTGAAGGCCGGCAACGCACTTGTAACTCCTCTGGGGTTGCGGGTGTCCATGGGCGACGGTAATCACTTACCATCAGGTGATACGTCTGCTCGTTTGCCCCCTATCCCATAAAAAAAGACATAAACGGACATATCTTTAATGATCGCGTTGACTCACAAGTTTGATTTTCTCACGACTGAAAGAGATTGTAGAGTGTTGAGCGAAGAATTTCAGTTTACTATCTATATAGACCTGAACACCATGCTCGGAGATCTCAGTAGTGCTTCCCAAAGAGTGGGTCTTAAAATGAACATGGATAAGACGAAAATCATGTCGAATGCCCATGTTGTACCCACTCCAGTTAATATTGGGAACACTACACTTGAAGTTGTAGACAACTACGTATACCTGGGACAGATAGTCCAGTTAGGTAAGTCCAACTTCGAGAAAGAGATCTCTCGTCGAATCCAGCTCGGATGGGCAGCTTTCGGGAAGTTACTAAAAATATTCTCGTCCAAATTACCTCAGTGTCTCAAGACGAAAGTCTTTGACCAGTGTGTGTTGCCAGTGATGATCTACGGAAGCGAAACGTGGCCATTCACTATGGGTCTCGTCCGAAGGCTCAAGGTCGCTCAGCGGGCAATGGAGAGAGCAATGCTTGGGGTGTCCCTGCGTGATCGGATCCGAAATAAGGAGATCCGCAGGAGAACTAAAGTAACCGACATTGCTCGAAGGGTTGCTCAGCTGAAGTGGCAGTGGGCGGGACACATAGCTAGAAGGACCGATGGCCGTTGGGGCCGAACGGTTCTTGAGTGGCGACCACGATCCGGACGACGCTCAGTGGGTAGGCCCCCGACCAGGTGGACCGACGATCTGGCGAAGGTCGCGGGAAGCCGCTGGATGCGGGCAGCGCGGGATCGATCGTTGTGGAGATCCATGGGGAGGCCTATGCCCAGCAGTGGGCGTCGTGCGGCTGAGATGATGATGATGATCTATATGGGTTTCTGAGAAAAAGAGTATTGACAGATAAACAGACGGATGGACGGAAACCGAAGTCCTACAGGATCCTATAAGGGTACCGTTTGGCCTTTTGATGTACGCAAACCTAAAAGAATACAGAGATACTAATTTTCACAAATTCACAATGACTCAGCTAGGTAATAGATAGGATTCGACCAAATGAAACGCTCTCAATAGTATCAATCAACGTAGACTAAGGCAATTTGCGCCGTCATTGGTCTGGATCCGAGGACTGAATTGGCAAGAATAATAGAGCTCATTTTCATCGGCGATCTCATACCGATGGGCAGCCGAATTAAGGCAGGTAAAGGTCAATAGGGTGTAGCTATTGCGACACTGGCGACACTAACGCCGAATAGATCATTGTTTACGACATGAGAACTCCTGACCCCACATTCGGACTGCAAACCTGCAAGCAGCTAGCGTAGTCCCTATTGCTTCACCAAAGAGTTGCAATCCCCACGGCTGAACTGCACGTACAATATTGCATTCCCTTGATTGCAATAGACGCGCATCTTGTAGTCCCTATCGAAATGAGGCAAAGGTCAGTATTGAATGTCAGGAAGGTGATACTTGAAATTGGCATGGTTTTCAGGATCGGTGATGATGTCCAATAAAGTATTAGGTTTATGGTATACTTCACTTTTTCTCCTATCTGGTTTTGCCCGGTCAACTTTTATTGTATTGGTCATCATGAGTTTCCTTATTACGTACCTACACGTATGTTATGCGGAAATGTATATTCAGTGGGTTTTTGTGGAATTCAGTGGAAATGATGATCTTGTTAGGAGAAATGATATAAAAAATCATTTTAAATACACAGACAACCCTTTTGACATTTCAAAACATCTGTCTAAAGCTACATCTTAAGATAGATGGATCTATACTAGCTTTCCGCTCGCAGCTTCGCCCGCGTTATTTTTATTTACCCGTGGGAATTATATATTTTCCGAAGGAAAAATTATTTTGTAGTCTATGTTGACATGACACCCAAACTCACAAACTTTACCTCTTTATAATACTTTTTTTTTTTTTTTTTTTTTTTTTATGGATGGCCCGGCAGATGACCCCCTCCCGCCTGATGTTAAGCGGTGATAGAGGCCCAAATGAGTTGACAGATAAGAGTAGGGACGACATCCACTCTCCTACCTGCCCGCCCCTTGCCGGCCCAAAAGATGCTTTTTCACGCCTCTTTTGAAGGAACCCATGTTGTAGGATGGAGGAAACACGTGCGCAGGTAGAGAATTCTAAGTGTGGGATGAACGACAGAAGAAGGAATCTTGGAATTTCTTGGTACGGTGTGAAAAGGAGGACACAGTGTACGGATGACTCCGAAGGCCCTTACGCGTGTTTCTGTTAAGGAATGGAGAGGGAGGGATAAGGTTAAAGAGCTCCTCAGAGCATTCCCCATGGAACATTCGGTAAAAGGCGCTAAGAGAGGCGATGTCACGACGAAGTTGTAGAGGCTCGAGGGTGTTAGTTGCCTCTACATCGCCAATTATGCGAATAGCGCGACGCTGCAATCTGTCCAGAGCATCGAGGAGGTACTGAGCGGAGCCGTCCCAAAGGTGCGAGCAATATTCCACGCAAGACCTAACCTGAGTTTTATACAACAAGCATAGTTGGTCCGGCGCAAAATACCTACGCACCTTGTTCAGGACACCGAGTTTCCGTGAGGCAGTAGTTATGACGGATTCGATGTAGTCTCTGGGGTTCAGATCGCAGCGAATGATCATTCCGAGCAAGGTGATGTTGCTCTGTGTGTGAAGCGTTGTGCCCTGGAGAGAAGGAAGGGGGAGAAAAGGTGACCTTTTCGCCGAGAACGCGCACACCTGTGTTTTCTTAGCATTGAACTCAACAAGATTGTTGGAGCCCCATTCGGAGACGAGGTCCAGCGTCCTGTTGAGCTCAATGATAAGATTCTGCCTTTCCCTACCAATATCACCGCGAGCAGCCCCTGAGCTTCCGTGATATCCCCCATGCACTGTACTGTCATCTGCATAGCAATGTATAGCTCCCAAGGAAAGCATATCATTGATATGCAGAAGAAACAATGTGGGGGATAGAACGGAGCCTTGCGGAACTCCAGCGTTCACTGCCACGAACCGCGAAGCGCAGCCGTCAACGACAACGCGAATTCTACGCTCGTGGAGGAAGCTGGCAATCCACGTACAGAACTGCGCGGGTAATCCGTATGCCGGAAGCTTGGAAAGAAGAGCCTTGTGCCAGACTCTATCAAAAGCTTTGGCGATGTCGAGACTAATAGCCACCGATTCGCCGCGCTTATCGATAGATTCACCCCATTTGTGCAAAAGGAACGCTAGAAGGTCACCTGTTGACCGTTTAGGACGAAACCCATACTGTCGGTCATTAAGTAACGAGTGACCTTCCAGGTAACGGATCCAGCTGGGTATTAAGGATCCTCTCCATGATTTTACACAAAATGGAAGTGACGGCTATAGGACGATAGTTAGCCGGATCAGAACGATCTCCCTTTTTGGGAACCGGCTGGACATTGGCCTCTTTCCAAGATTTCGGCACACAACCAGCAGAGAAAGACAGACGGTATAGACGCGTAAGGACCGGAGTCAACTCCGCTGCACACTTCTTAAGAACAATCGCAGGAATGCCGTCTGGGCCACTTGCTTTTCGAGTATCGATCGACTGGAGCTCCGCCCGCACATCACGCTGTCTGATACGGATATCGGGCATGGTGCTGCCACAATGGGACAGTTTCGGAGGTTGTGTACCACAGTCATCGACACGGGAATGAGCCGCGAAGAGTTTTGCCAGGAGGTCGGCTTTCTCCTGCGGCTGATGAGCAAGTGAGCCATCGGCATGTCTCAGCGGTGGCAGCGAGGGTTGGCAGAAGTTTGATTGCACAGCTTTGGCCAGGCGCCAAAAAGAACGGCTACCCGTAGGGTGCGATAGCAGTTCCTGGCCCACTTGTGCAATGCGCTGAGCATCCGCTCTAATGTAAGCCCTCTTACACAGCTTGGTGGCATTATTGTAGGCTGTTTTCAGTAGGCTTGTATTGGGATCCTTAGAAGCTCGGCCTCTGATCCAAGCGCGGTAAGCCAGCTGTTTGTTTTCAACAGCAGAGGCGCACTCGCGATTGAACCAGAGGTTACGTCTGCCTCTACTGACGAGATTGGAATGCGGAATATAATATTCCATTCCTAGTATGATCTCGTCAGCAACAGAGGCAGCGCAGGAGTCCGGATCCATCCTATTGAAACAGCGCTGCCACCAAGGAACAGATGCGTAATAATCCCGCATACCGTCCCAATCTGCTGACGCATAGTGCCACAGACGGCGTGCTGCAACCACAGGTGACGGTCGCGACGCCTGAGGCACTGTGACGGATACCAGACAGTGATCCGAAGATCCTAGTGGAGCTCGAATCACCACCTGATATCCGTCAGGGCGATTTGTCAGCAGAAGGTCCAATAAAGAGGGCGCTTGACCGATAATATCTGGTACCCTGGTGTGCTGGGTGACCAATTGTGTCAGGTCGTGCGTGAGAGCGAATGCGTGGGCAGTCCTACCCGCATGGTCAGTTTTAGAGGAACTTAACCACAACTCGTGGTGAGCATTGAAGTCCCCTAAAAACACCAGCTCGGCGGAAGGAAATCGCTCCTGCGCGTCATCTGCCACCCGACTTAGATGTTCAAAAAGTCGAGTTGTCTCCAAGTCACCACGATGGGAACGGTAGACGCAGACGTAGACACGGCAATGAGTGCCAAAATCAACGTGTACCGCAAGGATGGAAAAGGAAGGTTCCTCCAAACAGCGCAGGCGACGACAGCAAACATCCGCCCGGACGAACAAGCAAACACCAGCCTTCGCCTTGAAGGACTCCTCAAGAGCGTAGCCGGGGTAATTAAGGTAGCCTGTATCGGCCGGGCAGATAATTTGCGTCTCCGTCAAAAACAGCATTGCTGGACGGGCTGTCTCGAGATGGTGGTGGACAGCTAAGAGGTTAGAATGGAGCCCGCGGATGTTAGCGAGCCCCACCTCGAATAATGGTGTTTTGGTGGGATAATGCACCGCTGTACGACCTGTCTTAATATTTTGCGCTGCCATAATTATTGGAGTGAGAGGCGTGAAACTGAGGTGTCCTTGCCGCGTTTCGCATAGTTAATGTGTGTAGGCCTGTTTCGCCAGGGAACAGCCGACAGCTGATTTGCGCTGACCCTCCACACGGAAGGGCCCCCGAACCCCCCCGGAAGTGGTCGCCGGGACCCACCGTCCGGTCACCAACCGGCACGACGGACCACTCCGAGATTATGCGTGGCATGGTGGGGCAGCCTCACGGACTGGTTAGGTCCGCTTGGGCCCCTGTACTATACCACGGGCGGCCAGCGGAACAGCCGTTTCTTCGGGTCTTCCTGGGCGGAGGGTCAACGCAGTCAACCTGGCACTGGTTCGACGGAAGCCCGCACAAACCATACGAATCGCAGCAACGACCCCTCAAGCTCTGGCTGTGCGCAGACTGATCCCGAAACGCGGACAAAAATGGCCACTTGACGGGTTTTACATCATGCGCACGGTGGTCGCTAGCCAGTCGGGTTTTTCAAGCCCTACCACCAGAAGTTGGTCACTCGATTAGCACCACCCGGGGATCACGTGTAGGGTCTCGAGGGTAAAACCTACGGACGTGAGCGACTCCAATCCCTAAATAATTAGTATAGATTACAACTATCTACCCATGAAGCTGATGTGAGCTGACTGCACAAATTTAAGTGACCAAAAAAGTTACGAGCGAAAATTTATTTTCTCAAGTCGCCACTAAATAACAATTATTTTAATTAAATTCGTGTTAAGTACCTACCTAGGCGTGTTCATCATTGTTAGACTTAGGATACCTACTTCAGATTTCGAAAAGGATATTCCATTAGATTATTCCAGTTTCATTTTGCGAGCATTCGTGAAAAACACTTACAAGTGACATATCCTACAAGTTTGGAGCGTCGACAAAGTTATGTGATGTCGTGGCTGCATCGAGGGATGTCTAACAACTCGACTTCGTGTAACTTGCTTTCTTGTAAGTACGTGCTTTTAAGCTTATTTATTTGGATAAGTTCGGTGACGGCGGATGCAGAATGCAAAAGCTATTCAAAATGTTTCGTCCATGTCGAACGATCCTGCCTGGTTAAATATTAATTCACCAGATCACATCCTCTCACTTGCTAGGGGAGGTAAGAGTTTCCGAGTTTTATATCTGTTTTATTACATCAACAATGTTTCGACATCATAAACCATTTATGGAAATACACTATATTTTTAACATTAACGAACATAGTCTGTGTGACATTTAAGATAACTTTATTTATTTGACATCATTAATATTCACATTTCTTTTTAATTTCGATTAATTATTGTACCTTAATGATAAATTATAAAGAATTGAATGTGATCATAATAATTTAGATAAGAATAAGTATTTGTACGTCGTAAATCGACAAAATATGTCTTTGCAACCATATTTTGCAAATAAAATGATTTATTATTATTATGTGTGTGTATGCGTGTGTGTTATGATGTTTTATTACCGTGTAATTCCCTAGTCATGTATTAAAGTGAATATAATAGAGCAAAAAGATCCATCAATGGGTCTTTTCAATGGATCTTAGTAGACATCGCAGTTAATTAACATGATTGGTTTACGTGACGCATATCTAGTCACTGAGCGCAGACAAAAATTAAAAATCTACTTACTAATCTAGAAAATACATCTTAGGCACAGCAATTTCAAAAGCAACCTTAGACATTGAGAATAGTTCAATATCGGAAAAGAATTTAGTATAGGTCCTACCTAATAGTTCTTACTTGGTTGCCGCGGTAGCTGATCACCGGATGAGGTCTTGGCGCTACCTAAAGCATGGGGTAAATGCTCTAACGGTGGTCCCCATCAACTGCACTCGGTCCGCGTGGTGGGAGACAGCCTTATCTACCCTTTTTAGGGAGACTCATGCCCAGTTGTGGGTGTATTGTGTGTATAGGTGGACAATAGTCACTTGTTAATTTAAAAAATTGCTATCTAATCTTTATAGGGCAAAACTTAATCAACGAATGCGTCTCAAATCCAGCGACAGCTAGTAATGTATTTCAAAATATACCCGAAGATAAGCTTATTGTCAAAGGGTTTTTAGAGGGGACCCGTAGGTTGACGTGGGATACATCAAGCGCTGAGGGCTTAATCTGGGTCTTGTTTCTCGGAAATCCTATTAAAATACGCCTATCGGCTTTGCTTACGATATAAAGTACATGACTGTGGCGCTAAACGTCATAAATCTAGAACTAGTTGTAGTGCATTACACGAGTCGCTTTAGTAATATATTACCATATTATATATACCATATTTTTGCAAATAAAATGATTTATTATTTATTTATTATTATTATTTATTATTATTATAATGTTATTCAATGTTAACAAAGCGACTTGTGTTTTCGCGTAAACCCTAAACCCTTCTTTCATTCTTTCAGTAAGATTGAGAATTTTTTTCACTACTGTCTAATTATCCGTAAAGATACATAAACGAGGTCTACATTAACCAAGTCGCGTCATATACTTATTGGATTCGTTGACTATGTCAGAGTTCAAAAGAATTACTGTCAACTCCAACGAGGAGAGACAGAAATAAAATTATCTGGAGCGATTTTCAGTGACACTGACGGACAGGCAGACACTAATTATCGCCGGGACACGCGCGGACACACGTCCTCACATCTGCATTTAGTCACTTGGAATGACGTGTGAACCGTTAATAGCCTTGCGTTTAATATACATAGTGGTTAAAGGGATCGTAATCCTACTAATATTATAAATGAGAAAGTGTGGATGTTTGGATGTTTGTATGTTTGGGTGTTTGTTACTCAATCACGCAACAACGGCTGAACGGATTTGGATGAAATTTGGCATGCATGTAGCCTTTGCCATGGAAAAGAACATAGGCTACGTTTTATCCCGATTCCTGAAGTAGTTCCCGAGGTAAAATTCAAAATTGTTTACGAGCTAAGCCGCGGGCAGACAGCTTTGAAATTTGGTATGCATGTCACCTAAGCAGTGAAAAAGGACATGTAATAGTTCCCGTGGGAAGATTAAAAATTGTTAACGAGCGAAGCTTTAGACCCAATTATGAAGTCCACGCAGACGAAGTCGCGGGCAGAAGTTAGTGGGGTATAAAATGAAATATAATTCGATAGATAATAAAAGATCAAAGTTGTCACAACGTTATTTATATTATGACATGATGATTTATCAGTATGTACAGTCGAGGTCAAAGATATATTTACAATTGAGAGTTCCAAAAATATCTTTACATTTAAATAAGTTTACACAAACTATGACAAATACTTGCTTACAATGCATGTGACAGTTTCATCTTTTCACAGAATGCTCCAAAGTTAAGTTTACAGCCTTTCTTTCATAGAATTTTCATAGAAAGAAAGGCTGTAAACTTAACTTTGGAGCATTCTGTGAACTTATTTAAATGTAAAGATATTTTTGGAACTCTCAAATGTAAATATATCTTTGACCTCGACTGTACATAGTTAGGAACTTACATACTTTTTTGATATGATAGTATTGTTATTCTTTGTGTTGCGCTGTACTAGTGCGCTGTCCAATAAACGCTTGAATCCAGATTATGTTTTTTCTTGGCTTCCACGTGAGTCCCTTCTACTCCCTACTTATATTATAAATGTGAAAGTTACCCTACTTTTTATACAAAAAATAACTGAATTCGACTCTTCTTTATAATCCAAAAATACCATGAAAGGTTTTATTGTGCCAACAATATCAGAATCGTCTGTATTTTTCAGTTTCTTTTTAACGGGGGTTAATTAGTGAATATAGATCTGTAGAACTATTTATATAGAAATATAATTGGTTTATGGAGAAACTTGATCCCGAATCCAAATGTCATTTCTCATTCAGCACCCACGACACCACAGTCTGATGGAAATGTGTAAAGCCTTTAAAATCCGCGGAAACAAAATGCGATAATTATGTTATATCGTGTTACCAATTCGGTAACGTAGAATACCTTAATAACCAAGGCCACAAAGTTGACTTTGGGACTGTGAGTGTGAACCGACCGTGCGTTTGGTATATCTGCCGGATTAATTAAACGGTATCAGATAATGCTTGTGAGCGAGATGCTGCTTTAATAAGTAATTAGCTTAAGTCAGTTCGTCGCAGTGACAAATCAGATCTGGGGTTGTTATCTTGTTTTTTTTTATTACTTGTCTTTGATAAGATATCATTCTTATAACATGACAATGATATCTTATCAAAGACTATTATTATTATCTCATCGGAAGTCAAATACAAAATATTCGGCCATCTTCAGCCTTATTTAATGCAAGGGATGAGAAAAGGAGATGAGATGAGCTGAAATGGATGTGATAAGCTAAGTTAGTTAGCTAGGTAGTTAACCTTAGTCGACTCTTACGACTACGGGCAGAAATAGATCGGCGTCACATGTAGTACTCTAAATCCGTCGCTTATACACTTACAAACCGTACGACATCATTACTACAATTCCCATTTGACCAATCTTGCAATGCCTACACATTGATTGCCTACATAAAAAGCAATACCTACATTTAAAGTATTTTTTAAAGAATCCCTCCTTCCCCACAGCATTACTAAGCCGCACTACTACTAGTGTCGTGTACTGGTAGGTAAAAGGCATGATTGTTAAACTCACCGCAGAACTAGATTTTCTTCAAATAAAACTAAAATGTAAGTACAGTCTCGTCCAAAATGGCCAGTCCATTGGAGCAGAGCAGGCGCGCGCGTGCAAATGGCTTTATTAATCGGCCTGCAACACCGTTATGTATAAAGGCCACCTGTACGAGTGGTAAATCGATGAGCTACAATCGTCTTATTCACCGAACGTGTGCCTTTGTATTTTCCAAGTTTTCAGTTTTCACTTTATCTGAAAGCCTAGCACAATATTATTAAATTAGCAGTGACGTGAAATTAAAACACAATTTCAAAATGATATTATTATTCTGCGGTGATATCATTGCGTTGAATGAGTCAATAACCATCAGTAGCGTATTAAAAATAAAATTTATAAATGGAAAGTATTATTCAAACTAAGATAATGAATGTTTGTGTTAATTTTTTCATGACTATTTCAGTAAATTTGCGGGAGAGGGGAGGGATAAGAAACAGCTTTACACTTGTGGTCCTTCATGTTGTTGTTCTAATATTTTTATAACAATGAAATAAATAAGTCTATTGCCATTTTTTAAATTGATGTTTTTAAAACGTTAATAAGTTCTAAGTCGAATGCATAACCACCTTTGCATATACACACGTATAGTGTGAAGATGACACACCGAGGGCTTTTGCAAGTTTCTATACGTACCATTCGCCGCGTGGTGGCGAACCACAGATCAATCGTTGATTGAATTTAACTTAGGTAGGTACTCATATGATAAGTTTAACACCTAAACGGCCTTAAATCGTAATTATGCAAACGAGTTACCGAATCGATTAACAAAAAAAAAATCCTCAAATACTACAACGTACAATATTCAACGCTCTATTTTACATCGCCAGCTGAAAACAAACACCTGGTCAAACTGCTTAATCGCTGTTCTCCGAAACCATATCCATCTACCGTTCACTTACGTGCACAAACACTGCTTCAAAACTCTCCCTCTCGCCTCGAGGGCTATGAAAATTTAACCCGGAGCTGAAGCGGTTACAGGTGGCCGGTAAATTCCGGGCAAACCCGGATCGCGCCGGTTACCGGGTCGGCGGCGCCCGGCGCCCTAGCCATTATAACGTAGATGTTACTGCTCGCGCTTGTGTCGGTGGCTGTATTTTGAATAAGCCTTTAACATCAGCTAAAGGGTTTGAGAAGGAAAACGGTTGATGATATATGAGGGATAAACGTGCGTTATGTTATAATTTGTCGTAAGAATACGAAATTCTTATCTTAACCAGTTAAGTATTAAGTTTCGTAGCTAACGAAACTCAAATTCAAAATTCTTTATTCAGCATAAATCCTTACTGGTGCTTATTGATGTCAAATAGAAAAGCGAAATTTTTATTGATAACTACCATGGCATCTTATATGTTCAACAAGGGCGATTAATTTTATCCTTGTTTGATAAAAAATTGAAAAGAAAGTATTTTGATAGGGCAAAAAGCATTAAGAGACTCGTGAGGCATTTCCGTTTTAGTTCTAAACACTTTGATATAAATTTTGAAAACATGCTCTTTCTATTCTATATCTCTTCTTTACCTTAGTGCAACTGTGAGATTTTTAAAGGTATGCCTCTACATTAAATAAAAAAATAAATGTCAATGATGACATAACTTCAAAAGAGGTTTAGTTTTAAAAAAATAGATGACAAAACTCTAATCTACTCATTATTTTCAATTTCACTTTACTGAAACGAACCAAATGTCAATATATCGAGACGTTCGTCACATCCATCATCAACCTTACCGTCGCGAACCATCACATTATAAAGGTCATGATATTGACTGCACGGAGAAAAAAGGCAAAAGTACAAATCGAATAGGCAAGAAAGGAACACTTTCCATTATCTTAATAGCGTTTCTGCGTCAGAACGAATTTAACTTTGTTTTGTATTGGGAACAATAAAAACTAACGGACGCCATATTTCCAGTACATAGTCCACGGGCCTAATAGCCCGTGAATAAAAAGATGAGCGAAGCCTCCATCATGAAAGGCCGCAGTAAATGTGTTATGTAGATGGTCGTGTCACACTTTATTGTAACTTATGTGGAGAAGTATTTTTTTTCCTTTATTTGTCTAATATAATACAATATACTTAAATAATACAGTACAGTACATTATAAACTATTACAGTATATTGTAAACTACACACTTTTTCTATGTACTGATGTAGATTATCGGTGGACACTAGTTTTATCAAAAAATATAGGTAGGTATTCATTCAAAATAATTTTACAAACATGTGTGGAGGTGGTGGAGTTAATAATGACAAAAAAATGTCATATCCGTTCATTGAGGCCCTCAGCTGCGTCAAGTGCTTGTTTGCCACTTGCTGTATGAAACATCTGTAATTTTATATATATGTAAACAAATATTCCAGACATAAGATTCTGACTCAACACCAGCTATATATTACAAAAGGTCGGGGTCTCGGCAGGGACGTCCTACGACAATTTCCTGCGACAAGCTGGCCGCGTGACGGGAAGAAATACCAGTCATATTAAGGGTGACCGGGCTGCGGGAGGAGCCCGGATAAATGACACGAGTGATTAGACTAGAAAGCTTGCGTCAAGGAAATTAAGGGTATTTGTATTAAATCAATAAAGCCCGACTGTTTAGAGGTAGTGACCTTGGTGGAGGTGGTAACCGTTTATGACAACACCATAACAAAAGATACTACAACAACAACGTAAATCAAAACCGACAAGGACCTACAAAAGTATCAAAAACAAATAATAGAAAGGTAAAAATACACAAAGTATACCTATGAAAAATGTGTTAATGCTAAAAACTGTCGATAACAGAACGTTGATCGATTTTATGCGGTTACATCATACTTTACAATCCCCATTTTACTTTTAATTAATTACTTTACTTGTACGAGATATACGTTGCGACATGAAGCAAATGTAGGTACCTTAAAAATGTAGATAGGATATTTATCTGAAAGGAGAGTTTATTTTACTTTGAATAATACTGCATTTGAAGATTTTCAAAAAATTACTTACTTCGTCTGGGAATTGTTAAATATCTTTAACAAAATAGAGACTCCAAACTTGAAACGGGTACTTCAAATTGGGTCTTAGTTTTATTTATAGTTGCACTCTTAGTGAGATAACGAGCGAAGCGAATTCAAAATGAGTTACAGTGATATCGACCTAAAAGAGCAAGTTCTACAAAATAGCAAAAGAAAAACAAACGTTTTAGTGACTAAATAGGGTGTATTACGACACGAAAACGCTTGTTTTTCTTTCGTAACTCGTTTTGACAAAATTTTTAATTCGGTCATTATCTTACTAAGAGTGCGAGATGGTTAAACGATTATTTTTTTCTGTCTGTTCCTTATTCAAACTTACTTTATCACCAACGCGCACGACAAGTGTTGAGAAGGAAAACTAGTATATTTAAATGTCCCGGACAGGACAAAAAGGTGGGAAGATGGCGACATCACCCCGAGCAATCAGACGCTGCTTCAGACGTCAGGTTAAATGTGTACTTAATAAAACATGGCATTGGCGCGTACCTCGATTTGTCTATCCCGGGGTCCCGGCTCCCGAGGTGAGCGGTCCAGTGATCCATGCCTTATTACCGGGATTTATTGCAACCTGGACTATGGCTTGTATTTGATGTAAAAATTTTGAATTTCCGAACAGGTGTAGAATCAACTTTTTCTTCTCATATTCACGTTTGCAGACATCTTGATTATGTTCGGGATGGTACAAGTTTATAGCATTACGATATGTGTGCATTATGGTGCAATGTAATAGAGCCGGGTGTGTATAACTAATATACACACGTATATCGTTCGAAGCTTTTCAACAAACTTGGGAGGAAAAATATTTAATAAACTAAATTTTTAGATAAAATTACACAAAAAATGTTAATTTGCAGACATCACTGAATAATGGTATGAAAATAAACGTTTATATATTATATTTTAAGTAATAGAGTTTATTTATTTAAAAAAATATTTGCTTACTGTTTTTAAGACAACTTTTTGCTAATCCTACTAATATTATAAATGTGAAAAAGTGGATCTTTGGATGTTTGTTACTCAATCACACAAAAACGTCAGAATGGATTTGGATGAAATTTGGCATACATGTAACCTTTGAAATGGAAAAGAACATAGGCTACCTTTTATCCCAATTCCTTAAGTAGTTCCCGAGGGAAAATTGAACATTGTTTACGAGCTAAGCCGCGGGCAGACAGCTTTGAAATTTGGTATGCATGTCACCTATGCTATGAAAAAGGACATATACTTTATATTCCTTAATGATCTCTCAAATAGTTCCCGTGGAAAGATTAAAAATTGTTAACGAGCGAAGCTTTAGACCCAATTCTGAAGTCCACGCAGACGAAGTCGTGGGCAGAAGCTAGTTAGAAATAATAAAACTATGACACAAATAGTGCAGTTATAGATTATAACCGCATTATTTGCGCTATAACACACGCGTATTTTATGAGCTGCTTTGTGTAAAACCAATGAAATTAGATTCACCTTACGAGCAAGTGTGTTGAAAAGTATGTTTTCTCTTTAATTACTTTTGTTGTTTATGATGTCAATTAATAATAAATGCCTGTAATGTTAAATAAATATATTTTTTAAAATCTCTGTGGCTCTTTAAACGGTCAGTTTTTGTCTCAGAAGACTTTTTCTCTCAAAAGTCCCAAAGTGGAGAATAGCTAAGAAACTCCGGAAAGGAACGTAATGAACACGATAGCATTTGCATGGTAAGTATTAGTGAGCCGAGTCGATTATTCAGCGAAACGTCTTTTTACAGCCGACAACGAAGGCTCCTCGCCTTCATCTCATCTGATAGGTGAAGATACGCGAGAAACGCGTTCTTCAGTAAATGTGCGATGTTGTGATTGTAGTATTTTTAAATAAATATCCCTTGTTACTCGTACATAGCTTCATCAATAAGTTACCAAAATATAGATTTCACAGCTTGAAGTCAAACGGGATGCTAATTTTGATCTAAATCATCAACTTAATTAATAAATAAAGTAAATAACATATTTTGAGGTATTGATTTTAGAGTTTTCATTTTCGATTTCGATTTCAGCTTACACGCGAGAATTTTTTTACGAATTCCTGCGTCCTACTGCTGGACACTTTACGCCTAGTATCCGCCTGGAAAGAGAGTCGAAATAGATGTGTAAATACGGGAGAGAATTCAGCTGCACGTACATGTCTTTACGACAATGAACGGAATACCGTCCAGGCCACCAGATTTATACACGTCTAGGCTTCTGAGTACTTTCCGAATCTCCGCTTGGCGAGCATGGATTTTGACGTGGTAGAAGAGTTGGAAGTATCGCACTGCTAGCATCGAAACACGAAGCTTCTGAAAACTGCAGAAGCTTACATTTATTAGGTATGCGGTCATCAGTGATTTAAATAGGTATTACATGATTTTGATAAAAGTCCATTGATTTCTATCCCGCCATTCCATCATAATCATCATATTATACATTTAATAGCCGAAGGACGTTTACATGTGCTAATCTAATGATCTCCTAAACGAATAGTCCTATGCCTTTTGAGAACGCTGGCGTCATATAGACTTATCTGCGTTATGATTTATGGTTGCTTAGTGGTCAAGACAATTGACTAGCACCTCAGCTACTCATAATAATACTCACCTTTCAGAACCTCTTCTGAGAAAAGTCCTAAGAATATGTCATGTTACGAGTATGTGTTATATATAGATGCATTGTTAACACATATAATAAGTATTATTTTACAATATCATATAATTATTAGTTTGACAAAGAATAGCTTTTTGCTCGAAGCTTTGCTCGCATTATTTCTCGTTTATCCCGTAGAAAATCCGATTAATTTAGTTTCATTTGTTAGAAATAATCTAGCATTGTTTCTAAGCAATAAAACTAAGAGCATCGGTGGCACTGCGGACTCGGCATTGGCCTTCTAACCGGGAAGTCCGGGGTTCGAACCAATGTATTTTTTCGTTATTCGAATTTCATATGTACATTTGTCCTACGCTCCTACGGAAAAGGAAAACAACGTGAGGAAACCTGCATACTCGTACATCTGTAAAGAAAGTCAATGGTGTATGTGATGTCGACCAATCCGCACTGGGCCAGCGTGGCTGACAGACCTAAACACCCTAAGTTAGGGGAGGCTCGAGCCCCTCGGTGGGGACATATATCGAAACGCGGGCAACAGCTAGTATAATAAAAAACCTTCATAGTGTTTACGTACACGTGAACCGAAGAATTTGCACACACTTCAGCGCTGAATAAATATGCCATAACAACCTGAAATGTAAGTGACGTGTTAAAGCCGGCGAAAGCCGCCGGAAGTGGCCTCGTCGGAAGCCGCGCTCCGCCGGAAGCACACCTCATTTCCTGAGTCTGTTCTGTGCCTCGAAAGACCTATTTACAATAACTATGTTACGGCGAGAAAGCTTAAGTTATTTGACTACATTGCTACATTTCGTATACGTAATGTTTGGATAAAAAGCGTGAGTGTGAAAACAAACGTTTATTTTTAGTCAGCTTAAAAATAATATAATAATTAGATCGTTTTTAAGTAGAATAATTATTTTGAAGCAGAAGATACCATAAAGGACATTAAGAATGTTATATCTAGCACTAGCAGATTCAGTCATACGATACGGTCTAAGTAGCTATGGAAGGTCGTTTAAAAGCAATATCGCTAACATATATAACTTGCAAAGAACAATATTGAAAAACATAGTTCCCAAAAAGTACAGTAGTGACTACTCCGACCTTTTCAAATATTTCAAGGTACTTCCCGTGGTCAAAATGTCCATACTAAAAGAAGAGTATATAAATGTAGTCAATTTAACCGAATACAATCGCAATACTAGATTAAGAAATTTACCCAATGCACATAGATTTGTATTACCTCCAAGTAAAAATGTTTATGGCATTGAGAACTAATTCTTACCTGCTTGCGAAAATAATAAATAGCCTCCCAAAACACATTCAAGATTTATACCTCTCAAACTATGGATCAATCAAAGATGTTAATAACTACTTTATGCTATCTGATAATCATGAACATATATTATAGCCCTGATAACCTCTGTATGTTACTTGACAGATAAAACAAATTGTTTAATACTCAGGGCACCATGAATTTGTTAAGGTGTGAAATAGTTTAATTAAAATATACCGCTGTAAATAAGCCATAAGTGGCTTTAGCAGTTGATGAATATGTAACTCTGCGATACATTTTAGAATATTTGGAACTTTAAATTGGGGCGTGTTTTTTACTTCGTCAACATAATAAGCCACTGAGATAATGCGAGTTTAATTTAGGAGCGGAGGTGCGCTTTATCAGAACTCAGTAAAACTGTACTTAGGCGTGACATCATCCCCTTGGCGATAGCCCGACCAGTTAGGTCGGACTAGACCGGGCGCGTGAGTAGTGGTGTCGCATTGTGGACCCTACCACACGTGCCCTAAATGGCAGGGAGAACACCAGGGGGTTTTAGTGGGTAGGCCTGGCACTCTGCCGGGAGAGCCCTACACACGCTCGCCGTCTAGCCAACGGCACCGGCGGGTGCGGTACAGTCACGCATTTCCCCCGGAAAAAAAAGGCGTGACATCATGCGATCATTCGTATTAATACTCGTATATCGTCGAAACTTCTTGATTATTGAAAGAAGAACAAAATATTTTACATACTTGTATAATATTTTAAGTACCTAATCGGACAAAGAAAAATGACATGATATAGACGAGAAAAGCTCTTTGCCTTCACCCCACTTGCTGAAACTGTCTTACTTCTAACTGTCGGATTATAACAATGTTATTAAAATTGAATATTTGTGTCGTTTTGTTTTATAAAAGAATAAATTTTGTTGTTGGAAATGTTATTAATATGGTGGTAGTTAAGCGAGCAAGACCTACCATCAACCAAACCGAGCCTCGGATCTCCAGAACAGGGACGTTGGCAATTGATTGATTGATTGAACACTTTATTGCACACGAAACATACATAAACAGGACACAACAATACAAGAGACACAGTAACAATAGGCGGCCTTATTGCTAAGGTAGCAATTTCTACCAGGCAACCTTGGGGTCAAGGAAAGCTCTTGCTAAGGTAAGTGACGGGAATAGTGCTAAACAGTTCTAAGAAATAGTTAATATACGTTACGATTATAATTAACATCTAACAACATAAAAAAATTAATATCAAAATACTATATATATAAAGTCACAAAATATACATAAATGTAAATATATACATAAATAATACCTATACATATATATATATATATATATATATATAAACGGATAAGGACATGACTCATTAGTTGAAGGCAATCACTAATAACGGTTGGTTCCAATGTTCTTCTCCCTGTGAATTTGATTATTAGTAGACTTGTGTAACTCCGGACTCAGTTATATTCCGGAGCTATATCCCACTCCGGATATATATCCAATCATTACGTTTAAAATTTCTTAACATATCAAGTATATCCAATGTAATCACATGAATCAACTGCAAATCATTTCGTCAATCACCGGCTGAGTAGCTACAGAATAGACATGAGTGAGTGAGAGCCATAGCTGCGAACGTGCGCCGTGAAATTACGTAGAGCGCTGAAAGCATTAATAAATTAATAAATGTACATTAGATTTTTTTAATACGCAATAAATACTTGATTGAGAGTCCTAAGGCTGTTAAGTATGAAGGAAAATCAAAAGATATAATTAAATGTTAGCTGGATATACCTCATGATTTGGTATGAATGGAATGAAATTAGACCATAAGTTCGGATACATTAGGCGGATATGGATATACTAACTGGATATGTATCTTTTTTCGGAAGGATATAGATAGCGTAACTCCAATCTTTCCTGGAGTTACCTTACGCATATCTAATTACAAGCGATAGGTATTTGAAAATAGCTACAAACAAAATTACGTCTAATTCCAGATAATTATAGCTAGATTATTGAAATCGATCGTAAACGACGCTAGCGACTTAGATTCTAAAAGAAGTGCTGTAACTTTAAAAAACTTGAATACTTGTAAATATTTTTAAGCCATAACCATGCAGTGGCACGTATAATGACTCAACGATTTGCATGCATATGCCCCATTCAATAAGAACATCATCGTTAAACAAGCGCGCGAGAAATATCTGGTTGCCGTCGATAAATTTGAGCGACAAAAACTTCAATGATAAAAACTTAAATTCAATATCTTGCGTCTTTTCACACCACGACACACGGTCACAATGTTACAACACTGGCGAATGGTGAGAATGTGAGTCTTATTGTCGCTTGATAGGGTCCGTAATTGCGGCTCACGGCGATTCTCACGGCTAGTCGAGTACGCAGTGGTGTCTGGTAATATTTCGCGTGACAGTTACGACGCGATATAGCGTTACGAAAAAAGAATAAAATTCAAAGAACCGAACGGGGCGTGTGGTGTAATTCACAAGCGAAGCGAGTTTCATATTCGTTTTGTTGGATTTTTCTTGGTTGCCGTGTTTTGACAGGGTAAGAAAAAAGCATACGTGCTGTCATGGATTTGAAAGAAAGAATGAAAAGTTATTGATTCTGGCCACACAATAATTTAAAGCATAAAATTAAAACTACGCAGAAAGAATAATGTGGTGTAAATATTGTGCGAAGTCAAAAAAGGTCCGAGCCTCAGCATATGCTTCCGCTACAAATAAGTGCAGAGAAGGCGCTAGTATTCTGGCAGGGCTTTTAAAGAGAGACCCAGGAGATGCCAAACTACTTCAAAATCTTGAAAATTAATTTAAAAAAATGATAAAAGATCTGGCTGAATGGCTTATTCAGCTAGGTCTAGGTCTGGGTCTAGGGTTATTGTCCAAGAAAAAATCTATTATTTGGATAATTTAGTGTCGCTCCCTTTTTCCCATGCCGTAAAAGCCGACTACAAGAGTTGACTGCAATCCAACATCTCAGCAAAGAAATGAAAAGCGTGGTGTAGATCAGAAAACGAATGTTTTAGACAATAAACTTCAAATTGGCATTCGAACTTGAGTTTTTGATCTCCACTAGTAGAATATACGCAACGTATACCTACCGGTTTTTTAAATTAATGTGTTATTGCGTACCGATTTTTTTTTCGGCGTGAAATAGAATATAATACTTAATTTGTTTCAAATGCCAACACTGAATCCAAGTGATCTTAAACTCTTTAGAATTGGGAACAGCAAAAATTTATTTCCCACATGATTTGTATTCGTGTTTGAATTTAAAATTCACTTCTAAAGATTCAAAATCCTCCAGCTCCAGGTCCTCGCCGATGACATCCTTCCTCTGATGCTCGCTAAGTTAGTACCCCAAACGTACCAACCATCGACGCGTGACATCATCACGTCATCGTTTAACTATCTGCGCGCGCCTAGTAAATGGTTTGAGGTGATGATGACGATGAAACAAGAATATTGTTTGCGTCAGTGCGGATCGGCTTGAGGGTCATTTTCATGCTCCCTCTCCGCTACCTCCTTCCGTTCCGATACCACTTCCTCGCAATAGGAGGTGGCAGTCTCCCATTCCCTCTCACCAGTCAGCATCTGGCTAACGATGACTGGTAGCGAGAGGTCACCGCCGCCGCTCAACGCCGCGCACAGCTTGCGACCTTGAGATCGCCAAGCCGATCACTCCAATAATGTGTGACGTATCGTCGGGAGCGTCGCAGTGGTGATACTCCGGCGTTTTCTCTCGACGAGCGATCTTGTGATACAAGTAACCACAGGGTGCAAGTCAATCTCACCTTCACGTCGTGGAGGAGATGGCCCAAATCAGGGGCGCCGAGTTTTTAAAATTCCCGTGGGTGCTCCAGCTTTTTTAATGACATACCTAGCTACTTATATGTATTTTTGTTATTTAATAGACACAAAAAAATACAAGATATTTAGAAAAGATAATTTATTATATAACACAGCAGTTTGACATGTGCACCTGTTAATAAATATTCGGCGGGGCGCGGCGAGCCGGCACGCTGCGTGCGTGAGAGCGGCTAGGTTTGTTTCTAGGCGCGCGTATTACGTATATTATTTCGGTACCTATATTATTTAGATTTAGTTAAAAGATGAGAAAGAGAATCGGGGGTGCTCGGGACCCACTATTTACCTCTCGTGGGTGCTGGAGCACCCGAGCACCCACGGAGTCGGCGCCCCTGGCCCAAATGCCCAAATTTTATGGCTTTTATTTTACACTGTCAGACAAAAGTCGCAAATTAAATTAGCTACCTTATAATAATGTGTTAAAACAGCAATAGTTAAATGTGCACAAAGGGCAGACTCACGCCCAGCAGTGGCTGAATTGATGTTGACGAGGAACTCTTACCGTACGCGAAGAGTATGAGCGTAACAGAAATAGATGAATCGCTTCTAAATTGACCCAAACATTTCAAACTCAATACCAACAAGAGTATCGCGACAACATTCAACTTTTACAACTGCTCGATTGGCCGTAAATAGTGAAACTTATGTATACGCGGTAATGCCTTCATTTGCGGACCGCGGTATAAGCTAAGCAGTGAGCACTAAAGAGCAACAGGTTGGCTAGTCGAGCTTTGAGTGCCCGATGTGTTAGCGCTAGGAGAATATCTTTTATAGCTGGACTCATAAAACTTTAATTAACGCTGTAAATAAATGTAGAGCTAGAAATGGAATTAAAAAGTGGATTTTAGAGCCAAAGCCAGTGCCGGATTCAGCCAAGTTTATTGCGAAGTTTGTGATATTAAATATATAAAATAAATCTATTACAAACACTCTTTTTTCGATATAGATACTTGATTATTACCGCTATAACATGTAAGAAAACGAAACACTCAACACAATTACGAAACCTTTTTTCGCAAAGATGGCTCAAATCGAAAGTACTTCTAGTAGATTTAGTATCTTCCAAGCATCGTTTTTTATTGATTGGTAGTCAATATCACTCTTTTCGAATTGGTCGGGTTATTACGACTAGCTCGATGGAAATATTAGGTAATATCCTCGTTAGTTTTGCAGTATTGTCAACTTGCTTGTAGTGCGGTGCAAAACATGATTTGTGGTGTGATCAGCTCTCTCTCTTAGCAAGGTATTTACGTATAAACGTACTTTAAGAATATCACAGATAAAACTGCTTGAGATTGACAAAAAATGTGATAATTGACGTTCAAAGAGTATTTACCACTTTATGATAATTAGATAAATGTCATTCATTTGAGTAACTGTTCCACTCACTCCGACAGGCATTTCTCTTGGTACGGAATTTAATATCGAAATCTAACAATTATGAGAGTGATTCAATGTTTAGATTTTTTAAATAAAATCAGTGTTAATGCGTGTTTATCATATTGACAGAACTATCCACTAACTTCTAACCCTCAAGGAATCATTCCTTCATCAGCTTAGCAACATGAGATGACTACTAGACGTAATTTCTTGAAAAGTTTTAGAAAAAAGATCTAACTTGCCTATAGAGTTCGAAGACTTCCCTCTATTTTCTATAGAACCCATCATCAGTGATGATAAACAATATTCTTTATTTAAACAATATCTCTCACAGACATGGATCACGGATATGCTTCCAACTGCAAACTAAAACAAATAGAAACAACAAATAGCAAGAAAGAATACTTAATTCCCTCTATTTTCTCGAGATCCAATCATCAATGGGAACAATGGGTCTACCTCAGGAGTATATATTGTCAAATAGAAAGGCCGTTTAAAAATCGGTCGGCAATTGACAGAGAAATCGGTAATCTTTTTTATACAAAAATTAATTGCTGTGTGTTAGTCTCGCAAAAACTCTTAAACGGCTCGACAGATTCTTACGAAATTTTCTGCGTGTGTTTGAATAGATCCAGGGTAGGTTTATATGTAAAATTGGACCCGATAGGCGGCGCTGTAATTGGGCAGGACAACGTCTGCCGGCCCACTAGTATTATATATAAAAATGAAACGCTGTGTGTTATTCTCGAAAAACTCAAAAAAGGGCGAGACCTAATTTTACAGAATTTTCTGTGTGTGTTTGAATAGGTCCAAGGAAGGTTTAAACGTACGGTTGGACCCGGTAGGTGGCGCTGGAATCGGGCAGGACAACGTTTGCCTGACTAGCGGGCTGTATAAAAATAGATACGTTCGAATATAGAATCTGCTCCTTTTTTGAAGTCGGTTAAATATTCTTTATTGACGAAACGACAAATATCGTTCCAATATTTGCTGAACAGTTTAGCGTTTCACCAGACGATTTGGTACTCAAGTACACTTCAATTAGGACGTCTGATTTTTGGCGGTCAATTAGCGAGTGATCAACAAAGTGACCCGTCAAAGGGCACGCGGCTCCAGAACCCTATTGAAATTGGACGAACGGGGGGCCTATTCGATTTCTAGTCTAAATTGAGTTAAACTTTTCGATGGAGAGTCAAGCGGAATATGATTACCACAACTTTGACTCTGTATCAGGGTCGCCTGCTACCGGAGGGAAACTCTGTACCAGAGTCGTATTGTTGCCGCAAGGTAGCAGTGTTTGCATTACTGTGTTCCGGTTTGAAGGGTAAGATATGGCAGTGAAATTATTGGGTACTGTGACTTTACATCTTATGTCACAAGTTGGCAACGTGCACTGTGGTTCTTGTGGGGGTTACAGATTTGATGTGAATTCTAACAAGAACTACATGTACTATACTAGGTGACTGTTACCACTTACCATGAGGTGGGCAGTTTGCTTGTTTTCCAACTAAGTTGTATAAAAAGAAACTAACAGACTCATAAATAAGTGGTGGTAAGGTTGTCCTTACGGTGATACACGTAAGAATACACGTGTCATAAAAAACTTACTGACTCTTAAATAAGGGGTGGTAAGGCTGTCCTTACAGACACCCGTTAGGATACACGTGTCACTGCTGTCTATCTTTGAATGTCGTAGGAGACGACTAAGGGAGTTTATCGCAATCACGTCATCTCTGCGAGAAGATGGAAAACGCAAAAAAGGAGCCTTCGCAAACCCGACTGAACAGCGCAGTGTAGTATATTGATTTATCCTCGTTTGAGGCGAGACTTGGGCCTAGTCATTGGACATTTTATGGGATGAAAGATGCCAAATAATCCCTTATGGGACCTAAGTATTTAAGGCCTCGTCTACTCGACTGCACGATAATCAACAAACGAAATTCTGACAATCCCCACCAGCCCTCAAGCACCGATATGCTGGCAAATAGGCCAAATTTCCTTTATACTTCGCATGTATATCTTTTGCAGCAGTGGCCATTCTGTGGCTAAAGGAAGATAAGGATAATGAACCTATAAAATAGTGAAGGACAGACCTGCTAAGTTTTCAGAGGCAGATCATGTCCTACATTGGGCGTCTCTATAATATGTTTTCTTTAGGCGTTATATCGAACGAATCGAGCTTTATATATTATAGACCACTTAGTACCGGTATCCCATAAATAAATCAGAATGTGAATTTTGATACTAAGAATTCGTCATGTGGTTTTTCAATCCATAAAAATCCATCAATTCGACCAGCTATCAAATAAGGTTAATTACACATAATTCCTTTAGTAAAGCTGTTTTATGCGCAAATAAATGATCAACTTAATCATATTAGATTATTAGCTTTTGGCTTTAATTCGACTGATATTCTATTAAATTAATTTATCGAGTATTCGAGTTTGTGATGAATGTTAAAAATAAGACCCCTTGTGCCATTCGGGACTCTATTGAAACGATATTTCTGAATCAAACAACTCAACAATTAAGAGGGTTAATGCCGATTTTCGCCGAGATTCAAGTCTATTTACCTATTCCTGCAGTGGACTAATTTGAATTGAGTTTTAATAATTTGCAATTTAGTTGATACTTTATTGCTATTTATTGTAATTAATTGCTTCATTTTGTTTTAGTTTACAGTTAAAAACAATTTCAATAAAACCTAAAAGATTTCGATTTAAAACAAGACAGATACACAAAGCAGCGCTGTGTGATATCAACTCGACTGCACGATAATCAACAAACGAAATTCTGACAATCCCCACCAGCCCTCAAGCACCGATATGCTGGCAAATAGGCCAAATTTCCTTTATACTTCGCATGTATATCTTTTGCAGCAGTGGCCATTCTGTGGCTAAAGGAAGATAAGGATAATGAACCTATAAAATAGTGAAGGACAGACCTGCTAAGTTTTCAGAGGCAGATCATGTCCTACATTGGGCGTCTCTATAATATGTTTTCTTTAGGCGTTATATCGAACGAATCGAGCTTTATATATTATAGACCACTTAGTACCGGTATCCCATAAATAAATCAGAATGTGAATTTTGATACTAAGAATTCGTCATGTGGTTTTTCAATCCATAAAAATCCATCAATTCGACCAGCTATCAAATAAGGTTAATTACACATAATTCCTTTAGTAAAGCTGTTTTATGCGCAAATAAATGATCAACTTAATCATATTAGATTATTAGCTTTTGGCTTTAATTCGACTGATATTCTATTAAATTAATTTATCGAGTATTCGAGTTTGTGATGAATGTTAAAAATAAGACCCCTTGTGCCATTCGGGACTCTATTGAAACGATATTTCTGAATCAAACAACTCAACAATTAAGAGGGTTAATGCCGATTTTCGCCGAGATTCAAGTCTATTTACCTATTCCTGCAGTGGACTAATTTGAATTGAGTTTTAATAATTTGCAATTTAGTTGATACTTTATTGCTATTTATTGTAATTAATTGCTTCATTTTGTTTTAGTTTACAGTTAAAAACAATTTCAATAAAACCTAAAAGATTTCGATTTAAAACAAGACAGATACACAAAGCAGCGCTGTGTGATATCAATGTCTGTAAAGAAATATTTTAAATAAAGAATATTGTTTTTAAAATGTAAGGCATTCAAAGATGCATGAATTTGAATTACACAACATTTGAACAAAATATATATCTATGAGTTAAATAGGGAATATGTTTGGACTTTAGAATATGATTTTGTTTTTGTTATAATAACATATTGTAGGTACTACATTATTAAAAAAAAATGATTAGTTGTGGCTCGTCGTCGACAATACATGCGTATCGTTCAGTTGTCGGTTATATCCTGCGTTCCCCCGGAATCATTAAAATTTGGGATTAAAAGTAGCCCTTGCCTTCATCAGCGTTTAGCAGGTTTTTATGCAGGTTGCCTCACGATGTTTTTGGTTGACCTCCTGATTGGAAGGCCACAGCGCCGCCCCGACGCTTTGAGGAACGGAACCCTAAAAATGGGAAGTTAAATATACTTATATTTAACTTTAAGCTTATAGTGTACACACTTAACCTCTAATAGAATTGAACTTATATAATATATAAAAGGTCTGTAACTTAAGTAATAAAGCAACCGCACCTCTGGGAAAATATGCCTGGCTCAAGATTTACGCCCTCGGAGCACAATCGCTACAAGTTGCTGTATCCAAAAAACGCCGCCGGAGGGCTTAATGTCCTCCATTAGGCTCGTAAAGGGAGGCCTGTTTATTAAAAGGGCTCAATTCGGCCCGTGATTTATTGTCGGCGAAGGCGGCGGTGTTTCAGGAGGCTTGCTGGCTACAGCAACATGTATATGAGTTTAGTAGCTAGTTTTGTGTGTCTTAGTTTAACCACGGTAATAGTACGAGTATATACAGTATGTGGACTCGGCCCCTTTTTGAAATTTTATACCTACGGCCGCTCGGCATCGCTTGGTGCGTGGCCCGCGATAGGGCTGCTCGCTTACCGACCGCGCGCTCCGTTTGACTCGTGCGTATGCCCTGCGGCGAACTGCATTCGTAACAGCCCTTGTAGTTATTCGATCCAAGTGCGATCCAGATCGAGGCGCGTAGGCATAGCGCGTGTTTCGACCGTTTCTATGGAAGTCATTCTACTGTATATACTATTACCGTGTTTTGACCTCCGTATGTCCTGATTTAGTCATGATATTATATGTTAATCTATGTCTTCAGTGATATATACGTCAAATTTCTCAACCATGGTAACTCTTTAAAAATCAACCCTGGATATTTTTATAATGCCATTATCATTGCCGCATAACGCCATTTATAATTTTTGCGCAATGCCATTTCATAAATTTACCCCTTTGTCATAATTCATTAATTCCGAGTTAAAAGATTGATTTCCTTATCGCTTAATAATTTTAACTTTTTAATGATAATAACGTCGTTTAATAACGTGACCACGTGATGAGCTAACTTTTGTCATTCCTACCGTGTTTTTATCGGGATTCGTTCGTACATTATTTTTTCCTTTTACATAAAAAAATATACTATTTCGACACAGATATCCACTTAATGAGTGTGGATAAAAAAGTGTCGTTTCAACTCACATACGCGCCACTGCTGGGGACAGTCCTCTCGTCAAACCATCATGGATTGCTTGGTTTTGTTTCGAGTTCTCCCTTAGTCGGATATCCACGGAAAAAAGGAGGCAGCGACATATCTATCAGAACCCCTCAGCGCATGGACACGAAGAAAATAAGATGTGTAATAAGAATTACAACTATTATTTTGTCAAGGTCACTAGTTAAAGAAACACACTAAGTAATGGGCATGCACAGTCAGCGTTAAAAGTAGCTAATCAAAAACGAATTCTCAAAGTACTGAGTTTTCTAATATTTACAAAAAAAATGTAGGTCAACCTGACCTACATTACTACATTTTTCGTAATAAGCACTCGCATCAAAATTTTGAAAAAGATGTCATTAAAATAATAAGATACAATAATTTTTTTTTATATACACTTTCTATATTGAAATATTGTATGTTTCTAAAGTTTCTGACGACTTAAATTTATCGAAATAGTCTGAAAATTCAAAATGTTGAGCACGATATTTAAATCGTAAATAAAATGCATTGGTATATCAAAAAGGTTTCATGTTCATCAGAAACATTGAAATATTCTATTGAATACTTTAACATAATAATAATTTTGAAATTTTCAAATGATTTTTCCTTTTATAGAATAAATATAAAGGTATTTATGTTTATTATGAAAATTTAATTGTACCTACACTTTTACGAAGTGTTTTTGTTAGACCATTGTGATAATATGTTTTGCATAGCGATTATTTTGGAAAATTCATGTTCTAAGCTACTAATGATGCTGACTGTATACAGGTGATCAATCCAAATGGGTCAGTAGGGAGAAGTTAGAAACTATGAAAGATAGCGAAATCCGTTCTTAGGAACCATGGCGTTGATTTTAGATTTAATAATAATAATTAACTCTTATACATAACCGAGAATCGAACCTAATCAAAATCTCTGTAAACAATGTTATAAATCTCGCAAGTTTTTTCGTTGTTATTGTTGATGGCGTGAATCATAAGTCACAATGAACATAATATTTTTAATGGAACCTTGTTTAAATAATTATAAAAAAACTCAAAAAAATATTTTACAAAAAATAAAAACCGACTTCAAAAACACTGAAAAGTTAAAAATAATACAAGAATAGGTACAGACAACATCACACTTCTATATTAAAGTCGGTGCCAAACGATGATCTCCTACAAAGTCTTAAAATTTGGCACCGACTTCAATATAGAAGTGTGATGTTGTCTGTACCTATTCTTATATTATTTTTAACTTTTCAGTGTTTTTGAAGTCGGTTTTTATAGTGAAAGAAACCCAAATTTAATACCAGCTCACCTTCGGTAAGCTTGTATTATTTTTTTTTTTTATTGCAGAAAGTTGGCAAACAAGCAAACTGCCCACCTGATGGTAAGTGGTAACAGTTATCTATAATACATGTGGCTCTTGTGAGATTCGCAGCAAAACTGCAACCCCCACAAGAACCACAGTGTACGTTGCCAACTTGTGACACAAGATGTAGTCACAGAACCCAGTAATTTCACTGCCATATCTTACCCTTCAAACCGGAACACAGCAATGCAAGCACTGCTGCTTTGCGGCAGAAATAGGTAAGACGGAGGTACCTAAGCAGATGACCCGGGTACAGAGTCTCCCTCCAGTAAGCAAATTAGCGTTTCCCTCGATTTTCATGGGATCCCATCATCATATCCTGACTTTGGTGATCATGGGACCACCCTTGGAGTATACTCTATCCAATACAAAAAGAATTTTGAAAATCGGTCCACAACTGGCGGCGTAATCGCGTAACATACACAAAAAGAAACATACGCATCGAATTGAGAACCTCCTGATTTTTCGAAGTCGGTTAAAAATAAGATACATATTTGGTTTAAGTATTTTAAATAAATTGATTCGCCCGCTGAACGAATGTATTCTAATTTCAAGTAGACGCAATTTGTAATGCATAATATCGATGCAGATAAAATATGCATAAGTGGTCTCTTCAAATAAATGATTTATATTGATGAGCTATGATGATATTTTGCAAATTATTAGAATTTGGGCATTTAAATCTAATAATTAGACGAGATATCATAGCAATATCTTACTCACAGGATCAACTATACACAGAAATACTGCATGCGATTCACAGAATTTTGACCAGGTTCGATTCCCGGCTATGTATGAGAGTAAAAAAAATTGCCAATGCCATTATTATTAAATCTATAATCGACGCCATGGTTCCTAAGAACAGATTTCGCTATCTCTCATAGTTTCTGATTTCTCCCTACTGACCCATTAAGATTGATCACCCGGTATATCCTGTCATTAATTAATTATTATTAATTTTACTCAATACATGAAAAAGGTCTACGTTATTCCTCTACAACTAAATCTTTTAACGAATGCCAAAATGAGCCTAAAATGCTGACTCGTGTAATGGTTATAATGTCGAAATCATGTAGTTTTTTGCTAACCGGCTGCGTGATTTACGAGCTGATACGCTGGCTCCATCGACTCAAGAGTCCTGATAGCGCTGCGCTTGCGTCTAGACGAACAGCTCTAGGTAGAGATAAAAAGCTATTTCACATTGATAAACTCGGAATTTCTTTTGTTTAATTACGTCACCAAATGTAAGTAGAGAAGGGATAACGGTTGCAATTCTTTATACGTTCCATTATGATGATTTGTCACATGGTGTAATAACCCGCACCGGAAATTGCTTCATGATTGTGAGCGTTACTCCAGAGTAAGAGAGAATTACGCAAAGATTGGATGGAGAGAACATAGGTGTATAGTCATTATAAATAGCACGTGACAGTCTCAACGCAAATTCCGCGCTCATTTCTTGCAATTCGGTCATTTTAACTGAAAAGCGTCGGTGGCGCTGTGGCCTCAGCACTGCACTGTACCAATATGTTGTTTTCGTTTCACGGTTTTCATATGTACATTTATCTCACGCTCCTACGGTGAAGGAAAACACTGTGAGGAAACCTGCATACACCTGCGAAGTAATTCAAAGGTGTATGTAAAGTTCACCAATCCGCACTGGGCTAGCGTGGTTTGACTAACACCTAATCGCCCTAACTAGTTAGGGTAGGCTCGTGCCTCTCGGTGGGGACGTATATGAGCTGTGATGATGATGAACTGAAAGGCTGCTATGGACATGGATGGTGGTGGAACGATGAGATTATATACATGGTATCATTCAGCCAGCAAAATGAATTCAAAACCTCAAGAAAATGGTTATTGATGAAAATTGCATTCTTTTGTTTTGATTCGTGGCAAATGTAAAACCATGTAGGCCTCTTTGTTTCCTTCTTAAAGATTTCGTCTAAAATATAAAGGTTGGAATTTTTCTCGGGGCTTACTCATTAAGTTATAATATGTGATTATTATTAGAGGTGTTTCAAAAAGTCATCTCGATACTAATAAAGCTTGCTTAGACCATCGAGCTAATTAACTTTCACCATGGGGTCATCTCTGAAATCACAAAAAAATATCTGTTTAAGATATTTCAGTCGAGTCAGTCTTGAACATTTGGAGCTGTTTTTTTATGTAACTTCAGAACTTTTTCCATAGTTGAAAGTTGTTCAATTCGATGGATCAAACAATACCTATGTATATTTTGGGTCTTAAAATTTTGACACCTATTATTTTTAATAAAATAAATTAGGAATCAGGGAAAATCAAAAAGGAAAAATAAGTTCTTACAGCTTACAAAATTTCGTTGAAACTCTAAATAATTTTTAATTTATTTGTTGTTCTAAGCAGCGCCATCATAACCATTCGACTATATAGTAATTAATAAAAAATTATTGGATCAGTTAAAATATTTGTTTCAAAAAAATATAAATGACTACCGGATCGATATAAATCGATCGATCGACCGATCAAAAACACATGATTATAGAAATCGATTTTGCAAATGTATCGACAAAACTTAAGCATAGTAAGCAAAATATACAACTCAAGATAAATAAACTTAAACACGGCAGAAACAGACACTTCATTTCCTGCCCAATATCATCTAGGTTAAACACGTAAATCACTCATTACGACGCCATTATTCTCTTCAGGACGGTAGCAGATGTCTTTTTTTTTTGTAATAATTAGTCCCAAAGCGAAGTGGAACACTTGCGCGACACGACGGCGACGTCGACAAGCGCAGAGCAGGTACAGCGGTTGTAGTGTTGGGCGGTTGCTTATATCATGTCGATATCGACAAATACAATTTGTACAACATTATATTTTTCTAAGCCTTCATGTGACAGTGAGTTGACTTCAATTATATCGAAAACGTGAGCTAGCTCTTTCCTTTGTTTTACTTCTTATTGATTCCTAATTAATTTTAACGGGAAGACGTCCACTGTTGGGCGCAGGCTGCTTAGTTGAGCTCCAAGTAGATCGGTGCTTCGCTGAAACCGAAATGGCTAAAAACACTTAGAAACTAAAAGTATGCTCGCATTATTAATATAAATATACAATCATATAGCGTTAGATAGATATAATGGCATCATGAGTTTTAAATGTAGCAATTTTGTCATATAAATTTTGTACCTATTACCTAATAATTTGATTATTTTAGGTTAATAAACAAATAAAGTGTGCTTCATACATCAGAAGGAGCGGATCTCTCCAAATATAGGTTTTCAACTTATTTATGGAAGGCTCCAACATTTTTAATGATTTTTTTTGTAATCAATAAAGAATATTTTGATTTTGATTGATTTTTTACTAAACGAAAAATATTTAACTTTTTTTGAAGCTTATAGTACGGTGTATATTGCCAATTTGTGTCATAACATATATAAGTAGTCACACTTTCCAGTAGTTTGACAGCGAATGTTAAACACCTATAAAACCAGAACACAGCGAGCAAGCACCGTTTGCGACAAACATTGATGGCACTAAGGTCCTTATGTTGGTATATTATCTCCTTTACACACGCATCGTGCTTATAACAATGAAGTGCTCGCAATAAAATCCTAAATTAATTGCTTAATCAATACAAGTCAATACAAGTCTGTTTACATAGCAGCAGCCATTACTTATTTGTGATGGCAAATCCGTCCGATCCGATAAAAGCCCGTTCTGTTTCGATCAATACGCATGTGTAACTAATACAAACCAGCCACTGGCTTGTATCATATTGTAATGAGTAAACAGAGGATGATAGATAATAGCGTAGACATTATACCAACTCCCAAACAAAGGGTCTCAAGTCCTTTGTACCGCGTTATATTACGGAAATGAAAACAATGAGGATACGTCATTAATCCATTACCCCGTCCTAACGCTATTTAACAGGGAAAGCAAATCTATTAACTGTTACGCACATGAGATTGACGATAAATAATTTTGTTTCTCGTTATGATTGCAAAATTAATACTTAGTTATAATTTATTCACCGCTTTACAAAACAAAACAAACTATTTTAATGATATTACAAAAACGCTCGTTAAATTTACATCTCCTAAGTTTTGACGTCGGCAGCCGCAGTAGCCTGTATTACAGCTGCCAGCGTCTGTTATTTTAAAACTAATTACCTATGTATATGTTCACATATTGAGATTAACATTAATAAAATTAACAAACAAATTGGTATTCATTTGACTCTATGAAAGTTAATTACAGCAAAAAGTATTTGACTATTTTATTAAAACGTACTACGTCTTTAGCTCTTTAACCTGCAAGCATAGAATAAAATATAATTGCTGGCTGTGCCCGCGAACTATGTTTCGCTTCAATGAAGCTCAATACTCAAATATTTCTTACATTTTACCCCCTCAGGGGTGGAATTTCCAAAAATTCTTTCTTAGTGCACCCCTACACCTCACGAGGAACCTACGTGCCATTACGTGCAATTTGGAATCTCTAGGCCCAGTGGTTTCGGCTGTGTGTTGATATTATCAATTTTCACCCTTTGACACCCCATATCCCTCTTTTAGGGGTTGAAATTTGGAAAATCCTGAAACAGGTGTTAACTTATTTATCGATTGGAGTACTTATGTGAAGTTTCGATTAAAATAGAGCAAGTAATCTGGTTTCCCCATACAACATTTGGAGCCCTTTTTCAACCCTTTAGAGGGTGAATTTAAAAAAATCCTTTCTTAGTGCACCCCTTCACCTCATAAGGAACCTACGTGCCAAATTTGGAATCTCTAGGCCCAGTGGTTTGGGCTGTGCGTTGATATTATCAATTTTCACACTTAGACACCCCATATCCCTCTTTTAGGGGTTGAAATTTGGAAAATCCTGAAACAGGTGTTAACTTATTTATCGATTGGAGTACTCATGTGCAGTTTCGATTAAAATAGAGCAATTAATCTGATTTCCCTATACAAACTTTGGAGCCCCTTTTCAACCCTTTAGAGGGTGAATTTTAAAAAATCCTTTCTTAGTGCACCCCTTCACCTCATAAGGAACCTACGTGCCAAATTTGGAATCTCTAGGCCCAGTGGTTTGGGTTGTGCGTTGATATATCAGTCAGTCAGTCATCCAGTTTCTTCTTTCTTCTATCTATATAGATAGAAGATGTGGTGCTTGTGAGATTAGCAGCAAATCTGCAACACCCACAAGAGCCACAGTGTACGTTGCTAAGATGTTTTGCTAAGATGATTGGTTTGCTCGTAGCGTAAGATGTAAAGTCACGGTAACCGATAATTTTACTGCTATTTTACCCTTCGCACCGGAACACAGCAATGTAAGCATAGCTGCTTCGCGACAGAAATCGGTAAGACGGAGATACCCAAGCAAGCGACCCAGGTACAGAGTTTCAACATGGACAAAGACATTAAAAAAAATATCGATATTACTCAGCGTAGCGCAACGAACGCGCATCTTGTTTTTTCTGAACACACAAGTTAAAGTTAACACTTGATTTCGTCTGTGACTCTGTGAGCCGGCAAAAACTGCGAGCGACACGGCCGCTTACAAGCACTGTTGGCGCCAAATCACTCGTGACTGTATTTTGGTTTTTGACTTTTAGAATAAGTAATCATTGTAGAAGTTTTTGTGTTCTAAAAATCATGTTACACGTGTGCGGATGTTTATACGTTTGGTTGACAGTTCATCAACATCATCATCATCATCACAACAGCTCATATATGTCCCCACCGAGGGGCTCGAGCCTACCCTAAGTTAGGGTGTTAAGGCCTTAGTCAACCACGCTGGCCCAGTGCGGATTGGTCGACTTCACATACACCTTTGCAATTTCTTCGCAGATGTATGCAGGTTTTCCTTCGCCGTACGAGCGTCAGACAAATGTACATATGAAATTTGAAAAAGAAAAGCACATTGGCACATGGTGGTCTCGAACCCCGGACCTCCCGATTGGAAGGCAAGTGCGGAGTCCACAGCGCAAGTTTGCCGGTGACGTCATGACATCACTTGTCGATTATGCGGTAGGGTTGCGATACTAAAAAGGCGAACACAAAATATTTAAGAAAGGATATGGAGAGAGATACCTTTTACCGCTAATACTAGAGTGTTGTCTGCGAGCAGGGGCCTAATTCCGCAAATCTTAACGTCATTGTCGCGTCTTGTTAGCGTTTCAATAACACTGCTTCTGTCGCTTTTATACGCATTTTCTGGTGCGAATTATTACTACGCGATCGCATCAGAAATGAAGAGATCCGTAGAAGAACTAGAGTCGCCGACATAGCCCAAAGAATTGCAAACCTTAAGTGGCAGTTGGCAGGACACATAGCTCGCAGGACTGACGGCCGTTGGGGCGGAAAGGTCCTTGAGTGGCGGCCGCGTACCGGGAGACGCAGCGTTGGTAGGCCCCCCACAAGGTGGACCGACGATCTGGTGAAGGTCGCGGGAAGCCGCTGGATGCGGGAGGCGCAGGACCGATCGGTTTGGAGATCCCTGGGGGAGGCCTATGTCCAGCAGTGGGCGTCTCTTGGCTGAAATGATGATGATGATGATTATTACTACTACAATTTCTTGAGAAGTCAATAGTGACAAATGTTTTAGTTGAAGCGTTATTGATACGCCACAAATGCGTTAACGCTAGCAGAATAAGGCCCCTGGCCTCTAACTTATTTTTGCTACCAAGCCGCGGTGCTTGCATTGCTGCGTTCGGGATTGAAGGGTAAGACGGGCTGTGAAATTACTGGATATTATGTGATACTGGATACTTGACGACTTATGTAGACTTATGAGGTCACTACTGCTTTCAGCTGAAAACCAGTGCAGCTTGCCCAGCTTGTGGCTTAAACTGAGCTGACGCAAATTCGACATCGCATGGCGTTACACAGTTTGTGTGTTGTAAATGTTAATTGTCATGTCTGTATTTATGTTAATTGTGTACTGTCGTATGAAGTTAAAATAAAATGGATTTCTTTCTTTATGTCACAAGTTGGCAACTTGTAGAGGTTGTAGATTTACTAATCTTAACGCACAGAACGTGAGGAGGGAGTTTCTCGCGTTCCGTGCTTTTATTGAAACATTTTTTTTATTGCTACTAAGTTGGCAAACAAGCAAACTTCCCAACTGATAGTAAGTGGTAACAGTCACCTATAATACATGTGAGTCTTGTGAGATTCGCAGCAAATCTGCAATCCGCACAAGAACCACAGTGTACGTTGCCAACTTGTGACATCAGATGTAAAGTCACGGTACCCAGTAATTTCACTGCCATATCTTACCCTTCAAACCGGAACACAGCAATGCAAGTACTGCTGCTTTGCGGTGGGTTTTTATTTCATATCACTGTTTAGATCATACCTAACTCTTGTTCTTTACTGCTTCCGAGTGTCCAACCTGACATGAACTAATACTTGTAAGCTCCGTCTGCGCACAGACTGTAGTGGTCAGTTCCGTGAGGTAATCCGACCATGCACCGCGCTAGGGCCATATTCATAGTTAAATAAAAACGACCAGACGACTATTTATTTAAGCAAAGATTGCAAATTAGTTTTAGTTAAATGCAAAGGTAAGTTTGATGATGTCAGTGATTAGTTTAGATAGCAAATGGCTCCATTCCACCAGATAGTAAGTAGAATGGAGTCTAGATGCATGTTAGTTATTACGCCTGAGTCGCGAGGCAGCGCTGGATTGCGACACCATTCAGGTGGCCGCCGTGTGTGCGGAAGGACGTACTCGCCAATCGGGGTCGGCATTGAGCACCCGTGTTATTTTTTTTATAAAAAAAAACGTCGCCCCACACTAGTATTTTCTCCTGTGTCGTGGGTGCAGTTACAAACATAGAATATCACATGCACATACGCCCAGACCGGAACAAATTTCTGTAGGTCATACAAAATATCTGTCCCGTGCGGGAATCGAACCCGCGACCCGTTGCGCAGTAGGCTCGAACTCGCGCTAACCGTGTATTGACCGTGGTTTTGTTCGCTGATTAGCGACCCGGTATCTGTAATTATTTATTGTGTGCTTGGGAGGTCTATCTAGGACCCCTTGTTTAGTCGAGTTTCACAAGTGTGTGCATGAGCTGTAACTACTCCAGAAGAACAGTCTAGCCACGTCCAACTCATGGATCGTCAGTGACTCGCCTAAAGGCGATCAGGGGCCCCTGTTTTGTACGCCACGGTGCCTAAGGAGAGAAGAAGAAGCTGGACTGTGAGTACGTCTTAATTAACAAGTGAGGTATTGTAAGGCAACTCTCACGTGCCTCCTAACACAGGCGCGAAACGCAGTCGTAAGTACTCCCCGTGGTGGTAGCTTGTAGGTTTAAGCAAAGTGTTTCTGTTTAACACCATCACGGCCGAGTACTGAACAATGCAGATATAGCTAGCGCAGAAGATAAAATACACGCTGCAATAAATGCCCTTACCTTGCTGACGTCCACTTTCACGCCTAAACCACTGAAATACTTGAATTATATCTGGTATAGGGACAGCTTAAGCCCTTAGGCATAATTCCATAAGGGACGCAGACGAAGTCGCGAGCAGCAGCTTTAATTATTTACTGACAGAATTTTTGATCGAGTGCTAGATTAAATCATTTATGTAAGAATAAATATCACACTCCCGGTAAACTTGTCATTGACTTGAATGATATCTTGCACTCACAAACTATAAATACGTCCCCTGCACGTGGCTTCGCTCAAAAACACAGGGATATTAGATCAGTGAGCGGCACCACACTTGAGGCGCGCGAACAGCCCAGCCGGGTACCTTTAATGGGCTCCTTATTCCTGCTCATCCCGCGGGATCAACGGCTTACGAGGTTAGACGTCAGGTCACTGAACTAATTAGAATTAGTCCGGAGGAGTTCCACCAGAGGCGGAAGACGACTCACCTGGCTCAACATCTGAGGAACCGGCTATCTAATCACTAATTTTGAATTTTAGGGCACCGTTCCTAAAAAAAAGGAAAATTATAAAAAAAACTTTTTTAAAACAAGCTTTTAGTACACGTCAATACGAATCAAACGAGCCTAAACTCGATGGGATTGTGTCGTTTTATTGAGGAGTTCCTATGGCCACCTTCCAGCTCCAGCATCAGATCAGCTCCATGTCATTATAATATTGCATTGTCACGCGATATTCATATGCATGCAAAATTTCAGCTCAATCGGAAATCGGGAATAACGTTTCGCCATAATAATTGTCCAAAAGAAAATTCTGGAGAGAGCCACCCTTATCCACTTAGGGGTATAAAAACAACCTAACCTACAAAATATACATACAAAATCATAAAAATCGGTCAAGCCGTTTCGGTGGAGTTCGATATCAAACACGGTGACACGAGATTTTTATAATATTAGATAATGTGGACTATATAATTTTGCTCGGTGTCCTCTAGAATATGGATTCGTAAACACCACAGTTTTTATGAGACGTAATCTTTGATCTTGTTTATTAGCATACAACAGTCTTAACTGTCCATGACAATGT
Organism: Schoenobius gigantellus; assembly: GCA_963935595.1. Classification (NCBI taxonomy): domain Eukaryota; kingdom Metazoa; phylum Arthropoda; class Insecta; order Lepidoptera; family Crambidae; genus Schoenobius; species Schoenobius gigantellus. Next base: position 1,430,955 of record OZ012555.1, on the reverse strand, counting down.
TGCAACGCTAGCGGCGACCACCCACGCGCGTACTCCGAGATAAGAGGCAGTAAATGTGTTGAGTGCGCACGCGCAGAGCCATTGTAACGAACAACGTGGGGCGACCGCGAAGCTGCTGTGTGTTTACGTCATTAAAACAGATTGCTCATCAAAAAATTTGTTCTTTACGATCTTATTGCACGCTCCTGATAAAAGTACGCCAAAGACCATGTTATTTACGTAAATAACTATGAAATTGTTCATCATTCATCATATAATATCAGCCAGCCAAAAGATGCCCACTCTCTTAGACATAGGCCTTCACGAAATTAATGAATGAAATGAGTTTGGGTAAGATTTAGATATTACGGCTACAGAACTATGCTAAGTCAACACAAAATTCCTACATCCAGAGATTTAAAATTAGGATAAAAATTATAGGTTACTCACATTTGTATCCAGCTGCTGTTTTCACTCACTTTTTATAATTATTTTGCTCAGTTCGTTGATAACATTTCGAGGGCGCGCGCCATAACAACTTTTTTTTCTTATTATTTTTTCAAAGCAGCGAAGAGGTTGTGATTCGTTGAGTAATATAAGTAGGATAGGATGGAGAAGGAAAAGAGGATGGAAGCGTTTTCAAGCCGCAACAAAAGTTGTTCACTGTGTAATTTATTATTTATCACATTTTTAAACTAAATAGATACTCATCGTCATCATCATCATCATCACAGCTCATATATGTCCCCATCAAGGAGCTTGTGCCTACCCTAAGTTAGGGTGTTTAGGCCTTAAGTTGGAAACATATTTACGTGTCGTGGCGTGTCGCGGTGCTTACTGTCGTGACGGTGAGTGTGCACACTTATGTGTCGTGTCGTGGCGCGCTCTAGCGTTATTTCTTTCATTTATGAACAGAACCTCGCAGTGTTTAAACGTACATAATGTTTTCCTCTGATTCGGATAGTGATTTTGATGAAGATCTTCAATTTCTCTTAGCAATTAAACTTATTGAGTACAAAAAAAAAGATAAGAAGGTATTGGGTTCACCCTATAAACAGAGAGAGACAGAAAAACCGGCCAAGTGCGTGTCGGGCCACGCGCAGTGTAGGGTTCCGTAGTTGCAAATGCCAACTTTGAGTTCACACTCACACACCTCACAACATGTTGCTATTAAATTAGGCATTATTATACTAATAAAGCTGCAATGATTCTATATTTCCTTAACTTCACGTGGTTCCTAAATTTATATTCAGTATTAATTTTCAATGAAATTTAGTTTTCCAAGTACATTTTATAGGTTGGTCTTCTAAAACTTTTTAGTTTGTACTTAGTACTCAACTCTGATAGTTTTCCTTTAAACTTTTTCACGTGTCCATATAGTATAACCGTTTAGCAGATAGAGGGGGGGGACACTTACCTCTAACAAAAATGTGCACTTTAAAACCAAATATTTCAGAAACGGATCCCTAAATCGAAAAATGGTGTTCTGAACCTTACATTATTTTTTAAAGACCTATTCAACAATACCCCACACAATGGGTTAGTCGAGAAAAACAATTTACTCCCACTTTACTTGTATGGGAGCTACCCTGAAAATTTTTATTTTTCAATATTTTTTTCTATCACTTTTTTGGCATGAATAATATACATATTCATACAAAATTACAGCTTTCTAGTACTAATAGTCTCTGAGTAAAACCGCGAACAGACAGACAGACAGACATGGCGAAACTATTAGGGTTCCTTGTTTAGTAAGGAACCCTAAATATGTGAATTTCATCGTCTTGTTAAGGATTAGAGAGTGACGAAGAAAAATTTCATCAGTACTTTAGATTGAACAAAGCACAATTTGAGGAAATCCATTCGCTAATTGAAGGAGTTACTTTACACTTTGTGTCATATAAAACTTTTCGTTGACGTACAAGTTCAATAAGCTCTTCAGTCATTTTTCAGAAATACGCGCAAATAAAATAAAAAGGAGTCCGCTAGATGTTCGCGTCACGAGCCACGCGCCCGGTATAGAAACACATTTGCGTGTCGCGTCATAACTCCCACCACCGTTCTGGCGCAATCGGTGGCCAGCAGTCGGCGCCACGACAGAACGCGTCGCGACACGCCACGTCATACAAATATGCTCCTAACCATACTAAATATATGAACCCGATATGCTACTGGCGCGTCACGATACACCACGACACGTAAATATGTTTCTAGCCTTAGTCAGGCAACCTGCGTACATCTGATGAAGAAATTCAAAGATGTATGCAGGTTGCCTCACGATGTTTTCCTTCACCGTGGAAGTGTCAACAAATGATATGAAATTCGAAAAACGAAAAACACATTAGTAAATGGCAGGATCGAATCCCGGACCTCCCAATTAGAAGGCCAGTGCCGAGTCCACAGCGCCATCGACGCTCGTAGGCTCCAGGCATATGTAACTTTATAATTGGGTTTATTCGAAAACGCATACCGATGCGTTTCCAATAGAGTTGTGTAACTCAGGAGTGATTGATGCAAAAAAATATATATATCGGACGCAAGGAGTGATTGTATCAGTATATCACTTCAGTTTAAAATATTTCAGCATCTCAGTAACTCTTTCACTCGCCTGAGATGTCTGAGAGCATTAAATTAAAATGGCATTGAATCAGTAACTCGGTTCGGTAGCTCTCCTCTTTCACTCGACAGGTCAAAGAGGGATAGTAAACTGTAAATAACCAACTTAGCTTACAAATGACTTATAGCTTTTAACAGTACCTACTGCTTCATTAGATAAATACCTATTTTATGTACCTAGGTTGACAATCAGGTAACTGATTTATTCATATTCAAAACAATAATAAGAAAATTATTCGAAGTACATATGAATACAAATTAATTATAAACCTCTTTATAAATGCTAAACTCCAAATAATAAATAAGTTAATAAAACTTTAATAAAACATTGATAGATTGAAACTTGCACGGAGCACACATTCATTATTATCTCATTAAGAAAATAAAGAAACACGTGAGTTACTGATCTTGTTTCTCTAGCATTTATTTATTATTATTTATTTATTATAATTACAAATATTTTTAGCATTCCTTTTAAAACATCTTGGCGGTATAAACACAAACTCACTAGAGTTTTTCCGTATACCGTCATTCGCCGTGGTTACTGTGTAGTGTCGGTTGATGTCTAAAATAGACTAACTACCTTCAATTTTAATGTTGGAGACATTTTTTTTTGTGTGTTTATCAAGTAACTTTATACAGCGTGTACTAGTAGTGTTGCGTGATTTTATGTAAGAGTTAGGTTTTAAATGTACAAAACGGAGATGGTATTAATGTGTTAGATTAAAATAGGTAGATAGACAGCAATAGTAATTAATTAACATGCGATATGCAATAATATACTATAAAAAATATATAATAAAATACAAATGAAATATTTTTATGTGAGACTTAATAGAATAGCATCAATGCTTCTTTCGCATGAATTACTCAACTGAGCTAGTGATATAAAAGTGATATAGTGATATAAAAGAGTGATATATATCAGCAGCTCCAAAATATATATATCTAACTTTTCTTCTCAGTGATATACTCTGCACAAGTCTAGTCTCCAAAGCCACCTCAAGAATTAAGGAACGGGAGTGGGGCATTTCCGAATATTCATGGCAAGAAGATAAACAGCAAGGTCACCAACTTAGCATATAAATCAGCGCGCAACAAATTGCTTGTCTCGAGACACGCGCGTAAGGAAAGCGCCGCGCGCGCCGCCGCTGACAGCGAAACTCTTGCGCAGACGGATTTACTGCGCGCCGCTCTTCCGTTTCCTGTGCGTTACTTAGCTGTTTATTTTAACTGGCTTGCATTGTGTGGGCTTGATTGTATTTGTAAAGTTACATTGAAAAGTTGTAACCATTTATTTAAGATTTTTGGATTTTGTAGTTTATTTGAAAGCTTATTTTTTATAAGAGACAATATCAATAATCGCCCATTGACCAACAAAAATATGACTTACGTCATAATTAGTACGCGTATAACACCCGTAACAATTGTATGTAGCCGACGGATAAGCCAATATTAATTAATGAAAAAGTATATAATTGTTCTTTCAAAATAAAGCCAATTGAAAGAATCCTACTCGATTGAATAGTGTTGATCGATTGGTCTGTAAGCATGGACATTTATTTATTTGTATGTATAAATTATATATTTACATAACTTCCTATACAATTTATGAATCAAGCTATTTCTATATCACCTTTCAAACCAATCGAGAAGCTACATAGCTGAGCTTAAAAATATTAAGTAGGTATCGATTCTTGCTAGTATCGACTTCAAATATTACAAACTTTTATTCATTTTCACACAATATGCATTCTTCGTCTTAACATACGTCAATTGACTATGTGTGCGCTTCCACTTGTTGTGCTTGTGTTTTTGACTTGATTATATGTAATTTCGAGATTTCTTGTTTTTTCTTGTTTATTACCTACGCGACTGATTCATTAAGTATAATTAGCAATATAATTAAATCTAATCTAAATTTATATAATTTAATCTAATTAAATTTAATCTAATAATTCAAGATTTAACACTAAGAATTTTAATCGTAGGCTGGTATTTTGGGGATGAATTAATTTAAATCTACTGTAAGATTAAAGTGATTAAACTGATTTTAAACCGACTACCAGCTCATTTGTGGACCGATCTCCTTAACTAATTGTCATTGTATATGAAAAATTGAGGTTAAATGTCTTTTGTTGTTCTAGTTAAGTTCTAGCATTTACCTACATTTGATTTTGGTTTGTTTTTTCATATCTTTGTCTTGCCCTTGAATATTTTGTTTGTTAAGTTGTAAACTTATACTTGAATTTATTTTGTTGAAAAATTTTTGCTGCTAAATGACTTTGCTGTTGTTGTAAACTTGTAATACACTATTTTGCTGTGTTAAGTTTTAGCATTTACATTTGATTTTGTTTTGTTTGCCTTTGAATATTATGTTTGTTAAGTTATTGACTTAATACTTGAATTTAATTTGTTTGAAAAATTCTGTTGTTAAATGCCTTGTTGTTCTAGTTAAGTTCTAGCATTTATACTTGATTTTGGTTTGTTTATATATTTTGTTCTGCCTTTGAAGTTCCTCCCGATCTGTTTTATTGTCTGCGGTTGTCGGTCTGTTTGTCCGTGTATTATTATAGTGTTTATTAATTTTGGTGCAAAATGGTCCCGCCAGTCAGCCCGCTTAGTGGTGCCCGCGCGGGTGCACAAAAGATTTTGAGATGGTTTGCTAGTGCCGTCGCTTTGGTAGACCGACCAGACCGAGAACAGGCTTTGTTAATTCGGCATGAGGGAGTACCTGCTCGCTTGAAGGAATTGGAGCAGCTTTTCGTTGCTCATCAACAATATCTGCTCGACCACCCAGCCGAGGGTGCCGCTGAGTTGCAGGCAGTCGACCAATTTAATGCCGATTATGATCAGTGTTTTGAACAGGCGGATGTGATTATAAACAAGGCTCAGGCAATCCTATCCGCCCGGAGGGGTGAGTCGTGCACGCCCGGGGAGGTCAAGCCTACCCCGGCCGGCTTGCTGGGCAGACGACCCACTTTAGACATCCCAACCTTTGATGGGAACCTGGCTTCTTGGATGGGGTTCATTAACCTCTTTGATAGCCTGGTTCACTCGAGGGACGACCTGTTCCCTAGCCAGAAATTGGCCTATTTGCTCTCTGCCTTACGTGGAGAGGCTGGTGTGCTTGTCCAGCATCTACCTGTCAACGATGACAGTTATGATATTGCAAGGGCGTTGTTGACCGCCCGGTATCAGAATGTTCGCTTGCTAGCGGACACACATGTGGCTGCCATTTTAGGGCTGCCACGAGTATCGCGGGTCTCCTCATTGAGGAAGGAGATTTTGAACCCGCTGCTAAGCGCTATTAACGCGCTCAAACGACTTGATCTACCGGTGGACCAGTGGTCCTTTATTTTGCTCCACCTCATCCTCGATAAGCTTCCCATGGAGATGAAGGGGCGCTTTGAACAAAGGTATGGGGGTAATAGTGCCTCGTACCTCCCCCCCTTTTCGGATCTCCTCAGATTTTTGGAGGATGAGTGTCGGATGACCGACCACTTGGATCTGGCTCCTATACCGGGACCGAGTACAGGCCGCTATGAGGCGACCCAGGCAGCGCCACGGAGAGAGCGCCGCCCGTACAAGCAGTATACTGCAGTGCGGCAGAGCTCTCCACACGGGGAGAGGCCGAGGCCTTGCAAGTGTTGCAAGCGGGATGGTCATCGTTTGCCGGCCTGTCCCAAATTTGTTGGCCTACGCACCGAGGGGCGTAGAAATATGGCCAAGCAGCGGAATTGGTGCTACCGCTGCCTGGGGGCTCATATGGCATCGGCTTGCCCCCACCCACGAGATTGCCACTGTTGTGGAGGGGCCCATCACCCCCTTTTGTGCTTCGACAATAGAGACACTCGTGAGGTGGTGAGAGAGAGGGACTCGCACACGGGCGGGGGCCCTCCTAGGTCACCCACATCTCCGAGGAGATCGGAGGGGCGTGCCACCCCTCCGCGGAGATTGGAGAGGCGCCCCCCCTCCCGTGAGAGGATTGGGCGCCCCACCCCCCCTACGGGCGGGGGGGATCGACGCGCCGTTTATGAGGCGCCACCGCGGGATTGTGCCGCGGTTATTAGGGAGCCACGTCGGGAGCCGATACGCTTCTCTCCCCCTCTGATGGAGAGACCCCGGTTGTCACGGGCTCCCCCGACTTTCGCCCATCATGGGCACCGCCCGGCCCCTCGATGCAGCTTTGGTCGGGGTGTGTACATGCCGGATTGGGACCCGCTCGAGCGCCTTGAGCGCCCTATTCCTCCGCCGCGCACGCCTTTTTCTTCGGACCCCCATTCCCCCCCGTTGCGGGGAATGCGGGAGGATTTTCACTAAACCAACTGTCGGCTGCAACCCCCCCACAGGAGCAGGTGCTGTTACCAACAGCCTCCGTACAGGTGTGGGGCCCGAGGGGCACCTTTGTTTTAGTTCGCGCCCTTTTGGATACGGGAGCTCAGGGTTGCATTGCCTCCAGCTGGCTGGTCCGGCAGTTGAGTTTGAACACATCTCCATACCTTGAATCGGTACGAGGAATCGGAGACCTGCGGATCCCGGATCCGATCGGTCAGGTTTTGTTCTCCTTCTCCCCCCACTTCTCTTCAGCGCCCAAAATTGGCGCTACCGCGATTGTTTATAAGAAGGTTGTTGGTCAGCTTCCGCAACAGCACGTTTCGCGCGCTGTCGTTGATGCGACATCAGGATTGACCTTGGCTGACCCTTCCTTCCACCGAACCGGTCCGATTCACTTATTGCTCGGTGCCGATGTTCTAGGCCGCGTGTATTGTGGGAAGAGGAGAGAGTTACAGAAGGGTGGGCTGGTAGCCTTATCCACATCGCTTGGGTTTGTAGTGATGGGACCAGTTAGGCATAACCCACCATCTCCATCGGTGGACAGTTACATAACTGTTAGCTCCACCTTATCGGATGTCCTTCAACGGTTTTGGGAGGTGGAAGAGCCACCTACCGTGAAGCGAGTGAACCCCTTGGACGAGGAGTGTGAGTTGTTCTACCAGAACAATACAGGTCGCCTTCACTCGGGACGGCTGATCACTCGTTTGCCCTTTTTGTCAGTTCGCCCCTCACTTGGCAGCTCCCGGCCGTTGGCCGAGAAGCGGCTGCTGTCCATGGAGCGTCGTATGAGTAGGAACTCCGACCTCAAACAGAAGTATGTCGACTTCATGCGAGAATATGAGCAACTGGGGCACATGTCGGTCTCGCGACTGGACTGGCGAAACGAGGAACATAATTTTCTTCCTCACCACGCGGTTTTGAAACCTTCCACTGGGAAGATACGCGTTGTTTTTGATGGGTCAGCTCCTACGTCTACCGGAGTTTCGCTGAATCAATGTCTGCATGCTGGACCGAAGTTGCACCACGAGGTGGGCGATGTATTGACCAACTTCCGTCGCCATGCCGTCGTCTTTGTGACCGATATCCGGATGATGTTTCGGCAGACTGTGATTCACCCGGACGATAGACGATATCAGCTCATATTATGGAGAGAGGATCCCAGGGATCCCATGCTGGTCTACGAGCTGAACACCAATACATACGGTTTGCGTTCGAGCCCCTTTGTGGCAATTCGCTCACTTGTGGAACTCGCTGAACGTGAGCGGTTACGATACCCTCGCGCATCCTTGGTTCTCGAGGAGGATGCATTTGTTGATGATATTTGTACGGGCTCCTCTAGTGTCGAGGAAGCCTTGATTTTGCGAGATGAACTAATTGCTCTTCTCGGGGCTGGTGGTTATGAACTGAGGAAGTGGATGTCCAACTCACCTCAGCTTTTGTGTGACTTGCCAGACGACCACCAGCAGGAGCCTCATATTTTTGAGAATGCCAACACTCCAGATTTACTGTCTGTTTTGGGAGTGCAATACAGACCTGTCCAGGACACGTTCACCTATCGATTGGAGCTGCCAAGCCCCAAGGTCTGGACGAAACGGTTAGTTTTGTCTACAGTAGCTCGTACCTTTGACCCAAATGGCTGGATTAGTCCCGTAGTGTTTTGGATGAAGTGCTTCCTACAGGAACTTTGGTCAGCCGAAGTGTCGTGGGATGAGCCCCTCTCGGGCCGTTTGCTGCGAGATTGGGAGTCCTTCATGTCGTCTCTCCCCGACATTAACGGTGTTAGTATCCCTAGACATATACTGCCTAAGGGACGGTTTACGGCCAGCCTTCATGGCTTTTGTGACGCGTCTGAGAGTGGATACGCAGCCGTCGTATATATCCGGACGGTCGATGATAGAGGAGCTGTTAAGCTCCACTTGCTAATTGCTAAGAGTAAGGTTGCTCCACTTCGGACTCGATTAACGATTCCGAAGTTAGAATTGTCTGGAGCTACTCTTCTGGTTCGGTTGATGAACCACGTTGTTGACACCCTGGGACGTAGTGTGGACTTTGAGTCGCTCTTTGCTTGGTCCGACAGTCAGGTTGTCCTGTGTTGGATTAAGAACTCCGTCCACTCCCTGGAAGTATTTGTGGCCAATTGGGTATCCCAAATACAGGCCTCGAAGGCCACGTTGATTTGGCGCCACGTGCCAGGTGAAATAAACCCTGCTGACTGTGCATCACGTGGCAGCGAAGCCCCTCAGCTTATTGACCACACTCTGTGGTGGGGTCCCGAATGGTTGTTACAGCCGTCCTGGCCTTCCACACCAGCTGTGGTGAAGGTACCAAATCCGGGCTTGCGTGTTCACGCTGTCGAGACTATGGCGGCTCCAGAGCGGGAATTTTTATTAGACCGCTACAGTTCTCTGGACAAGTTGCTCGGCGTGACCGCTTGGATAAGAAGATTTATACGAAATTGTCGCCGGCCTCAGGACAAAGATTTGTGTCCGGTCCTCTCTCCGCAGGAGCGCCAAGATGCTCTTTTGCATTGGGTGCGTATGACCCAGTCTAAAGCGTTTGAACCGGAACTTAAGATTTTCCGTACCGGGACGTCCAAATTGAAGGGACCCTTGGTGCGTTTGACTCCCTTTCTGGATGATAAGGGATTGTTGCGTGTAGGAGGCCGATTGAGGCACGCTAACTTGCCTTATAGATCACGTCATCCCCTGTTGCTCCCCAAGGACGGACCATTGGTGCGATTGTTGATCATTGATCGCCATGTGAAGAATGCTCATGCCGGATGTAATGCATTGACCGCGCTCCTCCAACGGGAGTTTTGGATTTTGTCAGCGCGAAGAATAATCCGATCTGTTATATTTCGATGTCTGCCCTGCTATCGTTTACGCCCCGAGACGATGCAGCCCCAAATGGGTGATTTGCCTGCTGATCTTGTGAATGAATCGATGACCTTCTTAGGAGTTGGAACTGATTTTGCGGGACCATTCACTATAAAAACGTCGCGACTCCGTAATGCTAAGACTGAAAAGGCTTACTTGTGTGTGTTTGTTTGTTTGGCCACTAAAGCCGTTCATTTGGAGGTGGTGAGTGCGCTCACCATGGACGCTTTCTTAGCAGCGTTAGGCAGATTTGTCTCCCGCCGGGGACTGCCTTCTCTAATTCGGTCCGATTGTGGGACGAACTTCAAGGGCACTGATAGACATATAAGAGAAGTTTGTGAATTTTTAGATAAAAATAATATTGAGATCGGATCCACACTCTCCCGTAGGGGGGTAACATGGCGATACTCCCCGCCGTCTTGCCCTCACTGGGGAGGGATTTTTGAATCTGTTGTAAAGGCCGCCAAGACTCACCTTCGCCGCGTTATTGGGGAGACTATTCTCACGTTCGAGGAACTCGCGACGGTGTTTCATAAGATTGAGGCGGTTCTCAACTCGCGTCCGTTATGTCCGTTGTCTACCGACGCGAACGATTTGCAGGCCCTCACGCCGGGCCATTTCTTGATAGGCAGATCACTTAACGCCCTGCCCGAGTATCCTTATAGAGATGTCAATCCAGGACGCCTTTCGCGGTTTGAGTTGCTCCAGCAGCTTACCCAGAGCTTCTGGCGCCGCTGGCACCTTGAATATTTACACATTTTGCAACAGCGCGTTAAGTGGTCAGATAAGACAAACCCACCGAGGGTTGGAGACCTCGTGTTAGTGAAGGACCCAAACCTGCCACCCTTACGTTGGCGTCGCGGACGCATTGTCCAACTTACTCTAGGGTCTGATGGTGTGCCCAGGTTTGCCGAGGTCCTAGTTGGGGATTCTGTTTTGAAGCGCGCGGTCACTACTCTTTCTCGCCTCCCCTTAGACTGATTTGGCGGACAGTCCGGGACTGTCCGGAGCGGGGGGATGTTCACGCTCGAGGAAGAGCGAGTGGCAACACTGCATTTGTGGTCTGTGCAGTGAGAGCTTTTTTTTTTTGGCGGCCGGCCGCATGTGACATGTCAGTTGAGTTGAGTCGAAATGTCACGACATTGTTAGAGGTTATATGCGGGCCGGAATATATAACTAGCAAATTGTATTTTGCGCGGCGCACCTAATATCGGGGTGCGAAAGCCCGCTTTGTGTTGACCAACGGTGTCAAAATCGCGTGTGTGAGCCGTGGTGGCCTAATAGGCATTTGTAGTGCTCCGGTCTCCACCGGTGGATCCACTGCAGAACTTCAGGAGCCGCGACTTCCTTCGAGCTAGCTCAGGAAGTCCACCGGCTACACACGGAGACAATTGGAATCGGGGTAAGCCACAATGCTTTCTATGAGTTGGTAGTAGGGTACAGAATTCAGCAATACAAGTCGGCGGAACGCCGACGTGGTGGTGTCTACCTTGGGCACCACCAACTTTAATATAACGTATATGGGAACAAATACATATTACAGTTTACCAAGTTGTCAGTTAGCTGTTGGTCTTCGTAGCAATAAATAACATAAAAAAATATTTATAAATCACGAGATGAATGGTAGACTCACCTAACGCGAAGCAGAGGTACAGTTGATCCTGGAACAAAAAAAAACATTTTAAAAATTATGGTGATTTGAAAACATTCAAATCAAATCAAAAATAATTTATTTTTCTTTCCACATGCTGTAGAAAGACTGGTGTCTATACTAGGACAAGCCTGTGTTACAGAACACCAGACTCTCCACCCCATATAGAAATACAAATATAAAACTTACATTACAAATAATTCCTACTTGACACAAGCAAACGTTATACATTTTAATACTATCTAGATATAATAAACTATCACGAGTGTGCCAGTGTGTGTTGTATATTGTGTGTGCTGAATGTGTGCCTGTGTTTGTGCGTGTTTTTGTGTGTATGTTTGTCTGTGTTTGCTGAATTTGTGTGGGTGTGTGCGTGTGTGTATGTGTTTGCGTGTGTGTGTGTGTGTGTGTGTGTGTGTGTGTGTGTGTAAGGTTGAATACTAGTATGTAAGAATCACAGTATGCGTGACTGATATGCAATCTCGGTACATTTGTCTTTCTTTAATTTAAGATACTATGTTGTTTAAAAGAAATTCATCTTTATAAATTACTCTTTCGGTTGGTACCATAAAATACAGAATGTGTTTTTTTGTCACAATTCACTGGTTCGATTCCCGGCTTAAGCAGGTGATTTTTTAAAAATCTTTAAATGCAGTTTTAATTATTTTTGAAAATAAAGGAATGTTTCCTTTCAGCAAAATTTGGCATCATCATATTAAGGGTACTTTTCCTCCAACCACGGTCTTTTTTTCCACCCGGTATATGGTATTATTTGAATATCACACGAAATCTATACTTTTAAATAGATCCTGCATTAAAGTTTTTTGCGGCAAAATATTATGTAATTTCCAATTTTAACGAAATATTCGATTAAAATCAAGAGTTCTACAGCAATCCATCCATCTTCACACAGCGAATCAGAACAAGCAATTTCGTTGCGCCGAAGAAATATAACTCTAATAGGGAAATCGCATTGCTTCCCGTCCGGAGCGCGGCGGCGAATAATAACTCTCGCTCGTATTATTAGTGATTTCTAATTAAAAGCCCCCACTAATTCAGCCGATTCAAAGGCTTTAATGGCTGTAGACAGGCGCGCGACCGGGTCGACACAGCTCCCTTATTGCTTTGGTGAATTGGCGACAAAATTGAGCGGCAATCAACTTAATCCAGACCTAATTAAAGCTCTTGTGTCAATTCTGAATTTTAAATTGGGAGATAATGTGTCTGACCTGAGCGATAAAGGGATTTAAATAATACGTACATCCACGTTCACGAGCTAGTCAATAGCTCCCTGCCGATCAACGGAACGTAGAGCGTCAGTGGCGCTGTGGACTCGGCACTTACCTTCCTATCGGAAGGTCGGGGTTTGAGACCGCCATGTATCAATGTATTTTTATTATCTGGACTGCTCCCGCTTGACCTGCGAGTGCAAGAAACAGCAACCCTCTACAGAACCAAAAAAGGGACTGCCGAGACCACCTGCCACCGGGCAGTATACTGGAGTAGGAAACACCATTTCTCAAGAGACCCCACCCCACCCATCCGAGTGCTGATAGAGTATGTATGTATAGAGGATACATCAGTAGAGACCATACGAAAACACAAAATCCAAGACCCACAAATATACATAGATGGCAGTAAAATTGATCAGGGGGTAGGAGCTGCCGTCTCGTGGTGGGTAGAGGGAAAAGAAACCGCTAGCTACACATTTGGTCTCGATCCTGACTGTACGGTCTTTCAGTCTGAACTGTATGCACTGCATAGAGCGATAGAAATGGTCCGGAGACAGGGAGTTACCTCAGCAACAATACTGAGTGACTCTAGATCATCACGAACCCCAAAGCAGACCATCAGCTCGTGCAGAGGATACATGAAGACATCAGAAGTATTAGAAGGAACGGTGGAGAGGTCAAACTGTTGTGGTTCAGAGCACACGTGAGCACAGTGGGAAATGAAAGAGCGGACGAATTAGCCAAAAAAGCTGCGAGGGCGGTAGATGGAACGCGGGTCTACTGTGAGATCCCTGTGTCGTTCGTGAGGAATAAAATAAGGGAGGAGACAGTCCGAAAATGGCAAGACAGATACGTGACCTCTTCTACAGGGGGAGTGACAAAATAATTAATGGTGTCAGGCGTTATTTTTCGGAAGTCCATTACTAATTGTTAAGGAGTAGGTATATAGCAAAACTTCCGACAAAAAAATGTCGGTAGTTGGTACTAACTACGCAGGCCAATGGTGCACCGCCCGCCCTCCCTCAATCGCAAGCGACAAAGGAATATCAATAATTAGTACCACACCGCGCACACAGCGCAGCGCAGGCGACCACATCCTGAGGATGCCACGTGGAGGGTCTCCGAACCATGGGGTAAACTGGCGATCAGATGGGTGGACGGTGTGCCGGGGTGCGGGAAGACTACATGGCTCCTCAACAACTGCCAAATGAAGGAAGACAGGATAACCACTAGCACACTCGAGACGGCAAAAGAACTGTCGGACAAAGTGACGACTCAATTTGGGGCGGCTGTGTTCATTTTCTTTTTGAAAATCATAAATCTCGACACATTTACCATGCACGTATTGAATACACTCAAAATATGTTGACTCTACTACCTGTTCGGAGTTTGTGAGAGCCTTTTTGAAAAGAAAGGAACGGAACGAAAGATCTCATTTTGACCTCCTTTTATAAATTGCGAACATAATTACTAACTTTTCAACATACCTAAATGATTTCGACTTTATAAAACTACAGCTGTGCCCGCGAATTCGGCATAATAATTGTCAAAAAAATCTGGAGAGGGCCACCCTTATCACCTAGGGGTATAAAATAGCCTACGGCCTAGACCTACCAAATGTTACCGTTCCAACGTACAGGCTTCCAAATGAAGGAAGACATGATAATCGAGACGGCAAAAGAACTGTCGGACAAAGTGACGACTCGATTTGGGGCGGTCGTGAGGGGGAAAGTAAGTCGGTCCTCATCAATGGGGTGGGAACATCAAAGCGCCTTTTGGTGGATGAAGCTCTCCTAGTTCATTTTGGAGCTATCGTCATGGCAGCAAGGCTGACCGGGGCAAGAGAATTGGTACTGATGACTGACACGAATCAGATCCCCTTCATAGACAGAGATAACTTGTTCGAAATGTGTTATGGAAGCCCTGCCGCCATTACGTCGATAACAGAAAAGCTTCTCTGCACACACCGAAGTCCGCTGGATGTAGTGTATGCCCTTCAAAACATTTACGAGGGCATTTACACATCACGGCAAGTGCTGAGGTCCATTACATGCAAAATGGCATCTGAAACGGTACTACGAAGGGGCGACCAAAATACTCTCTTCTTTACCTTTACTCAAGACGAGAAAGAAGCGTATGGGAGGGATGGGTTTGGTAACGGAGCTCAATCCAGATTGCTGACGATCCATGAAGCACAAGGACTAACACTAATACGATCACGTGGTTGTGCTCAGAGGAGCAGAAAGGAAGAACCCTGTCCATGATAGTGTTCCCCACGCCGTGGTTGCCATAACGAGACACACAGTATCCTGCACCTACTTCTACCGGGAGCTGAAGGAGGACAACGCAATTAGACGTCTCATTGCCCATCCCAGTACAGCAACAGATGAAGAGGTGATAGAATATAATGAAAAAATGATGCTCAGAGCCCTATCAAGCGCAGCGACCTTGGTGTAATAACAAACATCAACCCTGCCTCCCTAGCACGTCCACCAAAACACGATATGATAAAGCGGTTTATCGCGGTGAACTGTCAAAATACAATAGGGTTTCGTTGTATTTTGACAGTTCACCGCGATAAATCGCTTTATCATATCGTGTTTTGGTGGACGTGCTAGGCGGGCTGGAACCCGAAGTGAATACATAGGCATAAATAGGGAAATGTTAGCATAGGTTACTTTTAAGAGCACTCGTACAATAAGAATATTGCGATGATACAGATAAAAAAATTGTCTTTATATATCTATGATATGTATATGTCTATGTGTATATATTAAATTTTAAACTAAGCTAATTTGATTGAGTTGCGCAACTCACCTTAAAATAAGAGTGAAAAGTAGTCGTAAGTCTTAATATAATTTAATATTATATAGAATGGATCAAAAAGAAACCTAAAAATGAAAAAGTCACAGACCACGAGTCTGTGGAGAGTTAACTATGTATAATAAAAAAAATGTATTTTTTATTTCCGAATTTTATATCTACATTTGTCTGACATTCCTACGGTGAAGGAAAACATCGTGAGGCAAGCTGCATATATCTGCGAAGTAGCGGTAATTTTTTCCAGGACTTGGCGAAGATTGCTATAAAAATCCAGTTTGTCTTCATCATTGTAGGTCATAGTTTACCTTAATAATGCGCCTTCTTACCTAAAATCTTACTTCATATATAGTGGTGTCGACAGGCCCTATATTAATAAGCTTCGATCCAAGGGAAACCTTAACCTCCGGATGCCCCTCCATAGCTTTAAGTTTCTGTCTAGTTCCTTCAGGGTCACCGCAATAAGACTGTGGAACAAACTACCTCTGAATATTCAACAGTCTAAAAGTTTATTTAGTTTTAAAAAAGCTGTTCGCGCAGAACTTTTAAATCACAAATATTAAGACAAAGGCATAGTTTTATTATTGTACTAGCTGTGCCCGCGAACTACGTTTCGCCATCAAAATACTTAACACAGTGTTTAGTTTTTTCCTCCATTTTATTCCATACTGATTCAACTTTATTCTGCCTTTCTTGAGCATCGGCCATTTCGAAATTAGGACAATTTTCGTAGGTTCGTAATGCTCTTTTTCTAGTAGTCCACAAAATTAAATACATTACATATTACTATAAACACTAAGTATTATTATTATGTTGCAAGAATAATTTTTATCGTATTCATGTTTCGAATTAAAATAAACAATTGTTAATAAATTAGAACTGTATACGAATAAAGTTTAAATTTTATAATGGGTGTTGGTAACACCAACAAAATATATTTTTTGGATATGACAACTTGGCCAATTTTGACTGATCGTACAGTAAGCTCCTTGTCAAACTATACTGTTTGACCTTTGAACCGTTCTTATGTCGCTCGTAATACTGGCGGTTTTCGTAGAGTTAATGTATAGCATGACTGGGGGGGTTACTGTACAAATACGTTTTCCGTATTCGATATCCGATCACGGAATACAGACACGGAGTTTCGTGAACGTAGCGCAGACGTTCGTTTCTTCTCATTCGGGATTTCTACCATTCTACCTAAACGTACGTAGTACGTACGTTTAGGTAGAATGGTAGAAACGTACAGAACGTGTTCCGTTCGTAAAATAAAAACGAACGTGTGCGGCAATCAATGAGTATTTTGTATAGATTCGATGCATTCGGATGCCCGCATTCAGAAAACGAATGCGAAATAACGTATTTATGCGGTAAGCCTTAAAATGTATTGAGACTTCCGTTTTTGTAACGTGTACTGTGCGATATAGTGTTGCTGGCATAGTTCGGTTGGCAAACTCGCCGTGATGACTAACATCCAACACACAAACTTGGAGTTATCGTTAGTTAGTTCACGATCGTTGCATTATCACGGTCTCGAACATCGAACATCCAATAGGCCGGAACCCTAAAATAAAACAATAGTTTTTAAAAGTGTATTCTTTATTAATAAGCATAATGAAAGTACGACCAGAGAGGGTGTTTTGATTTTTCTAAATTATTGCGGAACCCCTTATAGGGGTAGTGTGGAGCCCTAGGGTTCCGCGGAACACACTTAGAGCATGGCTGCTCTAGGTACCCTTCAGGGCCTACTTTCATTTAATACCCCTATTGCTGGGTTTGAAAAGCAACTGTTATCCGTCTTTTTTGAGCGGCGGCCATGTTGAATTTACGTCAATGTTGCTACGTTCATAGTGCTCTACTGATCAAGGCCTTTCATATGATACCCATATTGCTGGGCTTAGAAACGAACTTTTATCAGTTTTTTTTGAGCAGCGGCCATATTGAATTTTGTGCTATTTTCCTAGGTTCATAGTGCTCTACTCTTCAAGGCTTTTCATTTGATTCCTATATTGCTAGGTTTGGAAACGAACTTTTATCCACCTTTATTGAGCGGCGGCCATGTTGAATTTATTTATGTGTTGCTAGGTTCATAGTGCTCTACTCATCAAGGCCTTTCATTTGGTACCCACATTGCTCGGTTTGAAAACGAACATTTATCCTTTTTTTGAGCGGCGGCCATGTTGAATTTAGGTAGATTTTCGTAGGTACCTAATGCTCTACTCTTCAAGGCCTTTCATTTGATACCCATATTGCTAGATTTGGAAACTAACTTTTATCCACCTTTTTTGAGTGGCGGCCATGTTGAATTTATGTAAATGTTGCTAGGTTCATAGTGCTCTACTCATCAAGGCCTTTCATTTGAGACCCATATTGCTGGGTTTAGAAACGAACTATTGTCCATTTTTTGAGCGGCGGCCATGTTGAATTTATAGCAATTTTTCTAAGTTCATAATGCTCTACTCTTTTAGGCTTTTCATTTGATACCCATATTGCTAGGTTTGGAAACGAACTTTTATCCTTTTTTTTTGAGCGGCGGCCAAGTTGAATTTAGGTCAATTTTGCTAGGTTCCTAATGATCTACTCTTCAATGCCTTTCATTTGATACCCATATTGCTAGGTTTGGAAACGAACTTTTATCTATCTTTTTTGAGCGGCGGCCATGTTGAATTTATGTCAATGTTGCTAGGTTCATAGTGCTCTACATTATCAAAGCCTTTTATTTGATACCCATATTGCTGGATTTGAAAATGAACTTTTATCCATTCTTTGAGCGGCGGCCATGTTGAATTTATAGCAATTTTTCTAAGTTCATAATGCTCTACTCTTTTAGGCCTTTCATTTGATACCCATATTGCTGGGTTTGAAAACAAACTTTTATCCTTTTTCTTTGAGCGGCGGCCATTTTGAATTTAGATCGATTTTCCTAGGTACCTAATGCTCTACTCTTCAAGGCCTTTCATTTGATGCCCATATTGCTAGGCTTGGAAACTAACTTTTATCCACCTTTTTTGAGCGGCGGCCATTATAAATTTATGTCAATGTTGCTAGGTTCATAGTGCTCTACTCTTCAAGGCCTTTCATTTGATACCCATATTGCTAGGTTTGGAAACAACTTTTATCCACCTTTTTTGAGCGGCGGCCATGTTAAATTTATGTCAATGTTGCTAGGTTCATAGTGCTCTACTCATCAATGCCTTTCATTTGATACCCATATTGCTGGGTTTGGAAACGAACTGTTATCCGTTTTATTTGAGCGGCGGCCATGTTGAATTTAGGGCGATTTTCCTATGTTCATAGTGCTCTACTCATCAAGGCCTTTCATTTGATATGCATATCGCTGGGTTTGGAAACGAACTTTATCGGCAGTCATGTCAAATTAAGTCAACGTGGCTAGGTTCAATGTGTTCTACTCTTTAGGTTCTTCGTTCGATATCCATGTTCCTTGGGTGGATCCAAAAAAATGTGATCCGTCATTTTAGACATTAGGATCAAAAGTCCCGTCCCGTCCCTCTACGCGTAACCCAGAACATTGCAGTCAGATATTTTTTTTAATTATCAATATTAATCTACTACTTTTAATAATTCTAAATGGATGAAAGAGTTTGATTCCTTAGTCCTAATGTAAAAACATATAACACCTTTCAAAATACCTTGAAAAGAGTATCTTAATTTTTCAACAATTCAAATATTTCAAAAATTGTACCGATTTTGTAAAAATTAGTCAAGAATTAAACCAATCTACAAATTTTATGGTCACTCGATAAGTGTTATCATAAAAAATGCTTTATACATTGGTTGTATGGCTTGATCTTTTTGCCTTACCACCACGGTACGACATAAGAAAAAGACAATTTGGTTGGCGAAATCCAGTTGGGCTCAGCACATTAACAGAAAATATTAAATTTTATTTGTACTATGTGAAACACTTCATTCCTGCCTTTCAATTTTCGAAATCCAATTAGGTACTTAAGATCAGGCTGTATGGCGTAGTTCCATTGCCTTTCCTTCGTGGAAGAAAATACCTTCTCTCTGTACTATGTGACAGACTTGTTAAAATAATTTCACGTGCGCCATGTTGTTTTTCTACCTAAAGCCAATTCGAAAATTTTATATGGTATTTTTTCACTAAAAATAAAAAGTGAATTTAAACAAACGAATAAGCCTAAATGTTCTTCCGGAAAATTCTAAGCATTGTGGTGTAAGCCATATCAAATTCTGTCCAGTAGTTTCGGAGATCTTTCCGGACAAACAGACAAACAAACAAACAAACAAACAAACAAACAAACAAACAAACCAACAAGCAAACAAACAAACAATTTTTAAAAAAACTATTCTATCGTGTTCTGCTAATGATTTTAAGGCGACCTGTGTATTTTTTTTCTTAATATTTCGCAATTACAGATTTTTGTACCCCTACGATTTTATTATATATAGAGATTATAGACTTCATCATGCATAGTCTTTTATTTATATTAATTAGTTAAAGTATATCTATAGTAGGTACCTATGTTATTTTTATCTATTTGTTTATATTAGTGTAATATATATATTATAGTACTTATATTTAAACATGGGATAAATTAACTAATAAGATTGCACTGCCATGTAGTCTCTGTTGAACCCAATGGTTGACTGGCAGAAAATGCCATATGGCATTAAGTCCGCCATTTGTACATTGTTTTTAATTGTGCAAAAAAGATTAAATAAATAAATAGTTGGAGTGTAAACACTTATCACAGTTACGCATTTATTAGCATTCATGTGGAGTCTTATGATCATTATCCTATCACCAATCCCCCTGTGTTTTTCCAGTAGGGCACGGGCGATAGAGTTTTTATAGCTAGCCTAACACCGCTGATTTGCTAACTACTACTAACTCACTCAGTAGTTGGCTTTCCTAACCAGAAGTAAGTATACCCTCCACGATCATCACATAGCTCCACCATCCGCTAAGTGAGTCTCACTTAAGGCTGCGATATCAACGTTGTATCTGTTTAGTTCTCGTGCAATAACAGCGGTTTTCATTCCGGGCATAAGTTATTGTCACTGTCAGAAGGGTGCGCACATTCCATGTCGCAAAGATAAAAGTTGATGATTTATACTTCCTTGCTTTTCGACCGCAATTATATGGTGTCTAGTTACCGCGGTTTGCCACTAGGGTAGAGAATGAGACGGACGATGTTTAGGTCATCTTTTCTAGGCCCTTCCCCCATGCAGAGGTAAGCAGAGCGATCCTAAATAGGGCTGCTTACTGAAAGAAAGAAAGAAAGAATGCTTTATTTGGATGCACGTACACAACATACACAAATATATAAGCAAGCAATATACAGATAGTGCAGTCCAAAAAGGACAATGCCTCGGCTAATTGCTTTTGCGTTAAAACGCGAAAAGCGCTGATTTTCAGGCATGACAATTAATGTCGTTACCATTATCATGGAAGCAAACATAATTATGTCGTGTTATGTCTTATTGGTATGTAAATAATGACTTCTATGGCAGCGACGCCCGAGACGAAAAACCATGACATTAGACAAGCTTTAGAGATGACTAAAAGTAAGAGAAAAAAACAATAATCAACATAGATAATTATACAAAATTGCTTAACTAGTGTACGCTCAGAACGGGCTAGGTGAATCGTTCGGTCACCCTCGATTTCACTCAGCTTCATGGATTTAATAATCAAAACAGGATTGAGCTCCATCAAAAATGACGTATGTAAAAATATACCATATCACATACGCCTATGACTCAATTTAGGCCACCAACATGATAGAGGCAAAATACTGCTGCTGCTGCGTGCTGCCGAACCTGTTTTTCCGCCTCAGTCCAAACCAGAAACTCACTCTCGTCTAACCGCCGATGTGTAGAGTGCCAACTAGGAACCGGGTTACACCATGCCACGTATTCCCACCACTGTCACTCCATCGCCCTAGGACTTCTTGCTCAGAGTATAAAATCTAGCCAGATTCATCTGCGCGAGAAATGTTATAGTGGGTAAGCGATTGCGCTGGCGCAAATCCATTCTCTAACCCTAGAGAGTCATGATCCGAAGGACCGGTTACCCGGGACGATCGGTGACAGCCACGTCATAGCTAATTAGCCGCCAACTATTTTAGGATCCCTAGTTGACGCCCTTAGAGGCGCATTGTATCGCCTTGCTGCATCACCTTGGAAACCAAAACCGTTTGCCTAATCGACAGTGTTCGCCTTCCAAACCTAAGCAGACTTTGTTTACGATACTGGGGATCACTCCGACACAACTATGTGCCAAAGACGCAGTCCCCTTCACTAGGCTTAGCCCACACTCAGTGCGTGGTTACCGGGGTATGGCCGTTGTGTACACTACAACTTCGTGGAACCACTAGCGAAGAGATTATGGGTTGCTACGTTTGCAAAAACTTCATTCCCATTAATGAAGGAAAACATCGTGAGGCAACCTGCATACATCTGCGAAAAAAACAAAGGTGTATGTGAAGTCGACCATTTTTTTTTTACAAGAAGGAAAATACATTTTTTACGGTATTCGACAAGGGAATTGAGCTGTATAGGCCACCCCAAGGATATGCAGGACTCGGGTAGAAGACCCACTACCGGCTAAAAACCCTCTAGTACTTCTACCTCCGTGGAGACACAATCGGGATCGGCGTTAGCCATTCCCCGATTGTGCCCCCTGATGTGTGAAGTCGACCAATCCTAACTTAGGGCAGGCTCGAGCCCCTCGGTGGAGACGTATATGAGCTGTTATGATGATAAATAATAATATTATATCATAGTAAGACGGCTGCCTGGTGATAGCCAAGTTGTTGCTATGTACAGTCGGCCAAAAATTGGTTTACCACCCTATGGTTGAAATTCAGTTTCGTGTCATAAAACAACATACGTGACCTTCCTTTGCATTAACATACTGACAGCAGCCAAGGTAACCTTATCGATATTTTGTTGATACGCCAAGTTTTGACAAAATTCATACATCACTTATTTGGCCGAATAATGAAGTTGTTTATTATTATTAAACTACTATTAGGTAGATACATACATCGACAATATACCTTTATGTTGAACGTCACTCAACGCGCACGCACACCACGCGGTGCTAACAAAATTGCAGTATCAATAAACAATAGGTTCTGTGGAGGCGACGCAGCACAATGCAGCACAATTACGCGCCAGTCACGCGATAGCGACATCAATCGGACGCAATTACAGCCAATCACATTGATCGTAGCCACCTAGCTGTGTACGCAGCCCGTGATGAATATTCACGTTTAGTTTTATTCAACGAGATTTGTGTTTGACAACTCTCCTTTTACCCTACCCACTATATATCGGAAATCCTAGGTTCGAAGCTCGCTTGTAGATTTGGCGTGGTTTGTTCATGGACTTACATGTGTATAAAATCTAGCGGCATTTATATCTTAAAATTTCTTTAGTATGACCAAGTTACTTTGAACTGAATTGTATTAAAGATCTTTATGATGAATTTATAAACCATGGATCTTAGTGAACTTAGAGCCCTGTAGTGAGCAATGTTGAAAATGTGCTCAGATACTAATTTCTAGCTAATAAGCATTCTCTTTCGTAGAGTTTT
Organism: Schoenobius gigantellus; assembly: GCA_963935595.1. Classification (NCBI taxonomy): domain Eukaryota; kingdom Metazoa; phylum Arthropoda; class Insecta; order Lepidoptera; family Crambidae; genus Schoenobius; species Schoenobius gigantellus. Next base: position 1,407,855 of record OZ012555.1, on the reverse strand, counting down.
TCAAGTTAGAGCTTTAGAAAAATGGGTTTGGTTTTCATGATTGGTGTGGACGTTTTAACTCGGCGAGCTTGTCTTTAATTATTTCAGATGAATATGCATTTCGTTTTTTTATTTTCAGAAAATATAGCTAAGTTGAAAGAATTTATTGTTCATCACTGAGCATAAGAAGGGTTATCTCAACAACTTGGTCTTAAAATTAAGTATTTATTTAAGTATATGCAATTTATGTAGTATATGCATGATGTTATTTTGTATGTAGTATTAGTTATTGATTTAAGTTGAAATCACAAAATATTATGATTGACTTAACCCGTCAAATAAGAATGTTAACTTTCTTCTACACAGAGGTTGCCTGGTTGTCGTCATGGGAATAAGGCCGCCTTTTTAACCGACTTTGAAAAAGGAGGAGGTTGGAGTTTGCCTCGGCTTGATACCGTAGGAGCGTCCGACAAATGTACATAAATGAAATTCGAAAAACGAAAAACACATTGGTACATGGTGGTCTCGAACCCTGGACCTCCCGTCTGGAAGGCAAGTGCCGAGTCCAGAGCACCACGACGCCACGTGTATATTTTCGTACTAATTAAAATTACGAATAGGAAAATCAGCAGCACCTTGCGAAACTGTGTAGTAGAAAGTTATACGTCTCTACGCCCTACTCATACTATAAAATGCAAAATTAACTCTGTGTATATGCCTGTCTGTTTATCTGTTCGTTACGTTTTTACTCCCAAGTCTCAAAATCAACATTAATGAAATAGTTTATGCTCTGAGGAAGGGCATAGGCTACTTATATCCCGAATTTTGATGAGTTCCCGGGGGCACGCGTTATATAAACGAAATCTCGACATATCTGAACTCTACGTAGACGTAACCGCAGGCACCAGCTAGTTTCCCCATAAAAGAGTCTCTGTACGCTGGAACGGGTACAGCAAGAGGCAACGGCAGCTTCGCAACATGATTGATGGCTGCTAACAAGAATGTCGATTAAAATTCTTTGTACTGAATCACGTACTCTCAAAGTGCGCAGTGTGATTTTAAATAAAGGCCGTATCGCAGCCCGCGCTAATGTCTAATACAATTGTTCGTGCTGCTCGTACCGCGGAGGGGCATACGCCGGCCGCCTAATAGGGAGGAGACAACGTTTATCGATACTTGTTCTAATGAAAAAAAAACATTTCTGTTTTAACTCGAGTATATTTGACATTTTGATAACAAGATTGTTGGGTGTGGTAAAAGATGTATAAAATGCAGTAAATCACTCACAGAATATGTTGCAGTGTTAAAGGTATCGAGGAAGGAATGCTCAAACGTTTTGGAAATTTAGAAAATGTTTACTATAATATTAACTTATTTCTTTTGTAAGAACGTTTTATTTTACTTTCACTGTACTTATTAAGTAACCTTTCTGTTCTTGGGGTCCGAATATAAAATCTCTACCATGTAAATAATTAAAACACAAAAAAAAAACTCGAAGTAAAGCACAATAAATTAAAAGACTTAAAATTTGATATATTATATTTCGATGTTTGCTAACTAAATCATCCAAAAAGTAGATAAAGGCCTAATTTAGTGACACTACAGACGAAATCGTGGATAGAAGTTAGTCAAAAAACAGGTAGAGACTGTACATAAAAAAAGTATTTAAAAAATATATTGGGCATATACATTTTACTGATTTATCTAACTGTTTAATTCCATAAAAATCCAAAATATCTAAGTACCTACAACAAATTTTACCAGGAATAACATTATTCCTCCTTTTATAGAAATATTATATAAATTAAGTACCTTAAATGATAAATGTATTGAAATAATTGAAATTTAAATAATTCCAATACCATCGCGAAGTGGTAGTTAAAGCATTATAAAATTACTTAAAATGTTTTATATTATGTGTATATCCCGCCGACGCCATATTCGTCACCCCCTTCTAAGTGAATATATCCTACCACATTAACATCACAAAACGATTAGAACGCCCGAAAAACACCCCATAAAGCATCAAAAAATAACGATAGCCTATCATTACTTAATTTCCCTCTCCACTCGAGTGTGGCGCCATCGCAATTATACGATGTTATCGTACGCACAACATTCACAACAATAATATCGATAAGCGGTATCGATAAGTGCGCCGCCCTCGCACTTGTCATTAAGGGTGATCCATCAAAGTCCGCCAGGATTTAGGGTGCTCGGCGCCTGCGCCTTGCCCTTAAGGGTCGATGCTACTGAATGTACAGCAGTGAAATTGTTTGCACATTCAATAAAGAAATTTAGTGTTGTGTGGATGAATGATTTACTTTTCAATGACACGCATATAGAAAATAAACTGTTTATTGTACAGTGTTCGCATTGTGTTCAGTTTAGCTACAATTAAGCACTTCAAAACTTATCGATTGCTGCTAAAATAACTTTAGGTTTGGTCGATATGGTTTTAAACATTTTGTTCGGGTTGGTACCGAAACAAAATGATAAAACTGATATTGTATAAAAAACTGTAATAAAAACTTGATACTGTAATTCTAATGATATGATAATGTGAGAACGCGCGTTGCCCTTGTTGGCTGAATGCGAACTAACTTTATTGCGTTATAACCAAAAATGCTGACAACAGTAAAATGTACGTCGCTAGACCGTACATATTCCCGGACGAGAAAATGAGGCTGTTATAGGTGTCTTAATGAAGGCGATTGACATGAATCTTATAACTAACAAGATGATAAAACAATATTTGATTAAAATCTAACATGCAATGAATGATCGGTTACTATTCCCGTATGATATTACAAGGTGATTGACAATGTTTGCTTAATATTAAAATAGTTATTCTAACTAAACCCTAATTTGGAATTGCATACACGGATCGAAGCACAGGCGAGGTGCTTCTATTTTGCCGTTGCACACGCGCACTTTGTTTTGGAAACTCACGTAACTCACTACCAATGCACTGATTTGAAACACTATTTTCACTACACTGTACACGATTAAGAGAGCGAGCCGCCGCCGTCAGCGAAGCACCCAGCTCCGCTGCGGCTGGCTCCGCCGCCGCCGCTGCGCCCGCGCCGCGCCGGCAGCGCTTCCACGCGATGCCTGCGGCGCCCGCCACCACAAACGCCAGTATAACGTAGATCACCGTATAATGGTGAATGTCATGATAGGATACACCTTCTATTAATGGGTTACTGTTTTTCATAATCTCTAACTGCTTCTTGATTTCGTGCAATTGATATTGGTGTGTTTCATCTGTGTCATTATTCGGTATGGGTTCTACAGACAGAGTTACGTTGATTATATTGTTCATTGGCGAAATTTGGGGTACTTGTAGATCAGATGTGACGCTCATCTTGCTGTATTGCTGCTTGTGTGAATAAATGTAGAAATCAGCTGACTTAATTACACAACCTTGGCCGATATTGAATAGACCGGAGTCGGTCAGTTGAACTGATGTAACTTGATCGTCGCATAGAATTTTCAGCATACACCGACTACAGCAGAAATAAAAATACGTGTTTATTTCGTGTAATTCAGTCCATTTATTATGACATAAACTGCTAATAGTTTTGCATATTCTTGAGTTGGGTAATCTCTCACAGAGGCTTTGATCATCTACAATATTATAGACGGGTCTCTTGAGGTAACATAGAATAGTTCCGGAACTTCTTTTTATACAGGAGTTCAAGTCAGATCTGGATAGAGCTACGAGGGAATCTTTCCTCAGGCTGATTGCTGCGTACTCAGCGATTGGCACAACCACAATAGAATTGTTATTTGATATCTTAGGAATGGGGATCAGATTAAATAATTCAAAATTATCTCTGCTTATGAGGGGAATTTTGATCTCAAAAATTATATATCTGCTTGTGATTCTTGATTTCACTTGTAGTATATTATATATTTCAGAAAAATCATCATTATCTACTGGTAAAGACAAATCCTTCGGAAGTTGTCCTGCAATTATATTCAGCTCCTGACGTAGTTGGGCCGGTGTTAGCAAATGAAAATTAAACTTTCCGCTGTATATATTTGTTATAGTGTCTAAAAGTGTCTGCTGGATTGATTTCAAGTTTGTTAGAAGATTATTTGTTAAAATGGCGACACTAATAAATTCGCTATCTATGGAAATGTTTTTTACAGCCATATTGATTTCATTTATAGACTTCTCTGCTTCCATAATACGTTTGTTAACAATTTTGTGATGTTTTGCCATAATTCCTTCTGTGCGTTTAATAAGATTGAACTCTGCTTCGACTACTGATGTTTGATTTTTCCACAAGGCGGCCATATGTTTTTCATTTTCATTGATCAACTGTATGTCTCTCTCATACTTTTCTGCAAAATGCCTATCTAAAACGCCGAATAAACTATTTGCAATGTAGCCAATGCCGTCTACAAGGCCTCGACGCCGGCGACTTGCGTTATCAGTCCTATGGTGCTTTAAAATGTTTTCATAATATTGTAATTCTCCGAACTCATGGCGCATTTGCAATATGATATCCTCACAATGGAATTGTTGTTTAATGTTTATGCACAGGTGCTCCAAATAATTGATGTATTTTAATAGTGTCGTGTTCCCTTCTTGATAAGGATGAGAGTCATAGTAGACGACTAGACGCCAGTCGTCTCTTATTAAATGTAGGCTCGTAATATTATCGAAATAAAGACTGTTATTGTTCTTTAACGGTGTTATGCTGTATGAACAATTTGCTGATGGTATAAATATCGTAAAACATAAGAGTAATGAAGTTACTAGCGATAAGAAGCAATGTTTTTTATTTGTTGTTTTGATATGTGTGTTATGGTTTTCTTGATGATGTGTGGACGGTGTTTGTTTACTAATTTTGCTGTCATTTTTATTTTCTTGCTTAATAGGTAACACGGAAAGTTTTACAATGGGACGCTGCATTAGGCCATTTTTAGTTTTCAGTGTCACAACTCTGACGTAACCGTCGTTTCCAGGGTGTAATTGGACCACTCGACCTAATGCCCATTTCCCTGGAGGTAGATTTTCGTCCCTTATGACCACTATATCATTTTCTTTTAGATTACTTTGCGGTTTTCTCCACTTTCCTCTGGCTGATAACTGAGTGAGGTATTCATTAGACCAGCGATCCCAAACATCTTTATATATTTTTTGCGTTAAATACCATCTTGTTCTCATATCGGTTTCTGTTTCATGAATTGTCAACGTTGGACCGCTGCCTAAGAAATGTGAAGGCGTGAGAATGTTGAAGTCGTTCGGATTTTCTGATAAGGAGCACAAAGGTCTTGAGTTTAGACATGCTTCTAACTGATAAAGTAGGGTACTGTACTCTTCGAATGTCAACCTTTGTTCACCGACCACGCGCTTGAGATGATATTTTAGACTTTTAACGGCCGCTTCCCATAGCCCACCTGCTGACGGCCATGCGGGCGCGTTAAAGTGCCATTCTATCCCCATGTTCGAGATTTCGGAAAGAAGTTCTTGACTGACAATGGTAAGTAATATTTCTTGTTCTTTTTTTAGGATTTTGCTAGCACCAATGAAGTTTCGACCTTGGTCGCTGTAGATGTGGCCGGGGACTCCTCTTCTTGCTGACATTCTACGCAATGCTGATAGGAAAGCTGATGCAGTTAGGTCTGAAACCAATTCAAGATGTATGGCCTTTGTGGCCATGCAAACAAATACTGCGACGTAACCCTTGGTGGTCTTGATGCCGCGGCCCTTGTTGGCCTTGATCAGGATATGACCTGTGTAGTCTACTCCTGTGTGAAAGAAAGGGCGAGAAGAATTTGATCTCGAGGATGGTAGGTCTCCCATTAATTGGCACTGTTGGTCGGGATTCTGTCTTCGGCATTTAACACATAGGCGTAATCTTTTCTTAGTAGCCCTGATGCCACCGATTAACCAGTATTTTTGCCTCATAAAAGATGCCGTTAAGCGTGCACCCCCGTGATAGGTAAGCTCGTGAGCTTCATCAATTAGTAAGTTTGCTAAGCGTGTATTGTTTGGGATTATGGCCGGATGTCTTGCTTCCGGGTCAATATTCGCGTGTCTTAACCTACCACCAACTCTTATAATCTCATATTGATCTAATATAGGGCATAATTCATATAACTTGCTTTTACTTGATACAACATTCTTATGTTTCAGACATCTAATCTCATCAAAAAATTCTTCTTCTTGTACTTGCTGAATTATTTTATATCTAGCTCTGCGTAGTTCCTGAACTGAAAGATAGTTGTGTTCGTGCTTTCTATAAATAAATCTTAAAATCCATGCTAAAACTCTCATTGCTTTTGATATAGAACTAAAGTTATTAACTATTTGTTTTATTATTTCATAGCTTCGCTCAGTCTGTGTGGCATTAACTAATTTTGTTTTCCGTACTTCTTGTTCTGTACTATATTTTGTAGACTCATCACTCTGTGGCTGATATGTAGATAACCAAGCAGGTCCTTGCCACCAGAGATCGTGATCTTTTAGCTGAGCTTGTGTTAATCCTCTACTGGCGCAATCTGCGGGATTGTCCTTGGACTTAATGTATCGCCAGCAGTTAGATGGCATGGTAGCTTGAATTTGTTTTGCTCGATTGGCAACAAACGGTTTCCATCGCTCCGTGTCACCATGAAGCCATCCCAGGACCGCCATGGAGTCAGTCCACCCATACATCTGTACCTGGTAAGTATTTAGACACAGTTTTACCTTATTCATGAGTTTTGATAATAATTGGGCACCACAGAGCTCTAGACGCGGCAGTGACACACTCTTGCTTAGTGGCACTAATTTTGCTTTGCCTGCAACTAATACAACTGATTGCCTGTTTTTGTTATTAATACGACAGTATATAACGCACGCATAGGCTTTTGTACTAGCATCACAAAACCCATGGAGTTCAATGCAATCATTCTCTTCTGTTTTTAACCAACGCGGGACTTGATATTCGGTGATTAAATGGATGTCCTTTTTTATTTTTGCCCACTCAACATAAATACTCTGGGGGATTTGTTCATCCCATTCGATATTAGATCTCCACACGTCTTGAAAAATTATTTTTAATTTTGTAGTGAGTGGTGCAAGCCAGCCCATAGGATCGAAGAGTTTGGCAATATCTGATAATAAAGTCCTTTTTGTAGGATATGAACTGGAGAAGCTTATTTTTGCTTGAAATACAAATTCATCCGTCCAAGGATTCCAACCAACCCCCAATGTCTTTGTTGACTCCACTTGCTTGAAGTCGAATAATTCTTGATTGCATTCAACTCCGACATCGTTTAATAATTCGGGGTGGTTCGATTTCCACTTTCTTAAGTTAAAACCCCCTGATTTTAATAAATTTATCATATCTGATTGTAAATGTTTTGCTGCTTCTATACTATGTTGGCCATGAATTAAATCATCCATATAAAATGATTCTTCCAGGACCTGTGGGGCTGAGCTGTTCAAATAATTATGTTTTTCGTCTTGAGCTAACTGCTTGAGGGTCATCATAGCTATATAGGGAGCAGCTTTTGTGCCATATGTGACCGTTGTCAACTGATATGTTTTTAAGGTCTCAGATTGGTCATTTCTCCACATGATTTTATGTAACTGTTGATCTTGATCATTCAGCATAATTTGCCTAAACATTTTTTCTATGTCGGCAGTAAAAGCGAATTTATATTGTCTCCACTTGATAATGAGACTTTGGAGATCCTGCTGTAGATTAGGCCCTGTACACATTACGTCATTTAAACTCAAGCCACTTGATGTTTTCGCTGACGCATTAAACACGACGCGTAACTTGGTAGTTGATGACTCTTGCCATGTGACGCAATGGTGAGGTAGGTAACATTCAGGTGTCGATTTGCTACCAGTAATTGCAGGTTTCATGTGTCCAAGTAATGAATATTCATTTATAAATAACTTATATTGTTTTGCAATATCTGACTGACGTTTAAATTTATGTTCCAATGTATAAAATTGGCCTATAGCTTTGTTTTTTGATAGTCCCAATTTCTCCTTATAGTCTTGCTTTAACGGTAACCGAACCTAGTATCGGCCATCTTCTAGTCTCTTTGTGGTGGCCTGGTAGTAGTCGATACATTGCTGATCTTCAGATGATATTTCGGTAGACTCAGAAATATCTTCCACTTCCCAGAATTTCTGAACATCATCTAAACTGTGTACAACGACATTACACTGATAAGTTTTTACGTTGCCACTCAATATCCAGCCGAGCCGCGTTTGTTGAGCGGTCGGCAGTCTTTCATTGAACTTGCATATACCATCTAGTAATATAGTTGAATATATGTCAGCACCTAAGAGTAAATCAATCGGGCGACTAACATAAAATTCGGGGTCTGCTAATTAAATATTTGAGAGATATGACCAATCGGAGTTTAATATAAATGTTTGACTCGGCAAATTTTTTATGAGTTGTCTCATAATTAGAGCATCTGTTGTAAATGTAAAGTTGCTGATATTTGATGAACATTTTAGTGTGATCATTCCCTTACAGTTACTCTCTTTGTCGCCTATTCCGGATATTATTCCTTTGCATTTTTGCCGAGGTAATCTAAGGAGCTGCGCTGCACGCTCTGATATAAGTGACGTTTGTGAGCCCTGGTCTAGAAGGGCGCGCATTAAGCAAAGTGACCCGTCTGCGCCTTAAACCTTGATCATGGCAGTTGGTAATAGTACTTCAATGGGGTCGCTCTGAATTGACACGTGTGAACTACTTCGGACTTGCTTTCCGATAATATTCGCAGACGTGTCGTGCGCACTCCCCGCGGGCGCTGGCTCCTGGCTGATATCTGATTTTGGGCGGGCGGATTGCGAAAAGGCATCATGTAAAAGACTGTTATGATCTTTTTTGCAATGTTTACAATATTTTTCAGAGATGCATTGATTCCCCTGATGATTAAAAAGACAATTTGGGCAAAGATTTAACTTACGCGCGGTCTTCAACCTATTATATGACGTCATTTCTAGAAATTTGTTGCAATAATAAATTCCGTGTTCATTACTATTGCACAATGGACAGTGATATTTTGCTGATACATTGCCTTTGTTTATCGGTTGCGAGGTGACTTTATTGCTTGTCGAAAACGTACTTTTATAATAATTAGGTCGCTGATAATTATGATTTTTTGTTGCTACTTGCTGTTTTTGTGGGGGATTATCTTGTTTCCTACGGGATGATGACTCTAAGGTTGTGAACTTGTTTTCGAGGAACTGTAATAACTCTTTAAGAACTGGCAGCTCTCGAGGATTTTTTACAGATTCCATGTAATCGGAATAGGATTCCGTATCTAATTTTTGGGTCAAAAGGTACACAACTATAGGATCCCAAGAAGTAATGTCCACGCCAAGATTTTTAATTGCATTCAGACATTCTTGTGTAATATCATGTATACGTTTTAAGTGAACAACTGATGGATGCTGTACTGTCGGGAGATTCATTAAAGTATTCATATGCGACGTAAATATTAGCCTTATATTATTGTACCTCTGATTAAGTATATCCCAACAAATACTATAATTGTCTGTACTGATGTGTAAGTGCTGAATTAATCTTTCAGCTTCCCCCTTTACTTTGCTCTTTAGGTACTGCATTTTCTGTGCTGGTGACATTGATAAATTATTGTGAATAATTTCTGTAAAAAGATCTTTGAAAGATACCCAACTATTGTAACTTCCGATGAATGTAGGGATTTCCATTTGCGGCGTTGATTTTTCAATATGCCTGATAGACCACATTTTTTTATTAATATCTTTTTTAAGATTATTATAAATTGTTTCATGCTGAGAGAATGCGTCTTCATACTGCTGGTTGGACTCTCCTAGCTCGCTGTCTAACTCCCAATGTAAACTGTCAATAGCTGCCCAACGGGTTTGAAGAGTGTGCAGTACGTCTTCAAACTCCCATTTTTCGGATACTAAATCTAAATCAATATTAGCAACTGAGCGTTGGAAAGCTTTGAAATTGCTTTGCTGTTTCCGAAGCATTTCTTCGGTCTTGCTGGCTGTACCACTTGATCGTAATGGCTGATGCTTACTATCAGATGAAACGAAACTGGACGGCTTCAGGATTGGGGTCCTGGGCCTATCTGCTGTAGAAGGCTGATAGCTTTGCAAGTGCGCCCTAACTTGCATAAATAGCCCTTTTACTCTATCAAACTCTTTATTCAAGAAGTAGCTATGAGACTCCATACCGAACTCTGACAAACGATCATGATTTTTCTCAAATTCTAACCAATAGCTATCTAGAATATCTAAACGGCGCTGGATGTAGTCAGGAGTTTTTCTCTCTGCTCCATCTTTCTTAAAATTTGACCACAGATGCTCAATAGCATTAGCAGTTTGTTGCTGATTAATCAAAATATCATCCATAGAAGACATGTAAAAATAGGTAAAATGGATTGATCTTACTTGACAGGTAAGTAGAGTAAGACGACTAACACAGCGTTGGCCACTTCTTGCTGATGAAGGTGCTCCTTGGTATGATGACCTTCCCAGGTGCGCGTGCTAATCCTTGCTGATGAAAAAGTGTGTCTTGATATCACACCCTTCCGAAGATGTGGAAACTGCCGCGTGTTCGCAACAGTGACGTGTACACCCACTTGCACTTTGTTCTACCAACGGAACTGCCAACGCGACAAATTTTTCACTGCACAACACGTGTCGGATCCCGCTTTTTCGGTAAGCTCGAAGGACCAATGTTCGGGTTGGTACCGAAACAAAATGATAAAACTGATATTGTATAAAAAACTGTAATAAAAATTTGATACTGTAATTCTAATGATATGATAATGTGAGAACGCGCGTTGCCCTTGTTGGCTGAATGCGAACTAACTTTATTGCGTTATAACCAAAAATGCTGACAACAGTAAAATGTACGTCGCTAGACCGTACACATTTTATTTATTTAGTCATCCCGTGACCACGAAAATTGAAAAGATCAATACTAATCATATGCGAAAAAATCCGTTAAGTGTTGTTTCATTCAGTTTAGCTTAAAACTTTTGTTAATTATCGTTTTCAGGCAATTTATGCCATATAAACTGTATATGGCACAAATTGCCTGAAAACGATGATAATTCTTGAAGATGTTGAACACTTGAAATTAAAATGATGATGGTAGTTAAACTAGCCACATGCAAAGTGAGAAAAAAGTAACTATGTAAAGTTGGTGGAAGTCCCAAGATTCTTAGTGTACCTACATAATGAGTTAATCAAAAACATAAAACTTATACATTACATTAAAGGCGTTTCCTAAATAGAAAGTGTCACTTTGTCCCTATTTTGCAAATTTCATCGAAGAATATAAAGAGCACATTTCTAAATAGGTGGCCTCACAACCTCAGCTCACAACACAACTAATTTAATACTAATTTTTTGTACTTGTATAGTGTTCCAATCATTAGTTCTTGATATATTGCACTAGATTACAGTATGAAAATATATTTTTTATATACTTTACACTACAGTATAGAATAAATTGTTACATAATAAAAGCCACACGTTGCTACACACGCAAATCGTGTGTAGCCTTCATAACAAAGTACGTGACATCTAATTATCTGAATTAATATGATAATTGTATCCACGATTTGAGCAAATAAATACTTTGATATGATTATGATAAATGACACCAAAAAATGATTTTCTTCGACTTATGCAGTTGGAAAATGAAGCTGACGACTTCTCAAAGCTACTGTGTACGGCACTTCAGGGATCGAAAGCGGGTAGGGGTGAGGGGGGCGCAGGCGTAACAAACAAAATTAGATATTCGTGCGGTGTCCCCACAAAGAGAGTGCACCCCTGATTGATTGCTTCTGCAAAGATTTACATTTTCCAAGAACGCTTCGGTTTGTTGACCGGCTGGATACATTCCTACGCTTGGAAAAAATCCAAGTCATTAAGTTTAATTACATTTTGTACTGTCGTGACTTGAAGAAAACCTCAAATTCATTATGTGTTTGTGACAAGAGTTATTTTAGTCAAATTTTCATATGTTTATTTTGTATTTTTGCGGTTAAAACACATTTTTACGCACAACAGATAAACTCTTGGCCTTTATTTTAACCGTAAGTGACGATAAAGCTGAAATTAAAGGGAACACCTGGGTTCCTCAACAATAGAGGATCTGAGTATTTTACTTCTAATTGCTGGAGAACAACAACATTATAAACATTGTTGTTATGATGATAAACTTAGGTAAGACATCACAGATAATTATTTTTTTATATACGACTTCTTCTTGGCGTTGAAGCCCAAACTTTTGTAGCTTTTTCCTGAACTAACTTGAAAGAATACAACTAAGGGACAATACATGCCTATGGTATTTAAAAAACTAACCTCTAACCCCTTAAGTGAATGATACATCCATCATCAGCTCGGCTCATATACCTGAATAGCTTCGGAAAAAAACATAAAACACGTTGGAGGTACCTATAAAATTTAAGAGTTTCCCTCGCTTTTTCTGTGGTTCCATCATCAGATCCTGACTTTGGTGACAATGGAACCACCTCAGGGGTATACTCTATCGAATACAAAAAGAATTTCGAAAGTCGGTCCACAATTGGCGAAGTAATTGCGCAACATACACATTGAATTGAGAACCTCCTCCTTTTTCGAAGTCATTTAAAAATTACATGATGTAAATTTTCAATTTAGTATGTAGCCGCAATCTAAATAAATCAACCATTTTAATTCCCATCACGTCTCAACTATGTAGGAGTATCACGAAACAAGACCAGCCCGTCCTGAACCGAAAACAAACGGAATAAACTTCGTATGAAGAAAAGCATTGCGAGAGACGAAACACCTTAATCAACCCCGAGCCAGTTCATTTGCGAAACAAAGACTTGCAATGAACTGCCTCGGTATTGGCTGGGCTTCCGATGAGGACACAGGACACAATGGCTGCGGGCCGTTACAAAGTTGTCTCGGCAGGTTGCGACATAATAAGTCGGATGATGGACGTATTGATAGCTTAATCATGACTGTAAACAATACGAGCTCAGCGGACCTAAGAAGGCCGTATCGCAGAATCATAATACGAATCAAATTATGATTCTTAATTTGAATGTAGTGCAATTTATCTTTCTATTTGACATCATCATCATCATCACAGCCCATACACGTCCCCACCGAGGGGCTCGAGCCTACCCTATATTAGGGTGATTAGGCCTTAGTCAACCACGCTGACTCAGTGCGGATTGGTCGACTTCACATACATCATTGAATTTCTTCGCAGATGTATGCAGGTTGCCTCACGATGTTTTCCTTCACCGTAGGAGCGTCAAACAAATGTACATATGAAATTCGAAACGAAAAACACATTGGTACATGGCGGGTCTCGAACCCCGACGCCCCGATTGGAAGGCGAGTGCCGAGTCCACTGCGCCACCGACGCTCAGACCATATATATTCATTTATTGGATATTTATTTATTGGATTGCAAATATGTGTAAATATATTTATGTATTTTTTTTGTGAAATATATTTTTAAAAAAGTACCTTCGATATAGGGATGTTTTAAAGCGACACCTGACTGCCTGCGACATCCCTCTAGATTCCTGGGAAATACTTGCAAAACAGAGGCCTTAGTGACGTTAAATGGTTTTTGATGCTTCTACCACCTTTGAGAGGAGACGCTTAGATGATCTAGATGCTAAGCGACTCATCAAAAAGAACCGCCATAAACCCACCTACCGATACACGTACGATTCGTGAGGCCAGTTGCACTGCCGTCCGTGCAACAGGACTTTTGAAACCAAATTCGGGTTTGCGAACCACCTCCGCTCAAAACATAATTAGCCACTTTTTCGCCATTGACGCTATTTGACAGCTTCGTATGAATATTCGTAAAATGGCCTACAATCTAGGCATTGCTAAAGTGTCAGTTGGGACCATTTCACGAATATTCATACAAAGCTGTTAAATGAAATTTGCTTATGGTGAGTTGCACTCAATTCATAATATGAAGCATATTATTATGATTCGTATTATGATTCTGCGATGCGGCCTTTTAAGTTCCGCAGAACGCGATACCGGAACATCCTACGCCGATAGGACGTTTCGCCGAAATCACTCTTGGTCGACGGTTGTTTCACGAATATATCTTACACCGATTGAAAGTATTTGTAGGTAATTAATATTAATTTAAAAGTAAAGACAGACAGTTAGACCATGCTTGTTTCTGGACTGTTCTTCTCGAAAATGTACTGATTAATTTCAAATCAAATCCTTTATTGCCTTCAGTAGTGACAAAGGTCCTACGTGTAGCGTATATGTCGCTTAACACATGACCCTGTTAGGGCACTGCAATGTACATATTTCACATATTCAAACATACACAAATTTTGACATAATATATTAATAACTAGCTGTGCCCGTAAACTATGTTTCGCCTTAAAAGCTCAAAGAAAAACTGTAAAGCCTCAGTTACAGAAGGAGAGTTTACAAGCGGCGATTTCTTCTAGGCAATATATGCTCGTTTAGTGTAAACAAACTATAGGAGTTTTTCTTACGAGTTTCGCCAGTCGAAAACATGACTTTTTGTTTAGTCTAGGGACGATAATCGAATGGCAAGTTTTGCCATGCGATAATCGCATACAATTTTTCGCTCGCGTGCGAGAAACTTTCCTTGTGTAACTGAACCTTAAATTTACTTTTCCGCGGGAACTACTTACTTTTCCGGGATAAAAAGTAGCCTATATGTTAATTCCTGTCGTAATCCGTCTACCTACAAAATTTCATCTAAATCCATTCAGTAGTTTTTATGTGAAGAAGTTACAAACATCCATACATCCATCCATACAAACTTTCGCGTTTGTAGTATTAGTAAAGATATTTTTAGTATATATATTTAGTCATTTATATACAGTAACTCTTTATTTGTTTACACTATCAATTTTATCTCTTAACAAGTGTTCCTCCGTACAACTTTCTAAAAAGTGTTGTAAAATTAACCCTATTTTCCACATGCTAGAAGTTCTGCGGACAGATGTCATGCATTGGCAAATGATTGGCAACGATAAACCCAGAATAATTAGTTTATCGTTTTTAATAACAAATCCCTAATTCCATGTCTCACAGCAACTTTCAACACGATGTAAACGATTTTAAATAATTCTCTTTTCATTAAAACAGATAAAATAGATTTTTCACGTAGAAACAACGTTGGCAGTGAAAAACTCTGAATTAAGTACATGCGAGCCGGCTCGATGCTCCAGATCCCGCAGACAAATCACAAGAGTGCCGTATCGAATGCTGATGAGGATTGCCCGGACTACGTATCAGATAGCGACGAAAAGAATTCTCTCTTCAAAATTGTACTTTTTATTTATAATTCCTAATTTTAAAAGTAACATTGTTAACATATTCAATCCATATTTTTAGACTATAAATGACTTACCATATGTTATGTTTACGTGACACAGAATATGCAATTTTTGAGCAGGTGGTGGTGCAAAAATATTTATAAAAGCCCTTTGCTATTTTGGCCTTCACCGTACAATTTTAGTAAGTAGGCAATATTACTAAAACAAAATATTTAAAAGAATCAGAAGTGAAAAATACATGGACTAAAGTGTGGTAAAATAGGGACCGAATACGAAAAACATTGTCGAAGATGTGCTAGTAAGAATTGAGTTCACCAACACTTAAACAGGCGATTAAAAGTAGCTTCATGTCGTTCAAAAATGTCCATGATATGCGCATTGACCTCGATAGTCTCTCAGCTACCCTTAGATCAACTGGTAGATAATGCCTAAGGCATTAAGGCTGCCTTTGTAGTTCTTTTGTACTTAAAGAATAATAGAAGATTACCCAACAAGTGAAAACAAGGTGAATTCTTTTCGAGGCACTAAGTTGTATCCCGAGAAGAGCGAAGGATTCTAAAGTTCTAGAAAAGAATCCTGAGCGGATCAAGGGATACAAGAGCCGAGATGAATTTTTTTTCACGTGTTAGGTACTCTACTTTTTCTCATTGACTGCGAGAAAATAATTACTCTTCAAATTTTAAATTGAGGCATATACCATACAGTGAGTTATTACGTTTTGGTGGTTATTAGTACGTTTTTATAGCGAAAGTGTGCAACCTTTTTGCACGTTTTCCTTTTTAGGGTTCCGTAGCCAAATAGCAAAAAACGCAACCCATAGAGATTCGTCATGCTTGGGTGTCTGTCCGTCCGTACGTCACAGCCACTTTTTTCCGAAACTATAAGAACTATACTGTTGAAACTTGGTAAGTAGATGTATTCTGTGAACCGCATTAAGATTTTCACACAAAAATAGAAAAAAGCAATAAATTTTGGGGGTTTCCCATACTTAGAAGTAAAACTCAACAAATTTTTTTCTTTAAACCCATACGTTTGGGGTATCTATGGATAGGTCTTCAAAAATGATATTGAGGGTACATTACCATGCAAACTTCCACCGAAATTTGGTTTGAACGAGATCTAGTAAGTAGTTTTTTAATATGTCATAAATCGTACGGAACCGAACCCTTCATGGGCGAGTCCGACTCGCACTTGCCGGTTTTTTCTTACTATAATCCGTATATTCGCGCATGTTCCAAATTCATTTTTTTTAATTCACTCTGTGAAACAAAGAGCATTTTATTCACTGTTTTTGAAGAATCACGAGCCCTTTGTCGAGTGTCAATAGTAAAAATTAATAAAATAAATAAATCGTCTGTTTCCGACATTTCTTCCAAACGGTTAATGTCAAAATTGGACTATGAGCGCTTGTTTTACGTGTTGGTCACAGATAATATAATACTACAGTATAATATAATACTACAGATATCCACACACAGATAATAAAATGTCCTAACCTTCGTAGCCGGTGAGCTACGTGCTACGAGCACATCACAACGCTACGGAGTAGTCGTAAAAATAATAGCTTTGTTTTGCGTACATGTTTGACTATGCATTTTTATCGTATAGTACCGCTACTATACGATAAAAATTGTCTTACATGTAAGCAAGACTAGAGAAAAAGCATTAACAAACAGTAAATTTAAAGAGATTGGTATTATATTATTTATGATTATTTTGATAATAAAACTATTTGGACATGAGGTCAACTCTACACTTTCTTTTGATTGATATGTTAATAAAGTCTTCATATTATATATAATGTGAACTGACACATCTAATATTGTAATGGAAGTTGAGCTGAAACAGCTTTGAAGTCAGCTTCCAATTCTCTCTGTAACAATACGGGGAGAAAAAAATTGCCCTTGCTGATTTTCTTGTTGGTTCTTTCAGTACAAGGTCTCCCGCCGTAGACTTGTGAATCAATATCGTAGCTACTTAGACGTGCAAAATTGATTGTCACAATCCTATCTGAATAAAAAATATTGAATTTGAGTATTTATACACGTTGGCAAATACACAGGCTGCTTACCAGATGGATGGCAACAGTCACAGTGACATAAGATGTCAGGTCACAGCCCCCAATATTTCACTGAATGTCTTAAGCAGGCGATTCCAGTACCTTCTGTCTCTTCTGGTTCATTGTAAATTATTTCACTCTTCACTAAGACGGAGTCTAAAGTTTTTATTGGAGTTAGTAATCTTGTTTGAAGTGAAATAATATCTGCGAATTGCTAGAAGCAAAATATTGAGACATGCTTAATGACTATGCTAGATTGCGGGCTACTCTTATGTGCATTTAACCTTTTTAAACAATTTTTTACTCTTTTTTAGTTACGTATTCTGTTATGTTTTATTTTGATTAAACTTTTGTTTGACACTGAAAAGGATACTTTTAATTTAACTCATCCTTTTCCCACTTATTTACAACAATGTTTACTGTCACAAATAAGAAATTACGCCGTTTTAATAAAATACAAAGTGAACAATCATACAAATATTTAACAATTAAACTTCAGTGATTCGCCCTTCGAGATTACACCATTAATAGTTTTATTTACTTGTAGTAGCACGCGTATGTGCTGCCATCTTACACGATTTTAGAGTAACATTTCACTTAAAAAAAATAAGTGAAAATGTTAACTCTCAAATGAAGGTACTTTCATACACGTTTTGTGTGGCGGCCATCTACACGCTAGTGAAGTTTAAATATCGGTTTTTTGCTTCTAAAAGTATTATTTTCCAGTAATTTTAGCTTTGTGTGTGTGATAATTGATAATGGGAAAGCGTAAATACTATGCAGCAGAGGAGGACGACATAGAGGAGAAGATAAGAAGACTAAAGAAAAAACGCGCTAAGATTCGCCGTGAACGACACGACGATCGATACGACCGGCGACGTTATCGCCGTCGTCATCGTTCAAGATCACCATCGGAACATTCTTATAGTGACGAGAGTGAAAGTGACTATTACTATGATGATGATTACGACCAACATACTTCAACAAGTAAAGGTACGGTCGGTTTTTAATTACCTAAGTACATAATATAGGTGCAATGAGTATAGTCTGTAAGGCTAATACCGGCCAATGATATTACATTACCAATGGAACATTAGTTCAATACGGGATATTGATCATTGTTTAAAATGGTATTGCAAACAAGTAATATAGAACATAGTCCGAGAGGCTATGTCAGTTTACATATCTCAAGTACATAACGTAATGCAATGATTATAGTCACCGGCCACATAAATGTGATAATACATTAGGTTAATCCGGGAGGTTGATCATTGTATGTATCTTAAAATAGTATTGCACACAATTTATTGTCTAGAACATAGTCCGAGAGGCTACATCATGACATGTTGGTCAGTGCATTTTATAGATACCTATCTAGAGTGCAGTCCGTGAGGCTTGCATCGTGATTTTGTTTTCTTTTGCACAATGGCCCTTGTTTTTGGTTACAGGAGCGCCCCCTGTCGATAACGATGATGATTTTGTTAATCTGTGCAACATACCACCTACACACCCAGACCAGCCGTGGCTTCCGTGGTGATACCGGTTCCTGCGCTGAGTAATGACATCACGCAAGAAGATATTTCGCCTGCTACTGAGTTAGATCCCAGTGTCTTATGTATTCTAGGTGATGAACCTATTGCTATGGAGATTTTTGGTCCAACTATCCAAAAGGATATTGCCAGCAGATGGTCAGATATCTTAGTGAATGGGCTACAGGAGGAGAATAAAAAAGCCATTGTCAAAGATTACAACATACCCGAGAATTTCAAGATTGTCCAAGCTCCGATCATTAACCCTGAAATCAAGGCAGCTGTTAATGAGAACGTTTTTAAAAGAGATAACATACTTGTTGATAAACAAAATTTACTTGCCACTGCAATCACGGGGGTTGCATCTACGATGTCAGCTTTTTTATCATCCAACGCCGAGTCGGTTGACATAAAAATCAATGCCCTGAAATCGCTCAGCGATACAGGAAGGCTCCTATGTCACATTCATTTTTCTGAGACTCAAGTCAGACGAAATTTCCTTTTAGCCTGCCTCAGTAAGGACGTAAAAGAAAATATTAGAGACCTAAAAAGAGATGATTTACTTTTTGGTAGCAATTTGCAAGAGAATCTAAAATCCATGAAAGCGATTTCGAGAACAGGAGCCGAACTTGCTAAACCAGTCTCTGAAAAAGCAAAACCACCGCCTAAAAATAGGAAAACGGAGCCTACAACATCACGAGCTTTAAACTGGAGGGCCCACCGCCGCCCCCGCCAGCTCCGCCTCGACGCCACCCCCCCGCGAGGCCGAGCTCGACGGCTGGTGGGCGCAGGCAGCCGCCGCCGCGGGCGCGACGACCGAGCGACCGCCGAGCCCCGCGTCATCCTCCGCGGACCTCCCGTCGCTGAATGTTGATGACGTCACCCCACAGGCTAGTAGATTACCTTTTTTTTTTATAATAATTGGTTAAAAATCTGCAACGACCCCGTTATATTATCATGGGTGTCAGATTTACGGATCCCTACTTCGGGTGACCTCACGCAACGTAATATTCCAATGAATAATCCAGAGTCAGAGTCACATCTACGAGAAATGTCTAAAGAGATACATTCCCTTCTTGAACTCGGTGCTATAAGAGAGTGTGAGCCTTGCGAAGGTCAATTTCTGTCAAGTATATTTCTTGTAAAAAAGAGTAATGGTAAAAATAGATTTATTTTAAATCTCAAGGCTCTGAATAAGTTTATACCTACTTCACATTTCAAGCTTGAGGATTATAGGACTGCAATGCGACTCATAACAAAAAACACATACATGTGTTCTATAGATCTAAAGGATGCGTATTTTTCTATAAGTATACATAAGGATTATAGAAAACTTTTACGTTTCTTGTGGTTAGAAAAGCTATATGAATTTCAGGTACTACCTTTCGGGCTAAACCTATCTCCTTATGTGTTTACTAAGTTGATGCGGCCTGTCATGCAATCCTTACGCAGTCAAGGCTTATTATCAGTAATCTATTTAGATGATATCTTATTACTCGCAAACTCATACTCACAATGTAAACATAATTTCAATGTGACTCAAGACTTACTCATTTCTCTCGGTTTCACGATAAACTATGAAAAATCGGTATCTACCCCGAGTCAATCAGCTGAGTACCTAGGGTTTGTTTTTAATTCTGCCGATCTTCTACTCAGTATTCCACAAAATAAAAGACAAAAAATTAAAGAGGAACTTCTATATTTTTCTTCCATAAAACGGTGTAAGCTTCGAAATTTTGCACATTTGATTGGCTTGTTAATCCCAGTTTGCCCAGCAATACCTTACAGTTGGTTATATACAAAAAACTTTGAGAGATTTAAATTTCTTTGTTTAGAACAAAAAACGATTACAATCAATACATACAATTACCGGATTCATTAAATTCAGATTTTAACTGGTGGATTCGTAATTTATAAGTACCAGGTAACCCTATACGGTCAGGTAACTTTCAGCTTGAAATATACTCGGATGCTTCGCGATCGGGCTGGGGTGTTTATTGTTCCGGTAACACAGCAAATGGGCAGTGGTCTAGCCAAGAACAAGCCGAACATATTAATTACCTTGAATTGACAGCCGCTTTCTTCGGTTTAAAAACGTTTGCGAAAAATCAACGGAATTGCGAGATTTTATTAAGAATTGATAACACCACGGCAATTGCATATATAAATAGAATGGGTGGTGTTCAGTTTCCCCACTTGAATAGTTTGACTCGGCACATATGGCAGTGGTGCGAAAAAAGAAACATATTTATCTTTGCTTCGTATGTAAGCTCAGCCGATAATTTCAGGGCTGATGACGAATCTCGTCGCATACATGCCGATGTCGAGTGGGAACTCGCGGATTACGTATTCGATCGAATTTGTCAAGAATTTACCCGACCGCAGATAGACTTATTTGCGAGCCGCTTGAATAACAAATGTACTAAATTTGTCTCTTGGCATCGTGACCCTGAAGCGTACAAGGTGGATGCATTTACAATATCCTGGCTTGCGTACTATTTCTACGCATTTCCCCCATTTTGTCTTATCTTAAAAGTATTGCAAAAAATCCAAACAGATAAAGCGACAGGGATAGTCGTGGTCCCTTTATGGCCCACTCAGCCCTGGTACCCCCTTTTCCAAAAATTTTTGATTTCACGTACTATCGAATTCCCGCCTAACAAAGGTTTATTATCTTCTCCTTACAGTGTTCGACACAATTTACATCGGAGTCTTACCCTGGTTGCCGGAGTGTTGTCAGGGAGGCGTTCTTAAAGCACGGTACTCCTCTTGATGCTGTGGATGTAATGCTAGCTTCTTTGACAAAAAATACTTTAAAGCAGTATAACACTAGCCTGAAATATTGGCACTCTTATTGTAGAAGAAAAAATCTGAATATTTTTTGTAATTCTGTACCAGACATAATTTCATTTTTATTTACATTGTATCAACAAAGTCAAAAATATGGTAGCATTAATTGCGCAAAAGCAGCATTATCACTTATACTTGGAGCCGATATTATGAATAACCTACAGATAAGACGATTTATGAAGGGGCTATATAAATTAAGACCTCCCACTCCACGTTATAATTATACATGGAATCCTACAATAGTGTTGGATTTTCTTAGCAATTACTATCCAAATGAGACCCTTTCTTTTAATGTTTTGTCTAAGAAATTAGTGACCTTACTGGCTCTTGTCACTGCACACCGCGTGCAAACCCTCTCCCTTATCAGACTCTCTAATATAAGGAGAACAGCTAATGAGAAATTCATAATTAACGCACACAGTACACGGCATGCTTCGACTTCCGCGGCCAACAGGCTCGGCGTGAATATTGACATTATAAAGAGGACAGCAGGCTGGACTGGCACCTCTAAGTCTTTCGCACGGTTCTATAATAGAGAACTTGATGCTGATAGATCCGATGAGTTCGCTCGCTCTTTGTTACAGGATTGCTTAGATCACTCTGATGATTAACTTAATTTAGATTATTAGATATACTTAACATCATAATTAAGAATAAATAATGATTGTACACTAATTATATCGTTTCTTTGCTTATATTTATAAACTACTTTTGTAATATTTCCATTTGTGCTGTTTCGTGATAATCTCTAAACATCTACAAGTAAATAAAACTATTAATGGTGTAATCTCGAAGGGCGAATCACTGAAGTTTAATAGAAAATCAAACGAACTTACCTGTAAGTGACGTTCGATGATTATTAAACGAAGTGATTCGCCCGAGAGATTACACCCCCTCCCTCCTAAACCGAGACCTCCAGGCTCGGTCATCCCTGAGCATCACGAAACAGCAGTTACGATAGGCCTAGATGGTACTGAAACGTGTATGAAAGTACCTTCATTTGAGAGTTAACATTTTCACTTATTTTTTTTAAGTGAAATGTTACTCTAAAATCGTGTAAGATGGCAGCACATACGCGTGCTACTACAAGTAAATAAAACTATTAATGGTGTAATCTCTCGGGCGAATCACTTCGTTTAATAATCATCGAACGTCACTTACAGGTAAGTTCGTTTGATTTTCTATAATAATTCAAAAAATATATAATTAAACAATAACAATTAAAATATAAACCGAAATAATAAAAATTAAAATACAAAGTAACAACAGTGTAAAAGAAAGCTATATTTTAGGTGGTGTAATCTAAGTAGACTTCATTATCTTTTTACAAGTACACACGTACATTTAAAGAACACGATTTTATTTTTCTCTTCGGGTACGAACTAAGTGATGAGTAATTCTGGGAGCTACATCTTTGCCCACGGCGGGAATCGATCCGCCACCAGACACGCCACCGTATATTTTATCGTCGGCGGGGCGCTCACACCGCTACACACCACAGGCACACCTATATTTTAATAGTTGCATACTTGTAGAGCGTTGAGTTATCGTCCGCCATCTTAGTTGAATGATTGTGTGGTTTTGCAATCTCATTTTAAAGTCTATTTCTCTTTACTTCTGAAAGGACAGAAAAAATTCTGCCGAAATTGCCCCATAATCATTACATCTAATACTAGTACTTACTTACTTACTAATATCATAAAGATGAAGAGTTTGTTTGTTTGGTTGGTTGAACGAACTACTGATTCAAATTGAAAAATTCTCTTTGTGTCGGTGTCGGATAGTCCATTTATCAAGGAAGGCTATAGGTTAAATAACATCACGATGTTGTAATTTTCCTATATCCACGCGGACGAAGTCGCGGGCACAGCAAGTTAATAATAATGTGCATACTTTATAACACTCGTAAAAAATATATATACTGATGGA
Organism: Schoenobius gigantellus; assembly: GCA_963935595.1. Classification (NCBI taxonomy): domain Eukaryota; kingdom Metazoa; phylum Arthropoda; class Insecta; order Lepidoptera; family Crambidae; genus Schoenobius; species Schoenobius gigantellus. The sequence goes on along the minus strand of OZ012555.1, from coordinate 1,384,176 downwards.
GAGATTAAGAGAATTTTTTTTATTTTTTTTTCTTCAGATATCAATCGAATACTATGGATTCGATTGTGTGACGTATGGAGGGTAGGGACATTTATTTAGATCGATAAACTGTATTTACCTTTATAAACTTCCTTCAAAATTTATAAAATCTTATTAAGTATCGATTCTTGGTGATATCGATTTCAAATGTTATCAACTTTGATTTGTTTTCATTATCTGTGCATTCTTCACGTTGACTTGACACACGTCAATTGACGAACATGAGTTTCGCTTGTTTTTGTGTGGTATGTTTTTAACTCGGTTCGTAATTTGAAGTTGTGGCTTTGCTTGTGATTTAAATTTCATCTAAATCGGTTCAGCGGTTATTGATTCCCCATACAAACTTCCACCCCCTTTTCTCCCCCTTAAGGGGGAATTTCTGCGATAAAATATCCTTTCCTGGGACTCAAACTATGTCTATACCAGATTTCATCAAATTGGTTCAGTAGTTTTGGCGTGAAAGCGCGACAGACAGACAGACAGAGTTACTTTTGCATTTATAAAATAAAATAATATTAATATGGATTTATACCATAAGGGTGTAAGAGAATGAGCTGATTTTACTTTATACGACAATGGACATCACCCCGTGCGGTAAATCGCCACCCAGTAGGTACTAGAAATATACACACTATTCGTTACTTCAACTAACCCCAAAATCAGATTCATTTTGTTTTAAAGCTCGATTTCGAGGCTTGGTATGGATGTACAGTAATTACTAAAGTTTAATTAAGCAAAAAGTATTATTTTACTGTTGTTGGTATTGGGGCGAACAATGTATGGACGCAGAACAATGTCCTTTGGGTGGATTTTATGAAATGTGTTTGGTAAAATTTGGACTCTGTACCAAGGTCGCCTGCTTGGGAACCTCTGTCTTACCTATTTCTGCTGCAAAGCAGCAGTGCTTGCATTGCTGTGTTCCGGTTTGAAGTGTAAGATATGGCAGTGAAATTACTGGGTACCGTGACGTTACATCTGATGTCACATGTTGGCAACGTACACTGTGGCTCTTGTGGGCATTGCAGATTTGCTGCTAATCTCACAGGAACCACATGTACTACATAAGTGACTGTTACCACTTACCATGAGGTAGGCTGTTTGCTTGTTTGTCAACTTAGTTGTGAAAAAAAGCAAAGAATTACGCAAAATCACTACTAGCACAACGACACGTACGCATAATGACACAAATACGAATTTAGCCTTATTACGAAAAATGACTACCTACTCGCACAAAGACATACGTATAATCGAATTAAGCCTTTAGTCCTATTTCGTAGCCAGATGTGGTAGCTGGCTTTAAAAAGGGATAAAATAACCCTATACCTAACTATTATTGGAATGCGATAGATGCATTAATATTTTAATAATTTATTCTAAATTTGACTGATTATTTATCAAATATACGGCAGGAAAGCTCCTGGCCCTCATCTCACCTGATGGTAAGTGACGATAAAGCCGAAGTTGGAAGCGAGCTTCACCTGGACTCCCCAACGACTGAGGTGATCTTACCTGTAATAGACAGAATACAACATTATTAATTATTATGACTTCAAACTTAGTTAAGATGGTGGTATCTAATCAGGCGGGCTCGGAAGCCCTACCACCAACCAAACCAAGCCGAGAAACTTGTGCTCTTATGAGGATTTGAACTCCGTTCCTCCAGATAAATACCGAAAAGTCTCAACCACTAGTCTACTAATCCAACAAGGAAGCGGTAATAAACGGCTATGTTAAGTAAATTCAAAAATAAAGGTAGGTACTCAAAAACCGTTCACGATATAAATAAAACAGTAAACTGCACAGTACAGTGCACAATAACCATCAAAAAACATAATCGAATGCAAACTTAGGGAAATAAACCAAGTATCGCAGACAGACCGAACAAATCTTGAAATTCAATCATAGTAGCCCATCAATGCTCTCCGTTTGAGTCCAAGTAACTTTCACGTTTCGAAGGAGCATCGCCGAGCGTGGCATCGCAAACGCGGCTTAGATTGTCAAACAGATTTTCAGAAAAGCTCAGAAACATTAAACCCTATTAATATCTTCTTAAGGGCCATTTCTATCACCGCTACCGTGTAGCGCATACACAACGCACTCGCTCACTCGTCTCGTTCAAAGGATTATGAGGCTCAATCCGCTTACATAAGCATTAGTTTCCTCCGATCCAATTTTGTGTACAGTCAGCCAACGCTAACTCTTATCGCGGAGATCCGTCCTTTTTATGTAAATGCTCATCCAAAAGTGATCGGCCTTTGTAAGAAAGACGGCGCGGCGGGAAAATCTCCTTTTTATGCATGTGAACATTTGCGGGAATTATATGTCAGATGTCGAAATAATGCGCGCGACTGCGGCCAGATTGCGCACAGTAAAATTCATATTAAGCCATTTTTCTGTAGCGCTACTGGGGGAGGAGGTTTTATATCTAATACTAGCTTTGAGCCCGCAGCTTCGCGGGTGTTATTATTGTTTTTTTTCATAGAAATTGTATATTTTAGTAAAAACAAAACAAACTCGAAAGCATAAACTTTTGAAAAAGTAACGTAAAATCACGTTAATACCCAAACAAATAACAAAATTTTAACCCCCATATTTATATTATTATTACTATTAAACCTTTGTATTTGGGCTAGTAAATAGAAATGAGACAACATGTTTCAGCTTCTTACCTTTTTCTGTAGTCAAGCAGCAGTGTTACTGGGTACCGTGACGTTACATCTGATGTCACAAGTTGGCAACGTACACTGTGGTTCTTGTGGGGGTTGCAGTTTTGCTGCGAATCTCACAGGAGCCACATGTACTATAGGTGACTGTTTACACTTAACACCAGATGGGCAGTGTGCATGTTTGCCAACTTTGTTGTATAAAAAAAAATGTAATTTTAAATTAACAAACTCCAGGGTTCCATACAACGTTATCTAAGTTTACAAGTTCCTAACTACATATTTACGGTGTTCAGATATTTCCTCAACATGTGCTTATACCACCTTGCTTCGTGACAAATTTCACGATTCCAGGTCAATGATTCCCCTGTGAGATCGTTAAATTGGCGAAAACATGCAGTTTTTGTTGTTCCCACGATGTTTTCCTTCACCGTAGGAGGCGTTAGATAAATTTACATATGAAATTCATGAATCGAAAAATACAGGCACACACAGGGGCATAGTCCAGTGCCGAAGTCACAGCGCCACCGACGCTCTTATTATTAATTTCTGTTTAATGAAACAGAAATAAAAACAAAATACAGTGAAGCCTGGGCGAGCATAGAAATAGAAAAAGTCACAAATTTTACCAGCAACAAAATGCAATATGAAACGTTTGTTCTTGCGCAGCAAACAAATTAAGCCTTAAAACAGCTCTTTGTCCACCTTTGAAAATATTAAATTATTCTTACGTAGGTACACCGGCGTAATTGCGGACTCTGCAGTAGAAAGGACAAAATAAATCAACGCAGTACAAATTAAGGTGGAGATAATCTGGAAAACCATGGTGTGCCCGTGAACACGGTAAACACAGCCTTGACTAGCCGTGTTAAGGCATGAAATTATTTAACTTAAACAAAGGCGATAGCTCGGGGGATAACAATTTTGTGTACATAAATGTCGACGTATTGCGAAATTAAGAATACATTTTAGATATTTTCGTAATTTATAGATTTTACGAGATGTGTATTTCCACTCCACCATTTTGCAATGATTCGCGACAGTGGAAATTTACTCTCTAAAACTAATCTATGTAACTTAACTGACAATAAAGTAATATTTTTTCTTTACAAATTAGCAACGAGATGATTAATAACGACAACGACATTTTTATTGTATTTTTACAGTAAGAAGTGTGATGTTGTCTGTAGCTTTTCTTATATAATTTTTACTTTTCAGTATTTTTGAAGTCGGTTCTTATATTTTTGTAATTTAAGTAAGAATCATCCCTGTTGGGTAGCACTAGTGGTATCTTGCTATAGAAATAACATCCTTATCAACTTTGTATTAAGATCTTTTACCAGATTAGTGTGTTGCAAAGAATCGAAAAATTTTGATTTCAATAAGTCCGAAATATTTACATATACACACAACACTTTATAGCATGACATATATATTTAATATAAACACGCGAACATAACACAACCAACAACAAAAGAAACAGTGCTGCACAGCAATCCCTTCCAGGCAACCATACAAAGAGGTCATCAAAAGGAAGCAAACAAAAGAAAAGTAATTCAATGTGTGCCTTTGCATGAAAAATATGTTAATTTAGATGTCTATTTATATTTAACGTATTTTATTGGAGCGTCACCGCTGTGTCCTCGGCACTGGACTGTACTCCGAGTAGAATCGGGAGGCCCGCGATCGATCCTGCCATGTACCAATATGTTTTTCGTTTCACGAATTTCATATGTACATTTATCTGACGCTTCTACGGTGAAGGAAAACATCGTGAGGAAACTTGTCGTGAAGTCAACCAATCCGCACTGGGTCAGCGTGGTTTAACTAAGGCCTAATCGCCCTAACTAGTTAGGGTAGGCTCGTGCCCCTCGGTCATATCATCACAGATCATATACAGCTGTGATGATGATTTATTTATATTTATAATAAATCAATCGAATTATAGATAATTAAAAGTAAAGTTAATACGTAACGTTACAATTCCATGCCTTGGGGGTAAGACCTGCTCTGCCCCTAAAGCTCCCATCAGCAGGAGGAGGAGGGCAGCGCCAAGCCGGCCACCCGAGACCTCAGACGGGTTGGAGATGGAGGTTACAGAAGACGTCTTAGGGACCCTTATCATCCAGGAGGAGGCGGCCGCGGGCATCTTCCCCGCGCAAGAAATAGTCCCCAGCCCCAGGGATTATCTAAAATCTAATCTGTACCCAGGGAACCTAGTGCTAGGACGTCTCGGGGTGTAGGGCGGCATAAAGTAGGAGAGCCACGCGTCTCTTTGGCGTAACGCGCAACCGGCAACGGATCACCCACGGATAGGGGGTCAGCGGGAATAAGGCCTCACTGTTGTCCCCTTCCCCCTGTCTCGTGACGGACGGAGGAGTTGTTGGGGGGTAGGCCGTTATTTCATACAAACGTGATCCCCTGTTTCCATCCTGGATAGTGGCAATAGAAACTCTATTTTTGGGAAAAAAAAAAAAATATTTATTATATATCATATATGTAGTTTTATATATTTTTAATATTTATATTCTATTATATCTATGTTTACTTATTTCATCCTAATTTAAATATACCTACTTGTGTCGTTTTCGACTTTAATTCGTACACCGTCTACAATTTCTCCCACATTTTTACTGGTTGACTGGTAGAGAATGCCTCAGGCATTAAGTCCGCCTTTTGTACGTCTTTTGTTTTATGTACGATAAAGATTAAATAAATAAATAAATAAATGGCCACTACTACTCCGTTTTTTATTAAGTTAACTACTAAAAGAGGTTACAACCTTCAAAAACCTAAAAAAATTGGCCTGACTTTATACTATATTCAAACATTCAGTAAGCAAATTAGACCAGGTTATATGAAAAAGGCAAAATATAGAAACACAGCCAAAGCCTTTTTATAAATTTTAACACAAAAGTAATTAAATTGGTCTAGTTTTATTTGCGTAACTACAAGAGTATAGTTAAGTCACAGGATCATAGCAACAGTGCTAAATGGCCTACCTGGCTAGCTACCACGTCATACCTAAGTTTGTCGTCATAATAATAATGTTAACTACGTGTTCCGACAATCAGAGATCAGATAGCCAGTTTCTCGCACTTTGAAGAGTCCAGGCGAGCTTGCTTCTATCTTCTGCCTAATCGTCACATACCACCAGGTGATAATGAAGGCCAAGAGCTTTGCTGTGTGTAAAACAAATACGTCACACAAATATCCCTTAGTGCGGATCGTGGACCGCCGTTCCACGCTTGCAGGTGCCATCGGCCAGTAAATCACGCGGGAATAATTCAGCGCGGCTGTAAATCAGGCAGTCGGGAGCGGGATGCGTAATTAAACCCAGTACCTACGTCTACCGTTATTCCCTTCTGTTCCAGAAGGACTACTCTCTAAGATGACCTGTTTCTGTTTATTTCCATTAGTCAAAATGCAATTTGTTTTCACATCAATTTTTGATAGAAATTCGTATGAAATTCGAAAAACGAAAAAACACATTGGCACTTGGCTGGATCGGGCCCCGAACCTCCCGATTAGAAGACCAGTGCCGAGTCCACAGTGCCACCGATGCTCTCAATCAAATACAGACAACTCAAATACATTAATTCCTCGAAATCTTGTGTTGAAATCATTTAAGAAAACTGGTGTGCATTAAGATGAGAAGACGCTCGACCAGCATCGACGCGCGTTATAGAGTGCTGTTCTGTGAGTTTGATCATCAATTAAACAATTACTATTAACGTTCAACTCTCTATGAACGCGGAGTTAATACGTTAGTGGTACAAAGTAGGTAGGTACTCGCATAGGTACATGTGAGGGGAATTGGTGAGTTTTTCTTGGTAAGCCGCGGTTGGTGGCTTGGCACTCTGCCTTCCAATAGCAACGGAGAGTCTCGACATAATGTCACGTTTTCCAGGCGCGAGGTATGCGTAAGGTATTTTTGCAGTGAAATAGGTAGTGGTAAAGTTGCAGCTTTAATATTAAGCATTAAATATACTGAAATATTTAAAAGAAAACTTTTTCGCAGCTGGTAATTGAACCCCGTCAAATCTTTAAAAACAATTGTCTGTTGTATGTCAAGACATTCTTTCTCGGGAACGTAGGTATATAGAAATATTCAACTGAATATATCAAATACTGGGATTTACGGTCAGCTGTAAAAATCAAACTTGTAAGTGAACGTGATCTTAAGATATAACCGTATATGTCGCATATATTCGCAAATTTTGCGATTTCACAAGGGTCAAAACCCTTATAGAATACCGTTGACCTAGAATCATAAAATTAGGCACGAACCAAGTTTTACAGCTCATTTTAAGGAAAGCATCTGAAAACCGTAATTTTGTAGTTAGAAACTTAATACTTAGATAAGTTTTTACAAAACCATTCGAGTATCAATTTTATCATTTTTCAAAAATATTTGTCTCAAAATAAGTCCCGAAAATCACACATTATCCCAATTATCAGTTCACCCCTGATGACTGGCGTAACACGGGCGGTACATGGCCATTCATTCTAAAAAAACCGATCAGCGAAAACACGGAAAGATAACCCGAGCCATTGCACTTCCGAAGGTCCGACCACTCACGGTACCCGCGGCCTTTTGTAAGGAAAGGCGGAATCATTCGCGGTCGATTGGATTTCCCTTAGACCCAGTGCGGGCAACCATTAATAAAAACCTAACGTTCGCGAACTTTGTACAAAACATATGAGTGGAACATCTTTGCGAGGTTATTATGTGACTAGCTGCGGATTATTCGGGCTTTTATCAGCCTTCGCTTCAAATGATTGTGTTTTCATTTATTTTTCGTTTTTTGTTTATTTTTAAAGTCGTTTTTAGAGTTCCGTGATCGTTACTTTAAAATGAAAAGAACGGAACCCTTATTGAAACACTTCGTTGTCCGTCTGTCTGTCAAGACCTCTTTTCTGGGGAACTCGTCTCAGACATCAAGCTAAAATTCATGTTAAATATGGTCTATGGTCTCTTTCAGCCGTGAATAAAACTAACTTGTAAATCAATTTCATCAAAAGTTATGACCGTTCATGTCGCACAGTTCCGCATATTTTGCGAGGGTTCGACGCATATGACCAATAAAGCAATAGGCCAATAGACGCATTTAGCCAGATACGCAAACGGCCAAATACGTGTATTGTACTTCCTGTTCATCTAGAATTATGAAATTTAGCAAGAAGCGATAATATAATTATAGCACATATTATATTATCGCTTCTTGCTAAATTTCATAATTCTAGATGAACAGGAAGTACAATATGGTATTCGATTTCATTGTGAAATTGAAAGATAAAATATGACTTTAATTTGCTTTATTATATTACTTATAGATAGACCATAATATTTAGGGAAATATCTGAACACCGTAAATATGTACATATAGTTAGGAATTTATAATATACTTTGATAAGTTTGTACGGAACCCTCAGTGTGCTATTGTGCAATCGCACACGACAGTTTTTTTATATTTTTATTAATACGCTAATTAAATTATTAAGACGAATAAAAGTTTGTCATTGTGCTCATAGAAGAAAAAATTATTTGGAGTTAATATGTCAATGCGTGTCAAGTCATTACTTCAAGGCCTGATTCAGGTGTCCATAATACCACTATAATATGTGGAGATAATTGTATACTTATGTAGCCAAGCCAAACTTGTCACCTCAAATACCCTTTGTATTTAAAGTAACAAGTTTCGCTCAAAAATAGGAAAGATAGGCGAATTCCAATGGAAGGGGTGAATTGCACCTAGTCTATGTAAGGCACGTGATGTTACATAAAACGGCACGCAACCGAGGAAGACAGCACTATCCCCTACCACCACTATCTTATCTCCCCACATCAACATTTATTTTTTTATTTTATTTTATTTTATTTGGGGGGCTTACAGTATAAAAACTACTTAACACATAAATATATAACAGGAAACCAATAACAAGCCTCCACATATAGTAATGAACTAGTATACATTATTATGATTCAATTACTTAAAGTATTGCTCTAATTCTAACCTATTTGTATTCTAAACAATTTTATAATAAGTTCGCTAAGTCATCGGTCATCAACTTAGTTATGCTCGCCAGCCTACTACAAAAAAGATCTATCTTATCCATATGTTTCTTGCTTATTACATTAAAATCCTTAAAAACTCTTACCAGATAAGAATTACCACGATACACAGTACGCACGTGTGGAACATGAAGCATATTCCTAGGGCGACAGTGGCGGGGCGGGACATTAATATATAATTTTGACAACAGTGAAGGGCAGTCAATCTTTGATTGGGCTATTTTCAACAGAAAACGAATATCGAATATCGAAAACCTTCATTTAAAAATCTAATCATATTTTCAGATATATCGTCCTTACAAATGAAAAATTTACTCCTTGCGAGATTCTGAGATTGTGATACTGTGTAGTATGTACATACATGTGACAGCCGTTATGTTTGACCAAGATAAAACACGGAGAAACTAATCAAAGGATGATGCAGAAGCATTTTTTTTATATAAATAAAAGCGCATAATGTTAGTCAACCTGTTGGCAAAGAAGCTTTTAAATTAGCCATAATCAAACTTTCTATAAACCATGGCGGCCGAGAATTCCCACGAAGTATTTTGAATTAGCTTTGCATTTTCTTTAATTGTTTTGCGCCTTCACGAAATTGTTATTAATGACATAATCATCTGACAACTCGCGTGCGCAGCCGTGATAGCGCACACGCGACGCTAACAACGATAAAACAAATGCAATCTGAAAAGCGCATGCGAATCATGTGCTAATTCAACTGCAAACTTAATAATAGCTGTAATTACAACTTGATAAAAATAGAGAAACACAAAACTTAAAAAAATAATTTGAATACGTCCCATTTACTGAAGGGCTTGAGGCTCGTTTAAAATATATAGTTATAATAATCGTTGTCAATTTGTTATTGCTAAAAATAAAATAAAATAATTATGTTTAGAAGAAATGCGAATAAAAAATAAAGGTTAAGGTTTTCTTTGTTCGGCGATGACGTGATATTTCAGGCCATGGACTCCAGGTCGCTTCATCTTCTGAAATATTAAACCATGGTTCATCTAGCTTTTAAGCTCAAAAGATATAAAGATAGTTCACATATAAAAAGATACATTTCAACTTCCTACTATTACTTCAGCTCAAGTTTATTATTTTTTACATTGGACAGGAAAGCTCTTGTTGTCCGTCATCTCATCTGAAAGTGAGTCTGAAAATGGAAGCGCTATTCAACGACAACAACTAAGGAACTGGATATCACACCTCTCTGACTGTCGGAACACAACAATGCTATTAACATTGTAACTGTGGCAACAAACTTAGGTAAGACGGAAATAGCTAGCCTGGTTCAAAAGCCCTACAATCGACAATTTATATACATAGTTCGCAATAAAAAAAATAAAAAAAATTACCTACAATAATCATTTACTATTGCAGTTACAGCGAACAAATTATTTTTTAAAACAATTCATGATAAAAATGAATATTGAAATTAAATGCGTATGATGCATTTAATTTCAATGTTCATTATTATCATAAATTATTTAAAAAAAATTGTTCGTATATTGTACTATGTATCTTACCCTACACGGGTACAGTCATCAATGCCGGAGAAAAACTTTTTTTTTTGTAAAATTTAATGGAAGATACATTTTTGAAGTAACATAATATATTCATTAAGACCAATAGCGGCGCTCCTCGTAAATATTCTAAAGGCTGGGCAAGTTCACGATATTCATCCTTTCCCTTATGGTAAAAATTACGATTAGTTTAATTTCATTAAATTTTGGAGTACTGGATTATTTATTAAAAACTAAGCGGTTTTTGTGTAAGAACGATAAAAAGCTTTTTGCTTCGTTAAAAAAATACGTTGAAAATTGGGAAATTTCTAAAATGCATAAGTATCAAATATTTTACAGACCTATCGAGCATTTTTCAATATTCTATGCAGAATTTGTGTTTCTTTGTTTATTTTTTACTCCACAGTAATTTTCTGTAGAAGAATTCCACGTCATTTCTTCACATTTGCAGCTCCAACATCAATGCTTTCGTCCGATCACACTGCCCTGGCCTGAAGGTACGCCAACTTAAAAATTCAAAACATTCCCTTATCGCGCTCAAAGCAATCTATCATTGGACGAGCGTGAAAATATGCCGCAGTTTCACTTTTTTCGCTTTTACGTTAAATAAGAACGCGTGTGAATAATTTAAGTGCTCCTTCGCCGTGTGCGGTTAAAAAATGAGCTGGCGTCGCGCGCGATACGATAGCGTGGGATGGGCACGTGAAAATATCGATATTACTGTGTCGTTATTAAAGTCAGTATTATAATTTGTCGATTATCAAAAATAAAAATACTCGAAACGATATAATAATATCGTCTTTTCTTTGTGCATACAGTCCCAATTTATTTCATTTTACGACAGGAAAGCTCTTCGCCTTCATTTGACCTGACAATCAGTGATGCCACAGGTGGAAACGGACTTCACATAGAGTCCTCACCCAGGGATGAACAGGCTTACCTCTAAATGTCGGAACACAACGACGTTATTAGGATTGTTATTAAGGCTGTTCAGGAAACTCAGAAAAGACGTTGGTAGATAGCCAGGAGGACTCCAGAAACAATCGCCGCCCAAACAAACCAAAAAACTTCTGCTTCTAAAGGAATTTCAATCTTCAGATCAGAACCAGGTGGTTCCAACAAATAGATCCATGAATATTAGCATACATTTATTATAGACTAGCTTTCCGCTCGCGACTTCGCCCGCGTTATTATTGTTTTCCCGTGGGAATTTTTTTTCCCGTAGGAAAACTACTCTATGCCGTTCCCCTGGTCTCGAACTATCCCTATACCAACTTTCATCAAAATCCGTTCAATAGTTTCGAAGCATTTTCAATACAAACAAACAAACAATCAAATCTTTCCTCTTTATAATATTAGTATAGATTAGTATTATAGTATTAGTATATAGATGTATTGTATTTACATTGAGCTGACCTTAACTTAACTCACTTGAAAATAATAATTAATTATATTCGAAACATGATATTCATCCTTAAAATATCAATGATATATTTACGTACAATAATATCGATATGTTTGTCCCGAGCCTAAAGATGAGATGGATGGAGGGCGCCGCCGTACCCCACGTTACTCACCGCGACCGGTTGATACGATATAAAATTAATTTGGATTCGGTGGTTGATGCTTTTTTCCACAGCAACGACACAAACCAGGGTGGCATCAACGACGGCAATGCCACAGCTGCCGGCAACGCAAAAGTGTATGAAATTATGTATAAGTTATGTTTACCACTCACCGGCAGCCACGCCGAGTCGAGTCAAAGCCAACGTCACAATTTCAGCATAGTCGTTTGAAAAAATCTTATTATTAATGATATTATTCGTGTATATATGTCAGAAGCGCACGCGTTGTGAATTCTTAAAATTATTAGAACATTCTGTCTTCAGTCCATATAATTGAAAAGTTATTCAATCACAAGGGGTGTCATATTAGATATAAGTATGTGGTACGAGTATATATCGATTTGTAGGAATATATCAATAATTTTATTTATATTTCAATTTATAATGTCGACCGTTAAAAAGAAACAGTATAATATTTAACCGTACGACAAGGACACGTGAATTGAGTTGAGGACATTTTGAAACCGCTTGACATTTAGGGAATTTGACATTCTGGACTGAAAGGCTTGTATTTACGATAGATCGACAAACACTGTGTTCTTTTTTCAATTGTCGTTTTAATTTCGCCATTCTCAATGAATATTTTGTCTATTTATACTACGGTGGCAAACTTAATTAAGGCTGCCACAAACCAAGCAGAAAAACTTCTGCTTTCATGAGGAATCGAACCGAAGCCTTCCATATCAATTTCAGATGGTCTCAACTATCCTGTAATCCATCAGGGAGGAAGTTAAATTTAAATGGGTAGTATTAAAACGAGTGACTATAAATGAAAATTTTAAAAGACAAAAATAATTAATTTGGGTTATTGTATTACTAAGTGAGCGACTGACTGCGAAAGACGATAAATCAACAGAACAGTAACATAGAAACATTCATTCGAGTTACTTCAAATACCAAATGAGAAGCTTCATAATATTTGAGCGACCTAATATTTGTTTGAGTGACACTCAAATAAATATTATATCTTGCATTTTTTTCAGTAAGCGGCATTTTATCTATGAAGTGTTTCGAATAGAAAAACCTCTTTGTAAAATACCATAATGAGCAGATTACTTTGGTAATTTTTTTTTAAAATCATTGTTATTAATTTTTGAAAATTAATAACAAGAGACGTATGGTTCCGAGACATGGACGCTTACAAAAGAGGCTATGCACAAAATAAAAGTTGCACAGAGAGCCATGGAGCGCGCCATGCTCGCTATCAAGCTTCAAGACCGTATAAGAAACACTGAAATCCGAAGTCGTACCAAGGTAGCCGACGTAGGTGAAAGGATTGCAAGGCTTAAGTGGGCGTGGGCAGGTCACGTGGCGAGGCGGGATGATGGAAGGTGGACCAAGGCGGTCACGGTGTGGCGACCAAGGAACGAAAAACGCTCAGTGGGTAGACCACCGGCCCGCTGGTCAGATGATATTGTCCTGAGTGTGGGGAGACTCTGGACTAGAACAGCTCAGGACCGTAAAGTTTGGCGCAAAAAAGAAGAGGCCTATACTCAGCAGTGGGTAAATGTGGGTTTAATAGATAGATAGATAGATAGAATAACGAGAGGAGGAGGGGAGCTACCCCCTGTACCACTTCCCCCTCTCGGCGACGCGTAGTTTTCAAAATATTAATTTTAAAAAAATTCACAAACCTAATCTCAATATGTATGGGAAAAGGTTGGGTTGTGTATAAGTTAATCATGTTGGTGCCGCACCTTGAACCTATTTAAGAATTAGAAGATGTTAAAATTGAAAGATCTTAATAATTTGATTTCAGTGGTATAGGTTCCCATAGAATAGTAGGTAAGACGCTGCGCTCGCTTCGCTCTCTCCGCTACGCATGGTCATGTTGTGAACCTAACTTAACCTACAGTAAGCAATTTTGTTTGTGTTTTCTTTTGTGATGGCTTCGCCCCCCCCGTCCCCCTGCCCTTTAGTCTTTTATACAAAAAAATGCCGTCTCTGTATTTCTAGTCGCTCACATAGTAATTTAGTCACACGTTTAAAATTTTAATATCCAAAATCGATTATTCATAACCCACTTTTTGTCAGCTCGTTCTGGATTTTATTATTAATTAATATTCGTCGTCAGTTTAGTTAATTTTTCGCTTACTCAAATGCATACCGCGGAACTTATTAAAATAGTAGCTCATCATCAGTCGCTACCTGTTTTATTATTCCCCAATTTAAATTAAGACATTTTTCTTTATTTCAATTGACTGTTAGTACAGATAACAGTGCGTCGCTGGTTAGATAAAACAGTTTTAGAAAAGAAGATTTGCTCCTCCTTTTGCGAAGTACATACATACACTAGCGGGATGCAGTTAATCTCTGTAATAAAAACAGATATATACCCACCTGACACCCCATGTCCTGACAAAAGTTACTCGTGTTCAAATTTGCCTCTGGTATCGTGAGCAGATAAGTAATAGTTATATAATAGTTCTTTATTTCGGGTAATGTTAACCTATACAATTCATCATCATAATTCATCATTTCAGCCAAGAGATACCCACTATTCGACATAGGCCTCCCCCAGGGATCTCCAAACCAAATGTCGATCTCAATAAATTGAATCGATACGGTTGAAAAAATTTACAACCTATATTAAATTATGAAATAATTGTCTACATAATAATGATGACATAAAATTTATAATATAATAATAACAATAATACAATTTAGTCACCAATACATTACAATAAAAAGAAGATAAAAGCAGTGTGACACTAACCAGACAGTCGTCTAAGCAAGATTTTTGTGAAAATCGTCAAAACAATAAATTAAGGTAAGGGGAAAAACTCAAACCTTCGATATTACCAGACTACGTTATAAGCCAAATGCCGCCAAAAAAACAAATAACCAAACCACTAATGAAGCCGTAACAATGTGAAAATTGTAAAAAGCTCGCTTATTTGTGATTGCTAATAGCTTTTGCAAATGTCGCTGCGAAATCAAATCGAAACAGCAACTTGATAAAACCACGGATGCGTGGAATGGACGGAACTAAAGTAAAAAAATGGCAGCGAGGACGGGAGACGTGAAGCTGGAAATGTTCCGAGTGGGTTTCCTTGTGTTTTCATGAGTGGATTCGCTGATACTTTTTGGTCTTTTTATTCATTAACCGACGCAAGCCAATTGGAGGCGGGTGGCAGTTTTTGCCTTGTTTTCGAGTCGGGTAAAATACTAATTGAAGAAACGGGATCTTTTGCACACAATAGGGAAAATTTTGACTTTAATCTCACCTGGTGGTAAAAGGACGATGACGCTGAAGATGAAAACGATCTTCACTTGATCTTCTCAACAACTGAGAAAACTAAGCTATCCTACCCCAAATTGCTGGAACATAACAATGCTGATATGAGGAACATTCCGTTTCCGACTCCCCACGTTTCGCACCGTTTCCAGACTCCCACTAAACCAAAGAATACTTTACAAAATCAGGATCTTAAAAAATCCCTCACTTAATATATCACCCTTTTTTCTCGGGGGGGAATGCGTAACCGCACCGTACCCGCTGTTGGTTAGACGGCGAGCGTGTGTGGGGCTCTCCTGATAGAGTGCCAGGCAGTAAGGTCCACACTGCGACTCTACTACCCACGCGCCCGGGCAAGCCCGACCAACTGGTCAGGCTATCGCCAAGGGGGGAATGCCCGAGAACACCAGGCCAGACGGTGGGCCTTACGACGGCGTGCACGAAGCCAACCATGCACGCATGCCTTCACAACCGGTTCATTACACGGGCATGCTAATGCCCGCCTTCGCCTGCCTGTTAATATTTCACCCTGCAAAACAATGCACGTAACGAGGAAGTACGAAAACAAATACAATTTACTTATATGGGAAAAACCGACTTCAAAAACACTGAAAAGTTAAAAATAATATAAGAATAGGTACAGACAACATCACACTTCTATATTGAAGTCGGCGCCAAACGATGATCTCCTAGAAAGTGTTAAAATTTGTCACCAACTTCAATATAGAAGTGTGATGTTGTCTGTACCTATTCTTATAATATCTTTATCTTTTCAGTGTTTTTGAAGTCGGTTTTTATTTTTGTTAAAATATTTTTTATTTTTAACTTTTTAGTGAATGAAATCTTTTTAGTGAAAGAAAACTTTGGTTACCAAGGGACCACCCTTGCAGTATACTCTGTCGAATACAAAAAGAATTTTGGAAATCGGTTTAAACATGACGGAGTTATGAGGTGTTACCTCATAACTCCGTCATTTTTAAACCGATCGAACATAAAAAAATACAACCGAATTCATAACCTCCTCCTTTTTTGAAGTCGGTTAAAAATATGAATTTAAATAATTAGACACAAGTCGAAATAATCGTCGCTTAATTACGCACTATAATATAATCTAAAAAGGGCTTTTCGTTCTTTGTTTCTTACCGCAGGGTGTTTTTTTTTATATAATAGTAGATTATGCACCAAGGGATTAAAGCAGTGTCTAACGTCACGGGCGCCATATTGAACCCCGAGCGTAAGGAGGGACTCTAGAGTTAACTCCCGAGCGTAGCGAGGGGGTTAAAATTTAACTCCTGAGCGAAGCGAGGGAGTTATGTAGAGTCCTAAGTGAAGCGAGGGGTTCAAGTCGCCTAAGACGAAGACACTGCTTTATTCCAGAGGTGAATACTCTACTTTTCATACCATCTGCGAGACAATAAAAACTCAGAGCTCTATAACCAATTACTTAGGTGGTAATTTTCATAATAAACACTGTCGCATTATCATTATCACTATCACTATAACTATGGTTAAAATTATGATATTATCATGAAAACCATAAAAAAAAGATTTATTTTTCTCAAGCACGAACACGTCACGCAATAATTATATCTTAAGTAAAGCTTAAAATATTACAAAAACTTAAAACATATTTAATAATAATATAACAAGTATGAAACTTAGTCTACATATCGATTTACAATACGATACGATCAGCTGCTGGACCCTGTCAATGACCTTTAGTAGCACGCAGGACGAATATTAATTTGTTAACAATAAAATGGTATCAAATAAAATTCTTTTATTTTTCAACTTTGTTGTATATTTACTTTTGAAACAGCAATTAATTACTACACACAACTGTCGAAATAAATCTCAAATAGTCGACCACCTATTGACCCCAAATAAATAAAAAATGAAGCACCTGTACGTCTAGTACGAGTTTTTAAAACGAGTAAACTACAATAGTTTTCGTTAGCTCGCCAAACTGTCAGTTTAGGATGTAAACGGTAGTATGAGTTGCTCGTTTCGAATTCACGTTTAAACGATAGCGAGTTAGTTTTACTCGATTAGACGAACTTCACATTATATATTTATATCTCTCTTACACACATGTGAATGGAAAGAGACACGCGATTCTGTCACTGTGACGTTTTCTTAGCCGTTTTTATTATTTTAAAGCGAGTTGAATGAAAGAAAAACATTAAAGTTTTTATTTGTTGTAAATTATATAATAATAATATTTTATAATGTCGCAAACAAGTCAGTCGCAATTTATTTTAATGATAATAATAAATTGTGTTAAACACTTTAGGAATGAAAATAGAAATTAAAATCTCGGTAAAAGTATGTGTATTTATTAACACTTTTTTAAGGAATGGTGATTTAAGCGCTGAGTAAAGTGTGTATCGGAGATACGGCTTAAAAATGATTGTCACAGCTCTCTTCGTGCGCTATTTCGTCTTGCATGGCCCTTCATGCAAAGTACCACCGTGCAGACATAACTTTAGTGTTAGAAACACAAAAAAAAACGTATTTATGTACCAAACTCATATAAAAATGTAAGGTGAGAACCTAAACTACAATAGTTTTCGAGTAAACTGTTAAACAAATGTCAAACATGTAACTCATACTGCCACACTATTCGAATACGTACTTATTGATCGAGTAGTTTATTACTTTGTAACTCATACTGTCAATTCTAGTTCATTATAGTTTCCGATAGAGGCGCTGGTGTGAAATGTATGGAAACAAAACTATTCGATCGTTCGAATCAGAAACTATCAAAACTCATACTAGACGTACTGGACATTTACTTACGTTTTTTAATTTTATTAATAAAACACTGAATAAACTTCTAAAAATACTGTATTATTGATGCCACAAAACATATTCCACTAAGCACTTTATTAACGTTAGCAATATTTTGAAATACGTAATGGCGTTGGCGGCAAAATTTTAGCTATGAAAACAATACAACGGAATACTGTTGGTGCAAATTATGGAACAAATTGTAGAAACATTGTTTATTTTTAAATATGCCGCGTAATTTTTCCAAATTAATGCTGTTTATCCGCTGGCAGCGTCTTGCTTTTATTTGTTTTTATCGATAGTTAATGGTGACCGTCAAAAGATGGCGCTTTTTGCATAAAACGTATTTTATCAATAAAAAATAAAGTGAAATGTAATTGTTTTTTTAGCTTGCAGTGTTATGTAGATAAATATTTTATAATTTTAGTAAAGAAATTATGTATTTAGATTTTATAAAAACATTATTTACACAGGTAGAATGTCTTTGCCTCTAGTGGATGCACGCTACTGCTGTATGGGCGTAGAACCTTTGCCTTCCTAAGCTAGCATCTATGCTAAATTTTCATACAAATTTTATGTTCCATATTTAAAACACTTTAATCCCTTGGGAGTTTCATACAAAATTATATCCCTTGGGATATAATGTCTTGCTTTACGTTGAAGTTAAGGGGGATCTAATTGAACATTGTCGAGCAGGTGGTATGAAAATACTTTTACCTCCCAACAAAAACCTCAAAATTCCGACAATTTTAAATTTCCTCCAGATGTCTTGGCTTTCCTATATGGTAACGCTAAATGCATATTCTGGCAAATAAATATTATTGACAAAACGGTAAACTAACGTCTCTGGCCAGCTTCATGTAGTTGGTTGCTTCTTCCCCTCTCGGCGCACAATGTCACGTTCGCAGAATGTTTAAGCAATGCACAGCAGTGGGATGTTATAATGGTGTTGGTTGATAGTTTGAGTAGTCCATTGATGCTAATTATTTTTATGAGAATTTTATTTATTTATATTACACTTTTGAAAGTTTATGTGGAGGCTGGTTACTTCCCAAAAATAGGTTTTGGACGGATTACGATGAAACGACCCGGATTAACATAAAGGCTAATTTTCTTTATCCGGAGACTCCCGCGGGATCAGTATATTCATAATTGAGATAAGTTTCGGCTTCAATATTGAGATCAGAAGTTATAACATTTTGCGTCACTTTGTAAGACGATTTTTCCATTTGGTGCAAATCCTTTCTTCTATTCATTTCACAACATCTTTCACTACTAATTGCGTGGCTTTCCGAGTCTGCCCTTTTACATCAAAGTTGGACTGTATTTCCCATGATTTTATAAGTCGGTAGTGTAGATACTTCGATAATATAATATTTGGAGATTTCACAAATGCTCAAATAGAGGAAGCTTTTTTAAGTTTTTCTGTCCATCTTGTTGACACTATTGACGGAAGAAGCCTAAGGCATCGCGGCTGCCTTAATACAAACTTTTTGCACTTAGAAAATAAATAAGGAAACAAACATTCAGAAAGCCTCGGTTCTAAAGAAGTTTAATTATCATTTTCCTTTACAAAGGGGCGCTACGCATCCCAAGATGAAACTACAGAGAGGTACGGAAACTACCGGGAAATAAGTTAATTCAGCAGGATCGTTGAATTACACGGTGCTAGTGATGATACAGGCCGGCAACCTCCATGAATATCACTTACGGCAACGCGCGCCGGCCGCCCCGTTACTCTTAATGACCACTAAACTTTGTCAGCGCTACTTAAATTGCAATATATATTTTCAAGTCTTTTATCTGTACGCTACACGCCATTTTTAGTAAGGAGATGCTCTGAACTTCGGCAATGTAGTTAATGATATGCTTTAATTAAATTACCTACCTTAGATTAAAATACTGAAAGATTTGATTATAGCCCTATAATGATTAAAGCAACCGTAGAGAGACAATATTTAGCAAAAATGTAGTCAAAATAGCGTAATTGTAAGAAACAACACCATTCTATCAAGTTCAGCCAGAGTATTTTTTTTTGTTTAAATTTATTAATTTTTCAGCCATAAATATAAACGTTAAACTCTTGTAATACGCGCTGCTAGACCGATACATGGAAAGCCTCTGTCGCCCAAGCCCAGCCGCCGCTAAATTAATTCGAAATTACAATATTGCCGAGATTAAGAGACTCTCCAGTTAATGCAATATTGAATCAAAAGACATGGCAGCTACGGCGGAGAAAGAATACGACCCCGGAAATGAAGTGTTTTATTTTTTTCATCTTTCATTTAGGGCTGCCACTTATGAAAATATTAATAAAAGTCATTCGCCAAAAGGCCGAAACTGCAGGTGTAAAGATACAAGATAGTATGAATAATAAACGTAAAAAGGCTGAAGCAAGGACAATACTGTGTTAAAGTTTGTGCCACTATGGCATAATAATTAAGGATCGTTTTAGCTACCACCCTGCAGAAGGCAGGACATGTCCAGAGATTCAAAGAAGTTGGTATCTTAGTATACGCAAAGACGCTTGCGTATACTGAAGTATCAACTTCGTACATATTTTCAGCAATCTTTGTCTGTGTCGAGGGCATGACCACAATGCCTGATATCAGGGTAAGGGCTAGAAAGTACCAACCAAAACTTTAAAGTCAATATACTTTATTCAAGTAGGATTACATAATCGCTTTTGAACGTCAATGAAGCTACACCAAAACGTTGACAACCCTACGCTGTATAATTGTGACATGGCGACGACTCGTCTGCTCGTCTGCTAATTAATATTTATAAACATTTATTAAAATATTGTTCCGTATTTATTGATGATTTCATTCTTTATAGATCGGCGAGGCGGAAACATCGCGAGTGAGCGAAGCTTTTGATTTGAATAATGAGATTAGGTATGAAAACAAAGGGTTTTATGTTTTACAATATCAAAATAAAAACATAATAACTTCTGTGTAGAAAAAAATCATCTATTAGAAGCAATTATTGTCATTATTTTATAGCTTTTGCCATTCAAACCAAGCAATAAAAAAACAATTGAAACCCGGATCTATAAATCAATGGGGAGCGTCGGTGGCGCTATGGACTCGGCACTTGCCTTCCAATCGGGAGGTTCGGGGTTCGAGACCGCCATGTACCAATGTGTTTTTCGTTTTCGAATTTCATATGTACATTTGTCTAACGCTCTTACGGTGAAGGAAAACATCGTGAGACAACCTGCATTCATCTGCGAGGAAATTCAAAGGTGTATGTGAAGTCGACCAATTCGCACTGGGCCAGCGTGGTTCACTATGGCCTAGACACCCTAACTTAAAGTAAGCTCGAGCCCCTCGGTGGGGACGTATATGAGCTGTGATGAGAATCATTATAATCACACATGGCATTTTAACCCAGCAAATGTACTTTTTTATTGTTTTTCCAATTATATTGTGTTTGTGAGTCTTCTATTCTTATAATGTATGGTTTATCGAAGCAGCGCAGCTGATTGGATGCCGGCGTTTGTTCCAATGAAAAGAAGATTCAAATAATTGATCGAACACATTCCGATTAAATCAGCTTATTAAAAAAATACCCAGCACCCCCCTTATTTCGAATTCAAATAATGTCATATCCACAGTCGGCCGCAGAAGGTACGGACTGCAGAGCTTATTATAATATAAATCGAAAGCTGGCTTGAGTGACAGCGGCGGACAATTAAAAGGGATGGCGCGAGGGTGTGATCCGGCAGGATTAGGGATACTACTACCCGTCGCCACTAACCCCTGCGTTTTGTTCGGGTATTTTCCGATATTGCAGGCGGTGTATGCATTAACCGTTCGAATTGCAAAACGCAATTCACAGTATTTGATGGGTTGCTGCAGAGAAAAAATGTTCTTAGAAGTTTGATTTGCTTTAACGTTGTAAACATACTGTGACATGTACAATTTTGACGATTACAAGTATACCTTGTATATTTAATAAATTAATGTATTTGATTAGCTGTTTCATCTACTATTATTATAAAGAGGAAAGATTTGTATGTATGTAAATAACGAATAAACTGACTTGACTTTATAATATCCTTTACTCATTAGAGTCTTTTTTACATGCGCTTTAAACTTATGAAAAGGTAAGTCAGTAACACTCTGTGGAACTTTGTTGTAAAAAGATATTCATTTCCCCCATAAATGAGCGTCTAGTTTTTTGAAGCCTGTACGTTGGAACGGTAACATTTGTTAGGTCTAGGCCGTAAGCTATTTTATACCCCTAGGTGATAAAGGTGGCCCTCTCCAGATTTTTTGACAATTATTATGCTGAATTCGCGGGCACAGCTGTAGTTTTATAAAGTCGAAATCATTTAGGTATGTTGAAAAGTTAGTAATTATGTTGGCAATTTATAAAAGGAGGTCAAAAATGAGAACTTTCGTTCCGTTCCTTTCTTTTCAAAAAAGCTCTCACAAACTCCGAACTGGTAGTAGAGTCAATTTGTTTTGAGTGTATTCAATACGTGCATGGTAAATGTGTCAAGATTTATGATTTTCCAAAAGAAAATGAAAACTTTGAGAATTCTTATATCAAATTAATGAATTAAACTCATAGATTGTAACTACATATATTCTTAAAAAGTATTCTGAAAAAAACTAAGTGAAATGACAGCAGACATTAAGTTATCATTTTGGGAACTTATCGTTTTGGGAACTTGATTTTAAAAGTTGACAATTTGGGAAAATGACATTTTGACACAGTTATCGATTTGAACTTGAAGGTTGCTTGTATATCGAATAAGTATATACGTATATAAACTTTGTCTCTATCTTCTATAACACTAAGCACCTACGATAAGCACTTAAATGCGTCATAGTTGTAATTGTAAATGTTGACAAAAATAGAACATTATAAACGCGTTTATTAGGGCCTAAATAAAATTTTTAACGGTCACGCAAACACCCTTTGAAGGCAAATTAATTTTAGATAATTTTAATGACTGTATTTTTTGCCTTCCTCTGTACAATACAAAATAAAGCAAATTCATGAAATCTTGAAGCCGGGAAACTTTTATTTTAATGTGATATACATTTGTTGTGTTGCGATAGTTATGATAATAATAAATCATTTATTTCGGGCACATACCCATATTTTGTTAGTAACAATTCTTCTTACCCTATGTTGGTAAATTAAACTAAAGAAATGAAACAAAAATTATAACATCGGTTACGATTTCTACTGAATAATACTGTAATATTTAATAACACCATCATTCAGTCTAAGCCGTGTGCTTTGGGAGTGCAGTGTTAGGTGCATCATACACAAGTCACAACCCAATAATGAAGCATGGACTATCCTCCCTTAGACCTACAGTGTTCAGGACAGAATGCTGTCGGTGCCACCTCGCACTCTTTTTATCAGGCGCTTTTTTAACGCATTAATGGCTTGGAAACCGTCCACTCGCGGTTCGCCGCGATTCTGATTATAGGTAAGATAGCCAGATCCTCAGTTGTTGAGGAGACCATGAGAACCTCATCTTCGGCCGTATTATTACATACCATCTAGTTAGACGACGGCCCAGAGTATCCATGTTATGTGGAAAAAAAAACATATGAAAAATACTTCGGAAAAAGTTTCGAAAATATCTCAACACACGTTTATTTCTCGAATATTTCAAAATATGCTCCCGAAAATGGCGCTGGAAGTTTTATTTTCGTTTAAACGTGAACAATGTTTCGCGAGCATTGTTATTATAATTTTTATTCGGGCCTATCAAGGTGATAATGGGGCCGCGCTTTCAAGCTTTCAGTGGCGGAACAAGTAATTCATAAATTTCAGCTCAAAATGTTGTAAAATATTAGGTGCTTTTATTGTACAGTCGCGATAAGAAATTGCCCGATACTTGATCTTATAAATATTTCAATTGCTAAATGAAGTTAGTGGTCCCTGGTCCCGCGGCTGAAAGGAAAAATTATTACCTTACCCTTGATACCTACTTTGTGTATTTGTTATTTTTTTGTTGCGTCGGGCACAGAATATTATAATAGAATTAAATACAGAAGTTGCACTTCTTTGATTTTGAAAAAAGCCGACAATTTAAATACCTAAACTTTAAGCATCCAAGCTGAATCACACCTTAACATCACGGGTTAGCGTATGTTGTTAGTAGTTCAAGCCTCGCGTCGCTACGAGCTCGAGCGTCATGGTTCTTGCTTATGGCAAATAATCAGGGGCGCGAAAGGTTGCTATACACCTGTATAGCAAAATACTTTGAAATAGTAATGAACAAATTTTCAGCTGCAGAAATGTATTTGGACTGTAATTGGCATATAGGAGTGATGCCAACAATAAGGCGTGCAAGGACTTCCAAAGCCTAATGGCTTTGAGCGTTGTGGAGTGGAGAACATTTGGATTCTAGGTAATCAGGAGTTTCGTTTACGAAGTGCATATTTTTACGACTTAAATGTAATGCAGTAACTCTACATCTGTTCGGATTGGAAGAGCTCTCACGAGAACGGACAATAAGAGACTTGGCAGGTCAAATTTTAAGTCTCGAACACTCTAAAAAGATTCTTAAAGATTTCTTTATCTTATTATGAACTTATTGGAAAATGTTTCTTCCAAAATCGCACACCGTTATCAGATGTTGCTCTGTTAGCCGGCCACCGAGCATAATTCGGGATTCGGGAGATCCATCCATCATCCCGATTGTGGCGGACGTCCCGAGCAGCTGTGCCAGCATCGTTACTCACGATTTGACGGCCCGCTCGGAACTACCGACACCAGGAGTCTTGTTGTACCCGTCTATAATGTGATTTGAAATTATATTTGGTGAATATAAATTTCGCAGGCGCGTGAAGAGCAAACACCAATAAATTTTGTTCGTTATTCAGAAATGATAAACTATTTCTCAAAACTCTATAGCGTGAACCTTGGTTCGTTAACAGATAACGCGGGCGAAGTCGCGAGCGGAAAGCTAGTCTTCTATATTTTATGAGTATGAAATGAAGATATGTAATATTGGAGACAATTTCTGTTTGAATCCCAATTTCTGTAAAATCAGCTTTAAGCGTGTACCTCTCCGACGACGTTTAAAGTAAGGATGATTTTTTTTCGCGTCTACTCCATTGTGTCGTCCATCGATGAATAGATCTTTCAAAAATATTGAGGATGTGATTTTTCGATTTAGCGATCCGTTTGTGAAATATTATGTTTTAAATGCTAAAAAATGCTTAATTTTTATTAGTCCTTCAATGCTATGCCATATGATTGATTACCTATTGATACGTGATAAAATTATCGGTAGTAATCTCGTATCTAACGAAATTAAAAGGATCGATTCGTATATAACAAAATCACATCTATGTAAGGTTAACAAATTAAAGTGTTATAAGTGAAGGAATATTTCGTAAAAAAAAATTTCACTGAAAATTAGTTTGGTAAAGCTGTTGGTTAAGTAAAACATCAAAAAAATCATAAAATATTGCGACATTATGGAAAAATAAAACCATAAGAGCCTTCATAATAATAATAATACAAAGCCCTACATTATGCGTGGCCCGACTCGCTCTTGGTCAGTTTTTTTCTCCTACTAGTTTTGCAGAAATCTTGATTATGGTTGGGATATTCTTATACGGGGCAAATTCAAGATATAATTCAATATAATAGACATATTATTTTATAATTAGAATTTTGTAGTTTCGCCCATGTTTTCTTACGACAACATAGATGTAAGACGACATAATTATGCGAGTCGTTGATCGTAGTTGTAACAACAAAAGGTGAAATGTAGAACTTTTAAATTTAAATTGTGCATGACAATGCAACATATATTAATATATAAGGAGAGGTCAAACTTTTCATTTCTTCTAAACTATAGCTACTCAACTATAATAAAGTGAAAGCTGCATGACGCCATTTTGTATTTAATGTCAACGTCAGATTAACTTAGCCAAACTAAAATATATTGAAGTAAGAAGGGTATTGTCTACGTCAACTTACTATTATTAGCTTTAATTTCAACCATGGATTTGTAACAAATTTGTTGTAAATGCAATAAATAAACAGGACAGCTGTGATATGATGAATGTTTTTTTGTGTATGTTACGCGATTACGCCGTGAATTGTGAACCGATTTTCAAAAGTCTTTAGTCAAAAGTTCGTTCTTCAAAGTCAGTATACTCCAAGGGTGGTCCCATGGTCACTAAAGTTAGGATCTGATGATGGGATCCCATAAAAATCGAGGAAAACCCTTAAATTTTTAGGGTGTGCCCAACGTATTTTGTGTATATGTTACGCGATTACTCCGCCAATTGTAGACCGATTTTCAAAATTATTTTTGTATTCGATAAAGTATACTCCTGGGGTGGTCCCAAGGTTACCAAAATTAGGATCTGATGATGGGATTCCATGAAAATCGAATCACTAAAAAGCTTTCATTCGATAAAAAGTTAAAAATAAAAAAATGAAGGGTTGCAACCGGGACCGCCGGCAGAAGTGAAAACTTAAGTATTAACGTTGTGCGTTTTGGATATTTTGGAATGGTTATGGAATAATTTTGCACGAATTGCTTTAATTATCAGAATAAAAGTACTATCTTTTATGTGGTAGAATACAATATTTATTTATTGCGCTATCGTACACAAACATGACAATTTATATTACATTAAAAAGTTTATCCCTCAGAAAAATCACCTTCTTGTTGTAACGTTGTGCGTACATAATTATATAACTAGTAATAATGAATCAAAATATTTACAATTAAATTAAAAATATGATCAAAACATACATTAATATACTACTTAAAAACGTAATTTTATAATAAATAA
Organism: Schoenobius gigantellus; assembly: GCA_963935595.1. Taxonomy (NCBI): domain Eukaryota; kingdom Metazoa; phylum Arthropoda; class Insecta; order Lepidoptera; family Crambidae; genus Schoenobius; species Schoenobius gigantellus. The sequence goes on along the minus strand of OZ012555.1, from coordinate 1,357,421 downwards.
ATAATATTTAATTTATACTAACTTACCTAATTAATATTTACAACAAAATCAAATAAAAGCACAATTTAGATTTTTCCTAACAAAGTAAATAAATTGATTAAAACTGTCTCAAGTGACGTGTGACTTCCAGTACTTTTGCCAGCCGCTATTGTTCTCGGCCGGCTTACGTGGACCCCTCACCGCACCTCGACAGTTCCTGCGGTCATTTCAATTTTAATTGGCTACTCTCCATCCGTCTTACGAATTTTCGATCAGGGTCACGTGTCCTGACGGTCACGTGTCCTGACGCGAGTTTAACATTTTTTACCCATTACAAAAAAGTGTACAACGCAGCTAAAGAAGTTCTCACTTCAAAAATATTTTACAAAAAATAAAAAACCGACGATAGCGAAACGGCCAAGCGACATTTTGACTAAAGATGTAGAATTTGTGAAGTTAAATTAAGTTCTCAGAGTAACCGTCATTATGTATCTAATATCTTTGTTTATACAGTCATTTACTTGTAATTTCGAAACTAGAAAATATTTTTTCATGATTCTTGGTTCTTAAGCCAATAATGTCCCATACACAGAGCAATCGCCTTTCTATCATTTATTTTATTTTTAAATTTGTAATGCAGTAACAGTACCGTGCCCTTTAAGCACTTTAAAAAAGGAACTTAAAAAGAGAATCTGTCCAATCAATAATCTGTTCGACACAGAATCCGCTCAAAAAAGAATCTGGCGAAAAAGGCCTTAACAGCGTTTGATAAGTACGAAACAAGCGTTGCGCACCAGCATCCGCATCTAACGTTTCGTCAGTATGCGCGGCGCGTGCGGAGCCCGCGGTAATCTAATTGCCAGCTACAATGGCGCGTGATTGCTGCCGGCGGAACCCTAATCCCGTGGCCGCTTGAACCTTGCTTTTGTATGCTTTTCGGCGCAGGGACTAATTCTTCGGTTAATGGATTTATCGCTGCGCTGGGTGTTTGGAGTGCTTGCAGTTCCACAATGGTTCTAGCGAAGCACTAACGCACTGCTGCAGATTTTACTGTCTTAATACACATTTTTTTTTGTATGTACATTAAAATGTTAAGATTTTTTAAATTATTTATAAAATTAATGATTGAAACCTAGAGAATGTTCCGTGAGGTAGAGAGTATAGAAACAACGCTTTGATGAATGAAAAGATAATGTTAATGTCTTCAATACAAAAGCAATCATATAATCATAGTTCACCAAAAATATTCTTTGACCAAAAGCGGACTTATCACTGAAAGAGATTTCTTCCAGCTAACCCTAGCTGATGTTAATAAAGGTAGTTTGATGGGGACTAGAATAATCCCAAAAATATCATCATCATCACTCCAGCCCTATATGTCCCATCCACTACGGGCACTGGCCCTCTCCTCAAATAAGGTGTAATGGGTCTACCACACTACACTAGCCAGCCCGATTGGTGTAGATGGTATTTTGAATTCTCCATGTCTTCGCAGATATGTAATTATTGTGATACAGCCACGCAGGGCTCTCAACTTACAGATTTTTCCTCAAATTGTGATAAATATGTGGGATAAGATTTTCAAGGGCTTAATATTTTAGGGCTATTTCATGTTAGGGCCATTTCACCCTGCTGGCCCAGTCCGGGTAGGTGGTGAACACAATAGTTGGTTGGCAATGGGTACTACGAACAAGATGACACGGACCCTGTAATGTGTTGTTCGGAAACCCTTACAACTCTTGTAGAATCTGCAAGAATATTGAAAACGAGCAACAGCTAAGAAGAAACTCCGTAGCTAAGTTGATAACGAACATTGTTCGAGCAACAATTGTTCGCCACGCACAACTACTCGTTGCGACGAGCGTTTTCTGTCAGAACAACGGAACTGCAAACAATGTTTGCGTTTTTTCGCGGCGAGAACAAAAGTAGCGGCCGCCGGTTAGCGGGCTCAGCCCGCTCGACACAAGGGCCCTCGCCTTGAGAGCTACGTGGCCCGAATCATGAGCGGCAGCGGAACCAACTATTTTATTTTTATACAAAAAAGAACTTTTAATCGATTTTTAATTATACACATGTAATTTCAACAGAGGCTGACCACAGAGCGATAGATATTAACTTTTAGTGCCTTCACTCGTATTTTAATCGTACAACTTATTTAGGTGATTTCATTTCATCATCATCACAGCTCATATACGTCCCCACCGAGGGGCACGAGCCTACCCTAACTAGTTATGTTAGGGCGATTAGGCCTTACTCAAACCACGCTGGCCCAGTGCGGATAAGTTGACTTCACAGTTCACATACGCCTTCAAAGGTGTCATCATTACAGCCCATATACGTCCCCACCGAGGGGCTCGAACCTACCCTATATTAGGGTGATTAGGCCTTAGTCAACCACGCTGGCCCAGTGCGGATTGGTCGACTTCACATACATCATTGAATTTCTTCGCAGATGTATGCAGGTTGCCTCACGATGTTTTCCTTCACCGTAGGAGAGTCAGACAAATGTACATATGAAATTCGAAACGAAAAACACATTGGTACATGGCGGGTCTCGAACCCCGACCCCCCGATTGGAAGGCAAGTGCCGAGTCCACTACGCCACCGACGCTCGTTTCAAAGGTGTATGTGAAGACAATTAGGTACTTCGCAGGTGTAGGCAGGTTTCCTCACGATGTTTTCCTTCACCGTAGGAGCGTCAGATAAATGTACATATGAAATTCGTGAAACGAATCACACATGGTACATGGCAGGATCGATCACGGGCCTCCCGATTCTTCTCGGGGCACAGTCCAGTGCCGAGGGCATAGCGCCACCGACGCCCCATTCATTTATTGATTTTTAATCACCCATCAAGGTGAAGCATAATGCATCGGTACCTACTTATTATTTAATTATTTTATTATACGGGAACTTAAGTTTGTAAGTGATGAATGTAAGTGATCATCATGTGTGCGTTTTATCAGATTCGTCACACACATATTAACTACCGAATCGATACCCAAAAGTGGATTGTAGCTAGGACAAATACCTAGCACTCCCTTGGCAATAGCCTAATCAGTCGGGTCGGACTAGCCCGGACGCGTAAGCAGTGGTATCGTATTGTGGACCCCACCACATGCGCCCTAACGAGCAGGGAGAACACCGGTGGGTTTGAGTGGGTATGCCTGGCACTCTGCCGGGAGAGGCCTACACACGTCCACCGTCTAGCCAACGTCGGGTATAGTGCGGTCATACATTTACCTCGAAAAAAAGGATATATCATAAAGTATACCTATCATTCAACTTATTTTAAGAGTCATAATAAACGTGATAATATCTCTTCATAACATAAAGGATAGTTTCATATTATTGAGGTTGTATGCTATACATTGTATTATACACCCCTATTTTTTAATTATGACAAAAATTTTGTGTGCTTGTTTAGACAAGCAAACTGAACAACTTTCACTGTGGCACCTACTTTGAAATCGCAAAAAAAAATCAGCTGTTCCATACATTTAGGTTCAGTGAATGTTGAACATTTGTATGGAACAGCTGATTTTTGTTTGCGATTTTGAAGTTGGTCCCATAGTAAAAGTTGTTCAGTTTGCTTGTCTGAACAAGCACACAAAATTTATGTCATAACTAAAAAATAAACTTGTATATATATTATACTTAATACAGTAATTGTTTTGTTAATAAAGGAGGGATATTTCATTATTTTGTGATTTAATATAATTATAATGATGTCATTCATTATACTCGTAGTATGTATGGAACACATGGATTACATTTAATTGTTGTCAGCACATAGCGCCTAATGGTGGTTGAACTCGTGCAAACGCAACGAACATAGAGAACTGGCAAACAAGGTATAATATGGATTATTTCGTCGTTTCCGCTACCTCCTGTAATTTGGAATAACCAGGTGTCGTTTAATTGTATTCTTACATGCGAAATTTAAGACTATATAAAAAAGTAAAAAAAAATATTTTCTATATCCTAAAAGAAAAGACTTTTCGCAGTCATAATAAAAAGAAATTTTAACTTAGGTGATTTATTGGTTTTAATAAAAACATTATTGCAAAATTAAAGATGTCTCAATAAGAAGTATGCTACGCTTTGTATTTTTTTTTTGCAGCTTTTGCTTTCGTTCAAATGACAGAGACATGACATCTTAAACCAGATAAATAATTCTTAGATAAGCCGAACGCGACCACAAACGGATAGCATTCGATTTTATTTTAAAACACTCGTAAAACCAGATCGCTTACAATTGCAATCATTCACAAACTTGTAAGTCAAATCTTTAACTATAATAACATAAAGATTTGAAATAAAGCTTCCTTCGGCAAACGACTTCCTAGACACATTTTTAAGAATGCGCACCACTCACCTCCGGCTTGTAATGCTTCCGCTATTGCCAATATCTTGCTCAAAGCAAACAAGACCTTCGTTGTATCAAAAAGAACTCTGTGTCCAACGCGCAAAGTCCAAAGTCTTAAACACAAACTGTTTACTCTTGCTCGCACTTGACAACGTATATATTTTCGAAATGAGTCTAGTTAAAAGAGATTTGTATGATCAGTTTATCAATTTTCCCCTAGACTTAACGCGAACTAGTAAAATCTACACGTTAAATATGTTATCTTAAGTTAAAATCACTAAAATATTAAGTTGAAATACGGATTTTCATGAATACACACTTAAACTACTCTGCTTTTGAATACGTGCAGAAAAATGAGTAAGCGCAAATGTAATTGTTTTCGATTTATCAGTGGAATCTCATCAGGCGATAATTTCACGTATCGTCGTGAGCGAAATCGCGTCGTAGTCGTGTCGGCGTCGTCGCGTCGCAGGGCGGGCGGCCGCCGCGGTTTCTGGGCGGCGAGTGGCGCGACTCTCCTTCAAGCGACGGTATAAAACCACCTACATATATAATGATTTAATGCGTTGCGAATGTACGAGTAGGTAGCGAAAGAGTTTTTTATAAGTTCCTTTTTAACGTGAAGATCAGATAAAGGATGATGCAAGTGGGTCTATGAAATTTGGTACCTGGACATGATCTTCTGGAACAAGAATTGATATGGTGTCAGTCTTTGATTACCAGCCTAATATTATTAATCAAAATCAGATGAAGTAATGTGAATTTCGCGTTAGAAAAATGAAAAAGTTCTTTTTCAACTTAAAGATCAGATAAAGGTTGATGCAAGTGGGTGTATGAAATGTAGTACCTGGACATTATCTTCAGGAACAAGAATTTGATGTGGCGTCAGTCTTTGATTATCAGCCTAATATTATTAATCAAAACAGATGAAGTAATGTGGATTTTGCGTTAAAAAAATGAAAAGAAACCTTAACAAAATGTAAGTAATGAAATGCCATTATGATTCCCTTTGTCTGTTATTATTACCATTTATTTATTCTGCACAAAGAAATTTTAGAAATAATTACAGAGTAGAAAAAACGACACAACAAGCGACTAGCTTTCCGCTCGCAGCTTTGCTCGCGTTATTCTTGTTTTCCCCTGGGAATTTTATATTTAGGAAAAATAATATTTTTGTCTATGTTGCTCAGTGATAATGTGAAAGAATTTTCAAAATCCGGTTCAGTATAATACCGAAGATAACCGCGAACACCCAAACTCACTCTTTATAATATTAGTATAGATTACAAAATTAAATAAAAGTCTGTAGTTATTTTAACGTATACTCGGGGTCAGGTTTCAGTTTGTCAGTCGAGAAAGTATTGTAAACGTGGTAAGTGTTATGTTTTATGCTTTTTAAACTATGCAAGAAAAAAATATTTTTAAATTGGGCTGGCGCTGAGGACACCTAGATTTGTGATTTTTGCAAGAAGAATAAAGTTCCTTTATTTGCAAGAACATCGTGTTAAAAATATGGTCATAAAGTGTCACATAAAAAGTATGCAAATATCTGATCAAACCAGAATCTGCCCAAACCAGAATCTGTCCTAAGCCGAATAATCCATCAATTCTTATTTGAACGAATAATTTGACTAATGTTCATATAGTATTCCACACAAATGATTTGTGTTTTTGTTCATTGTTTCATTGTGTTCAATATTTAGATACCTCTAAATCTATGATAAGGAACGTCTGCGTTTTTATTCATTTTTTCAATGTAGCTTAAATTTATGTATTACCACAAAAACATGTTATTAAGTCAGGCGTAAATTTGTGACTGATAATAATTATTATTACAAATAAAAGTTTTTATGTTAATAATATATTTTTTTATGTCACAAAAACAAAATGGTATTCCGAATTTGGTTACTTTCCTCAATTTAGTTAGGTGGTGAGTTCGGATTTCATCGACTTAGTGGTCCGCAGTCATCTCGCGAGCGATTCACACCTTTCGGCCGTTCCTTGTTTCCCTCCCCGTCCCCATCGGAAGTTTTATGACGTGTACAATTGTAATCCCGTTCGCTGTCGACGACTCTATAATCGGCCCCTAACTCCGTTTTATAGTCAGAATAAAATGTTTATGGCTCTTTATGGACTGACTAGTGGCGATGTCATTCGCCAGTCGTTAACTGGGGGTGATCTGTACAAGCCTATTATTAAGAAACCCGTCCCAACTGTTCCTGTTCCAGATAAATAACCGTTGTAATATCCGTTTCAAAATACAATTTGATTGTGTTTACAGCTTATCTTCATGCTGCCATAGCTTTTTATATACAGGATTACTTTTTATCACCCCGGAAAATTTAAGGGTCGCTGATGCGGTGGTAGAATTAATTAAATATGATTTAAAATTTAACTCACCTTTTCTTATTTTATATTATTTTTTAACCACAAAATTCTGCACTATTTAATTAATTTTCCGGGGTGATAAAAAGTAAACTGTATAAAACTACAATAACTGGCTGTAAAAATCAATATTTATTTTTCTGCGTCTTTTTAATACTATTAATTCTATACATTATTGAAATAATCCACAAAATTTATTATATCAAAAAAAACACAAGTGTCTCAGTGAAACCTGTTTTAACAGCTGATTCCGAATTCCGATACATACTCGTATATACGCGTCACGCCCAATTTCAGTCGCATGCAGCACTAAACGCCTCGTAATTGTTAAGCCATAAATGTATCGTGGACGTCGTCGTTGGATCAGCATTTGACTGGGGTGAGGTCTACTACATGCAAATCTGGTTAAGCGTTGTGTTAATAAATTAGTCACATGAAAAATTTGTTAGAATAAGTATTGCCCTGAAAAATACAATCGGAAATGGGGTCAAAATCAATGATGCGGGTGAACTAACAATTAGAATTTATTTTTAAATACGAATTTGTTATTGGCACCCTATTATTCTATCTATATTATTTACCTACATAAACATTGTTGCAGTTTGTACTTCGCTAAGCTTTCATGCTAATGATCGATCATTTGCATAGGTTTTCAATTTCTTTATGATTTTAGTAATTTTTTAAACGGTAATGGCAACATACACTATTATTATTTTTCAAGTAAAAAAAAATCGCCACAAAAAGTATGCATCGGCCGGGAATCGAACCCGGGCCGCCCGCGTGGCAGGCGAGCATTCTACCACTGAACCACCGATGCTTGTAAGTTTGTGCTGTAATAGTGTAGTATAATGCTTTATCTCGACCGACCTTGATAATATTACGAAAATGTATATCATTTTATAGTAATTTAAACGATAAAGATTGTAAACAATTCTGTAAGTACTTAAATTTTATCAAAAAATTTCATAACATTTACTTTAATAAAATATTATTGTTGCTGATGCGGAGGAGTAGGCTCAATGATGCGAAGCAATACTTCCAAAATTAATTTAATCGTTAAATTTACAAAATTAGCGGTAATAAAATAATGTGTGATGCTATGTGCGGTATCCAAAGATGAATGAATGGTTCAACGGTCGTTTTCTTGAATTTGAAGCTACGTCATCTTCTACGTCATCGAAAGTACCGTTGTACCGAAGAGTGCTTCAAAGTAGTGCTTTACTGCCTGGTCGCTCGTAAACAGCAAATGCGCTACACGTATGAATCACTGTTGTAATTTTGTACGTGATGTGACGATGTCTCAACATGCCCCCGGCCTTGAAAGAATCTGCTTTCTAAAGAATTCAGTTTTGCGTGGTTTGTTCATCATCGTTTATCAAAGGGCATATCTTTGAGAATGCTCGTCGAATGACTCCAGCCTGAGTTCTGATGTCAGCCACTCTGGATATACCATCCTTTCCAGGAAATACTGTTACTATTCTTCCCAGACGCCACTTTAATGGGGGTAAATGGTCTTCCTTAATTACAACAAGTGTGTTAGTCTTCAAATCTGTCTTATCAGTACTCCACTTGCGCCTTGCCTGCATCTCCGAAACATACTCCTTTGACCAGCGAGTCCAGAAGTGTTGGCGAATCTGTTCTACTCGCTGGTAGCGTGACAGCCGATGTGCGGGCTCATCTCTGAAGTCTGTGCTCGGCGGAGCGGTCAGCGGACGACCAACCAAGAAGTGAGCTGGGCTGAGGGGTTCATAGTCATGAGGATCTGCGGACATAGGACTCATAGGACGGGAGTTCAGGACGGCTTCAACCTGTGCTAACACCGTACTAAACTCCTCGTAAGTTAAATGTGAATTTCCTACAACCCTACGCAAATGATATTTGCATGATTTTACCCCAGCTTCCCACAGACCACCAAAATGAGGCGAATACGGAGGTATAAAATTGAAATTAATATTTTGCTCTGTAGCGTATTGTATAATATCAGATGAACAACTATTTAAAAAACGTTTGAAATCGTTCATGAGACCGACAAAATTTTTTCCGTTATCGGAGTATATAACGGCCGGTTTACCTCGTTTAGATATAAACCTTTTTAGTGCTAATAGATACGCATCAGTCGACAAATCACCCACAAGCTCCAGTGTAACAGCGCGTGTTGAGAAACATACGAAAATGCAAACATAAGCCTTTACAGTTTTTGCACCTCTCCCTTTTCGGTTCAGAATATACACAGGGCCCATATAATCGACGCCAGTATGCATGAATGTAAAACCGGGATTAAGACGTTGCATCGGAATATCACCCATAATAGGCGCGAGAGGCTTAGCTCGTATGCGCGAGCATCGAATGCAGTTGTAAACAACCTTTTTTGCAATGTTTCTCCCACCAATAGGCCACCAGACTTCACGAAGCGCATACAATAACGCTTGCGGTGCGACGTGCAGTAGCCTTTTGTGTTCGGCCTGGAACAGGAGTAGTGTGAATCTATGCTTACTAGATAACAATATCGGATGTTTTTTATCATAATCGAAGTTGAGTGAATTGCCTAGTCGACCTCCAACTCTCATTAAATTATTTTCATCGAGAAAAGGATTTAAATTTATTAAATTGTGTGTCTTAATTAATTTTTTATGGTTAACCATTGTGTCATACGCGTCTGGGAAAGATTCTAATTGTGAAATTCTACTTAGTACGACTAGTGATTCACTCAACTCGCTAACGCTCAGCGGGCCGATGCGTTTGTTTTTATTATGATGTGTATTGTGTATGAATCTTAAAAGGTAAGCACAGGCGCGTTTCATTCGATTAAAATTGGAAAATCTATGAAAAGGAAACCACTTAGAATTTTCTTCGGAAATAAAATGTGCGTGTATAGTTAGGGACTTAGTTTCAGGTAGGCCTTGTGTATCTAATTCTAAAATCTGAGAATTTTGAAAATGTGGATCTGAAAGATAGGTCGGGCCTTCCCACCACAGGCTACAATTTTTAAGTGAATTCAAGCTAGTCCCACGAGACACAAGGTCAGCCGGGTTTTGTTTGCCTGCCACGTGATGCCATGGAAAGTCTCGCGTGCGATCCTGTATCTCAGTGGTTCTATTCTGAACAAATGTTTTTAAGAGGTTAGGATTCATGCGCAACCAGCCTATCACAATAGTGGAATCGGTCCAAAAAGTAACGCTTTGAAACTGTAATAAAAGTGAATTTTTAATTTTAGTGTACAGTCTAGCACCTAATAAAGCGCCGCACAACTCTAACCTTGGTATACTAATGTTAGAGTTGGGTTTAATAGGGGACACCTTACTCTTTGAGCACAATAACCTCATGGTGACTGTGCCGTCATGACTTATTGAGCGGACATATGCGCATGCACCGTAAGCGTGTTGAGAGGCATCAGTAAAAATGTGCAATTCGATTTTTTGTGTATTAATGCCTACGACATGGCGAGGCACTCGGATAGTACTAAGTAACGAAATATTACTTTCGAATTGCTCCCAACTACGTGTAACGTCAGCGGACAAAGGGTCATCCCAGCCTATTTTCAGTAGCCAAAGCCTTTGTAATAATATTTTTGCGTTTATTACAAAACAACTAAGTAGACCTAATGGGTCGAATATTTTTGAGACTTTTGATAATATAATGCGTTTAGTTAATTGTGTGTAGTCATGTTTAAAGTCTGTATCAAAATGAAGCGCATCAGAATCGTTAAACCAGCCAAGTCCCAAAGTTTTATGGTGTACATTTTCGTTAAAATTTAGCTCTTTTGATACATTTAACTGTGAAGGAAACTGTTCAGTATTAAAGTTAAATACCCATTTTCGCAAAGGGAAGCATCCAGTATTTAAAATTCGTGCAGTTTCGTTACAAATATATAATAAATGGTCAAGTTGATCTGACCCACTGATAAAATCATCAACATATATGTCATCACGTATGGCTCTCTCAACATCTTGATCAGAGCATTCCTGAGCTAGCTGCTTAACACATCTAACACTAAGGAACGGGGCTGACGAAGTGCCATACGTGACTGTGTTAAGTTGATATAATTATTTGTAACGGATCGCTTGGATTATCTCGCCACAATATTAATTGGAGATCTCGCTGACTACTATCTACCAATACCTGTCTATACATCTTTTCGATGTCAGCGCAAGCGACCCACCTGTGCTGTCTGAATCGCAATAAAATAGAGAACAAATCCCCTTGTATTGCTGGGCCTACCAACTGCAAGTCATTGAGTGATTTGCCGGAGGTAGTGCTCGCGCTGGCATCGAAAACAACACGCAACTTGGTAGTAGTACTGTGTTCTCTAAATACACCATGATGTGGCATGACGTAGTGTGGTGAGCCTAGTGTATTCACTAAGGTCATATGACCTAACATTTTATATTCGTGAATGAAGTCCGTGTACAGCTTTTTATAACTCGGAGCACTACTCAGTCGTTTTTCGAGTGCATAAAATCGACGAGTAGCTTGAGAGTAGGAGTCACCCAATTCACTAACACTAGTCTTCAGTGGTATGCGAACGCAGAATCTACCTTCGTTAGTGCGAGTGGTAGTCCGGGTAAAATGCTCCTCACATGCCTTCTCCTCATCGCTGAGCACTTTGTTAGTGGGTATGACTTCCTCGAGATCCCAAAATTTTTGTAATTGCATGTCTAAGGACTGTGACATATTGCATGATATTTGTGTGTGTTTATTTGTTTTACTGTGATTATAGATAGGCCCAGAGATTACCCAGCCAAACTTGGTATTCTGTAAAAATGGACCACTTGATAATCGGATTAGGCCTTCATCGAGCAGTTCCCAAAAGTAATCTGCCCCTATCAGGATGTCTATGGGGTTCGATTTCAAAAAGTGGGGGTCAGCTAATTCGACATTATTTGGTAAATGGATGGGCTGTTTATGTGTGAGAGATGGCATCTTAGAACTAATGTGTGAAAGTACTAAGCACCGAATACGCATAGTGTAGGACTTAGGCGACAGTGACCTAATTGTGACGTCACATGCCTCTGTGCATTGTGTAACTAAGTTCCCTACACCCTTGATTTTGTGAGTGGACTGTAAAGGTTGTGTGTGTAAATTTTCGCATAGTGATTTAGTAATAAAACACCTTTGACTACCACTATCCAAAAGCACCCGAACCACATGCAAATTGTTGTTATCGTCACCGACTTCGACTAGCGCGGTGGATAACAAGACCGGTTCACTAAAGGTAATGTGTGTGTTCAACGCATCGCATTCTTGTGAGCCCGGTGTGTGCGCATCAACTGCATGTGATTCGCGCGACTCATTGTCTAGTGTAAGTAAAGATAAAGCGTTATTTTGTGTGTTACCATCAGACTCGTCGCGGTGTAGTAACGTATTATGTTTCTTCGAACATTTTTTACATGGCCCGAACATACAGTCAGTGAGTGCATGTCCCGCGCGCAAGCAATTACTGCACAACTTATGTTTAACTATTAGGTCATATTTTTTACTAATAGACAAGACTAAAAGTGATTCGCATGAATATAAGGGATGATTTAGGGTACACATAGGGCAAGGTTTCGGAAAAGTGTTCTTTGTCTGAAGCGCTTTGTTAGAACGCGAAGAAGAAACATTACAGTGTACCCTGGAATTATTAATTTGTGAAATGTTATGAGTGCGTTTCGATCCGTCCTGTGTGCCTTTACTATGAGTAACTATTAGTGTTTCAAGCATGTTTGCTCGGCGGCCGAGAAATTCAAGCAAATCGCTTACTTTCAACAGTAACTTAGACTCGCCGGTTTTGTGACAACATAGTGTACTTTTGTACTGTTCCCATTCTCTTTCGGTTATGGAATCCAATTTAGATACAACGATGTATATAATGAGTGTATCCCAATATTCTGTTGGCTCACCAAGAATTTTCAACGCGCGTAAATTTTTTAATATAACGTCGATGAGCTTTCTTAATAAATTCGGCGATTCTTTAGTTAGCGGTTGAATCGAAAATAAGGCCTTGACGTGATTGTGCACTAATAGTTGACTGTTATCGTACCTATTTATTAGTAACTCCCATGCAACGTCGTAATTAGAGGCAGAGAATTCGAGTGAATCTATCACCAACTCTGCACTACCCTTCAAGGATGATTTTAAATAATGAAACTTCTGAATTGAAGTAATTTGTGTGGAATTGTGAACCAAAGAGAGAAAGGTGTCACGAAACTCCAACCAATTTTCGTATGTACCATCAAAGGTTGGCAATGTGATAGTAGGTAGCTTAACTAACTGTAAAGCTGATACATTGGAGCTCTCGTGGCTCTTGTCATCTGAAAGCATACCCTGCGCTTTAGCAATGATGTTGTAGTACGTAGTTTCAAACTCCTCTCTATATTCTAATAGCTCATCGATATCATCACTACGCTCTTCGATTTTAGTCTGAATTTCATTAAAATCTGATAGAAGAGATGATGCCCCTTGCATGCGCAATTTAAATTCAGCTTTTAATATAGTAAAGGGTTGTGCAATAAATGAGTCAACGTATTTTTGTAACTTAGTTAAGCGCCCTTTAAGAACGCCTCTTTTACGAATAAGGACAACACTTTCACTATCTAATTTTGAAGGCGATTTGTTTGGAGATTTAGTGGGAACTACTAAGTTTGATGCACTGGGGTCAGTCATTTTGTGGTGGTAAAAGCTGGGGTACTCACGATTTGCGATAATCCAAACTCCCAAACTGGTAAACGGCAATGCAGTAACCGGTTGACTTTACCCCTGGAATTGATACGAAGTACGATATTAGCACAGGCGATGTGGAAGGTTGTGGTAGGTAATCTTAGTTGGCACGTCTTACCGCTATAATTCTGGTCTCTTTTATTTGAAGATCCCGGAACGAAGGTCCAAAATATGTTGCTGATGCGGAGGAGTAGGCTCAATGATGCGAAGCAATACTTCCAAAATTAATTTAATCGTTAAATTTACAAAATTAGCGGTAATAAAATAATGTGTGATGCTATGTGCGGTATCCAAAGATGAATGAATGGTTCAACGGTCGTTTTCTTGAATTTGAAGCTACGTCATCTTCTACGTCATCGAAAGTACCGTTGTACCGAAGAGTGCTTCAAAGTAGTGCTTTACTGCCTGGTCGCTCGTAAACAGCAAATGCGCTACACGTATGAATCACTGTTGTAATTTTGTACGTGATGTGACGATGTCTCAACAATTATACACCTTAGGCATAAAGATAGCTTACATTTTAATTTATTCATTCTCATTGTTGAAATGACGTAATAAAATCATTATTAAGTTATTATTTTATTTGTTGGTTGGTTTATTGGATTGATACCTTGTCGCGAAGCGGAAGGCTTCGTACAAAAAAAGAGAGGAGGAAGCTAAAAGAAAACAAGTTAGATAATTAACACGGTATATTTACAAGAGAAAACGGAAACAGGAAAAGGCAGAGGTAGGGAGGAATAATATTAGGAGGGACGACAGGACTTATATAACTAAATTAGCCTAAAAGGTAACTATGTACAACAGAATAATATAATCTAGCCTGGCCAGGGTAGGACGCGGGGACGAGTAGCAGCTCCGCCGGTTAGCCGGAGCAGGAGTAGGCACGGCAACGCAGCAGGCAGGATAGGTTGCGCAGGTCAGGTAGTCAGCATAGGAGCGTCCCAACGGCACGCAGTAGGCAGACGGCTCAGGAACACCCGGCGGCAGCGTTATGCAGGTAGGAGGGCCAGAGCACCCCCAACGGCGCTTCTCAGGGTAGGCTGTAGCAGGGACCAGTAGAAGGCGCGACGGAGTGGTCAGGTAGGCAGCAGGCCCACGTAGCAGGCGCGGTGGAGACGCGTGAAGGAACCGGCACGAAGTGATATGATCACGAAGGCCAGGCGGTGCTGGTTTGGTTCCAAGCCGGTGTAAGGAGCTTAGCTACTCCTTAGCCGTTAGCGTTCAATATCAGAGCTGGTAGTAGACTGGCTTCCTAATGACCCTGGTCCGCTTTTATACTGGCCATAACAATAGACAACTACATAGCTGTCAAGCGAAAGATTTTTGAACAATAAAATAATTATATGACATTTGTCAGTCACGTAGGCATTGAGCTACAATATTGAGATCAAATGTCGGACGCTAACAATTATAATAAGAAAATATAGAAAAATACAATAAAGGACTAATAAATATTACAAATATTTATCGCTTGTGAATAATAGCGTTATACAAAGTGAAGTTCAAATAAATAATCAGTTAGTGCTTTACAAACATTCGTGAATCAATAAGTGCTACAAGAATTTGTGTATATTTACAAGATCGACATGTGAAAAGACAAGGTAATAATTTTAAATTTTCCTACCTAGTTACAATAAAGAATTAGTAGGCTTAAATGTAGTTAGTGTAGAGTATGAGAGTTTTGTCTTTTATTTACATTTATGAAGTGAACATTTTATTCGTAAGTCTCGCGACTTTCCGTCAGCGCGAAGCAACCTGACAACCTAATACAACAAGGGTTTGATAATACAAAAATTACATTCATAATTCAACTTGTTGCCCGACATAGTTGGCACAGCGGGTGCCAAAATTTTACATTTTCCAGTACTTTCCAGGAGATCGAAGCTTGGAACGAATTTCAGTAATAAAAAATGTGATTTAATTTCTTTATTATATATCCTTATACATATTCATTATTATATATATATCCTTATATTATTTTTGCCTTTTGGGTGTTTTTCAAGTCGATTTTTATTTTTGTAACATATTGTTATTTCAATCTTTTTACTGAATACGTGCGTATTAGGATTTGATCCGAGGCTAACACCCTAAACAGTGTTAAAAGAATTATGCACAAACTAATTGTTAAGGAAATCTGATTGTTAAGGAGCTTGTGGCGTAATCCCAAATTTTGTGTATATAAATTTTTATACTCGTACCAATTGTAAATACTTAAACTTTTTAGTTGTCACTATATTTAGTTGCTATGATTACGATAATAACAAGAGAGGGAATTTACACATTACGATGTATTACGTAGCCCATAATAATTATAATCTTGTAATATATTTTTCATTACTCATACTCTGAAAGTAGGTCTGAAGTTGCCTGAGAAGCGGGTTGAAAGTATTACTTTTCAGCCCTAGGGAGAATCACTTACAACTGACAGCTGCTGTCAAATTTTAAAAAACAAACTAGTTTTATTTTCATATTTCTATTGAACCATGTTCCGCCTTTCTATACAGCCACTCAATCACAGCAAGATGTAAAGTATTTAAAGAATTTATTTTTTGAATGACTTTATTATAATTTACTTTCAACTTTTTTTTTAAATAACATAGATTTGGGCAAAATATTTACCATTTTTTCAATGATGAAAATGAAAAATAATGGCTGAATAGCTGGTCGGCCACAGAAAAAAAAAACAAAATAAACGGGTAAGAGCGGCAATCCGATCTTAATTTGTTTTTTCGAGTTTAGAATTTTGTTTATTATTCCGTATAGCAGTGATTTCATACATAAGAGAAGAGGCATAGCAAAGTTTGTAAATATGTGCATTGAGAGAGGAACTTACCCAGAAAAGTTGAAACAGGCTATGATACGTCCTATCTATAAACAGGGGGACCATCTTAACTACTCTAATTACAGGCCTATTGCTATTCTGTCAACAATTAATAAAATAGTCGAAAAAGTAATTATTAAAAAGGTAAGCGAGTTTTTAGAAAAAAATTACATTATTTGTGAAGCGCAGCACGGTTTTAGAAAGTCAAGAAGTACATGTACCGCTTTAAATAAATTTACGGATGATATTAATGAAAATTTGAACAGTAGAAAATATGTGGTACTTCTGTTCATAGATTTTAAAAAAGCTTTCGACACGCTGGATCACGGACTCCTACTCACTGCCATGCATGAGTGTGGGGTTCGTGGCCCAGTCAATAGGTGGTTAAAAAGCTATTTAGGAGATAGAACTTTGTGCACAATGATAAATAATAAGATAGGTAAACAAGCCAATGTGACAACCGGTGTGCCGACTGGATCAGTATTTGGTCCTGTTGGCTACATAATGCATGTAAATAGTATGGTAAATGTAGTTAAACACTGTACGACATACATGTACGCGGATGACACATGCATGATGTACGCGGACAAAGACATGGCGATTATAGAACAAAAATACAAGATGATTTTAGCAATGTAATTAAATGGTCACATGATAACGGAATCATTTTAAATTTAGAAAAAACAAAGTGTATGCTTTTACAACATCCTTATATTAAAAAAGGAAAGAATTTAAGAATATTAGGTCATTCTTATGAATGTATGCATCAAAATAACGGCGATTGTCATAATTGTCAAGTCATTGAATTTGTAAGTAACTATAGATATTTAGGTTTAACGATAGATTGTAATTTTAGTTGGAAACTTCACATTGGAACAGTGTGCAATAAGTTAAGATCCATATTGTACAAATTCATCAACCTTAGCTATGTGCTTGACAAGCCAACATTACGCATGTTGTACCACGCTTTAGCTAATGCCGTGCTTAGTTATGGTTTAGCGGCTTACGGGCGAACGTTTCGCTCGTACATTGATGAAGTCCATAACTTACAAGTACGGTTCCTCAAACTGTTAGTAGATAAACATGTTAAAAATAAAATCAATAATAACTATGACAAACTTTTTAAGATGTGTAACATTCTTCCTATTCACGAAAAAATTAAGTATCTTTTAGCAGTAGATCAACATTACTCAGAAAAAAGTTTTTTAAACCCCAAAATTATTAATTGTAAATTAAGAACTGCAATCCGTAAACAGTTTGAGGAACCCAGTGCACATAATTACTATGGAACAAGAACTCGCATGTATCTAGTGCCAAGAATAATTAATTGCTTGAATGTAGACCTTAAATGTACCAATATAATAACGTTTAAAAAATTACTAAAAGACTGGCTACTAGAAAACTACGATAAGCAAGTCTCTTAATACCCAGAAGTTGCTGTTGATCCATAATTTTTACCAAAATTCTTAAAAGTAAGTACTCGTAAGTAGTTTGTGTTTACATTTTTTTAAATAAATGAGTGCATTTCTTTCGCCAATAAACTGTACATCAGTTTGGCGATATTAACATTGTAACTGTATACATACTGTACTGAAATAAATAAAAAAAAAAATAAAAAAAATAACGCTATACAAAAAAAAGGCAAAAGTAGAAGTTGTTGATTTATTAAAATAAAATTCACTCATTTGTTCTTTAGCTGATTCATGTTTTTATTTTTACTTTGCTTGTATTCGTAATGAAAAGCACAGTGTTTACCTCGGGTTAAAGACTCATTTAGTCCCTCGAACTATTGGCGCCCTCTCTACGTTCGAACGCCAAACCCCGTCTCGGGGCTAAATAAGTTACTTTCACCCCTAGGGTAACAATGTACTATTAATTACACCAAGATGTGCCTCGCCGTCAGAGTTTTATTTTCAATTCACGTCATGCAGTAAAAAGGGGCATGTCCCCAAAAGTTCTACCTTTTCATTAACGGCTCACTTTTGAATCACTTGAAAGAATACAACAAAGCGTCGATAAGTTCCCGTTAAATAAAAGAACTATCCCCTTACTCCTAAAGTTCTAACCCACAAAAAGAACTATCCCCTTACTCCTGAAGTTCTAACCCACAAAAAGAACTATCCCCTTACTCCTGAAGTTCTAACCCACAAAAAGAACTATCCCCTTACACCTGAAGTTCTAACCCACAAAAAGAACTATCCCCTTACTCCTGAAGTTCTAACCCACAAAAAGAACTATCCCCTTACTCATGAAGTTCTAACCTATAAAAAAAACTATCCCCTTACACCTGAAGTTCTAACCCACAAAAAGAACTATCCCCTTACTCCTGAAGTTCTAACCCACAAAATGAACTATCCCCTTACTCCTGAAGTTCTGACCCACAAAAAGAACTATCCCCTTACTCCTGAAGTTCTAACCCACAAAAAACCTACCATCGTCAGCTCAGTAACATGAGATAACGACCACCAGACGCAAATGCAGAACATCACGAAACACGCTGGATGTGCCGTTTAAATTCAAGGGTTTTCCTCGATTTTCCTAGGCTCCCATCACCAAATTCTGACTTGGTGACAATGGGACTACCTCAGAAGATAGATTATCTTTCGATTACAAAAAAAATTTGAAAATCGGCCCATAAATGTCGGAATAGCTAATCGGTGAACCACCATAAAAAATTATACAGTCGTAGGTACATAGAACCTTAGTACTCCTTTTTTGATGTTGATTAATTAAAATTCATTACAAGTAGCAAAAACTTTTTTTCTTTAATCTTTTTAGTTAAGTTAATACATACGTATTAGAATTTGAGCCAAGGCAAACAGCAGAATTACTTAAAATAAAACGTTTTTCTCTCTAAACAGCTGTGAAAGAATTATTCCTGAACTCCTAATCTACCAGAAACCTACCATTATCAGCTCAATAACATAACACGATAACTGCCAGACGCAAATACCTGAATATCTTAAGAAAAGACATGAAACACGTTGGACGTGCCTATGAAATTTAATAGTTTCCCTCGATTTGCCCGGGATTCCATGATCAGATCACGACATGGTAACCATGGGACCACCTCGGGAGTATACTCTTTCGATTACAAAAAGAATTTTGAAAATCGGTCCACAAATGGCGGAGTAATCGGTGAACATACATAAAAAAAAGAAATTAGATACAGTCGCACATAGAACCTCCTCCTTTTTCGAAGTCGGTTAAAAAGTGTTCAGTAAGATAAGTGGTGACGCATCTTTTTCATATATATATATATTTTACTATTTTCACATCAACAATACTGGCATACTGGTTTGGTAGACGTACTTGGCGATGCCGCCTGGTATGGACTCTGTGATTCGGAGTGATGGCCAAAAGGCGCTACGCCGTGCCACCACTTTTGGGATAGACAAAAAGAGAAGTTCCCGTGCTTAGCTTCTGTTATTCTCGCCGCCCCGCGGTTATATATTAATATCCGCAAATGAAATTTGAAAATTATTCGCCGTGATCTCATCTTACCATAATATATTTGAAGTGAGAAACTATTAGTGACTTTACATATTGTGTTTGGTGCAACTGTTGGGCTGATTATCTAGAATCGCAGGACTGGTGCGTGCAGCGGCTGTGCCTACATCTTTAGGCCTGAAGGCTGATGATCGGTGAAGCATCGGGTGAGTCGTAGATTACGTTTATCTGACCTATTTGCCTAGATTGTTGATGTTCAGTCCATAGTTATTTGTGAAACATTCAGTTCGCCATTCCATCAGAAGTTGGCGAAATTCCCCCTTTAACATTACACATGATAAGCTATTTACACGCTTCATCAATAAGGTATTTCTGAAGGAAACAAAAACGCGTTAATTTGGCAGTTGCAGTGCTTAATCTATACTTCTATATTTACTTACTTACTAATATTATATAGCAGAAGAGTTTGTTTGTTTGTTTGAACGCGCTAATCTCAGGAACTACTGGTTCGAATTAAAAAATTATTTTTGTGTTGGATAGTCCATTTATCGAGGAAGGTTTTAGGCTATAAAACATCACGATATTGTTATTTTCAGACATCCACGCAAACGAAGTCGCGGGCACAGCTAGTTTCTGTACAAAATAAAATGTCAATGACAAATCCATCAAAAAATATAATTGTTTTGTACCGGCCGGGATTCCAGTCCGACAAGGCCAAACGTCGCAGTTTTATCCCGGTAACGATCCAATCCATAATGACACAACATAAATAAAGTCAAAACAACACAGCACAGCTCCCGATAATCTCGTAGCAGCAATCTCAGCATCAGCATTATTTTATCTCTGTTGTCTCGGCGTTATCGCCCGGATGTCGTCGGAGATACCGGATGCGTACGCGTCGCGTTCGCTCAACGAAAGATAGCAAATAATTCGGTAGGTAACATTTTCAGCAGGCTGTCTTGCGACACGCCTACCGATAGTATAGCGCCGTGATATCGGCAAAGTGTTAATGATATTTTAAGAGGATTTGAATCTCTTAGGCGCATAACACATTGCACCGGACACCGCTCCGGTGTGCGGCGCTGCAGTTTTTAATTTTGACTCAAGAATCTTAATTTGTATACAAAAACCGCAGGGTATAACACACCGCATGCCCGTGCGGTTGTGCGGCGCGCGCGACGGCACCGCACTCCCGGACGGTGATGCGGTGCGGTCCGCGGGGTATGCCACACTACGCCGCAGTATCGTACAGATTTTTGCGTAGAAAGGACGTGCATACGCGTAATACATTTCGACATAGATAATGCGGTGATACGATGCGTCGTGCATCGCAGCTCCGACGGTGATACGGAGCAAACCGTACGGTGGCACGGTTCCGTGCCGCCGCAGCCGCATGCGGTTTTCGTCCCTCCGTACACCGCAGCGGGATGCGGCGGCAATGTGTTAAGCGCTTAAGTGCCATTTTCACCAACCTTGCTTAGAATAATCCTAGGTGGCACGCTGTCACATTCTTTTCATCAAAGACGAAAAGTGACAGCAGTTATACTTCTTAGGAGTTTCCTAAGCTAAGACACTGTTGGTGAAACTGACCATTAGTTTTCTTAAAATAAACGTTTGTAGCCTAAGACACTGTTGGTGAAACTGACCATTAGTTTTTGTTGGGGTGTTGATTTATAAAGAAGTGGACTGTATATTTAAAGCTGGTTTAATGACTAAAATACAAAAATAATATTAATATTCGTTGGTCAGTTAATGTGAAGCGCGAAAAGTCTAGATGCGAAGTGTCGTGGATCGCGCCAAAAATGTATCGTCGCCTCCGCTCGTAGCTGCTCGGGTGGACTCGGTAAAAACGTTTTGTTTCTTCATGATGATATGAAGTGAGTGAAGGAACATGCTCCCCCCTGTTGAAGTAATTCAAGAGATGGGTAAAGGGCAGATGTTGTTGATACCTCTACGAATAATTCCTCTTCGAGTCATGATTTCTGCAACCCGTGAAACACCGTCTTGTCCGGGAAAAACCTTTGTGACTCGTCCTAATAACCAAAGTAGCGGAGGAAGAGACTTTTCTTTTATTATAACCAACATGTTCTCCTTTAGGTCACTTTTCGAATGATGCCACCGAGTTTTCTGCTGCAGGTAAGTGATGTATTCTTTTCTGAAGCGGTTCCAGAAGTGCTGTCTTGTAGCTTGAACTCTTTGATAACGATCCAATCTTGTAATGTTTTCATTAGTAACTCTAGGCTCAGGAGTAGATAAGAGTGGTCGACCAATAAGAAAATGCGCTGGGGTAAGCGGTGTAAAGTCAACTGGAGACCAACTTAATTCGGTAAGTGGGCGAGGATTTATAACTGCTTCTATAAGATGCAATGCGTTACTAAGTAGCTTAATTAGCTTATCCATTTTAAATGATGACACTTTTTTGTACCGTAACAGAATAATAAACAAGATTAGAATAAAACTTAACGAACACAAGATATGTACTTACACTTTATACTTTAATCAACCACTATTTGTTTTACACTTTAATATTTATTATATTTCGTTGCTATAAACGCAAAATATATTGCAAAAACAATATAAGACACGAATTAATAAGTAATAACTTAAGCAAATTAAACTGAAGCTATCGATTGGCCGTTTGACGTTTAAATGCGAGCGCAATGAAAACCGGAGGTAGATTGTTAAAAAATGGAATGTATGAAATATAAGACAGTATCGTTTTTATTTTTTCGTTTCGAAAATGAATTATTATGCACTTAAATGAATTTGAAGAATACTTATGTTAAATAATAATGCAACGCATTAAAGAAAATGTAGGAAAGTAAGTATTTACGAAAATATGTTTTAAGATAAAAAAAAATGTAATTTACGAAAATTGCACACGAGAAAATATAAGAGGAGATAAGAAGAAATTATTGGAACGAACTCACTCAGATCAATTTCCTTATGCAGTTATTTGAAGTTACTTTTCAAAATGTCTGTCCGTTGACACTCTTGAATTTATTTTGGAATCTTCGTAATTTTGATGATACAAATAACTTCTTCAATTTTTATGCAACATTCGATGTTGAGTACGCCGATGTTTCCAATAATTACCACTCCTTGTTATCTCTGTGTGTATGATTTTTTCCTTTTCGCGGTTACTGCCAATACTTAAGACGAATAATTTTTATGATTATTTCTTCGTATTTCAGTCTTGTTCTTCGAGAAGGACCATTTGTTGGGGTGTTGATTTATAAAGAAGTGGACTGTATATTTAAAGCTGGTTTAATGACTAAAATACAAAAATAATATTAATATTCGTTGGTCAGTTAATGTGAAGCGCGAAAAGTCTAGATGCGAAGTGTCGTGGATCGCGCCAAAAATGTATCGTCGCCTCCGCTCGTAGCTGCTCGGGTGGACTCGGTAAAAACGTTTTGTTTCTTCATGATGATATGAAGTGAGTGAAGGAACAGTTTTCTTAAACTAAGCGTTTGTAGCTGAATGGAGTTAAACTCGAAATTGTATGTTTATCGCTTTAATACGTCTAAGCCATACAAATTTCAAATGGGGGCTGAGGTTTTTTGCTTGGTTGGTAGTAGGGCTTTCGAGCCCGCCTGACTAGCTACTACCGACTTAAATTCAAATTCAAATTCAAAAATCTTTATTCAACATAGGCCTTTACAGGCACTTATTGACGTCAAAACAAAGCAAAACAATCTAATTTAAAGAAATCATATTCAAGATGTCTGCAAATACAAGTAGGAATGAAAAAAAAAAGTTGACTCTACACCTGTTCGGAAATTGGGAGAGCCTTCTCGAGAAGAACAGGCAAGAAACTCGAAAGGTCAACATTTTTTATCTCCTCTTTTAAATCGCCATTTACAATTTTGGTTTTGTTACAGAGTCGTCAATTGGAAGCTGACCTCAAAGCAAAAGTTTGAGCTCAACTTCCATTACAAGAAGAGATGTGTTAATTCACATTATATAAGCTATCTCTGAGAGAAGTGCGTGAACTTAGCTTATAAATTGCTTTCACTGAATGTTTCTTTGAAACAAAACGCAGCACATTGTTAAATATTAGAAATGAGAGTTCAAACCCAAGCTTTTTTGTCCGTCATGTAATCAGAAACTTTATAATATGCTTTTTTAATAAGTACATCTTTGATTGCAACTTTAAATTTGTTTAAGCTAAGTTCTTGTATACAACTTGGTATTTTATTGTAAAAACGTATACACAGGCCTCTAAAAGAATTATTGATTTTTTGGAGCCTGGTATTTGGTAAAGCTAACACGTTCCTTTGTCTAGTATTACCTGAATGAATATCACTATTTTTACAAAACAAATGAATATTTTTACGAACATATATTAGATTCTCATAAATATATTGCGACGCTACTGTCATAATACCAATTTCTTTAAACTTTTCTCGCAAAGAATCTCTCATTTTAAGGTGCTGATAGCTCGAATAGCCCTTTTCTGCAGCACAAAAACGATCTGAATGTCGGCAGCATTTCCCCACAACAAAATGCCATATGACATCAAACTATGAAAGTAAGAAAAATATACAAGTCTTGCTGTATCAACATCAGTCAACTGACGTATTTTCCATACAGCGTGAGATGCAGAACTAAGTCTCTTTGACAATTTATCTATATGTGGGCCCCATTGCAGCTTAGAATCAAGTGTGATCCCAAGAAATACTGTGGTGTCCACAAGGTCAACACCTATATCCTTTATTTTTACAAGTGGTGTGAACCTCTTTCAATTCAATTCAATTCAATTCTTTATTGCTCTCCATAGTGTATATACAGTACAGATGTTAGTATTATTAAACAGTTCAACTATGGACCCTGTCGGGCACGGCAACTGGAAGAAGAGAGGAGCGACCTTAGGTTGGAATATAATTCTATGGTGTCGACAATACATAAAATATCTATCCTACAATGCAATAATATTAATATTAAATTATTTTAATAGAATAAAGTAAATTAGATTGAATTATATTAAATTAGAATGAATACAATTATAATGAATTAAATTATTATACATATTAAATTGAATTATTTGAAATTAAATTAAATTAATCAAATTAATTTGAATTATTTTAAATAAGATTGAATGAAATTGAATTATAAAATTGGTTCTTGTTTAAATTATTATAAATTGAGTAATATTAAATTATAATAAATAGGTGTTATTTAATTTATTTCATTTGATTCGTTTAATGTAATATATTATTTAAGCTGACAATTTACTACCTATGTAATGATATTTATGGGTACCTTACCTGATAAACGATTTATTATTATTATTTTATTATTATTATTATACCTTAAAACTTCTCCGACAAATACTCATTTATAGTGTAGTAGTGTTTTGTGATAATAGTTTTTTAACTTGTTTAATAAATTTGCTTTCTTTATTTATATTTTTTATTGCTTGCTGTTTTTAATTTACAATAAACTTCCAGTTTATTGTAAATTTTGACACACATAGTTTGAGATCCAGTTGAAACCAGTTTAAATTGGGATTCTGGTAGCTGGAGGTTTTTTCCGAATCGTAGTTTGTATTTTGTTATTGTTTCTTCTCTTGTTTTAAACAAATTTGGATGTTTTTTGACGAATTTACATATTTCTAAAATATACAGACATGGAATGGTTAATATTTTATGTTTTGCAAAATAGGGTTTACAACTTTCTGTCTGTTTTATATTAAATATAATACGGATTAATTTTTTCTGTGATATTAATAATGAGGATGCATCGGTACTATTTCCCCACAGAATGATTCCGTAGCTAAACCACGCATGCGCGTAGGCGTAGTAGGCACATAGCGCAGTCTGCATATTGGTACACTTCTTGACTTCATATAGGGCATACACAAAACTTGATATTTTCGATTTTATTTTCTGAATATGCGCTTTCCAATTTACATGAGTATCTATTACAAGTCCTAATAAAGTAAATTCATTAACTGTCTCAAATATTACATTATTAAATGAAACATTTAAGTTTAATCGTCGTTTTTGATAAGGATGAAAAGACATGATTTTGGTTTTATTTAAATTAATTTCTAAGTTGTGGTCCTTCATCCAGTTGTTAATTTTATTCAAAGTTATTTCAATATTGCTATTTATATTAGTATCATTAGCACATGAGGTAAGGAGGGAGATATCGTCGGCAAACATTACGCATGGCTCATCCGTTAGATTGGGTAAGTCGTTAATGTAAATTAAAAATAACAAGCAACCGATAACACTTCCCTGTGGGATGGACGCGTTTGTGATGGTACCGTTGGATCTTATTAATTCAATTTCGTTTGAAATATTATTGAAATATTTGATTTCTACAAATTGTTCACGGTTCTTCAAATAAGATGCAAACCAATTGTATGCGTTGCCACGAATACCTATACCATATATTTTCTTTAGTAGTATATGAAATTGATTAGATATTTCACATTGGGTAAAACAAATTTTATACATTTTGTTTCCCCTTCATTAAGTGACAGGTTATTTACATTAAACCAATGAACAATTCTTGAGATATAATTATTTACATCGTCATTCATTTGCAATCCTCTTTTAATTTTAAATAAAAGTGAAGTATCATCTGCAAATAATACTACCCCATGCCTGTCCTGTACAAAATCAGGGAGGTCATTGACATATATAAGAAAAAGAAAAGGACCAAGAATCGAACCCTGCGGTACTCCCATTTTAACTGCGGAACCTTGAGACCTTTTTCCATTGACGTCTACTTTTTGAATCCTTCTACTTAGATAAGAGAGTAGAAGATCCAGTGCAGTATCACGAAACCCATAGTGGTGTAATTTTTTATTTACCTTAATTTATCGCCATAGTAACATTGGGTTCCGACAATCAGAGGTAAGATAGCCAGTTCATTAGTTGTTGAGGTATCCAGGTGATGACAAATGGGCAGAAGGCGTTATCCTCTCCATAAATACTTAGTAAAGTCTCATACGCTACTTTATCTAGAATTGGAGTTGAATCTATTAGGTAAATAAAAAGTCAAAGTTACAAGAGTAGGTAGTTTTCTCGACTTTGCTGGTAGTCAATTGTAAATCATTTCCGTCGCCGCCGCGCCGTCGCGGTATCAGCAATATCGCGTAAATATCGGGCGAAGTCATACCTAATTCACATCCACTATTATCAGACAGTTTTTATAATGTTTTTTTGTGATAAGGGCTTTTGTCCCTACGTGTGCGACAATTCCGCCAATGTCGAGTTCCAAAAAGACACGTAATGTAGGAAAATGAAGTTGACTGCAGCTTATTTAGACATAAGATACATAAATAGTTAATTATTTTCTATTCTATATAATTAAATACAACAAAACGTTGGATTGGCGCATTAGAGGGCTAAAGCGGGTGCTGCCGCAGATAAGTCAAAATTGGAATCAAAACTTTTTTGTTACATCATAAAAATTTCGCGCTCCATATATGCGTTCCAATCATACGGTAGTAGAAGTAAAAATCGGGAGGTCCGGGGCTCAATCCTGCCAAACCAACCGTACCAATTTTTTTTTCGTTCTACGAATTTCATATGTACATTTGTCCGGCACTCCTACGGTGAAGGAAAACATCGTGGGACAACCTGCATACACCTGCGAATAAATTCAAAGGTGTATGTGAAATCGACCAATCCGCACTGGGCCAGCGTGGTTGACTAAGGCCTAAACACCCTAACTTAGGGTAGGCTTAAGCTCCTCGGTGGGGACGTGTATAAGCTGTCATGATGATAATGATGGAATCTCCGTGGTGGCAAAAGTGACATTAATTTCTTGTATTTAACCTGTATTATTGTAATGATCATAAAAACATTATTTTGTTTACGAAAAAGTGTTATACCTAATGTGATTCTGTTTTAAATTTTATTATTGTGTTTAACTATAAAATACCTATGTCAATATAAGGTCGTCTTGAATTTCATAATTGGAATATTACAATCAAGGCCGGATTTACCATAGGGGCCAAGTGGGCCCGGGCCCAAAGCATCACATTTTTTGAGGCGGTAAAAAAAACTGTAATCCGAAAAAAAAATTAAATCCAACCAACATTAATCATTATTTTATTATTTAGTGTTATTGATATTGCGTTTCGTCATTACCACTTTTTTGCACTGTTCTAACTCATGTGTAACACTGATGTATTTCTCTATATTATGCAACTAGTGGATAAAGGACGGATTTAAAGCGAGGGCCATAGATGAATCACGAGCAAGTGAAGGATTCTAATGACTAATTCACGACCGTAGGGAGTGATTCATGATGATTCAAGTTTTAGAATCCTGAGCGACGCGAGTCATTCATGGCCCTCGGTATAAATCCGTTTTATTCAAGAGTTGCATACTACTAGTATACTTTATACCATGACTACGAGAAAAAGAGATTTAAGCGAAAATAGACATTGATAACGAGTATTTTCTGTGCAAGTAGGTTGTACAGCATTCCTATACAGCATTCGAATCTGTTGGTGTTTTCTAAATTCAAACACCAAAATAGTCTATACCTAAACATATAAAAGAAGAAAGTGACTGACTCATTCATTCACTTACTGACCATCAACGCACAGCACATTTTTGGAAATTCCACCCTTAAGGAGGTGAAATAGGGGATGAAAGTATGTATGAAAATCCGTCAGTTTTAAAGTCAGGATCTTCATATTTTGGGCTTAGGCTGAAGATTAAAAAATAATTGTTAAATAAAAAATAATAAAAATGTTGTTAATAAGGAAATACTTTAAATTAATTACTTACTTATTATTATGATAACTTATTATTAGTCATGGATAAACACAAAAATTGAGTGCATTGATGATAAAGTTGGTACGAGTAAGTATAAATCTGTCCTAAGAAACACTTTCACATTA
Organism: Schoenobius gigantellus; assembly: GCA_963935595.1. Classification (NCBI taxonomy): domain Eukaryota; kingdom Metazoa; phylum Arthropoda; class Insecta; order Lepidoptera; family Crambidae; genus Schoenobius; species Schoenobius gigantellus. The sequence continues at coordinate 1,328,849 of OZ012555.1, read as the reverse complement.
CATTATTTTTATCATCATTATTTTTTACTTTTTCTCTACATACTGTTAAAATATGGTAAGGAGAAACATGTAGTCTACACGTGCAAAGCCGCGGGCAAAAGCTAGTATAGAATAAAGATTTTCGAATTTAGAAATTGAATATCCATGTTGACCAACGGAAAAACGTAAAAATATCGGGCGAAAAGGTAAGACGCTCCTCTTACCTTTTCGCCCGATATTTTTACGTTTTTACAGATTAAATTACAAAATGAAGTCCTTAAAATCACCATACACTACTACTAACTACTTACCTATAGGAGTAGTTATCCCATGTTATAACAATGGCAGTTTGAGAACTTATGCCGTTAAAAAACAATGCATCCACCGGCTGCGACGGTTCCCAGAGGCCAATAAGCAGTGCAAACAGTCCCGGCAGATGCACGCTCGCACGCCATCCGGGACACGGGATTAGGTGCGGGAAGCGACGCGTGCTTAAGCCCGGGAAGATGCAGGATTACCTCTCAAGGGTGATTTGCATCACATTCATTAGGCAATTGTTAACGTTCCCTCACTAAAACGGGTCTTCTCCTATAAAATGTGAGTGAAACGAAACAGTTCTAAGATTTGAATGGATTCAAATATCTACGACAGATCTTTAAGTGCTAAAATTTTTGTTTTTATTGAACTGTTAGCTACAGATGGCCTTTTCAGGGTCACTTTGAATATTGGTGGTGCGAAAATTTAAGCTTCCACAATTGGCTTCTTAGGTAAGTAGTGGACTATATTTTTTGGAGTATCAAGTCTACTCCTACAGTACTTGAAATTATCTCTGGTTAAATTGGACCAAGAACAAGAGAATGAAACTTGAAAAAGAGGATAGGAAAACTATAATATTTAATACAATCGTTAATTAAACCCTAAGATAAATTATAGGATGTTATACTGTGTAAAAATATTGCGATCCGTATAAGAGTCATCACATCAACGTGGATCTCTCAAATAGACATTGAGGAATTGGTCTTCTACCCACATCACGCTGTGCAAAAGGGTTACTGCAGCGTTCTGTTTTCCCACCTCTTCGCAGACGTGTAATAAACGTTGGTCTTTCGAAATCGGCTCTCATGATGTGCCGGAGTCTGCAAATTCGGCGGAGTCGCAAGCATTAAATTCTCTTTTGAAATTTCCTTAAAATCATTAGCAACAAGGTGTTTTTTTAACTGCTTTATACTGATGTTGCATGCTTTGAGGCTCTGCACACCTCGCATAAATAATGTCTTTTAAAAATAAAAACATTTCTGCTGCTCATAACAATTTTATTTGTGACAAAACTGGCATAACTTGAAGGGCGTCATTAGTGGGCGTCGCTGAAAACGCAATGCCAACAGCACTATTTTATTCCATCGCGGATTCCCGGGAACGTGGTATTAACGCGGGATGAACAACGGCCCAGGGCGAAATAACGAATCATCATTACTTGCCGAGTGCCGACGATGCCGCGCAAACTCTTCTTTATAATTTCCAGCAACACCTTCTACACTCAACTCGTCTACTTATTTTGTAAGCAGTGGCGAATAATTTTTCGTTTACCACCTTAAGCTAACGTTATATATTGCTTTATTAAACGCGCTAGGGAAAACAGCGTCACCAATCGATAGGGTTAATTTTAACCATCGTTTCCTGGTAACTTAAAATTTAAGACAGTCTTGAAAGTTAAATAAATGCCTGGTGGTTCGAAAACTTTGAAGAGATTAGGTCATCATCATCTCCTTGCCCATTTTCACTCATATGGGATTCGACATAACACACTTTCTTCCATTCATTCCTATATCATTACGTCATCTCAGCACTGACATTCTTCGCACGCATCTCAGTGACCTATGACATTAAAAATAACCAATATTTTCGATATAGCGCCTTAATTGTCAGTTCTTACGGCATCCACGGGAAAAAATTGAACGGAAACAATTATTCTGAAATCCAATAGAGATTTTATCGTTTATTATGTAGGTAAACACACAGGCAGTTAAAGCAACTTTATAGCCTGTATCTAATTGTTATTGCTTAGGTATAGGTGTGGTCGCTGTTTCAGTTACATGTCGAATTCAGCATCATGTCTTAACATCTGAAAGTAGAACATTCCAAGGCTCAATCACTCTAATGATGAGGAAGTGCTGATATGATGATTATGAGATATTGCAAGTGAGTAAAAATTTACAACTATGACTACAATGATTATGGCTGTTCTTAGAATATATTTAAAAAGCTTTTCTTCTAAGTCATCGATGTCATAGTGTTTATTAAGAATCTTAAAAGTTTCAATAAGGTCGCCTCTTTCTCTACGCTTTTTCAAATATATTAACTTCAACATCTGTAGTGTTTCCTCGTATTCCTTGTTTTTTGGGACTTTGGCACTTTAATAAACCTTCTGAGATTGGAATATAATCACTTGTGTAACAATATTTTTGAATTAGACCTCTGTCTCCAGTGTAACGGAGTTCTGTTGATTCCAGTAATATATTTAGCATTATCTGCGGGCGGCGAGTGTTGGCTGAGCTGACTACAATCCCCCCTGATTGATTGCAGCCTCCGGGCTGCCCAAATATTTAACCAAGGAGATATAGGTATATTGGTCATTTTTTAAAGAAGGACTTTGTACATATGCCTACAAATTTTTACTATGCTAATGAATAATTGTAATCATTAAAAAGTAGTATGTGTTTCTTAAACGGGAATTCTCAAAGTAAGATTTATTTTCACAAACCTAACATCTCCTTGTCCCAATATACCGGTTTAAAAAAAACAAGTAGACTCGTTTATGGAGAAATGTACAACCTTTTACAACAAAGTTTTACAAAGTGTTGCTAATTTGCTAACACAATATGTCGAAGACGCTGTTTCGAATCTCGCCCAAAATAATTTTTTTTTCTAGTATTTATTTTTCTATTTCTTCTATTGTATGATTTTGAATACCTATGACACTGCCCTAACGTTAAGATCCATTTGCACCTAACAACCTTAGCATTGATTCCAGATCCAGCGCACCAATCTATTTCAACAGCCCTCGTGCACTCAAATAAACTTAGAAATAATCCTATAAACGGAGCAATTCGAACTGTGTGTGTAGGTGTTTGAAAATAGGGCGACAGCGGTGTTGGTGCCGCTCGGACATTCCCGACAGCGCGCGGTGCGTTCACGTTGCCAACTCACCATCACTTATTCAGTGTTCGAAACGAGACAGGCGTTTTCAGCAGTGACGCGTGGAAGAGTGGTGAATTTTGTATTATCGTGTGCAACGGACGCAATTTACTGCGGTTAACCATTTGGGAGATTGTGGACTTCATAATGGTATGGAGTTTGAATCGTGGCAGTTGTTGTAAAAAACTGTAAGACCTTATTTCTATAAAATTTTACGTACGCACTGCGTATTTTTTCGAAAAGACACCGAAACCCGTGCTCTCAAAATGTCTTGTCATGTTTTAAGTATGTGTAAACACGATAAGATTAAAAAATTCAAAATTCTTTATTTATTTTCGAGTATGTTTTGGATATTGGTATTGTTATTTTGGGTATTATTATATTAATGTCGATTAAATTTCAAGGAAGCCATTATATTATACAACATATTTTGACAGTTTCTATCGATTTATCGTTTTATTTTATCGTGTTTCGGTGTTCATGCTACGTGAGCAGGGTTGATGCAGATTTGTTTCGTGTTTTTCGTGTATAATATTGAAATGAACACTTTTAGTCGGTTATTGCATCATCCACGGAAAAAAGTAGAGCGACGACATTTATTCGAAGTCAACCGGTGCAATATAGACACAATGCTATATGCAAAAAGCCATATAATTTACTTATATTTGAGAGATTATTTTGAATTTAACTTTAGAAGGAAACATTATTTCAGGGACACACTACAGATCCTATCGGTCCCAGCGCAGACCGCACTGGCTTGTTTGCTCGCGGGCGACGCGACACGGACAAGGCGTCAGACGGGAATCGAACCCCGGTTCGGCAAACACGAGTTAACTGGATTGCTTCTGCGAGTCGTGTTGGAACAGGTAATGACATTCTGTTGACGTTTCAAACCTTTTCGTCTGTCAAATTAGGATTAATGTTTCCGTTACACCAGGTACAAAAATATCTACTTCCATGACTAGAAATAATGCCTACTCTGGACAAGGATTTATTTTTGCTAGTTGCTATTATATGATAATTATGTTAGTCAATGCTTAAACTTGTGATTGTTTTGTTGCTATGATAATAAAAAAGCTGTACTTCTTTTCTAAATAAATAAAACTTAAGCCTTTAATATTGAAGCTTAACATTTCCTTAACTATCACAATTAAATAATAACCGGTTTATCCTTTTTAGGTTATACTACGACAAAGCCTCTTCTAATGCTTACCATTTAGTCCAGCCCTTGTCAATACGTGTCCGTTTTGAGCCAGCTTTCTTTTTCATGTACCTACGAGTATTTCTAACGTTAGGTTAGTCTGTCTTTGCTCTCTTCTCTTCTACTTACTAAACTACCTCGCCTCTACTTATTAATGTTTTATTGAAAATTGAATTATTAATGTTTATTAACGTAAGCACCAAAAATTAACAAATCATTCGAAATTATTCAAACTAAAAATTGTCATATACAATATGTAGATAATATTGGATCAATCTGGTACATTAAAAAATGTACAAAATTACTCAGTTGGATCATTCGTTGGAAATATTTCGAGATTTCAATTGGAATTCATTAAGTGCATCTCATCACGGTACCAGGGTAGCAGGATCGGGAGCAACATAGCGAGGGCAGCCAGCATTCCGCGCGATCCCGTATTTAGGCACGGCACGGCGGGCGCTCTGTCGCTAAGGATAGGGGTACACGTATCCTTGACAGTATTCTCGACCCATTTCCAGCCACAGTAGCTATTAACTACTAGCTTTCCGCTCGCGGCTTCGCTCGCGTTATTATTGTTTTCCCGTGTTCCCATTGTTCTATATTTTCCCGTAAAATAATTTTGTAGCCTATTATATACAAGACTGTGGTTTATATTTAGGAGCTCCAATAATAAATTTCATAGAAATTGGAGCAGATTTTAAATATTTTCCATAGAAACTTTCAACCCCTATTTTGCGCCCTAAGGGGGTGAATTCCAATAAACCACGAAACACGTGTTCAATGAAATATTTTCAAGAGCATGAATCTCAAGTTTTATCAAAATCATTGCTAATTTAAAGATTTTTCCATACAAACTTGCAACCCCTATTTCATCCCTTTAGGGTTATTTTTTTAATCCGTTCTTAGTGTGCGTCCGCATTTTGAATTAAAACAACTGTCCAAATGTCACTTTTCTACCATTAGCGGTTACGGCTGTGCGTGCGTCTATAGATGGGAACATCTCCTTTTATATATATAGATTATTACCATTGACCGTTTGCTTTTGATATCATAGTTTTTTCACACACAACAGGCAAGCTCTTTGCCTTCATTTAATCTGGTGGTAAGTGACTATAAGACCGAAAAGGAGGCAATCTTCACCTTTTTTTCTCTGGGGGGAAATGCGTGACCGCACTATACCGCCCGTTGGCTAGACGGCGGGCGTGGAGCTAACCCAGCAGAGTGCCAGACCTACCTACTAAAACCCACCGGTGTTCTCCCTGCCCTTTTGAGCGCGTGTGGTAGGTCCACAATGCGATACCACTACTCACGTGCCCAGGCTAGCCCGACCAGTTCAGGCTATCATCGCCAAGGGGAATTATACATTGTCCTAGAACACTAAGCCAATCCCCAGACGGAGAAGCCGGCACGGCGGCGCACATGATGGCCGATCGTACACGCAGGCCTCAAGGCAGGCGATCTTCACCTGGACTCCTCGACAATAGGCTAGATGACTAAAAAATTTTTTGCTTTAATAGAAGCTCATTTATATAATAAACAGAAAGAAAAAAATCGGTTTTCGAATAACTATAAAAACAACCAAGATAGGTAAAGGTATTAAAGATTTTTCTCCATCTCTTTCTAGCAAAACGGCAATTTACAAGGAGTTTATATGGCTGTACTCAACAATGACGTCACACTTGATGTCGGATCTCTCTGTCTAATCGCCTTTAAATTAACAACTTAAAATGCTTGTATCTAATGTATTTCCAAGCTGATTTTAATTCTAATTTAACAGGACTGCATCTTTTTCCACGGTATTTTAATATTTAATGACGAGACGTAAAAATTAGAATCCAGTCATCATCCAAATTGACGCAGTGACAACATAGCCAGAGTTTTCGTTGTAGAGGAGGCCTCTGTCGGATTCCAACAATATATCGTCAAACTTAGGTATGATTATGTTCACAATTAATTAGTTTAATGCATTTGAATGGGTACTTACGTATTTTTATGTCACTTCACGTTACCTGAAAAAAAAAACATAATTTTTTTTTTTTATTTATACAATACATTTCAAAATTTTATATAATAGGAAGACAACACAACATAAACAAATTCATGTTAACATATATTAGACAAAGCCAATATAAACTGCCTAAAATGTGTTTTTTTAAGCTTTTATAGTGAATAATGTTGACCTGCAACATCATATTATTAAAAATTCGAAAGCAATGTATTACAAGATTAATATAGAATTGTTACAAGGTTAGTTTCGCTCAGTGTATCACAAGAACTAAATGTTATGTAAAACTACGAACACCTAGTGACTTCCGTCGTACGAAAATTCCTCGGAACTTGTAAACTATGCAGGTTCCGAGTTTCAATGAGCTCTTCTGAATTAATTTGCTCACGAAGTTCTCAAGAAAAAAGGCGATTGCGATTGGAGCCTGTATTTGTAGCTCCAACTCACGATTTCTATCGCAAATAGCATAATCAAGCCAATAGCTTACTTACATACATACAATAATGCACCTACATAGCGCCTGTTCTCTTCGAGAAGTATTAAACACCCACGCTTCGCCAGTTTTTTAAGATCCCATGAATACACGACGGGAAAAGAAAAATCTATGAATCGAACCATCGATCAGATAAATGTATTACTAGGTCTCTCGCTTTTAAAAAAACAAGTGCGACTTGCTCGGAGGTTGACGAAATTCGTGATACTAACAACGTTCAACACTACACCCTGCTAACCAGCAATGAAACAATAAAATTAAGTCAAGCGCAAGCATAACCCGCGCACCGACTCCGTGCAAGCGTTATAACTTCGCTGTATCATCTAAAACATTCGAGCTGTCCAGTGGAGCGAGCAGCGATCGCCGCCCGCCCCCCGCGCCGCCCGCCCGCTGAACGCCGATAACAACCTTGTATTTTTCCGGCAGAGCACGTCCGTCGGAGCCGAATCGCGATGCTCAGCATCCATTGACGCGCAACAGCGATGTATTTTCAATTCGTTGACCGTAAGCGTGTTCCAGTTGCTATTACTGTGTAAAATATACTTTTAAGGTTCCGTACGTCAAAAATCAACATTTACGTATGAAATTCGAAAAACGAAAAACACATTGGTAAGTGGCTGGATCGAACCACGGACTTCCGATTAGAAGGGCAGTGCCGAGTCGCTCGCGTTTTGAGCATTGGCCGATGCTCCTACGGTAAAAGAAAACATCGTGAGGCAACCTGCATATAGCGAAGAAATTAAAAGGTGTTGGTGTCGACCAATCCGCACTAGGCCAGTGCGGTTGACTAAGGCCTAAACGCCCTAACTTGGGGTAGGCTCGAGCCCCTCGGTGGGGACGTACCTAAATAAGCTGTGATGATGTACCTCAAAAGGAATACAAAACTCCAAAAGGATCACTTCATTGTCGATCTGTCTGCCAATACCCTTTTTCTCGGGTACGCGTTGAGATATCAAATTGATACTTATATCAAATACTCGGTGATAAAGTCATGCTTGTTAGTGAATGCGATCGAAAGATATGACCATTTCTGGCGCAGATTTTGCGATTTCATAAGGAAATCAAAACCTATAGGGTTCTTCCCTTGACCTAGAAATCATGAAATTGGGCAAGTTCTATAAGCACATACTCGTACTAAGGAAAAAGTTTGAAACCCGTAAATATGTAGCTAGTTAGGAACTTATACACTTAGATAAGTTTGTACGGAACCCTCGGTGTGCTAGTCCAACTCGCACTTGGCCGGTTTTTCGTGACGTATTGTTGTTGGCCGCAACTGAAACTTAACAGCGTCACCGGCCTGCCATCTATTATCAAATTGAGAAATCGATTTTCTGCTTCAGGTTTATTCTATACTAGCTTTCCGCTCGTGACTTCACCCGCCTAATTTTTGTTTTCCCGTGGATTTTTTTCCCGTAGGAAAATTACCCTATATCCTTCCCCTGGTCTCCGAAGGGCTTAGGGCGTGTTAAAACGTAACAAACACACAAACAAAGTCACATCCGCATTTATAATATTAGGATGTTTATAGATACAAGTTATTGAGTTTTTCATGATGGCTAGTCAATTCTATGATCCTTCTATCACACGAATATTCCTAGTCTAGAATAGTTCTAGTTATTCAAGATCTCGACAGTCTCTTAGGCGCTGCGCAAACGTAGACGCTTTTTGTTATCGACACGGCACACCATCACAAGAAACCGTGATTGCTGTGTGCGGTAGCGGCAATCGGACACAGTCGCCGTTGCCGTTACCGACATAGAAGCGTAGTTGCTGTTGTGTGCTTAATTTCCAGTTGCCCACACCGCAAAGCAGCAGCGCTTGCATTGCTGTGTTCCGGTTGGAAGGGTAAGATATGGCACTGAAATTACTGGGTACCGTGACTTTACATCTTAAGTCAACGTTGGCAACGTACACGGTGGTTCTTGTGGGGTTGCAGTTTTGCCGCGAATCTCACAGGAACCACATGGTATTATAAGTGATTGTTACCACTTACCATCAGGTGGGCAGTTTGCTTGTTTGCCAACTTAATTGCAATAAAAAACCCCGAACACTGATCGGCGACGAATATGTTTCAAGTGGATGTAACTGGAAACAAAAAGTGTCTACGTCTGAGCAAGGAGTAGCTTATTTCATATTGATAGTATGAGAATAAAATATTGATTGGTAGCTGGTATCCCACACGAGGCACACATTTGCGCAGCACCTTAATTATACAGCCATCAATTAATTATGAAATTATAGGCCACAGTTAACACCTCTTAATTCAAAACAATTTCTACATAATATACTACCTACGCCACCAACAACAAAGGGAAAGATATTCTTTCAGAAAACTTTTATTAATCTCGATAGTAAACTGGAGAAAGAATTTGAATAAACACAAGCAATCACAAAGTTCCGGTTCCGCCGAAACCTATTTTAAATTAAAATTTCTCAGCGCGCCACAGCGGCGGGCGCTAAATTTCAAATCTATTCCTCACAAAACTACGCCATTTGCATAGCGCTTTATGCGAGCGTGACAAAATGGACGAGCAGTTTATGTAAAGCCCGATTTGAAGGCGGACAACTTTAATCGCACGTCCGCTTAAACTCGACAACTAATTATGCAAGTTCGGCCCTATAATCGTTGGCTTGAGCTGGGTTGCCTACGACGAGATGTTTTGTGCACACGAGCAGGGAAACTTTAAAATCTCGCACATAGCCAGATGCTCGGTAAATTTTTTGTCATCTTTCGGGCAAAGTGTTTAGTGTGAGCACAAATACACATGGTTTTTGGACCGGAATATAGAAAATATAGAAAACTTTTCTCCATTATATCACTGATTCAAAATACACCAAATGAGCGTTAATCGTTTTTTGACTGCGTGTGTATGGTTATTATTTTGTCACACAATCACAAAAAAATAAGTTACCAGAAGAGAGAAGAGAGATATAGCAGTGAAATTACTGGGTACCGTGACTTTACATCTTATGTCACAAGTTGGCAACGTACACTGTGTCGTGTTCACTGTTCTTATGGGGATTGCAGATTTTCCTGCGAATCGCACGAGAGCCGCAAGTACTACAGGTGATTGTTACCACTTACCATCTGTTGGGCAGCATGCTCGTTTGCCAATTTAACTGTTTAAAAAAAGTTATAAGCATGACTGAGTAGACGGACGTAAGGATAGACGAATACGTAAGAATGTATGGCTGGGTTGTATGAAAAAAAATTGTCAGTGCTGAGTTGACGTATGATACAGATGAATGGAAGAAGAAAGTGTGTTGCGCCGACCCCACAAATGAGGAATAGGATCAGGAAGATGATCATGCAAACTTAAATCATACTTGATTGACGAGACGCTAAAATAGTAACTTGGAAGCAAGCTTCGCCCAATTTGCGGAGCTATAGAATAATACAATAATTAGCCGTCAAAAAGAATGCGTTCCTGTGACTCAGGAGTTATAGTACCTTTTTGCTTGACTTGAAATTAAATAAATATCATTTCAAGTGGAATCCAAGCGCTATCTCGGGGTCGATCTACATGTCACTAATGAGAATTATAGGTTAAGTATAAGAATGAAACTTCAAAACCATTTGTCCTGTAATAAACATTTGATAAATATTTATTTCGCAACTATAAAAAAATATTTTACGAAAAATAAAAACTGACTTCAAAAACACTTAGCAAACAAAAAATAAAGTTTAGCATCGAAAATGTTTTCCCAAATATATGTAAATATCAGTATGATTGATAACAAGTACTGACTTATCAAGTAACCACAATAAATATGAGGCCCATAGTACTAAACAAACAAGCATATCCACTAAATTATCAGGTACAAATTGATTGCTAACAGCTCCCGTAAAGTTGTTAGTGGCCCGCGTACTCCACTGAACACCCATAAAATTCCAACCCTCGCGACTGGGGTGGACCGCACGCTGTGAGCTTTATTCCATCATCTGAAGGCTGCAGAATGGTACCCTAAATATAAAATACAATCTGCGTGTGGCTAACACATATTGAATTCTGTGATTACTCGGCGATTAAAGTGTAGTGTTAGTTTTTTTCTTTGTTACTTATTCTAAGGGTCAATTCCATCAGTCATAAATAATGTGTGATGGTTTAAATGCTTAAGTTGCACGCCTTACAACTAAAATGTTCTGTTTCACTATTCAAATTGATGCCAAAAAATATTTGCCAAGACAAAATCGTCAGAAACATGGGTTGAGCTGAAGTAATTTTAGTTTTTTTGGCCTTATCGTCACTTATAAGATAAAATAAAGTCCATAAGTAAAAAAAACACATTTTCACTTTCACATAATAATACGGTGATCCATAAAGTGTAGCTTTTGAGCGCACATCGCGTGAAATGCAGCAACTTCGAAGGGTCGAATAGGTGAAGATTAAAACTTCACAGCATAAGTTCAAATAGCTGTTGAATATCTTCAAATAGGGTTCATTTTCGGCGAGCGCCGAGTCAGAGCGTTCATTAGCAGCCGGGAGCTGACGATGGCCGTGTCTTTTGTGGATGAGGCTGATCGGCCGCTGCAGTGACGCGCCTCACGATTCCAAGGGCGGCAATAGATGTCCGGTGCAGGGTGCGCCATCATTTCAAATTTTAAGGACATTCCCGAAAGTTCTATGTGGTTAGTCCTATAATTTGTGTTGTATTTTTATCATTTGATTTTTATTTATATTATATATTTTTGGTAATGTTATTTAATGCTAAAACAAAACGCATCCATCCTATTTGACGTTCATGTATTTGAGTAAATTGTATTCAAATTCAAACCGATTGTGGACACATACATCATTTTAAGGTTATGTGAATGCATTATATTCTTATTGTAAAATAAATTGAATAGGCCAATTTGATTATCAATGCAGTTCAATTCAGTTTAGAATCTCCCTTAGGAGACCAATTGGGGATTTTAACGATTTTTAGTTATATTTTCGGTATGTTTTTTCTTGAAAACTTTTTTATTTTCTCAATTTAGGTTTAACCTCAATTTTTTTGTATTGCACACGTGTATATAAACAATATAAAGTTCCTTTTTTTCCACACGAAGTAATAACTCGACGAGAAATCGATTTGAATGTAAGTAATGATATAAAAACAGGGTCTAAAAAATACACAGACAAATAAGAGATACTACTACAGATAACCACGGATTTGCAACATTTTTAGCATCAATGCGTTTCGTTTCATTAGCCTGTGGTGTTAACTTTTCGTGTTGGTTTTGTGATAGTTTTGTGTGTTCTATTTAAATATTCTTATAAGGCTTTGGCTGAATAAGCCATTCAGCCAGATCTTCTAACTTTTTTTTTCGAATAATTTTGAAGATTTTGAAGTAGTTTGGCATCTCCTGGGTCTTTCTATACAAGGCCCTGCCAGAATACCATCGCCTTCACTGCACTTTTTTGTAGCGGAAGCATATGCTGAGGCTCGGACCTTTTTTGGCCTCGCACAATATTTGCATCACATTATTCTTTCTGTGTATTTTTTATTTATTGCTCTAATTTATTGTGTGGCCAAAATATTTTTCTTACTTTCTTAATTCCTTTTAGTAAAGTTGTGAGCGTGTCTTGTTTTCTTGAAATTAACATTTGGGTATCTGAGTTAAATCTAGAGCTCTTAATTCTAAGTAGTCTTGACGAAAAGTCGTCACAAGCCCCAAACGTAATTCAAAGAATTGATATTAATGATAATGCCACGCTGTTGGTATCAGACACGAGCGCGGGGCAGCGTGGTGTCCCTACTGCGGCGGACACAAAAAGCATGGTCATTTCCCTTTCATTTGTTTCTATTAAGCCCACTCCAATATTGGAGTGTCTGCGACGTCATTGACTTTGGAGGGAACGAAGTCGTTTGTTTTTCTTATTTGGAAAGCATGGAGCTTCGTTTAAGTTTAACCGTATCATTCGCGCTGTCGTATCACGATATGTATCCAATTTGGATGTCTTTTTCTTCACTCCGTATCATAGTTTGTCATGGTCTTATTTATATCGCCTTTGATGATCGGACAAAAACCAATTAAGCGCAGATCGGACCGCATCGCATGTAACAGAGCTGCGTATCAAGTCTGCGTATCAAGATCCCGTATCTTAACCCGTCTACGTCAAGCATCAAGAGCTCATGTCACAAGTTGGCAACGTATATTGTAGTCTTTGTAGGAGTTTACAGGTGATATACGTTCCCAGCGAGGGGCTCGAGCCTACCCTAAGTTAGGGTGCGTAGGCCTTAGTCCACCACGCTGGCCCAGTGTGGATTGGTCGACTTCACATACACCTTTGAACTTCTTCGCAGGTTTTTCCTTCACCGTAGAAGCGACGGATAAATGTTCATATGAAATTTGAAAAAACGAGGAAGTTACTTGTATAGAAATTGTTTTTTTTTTGCTAACTATCGCCACTTAATTAGGCGGGCATTTTCTGCTTATTTGCCAACTTTGTTGTAAAAGAATGTGCCACAAAAAATTATCAAATATTATACATATTTTTTACGTCAACGACAAATCAAGTCAAAAAATTATGAAACTACTTAACGTAACTCACGCAATGCACGTTACAAAAGAACGTAAAATTAAAAAAGAAACATTAAAATATTAATTAAACTTATTCATTCCAAATCAATTTCATTGTAATTAGGTATATTTGGATAATGTTTTGTTTATTTTCAGCTTTTTGTTCACATTTTTATATCGGACACCATAATACTGGGGATATGACATAATATCCTCCTAGCTAGATGGAGTAGAGAGGCTTGTTTTTTTTAACTAAGTTGTCAAACAAGTAAACTGCCCACCTGATAGTAAGTCACCTATAATACATGTGGCTCCTGTGAGATTCGCAGCAAAACTACAACCCCCACAAGAACCACAATGCACATTTCCAACTTGTGATATCAGATGTAAAGTCACGGTACCCAGCAATTTCACTGCCATATATTACCCTTCAAACCGAAACACAGCAATGCAAGCACTGGTTTTCTTGCTGGTACTTTCCAGGACAAGGTCTCCAGCCTTAGTATTGTACCATTGGCGTAGCTTCTTTGACGTGCAAAAGTGATTATGTAATAATCCAATTTGAATAAACGCGATTGAATTGAATTGAATTGCTGCTTTGCGGCAGAAATAGGTAACACAGAGGTACCCAAGCAGACGACCCCTGGTACAGAGTCTCCGCCTCCCACCATAATATCGGCCATAGCTTCTAATTGGCACGAAGCGCTGCCCGAAATGCACCATTCCGCCCAGACAAAGCCCTGCAAAAGCATGCATTAGCAGCACTCTGCCTCCTCTGAAAGGACCGCGGGCCCAACTCACTTATGCAGCTGATTCGATTGCAACCGTATGATTGAGTATAAATTGCCTTGCACGCACGCTTTGAGTGAGGCACTGTCCTTTGCATTTGAAATACAGAGGGCCGCCGCCTCTACGCTGTTTCAATCGAAGTTTTTCAAAATGTTAATAGTATTTTCAATATTTAATAAAATTACAAATAGGCTTATCGACGATTTTTCTTTAAAAAACAGAGTAGCTTAACGTAACACTTTCATCACAGCTGTTGGTTAAATGACAATAAGGCCGGATTTGGAAGCGAGCTTCACCTGGACTTCCCAACAACTGAAAAATTGGTTCTCTTACCTCTAATCGTCGAAACACAACAAGATAGATTAAAATCACATAGAGCTCTCATAGGACACTCTATGCCGTGTACACATTAAAGAGACTACCCTAGCTAGCACTACTGTAGTCTACACGTTTGGTCACTCGGAGGGCGTCGTGGACGCAGGAAAGAGAGCGAGACAAGAGATATGAATAGAGCTTTCTTGAGACATCTACAATTCTACACGTTTTGATTAGTCTAGCTAGGGCAAGGGGTGTTTATTGTTGAATTCTTTTGGTTTGAATATTTTTGTAAAAGCAAAATATCAATGCCTTGAACGAGCTCTACTCCATATTTCCTCGTAGAATAACACACGTATCTATAGTCAAGTCAAAGTAATTACTTGAGTAAAAGTCGTTACTTCAGTTGCGTTTTTTATACAATAAGTACTGTGACAATAAAAATTTACTTATTATTGCGTTCGGTGGCGCAGTAGTTCGCGCGTCCGGCCTGTGATAATGGCGATCACGCTTTCGCAATGGTCCGTCACGAGATGGGTGACCAAAAACTTAGTATCCCGAGCTCCTTCGTCTTTCAAAAGGCTAGTTAAGCCGTTGCTCCCAGGTGTATTTGCAATCGTTGAAATGCACCAGTCTGCACTAGGTGATAAGCATAACTTTCTTTATTCAAATTCTCGTTTATTTTATAAAAATTACAACTTAAGTAACGACTTTTACTCAAGTATATCTTTGACTTGACTATGGATACGAGTATAAGTGGCTAGTTTATTTTTGCCTCGTACCTTGACATCGTGATTGTCACCCATAATCTAGCTAAATAAATACACCGTTAGAACAAAGTGAACCAAATAAAAAAAAATATCAATAATTCACGTTACCCGGCCTATAATTAAAAAAGTTTAGATTATTACTCATTACACGTACAAATTGCGTCGGAAACTCCGCCGAACACCTGACCCGTTTAAAGTTAATACGCTTTGTTTAATACAAGTTTTTTTCACTTTCAATACAATTAATATTATGGAGGATGTAATGAGTTTGGAATAAAACCTTATGAGACTTTTTATCACGTGCCTGGAATGCATTGTCCCTTTGATGACTAGTTGACAGGCATGTGACACCAGAGGGAAACTCTTTCTTCTGCATGAGATGAGTACTACATGTGATGACATGAGGTTTGAATAATAGGATTATCAGTGAAATTATTTCTTAACCCTGGCTCAGTGTAGAAAAAAAAATCAGTATTTATCTCTATCTCTATATATATATATAATAAAATCGTAGGGGTACAAAAATCTGTAATTGCGAAATATTAAGAAAAAAAATACACAGGTCGCCTTAAAATCATTAGCAGAACACGATAGAATAGTTTTTAAAAAAATTGTTTGTTTGTTGGTTTGTTTGTTTGTTTGTTTGTTTGTTTGTTTGTTTGTTTGTCTGTTTGTCCGGAAAGATCTCCGAAACTACTGGACAGAATTTGATATGGCTTACACCACAATGCTTAGAATTTTCCGGAAGAACATTTAGGCATAAATTCGTTTGTTTAAATTCACTTTTTATTTTTAGTGAAAAAATACCATATAAAATTTTCGAATTGGCTTTAGGTAGAAAAACAACATGGCGCACGTGAAATTATTTTGACAAGTCTGTCACATAGTACAGAGAGAAGGTATTTTCTTCGACGAAGGAAAGGCAATGGAACTACGCCATACAGCCTGATCTTAAGTAATTGGATTTCGAAAATTGAAAGGCAGGACTGAAGTGTTTCACATAGTACAAATAAAATTTAATATTTTCTGTTAATGGCTGTACCCAAACCCAACTGGAATTCGCCAACAAAATGTCTTTTTCTTATGTCGTACCGTGGTGGTAAGGCAAAAAGATCAAGCCATACAACCAATGTATAAAGCATTTTTATGATAATACTTATCGAGTGACCATAAAATTTGTAGATTGGTTTAATTCTTGACTAATTTTCACAAAATCGGTACAATTTTTGAAATATTTAAAATGTTGAAAAATGAAGATACTCTTTTCAAGGTATTTTGAAAGGTGTTATATGTTTTTACATTAGGACTAAGGAATCAAACTCTTTCATCCATTTAAAACTATTAAAAGTAATAGATTAATATTGATAATTAAAAAAAATATCTGACTGCAATGTTCTGGGTTACGCGTAGAGGGACGGGACGGGACTCT
The DNA here is from genome assembly GCA_963935595.1 of Schoenobius gigantellus. Lineage (NCBI taxonomy): Eukaryota > Metazoa > Arthropoda > Insecta > Lepidoptera > Crambidae > Schoenobius > Schoenobius gigantellus. Next base: position 1,312,165 of record OZ012555.1, on the reverse strand, counting down.
TGATCCTAATGTCTAAAATGATGGATCACATTTTTTGGATCCACCCAAGGAACATGGATATCGAACGAAGAACCTAAAGAAAACACATCGAACCTAGCCACGTTGACTTAATTTGACATGACTGCCGATAAAGTTAGTTTCCAAACCCAGCGATATGCATATCAAATGAAAGGCCTTGATGAGTAGAGCACTAGGAACATAGGAAAATCGCCCTAAATTCAACATGGCCGCCGCTCAAATAAAACGGATAAAAGTTCGTTTCCAAACCCAGCAATATGGGTATCAAATGAAAGGCATTGATGAGTAGAGCACTATGAACCTAGCAACATTGACATAAATTCAACATGGCTGCCGCTCAAAAAAGGTGAATAAAAGTTTGTTTCCAAACCTAGCAATATGGGTATCAAATGAAAGGCATTGATGAGTAGAGCACTATGAACCTAGCAACATTGACATAAATTCAACATGGCTGCCGCTCAAAAAAGGTGGATAAAAGTTAGTTTCCAAACCTAGCAATATGGGTATCAAATGAAAGGCCTTGAAGAGTAGAGCACTATGAACCTAGCAACATTGACATAAATTCAACATGGCTGCCGCTCAAAAAAGGTGGATAAAAGTTAGTTTCCAAGCCTAGCAATATGGGTATCAAATGAAAGGCCTTGAAGAGTAGAGCATTAGGTACCTAGGAAAATCGACCTAAATTCAACATGGCCGCCGCTCAAAAAAAAAGGATAAAATTTCGTTTTCAAACCCAGCAATATGGGTATCAAATGAAAGGCCCTGATGAGTAGAGCACTATGAACCTAGCAACATTGACATAAATTCAACATGGCCGCCGCTCAAAAAAGATAGATAAAAGTTTGTTTCCAAACCTAGCAATATGGGTATCAAATGAAAGGTCTTGAAGAGTAGAGCATTAGGAACCTAGCAAAATCTACCTAAATTCAACATGGCTGCCGCTCAAAAAAAATAGGATAAAAGTTCGTTTCCAAACCTAGCAATATGGGTATCAAATGAAAAGCCTAAAACAGTAGAGCATTATGAACTTAGGAAAATTGCTATAAATTCAACATGGCCGCCGCTCAAAAAATGGATAATAGTTCGTTTCCAAACCCAGCAATATGGGTCTCAAATGAAAGGCCTTGATAAGTAGAGCACTATGAACCTAGAACATTTACATAAATTCAACATGGCCGCCACTCAAAAAAGGTGGATAAAAGTTAGTTTCCAAACCTAGCAATATGGGTATCAAATGAAAGGCCTTGAAGAGTAGAGCATTAGGTACCTACGAAAATCTACCTAAATTCAACATGGCCGCCGCTCAAAAAAATGATAAATGTTCGTTTTCAAACCGAGCAATATGGACACCAAATGAAAGGCCTTGATGAGTAGAGCACTATGAACCTAGCAACACATAAATAAATTCAACATGGCCGCCGCTCAATAAAGGTGGATAAAAGTTCGTTTTCTAATCTCGCAATATAGGTATCAAATGAAAGGTCTTCAAGAGTAGAGCACTATGGACCTAGCAATATTGACGTGAATTCGACATGGCCACCGCTCAAAAAAGGTGGATAAAAGTTCGTTTCCAAACCTAGCAATATAGGTATCAAATGAAAGGCCTTGAAGAGTAGAGCACTATGAACCTAGGAAAATAGCACAACATCCAATATGGCCGCTGCTCAAAAAAAAAACTGATAAAAGTTCGTTTCTAAGCCCAGCAATATGGGTATCAAATGAAAGGCCTTGATCAGTAGAGCACTATGAACGTAGCAACATTGACGTAAATTCAATATGGCCACCGCTCAAAAAAGACGGATAACAGTTGCTTTTCAAACCCAGCAATGGGGGTATTAAATAAAAGTAGGCCCTGAAGGGTACCTAGAGCAGCCATGCTCTAAGTGTGTTCCGCGGAACCCTAGGGCTCCACAAAACCCCTATAAGGGTTCCGCAATAATTTAGAAAAATCAAAACACCCTCTCTGGTCGTACTTTTATTATGCTTATTAATAAAGAATACACTTTTAAAAACTATTGTTTTATTTTAGGGTACGGTCAAGTATTTCGCTTTCCAAAAGGGTTCCGTCACCAAAAAAGTTTGAGAACCCACTAGCCGGGGCCTATTGGATGTTCGATGTTAGATGTTACCTGTGTTTAGTGTCCTTCGAGACCTTGATAATGCAACGATCGTGAACTAGCTAACGATAACTCCAAGTTTGTGTGTTGGATGTGAGTCATCACGGCGAGTTTGCTAACCGAACTATGCCAGCAACACTATATCGCACAGTACACGTTACAAAAACGGAAGTCTCAATACATTTTAAGGCTAACCGCATAAATACGTTTTTTCGCATTCGTTTTCTGAATGCGGGCATCCGAATGCATCAAATCTATACAAAATACTCATTGACTGCCGCACAAGTTCGTTTTTATTACGAACGGAACACGTTCTGTACGTACGTTTAGGTAGAATGAGAAGAAACGAACGTCTGCGCTACGTTTACGAAACTCCGTGTCTGTATTCCGTGATCGGATATCGAATACGGAAAACGTATTTGTACAGTAACCCCCCCATTCATGCTATACATTAACTCTACGAAAACCGCCAGTATTACGAGCGACATAAGAACGGTTCAACGGTCAAACAGTATAGCTTGACAAGGAGCTTACTGTAGTCAAAATTCGCCAAGTTGTCATATCCAAAAAATATATTTTGTTGGTGTTATCAACACCCATTATAAAATCTAAACTTTATTCGTATACTGTTCTAATTTATTAACAATTGTTTATTTTAATTCGAAACATGAATACGATAAAGATTATTCTTGCAACTGTTAACTTATGTACTAGAAATAATAATTATTGAATTATATATTAGTAAATACTTAGTCTCAGTAATTAAAACAAATATGTGGTCAACGGTGTTGGTCTTACAATGATTTATGTACATTTATTATAATAAGCCTTATGTAAGATATATTGTAAGACTGTTTGTTGTCCTAAATAAATGAAAAAAAAAAACTGTGTAGTTCTTTCTACTGAAGAAGAATTTATTAATATCAATAATGTCTCTAAAACAATAATAATACTTAGTGTTTATAGTAATATGTAATGTATTTAATTTTGTGGACTGTTAGAAAAAAACATTACGAACCTACGAAAATTGTCCTAATTTCGAAATGGCCGATGCTCAAGAAAGGCAGAATAAAGTTGAATCATTATGGAATAAAATGGAGGAAAAAACTAAACACTGTGTTAAGTATTTTGATGGCGAAACGTAGTTCGCGGGCACAGCTAGTTAACAAATAAAAGCTTTTAATTTACAATGCGCACATTGCGTGTTTACATTTACAACGGACGCTGTCTATTGTCGCCACGAACTGCTGACTCAAGCAGCAGGCGTAGCACGGGCTGTCAAGACTGGACTTGAGTCACGCATATCTCACAATTTCAGTGACATAATCGCAATGTCTTAAAGAGTAGCACGGTGGCGCGTATTAAGTGGGACTGACGTGATAAAAATTTCTTGACGCTTGTCAAGGGACACGTGTGACTGAGTTTTATCACAAATTTTTTGCTCTCCGACTGCTGCTACATCTTCAAAAGTATTAAAGCCCTTGCTACAACCACAGCAGTCGGCGAACAGGCACGCCAAGAAATTTGTGATAAAACTCAGTTACACGTGTCCCTTGAAGAGCGTCAAGAAATTTTTATCACGTCAGTCCCACTTAATACGCGCCACCGTGCTACTATTTAAAACAGAGATTATGACACTGAAAATGTGAGATAATGCGTGACTCGAGTCCAATCTTGGCAGCCCGTGCTACGCCTGCAGATACGTTATCCGTAGCGCGCGAGCGCGCGTTACATTGTCTAGTACTTTTTGCAGTTGTTTTTAAAACCTAAAAATAAATGTCGTTTCCCATCAATATTTTTATATACTTAATTTAATTTTAATGACCTGAATGCGTAGACGCGGGCTTCGTTATGGGTCTTCTTACATCCTGTATTGTCTGATTAGCCAAACATTTGACACAGTTTAGTTCTTGGTCAAAGTGCAGACCACAGAGTAACTCATCTCCATAATAAAAATATCAATCAAGCCCGCTTACGCGCGGGCTCGGACAGGCATGATTAAGTTAATCGCCCTCCGCCGGCCGTGATGTAATTAACGTGACGTTTAACCCTACGAGCGAGGGCGCCGGGGCTGACGAGGTTATGTGTGTGTATGTGGAGTTTGCCTTCCAACCGAAATCGCTTTAAGCCGATTTGCGAGGAAGAAAATCACGTCAAATTGCTCGTGCCGCCTTCTTGTAATTAAACTAGAGTTTGCCGCAAATTCATCGAGTGCTCACGGGTGTTTTATAATCTCGTACAACATGCGCCGTAAAATCAGCTGTGTGGAGTTCAAAAACAAAAAGAATAATGTTGTGAAATCGTTAAAATGCCAAGTTGAATGTCAATTTATATGGAACATAGCGGAATCTATGTCTTAACAAAATAACTTTTATTTACCAAAAAATTCCCTGCCTGAGTCGAAATATTGTTCTTGTTAATTTATTTATTTTTATTCAGCTCTTAAAAAAAACCAAGTCACAAATTAACATAAAATTTGTAAGTTTGCTAAGTTTCCTAACAAATTATCACGAAATCGTGGGGACCATTTTGGTACCTATTGATATTTAGTTATTAGTTATTTATTGTTATTCAGTCAATAGTACCAAATAAACATTTTTCTTTCTTTCTTTCTTTCTTTTAAATCTGCTAAGATTTCTAAATTGAATGTTGATACGTAGCATTTAGCAGTGAGTCAAGTTTACTTTGACATAGCAAAGTACAAAAGGGATCAAATACAGTTGAAATTTCGTCTGAGCTTGATAAGTGGTGGCCGAATTGATGGATCGGTGGCCTAATTGATGACTCGGTGGCCTAATTGATGGATCGGTGGCCTGATTCATGACTCGGTGGCCTAATTGATGGCTCGGTGACCGAATTGATCAGGGCGCCAACACTATGTTGACGATGCAGATCTTGCTCAACGAGTCGAAATATTTTTATGTAGTATTAATTATACATTAATTTATTTAGCATTTTTAAAGAAAACGCAGACACAAAATATTAATCATTGTGAAAATTATAAATTCAGACATGCCAACTGCTCTGGCGGTAGTAGTGAGTCAAGTATCTTGAATGAAAAAAAAAAGTTAAGAACTTTTTTGAATAAAAATCGATACCCGTGCCGATCATTTCGGACTCAAGTGGAGAACAAACGAAATTTCACGTTCAGTACATTAGACGTCACAAGAATTCGCAAATAGAGGCCTGAAGCCACCAAATATTTGCGACCCTGCAGCTCCCTCACACTCGCGGCCAACAGCCGGCCGCAATAACCGGCATATAAGAAAGTGTCTGTGTTTACTGTCCGGGTGAATTCTGTGACGCGACGTCCGGACATCGGCGTTGGATTTAGAAAACATTTTTTGATAGCTTTGTCGAGTGTTAGGGCTCATTCATTTTATTTATTCGATAGAAAGTTATTAAAATGTCACTTCCGCTACGATACCACGTGGTTGAGCCGTTGATGCGCAAGTTGAAACGCACATCATTACCGACACGTGTTGACCCGAGCACTACTTAAGCGTTCGGAACTTGGTCTCAGGGTTCAGTTATTATCCACCCATCGAGCAGAATAGTTATATTGATAACTATTTAGTAATCTGTGGTTATACTATCAAGCGAGTAAGTCATTGAGAGTTTAATAAAGTGTTCTAGAACTATAGCCGAGTATGGTGCCTCAAGGTTTTTAAGTGAGTAGCTGAACTGGAGTTTGGTGGCACGGCTAGGGTAGGTTCGGCACGTGGACTTAGTACCGTTTTCACTCTAGTCTAGAGTATCACTATAAATGGTAAGTCCATAAGTATGTATTTCTTACTTCATACGCAATAGTACAATTCCTTCATATTCTAACTGCTACGTATTCATACAAACAAAAGAGTAAAGACGAGCAGACATTGTTCACATTGTCTGTTTCGTCGAACCGTTTCGGATCTATCATCATCAAGGAATATCTCAAGTTTTATTTTAAAGCACAACCCAAAAATAATCTGTTTCACATTTTTTTAATCATGAAAATATCTTAAAATTTCATAGTTTTAGGCAATTTTATTTTTAGGTAATTTTAGGCGGTCAAAAATCTTTGAAATCCTAAATGTACACACGACCACAAGTTACCTTTATGATTCCGAAATAAAAAGCGTTTAATATCGAATGTTATAACCATTGGTAATCAATATAACGTGTCAACAACGCATTTTGGTTGGGTAATACTACTGTCAGTGCTTGTCACGAGTTACGGCCTCTTGCGCAAGTCATAATTTTGATAATTAGTTAAACATCTGCCTGTCAAGTTTCTCAAATGTGTACGGTTCACAGACATATAATAAATAGTATTTCTAATCAGCATTTATTGCTGCTGACTCTGTCTGATATTAAATATGATGCTGATAATCCGTGGATGCTACACTGATATTCGAAACAACCCTACCAGACAGGGGCTCCCCAGGGTGACCGGGAACCGATCGCTCAGTGTCGCGCACGAGCCTACACATCTAACGGTCCACTTCATACCAACGCATCACGAAATTAGTTTTTGATCAAAAAGAGGGAGCGAAAATATTTACGATACAAAACGCAAAGATATACATAGTTGTCGAATGCGTTTACGTATGAAACTCAAATACAATTTCTTAATTGCTAACAAAATGCGAAAGATCTTAACGTACGTCTTTGAAAACTTGGTTAAGTATATACATAAATCCGTCTCAATGTAGTTTACCGAAGGGCAACTCTGTACCAGGTACCAGGGTCGCCTGCTTGGGTAACTATTTCTGCTGCATAACAGCAGTGCTTGCATTGCTGTGTTCCGGTTTGAAGGGTAAGATATGGCAGTGAAATTACTTGGTACCGTGACTTTATATCTTATGTCACAAGTTGGCAACGTACACCGGTTCTTGTGGGTGTTGCAGATTTTCTGCGATTTCACATGAACCATATGTACTGTTACTACTTAACCATCAACCAATCATCAACCATCACATAGGCAGAATGCTTGTTTGCCAACTTAGTTTGATAAAAATGATTCTGTAAAATAATGTTGCTTTATATTTGTGAATTTGTATTTTGTCCAAAATTACTGAATAAGTTTCAAATAGCAACAACAATAAAATCAATACAAGTATTTTTTTTACCTCGAATTTTAACCCGTGTCTTTTACATACCATCTTGAGTCCAAGACCCAAGTTCGGATCATCGATTTCAATATTTTTTGAGTTGTATTAATTTATAGTCATAATGTTGTATCATTAATTTTAAGATTCAATATTACTGTGTCATTATTGTTAATAGCTGTGCCCGCGAACATTTCGCCATAATAATTGTCCAATTGTTGTACCAAATACACAAAAAAATTAATAAAAATGAGTCATGGCATCTCGGAGGACGTTTTGACAACAAACACTGTAACACGAGATTTCTATAATTAGATTTTTAAAACGACTCAGTTTTAATCCGCCCTAGTCCCAAAACATTATGTTTTATTTCACGAAATGTATGTTTGTTTTGTTACAGAATATAAATTCTCTGCATCATTGTGGTTGGGTTTGTCTCTTTCTATTTGTATGTTTAAGGAAATATGTACGGTAATAAAAAAATGATGCTCATTATATCCTTAAAGAAACTCAAAGCAAAGTTCGCAGGGGTTCTTTTAATATCATCTGCGAATCGGAGCATAATAAGTAGTTTGAAAGTTTAGCTAGCGCGGTTGTGCTGCATTGCGATGCGTTCAGCCGATTGCAAATCTTCTAGATACTTCTCAGTTCATATTATGTGTAAGCAAAGTTAACATTTAGTTCTAAACATAGATTAAGCTTATCTAACGAATCTTTTCGTGCGGCGAGAACTTGAGATTTACGTGTCGCTGCTCCCTTTCTTCCTATGGATGTCGCAAGAGTAGACTAAGAAGTTTACTGCGATCACCATTCTACAAACAGATGAAAAATACGAACCTCATTTTTGTTCCATCCCAAGAGATTAGGAGCTATAAAATCTTTGCACAGATACATATTCAATTTGGTTTATTTTATTTTATTTAAAAAGGTACAATAACAGAAAACAGATTAATTCATTTGTAAAAATCAGTAAATATATAACAGTTTGAACCTGAGTTCCAATGAGAATTGTACACAGCATTTATAATGAACATGTAAAACTAAATATTACACACTAAAACAATTAAAAGAAATAAATACTTGCATTCACACATATACACATAAACATTATTATTACTTATCCAGGTCGTTACCAGTGTAATTGAGGATCGAATTTTTAAATTGGGAATTGTTTGATGTAAAAATATCAAAATCAGTACAAATTTGGTTATAGGATCTACACATTCTGTGCAATGGATTATTCATAGACACATTATTACTTGATACTGGCACACTAAATAATTTTAAGTTTGAGCAAGTTCATCATCATTATCATCTACAGCTTGAGCTGTTGACCAAATTACTAATCGACAAAGTGCTTTTATAACGTTAACTAGCTGCTGCCCTCGACAGCATCCGCTAGGAAACTCATTAAAATTTAGGATAAAAGTAGCCTGGGCTTAAGCAATTCCTATACAAAATATCATTAAAATCAGTTCATTGGCTTAGGTGTGAAAGCATACTAAACAAACAATCAAAGTCACTTAATTAACTTAATTAATTAATTGCGAAAGTGACTTTTCGAATGAGATCCAAGATAAAAAAATTATCTTGATAACTGAATTAAATATTTGTCTCTAATTGAATTCATTCTGATTATGGTTTGATTTCAATCAATATACATTTTCAATTCTAAAAATACAACTCATCATTTTTAAGTAGGTGCATAACGAAAGGATCTTCTTATCTTATCTTAATTAGCCTATATTATCCCACTGCTGGGCAAAGACCTCCCCTTCCTTTCTCCATTCTTCACGGTCTTGGGCAAACTCCCACCAGTTGTTTTTGAAACCTTTCAGGTCAACACTCCATCGCTCCATCATCACTCCATCGCAACGAAAGGATCATTTTTTGAAATTTTATTTTTACTTTTTCAATTTATATCCGATTTCTTGCACAAACAACTATTATGTGATGTGTACACGGGAAGTCAAGCAAGCTGCATCCTATTATTGTGGAAATTCTAGTTTTCCCGCTTCCAACTTTGCTTCAACAGTTGATTCAAATAGGAGTAACTTTATGCTTTATTATTTTCTCTGATTTTATTTCAGCGACGATAAATAGTGAGAATGAACTGTGAACAATGATCCAACCACAAACCTTCTAATATGTATAATATTATTAGAATAGATACGTAGATTACAGTAATTGTCACAACAACAATCATTACTCATCGTTCTATAGCCATTAATATGGCGAACATTCCGCGCCCCCAAGCTGAAGTTGAGCCGGTAAACAATTTGTAACGAGCAGTTGATTTGAACGGGACGCAAATTGGTATCAGTAATTTGGAGCAAGCAATCGTGATTCGATTGCCGCCGCCATGTTGAATGTTGCAATCAGCGCCATCTTGTAAAGGGTCTATTTCACCAATCCATAAATTCAAATACAAAATTAACATCAAATTCAAAATTAACACTTCATCCTACGTTTATAAAAAAATGTAACCACTGGTATATCTTATGACAGAAGTTGGACACATTCGCTGTGGTTTTTGTAGGGTTTTATTTTCAGGAAGCAAGGTAGAAAGCTAGAGCGCGTTCAGAGCCTCTGGGTGTAGTTGTCCGGTTATTTTTTAACTCGTGTAGAGGCGTTGAACGGATTGCAGCAACCAAATCTTTTATTTCCCTCTTTCACATGAATTTTTATTTCTAGCAGATGACATTTAAGATAATGACACCATATATCATCCAATCACGTAAGAGTATTTCAGTAATAAACGTCAGAACGTTTTACAACCATCAAATTCGATGGTTGTTCGGTTGTAACTCGCTCTGATACTCTAAGGTCTTGAACGGGCCGGTTGTTTCACCCGGGCGTCACGCTCGAAGGCATTGAATGGGGTTAGAGCTAAAAGTTGTACTTCGCGCGAAGGCTCTGAACGCGCTCCTGCCTGGAAAGTGCCCTACGAGGACCACAGCGTACGTTGCCTGTACTAGTGACTTAAACCACCGGGTGTTGATCAGGAGGTCCAGGGTTCAATCCCCCATAGAGGCAGAAATTTTCTGCTGGGTTTGATTGATGGTAGGACTTCTGAGCCCGCCTGGCGAGCTACCATCGTCTTACCTAAATTTATCGCCATAATAACAATGTTAATAGCATTGTTATGTTCCGAAAAATAGCAGTAAGATAGTCCTCAGTTGATGAGAACTCCAGGTGAAGCCTGCTTTCACCTTCGGCCTTATCGTCACTTAACATCAGGTGACATGAAGGCCAAGAGCTTCCTTGTCGTATGCAAAAAAGAGAAAGGAAGAGACGTGTCGTTGTCTCCACTTGTTCTAGCTGTGTGAATTTGTCGCTTGGGATGGGGTAAGCCCAACTGAACAACCATTTCCTAGGAGGAATGGCCCTGACCTGTACCCCCGCTGGGGGATTCACAAACAAGTTCACAACCTGGTAATCCCTTGTTATGTAAGTCCCAGCTGGTTTTAAACCACCGGGCCTGTTCAAACGAGAGTTCGCTCGGTGATCTGGGCCTTTCTGATCCTTAATGGGCTCTGCAAACACCAGTCTCTTGAAGGGTTCCGAAGAGAGGACATACCCTACTTGGCTACATACCCAAGTAGACAATTTCGTCAACCTAAACCACTTGGAATCATAAAAGATTATGCCGCCTTAAAAGGCATAGCATGCCAATCTTTCGGGAATCACATGTACATGTGACTGCTGCAGCAGTCTACCCACCCAATAGAAAGAGTTCTTTCAGGTAGGTAGACAACAAACTGTGTGCTAACAAACTGCTTGCCAAATATGTTACGAAAAATAACCAAAATTTACTCTTGCCCCGTGCTTCACTCGGGAGAGTTCGCCGCAGGTAGATCATAGTCCGCTGTCTTTTCCAAAAAGGAAACATTCTCTAGAATAGACGCGCAATTCAATGCTTCGAGGCGAAGAGTCGCTACAGGCGGCTTCTTTCGTTCCAAGAAATACGAGTGTTTGACAGCGTGGAGCCTTTTATCGCTTGTTGTGAGTACTTACATATACATATATTGCTTTTTTATTTTACAAAAAGACATGAAATATGTTTGTAACTTTTGAAAACACTTGTGCGTCTTTTCAGAAAAGTTAGTATTCCGTTCACAAAGAAAATAACAGAATTTATTATTTTTAAATACAGGCTGTCCCAAAAAATTGTGTCAAGCGAAAGTCCAGAGTTAGCACCCCCATGTATGTTCCGCGATTATTCGTAGTTTTAGAGTAATATTTTTTTTCTGACTTTTTGAAAATTTCGATCTAAAGAACTTAAAAATTTTTAATAAAAAAAAGTTGAACATATTTTAATGTTTTTCTTTATGCCACTGAATTATCTTTAATGCTTCTTTTATGTCTAAAATAATCAGCTTCGTAACTTTAGTGGAAATTTAGAAAACAGTAGTGTAAAGTCAAAATTTGAATGTTAGTGAATAATTACTTAAAAATTCATCTTTAAATTAAAAATCTAAACAGGCGAATTCATGGTTTCTAAGTATGTGTAAAAACTTCTCGTTTTGTTTCATTTATTAAGTTATAATAACCTTTCAAAGGTTATTATAACTTAATAAATGAAACAAAACATTATTTTCAAAGTATTTATTATTCGATCGCTTAAAGAAAGTTTTCAAAATGACGACCTTCGTGCTCAATACATATTCTACATCGTCTAAAAAAGTTTTCTTTTAAATTTATAAATGCAATTCTGTTGTTTTTTATTGTTTCTTCCGCTTGTCTTAATTTTGTTCTTAACACTGTGACGTTTGTAATGTCCTTGGCGTATACTAATTCCTTGTAGTATCCCCAGACGAAAAAATCTATGGGGTTCAAGTCGGGGGACCGTGGCGGCCACGCAATGGGCCCTCCACGACCGATCCATCTGTCTGGAAATGTTTCAGACAAATGTTGTCTAACATTTCTAGCAAAATGGCATGGAGCGCCGTCGTTTTGAAAAATCATATTTCTCCGCGTTAATAGGTCTACATCTTCTAATAAGACGCCGAGATCACGTCGTAGAAATTGCAAGTAGGCCTCGCGGTTCAGTCGGTCCGGTAGTTAGAACGGACCAATCAGCTGTCCGTTTAGGATGCCTGACCACAAATTGATACTAAATTGTTCTTGGAAATTAGATTCCCTTGTGAGGTGTGGATTTTCAATACTCCACGAATGGTAGTTATGCTGATTAAACACCCCACATCGCTTAAAATGTGATTCATCAGTCCATAGAATATTTTTAAAGAAATTTTCGTTTTCAGCTTGTCTCCGTAACATTTCCTGACAAAATGCCACCCTTCTCGGATAGTCTGCGGGCTTGAGCTGCTGAACTTTCTGGATGTGATATGGGTGAAAACGCTCTTGATGAAGTATTCGATGTGCTTGTGATTTCGGAATTCCGATTCGACGTTCTATTGTTCTTACACTAACTGATGGATCTCTCACCACTTCTTCGACCACTGATTGGACAGTATCTGGGTCACTCATTTCAGATGGGCGCCCCGATCTTCTACCTGATAGGCGTCCTTCCATGTAAGAGTTATGTACTCTTAAAATCATGCGATGATCAGGCCAAGTTTCAGGCTGAGGTCCACCTCCATTTTGTACTTGCTGCCGGAACAACCTGGCTGCTTCAGAAGCATTTCCTCTTGCATATCCATAAAAGTAATGCATAAGAGCATATTCTTGCGATGAAAAAGACATCACAAAATGAAGAGCTTGAAAAGTCCGTTAAGAATGCCAAATTTGTCAAAATCCCGTATTCACACAAAACCAAATCGTAATCGCACTCAAGGTCCGTAAAGAAAGCAAAGTTCGTCAAATAATCACAAATGAGCGTATCGTACGTAAGGCGCAAACAAAAGCAGGCAAACGACTGGCGCCAGAACACAATAGGCGCTCGGACTACACCCCCCGCCTCATCCCCTTGTCACAAAGAATAGCATTCCTCAGTTACAGTTATCCATTTCGCCAATGAGAGTGAGAGAGATAGCAATAATGCGGTCTCTTTCATATCCTCTCACTCGGGCAATTTTTAGCAGGTAAGTACTGCGTTACATCCAACACTACAACCGATGTGATCCGCGAGAAAAATATTTAAATATGGGTTTCATGTAGTTAATTTTTGCTAAATTGTAATTAATCTCAACCTTAGAAATTATAAAAAGACCAGATATTTTTTTTTTATCATCTGATAGGAATTTGGTAAATTTTATGAAATTTTCACCTCGCTGTCTTTGATGGCCGATTTAAGACAAAGTAGCCTTCTTTAGTACTTCTTTTTTTAAATGATTATGAAAGCAGAGAGTCTAGAGAAGTTTTTACACATACTTAGAAACCATGAATTTGCCTGTTTAGATTTTTAATTTAAAGATGAATGTTTAAGTAATTATTCACTAACATTCAAATTTTGACTTTACACTACTGTTTTCTAAATTTCCACTAAAGTTACGAAGCTGATTATTTTAGACATAAAAGAAGCACTAAAGATGATTCAGTGGCAAAAAGAAAAACATTAAAACATGTTCTACTTTTTTTTAATTAAAATTTTTAAGTTCTTTGGATCAAAATTTTCAAAAAGTCAGAAAAAAAATTATTACTCGAAAACTACGAATAATCGCGGAACATACATGGGGGTGATTCGGGTACTCCAAGAGGTGCTCTAACTCTGGACTTACGCTTGACACTATTTTTTGGGACACCCTGTATATTTAAGATTTTTCATGAGGAAATAAATATCAAAAAATATTTATTTTATTTAACTACGTACTATCTAAAACTAAAAATAGTAATTTTATGCTAATTTAATTTTATGCACCTGGCCGCTTACTGATTTTACGAGTAAATTGAACGATTTTTACGAGTTACTAACTGAACATAATGTATGCCATCTCCACGAGTCACCAGCAGGTCCCCATTAAATCAACTCAGCTCAAATTACTCGTCTCCACAAACTTGCATATTTCAAACACTGTCCAACTATCACACAAACATTCAGAGGACCTTAAGTCCTAAAGAATACAGTCTAAAGTGTTATCTCAAAAAGATGAATTTCCATGATAAACTAAGTGCATATTTCAAAACGGGAACAAATATAACCTTACAGATAGGAAGACACTTATTATTATACGGTTAGAGTTGATTTTGGGCTGTTCGTTTTGATTTGAAACTGTGTTTCGGATGTAAAATAGAGGCTTTGTCCCGCGGTCAGCAATAAGAGGAAGTGGCGCCATCTGCAGCCCGTTTTCGTTTCGCCGACTTCCGGTCAGAGCACGTTAAATTTTGATCAGCGCATTATGACGTATTACATCTGCGGCGAAGTTAGGTGCAGCGCGCTAATGTCAGGGTAGTTTGCGTTCATTCGTTGCTGTGAAAATATTAAAAGCGCTTCCGCTTCGCTTTTGTCAGTGTGGGGAGACAGTTCTCGTAATATCTCCTTCAGCTTACTATGTATTTTCTTTGGGTTCCACCTGCGCTGTAACACGCTTATAAACGCAACAACAACAATATTAATTAGTGTGTTAATTGGTATAAATGACATTGTAAGACATTAATAACTTTTTAGCGCACTCCGCAACCACTGATTTAGGGCGTTATTTTAAGCCTGTTCAATAGCGGTACATTGGCCCAGGTGATACAGAAGCATCACATATCTCATAACTTCAGTATTCCTCAAAAACTTGGGTACTATTTCATGGAACAAAATAAAATCAAACTTATGTCAGTGTCAAACTTGCTTTATGCTTATGCTTTGTATTTTAATTCACAAGAAATTTTAAAAGAAAGTAAGAAAGAGAAATTCAGCAGAAATTTTCTTACGGATATTCTAGTTGGTTGTGCGGGTGAAATATATTGAGAAAGAGAGTGGACTGTATTTTTGCGGTGAGAATTAACGCTAAACACTTCGAAGTAAAGAAAGGAATAAGAACTGCTTGCGGTAAGAAAAAAATAGAACGCAGTTCACTAAGGAAATAGGTAGGCACGGTACCTTGATGATGACACTTTCTTCAGCGAACGACCAGCCTCGTGGTTATGGCAGCTCCCGTTGTCGCGTCCGGCGCGTAAAATATGCGTGCGGTTTCGAGCGTTAGCGATATGAACAATAAAATAGATCACTCGCGAATTTGTAACGGTGCGTGCCGGAAAGGGATGCGGTTATAGGAAGGAAAAGGATTAGAGTGTTGTTTGTCAATTCTCAACCTTAAATAACTATTTTTATACGCGTAATTGGCACAACCTTTAAATGGCGCGAACATTCCCCCCGGCTTGAAAGGTAGCCTTCAAAAAAATTAATAAAAATGAAATTAAACTAAGACCTTAACCTAAGATGCATTACATAATGAACTATTGTCTAGGTAAAGGACAGAGGCGTACAACTGGCCGTAAATACGATCCAGTTGCGGTTATTACACGAACAACACGAGTGACACCATCTTTAGCGGGAAAAACCTCTTCCACAACACCAAGAGGCCAGTGAAAGGGCGGAACATTTTCGGTATTTAGAATCACGACAGTCCCTACAGTTATTGGGTTGGATGGCGTGTTCCATTTATCGCGACTCTGTAACGTGTGTAGGTACTCGGTTCTCCATCGTTTCCAAAACGACTGAATTAATTTATAATCTTCTTTTTATGTTTTAGGAGTTCTTAGTACCTATATGCAACTTTAGTGTGGTTCCTGGGTGAGAAAATAATACAAAGCCTGGACAAGTACACACCAAAACTTTTTTACTCTTTTATTTGCTATTAAAGCCTTTATTACCTTCATATTTGCCAGTCTTTTAAGGACTGTATTTCTGAGTAATGTTAATCTAAATTAATTAATATATAATTTAAGATACTCGTAATTCTAAAATTCAAAGCAACGTTTTTATTCCATACGAAACCTGTTTTCTAAAGTCTACAATATCACTCATGATTTGTCTAATTCTTTTTTTTATGGGATAGGGGTCAAACGAGCAAACGTATCACCTGATGGTAAGTGATTAACGTCGCCCATGGACACCCGCAACCCCAGAGCAGTTACAAGTGCGTTGCCGGCCTTTAAGGTAGGAATACGCTCTTTTCTTGAAAGTTTGAAGGTCGTATCGGTCCGGAAATACCGAAGGCGACAATTCATTCCAAAGTTTGACTGTACGAGGCAGGAAACTGCGAGCAAAACGCACAGTTGTGGACTGCCAACCATCTATGTGATGGGCATGGATTTTTTGTCGCGTGGAACTATGGCGGAAAGAGGCGGCAGGTATGAGACCGAACAATTCCTCGGAGCATTCCCCGTAATATATGCGATAGAAGATGCATAGTGAGGCGACATCTCTACGCAGCGCCAAGGTATCAAGCCGATTAGAAATTTCCTGGCAGTCGACGATTCGAGTCGCTCTCCGCTGAATGCGGTCCAGTGGGAGAAGCTGGTATTGGGGTGCCCCTGTCCAAAGATGAGAACAGTATTCCATATGAGGCCAAACCTGCGCCTTGTAAAGCTGTAGGTGGTGCGCTGGACTGAAATACCTTCTCGATCTATTGAGCACACCAAGCTTCTTAGAGGCTAATTTAGCCTTACTCTCCAAGTGGCCACGGAACTGGACTTCGCTCGATATGTCGACACCAAGGATCTCAATATTGGCTGAGGCATATAGGGGAATGCTCTGAAAGCCAGGAGATATGACAAATGGCATTTTCTTGACTTCAAATGGCAATTCCTTAATATTGTTGAAAATATATGATGAGAATAGTAGACTTGTTTGTGATATCTAGTTAAGGATAGTCAAAATAGGGTTCTTTTATAGGCAGAAACCTATCATCGCTATAAACTCCATGACTAAAATAACATGTTAAATATTAAGCTTATTTTAATGGAGTGTGTGCAGAATGAAATGTGAGGATTTTCGGTGTAATAGACAATACATGCTTTTTGTTATTCTTGTATTATGAAAATGTTTAGGTTCTAATTTTTAATGTTAAAACAGTTTCTTATTTTGTTCCTTTCCAAAGGTTTGCAACATATTTTGTTTGCAAGCTTATAGAGACAGCAACTCATTCTTTAATTCTATAACTAGGATGTGCAGACATTATAATGACCTTCATAGGGAACTCTACATCTTCAGGTCAACTATAGCTTATTTAAAATGGTCATCTTATTAGATGGTGTTCGTCCGTATGCTCATGTGCTGTTTGACCAAAATAGCGAATATAATAATTCACCATGTTTTTGTATAGATAGATTAGATCATGAACTCTTTATTGGATCCATTTTTTGACTGGTACAGAACTCAATAAGGCATTAAATCCGCCAATAATAATTGCACATTATATTAACTATGCAATGAATTTTCAATAAATAAATAAATATTCCAGTACTGATCATTAAATTGATCCCACACCCACTCATAACCAGAAACTCGTAACTGAAATATAATGTGGTAACTCACTGATTTGCTTTAAAAAAATCAAAAGGTACACAGTAAACACACAAATATAATTTGTCCAATATACCTTTCGTTCTTTATACGTATAAATAATATGCAAATCTCATATTTCTGTATGAAAAACAGGAACACGGTGAATATTTGGCAGCAAGCCACAAGCCACGAGCGCCGTGATGTAATATGCATCAGTCACACACAACTGATGTACGGTTTTATTGTGAAGAAGAGCACTGTTAAGAGCTCTATCATTATCAGAAAGACCATATAGCGTACCTAATCTTTAGACTTTTACATTATGTAATTATTTCACCAGCCCATACCTTTACTGATAATTTGAACTAAGCATACACATTTAAAATGAAAAATACTCTCGGCAGGCCTATTATGGAAAATACTCTCGGCAGGCCTATTATGGAAAATACTCTCGGCAGGCCTATTATGGAAAAGCAACCGGTTGCTAATTGTACAATGGCAACGCGACCTCGCTATCAACAACCAAATTGATCTTGCACCCACTCATAACCAGAAACTCATAACTGGAATAAAATGTGGCGACCATAAATGACTTGAGGACCCACTCATAACCATGGTGATAAAATATATTTTAAAATTTTAGAACATTTAATTTAGAGGAGTAACTCAAAAATTTACGTAAAAAAGCAAATACCTAATACTTCGGTCGCTGTGTCCAAGCGTTGACGTGCACCTTTAGTTCGTCAGTGACTCGTATCTGGCGCTGTCGTAGCGCAATCCAACGTTCCATACTACGAATTTGCGATTTATCTATACTTACTTACTAATATTATAAAGCTGAAGAATTTGTTTGTTTGTTTGGTTGAACGCGCTATCAATACCAGCTCACTGTCGGTGAGCTATTTTTACTTTGCGTAACTATTTTTTTTATTTTAATACAAATGCTACAGTACCAGAGTCGTCTACATGGCTGCCTCTACCTTACCTATTTCTGCCGCAAAGGAGCGGTGCTTGCATTGGTGTGTTCCGGTTTGAAGAGTGTGAAAGGCATTGAAATTACTGGGCAGTCACAGTGACTTGACATCTTATGTCACAAGTTGGGGTTGTAGATTTTAAAACCTACAGGAAATACAATCATGTACTATAGTCATTGACCTAGAAACAAACGGACGTCGTCGGGTCTAATACAAATTTCAATAAAAATGTGTCCGAAAAATTCCGAAACGTCAATTTATGTATAAACAATTTATTTAAGTCGTTTTGACATTACTGTGGTGTTCAATTTTGCTTGCACCAATTCTTCACCATATGACGAGCGATTGGATCAGAATCATACTGAATTTGAATTTTGGATCTGATTTTCTTGCGTCACTTTTGGGGCGCGGACGCAAAGTCCATTTGTTTGTAGGTCAATATGACTATAGGCGATTGCAGTCACTTGTTTACCATCGGGTCGACAGAGTATGTTAGCCAAATTTGTTGTTTAAAAAAACTAATTAGCTTTTATTTGAACAGTTTTGCATATACGTGTCTCCTGTAAGTTCTTTTAAAATAATATTTAATAAAAAATATCATTGTAACTTTGTTGTTTGGATGCCTAGTTTCAAAGATTGCTTTGCGTTGCAATTGCGTTTAGTTATTATTTAAATTTAATGATACTATTTTACTTAACCGTTATTCATTTCAAAACAATAAAAAAACCTGTTATTGTGAATTACACGATTTAAAAAATCAGGTTTATTAGATACAAAATCTTTCATTGTTATTTCCAAAAAGCACACGGCAAATTTCCCTTAATAATGTAACATCTGTATTATTGCGATACTTGACTAAATGCGTGGGAGTGCCTCGAGGTTAATCGGTTCCACTAAGCCCTTAGCACAATCACAGCCAACAGCTCCACCATAAATCTTCTCAGTTGAGGTGAAAAAAGCATCGGGCGCCCCATAAAACAGACGTAAAGTGAACTCGGCGAACAGGAGGCTGGTCGTAAACCCGTGATAAATCTGATGAAACAAAATCGCATAATCCGAGCGTTGTCCCAAACGACCCCTGGAGACGCGCCGAGATGAGCTGCGATGGCAGACGGAAACATCGAATGAAACTTTGACGTTTAAATAGAATCCGCCCAGACTATACAGAAAAAAAATCCCGTTCAGTTTCCGTAGAAAAGAGATAGGTCCTTGAAAGTAGGATGAACGGGGAGTAATTGACCTGATCAAAGAGTGTAAGGTTTTGGTTGACCTTAGTCGGGTCTCATGACCACCACTGGAAAAAAAGCAGTATCGACACAAATTACATTTGTTCTTGGGCTTTTGTTGTTATCGTCAAGGGTGTGTTTGGGCTATTGCGGTGTGGCTACAGAGAAATTAAATTAACTATAGTCACACTACTGGTGTGACAATGCGGTGTGACTACGGATCGGTTGGACCTCGTACATTGAAATGGCGGACGGATGCCTCGCCAGTACTGATATGCTCCTCTCCTGCGCGTCGTCACAACGTTTGTGAAATTGATCTCATCTCGGTTCACCAGTGTCGTACACCACGACACATAGCCGTGCTAAGTGTTTTTCAAGATTCACGTGCAATAACAACAATCTCGAGAATAGTACTCATTCCAAGGACATTCAAGCTGGGACTCTTCAGGGGCTGAAGACTACGTTCTGTGGATGGTGGATGTAAGGGCTGGCGGCGAGTAACCTACGAGATTGGCGAGAATCAAAATACAGTATCTGTACAGTCCACTAACTTCTCAAAAGTACCCGATAACATTCACGTAACCAGCAAAGGTATAGTTATAGCATTTGCCTACAGCATGGAGCATCCACGTGATGAAAGGGAGCGGTGTGTTTCAGTTCAATTAAAAATACTGATCATTTGAGCTTTTGGGACACATATTAAAGTCAACCAAAACGTATAAACTAGTAATGGCAGTGTAATGGCACGGGCATCCAATAGGAATTTAAGTAAATAGTAGCTAAAAACGTGTTAACCTCGGTAATGGTTTTTCGACATGCGTCTTTTCTGGGGGGGCTGTTCCTTGATTAATCTATTAAAAGAATTTTATTCTATTGCTATCAAAGTTGTAGTAAAATCCGTGATACAATTTGTTGAAGGTTGATCGAGTTTCATTTATCAAACAATTAAACCATTAGATAGTATGACTGTGTACCTTAAGTGGAGAAAATGATTGCCTCATACGAGTATAGAAGCTTGGAAATATTTGGATTAGTTCACATACAAAAATTGTCTTTGTTCCCTGGCGTATACCAGGCGTTCGCCTTAAGCCCCAATTTTGTACACAGTTCTTATACAGTATGTTTTAGAATTGATTTATGGATATATTGTTCTGAAGATCCATTTTTAACTTTTTCAAATGAAGAAAAATTTGCAAAAGTCACGACCTATCACGTTGGAGTCCGTCCATTTTACCTCTTTAGGGGATTAATAACAAAGGCAAAACTTTGTCGTGATTGCCCACTTTATAAGAGAGAAGTTTTGAAAAATGTTAAAGTTTCAAGACTTACTTAAGTTTGTGCTGCGCGAACCTAAAGAATGTGTTCTTAGAGATTCATTAAACCAGTAATCGATAAGGCTAGAAACGCTAATTACAAACATAAGTCATGATTTCTTTTTGTTAGAATTTACTAACTTTGCAGAATGTAATGTAACATTAAAAATAATTTTTTATCTGCCTTATATTTTAACAAAATCTCTTAAGTAGCTTTGAAGCTATTTTCCGTTTTCTTGTTATAGCTCGTACCAATTTTGGCTCGCCAGTATATAACTTGTATATTTGATTTGAAAATAAGTCAAAACGCAAATCGAATGGCTTTCCTGGATATTTGGCACACATACAACATAATGTGTCGCATGAAAATATCCGCCCATGATCTACGCCGGTCCCCAGGGCGCCGTAGCCCGCCGTAGGCTTTTACGTAGCAGAGAGCTACGAACTTCTACGTCGTAGATATGGCATAAACGAGTTATATAGTATAATTAAAAATTAATTATAAATTATAGTATTTTTTTACTTGAGAATAAAACGATTTAAAGAATGAGCGAATTTAGTTTAAAAAATAAAAATATAAATTCGTCAAAAATATTTTTTGTGCATAAGGAACGACTTTTAGAAGACCATAAGGTATTTAAAAAGTAACTTCAATTAAAAAATTATTGTTATTTGATGTGAAAATTTTAATAAGATGAAAAAAACATATTTTTATTTGAAGCTACTTTTTAGTCTAAGTCAGAGGTTCCCAACCCATTACCCCATGCGCCTCACCAAACATTATGCTAAAATACTACGCCCCCTAGGAGCGAAATGGTCAAGAAAATTAAGCAAACGATGAAAATATTGGCGTGATTAGTTTTATTCAAAAGAGATGATTGCAAACTGTCGCTGAATCTGCATAGGTGGCACCGTCCGCTTCGCGCGAGTTTATTATATGAACAGTTTTAATAAATATTCTTTATACAGTTTAATTCTGGAACCGCTCGCTGCAAAAAATTATGGAATTACCATGTGCCTTATCCAAAACTTTTATCACTCTCTGCGGCTCCCATCCAGTCTCAGGTGACTATGAAGGCTCCGCCAATATCGGTGATGGAACATTTGTACTCGGGTATATCTCTACCAGCTATGTATCGTTGTGGTATGTACTACTCCGTAGCCCACACTTGTGATTATAGCTGTTCCTCTACCTACAACATTAAGGCCCGATTTCACCAACATTAAGAGGGCACAGTACCTACTACTAGCGCCGCCATTCGTTTTTTCTTAATTATGATAAATTAAAGACATTTCTACAAAAAATAGATCAGTCAACTACTCAATACAGATATTTCAGATTTTTTGAGCTATTCAGGCATAGAATTAATGTATAGGAATAATCATAATCCGAATTATTCCTAAAACTGGCCACTTTTGGCAATAATACTCTACATTTATTCTCGGATAACCCAGTTTACCTTTCACCACATTTGGTTAACTATTCTTCCAAATAGAGTATTATTTTATCTGTGGCAAATTAAAATTGAACCAAATGAACGACTGAATGATAATGCTGCGAAATTAAATAGTCCATTTTCTTCGTAAATCTCATAGCTTTATTAGCTGTTTTTAAAAAGTAGGATTATACGTCAGTTACGACAACTGTCACTTTTAGCTAGCTTGTCAATCAGCTGTTAATTAGTCGCTATCTTTCTTATTTATCATAGTATTAAATCTGTTAGACCGTCAAATTCGACGGTATAAATTCTATTCTAGAATAAAGGCTTTATTCTAAGTAAAAGTGGTTGGTGAAATTAAAATTAACTTATCTGAGAGTAACCCATGACTTTACTCTTGGTATAAAGCTTATCTGACTTTGGTGAAATCGGGCCTAAGTAATGAAGGAACACAATTAGTCCTGTAATTATAGTTAAGTTTGATGATGAAATAAACAAAAAACCGGCCAAGTGCGAGTCGGACTCGCCCATGAAGGGTTCCGTACGATTTATGACGTATTAAAAAAACTCCTTACTAGATCTCGTTCAAACCAATTTTCGGTGGAAGTTTACATGGTAATGTACATCATATATTTTTTTAGTTTTATCATTCTCTTATTTTAGAAGTTATAGGGGGACACACACATTTTACCACTTTGGAAGTGTCTCTCGCGCAAACTATTCAGTTAAGAAAAAAATGATATTAGAAACCTCAATATCATTTTTGAAGACCTATCCATAGATACCCCACAAGTTATCACACGTATGGGTTTGATTAAAAAAAAATGTTTGAGTTTCAGTTCTAAGTATGGGGAACTATCAAAATTTATTGCTTTTTTTCTATTTTTGCGTGAAAATCTTAATGCGATTCACAGAATACATCTACTTACCAAGTTTCAACAGTATAGTTCTTATAGTTTCGGCAAAAAGTGGCTGTGACATACGGACGGACAGACAGACAGACATGACGAATCTATAAGGGTTCCGTTTTTTGCCACTTGGCTACAGAACCCTAAAAACTACAGGTAGGGCGGCAAGCAAACATATACGGCCAATCTGAAACTAAGCAGCTTAGTTGTCATACGACGCTTACGAACAGTCATTTGAACACTGACAAGACAGCGGCCTACTTCAGTGTCTGGCGACCAATATAGTATTCAATAAGTATCAATAAGGATTCAAAATACAGGGCTATTTTGGACCTCCCGCCAAATTTTTTCCTGTCATTCTATAGCGGTAATACAATCAATATGTAGACTGAATATGTGTTTTGCAGAAATAAATACATACAAATACAT
Organism: Schoenobius gigantellus; assembly: GCA_963935595.1. Lineage (NCBI taxonomy): Eukaryota > Metazoa > Arthropoda > Insecta > Lepidoptera > Crambidae > Schoenobius > Schoenobius gigantellus. The sequence goes on along the minus strand of OZ012555.1, from coordinate 1,288,252 downwards.
ACAATTTATAAAATAAATAAACACATTTTTTTGGGAGAAAAGCAGATTATAAGTAGGTACTTTAATCGTAATTGCATTAATAAATAACCGCTTCCGTGGTCTAGTAGAAACCACACGGTATTAATCTACAGGTCTGGTGTTCGATTACCCACGAAAGCAGAGCGTTTCTGGTTTTATTGATTTAGTGCTTTTAAACCTGCCTGGCTAGTTCCCACCATCTCACCTCACTTTTCGCCTTTAACAATGTTAATAAACATTGTCCTTCTAATCAGGAGGTCCGGGATTCGATCCTGCCATGTACCGATATGTTTTTCGTTCACATATACATTTGTCCGAAGCTCCTACGGCGAAGGAAAACATCGTGAGGTAGGTAACCTGCATACATCTGGGAAGAAATTCAAAGGTGTATGTGAAGTCGACTAATTCACACTGGGCCAGCGTGGTTGACTAAGGCCTAAACACCCTAACTTAGGGTAGGCTCGAGCCTCTCAGTGGGGATGTATATGAGCTGTGATGATGAATAACATGGTTATGTATCGACAATTTCTGGTGTGATAGCCAGTTCCTCGGCTATTAAGGAGTCCAGGTGAAGCTCGCTGCCACCTTCGGCCTTATCATCACGTCAGTGAAGGCCAACAGCTTCCCTGGTGTGTGTAAAAAAGACTTTCTGGTGCTATTACTAGTACCAATGAGGAGTAATAATGATTACAAATCAGAATTCTTCCCGAGCCAGCCTCTTGGGCTATGCAATAAAGCTCGTTAAATATATGAATCTCTCCTCCGGGATGCAAATATTATGTAAATGGCCGTCGAAGCGGGACATCGTGAGCCGCCGCTTTCAGAACACCGTTCTTTCCGGCATCTTAACGTTTTTTTTTTCTACTTTTTAACTTACCGCAGTTGTCTTATCTTGTGCGTCTTGTGTCAGTGTTTTTTGTGCTGGTGAATTTTAAATTTTGTACAATTGCCATGTATATTATTATTGTAGTTATTACGAAGAGCATTTGACATAATCGTCGCGGGAAGCCCTTCCTATGAGCACTGCTAGGGGTTGTTACTAAAACCAAAACGTTTCAATGAATCTAATCGTTTTATGAATATGAATCAAGCTAAGGGCAGACGCGTTTTTTTATACAACTAAGTTGGCAAACAAGCAAACTGTCCACCTGATGGTATGTGGTAACAGTCACCTATAGTACATGTGGCTCCTGTGAGATTCGTAGCAAAACTGCAACCCCACAAGAACCCAGTGTACGTTTCCAACTTGTGACATCAGATGTAAGGTCACGGTACCCAGTAATTTCACTGTCATATCTTACACTTTAAACCGGAACACAGCAATACAAGCACTGCTGCTTTGCGGCAGAAATAAGTAAGATGGAGGTACCCAAACAGACGACCCTGGTACAAAGACTCCCTGGCACTTATAAATGCTTACAGTTATAAACCTGGTGCTTATAAATTTTTAAGGGTAGCCCTCGATATCTCCGGGATTCCATCATCAGATCCTGATTAATATAGCATGGGACCGCCCTTAAAGTATACCCAATCTAACAAAAAATCATCAAAATCGGTTCATAAATAACGGAGTGAGGGCTTAATATACATATAGAATATACTCGAGTACTATATCTAAGGTCGAATTTGCTTTTTTTGTCGCTTAAAAAGACCTCAAGGGACAAAAATATGCAAAAGGTTCCCAAACTCATAATTAGACGAGGAATTTTCGGAATCTATCCCTGTTTTATTTGAAGAGTCCATAATTATAATTGGGCGAGTTGTTAATTGTTCGGAGAAGTAATTAAAAATAATCGCCTTGGAAGTAGGCCACCATCGCCGCTCCGCAGACGGCGCGCGACGTTTTGTTCATTTTTTAAAATAATTTATTTATATTTAAAAGACGAAGCAACTAGTATTAGTTGAGATAAATTTGGAAGGGGCTTCAAACTCAGCAATAAATAGTGGTAAGAATCACCTATTGGTAACGCAGATAGGTAAGTCTACTTATTGGTAAGTCTATGGGTAATTAAATCTATACTATTGGTTAGTCTAGCTAATGTGTTTTGAGTATACTTTTTTATCTTCTTCTTCTTCTAGTGCCTGTCTTCAATGTCTAGTTTTCAATCCTGAAGATTGGCCGTCAGCTTCGTGTATTCTTCTCTGTCGGTCGCAAGACGAAACAGTCGGAGGTAATGCCGGTCCTCTTCCTAATTACGCAGCCACGATTTTCGTCGTCTCCCAGCGCGCCTTTTTTGCCTCCACCCTGCCCATCATTGTCAACTGAAGCAGCCTATCTATCTGTCGTGTCTGAGCACGTGGCCGAGATAGGCACCTTCTGGCTAGGCATGTCCCATCTTCGGCCTCATCATCACTTTCCATCAGGTGAGATGGAGGTCAAACGCTTATCCAGCATTCATAAAAAAAATATATATATATATTCGAATTTGCGTTTTTTGATGGTTCGCATCATGTTTCGGGACATATGTACACGCTTCAACACGATTTCATTTCTGATCTTGTGCGTCCAACTTATGCGCAACATGCGACGGTAGCACCACATCTCAAATGCCCGGAGGCGTCTCGTAGTGTCTTCTTTCAAGGTCCATGCTTCGCAACCGTACATGACGACAGGCCAAATGTAACACAGGAGCGACCTGGCTCGGAGCTTTATGTTAATTTTACGACAACACAAAACCTTCCTCATTTTGTTGAAAGTGGCTCGGGCAAGTTCTATCCGGGTCTTAATTTCTTGATCACATACCCTTTCTTCATTCACCCAAGCACCAAGATACTTGTATTGTCGCGCTCTAGTCGTTTTCCAGCTACCTACTGATAATTATGCTAGGATTCAAGTCTGGATTTCTGGAGACTACCATTAACTTGGTCTACTAATAATAATGGACAACCCGGCTCTTTCGCTGTGCTCGTTGACTTTGTTTACAATTTCTTGCAAATCACTTTTTTTTATAAAGTGAAATAATATTGTTGTTGTTGTACAGTAAGAGCCCATTCAAGCTTTACACGAACACTACGAAAACCGCCACTATTACGAGCGACATAAGAACGGTCCAAAGGTCAAAGAGCATCAAAGAGATTTAACTTGACAAAGAGCTTACTGTACCTGCCGATGGCTAGTGAACAGGCTTTGTGGGACTCTCCCCAAAGTGTGAGGCATACCCACTAATTCAATTGCGACGTCCATCTTGTTCACAGTTGGGGCATTCCAGGATCTGGGAATACCCAACCTTCCGGGTCATCCCAGCACAGCACGGCCAGCTGCACGCCGGGTCTTAACGCCTCTGGAGAATTAACCTGGACAAGGGGGTAATACCCAGATAAAGGTCCAACAATCACGCGCGTCAAGAGGCTATGGAAGAAAAAATATAAATAAATTGTTCAAAAACTGGTCTTGTGTACGGCTTTATACGATAAGTTTTTATGAGGTGAGTTTTTCCACGTGTTTGAAGTATTTTATGAACACGAGGAATGATGGCGTGATACGTCAGATTTGATCTATAGCCGTGTTCATAGTTCATAAACTAGGTCTCGTCATGAAGAGGAGAAAAAAAAATAGCTTGATCGCGTACGCTATTGTTTGAATAAATCGTAAAATTCGTCACACTAGTTCAATAGCTACAAAGCTCATGTACATGCACTCTGGTTGTAGCGTTACTTTGTTTTTTTTTAATGATTTAATGGTAACGAAATTGATTGAACTAGATTTGTATTGATTTAGAATTGATTTTTGAATGAAACCTGAACGCTATAGTATTGTACAAAAGATTATCTGAACGTGTCTTAATAAATGAATAAGTGAGACGAAAGATGAATTTGCGAGCGAGAGAGACGGTAAAAGGCCTCGACTAAGGATAAAGTTTTTAAAGAATAAAATTCAAAATTCTAACTATCAGTTCATGTCAAAACCTCAACCCATATTGATATACTATTGCAGAACCAATATTATGCAGTGCCGTTAGGTTGTAAGCTTACAAAAAATAAAACAAACTAATGGTATGCTATATGGCATAAAATCCGCCGTTTGCATATTTTATTATGCAAGAAAAATAAATTAGGTATATAAATACTCACAAAGTGTATACATTTTAGTGATGATCCTAAGTGATACTATCGAATATACAGTACTCAAGTATAGCATATGCATTTTTTTTACAAAAAAATAAAAACCGAATTCAATAACACTCAAAATCAAATATAATAAAATAAAACACACATCACATTTTTATTTTGAAGTCGCTACCATATTTTAAGACGCTTAGCACCGACTTCATTATAAAAATGTGATGTATGTACATATCGCATTATTTTTGAGTTATAAATGTTTTTAAAGTCGGTTTTTATTTTTTGAAAAAAAAATATTTTTATCTATTTAGTGTATATTACCAGCTCACCGAAGTAATTTTGAAGATTACAAGCACGGGTCAATACGTGATGGTCATATTAAAAGAACTATCCTCTAACTCCAAATACCAAATATGTCTATAAAATTTGAGAATTTAATTAAAATTCGATCATCAAATCCTGACTTTGATGACAATAGGGTCACCTCAGGAGTATACTCTTTAATAAACAAAAAGAATTTCGGGAATCGATTTACAATTGGAGGAATAATCACGTAACATACACACATAAAAAACGGAATTGAGAACCTATTTTTTTGAAGTCGGTTAATTAAAAACATTTAGTAACTAATAATAAAGGATTATATGATGTAAAATGAATGTGATTACCAGAGGTTTAATAAGAGATGCGACGATGCATAAAACACATTTCCGAATTCCGATGCTGCGTAGTACACACACAACATGTGTATGTCCTCATCCGACTTATACCTCCATCCCTGGAGTGCGATCCCCAAGGCGTCCTAAGCAAACAAGTTCCGCGGTTCGATTCCCGGAGGAAATCAACATGTCACACCTTATATGTCAGTGGACGCCTCGCCGCGCCGGGACACGGGAACAGAGAACTAAGCAAACACGGGAATGACCGCCAGACTAGAAAACGTACACACTCTTTGCAATCCTATTGTAATACTTTTTCTTGCTAAATTGTAGAAATATAGGGAAATCTTAAAGTTAAAGAAAAAAAACAAACTTATTCCTTTAGTCCGATACAAAATGAAAAGCTTTATTCTTGTAGGTACATAATTATAATTCACTTATGCATAATGTTACTGAAGTAAACAAAATCCCTGCAAAATCAATGCAAAGCACTTAACTAAATCTTTAATTGATACAAGCCAAGGGCAGAATGGTTCAGGTTTGTTTGATCAATCTCGGCAGGTAAAAATCAGGTACAAATTGGGTACAAAACTACAAAATGAGGGGCAATAAAGTACACCAACAAATAGTTATAGGTTTCCTTTTTTTTCTAAAAAATTAGTAGCCTTCCCCGGAGCGGTTGTTAGTAGATCATACCTTCGATGCTAAGTTTCTGCGATCACGGGTCAGAGATATAAAATTCCAGTCTCTTAGATTATTCTCTGTTTCTAATATTACTTGTGTAATTCCACAGAATTCCTCCTTGATATTAGGTTATTAGGTAGGTTAGTTGCAGCGGAGCCCTACGGCCTCCGGGAACTGCCCTGGAGATTCATAGCACAGTGTTATGTTAAAAATATAATTAAATATGCCTATAATCTTAGGGTCAGTGGGTCTAACACTGAGTTCTGAAGGAATCCCAGTCAATACATTTGAATTTCATATAATAAACATTGCAAGTTAATTCCAAACATAATTTTCAATGAATTGTCAAAGTTTCTTATTGGGTAGTTAATAAAAAGGACATATGGAGGGGAGAGCACCTATTTTGTATATAATTACTGCTATTAATAAAAAGAAAACAGCTTAATTTGTGAGTTATTTGTCAAAGAAGGATGTGAAACTTAATATTGTGAAAATTTAGAATTCAACAGGAAATTCGCAAGTGTTACTCAATATATGCCTTAATCCCACTAAGATGCCGCTTACTATCAGGTTTTTTTAATGAAATAGGGGATGAAAAAGGCGAATTTTGGAAATGTAATATGTTTGATTTAATAATCAATTTACCCACAAATAAAAATAAAATTAACAAAATCTGCTTTAAATCATGAAATATAATAAGTTAATTAGATACCTTATTGTGGGCGGAGTATTATCTATTGATATAATTTATTTATTCAACTAATTCAATGAATCGCGCGCCGGCGATTATAAATATGATTGAGCTTTTACTCTTCAAGCTGAAAACAAAAATAACTGACTTTGGAAAATTCACTGTAGCTTTTCAAATTAAATTCACACGGAAAACGAGAGAAATACCTATGGATTTTCTTCGCAGAAATTAAGATAATGTAGAAATCAAGATTTCGCAAGAAATCAATATTAAATTACTTCGGTCGATGTCTCACAGACTAATCATAACATAGACGATAGACGCGTTCAAAGACTAAGGTGAAAAATGGGCGCGTTCCATCTACTCGCATACTAGAATCGAGGTCCGTTCACCGATTGTTAAGCGTCGTATTGGCGACGGAACCTTCCCTAAAACCAAATTCATTTCATAGCATGTGTGTCATGATGTGTCAAGTCAACATACGGATCTATCGGAATTCTACAATATGCTATAAGTATTTCCAGCCAAAGTTATAAGCTTGGTTGAAAAACGAAACGTAATGAAAAATTAACCATAAACAAACTGTGAATGCTTTCCAAATTCTTTTCGACGAAACCATAATTATATGATCTGTAGCCTTAAGTGTACTTTATTATGATACGTCTCTAAAAATGATCAAAACAAACGGTCTAAATGTCAAATTCCGAATTTTGAGAAAATCAACCCACCTAAAGGGCAGTACGGGATTTTGGGCGAAAAAAAACTATCTTTGTAAATAAGGCCAGGATAAACGCGAGATTTATTTTGTTTATGCAAAAATGGAATAATGACCAAAGATAATTGCAAATGTCACTGACGTGACGTGAAACGACGTTGACGTTGCCACTTGACATTGTGAAATTAATTGACAAAGTTATTGTAATTATGATTTTAGTTGTGAAATTTGTGTTAAAACTACAGTGAAACCAGTGTTTTTGCAAAATTAGTGTTTTACGAAATTTTAAGAAAAAACGGTGTTACATTATTTGGTAGTTCTTTCGTTTAGTATTTTTGTTATATTGTTGTTCGGTGGAGGGCACTAAACATCTTATATCGGTGACTTATATTTAAAAGACGTATTACCACGTCTCTTATTATCAATACACTACCAAATGGACTAGGTTTATTATTCACATCTGGCATTACTTCGCACTCTCCTCTAATAATTGTTATATTAAAAATGTATTATGGATACAAATTTGTACTTACAAAATATCCGATTCCTTACATCCCGGTCAATATCACTGTCATGTTGGATAACTAAACCTAGACATCTAAAGTCGAAGAAGAAAGTAAAGAAAGAAATAATAAAAAGCTTTATTCGAACTCTTAAGCAAAAGATGTAATAAATAAAAGATGTAAGTAATAAATTATATCGCTTGGAAGAACAATAATAGGATAAGCTAAAATCCATAGGGCAACGGAGGCGGACAGTTATGCAAATTAATCTCAAGTCTGCTTCACTGCGGCTCTGAGATATGCTTCGGCGAATAACAGCCAGTCCACTTTCACTGTTTATAAGTCTTACGATCTTTGAACTTAAAGACAGTATAAGAAACAAACTTTTCCGATTCGTTTCATCTTTGACATTCTCATTCTTTGATATTGATCGAAGTTTTGCTTTACAACATTCGTGGTCACGGGATCATTCATATTCATATTCATTTATTTCATAATACATGGGTATATACATTGGTGTTCTAAATAATGGGTAGTGTACAGCCATGATTCGCCTTGTAGACATATGAAAATTACAAAAAAGAAATACAGACATAGAAATATAAACAAATTCAAAGACGTATCCGATTGGTATAAAAGCCTATTAAATTATTTATAATTAATGTCAATAAAATCATAGTATTTAATATCAATGTCAATGTCAACTACAATGTCTGTTCATGTAAAATAAAATTAAAAAGAGACTAACAGTACTAAAATATAATAAATGTCAAAAATGTATTACAAATTAGATTTAACAATGTCAAATTTATATTAATAAATGTCAAAAAAAATAGATTAACAATGTCAAAATAATACCAAGTTAAATGTAAAAATATCAACAAATATTGTCATTATTTCAATTACCATTATTTAAATGTCTTATCATTTAAGAAACTTTGAAGATTATAGTATGCTTTGCCAGCAAGAAAACCATTGAGGGCAGTTTTAAATTTTTTATTAACAGTTATTGACCTTATAGACAGTGGGATTTTATTATATATTGTAGGTACCATATAATTAACACTAATTTTTCGAAGTGAAGTCTTATAACTATGAGCTTGTTTCAGTTTGCCCGCTAGACGGCTTCCGCTGGGATATGCTTCAAAATAGTGCAAATTGTTTCTCGCAAAGTTTGCAATCTCGCTAATATATAAAGATGTAACCGTCAAAATTTTATGTTTGCGAAAATAGTTTTCACATGAGTCTTCTTGGTTTAAGCCGAACATTGATCTTAGGCACCTCTTTTGAGCCTTGAACACACTTTGTTTGTCAGTGCTATTACCCCAGAACATTATACCATATCTAAGAATAGATCCGATATATCCATAATATGCTGTTAAAAGTGTTTTAATTGTAGCAACTTGTCTTAATTTATACAACGCATAAGAAAATTGGTATAATTTTTTAACTAGAATGTCAATGTGAGGTTTCCATGTCAATTTACTATCTATTGTTAATCCTAAAAATTTTGTGATGTCCACTTCTTTTATTGGAATTCCTAAATGATTAATGTCAAATTTTGATTGAAAATTATTCCGTAGTTTAAAATTCATTAAATATGTTTTAGTCAAGTTTATCTTCAAATTATTTAATGTCAACCACTTAATAACTAATGAAAGAGTATTATTAATGTCATGTTCTATATCATGTATGTTGTCGTATGTAAATAATATAGTACTGTCATCAGCAAAAATAGTCATAAAATGTTTAGTTACATTAGAAAGGTCGTTTATGTAAATATTAAATAATAGTGGACCCAGAACACTGCCTTGTGGAATACCAAAGGAGACAGACCTTTCTTTTGATTCATAAGTATTGTTGTTACCACTCTCAGGATTGATTCTATTTATATGTGTTATTTGTCTACGATTATTTAAATAAGATCCAATTAGTTTGTTAACGTTTCCTCTTATACCATACGCTTGGAGTTTGCTGAGCAGTATTCTATGATCAACATTATCAAACGCTTTGGTCATATCCATGTAGATGGCGAATGTCGGTTTTCGTTTTTGTACATAACTAATGATTCTTTCTATAAACTCGAATATTGCCATATTAATAGACTTATTTTTTCGGAATCCATATTGGTGCTTTGTAAATATGTTGTTTATTTCGAAGAAATTGTATAGTTTGTCGTATATAACTTTTTCCAGGATCTTTGAAAAAATGGACAAGAGAGCGATAGGTCGATAATTTATTAACAGTTTCTTGTTATCTTTTTTATGTATTGGAATTGTTATTGTGATTTTCAATCTATCAGGAAATATTCCTTTCTCCATACATAAATTTACTATATGGCTTAAGATTGGTGCAATTATATGTCCTACTTGCTTAATAGCTTTAGTTGATACATCGTCATAGCCTACACTGTATGTATTTTTTAAAGCGTGAATAATTTTTAAAATGTCATGTGGTGAAGTTGGTGAAAGAAACATTGATTTGGATTGATTATATTGAATATTATTTAATTTTGGGTCATTATTATTAGAAGTATTTACGGAGTCAACGAAAAAATTATTGAACGCATCAGCTATTTTTGTCGGTTCGGTTATTTCCACGTCATTGTTTAAAATACAAGAGATATTTTCTCTAGGTGTATTTTTATTGTACTTATTAATTACTTTCCATGTCGCTTGCGATTTATTATTGGATTTACTAATATAATATTCGTTTTGCACCTTCTGTGTTAGTTTGATAATTTTTTTATATTTCTTAGTGTAACTTTGAAAGGCTGATTTATTATCTAAAGTTGGAGATATACGGTATTTCCACAAAAGGTGGCGTCTTTTTTTGCTACACGTCTTGATACCCTTTGAGACCCATTTAGGTTTTCTTTCAAATCCGACTTTTACTCTCCTGTTAGGGAAACAAAGATTGTAAAAAAGTATAAAGTGATTATGAAAGATATCAAAGGCGGAATCTGGGTCATCTGTTTCATAGACATCATTAAAAGTAAGATTTTTAATGCAATCTGTGAACTTCCGCATGTTATCGCGAGAGAAATCTCTACGACAAGTAGTCCAATATTTTAGTCTGCATGTTTTACTGACAGGCACTTTAATTATTTGAGATGTATGGTCGGAGAGAGCTAAGTCAATAATATCTCCTTTAGTGCCACGTATGTTATGCATTATATTATCTATACAGGTTTTACTACTTAGTCTTGTAGGCTCCTTAAATTGAAATTTTAAGTCATATGAAGATAATATTTGGTCAAAATGTCTGGTAATTTTACTATTTTTTAAGATGTCAATATTAAAGTCTCCGCAAATAATTATTTTATAGTCAGTATTGGAACGAGTTGTTAAATTCAATATTTCGTCTAATTTACGTAGAAATAAATTTAACGATTCTAATCTCGTTCGGGGTGGTCGATAAATACATACAATGAACAACTTGTGCTGTGTTAATTTTATTGCGGAACATTCGATCATATCACATATTGATTGTTTGACTAAATTCGGTACGTTTTCACATTCATGGCTGTTCCTAATAAGAATGCAAGAGCCACCTCTGTGCTGCTGCCTACAGAAATATGACACTAATTTGTAGTTAGTTAAGTTCAGGCGACATAGGTCGGTTTCCATCATGTTATGTTCTGTTACACATAGTACATCGATAGTTTTATCAGAGTCCTTCAATGTTTCGAGACTAACCAAAAGAGAATTCGATTTATTTATAAGTCCGTCAATATTTTGGTATCATTTGGGTCATTACAAGTATTATGTGGCATAGACTGAAATTAAACCAAGACTGAATCTTCCCGGCCTGTTTTACAAACAGAGAAAAAAATCAAAGTTAAATATTAAACATATTTTAATACATAATTATAAATTAAAAACTAAGCAAATTGTTAAGAAACGAAGATTATTCAAATATTTTAGCGGTCGAAAATTGCAATCGATTTCATTCGTGCAGAACAGATTTTTGTATGGCGATGCTGCAAAACACAAATAGCATGTCGGATCTCTCCGTCTAACGGCAACCTAAAACCATTATTATCGTTGTGGATTCAAAGTTATTAAAATCTATCTAATTGTGTCTCTTGATTATAATGGTACAAAATTGCCATATTCTAGTATCTATCTTCTGCAGCCAGTCTGGTTTCATTGCGTTTAAAACTTGATTAAAACGCATAGAACGGTGTTGGACGGAATGATATTGTTTGGTAATGTCATTGCGCAAAAGCATCCAAACAACGCGTAGATAATAATTATGGATATAGGCTCTGAGGCGTCTACACTCGTAGCACCGTAGCGCGGCGTAGCAATAAAACGTAGCAAAATTTTCTTAGGGTGCAGCCATACCCTACTATTATATTTGTGGAGTACGTAACATTAACTTAACTTTTACTACCACATTTTGCTTCGTCACTGCCAATACATTAAAATTAACAAAGTATCATTAAGTTAGCAAATAAGCAGGCTGCCCACAGTCACCTGTCTGTAGAACATGTAGTTTCTGTGAGACTTGCAAATCTGCAATCCCAACAAGGACCCAATGTACATTGCCAACTTGCGACACAAGACGTGAAGTCAATTGTGACTTGACGTCTTATGTCACAAGTTAAGCCTGTCTATCCTTTAAACCGGAACACAGCAATGCTAGCACCACTGCTTGAATTTCTTCGCAGATGTATGCATGATACCTCCCTCCCTCTGGTAAATGTATCACTGTCATTGCAAAAAGAAACCTTGACAATCTTTCGTATCCACTGAGCGGATCTTTGAACGCGTGTTATAATAAATTCTTAGCATGTAGTCGTCATGAAGGAAAATTTGTTTATTTTTTTATTTTAAGCGCTATCAATCCATGACCGGTATTGTTTAAGTAATGTTCACGGAAAGTAATAGCTATTGTGCAACGTTGTCATTATGTTAAGTGACACGTGCTGTATGCCATGACCGTATATCAAATATTCCCTATTCGATACGAGGCGTCATGCTGTAGTATGAACCGCAAGATAAATTATTGACAAAAACGAAGTGAGATATTACAAACTTAAGCAATGAAGGTGAAAACGAGTCACTTAAGTTATCAGAGCTGGCCAACCATCGGGGGTAGATGACGCTATCAATGGCACTCAGCAATGGAAATAGCTTGATAATAATGATAAACGAACTAGCGGACATCCTAAATATTTGAAAAAACCACAAAATGCAAAATGTTGAGAGCAACGGGATCAGATATTACCAACCTAAACAATGACACCGTGAAAACGAGTCACCGTGAGTGATCAGGGGCGGCCAACCTTCGGCAGTGGATTATGCCATCAGGGTATCCGGCAGGGGTGTCGGACCGTGTTCGCACGCGGCACACGTGCACTGCAATTTGGAGGGTACGTAATGAAGTGGGGTGGCGACGGCGCCCCTGCCGCGGGCGTAGGGCTGTGTCAACAGCGGCTATGATATTGCGAAAAACCAGCGGCGTAAAAGAATATTATTTTCGATTATGTACCTACCTAAATAGAAGGAATTGCTCTGTTATGCATTAAAGTAAGTCCTCTATAAAAAATGTCGTTATAAAAATATAATGATACCTACGTGTTTTTAAATAAACAATGTCTTTAACATATTTATGTGCTTAGAATTCCTCATTACATTTTCTAATTAATGTGGTATAAAGATTGTGCTTGGGAATCAATTACATTTACTTATTTATTTTTATCTTATTTATAAAAGAAACAATAAATATCATCAATCCGAATCAAACCCTTATCTTCCACATACCTACCATATATGGATGATTAAAACATAAATAAGAGATTAATCAATAATTAAAAGTTTAAATTTTGCTATTATTATAAGACTTATATTTATAAAATATAAAAGTCTTTTATAACTGAGGCATAACAAGTATAAACACAACAGCATACACACGCAATGACACAGCAACATTCAATTCCCCTGGGTTCATCAGAATTTTCGCAGAAGCAATAAAATATCTGTTTGTTTGTGACTGGTTAGTGAACCACCAATTAATGTGCCTTGTAGTATAAACTCGCAAATTGTCGAAATGTGTGTGAATTTGTAAACATCTTTCTACCTTTAACATGGAACAAGCGTTATCATATAACGTTAATCAGACTACATAAAAATGGGTTTCTTCTTCGACCAACAAAATCACAAATTTTCGGGTTCACATGGTTTACTTGGCAAAAAGCATTATTACGCGGTAGTTTAGTAGCTATTTTAAAATTGTGAATTATCTTTAACTTCTATTTGGGTTCAGTTGTGTTGCCTTCGGGTCACTGATTTATATTCTCCGACAAATTAACCTTTGCAAACGTTTAGAATTAATTTTTTTTTTAAATAGTAGGTAATGCAATTTCAATAATAGATTTACTATGTGTTTTATTAACCATATAACTGTTTTAATATCTTTTGACTGTTGTTAAACCACAATTAACAATTATTTCTATTCAGTATTTTTAGTACCTGAATACTATTTTAGCTACTACAAAATTATTTCCAAATACTCACGTCACGAGGTATCAGTTCCGCTCAGCACCGGCCTCGAAATCTGCAAAAGTGCAATTTTCAGTAATTCCCCGCACTAATCGCGAGAGCGCGTGACTGTGCGCGCCAGGGGTGGCCAACCAGCGACGACGATACCGCTTTAAATATCCGTATCAAATTACGATGTAACACGTTATTTATAAGGCATACTGCGTAATAGCGGTATAAAGAAAATAGTTTGTTGTTGCAATGTAAATAACAGTTTGTTGCTTTAATAGGGCACACTTTGGGACAACAATAGTTTGTTACTTCTTATGCACAAGTATGTACAAAGTTATGTTTTCATAAATTTTATAGTGTTGTGGGGAAGGAGTGTCTGAACAAGCATGGAAAATTTGACTTGTGACTAAAAATTTACCTTTTATAATATTTTTTTTACATTCGACATGAAAGCTGGCCTTCATCTCACCCGATGGTAAGTGATGATTAGAACGAAGGTGGAAGCGAGCTTCACCTGGACTCCTCAACAACTGAGGAACTGGCTATCTTACCTCTAATTATTGGAACACAACAATGCTATTAACATTGTCATTGTGTTGATAAACTTTGGTGTGACGGTTGTAGCTAGCCAGGCGGGCTCAGAAGGCCTACCACCAACCAAACTAAGCAGATTTTTTTACCCCCATTTGGACTTTAACTCCAGACCCTTCGATCAACACTCGATGGTGTTAACCACTAAACCACGGTGGTTAAAATGCAAAATATAAATTTACTTTGACTTTCGTTTCCTCGCAATTTTCAACGAAAATTAAAGACATGTCTACATTTGTTACAATTTTACTTAATTTTGTGTTCCCCAATTTGTAACACGACAAAGAGTGTAATAATGATCATAGATTATTTCCACAATTTATCAGACTCATCAAAACAGAGGCGTGAATGAGAAAGTTGCAAACTGTTACCCAAATCTCAGACAATCAAATAACAAGTGGCTGCGGGAGAGCTGAAGATCTGAGGACGACTGTAATTGGAGCAATCCTCGTTATTTGTGAATGCGGCAGCCTCGGCGGCGGCGGCGGCGGCGGCGGCCTCGCTTTATGAGCGGTTATCGCGGCTGTAAAACGATTGTCGCTTGTTTACCGGCCGCCTGCTTGTTTGCGACGCGCGACCTACTTCTAGACGTTCCATGAATTCCGCGACAGCTCCGGGATAGGGAGCCATCGTCTTTATTACTTTCATTTCGTTAAATCAAATGCTACATAGCCGAGGCCCGATTCGCGTGAAAAGTAAAAAGCGTGTTGGAATAGTGACCGCAAACCAACTTTCGTGCAAAACTAGTAAAAAAGGTAGTTTTGACCGACAGCACAATGCTACGGAGAGAAGCTTCTCTCCGTAGCGTTGTGCTGGCCGCGACATTTTATTATAGACTAGTGGGCCCGGCAGACGTTGTCCTGCCGGATTACAGCGCCCCCTACCGGGTCCAACTATACTTTTAAGCCTTCCCTGTACCTATTCAAACACATACAGAAAATTTCATAAGAATCTGTCGAGCCGTTTCAGAGTTTTTGCGAGACTAACACACAGCGTTTCATAAGAGAAGAAGAAGACTAGCTTTCCACTCGCAGCTTTGCCCGCGTTATTTTCAAGTGGAAAACTTGACTTCCAGACTTCAGACTTCCAGATCAATACAGTATGGTCTAAGCACAAAGGTAGATAACGTAGGCGGTTAAAATTTTCACATTTGAAATCAAAACAAGTCTATTTGATTCCAATAAAAATGAGATTAGCGCATTGCCATGAACTAGCTTTCACTTTTTTATAAACTACTTTTTATAAAATATTTTATAAACTATTTTCCGCTCGCGACTTCGCCCGCGTTATTTTTGTTTAACCCGTGCGATTTTTTTCCCGTAGGAAAATTACCTTATGTCCTTCCCCTGGTCTCGAACTATCCCTATACCAACTGCTACTCTTTAAGACATAGAGATTAGGTCAGTGAAATTGTGAGATAATGCGTGACTCGAGTCCAGTCTTGGCAGCCCGTGATACATCTGTGGTGTAATCTCGTATTACATGATAACAATGTTATATGATAACAATACTGGGGTTATTACAGAAGTAAATAAAAAACAAATCTGTGCAGAAAACGCGTTTAGAACAACGAGAAAACGCGGTCCATTCTGTTCCGTCATTAGCACCATTATTGGTTTAATTGGTGTACGGCCCGACAATAGACCCACTTTGCTCCAACATGTTTTCTTTTTGTTTGGCTTACTGACACAATGACTAGGCGATATTGGCTTTTCTCTGGACTGAAGCTTATTGATTTGCAGTTCATTTACGATAGAGAAACTATCACACATATATATCGGCTATAAATATCTTACTTCGTGGTTATATTTATTTTTTGATTGAGGGCTCGCGATTCTTCAAAAACAGTGAATAAAACGCTTTTTGTTTCACTGAGTTAATGAAAAAAAAAATGGAATTTGGAACATGCACGAATATACGGATTACCTATAGTAAGAAAAAAGGAAAAGGTGCAAAGAGGTTGCACACTCTCGCTATAAAAATGTACTTAAAACCACCAAAACGTAATAACTAAGATTCAAAAACTGTTCTCGTTTTACAATTAATTTTTAGTTCTTTTATTTTCTATTATTCTTTTATGTATTACCCATAATAAAATTTGATTCATAATCACATACTAATTATTTCCTCGTAGTCAATGTATAAGTAGAGTATCTAACACATGAAAAAAGAATTCATCTCGGCTCTTGTATCCCTTGATCCTCTTAGGATTCTATTCTACATAGAATCCTCCTCTAGGGATACAACATAATGCCTCGAAAAGAATTCGCCTTTTTTCACTTGTTGGTTAATCTACTATTATACAACTAAGTTGACAAACAAGCAAACTGCCCACCTGATGGTAAGCGGTAACAGTCACCTATATAGCACACGCGGTTCTTGTGAGATTCGCAGCAAATCTGCAACCCCCACAAGAACTAATATACATTAATTTAAATTCAAGTTTATCATTAAATTCAAGTAAAACTAAATGTATTAAATTCTCATTGCCAAATGTAAGAAAAGTTGATACTATTGTGCAAATGAACAACCAAATTGTTGAATTCGTCGATTCTACAAAATTTTTGGGTATTACTCTAGATTCTAGATTGCAGTGGGATCCACATATTGAGTCCTTGGCAAACAGACTTAGTTCTGAAGCATATGCAGTAAAAAAAATAAGACAACTTACTGATGTTGAAACGGCAAGATTAATTTACTTTAGTTATTTTCATAGCATCATGTCATATGGAATACTTCTGTGGGGATCAGCTGCTAGTATAGAAAGTATTTTTGTACTTCAAAAAGAGCGGTTCGCGCTATTTATAATTTAAGAGCAAGAGACTCTCTTAGAGATTTATTTAGAGAAATTAACATATTGACTTTAGCAGGACAGTACATTTATAAAAATTTGATTTATGTCTATAAAAATTATAATATATTTGAAACCAATTTCCAACTTCACCATTTAAACACAAGAAATAAAAATAAACTTGCCGTTCCAACGTACAGGCTCCAAAAAACTAGAAGCTCATTTATGGGGAAATGTATAACTTTTTACAACAAAGTCCCACAAAATGTAACTGACTTGCCTTTTGATAAGTTTAAAGCGCATGTAAAAAAGACTCTGATGAGTAAAGGATATTATAAAGTCAACGATTATTTACAAGATGCCAATGCTTGGTGTTAATTTTTAAGAAATTATTAATGATAATAATGTAAATAATCGTGTTGTTGTGTATAACTATTCATTAAGTAGTATTGGTAACGTTGTACTAAGAAGAGAACTGACAAATCTACATTTGTTATGGAAGTTGAGCTCAAATTTTTGCCTTGAGGTCAGCTTCCAATTGACGACTGTAACAATACAGGGAGAAAAAAATAGCCCTTGCTGGTTTTCTTGCTGGTTCTTTCCAGTACAAGGTCTCCCGCCGTAGACTTGTGAACCATTGGCGTAGCTTCCTTGACTTTCAAAAGAGATTGTAAAATCCAAGTTGAATAAAATATTTTGATTTTTGATTTTGATTTTGATACAATTAATATAGTCAACACCTTAAGTATTCGGTCGAAAAATAAATAGATATATTAATAGTGGTCCCCCGACGTGACGACGCTTAAAGGTGAATATCACTATGATAAATGTTAAAGTTAAGGGGCCAACCAACACATTTTATTTTCTACTTTTTGAAGTTTTTTGTGCTGGGAGTTATTTTAAATTTTAATATAATTTTTTCTTTTTAAACCCTAGGCCTAAGCACTCCAGCAACCCGGGCCGTGCGAGCTTATCGCACGGTCAGCCACGGCGCAGCCTGCGTTCTCGCGGGCCAAACGCCGTGGGATGTCGATGCACGCGTACATGCAGAGATGTATCGACATCGGGTTGCCGTTAGAGAACGGGGGGGACGATCCGCTCCCGAGGAAGTGGAGCGGGTTCGTACTCAAGCGCAGAGGGAGGCTCTGCGTCAATGGGGTGAGGCACTTGCCTTCCCAGCTGCCGGCCACCGGACGATCGAAGCGATACGTCCGGTGTTGGAGGAGTGGGTAGGGCGCCGGCAGGGCAGTCTCTCGTTCCGCATGGTGCAGGTATTGACCGGACATGGTTGTTTCGGTCACTACCTGCATCGGGTCGCGCGTCGGGAGGAAACGCCGCAGTGTCATCACTGCGACACTCCCGACGATACTGCAGAGCACACTCTGTTGGTGTGCCCGGCCTGGCGACGCCAGCGCAGCGAACTCAACGCTGCGCTGGGAGGCGGAGACCTCTCGCTGCCGAGCATGGTCGTGGCCATGCTCCGCGGCGAGGCGGAATGGGGGACTGTCGCCTCCTTCTGCGAGGACGTCATCTCGCAGAAGGAGGCCGCGGAGAGGGAGCGGGAGAATGATCCTCAAGCCGCTCCCATCCGCCGCAGACGGACAGGCAGGCGAAGGCGGGCATTCCGTGCACGCAGGCCGTGGAGGCCTGCGTGCACGGTTGGCCCCGTGTACGCCGCCGTAAGGCTCTCCGTCTGGGGATTGCCCTGGTGTTCTCGGGCAATCCCCCCTTGGCGATAGCCCGACCAGCTAGGTCGGGCTAGCCCGGGCGCGTTGGTAGTGGTAGTCGCAGTGTGGACCCTACCACGCGCGTCCATAAGGGCAGGAAGAACACCGGGGGGTTTAGTGGGTAGGCCTGGCACTCTGCCGGGAGAGCCCCACACACGCTCGTCGTCTAGCCAACGGCGAGTACGGTACGTCACGCATTCCCCTCGTAAAAAAAAAAAAAAAAAAAAAAGGCCTAAGCACTCCAACTTAGGGTAGGCTCGAGCCCCTCGGTCGGTAGGGGCGTATTTGAGCTTTAATGACTTTGGAGCTCGCTACGTTACAATTAAGTAGAAAAACTGTCAAACGTCATGCGATAATAATATACAGCCGCAAAGACCACTATCTATACAAATAAATAAAATTGAAGTGCCTGTTTGTAATGTCAAAGTAACAAGTTTTTACTAAATGGGTATGAATGTATATCGGATACCAATAACAAAAACACAATTTAAAAAAAAAATGTCTGTCGGTCTGTCTGTTTTACATACCGATTTTGACGGGACTTTCACTAATAGATAGCTAATTATATAAGGTATAACATAGGCTTTTTTACTTTTTATCATTTTTTTTACATATACTTTTTATCAAGATCGGTCCAGTCGTTACTATTCCACGTGGACGAAGTCGCGGGCACAGCTAGTATTTAATAAAAATGTAATCAATATGGCCACTTGATTATTTATTGCTTTTCTCGCAGTGGAGGTCATTAAAAAAATACACTCCCGGACACATAAATCGAGCCACCTTGCACTTTTGGATTATATTGTCCATAAATTTTAAAGAGTATTCGGACAACAAAAAGTTTTTATGCAATTTTGTAGCTAACATATTTATGTTCAATCTGATGTGCTGATTATGAATATGCCAGCTATAAAAATGTATAACACTTTTTGGTCGACCAAATATTTTTCTAAAGTTATGGACGATATAATCCAAAACAGCAAGGAGGGTCGATTTAGGTGTCCCGGAGTGTATTTTGCTTTCCTATTGCGGGAAATGTTATCCTATTGCGGCTCTTGATATCTACGGGAAGAAAGGCATCGGCAACGCATGTTTTCGAATATTACCCTGACACAATCCTTGACAACTTGTAAATCGAACGGGCTCGAATTGTTTGCTATGAAATCAAAACTAATTAATCAGCCACCTAACCGAACTTCCCAGACAGACGTGAGATTTTTAATTAAGACAAACACTTCTAAGGGCTAGTTTAGACGGCGGGCCAAAGGAGGTTGTAATTAATGTCGTTGTGCCCTTAATTGCGATCTGCCGCGGCTTTGATACGCCGCGGTACGAACTCACGCCTCCCGTCGTCGCAGGGGTCTGTAGGCCTGGAGACGGCCACCGACTGTGTCACGTTTAAACATGACAAGTGAAATATGGTCGGTGGAAAATGTGGTCTACCAGCCTAAGTTATGAAATTATCTACTTCTACGGTTTATTTTCAGATGAGTTTCGCTACATAAAGCAATGTTGTTAATCTCTTGCGATCATTGAAGGTTACCAAGATAAATTCAGCGAGTTTTGTCAAAATTGATAGATCACCATCATAGCTAACCGTACTTATAGTAGTTGAATTTTGATGTTAAAGATCAGGAAAGTATAAATGATTATAAATAGCTTAAAGAGTATTATAGAGTTGGTAACATTTATATTGACAATAGAACTTATTTCAAGCTACTTTTGACTTTACCGGATAGTTTTTAACAAAAATTAATATCCTCGTACGTCTGATACATAATAAAGGCCTCTAAACATGAGTATAGTTTTAAGAAAGCTGAAGGTAACTTTCATCGTAAGCATTCTAGGCTTCTTCTAATTTTGCAAATTATCTACATACATTTTATAAGTACTGAGAATTGTGACCCGCTTAAATTGAATTTCTTTTGAAAGAAATTTAGGTAATATTACTTTATAGGTTATGAAAATGTATTCAGAATAAAAGTAATCGGGAAGAAACAAATCCCCCAAAATACGTACAAGTAATCGTAGCCGTGGACAGAATGCTACTTATTTAATAATTGTATCATTCTGCTTTCATCGCTTTACGTGTAGTATTCACCACACTAGACAAGTTTTATTGTAAGTTTATTATTTCGGGTAGTGATAAAATTATGTTAGCTATTATATAGGCAAATTATATACTTAAAAATTCTGAAATATTTCTACAATATATTTTTCATGTTTAATATTAGTAAAACCAATATTAATCAAGCTTTTAGTAGAAGTATGTAATATACTTGTAAAAGCTCTATTATTATTACGCTGATGTAGGGCTATCAAAACTTAGAATCAAAAAATATTTTTTTAGTTTGTGTGGAATAAAGTATCTTGATTAGCCCTAGATATATTTCTTATGGAATCTCCACTTCTGATGGACACATACTTTTAAATATTAATTAGGTGAGCTATGACACTCCGTACAAAAGTGATATTAAAGAAGTGATTAATACGACGCACGATGTCGGGCCCTTAGCCTCTAAGCAGCCAAAGCACACGTGTACAGTTTACCCTTGAAAAAGTTTAAAAGGTTTTCCCGTTGCAAGTCTCCTTCACACCTTCCCTCGCCTCCTCAAATAAGAACGCGTATAATTAGGCTTACAAGAAATTACCACGCGCTTATTTGAAATGGCGACGTAAAAATAAGCTCAAAGCTTAATTTCAAAGTGAGCTGTTAATGTGAAATTTTGCTTGGCTTGGTTTACATTTTCAGACGCGGAAATGCTAAGTAAACGAGCAATTAATTGCGCGTTTTCAGAATGCCAGACATTTTTTTTTTCACGTAACTCAAACATCCTAATACAAGAGCACTATTGAAATATCTTCATTTGAGTGTCGTCTCGGTATGCGGGCAAAGCGGTCGTGTCCACGCTTTTGTGTGAATATTGTTTATGTTTGCATCGGACGCCTTGCTACCTGCCTAACGAGTTCGCTTATCGCTCGGTCGCCCTTTGTTTACGCGGCCGTGCATAGATCGCGCAATTGATAATGCAGCGACCTTGTTTAACTACGTCATAAAATGGATGTTAATTTAGACTGTGAAAACAGTCCTAAGGTGATTAATGAAGAAGAAATGAGAACACCAAGCCCGAATAGTTTCATGAGAAACACAAGCAGTATCGAAGTTGAAGAATATACGCAAGAAAGTTTAGATAATTCGTTTGTTGGCCCTATTAAAAGAGTCGGTGAAGAAGAGGAAGAAGAATGGAATATAGTTTCGAAAGAAAAAAAATCAAAACTACAAGAAAATGATATGGAAATATATATTACCTCAAAAAATAAATTACCAAAGCAGTTCGCAATCGCTAAATTATTTAAAAAATACGGCATTTTAGAAATTAATAAAATCAAATATCTAAATGCTTATAAAGGCAGGGTGGAACTAAAAAGTTTTAAGTGTATGGATCAGTTGACATCTTGTAAAGAACTTATAGAGATGGGCTGGAGTTTCCAAAAAGCGTTCCTAGTCAGTTTCTCCTATGGAACAATAAAAGATGTAGACATAGAATTATCTGAGGAAGAAATTCTTAGTAGTATTACAACCAAGAGTGAGACTTGTCTGTCCTCAGTAATGAGATTAAAACGCCGATCAGGCAATGGGGATTGGGTACCCAGTGAAACTGTTCGCTTATGTTTTAAGGGATCGATGCTACCTCCTTATGTCTATGCAGATAATCTCCGCATCAAAGTAGACCCATATGTGTTTCCTGTGTCTCAGTGTTCAAAGTGTTGGAAATTAAGTCATACACGATCAAGATGTCCATACGAGAAAGTCACTTGTCCGAAATGTAGTGGCAATCACGAAAATTGTGACGCAGATATATATACCTGTAGTAATTGCAAAGGTAATCATATGGCTTTAGACAGGAACTGCCCGTTATTTTTAAAGGAAAAAAGAATTAGAGAATTAATGTCTGAATATAATTGCACATATCGCAAAGCTCACACTATATACGTACCAAAATCTCCATTTATTGAAAAAAGACCAAGAAAGCTACCACGCAAGATGAGACTTATTATTGTGAAGATCAAAACAGGTTTTCGCCTTTATTAAATTATAACTATAACCTTAATATAAATGAAGAGCAGAATAAATACGCTGATATAGTGAAAAAGCCATTATTTTTAAACGACCAAGCAAAAAAGTCTCCAGAAAATGAATGCCGACAAGAAGAAAAAAATCGGGACTCGTCAAAAAGAAACAGACATTCATCCAAACAACACTACATGACAGATCGTGAATTACCTACTAACTATTCTTCAGAGTCTCTAAAACACAACAGAGATGTTACATTTCAGGAATTACTTGAGCGTTTAAAGGAAATAATTTTTTTGAAAAATGATTCATTGGGGCAAAAAATAAAACTAGTTCTTAAGTGCTGTATTGAATGGTTGATTTTAATTATAGTTGATAATGTTTCAGACTGGCCTCTACTAAAATTTATATTGGATCAATTTAATGGATGAAAAACAAGTGAAGTTAAATTTATTGCATTGGAATGCTCAAAGTTTAAGACCTAAGTTAAATTGTTTTGAAAATCTATTATTACAAGAAAAAATACACATAGCTGCAATTTGCGAAACTTGGCTTGAGCCTGAAAGTATGTTAAGGGTTAGCGGTTTTAATATCTATCGATGTGATCGTGATGATTCTTATGGCGGTATAGCTATATTAGTACACAAATCGGTGAAATCATACAGATGCAACATACAGCCAAACAGCCGTGGCATACAGGCGATTTGTGTTAAAATCGCTAACTGTGAACATATCGAGACAGTTATCTGTGCATACTGTCCACCCTCAGTACGTACTAGTGTGACGGATTGGGATTATTTGTTTTCTTTGGCGAATAAAAAAACAATATTACTTGGAGACCTCAATGGTCATCACTCAGCCTGGTCGCGCAAAACAGATTCTAGAGGTACACAAATATTTGATGCATTAACAGAAAGTAATCTTATAATTTTGAATGATGGATCACCGACGAGTGTTAGATTGGTCAATGGTACTTTACAACAGTATTCCCCAGATATATCTCTAGCATCTTCAGACATTGCAGTTAAACTAAATTACACAGTGTCGAATGAAACTATAGGAAGTGATCACAGAGTTGTTAAAATCTCACTATCATTTAACCCTTCCATATCAGATTCAATTAGGAAAAATTTTAAAAAAGCTGACTGGCATTCATACACCGATTTGCTTTCCCACTTATTTGATAAATTTGTAAGTTCCTCAGATATGCAAAAAGATTACGATCAGTTCATTGACTTTATAAACATAGCATCAGATCTTTCTATACCAACAATTAAAATTAACCAAAACCCAACCAGTAACTTTGCCCCAAAACCATATTGGAGTCCAGTTCTTTCAAAAGCAGTAGCAGAACGCAGATTATCCCTAGCACGTTTTCGTCGTAACCCCACCCCTAATAATTTAGACTTTTTAAAATAAAAAATTTACCTAGCAAAAAGTTAATACGCGAGGCCAAAATTAAAAGCTATCAAGAGTTTTGTTCGTCGTGTGACCAATCGATGTCAGTGAATGAGGTGTGGAGAAAAATGAAATGGATAAAAGGGTACGGGCAAATAACTAATAAATATCTAGATAAAAACATTGCATATAGTTTACTAAAAACTTTAACGCCTGACTATGCTTGTCCAGACAATCCAAATTTTTCAAAAATAAATTCTATTTTAGAAACCGACATAACATTATCAGAGCTAGATGTTTGCATTCCCGTGAAAAATTAATCTCCAGGTTGTGACGGAATTTCGTATGTTATGATTAAACGTCTTCCAGAAAATGCAAAACAAGTATTGGTTGACTTATACAATAGAATTCAAAAGACTAGCTATGTACCTAGACAGTGGCGCGAAACTGCTATTATTCCCATTCCAAAACCAGGTAGAAACACTAACTGTAGTTCATCGTTTCGGCCAATTGCAATGATTTCATGTTTATGTAAAGTATTTCATACCATATTATGCAAAAGATTGGAATGGTACTGCGAAAAACAAAAAATACTTTCTAATAACACTATTGGTTTTAGGAAAACTAAGTCTTGCTTTGACAATCTAACTACCTTGGTGACTCGAACATTAATTGGATTCTCAGAGAAAAAATCTACGGTTGCGTGTTTTGTCGATATAAATAATGCATACAATAACGTAAATATAGTATTTTTAGTTTCCCTTCTAAATGACCTTGGTGTAGGTTTTAGAATATGTAGTTAAATATGGAATTACCTTAAGCTCAGACATTTAAAAATTCTAATAGATAATATTTGGATTCAGAGGTCTACAAATCTCGGGCTAGCACAGGGTGACCCACTCTCACCATTGCTTTTCAACATAGTAACCAGAGAAATATGTCTTAAAATAAATAATGTATTTATTTCTCAATATGCTGACGACATAGTCCTATATTCATCTAGTAATAATTTAACAGATAGTACAAAAGAGTTGCAACTGGCTCTTGATTCACTTATTTCTTTATTAAGTCAAATCGGTTTAGAAGTCTCATCAGGACAGTAAAACGAAAGTATGTTTGTTTAAAAGGTCTTTTAGAAAAGAAGAAATAAAATTAAAAATAGGTAACAAGCTATTAGAAGTAACAGACAATATCAAATATTTAGGTCTATGGTTGGATAGCTCACTTCGATGGACAAAACACATTAATGAAATAAAAGACAAGGTAATCAAGTTTGTTAATATTTTAAAAATTTTACGTGGTCCAGGTTGGGGAGTACACCCTACTCATTTAAGGAATTTATACATGTCATTGATTCGCAGCAGATTGGATTTTGGTAGTTTTTTGTATGATAACAGTTGTCAAACTAATTTATACAAATTAGATAAAATACAAAACATATGCTTAAGATTAATCGGTGGGTTCATAAAATCTACACCCATACATGTCATGGAGAGTGAACTTCATATCCCTCCTTTGGGAATAAGAAGACAATACCTCGCAGGAAAGTTTTGGCTTAAGTGTAGGTCTCTAGTTAATAATAATATTATCAAATTGCTGCATACTCTGAATGGCCTATGTCAAGGTCCTTATTGGCGCCGAAGAAAGCACCTAATCCTTGTCCGAATACACAACAATTTAATTGGAATTCCTATATTTCAAAGTCGAAACCTGGAAATGTTTTCCCTAGATACGTGGATCAGCAATGTGGATCTATCAAAAACTATAAAATTAGATTTAGGAATCCAAGATCAACCTAAAAGACTGTATAAGAAAAATAATCTTAAATTAATTTGTGACAAGTTAATTAGTGATAAGTATTCTAAGTCTTACAAAATATTTACAGACGGTTCTAAGGATGATTGTGCATGTGGAGCCTCTTTTTATGATCCTCAAACTGGTATGAACTGTAAGTTTAAGATAGACTCCAATATTTGCATTATGCGAATAGAGTTAATAGCAATACTAGAGGATCTTAATTTCATTCTATTGACCATAATGAGTTCGTTGTCCTATCTGACTCCAAAAGCGCTTTACTTCATTTGGCTCGTTGTACCTCGAATTTTCGAGGAACACCGATTGCCTATTTGATATTGGAGTCTATCTTAAAATTAACACAGTGCAAAAAAAATGTAACGTTGCAATGGATCCCTGCTCACGTAGGCGTGATCGGCAATGAACATGCAGACTATTTAGCTAAAGAAGCGGCTGCTGATGGTATTGAGATTTTTTGCTTACCCTATTTTACCGAAACTCTTTCTGTCGTTAAAAATATGTGTATAAAATCTTGGAAGGAATATTTTGATGAGAGATCCCTCACTAAAGGAATTTGGTACAAGACAATCCAACCAATTCTGGTAAGCAATCCATGGTTCGAGAGCGCAAATCTGAGCAGGCATGATATTACAACGGCTCTCCGTCTGCGTTCAGGTCACATTCCTCTTAACAGCTTTGGTTTCCTCATGAAAAAGACACAATCACCTAATTGTGTCGAATGCGATAAAATAGAAGATGTTTACCATATTATGATGGAGTGCGTGCGGAACGAGGCGGAGAGGTTAGAATTGAAGATGAAATGTGGCAAAACCAATAGTATTGATGTTGGCTGGTGTAATAGCATCTTGGCTGCTCCCACTTCTAGAGCAGCCAAGATGCTATACAGTGTTGTGCTATGTGCAATTAAGCGTAGATGATTTTTTATGATATCTTCATGGGGGTGACATGTCCTGTGTAGGATAAACTCCTCTAAATAAAGAGAAAAAAAAATATCTTCATTTGAGGAACATAATTATATTTTTTTTAAAAAAACGTCGCCCCACACTAGGATTTTCTCCTGTGTCGTGGGTGCAGTTACAAACATAGAATATCACATGCACATACGCCCAGACCGGAACAAATTTCTGTAGGCCATACAAAACATTTGTCCCGTACGGGAATCGAACCCGCGACCCGTTGCGCAGTAGGTGATCACTCGACCTCTGCGCTAAACGTGTCGTCAATAAGACTCCTCATTACCTCTTCCAACACGGAAACGGATAACAAGTTCAAAGACCACAACATTGATTTACTACCAAACGTAGATGACGCATGAACGTTCGAAAAGTGGGCCGGTGAAGAACTGCCCAATCGCGACTCGTGCAGTTCTTTTTCATAGTAAATGATTAGCTGTCGGCACGTCAACACGCCGAAATGTATAGTCGATTAGGTGACAGATTTCAAGCGCGCAGATTTTTGTATGAAGCGCTCTATCTACGTTGGTAGTAAATCAATGGACCATAATGAAAAGATGGCATTCAGAGCCCTTACACGGGCAGCGATCTAGGTGCAAGCCCAGCCACCAATAAAGATATCATCCCGAACCCCATCCGAAAAATTCTGGAGGGCCACCCTTATCACCTAGAGGTATATAAAATAGCCTACAACCGATTTTCAAACCTATAATCGGTCAAGCCGTTTCAGAGGAGTTCGATAACAAACACTGTGACACGAGATTTTTATATATTAGATAACCTTTTATTAGAGAAAATAAAAACAGAATCTTAGTGGTCAATATCGTCAACATGTTCGAGTGTAACCACTGGTCATAGATATGCTCTATTGCTACATTAGTGTAACTACCGGTCATAAGTGTGCTCAGTGGTTACACCAGTGTAACTAAGCAGTGTAACCATGGGTCAGAATCGATAATTTCGCACATAATTTGTATTCGACGACACGTTTAGCGCAGAGGTCGAGTGATCGCCTACTGCGCAACGGGTCGCGGGTTTGATTCCCGTACGGGACAAATATTTTGTATGGCCTACAGAAATTTGTTCCGGACGTATGTGCATGTGATACTCTATGATTGTATGGGGCGTCTTTTTTTTTTAAATCGTGTTCGATTTCAATAGATTAATTTCTAATGGTTCATAAACGCGTCTTCAATTCTGATTCCACGCAGAACAACAGAAAATAAGATAGAGCCCAAATAAAACCAATCACAGCTAACCAAACAGGAATAACGTGAAACTAATTATGTATCGCGCTAAGCGAGAAGTAATTTCCGAAGTCCTCCGAGCGTGCCGGTCGGAATACCAACCGGCACTGGCACGCCTTATGAATATTAAAAACTGTAATCTGTATACTTATGATTGAACACAAGCCCACGGCTGGGCTCAATTTCGGGACGCAATTACCCGTGGAGAGTGCCTCGGATCTAATGTTTAATTTGCTTCTTAAGAAAATAGCTAGATAATCATTTTATTTGGCCCTCGAACATAGGTGCATATATTTTACCAAGGGGGCATGTACAAGGGGCAGAATATACAAATTTTCATTTGATACACCGAAAACATAATTTCATTAAGGCTAGACCAGCAGGCCTATTACCGATCTCATGGTTTTCAAATGATATCATTATGACATCATAGTGCAAAACGAAAAATAAGATTTTCGGTCAGATCTTTGATCATTCGTTCATTTTATCATGATGACATCATTGAATAATTATGCCATAGTGATGTGATATCATTTTATATCGATAAAACGAAATGAAGCATTTCATGACTTCTTTATCTACAAAATTTATACCATATCATACGAAATGAATTCCTTAATGAGGTTTGATTATTGCATTGCAATTTAATTGATTATTGCAGAGCCTTTATTTAGCATCAAGTATATACATGTTACAAAAAACAATACTATTGACTTCATTTTTATATTTTCTAAGGTAGGTAAACTTGAGCGCGTTTGACTACAATCTTGCCTGAAGAAAAACTAAGATATGCTAAGGTGGAGCACGCAAACTGAAACAGTGCCTGTTCACTCTTGCCTTGAAAACATACATCATATTTGAAATCTTGAATTACCGGTTCTTGTCAAACAAATCTTATTTTGAAGATTAGTACAATATGAAAGTTTATTTCTTGATGATACGAGAAGTATTTTTTTCGGAGCTACCAAGCCATTTTTAATATTCTCTTCGGATATTGTGTTTCTTTATATCTTTTTAAATGTGCAATCAATTTTTGTGCAGTACCCCACATAATTTACCGGAGGGAGACTTTGTAACAGGGTTGACTGCCTGGGCACCTCCGTCTTACCTATTTCTGCCGCAAGGCATCAGTGCTTGCATTGCTGTGTCCCGGTTTGAAGGGAATAGATATGGCAGTGAAATTACTAGGTACCGTCACTTTACATCATATGTCACAAGTTGACAACATAGCGTACGTTGCCAACTTGTGACATATGTTCTTGTGGTGGTTATAGATTTGTTGCGAATATCACAAGAACTACATGTATCATTACCCCTTACAATCAGGTGGGCAGTATGCTTGTTTGCCGACTTAGTTGTATAAAAAAAATTCTCGCGCTGCAAGGTCAAATATCGATGGCGTGATCTAGCGAGCCCTTAAGGACTTCAAATACGCCCATTGGTAAAGGGTAAAGGGAAACGCCCATGCCAGTAGCGTCTAGAAACGTTTACTTTATTTCTTCACGAATTCACGTAGTAATAGCTTGGTCGCGGCAAACCAGACATTCCGAGCGCGAATGACTACTTAATTTTTCAACTTGAGTGTTAAATTTCTGAGCGCGTAGGAACATTGTAAGCTGGAGCTCAGAACAATTTTATCGCTAGCATAAAACTTCCTAGTCAAGTGTCATAAAAGAATCTACAGTCAAATTACATACTTACATATGTAACACACTACAATATGCCGGCATTGGATTTGAAGTAGAATCTCTGATATAAACAACACGGTTGGCAAACAAGCAAGCGCTTGATGGTAAAAAGCTACAGTCTCTATTGTACTTGTAGGTAGTAGCAAATATACAAGATTTACAAATATGTAAACCCCAATATTATACATTGCTAACTTTATGACATGAGATGTCAAATCACAGTATCCAGTAATTTGAAACCGGAACACGGCAATACAGACGGTGCTGCATAGCAGCAGAAATAGAGATTGATGTGATTATAAAGCTGAACTGGAACTAAAGCAGGACCGTCGCTGGCACTGTCAACTCAGCACTGGCTTTCTAAACGGGAGGTCCGGAGTTCGATCCTGCCATATACCAATGTGTTTTCCATTTATCAAATTTCATTATGTCTTTTATCTGTCTGATGCTTACATTTCTCCAACCTGGTGAAGGAAAACATCGCAAGGCAACCTGCATACATCTGCGAATAAATTTAAAGGTGTATGTGAAGTCGACCAATCCGCGCTGGGCCAGCGTGGTTGACTAAGGCCTAAACACCCTAACTTAGGGTAGGCTCGAGCCCCTCGGTGGGGACATGTACGAGCTGTGGTGATCGTGATGATGATGATGATAAAGCTTAAGAGTTGGTTTGCTTTTTTGAACACGTAACGCGCGCTATTAAAAAAATATTTTAGTGTTGGATAGCCCATTTATCGAGGAAGGCTATAGCACCATGCTACGACCAAGCTAAATTTTATGCAAGCAAAGCTGAGGGAAAAGATATTATCTACAAAATTTTTTGTAGATAATAACTTTGCCCTCATCGACATCGGCTTGATCCGGAGATCAAACCCGAAACGAAGAGATAGGAGTCACACCTTTAGCTAACTTCACAAACGAGACGGCTTTTTTAGAAATTAATTAAAGAATATTAATATTCAAATACTGTTGTGTCGTTTTAATACTTGTGAAATAAAATATTTTTCATACCACCTGCCTGACAATGTACAATTATAACCCTCTTAACTTCAACGTAAAGCAAGACATTATCTCCCCGGGGATATAATGTTGTAAGAAACTCCCGAGGGATTAAAGTGTTTTAAATTTGGAACATAAAATTCGTATGAAAATTTAGCGTAGATGCTAGCTTAGGAAGGCAAAGGTTCTATGCCCATACAGCTATAGCGTACATCCACTAGAGACAAATAGACATTCTACCTGTGTAAATAATGTTTTTATAAAATCCAAATACATAATTTCTTTACCAAAATTATATAATATTTACCTAAATAATACTGCAAGCTAAAATAAACAATTACATTTCACTTTATTTTTTATTGATAAAATACTTTTTATGCTAAAAGCGCCATCTCTTGACGGCCACCATTAACTATCGATAAAAACGAATAAAAAGCAGAACACTAACGCTGCCGGCGGATACACAGCGAACTAAATTCTTTCATTTGGAAAAATTACGCGGCATATTTAAAAATAAAGAACTTTTTTACAATTTGTTCCATAATGTGCACCAACGGTATACCGTTGTATTGTTTTCATAGCTTAAACTTTGCCGCGAACGCTATTATGTATTTCAAAATTGTAATATCTTGTTGCTTACGTTAATAAAGTGCTTAGTGAAATGTTTTTTGTGGCATTAATATAGTCTTTTTAGAAGTCTATTCAGTGTTTTATTGGTAAAGTTAAAAACGTAAGTAAATGTCCAGGTGATTCAGTTTCAGCACTTACTTATTTTTAATTGAGGTCAATATAGGCTGTCGACTATTTGAGATTTATTTCGACAGTTGTTTATAGTAATTAATTGGCATTATAAAAGTAAATATATCACGAAGTTAAAAAATATAAACAATATATTTAATTTGGTACCATTTTATTGTTACCAAATTAACATTCGTCCTGCGTGCTACTAAAGGTCATTGACGGGGTCCAGCAGCTGATCGTATCGTATTGTAAATCGATGGGTAGACTAAGTTCATACTCTTGTTATATTATTATTAATATGTTTTAAGTTTTTATAATGTTTTAAGGCGAGGAATTTCCACGTGCAAGCCCATATGTTCCGCAGTTCACACCGTTCATTTGTACATGACGTTAGCGCGGACGCGGCCACTGAACAGGCGCCAACATCATGTGCCGCACAGTAAAAATATAACAGTACAACAAGGACGTTTTATATCGTATGCAATATACTTTTTGCTAGGTTACAAATAAGTATTGATTTATAAACTGAGCTAAGTACCTACAGTAATACAACCAATAAAGATACAGCTTTATGACTTCATTGCTATTTTTTATTGTATCTTTACTTGTATGTAAATATGGACACTTTTTAATTACATAGTATTTTTATTTGACAAACAACCACGTGATTTTTTTAATAACTTAAAAAATAACAAAGTTTAAAAAGCTTTTATTTGCTAGTGACGTCATTGTACTCGTCCACCATTACAATACCGATACAAACATATATTTTATAAGAAAGAGACGTAAAGCAATTATCAATAATTAGACTTTTTCAAGATTCATCATAATTAGATCGTTTCTTCACAATTTCAAAGGTTTTAAATGTTTCTATGATGTGTTATTAATAAAATGTAAATTCAAATTTTATGCATATTTCTTTTGTGCAGTATAGAATGCATCACTAGAATACAAGAAATGCTCGATTAGCTAGAAGTAGTATTTAAAACAAAAGCTAAGAATATGACTGACGCGGCGGCATATATAAAGCACTGTTAAATTTTTTTGTTTGTCTTCGACGGCTATTCGGTTTGATTTAGAAATAGTAGATTGTTACACCGAGCGCTAAGTGACTTATTAATGCCCGCGGATGTTTGGTGCACGAGCACTTGCTCGAGGGCACTAATAACCCGAGGGCATTAATAGCTCACTTACGAGGTGTGTAATCTGCTTTTCCTTCAACTTATAAAAAAATAATAAAAAACTGAAGTTGACTGTAGAAAAACTTATTTATATATGTCAAAAAAAATGCAAATTGTTCTTATTAAGAAACCAAACCTTATCTTGACGGTGGTGACGGAAGTGGAAAATCCACAAAAAAAAACTCACTGTCATGTACACCACAAAACCCTTATTTCTTGCCGTCAACATGAATGTGCACCAAAAACACCACTTTCACTGCACAATATTCACTCGAATACAATTTTTAATTTATTAAAATGAAAGCTAATCTTCGCCATTAAAGCCAATTGCCTCTCTTTTTTAAATAAAATTGGCTTTGTAGGGTCCTATCTAACTTGTTTTGCGCATGTGTATTTTTTGTGACATGTTATACAACCACTCAAATCTCTTTGGAAAAATGCCTACATTTTGTATGAATTGAATGAATATGAATTGTAATTTCTTTTTAAATTAGAAAAACAAACAACAGGGCAATTATGTTGAACGGGTCATTAATGAAATTTCATACAATACTACTGCCGTTTTCCAGGGTAGTAATGTATTACTTAGTGTTACCTTTTCCGATGATTAGAGTAAAATTAATGAGTAGTTTGAAGAAAAATATTTTTATAGATATATGTAGGTATTTTAATACAGTACTGAATAAATAAGTACCTTAACTTATTTCGCTTACTATTCGTCAATAAAAATATTTTAATATATATATATATATACATGTAGGTATTTTAATACATTACTGAATAAATAAGTACTATAACTTATTTCGATTTGATTTGTTAACCGACTTCACTGACTTCACGAAGTTATGAGGTAACACATACCTCATAGCTTCGTCATTTATTAACTGATTTTCAAAATTCTTTTTGTATTCAGAAAAGTATACCCCCGAAGTGGTTCCATGCCATCAAGTCATGATCTAGTATTAGAATCCCAAGAAAATCGAGAGAATAGGCACGTCCAACGTCTTTCCTGTTTTTTTTTTGAAGCTATTCAGGTATTTGCGTCTGAAAGACATCATCTCAAGGATTCTTCCACTATGCTGAGCTCTCTGGCAGGTATGTCATCCATTATATTATTATTAGATGAATTCGAAACAAGCTCAAACCTGTTTTTGATGTGCTACCATCATCAACGCTGGCCAAGTGCGGGTTGGACGTGTGTGCAGCGGTCGGCGCGCCGGCGCGCTACTTAGTGGTAGGTATTTATAACGCTGCATTGCGTGAGTGACAGGGGCGTGCATGTACTAAACAAGATTATCAAGAAGAAAGCCACAAATCGCTATGAATATCAGGCAACCGTATTAGTTTCTAAGCAAACTGGTTTTAAAATATTAATTAATATTCTATACCTTAGGCCTGTAAGAAAACTCGGGAAGTACTACACAGCTAGCGTTCTTTACCATGATGACTTTACATTTGACGATACGGTTAGCGCACAGAGTTCAAGTGATCGCCTACTACACAACTGGTCGCGGGTTCGATTCCCAAATATTTTTAACAGACTTCAAAAAAGGAGGAGGTTATCAATTCGGTTGTATTTTTTATGTTTGTTACCTCATAACTCCGTCATTTTTAAACCGATGTCCAAAATTATTTTTGTATTCGATAGAGTATAGAGCAAGGGTGGTCTCATGGTCACCAAAGTCAGGATCTGATGATGGAATCCCATAGAAAATCGAGGAAAGCACTAAAAACACACTTCTTTCACTAAAAAGATTTCATTCACTGAAAAGTTAAAAATAAAAAATATTTTACAAAAAATAAAAAACGACTTCAAAAACACTGAAAGCTTAAAAATAATATAAGAATAGGTACAGACAACATCACACTTCTATATTGAATTCGGTGACAAATTTTAACACTTTCTAGGAGATTATCGTTTGGCGCTTTGTAGTTACGGGACAAATATTATGTATGGAATACAGAAATATGTTCCGGTCTGGGCGTATGTGCATGTGATATGTAATATATTCTATGTTTGTAACTTTGATGACACGGTTAGCGCAGAGGTCGAATGATCGCCTACTGCGCAACGGGTCGCGGGTTCGATTCCCGTACGGGACAAATATTTTGTATGGCCTACAGAATTTTTTTCCGGTCTGGGCGTATGTACATGTGATATTCTATGTTCGTAACTGCACCCACAACACAGGAGAAAATCTTAGTGTGGGGCGACGTTTTCAAAAAGAAAAAAGCTGCACCTACGACACAGTTGAAAATCCTAGTGTGGGCCGACGTATTTATATAAAAACACTTTCATTACTGAGTGACTGACAGATTACGCACAGCCGTAATTAAAAGGCACAAAAAGCGGAAATTTGACATGTATGATAGAAATTCGCCATCTAAGGGGGTAAAACTAAAAAATAATAGTTTGTATGGAACCTCTATGACATTTATGCGGGCGAAGCAGCGGGCAAAAGCAAATATTTTATAAAGTTTCACAAAATTCCGCTGATCAGATATTTTCTTTTAATACAATGAAGTGATCTTTACATAAATCGAACGGAAATTTATGTTAATTATTTTTTACTTTTTTATAATCAACTCACGCTTGACCATAAATGTTACGAAATTTAAAAGATTCCTAAAATACTGTTTTACTGTTCATAATCATATATAATACATAGGCTCGAATAAAACTCTATTATTTAGCTACATGTGTAATGTGCTGTTGATTCTACCTTCTAAAGCTTTGATGCAAGGCGTTGTGAATAAAGGGGGTAACATTAAGTATTTAAAGGAATTCAGCAATAAAGTTTTATAGGAAACATTATTTTGAAC
This sequence comes from Schoenobius gigantellus, assembly GCA_963935595.1. Classification (NCBI taxonomy): domain Eukaryota; kingdom Metazoa; phylum Arthropoda; class Insecta; order Lepidoptera; family Crambidae; genus Schoenobius; species Schoenobius gigantellus. The sequence goes on along the minus strand of OZ012555.1, from coordinate 1,252,391 downwards.
CTATAAATCGTTGCATATTTACTTGAAGAAATTATCATACTGGTTTATTAACACTGCACTGTGCTATATGGCCGCGGAAATAAAATATAAACATTTGGGAAATAAATATTTACCACTTTTCTTTCAGCATTTTTTGTATGCATTTGATTTAACATTTCGTCTTTGACTTCTTTTATTAGCGATTTTTACACATAAAATAACTTATAGAAAAAAAGAACGAAAAACATATTTTTTCACACATAAAATAATTTAGGAAGAAGGATTAAAATAGTTTTCTCCTTTATAATACCTAATCCATTATTTACACTATTCACCATATTACTACACTAATCTATAATAATAATGAAAGTTAACAATATAAACGCAAACTGCAAAATTAAAATTCGATCGTAAAGAAACACGTAATATATTTTTTTGCGCCCGCGACACGAAGCGACATGACCATACCCTGAGACGACTTGGCGAGTACTGTCTTATATGGAGCGCGATTGCAACCAAGCGAAATTATAGAATTTTCGTCATTTTCCTAAATATTTTATATGACATCAAAAAATCTGTCTTCACAGTTCACTAGATAATAACGAACTACATGTTTTGGTATAACTTTTATACTGTTTTATGTATATTTCGATTTCAAATCGTGGTTTTAGTTTTTGATTTAGACCTATGTTTGGATTTTTTTTCTATCGAGTGAAATGGAGTAAATCGTGTTTCTGCTTTCACAGTTCACTAGATTATATCTTCAAGTTTAAGGTGTGTGAATTTCAGAATTGTGGGTTCTAATATTATCCAGATCTAGACGTTCTAAGATCGGCAAATTTGGGAAATCCTCGCCTTAAGCTTAACTTAAGATAAAATTATTGCGTGACGTATTCGTGCTTGAGAATAACATTTTTTTTGTATTTTATGGTTTTCATCATAACATTAACCATAGTCATAGTGATAGTAATAATGATAATGTGCCAGTGTTTATGGTGAAAATTACCACCTAAGTAATTGGTTCTAAAGCCCTGCGTTTTTATTGTCTCGCAGATGGTATGAAAAGTAGAGTATTCACCTCTGGAATAAAGCGTGTCTTCGACTTGAGCCCCTCGCTTCACTTAGGACTCTACATAACTCCCTCGCTTCGTGCATAATCTACTAATATCCGCTATCGAAGCTTAACGTGTTTTTTGCTACGAGCCCGTTAACCCACGCACAATACGTATCAGTCGCATCCACCATATTAAAAATTGATGAATTCCCGAAATCCCAAAAGTGAGGACAACATATGAACATTAGGGGCTCACGCAGACACCCTACGCTTTTACCCTCTCACGTTTTACATGTTTATCGAGATGTCTATTGAACCATCTCACACCCCTGTCTGCAAAGATTTTTATGACACCAGTAATTAACAAAATTAATATTACCCAACCATACAGTTATTAATGAACATCACCAAACCAGTTTGTTTGAACAACAAACAGGAAGAATTTTAATACCTAATCATAGCTAAACCATGACATATAAATATTGAAATGCACTTAAAGCAATTCAGTAAAACGAATTAACTGTTACAGAGACTATCGGAGAAAATGGCTGTTTCTTCAATAAATAGTAAAAAAATCATCACGATGCCATGACGCCATGACGGTCCTGGGAGGACTAGACAAGTGGCAATCGTTTCATAGCGAAACGATATCTAAATTCGTCATTGTCTCTGAAATAACGAAAACTAATTCCTAGCCAACGTAACAGGATTGTAGCGATCGCTGTGTCGAATTGTTCTTTCTATAAGAAAACAAAATATTGTTTATCTACTCAAAACAAAATAACGCCACCATGTAATTAGTTTTCTAATAAATGGTATAATAAATTAATAAATTTAATATTTGCATTTCATTTTTCATGAAGTACGTATATGAAAGCAACGAAACACAATTCGATGCTTTATCGATTCGTTGCTAATCAATACATTGTCTACCAATTAATATATCGATGACTTTGATCGGTTTGCCACGTGATTTAGCGGTGACATGTGTCAATTCCATACATTTTATTCCTTCTTTATCGTTTTTGAATTGGTTATACTTTGTCTAGGCCCGCAGAGGCCTTACCATGATCGCTTATAGCAATGTTAAAACAATATTGAAACAGAGACACCGCTCTTGCTGCGTATAGTACCGTCCCGCTCTCAGCGCGGTTTTAATATTGTTTTGAGCGATCATGTCTAGGAAGCTGGTTTTCTCTTTGAGAAAATTGAAAATATATTTCCATGAAAAAAGATCTTAATAAATTTTACGTTACAGAGTGACGGAACGGACTACCAACGTCTCCGATAGATACTGTTATTTGAGATTTAACTCGAGATGCGTAGCTTCAAACAGTCACCTGGAATTATAATGAGGGATACTGCGTGTCTATTTATCATCGTATTACCAGAAGCTAGGTCGAAATGGAGGTACACTCATCATCACTCGAAACCTGATCCGCTGCCAAATCGGCGTAACAGGTGGGCCGCGACAAGGGTTGCCAAACCAAATATATTTTACTTCAAAGCAATGATAGTAAACGAGGACTTAATAAAACTAGCCAAGTGCTTGCCGGGCCATGTGCTAATAGGTTTTTATTTTATTTTTTATTTACGACAACCAACAACACATACACTGAAACATATACATGAAAATCTTAAAGCTAAGCTAGGTGCTTTCTTAATCAAAGAACTCTTTTCAGACTCTTTTAAATAAACGCAAACATTGTGGTGTTTCTGAAGAAACAATTAGCCTTATTAAGTCTTATTTATCGAGTAAGGTCCAGAAAGTTGTTATTAACAAAACTGAGTCTGCATCTATAACTATGGGTGTGCCTCAGGGATCGATATTGGGACCTTTGCTTTTCTTAATTTAAATTAATGATCTCCCACATTTCACTAACAATCTGTGCGATACAATACTTTTTTGCAGATGATACTTCTTAAATATTTAAGATTGACATAAGAAATGAAAATACTGACGTTGTAATAATGTATCATTAAATTAAAATAAAACTAAATGTACTAATTTCTCATTGCCAAATGTGAGGAAAGTTGATACTATTGTGGAAATTAATAATCAAATTATTGAATTCATCGATTGTACAAAATTTTTAGATAAACAGACTTAGTTTCGCGGCATATGCAGTAAATAAAGGGTCAACTTACTGACGTTGAAACGACAAGATTGACTTTAATTATTTTCACAGTGTCATGCCGTATGGACATGCCGTGAGGTATGCCGTGAGGATCAGCTGTTAAAGTATTTTAGTAAAAACTATGAATAAATCAATAAAGAAATTTACTAAGCATTTTTAAGGAAAATGCAGTCACATATAAAAAAAGTATGTTAATACTTTAAAAAAGAGCAGTTTACGCTATAAATAATGTACGTACAAAGGGATTCTCTAAGAGATTTATTTAAAGAAATCAATATTGACTTAGCAGGACAATACATTCATGAAATTTGATTGATGTCTATAAAAAACAAAATACATTTGATACACCAATTTCCAAATTCATCATTTAAACACAAGAAATACAAACGGGAAAATGTATAACTTTTTTCAATAAAGTTCCAGAAAGTGTTACTCATTTGCCATTTCATAAGTTTAGCGCATGTAAATATAAAAAAGTTAAAACCGACTTCAAAAACACTGAAAAGTTAGAAATAATATAAGAATATGTACAGACAACACCACATTTTTATATTGAAGTCGATGCCAAATGATGATCTCCTAGAAAGTCTTAAAATTTAGCTTAACATTTTTGAAGTCAGTTTTTATTTTTTCTATTAATTTTATTAAAACACGTGAAAAGCATTGGAAAAAACACGAAACACGTTGGACATCTTTATAAAATTTAAAGGTTTCCCTCGATTTTCATGGAATTCCATCATCAGATACTGACTAATGTAATGACAGTGGGACCACTTTAGGAGTATACTCTATCCAACACAAAAAAAATAAAATCGGTCCACAATTAGCGAAGTAATCGCTTAACATACACACAAAAAAACATACGCATCGAATTGAGAACCTCCTCCTTTTTTGCAGTCATAGTCAGTTGAAAAAGACTTATTAGTAACCTATACTAATAATCTAAGAATCTTTTTAACCGACTACTATAAATTTGAATGATGCCAGTGCCTCGTAGATATTACTCGTTATAATTTTTTTTAAAATTGTTATGTTTAACTATTTATATTAAAATATTGCTGAGTTTGGTAACCACATAGCTTATTGTAAATATTGTTGCTTCTGATAAAGAAGCTGATAAGTTTCTTACGCCCGTTCTTCTTATCAATAAAAAGTTGTCCTGAATAGGAGGTATGTAAGAAATTTGAACGATTCAAAGGAGCTTTCAATTGATATTTAGAATAAGCAAAATATTCATTTTGATTTAATTTTGAAACGCCGCTACGGCATGCATTAACTAGGGTACAAAAGAATCACAGAATTTGTAAAGAAATAAATGGAACAACACAGGGCAACCGAAAGACGAAAAAAGTATTCCATTATCCGCACAGACAACTCGAGTCCTGCAAGACAAACTATTTTGTCCTTTATTCAACGTGTTTGGTAAATACTCTATCAAGCCGACACCTACCCAAGTTAACATAGTCATATAAAAGTTAGTTATTAACATAGGTAGGTTTCACCTTGATAGGTATCTACCAAACACGTTGTATATCGAAGTTTGGTCAAACAGAGTGTTGAATTCTGTGTTGTGATTATTGTGTCGTGAGAATTATTTCATTCAAGATTATGGAATACGATTTTATGACAATCAATTTTTATGCCTATACAATTGGAGAGCATTTATAAATTGCTTAAACGATGTTCTGGAATATTATTACCTTGAATTTTATTGTATATAGTTTCAAGTCCGGCCTTTAGGAAGCAACCCTATCCGCGAGCCGGCCGAAGGTGTGAACCGATCAGACATTACGCCAACCCTCGCGCTCCGGTTACAGTAATATGAGCGCGTGAGCTTTCGAAGGCTTTCGAAGGCTGCCCATAAAGGTGAGCGCGAAAATGAAGACTTATTTTGGTAATTGCCTAAGCTTGAACATTGGCTATTTATGACTGCACAGGGACTTCTTACACAAAGTAGTAGTATGATGATGTTAGCAAACAACGGACTGTCGACCTGAGGGTAAGTGGCTAGAGTCACTTTAGTGAAAGTAAAGATTCATTATAAAAAAAACTTTTTTAAATACAAGCTTTTTAGTACTCGTCAATACAAATAAAACGAGCTCTAACTCGATGGGGTTGTGTTGTTTTATTGGGGAGTTCCTGTGGCCACCTTCCAGCTCCAGCATTATATCAGCTTCATATCATCATAATATTGCAGTCAAAATTTCATCTCATCGGAAACCGGCAAGAGGATCAAATTTAACTTGCAAGATTTCATTACAGACACCGGGACAGGTGAAAGTAAAAAATAACTCAACTTGTGACATAAGATGTCGAGTCACAGTTCCCAATAATGTCACTGCCTGTCTGACCATTCAAACCGGAACACAACAATGCAAGCCTCAGAATAATAAATAAAGCTATTGTTCTGAGATGCAAGCATGCTGCTTGATGACAGAAATAAGGCGGAGGTAATACACCCCTGCTGACTCGAGGCGCAGAGTCTCCGTTTGGTTTAATATGTTTATGTTAGTTATTGTATTATTTGAATTATATATTTTTTTCTTTTTCATTGTGATGAAATTCCTTGTGACAAGTACACATGGGTCACTTCTTTTATATGGTATTTAAATATGTTCTCTACTGACTGTCTACAATTTAATTTGGGACGTGCCGATTTCACTGTTGTTTTTTAAATTGTTTTCTTTTATTCGAGTATACACGGTGTTTCATAATAACGAATAAATAATCAATGCGTTATCTAAAACTAATTATTAAATTGTGTTTACCCGTAATGTAATTCAACCCAAAATTTTCGTGTAAATCATAGACATGATGATGATACTATGATATACATGAAAATTTTGGGTTAAATGACATTACGTGTAAACACATTTTAATAATTAGTTTTAGATAACGCATTTATTATTTATTGGTTATTATGAAACACCGTGTATAAACAACAACTTTATTTTACCCTATAGTTTTCTATTGTGTTTAGCACCAAAATTATTATTCTGAGTCACATTCAACCCCTTACCTAATCATTAGGGACTTGGTAGTTTTCTCCACTGGATCGATCAGGAACAGATTATTTTGTCAGTTTAACGATAAAATATTTTTTGTTGTTTTACTATTGAAATTGATAATGTTGATAATTCTATATATTTTATACGTTATTTATTACATACGTTTATTTATCAAATTGCTATACATTAATGTATCATATTCGACAAAGGTGGTACTAATTACGATCGGAAGTAAGTAGTAAGACGGACAATTTAATACCTCCCTTCTTACTAATTACTGCTGCGGTAGTAAGAAAGTAAATTAAATTCGGAGAGTTTTTTTGATTCACAGAAAGGAATTTTTACTACTGGTAATAGGATTGGTAGTAACACGGGAAAAACTGAAGTGTTGAAGCAATCAAAAGAAGAAATCGAAAATTTTGTTTCTTCATAATATAATTACCTACCTACATTGTTATTTTACATTTGATACCAGAGTATTTATAAAAAAAAATATGAACTTTAATGTGTATAAAAGTCAAATTCAAATAATAAATATTTATTACATAAGCCTTTGCAAGCACACATTGGCGTCGTAACAAAACAAAATTCTAATTAGGTGTAAAACAACATTATTTAACCTTGTTTCACTGCATACGTCCTGAATATAATCAAGATGTCTGCAAATACGGGTAGAAGGGGAGAAAAGAAAGACTTAGAATGTCTATTTATTTGTCTCCTCTTTTAAATTGCCATTTACAATACTGGTTTTTTAACATAGATATATTATAATGAAGTACATAGGTATATTATCAGCTTTATATATCAGGTTCTTATATTTTTTTATTGTTTCAGGAGATTGTCGTTTGGCATCCTAAAAGCCAAGTCAACCTATCCATCATCATTTCAGCATGATGGAAGAAACCTTCAGATAATGAGTACCACACGTAAATACCTGAATATCTTCAAAAAACAAATTGGAGGAGCCGTATGAAATTTAAAGATTTCCCTCAATTTTCCTGGGTAACAACAGGACCACCCCACGAGCATACTCCTTTGAATCCAAAAGGCATTTTTAAAATCAGTTCGAAATAAGCCGAGAAATCGGTAAACATATATGAAAAAATTATACAATCGAACATGAAACCTGGGGCCTAATTCCGCTAATCTTAACGTCGCGTCGTTATCGTGTTAATAGCGTTTCAAAAAATCTGCTTTTGCCGCTTTTTACGCATTTCCTGGTGCAATTTGTTCGTACAGCAATTTCTTGACAAGTCAATAGTGACAAGTGCTTTAGCTTGTAATCGGTTAACCCACAATAACTGTCTCAAAAAGCTATGCTATTGAAGCGTTATTGACACGTCACAAACGCTTCAACGCTAGCTTTTTTGATATCGTTGAAAAAGACTAAATCACTTTTGCATTAAAAATTAAGTCCTATTCATTTAACATGAAACACGAAGTCTACTTTTTGCCACAAAACAGGACCATTTTTAACCGACTTCAAAAAAGGAGGAGGTTATCAATTCGGTTGTATTTTTTTTTATGTTTGTTACCTCATAACTCCGTCATTTTTAAACCGATTTCCAAAATCCTTTTTGTATTCGATAGAGTATACTGCAAGGGTGGTCCCATAGTTAGGATCAAACCAAATTTAGGATCTAATGATGGGATCCCATGGAAATTGAGGAAAATCGTTAAATTTTAAGGTGTGTCCAACGTGTTTTGTGTGTATGTTACGCCATTACTCCGCCAATTGTGGACCGATTTTCAAAATTCTTTTGTATTTGATAGAGTATACTCCTGGGGTGGTTCCAAGGTCACCAAAGTCAGGATCTGATGATGGGGTCCCATACAAAATCGAGGAAAACACTTTTTAATACCAACTAATTAATTAGGGTTTCTTTCACTAAAATGATTTCATTCACTTAAAAGTTAAAAATAAAAAATATTTTAACAAAAATAAAAATCGACTTCAAAAACACTGAAAAGTTAAAAATAATATAAGAATAGGTACAGACAACATCACACTTATTATTATATTGAAATTGGTGACAAATTTTAACACTTTTTATGAGATCATCGTTTGGCGCCGACTTCAATATAGAAATGTGATGTTGTCTGTACCTATTCTTATATTATTTTTAACTTTTCAGTGTTTTTGAAGTCGGTTTTTATTTTTGTTAAAATATTTTTTTCAGTAATGCTTTTGAATCTTACAGTTTAGCTAGAGCAGCCGCGAAAAACAATGGTAGTTCTCCGATTTTAGAAAGCGGGGCTGCGTCACCGGCCGTGAAAAGACGGCTGGAGGCTTAATATAAAATTATAATAAGTAAAAGGGTGCACGCGCGGGGTGCCGCATCGATCCTGAGGGAATCCCTACGCACCTACCTAGATGTGCAGGGCTGCCACCGCCAGGGGACAGCGACAGGACAGGCTTGTACATATTATTATTTAACTAATAAAAATGTTTCAAAACTGTGAGTGTTGCAACGTTTCCTTTATTTGTAGATTAGTATCATCATCATCATAACAGGTCATATACGTCCCCACCCAGGGACTCGAGCCTACCCTAACTAAGGGTGTTTAGGCCTTATTCAACCACACTGGCCCAGTGCGGACTGGTCGACTTCACATACATCTTTGAATATCTTGGCAGATGTATGCAGGTTGCCTCACGATGTTTCTTTCCTTCGCCGTAGGATCGTCAGAAAATTGTACATATGAAAGTCGAAAAACACATTGGTACAGAATGGATGGTGGTGCCGAGTCCACAGCGCTACCGACGCTCATAGATTCCAATCGAATTAGTATACCAATACAATCAGATTAGTATAGGAAACAAATTGAGAAGGTTGAATAAGTGAGTGGCATGGCCCTTAGGTCGGACGTAAAAACTTTCTAAAATGGAAAAGCTACAGTATTGTTATATAGCGACAACCTGAACTCGTTATTAAAAAAAGTTTAGGTAATGATCTTCTTTGTCTAACCCTCTTCCCAGTTCAACTGGGGTCGGGTCTCCTTGTACGACTTCGCCAGAGAGCTCTGTTCTGGGTTATCTGTGCACTCAGGTTCTCCTTCTGGACATCTCTCTGCACACTTGAATGAATTAATGAATGAACACTTTATTTGTAAATTTTACAACACACACAGAAAAAAAAACTTATCTAATATTAAACTAAATTAATACCACTAGGTTATACACTTTATACTACTGTATACACTTACTACTACTATATTACACTTATTACTAAATAATTTATAAAATTACAATAAGTAATGACATGTGTGTTGCAGAAATACAAAAAGGCGATAGCTCAGTGACTGATTTTGCTTCAAAAGCAAAGCACTGGTATTCTGCTACAGCCCAGTGGATGAGGGCAGTGAATAAAAAAAAATATTATTGAATACAAGACGAAACAGATAATATACAAAAAAATACAACAATTAAAACAAGTGATGCTTGTGTACCCACCAAATACAATGAATAATACTAATAAATATACATATAGAACCCTAGCCACCAGACATGTTGATCTAGGGTGCATTCACTCTACACATAGTTGATGCAATGATAGATAATTAGACATTAAAATTCGCCACCGAGTACCCATTTGGTATACCCACACGCTGCTTTTCTAAAAGATTGGATTTAAACTTGACCACCAGGTCGGTCGGTCTACCTCTGCCTCGTGGACAGTCAGGGATACTTAGGGCTTTTTTAACAGGGTGGTCATCTCCACGCCTTTGGATATGGCCGTACCAGCGTAATCGGCTTTCTTTCACTTTTTCAGCAATCGGTGCTACCTTGAACGATTCCCTGATGTACTCATTTCGCATCTTGTCCCCTTGAGTTACTCCTCCTGCCCATCGGATCATTTTCATCTCGGTTGTATGCAGTTGCTGCTCGTGTGCTTTCTTGAAGGTCCAGCACTCAGCTCCAAAGTTTAGGTAATGATAAAAAAGAATAATTATGATAGATAAAGTTTGGTTGATAAGCAAATCACTTTTTTTGTAAATATGCACGTCAAATTTTGAGGTTTTCAAGTTAAGTATTTCCGTTCTATTCTTATTAGCTTCCAAACATATGAATTTTACATATGCACGTTGTCTTGCGCAGTGGCTAGGACGTTGACGTGTGATTGCTTAAGTTCACCGTGGTCGGTCATATCCAAGATGGGTGATCAAAAATGTGAAATTGTAAAACAAAGCTCCTACCTGCTTCGAAAGACACGTTAAGGGGATCGTGCACCTGATCTCACTCTGGTCGTGCCGGTAAATCAAACTATGCGAGTGTAGCAATGTGTGTATGTTAGTGCACTTGTGTTAACGCTGACACTTGTGCACTATTATATCTCCCGCGCAGTCTCTGTTAAGGTTGACCGCTGCGCTGCGACCCAAAACCTGTTTTCTTTGTCATAATTATATATAAATATATTTGAAACCAGAGCTTTGATAATTTATTTAGTGTCAACCCTACGCCGAGGTGTCCTAATGCAGGTTCACTTCACACCTGCCGAGCGGTGCGCCGAGGGTGATCGTCCGCCATGCCCTAAGCGAGAACACTATGCCTATTTTATAGAATACTTTATACTCGTATTGCCGGTGTATTTATTTAATCTACGTGCAGCTAAGATTGGGATCTTTACTAGAAAAAATATATTGTTCTGAGTCAAAACTAAATTTCAGTTTTTTTACAAAATATTGATTCCGATTTTTTGCCTAGCATAACGTTAGATGGATCTGCAATCACTCTTAGCAAAGAGGTAAGAAACCTGAGCGTTTATTTCGATAACTGTTTTTCTCGGCAGAAGCAGGTATCAGAAGTTAATAGTGCTTATAATTCGCTTAAGCGTGTCAAGAATCTACTTCCGATCAAAACAAAAATATCCTTAACTCAAACTCTTCTTCTTCCTATATTGGATTACTCCGATACATGTTATCCCGACCTGTCGGTTTCTCTTCTGAATAAACTAGAGCGATTACAGAACACATGTATTAGGTTTATCTTCGGGTTACGTAAATACGATCATATCTCACTTTATCGCTCCAAACTTCAGTGGCTACCAATAAGCCGTCGGAGATACTGCCATATCCTTTCCATCTTAACCCACCCCCATGCACCCTATTACCTTAAATCACGCTTTGTCCTCAGCTCGTCAATCCTAACACGAATCCTACGTTCATCAAATTACTTGTCACTTGTCCTCCCTCCTCATTCCTCCATATTTTACGACAAGTCATTTACGGTAAAGTCCATCAAACTGTGGAACTCCCTACCCGAAGCCATCAGACGTGCACCATCGCATGATGCATTCAAGCGTGCAATAAAAAATCATTTCCTGCAGCTGGACATTTAAGAAAACACCTCCAACACCATAATAGTATTATGTATTATATGTAGTGTATGTCTTTCTTAAATATCTGTAATATGTGTAGTTTATTATCAAGTATATATTTAGGTTAAATTATACATTTCAGTAAGAACTTTTATATATTACCTGTCATTAGCCTTTCGTCGTCGCCAGGGTCGTCTGCTTAGGTACCTCCGTGTTACCTATTTCTGCCGCAAAGCAGCAGTGCTTGCATTGCTGTGTTCCGGTTTGAAGGGTAAGATATGGCAGTGAAATTACTGGGTACTGTGACTTTACATCTGGTGTCACAAGTTGGCAACGTACACTGTGGTTCTTGTGGGGGTTGCAGTTTTGCTGTGAATCTCACAAGAGCCATATGTATAATAGGTGACTGTTACCACTTACCATCAGGTGGGCAGTTTGCTTGTTTGCCAACTTTCTGCAATAAAAAAAATAAACTTTATTGTTTATTTAATGAAGATTTTATCGGGATACCGCTATTTCGATCACAACGTGCATCATGTCGGGAGGAGATGCGGCTGTGATATCACTGCGATGCTTCCGATGACACCATAGAGCACACTCTAGTGGAGTACTCAGGCCAGTATTTCCTGTATAATTCTGTTGCCTCCTTTTGCGAACATATCTCCACGGAAGGAGGCTAAGGTGCGGGAGCGGAAAAAAGATAGAAATGGCCCTGTTGAAAATTATGAAATCGTTTCGATCTAAATAAGTATAAAATTTATTACTTTGCATTAAATGCAAATACCACCTTACAAGCGTTGTCTGTAACTTTTATACGTAAACTCAAAAACACATTTTCAAAGTACGAGTTTGTATCTGATAAATTCAGTATCCCGAATCCCTGAAGGGACCCTAACAAATCGTAGCAATCAGACAGACCCCACTGCAGCCTAACGCACATGGCTACCGCCGTTGCCATGGCGACGCGCGAGGTCAACGACCCACGCACCACAACCAATCTCCGCTTGTTTTTCAGAAAAGGCGGATACTTTGGTAGCATATCAAAAAGCCATTGAAAGTTTGGACAATTAATAAAATAGTGTCAACTTACCTGTTTAAGTCGCTATGGAAATCTTATACTTCTTAACTCTCCACTGGGATTTCTTATAAAAACTTTTATCTAAGATTGTATCAACTGCGATTAATACTTAAATAATAAATAGACACACTATACTTTTAAAGATGAAACTTCGTTTAAAACACAGTTTACTACGTAAATATAACCTTAAACTACTCGTATACAAACATAAGCCACAGATAAAAACGCGTTGTTGTCACCACTACCGGCCTTTGTGGCACAATCACCAAGCGATGTTACTGGCCGCACAATCCATTTCGAACGATTTAAAAATGGAACGTCACATTTCCGCGGACTCTTTAAAAAATCCCGAAAATGGAACAAAAACGTACGCGTACCGGCACATGTCAACGAATGCGGCCATCGGCGTGTTCCAAACGTACAAAGCTGGCGATGAATTCTGCAGAATATAATGTAGCTTTCAAACGAATATTGCCCTTAAGTCAATGGAATAAAGCAAATTACTTGAATCACCAACAGCAAACGCAAATTGAAGCAGCTCAGTCGAACTCCATTTTCAAAGTCTGCCGCGGAAAACTAGCTTTTCCACTGTCGATGTAAATGCCAATTTCCTTTTCACTGTTGTAAAACGATACAATTTGATTCTTACCGGCTTTATTTCAAAGTAGAAATTGAATTGAAGTATGTCGCAGACAATGCGCCACGCAATGACGTTTGGGCTGATAGAGAAGGCAATATCTCGAAAGGGTGTTAAAAGGGGACAAAAAGAACTTTGGGGAAGGTAATTCTAGGGGTGCATTTGCGTCTGAAATGAAACATCAGACTATAAAGAATCGATCTTCAAGACACCTAATAAAAGAAAAGTTTGCATTTTCATGTGATAACTATTTACTTAATTTATTTAATCACTATCGATATATTTTAATTCCTTTAAAGAGATTGCTGTATATTTTAAGTAAATATACTTTTAAAAATCAAATATTAATATATCAAATATATTTTCGCTATGAAAATTACTACATTGTTTGCATTCCTGCAAGTGGCGGAGTTGAATAGCCGCTGCAGCGCTTTCCGGACTGGTAGTCCACCCGCTTTTAGGAGTTCGGCTGTAACTCCATCATCACCCGGTGCCTTGTTGTTTTTAAGCTGTTTAAGAGCCACACTAATCTCGTACAGGCTGACGTCCGGGATATCTTCGGTATAGTGCCGGGTCAATTTGGCTCTAGGGTCTGTAGCCGGAATAACAGGTGCCTGTGATGTTGCGTAAAGCTGTCCATAGAAGCGTTCGATCTCGGCCATAAGCTCAGGTCGGGATATAATGACTCTGCCGTCCTCTGTCTTCAGCTTCGTCAGCAGACTCTGACCGAGTGACAGATCTCTTGCGAACACTTTGGAGCCCTTGTTCTGCTCAATGGCCTCTTTAATACGTTCCGTATTAAATCGGCGTATGTCGCGAGTCAGGCACTTAGAGATCTGTTTGTTGAGTCGCCGACGAGCATCTTCAGAAGACTGCCGACCCATTCCACGCCTTTCCTCCATCAGCTTAGCTGTCGGCTCCGAGATCTTACTTCGTTGCTTAGTACGGCTGGGTTTGCAAAACTTTGTACCCACCGTAAGGACAGCTTCCACAACCCTGTCATTATAAGTGTCCACATCCGTGCAGTCCTCCAGGCAATCGAAGCGATTTTGTAATTCGAGTTGAAAGCGCTCGGGGTTTTGGATCTGGATGGCTTCGGGACGGAGCGCAGACTTCACCAGTCGATACCTTTCCGCTTTTATGTTAAGATTCAATGCGCCTCGTAACATTCGGTGATCGCTCCCCGTGTTAAACGAATTGATCACTGAGACGTCATTGAATATGCGGGTCTTAGTCGACATGATGAAGTCAATCTCATTTTTTGTCACGCCATCCGGACTTTTCCAGGTCCATTTTCGACGCAGCCGTTTTTTGAAGAGAAATATCCTCATACATAGCTTCCACTTCCTCGTCGGGGTGGGTCGAGGTCGGGGCGTAGACCTGTATGACCTTCAGCGAATACCATTCGGTGATTCTGAGTATAAGGTACGCCACCCTATTCGACACACTTCCGATCTGTACCACGTTGTTCACGAGAGACTTGTGGACTATAAACCCGACACCACCTTGGGACAGTTCTTCGCCCTCCCGGAAATAGAGCAGGTTGCCGGATTTAAGGACCATCGTATCCTCACCCTCTCTTCGGACTTCGGATAGTCCTGCAATACTCCAACGGATCCTGCTCAGTTCCCTCTCCAGTTCCAGCAGCTTCTCCTCGGTCCGCAGTGTACGCGCGTTGTACGTTGCCAGGGCCAAGGTCGCTTGACGGGGGGTTTTTGCCGCCCGGGGATTCTTCGCACCCCAGGTCCCAGCGCCGGGTCGACGACCGTCACCGCCGGCATGGCCTCCGGGACCGCCGGGCACTTGGGGCCTTTGGTTAGTTCGATTATTCATTTTGGGGGGGTTTTGGGCCTTCTCCCACCACGCTGGCCCAGTGCGGGTTGGTGGGGTGCGCCAGAGCCTCGTCTGTTGAACAGCAGGGTGCACCGCGTGCAGGTGAGGTTGACTTGGGTTCCGTTAGATAAAGTTCGGAACCCCTTACACCCCAACTCCGTCATACTCGAGGGCAAAACGCCTAAAGCATGGCACAGGGGCGTGGTGGCACTTTTCTTCAAAAAGGGCGACAGGGCCCAGTTGAAGAACTATAGACCCATCACGCTCCTGAGTCATGTTTATAAGCTATTTTCGAGGGTCATCACGAATCGTCTCGCTCGCAGGTTCGACGACTTCCAGCCTCCCGAACAAGCCGGATTCCGAAAAGGCTATAGTACCATAGACCACATCCATACGCTGCGGCAGGTTATACAGAAGACCGAGGAGTATAATCTGCCACTATGCTTGGCGTTTGTGGACTATGAGAAAGCTTTTGATTCTGTCGAGACCTGGGCCGTGCTTAGATCACTCCAGAGGTGCCAAATAGACTATCGGTACATCCAAGTGTTGCAGTCATTGTACGAAAACGCCACCATGTCAGTCCGCCTTCAGGACCAAAACTCGAAACCAGTACGACTTCAGCGTGGTGTGAGACAGGGTGACGTTATATCGCCGAAACTGTTCACAGCTGCGTTGGAGGATGTATTTAAGCTTTTGGACTGGAGGGGACTCGGCATCAACATAAACGGCGAGTATATGACTCACCTTCGTTTTGCTGATGATATCGTAGTCATGGCTGAGACCGTGGAGGATCTAGGCACAATGCTCGAAGACCTCTGTAGAGTTTCCCAACAAGTGGGTCTTAAAATGAACATGGACAAGACTAAAATAATGTCGAATTCCCGTGTAGTACCCACTCCTGTGAATGTTGGAGGCTCTAAGCTGGAAGTTGTTGACGAATATGTTTACCTGGGGCAAATAGTCCAGCTCGGTAAGTCCAACTTCCAGAAAGAGGTAAATCGGCGAATCCAACTCGGCTGGGCAGCGTTCGGGAAGCTACGCAGCATATTCTCGGCCCATCTACCGCAGTGTCTCAAGACGAAAGTCTTCAATTCGTGCGTGTTGCCAGTGATGACGTACGGAACTGAGACGTGGCCGCTTACAATGGGTCTCATCAGAAGGCTCAAAGTCACCCAAAGGGCAATGGAGCGGGCTATGCTCGGGGTTTCTCTACGTGATCACATCAGAAATGATGAGATCCGTAGAAGAACTAGAGTTACCGACATAGCCCAAAGAATTGTAAACCTTAAGTGGCAGTGGGCAGGACACATCGCTCGTAGGACCGACGGCCGTTGGGGCGGAAAGGTCCTCGAGTGGCGGCCGCGTACCGGGAGACGCAGTGTTGGTAGGCCCTCCACAAGGTGGACCGACGATCTGGTGAAGGTCGCGGGAAGCCGCTGGATGCTGGAGGCGCAGGACCGATCGGTATGGAGATCCTTGGGGGAGACCTATGTCCAACAGTGGGCGTCTATTGGCTGATATGATGATGATGATGATGATTGCATTCCTATTCGGAGATCATATTTTTAAACAGTTTCTTTTTTGTTGGGACCAGTTATACTCGCTTCCACTTGCCCTTCTCGTTGCTTACCAACAGGTAACACGGAAGCCAAATGCTTTCCAATTAATGAAAATGAAATGTGAATGAAATTGAACCCTGTTTCTTTTTCTCTCTCGGAACTTAAAGCAGATATACCTACCTTTCGAGTTTATTGCCTAGTTACCTCGTGAAGGCTCTCCTAATTTCCGAACAGGTTAAGAGTTTGGTTGAGATGTTAATTATGGTTCGGGTGTATGCACGTACAAGGATGATGTCATGTTCTCGATAAATTAGAAATTCGTATAATGTTTGACGTCAATAAGTGCTTGTAAAGGGACCAAAAACGATGAAATATGTTTGTCAAATTTATTTGTTCGTAAGGCTAAATTGCCAAACTACCACGAAACAAACAAAGTTTGTCAAGCAAATTTGGCAAATCAATTTGATCGTTTACAGAGCGCTTAAAGGTTATTATGAGAAATTTGACAGTGACACATTCATACAGCTTACAAAAGCCAACCGTGTCAAACAGTCGCCCCTTCGCCATAAAAAGATTTTTGTTTATCAACTATAGGCCTGAGAACGATTGAAAATGAAGACGTGTCCTTCGTCGGGCGAAGGGCGGCTCAAAGGGAATTCTTGATAAGCGGTGTCGGAGCGAGTCCTACTGAACTCTTCACAGCTCAAGTTTTTGAGCGCCCTTCTAGACACCGATGCTGGAGCATGGATTGGAATCATTTTTGTGACATAATAAATTTGAACTTGCCTAAAAAACTGGTGTATACTTGTAATATTGGCTAAACAGGCTAAGATATTTATCAGAAAACTTGAAACTAAGACTCACAAGAGTGATTCGGAGAATTTTTTAAATCCTCTTAGATGAAAGTGCAAATATACGTATGTTCACATCTCTCTCTCATGCTGGTAGGCAGAGATCATAGATTTCCATTAGCTGCGATCTAAAACCGTTTTTGCTTCGTGTCTAAAACACTCTTCTATTGCTACCTCGACTTTCATTATTAACGCTTTCATACATGCTAGTCGCTTTAAAAACAGAACAAGAGACATCCTGTAAAATGGCTGAGAATTACTAAACCATTCTTTAGGTTGTCTCTCATTTGATTCTTGTATGAGTAAGTTCGCTTAAGTTGTCCCTTACCATTAGCCCATTTGCATTAAAGTACCTTATAAATTATTATTGTATCAGTCATCCTTTATCCATCCGTTCTACATATCCATCCAAGTATTCCTTGTCAATCTAGATCACTACATCGTTCACTCTCTTGCCTACCACTGTTTTAGCAATTTCTTTATAAAAGTCACTTCACTCCTGTCACTCAAGTCACTTCAACTCTCATTTCAACTGCGTTAATCCTACTTTTATCATTCTCTTACAGACAATGGATACTGTCCATGATACTCCAACAACATTATTTTATATGTTGATTAATTAGCTTAGGAAACATGTAAAATAAATTGTGAATCGTAGGGAGGACCAGAACTCTGCAAGTTCTGCAACACAGGGAGTCCTAGTGCAGGTTCTGCTCGCTCACGATGGCTAGTCAGACAATTAACTTCACATCCCGTTAAGTCCTGTCAACCTAGTCTAGTCGTTGTGTAAGAAATAAATGAGATTTTTTTATTAATATACTACGCCAAAACTTTTACTAGGTCACTTGGCAAATAATCTTTAATAGTCTTCAATCACCTCTCTGAAACATCTTACTTTTCTTGCCACACAATAGCCAACAACAATAAAATCTAGGAAGACTTATGTAAGAATTATGTACAAAACATTTCCTTTAAAGCAAACATCGCATTTCCACTTTCACTCAACCACCCTTATTCACGCCGATATGCGGGACATTATAGCATGCGACTCATGCGAGGAAACTCGGGCGACTTAAACTTGGTCTGCCAACTGGACCCAGGCCAAGCGAGTTGCTGTAAACGGCTAATAAACCGTGCCGTCCTTTATTTGAAGCCAGTCGGCACGATCAAGTAATGCTGAATGGCTTTTCAAGTTCTATAACTAACTGCCTAGCTTTTGTCAGCAACGATATCTGCGTGGCATTATATTTAACCGCCTTCGTGGTCTAGTGATTTGATTAAAGGATGTTGATCGGAGGTCCGGGCTCGATTTCCCATGGGGTCAGTAGATTTTCTGCTTGATTTGGTTAGTGGTAGGGCTTCTGAGCCCGTCTGGCTAGGAACCACCGGCTTACCTAAGTTTGTCGCCATGACAACAATGCATTGTTGTGTTGCGGCAATTAGAGATGAGATAGCCAGTTCCACTTTCACATTATCGCCACTTCAGGTGTGATGAAGGCCAAGGGCAAGACAAGAAAATTTTTAAATACAACAATTTGTATTATCTTTGACGTCAATAAGTGCATTTCGAAGACCTATGTCGAATAAAAATTGTTGATATAGATTTAAAAAAAATATGATTAGAAAATTTGTATAGTACAGTCAGCAACATGTCAAGCTTTATATTTGCATTACTAAGGCCGTCCCTATTACAAGCGACGTAAAAGAGGTCTTAAGTCATGTAAAGTTTGGTCTCCATTGGTATGGGGCGGACTTGAGGTCCGGACACCCCCTATCGCAAAATCAAATCAACGTACACTACATAGAATGAAGTTTTCTTCCAAGTAAAAAGGCGCGGGTTGTGTATCATTGTACCTACCTACACTAGGCAAAATGAAGTCTTCAACTGGACACCCCCCACCAAAGTTATACCTACACCTTTTGCTGGTCTGACAAATAAAAATAAAACACAGTTTAATATTCGATCGGTTTATTATTCCCCTTTTGATATCATGTTTCTTTAATTGGCATTTTGTATTACTATCGCGTCAATGAGTGCCTGTAAATGATTCTGAGGAATCATATTCTTTGACGTGGAAAGATGTTTAGATTTTGAAGCTAACACGACTAAGGGCTCCCGTCTATCGACAGCAAAACATACTTTGTGAAAACTGAACGATACGTGCTCAGCGATAGATCCAGTTTTCACTTGAGTGCACCGCGGCATGAGCTCGTCGCAGAGGCAGCCGTCACGGCGCTTTGAAGTCTGCGCCAGATGAGATGGAACGATAAAGGAACCAATGTTTTAAGACGTACAATGTTTCAGTAAAGTTTGCCTCACTGGATTTTTCCACAGTATCTTAAGACCTCTCTATTTCTGAGATGCTAGCTAGCACTCTAGCAGCACGGTAATAATATATACTAGCAGTGTAGGTACCCCTGTTGTTACAGTAAAATACCTACTGATGTATATATTGACTAGTTTTTTGCCCGCAATTTCACATGCGTTACTTTCCGTTTTCCTGTGGGAACTCTACTTTTGTCGATAGTAAATATCAAAAGGCAAAAGCAAAGCCTTCGTCAATAATGAAAAGGTACGAAATAAAGAAATATTATTTTACCTACTCCGAAGAAATGCACATTGTATATATCTTTTCTTCGCAAAAATGGCACTTTTAGCAAAAATTCTGTATTGCTATTGCTTATTGTTGTTGTGACGTCACTACACGTACTTTGCTCTCAAGGGTTAATCTAGAGCAACACGCTCACGATTTATGCTGACATACATATTTAGTTTCACAATAAAAGATGTAAAATCTTTGTAAATAATGCTCTTAGTCATAACTTAGTCACTGCTGGCTGTTTCATTTCTATCCCCCTGGCTTGAAGCCAAATAATAAATTATTTTCCCGAGTAATAAATGCGAAGGTAACTCTGTTTGTTCGTCTGTCTGTTACGGTTTCACACCAAAGCGGCTGAACCATTTTTTAGCATAAAGCTAAATTAATAGCTTCAGGCCTCAGTGCGCACATGCCTCTTTTTATCACCAATTGTAATGAGATGGCATGGCTTTTTTAATCCCCTAGAGAACACGAACACGGGTTATAACTGACTCGTGGTATAATTAAATTACACGCAGACAAAGTTGTGGTTAGCCGCTAGCTTGTAATATAATATTTCGTCAATATAATAACGTATTTCATCAATTTAAACAATTTTCTTCGAATTTTTAACACTACATTTTTCATAACTCCTTTAGTTAAACTTCAATGTACTCGTACGCACGCGTGCATAGAATCTGAATAGAGGGCGGTCTGTTGAACTTTATACGTCACAATCCTTGGAAAGGGCTTGTCAATACGCTTGCAGCCTTATCATCAGCAGCCACTCCCGGCCCTCCAGCCCTCAATCCACGTTTGTTCGCGCGACAAAGGCTCTATCATCAAAGCCATCGCGAAGTAGAACATAAGAGCTAATCTGCAAGCGAGTCGCGGTCGCAATCCAGCTAATTATCGTTGGAGCCTAGCGGTTTATGTTTTTTTGAAGTATTCCTTAACATCCTGCAACATGAGTTTGTTGAATGAAGTACCTACTCCAATCACACTGGTATATCGATACTTTCTTGTCTCTTTAATGCTCCAAAACAAGTTAAGATTTTGTTAAGGGAGCGTCTGTGGCTATGTAGACTCGGAACTGCCCTTCTAATCGGGAGGTCCGGAGTTCGATACCACCATGTAATTACCAATTTTTCGTTTTTTCAAATTTCATAGGTACATTTGTCTAACGCTCAGACGGCGAAGGAAAACATTGTGAGGCAACATACATACATCTTCAAAGAAATTAAAAGGTGTATGTGTCCATACTGGGCCAGCGTGGTTTAATAAGGCCTAAACACCCTAATTTAGGATTGGCTCAAGCCCCTTGGTGAGGACTTATATGAGCTGTGATGCTGATTAGTTATTTATTAAGAAAACAGAACATCTTAATATAAGGTGAAGTGCTACGAAACTCTTTTGCACAGTTTGTGAAATCAATTGCCCAGATAGTTATAGGTATTTCATTTAATTTTACACAAAAGCCAACTTTCTATAACAATCTGCTAAGCAGGTGCTTTTACAGAGACTTTAAAATATTATTTTATTATGCTCCTATTGATATTCCCAGACAGACTATTAAGTTAGTATGGTACTTAATTGTTTTAGGACTCTAACGCCAAAATAGTTTTAAACTCTTGGGTACTTAAAATCTAAGCAATTGTTTTTAGTAGTATTTTGTGTTTAAATTCAAAAACCGATTCATAAATATATAATGTTTAGCTGTACACTGATTTAGACAAAATCAGATTATTCCGAATAAAGTATGAAAGTGGATAAATTAGATGATTCATTTCAAAATCATCTTTATTCAAATATTACTCGATAGAAAACTCTTTTGAATCGTCCAAATTTTTACCTATTATCCATTCAGGACATCTTTTGGGTGATAAAAAAATTGGCGCAAAACTTATCATCTTTATCAAAAGAAACAATATTTGCAATAAAAGATAAATAAAAATTTAAACAAACACTTTGTGGAACTGACCTCCCCTCGTAATAAGTTTAAAGCGCATGTAAAGACTATGCGTAAAGGCTTTTATAAAGTCAACGAATATTTGAATGACGCTTGGTGTTAATTTGTAAACATAAACATCAAAACATAAAATGTTATTGTGTATTAAAAATTTCATGTCTAGAGTATATTTTGGATCTTATACTTGCGATCATAAAGCAATTGGGATGATGACTGAATTCAAATTTTTACGTTTCGTCATTAAATATTAAAATACCGTGGAAAAAGATGCAGTCCTGTGAAAATAGAATTAAAATCGGCTTAGAAATATTATAATTAATATTATATATTATTATTATTGTTAATCTTGGGGTGATGATAGCAGTAATTTAAGGCAATTTACAGTAAAATCCGTTTATTTGTTTGTATTTAAACAAGTAACAATGAGCTAGCGATATACAGCAGTGCAAAGACAAGAGCCAAGTACCGACATAAAAAATATTAATTTTAAAATGGCGGCAACGGTACCGCCGAGTTAACCCGTTCAGCGCCGCTGTTAACCCTTCTTGCGTACGTCGTTAACATGCCCCACCTCAGTGCTGTACTAGCAGCACTCATTATCAATAGGAATTCGAGCGACACGTGTGACCGACCTCAGCATAGTCCCGGTCTTAGTCTTAACCCTGACCATTCGTACCCGTCCATCTGCGCCAGCCATAACCTCTTGTACCAGACCTTTGGGCCACAGATTGCGAGGACTGTCTGGATCAACCACAAGTACCAGATCTCCTTTTTCTAGCTTTCTTGATTCAGTTTGCCATTTAGTTCGCGGTAACATATCTGGCAATATTTCTCTGACCCATCTGCGCCAGTACATGTCCGCGAGTGACTGAGCAATGCGCCACTGTTTGCGTAGATATAATTCTGATTCATCGAATGTCCCAATGTGTGGTAAGCTACCGGAAGAGCCCAACAGGAAATGGTTTGGGGTAAGTGTTTCGAGACTTTTCGGATCAACAGAAACGTGCGTCAAGGGTCTGCTATTTACAATATTTTCAACTTCAGCTAACAGTGTAGTCAAGGTCTTATCCTTCGGGGCTCGTTCTTTTAATACAGCTCTCAGGCTGGTCTTCACGCTGCGGATAAGCCTTTCCCAGGCCCCACCCCAGTGTGGACTGGCGGGTGGTATAAACGTCCACTTAGTGCCATGGTTAAGGGCCTCACTTTTCAAAAATTCTTGGTCAAGGCCTTGGATGGATTTTTTCAGCTCACGCTCTGCTCCTCTTAGATTTGTCCCGTTGTCCGAGTATAAATATTGTGGCCAACCACGCTTCGCAGCCATACGCCTCAGTGCCATGATGAATGAGTCCGAAGTGAGCGTAGCAACAGTTTCTAGGTGAATCGCTCGTACCGTCATGCACGTGAAAAGAACTCCATATCGTTTTTCACGATGACGGCCCACGGTGACTTCCATCGGGCCGAAGAGATCAACGCCGCAGTGAGTAAAGGGACGCTGATGATGAGCCACTCGCGCCACAGGTAAGTCTCCCATTCTTGGCACCTCTGGTTTACACTTCTTTATTCTACAGGTCATACAACGTGAAGTCACATTTTTTATCAATGGTCGCAATCTAGTAATCCAGTATTTTTGCTTAATCTCATTTAATACAGTTTCATGGTTTCCGTGAGCAAACCAGTGATGATAATATCTGACAATTAATTTAGCGATATGGCTCCCTCCATCTAATATTACAGGATTTTTTGTTTCAGGTAGCACACCAGTAGCAGCGTTTATGCGGCCGCCCACGCGTAAAAGTTGATCTTCGTCAAGGTAAGGTGACAACGTAAGTATTTTACTGGTTTTCTGTATACATTTATTGTTTTTTAAATAATTAATTTCTCTTTCAAAATACTGTACTTGCGACTGTTTCAATAGTAATATTTCAGCCTGTGCCATTGTATTTTGCATCTGACCAGTAAGTTTTTTACATTTAAAAATAAACTTCAAAACAAGCGATGCAGTTCGAAGCAAGCGAAGCCAGGAAGAGAATCTAGTATCATCAATTATCGGTAAGTACTCCTTATTTTCTGTGTTGATGAAATTTAAACATTCTGATTGTATGATTTTGTTTTCAGGTTGAAGGGGTAAATAAAAATCGCGTGGCCACTCATTTTCATTTTTACGTAGAAACTCCGGCCCATAAAACCAATCTTTTTCCAAAACAGTATTGTCATAAGACTCCCTTGTCGCGATGTCAGCTGTGTTGAGTTTCGTAGGTACGTATCTCCACTCACAGACATTGCTAAGCTCATCTATTTCGCCAAGTCGGTGCGCCACATACTGTTTATAGTTACGTGCATCATTGCGTATCCATGTTAATACCGTACTTGAGTCACACCAAAAAAATATTTTTTGTGCTTTTATCTTATGCTCTTCTCTTATATTTTCAGCTAATCTAGCCGCCATCACAGCTGCTTGAAGCTCCAAACGGGGAACTGACACGGGCTTAACCGGTGCTACGCGGCATCGACTAGTAATAAATGCTACGCGTGCACTATCGTTCTGTAGCCATCGCCAGTACGCTACGGCGCACATCGCTTTTGTTGATGCATCGCAAAATATATGCAGTTCTAGGCATGTATAGTCGGTTGTGTTTACCGCGCGCTCGGGGACTACGTGTTGCGTCTGCGCAGCCTGTTCACTAGGAACCGGTTTGATGTTTTCGTTCGTAGGCACACTCTCGCTTGTATGCGCCGCGGCTGCCGCTGTTGCTTTCGGATAATATCTTGGTAGACGCACGTGACGTATTGTCTGTAATAATTTTATCCATTTGATCCATTTACTATAAATAGCGTCGTCCACGCGGTCATCCCAACCAATGTGTAGTTTCCAGGTTTCTTGTAAAATAATTTTTCCATTTATAGTATAAGGTGCGAGAAACCCGTACACGTCGAATATTGACATAATCACTCGTAACATTTCTCTCTTAGTAGGTATTTGCGTGCCATTAATTAAAGCCTCCGGAATCCGTTTAAATGATACATCAAATCTTAAAGTGTCGTCACTTGGGTACCAAATCAATCCGAGCGTACGTTCACCTTCGTGTTCATTTCCAATTCTGAACTTTACAGCCGCATCCCCTAACATATCTTTTGGTAAGCTGTCCAG
Organism: Schoenobius gigantellus; assembly: GCA_963935595.1. Taxonomy (NCBI): domain Eukaryota; kingdom Metazoa; phylum Arthropoda; class Insecta; order Lepidoptera; family Crambidae; genus Schoenobius; species Schoenobius gigantellus. The sequence goes on along the minus strand of OZ012555.1, from coordinate 1,227,240 downwards.
CACTGGCTTGCTATTGCTTGTCCAGTTGCAAATTTGAAATCCGCCCTCTGCGTGAATATACGTGACGTCACGAACTAATTGCTTGGCAGCCTCCTCATCTGACATACTTTGTATGTAGTCGTCCATATAATGTTGCGAGTATATAGCATTTGCAGCCGCTGGGAATGATTTTTCAAAGCGTTGCGCGTTCTTATTTTTTATAAATTGCGCAATGAAAGGTGAACAATTAGCTCCGAATATTAATGATGTCATAACGTAAGTATCGACAGGCCTGTCCGGTTCGTCTCTGTACAAAAATCGAAGGGCGTTCTGGTCTTCCGGTCTTATTTTAACCCTCAAAAACATATCTTTTATATCACCTGACACAGCCACAGGATGCTCCCTGAATCGAAGCATAATTCCGAATAAAGACATAAGTAGGTCAGGGCCCTTTAGTAAATAATCATTGAGGGATAAACCATCACTTTTAGCAGCCGCATCGAATACCAATCTCAATTTCTTTTTATTTGGGTTGTCGACACCAAAATGAGGCAAATACCAATTTTTAGGTGTAGTCTCGGGATTGTCTAATTTTTTTGCATATCCATTTTGTAATAAATGATGAATACGCTCTTTGTATCTTTGCGCGAATTCAGCGTTTTTCGTCATCTTTTGCTCGACCCCTTTTAGTCTGTTGATAGCAGTCGGATAAGAATCAGGTATTTTGGTTTTCTCGTCTTTCCATGGTAAACCGACATGCCACTGACCGTCAATCAATTGTGAAGTCTGTTCAAGAATTTTTTCAGCGCGCTTATCTTCGGAATTCTGCCTTGGTTTCCCCGTTATACCCATAGAATCGATAGAGAACGACTTCCGTATTTCCTCCTGCATCTCACGTAAAATTCTTTCATTTTCTTCGTCATCAATACTTAGTGACAGTGTCGTGTGACATGCAGGTCCAGATAAGTACCTAGGGACCCTTCCATGCAGGCACCAACCCAGAGGCGTTCGAGTGGCACATGGCTCATCAGGTCTACCCATTTTGGTCTCTAAAGACAACAGTAAGTGGTAATTATCTTGACCAATTAACACCTGCGGTTTCTGTTGTTCAGTACAGAGGTTATGGCCAACACTATGTAAGTACTTATAGTTTTCATAATTTACAGTTTTTAAGCTCTGTTTTGGCAAATTAAGATCATTAATTACGCGCGCACAAATTTTGAACATCGAGTCATTAGCGCCACAGAGAGTCACATCCACCACCTCGGTTTCGCACACTAGCTCGCTATTGTCCCATGCGCCACGCACACGCAGCGGCTGCCGGCGGCCCCGAAGCCCCGCCTGCCGGGCGACCGCGCCGCTTATCAGTGATACAGTCGACCCGTCGTCGAGCAGTGCGCTCGCGCTAATAGTGACACCGTTTGCACCGTGAATTACAATAGGGACAACTTTTAATAACACGGCACTGTTATTGTTCACATACGCTACGATATCCGACGAAGGTGGCTCAGTCTCTGGCACTGACGCTGGTAACGCACTCGAGTCTTGACGCGGCACATAATGCAACATACGATGATGCAGTTCTCCACAATTGTTTACATCACAACTAGGCGCCGGGCATGTCTCCCTACGATGCGTAGACAACAAACACTTATAACAAATACCGTATCGCTTCACATGTCGCCATCTGTCTTTACGCAGCGATTTTTTGAACTTTCTACATTCAGTAAGTTTGTGATAATTTAATCTGCAGTAACTACACTTTTGTTCACTTTGTCCGTCCGCGAATAGAACTGTTTGTAAATTGTTTTTATACACATTGTCATACTGTTTACGTCTAACGTCTGTTTTCACTTGCATTACACCGGCACTACATGTAGTTAACTTCACAGCTTCTTCAGTAAGGAAATCGGATAACATGTCTAACCTTGACCTTGAACTATCGGCGGAGATAAGCGGAAAACTGTAGTCTGCCCACTTGGAAAGAAGAGTAGTTGGTAGCTTCGACATCACAATAGTAGCCACCTCCATCCCTCGTAGGTACTCCTCACGGCCTAGGGCCCGCACCGCTGCTACGTAGTTTTTCACCTTTACTGAGAAAGCCACTATTTCCTGATGATAATCTGCCGGTAGGTTATTCATTCTCTTTATATCAGATATTATGCGAGACAAAATGCATTCTGTGTTACCAAACTGCAGTTCTAAGGTCGAAATTATTACTGCAGGTGAAGTTGCACTAATAAGTAACGCAGATACGGCTTCGTAGGCTGCACCACGAAGACACTTTCTAAGCCGCCACAGGTTTTCTGTCTCAGTAAAACTACATACTTGTGTCTTCTTCATACGCTTGTTTAAATTGTAGCCACTCCATCGGATTGCCACTGAAAATTGGTAATTCTCGTGGCGTGCTGAGACGGCTTAGTAAATTTGTGTTCTGCTGCATAGTAGAAGTGGAAACGATTTGCTGAAGTGCGGTGGCTAACTGCTGAACTGGTCCATTAGTGTCGTTGCGATCCGACGTTTGCCGCTTGCCTTTGTTATCATATACCATTGTGGCATGCTGCAACTCCAATTCTTGTTGACTACGCTCCACCCACCTCTCAATGTCACTTCCAGCACTGTGTTTCTCCGATGCTTCGGATGGTGGACTGTATTCACTGTTTAGCTCGGCGATGTCCGCCGCCAATTGTTTGTCAATCAGCTCCATTTGTATACGTGCCTTTGCCTTGGCTGCTTCTAGTTCCAATTTTTTCTTTTGTGCCTGTATAGATGTAGCTGATGAGAGTTTTTTTGACATTACAGAGCGGCGCGATGTTTGTGATGGCGAATTTTTATACACCAATTGTTCCGACTTCACAACACTACCGGCGCACGCTTGAGACACTTTGTTCCCATCAACACTTTTTGTTACAGACGGAGTAGGCACCATCGCTTCTTTTACTTGGGTTTCATCCAACGGTTTTTTCTCCAGCTGTTTTTTTTCTTGCGCCTTACTGGTTGTACTGCGTGTGTTCACCATTTTCTTCAAGGGCGGTGTATTAAACATGAAGATCCGGTTCGAAGTGACCACTTGTTAATCTTGGGGTGATGATAGCAGTAATTTAAGGCAATTTACAGTAAAATCCGTTTATTTGTTTGTATTTAAACAAGTAACAATGAGCTAGCGATATACAGCAGTGCAAAGACAAGAGCCAAGTACCGACATAAAAAATATTAATTTTAAAATGGCGGCAACGGTACCGCCGAGTTAACCCGTTCAGCGCCGCTGTTAACCCTTCTTGCGTACGTCGTTAACAATTATTATTATTATTTATATTAATTTTCGCATTATAGTATGTATAAACTTGTAATAAAATCTCTTTGGCTATACTATTTGTATCTGGCTGGTTTTGGTATCATTGAAAGTTTAAATTTTAAAGAACATAATTCCAAATTCAAATTAGGAAAATGTGTGATTTTCATTTGTTTTTCGTACCGCCAAGATGAGTGAATCTAATGAAGAAATTCGATACATTTTAAAATTTTACTACAAAAAAGGTAAAAATGCAACGCAAGCCGCGAAAAAAATTTGCGATGTTTATGGACCTAGTGCAGTGTCTGTGAGAGTAGCACAAATTTGGTTTAAGCGTTTTCAATCCGGAAATTTTGATGTCAAAGATGCACGTCGCTCTGGTCGCCCTATTACAGATAAAATGGATGCCATTTTTGAAAAAGTGGAGCAAGATCGGCATGTCAGTAGTTACGACGTAGCTGAAGAACTGGGAATTGACCACAAAACAGTTTTGGCGCATTTGAAAAAAACTGGGTACACAAAAAAGCTCGACATTTGGGTACCTCACGAGCTCACTGAAAGAAACCTAATGAACCGTGTACTCATTTGTGATTCTTTATTACGACGTAATGAAACCGAACCATTTTTGAAGAAGCTGATAACTGGTGATGAAAAGTGGATCACGTACGACAAGAACGTGCGAAAAAGGTCGTGGTCAAAGGCCGGTCAGGCTTCACAGACTGTGGCGAAACCCGGGTTAACTCGCAACAAGGTGATGCTGTGTGTGTGGTGGGATTGGAAGGGCATTATTCATTATGAGCTGTTACCACCAGGCAGGACCATCGATTCTGAACTCTACTGCGAACAACTGATGAGATTAAAGTTTCTCTCAAGAAGTTGAGAGAAAGCGGCCGGAATTAATCAACAGAAGGGGTGTGGTTTTTCATCATGATAACGCTAGACCTTACACATCTTTAGCCACTCAGCAAAAATTAAGAGAGTTTGGCTGGGAGGTGTTAATGCATCCGCCGTATAGTCCTGACCTTGCACCTTCAGATTTCCACCTGTTTCGGTCTCTTCAGAATTCTTTCGGCAGTGTCAGGTTAACATCACGAGAGGACTGCCAAAACCACTTGTCGCGGTATTTTGACCAGAAGTCCCAAAATTTCTATAGCAATGGGATCATGTCCCTACCTACAAGATGGCAAAAAGTTATCGAACAAAATGGTACCTACATACTTTAGTTAAATGTAAATAAACTATATTAAAAAATGTTTTGAATTTTCTTAAAAAATGCGAAGAAACTTTTTCCCCAACCTATTATATTAGATACAAGCATTTTAAGTTGATAATTTGAAGGCGATTAGACAGAGAGATCCGACATCAACCGTGACGTCATTGTTGAGTACGGCCGTATAAACTCCTTGTAATTTTTTTTTTTGCCGTTTTGCTAGATAGAGACGGAGAAAAATCTTTAATACCTTATATCTTGGTTGTTTTTATAGTTATTCGAAAACCGATTTTTTCCTTTCTGTTTATTATATGAATGAGTTTCAATTAAAGCAAAAAAATTTTTTTAGTCATCTAGCCTAGATACGAAGCCTCCAAAGTTTGTTCCAGAGTTTGCATAAAAAATACGGACAACACATTGCGAGAGACGCATGCTATCTCATTCCAGCATCAGGGAGCCAGCTCAAAGGCCTAGTCAATAGTTATAAGTGGCAGCCGAAGCGGCGCAATCAAGGGCGGGAGAGATCAAAGGCGGGAGCCGCGGGGGCTCGCGCTCGAGGGCGGGCGGGCCGCTGCGTGCACTCCGTTTTGTTTCGGACTGCTTGCTAACGAATGTCACTTGTCACGACGCGACGTGTTGCATGACTTTCGCACCTTCCTTGCTTACTAATATTATAAACGCGAAAGTTTGTGAGTATGGATGGATATGTATGGATGTTTGTTACTGTTTCACGCTAAATCTACTGAATGGATTTGGACGAAATTTTGTAGGTAGATGTATTACGAACATATACCTTTACCTACTTATTATCTCGGAAAAGTAAGTAGTTCCCGCGGCAAAGTAGATTTACAAATTTTTCTTTAAACTTTTAAGGCGAAACGTACTTAGTTCGCGGGCACAGCTAGAATATAATATGTTTAACCGAAAAGATATGAAATTGTCTTATTCTTTTTTTAACTTACGGCAGGGAAGCTTAATCTCACCTGATGATAAGTGACGATAAGGCTGTAGGTGGAAGCGAGCTTCACATGGACTCCTCAACAACTGAGGAACTGATACCTCTAATTGTCGGAACACAACAATGCTATCAACGTTGTTATTATGGCGACAAACATAAGTAAGACGGTGGTAGCTAGCCAGGCGGGCCCTACCACCAGCCAAACCGGGCAGAAAAGCTTGTGTCCCCACGGGAAACCGAACCCCGGATCTCCGGATCAACACCCGGTGGTCTTAACCACTAGACCACGGAGGCGGTTAGATATGGCTTGCACTACCTCGTTAAACTCATAATTAGATGCTGAATATGGAAACACTAATTCTATGACATCCAATTGCCTCACTCTAGGATCAAGTCATTAGCCTCAATTTCGTCCAAATTTGATATACCACTTGTTTTTATAAGGTTTCTTCATTCTTATTTTCATCATTCGACTTCTTCAAATACTTTCTTTCTATACTAATTCGTGAATAAGGTTACGCGGCAACCCCTATGTTATAAATTTTGAAACATTTGTTAAGTACACGTGCGGCTAACAAGGTTGCAGCACAATATAATATCGTAATAATAATCTTTTAGTCATCATCATCATCACAGCTCATATACGTCCCCACCGAGGGGCACGAGCCTACCCTAACCAGTTATGGTAGGGCGATTAGGCCTTAGTCGAACCACGCTGGCCCAGTGCGGATTGGTTGACTTCACATACACCTTTGAATTACTTCGCAGATGTATGCAGGTTTCCTGACGATATTTTCCTTCACCGTCGGAGCGTCAGATAAATGTACGTATGAAATTCGTGTAACGAAAAACACATTGGTACATGGCAGGATCGATCGCGGGCCTCCCGATTCTCTCGGAGCACAGTCCAGTGCCGAGGCCACAGCGCCACCGATGCTCTTACGACAATCTTTTAGTTCGTGATATAAAATCAAATGGAAATAAATTAGAACAGAATGGAAATAAAATGAAAAACAGTGACCACTGTTGCGTGAAGGTGAATGCGCAAAATCTTAAAATGGACGTCACAATCTGACCAATTAGTTGGCGCTGGTGACAGAGCTAGCCGTTGAGCGTTGGCGTTTTATAGCTGAGATAGAGTGAAAGAAGTTTAATATTAAATGAGATCGTCTCCGAGGCGGTCTCTGAAATGGTCCGTCTCGAAATCGCATCTCCGAGGTCTCGCAAGTGTCTTTGTCCCGGAGCGGCAAGAACAAACAGGGCGACTTGCGCGTCTGTTTGCGGCGGCAGATTACCGTTGCACGACGTCGCATACGGTAGCTGTCGCGCGGCGTTATTCTGTACCCTAAGCTATTCTGTTTGCTAAGTGAAAAACGGAAATTTTATTTCTCTCACTAAGAGATTTTGCTACGAAATCGTAGTTCGGTGTGTAATCAAACAAACAAGTCGAAAACAAAACAAAAGAAAAAATAGATCACACAAGAATACTTTAAAAATTAAATAAAACTTAATAATATATATAAGGATATACAAAAAACTAATAAACTATATTGTGGATAGATAATGATCTTTCACTCGCCTCTTAAACAGTTGCATGGTTTGACACAGTCGCGTATGTTTGCCGGTAGAGAGTTTCACAGTCTAACTGCATGGACAGTGAAAGCAACTATTATGGGACGGGAAAGAAAGTTGGGAGCGGATATGGGATCGGCAATGAGAATCAGGTGGACGTGCAAAGGAGAATCGTTCACGTAGATAGACAGGATAGGATGGGTTGTGAAGGACATTGTGTAGGACACTAAGTATACGAGCATTTCGACGGAGCTTATTACAAGGTGACTGATATGGAGTTAGCATTAGTACAATAAATTATGCGTATTCATTTTTTTTTAATTTCTAGGTGTATTTAAGCATACCAATTGTAATTTTTATCCTTTAATAATTACTGGCATGGTTGTGTCAATAAAAACCAAAATTGTAAATGGCGATTTAAAAGAGGAGACGAAAAGTTTGACCTTCCGAGTTTCTTGTCTGTTCTTCTCAAAAGGCTCTCCCAATTTCAGTGTAGAGTCAACTTTTTATGTTTCCTTTCCTACTTGTATTTGCAGACATCTTGATTATATTCAGGATGTATGCACATACAAGGTTAAATAATTTTCCTTCTCATCACACGTTCCCTTTTTTTCGTAGGGAATGCGTTACTGCACCTTACCCGCCGTTGCCGTTAGTGGGAACGTGTGGTCCACAGTACGATGCCACTGCCCACGCGCCCGGACTAGCCCGACCAGCTATTGCCAAGGGGATACACACGTTCCTGTGTCTTTCCTCAGGGCTAACACTATATCTATACCAAATTTCATTAAAATTTCAGCGGTTTGGGCGTGAAATCCTAACAGACGGGCAGACAGACAAAATGACACAACTGTCGCGGAGTGCCGCGAATACTCTGACTACTTCCGGTAAGAAACGAAGTGAGTAAATTGATACAATGATTATGGTTCTAATATTGTTATTGGGTAATAAATAAATTATGAATCTAATTATGTGAATTATTAATGTTACCGATACTACCAGCAGCATTCCCAATTCCTTTGTCAGTATAAATAGCGTTGTGTCGACTCAGTGGTAATAATGGTATTGTACTGTGTCGGTATTTTAAGAATGTTATTCTGCTTTGCCTATAAGGCAGACATGTGGCTTTCTCTTGTGACTTGTTCTATTCGGTTCTGAACATCATAGTGATCGGGTGATAAAAGGCGAGACCTGGGAGCGAAGAAAGGTGCAGCAGGTGAGAGTGTGAACTGGCCAAGTGGCGGGGTTATAAATAATATAAGGATATATTATGGTAAGTGCCTGATGGCTTAGTTAAGAATTGTGCAAGTTCATGAAGTATGGTCCATCTGATATGTTCAACCACAGAACACTGGAAGAGGTTTCTATGTTCTGTGTGTCCAACAGTGGCCGGAGAGCCGGGCCTCTCCTGATCTCTTGTCCTGGGGGCGTACGAGTTGCGTCAAGGGTAGCCTGGGGGCGTACACTGTTGCGTCAAGGGCAGCCTGGGGGCGTACGAGTTGCGTCAAGGGAGTCCTGGGGGCGTACGAGTTGCGTCAAGGGTAGCCTGGGGGCGTACACTGTTGCGTCAAAGGCAGCCTGGGGGCGTACAAGTTGCGTCAAGGGAGCCTGGGGGCGTGCACTGTTGCGTCAAGGGCACGTGGTTGGACTTGGACCACGTGAGGCATCTGGTGATGCAGGCGATGAAACCGCCTAGTTGTGTGAGAGAGATCAGGAGCGTCAGTGATGACGCAGTTAAAGCGGTAGTAAGACCGTAAATAAGTTGCGAGGCATGGGCAGACTATAGGGGAGGTTGGAGGTCTGTGAGGGGGTGAGCCCCCGTGGTTGTGTTGATTATAGTAAGGCAGCTCTCACGGCCCCCTAACGGAAGGGACAGGTGTAATGCCTCCTAGATGTTTCTAGGTTTCCTGTCGTTAGTACTGAGAATTTCTCGGCTTCCGTGCAGAGAGTAAAGCGGGCCGTATGACCCGTTCCATCGAGTATGGCTCTCAATGCGTATAGATAAGACGATACTTCGTGAACAACCTATGTTACTCCTTAAAGTTATTAATCCGTTTTGTTCTTATGTCGTGTAACCTATTGTATGCATTACGGTACATATAAATCGCCACGACATAAAATGGTGGAGGTGCTCGGATGATTTGAGTATAAAAAGGCTTGAATTACGAGAATCCCGACAGGTTATGTTGGATTATTATTTTCCCGGTGATGGGAGTAACATTCGCCCACGTGTTATTTGTGAGGTTGGAGTAATATTACAAGAATTGTTTCGTTAAGTTAACGTTTACTTACGAGGTTCTTTATAGCTTACCTACCTATTATCTGAATATGCAAATTTTGAAATGAGTCCAGTAATCATTGATTACTATGGTTCGGATATTAAACGGGCTACCCGAAGCAATCAAATAAAATTAATTATCAGTCTGCCTTACTCCTATGTGTATCTACCTTCCTTTATTTGTGTTAAATGTTAAATGTGTCTTTGTTTATTACAGTTACGGAATTACGTTCTTGTCTTTTATTCAAAGGTGTTCTTTGAATTCCTACGTTTAAAAAAAAATATGCTGTGTGTTCTAAAACGCGTTTCAATATTTTTGTGGATAAAGTTGGTGCCGATGTGTTTTAATATTTCGGTAAATTTTATTAATGTTTATAACCTTTACACAAGTTTTATTACCACCTTTTCAACGGGAACTTGTGTAGTAATAATTGTTTTTTATTTCGTTTGTATACATCCGCAATACACAAAGGTCTTTGCTTAATAATGATCAAATCGCTTGTGCGTACCAGTCAGTGGTATCGACAAATTTTTATAATATAACCAGTGTACGCGCGTGTGTTGTGCGACGCCTTTCAGCACGCTTGTGAGGAAAAATAAATAAAGATTGAGTTTCTTTATTAAATAACGCAAATCATTGTTGATTTGTGGACGAGCTAAATAATGGTCTGAAAATGGTCGTTTGGAAAATTATGTGGTTCGTTGATACCTTTTATATTATCTCTGGCCTTTAAAAAGAAAAAAAAAACAAATAATCAAATTGTGGCCTAAGCTCCGCTAGTAGTATTTGATCTGAGGGCCTAACCTTGGGTATATGTGTTCTGTGGGGCCTAAGGCTGTGACATAATGGTCAAATTAATCGTATATTTCAATTACTAAAAAAAGGCGGGAAGAGAGGAATTTCTTTAACTGTGGAGTTTTACCGACACCTATTTGCCAAATGAAAATAGAGTCCAAAGAGTAGTTTTATATACGGGAAATAGAGTCGGCTGAGGTGGGCACATTGTGAAAGCTCACCATCGATTGCTAGTGACCTAGAGCAATTATAAGCCAAAAATGTTGACTCAAATTTGAAGACACTATGTTTTGTTGGTAGTGCAAAATTAAAGCCCATGTAGCATTAAAAAAAACTTTTAAATTCGTGGGTTTTTACTTACTTATTGTATTATTATGCATTTTGTGTTCTTTACTAAAATGCGAAGCGACTGTTAATTGACCTATCCATAGTGTATTTAATCCAATGGTGATTAATTTATACTGCTTAGAAGTTAGTGGAACTAGGTATTGGCTGACCAATAATAACATTCTATTGATTTGAAAGAAAGGAAGAAAGAAAAGTTTATTATTTGGTTACTATAATTGGAATGGAAGAATTGCTTGCATCGGTTTCATAAAGTATATGAGTATATTAAGATATATAAACTCATATTAGTTTGTAGGAATTGTAGGTAAGTGATAACCTGCTTTATTTTGTGAAATACTTGTGAAAAAAAAATTTTTACATACCTACAGGTATGTAGATGAGAAAATTCAAAACCACAATGATTAAAAAAAAAAGATATGGGATGATTAAAACAAAAAGGGGGAAATGAAGTACCATTTTCAAGACATTTCAGTACATTGTAACTAGTGAATTCACTCATACATAGGTAAGTAACTGTTGTATTACCTACATGTTACAAGTTATTCCAAAGAATTTCTTCTTCCTTGTGTTATTTCGATACTAAGTGCCACTTACGGATTAAGTCTTGAAAATATTTCGACCTTGTGTGGTCATGTTACATTATTTTACTTACATTTTAAAACATCACCAAGTGGCTAAGTAAATGGACACTGTTTAGTGGTGGTATAAATTTGCTTAACATTTGCAAGTTAATATGATGTTTTTGTGAAGATAAAGTTTGAGCTTTTTATTTTAAACTACCATAATTAGTTAAGTTTCACAGGTAGGTAACACCATGGAAATAATGCTAGCACCAAAACATACCAACCATTGTAACCTGTAATAACGAATTAATAAACTGATTTGATTTTGATTTAATTTGACCATTCTTGCTGTTTCTTAGTGCTTAAGGACATAGCTTGCCTCTAAATATCTGATGGTTTCTATAGTATATTTTTAGATAAATGATGAGGTGCACATATAAAATGTATACAAAATATTAACAATATAATTAGGTACACTACTGATATGTTAGATACCCATGGGCACCAACTGGTAAGAATACTCCATAAGTGAAATACTTTCGAATGGAGTAAAAAAGCTCTGTTTGTATTGTAACTCGCTTGTCATGGAATTAAGTACCAGACCACTTTGGTGCAAAAGTTTTTTTACAACGTGTATAGAAAGTATGCTTGATTCTAAACTAAAAAAGCCAAAATTAAAGATACTTCCTCTGATCTGATGAAATAAAGTGAACAAGATCTCTAACAAACAGCTAGATGGAATAGCGGCTATTAAATAAACGGTTACATTGCTGAAGACAATCTCTATACCTATAGTTTATATGGGTCAATTGCATTGAAAATTGATTTGCATTGTAAAAGCAGAATTATAGCAATAGAGCAATTTCATCTGTAGGTGCCTGTAGACAGATACTGAAGAAAGGAAGAGTGCTAATTTACAATAAATTAGAATTAACAGGTATATAAAATATCAAACTTTGCTAATTTTTAATGGTAAGTAATTAATCGTAGCATTGGCAATAGAGTCAAACGCTAGTCTTTTTTCTTAAAATGTGAATTGTGTAGTCTGTAACAATTAATTGGCAAAGAAATGAATTGTGAATTCAAAGGCTTTATAAATGATTTGTTACATATGCAGTCAAATATTATTTCTTTATACCAATGGTTCCCAGCCCAGCCAGTGGAGAAAAGTAGTCCGCAAATGCAAACTTACCTACTCCTCGGAGCAGATCTTTGTGGGTCTCTCTGGAATCTCAGAACAAGGTTCGAATCGACTGAGAACATAATGATAATTTGCTGGTTGCTTCGAGCAATAATATTAGTCCTACAAATATGTGTAAAGGATGAATGGCACGACACTATTAAGTTATTTACAATAATATTCTTTAAAATTTATTGAGGTTTTTTGTAGGTACATAAAGGTCCCTGGAAATGAAAAGGATGGGAACCACTGCTATACAAAAAAAATCAAATCCACATGCCTTGTAAGTATGAATAAGCAATTGGCTTCACCATTCATCATTTCTTCATACATTCTTATTGTAAATTCAAATTTAGAATAACCATCGGAACACAGCATCTTTCACAGTGTACGAATGATGCTACAAGTAGGCATGTTTGATGGATTAAAAATAGTGTTATAGTTTGAATTTAAAATGATTTGAATGTTTGCTTCTAGTATTTTGTTGTTAATTTTCCTATGTGTAGTTGCTGCCTATGATTAAGGTTACACTCACAATGTTACCATATAATGTACGAGTATGTTAATTGGTAATATTTTTTTGCTTCATGTAAACCTAATGGTCTAAATATGAAGTAATGAACTGAGAAGTAGACTTTTAAGCTGATGATGATCCAGCAGAAATGTTAATTGATAAGTTGATTAGTAGTAATGATAACTTTATATTGCATAATCATATAATAAAAGATAAAAGCGAAATTTCATATTTTATTGATAATAATTATAATGCTGAAGATACTTGACATTGTTTTAAATATATTAGCAATGTCATAACTATATAATTAGTTCCCATTGTCATGGAACTTAATCCTCTTAATCAAAAACACGTAGTTCATGAGCTGCGTCTCTGTTTTAGTTTGTTTTAGCGTAGCTATGAGCGATCACGGTAAGGCCTAGGTGCCTACCGTTCCGCGCACACTGAGAGTGCAAAGGCGGCGGTGCTGCCGCGCTCTTGGTATTGGCACATAATAAATAATAGTACGGTGCATACTTACAGTGAGTGGTGGCGTTTCGTGCGCTTAATTGTTAGGTAACCATCACCATCATCAGCAACAAGCTGTCGCTCGAAGCTGGTAGCGACGTGAGGCTGTAAGAGTACGAATAACATACGCTAACGCGTGGTATTGGGGTGTGCTTCGGCTTGATACTCAAAGATAGTTATTTAAAGTGTCGAATTTTTCGGAGATCAAAGAAGTGAAACTTGTATGTACTGTTATCTATTCTGGCCATTGATTTACTACCAAACGTAGATGACGCATGAACGTTCGAAAAGTGGGCCGGTGAAGAACTGCCCAATCGCGACTCGTGCAGTTCTTTTCCATAGTAAATGATTAGCTGTCGGCACGTCAACACGCCGAAATGTATAGTCGATTAGGTGACAGATTTCAAGCGCGTTTTTGTATGAAGCGCTCTATCTACGTTGGTAGTAAATCAATGATTCTGGCATATACATGGTATACCGCCCGACGCAGGTCGGATTGATCCTTCTGTACCCAAAAATTTGGTAACACTAAGGCATAATAAATTGGCATCATAATGGATGTGGGTATGAAGGAGGAGGGGTCACAGATGTTACTATATTTGTGACCATAGTAGGTATCCCACTAAAATGTGACACAGTTTAACAATATACATTGTTAAACTGTGAATGTGCTGAGGATGACTTGTTGATTTTATGGACTGCCATTTCAATAATTTTAAGCGTTTTCTTACTGATACAATATGTTTTGTGTAAATCTTATGACAATAATAGGTAACAAATGCCACGTTCGTAATTTATAGTGAAATTGGTGTGATGGGCATTGGTGGCGCTGTGGACTCGGCGCTGGCCTTCTGGTCGGGGGATCCGGGGTTCGATCCTGCCATGTGACAGTGTTTTATTTTCTTCGCCTTTTCGATTTTCGTATGTGCATCCGACGCTCCTGCGGTAGGGAGCCTGCGTGCTTCTGCGAGGAGATTCGGGGTTGTATGTGAGGTCGACCGACCCGCGCTGGCCCGGCGTGGTTGAGTGAGACCTGGACGCCCTGTGTTGGGATGGACTCGAACCCCTCGGTGGGGGTTTGTGTGGACTGTGCGAATTTGTAGCATACAATTCGTGGTTAGCAATGAATAAAGTCTGTTTGGGCTTGAAAAAGTTAAGTGTCTGGGTTTACAAAGTTAAAATGGCAAAAGTCGAGATTTCGCCCGGACTGGTGGGTCTTCGGTGACCACATTGATCAGGGCTTTGACACGGTATGCTGAGGACGCGATTTCCGAACCGTTTGGGTCAGGATTTCTTCTTGTTTTGATTTGCTCGTTTCTCGACGTATTTAGATTTTTAAGGAAAGTGCAAACTCACAAAAAAAAAAGTCTTATAGTTCTTTGGAATGAATATCTTTTTTAGGTTACATAAAATAATATGTGTTAAAATGATTTCTACACATGGTCCCTATAAGGAACTCCTAGAAAGATAGGTAACTCAAAATGATTTCTATTTTTGAACATCTAGAAATGCTTAACAGTGGTTAGATGTACCTATCCATGGTTATTATAAACAAGATGTACCTATACCTCAGCCTCAGATTATTGTTCTGAGACCTCAGCAATCTATACAGTGCACATTATGTGAAATATATTTAGAAAAAAAAATCAAGATAAATATTAGTATAGATTATAGATAGATAGTTGGTTCTGTTAAATTAGCAGTGGTGGCTGTTACACTATTACCATTAAGACAAGTGAAAGATATTAAATTACATAACTAAAAGTTATGTTAATTATAGTTTTTTTTATAAAAATAATGTTTTCTGAATTAAATTTGAAACGAACCTCTTATATTGGGACAGAGATTTTGACCACATCAACTTTCTTTTGTTTGGGGAGGTCCTACTGGAGGAGATCTGGTTATCTAGTGAAGAATATAAAGTTGGTGAATTGCCCACAATGCATAGAGTACATGAATGAGTTAGTAAGATTAGTATATAGTAGGAGGAGTTAAAGATGTTTCCAATTTAATTCTTCCTGGTGCAGGCCATGGAAAAGAAACTTGAAATGAATGTATAGGTTTCAAAACTTGTCTTCATCTGACCAACTGGTGATATGTTGAAGGAAAAAACTTCCCATTCAGAGCTTGATTTCGTTAAGAAAATGAATGGGTATAAACGGAATACTAAGCTGGTGTCGCCTACACGTTAAGCATTAAAACAATTTTTGATCTCTTCAGTTATGTATCAATCATGGCGGAGGCTGTTTGAAGAGACCGGCAGAAGTTTGTCTACTACTATAACACGTGTGGATGACTCATCAGATATAGCAGAAGTTAATGATAGGAAGACCCATATTGTGAGGGCCAGAAGGAAGGCAGCCACTCAAGCATGAAAAAAAAAATGCTCAATGGGCTTGTCATTTACTGCACTACAAAATTCTTCTTTTTTGCCGTCGGGAGTGTCGCGGAGTGCCGCGAATACTCTGACTACTTCCGGTAAGAAACGAAGTGAGTAAATTGATACAATGATTATGGTTCTAATATTGTTATTGGGTAATAAATAAATTATGAATCTAATTATGTGAATTATTAATGTTACCGATACTACCAGCAGCATTCCCAATTCCTTTGTCAGTATAAATAGCGTTGTGTCGACTCAGTGGTAATAATGGTATTGTACTGTGTCGGTATTTTAAGAATGTTATTCTGCTTTGCCTATAAGGCAGACATGTGGCTTTCTCTTGTGACTTGTTCAATTCGGTTCTGAACATCATAGTGATCGGGTGATAAAAGGCGAGACCTGGGAGCGAAGAAAGGTGCAGCAGGTGAGAGTGTGAACTGGCCAAGTGGCGGGGTTATAAATAATATAAGGATATATTATGGTAAGTGCCTGATGGCTTAGTTAAGAATTGTGCAAGTTCATGAAGTATGGTCCATCTGATATGTTCAACCACAGAACACTGGAAGAGGTTTCTATGTTCTGTGTGTCCAACAGTGGCCGGAGAGCCGGGCCTCTCCTGATCTCTTGTCCTGGGGGCGTACGAGTTGCGTCAAGGGTAGCCTGGGGGCGTACACTGTTGCGTCAAGGGCAGCCTGGGGGCGTACGAGTTGCGTCAAGGGAGTCCTGGGGGCGTACGAGTTGCGTCAAGGGTAGCCTGGGGGCGTACACTGTTGCGTCAAGGGCAGCCTGGGGGCGTACGAGTTGCGTCAAGGGAGCCTGGGGGCGTGCACTGTTGCGTCAAGGGCACGTGGTTGGACTTGGACCACGTGAGGCATCTGGTGATGCAGGCGATGAAACCGCCTAGTTGTGTGAGAGAGATCAGGAGCGTCAGTGATGACGCAGTTAAAGCGGTAGTAAGACCGTAAATAAGTTGCGAGGCATGGGCAGACTATAGGGGAGGTTGGAGGTCTGTGAGGGGGTGAGCCCCCATGGTTGTGTTGATTATAGTAAGGCAGCTCACACGGCCCCCTAACGGAAGGGACAGGTGTAATGCCTCCTAGATGTGTCTAGGTTTCCTGTCGTTAGTACTGAGAATTTCTCGGCTTCCGTGCAGAGAGTAAAGCGGGCCGTATGACCCGTTCCATCGAGTATGGCTCTCAATGCGTATAGATAAGACGATACTTCGTGAACAACCTATGTTACTCCTTAAAGTTATTAATCCGTTTTGTTCTTATGTCGTGTAACCTATTGTATGCATTACGGTACATATAAATCGCCACGACAACAACCACAAATATTCGTAGAAAGTGGGGTGATAAGATTAGTAGGGAATACCACCTTGAATAATCCACGATCGTAAAGCACTCTGTCACAGGACTTAATTGCAATTCCAAAATCAAAACCTTGGACAAAAGCGCTTCCACGATATCCAGAATAGTCCCGCGGCTCGCAAGGAGCCGCCGCGGGCGCGACCTACATCCTTTCATCCCATTTGCGTATCTCTGTTTGACATCGCAATCGTAAGACGCGGCCCTTACTCTTAACATGCCAACAGGAGACTTCAAAAGGTTATGAGCTCTTTGCGATCAGATACGGAATTGTTTAATCTTTTTGCAATATGTCTTTGGCTTCGGGCGAGGGGAAAAATAAGGCGATTAGGCATCCTTCAAACGATAGTAAGGAAATACAGATTGTTGGCAGAAGCTGGAAATGTTAAAACGATCTGCGAATAAAGTAGCATATTACTGGTTGGATTGTTACGAATAATTTTTTTGGGCAGTGGTGGATCAAGTTTGACTTGCAAACAACAGTCCACGAGGATATCATTGTCTATAGAAAACTACTACCTAATCTCTATATAGTAGTATAATAAAATCGTAGGGGTACAAAAATCTGTAATTGCGAAATATTAAGAAAAAAAATACACAGGTCGCCTTAAAATCATTAGCAGAACACGATAGAATAGTTTTTAAAAAAATTGTTTGTTTGTTGGTTTGTTTGTTTGTTTGTTTGTTTGTTTGTCTGTTTGTCCGGAAAAATCTCCGAAACTACTGGACAGAATTTGATATGGCTTACACCACAATGCTTAGAATTTTCCGGAAGAACATTTAGGCATAATCTCGTTTGTTTAAATTCACTTTTTATTTTTAGTGAAAAAATACCATATAAAATTTTCGAATTGGCTTTAGGTAGAAAAACAACATGGCGCACGTGAAATTATTTTGACAAGTCTGTCACATATTACAGAGAGAAGGTATTTTCTTCCACGAAGGAAAGGCAATGGAACTACTCCATACAGCCTGATCGTAAGTAATTGGATTTCGAAAATTGAAAGGCAGGAATGAAGTGTTTCACATAGTACAAATAAAATTTAATATTTTCTGTTAATGGCTGTGCCCAACTGGATTTCGCCAACCAAATTGTCTTTTTCTTATGTCGTACCGTGGTGGTAAGGCAAAAAGATCAAGCCATACAACCAATGTATAAAGCATTTTTTATGATAATACTTATCGAGTGACCATAAAATTTGTAGATTGGTTTAATGCCTGACTAATTTTCACAAAATCGGTACAATATTTTAAATATTTGAAATGTTGAAAAATGAAGATACTCTTTTCAAGGTATTTTGAAAGGTGTTATATGTTTTTACATTAGGACTAAGGAATCAAACTCTTTCATCCATTTAAAACTATTAAAAGTAATAGATTAATATTGATAATTAAAAAAAATATCTGACTGCAATGTTCTGGGTTACGCGTAGAGGGACGGGGCGGGACTCTTGATCCTAATGTCTAAAATGACGGATCACATTTTTTTGGATCCACCCAAGGAACATGGATATCGAACGAAGAACCTAAAGAGTAGAACACATTGAACCTAGCCACGTTGACTTAATTTGACATGACTGCCGATAAAGTTCGTTTCCAAACCCAGCGATATGCATAATATATCAAATGAAAGGCCTTGATGAGTAGAGCACTATAAACATAGGAAAATCGCCCTAAATTCAACATGGCCGCCGCTCAAATAAAACGGATAAAAGTTCGTTTCCAAACCCAGCAATATGGGTATCAAATGAAAGGCATTGATGAGTAGAGCACTATGAACCTAGCAACATTGACATAAATTCAACATGGCCGCCGCTCAAAAAAGGTGGATAAAAGTTAGTTTCCAAACCTAGCAATATGGGTATCAAATGAAAAGCATTGATGAGTAGAGCACTATGAACCTAGCAACATTGACATAAATTCAACATGGCCGCCGCTCAAAAAAGGTGGATAAAAGTTAGTTTCCAAACCTAGCAATATGGGTATCAAATGAAAGGCCTTGAAGAGTAGAGCACTATGAACCTAGCAACACATAAATAAATTCAACATGGCCGCCGCTCAATAAAGGTGGATAAAAGTTCGTTTTCTTATCTAGCAATATAGGTATCAAATGAAAGGTCTTCAAGAGTAGAGCACTATGGACCTAGCAATATTGACGTAAATTCGACATGGCCACCGCTCAAAAAAGGTGGATAAAAGTTCGTTTCCAAACCTAGCAATATAGGTATCAAATGAAAGGCCTTGAAGAGTAGAGCACTATGAACCTAGGAAAATAGCACATCATTCAATATGGCCGCTGCTCAAAAAAACTGATAAAAGTTCGTTTCTAAGCCCAGCAATATGGGTATCAAATGAAAGGCCTTGATCAGTAGAGCACTATGAACGTAGCAACATTGACGTAAATTCAATATGACCGCCGCTCAAAAAAGACGGATAACAGTTGCTTTTCAAACCCAGCAAAAGGGGTATTAAATGAAAGTAGGCCCTGAAGGGTACCTAGAGCAGCCATGCTCTAAATGTGTTCCGCGGAACCCTAGGGCTCCACAATACCCCTATAAGGGTTCCGCAATAATTTAGAAAAATCAAAACACCCTCTCTGGTCGTACTTTTATTATGCTTCTTAATAAATAATACACTTTTAAAAACTATTGTTTTATTTTAAGGTTCCGTCAAGTATTTCGCTTTCCAAAAGGGTTCCGTCACCAAAAAAGTTTGAGAACCGCTTCGGGGCCTATTGGATGTTCGATGTTAGATGTTACCTGTGTTTAGTGTCCTTTGAGACCGTGATAATGCAACGATCGTGAACTAACTAACGATAACTCCAAGTTTGTGTGTTGGATGTTAGTATCACGGCGAGTTTGCTAAACGAACTATGCCGGCAACACTATATCGCACAGTACACGTTATAAAAACGGAAGTCTCAATACATTTTAAGGCTAACCGGATAAATACGTTTTTTCGCATTCGTTTTCTGAATGCGGGCATCCGAATGCATCAAATCTATACAAAATACTCATTGACTGCCGCACACGTTCGTTTTTATTACGAACGGAACACGTTCTGTACGTACGTTTAGGTAGAATGGTAGAAATCCCGAATGAGAAGAAACGAACGTCTGCGCTACGTTCACGAAACTCCGTGTCTGTATTCCGTGATCGGATATCGAATACGGAAAACGTATTTGTACAGTAAACCCCCCCCCCCCCCCCCCATTCATGCTATACATTAACTCTACGAAAACCGCCAGTATTACGAGCGACATAAGAACGGTTCAAAGGTCAAACAGTATAGCTTGACAAGGAGCTTACTGTACGACCAGTCAAAATTGGCCAAGTTGTCATATCCAAAAAATATATTTTGTTGGTGTTACCAACACCCATTATAAAATCTAAACTTTATTCGTATACAGTTCTAATTTATTAACAATTGTTTATTTTAATTCGAAACATGAATACGATAAAGATTATTCTTGCAACTGTGTAGTTCTTTCTACTGAAGAACAATTTATTAATATCAATAATGACTCTAATACAATAATAATACTTAGTGTTTGTAGTAATATGTAATGTATTTAATTTTGTGGACTGTTAGAAAAAGAGCATTACGAACCTACGAAAATTGTCCTAATTTCGAAATGGCCGATGCTCAAGAAAGGCAGAATAAAGTTGAATCATTATGGTATAAAATGGAGGAAAAAACTAAACATCGTGTTAAGTATTTTGATGGCGAAACGTAGTTCGCGGGCACAGCTAGTCAAATATAAATTTATTCATTACGATATATACATACACTTATGTGGCACTATCCCGGTTTTTTTGGGACAATATGGCGAAACGTAGTTCGTGGGCACAACTGGTATCCGTATGGGGGTGCCCGGAGTAGACACCACCACGTCGGCGTTTCGCCGAATGATGCTTTGATTGCTGAATCCAAAAACCGATACAGATAATGTTTACCTTGTCTCCGTTCAGTCTGCGTATGTAGCCGGTGGACTTCCTGAGCTAGCTCGAAGGAAGTCGCGGCTCCTGAAGTTCTGCGGTGGATCCACCGGTGGAGACCGGAGAACTACAAATGCCTATTAGGCCACCACGGCTCACACACGCGACGATAATACTTTTGCACAACACCAAGCGGGCTTTCGCACCCCCATATTAGGTGCGCCGCGCAAAACACAATTTGTTAGTTATATTACATTTTATTCCGGCCCGGACATAACCTCTAACAATGTCATGACATTTCGACCCGACTCGACTGACATGTTACATGCGGCCGGCCGCCAAAAAGGCTCTTACTGCACAGACTATAATGCAGTGTTGCCACTCGCTCTTTCTCGAGCGTGAACACCGTATACAAATATAGTTTTAGGCATTATATGAAGGACAACCTCGACATAGAACGAGAGAGAAGAGCATTGACTGTTCGAGGCAATATGATTGCGCGAAGGTTTGCCGGTTGTAGTGAACAGGTTAAGCTGACATTATTCAAAGCCTACTGTCTCTATTTCTACACCTGTCAACTATGGGCGAACTACAGCTGTAAATCTTATAGTGCCATCATAGTGCAATATAATGATATATTTCGCATCCTGATGAGAAAACCTAGGTTTTGCAGTGCCTCGACTATGTTCGCCGATGCTAGAGTCTCGGACTTCTATGCGGTAATCCATATGAGAACAGCGTCTTTTTGGGATCGAATTCGTAGCTCTGACAATGTTATACTCAAAACCGTATACAAAGACTTGTATAGTCCCATTTATAGACATTGGCTCTCTGTGCATAAGAACTGTAATAAAAAGTAAGAGTAACCATTTGACGATTTTTTAATGTAAAGGATCTCATAGTTTTTAAGACTTTTACACGAGTTTATTTTATTTTATTTTATGCTATATTTGTGTTATTCGTTTGTATATGGGTCCAACCAAGTAACCTGCAATAAATTATGATTATTTTTTATTATATGTTTCTTTGTCAAAATATCAATTCTTGGCTTGTTCTCTTTCTACACATTCTCTACTCATTATTTTATATTGCAGAATTAAATTCGGGGAATTTTAGTACAAAGTACAAACACTTCATATTCTCTAGAGAATGAAGACCAAAAGCGAGTAATTAAAACCCGTATAAGCTCAGTAAATCGCTAAATTTCCAGCGAGGCAGCTGAAATTCACAACAAAACGGTTAAAAGGACTAACGGTGCAGCTCATGCGTTAGCTGGAGAGTCAATTAAGCAGGTCTGAGGGACAACTCTCATCGGCAATAATCCCATCGTTCCGCCTCGTTGTCTGTACAATGCTGGTTCGCCAGCACTCCCTAGTGACGCGGGCTGAGTGCGTACAGCAATGTACTACAAACGAGAGCAGGTCACTTTGAATCCGTGATGGTAGTAGACCCTTGGTCGCCCTTGTGAGGGGACAATTAGCCTTTGATGGAACCGTTCATCGGACCGATGGCTCTCACCGAAAAATTTATTGATATCAATTCATTCGATTTTGCAGCCTACGGCTGGGATCACGATTAGGTACTTGAAAACGAAAATGCAATATGGCTTTCGTCGGCAGTACTAGCAATACCAATATATTTTCCCCACATTTTAACGAACACATTTTTTTATCATTTGTTTATCACCAACAATATGTAATTCTTGATCAGATTAAAATAAACTATGTGACCTTATATATAGGATGACAACATTAAAAGCAACAAATTGCATAAGCCGAAAAAAATTATTCTATAGAGCGGTGCATTTTCTGCAAGATTTGAGTTGCATTTAAGATTTTAATTCTGGAAACTCGCGGTAAATTTGCGGGAACACAAAAATTTCATGACAAAAGTTCAGGTGCGTCCGCAATAGTCTATTAGCGAGACCAAGCAAGAATTAACAATATCCAGCACGCGTCTTCGACTTTCGAGAATATGCACTCTGCAGTGCACCAGTCTATCCTATTACGATCTCATACTTTTCGCTAAATCACAATAATAAGTGAGATGTCAACCCCTATTTCGCATTATACGGGAGGAATTTTCAGTTTGAACCTGTGTTTACTTATCCAATTATCAGCTTAAAAACCCTTCATACTTCTAGCCTCAAAAATGACGGATTTTCATGAAAACTTTCAACTCCTTTTTCACCCCTGGCTTGAATTTCGTAAAATCCGAATTCTTATGTGAAATATCCTTTCCATAAACTACCTGTCTGCTAAATTTTATGTTCATCAGTCAAATATTTTTCTAGAGTGTATGTAATGGGTGTTTAGTGAGTGAGTGTCTCTTCGTTTTTAGATTAACTTTCTGGTAGTGTGCAATAGTAGGTATATTGTTACCGGGTGAAAGTAACTTAACTAAATAAGTCTTTAACTCGAGGTTAACACTGTGCTTTTCATTACGAATACAAGGAAAGTAAAAATAAAAACATGAATTAACTAAAGAAGTAATGAAGAGTGAATTTTATTTATATAAATAAAAATTAATGTCTGTACATATGTATGTTTGTCCTCTATGTGTTCCGAAACCATTCATCAGATAGTAATGAATCTTTGGTAGGTGGTCCTGGGGACGCCAAACCCTCACCTAGCAAAAAAAAATTACATTTACGTGATATTGCAACGCATGCCGGGTGGGTATAATTACATAAATAAAAAACTTCTCTTCTCTTATGAAACAGATGTTAAATCGGGCATCCATATCTTAATCAGATGAACTCATTGTGTACATACAAAACTATGCTATATATGAAAATATACACAAAGCTACAAACAACTCGAAAAACAAATGAAAAACCGGATTGCCGCTTTCTCACCTAATTTGTTTTTTTCTGTGGCAAACCGGCTATTCAGCCATTATTTTTCATTTTCATCATTGACAAATGTTATTTTTTTAGAAATACCTACATAGTTGAAAATAAATTATAATAAAATTATAATAAAGTCAATTATAAAAATATATTATTTGATTAAAACTTAGCTTTGAGTTATTTCAATTTTATATCGCGTTGTCATTGAGTGACTGTATAGCAAGTTGGAATATGGTTCAATAAAAATGTTAAAATAGAACTAGTTTTTTTAATAATTTCACAGCTGTTAGTTGAAAACGATTCTCCCTAGGACTGAAAAGTATTACTTTTAACCCGCTCCTCGGGCAACTACAGACCTAGATAGATAGATAGATAGAAACACTTTATGTTGCATAAGGAAATAACAAATTGGACAATACATACAAAAATAACAAAATAGGCCTTATCGCCGTAGGCGATTTCTGCCAGGCAACCTTCCGAGACCCTCCGACCTACTTTCCGAGTATGAGTAATGAAAAATCAATTTACGTTCTCAGTCTTTTAAATATCTGACTTCGCATTTTGACTGCAATTACAATAAGAAATAACTGAATCAATGCAATAAAAAAATCTATTCCGGCAGGATTCAAACCTGTGTCTTCAACATAACGCATTGACCACTTATACCCGCCCAGAAATTATCCTATTATGTATCCACAGAAGCTATGTTGGCTATTGCTAAAAACTCCCGCCAACCAGATCGATGATATTTTTCCGGTTTCTGTATTTTAATATTACTTGCAAAGTTACCAACCTTTCTTTGGAACAAAATTACCATACTTAAACCAGAATTGCAAGTCACGTATAATCACTTATTAACCTCTAATTCAACATATTAGTCAATAATATTATTAAAAACAAATTCCACTATCTTCTATTGACTTACTTGCCACGGACTATACAAGACGGCGTCATCAAAATGAAGCATTACCGATCCCATCAATATTTGGTGGACTCCCTCATTACAACCATACCATTAAGCATTGTAGAAAAGTAAACGACACACCAACCTGTAATCCTGCAAACACCCGATTTCAATCTGTACAGCATTGACATTAAGGTGGTGGCGAGTGCTCACAAACGCTTGTGACCGGTACAGTCATCCCCAATATTGACTGAAGACACAATTTCCGTCGCGGGTCGATAGACAGGAGCATTCCGCACAATTTGCCCCTAATTGCAGCGCAGGGCATGTTGATTCAGGACTGAGGCCCGCTTGCTTCGAGCAACAGGGACAGCTTTGAAACAAACAATGATTGATTACCATTTTGAATACAGCTTGGAAAGAATCATTTTTATTTTAGGGAATAGGGAGATAAAAAAGACGGCGTTTGAATTCAAATTTTTATTATACTCGTACTTAAATTCTAATGTTATCCTTAGGCGTCTGCGTCAATGAATGCAGTAATTTTTATGTTACACATATAACGTCAACAGCTATCACCGCGTTAATTGGTATGTGGTACCGTTAGTGGAATTAGACGCGATAACAACTTTTTCACTTCTCATGCTCTGAAAGTGCTTATTTGTGCAGGATATAGGCTGCACAAAATCGAATTTTGTGCACAAGTGCATTAACGTATCTACTCATTCATAAATGTATTAATATATAAATGGCAAAGAAAATGAGCCATACAGCCAAACACAATAAGAAGTTCATAGATAGAATTTATTTTATTATATTTACTTTAATTTATTTGCCTTAAATGTGTTTTTAAGACATAAAGAAATGTTAAGTTATACTACTGTTTTATTTTCTGGCAATCGAAGTGAAAAGCAGAGTTTATAACTCGTCCACAAAACCATTTTATCCTCGATATTACTATCAACCCTCGCCTTCAGCTCGGGCTGCTAAAAGTTCGTTTTATGCACTTGTTGTAAAATCTACTATTACGCCGCAGATGTTGCCACTATTTGGGCGTTAATATGACATGATCAATATTGCGTATTATGACACAACCGCATTACTACTACCTACTACTTACATTTAAAGCTGTGTACACACAAACAACATTAGCATAGACACAAAGAAAAGAAACTGTACAAAGTCATTGTATCTTGAATATTTAACCTTAATAAAAATTAGGCAGTGTTTATTTCTAAACCAAATGTCGAGGGCATTGAATTTTACAAATCTTAGTAATAATATTAAGAACTACTGACTGGAGGGTCGTCGACACGAAAGTGGAGGGGACACGAAACAGGCGGATCGTCCTCATGGACGGGGGGTCCGCTGAGGTGATCAAGCAGGCGGGATATGTCCTGGATGGTTGCTTTGAACTGTGCACATTCAAGCTGCTCGCGGAAACCCCGAGCGGTGCGGATGTGCCGGGGCAGAGCAATCCCGGGGCGGAGGAGGCTGCAGCCGGTCCCAGTAATGAGGCCAGCAGCAGCATAACCACGGCTGAGGCGGGGTGCTCGGGCGAAGTGAAGCGGGATGAGGAGGGTAGCACGATGGAGCTGCCCCTGTCACAACAGTCGGCGGGGACAGACGACATTTTGGACGACCTGAATCATCTCTGCTTCAAGTCGCCGGAACACTGTTCGCCTTAGTCACATACATGGAACATCAAATGTACCCATCGAAACCATCTAGATGGAGGGACTCAGGTGCGTACAAATTAATCTACACCATTGTAAAGCTGCCACTGCCATTCTGGCTAAGCAGCTCAAGGATAATAGATATGACATAGCCCTTATACAGGAACCTTACATATATAAGGGTGATGTTAAAGGCTTAGACAAGACAGGGGGGGTAATTTACTATTGCTGCCCAACCAATGATACTAGGACATGCATTTATGTAAGGGATGGCATTGCTGCTAAACCCTTACGTTCGCTATGTTACAGGGATCTCACCACACTGGAGATCAAGACGGGGGGAGGGAACCCAGCTGAAAGTGTTGTATTAGCCGCTGCGTACCTACCCTATGAGGAGAAGGAGCCAGTCTCTGCATACATTAGAAAACTGGCTGAAACACAGGGGCAAAAGAAACTCATCATTGCCTTTGACGCTAACGCACATCATACTGTGTGGGGTAGCTCAGACACGAATAAACGGGGTGAAGACCTACTGGAATATCTGGTAAGTTCATCTTTATTCTTACTCAATAGAGGCACTACGCCCACATTTGTTAATAAAAATAGGGCTCAGGTAATTGATATCACGGTTGCGACAAAACAAGCGTTATTATCAATTGACAACTGGCATGTGTCAGGTGAAGTATCACTATCGGATCATAACTACATATGCTTTACGTATAGAACTAACATAAAGTTGGGTACTATAAGACGGAGAAATCCAAGGAATACCAATTGGGATTCATATCGGAGGGACCTAGAGTTAGAATTAGGAACCACCATTAACAGGTTGAATTCAATTCCAGAATTAGACATGGAAGCCAATCGAATCAACAGAGGTCTCATGAACTCCTGGACACGCAACTGCCCAGAGAAGGAGACAAAAGTTAAGAAGGTACAATGGTGGACACCGGAACTGACTAAACTCAGGCGGGACACAAGGAAAGCGTTTAACGAAGCAAAACGCAAACAAGATTACTCGGAATATGCAGTAAAACTTACTAAGTACAATACCGAAGTAAGGAAGGCTAAACGCAGGTCGTGGCGTGGTTTCTGTGAATCAATAGAAGCAATGCCAGAAGGCATGCGCCTTAGCAAAGCTATATCCAAGGTCAAAGCAAACCCACTCATAGCAGTGAGAGATGCGAATGGAAGACTGGCGGATACGGGAAACGAAATATTAGCTATTATGCTTGATGCACACTTTCCCGATTCTACGCCTATTGGCTCCAATGCCGACGAACAGACCCCTAGGCAAATGCCGAGAACCCACACCACAAGGGAGAATTGAACGTCGGCTAAGAAGGTAGTAACGGAGGAGAGGGTCCGATGGGCAATAAGAAGCTTTCAACCATACAAATCACCCGGCCCCGATGGGATATATCCCGTGTTACTACAACAAGGTGAAACAATACTGGTTCCTATCCTATGCAGACTCTTTAGAGCATGCATAGCATTTGGATACATACCAGAAGTGTGGACACACATAAAGGTAAGCTTTATACCGAAACCGGGCAAAGCTGACTACGAACATGCAAAGGCGTTTAGACCGATAAGTCTCTCATCCTTTTTACTGAAATCGATGGAGAAACTCATCGACAGGTACATTCGGGACGGACCGCTTAGGAAGCGGCCATTACAGGGTATGCAGTGTGCTTACCAAGCAGGAAAATCAACTGAGACTGCTCTACACTATGTGATCAGCGGGATTGAAAAGGCACTGGATTCAAGAGAGGTGTGCATGGGCGCCTTTCTGGATGTGGAGGGCGCCTTTGACAAGACTACATTTGATTCCATTAGCAGAGCGGCGAAACTACATGGCATCAATGACACCATAATAAGATGGATTAATTGTATGCTAGAGAGCAGAGTCATATCTGCGAGCGTATTAGGCGATACAATGAGCGTCACAACCACCAAGGGATGCCCACAGGGAGGAGTCCTGTCTCCTACACTTTGGTGTCTTGTGATTGATCCATTGATCGAAGAACTGAACAAAGGACCACTGACCACAGTAGGTTATGCTGATGACATAGTCATCTTAGCTAACGGCAAGGTGCCAAATGTGGTAGCCAGCCTGATGCAAGGGGCACTACAAAGGGTTGAGCACTGGTGCAAAGAGACACGTCTCAGCATCAATCCCAAAAAGACAGTGATCATACCGTTCACAAAAAAGAGGAAGCTCAACAACATGAGGAATCTAAAGCTATACGGCTCTGAGATACCATGGTCCACAAAGGTGAAATATCTAGGAGTTACCCTAGACAAAGAACGAACGTGGAAGGAACATGTAGACCTCACTGTTGAAAAATCCGGAAGGATACTCAATATGTGCCGGTCTACTTTCGGTAAAACCTGGGGTCTCAAACCTAAGATACTCTACTGGATTTACAAAATAATGATACTGCCGGTCATAACATATGGCAGTATTGCCTGGTGGCCAAGAACGAAACTAGTCACATGCAGGGAACTACTAGGTAGATTTCAAAGGCTGGCCTGTATGGCTATAACGGGGGCTTTCAAAACTACCCCTACAGCGGCCTTGGAGAGATTTTTGAATCTCGAACCACTCCACAGTGCTGTACAAAGAGAAACCATGAGAACACTCTACAGGCTCAGAACTTTGGGAATGTGGAATGCAAACCGGCCACTCACAAAACACACGGCATTCGCGTCTGAAGGGGACAATCCGCTGCTAAACATGACCAGCGACAGAATGTTACCTAAATATGTATTTAGACGACTCTTTGAGGTACACATTCCAACAAGGGAGGAATGGGATAAGGGGCTGGCATCCCCTCGGGGAAACAGCATGATCTGGTACACAGATGGATCGAAAATGAAATCTGGTACAGGGGCAGGAATACACTGCAACAATACTGATATATCGATCAGCATGGGTGAGCTAGCAACTGTGTTTCAAGCTGAAACATATGCTATCCTAGCTTGTGCACAGGAGAATCTAGACAAAGGTCGCAAAGGCCTAAACATCTACATTCTCAGTGACAGTCAAGCGACTCTCAAAGCGCTCCTGTCATACAAAGTGGAATCCAAACTAGTGTTTAATACAATTGAAATACTGAATAAATTGGGTAAAACCAATACGGTACGTCTAGTTTGGATACCAGGTCACAAGGGTTTCGCCGGAAACGAGAAGGCTGACTACCTGGCAAGAAAGGGATCGGAAACACAATTGATAGGACCGGAACCATTTGTCGGGATCACTCCAAAAACAGTCAGTACAGGTCTAAGAACTCAACTGCAAATGAGGCATCAAAAAGAATGGGCCAACCAGAAAGGAATGATTCACGCCAAGCTCTTCATGGGTATGGATAATTGGCTCAAGTTTACACTGAGCTCAAGCAGATCCCAGACTCGCCTACTGTTAGGTGCTCTAACCGGACACTTCGGCACTAGGATCATGCTAACCAGGATGGGACACACCAGTTCCAAAATCTGTAGGGCCTGCAAGGAGGTAGAGGAAAGCATGGAACATCTGCTGTGCCACTGCGATGCCCTAACCTGCAGGAGATTAAGGCTGACGGGAATTGGATACCAAAAACCGGAAGACTACAGGGCCATACCACCGAAGGACATCGTTGAGCTCATGGGCACAATAGACTGGACCGTAGGTGGCGATGGCTGTACGGACTAAAACTTGGGGAAGCACAAAAGATCCATGGTGGGTCGAAGTGCGAAGGCTCAAATTTAATTGGGCCGCCCCCACCCGAAGATAAGATAAGATAAGAACTGCAATTTTTAACATTCGCCATGCTCCTGTATTTTGCGGTTTTTCCATATGCTTTTTTACCTTTATATAAAAGTAGCTTCTGTACGCGATAGTGTCCACACTTAAATTTCAAAATTGATTATCAATTACTAATAATATTATTCTGAGTACCTAATCAATCACCTAATTACCAATATCCATACTTACAAATTCAAGAATGATGGTTTGCCTGTACGAACACTAATGCCAATAATAAACATTTGATTTGCAATAGAAAATATTGAGGTCATACGTCGTGTTAAAAACTATCCAATCTTTAAGTTGGTCCAACATAGGAATAGCTTTGGAGTTTATCAAGGACAAACATAGTAGTACGATATATTTATATAAATATGATAAATTGCTATCTTAACATTGAACTAAATAGTTAGTTGCCAGCTTTGTAATTAATAGCTATAGGCAAGGTCAAATAGATGATAGGTCAAATCAAATTAAACATTTATGATCATCGACTTGAAATAATAACTATTAGCGCCATCTATTGGTGACTTTTTAGACACTTTTTATTGCTTCTTCGCTTAGAGACAGATCATAAGCTTAGAGCATTCAGACTAAATGGCTAAATGATCTTAACATCTTCGAGTATTATAGAACTTTTTATATTTTCTCAAATACCTATTATTTCAAAAAGATATAATTACGAGTATGTTACATTGTTATAAATTAAATTACAGCTTTTCACGACAATAAAAAACAAATAAGCTGCACAACAAAAAAATACAATCACTAAATTCAAAACGATAAATTTAAAAGCGAAAAAAGAGTGCGTCGGCCGGGAATCGAACCCGGATCAACTGCTTGGAAGGCAACTATGCTGACCATTACACCACCGACGCTTTGTGTGTCGTCTCGAAATTTTTAACTGTATAATCCTTTATATACATATATTTTTTTAATTTTTTAGCGATGTATGAATCGTTATTTATTTCATTTTGTTACGTCAATACAGGGGGCCTAGACAAAAGCCATACGCTTATTTTTCCGCATTCGTTCCGCAGCATAACGTATGGAGATGACATTAGCTGCGCAAAAATTTGCGTGAGGTTGTCACAGGTTAATGCCATTTCCATACATTTTTTCTGCAAAATGACTGCGGAAAAATTTGCGTGTGGCTTTTATCTAGGAGGGCAGTTAATTTTATTTTATCTTTGTGTTTACTTTATCAATGTGTAGGGTATTATTAGGTACATAAGTATATTTTTTTATTAAACAAATAAGTATTCGCTGTATAACTGTTTTATGTATGGAACGTTTAAGTCTCTTTATAATTTTTAGGGTTCCATACCTCAAAAGGAAAAAAATGAAACCCTATAGGATCACCTCGTTGTTTCTCTGTCGGTCTTTCCGTCTGTCTGTCAAGACCCTTTTTCTTAGGAACACGTAGAGATAATCTACCTCATATCAATACTCGGTTCTTCGGTCTCTTTCAGCTATGAAAAAATCAAACTTGTGAGTCAAAATATGACCGTTTAAATCGCATAATTTCCTTTTCACAAGGGAATCAAACCTATAGTGATGCTTCCCGCTGACTTAGAACAGGGATCTCCAAACTACGGCCCGCGGGCCAAATCCGGCCCGCGGCAGCTTAAGAAATTGAAATGCAAAATAGGTAAGCGTTTGTTTACTTAGGTCGCGCTCTCCGCGATTTCGGCCCTTGGAACATACTGAAGAAAGATTCAAAGTTTGGAGTCTTGGATGAATGTCTTATAGCACAATGTAAAAAGTAAAAAATATTTTAACAAAAATAAAAACCGACTTCAAAAACACTGAACAGTTAAAAATAATATAAGAATAGGTACAGGCAACATCACACTTCTATATTGAAGTCGGCGCCAAACGATGATCTCCTAGAAAGTGTTAAAATTTGACACCGACTTCAATATAGAAGTGTGATGTTATCTGTACCTATTCTTATATTATTTTTAACTTTTCAGTGTTTTTGAAGTCGGTTTTTATTTTTCTTAAAATATTTTTTATTTTTAACTTTTTAGTGAATGAAATCTTTTTAGTGAAAGAAACCTTAATTTAATAAAATATTTTAAATTAGTGTTTTCCTCGATTTTCATGGGATCCCATCATCAGATCCTGACTTTGGTGACCTTGGAACCAAGAGTCTCTATCAAATACAAAAGAATTTTAAAAATCGGTCCACAATTGGCGGAGTAATGGCGTAACATATACACAAAACACGTTGGACACACCTTAAAATTTAAGGGTTTTCCTCAATTTTCATGGGATCCCATTATCAGATCCTAACTTTGGTAACCATGGGACCACACTTGCAGTATATTCTATCGAATACAAAAAGAATTTTGGAAATCGGTTTAAAAATGACGGAGTTATGAGGTAACATAAAAAAAATACAACCGAATTTATAACCTCCTCCTTTTTTGAAGTCGGTTAAAAACTGGAAAATTAAGTATGTATTTGTTTAAGGTTTTTTCTTTTCATTTATTTTTACAAGTGACGATAAGGCCGAAGATGGAAGCAATCTTCACGTGGACTCCTCAACAGCTGAGGAACTGGCTATTATCTTACCTCTAAATTGTCGGAACACAACAATGCTATAAACATTGTGATTATGGCGACAAACTTAGGTAAGACGGTGGTAGCTAGCCAGGCGGGCTCAGAATCCCTAACACCAACAAACCGAGTAGAAATATTTCTGCCGCGTTGGTGCATTGAACCCCGAACCTCCTGATCAACACCCGGTGGTCTCAACCACTAGACCACGGTGGTTAAAACTAATCAAAAATTCGAACATAAATTCACTTTTTGACAAAAATCACTAAATTTTCAAGACTAGCAAACGGAAGTATTTTATGTAAGTACATGCAATTCATGGTGTCTGTATAAAAAAGCGTACCTAATTAAATTATGAGCTTACTCAATATAGGTATTCCTCACTACAACATTGGTAGAGACAAAGTTTCCAATACAAAAAATATTCAATCTTTATTGGTGTTGCCAACGGCTGTATAAACTATTTAAGATTTATTTATTATTTTTTTCTCTCACATTTGAGAGCCACTACGTCATTGTACCATCTCCTGCAACGTCAGCCTTTGATGACAAAGCACAGGCTGAGTATTAGCCCATAACAAGTGCGCTATCAAAGCTAATTAATGTTGCAGTGGCTCTCCAGCAGCCACATCTTAACCTGCGAGCTGGAGACAATGTTACGTTAGCGGGTTAACACGCCTACCCTCTACTGATAAGTTTTAAGATTACATAAAAAAAAAAAAAAATAAACCGACTTCAAAAACACTTAAAAATTAAGAATAATATAACAATACAGATAACATCACATTTCTATATTGAAGTCGGTGCCAAATTTTAAGACTTTCTAGATCATCATTTGGCATTGGCACTGACTTCAATTTATAAATGTGATGTTTTTTAAAGTGAAACTTTTTTATCTTTTTAGTGATTTTAGTACCAACTCGCCTCGTAACTTGAAAGAATATACGACAAACGTGCCTATTCTATATTAAAAAACCGGCCAAGTGCGAGTCGAACTCGCGCACCGAGGGTTCCGTACAAACCTGTAGGTATAAAAGTAAAAATTTACGGTTTTCGCAATTTTTCCTTTATCTGTGCTATAAGACGTTACTTCGTACCAAATTTCAAGATTCTGAGTGCACGGGAAGTACCCTGTAGGTTTTGATGCCCTTGCGAGTGTCGAAAATTTGCGGCATAAACGGCTGGTATCTTTTGATTGCGTTGGCTTAGAAGTTTGATTTTTTCACAGCTCCAAGGGACAGTAGACCTAAATATTTGATATAAATTTCAACTTAATACCTCCACACTTTCCTGAGAAAAAGGGTCTTGACAGACAGACAGACGGACGGACGGACAACAAAGTGATCCTATAAGGGTTCCGTCTTTTCCGAGGTACGGAACCCTAAAAACTAACCTAACTGACTAACTCCTAAAAGTTAAGGATCCTTCCATCATCAGCTCGGCATATGACATCACCATCACCACAGCTCATATACGTCCCCACCGAGGGGTTCGAGCCTACCACGCTGGCCCAGTGCGGATTGGTCGACTTCACATACATCATTGAATTTCTTCGCAGATGTATGCAGGTTGCCTCACGATGTTTTCCTTCACCGTAGGAGCGTCGGATAAATGTACATATGAAATTCGAAACGAAAAACACATTGGTACATGGCGGGTCTCGAACCCTGACCCCCCGATTGGAAGGCAAGTGCCGAGTCCACAGCGCCACCGACGCTCCTGGCATATGACAACTAGACGCAAATACCTAAATAGCTTCGGGAAAAAACTTGAAAAACGTTGGACGTACCTATAAAATTTAAGGGTACCCTCGATTTATCTAGCATCCCATCATCAGATCCCAACATTGGTAACAATGGAACCATCGCAGGAGTATATTCTATCGAATACAAAAAAAAAATGAAAATTGGTCCAAAAATACATACGCATCGAATTGGGAATCTCCTCCTTTTTTGATGTCGTTTAAAAAGTGACTATTCCTATTTCTTAGGTTGGACAAAAGCCCTTTCACCAGGCTTTCTTATATTCAGGGTCAGCAACGCGCGAATAATGCCACTGGTGTTGCGAGCATCCATAAGCTCTGGTGCTCGCTTACCATCAAATGACCCGAATGCTTGTTCGCACATTTAATTTAAAAAAAGTCTTCACACTTTGACATTACCAGAGACAGACTGTACCTTAATCGTTTACGTGGATATCTGTATCTTAATTATTTCTCCTGCAAAGTATAGATCCTTTGCATCGCTATGTTCCAGTCTGAAGTGACAGGCATTGAAATCACTGGGTATTGTGACTCTACAACTAATATTATTACTAAGCGTAGGCGACGCACCTATATCTACCTACTATGATTGTAGTGGTTGCAGATTTCCCACTCTTACATGAGCCTTACACCAGGTAGGCCAGGCTGCTGTTGGACTTGCTCTAGGCGAACAGACGCTGACAAGTCGTGGAAATACTCATTTCACGACCGCGTCGCTGCCTAACAAGGTCATGGGAACTCTCCCAATCTCTGATCAAAAGGACGCGGCGCTTATAACGGCGGATAATGTGAGTGTGAGGATGTACCTTTGGATTCCAGGCCAGCCACCCTATTCATGACCATCGAATCGCGGATTCGATTCGGAAAGTCACATCCAGACGGGACGTGACGAAAAGTGAGAGGTATAGTGATTCCGTAATTCTATTGTTTTCCGACAGTTATGATTGTGACAAGGGGCAAGTTTACGTAATCCATGCCCTCTTCTCAAGAATACTGGAAGGATGTCGCCCATGGACTGACGACTCCACACTTTATCTACCTGTTGATAGTTAATTGAATCAGTCGTTGAACGTCAACTCCTTACAAATGTAAAGAACACTTTTTTTTTAAAATTGATCTTTGAGGTAATTAACTAATAGGCTACATTTTCTAGCAAAGTATCTGTGTTAGAGAGTAAATATGCTATGCTTGTAGCACCACCGCGGAGGCCTGACGCCGTAATCAGGGCTAATAGAAGCGCGCACGCTTTGATCTGCCCTCAAAGGGACGGGAGCCGAACTCGCGAGACGGCCGCGTCGGCCCTTCAATGGATAGAGTTGGCAAGAAAAAAATGCAAAAAGAAGGTTTTATACTTACCTACCATAAGCCTCATGGTCTTCATTCATCCCACCTGACGGTAAGTGGTGATAAAGCCTAAGAAGAATTGTGTAAATGGATTGCGAGCAATTGAATTGACGTTAATGTGAATGTGTGAAGTATTTAGGATGGACAAGAACGTTTGGAAACTATTCCAAATATTACTTACTTATTAATTCTGATAGAGGTTTTAAAGTCTATGAATAGATATTTTTGAAATTGATTAAGTGTTTGTGGCTCTACAAACATAAGAGTTTATAAAGTAAATTTTTAAAAGAGTTTTGAAATAAAGGGATATTCGAGAATCCTTGATCCAATAGATATGAAGGTGAACTCCATTGACATTGATAATTTTAGTGATATAGGCAAAGCGTCAACAAAGCCAAAATACAGGAATTGTGCGACGAGCGATTACATCCCTTGAAGTTGACAAAGATGATTTTGAAAGAACTCCTAGCAAGAAATGAATGAATGAAGTGAGAAGCAGTCCCTCTATGATTAAATGATTAACTCCCATCTTCAATTTTACTACATTTCAGTAGAGGAGAGTAGTCTACCCGACGTAATAAGAAATCTTAAACGAGGTTAATTCAGACGTTTGCAATTACAAGTTTTCAAAGTATGAGCTGTTATCCTTTGCAGTATTAATCAAGACAGATGTTTTCTGACACATTTAACTCCTTGCCTGCCAGCTCTAACAGTTCCCGATCTATCCCAAGGTAGTTCAGAAACGGTGAAGTGTAAGCGTTGTGAGTGCAATATTGTTTTCATTCTGCTTTGGCGCGGCGACGGCGACGGCGGCGGCGGCGGCGGCGGCATGTAATTGATTCTTTTGTGGGGTAATTGCGGGCAGATCGCATCGCCGACTGCCGAGTGCGTGCCCGGACCCGCCATTCATATTCAGCAGATATGACGGCTAGAAGTCCCCGCTAATTGGTTTTCTATTGCTCGGGGGGAGCGTTTGTTTTGATTTGGGCCCGACATTAAATAGGACCGGGTCAGAAGTTAATAAGCACTCAATCTGCGTACGGAACGGAACGGAAAGCGTAATTTAAGAGTTCGAATAAAGAATCCGTTCAATTAGGTACTTATTGAAACCACAGTTGAAAATGGTTGACTTTACCACCAGATAGGAAATTGAGAGAGCCTTCTGGAGAAGAACAGTCAGGAGTATGTTTCCTCAGCTTTTTGTTGAGTCTGCAGTAAGTTTTCTTTCTCGTGCAGCTTAGTGTTTATCGCTTCAGCCTCCTGGAGCGATAAACACTACAGCACATTATTTGGCTGTGGTCTTCTTTAAAGAAGACCACAGTCAAATAATGAGCTGTTGTGTTCCTGCGTGAGTGAGATAGCCAAGGATCAGAGGATGAATTTTTAGACTCAATACGAAACAATTTGCCATCTCAAATTATTAATCTGTTGTAACTAATAAAAGACACAATAATAATTCATTCACTTTAACTTTTATTATTCACGTTAGGCCACCGTACAAATCAATACACCAGCTACGAGAGAGCCACCAAAAAACGCGCCAAACATCAAGTGTCAGAATTTGACTGTTTTACATTATTTAAAATCAATGGCGATGGTCACTACACTATTTACTTCAAAATTTTTCTAAATACTTTATCAGTACGCTCGTTATTGGGTGTTTTACAGGGTTCGACAATATTTACGATAATCGCGCTCTAAATTTAGTCCGAGTGCAAACACGGCGTTCCGTTGGCTTATCGATTCATTCTTCCGTATCAATGTACACGTGTTAGCAAACAGCCATGTTCGCATCGCAAAGGAAATAATCCGGTTATTTATGCGTTATCAGCACCACGGCGAACCTTATCACGGCTACTGACAGTGATTGATTCCAACGCACACATATTTCGTGTGTGAACTGATAAATCTGGAGTCTTCATCGTTTGTTCAATCACTGATTGCTTTGATTGATTTTTTTTCTTTTACTATAGTTTAGGTTAGGTTATGTTATAGGTTCTTCAATCACTG
Organism: Schoenobius gigantellus; assembly: GCA_963935595.1. NCBI lineage: Eukaryota > Metazoa > Arthropoda > Insecta > Lepidoptera > Crambidae > Schoenobius > Schoenobius gigantellus. Next base: position 1,189,456 of record OZ012555.1, on the reverse strand, counting down.
TACGAAAAAATTACTTATTATATGAATCTAATATACATTTATATGCTAATTTACCTAATCGAAAATTATTACCAGCTTTGAATTATTTCTTTCTCTAAATGTAGTTAGGTGATAATCTAATCTTATAAGTATATTCAAAACGAAAAAGCAAGTTGTGTTTGCCTGTAATTGTTTTTTCACTCATTTTTCATTTTTTTGTAATGTTTGTTATTTTATGTTATTGGCGTTAAAATGTTGGCGAACCTAATAAAATAAAAAAAAAAATAAAAAAATCTTACACAAGTTACTTAGAAAGTGATAATATTGTTTTCACACCACTTGCTTGACAATGCCAAATTACATATCATGCAAACCTTGCGTAAAGCAAGTCATTAAGGCGCTTGGCTTTAGCCGGGGTGTAATGTTAGACTGAATCTCATTATAACCCGTTGGGTTGTAATATTTTCACTTTTCATAGTTCTTATTGCAATGTCCTTAAAGTCTAATTTCGTAATAATAGATCAACTAATACTCGAAGGCCGGGGCCGGCGCCGCGTCGAACGTAATTTGAAAATCGAACTTTTTCTAAAATTGAGCTGGCCACGGCAAGCTGAATGGAACACATTTAAAATTAAACAAAAGCCGCGAGTATTGTAAGACGCTGCAAATAAAAATATATCAAAATAGAAGAAAAGTTCTGTTAAAATGTCGAGTGACGAAACGCTGTTTTTAGTAGCCTTGCTTTTTTATTGTCTCGCAATAGGTGAGAAAGTAGAGTACACTCCTCGGGGATAAAGCTGTTTTTGTCTTGGGCGCGCTTGAACCCCTCACTGCGCTCAGGACTCGTCCCTCGCTGCGCTCGGGAGTTAAATCTGGAGTCCTTGGTTACGTTCAGGATTCAATATCGCGCTCGTGACATAAAACAGTGCTTTATCCCCTCGGTGTATAATCTACTATTAAAATTAAATATCGCAAAGATTTGTGGCTAAAATGAAGCTATATAATATTTCTAACATCGTATGAACGGGGCAGTGAGCGTCAAGTATTTCATTGAGTTTGCATTGACACCGAGTTCATCCCGAGTACGTTTACTTATGGACCTTTATATACGTAAAAATTCTAGTGTTACAGTGTTTGTAAATTCGGAGGAGTTTGGATTCCGACCGATTTTTATGAATTTTTTTGTGTATATTCGATAAGTCTAAGAGTAGATCGTAAACTATTTCTATAACCCTAAGTGATAAGGTTTCTTTTGACAATTATTATGGCGAAACGTAGTTCGCGGGCACAGTTTGTTATAGATAAGATTTAACGACCCGACCATATAACATTTAATGTTTGTTAATACAGCAAAAATAACCCCACTAAACCGTTACAAAATCATCAATGAATCGTATCGAATCTCATATCAAATCGTCGAAGTATCACAACAACAATATTATATTATATTAAAAATATATATTTTAGAAAATTGATAGTTTCAAAATTCGATACTTATTGATATATAGTTTTGATGTGATATTATATAAAACCAATATTACGCGCCTCTGAGAATCGTATTGAGCGCAACGCGCATAATGTTGGCGGGCCAAAAAATTATATAAATGATTTCATTACTGCAGTGTGTTGATAGTATACACTGTACGCACCTAGTTTTTGGTTGAGTCTATATAAGTCTATATATAGCCAATAGTGTAGAGTCAACTTCAAGAAACAATTAATAACTTTCATAGCAAATACACTAAACTACGCTGTACAACAACATTACCAACATAACCAAACAAATATCAAATAAAATTCCCGCGATCAAAACCAAAGAGGCTATCAACATTTCGTCTGGGTCGTAACGAATTCGAGTAGAGGGAATGAAAATAAACCGTTAGAATAATTATATACAGGGGCACTCTTACTTTATAACTATTTACTTATCGCCTTACGTATGGGACGTTCGGACCAGACCGGGGAGATATATCTGTCGGCGAGCTCGTAACATCCGTTAATATGGCGCATCTGTACAGAACAGGTCGAAGTTATGATGGAGCTTAGGAATAATTATGTTTTGTTTTAGTGAGCAGTGCAGGTGGTTTTATTTATCTGTATATTTTTAATTGTTTGATCCACATTCCAAAAAGGTGCAACTAGAGAAATCTATAAATTAGATACAATGACACTGCAGACTGTATTAGTTACATACAATCTGTTCTTGTACACAACATATAATTATGCAAAATACACACAAAACTGTCACGGTAACTTAACCGCAAATCAAAAAAAAGTTCTTCGTTTCGAATTAAAACAATCCCAATCCTAATCAAATACGCTGATTGCACAGAATAATATATTTTATTCAGCAAAAATTTAAGTTCGAAACGCATCGCTGTTTGTTTAAAAGTGGATTCTTTTGAACGCATATCTAAATAGCACACAATAAACCTACTACATTTTTTTATTTGTTTGTTTTTATACAAAGCTTCCGTTTTGTATCCCATACAAATGGCCTGTGTTCTGAACACAGGACGTCCTTTGACCTCCTAGGAGTTCCAATCAGTAGGCATATTTACTACGCTTGGTAATTAGAACTGTAATTTTTGAAAGAAACTTTATATCCATTACTAGTTTAGTGATTATATGTGTTATGGTGACGTACATACATAATAGCAGCAATGGATATTTTTTCTTTAAAAATGCCAGTTCTAGTTAGCAGAAGCAACCGAAGTTCGAAAATAACGCCCGAAGAAAAAGAAGTCATGAAATGCTGCATTTCGTATTACCGCTCTCAAATGATATCATCACTATGGCATAATTTCAATGATGTCATCATTAAATAATGAACAAATGATCAAAATGTGACCGCAAACCGTATTTTTCGTTTTGCACTATGATATCATATGATATCATTTTGAAGTGAGGGGTGTGTCAATTTTTTATACAAGCTTTTATTAACTTTCTGTAATGAAATCTTGCAAGTTAAATTTGACCCATTTCGCGTTTTCCGATTGAGTTGAAATATTATATGCATTTGTATATCGCGTGACAATCCACTCACACTCACAGTAGTCAAATTGCTCCTATTAAGCAATACTCCTGTGATAATAAAACGACTGTCAGTAATAGTACTGATGATAATTTTTACAATTCTTTAAATTAAGTAATGAGACAATAGAGACATCCTCTTGCTTATCATTAAGTAGAAAAGATACAGTAAACTTTGTAAGTGATAATGTATTGCAAAACTCATTTAATAACGAAGATAATGTAAATCTCATCAGCCTGGTGCACCAGAACATTCAAGGAATGTCAGGCAAGGATCTGGAAGTGGAATTATTTTTAAACTGTAGTAATGTTGACATTTTTTGTGTAACTGAACATTGGCTTAAAAGCCATCAGTTCATATTTCATTTCAGTAATCATTTGGTTGGTAGTTTGTTCAGTCGAGAAAATGCAATTCGTGGTGGTTCTTTAATAATATAAAATAAAAAGCTGAAATTTAAGGATCGTAAGGATATTGTGAGCCTTTCGATTGAGCGAACAATAGAAATAGCCTGCGTGGAGCTGGACCAGATTATTGTATTAAGTGTATACAGGCCTCCTACAGGATTATATGACCTTTTTGAAGATACTATGGATGAAGTATTGAAAAAAGTGTGTAGTTCCACGAAACAAACCATTGTTTGTGGTGATTTTAATATTAATTTATTAGAAAATTCTAGTTTATCTATTAGGATAAAAAATTTGTTTTGGTCATATAACCTTGTAAACTTATTTTTAGAGCCAACCAGAACAACTTAATCGTCTGCTACATGCATTGACAATATTTATACAAATATTGTTCCTTAGCAAAAAGAGTTTTTAATAATTTAGAATCTGACCATTCTGGGCAAATTGTTACCATTCAATTTAAATGTAAACGCATAGAAAAACAGAATATCACTGTTGTGCCAAAAACTGCTGGTCGCTTAAATTAAATTATATAGGTTATGAAGAAAACCCAAATAAATTATATGAAATTTTTTTTCATACATTTTGTTGTAAATTTAAAAATATTTTTGTTCCAAAGACTATATCGGTTAATAGTACTTTAGCTTTTAGTGAATGGGCTACACCAGGCATTCACAAAAGCAGAATCAAACTTTTTGAACTTTATAATGAACGTTCATTTAATACTAGCGATGAGTTTAAACTATATGTGAAAACTTATTCCAAAGTATTCAAAAAAGCATGCAGGCTTGCTAAATCTAATTATTTAAGTTCAAAAATAAAAAAACAGTAATAATAAAATTAAAATGACATGGAATATTATAAATAATAAAACTGGAAAAGCGAAAACTACCAATAATCAATATTGTTTGAATATTGACGGTAAGAAGGTAACAGTTGACACAGAAGTAGCAGCAGAATTTGAAAAGTTCTTTACTGACATTCCAGTCTCAATCACAAAGTCATTGGATTCCTCCCCCGCTATTGCTGAATCTAAAATGAAAGATCATGTTGAAGCTTGTGGTGATAAATTCAAATTTGTACACATTAGTGGAATGGATATAATAAAGTCCTTTAAAACTTTGAATAAGAAGAAAACTGCGGATCTGTGGGGCAATTCCGTTGATGTTACTAAATCCGTAATTGAAACAATAGCTCCTATACTTGCTAACATTTTTAATGATTGCATTGACTGTGGTGTATTTCCTGATCTAATGAAGCTGAGTAAAATTATTCCTTTACATAAATCTGGTAGCACATCAGACCCCAGTAATTTTAGACCTATCTCTGTGCTACCTACTTTTAGCAAAATTTTTGAAAAAATAATGTTGGAGCAAATGCAAAGTTATTTTAATAGGAATAATCTTCTACACTGTAAACAATTTGGTTTTAGGAGGGGTCGCTCAACAACCGATGCTGGTGTTGAGTTAATACAACATATATTTGAAGCTTGGGAAGACTCACACGATGCGTTAGGCATTTTTTTTGATTTGTCTAAGGCATTTGATTGCGTTTATCACGAAACCTTGATCAGAAAATTACACCACTATGGGTTTCGTGATACTGCACTGGATCTTCTACTCTCTTATCTAAGTGGAAGGATTCAAAAAGTAGACGTCAATGGAAAAAGGTCTCAAGGTTCCGCAGTTTTTTTTTTTAATTGTTTGAATAGTGTAGTCTGTCTGTTTTGGTTAGGGTTGTTTGGTGGGCTTGTGTGTCGACTGCATGTTTAAATGGATTGTGCCATGCTGGTTGATGCGATCGGTATACATTCAACCAGCATGTGCCGCTCCAGGAGGAGTCTGTTGAGGTCATAGGCGGTGTCATGTAGCTTGAGCCAGAGGTCAGCGGAATGGTCGTGGTGATCGATCTTGGTCAAAAGCAAGTATTAGAGGAAGAAGAGACAGTGATGACAAATGTGCGGGCATCCCCGTCATTGCGATGGTTGTGGCTGACTATGGGGGGTGGGTGTGAGGGAGAGGAATCTGGGTGGTGGATGGAAAGTTATAGTGGCAAAGGTGTTGGTAAATATAGGTGATCAATTTACAGAGGGACTTGAGGCACCGAGGCTTGGAAAGAAGATCCTGGAAGGAAAAGGGGGATCTGTTGTCGTGACTGTAGCAGCCGGAGGTGTGTTCCAGTCGTTGGGAGGAAAAGATGGGGCAGTCCGTGAGGAGGTGGGAGGGGGTTTGGGCAGTAGTTTGGTCGCAGGGGCAGGAGTCGGATGAGGTAATGTGGAAACGGGGGACCTTTCATTAGGCATAATGTTGTTTGTCATAAAGATGCTTGGCATAAATCACTAAGCATAATAATCGAAAAGCATAACATTAACGTCACATAATTATTTCATTGCATAATTTGTATAAGGCACAATTATCCAAAGGCATAATTTTATGAAGCATAATTAATGAAATTCCTAATTTCTTATGACATAATATTGGTAGTCCTAAAATGTTTTGCCATAATTTTAAGTGTCATAATTAATGATATCTCTAATATTTTGGGGCATTTATTTATAATTAGAAATGATGTTATTTTAAAGGATATAATGTTTACTCTGTTTTACTTAACTTTTTATAATAACATTTCATATATTATTTTCTTCAAATATGATACGAATCTTCTATACTTTCATTTGATATATTTTTTGCATAGTACATATATAGATTTTTTTATTTGAAAAAGTAATTCATTCATGCTACTAATGACAGAAACGAATCGCTGCAAAACCGACTCCACGTAGTCTTGTTTGTCCTACCCCTAGAGTGTTATTCAAACCCGCGTAGGCGCGGAGGGGCGAGGCGGCCCGCGAGCTGAGGAGCAGGTGGTTTTAACCAATCTGCGACGATAAGCTCGCGTGGGACCGCCGGAGCCCCGCAGCGTCGGAGCCGTGACAGAAACCATGCATGTGCATGCTTGCTTGCATTGTGCATACTTGCTTGCATGTTGCATGTTTGCTTGCATGTTGCATGCTTGCTTGCATGTTGTATGCATGCTTGCATGCATACCGCATGATACATTGCTGCATGCTTGCTTGAATGTTGCATGCATGCTTGCATGCATACTGCATGATACATTGCTGCATGCTTGCGCGCAAGTTTATGCCTAGAGAAATTCTGCGTAATCGTATTGTTCGTTGTGATTAATATGCTAAACATTATTTATGCTTTGAAAAAATATGCGTCAAGTTGTTCTGTGTTTCGAGTTTATGGGTTTTAATACTTATGACAAATGATTTTCTGCCACACAATATAATGCTTATTACATTTCTGCTTCCTGATTATTATGCGTCTTGACGATTATTTCAATCGAAATTATGGAATATGATTTTATGACAATAATTTTTATGCCTAGAAATAGAGAGCCGTGGAAACGGTGTAGGTATGCTAGGTTGGCGCCATGTCCGGTAGTGTATTGGGTAATATGGAAGGAGGTGGGGATGATAGACCGGAATTTTTGAATGGAAGAGAGGGTTGGGAATAAGGAGCGGGTGTGGGATCCAGTTTCGGAGAATTCGTACCTCCTCTGCCATTGTAGGTGGAGGTGGGTGCGCACATAACTCCTGACGTAGGATAGAGGGAAGTGGGAGTAGTCAGGAGATTTATGGGATTTAGAGGCCTCGCCTGCGGCTGCGTCAGCGAGTTCGTTGCCTTCAATCCTATAGTGCGCTTTGATCCAGCAGAGGCGTATGTTGCCCTCGGATCTGTGGGAATAGATGGTTGACTGGATTTGGGAGATGATGGGATGGGAAGAGGATCGCTGGCGAATGGCCTCAAGGGAGGAGCGGGAGTCTGACAGGATCAGGACATCGGGATAGGAACGAATAAGCACGCCTGGAGTATGGCGAAGAGTTCCGCTTGGAACACGGTGCAGGTTTTATGGAGAGCAAACTTTTTGATGGTGGTTGTTGGGCGTGAGTCTGGGTCGACGCAGACAAGGGCAGCGCCGACGGAGCCGCTTTCTTGTTTGCTCCCGTCAGTATAAATCTGCACCGTGTTCTCCAGGCATGCATCCTCGATATGGGCGGAGGTGTAGGCAATGTGGAATTGATGCGTTGGGAGGGGTGTAGGAGTTGGGAGAAGGGAGTAGGAAGTTCGAGATGGAGATCTGTGGGAAGGATGGGACAGGATCCCTTGAGGCGGCAAGATTCGATTTCAGCGGTGGCGAGGATTTGCAGGTCGAGTGGGGGGAATTGGGCAAGGGCTGTGGCGGCATTGGTTGAAACTGTGCGATACGCGCGGGTAGCGCGTATTGCAAAGCCGCGTTGGACAGAGGCGAATTTGGATCGGGCGGTGTGTGTACGGACTGAATCCCCCCACACTCCGGCGGCGTGAGTCACGATGGGTGCGATGACATGCCTATATATGCACTCAACGTTTTGGGGATGCAGTTCCCAGGAGGGGCGGACGAAGGTTGATAGGCGAAGGAAAAGTTTTTGGGCCTTGCTGCAGATGTAGTCATGGTGCCGAAGGAAGTTGAGGCGGTGGTCGATGACTACACCAAGCAGCTTGAAGTGGGTGGAGAAAGGGATGGGAGTGCCGAGCATGCGCAATTCAGCGCGGGCGTAAGAGGTTCCGCAGTTAAAATGGGAGTACCGCAGGGTTCGATTCTTGGTCCTTTTCTTTTTCTTATATATGTCAATGACCTCCCTGATTTTGTACAGGACAGGCATGGGATAGTATTATTTGCAGATGATACTTCACTTTTATTTAAAATTAAAAGAGTATTGCAAATGAATGACGATGTAAATAATTCTATCTCAAAAATTGTTCATTGGTTTGATGTAAACAACCTGGCACTTAATGAAGGGAAAACAAAATGTATAAAATTTGTTTTACCAAATGTGAAAGAGGTTCACACCACTGTAAAAATAAAGGATATAGGTGTTGACCTTGTGGACACCACAGTATTTCTTGGGATCACACTTGATTCTAAGCTGCAATGGGGCCCACATATAGATAAATTGTCAAAGAGACTTAGTTCTGCAGCTCACGCTGTATGGAAAATACGTCAGTTGACTGATGTTGATACAGCAAGACTTGTATATTTTTCTTACTTTCATAGTTTGATGTCATATGGCATTTTGTTGTGGGGAAATGCTGCCGACATTCAGATCGTTTTTGTGCTGCAGAAAAGGGCTATTCGAGCTATCTGTTAACGAAGCGCTCATCGCCCTATGCAATACACCCTTTTTTTGGCAATATTGTAAATACCTTCCTGTAAATTTGTAATTTTTATTGTTTTAGATATAAGGTAGTTTTAATTATTTTGTTCTCTCTAGTTGTATAAATATTTGTGCGTATCGCACTGTGAGTTCATTCGGTCTGTGACGGTCAGTGAAAGTAAACGTGTTTGTTATCAGTTAGTGTGTGTGACAACTACCCTCATTATGGCTAGTAAATGTGACAACTGCAATAAAAACATCACCAAGACTAAACCTGGACTGGAATGCAATCATTGTGAAAAGCTGGTGCATGCTACTAACCAATGCACAGGTCTCACAAATAAACAGCTTACCGCGCTGCGTGCAACTGATAACCTGGAATGGACCTGTAGTGACTGTCAAAATAGCTCAAGACGACGTTCCATTGTTATTCCAGACGACGAAGATGAGGAGGATAATTGTCAAGAAAACGTACAAATTGATGTTAAGAAGTTACTTAAAGACATTTCGAAAGAAGTAGAAAAATCCATATCAAGAGAAATGAAAGAAATAAAACATAGTATTCAGTATTCGTCTGATAAAATGGACGAACTGATACAAAGTATAGAAATAATGCAAGCAAAAGTGGATAATTTACAAAAGAAAAATGTGGAGCTTTCAAACCGTAATAATTATTTGGAAGTGAGGGTAGGAGCCTTAGAGCAACATCTGCAAAATATGGAGCAACGGGAGCTAAGTAATTGCATAGAAATTCACAATGTACCTACCACTCAAAACGAAAATATACAAGAAATTGTATGTAATGTAGCCAAAGAACTTAATCAAAATATAGAACAAATTAAGCTAACAAAACGCTTGCCTGGAAAGAAAGGTCGACAGGGAGTAATACACGTTGAGCTAGGAACAGACGAAAGCCAAACATCGTGGATATCCGCAGCTAAATTGAAAGAACTAAAAGCTTCCGATGTCATGCCGGGTGATCCTCATACTTCTAAAGACAACGAAAGTATACACGTATTAGAATCCTTAACACCTTACAACAAACAACTGCTATGGCAAGCAAAACAGGAGTTAAAGACTTTGTATAGGTACATTTGGATTAAGAAGGGGGTACTTCGTGTGAAAAAAGAAGGTGAGAACGAAAAACCAATAGTACTGCGGTCACTTGAAGATATTAAGAAACTTAGCCAACCTAGAAAGATAAGTTCCATCAATAAGTAGGTACCGCTCAATAAATATAAATAAATTACCCACTAATACACATTTAAATACTCGTATAATGGATATAAATTTAACTGATATTATTCAAATTAAAAATTGTACAACTATAAATGAATTCCGGAAAAGTATTACAAATCACATTAAACTTCTAGGCATTCATATGAACATTAGATCTATTATTAAAAACTTCGCGAGTCTTGAGCAATGTATACACTCGTCTACGCGAACAATTGACTTTGTAGTGTTAACTGAAGTTAATATCTCGGACTCACTCTGTAATATGTACCAAATAAATGGCTACAGAATGTATACTAAACTACGTAAACATAGAAGGGGCGGTGGTGTAATAATATATATTAAAAATGAACATAGATTCCATACTAAACAATATCAAACACAATATTGTGAAAGCCTTGTGGGTACACTAACTACCTCTTCAAATTACTCTGCTATATTATGTTGTATGTATCGCCCGCCAAACTATAGTAAACATTTGTTTGTGAATGAAATCGATACATTATTAAATATATTGGGCAGACGACAAGATATTTACTTTCTGGGGGATATTAATATCGATTTGCAAACTAATAATCCAATAAAACATGTTTATAACACTGCTATGTATAGTCACGGCCTAACTTGTGGGATCACGGAACACACGCGTATCGAAATTGCTAACAATAAAATCAGTAAATCATGCATTGATCATATTTATGCTCGATCCCGTTCACTGGGGCTACACGCAGCAGCGTTGGGAACTACACTGGCCGACCACCGCGTCGTGGCTGTGGCGGCTACCGAAGCGGTGAGTGACACACGGGAGGATTTCACGTTTATTACGCGCTGTGATTATAACATTCTCATCCATGAATTAAAACAAGTGGATTGGCAGCCTATAAAACAAATTATCTGCCCCTACAAAATATACACAATAATAGCTAACAATATAAAAAAATGTCACGAGAAAGCTGAAATTAGAATAAAAACAAATAAAAATAAAAAGAGAATACACAATAATTGGATTAACAAACATATTATAAAAGCATGTGAATACAGAGATAAATTGTTTATTAAATGGACCAAAGATCCAACAAATTATTTAATAAGAAAACAATATAATAAATGCAGAAATGACGTGATTAAACAAATAAAAAAATGTAAAAATAAAAAAATACTAGAGGATATAATTAGTTTTAAAAACAATCCACGTCAACTGTGGATGCTTTTAAACAATATTACAGGTAGAAACAAGACTAGAGCGGACAGTATAGTATTAAATGCATTTTTAAAGAATAACACTAATACCAAAAGCATAGCGAATAACTTTGCAAGTTACTTTAGAAATAGCGTGAAAGACTTGGTGCCAAAATGCAATACCAAACTTCTTGACAAAAATAACTATTCTAATTCATTAAAGTTATCGTGTAGATACCAGCAAACTACAACTAGATCCGTTCTTAAAGAAATAAAATCCTTAAATAACCGAAAAGCGCCAGGCATGGATGGAATAACGGCTCAGGATTGCAAAACTATTTGTACTGAACTGGCGGATATAATTGCACACTTTATTAATGTATCAATTAAGCAAGGTAAATATCCACCTGAATTAAAAATGGGCATAGTCAGGCCAATCCATAAAGGAGGAAGACAGGACTGCTATGAAAATTATCGACCTATAACAATACTTTCAACAGTGGATAAAATTGTTGAGAAAGTTGTATCTAAACAAATACACACTTTCTATAAAAACAATAATGTAATTACTGGTACGCAATATGGATTTCAAAGCGGCAAAAGCACCATACAATTAATATCAAAATTTACCGATAGTGTTTATGAACATCTTAATAATAAGAAACATGTCCTAGTAGTGTTTATAGATTATAGTAAAGCCTTCGATACATTGCAACACCAATGTCTAATAGACAAACTGAATGATAGTGGTATAAGAGGCCCCCTGAACAAATGGTGTCAAGACTACCTTAGGGATAGGTCCTATGTCATAAAAATTGCCAATACTTTTAGTGACAAAATTATGGTGACTGATGGTACAGCCCAAGGTTCCGTACTTGGTCCATTACATTACATCACTTATGTCAATGATGCAGTAAATGTAATCTCAGATTGTGAAATATATCAGTTTGCAGACGATACCTGTCTAGTTTCTGCAAATAATAACTTGGATACAGCTATAAGTGTTCTGCAAAGAGATTTCACCTTACTATCAAAATGGGCACATGATGCTGGCCTGGTACTCAATGCTGACAAAACCAAAATTATGTATATAAGCTCTAGTCAAAATAGAGATCACCGCAGCATAAAATTGATTGCACATTCCCATAAATGTCTACATAAAACCCCGACAAACTGCTCATGCCAACAAATAGAAGTTGTTGGTAAACAAAAGTACCTAGGATTAATTATTGATGACAGACTTAAATGGACCGATCACATTAACTATGTGTGTGATAAATTGCGTGCAATATTGGCAAAGTTTTGCATCATTAAAAATAAATTCCCCTACCTAACATTGATACAACTATATAAAGCACTGGGAGAAACAATAATACATTACGGTCTTAGTAGCTACGGAAGAACTTATAAGACTCACCTCGATGCCATTAACAAACTTCAAATTAGAATTTTGAAAGTTATAGTCCCCTTTAAAATTAAAGAACAAATTGAAAAAAGAAACGACAATCTATTTCGCTTCTGTGAAATTATTCCAGTACAAGACCACGTTAAACATGCACTGCTAACAGAACACTATTTCAACGAAAGTTACTTACAAATAGTAAAACGAATACAAAAAACTCGTAGTGCTTCCACTGTCACATACTCGGTACCTGGGTTTACAAATCACTATGGGAAACAAATGTTGCGGTATCAAATTCCTACCTTAGTAAATAATCTACCAATGTCTCTCAAAAAACAATTAAATAAATTAAATATTAAAAGTAGACTTAAAAATTATTATCTAAATATCTAAATGCTTTGATGTTACAGGTAATTACATATTAGGTATCATTATCATCATCATAACAGCCTTTTTAATTAGACCCACTGCAGGGACACAAGGCCTCTCCTTATCAACCAAGGAGTTCTAGGCAGTAGCCCACCACGCTTACCCGATGCGGATTGGTGGATGGTGTATAAGGTGATCAATACCCCTTATAATATACATATTAGGTATAATTACCTTGTAAATAAGGTTTTAAAATAATTATACCTACCTATACATAAATATATATAAAAAAGGACAAAATTTAATATAATACTATTATTCAAATAAATGGTAGGAAATCTTCCCGTGTGTCTCCAAAACTTGCTTTTAATCGCTAGTCACAGAACACAACTCTTTCTGTGTTCTGTGTCGCTAGTGATATAGTCACTCGTGGGTACTTACCTTCTTTAGTTATTAAGTACCTTCTTCTATCTGGCCATTGTAATGTGTTTTAATAGATATAAGAGATCTCGTAGACTAATATTGTTCTGTGAAGTAGGCACTTACTATTCCGATAAATGTAGTGTACAGAAAAACCTATATTGGTTTATGTTACGCTTACAATTGTAAAAAAAAAAAGATTGTAAAATTTAATGTTTATAATAAAGAAAAAAAAAAAAAAAGTTAGTTCCGCTTCCAACTGTCTGCGAACAACAATACTACTGTATCTCTGTGCTCATAATAAACGTGTCTTCGAGTCGAAGGTGTATCCTTAGTGAACCCCTAGAAGAACCCCGTACACTATCTATAACCTTAAAATGAGAGATTCTTTGCGAGAAAAGTTTAAAGAAATTGGTATTATGACAGTAGCGTCGCAATATATTTATGAGAATCTAATATATGTTCGTAAAAATATTCATTTGTTTTGTAAAAATAGTGTAGTACTACTGCATAGTTATTAAGATTGTGGAGAAAAATATAAATTATTATTATTATATTATTCATTCGGTTAATACTAGACAAAGGAACATGTTAGCTTTACCAAATACCAGGCTCCAAATAATCAATAATTCTTTTAGAGGCCTGTGTATACGTTTCTACAATAAAATACCAAGTTGTATACAAGAACTTAGCTTAAACAAATTTAAAGTTGCAATCGAAGATGTACTTATTAAAAAAGCATATTATAAAGTGTCTGATTACATGACGGACAAAAAAGCTTGGGTTTGAACTCTCATTTCTAATATTTAACAATGTGCTGCGTTTTGTTTCAAATAAACATTCAGTGAGAGCAATTTACAAGCTTAGTTCACGCTTATATAATGTGAATTAACACATCTCTTCTTGTAATGGAAGTTGAGCTCAAACTTTTGCTTTGAGGTCAGCTTCCAATTGACGACTCTGTAACAAACCAAAATTGTAAATGGCGATTTAAAAGAGGAGATAAAAAATTTTGACCTTTCGAGTTTCTTGCCTGTTCTTCTCGAGAAGGCTCTCCCAATTTCCGAACAGGTGTAGAGTCAACTTTTTTTTTTCATTCCTACTTGTATTTGCAGACATCTTGAATATATTCAGGATGTATGCACATACAAGGTTAATATGATTTCTTTAAATTAGATTGTTTTGCTTTGTTTTGACGTCAGTAAGTGCCTGTAAAGGACTATGTTGAATAAAGATTTTTGAATTTGAATTTGAATGCAATATTATGATGATATGGAGCTGATCTAATGCTGGAGCTTGAAGGTGGCCATAGGAAATCCCCAAAAAAAATAACACAACTCCATCGAGTTTAGGCTCGTTTGATTCGTATCGATGAGTACTTTGATCCTATGGTAAAAATAAATGCTTGTTTTAAAAAAATGTTTTTTATTATTAATTTATTATGAATGAATGAATAATCTCTATCTCTATATACACGGTTATTTTTTTATCACCCTGGAAAATTTCAGGGATGCTTCAGGACACATCCATTATTATATAAAAAATAAAAAAAAATAAATTAAAAAATAAATAAAAAATACAAAAAAATAAAAAAAAATCTCTAAAAATCCTGCTTTCAACTAAGGCAGCATTTTTTGGATTTTAAAAAAAATTAATATAAAATTAAGTAAGCGAGTAATTTTTTTTATTCATATATAAAACATTCTAATACCATGTCGTGAAGCGTCCCTTAAATTTTCCAGGGTGATAAAAAAATAACCGTGTATAATAAAATCGTAGGGGTACAAAAATCTGTAATTGCGAAATATTAAGAAAAAAAATACACAGGTCGCCTTAAAATCATTAGCAGAACACCATGGAATAGTTTTTAAAAAAATTGTTTGTTTGTTGGTTTGTTTGTTTGTTTGTTTATTTGTTTGTCTGTTTGTCCGGAAAGATCTCCGAAACTACTGGACAGAATTTGATATGGCTTACACCACAATGCTTAGAATTTTCCGGAAGAACATTTAGGCATAATTTCGTTTGTTTAAATTCTCTTTTTATTTTTAGTGAAAAAATACCATATATAATTTTCGAATTGGCATTAGGTAGAAAAACAACATGGCGCACGTGAAATTATTTTGACAAGTCTGTCACATAGTACAGAGAGAAGGTATTTTCTTCCACGAAGGAAAGGCAATGGAACTACGCCATACAACCTGATCTTAAGTAATTGGATTTCGAAAATTAAGGCAGGAATGAAGTGTTTCACATAGTACAAATAAAATTTAATATTTTCTGTTAATGGCTGTGCCCAACTGGATTTCGCCAACCAAATTGTCTTTTTCTCATGTCGTACCGTGGTGGTAAGGCAAAAAGATCAAGCCATACAACCAATGTATAAAGCATTTTTTATGATAATACTTATCGAGTGACCATAAAATTTGTAGATTGGTTTAATTCTTGACAAATTTTAATAAAATCGGTACAATTTTTGAAATATTTGAAATGTTGAAAAATGAAGATACTCTTTTCAATGTATGTTGAAAGGTGTTATATGTTTTTACATTAGGACTAAGGAATCAGACTCTTTCATCCATTTAAAACTATTAAAAGTAATAGATTAATTAAAAAAAATATCTGACTGCAATGTTCTGGGTTACGCGTAGAGGGACGGGACGGGACTCTTGATCCTAATGCCTAAAATGACGGATCACATTTTTTTGGATCCACCCAAGGAACATGGATATCGAACGAAGAACCTAAAGAGTAGAACACATTGAACCTAGCCACGTTGACTTAATTTGACATGACTGCCGATAAAGTTCGTTTCCAAACCCAGCGATATGCATAATATATCAAATGAAAGGCCTTGATGAGTAGAGCACTATAAACATAGGAAAATCGCCCTAAATTCAACATGGCCGCCGCTCAAATAAAACGGATAAAAGTTCGTTTCCAAACCCAGCAATATGGGTATCAAAAGAAAGGCATTGATGAGTAGAGCACTATGAACCTAGCAACATTGACATAAATTCAACATGGCCGCCGCTCAAAAAAGGTGGATAAAAGTTAGTTTCCAAACCTAGCAATATGGGTATCAAATGAAAGGCATTGATGAGTAGAGCACTATGAACCTAGCAACATTGACATAAATTCAACATGGCCGCCGCTCAAAAAAGGTGGATAAAAGTTAGTTTCCAAACCTAGCAATATGGGTATCAATCAAATGAAAGGCCTTGAAGAGTAGAGCATTAGGTACCTAGGAAAATCGACCTAAATTCAAAATGGCCGCCGCTCAAAAAAAAGGATAAAAGTTCGTTTTCAAACCCAGCAATATGGGTATCAAATGAAAGGCCCTGATGAGTAGAGCACTATGAACCTTTTTTTTCTTTCTCGGGGGGAAATGCGTAACCGCACCGTACCCGCCGTGGGCTAGACGGCGGGCGTGTGTGGGGCTCTCCTGGCAGAATACCAGGCCTACCCACTAAAACCCCCCGGTGTTCTCCCTGCCCTTATAGACGCGCTAGGTAAGGTCCACACTGCGACTCCACTACCCACGCGCCCGAGAGCACTATGAACCTAGCAACATTGACATAAATTCAACATAGCCGCCGCTCTAAAAAGAAGAATAATAGTTCGTTTCCAAACCTAGCAATATGGGTATCAACCTAAAAGAAAGGCCTAAAAGAGTAGAGCATTATGAACTAAGGAAAATTGCCCTAAATTAAACATGGCCGCCGTTCAAAAAATGGATAAAAGTTCGTTTTCAAACCCAGCAATATGGGTATCAAATAAAAGGCTTTGATAAGTAGAGCACTATGAACCTAGCAACATTGACATAAATTCAACATGGCCGCCGCTAAAAAAAGATAGATAAAAGTTCGTTTTCAAACCTAGCAATATGGGTATCAAATGAAAAGCCTAAAAGAGTAGAGCATTATGAACTTAGGAAAATTGCTATAAATTCAACATGGCCGCCGCTCAAAAAATGGATAATAGTTCGTTTCCAAATCCAGCAATATGGGTCTCAAATGAAAGGCCTTGATGAGTAGAGCACTATGAACCTAGCAACATTTACATAAATTCAACATGGCCGCCACTCAAAAAAGGTGGATAAAAGTTAAGTTTCCAAACCTAGCAATATAGGTATCAAATGAAAGATCTTGAAGAGTAGAGCATTAGGTACCTACGAAAATCTACCTAAATTCAACATGGCCGCCGCTCAAAAAAGGATAAATGTTCGTTTTCAAACCGAGCAATGTGGGTACCAAATGAAAGGTCTTCAAGAGTAGAGCACTATGGACCTAGCAATATTGACGTAAATTCGACATGGCCACCGCTCAAAAAAGGTGGATAAAAGTTCGTTTCCAAACCTAGCAATATAGGTATCAAATGAAAGGCCTTGAAGAGTAGAGCACTATGAACCTACTAGGAAAATAGCACAAAATTCAATATGGCCACTGCTCAAAAAAAAACTGATAAAAGTTCGTTTCTAAGCCCAGCAATATGGGTATCATATGAAAGGCCTTGATCAGTAGAGCACTATGAACGTAGCAACACTGAAGTAAATTCAACATGGCCGCCGCTCAAAAAAGACGGATAACAGTTGCTTTTCAAACCCCAGGGGTATTAAATGAAAGTAGTGCCCTGAAGGGTACCTAGAGCAGCCATGCTCTAAGTGTGTTCCGCGGAACCCTAGGGCTCCACACTACCCCTATAAGGGGTTCCGCAATAATTTAGAAAAATCAAAACACCCTCTCTGGTCGTACTTTCATTATGCTTATTATTAATAAAGAATACACTTTTAAAAACTATTGTTTTATTTTAGGGTTCCCTCAAGTATTTCGCTTTCCAAAAGGGTTCCGTCCCCAAAAAAGTTTGAGAACCGCTTCGGGGCCTATTGGATGTTCGATGTTAGATGTTACCTGTGCTTAGTGTCCTTCGAGACCGTGATAATGCAACGATCGTGAACTAACTAACGATAACTCCAAGTTTGTGTGTTGGATGTTAGTCATCACGGCGAGTTTGCTAACCGAACTATGGCAGCAACACTATATCGCACAGTACACGTTACAAAAACGGAAGTCTCAATACATTTTAAGGCTAACCGCATAAATACGTTTTTTCGCATTCGTTCTGAATGCGGGCATCCGAATGCATCAAATCTATACAAAATACTCATTGACTGCCGCACACGTTCGTTTTTATTACGAACGGAACACGTTCTGTACGTACGTTTAGGTAGAATGGTAGAAATCCCGAATGAGAAGAAACGAACGTCTGCGCTACGTTCACGAAACTCCACGTCTGTATTCCGTGATCGGATATCGAATACGGAAAACGTATTTGTACAGTAACCCCCCCATTCATGCTATACATTAACTCTACGAAAACCGCCAGAATTACGAGCGACATATGAACGGTTCAAATGTCAAACAGTATAGCTTGACAAGGAGCTGTACGACCAGTCAAAATTGGCCAAGTTGTCATACCTATCCAAAAAATATATTTTGTTGGTGTTACCATCACCTATTATAAAATCTAAACTTTATTCGTATACAGTTCTAATTTATTAACAATTGTTTATTTTAATTCGAAACATGAATACGATAAAGATTATTCTTGCAACTGTGTAGTTCTTTCTACTGAAGAAGAATTTATTAATATCAATAATGTCTCTAAAACAATAATAATACTTAGTGTTTATAGTAATATGTAATGTATTTAATTTTGTGGACTGTTAGAAATAGTACATTGTTACCGTAGGGGTGAAAGTAACTTATTTAGTCCCGAGACGGTGTTTGGCGCCCGAGCGTAGCGAGGGCACCAATAGTTCGAGGGACAAAATAAGTCTTTAACCCGAGGTAAACACTGTGCTTTTCATTACGAATACAAGGAAAGTAAAAATAAAACAATGAATTACCTAAAGAAAAAACGTCTAAATTTTATTTTACATAACTCCTGCTTTAGCCCGCTTTCTCTAAAATCAGGCGTTAACTACATACCTGAATCAGATGAACTCATTGTGTTAATTATTAACACAATGATAATACAAATATAATTTACAATTAATACAAATCTCTGCTATACGGAAGTATCAACAAAACTCTACAAATGGAAAAAACAAATGAAAATCGAATTGCCGCTTTCCCGCTTATTTTTTTTTTTTTGTTTTATTCGGAACACAAACAGTTACATTTACACACACAAGTATTACATATAACAGCACATAAACCAGTAAAGTGTTCACATATAGTTAAAATTACGGACTAAGCAATCAAACAAATAATTTATTAAAAATAATAATCCCAAATATAGAAAAAAAAACTATCAAATTCAATGTCAGTAAAATAATTCAAATATAATCTAAAAAAAAATTAAAATCAGAAAAAAATAATAATTTCAAAGTCATTTAGAAAACTTATATTGGGTAAGCTCACTTAGCATAAATGGGTAAGGCAGAATATTAATTAAATTTTAGACTTCAGTCGTACAAGATATTTAAATTTATTTATGTTCAGACTGAAGTCCAAAATATCAATATCTGTAAAAAGCTTATTGAAAGATAGACATGCACGATATAAAAATATATTTCTAGCATATTTGGTTTTGGTGGTTGGAACAATAAATACATCTCGACATCGAGCATTGACACGGGGACATCGTACAGTAATTTCCCTTACCAAGTCAGGCGAGTCAATCAGATTATGAATTAATTTAAAAAGGAAAACTTGGTCCCTTATTTTTCGACGGGCTTCTAAGGATAACATATCTTGAGGCAATGATTGATGAGATCTATTACAATGATACTTTAAGTATTTTAGGAATTTGTTATTAATTGATTCAATGTCATTGATATAAATGTGATATTGTATTTTGTTTTTTTTTTGTCTGTGGCCGGCCAGCTATTCAGCCATTATATTTCATTTTCATCATTTAAAAAATCCATAATATTTTGCCCAAATCTATGTTATTTTAAAGAAATAGTTAAAAATAAATTATAATACGTTATTTAAAAATTATATTCTTTAAATACTTAACAGTATGTTATTTCAATTTTACACCGCGCTGTAATTGAGTGGCTGTATAGAAAGTCGGAACATGGCTCAATAAAAATGTGAAAAAAGAACTAGTTTCTTTTTAAAATTTGACAGCGGCTGTCAGTTGAAAGTGATTCTCCCTAGGGCTGAAAAGTATTACTTTCAACCCGCTCTTCAGGCAACTTCAGACCTACTTTCAGAGTATGAGTAATGAAAAAGAGCATTACGAACCTACGAAAATTGTTCTAATTTCGAAATGGCCGATGCTCAAGAAAGGAAAAACTAAACACTGTGTTAAGTATTTTGATGGCGAAACGTAGTTCGCGGGCACAGCTAGTATTTTATAAACCTGTTTCTTTTCATTTTAAAATGTTAAAAAATTGTTTCTTATAGTATAGCACAATTATCAGTTATTAACTCGTAAAGACCAACATATCTCGACCACTGCGCTTTTGCAATTTAAATCTTATCTGTTGAATTTATCCAACATATAAATCCATATCTAAATATAGATAAATTTCGTGATTTAATTTGTAGTTCTTGTTTTATCATTGTAATCACTGCAATATGTACGTGTCTTTGATAACGTTGTGTTTGCTGTGTAGCAATATTGCCACGCTATCGCAAATACGTAGAATTCGAAATTAACTTTGCGGATCAAAATGGCGAGAGCTTTAAATATTTGTTTATTATCTTTGGTCAATTATCAAATTTGAATGTAGCACCCTCTATGGTTTGATTTCACAACTATCATTATTGCTTGCAGTTTCTCACCATTGCGATGTTGATGCAAGACTGTATTATTTTTTAATAATGTTAGAAAATAAGTACGTGGCTAAGATCGAAAGAGTTCACAAATTGATATTTGTAAAATGTATTGCTGTCGCGCTGTGCTCCCGAACAGCCGAATTGAACGCGATAGAGGCATCTGCAGCTCGGACTAAAGATACTTCTGAAAAATACACAAAATAAACTTTTCGTACTCCCCTATTTTCCTCCTCTAAAACTAGACCGAATTAATTACATTTTGCATTAAAAATAAATCTTATATTTTTTTATTACAACTAAGTTAGCAAACAAGCAAACTGCCCACCTGATGGTAAGTGGTAACAGTCACCTATATAAGTAATACATGTGGCTCTTGTGAGATTCGCAACAACCCCCACAAGCACCACAGTGTACGTTGCCAACCTGTGACGTACCCAGTAATTTCACTGCCATATCTTTCCCTTCAAACCGAAACACGAATATCTATCGATATCGTTCAACTTTTGTACTAACAACACGATTTGGAATGGAGTTCACTTCGAGTGGAATTTCCTACAATTCCTTTGACATTACAAAGTTAGCTTTCAATCAGTCTGCCCAACTGATGGTTAGTGGCTTCAATCGCCTAAGTACATGTGGTTCCTGAAAGATTTGCTAATCTACAACCTTTTAAAGGGATGCACGTTGACAAATTGTGACATAAGGTGTCAATTAAGTCACAGTACACAGTAATTCACTGCCTCTCTTACCCTTGAAACTACTCGTAGAATACAGCAATGCAAGCGCCGCTGCTTGGCAGCAGAAATAGGTGAGATAAAAGTACCCATGCAGAAGACCAGAAATGAATGAATCTTCCTTTAGTAGAATTGTGATGCTATTATAGCCACAACCTAGTACATACAGCTTGGCAAGTAAGTTTATTAATGAAATTAAAACATGGTTGCCTGGAAGAGATTGCTTGATTAAATAGTTGCCTGGAAGAGATTACACATTAGCAATTAGGCCGTTTGTGTTATACACAGTGGCGGCCTTAGGGGGTGGCGAACAGGGCAATCGCCCGGGGCCTCGCTCTTGCAGGGGCCTCGCGTAACAACCCAAGCAAATTTTATTGACACCATGTCGACTGAAAGGAGTTTTTCGAAGCTTCAAATTATTAAAACATATTTGAGGAATTCGATGACACAAGATCGGCTTTCAGCCCTTGCTATTCTTTCAATCGAAAATGACGTAGCTCATTTCGTTAGATTATTGTGTTTTAATTAAAGAGTAGTCTCAGGAAATGCCGCAAATATCAAATTTGAAATTTATTATCTCTGTATTTGTTAATTTTGTAAATCTTTCAATGTAAAATATTTTAAAACTTAAATTTTATTTATTTGTATAACTTTAGCATTTCTCGTCAAACATGACAAATACACAAACCAAACAACCAGACCTACTTTAGCATCACATACTTTTCACGAAAGACAAAGGGCCTCGCAAAGACCTGCTGCCCGGAGCCTCACAATGGGTAAGGCCGCCGCTGGTTGTACATTGTACATCTATTATTTTGTAACAACGGTTGTATTTATTTTTATTAGGTCCTTACATATGAAATTGGCGTTTTGCCGTACTGGCCACTTTGATCTCAAATATCTCCTCTATGGTTAGGAATTCCAAATTCAAATTTATACAGCTATTTACTCATGTATTGTATTTCGAAAATTATAATTCACTTGTTTTTTCCTCAATTGTTTTTTTCTTTGCGTCACTCAGTTTACAAAATGGAAAACTTGAAATATCGCGTTATTTATGAGTACGAGTTCCACCGTGGCACCAGTGCTGCAGAAACGGCTCGAAGGATTAATGATGTGTGCCATACACACAAAAGAAAACAGTGCGTTTTTGGTTCCAACGTTTTCGTTCTGGAAATTTCGACCAGCAGAACAAGCCCCGTGGACGGCCGGAGACCAAAGATGCTAATGAAGAATTGAAGGCTATTGTGGAAGCGGATCCATCGCAAGCGCTCATTGCAATGGCTGAACCCTGCCGAACCAGCCAAACCATGCCCCAAGCGAAAATTGACTCCAAAAAGTTACTTGTGAGCGTTTGGTGGACTAGTGCTGGTGTCGTTCACTACAGCAGCAGACGATTACGGCAGATGTCTATTGTCAGCAACTGCAAACCATGATGGAAAAGCTAGCTGCTAAACATTCGATGCTGGTCAATCGCTCTAGGCTACTGCTGCTTCATGATAACGCTAGACCACACACTGCACAACAGACGGCTACCAAATTAGAGGAGCTTCAATTGGAATGTATAGGACATCCACCATACTCTACGGACCTTGCACCAACAGATTATCATTTTTTTCGAAATTTGGATAACTTCTTGAAAGGGAAAAAATTCAACTCCGATGGGGCAGTCCAAACCGCCTTCAAAGAATTTATTGATTCCCGTTCGAATGGTTTTTTTAAATAAAGGGATCGATGAACTATCTATAAGATGGCAAAAGTGCATAGATAGCAATGGAACATACTTTGATTGAATAAATATATTATATTTAAAAAAATCGACTTTATGTTCCTCCCATACAAAACGCCAATTGCATATGTAAGGACCTAATATTATTTGTAAAACACCTCCATTTCTCCAAACAAAGTTCACAGTGTTGTTTTTTGGGACGGCCTTATATTATACCCATGGCGATGAAAGTTGGTATCCTCAATTTTATCCTCGCTTTTCCCCTTGCTAGTTAAAGAAATTCCATTTTTCTTTTGCTACCTAATCACCTAAGTTATTCCACATTACAAGTGACATCTTATTACCTACATTATCACACAGCTTCGTGCAATCACATGACACCATCCACGCTCGCCGGTAGCGGAAACGAGTGGGCGAACTTCCAATTTCCTATCTGTCAGATGGCGCCGCGTGGAGCCGCTTCCTGAGCTGTCGGACTACTAGGAACTTTCAATACACCATGCCTTCACTAGGCTAGACAAACTTCCGGCACTGCTGTTTGCCGAATAGGCTGCAGTGAACGCATGGACGCAGTTCCTATATGTAACCTTAGATTGAAACTTGATACGGCATATTGTAACATTCCAGAAGTGTACCTATATATAAAAATAATAGTTGGTCTCGCTAAAACTCAAAAATGGCTCAACCGATTCTGATTATAAAATTTTCTCTGGTGTGTTTATATAGAACCAGGAAGGGTAAACGTAATATTGGACCCGGTAGGTGGTAATGTAATTGGGCAGGACAACGTCTGCTGGGCCCACTAGTCATTCTTATGCAAGCTGGCGCAAAAGTACTGTTATAATGTGAATTGGCTACCATTTTGTTAGAAATTAAGAAAAGAAATAGCTCTGTTTTTATGAAAAGTTAATTTGAAGACGTAAAATTAATGACATTAAGGGTTTGTTTCACAATCGAAAAGTAAGTATTGAATAGCTTACTTGACAGATGATTTGACGGTTGTTATATGAAAAATATGTCAAAGAATCTGTCAAGTAAGCTATTCAAAACTTACTTATTGATTGTGAAACAGACCCTAAGATAACAACATGATATCGCTCAAATTACCATCACCTACCAATTTTATGCACGTTTAAATTGTTACACGCATGGCGATTTCTTCTTCAATGTTAGCTTTTAAGACTTGCAAGGTTTGTGGTTTGTTGTGGTAAACGCGGGATTTTGAAAGCCCCAAAGGAAGTTAGGCCTGGTGATCTGGATGGCCAGTTCAAATCTCCAAAACGGGAGATTATTCGGCTCGGAAATTTGTGTCTCAAAATCTCCATCGTTGCCCGAGCTGGTGCGAGCGGTTTTTCCGTCCTGCTAGAACCAACAATGATCCATTGCTTATGACAACTAATTCTGTATCTGTTTCATGGATTTAATAATTATTAAGTGCATGATCTGTTTACAGCATGTATGACAAAGCAAAATGACATTAATTTGGTTCCATTTGCAAAAATTATGACACATTCACATTATGACATTACTTTTGCGCCACCTTGATGAAACTACGCCACCATAAAAATGAATCGCCAACGGCTTGACCGATTTGAATTTTTATTCTACCCTTTTGTTCGCTTTAATACAGGGGTGGTTTAATAAGAAAAATAATAAGGAAAATCCAAAAGAAACGCTAAAAATATATGTATATAAAATAATAATAAAATAGTGATATTTATTATGTAAAAACTAGACAAAAGAATATGTTGGCTTTACCAAATACCAGGCTCCAAAAAATTTACCATTCTTTTAGAGGCCTGTGTACATACGTTTTTACAATAAAATCGCAAGTTGTATACAAGGACTTAGCTTAAACAGATTTAAAGTTGCAATCAAAAATGTAGGCACTTATTAAAAATCATATATAATAGTATATGATTACATGACGGACAAAAGCTTGGGTTTGAACTCCCAATTCTAATGTTTCATAATGTACTGCGTTTTTAACCGACTTCAAAAAAGGAGGAGGTTCTCAATTCGATGCCTTTTGTTTTTTTTGTGTATGTCACGCGATTATCTTATCTTAATGTAGGGGTGGCTCAGCATGAGAGCCTTCGCACTTCGACCCATCGTGGATCTTTTGTGCTTCCCCAACACGCGATTACTCCACCAATTGCGGACCGATTTTCAATATTCTTGTCGAATTCGATAGAGTATATTCCTGGGGTGGTACCATGGTCACCAAAGACAGAATCTGATGATGGGATGTCATGAAAATCAAGGGAAATCCTAAAATTTTAAAGGTACGTATGGTATTTCATGTTTTTTTCGAAACTATTCACGTATTTTATTCTAAAGAAACGTATAGTGAGAGCAATTTATAAACTAAGTTCACGCACTTCTCTCAGAGATAGGTTTAAAGAGATTGGTATTATTAAAAATTATTTAGATAATAAAACTATTTGGACATGAAATCAACTTCTCAATCACTTTCTCTTATTTGTACGAGTATGTTACTAAAGTCTTTATCTAATCTACTGTGATCTGACACATCTAATCTTGTCGGTAAAGGAAGTTGAGCTGAAACTTTTGCTTTAAGGTCAGTCAGGGGGCCAATCGCGCTAATTTACAGTTCGAACGGACCGCTGAGGTTCAATTCCAATCCAGTCCTATTTACAATTCAACTTTGGACAAAATTGGTATGAAAATTTAAATTTGAAAAGTCCAAGTATTAAAAATAGCAACATATATAAGTAGTAAGCAAAAACTTAGTTCCAGCAGCTGCAAAAAACAAAAAGAGGACGCCCCCGGGTGGGCTCGAACCACCAACCTTTCGGTTAACAGCCGAACGCGCTAGCCGATTGCGCCACGGAGGCAGTTGAGCAATCTGTCGAAATTACAAAACTCTATATAAACATACCCATCCGTCTAAAGAAAGACAAGGATGGCGCTATACGGCGTTGTAGCAAAAAGCTTACCTGAGAAAACGGGTTCCGCTTTCCTCCCATAAGCTTTGTCGTCACAAAATAACCTCTATGACACAGGATTCTAGAATGTATTCGATGGCTTTGTATCTCAGTTGGTTGTTAGGGAACCAGTTGCTTGGTACTTACCTACTACGAATAGTGAGATGGATTGGAATTCGTATTTTGTGTTGGGTTTGAGGTTATGTTGACAAACGCAAAGTTGTTGTGAACAATTGTGTTTTTAAAAAGCTCGAGCCATTCTTATCTAATTTTGTGTGCTAATACAGTTTAATCGTGTTCATAAACTGCTATTTGTGTGAAGATAACGATATGTTTTAATGTTTTTGTGATACAGTGTGATGTGTTTGCTGTGATAACAATAAGTATTCACGATTTTTCGCAAAAAGAAAGTGCTGGCTGGTGGGACAATGGCCAACAGAGTCACCGGCACATGCTGCACCGCGTCTGTGGAAAGGGCGGGCCTTCCGGGCCTCCTGAGGGACCTCCAAAGGCTTTCCGAGGACCAGGATTCTGCTGACATCGTTTTTGTTCTGGGCACAGCCGAGGAAAAAGTCTACGCCCACAAAATAATGCTCATTGCCAGGTAGGTGAAAAAAATTTCAACAACAAAAAAGCTTCCCGTACCGGGAATCGAACCCGAGCCTCCTGGGTGAAAGCCAGGTATCCTAGCCACTAGACCATACGGGAGATGACGAGATTTATAAAAATATGAATCTTAAATCAATGACATGTAAGCTAAATGTAGACCTATTTATTTTACAGCTTTAATTTTTTTCTTTTTCAAACATTAATAATAGGCTAGTTGACCCTTTTTTAAAGTAGGGCTTAAAATGTTCATAATTGTTGTATTAGACCATAGCACATGAATATTATTTTTTTCGATGGCTAAAAAGTGCAAAAAATCTATTTTAAATTAAGATTTTCAATATTGGACCGAAAACACGGTCAGCCATGATAGTATGTTCATTATCTGTGGCAATGACGTCAGTCTTATAGTAAACAAAGCACGGGGGCGAAATAACCTCACAAAATCAGCCTGCACGCCAAAATTAAAAGAAGAAGAAGAACCTCACAAAAACAATGCTTTCTATTAAATATCACAAAATATAGTAAAACTGTATATGGAACGGGACAATAGAACAGGAATATAATAACCTCTTAAAAGACTCCAGGAAATCTGTGGATTAGACGTAACCAGTGATATAGACATGCGAAATAATTGGTTAACACTCGCTTAAAGAAATCCTGTAACTATCTACTGAAACTCAAATGTATTTTTGCGAAAATCACATTAATGTAAGTACTATAACTGAATAACTCAATCTGTGTAGGTACTTCAGTTTCAACTTAAACAAAATAGAAGTTTTTAGGATGTATGTAAAATCAAATCTGTATGTAAATTAATTAAATTTTTATCTTTCAGTTAGAATGAAAACTGACTGTAGCCGACCAACCAAATTTTAACTTGACCAGAAAACTGAGAGGAAACTTGACCATTCACGCCTTTTTGATTTAATTTAAGTTATACACTGACACTAGATGATGTTTCAAAGAAAAGAATATGTACTTATGTCCAATTGAATAATGATGTAATTGAATATTAATTAAAAAGTATGTATTACAAACAAAAATATCAGAGTTTCATAATGAATGTATTTATCTAAACAACTTTTACTTGAATTTACTGAGTACCTTATTAAAATTTGTTGCTTTTAGTGGTTACTTAATGAGAACTATTGTGTACTAACCTGTTCTCCTCTTGACAACGAGATTGATAAGGCAGTAAAAGTTGTGCAACATAATACAAAGCAGTGCATGCTCAGCCACAACATCAAAATGTGACCCGTCAACTAGAACAACATTATGTCAACAAAATAACTCAAGTATTCATATACCAAAGCACCATAGAAGTAAATAGGTCCAGTTTGGTAAAACTGAAAGATGTTATATCTTGAACTGAATAAACCTGCTGGCCACCATGGCTGGTAAATTTCAGAACAGCTTACGCAAGAATATGCAAGTTATCCATTTTAAAGCCGTATACAAATATATTAAATGTGATTGCTGTGTTGTCAGCCTGTGCTCTTCTTAATTTACAAGACCCTTCTTATTAAATAAATAATATAAAGAAATTTTTTTTCTTTACTTTATACATAACTAACATCTAAAGATGACATAATAAATTTTTGTACTACATTAGTCATTATGTTCTTCACTAAAAAAATGTTCTATGTTTATTTGACAATAATGACTTGTAAAGGTTTAAGTTGAATCAAAATATTTTAATTTGAAATACATGTGTTTTATTTTTCCGTTACACCTTAAAAGATTTATAATATTTTATAGGTTTGTTGCTCATATTTATCATTGAATAGGTTGAATAGAGTTAGATCAAATTTATTAATTTGTATATATTGCCTTAAGGTCGCAGGTAATAAAAGTCAAAATAATAGTAAAGTGATTTATTATGAAGTAATACTTTCATATAATTTAGGAAAAATGTAGTATAGTTTCCAAAATGGCACTATTTGATCAATAAGTTTTTTGACATACAGATTGTTAGAAATAGCTAATATTGTCACCTTTTGAGTGTTTTCAAAATTACATACTGCTAGCAACACAAAAGTATATAAGTTTTGCTTTAGCACAAAACATCTGCATCTATACTTGAGTTAAGCATACTGTTCACAGTTTTCCGTCTTTGATAATTAACATTTTCTTCAGTAAAAGAGCATGACAATTTTGTATTAATCTAATTTTATGGATACCGTTTGTTGAATAGACTATTACAGGGTATTAATCAGAAATGAAGTCACATTTTGCAAATTTCAACCCAAATCTTCATCTTTCAACTTTTATCCACATTTCATTATACTCGTAGGTGTCTGCAAGATTTCCCACCAAAAATCTTCCCAACAAAAGAACCATCATGTGTTATGCACTGGCTGACTATAGCACATGGAAGCTGCTATTGTTTATAACGAAGCTCGAACTAAAGAGCACTTCTGTATTGATGATTCGTGGTTTAGTTTTCTATGCATTTTATTCCTTCTTCATTGAAGAGGTCTTTTATTTTTTAAGAAATATGTCACAATCTGTGTCTGTGAATGTATATATATTTTTCCTCCCAGTAATTTTCTTCATGCTTGACAAATGAACAACTGCCAATCTTTCTCTTTTTATGTTCATTTACAAATTCTTGCAGTACTACACTGGTATTTGACACATGATCCTGATGTTTTCTTTTCAACATTTCTCTTGAAGTAAATACTTTTAGTGTTTATTTGACTTTTGAGAGATAGAATTCTATCCAATAGCATTCAACTGCTGTACAAAATAGCTCCTCACTGTGATGGTGCAACCACACCAAAAATGCATGTTTGCAACTCTCTTCTGCCGCGTGACAATCTTGACAAGTACACTTGTAACCTGTTCTTCATTAAAACAGTATTGAAACTGTACTTATATTGTTTAGAGTGATACACAAAGAATCTCCTGACCATCAATCTGTCTATTTTCGGAAGATTTGTACTATCTGCTCTCACAAATCCAACATCAATGGTTGATTTTGCTATTAATACAAATAATTTACGATATTTACAAATACAATAATGGAGATTTGGACGATTTTTTGCCAGTTTTAGGAAAGAATAGAGCAAATCAACGAGTTGTTGAATCAAATTTGACACTTCTTTGTTTACTATATGAGTGACGTCACGGCCCTGACCACAGGATATCAAAGCGTTTACGCCGTGAGATAAAAAAAGATTATTTCTAGCACTTTCAAATTAAAATTTTTCAGTAATCCTTCATTGTTATTTATTAAAATCGGTATATTGTGGAACCTTATGCCAAATACTGTTAGAAATAAACAATATTTTAATAAATTTTGATATGAGTCAACTACCCTATTATCAATGATCAACTTTTATCTGTTAAATTTAGATCCATATAGTTTATAATTATATCGTGATTTTTTATATAGCGATATACCTTTATTATTTTCTGTTATGAAAAAAAAGCCAGTGTGAGTTTAAAATTATAAAACTAGTATGTATAATTATTATAAATTGTTTAATCCAAAAAACCTTTGAGCGCCATCTATTGAGACGTAGTATAACTAACTAGTACCTAAGCTTCGCCTGCTTCACGAAATATTGCCGGCAGGAAAGTGTAAGGCGTTACTCGTCAAAGTTGATAACTTTAATTTATAACTCTAGGTTTCATTTTAAGGTATGTGTATAAAAAACTCGTCATTTATTTGTGATTTTCCTTCATTTTATTACTAAGTATTATAATTTTTAAAATATGCTCATCCTATAACGATGTAAGTGCAACCTAGGATTTTTGCTAAAGCTATTCCTTTAACTATCAATATCAATAATGCTATGCGTCTACAACAAATATTTTTTAAAAATCATGCCAATTTATGATATTGTTATAAACAAAATATTTTAAAACTGGATGGCTAAGATATTTTCTGTCGAAATCTTAAGCAACCCAGTTTTGTGCCAATATCGCTTAATTTAAAATGGTAGTACCTACTCAGGAAATTGTAGCCCTTCTAAAACAATCTTCCATTTCTTTTAGTGACAGGACTGCTGGAAGACATTTTGCACTGTACCTATGTACCTGTGCTTTGTACAGTGTTTCCGCGTGTCTATGTTTTTATTGCTTTTTCATATAAGTATATAAATTGTACAATAAATTAAAAAAAAATATTATTTTGATTTCCGTCGCAAACAAATCGAAAATCGGTAGAAATGAACGCAGGATTTACAAATAGAGACTGTTATGTGTAAAAAACATGTGGTGAGATTATAAACATTCCGACGTAACGAAAGGTTCATAAATAACATGTATTTCTTACCACTGAGTAGGTAAAGTATTGGATATTACTTTTAGAGCGGCAAAGTTAGCTACGCGACATCACAATAGCCCCAATAATACCTACGGCAAAAGTTAGACATATACAACATTCTCTCCTATACAAAGTTGCAAATAACTGATAAATAATGCATAGGAGTTACTCCATATATCTCGGTGACATAGAGGGCATCGGATATCAAATAAAACTATGAATGAGCCGAAAAACTAACGTAATATATCACGCCAAAGGCTTCTGCTTCATGCGGAGCTATTTTTCCAATTTGCTTGCGATCTGAGTCCAAGTTTTAGGATTAGTTGCCAGGCTTCGCCTCGCTGGGCACAAGTTGGGAAAATAGTTTTACAATTTACATTGTAGGTAGGTATATTTAACAGGTTTTTGCTGCGCCGGTACTTTGACAGTTTTCGCCATTAAAATAGAATATAGTACCATTTTTTAAAAGGAGTAATACTCGTACATACCTTTCTTTATATCTTTTTGACCGAGGTCACAAAAGGAGAAGGTTCAGCTCTATTCGACTGATGTTTTTTATGTTTGTTACGCGATTACTTCGCCGGTCATGAATCTATTTGCAAAATTATTTTTGTATTTGAAAGGGTATAAGTGAGATGATCCCACCAAGTCTGGATCTGGGAATGGTATCCCAGAATAATATTTTTCTAAAGCTTTTCAGGTATTTGCGTTTGGTAGTCATCCTTTCAAGGATTCTTCCACCATGTTGAGCAGATCATCGAAGGATCCTAGACTATTAAGAGTTCGGTTATTTTTAGGGTTGCTCATTGTAGAAGCGCATTTATTACGCTGCTGCCCCCTTATTGTGTTAATCAATATCTATCGAAAAGCATCCATCGCTACCTTTATAAGGGACACTCAGTAGTTTTACACACTCTTTCGAATCATCATCATCATCATTCATCATTTCAGCCAAGAGACGCCCACTGCTGGACATAGGCCTCCCCCAGGGATCTCCAAACCGATCGGTCCTGCGCCTCCCGCATCCAGCGGCTTCCCGCGACCTTCACCAGATCGTCGGTCCACCTTGTGGGGGGCCTACCAACGCTGCGTCTCCCGGTACGTGGCCGCCACTCAAGGACCTTTCCGCCCCAACGGCCGTCAGTCCTGCGAGCTATGTGTCCTGCCCACTGCCACTTAAGGTTTGCAATTCTTTGGGCTATGTCGGTGACTCTAGTTCTTCTACGGATCTCTTCATTTCTGATGCGATCGCGTAGAGAAACCCCGAGCATAGCCCTCTCCATTGCCCTTTGAGTGACATTGAGCCTTCTGATGAGACCCATTGTAAACGGCCACGTCTCAGTTCCGTACGTCATCACTGGCAACACGCACGAATTGAAGACTTTCGTCTTGAGACACTGCGGTAGATTGGCCGAGAATATTCTGCGTAGCTACGCAGTATATTCTCTTTCGAATACGAAAAGATTTTTGAAAATCGGTCCACTAATCGCGTTAACATGCACATGTGCGCATATGTTTATGTTAAAAAAAAACATACGCCCACATAGGGCGTATGTTTTTTTTTTGTGCACAAAAAAAACATACGCCTCGATATGACAACCCGTCCTTTTTTTAAGGTCGTTTTACGAATTATCATCATCGTTTCTTACCTTTAGGTTTATTATTAGGAATTACATTATTACAACAATCAAATTGCTATTTTAAAAATAAGCCGCCTTTTCTCTTTATTTCTCAGATATATGTTATAGTAGGTATCATTCATTCATTCGACGTCATTAGGTTACGATTATAATAATAAAAATGTAAAGTATTCATTGTTTAACCGATCGCCTTAAAATGTTTTTTTACAAATAAATCAAACCGACATCAAAAACACCAAAAAGTCATAAATAGGAATACTTACATACAACATTACGTTTTATATTGAAGTTGGTGCCAAATTTAAAACTTAAAAAATATTAACAACATTTAATACAGTTAAATATTTTTTAATACTTTCCAGGTGATTTTGCTTGGTGTCGACTTCAATATAAAACTGTGATGTTGTATGGATTCATATATTATTTATGATTTTTTTGTGATTTTGAAGTCGGTTTTATTTTTTTTGTAATTTTTTGTTTCAATATTTTTGGTAAATTTAATACATGCGTATTTGAGTATGAGCCAATAACGAATTAAGAATAACTTTAAATAAAACGTCTTTTGCTCTAAACAGTATTGAAAGAGTTATTCTTAAGCTCCTTATCTACCAAAAACCTTCCATCATCAGGTCAGTAACATGATATATTGACTACTAGATGCAAATACTTGAATAAATCTTCAGAAAAAACATGAAACACGTTGGACGTGCCTATGAAATTTATGGGTTTCCCTCTGTTTCCCTAGAATCCCATCATCAAATCATGACTTGGTGACAATGAAACCAACCCCCGGAATACTCTTTCAAATACAAAAAGAATTTAGAAAATCGCCCCACAGATGGCGAAGTAATCGGTACAAAAAAAAAAGATAAAGTCGAACATAGAACTTCCTTCTCTATAACCGACTTCAAAAAAGGAGAAGGTTCTCAATTCGATAGTCGTTTGTTGTGGACCGATTTTCAAAACTCTTTTTGTATTCGATAGAGTATACTCCAAGGGTGGTCCCATGGTCACCAAAGGCAGGATCTGATGATGGGATCCCATGAAAATCGAGGAAAACCCTTAAATTTTAAGGTGTGTCCAACGTAGTTGGAATGTTACGCGATTACTCGCCAATTGTGGACTGATTTTCAACATTCTTTTTGTATTCGATAGAGTATACTCCTAGGGTGGTCCCAAGGTCACCAAAGTCAGGATCTGATGATGCTGGGATCCCATGAAAATCGAGGGAAATGCTAATTAAATTAGGGTTAAGAACGCTAATTAAAAAAATTTGGGTTTCTTTCACTAAAAAGATTTCATTCAGTAAAAAGTTAAAAATAAAAAAGTATTTAACAAAAATTAAAAAAACGACTTCAAAAACACTGAAAAGTTAAAAATAGTATAAGAATAGGTATACAGACAACATCACACTTCTGTAACTATTGAAGTCGGTGCCAACTTCAATGTAGAAGACGTCACGTCACCGAATTCAATATAGAAGTGTGATGTTGTCTGTACCTATTCTTATCTTATTTTTAACTTTTCATTGTTTTTGAAGTCAGTTTTTTTTTGTAAAATATTTTTTATTTTTCGAAGTCGTTTAATTAAACTATCGTCAAACTATCGATTGTTAAATCTGAATGGTTTACTTTTAAAAAGTGCGAGATCCATAAATATAACCTTTTATTACGAAAAATAATTAAACCACGCTTAACCTTTGCTTAGTTCGTTCATCGTTCGCATTGCTTCGTCAACAAAGGAGTTTGTTATATAAACAATCGCACAGCCTTAATGGGACCACGTTTGTTCA
This sequence comes from Schoenobius gigantellus, assembly GCA_963935595.1. Classification (NCBI taxonomy): domain Eukaryota; kingdom Metazoa; phylum Arthropoda; class Insecta; order Lepidoptera; family Crambidae; genus Schoenobius; species Schoenobius gigantellus. The sequence continues at coordinate 1,154,715 of OZ012555.1, read as the reverse complement.
AATAAATGAGTTAAGTTTTACCAAAACGGCGACAACTGTAATAACGCATAAGCTGAAATGAAACATTAACTGGAAATAATTACAAAATGGCGGAAACGTATAGTAGGTTAGGTACTTACTTATAGAAAAATTCTATAAGTACTTACACATTTCCGCAATTTAACTGAAAACAAGTAATTACAATTACTTATTTTCAGTTAAATTTTTATATAAGTACATGGCGTTAAGTAAAAGCAATATTAAAAATTTGTTTTACATTGTACTAATAATCATAAGTTTTTTAACCTTCGTAGGTAATTCTTAGCCTTCTCCAATTTTTGTCAGCTATCGGTGACAAAAATTGGAGTAGAGAATTGGAAATATTTGGAGTCCTGTTTCATATTCTGTTCTAAGAAAACCTACATAGATATTATTTTATTTTAAAATTATAGGACATACAAAAAGCATTGTGTAAGATCTCTAATAACTTTTACGTATTAAAAATACTTATCAAACGACATATTAATCATAAGTACACTTACTTATCAGCCTTACTATAACAGTCAGGGCATATCAATAATAGCATGTTCCAAACAAAAGTGTATTTTGCACTTGGCACAGTTGTAGTGCATTTTACGCTCTTTTTTTGAGGAACAGTATCCACAGCGACCAATTTTATTATTGTTAGATGTTGCCGCAGACTCGGGCCATCCAATCGACATATTTCGGCAAGCCTCTTTGTTTGAGTTGTAAGTTGAGGAGATCGTATAACAAAACTTCAAGAATGATCCTGCGACTAATTTTCTTGGTAGGTTTGATTTGCAGGTATATTACGTAATGTTGATACCTGCTTCATTCATCAGGCTATAAAAACTACCATGGGCCATCTATTCGTGCCTAGAGAAACGTTATACAACTCGCACATTTTAGAGGCAGGAGTTTGTTCCATCTTGTCCGTCCATCCCTTTCAATGTAAAACTCTCTGGGCCTTTGATGATCTTCCACTTCTTCGTTAGCTTCTTCTTCATCACCCTCTTGCTCGGTATCATATGTTTCTTCCCATTTCTCAACATAATTTTCCACTTAACTGTCATTTTCGTTGTCATAATCAGAGTCGGTACATTTTTCCTCCGACAATCGTCTGATTCGCTCTTCGTCCGATTTTGATGTAAAGTTTCGATTTTGGCTGCAAGCGTGGGGAAAAGTGATTCGAATTTCGAACCCAACCTTTTGGAATTATTTAAAGCAGAAAAAACAAATGGTTCGTTCGGAAACTCATTTTGACGTAGGGACGTAACACAGAAATAAAATTTTGTTTTTATTTATTGAAATTTAAGTTTGAAAATTGTACTATTGCTATTTTTAAATCGTGATATTCAATATAAATAATAGTAATTATCACTTACTTAAAAATATCATGTTTGGTTTTTAAAATGACAAACAGTGTAATTTTCGAAAGCAACATCTTAAACTATATAATTTAGCGAGAATCAAACATTTTTCATCATTAGTGGATTGAACTGTTTTCGTAAATATAAAGAAAATTGAGTGTGTCCAGCGATGAAGATAGTTGTCAAACTCCTAAAAAGTTGAGAGACAAGTTTCCAATGCTGAATTTAGATTTTTTACCAGGAAAGTCGCGTAAAAAATATCTTAAGGGGTACGAATTTTTCAATAATTGAAGACTAAAACTTATCCTGAGAAGGTACTATTGTCATACTTCATGAAATTATCAAAAACCAAAATTGTCTTATTTTATTAAGTTTTGTTGCTAGCTGTACTTAAAAGTGTTAACTAAAACAAGCGAGGCGAAACAGGAATAAAATCTGGGGCGAAACAGAACTCATAATTTTGATGTTAATAGTTTCCCATTCCTATCCTGTATGTAGTGTTGTTCTATGGCGCTGTTTACCTATTTTGAAAAACAATAATCAAAATAAAATATAATCTATCTTTTATGTTGGACCAAATTACGTCAAATTAGTAGGCCAAATTTCATCAAAATCACTTCTTACTTAAGGCGCTACTCCCGTTTTCGAACAATTTCGATTGACTGTACCGCCACAAATATTAAACATACAGTTCCAAAATTCATATGTGACATTTTTGAACATTTCATCTAAACATTGTTGAAGACAGAAACATGATTATAATAATATTTCACTCGATAGTAATAAAATCCAAAGATCACTCTCTTCAATATTTTAAAACTACTGTGAATCAGAAAATACAATAATAAATAACATAAAAGTTTAACTATACAGGGTGTAACTGAAGACCCCAATAACATTTAAGGGTATGTATCCATCAGAAGTAGAGATTCTGTAGGGAAAATATAAACCTACCTTTTTTTCCATACAAACTAAATAAAGGACATTGTTCTGCGTCCATACATTGTTCGCCCCAATACCAACAGCAGTGAAAAAATGATTTTCGTATAATTAGACATTAGTTAATACTGTACTTCCACAACAATTACTACGGACAAGCTTCGAAATCGAATTAAATATCAAAATGAATCAGATTTTGAGGTTAGTTGAAGTAACACTTTAATTCGTTAGAGCAATACACATAGTCCATACCTATACAATTATTGAAATAATAATTATTACAATCAATCAAGGAACGATATTATAGCCACGTAGTAAAGAACAAGAAATCTCGAAATTATAAAGCATGTCAAAAACACGACGAACTAACAAGCGATAGTGCGTGAGTAGTCAATTGACGTATGTTTTAATTTAATTTTCGTTGTAAGTTATGAAAAACTTAATTTATAGAAATAAATTAATGTCCATACCTACATAAAATCGACTCAATTCTATTCAATCGAGCAAAGGTAACAATAACCGTTCCTATATTTTACTTCATTTGGTTTTGTTTCTATAAGTACTTTTATATATTTTTGATATGTCCGTCGAATACATATATTTGTTATGAGTGTTATAAAATATGCATATAATTATGACGTAAATCAAATCTTTGTTGGTCATGGGGCGATTTTCGACATTGTCCTTTGTTTTTTTTTTGTATTAAGTGCCGACAGCCCTACGTAAGCGTACGAGGAATACCTACCTACTACGCTCACGTCATACAAACTAAATAAATAATTTTTTGGTAATAAGTGCCGACAGCCCTACGTAAGCGTACGAGGAATACTACGCTCACGTCTGTCACGTGTCATTTTGTGTTTAAATTTCTTTTGTGTTAACAGCTGATTATGGTCGTCACTTTAAAGTTTTTGCTTTCAGTTTAAAATCAAATAACTCTGAAAGTATTGGGGTTCCAGGTCTCAGACAAGCACCGAAGGTCCATTTAGTATCTAACTTATATGCCCCTTAAATGTTATTGGGGTGTTCGGTTACACCCGGTATAATAGACGTGCATTTTTATTATCTAGAAAATAGGCAAAGGTACAATTTTTATTTTGTACACCAGTTTTCCAAAAATTGATTAAAACGTGTAAAAAGTAACGTTTTAGTTCGGTCACCGCGCGTAAGCGACATTGGAAGCTATGCATAAAGCAACTTTATTACTTTGCAATAAAGCAGTCGCCGTGCACGAGTAGATTTACTGGGAAACCACGTAGTTTTGGAGTTTACCCGGACGAACATCATGACGCGAGATTTTTATATACACGGTTATTTTTTATCACCCTGGAAAATTTAAGGGACGCTTCACGACATGGTATTAGAATGATGTTAATATGAATAAAAAAATAACTCACTTAATGTTATATTAAATTAAAAAAAAAAACAAAAAATGTTGCACTAGTTGAGAGCAGCATTTTTAGAGATTTTGTTTTTTTATTTTGTTTTATAATAATGGATGTATCCTAAAGCGTCCCTAAAATTTTTCAGGGTGATAAGAAAATAAACATCGTCATCATCATCATCAACAGCCTTTAATTGGTCATTCTTCGGACATAGGCCTCCTCCATCTTCCTCCACTCCAAGAAAATAACCGTGTATAGATAAATAACTGCGATTTTTATAAATAACTGCAGCTAGAAGCGATTGCAAGGTTTTTCGATAGAAACGTCACTATTCAAGTGATTCTAAAGCGTTAGCGCATTACGTGACGTGCCAATTAGACGCCCTCTCATTTCTAGCGGTCGTGGGCGCAAATTGCCCGCCCCAGTGCCGCCCGCCCGGGCCGAGCAGCTGCCGGTGACAGCCGCCCGGGATATAAAGGAATGAGATGAGACGCTAGGACACTTATATTTTCACCTCTCTAAGACGAAAAAGGTTTTGACTGCCAAAAAACTGTCAGTATAAAATCGTTTTTGGATGCAAGTTTTCCACTTAGAAGCAAAAGTGTGCAATGAGTTTGTACTCTAGTGTAAGTAAAAGTGATTCCAATTTCGAACACCAAATTTTATAATTGCCAAAAAAAATATAGGGATAATTTTTTTTTTCACTGTTCTCAATTGTTACCTACTACCTACTCGCTCTTGCTTTTTGTGCTTTTCTCGTTAATTAAGGGTGAAAGTTGTGTGTTTCACACGAATGCATTTTCTTTATGTCCATGTGCTGAGTTGAGTACCCTATATTACACATCTGTACTGCAAAATATGACAACGTGAACACGTGAACAACATGACAACGTGAACTATGATCGTTGTAGAGATTGCATATCTGCGAATCTCACATTAACCAAAGAGTAGGTGATCGACTACTTACCATCAGCCTCCTGCTTGTCTGCTAACATCATCACGGCTCATATACCTCCCCACCGAGTGGCTCGAGTCTACCCTAAGTTAGGACGTTTAGGCCTTAGTCAACCACGCTGGCCCAGTGCGGATTGGTCGACTTCACCTTTGAATTTCTTCACAGATGTATGCAGATTGCCTCGCGATGTTATCTTTCAGCGTAGGAGCATCGGACAAATGTACATATGAAATTCTAATAACGAAAAACACATTTGTACATGACAGGATAGAATCCCGGACTTCCCGATTAGAAGGCCAGTGCCGAGTCCACAGCGCCACAGTCGCTCTTTGCTAACTTGATTGTAAACATTTATCATAATCGCCTTCAATTTGACGATACCTACTACAATACACTTCTAGTCGATGTCCATCATGTCCATACTTGAAGTGATCCGGGAACTGCCAAAGCCCAATTATCCAAAACAACCCGGGCAGCCCGACCAGCTACGGTTCGGGTCTTGAACGCCTGTGGAGGATTACCCTGGATATTTGGGTAATCCCCAGACCGGGGGATATATAGTCACGTGCATCAGGAAACACCTTAGCTCGCTGGCCACTCCTAGGGCGGTCACGGAAGGCGGGCTGCATAGGCCGTCTACCGCCCAACCGTCTGCGTCGGAGAGGAGCAGCGCGAAGGTCGTTTGTCCGCTCCCTCTCTACTGCCTCCTTCTGCGAGATCACATCCTCGCAGAAGGAGACGACAGCCTCCCATTCCCTTTCAGAGGTCGGTCACGGTAGAGGTCACTGCCACGTAGTACTTCAATACCTGGTAATGAAAATATCAACTTATGTTTTAACTGCATTGGTTTAAATGGTAGAGGTCACTGCCACGTAGTACTTCAATACCTGGTAATGAAAATATCAACTTATGTTTTAACTGCATTGGTTTGAACATGAAACCCAAATCTACATGGCTACACTGACGTAGCTAATGTTGGGAATCCATATGGTTCAATACTAAACCACATGCGACCAAGACTCCGGGAGCTGAGACGTCGTGGGACTGCTCCCTTGGAGTGCATTGCGGTCGAATAGACCGAGTAACCCTCCTGAAAACATACAACCTAAACGTGAGGCTCAATACAAGAGAAGCAGATAGAGTTGTAACTAAGCCGAGTGAAGTTGATAGCGTAAATAGATTGTTTTTATACAACTAAGTTGGCAAACAAGCCTAATGCCCACCTGATGGTAAGTGGTAACAGTCACCTATAGTACATGTGGCTCTTGTGAGATTCGCAGCAAAACTGTAACCCTCACGAGAACTACGGTGTACATTACCAACATGGGACATAAGATGTAAAGTCACGGTACGCAGTAATTTCACTGCCATATCCTATCCTACCCTTCAAACCGGAACATAGCAATGCAAGCACTGCTGCTTTGCGGCAGAAATAGGCAAGACGGAGGTACCCAAGCAGGCGACCCTGGTACAGAGTCTCCCTCCGGTAAAAATTAGCTTAACTACTAACTAGACACATGAAAGCACTCTCGCGCCGACTTCGCGACGCAACAGTAACACCCAAAGGCGGCGGCGAATCACTCCTAATTTCCAACCATTCAGTACTCTCAAAGAAAATTGAGGGTTGGAGATCCAGCTGCAGTTAGGGTTGTCAGGCGTCGGGATAAAGGTGCTTTCCACTAGAATTTACGAAGAAGCTAAGAAGTGACATTACAAAATGTAATAGAGGCTGAAGAATGCACATAAATATGAAGTAATGACTAATTATTACTATTGGTGTTATATTATTATAGCTTCTCAGTTGTTTAGGAGTCCAAGTGAAGTTCGTTTCCATCTTCGACCTTGCCTGATAGTTTTGAAAAAATTTCTTACCATCAGGTGCGATCATGCTTACCATGAGCTTAACCCAGTTCTGTGTAATGCAACAGCTTTCCATATCAAAGGCCCCAATTTTGTTTTATTTAATAAACTTCGATTAATTTGAACTTAAGACCTGGCAACCCTGGCTGCACTTGCTAATGAACGCGCACCATAACTTCAGAATTCGGATATGCTTTTGAATGCCGCCATGTATTTTAGAGTCAAAAGAGGTAATTACTATTCTATAAAAAGTGCTACATTGACACTCGTGTTGAAATGAACCGTTTTTAATTAGTAAATCTAATGCCTTGGGGCCTAGACAAACCTACGTTCGCGTTCGTCCCGTCTACGTTATACCTACGTTCTGTATCGAACGGCAATGTATGAGAATCAGATCAAATCATTTATTGATGTAGAATCATTCCCATGCTTTCTGTTCCTTTCGAACTTTGTTATCGTTTTTGGTATTACTTTGTCTAGGCGCCCCTTTGTGTAAAATAATAACCGATACTTCGCATTAAATATTTTACTCGTAATCTTTGTCGTGTTGTTTTTCTCTTCTTCTTCATTAAAACGCAACTGCTCAAACAACTGGATAAATTCACTAACCTACCAACAATGGATTGGAGTGAAAATCACGCAGATGGTCATATTAAAAGTTTGTATGGATTGTCGGTATTCGAAGTTAGAAGCATGAAACTTTGAATTTAAATTAATAAATGAAAATGAATCATAAACATGTTTCAGCGTTTTTGAAATCTCTGTGTTTGTTTGAGAAAACTATTTGACGAATTTTAAACAGACGACTTATAATTAATAACACCTAATTCTTAGCTCACTCCTGGTCCAACAACAAAACGGCCCAATCTTCAGGGCACGTTCAGCCGACCGCACGTCGAGAATCAAATTCCCCCAGCTGCCGACCCGCCGCGGTTTCTGCTGAAAATTCAGGCTGAAGGCACTAGATTAATTACCGTTCTATCAGAGGCAGCGCTGCGGCCCACTATTAATCGTGATAATGCAAATTGTGTGTCAGCGATGTCGCGGCGTGACGCGCGACGCCGCCTCATCAATCATGGCGGCCGAACGAAATTATGTTTACACCAACAGCTTAGAAACAGCTGATTACGCTGAAAAATTAAGGCTCGAATATTGGTGAGTCGGCAACACCAATCTCCTGGTGTGTAATCGGGACGATGACAAGGTATGAAAAATGAAACAGTAATTATAGTCCGTCAGTAAGATAATAATAATAATAGCAGCCACGTATTTTTTGCTTTGTCGAAATAACAAAATACTTAGTGAAATAAAGTTAATATTTTATTTGATACACAAAACAAAATACAATCAAATATTGAACAATTATAATTCGTACAAGCCGCCAAGGTAGCGGACCAGACTTTTAATATTTTTAATCATGTGTGTCAAACATGACTTAAAATAGAGCGGTACAGTACGAGTAAATTTATTTAATACATTTAGTTTATAGTGATTGTATTAGCAGTGCACAGTAAAGGAATTTTAAAGTTGACAGTCTGTAGTTACACAAAATGGGCCAATGAGCAACAATTAAACAATTACCTATAAATTACAAAATATAGGTATGTCTAATGTCAGATAGCAAAGCGTTAACCATTTTGACTCTTTTAAAACCTTAAGGCAATCGAGACCCGAATAAAATGTCACTTGGGTCACAGAATAGATAATAGTATTGTTGAGGGTTTATCGTGTTTCTCGTATGGAATTGTCATTATTTGTTGTCGTTTAATACTGAAAATATTTTAATAAAAACAACTATTTTCAATCCGAACACAAAAATGATTTTAATTAATCGTTCAGTAAGTATCAGAAAATCTTTTTTCATTAAACCGACCTAGTGCGAGTAGGATTTACACACCAAGGATTACGCAGAAACTTAAATAATAAATATCTTTATTATACATATAAGTTCCTAACTACACATTTACGATTTTCAGACATTGTCCTCAATATGTGCTATAAGGCATTGCTTCTTACCAAATTTCCTGATTCTAGGTTAACTCGAAGTACCCTATAGGTTTTGATTCCCTTGTGACATTGCTAAATATGCGAAAATCTGTGACATAAGCGGTCATATATTTTGATGTCGTTGACTTGCAAGTATAATAAGTTCGGGGTCGACGTTGTTCGCTTCCGTAGGTCTTACTCTCGATACCCTACAAGTACCCTCTCGATACCCTACAAGTACCCTCTCGATACCCTACAAGTACCCTCTCGATACCCTACAAGTGATCCCCGGGTTGTGCTAAACGAACAACAACCTTTCCGGTGGTAGGCTTCGGCCGTGGCTGGTCACCACCCTCCCGACTAAGCCGAGTAGCCAAGCGGATTTTCCGTGTTCCGGCTCGTAGTTGAGAGTAGCCATAGCAGAGGATGAGTCTTGATAGTTGCTCTACACTAAACTGTAGTCTGCAGCTACTTGTGCTGCCACACTCAACGCCCGGCTCTGGAGGCTAGCGGGATCCGAAGCACGGTGCACCGCTGGCCGACCGTGGGAAGTTGGGGGCCCGAGTAGCGGGAAAACCACCCGCCAAAGGCTGCCCCGCCACCCAACGAAAAATCCCGGGGTGCTCAACCTTGCCGTTTGGCGACTGGAAGGGAGGACCTAGTGCCTGTTCACTCCACTTTCAAAATTTAAAATATGAAAGTACGAAAAGGAAAAACGTTAAACAGCGGTTGCACGTCATCCCATTAAAAGTGCTTTTCACCAACATACGTGGGTTGCACTCAAATCTCAACCCGGTCCACCACCAACTAGAAACCGTTAAGCCGCATCTGCTGTTCCTTACCGAAACGCTGATTAAATGTCCGAGTAACGCGGCGTACCTCTATTATCCTGGGTACACGCTTGAGCATAGGTTTCTTTCTCGTGCCGGTGTCTGTGTGTACATCCGCGACGACATCTGTGCCAGGCGACATCGACATCTCAAGCACCTTGAAGCTCCTCGTGTTTCCGTTTTATGGCTTTTGGTTGATACTGGTAATGCACAGATCATATATTCCTGTGTCTACCGTTCGCACAGTAGAGATCAAGAAACTACCAACTTGTTCCAATATCTGCATGATACGGCTATTGAAGCTCAGGGTAGGTATCCGTCAGCGCAGTTGGCCTTTCTCGGTGATTTCAATGCCCACCACAAAGAATGGCTATTCCCACACCAAAAAACCGATCTTGCAGAGAGAGAGGCGTATAATCTCGCGATAGTACTTAATCTTACCCAACTTGTCAACTGCGCTACTAGGGTTCCCGACGTTGATTCACACATGGCCAACTGTCTCGACTTATTGCTGACTTCTGATCCAGACCGTTATACCGTGACGGTTGAAGCCCCTCTAGGTACTTCCGATCACTGTCTGGTGAAAGTTGTGTCAGTATACTCTCCACCCGATCATGGCTTTCGAGGTAAGAGACGGGTGTGGAGATACAAGCTAGCGGATTGGGACGGAATGCGCCAGTTTTATGCATCGTATCCTTGGCGTACTTGCTTTTCTTCTGAGGATTCTTCGAGCTGCGCCGATGCTATATTGGAGATTATTCTTCTGGGTATGGAATATTTCATTCCTTACTCTGACGTCCCAAATGGCACCGAAGCACGTCCCTGGTTCAATAATGAGTGCCGCCACGCCGAAGTCCAAAAGCGGGTGGCATACCAGGCTTGGGCTGAAGCCCGACGATGCAAAGCTCCAAATACCCGTGACCTGAAGAAAGCCTATAATAAAGTCGCTAAGGCATGCAAGAAGCAGTTATGCCGGGCAAGGTTTGCTCATATCGGCCGCATTGGATCAAAGCTGGCCTCATACCCAACGGGCAGCAAAGCTTTCTGGTCCCTGGCCAAAGCAACAGAAACTAACTTCTGTCGACTGAACTTACCACCGTTGTTGAAACCTGACGGCTCACTGGCCCATACGGCAGAAGAGAAAGCAAATCTTTTTGCCTCTCTTTTTGCTGAGAATTCACGTTTGGACTCTGCAGGAAAACCTCCTCCAACTCTACCTCAAGCTCACTGCTCCATGTCAGCAGTTCACATTCACCAAAAAGAGGTATTAAGGTTCTAAGAAATCTAGACGTGAATAAAGCCAGCGGACCTGATGGCATACCGGCTATTGTCCTGCGCAATTGTGCGCCCGAGTTGGCTCCCGTATTGACACGCCTGTACAGACTCTCACTTGCGACTGGAGTGGTTTCCAAGTCTTGGAAGCTAGCAAATGTGCAACCAGTACCTAAGAAGGGTAATAGAGCCGATCCAGTTAACTATCGACCTATCTCAAACACGTCCATGCTGTGTAAATGTATGGAGCGTGTTCTAAACAACCGTCTCCTCGCATACCTTGAAGATAATGACCTCCTCAGCGACCGTCAGTACGGTTTTCGAAAGGGCCGGTCAACGGGAGATCTTCTCGTGTATGCCACACCTATATGGGGAGAAGCTATTGATGGGAGAAGCTATTGAAGACCCTCCTTGGTGACACCAAATTAACGGGGGCCAAGCTTCAGAGCCTCGAACATCGTCGTAAGGTGGCATGTTTATCGGTATTATATAGGATATATCACGGAGAGTGTGCGTTGGAATTACATGAAATAATTCCGGCTTCTCCTTTCCATCTCATGGGAACTAGACGGCGGCTGGGGTTCCACCCTTTTGTCATTGATATTCCAATTAAACGCACGAAGCGATGCGTTTCTTCATTCATATGGCGAACGGCAAGGGAGTGGAACTCTTTGCCCGCAGATTTGTTCCCTGAGCAATATAACTTGGAGTTATTCAAGATGAGAGTGAATAGGCACCTTCTGGCTAGGCGTGTCCCATCTTCGGCCTCATCATCACTTTCCATCAGGTGAGATGGAGGCCAAACGCTTATCCACCATTCATAAAAAAAAAAATTACAGCTGAAAGAGACCGTGGAGTCGAGTGTTTGATATAAATTTCAGTTTGATATTCCTACGCGTTCCTGAGAAAAAATATTTTACAAAAAATAACAAAAAATAAAAAACACTGAAATGTTAAAAACAATATAAGAATAGGTACAGACAACATCACACTTCTATATTGAAGTCGGTGCCAAACGATGATCTCCTAGAAAGTCTTAAAATTTGGTCTTTGTATCTTTTTAGTGAATTTAATACCAGACCAGCTCACCCTCCTGACCTGACCTTGGATCTGAATTTAATACCAGATCACCGAACTCGTATTAAATTCAGGTCCAAGGTCAGGTCAGGTCAGACCAAGTCCAAAAGTTAAGGATCCTTCCACCATCAGCTCGGTTCATAACCACCAGACGCAAATACGTGAAAACCTTCGCAAAAAACATGAAACACGTTCCACGTACCTATAAAATTTAAGGTTTTCCCTCGATTTTCATGGGATCTCATCATTAGATCTTGACTTTGGTGACTTGGGACCCCCCCAGGAGTATTACACTATCGAATACAAAAAGAATTTTGAAAATCGGTCCACAAATGGCGGCGTAATCGCGTAACATACGTACTCGTATAACACACAAAAAAAACAACATACGGGTCGAATTGATTACCTCCTCCTTTTTTGAAGTCGTTTAAAAAAGGGTTTTCATTTGAAAGACAAACAGACGGAACACGAAGTAATACTATATAATGGTATCATTAATCGCCTTTTGAGGTATGAAACTATAAACATTGTTATGATTGTTGATTGTTGTTAATTTTAATATCTTATTATAGAATGACTTTATTGAAAAAGATGAAACCTTTATCGTCTTTATTCAAAATCAAATACCTACCATTAAGTAGGTACATTTCTTAGATATTTTTAATAAGCAGCTGTTTAGTACCTGATTTTGAAATGCTCTGACCTAAAATTAGGCCCTTAAGCCATTCAAATCATGAAAACGTTCAAATGTATGCTTGAATATATGCCAATAGATTAAATCACACACCTTCGTGTATGTCGGTAATTGAATACAATATTCAATTGTTCAAAACATAATCAAACTCCAAAGTGTCAGCATGCCTCCCTAATCCCCCAATTGGTCTCAAACTTGTGACAAGCGCAGGGGGAAGACCATATTGACCGCATAATCAAAAACATTGTTACAGCGGCGTCAACTCTGAAACTAATCCAACATTTGACGTCTCGAGACTTATTAGTTGTGCTTAAGTAAGCGCAGAACTTACACTGATGTATTTAATAACATCCGTAACTCATTTGAAGATCGTAACCTCAACGCTTCTTCCGTGACAGTGATAGTTCCCTGAACAAAAGGCATCGAAGTTTATAATAATGTTTCAGATTTAGTTTTCGTAGTTTAAAAAATCTAATAAGACATTGCACCCAGTAGCCTGCTGCATAGAAATTATGACTCTTATTTGTGATTTGACAATCTCTAAAATGCTAAACAAAATATCAAACAAACAAACAATCCAAACTTACACAACTGTATCTTTACAATTTTTTAGGAAATCTGTAGGTAGGTTAACATTTCTTAATTAGTTGTAGATACGTAGTTATTAAGGGTCGGGAGGCTTTTAACTGGGAGCAAGGTCTACTGCCTCGTGTACGTTTTTAGTATAAATAAATATTGATTAGGATAATATAAGTTTTTAGCATTTAAATAACTATGTTTTTGTGTGAAAACTGCCTCGGGTATTTATATTTTATTAAAATAAACTAAACTGAATTACTAAAAAAGAAAACGTACAGACATACACTAAGGTATATTGAATGTAATAAGATCAAAATTCTCCCATTTCGTAAAGGTTGAGGAGGGTTAAAACGCATTTGTATCGAATTCTCAATTCTAAGCGGTGTGCAACATATTGCATTTTTGAATATTCCTAACTTACTCGAGCTATGAATCGGCACTTCACAGTTTCAACGGGAATAGGTTTCGATTCCCTTGTGAAATCGCAAACTTAATGAAAATATGCGACATAAACAGTTATACGTTTTGATCGCGTTTAATTACAAGTACCTATGATTTTTCACAGCTCAATGAGACCGTAGACCCGAGTATTTGATGTGAATTTCAATTTGATATCTCTACGCGTTTCCTAGAAAAGAGGTCTTGACAGACAGACGAGCAGCAAAGTGTTCTTTTAAGAGTTCTTGTCCTCGTCGTGTTGTCCTCTTGAGGTACGAAACCCTATTGAGATCAATGCAGTTGAAGTTCCGCTCGGGTTAGATAGGCTCTCGGTGGCCCAAGTGTTCGTAGCGGCAGTACAGTATGTTGGAGATGCAGGTTTGAATCCTGTCCGAAATAAAAAAAATCTTATTTGATTAAAATGTTGTTTGAATTGTGAATCATGTAATAATAGCCACTGACATGAGTAAAAGTAATAGTACATCAACTAATGATTTTTATTTTTTACTACTATTTTACATCAACATGACTAGTCTATTATTATTAGACTATTATTAAGTTTCTTACGAAATAGGCCTCGGTTATTAACTTTTTAATACTGTCCAATGTTAAGTTTTAATAAATTTATAATATCGTAAGTGATATTAATGTTTAAATGAATTTCCACAAAGAAATGTCTATAATGATTATAATGCCTATGAATATTAAAAAGGTAAGTATATACACATTTTAGATTATCGTAAGCGTAAAAAATGTGTCTCTATTTAATTAAAATATCAAGTTAATCTCTTGACTGGGATAATAGATAGTACAATGAAAGCTCAATTTCTATGTAATCTTGTATATTTACGAAATAAACTAAATACTAAATACAGAAAGATGATATAAACGGTCATTATCCGTGCTGATGATATACAACATCTGTGAAACTCAATGCCTTTTCGATACAAATATCTTCAAAAGCGGAAAACCATTATTTTATACACAACATCCTAACATAATGGAGCCCGAAACACATTCCTCTTCATTAACACTCACAATGAAAATGTAAATCAGATGTTCGGCTGACAGACCCGGGCCTCTCGACAAAGGCAATGAAGATAATTAACCGGCCCGCCTCCGAACAGGCACATTATGTCATTATTTTTACAAAGCGTATTCGGGAGAGGTCTTGGGCGTGGACAAGTGATTCTGGCGCTGTCAGGCAAGTTGGGTCATGGCAAAGATTATAGGACCTATGTTTTTACCCTGAAGTACGCCTTCGTGATTAAGGTGACGACGAACGTTTTTCACACTTCCCATCGTTGGAATAGTATCTAAGGCTCTAGCCAAACTCACGACTTGTATTTAATATAATTATTCTTATTACCGTTCACATGAACACGGATATAGATTTGACCAGACCCTCTTATTACGAGGTGGAACGCTATTGCGCATCATCCCCTTTTTTCTCGGGGGGAAATGCGTAACCGCACCGTACCCGCCATTGTCTAAATAGCGTGTCGCAAAGTCCCATATGCGAAAATCCTGTGCTGAGTTCAGTAAAAGGGTTTTGTATATGAGTTGTGTCGTGTGAGTAGCCATGCGAGTATGTGTATGTGTGCGTGTAAGACAACTTCGTAGCGAAATTATTAATTCGTCCTAACTTCTTTTAATGGTTCATCACAGTCACACCAGCTTCTTGTGGTGTTCCTGGAGAGGGACTTCTTGTCCCTAGAATGGCCTCCAACTCCGCCCCATCCCAGACCACCGGCACCGCAACCGTATCTTTCGGTCGCCTTTCATTCTCATTCATAGGTACATTGATCGTGATAATACTGGTAAAACACTTACCGAGTTCCGAGATAACTTCTAGCATTCGTTCATGATGGGTGTCTTACCAAAACGATGTCCGTTCTCCTCAAGTTCTCCTTCTTTTGGTTTTTCCCTCGCTCGCCGTCCATTCTGACTCGTCAGTGTTGCCATACACACCCATCCTTTTTCTTTCCCCTTTTCCCCTTGCCTCTTTCCTCGCGTTCCGTTTTACACAGAACATATTTCGCGTTTGCGACACAGCGAGCGTGTGTGGGGCTCTCCCGGCAGAGTGCCAGGCCTACCTACTAAAACTCCTCGGTGTTCTCCCTGCCCTTATGGGCGCGCTAGGTAAGGTCCACACTGCGACTCCACTACCCACGCGCCCGGGCAACCCCGACCCACTGGTCGGGCTATCGCCATGGGGTATTGCCCAAGAACACCAGGGCAATCCCCAGACAGAGGGCCTTACGGCGGCGTGCACGGAACCGACCGCGCACGCAGGCCTCCCCGGCAGGGTCTTTAGTCGGGCATCGTTTGTGCGAATGCCTGCCTTCGCCTGCTTATCCGTCTGCGGCGGATGGGAGCGGCTTGAGGATCTGCCTCCCGCTCCCTCTCCGCGGCCTCCTTCTGCGAGATTACGTCCTCGCAGAAGGAGGCGACAGCCCCCATTCCGCTTCGCCGCGGATTGCGCATCATCATGCCATTGCTAGTCAACAGGCGGGTTTGAGACTCTACCCTCAGAGTAAGAGGACACCCATTAAACCACGTCAACAATCATAGTCAGGGTGTGGAAACCCCCAGTCCTCTTGACACCCAGTTTGCAGACATTTAATAACACATTGACACCTCCCCCTACACTGTAGCCCCCTTAGTTCACCTCTTAAGGTGGTCCAGAGTGAATCCGCTGATACGGTAACCGTAGTGGCAATCTGCCAGGTCTAGTCCCCTGCTCTTCAGCTGTTGAATAATGCGGGTGTGAAAATTCTCTTAACGATCATCCCAAAATCATAAAGCAGTACCAGCCAGTGTCTGCACGGGACAGTCGATTGTGTCCACCCGAAGCGTCGGTGGTGCTGTGGACTCGGCACTGGCCCTCTAATCGGGATGTCCGAGGATCGGTCCTGCTATGTACTAATGTGTTTTAATCAAACATTTTATCTTCAAATTCATCGTTTAAATTTGAAGATTAATCTAATTCATTACTAATAATTGACTTTAAAAAACTACAGGCGACGCTTCATTAACGCTCCAGGGACACAAACAATTAAAAATATGTCCCGTGATAGATTTTGTGGTGCAATAAGTAGTCTCCGGGCGTGGCTTTGTAGTGTTCGGGATAATGGGGGCAGATCCCGGGAAAGCGCGGGTTTTTGCGTCGCCGCCGGACCATTACTCAACATCTGGTGCCGATAGATTGTTAGGCATAACAGCGTAGATTATCGCACAGAGTGGACAATTGATACAAGAACTAAATAAGTTCAAGTGTTTTATTTTTTTTGTCAAGACCAGTTCATGAAATATACTCTTTCGCTGGGATTTGATACTATGTTGCTTATTGCATAGTTATTGTTTAGTTGATTATTGCATAGATTTGTCGCTTCGCCAGGTTCACCCACGAAAACATTACTTTTTACGTACATTTTAATTGTTTCTATTTTATTCAAAAGCTAACTGGTTATTGTGTAAGAACCAATAGTAGATTGTTTTATAAGGGCTGAACAGCATCCATTACAGTCGAGCTCGTTCGTTCGAGCGCCTAAATTGGAAACGAAGCGAGAGTTCCAAAATTGGAAGAGATATAGAATAAAGTTAAGATATTTTTTTTATTGCAGAAAGTTGGCAAACAAGCAAACTGCCCACCTGATGGTAAGTGGTAACAGTCACCTATAATACATGTGGCTCCTGTAAGATTCGCAGCAAAACTGAACTCCCACAAGAACCACAGTGTACGTTGCCAACTTGTAACACTAGATGTAAAGTCACAGTACCCAGTAATTTCACTGCCATGTCTTACCCTTCAAACCGGAACACAGCAATGCAAGCACTGTTGCTTTGCGGCAGAAATAGGTAAGGCGGAGGTACCTAAGCAGACGACCATGATACAGAGTCTCCCTCCAGTAAAATAATTACTATGATATGTCAGGAAGTAACATAATTACTACGCGAATGAAGTTACGAGCAGCAACTAAGCTTATTTTAAATGTATAAGACTTATTAGATATTAGTACCTTTGGAATGGCTCCGCCAAGTATTACTCGATGCTTTGGATAGGTTGCAACGGCGCACAACACGCATTATTGGTGTTGGCGATGCGATGTAGAGGTGACTAATTACGGCGCGATGCTGCGTCACTAAGCGCATTCTATCGTCTACACCACGACTAGTGTTCTGAAGAGCTTCTCACTTATCCCTTCTTCTCCTTTCATTTTAGGGACTACGCGTGCTGGCCCGCGTTGTCACAGTCTTATCTGCGACTATCATTCCAACGGGAACCAAGCAATTTGGCAACTCATTTCTATGTTCCCCTCTCCTTACAATTCCGGGTTCTTTAAAAGAGGCATGAAGAGGCAGCTTATAGTTCCGCAAGGTGAGGGTGGCTAGTGCAGCGTGTATTCTCTCTCCTGCACTAGCTGTTTCGCATTTGGACTCTACTTCTACGGAGTCCGATACTTAAAACCTAAACACAAATTGCCTAATAACGTTTGGCCTAAAACACATATCACCTAAAAACGAAATGCCTAATAACGTTTAGCCTAAATAAGTATGCATAAAGTCGAGAATACACATAAAGTCGTTTCTGGCGATTAGCCGGCGGCTGCCGCGGCACGCTCGCTTCGCTCACTCGGCTCGCGCGCTTGGTTCATGTTCAAACCTACGCTCGTCGCTTCGCTCCTCGCTACCTATTTTTGACGTTATTAGGCATTTCGTTTTTACGTGATATGTGTTTTAGGCCAAACGTTATTAGGCAATTTGTGTTTAGGTTTTAAGTATCGGACATGGTGAAATGGAGTCATTTGCTAGGCCTACTAATAAAAGAGGCAAATGTTAGGAAAGGATTACTCTTGTTAATAACACCGTGACACTGGCTTTTATATTGAATCCACCCGGTCAAAATGCAAATTGGTGACCCTGACATGTTCCTGCATCAACGAGCGTGTTTCTCTAGATTAACCACGTACAAAGTGCATAATTATTATGCTGACGCTACACTTCTCAAAGGAATCGTCTTCTTCTTCTTATATATAAAAATGAATCGCTGTGTGTTAGTCTCGCAAATACTCAAAAACGGCGAGGCCGATTCTTACGAAATTAAAGTTGGACCCGGTAGGTGGCGCTGTAATAGGGCAGGACAATGTCTGCCGGGCTCACTAGTTTTAAATAATAATCTTTTCGTCAGAAATTGTGATCTGACCTGCAGGCCAATTATGGATCTTTCATCGTATGACATGGTATAAATTTTGAGATAAAGAAGTCATATGGGCCTTTTTTTCTCGGGAGGAAATACGTAACCGCACCGTACCCGCCGTTGGCTAGACAGCGAGCGTGTGTGGGGCTCTCCCTGCAGGGTGCCAGGCCTACCCACTAAAACCCCCCGGTGTTCTCCCTGCCCTTATGGGCGCGCATCGGTAATAGGCCTACTGGCCTTAGATCGATACAATACCTATTCATAGTATTTTGTGAATAATCAATTCTGTCGTAACCCGGGTCAATTCGGTTTACGTTTCATAAAGATTAACTAAAGCTGTTTATCACCTATTACATATTGGAATTGTTACTTTCCTATGTTGACTTAAACTTTGTTAAGTTCCACACGCAAGACATCACACTGAATTTGCGATGCGACAATGGTTTGAAATTAACAACTTATTATAAGTCCACCTACGAATAAGGCACACAACCCACACGGTAATTTATGGAATTTAGCATCCCACTTGCAATTAATAATGTAACCACTCTGTTGTATGTTTATTCATTAAACATTAGCATAGACAGCCAGAATCGTGACAAGGATTAATGGTCCCAGGATCCGATACAGCGCGATCCAGAGACGGCGCTGATTAATTCCGCGGCTAAAAGACGGTGGTGCCGATAAATCAATTACACCTACCGCCAGGGACACGCCGGGTAATAGATACCCCATTCCCAGACTTTGGGGCGGCTGCTTTGATATTTTTCTAAACATTGGAAAACTTGTTCGATTCTGTGGTAAATTGTATTTCCATCAAACTTCGTTTTCGATAAATTTTCATATCTTATTTAACCGTTCATTCTTCATCATCACAGCTCATATACGTCCCCACCGAGGGGCACGAGCCTACCCTAACTAGTTATGTTAGGGCGATTAGGCCTTAATCAAACCACGCTGACCCAGTGCGGATTGGATGAATACACATACCTACACCTTTGAATTGCTTCGCAGGTGTATGCAGGTTTCCTCTCGATGTTTTCCTTCACCGTAGGAGCGTCAGATAAATGTACATATAAAATTCGTGAAACGAAAAACACATTGGTACATGGCAGGCGCGGGTCCAGCCCTCAAAAAAGGTTGTGGGCTCACAGCCACCCGAAAATCGGCCAAGTGCGAGTCGGAATATGAACTCGCTCATGATCGATATAGTGCATTCCTCATAGATCGATGACATTCCTACTAAAGAGATGTTTAGAGAACATATTGTGGCTCCCTGACCAAGATTTATTTTTTTATTAAGCATCGATAGCATTTTATAAGATATAATATCAACAATCTATCGACATGTCAATAGACCGTGGACGTGTGACGTCACAAGTCTGTTAGGGTTGTAGGCATGCCCATCCTGCCCACAACGGTGGATCCGCGCTTGGTACATAGCAGGATCGATCGCGGGCCTCCCGATTCTACTCGGGGCACAGTCCAGTGCCAAGGCCACAACGCCACCAACGCTCTTCATTCTTATAGATAGATTATATAAAATTGTAGTTGTTCGAAATCTGTGAAGAGCAAAACCGCGTGAACCACACAGAATCCTATTAGTCGTTCAATACACATCTTTCTCGTCTCCGCTTTGTGGAGTTCGGGTCTTACTTTATAAGTTAAATAGCTGCAAATACACGTTTCGCTGGGTTTTTAGTAATATATTTATTCATTTGTTTAAATACAAATGGGCTGGACACTATTGATGATATTTTTGTTTAAAGAGTTTTAAACGCGAACGAATGTAAACATAAAAAAGTCGGTCAGTCGTTTTATCTTGATGTTGTTAGTAACAAACTTCTGAACATGCAAACTGACTCGTTTATAGTAGGTAGGTATTAAATCTGTAATTGGAAAGTCGAACGCTGTTGAAAGTTTAGGAAGGTGACGACTCAACCCGAGTAGCGTTCCCGCCCTTTGAATGTAAATGTCCTGATTGAGTCTGCTGTGCCAGTTACTCTACTGCAAGACACATTGCATGAGTAATATATTCTGGGCGAAATCCTATGTAGGTATAGTAATAGCCAATTAAATCACTAACACCAATTCGATTACTACGATCCAACCATACTTATTTTTCTTAATCTGCTTCTTTTAATGCTCTATGTATCCCAAAACAGTGATATTCTATCAAACCCATTACTTGATCGAAACTCCTCACCAACTAATGCTCTGATAGCAATTATCGGAGACGCTGTAATATCTCCAACGAATTTCAGAGCAGCAGCGTGGCATCAAGAAGTTCCCGCATCGCTCCTAACAGAAGTTAAATAAATTTAAGTGCCATTAGACCGAGAGTGGCTCAGGGTTGACTGCTAGGAGCAATTTGGTTTCACTCCAGTTATGTGAGACACATCGTGTGCACATAATTGAAATTAGGGATACTATGCTTACATTAAATCGACCGAAAATCATTATTTAACAAACATTTTTGACTTTCATTCATTCCACTCATTACTCGAGGCTCGCCTTGTGGCGATAAGGGTTTTTGTTTTGTACGCCACGGTGCATAAGGAAAGAAGAAGAAGCTGGACTGTGAATACGTAGGTCTTACTTAAGTAACATGTTAGGTACTATTGTTAGTCAACTCTCACGTGCCTCCTAACACAGCCGCGAAACGCGATCGTAAGTACTCCCCATGGTTGTAGCTAGTAGGTTTAAGCAAAGTGTTTCTGCTTAACACCATCACGGCCGAGTACTGAACACCTGACTGTCAATATTTTTACATTGTGGCGTCATTTTAAAAATTGCCTGATTACAGATTAACCTCGGAAAATTTTCGTTGCATGATTTTAAGTAAAATTGGCAACTCAGCAGAGCCACGTTCCGCTTCAATCTGCTTTTGGCGAAGAATCACCATGCAAAAAGATTATTTATAGCTGGTGTCAATCTCCATGATGAAATTCGAGAAGGTCGCCTGTGCACCGCTGTGAACAACAAAAGTCAAAAACATTGATGCTGTACGCCGTATAATCGAAACAGACAGACGCCGTATGACCGACCATAAGATCCGGACATCTTTGGACATAGACATGCATCAAATACAGTCAATGCTACACAAACATTTGGGTGTGAGAAAGCTGTTTCTCGATGGATCCCACACAATTTGAATGCCTAAAAAACGGACCGCATCACTCGGTGCCATTATATGCTTGCCAGATACAACTGTTAGGGAACTTGCAAATGGCAACTTTTAGTTCTCACCGGCGCCGCGGGTGGCGCTGGCAGTCGGAAACTTAGTCTGCTGCTTGAGATATATTCTGTCTAATCTGTGATTTCGTGATTCGAACGTTTGACGGTTAGGGCATTCAGTTTTAAAAACCAGTGAACTGCTGTGAGTGCTGTGAACATTTGTTTACGTTTAAGTTTCTTCACTTACGGAATCGTATCAAATATGGTTAGGCAGAGAGAGGAGCCAGGGTGGTGAAGGTGAATGTTAATGCATTATAAAGTAGCTACTTAAACCTGCACCTGGGTCATAAGCCCCAGGCACCGCTCTTGGCTCTCTTCTCTGTAACGCGATAGACCGAGCACCCGCGAGGTGAATGCATGTTACGCATGGAATGCTAAGTTATCGTCTCTCCTTGGGAATAACCTAACAATCAGAAGTGACAAGTGAGTTAATCAACGCCCATCGGTAAGTCAGCAATTGCAAATAATAATGATAAAGTAAAACACTATTATTAGTGTATTAAATCATAATGACATAGCAGAACAATTCCCATACGCCATTTGAATCACATATTGTTTACCTGCCTGTGTACATAGTACATACATAACTTTCGGGACTGATTATACTGACAACTTTTATTACCTACTAGGTATTTATTATTACCTGCCTATTCATTACCTATCTACCTTCATATTACCAACTTTTTTGATAAGAACATTTTGTTGTTTGATCATGATCGAACCAGTGGAAATGACAGCTATACCCATGTATGAATTTCTATTCCACTCTTTTAATAACAGGTTTAGGTTACAGTTTGTTTTTGTAGGAACGCATACATATATTTATAATGTACTGATATATGGGCATTGGGCAGCCCATTGCTAGGCATTATGGCTATAAAATATATTATTGATATAATTTCATATTTAAAAAAAATGCAAAGGTGTATTCTATACATAAGAAAATTAAAATATTAGCTTTATGAGAAATACTCATATGATCTTAATGATTTTTATAATTACAGTTCAAAATAATTTATTATATCCACCCTATTTAAATATAAGAATCAGTAATATCAACTCAACTTTATTTAAAATAAGCGTAGTTATAGTGATGTAATTTAAATTGATATCTTAAACGGAATAATTCGCCGCCTCCATGGTCTAGTGGTTGAGACCACCGGGTGTTGATCGGGAGGTCTGGGGTTCGATTCCTCATAGGGGCAGAATTTTTTGTGCTCAGTTTGGTTGGTGGTAGGGCTTCTTCTGAGCCCGCCTGGCTAGCTACCACCGTCTCACCAAGTTTGCCACCATAATGGCGATGTTAATAGTATTGCTGTGTTTCGATAACTAGAGGTAAGATAGCCAGTCCCTCAATTGCTGAGGAGTCCAGGTGAAGCTCGCTTCCTCCTTCGGTATTTTCATCACCTACCTTCAGGTGAGATGAAGGCCAAGAGGTTCCCTGTTGAATGCAAGAAAAAGTGGTCTTTTCCGTACTACGCAATATCTTATAGAAAACCATTGGGTGAAAAAACTTTGTGATGGTAGTGAGTGACTACAGAAACATACAGATAACCATAAACATGCATAATGAATAGATAATTTTTTAATTCAAGTCTATATTAATAAAATATAATTTATTTCCTATACTTACCTAGTTAATAACATACAAATTAAAAGAAGAAGTTAATACATACTACTACAAATTTTTATACAAAAATAACGCATGTTTTGTATGAATTCCACGTATGGTTTATTTTTGGCTCTCTTATGATTACAATATACATATGCACTCACACCCATAATCTCCAAAGGGTTGTATGGGGCCTTGGAGTCAGGGTGTTTCCTCGGTTACTTTCAGCAATTATTTTCTTTTACGGTTTACTTATAAAATTTATGCATGATTAGATCTGTAAAATTTAAATAATGTTGTGATATAGATGTTTATATCTACTGTTCTGTGAAATTCATGCAAGCCGTGAACTTACTATATGTGGATCCCCAACAAAGTTTTTCACTAAAGGTAACCTAGTCATGACACCAAATCACTGTTTACCCACTGATGAGAAAAGTATGAAAACTAGATCAGAAGTATCAAGGTCCATTTCAATTTACAACAATCTTGAATAATTACAGATACGAGATTACTAGTATACCAGGTTTCAGAAAACGTACTTATAAAAGCATATATTCAGCTGAGTGATTAGCTCAAACAGTGGATTACATTTAATGAAATTAAATTTGATATTGAAAGTGATGAAGCCACGGAAAGTAGCAGTGATGAGATTTAGATTAAGACTAATGACAACTGCCCAAAATAACAATTGATTTATTACTTAGCTGATTTGTGTATTGACCCAACCAATTTTGACTTATATTTATAGACAATGACATTCCAAAGAATCCTCCACTAAATTCCTTACCATTACTTGTATTACAGGATAAGTTATATAGAAATGGAAATATATAATAGGAGATTGATAAAACATAAATAATTTGAAATAAGAACTACGCCTCTTCTTAATTATTATTAAGGAAAGGATCACCCTAAGTACCTTGTACATGCGATATTAAAGAATAATTAATAGAGGCAAAAGGTATAGCGAAGTGCAAGCGGTGCTCACATAGTCGTGAAAGGGATGCCGAAGCACAAGCGCTTCTCACCTTAATATATCTAGATATAGCAGATATTGTTTTGTGTGATCAATGCAAATACAGGTGATATAATCATGTATATGTGGAGGATGCCGAAGAGCAAACGGTGCTCAAGCGGTGCTCACAATACATGTGAACTAACTGTGTGGTCAATGTAAATGCAAGTAATGTCATCATGTATATGTGAAGGATGCCGAAGAGCAAACGGTGCTCATATTTTATGTGAAAGGTAGGCCGGAGCTCAAGCGGTACTTACAATACATGTGAACTAAACTGTCTTATAATATCCAAATACTCGTAAATAATATAAACTATACAATATATAATTATGTTAAATAATAATAACATATATTCAAACTTTGTATTTTAATAATATTGTCTTTTTGTGTGCACATAAGTCTGTACAAGTATTCACTCCAAAGTTATATTCATTTATCTACGAACTCGGTCGATGTGTGAACTCTGCGAGTATGATGACAAAATATAAGGAAGCACTTGAGGAGCGACATCAGCTGCAGCACTCAATCACATCACATCACATAATAGATACAATACATATGATGACGCTTGTAAAAGCAAATTGAGGCACAGCAGGAGTATGTATGATAGGAACATTGAACACATCAATAATAGAGTAAATAATTTACACCATTCATTCTCAGCTACTTATGAAAACTATCACGCTGCACAAAATGATATTAAAATGCACATCCAGTCTATTGCTATAGGCACACTCTGTTAGCATAACGAGGACCACTATCAATCTTTGCTTGACAAACAATTTTTGGCCTCAAGTGGGAATGATTCAATAGCAGAATGTAGTGTCAGAAAGCAGTAACAATGCACCCATCATACATCCTCCGCCCATATTAAAAACAATGTCTGTCAACCACTAGTCAATGACCAATAAAGTTTTAATGTTCAGAGAGGTCACTGTCGAAGCAAAAAAAAAAGCAATATTTTTTGTGATGATATTGACAAAGGTAAGAGCCAGCTATTGAATAATAAATTGGGATTAAGTAAATTATTTTATGCCTGGCTCACATTTCCTTGATATTGCACGTAGAGTGTTTTCCCTTCCGTATCATAAATCATTTAACACAAAATAAAAATATTATTAGGTATAAACTTAATTTGATATTAGATTTAATGACAAATTATTCGGAAAAAATCCATGCTATTGATTTTAATAAACTGACATGTGTCCGAGACAAAGCTTATTTGAAAGAAGATAGATTATATTTATCAATGTTCTTTAAAAAAAACCATGTGTATAAAATATAGCTTAGCCAAGAACTTGGCTATTAAATCTCACGTTGACAATGCTTTAATTGAGCATCATGATGTCTTGAAACAAGTTCCAAGTAATCTAAATTTGATAATCAGACAATAGAGGTAATCTCTGGCCGGGTATTGACCAAAAATAAGCATCGATATTTAGGGATTGTCCATCAAAATATATTTAAAGATTTTCTGGTAAAGACTTACTTTAAAAAGATTTACTTTGTATTACAGAGCATAATAGGATAATAGTTAGTTTTGTTAATGATAGTTTAGATAAGATTATGAGTTCGTTCACTAAAAAAATCTGCAATCGGAGATGGATCCCATATAAATTTTGCAAAATGACATCCAATTAAATAATAATAGCAAAGCACATAATGCATTTATTTGCAAATATTTAATTGCAAAGCACATAATGCATTTAGGTATTTTGAGTACAAATGGTTACTTAGGTACATGGATATGTGACGCCCTTGCAAGGGCATAGCAATTTGTTGAGGATGGCATACATTATTTAATTATTGTACTTTTTAATGATAAGTACCTAATCCTAATTTTAATTTATTTTATAATTATGATTAAAAAAAAGTATTATATAATTTCATGAAAATATACAATTATTGGAAATTTCATTTTATTATAGTGTCATTCCATTAAAATATAATTTCATTAAAATATAGAACAATACATCACATTAAATATGAATTCTTGTTTAACATAAATTATAAAATTCAAAATAAATTTATCCTTAAAAAAATCGTCTAAGTTGTAAGTAATAACATTTGTCACAGAGGTACCTACTTCTTTAAAAGTGCATTAAATTGTTTTGTTTCTTGTATTTCTCAGTAATGGTATGTGGTTATAAATCTTAATGGTCATTGCGTGGGGATTGTCGCACCAATTTTTAAGTTATATTGATCTAATTTTATTTTATTATCGTCACGTCACGGTGTTCTCTTTTTCTTTTAATCTTGACAGGGGAGAATAAGGAAAAGACATAGTTGTAATCTCTGCTGAACGAACTATTGAGTTACCTCGTGTGTACTTGATCATTCCAATATAATTTGTGTGTACAGATCCCCCCTCTGGAAATTATTCAGAGTTGGAGTCCGCTTTGGAAGATGCCTTAAGAATAATATGCAAAAAAAAAATTAAAAATCTTGTTTGTGGGGATTTTAATATAAATATTTTAAAGGAATCACAAATATCTAGATCCTTTTTTAAAAATTTAATTGTGAGAATTTTACATGATATTTCCCTTCTGCTTTTACTTATTGATTTTTTCGTCAATTAATAGTTCTATGAAGTACTATCTAGTAGATTCATTTACTTATTCAAATCATTTAACATGAATTATGTAATTCAAAAACCAACCCGAATTACAGAAGCATCTGATACTTGCTTAGACAGCATCTTCTGTAATTGTAATGTATAAGTTAAGTAGAAATTGTATTAACTCTGATCATAGCGGACGACTAGCCTCGAATGAGCACCATCATACGAGTATTTGTTTTATACGTGAGATTATTTGTAGACCTATAAAAAAGAAATAAACGCGGCATAAAGGAATTCACAAGAAATGTTATAAGTTAAACTACAAATTTGGCATTCAGGGAGATGAACGCCAATAATCTGTATAATAAGTTATTTCATGTAGTTAAAGATGAATGCAATGATTTATCAAAAAAAAGTAATCAAAGTCGAAAATGAAAAAATGTGTGATTGGGCTCCGCCAGGTATACCTAGTATATAAAAGTCGTAGAAAATATATATTTGAATTATACTCATTGCAGATTTTTATTTTTATTTAATTTCACCTGTCCCGTTGTCTGTATTAAAATCTTACAAGTTGGATTTGACCCGTTTCCCGGTTTCCGATTGTGCTGAAGTTTTGCACGCGTATTTGTATAACGCGTGACAGTGCAATATTATGATGACATAGGAATTCCGCAATAAAACGACACAACCGCATCGAGTTTGGGCTCGTTTGATTCGTATTGATGAGTACTAAAAGCATTTATTAAAAAAAAAGTTTTTTTTTAATAATAATTATTAAAAGTAACCACCAATGAGCCCTTCTTCATGAATTTTGTCAGAAATTATTCTAAAACACTCAAGAAAGTGTGCATGTCCACAAAAGCTATTTACATAAGTAAAATATGTATACATAAGTAAGTAAAATCAGTTTATCTAAAACTAAAAGAAAAACAACCTGGAACGTCATTATAACCGAGAGACGGGTAGACCCAAAAGCACTGTAAATTCTTTCTCATTAGAAATCAATAACAATAAACGATTAAATCAGACAATGCAGTTACCAACGCGTTTCAGGACTTTCTCATATATAAGTACCCATAGAAACTACAAGTAGTCTGAACTCGTGTCCCAGTGAGGCTGTAGCTCTTTTGGGACAAAGTGTAGAAGGGGTGAACCAATATTTTCATTTTTGTCACGCTGATGCTTACACTGCTATGAAAATATTTTTTAGAAAAAAAAAACTGAAGACCATAGGGGTATTTCGACCAATATAATTAAATCTGCACTAAAAGAACTTGCCCCGCAACTTGCTTTTATATTCAAAAAGGGTTTCGATGAAGATGCCTTCCCCGATCTCGTGAAGAATGGCAAGTTAATACCCCTATTTGGGTGAAATGAAAATGATTCTTTAAATTATCGATCGATTTCGATTCTACCAGCTCTTAGGAAAAATAAAAAAAATGTAATCAGTGAATTGATAATTTCTCAAGTAACACACATTTTACATATGAACCAATTTGGCATTGCCGAAGGTCGTTGCACTACAGATGCTGGAGTTGCAGCTCTTGAAAACATTTTTGCTGGTTGGTAGTGTAAACAAGATGTATTAATTGGTATATTTTGTGACCTATCAAAGGGTTTTGACTACGTTGGTCCAACCAAACTCTTTTATATAAACTCAAGCATTATGGAGTTTCTGAAGAAGCAATTAGATTTATTGAGTCTTATTTATTCAAAAATAGTACATACTATTGTGGAAATGAATAATCAAAATTGGTTAATTCATCGATTTTACTATATTTTGTACTAGAATCTAGATTGCAGTGGGATCCACATATTGAGTCCTTGGCAAACAGACTTAGATGATGAAACGGCAAGATTGATTTACTTTGGTTGTTTTCACAGTGTCATGTCGTGGAATACCACTATGGGGATCGTGTGCTAGTAGGTATAGAGGGTATTTTTATACTTCAAAAAGAGCGGTTTGCGCTATTAATAATCTACGAGCAGGGACAGTGAATTTATGAAAATTATTATAATACATTTGATACCAATTTCCAAATAAATCCCATTTATGTATAAGGGATAAAGGTAAACTTACCGTTCCAACAATTTAAAAAAAAACTATTATAATGGCTACTTATTATGAAATCAACGATTATTTGGGTGATGCTAATGCCTTGTGTTAATATGTAGATATTATTCGTTATAATGTATGTAACTATTTATGTGCCTATACAAATGTTTCTGTGTATGGTATCGACATGGTGTTTTGTATATGCCTGTACATTCCTGCTAGAGCTGATAGGTTTCTTGCGCCCATTTTTTTCTTGTCAGTTGGGGGATGTCCAGAATGGGTGGTTTTCGGATAAATATTGGCAGAGAAACGGTCGACTCTGGTTCATTGGACAGAGGGATTTGTCATGCTATTTTGATAATTATATTCCGCTGATTCGACGATATAAAATAATATTCTAGGATATCAAATAATTTTAATCATGGAGTACCTACCAATAACAATTCTGTAATAATTCATTATTGGCACTCTTATAATTATGTACTATCGAGGTCTATCGTGCCTTACCACTTTGTAGAAATATTCGTTTGAAAGCGGATCGCACCTGACACGCCCATACCTGTCCCTGATTGGCTACGTATTTTTACTACGATTTACTACGGCCAATCATAGACAGACATCTGGTTTCATTATAATCGCTCTTGGTGTTAAACTGCTTTACGCTTTACTATTGGTGAATGAATGGAGCGGGGCGTGGTCTGACACGATTGTTATCGTGCAGTGTGCAAGCGACTTTCGACGTAGGACTGGTGGGGTGCTAGTGTCCTCGATAGTACCTATGCTCAGGAATGACTAGTATTATCTACCGTATAATAATGTCCAAGAAAGGACAAAATATTTTGTCGTAATCATCTAAAATTATATAAAACTAGCTTTACTTTACGAGGCTTGGCCCGCGTTGTTTTTGTTTTCCCGTGAGAGTTTTGTATTTTCCCGTAGGAAACATAGTTTTGTAGCCTATGTTAATCAGGGTCAATCAATGTAGTATTCTAATGGTGAAAGAGACTTCAAATCGGTCCAGTAGTTTTTGAGTTTGTTCACTACATACATACATACAATAGTGTTTCCTCTTTATAATAATAGTGTAGATTAGGATAGAAGAGTTAATCATGCGTATTTAGATTATTAATATTAAATTTTTCTTTGAGTCTGGATTGGGGAATTATTTTGTGGGAGAAAATTAAATAGCCTCTGAGATTTTTCACCTTTTACTTTATTGTCACATTTTAATTAGATTAGAATGATAGTTACAATTATGTATGTGATGAAAAGATATCGTGTGGACACGTCTAACGTTCGAATGGCCGAGACAGGTCGGAATGGGGTCATTCCGAAATCAGGAAGGCCGTCTGTTAGGGAACTTGCAAATGGCAACTTTTAGTTCTCACCGGCGCCGCGGGTGGCGCTGGCAGTCGGAAACTTAGTCTGCTGCTTGAGATATATTCTGTCTAATCTGTGATTTCGTGATTCGAACGTTTGACGGTTAGGGCATTCAGTTTTAAAAACCAGTGAACTGCTGTGAGTGCTGTGAACATTTGTTTACGTTTAAGTTTCTTCACTTACGGAATCGTATCAAATATGGTTAGGCAGAGAGAGGAGCCAGGGTGGTGAAGGTGAATGTTAATGCATTATAAAGTAGCTACTTAAACCTGCACCTGGGTCATAAGCCCCAGGCACCGCTCTTGGCTCTCTTCTCTGTAACGCGATAGACCGAGCACCCGCGAGGTGAATGCATGTTACGCATGGAATGCTAAGTTATCGTCTCTCCTTGGGAATAACCTAACACAACTAAGGGGCTTCGAAGGTGTAGGAAATAGTAACAGGGGACGAAACATCGATGCATAATAATTGCATAACTTTGATATCAAAATAAAGCAGCAATCGACCGTATGGGTCTTTCAAGATGAGCCGAAACCAACCAGCGACGCGCGTAAAAAGTGCCTCGAAGCAGATGATTGCATCTTTTTTTAAAACTGGACATGTGGCTACTGTTGCTTTAGAAAATCGTAGTACCGTGAATAGTGACTAGTACATGACCATTTGTTTATCGGAAATTATTGACAAACTCCGTGCAAATAACGCTAAACGCCGTATCATCTTGCACCACGACAATGCAAGACAAATGAGTTTTCGAAAAATGTACAACTTATGAGTCATCCTGCATACAGTCCTGGAGAGCTATTTTTGAATTACGTATGCGACTTCGAAATCACCGATGTGACTAATAATCACCGATTTTCAATAATTCTTATTTTTGAATATCACTTATGTGACTACCTTAGTCACGGATGTGATTTCATTACGAGTGCCCTCACCCACTCGTAAACAAGTCATAACTGTGTAAACGTTATCTGTGTTTTGTTTAGAGAACATATTGACAAGTTTGAAGTTGATGTGTGTTGATTTTGAGTTAATTTTAAATTTTAAAAATTTGTCAAATAAATAAGTAAATATTAGGTTGGGGAAAAAGTCTTTTCGCATTATAGTATGTATAAACTTGTAATAAAATGTCTTTGGCTATACTATTTGTATCTGGCTGGTTTTGGTATCATTGAAAGTTTAAATTTTAAAGAACATAATTCCAAATTCAAATTAGGAAAATGTGTGATTTTAATTTGTTTTTCGTACCGCCAAGATGAGTGAATCTAATGAAGAAATTCGATACATTTTAAAATTTTACTACAAAAAAGGTAAAAATGCAACGCAAGCCGCGAAAAAAATTTGCGATGTTTATGGACCTAGTGCAGTGTCTGTGAGAGTAGCACAAATTTGGTTTAAGCGTTTTCAATCCTGAAATTTTGATGTCAAAGATGCACGTCGCTCTGGTCGCCCTATTACAGATAAAATGGATGCCATTTTTGAAAAAGTGGAGCAAGATCGGCATGTCAGTAGTTACGACGTAGCTGAAGAACTGGGAATTGACCACAAAACAGTTTTGGCGCATTTGAAAAAAACTGGGTACACAAAAAAGCTCGACATTTGGGTACCTCACGAGCTCACTGAAAGAAACCTAATGAACCGTGTAGTCATTTGTGATTCTTTATTACGACGTAATGAAACCGAACCATTTTTGAATGAAACTGAACTCTACTGCGAACAACTGATGAGATTAAAGCAAGAAGTTGAGAGAAAGCGGCCGGAATTAATCAACAGAAGGGGTGTGGTTTTTCATCATGATAACGCTAGACCTCACACATCTTTAGCCACTCAGCAAAAATTAAGAGAGTTTGGCTGGGAGGTGTTAATGCATCCGCCGTATAGTCCTGACCTTGCACCTTCAGATTTCCACCTGTTTCGGTCTCTTCAAAATTCTTTAGGCAGTGTCAGGTTAACATCACGAGAGGACTGCCAAAACCACTTGTCGCAGTATTTTGACCAGAAGTCCCAAAATTTCTATAGCAATGGGATCATGTCCCTACCTACAAGATGGCAAAAAGTTATCGAACAAAATGGTACCTACATACTTTAGTTAAATGTAAATAAAGTATATTAAAAAATGTTTTGAATTTTCTTAAAAAATGCGAAGAAACTTTTTCCCCAACCTATTATACACGGTTATTTTTTATCACCCTGGAAAATTTAAGGGACGCTTCACGACATGGTATTAGAATGATTTAAATATAAATAAAAAAAAATAACGCACTTAATTTTTTTTTTAAATACAAAAAATGCTGCACTAGTTGAGAGCAGCATTCTTAGAGATTTTTTTAGTTTTTTTATATATATTTTTTTTTATATTTAATATTGGATGTGTCTTGAAGCGTCCCTAACATTTTCCAGGGTGATAAAATAATAACCGTGTATAAATTTAAAATCTTTTAAATTTGTGTCACAAACAAACATACCAGTATTTTCTTATATTTTGCAATAAATTTTTAGCCGTGTAATAACCGGTATATACCGAAAACGGCTACATTCTGCGTGGAACCGAACCCTTGTACATACGAACGTATGTGTGTACTTTATCTATGTTGGCAGCTCTGCGTTCGACTTTCAAAAATAGGATGTTTAGGAATTCGTGACTTCAAAGTCATCGCTGACTATTTAGTCAGCGGTGATTTCTAAATCGCATACGTAATTCAAAAATAGGTCTCCTGACCTGGCACCGTGTGACTTTTTTATATTCCCGAAAATCAAGAGCGAAGAACCAATTACGCGTTCAACGATTTTCATCACCAGAAGAGGCTGTCGAAGAGTATGAAAAACATTGGCACAAATATATGTTTTCAAAATTGATTCAAACGTATGAAAAAGTACATTGACGCATAGGGAGAATAATTTGAGAAACAACAAACTCATTTTTGACCATTAATAGTTTTTTTTTATTCTTGGTTCCGGAAACTTTTAATGCGCCCCACGTATCTATACTATAAGGCGCGTACAATTTATTTGAAACGAAAGTTAGAAAAATATTTCATTGAGTTGGGATGTATAGCTATTAAATTTTGTTTATTCGCCTTAATATGTCGTATTGTGAAACATTTAACTACATATATACAACTAAGAAGTTGGCAAACAAAGCATACTGTCCACCTGGCGGTAAGTGTTAACAGTCACCTATAGTACACGTGGTTTCTGTGAGATTCGCAGCAAATCTGCAACCTCCACATGAACCACAGTGTACGTTGTCAACTTGTGACATCAGATATAAAGTCACGGTACCCAGTGATTTCACTGCCATATCGTACCCTTCAAACCGGAACACGGCAATGCAAGCACAGCTGCTTTGTGGCAGAAATAAGTAAGACGGAGGTACCTAACCTACCTAAGCAGGCGACCCTGGTACGGAATCCGGTAAACTATTTATTATAAGTTGTAAAATAGGTTTATTACTTTTAATTATGTGAGCATACCTATATTA
Source organism: Schoenobius gigantellus (assembly GCA_963935595.1). Classification (NCBI taxonomy): domain Eukaryota; kingdom Metazoa; phylum Arthropoda; class Insecta; order Lepidoptera; family Crambidae; genus Schoenobius; species Schoenobius gigantellus. The sequence goes on along the minus strand of OZ012555.1, from coordinate 1,120,780 downwards.
ACTACATGTAAATATTATGTTATGCACTTTCCTTTCCGCTCCATTATACGACGGTCAGATTGAAAATTTGTATGAAAACTTGCAAGTTAATTATTTTGTTAATGGTTTTCAAAGCAGTGTCCTTCTACATTAATACAGCCCTGCATTCAGTGGCACCCCTCTGGGAGAAGCAACTAGTCCAATCGTCTTTCAGGGTCTCTTCCATACCCTTTTCTTAAGCCGCCAACGCTTTTATTTTTTGGGAACTAAATAAAAACTGAATGGCGTCAGGTCTGGCCTCAGCCTCCTAGACAAATGCCCATGAAGCAAAAACAATTTTTAAATACCCCCATCGCCAGACAAGATAAACAATCTCTTATTTGGAGGCCAAGCGTACTAAAATAGTAGGTCATCTGCCCTACAGACCTGCCCACCTAGACAAATGCCACACGCTAAGTTTTCCTCAGTCGTTCCGCTGAAAACAATGTATGGAAATGACATAAGTCTGCGACAACCGCACGCAATTTTTTCCGCAGCTAATGTCATCTCCATACATTTTTTTCTGCTAGTATTTTAATACGCTTGGCCTCCAAATAAGAGATTGTTTATCTTGTCTGGCGATGGGTGTTGCAGCGTTGTCATGCAGAAGGATGATCCTGCTACACAGTGTCGTCTAAATGGCGTACACTCCTGAAGATTTTTCATGACAAGTGGCAGAGACTTTTGATCGCGTCAATTATATGAAACCTCGCACATTCGGCCGCACCGTACGCGCCGAATGTCAAAAATGTGGTAGGTGTCCGGGTGTTGTAAAACGGATGCTGATGATGTCATATAATGCGGCGCGTTCGGCGCGTGCTGATATGTGCGATCAGCTTAAATGTACATAATGAAATTCGGAAAACACATTGGGGTACATGGCAAGATCGAGCCGCGCACCGCCCGATTAGGGGACCGGTGCCGAATCCACAGCGCCATCGACGCTGTACAAAGTATAAAGCTTCCTGACCGCCAAATGTCCATGTTGGATTTTATGTACTTGTTTTACCCTAGACTTGCCCGAATCAGCTGGTAGGTAGCTCAAGAGCTACCTACCAGCGGTCAAGTCAAGTCTCAATCATGCGCCGCACAGAGTAGCTCTCATGTTCTCTTCGTCTTCGAAAATAATAATATGCTAAATGAAACTATTTTAGGTACCTATTACTATACACCTATTTTAGGTACTTATTACAGGTAACTATTTTATTTTCATAGTTTCACCACAGGCAGTAGCATCAAAGGCTACATAAAAAATAGAAAACATCTAATACTTATATTAAAAAAATATATAAAAATCTCGTGTCACAGTCACAGTGTTTGTTATCCGAACTCCTCCGAAACGGCTTGACCGATTTTTATAATTTTTTTGTGCATATTTGGTAGGTCTGAGAATACTAGGTTGTAGGTTATTTTTATAGCCCTAGGTGGTAAACTGGATAGACCTCCCTTCCTCCTATCCAGTTTTGTTTTGACAATTATTATTGCAAAATTTTAATGTAATTCGCGGGTACATAATGGCCGGTACACACTTTGTTTAGTGCGAGTGGCTTGTTTAGTGTTAAGTGTTTAGTAAAAAACACGTTCGGACAGCTTCTGTTAAGTGTTTAGTGTTTAGCGAATAGGAACGCGTTCTATTTTATCTGCGAGTCGCCCCTCCCGCTCTCCCGCCTTCACCCCTCACTTAACACTAAACACTCACTAAACACGTCTGGACAGATCTGTTTAGTGTTTAGTCCATATAATGAACAAATAAACTAAACACCGTTTACTAAACAGTGTATGGATAGCACCTACTAATCACTTAACACTAAACAGTCTACTAAACACTAAACACTAAGCACTTAACTAAACAAAGTGTATACCGGCCATAATGTTATAGATGTCACCGTAAAATTGCAAATACCGTTAGATTGTAATCTATCTCGCGAGATTGTAAACTATCGAAAGATTGTGAACCGTAACACACTGCTTACAATTTAACGCATTATTTTTGGGTAGATTATAATCTATCGAAGTGAAACTGTTAGATCACAATCTGTCGCGCGTTAAATTGTCAACTGTCAAGGCTGTCCCTGATTGGTCAGTTTTACAGAAGATCGTTCTGTGTCCATAGAATTAGGAATCAAACACAATAAATCAGTCAGTCAAATAAAATAAATGCACTTCAATAATAGTGACAGCAAGTATGTATTTATTATTTAGTAGTTAAATAATATTCCTGACATCATAATATAGTAAGAAAAATAGTAACCAAATGATAAAATCAGAACATTATCTTTTCAAACACAAATTAAGATTGAAAAAATAATAAAAAATTTTCGCCGAAGCAAATTAAACACAAACTACCTAATTAAAATAAAAATGAAAATCGAAACGTAACAAAATTGTCTATTCGAAAAAAATGATACAAAATCTTGACTTATTGTAAGAGTAATAAAAATAATATGAAAAAAAATACATCAAAAATGTTTCCTTAGCCTACAAGTTCCCAATACGGGAACATTTTTATTGGTGCATTTTTCTTTCATATTATTTTTTATTACTCTTACAATAAGTCAAGATTTTGTTTCGTTAATTTTTCTTACCATATTATGATGTCAGAATTATTAACTACTAAATAAAAAAATACATACTTGAGGTCACTATTCTTGAAGTGCATTTATTTTATTTGACTGACACTGTGTTTGATTCCTAACTCTATGGACACAGAACGTTCTACTGTAAGACGGACCAATCAGGGACAGCCTTCGGACAGTTGACAATTTAACGCGCGATTTAACAGTTTCACTTCGATATATTATAATCTACCGAAAAATAATGCGTTAAATTGTAAGCAGTGCGTTACGGTTCACAATCTATCGATAGTTTACAATCTCGCGAGATAGATTATAATCTAACGGTATTTACAATTTTACGGTGACATAGATATTAAAATGAAATACGGGCCAAAAAAAACAATACAGAAACACTGATTTCCGTTTATCAGTACCTACGTAATCTGTTGTCGAATTTTTTTATCGAATTCAGTTCGAAAACAATATTCTATTTAAAAATTAAAGCATTGACAGTATTCATTACAGTATTATTAGTAAACTTACGATTTTATTTGTACAAAATGAGTCATATAAGTTATTAATTCCCGTTTGACACAAGCTATGCCATCTATGCAGTTTTCAGTGGAACTAATTACTTATAGATTGTTCTTATGCCTATGGCCTATGGGTACCCAGTGCCCGGGTACCGATGGGAACTGCCAACCCTCAGTAAGAGTAATGATGATATTTGTTTATTGTATTTTATTTCATTATTTCACAGATGCAAAAGCTTCCAAAATACAAAGCGTGGCGAAGTGTGCCGTATCCCCGGCTGCACGGTGACGCCATCTGTCGGCGCGCAGCCCACGCCGATACGGATGCCGCACGTGCAACCCGAAACGTTCAGGCTATTCATACAATACGTGTACACTGGAAAGGTTGTTTCATTATTATTTTATTTATCTAAAATTGTTTTATCAATGACTTTGATCAAACTTTGTATAAATTTTGCTTCTCATAAAAATATATATGTAAAAGTGTAATCTATTAGTAAAATACTGAACTACCTATTTCACTGCGTTATAAGCAGAAAGTTTAATACCTATCTTGAATTAAAAAAACTGACTTTAACGTCCATAACAGGTACCTATTCATTTTTGAACGACACTATCTTGAATTAAAAGAATTATGACTTTAATGTCCTTCGAATTTATTCATTTTTATACGGCTCGATGTGTTTATCATAAGATCTTTCAAGACAGTAACTTCCCATAATTCTATAAACAATAATTCGACTTTTATTCATATAAATTTTAAAGATAAATATCTATTAAACTAACTTAATTCAAGTAGAAAAAATATCTATTAAATTAGAAAAATATTCAGCTTTGTTTATCAACGCCATCTATCCGTGAATAGCTAAACTATTAACGAGAACATTAGATTGTGCTCGGAGAATTTCATTGTCGATGTAGCTCAAGGTTGTAGCATAAAATTCATTTAATAAAATAAGTAGTGACGATGACGCTTTGATATGTTTTATTATTTTCTTATGTTGATATATTTTTTGTACAGCTTCTACTGCATGATTCGGGAGTGTTCGAAATGATGACATTGGCAGCAGATTTGGGTGTAGAAGATCTCCGATCAGCCTGTGAAGACCATGTCACGTCCACATTGAGCGTGGAGAGTGCTTGTACACTTTTAGCAGCTGCAATAGAAATACAAGATCGTCCTGGTAAGTTTTATAAGTAGTAATTTCAGTCACTCAACCAGTTGCGATGGTGGTGTAATGGTCAGCATAGTTGCCTTCCAAGCAGTTGATCCGGGTTCGATTCCCGGCCATCGCACTTTTTTCTCTTTCTTTTCTTTTTTTCCAGAACGAAGATAATTTTATAAAAATCTAGTTTGCAATATTTGATAATGTATGTATTTTCCTTTTAAATTAATTTTGTTTTTTATTTTTATATTTTTAGTGAATGAAAATCATTTTAGTGAATTTTAATACAGCTCAGCTTCGGTGAGCTGGTATTAAACTCAGATCCAAGGTTAGGTCAGGTCAAGTCCAAAACTGAAGGATCCTCCCATCATCCTTTGTTCATGACTACCAGACCCAAATACGTGAATAGCTTCGGAAAAAAACATGAAACACAATGGACGTAGGTACAGTAAGCTCCCATTCAAGCTATACATTTACACTACAAAAACCGCCACTATTAAGAGCGACATAAGAACGGTCCAAAGGTCAATCAGTATAGCTTGATAAGGAGCTTACTGTACCTATAAAATTTAAGGGTTTCCCCTCGATTTTCATGGGATCCCTTCATCAGATCCTGACTTTGGTGACCTTGGGACCACCCTAGGAGTTCTATCGAATACAAAAAGAATTTTGGAAATCGGTCCACATTGGCGGAGTAATCGCGTAACAAACATACAAAAAACATACGCATCGAATTGAGAACCTCCTACTTTTTTGATGTCGGTTAAAAAAACGTGAAGCACGTTGGACGTACCTATAAAATTTTAAGGGTTTCTCTCGATTGTCATGGGATCCCATCATCAGATCCTGCCTTTGGTGACAATGGGACCACCCTAGGAGTTTAAGTACTCTATCGAATAGAAAAAAAATTGAAAATCGTTCTACAATTGGCGGAGTAATCGCGATAAAAAACATACGCATTGAATTGAGAACTTCCTCCTTTTTTGAAATCGGTTAAAAAAAGATTATATTCCTGTAGGTATACAAGCCAATCGTCGTCGGTGGCGCTGTGGACTCGGCACTTGCCTTCCAATCGGGGGGTCGGGGTTCGAGACCCGCCATGTACCAATGTGTTTTTCGTTTCGAATTTCATATGTACATTTGTCTGACGCTCCTACGGTGAAGGAAAACATCGTGAGGCAACCTGCATACATCTGCGAAGAAATTCAATGATGTATGTGAAGTCGACCAAGCCGCACTGGGCCAGCGTGGTTGACTAAGGCCTAATCACCCTAACATAGGGTAGGCTCGAACCCCTCGGTGGGGGACGTACATGAGCTGTTATGATGATGATGATGATACAAGCCAATTACGAAAACTTACTTTACCTACTATACCGGGTGTAACGGAATACCGCAATAATATGTAAGGTTGTTGATTAACAAAAAAAATGTTTTATGACTATTCTTTGTATTTTTATTGTATGCCTACTTTTGATTTAATATGTTTAACTGTTAAGCTTATTAAATCGAAAGTAGTCATATAATAAAACTACGAAGAATAGTCATAAAACATTTTTTTTGTTAATCAACAACCTTAAATATTATTGCGGTATTCCGTTACACCCGGTATATACACAAACATGGGAGTAATAACAATTCAAAAAGGTACCTATAGATTTTTAGATTTTCATGTGCGCATGTTAAAAACAGTAAAAACGTGCCTTTTGCGTGTGGGTGTATGTAATTACACACATTTAGTATTGTGAATGGTTTTGAGTGTTAGATAACAACTTAGCTGGGCATATCTATGATTTCTGAAAAATGTGTGTTTACTCAGCACTAAGACCTAGTACCTATTCACAGACAATTAATACTCGTTTCGTTAGAAAGGGATGCAGATAGATTTACAGAGTACCTACTGTGGACGGTGGAACTCGTACTCGTAAATAACGCGATATTTCAAGTTTTCCATTTTGTAAACTGAGTGACGCAAAGAAAAAAAAGATTTGAGGAAAAAACAAGTGATTTATAATTTTCCAAACACAAATACATGAGTAAATAGCTGTATAAATTTGAATTTAGAATTCCTAACCAAAGAGGAGATATTTGAGATCAAAGTGGCCAGTACAGCAAAACGCCAATGTCATATGTAAGGACCTAATATTATATGTAAATAAGCTAAAGATATGGCAGCGTGAAATTAGCAATAGCAAAAATAGCTACTGAACTTAATATATTTGACTCATTTTGACATTAGGCGCTGCTAATAGAAGTTAGACAGAGACACGTATATGCACGATGTTTCCAAATTTTGTGAGGTGTGTATACTTCAAAGACATTATACTAGTACCTAGACTGTGCACTATGGCGCAAAAACCGGTCCGTGTGAGAGGGCTCCCGATGGTAGTGTGTCCCTTTCTAATGAGCTGGTACAACGATTGTGTAGGTAAGTATCCTGATATATTCATGTTACCTAACTACGCTACCTACACCTACCTAATTTATTGTAAGTATAAAAATAAACCTAAACTTATTATACCCACAAAATAACCTAACCTAACAAACAGTTCTCTTCATATAGTACTTACAAAAAAATTAGGTATGTTTGTCGAATGTGAGATATCCCCACATATTATTATTAAGTAGAACGTGATGCAATATTTTGGACGAAAAAAATGACAGGAATTTGAATAAAATTTTATTCGTTTGCTTTTACCAATACATTACTGAACATTTTTACGCAATTTTTGTAGTAATGTAGCCTTATCTCCAACGTGGTTGAGGGGTTAGGACTCCGTAGCTTATAAGTCTTTTTATGTATTTTTGACCAATACATTTTATCAATTCCAATTTGTGAGATTTGTTCAAAATTGGATGAGCAGGAGAAATGTGCTTAATTTTTGGGAAGGATTGATGTAATGTCATATTAAGCATTCTTTTCATATTCCAACTCTGTAAATCGGGAGACATAACCAAAAAAAGTTTTTCAATATATTTTACAACATCGAACACCAATGTGGAAGCGTAGGTATTTTAGCCCTCCTCTGTTTACAAAGGATGTGAAAGAAGAAAATTCACAAACATCATTCAAGTAGTAATGATCTTTATTAGTATGATGCGTTATGAGCAGGCTCGGCAATGTTGAAATGTTAGTTTGTCTAATATTTTTATTAAAATGTAGCCAGATATGTAGTAAAATATGTTGTTTTTTATAGTCTGATAAATCGGTTCTGTCCAGTAAGTGTATAAGAACATCACTCTGTCTAATTTCTTCTGTAGTATTATTGTCTTCCACGATATATTTTTTGGCACTTCGGAACTCTAGTATTGAAGAATTTTCATAATTGGGATTTGTGCAGTTTGCATTAATGCTTGATCTGACGCTGTTACGAATTAGCAACTTTCGCTTTGTAAACATAAACTGAAGAGCAGTAGGGTTGTCGTTTGCCCATCTTTTCAATGTAGTCTTGCGAGGCCTTGTATGGTAATAGGTAAGTCATAGCATTAAAAAATCAGTTATTAACTCAGCAAAACTATATGTGTCTATTATCAGACCTAAGTCGTCGTCTTCCTTCTATGGGTCATTATATTTTTCCCGTCCACTTTCGTCAGTAAGACTTCACTTCCAGCATTGCTGGGATGACATAAAATCGACATGTACCCTAGTCAATTTATTTTTCAATTTCAGTCCCTCTTCCTCTTGCAAATCTTGCAATTTCTGTATATATTATGTGAACTTAACAACAGACGACTTTGAGATATTTCTAGGCACTTTACTTTCCCACTTTAATTTCTGGTTTTCATTCGTCGGAAATCTGCAATATAGGAAAAATAACTAACATCAACAAACGTCATAGGTGCAAAGTCGAAGGATACGACAGCAACAAAAAAAAATGAAATATAAAACAAAATGTAAGTGTTGAATTTTGTCCCTTTTGTACACTCTAGACATGTGTAGTTCCGGATCGCAATAGTTCCAGGAACTATGTCCGACGCTGGAACGACATAGTTCCTTTCCGAGGCGTTGATTTAAACAGGTTCACAGTTCCATTCACGTTCCATTTCTGTGGACCTATTCTGTCGTTTCGCGCATGTCAATGTCCGAACCGAGACATGTCGATGAATCACAGCGGCGAGTCCAAGAGTCGGAGCGTTCCCAATATTAAAAAAATTAAATTGCCTTAAAATCCGTTGAGTAGTTTAAAAGATCTAAGCGAACATAGCGAACATACAGCGGAAGTGAATTCATTTTATACTATGTAAAGACACGGTAATAGTATATGGTAAAGATTACGAGTATAACACGGACCGTAACGTAATGCATAATGGATCAAGGAACTGAAACTGTATGAATAGATATTATAAAGATATTATAAGCACGAGAATAAACCAAACAACCAATCAAACCACGTGAGCAAACCATCTTATATTAAGCAATACAAGACCTAAGCATTTAAGCACTACTCTTACTCATTATTAATAAGTTATTTTTAAAATACAACGAATTGATTATTAATCATAGGAACTGTAGAAATATTTGAATAAGTTCCGAAGTTTATGAATCATTCGTTTCGGTAATACATGAAAAGAAAAATATAAAATTTTCTACCATTACTACCAAACCGAATGATTTGTTGAGCTGGCAAGACGTCAGACAAGGACACACTACCAGCGGGAGCCCTTTCGCGCGGACCGCTTTTGGCTAGCTACCACTTTTACGGAAGCGCCCTGTGTTGCCAAGTTAGTGAATTTTCCACTAGTTCTGGTGGTTTGTTGGTGGGCTATTACGTTTCTGGTGGCTGGTGGTTTATTTACTGGGCATTAAATGTCAACAACTTATAGCCACCAAAACACGATATGATAAAGCGATTTATCGCGGTGAACTGTCAAAATACGTCGAAACCCTATTGTATTTTGACTGTTCGCCGCGATAAACCGCTTTATCATATCTTGTTTTGTTGGACGTGCTAGGGGGGATGAACCTCATCTAATGATATACTAGTCTGTCATCCCGAAATGTCACACTCGAGATTCCGCCTAACATCAGTTAAAAAATTATTAGATTTTTTGTAATAAAAACTTTTTAATTCTAACAATACATTCGAATAGTGTGTCTACATATTATTTGATGGTTCTTAATTACATGCGTAATTTTTATGGAAAATATTAGTATTTTTTTTTATTTTTTAGTTTAAATTATGTATTTTTACTGTCTTTTTTGTTATTTGAAGATGTGTTAAGTACTTAATAAAAAAGTTTTTTTTAAAGAAATCATTTTTTAATGTTCGTTGTAGTGGTTTCTCAATAATATTTGGTGATTATGAAGTCGATTTTTTATTATAAAATACCAAGGGCGTAGCCAGGATTCTATGTAGGGGAGGGTGGGGTAGGTCATCATTACTGCATCATCAAGATGAAAATAATAACCAGAATAAGTTAAACATTTTTTTTAAATTGTTAATAGGTTTGCGCTTGACCCAGAATCACCTGATGGTAAGCGAGACTGGGTCTATGATGGAGCGCGCTTACCTAGTAAATGCCCATTCACCCTTTTTTTAAAAAGACCCAGGTTATAATGGTCTGCACATTTTCTTGCAACATTTCCTTTGATTATTAGGTGTACCTTGTGGGCACACCAGCCTACAAGCGAACATTAGACAAATGCCACACGCTAACTTTTCCGCAGTCGTTCCGCAGAAAAAATGTATGGAAATGACATTAGCCTACGACAACCTCAAGTAATTTTTTTCACAGCTAATATCATCTTCATACATTTTTTCTGTGGAACGACTGCGGAAACGTTAGCGTGTGGCATTTGTCTAGGGGATGGTCTATTTTCCACTTCTATAATAATATTATTATCAATATTGTCTTCATGCACATTTACCTTTCGTGAAGACTTGAATGACGAATTACGCGGAGTACAGCATTGCCAAGCCGGATTTCAAAAAATACGTAGGCCAGATTAGGAAATTACGTAGAAATAGTAAAGCATATAAGAAATTCATAGACCTACGTTTTTTCGAGTAAAATGAAGAGTAGGTTAGGTTAAAAGAACTCAAAAATTATTTATCATTTATACATGATTACTTTTTAATCACCCCGGAAAAATGGGAAGCTTCAGGCCACACTCTTTATTACATAAAAATTAAAAAAAGAAGAAAAAAATGTAAAAAAATACTGCACTAGAGCAGTATTTTTTGGATATTTTAGAAAATTCATATAAATTCGTATAATAGGTGAGTAATTTTTTTATTCATATTTAAATCATTATACTACCGTGGCTGAAGCGTCTCTTAAATTTTTCGGGGTGATAAAAAATAACCCTGATAGGCACTTATAAATAGCCAAAAATCTTAAAAATACCATTTATAAAACCACCGCGTTCGAAATATAGTTTCTACAGACCAAAAGAAACTATCCAGCTACTCTTTTCAAAAGGTATGTGTAGGTACAGCACAATGTTACTTAAAATTATCATTAAGTAAAGAATCAATTTTCTTTAAAATGTTGACTAAATTCTTAAAATACGTAGGTAGATCTTCGTAAAAAGAAGTAGAGTTGGCAACACTGGCGGAGTGGCAAATTTGTCACCGGCTTGTCGCCGGACACAAGTGCGCGCACCTCCATACATTTCCATGGACTTGATGACGGCGACAAAAAAGTCACGGCGACAAAAGTCACCCGTGCACGCACCCACTTAGTTTTATGAGCGCTCCACATTCACGCGAGATTCTCGGCGAGAGTCTCGGCAAGAATCTACGCGAGAAGTACGCGACAACCTCGGCAAGAACTTCTTGGGTACACACTTCTCGTGCGATTCTCGCTAGAAAATACAAGGCAGGGTTGGCACAAAATCATTGATTAAATCAAAATTCTTTATTTATGTGAAGAAAAATATATTTTTATAAATATCTATTTTCCGAGTAAATCAGATATTCCATATTTCGGTGTCATTATTGTAATTCTTGATTAAAAAAACTAATTTTCCAGCTTTTTGGTCCCTAGTCTGTTACGTAATTTCGAGTGAACAATGCCAAATGTAAAAAAAACTTTCCACTGATGCTGAGGAGGCTATCGCTCCAAATAGTTGCCTCAGAACTGGGTAAATATTTAATTTTTCCTCTTCCTCTTTCGTTTCCGCAAAATAGTTGCTTACTTATTAAAATTAGTAACGATAAAAACGAAAAAAATCTAAAAAATTATGATAAATTAGGATTTATTCAATAAATCATGATTAATTGGATTTTATTAAAAAATCATGATTTTTTCCAACCCTGGTACAAGGTTCTCAATATAGTTCTCGCGCCTTTGTCTCGCGCCAAAAAACCGACAAAAGTCGGATGAGCGCTACACGAGAACAACACGAGAAGCGTGCCTGTGGATCCGATTCGCATGTTCTCGCGATGTTCTCGCGTAGTTCTCCGACTTTTGTCGGTTTTTTGGCGCGAGACAAAGGCGCGAGAATTATATTGAGAACCTTGTATAGTAAGCTCCCATTCAAGCTATACATTTGCATTACGAAAACGGCCACTATTACGAGCGACATAAGGACGGTCCAAAGGTCAAACAGTATAGCTTGACAAGGAGCTTATTGTACCAGCCCCCGTAGCACATCCACCAAAACACGATATAATAAAGCGATTTATCGCGGTGAACTGTCAAAATACGACGAAACCCTATTGTATTTTGACAGTTCACCGCGATAAACCGCTTTATCATATCGTGTTTTGGTGGACGTGCTAGGGGGGCAGGGTTGGAAAAATCATGATTTTTTAATAAAATCCAATTAATCATGATTTATTGAATAAATCCTAATTTATCATTATTTTTTCGTTTTTATCGTTACTAATTTTATTAAGTAAGCAACTATTTTGCGGAAACAAAAGAGGAAGAGGAAAAAATAAATATTTACCCAGTTCTGAGGCAACTATTTGGAGCGATAGCCTCCTCAGCATCAGTGGAAAGTTTTTTTTACATTTGGCATTGTTCACTCGAAATTACGTAACAGACTAGGGACCAAAAAGCTGGAAAATTAGTTTTTTTAATCAAAAATTACAATAATGACACCGAAATATGAAATATCTGATTTACTCGGAAAATAGATATTCATAAAAATACATTTTTCTTCACAAAAATAAAGACATTTGATTTAATCACTGATTTTGTGCCAACCCTGCCTTGTACCTTCTCGCTAGAATCTCGCGAGAAGTGTGTAACCAAGAAGTTTTCGCCGAGGTTCTCGCGTAGATTCTTGCTGAGACTCTCGCCGAGTGGAAGTGGATCTCGCGTGAATGTGGAGCGCTCAGAAGGGCTAGCACGCAGGAGAATCGAAAATCGAATCGATATAGCGCCACGGCGGTGAGTAGCAGAACTAATAAAATTGCCATTCAAACTCCTCGATTCGGATTTCGATTCGATTTTCGATTCTCCTGCGTGCTAGCCCCACAGGAGAACTACGCGAGAACATGCGAATCGGATCCACATTCACGCTTCTCGTGTTGTTCTCGCGTTCTCGCGAGAATGTGGAGCGCTCATTAAATAAATAACGCTACCAAAAGTATGAATACTACAGGTATCTTTATAAAAATACCGGTCAGTACCTGTATTTTTGGGTAGCGTAGGTAACGCTTTTATGCCCAGACCCCAACCCAAAAATGTATTGTATTGTATACCCATCCTAATTTTTTTCCATTCCAACGTCAGATTTGATATCTATACTACCCCCCTAGACAAGACGCATTTCGATAATCGCTATCGCAAACGCTAAAAGGAAAATGTATGGGATTTGACATAAGCCCTCGCTTAGCTTTCGAGCGCAATTATCAAATCTCATACATTGTCCATTTAGCCATTGCGATAACGATTATCGAAAGACATCTTGTATAAGGGGGCTTAAAGAAAAATTACTCAGTCAATGGAAGGAAGATTGGCGAGAAACGTTAACAGAAAAGGCACATGGTTCGCTTCTAATAATAGTGAAATTGGAAACAAACCCTGGGGGGCTACCGCCTAACTCATAGCGATCACTCGCTATCGCTTCGTGACATTAGAACAATAGCTCTAATGTCATCTGTGACATTAAAACTATTGTTCTAATGTCATGATAACGATAGCGAGTGCTCGCTTTGAGTTAGGCGGTACGGCCGCTGGTTTACGCAAAGTAATGTAATGACAAACAGAAACTTTTTTACTTTAATAACGAGACTGCGTTTGGGACATGCGCGATTTAATGCTCACCTCTATCGAATGAATATTATTAATTCTCCAACATGCAATTATTGTGGCAATTTTGATCAGACATTAGATCATTTATTTTTTGGTTATTCAGCTTTTGGATTGCAGATACTTACATTAATTGAAATGCTCATAGAATCATTTGATAAACCAAAAAACATCCCACGCACAACTCAAGACCTTTTAAAAAACAATGACATATATCCAGCAATATATCAATTTTTAACATCCACAGTCGAAAATATTTAAAAAAAATTAAAGTTGAATTTGTAACAAGCTGAGGTAACAAGTCAAGAATCAAGAATTCAAGACAGATAAAACTCCTCTCCTCCCTCTAGAAATAAAACCTCTTTACATAAGAAAAGGCTGTATGGCTAGACCTTTGCTTACCATTGGGTGAAAGAATAAAAAAATGTCTATGGTAACGTTTTTGACAGGAAAACCGACGCTTCGCTTGACTTTTGTCGTTTACGCTTACTTTTGGCAGTACCGGCTTTGGCGGTCATATTTTTGTGAAGTCCTAGAAAAATAGTTTTCTACAAAAATGGCTTACAAAGGCCCGCCTAAAGTCCAGAAGGTGATGGTCCAGCCCATCAATCTTATCTTCAGATATTTACAAAACCGAAGCAGAGTGCAAATTTGGCTTTATGAAAATGTCAATTTGAGAATCGAGGGTCACATCGTGGGCTTTGATGAATACATGAACATTGTTTTGGACGATGCTGAAGAAGTTCACATGAAAACTAAAAATAGAAAGCAAGTTGGAAGAATAACGATGAAAGGCGACAATATAACATTGATACAAAATGTGAATCCAAACGCTTCGTAATAGGTTATAAACAATGTGAAGTGATAAGTCATTCCTAGACCATAAGTGTATTTTATACCGTTTCAGAGCAATAAGCTCGTACTTTTAATTAATATTCCGGTGTCCACATTAAATTCGTAAGGTTAATAAATTGTGTTTTATTATTGTAAAACTTCCAAAGAAACTTTGTACTGTAATCTCCAAGTACAGTTTTGCAACATTTACCAAATCAGAAACTTCAAAATACAAACAGTTTCGTTTGGTACACTCATGTATAGTGCAATAGATTTTAAAGTTTCTTTTATATATCTTATTTTTCACTATTTCAGTTGTCTTACATCTTTCTCTAAAATTTAGAGTTATTATATAGCTTAAGCACATTACTTTGCACTGTATTGCAATGCAGTAGTATAATATGTGTTATTTATAGTGTTCAGTTTATTGATATTATGGAACATAGATGCTGATTGCTGTATTCATTTTCCGAAAAATAACTGACATCTTTGAATCATCATCATCATCATCTACCCTACTACGAACGAACGAGCCTACCCTAACTAGTTATGTTAGGGCGATTAGGCCTTAGTCAAACCACCCTGACCCTGTGTGGATTGGTTGACTTAACATACACTTTTAAATTTATACGTTTGAATAATTACATCAAAGGTGTATGCAGGTTTCCTCGCGATGTTTGTGAAATGTACATATGAAATTTGTGAAATGAAAAACATATTGGTACATGGCAGGATCGATCGCGGGTTCCCAATTCTACTCGGGGCACAGTCTAGTCCTGAGGCCAAGTCGCCACCGACGCTCCACAGACATTTTTTTTATTGCAGAAAGTTGGCAATCAAGCAAACTGCCCACCTGATGGTAAGTGGTAACAGTCATCTATAATACATGTAGCTCCTGTGAGATTCGCAGCAAAACTGCAACCCCCACAAGAACCACAGTGTACGTTGCCAACTTGTGACACCAGATGTAAAGTCACAGACATCTTTATACAGTCTTGCTCAATTAATATCTATTTAATATAACAATTTATGTTTGTGTATTATTAGCACTAAATATGCATTCCTAGCCTATGAAGATTGAATTGTGTGAAACTTCATTGTTGAAGTTGGGAGTTGTAAGATTGCAGTTCTACTTATAGTTGGTATTCACATATTGCAGTGACACCCTTTAACTTGAACTAAATACTAAAGCTGTTGCAATACTGTTTACTGAACACCATCTTCCAAGCAGAATGCATTGGCAACACCAAAGCTGCACAGGCGGTTGCAGCTAGAGGTCTTAACATAAAGATTATCTCAGACAGTGCATCTGTCCTGCAGGCATTCCAAAACAATATTATCAACTCTGTCCTTATACTGGAATGCCATAACATGCTCCAAGCCATAGCAGATACAAACTGGGTAACCCAGCAATGGATAAAAGGACACAGCGACTCACTTGGCAACGACGCAGCAGATGAATTGGCTAAGAGACACTTAAACACAAAGTGTATGAACCAGAGCCCTTACTGCTCATTCCACAGGCTCAGATAAAAACCTGGCTGTGTGAGAAAACCGAGGAACAACATCTGACAGTGGAGAGCCAATGAGGAATGCAAGCAAACAAAAGACAATCCCGGTACCATCCAAAAAGCTTGCCTGTTCCTTAGACTAAAGAGGGACAAAATCAGAAAAGTTATAGCTACTATAACCGGACACTGTCTCCTAAACAAACACCTATTCACAATAGGCGTGACAGACAGCCCTCTATGCAGAGGATGCATGGAGGCAGAGGAAACGCCACAGCACGTCCTTATGGAATGCACAAGTGTGTTGGATCAACGGGCGAAACTTCTGCACTGCCTAGCATTCATGTCGGAAGCATGTAGTAGCCCACAGAGGATGCTGGCTTTCTGGGAGGACCTGGGATGGATGGAGTAGGATGGAGGTTAACGTAAGGTCAGGACGCACGATGGCTTAATCATGAGGCTAACTGCGAAAGAGCCCAGCCAAACTAACAAACTATACTGTTTACTTACTACCAATGCAGTTGCTTATTTCTCAATAATTATTTTCTGAGATAGAATATTAGATATCAAAATTCAGTTCGACAACACTTTAGAGAATGACTTTGAAATCAGTTCTTTTGACAGATGGGCACCGACATAAATTCGAAAAATGGTGTCAATAACTAAGTCACAGTTATGTGAATCAACAATCACTGCTCCTTTGCAGCAGAAATGTGTAGATAACTCAGATACAGGGTCACCTCTTAGCAGTGCCAGTTGATAAATTGAGTAAACTTAATTAAATGTTTTGTTTTTTTTTTTTAAAAAAGTCGCCCCTTTTTTTTTTTAAAACTTAATTACATATTTTCCTTTACCCTGAGGTTGCCTTGCAGAAATTGCTATTGATTTTAAGTTTCTTTGTGCAATAAAGCATTCACGCATTCATTCATTCATCTGATGATAAGTGGTCGCCCATAGCTATGCAGAAATGGCAGCTTAGTCACTGTGATTGGAATCCTGTGAAGTAATCACCTTGACCTTTAATACATTGTAGATTCAACCGCCTCCATGGTCTAGTGATTGAGACCGCCGGGTGTTGATTGGGAGGCCTAGGGTTTGATTCCCCATGGGGGCAGAAATTTGCCTGCTCAGTTTGGTTGGTAATAGGGCTCCTGAGCCCGCCTGGCTAGCTATCATCTTACCTAAGTTTGTCGCCATAATAACAATGTTAATAGCATTGTTGTGTTTCGAGAATTAGTGGTAAAATATATCTGCTTCAAAATTGAGTTGCAAGATTTCACCTGAACATACATACTTACATTGTAAGTTAAATAAAAGCTTGTAAAATAGCCAGTTCCTCAGTTGTTGAGTAGTCCAGATGAAGCTTGCTTCCACCTTCGATTCAATACAATAAAAAATCACCTCAGGCTGGTGATTATTTAGAATTTATATTATAATTTACCCACTTTAAATCCATTTAAAAAAAATGTAAAATGAGAAATATACTTAAGTAGACTCAGATATACAGATATAGGAGTACTTCATAACTGACAGAGTTACAGTTGAAATAACCTTCGGACTCTAAGCATATCTCCCTCTCCAGGATGGTCGAAATAGTCATGGTGTCAACACAGTACAACACAGTACAACTCAGGTTCTAATTCAGCCCGAGATTACATTTTCCTTGTTTTGATTAAAGTAAGTACCTACTCATATAACAATGTTCCATGTAATATTACATCTAGCAATGCTACACACTTGAGGCAAGTTTGAATCAAACTTTCTAGTTTCCTTTGATTTAAGTATTCACATAACAATTTATCGATGTAATTATGGCGAATCTATGGCTTTCTGACCTGTGGAACACCAAAGTGGATCACCTAGGTGTTCCACGGTTAACTTTCTGTGCCCCTGGTTCACCTAGGTGTTCTACGGTTAACCTTTTTTACCCCTGGTTCACCTAGGTGTAAATTTTCTGTAGGTACCCTTGGTTCATCTAGTTCTACGGCTAACTTTCTGAACATCCAAATATTAAAATCTATTGGATTATTTCTACGCAGTCAAAAATGCCGATTGAATACATTACTTTCATTTCATGACATGTCAGGTTTTCTCTCTTTTGGATTTTTGCGAATGCTTACACAAAATACCATTACCATTACTTCCGAAAGAATTTATTTTAGATGGCTGGAAATATATATTTTCGATCGACAAGTCCATGCTCGCAGGGCAGTTTTCTTTCTTGTCTTGTTCTGAAAATCTTTAATTTTATCAATTTTAACATTTGAACATTTTAACAGTTTTTGAATTATTTAGAATTACTTGTATTTCACCAGATAGGAGAACTACGGATACATTATTTTGAATTGCAGAACACCTATGTGAACCAGGGGTACAGAAAGTTAACCGTGGAACACCTAGGTGAACCACTTTGGTGTTCCACGGGTCAGAAAGGAATCTATGTACCTATACGAGAATGACACATGTACAGGAGGAAAAGGTCACAGTGACCCATGAGGAGTAGTTAGCAATCCTGATTACCCATCAGTTTATTCTACTGTTTCGAAAGGCCATCTGTGATCATCTGCAACTGAAGAAAATACGCATCAGATTGGCGCAAGAATTTCTGCTCTGCACGTGATGACTACTAAAGCCTCACGGTGCTTTACTTTACTGTACACAAACAATATTAAAAATATATATGTGCAGGGGTTTTCGTGATCCCGAACTTGCCTCCATTGGGGTGGGAGTTAGCGGGTTGTGGAGGCTAGCGGAATATCCGCTAGTGGACTCAAGTTCTACGACTATGGCATGCCCAAGTCATTGACATATATGTAAGTATGTAACCCAAGTTGGTGGCCCACTTAACTTAGCCCCTTGGCATCGTAACAGATTATCCCGCTTTAGAAACGACTTACACAAGTCATGGTCTCTCTGGAGTTATTCACACTCAGTAGTATGACCACAGATTACTAAATAGTATGACTCACGATCACCACCCCAGCATTTACTCACCAACCTCATATGATACTCAGCATATTGTCTTGTTGTTGTGTTTCAGGAGGCAACAGCGCTTCGTCGTTCATGGAGAGGTGCATCTCTTTCATCGGGGACAACGCCGTAGACTGCGTCAAAACTAAAGCCTTCCTGAATCTGCCCAAGGAGGCACTCATTAAGCTGATCTCTTCAGATTTCGTGAGTATTACGTATTTTCTAGAATTTAGCTTTTGGGGTGTCGAATAAGTAAGTAGTCGAGATGCACCTGCTGATCAACAGACGAGGTTCTGGCACTCCCCCACCATCCCCCACTAGACCAGAGTGGTGAAAAACAATAGGGCGCAGTGCGCACTCACCTAGAATAGCGCGTCGCGGCGCTCGTTGCGTGCTTGCCGCTAGTAACAGTAGCTCGGCCTTAGTACGCGACTGGTTCAACACATTATAAGTGACAAAATGTTTATAGTTTGGCTAATGATGTTATAAATATAATCATAACACTAAAAAATGTTTATAGTTTGGCTTATGTTATAATCATAGCTACCACTAAATTGTTGTTTTTTAATATAGTTTAAGGGTACGAGGGGTGGTCATTTAGAGAAGCATAATTAATACACTACGATATAAGTGCGTTATGGTGCTTATAACTCACGAGGCGAAATTTCAGCCCGAGCCGAAGGCGAGGGCGTAATAGAGCCAAGTGTGTATAACCAATATACCTACGCACGTATATTGTACGACGTTTTTCAACACACATGTGAGAAAAATACTGAATAAAGTGAATTTTTGGATTAAATAACACAAATCATTGTTAATTTGTAGACAAAACTAAATAATGGTATGAAAATAATCGTTTGAAAAATCAATGTACCTAGTTCGTTGATGTCTTTTATATTACCTCTAGCTTTAAAAAATATACCATTACTGCCGCTGCGGGCAAGTGCAGCATTGCCGGACTCTGTGATGCGTGCCTCGGCTATAACACACGCGTGTTTTATGACCTGCCCCCCTAGCACGTCCACCAAAACACGATATGATAAAGCGGTTTATCGCAGTGAACTGTCTAAATACAATAGGGTTTCGTCGTATTTTGACAGTTTGCCGCGATAAATCGCTTTATCATATCGTGTTTTGGTGGACGTGCTACGGGGGCTGCATTATGTATCTAAAACCGTTGAAATTAGATCTACTTTACGAGCAAGTGTGTTGAAAAATCCCTATAGGTATTATTTTTTTTTAATGTCAGGTAAAAGACAGAGTTATCAATACAGTGTTCAGATGTATTGTCTCAAATATCTATTGAAGTAGCGTATTTTGCGTCACAGCTGTGCCTCGAGGAAGAAGAAGTGTGGCGGTGCGTGCTGGCGTGGTCGAAGCAACGCGCAGGCGTGACTCAGCCCACCGCGCACTGGACCGAGGAGGAGCGAGCGCGCGTGTGCCACCACCTCACGCCGCTCATGACGCACGTGCGGCTGCTGCTCATAGGTCAGTAGGCGGCAACAATCATATAATCTCGAATCGCCTCTGTAACGTCTGTGGATCTTCACATACCTACATAAAAGAAATAATCATTGTTTTTATTTTTTCAGACAGCGCTGTGTTCGCCGAGGAAGTGGAGCCAACAGGCGCCGTGCCCATGGAGGTGTCGCTGGAGCGCTACCGGCGCGCCGCGCTCCACGCCGCGCCCGCCGCACCGCGGTCCGTATTACACGACACTAACCTGCCACTGACACAACACTCATACAATACTGATATGATACTAACACCCCACTGGCACAATACGGACATTACACTGATATGCTACTCACGTATTTATTACAACTATCTACTGGAGTATTTCCACCGCACTAATCACGCTTGATGCCAGTTGATGCTACATCTAACCTTTAAATTACTGGCAAAAGACTAGGTACTTGAATAGCTTTCGTAGGTACCTCCATCTTACCTATTTCTGCCACTTAGCAGCGCTGCTTGCGTTGCAATTAAATTACTACTAATAATGTAACTTATGCACGTTTGTTTGATAATGTACCTCCAATGTAGATACACCATCAAGTCTGTTTGTTTGCCAACTTTGTGTAAAAAAGGGAGACCAACTAACGATAACTATGGCACCCCTTTTAGGGATATAACAATCGGTGGTATCTCAAATTGGCAGCATATGTATTTGGCGAGACTTTTATGCTTATCTTTCAATCCTGTCATCGATAAGCAAGAGTACCCACGCAGGCTACTCAACTCAACTCAATACATACGAGTACTTATTCAGCAAAATAAACTTCTGGTAAAACTGAACATCGCTAACCACATAGCACTCAAAGCCGGACCACATGTGGTATATGTATAGTAATTTTGAGGAGCTTGGTGGCGCATTGGCGCGAGCGCTCAGCGAACGGTTGCGAATGTTAAGCAACGTTGGCTGTGGTCATTCCTATGATGGGTGACCAAAATACGAAACATCTGAAGCTCCTCCGTGCTTCGGAAGGCACGTTAAACAGTGGGTCCTGCGCCTGATCTCGCCCCGGTCGTGTCGCCTAACCGTCCCATCGGACTAGGCGAGTGAAGGATCAGAGAGTGCACTTGCGTTTGAGAACTTATTGTCTAAACAAGCCTTTATTGAAGATTATAGAGATTTCTAAACAGATTTATCATTTCTTGTAACTAGTTTAGTTGTAAGAAATAAATATTATCTATCATTATTGCAGTTTGGCAGTGAACATGTTCGCCGGCTCGGTAATTCTGCAACATGAAAAAAGTGCTTTTCAAGCGGTCATTAACAACTGGTAAGTAGGCTGATAAATTCATGTGGGTAGGTACTATTTGCTTAGATGTTTTGCACAAAAGTAGTATCTGCAGGATACCAGGGTCTTTTCGTAATAAACATAATGCCTGGCTAACTGCATCTCACAGAGGACCGCAGACAAAATAACATGTTGTGAGGTCACTAGAATTCATCGGGGAGACACTGGCAACTCTTGTGCTGTCACAGTGGGATTTTGTGTGGGTAGGCGACGGTATACCTGTTATAGGAAACGGCTTTTATTGCGACGTCATCTTAAGATGAGGTCGTAATAAGAGCCGTTTCCTTCCTGAATAATGACAAGAGAGTAATTTTTTTCCAAATAAATCTATGGCCACTATTAGCATTTTTCTGTTTTCTTTTCAAAAACCTAAAAAAATGGCCAGAATTTCCACAGTATTCAAACATCCAGCAAACAAGACGAGCATATGAAAAAAAAACAAAACATACACCCAAAGCCTTTCTTCTACTAAATGAAGAAAATGTATTAAATCGGTCTAGTTTTAGCGGTGTGGAAACTGGGGACTGCGAAATCTATTTTGTGTACGTTTCATATCGTCGGTGGGCTGTGAAAACCTCGCATGTGCATTACTCCAAATTTTACAGGAGATGAGAAAACCGTAAAGTAAAAATCAGAGTTTTGTTTTACGTAGACATACGAGTATATTACGAGGTTTTCTCACGAAAAACAACTAGAAGAACTTTTCACTAAATTTGCGACTTACGAGCTTTTCACAGCCCACCGACGATATGGATGGGATCAACAAAGGTTTTGGATGCTAAAAGTGGTCCTTTAAATATGATCGGAGCTTAGGATTGGAGAATATTAAAAAGCACACAAAAATCAGCGTTGAAATATCGTAGCGTTCCTACGAAGTCGAATTGGGACCCACTTGAGCATTTAACGATACTTGGAGACGTGGTCATATTTCTTTAAATCAAATATGAAGGAATGCAAAGATTTTGTAAGCGCTCAAGTTTGTTAAAAATGTAGCTCCTTATTGGCATCCAAATAACAGGTAGCGCAGCGAACTATTTATAGTTCGCTGCATTAGTGTAATCAATAATTGGAGTAACTAGGGATTGGACGAGGGTAATCTCAGTGCTAGGCAAAAAGTTTTGTAATCATTTTTAAGAGAGTGGAATGCGAAATGTATGTTGCGACTAATCTCATTTGACATGAGCATGCCATGAAGTGAGAATCCGGTACTCGGACACGACAGTTCAGTCGCTGCGGGAATACGTTTTCGACAGATCTTAGAGATTCTTATGTAGATTATGCACTAAGGAGCATTTTTGGATGATCTAAAACGCAGTTCTCGAAAATGAACTCTAGGGCCTCGTTTACGGAGACGCGGAGCGTCGCGCGTCGCGTGTGGCGTGGCGTCTCGCGGCGCGTCCGACGTTTTTTCTGTTTACGGTGGGGCGGCGCGTGAAGCGGCACTCATAATCGCACGCGTAAACACAAACATATGGCAATATACGATGTTGTTCATAGAGATGCGAGACGGGAACACTGACGGACGCGGCGGTGCCATCCGCGGGCCATCGCGGGTAAACGCACTCATACAACGCCATATGTTTGAATTCTGAGCGGGCCGCGCCGCGCAACGCCCCGCGTCTCCGTAAACGAGGCCTAATAATTATATTGGGCATAAGGAACTGACAGGCCCTGTCAAAAACGCAGTCTCTCGGCGGCTGAACTGTAGTTGTAGAATCATTTAACCTATTATTAAGTTGCTAGTAGGGGAAGGTGGCAGTTTGTAAATGATTTTTAGGGCCAAAATACTTTTTGTCAATTGTCTTTGATAATTTAGACGATTGTTTCAGACGTTTTGCGATGCCCATTATTTATGTTGATGCACTGTACCGTGTCTGTAAACTGTGCCAGAGGGCCTATTACGCATGTCATGGTTTTGCAAATGATATCATATGATATCATAGTGCTAAACGAAAAATACTATTTCCGGTCAGATTTTTGATAATTTGTTCATTGTTTAATGATGACATTATTGAAATTATGCCATAGTGATGATATCATTGGAGATCGGTAATACGAAATGCCTCATTTCATGACTTCTTTTTCTCAAATTTATACCATGTCATACGATGAAAGATCTATAATTGGCCTGCAGGTGCGGAACTGGCAAGCAGTCGTGGCGGCTCGTGTTCCGCGCGTCCTCGCACGGCTACTCGGCGCACGCCTTCCACTCGCACTGCGACGGCGTCTCCCCCGTGCTGCTGCTCGTGCAGGTAACCGGCCGCGACCACTGCCTTGATCGCTTATTGTAGGCCCGTTCCAGTTAAGCACGGATTTGCAACATTTTCAACATTTTTAGCATCAACGCGTTTCATTTTTCTTTGGTGTTAACATTTCGTGCTGGTTTCGTATATTCCACATAAACATTTTTGCCACGAAAAGTTAACATCAAATACCCATGCTAATAGATGGGTCCTCCGATACCATTTTTTGACAGCTTTCAAATTTGACATTTGGACACTTTTTTTCATGAATCAAATAGATTTTTTAGTGGATTTGAAAGATATTTATAGTTTTGACCGATTTTGATTTATATTATTTGAAATATTAAGTTACTGGACTATGTAGATGAGACGTCAAAATTCAGCACGAAAAATCAGTTCATACCGTTTCATTTGTAACAATTAGCGTGGCTAAAAATGTTAACATTTCTTAAAAGAAACGCATACCGAGGTTAACATCAGATGTCAGCACCAGCAAAGTGGTGATGGTTAAATGGAACACAGCTATATTCTTACATACGTCTGGGAAGCTCTTGGCTTTCATCTCACCCGATGGTAAGTGACGATAAGGCCGAAGGTGGAAGCGAGCTTCACCTGGACTGGTCAACAACTGAGGAACTGGCTATCTTACCTCTAAGTGTCGGAACACAACAACAATGCTATAAACATTGTTATTATGGCGACAAACTTAGGTAAGACGGTGGTAGCTAGCCAGGCGGCCTCAGAAGCCCTACCACCAACCACACCGAGCAGAAAAATGTCTGCCCCCCTAGGAATCGAACTCCGGACCTCCCGATCAATACCCGGTGATCTCAACCACTAGACCACGGAGGCGGTCGAATAGAGTCTGGCTAATGAAAGCTGAACCAGACATTGTTGTAATGTCACTTTGTACGTTAGTTGACCACCATCAGCAACAACCCTATCGCTCGACCTTAAAGCGACGTGCGTCTTTAGAATCATTAATAACATACACAGTCCCCATAGTATGTGGTGTGAATGGTGAGTGGTGGTAAGCCTCCGTTACTACGTGTTTAGGCACGAGATAAGTACCTACCGTTCCGCGGACACTGACAGTGTAAAAGCCTCACAACAAAAGGTTGCCGCGCTCCGCTAGGAGTAAGTATATTGTTCTCCGGAGTGGCTCATCGGATCCGGGTTCCTTTAGAAGCCGATTGCTTTTCGGACCCGATAGGAGTGTCTCACTCAGTGATGGGCAAAGTACGGCCCGCGGGCCAACTCCGGCCCGCGAAATTATTTAATCCGGTCCATCGAGAGGGTCCATCGAAATCTTAATGGATAGTAGGTATATGGCTCGTTATAATTACGTTTTTGCGGTCGAGAGCTGGAACCTGCTTTCGGAAATATAATGGAAATCAAAAACAATTCCATATGTCTCACACGCGGTCACACGCCTAACAAGGCAGAGCCTTCGAATAAAAGTTAAATTAATTATTATTTAAGGTAAAAGGTGGTTTGTAACATTTGTGTGTAATGCTGTAATGTTTTTATAATATTACTAGCATAGCTAGTCCCATTCTAAGAACGGGAATAATATTACTAGCATAGCTAGTCCCATTCTAAGAACGGGAATAATATTACTAGCATAGCTAGTCCCATTCTAAGAACGGGAATAATTTTTTCTCCTTATTTACAGAACGACTTTATTTTTGAAAAATTCATAATCTGTAGCTTGTTAATTATGTGTCCAATTTGATTCTAACAAACACTTATTAAACCGAAAATCCTGCATATGTCACGAACAAAACATGCACTACTCGCATACATCTGTATTTCGTTATTCTCTCATTTTTCAGTTTTCCAAATCGTTTTTGAAGGCTTTAACACAAAATGCATTTTTTCTATAATTCTGGCACTCGTCTAGAATTTCTTAAACTTTGTGGCCCGTCATTAAAAAAGTGTAAAAGTATGTACTGCTAGTGTGTGGTGCGAGTGGTAAGTGGTAACTTTTAATAGTATCTCAATATACATATAGAAAATTTAGACGATCTTTGATCCCATGGAAAGGAATAAAGAATTAATATGAAAAAATGTTGTTTACTTTCGCAAAAATATATTACGAAGTGACTGACAAGACAATTTATCATAGACTTACATACCGTCTAACTATTACACTAACACAACAGCCCCCCTAGACAAGACGCATTTCGATAATCGCTATCGCAATCGCTAAAAGGAAAATGTATGGGACTAGCTTTCCGCTCGCGACTTCGTCCGCGTTATTTTTGTTTTCCCGTGGGAATTTTATATTTTCCCGTAGGAAATTGCCCTATGTCCTTCCCCTGGCCTCGAACTATCCCTATACCAACTTTCATCAAAATCGGTTCAGTAGTTTCAAAGCCTATTCAATACAAACAAACAAGCAAACAAGCAAACAAACAATCAAATCTTTCCTCCTTATAATATTAGTATAGATATAGATTTGACATAAGCCCTCGCTTAGCTTTCGAGCGCAATTGTCAAATCTCATACATTGTCCATTTAGCGATTGCGATAACGATTATCGAAAGACATCCGCTGGGTGATTTTGTAACTCATCGGCAATCGTCCATCGTATAGATTTGATAGTTCTGTTTGATTAAAACTGATTTTTAATATGTTTAACATTCTGTAACGTCATCATCTGAGTAATCTTGGTATATTTGTGGAATAAATCAACAAATACTCATAGCTAATGAACATAATTCCGCTTTTCTGCATTAAGTCATCCAGTTTGATAACGATTGCCGATCAATCGATGAGTTACAGAATCACCACCCTGGTCTAGGGGGGCAGTTTCTATACCAACAATTAGTTACTAGGGCTCGGTGTTGCGTATGTGTCAGGTGTCCCGCGGCGGCGTGGTGGGCGGGTACTGCGAGGCGGCGTGGGGCGCGGGCGGGTACGCGGCGGCGGACCGCGGCTTCCTGTTCGCGCTGGCGCCGCCGACCGACGCACCACCCGCCCCACCCGCCCCGACCGCCCCATCCACCCCGTCCGCCCCGCACCCCGTCATCTACCCGCTGCAGAAGAAGTCGTTCGCGCTCTGCTCGCACCCCGAGTGAGTATCATCTTTAACCTAGATGGAACCATTCATGAATCATCGTACGTCCCATTGCTGGGTACAGGCCTTCCTACAAGAAGTTCCTAGAAGTTCCAAGAAGTTGCACAGTCAGTTACATGAGGAGTATGGGCTATAATACCACTACGCTGACCCGGTGCAAATTTGATGATTTTCAATTGTTTTTTTTTTCGATTATGGGGTAAGTAAAGGTATAAGTTTCCCTTATTCTTGGTCAGATCTCGTTGTTAAACAGAAGACAGACCAATCTGACTCATACTAGAAGCAAGCATAAAGCCAGTGTAACATTCGACAAATGCGAAAGAAAAATCATTACCTGTGATATTTTACATGTGAAATCGGATGAAAAAAGTTTCACTTTAAAAATTCATCGATTCATTTAATGTAAATGAATCAGAAGTAGCAACCTATATCATGGCTACTTTAACCTTTATTGTCTTACTACTGGTACGCGTCTCGTTAGACTAGGAAAAACATCAGCCCTACCAAATGGTCATCGTGGCATACACGAGAATAATGATAGCGGCGATATGCTTGTGTGTAGTGTATTCTTAATCCGTGCGAATCAGATTAATCAAAGTTACAGACAAGCGATTTACAGCGTGCGATGTTATTTTTCTACGCCCATTTCGAAATGTTCCAATTTTAAAACTGCAATAGTATCATAACACTACAGCTCCACCTGCGTTAATGTTAGTGTTAATGTCTGTGTCGTAATACGCCGTATTTAATGCGTTAAAAATAACGGCTTAACAAAATGGCTACATCTGCGGAGTTTGATACAAAATCTATTAACGTCTTACGCCGCTAACAATGCCGCGCATTAATTAGCGCGTTACGTTGTTGGCTACATCTCCATATTGTCAAAATTATCCCGTATAATAGCGCAAGGACGCAGGTGGAGCCGTAGCATAATGAACGTTATTCCAGAAAGCAGCATTTGCGTGATGAAAACTCATACAACTTATCGTTACAGTTTAACCGAGTATAAATACGCATTATAAAACGAAATTTTGTAATGCAAATCATCATAAAATTGTGAATTTGGAAGCTAAAAGCGTCTGATGCAAAATAGACTAAAACTTTTGGCGCAGTGAAAAATAACACCTCTGAACAGTTATCTGCCCCAGTAATACATTTTAATATTATTGTAATATAAAAAATGTCAACTACTTACTATAACTCCTTATAAATAATTTGTCGTTTAGTTACACCGTTGTTTTATTAACTGCGTCAGAAATAAATAGTCATGACAGTGCAGTAGTGGCATAAACCACTTATTCCACAGCTTCGGCCCCATCTTCGGCGCGGGCGCGGACCTGCTGATCTCGAGCCACTGCAACACCAACAGCGACAGCTACAGCAACCTGCACTCGTACGGGGAGTCCGGCTCGCCGCAGCTCACGCCGCACTACAACTTCACCGTGCGGGACTACGAGCTGTACACCGTTAACAACTGACCGCCACTTATCCAGAGCCACATTGCCAACTCCGACGACCAACCATTTCATCATCTTTGGCAGGTATGGTTGGTAAAAAATGTATGAAATGTATCATATATTTTGAGAGTTGTCGCGTCTGTCAGAGATGGTGAAATATGATCGAGACGCATGTTTGAATCATTAGCAGTGAATATTTAATTCGAACGTGAATAAAAATCATGTTACACATTGCTTAACAAGATACATCTATAATTTTGATATATAACGTGCGAAATTAATTATTTTCTACTGTTTCCAAGCTTAAAGATTTATGCAATTAATCATTAAAAACCTGCGATGAATCGCCCGTAAAACGGAACGTATATACGTTGGATAATTCTACTAGTAGAAATCAAAAACTCTGCAGAATTCACGAATATTCAAAAATAATGATTTGGAATCTTACGATTTCGAATGCAAATTCGAATTCTGTTGATTAAAAAATGCATCTCCTGCACTCCTACGAGCACTACACGACACAATAACTGATAAAAACGTTCTAATATTATCATTTCAGCAAAGTGACGCCCACTGTTAGTGTTGGACTTAGGTTCACCCAAGGATATCCAAACCAATCGTTCTACGCTTCTCGCATCCAGCGGCGTCCCGCGACCATCAGCAGGCCTATTCTGTAACTTCGGTTGCTAACTATATAGAACTGTCATTTTTGAAAAGAACTTAACATCCATTACTGCTATCATGAACGCTGCCGTAACACAAAAGAGCACTAAACCAGTAATGGATATAAAGTGTCTTTCAAAAAATGATAGCTCTAGTTATCAACCGTAGTTTGCGAATAGGCCTGCAGATAGTCGGTCCACTTTATGCTGGGGGCCTACCAACGCTGCGTCTCCTGGTACGCGGCCGCCAATCGAGGACCTTTCCGCAAGAACGGCCGTCAGTCCTACGAGCTATATGCCCTGTCCACTGCTACTTAAGGGTCGCAATCTTATCATATCAGCCCTGCGAGCATGGAACTTTCGATAAACAAAATTTGACAGCTAAAATCGACATACTCGACAAAAATCGATAAATTTGACAGATATTCCTAAGGAGTGATAAGGACAGATGCTTTTTTCGATCGATATATGTCGATCGACAACTCCATGCTCGCAGGGCTGGTTCGATCGCGGAGAGAAACCCCGAGCATACCCCGATTTAACACACACACATATATTACTAGCGCTGCTGTCCAATATCAGTATTTGTACAATAATATTTGTGCCAATTAAATATATTTCTGTATCTGACGTGTAGTATTTATTTCACCTGGAAATGCCATAATTTCAATAAATATGATGTAGGTGCACACACCAATGCTGTGGGAATTTCAAGATTAAAAGTTTAATCTTATTTAGTAATTTGTGTGTTCGCCTTTACCTACGCAAGTTTTTTTTACATATGGCAGGGAAGCTCTTGGGCTTCATCTCGCATGATGGTCATTGATGGTAAAGTGAGAAGTGACAATAAGTCCGATGGTGGAAGCGAGCTTCACCTGCAGGCCTATTCTCTATTTTCGGTTGCTAACGAGAACTGTCATTTTTGAAAGGAACTTATTATCCATTACTGCTATCATGAACGCCGCCGTAACACAAGATCACTGACCCAGTAATCAATATAAAGTGACTTTCAAAAATGACAGTTCTAGTTACCAAGCGTAGTGATCGAATAGGCCTGCAGGACTCCTCAACATCTGAGAAACTGGCTTTCTTACTTACGTCTAATTATTGTCGAAACACAAGAAAGTGCCATTAAAGTTGTTATTATGGTGACAAATGTAAGACGGTGGCAGTAAGCCAGGTGCACTCAGAAGCCCTACCACCGACCAAACCGAGCAGAATAACTTCTTTCCCCATGGGGAGTCGAACCCGGACCTCCCGATCAACGCTACTAGACCACTGAGGCGACGACAAAATGGACATTTTTTGAGAGAATAATGTCCACGGCGCAAAGGTTTCGCTCCGTGGTACCTAACGTCTCTCAAACACAGACTACTAAGAAAATAAACTACTATCTGTCTCGCAAATATTGAATGTACACCTAATCCAAAGTCGGTAAGTAAATCGATAAATCGAGATCACGAGTCATATCCTAATATTGCATATAGGTACCGGGATCATGTGAACGGGTTCCGCGGGAAATGCGGGATCGACGAGCAATGTTGACAGTTATAGTGCATGTTCTATGATCGCAGTATGTTCCTATAAACCTAAGAAACAACAAAATAGTTGTCCATCTAAAGACGCGTCGGCTGACAAGGTTAAGCAACGTTCGCTGTGGTCAGTCCTATGATGGGTGACCAAAACAAGAAACATCTCAAGCTCCTCCGTGCTTCGGAAGGCACGTTAAACAGTGGGTCCTGCGCCTGATCTCGCCCCGATCGTGTCGGCGAGTGAAGGAACAAGAGTGCACTTGCGTTTGCCCAGTCACGTGTGCACTATAATATCTCGTGCGCAGTCTCTGTTAAGATTGGCCGCCGTGACCGAATAACGGTTAGGAAGACATGATCAGTATAGTGTAATTACTAGTGTGATTCACTTGTCAATGGATATGATTTAAAATAGATTGCTAAATGTACAATGCATCTACAGATTTTCTTGAATTTCCTATCAAAGCTTCACAGCAAAGATAACTAAATGTCAAGTGCAGAACAGTTAATCAAGTTTTTAAATATTTTTAAAAATCTCAGGATGACTTAACCGCTAAATGAAGAGAAGGTATGCAATTCAAAAAAGTAAAGCAAAAGTAGTTTTATTAATGAATGAAAATTTTTTTTTGCAAATGGCATCAATCCGCATAATTCTTTGAATGTTATTGTTGTTTTTGTTGGAGCCAACACGCTGTAAAACGACAGGTAGGTAGGTATATTATTTTCTGCACGATACCATTAATATTGTAATATTAATGAGATCATTTATAATGACATGACAATATTTTCATAAAATCAGAGCCTTTTTACATTTTTAACAAAATGTTACTGCGAAATATACTTTTGACCTTGTACTCACAAAAGTTATATACACTATTATATTATTGAAAAATTTATAATTAAATCTATAAATTTATAATTACTATTATTGAGCATTTTAAAAAAAATATTTGTTTTCCCCAATAAAAACAATTCAAAATTCAAAGAACCACAAAGAAATTGGTTACTGCCATCTGTTGCCGGGTGGCGGAACTAATGCCTTTACCTAACCTTTCCTAGCAAAGCGCGCACATCAAGCAAGCTTGTAAAGCAGCCCCAGTAATGGCTTTATCTTGTCGCTAGATGGCACTACTAGTAAGTAAAGTCATGGACTTATATTTTAATAACTCCATGGTAAAAGTAGAAAACCTAAGCATGAACTTAACATCGAATTTAGAAATCTTTACAGAGTTAGTGAAAATGTCGACACATAGTTTTTAATAGTAAGTAAATTCAAATTTAGCTTAAAAAAGTAAGAGATCAATATTGTAACGGTAACGTATTGTCACAGTTTATGATTGTTAAACGGTGGTATTGTAGTGTATTCTGACAGTTACGGTACAAATAAAACATTATTATTATTATAATACACATTGACATAATTCTTGCTTCCTCTCCACTCCCTTCAGCGTTTGCACACCACACGTCAATGTGAAACAACTAGGAATGAAAAAAAAACCTTGAAATTTCGCTTGTGTTGGATAAGTCCTCAATGACCCAATTGGTCTAGCCATGGCGCCAACACGGCATTTTGAAGTCGCAGGTTCAAATCTTATCCTTAGGCGGAAGCTTTGTTTTTTTTAAACAACAAAATTGGCAAACAAACATACTGCCCACCAAGTCGTGACTTACGAGTTTAATACATGTTGCTCTTGTGAAATTCGCAGTAAATTGCAACCCCCACAAGAACCACGGTGCACGTTGCCAACTTGTGACATAAGATATAAAGTCACGGTACCTAGTTATTTCCCATTTAGCCATATATTATCCTTTAAGTTTAAACCGTAACACAGCAATGCAAGCACTGCTGCTTTGCGTCAGAAATAGGCAAGACGGAGGTACCCAAGCAGGCGACCCTAGTAGAGATCAGTCCGGTAAAATAGTTTTGTTAAATTCGGTTTAGATAATTCCGGTTTAGTTGAATTGTGATTTTTTGTTAGTTACACACTAACCTGTATATACAAGTTAACATTAAAATATAAAGAAGCCATAAACAAGCCATGGGAATAAAAACTGTAACAATAGCAAGGAGATGATGTATCTACAAAGATTACGACATCGTATGTGAATGATTCACCTATCCTATGGCCAAATATTAATTTCTTGTTATTTGATTAATCGAGCGAAAATACCGTAAGATGACACGTGCGATAGGTACCTAACATAAAGCAGTTAGTAATCTGTGGAATGAAATATATATTTCCATGGATTTACCCATGTATAAAATTCGACATGGAGAACCCAGGGACAATTATTGAAGCTGTATTTAATTAATTTTTAAACTTTCTTTTATGCGTTTTCCTCTGTGTAAGCTTTAAAATGAAAAGGTTCTATGTTCGACTGTATCAATTTTTTTTATGTATCGCACTCTTAGTGAGATAACGACCGAATTTAAAATTTTGTCAATCAGGCGTTAAATCTATATCTGAATCAGATATAGATTTAACGCCTGATTGAGAACTGAACTCATTGTGTTAGTAGAAATCTCTGCTATACGGAAGTATTAACAAAACTCTACAACTCGAAAAACAAATAATGATCGGAATGCCGCTTTCCAGCTTATTTTGTTTTTTTTTTCTGTGGCCGGCCAGCTATTCACTATTTTTATTTTCATCATTGAAAAAATTCATTCAAATCAACATCATTCGATCTGATATTGGCAATTGGCTCAAAATCTCGCAAGATTTTACCCGAATATGCATACATACATAGGTACATTGCAAGTTAAATATGTTAAATAAAAGTTTGTAAAAACTATGACAAGCAGGCTGTTCACCTGACGCTGAGTGGCTCAGTATGTGGTTCTTGTAAAATTTGAAAATCTGTAATGCCGATGACAACTTGTGAGAATAAGATTACATAAATGACAAAATTCACATATCCCAGTAATTTCACAATGCTGCTTGATGGCAGAAATAGGTAATAGAGTGACGACACGGTTAGCGCAGAGGTCGAGTGATCGCCTACTACGCAACGGGTCGCGGGTTCGATTCCCGCACGAGACAGATGTTTTGTATGGCCTACAGAAATTTGTTCCGGTCTGGGCGTATGTGCATGTGATATTCTATGTTTGTAACTGCACCCACGACACAGGAGAAAATCCTAGTGTGGGGCGACGTTTTTAAAAAAAAACCAAAAAAAACAAAAAGTGACGCTACCAGAGATAAGTACTAAATAGCACCGATAGAAGTTTGTTTGCTGAGTATTATGTGCGTTCATAAACAAATAACAGTAAGTTCATAATGACGTGCGAGGTAGGGCGTGATTCGGTGTCAAACAAAATTTGTTTTTTTTTGCCAATGTATGACGCAAAATTATGGTTTTCTGCGTCCAGCAGTAGGTCAATAAAACATAACTAGCATTATTTTGCAAATATAACTTTGATATCAAAATTTAAACGAAGGTACATCTACATTGAATCTCACAACGACCCTAAGGTCGACTGACGACTGGACACGCAAATAATATAATATGTCTGAAGTCGTACAGAAATCTAAGGCATTAATTAGTACACAATAAAAAATATATTTTTAGTTATTAATAAATGAACTCGAGTTTCATTAAATCACTCAGCTCTTATCCAGTAATCGATGTATTACAGTTGCATAACAATTTGCGTACATACGCAAACAATCGCTATTTTTTAATATTGCGAAAGTGAAATGAGCGGCGCGTGCGCATGCGCATTCTCGGCGAGCGACCTCGCGCGGGTTTTCCGGAGAGCGGCCGGAATATCCGCGATTCGTCGGAAGCGGCATTCCCACGGCGGGCGCGAGCGTCACAGACAGACCGCCAATTTGAAATCGCTTGTATATTTAAGGTTCTAATGGAGATATGAAAACTCGTAGTTTTTGAGCGTGTGAAACTCTAGTATGAAAATAATGATTGATTTAAGCAAGTCGACTCTATATTTTTTTAATTTAAGAACCCTGCGTAAGTTTGTATTTGTACTTACACTTAAACCAATTAGAACTTTAGATTATTTTTATTGGTTCACCAACAATTGCTACACTCATTGTAACAAAACAAATTTAGCATTAGGGAGTAATTCAAATGCACGATTAATTATAAGTAATCAAACACCACTAAGAAAAACACAACTAGGTCATTTAGCTACTAAGGAAGGATTTTTGGAAATTCTACCGCTAAAGGGGTGTGACAGGGGTTAGAAACATGAAACATAATTTTTTGACTACTGAATAAAAATATAGAATAAATGCCTGTTTTAGCATTTGTTGACAATCTACCCTTAAGGGGGTGAACTAGAGGTCGACAGTACGTATGTAGATAAGTCTGGAAGTTGTTGCTTTTTTACGAACTTCCTGTTAAATGTATGAAATACTATATTGTTACGCGCCACACCGCCTCAGCCAATCGCAAGCCAGCCGAAGCCAGCCAATCAGAGCCAAGCACGTGTTGCCATGTGACAGCCAGCCCAAGCCAGCCAATCAGAGCCAAGCACGTGCAGCCATGTGCCAGCCAGCCCAAACCAGCCAATCAGAGCCCAGCCAAGCTAGCGCCTTACTACCGGAGAAACTATAAAATGCCGCGCCATCTCATATTTAGATCACTTCTCTGTTTTACTGTTTCTAAGACGGAACTCTGCCCGATTGTAAATCGAAATTAAATCAGTGTGATTCTGCAACGTCTACTTTTTATTTTATCCCGTTACATATCAGAAGTGGGATAAATATAAAAAAAAACCTAAAACGTAGTTAATGCGTCGAGTGTATGCCGCCTGGTCCGTCCGCACGAATGGGGCAAATCTCCGCGTGAAGATTCATCCGAGACAACTAGTGAAAACGAAGACAAAGTTTCGCCACCAGCCTCGCCTTCAGCTCGAAAAATCCTACGCAAGCTTTTGAAATCAGAGGTACAAAAGGCCATGAGTTCTTTAAATTACGAAATACCCTCCGTCACTACAAGAAAAGAACCCCGTGCAGCCTTGCTAATCCCCGAGTTCGACCCGGATAGCGAAGAGTATACTACTGCGACAGCAAGGCTCAAAAAAAAATTTGATCAACTTGGCGAAATTCATATGGATGGTGCGAAAACATGAAGTCGTTTCATCTGCAAGATAGATTAAGGAGGTCAAGCAAGAAGATGGTACAACCGGCTGGATGAATACGATTACTCTTGGGAAGACTGGAAGCAAATGTTGATACGTGCATTTCCCAGACATCGCAAATATGGATTCGATGACCAAATATTATCAGGACAAAGTCGCCATGTGTTTTCGGTGTAAGTTGTCAGACAGCGCAGTTGTCTCATGCATCATTCGCGGTCTACCACCAGAGCAGAGCCACCAGCTGCACTACTACACCGCCTTCGGAGGTTCAGGTTAGCCCACATTATTTTATTGCACTACCTTTGTAGCCAAAATAATCTATTGCACACTAGCCAAGCCAATATTAGCACAATCGGGGCATCAAACATAGAGGAAATCAGTTCAGATCTATTGAATAAAAACCGATTATGATTATTTCATTGCTTTACTAATCAATTTCCCTGATTATTTTGCGAGTAAAACACAAGACTTAGGATGTACAGATTTATTAAACATAAAAATAAAGTTAACAAGTGAACAGCCTATATACCGTCAACCTTACAGCTTGTCGCACAGTCAGTAGTTAGATCCAAAGTGTCTGAATTGCTCGACGCAGGTATAGTTCAAGAATCTGAATTATGTTTTGCTTCTCCCGTAATTCGTAAAAAAAAAGAACGGCGATAGAAGACTTTGTGTTGACCTTTGCCTAATATCGATGATTAGGTTTCCAAATTAGCCGTTAAGAATTTCTTTACGAGTCTTAATTTGGCACAAAGTTACCATCAGGTCAAAATCAACCCTGCAGATAACCACAAAACAGCCTTTATAACGCCACATTGGTATTTGAATATACGCGTGTTCCGTTTGGCTTAGATAACGCACCGTCTGTTGTTATACGAATAATGAATAAGGTTGTAGATTCAATACGAAATTCCAATCACAAAAGGCGGTAGTTCAAAAACCCACAATGACTTTCCCGATAAATATGAAATGTTAGCATTCTTAGACAATTTGTTGCTACCCTCTTTTGATGTTCAGTCAGGTTTAGATATTTTACAAAAAGTTCTTCATAAATGAAGATCGGAAAATTTAAAGTGAAATGTGAGTAAGTGTTCATTCTTATAAAACAAAATTACATACTTAGGACATGAGATATCTTCGAATGGCATTCAACCAGGTGAATCAAAATTGTTAGCAGTGTCGCAGTTTCCTACCCCTAGTAGTGTTCATGAAATACGTCAATTTATAGGGCTATGTAGCTATTTCCGTAAATTTATTAAAAGCTTCGCAATTTAATTGCTCGCCCTTTAACAGATTTAACAAAGAAAAACGCAGTTATGGAAATGGGGCACTGAACAAGTCGATAGTTTTCAACAATTAAAACTGTGTTTGTGTACAAGGCCAATACTGGCTTTATATGACCCTGTATTACCAACTGAGATTATCGCAGGTATTTTTTTTACAAAAATACACTGATAATTCCCTTAGGCCTGTGATGTATTTCAGTAGGACAACGAGTAAAGAAGAAAGTATATACCATAGTTACGAGCTTGAAACGCTTGCCGTAGTAGAATCTATGTGTAGGTTTAGAGTGTATTATAGTAGGGATACATGTAAAAGTGGTAACTGACTGTACTGCCGTTCGCGCCACCCTTACTAAACGTGACATTATCCCCACGTATTGCTAGGTGCTGGCTGTCAATACAAGATTTTGACATGAGTGTACAATATGGTGTGGGGAAAAAGTTAAGGCGTATCATTGTTCAGCTTAAAGATCGCTCTGCTGCCCCTGATATAAACAACAACTATGTGCTCTCAGATGATAGACTCTATAGGAAGACATTGTATGGTAATCGCCTCGTAGTGTCTGCATTGATCAGATAGACTAGTTCAGATGCACCACAATGATAAGTCATGTAGGCTTTCAAAAATGTATAGATTTAATAAAGAGGGAGTAAATGGTACATTGTTCCCTATTCCGAAATCCACAGAACCCATGGTCATGGTTCATGTCGACCATATGCCCCTTTTGTAGAACAGCAAAAGGTTATCAATATATGTTGGTTATTACAGACTAGCTTCTGCCCGCGACTTCGTCTGCGTGGACTTAAATTTTGAACAATTTTTAATTTTCCCTATGGAACTACTTAAGGAATCGGGATAAAGGGTAACCTATGTCACGTTCTTTTCCATGTCAAAGGCTACATGCATGCCAAATTTCATCCAAATCCGTTCAGCCGTTTTTGAGTGATTGAGTAACAAACATCCAAATATCCAAACATCCACACTTTCACGTTTATAATATTAGTAGGAAGTAGGATAATTTCTCTAAATTTGTTATTGCGCACCCACGGTCAATTCAGTAAAAAACAATAAGAATACTTTAAAAAATATTTAGTTTATTGGTTACCCTCATAAACTTGTCAGTGATCATGGCAAAGCTTTTAACAGCATTTATTAAAAAAAAATTCAACTGACAAGCAATTTAAGTACATTTTGGCATCTTTTGCATGTCCACGAGCCAATGGTTAAGTGGAACCGGATCTTACTGAATGCGTTACGTGCGATTGATCCTAGCCAGACTTCTAATAATTGGGCCAATAGCTTACCTGACATTATTTGGGGTGTTAATAATACTGTAAATGAAAGTACAACATAGTCGTATAGCCCTATGATTTGATGTTATGAAAGTAATAATGAATCTGTTGAAATCAGATGTAATAATAGATCTAGTGCGCGATTAAAATTAGAAAGCCATAAGATGAAGCGTAACGTCGATAAAAAAAAAGGAAAACTAGTCGAATTTACAGAAAGGGAGATTTAGTTCTTTGGCGGCAAGCACCCACAAGTAGTGTAACAAGAGTGAGCACTAAGCTTGATGATATTTACTCTGGCCCATATATCATTACTAAGGTGTGGGTAATTAACAGAATCCTCAATATCAAGGGGTTCCGAGGCTACAATGCCTTTACTAGCCTGGTTGCATCGGACTCTTGAGGCCCTATCACAAAATCACAGTACCCTATATCATACAGTGCCAGTAGCTCTGATGACCAGCTTGAAACTGAAGATCTCATTGACCTACTTGAAAGCTAACCACGTATTTTTCCATTGCGGGAGCAATGATTGTTTCAGGACGGCCGACTGTTACGCGCCACACCGCCTCAGCCAATCGCAAGCCAGCCGAAGCCAGCCAATCAGAGCCAAGCACGTGTTGCCATGTGACAGCCAGCCCAAGCCAGCCAATCAGAGCCAAGCACGTGCAGCCATGTGCCAGCCAGCCCAAACCAGCCAATCAGAGCCCAGCCAAGCTAGCGCCTTACTACCGGAGAAACTATAAAATGCCGCGCCATCTCATATTTAGATCACTTCTCTGTTTTACTGTTTCTAAGACGGAACTCTGCCCGATTGTAAATCGAAATTAAATCAGTGTGATTCTGCAACGTCTACTTTTTATTTTATCCCGTTACAATCTTAAAGTTTTGAAAATTCCCCCCTTAGAAATGTGAAAAAGAGGTTGAAATGTTTTATGGTTGAGTACGTGACAAAGTGTCCTAAGAGCGTCAGCTGCGCTGTGGACCTTGGGTATATGTGTTCTGTGCTGTGGACTCAGCACTTGCCTTCTAATTGGGG
Source organism: Schoenobius gigantellus (assembly GCA_963935595.1). Lineage (NCBI taxonomy): Eukaryota > Metazoa > Arthropoda > Insecta > Lepidoptera > Crambidae > Schoenobius > Schoenobius gigantellus. The sequence goes on along the minus strand of OZ012555.1, from coordinate 1,081,494 downwards.
GGTCCGGGTTTCGAGACCGCCATGTACCAATGTGTTTCTCGTTTCACGAATTTCATATGTACATTTATCGGACGCTCTTACGGTAAATGAAAAAATCGTGAGGCAAACTGCATACATCTACGAAGAAATTCTAAGGTGTATGTGAAGTCGACCACTTGGCACTGCACCAGCGTGGTTGACTAAGGCCTAAATACCCTAACATAGGGTTGAGTAAGACTGACGTGGGCGGGCAGCTAAGACAAAGTTAAAGTACACTTTATCTCGCTCTGAACGTAGAATACGAGCGTATAAAGGAAGTTTACCGCACTCCACTGCAAAGTTATGGAATACTCAAACAAAACCTGTTTGACCAGCGTGATTAAGCCTCCACTATGGTGAGACCCGTGCCCAACAGAGGTAAATATGTTAAAGCGATTGACTACTGCTAACTGTTTTTAGAATTTGAAATCACACCGTACACTATTTAAATACCTGTTTTCATAATGCAAAAAACCCTCGGCATGGCCGCCTGTTGCTATGAACACAGGATTCTCGAGACGGGGCAATTGTGAGTTCCCCGCGTACTTACGTTACTTTCACGATGCTGGGGAATGATTAACTATAATTTATCTTTTTGATGAGCTTATCTGTTCATGTTCAATAACCAAGCAATAAAAATACCGCAGCACAGACAGCAGGTTGCAATTGTTAATTGCGTCTTTAAGATTATTTGCATTTATCTAAAAACCACATGATTGCAATGCTAATTTACAAATCATGATAATTTGTGAGTGTAAATTCAGTTCAGCTTTGAATCATATAGTTGTACTAGCTTTCCGCTCACAGCTTCGCCCGAGTTATCTTCGTTTTTCCCGTAGGAAAATATTCTATAGCCTATGTTACTTAGTGATATTGTAGTATTCTATTAGTGAAAGATATTTTCAAATCGGTCCAGTGATTTCGGAGCCTATTCAATACAAACATACAAAAATTCTAAAATACAAAAATACAAATCTTTCCTCTTTATAATATTAGTATAGATTAAAGCCAAAGGTTCTAGATTACATAACACAAAAGAAGAATCGCTGATTCATAATTAATTTTGTTAGTAATATATATTTATGTAACTTGCGGTTTTGTTAGTAATATATGTTTATGTAAAATTCAAACGTAGTTAATTTTACCCGTTTTTTTTCGAGGTAGTAAATCTTTAAATATTAAAGTATTTAACAGATATTAGTATAAAATTATAGTCTTAATATAAAAGAGTAAGTTTTAATTTAAAAGGAACCTTTAATGGCTTTGCCATTTTCATACATATCACAAATTATGAAAGTAAATTTTTAGGTTTATACCTATTTTAAATCTTCAGTCGGAACAATTATAAGGAATGAGTATATTTCATATAGTATGGGCAACATAGAAGCTCTAGGCCTTCATGTCACCTGATGACATCTCACCTGGAAAGGCAGATAGGGCCGAAAATGGAAGCGAGCTCCACGGACTCCTCAATAACTGAGGAACTTACTTATAGTTGTAGGAGCGCGACAGTTATACTATCGCGACAAACTTAGATAAGCCAAAAGCTAGCCAGGCGGGCTCAGGAGCACTGCAACAAACCAAACCAAGCAGAAAAATTGCTGCCCCCGTGGGGAATCGAACCCCGTATCTCCAGATCAATTACCGGGCTGTCTCAACTCAACCACTTAAGCCACGGAGGCGATTGATACGTTTAAAAAAGAGTTAATGAGTTGTTGTTGATGAAGTATCGCACTTTTCCTCGGAACAGATTGGAACAAACGAAATAATTTTGAACCATTTTCGCTTCAAAGGGTCCAAAACATCTGTTAGAAGTTTTTATGATAAGAAACGAGTTTCTTTGCTGTTCTTCTCCAGAAGGCTCTCCCAATTTCCGATCGGGTGTAGTCAACTTTTTTCATTTTACTTGTATTTGCATATAACATACTATGGTTGGGGTCCGTGTATAATCTTAGTTAATTAGTTTTAAAATTACTTATATTTTGTATTTAGTTGTATATTCAATAAAAAAATTTGAGTTTGAGAAGACAAAGCTAATATTACCATGTTATCATCGCATAAAACTTCTCGGTCGTCAAAAGTTGGTGGTTAGCGATGATCTGAAAATTTTAATAAAATGTTATACTAACTGATGTCCTACTTAGTTAAATTTTGGCACCGACTATACAATATAATAAAAATGTGATGTTGTGTGTATTCAAATATTATTTTTACTTTTTTGTATTCTGAAAGTCTGTTTTTCTATTTGTAAAGTAAAATATTTTTATTTCTTTTATTTTTCAACATAATTTAATTATTTCGACATTATAAACGCAACATGCGTAAACACCCATTTTAGGCATTTAAGATAACCTTTTATTGTATATCAATATGATTTTTTGCGAATGCGCCTATTATAGCCTTAAATATATCTTATGTTTAATGTAATAAAAAGTATTTCGATCATGGGTGAATCAATCCAGCCGTAGAAAATAGTTCAGTATAATCTTTATCATCAGAAGTTGGTACAGGAAAAACCACTTCACCAACATCAAGGCCATATAGGATAACTCATAGGAACAATTTTTTATCTGCACATCGCTGCACATCACCTGTTCCGACGTCTGTGAAACATTTAAAGCGCAAAAAACACACAATAAAAGGTAGCCTATCAAAGAATTTCGGCAGAGGAAATTGCGTTGGATTGTTTGCAAAAACCATTTCTTCCTCGAAGCTGATGACTAGGAGTGGCTCATAATAATAATTGGATTTGTAATTCAACGACGATTCCGCTGAAATGTCACTTTACCCCCGTAAAAAGCTGCGCGCGCGACGCCCGACAGGTACAATTCAGAGAAACTCTATTTGTATCGGAGCGTAGGATCAGACAAAAGAAATGCCGAGCTTGATTTGACTTATTAAGTTGGAGCGTGCTCGCAGGCGACCGACTACGGCAGATGTTCGATCAGATTGCTCAGATCTATTCAATAGTACTACTTCTTGAAAGGCAAATAATTAACGATGTCTAAATGAATATTTTGAATTGCTTTCTTCATTTTCGTCATCAATTTAGAAAGTAGTGCTACGAGTAAGTAAACTCCAATGACAATTGGATTTAGTATCATCGATGCCTGACAAATATCTATACCTAATGTAAACCATACTATAATATCACTATGGCAGATAAGTAATACATATAATGGTTAAAAATATAAATAAACACATACATTTATTTTAAATCTAATACATTAATTACTTTTAAATCATCATATATTTTAAAAAATAACATAGCAAAGATGTCTTTTTGCAGCGTTACGATTTCTCGGCTAGCCTGTCACCTGCAAGCCCCATTATTTGGGGGCTTAGTTTCCATGGAAAGTGGTTCGATGACCCGCCTCCAGGGCATGTTGGAAGGAAACTTCTCGGAAGCTTCCCCGTCTGGTAACTCTAATCCAGGGGTCGGCAACCCGCGGCCTGCAGAATTGACTTGAATTTTAATGATGAAGCAACACAAAATTTCGCCATAATTTGGGCCTCTAATCTATAGGCAAAAAAATGCCCTTGGATCGACTAGTAGAACTTCGCAATCGAACCACGGGCTACAAACGGCTAACAAAACGTTTCTTTGTATATATAGTTTTTGTTTAATACATATGCACATACGTATGAGGTGGTAATGACTTTCAACCTTATGACCACCCTAAGTCTTTTAAAGCTTTTATACGAAAAAGTTTATTAACAGGACATTTCTTTTAATTTTGTATATTTTCTACACATCGTGTAGAACATCACCCACAAGTCATAGACACAATTCACACCAAATTATCTGTTTACAGATAATTTGGTGTGAATTGTGATTATGATTGATGTTTTGTTCTGCTAGCGATACCTAATATTCGCATCATGGTATCGCTAACAGATACTGCAACTGAAGTTCTTACCTTTTACGACAGAGAAACACTTTATAAAAAGTATTTTTTATTTTCTTTCTATTTTTTGTTATTTGGTTTGTTCGACATTTTTTTTATTATTTAGATGACAAGTTATTTTTAATCATTTCAAATTACTACTAGAAACCAATATTAACTGTATTTTCATTTTTAACGTCTACACCTTGTTTGGTATTCGAAATAGTAAAGTAACGTGTGGTATCAATTACGGAAGTAGGTGGATAGCGTGTATTTCGGTTTCCAGTGCCGTTATCTTCGGATAATTTCAAATTGAGATTCTTTATTCGGCAGAAATAACAATGGCTGACTTATAGCTACATCTTCAAAAACAGAACTACAACATAGTTATTTTGTTTAGCACTCAGCAGCTCACAGTTAAAAAGCTGTTTTTATTTTACGGTGCCTTTTAATCTAGCTGCTTATATTATAATTCACAAACAAGAAAAACGTTATGTGTATAAAACTCAGGTTAGGTCTTGCGTGGAATATTGCTCGCACCTTTGGGACGGCTCCGCTCAGTACCTGTTCGATGCTCTGGACAGATTGCAGCGTCGCGCTATTCGCATTATTGGCGATGTAGAGGTAACTAACACCCTCGAGCCTCTACAACTTCGTCGTGACATCGCCTCTCTTAGCGCCTTTTACCGAATGTTCCATGGGGAATGCTCTGAGGAGCTCTTTAACCTTATCCCTCCCTCTCCATTTCTTAACAGAAACACGCGTAAGGGCCTTCGGAGTCATCCGTACACGGTGTCCTCCTTCTCACACCGTACTAAGAAATTCCAAGATTCCTTCTTCTGTCGTTCATCCCACACTTGGAATTCTCTACCTGCGCACGTGTTTCCTCCATCCTACAACATGGGTTCCTTCAAAAGAGGCGTGAAAAAGCATCTTTTGGGCCGGCAAGGGGCGGGCAGGTAGGATAGTCGATGTCGTCCCTACTCTATCTGTCAACTCATTTGGGCCTCTTTCACCGCTTAACATCAGGCGGGAGGAGGTCATTTGCCGGGTCCTACATAAAAAAAAACGGTAGATTGTAATGTGATAAATAAGACTATACGATTACTAGGTTGCCCGCATCGTTGTTTGGCGAACCCTGCAATAATTGTTTAGCGGAGGCAGCCTAAACCGCCTACATTTTGCTTTGATTTTTTCATCTCTTGCCTTATAATAACTAACAAATCCTGCCGCCTTTTCATGTGTATAGATTCCGCCTGATCGATTCCGACAGTTAATTTTTTATTTGATTGTACGTTTGTTTTTATTATTTACCATTATATTGAATAGACACCGATATTGGTATAAGGGTACAGAGCGGTGTGACTGAACTGTTATTGTAATTCTGTAATTTGGGTGTATTAAATTTTTTTAGGTTTGGATACAGGTTGAGTATTTCTTATGAAGTAAGCTCTCGTATGTTCACAGACTCATTTCTTCATTCATTTGCAATATATAAAATATATGAATCGATGTGTGTTAGTCTCGCAAAACGGCTTGATCGATTCTTACAAAATTTTCTGTGTGTGTTTGAATAGATCCTGGGAAGGTTTGAACGTACAAGTGGACCCAGTAGGTGGCGCTGTAGTAGGGCGGGACAATGCCTGCCGGGCCCACTAGGTTGTAATAAATATAACAGATTAACTTAGAAATCAAATTTTCAATTAAGGAATGTCGGCATTGCAAACATACATTAATAACTAGTTTTCCACCCGCAGCTTCACCCTTCACCCTGGGAGTTAATTGTTTAGGAGTTAAACTTTTCTCTATCAGCTCACTTAAATCAATTGAAAGAATAGAATTACGCATCCATAAGTGCCCATGATATTGAAAGAACTATCCCCTAACTCCTAACTCATTACCTTCTATCACTATCAACATGATATGATGACTACCAGACCCATATACCTGAATATCTTCAGCAAAAACATGAAACACGTTGGACGTGTCTATGAAATTCAAGGCTTTCCCTCGATTTTCATGGGATCCCATCATCAGATCATGACATGGTGACAATGGGATCACCTCGGGAGTATACTCTTTCGATTACAAAAAGAATTTTTAAAATCGGTCCACAAATGGCGGAGTAATCGATGAACATACATAAAAAAATAGATACAGCCGAACATAGAACCTCCTCCTTTTTCGTAATCGGTTAAAAAAACTATTCGTTTTTTGAATATAAAAACCGGGCATTAATCGGTTAAAAAACATCATAAAATGATAATTCATTCAGGAATCCCATCCCTCCGTCCGCAGACAGGGTAGTGCCCTCACACGTCTTTCTTGAAACTGCACAAGCGGTACTTTGAGTGCGCTAGCGATTAAGGGCCCTTTGTAGCCCCCTCGTAAATTAGTTGTTTTCCTCAAATCGTCTGGCGGCACTTTGGGCACTTTGGGTCGTCTGCCACTCGGGTGCGTTCCGGGAACGTTCCCTTCGGCGGCGGCCCAATTTCCGTCTGACAGCAAACGGATCTTAGATGCCGCGAGTTAGGATGGCGGAGAGGATGATGTGGATAAGACTGCACATTGAACTTACATGAGAATCACCTGACTTACTGCAGTGTCTGAATTTTGATTGAACGATTTTTTTAAAGTGAAACTTTTTTTAACATTTCCACAAATTTTTTCGTCCATCTATCACATGTTGCATTACGCGAATGAGATCTTTAATTTCACTACTTCATATAGGTCAGGGTTGTTCTATGCATTAGATCTCCGACTTCAAAATCTGCGTGGCAGTAGTTCGATCCTGGTGTAGAGCGTTATTTTTTCATAAAGTTAATTATTTTGTTTTTTTATTGCTTTTGTTTATTTTATAAATAGCTTTGTTATTTCTTTCATTACTATTTTCTTTTTTATTAATTAGTTATTTTTATTTGTAATTTTCTTTTCAGAAGCTTAAGTTAAGATTAAAAACTGAAAATTTTCGGAAAATTATATATTAAAATCGTTTAATACATAATTTTCCGAAAATTTTCAGTTAAATGCCTGCGATCCGAAAAAAGTTTCAATTGCATCGTGGTTTCATAAAACTACACAATGATTTTTTTGTTTAGATGTTAGAAATGAAAGAAGATTTTATCGATGAAAAAAAAACGTCAGTGAGACATAATATGAACACTGTACAAAATTGGATGCCAGTGTTACTGTAAGAAAAAATGTATTTAAATACAAGGTTACTTACAGACGGACGGACGCATTATTATTTACGTATTTACATATTCAGTCATACAAATATTTGCAAGTTTATCACGTTTAAGCGGTTGAGTCGAAATGGATGAGACTAATTTATAATTTTTTGTCATATCCACGTTAACATATCGAGTGCAATGTTTGCTGAGGTGGGGTGGTGAATGCAGTTCGCGGAACGCCCGCTGAGTCACTCCCGCGCAGCCTCTTGCGCTCCGGTGCGCAGACGCATGCGTATTGGACAGGTTTACTTTCCAATTATGGGCTTATTTCGTAAGACAAAAAATAAAGATCGCCGCATGAAACATGTTTGCGTCGTTATATATCCCTGGAACCCCGACCTGAATGAATGAGGTTTGTGAATGATCCTTCATCCCCAAACCTCATTCAGGCAGATCTTGGTGGACAGCTATCATTGCGAGCGTGAATTACTCTATATATGCTTCACTTCACTTTTTTAGGCTATGGCAATCGGTCGCAATCACAATCATTACTGCTAAACTCAGGTTTTGGATAAAACACTGTTAGTAGAGTTTATTATTTATAACATGGCCAAAGGTATTCATGAATTTCTTTTCGGTTAACTGATAAAGAGACAAAACAAAACGTCACAATAACATACAACATAGCCATACCAAATATTTATAGCACAGTCCAGTACAGTTAAAAGTTAAACGTAAAAAAATAAAACCGACTTCAAAAACACTGAAAACTTAAAAATAATATAAGAATAGGTACAGACAACATCACACTTCTATATTGAAGTCGGCGCCAAACGATGATCTCCTAGAAAGTGTTAAAATTTGTCACCGACTTCAATATAGAAGTGTGATGTTGTCTGTACCTATTCTTATATTATTTTTAAGTTTTCAGTGTTTTTGAAGTCGGTTTTATTTTTTGTAAAAAAAAATATTTTTAACTTTTAGTGATCCTTTTTAGCGAAAGAAACCCTAATTTTATACCAGCTCACCGAAGGTGTTTTCTTTAGTGTTTTCCTGGAAAATTAGTGTTTTCCTGGATTTTCTATGGGATCCCATCATCAGATCCTGACTTTGGTGACCATGGGACCACCCTTGCAGTATACTCTATCGAGAATTTTGGAAATCAGTTTAAAAATGACGGAGTTATGAGGTAACAAACATAAAAAAAAAATACAACCGAATTGATAACCTCCTCCTTTTTTGAAGTCGGTTAAAAAGTGGTGATATATTTACAGATGTTTAAAACGGGGTAAGTTAATATGGTTAAAAGAGACCTAACATTTATAGGGCGCGAGTAATAAATCATACAAGGAAATAGGATTTCGTCAACAGTTAACAGGATATGGTCAGTAAATTATTCTATATACCAAGTAAGGTGATGTTAAAATTCTATATACCAAGTAAGGTGATGTTATAATTCTATATACCAAGTAAGGTGATGTTATAACTCTATATACCAAGTAAGGTGATGTTATAATTCTATATACCAAGTAAGGTGATGTTATAATTGTTTTACCTTCATTCCTTAGTATGCACATTTCACATACATCGGCATATGCCTCCCCGAGAAAGTGAGTGTGGGGCCGTGTCCCACCACTGGGCCAGGGTTAGTAAGGAACGCCAGATACTATGGGTAGCTAAAGATGTAAAACATGTCAACAAGCTCCACGTTTCGGATGGATTTTAAGGATTCTGTTAATCTCGCCCCCACCGCGTGAACCACTAGTTAAAAAAGTTACTATCGCATAGAATTCTCGTAAGTTGAATTGATACGAACCTTTGAGTGTTTTGCGACCCAGTTCTGATTTCACGAACACGTGGAGACATTTCCGCGAATCGATTACGTTACGATTTGTGTCACTTTCCCGAGTTGATCAGGTCGACATCGCACCTTCATTGGCCGCGACAAGTGTCGATGAATAATAAAGTCCATTCGTTATGCTAGTCCTACGGTGATAAATTGGTATTTGCGGAAAGTGAATGAAATATTTTTCTAGTCACTATCGATCTGCTCGAGGCCAGCGCAGTGGATGTTTTTTTATACAACAAAGTTGGTATACATACAAGATGCCCATCTGATGAAAAGTGGATATCTATACTATACTAATATTATAAAGCTGAAGAGTTTGTTTGTTTGTTTGTTTGTTTGCTTGAACGCACTAATCTCAGGAACTACTGATTTAAATTGAAAAATTCTTTTTGTGTTGGATAGTCCATTAATCGAGGAAGGCTTTAGTTAGGCTATATAAGATCACGCTACGATGAATAGGAGCTAAGCATCAATTTAAAATGTTTCAAAAACGGGAAAAAATTGTATGGCGAAACGTAGTTCGCGGGCGCAGCTAGTAGTAGTATACGCGGTACCTGTGTGATTTGCGAATCTACAACCCCTACAAGTACGCCCAGGGACGGATTTATACATTTTTCGACCCTAGACACTATTCTAACTGCCGCCCCCTTAAAAAACTTCATGTGCCATATTTATGTTAAAGCCATTTTTGGGACGTTGTGGAGAGGAAAAAATTGTACGTTACAAAAACGCGTTACGAATAAAAAAAAATTACAAGAAATAAAAACCGACTTCAAAAACACTGAAAAGTTAAAATAATAAAAGAATAGGTACAGATAACATCACATTTCTATATTGAAGTCGGTGCTAAATTTTAAGACTTTCTAGGACAGGCATAGACTGTAGGACAGGGGTGCTCAAACAGTCTTTTTGAGTCGATCTTGAGAAAAAATGGCGGATTAGGCCAAAATAGCCCCCTCGTCACTTTCTTCTATCGTAGTAACCACCTGCTAACGGTACTTATCAAAGAACAGCCGCGAAGCGCGACGTCTTTGATTCCCCGGGGATTTTCCTAAAATGTGTCTGACCTAGCTAGATACTTGGGAACATTAGAGACTTTTGAATTTTTGAAGAACCAATAAAGGATTTATTGACTTTTAAGAGCAGACTTATACGTACCTTGACTACATAATATTACACACACATAGATACGCACAGCATAAACGCATAATAGCACAATTATTTTTTACCTTTTTATTTTGGTAGAAAATGGACACTCGCAGTAATATCACAGAATGACTAACAATACAAAGTAGGCAATAGGCGCCACTAGTAAAGAAGAATCAAATTGGACAGGAGTTAGGCCTATCATAGAACATAGTATTAAGTGGTTAGTACGTGTTTACGACAAATACAAAGAAGTACAGAATAACATTCGACATGAACTAACAGGTGCTTCGTTTGTGCCATCAAAAAAAGTTTATCTTTCGTAAATATTAGCCACTTAATATTATCATCCCAATATTAACTGGAGTGGGTACAACATGGGCATTCGACATGATTTTTGTCTTATCCATGTTCATTTTAAGACCCACTCTTTGGGAAGCACTACTGAGATCTCCGAGCATGGTGTTCAGGTCTTCCAAGGTCTCAGCCATTAGAACTATATCATCGGCAAAACGGAGGTGTGTTAGGTACTCGCCATTAATGTTAATGCCGTGTCCTTTCCAATTCAGAAGCTTGAAAATATCCTCCAATGCAGCGGTAAAGAGTTTTGGAGAGATAACGTCTCCCTGTCTTACACCTCGCTGCAATTGGATGGGATTAGAGCTCTGGTTCTGGAGTCGGACCGACATAGTGGCATTTCCGTATAGGTACCTTAGCACCTCTATGTACCTATAGTCCACTTGGCACCTTTGGAGAGACTGCAGCACCGCCCATGTCTCGATCGAATCGAAGGCTTTCTCATAGTCCACAAACGCCAAGCAAAGTGGCAGATTATACTCCTCGGTCTTCTGTATAACCTGCCGCAGCGTATGGATGTGGTCTATGGTACTATAGCCTTTTCGGAAACCGGCTTGTTCGGGAGGTTGGAAGTCGTCGAACCTGCGAGCGAGACGATTCGTAATGACTCTCGAAAACAACTTATAAACATGACTCAAGAGTGAGATCGGCCTATAGTTCTTCAAGAGTGTTTTATCACCCTTTTTGAAGAACAGGATGACCTCACTCTCACTCCATGTTTTAGGCGTTCTGCCCTCGAGAATAACGGAATTAAAGAGCCTCTGGAGGACTTTAAGTATCGGCTTACCGCCCGCTCTCAGAAGCTCTGTAGTGATTCCATCATCACCCGCCGCCTTGTTGTTTTTTAGTTGTTTGAGAGCCATACTAATCTCGTACAGGCTGACGTCCGGGATATCATCAGTATAGTGTCGAGTAAGCTTGGCTCTGGGAACACTACACTTGAAGTTCTTGACAGCTATGTATACCTGGGACAGATAGTCCAGTTAGGTAAGTCCAACTTCGAGAAAGAGATCTCTCGTCGAATCCAGCTTGGATGGGCAGCTTTCGGGAAGCTACGAGAAGTCTTCGCGTCCAAATTACCTCAGTGTCTCAAGACGAAAGTCTTTGATCAGTGTGTGTTGCCAGTGATGACCTACGGAAGTGAAACGTGGCCATTCACTATGGGTCTCGTCCGAAGGCTCAAGGTCGCTCAGCGGGCAATGGAGAGAGCAATGCTTGGGGTCTCCCTGCGTGATCGGATCCGAAATGAGGAGATCCGCAGGAGAACTAAAGCAACCGACATTGCTCGAAGGATTGCTCAGCTGAAGTGGCAGTGGGCGGGACACATAGCGAGAAGAACCGATGGCCGCTGGGGCCGAACGGTTCTCGAATGGCGACCACGATCTGGACGACGCTCAGTGGGTAGGCCCCCGACCAGGTGGACCGACGATCTGGTAAAGGTCGCGGGAAGACGCTGGATGCGGGCAGCACAGGACCGATCGTTGTGGAGATCCATGGGGGAGGCCTATGCCCAGCAGTGGGCGTCGTGCGGCTGAGATGATGATGATGATGAATATTATCATTGTGTGTGCAACCTTACATCCCGAGCAAAATTTTGAAAGTAGAAACCTGTTCAGAAGTTGGGAGGCGAGAAGAGTGATTGCAGCAATTTACCAGAAAAATGTGAATACTAATTAGGAACAATGAAATTGATCTAGATCTATCCGCGTGCTGGAGATTTCGCGTAACAGTAGCACCGTTGCGGTCAGCGCCGTGTCCGCCAAATCGGAAGCCGATTTCATGGCTCGACCCGTGCCCGGAGAGAACGGGGAAACACCGCCATTGTTCTGACGCCGCGCCGGTGCTCGCCACGGCGGCGTCTGTCGCCATACGAAACCACCGTGGCCTGGCCATTTTGAGTCACTGGCTCTCAAACTGTTTTTTTGGCTCCCTAATAGAACGATGCTTGAAGTTGTTCTTAATTTTTGCCGCTTAGGGTATCGAATAAATCTTCGGTCGGTTGTTTGACGCGGACATCAACATTCGCATCGGCAGAGCGCCGACCATGTTTGGGAGGTTAAGTACAAAGGTATGCCACAATGGCATTTACCAAAGAAAAAATTATACTTAGACTTTCTGGCTTCCATTATGAGCATACTCTTGTACGAAGATAAACCCTGGACATAGCATGCAAAACAAGAGCGTCGGCTTAACACTTTTTAAAAGCGACATCTACATAAGATCTTGGGTATAACATGGCAAGACAGGATACCGAACGAGAGGGTTCATGAAATTGCTCAGCTGCCTAGCTTGCCCGCGCTCCTCAAACACAATACGGGATGGACCCACCCGACTACCACGCCGGTGTCCTTTTTAGTAAAATAGCGAACACAAAAAGAGATGTTGGGAGTTCATTGCTTCGCTTTAAGGAAGGACTACGCCATGACAATTGTCATGGGTTCGATCGCCGTGAGGAGCAAAAAATCAAACATCTTGCTTCCAAGATTAGTTCAAGGTTCTGGCCGACAGAAGACAAAAGAAATGCTAATAAGGTAAAACTATAAGGTATGGCGCCAGTCACTGCCAAATTTCCCTTGTCGGGCCTGTGATATACTGCGCAGATCTCGCATCAAAATGGACAACACGGTTGTGTTTCTTGTCCGTACGCCTTTATTTCGTTCTGTCGTTTTGTTGTTTAGATAATAGTTGTACGAGATTGATAATTTGTATTTGAGTAACTGTTCCATTCACTCTGGCCTAAATTTCAATATAATGTTTTATACAATGAAAATAATGTACATAAAAAACTATTATAGTAACGTTGGCAATTTAAAAGACGAAACAAAAATCAGACCTTTGAGTGTCTTGTTCTTTCCAAATAATATTGGCGCCAAAATGGACCCGTATTTCGCGGATTTTGAGCGAGCCAAACTCAGTGTTATTTAATTTCTCGGGACACAGATTTTGGCCGAGTTTGGCGCTAGTGTTGCTACTTAAGTTGCGTTCAAAAATAAGCCTCAAGGTGGAGAATCAACTTCTTTCAATTGTATTTGGCGTCAATAATTTAAGTGCCTGAAAAGCTCTATGTTGAATAAAGGTTATTCAATTTGTATTCGGATTTCAATATTAGAAGGATTTTATACATTCACCTCACAGATTTTAGTTTAATTTAATAATATTTATAATATTTCATGGTTTAATAAAATACATAAGAAATACTTTATAAAAAATAACCAATTCTTAAAAATAAAATGATCTTAACAAAATTAAAAACATAATTTAAAATTTATTCTAACCTCTTTCACTAAGCAAGCGACTGCTTTATCACTTTAATCACTAGTCTTAGATCATTTGCTTAGAAGATGTAAATATAAGCGGGGTTTGCTGACAACTATTTGAGAGCCGCAGGCCAAGCTACAGATTTCCCATTTTGCCACCGGCAGGAAGCGTTCATCGACTTTGTCTCCGTAAGTATTTCACTGCAAAGCCCATTAGCGCATTTCATTGTTTGCTGGGAATCACTATTAAAATGTCTTTTGAACCCCAAAAAGACGTTTTTTTTGCGCAGGAGGTAACAAACATTGATCATTCTGTTCTTACAAACTTTCGTGTTTATGGTCCCATCTGTTTTCACACTATATCTTATAACACAACAATTTCAAACAAAGAGATGGAAATTAGGTACAGCTACCTTTAGGTAGGTAAAGAGCGTGGGTGGCACTGTGGACTCGGCGCTTGTCTTCCAATCGGGAGGTCCGGGTTCGAGACCGCCATGTATCACTGTGTTTTTCGTTTCGAATTTCATATGTACATTTGTCTGACGCTTCTACAGTGAAGGAAAACATCGTGAGGCAACCTGCATACATCTGCGAAGAAATTCAAAGATGTATGTGATGTCGACCAATCCGCACTGGGCCAGCGTGGTTGACTAAGGCCTAATCACCCTAACATAGGGTAGGCTTGAACCCCTCGGTGGGGACGTATATGAGCTGTGATGATGACCTTTAGGACATGCGGTTCTTATAACATTTATCAACCAGCAATCCCCCACAAGGACTTCAATGTGTTACATCTACTCTTGTAATGGAAGTTGAGCTCAAACTTTTGCTTTGAGGTCAGCTTCCAATTGACGACTCTTTAACAATACAAGGAGTAAAAAATAGCCCTTGCTGGTTTTCTCGCTGGTTCTTTCCAGTACAAGGTCTCCCGCTGTAAACGTGTGAACTATTAGCGTAGCATCTTTGACGTGCAAAAGTTATTATGTTATAATCCAATTTGAATAAACGATATTGAGTTTGAATTTGAAAAGTTGCTGACTTGTGTCATGAGATGACACTACCTTGCCCTTCAAACAGCAACATAGCTCTGCAGGCACTGCTGGCGTACAGTACTGGCGCAAAACTCGGGTTGTTTGTTGTAAAAACACAGACTTTCCGAGTTTCTTGCCTGTTCTTCTCTCCAATTTCCAAACAGGTGTAGAGTCAACTGTTTTTTAATTTGACTTGTATTTGCATCCAACTTAATTATGGTTGGGGCGTATGTTACATACAAGTATTAAATAAAATATATACCTTAGTTAAAAGATTTTTTATTAGATCTTGGTTAATTAGATGTTTTGTATTTTCAATACTAAGTGCCTGTAAATAGGGCATGGATACCGGTATACCGGTATACCGAAATACCGGTATACCGATAATTTTTTCGGTATTTTGATACCGGTATTTGAGGATAAAATACCGTTATTTCGGTATTTGAAAAAAATATATTTATTTTCGCAAGGGTGTTTAAAGACTATGCGGAACGCTCGATTTCTATGGTTCATAGTGATGATACTGCTTTTCATATGACAATCACGAAAAATCTCGACTATTGAAAATCATTACAAAATCAACTACGCAAGACACTGCATGCATATAGCTTGTATTTAGGTGGTATTTAATCATACTGCTTTCAGTTGTTTGTCTAATGAATTACTTCTACAAATAAATTGCTGTCGGCACTCGTGCACGTACGGACACAATACGGCAGAAACTATACGTAAGCGCTCTGCTCTGAAGCGGCAATCACACCCACCAACATCATATATCTCTCATACAGTGGGCTAGTGCACGGCCACGCTGCACCCCTCCCTCAGTTCTGCTGTTTTCATTGAGAACATGTGCCGGTATATAGTGAGCTTCTTATCATGAGAATACTTTAACAATAATTTTGGAGTCCATTTAAGTGTGAAAACATCGTCACCACGCACATTGTGTGAGTAGTGTTGTGTTTGTGTCCTGTACAAGTGCAAACAAATAAGCTGAGTAAGTACTTAAACTTTTCAGCGACACAAGAGAGATATTCGAAATTATTGTTAAATAAAAATAAGACTGATTTTAATACCTATTTGATTGTGATATTTATGCCAATCATCATCATCATCATTTATGCCAATGAAACAATATAAATAATTCTAAGACCATACCGTATTTTCTTTAGTATTCTTCCTCCTCCTTGAGTCGTATTCCTCAGTACTGAGGGTCGTGACCCCCCTTTGTATCACTTTCTCACGTACGGTCTTTCTCCATCTGTTTCTGTCTCCGGCTGTGAGGAGGGCGTTGTGGATCGTGGAGTCAAGAGCGGTGCGGATCTTTTCTCCATCTGTTTCTGTCTCCAGCTGCGTGGAGGGCGTTGTGGATTGTGGAGTCAAGAGCGATGCGGATCTGGTCAGACCAACGCATTGAGCTGCGTCCACGAGGCCTTTTCCCATCAACTTTGCCGGTCACGATGAGCTTCTCGAGGTTGTCACCGTCTTTCCTTGCAATGTGACCGAAGTATTCTAGGATTCTGCGTAGACACTTAGATGACAGCCGCGAGGAGATTTTGAGTTCTCGTAATATGGAGGCGTTAGCCCGAAATGCTGTCCACGAAATACGGAGTATTTTTCTCCAGCACCACATCTCAAAGGCTGACGCCTTGCCGATGCATTTGCCGTCTGTAGCTTTCAGTATCCACGTCTCAGCGCCATATGAAAAGACCGAGAAGGCTAGAGTCCAGTTAGCAGTTTGGTTTTAGTTTTTACGGAAATGTTGCGATCTCTCCAGATTTTTTCAAGCTGAGACATGGCGCTTTTGCCCATGCCGATTCTCCTGCGCACCCCCTTTTCGCACGAGCCATCGTGACTGATATTAGAACCCAGGTAGATGAAGTTGTCCACTATTTCTAGGTCCAGCGCGCCTCGATTCGTCCGGCGTTGGAGGAGTGGGTTGGGCGCCGGCAGGGCAGCCTCACGTTCCACATGGTGCAGGTACTGACCGGGCATGGCTGCTTCGGTCACTACCTGCACCGGGTCGCCCGTCGAGAGGACACGGCGCGGTGTCACAACTGCGACACTCCCGACGACACCGCCGAGCACACCCTGTTGATGTGCCCGGCCTGGCAACCCCAGCGCAGCGAGCTTAACGCTGTGCTGGGAGGCGGAGACCTCTCGCTGCCGAGCATGGTCGCGGCCATGCTCCGCGGCGAGGTGGAATGCGAGGCTGTCTCCTCCTTCTGTGAGGACTTCATCTCGCAGAAGGAGGCTGCGGAGAGGGAGCGGGAGGAAGATACCCAAGCCGCTCCCCTCCGCCGCAGACGGATAGGCAGGCGAAGACGGGCATTCGCACAAGCAATACCCATCTAATGAACCTGCCGTGAAGGCCGGCGTGCACGGTTGGCCTCGTGCAATCGATAGCCCCATCAACCTGGTTGGGCTTGCTCGGACGCGCTGGTAGTGGTAGTCGCAGTGATGACTCTGCCATGTGCGCCCACAAGGGCAGGGAGAACACCGAGGGATTTTAGTGGGTCGGCCTGGCACTCTGCCGGGCCAACCCCACACACGCCCGCCGTCTTGCCAACTGCGGGTACGGTGCGATTGAGCATTTCCCCCGGAAAAAAGGTCCAGCACGCCTGTGAGTTCTAACTTCCCAGATCTATCTACCACCATGATCTTGGTTTTGGACCTGTTTATGGAAGATCCCATCTCCTCGCTAATCTGCTCCATTCGGCCTAGAAGTGCAGACACTTCCGACTCATTTGCTGCAAGGAGGGTAGTGTCATCAGCGTAGCGCAAGTTGGTGATTTTCAGGCCACCAACTGTGATGCCACCCTCCCAATTCTCGCAGGTTCGTCTCATTATGTATTTTTCATAGGCGTTGAATAGAATGGGCGACAAAATACATCCCTGGCGTACTCCTTGGTGAAATTTAAAGGGTTTTGAGGTTATTTTATCGACTCTTACGACTCCCTTTCTTGAACCATACAAGGTGCGAAATAGAGATGATTTGGTAATCCAAGTTCTTGTAGGAGCCTTCATAAGCAAACCCAGTTGATATATTATTAGTATTCTTAATCCTATTTATTTTAATAACTCATTTTGTGGTTTCTAGGGAGATGATAAATATTTTCAGTGTTTCTGGCATTAAGCGTGGAATACTGCTTTAATCGCTCTCCCCAAACAAGACTTACCAATCGTTATTGGAATCATTTAAATAGTAATTAACAGTATTTAAACAAATACCGAAAATATACCGAAATTTCGGTATACCGGTATTTGAAATTTCAATACCGGTATCAATACCGGTATGAAAATCATTCCGGTATTCCATGCCCTACCTGTAAAGGTCTATATTGAATAAAGATTTTTGAGCTCCAGAAGACGATAGAGTTCTTATTATAAAAATTGCTGTGCCCGCGAACTACGTTTTGTCTTAAAAGACTTCAACGCGATATATAAAATTCAATACAAAATTCTTTTTTAACTCGTTCACCGTCCGTGCAGCTCAGATGTGGAATAGATTGCCAGCTGCTGTCCGGGAAAGCACGTCAGTTGGTATTTTCAAACAGAAACTGAAAGAGCACTTATTAACTAACTGTTAATAGTATGTGTGTGTGTGTGAGTGTGTGTGTGTGCGCGCGAATGTGTGTGTGTGTGCGCGAGTGTGTGTGTGTACGTGTGTGGGTGGATGGGCGTGCGTGTGTGTATGTGTAAAATTAATTTCTTTTTTATGTTTTATTTGGTTTTTGTGCACAAATTATATTTTATTTTGTTCCCGCAATCAGAGTTTCAGTACACCCGCTAGGGTTGGCTGGTAGAAATCTCATAGAGATAAGCTCACCCTTGTACATTTTTCTTCTTGTAACACCTTTTCATGTAAATTTGTGTACAATAAAGAATATCTAATATATATAAAATTCTCGTGTCACAGTCTTTGTTACCAAATTCTCTGAAACGGCTTGGCCGATCTTTATGAATATTTTTTGTGTATATTCAGTAGGTCTGAGCATAAGTCGTAAACTATTTTTTATAGGTATCTACTTGTAAGTTTTGTTTATTTTCGAAAATTATTATGGCGAAACGTAGTTCGCGGGCACAGCTAATATCTTCTATATTTTTCCCGTTTCAGCAACATTTTTCATTAATTCTCCTCTCTTATTGGTCGTAGCGTGGTATTACATGCCTGCCTTTAGTAATTTAATTATATTACAAGAGGTCGTACATCGGTAAATGTATTAACATATCGTATGTTGACGAATAGTGATTTCATTCATAAACTAGATGAGTCATGGTGACTTTCGAGCAATAAACGCGGAGACGCGATGTCTGCGCTAAGTAATTCAATGGAAGCGAATAAAAAAGCAATCAATGAGTGTACGGGCCTCGGCCCGGATGACCAACGGGAACACCTGCCTCATATATCTATACTTGT
Organism: Schoenobius gigantellus; assembly: GCA_963935595.1. Taxonomy (NCBI): domain Eukaryota; kingdom Metazoa; phylum Arthropoda; class Insecta; order Lepidoptera; family Crambidae; genus Schoenobius; species Schoenobius gigantellus. The sequence goes on along the minus strand of OZ012555.1, from coordinate 1,062,359 downwards.
GCCTGCAGCTTTGCTTGTGTGAAATTATTGGTCGTAGCGTAAGTTTATATAGCCTTCCTCGATAAATGGGTTTTGTGGGAATGTGGCTATCATATCAAAATAATTTTTCAATTCGAACTAGTAGTTCTTGAGATTAGCGTGTTCAACCAAACAAACAAACTCTTTACCTTTTTAATATTAGTAAGTAAGTAAGTATAAAGGTGTATGTGAAGTCGACCAATCCGCACTGGGCCAGCGTGATTGACTAGGGCCTAAACACTCTAACTGTAGTACTCATGTAGTAAATAGGTTGCTCGAGCCTATTTACTATATGAGTTGTGGTGATGGTACCTAGATTACGTAGTGTTTGTAAGTGTAGCATCTACTTCTAAATGCATTCTGAGAGATGTACCGCAATCGTCTCCTTGCTATAGTGGTTGAAAGCACCCAGTATTCACCTGGAAGTCCAGGGTTTGATTTCTCTTGAGGATAGAAGTTTTTCTGCTGGGCTTGTTTGGCTTTCAAGCTCGCCTGTCTTGCTACCACCGTCTTATTTATGTTTGTCGACATACTCGTAATAATATTGTTCTGTTCCGTCAATTACAGGTAAGATAGCCAGTTTCTCAGCTGTTGAGGTTGGTTGTATTGTTACGAGTAAGGGAATTCAAAATGCCAACTTCCATAAAAGAATACGTTTATTATGCCCTCGTCTACAAACTCAAAACTTAACACAATAAACTGTAGATACAACTTAAAACCCTGTAACTCCTTATTTCATTATTCTATATCCTTATTTCTTAAAACCCTCTTACTCAGGGGTTCCCAATCTTTTACCCTATGCGCCTCACACAACATTATGCTAAAATACTACGCCCCCCTAGGGGCCGAAATGGGGAGTCAATATAAGAAAATTAAACAAACGATGAAAATATTGGAGTGTTTAGTTTTATTCAAAAGTAGGTAATCAACTAAGAAAAGTAAAACATACAATTTAAATGAGAGCACTGTGGCTGCACTTTATTAACCAATTGGTGAATCCTTGTCTTCATAGTAGTCGGTGCACAGCGAACATCATTTTCTGCGCCCCCCCTTGATTCACTCTACGCCCCCTAAGTGGGGCGCGCCTCACAGGTTGGGAAAACCTGCTCTAACTCCTTATCAGTAGATCTCATTTACCTAATGTCCCTCATAGTTATCGCTTTGATCGCTTCGGGACTGCAGACCTAAAAAGGCCGCATCGGCAGAATCATAATAGGATCATAATATGATTCATTTTGATAGTCATAAAATGGCCAACATGTCGGCAATTCCTATTATGAATTGAATGCAATTCATCTTAGGCAATTCTTCTGTTTGACAGCTTTGTATGAATATTCGTAAAATGGTCCACAAAATAGGAATTGCTCGCGTGTCAATTAGCAGAATCATAAAAAGATACTCAAGACCAACATCTCGCAATTCATTTTTTCGTGCATTCGCAAAAATTAATTAATAATGGCAGATTTAGGCCTCATATGAAAACTTTTTAGAACATGCCCGTGTTATGGAGAGTATTTTATACCGTAGACGCAGTGAGGCTCTTCGGAAAATGGATTTAGCTTTTGAGATTCCGGACGTCGAATTTGTGGGACTGTTTAGGCTCAATAAAAGCTTTAGTGACCTCATAATATATGAGTTAGAACCTTATTTACCAGCCAGACGTGGTGGAATAAGTACTGTCTCCATAGTAAGTAGATAATATGTATTTCTATGAACATTTTGAAAAATAAAATTAAAGTGAAGTAGGTACCTCTGTGCCTACTATTTTTCTAAGACTTGTTAGTTATTTATGAAAGTAATGTTATTTTTTAAGGTATTAAGTGCACTAAGCTTTTATGCGTCTGGTTCGTTTCAGAGATGAACTAGTGCGCACCACAAAATGCACCAAGCACCAAGTCAGTATTTCAAACTGTTTGAGGGCTGTTACTCAAGCCCTTAACAAGGAATATTTCCGAAGAAAATATATTCATTTCCCACAAACACGTGAAGAACGAAATATTATAAAAAACGGGTAAGTACGTTCAAGTAAATCACGAGAAAGTCATACATTTTTTAACCTACTTATTCCATTACAAAATCACAAATGAAAATGTACTTTTCAGGGTCAACCAAAAGTTTGGCATTCCAGGGGTCGTGGGATGCATAGATGGCACTCATATTGCTATTGTTTTGTTGTGTTTTGCCGAATTTGAAGAGAGATTTTTTAATTGGAAAAGATATCACTCTTTAAATGCTCAAGCTGTAAGTATATATGTACCTACCTAATCATCTTTATATCCCTCTAAAGTTGTCTCGTAAAATTATCCAAAAGGTATTAAACCCATCTTGTTATAATAAGTGTGTGTTGTGGTTTAAATAAACATGCTTTACCATTATATTAAAAACTTATTTAACATAAAATGTTTGAAAGTTGTGTGTTTAGATCAAATCTTGCTTATCAATCTTTTAAATTAATGGCGCCTTTAGCTTATAAAATATGTTATTAAGGAGTAGTTTTTTTATAATTAGTATATTAATAAATGTTTAACTTCTTTTGTAACTGATTGTGAGAAGGTAGGTATATTGGTGGGTAAAAAAACCTTCTAATTTTAGCATTATTGTTTAGAAAGACTAAGTAGGTATGTAGCTACCCCACAGCATAAAAATTAAAAATAGATTTTTATTTGTTTTCAGGTATGTGATTCAGATTTAAATATTGATGCCACGGTGGTGCAAGCCATGATTTCTTCATTTGGAACCACCACCCACTCAAACTGCATCTCGAACAACTTCACCAGGTTGAAAATAAAGCATGATTTTTAGGTCAGTACCAAGAGAAGTTTTGATGTTGTACCTATATTCGGCTATGTTATGCCTGACCACACCAAACGAACTTCTTTTCAGGTGATTCGGGCAAATCTCGCTGGCAATGTTTACTTGTGGATCGCATCCCATAACCGCTGGGTTGATCACAAATGCTTGTGTAGTGTTACATAACATTTGTAATGCGACTAGATTGCCCGTGTTGCCATTAACACCACAAGACATTGTCATTGAATGAGCACCACAACAATTAAATGAGGGTTCGACTTATTGGGAGCAAAACATGCATTAGGTTCAAGTCAGAAGTTCCCACAAACATAATAACACTTTATAAAGTATTGGAATTATGTACTGTGTATGTTTCAGATACGAAATGCATATAATGAAACCACAACCAGAAGAGATGACCATTTAGCTGCTGGAGTCGGTGCGAAATGCACTTGCATGCATAGAGAGAATTTGGTCAGCATGATCTTGAGTGGTCGGAGTATATTTCTTTTAAATTAAACAAAACAATATTAATTTTGCCTTTTAATTATTCATTTATAACAGTTACAATAATACACCTAGATAAAGTATAATAACCAAACCTGCACCGGTTGCTATGTCAAACATAAAACAGCAATCAATGTCGCTCATTTATTCCTCAAAGTAGCCAGAAAGACATACAATCTAAAGAGAGACAAAATTAAAAATATATAAACTAATACTATAAAGTAATAAAATAATTGAATGGAACAAGAGAAAAAATAAATTTTAATTAAAGGTAAAGTAAAAGTAATGTTTTAAAGGTTAAACATTCCTTAGGTAAACGTCACATTAAACTTGGTATTAAGAAGACATAAAATAAAATGCATTGATGGAGTTAGGTTATGTGGACCTCTTAAGTAAATGATATTTATTTTAAAGTCATACAAATAATAAAATGAATAAACTAAGGTAAGATAGGATTTATATTCCAAATATATAAAAATGGACTGATAAGATAGGATGTTTTATTATAGGAGTACTCCCTAATAGCACTAGATTCAGGCATCTATGGGCAAAACATTGTGTGTCAGTAGCTCAATAGCCCAAGCTTTAGCAGCATCTGCAGCAGCCTGCTGTATCTGAACTTGGAGAGTATTCTCTGTGCCTCCTCCAACGTAGCTAAAACAAACAAGTACTTTTAGTATCATTAATTACAAGCATTTGTGTGATTGTTCCCCGTTATATATATACTTATTTTATTTATGTATGTTTATCTATTATTTAGTATCCTAGCACAAGCTTAAACTGGAACCTAATAATTGGAGAGAATTGGAAACACTATAATTACAAAACTATATGAATAAGTTCTATGAGATTATTTATATAGGAATAGGTATTTATGAATAATGGTTATTTATGTATTGCTATTTATCCATGTTGTTGTCTACTACATTTACGTATGCCACTAAGTTTATCGGTTGACTGGCAGAGATCTCCATAAGAGATAAGTCCACCGTTGGTTACAATATTATTGTACAAACATTTTTTCTTGTGTTTATGCAATAAAGAGTATAATATTGTGCAGAACATTTATTTTTTTTATGATATTGCAAATTTAAGGCCCTTATGCTACTGTATACAGCAGGGATGGTGAACCTTTGTAAAGTACTTTGTGTAAAATGTCTATATTTCCAAAACAACATATTTTATGAGGACATAGCATCATCAAACAATTTTGACATATCTATATAAATAAAAATGGATCTTCGAAATGTATTTACGCCCGTAACTTTCGAACGACTGCACCAAATTAGATGATTCTTGGTTTTATGTATTCGTTATTGTTAGGACAAGGTTTGTGTAATCTAAAAATTACAATAATTTAAACATACATTTCAGTAATTTAGTGAAAAAACATGGTGATACAAAGTACGCCGGGTCAGCTAGTTTTTAATAATTAATGCCTGTAAAGGTCTATATTGAATAAAGATTTTTGAGTTTGTGTATTTAAGTCAAAGTCACTGGAATGATATTATAAAAAAACATATGCGACTGTCAAACTTTGCAACTGTTTAAGAGGCGAATGAAAGCTCATTATCTATCTACAATGCAGTTTATTACTTTATTGTATATCCATATATATTAGTATATTATTAAATTACTTTGTCTTCTTGTGTGATCTATACTATTTTTGACTTGTTTGTTTGTTTACAAACTGAACTACCATTTCATAGCAATCTCTATTAGTGACAGGGCTGCTGGAAGACATTTCGATAAGAAATAAACAGTACCTTTGTACAGTGTCTCCATATATCTATGTTTTTGTTGCTGTTTTTATGGGTGTGTAGGTACATAAATTTTTAAAATAAAAAAAAATAAAACGTATTTTTAAAAATTACCTCATCTAGAAGGGGTTGAACCATCACTCGCAGGGCTGTTTGACCAAATCCCAGTCCCAACAGAGCCAAAACTCGCCAGATCAAGTCTGGCAATGAAGCTGCTCGGAGAGGCCCTCTACCTGTAGCATCGGCATCTGCGTTTATATCACCAATATTTTTTAAAGTTTACTATTGTAGTTGCTGACATACTGGAAACAAAACGAGGAATGTTATTGTTGGTATATTATTGAAATATATAGGTACATACTATATTACTCAAGTACTTACAACGAACCATTTCTTTGGCTATGTGGTGGTACCAGAACCCTCAGCATTTAACAAATTAGTCACTTCTTGCCACAAGCGCAGTGACTTCTCTTCCCTGAGCACTGTTATTGTATCCCCATGCTCTAGCCAGGCTGGGATTACTATCCAAAAATTCCACGAGTAACGCCCACTGAGCCTCGGACGCTGTACTTGTTGCACGTCTCTCCATTTCTGCAATATATTGTTTAATTTAAAATAATGTAGCATAGAGATGATGTTCATGAAACTAAGTAAACAATATGGCACTTACTTTGATCGAACTTGATCGATGTAATATAAAATTGTAAAACCTTTTACTAGCACAGCTTTGTTTATCAACTTGATGTGAACACCAACATAAAATCCACGATATAATATTCGTATAGCCCCTCCGTGCACAAATCATTAACTAAGTGGATTTTAGTTTCCATGTCAATCGCAAAAAACTGGAATTTGTTAAACTAAAAAAAGGACCACTCCAAAACCGAGACTGATTTATTTAAAACTAGTGTTTACTTCCAAATATAAGCACAAATTACAAACAAAAAAGTTTCATCTTCAAGAAAATTATAACCACAGAACACATATTTTTAATTTTTTAAGGGATGACGTGATCACGTGACATTATGACATATAACTTGTTGCCAGCCGTAAATTGTTTTGTGAAAATTTTTTAACATTTAATTTTTTAGTTTATAATGTAAGAATTTCAATGATTATTGGCTACTTTCATTGATTAACAACAAACTATTATTTAATTCTACGGTATTTACCTCTTATAATAATGAAAGAGCTATAAAAATTTAAACCGGTACATTTCGATAAAGTACGGTTTTTTTTATTTGCATGTGGTAACATAATCACCAAATATGAATCTGATAATGAATTGAATTGATGCAATTCTGCTTAATTATATGACCATTTTACGAAAATTAGAGGAATTGCTAAGGATCTGCCAGGAATTCTGGAAATGAATTGCTTTCAGCAATATTGCGCAACTCGGCCTTTTTAGCCCCCCTGTCCTGTGTCGGTCGAGGCGTCACACGCATCATCTCCATATAGTCACCCCTCTTCTGGTTTTCTTCCACAACTTTTCACAAGTTTGTAAACTTGAGAAATATTCGTCTATACTTTTCCATTAGATTCTAGAACTTTTAAGCAGGTTGTTTTTCTACACCTATCTGTATCTTTATCGAACAATGTTCTAAAAAAGAATTACTATTCTCGACCCTGCTTCTGAACTCTCTTAGAGCCTCTATCGCGAGGGCCTCGCGATTTCATTGGAACGTTCGAGAACCTTTTACAACGTCATTCAGGAAACTACGACTCAAAGCACCAAAACAAATGTGTTTACGCGTCCGTAATATACCCGCCAACAGCGCCAATTGTAATAGGAACCTTATCAAGTATGTATTAACTATTAAAAGTTATAGAGATACAAAAAGGAAACTGAAAAACACAGGGGACAATTTCCATGTGTACCTAAGCTACTTGCATTTATACATGTATATTTAATTTATGGGTTTCGTCAAACGTCACGGTCAAACCTATTTAGAGTTTTAGCGAGACTAACGAACGGCGATTCATTTTTGTAAACAACTAGTGGGCCCTGCAGCAAACGTTGTCCTGCCAAATTAAAGATTGTGAACTCACAAGAGAAACGTGTGAATATGTATCTTGTTACATAAAAGTCAATAATTAAATGATGAAACGTCAGTCTCATCCTGTCTGAACCTCAGGTCTGAACTCATGCTGGCCTGACGTATCTGTCTCATCCACGTCTCAACTGACGCGCCGCGCACATGCGCGCTGGATGCCCCGGTGAATCACACGCAGGCGGAATAGGATCAATATCAGTAGAACCACGCATAAACCCGTGACGTAGTCTGTAACGTGTTTGTTTATTTAACACGTTGAGTTCCCGTTACACAGGCCCGTATGCACCTCTCATAACGCCTAGGACCCGCTACACGACGACCGACCTGTAGTGAATCAAATATGTTTTATTAATCTCGTGCGCATCATACGTTTAACACGACAAAAGCTAAAAAAACTGTACAAACAAATATTGGTTTCTTAAAATTTGGTCCATAAACTTATGGGACTAATAATATACATACTGAATATTCATCATAAATATTTATACCTATTTATGTTAGAAAAGTTAGAGCGTCGTAGTTAGAGCGTCGGTGGCGCTGTGGACTCGGCACTTGCCTTCCAATCGGGAGGTCGGAGTTCGAGACCCGCCATGTACCAATGTGTTTTTCGTTTCGAATTTCATATGTACATTTGTCTGACGCTCTTACGGTGAAGAAAAACATCGTGAGGCAACCTGCATACATCTGCGAAGAAATTCAATGCTGTACTTATGTGAAGTCGACCATTCCGCACTGGGCCAGCGAGGTTGACTAAGGCCTAATCACCCTAACATAGGGTAGGCCCGAACCCCTTGGTGGGGACGTATGTGAGCTGTGATGATGATGATGATGATGATGTTAGAAAATAGTTTGGCCAGCTAAGGAAAATTCAATCAACGCGAGGGCATACAAAGTGTACCCATAAATATAGTTTAGTAGTTCAATATCTAGATTCTACAGTCGCATTTATTAAGGAGTTGAACTTTCTAAAATCAGCTCACCTGATTCACTTGAAGGAATACAGCTAAGAGTCAATACGAGTACGTGCCCATTATATTAAAAGAACTGTCTCCTAATTCCATAACCTCAAGGAGACATAATATGTCATCAGCTCAGCAACGTGAGATGATGACTACCAAACGAATGTACCTGTATAGCTTTAGAAAGACACGTTGAACGTAAAAATTTACGGTTTATATTTATTTATTCGGGTATTATTTGACCAAGGAACAAACAAACAGTTATTTACAAGATAATCTTATGATAAAACTACGAGTATAGTACCAGACTACGGAAATTAATGTTATTTTAATGCGTAAATTGACGGATGCAATATGGTTTTATAAAAAGTAAAAATATGAATAAGACAAGGAATAATACAACTTTGTAAACCTATAAATGTCCATTGTATTTCGAATTAATATAATCTAAAATTCAACTAAAAATATTGCACCCACTTAAAATAACAAGATTAACCGTGCATTCCATAAACAATAATGTCTTTGGTGCCAATAAAAATTTTAAAAACCCCCGACAAAAACCTCCAAAAAGTAAAAAATAAAATGTGTTGGTTGGCCCTATAGTCGACCGCAATTAATATATATAATAAATAGATATATTAATTACGGTCCCCCCGCAATTAATAAGTATATCTATTTATTTAATTACTTACTGACTGAATACGTAGAGCGTTACTAGATATATTAACTGCGGTTTCCCGACGTGACGACAAAAGGGCCAACCGACACATTTTATTCTTCCCCACTTTCACCCCAACAACTTATAATGTCTCAAAAATGTCTAAGAACACTCGCACATAAGTCACCTTTAATACAAAAAAAAAAACTAAATTGAAATCGCTTTATCCGTTCGGGAGCTATGATGCCACAGACAGACAGATACGTCAAACTTATATCAAGATGATTTATGGATGAATAAATGATTATGATTATGAAAAAAACACATGTTTTTGCGTCGGGGTTTAAAAAGACCACAAATGAAAACAAAATTCCATATTTCCGGACTATTATAATTGAGAATAGGCACTGGGTCTGCACTTGGTCTGCACGTTCCATCATTAATCTAGTCCCACAAGTCTTGTTTTCAACCTATGACAAAACTTTTCTCCGATCATTGTTTTCGTAATAATGTAATAGGTAATAATAATGTAATAAAAATAAAAAGGTAATAATAATAATGTAAGAACTGGACGTTGCAATATTGTCATTTCCCAAAATATCCTATGGCATAATGGATATCGTGTGTCTATTATGACAAAGCGGCGTGCACAAGCGCACGTAGCGCGCTTTCTCCGCGGCCCTAATCCCTTACCCGGGACCTTCGTCGACAGCCACATAACCACTTGTTTTATTGACACTAATACTCTGCTATTGATTGCAGTTTTTCTAGGTTTGATGACATCATTGGGAACATGGTCAAACTTTATTACATTTAACAACTCGATTAAGTAACATGCTATTTCCTGCCACCTTATGTATTTAACTCTCTTACATATTCCCTATCTAGCCCAAAGTAAGTCGTCATCATCATCACAGCTCATATACGTCCCCAACGTGGGGCTCCGCTATGTAGTACGCTATGTAGTAGTAGTAGTAGCGGCGCTATGTAGTGGCGGTCTCGAACCTCGGACCTCCCGATTGGAAGGCAAGTTCCGAGTCCACAGCGTCACCAATGTCTTTTTCTTTTTCGAATTTCATAATGTACATTTGTCCGAATTTTATAGCTCATACCACATTTTTTGACACATTTTATCTAAAGCTACTCAGGTATTTGCATCTGGTAGTCCTCATCTCATAATGCTGAGCTGATGATGGAAGGTTTTTTTAGGATTAGGAGTTAGGGTTTACTTGCGGCATGTAGATCCTTGGGGGAGGCCTATGTCCAACAGTGGGCGTCTCTTGGCTGAAATGTTGACGATGATGATTTACTTTCACCGTGTATATCGCGTGCCAATGCAATATTATGATGACACGGAGCTGATCTGATGCTGGAACTGGAAGGTGGCCATAGGAACTCCGCAATAAAACGACACAACCCCATCGAATCGGGCTCGTTTGATTCTTATTGACGAGTACTTTGACCCGAAATGGTAACCAGAGTCTGACGCTGAAGCTGGAAGCATTTAAGAGCATTAAAATAAAGAATGTTTTAAAAAATGTTTTTTTAATTAATTCATAATATTGTGATCACGTATTGACGAGCGATAATCTCCTGCCAACTCAATAAAAATATGATTTTGTGTGTATTTTTGTATTATTTTTGACTTTTAAGTGTTTTTGAAGTCGGTTTTTATATTTTGTAGGTATGAAATATCGCATTTTAAATAAAAATTGCAGAAATAATGAAAGAAGTGACGCGCGTTACTATAATTTTAGATCGCTTTGTTGACCCAACTCTCATAATTGACTGCTTCTAACATAACTTAGCAAGTTGTTTATGTATTTTGTTGAAAAGCAATATAACTCTGCCAGCACGTGTGGCGGTCCGTGCGTGGCGCAACGCAACTGTGACGTCACTTGACTTAGTCCGTCGCAATCTCTTAACAGAATCCGGAAAGTTAGTACCTTGTCGTATTGAAAATATCAAGCGGATTACGAAAATATCAAACAGTTTCGAAGCAATGCAACGTGACATGGTATTAACATTTTTAAAAAAAAGAAACGTCGCCCCACTCTAGGATTTTTCTCCTGTGTCAAACAGAATCTCACATGCACATACGCCCAGACCAGAACAAATTTCTGTAAGCCATACAAAATATTTGTCCCGGACGGGAATCGAACCCGCGACCCGTTGCGCAGTAGGCGATCACTCGACCTTTGCGCTAACCGTGTCGTCAAAACATTGTGAGCCTCTATTAAGTCAGAAACAAACTACTGTGCCGTGGTGTGTTGTGACGCGTCAGAAGCGTATCGGTTGCATACATTTAATATGGCTAGAAACACATTATTATAGTATGTTTTGTCGTGGCGCTAATGTGTTTCTAGCCATATAAAATGTATGAAACTGATAAGCTTCTGACGCATCAAGACACGACACAATAGTTTCAAGCTTTAAAAGCTGAACGCACATAAATGTCCGCGCCGCACGCACCGTACGCGCCGCTTTTTTAGAATTCGTTGTATGAAATTATATGAAACGAACGTACGAACGTACGCACCGAATTTCAAAAACGCAGCAGGAGTCCGGGTATTGAAAAACGGATGCTAATGACGTCATATAATGCGGCGCGTGCGGATGTGCGTTCAGCTTATACCATACGAAATTCTAAGATGCATTTTTGGATGGTCTGCGCCGAGTCACGTAGACCAGCCCACCGCCGTGACAGCTACCTTAATATTGACATATGGCCCTCTTGTGGTCGTTCATTGACTTGTATAAAGAATAGGCTTAGCTCTATGAAGGGACGCGCTTTTATCACTTTTTATAAGCGTTCACTTCAAATTCGTTTGGAGTTCACACAGAGCGTCAACAAAAAAATTGTTACGATTGTAAAAATAAATTAAATCAAAGTACATGTTTGTCGTTTTAAATGAAATGTGATTTTGTAGTAATATTTATTTGGAGTATTCTATTGCTTTTTCTTGTCGCGTTGTGAGAATAAGTTAGATTCGGAGGTTTTCAGTTAACAAATTAGTAAAGGTCTTGAATCCCGTCCCGTTAGTTTTGACGCACTGAGCTGGCATGGCGGAAAATGGTCCAAACCTCCCATTTTTGGGGGAGACATGTCCAGAGTGGGTATTCTGGCTGACTTGCTGGTGATGTAAAACATTGCAAAGACAAAGATTAAAAAATAGATATTCGATGGTTATTTCGCACAAGTTTTATGTCTGATTCTTTCCTATGCTATGGAATTCCCTTTCGCTTAATATCATTATCACAGCCTATACACGGTGTTTCATAATAACCAATAAATAATCAGTGCGTTATCTAAAACTAATAATAACTAACCATCATTAAGATGAATGCAAATAAAAGTAAAATTAGAAAAAAGTGAAATTGGGAGAGCCTTCAAAACTGAGTCTGTTGGTGCACCTATAGTTATGGGCGTGCCACAAGGATCGATATTGGGACCCTTGCTTTTCTTAATTTATATTAATGACCTCCCACACTTCACTAAGAATCTGTGCGATACAGTACTATTTGCAGATGATACTTCTTTAATATTTAAGGTTGACAGGGGAAATGGCAATACTGACGTTGTAAATAGTACTCTCTCTAAAGTATTGCATTGGTTCACTATAAATAATTTATCTTTAAATTCACGTAAAACTAAATGTATTAAATTCTCATTGCCAAATGTAAGAAAAGTGGATACCATAGTGGAAATGAATAATGAAATTGTTGAATTCATCGACTTTACTAAATTTTTGGGTATAACACTAGATTCTAGATTGCAGTGGGATCCACATATTGAGTCCTTGGCTAACAGACTTAGTTCTGCAGCATATGCAGTTAAAAAAATAAGACAACTTACTGATGTTGAAACGGCAAGATTGATTTACTTTAGTTATTTTCATAGTGTCATGTCATATGGAATACTACTGTGGGGATCGGCTGCTAGTATTGAAAGTATTTTTGTACTTCAAAAAAGAGCGGTTCGCGCTATTTATAATTTACGAGCAAGAGATTCTTTAAGGGACTTATTTAGAGAAATTAATATATTGACTTTAGCAGGACAGTACATTTATGAAAATTTGATTTATGTCTATAAGAATTATAATACATTTGAAACCAATTTCCAAATTCATCATCTAAACACAAGATACAAAAATAAACTTGCCGTTCCAACATTCAGGCTTCAAAAAACTAGAGGCTCGTTTATGGGGACTAACTAGGGTTTAACTAGAGGCTCGTTTTTTATAATAAGCTTCCACAAAGTGTTACCGACTTGCCTTTTCATAAGTATAAAGCGCATGTAAAAAAGACTCTTATGAGTAAAGGATATTATAAAGTCAACGATTATTTGAATGATGCCAATGCCTGGTGTTAATTTTTCAGATATTGAATCGTCTTGTTATGTATAACCATTTGTTTAAACAAATATTATTTTTGGTAATAAGTAGTAAGAAGAGAACTGACACATCTAATCTTGTAATGGAAGTTGAGCTCAAACTTCTGCTGTGAGGTCAGCTTCCAATTGACGACTCTGTAACAATACAGGGAGAAAAAAATAGCCATTGCTGGTTTTCTTGCTGGTTCTTTCCAGTACAAGGTCTCCCGCCGTAGACTTGTGAACCAATGGCGTAGCTGCTTTGACGTTCAAAAGAGATTGTAACAATCCAATTTGAATAAAAGATATTGAATTTGAATTTGAATTTGAACTTCTCGAGAAGAACAGCCAAAAAACTCGGGAGGTCTTAATTTTTTAAATATTCTCTAAAAAAGACGCAATAGATTCTTCAACATAAGCTCAAAATAGACACTTACTAATAATTATTAACATTGCCTAGTTTATATACATTCGAATCATGCAAATTTGTTAGAGCCAATGCTGAACTTTTTGAAAAATTTGAAGATCGGTATAAATATAGTAATAGACATGTGGGACAGTTAGCGATACCACAAATGAAAACAAATTTGTACAGCCGAAATAGCCATGCCATGAGTGTTCGAATTTACAATAACCTACCCCAAAGCATCAAAGAACTTAACGGTAAACTTTTTAATAAAACTTTATTTAATTGGCTAGTTACAAATTGTTTTTATTCGGTTACAGATTATTTGACTTATAAGCATAAATAATATTAAAAATTACTGACATTTTATTATAATAATTTAATTAACATGTAAGAGTAATATAATTATTAGGTATAGTAATATAGTAAAATGACATATAATAATAATACAAAATATAATACGAAAATTTAAATTATGTAATTGTAAACTGACATTCACATGCCACAAGTTGGTAAGACGTGCTGTTCAGCTACTCATTTTGTTACCATTTTTACCATGCCTTGTGTGAATAAATACTTTGACTTGACTTTGACTTTAAGCTTTATACAGCACTAGCTGTGCCCGCGAACTACGTTTCGCCATATATTTTTTCCCGTTTTTGCAATCTTTTTCATTGATGCTCAGCTCCTATTAGTCGAAGCGTGATATTATATAGCCTATACCCTTCCTCGATAAATGGACTATCCAACGCAAGAAAAATTTTTCAATTTGCATCAGTAGTTCCTGAGATTAGCGCGTTCAAACAAACAAACAAACAATCAATAGTATAGAAAGATACACGTAGCGTATACCTGCATTCTCATTCACGAAGGACTGCAAGACCGCCTCGTAGTTTGGGCATGGCTAGATCACCGCTTAAGATGCGCGGACGGCTCCGTGAGTCAACGCGTGCATCGGAAAGTGGTTGCTCACGAGGCCCAGCGAACAACCGCCCACTCATTTCTATGCAGATCCGGTTGCTTTCACGTCATGTTGTGTTACGTTATTTAGCGTGATACCTGATAGGCATGTTAGCTATTTGATAATCTACCGTGTTATTACAAAAAATGGTCTAAACATAATCTTGGCTTGGCTAAAGCTGGCTTGGATCCAGTCAGATGTTATGATCCTTTAGAATCTCGCAATAAGAGTAATTTTCAATCTTTTTATATATAACCATATTTCGTATTTACGTGCCAAACTCTGACTTTATTGAGGCTTTACTAAAGTTTGTTGCACTACAGAGGCTAGAGCTGTACTCCTCAAATACAATTTGGCCGCCTGGGAACGCAAATAGGACGTTAGCAATATAGGTATTTTGTGACTTGTCAAAGGTTTTTGACTGCCTTGGTCACCAGACTCTTTTAAATAAACTCAATCATTATGGTCTCTGAAGAAGCAATTAGACTTATTGAATCTTACATTTTATCCAATAGAGTCTAGAATGTTGTCATTAACAAAACTGAGTCTGCTGATGAACCTATTATTATGGGTGTGCCTCAAGGATCAAATTTGGGACCTTTGCTCTTCTTAATATATATAAATGACCTCCCACACTCCACTAACAATCTGTGCGATACAGTCCTAGTTGCAGATGATACTTCTTTAATATTTAAGGTAGACAGAGAAATGGAAATACTGACGATGTAAATAGTAGTGTTTTTAGAGTATTGCACTTATATGTTATACTAATTTATTGTATAATTTAGTTTTACGCTTTCCCAGCGTCCCCTTAAATTCCTGTCATTTTTTTTTAAAAAACGTCGCCCCACACTAGGATTTTCTCATGTCGTGGGTGCAGTTACAAACATAGAATATCACATGCACATACGCCCAGACCGGAACAAATTTCTGTAGGCCATACAAAACATTTGTCCCATACGGGAATCGAACCCGCGACCCGTTGCGCAGTAGGTGATCACTCGACCTCTGCGCTAAACGTGTCGTCAAATAAACATTATTTTCATCTTTCTATAGTTGCTTGTATGTTTTGTACTATTTTTATGTCCTATTGTATTGATATGTCCTATTGTTTGCAATAAAGTATATGATTAATTATATTATTGAGGATCCCCTCTACTCAGATACAGTACGTAAACAAACTTTTAACCCCGCATAAATGCCAGGGTGAGACGAGCCCACGCGCTCATGTTTACAAACACGCGACGCAACTTTGGTCAAGGACCTCGCGTTAGTCACAACACAACACGGCCGCGACGAACTGTCATTATTTACAGCTTCATTTACATCTCTGACCTGCCACCGCGTAACATCTTACGATGTATTAAAATGACCGTATTATTATAGATAGTTTTTTTAAAAAAAAAACGTCGCCCCACACTATGATTTTCTCCTGTGTTGTCCCGTACGGGAATCGAACCCGCGACCCGTTGCGCAGAAGGCGATCACTCGACCTTTGCGCTAACCGTGTCGTCATAGTGTATAAGCTTTGCTGTTGAATCATAAAAAACCATTTTTAAAAATAAGGTTGGTTACTCATTAGCAATAATTATCAAACTAATGCAATATGTTTTCACTCCAATATTGATCATTATAACCCATATACCATTGATGGGCACGAGTCTCGCCAAACGCGCAGTAAACCTACTTGTAACACCGTTTTATGTTATCAATTCGTAAGGTGCTTAATTAACCGACTTCAAAAAAGGAGGAGGTTCTCAATTCGATGCGTATGTTTTTTTTTGTGTATGTTACGCGATTACGCCGCCAGTTGTGGACCGATTTTCAAAATTATTTTTGGATTCGTTAAAGTATACTCCAAGGGTGGTCTCATGGTCACCAAAGTCAGGATCTGATGATAAGATCCCATGAAAATCGAGGAAAACCCTTAATTTTTAAGGTGTTTCCAACGTGTTTTGTGTGTATATTACGCGATTACTCCGCCAATTGTGGACCGATTTTTAAAATTCTTTTTGTATTCGATAGAGTAAACTCCTAGGGTGGCCACAAGGTCACCGAACCGAAGTCAGGATCTGATGATGGGATCCCATGAAAACTGAGGGAAACACTAATTAAATACCTTTTAATTAGGGTATAGGAAATCAAAGTCGCTTTTGAATCCCTACCAGCGGTTTACTTCGGTAATATACCATTTACAATAAAAACGTAGCAAAAGAATTAAAACCAAAATAATTACAGCGAAAATATCTATAACAGAATAACAAGTCCAAACTGTCTCTAGGCAACCAGGCAAAGACAATGAACCGCGTATGCCTGGCTACAGCCAAACGAACCAACAAAATAAAAGGTATTTTACACAAAGCAAAATTATTTTAATTATAAATATAGGCGACGCTACACTACCCCCCCGCTGAGACCGTAGGTCACGGAGGTTGATAGTACCCTAGCTGGCAACACAACCGCCCGGCCCGATCTAGTCCTTTTCACGCAACCGCCTGGCGTGGGCATAGGACTTGGGCTGGCGGGACACGCAATTGCCACTTTTTCGGCGGTCTCGTCCTTGGCTACATAAGCCGGCTTCAGCCGATCAACAGCTACCGTAACCTCTCTATTCGGTAAGCACAGTCTAAATGTTTTCCCTCCTCGTTCAAGGACTTTATATGGCCCGGTGTAAGGAGGTTCAAGAGACCGCCTGGTAGCATCTTGGCGTAGAAAAACATACTCCGCACTACGTAGATCCTTTGGTACGTAGAAAGTCTTGCTTTCATGGCGACTTGCGGGTTTTGGCGATAATCTGGCCATATGGAGACGAAGTCGTGCCACAAAATCGGTTGGATCGCAAGCGATATCCGTGGCTGGAACAAAAAACTCTCCCGGTAACCTGAGCGGTTCACCATAAACTAGTTCCACTGCTGAAGACTGCACATCCTCTTTCCAGGCGCTGCGAATACCCAGCAGAACCAGGGGAAGAACTTCAGTCCAGCTTGAAGTTGAGTGACACATAATAGCTGCCTTTAACTGCCGGTGCAGACGCTCAACCATTCCATTGCAGGCAGGATGGTATGCGGTCGTAGGGCGATGCTGAATACCCAGGATTGAGGTCAAAGAGCGGAAAAGTTCACACTCGAACTGTCGACCTCTGTCTGTGGTTATCTTCTCCGGACAGCCAAAACGTGATACCCAGCCTGCGATGAAGGCGTTGGCGCATGATTCCGCCATAATGTCTGCGAGCGGGCATGCCTCAGGCCAACGAGTGAAGCGATCAACAATCGTCAGGCAGTATCTGAAACCATGTGAATATGGCAACAATGGCCCTACAATGTCCATATGAACATGAGAGAATCACTGCGAAGGAGACGAGAAAGAAGAGGTAGGTGAAAAGGTGTGGCGTGATATCTTACTTCTCTGGCAATCTACGCATTCTCTGGCCCAATTTTGGCAATCCTTCTTTATTCCAGGCCACACACAACGCGCTGAGACTAGCTTGGCCGTAGCTTTTACACCAGGATGACTGAGGCGATGAAGTGCATCAAACATAGGCCTTCGAAAGTCTACCGTCAAGTAAGGACGGGGCTGCTTAGAAACGTCACAGTATACCTCGGTTTGGGAATCGAACATCTTCACTCTTTTTAGCTCGAGTGCTGTCTTCTGCCCTCTCAGCAGCTCCTGTAGTTCACCATCCGATTCCTGCGACTTTGCCAGGCGTTCGAAGTTGATAGGCAATGTGACTGCTTCGACTCTTGAAAACGCATCTGCTACAATATTTTCTTTGCCTACAACATAACGTATGTTCGTCGTGAACTGGGAAATGTAGTCTAAGTAGCGAAACTGCCTCGGTGAGCATTTCTCGCAATTATGCTCGAACACATACGTCAAAGGCTTATGATCCGTGTAAACTGTGAATGGTCTGGCCTCCACCATGTGCCGAAAGTGCCGTATAGCTTCATACACAGCTAACAACTCGCGGTCATAAGGGCTATACTTTTTCTGGGCCAATGTAAGCTTCTTTGAGAAAAAAGCTAGCGGCTTCCAACCATTGCCCGCTCTTTGCTGCAAAGCTGCGCCAACAGAGCTGTCAGAAGCATCGGTGTAAATAGCTAGCTCCGCTTCTGGAACAGGGTGGGCTAACAAAGCTGCTGTTGCTAATGAGGCCTTGCAATTGTTGAAAGCTGCTAACATATCTTTCGTTAGCGTAACCTGCTGTGCACTTTTAGTTTTAGGGCCAGATATGAGGACGTTTAGTGGTGCTTGAATTAGCGCTGCACCAGGTACAAAACGACGATAAAAGTTGTACATGCCAAGGAATCTGCGTAATGCCCTTACCGTCTTAGGAACTGGATAGTCTTGCAATGCCTGTACCTTATCTGCAAGAGGTCGAATACCATCCTCAGAAACCTCATGGCCTAAAAACACTATGCGTGATCGTCCGAACTCACACTTAGCGGTATTAACTAGCATACCATAATCTGACAGTCGCTGAAACAACTGCCGCAGGTGTCGCAGGTGCTGAACCTCTGATTGCGAGAAAATGAGGATGTCATCGAGAAAACCGTAGCAGAATGGTAACCCACGCAGCGCCTCGTCTATGAAACGTTGAAACGTTTGTGCTGCGTTACCTAGCCCAAACGTCATATAGGGAAATTCGAAAAGACCGAATGGGGTGGTGATGGCGGTTTTCTCGATATCCGCTGGGTTAACCGGAAGCTGGTTATAGGCCTTGACTAGATCAACTTTCGAATAGATCCTACTGCCACTTAACTGGTATGCGAAATCCTGGATATGCCTAATAGGATATTTATCCGGTACCGTCCTAGCGTTTAGGGCTCGGTAGTCGCCACAGGGGCGCCAGCCGTTATCCTTCTTAGGCACTAGATGCAGAGGTGATGACCAAGAGCTTTCCGAAGGTCTCGCTGTACCATTAGCAAGCATGTCTTCGAATTCCTCCTTCGCAATTTTGAGGCGATCTGGTGGTAGACGTCGAGGTCGCGAAGTGACTGGTGGACCAGGTATCGTTCTAATGTAATGGACTGTATTGTGCTTTACCTCACGATGAGTTCCAGCTGGCCTGGTGATGTCCGGAAATTCTCGAAGTAGATAGTGATACTTGCTATCTCCAGAAACTGCCTTAACCGATGCGACGTCAGAAGCTTCTACTTTTGCAGGTGCCGCTGAAGTGGACAGCGAAGTAAGGCCGTCTATCAACCGATGATTCCTCAGATCTACAAGCAAATTATAAAATCTAAGAAAATCAGCTCCAATAATAGGCTTTGCAACGTCAGCAATGACAAATCGCCAGCTGTAAACACGGCGCAGGCCTAAGTTGAGTGAGAGGTACGTCCAACCATACGTAGGAATACTTGATCCATTAGCAGCAAATAGTACGTAATCCGTTTTGGAACGAGGCTGCCTGAGTGCAGATCGAGGGTATACGCAAAGGTCGGAGCCTGTATCGACCAGAAAACACATCTTCGTATGCTTGTCCGTTACAAAAAGGCGGCCTGGTGTGCTTGGGCAGTCGTTAGCCGCTACTTCCGGCTGCCATTCGTGTTTTCCGCCATCTTCGCATCGTAAGAACATGGTGTCGTACACTTGAGAGCTCGACTTCCGAATCTGTAATGATACCAGCAGTAACCATTTCCAGAAGATTTAGAACGCTGCCGGCTGCGATTGCGGTTTTGGGATGTGCTTCTGCTGTTTCCACGGCCGAACTGCCTGTTACAGGCACGTGAGCTGTGGATCTGTCCTTTTAGGGCTGCTATTTCCCGTGTGAGCTCCGCCATCTGCTTCGCCATTACGCTCATAACGTCGCTGCCGCTGGGTTCAACGCTAGCCACTACCGGGGTAACTGGGGCGATCTCATACACCTTATTCGCGAGTTCTGCTATTGCTTCCAGAGTCCCGGTCTGCGTAGCCACCACTGTCTGTATGCTGTGCGGCAAACGGCTCGACCACAAAGTGCGTAGAAATGAGTCAGGAATGTTGTCTCCGGCCAATGTCTGCAGATGTCGTAAAAACTGGGATGGCTTACGATCCCCCAACTCTTCATGAACGAGCAACTGCTTCACCTTCTTTTCTTGTGACGCGGAGAGTCGCTTGATTAATTCTGTCTTCAATTTCTCGTACTTGTTTTCGGCGGGTGGGGAAACAATGATGTCCTTTACCTCAGCGGCGTATTGTTGATCCAATTGCGCAACAACGTGGTAAAACTTCGTAATATCGGCCGTAATTCCGCTGATAATAAATTGGCCTTCTATTTGAGCAAACCATAGGCCAGGCTCTTGCGCCCAAAACGGTGGTATTTTCAACCCGACTTTACAGACTTCCTCTGAATTTTGCGTTATCTTACTATTTTCCATAGTAGCGCTAAACAATTTTAAAAATTTTTTAGCAATGTACACACGCGCTCTAATCGGGGTCACCAATATAGGAAATCAAAGTCGCTTTTGAATCCTTACCAGCGGTTTACTTCGGTAATATACCATTTACAATAAAAACGTAGCAAAAGAATTAAAACCAAAATAATTACAGCGAAAATATCTATAACAGAATAACAAGTCCAAACTGTCTCTAGGCAACCAGGCAAAGACAATGAACCGCGTATACCTGGCTACAGCCAAACGACCCAACAAAATAAAAGGTATTTTACACAAAGCAAAATTATTTTAATTATAAATATAGGCGACGCTACAAGGGTTTCTTTCACTATAAAGATTTCATTCACTAAAAAGTTAAAAATTAAAATATTTTACAAAAAATAAAAACCGACTTCAAAAACACTGAAAAGTTAAAAATAATATAAGAATAGGTACAGACAACACCACACTTCTATATTGAAGTCGGTGCCAAATTTTAAGACTTTCTAGGAGATCATCGTTTGGCACCGATTTCAATATAAAAGTGTGATGTTGTCTGTACCTATTCTTATATTATTTTTTTTCAGGGTTTTTGAAGTCGGTTTTTATTTTTTGTAAAATATTTTTTTTGCAAAAACATTTGGGTTTCACTGTTGTTTGTACACATGATTCACAGATAAAACATCAAATCCTTCAACAACATAAGATGCACAAGTCTCGCAAAGCAGTTCTTCTACCGGAAAAAGTTGGGAAATCCAATGTAAATCAAATCAGTCAATTCAGTACCTTCCAATATATCCAACCACTTTGTTATAAATTGATACCTTGTTAGTTACCTAACAACTTTTTAAAGTAACCATATCATTATTTTTTAATTTTTATACTATTAATAATATTTATAAAGAGGAATGATTTGTATTTTGGTATTGAAAAGGCTCCGAAACTACTGGACCGATTTGAAAAATTCTTTCTCCATCAGAATGCTACATTATCCCTGAGTGACATAGGCTATAGCATTTGTTCGTACGAGATAATGTAGAATTCCCACGGAAATAGACTTCGAAACTACTAGACCGATTTAAAAAATTCTTTCACATTAAGAATCCTGCATTAGCCCTGATGAACATATGCTAAGCATTTTTTTCTTTGGGAAAGTTTAGAATTCCCATGGAAATAGGCTCCGAAACTACTGGGCTGATTTGAAAAATTCTTTCACATTTAGAATCCAACATTATCCCTGATGAACGTAGGCTACTAAAATATTTTTCCTACGGGAAAATATAAAATTCAAAACACAAAGATAACGCGGGCGAAGCTCCGAGCGAAAAGCTAGTCTTAATAAATAGAGTAACTTGGCAAACGCACACGGCAAAATCATCGAGTAAGTACTGTTGGCAACACGTTAAATTACGCTTGCGAATAGGTCAGATGAAGTACCTACCCGTGCAGACGACTCTGGTATTGAATGTCCCTTTGATTAATATATTTCTTAATGTAACATATTGTATCTCATGCGTTTTTTGAGAAGGATATATTCTTTATTGTACACAAATTTTCATACATTTTTTATATACGTGAGTTAAGTACAAGGGCGAGCTTATCTCTTAAAGAGATCTCTACCAGCCAACCCTAGCAGGTGTAAGAGAGGTTTAAAATTGCGTTTAAAATTAAAATTTAATAATCTGTTACGATAAGTACTAAGCTGATCCAGACCGCCAACTTAAGTATGCCGTAGAGCTCTGGCCTACCAGCGGCATAGTATTACATAGTAGATAATTAACCAAGGGATGGAGCAGTGTCTTACGTCACGGGTGTAAATTAGAATCGCGAGCGTAACGGAGGACTGCATCCTTTACTCCCGAGCACAGTGAGGGTGATAAATAATTAAATCCTAAGCGTAGCAAGGAATTTAGGACTAGAGTCCTGAGTGTAGCGAGGAATTTAAGCTGACCCCAAGACTAAGACTGATTTATCTCTAAGCAAAATACTCTACTTTTCGCACCATCTGCGAAAAAATGGAAACAAAAACGTAAGAAATACAGCATTTATTCAAAATAATATTAATTCAATATTAAATAATGAATATAAACTTCTGTGTTGAAAAAAACTTGGAAATCTAAAATCTACAAATGTAAACAACATGGGAAGATTAAATTTTTGTTTGATTTTATTATATTTTAGTATCTTCACGAATTTTTTTGAAATGTGACAAAAGCTCTTGGCCTTCATCTCACCTGATGGTAAGTGACATTAAGGCCGAAGGCGGAAGCGAGTTTCCCCTGGACTCTTCAACAACTGAGGAATTAAAGTACATAATAATTCTATCCCTAGGGAAAGAAGGGAATTCAGTAGAATATTCAATCCCCGTTAGAGGCTTTAAATGACTTACTTAATGTTGGGTTTACAGGACACAGAATACATCATTTTTGAGCAGGTGGTGGGAAAATGTATAATATTACCGTACCATCCCAGCGACTTATCGGCGGGTGTCTCCATACCGCTAAACCACAGTCACGTTCAGAAAGTGACAATTCCATAGATGGGACAATAAAAATGATCAGAAAGTGACAATTCACCGACCAAAGCACCACTTGTACCTAGTTTAGGTATCACAATTAAATAAGAATAGAGAAAAACCTTACCTCAAATTTGACTTTTACGACAGCCATGAGAAGAAATTGAGTGATTTTTGGGCTGTTTTGGTCAAACTTTGAAATGGCAGACTATTAGCCACGATAGATTGAATTATTTTGAAATATAAAACTAGTTTAATTCGGTTCAGATAATTTCCGATTCCCCACTAAAGATCTTTACGCTCGCACTGAAGTCGAGTGAGGTCGCTCTGTAAGTAAGACAGCTCTTTATTCTTTGCATTATCTTGGAACAACACTCCTTGATCAAGTTTGATCCCTTTATTAACACTAACAAACGCCTAAAACAACAGGTCCACATCTAAATCCCAAAGGTTCTTTGACTTTCTTGGAAGCTATCTGTACAACAAAGCAAACAATTTGTTGTCTAAATACTTGCTTACAATATTTAATTGTAAAAATGTTACGACTATTTGGTTGAGGTCCCTAAGCTATAATGACACTGAAGATCTCTTAATTGTCTAATTTAATTTTTGTTAAAGAGAGAGAATAAATTATAGCTTGTTTATAAGAGAAATCGAAGAATTTGAAGAAGAAATCGCGATTCTGGAGCCATTTGTTTTGCGAGCAACAATCCGAAATGCTGTAAAACAAGCACAATTGTGTATCAACTCGGGAGGTGGTCATTTGAGCGAAATTCATTTTTCATCTCCATATCATCAATTTTATATCTTCAAATTAACTTTTCTTGAAAACCAAGCTGTTTTTTTTCATTTCTAACAAAATTATAGCGAATTTCACATTATGACATTACTTTTGCGCCACATTGTTAGTATACACGGTATTTCATAATAACCAATAAATAATCAATTCTTTATCGAAAACTAATTATTAAATTGTGTTTACCCGTAATGTCATTCAACCCAAAATTTTCATGTAAATCATAGACATGATGATAATACTGTGATATACATGAAAATTTTGGGTTGAATGACATTACGTGTAAACACATTTTAATAATTAGTTTTAGATAACGCATTTATTATTATTTATTGATTATTATGAAACACCGTGTATAAACCATCCGAAATAAATTATCTTACTGATGGTGAAAACCGCATGGAAATCCGTTCAGTGGATTAGGGATCATTGCGAACATACGGACAGACGCGGCGGGTGACTTTGTTTCATAATATGTATTGATTAATTTGCAGTTACAATAGGTCGACTATACAACGTACCCTTTCGCGGATGGAGGGTGCGTCGGCACGCGGGTCACTTCCGATGTGTCACGGTCCCACGGCCTGAGCAGCTCCGAGACACGCTCTTTTTGCTCCCAGCTCCTTTCGAAACACGTACATCGGTGGTTTAACGGACCACGCGGCTCCCACACCGCGCACATACTAAGCGATGCACTTCGAACCTCGCCAGGTATTTCTGGCATGTCCGGATCGCCGAAGGGACCGTTGCTGCACCCTACCACTCGCCTTTTTAGGATACAGCTTTTTCGGTATGCCGACGCTTGCATTGGTTGCTAGGTATCGGCTGTCATATGTTTTTTGGTTGGCCATGGAGTGATGTATGGTTCGTCTACCGATACCTGTGTAGTCTGGGAGCAGGGCAAGGCTGTCTGGTCCGCGATGCAAATGTAACCGCAGGCCGGCTGATAACCCGAGCTTCACAGAAACTGTAATTGCTATGCCGTCTGAATATGAACACTATGTTACCTAATCTGATACTGTATGTGAATAAAATTTTCGTTGTTATTTTTATATTTTGCCAACGACCTTTTAAAGGAGCGTACCAATGTGTTTTTCGTTTTCGAATTTCATATGTACAGTAAGCTCCTCGTCAACCTATACTGTTTGACCTTTGGACCGTTCTTATGTTGCTCGTAATAGCGGCAGTTTTCAAATGTAAAGCTTGAATGGGAGCTTACTGTACATTAATACGACGCTCCTACTATAAAGGAAAACATCGTGAGGCAACCTGCAGAAATTCAAAGGTGTATGTGAAGTCGACCAATCCGCACTGGGCCAGCGTGGTTATCTAAGGCCTAAATACCCTAACTTAGGGTAGGCTAGAGCCCCTCGGTGGGGACGTTGAACTGTTATGATGATGATGTGAAGTCTACCAATCTGCACTGGGCCAGTGTGGTTGACTAAGACTTAAACACCCTAATTTAGCCACAGACTAAATAATAGTTACTATCTAAGCTTTGGGTAGGCTCGAGCCCCTCCGTGGGGGCGAATAGGAGCTGTGGTAATGATGATGATGACGACCTTTTAAATGTTTATTTCTTAGGCCCTATATACAAACTGTGACACCGCACCGCTGTGTGATACCGCATGATAGTGCTTACAGCTTATTACTGCAATTGACAGCAAGCTGCCTACTGCAACATTGCTGAATCGCATTTGCATCGATTCTGTAACATCATGTACGTGATGCACACGCGCGTTTGTATCGCGCGCGACTGAATCCCTGTAGCTGCATGCTACAGGGATTCAGTCGCGCGCAGTCTAGCTGCATGCAGTTAGACTGTCAGCTAGTGTATGGCGTTTGCGTCGAGACAAAAATTCGTGTTGTCGCGGGTTATCTACGAACTGATAAGAGATAAAAAACAAGATACCTGCATAGTTTTACATTAGTACAAAAATAAATAAATAATAAATGTTGCTATTCCAAAGACACCCCATAGGTGCATAGGGCCTTCACAATGTCCTGCCACTCCATTCTGTTCGCTGCGACTTTCTTGGTTTCACTCCAGCTCAGTCCCACTGCTCGTAGCTCGCAATCCACGCTTCGGCGCTAAGTCTGTACGGTCCTAAAAGGATTCACAAAATTTTGTTACAGCAGGCCCAAGAATGAATCTCCGAGGGTGAGAGCTCCGAGAAAGAAATCTCCGTGAAGAAATCTCCGGGATCGGGGTCCAGCAGGCAAATGGAAATCATCTAATAAAGTAATTACCGCCAAATAAAATATGTTACGTCAAATTTGAAATTTATTTGAAGAAACTTACACATTTTAATAAATATCTTTTTTTTACTTCATTCAAAATGAGAGATTTCAACCGACAGATTGCACATACACTCACCGATCTGTGGAATTCACGATTTATGAGTGCAAGCGCGAACCGCTCGAGGTGTGATCTGCGGCTGGGCGTGTGTCACGCGGGCGGGCGGCGGCGGCGGCGGCGCCTTTGCGATGGCATCGCGTGCGTCAGGGCGCGCCCTACGCCGCGCGCATCCCAAGCAGCCCTCATGCCTCAGCTCCGGATTGACTCACCTAGCACCTGCGCGCCGTGGGAACACACGAATATCAGTCATTGAACAAATCGCAAATTAAGTCACTCAGTATTTACTATTCTATTCCTGCTTCACATGAAATCATCAATGGCAATGAAATACGAGGTTAGAGTAATAGGTTCCAATCACTCCGACAGGCATTTCTACATGTATATTTTTTAATAAAACCAAAGTTATGTTTGTGAAATAATATATTATGGTAATGTTGGCAATCTAAAAGAGGAGACAAAAAACTTTGACCTAAGTTTGGCTGTTCTTCTCGAGAAGGCTCTCCCAATTTCCGAACAGTGTAGTTAACTTTTTTTACCTTCATTTACATACATCTTAATTATGGTTGGGGTGTATGTATGTACATGTACATGTAAGGTTTAAATAACACATAGCTTACCTTGATTTGTAGCATTTTTTAATTAATTTATTGGTTAACTAGATTCTTGTAATTTGTTGACGTCCAATAAGTGCCTGTAAAGGTCTATATTAAATAAAGATTTTTGAGTTTGAGTTTGAGAGTAAAAATGAAGGGCAACAAATGCGATTTGTATGTCCTTCATCCACTCTACGTTATAATGTAATGATTTTACAAAAGGTAATTAACAAAATTTATATTCAGCCGCCTTCGTGGTCTGAGAATTCAGGCGACACGGCACGGTATTGATCTAGTCCCGGTTCGATTCCAAATCAAATCATTTAGTGCTTTCATGTGGATAAAAAGGTGTAACAAAGTGTATGTGTAACTCAGTGAGGGCACTGGAATAAACATATTATAATTACCACACTTTATTGGTAAATATAACTTTTTTGTAAATATAACAGATAACATATTATTAAATTCATAAAATTTTATGTATTGTATATAAAATTTTAAAATAAAGTTCGTCTCTCATGGGAGCAGAAGTTTTTCTGCTTTGGATGGTGGTGTTTCAAGCTCGCCTGGTTAGCTGGCGCCATCTTACCTAAGTTTGTCGCCATTAATGTTAATATCATTATTGTGTTCCTAAGAGGTAAGATAGCCAGTTTCTTTATTCTGGAGGAGTTAAAGAAAGAAAAGAAAGAAAGAAAGAAAGAAACTTTTTAAAGCTCACTTCCGTCTGTGACTCCATCCTAACTTACCATCAAGTAAATCTGTAGTATGTCAAAAATATACTGATAGCTGATTTACTCAACATTTTGCGAAATCGAATAGTAAAAGGCGTACATTCTCGTAGACGTGCAAAAAATGTGTTTAATTTATCCAAAAATATGTTGTGCTTGTACTAAAATCGAGCTTTATAGCTTATAGATAGATAGATATATAACTGTGATTTTCGTTTTAGTCTCTTCTTTTTTAACCGACTTCGAAAAAAGGAGGTTACTCAATTCAACCGTATATATGCTTTTTTTTTGTTTTTTTTTTATGTTTGTTCGCGGATAACTTCGTCGTTTATGAACCGATTTTGATGATTCTTTTTGTATTCGATAGAGGATGCTCCAACAGTGGTCCTATGGTCACCAAAGTTAGGATCTAATAATGGGATCCCATAAAAATAGAGAAAAACCCTTAAAATTTTACGTGTGTCCAACGTGTTTTGTGTGTATGTTACGCGATTACTCCGCCAAATGTTGACCGATTTTCAAATTTTTTTTTGTATTCGATAGAGTATATTCCTGAGATGTTATATTTAGTGATGACATTGGCATAGGTATGGGCCAACTTCTAACAAACATGGAACATTCAATAATGAACTATTGCATGCCTGGTGCTTCGTACTGCGACATACTAAAAAAAGTGATCGAATGTGAATTTAACCAGCCTACTACATTGTTGTTATTTATTGCAAATAGAGGTAATATGAACAAAAAAGTCCTGACTCATTATTTAAATAAATTAAATAATTTAAATGTACAAAAAATTATTTTGTTCACATTACCTTATTACAACAACTTGTCACAAGAGGAAAATAGTGTAAGATATAAATTGAATTTAAAGTTAAGTGCCTTATGTCATAATAATAAATTTCATTTAATTGACATCAATAATTATGTAAATAGATTGTGTTTGACTAAAGATAATAGATATTGTCTATCAAATTATTATAAGAGACGAATAGCAAAATCGCTATCATATTATTTTTATATCTCAGCCAAGAACTTGGCTACAAAAATTGCTCCTATTGAGCAACGTAGAAGTAGGATGACTGTCAGTAATATTACTGATGTATTAGTTAGTAAGTCTTTAAATTAGGTATTGAGACAATAGAGAAATCCTCTTGCATAATGTTAAATAAAGAACAAAATGAAAATTGTTTATTAGATAATGTACTGGAAGACCCATTTGAATATAATAAACATGTAAATTTTATCAACCTGGTGCACCAGAACATGCAAGGAATGATGGGCAAAGATCTGGAAGTTGAGTTATTCATGAACAGTAGTAAAGTAGACATTTTTTGTATAACCGAACATTGGCTTAAAAGCTACCAGTTCATGTTTAATTTTAGCAACCACCAGGTTGGTAGTTCGTTCAGTCGAGAAAATGCAATTCGCGGTGGCTCATTAATCATATTAAATAAAAAGCTTAAATATAAAGATCGTAAAGATATTGTGAACCTCTCAGTTGAACGAACAATAGAAATTGCCTGTGTTGGACCAGATTATTGTAGTGAGCGTATACAGGCCTCCTTCGGGATTGTATGACCACTTTGAAAATATAATGGATGAAGTTTTAAATAAAGTCTGTAAGCAAGGCAAACAAATATTAGTCTGTGGAGATTTTAATATTAACTTATTAGAAAACTCTAGTTTATGTATGAGAATTAAAAATTTGTTTCAGTCATATAATCTTAAAAACTTATTTCTGGAGCCAACACGAATTACTGAGTTTTCTGCCACATGCATTGATAATATTTATACTGACATAGAACTATTAGCACAAAATGTTTTTTATAACTTAGAATCTGACCACTCTGGTCAATTTGTTACTATACCTTACAAATGTAAGCTTATGGCGAAAAAGAATATCACTGTTGTACCAGACTTCTGGCCGCTTGGAGCGTTTCAATAATAATCTTGGTATTAATTTAAAGTATATTGATTATGACGAAGACCCAAATAAATTGTATGAAAACTTTTTTAACACATTTTGTTGTGAATTTAAAAATATCTTTGTTCCAAAAACCATCTCAGTCAATGGTAGATTAGCTTTTAGTGAATGGGCGACACCAGGTATTCACAAAAGCAGAATAAAACTTTATGAACTTTACAATGAGCGTTCATTAAATACTAGTGATCAATTTAAATTGTATGTAAAAACTTATTCCAAAGTATTTAAAAAAGTTTGTAAATTTGCAAAGTCCAATTATTTAAGCTCTAAAATAAAAAATAGTAGTGACAAAATTAAAACGACATGGAACATTATTAATAATGAAACCGGAAGAGTAAAAACTAATAACAACAATTTTTGTTTAAATATTGAAAATAAGAAAGTTACAGTAGATATTGAGGTAGCTACAGAATTTGAAAAATTCTTTACTGACATTCCAGTTTCAATCACAAAATCTTTGGATTCCTCCCCCACTGTAGCCGAATCTATTCTAAAAGATCATGTTAAAACTTGTGATGATAAATTTAAATTTGCCCATATTTGTGCAAATGATTTAATAAAGTCATTTAAAACGCTGAATAAAAAGAAAACCGTGGATCTGTGGGGCAACTCTGTAGATGTTTCCCAATCTGTAATAGTAACAATAGCTCCAATACTTGCTAGTATTTTTAATGATTGCATTGACTGTGGTGTGTTTCCTGATCTAATGAAACTGAGTAAAATTATTCCATTACACAAATCTGGTAGCACATCAGACCCCAATAATTTTAGACCTATCTCTGTGCTACCTACTTTTAGCAAAATCTTTGAAAAAATAATGTTGGAACAAATGCAAAGCTTTTTTAACAGAAATAATCTTCTACACTGTAAACAATTTGGTTTTAGAAAGGGTCGCTCAACAACCGATGCTGGTGTTGAGTTAATACAAAATATATATGAGGCCTGGGAGGACTCACATGATGCGCTGGGCGTTTTTTGTGACTTGTCCAAGGCGTTTGATTGCGTTCATTATGACACCCTGATCAGGAAATTACACTACTATGGATTTAGCGACACTGTTCTGGATCTTCTCGTCTCCTATTTGACTGAGAGGATTCAGAAAGTAGACGTCAACGGGGAGAGGTCCCAGGGCTCCTCGCTTAAAATGGGAGTTCCGCAGGGTTCAATTCTTGGTCCTTTTCTATTTTTAATATATATAAATGACTTGCCTGCTTTTGTACAAGACAGGCATGAGATTGTATTATTTGCAGATGATACTTCACTTATGTTTAAAATTAAAAGAAGATTGCAAATTTATGACGATGTAAATAGTTCTATCTCAAGAATAGTTTACTGGTTTAATGCGAATAATGAAGGGAAAACTAAATGTATAAAATTTGTTTTACCCAATGTTAAAGAGGTTCACACCACTGTTAACATAAAGCATAAAAATGTGGACCTTGTGGATACCGTAGTATTTCTTGGTATTACTTTAGATTCAAAGCTTCAGTGGGGCCCACATATTGATAAATTGTCGAAGAGACTTCTGCAGCCTACGCTGTATGGAAAATACGTCAGCTGACTGATGTTGATACAGTAAGACTTGTATACTTTGCCTATTTTCATAGTGTGATGTCGTATGGCATTTTGCTGTGGGGAAATGCTGCCGACATTCAGACTGTTTTTGTGCTGCAAAAAAGGGCTATTCGTGCTATTTATAACCTTAAAATAAGAGACTCTTTGAGAGAAAAATTTAAAGAAATTGATATTATGACCGTCGCGTCGCAATATATTTACGAGAATATAGTATATGTTCATAAAAATATACATTCGTTTTGTAAAAACAGTGATATTCATTCAGTAAATACTAGGCAAAAGAATATGTTAGCGTTACCAAATACTAGGCTTAAAAAAATTTATAATTCTTTGAAAGGCCTTTGTGTACGTTTCTACAATAAAATCCCAAATAATATTAAAGCACTTAACTTGAATAAATTTAAAGTCACTATCAAGGGCGCACTTATGAAAAAAGCATATTATAAAGTGTCTGATTATATGACAGATAAAACTGCTTGGGATTGACAAAAAATGTGATAATTGACGTTCAAAGGGTGTTAACACTTTGTGATAATGTTGCGAACAGCGATTAAGCAGCAAAAGGAAAAACAACCAGGAGATAAGCAGCGAATAAAATCATATAGCGTTGAAACCGTAATGTTTAATACAACATGACAACACACAATATACAGAGCTCAAAGACAATAAGTGTTATTACTATAGTAACATATATTCTATTCTAAATACAAATAATCTAACACTTCCCCTTAATAACACTTGTTTAAAAAAAATCTATACTAGGCTGACAACTTTCATAACAAAATAATCTTAATCAGTTACATAACAACCCTAGCTCTTTACAGCAAAAGTCATGTTTTGGCACAGTCAAGGGTTTCGTCAACATATCTGCTGTCATTTCTTTAGTACTTTTGTAATGAATGTCAACTAATCCTTTTTCCACACACTCTCTAATATAATGATATTTCACATCGACATGCTTCGACCGTCGATGAAAAACAGGGTTAACTGTTAACTTTTCAGCTGACTGGTTATCACAATACAAGCGTATCGATGAACCAGTTAAAACTATTTTCAAATCACTTACCAAGTTTTTCAGAAATGAAGCTTCCTTAGAGGCTTCACACAATGCTATGTATTCAGCTTCAGTACTCGATAAAGCTGTGCATGACTGCTTTCGACATTCCCATGACACTGGCTTTCCTGCAAACAGAAACACAAATCCAGAAAAATATTTTCTGTCCATCGAGTTTGAAGCCCAGTCTGCATCAGCGAATCCTTCAAGAGCTAAAGAAGACTTTTTTTTGTACACCAAAGCAACGTTTTGTGTTCGCTTTAAATATCGTAACACATGCTTTGCGGCATTCCAGTGCTCTAATGTATGACAAGTGTTATACTGACTCAAGTGTGATACCGCAAATGTGATATCTGGCCGAGTAAAAACACTAAGGTACATCAAGCAACCTATTAGCTCTTGATAAGGTACAGAACCTGGTGGTAATACCTTTTCATCTATAAATTTTACATTGGGATCAAGCGGCGTTCTGGCGGGCTTACAATCTAGCATGTTAAACCTTTTTAAAATATTACCATCATGCAATGACTGCCCCAGTCTAATAACACTGTTCTCTTTGTCGTAATTCACACTAACTCCTAAGACATGACGTACTGATCCAAGGTTCTTAATCTTAAATTCTCTTGATAAATGCGATTTTAGCATATCAGCTAGAACCTTGTCATTGTAAAAGAGTATAAAGTCATCTACATACAATGCTATATACAATACAGATTTACCTACGTTTTTCATATATATACATGGCTCTAGCTTACTTTGCTTAAATCCTATAGAAACAAGTGACTCCTTAAATTTTAAGTTCCATGCCCGAGGAGCTTGTTTTAAACCATATACAGCCTTTTTTAGCCTGTACACTTTCTGCTCACTGCCAAGCTCAAGAAAACCTTCTGGCTGATGCATATAAATCTCCTCATCTAATTCCCCGTTTAAGAACGCCGTCTGGACGTCAAGGTGATCTATATCAAGGTCTTTTTCAACAGCAAGTGACAATAAAAGTCTCAACGAGCTATATCTTATTACCGGAGAAAAAGTTTCAAAATAATCCTCACCGTATCTCTGTGAGTATCCCTTAGCTACTAACCTAGCTTTATATCGTGTCACCTTCCCCTCAGAGTCGCATTTAATCTTAAATATCCACTTGTTTTTCACAATATTTTTACCGAAAGGAAGATCAACGAGTTCCCATACATCATGTTCAGCAAATGAATTTAAGAGGATTGTGAAGTAATCGTGCGCGGCGCGAGTAGGTATTTTCTAAAATGCTATCTGTTTCACACCGCTCGGCCTCCCGTCTGGCGTTTACATCACAAATACAACACGCGCAAATTCTCACGCACACAACGACAGCAGCGCGCGACTCCTCGGCGCGAGAACTCGAGATCATTATTTTACCGTTTGTAATGTTTTGCGTTGCTTAGGTATTCCTGACTGCCTTTCCGCTCGCAACTTTGCCTTCGTTATTTTCGTTTTTCGTGAGGGAATTTTGTTTTCCCGTATGAAAAATTATTTTATAACCTTATATTACTCAGTGATAATGTAGCATTCTATTAGTCAAAAAGTTTTTTAAATCAGTCTAGTAGTTTTTAAAAATAAAAAATATAATAAATAAAAATAGCTTTATTTCTAAAAATCATTTTAACAATAATTACGCCGAGACTTCCCAGTGAGCTAGTTTTTGAGTTTATTCATTACAAACAAAAATACAAATCTTCTTTCTTTATAATATTTTATTAGATAAGTTTCGTAAATTATTTCAGTATTCCTTTGAAATTTATAGTGTAGGCGCTTACTTGGTATCCCTACCAAGTCCTACTTTATAGGACTGAGCTGTTATTTGTTATGAAAGTACCTATCTATCGTACATTTACCTGTCTAAAGAAAATTACTTTTTGTAAGATGAGTGTTATACTGAATTAAAATGATTTTCATTTGAGATGTGAATCAATAATGGATCCTTTTATGAAAAAAATAAACTCTAAACATAAAATGACATTTACAATTGTTTAAACAAGAACAGACCTCTTGTTAACTTAAAAATAAATAACAAAAAATCTATTATTTTAGATAGATAAATTAATACTTTTACATACAAACTAAATAGGAGCAGGGATTAAAAAAATATAAAGTAATAGTTATACATCAAATAAAAAATACCTCTCGTTTTTATACACTAATCTTGGGTAGTTATACTAATAGTCTTAGAATTCTAATTTTTACCACCTCCGTGGTCTAGTGATTGAGGCCACCGGATGTTGATCGGGAGGTCCGTCCGGCGGGGTTCGATTCGTCGGGTTCGTCCGGATTACAAAAACACTGAAAAGTTAGAAATAATATAAGAATAGGTACAGACAACATCACACATCATTATTGAAGACGGTGCCAAATTTTAAGACTTTCTAGGAGATCATCGTTTGGCACCGACTTCAATATAGAAATGTAATGTTGTCTGTACCTATTCTTACACTATTTTTAACTTTTCAGTGTTTTTGAAGTCAGTTTCTATTTTTTGTAAAATATTTTTTTGTTTAACTTTTTAGTGAAAGAAACTCTAATTAAATTAGGGTATCCCTCGATTTTCATAGGATCCCATCATCAGAACCTGACTTTGGTGACCTAGGGACTACCCTAGGAGTATACTCTACCGAATACAAAAAGAATTTTGAAAATCGGTCCACAATTGGCGGAGTAATCGCGTAACATACACACAAAACGGTTGACACGGTTAGCGCAGAGGTCGAGCGATCGCCTACTGCGCAACAGGTTGCGGGTTCGATTCCCGCACGGGACAGATGTTTTGTATGACCTACAGAAATTTGTTCCGGTCTGGGCGTATGTGCATGTGATATTCTATGTTTGTAACTGCACCCACGACACAGGAGAAAATCCTAGTGTGGGGCGACGTTTTTATAAAAAAAAAACACGTTGGACGCACCTAAAAATTTAAGGATTTCCCTCCATTTTTATGGGATCCCATCATCAGATCCCAACTTTGGTAACCGTGGGACCACCATTGGAGTATAATCTTGAGAATACAAAAAGAATTTTGAAAATCGGTCTGCAATTGGCGGCGTAATCGCGTAACATACACAAAAAAAAACATACGCATCGAATTGAGAAACTCCTTTTCTGAAGTCGGTTAAAAAATACCTATTAGTATATGTAATCAGCTGCTTTAAATTTTATAGTTAAAATAATAAAAAAACTTCAAAACCGTACGAAGGGTGCCTTCTTCCCATATATGTCTACCCTGCCTACCCTACATACTCGTATATTATTTAGGTACTTTGTCGTTTGTATTTTTTATACAATCGTAGATTCCATAACGCGAGTAAAACCTTAGAGCCCAGCTTTAGAGGAATAAAATTCAAATAAATTTTAATAATTGCATAACAAATACCTATTACAAGAAACAAAATACGAATTTATTTTGAGTTGGTTTCTTTATGGCATATATTTATTATAACAAACAACTACTTACATACTTACATTTTTTCCTTTTTTGGTTTTGGGAATTTACAGTAAAGTTAACAGGCTACAGGCTGCTAACCCTTAAATAAGGAAATTTGTATTGAAATAAAATCTTTAAAATAAAACACTAAAATCAATAAACGTATTCAAAAAGATATTTACTTTTTCATGTATAAGGTATTTGTGAAGATTAATAGTTCCGACTTGAGTAATAACTTTCACTATTGATCGATATATCGATATAACTTTCTCCTCCCTAGGCGACAATAACTACGATAACATTATGTCACATCACTATCACTACATTGTACCCCTGCCCCCGACCCGTATCGTGCGATAGAGAGAGTTGCAAGATATGGTCGAAATTGCCTACAATTCCTGTTTGAAATATTGTTTCGGGCGAGACGCTTTTGGTGTCATTAGATTCAGTATACCATAGTCTATGTTTGTACGTTTTGCTTTTTTTGTAATTCAGTATAATTTAGTCAAAAAAGACAAAAATGCTCAAGGTAGTTTTTAAGTCGAAAATATAGATATTTAGATGCTAATAACTTATATTCTGAGCAATATTTCTTCAAAATCAAAACGTACAAACCTAGTTTTTCATTATATCTACAAGATTTCCAAAAATTATGAAAATTGGACTATGTTTAGAGGGAGAAAAGCGTTATCGCTTTTTGTATGAAAATTTACAGCTTCACAATCCTCTTAACTCCTCCTGCATTGCGCGGCGCCACAGATCTGAGGTAAGAGCATCAGACACACTTTGTGGCTCACCTGGTAATGTACATAGATAATTTCTTGGACGGAGATTATAGCTATGCTGTGTAATTGTAGGTTGCTTACCAGACGACTGCTCTACGACTGAATACTCTACATTCTTCCCCTCAGTCGTAGAAGACGACGTTGCCATTTGCTCAGCCTCATGACTTAACACTTCCCCTCCTTCACAGGAACTAGATGGTGAAGGTTGTTCATCCTGAAAACCCGGAAGAAACAAAGTAATATCATTGTTAGGACTCAATGAGGACTCCTTCCCAGGGAACACACACTCATTAAAAATAACATCGCGACTTCGCACAACACGATGTGTGTCAGGATCAAATAGCTTGTAGGCCTTGCTATTTTCTTCATAACCAATGAACACATACCTTTTGCTCTTCGGATCTAATTTATTGTGTGCGTATGGATTGAGGAGCCACATCACGAAATCAATCGAAATCCCGCCCAGATTTAGTAGCAAATGAGATAATTTTGTAGGCGAAATCCTGGAATTTGTAGCAACACACATCAAGAGTTACATCAATTTAAAAGTGGCTCCTCAATTCAAACATCTGGATTGAGGAGCCACCTAGAACTCTGAAACTATTATATGTACATTTTTGAAAATTTAGTATCATTTAGTAGTAATTTTGTCTAGAATCTACAAAAAATTTGGTTCGGATACTGCTGAAACTCGAGAAGATACAATACAAAATGTGTGGCTCCTCAGTCCATACACGTACAAAACTTGTCAACGTGAATTTCCACGAAACTAATTGAGCAATTTTATTTTGGAGTGCATGATCATTTAGTAGTAATTTTGCTAGAATTTGTAGTATAGAAATAATGTTGGAGGACTTAGTGAAATTAAAAATATAAAGCAATATATGTGGCTCCTCAATCCAGACGTTTTGCATATAAATGATTGACTGTATCTTCGCGAAATCACAATGGAATCAAAAGCTTGGGGCGCCAACATTTAGTAGAAATTTCTACTAAATAACTACGTACAATTTATCAGTGTACTTATTAAGGATCTGAAGAAAAACACACTTTCCGATATTCCATAAGAAATTGCTGTTAAGGGTGACCATAACGAGACTGAAATCTAGGACAAACAAAAAAAAAACAAATCTTTATTTTTGTTTACATACAACAGGCAAGTTCTCGGCCTTCATCTCACCTGATGCTAAGTAATGATAAAACCGAAGGTGGGAGCGAGCTTTATCTGGACTCCACAGCAACTGAGGAATTATAATGTGTATTAATATATGCTATTATGTTATATCTATCCACATAGCATAATAGCCGTATTTTTGGCAAAACATTCGACATTTTGGCTTACCGACGTTGTTATACCTATTGTGTACCATAATGTTGAAGAGGGAGATACTTCACGTGCTAAGTATTACTTATTTTGAAGAAAAAAAAAGAAACACAAGTAAAAAATTATTTTATAGGTTAAGAACCAACTACCTACACAGGCAAACTTTAGGTATAGCTTTTGCGTAACAGGTACTAATAGTAGGTGTATATTGGGCATTCTATAACAGTTTTCATCAAAACACCGAAAACGAACGGAGTGAGATTTGAGCTACGCTTCGCTGCGCTCTAGCGCCGCAAATCTCACTCCGTTCGTTTACGGTGATTGGATGAAAACAGTCTAAAATTGCCCATTATACATTATAAAGGGTTAAATGGAAAAGGCGATTTTTTATTTCATTTCATTTCAATTCTTCCGTGTCGATTCAGATACAGTACTCCGCCACGGATATTATGTTGTCTGTTATCTTTGAAGGTTTTCGCGTGTGCAGGTATTGGGATACGCTTGGGATGGGCAGGAAGGCAAGCTTTTACTTGCCATCGAGCCGTGGTGAAAGGATCAGCCAGTCTGCGTTACCGAGTCGTCGTTCATTTTTTTTAAATTTCTTTTCATTTCAGTTCACTTTTATATGTATATCCTATTTCTATAATGAAAGCTCTTTTTTACCATACACTGCACATATAGCGATGGCTGCAATAGCAATCTTCACAGTTGGAGTCTCACTTACACTGACATAGGTGGCCCACCACAGACCAGCATACTATGCTTATCTTCTATCCTTTAATATCTCCTCCGAAGCGGCTTGACCGATTTTTATGATTTTCTTTGTGTATATTCGGTAAAGCCTGAGAATAGGTCGTAAACAATTTTTTAGAACCCTATGTAATAAAGGTGTTTTTTAATTATTATGGCGAAACGTTGTTCACTGGCATACACGTCAATGACTATAAAATAAAATGCATTTTATTTATTAAACGAAAATGTTTATTTATATCAGTACTTAGTGTGAAAGCTGTAGACATTTCATAATACACCGTCCAAATCCAAAGGAAACGTCATAAATGGGTGATTCACCCAAGACATCGAATTTTGCCTAATTTCCATGGTATTTTTTTTTTGTTCGTTTCATTTAAATTTAGTTGGTCAATGGATAAAGGAGTGAAAATTGTTTTAATATATTAAAGAGGGGTCTTACACAACATTATATAACAAAAGTTATTTGATTATGAAATTCTGCTATCCAAGGAAATTATAAAAGCGCCCCAAGGAAATTATAAAAGCGCCCCAAGGAAATTATGAGTTTGCCATGGAAATTAAAAAAAGTACACATACGAGTATACTCGTACTTAATCATTTCTTATTTACTTACTTATAAAACTATAACAAAATATTTTGGTCTTAATACAGTAAAATACAAATCAGTTATTATTCTTAACTAAGTAAAACACAGTAAATAACATTACGGAAAACAACTAAATAAAAATTTGAAGATTATTTAATATGAAAAATCATATCTGCCAAGTGCCAACCTGCAAATTAAAAATGTCACTACAAAACTAAAAAAAATCTCTAAGCTTGCACATTGAACAAACATAAAATAACCTCTTATTCGGTGTTAAAAACAATAAAAATATTATTTATATTAATTCGAATAATAAATTTAAATTCAACATATAGTATAAGTATTCAAGTTGGATTATTACATGATCACTTTTCCACGTCAAAGAAGCTATGCCAATGGTTGACAAGTCTACGGCGGCTGGGAGACCTTGTACTGGAAAGAACCAGAAAAAAAAACCAGCAGGGGCTATATTTTTTCCCTGTATTGTTACAGTAGTCAATTGAAAGCTGACCCTAATGTTTTAATTATTTTTGTTTTTCTTTTTGTATTGGTACTTCCCAAAAGTTGATTTTGACACTGTTGAAGAAATACTAGGGCAAGAAGCTGGCGCAGTATCGTAATTCCTTAAGGCAAAGATCGACTCCATCATACTCGAGGGCAAAACGCCTAAAGTATGGCACGGGTGCGAGGTGGCACTTTTCTTCAAAAAGGGCGACAAGGCTCAGTTGAAGAACTATAGACCCATCACGCTCCTGAGTCTGAGTCTCGCGCGCAGGTTTGACGACTTCCAGCCTCCCGAACAAGCCGGATTCCGAAAAGACCACATCATACGCTGCGGCAGGTTATACAGAAGGTCGAGAAGCATAATTTGCCACTATGCTTGGCGTTTGTGAACTATGAGAATGGCTTCGATTCTGTCGAGACCTAGGCCGTACTTAGTTCATTCCAGAGGTGCCAAATAGACTATGGGTACATCCAAGTGTTGCAGTCATTGTACGAAAACGCCACCATGTCAGTCAACTTTCAGGACCAAAAGTCGAAACCAATACAACTTCAGCGCGGTGTGAGACAGGGTGACATTATATCGCCGAAACTGTTTACAGCTGCTTTAGAGGATGTACCTATTTAAGTTTTTGGATTTAAGAGGACTCGGCATCAACATAAACAACGAGTACAGAACTCACCTTCGTTTTGCTAATGATATCGTAGTTATGGCTCAGACCGTGAAAGATCTTGGCACAATGCTCGAAGACCTCTGTAGAGTTTCCGCACAAGTGGGTCTTGAAAAAAACATGGACAAGACTAAAATTATGTCGAATTCCCATGTAACCCCAATCCTGTGAATGTTGGAGGCTCTAACACTGGAAGTTGTTGACGAATATGTTTACTTGGGGCAAATCGTCCAGCTCGCTAAGTTCAACTTCCAGAAAGAGGTAAATCGACGAATGTAACTTGGCTGGGCAGCATTCGGGAAGCTACGCAGCATATTCTCGGCCCATAGACCGCACACTGTTTCAAGACCAAAGTCTTCAATCCGTGAGTGTTGCCAGTGATGACGTACGGAACCGAGACGTGGCCGCTAAAAATGGGTTTCATAAAAAGGCTCAAAGTCACTCAAAGGGCAATGGAGAGGGCTATGCTCAGGGTTTCTCTACGTGATCACATCAGAAATAATGAGATCCGTAGAAGAACTAGAGTTACCGACATAGCCCAAAATAGGCAGTGGGCAGGACACATCGCTCGCAGAACTGACGGCCGTTGGGGCAGAAAGGTCCTCGAGTGGCGGCCGCGTACAGGGAGACACAGCGTTGGTAGACCCCCCACAAAGTGGACCGACGATCTGGTGAAGGTCGCGAGAAGCCGCTGGATGCGGTAGGCGCAAGACCGTTGGTTT
Organism: Schoenobius gigantellus; assembly: GCA_963935595.1. Taxonomy (NCBI): domain Eukaryota; kingdom Metazoa; phylum Arthropoda; class Insecta; order Lepidoptera; family Crambidae; genus Schoenobius; species Schoenobius gigantellus. Next base: position 1,021,121 of record OZ012555.1, on the reverse strand, counting down.
GGAGATCCCTGGGGGAGGCCTATGTCCAACAGTGGACGTCTCTTGGCTGAAATGATGATGTGTGTAACGTCCATCTATATATTCCTAAAAAAAACTGACGCATTGGCTTGACATTATACCTTAAAAAATGGTTTGTTTAGTATTATATATAATTTCCATGGCATTACCTAATTTCCTTGGCTAGTTTTGAACAAGGGACTACAAGGAAATTAGGACCAAGGAAATTAGATTTAAGCCTAAAAAACACCAGAGACAGGTAAATATTAACCTTATTTATATAATGCGATTCAAATTGAGAGTTCAGCCCTATGGATACTCCTTTTGTATTAATAAATGATCAAATGAATCCATTCCACAACTACGCAAAAGCGGCCAAGGAAATTAACTTTTCAATAAACCAAAGCCCAAGGAGGCAACTATTTACGCGACTAGCGCGAAACCGATGAACAGCACACACATAGCTGTCTCGACGGCCCCTCGGGGCGGAATGGATGAATGAATCGGTCCAGACCGTTACGTTCAAACGCTTTGCGTTTTGTTACTACAACTTTCGAAATATCGGCCCAAGGAAATTATGATTTTGAAGAAGACAAAAACAAATCTTCACTTCAGTCTTATCCTTCAACTGTAAAATATGAAAAGTTATACTTTTTTAATAGCTATATGTTTGTTTAACATAAAATAAGTCATATTGGAGTTAAATATCGTAGCACTTAGATGATATGTATCTACATCAATAAATATTATGGTAATGGACATACCAAGGAAATTAGACAATCAGGTTTTGATGAAGTTTTTTGTATATTTTAATAATACTTTTTCATATGATACAGACAAAAACAAATCAATTTCAACATATACTATGCGAAAAAAAATGATATGAGTATAAAGACATTAAAAATATACCGTTCACAAGCCTGGACATAAAAAATGCATCATTTTGGCGAAATACCCAAATAGGTGTCCGAAGCCTCCCAAGCAGCGGTTATAATGTGGCAAATGAAACAAAGGAGAAAAACTCTAACACAACATAACAATTGTTAGAACGTGGTCACGTAATAGCGGACCTACGACACAGTACAATTGCGATAAAAATTACGAATTACCATGTTCTCCATAGGTTTTATATTTTAAGAAGTATCAAAGTATCAGAGCGTCGGTGGCTCAGGGAGTCGATGCTCTGATACTTCTGATACTTTTGGCCTTGGCACTGGACTGTGCTCCGAGGAGAATCGGGAGACCTGCGATCGATCCTGCCATGTACAAATGTGTTTTTCATTTCATGAATTTCATATGTACATTTATCTGACACTCCTACGGTGAAGGAAAACATCGTGAGGACACCTGCAACCACCTGCGAAGTAGTTCAAAGGTTTTGTGAAGTCAACCAATCCGCACTGGGCGGGCGAGGTTTGACTAAGGCCTAATCGCCCTAACTAGCTAAGGATGGCTCGTGTCCCTCGGTGGGGACGTATATGAGCTGTGATAATGAGTATCAAAATATTAAGTCCATCCCATTTTCGAGCGGCTGCTCTTCCATGCCATAAAACGGGAAAAGACCAGATTTATACTACTTCATCATGAAGAGGTCATTATTGCAAAGAGAAAGTGGGGTTGAGAGATGGGTCACAACTCAACCACCGGAAATACTATCTATACACTAATCGAATGGCGACATATGTATAGGTAAAATACTCCAAGCATAGTATATGTAGCTGGAATTAATTAAGTATCAGACCCCCTAGACAAATGCCACACGCAAACTTTTCCGCAGTCGTTCCTCAGAAAAAATGTATGAAGATGACATTAGCTGCGGAAAAAATAGCGTGAGGTTGTCGTAAGCTAATGTCATTTCCATACATTTTTTCTGTGGAACGACTGCGGAAAAGTTAACGTGTGGCATTTGTCTAGAGCCTCTGGGCCGATTTGCCACCTTGACGAGAAAAGGAAAATAAAATAAATCATTTAATGAGAAGTTTTTAAAGCACATTAATGCACTTTTGATAACCGCCTACTCGATAAGACGCTATTTCTTGTAAATCTATACCGCGGCACTAATTCCACAGATTATCAAGACAATAACTTTTTTTTTTTTTTTTTTTTTTTACGAGGGGAATGCGTTTGCGCACCGTCCAAGCCCCCGCAAGGGCAAGGGTGTGTGGGACTCCGCAGCGAGCGACTACCCACTAAACCCCTCGATATGCCCTCTTTGGCGCCTAGCGCAGCCACGTCCAAAGGACGCGCCGCTGTCGAACGAGGTCGTGGGAACCCTTACAGACCGACCATAACCCCGTCCGCGGCACCTGCCCACCAATGGCGGGCCCCTCACGCCCTCTCCAAGGTGGAGATGGAGAGGAGTTCCCGGGGCATACTCCGGGTGGTAATTTTTTACTGTGGTTTTCTTCCACGCGGCCTGACGCTCAATGCGCCAGGCCCCCGGCCCCGCTCAGTGCGGGGTAACGGGCTTGCCCGACGGCAGACCCCACTGGATCCACCGCCGCGCACACGAGCCGAAGCTCAGCGGTGCCGAAGCGCCGACCCACCGCAAAAAGCGGCCACGGTGGCCACACGAGGTGGCCCGCCAAGTAGCACTCGGCCATCCCACGCCCCCTTCATGGGGGCCTTACAAGTGTGCCGAAGCCACACAGTGATCGGATCAGCCTCAGTCCTTGGAACAACGACACGCCGAAGCTCAACGAGCTTGCACCGACTCGGAACAACGACATGCCGAAGCTCAACAAGGACCCGCACCGACCCGACCAAAGGGGCAACGGCACAAAGCGCAACGCGCCATGACCCGCGAGCGGGTCCCCAGGCGACACACAACCCCATCTTCACAAAGAAGGGGAGGTGACGCCCCACATGGCCACGTGAAGTGGCCCGCCGGGTTAAACCCGGCCACACCACGCCCCCTCCACGGGGCAGCTGTCAGACTCTTAGCCCGCGGCAGAAAATCTGCCGGGTTGCCCAGGGTGCACCACGAGGAGGTGTTCTGACATCGCACCCCATCAAGACAATAACATCCTATCCACGGACTCAACATTAGCCAACAAGATTGTTCACAGAAAGAAACCAAATTGAAGGTTTTGTTCATTTAAGAATAAAATTATTAATAAGTAAGTAAATATTCTGTTCTATTCTATACATAAAAACCGGATACAATCTACTTTAGTTCACCTAAAATATTTACATGATTATATCAACTCGGAGCAAAGGGAAGGCATAAAATTATTATTAACTAAGTGAATATTCTGTTCTATTCTATACATAAAAACCGGATACAATCTATTTTAGTTCACCTAAAATGTTTACATGATTATATCAACTCAGAGCAAAGGGTAGGCTGTATGGCGGTGAACCTTTGCTCACAAAGAATGAGAAAGTTGCAAAAAAAAACTACAACAGATGTCAGCGCTGTCATAACAATGATAAATAAAGATTGTTCTCGAATTTTGTGAAAAAGCGCGGGAAAGTTCGGAAGTTAAAGGCGGTCTTTTAAAATTTAATTTAATTTTTTCGCCGTTTATCTTGACTTTTTGATTTGTTTATGTTCTAAACATGGGCAAGGGACCTAAAAAACGAAAAAAAGTTGTTGACGATGCTGTTTCAGAAGAAATTAGTTCCGATACAGATTCCTATAAGTCTGGTATAAATGGGATCGTCGAAGTTGAGGAGGACGACAAATACTCCGTATTTAAAGCTTCTAATTACATTAGAAAATACCCTGATGGAAGCCGCAATACAGAATATATTGTTTTTCTGTCCAACAAAGAAAATAAAATTTTCTGCGATAAAGACCGTTTGAGCATATCCAGAGCACTACGGAAACATTGTATCTCTGGAGTTAAACACTTAAAAACGATTAATAAATATAGAGTTGGGATTGTATTTGATATACCTAACAATGCTAATATGTTGGTACAAAACAAAAAATTCCAAGACGAACTCTCTTTGACAGCTTCTATTCCTGCATCAGCTGCAGAATGTACTGGTGTACTTAAGGATGTACCAATGACCTTGTCTAATAAAAAAATATTTTCAGTTATTGCCAGCACCCGTAATGTTATACAAGTAAGGCGAATTATGCGGCGTTCCAGAGAGCATGGTTTGCAGCCCACTTCAGTAGTAGCGGTAACATTTGCAGCTACTCAGCTACCGGAGTACATCTCACTTGATCACTGGAGACACGAGGTAAGCCCATATGTTCCACCAGTTAAACAATGCCTGAACTGTCTTAAATATGGACATATAGCTAAGTTCTGCCGAAATACTACCAAATGCTCCATTTGCACAGAAGAGCACAGCTATAAAGATTGCAAAGTAAACACACAAGATGCAAAGTGTTTGAACTGTAATGGTAATCATATTGCGATTTCCTTTCAATGCCCTATAAAAAAACAAAAGATCCAGGAATGTAAAATTAAAGCACATTCGGTAGCTTATGCAGATGTACTTGACAATAAACAATTTCCTTTATTAAAATCTAGTAATAAGTCCAAGGTATCAATTGATAACATAATTAATAACGACAAATTAGTTAATTTACTGGTGGAATCTGTTTTAGAAATATTGAAAATAAATAAAACAAAGGAACAATCAATCAATTTTAATTCTATTAAAAATATTTTATTAGAGTCGTTCAACAGAAATTTAAATATTGATTTAGTTAATTAATGGATAGTATCAATATAATGCAATGGAACTCGCAAAACATAATATCTAATAAGCATGACTTAATATTATTCTTAAATAATTTCAATATACATGTTGCTCTAATATGTGAGACATGGCTTAGGCCCAAACATTTATTTAATTTAAAGGGTTTTACAGTTATTAGAAAAGATACAGGAAACTCTCACAACGGTGTAGCTATCCTTATAAAAAAAATTCTTAAATACAAAATTGTAAATACTCCTTGTGATGACTCTTTACAAAATATATGTGTTAGTTTAAATGTTAATGGACAAGAAATTTATTTCATTTCTTGTTATTGTCCACCAAACTCGACCCCATCTTTTAGTAAACAAAAATTAGAAAATTTGATAAAGAATATTCCACACCCATTATTTTTAGGAGGAGATTTCAATGCACATCATCCCTTATGGGGATGTGCCAATACTGATCAAAGGAGTAGAGACATTATAGATGTAGTAGACAGTAAAAATTTAATAATTTTAAATGATGGTCAACCAACAACAATAGGTTCACACATATGGCAACCAAATGGTTTAGACTTGTCCTTAGTGTCTCCTTCTCTTGCATTGCTTTCCGAGTGGCAGGTTCATCACAATCCAATGGGTAGTTATCATCTTCCTATAACAACAAAACTCACCTTTAATAATTTTACACCAAATACATACAATTCAAATTTTACTAATGTTGAAAAATATCCCAACTTTAAACTGGTGAACTGGGAAAAATACACAAAATTGGTCTCATCGCTACTGTCTAGTTTTGATATGTCATTAGAACCGTTAAAAATGTATGATAAGTTTACAAATATTTTGGTCAGCTCTGTTAAAAAATGCCTACCATACAATCCTGACACTACCAATGTTGCCAACAATGTCCATCTTAAAAAACGCAAGGTTCCTTTGCCTTGGTGGAATGATACATGTCATACTGCAGTAACAAACTGTAAGAATGCTTATGTAGCTTTCAAGGAGAATCCCACTGAAGTAAACTACATCAATTTCAAAAAATTACAAGCTTTCAAAAAGCTCACTTTAAAGAAAGAAAGGCAGGCTAGCTGGGCCAATCTTTGTGAATCTTTCAATCGTACAACACCACTGTCTTTTATTTGGAATCAGCTGAAACGGTTTAATAAAACATATGTACCGAAATGCAATTCTAATAATACATGGATTCAAGAGTTTCTCAATAAATATACACCAGATTTTGTTCCAAATGATATGTCTATACCTTCACAACCTATATTAGAAAATCAGTTTTTGATTGATCCCTTTTCCCTTCCCGAGTTAATCTCAGCTGTAACTTCACGACGTGATACTACTCATGGTTTAGATGGTATCCCATATTTAATGATAAAGCATCTGGACAAAAAATGTTTAAAGATACTTTTAAACATATATAACAGGTTATGGATTTCTGATAAGATTCCTGATCAATGGAAGGCAGATTGTCTTGTTCCCATATTGAAACAAGATAAAGACAAAGATTCAGCTGATTCATACAGGCCCATAGCTTTGACTTCATGTATGGGTAAACTATTTGAACAACTCCTTAAGCAAAGATTAGAATTTTATGTAGAAAAAAATCATTTGTTACCTAATAATCAATTTGGCTTCAGACGTGGTGTCTCCGCCAGTCAGAGTTTTAATACACTGCTGTTAGATATTCATAAGTCAAAGCTCAACAATCAGTCTCTCGCTTGTATATTCTTTGATATCTCTTGCGCTTTCAATAATGTTAACCTTTGTATATTAGTTAAAGAGCTACATCGTCTAGGTATTCCTGAAAAAATAATTAATTGGATATATAAATTTTTGCATGGCCGTCAAGTTTTTGTGAAAGTTAATAATGATAAGTTGATTGGACCAAGGCTTGCATACAGGGGAGTTTGTCAGGGTGGTATTTTAAGTCCACTCATATTCTTACTATATATACATAGAATTAATCTAATTTTAGGACCCCATGTTACGAATTTGCAATATGCTGATGATCTTGCAATATATTATTCAACCTCTAATACTAAGGATCTGAATGATAGATTGAATTCTGCATTAACTAATCTGAAAAAATATTTTGACTATTTAAACTTAGATATAAACACTAATAAAACAAAATTAATAATTTTTGGCAAGAAAGTCTTTGACATTAACATAAAATATAATAATACAGATATTGCTGTTGCTTCAGATGCAAAATTTTTAGGTATTATATTTACAGATACTTTATCTTGGTCTAAATATGTTGATTTACTCATAGCTAGAGCATTGAAGGCTTTTAACATTCTCAAAACTTTAGCTGGTTCATACTGGGGTGCAGATCCTAAAATCCTACTATTATTATATAAATCCTTAGTACGTAGCCATTTTGAATACGGATATTCATGTTTTGCATCTAACAAAAATTTAGTTGATAAGTTAGATAAGATACAAAATAAAAACTTACGCTTGATTACAGGAGCATTCATAACTTCTCCCATTGCAACACTCCAGCTTGAATGCAATATTCCTCCACTACATATTAGGTTCAATTACCTTAAATCTAAATTTCTGTTGAAACTTTCTTCATTAAAGAATAACATGATGTTTCATGCTCTTTCTGCATTGAATGATTGTCCCATTGTTTGTCATTCGCCACCCTTTTTGTTAAAAGATTTTTCTCAATATTGTACTGTAATAAATACATATAACATTTACACAAATCATACTTGGGCTTGTTATGATGGTAGCTTTGATTCTAAGTTTACTAACATGGAAATTATTATCAAAAATGACCTCAATACAAAGGAAGATGTATATATGTTATTGTCTAATTGGAGCAATTTTAGAAAACTGTACACGGATGGGTCCAAGAGTAATGGACGAGTGTCAATGGCATTTTATGACTCTAAATTGAAAACAGGTACTAGTTATGACTTAGATAGATATGCTAGTATATTTACAGCAGAAGCCATGGCAATATTTGGTGCATTAAAATATATTGATAGTAACCATTTTCATGATAAAAACTGGATCATTGCTAGTGACAGTCAGAGTGTGCTCAGAGCTCTTAGTAATAACAAGCTTGATGCAAAAACTAATCATGTAATTTATGATATTAAACATGCGTGGCAAGAGCTATCTAATTTTGGTAAAAAAATTATTTTCATCTGGGTCCCATCACACAAAAACGTGATAGGCAATGAATGTGCAGACAGTCTGGCTAGGGCTATAACCTCTAATTCCAGTGATCTTTCGCAACACAGTTTGTATAGAAACACACCCATACCCCATACCGATATCGGAATTATTTTAAAAGAAGAGGCACAGAAACAATGGGAGGAACATTGGCGACATACTCAAAATGTTGAAGGAAAGGGTTTATGGTATGCATCATTGAGTGTAAAAGCTAATCAGGTGCCTTGGTTTGCAAAATTTAGTTACATGGGCCGCAAATTCTACACAATTATAAATCGCTTACGCATTGGACATTGCAAAGTTAATTACCATTTGAACAGAAAAGCTATGACGAACTCACCAATTTGTCGACATTGTGATAGAGGAGAAGAGTCATTGGATCATTTGTTTTTTAACTGCTCTTCATTCGGCATTCAACGCCTTGTGCTAATGAATGAGCTGATAAATTTGTATAAGAACACAGATGATATTCCGCGTTCTATTCAAGTAATTTTAAGAAACTCCGGATCTTATATACATCTTTTTAAATTTATAAGCCACACAGTCTCCGAAATATAAAAAATAAAGAATAAAGAAAGCCGAAAGAATAGAAAGAAGAAGAAATAAGAAATATTTGAAAAATTGATATTTATACCGCAGAATAGGCTGTATGGGCACTGCTCTTTGCCTGCTCAATGTGAGCGAAGATTAAAAAAAAAAAAAAAAATGATAAATAAAATTCTTCTGAGTTTTTGATGAGCTCAATGTTGAATACTTTCATTTCAGAATATTAAGAAAAGTGCTATAATGTCACTAATTAATTATAGCGAAATCAATGTTATTTTTATATGACTGATGTTAAAAGAAATAAACATGAAACAGTTATCCTGATTTCATTAATATTATGGTCACCCTTAACAGCAATTTCCTATGGAATATCGGAAAGTGTGTTTTTCTTCAGATCCTTAATATGTACACTGATAAATTGTACGTAGTTATTTAGTAGAAATTTCTACTAAATGTTGGCGCCCCAAGCTTTTGATTCCATTGTGATTTCGCGAAGATACAGTCAATCATTTATATGCAAAACGTCTGGATTGAGGAGCCACATATATTGCTTTATATTTTTAATTTCACTAAGTCCTCCAACATTATTTCTATACTACAAATTCTAGCAAAATTACTACTAAATGATCATGCACTCCAAAATAAAATTGCTCAATTAGTTTCGTGGAAATTCACGTTGACAAGTTTTGTACGTGTATGGACTGAGGAGCCACACATTTTGTATTGTATCTTCTCGAGTTTCAGCAGTATACGAACCAAATTTTTTGTAGGTTCCAGACAAAATTACTACTAAATGATACTAAATTTTCAAAAATGTACATATAATAGTTTCCGAGTTCTAGGTGGCTCCTCAATCCAGATGTTTGAATTGAGGAGCCACCTTTAACTTGATGTGTGTTGCTACAAATTCCAGGATTTCGCCTACAAAATTATCTAATTTGCTACTAAATCTGGGCGGGATTTCGATTGATTTCGTGATGTGGCTCCTCAATCCATACGCACACAATTTATTTCGCTTAACGGATGGAACGTGTGCGAACGCTTCACACCCAAACACTCTAAGATGACCATAACTTAACTTTTGGCCAGACCATACCTCCTCGGGAATTTTTCCCGACAGCCTCCAAGATGGAGAACGATTTATGAGGTAAGCTGCCGTCATGGCTGCCTCTGCCCACATTTTATGCTCAAGCCCTGACTGCAACAATAAGCACCTCACTTTATCCATGAGCAACCTATTCAATCGTTCGGCAGAACCGTTCGCTTGCGGCGAATAAGGAGGTGTTACCTGATGCACAATCCCCTTATTTTTGAAAAACTTCGTTAAATCCACTTTTACGAATTCCGTCCCACCATCAGATCTGAATGTTTTAACCTTACTTTCACACTGGTTTTCGACCAATGATACGAATTCCTTAATTGTAGACCCAACTTCGCTTTTATATTCTAAAAAGAAAACAAATACCTTTCTCGAAAAATCATCAAGTATAGTAAGAATGTATCTTTTTCCAGAATACGATGCAATCGGCATTGGTCCGCACAAATCAGTATGCAGCAGCTCTAACCGTTTCTCCGCGCGTTTCTTAGTTTCGTTCAATTTAAATGGATTTCTGCAATGTTTACCTAAAATACAAATTGTACAAGAAACATTTCGCGATTTGTCAACAGAAAAGTCAATGTCTGTCATTTTTGCCAGTCTTCAAACGGTCATAGCCAATATGTCCCAGTCTGTCATACCAACATTCTGACGTCACTTTGACAGTAGACAATGCCGAACCTCTTACAAAAATTTTGTATACTCCGCCTATACCATTCAGCGAAAACAAAACAGAGTTGGAATGACAATTATAAATATTACAATAATTATTTACAAATTCTACTCTAAAACCTTTTCTAGCCATACAATTAACCGAAAGTAAATTTACATTCAGTCCGGGAACGTACATTACATCTTTAACACACACATTTGTCTGCGAAATCTTCAGCGTCACTTCACCAACACCAATGCATTTCAAAATCTCACCACTTGCTACAGATATTTCCGAATCTCTGGCCTCAAAATTCTGTAACCACTCTCGGTGTCCCGTCATGTGAAAAGATGCTCCGCTATCTATATACCACGAAGTGTTTGACAACTCCGACGCCACCATAGCAACATTGTTTACATTATTATGATCCATCGCTACAGCACTCGTATTTCCATGAGCACCACTTGGTTTCTGTGGCTGCTTACAAAATTTCTTCGTGTGACCACCTTGACCACAGTTCCAGCACCGCGTAAACCGCGCCCTTCCTTGAGAACTAGCGACAAGTTTCTTATTTTTCACAATCAAACAATCAGCATCTTGGTTGTTTCACTTCTTTTCTTGAAGTAACTTCGATTTGATAATATCAGTCGTAATGTCTCCGTCAAGGCTCTCTAAGGCCATTATCATAGGCTCGAATCTGGGAGGCAGTCCCTGGAGCATCACAGCTGCTAGAAACTCGTCATCTAACGGCTTCTCCATAGCTCTAAGCTGCTGTGCAAAGCTTAGGCACTTCCCAATGTACTCTTCCATGCTAGGATAGTCTTCAAGTTTTATCGAACAAAGACTTCTAAGTATGGATAGCCTTCTTCCAAGACTACGATCTTCATATGCTTTTTCCAGATTCAACCAAGCATCTCTCGCTCCTACAGCGCTCAAAACATGAGAAACACAGCTATCTTCAATCATGAGACAAATTTTTGACAGCGCACGCTCGTCTTTTCTTTTCTTGACTTCTACTGAAGTCTTATCATCAGCAGGATACCCATCGACAGCGCACCAAAGAAGGTTTTTCATGTGGAACTTCCACAGCACGTAATTTTCTCTCCCACATAGCTTCTTGAACGCAATCGAAAATGACGATGAGAGCGGATCTGCGCTTGCTTCGCTCATTTTTCTTGATTTCACTTTTCTGCTGGGCCCATAACCTGTTGCGAAAAGCGATTAAGCAGCAAAAGAAAAAACAACCAGGAGATAAGCAGCGAATAAAATCATATAGCGTTGAAACCGTAATGTTTAATACAACATGACAACACACAATATACAGAGCTCAAAGACAATAAGTGTTATTACTATAGTAACATATATTCTATTCTAAATACAAATAATCTAACAGATAATGGGATAAATTTCATTCGAGTAACTGTTCCACTCACACCGACAGGCATTTCTATATTATTAAAAAAATGTTTGTGAAATATAATATTGTAATGTTGGCATTTTAAAAGAGGAGACAAAAAAAATACAAGACCTTCCGAGTTTCTTGCCTGTTCTTCTCGAAAGCTCTCCCAATTTCCGAACAGGTGTAGAGTCAATTTTTTTTTTCATTTGACTTGTATTTGCACACATCTTAATAATGGTTGGGGTGTGTGTACATACAAGGATTAAATAATTTAGTTAATTAGATTCTTGGTTGAAGATTTTTATGTTTTTTTTTTGACGTCAATAAGTGCCTGTAAAGGTCTATATTGAATAAAGATTTTTGAGTTTGAGTTTGAGTTTGATGGTCTCAAGGTCACCAAAGTCAGGATCTGATGATAAGATCCCATGAAAATCGAGGGAAACCCTAATTTGTATTGTATTAATTTATATTAGGGTTTCTTTCACTAAAAAGACAAAAAGACTTCATTCACTAAAAAGTTAAAAATAAAAAATATTTTATAAAAAAAAATTAAAAAACCGACTTCAAAAACACTTAAAATTAAAAAATAATATAAGACTTCAATATAGAAGTGTGATGTTGTCTGTACCTAACAGACAACATCACACTTCTATATTGAAGTCGGTGACAAATTTTAAGACTTTCTAGGAGATCATCGTTTGGCACCGACTTCAATATAGAAGTGTGATGTTGTCTGTACCTATTCTTATATTTTTTAATTTTCAGTGTTTTTGAAGTCGGTTTTTATTTTTTGTAAAAAAAATTTTAAAACAAAACATTGTTGATGACCGTTTAATGATGTATGTAAGTCTGTTTCATAGTTGTATAGTTGTTATTGACCCAGTTATAGAAGTTAATTTAAAGGCTATTTTATTGTACAATTTGTCGGCTGTTGTTATCCTTGTTTTGAACTTTTGCTATTTTAAACTAAACATCATTATGTTCAAATACCTGAGCAAGTCTGGTGGCGCCTAAAAGTCGACGCCACCAATTCGGCGATTCGCCGATTCTACTGATTTTAAGGACTACAATCTAATGAAATACAATATTTACCTTTAAGATGGTCCGGTCTCCGTATGTACCGTATGTAGCCGGTTGAGTTCCTGAGCTAGCTCGAAGGAAGTCGCGGCTCCTGAAGGGCTGCTGTCAATCCACCGAACCACGACCGGAACACATGGGCCTATTAGGCCACCATCACTCCCTAACTCAATTAACGGACACAATTATTTGGTGCGCCGCGCAAAACACAATGAATTATGGATTTTCTCGAAAACGCGCCGCGTGATAACCTATTTCAATGTCATTACAAATTCGACTCGACTAACATGTCACATGCGACCGGCCGCCACAGACTATATGCAGTGTTGCCACTCGCTCTTCCTCGAGCGTAAACAAAGTCATTATCAATTTCATTAATCCATCAAAATTATTATGCCGAAAAACATTATGCCGAAGGTAGTCCCATTGTCACCAAGTCGAGATCTGATGATAGTGTGAGTTATAGGCACGTACTTACAACGCGTTTTATGTTTTTTTCTAAAGCTATTCAGGTATTTGGGATAAGTAGCCATCAACTCATGTTGCTGACCTGACAATAAAAGGTGAATTAAATACTATAGATACGTATTGAACTTTAGTTGTATTCTTTGAAGTGATTCAGATGAGCTTATAATGGAAAATACAACTTCCTAACATTGAGCAGTTAAATTACCCAACTTATAGTAATAAACGAACATACAAACAAACGACAAGCAATTATATTGTCAAAAATGTCAACCCGGCGCTCACATGCTATTGTCTATCAACAAAAAACTAATGAACCGTTGTAACTTACAACAGAAAAAGCGGGTTTTTAGCCGGTGAATCGAACGGACATTACGCGAGGGTTTTTCGCGGGAAATCATCGATGTAATTCATGCAATAGAACATAATTTTAGATTATTTTAATATCATTAAGTTAGTCACAAATGCTATTTTTAATATAAGTAACAGATGTATAGGAATAAAAATAGAAGCAATTTGGTCCTAGATATTATCTCAAGAAACAGATTAATTAGTAATAGTCTCTTTCAGCGGATTTTTAAAGAAGCAAATTTTCTTCTATTTTTAAGCACATGAACGATTCATGTGCTTAAAAAAGAAGAAAATTTTGCTATTTAAATCAGTTTTGATAAAGAATAATGCAGTAAAAAATGTATTAACTAATATAAATAACATTAAAATTGATAATTTAATAACCTGAAATTAAAAAAACTAATCCATAAAATATTAACATAGTTCAAAATTTATCCGAAAAAAAATATTCGAAACGCCCCATTATTCTTTTCTCACGAGTTGCCTGGTAGAGACTGCCACCTTGGCAAAAATACCGACTTTTGTTGATGTAGATGTGTCTTTTTTAACAAAAACACATGACATAGTCATAGGTTAGTTTTAAATGAAGCTGGCCACATTTCTTTTCAAGAATTTCACACACGCGTTAAGCAACCGTGGGATTTGCCGCTAGTCACCGTATACGTAGTATCTCTATATAGTTTGTGGTCACCGTACGTACCTGCGCCTGCCGAATGGCTGAGTAATCTGTAAAAAACCTATTTCCAACGGTCGCAGTTTCAGTTTCAACCAGGCGGAAAAACAACAAAATTTGCATAATTGATGATAACCGTTCATATGTTGGTTTTAGCACGCGCTCGGCGTCATTATGGAGATTAGAGAGCGTTGAAGAGATAAGATTATTGGATGTTTTAATATTTTTTTATTTGTTTTGTTTTTTGTGATTGCATTTTCTTTAAAAGTGCTAAGTCAATTAAATCATTAATGAATCAACACAAGGAAAATTTTGCTTTACTCTATTAACCAATATTCACGAAATCTGTAAAGATTTTGAAATTGTGTGTTGATTTGTGGTAATTGATAGTGAATTATGTCTATTTTGATTTAAAAAAGGACAGCAATAAGTTAAAATTTTATCGGGGCTTGTAACTGCTCGGTGATCAAATTGGTCAAGGCGTCAAAACCCTATGAAAACGCGGGTTCAAATTCCTCGTGAGTCGAAATATTATCTTGTATTGTATTTTTTTATAAACATTGTTTCAACAGTATAATTTAAATAATATTAGTTTGTCGTGTTAATTCTACATACGCCAATAGAAACATACTTTGTGAAACTAAAGAACTAAGTATAAAAATATTTCGGTAAACGTAATTTAAACACACATAAAAATACAGTGAGACTATGCATACTATTACGTATTCAAGTAATATGATGTGATAGTAGTAACATGATATGATGACCAGATGCTAATACCTAAATATATTGAGCTGAGCTTCAAAAATGGAGAATTTCCATGTTCCTTCAAAACTGCCATAGTTTGTCCTATTTATAAAACGGGCGAACGCGACAAACCTACAAATTATAGGCCAATATCACTTTTATCTACATTGTCCAAGATATTAGAAAAAATCATGCATAGAAGAGTAGTCAACTATTTGGACAAAATAAATAGTATTAATCAGTACGGGTTTCGGGCTGGGAAATAAACAGAGGATGCTGTGCTTAAACTCACTTCCCTGATAACCTCTTATCTAGACTAGGGTGAGTGCTGTGTGGGAGTATTTTTGGACCTTCAGAAAGCCTTCGACACAGTATCAATACCTATACTGCTTGCTCGTCTCGAAAATCTTAGCATCAGGGGAGTAGTTAACAAGTGGTTTGAAGACTATTTGACTAATAGAAGGCAGAGTGTAAAAGTCAATGACCATCTAAGTACACATGCCCAATGCATATATGGAGTGCCGCAAGGCAGCACGTTGGGGCCAACATTATTCCTTGTGTATATTAATAGCCTATGCGAAATAATATCTCTAGCGCCGATACTTTAATGTTTGCCGATGATACCGTAGTCTTATTCCATGGTAAAAACTGGAGTCAGGTTATGACTGAAGAGGGATTACGCGAGGTAACAGCATGGCTCGAAGACAGTATATTAATAAATGCGAAAAAAACTAAGTGTATGTGTGTTTCAGTAAGTCTAAGGCTAGTTCACCAAAAACAGAGTTCAATATTATTCTCCACACTTTCCCCTGTAACCGGAATGGCAACTCGCTCTGCAACTGTCAATGTATGTCTCGTGTCCCCGCATTTGATAGGACTCGAAAGAGCACAAAGAGCAGTACTTAAAGTAGCACTAAGTCTTCCTCTTCGCTACCCAACAACTCTTCTATGCCAGCAAGCTAAAGTGCTTCCAGTTCGAAAATTATTTATTTTTCAAACACTGCATAGATTTTATAG
Organism: Schoenobius gigantellus; assembly: GCA_963935595.1. NCBI lineage: Eukaryota > Metazoa > Arthropoda > Insecta > Lepidoptera > Crambidae > Schoenobius > Schoenobius gigantellus. The sequence continues at coordinate 1,005,233 of OZ012555.1, read as the reverse complement.
AAAAATAGTACCATATGCACCTAAATCCCAAAAGAGAGTACCTAAGTATAGCATACTAGCTGCAAGATCAGTTTTTACTAACCGTCATTTCGAATACATAGCTTCACGCATCTACAACAAAATCCTTATTATGGAAAAAAATCATAAATTTCAACATTCTAAGTTTTAAGAAATTTATACTAAAATGGCTAGAACAGTTTGATTATAATAACACTCAAAAATTACTGCAATCGACGATTTAGAATCTCGTCACGTTTTTTAGATACAGTACTTAGACATACACAGCATACACTCATGTGGAAGCACACACACGCACACACACGCATACACACAAAATCACACGCAATGTTTTAATGTTTAATGTTTAATTGGTGACAATGACATTACTTCAGGAGTAGGTATACTCTTTAGATTACAAAAATAATCTTGAAAATCGGCTCAGAAATGGCAGAGTAATCGGTCAACCTACTACACTAGAACCTCAAAGTCGAAAACCTCCCAAACTCGAAAAAAAGTTTTGTTCCCTTCCATTCAAGCCCCATTACCTCAAATAATCAGTAAGTCCCTACAAGCCATTTTGTTACTATAACTCGAAAAAATAAATTGCACCTCTATATATCGAAAATAGTGACATTTTATTTGACAACCTTTACAACTCTATTCTTTGACATTGAATACCTCTATCGAAACTCGAAGCTTGAACTCGAGCTCGAAGAAAAAAGTTACTGATTCGAAGAATTCGTCGACAGTACACCATTGTTTCTTAAATAATAATTTAGGAGTACGTACTATAGGACAATAAATAGGATTACCAATTCCAAGAAATGATAAAAGAATTTATGACAGACATTAGTTAACACGTATAAATATTTTTGTTTGGTACCGCTGTAACTAGAATTTTTATTAATTTCACCTCTCTAACAAACAGACTGCATATGCAGTAAAAAAGATAAGACAACTTACTGATGTTGAAACGGCAAGATTGATTTACTTTAGTTATTTTCACAGTGTCATGTCATATGGCATACTACTGTGGGGATCGGCAGCTAGTATAGAAAGTTTTAGCGGGTAGGCCCGGGCCGTGTACGGTCTGGGGAGTCCCACATATCCTCGTGGTTTGGCTCGACCACGAGGAATGCGTAATTGCATTTTCCCCCCTCCCAAAAAAAAGCTGCATTGACGTTCAGAAGCGGTTATGTAATCCTAATTGAATAAAGTATATTGACTTTGACTTTGACTAACGCAAAATAAGTTTGAATCTTACGCAAAATCTTAACCTCTACAAGTCAAATAAAAATCCACCTAAGTTCAAACTCTCTATGAGTCGAAATCTCTTTAACTCGAAATTTTTTGGGTCTCCCTCGATATTCGACTTACAGAGGTTCTTCTGATTTTGAAGTCGGTTAAAAATCATCACCATGATTTTATTTTTTTTATATCTCCGAACAGGGGACAGTATAGTTAACAGTACCGAACAATAGAGAAATTTTTTTTGCTTCTAAATGATCGATTTATTATTAAATGCACTTGTTTATCCCACTTCAAAAAAAAACTTTTTGGTTAATTTTTTTATTGCTAAAAGGTGGCAGACGAGCCAGTGGCCCCTAATGTTAAGTGGTAACCACCGCTCATGGACATCTGCAATGCCAGGGGTACAGTTCAGTCACTACCTACCTGGAGAGAAATGCTCCTCTTAAGCCTCGTTTGAAGTAGGACATATTTTATCGTAGCGCTCAGGAAACACCGCAGCTGGAAGTTCGTTCCAGAGCCTACACGTACGTGGAAGGAATGAACGCTGAAACCGCGCTGTGCTAGACGAGATCGGTTCCAGGTAATATGGATGAACTCTACTGCGGTGGTGGGTGGTGCGATAGTAAAAAGGTGAACACCATTGCAAACAGTTCCTCAGAGCACTCTCCGTTAAAGAGCCGATAGAGCACACAGAGAGACCCAAAGTCTCTCCTTTGCTCCAGCGTCTCTATTGAGGCCGTGATATTGGGATCACCGACGATACGGAATGCACGCCTTTGCAGGGAGTTAAGAGGGTCGAGCAGTACTCCATATGCGGCCGAATTTGTACTTTAAAAAGCCTTAGCCGCTGGCTTGGAGTGAAGTACTGCTTACTCATTTTTCTTGTGAAAATGATATCAACTAGTTATATACTATTTGTACATACATCAGGTATTACAGCAACTGCATATAGGCTGCTAGTGACAGGAGGCTCTGATTGGTAGCAAAGTGGTTGGCGGGCGATCACGCCACCACACCACCACGCCTCGCCGCCCTCGACCCACTGCCCCGGAACAAGTAATCAAGCGTTGAACGTACTATGTATTGCCTAAACCAGGTCTAGTTCTAATGTATCAGTTTGATTGACTAATTAAATATAACTGTACTAACTTAGTTGGTAGCCTTCTCAAGACCGACCGACGATCTGGTGAAGGTTACGGGAAGCGGCTGGATGCGGGCAGCGCAGCACTAATCCTTGGAGGCATGACATTATTATAATACTATATTACATAGTAATTTTGTCTAAATAGATTCACAATTATATTTAGTTCGCATTTAGTCTGAATTGATAAATGTAAATATTTCCTGAACATCTTCAAATCGGTTTCAATTATATTTTTTTCAGTCAAATCATTTATTGCTTTTACAAGGCCAGGGTACTGTACATTATAAGTATTTAAAACATAATTCTGTATTTTAATGTAAATGTAAACATTATAATCCATTTTGTACTTGAGACATATTTAATCCATCCATCTATACTTACTTATCGAGAACGGATACTTAATGGATAGTCCATTTATTGAGGAATATCCTAACATCACGTTACGATCAATAGAAGCAGAGCATCAATGAAAAATATTACAAAAACGGTAAAAAATATTATATCCAAGTGAACTATATAAAGCTTAATTGTTATTATGTTATACTGTTTTATGTGTTATAAATATACATTTTTACTTTTACTTTACGTTTCTAAATAAACTACTTCTAATCCTATTTCTACTACCCTAAAACTGTTCCATATCAATTTTGCATAAAATTATAATATATATCTAGGTACTTCGGTTTCATTAAACATTTTTACAAAACCATATTGGTTTTATTACATCATAAAAAATGCCGTGTAAACCTACTCACGTGAAATCTTCGCGCTTCGTTACACTTAAAGTATTTTCCAAGACAAAAAAATGGGTTTTATTTCACATTTGGTACAAATCGAAAGTTGAAAAAGGGAAACACGTTATAATATTGTAGGTACTACTTCTTATGAATAAATATTTTGGACATTTGAAATGTTCAAAATATTGATAATAAATATCAATATTTAGTAAGTGTTAATCAAATAATCCACAAAATGAGTTTACTATCTTTTTTAATTTCGTTGATGTCTTTTGCTTCAAAATTAATAAAAAGTTTTGATCGATCGATTTTTTTAATAATTTATGTTTTTTAGTTAAAATAATTATCACAAACTACTAACGAGATGGAAACGGTATTCACGTAGCCATAAATTTTACGCTTACCTACTGCTAGACTTTTCTAAATAACACTAGTAGTTATATATTTAGGGCTTTCGGAGGATTGCTACTCGACGAGGCCGGGAAGTTTTTTGAGAAAATACTCGCTTCCCGGCTCGTCGAGGATCTGGAGGGCCCGGGACCGGACTTGACCGAGCGCCAGTACGGTTTTCGCACCGGCCGGTCCACCGTGGACGCGGTGGCCCACCTCAAGAGGTGGACTGAGGCGGCCACGTCGGCGGGGGAGATTGTCGCTGCGGTGGCGTTAGACATCCGCAACGCATTCAACAGCCTCCCCCACGAATGCATAGAGGAGGCACTGCGTTTCCTCGGAGTGCCCCTCTACCTCCGCTCCCTCATCACCGATTACCTCCGCGGGAGGGAAATCGTGTATGAGGGGGCGGACGGTCGCGTCCACAGGTGGCCAATGGCGGCGGGAGTACCCCAGGGTTCCGTGCTGGGCCCTCTGCTCTGGAACCTGGGGTACAACTGGGTTCTGCGGGGCAACCTCCTGTCGAACATGGAGGTTGTCTGCTTCGCCGACGACACCCTTGTCGCGGCGAAGGGGCGCACGTATGAGGAGGCGGTCCACCTGGCGTCGGTCGGCACGACGATGGTCGTCCGGCGCATCCGCCTCCTCGGGCTGGACGTGGCCGTCGAAAAGACGACGGCCATAACGTTCAGGCCGCCGCGTCGCCGCAGACCCCAGGCGGGGCTCCGTGTCCGAGTGGAGGGGGTCCAAGTCCAGATCGAGAGCTCCATGAAGTATCTCGGTCTGGTGCTGGACCCCCGATGGGATTTCAAGGAGCACTTTAAGCTCCTCGCCCCTAGGCTGTCTGCCGCCGCGGCAGCCCTCGGACGGGTCCTCCCCAACGTGGGGGGGACCGGGCGCAGCGCTGTACGGAGCCCCGATTTGGGCGGAGCGTCTTGCCCCTCGAACGGTGGCCCTCCTGCGCAGGCCGCAGAGGGTCATTGCCACCCGGGCCGTGCGGGCCTACCGCACGGTCTATCACGGGGTGGCCTGCGTTCTAGCGGGCTCGCCTCCGTGGGATGTCGAGGCACGCGTCCTTGCGGCCGTGCACCGACATCGGGTGGCAGCGAGGCGTGGGGGGAGTGGCCCCTCCCGCAGGAGGTGGCGCGCACGAGGCACCTGGTGCAGAGGGAGGCTCTCCGCCAGTGGGCCGAGACGCTCGCCCACCCAGCTGCCGGCCACTGGACGATCGAGGCCGTTCGTCCAGTGTTGGAGGAGTGGGTTGGGCGCCGGCAGCGCAGCCTCACCGACCGGATGGTGCAGATGATGACCGGGCACGGGTGCTTCGGCCATTATCTGCATCATGTCGCACGGAGGGAGCAGACGCCGCAGTATCACCATTGCGGCGCTCCCGACGATACGGCCGGGCACACCCTCTCGGAGTGCCCGGCCTGGCGACCCCAGCACGATGCATTAGCCCTCGCGCTGGGCCTAGGTAGGGGTGCGCCCGTCGCGCTGGCCAGCGTCGCACGCGAGATGCTCCTTCTGTGAGGATGTTATCTCGCAGAAAGAGGCTGCGGAGCGGGCGCGAGAGGATGACCCTCTCGCCGCACCGCTCCGGCGCAGGCGGTTGGGGAGGAGGAGGCGAGCGTTCCTGGACGCGCGCCACCAACAACTCCTCTAGCAAGCTGGGGACTGAAACGGCCCGGCCGGCTGACTACCGGTCGGGTGACACTTTTCACCCCTAGCTTGGTCGCCCGGAGGGTCGAATTTGGAGATACTTGTCGACCCCCCCGTAGAGGTAAGTCCTGGCGCTTGCGCCAGGCAACCCTCCAGGGGGCGCAATCGGGGAATGGCTAACGCCGATCCCGATTGTTTCTCTACGGAGGTAGAAGTATCTGGAGGGTTTTTAGCCGAGTATAGGGTTTTCTACCCGAGTCCGGCATATCCTTGGGGTGTCCTCGTCAGTCGGCCCCTTGTCGAATCCGTAAGAAGGATTTTCCCTCCTAAAAAAAAGAGCTTTCGGGGGATCATCGCTTAGCATCGACTTCTATATAAAAATGTAATATGGTGTGTAATTGCTTATATTATTTTTCGTGTGCGTATGGATTGAGGAGCCACATCACGAAATCAATCGAAATCCCGCCCAGATTTAGTAGCAAATTAGATAATTTTGTAGGCGAAATCCTGGAATTTGTAGCAACACACATCAAGAGTTACATCAATTTAAAGGTGGCTCCTCAATTCAAACATCTGGATTGAGGAGCCACCTAGAACTCGGATACTATTATATGTACATTTTTGAAAATTTAGTATCATTTAGTAGTAATTTTGTCTGGAACCTACAAAAAATTTGGTTCGGATACTGATGAAACTCGAGAAGATACAATACAAAATGTGTGGCTCCTCAGTCCATACACGTACAAAAGTTGTCAACGTGAATTTCCACGATGAAAATGAACAAAACCTTCAATTTGGTTTCTTTCTGTGAACAATCTTGTTGGCTAATGTTGAGTCCGTGGATAGGATGTTATTGTCTTGATCATCTGTGGAATTAGTGCCGCGGTATAGATTTACAAGAAATAGCGTCTTATCGAGTAGGCGGTTATCAAAAGTGCATTAATGTGCTTTAAAAACTTCTCATTAAATGATTTATTTTATTTTCCTTTTCTCGTCAAGGTGGCAAATCGGCCCAGAAGCTCTAGACAAATGCCACACGCTAACTTTTCCGCAGTCGTTCCACAGAAAAAATGTATGGAAATGACATTAGCTTACGACAACCCCACGCTATTTTTTCCGCAGCTGTTGTTCCGCTAGGTGGCTCCTCAATCCAGATGTTTGAATTGAGGAGCCACCTTTAAATTGATGTAACTCTTGATGTGTGTTGCTACAAATTCCAGGATTTCGCCTACAAAATTATCTAATTTGCTACTAAATCTGGGCGGGATTTCGATTGATTTCGTGATGTGGCTCCTCAATCCATACGCACACTATTTTTCACTTTTGTTTTTAGTGTTTTGGAAATCTGTTTAATACTTCATTACAGAAGTAAAAATGTTACTTTTTCCATTGATATTTTACGCAATTTTCTAACAAACTGTTAACCTCGCTCATTCCGAGTCTCGAAATTTGCATCAAGTGGACAAAGTGTCAAAAAGTACTTTAGTATAGTTGTGTTAATAGGGAAAATAAAGAGCCACAAAAGAAATTCATTGTAGTGGTTAATAGGCTAGATGAATGAAAAAAAAATATTGCTTAATAGAAGCTCATTCATATGATAAACAGAAAGAAAAAATCTGTTTTCGAATAACTATAAAAACAATCTAGATATAAGGTACTAAAGATTTTTCTCCATCTCTTTCTAGCTAAACGGCAATTTACATGAGAGCAGTTTATATGGCCGCCACAACAATGACGTCACGGTTAATGTCGGATCTCTCTGTTAAATCGCTTCCAAATTAACAGCTTAAAATGCTTGTAAGTATCTAATACATTTCTAAGCCGATTTTAATTCTAATTTCACATGATTGCATCTTTTTCTACGGTATTTTAATATTTTATGAGACGTGAAAGTTTGAATTCAGTCGTCATCCCAATTGATACCACTCGAAGCGTAGAGCGTGCACTGCGCTGCGCGGGCTGCCGCAGACAGCTCGGCGCCGGCGGCGGCGACGGCGGGCGCACGCGACGCCGCTATGTTACACAGTCACACACCGCTCGATTCAGCCTCGCTTCGCGTTACAAGTACCTACCCGCGGTGTATTAATATTAATAAAGCCATGCAACCTCTTTATCCTCAATTATCTTGCAATGTTGTCTTTTACTTACAAGACACGTTCTATTCAATTTGCTTCTTCAACGTTACTATAAGTAATATGATGATATGACCGATTTAGCGACGGGCGACTCGAGTTAAATAGCCCGGCCTCCAGGCAACTCGGGTTCGTCATCCAGCCCGTTGACCCGAGTTGATTTTCTCATCTACAGAGTTGACTCGGTCATTCATGACGGACACGGACTACTACGGCGCATGGTGCCGCTACGCGTAGCAGTGAGCGAGTCGAGTTAAATAGCCCGGGCCCTAAGCCCGGGCCTATGCAACTCGGGCTCCAACCCGTTGACTTGAATACATGTTATTATTTACCATGCAATATAACAAATGAAACATTTTATGATAAACAGACGAAATACCTATTTGCTTTGTCATTTACAATTGCAATCAATTTCATATCGGTATATTTGGATAAACAACGTAGTTTCGTTTTATTACAAAACACACAAGAATAAATTCGACTTTGAATCGTCAGTCGGTCGAATCAACTCGACCTGAGTCAGCCAGAGTTGCAACCCGAGCTATTTATTTATTTATTTATTTTTGGCACAGTAACAAAATACAAATTAGTGACGATTAACAAAATGTGAAACGAGTAAAATAACTTTAAATTTGTACCTCGATGACAACTGCGTACAACATGCACTTTTTATATTATTACTAATAGTGTGGCAATCATGCCGGAATCCTTTCTTAAATACTATAGATATATAGAAATATTAAATTCCAACTCTAAATTACAGCTATAAATTACAACTTTAAATGTGCCAGAGTGCTCCCAGGTTTTCTTCGATAGCTCTGACAAATGCTTTGGGACTCTGGTGAAATATGTCGAGCTCTCTGCACAGTTCGTTATAAAGCCTACAAAACCGTATTAAAGGGTTGTTACGTGACACATTACTTTTTGCTAAAGGTACTACAAACAAATGTTGTTTTCTATTAGCCCTGCTAGTCGCTTTGAGCGAAACGTGGCTTAGAATAGTAGTTAGAACTTATTTCAATTCGAGTTACCCGAGTTGAAAAAATTGCGACCCGACCCATCACTAGACTGATTTCATATGTAAGGACCTCATCCTTGCATATGAAATCAGCGTTTTGTCGAATTGGTCACTTTAATACATATCTTTTATTTGCACGAGTAGGTACTACACTTTTCGGGTTTACTCGTGTAAGTTTGGTTTTAAACATTTAAATTATTTAGCCTGACGTTTCGAATGCTTTACATTTACAGCATTCGTGGTCGCGACATGACTCCATCCCTTCGGGCTAAATAGTTAAAATTTAAAAAACCAAATATAGCGACTAAATCCGAAAAGTGTAGTTTTATTTATATGGTCACTTTAATCTCATATCTGGCGGTTGTTTCCAAAATTCCAAATTTGCTTGAAATTTAGGCTCATGTATATCTGTTTAGTATTTTGAACACACTTGCTCGTAAAGCGGATAGAATTTCCCCGATTTTAGAAATATAAAGCAGCTCATAAAACACGCGTGTGTTATAGCCGAGGCACACAACACAGAGTCTGCACTTGCAGCCACGGCAGTAATGTACTATATTTTTTAAAGGCTAGAGGTAATATAAAAGACATCAACGAACTACATTGATTTTTCAAACGATTATTTCCATACCATTGTTAAGTTTTGTCTACAAATTAACAATGATTTGTGTTATTTAATCCAAAAATTCAGTTTATCTCACAGGTGTGTTGAAAAATGTCGTACGATAAACGTGCGTATATTGTATTCACACTCGGCTCTATTACGTCCTTGCCTTCGGTTCGGGCTGAAATTCCGCTTTGTGAGTTATGACCACCACAACGGCTCGAACCTACCCTAAACTAGGGCGATTAGGCCTAAGTCAACCACGATGGCCAAGTGCGTGTTGGTCGACTTCACACACAACCTGTAAAGAAAATCTTTCTTCTCAGATGTGTGCAGGTTTCCTCAAGATGTTTTTCTTTACCGTAAAAGCGTCTAATAATAACGCACTTATATCGTATGTACTATTAATTCACTTGAAACAAATTAGAAATGTAAAAAACTCAAGAAATGAGCACTGGACGAATTTAAGAGAAGCACGCCAAGAAACACGCATTGAGCGATGCGTTACTGGAATTTTAAATCGTATAGTTACTTGTGTTAAAAAATTGATCCTGTACGACAATCGGGAACACTCATCATAAAAGTGGAATCAAGAAGATCCGGCAGAATCCTGTCCCAAGCGAAAATTGATTCAGAAAATGGTACTGGTGAGTATTTGGTAGTTCAGTGCTGGCATTCTGGCAGATCTGGGCGATGATTTTGTAACTCATCGATTGATCGGCAACCGTTTTCAAACTGGATGACTTAATGAAGAAAAGCGGAATGATGTACACATTAGCTATAAGTATTAGTTGATATATTCAACAAATATACCAAGATTACTCAGACGACGACGTTACAGAATGTTAAATATATTAAAAATCAGTTTTAGGGCCGATTTTTCAATCGTCAGATAACCTTTAACTGTAGAATAAACATGGCGGTTTGACAGATTTTCTATATAAAAGCTGTCAAACTGTCATATTTATTCCGCAGATAAAAATTATCTGACTATTGAAAAATCATCAGCCCTAATCAAACAGAACTATCAAATCTATACGATTGCCGATTACCGATGAGCTACAAAATCACCCACCTGTTTTGTCAACAATTGCGAACCATGATGGGAAAGCTTTAAGCGTTACACAACCGAGACTGCATCACTCACTCTAGTCCCCTGCTGCTTCAAGATAACGCTAGGCCCCATACTACAACAATAAACGGTCGTTGCATTAGAGGAGCTGCGGTTAGAATATTTCCGACACTTGCCATACTTCCCGGCCCTTACTTCCACAGGAGGCTTAGACAAGTGGTAATCGTTTCATAGCGAAACGATAACTTAATTCATCATTGTCTCTGAGATAACGAAAACAACTTCCTAACCAATTAACGTAAGGAGTCGAATTGTTTTTTTTGTAAGAAAATAAAATATTGGTTATCTAAGTATTCAAAACTGAGAAATGGTAAAGATATGGTAAAATAAATGAATTAAATAAATATTTTCATTCCATTTGAATGAAAAATTATGGTTCTGAGTAGTATATGAAAGTTACGAAAAACAATTCGCTACTTCATCGCTTCGTTGCGAATCATTTTGTCTACCAACTTACATATCGATGACTTTGACCAATGCCCCACGTTATTTAGCGATGGCACATGTCAATCCCATACATTTCGTTCTTATCGAGCTTCGTTATCGTTTTTGAATTGTCACTTTGTCTAGGGCCCCCAGATTACAACTTTTTCGGAATTTGGACAATTTCTTGCAAGGAAAAAAATTCAATTCTGACGAGGTAGACCGAATCGCCCGTCAAAGATTTTATTAATTCGCGCTACCACAATTTTTTCAGCAATGAAATCAAAGGCAAAGAAAAACATAGAATATATACCTAGTTTTTTATCGTGGTTGAGTCTTCATTAGTCTACAGTAGTTAAGCCGTTGTAAAAATGAAAGACAAAATATACCTACACAATAAGTTTTTAGATTGCTTAATATGTGGCCTTATCGTCACTCACCATCAGGTGTGATGAAAGGCAAATCAATCTTAGAGTTCCGCACTCCGAAAGGAAATAACAAAATTCTTTTAGGATCACTTCGTTATCCGTCAATCCTTGTGTCCATTTGTCTGTCAATACCCTTTCTCTCGGGAACGCGTAGAGATATCGAACTGAAAATATCAAATACTCGGATCTATAGTCTCTTTCAATTGTGAAATAAACATACTTATAAGTCAGCACGATCAAGAGATATAATCGTTTATCTATGCTCTATACTAATTTTATAAAGAGGAAAGATTTGATTGTTTGTTTGTATTGAATAGGCTTCGAAACTACTGAACCGATTTTGATGAAAGTTGGTATAGGGATAGTTCGAGACCAGGGGAAGGATATAGGGTAATTTTCCCATGGGAAAAAAATTCCCACGTCCAAACAAAAATAACGCGGGCGTAGTCGCGAGCGGAAAGCTAGTGTTGTATATTTTTGCAAATTTTACGATTTTACAGGGGAATCAAAACCTATAGGGTATTTCCCGTTGATCAAGAATCATGAAATTTAGCAAGAAGCAAGGTCTTATCTTATAGCATATGCTATGGAAAATCTCTGAAAACCGTAAATATGTACATTATTAGGACCCCCTTACTAATAAGAGGTACACTCCCGTTGAACACTTGTTTAAAATTATATTTCCAAAGAACCTTTTATCTCCATATATAATAAAATCGTAGGGGTACAAATGTTTGTCCGGAAAGATCTCCGAAACTACTGGACAGAATTTGATATGGCTTACACCACAATGCTTAAAATTTTCCGGAAGAACATTTAGGCATAATTTCATTTGCTTAAATTTACTTTTTTTTTATTCAAAAAATACCATATAAAATTTTTGATGACAAGTATGTAGAAAATCAACATGGCGCACGTGAAATTATTTTGACAAGTTTGTTACATATTGCAAAAAAAAATCTTTTCTGTTATTGGCTGTGCCCATCTGAATTTTGCCAACCAAGAAGTTTAAATTGTATTTTTCTTATGTAGTACCGTGGTGGTAAGGAAAAAGGATCAAGCCATACAACCAATGTATATAGCATTTTTTATGACAATATCACGTCACAAATATAAAATTTGTAGGTTGGTTTAATTTTTGGCCAATTTTCACAAAATCGGTACAATATTTGAAATGTTGAAAAATGAAGATACCCTTTTCAAGGCATTTTGAAAGGTGTTTTATTATGTTTTTACATTATGAATAAGGAATCAAACTCTTTCATCCATTTAAAACTATTAAAAGTATTACGCGTAGAGGGAGTACGGGACTCTTGATCCTAATGTAACATTGACGTAAATTCGCCGACATAGCTGATGCTCAAAAAAGGTGGATAAAAGTTCGTTTCCAAACCTAGCAATATAGGTATCAAGTGAAAGGCCTTTAGCGTAGAACATTATGAACCTAGGAAAATCGCCTAAAATTCAACATGGCCGCCGCTCAAAAAAGGTGGATACAAGTTCGTTTCCAAACCCAGCAATATGGGTATCAAATGAAAGGCCTTGATGTGTAGAGCACTATGAACCTAGCAACATTGACATAAATTCAACATGGCCGCCGCTCAAAAAAGGTGGATACAAGATCGTTTCCAAACCTAGCAATATGGATATCAAATGAAAGGCCTAGAAGAGTAAAGCATTATGAACTTAGGAAAAATGCCCTAAATTAAACATGGCCGCCGCTCAAAAAAATGGATAAAAGTTCGTTTTCAAACCCAGCAATATGGTTATCAAATGAAAGGCCTTGAAGAGTAAAGCATTAGGTATCTAGAAAAATTGACCTAAATTCAACATGGCCGCGGCTCCAAAAAAACGAATAAAAGTTCGTTTCCAAACCCAGCAATATGGGTATCAAATCAAAGGCTCTGATGAATAAAGCACTATGAACCTAGCAACATTGACATAAATTCAACATGGCCGCCGCTCAAAAAAAGGTGGATACAAATTCTTTTCCAAACCTAGCAATATGGGTATCAAATGAAAAGCCTTGAAAAGTAGAGCATTAGGTACCTAGAAAAATTGTCCTAAAGGATAAAAGTTCGTAAAAAAAGGATAAAAGTTCGTTTTCATACCCAGCAATATGGGTATCAAATGAAAGGCGTTGACGAGTAAAGCACTATGAGCCTAGCAATATTGACATAAATTCAACATAGCCGCTGCTCGAAAAAGGTGGATAAAAGTTCCTTTCCAAACCTAGCAATATGGGTATCAAATGAAAGGCATCAAAGAGTAGAGCAATATGAACTTAGGAAAATTGGTCTAAATTAAACATGGCCACCGCTCAAAAAAAAAGGATAAAAGTTCGTTTTCAAACCCTGCAATATGGGTATCAAATCAAAAGCTTTGATGCATAAAGCACTATGAACCTAGCAACATTGACATAAATTCAACATGGCTGGCGCTCAAAAATGGTGGATGAAAGTTCGTTTCCAAACCTAGCAATATGGGTATCAAGTGAAAGGCTTTGAAGGGTAAAGCATTAGGTAACTAGAAAAATCGATCTAAATTCAACATGGCCGCCGCTAAAAAAAGGATAAAAGTTCGTTTTCAAACGCAGCAATATGGGTATCAAATGAAAGGCCTTGACGAGTAAAGCACTATGAACTTAGCAAAATTGACATAAATTCAAAATAGCCGCTGCTCAAAAAAGGTGGATAAAAATTCGTTTCCAAACATAGCAATATGGGTATCAAATGAAAGGCCTCAAAGAGTAGAGCATTATGAACTTAGGAAAATTGACCTAAATAAAACATGGCCGCCGCTCAAAAAAAAATTGATAAAAGTTCGTTTCCAAACCTAGCAATATGGGTATCAAATGAAAGGCCTTGAAGAGTAGAGCATTAGGTACCTAGAAAAATCGACCTTAATTCAACATGGCCGCAGCTAAAAAAAGGATACAAGTTCGTTTTCGAACCCAGCAATATGGGTATCAAATGAAAGTAGTCCTTGATAAGTGAAGCACTATGAACCTAGAAACATTGACATAAATTCAACATAGCCGCTGCTCAAAAAAGGTGGATAAAAGTTCGTTTCCAAACCTAGCAATATGGGTATCAAATAAAAGGTCTCAAAGAGTAGCGCATTATGAACTTAGGAAAATTGCCCTAAATTAAACATGGCCGCCGTTCAAAAAATGGATTAAAGATCGTTTTCAAACCCAGCAATATAGGTATTAAATGAAAGGCCCTGAAGAGTACCTAGAGCATTACGAACCTACGATAATTGTCTTAATTTGTTAATTTCCAAATGGCCGCTGCTCTAGAAAGGCAGAATAAAGTTGAATCATTATGGAATAAAATGGAGGAAAAATCTAAACACTGTTTTAAGCATTTTGATGGCGAAACGGAGTTCGCGGGCACAGCTAGTTAGTAATAAGGTTAAACTTATCTAAGCACGTACGGAACCCTCGGTGCTCGCGTTCAACTCGCACTTAGCCGGTTTTTTATTCCTGTCGTGAATAAAAAACAAATTTGACTCACAGGCGCCACTTTGATTTATCAAGGACAACTAGCGAGTACAAAAAAATAGGAAGTGCGATGTTTCGTGTAACTGAAGAGATTGCCAATACCGACACTGTTCCGCGGCCACGTGCCAATATGTTATCACGCAAGGTAAACACGCACTGAGTCAGGAATGATTTAAGTTGCTTCATCATTTCAAATTGCTTAATACTTGATCTTATTTCGTAATTCATAGAATAGAATATAGAGCATTTATTGTCATATTTTCAAATACATTATTTAAGACATAAATACATGTATGTATATTATATATAATAACAATAAGAAGCTAACTAAGCCATTGCTTCAGCATAATACTACAGCGAAAAACGACACTACGGTGCTGGTATTCTGGCAAGACGTACGGTAATAACACGGTAATACATGTAAAGAAAATATATTTTCTTTTTAGTCTGGTAGCAAACCTTTTTGCTATGTTGGCTATTACGATATTGATATATTGATAGAGGACTTGACAGATGACAGACATTAAGATATAAAATAATCTAAAAATTGAGAATAGTAATTTGGTTTATCAAAAATAATTTATGTTGTGAGTATTTATTTAGAGAATCGACATACTAAATAATAAGCATTAAATGTCGTTTCTTTGTTTTTTCAGGTAAGTTTTCAGTTAATATTGTAATTTTAGTTTTACGTTTTATTATAAATCTCTATGTTCCTACAGAAATATAACTTTGTTTTTTCAGAGCAACACATTGCTTATTATTTTGTTAATAATAATCTTATATACATATACTCGTACTATTACCGTAGTAATAAGCAGTAATTTTTAACCGACTTCAAAAAGGGAGGAGGTTATCAATTCGGTTGTATTTTTTTTTATGTTTGTTACCTCATAACTCCGTCATTTTTAAACCGGTTTCCAAAATTCTTTTTGTATTCGATAGAGTATACTGCAAGGGTGGTGGTCACCAAAGTCAGGATCTGATGATGGGATCCCATAGAAAATAGAGGAAAACACTAATTTAATACCAGCTCAGCGAAGGTGAGCTGGTATTAAATTAGGGTTTCTTTAACTGAAAAGATTTCATTCACTAAAAAGTTAAAAATAAAGTTTTTTTTACAAAAAATAAAACCGACTTCAAAAACACTAAAAACTTAAAAATAATATAAGAATAGGTACAGACAACATCACACTTCTATATTGAAGTCGGTGACTAATTTTAACACTTTCTAGGAGATCATCGTTTGGCGCCGACTTCAATATAGAAGTGTGATGTTGTCTGTACCTATTCCTATATTATTTTTAAGTTTTTAGTGTTTTTGAAGTCGGTTTTATTTTTTGTAAAAAAATTTATTGTTCCAGGTCTCCAATGCGAAAGGGCCAGCCAACACGCAGCACTGATAAGAGTACGCAATAAAGTCCCAGAACATTACAATAAATACCTTAACTTACAAATTCTAACAACAAAATATACACAATATATTAATCTATACTAGGTACTAGTATACTATGTCACGGATATGGCCGTATGGGCTTGATCTCTTTACCTACCCTTAAATAAGAAGAATTTAAAAAAGTAGAAGAAAAAAATTACAATGACAGGACACAATGACATTATTTATACTTTCTAATCGGTACCATAAGAATAACTAATAATACGAGTACTCGTATTATTAGTTATTCTTATGTCGGTACTTTAAAATCTGTAGACAGCGAGATGTCACTTATCTAGTGAATTCTAGTGGCTACTCATGAAATTTTAAAAAGTAAACGACCTATGAGGTAGGATGGAGGTAGGTAAGCACTGAGGTAGAGTTCGAGGTGTCAGCAACGAATGGATTTTACGAAGCTACGCCCGTCAGCTTGAACTTTAAACTTGAGTACTACCTACAATCACGCGATAGATGACGATGAGAACTTTTGTATATTTGTATAGAACTTCCTCATCTCTGTTCTCAAACGTGAAGTTGCATTATTTTTTTTAATTTTTTTTTTAGTTTATTTAAAACTTCACAGACTCATGGTCCGTGCCTTCTGAATTCTTGGGTACAATATTATGTGATCTATAAAACGCTTACTACTAAGTACTCTTCACTTAATCTAGGGTGAGTTGCGCATTAACAATTTTATAGTTGCCTATATAAAGATAATCTAATATTAATAAAATAATAATTATTTGCAATAAAGTGTATTATTATTATTATTATAATCTATGTATTATTATTTTCGTACGTCCATTATTATACTAACTATATAATACTATTCATATGTTACAATCTACTGATAGGACTAGTTCCGGATAGGGTTCGGGATGATATATTTATTGGTGGCTGGTCTTGCACCTAGATTGCTGCCCGTGTAAGGAAGTTGCATTATTGGGATATACAAGATTATTTTTAGTCACGAGCCAAATTTTGTGTTTGTTCAAATGATCAAACTGAACAATTTTTACTATGGGATCACTTTAAAATCGCAATAAAAACACTGTTCAATAGACTTTTTTCGCGATTTGGGCTCGTGTCTTTAAAAAAACCTTGTTACATGCCAACCTATTGACTGACTTTCGATCACGGCCCCCAATCCATCGACGAACCATCTGCGCGGAAGGAGATTGTAATGTACGAGTAATGTGTACTTACGTCTCTTCCGTGCAGATATATAATCATCATAAACATAGGTACAGAGGGTGATATTTGTTGGTTGTGAGCTCTATGCTTCACTTATTTAGGTACATGAATGGTACTTAATTCTATGAATTTAAACATTTACTCTCCTAAATGGAATATAGTAAGTAGTCAAACAAACAATTAATAATATATTAGTAGGTCAAATTGAGCTTTATATAAAATTTATTAAATATGAAATAATTAAAATGTCAAATTATCATCAAGTACTTACATAATAATAATAGACAGTAAAACATATGTTTAACAGACACTACCGAGGCAACATTGGTGCTGGAAGGTCCTCCGTCCTTAGGGAGGACTTCAACTTCACATTCAATTAACATTCAACTTTGGTTTAACACTCCTTCCAAGCACAGAGCTTTTACATTTCGATCCCGACCACGGTAAAAGTTGCATGGAAAATCGATTCAAAGCAGCATATTTTAAGTCGTTTTGAAGAAAGTACATTTTGTGATATTGATTTCTGTTTAATGAAAAATTAATAAATAAAAATTTGTATGATTTTTTTTCGTTCATTTATTTTTTTTGTTTAAATTATTATTTGTGTTTTATTAATGTGTCTCTATTTTTTTACCTGCAACCTAGTATATTTATCACATGCATGTAAAGGTTGCCTGGCAGAAATCTCCTACGGCAATAGTGACTAATTTTGATGATTGTGTATGTATTGACCAATTATTTATGTATTATTTTTTGTACAAAATAAAGTGTTTATATCTATCTTTTTTTATTGCTACTAAGTTGGCAAACAACAAACTACCCACCTGGTGGTAAGTGGTAACAGTCACCTATAATACAAGTGGCTCCTGTGAGATAAAACTGCAACCACCACAAGGGCCACAGTGTACGTTGCCAACTTGTGACTTAAGATGTAAAGTCACGCTACCCAGTTTTACTTTCAGTGCCATATCTTACCCTTCAAACCGGAACACAGCAATGCAAGCACTGCTGCTTTGCGGCAGGAATAGGTAAGACGGAGGTACCCCAGCACACGACCCTGGTACACCGTACAGAGTCTCCGGTGACATACCGTGTTGACACCTTAGCCACTGGGCTACCGAGCTCTTACCAGCTTTATACTTGACCAATTATTAGATAAATTAGTGGATACTGCTGATTTTCATAACGTTATGCTTTATGAGTAAGTCTTGCATTGCACAATGTTCGAAATAATGATAACATATTCCTAAAGCTACCTACAGGCTAGGCCATAGTTACGTCAAACCATAGCGGCAGCATAAAAAGTGCAGTTCCGAGAATCGCCATTACACAGCCTCGCTAATGGCGCTGGCATCTTGACTCATTTTCCCACAGTTCAATCACTCGACATTCCCATATTTCTCGCGTGATTATTACTCACCCGCCATCATGGCGCGTGCTGTTTTTTTGCATACTAAGACCATTATCTGTCGGTGGCCGGTCGAAATTAATTGTTAGTTTGCTCCGCGATTCGGCGTGGCAATTATGATGGGCGAATCTATAATATTGTATCGTGAATATCGACAATTAAGTACGAGTAATATAACTTGCACGTTTTGTATTTGAATTACGATTAACGATACTATGCTAATAAGAGTGTAAATGTGATTTCTTTTAATCTATTCTATTCTATTCTATACTATATAAAGCTCGATTAAGCTAGTGACAAAATTTGATGCTATAATTAAAGCGTCACTAAATTTACAACAGCTCTACTGACTCAAGGCATAATATCGTTTCGCGAGCATGCGAATACAATAACCTTGACCATGGCCAACAGCGTTATAAGCGATGAGGTCAATTGCGTAACGAAAGCGGCTGAGGCTCGCTTCCTCCTGCGCGTACGCCGTGACGCCACTAGCTAGCTGCCACTCCGCCTTCCCCACGCCCGCATGAATGGAGCTCGTGGTCAAGTCTGGTCAAGTACACTGAAAACATTTATTAAATTGAAGCTTTTTTACATTTCACTACTTCATATAAGTCAGGATTGATCTATGCGTAAAATCTACTTCGCGTTCCCCACGCCCGCATGAATGGAGCTCCGGGTCAATTCTGGTCAAATACACTGAAAACATTTATGAAACTTCTTTTACAGTTTCTCTACTTCATATAAGTCGGGATTGGTCTATCCGTTAGATCTTTGGCTTTAAATCAATGTGGCAGTGGTTCGATCCATGTAGAGCACTGTTTTTTATATTTATTTTATTATTTTCTTTTTTTATTGCTTTGTTGTTTATTTTATTATTTTTTTAATTAATTTTTGCTTTTTATTAATTTTCTTTTATCAAAAGAAAAAGATTTAATTTATCCTTAAAAAATCTCGATTTTAATACCCTAAATCGAATACTTTTCCGAAAGTTTTCAGCTAAATGCCTACGATTCGAAAAAAGTTTCACTTGAATCATGGTGCCATAAAACCACACAATGATTTTTCTGTCCTTACAAGTTTCTTTTTGTTCTCGTGAAAACTCTCCCAATTTCTGAATAGATAAAGAGTCAAATTTTTTGTCACTTGTATTGTATTAACCACCTTAACCGCATCTGTATTCTTTTGGTTGAAACCACCCGATATGGATCTGGAGGTCCGGGGTTTGATTTCCCGTAAGCATATACAAACGTACTTAAGCTCAAAATCTCTTCTTTCTAGCTTCAACAGCTGCAAATTAGTTGATGATGTCTTCAAAATTTATATTTCCTCGTGTTAATATGCCCAGAATGTTCAGTCTCGGTCATTGTTCCTCGTAAGTAATTTTTAATTAATTTCAGTTTGCTAAAACTTCTTCCACATAAAGTGTGATTTATTATTGATAAACATTGTAATGATTTGTACATTTTTTTTTACTGTCGGATATCACCCCTTAACGGGTGACACCCCGGGCGGTGTTAATTCCAACATCATTATAGCAATTGTTAAAGTATGCGAACCCCTTGTCATCTATTAGGCACAGTGTTTTATTTGAATTTAGCACACCTAAACAGCAATCCTGTGCTGAATATCAACCTGTACCAGAGCATGATGGCCATACTTCGCTAATAGTCTATAAAACAACCTAAGATTTTGGGCAACGACTCCAAAGTCTCCACACTTTTCAGCTATGTGAATTCTTAGGTTAATCTAGTCAAGTCTAGCAGTGGATTTATTTTTTTACTAACCTACCTTATTTCGCCTTATATGCGAACGGACGGGAATATACTGTAGTCATGAATAGGGAAGTGCGCATCACATCAATAAACATCCTGATATCCTCGTAACATGCCGAGACCCCCGCGCGCGTCATCGCACGCGCCGCGCGACGCCAGGTTTCCCAGAACAAAAGGCAAGACATATTCCTCTAAATTTATTTCGCTTAAAATCTATGTTAGTGCATCATATCTCGATGTGTATGGTTCTTTAAATTCCCAATTTCTTTGTAAATCATTTGTAAACGTCTCAGCTGTCTACCATACTGCCTAATACGAGTTGTTGACAAAAAAGATGATGAATATTACGCGGGTATCACTCGAAAGCTCTTTGATAGTCGATACGGTACAAAAAACATATATAGTTACCTATTTTAATAATGTATTTTGATATATTTATTGTATTATTATTGCAAATATTTTATTACTTATTACAAATGTTTTGTACGGCCTACAGGAATTTGTTCCGGTCTGGGCGTATGTGCATGTGATATTCTATGTTTGTAAGTGCACCCACCACACAGGAGAAAATCCTAGTGTGGGGTGATATTTTGTTAAAGAAAAAAAATTAACTATTTTTGCGGTAATTAAGTAAAAAAAATTACTAATCTTAACAAAACTAGCTGTGGGCTACGTTCCCAAAATGCTGTCAGCATTATGTATTATAAAAATCTCACATCTTTTGATGTAGTATCAACTTTAAATCCAAGATGGATTTAAAGTTTATAAACGTGGACTATGGATGGACAACAATCCACGATCCACGAAAAAAAATATAAACAACAATTTGTTAAGGAATATTAGTGATATTTGACTTTTAAGTCAATAATCATATCACAGGATGTCAATATCTCGTGGTCGAAGGTTATATATACTTAGTACTTATATATCAAAATGCATTTTCAGACAATAGCCATGGAGGAAATCCTCAATGTTTACGGCAAAGGCCCTGTCTGAAAATCAGCGGTTTTAAACCTCCGACGCAAGAGCATTAGATGAAAAAGTGACCTCAACACATCAATATTTTTCTCTTTGTTCTACAAATATTTTATCAATTTGTGATCTTTTCATGTGTGCAGCCAATTAAAATATTTCTTACTTTCTAGTATCATTAAAAGCAATAAATAAGAACGAGATATCGTCCATTTATTTTACATGCTATTCAATAATTTAAAAAACTTAAGTAGGTTCTTAATTTTAAATAAATTTTGAACAATGAATGAAATATACGACGACTTAAATGAAAGTGTTTTATTTGAATTAACACTCTTTTTTTATTGCAACAATGTTTGCGAACAAGCAAACTACCCACCTGATGGTAAGTGGTAACAGTCACCATGTGGTTTCTGTGAGATTCGCAGTAAAACTGCAACCCCCACAAGAACCACAGTGTACGTTGCCAACTTGTGACATCAGATGTAATGTCGCGGTATCCAGTAATTTCACTGCCTTATCTTCCCCTTCAAACCGGAACACAGCAATGCAAGCACTGCTGCTTTGCGGCAGAAATAGGTAAGGCGGAGGTACCTAAGCAGACGACCTAAGCAGAGGTCCAGAAAAGAAATACTGATGTCTACAAGAAAATAAAAAAATACGTACGCATTAAATAACTTGTTCCATTGAAAAGTGAAAAATATAGCAAAACCAAAAATATAACGAATCAATAATGATTGAAATATACCTACGTAGGCATAGAAAGAAACAGAAGTGATTGGAATACACCGATAAAAACAGACAGTTGACAACAAAACAAAAAACGCGTGTCCAGAGTCGAGACTTAAGTAAAAAATGTGGAAAATATATCTGTATGTCATCGCGGTGTCAAGGTCGCGGCGTGCGTCGGGGAGTTACCTCGCCGCGCCCGCGCCGGCCAAACAGGTAGGTACGAGCGAGCCAGCCCTCATGGCCGCCGCAGTTCAACGCCTGGCTGCGACCTTTCTTACGGCTGGTGAGGTGCTGTAACGCTACGGCCGCACCAGGCCTATCGTCCCGAAGCAATGCGTGCCGAAGCTTCGTACGTTTTGCACGGTAAAAAGTTATCGCGTATATGCTATGGTCACATTAGTGGCTTCGTTATTTTGCACGAAATATCGTGCAATAATCGAAGATGGCCGAAGTCATTTCCAGTCGTTGAATTATGGACAAAGGCTTTTTACTTCTTCTTGTGTGTTAACAATTACATAAAGCATTTGTCAAAGTCTAATAAGAAACCTTTTTTGGATCCCATTATCATGAACTCAGCTTCATAATGATGTACCTATAATTAATGATAAAACCATTGCGTTGCATCGCACACGTCTTAACAAATCGACCGCCGAAATGAAAAACGCTAGTCTAACCAGGCAGCGCGATATGTTAGCGCGCTAAAACCTTTTGATGTACCGCCACACGCGCGATAACGCATATGCAGTCCGACTTCTGCGTGTATCGCGTCATAGCACGAAGCTTCGTGACTATAGGCGCAGGTGCAGCCGTAGCAATATGGTTCACATTTTTGTTTATCACAGTCCTCGGGTAATCAAACTCCATCAGCTAAATCAAGCTGAAATCTTTTTTTTTTATGTATGACCCGGCAAATGACCTCCTCCCGCCTGATGTTAAGCGGTGAAAGAGGCCCAAATGAGTTGACAGATAGAGTAGGTAGGATACGGGCAGGTAGGATAGTGGATGTCGGGACGACATCCACTATCCTACCCCTTCCTACCTAAAAAGCATCTTTTGGGCCGTCCCTTGCCGGCCCAAAAGATGCTTTTTCACGCCTCTTTTGAAGGAACCCATGTTGTAGGATGGAGGAAACACGTGCGCAGGTAGAGAATTCCAAGTGTGGGATGAACGACAGAAGAAGGAATCTTGGAATTTCTTGGTACGGTGTGAGAAGGAGGACACAGTGTACGGATGATTCCGAAGGCCCTTACGCGTGTTTCTGTTAAGAAATGGAGAGGGAGGGATAAGGTTAAAGAGCTTCTCAGAGCATTCCCCATGGAACATTCGGTAAAAGGCGCTAAGAGAGGCGATGTCACGACGAAGTTGTAGAGGCTCAAGGGTGTTAGTTACCTCTACATCGCCAATAATGCGAATAGCGCGACGCTGCAATCTGTCCAGAGCATCGAGCAGGTACTGAGCGGAGCCGTCCCAAATGTGCGAGCAATATTCCACGCAAGACCTAACCTGAGTTTTATACAACAAGCATAGTTGGTCCGGCGCAAAATACCTACGCACCTTGTTCAGGACACCGAGTTTCCGTGAGGCAGTAGTTATGACGGATTCGATGTAGTCTCTGGGGTTCAGATCGCAGCGAATGTTCATTCCGAGCAAGGTGATGTTGCTCTGTGTGTGAAGGGTTGTGCCCTGAAGAGAAGGAAGGGGGAGGAAAGGTGACCTTTTCGCCGAAAACGCGCACACCTGTGTTTTCTTAGCATTGAATTCAACAAGATTGTTGGAGCCCCATTCGGAGACGAGGTCCAGCGTCCTGTTGAGCTCAATGATAAGATTCTGCCTCTCCCTACCAATATCACCACGAGCAGCCCCTGAGCTTCCGTGATATCCCCCATGCACTGTACTATAATCTGGGGCGGAAGTAGTTCATTTATTTATTAAACGAACTTGAAAAGACTAAAAACATTGTTTTGATTGATTGTCCGCCCTTGAACGACGAGTGTGATATGCGCAAGGCCGTTGTAGAGTAAATTGTCCTTACACTATCTACTAGTCATGATTAGTGACTCTACAAGTGACGGATCAAATCTACCTAAATCAATCCCAATATCATGGTTTGTTGAACAAACTAAAAAAACTACAAAGTAAATTCAACACATTATTTTGACTGAGCTACGTGTGTACGTTTGCGCAAGGTCATTGAAGAGTACATTGGCCTTAACATTAATGCTACTCATCATTAGTGACTCTACAAGTGATAGAGTTGCCTCAATCCCAATATCATGGTTTGTTTTTCACGATACCTCGGGAAAATTGAGAGCTGCTGAACCGGCATGAGAATCATCTGAAAAGTTGTCAGTTGTACAAATCTAGTAGATTGTAGGATTCCCCCTAACCAATATGTGCCGTCAACGCGAAATAGGTTTTAGTCAATGCCACTTAACCTCGATTACATACTTAACATTCGTAACAGCGAAGAACCGCAAGATATTGAAATGATAGAACGACGAAACGTGACTTAAGTCATTCGCGCACATATTACCCGTCTTGCTTACTCAGTCACACGTATTCCTTGACGAGCGTCAAGAAAATTTATCACGTCAGTCACACTAAATACGCGCCACCGTGCTACTCGTTAAGACCTAGAGGTAATAACCTCTGTCACTGAAATTGTGAGATAATGCGTGACTCGAGTCCAGTCTTGGCAGCCTGTGCTACGCCTGAGATGGTAAGTGGCGATAAGGCCGAAGGTGGAAGCGAGTTCCACCTGGACTCCTCAACAACTGAGCATCTGGCTATCTTACCTATAATTGTCGGAATGCAACAATGCTATCAACATTGTTGTTATGGCGACAAACTTAGGTAAGGTGGTAGTAGCTATCCAGTAACCAACCAAACTAAGCAGAAAAACTTCTGTCCCCATGGGAAATCGAACCGCGGATCTCCAGATCTACACCGAGTACTCTCAACCACAAGTCCACGAAGGCGGTTAAATGCTCTTAAATATATGATTTATCCACATCGTGATCAAAGCTATATCACTTTTTGCACTGACTTGCAACTTTCTGGCCTGTCTGTGAATGTCGCGGGAACCCGTTGGATGAGATCAGTGCAGTACCCGACCGTATTGGAGTAACCGCTTCCGTGGTCTAGTAGCTTATACCACATGGTTCTGGTCTGTAGCTCCGGGCTCAATTCCACGTGAGGACAAAAGTGTTTCTCGCGTGATTTGGTTGGTTGACTTCTGCCCGCCTGGCAAACTACAACCGTTTTACAATGTTGATAACATTCACTACGAGTCTTCATAATGTGCACATATTAAAATGAGGGAAATTACGCTTAATTTTACCAACGAAAAATTATTATTTTCTGATTTACAGTCTTTCAACATTTTTTGTTCTCTACGATTTGGTATAACATTTAGTTACCGGAGAGAGGGTTAGTTTTACCGAAGGGAGATTCTTGCCAGGGTCGTCTGCTTGGGTACCTCCGTCTTACCTATTTCTGCCGTAAAGCAACAGTGCTTTCATTGCTGTGTTCCGGTTTGAAGGGTAAGATATGGCAGTGTAATTACTGGGTACCGTGACTTTACATCTGATGTCACAAGTTGGCAACGTAGACTATGGATCTTGTGGGGGTTGCAGTTTTACTGCGAATTTCGCAAGAGCCACATGTGTTATGGTGACTGTTACCACTTACCCAGGTGGGCAGTTTGCTCGTTTGTAAACTAAGTTGTATAAAAAAAGTTGATATTGAAGGAGAAACCTGTGTCCAACAGTGGGGCGTCGAAGGGTTGAAATGATGAACTTATAAGCATAAGTTACAATCCAAACAGATGTGAAGTCACCATATTTCCCTCGTTTTATGATGGAAGATTGACGATGACTAAGCAGTCATAAAGCGTTACAATCAGGTCCAAAGAACGAACCAATTTGTTTAATAAGTTGAACAATAAATGTCAAACTTCCACGCACATAAACAAAATACGTCAATGAATCGTCTCTTGGATTGTTATCAGAGCCATAACTAAGTTGTTTGCAGGTGCGCGCGTCGTTCCGTTGTCAGAATCGTGACTAAATAGTCTAAATCTAGTTTCCAGCGAGCTCGGGGTAAAGTGCAGAGCTGGGGAGGAACCGCGGCCGCGTCAGTGGGTGCGCCGACGCCGGCGCACGCCCGCACGCGGCCGGAATGCTAATGCACCCGCTCGATGTCAGTCATTGCGTGTGGAAAAGTGCCGTTTTATTCATTGGTGCTTTCATCATTATAACCAACCTAATATTTTGGATTTGCTATTAAAATACAATAGTAACGTATTGAGTGTAATATGTATTCTTTTATGTCTCTTTTGTGAGCTGGTATTAAATTCACAAAAAATATGAAATAATAAAAAAATATAGTAAAGAAAAACCGACTTCAAAAATAAAAAGAAATATAGGAATACACGCAACATCACATTTTTTTTATTTTACCACATTTTTTATTCTAACTCATGAACATAAAAATATCCCTTTACCCAAAGGACCAAATAGAGTTGAGAGCACATTCATGATGACAGATAGGAACTTCTCCTGAATTTTAAGAAACGGAATGATTTGCCGTAACTATCATTATGGAATCATAGCCCAAAAAATCTATACAAATTATAAAAGAAAATATATTAATATATACATTACGATATAAGTGCGTTATGGTGGTTATAACTCTTGAGGCGGAATTTCAGCCCGAGCCGAAGGCGAGGGCGTAATAGAGCCGAGTATGTATGTCCAATATATGTTTCAACTTACTTTTCAACACATTTGTGGGGAAAAATACTTAATAAATTGATGTTTTAAAATTAAATAATATAAATCATTGTTAATTTGTAGACAAAACTAAATAATGGTATGAAAATAATCGTTTGACAAATCAATGTAGTTCGTTGATGTCTTTTATATTACCTCTAGCTTTTCAACAAAATATGTAAGGTACTGCCACAGCCGGCAAGTGTAGCATTGCCGGGCTCTGTGATACGTGCCTCGTTGCACACGCGGGTTTTATGAGCTGCTTTGCTTTATGTATCTTAAACCGGTGAAATTAGATCCACTTTACGAGCAAGTGTATTAAAAAATAATAAATGAAACGCGCCTAACTTCCAAACCGGTGCACCAATTTGGATAATTCTTTTTTTTTTGTGTTCTTTATTGTCAGTACAAGGTTTATATAAAAGAAAATGTTTCAAAAATTCTACAAAACAGTAAAAATTATGCTTTTTTTAAATTTTTCATATAAAAAGTGAGGAAATTGACAGATGACATTCAGGTTATTCCAAATCTATAGTTGTATTGTCAAAAGGTTATAAGTATACCCGTGCGAGGCCAGGGAGGGCAACTAGTATCTAATGAACTAAACATACTGTCTGATAGATCATAATCATAATATTTGTCAATCCTCAAAACTGGTTGCAGCATAGAGAAGCCTTGAGACTTTGTGCATTTGCATATACATTATTTATATTTTGTTGATGATTGGTACCCGATTGGATGATTGGTATGCGAACTTCCAACGGAAGAGGGATCTGAAAAGCTTTTCATTTACAGCACCAACTGCGACCGCATTTATTTTATGACATCATTAAGTATTATGTAATAAAACGAAGGGCTGGTTAAGTTCGAGCTGACTGTGATTTCCTTCCTCAAAGTATATCGGACTCTCCAAAAATACGAGCTGTTTGTTATTCTAGAAGGTTCTTTAACGAGCCCACTTGACACGCCGGCCTCGCGGCGATCGTGTTATGTCACGCGACGCAGCTTGGAAGCATGGGCGCAGATTACATACGCATGGGCGCCCGCGCACCTAACTTTTTTCTTGTTTATTGATTTGAATATTGCGGTTATTGCTTATTACGACACAGCATTGTTTAAACGATAGGCTTAGGGTTGAAAATAGGCTTTAATATTGTTGCTATTAGCTCTATTTTAAACATTTCACGGCAAATATTTGGTAATGTGATGTGCAAAAATATTTTTTTTATTTATTATAGGTTTGATGCCAACAGTCTGTTGATACAACAGGTAAATATTAAATAGAAATGTAAGCTTAGTTATATAACGCAATTGTACAAACAACCAGTTACAGACAATCACAACATTTACAGTGAATTTGCACTTAACTAAAGGAAAACAAATAGTTTTAAAAAACACTAAATTTAAATACTTATGTGTAAACTTAATGATATGTTGCAATTTAAATCTAACACAACTACGAAAAATTTGAATAATTAAGAAAATATTGTCAAAAACATTAAGTAATTTATTCATTTTAAGTTAAAAATAACAAACCAATTCTAAACTGAACAATTAATATTTAAATGAAGTATAAATAAACTAAAAAACACACACCCACACATACAGTAAAGAATGAATAAAATCCTACAAAAATGTACAAATCCACACCTGCATTAATAAAAATTCTAATTAGCAGAGAAAAAGACACATGAAAGTATTTTAAGTAAATTCTCGTGAAACATCCAATCGTGCTGAAGGACTTACCTCCTGGACCGGGAGCAAACAAGTTCGGCGTGAACGGAAGAAAGCATAAGTAGTCGAAATCGAAACAAATTTATTCATTTTATTTTGTAAAATAAATACAACTAGAACAGAAAAATAATGAAAATATCTTGAAACGGGGAGAGCATTCACGAGAAAAGACAAGAAACACAGAAGGTCAATTTTTATCTTATCTTTTAAATCGAAAGTTTTACAATATTTATATTATACATTCAGGACATAATATTCACCCAATCCTTAGTAGAACTTTAGTATTATCGCTGCGACGTGCTACATGAGTTGTACCGCAATAGCCTGCGGTAGGATTTACGCTGCGTAAATGGAGCGGATGCGGTGCGCATACGCAACGCAACGTGGCACCACTCTAATTTCGATGGGTTTTGTGTTATTTGCATTCGAAATATCAATGAGACAGGAACAATGCTCGTACGCAAACCAATGGTGACCACAACCAGATACAAGGTGAATTTTAAAAGTTAAGCAGCTGTATGCATTATTGATATAATTCGTGGTCATTGCTTGTGTATCTGTAGTACGTAGGGCACACTAAAAGTTTCCGGAATTGGCCACTTAAATAAACAATATTTTAAAAGTTATTACTACATTTGAAAATGGAACTCTTTTGCCGTAGAATACAATTTGCATCATCTGACATTGTAGCGTCATTTCAAAGATTGCGTGATTACAATAAAATGGATTAAAGTGCCGTGAAAATTTTCGTTGCATGATTTTCACGATTTTAAGTGTAATTTGATAGCCCAGCAGAGCCTCGTTCCACTTCAATCTGCTTTTGGCGAAGAAACGCCATGCAAGACGACTATTTAAAGCTGGTTTACAGAATTCAAACGCATTCGTATCAATGTCCATGATGAAATTCGTGAAGGTCGCGCGTGCAACGCAGTGAACAACAAAAGATTGATGCTGTGCGCCGTATGATCGTAACAGACAGACATGTGACCTACCATGAGAAGAGGACATCTTCGGACATAGGCATGAGTCAAATACAGTCAATCCTACACAAACATTCGGCTGTGAGAATGCTGTGTTCTCGATGGATCCCACACAATTTGACTGATGCTCAGAAAACGGACCGCATCACTTGTTGCCATGCAATGCTTGCCATATACAACGAAGGGGCTTCAGATGTGGGACATAATAACAGGTGACGAAACATGGATTTATAGTTACCATCCCAAAACTTAGCAGCAATCGAGCGTATGGGTCTTTCGAGATGAGTCGAAACCAACCAAAGTGGCGCGCGTGAAAACTACCTCGAAGCGGATGATTGCTTCTTTTTTAATAAAAAGTTTTTAATAAACATCACATTTCCATATTGAAGTCGGTACCAAATTTTAAGACTTTCTAAGATATTATAGCTTGGCACCGACTTCAATATGGAAATGTGATGTTGTCTGTATTCTATTCTTATATTATTTTAAACGTTTTAGTGTTTTTGAAGTCGATTTTTATTTTTAGTAATTTTTTAATTTGTTTTCATCTTTTCAGTGTTTAAAAAATGATCAATACGTGCCTGTTGTATTTAAAAACCAATAACTCCTAAAAGTTAAGAATCCTTCCATCACCAGTTCGGTTCATGACTACCAGACATAAATACGACCTTCCCATAGCACAGTTGGTGCGCTGTTGAATATTACGGAAGACATCAGAAAAGCAATGGATGAATCCAAGCTTACAGCAGTTATTCTGCTTGACTTCAGCAGCGCATTCAACTCGGTTGACTTTGATATCCTCCTCGGTGCCCTTCGTTCAGTGAACATCTCTCCCATTGTACTTCAGTGGTTTAATTCTTATCTGTTTGGCCGCCAACAGTGTGTGAAAATTGACGATGCTACATCTAACTGGTGTAGTCTCACATCTGGTGTTCCACAAGGTGGGGTTCTCTCTCCGCTTCTCTTTTCAGTTTTTATTAGCTTCATCTCAAAGTTATCTCATCTTCTTATCATCTTTACGCTGATGATCTTCAGATTTATAAGCATTTTGAACCATCTCACGCCTTAGAAACAATTAGTCACTTGAACCAAGATCTCTTCAATATCCTCCAGTGGGCTAAGTCTTTTGGTCTTGTCGTCAATCCATCGAAGTCGCAAGCCGTATTGATTGGTAGCCGTAGGATGAGGGGTAAGGTCGATGTAAATGCGCTGCCAGCATTGGTTTATAATGGATCAACTATAGATTTTACAAACAAGGCTCGAAATCTAGGACTGATAATTGATTCGAATTTGTCTTGGATACCCCATATAAATGAAATTAGTACATACGCTTACTAATTTCATTTATATGGGGTATCATACTTTTCACTCTCTCAAGCGGTTGCAATATTTTCTTCCATTCAAGACTAAAGTTATGCTTGCGCAATCTCTCCTTCTCCCTCTTCTCGACTACGCTGACGTCTGCTTCCTGGACACTACAGAGGAATTAACAAACAAACTAGAACGCCTCCAAAATTTAGCCATTCGCTTTATTTTCGGTTTACGGAAATATGACCGTATCTCTCACTCTCGCGCTAATTTAAAATGGCTACCCATCCGAGATCGTCGTAATGTGCACATCCTTACTATCCTGAACAAAGTCCTAAAAGATCCCAACTCCCCATCCTATCTGCGCTCCCGCTTTCAATTACTCCCTCCTCCATCCCGTCCTAAGCGTAGATGTTGTGCGGCACGCATGCTGGATGTTCCAAGCAGCAATTCACATTTTTTTCGCAATTCTTTCAGCGTTCGCGCTGCTCAGCTTTGGAACAGTCTCCCGAGCGACATTCAGCACAGCCAGTCACATAACAGCTTTAAGTCCCGCGTTAAGCAACACTATATCAGAAAAGTGTATGAGCAGGTCCAATGATCGTCAGTTATAATTTATTTATTATTTATGTATGTATATATAGAAATAGGTATTTTTAAATAAGGGTTATTTATGTATTGCTTTACTCATGTTGTCCACTACATTTACTTACGCCACCAATGTTATGGGTTGACTGGAAGAGATCTCTATAAGAGATAAGTCCGCCCTTGCATACAATGTTTATGTTTTTTGTTCAAACGATTTTTGATTATGCAATAAAGAGTATATATATACCTGAAAAGCTTCGGAAGAAACATGAAACACGTTGGACGTACCTATAAAATTTAAGGGTTCTTTCGATTTTCCTGGGACCCCATCCCATCATCAGACCACACATAACTTTGGTGACAATGGGACCACCTCAGGAGTATACTCAATCGAATACAAAAAGGATTTTGTGAATCGATTCACAATTGGCGGCGTAATTGAGTAACATTCACACAAAAAAAAACACGCATCGAATTGATATCCTCCTACTTTTTAACCGACTTTAAAAAAAGGAGGAGGTTCTCAATTCGACCAGTATGTTGTTGTTTTTTTTTTGTGTGTAAGTTACGCGATTACGCCGCCAGTTGTGGACCGATTTTCAAAATTCTTTTTGTATTCGATAGAGTAAACTCTTAGTGTGGTCCCAAGGTTATCAGTCGGGATCTGATGATGGGATCGCATGAAAATCGAGGGAAACCCTTAAATTTTATAGGTATGACCAACGTGTTTCATGTTTGTTCCGAAGTTATTCACGTATTTGCATCTGGTAGTCATAAACCGAGCTTATGATGCAAGGATCCTTAACTTTTGAACTTGACCTGACCTGACCTGAACCTTAATTTAAAAAAAAACAATTTATTAAATTCACTAAAAAGATAAAAATAAAAAATATTTTACAAAAAATAAAAACCGATCAGAGACACTGAAAAGTTAAAAATAATACAAGGTCAAATTTTTAAGACTTTCTAGATCATCGTTTGGCACCGACTTCAATATATAAGTATGATGTTGTCTGTACCTATTATTATATTATTTTTAACTTTTCAGTGTTTTTGAAGTCGGTTTTTATTTTTTGTAAAATATTTTTTTATTTTACACAACCCTTATTATACTTATTCATTGCGTACATGTCCATAAGAATAATATTGTTTTCATAATATTGTTTTACTGTTTTCACGAACACAAATTACAAAACGCTAGCTTAAAATGTAGATGACAAAACTAATGTAGATTATGTAACAGGTTCGCCATAATCTGTGGTTATGGCGTCAACACGGTATGTTGAAGCCGCAGGCTTGAAATAGTTCGAATCTTTTGCCAGAAGTGAAAGTTTATTCTTGTATTGATTTATTTGTCATTACTTTGATTTTACCATTTAAGGGACAAGAAGAATACAGAATAAAGATTTTATAACTTATTTTATAATTTATATATTTTATAACTTGACATCTAACAGCTGTCAAAATGTATGGGAACGGCTCGGGAACGGAAACGATTTGGATAAAACGTTGTAAATGTGCGATGTTACATTCTCTACTTCACCTTGTGGCCTAACTAACGCCTTAATAATTTTCCTTCGGTAAGAATTAAAAGTCAACGAAATATTTACAGAGACCGTTAACAATAAATGCACAATCGCAATCACTACTTCGTGAATACGCCCAGCGCCGATTAAAGAGAGAAAAAAGCATTTATTAAGTGAAAATTCCAAGAATAATGCAAGGGCAGACGCCTGCGTTCCGCCGGAGGGATGGGACCACCGCACTCGCTTGATGTTAAATTAAAACAATCTGAAACTGAGACCACGCTATTGCCGTGTAGCACCATCTCTTTCTAACCGCGGCTTTGAAATAATTTTAGGCTATTATGGCAGGCCTTATGCTCGGCCAGTAAGCTTTGCATCACCACCGAAACATGCGGCTGCAGGTTCATTATCCTTTGAGAAATGATTTCACAAGGTTTTGAAATCCTTTGAAGTCTGGTCGCGACAAAAACTAGCCGCCATGAATGAGCTCGCACACTCGGGCGGAGGTTGCGGTTTTTGTGCGGATTCCATTGATACTAGCCGAGAGACGCCGGCGCTGCCGATGCCTTGAAAGTAACAGTTCATTCTCATTCAATCAAAGCTCAGACAGATTCGGATAGAGACTGGGGGCCTAGACAAAGTGACAATTCAAAAATGATTACGAAGTTCGATAAGAACAAAATATATGGGATTGGCATGTGCCATCGCTAAATAACGTGGCGAATCGAGCAAAGTCATCGATATGTAAGTTGGTAGACAAATAGATTCGCAACGAATCGATGAAGTAGCGAACTGTTTTTTCATAACTTTCATATACTAATTATAACAACTCATTTTTCATTAATGAAATGAAAATTGCCAAGAATATCTAATTGTGAACAGTTTTCATGGACTCGTTCAAAACTAAAGCATTCTTTATTGGAATCGGTTTCAAAATTAACTCCATCGTCTATTTTGTACAACAAATTGACACATAATTTTGAGTTACCGCACTTGATAGTGATTTCAAATGTTTTGGAATATCGGAGTATTTTTACAAATACTTACGCTATTGATTAATATTAGTTATTGTTATGAGGTTTAATATTTTAATAGCTCATACTTTTGTATGTGATTTCTTCTGTTGGTTTCTTTTAAAATATAGTAGATTGTAACCCGATTGTTAAATTGACAAAAGGAACCTATTTAGCGCCCGACAAGAAAAGACCGCCAATGTTCGAGCCTAAATAGGTCTTTCGCCCCAAGGGAAACACTGCTTTTCATTTTAAATATAAGATATATAAAATACCTGATTAGTTGAACATAATCTGATGAATTCATTTTATACATAAATAATTAGCACTCGACAAAACAACTGAAGATCAAATTGCCGCTTTCCCGCCTTTTTTATGTAGTAAATATTTAGCTCAACTCTATTGTGTTATTAGTGAAAAATAAGTTATAAGTATAGTCATGTTACAAAAATTGTTGATAATATTTTTAACTAATTTTTTTAAAGTAATTTTCATAACAGGTCAAATCTGGATGAGGCTGTGTAGAAAATTTCGACATATTTAGCTGAACAGCAATGTCAAAATAGAATGCGTCTTTTTTAACAATTTGTCAGAAGGGAAAATCGTTTCCCGGGAGGGAAAACTGTTTCCAATAATGGGCAACATTGGAGTTCGTACCATAGCTAGTGAAAACCCGATGTCTGATGGTCACCCGAAGTCGGATATAAGACCCGAAATTCTGAAGGTCGCCCAGGGGCCGAGATCTCGATGTGTCTCTATGGAACGGACACATAGACAAACAAATGGACGGAGGGACAGAAATATGAACACATAAGCGTTATCAAACAAGGTTTTTGTCCCGCTAAAAATGTTAGATAACATGTCCTTCGTTGTCACGGATAGTACCGTGCAAAAAAGTGATCCTTGCAATAACATGCCGTCTTTGCGTCACTGGCGCCGCGCCGGCCCTGGCGATCTTATCAGCTTATCAGCAGGCAAGCCTCCCGTCTCCCGTTACATCATCTGTAACCCGACCCCATTACATTTTTTTGGAGCTTTTATCAGCAAATGATATTTTTCCATCGACAGCTGTATTATTAATGACGAGTCAAATTTTTACCCCAATAGTAGGCAATACATTTTAAAATGATATGACGCAATAATGAGTTTTGTGTCTACAATTTCCCTTCAGCCTTATTGCTAACTGTTTGTTTGATAAGGTAAACGGCCCATTACTCGTCAGGTTTTGAACTTTGCTGACTTTGGAGCTGTGTTACAGTAAACCTTGTAGACTTAATAATCTAAAGAAAATAATAATCTTAATAATCTAATTTTTAGAATTAGTATTGTGTTGAAACGCGGTTGTATTGTTTGTGAAGCGATTCGCGGTGCTATTTTATGTTTATCACGACAAATTTATGACGACGATAACACCTACTGTCACGGATTTGAACGAGCCAACGAATATTTTCGAAGATCACGGCAAAAGGCTAAAATTTTAGTTCCAAGCCGTTTGATTATCAAGAGGAAATACTTGGAAAAACTGAAATCGTGGAAAGTATCCGTGGTACAGAGCTAGCAAGAAATTCTTCAAGCTAATCAGTGACGGCAGTTTTGGTGATTGACGGATTACCTACTCATACATAAACCGGGGGAGTATTGTATTTATTATTACACATTCATTCCTCATTTAGGGAAATCTTAGAACATAGGCACCTATCTTACTCTCCAACATAGGCAGCACACATTATTAAAAGCTATTGAGATTTATCCAGTTTTACCTTAGAACATTAAATTTTCTGTTACACGTTGATTGTTTCACTTTACATACAGTGAAAATAGGGTTCAGCTTTAGTTCAGACATTATAGTGACATTGGTCAAATGTTTTTATACCTACATTTACAAACAAATTTTATTAAGTAGGTACTTAGTAAATTAACTCTTAACAATTCTCACGTAGAGTGAGACACGTCCAGTATCACACTTTGGCTAAGTTGTGTCTCTCTTAACTTGACATAAAGTGGAAGTTAAAGTTGAGACTTGTCAACGCCTACAGCCTCAGACATAGCACCCTCCACACACTGCACAGATATTTTTCTGCTGAAAACTTTATTAGTATAACAATATAGTACATACATATATTATATTATAATTTATATGTTTGGGTAACCATTATAATTTTCAATCATACTTTAATTTAGAGTTTATTCATGAAGTTTTTTTTTCTTAATAATTCTAATACAAATAGGATAATGGTGACTTACTATACCTTACAAATGTAATTTGTGATTATATACAGTGCTCAGAGGCTGTGACAAACTGGGAACTGATATATTACATTTTAACTAATTATTAAAAATAGACTAAAAAGTGACTTTTCAAAGTTTCATAGTATAAACTGATTTCATTGTTCTATCTAACCCTAGATTCTATTGCTAAAAAGTCCTAGTTATTTTTGTCGTTTTTTTTTTCTCTCTTTTTCCTTTTCTAACTTTCAATAGTCTTGATTTCTCTCTGTGTTTTTTGCATCCCTATTTCTTTGCACAGTTTATACTTGAACTTAAAGGTATTTGTACATTTTTAGGTTTTCTTTGCTGAAATAGCAAAATGTTGACCCGTAAAGCTGCTGCACAAAACACTGAGGCAAAACTCAGACAGGCTGTATTAGAATTAAAAACCCTAAAGGATTCCCATGAACGGCTACTACAGGAACGCGATGACAGTGAGGATGAGATAAAGAAGATCATCGACAGAAACACCACTCTCAAAAGTGAGCTCTCAGCGCTTGATGCCAAATTTCAAGAAGTCTTAGAGGAGCGGCACCAGTTACAAGACCACATCAATGACCTTACTCTGTGCAATAGTATGTATGAGGCAGCACTGAATAAAATCTCCGAATTGGAACGGGAGCTGAGTGATGCAAATGGAAAAATCGGTAAACTTGAACAATCTATGCAAAATAGTGAAATTATACATACCCATAGTCTTTTTGAGGAGCTAATGCAATCTCCTGGTGGACAAAATCTCACACAGCAGTATTCGGGTACATCAGATAAGTCCATACCTTTCCATTTCAGTAGTAAAAATAAACTCAAAAAATATGTTAAAATTAATAAATTAATTAAGAAGAAACAAAAATTAATTAAGAATCATAACTCTTTTAAAAGTAATATTAAATTACGAAAGCAGCGTGCTTGCTTAATAGATTCGTTGGACATTTTTGACTCAAAATTGAGAGAGAGCAGAAACATGTATGAAAGGGACATACAAGAATTAAATAATGTCATTAATAACTTGCAAAATTCTTTAGCAAATATGACAAAAAATTATTACAATGCTCAAAATGAAATTAAGGAGCATATCCAATCAGTCACAGAGCTAGCTACACTTTGTCAATTTAATGAAGACAGATATCAGGCCTTACTGGACAAACACTCCTTAAGTTCCACTAATGGAAGCTTAACATTGGATAGCCAAATAATTTATAATGTTGTGCCTGATCATGCGTGTCCTGCTCTCAACATGGTATCTCAGCCACCAGCAGCTGACTATGCACAATTACTACAGACTTCAGTGGTCACAAGTGACAATATTGTTATGTTTAGTGATGACATTGGCATAGGCATGGGCCAACTTCTAACAAACATGGGACATTCAATAATGAACTATTGCATGCCTGGTGCTTCGTACTGCGACATACTAAAAAAAGTGATCGAATGTGAATTTAACCAGCCTACTACATTGTTGTTATTTATTGCAAATAGAGGTAATATGAACAAAAAAGTCCTGAATCATTTTTTAAATAAATTAAATAATTTAAATGTACAAAAAATTATTTTGTTCACATTACCTTATTACAACAACTTGTCACAAGAGGAAAATAGTGTAAGATATAAATTGAATTTAAAGTTAAGTACCTTATGTCATAATAATAAATTTCATTTAATTGACATCAATAATTATGTAAATAGATTGTATTTGACTAAAGATAATAGATATTGTCTATCAAATTATTATAAGAGACGAATAGCAAAATCGCTATCATATTATTTTTATATCTCAGCCAAGAACTTGGCTACAAAAATTGCTCCTATTGAGCAACGTAGAAGTAGGATGACTGTCAGTAATATTACTGATGTATTAGTTAGTAAGTCTTTAAATTAGGTATTGAGACAATAGAGAAATCCTCTTGCATAATTTTAAATAAAGAACAAAATGAACATTGTTTATTAGCTAATGTACTGGAAGACCCATTTGAATATAATAAACATGTAAATTTTATCAACCTGGTGCACCAGAACATGCAAGGAATGATGGGCAAAGATCTGGAAGTTGAGTTATTCATGAACAGTAGTAAAGTAGACATTTTTTGTATAACCGAACATTGGCTTAAAAGCTACCAGTTCATGTTTAATTTTAGCAACCACCAGGTTGGTAGTTCGTTCAGTCGAGAAAATGCAATTCGCGGTGGCTCATTAATCATATTAAATAAAAAGCTTAAATATAAAGATCGTAAAGATATTGTGAACCTCTCAGTTGAACGAACAATAGAAATTGCCTGTGTAGAGTTGGACCAGATTATTGTAGTGAGCGTATACAGGCCTCCTTCGGGATTGTATGACCACTTTGAAAATATAATGGATGAAGTTTTAAATAAAGTTTGTAAGCAAGGCAAACAAATATTAGTCTGTGGAGATTTTAATATTAACTTATTAGAAAACTCTAGTTTATGTATGAGAATTAAAAATTTGTTTCAGTCATATAATCTTAAAAACTTATTTCTGGAGCCAACACGAATTACTGAGTTTTCTGCCACATGCATTGATAATATTTATACTGACATAGAACCATTAGCACAAAATGTTTTTAATAACTTAGAATCTGACCACTCTGGTCAATTTGTTACTATACCTTACAAATGTAAGCTTATGGCGAAAAAGAATATCACTGTTGTACCAAAGACTGCTGGCCGCTTGGAGCGTTTCAATAATAATCTTGGTATTAATTTAAAGTATATCGATTATGACGAAGACCCAAATAAATTGTATGAAAACTTTTTTAACACATTTTGTTGTGAATTTAAAAATATCTTTGTTCCAAAAACCATATCAGTCAATGGTAGATTAGCTTTTAGTGAATGGGCCACACCAGGTATTCACAAAAGCAGAATAAAACTTTATGAACTTTACAATGAGCGTTCATTAAATACTAGTGATCAATTTAAATTGTATGTAAAAACTTATTCCAAAGTATTTAAAAAAGTTTGTAAATTTGCAAAGTCCAATTATTTAAGCTCTAAAATAAAAAATAGTAGTGACAAAATTAAAACGACATGGAACATTATTAATAATGAAACCGGAAAAGTAAAAACTAATAACAACAATTTTTGTTTAAATATTGAAAATAAGAAAGTGACAGTAGATATTGAGGTAGCTACAGAATTTGAAAAATTCTTTACTGACATTCCAGTTTCAATCACAAAATCTTTGGATTCCTCCCCCACTGTAGCCGAATCTATTCTAAAAGATTATGTTAAAACTTGTGATGATGATAAATTTAAATTTGCCCATATTTGTGCAAATGATTTAATAAAGTCATTTAAAACGCTGAATAAAAAGAAAACCGTGGATCTGTGGGGCAACTCTGTAGATGTTTCCCAATCTGTAATAGAAACAATAGCTCCAATACTTGCTAGTATTTTTAATGATTGCATTGACTGTGGTGTGTTTCCTGATCTAATGAAACTGAGTAAAATTATTCCATTACACAAATCTGGTAGCACATCAGACCCCAATAATTTTAGACCTATCTCTGTGCTACCTACTTTTAGCAAAATCTTTGAAAAAATAATGTTGGAACAAATGCAAAGCTTTTTTAACAGAAATAATCTTCTACACTGTAAACAATTTGGTTTTAGAAAGGGTCGCTCAACAACTGATGCTGGTGTTGAGTTAATACAAAATATATATGAGGCCTGGGAGGACTCACATGATGCGCTGGGCGTTTTTTGTGACTTGTCCAAGGCGTTTGATTGCGTTCATCATGACACCCTGATCAGGAAATTACACTACTATGGATTTCGCGACACTGTTCTGGATCTACTCGTCTCCTATTTGACTGAGAGGATTCAGAAAGTAGACGTCAACGGGGAGAGGTCCCAGGGCGCCTCGGTTAAAATGGGAGTTCCGCAGGGTTCAATTCTTGGTCCTTTTCTATTTTTAATATATATAAATGACTTGCCTGCTTTTGTACAAGACAGACATGAGATTGTATTATTTGCAGATGATACTTCACTTATGTTTAAAATTAAAAGACGATTGCAAATTTATGACGATGTAAATAGTTCTATCTCAAGAATAGTTTACTGGTTTAATGCGAATAACTTGTGCCTCAATGAAGGGAAAACTAAATGTATAAAATTTGTTTTACCCAATGTTAAAGAGGTTCACACCACTGTTAACATAAAGCATAAAAATGTGGACCTTGTGGATACCGTAGTATTTCTTGGTATTACTTTAGATTCAAAGCTTCAGTGGGGCCCACATATTGATAAATTGTCGAAGAGACTTAGTTCTGCAGCCTACGCTGTATGGAAAATACGTCAGCTGACTGATGTTGATACAGCAAGACTTGTATACTTTGCCTATTTTCATAGTGTGATGTCGTATGGCATTTTGCTGTGGGGAAATGCTGCCGACATTCAGACTGTTTTTGTGCTGCAAAAAAGGGCTATTCGTGCTATTTATAACCTTAAAATAAGAGACACTTTGAGAGAAAAATTTAAAGACATTGGTATTATGACCGTCGCGTCGCAATATATTTACGAGAATATAGTATATGTTCATAAAAATATACATTCGTTTTGTAAAAACAGTGATATTCATTCAGTAAATACTAGGCAAAAGAATATGTTAGCGTTACCAAATACTCGGCTTAAAAAAATTAATAATTCTTTCAAAGGCCTTTGTGTACGTTTCTACAATAAAATCCCAAATAATATTAAAGCACTTAACTTGAATAAATTTAAAGTCACTATCAAGGGCGCACTTATGAAAAAAGCATATTATAAAGTGTCTGATTATATGACAGATAAAACTGCTTGGGATTGACAAAAAATGTGATAATTGACGTTCAAAGGGTGTTAACACTTTGTGATAATAGGATAAATTTCATTCGAGTAACTGTTCCACTCATACCGACAGGCATTTCTATATTATTAAAAAAAAATGTTTGTGAAATATAATATTGTAATGTTGGCATTTTAAAAGAGGAGACAAAAAAAAATACAAGACCTTCCGAGTTTCTTGCCTGTTCTTCTCGAGAAGGCTCTCCCAATTTCCGAACAGGTGTAGAGTCAATTTTTTTTTTTTTTTTTTCATTTGACTTGTATTTGCACACATCTTAATAATGGTTGGGGTGTGTGTACATACAAGGATTAAATAATTTAGTTAATTAGATTCTTGGTTGAAGATTTTTATGTATTTTTTTGACGTCAATAAGTGCCTGTAAAGGTCTATATTGAATAAAGATTTTTGAGTTTGAGTTTGAGTTTGAAAACTTCGATAGCTTGCTAAAATATTTATTGTAGTTTTCAGAGGTAAAAGTGGTTTTTAAATAAACTAAATAAATAATTTATTGTAATATAAAAAAGTAAAAAGGAGCCAATTGTACCAGTAGTCGGCAGGTTTGTCCTAGTAACCGTCATGTTGACCCAAAAGTCGTCAATGTTTCACGCAACGTTGAACTTTATTGCTATACGTTAAAGCTTCCATTATAATCATAACGAATAGAATATATATGTTCATTTTATTAAGACAATATGATAACATATGATAAGAATATATATGTTCATGTTATTTTTATAAAGTACGTTAAAGTAAAATAATGTAATATTTATTTGTTTATTTATACATATTATAGGTAGTCATAAAGAATGCAGATCCCAGACTAATAATTTATTATAAATAAATTTCGAAAACCAAAGAGTATATTCAATATAAAAGTATTAATAGACATTTTCTTTTTTGAGTTTGACAAACTGATTATTGTTTCGACAAACTGATTATTGTTTCGACCAATCCGCGCTGGACCAGCGTGGTTGAGTAAGGCCTACACACCCTAACTTAGGGTAGGCTCGAGCCCCTCGGCGGGAACGTATATGAGCTGTTATGACGAATCATATGCGGCCGTCTTCCATATTTGTTTTAAAGGGCGAAAAACTTCCACATCCAACCGTTGTAGTATTTGCAGCGGAGCAGGCGCGGGAGGAGGACTCTCAAGCCGCCCCGCTCCGTAGTAGGCGGTTGGGTAGGGGAGGCGCGCCTTCTTAGGTGCGCACCTACTACCCTAAGCAGCCAGGAAGCATTTAGGCCTAACCGACTGACAATCGGCTGGGAGATATTACTCTCCTACCTGGTCGTCCGTCTGGGGGATCACAACCGAGCAACCTTGTCACCCCTTCCTTGGCGAGTCCCAGCTCGTTTATACTACTGGGCCTGTTCCTAAGGGGTGTATTCGGGTAATGACCAGTTTAATCCCGAGCGTACCTTCACCGGAGGTGGAAAGGTACCGGAGGCCTGTTTAGCCGGGCATGGGGGTTTTTACCCGAGTCCTACGGCAAATCCAAGGGACAGCCTTGACAGCTACAGTCCCTTGTGAAATAAAAAGAGATTCCCCCGCCCCAAAAAATTCGAAAAACGAAACATTAGTACATGGCAGGATCGAACCACGGAGCTCCCGAGTAGCAGGCCATCGCCGAGTCCATATCGTCACCGATGCTTTCTGAACATTGTTCTAATCGAGTTGGATACATCATTTACCTCTCTCTGGAAGTTGAGCTTACCGAGCTGGACTATTTGCCCCAGGTAAACATATTTGTTAACAACTTCCGATGTCGAGTATCCAACCTTCACAGGAGTGGGCACCTACTAGATGGGAATTCGACACGTTTTAAATCTTATTCACATTCATTTTAAGTACCACTTGATGGAAATCTACGGGAGGTCTTAATGACTACGAAATCATCAACTTAACGAATGTGAGTCATGGTCTCGCCGTTTATTTTGGTTCCGAATCATCTCCAGTCCAAAAGCTTGAATTCATACTCCAATGCATCTGTGAATAGTTTCGACGATATAACATTGTCCTGTCTCTAACCTCGCTAAAGTCGCATCGGTTTCAAGTTTTGGTCCTGAAGGCGTACTGACATAGTGATGTTTTCGTTTCAATGACTGCAGGACTTGGGTATATAGATCAGTCCATTTCGACACTTCTGGAGTAACCTAAGCGCGGCCCAAGTCTCGACAGAATTGACGGCTTTCGCATAGTCCACAAACGCCAAGCATAGAAGCAGATCATACTCCTCAGTCTTCTGTATAACCTGCAGCAGCGAATGAATGTGGTCTATGGTACTATTGCCTTTGCGAAATCCGGCTTGTTCGGGAGGCTTGTTGTTCATGAACTGCTTGAGAGCCAAACAATCTTGTACAGACAGGTTCAATAAAAACTATTAGTTTGATATATAATATATCATATCATAGACTCCACTATAATTAATAGTGAATCTTACCAAACTTCCTGAGTGCTACTTGCACCCCACCAGCCCGTACTGGGCGAGCGTGGCGGGAGAAGGCCCAAAACCTCCCCAAAAATAAATGGAAGTACCCAAAGGCCCCAAGTGCCCGGCGGTCCCGGAGGCCGCGACAGTGACGGTCGTCGACCTGGCGCTAGGACCTGGGGTGCAGACCTTGGGTTAAGAATCTCCGGGCGGCGAAAACCTCCCCTCAAACGACCTTGGCCCTGGTAACATATAATGCGCGTACACTGCGGACCGAGGAGAAGCTGCTGGAACTAGAGGAGGAATTGAGCAGGATTCATTGGAGTATTCTGGGACTATCCGTAGTTCGAGTAGAGGGTGAGAACATGATGGTCCTTAAATTCAGCAACCTGCTCTATTTTCGGGAGGCCGAAGACCTGTCCCAAGGTGGAGTCGGGTTCATTCTCCATAAGTCTCTAGTGAACAACGTGGTAGAGATCGGAAGTGTGTCGAATAGGATGGCATACTTTATACTCAGAATCACCAAACGGTATTCGCTAAAGGTCATACAGGTTTACGCCCCGACGTCGACCCACCCCAACGAGGAAGTGAAAGCTATGTATGTCGTTGTCGACATTTCTCAGACAATACACCCTTCCAAGACTCACTACACCGTTGTCATGGGAGACTTCAACGCAAGGCTAGACAAGCGGGGCGATAATGACTTGAAAGTGGGGCAATTTGGAGCTGGAATCCGGAATTATCGAGGTCAAATGCTAGCCGATTACATGGAGAGAAAAGGACTCTATAATAATGAACTCTTTCTTCAAAAAGCGGCTGCATAGAAAATTTACCTAGAAAAGTCCGGATGGCGTGACAAAAAATGAGATTGACTTCATCATGTTTACTAAGACCCAATATTTATTGACGTCTCAATGATCAATTCGTTTAACACAGGGAGCGATCACCGAACGGTAAGAGGCGCTTTGAATTTTAACATAAAAGAGGAACGGTATCGCCTGGTGAAGTCTACGCTCCGTCCCTAAGCAATCCAGATCCAAAACCCCGAGCGCTTTCAACTCGAATTGCAAAATCGCTTTGATTGCCTGGAAGACTGCACGAATGTAGACATTTATAATGACAGGGTTCTGGAAGCTGTCCTTACGGTAGGTGCAAAGTTTTGCAAACCCAGCCGTACTAAGCAAAGAAGTAACGGAGCCGACAGATAAGCTGACGGAGGAATGGTATGGAATGGGTCTGCAGTCTTCTGAAGATTCTTGTCGGCAACTTAACAAACAGTTCTCTAAGTGTCTGACTCGCGACATACGCTGTT
Organism: Schoenobius gigantellus; assembly: GCA_963935595.1. Taxonomy (NCBI): domain Eukaryota; kingdom Metazoa; phylum Arthropoda; class Insecta; order Lepidoptera; family Crambidae; genus Schoenobius; species Schoenobius gigantellus. The sequence goes on along the minus strand of OZ012555.1, from coordinate 960,528 downwards.
TTAATACGGAACGTATTAAAGAGGCCATCGAGCAGAACAATGGCTCCAAAGTGTTCGCAAGTGATCTGTCACCCGGTCAGAGTCTGCTGACGAAGCTGAAGATAGAGGACGGCAGAGTCATTACATCCCGACCTGAGCTTATGGTTGAGATCGAACGCTTCTATGGACAGCTTTACACAGCAAGAGCCAAATTAACCCGGCATTATACCAAAGACATCCCGGACGTCAGCCTGTACGAGATTAGTGTGGCTCTCAAACAGCTTAAAAACAACAAGGCCCCAGGTGATGATGGAGTTACAGCCGAACTCCTCAAAGCGGGTGGACTACCAATCTGGAAAGCGCTGCAGGCTATTCAACTCCGTCAACTCGAGAACAAAGCCTAAAGCATGGCACAGGGGCGTGGTGGCACTGTTCTTCAAAAAGAGCGACAGGGCCCAGCTTCCAGCTTCCGAACATACCGAAATTCGAAATGGCTATATTACCATAGACCACATCCATACGCTGCGGCAGATTATACATAAGACCGAGGAGTATAATCTGCCACTATGCTTGGCGTTTGTAGACTATGAGAAAGTCTTCGATTCTATCGAGACCTGGGCCGTGCTTAGATCACTCCAGAGGTGCCAAAAAGACTATCGGTACATCCAAGTGTTTCAGTGTTCAATTATATTATTATTATTATATCGCCGAAACTGTTCACGCTGCATTGGAGGCTGTATTTAAGATGAGCTGAAGAGGACTCGGCATCAACATAAACGGCTCAAGTACAAGACTCAATTTCGTTTAGCTGATGATATCGTAGTCATGGCTGAGACCGTGGAGGATCTAGGCACAATGGTCGAAGACCTCTGTAGAGTTTCCCAACAAGTGGGTCTTTAAATGAACACGGACAAGACTAAAATAATGTCGAATTCCCGTGTAGTACCCACTCCTGTGCATGTTGGAGACTCTACGCTGGAAGCTGTTGACGAATATGTTTACCTGGGGCAAATAGTCCAGCTCGATAAGTCTAACTTCCGGAAAGAGGTAAGTCGGCGAATCCAACTCGGCTGGGCAGCGTTCGGGAAGCTACGCAGCATATTCTCGGTCCATCTGCCGTAGTTTCTCAAGATCGTGCGTGTTGCCAGTGATGACGTACGGAAATGAGAAGTGGCTGCTTACAATGGGTCTCATACGAAGGCTCAAAGTAACTCAAAGGGCAATGGAGAAAGCTATGCTCGGGTTTTCTCTGCGTGATCACATCAGAAATAATGAAATCCGTAAAAGAACTAGAGTTACCGAAATAATCCAAAGAATTGCAAACCTTAAATAGCAGTGGCGGGATACATTGCTCGCAGGATTGACGGCCGTTAGGGCGGAAACCGGACGGTACCGGATATATAAGGATCTCCATAGCAATCGGTATGGAGATCTTTGGAGAAGGCCTATGTCCAACAGTGGGCGTCTCATGGCTAAAATGATGATGATGATGAACCAAAATGCTTATCTCACGAGTCATGGATCTTTAATTTAAGTAAGGTTAAATTCTAATATTTATACATACTGGAATTTTAATACGATCTAGCATTTATAGATGGCTTTTCAATATGAGACCAACCTCGAAATGAAGAAAAAATCATCTGTTTCATAGAAAAGTTCAATACCAAAATGTATGAAACAGTTCATTATTTTTTGTAATTTAAAAGTATGTGCCATAAAAAAGGAAGTCTATAAATGTTACTGAACCATATAAAAATGTAATCATAATAATGAAACTATTATACTAATATAACTAATACAAAATTTCAAGAAATTATTGGTATTTAAAAATAGCTGTACATATACTTTTTATCTAATTATAAAACAAATTGATTCAAATGAATATCGTACATAATTCAAGGTAATAAGAGCGCTATGATGGGCTTAGGTACAATTGTAAGGAACGTCCCCTTATCCGTCGTTATCTAAGTATAAGATTTTCTATAATGCCAAAGGAAAATGAAACTTAATACCGAGAAATAAGGTAACAATGACGGGTTAAGGTACTTTTGGTAATGCTCGCTCCAGTATCCGTCAAAACTACATAAATTTTGACGAGTATTGGGCAAAACAGGAATAAGCGCGCACCAATTAATGTCACATGCAATAAAAAAATAAATTCTCACGATATAGCACAGATTAAGAGGTATAGTATTAGAAAATGTATTGTACTATCTTTAAAAAATAAACACACTTACCGTATAAATATCCCAAGCGGAATATTATGTAAAAAATAGGAGCCGGTTGTTGCTCAGTTTAGTTGCCGAACTACACCTTTTCTACATTTTTTTCTGAGCTCACACTTTTAGCACCTCGAACTTTAGACGCAATTACAATTTTAATGCAGTGTTGCAAATATAATAGAACATTATATTACGGTGATTGTATGTCAATAACAATTCTTTCATTTACGGTTGGTAGAAATATTATAAGCCCCTTTTAAAGTGTAGGTATAGGTACCTGACGAGTATTGGGACACTGACGAGTATACCAGCGTTTACCTTAACTGGTTACTTAATAATAAATTTTTTCACTGTTTTCACATTGTTAACTAATGTTGGGAGAAAAAAACGAATGATGTTATTATTTATATATAAATAAAAATGGATCTTCGAAATGTATGTACGCCCATAACTTTCGCCCGACTGTACCAAATTGAATGATTCTTGGTTTTATGTATTCGTTATTGTTAGGACAACGTTGTGTAATATAAAAATTACAATAATTTAAACAAACATTTCAGTAATTTAGTTAAAAAACATGGCGATACAAAGATCCTAGTGTAGGGCGACGTTTTTAAAAAAAAGAAAGATATATACGAATATGATAATCTCGTCTCTATTTTTTAAATGTTTAATCTCAATTCTCAATCTCAATTTTATCAAAATTTAGGTAAGGTGTACAAAACTGAACAATATGTATAATATTTATTGCAAATTGCAAATTTATTTTCTTTCAATTTGTTTGGTAGTAAAGTTTTCTGTGTTTAATTTTCCACTTTCTCGTATTAATATTTCACTTTTGCTGCTAGAACTTTTCTTTTATTCAATTTGTGGGAATCAAATTAAAATTGTCGGTAATATTTTGATAAAAAGTAATAAAAAATCGATTGAGGAGTTTCCGCGTTTTTTTTCTCCCTCCGGTAGGTACAGAGTGTGTTTTCGTTTTTTGAATTTCATACATTTGCCTGACGCTCCTATGGTGAAGGGAAACATCGTGTGTCTCGCGATGTTTTCCTTCACCATAGGACATGCATACATCTGCGAAGAAATATAAAGATGTATGTGTATGAAGTCGACCAATCCGCACTCTGGGCAAGCGTGGTTGACTAAGGCCTAAACACCCTAATATAGGGTAGGCTCGAGCCCCTCGGTAGGGACGGTATATGAGCTGTTATGATGAAAAATACATGCAAATCAAAATATCTGATTGAAGCGACATATTGCCAATTTTTTGTTATACATACTTAAGCAGTGGTAGTAATCATGTACTTAGAAGTCCACATTATGTCAATATGAGCTTTACAGTGTCGTCATCGTCATTATCTTGAGATAATCTTTATGATTATTCCGAGTATTTCGTCGCCAAGACGTCAGAGGCGACATGCGTAGTCGGTTTTACTAGTCGCGGCCTTCGCGTGAGTAATCGATTTTAAGAAAGGATCAATTTTGGTGCTCTACATAGGCACGTTTGCGCAAGCGACGAGACGCCGCGCCGCCGGGAAACACGAGTACGAGCGTCAACGCAGCCAGCTGCCCCACGGCGGCACATTCATTGACCATTTTTGAAGCCTTTCACTGGATTTTTAGTCACTGCTGTAGGTATAGAAACTTTTTACCTTGAGCTAATCAAAGAGATCTAATCAATGCATCGCCTGAAACCCACCACCACAGAATAGATAATTGCCACTACACCACAGGGGATATAGATATCTCGGTTCTAGTTGTAAGAAAAATTTGGTAATGCTTTTAAACATTATTATAATTAATGATTTAGGTGCTAGGCATTCACACGGGCTTAGAAGCCGTAGCGCCAACCAAACTGGGAAGAAAAAATCTGCCCTCATAGGAATCGAAACTTTAACCCCCAGGATCCAAACTAGATACATAGTTTCAACCAATAACCACCCAAGTGTGAGATGGGTAGTAACATGGAACTTCTTCCCAAAACAAAATTATTGCTTAAATTAAATTGGTTGTGATAGTTTAGAAAAGAATAGTTTTTTTAGTGGATTCTTTGCGAGCGTCGGTGGCGCTGTGGACTCGGCACTTGCCTTCCAATCGGGGGGTCCAGGTTCGAGACCCGCCATGTACCACTGTGTTTTTCGTTTCGAATTTCACATGTACATTTGTCTGACGCTCCTACGGTGAAGGAAAACATCGTGAGGCAACCTGCATACATCTGCGAAGAAATTCAATGATGTGTGTGAAGTCGACCAATCAGCACTGGGCCAGCGTGGTTGACTATGGCCTAATCACCCTAACATAGGGTAGGCTCGATCCCCTCGGTGGGGACGTATATGAGAGCTGTGATGATCATGATGAATTTATTTGCACGCGTTGAATCAGAGAGCTATATAAAAAGTTCATTTTATATTTTTATGAAGTCACACGCAGGAGAAATAAATATCAGTTAGTGAAAGATACAACATTTTAAATGCATCAGATATCATTTTGATGAGAATTTTGATAAATGTTTGTCTACCGAAGAGTTTAGTAGTTAAGTAGTAATACATCAGCCGAGAGACGCCCGGGGGATCTCCGAACCCATCAGTCCTGCGCTCACTACATTCAGCAGCTTTTCACGACCTTCACCAGATCATCGGTACACTGCCTTTCTGCCAAAATGATCTTCAGTCCTGCGAATATGTTACTTAACTGCGAATATGTTTACTGCTCGCAATTCTTTGCGCTATGGTGGTAACGTTGGTTCTCCTGCGGATTTCATCATCTCTGATTCGATAGCGCTGAAAACTCCGAGCACAGTCCTTTTCATTACTCTCTATGTCATCATCATTATCATAACAACTCCTATACGTCCCCACCGAGGGGCTCGAGCCTACCCAAAGTTAGGGTGTTTAGGCCTTAGTCAACCACGCTGGCCCAGTGCGGATTAGAATTCACATACACCTTTGAATTTTTTCGCAGATGTATCTTCGCAGGTTGCCTCACGGTGTTTTCCTTCACCGTACGAGCGCCAGACAAAATGTACATATGAAATTCGAAAACGAAAAACACATGGGTACATGGCGGTCTCGAACCCCGGACCTCCCGGTTGGAAAGCGAGCAAGTGCCAAGTCCACAGCACAGCGCCACCGACGCTCCATGCTCTCTATGTAATGAATAGTTAAATATTCACAAAAATAGGTCATTTTCAATTCAGTTCCGTGAGAAGTAATATAAAATTCTAAATCCTAAAGCCAAAGCTAATGGAAAAGTTCCAACCTTAACGGTCAGGAGCAAACCGTTCGTAGAAACCTTATCTCAACGGAATGCATTCTGCCGAGTTTGTGGAATTGCATTGTTTTCTTTTACAGACAGACAATAAACATAAATAAAAGCCATTGAGAACAGCTTATGAATGAATGTCCGTTAACGATGAGTCAAAATTCACGCCGCGCCGCTTATTATTACGGTAACCGACAATTAGGATAAACGCAAACCGACGTAGTTGTAGAATTGAAATCAAGAAAGAACTTTAAAGACTTAAGCATATAGTCCAAATTGGTTTATCAAGATATGCTCTCGGATCGCTAAACACAGCCGGGTAAAATAAGAAATTTCAACCAAAAATCGAAGTGAACAGAGACGTCTTTTAAACTAACAGATTCTAGACTAATAGTCTCATCTCTCTTTATTCTCGAGAACGACAGCGAGCCGAATGCTCGGCGAAAGCTTTGTCGGGCCGCGTGCGCCCGCGCAGCTTCCGAGCGATGACGCACTTAGCGCCGGCGCCCCATCAAAGCTCGCACCTTCTGATCAATTCGTTTGCGCCATTGTATAGTTCCAGCAACTGAGCCCAAATATTTGCGGAACAGATCCGGGGGGCTGCGGCTGTCGCGCTGGTGCGGTGACGCACGCAGACCACCGGCTGTACCTACTTGAGTAATTAAGTTTTTGTATTTTTTCAAGTAAGTGTTAAAGTCATAAAGGCGATCCGAAATAGAGATAGTGGTTTGTTTGAGATGAATGACAGGGGAATGTGTAGATAACAGAGCAATAACAAAAAAAGAAAGAAAGGAGATTTGCTGCTCTTAGTGTTATAAGTATTATATTTTAAGCAACGATGTTTGTCTTATTGTTGATCTTATTGCTGAGGTGTAACTTTATGATAAATTTCTAACTTACCTATTTTTATATTTACATTTTGTTGAGAAATCTATACTAATATTATAAAGAGGAAAGATTTGTTTGTTTGTATTGAATAGGCTTTGAAACTACTGAACCGATTTTGATGAAAGTTGGTATAGTTCGAGACCAGGGGAAGGACATAGGGTAATTTTCGTACGGGAAAAAAATCCCACAAAAAAAAAAACAAAATTAACGCGGGCGAAGTCGCAACTGGTAAGCTAGTCCTTAATAAATAAATAATAAAGAAATCCATGCAGCTGAAATCTAATCTCAGAAATCGCAGAACTCGAACCTCGAAAATTGTTAAAAAAATTTAATCGTTACATTCTTTGAACGATAAAAAGCACGAAACCAGTCTTTTTGCCTACTCATCAATCAGTATATTGGCTGTCAAGAGAACTTTAAAATTTCAGTGCACACACTTCATATCTCTTTAAGATTAGTATATTTTTTATTAAAATCTTACACAGAAGATGCCACGATAAGTTGCCGTGGCAACTAAAGTCTAGCAGAGTGACGTAGCACGTAGTGTATATTTCGTCACTGTGCCAGCGCGAGCGCGTGACGTCACTGGCCCACATCCCAGAGACGCCACTGCGCCGGCGGCGCGCGCGCAGCCGTGACCGCGGACAGGTCGCGCAGGCGCCGCGCCGCGCACGCGCACTCACTATTTCGGACTCATTAACATTGCTGATGCATACGACTTCGATGCTATTGGTATTCAGAACGGCAAAATCAATGTCAATTTATAAATTACTTATGTATGTCATACCCGTAAGTCACGTTCTTTGTTCAAACGCTTCGAAAGTGAAGTGGGTTTGACTAGACCCCCAGATGTCAGTGTTGTTAGTAAAGTATACCTCAGGTACGTAGGCTGGGGACATACCATATACAATACCTATTTAAATTCTCGCAGATATGAGCCAGCACGATAAGCTTAGCAATACCTCGTGCCTGTACAAAAATATCACAAAACAATTATTGGCTTATCGGCCGGTCATTTGAGTGAGACAGTCTCGATGAGTGCATGCCCACGCGCATCGCATCACGCACGCACCCCCGCTAGGACCAACGTACCCTCTAAGACTCCGGACTATGCTCTACCTTCGTCTAACGATGTCTTCATTTGTATTTTCTGCAACTAAGATATCAGATTATATTTTTGCAGAAAGCTGATGTAGATGTGGCGATAGAAGCAGAACAATTTGTAAACTATTATTGTATTCCGACAACCAGAGGTAGATAGCAAGTTCTTCTACAAGAAAACATCCTTCTAGCTAGTAAAACATAGCAAAAATAACGGACAGCGCTTGAGAGTAGGGCGTTACTCCATTACCGCGTGGCTTACGCTTCCTTAAGATAATTAAGAGTCTAAAATTAGATCTACATTAACGGACAAAAGATTACGTAGTATTGAGAATTCCACGCATGTGGAACTTACTACCACGTGGTCTGAAATATGTAAGCTTATTTTAATGTGAGATTGGTTCATGTAGCGTATACGTTGTCAATAATTTCTGCATAAAATAAAATAGTTTTGTGCCGAAGATTATCCTTGTCGTCTTTGTCTGTTGACAACTATCAGGCTGACCATTTATTGCATTTAATCTGACTTCACAAAAAAGGTGGTTGTCAGTTCAACTGAATACTTTTTATGTGTTTGACACGCGACTACCCCGCCAATTATGAACCGATTATTCAAATTCAAATTCAATATTCCTTTATTCAATTGGGATTTTAAAATCACTTTTGAACGTCAAAGAAGCTACGCCATTTCGAAGGAGTATACTCTTGAAGGGATCCCATTTTCACCAACTCGAGATCTGGTGATGGAACTCTGGGAATATCAACAGAAACCCTTAAATTTCATAGGCACGCCGACGTGTTTCGTGTTTTTTGTGAAGCTTATTTCTTATTTTTATTTATTACAATAACATATTTAAGCTTATGGTGGTTAACACAGGTGCAAACATAAACTTTTGCAAGTTTTACTGTGCACGAGAGTCGTCAATTGGGAAAATTTTTACATTAATGAGAAAAAAAATATATAATATTACTAGAAATTATGGTTGATACGCCATACTACTCTTAACTTATGAACATTATTTTTTTTTATACAGCTATTATATGAATATAAACCCATAAATACAGAGACATCATACCTTTTATCTATACATCCATATATTATACAGCCACTCCACAGAGCCGTGACATCCACTCTGTGTCATAAAAACTCAAACAATATGGAACTATTTATTACAAATGAATGCTAATAACGAAAACTATTCTACTATATTACTGTAACATTAAGTAAATGCGTACAGGTACTATTTTTTTATATAAAGTAAAGTAACCAAAAAAAAAATCATCTACCCTATTAACAATTGTTGTGTCTGCGATCGAAGCCCGAAGGCAATGAATATGTTTGTCTCATTCGCTATCACAGAACCAACGCATATTGCCTCCTTGTTGACAAAAATGCAATAACGTGTGTTATACAGAGTGTGACCCTAGTTTGATCTTATTTAACGTTGGTTTTATTCAATACTTATTTGTCCATAAAATCATATATAATTATAAATGAAAATTAAATTCATTAATTATATTACTTATAAATATTGTTACATACCTATTAGATGAATTGATTACGTACAATTAATTAGAACAATTACCTACACAGAAAAATTCTCAATTAACTACTTTAAATGTGTAAGTTTAGTATGAAACACACGCATACTATTATAAATTTATATTTATTTGATGTCATAAAGGGAAACAAGCATAAGGCTTGCCTGCAATGCAGCACCAACGGTGCTACTTACGCCCTGCTAGTTGTTCCCACCTATAGCATGGAGTTTTCTATTTATGGATAATGGATGCATATATGATTATTATTATAATAAGTGTTTCATTATTATTATGTCCCTTTTTTTAAATTAGATTGTAAGGTTTGTAGGAAATAATGTTTTAATTAAATGATCAAACGAACTTACCTGAAGTGAAGTTCGATCTTAATTATCCTGTCTTCGCCGAAGAGATTTTTAAGTTCAAAACCGTGAGTTGCTCCTTTAATGAAATTGGCAACTGGTTAATGAGATAAGGAACAATGTAGTTTAATTTACGTTTTCCATACAAATTCGTATAGGTTGGCAATACTAACACTGTATTTGTAGTGCTACGAGTTCTCATACTATTAGGATTAAATTGCTTAATAATTTTTATATTTTTGTTGAAGTATTCTTCATTTAATAAGGTAAGTTTTAATTTTTCATGGATGGGTAAGATGTTACAATATTCAAATAATTTATTATAATCATTATTGATTTGTTTCTTGATGTGATTGGGTACAATTTTCTTAAGGATTCGTAACTGAAGCGTGTAAATTTTGTCAAGATGCGTTTTAAATGTTCTTCCGTAACTTGATAACCCGTAATTTATTATTGATTCAACCAATGATTTATACAATAAAATTAGTATTTGAAATGGGATTTTCCATTTGAGGATAGAAAATTTTGCAAGTATTGCTCTCAGTTTGTCACAAACATGATTTATATGGACTTTCCAATTAAATCGGCTGTCAATAACTAGCCCCAGATAGGTTTGCTTATCAACTACGTCTATAGTCTCACAGTTGCAGATGATTCTCTTTGTGCTGTTCATATTTTGGTGTAGACAATCATGTCTATGTGCTATTAAACGGGGTTGGTACTGGGTCCTATTTTGGCTTGTGCTGACGTACATTATTTTAGTTTTACCAGCATTCAGGACTAATCCTACATCATGTGACCATTTAACTAAAATATCGAAGTCTCTTTGAAGTTTGTCGAGAGCTTTTTTCGGATTTTCGCCCTCAGCTACGAGGCATGTATCATCTGCAAATTGGAATATTTCACATTCAGAGATTAGATTAGGTAAACTGTTGACGTAAGCAAGGTAGTGTAGTGGCCCTAACACAGAGCCCTGTGCTGTACCTTCAGTGACAGAAACCGGGTCGCTATACATATCATTAACTTTAACAGTGAATGTTCTATCTTTAAGATAATTTTCACACCATTTTAAAATATTGCCTCTGATTCCACTAGCATGTAGACTTTTTAGTAGAATGTCGTGTCTCAAAGTATCAAAGGCTTTACTGTAGTCGATAAAAACAACCATGACATGCCTTTTTTGGTCTAGTTGATTATAGATCTTATCTGTGAATGCAGTGAGTAGCTGAGTAGTATTTTTGTGTGCTTGGAAACCATACTGTTTGTTGCTTAAAATATCATTCATTAAGCAATTCAAGTATTTGCGTTTGGTAGTCATCATCTCAAGGATTTGGCCACCGTGATGAGCTGATGATGGAAGGATCCTCGACTTTTAAGAGTAAGAGGTCAGTTTTGTGAGCTGGTATTAAATTCACTTATTTATTTATCGTATGACCAAACTACCAAACTAGCATTAAGAAGTCTACACGGGAAGCACAAAAAAACATTTAATCGCCCGTGGTCTAGTAGTTGAGACCACCTAGTTTTGATCTGGAGGTCCGCGCCTGATTCCTCAAGGGGCAGAAGATTTTCTGCTTGGTTTGGTTGGTGGTAGGACTTCTGAACCCGCCGCTAGCGACCGCCGACTGACCTAAGTGTGTCGTCATAATAACAATGTCAATAACGTTGGTGTGTTCCGACAATTAGAGGTAAGATAACCAGTTCCTCAGTTGTTGAGGAGTCCAGGTGAAGCTTGCTGCAAGCCTTCGACCTTACCGTCACAGAGCTTCCCTATTATGTGTAACGTTTATGTTTGTTATCAAATCCCTTGACTATAGAATCCTGCGTGCATAATTAAAATTAAACTTTGTAATGAGAGTAAGTTTCAGTATCAATATCCCCGCGACGTCAGAGGTTACAATTCACTCAATGTTTAGCTCTCCGCTGTTAGTCATCCAGCCTCCATTCACGTGGTCAGCATCCGTGAGGACGTAACAACCGCTCTGTACCATTGCGCGGAGGTCGCGGCATGTGGGCCGCACGCGTCATCCCTCACGTCTGACGTTACCCAATATTACACAAGTGATCGGCTGATTATCAAGCTTACCAGATAAGCTTAAGCTTAAAAGATACCAGAGAACAATCAAATAGAACGAGTTATTTTTAAATAATCAGCTTTTGTCACAACTTCATAGAACATGAGCGTTGCAGATTCTGTAACATATGCTGAATGAAGACCTTTTCTTTGGTATTGTTATTTCTGCCGAATAATCCGAATTTGAATTTATTAATATTTTTATTCGTTACAGATTGTTTTGGCTTTCGTATTGAATTAAAGATATTTTTTTTATAAATTAGAAAACCTTTTTTATTGACACTGTCGTAAAAGTAGATAAAAGTTTATCACAAACTGTTAGATCATAGAAACTGCTCAATTACTCTTCTATAGCTGTGACGAAATTGTGCTGAAGCAATGTTATGGAGCCTATGGATGTTTATTTGTTGTGTTGTATTCATATTTTACATGTGCAATAAAGTGTTTTGAATGTATGTACGTTTATCCAAATCTTAAGACGTTTTAGAAATAAACTAATAATCCCAGCAGACGTAAATCCCGTTTTCGTACGACGCGATGACCGTCGAACCAACATCGAACGACAGTTCTATAACAGCAGAATCGGCGGTTCAGCATAATTATGTTGTACGTTGCTGTGCATGCTATCCCCGCGTCAGCAATCAGTACGCTTCCGCAGTATTGGACATCGAATGGTGGACGAAACTCGGTCAAATGAGTAACCCCTCAGAACCCCTTAGATAGACTAAGGCCATATGCCATACTCAAACTAGTGTATTACCTAGAACAGATCTCGTGGGCGATGCTTTGCCTAATTTCGTCCTAATGTGATTCACACATCCTAATGCTGTACGATGACATCGCACGCGCCAACTAATGAAATGATTGCTTAGTTATTCACCTTCTCGGCCCGCAGATTCGACCTTTGACGTTTAACACGAGGAATTTCTGTTTGCGGAGATTACTGATTACGCATTTCCTTCTACAAACGCAAAAAAAATAAGCCTAGCCTTTAATTTTGAGATAGACCGGTACAATACGGAAATAATTTATAATGTTACTCCCGTTTATATTGTTCTATGCGTTATAATCATTTGATTTACTACCAAACGTTTGGTAGTAAATCAATGGTTATAATGCAATGAATGGATGGATGATCAGTTTACGAAATCTACTATTTCACGGGGTTGCTTTGTACATCGCAATATGGTTTATTATTGTATAGCTTTAACAACCCGTTATTAAGAAGGACTTATAAGCTATAATTGTTATAAAAAAACATGTTACTGTCGTTGTAAATTATGAAATTATCAACTTGGAAGGTTATTTACATTTTGATATTTAGGATTATTTTACAACGTTACTGACCCATTTATCAACCCCATTCGGTTATGATGTTTCTTTTTGCAAGCTATTATTTAACTTGCAATGTATGTATGTTCAGGTCAAATCTTGCAAGTCAACTTTGACCCCCTTGCCAGTGTCCGTTTGAGTTGTACAAATTTGTACACACTATACGCAGAGTACACTATATAAAAAATAAAAATTAAACCCTCCCCTGTATGGGGATAGACGAAAAACCTTGATTTGTAAAATTTTGTTGTACATTATAAAATAGTAAGTACGAAAAATCACGGAGGGGGCCTGGACTCGTTAACAATAACAACTGAGGAACTGGCTATCTTACCTCAAATTGTCAGAACCAACAAGCTATTATTTATGTCGACAAACTTACAAACAAGCAAATTTACAAACCTTAAGACTTAATACAAGAGGGTCTCTACCACTACACCGCGGTGGTGATTAAAAAATGCCTAAGAAAAGTATATGAAGGCCTCAATTTACAATGATTTTTGTTTTATTTTTTATTTATTTATTGTAGGGTAACAAACAGTATACATATAAAAGTAATTATTTAAAGTTCTCATTAAAAATAATACGAAAATCAGTAAAGTTTCCACTTTAATTTTTTTTTACAAAATAATAAAACCGACTTCAAAAACACCAAAAATACATACAAGAATACATACATCACATAAATCACAGTTTAATGTTGAAGTTGGTGCCAAATATTAAGTAACTATATTAATTGTTCTTTTCATTTTTAAGTCTTTCCAGGTGATCATTGCTTGGCACCGACTTCAATATAAAACTGTGATTTTGTATGTATTCTTTTAATATTTATGACTTTTTGGTGTTTTTAAAGTCGGGTTTATTTTTTTGTGATTTTTTTTTCAATCTTTGTATTTTATAATACATGCGTTTTAGAATTTGATAAGGCAAACACCAGAATAACTTAAAATAAAACGTCTTTCGCTCTAAACAGAAAAAAATATTCCCGAACTCCTAACCTACCAGAAACCTTCCATTATCAGCTAAGTAACATGATACCAGACTACCAGATGTAAATACCTGAATATCTTCAGCAAAAACATGAAACACGTTGGACGTGCCTATGAAATTCAAAGATTTCCCTCGATTTTCATGGATCCCATCATAAGATCATAACATAGTGACAATGGGACCGCCTCGGGAGTATACTCTTTCGGTTACAAAAAGAATTTTGAAAATCGGTGCACAAATGGCGGAGTAATCGGTGACGTGCCTACGAAATTCAAGGGTTTGATTTTCGATTTTCATGGGATCCCATCATCAGATCATGACATGGTGACAATAGGATTACCCTTGCAGACAAAAAAATAATTTTCCGAATCGGTTCAGGCGTCTTCGAGTAATCGAGGAACATACATTAAAAATAAGATTCCGACGAATTGAGAACCTCCTACTTTTTTGGAAGTCGGTTAAAAAGTGTTACAGTGGTTTTAAGGAACAAATTATTTAACTATTAGAACTAAATGTGTCTAAAAAGTGAACTAAAATGTTACCTAATAATATTACCTAATAATATTTAAATTCCATCAAGTATTACCTAATAATATTTAAATTCCATTAGTGTTCACCTCTGAATCTGAAAGTAAAGTTGTAAAATCAATAATACTGCATTACAGCCTCCACACGTCATAATATCACGAAGTAAAAATACCCAACCCGTATTCGCGAAGCGGGTCAAGGCCGCGGTGAAAGAGTGAACCTGCGCGTGCGCAGTGAAAGCAATCAACGGTCAAGCAAGTGCCGACACATTGACAGCGCGCTGCGGTAAAATGATCCTTAACGCTGACGTAATAAGACCTCCTTCGCGGTCGGGGTGCTACGTCACAGACGCCCGCGACATCCGCGTGCTGCATCGAGGGTAGTGAAATGAAACTAGAATGATATTGTCATAATAATTTAAGTAGGTGAATCCGTATCCTGTCTGAGCTTTTTACACAAGTTGCTCAATGTTACACCACGCAATATAATTATTGGTATACAGAGGTGTGATGATCTGTTATCGCGGCAAAAAAATAGATATAAACTCAATTGTCGTTCTATGATTATTAGTTTATTTATTTTATCCAAGACTTTTTATACAACACGGGTTGGTGGTAACAAGTACGATAGCTGGTAGCCTGTTACTTCTTGAACGCGAGTTAGTGTCGCTAACTCCGAGTCATGCCGACCCCAAAACCCACGCCGCCAGCAACGCGGGAATCAAATAGGGGAATATGCTCATATATGAAAAAGCTTTTTTTATATGTGACTTTGCATTTTATTTAAAAATGCTAAATAAATTTAAAAATGATGAATAAATCAATAAAGAAAAAAAATTGCGTCTCCAACATACCGTGTTGACGCTTTAACCAACTATAGGCTGCCGAGCTCTTACCAGCCCTTTTTTTTTTTTTTTTTTTCGAGGGGAATGCGTGACCGCACCGTACTCGCCGTTGGCTAGACGACGAGCGTGTGTGGGGCTCTCCCGGTAGAGTGCCAAGCCTACCCACTAAACCCCCCGGTGTTCTTCCTGCCCTTATGGACGCGCGTGGTAGGGTCCACACTGCGACTACCACTACCAACGCGCCCGGGCTAGCCCGACCTAACTGGTCGGGCTATCGCCAAGGGGGGATTGCCCGAGAACACCAGGGCAATCCCCAGACGGAGGGCCTTACGGCGGCGTACACGGGGCCAACCATGCACGCAGGCCTCCACGGCAGGAGCTCTTACCAGCCCTAACGAAATTCTTAGCTATATCGATCTCTTTTATTCTTTGTTAAGCTCGGTGGCCTAGTTAGTTAAGGCGTCAACACGGTATGTTGGAGACGCGGGTTCAAATCCCGCCCGAGACGAATTTTTTTTCTTTACTTTATTCATCATTTATGAAAATGTTTTTTACTAGACAAACTACTCAGTGAAGTGGTAATTCGAATAATTTAAATAACCGCAAGGTTATAAAGCTCTTGAGTTGCCAGCTAGACAGAGACCAATCCGATCCGATAGACTGTGACGTCATCCTACACATACAAAAATCTGATTTGCAAGAAAGAGATGTCATGCAATTTTCAATGTAACTGGACACAGTTTGTTAAAACTTTTGATGTACGTACATCAAAAAATTACATCAAAAGTTAAATAAGTACATCAAAAGTTTTAACAAACAAACAATAACGAATTCATTCTATGTAAGAAATTTTCTTACATAGAATGGATTCGTTATCCGTCTAGTTTGATTTCACAAGAGAATCAACACCTACAGGGATGTTATACCCGTTTACCTAGAATCATGTAGTTCAGCAAGAAGCAATATGTCTTTAAATCCGTAAATACGTACAGTTAGGAACTTGCATACTTAGATAAGTTTATACAGAAACCCCGGCGGTGAGCGAGTCCGCCTCGCACTTGGCTGGTTTACGGACCTCGGTGTGCGAGACCTGCTCGCACTTAACCGGTTTTTTCTACAACTAGATTGGCAAGCGAGCAGGCTGCCCATCTGATGGTAAGTGGCTACAGTCGCTTATACTTCATGTGTCTCCTACAATTCTTGCAAATCTACATCCCCAACAGGACACCAATGTTGCTAACTTATGATAAAATGTCAAGTCACAAAACCCAGTGATATCACTGCCTGCGTTATCCCTCAAACCGGAACACAGCAACAGGAAGTGCCCTACAGGTTTTAATTCCCCTGTCAAATTCCAAAATTTGCGAAAATATGCGGTTACATCTAATTTCCACCGGTTTAAGATACATACAGCAGCTCATAAGGCGCATAACACATTGCACCGGACACCGCTCCGGTGTGCGGTGCTGCGGTTTTTAATTTTGACTGAAGAATTTTAATTTGTATACAAAAACCGCAGGGTATAACACACTCACACCGCATGGCCGTGCGGTTGTGCGGCGCGCGCGATGGCACCGCACTCCCGGACGGTGATGCGGTGCGGTGCGCGGGGTATGCCACACTGCGCCTCAGTATCGTACGGATTTTTGCGTAGAAAAGACGTGCATACGCATACATAGTTAATGCGGTGATGCGGTGCGTCGTGCATCGCTGCTCCGGACGGTGATACGGAGCAAACCGTACGGTGGCACGGTACCGTGCCGCCGCAGCCGCATGCGGTTTTCGTCCCTCCGTACACCGCAGCGGGATGCGGCGGCAATGTGTTAAGCGCCTTAAACACGCGTGTGTTATAACGCAAATAGTGCGGTTATAGATATATAACCGCACCATTTGCGTTATAGTGATATTTTTTAAAAACTAGAGGTAATATAAAAGACATCAACGAACTACATTGATTTATCGTAGGAATGTGGAAACGTTATCTATCGAATACAATGTTCAAAAATAATCTATAGGGTAAAATTAAGTTAAATCAGCAGAGTTGTCTTAAAAACAGTAGTAAAATATGTTTTCAACACACTTGCTCGTAAAGTGGGTATTATTACCTTGCATTTAGACCCATTATTCAGTATATTAAACTTTTCACTTTACATAATCGCACAAGTGCGGTAATCTTAACACGACAAATTCTAATTTGTTCAAGATTGCAAAGTAAATGTATGTCCAGTACGCATTCTTAAATTTGTCGCTTAATACTTTTTTTAACACGACTTTATGCGGCTGCCAATTGGAAACAAATGAACAGCCTACTACTAGTTACTTAAAAATTAAATTAACAACGACATTTAAAGACAAACATTCAAAAACAATCTTTAATAACTATAACTAAAATAAATTATTAAAAATTCACACAAACTTGTTTTTTACAAACTAAAATATTCGGTTTATTTAGTTTTGAATTTTGGCTGTTTGGCCCTTTTTTGTTGGCTGTATGAAGAGTTTAGCCATGCCCGGGCAGCGCGCGAAAAAAAAGGCGCACGGCATTTTCCCGCTATTGAAATTTTTTGCCTTTTTGTTGTAATTGATAATTGATTATCTACAAATATGTCGAGTCCAAGTGAAGAAGAATCCATATTATTAACTCCGCCGGAAATAATTATGGAGGCGCAAAGCGCGAGTAATAGTTTGTTGCCGCCAAAGTCAATGGGTTTGGCGGCATACGGCATATGATACTTTCATGCAGTGGAAGATTGATAAAAAAGCTCAGTCATTTTCAGAAAAATATTAATACCACAAGATCTTTTATATTCCTCACAAGTGTGTTGAAAAACGTCGTATGATACACGCGCGCATTGGTCATTACGTACTCTGCTTTCTTGTCGCGCTCGCCTGCGGCTCGCGCACAATATCGCCTCGTACGCGGTGACCGA
This sequence comes from Schoenobius gigantellus, assembly GCA_963935595.1. Lineage (NCBI taxonomy): Eukaryota > Metazoa > Arthropoda > Insecta > Lepidoptera > Crambidae > Schoenobius > Schoenobius gigantellus. The sequence goes on along the minus strand of OZ012555.1, from coordinate 942,475 downwards.
CATAGCGCGCTCGTATCATAATGTACTATTGTTAATAAATAAACTCTTTTACTTAAAATATAATAAACGTATATTTTTACACCATTATTTAGTTTTGGCTACAAATTAACACAGATTTGTGTTATTTAATCAGAAAAATCAGTTTATTAGGTAATTTTGCCTCACAAGTGTGTTAATAAACGTCGTACCTTGTGCGTATATACAAAGTGGAGAGGTAATGGGTTACCGACTCATTTTCGAAAGACAATTTTGCGAAATCCATTTCTACTACGCCATATCATCGAAGAGTTATTTAACCGACGGGATATTTGAATAGAGTCGAGTAGTGTAGACCAAAGCGCACTTATATCGTAATCCCAAACTAATAAGTGAACAGGTTATCGTAATGTACTTTTGATCGCGTTGATTACAGCTACAATTTTTTAGATAGATAGAGACCATAGACCCTAGTATTTAACCGACTTCAAAAAAACCGCTGTATCTTTTTTTTTATGTACGAGTATGTTAACCGATTACTTCGACATTTGTGCATCGATTTTCAAAATTCTTCTTGTAGTCGAAAGAGTATACTCCCGAGGTGGTCCTATTGTCACCATGTCATGATCTGATAATGGCATCCCATGAAAATCGAGGGAAACCCTTGAATTTTATTGACACGTCCAACGTGTTTCATGTTTTTGCTGAAGATATTCAGGTATTTGCATCTGGTAGTCATCATAGGTAACATGTTACTGAGCTGATGATGGAAGGTTTCTGGTAGGTTAGGAATTCGGGAATAATTATTTCAAAGCTGTTGAGGGCGAAAAATGATTTATTTTAAGTTATTCTGGTGTTTGCCTTAGCTCAAATTCTAATACGCATGTACTAACTTTACTAATAAGATTGAATTTTTTTTTACAAAAATATAAAACAGACTTTAAAAACACCGAAAAGTTATTAATAATATAAGAATACATACGACATCACATTTAATATCGAAGTCAATATAAAATGTGATGTTGAATGATCACCTTGAAAATTAAATTGTGGCGTTTTTGAAGTCGGTTTTATCTTTTTGTAAAAAAAATTATAATTTACATTCTTCCTTCAATTCCCAAGAGCTTCCAAAAACAAAAGAAATTTTAAGCCCTGTTCTCTGATAAAAAAAAAGTATTGGCGCCGATGGCACTTAGTATCTTTCCACCGTGACACAAAATGAAACCATCAATTATACACCTTTAGCACCACAATGATTCACGCGTCTAAACCGGACCAAAATCAACAAATCGCTCGTTTCACGGAGCAACACCTGCGATATAAATGCCCCTAAATGCTAATTCCACAGTGACTCATTCAAGTTATAATAGATCAATGAAGACTGTTGTCACTTTCTTTTGTATGTTTAAATATGCGCTACGTGCTACGGACGTAGAGATGTAGAGTCGTGCACGCAGTACTCACAAAGATACATCTTTAGTGTTATCATCATCATCATCACAGCACATATACGTCCCCACCGAGGCGCACGAGCCTACCCTAATTAGTTATGTTAGGGCGATTAGGCCTTAGTCAAACCACGCTGGCCCAGTGCGGATTGGCTGACTTCACACACACCTTTGAATTACTTCGCAGGTGTATGCAGGTTTCCTCACGATGTTTTCCTTCACCGTAGAAGCGTCAGATAAGGATCAGGCAGGCAGGATCGATCGCGGGCCTCCTGATTCTACTCGGGACACAGTCCAGTGCCGAGGCCACAGCGCCATCGACGCTTCTTTATCCGTTCTCGAAAAAAAATGTCCGTCCGACTTTTTTTGCGATTTCTTTAGGGTTATTGTGTTGTAGTGTTCTATGTTTTAAGCAATTGTTTTTGTGAAATGAGCAGCATTTAATAAGGTATACTGTAATACAATATGAAACTGTATGAATGTGTTATTCATACAAACTTAAACAAGCAATTAACCAAAATAACAATTAAGTACAGCGCAGACTCTCTCGCAGCCACCATATGATTGACATGGATATGACGCGGTATTCTTTTAGAATATCGAAGGCTAATTGTTTCTTCATTATGTGAAGTTGAAATGGAGTAATATTGTTCAGACGGAAGACAGACAAATTAAAAAAAATGTTTCTGGTGTCTTTAATTATTTTTGAATCTATGAGATAGACTAAGAAAATGAAATTATGCAAATTAGGACGTTGTATGTGCTATATCCTAACATCATAAAGCTACTACACTACACCATAAAGATGTTTACAAATACAAGAAAAGATTTTTCAACACACTTGCTTATAAACTGGATCTAATTTCATCGATTTAAGATACATTAAATCCAATGAAAACGTTACAGTTTTATTTTTTAAAAAGCCAAAAGTATATAAAATAACTAAAGAAATATAAAAGACATCAAGGAACTACATTGATTTTACAAGCGATTATTTTCACGGCATTATTATAGTTTTGTTTATAAATTAACTATGATTTGTGTTATTTCATCCAAAAATTCAGATTATTCAATACTTTTTCTTACACGTGTGTTGAAAATCGTTGTACGATATGCGTGCGTGTATTGGTGATACACACTCGGCTCCATTACGCCCTCGCCTTCGACTCGGGCTGAAATTTCGCCTCGTGAGTTATAACCACCATAACGCACTTATATCGTAATGTACTATATGTTTCTCCGAAGACGTAGACCTTCCGATATTGATCTCAAGGCCCAAGGTTCAATTCCCCACAGGCACAGAGGTTTTTCTGCTTTATTTGCTGGTGGCAGCTTCGAGCCCGCCTGGCTAGCTATCACCGTCTTACCATTTATTTGTCGCCATAATGACAATGTTCATAACATTGTTGGGTTCCGACAATTAGAGGTAAAATTGCCAGTTCCTCAGTCAATTACCACCGTATTGCCCAGATTTTTCGCCTAAATAATAATGTTTAAAGCATTATAGTGTTCCGCTTATTAGAGGTAAGATAGCCAGTTCCTCAGTTGTTGAGATGATTGAATTGGGTAAAGCTCGCTTCTATCTTCAGCATTATCTTCACTAACCATCATAAAGGCCATGAGCTTCCCTATTGAGAGTAAAAATAATATTTTTAATGGTTCCATACTCAAAATGACCTAACTACTAAAAGTGATTTCATGAAATATTATTGAATGTAACATATGAATCCGAAGAAAATTTTCGTGCGAGACTCATCTGTTCGGAATGTGGTTCTGTATCGGTATTACTTAGCCAGATATACATGCTTATTATGATTATGTGTCGTCTCGTGCTCGCGAGTAACGGTCCGCGGCCGAGGTCCGAGGTCGGGCCGCACATATTAATCAAACATGACGTGATTATCATGAGAAAAACCACAACATAGTCGTATTTTAGTTTTCCCATGTCTATAAATAGGAATAACATTAGACTAGAGTCACGAAAAACTATATAGTCGATTGGATTTTTGGCAACTTTAACATATTTTTTATATCAGTAACTTGTGTTATTTATTATATTTAAAAAATGTGGGAATCGAAGCCACACGTAAACCTGACATTCCTTATTTATTGAATTGTGGGTTTAGCTAACAATGTTTGGTCGGTAAAGTGGTTACATCATTCTATATCCAATATGGAGAGTTCCCATTGAATTCATCAAAATTCCATTTATCAATGGAAATTTCTATTATAAATCTTAATAAAATAAGGAAAATAAATTAAACACACATAACTTAAATAAGTAATTATAATATTATACAATTAAATTATAAAAAATATACCTAATGTCTATTTTAAATATTTTGTTAATTAACACTTGAAGTAAACACCTATACTAAAAGAGATATCAATTAGATATAAGTCTGCCCGCAGATATATACCTATTTCCAAATATGTTCCATATTGATTATATACCTACTATACACTTTGATTATATGCTTGTTTATAATCAAAGATACATCAGTAGAATTTAAACATTAGCCTAGTATTAGCTTAGTGTTTAGTAAGGTGCAAAGGGTTCCAAGAATCACCTTACGGGTCCCAATCTTTGTCGTTTCTCACTTCAAAGTTAGCCAGTGTGGTGAAAGACCGCCCAAATTCATCCTTCTTGGGGAGGCTTTTTCCTAGTAGTAGGCATTTCGCCTAGATGATGGTGTAGTGTTAGAAAGTATAGGGATTGAGTGTGACCATAAAGTTATTCTGCGGAGATTAACATTATGAGACGTGAATATTTATTAATACGAACTTTCAATTTGCAAATAATATGTTTAGTAATTAATCTCATTTAAAAAAACATAATCATGGTGGCTATACATGATTATAAAAAATTAATTAAATAAAAAGAAATATTAAAATTATTTATATTTTTAAGCAATAATTAATATACCTAATCGAAATCTCATGCTTCATAAACACAGAAATTTAAAAGCTTTTTTGTAACATAAAAAAGGATGAAATGATTGCTTAATCTAATCTCAACTTTTTTGCGCGTTGTGCAAGCGCGCACGAGTCATCTTTGGATTTTTTCGCAAAAGACATTATATGAATGGGTTTTTATGTAAAAAATGTGTAAACGAAATTACCGGTAGGAAGACGGCGCGTGCGAGCGTGGCGTCATTATATCTAAATTATCCTTCATACATTTTACTATTATGCAACTTCCCCAAACATATCATATTTATTACTGTTGTTGGGTTTATTAAGCCGGCTTTTGACTATAGGATGTAATTTACATGTTGAGCTATATATTACATCCCGGGTTTGCTGTTCTCACTATCAGATATATTTTTTAGAATAGTTCAGCTTCTATGATCCTTACATCATAACGTCTTTTATCGAAACGGTTGAACTCTCGTTATTAAATGGAAAATGTGGAAATTGTTTTGCTAGATACTTTTGATAGTACATCAGACGAAGATGAAGCAGCGTTTCATTAACATGTCATTATTAAGAAAAAATGTAAGAAATGTCGATTCTGGATATCGAATCGTAATTATTACGACTATGAAAAAATATGGTAAATTTCGGCTTTTTGATGAACTGGATGATTGAAAGAAAGTCGTAGTGAAGGCGAGACAGGGTCAGAGGCACGGTGTGCGGGGACGTGAAGTAAAATATATGTATACCGCCTAATATCCTTCAAATATAGCTCGTTCGGGCGAAAAAATATTTACAGTTTGGGGTGTAATATAAAGTATAGCACAGTGGGAAAGGTCTCGTAGAAAAGTATGGCGAACGATAAAATACTATATCTTTGTTGGATTTGTTGGATTGAATTATACTTTTTTCAATTTATTAAGCATTTTTAAAAGAATGTGCAAAGTCATTAATAAAAGTAATGTATCTTTTTCTGTTAGAGCTTTCTAAACGAGTATAAAATGCAAAATTACATCTAAATATGTTTATCTTTAAAGTGTTATTATGAAATCGTTAAAATAGGTATAGTAAAAGACACAAATTTGAAAACTGATTTAAGTACAAAAACCAGGAGATCTGTGCATGTAAGGGCCTGTGGCGGCCGGCCGCTGTGAGTGACATGACAGTCGAGTCGAATATGTAATGACATTGAAATAAGTTACGACGTGGCGCGCTTCTTCTAGCTAGAGTAGAATTGATATTGTCGCGAATATCCGCTCGTATAATGTCGATTAAAAAGTGAATTGGCGACCTATTAGGGAAACGCAAATGTAGTGAAAGTGATCAGGTCGTGGTTCGGTGGATTGACAGCAGCCCTTCAGGAGCCGCGACTTCCTTCGAGCTAGCTCAGGAAGTCCACCGGCTACATACGGAGACCGGATCGGCTTAGAGGTAAGAGATATTGTATTTCATTAGATTGTAGTCATCCCTTAAAATCACCATAAAATCGGCGAAACGCCGAATTGGTGGCGTCGACTTTAGGCGACACCAAACAATCAAAACCAACAGGCACATTATTTAACTTCTAATATACACTGTTACTTTTTTATCACTTTAACTGTATGTACACGGTTACTTTTTATCACCACGGATAATTACCGTATATACAGTAAAAGTTATATAACCATGTATCACGATATTTGAAATAGCCTCCTTATCCAGATTTAACCCACCATCACAATGGACCTAGTGGAAATTACCGCTGTTATCGCCATGACGGCGTGTGCCACATTATTGCATAAAGTCTGCCTGGTAACACAGCGTACTATACACCGCGCTAAAGATAACAAAATAAACAAACACTTTGCCGTTTATCAGCCACGCGGACGATGTAACGATATCTATAAATTGTCTCTCTTACATTTTATAAAAAGTCGGCCAGGCAGGGTCTCACTTGCGCTTCGAATGTACATTTCGAAGTTACTCACAGAAAAAAATGTAAGAAAAGAAAAAATAATGTGACTGTATATGTATTTATATGTATAAAGATGTAACAATTTAATATACTTCAATTTAAAGATAGAGAAATAACAATTCAATATATATTAATAATATATTAATGAAGAAGGCCAAGAGCCTCCCCGCATCTCACCTTAATATTTTCCGTTGTTTGAGTAATATATAATTATTATAATATATATTATTATTATATATTATTTGAGTAATATATAATTATTTGTTAGAACTATTATTTTGTTTAATCATACGAGCAAATAGTGTGACGCTTAGTCTTAATAATTATATTAGTTACTGCCTGTCACATCAGGCTATGACTGTCAGGAAAAAAATTCTTCTGTGTCACACTAGTGTAACAAAATGGTGTGACAGAGAGTAATCCCCCACATAATTGTACATGTACCTAAGTGCTAAAACTGTATTATTTCATCTATAATAAAAAATTCCAAAGGCACCGAATATTGTTAAACTGTGGCACGGTCTATGATGTAAACATTAATTATAAAAAATATAGACCACAGCTAAAACCTTTTTTTGGAATATATGGAAATGTGCGTATATTATTTTTCAGTTCTACGCCTCAATTCAACCTATGTTTACGATATTTTGATTTGGTTTCAAAAATGAATCAAATTTCCGTCTGTTAGTAAAATCGTCAGTAGACCTAGGTCAAAGTACTTTATCATTTTGCCAAGACGATCATTAAATATTTCATTATAACTATTAAATGAACTTATAACAAACATGACCCTATATATTTCATCATCAATAATATCAATTTATGTAATTACAAGTAAAGCAAAACGTGTGTGTCGTCATATGTGATTAATATTTTTTTCACGTGTGGAACTTTGTACGTGGTAAAACAACAAAATACTTACAAATGTAACAAGGCAGACATATTACAGTATGAACATACATTATGACATTCATTTGTAATAAATTGTTACAATAAAAATATAAGGTTGATCTGCCTTATTCTTAAAAAAATATTATAGCTATAATGAGCAAAAAAAGATGCAAATAATTTGCAACGCGAATAATTGTGAAAGCTTCTGAAATGATTGGTTTTGTTGCATGCGCCTGCGCAACACGATGCGGCCGGAAGCTCAAAGCTTCACCTACCACTTCTCACTAGAACATTACATATTATTATTATTATTCCATAACTAGTTGGACGTTTTATTTTATTTAAAACTCAAGTGTGTTGACAATAGAAAACAAACAAATATATGTATAAATATTTGAAGAAGCACTATTTGTCACAACAATACAGCTGTTTCCATTTATCGTGTTTATCCATGGTTATTTTATTTTTGGTATAATTTTTGGTGTATAATAATATACTTATACTATTTTAACCTTATATTATTTTAAAATGAAGCTTATAATTTTAGTATTTGTATGTTTTAGTTTACTTAAAATTATTAAATAAACTAAATAAATGTTGTGCAAATATAAACGTAGAGTTAACCAGAAGTATTTCGAGCCCCTTAGACATCTCGCTATTACGTCGGTCAGAATGTTGGCTAGCGTAATTTTTAATGACACCACACTGGGGCAACCGCCAGTCACAATAATGGTGATACGAACGTCATCGAAAAGTCAAAGCTCCCTTTGCTTACCTGTTACGAGGCGGCCGGCGGCGGGGGGCGCCCGCGGCCGCCGCATTTAAGCGCCGGCCGCGGCGCGTGCCGTCACTCGCACAGAGCTCCGCGTCGCACGCGCCGACACTCAGGCACCTCACTCCGCTAGACTAGTCCACTCGACTCGGCCTCTGCCTCGCCACCGCACCGCCCACAATGCACGCTCCCTACGGCCCCGCCCTCGCCGCGCTCGCCCTGCTCGCCCTCGCGCTGCTCTCCGCCGCGCACCCCGTCAAGCGCGAAGCCTCCGGCGGCCCCCAGGACCTCGAGACCATCATGAATAACACCGTCTGCCCGATCAAGGTGGACATCGACTACGACGAGTCGCGAGTGCCCAAGCGCATCAAGGTGCTCAAGTGCGGCGGCGACCCCGACCAGTGGTGCGCCGCCGTGGGCGTGCCCGCCGCCGAGTGCTGCCACCACAGCGGCGACAACATGAAGATGCAGTGCGTCGAGGTCCAGGACCTGGTGCAGGTGTACTACCCGAAGCAGGACCAGACGCAGCTGTACCGCGTGTCCATCGGCTGCACTTGCGTGATGCAGCCCAACGATCAGCTGAAAGCCCAGGGCCCCTGGCGTTGAGGGTCGCCCCCCGCGTCCTCCCTGATCGCTTCGTCGCTCCTGACTCCTGGGCGACCACACTGTTTGGATTGTCGCGATGAACAATTCGTAATGAGCTTTTTGTTGCTGCTTATGGAAGATTGGAAGGCAGCTCGCTGTAAATTTTGCTGAACCCACAAGAACACTTGGATTACTTGCTAAATAAGTGTACATATTTGTGACAGTGTACAGCCCTGCGGCTACACTCGCCAGTGCTTTAAACTAGGTTTAAGTCGGACCTAGGTCCAAAATTTTGAAGGTGTAAAATATTATATTGTGATCTCATAGTCAATAATTATAGTTAAGTAGTTGAAAATATAAATAATTTATGAACACATCTAATATTTTAATTTCAATCCCATTCTCACGGTTTCCTAAACTTAATTAAAACATCGATCGACCGATGACCTTCTCTCACTGCGACATCAATTAGGATGATAGAATTCAATAAATTTGCTTAATAAACACTAGTTGACATTTTGTTTTCTCGTTGACTTCTTAATTTTTATACTATGTATTAGCGGTAGGTATGACTTAAAAACTTTCTTGATAATTCCAATATTTGAAAAATAACAAATACTAGCAATTTGGCTGATTCGAAAAAATTGCAGTTTGCCAAATTTTGACTTCTAAACAAACTGTTCGTGCTGCGGAGGAGAGCCACCGGCCGATCGATGCTCACATGCTTGCGATCTAACCGTTACAGCTGTTATTTGTGTTAATTGCTTACACAAACATAAAATTTGCATAATTGAAGTAGCGGATGCAGATTTTGCACTCCTAATATAATTATTATATTTTACTGTAAAATTTAATTGCTGTCATCTAACATTTTTTAAAAGAAATGCACTAGAGACGTCTTATAACTTATTTTTTTTATAGTTATTGTACCTGCAAATAATGTGGGCATTGTACCCCAATAGAAGATTATATTCCAATCATAATGTTCAATTACCTGTCCTTGAGATATAGTATGACATCTTATAGGGACAAAGACGAACATATATAGCTTCCCATGTGCGTGATTAATGTGTTAGAGAGCTAATACATGCTAATATGTGAATATATTAAAAATTTTAATAATACATATCCTAAAGGTGCCAAATACATAAAATAAAACACGAAATCATGACTGAGTGTGACATGATCGACTTTTTTAAGTCAAGGAACATTATGTCGATCTTATAATCCTTATGTCTAGTCCCTTCTAGACAGTTAAGTTTAACTGTCTAGAAGAGACTAGACATCATAAGGGTTATACTCGAAAGTTCAAAATATGTTCCTTGACTTAAAAAGTCGCCACCGGCCCCTAAATAGAGATTCAAATGTAAAGTCGTGGTTAACTGTTAGTTATAAAAATATCAATGTGGATATCGTAACGTCGCGTCATTAAAATTGTTTAAAAAGTGCAAAGGTCACGCACTTTGAGATGTAAAGACCAAAACTAGCGAGCTGGGTTTTTAAGATACAGTTGGGAAACTCAGTGTTTTCATGTCTACAGGCAAAGTTTTCGTGCTAATTGATTATTGGTATTATTAACAGCAACTCTGCGCCGTTAAACCCACAGATATGTAAGTCACTTTAAATCCCACAAGTTTGTTCTTCGCATGCCAAAAGAGAGCATATTATTCTTTTTAAACTACATACGATCTAGAATATCAACCGTCGTCGCCGTTGTTGGTCGTCAACTGAAACTTAGAAAAATGTAAAACTCAAAGAAAGAAGACTAAATAATTAAAATTTTGACATCACGTTTGGTAAAGAAAATTTAATAGATTCGGTTTACATAGAGTTGGAGAGTTTGATGTTAGTTAGATAAATACAAATGGGTGGTGAAGCTGATACAACATAGCTATAGTGTGAGAATAGAATACCATTGCATCCACAAAGCTGAAAGATCGGTTAAATAATAGACTAATACTAATTCGCTTAACATAATTGTGTAACTTTAGTACTGACATTGCTCATACATCTTCAGAATACGCATACACTGCGCATACATAATATTATAAAAGACACGTATACACGATGTTATCGTTATAAGTGCGTTATGGTGGCTACAACTTACGGGGCGAAATTTCAGACCGAGTCGAATGCGAGGGCGTAATAAAGCAGAGTGTCTATAATCAATATACGCACGTATAGCGTACGACGTTTTCCATCACACTTGTGGGGAAAAATACGTAATAAACTGAATTTTTTGATCAAATAACACAAATCGTTGTTAATTTCTAGACAAAACTAAATAATGGTATGAAAATAATCACTTATTTATTTTTCGACACACTTGCTCGTAAAGTGGATCTAATTTCACCGGTTTTAGATACATAAAGCAAAAAATATGCAAAATCGTCTAGAAATATGCTAAATGAAACAATTAAATATTAATAATTTTAACATTAAGTTCTAACTTTATGTTAAAATTATTTTTCAACACACTTCCTCATAAAGTGGCTCTAATCCCATGGCAATTAGGCACATAATGACACCTATAATCAAACTGTGACTTTTTCATTACTATTATTCACGAGTGAGTAATAGTTTTTTTTAAATATTATTGGTTGAGTTACGCTTACACTTGCGCTAAATTGCTATCCGCGAAAAGCCCAAAAAAAAGAAACCTCATTTTTTAGTCTATGGCCGATGCGCGCGCATAGGAAAACTGATTAATTTTTCCCGCCATTACGAAATTTATTAGTCTATGGCCGATGCGCGCGCATAGGAAAACTGATTAATTTTTCCCGCCATTACGAAACATTTTTCACAACTCGTCTCGTTTTCTCTTTTGAAGTTATTTAGTTAGTTATTAATTAAGATGTCTGCAAATACAATTTATGAAGAAAATGATTTATGTTGTACACCGCCCGATATAAGATGTGAAGCCCAGAACGTTATGGAAAGTTTACTACCAGAAAACTCAAAGGAAAAATATCTATTAGCGTACCAAAATTTCATACAATGGCAGAACAACAAGAATACGCAGTCTTTTTCAGAAAATGTGTTCATGGCGTACTTTAAAGAATTATCTTCTAAGTACAAACCTAGCTCTTTGTGGTGTATTTACTCAATGTTAAAAAGTACAGTCCGAACAAAGAATGGAGTGGACTTAAAAACATACTCGAATTTGTCAGCTTATCTAAAGAGACTATCTGATGGATTTAGAAGCAAAAATCAAAGGTTTTATCATCTGATGATATTGAAAAATTTATTAAAGATGCTCCAAATAACCAATATTTGGCTACAAAGGTTAGTTAAATTAATTTAAATTAAATATTTAATAGCAGCTTGTGTTGAGTGTTGACCTTAATTATTGTTTCTTTTGTTTCAGGTTGCTTTAATATTTGGTGTAACTGGTGCCTGTAGGATACAAGAATTAACAAATATAACTGTAAAAGATATAGAGAACCATGGCCAGATGCTTTTAGTGAAGATACCTATCACGAAAAATAAAATACCTAGGTCATTCACCATACACGGTTCATTCTATGATATTGTTAAGAAGTATGAAAGTTTGCGTTCGCCAAAAACAAAAAATGACCGTTTCTTTCTAAATTACCAGAATGGTAAATGTACCTGTCAGCCTATAGGTATAAACAAATTTGGTTCTATGCCTAAAGAAATCGCTAAGTTTTTGGGTTTAGTAGATGCTGAGAGCTACACTGGACATAGTTTCAGAAGAACTTCAGCTACATTGCTGGCAAATTCAGGAGCTGATATAATGACTTTGAAGCGACATGGCGGGTGGCGATCTAGCAATGTAGCAGAATCATACGTAGAAGATTCCATACAAAACAAGAAGGAAATTTGTGCAAAAATCACAAAAAGAATTAAACTTGATTCTGAGACGCATCCTACTGGCGAAATACCAAGTACGTCCAATGATTGGATTTCACCTACCTACACGAATAATGAACCATCACAAATAACAATAGAACATGAAAGTATTTCAATAAATAATCTATCTGATGAGACCGCTATGTCATCAAAAATAGTTAATTATAATTTTACTAACTGCACATTTACTAATTGTTTCTCTAAGTAAACTTTTTATCTACTATGTAAAATGGTTTTTTATTTAAGTATTGTTTTATTCAGAAGTGTGTTGAAAAACGTTGTATGATACACGTGTGTATTGATGGTTACCGTCCTCGGCTTCTTAAGACCCTCGCCTGACGGCTCGGGCCTCTATGCGCCTCAGCGATAATCACCAACATTACACACTTGTACCATAATGTACTATTACAAAAAATATAACCGACTTCAAAAACACCGAAAAGTCATAAATAATATAAGAATACATAAACATCATAGTTTTATATTGAAGTCGGTGCCAAGCAATGATCACGGAGTCTTCAGAGTAAACTGTGATGTTGTATACACTTTTAAACTTTCGCGTTGCATTTTAAATTACTAAAACTTTTACGTGATTAAAACGCGTTTGGTACCGGTACTGGCCAACATTTGGATGGAGCATTTTGAAGAGAAGGCACTGATTCTAGGCCCGAAGACCATTCGACTTTGGAAAAGATACGTAGATGACGTTTTCAGTGTCGTTAAAGGTAGCAAACAGGAAGTAGATCAACTTATACAACATCTTAACTCCATTCGGGTGAATGGAGAAATATGCGGTTTACATACGAAATGGAAGCGGAGAGAACGTTGTCTTTCTTGGATGTCAGGATGACCGTGAGATCTGATGGGTCCCTCACACACTGTGTTTACCGCAAACCGACACACACGGACAGATACCTGCATGCAACGTCGCATTACCATCCTCGTCACCTGCAGTCCGTGATATCTTCGTTAAAGAATAGAGCCTTTGACCTCTGTGACCCTGAGCATGTGGAGGAGGAACTGAAACATGTTCAGGAGGTACTAAAGAAAAACGGGTATCAGGTGAATATACGACGAAACCAGCCGAGGAAAAGATTTAGGCGTCCAGAGGTGTGCAGACAACCGGCCTACTTGCCTTATGTCAAAGGAGTGACGGACAAGATCGGCCACGCATTGCGTGAATACTCTATACCGACAATCTATAGTCCTGGCATAAAGGTGAGTAATATGGTGGGCACCCCGAAGGATGTCTTGCCCTTACAAACACCAGGGGTGTACAAAATAGACTGCAGTTGTGGCAGCTCTTACATTGGCCAAACAAAAAGAACGATCCATGAAAGGATTAGAGAACATATAGCCGCTGTCAAAAACCGCCAGTCTAATAAATCAGCGATTGCGGAGCATCTTTTAGAAAAAGGCGCAAATCACTGGATTGAATTTCACCGTACGCAAGTCCTTTCCACTGATCGTCACTTTTATTCAAGAGTAGTACGAGAAGCGATTGAAATCAGAAAAAATCCAAATAATTTCAATCGGGAAGATGGATTTAAACTGCCAACAGCGTGGAATCCGGTGTTTGCAAACACAAAATCTCTTTTTAATTCGCAGTCGGTAAACCTCCAGAATACGGCTATCGTTCGGAATAGGGACACTGTTAGTGTTGTGTGCGGGGGTAGTTGGAGAAATAGTGTGACGGTGGAGGAAGATTCTTCATCGGACACTGAGGCGTAACATCGCTGCTACAGTCAGCCCGTGACCACGGCCGGTGAAACCTGGCCGAAACGTCGGAGCCAAAATAAGGTACCAAACGCGTTTTAATGCCGTAATTTTTTTGTGATATTGTAAGTATGTATTGTGATTATTTATGACTTTTTGGTGTTTTTGAAATTGGTTATATTTTTTTAATCGACCTAGAAAAGAAAGAGGTTCTATGCTCTATCTATGCATCTATTTCTTTATGTATGTTCGCCCGATTACTATGCCATTTGTGGGCCGATTTTCAAAATTCTTTTTGCAATCGAAAGGGTATACTCTCAAGGTAGTGCCATTGTCACCATGTCATAATCTGATGATGGGATTCCAGGAAAATCAAGGAAAAGCCTTCAATATCATAAGCTCGTCTAACGTGTTTCATGTTTTTTTCTGAAAATATTCAGGTGTTGGCATCTGGTAGTCATCATTTTATAATTCTAAGCGGATGATGGAAGATTTCCTATGGGTTATTATTGGAACTTATTGACGCGTATTTCTAGTTTTGCAAGTGATTTAGGTGAGCTAACAGTGTAAAGAATAACTCTTAAACAAATAGGTTGTTTGGAGTTCGGGAATAATTCTTTCAATAGACGTTTTATTTTCAGTTATTCTTGTCTTTTTCTGTTTGATTTTATTCTGAAAATTGATCTTTGCTGAAACCGCTGTGATTAACTGAAGAAAGTTATTTCAATGTAGAAAATGTAATGTGACTTTTGTTAACTTAGTTTTGTAGCTAGTACAAAAATCAGTTAACAAAAGAACTTCGCAGAACATGTTCATATTCATCACACAAACAGTCTAGATACATGAAGAATACAAAATCACGAACATTAAATTCCAAGCACATTTCGCGTGCGTTTTGTTATGTAAATAAAAGAGTTTCCTGTTTAATAATTTCTGTATTTTTCAAAATCAGTTATGTCATACCTGGTTACATATAACAATAGTTTCACATGTTGTTGAACAAAATTTAGAATATGCCTTCAAAATACCTAAATAACAACATTTTTATGAACATTTTTACAATGTTTCCCGTGTACTTAAACCTAAAAATACACAAGAACACAATTTGAAATCACAGTCAAAATACAATATCTTAGATGTTACAAGGAAGCTACCTCAAAACATTGAAAAACACTTCAGATTTTATTTAAATTCAACAGACGGGGTGCGCCAAACTTGCTCAAGTGTATAAAGTGTATTTTATTTTTAAAGAAACAAATGAAAATATATCACGTATGTTGCAATATGCAAACACATCAAAATAAGAATTTAGCAAAATAAAATTAGGACAAGGAAGCATTACTTTTTTACAAATCCTGTCAAGTGTTGGTAAATCTAAGGTTGCCGATACAGTTTTTGAATTTATCAAAATTTCAGAAATAATGGAATTATACTCTACGTGTTCTGTTGAGTGTGAATTTTTGCTTCGGAGTCTCTATCTTCTTTTCCAAAACAAGTAAGCGAATCACGAGCATGGCTCTACCGAATTGAACAACTTTTTTTAAATTTTATATGGAAAATCAAGAAACTATTGAATATCACCAACATAAATTACTATAAACTAAAAAGTTTTCACAAAGCCTGCTTTTCATGCAACCAGAGAACGGAATAAAACAAATCTGGAAAAAATATATTTTCCAAACTTGTAATTTTTTGGATGGAATAAGTAGTTTAGTAAATGCACCAGAACCGCACTTGTTCACTCAGCACGAGAATACCGACATATTCGTGGATCGCTTTGCCCATTTATGCAACACAGCTAGAATATTTCTGACATAAAAATTTTATAAATTGTTCTATTTTTGAAATTATTATATTAACATGTTTTTTTTATTTGGTTATGACATATTATTTGATATTATTATATTTTTATTGACATTAGTCTATTTGACTTTTTACTTTAGTTGATTGATATTCTATTTAATTCCACGTTTTGTATTATTTTATTCGAGAATTTACTGCTTTTTTTCGACTGTTAAGTCATTGTTTTATTTTTGTCATTTTTGTATTGACTCTATCTTAATTTGATTTTGAAATATTAATTGATATTATTTTATTTGACATTTTTACTTTAATTGATATTCTATCCTATTTTATTCCACATTTTGTTTATTTTTTTTTATTTGTAAAATTTATCGTGTTATAATGTATAAGTAATTGGTTTGCGCTGTAAAAATTATACCTACTGTATTAAATAAAATAATACATACACATTCATAGGCGTTATTAATTACAAGATCACAAAAAGATAAGTATATTATTATTATGAGTCGCCACAGTTCAGTATCACAAACTTATGATCCCATGATGGTGTCGCTGTTGTCGAATTTTATTTAAATGATGTCAAATTACATGTAAATAAAATTTCATGTACATCTAGAACCAAAGCAACCCGTGTCGACTTGAATCGATACATATGTCAGTGCTTACATACTTTGGCGCGTCGCGCGCGACGGAGTTAATGTATCGAAGGGTATATTATTTCTCGTTTGTCAATTAGTAAACACATTATTTTCGTTTAAATAGTTTGTTAGAAATTTAGACAATTTGTTCGACATTGCACATGTCGATGCATTTCAATTAATAAAGATAAATGAAGATAGGATCTTCTTGCAGTGCCAAAGAGAGCCTGGCACACCTGGTCATTTAGCTGGAGTGGACAAAAAATTGACTGACAAAGAGGAAAAAACGCGTCTTAGAAAAATCGAGGAACAGAAACGTTGTACTAATTATTAAGCATCCCCAACTGCTTCAGTGTCATCTTATCAAGAAAATTCATCTTCTGATTCCGAAGTAATGGATTTACAAGTCAGCTCGCTTAACCCAACCGAGAGCGCACAGTCGAAACTAATAAAACTTCAATGATGAAAAATTTTAGCTCTCCAAAGTTAGTAGCAGCTTGAGATAGATGTCAGTTAAGTATGAGAAAATCTGTATTTTTTTTTATGGGATAGGGGGCAAGCGAGCAGACGTATCACCTGATGGTAAGTAATTACCGTCGCCCATGGACACCTGCAACCCCAGAGGAGTTACAAGTGCGTTGCCGGCCTTTGAGGTGGGAATACGCTCTTTTTTTGAAAGCTTGAAGGTCGTATCGGTCCGGAAATACCGCAGGCGACAATACGTTCCAAAGTTTGACTGTGCGAGGCAGGAAACTTCGAGAGAAACGCACAGTTGTGAACTGCCAACCATCTAAGTGATGGGCATGGATATTTTGCCGCGTGGAACGCTGGCGGAAAGAGGCGGCAGGTATAAGTCCGAACAATTCCTCGGAGCATTCCCCGTAATAAATACGATAGAAGATGCATAGTGAAGCGACATCTCTACGCAGCGCCAAGGTATCAAGCCGATTTGAAATATCCTGGCAGTCGACGATTCGAGTCGCTCTCCGTTGAATGCGGTCCAGTGGGAGAAGTTGGTATTGGGGTGCCCCAGCCCAAAGATGAGAACAGTATTCCATATGAGGCCGAACCTGCGCCTTGTAAAGCTAAAGGCGGTGCGTCGGAGTGAAATACTGTCTCGATCTATTGAGCACACCAAGCTTCTTAGAAGCTATTTTAGCTTTACCCTCTAAGTGGCCACGGAACTGGACTTCGCTCGATATGTCGACACCAAAGATCCCAATATTGGCTGAGGCAGTTAGGGGAATGCCCTGAAAGCGAGGAGATACGACAAATGGCATTTTCTTTACGGTGAACGCGCAAACCTGTGTCTTTAAGGGGTTGAAATGGACTTAATTAAGTCGACCCCAGTTAGAGACTTTCTCTAATGAAGTTTCGATTTCAGACACAAGTTTATTCCGGCACTCAATGACGTTTTCCCGAGAAGAGTTCGCACGGCCGTTATAGAAGGTGTCTTTCGTGCTGTCTACTGCATAGCAATGAATGCTGCTGATTTGCAGCATATCATTGATATGCAGAAGGAATAGTGTAGGTGAAAGCACACATCCTTGGGGGACACCAGCATTTACAGACAGTGGGTCTGAGCATTCACCATACCTTTTCACAAGACCTTAATGCTTTTGTCTGCTAGAAAGCTAGTGACCCATCCACATAATTTCTCGGGAAGCCCATATGAAGGAAGTTTTGAGAGGAGCGCTTCGTGCCATACCCGATCGAAGGGCTTCGCGATGTCCAAACTAACTGCCAGTGCCTCCCCCTTCGCTTCAATTGCCTCTGCCCAATGATGTGTCAAGTAAACTAGATCACCAGCAGAGCGACCCCTACGAAAGCCGTATTGTTGGTCACTGAGCAGCTGGTGATCCTCTAGGTACCGGAGAAGCTGGCGGTTGATTAGTGATTCCATTATCTTTGAAAACAAAGTGGTTATAGCTATAGGCCTGTAGTTGGACGGATTCGAGCGGTCACCTTTCTTAAGGATCGGATGCACTAAAGCTGTCTTCCATGAGGTTGGGACTACGCCAGATGAATAAAAGAGCCGAAATAGTCGCGTTAAAACCGGTGCCAACTCTGGAGCACACGTCTTTAGCACGATAGGAGGGATACCATCAGGCCCACTCGACTTGTGGATATCTAGGGTGATTAGTGCTTGACGCACTGAGCTTTGGTGGAACCGAATATCCGGCATAAAGCTCTTGCACCGTGGTATGGTCGGTGGTTCCTGTCCCCCGTCATCCAAGGTCGAGTTGGATGCAAAGAGTTTCCCTAAAAGATCGGCTTTCTCTTTAGCATCATGGGCTAACGAAGTGTTATCCTTGTGCAGTGGTGGAAAAGATGGCATGCAGAAATTTCCCTGAATAACTTTGGCGAGACACCAGAACGCACGAGACTCCGAAGGAAGACGCTCTAGCCTCTCGCCAATTCTACTGAAGTGCTCCAACTTCGCTTTTGCAATGTCCCTTTTGAAGGATCTGGAGGCATAGTTATACTGCTTTTTCAATGCGCTGGTATTTCCTTCCCGAGACGTCACCGCACTTACCCAGGCTTGGTAGGTTTCCTGCTTCCAGCGAGAAGCCTTTTTGGAGGATTGACCAAACCAAGGTTTGAATCTGCCACCAATGGGGATAAATGAGGATGGAATGAAAATTTCCATACCTTGCAACACCACATCGGCAACAGACTCAGCGGTGGAGTTGGGATCATCCGGCATAAAGCAAACCTGCCTCCAAGGGTAGGACGCAAAAAATTTATTATTGAAGCTACTATTGAGGTACTTGGGCTCAATACTGACGAATTTTTTATTACCAAGTCTTCCATTCAAAGAATTCGTACGGAATAACGAAAAGAGCAGGAAGCAGCTATAAAAGCTGATTTATATAAACACTAGTAAACGCTAATCCCCTCGCAAGAAGACTTTTGTGGTTCACTTCACGAGAAAAACATTGATGGCTTCGTTTCCATCAAAAGCAAGGCCTTGTTCAATTGTTTAAAAATTGATGGCAGTTTTCTCAACGAATGTCCTACTTCATGATCTAATAATGCTACTTTTCAACAAGTTAAGAAACAGGTGATAACAATGAGAGCCGTTAATGATACAGCAGAGAGAGCGGTTAAGTTTATGTAAGATTTCCATGGAAAAATCAATCTTGGAAAGGAACAAAAGCAATTTTTACTATAGGTATACGTGGCCTACAGGAACACAGACTGGTATACCCTGACTGGAAAAAGAAAACTTTCAAAAGAAAATATAATTAATAAGGTTTTTTATAATAATCAATATTTGATAAATATATGAAGAAGCTAAAATAGTGTTTTATTTACTAAATAAAAATTGTCTCTACAATGTCATTTACAGTTGTCATACAAATATTTTGTTAAAAGTTTGACATCAAGTCGGCACTGGTTATCATTATCCGATTGCAATAATATTTTTTATTTTAGTTATTAGGGTGAAATAGAAAAAATATAAAGGATATGCATACATACTTAAAATCGAAAAACCATACACCCGTTGGTCGGTAAATCGATCAGCCCCCCTAGACAAATGCCACACGCTAACTTTTCCGCAGTCGTTCGGCAGAAAAAATGTATGGAAATGACATTAGCTTGCGACAACCTCACGCTATTTTATCCGCAGCTAATGTCATCTCCATACATTTTTTCTGCGCAACGACTGCCGAAAAGTTAGCGTGTGGCATTTGTCTAGGGGGGCTGTTCGGGCTCGATCCACTCCACTAGATTAAAATTGGTGAACTTAACAATAGTTCTAATTTGGAAACCGGGTGAAGTTTATGATACTGTACACCTACATCGAAGAGAAAGAAACCGAGATATAAGCAAAACGCTTCAAAACCACGCCAGCGTGGTGCAGTGGAATAATTCCTCCTCATTTGAGAAGACCTGCAGGCAGTGGAACGTATGTAAGTTGAAACAACGAATATAGTTTTATTTTTTATCTATATTTTTGCTCAGCTAAATATATTGATCATGAAACTAATTAAATCTCTTGGAACCAAGCTTGTTTAACTTCTTTTGGTGCTGATTTTGGAGACAGGGAATGGGCAAAACTCACTAATGCTTGTGTATTTCACTAAACCTATTATTATAATAGTTACGATTTTACTGAAACACGATTATGTTAATATCACACATTTTTTCTAAATCTTACCCATTTATTTTCAAGCTTTAATATAATATTCGATTCAATTAAACTATTATATATAGTTTAATTGAATGGTTTTATGCTTTAATTAGTTGTTTACTTTAGTAATATAATACATCGTATTATATTAATTTTAATGCTATTTAGATTTATTAAATAAATATTGTCAACTCATAAATTGAATATCTGAAATCCATCTACTTTTAACGATAACGATTAATCATAGTTTGTACATTGACGCAAATATTAACATTTTACATACCTGGGCCTGACATTCAAAACTTTTGTCTAACACAAGAAGAATAATACAAACATAACATGAAAGCAAAAAGTAATTTTATTATCTAATTATTAACAAAACAAATAAGTAGTAATTAAAATCAACACAGTAGTTATAACTAGGCATAATACCGTAACTACAAATGTATACAAAATGAAAGAAAAAAGATAATCTTTTTACAACAATTAGTAATTTCAAAAATATCTGCATAGTCGTTCTAATCCGGATTACTTAACAGTAGAATAATGTATTTTACGATCACAAAAAAGATGTTAATAATTAAAAAAGCAAAAAACACAAAACGACAAACAGAAGTGTTGGCTCTACATTACGTCAAGGGCTCTACGACAACGAGCTCGTAGCAACTGGTAGCGTCCAGCAATGACGAGAAAGTTCCAACGGTAACAGCCTCGAAAATTCGGGTGCCGACGAGACTGTGCGAGTGCTTTTATGACGGTCAAGTTAACCGGTGCATTGTGACCGTAGGCTCAACGTGTTCATCTCGCTAATGAATCTACTTAGTGTATACATAATGATCACAATGGTTTTTTGTTTATTATCAGCTGTTTCGCCAACTTCGATTGTGTTGTAGTTTCATTTAAACGAAATAGTTTTTTCAGCTTTTTTTGTTAAATGAATATTATGTTCAAATATTTCTGGCTTTACAATTTAAAGCTGAATTCTGTTTGCAATCTACAGAGCTCGTTGATGTTGATAAATGAGCTTTTACAAAAATACATAAATACAGTTATGTAAGCTCTACATTATAAAATTATGAGACTACATATTTAGATAAATAATAAGGAATTTATATTTATAACTTTTTACTGTATACCTAATTGGAAATTTATAACAGTATTTTTTTATAAGCTCTACACACTAACTATATAAGACAATTTTATGGTAATAATATTTTGATAAAATAAATACCGAAAAACTGGGGTTCCATTTAAAATATGAAACATCAAATTTAGGCACACCTAATGTTAAAACTTATTTTTACCATTTTATACACCTAAATCTCTACTTAATAATGTTATAATATCTAGCTTTTTGTAACTTTAATTTAACATCCTGCGGAAACGTTCATACAGGGTAATCGAATAAAAATGAAATTACATAAAAAAATAATGCACGCATTTAAATGTTCATAGCGTACATTTTCTTTTGTTTTTTATGCTATAGCTGTTAATATAAGACTACAATTGTCATACTTAAGTATACTTAATATAAACTATTAATACAATATTTATATTACAATATTAATACAATACAATACAGTACAATACAATACAATATTAATAAAATACAATCTGTCAACCCATTTGGGCCTCTTTCACCGCTTATCATCAGGCGGGAGGTGGTCATTTGCCGGGCCTTACATAAAAAGAAAAAAAAATTTGGAGAAAATGTGTATAAAATTTTTACTTCCAATTTTCATGTCAACAGGTACTTTCTTAATACATGAATATCAATTATTACTTTTATCAAAAACTTGAAAAAGAGACAATTCACAATCACTTTCGTATAAATTTGAATTAAAACGCGTAGCTATGACTTAGTGTAGGATGGCAGAAACAAAAAGATACTTAACTTTTACTTCATAATATTGGAATAAAGAAACTAACTGCGACTAATTAACAATTTTCATACAACATCATTAAAGTACTTACTTAATTACTTGGGAATTTTTTTATTTCATAAAGTCAAAAATGAGGTTGCACCAAAGGCAGAACAACCAAAGGTATGTGCTTCCTATGCATTCTTTATCGAAAAAAAATATGGTTTCTCATACTAGGCTTAATGTTTCAAGCTGATTGAATATTTACACTTTAAATAAGTATGCTTTTTTAACTTTTGACTTTCAATGCAATAATTTTCATAACAGAGAAGTAAAGTTAAATGAAGATATAAAAATATCTGGATAATAAAACTATATTATTTTCTCAGCAAATACTTCATTATTTAAAAAATCTTTGTACTAAAATTGAAAAAAAAACGTATTTCAACTTTGAAAAAATTAATTAAAAATATATCGACAATCAGACACAAAATGAAACGTTTAAATTACCTTAGTAGCCTTAACGACAGCATGCAAAGGAATATGGGCACATTTTGCAGTGTGTATTTTTTGATAAGTAATTTATGATCGTACAAAAGTAAATAGTATCGATCCGCCCCTACACACACACGCTTAGATATACGATAAAATATGTGGAAATAAAATATGGCGCATACACAGTTGGCTAATTTCCAGCCAATCAAAACGCCAAGCTCGGCGGGCGCACTCATTGGCCCGTCGCTACATCGACACAATTACACACTGATTAATTAAAAATATATAGGTATATCTAAATACGCCCTTTTGTAACAATAGTCGCCTCGAGCATCGCATTAAACTACGGTACAGTCACATTTTTCAGTGAGAAAGCTCGCCTGGGAGAAAATCAACGCTCACGCCCACCATTCATAAAAAAATATCACTAATTTGTTGCACTTGCATTTTCTTGAAAACGATCCGATACACACAAAAACACAGTCGTCGCGTTAAAATCCTGAATAAAACGTCACCGAATACACAACTCACACGCACGGTCAAGATAAATGAAACGTTCAATCGTTAAAGTCGAGTTCGAATATGCCGTGGCCCACGATCGGCGAAAAGAGCGCGCGCGTGAGCCGAGCGGCGAGCGCGAGCGGCGCGCCGGTAGTGCCGGCGGCGGCGCTGCCCGGCGCGGCCGCCCCGCGCCGCCGCCCACCACGCCGTATCCGCCCGGGATTTAAGCTCTCGCCTTCCACCACCGGAGCTATTCGCAACCGAGCCTCCACCGAGCGCGCGCGCCCGCCACCGCCCGCGCCGCACCGCACCGCACCGCCATGCACTCCGCGCTCCCGCTCGCCCTCGCCCTCGGCCTGGCGCTGGCCGCCGCCGCCGCCGCCATGCCCGCCGACCTCAAGGACCCCACCAAGCTCGACCTCGCCACCGTCATGAACAAGACCGTGTGCCCCATCAAGGTGGAGATCGACGTCGACGAGAAGCGGGTCCCGAGGCGCATCAAGGTGATGAGGTGCGACCGCGACCCGAACCTGTGGTGCTCCAAGATGCACATCCCGAAGCACGAGTGCTGCCAGCACCAGCACGACAACGTGCGGCTGGAGTGCGTCGAGATCCAGGACACGGTGCAGGTGCACTACCCGGCGCGCGACCTGACGCAGCTGTACCGCGTGTCCGTCGGCTGCGCGTGCATCATGCAGGAGACGGCGGCGCTGCGGCCGCCCGCGCCGCACCGGTGACGCCGACGCCTCCGTCGCCGCCGCCTCCGCCGCCGCCAGCGACGTCGCCGGCCGACTCCGCGCCCTGGTTCCTAATCACCGCTAGTGATCCCTATTTATTTATTTGTGTTGTGACTGATGAGTGTTGACGAACTGCCTATGGTTGTGACCGCCGCCGCCGCGGCGACGGCTCCTGTAAATAGTGTTAGACAAATATACTCATGGACGCGAATCTGCAATCCCGGTAACCTGTATTCAGGCATCGGCTAGTATAAGTTTTGTTACTGGAATAAAAAAGTTATTATTAAATGTGCAAAGTACTTTTAATTATATTTAAACCCCGATTTAAGGTAATCAATAATATTTAATCAGACTTAATACTCTTCGTACAAATGGCACAAAAATACAATGAAGCACCGTTTTGCTGCGCGAATCCACAGGTTGCAACGGGTTCGGAGTGCTATCAGCGCACATTGAAATAAAAGCCATTCACAAATTATCACTGCACAAAGCGCCACGACAACTTTTTTTAGAAAAAAATCGAACTTTTAAACTCTCCTAACAGCATAAGACGATTAAATCTATTTGTAACTTTAAAAATGGTTTGGTGGTATCTTTTGTATTAGAATTTAAATAACTTTTAGATTTTTTTCATTACTTGTGACGATAATCTTGGTGATTTAACTAGACTATATTAAACTGTAATTATTATTTTATTAAAAACTAGCTTTCCGCTCGCGACTTCGCCCGCGTAATTTTTTTTCCCCGTGGGAATTTTTTGTTCCGTAGGAAAATTACCTTATATCCTTCCCCTGATCTTGAACTATCCCTATACCAACTTTCATCAAAATCGGTTCAGTAGTTTCGAAGCCTATTCAATACAAACAAACAATCAAATCTTTCCTCTTTATAATATTAGTATAGAGATATGTAAATAGCTAAAATTTTAAAATTTTTGTAGAGGCTCTATCAGCTCTATTGTTTTGAACTTTCAAATTAAAGTGAATTGTCACACGTTTTTATAAAAAAAATATTTACAGCAATGGAAAATTTGACCAGAGAAGACGAACGAAGCTGTCGGCCGCTGATAGTCGCCGAAGACTGGACAGGACACGCGCTACGTGTCTCTGAGTCAGCGTTCGCTGAGTCAACCACACGTAGACACAAGAGTCAGAGCCTCCTAGCCGTCCAGTACTTTCTACATACGGTCACCACTGTAACATTAATTCATATTAAATTAACTAAATTTTTACTATTTGGATAAAACATTAAATTTTTATATATTTATTTAAGATTAGTGATCGAATATCTCATATGTACCTATATTATTGTGTAAAACAAGACAAAAAAGGGTTTTTTGAAGTTTTCAATTTCTACTTTGTCATATTTGTCAATTTATCATTATAAGTTATTAATCAATTTCTAATTAGTCATTATTATTATTATTATATTATTAAATGTATTTTTTATTACGAGTAGGCCCCATAGAGTAGAGCAGACGTTATCCTGCCCAATTACTGCGCTATCTACCGGGACCAATTGTACGTATAAACCCTTCCTGGATCTATTCAAACACATACAGAAAATTTCATAAGAATCTGTCAAGCCGCTTATGACTTTTAGCGAGACTTGCGAAATGGTGATTCATTTTATATATAAGACAAATAATTCATTTTTATGTATACTTTAGATTAGATGTAAGATAACATTTACATAATCTTTATAAATAGTCAAAATATTTAACAATAATTGAACTGCCTCAAGTTAATGAATAATGGTTTATAAAATAAATTCCATCTATCGGAAAAATCGATGTTTCCAGTACATAGCACTATTCTCATGATAATACCATAGCAGGGTAAATATTTCCAATAAATAATTTTAAATAAGAATGCAATATTCACGAGTTCATAATTAAAATAAACTTCTGTTACATTTATAACAGTTTTTTTACATTGTTTCATTTGCTATGCATTTTGTCGCTCTATCTACTCTACAAACTTTTCGTAGCACTTGTGGACTTAATAAGGCTATAGCTTCTCTTATGAACTTGTAGTACATTTAACTTGTTTAGTCATGTAGTTACTGAAGTCTTTTAAGAAACCCCGAAGAAAAAAATGCAACCCATATTAAATGTATGATAGCTGGAAATATAAATATTTTGGATAAATCCAGCTTATTTAAAAAAGATTACCATTAATTTGATAGAGCTCGTGAAGATTTTCAAGATCGGTTAGTTTCAAATATTTTACATAGCTTACAAGGAGAGATCACTTATTATTTCCACTTCATATAGTCTTGAATTCTCCATTCCAATATATTTTGTTAAAGAAATTTAAGTTAACAATGTTTTCATGCTTCATACCTAGGGTCGATGATGTCAACAATTTTAAACAATAATAGTTTTTTTTTATTGCTACTAAGCAAACAAGCAAACTGGGCTGTCAGGTGGGCACCTGATGGTGAGTGGTAACAGTCACCATACATGTGGCTCCTGTGACATTCGCAGTAAAATTGCAACCCCCACAAGAACCACAGTGCACGTTGTCAACTTGTGACATCAGATGTAAAGTCACGGTACCCAGTAATTTCAGTGCAATATCTTACCCTTCAAACGGAACACGCAATGCAAGCACTGCTGCTTTGCGGTAGAAATAGGTAAGACAGAGGTACCCAAGTACACGACCCTTGTACAGGTCACCTTCTGTTTTATTATAAGGTCCTTACATATGAAATTGGCGTTTTGCCGTACTGACCACTTTGATCTCAAATATCTCCTCTATGGTTAGGAATTCCAAATTCAAATTTATACAGCTATTTACTCATGTATTTGTATTTCGAAAATTATTTTTCACTTGTTTTTCCTTAATTGTTTTTTTTTTCTTTGCGTCACTCAGTTTACAAAATGGAAAACTTGAAATATCGCGTTATTTACGAGTACGAGTTCCACCGTGGCACCAGTGCTGCAGAAACGGCTCGAAGGAATAATGACGTGTATGTCGACGGTGCCGCAAAAGAAAACACAGTGCGGTTTTGGTTCCAACCTTTTCGTTTTGGAAATTTCGACCTGCAGAACAAGCCCCGTGGACGGCCGGAGACCAAAGTTGATAATGAAGAATTGAAGGCTATTGTGGAAGCGGATCCATCGTAAACCACGTCCGAGTTAGCTGCAGGCTGCGGTGTTAGTGATAAAACTGTTTTAATCTACTTGAAGCAAATTGGAAAGGTGAAAAAGCTTGTGAAAGGTGGGTACCTCACGAATTGAGTGAAGCACATCAACAAACGCGCGTTGACTGCTGCGTTGCATTACTCAACCGGCACAATAATGAAGGGATTTTAAATCATTTTCAATCATTGCTTGTTATGAAAAGCGGGTCCTGCCCCCGTAGCACGTCCACCAAAACACGATATGATAAAGCGATTTATCGCGGTAAACTATCAAAATACGACGAAACCCTATTGTATTTTGACAGTTCAGCGTGATAAATCACTTTATCATATCGTGTTTTGGTGGACGTGCTAGGGGGGCAGTACGATAATCGGAAGCGCTCGTCGCAATGGCTGAAAAAAAGTTGAAATCAAAACAATTGATTGAAAAGTCTAAAACAATTGAGGAAAAAACAAGTGAATTATAATTTTCAAAACACAAATACATGAGTAAATAGCTGTATAAATTTGAATTTAGAATTCCTAACCATAACCTAATATTATAAATAAATAAAAAATCCAACTGAAATGTATCTATGTAAATATTTATTAAATTTTGCGAAGAAGTCAAAAAAAGAAACTATCAATATTGTTAATCAGAGACGTATGTGTACAATACATATCACATGTTGGCAACGTACATTGGAATCCTTGCAAGGGTTGTAATGTCCATCATGGGGCTGAGCGAGTGCAGAGAGTGCAGGTTCTGCCACGAAGTAGTACAGACGCCTATGCACTTGCTCACAAACTGTGAACCACTAATGCGTGAACGCAGCCTACATCTGCGCAAACACTTACTGTTACCGGATGAGGTCAAGCACCTCTCCCCCAAGAAAATACTGCACTTCTTAGAAGATGCAGGGCTTGTGGGAGAACTGTAATAGTGGCGGTCACAATAGATCTTATAGGTCGCAGTGACAAACCATAGCCGCACAATAAAAATAAGGGTTGTAGATTTACAAATCACACAGGAAGCACATGTACTATAGGCGCTTGTAAAGCGGATCTAATTTCACCGGATTTAGATACATAAAGCAGCTCGTAAAACACGTGTGTGTAAACTGCACTATTTCCGTTAAAGTGTTATTTTTTTAAAAGCTAGAGGTAATATAAAAGACATCAACGAACTACATTGACTTATCGTACGAATGTGGTGGATACGTTACCTATCAAAAAAGTGTCCAAAAAAATTCTATAGCGTAAAATTGAATTAGCTAAGAGTTGTCTTAAAAACAGTAGGTAAATATTTTTGTTAATAAATAAACTCAATTACTAACAAATTAATAAATAAACGTTTATTTTCATACCATTATTTGCTTTTGTCTACAAATTAACAATGATTTATGTTATTTAATCATAAAATTCAGTTTATTGGGTACTTTCAAGTCTTACAAGTGTGATGAAAATCGTCGGCTCTATTACGCCCGTGCCTTCGGCTCGGGCTGAAATTCTGCCTAGTAAGTTTATAACTTACAAGGCAGAATTTTAGCCCACCATACCGCACTTATATCGTAATGTACTGTTTTATACAAATTAGATCGGATCTCTGTAGGTAACTCACCTTTTTCAAAATAATATTTTTGGGAGAAATTCACAGTTCAATGCCAGTTGCAAGTTTGACTAAACCGTTCAGGATGGTGAATGCATTCAATCACAAAAAAAAACCAATGGAGTTCAAAGTGAATTAGAGTCAGTCACTCTGTTACAGTAGGTACACATATTCACAGCTGGTTGGTCAACTAGTCAACGACCTATGATCCAACTGACATAAAATCCAAGCTCGCAGCCCCGGTGACAAACCCCTTAGTAACTAGCACAATAGCTTGTTCAATTGCAATGACACCACTCAAGTCACAAAAACACTCCAGTCATTAAAAGCAAATATAGCCTATCCCTTATATTCATCGACAATATCACCCTATCATGTCAAATATTTTTTTAAATATAATTTGTACGTTTCTAGAAATAGATATATTCTATGTTACATCGTGATCCGTCATACTCAAGAATAAAATACAGAGAGGACGAGAACAAAGATGTGTTTATCTTTAAAAAAGATCTCTTCAAGTCCACTTTACGAGTGTTTTGTGACGAAGTTCGAAGTGACTTTAAAAAGGTTCAAAAATGAAAAATTATATTAAAAACAAACAATCAACATATTTATTTTTATGTTGAAGTCGATGCTAATGCCAAGCGTTGGCAAGGGACAATAACATCTTAAAAAAACAAAATTTGGCACAAAAAATAAAATAAAAAAACACAATTATTATTAATTGTGTGTTTTTATATTATTTTTCGTTTTTGACGTTTTTTTTAGTTCTGCTTTTGTTTCATTATCATAGTTGATATAAATCCCCACCCGAGGGAGGGCACGAGCCTACCCTAAGTGAGGGTGTTTAGGCCTTAGTCATCCACGCTGGCGCAGTGCGGATTGGTCAACTTACATACACCATTAAATTTATTTGCAGGTGTATGCAGGTTGCCTCACGATGTCTTCCTTCACCGTAGGAGCTTCAGTCAAATGTACATATGAAATTCGAATAACGAAAAACACATTAGAATATTCCAAGCATCGAACTCCGAACCTTTCCATTAGACGGCCAGTGCCGAGTCCACGGCTCCACTGACGCTCTCATTTCTTGCTCGCTGTTTTTGCTTCTTTCTATAATACTTTTATATATGTTGCAATAAAAAAACTTGATGAAATCTCTTGTGAGTTACAGAAATGTTCACTTAACACTATATAGATCCGTTTTAAATCATTACTACAGACATGAAATCCCCACCATAAATTTTATACGGTAGTTATACAAAAAAAAACAATGGAAAGCAATTCAGATGATCTGTTCGTTTTTCACGCAGTGTTTAGAGTGACTAAGCGAAAGGTCAAACAGAAATGCGAAACAGACTTGCAAAATGCTTCAAAATTTGTTTCATGCAGCAAACTCTACATTAAACTAAATTATATCTTGCAGTCATTCAAACCTAGTCTTTGCAGTAGTTAGTGTGAAAAACCAGCCAAGTGCATGTCGCCACGCGCAATGTAGAGTTCCGTTCTTTTATTATAAACTAGCTTTCCGCTCGCGGCTTCGCCCGCGTTATTATTATTTTCCCGTGGGAATTTTATATTTTCCCGTAGGAAAAATAATTTTGTCTTATATAGAAGAAAATTCTATACAAACATGCAACCCCTATTTCATCCCATTAGGGTATTTTTTTAATCCCTTCTTAGTGTGCGTCCGCATTTTGAATTAAAACAACTGTCCTAATTTCACGTTTCTACCATTTGCGGTTACGGCTGTGCGCGTGTCTATAGATGGGAACTTCTCCTTTTATATTATAATAGAAATAGATAAATCAATCAATCAATCAATCAATCATCATTTATTTGCCAAAATATGGTTACAATAGTTGTTAGCTCTTCAGTTTCCAGCATATTTTGTTGAATGTCAACGTGCAAATATTACATATTATAGAAAATAATTAAATTAATGAGGTTCAGTGACGTCAAAATAAATAAAATTAATTTAAAGATAATAGTTATTCGCAATGTCACAAAAAAAGTACTTCTAATCTATTCATAATTAATAAGGCTGTTATGATTTTATTTTTCCATAATTTCACATTTCGTTAATCAATATTTACTAGCTGTGCAACGAACAACTTTATTTAACTAATTCTCTATGGAATTTGTATAAAATTTTCCTTAACCTAGTGCTTACATGTTATATTATGTTGATCGACTGTTTAATTTGTAAGCCCTACTTAGCTGTGATGGATTTCCTTTTAGTTTCATTAAATATATATGAGACGCAATTACTTGGCATTTCATGGATTCACCGTGCGGGTGCCGGGTCCATCGCGTTGCAGAGAAAAGAGCCAAGTGCCTGGCGCTTACGATCCAGGTGCAGGTAAGTAGCTACTTTACAATGCATCAACATTCACCTTCACTACTCCGGCTCCTCTCTCTGCCTAACCAGATCTGCCCTCTAGACAAATACCACACGCTAACTTTTCCGCAGTCGTTCCGCAGAAAAAATGTATGGAGATGACATTAGCTGCGGAAAAAATAGCGTGAGGTTGTCGTAAGCTAATGTTATTTCCATACATTTTTTCTGCGGAACGACTGCGGAAAAGTTAGCGTGTGGCATTTGTCTAGGGCCTCTGATACGATTCCGTCAGTGCCGCCTTTCTAACGCGGTTTAATACTGAGCTCACGGACGTTCTCGATAAGCCTAGATCTTTTAGCAATGTGTATAAGGATTTTGCCGGAATACCTCTCGCGCCTACTTCTACCGCATATAAGTGAATATAATAAAGGTTTTTTTTTTGTGATATCGTTGGTAAGACCGTAGTATCTATTCAATTTAAATGTTTGGTCTTTGGGAATGTTATTTTTCCATGGCACGGTGAGTTCGATGAGTATAGCACGCGCGATTTATCCGAGAGTAAAGCAAAATGTCCGGCCTGGATGCAATAATCGCTACGTCAGATG
Organism: Schoenobius gigantellus; assembly: GCA_963935595.1. Lineage (NCBI taxonomy): Eukaryota > Metazoa > Arthropoda > Insecta > Lepidoptera > Crambidae > Schoenobius > Schoenobius gigantellus. The sequence goes on along the minus strand of OZ012555.1, from coordinate 910,489 downwards.
GAAACTTGTATTATTTATTATACGTATCCATCACACAAGGGTCCAATCCGGTACCGAGCCTATGATCGAATAGGGTTTATTTATTAGTTTTGTTTTAAAGCCCTCTTTGGTGAATTGGATGAGGCTTGTGGTTGTTGTCATCCCTTTCTGGGCTCTTGCGACCGCCTGACTGACTGCTTCTCGTATGATTCCCAATACCTTGTCATGACGTCTTGAGTCGCGACACTTTTCCAAAAGAACTCTGCATCCCACCAGTATGTGCCTAGCTGTTCCAGGCGCTTCGCCACACGTATAGCATGTTTTTTCTGACGTGAATTTACGTATCCATAAAGAACAATTAAGCTTTACCGTACCTACCCATTTTTTTAACTTATACTGTCTTACTTTGTCGGAGTGATTAATACAGATAATTATACGTCAAATAACAGCTTTTTAGAACGAGAGACTCTGAGCTAAACCACGGACAGACAGACATGACGAAACTATAAGGGTTCTTTGTAGACTACGGAACCCTAACAACATTTTGAAAGTGATCAGTAAAATATTTTCGCAATGCAATATGTAGTGAAAAAATGCAATGCAGTACAAAATTTATACGCACCTGCATAATGCAAAAAAAAATGTTACAAGTAGGAAAACTGTCAGAGCCAATTTACTGTTCTGTGTAGGCACAACATGAGATTCTAATACTTCAACCTTGACCTGTGTTTATGACTTTACCAAATTCGATGGAAAAGGTTTCATATAAGTACTTCTGCGCGATTAGCTAATAATATTGACTTATAAAATTTGAAAAAGTTATTCGATGTTTTCATTGTTGAATGACAATATTTATTTAACAAGAGAACAAAATGTTTTTTCGGCACCGCTGTCTTTTAATCACTAGCGAAATAGTAGAATGTTTACCAAGGGAGCAAACGACTATTTTTAAGGCGAGAGTGAGATTTTTGAATTCAGATGAGGGATTCAAAAGACATCACTTAAAATGGTATTGCTCCCGAGGTGGGCACTCTACTTTTTATCACCCTCTTTGAGAAATTAGAGAAACTTATGAGCAAGAATCATCATCATCATCACAGCTCATATACGTCCCCACCGAGGGGCACGAGCCTACCCTAACTACGAGTAGTTAGGGCGATTAGGCCTTATATTAGTCAAACCACGCTGGCCCAGTGTGGATTGGTTGACTTCACATACACCATTAAATTACTTCGCAGGTGTATGCAGGTTTCCTCACGATGTTTTCCTTCACCGTAGGAGCGTCAGGTAAATGTACATATGAAATTCGTGAAACGAAAAACACATTGGTACATGGCAGGATCGATCGCGGGTCTCCCGATTCTACTCGGGGCACAGTCCAGTACCGAGGCCACAGCGCCACCCCCTTCGTCCACGTTCGTAACCAAAGTTACATAACCAGTTGCAAGAAAAGATTTTTTTTTCGCTGTTTGGTAACTAGTTGTGAGAAAAGAATTATTTTTCCATTTTCGTAGATTACATTATTTCCATTTTTGTAACCAACTACCTAGTTACAAGAATAATTTTCTTTCCCTGTTGGTAACTAATTGTGTCAGAATTAGGGAACGTCCCCGTCGTACACGTTCGCAACCAAAGTTACCTAACCAGTTAGGTACTCATCTCAGACCAATGGTTTATAGAGAGATGTGACAGCTCTCGGTGAGATCTTCATTTCGGATGACAGCTGTCAAATTAAAAACGATCATATCTCGGAAACTACTCATCCTACACCACCGGTTTATAGATAGATGTGACAGCTCTCGGTGAGATCTTCAATTTCGGATGACAGCTGTCAAACTAAAAACTGTCATATCTCGAAAACTACTCATCCTACACCACCGGTTTATAGAGAGATGTGATAGCTTTCGGTGAGATCTTCATTTCGCATGACAGCTGTTAAACTAAAAACGGTAATATCTCGGAAACTACTCATCCTACACCACCGGTTTATAGATAGATGTGACAGCTCTCGGTGAGATCTTCATTTCGGATGACAGCTGTCAAACTAAAAACTGTCCTATGTCAGTAACTTCTCATCCTACACCACTGACTCGTTTAGAGGTGTGACAGCTCTCGCTGAAATCTCTATCCAGCGCCTAAGAATGAAGTCCGCAGAGCATCTTTGTGCTCACATTACACCAGAATGGCGAAAACAGTATATAAACTACGAGGTAAGATTTCCAATAGATCAAGTAAATGACGTTATCACGTAAAATTATCGTTCCTAAACCGACTTTAGAGTCAACCATTTTTTTTATAGATTTTTTCTTGGACGAATATTGTTTTCTAGTGGATCTATTCCTACTTATTTCCTACTTAAAAATAATTCTACTATTTCATAAATCTAATAAATAAAAAAACACCATTTTAAAATTCGTTGAATTTATTTACGATTATTTACTTTGATGAAAGGAGATAACCATTATAAAAATAATATCAGACATGAAAAAAATATAAAAACAATTAACATTGGACTGGACTGCAAAGAAAAAGAGTCAGTTAAAAAATCATCAGTATCTTCAAAGCTAGGGATTTTTATCTATTGTAGATTTGGAAAAATATGGTGTAGGGTGTATCCCTACATTAGTGATATGCTAAAGGATGCTAAATTAACTGCTATGCTGTGCTGAACTATGTACTGGAGATGCTAGAAATGATAAAGCGACCGCGTGGTTAGAATGCGTTTATTGCACTGCTTACAAGTAGGTTCTACAAATTAGGTTGCGGCGTAAAATGCCGATATGCAATTTCACAATACATGCTGAAATGAAACTAACAATTTAATTATGTACGATGTCTCGTACATCTTGGCCTCTCAGAAAAGAAAGATTAAGGCAACATGTTAATTTCAAAATATAAAAAACATTAATATAACAACATTACTATTTCTACATATTGATTGAATACAAAATATGAGTTGATAACTGACTTATTATTAAGATTAGGTTAGCGTTAATCTAATGCTAAATATTCATATATTTTATAATCTACAGATAGGATAAACACTATAATATTGGTTTCAATGCATTATAAAAATAAAATGTTTTTTGTCTAATTGTTCACTTCACTATAAATGGGTACCTCAATTGTGGGCACCTCAAACTTTACCGGTCGGAACACTAAAGGGGACGTCCCTTGCTCTACACTCCTTACAACGCACCTTTGATCACTTTCTTTACACTCACTGATCACTGAACTAACGGCGACGCCGTGCTCGGCGTCTCCCTCCCGGCCAGCGCCGGGCGGGCAGTCAGCTGCTGCTCCGGACTCTTGCTCCCGCAAGCGTCTCCTTCGGCGCCACACCAGCACAAGTATGATTGTTCCGATCAGTAACCCAACTAATATGATATATAGAAGGGTGTAATGATGTACATCGTGTATAGTAAGATCTTTCGCTTCTTCTCTTTTCAAGTTTTCGATCTGCATCTTTACTTGCTTATAAATTTCATCGTGTTTCTCTAGATTCAATGAATCAAGGCTTTGAGAGGCATTAGTGTTTATGATAGAATTCAGAATAGAAATCTGTGGATACTCTATAAAATTATCCTGTTTGCTTAAAGTATTCAAGAAATTGTTGTGAGCGTATATTGTATATGAGTCGCATTTCATTGAACAACCTTGACCCAATGTGATAAGGCCATTGCCTTTTAATATTTGAATTTCCATGCTCGATGCACAGAAAATGTGGACTCTGCATTCGTTGCAACAGGAGTACAACCAGACATTCTGGCGCTGTAACTTGATCCATCTATTGGCGCATGGTATTGTGTCATATATACAGGTTGATGTTTTCCTGTAGTGGTCGTTTATTATTGAGACGTCACAAATTGATTCTTTAATTTTTAGTTGGTAAATGGGTTTATCAAGTGAGCATAATAGTTTATCTTGCGAATAATGCATACAAATTTGTAGATCTGATTCTGATAAAAATATGCCTGCATCCTTTCTCAGGTCAAAGGCAATATATTGAAAAGCAGGTACAAGTTCATACATATTATTTTGTGATTTTTGTGGCAGACTAATAATCTTGTCCAATTGATATGATTCGCTACTCAGAATTGGTATTCTAATTTCTATAATAAGGTAGGTTTCGACGATTTTTGCATGCATTTTCAGTAGTTTATATAAGTCCTGTATATTTCCATTGCCCACAGGTAAAGTGAGATCACTGTGTAGTTGTCCCATAATAATATTAATTTGTTTTTCTAATTGTTGCGGAGATAACAGGTGAATATCTACACGCCCGTGGCTAATATCAGTGATTGTATCTATCAATGTCTGTTGGATTTGTCGTAGGTTGCTTAAAATTATAGTTGCTGCTAAAGTTGATGATGTAATGTAAGCTCCGTTGTTAATATCCAGTTGCACTCGATTCACTTCTAATGATAAGTTATGAAGATGATTTTTAATGAATGTGAATTGCTGATTCATTATTCCTTCGTTTCGACGTAGTATGTTATACTCCGATTCGATAATAAGTGTTTGATTTTTAATTAAATTTTTAAGATGAGACTCGTTGTTTGCAATCTTTTCGATGTCATTTTTATATTGCTCTGCGAACCTGTCGTCAAGGACACCAAACAGCGTGTTTGCTACATAACCGATACCATTTATCAAACCCCTTTTTCTAATGTTGTGTTTATTATTTGTAAGTAATTGATTGTAGTGCTCTATTTCTGATAAGTCATGTTGTAACTGTAACATGACGCTTCCGTACTGATCGTTTCTATGCTGACATAATTTATTTAAATGGTTTAGGTATTGTTCTAAACGATGAAATCCGTTCCAATATGTTGACATATTATAATATACAATTAGTTTCCAGTCGTCCCTTATATGCTGCAGGTTTGATATTTTGTCAAAATAAAGATAAGTATTTGATTTTAACGTTGTGACATTATATTGTGTGTTTTCTTGTTGTATAGTAGGTGACAAGCACATCATAAATAGAAACAGGGTTGTAAAAAAGTTTTTAAATAAATTTCCCTTTGATCTCGAATTTCCCATTGTCCTTTGTGATGGGTGATTATCTGCTGCTGATAATTGTTCAGCTGTTGATTTCTGAATTGATGGTTGATTGTTGATTTGCTCACTGACAGGAAGTAGTACCAATTTGTTTACGGGTCGTTTGATAAGATTAGATTTTGTTTTAACAGTTACGACTCTTACATAACCGTCTTTTCCAGGGTGTAATTCCTGAATACGACCCATAGCCCACTTGCCTGGAGGTAAGTTGTCTTCCTTAAGGAGTACCACATCGTTTACTTGCAAGTTCCGGCAGGGAAATCTCCATTTAGACCTTGATTGTAGATTATGCAGATAGTCTCTCGACCAATGTTTCCAAAAGTGCTTATTCATGGACTGTACTAATTGCCAACGAATAGATAAATTGGTGACGTCAGGATCAGTTTGCGGTCTTGAAATTAACGAACTGCCAATGAGGAAATGACCAGGTGTTAAAATGTCATCTTCCGGATTTTCTGTAAGAGGATAGAGTGGTCTAGAATTCAGACATGCTTCAACTTGATATAGAAGTGTAATAAATTCTTCGTACGTTAATTTCTGATTACCGAGGACCCTTTTAAGGTGGTGTTTTAGGCTTTTAACTGCCGCCTCCCACAAACCACCTGCATTTGGCCAAGCTGGTGCGTTAAAATGCCACGTGACGCCCATATCACTGACGTCACTGATAAAGCTAGTATGTAAAGTTTTTAAAATATTTTTGTATTCCCTTCTCAGGTCCCGGTCAGCCCCAACGAAGTTTGTCCCGTTGTCACTGTACATATTTCTTGGAGTACCTCTTCTAGCGCACATTCGCTTAAAGGCCGCGAGAAAGGCTGCTGTGCTCAGATCGGATACCAGTTCCAGGTGTACTGCCTTGGTGGACAAGCAGACAAAGACCGCTATGTAGCCCTTGGTTGTCTTTGCGCCTCGTCCTTTATTGTATTTTATATCGACATAACCTGTAAAGTCTACTCCAGTGTTAGTGAATGCGCGAGCGGGCGTGACTCGAGGTTTTGGTAATGCTCCCATTATTTGTTGATAATTTGATGTATTAAATCTGCAGCACTTGACACACAGTCTTAACTGCTTTTTTACAGTACGAATGCCACTGATAATCCAATATTTTTCACGGATATGCGATAGAGTAAGTTGAGGACCTCCATGTGATATGATCAATTCTGTAAAACGACTCGATGCTGATAATATAATGGGATGTTTTGCTGAATAGCTTAAATGTGTTTGTTGCAGTCTTCCACCAACCCGTAGAATACCCTGAACATCTATGAACGGGTTAAGACTTGCAATCTTGCTTTTTTTGCTGACACGTCCTTTTGACTGTATCGAGAGTAAATCATCTTGAAACTCAATTGATTGCACACATTTTATAATTAAATTATATGCATTATTTATTTCTATAGCGGATAAAGTGCTTTCGTATGAAGTTTTTCGATCAAGTAGCCATGTGATGTAACGCGATAACCATCCTATTGTTTTTGCAACCTTAGTGATGCAGCTGTAATTATTTAATAATTTAATTATAAGTTCATTGTTTTGTTTCAGACATAAGGCAAGGTTCACACTGGCTTTCTTTACTTCTAAATTAGGACATGGAAAAATGATTCGATTTGTTTTTTTCATGTTCATCGTAATGAGCCACGTAGGGCCTTTCCACCACAAGGAATGCTCTGCTAGTCTACCAGTAAAAAGCCCTCGAGAGGCGCAATCTGCTGCGTTCTCCTGAGAACTGACATGTCCCCAATTACTTGCTGGTATGATGTCTGTGATTTGCCTTACTCGGTTGGCTACAAATTGCTTCCATCTCAAAGGATCTCCTTGGAGCCAACCCAATACCACCATGGAGTCGGTCCATGAACGAATATTGATATTATTGTTAGGTATAGATTCAAAAACCTTTTTAAATAATCGTGCTAATAAAAGCGCACCACAAAGCTCGAGTCTCGGTAATGATATTTCCTTCTTTCGAGGAGCGAGTTTAGTTTTTGCTATAACGAGGTTTGATGTGTGCTGGCCTTTATTATTGCTCGTTACTATGTATATTGCGCATGCGTAGGCTTTTTCCGACGCATCGCAAAATCCATGTAAATAAAAAGGTTGCTCGGTGTTTCCTAAGTGTCTTGGAATATTCAACTGCTGTATGCTTTTTAAATCAGTTTTTAACTTTGGTGGTGCCCCAAGTAGACTCCACCACGTCGGCGTTTCACCGACTTGTATTGCTGAATTTTATTCACCGAATACCAGCTCTTAGAAAATTGGTATTACTTACCTTGGTTCCAATTGTCTCCGTCCGTCTCCTCCGTAGCCGGTGGACTTCCTGAGCTAGCTCGAAGGAAGTCGCGGCTCCTGAAGTTCTGCAGTGGATCCACCGGTGGAGACCGGAGCACTACAAATGCCTATTAGGCCATCACGACTCACACACGCGATTTTGACACAAAGCGGGCACTCTTTTGCACAACACAAAGCGGGCTTTCGCACCCCGATATTAGGTGCGCCGCGCAAAACACGATTTGTTATTTAACTTAAATTACATTTTATTCCGGCCCGCACATAACCTCTAAGCATGTCATGACATTTCGACGCGACTCAACTGACATATCACATGCGGCCGGCCGCCAAAAAAGCTGTCACTGCACAGACTAGAATGCAGTGCCGCCACTCGCTCTTCCTCGAGCGTGAACATCCCCCCGCTCCGGACAGTCCCGGACTGTCCGCCAAATCAGTCTAAGGGGAGGCGAGAAAGAGTAGCGACCGCGCGCTTCAAAACAGAATCCCCAACTAGGACCTCGGCAAACCTGGGCACACCATCAGACCCTAGAGTAAGTTGGACAATGCGTCCGCGACGCCAACGTAAGGGTGGCAGGTTTGGGTCCTTCACTAACACGAGGTCTCCAACCCTCGGTGGGTTTGTCTTATCTGACCACTTAACGCGCTGTTGCAAAATGTGTAAATATTCAAGGTGCCAGCGGCGCCAGAAACTCTGGGTAAGCTGCTGGAGCAACTCAAACCGCGAAAGGCGTCCGGGATTGAGATCTCTATAAGGATACTCGGGCAGGGCGTTAAGTGGTCTGCCTATCAAGAAATGGCCCGGCGTGAGGGCCTGCAAATCGTTCGCGTCGGTAGACAACGGACATAACGGACGCGAGTTGAGAACCGCCTCAATCTTATGAAACACCGTCGCGAGTTCCTCAAACGTGAGAATAGTCTCCCCAATAACGCGGCGAAGGTGAGTCTTGGCGGCCTTTACAACAGATTCAAAAATCCCTCCCCAGTGAGGGCAAGACGGCGGGGAGTATCGCCATGTTACCCCCCTACGGGAGAGTGTGGATCCGATCTCAATATTATTTTTATCTAAAAATTCACAAACTTCTCTTATATGTCTATCAGTGCCCTTGAAGTTCGTCCCACAATCGGACCGAATTAGAGAAGGCAGTCCCCGGCGGGAGACAAATCTGCCTAACGCTGCTAAGAAAGCGTCCATGGTGAGCGCACTCACCACCTCCAAATGAACGGCTTTAGTGGCCAAACAAACAAACACACACAAGTAAGCCTTTTCAGTCTTAGCATTACGGAGTCGCGACGTTTTTATAGTGAACGGTCCCGCGAAATCAGTTCCAACTCCTAAGAAGGTCATCGATTCATTCACACGATCAGCAGGCAAATCACCCATTTGGGGCTGCATCGTCTCGGGGCGTAAACGATAGCAGGGCAGACATCGAAAGATAACAGATCGGATTATTCTTCGCGCTGACAAAATCCAAAACTCCCGTTGGAGGAGTGCGGTCAATGCATTACATCCGGCATGAGCATTCTTCACATGGCGATCAATGATCAACAATCGCACCAATGGTCCGTCCTTGGGGAGCAACAGGGGATGACGTGATCTATAAGGCAAGTTAGCGTGCCTCAATCGGCCTCCTACACGCAACAATCCTTTATAATCCAGAAAGGGAGTCAAACGCACCAAGGGTCCCTTCAATTTGGACGTCCCGGTACGGAAAATCTTAAGTTCCGGTTCAAACGCTCTAGACTGGGTCATACGCACCCAATGCAGAAGAGCATCTTGGCGCTCCTGCGGTGAGAGGACCGGACACAAATCTTTGTCCTGAGGCCGGCGACAATTTCGTATAAATCTTCTTATCCAAGCGGTCACGCCGAGCAACTTGTCCAGAGAACTGTAGCGGTCTAATAAAAATTCCCGCTCTGGAGCCGCCATAGTCTCGACAGCGTGAACACGCAAGCCCGGATTTGGTGCCTTCACCACAGCTGGTGTGGAAGGCCAAGACGGCTGTAACAACCATTCGGGACCCCACCACAGAGTGTGGTCAATAAGCTGAGGGGCTTCGCTGCCACGTGATGCACAGTCAGCAGGGTTTATTTCACCTGGCACGTGGCGCCAAATCAACGTGGCCTTCGAGGCCTGTATTTGGGATACCCGATTGGCCACAAATACTTCCAGGGAGTGGACGGAGTTCTTAATCCAACACAGGACAACCTGACTGTCGGACCAAGCAAAGAGCGACTCAAAGTCCACACTACGTCCCAGGGTGTCAACAACGTGGTTCATCAAACGAACCAGAAGAGTAGCTCCAGACAATTCTAACTTCGGAATCGTTAATCGAGTCCGAAGTGGAGCAACCTTACTCTTAGCAATTAGCAAGTGGAGCTTAACAGCTCCTCTATCATCGACCGTCCGGATATATACGACGGCTGCGTATCCACTCTCAGACGCGTCACAAAAGCCATGAAGGCTGGCCGTAAACCGTCCCTTAGGCAGTATATGTCTAGGGATACTAACACGGTTAATGTCGGGGAGAGACAACATGAAGGACTCCCAATCTCGCAGCAAACGGCCCGAGAGGGGCTCATCCCACGACACTTCGGCTGACCAAAGTTCCTGTAGGAAGCATTTCATCCAAAACACTATGGGACTAATCCAGCCATTTGGGTCAAAGGTACGAGCTACTGTAGACAAAACCAACCGTTTCGTCCAGACCTTGGGGCTTGGCAGCTCCAATCGTTAGGTGAACGTGTCCTGGACAGGTCTGTATTGCACTCCCAAAACAGACAGTAAATCTGGAGTGTTGGCATTCTCAAAAATATGAGGCTCCTGCTGGTGGTCGTCTGGCAAGTCACACAAAAGCTGAGGTGAGTTGGACATCCACTTCCTCAGTTCATAACCACCAGCCCCGAGAAGAGCAATTAGTTCATCTCGCAAAATCAAGGCTTCCTCGACACTAGAGGAGCCCGTACAAATATCATCAACAAATGCATCCTCCTTGAGAACCAAGGATGCGCGAGGGTATCGTAATCGTTCACGTTCAGCGAGTTCCACAAGTGAGCGAATTGCCACAAAGGGGCTCGAACGCAAACCGTATGTATTGGTGTTCAGCTCGTAGACCAGCATGGGATCCCTGGGATCCTCCCTCCATAATATGAGCTGATATCGTCTATCGTCCGGGTGAATCACAGTCTGCCGAAACATCATCCGGATATCGGTCACAAAGACGACGGCATGGCGACGGAAGTTGGTCAATACATCACCCACCTCGTGGTGCAACTTCGGTCCAGCATGCAGACATTGATTCAGCGAAACTCCGGTAGACGTAGGAGCTGACCCATCAAAAACAACGCGTATCTTCCCGGTGGAAGGTTTCAAAACCGCGTGGTGAGGAAGAAAATTATGTTCCTCGTTTCGCCAGTCCAGTCGCGAGACCGACATGTGCCCCAGTTGCTCATATTCTCGCATGAAGTCGACATACTTCTGTTTGAGGTCGGAGTTCCTACTCATACGACGCTCCATGGACAGCAGCCGCTTCTCGGCCAACGGCCGGGAGCTGCCAAGTGAGGGGCGAACTGACAAAAAGGGCAAACGAGTGATCAGCCGTCCCGAGTGAAGGCGACCTGTATTGTTCTGGTAGAACAACTCACACTCCTCGTCCAAGGGGTTCACTCGCTTCACGGTAGGTGGCTCTTCCACCTCCCAAAACCGTTGAAGGACATCCGATAAGGTGGAGCTAACAGTTATGTAACTGTCCACCGATGGAGATGGTGGGTTATGCCTAACTGGTCCCATCACTACAAACCCAAGCGATGTAGATAAGGCTACCAGCCCACCCTTCTGTAACTCTCTCCTCTTCCCACAATACACGCGGCCTAGAACATCGGCACCGAGCAATAAGTGAATCGGACCGGTTCGGTGGAAGGAAGGGTCAGCCAAGGTCAATCCTGATGTCGCATCAACGACAGCGCGCGAAACGTGCTGTTGCGGAAGCTGACCAACAACCTTCTCATAAACAATCGCGGTAGCGCCAATTTTGGGCGCTGAAGAGAAGTGGGGGGAGAAGGAGAACAAAACCTGACCGATCGGATCCGGGATCCGCAGGTCTCCGATTGTTCAAACTCGAGGTATGGAGATGTGTTCAAACTCAACTGCCGGACCAGCCAGCTGGAGGCAATGCAACCCTGAGCTCCCGTATCCAAAAGGGCGCGAACTAAAACAAAGGTGCCCCTCGGGCCCCACACCTGTACGGAGGCTGTTGGTAACAGCACCTGCTCCTGTGGGGGGGTTGCAGCCGACAGTTGGTTTAGTGAAAATCCTCCCGCATTCCCCGCAACGGGGGGGAAGGGGGGTCCGAAGAAAAATGCGTGCGCGGCGGAGGAATAGGGCGCTCAAGGCGCTCGAGCGGGTCCCAATCCGGCACGTACACACCCCGACCAAAGCTGCATCGGGGGGCCGGGCGGTGCCCATGATGGGCGAAAGTTGGGGGAGCCCGTGACAAACGAGGTCTCTCCATCATAGGGGGAGAGAAGCGTATCGGCTCCCGACGTGGCTCCCTAATAACCGCGGCCCAATCCCGCGGTGGCGCCTCATAAGCGGCGCGTCGATCCCCCCCGCCCGTAGGGGGGGTGGGGCGCCCAATCCTCTCACTGGAGGGGGGGCGCCTGTCCAATCTCCGCGGAGGGGTGGCACGCCCCTCCGATCTCCTCGGAGATGTGGGTGACCTACGAGGGCCCCCGCCCGTGTGCGAGTCCCTCTCTCTCACCACCTCACGAGTGTCTCTATTGTTGAAGCACAAAAGGGGGTGATGGGCCCCTCCACAACAGTGGCAATCTCGTGGGTGGGGGCAAGCCGATGCCATATGGGCCCCCAGGCAGCGGTAGCACCAATTCCGCTGCTTGGCCATATTTCTACGCCCCTCGGTGCGTAGGCCAACAAATTTGGGACAGGCCGGCAAACGATGGCCATCCCGCTTGCAACACTTGCAAGGCATCTGCCTCTCCCCGTGTGGAGAGTTCTGCCGCACTGCAGTATATTGCTTGTACGGGCGGCGCTCTCTCCGTGGCGCTGCCCGGGTCGCCTCATAGCGGCCTGTACTCGGTCCCGGTATAGGAGCCAGATCCAAGTGGTCGGTCATCCGACACTCATCCTCCAAAAATCTGAGGAGGTCCGAAAAGGGGGGTAGGTAGGAGGCACTATTGCCCCCATACCTTTGTTCAAAGCGCCCCTTCATCTCCATGGGAAGCTTATCGAGGATGAGGTGGAGCAAAATAAAGGACCACTGGTCCACCGGTAGATCAAGTCGTTTGAGCGCGTTAATAGCGCTTAGCAGCGGGTTCAAAATCTCCTTCCTCAATGAGGAGACCCGCGATACTCGTGGCAGCCCTAAAATGGCAGCCACATGTGTGTCCGCTAGCAAGCGAACATTCTGATACCGGGCGGTCAACAACGCCCTTGCAATCTCATAACTGTCATCGTTGACAGGTAGATGCTGGACAAGCACGCCAGCCTCTCCACGTAAGGCAGAGAGCAAATAGGCCAATTTCTGGCTAGGGAACAGGTCGTCCCTCGAGTGAACCAGGCTATCAAAGAGGTTAATGAACCCCATCCAAGAAGCCAGGTTCCCATCAAAGGTTGGGATGTCTAAAGTGAGCAGTCTGCCCAGCAAGCCGGCCGGGGTAGGCTTGACCTCCCCGGGCATGCACGACTCACCCCTCCGGGCGGATAGGATTGCCTGAGCCTTGTTTATGATCACATCCGCCTGTTCAAAACACTGATCATAATCGGCATTAAATTGGTCGACTGCCCGCAACTCAGCGGCACCCTCGGCTGGGTGGTCGAGCAGATATTGTTGATGAGCAACGAAAAGCTGCTCCAATTCCTTCAAGCGAGCAGGTACTCCCTCATGCCGAATTAACAAAGCCTGTTCTCGGTCTGGTCGGTCTACCAAAGCGACGGCACTAGCAAACCATCTCAAAATCTTTTGTGCACCCGCGCGGGCACCACTAAGCGGGCTGACTGGCGGGACCATTTTGCACCAAAATTAATAAACACTATAATAATACACGGACAAACAGACCGACAACCGCAGACAACAAAACAGATCGGGAGGAACTTCAAAGGCAGAACAAAATATATAAATAAACCAAAATCAAGTATAAATGCTAGAACTTAACTAGAACAACAAGGCATTTAACAACAGAATTTTTCAAACAAATTAAATTCAAGCATTAAGTCAATAACTTAACAAACATAATATTCAAAGGCAAACAAAACAAAATCAAATGTAAATGCTAAAACTTAACACAGCAAAATAGTGTATTACAACAACAACAAAGTCATTTAGCAGCAAAATTATTTCAACAAATTAAATTCAAATATAAGTTTACAACTTAACAAACAAAATATTCAAGGGCAAAACAAAGATATGAAAAAACAAACCAAAATCAAATATAGGTAAATGCTAGAACAACAAAAGACATTTAACCCCAACTTAACTAGAACAACAAAAGACATTTAACCCCAATTTTTCATATACAATGACAATTAGTTAAGGAGATCGGTCCACAAATGAGCTGGTAGTCGGTTTAAAATCAGCAATCAAAACCAATTAATATGTATTGCCCGTTTGGACAACCAACAAGATTACAATATTAATTGTACAATACTAATCAAATACTCAAATCTAAGAACCCCTCAAATCCAAAAACCACGCTCTGCTACCAAGAGATGGTGGTGCCCCAAGTAGACTCCACCACGTCGGCGTTTCACCGACTTGTATTGCTGAATTTTATTCACCGAATACCAGCTCTTAGAAAATTGGTATTACTTACCTTGGTTCCAATTGTCTCCGTCCGTCTCCTCCGTAGCCGGTGGACTTCCTGAGCTAGCTCGAAGGAAGTCGCGGCTCCTGAAGTTCTGCAGTGGATCCACCGGTGGAGACCGGAGCACTACAAATGCCTATTAGGCCATCACGACTCACACACGCGATTTTGACACAAAGCGGGCACTCTTTTGCACAACACAAAGCGGGCTTTCGCACCCCGATATTAGGTGCGCCGCGCAAAACACGATTTGTTATTTAACTTAAATTACATTTTATTCCGGCCCGCACATAACCTCTAAGCATGTCATGACATTTCGACGCGACTCAACTGACATATCACATGCGGCCGGCCGCCAAAAAAGCTGTCACTGCACAGACTAGAATGCAGTGCCGCCACTCGCTCTTCCTCGAGCGTGAACAAACTTTGTCCATTCATTTGAAAGTTCTATTGGAATTTTATCATCCCATGCTAAATCGTATGACCAAACGTTTTGAAATAATAATTTTGCTCTAACTGTTAACGGTGATAACCAACCTAATGGGTCAAATATCATTGATATGTTTGACAACAGCTGTCGTTTTGTATCATTTTTCTCATCGTGCTTTGTGTCGTATTGGAAAGTAAAAGAATCTGATGATGGTGTCCATTTTAAGCCTAATGTTTTTCTACTTTGCATGTCTTTAAATTCCAATGGGCAATCTAGCTGCTCCGGTGATAAATCTTTAATTAACTTTCGTTCGTTACTAGACCATTTGCGAATATTCATTCCAGCTGAATTTAATACAGATATTAATTGATTTTGTAATAATTTTGCTTGTTCTAAACAATTATGGCCTGACAAGAGATCATCCATGTAAAATGAGTTTACCAAAGCGGATGCTGCCAACTCATGCTGGGGGTTATCTTTTGCTATCTGTCGCAGAGTTCGCATAGCTAAGAAGGGAGCCGCTTTAGTACCGTACGTCACGGTTGTAAGTTGATATTCCTTAAGCGGCTTACACGGTGAGTCTCTCCAAACAATTTTTAATAAGCGCTGATCACAAGATCTGATGGAGATGCATCTAAACATTTTCTCTATGTCTGCCGTGAGTACGTATTTATGTTGTCTCCACTTTAGAATGAGAGATTGCAGATCTTGTTGCAAATTAGGACCACACTCCATCAAATCGTGTAAGCTGTAACCAGACGAAGTTGATGATGAAGCATTAAAAACGGTACGTAATTTTGTGGTAGAAGAGTCTGGTTTCAAAACGCCATGATGAGGTAAAAAACATTCTGGTTTACTTCCCTTTTCGTTTTCAGATGCTGGCTGCATGTGATTTAAATACTCATACTCCTTCATAAACTTAATATATTTTTCCGCGAGATCTTCGTTTTTGATCATCCTTTTCTCTTGTTGCAAAAATTGTGCAACTGCTTTTGATTTTGAAGAACCCAGATGCTGTTCGAAGTTGGGCTTCATAGGTAATGCGACTTCATATTTGCCGCACTCTAAGCGACGTGTTGTTTGCTGATAAAATTCTTCACAGTAATGCTCTTTCTCTGTGAACGGTGCTGATGAGTCACTGCCGATTTCTTCGATTTCCCAAAATTTGGCCGGATTTTCGATGTTGTTTATAACAACATTACAGTTAAATGTTCTTACACTCCCTGACAATATCCAGCCTAGTCTTGTTTGCTGTGCTATCGGTGCTTGTGCAGGCCCCTTTATTAAGCCACTCATGAGAATATCTGAGTAAACGCTTGCGTCCAAAAGTATATCTATTGGCTTTGATACGTTATACTCAGGATCTGCGAGGTTAATATGCTGTAAGTGCGGCCAGGTTCGTTTGCTGAAGGACGAATTCGGTAAGTTATTAATTACTTTCGTGATCACTAATGCTTGTGTAGTAAATTGATAATCGTCATAAAGTGATTGGCATTCCATGGTTACCACTCCCTTACTGGCCTTAGAGCTGATTCCTATTCCTGGCACCGATGCATTATAGCGTTGACGCTGTAACCCTAACAGTTGAGCGGCGTTTTCCGATATTAATGAAATTTGTGACCCTTGATCTAACAAGGCCCTTAAAGTAATGTATGAGTCATCGGCTGATTTTACTTTGAGTGATACAGTGGTAAGTAGCACCTCCTCGCCTTCGGATGCTACGTAATTGACGCTATGTTGCATATTTTCGCTGTTTGTTGTGACGTGTTTTGCTGTTGTCGGGGGCAGTGGCCGAAATTGCGGTAATTGCAAGTTTGCATTTGTTGCACTAGTGGCTTGATGTGTAATTGCGTCATGTATCAGTGTATTGTGTTCATCTTTACAATCTTTGCATCGTTTTGTCGAATGGCAAATATTGTCAACATGTTTGTACAAGCAATTTTTACATATTTTAAATTTCGAAATTGTTCTAATTAGATCTTTTGGTGACTGGTTTAGGATTTTTTTACACTGGTACAAATCATGATTTTGATTGCAAAATGGACATCTCGATGTATATGTGGCGATGGCCTGATAATTTTTAAATATAGGGAAACCATGATTTTTTGGTTTGACTAGGGACGGCTTCGAGACTGGAGTAGATGGTTGATTATTTTGTTTATAAGATGACGTTCTCATTTGAATCGGTTCTAGAGCTGTAAACTTGCTTTCTATGAAAGACATAAATTCCTCTAATTTTGGCAATTCTCTGGGCTGTTTTCGTGCCTCCATATAGTCACTGTAAGTGTGGCTATCGAGTTTCTTTGCTAGCATATGTACTAGAAGTGGATCCCATGAGTTAGTGTCCACTCCAAGGTTATGAATAGCGTGTATTGACTCTGTCGTGACGTCATACAATCGCTTTAATTCATATGCTGTTTGCCTCTGTATATTGGGTTGGTTTAAAAGTACCTCAACTTGCTTAGTGAATAATACCTGTGGGTTGTCGTAGCGGTGGGTTAGAATATTCCATGCCGTTTCATAGTTTTCAGCGGACACATGCAAGTGCTGTATGAGACGCTCAGCCTCACCTCTAACCTTACCTTTAAGGTGTTGCATTTTTTGTGCTTGGCTAAGATATTTATTATTATGAATAGCCTCGGTAAATAAATCGAAAAATGTAGGCCACTGGGTATAATTACCAGAAAACTCGGTCACTACTTGCACTTGACCGTGCGATACGCTCGCACGGTCAGTTACGGCGCGGCCTGCATTCTTGCGGGCCAAACGCCGTAGCATGTCGATGCACGCGTCCTCGCGGAGGTGTATCGACATCGGGTTGCTACCCGTGAACGGGGGGGACGATCCGCTCCACAGGAGGTGGAGCGGATTCGTACCCTGGCGCAGAGGGAGACTCTGCGTCAGTGGGGTGAGGCACTCGCCTCCCCAGCTGCCGGCCACCGGACGATCGACGCGATACGTCCGGTGTTGGAGGAGTGGGTAGGGCGTCGGCAGGGCAGCCTCACGTTTCGCATGGTGCAGGTACTGACCGGGCATGGCTGCTTCGGTCACTACTTGCACCGGGTCGCGCGTCGGGAGGAAACGCCGCGGTGTCACCACTGCGACGCTCCCGACGACACTGCCGAGCACACCTTATTGGTGTGCCCGGCCTGGCGACCCCAACGCAGCGTGCTTAACACTGCGCTGGGAGGCGGTGACCTCTCGCTGCCGAGCATGGTCGTGGCCATGCTCCGCGGCGAGACGGAATGGGGGGCTGTCGCCTCCTTCTGCGAGGACGTCATCTCGCAGAAGGAGGTCGCGGAGAGGGAGCGGGAAGCAGATCCTCAAGCCGCTCCCATCCGTCGCAGACGGATAGGCAGGAGAAGGCGGGCATTCGCACAAGCGATGCCCGTCTAATGACCCTGCCGTGGAGGCCTGCGTGCACGGTTGGCCCCGTGCACGCCGTCGTAAGGCCCTCCGTCTGGGGATTGCCCTGGTGTTCTCGGGCAATCCCCCCTTGGCGATAGCCCGACCGGTGGGTCGGGATTGCCCGGGCGCGTGGGTAGTGGAGTCGCAGTGTGGACCTTACCTAACGCGCCCATAAGGGCAGGGAGAACACCGGGGGGTTTTAGTGGGTAGGCCTGGCACTCTGCCGGGAGAGCCCCACACACGCTCGCCGTCTAGCCAACGGCGGGTACGGTGCGGTTACGCATTCCCCCCCGAGAAAAAAAAAAAAAAAAAAGGCTGCTGGTGCTGGGCTGCTTGTACTAGGCTGCTGGTGCTGGGCTGCTTGTACTAGGCTGCTGGTGCTGGGCTGCTTGTACTAGGCTGCTGGTGCTGGGGTGCGATGTCAGACACCTCCACGTGGTGCACCCTGGGCAACCCGGCAGATTCTCTGCCGCGGGCTAATAGTCTGACGAGAGGACCCCCATGGAGGGGGGGCGTGGGATGGCCGGGCTTTGCCCGGCGGGCCACTTCGTGTGGCCACCCGCTTCATGCGGAGAAGGGCGAAGTCCCCTCTTCTTATGTTAAGAAGAGGTGTGGCTCTCGCTGGAAGCCGATTCCGGCGGCTACCTCTGGTGGTAGGGAGGATGAGGGCGAGCTTCTCGCCGTGGCGCTTCGCGCCCGTTGGGGATTTCCCCGAGCTTCGGCTCACCCGCGCGGCGGTGGATCCAGTGGGATCTGCCGTCGGGCAACCCGTTACCCGCACTGAGCGGGCCGGGGGCCCGACGCACTGAGCGTCGGACCGCGTGGAAGACAACCACAATAAAAAACCAATTCGGGGTGTAGAGCGGCGCAATTCTGTGCCGCTCCACAAAGTAGCAGAGCCAGATGGGGAGTCCGGCAACGGACGTGCCACAGGCAGGGGGTCAGCGGGAATAAGGCCTCGCTGTTGTCCCCTTCCCCTGTCTTGTGACGGACGGAGAGCTGCTTGGGGGGTTTTTAGTGGGTAGGCCCGGGCCGTGTACGGTCTGGGGAGTCCCACATATCCTCGTGGTTTGGCTCGACCACGAGGAATGCGTCAATGCATTTTCCCCCCTCCCAAAAAAAAAAAAAAAAAAAAAAGGCTGCTGGTGCTGGGCTGCTTGGCTTCTTGTGCTAAGACGAGCTAGTTTACTCGTTAGAAGACACGTAGATTGTTTTCTCCGTGAACACTCACAAATGAATAGTTACAAGTACACTGTCCCAAAAATTTGATAGGTAATTTTTGTTACACTACTATTGTTACTGATTATGTCCAACACTTCGATCAATGTTCACTGCAATCCAAAGCGGAAAGTCACAGGCTTCGCGACGTGTAAGTCCGATTTAAACGAATTACTTAACCGCAGGTCCTGTTTAACTTCACCGCGCGCAAGTTAAAATTTTCGAAGGACCAAAATGTAGGGTGTATCCCTACATTAGTGATATGCTAAAGGATGCTAAATTAACTGCTATGCTGTGCTGAACTATGTACTGGAGATGCTAGAAATGATAAAGCGACCGCGTGGTTAGAATGCGTTTATTGCACTGCTTACAAGTAGGTACTACAAATTAGGTTGCGGCGTAAAATGCCGATATGCAATTTCACAATACATGCTGAAATGAAACTAACAATTTAATTATGTACGATGTCTCGTACATATGGAAAAATAATTCTTCTCTCACAACTAGGTAGTTACAAAACAGCGAAACAAAATCTTCTCTTGTAACTGGTTACAAAAAGTTACAAATATGGAAAAATAATTCTTCTCTCACAACTAGTTACCAAACAGCGAAAAAAAATCTTCTCTTGCAACTGATTATGTAACTTTGGTTACGAACGTGGACGAAGGGGCGCCATCGACGCTCTGATGAGCATGAATACGTTTAGTTATTTACTTACATTCAGTAAGGGACAATCAGACAAGAAAAAGAAAAAAGAGAAACTAATCAATTTAAATAAACTCTCTTTGATGATCGGAGCTTTTTCTGATAATATCCACACTCTATTCAAATAACTTTTAGTTCCTAGAGGATAAAGACGCTATTTTTGTCCCTGTTTACAAGGAACTAAGTAGCTCTATTCGAATGGAGGTGATAAAATAGTACACTGTTTACCAAGGTTGGGAGCATAGAACTATTTTTAAAGCGAGTCTATTTTGATTCTAGAGAGGAGCGAAGGATTCTATTGATTCCTGAGCGCAGCACAGGTGTGGGATTCAAAGTTTCAAAGCTTTGCACGAGTTTCCTAAGTAGTTTAAAGGACAAGACATAAAAAAGGTTTGCCCTTGTACGAAATCTACAACTTTTTACCTCTACAGGCGAGAAAACATGTCTGTGGGTGACAATTTAACAAAATTTTAACATTGGATTAAGGATAAGTCATTACAAAGTTCGAAATTAAAATCACTTCTAATCACTACAAAATCGCAGAAACAAAATTTTTGCTGCGAGTTTTTAACCAGCAAAAAATCCCTTTTCGTGCTGAAGGGATAAAAGACAATTAGTTAATATTTTCGGATTCTCCAAATAATGTAAGAAAATTCAATAAAAATAGCCTCACCTATTTCATTGAACAGATTTAATTATTTAAATGATTGCAAAAAATAGTTCGTTTCACACAAATAAATAATTAAGTATGTAAAAGATGTAACCAATTTGTAAAAAAATGTGTATAGGTTAAAAGTGAAAGACCTCACACACTTTTATCTTGCGTAGGAAAATTTCAATATTTTTTACACACAACAGAAAAGCTCTTGGCCTTCATCTCACCTGATGGTAAGTGACGATAAGGCCAAAGGTGGAAGCGAGCTCTACCTGGACTCCTCAACAACTGAGGAACTGGCAATCTTACCTCTAATTGTCGGAATAACAATGCTGTCAACATTGTTATAATGATCTCGTGATAGGATCCCACGAAAATCGAGGGAAACCCTTACATTTAGTAGGCACGTCGAACGTGTATATCATGTTTTTTCTGAAGCTATTCAAGTATTCGCGTCTGGTAGTCGTGAGACGAGCTGATGATGAAGCTGAAGTTACTTGATTTGAATTAGATGTTAGTTTTTTAAATACAATAGGCACATCTTGACCTTCAGTTGTATTCACTAAAATTATTAAAATGAAAAATATATTTGACAAAAAATAAAAACCGACTTCAAAAACTCAAAAAAGTAAAAAATACTCAATTTAAGAATACCAACATGACATTTTAAAATTTTAACTCATGAACATCAATCATCCACACCGACTTCCAAATAAAATCGAAAAAGACAAAAAAAAATATGAAAAAATCAAATCGACTTCAAAAACACCATGACTTTTTGATGTTTTTGAAGTCGGTTTAATTTATTTGTAAAAAATAATCAATTTTTTTAGTTAAGTAAATTTATGCGAATTAAAATTTGAACCAAGACAAAAACAATTAGAATAATCTAAAATAAAACGTATTTCTCTCTAAATAGCTTTGAAAGAATTACCTATTCCCGAACTCTATCAGAAACTTCCATCATTAGCTCAATAACATGACATGATGACTTGACTACCAGACGCAAATACCTGAATATCTTTAGAAAAAAGACATGAAACACGTTGGACGTGCCTATGAAATCGATATGCCTGGGATTCCATCATCAGATCATGACTTGGTGACAATGGGACCACCTCGGGAGTGTAGGGGAACTTGTTGAACCTCGGTACTACGTGTACGTAGGCCAATTAGCTCGTTTCAATATATTTCCGCGGTATTATATTCTTTTGTCTGTGGCATTCGGTATACCACTGCTGACTTTCCAATGTGAAGTAATCGGTGTTTGTTGCTATCGAAGTAGAAACTTTTTATATAATTTGAAGTCTGGTAGTTTTGTATGTTTTATAAAAGTTACTCAATTTTTACATTTACATTAGTTTTATATATATTGTTTAGTTTAGAATAGCTATTTAGGTTAATTCTGAATATTGTGCTTATATAGAAAATAAACACCAAAGCATTTTTATATAAGATCAAATCAAATCTTTGATTTAACAAGTTTTTAAACAATGATAAACTTACAAGATATGTAATCTAAAAATATTTGAAATCAATCGTTTTCTGCAGCATTGAAGGAGTGTTTGTACCTCGGTCACTGTCGATCACTTGAGCTCCACTCACTCCGACAGGCATTTCTAAATTACTTATCTTTATGAAATAAAAATGTTTGTAAAATATAATATTTGTAATGTTGGCAATTTAAAAGAGACCTTCCGAGTTTTTTGCCTGCCCGGTGCCCCCCTTAACAAAGCCACACGCTAACTTTTACGCAGTTGTTGCGCAGAAAAAATGTATGGGAATGACAATGCCACAAGCTAATGTCATTCCCATACATTTTTTCTGCGCAACAACTGCGTAAAAGTTAGCGTGTGGCTTTTGCGTAAAGTTAGCAAGTGGCATTTGTCAAGGGGGGCTGTTCTTCTCGAGAAGGCTCTCCCAATTTCCGAACAAGTTTAGAGTAAACTATTTTTTTTCGTTTTACTTGTATTATCTTAATAATGGTTGGGGTGTATGCACATGCAAGGATTAAACAATTGGTTAATTAGATTCTTGTTTGATTAGATTTTCATGTTTGGTTTGACGTCAATAAGTGCCTATAAAGGTCTATATTGAATAAAGATTTTTGAGTTTGAATTGTATACCTACCTTGGTCAGTGTTTTTGGTACAGACTTGATGTTTTTCCTTGAAGTTTTATTTAATTCATATTCAATTCAACATCGTTTATTCAAATTGGATTATTACATAATCACTTTAGCACGTTAAAGAAGCTACGCCAATGTAAGCTACGCTGAAGATGTTAATAGTTTGATTAAATATCAGTGTTTTACACACAAATGCTCAATGTGTCCTACGTAGGTACATCGTGATGCTGGCCTAGCTATATCAGGAGTGTTGTACCTTGGCCTTATTTACTTTTGTTATATCTTAAACACGTGTAAATATGAAACTTACATTTCTGATATCTTGGAAGTTGATATTCAAATAGTTGACCTTCCAAAATATGCAAATACGTGTTCTGTATAGTAAGTACGTCAAATTACAATAAAAATACATATCTTAAAAACTGTCCTAGGTACAACAGGTTTTCCTACTTTTTCGATTACAAAAAGAATTTTGAAAATCGGTCCACAAATGGCGGAGTAATCGGTGAACATACATATAAAAAAAGAAAATGGATACAGTCGAACATTAGACCTCCTCCTTTTTCGAAGTCGGTTAAAAACACAAATAAATAAAAAAAACTACTAAACAAAGTGCGATGACAGTATTCGTGATCTGTACGAGATCTCATTACTTACTCACTCTTGTTGACTGATTTTCTAAGCGTTGAGCTCACTATTGTAATGTTTTTGTTTATCTATCTACAATAATAAAGGACAATAGCTTAGATTCCCCAACCACACTGGCCGAGGAATGAACCGGCCATGACAGAATTAGTCTGGATCCATCTTCCACACTTTCCTTATTTACATGTCAAACGAAGGCCCAAGCTTTCCTATTGCGACGATTATGGGTAATCACAATTACACCAGTACTGTATCGTTTGTAGTATATCGAGTAAATATCTATGTAAATTACCATAACCACATAATGACCGGCCACAGACAGTGTTTGTAGTGCTGACAAAGGCACAGAGGACATGTGGCATCTGTCTGATCTCCGGATGTCGCCTGGCGGCGCCCGGGGGCGGGGCCAGACGGTAATTTCAGGACCTTTGTCAATTGGAAGCGCATTATGCCTCCATTACGTATTTACTAAGGTACACTAACACACAATTAAGGCGAGTGCTTACTGGAAATTCTGCGTGCAGACTGTAACGTAGCTTAAGTGGTAGTGGGCAAGGACATCGCAGGGCGGTCGTTGGGGTGGAAAGGTCCTCGAGTGGCGGCCGTGCGCCGGGGGACGTCCGTCCACAAGGTGGACAGACAGACGACCTGGTGAAGATCGCGGGATTTGCGAAATATAAAAAAAATATATAAAATCTAATATTAAAAATCTCAACTTACAGTGTTTGTTGGCGAACTCCTCCGAGACGAATTGGAATTTTTATGAAATTTTTTGTGTATATTTGGTAGTCTGAGAATAGGTCTAGGCCATTTTATACCCCTAGGTGATAAAGGTGGCGCTCTTTAGAAAGTTTTCTTTTTTTCTCAAAGCTAGGCTGTTAGAATCACTTTTATAACTCGCTTGCTTTAGCATTTGTTTTCAAGTAGTTTTCCCTAATTAATTATACTTACATCAAGTATTTATTGAAATCAACAACTTTATTTGTCGCCGCAGCCAGCGGAAATATGTGTTAAATCTATACTAATATTATAAAGAGGAAAGATTTGATTGTTTGTTTGTTTGTATTGAATAAGCTTCGAAACTACTAAACCGATTTTGATGAAAGTTGGTATAGGGATAGTTCGAGACCAGAGGAAGGACATAGGGCAATTTTTCTACGGGAAAAATCTGTCTGGAAAAGTTTTCCTACGGGGAAAGTTAGTTATAATGCAAACAAAGTTGCATACGGTCAGCTAGTTACTCGTACATATAAAACAAACTACAATTATAGTCGATAACCGACTGTACCAATTAATATTTATAAGAAATAAAATAAAGGAAAAGCTATATAGTAAATAGAAAGGACGCGTGCTTAAGTACACATAATGTGATGATAGGAGTCCAAGGGGAGACAGGACGAAGGCTCGTCAATCCCGGGCGCGGTTGCCGGGCGCTATTCAATACCGCTGATATGTACAGTAAATAACGTGTTTACTGTAATTCTCATAAAATTGTGCGTAGAACCTTGTTAAAAGAACGTTATTGTGGATGAGTAGTGAGTATCCACCTATTATTTAAGCTGGACTTCTCAAGTTCTGTTGGTACAGTTCGACATAAAAGTGTAGAGGACAAATTATTTTGGAACTTTCTCTTAGCAACACTCGTCACATTCAAACTGTATCTGTGAGTTTTAGTAGCTGTTATATATGGTTCTAAACATCAAACATATCCGTGTTGACAAAACAGTCCAAATAAAAAACTAAAATGTGCTGAATTATTTCTGAAAGGTCTTTTTGGTTGTCAATATATACCTACTGACTAAACATCATTTGAGAAATCGATACAATCGATCGAGCAAATCGTCGTAAGAGTAGGTACCTATCACCAATAGTAGGTAGGTACTAATATCTATTCTGTACCAAAGTAAGGGAGACTGTACCAGGGTCGCATGCGTGGGTACCTCAGTTTCACATAATCCTGCCACAAAGCAGCAGTGCTTGCATTGCTGTGTTCGGGTTTAAAGGGTAAGATATATGGCAGTGAAATTACTGGTACCGTAACTTGACATTTTATGTCACATGTGGGGGTTGCAAATTTGCTGCGAATCTCACAAGAACCACATGTACTCTACGTGACTGTTACCACTTGCCATCAGGTGAGCAATATGCTTGTTTTCCAACATACCTAGTTGTATTAAAAAAGCTAAACTCAATATCTAAAAGAAAAAAATTTAACACAATGCAAGGACGTATAACTTCCTTCTGTACCTATCTATTAAAGACAAAAGCTAACATTTCAAATCGGTTAAAAAATAATCAAAAAATAAATCATGGTTTACAGAGTACTTTCCTATCGATAACTTTTGAGCTATAATTTTAGTACATACTCGTATCCATTTCTCAGTGATTAAAACTCAATGCCATAAAGCGCAGGCCACATTGCCAGCGAGCGGACGGGCGAAGCGAAACGATGGAAACTATAAAAACTAACCGGAAACTTCGGTGAGTCGTTCACATCGCAGGCGGGCGAACGAACGGGCCGGGCGCGCATCGTTTCACCTCTTTTTCATACTTTGGTTTACACCGCGAACTACAGAGCTAACTTCGTTTCGCTGGAATCGCTGGATATTTCGTTCGTTACGTTGATTTCCATTGATTTCGTAGTAAATCAATGTTCGCATCGCTCACGTAGCTTAGGGGGCCGATTCTCAGTTTTTTAGATATACCTATCTCTAATTCGACATATCTCTATTACATTGCATCTCTACTAATAATCTCTCAAAAATGTCTATGATATGAAAACATCGTATTCTCGCTGGCAATAGAGATGTATGTCGAATGATGGTCGAATGACTATGAGGGTGCGGTCCGAAATTTGATATCAGCGCTCGTGTGCGCTTTTTGCGTGCAAAAAGTCGGTTCAAAATTGCTCATAATATGCGCATTTGTAAGCGGTATTACAGAAAAGAGGAGTGCACTGTCTCTAGAACTGTCAATGACAAAGTTAACGTTAGTTTCCCGCGGAATTTAATTTCTTCGAATAATTTTTTTCATTAGGTATATCTACAATAGACACAGAAGTGCTCTGTAAATACTGGAGGGACAATACACGTTGCCCTTCAATATTTCTTTTCAAATAAAATTGATTGACATTTGACAGACTCAAAGATCGAAAGCTCGGTCAAAAATTGATCTTAATGCTTACGTCTGTGAGCAGTGCAAACGATTTGAATGGGTTTTGTTTGCATACATGCAACCACACCCTGAATAAAAATGAATGGTTACGTTTTGTTCATTTATACGATCAAAAAAAACAAAAAAAGTAGCGTCCAAGTTGTCATCAGAGTTACTTTCTCAAAGCAGACTTTGAGCATGTCAACGCGGCTTTACGTATTCAGTCAACTTTTTTCCCTTCGTTCGAAACGTTAAAATGTTTCAAAACGTCGTGTTTTGAAACATTTTTGAATATTTTTAGAAAACAGTAATAAATCTATAATGGACTATAAAAAACAATACCCCACTTCAGCACAGAATTCGTGGCTTTGTCAGTTAAATGAAAGGGATATAGAACTTTGTAAAGCCAAATTTTCGGGGACTTTTACTAAAAAAAATCCAAACAAAAGTGGAAATGTATAGCAGAGGAATTAAATTGTTTGGGAGAAGTCAATAAGACTTGGATTGACTAAATATATTACAGTGTTAACTAATTCTTTAGATAAGCGAAAGTTCTTAAATGCATATGTGTAATGGTAATTCCACTAAAAACCGAGCTTCTTCTACTATACATTAACAACAGTTGTTATAATAATCATCGATTACTCATATTAATTAAATGTGTTAGCAATTAAAATACATACATAAACTAAAATCGTAAAAAAAGATCCAACAAATTATGTAAAACAGACACAGAAATAACCAATTACTGACATGTCGAACGCTAGGCATAGACATATCTCTAACGTGACATTTTGAGAATACGGAAACTGAGAAATATTCGACATCCGCCATTTAATTTAGACATATGTCAAATTCGACATTATCTCTATGACTTGCGAATCGGGTCCTAGCTCTGTAGTTCGCGGTGTGAACCAAAGAATGAAGAAGTGAAACGATGCTCGCTCGGTTCGCTCGCCCGCCCGCCCGCTGGCAATGTGGCCTGCGCTTAATACGTATTCATTTGAAATCACTGGTGCGATTATGGTTATTATGGCAATTGTGAGCTAGGATTGTTGGGCGGGCGGGCAGTTCAAGGGCGCCACCCGCCCCGATACAATGACCCAGATCACCGCCACCGCCGGAACAGACACCGGCAGACATAACAAACGGCGCTAACGACATAATTGCCTATTCACCAGGTTCATTTGCTATGTTCAATTTGCCGAAATGCTTCACTCTTACAGTTCCTGGAAATATAATTCGTCCAAAAAACATAAATTAGTAAAGCACAATACTCCTTTGCCTGTGTAAAAAGTCTCCGCTTATGAAAAGGCTTAGATAGGAACATTTACATTTAAAGGCACAGTACCTACTACTAGCGCCACCATTAGTTTTTTGTTAATTATGATTATTCCTATACATTTAATCTATGCCTGAATAGCTCAAAAAATCATAAATATCTGTATTGAGTAGTTGACTGATCTATTTTTTGTAAAAATGTCTTTAATTTATCATAATTAATAAAAAACGAATGGTGGCGCTAGTAGTAGGTACTGTGGCCCCTTAATTGCTAAGATTTAAACAATTCTTATCATCTTAACTTTGCATTGATAGTTTTAGTCAGACAGTTAACAGCTGTAATGAAATAACCATAAATACAAGTGGGTAAAGAGGGTTGCGTAGGTATCACGTGTAAATAACAACCTCCTGTAATCTTCTGAGCACCTATTACTTTTCTCAATTTTTATGCCATTTAACATAATTGACACTTAATTGAAAGTGTGTTGATATAATATATTAATAGTGGTGGGTGCGTCTGTGGGAGTGGCGCGGGGCGGGGCGAACGCGCGCCGCCTGCTGCGCCCGCGCAGACTACGCGCCAACTTTACGCCGCTCCTTTCAGACTGCGATCGGCCGTTACAGGCGGCGAACGTAGCACGTATATGCCCATCTACCGAACATGTGATTGCTTTTCACCTTCACAATTTATTGACAACGGAAGTGTTCATATGACTTATCTCACTTAAGACAGTCACTTAAGATAATCACTATTTATTTCCTGAAAATAAATGAGACTACATATTCCAAATGCTTCCATACCTATCGTCCTCATCGCATTTCGTTTCAATAGCTTTCCTTTAGTCTCCCAATTTTCCCCGTAAATTACAATATGGTATTCGTCGCAAACCTACCATAGCCACCCATATAGCTTTCATGTCTTACTTTATTCGGTAAATACATTAATTTGTCAACATTACAATTACTGGTGGGTAAAGAATAAACAAGACATTGCTTAAATAACGTAGAAATTGAAATTTGAATGAATGCGCACACGCAGTTGACATGCAACTTGGGGTAATTTGCATTGATTAACTGCTATTGACTAAGTATAAAGTAAACAGCCTACATAGTTTCGTCTTTCTCGGTTCGAAAATCCTATTATTCACAAACGTCTACTCTACTGGCGTACGCACATTTCGCTCACAGCCTTCACAGATTCAAAACAAAACAGTGCGTCACACAGACAAGACATTGTATGGTGGCATAACCTACTTTCAGGTACCTATCAATCCAGTAAGTTACTATGCCTACATTATAAACTTAAACTACTTATATTATAATCATAACATACTAATCCAAAATAAATCCCATGCATTTACTAAACAAAAAAACTTTCTTTAAAAAACACTCAAGAGTAGATCCTTTCATCGACTCATTCCCGGTTCTGGCAGAATAATCAGCGCTACAGCTTGCTGCGGCAATATGCTGAGTCAGATCCGTTTCGCTTGCACAGTACACTACAAGCAGTCACTAATATATACTTTTTTTCTGTATTCCTAGTTTTTACGATGTGTATGTCAAAAGCCTTGTATCTGTACTGTGTAAATGAATAAATGATTTATCTATCTATCAGGTTATTTATAGAGGAGTTTTGCTACGTAGTGATATCGGTAATCGGTACCTAATACATAAAATTTACCTATTTACCACGTAGTCACTCAATAGCAACGCATAGCAAACAATATGGATAATAAAATGGATAATATGGATAATAATTTCATTTGAGGTCAACTTTACACTTTCCTTTGATTGATATGTTAATAAAGTCTTTATCTTATGTAATGTGAACTGACACATCTAAATTCTAATCTTGTAATGGACGTTGAGCTCAAACTTTTGCTTTGAGGTCAGCTTCCAATTGACGACTCTGTAACAACACAGGGAGAAAAAAATAGCCCTTGCTGGTTCTTTCCAGTACAAGGTCTCTCGCCGTAGACTTGTGAACCAATGGCGTAGCTGCTTTGACGTGCAAAAGTGATTGTTATAATCCTATTTGAATAAATGATATTGAATTTGATTTTGAATAGCAATTTTAAATGATGTCTGAGTAGCTCGTCGCCGCCGCCCAGCGCTAAACATATCGCAACTCGCGAGTCGTTGGGATCGCTAGGCCAAGTGAACTGGCATCGTCGATTGTTGGCGCAAGCCAATAATTCAAACAACCTTTGATCTTCACAACGTTTATTTCCTCGCAAGAACAACAATATCGTTACAGTTCAGTTGCTTAGCAGAATTTCGCTATATGCTTTGATCAATGTTTGACCAACGACTGAGCTGCCTACTGGCTGGCGGTGTCTTTTATATTCGTATGTCGCCCTACGCCTTTGCCGACGTATGCTCAAATGAATGT
The DNA here is from genome assembly GCA_963935595.1 of Schoenobius gigantellus. NCBI lineage: Eukaryota > Metazoa > Arthropoda > Insecta > Lepidoptera > Crambidae > Schoenobius > Schoenobius gigantellus. Next base: position 880,333 of record OZ012555.1, on the reverse strand, counting down.
CGGTAAGTAATAGTAAGATTTTAATCAACAGTGTCGGTAAAAGTATCCAGTACGCCCTTATCGACGCATGCCATCCGGAAGTCGGTAAGCAAGAACATTATGATTTTAGTAGTAAGCTTGACATGCGTCGGTAAGCCCGCCTGCATTAACCGACATGTGCCATTCGGAAGTCCAGTCATGGTCGTACTGCCTTTGTTTATAAATGCTACATTTTTAGTATTTAAACGGAGGTGTTAGACTAATATTGTTGAATACATGTGATGTTTGTGAGAAATATAACAATAATAAATTAATGGTATGTAATAATGAGATCAAAGTAGGGTTATACATTAAATTAACCTAACAGCTCGGCCGTCCTGCAAACCGCAAGTCCCTTCGCGGTAAAAACAAAAATGAATCTACCTAAAGAAAAAAAAAAGTTACATTAGAAGATTTATACAAGCCAAAATGTTGCTAACTATTAATTTTTCATATGAAAAATAGTTTGTAAACAGACATTAAATAATAATCTATAAATCTAATTAGCGAAACCATCTGTTTTAAAAGGACTATCAAACTATTAACATAAAAAAAGACATGCTGCTACTTTCTATTATTGTACATACATGCTATTCTATATAATCAAGAGAAATAAAGAGATCTGATTACAATGACTTGTTTTTTCTTAATATTTAATGTTACACATATATTAAGTAATAATCACATAATACTATCACTTTTATCATTATAATCACAATCATCGTTTGTTATATTTTTATCATCATCCGAATCAGTATCAAAGTCCCTATCAAAGCTCATCCAAGGCTTAATTTTGTCGATGGCTACAATCCCTTCGTAACGTCGATTATTTTTACGGGATAGAGGGGTATCTTCTACCACGAACCTATCATTATCTAGTATTTTAATAATCCGATATGGACCCTGGTATTTCACAACAAGCTTTTGTGATTGACCATCATATGGTACCTGCCTTTCAATGCGAACAAGATTTCCAATTTCATATTTCTTACCAGGTGTTCACGCTCGAGGAAGAGCGAGTGGCAACACTGCATTGTGGTCTGTGCAGTGAGAGCCTTTTTGGCGGCCGGCCGCATGTGACATGTCAGTTGAGTCGAGTCGAATACGGAATGACATTGTTAGAGGTTATGTCCGGGCCGCAATAAAATGTAATATAAGTTAACTAACAAATAGTATTGCGCGGCGCACCTAATATCGGGGTGCGAAAGCCCGCTTTGTGTTGTGCAAAAGTTTTATCGTCGCGTGTGTGAGCCGTGGTGGCCTAATAGGCATTTGTAGTGCTCCGGTCTCCACCGGTGGATCCACCGCAGAACTTCAGGAGCCGCGACTTCCTTCGAGCTTGTTGGTTAGCCGACAAGCGAGACAGCGTGATGTGCGGGCGGAGCTCCAGGCGATCGATACTCGAAAAGCAAGTGGCCCAGACGGCATTCCTGCGATTGTTCTTAAGAATTGTGCAGCGGAGTTGACTCCGGTCCTTACGCGTCTATACCGTCTGTCTTTCTCTGCTGGTTGTGTGCCGAAATCTTGGAAAGAGGCCAATGTCCAGCCGGTTCCCAAAAAGGGAGATCGTTCTGATCCGGCTAACTATCGTCCTATAGCCGTCACTTCCATTTTGTGTAAAATCATGGAGGATTCTTAATACCCAGCTGATCCGTTACCTGGAAGGTCACTCGTTACTTAATGACCGACAGTATGGGTTTCGTCCTAAACGGTCAACAGGTGACCTTCTAGCGTTCCTTTTGCACAAATGGGGTGAATCTATCGATAAGCGCGGCGAATCGGTGGCTATTAGTCTCGACATCGCCAAAGCTTTTGATAGAGTCTGGCACAAGGCTCTTCTTTCCAAGCTTCCGGCATACGGATTACCCGCGCAGTTCTGTACGTGGATTGCCAGCTTCCTCCACGAGCGTAGAATTCGCGTTGTCGTTGACGGCTGCGCTTCGCGGTTCGTGGCAGTGAACGCTGGAGTTCCGCAAGGCTCCGTTCTATCCCCCACATTGTTTCTTCTGCATATCAATGATATGCTTTCCTTGGGAGCTATACATTGCTATGCAGATGACAGTACAGTGCATGGGGGATATCACGGAAGCTCAGGGGCTGCTCGCGGTGATATTGGTAGGGAAAGGCAGAATCTTATCATTGAGCTCAACAGGACGCTGGACCTCGTCTCCGAATGGGGCTCCAACAATCTTGTTGAGTTCAATGCTAAGAAAACGCAGGTGTGCGCGTTCTCGGCGAAAAGGTCACCTTTCCTCCCCCTTCCTTCTCTCCAGGGCACAACCCTTCACACACAGAGCAACATCACCTTGCTCGGAATGATCATTCGCTGCGATCTGAACCCCAGAGACTACATCGAATCCGTCATAACTACTGCCTCACGGAAACTCGGTGTCCTGAACAAGGTGCGTAGGTATTTTGCGCCGGACCAACTATGCTTGTTGTATAAAACTCAGGTTAGGTCTTGCGTGGAATATTGCTCGCACCTTTGGGACGGCTCCGCTCAGTACCTCCTCGATGCTCTGGACAGATTGCAGCGTCGCGCTATTCGCATAATTGGCGATGTAGAGGCAACTAACACCCTCGAGCCTCTACAACTTCGTCGTGACATCGCCTCTCTTAGCGCCTTTTACCGAATGTTCCATGGGGAATGCTCTGAGGAGCTCTTTAACCTTATCCCTCCCTCTCCATTCCTTAACAGAAACACGCGTAAGGGCCTTCGGAGTCATCCGTACACTGTGTCCTCCTTTTCACACCGTACCAAGAAATTCCAAGATTCCTTCTTCTGTCGTTCATCCCACACTTGGAATTCTCTACCTGCGCACGTGTTTCCTCCATCCTACAACATGGGTTCCTTCAAAAGAGGCGTGAAAAAGCATCTTTTGGGCCGGCAAGGGGCGGGCAGGTAGGAGAGTGGATGTCGTCCCTACTCTTATCTGTCAACTCATTTGGGCCTCTTTCACCGCTTAACATCAGGCGGGAGGAGGTCATCTGCCGGGCCATCCATAAAAAAAAAAAAAAAAAAAAAGCCTACCCCGGCCGGCTTGCTGGGCAGACTGCCCACTTTAGACATCCCAACCTTTGATGGGAACCTGGCTTCTTGGATGGGGTTCATTAACCTCTTTGATAGCCTGGTTCACTCGAGGGACGACCTGTTCCCTAGCCAGAAATTGGCCTATTTGCTCTCTGCCTTACGTGGAGAGGCTGGTGTACTTGTCCAGCATCTACCTGTCAATGATGACAGTTATGATATTGCAAGGGCGTTGTTGACCGCCCGGTATCAGAATGTTCGCTTGCTAGCGGACACACATGTGGCTGCCATTTTAGGGCTGCCACGCGTATCGCGGGTCTCCTCATTAAGGAAGGAGATTTTGAACCCGCTGCTAAGCGCCATTAACGCGCTCAAACGACTTGATCTACCGGTGGACCAGTGGTCCTTTATTTTGCTCCACCTCATTCTCGATAAGCTTCCCATGGAGATGAAGGGGCGCTTTGAACAAAGGTATGGGGGCAATAGTGCCTCCTATGACCGACCACTTGGATCTGGCTCCTATACCGGGACCTAGTACAGGCCGCTATGAGGCGACCCGGGCAGCGCCACGGAGAGAGCGCCGCCCGTACAAGCAATATACTGCCGTGCGGCAGAACTGATCGATGAGCCATCGTTTGCCAGCCTGTCCCAAATTTGTTGGCCTACGCACCGAGGGGCGTAGGAATATGGCCAAGCAGCGGAATTAGTGCTACCGCTGTCTGGGGGCTCATATGGCATCGGCTTGCCCCCACCCACGAGATTGCCACTGTTGTGGAGGCGCCCATCACCCCCTCTTGTGCTTTAATAATAAAGACACTCGTGAGGTGGTGAGAGAGAGGGACTCGCACACGGGCGGGGGTCCTCGTAGGTCACCCACATCTCCGAGGAGATCGGAGGGGCGTGCCACCCCTCCGCGGAGATTGGACAGGCGCCCCCCCTCCCGTGAGAGGATTGGGCGCTCCACCCCCCCCTACGGGCGGGGGGGATCGACGCGCCGCTTCTGAGGCGCCACCGCGGGATTGGGCCGCGGTTATTAGGGAGCCACGCCGGGAGCCGATACGCTTCTCTCCCCCTCTGATGGAGAGACCCCGTTTGTCACGGGCTCCCCCAACTTTCGCCCATCATGGGCACCGCCCGGCCCCCCGATGCCGCTTTGATCGCGGCCAGTACGTGCCGGATTGGGACCCGCTCGAGCGCCTTGAGCGCCCTATTCCTCCGCCGCGCACACATTTTTCCTTGAACCCCCCTTCCCCCCCGTTGCGGGGAATGCGGGAGGATTTTCATTAAACCAACTGTCGGCTGCAACCCCCCCACAGGAGCAGGTGTTGTTACCAACAGCCTCCGTACAGGTGTGGGGCCCGAGGGGCACCTTTGTTTTAGTTCGCGCCCTTTTGGATACGGGAGCTCAGGGTTGCATTGCCTCCAGCTGGCTGGTCCGGCAGTTGAGTTTGAACACATCTCCATACCTTGAATCGGTACGGGGAATCGGAGACCTGCGCATCCCGGATCCGATCGGTCAGGTTTTGTTCTCCTTCTCCCCCCACTTCTCTTCAGCGCCCAAAATTGGCGCTACCGCGATTGTTTATGAGAAGGTTGTTGGTCAGCTTCCGCAACAGCACGTTTCGCGCGCTGTCGTTGATGCGACATCAGGATTGACCTTGGCTGACCCTTCCTTCCACCGAACCGGTCCGATTCACTTATTGCTCGGTGCCGATGTTCTAGGCCGCGTGTATTGTGGGAAGAGGAGAGAGTTACAGAAGGGTGGGCTGGTAGCCTTATCTACATCGCTTGGGTTTGTAGTGATGGGACCAGTTAGGCATAACCCACCATCTCCATCGGTGGACAGTTACATAACTGTTAGCTCCACCTTATCGGATGTCCTTCAACGGTTTTGGGAGGTGGAAGAGCCACCTACCGTGAAGCGAGTGAACCCCTTAGACGAGGAGTGTGAGTTGTTCTACCAGAACAATACAGGTCGCCTTCACTCGGGACGGTTGATCACTCGTTTGCCCTTTTTGTCAGTTCGCCCTTCACTTGGCAGCTCCCGGCCGTTGGCCGAGAAGCGGCTGCTGTCCATGGAGCGTCGTATGAGTAGGAACTCCGACTTCCAACAGAAGTATGTCGACTTCATGCGAGAATATGAGCAACTGGGGCACATGTCGGTCTCGCGACTGGACTGGCGAAACGAGGAACATAATTTTCTTCCTCACCACGCGGTTTTGAAACCTTCCACTGGGAAGATACGCGTTGTTTTTGATGGGTCAGCTCCTACGTCTACCGGAGTTTCGCTGAATCAATGTCTGCATGCTGGACCGAAGTTGCACCACGAGGTGGGCGATGTATTGACCAACTTCCGTCGCCATGCCGTCGTCTTTGTGACCGATATCCGGATGATGTTTCGGCAGACTGTGATTCACCCGGACGATAGACGATATCAGCTCATATTATGAAGGGAGGATCCCAGAGATCCCATGCTGGTCTACGAGCTGAACACCAATACATACGGTTTGCGTTCGAGCCCCTTTGTGGCAATTCGCTCACTTGTGGAACTCGCTGAATGTGAGCGGTTACGATACCCTCGCGCATCCTTGGTTCTCAAGGAGGATGCATTTGTGGATGATATTTGTACGGGCTCCTCTAGTGTCGAGGAAGCCTTGATTTTGCGAGATGAACTAATTGCTCTTCTCGGGGCTGGTGGTTATGAACTGAGGAAGTGGATGTCCAACTCACCTCAGCTTTTGTGTGACTTGCCAGACGACCACCAGCAGGAGCCTCATATTTTTGAGAATGCCAACACTCCAGATTTACTGTCTGTTTTGGGAGTGCAATACAGACCTGTCCAGGACACGTTCACCTATCGATTGGAGCTGCCAAGCCCCAAGGTCTGGACGAAACGGTTGGTTTTGTCTACAGTAGCTCGTACCTTTGACCCAAATGGCTGGATTAGTCCCGTAGTGTTTTGAATGAAGTGCTTCCTACAGGAACTTTGGTCAGCCGAAGTGTCGTGGGATGAGCCCCTCTCGGGCCGTTTGCTGCGAGATTGGGAGTCCTTCATGTTGTCTCTCCCCGACATTAACCGTGTTAGTATCCCTAGACATATACTGCCTAAGGGACGGTTTACGGCCAGCCTTCATGGCTTTTGTGACGCGTCTGAGAGTGGATACGCAGCCGTCGTATATATCCGGACGGTCGATGATAGAGGAGCTGTTAAGCTCCACTTGCTAATTGCTAAGAGTAAGGTTGCTCCACTTCGGACTCGATTAACGATTCCGAAGTTAGAATTGTCTGGAGCTACTCTTCTGGTTCGGTTGATGAACCACGTTGTTGACACCCTGGGACGTAGTGTGGACTTTGAGTCGCTCTTTGCTTGTTCCGACAGTCAGGTTGTCCTGTGTTGGATTAAGAACTCCGTCCACTCCCTGGAAGTATTTGTGGTCAATCGGGTATCCCAAATACAGGCCTCGAAGGCCACGTTGATTTGGCGCCACGTGCCAGGTGAAATAAACCCTGCTGACTGTGCATCACGTGGCAGCGAAGCCCCTCAGCTTATTGACCATACTCTGTGGTGGGGTCCCGAATGGTTGTTACAACCGTCTTGGCCTTCCACACCAGCTGTGGTGAAGGTACCAAATCCGGGCTTGCGTGTTCACGCTGCCGAGACTATGGCGGCTCCAGAGCGGGAATTTTTATTAGACCGCTACAGTTCTCTGGACAAGTTGCTCGGCGTGACCGCTTGGATAAGAAGATTTATTCGAAATTGTCGCCGGCCTCAGGACAAAGATTTGTGTCCGGTCCTCTCACCGCAGGAGCGCCAAGATGCTCTTTTGCATTGGGTGCGTATGACCCAGTCTAGAGCGTTTGAACCGGAACTTAAGATTTTCCGTACCGGGACGTCCAAATTGAAGGGACCCTTGGTGCATTTGACTCCCTTTCTGGATGATAAAGGATTGTTGCGTGTAGGAGGCCGATTGAGGCACGCTAACTTGCCTTATAGATCACGTCATCCCCTGTTGCTCCCCAAGGACGGACCATTGGTGCGATTGTTGATCATTGATCGCCATGTGAAGAATGCTCATGCCGGATGTAATGCATTGACCGCGCTCCTCCAACGGGAGTTTTGGATTTTGTCAGCGCGAATAATAATCCGATCTGTTATCTTTCGATGTCTGCCCTGCTATCGTTTACGCCCCGAGACGATGCAGCCCCAAATGGGTGATTTGCCTGCTGATCGTGTGAATGAATCGATGACCTTCTTAGGAGTTGGAACTGATTTCGCGGGACCGTTCTCTATAAAAACGTCGCGACTCCGTAATGCTAAGACTGAAAAGGCTTACTTGTGTGTGTTTGTTTGTTTGGCCACTAAAGCCGTTCATTAGGAGGTGGTGAGTGCGCTCACCATGGACGCTTTCTTAGCAGCGTTAGGCAGATTTGTCTCCCGCCGGGGACTGCCTTCTCTAATTCGGTCCGATTGTGGGACGAACTTCAAGGGCACTGATAGACATATAAGAGAAGTTTGTGAATTTTTAGATAAAAATAATATTGAGATCGGATCCACACTCTCCCGTAGGGGGGTAACATGGCGATACTCCCCGCCGTCTTGCCCTCACTGGGGAGGGATTTTTGAATCTGTTGTAAAGGCCGCCAAGATTCACCTTCGCCGCGTTATTGGGGAGACTATTCTCACGTTCGAGGAACTCGCGACGGTGTTTCATAAGATTGAGGCGGTTCTCAACTCGCGTCCGTTATGTCCGTTGTCTACCGACGCGAACGATTTGCAGGCCCTCACGCCGGGCCATTTCTTGATAGGCAGACCACTTAACGCCCTGCCCGAGTATCCTTATAGAGATGTCAATCCAGGACGCCTTTCGCGGTTTGAGTTGCTCCAGCAGCTTACCCAGAGCTTCTGGCGCCGCTGGCACCTTGAATATTTACACATTTTGCAACAACGCGTTAAGTGGTCAGATAAGACAAACCCACCGAGGGTTGGAGACCTCGTGTTAGTGAAGGACCCAAACCTGCCACCCTTACGTTGGCGTCGCGGACGCATTGTCCAACTTACTCTAGGGTCTGATGGTGTGCCCAGGTTTGCCGAGGTCCTAGTTGGGGATTCTGTTTTGAAGCGCGCGGTCGCTACTCTTTCTCGCCTCCCCTTAGACTGATTTGGCGGACAGTCCGGGACTGTCCGGAGCGGGGGGATGTTCACGCTCGAGGAAGAGCGAGTGGCAACACTGCATTGTGGTCTGTGCAGTGAGAGCCTTTTTGGCGGCCGGCCGCATGTGACATGTCAGTTGAGTCGAGTCGAATACGGAATGGCATTGTTAGAGGTTATGTCCGGGCCGCAATAAAATGTAATATAAGTTAACTAACAAATAGTATTGCGCGGCGCACCTAATATCGGGGTGCGAAAGCCCGCTTTGTGTTGTGCAAAAGTTTTATCGTCGCGTGTGTGAGCCGTGGTGGCCTAATAGGCATTTGTAGTGCTCCGGTCTCTACCGGTGGATCCACCGCAGAACTTCAGGAGCCGCGACTTCCTTCGAGCTAGCTCAGGAAGTCCACCGGCTACATACGGAGATAAATTGGAATAGGGGTAAGCACCAATGTTTTCTATGAGCTGGTAGTAGGTTACAAAAATCAGCAACCCAGAAGTCGGTGAATCGCCGACGTGGTGGTGTCTACCTTGGGCACAACCACCAGGTATTCTTTGTCTATTATACCTTTCAGAATCTTTAACCTGTTGTATTGACACACGCTCAATAGCGTCTTGTCTTATAGATACTAATTCATCAGGAGAAAGGACATTAATAGTGTCATTGATAACTGTACTTAACATCCCTTGAGATTTATGATTGATATTGAAACCAAATAAGAGCTCGGAAGGAGATTTTTGAGTTGTTTTGTGCACAGTGGTGTTTAAGCCTATCTGAATATGTTTAACATGCTCGTCCCATCGTTTCTCGTCATTACCGTGATTTGATGTAGCTAACGCTTCAGTTATTGTGCGATTAAATCGCTCTACCTGCCCGTTGGCTCTTGGCGTTGCAACCGCATTCATTACGTGTTTTATTCCGTACTCAGTGACAAAATCCCGAAAAGATTTACTTGTAAAGCTTGAACCTCTGTCTGTAATGAGACGAGTTGGAACGCCAAAGAAACCGATGTGGTCTTTTAAAATTTTAATGGTTGTTGTGGACTTGGTATTTTTAACGGATGCGATGTTAATGAACTTAGTAAAACTATCGATAATGACTAATAAATAACAATTTCCAGATGTACTTCTTATGAAAGGACCCAGGTGGTCCGCGTGAATGGTATGAAATGGAATACTCCCTTTTTCAATTGGGTGCAACATACCTTCACGCTTTCCACCTGGTGCCTTATGGTGGGCACATTCTAAACAAGCTTAGCACGTACTTTTTGACAAAACGTCTCATACGCTTAAACCAGTAGTGTTTCTTTATTCGTTCAAGTGTTTTTTCAAATCCGCAATGACCTACATCATCATGATTTTTCTTGGTGATCTGCCACCTGGCGCCTTTAGGTACTACCCATTTCAACTCGCTATCTACTGAACGATATACACGCCCATTCTTAATTTTAAAATTGCTATATATATCAACGACTTCTTCAGTATTAGAATTAGTTAAAATATTTTTAATATGAGCGATTTCGTCATCCGCGGATTGTACGGTGGTTATCCAATCCTCTTCTTTTTCAACTGATAATATATCTAGTAGATGTGAATCATCATCTCTTGTATTTATAGGATTACGGCTTAAGGCGTCAACATGTGCCATTTTTACACCAGGTCTGTAATCAATAGAACTCTTGCAATTGGATCCACCACCGTGCAATCCTTGGTACTAAATCTCTTTTGGTAAACGTAGATCTTAATGCATTATAGTCAGTTTGTATTACAAACGGGATTCCTATAAGATAAACTGTAAACCTTTGTAAAGATGAAATTACAGCAAGGGTTTCAAGTTCAAAAGAGTGATATTTTTGTTCCTCTGGGGTTGTCTTACGACTAAAATAAGAGACGGGTTGCAAGATGCCTTTTTGATTACGTTGCAGTAGGATACCAGCTAAACCACTTTTACTAGCATCGGTGTGAAGTTGAGTTTCGGCTAACGGGTCATATAAAGATAGTAACGGTCTTTCTGATAACAAACTCTTAATAGCCTTAAAAGATTCTTCCTGAGAATTACCCCAGACCCAAGCTTTGTCCTTTTTCAATAAGTCTGAAAGAGGTGCTGCTTTCGAAGCGTAATCTTTGATAAATCTCCGGAAGAATCCCGACAGACCAAGAAATTGACGGAGTTCGTGCTGGTTCTTTGGTGTCGGAAATTTGGATACTGCATCAGACTTTTTAGAACCTGGTCGTATTCCAGCTGAACTTACTTCAAAGCCAAAAAAAATCTATAGTTTCGAAGAAGAAGTTACATTTGTTCAATTTCAGAGTTAATCCCCCCTTTCGTAACAACCCAAGGACCTCTTTAAATCTAACCATTCCATCATCAAAATTTTTACAAGGAATAAGTACATCATCCATGTAAATTAAAGCATACTTAATTTTAGCATCTGATAATATTTTATTCATGGTCCTTTGAAAAACGGAGGGAGCATTAACAAGACCAAATGGCATCCGGTTAAATTCAAACTGGCCATCCGGGGTGACAAATGCTGTTTTGTGTCGGGAGCTTTCTTGTATAGGGATTTGATAATACCCAGAAGCTAAATCTAAAGTTATAAAGAATTTATTACCAGCGAGCATATCTAGTTGGTCTTCAATACGTGGTAAGGGATAATGATCCTTTTTAGTCTTTCTATTTAAAGCGCGGTAGTCGATACATAATCTCTTCTCACCTGTTTTTTTTTTTGACAAGCACTATTGGACTCGCGTATGGCGAAGACGATTCCCTTACAATATTACTGTCAATCATTTCTTGAACCATATCTCGCACTTAACCTCTTTCTGAATATGACATTCGGTACGGTCTATACACAACCGGCTCGGAATCTTCAAGATCGATTGTCATTTCAGTGACGTTAGTAAGCCCTAAGTCCTTAAGATTGTCGGAAAAACAATCCTTATAATCCATCAAAGTAGCTTGCAGGTCTAGTTTTTCTCTTGTTGACAAGTTAGGATTACAAATGATCGCGTCATTTATTTCAGTGGTGCTAATAGTAATTGATAAAGCGTCTTTGATTCTATTGGCATTTGTTGCCCTAGTTAATAGTTCACCTTGCTTAATAACGATTTCTTTGTTTGACATATTGAATAAAAGCAAAGCGCAACGTTTATTTTGTATACTATACTCTCCCGGGAATAAATAATACTCCTGACCTTCTGTACCTCTAGGAGAGCCATTAACATAAACATTTCCCGAAAATGTAGAATTACAAGAGACCGGTAAGACCTGTAAGCTATTTGAAGGAATTGTAGTGGTAATACAGGAAACTAGATGAAGTTTATCACTAGGTTGACGTTTTTGCACTATAATTTCATCGGGTGTTTTGGTAATCACTATATGCGGCTTTTCTGTGAACGAATGCCCCAAAAGGATAGGATACTTTAATACATAATCCTCGACTACGTAAATATCCACAATTTCTTTTATATTTTGGATTTCCACGTTAGCAACTATCATACCTAAAGGTTTAATTAAATTTGCGCCAATACCCCTAAGTATAGGAACATCAACATCAGTATTTATTTGTATATTCAGCATATTTGCATCACTTTCTCTTATTAATGAACATTGACTTCCTAAATCTAAATGACATTCGAAATTTTTACCATTAACTTTTATGTTCATAATATATTTACTGTTAGAACTATCAGCAATACTTAATTCGGAAACATTTTTCTCATTTTTATCTATAGGATTTTTAATAGCTACATCGTTACTCTTATTCCTGTAACAATTAGATGATATATGTCCTACTTTTTCGCAAATAGAACATTTAACCAAAGGTTTATCACACTTGAAACTTGGATGACCTAACTGATTACAGTTAAAGCATTTAATATTAGAATTATTCATTTGCTTTGAACTGTTTGTTCTTGGAATGAATGTATTATTATTATTCCTCCTAATCTTATCTATATTATCCTTATTGCCTACTTTAACAGTTCTGAAATATTTCAGAATCTGTTCAGGTTCTGAAAACTGTGCAGCTTGCGCTCCCACTCTTACTGCACGATCGTCTACCCCGTGTAATAAACAATCTACAGCGTGCCTACCATTAATCTTATATCGGTTTAAAAGGTTTATTTTTGAATAGTAATACTGTTCTAATGAATCGCCATAACGGACACGTTTATTGAGCATATCCGTTAAGAGTTCTGCATAATCTTCGCGGCAAGGGAAGGATTCCAGTAGTTTTTTCTTCCACTCTGGCCAGCTATATAGCAGAGTAGGAAGGCTTTGGTACCAAGTCCTAGCAACACCACATAATTTTGGAAGAGAATAGTGAATAAGCTCTTTTTCATTCCAGCCATAGATTTCTGCGCACTCTTCTACCTTATTAATCCACGTCAGAATATTTTGTTCTTTTATCATTGGGTCAAAATCAGGTATGACATTACTATTATTATTGAAAGAGAGCTTATGACTATCTGTTCCTTTAAAATGTTTGATAAAGTCAAGTAATTTATCTAAGACAACTTCAGTTTGATTTGTGCTAGGTTCAGATGATCGTAGTTTCTTAGACTTGGAATGAGCTTTGACATGCTTACCAGAGGAGTCGGATGAAGAGCTGGATTCTCTACGACGTCGGCGACCGCCACATTTCCTCCGATTTCTTCTTTACTCATGCTTGTCATTAACTGAATCGTCAGACGATGGACTTCTCTGACGCCTGTGTCTTACTCCGGCTCCCAGCAAAGGACTTTTCCTTATAGCTCCAGAGCTTGCTGGTTGGCCACTTAGGTATCCTTCATTTCTAGGTTGAGAGATACTAGACATACCTAACCCTTGACCTCGGGTATCCTCAGTCCCTAGCCCTTGACCTCGGGCAACCACTTGTCCCAGCCCTTTACCTCGGGCATCCGTGTGTACCATCCCTTTACCTCGGGCATCCATTTGGTCTAGCCCTTGACCCCGGGCAACCATTTGATTTAGCCCTTGACCTCGGGCATCCATTTGGTCTTGCCCTTGACCTCGGGCATCCTTCTGGTTTAACCCTTGACCTCGGGTAATATCCGTATCAGACCCTTGACCACGGGCACAACCATTATTCATTTCTTCCATATTTCTGTAACTCGAAAACAAAAACACATTTGTAAAATTGATATATTTTCAAGCGTGTTTTTATTAAATATAATATAGGTAATTTCACAGTACTACAAGAAAAAAATACGTAGGGGAAAAAAATCAACAGATCGACAACTATCTTAAATGTATGTAATCGTGAGCAGAGAACCAAAGGCTCAATCCTGGTAAATAATTTTTAATTTTTGGAATAATTTGTGGTGATTATGAAGTTTCTTTACTAATTCGGCAATCACAAATACTTTTATTAAAACTGAAACCAAAGTCAGCCATTCACATCCAAAATAAGCCTGGTTGCATTGTATATTGATAGAAAAACAGAATTAACTCAATAAAAAAAAGTATGGGATCAAATTGAAATCCAATATAGGCTATTCAAATCACTTTTGCACGTCAAAGAAGCTACGGGGATATTTATAAGTATATATATCTGGAAAGAAATCTAGATATAGCATTTTGGATTGAATTTTTTTTTTACAAAAAGAAAACATGGATATTAAATAAAACAAAAGCGGAGAAAAAAAAATAGCATGACCGACAACAAAAGAAAATTTGATAACTTACAGTTTGAAGGCGTGAAGGAAAATTTTATTTATCCCTGTAGATCCCACTTCTGAACTGTTGGCGCAAGCCAATAATTCAAACAACCTTTGATCTTCACAACGTTTATTTCCTCGCAAGAACAACAATATCGTTACAGTTCAGTTGCTTAGCAGTATTTCGCTGTATTCTTTGATCAATGTTTGACCAACGACTGAGCTGCCTACTGGCTGGCGGTGTCTTTTATATTCGTATGTCGCCCTACGCCTTTGCCGACGTATGCTCAAATGGATGTCGGTAAGTAATAGTAAGATTTTAATCAACAGTGTCGGTAAAAGTATCCAGTACGCCCTTATCGACGCATGCCATCCGGAAGTCGGTAAGCAAGAACATTATGATTTTAGTAGTAAGCTTGACATGCGTCGGTAAGCCCGCCTGCATTAACCGACATGTGCCATTCGGAAGTCCAGTCATGGTCGTACTGCCTTTGTTTATAAATGCTACATTTTTAGTATTTAAACGGAGGTGTTAGACTAATATTGTTGAATACATGTGATGTTTGTGAGAAATATAACAATAATAAATTAATGGTATGTAATAATGAGATCAAAGTAGGGTTATACATTAAATTAACCTAACACGATGGTAACACTTTTCACTAGAGGGTTACACAACTTTCACATGTTGGTAGGGCCACGAGGAAACAGCCAGATTTAGTACTAGAATCATCTGCACAGATGCTACCTCACCTATTTCTGCCACAAATCAACTGCTTCAATTACTGGGAGTATGGGGATTACTTAGAGTTGCATATTTGCAATGCTTGTGTGGCTGACCCCAGCCGGGCCACAAAAAAAAACTGAAAAATAGATTGTTTGAGTATGTCGCTATAATGTCTAGTTTGTCGGCAAGTTTCAGAGTTTGTCGCTTGCGCGTTTCAGAGATCTGCCGCCTATCTATATCAGCAAACAGATTTTCACTAGGTCGTTTCGTTTTCGAGATCTGTGTGGCCCGGCTGGAGAAACGTTACCCCAGCCGGGTCACCTAGATCTCGAAAACGAAACGACCTAGCAAAAATCTGCTTACTGACAAAGATAGGTGGTAGTTTGTCGATACATTCTTCAAAGATTACATTTTTGAAAGTACATTACTTCATATAAATAGACAAGGAGACCAGATGCCAAATGTTGCATAAATAATACATTTAAAATATATAAATCACTCATCGAGGATTTACATTAATTTAAATATTAACGGTTACTGTTTTATCACTGAACTCAATTAACTATTTTACATTAACTTCTTATTGTAAGTAAGTGCATAAAACATAAAAAATAACTTAACCTCGCACATTTGGGACTCCAGGCTCCTAGACTATTTACCCAGTAAAGAAAGCTTTCGTTCTTTGGATTGAGGCGTCGACAAACTGAATCTTTGAAGAATGTATCGACATACTACCACCTATCTTTGTCAGTAAGCAGATTTTTGCTAGGTCGTTTCGTTTTCGAGATCCAGGTGGCCCGGCTGGGGTAACGTTTCTCCAGCCGAGCCACACATATCTCGGAAATGCGCATGTCTCAAACTGTGGAACTTATTCGACAAACTCCGACAAACCACCGCTTCACTATTCCAGCAAACAGTTTTTCTCTACGTTCGCTTTGTTTTCGAGATCCAGCTAGCTCAGTTGCAGCAACTTTGCTGCATGTGAGCTCTGAAATGGTGGATCGACAAACTCTGAAACTTGTCCGACAAACTCTGACAAACTGCCGCCTATCTATATCAGCAAACAGATTTTCACTAGGTCGTTTCGTTTTCGAGATCTGTGTGGCCCGGCTGGGGTAACGTATCCCCAGCCGGGCCACACAGATCTCTGAAACGCGCAAGCGACAAACTCTGAAAGTTGCCGACAAACTCTGACAAACTCTAGACATTATAGCGACATACTCAAACAATCTATTTTTCACAGTTTTTTTTGTGGCCCGGCTGGGGTCAGCCACACGCAATGCTTAAGGGAACAAACTCCTACTAATATTATTAGTTAGCTATCCGTTATTAAATCTGCCAGTCTGTGTCCTTAAAATGTCTCGAAGTATAAACCACACAACAATGATAATAACATACTTCTTAGATCCGATTCGCTCGCAGTGTTCCTTGCTGACTAACATACGAGTCTGGACGCTCCTTGGGCAGCATAGTGGGAGGTGGCCTACTGAGGAAGGATATTCCTATTGAGGAAATAATGACAAAAAAAAGTAAAAAGTAAGTGTTTCTCTTCTTCATACTTCACAGATTATTATAGTTTTAGCATCGAAATAATGTGGGCCTAATACTTCACTACTTTGTACTTATTCTTGTTTTCTCTTAAACTAAATTGGAAGGAATTATGGTAATGTTTGCCATTATTATATTGTTACTTTTTAATGTAGGTTACCTAAGCTTTAAACCACCTCCGTGGTTTAATGCATTAGACACCTGGGTTCGAGGTTCAATTTCCTATAGGAGCAGGCTTTTGTTCTGGCTGGCTCTACTACCACTTACTAATTACACTAACCACAGTTTGTCGCCATAATTACATGTTGTGTTCCGACAATTAGATTTAAGATAGCCGGTTTCTTAGTTGTTGAGTAGTCCAGGTAAAACTCGCTTCCACTTTCTGCCTTATGGTCACTCACCGTGAGGTGAAATGAACGACAAGAGTTTCCCCGTTGTGCGCAAAAGGTATTTTTTTCAAGTGAAAACCGTAGCAGACATCTCGACACAAGCCGCAAAGGCACGCGCCAAACGTTCAGGAAAAGCGAGAGATTATGTATTTCATTTGAAATTCCCACGACTCGACGGGTGCGCGTGCGTCAAATGACGCAGACTGACGTGCGCGTAAAAATCTCTCGGAGGTACTCCCCGAGAGAATGTTGTTGCGGTGTATTAGTGACACGACGCCGGCGGTGTCTGGGCCAGCCCGCGCGTGTTTCCTGTCTAGCGGCTTAAGACAAATTATCCTCCACTCGGCTAGACTTCGCGGCGCTGTGACGTATAATTGCCCTTTGAAGTGACACACCGCGACCGCACATTTACGCACTCCATTCACAAACTGTGTATTTACTACGCTCCATTTGTTGGGTGAAGAATGTGTCAACGCGCGGCGCGCGGCGCCATCAAACGCGCCGCAGCTAAGTTAGCGACAGGAAAAAGGAAACCCAATATTCTGAGTTGTGCAGTTAATACGTTATAAATTTAAATCGAGGCTTTAAATAATCCTTATGCGGGCTATTTTAAGCCTCGATTTGAATCGGTAAATAGAGAATTAACTCTTTTAATCAAAATAAACATTTATTGAAAACGTAATTAAAAACAAAAATTATAACAATACTTATAATCAATTTACACAATCGCGTGTTCATTAACAAATTTAAATTGAGTTTTAATTGAAGCACAATCACAAAGAACGATGATAAATACACAGTGTATTTAATATTACAAACAATCTTATCGGAAAACCAAATCTAACTAGCCAAAATAGGTAGGTAATACCTGTCTACTGTATTGGCAACATAAACACTAACAAGCTTTACAGAATTGTAAAAAAATCTTCTAACGCTATAAAGCGTTCAATTCATACATGCATGTTGCGTTGCGTTATCACACTGACATTTCCCAACAGCTAAAATCATGCAACGAGCATAGATAATAAGCAACAGATCACAGCTGGGACTGCTCGCTCTGGCACGACGTCAGCGACATGGACCGGCTTCCGCTGCTCCTGGAATATAAAGATATATACAGGGTTATTTGTAAAAACACCTGCAACCTCGTAGGATTAGATAGCTAACGGGTGCGTTTCATTTCTTATAATTACAAATGATCTAATTTCAAAGGAAATAACATTCATTGGATATAATTTTTACTAACGACACTTCCTATAACAACATTTCGTATATTATTCATTTAATATAATACTCATATTCTAGGTATAACAACAGTTTGCATAAAGCTACATTGCTATAATCATCATCTATATTTTCATTAGATATAATTTTTACATTGTTTAATTAATAATTTTCTATGAAATATCATGTTGACCATAAATTAATCTAAAATAATATTCAGCAAAGTAATTAATTCATGCTAATAGTGACAGAAACGAATCGCTACAAAACCGAATTCCACGTAGTCTTGTTTGTCCTACCCCTAAAGTGTAATTCAAACCCGCGTAGGCGCGGAGGGGAGGGAATCTAAAATTATATCAAATGTTTATTATACGAAGTCAGCTATTATATGAAATGAAATTATATGAATTGAAATTATATTATTTGTATGTTAGATCACCAGTATTTATATCAAACACTAGTGGGCCCGGCGGACGTTGTCCCGCCCGATTACAGCGCCACCTACCGGGTCCAACTATACGTTTAAACCTTCCTTGGACCTATCCAAATACACACAGAAAATTTCGTAAGAATCGGTCGAGCCGTTTCAGAGTTTTTGCGAGACAAACACACAGCGTTTCATTTTTATACAGGATTACAGGAAAAGTCGACCTAGATCCGTTAAGGGCGTGTAGTACACATCATTTCTGAATAATTTCACTATGGAACCCCCCATCCTAAACTTAACCGTTTTCGAGTTATTCGTGTTTTAATTTTTTTTATGAAAATGCCGAATTTTTCGGCTATTCAATTGAATATTTTGAATTTTTTTGATTCTAATGATTATTTTTTTGGTTTTTTACATGAAGAATGAGATAGTTAATGACCTCAATGACTAAAATTGCATGTAAGTTAAGTAAATAGGTCATTGCAGACGATCGAAACTTAAGAAAATAAGTACACATTATAAAAAAATATTTTTCTTTTCTGGATATTATAAAAAAATTATTATGGCACTTGCTCTGCAGATGTACTTAAAAACATCTACATTTTATCAGCTATCCAACGAGGTATAACAACCTAGGGTTGTATTTAAACTCATAGCAAAAAACATAGTTGAAAAGGTTCAGGTAGTAGGTCTAACGGGTCCCTCGGCTATTGTCCTTCAAGTTAATCCGGTGCGTGTGAGCGAGACAACTTACGATTTATGCAGGTGAGAGTGAGAAAAATAATGTGCAAAAACAAGTTTGGGGATACAACATGCCCACTGTGTTGTATTTGGTCGTTTGTTTGCTTGCCATCCATTTTAGTCTGCTCATGCGATTCGTCCATGGTAGATGCGAATTATTGTGCTTTCGGATTCCCACACGACTTGGCTTTGTTTCTGGACTGATTTTTCTAACTGTGACTACTGTGCTTGTTTACTGGACTCTGATTTGTGCTTGTGATACTGGACTGTTGAAAATGGCAACATACTCGAACGAAGAATATGCGGATATGTTTATCTGCTACGGATACTGCAATTGCGTGTCCGCACAAGCTCGGACTGAGTACATACGACGCTATCCCGACCGTCGAGTACCTGATGTGAGCGTTTTCGACGGAGTTTACCGACGACTTTGTGAAACTGGCTCTGTTTTGCGACGACGTACGGACTTAGGAAGACCACGTGTCATTGATGACGACGAGGAACAAGACAACGAAATCGTAGAACGGTTCAGAAGAGACCCAACCACTTCGACCAATATTGTTGCCCGTGAATTGGGCCTAACTCAGTGGAAAGTGTGGTTTACGGTTCATACGGCAGGCCTGTATCCATACCACTACACGCCGGTACATGTAACTGAAGAAGGAGATCCCGCGAGTCGCATGGACATCTGCAGATTCATGCTCAATGCAGATATCGAGGACCCGAATTTCCTAAAATTAATATTGTGGACAGATGAATCCAAATTCGATAAGGACGGGATTACTAATTACCATAACGCACACCATTGGGCTCCTAAAGAACTAGGCAATCCAAATAAGAAAAGAGTAAAGGGGTCACAACGACGATTTAGTGTAAATGTGTGGATGGGCATCATTTCCAACCATTTGATTGGGCCTTACTTTCTTCCAGACAACCTCAATGGTGAAACTTATGAAAATTTCTTAAGAGGTGACCTACTAGATGATCTCCCATTACAATTACTGCGGGACATGTGGTTTCAACATGATGGCTGCCCTGCTCATTTCAGAAGAAGCGTTAGGGAATGGTTGGACACTAACTATCCTAACAAATGGATTGGACGAGGTGGGCCTTTACCCTGGCCAGCCAGATGTCCCGACCTGACCCCCATGGATTTTTATGTATGGGGGCACATGAAGAGCCTCGTTTACAGTGAGCCCAACCCCATATCGTCAGTGGAAGTTCTCAAAGAAAGGATAATTAATGCTGCTAACGACATAAGAAGAACATTAACCACTGGTGTAGTGAAAAGTGGACTACGTGAAAGAATGAGAAAATGTGTGCGAAATAGAGGTGGACACGTAGAACATGAACTATAAAATTTTATTCAAAAACATTAGGTGAATAAATGTTATTTTGAACTGATTTATTGTTTCATTTAGCTTACTACAATCACCGACGATCTGTACGCCAACGAGTTAAGCGTGAGTGACTTTATATGCGAACTAGCGTTAACAACGCACCAATTACGTTTTTTTCCAAACAAAAGCCAGTAACTAGTCACTTACGCTCAACTAATAGTTGGCGTATGGTCATTATTTGTACGATCGACGATCTGAATAAAAAAAATGCTATAAAAACTGAATGATCTCCTAGGCCAGGATAGCGGGACATCGATGGATGCATGAAGGTTGTACCTAGCCGAGGGAGGCCGTTCAGTAGTGGAAGCCAGTAGGCTGAAATGATGATGCTGAACTTAAGTCAAATTAATTAGATTAAATAAGCGCTATTTATTCTGACTGCCCCATGTAGCCTTAGAAACTAAGTTTCACCGTTAGACCTACTACCTGAACCTTTTCAACTATGTTTTTTTCGATGAGTTTAAATACAACCCTAGGTTGTTATACCTCGTTGGATAGCTGATAAAATGTAGATGTTTTTAAGCACATCTGCAGAGCAAGTGCCATGATAATTTTTTGAGATATCCAGAAAAGAAAAATATTTTTTTATAATTTGTACTTATTTTCTTAAGTTTCGATCGTCTACAATGACCTATTTACTTAACTTACGTGCAATTTTAGTCATTGAGGTCATTAACCATCTCATTCTTCATGTGAAAAACCGAAAAAATAATCATTAAAATCAAAAAAAATCAAAATATTCAATTGAATAGCCGAAAAATTGGGCATTTTCATAAAAAAATTTAAACTCGAATATCTCGAAAACGGTTAAGTTTAGGATGGGGGGTTCCATAGTGAAATCATTCAGAAATGATGTGTACTACACGCCCTTAACGGATCTAGGTCGACTTTTCCTGTAACCCTGTATATAAGAAGAAGAAGAAGATTACACACCCATAGCTAACATCATAAACAACAATGTTTGTTCTAAGACTATTAATATAATAAGTTAGATTTTACTTTCATACAAAAATAAATATTTATTTAATACTAGCTGTGCCCGCGAACTACGTTTCGCCATCAAAATGCTTAACACAGCGTTTAGTTTTTTCCTCCATTTTATTCCATAATGATTCAACTTTATTCTGCCTCTCTTGAGCAGCTGCCTTTTCGAAATAAGGACAATTTTCGTAGGTTCGTAATGCTCTAGGTACTTTTCGGGGACTTTCATTTAATACCCATATTGCTGAGTGTGAAAAGGAAATTTTATGCGCCTTTTTTGAGAGGCGGCCATGTTAAATTTACATCAATCTTACTACGTTTATAGTGCTCTACTGATCAAGGCCTTACATTTAATACCCATACCTTTTCGAAATAAGGACAATTTTCGTAGGTTCGTAATGCTCTAGGTACTTTTCGGGGACTTTCATTTAATACCCATATTGCTGAGTGTGAAAAGGAAATTTTATGCGCCTTTTTTGAGAGGCGGCCATGTTAAATTTACATCAATCTTACTACGTTTATAGTGCTCTACTGATCAAGGCCTTACATTTAATACCCATATTCGTGGGTTTGGAAACAAACTTTTATCCGCCTTTTTAAAGCGGCGGCTATGTTGAATTTCCATCAATGTTGCTAGATTCCTACAGCTCTACTTTTCAAGGCCTTTCATTTTATACCCATATTGCTGGGCTTGGAAACGAACTTTTATCCGTTTTTTTTACCAACGTTCATAGTGCTCTACTCTTGAAGGCCTTTTATTTGATACCTACATTGCTAGGTTTGGAAACGAACTTTTATCCACCTTTGTCACCGTAGAGTTTCGATGACCTCCAACTAAATCAGGGTATTCGGAGAGTCGAAATTATAACGCAATTTTAAATTTTTCTAATTTATAATTCCGTAACAGTAAAATACATTTTTTTGGTAAATCTGAAATGTCGTCTTGATAAATTGTTTTTCCGTCTCTATGACACTATAGAATAATCTATTTTTTAAGGAGGCGTTCTAGCCAATTTTCTTGTTACACCTTTTTTGAGCGGCGGCCATGTTGAATTTATGTCAATGTTGCTAGGTTCATAGTGCTCTACTCATCAACGCCTTTCATTTGATACCCATATTGCTGGATTTGGAAACAAACATTTATCCATTTTTTTGAGCGGCGGCCATGTTAAATTTATGGAAATTTTCCTAAGTTCATAATGCTCCACTCTTTGAGGCCTTTCATTTGATACCCATATTGCTAGGTTTGGAAACGAACTTTTAAGCTGAACGCACATATGCCCACTCCACACGCGCCATACGCGCCGTATTTTTGCAATTCGTTGTATGAAATTATATGAAGCCTCGCACATTGGCCGCACCATACGCGCCGAATTTCAAAAATGGAGGGAGGTTTCCGGCTATAGAAAAACGGATGCTGATGACGTCATATAATGCGGCGCGTTCGGCGCGTGCTGATATGTGCAATCAGCTATATCCACCTTTTTTGAGCAACGGCTATGTTAAATTTATGTCAATGTTGCTAGGTTCATAGTGCTCTACTCATCAAGGCCTTTTATTTGACACCCATATTGCTGGGTTTGAAAACGAACTTTTATCCTTTTTTTGAGCGGCGGCCATGTTGAATTTAGGTCGATTTTTCTAGGGACCTAATGCTCTACTCTTCAAGGCCTTTCATTTGATACCCATATTGCTAGGTTTGGAAACAAACTTTTATCCATCTTTTTTGAGCGGCGGCCATGTTGAATTTATGTTGCTAGGTTCATAGTGCTCTACTCATCAAGGCCTTTCATTTGATACCCATATTGCTGGGTTTGGAAACGAACTTTTATCCGTTTTTTTTGAGCAACGACCATGTTGAATTTACGTCAATGTTGCCAGGTTCATAGTGCTCTACTCATCAAGGCCTTTCATTTCATATCCATTTTGCTGGGTTTGAAAACAAACTTTTATCGGCAGTCATGTCAAATTAGGTCAACGTAGCTAGGTTCAATGTTTTCTACTTTTTAGGTCCTTCGTTCGTCATCCATGTTCCTTGGGTGGATCCAAAAAAATGTGATCCGTCATTTTAGATATTAGGATCAAAAGTCCCGTCCCTCTACGCGTAACCCAGAATCATTGCAGCCAGATATTTTTTTTAATTATCTATATAAATCAATTACTTCTAATAGTTTTTAATGGATGAAAGAGTTTGATTCCTTGGTCATAAATAGTCATAATGTAAAAACATATAACACCTTTCAAAATACCTTGAAAAGGGTATCTTCACTTTTCAACATTTTCAATATTTCAAAAATTGTCCCGATTTTGTGAAAATTGGTCAAGAATTAAACCAACCTACAAACTTTATATTTGTGACGTGATATTGTCATAAAAATGCTTTATACATTGGTTGTATGGCTTGATCCTTTTGCCTTACCACCACGGTAATACATAAGAAAATGACAATGGTTGGCGAAATCCAGATGGGCACAGCCATTAACAGAAAATATAAAATTTTTCTTTGCACTACGTAACAGACTTGTCAAAATAATTTCATGTGCGCCATGTTGATTTTCTACTTAGCTATGCATTGTTCAAAAAATTTTTATGGTATTTTTTCACTAAAAATAAAAAGTGAAACAAATAAAATTAACCCTAAATGTTCTTCCGGAAAATTCTAAGCATTGTGGTGTAAGCCATATCAAATTCTGTCCAGTAGTTTCGGAGATCTTTCCGGACAAACAGACAAACAAACAAACAAACAATTTTTTTTAAAACTATTCTATCATGATTTTAAGGCGCCTGTGTATTTTTTTTCTTAATATTTCGCAATTACAGATTTTTGTACCCCTACGATTTTATTATATTTTTATGTATGAGGTTTTTTTTTTGTATGACCCGGCAAATGACCTCCTCCCGCCTGATGTTAAGCGGTGAAAGAGGCCCAAATGAGTTGACAGGTAGGGACGACATCCACTATCCTACCTGCCCGCCCCTTGCCGGCCCAAAAGATGCTTTTTCACGCCTCTTTTGAAGGAACCCATGTTGTAGGATGGAGGAAACACGTGCGCAGGTAGAGAATTCCAAGTGTGGGATGAACGACAGAAGAAGGAATCTTGGAATTTCTTGGTACGGTGTGAAAAGGAGGACACAGTGTACGGATGACTCCGAAGGCCCTTACGCGTGTTTCTGTTAAGGAATGGAGAGGGAGGGATAAGGTTAAAGAGCTCCTCAGAGCATTTCCCATGGAACATTCGGTAAAAGGCGCTAAGAGAGGCGATGTCACGACGAAGTTGTAGAGGCTCGAGGGTGTTAGTTACCTCTACATCGCCAATAATGCGAATAGCGCGACGCTGCAATCTGTCCAGAGCATCGAGCAGGTACTGAGCGGAGCCGTCCCAAAGGTGCGAGCAATATTCCACGCAAGACCTAACCTGGGTTTTATATAACAAGCATAGTTGGTCCGGCGCAAAATACCTACGCACCTTGTTCAGGACACCGAGTTTCCATGAGGCAGTAGTTATGACGGATTCGATGTAGTCTCTGGGGTTCAGATCGCAGCGAATGTTCACTCCGAGCAAGGTGATGTTGCTCTGTGTGTGAAGGGTTGTGCCCTGAAGAGAAGGAAGGGGGAGGAAAGGTGACCTTTTCGCCGAAAACGCGCATACCTGTTTTCTTAGCATTGAACTCAACAAGATTGTTGGAGCCCCATTCAGAGACGAGGTCCAGCGTCCTGTTGAGCTCAATGATAAGATTCTGCCTCTCCCTACCAATATCACCACGAGCAGCCCCTGAGCTTCCGTGATATCCCCCATGCACTGTACTGTCGTCTGCATAGCAATGTATAGCTCCCAAGGAAAGCATGTCATTGATGTGCAGAAGAAACAATGTTGGGGATAGAACGGAGCCTTGCGGAACTCCAGCGTTCACTGCCACGAACCGCGAAGCGCAGCCGTCAACGACAACGCGAATTCTACGCTCGTGGAGGAAGCTGACAATCCACGTACAGAACTGCGCGGGTAATCCGTATGCCGGAAGCTTGGAAAGAAGAGCCTTGTGCCAGACTCTATCAAAAGCTTTGGCGATGTCGAGACTAATAGCCACCGATTCGCCGCGCTTATCGATAGATTCACCCCATTTGTGCAAAAGGAACGCTAGAAGGTCACCTGTTGACCGTTTAGGACGAAATCCATACTGTCGGTCATTAAGTAACGAGTGACCTTCCAGGTAATGGATCAGCTGGGTATTTAGGATCCTCTCCATGATTTTGCACAAAATGGAAGTGACGGCTATAGGACGATAGTTAGCCGGATCAGAACGATCTCCCTTTTTGGGAACCGGCTGGACATTGGCCTCTTTCCAAGATTTCGGCACACAACCAGCAGAGAACGACAGACGGTATAGACGCGTCAGGACCGGAGTCAACTCCGCTGCACACTTCTTAAGAACAATCGCAGGAATGCCGTCTGGTCCACTTGCTTTTCGAGTATCGATCGACTGGAGCTGCGCCCGCACATCACGCTGTCTGAAACGGATATCGGGCATGGTGCTGCCACAATGGGACAGTTTCGGAGGTTGTGCACCACAGTCATCGACACGGGAATGAGCCGCGAAGAGTTTTGCCAGGAGGTCGGCTTTCTCCTGCGGCTGATGAGCAAGTGAGCCATCGGCATGTCTCAGCAGTGGCAGCGAGGGTTGGCGGAAGTTTGATTGCACAGCTTTGGCCAGGCGCCAGAAAGAACGGCTACCCGTAGGGTGCGCAAGCAGTTCCTGGCCCAATTGTGCAATGCGCTGAGCATCCGCTCTAATGTAAGCCCTCTTACACACCTTAGTGGCATTATTGTAGGCTGTTTTCAGTAGGCTTGTATTGGGATCCTTAGATGCTCGGCCTCTGATCCAAGCGCGGTAAGCCAGCTGTTTGTTTTCAACAGCAGAGGCGCACTCGCGATTGAACCAGAGGTTACGTCTACCTCTACTGACGAGATTGGAATGCGGAATATAATATTCCATTCCTAGTATGATCTCGTCAGCAACAGAGGTAGCGCAGGAGTCCGGATCCATCCTATTGAAACAGCGCTGCCACCAAGGAACAGGTGCGTAATAATCCCGCATACCGTCCCAATCTGCTGACGCATAGTGCCACAGACGGCGTGCTGCAACCACAGGCGACGGTCGCGACGCCTGAGGCACTGAGACGGATACCAGGCAGTGATCCGAAGATCCTAGTGGAGCTCGAACCACCACCTGATATCCATCTGGGCGATTAGTCAACAGAAGGTCCAATAAAGAGGGCGCTTGACCGATAATATCTGGTACCCTGGTGTGCTGGGTGACCAATTGTGACAGGTCGTGCGTGAGAGCGAATGCGTGGGCAGTCCTACCCGCATGGTCAGTTTTAGAGGAACTTAACCACAACTCGTGGTGAGCATTGAAGTCCCCTAAAAACACCAGCTCGGCGGAAGGAAATCGCTCCTGCGCGTCATCTGCCACCCGACTTAGATGTTCAAAGAGTCGAGTTGTCTCCAAGTCACCACGAGGGGAACGGTAGACGCAGACGTAGACACGGCAATGAGTGCCAAAATCGACGTGTACCGCAAGGATGGAAAAGGAAGGTTCCTCCAAACAGCGCAGGCGACGACAGCAAACGTCCGCCCGGACGAACAAGCAAACATCAGCCTTCGCCTTAAAGGACTCCTCAAGAGCGTAGCCGGGGTAATTAAGGTAGCCTGTATCGGCCGGGCAGATAATTTGCGTCTCCGTCAAAAACAGCATTGCTGGACGGGCTGTCTCGAGATGGTGGTGGACAGCTAAGAGGTTAGAATGGAGCCCGCGGATGTTAGCGAGCCCCACCTCGAATAATGGTGTTTTGGTGGGATAATGCACCGCTGTACGACCAGTCTTAATATTTTGCGCTGCCATAATTATTGGAGTGAGAGGCGTGAAACTGAGGTGTCCTTGCCGCGTTTCGCATAGTTAATGTGTGTAGGCCTGTTTCGCCAGGGAACAGCCGACAGCTGATTTGCGCTGACCCTCCGCACGGAAGGGCCCCCGGACCCCCCCGGAAGTGGCCGCTGGGACCCACCGTCCGGTCACCGACCGGCACGACGAACCACCCCGAGATTATGCGTGGCATGGTGGGGCAGCCTCACGGACTGGTTAGGTCCGCTTGGGCCCCTGTACTATACCACGGGCGGCCAGCGGAACAGCCGAAGGTTGTAGAAAGGTTGTAGAAAGTTCCCGAGCCTACTGGCAAGTTCTGGAACCTAATAGAAAAATATCGAGCATCCTGGAATTCTACAGATTACGAACCTATGACATTGAGGAAAGGCCTGGAAGGCCGCGCTACTGTATCAACGCAATAACTACCAGTGATAATAAGTGCGATTTACTGCGAAAGTGCGAACTACCTAAGTATTCTGTTAAGTTTGAGTATTTGTTGTCGAGCGCGTAATAAGCGTTGTCTTTTGTGGAAGTTGGCATTTTTAATAGCCCCGCCCATAACACTACTATTATGAGTAAGACTAGAATTAGGACACTCGCTATGTGCAAATCATACGTACATTAAATCTAACGGTTTAAACGGTATAGACTTAAACATCTGTGAGATTAACGGCCAATTTCACCCTCTTCTTAGCTTAGGGTACTCTTAGGTCAGACGGACAGGCAGGCGAAGGCTGGCATTCGCACAAGCGATGCCCGCCTAATGACCCTGCCGTGGAGGCCTGCGTGCACGGTTGGCCCCGTGCACGCCGCCGTAAGGCCCTCCGTCTGGGGATTGCCCTAGTGTTCTCGGGCAATCCCCCCTTGGGGATAGCCCGACCAGTTGGGTCGGGCTAGCCCGGGCGCGTCGATAGTGGTAGTCGCAGTGTGGACCCTAACACGCGCGCCCATAAGGGCAGGGAGAAGACCGGGGGGTTTAGTGGGTAGGCCCGGCTCTCTGCCGGGAGAGCCCCACACACGCTCGTCGTCTAGCCAACGGCGAGTACGGTGCGGTCACGCATTCCACTCAAAAAAAAAAAAGGGTACTCTTAGTTGGCATGCTGTCACATTCTTTTCATTAAAGACAAAAAGTGACAGAATACGTCTTAGGAGTTACCTAAGCTAAGATGAGGTTTGTAAAATCGTTCAAAATTGACGACGTTTTAATACCACGATTCCTATACCATGATGGCTTAGTTAAAACAAGGTTTAGAAATACTTACTGAAACAGCTGCTTACTGAAGCAACTGCTTTTGCAGTGTATAAGGCTGTCGTGCTCTCAGTTAATACTTCTTAAGCGATTATGTTTAGGGGATGTTAATATTAATTTTAATAATTTTATGAGCACGCGTAATTTTTATGTCTTCGTACATGCTGTTATCGTACTATAGCATTCAAACCGAAAAGCTGGATTGTCGAGGATAGTAGAGGTAACACCTTGACAGAACTTGAACAAGTTCTGGATAGATGGAGAAGCTACTGCTTCGAGCTATATCGGGATGGAAATGGTCTATGTACCGAAAGAAGATGGGATGACCACCATGAAGAACCCAACTTACTGCTCTCTGAGGTGCAGAATGCTATTAAACAACTGAAGCACAAAGCGGTTGGTCCAGATGGCGTTTCTGCAGCGATGCTTCAACATATTGGCTCGGAAGGGACGCAGATTATCCATCGGATATGTGCCAAGATATGGAAGACAGGTCAATGGCCTGTGGATTGGACTCAATCTGCTGTGGTTCCACTTCATAAGAAAGGCTCAACTACGAAGTGCGAAAATTACCGAACCTTGTCGCTTATGTCCCATGCCAGCAAGATTCTCCTGCGCATAATTAACAATAGATTAACAACCTTTATAGATCACCAAATACCGAGAGAACAGTCCGGCTTTGTAGCAGGAAAGGGAACTCGTGAGCAAATTTTGAATGTCCGGAACCTCATTGAGAAATGTTGGGAATTTAATAAGCCACTGGTCTTGTGCTTTTTGATTATGCTAAGGCGTTCGACTGCATACAGTGGAGCACCATGTTTGATGTACTTATTGGGATGGGCGTCCCTCCTCATCTTACATTCCTGATACAGAATCTGTACCTTGATGGCACCAGCTTTGTAAAACTTGAAAATCAGAAGTCCAATACATTTCACACCGAACGAGGGGTGCGTCAAGGCTGCATTCTGTCGCCTAAATTATTCAATCTCTATGGCGAGCATATCATGAGGAGGGCGCTTGAAGGTTGGGAAGGCGGTATTTCTGTGGGTGGCAAAACACTTACCAACTTTAGATACGCAGACGACACTACCATGATTGCATCCAGTGAAGGGGAAATGGCAGTTCTATTGAAGCGGATTGAAGTAGAAAGTGCTAAGCTCGGTCTTAAGATTAACCATTCGAAAACCAAAATAATGGTGGTAGATAGAGCTTAACTCCTTCCACAAACTGATGCACTTAGCGGCTATGAAAAAGTCAAAGATTTCATCTATCTCGGGTCGCAAATAACATGTGAGGGTAGTTGCACTGGGGAAATACGCCGAAGATTGGGCATGGCTAAGAGTGCAATGGCGAACTTGGAGAAGATATGGAGAAACCGGAGCATTCGTCGTAAAACTAAAGTACGTTTGATGCGAGCGCTTGTCTTCTCTATATTTCTGTACGGCGCTGAGACGTGGTGCATGAGAAGCCGTGATTGCAGTAGGATTGATGCTTTTGAGATGTGGGTGTGGAGAAAAATGCTCCGAATACCGTGGACTGCCTTAAGGACCAACGATTCGATTTTGAAAGAGCTCAACATCAAAAAAAGGCTCTCTGTCATCTGCCAAGAACGGGTCCTGAGCTTCTTCGGACATATTATGCGATATCCTAAGCATGGTCTTGAGAGACTTTTAATATTGGGTCGCATTGAAGGCAACCGCGCCATGGGCAGAACACCAGCTCGATGGTCGGACCTCGTCAAAAAAGCAGTGGGTGGTAGTATCTATCAAGCGGTCCATTCCACCCAAAACCGTGCGCTCTGGAAGAGCATTACATGTGGTCGCGATCCTCAGCAGTGAGGGAACGACAAAGAAGAAGACTATAGCATTAACAATTATGAAAAAAACATAAGTAGGTATATTAAAAAAGTAACTAAGCGCCGCGACGCGATCGAGCGCGGTCATGAATTTTGTATGACAGCAGGACGCGAACGTAAACGATTTTGCAGGATTGATCGTCATTTCAGCCAAGAGACGCCCATTGCTGGACATAAGCCTCCCGCAAGGATCTCTAAACCGATCGCTTCTTCACTTCTAGCATCCAGCGGCTTCTCGCGACCTTCACCAGATCGTCGGTCCTTCTCGTGGAGAGCACCAAAGCTGTTTCCCGGTACGCGGCCGCCACTCGAGGACGGTTCGCTTCAAAGGCCGTGAGGCCTGCGAGCTGTGTTCTGCTTACTGCCACTTAAGATGGAATTCTTTGAGCAATTCTTTGGGTTATGTCAGTGACTCTTAGTTCTACGGATCTCATCATTTCTCATGCGATCACGTGGAGAAACCCAGGGAATAGCCCTCTCCATTGCCATTTCAGTTACCTTGATCTTTCTTACGAGACCCATTGTAATCGGCACAATTAGGGTGACGTCAGTCAGGGCCATTGTAAGCGACCAGCACGCCTCTGTGGCGTCTCGGGGCACTATAGATGTTAATTACGACTAATTTAATCGTTGTTAATGGACCGTTAGCAATTAATAATTATTTAATTGCGAATTATATTTATTTTATACTAGCTTTCCGCTCGCAACTTCGCCCGCGTTATTTTTGTTTTCCCGTGGGAATTCTTTTCACGTAGGAAAACTAGGTACCCTATGTCCTTCCCCTGGTCTCGAACTATCCCTCCTATACCAACTTTCATCAAAATCGGTTCAGTAGTTTCGAAGCCTATTCAATACGAACAAACAAACAAACAAACAATCAAATCTTTCCTCTTTATAATATTAGTATAGATAGTATAGAAGTAGCGCTGCGCGTGTAGGTACGTACGTGAGGTGCGGCGGCGCAGCGTGCACCAGGGCGCGCGTGGTGCGCCGCTTCGGGGGCGGTGACTCGCTGGCCGCGCTGGCCGAGCTGCTCCTGATCGGAGGGGGGTTTATTGTCTAACAAAAATCTTCGACAATTGCCATCAATTTAACAGCCAACTTCCACTCATAAAGTAGGAGCGCGTTTAGAGCCCTCGCGCGAAGTACAACTTTTCGCTCTAACCCCGTTCAATGCCTTCGAGCGTGACGCGCGGATGAAACAACCAGCCCGTTCAAGACCTTAGTGTCGGAGCGAGTTACAACCGAACAACCATCGAATTTGATGGTTGTAAAACACTGTGACGTTTATTACTGAAATACTCTTACGTGATTGGATATTACTTATTGAAAGAGTGAAAAAAAATCATATGAAAGCGGGAGATAAAAAATTCGGTTGCTGCAATCCGTTCAACGCCTCTGAGAGAGTTAAAAAACAACCGGACAACTACACCCAGAGGCTCTGAACGCGATTCAGTGACGGTAATAGTGCAATTGTCAAAATTGAAAGCGATCGCAATAGATTTTGAGTTACACGATCAAGGAGCGGTATGATTATCATTTTTACCGTGATGTATTGGCTGAAAGCAAGCGGCATTGAACATAAGGTCCGAGGTTTCAATGTTTGTTCGATGTTTTCACGGGAGCAGAAGTTTTACCGCTCCGTTCCTTTGAGCCCGGCTGGATAGATACCACCGTCTTACCTATGTCACGGTCATTGTCATTGTCGCCATAATAACAATGTTAAATTGCTATGTTCCGACAATTAGAGGTAACATAGCCAGTTCCTCAGTTGTTGTGGAGTGCAGGTGAAGCTCGCATTCGTCTTCGCCTTTAACGTCACATACCATCAGGTGAAATAAAAGTCAAGAGCTTCCTTGTTATGTGTCAAAGAAATTTCCATCCATTAGATTTTCATTGCGCGCCAAACAACGCTGAGACAAAAAAAACGCACCAACGCGTGTGATGGATACGCAGGACAGGAACGCATTTCCGTGCGGTTTGAAAAAGCATCCACACGCGTTGACACGTTTATGACAATAGGCTAGATGACTAAACATTTTTTTTTGCTTTAATAGAAGCTCATTCATATAATAAACAGAAAGAAAAAATCGGTTTTCGCATAACTATAAAAACAACCAAGATATAAGGTATTAAAGATTTTTCTCCATCTCTTTCTAGCAAAACGGCAATTTACAAGGAGTTTATATGGCCGTACTCAACTATGACGTCACGGTTGATGTCGGATCTCTCTGTCTAATCGCCTTGAAATTAACAACTTAAAATGCTTGTATCTAATGTATTTATTAGCCGATTTTAATTCTAATTTCACAGAACTGCATCTTTTTCCACGGTATTTTAATATTTAATGACGAGACGTACAAATTAGAAATCAGTCGTCATCCCAATTTCCGAGTGATTTCGAAGTTTCGATTGCGATTTTCGCCTTCAAATATCAATGACGTATTGCACTGTTTTAGAATACAAACAGAGATACGTACAAGCACCGTTACATCGCGCACTCCCGAGATACGCTGCGTTGTACGGGGCAGTGTGAGACGTGCCACTACTGGGCACGGGATGGCCTCTACCTATTACACCACGCCGGCCAGACGGGATTCCTTCGCGTTTGTTACCGCTTCGCAGATATAACCGCGGTGGCCAATGGCCCCCGCAAGTTACGACATCCACGGGCAGGGAGCAACGACTGACGACACATGTAGGTATTCTCAATTCACCGCGTGGACAAATTCAGTTTGTTTGATTATTTTCGGTCGTCGTGTCAAATGTGTTGTGGGCTACCCCACCTCATATTCAGTGACAAGGTTCTATAAGAATTAAATATAAGAACCTTCTATAAGAACCTTGTCACTGAATATGAGGTGGGGTAAAACGCCTGCTCAGGGTTCAAAAAGGACATATAGAATACATACTTATTATTATCTTCATTAAGGTTCAAGGTTTACTTGTAGAATATGATTCTGGTCTGTATTTGTGCATGTTTTGGGTAGACAGAGAATAAAAACTTACTGCAGCACGCGGCGTCTCTTCGATCGCCGAGAGCCCCGCCTCCACCTGTCCGGGCATAATCCACAATCAGTCACGTGTGCTGTCTACGTCAGTGCGTGACAAGGTATCTCATATGATACATTGGATGATAAAAACTCCCCTGAATTTATTTTAATTCACTTTACAATGACCCCCAAAACGACTTCTTTCTGTGTCGTTTTTATAAATCGGGCAAGATTATCCAAAATTTTTAACCAAATTGTTATGTCACAAATATGACTTTTCAAAATTAAAATGATTCCACGACCCAACACACGGTAGAAAACGTTCGCGATGTGCTTTCGTCGCCCCGTACTCCACTCGTATTCGCATAGTAGGTACAGCCGGCTTCAAAGTAGGTAGATAACCATTTTAGTACCATGTCACACCAACTATTGACAATGCAATATAGGTGTAACCATACTAAATAAAAGGAATAGTTGGTGTGACATGGTACTAAATCTGCTAAAAATGCTTATCTACTTTTGAAGCCGGCTCTCTGTCGCTTCGCTTGATTGCTCGCTGCTTATATTTCGTTTCACACGTCTTGACACACCGTTCGTCTCCCACACACATCTTTGGTGCAACGCTTACACCGCTTCATATCACCATAACAGTTCATATCCTCGCCGAAGGGCTCAAGCCTACCCTAAGTTAAGGTGTTTAGGCCTTACTTAATCAACCACGTTGGCCCAGTGCGGATTGGTCAACTTCACATACACCTTAGAATTTCTTCGCAGATGTATGCAAGTTGCCTCATGATGTTTTCCTTCAATATATTTAAACCAGTGCAATAAAATGAAATAAACAGGATCTACTGCTTGTGTTCACGATGTTAATAGTGTCAAATTCAAATTCAAAAATCTTTCTTCAACATAAGCCTTTACAGGTACTTATTGACGTCAAAACAAAGCAAAACATTCCAATTTAAAGGAAACATATTAACCTTGTATGTGCATACACCCTGAATATAATCAGGATCTGCAAATACAAGTAGACATGAAAAAAAAAGTTGACTTTACGTCTGTTCGGGAATTGGGAGGCCTTCTCGACAAGAACAGGCAAGAAACTCGAAAGGTCAAATTTTTTATCTCCTCTTTTAAATCGCCAGTGTTTCGGCCTGTACCTACGGATGCTTCTGATTGCAATCTTAAATTGTGAGCAATGTTTTAATATTTATCAGTGTATATCGTGGTTCTATTGAAAAAAAGGAACTCCAAAACAATTACTTTTATTCACCTCCGATAAAAGTCGTTTTTCATAGCACTAATCTATCCCTTCATTTTTGTTCCTGCCCCCCTAAATTTGCAATTAAGCTACAATACAACGTACTACAGCAGTTGAATATGGTTTTGTAGGACAGACCGCAATAATCTCAGCAAAAATGGTCTCACGATAAAATGAAAGCTGACGCGCGTCGCTCGAGCGGTCGCAAAACCCAAGCGCCGCATTACCATATCGCCTCCACGTTCCAACACAAGCCGCGGCGCGGTTTTCCCTGTGCCCCTGATAACATACACAGCTGCGCTAATCAACGCCAGCATGCTCGGCTTGTGTGACATTGGAAACAAAACTCGGTAATGTTTGGATCCAGCCAGCCGTTTCAATGCCATCTCATTTCCATTTTTATCGAACAACACGATCGAACATCTCATAACCAAGTCCATTATTAACATTCAAACTAATGGGGAATCTAACTCAATAGTAAGCAGATGGCAGCAGCAGCCCGAGCAGCAGCAGTCGAGGCGTCAAGCAGGACGGTAGCGGAGCGGAATTTTTTGTAATGTTGGTGTTACTTTGCTATGGAGTGTGCCGCACAAAAATCGCCCGCGGAAGCGGTGCGGCGCAAGCAAATCGCTTACCGCAGTTCCGCTATTATTTCCGTATTTTGACAATAAAATTATGCTCGAAAGCAATGCAAGTCTAAAGCATCTAAATTTTATTGCTAATTTAGCCTTTTAAATAATTCTAATTAATAAAATTATTATATTATACTAAATCCTAATGTAGTACCTACGCCTATTTTTTCGCACCTGGTGTTTAAACATAAAGAAAAAAACAAGGAACTACTGTCTGCCTGGGGCGGGCGTAGAGTTCAGTGGGGCTAGCACGCAGGAGAATCGAAAATCGAATCGAAATCCGAATCGAGGAGTTTGTATGGCAATTTTATTAGTTCTGCTACTCACCGCCGCACAGTGGTCCGGATTTTCAAAAAGGTGGACGTAGGATCGAAAATGCATATTTAACTTAACAAAAAATTGTTTCGTATAGGAAATTTAACGCTGATTAATACTTATTACTACAACTTTTCAAAAAAACTGCTCCTTCACGTCAAAAAAAAATATTGAAAATAAAAATGTATGGGAGAAAATCTATTTAATTTTTTTTCTCCGTTCAGTATCAAAGTATAGCAAGCAAACCTGGTAAGTACCTATTGTTCCTAATACGACGACATATAAATTGCGTGCGTATCCCTGCGGCCTTGACGCCTACGACGATTCAAAGTTTAAAATTTCAATTGGGTTTTTTTTTAATTATTATCGAGTTTTTCAATTATGCTGAATTTAAAATATAATTTCTTAATTATATAAGAATTAAAACATACGCATTCCAGCATTTGTTTCATTTTATTTTAATAAAAAATAGTAATAAAAGTCTTCAACAACAGTCACGTGCTGATTCGTTGCCTATTTGTAACTGACTGAAACGACTCCTGTGATATAAGAATCATTTACCCCCACCACCGGAGACATCGACGACGCTGATTGCCTGTTGAAGATGTGGTACTAATTTTGTCAGTCACTACTTGCGCGCGTGTGTTTGTTATAAATATCTGTGCATGAAACAATTAAAGGCACTTGTTTCTCAACCCTTGAGGAAGCAACATATCTAATTATCCGTGCTGTGTGAAAGTTTAGTGAGTTTCGTTATGGCTGCATTTGTAACAAACTTGGACATCTTTATGTTCCTCCGTGTTGAAGGAGATATGAAAAATTGGGCACGACTCTATGAAGCTATTATTCTACATATCCCAGTTGAAACATGTTCACAAGATTTAGAAATAATCAAGACCTTTTTGAAGAACTACGTCAGTAATATCAATCGCAGATGGACAAGTGCTTCTAGAAATCAGAAAACTTTCATGAATAGACATGCTGCGTGGTTACAATCAAATATTAGTTGGCCAAATTGCACTACTGTTAATTTATCCGAGATTTTTCAAGCCCAAGATGAAGTTATCGAAAACATATCGTCAGACAATACTTCATTTGACATCGATACTACAACAGCTGTGATTCCGTCGACATCTAGTACAACAACTGTGGGCACATCTACCGAAGTTCAGATTAGGAAGCCTTTTGTTGACCTCAGCAACAAACAGAAGAAAAGACGTTCAGAGTCTCTTTTGGACTATTCGCCGGAAGAACTTACTTTTGAATTAGTCGAAAGACTTAGGATAGACAAGAAGAATGACTTAGCTCGTGTTATTGACCATATAACGAAGAACCCTGATAGTGTTGCTATCGTTCAAGCCACATTGTTTAAGAAAAATACGAAAAAAACTTTTGATGGAGATTATGCTCTTGGTCTTTATACATCATTGAACCTGTCAAAATGGAAATACTTGTGTTTAAGGAAAGCGCTGTTAGATTGTGAAGTTCCAGTGTTACCATCGTATCACAAACTCCTTGAAGCTAAAAATAGATGCTATCCTCATGATTTAGAAATTACTGAGAGAGGAGCCAGAGTGAAGCTTCAAGCCCTATTGGATCTGACAGTCCAGAAGATTCTTCAAATTACTGGTACCCAGATTGATTCGTCAACTGAAGGATTGAAGTTAATTAGTAAATGGGGTTTTGATGGTGCTTCTTCACAAAGTACCTACAAGCAAAGGAGTGAAGATGTAGACTTCAGTGATTCATCGGTTTTCATGTCAAGTGTTGTCCCTCTTAAATTAGTTTCTAATAATAGCACCACATGGGAAAACCCAACACCTTCTTCAACATATTATTGCAGGCCCATTAAGTTCGAGTTTTGTAAAGAGACAGCAGAATACATGAAGCAAGAAGAAGCTGCATTGAAGGAAGAAATAAAAAACATCGATTCTACAAAATGGGCAGGGCTAGAGATTAGTCACAAGCTTCATATGACAATGATCGACGGAAAAGTGGCCACTATTATAACGGATACTTCGTCTGCATCTGCCTGCAATATTTGCCTTGCTAAGCCAACTGAGATGAACAAGCTGTCAGAAGTATTTACAAGACCTGTTCGAGAAGATGTTTATAAATATAGACTTTCTACTCTTCATATGTGGATTCGTTGTATGGAGTGTATTCTACACATATCTTACAACATGGACTTTGAGATGTGGACTGCACGAGGTGCTAACAAGCAACTAAAAGCTGCGAAGAAACATTTGACACAAGAAGAATTCAAACAGCAAATGGGAATACTTGTGGATTTTGTGAAGCAAGGCTTTGGAACCACAAACGACGGAAACACAGCCAGAAGGTTTTTTAGAGATTATGAGAAATCTGCCGAAATAACCAATGTTGACAAAGATTTCATCAGGATGTGCCATAGATATTGAAAAATTCAGGACTTATTGCAGAGAAACAGCTGAGATCTTTGTTCATCTATACCCATGGTTTTATATGCCCGCAAGTGTGCACAAGCTACTCATACACGGTGCAGACATTTGTCATCACTTTGGCCTCCTACCAATTGGCATTCTTTCCGAAGAAGCTGGAGAAGCAAGAAATAAAGAATTTCGAAGAGTTCGTGAGTCTCACACAAGAAAATTTAACAGGATAAAGACCAACGAGGACTAGCTTCATAATTTTTTAATTAGTTCAGACCCATATTTATCCCATATTCGACCAAAATACAGCAACTCAAAGCAATTCGATTTTTTTCCAGATGTTAAAGAGCTTTTGTTGTTGCCTGAGGTAGTAACAGAAGAAACCGAAAATATGGATCTACAGGAGTTGCAGTCTGAACATGATCCATTAATGTAAACGTGACAGATTTAGTGATGTTGTAATTGTTAGAATTGAGTTTGTTAGTAGTAGTAGTTAAGTTGTGGTCCTTTTCAGGATTACTTAAAATAGTCAAAGGGTCGTGATATTCAGCCGTATCCGGTTAGACTGGACTGGACTGGAAGACAAGAAGACGCTCGGATGATGATGATGACTTAAAATAGTCATTTTCAAGACTTCAGAAAAAGCCCTTTGCAGGGCTAAATCTATTTCTAATTGTTTCTTTCAAGATAAGTCACACTAGTAGTATAACCACCAATATCAACCATGATTTATCAATAGGAAATATCAACAGATGAAAGAATAATCAACAGAAGATTATTTAAAACAAAAATAAGCAAAAATGCTTATTTTATCATAACATCACGCTTTATATTCCCCGAAGGCAAAGGTGTATACTACACTATAGTACACTGTAATTTTGCCAGTTATATTTAAGTCCCAAGTAATAGGGGGCGAGCCTAATAAAAGGATGGGGCACGCGGGGGGCTTGTTTTATTAAAAAATATATTTTGGATTAATTTTAATAGAAAAACTCGTTAATAATAATAA
The DNA here is from genome assembly GCA_963935595.1 of Schoenobius gigantellus. Classification (NCBI taxonomy): domain Eukaryota; kingdom Metazoa; phylum Arthropoda; class Insecta; order Lepidoptera; family Crambidae; genus Schoenobius; species Schoenobius gigantellus. The sequence continues at coordinate 841,393 of OZ012555.1, read as the reverse complement.
GATAATTCAACATAAAAATTTTAAACTTTATAGCATCGTAGGCGCCAAGGCCGCAGGGATACGCAAGCAATTTATATGTCGTCGTATTAAGGACAATAAGTACTTACCAGAATATAAGGTTTGCTTGCTATACTTTGATACTGAACGGAGAAAAAAAATAAAATAGATTTTCTCCCATACATTTTTATTTTCAATATTTTTTTTTGACGTGAAGGAGCAGTTTTTTTGAAAAGTTGTAGAAATAAGTATTAATCAGCGTTAAATTTCCTATACGAAACAATTTTTTGTTAAGTTAAATAAGCATTTTCGATCCTATTGTGGCGTACAATATAGTATGTTTGTTGTCTTAGTTATAATTATCTTACAATGTTAATTATTATTACAGTAAAAGTTAAAGAAATATTATATACATTTGCTAATTTCATGGTATTTATAACAAAATATGTGAAATTGTAACTTGTAGCATTCTCTCATTCAAATGTCAAATTATTCTTATAACTCATGTACCGCTATAAAAATTATTAATCAAAAAGGAGGTAGTTCCGAGAGAGTTGAATAAAAACACACAGTTAATTGACACGGTCGAAATTTAATAAGAATTATTGTTTAAAACTTGTGGAGAGTTGTGTAAGTGAAATCACTAACGTTGTCATAAGTGTTGGATTACAAAACCAATATAATTGTGAGTACTGAAAGCGCGTTATCTATTTTTACCACCAAATACAAATACCTATAATTGGTGACCCCTACAATTGAAATACGCTTCTGAAAAGACGATTTAAATACCGAATTCAAGAAAACAGCTTGCAAAGTGGCAATAATGTCTAAAACGACAGATCCGAAGACTCCAACAGACAATATTTTGTTACAACCAATGCAATTTTCGTCACCCGCCACAGAAATGCAAAACTACACAACTCCACATTTTCAAAAATCGAGTGAGCTGTTTAAAGTTGGTGTTAAGATTCCACCATTTTGGCCAGATCGCCCTGCCTTATGGTTTGCTCAAATTGAAGGTCAATTTTTGCTGTCGGGAATCACATCAGACGTAACAAAATTTTATTATGTTTCTGGCAACCTTGACCACCAATATGCCGTAGAGGTTGAAGATATAATACAGAACCCGCCTAAAGAAGATAAGTACTTAACATTAAAAAATGCGCTAATAAAGAGAATGTCAGCTTCACAAGAACAAAAAATCAAACAATTATTAAACTATGAAGAGCTTGGTAGTCGAAAACCATCACAGTTTTTAAGACATTTAAGACATTTGGCGGGACCTAAAGTACCAGATGACTTCATCCGTTCAATATGGACAAGCAGACTCCCAGGTAACATACAAACTATAATTGCTTCACATCCTGACATGATTTTGGATAAATTAGCAGAATTAGCAGATAAAATCCACGCGATCGTGTCGACCTCATCTCACGTGTCAGAAATATCACCATCAACTTCGTTTTCACCGTCGTTACATCACACAGCAGCAATGGAGGCTATGGCACTACAAATATCTGAATTGACAAAACAAGTTGCCGCTTTAACAGCTCGCCAAAGTCGTCCAAATTATCGTGAACGACGTAACTTTCGATCTCGCTCTCGTTCAAAGTCTAAAGCCAATGGAATTTGTTGGTATCATAATAAGTTTGGAATTAAAGCTAATCGTTGTACTAGACCCTGCAGTTTTAAGTCGGAAAACAGCAACGGCAGCCACTAGTGGCGGCTACCGACTGCCTTGCTTGTAATGGCCGCCTCTTTATTACGGATAAGAGAACTAAACTTCAATTCCTGATTGATACCGGCTCCGATTTGTGCGTTTTTCCTCGAGTAGCTACAAATGACAGACGCACTAAAACTAAGTACGAATTGTTTGCAGCTAACAATACAATCATTCCTACTTATGGATTCATATCTCTTAATCTCGATCTGGGCTTACGTCGGGACTATTCTTGGAGATTTGTCGTAGCTGACGTAACAAAGCCAATCATCGGCGTCGATTTCTTAAGTCATTATAACTTATTAGTTGATTGCCGTCATCACCGACTTATAGACGGACTTACATCTCTTTCTGTGGAGGCTATTCATTACGATAATAAATCAAACCAAACTGTAGGTATTAAATCTATCACTGGATCTGAATCTGGACGACTGGACGACAATATCCAGATATAACAAGACCAGCTGGAACACCATTACAACCGAAGCATAATACGCAACATTATATACGTACAACTCCGGGACCTCCAATTGCTTCGCGTCCCCGTCGTTTGGCTCCAGATCGACTGAAAATTGCTAAAAAGGAGTTTGAACAAATGATGGCGAATGGTACTGCAAGAAGATCGAATAGCCCTTGGTCTTCCCCCCTACACCTTGCAAAAAAGAAAGATGACGGATGGCGTCCTTGCGGAGACTACAGAGCTCTGAATGCAAGAACAGTACCTGATCGATATCCAATCAGACACATTCAAGACTTCGCTTATCAATTAGCTGGCTCGAAAATCTTCACTAAAATCGACTTAGTCAAGGCTTACAACCAGATTCCGGTTAATGAAGCTGACATTCCGAAAACAGCCATCACAACACCGTTTGGATTGATTGAGTTCCCATTCATGACTTTCGGTTTGAGAAATGCAGCTCAAACATTCCAACGGTTCATAGATGAAGTACTACAAGGTCTTGATTTTGCTTTCGGATATTTAGACGATATTTTAGTATTTTCTAAAACAGAAGAAGAGAATTTAGAACATCTCAAAACCTTATTTGAAAGATTTAAAGCATATGGCGTACTTATAAATACATCAAAATGTGTTTGGGGAAAACAAGAAGTTACTTTCTTAGGATACCTAGTTTCTGCAGAAGGTACACGCCCGTTAGAAGAAAAGGTTACGGTAATACAAAACTACCCATTCCCCCAAAACAGTGAAGGAATTAAGGCGTTTTCTCGTAACTTGTATAAAATGTGAAATTGTAACTTGTATATAATATTTCTTTAACTTTTACTGTAATAATAATTAACATTGTAAGATAATTATAACTAAGACAACAAACATACTATATTGTACGCCACACTATGTCCACCTTTTTGAAAATCCGGACCACTGTGCGCCGTGGCGCTAATAAAATTGCCATACAAAGTCCTCGATACGGATTTCGATTCGATCTTCGATTTTCTTGCGTGCTAGCCCCACAGAGTGCTAGTTTTATCGAGCTTTACTCGATTAGTACTCGATCGTACGCATCGAACGCGTTAACGCGTATTTGTATGGAATTAGGGCAGCGCCATCTAGTAGCTGCTATGGAATGAGACAGCTTCATCTAGTGACTACTAGATGGCGCTGCTCTAATTCTATACAAATTCGCGCTAACGCGTTTGATGCGTACGATCGAGTAGAGCTCGATAAAACTCGCACTAGGCACACAGAATAGCGCCTTAACTGGGATAGTCGTCTTTGAAATGAAAACCTCCTGATGTAGGATTTATTTGTCATCTTACGTGCCTTTATAATCTAATCCTAAACACGTTCTGAACGATTGAGTAAATGAGGCCACCACCACCACTTCTATGAACGCTGCACAAGATGTAAATGCAAATAAAAATATATACCTACGATATATAATTCAAGAATCTGATCTGTTACGAATCTTGTAAATACTTGAGAACTAATACACATCATTAGCCTTAAACCATATCAACCATAAAATATACACTACATATTCTATCTACACTAACCTACACAACAGGGTTATCAATGATACACAACAATTTCAATATATCCTTTATTTCAATTTCAATATAGTTCCTAACTACAGAGCTTATAGCTAAACTACCAACGATCCGGTTAGTCTTAACATAAAAAAGACAACAATTACAAATGTTAAAATATAAAAGCAACATTGATGCATGTATAGATAAGATTAAATAAATACAAGTACTCACTTAAAATATATAAAAATTTTGAATTTGATTACATAGGTCTAAGAAATGCTTTAGAAACGTCACCATCACCGTAAACAGACTATACAACTAACAAAGCTCGCGGACAGATTTAAAAATATTGCTATTCATTCAATCGTTCTTTTGAAGACAGATCTTGAGCGTCGTCGGTAGCATTTCCGTCATAGTGACCGTCATATGGTCGTCAAAGTTACGGTAGAATTATATTCCTGTTTTTTTCTGTATTATACAAAAATGTCAACCGTGGCGGTTGCAATGAACGGGCCGCGAACGACATTTTTATTACGTAACTATTCTGAGCATAAAAAGTCCAATGCTAACTACACTATTTTTACTACGGTACAACAAATTACCTCAAATAAGTACCAGACTGTTCACTACAACTATTTATAGACTGGATTAATATTTTTTGGACAACTACAATATTTTTGACACATACATAAAATATAAATAGTATTCATATTTACTTGAAAATATTAACGTGGTAGGTGCATATATAGATAAATCATTTCGTTTAAAATGTAAGATATGTTTTATGATTTACATATTAGTTTCAATAAAAATAAGAATAGTTTTCTGTTTTGCTGAAACCAAATTATTTGTCAAATACAGAGACCATTTTCACCGAGCATTGGCTATATGTCATTGTTTTTCTTACATTGTAGATTTATGATGTGATTTTATAATTTCTACAACTTATACTAGTATATTATTTTACAGTTGAAAATATTCGTCGAGTAGATAAGGCAGTCAGGAGAATATAGTCAGAAAATACTGCTGAAATTTGTCTACAACAACTGTAATATCATATGATGATAATGTGTTCTTGAAGGAAGTGTTTAAAGTAAGTGCGCAGCCAGATATAGTGAAATAAAAGTTTATACATACTTTTGAGAATATTTCAATTTAAATAGCTAAAATTAACGAAAAGATAAATAAGGAACATACTAAGGGATTTCTTTATATGGAAACACATGTCTAGTTTTTATGGTTTATACAAGTTTATTTTTTAGTTATGACAAACATTTTGTGTGCTTGTTCAGACAAGCAAACTGAACAACTTTCACTATGGGGCCAATTTCGAAATCGCAAAAAAATCAGCTGTTCCATACAAATGAGCAACATTCACTGAACCTAAATGTATGGAACAGCTGATTTTTTTTCTGCGATTTCAAAGTTGGTGCCATAGTGAAAATTGTTCAGTTTGCTTGTCTGAACAAGCACACAAAATTTTTGTCATAATTAAGAAATTACCTTGTATGTACGTGGTTATAAAATTGCGCAAAATCTCACACCCAATTTATTTTTATTATGAAACATATAACGTATAAAAAAATTTTTCATGCATTAGTTACCAAGGTATTTCCTTTTTTGCGTTACTGCATATTTTGTAATTTTAAAACTCTATGGACACGCGTCGGCGAGTATGATTTTGAGGTTTGGTTGTATAGCGCCACGCACGCGTCTTAAAGACGGTAAAATTAATAAGCGGCGTGGTAGAGATTTTTTTTTCGATAATTTCACTCAATTTAATTTTTTTTAACTAGCGAAATCGATTTAACTCACGATTCTGAACAAACTAAAGTCAGATTTTGCGCAATTTCATCGGCACGTTGCACATGTAATATCGGCACGTTTATCGTTATGTACGTTCGTCGTATTCAACCGATGAGATCGGAAGCGATCACGAAACGTGGTGCAACAACACCGCATGCCGAGCGACCGAACGTCAATATAGTCGCGGAGCGGGGCGCGGCGCGAGGTGGCCGGCGTCGGCGGTCAGTCACAGCAGCAGCAGCACGGCGAGCCGCGACCGCACGATGACGACGCGCAGCCGCCGGGGGTGACGCGGGGGGCGCGGACGCGGCGGGTACCGCGGGGGGGGGCGCGCCGGCACGCGCACCGCCCGCTCCGCCACCAGCCGGTACCGCGTGCGGCGCGGCTCCGCACCGCGCGCCGCCTCCGCCGCGTACACGGCGAGCCGCGCGCGCCGCGTGCGCCGCAGACGCGCCCGCGCGCGGCGCCGCAGGGCCCGCCGGCGGCGGCCGCCCGCTCGCGGTGAGCCGCGGCACGGCCGGAACCACCCGGCCGACGGCTCCGCGCCGCGCGCCCACACTCACCGCTCGCGCTCCGAGTCCGCGTCCTGCGGCTCGCCCGCCTCCCCCGCCTCGCCGACCTCGCCCGCCTCGCCGCCCTCCTCGCCCTCCTCCTCCTCGTTCGGACCTGTTCGGACGCAGACAGACGCGATCAGCGATCGCTCGCCGACGCAGTGCGCGAGCGCGTATACGACGCAGAGTCGGCCGCCCGTCATCGATTGCGGTACGCTATGCGACTTTAAAAAGATGGACAGCTCGCTTCGGCTCCGCAAAGCGTCAATTCTATGTCTCACAGCAAACTTAAGAAATAAAACTGACGCTCGTCGACGTGTATAATAGTCCAAAAATCGCCTAAATTAAACACCGTCACCTACGCTTAGATTTATGATTGACGACCAAAAAACTGGCAAAATCTCTCCCTCGCTCTCCTTCTGCGGTGTGAAATACGTCTCAGACGCTGAATCGTGCGCCTGGGGGACGGCGGTACTGGAGTCGGTCGGTACTCACGGCGGCGCGCGTATCGTCTCGCGGGCGGCGGCCGCTCGTCGCCAGCGTCGGCCAGCAGCGAGGCGCGGTAGGCGCTCAGCGGCGCCCACTCCTCGCCCCACGCGACGCCCGCCGAGATGCGCATGTCCAGGAACTGCAACCGAACGACACCTCGCCGTACTACCCGAAATCGAAACAATTTTAATTGAATTCTATGACTGTCCGCGTTCAATGCTCGATCGTTACGTCCCATCGAACAATGCGAGCGACGCGAACGGACCCCTTGGACGACGGCCACATGTTAATTTTTCCGCAGTCAATTTACAGAAAAAAAATGAGTAGAGATGACAGATTAGCTGCGGAAAAAATAATCGGTCGGTGCGGGAGCGAGCGGTACCTTGAGCACCTGCCGCTTGTCCTGTCGCAGCAGCTTGGGCGAGAACTCGGCCAGCGACTCGAGGAACAGCAGGTTGCGCGCGCGGTCCAGGTCGGCGGCGGCGAACGCGATGCCGGCGCGGTGCAGCGCCGTCAGCGCCTCGCGGTTCTTCACCGCGTCCAGACCGAACATCACCGAGAACCGCTTGGCCAGCTCCTGGGGACCACAGCCTGAGTTACTCGACGAAAGAAGAAGGCGATCCACTAGTACATCTTAATGCTTTAAAAATTGTATTTTCGAAACTACTATTTTTCTTCTTACTTTCTGCAAAAATATTTTATATGAAAACTATTTGGATCTACTCATTTATTTCACAATAGAAACGCTGTTAATAAACTACACTCGCGAGCAAAAGTTTGGAATCAGTTACTTGAAAATGGTTCCGCGTGATCTTGCTTAGGCTATGGTCTCCTATAAACGCCATCGGCCGCGTACAGCGTCACGCCGTACGCTGCGTTACGATGCTTACTATAGAAATGTACTGTTGTGGTCTCTTTCGTACGCTGACGTGGGCGTGTGTACTCCGTAGGCGACATTGGAACGCTTTACGCCGCGTCTCTAGTTATTTCGAACCATTGCAGCGTAAACGTCTTATTTGGCGTCAGTACAAAATGTCGAAATTTGATAAAGAAAAAGACAAATTATTGATTGAATCAGTCCAATGTTATAGTGCATTATACAATAAAAGTGATCAGGAACATGAAAATAATATTTAGAAACAAATGTTTACAGCAACTTTTTCGTTAGGTGATATGGGATGGGATGCATTTTTGATGGCAGTTTTATTGCAAAAGTTCTAATATATGTTTGAATTGTTCTTAATTGATACGAAAATATTCCATAAATTTAGTATTGTTGTCTTTGAGTTGTTTAATTATTATAATCTGGACACATCCTTCTTTCTTTCTCTTTATAAATAATCGGTGCCTTGTTGCCCTGAGTTTTCTTCTTATGCGGTTGTTTTATACCTCCTCTTCAAGTAACACAAACGCTGCCAAAAGTGTCGAATTTATATAAATTTTTTATAACACGACTACTACGCACGAGCGCTGTTTGTCGTCGTTCGCGTATGAGATGTATTGACCGCTGACACTGTGCCTGGCGTTCAGACGTCGATCGAAACGTTTACGCTGAAGTCAGACGCTGCATATAGCATTTAATAGGAGACCGAGGCCTTACTTAATAAATTTTTAATAATCATAAAAATGACATCATGTTAAAGGTGCAACTGTCCACTTTAAATCGATATAAAATTCATATCGAGCCCGTAATTGTGGAGTTATCCCGGATTAAGTGAAGGAGGTAGGAAAACAAGGAAATAGGGAAAAATAATGAATGAATAAAACAACAAAAATTATTAAATAAAAATTTTATTTATCCTTAAAAATAAGTGTCAATATTTTGTGTTCCCTCCCCTCGCCCTAATAACTGCTCCAAGACGATTCTTCATAGACCTGATCAGCTTCTGAATTGATTCTTGTGGAATACCTTCCCACTCCTCAATCAACGCTGATTTCAGCTCATTTAGACATGAAGGAGCAGGAGTTCTGGAACGAACCTTCCTCTTCAGTTCATCCCACACGTGCTCAATGGGATTCAAGTCAGGGCTGAGCGCTGGCCAGTCCAATGTGGCAATACCGACTTCTTCGAGGTATTCCGTTGTTACACGGGCAGTGTGACAACGAGCGTTATCGTGCATAAGGAGGAAGTCATCACCGATGTATCCCGCATAGGGAACGACATGTTCCAGGAGAATATCGGGAATGTACCGGTCCGAAGTTAGACCGCCTCCTCGTCCCCCGCTAGGCACGAAAACAAGCTCGGTTTCACCATCGAAGGAAATGCCCCCATAAGCCACTGTTTCAGCGACACAGCACTGTGCAAATCGCTCCCCAGGCCGCCTGTAGACCCGTCCTCTTCTGTCGCTACCTACCGTGCAAACATATCCTGCTTTCGTCGGAGAACAGGACTTGCCTCCATTGCTCAACCTCCCAATCAAGATGGGTGCGAGCAAACTGAAGGCGTGCTTGTCGGTGAGCTGCCGTGAGTTTCGGGCCTTTGGCAGGCCTTTTTGGAGTCAGATTCGCTTGCTTGAGTCGTCGACGAACTGTCCACTCGCTGGCTGCTACCCCACGAACATCTCGGAGCTCCTGTTGGACGTCGACACCAGTCAAATGCCGATTGCGGAGAGAGGTTGACACGATAAAACGGTCATCCCTCTCCGATGTGCACCGGCGCCGTCCAGATCTTGGTCTCGGGATAAAGCCACCAGTCTCCCGAAAGCGCTTATAAACTTTCGAAACACAGGATTGGCTTATGTGGAGCCGACGAGCGACAACCCGCTGGCTGAGCCCTTCTTGCAATAGGGCTACGATTTGTGCTGCTTCTGTAGGTGTTGTCTCCATTGTCGTATAAGGTAAAGGGTCAAAAGTGGCGGAGATGTATACCGGTCAACGTGTAAAAGTCGACTGATAAAGAAAATCCGATAACAGGTGCTTTTATAGGGGGTCAATAGGTCGCAACTCGTGACGTATCAAACAATTGAAAACGACTTTTTTGATACACCTTTACTTAATGCGGAATGGCTCCATAAATACTGGCTTGTTTTTAATGAATTCGGTATCAGTTTAAAAGTAAAGAGTTGAACCTTTAAAATGATGTCATTTTTACGATTATTAAAAAAGTATTAACTACTCAAGATAACGCGCAACCAATTTCAAGTAATTGATTCCAAACTTTTGCTCGCGAGTGTATAAATAAATAAAATATTTGACAACATTTCATATAAAATATAGTGGGTTGGAATCGAACAAAGAATATAACGAAACAACATGACCGTCGTGACACTTCACTATGACTATTTCTAAATTGCTACTCGAGCACTTCCATCTAGCTAGCCCGACGGACATAAATATTGGGTGTGAGGGCCGCGCTCGTACACGGTGACATATACGCTCGTGCGTCCACCTTGAGCTCTAGCAGCTCCGGCGCGGTCCGCGAGGCGGCGCCGTGCTTGGCCAGCGCGTCGGTGTACAGCGCCTGCATCGCCAGCTGCATGGTGAGCGCGCAGCTCAGCTTGTTGATCTCGCGCGCCTTGCTCAGCGTGGCCTTGATGATGTCGCCGTAGTCGTTGTAGCACTGCAACGCGAACGCGCCGGCTCAATAGGCTAGATGACTAACATTTTTTTTTTGCTTTAATAGAAGCTCATTCATCTAATAAACTGAAAGAAAAAATCGGTTTTTGAATAACTAAAAAAAACAACCGAGATATAAGGTATTAAAGATTTTTCTCCATCTCTTTCTAGCAAAACGGCAATTTACATGGAGTTTATATGGCCGTACTAAACAATGACGTCACGGTCGATGTCGGACCTCTCTGTCTAATCGCTTCAAAATTAACAACTTAAAATGCTTGTATCTAATGTATTTCTAAGCCGATTTTAATTCTAATTTCACGGGATTGTACCTTTTTCTACGGTATTTTAATATTTTATGACGAGACGTGAAAATTAGAATTCAGTCATCGTCCCTATTAAATCGCACGCCTCCTACCTAAAATATTTCGATTCGAAATTGCTCCAGAAAAAATTATCCCCGACGATTTAAAATGCTCGCATGTGTCGCCGCTCCTTGTCTTCGCGTGAACGTCGAAAGAACGACTAAGAAATAAAAAACTCGAAACAAAACCTGTACGGTGCACACACCGCACGTTGCCGATTGAGCACTAACGTCGGTGCATTGAATTTGAGTCATAATAATTCACCAATTCGTCTGACCAATGCCAAGAATGGCGTGTACACCCGTGCCCAACTGTAATACAGAATTGGGATGATGACTGAATTCTAATTTTTGTCTCGACATTAAATATTACAATACCGTGGAAAAAGATGCAGTCCTGTTAAATTTGAATTAAAATTGACTCAGAAATACATTAGAAACAAGCATTTTAAGTTGTTAATTTAAAGGTGATTAGACAGAGAGATCCGACATCAACCGTGACGTCATTTTTGAGTACGGCCGTATAAATTCCTTGTAAATTACCGTTTTGTTAGAAAGAGATGGAAAAAATCTTTAATACCTTATATCTTGGTTGTTATAGTTATTCGAAAACCGATTTTTTCTTTCTGTTTATTATATGAATGAGCTTCTAGCTTTAATCATCTAGCCTATTATAGATTAGCTCAATAAATTTTTACTATACAATCAAGAATGTAACATTGTAGCGAGCGATCAATAACGTCGGCACTTGCTACACGTGTGATCGGTTTTGATCTATTTTGATAATTGTAAAATCTTGTCACAACAGAAAACACAGACAGACCCTCGACAGAGTATCGAATCCAATAGAATATGACGTAGTTTTCGGGCTCAACTAGGCCAGATTTGAACGTCGCAGTGGCGACGCGACCGCTCGCCGAGCCGCCGGGCGACGTCGCCGCGGCGGTCCCCGCACGTACCTTGATGTAGTGCTTGAAGACGTCGGCGGCGCGGCGCACGGGCGCGACGTTGTACACGATCAGCTTGCAGTAGGCGGCCAGGAAGTTGCGCCGCTTGTGCAGCTCCTCGATGCGTCTCTCGTCTTGTCCGTCTGCAACGTGCCCGCCTGTACCCCGCAGCCCACGCGCGGGCGCCACGCACCGCCCCACGGACGCGCGCATACCTGCCTCCCGCCCCCGCCCGCCGCGACCTCGCCGAGCGTGCGAACACTTCGCTCACACTTTGTACGTTACGTCAATTATTCAGCGAGCGCATTGTCTGGAGGCGATCGTTTGATCGACTCGATCGCATCGACGAATAGCGTATCGATCGGTTGCATGGTCGTCTTCTACTCGATTTGTACAATATTATGACTTCACACTTAACATGAGGGTCTGTGCCCAAAAAATAAATATGACGTCCCGGCTATCCCTTCTCCGCAACATCCGGACATGGGATACAGTCGAAATCTCCCACAAAGAGTAGACTGATTATGTCCAACAATTAGCTCTGTAACTGAGATGACGATGACAGTCTCTCGACAATGACAGTACCATCGTTTTGCCCTGTTCATTCGAGATAATGCCGACGGATAATTTAGAAAAACTTGCAACACATATTGAATCCTCTTTTTTGACTCGTTTTATAATAAAAAAACAAAATTAACCGACTAATATATAAAATAAAATAAAACCGATTAAGTAATCGGAGCACGCTCGGCGAGTTTGCAGGTTTCAGCGAGTAATGCGGCGGTTGGGGTCGATCTGTGGCCTAAACGTGTTGTCACAGAACTACAGAGTGACTTACGACGCGAAACTCCGTACAAGGTGCCGCCGGAGTATCGCGCTTCGGCTAGGAACAAAGCTCCAATCAAGAAATAATAGGTGTACTTGCACCGTTCCAAAGTCGAACACGCTTAGAAGGTTAAGCATATACGTAAACATTGTGAAATGGTATAAACAAAAAAAATGTCCATTCTTGACTTCAATAATTTGTATACTACAAAAACTCTTCGTTTCGCAATCGACTTCAATTCTTACCCGATCACACATCCTTATTGTTTCTAGAATCTTTTGCATACATCCAAATTGCCATTTCATTAATTTTTCGTTCGTTTTGGACCTTTATTGTCATTGATATATGCCATATTGATATCGCCATATGCTTTTAATAAATTCTACAGTTAACAATGAATCTATGAATCCGGAAAGGTACGTATGTTGACACACGAATAACTGTGAATTTTAAAAAATATTAATTCGGCCTTCTGTCCGGTGTTTGCGTGGCGTATAACATATGCTTAGCCTTCTGGTAGGTTCGCCAGAGGACGCCTACGGAGCATGCATCTATGAGCTCTACCAGTCAGTAACAAAAGCCGGATTATCGTCGCGCCGACGGACCGTTAGTGGCGGAAGTTTAAGGCCTGTATCACCACTTGCTGCTCAAATTGTCAGGAAGATGCAATCAAAGCATTTCTTCTCTCATTCTCGTTTTGAATCTGGTTAAATGTCAAGTCGTGAAACGCGGCCCAAGGGCTTAGTACAGGCGGTCGTCGGTCGACGCGACATACGTCACCCATACCACACAGTTTAAAACAACCAAATTAATTCATTAATTTCAAATCAGAAAAATTAAATAAGCATTGCGCCGCACTTTCCATAGCCAAAGCTGGGCAGTGCCTGCATTCATTTGGTGGATATTGGATATCGACTTTGCCTCAACAAGTAATCGCAACAGTCCATAACGTAAAGGTCTTACGTAATTATAATACATCACAAATATTAGGTTTTTTTTCCCAGCGTGATGTGATGTCGGTGTCATTTTTAAAGTTTCTATGGACCAAATGCGAACCATAAGGTAAATGTCCAAACAACAATAAAAATGTTCGGAGACATTAACATATATTCAATAAAGTTTCCAAATGTAGTGAATCCATAGCTTGTTGAGCACTTCAATCGTTACGTAGTAAACTACACGTGCGCAGTTTCGCAGGCTTTCTTAGGCCTCGTTTACGGAGACGCGGGGCGTCGCGCGTCGCGTGTGGCGTGGCGTCTCGCAGCGCGTCAGACGTTTTTTCTGTTTACGGTGGGGCGGCGCGTGAAGCGGCACTCATAATCGCACGCGTAAACACAAACATATGGCAATATACGATGTTGTTCATAGAGATGCGAGACGGGAACACCGACGGACGCGGCGGTGCCATCCGCGGGCCATCGCGGGTAAACGCACTCATACAACGCCATATGTTTGAATTCTGTGCGGGCCGCGGCGCGCAACGCCCCGCATCTCCGTAAACGAGGCCTTAGTCCATGAAAAGGGCGACCGAACGTAAGAACGCAACAGAAAGAATGAAACGGGTCATGGAGGTATACAATGGAGAAGCCGACCGCCCGAGGGGACGCGTCAGAGGGAGATATCCTCGAACCCTCTCACATGTCGTCGTGTAAAAGAATAATATACGTCAGCGAGAAATCGAAGCGATCGCCGAGCGGCGATTCAAATATTTGGAAAAAAAGTTGGGATATAGATCGATCATTTCGATTCGGAAAGCCTCGCGCTAGCGACTCTCAACGAGATCGTCGCAGGTGAAAATGTTTCGTTCGTGTGGGCGCGCGCTCGGGCCGCTCCATGGTACACCGCCGCCCGTCCAGCAGCCAGCAGCATGCGAGTGAAGGGACGTCGCGTCCCGTAGTAATGGCGGAGGCCGCCCGCCGGCGCACGAGACGAAAATATGCATTACGAGGCGGCGGCCGCCATTACTAGGGCTTACCGTGTCCGCCGCGCCGCGCCGCACATGCAACCAAACGACACGCGTTAGGCACCCGCCCACTCTCCGACCCCCCTCCTCTACCCCCCACTACCCCCTCTACCCCCGCCCCACCCCGCATCGCATCGCGTCTATAATGCATATTTTTATCTCGTCCGCCACGTCCGGTTACCTAGCGCCCGCCCTCCGGCGGGGGGTCGACCCCCGGGGGCGGGGGCCGACCCCCCGTCCACTGATATAATGCATATTTTTATCTCGTTCGCCAAATTAATGAGCTAGGCGCGCGTAGAGGCGGACTTTCGTCTGACGCCGGCTCGACCCGAGCCCGGGGAGGCCGATCGTGGCCATTTTGAAGAACTCGGGGGGAGACGCGACCTGCGGCAGCCGAGACGTCGCCCCCGCGCCCCACCCCGGACCCCCGGCCCCACATCATCGAACGCAACGCATGTTCTTAACTCGTTCGCCACGTTCTGTGGACCTATCCGTGCTGGACGCGCACTACCACTCGCTTTAAACTTTGATTAAACTTTGATGTAAAAATAACCGCAAATGGTCGCATTCCACACGATAGGCACATGTTACTTATAATAAATCAGAGTACATGCGGAAAGAGAAATTGAGGGCGATATTGTTGTTATATATACTTAATTTTAATAACTTTTTGAGCAAGTGACACAATGATGCACATAAGTCACATAACTCTATTGATGATTTTGACCTTTGACCACATCCTCCACCACATCTTGCGAAACATGATGAGAAAGAATAGACACAAGGGAATCTATGTTATATCATTCTAAGATTTATGGAAAATAAAAAGGTAAAATGGGGCGAGTAATTAACATTCTTAGAATTTTGCACTTAGGCTGTACGTATTTCAATTTTACACTAAGAATTATGAAAACTTATATGAAGACAATAACCATACTTAAAAGTTATCCGTTGCGTAATTATGATTAAGTTTCACCGTTTTCCGAACTATATACATATACCTGCAGGGGTTAAAATGGGGATGATAATTTGTTAAGGAAAATCGCAATTTTTGAAGTCATAAATATGATTATGATTATCCAAGGAGATTGCACGTGGATATTTTCAGAACTCCATCCACCAAAGCGAGTAAAATAGGGGTAAAAATTGTGATTATTTGTAGGAGAAATTAGTCATTTCTGGATGTAGCACAATGAAAATGTAAACATGATTATTTAGCATATTTTTAAACAAAAAATTTTATATTACTGAAAACAAGATCCAAAATTGAACCCACGACTGTTCCCTTTCCGCAGTCTCTAGCAATATATCTAAAAAAAGGGTTCTTGAGAATAAGTATTGGGATCTAAAAGGGTAAATGTCTACTATATTAATTACTATATTAAATTCATTATCGTATCAACTTTTCATGAAATAATTTGAACTTTCATCCTTCACTTCTCTACCCCACAGATAATTCATTTAGTATGAATCGCCATACACTCAATGAACTGCGATCGAAACGACCAGTATTTTTAAATAATTTACGGAAAGGCTATGCGTATCCCATAATAAGGCCACTCCAACCATTATACTGGAGATAAATATTTACACAGTTAATACAGGATATTTTTTTAAAGTGACACTCAAAATTGTTGTTTAATAAATTACATAGGCACATAGATGTATAATGTATGTGAATAATTTAAAAAACATATTTTTGATTTCAATCCAAAAAAATTAAAATAAAAACTTCATAACCAATCAAGTTATTAATGAATTGAAAGGTAATATTTTGTGGAACATTTAATGCTTATTTTTTATTATATCTTTTAATTTTTATATAAAAAACTGGTAAAATTGAAACGTATGTATGGTGATACGTGCCTATTGTGTTTACATGATTCATCTATGTTATGTAAGAGTACACTATTTATATATACAAACCATGTAGAAATCTGGCCACTGTGAAAAAACATCTTAATTCCTACATCTCAATAAACAATTTTATTTAAGGTAAATCTTTGTCCAACATACACTTGGAAACTAAGTCAATTCGTTGGCTATAGCCCATTTATTTAGCAATTATATTTTTAAGAGAAACTTAATTTCTTTTTATAGAATTATAGAATATACACAATAATGAAGACAAAAAAACAAATTCGTCGGTTCTTTAACGACTTTGTGTGTCACAACGGATAACAATGCAATAACTAGTAATGTAAGCATGATATTTGTAATAATCAATGAGTTGTGTAAGTAGTGTTAATATGTCAAATTTTTTAAATAAATCAATTTCCAACCTTTGTGTATGGTTATACAGGGCCATTTTGAATGAACCAACAACCTCCCAGGGGCTGATTCTAGTGCTTAGATGCAATTACTTTTTGTATGGGACCAACATCGATATCTCAAAAAAAAAACACTCCATACAAACTAGGTTAGCTGATTGAGACTTTAGTATGGGAAAGTGGATTTTTTTATTGCGATTTCGATGTTGGTCCCATACAAAAAGTTGTTGCATCTGAGCACTAGAATCAGCCCCTGGGAGGTTGTTGGTTCATTCAAAATGACCCTGTAGGTATATATGTATAGTGCATTTCAACGAAAAATTATTTGGTTTTATCGTTTATTTCCCGACATACAAAGCGATTGTGAAGTCGAGAATGCTGTTTGATAGAACTTATTTTTTTCGTAATTTTTGAGTGGGTACAATTTCAGTCCCGAGTAAATATAAAATCTTTTTAGCTCGTTGGTAAAAAAAGTTTTTTTTTCTTTTACCCTGCATAACGATTCAACATGAATTAAGTAAATTTTATTAACTTAATTCGCAAAAAATAGAATTTGTTTTTATTAATCATCAAACAGCTCGTACACGTTCCCACCGAAGGGCTCGAGCCTACCCTAAGTTGGGGTGTTTAGACTTTAGTCAACCGCGCTGGTCCAGTGCGGATCAGTTATACAATAGACGATTGTCAAGTCTGTACACTTTTCGTTCGGAGTGCGCGTGTGCGTGCACGCGTCGGTGTGCGTGTGCGTGTGCGTGTGCGTGCACGTGTCGATGTGCGTGTCGGTGTACGCGTCGGTGCGTCGGTTACCGTATTTGTTGTGCACGAAGACCAGGTCCTGCACGAACCCGTTGAGCAGGTCGCACAGGTCCCCGTCCGCGGCGTAGACCAGCGCGCGCACCAGCGGCTCGCCCGCGTGGTGCCGCGCGCTCAGCGGCTCCGCGAAGATCACCAGCACGTCGCACAGGCTGATGTACGCCTGCCGACACGTTGCACGTCTCTGACTGCCGCTCTATCGCGTTTACTACGTCCCGAAATCCCCTCTGTTTCAACTATAGTTTCAAACGGCGGCCGCTTCATCGTCCCGACCGCATCGGGGATCTCGGTGTGATCTCAGCCTCGTGGACGAGGGCGTCGATACTATAACATCTGAAGCCGCGAAAGGCTCGGGATTCACGATTAGACGCACAAAAATTTTTCGACCCATAAAATCTTAAAAAATTTTATATTGTTCTTTGGTGCGAAATCTATTAGAATATGCGAGTCGAGTTTGAAATCCTCACTGTGACGTTTACACAAATAAAATTGAAAAGATCCAAAAAAAATTCTAAGATTTTTAAATTTTAAGCATAGATTAGGGAGATTTGATTATAAAGAGAATTGCCAATTTAATTGTGTTACACTGTGTGACGAATTGCAACGCGTCCGTGTCATCATTACAGCTCATATACGTCCCCACCGAGAGGCTTGAGCCTACCCTAAACGCGACGCGTCCGTGTACTCTGGAACATTACAAACCGCGTCCGATGACGTCGTGATGTCGCCCTCTCATAGCGCGTGCAGGCCGGTCCGGTCTTGTAACGCCACATCTCCCGAAGCGTGCGAGTCTCTTGCGGTGACAGTGTCCACTGTGCTGACGTCACGCACCTCGTATATGGTTGCGGTGTTCGCTGTGGTGACGTCACCCATCTCGTGCGACGGCAGGGTCGGTGGCGCGCTGACGTCACGCACTTCGTGCGGCGGCAGTGACCTCTGTACCCCTAGCACGAACCACTGTAGTTATATTATAGTAATCGTATTGACTTACTATATATATTAAATTGACAGCTAGAAAAACTATCGTAAAACTATCGTGAGCTCGTAACGTAACGATAGAGTTCTCTCACTGTAAAATATTCGTTAAGAGATATTACAATAGCTAGCTGTCGAATAAAATGATACGACATACCAAAAGTGAGTTCGTGCTGACGATTCTCATACTTTAGCTCTCGTTAGTTATGCCATTACCATTACGATACCATTTTATTCTTTAAACAACCGTAAAGACGCTATTACAGTTTCATACAAATAATACGCTTATGATAACCATAAGTATAGTGGTTCGTGCTTGGGACACTGTGTTGGAGTCAAGCACGTCGTGTGGTAGCAGTGTCCGTTGTACTCACGTCACGCTAAATGCCAGTGTCGGTGACGAACAACTTACGCTACACCCCGTGCGGTGCTGACATCACGTACCTCCGGTCGCGACGCGGCGTGACGTCACGTACCTCCTGCCGCAGCGCGGCGGCGGCGGGCGCGCGCACCGTCCGCCGGCACACGTCGCAGAAGGCGTGCAGCCGCGCGCGCAGCGTGGCCGCCGCCTCGACGGGCGCGGCGTGACGTCACGTACCTCCTGCCGCAGCGCGGCGGCGGCGGGCGCGCGCACCGTCCGCCGGCACACGTCGCAGAAGGCGTGCAGCCGCGCGCGCAGCGTGGCCGCCGCCTCGACGGGCGCGGCGTGACGTCACGTACCTCCTGCCGCAGCGCGGCGGCGGCGGGCGCGCGCACCGTCCGCCGGCACACGTCGCAGAAGGCGTGCAGCCGCGCGCGCAGCGTGGCCGCCGCCTCGACGGGCGCGGCGTGACGTCACGTACCTCCTGCCGCAGCGCGGCGGCGGCGGGCGCGCGCACCGTCCGCCGGCACACGTCGCAGAAGGCGTGCAGCCGCGCGCGCAGCGTGGCCGCCGCCTCGACGGGCGCGGCGTGACGTCACGTACCTCCTGCCGCAGCGCGGCGGCGGCGGGCGCGCGCACCGTCCGCCGGCACACGTCGCAGAAGGCGTGCAGCCGCGCGCGCAGCGTGGCCGCCGCCTCGACGGGCGCGGCGCCCGCGCGGCCCAGCCGCTCCTCCAGCTCGTGCAGCGACCACACCAACGAGTAGAAGCACGCGCGCACCACGTACACCAGCGCCTGACGAATACGGCCTCTTTCACTATGCATCTTCTATCGCATACGATACGCATCGAGGCATACGGTGTATTTGTCCGCCCGAACCGGGGGATATCAGTCTCCTTTGCTCCCGTGTCCTATGGGAGTGAAGGAGACTAATATTTAAATATCTGTAGGAAGCCCGAGAAGTACGGCGCGGGAGCGTGCAATTCGCAGATTCCGCGCGCATCTCCCACGATTCCGTCGCATAACCGAGATTGGTCGAGTACGCCCACGGGTGAAAGATCGATTTGTTACTTCAATATTGCGCTTCGATCGCGACCTACAAATTGTGCTATGAAATTAGCATAATTTTCCATCTATATCTTTTATACAATATACAAAATATTAAGTATGAATTGCGAGATGCATCCACGTGCGTATTCGTCGCATACGTCACCTCCTCTGGCATGAGGCTGGGCTGCTCCTGCAGCACGCACTTGGGCAGGTCCTCGAACAGCGAGTCCCAGATGTTGGTGTCGTTGAGGTTGTGGCACATGTACATGATGGACACCTTGCGCAGCGAGTTCACCACGTTGAAGATCTCGTCGGCGTCCGGCGTCTCACCCTGCACACGCGAAAATATTATGTTAACTAGATGTCCGTGACGGCGGCTAATGTAAATGAGTAGCCATCTGGGAGAAAAACAAAATATTACAATGCTCTCTGTAGCGATTCTCTGTAGGACGCCACACATGCGTCGGTGACAGTGGTATCGGTGGCCACACACACATACATACACACACACACACACACACTCACCCCCTCCAGCAGCGAGCGCCAGTCGTCGGCCGCCTCCCGGTAGCGCGCCACGCACGCGTCGGTGACGGTGGCCCTGGCGACGTTGCACCGTGTGTACACGCCGCCCTGCTCGCCGCACAGGTACCGGTGGCCACACACACACACACACACTCACCCCCTCCAGCAGCGAGCGCCAGTCGTCGGCCGCCTCCCGGTAGCGCGCCACGCACGCGTCGGTGACGGTGGCCCTGGCGACGTTGCACCGTGTGTACACGCCGCCCTGCTCGCCGCACAGGTACCGGTGGCCACACACACACACACACACTCACCCCCTCCAGCAGCGAGCGCCAGTCGTCGGCCGCCTCCCGGTAGCGCGCCACGCACGCGTCGGTGACGGTGGCCCTGGCGACGTTGCACCGTGTGTACACGCCGCCCTGCTCGCCGCACAGGTACCGGTGGCCACACACACACACACACACTCACCCCCTCCAGCAGCGAGCGCCAGTCGTCGGCCGCCTCCCGGTAGCGCGCCACGCACGCGTCGGTGACGGTGGCCCTGGCGACGTTGCACCGTGTGTACACGCCGCCCTGCTCGCCGCACAGGTACCGGTGGCCACACACACACACACACACTCACCCCCTCCAGCAGCGAGCGCCAGTCGTCGGCCGCCTCCCGGTAGCGCGCCACGCACGCGTCGGTGACGGTGGCCCTGGCGACGTTGCACCGTGTGTACACGCCGCCCTGCTCGCCGCACAGGTACCGGTGGCCACACACACACACACACACTCACCCCCTCCAGCAGCGAGCGCCAGTCGTCGGCCGCCTCCCGGTAGCGCGCCACGCACGCGTCGGTGACGGTGGCCCTGGCGACGTTGCACCGTGTGTACACGCCGCCCTGCTCGCCGCACAGGTACTCCAGCGTGCGCCCGCAGGCCTCCACCACCTCGGCCTCGGTCTGCACGTTCACGATCTCGCGGATCTTGTTCAGCAGCAGCGTCAGGTTCTGCGCGACACGCGACACGTCACTCACTCTACGCTCACTTTGGTGGACTTTACGAAAAGCCTTACATCATTGTTATAGCTGAACGATCCACTTTATGTAACTTATCGGTCTCAGTAAAGAAAATAAAAATCGCCATGGAATGATCAAAAACATAATGAAAATGCAAATAAAGAACAAAAAAAGAATTGCTTTAAAGGAAGGAAGTACTGTACGGGATAGTACATAAACAGAAGACATGTGCAATAAGGCCGGGTGCTTTATCCCTTCTAATTGCACGTGTTTTCTGTAAATCTCCTCCACATTTGAATGTAACATTCCAAAATGTTATAAAATGAATGTGAATTAATTGTGTAAGACAAAATTTTACAATTGACTGAGGAGAATCTCATATAGTTGGATGTGTGTGCGCTCTAGGTGTG
Source organism: Schoenobius gigantellus (assembly GCA_963935595.1). NCBI lineage: Eukaryota > Metazoa > Arthropoda > Insecta > Lepidoptera > Crambidae > Schoenobius > Schoenobius gigantellus. Next base: position 819,790 of record OZ012555.1, on the reverse strand, counting down.
AATAATTTATTAACTATTTACCACGTAATTAATTTGTCGACATTATTTAATATCCCTTCTCCTAACGCCTTTTACCGAATATTCCATGGGGAAGCTCTGAGGAGCTCTTTAACCTTATCCCTCCCTCCCCATTCCTTAACAGAAACGCGCAAGGGCCTTCAGAGTCATCTTATACCGTATCCCCCTTTTTACATCGTACCAAGAAATTCCAACATTCCTTCTTCTGTCGTTCCTCCTATACTTGGTGTTGGAGGTGCTATGATATGATAAAGCTAAATTGGTAGATATTCCGAAATTGTCCCGAAAATGATAATGATTTGGAAATGATAATAACGTGTTGATTGTACGAGTGCTTTATTGCTACTAAAAATAGTTATGATTAATAAATTACAATATTGAGTGGCGCAGAGCGCCGACGTTAGCAGTTTTACTCAACTATGCAAGTGTACAGGTTTGCCCGTACAATTGGAATTCTGCGCACGTGTTTCCCTCATCCTAGAACATGGATTCCTTCAAAAGAGGCGTGAAAAAGCTTCTTTTGGGCTGGCAAGGGGCAGGCAGGTAGGATAGTGGATGTCGTGCCTCCTCTATCTGTCAACTCATTTGGGCCTCTTCACCAATTAACATCAGGCGGGAGATCATTTGCCGGGCCTCCAAAAAAAATATACACGGTTATTTTTTTATCACCCTGGAAAATTTAAGGGACGCTTCACGACATGGTATTATAATGAGTTATATATAAATAAAAAAAATTATATTATTTTTTTAAAAAATACAAAAAATGCTGCACTAGTTGAGAGCAGCATTTTTAGAGATATTTTATTTTCTTTAATATTTTTTTTATATTTTTTATTTCATTTTTTTAATTTTTTATATAATATTGGATGTGTCCTGAAGCGTCCCTAAAATTTTCCAGGGTGATAAAAAAATAACCATGTATATTTATTAACCAAATTTTTTAAGTTTACCAGTAGAGGTAAGAAAAGCTCATATCTTTGAGTTCACGCTCGCAAACATACACGTACGCGGGCGCACATATGCATACAAACGAGAATTGCGTGCAGATGCAACTACGCCCCAAAGAAAGGTCCTAACGAATAATGTCCCGCGAGATAATGTTCAGCGCTCACCCCTTCCTGGCGCTGCGTGGTGTAGAGCTCGAGGTCGAAGTACTGCGGGATGGACACCAGGTTGGTCAGCTTCTCGGGGTCCGCGCCGAACTTGTCCAGCAGCGCGGGCAGCGTGCCGATGAAGTGCGCCGTCATCTTGGACCGGTCCTCGCTCACCATCTGGCGGGGGCAGGGGGGGGCGCCGTGAGCGGTGACGTCAGGTGGGGGTCACACACGCACACACACACACACACACACACACCTTGAGGTGGTCCTTGGAGGGCGGGTGGTGGTGGCGGCGGGGCGCGGCGCGGCCCACGGGCGGCTCCCCGCTGGCCGCCTGTCGCACGCAGCACACACACACACACACACACACACACACACACACACACACCTTGAGGTGGTCCTTGGAGGGCGGGTGGTGGTGGCGGCGGGGCGCGGCGCGGCCCACGGGCGGCTCCCCGCTGGCCGCCTGTCGCACGCAGCACACACACACACACACACACACACACACACACACACACACCTTGAGGTGGTCCTTGGAGGGCGGGTGGTGGTGGCGGCGGGGCGCGGCGCGGCCCACGGGCGGCTCCCCGCTGGCCGCCTGTCGCACGCAGCACACACACACACACACACACACACACACACACACACACACCTTGAGGTGGTCCTTGGAGGGCGGGTGGTGGTGGCGGCGGGGCGCGGCGCGGCCCACGGGCGGCTCCCCGCTGGCCGCCTGTCGCACGCAGCACACACACACACACACACACACACACACACACACACACACCTTGAGGTGGTCCTTGGAGGGCGGGTGGTGGTGGCGGCGGGGCGCGGCGCGGCCCACGGGCGGCTCCCCGCTGGCCGCCTGTCGCACGCAGCACACACACACACACACACACACACACACACACACACACACACCTTGAGGTGGTCCTTGGAGGGCGGGTGGTGGTGGCGGCGGGGCGCGGCGCGGCCCACGGGCGGCTCCCCGCTGGCCGCCTGTCGCACGCAGCACACACACACACACACACACACACACACACACACACACACACCTTGAGGTGGTCCTTGGAGGGCGGGTGGTGGTGGCGGCGGGGCGCGGCGCGGCCCACGGGCGGCTCCCCGCTGGCCGCCTGTCGCACGCAGCACACACACACACACACACACACACACACACACACACACACCTTGAGGTGGTCCTTGGAGGGCGGGTGGTGGTGGCGGCGGGGCGCGGCGCGGCCCACGGGCGGCTCCCCGCTGGCCGCCTGTCGCACGCAGCACACACACACACACACACACACACACACACACACACACACCTTGAGGTGGTCCTTGGAGGGCGGGTGGTGGTGGCGGCGGGGCGCGGCGCGGCCCACGGGCGGCTCCCCGCTGGCCGCCTGTCGCACGCAGCACACACACACACACACACACACACACACACACACACACACCTTGAGGTGGTCCTTGGAGGGCGGGTGGTGGTGGCGGCGGGGCGCGGCGCGGCCCACGGGCGGCTCCCCGCTGGCCGCCTGTCGCACGCAGCACACACACACACACACACACACACACACACACACACACACACCTTGAGGTGGTCCTTGGAGGGCGGGTGGTGGTGGCGGCGGGGCGCGGCGCGGCCCACGGGCGGCTCCCCGCTGGCCGCCTGTCGCACGCAGCACACACACACACACACACACACACACACACACACACACACCTTGAGGTGGTCCTTGGAGGGCGGGTGGTGGTGGCGGCGGGGCGCGGCGCGGCCCACGGGCGGCTCCCCGCTGGCCGCCTGTCGCACGCAGCACACACACACACACACACACACACACACACACACACACACCTTGAGGTGGTCCTTGGAGGGCGGGTGGTGGTGGCGGCGGGGCGCGGCGCGGCCCACGGGCGGCTCCCCGCTGGCCGCCTGTCGCACGCAGCAAACCATCAGCTCGATCAGCGACGACTCCTGCACGCACGTATAAATGTCACGTTACTTCATAATATACCATTTATTAAGTCAAGATGGTCAAGAGTCTGGATGGATGGATGGATGGATACGACACGATAAATCGATCTGTATCAAAATCGACTAAGTCTACATCAAAACATCGAGACCCTGGAGAGGTAACCCACCTGTCTATTATCGAGCGCCTCCTCGCCGGGCCCGGCCTCCTCCAGCAGCAGGTCCGTCATGCACTCCCAGTCCTTCATCATGGGGTTGGACTCGATCAGCGAATCCACCAGGTACGCCCCGTGCTCGTGGAGCTATCGGAAAAGTAGCAACAGAAAATTGTTTTTTTTTTATATTTATGTGTAGACACTTATTGTCATCTTGCCTGATGGTAAGCAAAGGTGGGGACTAAGGTGGAGCGTGCCTACTCATTAGGTGCCGATTCGCTCTAGTTCTGGAAAAACCCGGGTTGTAGTGAGCAGGGTTGATTGATTTAAATCAAATGATTTATAGTGATTTATTTAAAAAAATCAATGATTTAAATCAAAAATGATTTTTTTAATATTAAGTAGATCTTAAAAAAACTGTAATGATATTTATTTTATACATCATAACTCGAATTCAATATCAACACGAAACGATTTTTATCTTAAAACACGCACGATTTGGGGAATTCCCTGTGTTTTCTATTTACTAAGGCCTTGGTCTCCTATAAAATGCTATATGCAGCGTCCGACTTCAGCGTAAACGTTTCGATCGACGTCTGTACGTCAGGCACAGCGTCAGCGGTCAATACGTCTCATACGCAAACGACGACAAACAGCGCTCACGCGTAGTCGTGTGATATAAAATGGATATAAATTCGACACTTTTGGCTGCGCTTGTGTTACTTGAAGAGGAGGTATAAAACAACCGCATACAAAGAAAACTCAGGGCAACAAGGCACTGATTATGTATAAAGAGAAAGAAAGAAGGATGTATCCAGATGTTAATAATGAAACACTTAAAAGACAACAATATTTATGGAATACTTTCGTATCAATCAAGAACAATTCAAACATATTGTAGAACTTTTGCAATAAAACTGCCATCAAAAAGGCATCTTAATCCCATATCACCTGACGAAAAAGCTGCTGTAAACATTTGTGTTTATAAATACTATTTTCATGTTCCTTGTCACTTTTATTGTATAACGTACTATAACATTGGACTGATTCAATCAATAATTCGTCTTTTTCTTTATCAAATTTCGACATTTTGTACTGACGCCAAATAAGACGTTTACGCTGCAATGGTTCGAAATAATTAGAGACGCGGCGCAAAGCGTTTCAATGTCGCCTACGGCGTCCACACGCCAACGTCAGCGTATGAAAGAGACCACAATAGTACATTTCTATAGTAAGCATCGTAACACAGCGTACGACGTGACGCTGTACGCGGCCGATGGCGTTTATAGGAGACCATAGCCAGTACTTGATTCACGTGACGTGGGTGGGAGTGTTGTTAGTTTACATTTTTTTTTTTGGACTGATTTCTATTAATTTTGCCAGATATTAATAAAAACTTACCAAATGACATTAAAAAAAAAAAAAAATCATGACTTTTCCCTGAAGTTTCTAAATAAATCAAAAATAACTAAAATAATCATGATTTTTCTGATTTATTTGAAAAAAATCTGTCAAAAACAAAAAAATCATGATTTTTATCAACCCTGGTGGTGAGGTGGGAACACAGAGAATGGCAAAGAATTCCATTCCTTCGCAGTACGCATTAAAAAAGTGGAAGCGAAACGCTTCGTGCGGAGCAGTGAAATTTTTACTACGTAGGAGTGCATCTTTGCAGTTCTCAGAGTTCCTCGGTAGTAAAAGGGAGATGGTGGAGATCAAACAGCTCTTGGGAACACTCTCCGAAATGTAATATGTAAATTAACATCAATGCTTTCGACGATCGGACGAGCGCTGTGTGTGTGACGAGCGGAAGGAACCGTGTACCTCTGACTCGATGAAGAACTGCACGAGGTCCCTCAGCAGCGGCGTGTTGGGCAGGCGCGCCTTGCCGCGGCGCGAGCGGGCCGAGGCGGGCGCGGGGCCCGTGGTCCCCCCCCCGCTCCCCCCTCCAGCGCCAGGCTCGGGCCGGAACAGCCGCACGTTGAGGAACTCCCCGGCGGCGGCCGCCACGCCGCGGCTGCTCGAGTACACCAGCTCGTACACGTTCTCGCAGTCCTTGTCCGTCAGCACGTCGGGATGCATCCTGGACGAATTCATTTGCAAATTAATCTCAAACACCTAACACCTCAATATTTTGTTCTCGTAAAAGGTTCAATGGCCGATTTCACCGACCTCAGTTCGGGAAACTCGTATGCTGCCACTCGGCGTCTTTAATGAAAAGAATATGACAGCGTGCCACCCGAGCGTATCCTAAGCTGAGGCAGAGTCGGTGAAATTGATCATAAGTCACTTAAAAAGGTCTCGAAGAGGGCGAGATGGTGAACTCGCTTAAGGATGGCGATGCCTCGAACGAGGATGACGCGATGGCTCACTTCTAAAAATGGCGACGGCTCACCTGAAGATGCAATGGCTTATTTAAAAATGTGAAGCTGACTGAGAGTTGACAACGACTCACTCGATGATGCGATGGGTTACTTGATGGGTTCCTTGAGAATGACGACGGGTTGCTTGAGGACGGCGATGACTCACTCGAGGGTGACGGTGACTCGCTCGAACGCGGCGACGACTCACTTGAGGATGGCGATGACGAGACGCACGGCGTGCACGGCCACCTCGGTCTCCTTGTCGAGCGCCATGGCCACGATGCGGTCCTTGAACTTGGACGTGAACAGCTCCAGCTTGCCCTTCAGCTCCTCGCACTCGTACAGCGGCTGCAGCGCCTGCAGGCAGCGCAGTCGCACCTCGCCCACCTGACACAATTCACCCCCTCACTCACACTGACAAACCACAATGCAACGTGCAAACTATGACAACAATAATCAATGATTAACTTTTTCTTCAACACACTAAAGAACTGCATTTCAATTTATGTTGACAATTAAGACAATTGAAAAGCATTGAGGTGATGTTATTTACAACAATCTTACAATAATAAAACAATGATAACCTTGTCGTGCAAAGTCCATCCAATGTACTTAAGATAAAGGTCATCGAGGAAGTTTGCTGGAAACTTCTCCATCCAGCTCCCTATCTCAGTCATTGTGATCGCCCTGATGTCTGGCAGTGTATCTCTGCAATGGAATTGATTGCTTTACTAAAACGAAAATCTAGTTAACTTATTTAGAACTTTTATTCTTTAATCTTGAAGCTGAAATGAACACTAAATTGTTTTGATTTGTCACAAATAGTCATTATTTAAGTATGATAAAATAACCTCAACTGTTTTATAACTGGGGCCTAATTCATTTAATCCTAATATTAATATCGTGTCTTGATAGCGTTCCAATTAAACTGGTTTTGTTACCTTTATACACTTTCTGTGGGACAATTTATTCCATGTAAAAATTCAAAAACAATGTTATTGAAGCGTTATCGACACGCCACAAATGCATTAACGTTAGCAGAATTAAGGCCCCTGGAGTTATTTATAAGTAAAGGAGACTGGCGGGTTTCGGCCTGAAGTCCTACAAGATTGAGACTTATGCAAAAATGTATATTTTTCGTAGATTTTATTAAAGTAACAAACATCTTTGTAGAACTTTGCAAAGTCAAGAAAAAAATCCTTTTCATTGAATTTAATCGATACATTTTAAGACTCGATTTTGGCGAATTAACCAGTTTTATAGAGAAAAAATAATACATTTACATGTTATTGAATTATAATGCTAATTTATTTACCACAGATTTCTTTATATTTTATCTGAAATTAATGTTTTTAAAAGATTTGAGTATAAAATGTAGAAGATCGATGAATTGATACATCGATATTGATCGATGAATTGAATTTATTAAGTGAGACAACACTGATACGATGTTTGATCAGAACACTCAGAATGATAACCAATGTACATAATTACTTGTCTATGGTGCTTTGCGTTTGTGCGATCGATTTTATTTTCACTAACGTGTGGAGTATGGGGTGTATTTCCTATTGTGGTACAAAAATATGTGTTTACATCTATTAAACAAACTGATTTTTATAAGTTACTGTTAATTATACGACAAATTCGTGAATTAAACCAAAACATAACCAAACTTATTTGTCAACATTCAACACACTATAACTAATTTTCTCGAAGTTCTTGGCAAAATATTAAGCTATTTTCATTTGTTTTATAGATTGAGTTTTGACGAGACGTAAAAAGTTTTCGTGTAGGTGATCAGGCCGAATACTCCTAAGAAACCCGCCAGTCTCCTTTTAAAAACTGTTTAGTTTGAAGTTCTTATTGGAAGTATTATAATGTCCCTAATCAAATCAAATCAAATCAAATCATTTATTTGCTTTAAATAGGGTTACATTGAGTTCTTAATCATATTACAAGTTCTTACCTATTTAGCAGATACCAATATCAGCATGCAAATTCAGGGATTTTAAAACAATGACACATCGATCATAAGATGTTACAATCAGCGTTAATTTGTAATTTATATTTAATTAATTCAATTAATCCAACATTAACTAGGCTAATCTAAGTTATTCCAGTTCTAATTTCCATATTTCATTCAAATTCAATGTCATATAATTTAATGTATTTAATATAATAAAATTAAATCCATTTCAATTTAAATGTATTCGATTCAATATTAATATTCACTTTTGTTCGATTCAATTTAATTTCAATTATATTTTTTATTAATTTGACTTAATTCACTCCAATTTCATTTAATTAAAATTTTAATAATGTCCAGGATTAATTCAATTAAATTTTATTTAATTTAATTTAATTTAGTCCAAACTAATTCGATTCAATTTGATTTAACTAACATTTTATTTATGTGCTAAAAATTCCTCGACAGAGTAGAACGCTTTCTCTAGAAGCCATTTACGCAAATGTCTAGCAAACATAGTATAAGGTAAATGCTTCAAATGTTCAGGTATTTTATTAAATATTTTAATAGACATTGCGTAGCTGTTTTTAAGGAAGCGTTTTGTTTTTGGGACCGTGTCGAGTACAAGTCTATTTGGATTTCGAAAATTCCTATTGGTAAAACTATTTAGTTTCGTGAATAAGCCTATATTTTGTTTGACGAACTTGCATATCTCAAGTATATATTTATTTATTTATTTAATTATAATTGCGTTACATGCGACATAGTGACTAAAACATAGAAATGTACAAGTACTAAATATCACATGCACCTGAAAGGCATAGCAATAAAAGGTAAATAAGAAAGAGGGGCAGACATATTATAAATTTTTTATCGCAAAGGTATTCATTGATAGAATAGTAACATTTTTAAATTAAGATTAATTTTAAGCATTTTATAAATTTATTTAAGTTTGTTTCGGCTTTGAGATGTTCCGGTAATTTATTATAAATTTTGATTGACATCGGATAGGGACCTGAACTGTGTAAAGTTAATTTGGATGTTGTTTGCAAAAGATTATTTTTATAACACCGCGTTTACACATTCGCGCGAATCGCGAGGCGAATGGCGAGGCGAATAGCGAACTTACTGTTTACACATGCGTGTTCGTTATTCGCCTCGCGATTCGCGCGAATGTGTAAACGCGCTATTTCGCGCGAATCTCGAGGCGAATTGCTAGGCGAATAGCGTGAGTTCGCGTCGGGAGCGGTTTTTTGGACGCGAATCAAAGGGCACGAATGGCGAACACGAACTTACTGTTTACACATTCGCATGCATTTAGTTGACTGCTAGCGCCCGACCCAACCGAACGTGTAGACAAATTAGAGTGGAGTAAAGTGCGAATTTTAGAATTCCTAGAACTTTATTATAGAGAAGAGCTCATTTGGAACGCAAAACATCGCAATCATAATTACACATAAAAATATTTTACAAAAAATAAAAACCGACTTCAAAAACACTGAAAAGTTAAAAATAATATAAGAAATAGGTACAGACAACATCACACTTCTATATTGAAGTCGGTGCCAAACGATATCTCCTCGAAAGTCTTAAAATTTGTCACTGACTTCAATATAGAAGTGTGATGTTGTCTGTACCTATTCTTATATTATTTTAAACTTTTCAGCGTTTTTGAAGTCGGTTTTTATTTTTTGTAAAATATTTTTTATTTTTAACTTTTTAGTGAATGAAATCTTTTTAGTAAAAACAAAAACCCTAATTTAATACCAGCTCATCAGTGAGCTGGTATTTCATTAGCGTTTCCATCGATTTTCATGGGATCCCATTATCAGAGAATACAAAAAGAATGTTGAAAATCAGTCCACAATTGGCGGCGTAATCGCATAACATACACACAAAAAAACATTCGCATCGAATTAAGAACCTCCTCCCTTTTTGAAGTCGGTTAAAAATAAAAACCGACTTCAAAAACACTGAAAAGGTAAAAATAATATAAGAATAGGTACTGACAACATCACACTTCTATTTTGAAGTCGGTGTCAATTTTAAGACTTTATAAGAGATCATCGTTTCGTACCGACTTCAATATCATCATCATCATCATCATCATCACAGCCCATATACGTGGGGCTCGAGCCTACCCTATGTTAGGGTGATTAGGCCTTAGTCAACCACGCTGGCCCAGTGCGGATTGGTCGACTTCACATACATCATTGAACTTCTTCGCAGATGTATGCAGGTTGCCTCACGATATTTTCCTTCACCGTACGAGCGTCAGACAAATGTACATATGAAATTCGAAACGAAAAACACATTGGTACATGGCGGGTCTCGAACCCCGACCCCCCGATTGGAAGGCAAGTGCCGAGTCCACTGCGCCACCGACGCTCTGTCGCGCACTGTATATGCAAGTATGTATGTGTATATATAAACACATTCATACACATTACTTACATAACACTTACACACACACACATATACAATATGTATATGTGAGTGTTATGTGCGTGTATGTATGTTTTTTTCTTAATATCATATTATTTGAATATAACAATTATTGTCATTTATTACATTTATTTTCTTATGCCGTCATTTACTTTCTCTCCTTAGCCTAATGGTTGACTGGTAGAGAGCGATGTTTATCGCTAAGTCCGCCATATGTTTGTAACATTAAAGCTTAAATTATTAAAAACTAAAATGTAGCACGCATGCCGCCATTATTTTCACGTCCTCCGTGTTCGTGTGCTAATATCAAAATGAATCACCCGCGAATGTGTGAACAGTAGTTCGCGGTGGCACTCGTAGGTACGAATGTTTCGTCGAATGACGAGGCGAATAGCGAACACGAATGTGTAAACGCCACACGAATGTTTCGTCGAATGTTTCGTCGAATGTTTCGTCGAATATTTCGTCGAATGTTTCGTCGAATGGCGAACACGCATGTGTAAATGCGACATAACGTGAAATGTTGTGTCGGGGCATAAGAATAAACAAGTATAGAAGCGAAACTCCCGGCCGTCGAGCGCTCAAGGCCACGTTATTCACCTACCGTTTGATTTCCGTTGAACGGAATCGCCAGTCAAGGCGCGCACCGCATCCCGCACGTACGTGACTCCTTCCCGCGCGCCGCTATCTACCTAGTCGCCGCGATGCCGACTTATTGTTGCGTTTATGGGTGCAAAAATAATGCCATAATAACCCCAAATTTAAAGTTTTACAATTTGCCCGAAGATAAAGAAAGGTAAGTACAAAGGTATATCTACTTGTTTTATTCAATCCTCTCTAAGCAACTGCGAAGATGACTTGGATATATTTCTTTTGAGCAAAGACGACGGCACAGAACCTTTTTTTGCAAACCATATGACATCGGAGATTTCGCCGCTTGCTGTTCCGACATGCGATTACAGGTCTGAGGGCCTATTACCGATCTCATGGTTTTGCAAATGATATCATAGATATCATAGTGCAAGACGAAAAATACGATTTCCGGTCAGATTTTTAATCATTTGTTTATTATTTAATGATGACATCATTGAAATTATGCCATAGTGATGATATCATTGGAGATCAGTAATACGAAATGCAGTATTTCATGACTTCTTTTTCTCAAATTTATACCATGTCATACGATGAAAGATCCATAATTGGCCCTCAGATTTGCCTACACAAAACGCACTTTCCTACGTTTGTGGGTATCTACTCAAAAAATGCTCGCTTAAACATGAATGCCCAGCTTTCAATAAATACAGAGATTACAAGGGAGAAAATACAGAAAATTCTCAACTATTTGTTCATTTTAAAGCATTCAATCGGACAAAAATTTTCGGAAGTTTAACTGTTCCTCCGGCACATTTTGTAAACTATATTGAGAAACTCGAGAATATATTCGTAAATAGCTTCAAAAATTTTATTTTTACCGATGGTGCTGGTGCGATCTTGCTAGATACAATGAAAAAAATTGTGTTTCAGGTACCTTGTGAATATTTTCCTATTGATTACCTGATTAAGCTTTTTATAAGAATGCGTATTTACTACGCGCTGAAGTTTAATAAACGAAACTTCAAATCATCTACAAAAACGCCATCTTTTATAAATATCAGACATTTGTAAATATTTCTGTTGAATTGAAACCTTTTAAATAAAAATGATTGAATATTTTAAAATTATTTTTATTATACCTACCCTAGATACAGATACAGTTTTATTCGTAATATTCATTACATGTCAAAGCTAATACAATATAATGTATCGAGTTTCTAAAGCTGTCATTGTAGTGCAATTTTGAAACTCTGTATGGGATTTTTTTTTGTCAAGTCGGGAATAATTTGAATTATGAGAAACTTTGGTACTGCTATATAGGTATATTTTTATCGACCTTTGTTACTTTTCCATATAAAATTTAAATACAATCAATACTTGATTAAAATTATGAAACAACAGATTTTTTTTCAAGTGAAAATGTTGGTCTGATAGTAAAAAGTGAGCTTAGGTTTTATCCATTAGTACATTCATAACTTCAGCTCTTGGACTATAAACGTAGGTACGATACCTAAATTACAAACCATTTTTGTACATCGAAATTCGAAACATTTTAATGATTTTGTTCTCTAAGTTGTAGGGATTAAGCTCAATTAATCAAAAATAGGCAGGTTCTTATAACTACGGAATCAAAAAAACTAAAAATGTGGGTACTATTGCTAAAGATAGTCGCTCGCTCGCTACACTTGAAGTACAAAATCAATAAGACTCGGTGTATACTCAGTTTCTCATTTAATGTAAAATATGGAGGTACCTATATAAAAAATATTGTAGTGGTCACCATACGTCCATGTGGTGACCCTAGCGGCGCCCGCAGACTACTGCGGGGCGTTACAGGAGGAAGGGCGCTGTAGGTATGCAAATAGCGGCATTTGGTGCACCCACAAAGGAGATTCGCTTCTATACTTGTTTATTCTTATGGTCGGGGTACATCTGTAATTTTTACATAAAAATATGGGTGTTTTCTTACAAACTTACACATTTCCAATATGTATAAGCATGGTAACGTTAAAATATTGAGATTTTGAAAATGAGGTTTGCAACTCTCTCTTTGTGTTATATTTGCGAGGACACGTATACATTTCTTTTGTAGAATAAAAAGATCGTGTACGTCTACACTGTTACCCCACAGTATGACGCCGTAGTTCAGCCACGCTTGTGCGTAGGCGTGATAAGCTGTTACAGCTGTTTTTAAATTGGTAGATTTCTTTAGTTCCCTTAAAGCGTATATGAATTGTGATAATTTTGATTTATTTTTATAAATATGAGATTTAAAGTTAACATTAGAGTCAATATTTATACCCAACAATATAAAGACACGGGAGTGGTAAAATATGTATATTACATGATACATCCGAAGCCCTAATACATCTTTTTTGAGCAACAAAAGCATTATGAATATTGGTGCCATTTCCCCAAATTATTAAGCAATATCTAAGCACCGACTCAACATATGCAAAATAGGCAGTAATGGCGGTATTTTTATTTGCCACCTTTGTCAGCTTGTATAGTCCAAATGAAAATCTATTAATCTTGTCACACACTATATGTTCTTTCCAGTCCAATTTTGAATTTATGTCGATACCTAGGAATCTTACTTTTTCAGCATCGTTTAATATATGTCCCTTATAATTAATGCTTATTGTATTATTTATAAAATTATTAAAATTTATTATCAATGTTTTATTTAGATTAATTTTTAAATTATTCTTTTCCAGCCATATAATAATTTGTCCTAAAGTATATGTTACATCACTTTTGTGTTGTTCTATATTTTGTTGCTGGTCTGAGGTGACAATGACAGAAACATCATCCGCAAACAAAGTCATTTTATGTTTTGTAACATTTGGCAAGTCATTAATTGTCACCAGGAATAGCAATGGCGCGAGGATGCTTCCCTGAGGAACACCAAAACCATTCTTTTTGAGGTCTGACTTATAACTTTCTTTTATACCTGCATCATTATACTGAGCTATCTCAACATATTGCGTTCTATTGTCTAGAAAGGAGTTCAGCCAATCTAGCGCAGGTCCGCGAATACCGTAATGTTCCAATTTGGTCAGTAATTGTACGTGTGAAACCAAGTCGAACGCTTTTGACATATCGAGGAATATTACCGTGGTATAAGAATTCTTGTTAACGTTTTGCAAGATATCATTGACAAGACTAAATGCTGCATGTGAGGTAGACTTCCCTCTTTGGAAACCGTATTGATTATGTTTTATAATGTCATGTTTTCCAAAAAAGGAAAGTAACTGGTCATACATTACTTTTTCAAAGATTTTTGAAAATATTGAGATTAGTGTTATAGGCCTGTAATTTTTCAGTTCATATTTGTTTCCTTTTTTGTAAAGTGGTTTGATAATTGAAGTTTTTAATTTATTTGGAAACGTACCTGATGTCAGTAATAAATTAATGAGATAGGTCAATACTGTACATACTTCGTCCTTACAGTTCTTTATTATTTGAGTACTTATGTTGTCAAATCCTTCTGATTTTGTATTGTTTAAATCTCCTATAATTTTTTTAACATAAGATTCATCAATCGGTTTTAAAAAGATAGAATTTGTTAAATTATATTTAGTGGTTATCTCTAAGCTGTCGTTTATTTGGTTTGTATTATTTATAAAATAATTATTAAAGGCAGTAGCTATTTCTGTTGGTTTTGTTATTTCTTTGCCCTGGTTTATTATTTTGTGTATATTTATTCCACAGAATGCTTTACCTGTCTCATGCTTTATAATATTCCAGGTAGCTCTGCATTTATTTTTACTATTTCTGACCTACTTTTGATTTGTAATCCTTTTTGCACTAATTATACATTTTTTCAGAAGCTTATTATACTGCATATACTTATGTTTATCGAATTTATTTTTACTACAATAATATTTAAAGCGTAGTATTTTTTTATGTCTTAAACTTTTTTTAAACCTTTTGTTATCCATGGAGACTTAATGTGGTGGTTTGTTTTGATCTTTTTTACGGGGAAACAAAGGCCATACAATAAACTAAATAGCTCATGAAACTCGTTAAATGCTGCATTTAAGTCTTCTTGTGCATATACACTACTAAACGAAAGACTTCGTATATATTGTGTGAACTTATTAATATTTTCATCAGAATAACATCGTTTAAGTATGAATGTATTTTTAGGGGTTTCTTTTTTTTGTGCTACTGTGAAGCTCAGAGCCTGTGCTGTTTCATGATCTGATAAACACAAAGTGTGTACAGATCCTTCAGCGTTTTCAATATTACTTATGATGAGGTCCAGACAAGTTTTGCCTCTAGTAGGGATGGTAATGTGGATGATGAGGTTAGATTTCTTTAATATATTTTCTAAGCGTGAAGAGATTTCATTTTTCTCCATCATGTTTATATTTAAGTCACCCGTGATAATAATTTTCTTATTAAAGTACTTCGCGAGGCACTTGTCTAAAAGTAAGTTTAATTTTTCCAAGAATAATTCCGTGTGTCTCTTAATTTTGGTTGGGATTCTGTATATGCATATAATTATTATACTATTAGAAATCAAATTCGTTGCACACATTTCAAAGTGGTATGTCGTCGGAAGGCTTTTAAAACACGGTATATTTTTCTCCTGGATAAAATCTGATAGTAAAATCTGATAGTTCTCCTGCCCCCGTAGCACGTCCACCAAAACACGATATGATAAAGCGATTTATCGCGGTGAACTGTCAAAATACGACGAAACCCTATTGTATTTTGACAGTTCACCCCGATAAACCGCTTTATCATATCGTGTTTCGGTGGACGTGCTAGGGGGGCTGGATGGGATAATATTCCAACTAAGATGCTAAAAATATCCGTGTGTTATATATCCCCAATCATCAGTCATTTAGCCACTATGTGTGTCAGAACTGGGGTATTTCCATCGCATCTAAAGAAAGCGATTGTTACACCAGTATACAAGAATGGGAGGGCAGACGATGTCAATAATTATAGGCCTATATCAGTACTTCCGTCCATTTCGAAAATCATAGAAAAATTAATAAATTCTCGATTAATTAGCTATTTGAACAGAAACAACATTATCTCTGACTCTCAATATGGCTTTAGACAAAAATTATGCACGGAAGACGCAGTCGGAGCTATGACCTCATTAATTACTAGACAATTAGATGTGGGCAGAAAATGCCTTACAGTCTTTCTCGACTTAAAAAAGGATTTTAACACCGTCTCCCCTTCCATTCTTATACAAAAACTAGAAAATATTGGAATTAGAGGGACGCAGCTTGAACTGATGAAAAGTTACCTTCATGGATGTACACATAGGATAAAAATAGGCGATTATTATAGTGAAGACTCTGAAGTAACCCTTGGCGTGCCGCAAGGAAGTGCGCTTGGTCCAACACTTTTTCTAATTTATATAAACCAATTAACAAACTTAAAAACATCGATGGCGGCAAAGTTTTCTCCTACGCCGACGATACAGCCATTGTCTTTTCGGAAAGCTCTTGGAGTTCAGTATACAAGAAGGCTGAATTAGGACTTGCTATTGTATCAATTTGGCTCAATCATAATCTCCTTACACTAAATGTACATAAAACTAATTATATATGCTTCACGATAAACAAAAGAACTCAACCCAATAAAAACTTATCGTTAAAAATTCATCAATGTAGTCTAAGTACAAATAAATAAAACAGTAACTGTGTACCCTTAGAGGTGGTTACCACTATCAAATATTTAGGAGTAGTGTTGGATCAACACCTTTCCTGGCACCCCCAAATTGAGTACGTCTCGGAAAGGATCTGGAAACTTATATGGGTCTTCAAAACGTTACGCTATATTACAACTAAACAGCTACTAAATAAGATATATATTTCACTGGCACAGTCTGTATTAGGATACTGCATTTCTTTATGGGGTGGTGCATCAAAAACCAAATTTTTGGAAGTCGAAAGAAGTCAACGATGTCTATTAAAGATTATGTTTTTTAAGCCCTTTACCTTTCCAACTAGTGAACTCTATAAAATAGCCGACCTTCTATCTGTGAGGCAACTTTATATTTTGTTTGCTACCTTAAAATTACACAGTAAACTATCTTTTGATCCTACACAGATTCAAGGGAGAAGAAAGGATAACGTTATTAAAAGGAATATAACCAAAACAGCTTTCGCTAAACGACAATTTGATGTTCAATCTACGCATATATACAACCAGTTAAAAAAGAAACTTGACATTTATTCGGGGAATCTTCGTGAATCTAAGAAAATTATTACCCATTGGTTAAAAACAAATAGCTATATACAAATAGAAAATTTACTAAAATGTATAAGCTGAAATGATAATTAATAGTATGACACACACACACATGCACACACACACACACACACACATACACACACACACACACATACTCGCTCACACACATGCATTCTTACAACATAAACAAAATTATTATATAATAAATAGATTTAGAATAATACTAGCTATGGAAGAGCGGGTCCACCTGACACAGGCACAATTATTTTGTCTACTGGGTGGTCCCAATCACTGTATCACTGTACAACGTTGATTTACAAATAAAGAATTTATTATTATTATTATTTATTTCAAATAGTATCTTAAATTTAAGTCGTTTACAATAAATACATATAAAAACATAAATATTATAAAAAACTTAAATCTAGGGTTCCACTGGCAACGGAGCACGGCCCAAGCTACCGGTGGTTAGGGCTACAGGGAGAGGAATCTCCGGACAATACGTGCCGTGTCAAGAATCACCGCCTTCTGTATCTGGCCCTTGATCCATCCGTCAAGCGAGAGCCTCTTAAGGTTTCGGTCGAGACTCTTCGCTATTAAACCGTTCGCAGAAACAACTATCGGAACAATGATCGGATCGGATCGGAACAATTATTATTATTATTATCCACATAAGTTGTGACATACTAAAGTCACTTAATTAATTATTTACTTAAAACTAAATCAAACCCTTTAAAAATTATTATTAATTGCAATGCTATCTTGTTGTCCAAGTGGCGTTACGCCTGCTCTGTTGCGAAATATTAACACTATGGCTCCACAAGCCAGTCCTATTGCGTTCTATTGTGTCACCGAGTCGATTTGTGAGCAGCGCGCGGCCGGCCGGACACAAGAACTCTTGACACCAAAGGAGACCTACGCTCGCTTGCTGCTACTAATTAGTATACGCGCGATAACTTTTCAATATTTTCAAAGAATTCAACAACTATTTGAAATAATCTTTTAAATGGGAGCGATTTCCTTACATATTATAAAACAAAGTCCCCCGCAGCATCTGTCTGTCTGTTCGCTATAAACTCAAAAACTACTGCACCGATTTTCAAGCGGTTTTCACCACTCGATAGCGTGATTCTCGAGGAAGGTTTTTGTTAAGTTTTTGTATTTATTTCTGTGTACATTAACAATATTTGTTGAAGATGTCGGGAAAAAATAAATTAAGGCGAAATGTATTTCGCGGGCACAGCTAGTATCAAATAAATATAAGACATGGTGAATTGGTGAATTCCAGGGTCCAAAGTTACGGTTGAGACAGAGGACCTGTGACCAGTCTCCGTGTTGTGGACTTCGACCTGCAGGGGAGTACCTAGCGTGTCTGCCCTTCACCGGAGATAGGAATTGTGTGTCCGGTTCCGTACCCTGACCCGTAAAAAAATAAATTTGTGTGCTTAAGGACATTAAATCTTTCATTTAATCCCTTTAACGCCGCAAAGTGACATTTGAAGTGTCGAAATATACTTATGTTTTTGCGGCATAAGCGGCCAATAATTTTTTATGTTAACATAGATGTTTGATTTTTTCACAGCTTTAAAGGACTGTAGACCTGAGTATATCGTTTTTTTTTTAGGCTCGCATTTGCGTTGCACTCACAATTACAAACACACACTCACACATCCACACAAACACGCACACATCATGCGTGACAAGGTAATAATATAAAAATTTTACCTTTCAATAAAATTTGTATTATGTTTCCTCCGACATCCGAAGTCCATTAATGAGAGAGTACATCGTTTTCTTTCCGTTACTTCCGGCAAAAGTCACTGTTTCCGCCGCGTTTTAACACCACCGCGCCATCTATATTTCTTTCTGCGAACTAACTGTCAGCCCAGTTCAAGCCGCCATATTTGAGTCATTGTTCATCTCATCATGATGTTCGACCACCAGGAAGACATTATGTGGACTTCGGATGTCGGAGGAAACATAATACAAATTTTATTGAAAGGTAAAATTTTTATATTATGTGTTCCGTGAGACATCCGAAGTCCATTAATGAGAGAGCTGTTTGTTATCTTCTGGTGGCTTGTAAATTTGAAATAAAAAGGCAACAATGTGATTGATATCGATATTATAATTGCATATGAATTGTTACAAAAGCTAGCGAAATACATGACAAATAGCTTTAATTCAATCAACTTACATAATCAGTCAGTAGAAAACAATGTTGAAATAGATTTTTCTTGATTCGGAATATTACGATTTGTATCTAAATCTTTTTGATAATATTTTCTAAAGGTACACTCATGTCGCCAATTTGCTTTGGCCAATATGTCATTAATTGGATAATTTTCTAGCCAGTTTAGGGACGCGACGGCAGATCTAAAACTACCAGCTGAAGCCTCCACGCCTGCCTCTGATAAAAGACGTTTTAACCAATTTCCAACTATAGTCGGGCTAGCTGGCTTAGGAGTGCCTCTTGTTGTTATAAATAGGTTTGTAACAGGTCCTCTAACATGGCTGGTGACATCTCTGAGAAGCCTTAGCCAACGGACTGGATCTACGTTACACTCATGCGATGCCAGAAGGGTCCAATTGGATTGTTTATAACTAGCCGAATCAGTTTTAGAACCAAAGGAAGGTATCAACGTTATGGAATCCTTATTGTCTATAAAATGAGTATCGTCACAATGTAAAAGAGTAAGATCATGAACCCTTCTACCCGATGCTAGAAGAAGAATAGCTGCAACGTGCCTAGAAACTTCATAAATGCTCTCTGTGTTTGGGTTTGCATTCTTTAAATATCTAATAAGAATTCTAGCATCCCATATTGGAGCTTTAGGCGGAACCGGCTTTGCCAGTGAAATAGCTTTTAAAATATGTTTAACTATATGACTGGATGAAATTTTTATATTTGAAGTAGTCTCGCAAATCGAGGCAATTACTGATTTGTACACTAAGATGGTACGATAAGCTAATGATTCAGTTATGTGTAAGTATGCTAAAAATCTAGCTACGTCTTTAGGCTGAGGAGAACAAGAATTGATATTTTTATTTTTGCACCATAAAGACCACTTATTCCAAATTGGAGTGTAAGTTTTAATAGTTGAACTTCGCCAACAGGATAATAGTAGTTCCTTCTCTGCATTAGACCAGTCAGCTGTCATAGAGTCCCACCCAAAATGAGCCAAGCTTCCAACTGCAGATTGTTGACATCTGGTAGAGGTCGCCCCGTCATTGTGTCTAACAAACTGTCTTTCAGGTTCCTTATCTTGAGAGGTCGAGTTAGAGATCGATTCTTCATATCTGTCCGCCAAAAGGGTTTCTTCCACTTGGGTGCTATTATTATGAAACGACCTCTGGCTGAGTTGAGATGACTGAGCACTCGAGGTAAGAGTCCAGGTGGAGGGAAGATCCAGGCCAGATCGTAGCTCCAAGTTCTGCTGAAGGCGTCGTGAAAGCATGCGTTCGAGTCTAATAAGTCGAGAGTAACATAGTTCGGCACGACGTGAGCGGTATGTGAAGCGAACAAATCGATGACCGGTGTCCCCCATCGTTCGAAAATTTTTGACGTAGCCTTTTCCTGCAGGAACCACTCTGATCCGTTTCGTTTGCGCGACAGTTGATCGGCCTCGGTGTTGTACCTTCCTGGTAGGTAGTGAGGTATCAGAGTAATGTTCAGGCTGTCCGTCAACACTAAGAGCTGCTTTGTTAAGCCCAACAATCTGCTCGATTTCGTTCCGCCTTCGTTTTTTATGTATGATACGACGGACTTGTTGTCGCTTTGCAGGACTATTTTTGAGTTTTCCAGAATTTTTGCTTGGGAAGTAATTACTGCAATCACGGCATACATCTCTTTCATGTTGCAATGCCAGGTTCTTTGATGGCGCTCCCAGACCCCCCGTATCTTTGTGTTGTTGACTATAGCACCCCATTGAATATCTGATGCATCCGTGATTATGAAATTTGTGGCCATCTTTTCCATGTGGATTGTTGTCTTTAAGTGTAAGTTTTCTAGCCACCATTCTAGCTCGGTGCGTACTTCTTTTGCAAACGGCCTGGGTTTCTTCGGGGCGGAACGTAATCGATTGCTGTGGCGCTGCAATGTTCGGCAGTGCAACCTTCCCCGGTGGGTGATGAAGGTTGCAAAGTTGAGATACCCTAAGAGGCGCTGAGCCTGCTTGAGGGACCAACTGCCCGCAGCAAGACGAGTCAATAAGCTCAGACGTATTTTTGCCACTTTGTCTGCGGGTAGGGATTTTGTGTTGTATTTGGTATCCCAATGTACCCCTAGAAATTCGATCGACTGTGTAGGAGTGGTGATCGATTTTTCCATATTGATAGACCAACCTAGAGTGGTTAGGAGTTTGATGGCTGAATCTATCTGGTCCATTAAAACCTCCCTGTTTTGATGGACAATTAGATAATCGTCGAGATAGACAATTAGGCGCATGCCCTTTTTTCTCAGCACTTCTGCTGTCCAATTTGTTACTGAAGCGAACATTCGAGGTGCCGCCGCTAGACCGAATGGTAAACATGTCATTTGTAACAATTGACCATTGAAACTG
This sequence comes from Schoenobius gigantellus, assembly GCA_963935595.1. Lineage (NCBI taxonomy): Eukaryota > Metazoa > Arthropoda > Insecta > Lepidoptera > Crambidae > Schoenobius > Schoenobius gigantellus. The sequence goes on along the minus strand of OZ012555.1, from coordinate 798,402 downwards.
ATGCGAAGATAGCATCGATGCTCTTCGCTTATTGGTAAGTGAAAGTATGCCTGACTGAGGTCTAACTTCACCATCCAGTCGAAGGGCTGGAGAAACTTGTGCATATGGTGATGATGGAACAGATGGAAGTGTTTTGGTTTTATGAATTGATTGAGTGCTTCCAAATTCAAAATAACCCGATTTTTCCCGTTTGATTTTGTTACAAGAAACATTGGGGAAATGAAAGATGGTGTCATTGGGGCTGGTTCCAAACTTGAGTGCGAATCATTAATGTTATTTCGTCTGTCATTTGACAAGACATTGGAGTTTGGTATTTCGTTATAACGTCTAAAGTCGGCAAAACTAGGGGTGGCCGGTTGTTGAATGGGATACGTGCTCCGGTGACCATCTTTAAAATTGCTTTCGGAGGGTTTAAGCGTATCCAGTTTGCACGATAAAGCCTTAGACATCCCCCCGAGAAAGATTTCGAGTCATTTCTGCTTATAGCCTGATCGTCTATAGGATCTGTCTTTTCGCCCCCCTTTTTTTCTTGCTGAAAAATCTTCTGTTGTTTTTTGAGAATTAGCTTCCGGCTTCTCGTGCTTTTTAAATTTAGGGGGAGCGCTTCGAAATGGTTTATTTTGAAAGGATGTGGAAGGCTGTGGAGACTTCGGACGAGAGCGATTTGTAGTTAGGGTAGTATCCTTTTTCAATTTATCGATACCTCCTATCTTGCTTATGTAAGAAGATAATTGATCAGGGTTAAACATATATTCACTGGAAGGAGGAATTTTTTCTAAGTCCTCACGTACGAATTTATCCTTTAGAGATTTCAAAATTGAACGACGTCGTAACTCAAGAGCCTCAGCACGTTTGCCACAAATTATCTGAAGAATGTCGTGGGACACGTTCTTGTAACTAGATTCATTACCAAATAATTCTGATAATTTCGCATAAAGTGAAGTAGGCGTCAGTTGTAAATTAGGTGTTGCTGACCAGTCAACAAGGTTTTGTAAAGCTTGGTTAACCGTTTCATTTTGGGATAAAAATGCGTTTGATAAAGCCGCGAAACTGCGCTCTATTTGAAACCACCTTATAGGAGAAAAAGGATCCTCAAATCGCCTCATTTCTTCGTTGACCTTAAGCTCGGTAAAAGCAGGCGTAGCCATATATTTCTTTTGAACGTCCGTGTAACGCACAGAGTTCCAATCCGGGGAGTTAAATCGTTGCATGGCGGTAATTTTAACTAAACGTTCCGGTTTTGCCTTGCCTACCACCGGTTCTTTAACCGAAACATCTAATTCCGCTATATTCACTGATTTAGAAATGCTTTCCGGGGGTGGTCGTAAAAAGGAATCATTTCGCACTATAGGATTAATTGCTGAAGTATTCGTTTCGTTCACAACATTATGACTAGGTGCGTTTGCGAAAACATAATTAGAACAGTGTTGCGAAAGTAAAAAATTATTCACATGACTCACCAGCTGTTGAGAAAGCATGTCAAACCTTTTTTCCCGATCAGACTCATCGAGCACGTGGTCCGACCTGCTGCTGCAGGTTTTCCGCCTTTTCGGCGGAGGGCCTGCATCTTGCGACGAATCCGACGAATGCCCACTTAAGGGCGACGATCCCGAACTAGCCAGCGATCTTGAACGCGTATTTTGAGGTTGCAACACGTTTTTATCGGACATTATAGAAATTTTTTAAACACGCACTTCACGCGACGGAAACACAATTAATAAAATAAAAATTATTACGTTTAACTGAATTTTCTACTTTTATCTCGAAAATTCACACAAAAATAAAAATTATTTAAATATTTTTGCGATCGGTTTATGGAAATGTGAACGGTTTGAAAAACGATGCAACAATGTGACTCAAATATGGCGGCTTGAACTGGGCTGACAGTTAGTTCGCAGAAAGAAATATAGATGGCGCGGTGGTGTTAAAACGCGGCGGAAACAGTGACTTTTGCCGGAAGTAACGGAAAGAAAACGATGTACTCTCTCATTAATGGACTTCGGATGTCTCACGGAACACATAATATCATTTTTTGATCGGCTATTATATTCAGATCCTACCTTTAATAATTTTTTTAACCTACCCAGATTTGTTTTGTTTTATAATTTAATTGATTATGTAATGTAAGTTCGTAATTGACTTCTTACCTGTTTATTAAATCTTGTAAATATTAAGTATAGAATGTACGCTTTGAACTTATTGTTGAATAAATAAATAAAAATAAAATAAAAAGTTATGTATATGTTTTGACGGCAATAAGTTGCTAAAGATTTTAAAATTAAATGTTAGCGGATGGATGAGGTGGTCAGTGAAGCAGACTACATACCTGTATCGGTGCACGAACACAGACTTGAACATGTAGGAGAGCATGTTCTTGATCTCCTCCATGTTCTCCTCGAGCTCCTGGCGCTTGGCCACAAGCACCTCGAGGCGGTCCGAGGCGCGGCGGTCGCGCGCCTTGAGCCGCTCGGCCTCGTACTGCCGCAGGCAGTTGTCGCAGTTCACGCTCGTCAGAAGCGCCACGTCCACCAGCGCCGTCATCAGCTTCATCACTGCACAGGTGCACACCACCATTCCATTAATTCATTTCTACTTCACCATTCTTGTCCAAATCTTTTAGAATACCCAAAGTCAACTTATGATTCAAAAACAGGGTCAAAATGCAATCGTGAGCCAAATATGGAACATATAATCTAAAGATCATATAAAGGGCAGTCTTTGTGATTTTTTTATAATGATGTTTTTATTTTTACTAGAAGAATAATCTGACGCTCCTTTTCAGATTATTTTTCTTTTTCCACTGCACTGCATGTATAGTATACCTCACTTGCTTTTCTGTACATATATCAGTATACTTTGTAGGAACATTAGATTCAATGCAATCTCTTTGTGGCATATCACAATAGTGTAGTTTGAGAAAAATAAAATTAGAATCTAAATGTTTTCTAAATTTAGCTCTTTGTTACAATTTAACCTGGTATCACACCCCGGACACTCCATACAACGTTCGCAAATCAATTACCTATTACTACTACATAAACAAATGACGTTCGTACACGCGCAAATGTGTGCGTGGAATCTAGTAGGGCTGAGTGCGCGGTTATCAATCGAAATGACGCGGGAAGTGCAGCGACAGCCTTCTCTTTCACCCGCATAGCGCTGTCTCTGTTATCGCCGGGCGCTCGCGTCTACTCGTCCGAGCAATCGCGCGCGCCCTCGTTTATGTGTCAGTGATGTCTACGACGAAGTGCCGGGTAGGACGAGGTATTTGAAATGAGTGCGGGGAGGTGAGTGGCCGTTCTGTACGTAGTACTATTATCTATTCTGTGCTGGTATTTAACTATGCTACATCAACACCATTATAATTGGTAGAATATTGTTTGTTTAATGGAAATTTCAGAAACCTACTGTAACACCCAGTCGGATGGTGCAGTGCCAGTCACCACAGCAAATTTCATACAATGTTAGTTTATACAAGGAACAGTATCATTTCTATATTATTTCTACTGTGATACAACATTAGTTTTCCACACAAGTTACCTATCTAAAAATACAAAAATGTTACTGATTCTAGAAGAACAATGAAAGTGGGAATATACATCTAATAATAACCAATAAATAGGTATTATTTCACAACAATAACATTTACTTAATCCTGAGGTGACGATTAGAAATAGTATGTTTAAAACTTACCAGCTAGTGTGGCAGTGTGTCTGAACGCCCTCACTTGTGAATCGGAGAGCCCAGTGAGTAGGGAAATTATGTTGTCCATCAGGTACTGGTCATAAATTATAGAATACTGGCACATTTTTACCAGAGTCTGAATGAACTCGCAGAAATTGGATCGGAACTTTTTCCAAGTCTGCCCTGACATTATCAAGGGGTATTCTCCACTTTCCTGAAAAGAAAATTTTAATAATGAAATAGTATATTAGAGATCCATTTCAAAAAATACTCATCTTTTGTATATTTTAAGTAATCACTTAATTTATCAATAATTTCACCCATATTTCAAGCACAAAATATACAACATAAACACAAAAACTTTCCAAAACATAAAAGTTGTCATGATGATTATATCAAATAAAAACAAGGAAACTAAAGTTCAATTTCTCTATACATATTTAATAACTCAACGAAAAATCTCAAACCTCATCAAACTCTTGTGTCATCTTCTTGATAATAAGAGTGTGGTCCATTTGTGCCATGTCCGGTGTCACCTTTCCACGGCAGCCAGATGAGTTAATGAAAAACTGCATCAACTGCACCAAAGCACTCTCACGGTTGGTCTTGTACTCTTCAATCCACATATCCACAACTTGCTGCAATGAATTTTATAATTATTACTGCCAGCCATATTATAGTCTTCTTTTCTTCAAATTCATAAAATAATTTTTATAATTAATTCATAAACTAAAAGAAACAAGTTACTAACATAGTTTTGCAATCAGAAAATTAAAGTATACTTCAAAAAATCCTATTTAATTCTAACTCTGTTATAGGTATTACTCTAGCTTTAGAAACCAAGTAGATAAAGGTGGGCCAAAAGTGAAATGGCTTAAACATGAACATTCATAGGACAAAGAAAACTACATGTCTTTTTATTAGTCACATGTTAAGTATGGCAGTATGGCAGTATGGCATAGTGGCATTAAATTCAACTGTATTTTTTTTAAACAGGATGTAACTAATGCTACATTTTCTAATCTTTCAATATACTTACTCTGAATGCAATTAAAAATTAACAAAATGTTAAATGAGTATGTCATTGAACATACTGAAAAAATAAAATTAAAATAATGTAGTCTGAACATAAAAAGGCAGCAATGTTGAGTAATTTGTCTAAAGAAAGTTTTTGTCATCTCAATAAACTTGATTTTTAAGGAGAAAACATTGATATTGGATATTGTGACTGGCCTGCAATCAATAAGCTGGTCTTGTCGTTAAATAAGCCGGGCTGGTATCGCTCGGAACAGAGCCAAGGAATAATAATGTGACCATTGAGCGCTCGCAACAAGAAAATTGGGAGCACCACAAGTGAGACGATCCTGCGCCATCGTTACAATGGCTGGGAACACGTCATCGTGTGAAAAAGCCACTCAAAATGGAAGGGACCAGAGCAGACATATCGAGTGCAAAAAACCAAGAAATAATAAAAAAAAGGTGCCATCGAACGAGACGGCGGTCAGGAGATCGCTGCAACGTCGAAAACGCATCGAGTGCGCGGGTGTCTCACGTTGATGGCGGCCTTGTTGAAGCGCAGGATGTTGTAGAGGCTGTTCTCGTCGTCGCCGGGCAGCAGCACGGGCGGCGGCGAGGGCGCGGGCGGCGGCGGCGGGCGGGCGGCGCGCGCGCGGCCCCGGCCCCGCCCGCGGCGCCCGCGCGCCGTCAGCGGCGGCGGCGGCGGCGACTCCGCCAGCCGCCCCACGCCGTCCGCGCCGCGCCCGCGGCTGCGCGTCACGCGCTTGGCCGGCACCGGCGACGGCGACCGCGCTCCCTCCGACGCCTCCTCGTCGGACCGCGAGCCCTCCGCCGCGGCCGCCGCGCCCGCCGCCGCCGCACCGACCGCCTCCCGCTCCTGGCTCGACCGCTCCCCGTCCTCGGCGGCCGGCGTGGCCGCCGGGCTGGCGTACTCCGGCGGAGGGTCGTCCATCCGGATGCGCTTCCCGCCCCGACGGTGCATTTTTGCCGTTATCTGCCGCTTCCCGGGATGCGCCTAGCTCATTTCTCCGCTAGCCGTGGGACCCGTTGGCCGCCCTCCGTTGCGACGGTTTCGCCCGGCTCGCTTTGTTCGCCCGGTCCACGCCCGCCGTGTTATTGATTTTTGTTGCACCGAATGACCGACAGAACAAAATATTCACAGAAGCTTTGAGACAGAATGAGACAGATTGACAAACGAAAACGACGCTAAAGTGAAGGAAACGAGAAACGTCAAGTCAATTAGCAGATGCGCAAACAAGCAATGCGCCATTTTAGAATTCAGTGTGACCATCTCAAAAGCGGCTTTCTGCCCGACACAGGGTTTTACATCTGTGGGGCTAGCAGTCTAGCACACAGGAGAATCGAAAATCGAATCGAAATCGGAATCGAGGAGTTTGCATGGCAATTTTATTAGTTCTGCTATTCACCGCCGTGGCGCTAATAAAATTGAAATACAAACTCCTCGATTCGGATTTCGATTCGATTTTCGATTCTCCTGCGTGCTAGCCCCACTGCAAACGCGACTCACGAAAATGCCAAAAATATGCTATCTTCTCTCAGAACAATAACTAAAGCATAGAAGTATAACTTGTGAAGTAAACTTAAGACGTTTGAAACTTATACACTTTCTGATATCTGACAGTCAGATTTTTAAGAAATAAACAAAATTATGACTTCTGTAAAAGGCTGTACCTCGTAACAGGCACTGACAGAACTATTACGCAACCAAAATGCGTACCAAGCCGACATGACAAGTTATAATATTCGCCATTTAAAGCTTTTGAAGTTGGCATCACAAAAGTAACCAAAGTATTGTATACTGTATTCCGTTAGTCAAGCGCTTCCATTTGATACCTATATTGTGGGAGTGCTTTAAAAATTACTAGAACGCCATCTTGGGTGCTCTGCCATGTTAGATTTAGAATGATGTTACACAGCTAACCATGCATTATCATCCAAACTTAACTTAACTTTCAATCGTTAAAGATATCTGCTTCAAAATTGAGTTGCAAGATTCCACCCAAACAACAGAGATTTAAATCGTTAGATGCGCCCTTCCCATACATAAGGCGCTCGAAAATGTGTCAACTTTGGGAAGAGTGAGCTCACTCATTCCGTAGTAGTCTGTGGCAGAAAGCACCGAGCGTAGAACGTCAAATGAATTTTTTCTTTTCCTTAATTTCAAGTGTAAAATGTGTAAAATAATATAATATGCCTTCCTGTGCCTTTAGAAAGTGTTTTAATAACTCGAGGAATACCAACAAATCTAAGGGAATTACATTTTATGCGTAAAGCTGCCTATTTATTAATTATTTTGGTGTAGGACACATTCGTCAGATTCCTTTTTCGTCAGAAAAAATTATAGGCTGTCATCATTTCCCAAATAAATCACTTACTTAAACAAACACGTAGGTACCGGAGTTTGTACAAGCGAGACCGAACAATACGTGCGTGAGCGAGATCGATATACGTGTCGTTGTTTTGTCGTTTAAACCAAATTAGTTTGATCCCTTGCATAATAAACTGTTAGCGATTTTAGGTGTCAAAGGGTTACCTATCTTATTACCGAATTTTTCTAGTTCGAATTTAATTTTTCCGAAAACGTTTCGCCACTTTTTTGTTTACCATATTTTCATTAGACCGAAAAAACGTTTGACATATAGCTGACAATCCGATTTTCAAAAAAGCATTTTTTCAAATTCTTTATGTTTCGGAATCTCACTCAACCTTTGATAACTATTTCATATTTTAAATGACTTATTTTCCAAAAAATTGATTTCTATAATACCAAAACACAAATAATTTAAAAAACAAAAACATTTACAATCCATCAGTTTTACAAACGCTAACTCCTAGCCGAAAATATTTGCAATTTATTTTTCTGGCACAATTACTATGACAATGTCCATAACAATTTTAAACTTTAGATTATGTGGGTAGTCTTGATCATTTGTTGACGCACATCATCCAGCTCTCGCAGTCGATATAATTGAAGTAAGACAATTTAAACCTATGAAACCAAATTACTCGCCCCGCTTAAACTTCAATAAATGTGACATCAGTAAAATTCGAAATGATATTACAAATACTGATTGGACTCAGTTACTGGCGGATCTTGGTGTAGATGATACGGTTACTACCTTTTATAATAAGCTACGTCAAATTATCACTGCTCACACACCAAGAGTTCCTGTTCGTCATCATGCATACCCTCAGTGGTTTAGTCAAGCCTTGATAAGATGCCTTCGAGAAAAAAATAAGTATCACAAGAAATTTAAGCGTTTTGGTAATCCTCGTGACTACGATACGTTTGCTCTGCTGAGATCAAGGGCCAAGAGAATGATGAGCGATTGTTATGGCTCATACTTAACCTCGGTGGAAGAGTCGGTGAGGTATGATACCAAGGCGTTTTGGAAATTTGTAAATAATCGTAAGGCTAGTGGTACTATTCCTCAAACAGTGCATTACAATGGCCAGTCGTCATCTTCGCCTGATGAGATTGTGGAACTGTTCTCCTCCTTTTTCGGTTCTGTCTTTGAACCATGTACTGCTTCTCCAGTCGAGTGTTTTAAATCTGTTTCCAGTTGTAGTCTTGGTAACGTTAGTATCAGCTGCGACGATGTTTTGAGATGCATCAAAGAGCTAGATCCACATAAAGGTGCTGGACCTGATGCGCTGCCTCCTTCATTTATTAAAGCCTGCGGGGAAGAACTCAGTAAAATATTAGCCGTTATTTATAGTAAATCGCTAAAAACTGGAAAATTCCCAACATATTGGAAATTAGCACATGTAGTACCTATCTTCAAATCAGGCGACAGATCGATGTGCGACAATTATAGACCTATAAGCATCTTATCATGCTTTGCAAAAATTTTTGAAAGGTTGATTTACGATCCTCTCTATCATCATGTTGAGTCGTTGTTGCAACCCCAACAGCACGGGTTCATTAGAAATAAGTCTACAGTGACAAACCTTTTGGAATACAAAAATTTCCTCTGCAACACTTTTGCTCGGAAAGGCCAAGTTGACGCGATTTATACTGATTTCCGTAAAGCGTTTGACAAAGTAAATCATGCCATGCTCATAAATAAGATGATGATGTACGGAATTTGTGGCGATTTGCTGCGTTGGATTAAGTCCTACTTGTCAAATAGAAGCCAGCTTGTTGCAATTAAAGGTTATCTGTCTCAGCCTGTTTCTGTAACTTCGGGTGTTCCTCAAGGTTCACATTTGGGCCCACTCTTATTTATCATCTTCATTGATGACCTAATAAAGTCCCTTTCGAATGAATGCCTGTTGTATGCAGATGACTTAAAGGTGTTCTCTTCAATTGCATCCCTTTTGGACTGCCGCTCTCTTCAGTCCGATTTGGACAGGATAGACCAATGGTGCGCCTCTAATCGTATGTCCCTTAATGTGAGTAAATGCTGTGTGGTCACATTTACACGCAAACTTCAACCTTTGCACTATGACTATCACATTAAGTCGGACATACTTCAAAGATGTAATGTGGTCAAGGATCTTGGTATCCTGTTCGATAAGGAACTGACATTTAGGGCGCATTATGATTATATGGCCGAAAGGTCTGGCCAGCTCCTAGGTTTTATCTTTCGAGCAACCAAACCTTTTAAGAAACAAAAGTGTCTTCTCTTACTCTGGTGCAGCTTGGTGCGCAGTGTATTGGAGTATGGATCCGTAAATATGGTCTCCCTTCTATCAGACTCATATCGACAGACTCGAAAAAATTCAAAAAAAGTGTCTTAGACTGGCTTGCTATCGTTCGAATATTTGCACTCGTGGATTATCATATGACGATTTACTGAGTAAATTTAAATTATCTAGTTTGCATCTGCGTCGTCTGCACTCTGACCTCTTTTATCTTTACAGGATCATGAATTCTCAGATTAATTCACCTAACTTACTGTCAAATATTAATATTAACACCAGATACCAATGCAGAAAACCAAATTTCTTTGTACTTAACGTCTATAAAAATAACACGTCATATTATAATCCAATTGTGCGTATGTGCAGAGTTTTTAATGAAATGGTGGCTAGGCACCCTGATCTCGATATTTTTGGGCGCGGGTACATATCGTTCAAGCATTTTGTCAAAAAGCATATCAATTAAGCCTCGCTATTATTATTAGAATTATATGTTGTGTCTAATATTGCTATTATTATTATTTTTTTAAAGTCTCCATTTGTGTATACATTTTTTTTTTTATTTGTTGGTTTAATAGTTTTTTTTTTTAGTTTTTTTTTTTTTTTTTAGTTTTTTTTTTATTGTGTATGTTTCAACCGGGTATGTCATTTAATTGTTTAGTTTAGTTTTATTTCCATTGCAATATCTTTTTTTTTTTGTGTGTAATTTAAAAGTCGTTTCTAAGGAACATTATGTGTACATTGTTTGGGTTGCATCCTAGACCAGCACCCTTTCAATAATATTTAGTTTTATTTCGGATGTAAGCTGTGTATGTACCTAAATAGATAAATAAATAAATAAATTTGTCAAGAATAATTGTTACAAGTTATTATCAGCACGGGCACGGCAAAACGTAATTTTACATGGTTGCCACTTCCATCTTGGTCAAATTTTATACCGCCAAATACAAGAGCGGGGATTGACAGAACAATACGCTAAAGATATAACATTTAAAATGCTTGTTAAATGTCTATTGGCACTTAGTTTTCTACCTCCAGATCAAATACCTGTTTATTTCTATAAACTACTGGACACTTTTACAGGTAATAATCTTCAAAAGTCTATTTTACAGATATTCCTATTATATTCTGCAATAAGTGATATGGCTCAATTAAAATATATCATGCATGCAGCAGGCATGCAGGCATGCAAGCAGCAGGCATGCAGCATGCAAGCAAGCATGCACCGAGCAAGCAGGCATGCAACATGCAAGCAGGCATGCACCGAGCAAGCAGGCATGCAGCATGCAAGCTTGCATGCCTGCATGCAAGCAGGCATGCAGCATGCATGGCTTCTGTCACGGCTGCGGCGCTGCGGGGCTACGGCGGTCCCACGCTAGCTTAACGTCGCAGATGGCTTTGGCTACAGCCACCTGCTCCTGAGCTAGCGGGCCGCCTCGCCCCTCCGCGCCTACGCGGGTTTGAATTACACTCTAGGGGTATGACAGACAAGACTGCTTGGAGTCGGATTTGCAGCGATTCGCTTCTGTCAATATGTAGGTAATTAAACTAATGTCTTTAATCTTAAATAATATGTTTTATTTACAGATAATGAAGAGCTTAAAGAACTGGGTCATTGGTTCGAAGAAAATTACGTTTGTGGTACTTGCAGCAGGCCCGCTAAATATAGTCCTGAATTTTGGAGTAGCGAAATTGTATCTGCTATGAATGTACCACGAACGCAAAATTCGGCAGAAGCGTGGCATCACCACATAAATCAAATTATTGATAAAAAGAAACCAGGGTTTTACCTACTCATAAAAGAATTAATAAAGGAGACTATTATAAATGAATCAGAAATCGATAAAATGATATGTGGATCACCCCCAGAAAAAAAAAGAAAAAAATATGCAATTAAAGATGACAAAATAAAAAAACTGATCGAATTAAGAAATGATTTAAGTGAAGTTAAATATCTTAAAGAAATGGCAAAATTAATGTAATACTGTCCTCAGCCTATATATGTCCCACTACTGGGACAGGCCTTCCTCATGGACATATGAGGTGTATGGGCCGTAACACCATCACAATCAAAATCAAAAAAAAATATAATAGGATCAAATCGAATTAATAATCATCAAAATTGATTAATAATAGGATTAAAAACGATTATAATATGATGATTATAATGATTATGTTCGAATTTATTTTTAATAAAAATAAATCATACGATACATCAATAGTTGTTTTTTATTTCAATCAATAATGTTGGCAAATAAATAAGTGTGTTTTAAACAATATAGAATACGTTACTTTGATATTTGAAACATCTAGAATACAAAATTATTGCAAACAAAACATCTATAAAAGGAAAAAAAGAAGTTTTGAAAATCGGCAATTAGTTTTTCTGGAAAATGAAACAGTTGGAAAATAAATTTATTACATACAATATTATGTCAAGAAATATATCTGCGATTCAAAACTTCGGTCAACCGTTTTCGGAATTTTGATATTCGAACAATGAATTTTCGAAAATATGATAGGTTACCGTGTCAAAGTTTTATGGCGCGTCGCGTTGTTGTGTGAATTTGTCATGTAACGCACACTGACATAAAATGTAGGTAGTCACTTTTTGAAAGCGCAAGGCGCATCTAACGATTTAAATCTCTGCCAAACAAGCATAGTTTCATTGCAAATTAGATAAAAGTTTGTAATAAAATTAGTTTTTCATCAATAATGATTATTGAAACAAAAATATAGGGTAGTTATGAAATCTGCCAAATCCTGACACTTTTTTTAAACGATCGCTTATACTGCCAGAGTAAAAATTTGCAAGCCAAAACTGCCAAAATGGCAGAAATCTGCCACAAATGGTCACACTCTTACAACTTTTTTTTTCTTCTTTTGGCTTGCACGGCTTGTGCATCAGCCACAGAGATGGTTTAAGGTGGTTTAAGGTGGTGGTAAAAGGTAGGGAAACGGGGTAGGAAATTAAAAAGGATCGATCAGTTTATGAGATTCAAGGATCAAGGACATTATGTTTATTTTTTAGTTTACTTATATTTTATTGTTTATTTTTTAGTTACTTATCAAAAGAATTATTATTATCATAAGAATTATTAAAGAATTATTTTATTCTCTATCTGTGATTTTAGGCGTATGCTACAAGTTCAATATTTATCACGATTCAGATCGCGATATTCATTGATCGTATATAGTATATGATATGACTAAACCCACACAAGACATGGCCTAAAGGAATTGAATCTAGGCCAGTAAAGCAGCCAAAAAAAAAGATATGACTAAACTAAATTTAGTTTTAGTGCTGTCAAAAAAACATGTTCTTGTTCGATTTTAACTGAAAACACAATTGACAGCACTAAAACTAAATTTAGTTTAGTTTAATCGAATTAGTGCCAAATACCCTGCGAGCATGGAACTCTCGATAAACAAAATTTTATAGCTAAGATCGACATACTCGACAAAAATCGATTTCGACAGATATTCCTAAGGCTGTGTCTATTCGGACCCGAGCCCCTAGAGAAGTGGTTTGCTATTCGGACCCGGAGCATGAAACATGCAGCCCCCTAGCACGTCCACCAAAACACGATATGATAAAGCGGTTTGTCGCGGTAAACTGTCAAAATACAATAGGTTTTCGTCGTATTTTGACAGTTCACCGCGATAAATCGCTTTATCATATCGTGATTTGATAGGGCTCTCTATTTCTAGGCATAAAAATTATTGTCATAAAATCATATTCCATGATTTCGATTGTAATAATCGTCAAGACGCATAATAATCAGGAAGCAGAATAGTAATAAGCATAATATTGTGTGGCAGAAAATCATTTGTCATAAGTATTAAAACCCATAAACTCAAAACACAGAACAACTTGACGCATAATTTTTCAAAGCATAATTAATGTTTAGCATATTAATTACAACGAACAATACAATTACGCAGAATTTCTCTAGGCATAAAAGGCGAGCAAGCATGCAGCAATGTAAGGAAACATGCAGTATGCATGCAAGCAAGCATGCAACATGCAAGCAAGTATGCACAGTGCAAGCAAGCATGCAACATGCAAGCAAGTATGCACAGTGCAAGCAAGCATGTACCACGCAAGCAAGCATGCACCTTGCAAGCAAGCATGCACCTTGCAAGCAAGCATGCACCTTGCAAGCAAGCATGCACCTTGCAAGCAAGCATGCACCTTGCAAGCAAGCATGCACATGCATGGTTTCTGTCACGGCTCCGACGCTGCGGGGCTCCGGCGGTCCCACGCGAGCTTATCGTCACAGATGGTTTTCGCTCACCACCGCCGCTTCGGATTTCTGGCCGGCTTTGCCGGCCATCCTCAGCCGCGGCGGCGAGCGTTAAAACCACCTGCTCCTCAGCTCGCGGGCCGCCTCGCCCCTCCGCGTCTACCCGGGTTTGAATTACACTCTAGGGGTAGGACAAACAAGACTACGTGGAGTCGGTTTTGCAGCGATTCGTTTCTGTCACTAGTAGCATGAATGAATTACTTTGTCAAATAAAAAATCAATATATACTATGAAAAAAATATATCAAATGAAAATATAGAATATTCGAGTATCATATTTGAATAAACTAATATATGAAATGTTATTATAAAAAGTTTAGTAAAACAGAGTAAACATTGTATCTAATGAACATGATATCCCTTAAAATAAAATCATTTCTAATTATAAGAATGCCCCAAAATATTAGGGATATCATTAATTATGACACTTAAAATTATGGCAAAACATTTTAGGACTACCAATATTATGTCAAAAGAAATTAGGGATTTCACTAATTATGCTTCATGAAATTATGCCTTTGGATAATTGTGCCTTATACAAATTATGCAAAGAAAAAATTATGTGACGTTAATGTTATGCTTTTCGATTATTATGCTTAGTGATTTATGCCAAGCGCCTTTATGACAAACAACATTATGCCAAATGAAAGGTCCCCTTTTGATGGACGTGCTACGGGGGCAGTTTTATTTCAGTAATACACTCCATTCGCTTCGCTTGCTCCGCTGTGTGTGGTCACAAGCACAACATCCAACCTAACCTACATTTTTCAGTTTGATCCTAAAAGTTTTTTCGACAACAATTCACTATTGAGTCCGCATAGCATTTACTTTATACGGATCTCTTTAGAAGTCGATTGCTATTCGGACCCAGGGTGGACCCAGGTGAGAAAAAATGGCAACGAGGTGAATTTTACTTAAGGGTACGTTTGAAAACGAGTAATATTTACTCGGGGTAGAGTGAATTTTACCCGATAGCGTTCGAGAACCACCCGAGTGAATCCGAGGGTAACCGACCAATTACTCCGGTCGTATTTCTGAACGCATTAGTGAAGAGTAATTTTCGCCTGACAGGAGTGAATTTCTCACGGCCCCCAGTCAGCGTTAAATTTTACCTGACATTGACAGTTGACTGTTCTGTGATCTGTGGCTACTGATTTCGTTTTTTAGTCGAAGTTAGAGTTTACAAATGTTAAGTAAAGCTTTGTGTAGTTGTAAAATAAAGCAAGTTCGCGTTGCAAAACACAAGAAGTCTTATTTTCGTTTTTAACTGACAGAACCCGTTTGAAAACTCGTGTAGTGCGAAAATCACTCGCTAGCGTTTGAAAACCAGTTAAACTTCTCTTTCTCGCAATATGTCTATCCTTTTCTTTTTACCGAGTGAAAACCTGGCGGGTTTTCGAACGACCCCTAAATAAATGATTTTTGCAAGTGGAGCATAAAATATACGGTTTCATGCTCAGCTCGCTCCGCTGTGTGTGGTCACAAAGTCTAACCTTTTTTTTATTTAAGGCGGGGGAATCTCTTTACGATTCACAAGGGGCTGAAAGCTGACAAGGCCGCCCCAAGGATATGCGATTGGACTCGGGTATAAACCCCATATCTGGCTAAACCACCCTCTAAGCAACTTCTACCTCCGTTGGGGCACAATCGGGATCGGCGTTAGCCATTCCCCGAGTGCGCCCCCTGGAGAATAGGTCCGACGGTGAGCCAGCGTAGCTGACCCAAGCGCCAGGTCTTAGCTCTACGGAGGGGTCGACAAGTGCAATAATTCGACCCCCCCCCCCCCCCCAGACGGGCAGACAAGGGGTAGAAAAGTGTCTCCCAACCGGTTGTTGGCCGGCCGGGCCATTTCATCCCCAGCTTGACCGCCTGCGCCAGAGCGGTGCAGCGAGAGGATTATCCTCTCGCACCCGCTCCGCTGCCTCCTTCTGCGAGATCACATCCTCGCAGAAGGAGACGACCACAAAGTCTAACCTAACCTAACCTACAGTTTACAGTTTTATCCATTATGTTTTTTTTTTCAATTACGCTTCTATCGGGTTCGAATAGCAATTAATTTATGTCTATAGGGAACCAGGGTCCGAATAGCCACTCCGTAAATAATGATGATGATGATGACTGTATTGGTAGTTTTCCAATTACAGCACTAGAGCGCATTATGCGGCATAATGCTTAACGTTGAATGTTTCAACTACAGCAACACTTCGCACAATCGAGTACTCTCAAAAGTAATGTTTTCGTGTGATGCGTGCAATCGATACCAACTCAGTGACAGAAAATTAACAAGTGTTTTTTCTTTAAGTTGGCATTGATCGAAATGTTTTATTTATATATAATCGTTAGTAATATTATTTATTGTTGAAAAATTTTTAAAGCTTTCGTTTCATTGTAGTTTTTTTGAAATAATCAAAGTTAATTTAAACTGTGTTAAAGAAATAAATATAAGTATGGATGAAGGTACAAAAATTACTCAAAACAAAAAAATGTTAATGAAATAATCAAAATCCAAATTACTTAAAATAACCGTAAATAGTTTTCAACCAATTATTATGTATAGCACATTATTTACACATTAATGAGGTTATTGCTAACTCTATGAATATTTCTTTTTTTCAACACTGAACTTAGCGCACTCTGCTGGTGCATTTAAAAACTAATTCACGTTCCAATTAAGCATCAGCATAATTCGGCATTGGGGGTGATTCTGAAGCGACCACCTAAAACTATAACTAAATAAAATTAGAGATAGAAATGTCAATCACCGTTTGGTATTCAGAACTCACAAGTTAACTCTAAAATTAAGAGTGACGTTACTAAACTACTCAATTTAGTGTTAGATGTTATTTTCGTATTCTGACATGCTTCCTAAATGTAATTTTTTCTATAATTTTAAATATGTCAAACTAATTTTAGGAGGTGAACTTTTAGGTGCCGTCTAAATTTATCTTGTTACTTTTTAACGATTTTCTAACATTACCGAAGTCAATTTTTTTTGTGCAACTTGCCAAAAGGATGATGAATTGGTTGTTATGGCATTTATAAGGAAAGGCTTTTATAGCATCAATTGCCAAGTCGTGAGTTGTAATTTGTTTGTTCCCAAGTTGTCTAATAGTACTGACATTTAGATGATAGGTAGGTTATGTATGTATGTATTTACTCATACAACAGAAATTAATATTCTATCTGCAGATAGAAGTATGCCTATCTAAACTTTGTTGCCTAGCAATTACTATTATTTGTCAATAAATAACAGCGGTTATTATGAAAAGAAAACAAAAATTACTAATGAAACAAAATACGCAATTTTAAAATTCAGAGGAAGTCACGAAGTACCTATCAATACAACTACAGACTACCACGTAATTTTTTTTATTTCATGGCATTTTATGGATGGCATTTCGAATAATTTTTCTTTTGTGATAAAATGAATGCTAGATAATAAAATTTCTTTTCTGTTATTTACAAATACGATCAAATCTTAAATTAATAATTTCTGATAGTAAAATTAGTAGAATATAGCTGTTTTTAATGTTTCTAAATTATCCCGATTTTCTACAGCACTAGGTGTATTTATAATCTGTGTATTCAATTTAAGAAATTGTCAAATACAGTTTAAATTAAGAGAGTCCGGCGTTTCAGAATACGAATTACCTAAAACTAATTTAAAATTATATGTTTAATTTTAGTTTTAGTTTTAGTGCAGGTAACTTCAGAATTACCCCCATTGTGCGCCACTGAGTCGGATTATGCTCTGTAATTGGAAAACTACCATTACCTAGGCCCCGTTCCGTTTCGAGACTACACTACTCACAGTACTCAGACTGCTCACGCCCGGACCGAATCAATAGACGCGATAATGATGCCAATGGCATGCTATCGTCTCGGAACGATCGTGAGCGCGCTTATGTCAGTAATATATACAAAACATAACCTCTAAAAAAACCTAACCTCTAAAAGAATCATCACCTATCACAAACATAACCTCTAAAAGAATTTAACTCGTAATTTCAATTGTATACTGTGATATCCAAGCTTTAGCAGTTTTTCATCGCCTTGTATGTACCTACCTTTTACGATCTTCTGCTCTCTTAGCGTCTTCAGGAGACAGTTTGAGGAAAACTACTTTTTCTTCTTCAACAAAAACTGGTAATTCTAATGTCGTAAATTTTTCCTTATATTTAATTCAATTTTTAGGATATTTGGCTTATTTTTGCCTTCAATTCAAAAACAGAGTAATTTTCAACCATCGAACTAGCGAACCAAAACAAAATGTCAACTCGACAATGACATTTGACTCACGGTGCTGACGAATTCGGCCTGAGCACTGTATACGTTGTTTGTGACGCAATCAATGACGTCATCACATCCAACGTGAACGCTGTTGTCGCGAAACGGGCCGCTTTTAGCGCGATCACAGTGCTGATGATCACTATAATCGCGAAACGGAACGCGGCCCTACATTACATGATTACATTCCTTTCCTTGCGTTCCGAATTGCGATAAAAGCGATAATATCGCGAATCCGACCAAATTAAATCGTCACAAAATATAAGGGCTATTGAATCAGTAGGTTATGTTGTGACTTTGGTCGGATTCGCGATATTATCACTTTTATCGTTTTACGGAACGCAGGGTAGTTCCTCGGAACCTAAAAAATATTAAAAAAAATACTGTCTTAGATTTCGCTCGCAGATTTCGCAGAAAGGAAGAGAAAGAAAAGAATATATTGTTGAGGAACAGGATTGAATGATTTGCTTTTATAGTTTTTGCATCAAATCTTAATAATACAGTTAAAATGGCAAAAAAGACTTACGATCTATTGTTTAAACTACTCTTAATTGGAGATTCTGGAGTCGGCAAAACTTGCATTTTATATAGGTTTTCAGATAATCATTTTACAACCACTTTTATATCTACTATCGGTAAGAAACTTTTACATATACCTATTTTATGTATAAGACAATCTACAGGTTTCTTTTTATACCGTAAAATATGGGTGATTTATAGTTAATCTTACTGAAAACAAAGGTGCTATTATTAAAGAAAATATTGCTGTATATAACAAATTTCACAATGTATCCTTCAAAAATAGAATAATATAATTATTCCAGGTATTGATTTTAAAATAAAGACTGTTGAGCTTCGTGGTAAGAAAATCAAGCTACAAATTTGGGACACAGCAGGCCAAGAGCGATTCCACACAATCACCACTTCTTACTACCGTGGTGCCATGGGTATCATGCTTGTGTATGATATAACCAATGAAAAAACATTTGACGATATTGTTAAATGGTTAAGAAATATAGATGAGGTATGTACAAATATTTGAATTTTCTTAAAAATTCATTACTACCTACAATAACATTGAAAATATCATTATAGTTCTGCTTGACACTTTGAGTTAGATATCAACAGAAATATTTAGGCTATGAAGAATTTGCAATACTTGTATCTAAATTATAAGTGGGTTCTTTGTGGTCAAGAAATTTGGCCAACGCTTGCATTTAACTTCGAAAAAAAATCAACTGTGATGCAGACTAAGATTAGTGTATCAAATATTATTTTTTTATAATTCTAATCTCGTTGGTCAAGTCATATTAACTCTGTCCATTTAAAATTTAGTTATTTAAATTGAGATTCTTTTATTTCTTAGATAAGGGACATATTCTCTCAGGGTAATCAGCTTGATTTCGATTGTAATTTAAGTCAAATGATCCTATAAGGAAGAAATCTTGATTTAAACATGTTTAGTAAAATATGAAATTAAAAACAAATAACATGTTTTGTTGGCATTTGTGAAACATTTAAAAAGTTAAAAACCAAATCTACATTTCAGTATCAGTACAATAGTAAAAGGAGAATGAGCTCAGTAGTATAGTGGTTCGAACACTGGTTAAGATATTCAAAACAAAGCAACCTTCACCATGGTTGGAACCTTGAGGGGTGACCAAAATTCTATGATGTCGAGTTCCTAACTCTGGAAGGCATGTGAAGCTGTTGGTCCCGGTTGCTATTGCAACCGTTTCTACCCACCAATTGGCATTGGGCCAGTGTGGTGGTGCTATGGCCCATACTTCTCATGTGTTTCTTTCATGTAGGAAAGCCAGTGCCTAATAGTGGGACTTATATAGGCTGTGATGATGAGAATAGAAAAATGGATGCGCATTATCAGAATAGTATTATATGTTATTTCAATTTAAATAGTACTATATGTTTCAGTTATGTAGAGAGAGCCAGGATAGTGGTTGTATATTTGTGACTTAGCATTATGTATAAATTTAAATTTCAACCACAAAATTTGTGAATAAACTTGGAAGAATGTGAATATGTAAACAAGTATTTTGTAAAAATTATATTGCAGCATGCAAATGAAGATGTAGAAAAGATGATCCTTGGCAACAAATGTGACATGGAGGAAAAGAGAGTTGTGAGCAAAGAGCGAGGTGAAGCGGTGAGTTATTACGTTTAGTTCACTTGTCTTTTTTTTATATTTGAGCAGGCATTGTTCAGAGTTGCAGCCAGTTTATTTTTGTGATGACATAATCTGTCTTTATAGCGATGTGCCACAGTGTTTTTTCCTGCTTAACTCTGTATGTGTATTGCATACCCTACTAAATGTACCTTGGTTAAAAGATGCAAGGAGATGCATGAATACCTAGAGATAAAAACTATTAAGCAGTTCACTTGACAATGTTATAATAATTATGAATAATAATAATAATATTAACGATTCTACGATCATTGTTCCGGGCGAATGGCTTGATAGCGAAGAGTCTCAACCGACATCTTAAGAGGCTCTCGCTTGAGGAATGGATCAAGGGTCGGATACAGAAAGCAGTGATTCTCGACATGGCACGTATTGTCCGGAGATTCCTCTCTCTGCAGCCCTAACCACCGGCAGCTTGGGCCTTGCCTTGCTGTTGGCGGCATACTAGGTTTAAGTTTTTTATAGTATTTTGTTTTTATAGTATTGTAAAAAACTTAAATTTAAGAATATTTTTGAATAAATGGGTAATAATATTAATAATTATGGATGGATGTTTAAAAAATGTCTGATGGTTTTCACTTTCTTATCAGTACAACAGTACACTAGCAGTCATTAGTTTTGGGAGCATTCTGATTGCATAGTGAATAAATGTCACTATTCAATATCCTTATGTTTTTTGTTCTAGTGGTGATTTCCAGTAATTTCCGTTAAATTATACTGAATGATAATAAATAAATATTGAATAAAACTAATCAAAAGTTGACTGCATATTGTTTTAGTTGTTAGAAATCATTTACCAGCAGTGCAACGAGTTTATCCATAACATACAAGTTCCTGCCATAGAGCAGTATTAAAATGTATGGTGGCGTGTCAGGTCTGTGAATGATGCGCGCAGTGGACTACTGACAATCACACATGAAAGCGCGAACTTGGATCTTAAAGATGTCCCCAAACTGAGCAGTTATTCACTGCCTGTATCCAGCAGTTCCTATAACTGCTCACAAGATTGTCTGCCCATCTTATCTGGACAAGGTGATCAAGTGATGGCCACATACCTGAAAACGCAGTGTTAATAGACCCCCTTATACTATTTTGTTATAATGAGTAAGATAAAGTTGGCCAAATTGATAAGGAGGTGATACTTATTTATATAATATAATTTTACACTATATTGCACTACTAAAAAAATTCAGTAATAGATTCAGGACTAGAGTCGACTGCACACGGATTTCTATCTTACCTATTTCTTGCCACCAAGCAGCATCACAATCACAAGTTAGCGAACAAGCATACTGCTTACCTGATGGTAAGTGGTAACAGTCACCCACCTATACTACACGTGGCTCCTGTGAGATTTGTAGCAAATCTGCAACCCCAACAAGAATCACAGTGTACGTTGCCAACTTGTGACATAAGATGTAAAATCGCGGTACCCAGTAATTTCACTGCCATATCCTTACCCTTCAAACTGGAACACAGCAATCCAAGCACTGCTACTTTGCGGCAGAAATAGGTAGGACGGAGGTCCTCAAGCGGGCAACCCTGGTACAGAGTCTTCCGGTGAAAGTGATTTATGTGAATAAAAAAACGGCGCAAATGAGAGGTCCCCGCTCGGCCGGCAGATATCGCGCGAGCACGGCATCCGCTTCATGGAGACGTCGGCGAAGGCCAACGTGAACATCGAGCGCGCGTTCTCGGAGCTGGCGGAGGCCATCCTGGACAAGACGGCGGGCCGCGACGCCGACCCCGACCACGCGCGCATCGCCGTCGAGCGCCGCCCCTCGCGCGCCCCGCCCGCGCGCGCCTGCTGCTCCTAGGTCGACCCCCTCCCCCCTCCTCCACCCTACGTCCTCCGCCATCCCCCGCCGCTCGTTAGTCCGACTAGGCGACGTCGATCCTCCCATCTGTATCAACTGAGCGTGTCTATTCTTCACCGCCACGTCCGAAGAGCGCCCAAAACGTTACACTTTTAGGGGCGTTCCAGATAAGCACCGATTTTCAATATTTTTAGTATCGACGCGCTTCATTAGCATTTGGTGTTAACTTTTCGTGTGTTCCATTTTCAACATTTTTGCCACGAAAAATCAACATTAAATACCCAAGATAATACCACTTTTTGACAGCTTTGAAATTGGACATTTGAAATCTTTTCTTCATGAATCAAAAAGTTTTATTAGAAGATTAAAAAATAAATTGAAAGTAATGTCTAGTTTTAGCCAATTCTGATTTGTTCTACTTGAAATTTTAAGTTACTGGACTAATTAGGCGAGGTGTTAAAATTCAGCACGAAAAATCACATCCTACCGTTTCATTTGTAACAATTAGCGCGGCAAAAAATGTAAACATTTCATAAAAGAAACGCAAAACGATCAGATGTTAGCACCAGCAAAGTGGAGGCTTATCTGGAACACGCTTTTTGCGTTTGCCTGTTTGCAGCGAACGGTGCGCCGACTTATAATCGGACCGCACTCGCGCTGATGCTACCATGAAAAAAGTAACGCCTAATTACAGTTTGCTATAAAACAAAACTTTTAACGCCACTAACAATGTTACATATAGACGCGCTAAGCACAATGTATAATATCAAGATTATTGCGCTTATAACACGTTACGACGCAGATGCAACCTGAGCATTAATTAATAGTGTTAAAGGATGAGCTTTACTCTTTGCTTTTAGCACGCGAAGTAGGCACGCTCGCGGCGTCTAGTTGAAAACACCCCTGTCAACCGCGTCTACCGGCTCCCTGCGACTTATCACCTACACCCTGCGACCTTAAACCCACGCTCTGTGATCTATGGCAAGTCAAGATGGGTTTGACTTGTAACCCATGCCACGCAACCTGTCACGCGCTTCCGCCGACTAACCTGTCATACTGTGATCACTTCATGGGACTGATAAGCGTCGGAGTGAACGTCACTTTAATACAGACTGCTTTCCACCCGCACATTACAATTGATATACGGCACTATGCTTGCATAGTCACGGACGCCGCATCCCCATACACCTGTGATCATTGCGAACCTTCTACCTACCTGTCAACACTCACACACATTCAACGTATGAGTATATTATCCTTATTATATTGTCAGTAAAGTATATCACTTAATTGATAAAACTTAACCTATATTAATGATTGTTGCTAAACAAACACAATGACGAGTACGCTATATTTTATTTTGAATATCTTACGCTATATTTTATTTTGAATGTAGGTACGCAATATTAAAATAGTAAATAAACAATTCCTAAACTTTTAATTTTATTAAAACTTTTTTTTTATTAATAACTATGTGATAAAATTTATTAGAAATTTTAAGAACTCGTAAGTTATAAAGCGACATAGGGTACGGTTCAAAATTTGCTATCAGCGCTCGTGTGCGCTATTTGCGTGCAAACAGTCAGTCCAAAATTGTTGATGTGCGCATTTGTTAAGCGATATGACGTAATCTATGACGTCACCGATTGATGCTGACAATGCTAACAGAAAAGACGTAGTGCAGTGTCTCAAAACTTTGATGCTGACAGTGCTAACAGAAAAGAGGTAGTGCACGATTTGAATGGGTTTGCATGCATTCAAACTTTGCACTTTTGTCTGATTATGGACTGCACCCATAGACAGAACCACTGTTGACAGTTGGCACACAATGAATTGGTAGAGAGAAAGAGAAAGGGAAAGAGATTTTTATGTGGCTTCAGTATTCTGAATGTCTTTATATGTTGTTGCATGGAAATCGCAATAGGATCTGTGATAACATTTTGCGTCATGTATCACTCTTTCGCAGTATAATCAATTATGTATGTTAAATTGCAATGGACAGGCAATATTGGCTTTTCTGAGCTCTAGTGAAGTTACGTAATCCAGCAACTGGTCGCTTGGGTGTTACAATAGCTTTGTAGTGATGTTTCTCTTCAATTTAAACAGCAGCGGGCGACTTGTCGCCGCGGTTACAACCAATGTTCCAATTATTATTAAAAAATCTATAAATCAACAGGGATCTCACATGTAAATGTGTATGTGCTATCGCTGTGTCCGGAACAGATTTTTCTGTAAAATTGTAAGCATATAATATATCTCTAATAAAAGATCATTGGTATTGTAGCCAGCCACTCGCTTCCGGTCAGAGGAACAGGCGCGTCGCCGCGACACGTCGCTCGCTGCTGCTATCTGTGGCGTCCGAATCGACTACGGACCCGCACCTTCGATCTATTCCCGCGCTCCGCG
Source organism: Schoenobius gigantellus (assembly GCA_963935595.1). Taxonomy (NCBI): domain Eukaryota; kingdom Metazoa; phylum Arthropoda; class Insecta; order Lepidoptera; family Crambidae; genus Schoenobius; species Schoenobius gigantellus. Next base: position 774,020 of record OZ012555.1, on the reverse strand, counting down.
TCAAAACAAAACCTACTATGATTGAATGTTTAGATTTGAAGAGATGTTAGTCGTTTTAGAATATTGTACTTTGATCTTTTATGAGTAGTTATATAAATATAATAAAATGAAATAATAAATGTTAAGGATTCGCAAGAAAACAATTCAAAATATAGTAAATAAGTTTATATCAAATGGGTTTATACATGTTTTAATCAACCATATATTTTTATGTGTATGTTGCAATATACTGCATGTTATGTTAAACGTTTTTATATAATCGTGTAGCGTACTTTCCAGCACTCATTGCAATTATGATTTGTTATATAATAAATTGTTAGTCACATCTACATAAATGTTAGGGATGCCGAATATTTGTAATCGCAACTCTAAGTAGTTAGTTCAAGATATCATAATGGTATGATGTATGTGTATTTTACTTGTGGAGTGTACTTCTAACACTACATTGTCTTTCGTTGCCTAGTGGCTAAATATGAATGATGCTTCTAGTACAGTCATTTCCTAAAGCGCTCAACACGTCAGTACCATGCAATGTTAACATTGTTTTTGACAAAGGTAGAGAGTAGCACTGAAATGTCTGAGCACTTTGTTTTACGTAAAAAACGTCAGTGTCGCATAAATAGTACATAAAGGTGGAGCAACCCATATCGTTACGAAAGTGCAATGTATGGAACATTGCTGTTCCTTTTATTTGTGTTTAATTTTGAACTTTGACTTCTGAATGACTTCTGACTGGAAGTCCAAAGGGTCGATTCCACAGATAAATCCAAACCTAAAACGGAAAGTTTGGTCCGTCCGACCAATCTGAGAGCGTAGATTTCCCTCAAATCGTGATGATGACGTGACAGTGGTGTTTACTGATTGGCCAAGAGCAGCTATCCAGTTTTGCTTCACATTTTATATGTGGAATCGCCCGCAGGCGTGTATAGGAGATGCAATAACGTAGTCTTACTTAGAAGTAGCACTTAATGTTTGTATGAGATGATTGTTATAATGCGTATACACATTTACAAAGCAATGTTGTTTTCTATAACATAAAGTGAAGCGTTAGTATGTGTTTGTCAACAAATGTAAAAATTCAAAGCTTTTGAATCGTCAATTTTTATGCTTATGACCACAGATCAATATATGTAGCAATTCACTCGCTTTATGACTTGTTGACAAACACTTGTGAACGGGAACGTGACTTAATCCTTAGGCTCTTTACACACTTTGACTTTTTGTACCGATTTAGTCGCGATGCAAACGCGATACAAAGTTGCAGATTGTAACTCTACAGTCGAGATGCAAATCATCATCATCATTTTTCAGCCAAGAGACGCCCAAGATGCAAATATGAAGTGTAATTTTTATACTAGATAAATGCCCCTTAAATATACGACTTTGTGTTTTTGTTGGCATAATATATTATTATTAGTAAAAGTCGCAATGTGTAAAGGGGCTTTAAAACTAGATCGATGTTATCGATACAACTCATTCATAAATACTTATCTATGCGTGTAGTACCCTTACCATAACCGCTTAAAACATGAATTTTTTTTTTTTTTATTGCTAAAGGTGGCAGACGAGCAAGTGGCCCACCTGATGGTAAGTGGTAACCACCGCTCATGGACATCTGCAATGCCAGGGGCAAAGCTCAGTTGCTGCCTACCTGGAGAGAAGTGCTCTTTTTAAACCTCGTTTGAAGTTGGACATATCGTAGCGCTCAGGAAACACCGCAGCTGGGAGCTCGTTCCAGAGTCTGCACGTACGTGGAAGAAATGAACGCTGAAACCGGACTGTGCTAGACGAGATCGGTTCCAGGTGGTACGGATGAACTCTATTGCGGTGGCGGGTGGTGCGATGATAAAAAGGTGACGAGGGCACCATTGCAAACAGTTCCTCGGAGCACTCTCCGTTAAAGAGCCGATAGAGCACGCAAAGAGAACCAAAGTCTCTCCTTTGCTCCAGCGTCTCCATTGAGGCCGTGATATTGGGATCACCGACGATGCGGAATGCACGCCTTTGCAGGGAGTCAAGAGGGTCGAGTTGATATTTCGGAGCTCCTGCCCAGAGGTGCGAGCAGTACTCCATATGCGGCCGTATTTGTGCTTTATAAAGCATCAGGCGCTGGCTAGGAGTGAAGTACTGCTTGGCTCGGTTCAGGACGCCCAGTTTTTTGCTCGCCAATTTGGCTTTGTCCTCCAAATGACTCCCAAACTGCACTTTGGCCGAAATTTCCACACCGAGGATCCCAATACCACCGGACATACGAAGAGTAACTCCCTGGAACTGAGGCACTACGATAAATGGGTCCTTCTTCGCAGTGAATGCGCAAACTTGTGTCTTCGTGGGGTTGAACTTAACTAAGTTCTTTGCACCCCATTCGGAGACTCGCCCTAGAGAGTCCTCGACTTCAGACACAAGTTGTGACCGCCTTTCTTGCAACGAAATCCGAGGGACATTCTGGTGGTCGGTATACCGCACATCACCCGTACTATCATCTGCATAGCAATGTATGTTCTCAATGGACAACATGTCATTGATATGCAGAATGAACAGGGTTGGGGAGAGCACCGAACCTTGTGGAACGCCAGCGTTTATGGGCATGGTTTTGGAACAGCAGCCGTCAACGACGACTTTAATGCTCCTACCGTCCAAGAAGCTGGCTATCCATTTGCAGAGTCCCTCGGGGATTCCATAAGATGGTAGCTTCGTGAGAAGACCTCTATGCCAGACCCTATCAAACGCCTTAGCAATATCTAGTCCCACGGCGAGAGCCTCACCTTTGCCCTCCAAGGTTTCCGCCCAACGGTGGGTCAGGTAAACTAAAAGATCACCAGCTGAACGGCCGTGACGGAAGCCGTATTGTCGGTCGCTAATCAGCTGGTGCTCTTCCAGGTACCGTAGGAGGCGGGAGTTGATGACCCGCTCCATAATCTTGGAGAGCAAGGACGTTATTGCTATTGGCCTGTAATTTGACGGGTCGGATCGGTCACCCTTTTTGGGAATTGGGTGGACGTGAGCAATCTTCCACAAAGATGGAACCCTGCTGTTCTGATAGGAAAGGCGGTAAAGGCGCGTTAGTACAGGGGTCAGCTCAGGGGCGCACGTCTTCAGCACCACTGCTGGGATGCCATCCGGCCCACTCGACTTATGGACGTTCAGGAGCTTAAGCTCCCGCCTGACCGCACGTTGTGTAATGCGTATTTCAGGCAGTGAGCTTTTACACCGAGGGATGTTAGGTGGTGTGGCTCCTCCATCGTCCATTGTCGAGTTAGAGGCAAAGAGTTGGACCAAGAGATTGGCCTTCTCTTTTGCACTGTGGGCCAGGCTGCTATCAGCTACACGCAGTGGTGGGAGACTGGACTGGCAGAAATTACGTTGCGCAGCTTTGGCCAGCGACCAGAAAGCACGACTCCCACTGGGATAGCTTCCTAGTCGTTCGCCAACCCTGGCCACGTGTTCCGCCTTGGCTTCAGCAATAGCCTTCTTGTTGGATCTAGAAGCAGCGTTGTACTGTCGCTTCTTCTCCGTCACGTCAGGATCCCGACTTTTTCTGGCATTGTCCCAGGCGATGTACGCAGATTGCTTGAGGTGGGCAGTTTTCCTGCAGGTATTATTGTACCAGGGACGACTGCGACCGCCAACAGGTATTTTGGCGTTGGGTATGAAAACTTCCATTCCCATCAGCACCGTTTCAGTGACGCAATCTGCGCAGGTATCGGGATCTTCGGAGGCGAAGCAGAGCTGCTTCCAGGGGTAGGATCCGAAGAATTCTCGGAGTCCATCCCAGTCTGCTGACTCATACCGCCAAACTGCACGATTGCCAGCCGCAGACACGCGATGGGGTCGCGCAAGACTGGCAGTACTACGGACAAGGCAGTGATCCGATGATCCAAGAGGAGCATCGACCACAACCCTGTATCCGCTAGGTCGCGTAGTCAGCAGTAGATCCAACAAGGAGGCTTCATGGCTCTCTATATCTGGGATACGGGTGGGCTGTACCACCAGTTGAGAGAAGCCATAGGCCGAAGCCATGTTGAAGACAGTCCTACTCGGGAGGTCAGTGGTCCGGGACTTCAACCACTCTTTATGGTGAGCATTAAAGTCACCAAGGACCACCACCTCCGCAGATGGGTACTGCTCCAACGCTCGGTCAATCCCCTCTTGAACGTGCTCAAAAAGCTGAGCTGACCCTAATTCACTGGCATGGGACCTGTAAAGGCACGCGTAGATTCGGGTAAGACCCCCATGGTCCACGCGCAGCCATAGTAACGACAGGTCCCGATGCTCGAGGCCCCGAAGGCGGCGACAGCAAACATCACCCCTGACGTATACGCACACCCCGGCTTTACGTAGGAATGCGTGTTCCAGTTCGTAACCCGGGTATTTCAGGTACGAAACATCGTCAGGGGCAGTAATTTGCGTCTCGGTTAAGAAGAGCAAGGCAGGCCGAGCCGTCTCAAGATGGTGGTGGACGGCTTCGAGATTACTGTGTAGACCCCTGATGTTGCAGAAATCCATTTTAAATGCGGATTGGGTGTCCGCCGTAGGAGCTCGCTTCTTCTTATTGTTGATCTTCATATTGTTATATTGTTGTTGAGCATTTTGGGGAAGGGATTAAATGTGGGGCTGAGTCACGGTGACAAACGAAGAAAGGGCAGAACGTAGTACAAAGTGGGGGCGCGGGTTGTGTGAAGAGCTGACACGCGGCACGGAAGGGCCCCCGGTGCCCCCCCGCACGCAGACATCGGGATCCACTCCGGTCTCCTACTCCGGCACGATGACCGCATGACGGGATTTTCGCCGGTTGTGCAGGACAGCCTCCCAGGCAGGATATTCCTGGGTTCGGGTCCCCTACTGACCGGCAGGTGGCCGACGGCAACCATTTCCACCGGGTCTCCCTGTACCGCGCGTCAACTCTTCACGCCCAACGACCTCACTGAGACTTTAAACTCTACTAGTTTCGATTATCACCGCGACACCACACCACAAAAGGGACGGGAAAGGGGCATGAAGGAGCGGCTGTCTCTACCCTTCAATCGAAATGCAGGTCTGCTTCACGACCAAAATAGGCAGAGTGGTGGTACCAACCCGCACAGTCCCGGCATTAAATAGGTAATCCTAATTAGTACCGAGCCTTACCACGACTGTAATGGGAGAGGGAGGGAAGGAGAGGGACATCGACACCGCGGAGACGAGAGGTAAACGGCATCGAAGGCTCGAGAAGCCGGGGTCGCGCACCCGAGTCATCTGAAAAAGCAACCGGACAAGCCGCAATTAGATGACCTCTGACTTAAAAGTAATAGCGGTTTCCCCGTTATTGTAAGTAATAGCGGTGTCCCCGTTTAAATATTGTTTTAATCTTGCTTTAAGCGGTCATAGTTAGGTTCGTATACACAGAGTGTGTGCACTAAAACATAATAAAATGGCGACTTAGTAAACTAACCCAAACGCGCTAACACTATTTAATTTATGTTATTTTATAAATTAGGGTTCGCAACAGCGCGTACAGGATAGATATTTGATGTCAAAATCCGAGAATGTAAACAAAATATGTACCTACTTCAAAAATATTTATTTAATGATAGGATTATCAAATTTTAAAGCTTTTATTTTTGTAAATGGAACGGGCCGCAGCACCTCCGCGAAGCTAAAAATTACGTTTTTTTATTTTATCCTATTGATTTGAAAATTAAATTGGTGCACTCTTCACTGTAATGTAACCAAATGTTGTCATTGCTTACAAGCATTTGCTGTGTGGTCATGTAAATTTGGTTACAATCATTTCAAGGGTCAAGTATTTTTAATTCACACTTATCTACCTATAATAGTATGAGTAACGAAAACCAATTCTGCTGTTTCAAATCTCGTAATTTGTAAATGGCCTGAAATAAAATCCCTGACGACTTATGGTCTAACTAAATCAGGCAGCTAGCCTAACATTTTTGTATTTATTTTGCATTTAAACATTAGCAAGACAACTAAACGTGGAATTGCTTTTAGGGACGATTAAATTCCTACTACATGTCTAAGTATAATCAAACTCAAAACTTTGTTGTAACTATGTAAGTACCTTGTTGTAGTAAATTTGTGCGATTGTGAATTCCACAATAACTGTTAATAGACTGTATTAAGCGACGGTGTACGCTACCTCAATTATGTATTTTATTTATTTAAACTTTTCGTACAACATATTCAGGGTATACAGAAGGCGGACTTAATGCCAATTGCATTCTCTACCAGTAACGTGCAATGTGTGAGAAAAAAGTAGACGGTGTACGAATTGTATAACTCAAATAAAATGAACAATAATATTTCTACATAGAGGTAGCCTATTATAGATAATAAGATATATAATTGAGACATGCATACATAAATAAACAACACATATATGTATATATATTATAATAAAAATAATCAAACTAATACAAAAAGTATGAATTACAAGCACTCCAAAATTATATTTATTGAATGTGTATTTGTTAGAAATCTTTATTCTTTAAATTATCAACAAGGCTTTATATTAAGTGATCACCTTCTTAGTGTAAGTCCCAAGGTTTTATTTAAAAATGAACTATAGAAGGCACGTTAGAGCCGCCCGCTGAGGCAACATACGCCCCCTTAATAAAATGGTTTTACTGTACGGTGTCTGTGTCTCGACAGTTTTTACCTGCTTTTATAAATAAATAAAATTCGTCATTGTATATTATGTTTTTATTAAAGTACTGTCGTACAACAAATACCTACGTTTGTTTTATTTGTACTTTTTATTTTTTTTGTTTTATTTATTTTACTTTACCTCCGATATTGTTTTTTTAAGGCAAGGGTTATTTGGTAATTCAGAAAACACCACGAGTAGACAATAACATCTTCGCCGCATCCTTTTTTCATAAAAAAGATGAGTGCTTCGACCAGGTACCCGAACCAACAGTTGTCCTATTGTAAAGTATTCTATGTACTGTGTTATCTCAGAGCTGTGGCCCAGCTATCGGCGGGTCAGGAGTCAATCTCGGCCAGCATCGACAGTTGGTCGCGGATCTCTCGGTGGTTCGGGTGCAAGGATCGCTTGGTTATCATGTTGCGTGTTATTTTGTTATTGTTGTGCTCCGGTACTGCACTGTCTGCAGAATGTAAGTACCTTTTTTATTTAGAGCCTAGTATCAGCAGGTTTATTGGTAATACCTACCTTACCCCATATGTCCACTAGAATCCAATGATAGATCTTTTATGTGCTCTTTGGTATATGATTCATGATTTTTTGCAATGCGTCTGAAAATCCATTAGATTGTCATACTATGGGAAAACATGTGAATGTCGGAGAAACAAGCTAAGTGGTGTTTTAGGGTTCCGTAGCCAAATGGCAAAAAACGGAACCCTTATAGATTCGTCATGTCTGTCTGTCCGTCCGTATGTCACAGCCACTTTTCTCCGAAACTATAAGAACTACACTGTTGAAACTTGGTAAGTAGATGTATTCTGTAGATTTTCACACAAAAATAGAAAAAAGCAATAAATTTTGGGGGTTCACCATAAGTACATAGAACTGAAATTCAAAAAAATTTTTTTCATTAAACCCATACGTGTGGGGTATCTATGGATAGGTCTTCAAAAATTATATTGAGGTTACTAATATCATTTTTTTTCTAAACCGAATAGTTTGCGCGAGAGACACTTCCAAAGTGGTAAAATGTGTGTCCCCCCTGTAACTTCCAAAATAAGCGAATGATAAAACTAAAAAAATATATGATGTACATTACCATGTAAACTTCCACCGAAAATTGGTTGGAACGAGATATCTTGTTTTTCCAATATTTAAAATTATGAAATAAAAATAGTGTGTAATTTCGGTGTCAATACAACTATAATAGGTAGTTGTCATACCATTATTAGTGTGGTGGTATCTTCATATCATACCTCTCAAGTCATTATCCTTGTAAGACCTTGAGTACTGTCCACACATTTGTATTCAAAGTTAGCAAACAGGCTGCCCACCTGATGGTAAGACTACAAAGTGTGGGTACTTTGTAGTCTCTTCTGTGAGATTCGCAAATATACTCCTGCTACCCGAGTACCCAAGGGCCCTTAGGACCGAATGTACCTATCTCGTCAACTGGTTACATAGAATGTTTTTATAGTACGTAGTAAATTCACTGTCTGTCTTGTCTTCAAACCGGAACAAGGGGTCAGGCGATTTTGGTAAATTTATCGCCACACACTATTTCAGTGTTTAATATTTATTCATAATTACTAAGAAGGCCAGTATAAATTAACAACCCATTACCCGTGGTGCCGCCGCTAAGCCTCACCGGTGGGACCGCGTTAGTTGAATCTTGAAGGTAAGAGCGTAGGAAGGTACGGTCGCCAGTAGCCTCAGTACACATATGTTAACAAAAGCAATGTTGCAAGTAAATAAAACTTTTTTTTTTATTTACTAAAATCTAATAATTATTGTAGTTATTATTTCTTTTCCATCGTGCGGCGTATATTCTCTTTTCTGCACGAGCTATCTTCGTATTTGGATTCTATAACCACTTACCACCAGGTGTCATTAAGTCATTTCCTAGGCCTCCTTAAAAACAACACTATACCTACAACTTTTTCTCTAGCGTGACTAGTTCAACTGGTTGAACAAATGATACAGCATCATTAATGTACAGTTAGCAACACGTCAAGCTTTACATTTGCATTACGAATGCCGCCGCTATTACGAGCGGCATAATGGCGGTCTGAAGGTCAACATGTGAAGCCTATAACGTGTTGCTGTGTTTACAACCAGTCGAACTACTTAGTTATACTATACTGTTTCAGAGGGCAATATTCATTGGGTAAAGTAATTCGTAACATTGCGATTGTGGAATACTCCGATCCAGACATGTTAATTGAAATTGAATCAAGACAACTTTTGAGTGCATAAACGACGTGTTTACGAACGTTTGCGCGTGCGCGTCCCCCAGCGGAAGAGTGCGTGATCGACCTGGAGTGCGAGGAGTGCCTGCCCGAGCGCATGCCGGTGGTGGAGTGGCCGCCGGCGGAGAACGCGTCGGTGATCCGCGTGGCGCCCGGCGGCGAGCTGCGGCTGTCGTGCGGCGCGGGGCCGGGGCCGGCGCCGCCGCCGCTGCGCTGCCGCCGAGGCCGGCTACTCACGCCCGATGGCCGCCCGCGCGCGCTCCTCGACCTCGGCTGCCTCGACGACCCCTTCCAAGAGATGCCGCACCCGGTACCGACGCGTTCCCACTCGCTCCGTCGACTATAAACCCCCTACACTGATGCCTACACTAGACGATTCTCCAGCGTCGACCTATTAGCTTTTATATCGCAAATGTCGAGCAATAAACTGATTTGAGTAGGTCTCTCCCGATGCAATAATGATTACTCGCTGTTAGAATCACCGTCCTGAACTTTTATTGGATCCGATTGGCTGATAATTAGTATTCCCTATAAGTAGGGAATACTAATTATCAGCGCAGCTCATACACGTCCCCACCGAGAGGGTCGAGCCTACCCTAAGTTAGGGTGTTCAGGGGCCTCACCATGATCGCTTATAGCAAGGTTAAACCAATAGTTTTGCCTGAAACACAGGTTAATACTAGTTCAGGCTCACGATTATGTTTCCTATATTTAATCTTGTCTTGACTGTAATGTTGTAAAATGTTACCTATATGTTACTAAAATAAAAATTTATTTATTTATTTAATAGTGAAACAGAGACACCGCTCCTGCTGCGTATAGCGCCGGCTCGCTCTCAGTGCGGTTTGAATAATTGTTTTGTGCGATCATGGTTAGGGAGCAGGCCAGACCTTAGTCAACCGCGCTGGCCCAGTTCGGATTAGTCGTCTTCGGTCGGCGGGAGATGCGAACTAAGTTGGTAGACAAGCATATTGTCGCCCCGCCCGCCACCGACGACGTCCGAATGGGGGGTGTAAGTAACACATATACCCAGAGACACATCATACACAGAGAGAAGGATGAGAGAGGAGTTAGATAGCTAGGTATATGCATTACCATCATCCGGCGCGACGGGCAGACGGGACGAAAGTATTCTATGTATGGCAGGTTTAATTAAGTTACAATACAAATCTCATACCTGAGTTATCTTCTATCTTTGTCTCATTTATATCTGCTTCGCATTTAGATACATCTGCACCTGAGATATGAGCATCCCATGTATATCTAATTTCCACTGGATTGTACCGTTCACCTCCTGTGGGTTAAATTTAACTATTAACTAAATACCTTACATCATCAAGTAGTTTCAACTTCTTATCGTTGGTATTCAACGCTAGCAGCCTACGCTGCACAACACAAACACACTTGATTTCCCATCATGTACTACTAAACACCTTGGAGGTACTGCAGACCCGGTGATCGACAACCATCACCGCGGCTCTACCAACCTTAGTAGACCCAGAGCTTCTTCTCTGGACGTCTCCAGTCGACTGGGCCTGGAACACTAATTACACCAGGTCTTTCTTGGCGGATCCCGGGCCATTTATTCTGGAGGCCCGGGGCTCGGCTTGTTGCCAGGACCTTACGTCCCGGAACCTCGCCTACCCGATCACCTTCTTGGATCCCGGGCCATTTATTCTGGAGGCCCGGGCTCGGCTTGTTGCCAGGACCTCACGTCCCGGCAACCTCGCCTAACCGTGAACTTAGGGGGAAACCAAGTTATATTTATAACAATGAATCACACACATTACTGATCTTCTAACTACAAGATATGCAAGATACTTAGAATTATATCGACGGCACTTCAGGACTCAGCTTCAGCCACAGCAAACTTTATATTTCACTTTTACATCGAAAACTTTATTCTATTTACAAACTTATTTTGCCATAGACTAAAGAATCGCTATTAGCCTTATCTTAACTATGATTGGTTGAAGCGTGCGTCACTAGTGTTGCTATTTTATTATTGTCTATTCGCGACCTTCGCGACACTCCCGACGCAAGGAAGAAGAATAGCAACCAGGTTACTTGTGCATTCTTTTGTCGAGAGCTCTTACAGCAGCATCTCGACGAGGAGTTCTATCATCAGAACAATCTACCGGTCCAATTGTTTGACCTTCATAATCAGGATCATTGTCTGAACCTTCTAGTTTATCATTATCATCTGAATTTCCACCTTTTCTTTTTCCACCCTTTCCTTCCCTTCCATTAATAGCCTCTATGTATTCATTCACATTATTGACAGCATCCATAGTTTTATCAATTAGATTTATGCCTTGATTTGGAGGTGGCAATTGAAATGTATTACTGGAATCATCAATCTTTGAAGCTTCCTTCTGCACATCACGGCAATTTTCTTCACCTTCTTCTATCTCTAGTGGATAGAGATGAGCAATAGATCTGGTAAACACATTATTATCCACTTGAAGTTTAGCAATACGACAGAATCCATCAGTTGCTCTGATTAATGAGACTATTTTGCGTACCTTCCATATTGTTCTATTTTTGTTGTCATCTTTAATTTGAACGATCTGTCCTATGGCTGGTAGTAACTTTGATGTCACTGTTGGTTCTCTGGGTGAGTGCCAATATCTTTTACGTAGGCTTGGTAAATATCTGTTTGAGAACATTTGTTTAAACTCTTCTAATATTGTGAGTGCTCGTTTCCAGCCTCTGACAATTTACACAAATGCATTTTCGTAAGGAAATCGGAAGGCTTCAGTACGTGTTCTATTTCTGTATCCACACTGGTAAGTGGTCTCATGTTTATAACTGCTTCTATTTCCTTGATCATAGTAACTAACTGATTGTATCTTAGTAGATGTTTCTGAAAGGTTCTTTTAATACCGTTTTTACGATTCCAATCAGACGTTCATAAAATCCTCCAAACCAGGGGGCCAACTGAGGAATGAATTACCACTTTATTTTCTTATCTATGTGATTAAGGTTCTTCTGCATGACATGAATCTTCTTAATGCTAGCAAGCCATCTTTTGCCGTCAGATTTTGAACAACCTCATGATGAATCGCCCTTACGGCCAAACACATAAATAGGGAAATCCATCTCTTACAATGTCTGTTCTCCATTATTAATTAGTACTCGAAAGTATTCCATTTGAATCTTATTTTCTGTCTCTGTTTCTAAATTTCTATTGTGTTGTCCTTCACACATAGTTTCTTCCTTGTCTTTGTCCTTATCATGTTGGATTTCAGAAATAGCACCTAAATTATTTTTCGGGGTTGTATCTTTCTAAGCGTGTTCGGTCAGAACCTCTCTCGACAAAAAGGAAGAAGCAGATGAAGCAATATTGGGTGGCCATAACGCTGGGTCTTCATTAAGAAAGTCTGGCCCTATTAACCATCTTTGCTTTTTTTCAATTGAACTCATTATTCTTGTAGCTAAAAACATCTGCTGGATTAAGCGCAGAGGGAACAATTATGTTATTTCTAATTCTTTATTCCTTTTAATTTCTTCAACTCTTCTAGAAACAAGTGGTCTTCTACCACTATTCAAATACAGTCTCACTATCAATCCAAAGAATTTGTCTACTCATAGTACCTATAAAATATTTTAGTGTAAAATTTATCAAACATGTAATATTTAGGACTGCCATCAGCTCAATCGAGGAATCTTTATACTGTTCTGGTCTTTCAATGGAACTAATCTGAATTTTCCAATAAGGAACTGTAAAAACATGGAATACAGGACAATCAAAATTTCCTTTTAGGAAATATCTATCAATTTGTATATTTCTTATATCATTGATCTTTGTTTTTAATTTCTTTCCATTTTTCAGACTTTTTTTTTTTTACTATTTAGAAAGGTACTATGAATGAATCAACATGGATCATACACTGACGCTATCACTTTTAATATACATATTTTTGTGTTTATTTTCATCTGGAGTATAGTGACTCTTTTAGCATTTACATCAGTTAAGTTATGGTCTCCGGTTTCTGTATACTAACAGTTTCGTTAATTCTCGTAGGGCACAGTGCTCTATTATGATATCCATTTTCACAATGGCGGCATTTCTTCTTAGTGTCACCACTCTGAAAAACATGTCTTCGTCAAAGACAGTTGTAACAGCGGCCTCGTAGTCTAGCTTTTCTTTCAAGTATGGTTTTAAATTTGTTACATTCATCGTTATTGTGGCCTCCGTCACAAAATATGCATGTAGGTTTTTTATTCTCTTCATTGCAGGTATGCCTTTTAATCTCTTTTCTTTATTCAAAATTTTTCCTGACTTTCATATCGTCGCTTCCGCTGGTTTATGATTTTTCTTCCTGTGTTATTGTCGTTTTTCTCAAGTCTGTACTCTTTAATTTTGTTTCTTGTTTCTTTTTAAATAAAAATTGTGACAGAAATTACTATTTTAAATAATGTATTATACTTAGATATTGACATAGTTGAATTGTATTTTTTTTATTATTGACATAAGGATTTTTTTATTGTAGTGAATAGAAAATTTAAGTATTACTTATTGATAAATGTATAACGTCTTTCAGAATGTTAGTGCAACGAAATAATTATAATACCTAAATATTTGCACATTGTTGTCAATAGGATATGTCGGAGCAACAGAATGTACTACCAACTATTATTGTACCATATTCTAGCAAATAAAATTATTCTATTCTATTCTATTCTATTCTTGATTGATTTCCATTTCTAATTCTAGTTTTAAATCTTCCTTGGCTTGATTTGGTTTGTTGAAGGTCACGCACATGAAGTGTTTCCACAGTGCATGGTTCTGAAAGCTCAGAACATTTTCTGATTGCAATAGGCTAGATGACTAAAAAAAATTTCTTGATTTAATAGAAGCTCATTCATATAATAAACAGAAAGAAAAAATCGGTTTTCGAATAACTATAAAAACAACCAAGATATAAGGTATTAAAGATTTTTCTCCATCTCTTTCTAGCAAAACGGCAATTTACAAGGAGTTTATATGGCCGTACTCAACTATGACGTCACGGTTGATGTCGGATCTCTCTTTCTAATCGCTTTCAAATTAACAACTTAAAATGCTTGTATCTAATGTATTTCTAAGCCGATTTTAATTCTGATTTCACAGGACTGCATGTTTTTCCACGGTATTTTAATATTTAATGACGAGACGTAAAAATTAGAATTCAGTCATCATCCCAATTCTATCAGCATCTTCTTTAGCTGTAATCATTGTATCCAACTGTTTTCTTATTTCTTCTATAGCATCAGTACTTGTTCTAATTTTAATCTCATAAATCAAATCTGAAGGGAACTTTTCCATAATGAGAAATCTAAGGTGATTGTGATTAATATCTTCTCCTAAAGTTTCCAATATCCGAAGATGTCTTTCCAAATCGTCGAAGACTTTCCTACAATTGGTTATGTTATTATCAGCGGATTCTATTTTATATAATGCTGAGTAGTGTGCATCAATGAGATGTTTCACCTTGCCATATCTTTCCCAAAGGGTGTTTAGGGCAATAAGATAGTTTTTATCGGTATTGCATTCTTAGGTTCTCCAATTAGTGAAGCTTTTAAATAAAGAAGTTTATTTACATCTGAGATGTTTTTACTATGTACACTCGATTTGAACCTATCAAAGAATGAGTGCCAGTTGAGAATATCCCCATTAAAGGTAGGTAATGCTACCTTTGGGAGTTTACCGGCATCATATGACCTTTCTTTATTACTCAATTCCATTTTTGCAGAATTAACTTATGTTAGTCTTCAGCTCAACTAACACTTCTTCAGCGAGAAGTTGTTTTTCTGACATGACCGATATCTCTTCTATAGGAGCATCTTCATTTATTTTTAAATATTCAGTCAATTTTTCTTTGAAACTTTTATATTTGAGTTTAATTTATTATATAATATTTGTGCGCCTCAAATCTCATTTGAGGTAAGGGTATTTGGAAGGTCTTTGATTCTTAAAAGATTTTTATCAATATGTTCATATACTAATTGAAGTCTCTTTTTCCGAATTTCTTTCATATTGAATCTTGTAAGTGAATATATTTCTCACATCTATAGGTAAGACTTATGACTTAAGTATCCCTTTGTCAAATATTTTTTTTTTTTTTTTTTTTTTATTGTTTAGACTTTAGGCGTGTTCGGGTAGCCTGTGGTGGCGTTTTTAGCATTATCAAAATTGGCGTTGATGTAAAGCGTTCGGTTAGAAGGTTATGAAATTTTTGCTATTTTTGCACCACACCCTAACCGAACGCTACATTATCAATATGTCAAAGTCATAAGCTATTATAACCTAAATTTATTTTCAGTTTCCAGATTCTGGATGTATTATGATGTAATAAGCTCGCTTCATGATTAACGATCATTAATTTCCATAAATAATGAAAATAAAATTTATTTCGTTAAAACTTATTCAATCGTGTCAAAATTTTTACGTTGTAAACGTCAAAAATCTTAAATGTCAAAAACTGCCACTTTTGACCCTCTTCGATAGCTGGGGCGAAATTAGCAGTTCACAATGCCATTTTTGATATTTTTTCAGCTATCCGAACGATTGACGTAAACAGATAAAAATGCAACTTTTGTTCACATTTCTTCTAACCGAACGCTCATTGTGTCAATTTTGTCATTTTTAACAGTTATTTTTGCCACCTCGATGCTATCCGAACGCGCCTTTTATTAAATTTTTATTCAGCTGGTTAACTAGTACTTAACTTATTATTAATCAATCACTTGCAAATATCAAGAACACATACTTACATATACTTGGTTTTCATCTGTGTATAACAAGCACTATAAGTATTTAAATACCAATATTATTAATAAATATATTTATTTGACTGATCACAGTACTTTCCAAGATCATCATCCATCCATAGTTAAGTTATAATAAATTGAACCAGTTAAGTCAAGAATATTATTTTCAGTAGTCTAATTCAAAAGAATAAAATGAGTGGTTCTTTGTTCTTCATTCAATTCCTTTTGTTAGAATTTACCAACAAGGGAACAATAATTGTTTAAATGAAAATCATAAACTTGTTACCACTATTTAAACAACTTCAAAAGAGAGTACCTAGATGTAAACTTTTCTTCGTGATTTTTAGTTTATTAAGTAATTAATTTTTTTTATATTGCTTAGGCCTCTTAAAGATTAAAGTTTCATTAAATATGTGGGAATACAACCACTAATAAATCAGTTTCACTTCACATGGGATAACATGTACTTACATTTACTGAATAAAATTTTTTATTTACATGATAGTCGCAGGCTTCCCTTACCAATCAGTGAACTAATAATATTCTCACAAAGTAAGGTAGTGTTTTCTTTCAATTCTTCTATTCTATTCTATCTAACACTGACAGTACATGTAGCTGTACATGTTACTGTCTAAGAAATTGGTTAACCAGTTAGACAAGCCTGTGCAAATATGCAGTTTCATTATCTAAAATTATAATTTTTTGTTTGAATCTGAACCTTTAATAAGTTTATTATATTCTTTGATAAATTAAAGTACCTAAGCAAATATTAAACACACCTCTGCTAGCTCAAGTAAGTTTTAAAAATAAAATACACTATGACACGCTCAGTGTATTCACACACTATTTATTTTCTCTTTATTTATTCTTTAAAACACTGAGAAAAGGCTTATAAATTAGCTGGTATTTATCTTCTTTCACTCATGTTAAATAAACACATAGCTTACCAAATATGTCATATTTTAATAAATGTACAACATTTACTCTTTTACCAGTGTTATTTGAAACTTTAGCCAAATTCCCCTCTTTACATAAGAGAACAAGAACATGCAAAACATTAAGTGACGCCAGTTTAGGGTCAATAGGAATCATGCCTTGTTGCAACATTATCAAACAATGTGGCTTTATTATCAAGTTAGTTTTTGTTTTTAGTAAAAAAATGTACAACCAATAATATTGCTATCGGTATGGCCGTGCATGCTATAGCGTATTTGTGTGCCTCCTCATCCTCATTCTCACTTGTTTTCAGCAATTCTGGCAAGTGATGAAGTTTGTATTAAGTATGATACAATCACACCAAACCCATACCTTGTTAGGTCTTAAAAGTAGGCTTAAGTAATTAAGACAATTAAGGCAAGTGCCCGTGCTTGAATGCAAGCTATGAAACAGCTTCAGATTTTCTTATCCACATAAATTACTTGGCATTTTCTTAACAAATTGTTATACACATTGCAAAATCACAAAACTCCTTTTGTAGTTTCTTTCTACTTTTTTATTTAAAGCTTTTAGCATAAAATGCAGGATGGCGCCAGAGTTCATGGAATGGATGGAACTTTAATATAGCGTCGCTCCACATGTACACATACCTATTAAAATAACAAAGCTTCGCACACATAAACAAACTGTTGTCAGCCAACACACCACAAATTGATGTTTCCATTAGCGGGCATTGAGTTTCAATTGTTTTAAGAAATAAACATAAATTCTTTAATAGTTACAGGTAATGAATGAAACAAAATGAGAATTTCTAATCAGCTAGGCATAACCAAGAGTAATTACATCCCAATTTTATTAAATATTTTGCATTTCATTTCTCATAAGTTTTCTTCATGAGTGACTTATTGTGTGCCATCTGTTGAGATGTATACATGTAAGTTTTATAATCCTTTATCTCCAACTTTTCTATGTAGAGGCCGTAACCAGCAAACAAACAAACAATGTTTTTTCCTTTTTTGGAACAAACAATTTTATGGAAGGAAAGGGTATTTATCTCAGAACATGATTCATTTTATTATTCACAACTTCACATATTCAGCTCCATTTTCTTCTATGGAAATTATAGCTCAGTTTTTGCTTTATGTTAATACCAATTTTTACTAATTCAGAAATCTAAATGCCACATATAATTATGCTCTTCATATCTCAGGTACAGATCTCATGAGGTGATCCCAGCACCTCCACCATGTCGCCCCGCCCGCCACCGACGACGTCCGAATGGGGGGTGTAAGTAACACATATACCCAGAAACACATCATACACAGAGAGAAGGATGAGAGAGGAGTTAGATAGCTAGGTATATGCATTACCATCATCCGGCGCGACGGGCAGACGGGACGAAAGTATTCTATGTATGGCAGGTTTAATTAAGTTACAATACAAATCTCATACCTGAGTTATCTTCTATCTTTGTCTCATTTATATCTGCTTCGCATTTAGATACATCTGCACCTGAGATATGAGCATCCCATGTATATCTAATTTCCACTGGATTGTACCGTTCACCTCCTGTGGGTTAAATTTAACTATTAACTAAATACCTTACATCATCAAGTAGTTTCAACTTCTTATCGTTGGTATTCAACGCTAGCAGCCTACGCTGCACAACACAAACACACTTGATTTCCCATCATGTACTACTAAACACCTTGGAGGTACTGCAGACCCGGTGATCGACAACCATCACCGCGGCTCTACCAACCTTAGTAGACCCAGAGCTTCTTCTCTGGACGTCTCCAGTCGACTGGGCCTGGAACACTAATTACACCAGGTCTTTCTTGGCGGATCCCGGGCCATTTATTCTGGAGGCCCGGGGCTCGGCTTGTTGCCAGGACCTTACGTCCCGGAACCTCGCCTACCCGATCACCTTCTTGGATCCCGGGCCATTTATTCTGGAGGCCCGGGCTCGGCTTGTTGCCAGGACCTCACGTCCCGGCAACCTCGCCTAACCGTGAACTTAGGGGGAAACCAAGTTATATTTATAACAATGAATCACACACATTACTGATCTTCTAACTACAAGATATGCAAGATACTTAGAATTATATCGACGGCACTTCAGGACTCAGCTTCAGCCACAGCAAACTTTATATTTCACTTTTACATCGAAAACTTTATTCTATTTACAAACTTATTTTGCCATAGACTAAAGAATCGCTATTAGCCTTATCTTAACTATGATTGGTTGAAGCGTGCGTCACTAGTGTTGCTATTTTATTATTGTCTATTCGCGACCTTCGCGACACATATTGCCTACCTGATGGTAAGGGTAACAGTCACTTATAAAACCAAAACACGCGGCTTCTGTTAGATTCGCAGAAAATCTGCAACCCCCACAAGAACCAATGAGCTTTGCCAACTTGTGACATGAGATGTAAAGTCACGGTACCCAGGAACTTTTCACTGCCATATAGCTTACCCTTCAAACCGAAACTTACTCTTCTATCACTTACTTTTAGAACCAGGTTTAGATCTCGTAATCCTACAACGAATATATTTGTTCTCCAGACATACATTAATAACACTTCATATTACAATCCTATTACCAGAATGTGTCGACTATACAATGACACTGTAGCGGAGCCTTCTTCACTGGACATACGAGGGCGGGTCAAAAAGTTCGCGGAATGAGGGGCATGGAGGGGGGAAAGGTGACTTTTTACTACCTACACTAGTTGTGACACTCATTAAATACTAAGTTTAAAAGAAAATAGGTCATAATTACCTGAGCTACACATCAATCAACAAGTCAATCCGGAAGAAAATTTGCAACATGGAGAAAATTGAGTTTCGCGCAGTCATCAAGTTCCTTACCAAACAAGGAAAACCTCCCCAGACTATTTTGGAAGAGATGTCTTCTGTTTACGGGGACTCTTGCCCTGGTAAAACCATGGTTTACAAGTGGCACAACCTGTTTAAGCAAGGCAGGGATTCGATTGAAGATGATCCGAGGCCAGGGCGGCCTGTCGAGGCAACAACGACAGAAAACTTCGAAAAACTTGAAAAAATCATATTGGAAGATGCCCGTTTAAAGAAGAAACAGCTTGCAGAAATGATTGGACACGACCATCCTACACGACCATCTTGGCATGTCAAAGGTGTGTGCAAGATGGGTGCCGAGAATGCTCACGCCACACCAGAAGCAGCGGCGAGTTGAGTGTTGTCGCGAGTTTTTAGCGCTCTGTGGTGAACAAAAGGATGAAGTTTTGAACCCAATTGTGACTGGAGATGAAACTTGGGTTCATCATTATGAGCCTGAGTCCAAACAAGACTCCATGCAGTGGCACAAAAAGGGCACACCACCTCCGAAGAAATTCAAAGTGTCTCCGTCGGCTGGAAAACTCATGGCTACTGTTTTCTAGGATTCAGAGGAAATCCTCCTTATTGATTATAAAGAAAAGGGTGTCTCTATCACTGGAGAGTACTACGCTGCACTATTAGAACGTCTGCGAGATGCTGTGAGAGAAAAAAGACGGGGAAAATTGACTAAAGGTGTACTCCTTTTGCACGACAATGCACCCGTGCACAAGGCGCAAGTTGCGATGGCTGCTGTTCAAAGAGTGGGCTTCGAAATCTTGGAACATCCTCCCTACAGCCCAGATTTAGCCCCAAGTGATTATTATTTGTTCCCAAAAATGAAAAAAGAGCTTCGAGGGAAGAAATTTTCCAGCGATGAAGAAGTGAAGAGCGCAATTTCGGCCTATTTTGACGACAAAGAGAAATCATTTTTTTTCGAAGGTATTAATAAATGAATTGATAGGTCTAATAAATGTATTAGAGTTAAGGGGGAATACATTGAGAAGGAAAAATAATTTTGTGTTTTATTTCTTACTTTTTACCCTCCATTCCGTGAACTTTTTGACCCACCCTCGTATTTAATAGCGGTTTTCCTGAATTTAAGAGACATATAACTAAAATCTTTGTGTGATTCAATTGTTGTTTTTCTTTTTCATTTACAAAAGCTTACACTAACAATATTACTAAGAACTTAAGTCATGATAATGTTTCTATCATAAAGATAATTAACGTATTTAACGCTTAATCTATGGTTTCTTGCGTGTGTGCAATTTGTTTACATGACTATCCCATAGTTAAAGTTATAAGTGTAAATCATTCTGTGTACACATAGTTTAGAGCATCAGTCTAGTTCTAAGTTAAACCTTAATGTATTGTTATTTAATGACTGTTACTTGTTTTGTGTGCCTTTATTAATAAATAAAATAAAAACACAACAATGCCAGCACTGCTGCTATGCGGCAGAAATAGGTAAGACGGAGGTGCCCAAGCGGGCGATTTGATTTTGGTAGTCTCCCCCCGAAGTGCAGTGCTCGACTCCCTACAAGCTATCTATTATTCTGTCTCCTTTGTTCTTAGTGTCCTAGTCTACCTTATGTCGCCTCTTCGTTCTTTTTATGAAAAAGTATCCGAAGAATGGGAGGGGTTCCTAGTGTCCTAGTCTACCTTATGTCGCCTCTCCGTTCTTTTTATGAAAAAGCACCCAAAGAGTAGGAGGGCATAGGCGTAAGGCCGTCGCCTTCCGATCGGGAGGTAGCGGTTCGAATCGAACCCCGCCACATGCCAATGTGATTTCAATTTTTGAATCCATATGTACGTTTATTCGACGCTTTTACGGTGAAGGAAAACATCGCGAGGAAACCTACACAACACCTGTGAAGAAAGAATTTTTTTACATGCTGCGTGTGAAGTCGACCAACCCGCACTTGGCCAGCGTGGTTGACTAAGACCTAATCGCCCTAGTTTAGGGTAGGCTGGAGCCCCTCGGTGGGGACGTATATGAGCTGGTGATGATGCTGATGAAGTGGGAGGGCTGCGTGGGCAGGTGGAAGGGTGCCGGCCGCCGTACGAGGGCCGCGCCGTGCTGTGGGAGCGGCGCGGCGGGGGAGGAGGCGGGGGAGGCGCGGGAGGGGGAGGCGGCGGCGGCGAGCGGCGCGCGCTGGCGGCCTGCCTCGACACTGACCGCAACCTGCCGCTGTTCGCGCGCCTCTCCACGCGCGATGACAACTCCTCTTCCCCCCGACAAGCGTGAGTACCCACGCAAATGCAAATAATCTCTCTTCAGTTAGCGATGAAGGTTTCACGTTTGTATAATAATGGGATTTACATAATTTCGTCCTCAGATTTGAAATCAACGACTTCAAATTAGTAAACAACAGGCATAAAATTCCATGCAACAAAAAAAGTTTAATTTTTTTTTTTTTTTATGGATGGCCCGGCAAATGACCTCCTCCCGCCTGATGTTAAGTGGTGAAAGAGGCCCAAATGAGTTGACAGATAGAGTAGGGACGACATCCACTCTCCTACCTGCCCGCCCCTTGCCGGCCCAAAAGATGCTTTTTCACGCCTCTTTTGAAGGAACCCATGTTGTAGGATGGAGGAAACACGTGCGCAGGTAGAGAATTCCAAGTGTGGGATGAACGACAGAAGAAGGAATCTTGGAATTTCTTGGTACGGTGTGAAAAGGAGGACACGGTGTACGGATGACTCCGAAGGCCCTTACGCGTGTTTCTGTTAAGGAATGGAGAGGGAGGGATAAGGTTAAAGAGCTCCTCAGAGCATTCCCCATGGAACATTCGGTAAAAGGCGCTAAGAGAGGCGATGTCACGACGAAGTTGTAGAGGCTCGAGGGTGTTAGTTGCCTCTACATCGCCAATTATGCGAATAGCGCGACGCTGCAATCTGTCCAGAGCATCGAGGAGGTACTGAGCGGAGCCGTCCCAAAGGTGCGAGCAATATTCCACGCAAGACCTAACCTGAGTTTTATACAACAAGCATAGTTGGTCCGGCGCAAAATACCTACGCACCTTGTTCAGGACACCGAGTTTCCGTGAGGCAGTAGTTATGACGGATTCGATGTAGTCTCTGGGGTTCAGATCGCAGCGAATGTTCATTCCGAGCAAGGTGATGTTGCTCTGTGTGTGAAGGGTTGTGCCCTGAAGAGAAGGAAGGGGGAGGAAAGGTGAACTTTTCGCCGAGAACACGCACACCTGTGTTTTCTTAGCATTGAACTCAACAAGATTGTTGGAGCCCCATTCGGAGACGAGGTCCAGCGTCCTGTTGAGCTCAATGATAAGATTCTGCCTTTCCCTACCAATATCACCACGAGCAGCCCCCGAGGCTCCGTGATATCCCCCATGCACTGTACTGTCGTCTGCATAGCAATGTATAGCTCCCAAGGAAAGCATATCATTGATATGCAGAAGAAACAATGTGGGGGATAGAACGGAGCCTTGCGGAACACCAGCGTTCACTGCCACGAACCGCGAAGCGCAGCCGTCAACGACAACGCGAATTCTACGCTCGTGGAGGAAGCTGGCAATCCACGTACAGAACTGCGCGGGTAATCCGTATGCCGGAAGCTTGGAAAGAAGAGCCTTGTGCCAGACTCTATCAAAAGCTTTGGCGATGTCGAGACTAATAGCCACCGATTCGCCGCGCTTATCGATAGATTCACCCCATTTGTGCAAAAGGAACGCTAGAAGGTCACCTGTTGACCGTTTAGGACGAAACCCATACTGTCGGTCATTAAGTAACGAGTGACCTTCCAGGTAACGGATCAGCTGTGTATTAAGGATCCTCTCCATGATTTTACACAAAATGGAAGTGACGGCTATAGGGCGATAGTTAGCCGGATCAGAACGATCTCCCTTTTTGGGAACCGGCTGGACATTGGCCTCTTTCCAAGATTTCGGCACACAACCAGCAGAGAACGACAGACGGTATAGACGCGTAAGGACCGGAGTCAACTCCGCTGCACACTTCTTAAGAACAATCGCAGGAATGCCGTCTGGTCCACTTGCTTTTCGAGTATCGATCGACTGGAGCTCCGCCCGCACATCACGCTGTCTGATACGGATATCGGGCATGGTGCTGCCACAATGGGACAGTTTCGGAGGTTGTGTACCACAGTCATCGACACGGGAATGAGCCGCAAAGAGTTTTGCCAGGAGGTCGGCTTTCTCCTGCGGCTGATGAGCAAGTGAGCCATCGGCAAGTCTCAGCGGTGGCAGCGAGGGTTGGCAGAAGTTTGATTGCACAGCTTTGGCCAGGCGCCAAAAAGAACGGCTACCCGTAGGGTGCGATAGCAGTTCCTGGCCCACTTGTGCAATGCGCTGAGCATCCGCTCTAATGTAAGCCCTCTTACATAACTTGGTGGCATTATTGTAGGCTGTTTTCAGTAGGCTTGTATTGGGATCCTTAGATGCTCGGCCTCTGATCCAAGCGCGGTAAGCCAGCTGTTTGTTTTCAACAGCAGAGGCGCACTCGCGATTGAACCAGAGGTTACGTCTGCCTCTACTGACGAGATTGGAATGCGGAATATAATATTCCATTCCTAGTATGATCTCGTCAGCAACAGAGGTAGCGCAGGATCCATCCTATTGAAACAGCGCTGCCACCAAGGAACAGATGCGTAATAATCCCGCATACCGTCCCAATCTGCTGACGCATAGTGCCACAGACGGCGTGCTGCAACCACAGGCGACGGTCGTGACGCCTGAGGCACTGAGACGGATACCAGGCAGTGATCCGAAGATCCTAGTGGAGCTCGAACCACCACCTGATATCCGTCAGGGCGATTTGTCAACAGAAGGTCCAATAAAGAGGGCGCTTGACCGATAATATCTGGTACCCTGGTGTTCTGGGTGACCAATTGTGTCAGGTCGTGCGTGAGAGCGAATGCGTGGGCAGTCCTACCCGCATGGTCAGTTTTAGAGGAACTTAACCACAACTCGTGGTGAGCATTGAAGTCCCCTAAAAACACCAGCTCGGCGGAAGAAAATCGCTCCTGCGCGTCATCTGCCACCCGACTTAGATGTTCAAAAAGTCGAGTTGTCTCCAAGTCACCACGATGGGAACGGTAGACGCAGACGTAGACACGGCAATGAGTGCCAAAATCGACGTGTACCGCAAGGAAGGAAAAGGAAGGTTCCTCCAAACAGCGCAGGCGACGACAGCAAACGTCCGCCCGGACGAACAAGCAAACACCAGCCTTCGCCTTGAAGGACTCCTCAAGAGCGTAGCCGGGGTAATTAAGGTAGCTTGTATCGGCCGGGCAGATAATTTGCGTCTCCGTCAAAAACAGCATTGCTGGACGGGCTGTCTCGAGATGGTGGTGGACAGCTAAGAGGTTAGAGTGGAGCCCGCGGATGTTAGCGAGCCCCACCTCGAATAATGGTGTTTTGGTGGGATAATGCACCGCTGTACGACCAGTCTTAATATTTTGCGCTGCCATAATTATTGGAGTGAGAGGCGTGAAACTGAGATGTCTTTGCTGCGCTTCGCATAGTTAATGTGTGTAGGCCTGTTTCGCCAGGGAACAGCCGACAGCTGATTTGCGCTGACCCTCCGCACGGAAGGGCCCCCGAACCCCCCCGGAAGTGGCCGCCGGGACCCACCGTCCGGTCACCGACCGGCACGACGGACCACCCCGAGATTATGCGTGGCATGGTGGGGCAGCCTCACGGACTGGTTAGGTCCGCTTGGGCCCCTGTACTATACCACGGGCGGCCAGCGGAACAGCCGTTTCTTCGGGTCTTCCTGGGCGGAGGGTCAACGCAGTCAACCTGGCACTGGGTCGACGGAAGCCCGCACAAACCATACGAATCGCAGCAACGACCCCTCAAGCTCTGGCTGTGCGCAGACTGATCCCGAAACGCGGACAAAAATGGCCACTTGACGGGTTTTACATCATGCGCACGGTGGTCGCTAGCCAGTCGGGTTTTTCAAGCCCTACCACCAGAAGTTGGTCACTCGATTAGCACCACCCGGGGATCACGTGTAGGGTCTCGAGGGTAAAACCTACGGACGTGAGCGACTCCAATCCCCAGATTTTAATTCTGTTCCCTTGTGTAGTTTTTTTTAATGGATTTATTTTTAGATATAATAGTATTATTTCATAAGCTTACATTGTATTCACTCTTAGTTATTCAATTTGCATGCATATATACATTTAATTACTTAATATGTTAGTAATAGTATTCTCTCTATAAGCGAAAACTTTTTAGAGCATTTGTATTCTAAATTTCTTAAGTCTATTTGATATAATTTAAATGCTGTTTGTTTTCCAAATAAAAATAAATAAATAAACAGAATTGAGGTTAAGCGGTCCACCTGATGGTGGTTACTGTATCTATCTATCTGGAGTTCGAGGAGATACTAGGGGCGACGGAGGGGCGTCCCCCAGCGGGCCACTGCGACCTGTACAGATCTATTGTGGCCGACCCTTCTATTTTAAAGATCTCCAAATAGGCCCGCGGCGTTGAAAAAGCCAATAACCTTCTTTGGAGACAGAGCCTTCGCATCATGTGTTGGCAGACTAGGTCCACCCAGAGCTCGGCTCCTTGTGTGGATGAGAGCATGACATTCACAAAGAATGTGAAATGGTGTCTCATCATCCTCACCACAAAATCTGCACGTGGGAACATTAGTCAGGCCCATTCTATGCCGATGTTTGTTGAGTTTGCAGTGACCACTTAGGGCTCTAGTGAGCGCCTTTAATTGGCCCCTGCTTAGTTGGAGGTTTTGTATTGCAACTCCGGGTGAAAATTCCCTAATGAGCAATTTCGAGTGCAGTATTCCAGAGGAATGGGCCCACTGGAGTCGGGCTTGTGTTTGTACCAGATCTCTGAGGACTCTCTTTTTATTCCCCTCGAAATGCCACAAGCTGGTTCTGGTCTTATGAGAGCGCTCTCGGAACCAGCCCTCGCCAGTTCGTCGGCAATTTCATTGCCTCGGATATTGGAGTGGCCTGGAACCCAGCCAATTATTACCGAGTTCCTGGTCCCCAATTCATTCAAGGCTTTCGTGCACTCTAAGGTGATTTTGGACTTGAATTCTACAGCATCAAGCGCTTTTAGAGCAGCTTGGCTGTCCGACAGGATGAGGATGTTCTTACCCTCATTCGACATGTTTGCGTGAACGCAGTCGATAATGGCATACATTTCTGCCTGGAATACGGTGGCATATGCGCCCAGGCACGTGGTTCTCCTGGATTTCGCACTACCTCCGAAGACACCTGCACCTGACTGGCCCTCTTTTCTAGAGCCATTGGTGTACCATATCTGGTTAGCTTTCCTAAAGGGCTCAGGGACTTGCTTGTCCTATTCATCCCTATTAGGAATCATGACCTTGTAGTTCTTCTTGAACTCCAAAGTTTCAATCATGGCATCGGCTGGCATTGCCATGACAGGATTAACCATTAGGCTGCCCTGTAGCTTCCTCATGGTTTGGGATTTCCATCTCGATCTGCCTCCCTCCACAGCTCGGAGCATTGCCATCCTAGCCTCCCCCTGTATGAACAGGTGGAGTGGTGGGAGGTTCAGGATAGCCTCCATTGCAAGGATGGGAGAAGATGAGATAGCCCCCGTAATCATCAAGCAGGCACATCTTTGCAGGCTTTCCAGGGCCTTTATGGTGGTCCCTACTGCAGTCTGCTTAAACCAAGCTATACACCCGTAGCTAACCATAGGTCTTACCACAGCGGTGTAAAGCCAGAGAAGGTGACTAGGTTTCAGTCCCCACCTGGAGCTGGTTAGCCTACGGCAGATACCTAGCGCTGCTTTGGCCTTCTTGATAATGTTGCCTATATGTATACCCCAGTTAAGTCTTTGATACAGGTGTATCCCAAGGTATTTGGCATTCTGAGAGATTTCAATAGTTCTTCCAAACAGTTTAGGAGGCTTGAGGCCGTCTAAATTCCTCCTCCTAGTGAAAGGAACTATTATGGTTTTGCTGGCGTTCACAGACAGCCCCGCCTGGCAGCACCATTGTTCGATCTTATTAAGAGCGAGTTGCATGAGACCTGATATACCTAGTTGAAGGACATTTTCCAACTATGTGGACCACCAGGTCATCTGCGTATCCTTGAGTGGGAAGGTGCGCATTGTTCAACTCCTGGATAAGGCAGTCAACGACCAGACACCACAGCAGTGGAGAGAGCACCCCACCCTGGGGACACCCTCTAGTCACCCTGGCGGTTAATGTGCAGTCCAACAGCGTGGTATTCACTGTTCCCGTTGTGAGCATTGCCTCTATCCAAGAGATTATTAATTGATCGATGCCGCGGTTTTGCTGACATCGTACAATAACTCCTGTTGGGGTGTTATCGAAGGCACCCTCAACATCCAGAATGGCACACAAGGCTATTTCTTTATCTTCGAGCGCTTGTTCAAGTCTATCGGTCAGATCGATTAAGGCAGTTTCCGTTGACTTTCCTTTCTGGTAGGCATGTTGCCTTAAATGTAGGGGGTCGCCTGCTAGGTGCGTTTCCCTTACATATAGGTTGATTACCTTTTCCATGGTTTTCAAGAGAAAAGAGGATAGGCTGATCGGTCTGTAGGACTTCGGTTGGGCCCTATCTTTATCCCCTCCTTTGGGAATAAATATAACCCTGACCTCAGTCCATAGACTTGGGAGGTACCCCCATGGTAAACTAGCTCTGAGGATCCTCACTAGGACTGGGAGGAGGATATTCTTACCCTGTTGTAGTAGGGCCGGGAAAATGCCATCCTCGCCTGCAGTCTTATATGGCTTGATGAAGCTGTTAATAGCCCAAGCCACCCGTTGAG
This sequence comes from Schoenobius gigantellus, assembly GCA_963935595.1. NCBI lineage: Eukaryota > Metazoa > Arthropoda > Insecta > Lepidoptera > Crambidae > Schoenobius > Schoenobius gigantellus. The sequence goes on along the minus strand of OZ012555.1, from coordinate 745,791 downwards.
GGCTGATAATCAAAGAGACTTTTCTCCAATCATCCACTTTCGGCCTAGGCCTGGAGAGTGACCGCAGCTCCTCGGATGATTCATCTACCCTCGCACTTGGGCTAGGAGTTCTAAGGTCTCCTTTGCGTCGCACGTGAAAGTCCCATTTGGCTTCCTAAGCAAGCCAATACGGGAAGAAGGCGCCTTGGATATCAATTTGTGAATCCTTGCGGCATGGGCTGTGCTATTGATCATGTCACAGAACCTACCCCAAGATCTCCTTTTCGCTCTCCTTAACTCTTTATTGAACCCCGTTAGGGTCCGAGAATAGGCTTCCCAATTCCCATCCCTTTTTGCTTTATTAAAGCGAGAGCGGGCTTTTTGCCTAAGGGATTGCAATTTGCTGTTCCACCAGGGCACTTTACGATTACTTTCCCTGGTGGTGTAGGGGCAGTTATTCTCTTAGGCTGTTAAGATGCCTGTGGATACTGCCCTTGCCGCATATTCTAGTTGTTCTACAGTTACTGTAGCAATCAGACATCTATAGCTACCATCACAAAATTCTACGCTACTGTAATATGTGGTGAGTTCAGGTATTTAAAGAAACATGTTGATGTCCCAAAGTCCATTTATTGAATGCCGAAAATATTTAATTAATTACAAACTTATATTATTAAATTTGCTTACACGCTAAACTGCGCGTACGTACACACTTAACGTTTGTTGCGACACGACCTAATTGATGTATAAATGCATATACCTATTACAACTCCCCGGAAAAGTCCTACTCACCCTCCCCTTCTGAAGGGAAGAGTTTTTTTTTTGAAAAAAAAAAGTCATTTTGCAATACAAATAGGTACAATTATTAGCAATAAAAAGCAATGTAAAATATATTAATGTAAAATGTAAAAAAAAACAATTAAGTCATGTTGCAATACAATAATTAATAATAAAATGCAAATACATCAATGTATCTTAATCCTATATTTAATTTTGTTATATAAAAACAAAGAAAATAGCCTATTTAAGTATAATTAATTTACATTAAAAAAAAACATTTATTTATAAAACATTTTTGTGTTATTTTTATGAATAAGATATTCCTTATTATCCTTTAAAATCTTAACATTAGGTGACTGTTCTTCAATAACTTCAAAGGGACCGTTATAAACATTTTGAAGCTTATCTCCTATTTGGTTCTTTACCAAAACAAGATCACCCTTTTTATAACTTAAAGGAACACTATTTCTATCATACAATAATTTTCTTTTTAATTTACTACAAATTAAATTATTTTTTGCATCATATTGAGCTCTCTGTAAACGATATTTCATCTCTTTTGGATAGTCATCATAATTATATAAAGGTTCAATTAAATTATCGAAATGAGAAGGCAGTTTACAATTTTTACCAAACACTAACTCGAATGGAGTGTACTTTGTTTCCGTGTGCACTGTGGTGTTGTAAGAAAATGCCCAAAATGGTAACCATTCACTCCAGTCGGTAATATTTCTATCGCATTGTATTCGTAGATATACTCCTAATGATTTATGACTATTCTCTAATGAACCAATTGTCTCATGGTGGTAAGCCGTGGAATTTAATTTTTCGATTTTTAATATTTTACAAATATCGGACATAACACTAGACATGAACTCACTACCTTTATCAGTAATGATTTCTTTGGGGACACCATATCTCAAAATGAAATTAGATACAATACATCGTGCTACAGAATTAGTGTCTTTACTTTGTAAAGGATACGCTTCCACGAATTTCGATAAATCACATTGCAATGTCAAAATGTATTTATTACTATAGGCATCGACAGGTAAAGGGCCCATGATATCTAACGCTATTCGCTCAAATGCTGAGTTTGCAGTATTTGTAATTACCATAGGCTCTTTTATCAAGCGGTTTGAAAATTTATTATATTGACAATGCTTACATTTTTTGACGTAGTCTATGACGTCATTTGACATTCCTGGCCAATAATAGTATTGCTTCAAATTGTTGAGCATTCTATTTACTCCTGCATGTCCGCTAGTGGGTAATAAATGAAAATCATTTAAAATTATTTTCTTGTCTTCGTGACCACTAACTCTTATCACATCTTTTGTTATTAAAATTTTTGGTACCTTATTATGCAACTTTTTCATATAACTTGCAAGTATTTTTACATTTGTTGCATTTTCTTTATTTTTAATTATTAATATCTCACATATATTGTGTATTTCGCATAGCGTTCCCAAATCTCTCGCTAACTCCTGTGGGGTAGATAACGATCGAGTATTTAGGTATATAACACACTGTGAAGGTATATAAGTACAATACTTCTTATCAGAGTAAAGACAAATTTGGTTTTTAAAGTGTTTTTCACTAGTGAAAACTAATTCAATTACATCTTTCGGTTTTTTAAGAATCTCTACGGTCTCAGGTTGATCAGGCCTGTTACTGGTAGAAGACTCTTGAGTCAAGTCATTGATTTGTGTCGGATTTTTAAACTCTAATCTTTTTGTTTGCGCGCGAGTCAATACCGAGACAACGTTTTCTCCGATTGCCTTTAAGTCATCACACGTCATCGTCATCGAGAGTCGACTTAATGCGTCTGCAGCTGCATTACTTCGACCCGGGATGTAGATGATCTCAAAATCATATTCCTCGAGATACAGTCGGAACTTTGTTAATCTACTGGACGGATCTTTTAAACTAAATAAATATACTAAAGGTTTGTGGTCCGTGAATATTTTAAACCTTCTGCCGTATAAATACGGTCTAAAATGTCTGACGGCCCATACTATAGCTAGTAATTCTAAATCTATAATTGGATATCTACTTTCTGCGGGCGACAAGTTACGGCTGGCGTATGCAATAACGTGACCATTTTTGTTAGACAAAACGGCGCCTAAACCTGTTTTGCAAGCGTCAGTACGGAGTTCAAATATGTTATTTTCTGAAAAATTGGGATATTGCAACACAGGTGGCGACATTAACGCCGATTTTAAAGATTGAAAAGCTTGTTCGCATTCGGAAGTCCATTCAAATTGTACATTCTTTTTACATAATTTATTTAATGGATACGCTATGTTTGCAAAGTTAGGTATGAACCTTCTATAATAATTAGCAAAGGCTACGTATCGCTTGACGTCATCCGTACTCGATGGCACTGGATAATTGCGCAAAGTTGCAATTTTGCTGTCGTCAGGAAGAATGCCTTGCGATGTAATTTTGTGACCCAAATAAACAATTTCAGTACGTAAGAATTCGCATTTCAACGGATTTAATTTTAGATTTACTTTTCGTAATCGTTCTAATACAGTAACTAAATTTTTATTGTGAATATCTATGGATTTCCCAATGACGACGCAATCATCTAAATAAATAAAAGCTTGATTATAATTTATACCAGACATGGCTATGGTCATTAATCGTGAAAAAACACTAGGGGATGTTTTCAAACCCATGGGGGAGCGTTTCATCTGATACATTTTATCAGTGGTGAAAGCTGTGTATTTTCGAGATTCAGGATCTAATTCAAGTTGGTACATTTTGTCCACACTAAATGCTGTATATTTACGAGATTTTTCATCTAAGGATAATTGATAGTAACTTTGAGAAAGATCTAATTTTGAAAAATAGATACTACCGGAAAGAGAATCTAATATTTCTGTTATATTCGGTAAGGGAAATTTATCGTCCTTGATTCTATTGTTAAGATGTCTATAATCGATGACTAATCTCCATTTCTTTTCGTTTGACCTATCTGATTTTTTGGGGACTAATAGAACTGGACTAGACCACTCTGAGATGGTTTCTTCTATAATATCGTTGGCTAACATATCGTCAATTTGTTTTTGTACCTCTTGTTTTAAAGAGTGAGGTATCCTATACGGCTTAACATAACTAGGTGATACGTTATCCTTTAAGGATATCGTGTGCGTCATTAAGTTGGTAGTCGTTAACTTATCTCCTGGAAGATGAAAGACATCGGCATATTTTGCACAAATATGCTCAATGTGTTGTCTTTCTTCTTTGTTCATATTAGATAAATTTAATAATTCAAATAAAGTTTTTACTCTACTGACACTGTTCTTTTCTTCTGAAAGACAACAAATGTCAAAATAGCTTAAGTCATGAATATCTAAATTTTGGAAATCATATTCCACTTCATTATTTGTTGTATTTAAAATTCGTAAGGGGATTCGACCATTATTTGGTTTCGCAATCAACCCTGCTACAAAAATACCTTTTTGAATTTCTTTTGACAGTATTACACAATCGCGTTTCGATGCTGTAGGAATAAACCTAATTATTTCGCATCGCGGTGGAATCGAATGTCTGTACCTAACATTATCCGTTATTTTCATTGATACACTTATACTATTATTAGTTATTTGTAAAAAACTATCCTTATAATTTATTATCGCTTGGAACTTGCGTAAAAAATTATCACCTAAAATACCATTTCCTGTGCAAGACATATTTTTAAACACATAAAATTTCTCAGCAAATACGACATTATTATAACTTAAATTTAAAAAAATATAACCTTCAGATTTTAACCTACCGCTTACACCCTTTATAGTAATACTATCATAACATAATTGCTGTAACAACTCAGGATAATTAACGAGCCATTCGTACTTTAATACACACAAGCTTGCTCCGCTATCAACTAAAAGACTTAATAATTTATCACCTACAAAAAAATTTACTGTACTACTGTTATTAAAGTTTAAAATAAAATGTTTAGAATTCACGAAAAAAATCGTTCGGCGAATCATAAGTCACATTTTGTTTTGAGCTACTAGGGTGCGACTGCGACTCGACATTTTCAGGAGAGCGCTCCTGCACTGCGTGACGTATTGGTGCTGCTGGTCTACGCGGCCTCGTGCTATACGTTCCGTACGCACGACCTTGATGGTGACCTGGATTACGCGAAGTGCTATATTGACCACGCGGGTTATTGGTCACGGGTTTAGTATCGCGACGGCTAAAAGTACGTGAAAAATAATTCTGTCGTACAAAATTATTATGTCCGCGGTAAGAAATGTTTTTATTATTTCGACCACGATAAAAAATATTATTATGACGTCGTAAACTCATGACATCATATGGCGATGACAAAGTCTGCTCGTCCATAGCAGTTCTGATAGCTTCCGGTAAGGAATCGAACTGGCGCGCCGCTACAATAGTACTCAACCTGCGGTCACTTAATCCATCCGCGAATCGTTTGATTGCGCTGCGCTCATTAATTGGCTTCAGCACATCGTATGCCTTAGAATCACCATTAGACTGAGCTATTGTAAGATTAACAAATAAATTTTCTAACTCTGTGCCGAATGATTCGATCGATCGATTACCTTGCCTACATTGGTGTAATTGACATTGCAGAGCGACTTCGGACTTTTTCTGAATGAGATGTTTTCGCATATCAGATAAAAGATTTTCTATTGTATCGTAAGTTGGTTTCAAACGCAACTGTGCACTTGGCGATAGCCGTGTTTTAAGAACAAATTCAATCAATTGCTTATTAGATGCGTCAGAGATCATCTTACTATACAATTCGATACTATTAATCAGCGAATTGGTGACTGATTCTTCACCAGTCATTACAGGTAACAAGGCAATAGCCGTTTTAATATCAAATTCACTTTTTGAACTCATTTTTGATTCTCTGTTTTGCGGTTTAGTTTAATGACGTAAACAGCTCATGTATCTCTAATATTACACTAGACAAAAATTTTAATTAGAAAAAAAATAGCTTAATATAGTATTATATAATATAAGTCCAATACGTATTTTATATTTTTTTTAAGAAAAAAAATAGCGCATTACGCAAAATAATTAAATACATACTACCAAGATCTCATAATGTCTTAACTGAACCGGGCGATGGCATGGCGATGACGGGCAGTGGCGTGGGGCGAGGACGAGGTGCTGGCACATGGCACGCTTCATGTTTCTGTAGGGCTGGTGGCTGGTTCAGGCGGCGATGGCGAGTGGGCCGGGCTATACCCTGGACACCTCTTGAATAGCCTTCTTTCTTCTATACCGACGTGGTGGTTAGGTCAGCACGCGATATAGTGTTGATATTATTTCTTGCTAGCTCTCTTGAAATTGGCGGACCAGGTGCGCAATAACCACTTCTTCTTTAGATTGCGTTTTCCCATGTCTTCTTGCAGTTAAGTATTCTTCTTTTTTTCATACCTCTTCCATGGTAACCGTTCGTAGAACGTGGTTCCGATGGCAGGGTCGCCATGTAATATGTGGTGAGTTCAGGTATTTAAAGAAACATGTTGATGTCCCAAAGTCCATTTATTGAATGCCGAAAATATTTAATTAATTACAAACTTATATTATTAAATTTGCTTACACGCTAAACTGCGCGTACGTACACACTTAACGTTTGTTGCGACACGACCTAATTGATGTATAAATGCATATACCTATTACACTACTTACGCCATATTGATTAGTAGGTATATAGCTTTCGTCCGCTGAGCTTTGGCGAAAACAACATCTGTGGTCTACTTTATTAGATATAAGATGATAAACGTCCAGACGAAAAACCTTGAAAAACGAGTCTAAGTTGTCATAAGCTATACGCACCTGATAAAAGCTCGAGTTCTTTTGTGTTATCGATAAAACCGCACCATTTACTCGTACGACATGACATAGCTGTTTATAGAGCAAATCGATTACTCCTAGTTCGATCTCTGAACGATAAGGAGAGATAAGGCTCCGAAAAAGGGGCGATTTCGTAGCGCATTCGCGACAAAATCGGCCCATTCTGAATACGGATCGTTGCGGCGGCCAGGAGCGCGGCGATGTCGGTGTTCGGCAGCCTGCGGCAGATGATCGGCGCGCGCGCGGCCGCGGAGACGGCGCTGGTGTTCGCGGACGGCGCGCGGCTGCAGCGGCGGCTGCGCGAGCTGCTGCGGCAGCGGGGGCTGGCTGCGGGCGGGGCCGAGCTGGGCGCCGAGCCGGGCGGCGAGCTGTGGCCGGCCAGCGGCTGGCGGCGGCGCGCCTGCTGCCGCGCGCGTACTTCGTCGGCCAGGAGGCGCGCGCCGCCGCCACGCCCGCCAACACGGTCGGTGCACATTATCTTTAATTGTAACCAAGTTGGCAAACGCGCGAGCAAACTGCCCACCTGATGGTAAGTGGCAACAGTCACCTATAATACATGTGACTCCTGTCAGATTCGCAGCAAAACTGCAAGCAACCCCCACAAGAACTACAGTGTACGTTGCCAACTTGTGACATAGTCACGGTACCCAGTAATTTCACTGCCTGTGTTACCCTTCAAACCGGAACACAGCAATGCAAGCATTGCTGCTTTGTGGCAGAAATAGGTAAGATGGGAGGTACCAGACGACCCTGATACAAAGTCGCCCTCCACGGACCGAGGGCGGATCCAGGATGCACATCATCATAATTTGTGTATAGAAAGTACCAAAAAATCGCAAAAGAAAGATATTGCAATTAATAAATAAAACAATTAATTCTATATATCTATCGGGTTATTCTGCTTTTAATCCTTCTCTCCCCCACCTGCCAGGGATCATACAACAGTTCATATCGATATATCGTTTTAAGAGGATTGTGAAGTAATCGTGCGCGGCGCGAGTAGGTATTTTCTAAAATGCTATCTGTTTCACACCGCTCCGCCTCCGGTCTGGCGTTTACACCACAAATACAACATGCGCAAATTTTCACGCACACTACGACACAGCAGCGCGCGACTCGGCCACGATACTCGGCAGCCGGCGCGAGAGCTCGAGATTATTATTCTATTCGTAATGTTTTGCGTTGCTTATATTTCTGACTCCCTTTCCGCTCGCAACTTCGCCATCGTTACTTTTGTTTTTCGTGTGGGAATTTTATGTTTTCACATAGAAAAAATAATTTTATAGCCTATATTACTCAGTAATAATGTAGCATTCTATTAGTCAAAGAATTTTTAAAATCAATCTGGTAGTTTTTGAGTTTATTCATTACAAACAAAAATACAAACGTACTTAATCTTCTTTCTTCATAATATTTTAGTAGATAAGTTTCGGAATACAGAAATTATTTACATTTCGTAAATTATTTCTGTATTGAAATTTATTGTGAAGGCACTTACTTGGTATCCCTATACCTTATAGGATTGAGGGTGAGGACTATTTGTTATGAAAGTGTATCCTACATTTACCTGTCTAAGGAAAATGCCATTTTTTAAGATGAGTGTTATACTGAATTAAAATGATTTGCATTTGAGATGTGAATCTTTTCAGAAAAAAAAAAACACTAAACATATAAAAATACTTTTATACATACAAACTAAATAGGAACAGGGATACAAAAATAAAAAGTAATAATAAATAATAAAAATATTTTTTTGATTGGGCTGGGCAGCTTTTGCAAAACTTGGCTTTGCTTTTAATATGAGTAGGTATTAGCATAAAACAGAAAGCGCGGATCTTCAACCAGTGTGTCCTACTAGTGCTTACGTATGGAGCCGAGACATGAGTAACAACTAAGGCCGTCGTCCACAAACTAGAGGTGGCACAAAGAGCAATGGTACGAAAATTGGTAGGAGTAACACTCCGGGACAGGAAAACGAATAGTTGGCTCCGAAAACGGAGTCAGGTCTCGGACATTACACACCGCGTAGCAAAGCTCAAGTAGCAATGGGCTGGACATAATAGCCAAAAAGCCGAACTCGTGGTGCAGAACTGTCTTATAGTGGAGGCCATGGAATCGTAAAAGACCCTACGGGAGACCACAGATGCGGTAGAAGGACGACATCGTCAAGATGGTGGGCACGAACTGGATTAGAGTAGCCCAAAATAGAACGGAATGGAGAAAGTTGAAGGAGGCCTATACCGTCATGGTAGAAGAAAAGGCTTAGATGATGACAAATATTTTTTAATAATTATATGATTATTTTTGTTGGTGTTCACCTCAATTTCTTTAATAATAAGCCAAACGTAACATCATCTGCAACTAGCTCCATCTCCATCCATCTTTGAATTAGTCAGCAGCAAAACAGAAGCTACGTTTGGCTTATTATTAAAGCAATTAAGGTGAACCAACAAAAATAATCATATAATTGTTAAAAAAATATTATTCATCATCTAAGCCTTTTCTTCTACCATGGTGGTATAGGCCGCCTTAAGGAAAAGGTGGCTAGATGACATTAAAAAAGTAGACTGGACTGACATATCCACAATTAAAAAACGCAGCATAGGATCTTACACGTCAGCGTAAGGGCAAGGGCGTTTTATTGAGTAAATAACTTTTTTCAGAAACATTGTACAAAGTTATTAACCAAAGAATTTGTAGTCAATCAGTCGATGAAAAGTCTATGCTGTCAGAAATACAGCAATAATACTGTATGAAAGTACCCAATGTGTGGGGTAGATTCGTACGAATTTCAATTGAGAGTTAAGTCATAATTATGTAAGAAATATAAAATACCTCTCATTTTTATACACTAATCTCGGGTACCTAGTTATACTAATAGTTTTAGAATTTAAATTTTTACCACCTACGTGGTCTAGTGGTTGCGGCCACCGGGTATTGATCGGGAGGTCCGGGGTTCGATTCCCCACAAGGACAGAAGCTTTTCTGCTCGGTTTGGTTAGTGGTAGGGTTTCTCAGCCCACCTGGCTAGCTACCACCGTCTTACCTAAGTTTGTCGCCATAATAACATGTTAATAGCATTGCTGTGTTCCGATATAAGGCCAAGAGCTTCCTTGTCGTATGAAAAAAATACCTATTAGTAGGATTATATGTAATCAGCTGCTTTAAATTATATTGCTAAAATGAAAAAAAAACGTCAAAACCGTACGAAGGGTGCCTTCTCCACATATAATATGCCTACCCTGCCTACCCTACATTAATTTTTTATTTTGTCGTTTGTATTTTTTATACATTCGTAGATTCCATAACGCGAGTACAAATAAAATAATATTGAAAATAACGCTACTTGCATATAGTTTGTTACACGTTTTTTAGCAGCTCCAACTTGGTTATACGAAAAATAGTTTGTGAGCAACTTAGAATACGATAACGACCATACAATGCATAACAAATACCCAAAGACATTATAAGAGTAGACCAACAATGCAAACGAAATGTATGAAGTCCCCTTCAACCAATTTTGATATGATAATAGCTAAATAAATAAGCATAATTAAGACTCATCGGTAATAAATAATGTTACAATGTGATTTAGTTTTTATTACTGTTCGTTTTTTACACTACAAAACGAAGTTATATGGGCATGATTAAGTATTTTTTAACTTGACGCGCGCTCGACAGTCGAATGCAGTACAAATACAGTATGAGTAGCGGCCGCCTGACCGCTGTTGTGGTTGAAGGGGGTTTCTTAGAGGCCGCGCGTATTGTCGGTCTATCTCTTATAATGTCTTTGCAAATACCTATCACAAGAAACAAAAAACGAATTTCTTTTGAGTTTGTGTCTTTGTGGCACATATCTATTATAACAAACAACTACATACTTACAATTTATTTTCTTATTTTGATTTTGGAAATTTACAGTTAATTAACAGGCTACAGGCTGCTTACCCTTAAATAGGGTTTGTATTGAAATAACAAACTTAAAATAAAACACTAAAATCAATAAACGTATTCGAAAAGACATTTACTTTTTTATGTAGAGGGTATTTGTGTAGATTAATAGTTCTGACTTGAGTAATACCTTTCAGTATTAATCGATATATCGATATTACTTTCTCCTCCCTAGGCAACAATAACTACGATAACATTATGTCACATCACTACATTATGCCCCATTATACCGCTGCCCCCGACCCGTATCGTGCGATAGAGAGAGTTGCAAGAACTGGTCGAAATTGCCTACAATTCCTGTTTGAAATATTGTTTCGGGCGATAACTGTTTTACCCCCCTAAACCTTTACAAAATTAGACACTTTTGGTCTCATTCGATTCAGTATACCTTAAACTATGTTCGTACGTTTTGCTTTTTTTGTCATTCAGTAAAATTTAGTCAAAAAAAGATAAAAATGCTCGAGGTAGTTTTTAAGTCTAAAATATAGATATTTAGATGCTAATAATTTATATTCTGAGCAATATTTCTTCAAAATCAAAACGTACAAACCTAGATCTTCATTATATCTACAACATTTCCAAAAATTATGAAAATTGGTCTATGTTTAGTGGGAGAAAAGCGTTATTGCTTTTTGTATGAAAATTTACAGCTTCACAATCCTCTTAATATTATGGTGTTTCGGTAGTCATGCTAGGGGCAGACAAATGATTCAACAACTACTACCATCAAAAAATAGAACTCTGTCAGCATACGTGATCCCGGGTCCAGCATCTTGCAAGTCGCCAAGGTGACGGTGACTAGTGCGACATGTACGTATTGTCTCTCCCGCATTATTTCTCTCGTTTTTGCATTTAGACTCTATTTCCACTTATCACTAGGTGAAATGGAGTCATTCACTAAGTCTTACATCAGGGGTTCCCAAACTTTTTCAAATCGTGACACACTTGGTTAATTTAAATTTTCCCACGGCACCCTAGCAATTTTCTTCCATTTTTTTTTGTTTGTTGTTGTACCTTTAGAGAAATTTTGTTTTTTAGTATAGAAACACGCGTAAGGGTCTTCGGATTCATCTTTACACTGTATCCTCTTTTTCACACTGTACCAATAAATTCCAAGATTCCTTCTGTCGTTCATCCCACATTTGAAATTCTCTACCTGCGCATGTGTTTCCTCCATCCTACATGGGTTCCTTCAAAAGAGGTGTGAAAAAGCATATTTTAGGTCGGCAAGGGGCGGGCAGGTAGGATTATGGATGTCGTCCCTCCTCTACCTGTCAACTCATTTCAACATCAGGCGGGAGGAGGTCGTTTGCCGGGCTCTCCATAAAAAACCAGTAGGCTTACTTTCGACCTAATTCCGATCGATCGATATTGAGATTGTGATTTTTCGTACGCTTGAGTTTTTACATTGGCGCCAAATCGGGCCCGGATTGCGCGGGTTTTATGTGAACCAAACTCAGTATTATTTAATTTTCTCAAGATACGGATCCTCTTTGTCGCTAATGTTACTAAATAAGCGTATGAAAAATTACAATCTTTTATTATCGACCGGAGTCGGTTCGAGAGCGAGCCTACAGGGGCGAGACACAGTTTACTATGGCCGCCTGACAATTTCGCACGCGATTTGCACTTCTGATTCACTTCTGACGATTCGAAAACGCGTCTCCAGGTGGCGGCGTGGCACAGCGTGGCGGAGGGCGACTGGGCGGCCGTGCAGCGCGGCGCGGCGGCGCTGGTGCGGGCGGCGAGGGCGGCTCGCGCGGCGCTGCAGGTGGCGGCCGGCACCCGCGGCGTGGCCGGGGACCGCGTCCCGGTGCCGCGCTACCTGCGGACGGCGCTGGCCGGCGGCCGCCGCGGCGTGGCGCTGCTGGTGCTCAACGACCCGTTCGTGTCGCTGCGGGCCGCCGGTGCCGAGCCGCGCCGTGCGGCCGGTCGCCGTGGCTAGCTGCGGCCGCGGCCGCGACGGCCGACGTGCCGCTGTACGGGCTGCTGACGTGCTGCTACGGCGCCGAGCTGCGCCTCCCCGAGCTGCCCGCGGCGATGTTCGCGAGCGTGCTCCCCGGGGACGCCGGGCTGCTCGTCGAGTTGTGAGCTTCACTTTCGACTCGGATCGATCGGAACGTTATGTCCGAGCGACTTATTCTCGCAAGTCAGAATTTGAACTCTATTTTATGATGGCGTACGCGCTGAATACCTTCAACCGAATAGCCGAGAGAATTTATGTTTTTTCCAGTTTACTGAACGAATTTACAACGATAACACTTAATTAACTAACTATGTATGGTGGTGTTTAACTGTAAGGATAGAATTATGCTAAGATGAAAATAAATAATAAAAATACTTATTATCAGCATTGATTCATCGGACGCCCATTGTATGTGAGTCTTGGATCTCAATAAAAATAACGTAAAACGCGTTTTGATTTAAATACCATTGATGTGCTCTGAAGAGCCCAGTGATGATGCTCTACTCTGAACAGCTTTTTTCAGTAATCCCACCTTCTCCTTTCCATTTAAGAACTACACGTGCTGGCCTGCGTTGTCACCGTCTAACTGTGACTACCATTCAAACGCGTATCAAGAAACTCATTTCTATGTCGCACGATTAAGAAATGCAACTCTCTGCCAGCGCATGATTCCTCCTTCCTATAACCTCGGGTCCTTTAAAAGAGGCGTGAAGAAGCACCTTGCACATCTGCAAGGTGAGAGTGGCTAGTGCGGCGTTTAACTTCTCTCCCGCACTAGCTATCTTCGCATTTGGACTCTACTTCCACTTAACACCAGGTGGAATGGGGTCATTTGCTTGACCACTTATAAAAAAAAATGTACGGTCTTCGTCTTATGACTTTCGCCAAAGACATTATAAGAGTAGACCAACAATGCAAACGAAATGTATGAAGTCCCCTTCAACCAATTTTGATATGATAATAGCTAAATAAATAAGCATAATTAAGACTCATCGGTAATAAATAATGTTACAATGTGATTTAGTTTTTATTACTGTTCGTTTTTTACACTACAAAACGAAGTTATTTGGGCATGTTTAAGTATTTTTATAACTTGACGCGCGCTCGACAGTCGAATGCAGTACAAATACAGTATGAGTAGCGGGCTAGCGGCCGCCTGACCGCTGTTGTGGTTGAAAGGGGTTTCTTAGAGGCCGCGCGTATTGTCGGTCTATCTCTTATAATGTCTTTGACTTTCGCTATCACGAGTATTGCTGTGGGTAGAATTATTAATAACCAGTTTACAGTCTGAATTTATTTGACGTGATATTTGACATAAACAATATGGTGTTAATAATTTTTTCTTCAAAATACAAATATTATTATTTCAATAAAAAGTCTAATATAAGTATAATATGTTATTTGTAGTAAATAATAAGTGTATGTTAAATAAATCTTAAGACACATATAAGCTGTCTTTTATATGCATGTGTACCACAGAAGAGGTTTTCCGGATTTACCTGCGTATATGGTTTTAAACAATAAATGAAAAAAAAAATTATTTAGCCCGATGTTTCCAACGCATTTAAGCATTGGCACCCTGTGCAGAAAGAAGACAGAAAGAAAAGAGGGCTGAAAATGACCCATTTACACACTCGTAACAAATTACTGGGTTTGCGATATCTGTTATATGTTGTATATTTTAATATCGTGTGCTAAATTTGCGCATTATTTTGGGTTGCAATCTAAAAACCTCAAACACGCAAAGTGTAAATGAAGAAATTTATTTTAAAAAAGTATACAGTTTTGATCCCTAATCCTTCTCCGCGAGGGCCGTCAGGTGCCTCTCGATTTCGCTCTCCGATAGCACACTGAAAAGATATAAATAATAAAGTTTAAAATCAAATACTTATTTTCTATGAATGTAACAAACGAAGTATTAAAAATTGTCTACATGATTCAGTAACAAGTCTCGGACCCGATTTAATTTCTAAAGCTACACTTTTATTGCCACCTCTGTAGTCTATGAGGTCACGGGTTCGATCCTGAATTTGATTTTACTTGGGTTGATTTGTTGTAAGGCTTTCAAGTACGCTTGCTGCAACAATGTTATTTTTAAGCTTGTCGCTAATGACATTCGTTAACAACACTATTGCGACAATAAGAGATTCTTAATTTTATTGAGAATTCGACTTTTTCGATCTATGAACTCGGGAATAACTGGTGTCTTGTAGAAGAAAGTACTGACCGGAACTTGGGGTCGTCCTTGGTGACGATGCCGACCTCGACCTCGGCGGCCTTGAAGTCGACGGAGAGCACATGCGAGAGGCAGCCCACGGCGAGCTGCACGGCGTCGTCGGCGCTCAGCTCCGAGCGCTTGCGAAGCTTCTTCTCGAGCAGCGCGGCCGCGTCGGTGGCCTTGGCGCCCGCGGCGGCCGCGCGGTACGCGCAGTAGTAGCCCGACGGGTCCGTCTTGTACACGCTGGGGCCCGCCTCCGCGTCGTACGCGATCAGCATCATGCCTGGCCGACACAAGCACTGCTAAAGTTGCCATTCGATGTACGCAGTGGCATCACGTTTAAGATAAAACTATATGTTATATAATAACACCAATGCTACCGTAACACAGTACAATGTTTTGAAGATGAAAGCCTTAGCAATAAATAATTTTGATGTTTCATCATTTGCTCACTAGCTTTTCATATACTAGTGACTAGTAATACGAGGGTGGGGTGAAAAGTTTCCGGCCTGACCAAGAAAAACGATGTTTTTAAATATTTTATTTACTTTATTTTTCAACATAATCTCCATCAACACTGATACATTTCTCATAACGGTGTTCTAATTTAGTTATACCAGTTTTAAACGTAGATTCGTCAAGCTCTTCAAAATACTGATTTACAGCTTCCATAACTTCTTCTTAAATCTTTTGCTCTTAAATCTTCTACCGTCAAGCCATTTTTTGAGGTTAGGAAACAGGTAATAGTAGCTGGGGGCTAAGTCTGGAGAGTAGGGAGGATGCGGCATCAATTCAAACTTCAATTCGTGGATTTTGGACATGGCAACAATCGACAAATGCGCTGGTGCGTTATCGTGATGAAACCACATTTTTTTCTTCGCTAAATGAAGTCGTTTAATTTGCACCTCGTGCTTCAAACGTTGCAACAAGTCTGCGTAGTATTGACCAGTGATAGTCTTACCCTTTTCAAGGTAATCAATGTATATAATTCCTCTCGCATCCCAAAAAACAGTAGCCATAACCTTGTTTGCCGATAAAATTGATTTTGCCTTCTTTGGAGTTGGTTCCCCTTTTCCAACCCACTGTTTTGACTGTTCCTTAATTTCAGGAGTGTAGTGGTGGATCCAAGTCTCATCAACAGTTATGAATCGACACAAAAATTCCTTTGGATTGCGCCTATATAGCGCCAAATTGTCGGTAGAAATGTTTTTTCGAATCAGTTTTTGGTCGAGCGTTAGCAAATGCGGCACCCACCTTGCACACAGCTTTTCCATGCTCAAATGGTTGTGCAAAATATTTCGCACACGTTCAGCTGACATCCTGCAGGTCTCAGCTATCTCATGCAGTTTCAACCTGCGGTCTTCCAACACTATTCGATGGATTTTCTCAATCATTTCTGAAGTTGTAACCTCAACAGGCCGTCCTGAGCGAGGCTCGTCAGAGGTGCTCACACAACCCATTTCAAATTCAGAAACTCACTGCTTAATAGTTGAATATGATGGGGAGGAGTCTCCCAGTGTTGAATCCATCTTTTCTTTTACTTGTTTTGGTGTAAAGCCTTTCAAATAGAAGTATTTGATGACAGCACGTTTTTCCAAATTTTCCATTTTAACGAAAACAACGGAAGCGTCCCTCGAAATGATTGGACTGAACATGTACATACAAGCTCGCCAAGAATGGTACTGTAGAACGCCGCTACAAAAGTAGACCTAGTGGCGCCATCTCTTGGTCAGGCCGGAAACTTTTCACCCCACCCTCGTATAATAATAATGAATAATAATAATAAATCAGTTTATTTGCCAAAATATGGTTACAAAGATGGTGGTAAAGGTTATTCCAACATATTTTGTAGTTTTATATTATTATTTATTTATTGCTTCAAGTTACAAACTCATCAGTGTTAGTAATAGACTTATTTATTAGTATTATACATTATTAGAGTACATTAATCATCACTTTTTTCGATGTGCAAATACTTATTCCTATGGAATTTATATTATGTTTAATATGATAACATTCAATACTTTAACATTTAGGTACATACAATAATTACTCAAAGTCAATATTGTGAATATTAATAATGTCAAATTGATAAGTAAAGTTATAAATAGCAAATGAGGGACCAAAGAGAATGGGCCAATCAAAAAGGAATGAACCACGCCAAGCTCTTCATGGGTATGGACAATTGGCTCAAATTCACACTGAGCTCAAGCAGATCTCAAATTCGCCTACTGTTGGGTGCTCTAACCTGACACTTCGGCACTAGGATCATGCTAACCAGGATGGGACACGCCAGTTCCAAAATCTGTAGGGCCTGCAAGGAGGGAGAGGAGAGCATGGAGCACCTGCTGTGCCACTGTGACGCCCTAGCTTGCAGGAGACTAAGGCTGACGGGAATTGGATACCCGAAACCGGAGGATTACAGGGCCATACCACCGAAGACCATCATTGAGCTCATGGGCATGATAGACTGGACCGTTTGTGGCGATGGCATTACGGACTAAGGTTTACGGCAAGGGGTAGCACAAAAGATCCATGGTGGGTCGAAGTGCGAAGGCTCAATAATTGGGCTGCCCCCACCCGAAGATAAGATAAGATAAAGTTATAAATATCAATTTTAAAAGTGTTTGTAGTAGTTAGAGTTAACCGTTTTTTAAGTAATAAAATAATAAACAAATAAATAATAGTTTGCAAAAATAGCCAGTTCAAATCCTGAGCAAGAATGAAGTAAAGTATATTATGATTTATTGTCTAGATTCATAATTCAACTACTCATTCAAACAAAGGTAAAATAATGTTGTTTTAGTTGATGTAATATCAACTACTTGTACATTAACAGTTTCTTTTAATAACATTAATGTATAAATCAGACCTATTTAGACTTAACTACCATTAACCATTAAGGTGGGATGGAGCTAGGTTTCCTATAAAAGGACACTGAGCAAGGCACAGAAAAACAGCAGCAATGGACTCAGTATGACACTATAGCTTCCCAGGGATGTTTCATCATCACAGCCAACACTCGCTATGAACTCTTTGTCACTCATTACTCATTTGTAATGCAACTTACTGCATCCTAGAGGTCTCATCTCAGCATTCTGTGTGTATACTTGTGAAATATCAGCTATCCGTCTGCAGAGGATGTGCACTGGTATCTCTGTGCCATACTTGTACTGCCAGTTGGCTGCTTCATAGCGGGCTCTTTGCACTTGTGACTTGCTGTCAGCTGAAACAAAATACATACTGTATTTTCATAAATTTTAACATGCTATTTGTAAGAGCAATTTTGTTTACAATGTAACAAAAATCAGATACCTATTATTACATTTTGATGATTTACAACCATTATTACATTTAATCGCCTCAGTGGTCTAGTAGTTGAGACCACCGTGTGTTGATTGGAATAACATACTGAAGGGAAGCTCTAGATTAGATAATTAAACTATTGATAGATAGATAGATATAAGTTTATTTGCCAAATAACACACACACACATATTACATTACATTCGAACAATGCTAAATTATCTTAATATATACTATACACCTATGATTCCATGTGAGTAAGTATAACATGTGTGTGTTGCAGCAGGACAAAAAGGCCATGACTCAGTGTCTAGCTTCGCCCTTTCGAGCGAACACTGATCTTCCGTCATCGCCCATAAGAAGGAAACCGACGCAGCATGACGATATCAAAAATTGTTTGGGTCAAACATTTATTGCATTTTTGTTTAATGTGAATTAGTGTTTTTTAAAGTCTAGAATTAATAAAGATTTTTGAGTATGAGTTTGAATGGTAAACAATAATGAATCTTGAACAGCAATACACACTTACCAATCATGCCAGTCATGACACAGCCTATATTGTTTGTAAGGCGAAACAGATGTGTGACAGAGGAAGGGTCTAGCAAGCGGTCCGGCACCTTACGTTGCGCCGCCACCACCGAGGCGTCCGTCCCGCGCAGAGCTACGGACGTCAGTCCTCCTTGGTTTATTGCCTTTAGTGCATACTCTGCAATTGTAACCATAAAAATTTCATTGTACCGGTAGAAGTTAAATGTTCAGGGAGACAAAAAAAACCAAATAAGTGTTTACCAATTACCAAGTATTAAGGTTAACTTACCAACTTGATATAGTCTTCCTTCGGGTGAAAAGATTGTTATGTGTCTATCGAAACCGGCACTGCTTTCTCTAGCCATTTTATTTTAAAATTTAAAAGATATTCAAGAATTTTCAATGAATGATGAGTAGCAACAATTCCGACATTGACAGATCTCTACAGTTTGACACATTTCACAGATAATAAAACTGTTTGAAAACTTCATTGTCATCCCAAAAAATGCGTTCAAAACTGTTAATAATATAAATCCGCTCCGCTAGGAGCAATTATGTTCTGTGATATAAATTCAAAACCTACAACATTGGAAATATTTAACAAACAAAGCTTAATAAAAATAAGAAAGAAGTACTACAAAAAATTATACTGTAACTTTAATTGCATGCAACTTTGGATGTATCAAACCAAAGTACAGCTTCGCAAAAAAGAGTATCAAAAAAATGAATTCGCCACTATAAAAAAATAGCACAATTTCACATAAGAAACACGAAAATAAAGACACAATTTCAAAATAGTTAGGTATTCTCAAAATTCAAATTTGTTCGTACGTTCAAGTTAGTTAAAATCACGATTTTGTAGTCTGTGTCTGTATCTTATTGTATTCTGCAAGCCTATTCTCTAACTACGGTTGGTAAATAGAACTGTAATTTTTGAAAGACACTTTATATCCATTACGGGGGGGCTACCGCCTAACTCATAGCGATCACTCGCTATCGCTCTCTTGACATTAGAACAATAGCTCTAATGTCATCTGTGACATTAAAACTATTGTTCTATCTAATGTTATGATAACGATAGCGAGTACTCGCTTTGAGTTAGGCGGTACGGCCGCTGGTTTAGTGATCGTGATGTGTTACGGTAGCGTTCATGATAGAAGTAATGGATGTTAAGTTCCTTCAAAAATAACAGTTCTAGTTAGCAACCGAAGATACAGAACAGCGGCCGTACCGCCTAACTCAAAGCGAGCACTCGCTATCGTTATCATGACATTAGAACAATAGTTTTAATGTCATAGATGACATTAGAATTATTGTTCTAATGTCACAAAAGCGATGACGAGTGATCGCTATGAGTTGGGCGGTAGCCCCCCAGGCCTGCTGAACGATGATCATCATCGTAAGGTCCAAATAGGCATAGCGATTAGCAAAAGACAACAGCACTACAGCAGTCATATTTTTGAAGTGACTGCGCCACAATATTGTTGCCACATTCTGCCTGCCCTCTTAGACAAGATGTCAATTCGGTAATCGCTAACGCAATCGCTAACCATTTAACCAAGAAGTGAAGTGAAGTGAAACGCAATCGCTAAATAGACAATGTATGAGATTTGAGATGTATGCGCTCGAAAGCGAAACGAGGGCTTATGAGGGTTTATGCTTATCACATATATTTTACTTCTAGCGATTGCGTTAGCGATTATCGAAATGCGTCTTGGCTAGGGGGGCTGATTAACTCAAATGAGAATAACGTTCCGAGCATTTTGCCGGTATCTGTGAAAATTATGTTAGAGTCACAATTTGACATTTAAATTGTGACTCTAACATAATTTTCACAGATACCAGCAAAATGCTCGGAACGTTATGCCAATAGCGATCGTCCCCGAAATATTTTATAGAATTATAGGAGCGATGGATGGACTCCGACTGTAAAATTGCAAGCGATCGCGATACATTTTTTCTTAGACAATAACCCCGCGGAAAATGAGACTACACAGATGTGGGCAGCGTAACGTCATGTGTTAATTTCTGTGCGGCTTTGTTAGCGGCGTTAGACCTTATAATAGCTTTGCAGATGTTGCCACCGCACTTAGCCTATATTTTTAACGCATTCAATAAGGCGTATTACGATGCAGGTGTTAACTCTCACGTTTGCGCAAGTGGAGCCCTAACAGAGTGAGTTAAAACAGCCGAATAACTACACCAAGGTACTGAAAGCGCCTCTTGTTCGTTATAGTCGTGTTTCGGAACTGAGGGTTGGCGGCCTTAATTTGACAGCTGTTTTTGAATTTTTTGATCAGTTGTTGTTTGTGCTGGGAAGGTGGTGGTCGGTTGTGAATTTGAATTATAGATTTTTCGTAGTCCGTATTTTTGTAGTCGATAAATTTTACCTTTAATCTAGAAATAGTCACTAATATCACGTCAGGTTTTGTTTGCTTTTATTCCTTACTTCTGTCATCAAAATGCAGGAAACCGTTAATAACACAAATGATAGAAAATCTTTATTATCATCTTTTCTCGATGTATTGGAAGCTCGAGAAAAGCAAGCACAAGTTGATCGACAGCTACAAGAAGAAAAATACATGCGAAGAACCCAGAAGATATACGATTTTCATGGTGAGCATGCATGTTCAATGTTGTTGGTGTATGTTTAATTATTAATCCCTTAGTAGATCTATAGACCATGGGTCACTCTTAATTTAATAAATTACTGGTCAATAACCGTAAAGAATTCAATAGCTATGTTTTTTTTTTGTAAAATCCTTTGTCATTAATTACTTGAGGTAACTTTTTCTAAAGATCCTGAAAAAAGTATACTTATATATGAGTAAATTGCTATGATTTGTATCTCCAAAAATGTTTATTGTTTGTTTCATTAATAAAATTACTCACTTATTTTATTTGTATGTATGGTTATTATTGAACACTTGGGGTGTACACTTAGAAAATACAATGTTTTTTTCGATGCAATACATCGAAGCTATGCATCAATATTTTCCGGTGCATCAGTTAGAAACATCAATGTTTTTTCAACATCGAGTACTTTTTTTAACATTGCATGATAATCAGTCAGCCCCCTGATACTGTATACAAAGAAACCACAATTTTTAAGTATCTATTACTCCTACAACAGCACTTTTCTCGTATGCGCGCCTGTTGTGTGTTAAGGGTGTCCAAGGAATCTATGATGTAACCAAGAGAAAAATAAAACGACATTTCATGCAAACTTTCGCTGGTTCAATTTTTGCTTATTAAAAAACCTAAGGCAATGTGACAATATACAGTGAAAAAATCGAATACAAATAAATCATGTGACTTCTCGTAAAAGTTATTTATTTTAAAGTACAGTCAGCAACATATCAAGCTTTACATTTGCATTATATATATGATGCGTATTTAAGCCATCACCACTGTGTACCAAATGCGGTAAGAATGGAGACCTCCTTCACTTTTTGATGGGCACTCTGACAAAGGAGAACAGAGTTTAATATTTGTCAAATTTAGATCTGAGGAATGGTGGAATAAATCTAATTCTGCGGGAATGTGTAGGTCATGCAACATATCAAGCTTTACATTTGCATTACAAACGTTGTCGCTATTGTGATTATTTATCTAATTGTTGCTGTGTGTACGAACAAAATAAAAATACTCAACAGTAATAGAAAAATCGGTATTAAAGTCCTATATCCAGTGTTTTTTTGAAAGATTTTGCATAATCAAAAGCTTATTTAAACGTTTTCCTTTTTAAGGTTTAATTTTATGACTTCTCTAATTGCTCGAAAACAACTGAAACAGTTTTTTTTTGTTCCTTGTTTTATCTTGTGATCAGTCTGGTGACTTTAAGCAGATAAGTTGTGGGCTTATCTGCTTAAAGTCACCAGACAAGGCATGTGATCGGATTTCATCTTTTACTGTTGCGATCTGTAGGTATTCATGAATCTCCACATTTCTGATGAACCATGGTGCGTTGGCAAGGTGTTTGAGTATTCAGCTCTTTGTATCATGCTTATATTTGAGTCGCAGGCCGATCCCCACAGCTGCACCCCATATGTCCAAATTGGCTTCAATATTGTATTATAAATGAGGAGCTTGTTATCAACTGATAGCTTTGAGTTCCTACCAATAAGCCAGTAGAGCCCCCGATACCTGAAGTTCAGTTCATCTCTCTTGGTCTCTATATGTTTTCTCCAAGTCAGTCTACGATCTAAATGCATTCCAAGATACTTTACGGATTCTCTGTGTGGTAGCTGTTGACCTCCTAGATGCACAGGGGGACAGTCTTTTCTTCTTAGTGTGAAGGATATGTGTGAGGATTTTGATGCACTTGCAGTGACTCTCCATTTGTCCAGCCAGTTTTGTACTTCATCAAGACTGTTTTGTAATATTTGCGAAGCTTCTATGTGGTTTCTATTACTCGCTAGTATTGCTGTGTCGTCTGCGAATGTAGCAACTGTAATTTCAGAATTGCTCGGAAGATCTGATGTAAAGATTGTGTACAGAACCGGGCCAAGGACCGAACCCTGGGGTAGCCCTGCATTGACGTCATAGAATTTTGATGTACCTACTATCGTCTTCACGTATTTGGAATATTCTGTTTGCTAGGTAGGATTCCAAAATGCAATAGAATGTATGCGGTAATTTTGATTTTATTTTATACAGTAGACCTCTATGCCATATCCTATCGAAAGCTTGCTGAATGTCCAGAAATGCAGCTGAGCAATATTCTTTCTGTTCCAATGAAGTTCTTATAGTTTGGCAAACTCTGTGAACTTGTTCTATTGTCGAGTGCTGTTGGCGAAACACAAATTGGTGTTCTGGAACTACTGAACGTTCCTTAAGTACGTTTAGTAGTCTCTTAAGGAATATTTTTTCGAATACTTTAGACAACACTGGTAATAGACTTATAGGCCTGTATGAAGTTATGCTGTTTATTGAAACTTACAACTGAAACAGTAATAAATAAATATATTCATTAGCTAGCTACCATTGATTCAATATTTTATGAAAATACATCTATACATTGAGTAAATCAACAGGTTTTCAAAACATCGGATCAATTTGTTGCATCATATTATAAACATTGAGTGAATTCGATGCATCGATGTATATTGAATATCCCTATTGAACATATATTTTATTATTGTATTGCCGCTGAATAGAATACCATCCATTTCTTTTAGTTAGTTAGTTCTTGCTCCTGTCTTTACAAAGATGAATACTTAAACAATTTAATAATCTTCTAATGAAAAATTTAATTTATTTGTGAATCTCTGTCTTGCACAATCCAAAACTACTTTTGATTTGAGTTCAACAGGGATTATGTTTATTAATTCTCTAAAACATTTAAAAAAAAGCAGTTATGAATTTATTGAATTTTTATATTGAAATTGGTGCTAAGCAATGATCTCTCTCAAATATTACAAAAACCACTCTTAATGATACTTAAATAATTATTCTAACTGTTATGGCGGCTGTACACTCTCGACGAGTGCTCTCGTCAAGTCTCACCGAGAGGTCTCGCCCGGGAGACCTGTCAGTGAGTGCTTACCATGTACACTCTCGTCTATTCACTTGCGGTTTTGATCACCGAGAGGATGGACGCGTTAGAAGTCGCTTCCACTGTTTCGCTATGCACTATTAATTATTATATATATGTACACGAATATCATACAAAAAAAATTCAAAAAGAGTGGCGTTAAAGAAGATGGTGGATGGTCGCTATGCATCGAATAATAATAATAAAAACCGACTTCAAAAACACTGAAAAGTTAAAAATAATATAAGAATAGGTACAGACAACATCACGCTTCTATATTGAAGTCGGTAACAAATTTTAACACTTTCTAGGAGATCATCGTTTGGCACCGACTTCAATATAGAAGTGAGATGTTGTCTGTACCTATTCTTATATTATTTTTAACTTCTCAGTGTTTTTGAAGTAGGTTTTTATTTTTTATATAATATTTTTTATTTTTAACTTTTTAGTGAATGCAATCTTTTTAGTGAAAGAAACCCGAATTTTAAATTAGCGTTTCCCTCGATTTTCATGGGATCCCATGATCAGATCCTGACTTTGGTGACCATGGGACCACCCTTGGGGTGTACTCTATCGAATACAAAAACAATTTTGAAAATCGGTCCACAATTGGCGGCGTAATCGCGTAACATACACACAAAAAAAAACATACGCATCGAATTGAGAACCTCCTCCTTTTTTGAAGTCGGATAAAAATATGGTTACAGAGATGATTATAAGAAGCTAATCCAACATATTTTGTCATTTTTCGACGTGCAAATACTTATTCCGATGTGAAATATTATGATTAGTACGACTCAATTCACGTGTGTTCAGAGCGGTTGCTGGCTGTGCACTGCACTGGCGAGAGTGTACATCAATGCTCTCGCCGTTCCTCGCGAGACATGCCGAGACCCTTTGACTCGGGCACAAAAAACCGACACGGGAGCGAGAGCGGGCGAGTAAGCACGAGACATCCCGAGGCGAGGAGAGAGCTACCATGTACACTCTCGCACTCGGCCTGTCTCGGGGTGTCTCGGCGAGAGTGTACAGCCGCCATAAGGTTCAACTAATGGTCAATAGGTTCAAACAGGGCTTGGTGAATTCATCACTTTTAATTTGCTGATGATATCATGGTCATGGCTGAGACTGTGGAAGATCTTGGCTTAAAGACCTTTGTAGAGTTTTCTAACAAGTGGGTCTTAAAATGACCATGGACAAGATTAAAATTATGTTGAATTTCACGTAGTACCTACTCCTGTGAAGATTGAATGGATTTTACACTGGAAGTTGTTCATGAATACTTTAATCTGGGGCAAATAGTTCAGTTCGGTAAGTCAATTTTCAGAAAGAGGAAAATTTACAAATTCCGGGCTGGGCAGCATTTGAGAAGCTATGCAGGACATTCTTCGCCCATCTACCGCAGTGTCTCAAGACAAGTCTTCATTGTCTCAAGACAATTCATGCATGTTACCAGTGATGACATACAGAACACAGATGTGGCCGCTAACAATGGGTCTCATAAGAAGGCTCAAGGTCACTCAGAGAGCAATGGAGAAGGGTATGTTTGGGGCTTACCACATCAGAAATGATGAAATCCGTAAAAGAACTAGAGTAACTGACATAGCCCAAAGAATTGTGAACTTAAAGTGGCAGTGGGCAAGACGCGTAGCTCGCAGGATGAAATAGAGAGGATAAAATCAGACCACGACAAAGTGTACATTTTTGAAATGAAAGAAGTTTGAAATCTATTAATAACAGAGAAATTGACATATACATACATAAAAAATATAGTTGAACATAGTAACATACTCTTTTCTTGAGGTTGCTTAAAATTAACAACAGGGAATCATTTGGCTTTCCGCTCACCTGATGTTAAGTGAAGTTAAGGCCAAGGACAGAATCTAGCCTCATCTGGATTCCTTATCCAAAGAGGAATTTAAAATAAAAACAAAAATTTTATTCAATACGTAATGAAGTTAAAAGGCATAGGTAAAAAAAGAGTACGAAAATCTAATTAACCAAGAACATTGAGATATTTGATATATTAGAGCGTCGGTGGCGCAGTGGACTCGGCACTTGCCTTCCAATCGGGGGGTCGGGGTTCGAGACCCGCCATGTACCAATGTGTTTTTCGTTTCGAATTTCATATGTATATTTGTCTGACGCTCCTACGGTGAAGGAAAACATCGTGAGGCAACCTGCATACATCTGCGAAGAAATTCAATGATGTATATGAAGTCGACCAATCCGCACTGGGCCAGCGTGGTTGACTAAGGCCTAATCACCCTAATATAGGGTAGGCTCGAGCCCCTCGGTGGGGACGTATATGGGCTGTGATGATGATGATGATGATTGAGATATTAAACAGTTATTTAAACCTCCTATCTCAGTCAGCAACACATTAAGATTTACATTTGCATTTCGAAAGCCATTGCCATTACAAGCGACATAAGAGCGCTTTCAATGTCAACATGTAAAGTCTGGCGTATTGCTGTTTGAATCTACATACACCCCAATGCAAATAAAAGAAAATGAAAAAAAAAACACCTCACCTGTTAGAAATTGGGAGAGCCTTCTCGAGAAGAACAGGTAAGAAAATCGGTTGGTCTAATTTTTTGCCTCAACTTTGAAGTCGCCAACATTACAAGGGTCTTCCTCGCGGTTACACCACACACTACACCAGTGCACCCTATATACTCGTAAGGGAGTTGAGAGTTGTGTCGCATGAGAGATCATAGTGTGTTCCAGATAAGCATCACCACTTTGCTGGTGCTGGCATCTGATGTTAGCCTTGTTTTGCTTTTCTTATAAGAAATGTAAATTTTTTTAGACACTAATGAAACGGTAGGAGCTGATTTTTCGTGCTCAATTTTGACGCCTCACACATTTAGTCCAGTAACTTAAAATTTCAAATAATACACATCAAAATCGGTCAAAACTATAAATATCTTTCAATTTCATTTTTAAATCTGCAGAAAAACCTTTTTGATTCACGAAAAAAAGAGTCCAAAGTGATATCGGAGGACCCATCTATAAGCGTGGGTATTTATGGGTGTAAATTTTTAAATCGCACGCAACCAGTCAATGTCAACATCAACGGCTAATGAAACGCGTTGATGCTAAAAATGTTCAAAATGTTGCAAATCCATGGTTATCTGGAACGCGCCTGGTGACTCGTAATAGTCCAAGAGCTACTGAACCCTCCGAATAATGGTTCTCCTGTAAGGCTAGAAATTTGTTTAGTGATAAGTTGTAGCATGCTCAATACAATAACCATGACCTGGCAGGCCTTTTTTTTTTTTTTTTACCCAGTTAAAAAGATGTTACATCTACCGCAGTGGGAGTGGGGCCCGACTGCGGTTATGTGGGACTCTCCTAATGAGGCCTACCCACTAAAAAAACTGGGGGTTCCATCAAAATCGCATTCCCGACACACAAAGGGAACTTTTCGCAATCGCTTTGTGTGTCGAGAGCGATGCTACCCGGACAAACCGGGCCCCCCTTCAGGGTAGGGAGTGTTTGCGGAACGCCTTCAGACACTCCCTCAGCATAGGGGTCATTAGTGCGGGTGACGAGAGCCCCACTCCGTCACCGCGACCCCTGCGGTAGCTGGTGGAGGGCGAAAATTCGCCTCCTCCTACCTGAACGCCGCCTGCGAGACGAGTCCGCGTTAGGGTCATCCTCGCGGACTCGTTCTGCGTTCTCCTTTTGCACAAGAACTTCCTCGCAGAAAGAGGCCACCGCCGCCCAGCACGTCTCACTGCTGACCATTTTTTCAACCACAGCCGGCAGTGAAAGGTCTAGTCCGATATTAACGACGAGGACGGACCGCTGAACAGCCCACGTCGGGCAATGCTCGAGTGTGTGCTGCGCATCGTCCTCGTCTGCCCCGCACTCGTGGCACCTCGGGGTGTTCTCCCTTCTAGCGATATGGTGCAGATACCTGCCGAAACACCCGTGCCCCGACAGGATCTGCGTAAGTCGGAAAGATAGCACCCCGTGCTGTCTCTCCATCCAATGTCTAAGGACAGGCCGGATTGCCTCCACAGTCCTACTACTAGACGGGATTGTACTGAAACCCTCCACATCACGAAAGGCCACTGTCCTCTGGTACACTTCGGACAAAACCGCGGCGTCCAAGTCCCAAGGCGGGGTGCCCGCTAACACACACGCCGCCTCGTGGGAGATGGTGCGGTACCCTCGAATGACCCTGACGGCCATGACCCGCTGCGGACGTCGTAGCAGGGCCTTGTTGGTAGTTGACAGGGCATTAACCCATACAGGCGCGCCATAAAGGGCCATTGACCGCACCACTCCAGTAAATAGCCGGCGGCACGTATCATCCGGTCCACCTAGATTGGGCAGGAGGCGCCCAAGGGAGGCGGTCGCCCTCAACAGTTTGGGGCCCAGTTGTCGAAAGTGGGGTGAGAATTTCCACCTTGAATCGAGCACGAGCCCCAAATACTTTAGTGTCGAGCCTACAAGGACCCGACACCCATCCAAATCTAGAGCCGCATCCGCAGGCGGTCCTCGCCGCGGACCATGAAATAGAATGGCCTCGGTTTTACTGAGAGCCACCTGAAGTCCAAGCCTTTGAATGCGGTGAACTATTTGTAAGGTCCCAACTTTTGCCAAGCGGACAGCCTCGGAAAATGTAGCAGCCCGTGCGGTGACTAACGTATCGTCAGCGTAACAAGTTACGTTGACGCCAGGCAACAGGGTTCCTCTAAGGACCCAGTCATAGCCTATGTTCCACAGAAGGGGGCCCAAGACGCGGTTGCCGGCGTTTTTTGACTAACAACCCCGGGTGACCTTTTGTAGTGCTCGCCGAGGAAAATCCTACCGTGGGGTAATTATCCCCGATTTTAGGGAAATTATTGAATTTATATGCTTTTTACTCGCACTTTCATAGCGGTTCTCCCTTCGCCTGTCAAGGTCTTATGCTGCCCAGAATCGCCTGTCATCGTACTCCCTATTTCTAGACCCCTTACTTAAACACATATCTCAATTTAAGCTTTACAGGTGAAAGTATATTTTCAACCATATACTGCACACGTTTGGACTCGCCTGGCGGGTACTTGTGCACGCCAAAATCGCCTGGCATTTTTTTGCCTTGACTTGATAGTTAATAAACTACATCGTCCTAAAATTTCAAGCTTCCAGCACAAAGTTTTTTTTTGCTTATTTTGACATTTTCAAAAACATAGGAGTGGGTGATGTGCAAGGCTGAGGCCTGCCAGGTCATGGTTATTGTATTGAGCATGCTACAACTTATCACTAAACAAATTTCTAGCCTTACAGGAGAACCGTTATTCGGAAGGTTCAGTAGCTCTCAGTCTAAATGTTGCATCAGAGCGGCAGCGGCGCGAGGCGGTGGAGCTGCGGCGTTGCCTGGACTACGTGTCGCAGCACGCCCACGTGCTGGAGACGGTGCTGCGTGGCGGCGGCGGCGGCGGCGGCGGTGAGGCCGGCGTGCCCCTGGGCGCCGCGCTGGTGCGGCAGGCGGCGCCGCTGCAGCGCTGCATGGCGCAGTGCGTGGCGAACGCCGCGCGCATCCGCCGCCTGCTCGCCGCCACGCACCAGCCGCAAATGGACACCATGCTCGCCAAAATGGTAAGTCGGCATATTACATATTTCCTGATCTTGACGGATCTTTGCCGTAGTGGGTGTTTCCCGATGACGAAGAATTGGAATGAAGGAAGATTTGGTTGTTGCTGAATAACTTCATCGAATGACTCTATCCTCATTATAATATTAGCCATTCCGAGTTCTATTTGGTCGCAACCCTCCAGCAGCACACTCAGATAAATAATCCAGGGGTTCCGGCCAAATGAGAGGTGGCACGTTCTGACTAATATTTTAAATGTTTTAATAAAAATTCTATAAAGCAACAAAATGTTTGGTTTGATGCATTCAAACCAAACATTTTGTTGCTTTATAGATAGGTTTTGTTTGACAGTGATTGTCTAAATACTCTAAGGAGATTGTGGTTAATTTGTGATCTGGACAAATTTTGAAAATTTGTTATAGTTGGCGGTGTCAGTCTATATTGAAACTAATTAATGCACATTATCCCATTCTGTACGCCGATATATAGGTTTTCATGGCAGGCTCTTTGTCACGTCCAAACAAAAATATACATGTCAGGATCGAGAGGGATAGGTTGAACTTTCTGTCATTGCTGTTTAAAGTGAGCAGAGGTAATTTCTAATGAAGAGGTCCAGTTTATGATGCTTTGTGTGATGTGTGCCTCTGCCTATATACCTATTAACTGTTGACAGATGTATAATTTCGTATCGCATTCGTTCAGCTCGACGAAATCTGCGGACCGCAGTGAAGGCAGTGTAATAATTGGGATGTCAACGTTTTGTTGACCCGGGCTTCGCAGTCACGTCTGGGTCGCACTCTCGATGACATATCAATCATGCAGTCCCGAGACGACGCCCTCGCTGTTGCGGGAGGTCCAATCGAGTTTGAGACTCCTAAAAAGAAATTTATAATTGCCTTTTCTAAAACAGCATCTTAAGATCGATCTCATCGAATTTAAGATGCTGTTTGTGCAATTATTATTAACGCGAGCCTTAGATTAATACGAGATTTAGAATTTTAGAATCGCAGCAAGTGCGGAACTGTGGATTACTGTATCCTCGGTAAACGTCAACAGAACTACTACGTTACGTTTTAAGAGGACTGTGAAGTGCCAATTCGTGGCTCGAGTATGCACTTTAAAAAATGCAGTTTGTTGCACACCGCTTAGAGTTGAAAGTCCGAGGCAAGTGCCTACATTTCTTATTGAAATATTGTTTCGGGCGGTAACTGTTTTACCCCCCTAAACCTTTACGAAATTAGACAATTTTGATCTCATTAGATTCAGTATACCTTAATCTATGTTTGTACGTTTTGCTTCTTTTCTAATTCAGTATAATTTAGTCAAAAAAGATAAAAATGCTCGAGGTAGTTTTTAAGTCTAAAATATGGATATTTAGATGCTAATAATTTATATTCGGAGCAATATAACTTCAAAATCAAAACGTACAAACCTAGATCTTCATTATGGTCTCGCGCCCACTCATAACCAGAAACTCATAACTGGAATAAAATGTTGCGACTCATAACTGACTTGAGGACCCACTCATAACCATGGTTATGAAATATATTTTAATCTACAACATTTCCAAAAATTATGAAAATTGGACTATGTAAAGAGGGACAAAAACGTTATCGCTTTTTGTATGAAAAATTTACAGCTTCACAATCCTCTTAATAGCTCAACTCCGTTCTACCGCTATTTGGGATATAAAAGGACAAGGTAAATAAATAATCTTACACGTTAGATGATTTTCCAGTTAATTTACGCGGAACCTGATCAGTCTTGGTCCGGCGTCGATGTTTGTCATGCATCAGTGGGTTCAATGGTTTGTCAACGCGTGAGAAAATGGTTTTTTGTATTAAATGTTATAAAATCTTCCACTTGTTCATTTAAAAAAATGTACTCAAGCAAGTATGTTGTGTTGAAGGAAACTATACCAAACCGATTTGCCCTCATTTCATTTTTCGTTGGATGAAACAGTTACATCGCTGGATGCGGAATATTTTTTTGTTGTAAAAATACACACAAACCCGGTTGTATTTTTTATCAGCAAGTTGCTAATGTGCTTGTAACAAATTAAGTGTCAATCACTGATCGCCCGTCGAAATCGAACGCGAGCGCACCAATTACCGTAAAAACCATATCCTCGATTTGGTGACTTGACGTATTATTGCATTTTTTACTTAATTTAACAAACTTGACATTTTTTGAGGCCCGCCGAAATGTCTTCCGCGTTAGTCAAGGGCTGGTAATTACCGCTCGACAATTATTTGTATGGTGGGAACTATTTAAAGTTGGCTGCTGGACAAAATATAGCAATTATTTTTCAATTTGTGTGTGTTGCGGACAAATTGTTCTGGGACGTCTGTAAATAGATTTGGGCAAGTTCTGTTCTGTATGACCAGAGTAATTATCAGATCGCATTTATTACTAACTTAACTATCGCCCTGCCTGTAGACGTTGACTATTGGGAACCGGTTTTTCGACTCAAAAAATAGGTCCGAACCTTTAACCGGTTTTTTCGATTCTTTACAATACTTTGTGGTATTAGGTTATAGGCAATATTATAAACCTTTCTAATATCATATCAGTACGAATCTTGGAGTACATACAAACCATTGGAGCAGCTCTCTGTCAAAGTACTCGTATATCATATGCTTTATATATGAACAAATTATAGCTTGTGTGAGCAGGAAATTTGTTTGTTCCAATATTTTGTGTGCGTCTTGTAGTGATGAGGCGACATCTCGTACCTGTGTTCGTAGTAAAAAGTCTAGCCAAGTAATGTCGCGTCCAGTGATATATTTTTCGAGGTACGAAAATTATGTTGTTTCGTGTCTCGCCCGACCATTGACGAGTTTCGCCACATCTTTCATTTGTAAAACGTGTAGGTATTACCTCAGCATGTATTACACCTCGAAACTGTTAAATCATAAAGTATAATGAAAATAAATGTTTCCTCTTTTCTTACGATAAACGGCGGTCCTAAAAATATTAATATGGTTCATTTTAGTAGTCATCAAAATGGCCAACATTTGTATAATGATGCATGAATGCGGTGTAATTTATTCATCTTATGCGATTATTTTATTTGACAGCTTTGTATGAATATTCGTAAAAGACACTTAAGCAATTCGCAATTTGTGGCTTAATTTATCACTGCTTCGAGCTCGCAGCGTCACCGACCTTGTCAATATTTCTTCCAAGTACTTGTGTATTTACGAGCTTTTCCCAAGTGCGTAGTTTGCAGCCCCTGGGCGGCAAGGTCGTAGCGCCACCCTTCGCCCTTTGCATGCTTTATGTTTAGTGTACCGCTCCTGACGTTAATGTGCTCCCGCAAAGGTCTGTTACTTGATCTATGCCCATGAATATTGACACCAGTCATTTCAAATGGGCACAATGAATACTTTATGTCACGCCAAAATATCGATTAGTGGGCCTGATAAGAGTCTGATACGCCGCATTTGGCGCTCTCAGTTGGGAATGCAATCTATTGTATGCATACCAACCTAACCTCAGTCTAGCCTATGGTGTCATAAATCTGACACTGAGAATTTCAAAATAAAACAAATCATGTCGGGCTAATGAATTCGCGTTTTTCGTACCCAGTTCCAGTAGGTATTTTATTAATTATCTTATAGTTCTTTAATGGTTGACTATGCTTATTTACAAAAGTTATAGATAATATTTACCGTAGTTATAAATAACAGCTGTTAAGTTAAAGTTAACATGACAATTATTAATGGAGGACAGTATTCTGGGTCAGATTCGGTCTCTCATCAGCGAGCTGACCGCGCTGTGTTGACATGGCCCCGTTTTGGTCGCTGTCTGCATAACTGGCCGCTGAAGACTCGACCCTGTCCGCTGTCTATATAGCCGCCGTTTAATTAAAATGAAATACCTAGAGAATGACAAGAGCCTGCGTATTTTTCTTACATATTCAGTCCGTTTCCAACAGATAATTCGAGCATAAGATAGTAAAAATTTGGGTTGACATTCCTAAAGAGAATTTCAAGCATGTAACGTGGCACCAAATAGTCGACTCGACTGCCTTGCATAATCTTGTCATAATCTTCTCTTATGTTGGGTGGACCCCTGCGGCCCTGCACTTCGACCCCTTTGGATTTTCGTGCTACCCCTTCCCTATTAATTTATTCATTGCTATCACCACTACTGGATCAATTGAATTAACCCATAAGGCGTTGTGGACTCGGCAGCATTGGCCTTTTAATCACTAGGACCGGGGTTCGATCCTGCTATGCACCAATGTGTTTTTCGTTTTTCGAATTGTATATGTACATTTATCTAACGCTCCTACGGTGAGGCAACCTGCATACATCTGCGAAGAAATTCAAAGGTGTATGTGAAGTTGACCAATCCACACTTGGCCAGCGTGGTTGACTAAGGCCTAAACACCGTAATTTGGGGTAGGCTCGAGCCATCCTTGCACGATCTATGATGACGGAGTTGATTGACTGTGTGGCAGACTACAGAATGGTTTCAGATTCATGAACTTGTTTCTGATCCCTTTCCACAAGATTATCGGCCTCTCGTTTCTGTCGTAGCGCTCATGTCCTGCAAACCATATGAGACTTTTCTCTACTCAGCTGTTCCATACGAATGTTCAACATTCACTGTACCTAGATGTATGGAACAGTTGATTTTTTTTGTGATTTCAAAGTTGGGCCCATAGTGAAAGTTGTTCAGTTTGCTTGTCTGAACAAGCACACAATTTTTTGTGATAATTAAAAAATAACCTTGTATAACGCATGCGTGTCAGCGTCGGCGTATGAGGTGTAATAAGCAGCAAGGATCATTGCAGCGATGAAGTCACACGCGCCGCCAATCAGCCGCGGATAATTGTGCTCGCGACACCTTCCGCCCGCCTCTGACCTGGTGCCGACACTTCGTTAGTGTCAACGGTTAACAGCGTTCATGTAGCCCGACTGTGATTTCAGGGTTCAGGTGCGATCCAACTATCGTTTGTAAAATTGATTTCTCCATCGTTTATGGATGTGTTCATGAGTAGAGATGTTATCATATACATCGAGCTAGCCAAGAAAAAATAATAAGTGTCAAAATTAACCCACTTCTTGGCCAGCCATCTAAGTTTCGGCGACTTTCTGACAAAAAATCGAACGAGCATAGGAACGAGTATTGAATAAAACAATAACACGAAATCCTCCGGCGAATAACTTATTTTTTGTTATATTGCAGATAAGTTGCATGGTAAGTGGCAACAGTCACCTATAATACATAGTACGCAGTGAACCTTTGGCAACCCCATTTAGAATGCACGTACCCATGTCGCGTCTCTATAACTAGATTAGACGAGCTTCGTCCTTTGACGCTGGACGACAAATAGCCCGAGCTAACATCTTCTAGAGTTGTATGATTGTGCCTCGAGACTCCGGTGTCATGAACTTTTGTCGGCGAGTGTGCACTCGGGTTTTTACTGTGGATGCCAATACAGCGCCCTGTCGAGTCGACGACCGCACGCGACGCACTCTTTGCATTGTTGTTCGCGTGTATATTGTCTAGACTAGAAATTTAATAACGTGCATGTTTTTCAGTTAAGTATCAGCGTTTTATGCAGACGGAGCGAATTTATCAACTCACTTTACACGTCAACGCTCTTTAAAGCGAGATAAGTGCACTGTGCACCCTCTGATATTTTTTATTAGCGTTGCAAACTCTTCAACATTAGTTTTTATTGAAATTAAATGAAGTATCATCAGCATTCTCCCTTAATCCTATTCTTGTGTGTAGTCGGCGCAACGTTTTCTTTTTCCATTCATCTCTGTCATACGTCAACTTAGCACTGAAATTATTTGCATGCGTCCATCCATACTGTGTAGGTCTTTCATAATCATAATCATAATCATAATAATTTATTTGTTAAACATAGGTAAATTATAAAAGGTCTTACTTAATTAATGGTCGCTATGTTCTGCCTTTGCAGGCGTACAAATATTTTTGATGATAATTTCGCCTATGCTAGTAGTTCAAACATTGTACGATAAAATCACTGACAAATTTAGTAATATTTGCAAAATAAAATTGTATAAGTATATCTAACATTAAAAGATTATAAATTGTCTTTTAAAAAGTCGTCAATTGAATAATAACATTTTTCTAGTAATAATTGCGTAACTTTTTTTTTTAAATAAATTAAATTTTAGTCCCTTGATGTCGACTGGTAAATTATTGTAAATTCTAGGGGCCATGCCCAAAATACTTTTATTAACTAGTGATGTGTTACATTTTGTTGGACAAAGATTATGCTTATGTTGAGTACGAGACGGGTTACGTCGTATCTCAGATAACATCACAAACAACTCCGGATTCTTTTTTACAAAGAGTGCCATCTCTAAAATGTATATAGAAGGTAATGTTAATAATTTTAATGACTTGAAAGCCGGTATGCAACTGTCTCCTGGTTTAAGACCGCACATCGCCCTTATGCAGCGTTTCTGGGCTTTGAAAATTGTATTTCGTTCTACCGAGTTACCCCAAAAGATCACTCCATATCTTAAAATCTTTACTGCCTATATTTCCATTATAATGTGTACTTAAGTCCCCACGTTCTATGAAACCCGTTTTGACAGCTGTCATCCCCAAAGTTTATCTGTCAACACTGACGGATAAACTAAGGGGATACCAAAAAAATTTACAAAAAATAAAAACCGACTTCAAAAACACTGAAAAGTTAAAAATAATATAAGAATAGGTACAGACAACATCACCCTTCTATATTGAAGTCGGTGCCAAACGACGATGAACGACGACGAGAAAGTCTTAAAATTTGGCACCGACTTCAATATAGAAGTGTGATGTTGTCTGTACCTATTCTTATATTATTTTTAACTTTTCAGTAATCGCGTAACCTTAAAATTTAAGGGATTTCCTCGATTTTCATGGGATCCCATTATCAGATCCTGACTTTGGTGACCATGGGACCATCCTTGGAGTATACTCTATCGAATACAAAAAGAATTTTGAAAATCGGTCCACAACTGGCGGCGTAATCGCGTAACACACAAAAAAAAACATACGCATCGAATTGAGAACCTAGCCTACTTTTTTGAAGTCGGTTAAAAAACGGGCCTCTTATATAAGTGTAGTCTACTATTTGTTCATAGATTGTGACTATGAGGGCACTTCCTCTAGCCATGACGTGTGGGTGGCATAAATAGCCGTTGTCCCTTGAAAGGCCTCCTCGATCTGTCTCAGTCTATCACCTCGCCCGTCGCCATAGCACCGGCACCGGTATGATGTAGTGCGCATTTGCGCGTGCAAACGACCAGCTAATTCCGCTTGACGGTGAGCGACCGACGCCTACGGCGAGGCGCCGGCGTTGATGACCCGCTGTTTTATTTTTGACAACGGGGTATAATAGGACTCATGACCGTCATCGGATCTCAGATTGCTGACTTTGCTATTCCAACTGTCGTAGGCGACTGAGAAGAAGGAGGCGCGGCGCGCCTTTTCAGGTGCGCACCAACTATCCTGAGCAGCCAGGAAAGATTCAGGCTCAGCCGACCGATAACCGGCTGGGAGATATTACGTTTCCGACCTGTAGGCCTAGCACGGCGCGTAGACTCTAGAAGAGATAGTGATTAACCCTCGTCCCGTCACGCATCATTGTTATATGAGAGAGCGAGAAGAAACATGTTATTTGTCTCTTGTCCCGTTTTATCCACGGTCCATGCTACACCTGCTGGTTCGCCCGTCTGGGGGGTCACAACCGAGTTAACCTGGTGACCCCTCCCTTGCCGTAGTCCCAGCTCGTTGTGTTACCAACACACCGCTGGGCCTGTTCCCAGGGGCTGCGTTCGGGGAATGTCTAGTCCAATCCCGAGCGTGCCTCCACTGTGGGCGGAGAGGTACCGGAGTGGTGTAAAGCCGGGTATGAGTCCTACGGCATTTCCAAGGGACTCTCTTGTCAGCTTCAATCCCTTGCGAATTGTAAAGAGATTTCCTCGCCATAAGGTGGGTCCCCACCACCACAGAGGAGGTGACTATCTAACTTGGAAGATGTAAACATTGTTATTACGATGACAAACTCGAGGAAAGGTCGTGGTTAGCTATACAACCTATACCACCATGGTCTACCAAACGCGATCTGTACTTTCAAGATGATTTTTATTTTTCACTTATACTAACGTACGAGTATGTAAAGAAATAAACTTCATTATCGGTTTATAGTTTCAGTTGACAAGATTCTGAGGCCTAAAGTGCACCCATTACATCATCTTTCGTTTTCAGTACCAATGAAGGGCAATCACAGAGCGCAATTAAAGTTTCATTCTCGGATAATCTATTTATCTATATCTATATACGATATAAAAGGAGATCTTCCCATCTATAGACGCACGCACAGCCGTAACCACTAATGGTAGAAAATTTAAATTTGTACAGTTTTTTTAATTCAAAATGCGGACGTCCACTAAGCAGGGATTTTAAAAAATTTTAACCCTTAAAGGGATGAAATTGGGGAACTTGCAAGATTGTATGAATTTTTTTTCATATTAGCAACGATTTTGAAA
Source organism: Schoenobius gigantellus (assembly GCA_963935595.1). Lineage (NCBI taxonomy): Eukaryota > Metazoa > Arthropoda > Insecta > Lepidoptera > Crambidae > Schoenobius > Schoenobius gigantellus. Next base: position 707,557 of record OZ012555.1, on the reverse strand, counting down.
TCGATTTAGAATCTGCTCCAATTTCTTTGAAATTAATTATCCGGGCTTAAATAGGCTACATAATTATTTTTCCTACGGGAAAATATAAATTCCCACGGGAAAACAATAATAACGCGGGCGAAGCCGCGAGCGGAAAGCTAGTAGAACATAATGGAAGGAAGGGAACTACTACTAAACTACATTTTGATGACTTCTGCTTATTATTGACGTACCGATAACAAACTATTGTCAAATCGAGTGTTTTCGCCGGGTTCGTTATTATTACCATAAGTATTATTCGCGTTATCGGCCACACGGTGCATTGATCTTGTTCACTATCCATTAGTAGCTGTTACTGTAATACGATGAGCTATCATTTAAGATTTATAGGCTAATCCAAGCTATCACAACGTACTTAGATATCGAAAGGCGATTATCTCGTTATACAACCTCACGTAGTGGAGCGCCTGGTGCGGCTTACCTGGCAATCATAAGGAATTGATCGAAGGGAAAATCCATTTGGTGAGATTGCAGAAAAGCTTGCTTCAGATACTGAGAGTCATTTCGGATCGGATCAGATATAATGTATATTGATGTACATCTATCTCAATCCGAAATTAACCTTAGCTTCCGGTGCTATTTTCATTCCAATGGTTTTGAGGCGCTTATCGTCTATAATAAATAAGGTGTTATCATCCTCACAGATCATATACATCTACACTGAGGGGCTCGAGCCAGCCCTAAGTTAGGGCGTTTTAAACCTTAGTCAACCACGCTGGTCCAGTGCGGATTGGTCGACTTCACATCCACCTCTGAATTTCCTCGCAAATGTGCAGGTTGCCTCTCGATGTTTTCCTTCACCATAGGAGCATCGGACAAATGTACATATGAAATTCGAAAACGGAAAACATATTACTACATGACAGGATCGAACCCCTGAACCTTCCGATAAGAAGGCCAGCGCCGAATCCACAGCGCTACCGACGCTCTTCTGGGTAAGGCGTCTCCAAACATAAAGATAGAATGATCATTTGTGATGATAAAGTCTTCCAAAATAAAATTGACTTTATGGAATTTAAGCAAGGAAGACTCAAACGGTACTTTTTTGTGGTTTAGTGGTTAAGATCAACTTGCTGGGGGGCAAAACTTTTTATACTTTTTTGGGTTGGAGATAGGTCTTCTGAGCCCGCTTGGCTGCTTTCATCTAAGTTATATTACGTACACTATCTCTTATAGTAGAAGTTTTTTGCAGCAAACTCGTAATTGCCTTGGAAGTAATGGCATTAATTTTGCATATATTTGATTTTGTCTTCGGCATTATCGTCACGTAATATAAAAGACAGACCAAGAGCTTCCCCATAAAAGATTATTGTTGTGAATACTTGTTGTGTCGTGATAGTCATTCGCATTTATGTTCTTGGTTGGAAATTATTAGAAATGCAATGGAAACCCAATGCCTAAACATCAATAAATTACCTAATCTAGTAGTAGAACGAACGATAATCTGGTGTAGAAAGAACGCACACACAATGGAGTGTTCCGCCATTAATTTCCCATTGTTTTGCAAGTGTAGATTGCGGATAGCGATCTCACGCGTGAGCAAAGCGCCGCCGCTTTGTCTGATCGTTTTTTGAAGACAGAAACTGTCACATTGCGCAGGCGCAGCGTCAGCTCGGCACTCGGCACAATGGCTGCAATCTGCGCTTACGGGATTTGCGTATAAATGGAAATTCGCTTTCTAATGTGAGCGTTTTGCGCGGCCGCGGTAATGAGAGTGAAAGCGCAAGGGCTGCGCGCGCGCACCATGGCGTTTAAGGACATTCATTCAATACTTTTTTGTTTCATTGTGGGGCGTAAGTCCATATGCTATGATATGATGGTTTTGAAAATAAGATGCTATAGGTATATGCTGTGCTGGGGTCTGATGATGGGATACTTGAAAGAAAACGACCAGTTTTTAAGTGACGTATATACGTACGTATACGTATATTGGACATTTTCTTTGTTGGGCGTATGCATACGCGAAGTAAGCATCATTGATTACTTTTACTTACTTATTTGAATTAAACAAAATGATGCTGTATTGCACATACATTTTTGTGCCCCTGTCTTTCGGCTGATATAATAGTGAATTTAGACTTTTTTGTAATAGAATATTGGTTTACAGTGCCGTATAGCTCTACAAATTGACGTCATGTAATTATGCCGCATCACCAAAAAGCATGTCCAGTGTAGTTTAAACACATTAGCAGCTGTAAGCTAATAAAACTTTGTTTTAAGTGTAAATTAAAGGCGCTACTAAAGTCCAAGCCGTTTTGTTAAATACAGACCACTAATGACGCCTATTGTAGCTAACTTCCTATGTAATTGTTGTTTTGGTACAAATCCTTATCGTATTATATTTCTCCAATATCATTCGTCAATAATCCGACTTGAATGATCATTTTATGTATGTATACTACATAATTTTTTTTGATAATTTTGAGGAGAGAAATAAAAGGCGGGAATCAGGTTCAGGTCCTTGACAGAAGTGTCAATATTATTTTATATGTTTATAAAGGTGAATTGGCTGTGGATAAAGTTATTGAAACAGGTCGATCTTGTCGAGTTCAATGCTAAGAAAACACAGGTGTGCGCGTTCTCGGCGAAAAGGTCACCTTTCCTCCCCCCTCCTTCTCTTCAGGGCACAACCCTTCACACACAGAGTAACATCACCTTGCTGGGAATGAACATTCGCTGCGATCTGAACCCCAGAGACTACATCGAATCCGTTATAACTGCTGCCTCACGGAAACTCGGTGTCCTAAACAAGGTGCGTAGGTATTTTGCGCCGGACCAACTATGCCTGTTGTATAAAACTCAGGTTAGGTCTTGCGTGGAATATTGCTCGCACCTTTGGGACGGCTCCGCTCAGTACCTCCTCGATGCTCTGGACAGATTGCAGCGTCGCGCTATTCGAATAATTGGCGATGTAGAGGCAACTAACACCCTCGAGCCTCTACAACTTCGTCGTGACATCGCCTCTCTTAGCGCCTTTTACCGAATGTTCCATGGGGAATGCTCTGAGGAGCTCTTTAACCTTATCCCTCCCTCTCCATTCCTTAACAGAAACACGCGTAAGGGCCTTCGGAGTCATCCGTACACTGTGTCCTCCTTTTCACACCGTACCAAGAAATTCCAAGATTCCTTCTTCTGTCGTTCATCCCATACTTGGAATTCTCTACCTGCGCACGTGTTTCCTCCATCCTACAACATGGGTTCCTTCAAAAGAGGTGTGAAAAAGCATCTTTTAGGCCGGCAAGGGGCGGGCAGGTAGGATAGTGGATGTCGTCCCTACTCTATCTGTCAACTCATTTGGGCCTCTTTCACCGCTTAACATCAGGCGGGAGGAGGTCATTTGCCGGGCCTTACATAAAAAAAAAAAAAAAAAAAAAAAAAAGGTGAAGCCAAGTACCCAGGGTTACAGGCTTAACCAAAGAGATCACAAGTATGAGCTCCGAAATGAATTTTTAATTAGTTTATTCTTTGTCGTGGCTTTTTGGTCGGGAAACAGAAAATGTCTCTCTATGTTATGTCTGCAGACTCACGTGCAAACATCTTAAGATGAGCGTCAAAAGCGTCAAACATGTCCTCCAAATACTGTGAAATCTGGGTCAAATCGCGTACTTGAGCTACTCGCGGAAGTATACAAGTATCTCTTCGCACACTGTCTGTCTGTGTACCCAGCTCGTTATCTAATCTGTCGCGCCGATTTCCCTGGAGTGCTGCGAGATCGATGAGCGAAGTCTGCCGCGAACCAATTTTCCGGAGCGATAAACTATGATATTTTCCATTAGACGTAGGTAAACGATGTTAATTTTAGGCTCTGTGTGATTGGTTTAATATTTTTTTCACCTAGTGATCCCAATCATAGGAAATACTCTAGAAGAATTCATTTTTCTTCGAAAATGAATGAATGAATAGTTTATTTGGCACAAAAATGAATGAATGTATGAATAGTTTATTTGGCACAAAAATATTATACAAAAACATGTAAAATTTGTTTATGTTAATCTACAAGATATGTTCGAGGCTGTGGTTGTTTTCAATAAGTAAGTAGGTTAAATTTATTTCAACTTTATCAGAAACTTTTGAAGCTAGACCAAATTGCTCCGTGAATTTTGAGTTAAATCAAGCATTTTGTTTTTCAATAAATAAATTAATAGTACATTATACAACAAGTGAAAAAAAGGGAATTCCATTTGAGGGACTAAGTTGGATTCTAAAAGCAGCGGAGTATTCTAGATTTGAATCAGGAGCGGAGCGAAGGATTCTAGAGTAGAATCCTGAGCGGAGAGAGTGATACAAGGAACATGATGAATTTTTTTATGAGTTGTGTACTCTACTTTCTACCATTGACTGCGAAAAAATTAATATGTGTGTATAGTATTTATATGGTTGTCTGTCACATTACTTTGTCGGCAAAATGGTCGGCAATAAGAAAACAAAGCATGAAATATAAACGTTCGAAATTTATTGTGACGGCTTCTTAAGTCTTGGTTGATTCGTTGAAATAGGGAAGGAATTGGAGCGATTTGTGCTTTTTCAGTCGCAAAAGAAATTATATAATTTCCGTTACAACTCCCGAAATTTTGGCGGCGTCCAATTATCTACTATAATTGCTGCTTTAGTATGAAATGATTCCAGAGTCAGTTTCTCATTTTTGTCACTGGAAGAACTCTTTATAATTGTGTTAATAGACCCTCCAATGACATAAAGCAAACACGATTACAGGTAAAAAAAGTAACTAAAATAGTGCTAACAAAATTGTCGTTTTCGATTACTCTCCCAAATTATATTTTTTGGGTAAATAAAGAACTAAATTGTCGGGATTTTGTTGAACTTGAATTAGTCCATGAATTAAGTAAGTATTTTTATAATGAACCATGGAATAACTCTAGTAGTGACTTTCAGCACGTTTTATTTATATTTTCATAATTCGTGCTTGTTCCAAATTCTTTTTTTTTTTATGCACTCTGTGAGTAAAATAATAATTTATTCACTATTATTGATGAGTCAAATGCCCTCTTTTTTAGTGGCAATGGTAAAATAGTATAGAATGCAACTAGTGAATAAAGGACGGATTTAAAGCGAGGGCCATAGATGAATCACGAGCAAGTGAAGGATTCTAACGACTGAATCACGACCGTAGGGTTATTATTCATAGAGAATATATAGATATTCACGAGCGTAGCGAGAAGTCTCAAGAAGAATTCAAGTGTTAGAATCCTGGGCGACGCGAGTCATTCATGACCCTCGGAATAAATCCGTTTTATTCAAGAGTTGCATACTATACTTTATACCATGACTACGAGAAAATGAAAGATTTAAGCGAAAATGGACATTAAATATCGAGTATTTTTGTGCAAGTAGGTTGTATGGAGGTCGAATATATTGCTGTGTTCTTAATTTAAACACCAAAATAGTGATTAAGAGTGCTTTTTATTCACTGTTTTCAGTGAATAAAATAAGCTTTTTAGAAGGGGAATGGTATAAACAATATTTTTGGTGGGCGATTACGATTTATTATATTCTCTTTTGTTTTTTATTACCTAAATATTTTAGCTTACGCGCGAGTATTTTCTTGCAAATTCGCCTCATACGCTCTCACTCACACTCGACTGATTAGTGCGGCTGCGGGCGGGACGATCGATCCAAAGTTATTGGCACTACTAAGCGCCTTAAGCGAAAGTAAATACTGTCGGTTATCTTTATAGGCCACACAACTCAATTGATCTGATTTTAATCATATGAACTTATTTAAAATGTGACAATGGCGATTCATTATGTGTTATTTTACGAGTATAGTATAACAGTAATTTTGAATATTTATCTGCAGTTCCAGTAACATCCGTAGCGCGCAGGTCGTCGAGTTAAACACCCCACTTCCACTTTGCGCTTGATTTAGATTCAATTCTTAATTATAGTTCTATTTCTGCCGCAAAGCAGGTTTGAAGGGTTAGATGTGGCAGTGAAATTACTGGGTACCGTGACTTTACATCTTATGTCACAAGTTGGCAACGTACACCATGGTTCTTGTGGGGTTGCAAATTTGCTGCGAATCTCACAAGAGCCACATGACCACATGTATTATAGTTGACTGTTACCCCTACCAGTATCTTTGTTGTGTAAAGAAAATATTGTCATTTTCTATTGGCAGACCGCGTCGGTGAATAGGTGTGAGCGACTTGTGTTGACATCAGGCGGCAATTATACCCTTCACGTCGTAGACTAAACTAAGGTATACGTTTGCCACAGTGCCAATTGTTAGCCAATTAATCTCTATACAAACTCTAGATTCATAACAATCCCGTCCCCATATGAAAGTTACAACCTACATCTGCAATAGCATAACATCGCACGTACTCGCCGCATAATTACAAAGAAACGGGTCCGCGAGACAATAGCGGCCGGCGCCCGCGCAGCGCGCCCGACACCCGTCTCATACATCAAGCCAAAAATGTGCCGACACAATCACGGTATCACTTTCGACATAGAGGAGCCGTGTCAGTATCGTATCAGATGGACTGTCAGGCGCTGAGTGAGCTGTGTGAAGTCTTTCTGTTCACTAGCCCCTCGTGCTCTTTGAGACGGAGAGAAGCATAATACGTCATCGTATCGTATTGGCGCCTAGGCTTACCAATCTTGATGTTGGCTGAGAAATTTAAAAAAATCTTCATGGTGTTACTGCAAAACGTTGTCTAAACGTTGTGTATGGTAATGGCTAATTCGCATAAGGACAGATTCTGCTTTATTTGTATTAGTAAGGTTCGATTCGTATGAATGAATAATTGTATATAGCACATACCTATACACAGGATACAATACATATAAAATTTACACAGTCGATTGACGGCCTCATTACAGCTAGTTAGGAAAGTCATTTCATTCTTTTTAATTGGATACGAAAGGGATAGTATACAAAGAATACAAATAAAAAAATTAAAACGACATTTACAACAAATAATTTTAAAATATACACTATAAAACTTTAATAAATAGATTTATAATAATACTAGCTATGGAAGAGCGGGTCCACCTGACACAGGCACAATTATTTTGTCTACTGGGTGGTCCCAATCACTGTATCACTGTACAACGTTGACTTACAAATAAAGAATTTATTATTATTATTATTAAAACACAATTTAGATTTATATTCCAGTTTGAAGAAATGTTTCTTAAGTTACTTTCTTCTTATATGTTTCGGAGCGGCTCAACTTCAATCGACCTTCTTAGTCCATAAAAAGCTTACGACACGTGCGCTCTTGAAAATAGCTCTGAATTCAGTTTAGGAAATAGGATCAATGAAAGAATTTGGAGGGTTGTGTCTCTCTCTATCGAAATGTGGATCTTGTCGATGAGTAAAAGCTTCAATTTATTTAGTGACATAACAAATACTAAGTAAATCGGTTACATACTGATCCTTTTGTAGGTTAATATCACCGATTTTCCGCGCAATACGACCTCAATGTTTATTCAAGCCATGGTGGTACTTCGTGTCAGCGCACGTCATATCCATATGGCGGGCGTCCTTAATTTATCGAAGTGTGGGCTTGCGACTCATTAGGGCGACAATAAGCTCGCCGCATTAATAAGGACGCTTTAGAAAGCCTACAAAATTCGTTATGGGTATCTCCTAAACGGATATGAATTGGTAGAGCTTCGACTTTCGAGGCTTTGCAGCAGCGCGCGTTCTTCATTCAAATACGTTGTCATTCAATGATAAATAGATGAATGATTAATGGTGGCTATTGTCGGTTAAGTTTGTGATTGTTATTGTCGCTAGACGTACTAAGGTTCCAATGTCAGTCACCTTCTGCGATAGAAATTTGATGTTTCTACGCCTTTTCAAAAAAAAATCCTAAGTCGGCAATGTTTTCACTGCTTTTGCGAGCACTTGTTTTGATCTGAAGATCTGGGATTCAATTCTCTGTGCTGGTGCTGTTTTGCTTTCTCCTTGTTTTGATTTGTAGGGCTTGTGTGTCCGCCTCGCTAGCTACCATCATCTTACCTGATCTTGTCTAAATTACACAGGAACTACATGACGTGTAATTACTATAGACGCTGAAGCCGCATACCATCAGATGCCCGCTTGGTTACCAACGTTGTTGTACAAAAACAAATTCGAGTTTCGAACCTTCGCTCGAGTTTTGCTTTGTATCAAAGTAATCACTCTCAGAGCATCCTTTCAAAGTTGCCGCAAGTTGAAAGTGAAATATACGTTGTCAATAGTAATGCGGCGGGCGATTAGGTACCGTGACGTTTGCCGCCAAAAGAAACTTCTCCGCCAAATAGCGTTTGGCAATTTAAGGTTATCTTTTTGCGATGGTCCGGCTCCGTAGGTGCACTTACGGCTCGTTTTCTTGTTTCGCAATAATGACGTAAAGTGGTCCGGAGTGCGGAGTGGCCGCGGGAGAGAGTGCTCCGCTTTCGATGTCACTTCGCGTGATTCATCACACAAGTGTTGCCATCACTGCGCTGCGGCTACCACCCGTGCGTGACTGATTTGGGGCATTCACATATGATTATTACATCTCTTTTTGTACAATTTGCGTTAAAAGTTGTCGATTTCCCTTTCGAGCGAACACTGATCTTCCGTCATCGCCCATAAGAAGGAGACTGACGCAGCGCGACGATATCAAAAATTGATTGGATCAAACACTGAGAAGGAGATTAACAAATGAAAACATCAAAAATGACAGAGGAATGGAATTGCATGACATACCAATCAAAATGGCGAAGTGAAATACGATGAAATACGACGTTATACCGGGTGTAACGGAATAGCTAAATAATATTTAAGGTTGTTGATTAACAAAAAAAATGTTTTATGACTATTCTTTGTATTTTTATTATATGCCTACTTTCGATTTAATAAGCTTAACTGTTAAGCGTATTAAATCGAAAGTAGGCATATACTAAAAATATAAAGAATAGTCCAAAAACATTTTTTTTGTTAATCAACAACCTTAAATATTATTTCGGTATTCCGTTACACCCGGTATACATATGAATAAAAGACAATGCCCAAATTAGTATGGGACTCTGCCTCAGAAACGCCCAAGATTCAGGTTTATGTCATTTGATAGCTTTATAATTGTGCTTTAATAATAACTGCATTTTATGTTATGTAAAGCAGAAGTTCAAAAGTAATCGAGTAACAAACATTATTATTTTTTACTGATTTTTTCCATTATTTAACGTATGCCGGCAATATTGCTATTAATAATTACTAGGCGCTGTTTCCGTGTATTGAAAAATATATTATGTTTGTTATTTATCCTGTGCTTTATCTGACTTCCAATTGATCTCAAAATTTTAATTATATTTAATTAGGATATTTTGTCTGATTCATTTTTCTGGGCGTTTCTGGGGCATTGTCCTTTCAGTTTGATATCTCTAGACGTTCCCGAGAAAAAGGATCTCGACAGACAGTCGGACGGACAGACCGACAACGGAGTAGTGATCCTATTAATTGTTCCGTTTTCCCTCTTGAAGTGCAGAATCCTAATAACAGAAAACACATAGCGTAGCACAAGCCAATTATACTTAGAAACACATTATGCCAACGAAACATATGGATAATCGGGTAGGTACTCACTACTCAATACAAATTGAATAAAGAATTAACATTGTGTACAAAGTTCGTAAAAGTTTTGTCAGTTACCTTACCACGCGCAGAACGTGGAGCAATTAAAGATTTTAAATGAATCTGACAAAAACATTTTAATCTAATATAAAAACCCCCTAATAATCTAATTACTATCCAAATAATGTTAAACTTTAATCCTATTCTTTGAATTAAAATCATAACCCGGTGGAACTTGATCGTTTCAAAGGAGTTTAAATCTGAGGTCACTACAGTAATCGACTCGTGGGGGCTTAGACAAGTGGCAATCGTATCATAGCGAATCGATAACTTAATTCGTCATTGTCTCTGAGATAACGAAAACAAATTGCTAGCCAACGTAAGGAGTAGCGATCGCGCTGTGACGAATTGTTCTTTCTGCGAGAAAACAACATATTGGTTATCTGAGTACTCAAAACTGAGAAATATAAAACAAATGGTGAAATAAATGATTGAATTTTTTTTTTCATTTTACTGAAAAATGAGTTGTTTTGAGTACCTAGTATATGAAAAAACAATTCGCTACTTCATCGATTCGTTGCGAATCAATTTGTCTACCAACTTACTTATCGATGACTTTGATAGGTTCGCCACGTTATTTAGCGATGGCATATGCCAATCCCATACATTTTGTTCTTATTGAATTTCGTTATCGTTTTTGATTTGTCACTTTGTCTAGGTCCCCTGGTTTGGGAATTAATTTAGTATTTAAAAATTAGTTAAATAAATAAGAGCTCTCCTTTCGGTCTCAGGTCTCTCAGACGAGGAGGAATTAGCTTATTACATCACGCTGGACAGACGGGTTGCATCTGTGCGTCTTTGTAGCAAATTATCTTAGTCGACTCTTACGACATTACGTGTATACATAAACTGCTTATCGCAACAGCATAAAGGACATGGCCCGTTTTAGTATGGGGCTGTGCCCCAACACGTTACAGCGATCATTTATGTGTCAAATGAAAGCTAAAAATATGTCATTTCAAAATATATGTGCCATTTTACATATAAAGCAGCGGTTTAAAAGTTATAAAGCAATTATTGGCATAACCTCAAAAACCCAAAAAAGCGTGAGTTGCACGGACTAACTTTTTCGGCAACTTACTGTCGATATAAACAGTGTCAGTTATCAAAATATGTATGTGATTTGACAACTTTGTAATCTCAACACTGTCAGTTACCTATATTGTGATTTGACAACTTTGTAATCTCCGGTCTAAGTTAGATTAACTTAGTACCCACCAAGCTCCTTAATAATACCTACCTATCCCTGTTGCTAGTGAGATTATTTTTATAGAATTAATTAGTCCCAAGATAGGCCACATTCTACTTACACTTTTGATCTGTTTCTATGAAGAATCATTACCAAAACTAGGATATAATCATAATGAATCGTTAGTAATGAGGAATAAGGTTCTATTCATCAGACTTCTGCTATAGTGAATGACAAGTACTAACTTAATAGAAACGTTAAAATATGGATTTTTGAACAGTCATATAGCTAAAAGTTGTGAAAAATGAAACAACTGATTTTTTTTCATATGTTTATTGTGACTATAATATTGTTGAGAAATGACGCTGGGGGAGTGATATTTTCTTGATGTTTCGCCCAGCCCAGGTTCCATACTAACACCATAACATGACAGCAACAACCTTCTGTATGGTTGCCCACAAAACAAAATCAATAATATACAATCAAGATAATTGTGTGCAGTGGACTTGGCTTCGACAAGCACATAATGAAAATATATGCTACGGCTAACATGTTTACACTTCATGTATGCTCAAATATAGCATGTTGCTTTCTACAGCCTCTGCAACACCTTTTTTTTTTTTTTTTTTTTTTTTGTCCCGCTGAGGAAATGCATTAAACTGCATACCACCGAGCCGGTGGTTATGTGGGGCTCTCCTTCCCAGACGGGGAAGGCCTACCCACTAAAACCTCAGCGCCGCCATCAGGCATTGTAGGGGGGCCTCAGGATCGAGTGTCGCATCTGAGGACCCCCAGCCTTTGCTCCCCTGTTTCTACCAGGGGAGCCCTTCTCGGGGGAGTGTTCGAAACCTCCCCCGTCCGACCTGCACGGCGACACCCCTCGACCAGGCGGGGGTGTGATCCCTCCCGGGTCGTGGGCACGAGCTTTGTCGTGCTCGCCAGCGACCCGCGGCGGCGCATCAGGCCATTATCTGGCCCGACGCCGCCTCCTTCGAGCGGGATCGGCCATCTCCCGATCCCGCTCGGCGGCCTCCTTCTGGAGCATCACAGCTTCACAGAAGGAGGCCGCAGCCCTCCAACCTCCCTCATCCGCCAGCATTGCCGCAATCAACGCTGGCGGAGACAGATCTTGCCCGATCTCTTCGACCAAGACCCGGCGTTCGGAGTCCCAAGCGGGACAATCCGCCAGCGTGTGCTGGGCCGAGTCGAGGTCGGATGCGCAATGGTGGCATCGTGTCGTGTCCTCCCGCCCTATTCGATTCAGATACTCACCGAAACAACCATGTCCGGTAAGTATCTGAGTCAAGCGGTAGGTGACTTCCTCCTTCCCGTGGAGCCAGGCTTCGAAGTGCGGGAGTATAGCACCGACGGCGCGTTGACGCGCACAGCCCCCCGACTCTAGCTGTGCACGCCAGTCCCTCTCAGCCCGCCGGTGCAACTCCCGCCTGTGCATTCCGTGCGCGGGTTCTGGGGGGCTCCCTCCGTCTCTCCCCCGGTCGACATGTCGCGGTGCGTTATACATCTCCGCGTACATGTCGGCCAGGATTTCGAAAGGGGGGGAGCGCCCCAGAACCGTCGCCGCCTCGTACGAGATTGTACGGTAGCCCCGTACGATCCGTATAGCCATTGTCCGCTGCATGCTCCGGATGAGAGCTCTGCAGCGGGAGGACCTCGTGCAGTCTCGCGACCACACGGGGGCCCCATACAAGGCCACGGACCGCACGACGCCCGCGTACAGGCGGCGAACACCGTCCCTCGGTCCCCCGAGGTTGGGCAGCAGGCGGTGTAAAGCACCCGCTACCCTTTTGACTCGGGGAACCAATCGCACGAAATGCTCCTCGAAGCTCCACCTGCTATCCAAGGTGAGGCCAAGGTACTTGATATGTGGCCCCACCTGGACCTCCGCGTCACCTACCCGTATCCGGCAGCTGGGTGGTTCCCGGCGCCTTGGAAGGCCGTGGAACCATAGCGCCTCGGTTTTGTGCGGCGCTATTTCTAGACCCAGCCGGCGGATTGCCCTCACGACACATGCCACCCCCAGCTTGGCAAGCCTGAGCGTCTGCCCGAAGTCGGCCCCCGTCGTCACGACGAGAGTGTCGTCGGCGTAACAGACGACATTCACGCCGCGAGGAAGGCTGGTGCGAAGGACCGTGTCGTATGCGAGGTTCCATAAAAGGGGTCCCAAAACCGACCCCTGTGGAACGCCGCACTCGACCCCCCTCGTCGTTTCCGCCTCGTTCCTTCCCATCATTCCGATCGTCCTATCGCGCAAGTAGTCCCCGACCACGGCCCGCAGGTAGGGGGGCAACTCGTGGTGTTCGAGTGCCTCCCTGATGGCCTGCCAGGGGAGGGTGCCGAAGGCGTTGACGATGTCCAGAGACACCGCTAGAGCCACCCCCCCCGATCGGACTGCGGACTCCGACAGCGACCGGACGCGTTGGACAGCGTCCAGCGTCGATCGCCCCTGCCGAAATCCAAATTGGCAGTCCGACAAGTCGGGACCCACGCGCGACAGGTGCTCGCCGATGCGGGCAGAGATAACCCTTTCGAAGAGTTTCCCCGCCTCGTTCAGCAAGCAGATCGGACGGAACGACGACGGAACGTCTTCGGTCCTTCCCTCCTTCCTCAACAGCACCAGCCTGGCCGACTTCCAGTCGACGGGGAACACCCCCTCTCTGAGGCAACTTGTAAAGAGCTGCCTCACTTTGTTCCCCAAGGCCCTGAGCGCCAGCGCCAACACCTTACCCGGGACCCCATCTGGGCCCGGTGCGGTGTTGCGGGCTGAGAGCCGCAACACGGCTCCGGCGAGCTCACTCTCCGTCACCTCTAGGTCGTCCGACCACGGTGCGGGCGACGGGGCTTCGGAGGGACTATCCTGGACCCTCGGAAAGAGCGTATCCACCACTCTTCCCACGAAGTCGGGGTCCAGGGTTTCCGTCAGGGGAGGGACCCATGGCCGGAGCTTGCCCAGTACCATTCTGTACGGGCGCCCCCATGGATCCCTTTCCAGTCCCTCCAGGAGCTCGTTCCAGGACCCAGCCTTGGCGTCAGCGATGGCGATGCTGATCGCCTTGGCTGCGGCTCCGTATGCCATTCTGGCACTCAGGACTTCCTCGACTGAGGCTTGCCTTCTTCTGCGGGCCCTGAGGTACTGGCGGCGCGCGGCTATTACTGCAGTCCTAAGCCGCGCGATTTCCTCATTCCACCAGTACGCAGAGCTCCGCCGGGGCGGCCTGACTCGGGGCATAGAGACGTCGCAGATCGACGTCAATGTTTCCCCGAGCCAGGCCGCCCGCGCTTGCGCATCGAGATCGGGCAAGATCCGTGCCTCCTCCGACCAGTCCGCGACGTGGGCGGCGGCAAGGGCCATGTCTCGGTCCAGCCGCTTGATGGACCAACGTCGCGGACGGCTGTTCTCCTGGAGCGTGCGGGAAGGGTGGCGGAGGGACACATCGAATACGATGTGCCGGTGGTCGGACAGTGTGACCAACTCCTCCGCGACCCTCCATCCCGACACCATGCGGTACGCAGCGGGAGTCGCCCATGACAGGTCGACGATCGACTCCCCCTGCCACCGCACGCAGGTGCTGACTGAACCTTGGTTTAGAAGCCGAAGGTCCAGTCCCGCCGCAAACTCCAGGAGTGTCTCCCCTCTTACGTCGTCCCGGGTATCGCCCCACTCTCTCGAGTGGGCGTTGAAGTCACCCAGGACGAAGACCGGACGGCGGGCGCAACCGCGAACGCAGTTCGCCAGCCCGTCCAGGAATGCCTCGAATGCGGCGAGGCCGCAGTTCGGGGAGATGTAACAGCCTATCGTGACCGTGGACCCCCACTCCACGGCCACGAAACCCGGCCCTCTGGCAAGGAAGGTGCAGTGCGGCCTGTCACTCGCCCAGTAAATGGCTACCAAGCCCTGGTCGTCCCCGAACCATCTTGGGTGGTTCGGGACAGAGTAGGGCTCGGCGACGACCGCCAGTGCAACCTTACCCTCCGCGAGCGTCTGGATCAGAAGATCCTGCGCTGCGCGGCAGTGGTTGAGGTTGCCCTGCAAGACCTTACCATGGACATACATAATTATATGTCCATGGTTTCCTCGCGCCCCTGGGCCGGGGCAGGGGGTTGGGCATCAGCCCCCGCTTTTGTTTTAGGTGGGGAGCACTTTTTGCTCCCCATCCTATGGTCCGCCGGTCTGCCAAGGTCTGAACAGACCGGGCAGCGAGGAGCACTCGCGGTGCAGAGTCGGGCAATGTGCCCCGGCTCACCGTATCTGTAGCAGCGAGTGCTCCTGTCAGTGGGGCATTGGCACACCGCCCTAACATGCCCTCTTTCGAGGCACCGGTGGCACTGTAGAGGCCGTGCTGCCAGTGCCTCGACCCTAGCAGAGGTCCAGCCAATCAGGATCCGCCCAGACGTGATTTTCCTGACAGCGCTGAGCGGACACCTGACCCAGGCCGTCCCTAGGCGAGCGCGGCTGACGCGTATTTCCCCGACCTTCACGTCGTTCGGGGAGCACGCGCCAGCTGCTGCCACAGCTGCCGCCACGTCTGCTTGGGTGATGGACTCGTCGAGGTCCATCACCCGTATGTCGGCCATTTTGCACGGGCGCGAGATGTTAGCGCCCGTGTCCGCCAACGCCTCTCTCATGCGCTCCGCCAGAGCGTCAGCTTTGGCGGAGCTATCCGGGCCGGGCACCTCGAGCAGGAGGGCCCCGGTCACGGCCCTCTTGGTCCGCACGCCGCCGGTGATTCCGAGCTCATCCAATTTTATTTTGGCTTTCGCTGCCTCCATCACCGCGGCATACGTCGTTCCGGCGTCCGGGGGCACCGTCACAACCACCGCCGCACAAGCAGGTGGTTTGGGCACCTTTCGGGGGCCGGGGTGGACCACCCTGATTTGTGGGGCCCTGGCCGGGACCGAGGCCCTCTTAGGGGCGGCGGCAGGTCGTCGCCGCGCTACCACAGCCCAAGGGGCATCCCCAGAGACCTCCTGCGAGGACTCCTCGTGGCCAGGGTTCGGGACCGCCAGCGGGACAAATGCCGGCGGAACCACTGCGCCGGGTCTCGTTGGCGCGAGGCCCCCACTCTTCTTTTTCTTCCCACCCCGCCTTTTCCCCTTCCTCGCGGGGGGTCCTCCAGGCACGTCAGGCGGCACAGACTGAACCGCCTCCGCCTGACGGCGCTCGTGTGCGAGCGGGGGTCTCCTTCCCATGTCCGGGTAGAAGCGTCGCATGAGGTCGGACTGAAACCTGGCGAACTCTCTCTCCATAGCAATGGAGATCTGGCTCCAGTCCGACGTTACCGGCTCCGCCCGGGGGGCCTGTGTTGTTGGGGGAGTTGGGGGGGTGGGTTCTTTCGCCTGCGCGCCCCCTGTCGCCTTCCTTTTATTTTTTTTATTCTTATTAGGCGCCGGGTCTGTCGAGGGAGTCGCGCTCCCCCGGGACGACCCCGGCGCTCTGTGTCCCAGCCGGTGGAGGCCCTCTTTCAGGGCCTCGTTCTCTTCTCTAAGGCTCCCCACCTCGTTGGCCAGCTCCGTGAGGCGGGCGGTGAGCTGCTCCACCTGGGAGAGAAAACTAGTGTTCTCCCTGTCCCGCTTTTCCGCCCGTTCACACAGCTCGGTCGTCCCCGCCTTTAAGGTGGAGAGTGCGGTTCGCAGCGACTTCACGACCTCCGCCCTGGAGCTTTTGGCCCTGTCTGCGGTCTTCTCGACATCGGACAGGCAGGCAAGCATCTCTGCCCCGATGTCGACGGTGGAGGCCTCCTTCTCTGCGGCATTTTGGGAGGGGACTTCCCGTTCCGAGTCCCCGTCACCACCCGCCGCCCGCTTCCCCTTCTTCCCTCTTCCGTTAAGCGGACGCTGCGATTTGCGCTTGCGCGCCCGCGGCGTCTCGCTGTCCGTGGTTGCGATCGACATGCAACTGTCGCTATCGTCCACAGCCACGGCCGTCGCAGTCATCTTGGGGAGCGGCGTGCCCGGTCGTGGAAACGACAGCACTACCGACTCCAGGTCCTTTCCGTGTAGGGAGGAGGTAGATCCCCTAGAATGGGATCGCGACCTACCATCCTCTCGGTCCGTCCGGTTTTTGGACCGGACCCGTCGTCTCCTTGCGGGATCATCAACAGCAGTCGAGACTGCCGCCGGAACATCCGCCACCGCGGGATCATCGCCTGCGCCTAATGACGCAGCCGGAACATCCGCATTTCTGCCACACGCCTCGTTTACATTGTCCACCGCCGGCCCGGATACCGACGGTAACCCGCTCTTAACGGGATCGCATTGAAGGTGCAAGGTGGAATTAAGCTCGGCCGGCTCCATATACATCCGGCGTCCCGCAGCCGCCTTGCGCGGTCCTACGGGGGGGACTGAAACCCCCTGGAGACTTTTATGTTGCTCACTTAATTCCATAATTAGTCATTTTTAAGGGATGACTCCCTGGGGTGGCCGCTTGGGACTGGATTCCCTCCAGCCATTCATCCCATCGGCACGGACCAGACCTTAGGATTGGGGTGATTTTTTATAGTGGTTGTCTTCCACGCGGCCCGACGCTCACTGCGCCGGACCACCGTCTCCGCTCAATGCGGCCTACGGGTTGCCCGACGGCGGACCCCACTGGGTCTACCGCCGCGCGGGTGGGCCGAAGCCCAAGGGTATCGAATGCGATACACCTCGAGAGGCACAAAGTGCCATGGCGTAATAACGCCCCCGCACTGCCACATGAAGTGGCCGCCGGATTGAATCCGGCCATACCACGACCCGCAAGCGGGTCCACCGGCGACATACACACTCCTTCTTACAACAAGAAGGAGAGGATATCGCCCACGAGTGTGATTTTTTAGAGAGGTTGTCTTCCTCGCGGCCCGAAGGCCCCCGACCCCACTCAGTGTGGGACTACGGGTTTGTGTGGCCGTGCAATGCCCACCCTGAAAAGGGCAGGCGGCCACACACCAGTTTTTGTCCGTGCCGGCAAGCCGGTACCCCCCATATCTGGGGGGCGTTCCCCTATCCGCAGCCTCTGCAACACCTGCAGGAGACTCCAGGCCCCTAACCATGATAGCTCAAAACCATATTAAAACCGCACTGAGAGCGGGAAGACGCTATACGCAGCAAGAGCGGTGTCTCTGTTTCATTATTGTTTTAACCTTGCTATAAGCGATCATGGTACGGCCCCAGTTCTGAACATATCTCGACTGTATCAAAGCCTTTCCAAAAATGACCTGTATCAAAGCCTTTCCAAAAATGACAGTGTGGTAAGGCATTTCTTCACTCATGCCAATAATTTACAAACAAAGATTGCCTGCATAATCATTAACCACGAGGAACATAAAAATTATGTTCTCTAATTAGTATAATTGTAGTAAACTCAAAAGATAAAGTTACTCGCTTAAAAACCAAGGAGACTGATTACAATTTTGGAGATGGAATGGTGTGATGTATTTGCAGCTCTTCTATATAATGGCATATTGACTGTTGGTTTAGGAATTTGGTCAGGAACAGCAAAATTATCTGTGGCACTACCCACAGACAACAGAAAGCAGTTGAAGCATTTTCAACAACAATAGGTGCTGCTGGGATATTGTTGTTATCTTGTCCAGAAATACCCCTTCGAATATCTTCTTCATGTCTTCGATTTGCTATAATCCAACAATTATGGCATAATATTTCATAGACATTCTGTTGATTCTGAAACAAAATAAACATATATAAGAACCATAAAATGCGGATAGTGCCCTGGTATAAAATAATGTTTAAGTTAATTAATACATCTCTACACTTAACAAATACACTATCATCATTATGATAATCAAAAACAAAACCATAGTTATAATATCCACATAAAATATATTTTATGGTAATATTCAGGTACACTAAATACAGTATCAAACATGTTTTTAGTAGACCATTGACGCATATGTCAATGATGATGATGTATGAGTCAATGTAAAAAGTTCATAAATACAGCGCTGGCAGAATTGTTGTCACAAGATAACACATTGCCATTAACAAGAGAAGTTCATAAATAAATGAAAAGTTGAACTAAACAACCAGTAAAAGGAAAACATCATATTTTTAAGCATTGTATAATACATACCTGTGTTGGTCTAGTCGTTTTTATTTAGATTGTGTTGTAGCTCCTAATCTCTGACGACAGACCGTCCCCAGCCTGCACAAATATGAGCATGGTCGAATCTTCTGGGCATATTTCTATAAGCTGGAGACAGCACTATATGTAGCATGCTCTGCGTAGTTAATTGTCAGAGAGCTCCTGAAAATATATTTTTTTATAAGTATATTTGGTTTTTAAGTATAACAAAACCCTCTTTGTGTGTACAGTCAGCGTCAAAATGATCTAAGCGTTCAAACCTTTCAAAAGTATCTAGAGATTTGACAAAAATCAACCTTATCTCAAAACGTAGAGATGCATTTTCATTTGTTGTTTGAGAACAAATGACAACAAAAGATGTACACCTTAAAGTATTTGTGTTAAGAGTGATTTTTGCCAAATCCTTAGATACTTTTGGTAGGTTTGAATGCTTAGATCATTTTGACGCTGACTGTACCTAGTAATGAAACCTTTGATTATATTTTATGTAAGAAGTATAATGATCTGTACACTGACTTGCATTGACAGTATGGCCAAAGGGGCGAAGCTAATTGGTACCTAATTATTCCTTATTTAATACAGTAAGTAGTTGTAAAATAATAGCACTTGTCTGCCTAAAGAGGCACTAGACTAGATCACCCAATGCTAAACCAAGTTACTGGAGGACCAATGGTGTTGGTATCGCTTCTTTTAGATATTTTGTGATTTTAGAGGATTTACTGTGTCTCGATAAATGTAACTAAGTTGGTAAGTACTCACTTGGATTGCTAGCCACTCCACATTTTGTTGTGGGAGGTTAAAATATTCCACAATTAGCACATTGAAATATGCTTAAGTTCCAAATCTTAAAACTCAAGCTGGAATCAGAAATATGAAGAAAGAAAGCAGTCGAACGAAACTAAAACCACAAGCAAAGGCGCGAAGAGGTATTTTATTCGGTAATGCGCGAGCGATGCCTCTGGTATGCAAATATCCGTTCGCTCACCATCAGGCGGGCCATATTATACCTACTTCCTTGTCAACTTTACGGTATACACAACCTACTTATGCCGGTGTTTGTTAAAGTTATACCTTAACAACTACAATTGAACCAAATCCATTTATTGGTGTGCATATTTGTGTAATATGCACACCAATAAATTGATCTTTTGTTCCGCTGCAACACACACACGCACCTCATTATAGAAACACTCATCGTTATTGTACCTGTTTGTGAAATTGTTAATTTTATTTGGGATGTTTGTGTGTGATTGAAGCAACAATAAACTGTTTATCTATCTATCTATCTAATAAATACAGTTTATGAGTTCACTTGAGAAGTGCGTGACGTGACTCCGCACCGTGCGTGTCGCGTGTTGTGATTGTGACATGTTGTATACGACGTGACGTGATCACGTGACGCAGCACCCTTGTGCTCGCCTTTCCGATTTCCCTCAGGAACAAATCGATAGAGCTGTCGAGGTGTTCGTGTATTTTTCTAGTTTCGAGTCCGCAGTTTTATTTGATATTGTCGATTAGGATAGGTATACATTTTATCGTGATCGCGATCAAAATCGGAATTTAATGTTTTATGAAGAAAGTAGCTGCTTCGCTGTGTTTTTCGGCATATTCAATTACTTTTCAATCACTAAATTTTCACGAAGTTCCCTACGATGATCCTCATCGCTTTCATTCAACCCCCGTATACACCCTTACATCTTTCAACACAATGCCACCATAGTTCACCGATGGGTTTGGGGCACTACCACAAAAAAACAGCCTTTATATATATAAGATATTCAAGAGAATAGTGTTATGTTATTCGCATAGGTGTTTTGTAAAGAATTTAGGTGAAGCTGTCACCTTTGAGAAGAAAGGCGTAATAAACTCTCGCCACTTCATTAATCCTATGCCATGCATGGCTTATAGTTATAATAGTCAATATTAATTATGCACAAATATTCGTGAATATCGGTTATTATCTATATGAAAGAACAATGTCGATAATCGCACCATAAGCAATATAGATTTACATACGTTAGAAATGTATGTATTCGACGAACAAGTAGAAATTGGAAAAATATTTCAAACTACTTTCAGAAATAAACCGAAATTATAGGGTCATGCGGGCCATGGTGAAAACCACTTCAACTGCGGAACAGTTGTTTCAGGCTAGGTGTAGGCTAGGCTCGCTTCGAAAGGTTTCCCTGTCGTATGAAAAAAAAAGAAAAAAAAATGAATAATAAAAAATAACAAGATGTAACAATTATAACAGCAAAGCCAATGAAACTTAACGGGATGGGCGTCCGGTCCCTCAAGACAGGGTTTATTGATTTATTTACTGGCGTCAGTGTAGTAAGCAGTCCTCTGCAACTTCTACATACACTTACTCGTACATATTTACTATCAGCCGCCAACTACAACACCGAAAGGGCTGCTTGCCATTTAGAGAGGCTCATTTCAAAAGTTACGGGATTACTGATCGAGGTCATGATCAATGAGCCCACATACAACGTCCAATCTGCAATCAAAGTGACGGGCAAAGTCTAGGTGATCGATGATCATTCGATCTATGCATAGTTGTGGAGAGGTTCCGGAGCGAGGTTTAGCCGGGAATCGGAAAGTAAGTAGATTATCCTCCGCTAGACCGCAGTCCTACGGCATACCGAATCAATTCCGAACGATCGACATCGGAATTGTGATCTTCGTACACTTGAGTAGCAAGACTTAGCACCGAATTGGATCCGTATCTTGAGCAAATTAAATAACAGTGGTTCTGTTCATTCAAAATTCGCACAATACTTACGCGTCCAAGTCGATGCCTGTGTGGCAACTCGAGCGTAAGAAAGATGACAATTTTTCTTACGCTCGTTGGTTCAAGTGTAAGCCTATTGGTTAATTATCTTAACGGTGATCGATGATCATAATCATTGTTTCATTGTGTGCTTTGTATGCTTGAACTCGTGATACTATAGTTGACTTAGCACGTGCGCTGCTGATTTACATTTTGTGCCAGTGAAGGCTAGATTGCGGCACTCGAGGATCGCGGCTCGCGCCAAATGGGTGACGTCACGGCCGTAGCCACGTCGCCGGCTACGAGCTCTGTCTCCGAGCGACCTAGAGCCGCCTCGCGTACTCCGCGGCCAGGGGTCATCAGTTCGTTAGGCCAGAGGTCGGCGATGACCGCACGGCGCGGCGGCCGTCACCGCTAAAATTAGGCGGCGGGGGCGGCGGCGGCGGCGCAGCGACCCCGCGGCCCTGACCGCGACCGCTGAGCCCGCGCGTGCTGCAAGCCGCTGCACTCAGATCGTCGCCTGCCAGCGCTGTCGCCATGGCAACAAACGGAACTAGAATGATTGTTTTGCCTAGAGCCTGCAAAACATTCAAACTTTTACAAAATATCAATTTTATAGAAGCTATAACTGGCAAATGGTATGATTTGCCCTTGTTCGTGTAACTTATACAATACGTATAATGTAGAAGACAGCCCGTCAGTCAGCCAGTCAGTCTGCTGGTCAGTCTTGAAATGGAGACGACGCAATGCGAAAATGGGCTAAACTAAGAGTTTGTATAGCCGAAGTTTCTAGGTGGCCCAGAACGGACTGACGGACCAAATAAGATTTTGGACACGCACACTCTTAAAAGATAGTGATATTTTTTTCTTAGACAACAACTCTCAGTTGGTATCGTCAAAAAGGGAGATTTGATTCGGATCATCTCCTACCGCCTTGACTCAGCGTGGGTTGCAGAGGACATTGCAAGCAGGCTAAGATGGTTCATCCCCGTATGGCCGTATGGTGTTATTCGGAACCCCTCATATCCCCACTCCCCTTCGATATCTAAAGGTACGATGTATATGAACTTAGAATATACTTAAAATATTAAAGGACTATTACTGCCGCATCATGCGGTGTGCGTAAGTTCGCTGCTGAAATCTGTCGTATATAGTTGTAGGGCTTCCGCGGCTCAAGTGACGCCACGTGGAAATGCCTGCCATTCGTGAGCCGGCACACAAACCCATAAACCGGGCGCGTAGGTGCCAGGGCTTCGCCGCTCACTTCCGACTTAGTTCGATTAATACTGTGGGTACCTGATTCACTGTGACCAAGCGCAATATGACTAGACATCGCGCAATTTAACAACATATCAAAACATAATCACTTGTTCTCTAATGTTCATAATTATTTAGGTATTCCTGACACGAGCTAGGTTAGTAGCTGTAGTATTATATTATCTGTGGTATTGAGCAATTTCACTCTCGTCCTTGCTGGGGTGCTAACAGAACTTACTAGCTACAAGTGACTATAGTCCCTCGTCCGCTGTGCTTTATAAAAATCTCGCGGGCTCTGATGCGCTCCGTCAGCGTCGTGACTAACCCGTCGGATGGCTCTAATTTGCTAAAGCCACTTAATCGTTTGAATCTCGGTGACTCCAGCGACCCACTTCGGTTCGGTTAACATCGCGGCAATATGACTGACACGACTGATCCAGTTAGGTGTCTGACCTGTTTTGTTTTTGTAGTGTCTGGTGCACGTGGAGTGGATAGGATCAAATCGTGAACTGTAGGGATAGCACGAACATTTGCGTCAAAGTATACGGATCGTCAATAACGTCATCGTGAAATTAGCCCTACAGGACTATGTTTGTTGAAAGTTACAGACACTATATTAAACAAAAACATTAGTAGCCTCGCTTGCTTTATACAAGACTTGAAATCCTGTGGTCTTTTACCAAGTTCTTCAGAAGCTTTACGTATGAACTCTTTAAATAAAACTCCCCTTATCACTCAATTACATCTCGTGCATCCAAATATAAAAACAAATTGATACCTTTTCACTTCCATATATTCAATTACACCGTACATAATAGATTATTTATAGCCTTTTATAGATTTGTATCAGTTAGCGTATTATAATTAATAAAAAATCGCTTGCGCACGCGCAGTTTTCGCTCGGTGTTCTCCCGCGCAGTGATTGATGGCGCGGCGCTGTCGGCGAGGTGAGACGAGGCCGCGTTTAATTAACCCCTCGCGCCATCATCGCAACCGCTATATGTAATTAAAATTTAAATAGCCATTTGACAATTCCAAGCCTAGGTAGGTAGGTACGCTTGGAATTAATCGCAGTCATAATGCCTGGCTTACACGTTGCGAGTAAGCGTGCAAGTCAGCAAGCCCAGTAGACGAACGTTTAGTGCAGTATCCCGCACCGTATAGACATATCTTACGAGCTACTCACACGTGTGAGTAGGATAGTAGCTCGTATGCGAGTCACTCCTATATTTTTGTTTTCAGCGCCCGACAGCAGCTCGCGCATAGCAGCTGACCGCACATAACTCGCATCGTTCGGCCACATTAGGCAGTAGCTCGCCAGTTTTTTATTCAATCACTTTGACTCGATATCACGACAATTCGCACGAGACTGGGCAGCAATTCGAATCATGGCAAGCAGACCCAGTCACTGGCATGCGAATACACAATGCAAACAGCTGACTACTGTCAGGTCAGCATAGTGACGTGTCAACTTGATTTACTAACCCGAGTTCGGCTTAGCTCGAATTAATTTAAGTTGAATTCCCCCTGACATGATTTAAATTGACGTGGTCAATAAACGAATCCTCGAAATTGAATTTGCTTGGTAAAACACGAATCAAGGGAATACGCGATAGGCGCGGTCTCATTCAAATTATATAATTACATGATACTAGTAAATTCCTTTTCTGTTTAAATCCTAATTTCACTACAATCGTCCAAATAGATATTTATTACGAATCCTTTCCACTAATCACTAGCTTCTGCCCGCGACTTCGTCTGCGTGGACTGCAATTTTGAACAATTTTCAATTTTCCCTGGGGAACTACTTAAGGAATCGGAATAAAAGGTAGCCTATGTTCTTTTCCATGTCAAAGGCTACATGCATGCCAAATTTCATCCAAATCCGTTGAAGCCGTTTTTGCGTGACAAACATCTAAACATCCACCCTTTCACATTTATAATATCAGTAGGAATAAATTGGTAACAACAAAACAAATTATTCATTCCGTTTCATTAACTCGAGCTCAATTCGGGTCGTGTGAATCTTTAGATAAGCAGTTCGCGACGTGTAAACCAGCCTTAACCTTTAAGTATGGACGTGTAGCCTCACAGGCTCCGGGTGAATGTTAGTTTCTAAGTTTTGTGTACTTCCCTCCACTCCCCACACTTGAGTAGCTCAGTAGCTTCAGTTTTAGTATCAAAACGACCAGCGAAGTAGGAAATTACGTCATTCAATGAAAAATACGTGAGTAATACTTATCTAAAAATCTTTTGGAGCCTGTCAGGCTACACGTCCATAGTTGTGTTATAAAAATATTTGTAAGCAACTTTGTTCTCTTTTTAGATTTTCTTGTAAATTTTAACTTATTTATGTTGGAATAGTAAAAAAATAAAAAGGAGTATAGTAAATATTTATTTTTTATAATTTCTAGTAAATTTTACGGCTGAAAACGTAGTTGTACTTAAAATTACCCAAAATGTGCCATTATATTTTAATTTTGAATGTTTCTAGAATTTTCATGAAAAAGTGGATTATATATTCACGTATTTTTACTATTACTAAACCATACTTTAAGTTAAATATAGTATTCAAGCTATTTAAAATAATTTTGTTAAAAAAACACTAGTTAATATAGGAGCCTGTGAGACTACACGTCCAGGATAGTGTTATGAAAAAATGACGTCCATACTTAAAGGTTAATGTGCGCTCATACGCCCACGGCAGATTACAGGATATGCACAATGTCACAACTGATGCATCGCGAGTAATGTTGTCCAATTTTAATCCAAGTGTCCGGTTGTTGAGACAAATTTTCATTTATCAACAATGGCAATGTTTTAAATTGTTATTTGAATTTTGGATTCCGTAGATAAAGTTTTTCTTAGCGTGCTAATGGCACAATAAGTTAATATCTGTCCACCTTATATTGAGGTTGTAAATGTAATTTCAGAATGGAACAATTGTTGCCAGGCCATTCTCGATCCGTTGCCGGTTCCTACTGTCATCCTCCACAGAATGCAGCCGACTTCGTAGGTGATATTCCTAGTGAATATATGTGCACTCTCTTCTTTCATATGCACGAGTCGATGTGTGACCAGGGCGAGATCGACAAAAGACCCATTAACGTGCTATTGAAACGTGGAGGAGCTCGAGATGTATTCGAGTTCCGGTCTGCCATCGACATCCGGACCACTGCGAACGTTGCTCAACCTTAGCGATCGTAACTGAGCGCACACGTCACCGCCCAGCCGCTCGTCGTCCTTTACAACAGTTAACAGAAGCGTTTGTGATTTGGCAGGAGGCGGAGCTGACCACGTGGACGTCGTTCCTGCAGCGCGCCGTGGACGCCACCTACAACACCGAGGTGGTCATCGACAACCTGCACAACATGATCGGTGAGTGCCGCCGCGCCGGCCGCACTCCGCAGCGCAGCCGATAACTACAAAATGTAAACTTAAGAGGAAATCGTACAGTCCGTTTTTCCATACAAAAGCTGTCCCCCGTTTCCTTCCTGGATAATGGCACTAGTCGCTCTATTTTTTCCAATAAAATAAATGGCCACTATAAACATGTTCCTATGTTTTCCTTTTTTTATTAATTTAATTATTAAAGGAGATTTTAAACCTTCAAAAACCTAAAAAATCGACCTAATTTTCTGCTGTATTGAAACATCCAGCATACAAATTGAAGGAGATGATTACATGAAAAAAGCAAAACATAGTAACACAGAAAAAGCCTTGCTTTAATTTTTAACGCTAAAAGTAATTAAATCGGTCAATTTTTCGCGGAGAAAACAGGAGACTACGGAACGTATATTTTGTGTACTTTTCATAGGTATTTTCGGTCCGAGTTGTTCCTATCGCGCTCAGTTCAGTTGTTCAGACACACAGCGCGACAGCAATACATTTTACAAATACCTATTTTTGAATTCTCTTGACCTTGGTGTTTCCTCTTAAGAGGCGTGAAGACTTGCAGGTAGGCAAGGTGTGGGTGGCTAGTGCAGTGTGTATTCTCTCTTCTGCACTGGCTATCTTCTCATTTGGACCCCACTTCCACGCGCAGATTAAGGTTTTGCTTCGTTCAAATTGTATACATTTCGTTGGTCACAATAAATAACATTTTCTTGATAAAACTGATTCATACTCTTATCTACAATAACAATAATGCGGTTTTTAAATTACTTTTTTCTTAACTTAGTAATTGTTATATTTTCCCGAAGCATGTTTAGGCAAAAAGTCACGCGGACCTGATTTGAGAGCTCTAATTTACACATTCTGTTAAATATAAACTACCTAAATATGTTTTTTATGTGACACAATATCCTTCACTTCAACAATAATAAAATATATTTTCTTTATAGGGCTCCTATGTAAAAAAAGAAATTCTTAATATAATCTAATTTTCCAACAAAAAGACGTCGTATAGCAAGTCTGAATTATGTACGAAGTTATACGTCGCCGCGTCGTTTAAGCGTGATTTTTATGCCAAAATGTTTTTTAACGTTTGCTTAAACTGTTGTATTATTTGAATGTTTATAAATCGACACTATAATTTTTTATTAATAAAATAAAACTACCTTTTGCCGCGCCGGCGATGTTAAGTAGCGCGCGACGCGATTTTGTGATAGGCCTCTTAAGTGACTAAGGCCTCGTTTACGGAGACGCGGGGCGTCGCGCGTCGCGTGTGGCGTGGCGTCTCGCGGCGCGTCCGACGTTTTTTCTGTTTACGGTGGGGCGGCGCGTGAAGCGGCACTCATAATCGCACGCGTAAACACAAACATGGCAATATACGATGTTGTTCATAGAGATGCGAGACGGGAACAGCGACGGACGCGGCGGTGCCATCCGCGGGCTCGGCCGTAAAAAACGCGCCATTCCAAACAAAGGCGTGTAAAATCGCTTCTCCGTAAACGCACTCATACAACGCCATATGTTTGAATTCTGTTTTGAGACGTTGCGCGCCCCGCGTCTCCGTAAACGAGGCCTAAGGCTTTTGTACCTACATGTAAAGCAGAGTAAATTCGATCGTCTGTTTAATAAAGATTTGATCGTTCTTGTAATATTTTCGTTACTGTGATCCTCGCTTGCAGTTTACATTTAACCGCCTCTGTGGTCTATAGGTTAAGAGATCACCCAGTATTGATCTGGAGGTCTGGGGTTCGATTCCCCATGGAGGCATAAGTTTTTTTTGCTTGGTTTGGCTGGTGGTACGGCTTCTGAGTCCCACATTCACGACCTCTCCCAACGCTACTTCGCTAGCGCCACCGTCCACCTCAACTCCCTTGTTAGACAGGCGGCCGACTACACCCCCTTAGGTAGTGTAGCGGCCAAAAATCGTCGAATGAGGAACATCCTCCTCGATCCCCCCGACCCGATCACACGAGCGAATGATCTTCTCCCTCCGCCTTCCAACTCACTATCAAACATGCATTAGTCCCACACACCGCACTCGTAGAACAAGAGTGCGAAGGCCCGGTCTACACAGTTTGCGATATACCAGGTACAGATATGTGCCTGGTCGCTTCTCCCCACCCTCCACTACACGGCGAACTCGAGCGTCCGAGCCTTAGAGGCGCGCTCGCGTTGCAGCCGCTCCCCGCACCGGCTATAACCGCCTGGTGACTCTACTCAGAGAGCGGGACACCCCCGTGCTGATGCCTCTCTGAGCTAGAAATCCACCAGGTTAGGTAAGCCAAACGAGGCTTGAGGACCCACCAAAGTTCTCGCCTTCTTACAAATAATCAAGGTGAAGCTGTAACAGCCATCTGCGGCTAACAGCATAGGTCCAATCAAAAAAAATAAAAATAAACGGCTTCTGAGCCCGCGCTAACTACCATCGTCGCACGTAACCTTGTCGCCATAATATCATTGTTGTGTTCCAACAAGTATAGGTAAGATAGCCAGTTCCTCAGTTGTAGAGGAGTCCAGATCAGGTTTCCTTTCCATCTTCGGCATCATTGTCACTTATAGGCAGAAATAAAAGCAAAGAGCTTGCCTGTTATATGTAAAAATAAAATAAAATTAATGAACAATGGAAGGATGTGCCAGATATGGCCCAAAGGAAATTATGTTAGCTCGTCGACGACTGTAATCTCATTAGGATGCCCCAATTGGCGCATTAATTACTGTTCACGCGCCGTCGCTGCTTTCGGTCGGTGCATCAGATGGAAACATACTCGTACCAACCGGCTTTTCATAGTAATTCCAAAAATATTGTTTTTACCCGACTTCAAAAAAGGAGGAGGTTATCAATTCGATGCGTATGTTTTTTTTGTGTGTATGTTACGCGATTCCGCCGCCAATTGTGGATCTATTTTCAAAATTATTTTTGTATTCCATAAAGTATTCTCCTGCGGTGGTCCCATTGTTACCAAAGTCAGGATCTGATGATGGAGTCTCAGGAAAATCGAGGGAAACCTTTAAATTTTATAAGGAGTTAGTGATTAGTTTTCTAAATACAGTAGGTATCTATAATCAAGTGAATAATATAGGCGAGCTGGTATTAAAATCAAAAAAATAATATCATTCATTAAAAGTATCTAAATTCATCAGCGGACCTAAAAAGGGCGCATTGGCCGAATCATTATATGATCGTTATATGATTCGTATTACGAATGGAGTGCAATTCGCCATAAGCGATTATTCTATTTGACAGCTTTGTATGAATATTCATAAAATGGTCCACAAATGAAGCATTGCTTAAGTGTCAATTGTGACCATTTTACCAATATTCATACAAAGCTGTCAAATAGAATAATTGCTTAAATGACTCAATCGATAATACGAATCATAATATGATCATACGAGTAAAATGATTCTGCCAATGCGGCCTTAGGTCCGCAATGCCATCAGTGTCAGGAGCTCAAGCAGACAAATCATCGTCATCACGGGCTGCTTCCACACTGCCCCAGTGCGGGTTTGTAGGGAGCCTAAACCTCGTCTGTTGACCTGTAAACCAAACTGATCTGCTCGACCCCGATTAACCTTTGCAAAAACCCACAAACGCTAGTCTAAGAATCGTAACTACATTTGTACAGTCCATCGCCAGATCCGGTACCCACTTCGTCGCTCGTTTTTTCCCCGAAACACGTTCCGGTCGGCCCGCGCGGGCTATGACCCCGGCCCATTGTGCCGGCGCCAGAGCAACGCACCGGCGTGTCATCAGCACTAGCGCAGCTTGTCGCCCATGACGACCAGCATATCTACGCCATTATTAACACTCGTTCTGCGCCATGGTGTTAACTGCTGAGCCCGCTTAGATCAAAGCCCCCCACTTATTTTTCGCAGTCGTTCCGCAGAAAAATCTATGGAAATGACATTAGTCTGTGACAACTATTTTTACCGCAGCTAATGTCATCTCATACATTTTTTCATTGCAACGACTGACAACTTCATGCTATTTTTGCCGCAGCTTATGTCATCTCCATACATATTTTTATGTGGAACGACTGCGGAAAAACAAGCGTATAGCTTTTGTCTCAGAATTCTTGGCAGCTGAGTAAACATTTTTTTTTCAAACAAAAGGACATAAAGCTCACTTATTCTGCTAATGTTAACGTTGTTATCATGTCCTAACATCGTTTCGATTCGATTTCGATGGTGAAAAAGTAACATGTAGGATAGTTACATTTTAGGTGATACGCAAGTCACCCTAGATGTAAGAGTAGAGTAGTCGGACTTAATAAATAAGAATACACAGACCATTAAGAAAATAAGATAACAAAGGCATGCACCACGAGTCTGTGGTGTATATATTTATATAAAAAAACGTTTTGATAAAACTGCCTTTGTCACATTAATACGCTTCTCGTGTGGTACAATTTTTTCGTACTACAATTTCTTGATAAATCAATAGTGACAAATGTTTTATTTTGTTGTCGGTTCACCAACAGTAACTGTCTCAAAAAGCAATGTTATTGAAGCTCTATTAACAATCTATCTAGGCACAATGCTCGAAGACCTCTGTAGAGTTTCCTAACAAGTGGATCTTAAAATGAACATGGACAAGACCAAAATTATGGTGAATTCCCATGTAGTACCCACTCCTGTGAAGGTTGGCGGCTCTACACTGGAAGTTGTTGACGAATATGTTTACCTGGGACAAATAGTCCAGCTCGGTAAATCCAACTTCCAGAAAGAGGTAAATCGACGAATCCAACTCGGCTGGGCAGCGTTCGGGAAGCTACGCAGCATATTCTCGGCCAATCTACCGCAGTGTCTTAAGATGAAAGTCTTCAATTCGTGCGTGTTGCCAGTGATGACGTACGGAACTGAGACGCGGCCGTTTACAATGGGTCTCATCAGAAGGCTCAATGTCACTCAAAGGGCAATGGAGAGGGCTATGCTCGGGGTTTCTCTACGCGATCGCATCAGAAATGAAGAGATCCGTAGAAGAACTAGAGTCGCCGACATAGCCCAAAGAATTGCAAACCTTAAGTGGCAGTGGGCAGGACACATAGCTCGCAGGACTGACGGCCGTTGGGGCGGAAAGGTCCTTGAGTGGCGGCCGCGTACCGGGAGACGCAGCGTTGGTAGGCCCCACAAGGTGGACCGACGATCTGGTGAAGGTCGCGGGAAGCCGCTGGATGCGGGGACTGATCGGTTTGGAGATCCTTGGGGGAGGCCTATGTCCAGCAGTGGGCGTCTCTTGGCTGAAATGATGATGATGATGATTAACCCGCCACAAATGCGTTAACCCTAGCAGAATTAGGCCCCAAAGTGACGTTCTTCGACTACAGTTCTTTTTTTGTATGGAGTGTTCTAACACGCTGGACCATGGGCCAGCTGGTGGGAAACCCTGCCCCATCCTAGTCCTGATTCATAGAGAAGACATTAACTTCTACCAAAAAACGACTCTGAGCGATCTGAGACATCTGAGCGGTGCTTGCATTGCTGTATTCCAGTTAAGATAGGCAGTGAAATTACTGGCTATATACTGTGACTTGACATCTTAGACCACAGGTTGGTAACGTCCGCGGTATTTCTTGTAGGTATTAAATATTTGCAAATCTCATTAACTACATGTACGCTGACTACAGCTTCTCATCAATTTTGTTGTACAAAAATCTTTCATTTGAGAAAGTACGATACTGCAGCAGAGTCAAAAGTAACTTTAAGTGAGACAACCCTGATTCTTGGTCGGTAATTTCTACGGCATGTCGAAGCCCACGCCTTGATGGCGCGGGCCGAGCTTTCCCCGAGGCTTGTCTGTCTGGCTTGCGTGATTGCGCGCTTAAACTGTTAGAGTTACTAGTATTTAGTTATTTTCACTTTATGATTATTTTAATTATCAACAATAGGTACAAAAACGTTTTTGTTTGACATTTTTTGTCGGTACTTCGTATAATGCACAAGGTTGAACGAATTAAGTCATTAAGTTAATTTGATTTGACCCCTGCTGCTCGCACGAATCTCCTGTAATGGACGCAGCTGTTTTTTACTCGAGTTGTGCACGGAATATTCAATGTCATGTATGAAAATAAGAAGATGTTACATTAGGTTTAATCATTGTTAAAATATTTATAAATTCTTCTAATTATGTGGCGGCACGGAACCCTAAAAATTGATAGACAAATTATTTATTGCGCATATTATACACGATGGAAACTAATGATTTTTAAAACGAATGCAGGCAAGGACGGGTTTATTTATGTCTAAGAGCTTTCACTTCCAGACAACCTGTATGGCTATTTATTATGCATGTGTGTTGCGTTATCAAAAAACCGGCCAACGGCGAGTTTTACCGGAGGGAGACTCTGTACCAGGGTCGTGTGCTTGGGTACCTTCGTCATACCTATTTCTGCCGCAAAGCAGCAGTGGTTGCATTGCTGTGTTCCGGTTTGAAGGGTAGGATATGGCATTGAAATTACTGGGTACCGTGACTTTACATCTGATGTCACAAGTTGGCAACGTACACTGTGGTTCTTGTGGGGGTTGCAGTTTTGCTGCAAATCTCACAGGTGCCGCATGTATTATAGGTAACTGTTACCACTTACCATCAGGTGGGCAGATTG
The DNA here is from genome assembly GCA_963935595.1 of Schoenobius gigantellus. Classification (NCBI taxonomy): domain Eukaryota; kingdom Metazoa; phylum Arthropoda; class Insecta; order Lepidoptera; family Crambidae; genus Schoenobius; species Schoenobius gigantellus. The sequence continues at coordinate 674,575 of OZ012555.1, read as the reverse complement.
CTTGTTTGCCAACTTGGTTGCAATAAAAAAAAAGAGTTGGACTCGCGCACCGAGGGTTCCGTATAAACTTATCTAAATAAGTTCGATAGAAAAAAATATGAAATCAAATCCCGCCTGAGACGATTTTTTTTCTTTATTCATTTTTGTAACACATAAGAAGTTAGGGTTCCTGTTTTTAAAAGTGGCATGTATCTTAGGTTGTCGGATATCTGCGGACTCGGGTTGTCGGATATCCCACATTGATGCAGATTTTAACGTAAAGGAATTTCTGTAATAACCGGCACCTACACACTTTCGGGTTATTTCCGAGGAACATTATCTTACTTGTCCCGGAATCCACAATAATGAGCGGTTCCGTGAAATTAGGTTTACCTACGTGGGTCGTTCAAGATGTTACGAGGGCGGGAAGATATTTATGTTCATGCCGCCGAAGCCTTATAGGAGGCCACTCCAAACATTAAACATTGAATTATGGATTAAAACTTTCAATCTTTATTACAAGTGTTCCTGTCACAAAAAAAACAAGAAGTTGTCATTTAAATTTTGTGGCTTTATTTTACTACTTTAGGTTTATGAATTCCATCAAGTGGTCGTTTGTTATGTAACTACTCTCGAGGTTTTATTTGCATAAAAAGGTAGTCTAAACGGTAACGGATTACGAATATATGTGTCGCCGTTCTCTTAAAGTGAAAAAGAGAGGGAGAGAAGCTGGAAGTAACTAAAATTTTACCCCCTTCCTGTTGAGCGATAGATCTGAAAGGACGCACTTTTAATTCTGACGACAATACAATAATATGTATGTTCAGAACCATTGTAAATCCAAGATGGCCGCCGCCACAAAATGGCGGATTAAATTTTTTCTCAACCCTCTAAATATGGGTTTCGATATCCTTCGATGAGGGCTTAACTAGTAAAATATAGTTCAATTCGATCATTAAAAAAACTTGCACTCGTTGCGATGGTTGCAGCGGAGCAGCGGCGCTGCGTGCGCGAGGTGTCCTCGTCGACGGTGTTCACGTCGCTGTGCGCGGGCGCGGCGGGGGGCGGCGAGACCCCCGGGGACGCGGCGAGGAAAGTGGAGGGGGACCCGGCGGGGACGGGGGACCCTGCGGGAACGGCGGGGGACGCGGCGGGCGCGGCGCGGGACGGGGCGCCCGCCTCGCCCGCGCCGCGCCGCGCGCCCTCCGCCGCCTGCAGCACGCCCATCGCGAGGGACTAGCCGCCCAGCGAGCCCCCCCTACGTACCTACCATCTGGACTGAAGTAACGGCGCATCTGTAAGTTCACGGCCAATCCTCTCTTTTATACCCCCCGGTGTTTAGTGTTCGGATTTGGCAGCGACCAGAGTTGACTTCCGTGATTCAATATCGATGGTGCGTCTTACGTTTTGGAGTGGAAATTGTGTTCGAGCGCTCGAGACTGCATTAGCTCTATTGCTCCCGTAAAAAATATTACGCCGGCGACTATCCGAGCGCGGGTGATGTGGATTCTATGTTTAGATGATGGCTTTATTGATATGCGCGCGGACCGCGCGGCAACGTTCGTTCAAACTGCCCTACGCTTGTTCAAACTGTTGTTATCTTTACACGATTTATACTAATGTACAAGTTTTTTGATGTGATTGTTGCAACTACGTGATTTTAAGATTTATATACATTCTTCGCTTTATATGGTTACCTTATACGTTCGTTCGCGTGTTCGGAGCAAGCGAGTCGAAAATCGACATGTATTAGATGCAAAGCTCAATTATACAATGTAGATTAGACCTGCGAGCTGGCCGTGTGCTGTTTTGTAATCGTTGTGGCGCACGGCGCCATGGAAATTGCATGGTGTGGCGTGTTTAGTGCGGAACAGAAATGAGTGGAGTCGAACTAAAAATTAATGCAATCAACTAGATCTTAGTTTCTTATCTTCACGACATAAAACGTTTCCATTGAATTATTTGAGAATTGAAAATTTCGTTCTATTAATTAAATAAAGGATTACGAGCCCGAAGCGCACCTGCCATCTCTACTCTTTTCTGTTCCGTAGTGTTTAGCGTATAACCATTGTGTTCTCAGTAGTTGTTAGGGCAAGGGCTCAAGTAGTGTTCGGCTCTTAGTGTCCGTAATCTCTTCATGTACAAATTAAGGATCAGTGGGCCTAGACAAAAGCCAGACGCTAATTTATCCGCAGTCGTTCCGCAGAAAAAAATGTATGGAGATGTCGTTAGCTGCGAAAGTGACTTTTGTGCAGACCCGCCGGTCAGAAATGGATTAATGACTGAACGATTAGTCGTCGCTAGTATTTGTGACTGATTGTGAGAGGTACAATCGTGAATTTCTCGAGCTGCTCCGCCAGTTGTTCACATAATATCGTGGATCTTGTGGACATACATATAGGGTTATTTTTCGACCCCCCGCCACATTTTTTCTGTCATTCTATAGCGGTTTAACAATACATTTGTAAAAGAAAAAAAGCATTAATTTTTTTTTAACTTTTCCGTACATTAACTAAAATGTTTGTTTGTTTATTGCGCACGGCACCGAGTGCAAAGCCGCTGCATTATCAATGTTCGGTATTCGTACAAGCTTAAGGATTTTTCGCCAGTTCTGCGACGCGCCAGGCAATGATGAGCGCACGCACCTAATTAGGATTTAATAAGTGGGCGTAATATTATATGTGGATTTAAACAATTTTTTTTCAACCCAGACCTTTTGCATTACTTTCTTTATCTTATATCCAATTATGGCGGGGCGTCCAAAAATAACCCTGTATACCTTCTATCGTTCATCTACCATCCTCCTGGCGGGCGGGGTAGGTTCAGGAATTGTTCTATGAGGACGTCTGTCGGGCCAGCGTAGACCGCCTGTTCCCACGGTGCGTCTCGCCACCGCCGGCGGTCTGTCAACTTCAAGGCGTGTTTGGGTTTGCCATAACCAGTCAAACTTGTCATAATACCCTAATAGACCGAGAGCCCGACACATAAAACATATGTATTGAAGTACAGCATGAGACAATGTATTGATTAAGTGGTATTGATATCAACTAAGAACAAAATTTAAATTTGGCCGCATGATTTGAACAAGTCAATTTATTTATTGCTAATGAAACGCGGAAGCTGGTCTAAAAGCAAGGTAAATCTTTGGAATTACGTAATAATTACAAAATAAATGTAGTAGCCTAAATATTTATACATAACTAATTACAGATATCGAGTTATTTAAATGAACAGGTCACGGGATAACTATCATTGTGACGACGAATGCTGAGAAGCGTTGGAAACGTCGTCTTCGGGCTAAACAATTAAGATGTTATAAACCAAAACATACACATGTTAATCCGGAAAATGATGCTTCATCTATACGTGTGGTATTCGTGCAAACGAAAAACGCTAAAATTTTCATATTCACGTCTAAATTCAAAATTGGAAGAGTGCCAAATTAAATTTCATTCATTGTTGTATAGATAAATACAAATTATTTTATCTATTCAGTTAGATTACTACAATACTTATGTATGCACATTGTTCCAAGCTGTAAATCGATGCATTAAGTACTGATGTAATAGGCTCCCGGTGTATAACGCAAATTAAACCGCCCAAGGCCGCCGGCTCTCGGCCCGCCCCGGATCCACCAAGCAAACTCTTCACGCGCTTATCATAAGTAGTTAATGAGATGCATTTTAACGCTTTGTGTAACGAAGGTGTACTCGTATAATAAAGTTAAGTATTATTAATAAATTTTACACTATGTTCTTGTTCGTGTTTGTGATAAATTTTGGTCAAACTTTTTTCTCGGTGTACCTACTATCTAATGAAATAGGTTTTTTGATCTTTTTACACGTTGACAAATGTATCGCTATTAATTTAGAACTTAGTCAAATAATCTGTATTTTTGTGTGCCTACAACTTTAGATAAATTAATTGGATTTTCGATTGACCACCCGGCCTTTCTACAGCTTGGCGAAGTTTTGCCAGTGGCTTAAATAATGTTATAACTTTGTTAGGATGTTGATACGTGGCTTGGGTCGGGAAGCCCGGGCCCTGCATTGCATCGGTTGCCGCCAGTCGCTGATCCCCTGGATGCCCCGGGGGATCACCGGCCTCCCCCTTTTGGGGGGGTGAGAGGGGCTCGCCCTAGGCGAGCAGACGCCGACGAGGTCGTGGATGTGTTCACCCGAGTTCCCATGACCTTGTCCGACAGCGACATGGCCCTCCTCGGCGTGTCCTCTTCGTCCGATGACGAGGAGGATGCGGCGATGATGGCCATGCTCGCATCAAGGCGTATGTGAGGGGCATCGGTGGGTTTTAGTCGGTAGGCCGCGGTTCCTGGCGGCACTCTGCCCCCAGGGGCCGGGGAGAGTCCGACATAACCCCGCGCCTTCCCAAGCGCGGGAATGCGTAATGCATTTCCCACCGTAAAAAAAAAAAAAAAAAAATGTTGATACGTGGCTATTAACCGCGAGTAACGCCTACTGTGGCTTAACAAAGCAAAAAGGGATTGTATTAATTTAGGTAACATTTTCTAAGCTAATGACCGTTCATTAGTGATTTGTAAGTCATAATAATAATCGAAAATCTAATTACAGCTGTTTGTTATTACGTGTGTGTATGACGCCATGAAACGAGAAAATGTGTGTGATGCTAAAGAGTGCGTGCTCCGGCGTGAGCTTACTGCAACTGTGTTCTCACTGTTCCCAAAGTGAAAAATTATTGGTCGAATTTCTTTGCGTAGCTTACTTAGTTCTGAGAAATTGCCAAATTGTAATCTAATCAAAAACAATTGGTATACTTAACCCACCTGTGTTTTGAATAGGTTGTCCGGAGACCTGGGGCCTTATTCTGCTAGTGTTAATGCATTTATGGCGTGTCAATAACACTTCAATAGCATTGCTTTTTGAGACAGTTATTGTTGGTTAATCGATAGCTAACTAAAACATTTGTCAACATTGACTTATCAAGAAATTGTAGTACGAATAATTCGCACCACAAAAAGCGTACAAAAGCAACAAAAGCAGTTTTATTGAAATGATATCAAGACACGATATAACGACGTTAACATTAGCAGAATAAGGTCGCCTGGTTCAGTACAATTATGTATATGACAAATTTTTAGCAACTCTGAAAGGGACGTTAAGAACGTGGATCTCAACCCTTCAGTAGCTGTTCGGACTATGCGTGCGACGGAACAGAATGCTTCTGTTTCCCCACACAATGGCGCACTTGAGTGTGAAACTGTTGTCCGATAAACCGCTGCCCGACACACGTATGAGCGACATAACTTTTGGCCGACACTACGTTTGATATCTACCGCGTAGATGATTAAGCTCTTGTTGAAAGACGATCCGCACTCGGCCAGCGTGGTTGACTAAGGCCTAATCACCCTAACGGGTAGGCGCGAGCCTCTCGGTGGGGGACGTATATGAGCTGTGATGGTGGTGAAAGACGAAATGGGGGACTAGTCCTGAACAACGTGTTCCTTTTGGTATCCTATAACTAGGGTATTAATGAGACCGTGTAAGAGAATAAAATAACATATGAATTATATTTCAATTAATTTTTTATCTATTCTCTTAAAATAAGATTTCACATGTAAATCACTTTAATGTAAAATAAATAAGACAACGACATTCATACAAAAGTCAACCGTAATTGTCTCAGCAAAAGGTTTAAAGTTTCATGGATTTTTCTTCATTACTACACACAGGGAATTATCGGGAATTATTAAAAATAAAGAATCATGCTATAGTGCTATGTCGGCGACTCTAGTTCTTCTACGGATCTCTTCATTTCTGATGCGATCGCGTAGAGAAACCCCGAGCATAGCCCTCTCCATTGCCCTTTGAGTGACATTGAGCCTTCTGATGAGACTCATTGTAAACGGCCGCGTCTCAGTTCCGTACGTCATCACTGGCAACACGCACGAATTGAAGACTTTCGTCTTAAGACACTGCGGTAGATTGGCCGAGAATATGCTGCGTAGCTTCCCGAACGCTGCCCAGCCGAGTTGGATTCGTCGATTTACCTCTTTCTGGAAGTTGGACTTACCGAGCTGGACTATTTGTCCCAGGTAAACATATTCGTCAACAACTTCCAGTGTAGAGCCGCCAACCTTCACAGGAGTGGGTACTACATGGGAGCCCAAAGAATTGCAAACCTTAAGTGGCAGTGGGCAGGACACATAGCTCGCAGGACTGACGGCCGTTGGGGCGGAAAGGTCCTCGAGTGGCGGCCGCGTACCGGGAGACGCAGCGTTGGTAGGCCCCACACAAGGTGGACCGACGATCTGGTGAAGGTCGCGGGAAGCCGCTGGATGCGGGAGGCGCAGGACCGATCGGTTTGGAGATCCCTGGGGGAGGCCTATGTCCAGCAGTGGGCGTCTCTTGGCTGAAATGATGATGATGCTATAGTGACCATTTTAAAACTATTTTCATAAAAATTGCTATTATCTTCAAAAGTATGCATTTTGCATATTCAATGACGTCTCAGTGATCAATTCGTTTAACACGGGGAGCGATCACCGAATGTTACGAGGCGCATTGAATCTTAACATAAAAGCGGAAAGGTATCGACTGGTGAAGTCTGCGCTCCGTCCCGAAGCCATCCAGATCCAAAACCCCGAGCGCTTTCAACTCGAATTACAAAATCGCTTCGATTGCCTGGAGGACTGCACGGATGTGGACACTTATAATGACAGGGTTGTGGAAGCTGTCCTTACGGTGGGTGCAAAGTTTTGCAAACCCAGCCGTACTAAGCAACGAAGTAAGATCTCGGAGCCGACAGCTAAGCTGATGGAGGAAAGGCGTGGAATGGGTCGGCAGTCTTCTGAAGATGCTCGTCGGCGACTCAACAAACAGATCTCTAAGTGCCTGACTCGCGACATACGCCGATTTAATACGGAACGTATTAAAGAGGCCATTGAGCAGAACAAGGGCTCCAAAGTGTTCGCAAGAGATCTGTCACTCGGTCAGAGTCTGCTGACGAAGCTGAAGAAAGAGGACGGCAGAGTCATTACATCCCGACCTGAGCTTATGGCCGAGATCGAACGCTTCTATGGACAGCTTTACGCAACATCACAGGCACCTGTTATTCCGGCTACAGACCCTAGAGCCAAATTGACCCGGCACTATACCGAAGATATCCCGGACGTCAGCCTGTACGAGATTAGTGTGGCTCTTAAACAGCTTAAAAACAACAAGGCACCGGGTGATGATGGAGTTACAGCCGAACTCCTAAAAGCGGGTGGACTACCAGTCCGGAAAGCGCTGCAGCGGCTATTCAACTCCGTCATACTCGAGGGCAAAACGCCTAAAGCATGGCACAGGGGCGTGGTGGCACTTTTATTCAAAAAGGGCGACAGGGCCCAGTTGAAGAACTATAGACCCATCACGCTCCTGAGTCATGTTTATAAGCTATTTTCGAGGGTCATCACGAATCGTCTCGCACGCAGGTTCGACGACTTCCAGCCTCCCGAACAAGCCGGATTCCGAAAAGGCTATAGTACCATAGACCACATCCATACGCTGCGGCAGGTTATACAGAAGACCGAGGAGTATAATCTGCCACTATGCTTGGCGTTTGTGGACTATGAGAAAGCTTTTGATTCTGTCGAGACCTGGGCCGTACTTAGATCACTCCAGAGGTGCCAAATAGACTATCGGTACATCCAAGTGTTGCAGTCATTGTACGAAAACGCCACCATGTCAGTCCGCCTTCAGGACCAGAACTCGAAACCAGTACGACTTCAGCGTGGTGTGAGACAGGGTGACGTTATATCGCCGAAACTGTTCACAGCTGCGTTGGAGGATGTATTTAAGCTTTTGGACTGGAGGGGACTCGGCATCAACATAAACGGCGAGTATATGACTCACCTTCGTTTTGCTGATGATATCGTAGGCTGAGACCGTGGAGGATCTAGGCACAATGCTCGAAGACCTCTGTAGAGTTTCCCAACAAGTGGGTCTTAAAATGAACATGGACAAGACTAAAATAATGTCGAATTCCCGTGTAGTACCCACTCCTGTGAATGTTGGAGGCTCTAAGCTGGAAGTTGTTGACGAATATGTTTACCTGGGGCAAATAGTCCAGCTCGGTAAGTCCAACTTCCAGAAAGAAGTAAATCGGCGAATCCAACTCGGCTGGGCAGCGTTCAGGAAGCTACGCAGCATATTCTCGGCCCATCTACCGCAGTGTCTCAAGACGAAAGTCTTCAATTCGTGCGTGTTGCCAGTGATGACATACGGAACTGAGACGTGGCCGCTTACAATGGGTCTTATCAGAAGGCTCAAAGTCACCCAAAGGGCAATGGAGCGGGCTATGCTCGGGGTTTCTCTACGTGATCACATCAGAAATGATGAGATCCGTAGAAGAACTAGAGTTACCGACATAGCCCAAAGAATTGCAAACCTCAAGTGGCAGTGGGCAGGACACATCGCTCGTAGGACTGACGGCCGTTGGGGCGGAAAGGTCCTCGAGTGGCGGCCGCGTACCGGGAGACGCAGTGTTGGTAGGCCCCCCACAAGGTGGACCGACGATCTGGTGAAGGTCGCGGGAAGCCGCTGGATGCGGGAGGCGCAGGACCGATCGGTATGGAGATCCTTGGGGGAGGCCTATGTCCAACAGTGGGCGTCTATTGGCTGATATGATGATGATGATGATATGATGATGCATTTTGGAACCTATGTTTCTAGGAATTTTTCATAGAATATAACCTTAAAGTTATGGGATATCAAAAAGAACACGTTCTGTATCAAAATAATATAACATCTACGCGATTCGCTATTCAGATGTAGACCGTTTCACTGTAATAGAGTAATTCACGTGAACAGGCGGGAATATGGTTTCTGCAGAATAATTACTGATATGTCTTCACTTGGTCTTTTGTGCCCGTCATAATTGTCCTGTGTCCGAACAGATTAGTCTGGGTAAAGACATTCGACCAGCGACCAAACGACAACTTTCTGGTATCTTCGGAATAATCTGCGTTTTGTCTTATTTTTACATGACGTGATGTGACAGTCGTTATGTGAACGCAACTTACTCCCGGTTTTCTATTTAAGCATCACCATTTTTTCACGCTAACATCAAACGTTAACCATGTTTTGCGTTTCTTTTAAGAAATGTTAACATTTTTACCCGCGCTATTTTACACAAATCTAACCAAAAAATCATGATATTGTTTAAGTGGAAGGCATTACGTTAACATACGATGTTAGCACTACTAGCGACCAAAGCTAACGAAAGGCGATGATGCTAAAAATTTTGAAAATGCCACAAATCTGTGCTTAGATGGAACGCGCCTACTGTCAAGTAGGCGCGTTCCAATCTAAAAAATATCTAATAAATATCCAATCTAAAAAATATCCAAATCATGAACTAAGCAAATTCCAGTTGCTTGTTTCTGCACTCGACGGTTATACGAGTAATAACAACAGTACCTAACATTATTTTTGCATTTATATTGAATAGTAGGACCTCCTCTATCTTGTGATCTCTATTTCCTGTTGATGAACTCTATATATTTGTAATGAAATGTATATTTTCTAAGATTGTTGCCAAATTTTCTAAAGTATATCGTGTGGTGAAACTGTTTGTAGTACGTGTAAAGTCTATGTTATTTTTCTCGAATCTTATATAATATTTGCGAGCCTCTCATTCCACGTGTTCGTTATGTATTAATATAAAAATGTATTCAATGTACAATATCTTTTGTCGTGATATATCCAACGAACCATTTGTTTTATATGGTATTTACGTATATCTATGTTATATAAAGCTTTTTATAGATATAAATAACTGTTGTCTTTTAGCGGGACCTTAATGTTGTTGCTGTCAGATTTTAATGTTAAACGGTCGCCTTCGAATTGAAACCAATACTTTTAGTACAATATCGTCATGTAAGTGAATGATTTGTCACTTCAATTTTACGTTTTGACACTGAATAAGTACTGCAATTGTTGGTTTCTGTTGAAGCCGAGCGCAGTGTCGTGTAGTGATTCGTGCTAGCCTGCACTGTTGGACCGCAGGTCATGTAGCTGGCAGAGATCTCGCAGACTTCACATTTTCTGCCTGGTGACTAATCTATCCACCAATAGAAAGTTGCAGTCTGTGCAGACTAAATGTTCTATGGAGACGAGAGAGTTATTCTAATATTAGTGTTATTGTAGCTTGTAAGGCCCTCACTGCCCTCTCGTAACCGTACTGCCTTCGGTGTTAATGTGTAGTGCACGTTTTTTTTGTATAAAATACGAAATTAAAAAGTAGTGTGTGTATGATATTTGTGTGTGTTGCGGAGACTCGCGATCCACGCAGATCTCCAATCAATCAACTTGTGAGTGTAGATGAACTAACACTGAAAATGCACTATTTTATTATTGTTTTTCAATGTATTTGTATAATTTACATGTAATAAAGCCTTAAGACGTTTTACAGGCGCGAGGAACATCGCCACATTCCAAACGCACGTTATTTTGACTAACGCTAAAATAAAACATTGTTTTAAAGTAATGTATATAGTTATTTATTTGTACCTTATCCTTAGACTAAAATACATTATAAATTCATTTTACATTTAATAGAATTTAATATTACAGTTAAACGTAGATCAGACTCATGTTGGCAAGCTCATAGTCGTCATTATACTAGCTCATGTTCGGGCGCGTCGCTTCATGTAATTTAGAAGTGAAGTCACAAGCAATTTTATGTAGATTTTATAGATATTTTATTATAGAAATCTTGTAATCTTGGATACAATCAGTATTTTATACTTTAAAATGAAACCACTCGCTCTTTCGCGTACATTTGATGTTAATTTTTATTTATTATTTAGCCCTACTACCGGTATATGTGGAGCGGAACACATAACTATGTGAGATGACGGTATTGAAATTAACTTGATTGATTTTAATCTTCTATCTGTATGTCATCACCTTTAGTCTTCCTGCGAAAGCTTTAACCGTTCGAAGCGTAGGGTTAAATAATTAATTTTCTGTTAAAAATCCGTTAGGTTGTTTTATTTTAATGTGTAATACTCGTTGCATGAGAATAAGCAACTGCTTTAAGTTCGCTGTTTCCGCTTAGAGCGATCTTTCAAAAATGCATCATAAAAACAAATCTACGACACCTGTTATTTTAAGAGGCAGCATAGAAATAAATGGTTACGTGAATGCTCGTAACAAAATTCATGTACGCCTCAGTAGTTCATATTGCCTAAATTGAAAAATTCTCTTGAATCGATTTCACATTTAATGTTTAAATACAATAGAGTTAAAACAGTTTCAGAGTCACCAATATAAAAAAACAGTTGCAAAGTCACAATTCTACAACTTTATTGTCTAACAATTAACAACAATTATGTCTAAAAAGACTAAAATTTTTCGCTTTATTCATACAAAATGATATATTTTAACTAAGAAATTGTTATAGAACGTCAATTTTGTTTTTGTGTCTGGACATTATGTTCCTTGGGAAAAGTTGGTCAGTTTCACAAGTAGAATTGTGTTCTCTTTTTTTTCGGAAGTGGTTACATTACACCCTGTCATCCTGTATAAAATCTGTCAGTTTTTGGTAACGTAAAGGCGGATTTATATCGGGCAAGTGACTGACGCCAGTGAATTTCGCCGCCAGTGCTGACCCGATACTATGGCATCGTGTGAACTCGTGTGAAGTCAGTACTGGCTGTAGCGATAGCGCTGTCCTCGAACTGACTATGTATGTACACCATACGTAAGTTGCGCCAGACCCAACCCGACGTAAATCTGCCTTATAATGTGAAGTCTACCTTTGACAATACATAAATCTGGAAAAGTTTCCAGCCTTTTTTTCAAATAACGATTTCCTAAATAGCTAGTGTACCTACAATTCAGTCCTTGGCAAGATATTACATTAAAGTACAACCTGACATAAGGATTGCTACACAAAGTCGCAAATGAATATAATAATATAATATAATAGTAATGTATGGGAATGACAAATGATCTTTTGTGACGTTTCCATGCATTGCTATTTTGTCCTGTTTCATATACGGATTAAAACTGCTAATGTACTTGTTTCACATTTGAAGTTATAGAGATTTGAAAACACAATGGACTCAATTCTGAAGCGGCCGCTAAATTTTCTAATTTTAAACCATTCTAAACCATATTCCTATTCTACGGCAGGGACCGGAAAACCCGTTCATTTGCTTAAGCCGTTCGAAAGGGTAACCCATTCGTAAGGTAACCCAGTGGGCTCGGTAAGCCGTTCAACAGGTTTCCCAACAATAACGATAACCCGTAAAATAGGGGTTACCACCCACAACAATAATTTACCGCTTACCTAATCTTAAAGGTTTTTAGTGTTTATGCGCTTAACCGCTTACTGTTCGGGTTAGGGTAACCCTTTCCCTCACGCACACCGAGCGATTGAAATAGCACTGCGGGCGCAATAACGCCAGAGTTCGGTCGCGACCTTCGGCAAATATGCGGTGCAAAAGCAATCTACACGCGATATACCTAAGGTCTAAAATATTTTTTACAAATTAATCAGCATTTAGAACGGTAACCCATTTGGGGGGTTTTGATATCGGTTAGCGGTAACCCGAATTAATTCAATCGAAGGGATTAATGTGTAAACCGGTAAGCCGTTTGAAAGCTTACCGTAAGGCAAAGGGTTTAAAAACCCAGCATTATAAAATACCCCATCAAAACCCTATGGTTACCGGCTATAACGGTAACCGGGTCCGGTCCCTGTTCTACGGTAATTGTCAAATTCAACTGACATTGCTAATTTGAATCTGACGTTTCTAATTTTAGACAGTCAATTCAATTCAGCTTTAGCCGTCCAAACGCTATTCCAGACGTGAGATTTTTACGCATAAACTTCCTAAACTGACTAATTTTAGCGGCAACTAAAATCATCCCGATTAAAATTAAAACCTTGCTAAAATCTGCCACTTTGTTAATGAAAAATACAAATCGAAATACAAAAGGGGTTCAAATTTCAATTTTGCTCAAACTGATTGTTTTCGCCTTAAATAAGTAAATAGGAAAATAAAAAACTTTTTTACTAGTTAGAATGATATTGTTAAAAGCAATATAAAAATGTACCTACAGTAAATGCATTAACTGTTATAAACATAAAACTCCTTTTATTTTCTTTCATAACAAGATCCATTCATTAATTCACTTTTAATATTTTTACCATAGCAAAACACAGGCACAATTAAACTTATCTTAGACATTTTTAGAATTATGCTTAAACTCTGCCTACATTTAGGTGGCCTGTCACCGTAGAATAGCACTTGCTTAGCCGGCCATTTAAATAAAGTTTAAATTTAGAAATTTTAGCTTTAGGTAATTTAGACGGCGCGTGCATAGAATTGAGTCCAATGTAGAGATAAACCTGAATGACTTATTAAAATTCTGATTAACTGAAAACAAACGAAATTTTCTACATCTAAACCAAGGCTGCTCAACTTTTTTATTCGTCGGGATAAACACGGAAGATTCGAAAATTTTTGACGCGTCACTGACGCTTACTTTTTTAGTTACTTTTAAGACTTGCGCAATAAAAAATTAAAAGTGGAGATATGCGGGGGTGTGAAAGAGTCATAAATATCTAATGGGAATAGTCGATTCGATAACGATCTGAATACCGCTGAACTTAAAGGCAATTTTCGGACTTGCTTGCGAGGGCCACTTTTTGAGCAGTCTTGATCTAAACAATAGTTATTTATTCAACAAGAGAGAAAATATATTTTTGCTACGAGTGCTTAATTAATTTAAGAACCAACGAAGTAGTCCAACTAATGGTTATAGAGCACAGACTGACTTAAAAGGCACAGGACAAAAAAAATTGCTCTCATGAGAACCATAACTTTCACCTCGACCAGCGTGAAAAGCAAGATTGTGGATAAGATACGAACAATTAGTAAAAATAATTTTCCAATCGCCTCCGAGTTATCACAAAAGGTGTTTTAATTTCGAATCACTTAGGTACTTGGTGTAGACTGACAGCAAAAATAACTTGCTGCAAGAAGCAAAAGGGCTGTTTTCGTGCTGGCCAATGAATGAAATATGGCAATATTGTGATTATGTTTCAATAAATGTTTATTTTATTAATATATGTTAGGTTTATTTTTCTACTCAGATTTTTTATCAGTGTTGTTACAGATGTCAATGTTGTTACAATTCTTTGATAAATCTAATAATTTAATCAAAATTGGTAATTTATAATTGTAAGGTGATAGAGTGCAACTCAATAAGTATTATTGATTTAATTTTGAAACAGTCTGGTTTATAGTTCTAGTTTGCGTACGGCGACAAAATAATACTGCTTTATTATGCTATCATTTGTACACGACAGTGGGGCGTCGGCGGCCGCCCTTATAAATATTTATATCTAATATTTACAATTTATCATATAATTATCATAAGGCACCAAGTTAGTTAATATTAACAATAATATGTAATTGCAAACACAAAAATGCGTTTTGGATAACATTTAACGCAGTTGGCTTTATAATTTTCATTCATCACCAGGGTGGATAAATATTGCCATGTTACTGGCTTTTAGTTAGTTTCTACGTCGCATCTTATAGCGTATAATTTCCCAATACATCATAATATCTCACTTTTTCCAAGTGGTTCTGACATACGAGTGAGATTTCTTTTTGTATACTTATGGATGATAGTAAGTCAGGTAGGTATTATTAACTCAAATTATTTTACGTGGCAATACCAAATTTTTTTGTCCAAAAGATCGTAGTGTTGCTATTTCGACGGGCTTTCGGTTCATCTCTTTTTTTGTTGTAATTACAGAAATTAGATTTGTTGTTTTAACTTTGACATTTTGCTTGAGCTTTAACCGCAATATAGCGCTGTGTAGTATTTCAAACGAAGGTGGAAAGGTGCAATGCCTTGTGTGATTCCTAATCTGTTTTTACAAAAGTGTCATTTAGCTATACAAGAAGTAAGGCAGCAGCAGGATTTCATCCACAATGGTGATGCAAAATGAACTACTATAGCAACTGCGTTAAATTTCAGTCAGTAAGACCGTTGGCACATTGCCGAGACCTCAATACGGCCTCGTTCGAGGACCACCACAGACCAGATATAAGTGGCAATAGTCTTTTCAAGATAGATGGTTTCCGTGACAGGTCGAAGTTTTCCGTTTCATGTACGTATACTAGGTAGTTTCCATGACTAAAAATAAGTATTATGTTTTAAAAATATTAGGTTGGGGAAAAAGTCTTTTCGCATTATAGTATGTATAAACTTGTAATAAAATCTCTTTGGCTATACTATTTGTATCTGGCTGGTTTTGGTATCATTGAAAGTTTAAATTTTAAAGAACATAATTCCAAATTCAAATTAGGAAAATGTGTGATTTTCATTTGTTTTTCGTACCGCCAAGATGAGTGAATCTAATGAAGAAATTCGATACATTTTAAAATTTTACTACAAAAAAGGTAAAAATGCAACGCAAGCCGCAAAAAAAATTTGCGATGTTTATGGACCTAGTGCAGTGTCTGTGAGAGTAGCACAAATTTGGTTTAAGCGTTTTCAATCCGGAAATTTTGATGTCAAAGATGCACGTCGCTCTGGTCGCCCTATTACAGATAAAATGGATGCCATTTTTGAAAAAGTGGAGCAAGATCGGCATGTCAGTAGTTACGACGTAGCTGAAGAACTGGGAATTGACCACAAAACAGTTTTGGCGCATTTGAAAAAAACTGGGTACACAAAAAAGTGGAAAAGATGCAGTTCTGTGAAATTAGAATTAAAATCGGCTTAGAAATACATAAGATACAAGTGTTTTAAGTTGTTAATTTGAAGGCGATTAGACAGAGAGATCCGACATCAACCGTGACGTCATTGTTGAGTACGGCCATATAAACTCCTTGTAAATTGCCGTTTTGCTAGAAAGAGATGGAGAAAAATCTTTAATACCTTATATCTTGGTTGTTTTTATAGTTATTCGAAAACCGATTTTTTCTTTGTGTTTAATGAATGAGCTACTAATAAATAAGCAAAAAAAAATTGTCATCTAGCCTATTCTGAAAAATATTTTTTAATTTAGTAATATTTGAATCGTGAGTCGGAACGGAACACATTACTTACACAAATATTTTATTTATAAAATTTATTTTTTATTTTATTTATTTGGAAAACAAACAGCATATAATTAACAACAAATAGAATATTAAAGATATAGAACACAAATGCCATAAACAGTTTTGGCTAATAGAAAATGTAAAAATGTAATGTGTGCTAATAGAAATAGCATGCATAAAAAACAACAAAATAGTAACAATACTGTACCTATACAAATTTATAATATATTTTTTCAGAATTATAATTTTATTTAACTGGATTGATATTCTTGTTATTGTTTAATGTGGAATTAATTATTGCGTTTTTGATAAAAATAACCTAACGAGACAAGTAATATTTTTAAAACATAATTTTTAATCGCGGAAACTATTAGTACCTATGTATGAAACGGAAAGCTTCGACCTCTCACGGGAAACTTCTTATCTTGAGTTAAGATTGAAATTGCGCTGGCAGTGTTTTTACGAAAGATACGCCCGAGCTTACATTACAACGGTGTTCAGTTTTGATCAGCTCGATCAAAATTGAACACCGTTGCAACGATTTTATGTCAGATCTAAATGATACATCGACGTTCTACGTTCACATGATTTTTTCAGTCTTTATTATACCGTAGCGTCCTCGAGCGTTTTAAAACGTAGCTGCCTGTTTGCCGGCGGGCCGGGTTGTCATTATTGTTAGTGTTGGGTGACAGCGTTGCGGGGGTAGGTGGTGACGTCACGCGCGCGGTTGCGGCGGCTGCGGCGGATGCGGCGGGTGCGGCGGGTGCGGCGGGTGCGGCGGCTGCGGCGGCGGCGGCGGGCGCGGCGCGGCGTGCGGCGCCGTCAGCACGCTGTGCGGCAGCAACACGCGGCGCCCGCCCACCTGACGGCGCGACAATCATTCAATGCAGGGCAGTCGTCACGCTCACTATGTGGCCCGTCAGTTACATTGTACAGATGGAGCCGTAGCATATACATGCGAGGGGCGTCACAGGAAGGCAGGAAGCTTCGAGAGAAACGCACAGTTGTGGACTACCAACCATCTAAACAATGGGCGTGGATTTTTGGTCGCGTGGAACGCTGGCGGAAAATGGCGACAGGTTTGAGTCCGAACAATTCCTCGGAGCATTCCCCGTAAGAAATGCCATAGAAGATGCATAGTGAGGCGACATCTCTACGCAGCGCTAAGGTATCAAGCCGATTTGAAATTTCCTGGCAGTCGACGATTCGAGTGGCTCTCCTTTGAATGCGGTCCAGTGGGAGAAGCTGGTGTTGAGGTGCCCCTGCCCAAAGATGAGGACAGTGTTCGATGAGGCCGAATCTGCGCCTTATAAAGCTGTAGGGGTACGCCGGACTGAAATACCGTCTCGATCTATTGAGCACACCAAGCTTCTTAGAGGCTAATTTAGCCTTACCCTCTCACGGAACTGGACTTCGCTCGATATGTCGACACCGAGGATTCCAATATTGGCTGAGGCAGTAAGGAGAATGCTCTGAAAGCGAGGAGATACGACAAATGGCAATTTCTTGGCGGTAAACGTGCAAACCTGTGTCTTTGTAGGGTTGAAATGAACTAAATTAAGTCGACCCCAGTTACAGACTTTCTCTAACGAAGTTTCAGTATCAGACACAAGTTTATTCCGGCACTCAATGACGTTTTCCCGAGAAATGTTCGAACGACCATTATAGAAGGTGTCTTTCTTGCTGTCATCTGCATAAAACAATTAATGCCGCTGATTTGCAGCATATCATTAATATGCAGCATATCATTAATATGCAGAAGGAATAGTGTAGGTGATAGCACACATCCTTGGGAGACACTAGCATTTATAGACAGTGAGTCTGAGCATTCACCATCAATTAAGACCTTTATGCTTCTGTCTGCTAAAAAGCTAGTGACCCATCCACCTAATTTCTCGGGAAACCCATATGAAGGAAGTTTCGAGAGAAGCGCTTTGTACCACACACCCGATCGAAGGCCTTCGCGATGTCCAAACTGACTGCCAGTGCCTCCCCCTTCGTTTTAATTGCCTCTGCCCAATGATGTGTCAAGTAACTTAGAAGATCACCAGCAGAGCGACTTCTACGAAAACCATATTGTTGGTCACTAAGCAGCTGGTATTCCTCTATGTACCGAAGGAGCTCCGCAAAGCAGCAGTGCTTGCATTGCTGTGTTCCGGTTTGAAGGATAAGATATGGCAGTGAAATTACTGGGTACTGTGACTTTACATCTGATGTCACAAGTTGGCAACGTACACTGTGGTTCTTGTGGGGGTTGCATTTTTGCTGCGAATCTCACAGGAGCCACATGTATTATAGGTGACTGTTACCACTTACCATCAGGTGGGCAGTTTGCTTGTTTGCCAACTTTCTGCAATAAAATAAAAAAAAGCTGGCGGTTGATAATTGATTCCATTATCTTTGAAAACAAAGGGGTTATAGCTATCGGCCTATAGTTGGACGGATTCGAGCGGTCACCTTTCTTAGGGGTCGGATGCACTAAAGCTGTCTTCCATGAGGATGGGACTACGCCAGACGAGTAAGAGATCCGAAATAGACGCGTTAAAACCGGTGCCAACTCTGGAGCACATTTTTAGCACGATAGGAGGGATACCATCGGGCCCACTCGATTCTACGCCAGACGAGTAAGAGATCCGAAATAGACGCGTTACAACCGGTGCCAACTCTGGAGCACATTTTTAGCACGATAGGAGGGATACCATCGGGCCCACTCGATTTGTGGATATATGGCGGTTCGGTAGTTTTGTTCTTGCCCCAGGTAGGTTGAGCGCGGTTTTGCCTCCTCCCCAGAATACGAAGGGCGGCCTAGGCGTCCACGCCCATGTATATTGCGTCCTGAAAGTGGACGTCCAGAGAGTGATTCTCCAACGCTAGCGCAGTTGGTACCCTTCTGGGGTAACAATCTATTTAACTGCGCCATCATAGGGGGAGGGGGTAGAGGGGTTGGGCCTCCGGTATCCTCACTCACTCGACGAAACACGACGCAAGCGTTGCTTCACGCCGGTTTTCTGTGAGGCCTCCGGTCGAGCCGGCTCATTCGTGCTGATGCATGGCTCTCCCACGGTCGAAATGTTCCGCCAAGCTCCGGATGACGTCCGACGTCCGGAGGCTCGGCAGCAGCTCTGCAAGGTACCGTGGCAAGGACGTACTTGCACGGCCCCGCGACCTTGCTCGGCGGCCAGCGTCACACCTCTGGTCGCCAGCTCGTAGGTACTTCACTTGGCTGTAGGGAGTTATAGCACTTGGTTACCGCCAGCGACTGGTCCCCGGGACGTACTGTACCTGGTCGCCGGGACGTGCTGCAGCTGGTCGCCGGGACGTACTGCACCGGGTCGCCAGGACGTACTGCACCCGGTCGCCAGGACGTACTGCACCTGATCGCCGGGACGTACCTGCACGGCCACGCGGCCCTGCCTGGCGGCGAGGGCCAGCACCTGGTCGCCGGCCCGCAGCCGCACGCCCGCGGCCTCGTCGGCCCAGTCCTGCGCCAGCGCGCGCCGCATGGGGTAGCCCAGCTTCACTCCGCCCGCCACCGTGTACGCTCGCGGCGGCGGCAGCGGCGGCGGCACCTCCTGCGAGTGCGACGAATGAGAAGGGTCAAGACGACTACAAATATCGCATCGAAACGCACGACGGCAACAAATCTAGTGCTCTCCGCCAACTTCTATTTTTCTCCGGGTAAACGCGTGACAACACCTTATCCGCCGCGGGCTAGACGGCGAGTATGTGAGGGGCTCTCCCGGTAAAATGCCAAGCCTACTCATTAAAACCCCCTTTGTTCTTCCTTTTTTTTCGGGGGAAATGCGTAACCGCACCGTACTCACCGTTGGCAAGACGGCGAGCGTGTGTGTGGCTCAGCCAGCAGAGTATCAGGCCTACCCACTAAAAGTCCTCGGTATTCTCCCTACCTTTTGGACGCTTGTGGTAGGGTCCACAATGCAACAGCACTACTCACGCATTCGAGTTAGATAGATAGCCCGACCGGTCGGTCGGGCTATCTATCACCAAGGGGGGATTGTCCGAGAACACCAGGACAATCCCCAAACGGAGAAGCCTTACGGTGGCGTGCACGGGAGCCGACCGTGCACAGGAGCCGACCGTGCGCGCAGGCCTCACGGCCCTTTGTTCTCCCTGCCCTTTTGGGCGAATGTAGTAGGGTTCACAACGCGTCGGTCGGGCTTTCTCTAAGGAGGGCACGAAGCCAAAGAATAATTAGCACAAAAATGTGAGAAATCAAAAGGCGACTGACGTGAACTCACCAGGTCGAGGCCGAAGAGCGAGCAGGTCTTCTTGACGAGCGCGGGGTCGCACTTGTCGGCGGGGTCGGGCGGCGGCGTGCCGGCGATGGGCGCGGGCCGCGGCCGCGCGGGTGCGGCGGGTGCGGCGGGTGCGGCGGGTGCGGCGAGTGCGGCGGACGCGGCAGGTGCGGCGTGTGCGGCGGACGCGGCGAGCGGAGCGGGCGGGGGCCGGCCCCGCGCGCGGTGCCGCCGCCACGCCGCCTGCACGCACTCCGCCGCCGCCTGCCGCCGCGCGTGCCGCATGCGCTCCAGCACCTGCCGCACGTGCGCTCTACTTTACTATGTCACGGTCATAGTAAATACATGAAATGTATAGGTGGCTTATAGTTTTGCAGCTAGTGTTGTATGAAACATACGTCAAATGACTAATGTCGATACAGCGAATAGCGATATTCAGATCGTCAAAACTGTTATGTACGGTCGACTTCAGAAGTAGATGGACATTTTGGTACCGTGTCGCACCGACTAGTCCTTTTATTCAGTACGGTTTTTTTTTTTTTTTTTTATAGATGGCCCGGCAAATGACCTCCTCCCGCCTGATGTTAAGCGGTGAAAGAGGCCCAAATGAGTTGACAGATAGAGTAGGGACGACATCCACTCTCCTACCTGCCCGCCCCTTGCCGGCCCAAAAGATGCTTTTTCACGCCTCTTTTGAAGGAACCCATGTTGTAGGATGGAGGAAACACGTGCGCAGGTAGAGAATTCCAAGTGTGGGATGAACGACAGAAGAAGGAATCTTGGAATTTCTTGGTACGGTGTGAAAAGGAGGACACAGTGTACGGATGACTCCGAAGGCCCTTACGCGTGTTTCTGTTAAGGAATGGAGAGGGAGGGATAAGGTTAAAGAGCTCCTCAGAGCATTCCCCATGGAACATTCGGTAAAAGGCGCTAAGAGAGGCGATGTCACGACGAAGTTGTAGAGGCTCGAGGGTGTTAGTTGCCTCTACATCGCCAATTATGCGAATAGCGCGACGCTGCAATCTGTCCAGACCATCGAGGAGGTACTGAGCGGAGCCGTCCCAAAGGTGCGAGCAATATTCCACGCATGACCTAACCTGAGTTTTATACAACAAGCATAGTTGGTCCGGCGCAAAATACCTACGCACCTTGTTCAGGACACCGAGTTTCCGTGAGGCAGTAGTTATGACGGATTCGATGTAGTCTCTGGGGTTCAGATCGCAGCGAATGTTCATTCCGAGCAAGGTGATGTTGCTCTGTGTGTGAAGGGTTGTGCCCTGAAGAGAAGGAAGGGGGAGGAAAGGTGACCTTTTCGCCGAGAACACGCACACCTGTGTTTTCTTAGCATTGAACTCAACAAGATTGTTGGAGCCCCATTCGGAGACGAGGTCCAGCGTCCTGTTGAGCTCAATGATAAGATTCTGACTTTCCCTACCAATATCACCATGAGCAGCCCCCGAGGCTCCGTGATATCCCCCATGCACTGTACTGTCGTCTGCATAGCAATGTATAGCTCCCAAGGAAAGCATATCATTGATATGCAGAAGAAACAATGTGGGGGATAGAACGGAGCCTTGCGGAACACCAGCGTTCACTGCCACGAACCGCGAAGCGCAGCCGTCAACGACAACGCGAATTCTACGCTCGTGGAGGAAGCTGGCAATCCACGTACAGAACTGCGCGGGTAATCCGTATGCCGGAAGCTTGGAAAGAAGAGCCTTGTGCCAGACTCTATCAAAAGCTTTGGCGATGTCGAGACTAATAGCCACCGATTCGCCGCGCTTATCGATAGATTCACTCCATTTGTGCAAAAGGAACGCTAGAAGGTCACCTGTTGACCGTTTAGGACGAAACCCATACTGTCGGTCATTAAGTAACGAGTGACCTTCCAGGTAACGGATCAGCTGTGTATTAAGGATCCTCTCCATGATTTTACACAAAATGGAAGTGACGGCTATAGGACGATAGTTAGCCGGATCAGAACGATCTCCCTTTTTGGGAACCAGCTGGACATTGGCCTCTTTCCAAGATTTCGGCACACAACCAGCAGAGAACGACAGACGGTATAGACGCGTAAGGACCGGAGTCAACTCCGCTGCACACTTCTTAAGAACAATCGCAGGAATTCCGTCTGGTCCACTTGCTTTTCGAGTATCGATCGACTGGAGCTCCGCCCGCACACCTATATTACATTGTTAATAGTTAAAGTGACATAGCACTAAAATGTTTATCTACTTTTGAAGCCGACTGTACCTTCAAAAATAATGTTGTATTGTAGAAAATTAAACTACCTCACGCCATTCCTTTGCAAACTACATACGGAGACCAATTGGAATAGGGGTAAGCCACAATGTTTTCTAGGAGCTGGTAGTAGGTTATTAAAATCAGTAGTTTTGTTCGGTGAAACGCCGACGTGGTGGAGTCTACTTTGGGCACCACCACCTTTAATTCCTCGGAAGTGTCGCGGTGGAGACACGCACCTGGCGCATGCCCTCGCTGAGGAAGACGTGCCGCTTGCCGAGCGCCCAGCGCACGTGCGCGGGCGAGGCGGGCGCGGGCGGGGCGGCCGCCGCCTGCACGGCGCGCAGCACGCGAGCGCACGCCGCGCCCGCCTCGCGCTCCCCGCCCGCGCCCTCCCCTACCGCCGCCCTCGCCCCGCCCGCCGCCCGCCCGAACAGCGCGCGGTAGCGGCCGCTGAACGCGCGGAACCGCATGCGGTGCGGGTACCCGCTCGCCATCAGCTGCACCGTCTCCAGGATCTGCAGCGCGCGCACCTGCCCACCAAACACCGGTTGAAGTTTGGGCCTTCTCTTCACATGTATTGATTATTGTTGAATGTTTCCTATACCCACACTAACAATCACATTAAAATCCGAATATAATATTAAACGTTGACACTTCTCGGAGTGGTCATTATTTGCTGCTTAAAGTCTTTTTCAACACACTTCCTCATAAAGTGGCTCTAATCCCATGGCAATTAGGCACATAATGACACCTATAATCAAACTGTGACTTTTTCATTACTATTATTCACGAGTGAGTAATAGTTTTTTTTAAATATTATTGGTTGAGTTACGCTTACACTTGCGCTAAAATGCTATCCGCGAAAAGCCCAAAAAAAGAAACCTCATTTTTTAGTCTATGGCCGATGCGCGCGCATAGGAAAACTGATTAATTTTTCCCGCCATTACGAAATTTATTAGTCTATGGCCGATGCGCGCGCATAGGAAAACTGATTAATTTTTCCCGCCATTACGAAACATTTTTCACAACTCGTCTCGTTTTCTCTTTTGAAGTTATTTAGTTAGTTATTAATTAAAATGTCTGCAAATACAATTTATGAAGAAAATGATTTATGTTGTACACCGCCCGATGTAAGATGTGAAGCCCAGAACGTTATGGAAAGTTTACTACGAGAAAACTCAAAGGAAAAATATCTAAGTATTAGCGTACCAAAATTTCATACAATGGCAGAACAACAAGAATACGCAGTCTTTTCCAGAAAATGTGTTCATGGCGTACTTTAAAGAATTATCTTCTAAGTACAAACCTAGCTCTTTGTGATGTATTTACTCAATGTTAAAAAGTACAGTCCGAACAAAGAATGGAGTGGACTTAAAACATACTCGAATTTGTCAGCTTATCTAAAGAGACTATCTGATGGATTTAGAAGCAAAAAATCAAAGGTTTTATCATCTGATGATATTGAAAAATTTATTAAAGATGCTCCAGATAACCAATATTTGGCTACAAAGGTTAGTTAAATTAATTTTAATTAAATATTTAATAGCAGCTTGTGTTGTGTGTTGACCTTAATTATTGTTTCTTTTGTTTCAGGTTGCTTTAATATTTGGTGTAACTCGTGCCTGTAGGATACAAGAATTAACAAATATAACTGTAAAAGATATAGAGAACCATGGCCAGATGCTTTTAGTGAAGATACCTATCACGAAAAATAAAATACCTAGGTCATTCACCATACACGGTCCATTCTATGATATTGTTAAGAAGTATGAAAGTTTGCGTTCGCCAAAAACAAAAAATGACCGTTTCTTTCTAAATTACCAGAATGGTAAATGTACCTGTCAGCCTATAGGTATAAACAAATTTGGTTCTATGCCTAAAGAAATCGCTAAGTTTTTGGGTTTAGTAGATGCTGAGAGCTACACTGGACATAGTTTCAGAAGAACTTCAGCTACATTGCTGGCAAATTCAGGAGCTGATATAATGACTTTGAAGCGACATGGCGGGTGGCGATCTAGCAATGTAGCAGAATCATACGTAGAAGATTCCATACAAAACAAGAAGGAAATTTGTGCAAAAATCACAAAAAGAATTAAACTTGATTCTGAGACGCATCCTACTGGCGAAATATCAAGTACGTCCAATGATTGGATTTCACCTACCTACACGAATAATGAACCATCACAAATAACAATAGAACATGAAAGTATTTCAATAAATAATCTATCTGATGAGACCGCTATGTCATCAAAAATAGTTAATTATAATTTTACTAACTGCACATTTATTTATTTATTTATTTATTTATTCTTTATGTACAAAAGAAGTACAAAGGCGGACTTAATGCCTTAGGCATTCTCTACCAGTCAACCTTAGGGTGGTTGAGAGACTGTTGTGGTAGATGCACAAGAATTTTTTGACAAAAGAATTTTTTTTTTTTTTTGTAATTAACAAAATAGATATGAAACGAATAATATTAATTGATAAACTAATAAACCTTTTTACATATATAATATATATAGAAATATATATACACATACATATATATAAACATTAATATATACTAATGAATCAAAAAGTAGGATACATGCTAATAAATCTACAACCTAACGTGATTGAAGTTCTCCCGACAACCATTTACGTAACCGCTTCTTGAAAGCGTACGGACTAGTGGACATTCTAATGTCAAGAGGGAGCGTGTTCCAAGAGAGAATCGATTGAACGAAGAAGGAGGAATGGAAAATATCTGTATGATGGGATGGACACGTGAGTAGTCGATTTGACGAAGAACGAAGGTTTTTATCATGAGATGTACATAAGTATTCGAAATGGGATTTGAGATAAGTAGGTGAATTCGGGGAATGGAGTAAGGAGAAAAGAGTGGTTAAAGCCCTCATCTTACGGCGTTGTCGAATGGGCATCCAACATAGACTATGGCGGTGGGTGGAAACGTGATCATACTTCCTAAGATTGAACACAAAGCGAATGCAGTTATTTAACAGCCGGTCTATTTTATTCAAGAGATCCGCATTCAAGTCAAGATAGCACACATCACCATAGTCGATTAAGGGAAATATTACACTTTGAACCAACATCGCCTTGGTGTTTGACGGCAGAAGATTCTTAAGCCGATAAAGGTATCGTAGCATGCCAGTAACTCTTTTGCAGATACTACTCACCTGAACTTGCCAACTCAACGTAGAGTCAATATACAAGCCAAGATCTTTAACATGACTGTCTACCGTGATAATAATACTATCATAAGTAATCTGTTCGAGATAAGCATTGGGAACTCTAGCAATCATCCGCGGACTGCCAACGATCAAAGCCTGACATTTTGAAGGGTTGACTAAAACTCCATACTTATCGGACCACAGTTTAATGTTTTGGAGGTCTATATTCAGTTTGTTAATGGCATCATTTAAGCAGTCAAGGTTTGCTTGCTGGTACAACTGAAGGTCATCAGCATACAGGTGATACGAACAGCGAAGTATAGGAGTGATAAAATTTATAAAAATTGAAAACAGAAGAGGAGATAAAATGCCGCCTTGAGGAACGCCAGAGTCTAGATTACACCAAGAAGATGAAGAATTGTCACTTAAAACTGATTGCTGGCGTTCACGAAGATAGGATGAGAACCACTGCACGACCTCATCAGAGATCATTAGAGAAGACAACATGGCGAGTAGAATATCGTGGTTAACTGTATTAAAGGCATTTGAGAAATCAATTAATACTAGGACAGTAACCTTGTTATCCTCAATGCCTGTTCTAATGTCCCCTGTAACCTTAAGGAGAGCAGAAGTTGTGCTATGGCCAGGTCTAAAGCCTGATTGAAAATTACTGACAAGACTGTTCTCATATATGAACTTGGATAGCTGCTTGTGGACACATGCCTCAAGAACTTTAGAGAGAAAGGGAAGGATGGAAATCGGACGAAACTCATTGAGAAGGGTGGGATGTGGAATTTTGGGTAAGGGACGAACGTAGGCCTTACGCCATTGTGAGGGAAAGGTTCCAGAATCCAGGGAACAATTTACTAAATGTGTGATAGCAGGAAGGAGGTCAGCTAATATGAGAACAATCATATGTCGGCTCAGGTTGTCACAGCCAACTGCATTTGATTTTATGGCTAATATCGCTTTCTTTACATCCTCCTGGGAAACTTGTGTGAAAAGAAAGGGTGCAATATTAGGGCGTTTTAAGCTATTAATAGAGGAGATAGTATCAGAAGCTATAAGAGGATCAAGCTTTAGTGCAGTAGAGAAATGACGGTTAAGGTCATTTAAATCAAATGTGTTGGGTTGATCAGTATGACGGGGCTTGCCAACGCCTAACGTTCCAAGGAATTTCCAGGTAGCAGCTGGTGAAGAAGTAGAAATATTTTGAAGAATGTGGCGACGTTTATCGTTTCGTATCAGCTGATTACATTGATTCCTAACAGTTTTAAATTGAGACCATTTTTCTTCGCAGCGATGTTTCACGAAACTCCGATATGCACGGTCTCTACGCTTCATTGTCGTTCTTATATCACTGGTCATCCAAGGCGCAGGTAACCGTTTCACTTTGATCTTTTTAATAGGAGCATGCGTATTATATACACCTATAACAGCTTCATTGAATAAACTAACCTTATCATCAATGTCAGTCGCCTGCATCATAGGCTCCCAGTTAATTCCAGAAGCGTCCATCTTAAGTTTTTCGTAGTCAACGCGTGTAAAACTACGTCGATATAAAATTTTCGATGGCATTTTAGTGGGCTTAAGGATATAGGAAATGTAAATGAGATCGTGGTGGGAAAAGCCTGGAGCAATACACTGACCATGAGAGGAAACAAGGGAATGGTTGGATATGAGGATGATATCAAGCCAGGAATCACTGCCGCCACTAGTATTACGATGAGTTGCTTGTAATGGTAAAATATGTAAACTGGCCGCTTCAACTAGGTTTATTAATTTAGAACTTCGAGTAGTGCTCGGAGTGAGAAGATTTGTATTGAAATCGCCCATGATGATGTGATGCTTATAACCAGATGCTACAGATTGTAATGCAGACTCAATGTCATCGAAGTAGTTCACAGTAGGTGGACAATACACTACACCAAGTAACGCCTTCGTGCCACCCCTGCCAACCTCTAGAAACAGAAATTCAGCACCGGAAGAGTAGTGAGAAGCAGAAGAGGAGACTATTGAGTAAGGAAAATCACTGCGCAGGTAGATAGCTACCCCCCCACCACCCCTACCAATGCGGTCATTCCGAATTAAAGTGAAACCCGGTAAAGGGTATGTAGTCGACAACAGATGAGGTTTTAACCATGTCTCTGAGACAAGGATAGCATGCACATTACACTGAGAGAAAACATCGAAGAGTTCACTATAGTGACTAGGCAAGCTTTGGGCATTAATGTGGCACACATTCAAGAAACGGCTAGGCAAAGCATCGAAATTACGATTTATAAAGTCCCTGAGTGTGTCAGTGGCCGAACAAAAACTATCAGTATCAGATGAAGTTGCAGATTCACTAGCAGAATAATATATATCATCTATGGACATTACAATAAATAATTATAATATATATATATATATATATATATATATATATAAATACAAATACAAGCGCAATCGCAAATTAATGAGTGTGTATAGTCTCTATACCACCCGCCAGCTTACATCACTCATAATTATTAACAAATTAAATTACCACAAATTAAATTGACACAAAGTTGAGAGGTCTTGGCTACTACTACAAAAAAAATATAAGTACTATGGCTGTACAGATTTGCGATTCCTTGAGCATAACACTAAAAGCATAGCATATTTAGTAACTAGTACTTAATCTGTGATTTAGACTGCGCTTTGAGGTCATGCACGACACAGCTTCGGCTGAAGGCCTTTGTAGCCATGGCCGGTAAAACATTAAAAAAAAAAAAAATGAAATTGACTTTGACGTATTTAGATTTTACTAGACTTACCCAACAACATTGAGAAAACAAAAATTTTACTACCTACTTTTACATTTAACTTAATTATTATGTTATTATACTTAATTGTACCGTACAATAACAAAACATTTACTAATTGTTTCTCTAAGTAAACTTTTTATCCACTATGTAAAATGGTTT
Organism: Schoenobius gigantellus; assembly: GCA_963935595.1. Taxonomy (NCBI): domain Eukaryota; kingdom Metazoa; phylum Arthropoda; class Insecta; order Lepidoptera; family Crambidae; genus Schoenobius; species Schoenobius gigantellus. Next base: position 645,882 of record OZ012555.1, on the reverse strand, counting down.
TTTATTTAAGTATTGTTTTATTCAGAAGTGTGTTGAAAAACGTTGTATGATACACGTGTGTATTGATGGTTACCGTCCTCGGCTTCTTAAGACCCTCGCCTGACGGCTCGGGCCTCAATGCGCCTCAGCGGTAATCACCAACATTACACACTTGTACCATAATGTACTATTATAGTCATTACTGATATGTAGCAAGTGGTCTTAACACAATGACATATTTGACAAGAGATAGATGATGTACAAAGCGTTTCGTAAAATATAAACATATTCATAATTCTCACTCGCATGGCACGATGGCATGGTTATTTTATATATATTTTTTATTGCAATTAAGTTGGCAAACAAGCAAATTGCCCATCCGATGGTAAGTGGTAACAGTCACCATATACCACTATAATACATGTGGCTCCTGTGAGATTCGCAGCAAAACTGTAACCCTACAAGAACCACAGTGTACGTTACCAATTTGTGACTTAAGATGTAAAGTCACGGTACCCAATAATTTCAGTGCCATATCTTACCCTTTAAACAGCAATGCAAGCACTACTGCTTTGCGGCAAAAATAGGTAAGATGGAGGTACCCCATGCACACGACTCTGGTACAGAGTCTCCCTCAAATTCAAATTCTTTATTTACTGTAAATAGGGTCACATTTCACAATTTTGTGGGTGTTAATTAAAGTTAGCGAGCTTACTGCCTATTTAGCTATTACTTTATAGCATGCAAATGTCAATATTTTCCTCCGGTAATATATGAGATGAGATCGAAATCAACTCAGGTAAGTCTCTTTTTAGGGCTGATAATTGTATTCTGGAATGTTTTCGTGTCGCCAAAACAACTCAGATATAATACAATATCATCGTAAGCTTACATGAAATCGATGCAAACCTGCTTGGCGACGGTTGCGCGGTCGAAGAGCATGGGCGTCTCCTTGGCGTTGGCGCGCAGGCAGCGCACGAAGTGCGGGCGCGCGTGCACCAGCGTGCGCAGCAGGTTGTCCAGCCGCGTGTGGAAGTCCTGCGTCAGCGTGGAGCCCGCGCCGGCCCCCGCCGCCCCCGCCGCCCCCGCCGCCCCCGCCGCCCCCGCCGCCGTCGGCGCCGCGCGGAACTGCGCGCCCGACGGACCTCCGCGCGCCGCCAGCGCCTGCGCACAGACCGCCGCATTACAGACCAGCCGGGCAATATTTTACGCGGAAGTCATGTCTAGTGGATCGGTGTGGCATCACATTTTGTTCATGTTATGTTACGGCTCCACTTGCGTAATTGCGCGTTATCATACGGGATAATTTTAACACTACACAGATGTGGCCAACAGCGTAACGCGTTAAGGCGCTACATCGAAAATGAATCAAACAATGGGAGGCGTGGTCTATACGTAAACACGGGGCGCCCCCCGTGCTCAAGTAGCTAGTCTTTATATCTATGGCATCAAAGTCGTGAATGCACTGCGTCCGCATGCAATCGGGTCGCTTAGAAGTTATCGACGCAAGCGACAAAATACAAATTATTTTATAAAAAATTAACTATAATGATTAGAAAAAAATGCTTTTACACAATTCTAAATAAAGATGATATCTACTTATTTATGGAACTTTTAAATGAATACCTAATACCGTTTACAAGTAATCCTTAATTTTCTTATTTTTAAGAGGTAATTTAAAAAATAAAATGTATCGAGGCAAAATCTTTAAATCGCATTTCCGGTTTCTAGCGTTTCTAGCTAAAGATATAAAGAAACACATATTTAAGTTTCAGATCTGTAAGATTTCTCAGTGACCTATGACGTTACATTAAAAATAACCAATTTTTTCGATATAGCCCCTAATTTCCGTTAGACGTTAGTAGTTTTTGTATCAAACTCCGCAAATGTGTTGTCACGTTTGCCGTTATTTTCGGAGTTTCGGTATTTCGAATCGGGAGGCCCGCGATCGATCCTGCCATGTACCAATGTCTTTTTCGTTTCACGAATTTTATACGACATTTTATCTGACGCTCCTACGGTGAAGGACCACATTGTGAGGAAACCTGCATTCACCTGCGAAGTAATTCAAAGGTCTATGTGAAGTTAACCAATCCGCACTGGACTAGCGTGGTTTAACTAAGGCATCATCACTCTAACTAGTTAGGGTAGGTTCGTGCCCCTCGGTGGGGATGTATATGAATTGTGATGATGATTCGTTAAGGCGTATTACGACGCAGGCACTAACATTTACGCAGGTGGAGCCCTAGCATTGGAGAGATGCCTCGTCGATCGCATCGGATAATCGATCATAAAATTTCTGCGCACCTTCAGTTCGGTTCCGAAGAGGTGCGTGGCGAATCCGAAGTCGCAGGTGCGCGAGTCGAAGGCGGCGAGCAGGTCGTCGGGCACGGCGTCGCGGTTGGCCTCCAGGAACTCGGAGGCGTCGTAGGTGACGTCGGCGGCGAAGTGTCGCACGGCGAAGCGTCGCGCGGCCGAGGCGGAGGGGGCGGAGGGGGCGGAGGGGGCGGAGGAGGCGGTCGGGTCCAGCAGCCGCGGGTGCTGGCGGTGCGCGGCCCGCACGCGCGCCACGTACCGCTCCGGCGAGCCGCGCGCCGCGCACTCCGCGTCCAGCGCCGCCAGCAGCCCGCCGCGCAGCGACGACACCAGGTCGATGCACGGCACGTTGTCCGCGTACGCCACCTCCGGCGCCGGCACGCCCTCCTCGCGGCACGACTCCGCCGACGACTTGAACACGTGCGTGTTGTAGAAGTGCTGCATCGTCTCCGCGCACAGGTTCGCGCACAGGTGCTCCAGCCGCGACGGCGCCGCGTCCTCGAACCCGAACATGTCCAGGATGCCGACGAACCCGTCGGTGGCGTGCCGCACGGCGTCCTGCAGCGCCGCCCGGCCGGCGCCCGCGCCCGCGCCCGCCCCGCCGGCGCTCGGCCGCGACTCGCCCGAGTCCGAGCTGAGCGTGCCCAGCGTGGAGCCGAGCCGCTTGAGCGAGTTGGCGCGCCGCACGATGGTGGCCACGGTGCGGCAGTACAGCGCCTTGGCGAGCGCGTCGCGCGCGGCGCCCGCGGCGGCGGCGGAGGCGGGCGCCGCCGCGGCCGCGGCCCTCCGCGGGGCCGCCCGCACGCCCAGCCCGCGCAGCAGCGCCGCGGCCGGCACGCCCAGCAGCCGCGCCGCCGCCGCCAGCGCCGGGTCCCCCTCGGCGGCGGCGGCCGCGCCCGCGCCGTCCGCGAACTGCGCGTTGCCCAGCAGCAGCACGGCGGCCAGCACGCGCACCACGTCCAGAAACGGGATGCCGAGGACGCCCAGGCAGCTCTTCCACGCGTGAAACCGCGCCGCGTCCTCCGGCTCCGCCCGCCACCGCTGCGACGACTGAAGATACCTGGGGGACACCGCGACACCGTTTCGATAATCTCACTGAAATATATTATAGAGTCGTCCCGCGTCGACGAGTTCTCGTTCGATATGCGAGTGCGGATGTGAAACTAGCGGGAGCCGACCGTCGGTCGGGCGGAGCGCGCGCACCTGAGGTCCTGCGCGGTGTACCCGTCGAGGTGCAGCTGCACTAGCTCCTCGGGCGCGAGGCCGGCCAGCAGCTGGTAGAAGATGTGGTAGTTGCGCTCGCCGGCCGGCGGCCGCACCACGCGCGTCTGGTCCAGGAAGTAGCAGTGGATCTTGGTGCGGTACAGCGCGCCGTCCGTCACCTGCACCTCGATGAAGTGGCCCTGCGCACACATACGAATACATTCATTAAGTTTAAGTATTTGTTTATGCATTTTGCAAAGAGAGAGAGAGAGAAACATTTATTGACCTGAGACAAAATACAGATACATAACATGGACCGATGGTTATTTACACACGTAACAAAACATAGATAACATTTAAGACTAATAACATATGTATAGGTACAAAAATTGGGTCAATCAGGACCAAAAGCAAGGCGCCGGGACCGGACGGTGTCCCTAGCAAGGTTTTGGCCCTCGCCCTGGAACACCTCGAGGAGCGGTTCCGGGCGGTGCTTGACTTATGTATCGCCTCGGGCCGCTTCCCCAGTCGATGGAAAGCGGACAGACTCTGCCTGTTGAGGAAGGAGAGTCGCCCAGCGGATTCACCGACTGGGTATCGGCCGGTGGTGCTGCTCGACGAGGCTGGGAAGTTTTTCGAGAAGATTCTCGCTTCCCGCATCGTCGAGCACCTAGAGGACCGGGGGCCGGACTTGGCTGAAAACCAGTTCGGCTTCCGCACCGGCCCGTCCACGGTGGATGCGGTGGCCCTCCTCAAGGGGTGGACTGAGGAGGCCACAGCTCGTGGGGACACTGTTGTTGCGGTGTCTCTTGACATCCGCAACGCATTCAACAGCCTGCCCCACGAGTGCATAAAGGAGGCACTCCGAGAGCAAAAACGGAGGAGGAGGCGGCCCACCTTGCGTCGGTCGGCGCCTCACTGGTCGTCCGACGCATCTGCCTCCTGGGCCTGGACGTAGCTCTCGACAAAACGAGGGTCATGTTATTCCACGCCCCCCGTCACAGGATCCCACCGGGGCTCCGTGTCCGAGTGGAGGGGGTCCGTATACCGGTCGAGGCGCACTTTAAGTACCTCGGCCTGGTTCTGGACCCCCGATGGAGTTTCGAGGAGCATTTTAAGCTCCTCGCTCCACGGCTGTGCGCCGCTGCAGCCGCACTTGGACGGGTCCTCCCTAATGTGGGAGGTCCAGGATCGGTGTGCCGTCGACTGTATCACGGGGTAATACGGTCGATGGCACTCTATGGAGCCCCGGTATGGGCAGAGTGCCTCTCCTCCCGAACGGTGGCCCTCTTGCGACGTCCGCAGAGGGTCATAGCGACCCGGGCCGTGCGAGCTTATCGCACGGTCAGTCACGGCGCGGCCTGCGTTATAGTGGGCCAAACGCCGTGGCATGTCGATGCACGCGTCCTCGCGGAGGTGTATCGACATCGGGTTGCTACTCGTGAACGGGGGGGACGATCCGCTCCACGGGAAGTGGAGCGGATTCGTACCCTGGCGCAGAGGGAGGCTCTGCGTCAGTGGGGTGTGGCACTCGCCTCCCCAGCTGCCGGCCACCGGACGATCGACGCGATCCGTCCGGTGTTGGAGGAGTGGGTTGGGCGCCGGCAGGGCAGCCTCACGTTCCGCATGGTGCAGGTACTGACCGGGCATGGCTGCTTCGGTCACTACCTGCACCGAGTCGCGCGTCGGGAGGAAACGCCGCGGTGTCACCACTGCGACGCTCCCGACGATACTGCCGAGCACACCTTGTTGGTGTGCCCGGCCTGGCGACCCCAGCGCAGCGAACTTAACGCTGCGCTGGGATGCGGAGACCTCTCGCTGCCGAGCATGGTCGTGGCCATGCTCCGCGGCGAGGCGGAATGGGAGGCTGTGGCCTCCTTCCTCCTCCTTCGGAAGAAGTAATTTCGCAGAAGGAGGCTGCGGAGAGGGAGCGGGAGGAAGATCCCCAAGCCGCTCCCCTCCGCCGCAGACGGATAGGCAGGCGAAGGCGGGCATTCGCACAAGCGATGCCCGTCTAATGACCCTGCCGTGGAGGCCTGCGTGCACGGTTGGCCCCGTGCCTCGAAGTTCAAGAAAACTCGAATTAAGAAATATTTAAAAATAAATTTCAAAGGATCATTCTTCCACACCTAAATTATAATTAAGTAAGTCAACAATCGATTCCATGTTATGGCTTAATCTGCGACGTACATCTGCGACGTACCATAAACGCGTTTTACTTCTTTTATAAAAAACACCCGTTATAGGTGGAGTTTATGTATAGTCGAGAAGCCCGCGCTCACTTCGCTCTGATGCTCATGAAATACAAGTCCATGGAAAGTTGGAAACAAGCAGGTCAGGCTCGTGACAGTGAGTAGAACAAAGTCAAGCAGCGCAGACAGGCGGTAGTCGGCGGGAGCGGAGCGGGCAGGGCGAGCAGTGAGCGGCGAGCAGCGAGCGGCGAGCGGCGAGCGGCGAGCACTGACCACGCGGCTGGAGTGCGAGTTGGCGGCGGTGGCGGCGGTGCCCAGCGCGCGCAGCACGGTGAACGCGGCCGCCAGGTGCTTGAAGGCGTCGGTCTCCGGCCCGCCGCCCGCCACGTCGAACAGCCGCCGCAGCAGCACCATCGACGCGTACGTCTTGCCGGACCCCGACACGCCTGGTGCCAAACACGAACTCATTTCACGCTCATATCTTCAAACGTACACACGACAGCAATATATTAGTGGTCCGGTGCGAATGTCTTTTTATTTACTTTACTCAAAAATGCACGTAATGTGGTCATTATTTTGACAACCTCGTTTGAGCAAAGTCGACCTTGCCGTTCTGTTTCAAGGAGCGGCCGGCAAAGTTTGGCTTCTAGTTAAATAATATATTTTTTATTTAAATTACTTGCTGGTTTTATTTAGATTAGGTACTTGTATTTTTGAGTAAATCACTATACGAGCCTCGGCCCACAACGACTGCTTCGCTGGTCACGCTATGATTGCCTCGAGCTAGCCTAGCTACGCTCTAGGCCTTCCAGCTTGGCCATCATCGCAGCCTTCGCTGTCCTCACTGTAAAGGCCCAGCTGTACAGTCACTGTAAAGTTTATCTCAGCTCGTCCATCAAATGCTGCACGCTGACCGCGCTGTGTCGGCCTGGAGCTGCGCTGTTGGCCATCATCAGCGCGACCAGCAAAGTAGTCATTATAGACCGCGGCAGTAATATACTATTATTGGGACAGATTATTTTCACGTATAATCAAGTGTTTTCACTTACAATCAGGTTAAAAACGTAGATCTATCTGCGCATGTCGAAATCATATAACGTGCGGAGTGCTCACCAGACAATGTGATGGCTGCGGGTGGTGGGTCACGAGCGTGTGCCGCGGAATGCTCACTGGACAGGATGATGGCCTGCGGGTAGCCGGAGTCGGCCTGCAGTCGCACGGCGTCGAGCGCGAGGCGCGGGGTGCTCACCGGACAGGATGATGGCCTGCGGGTAGCCGGAGTCGGCCTGCAGTCGCACGGCGTCGAGCGCGAGGCGCGGGGTGCTCACCGGACAGGATGATGGCCTGCGGGTAGCCGGAGTCGCGAGGTGCTCACCGGACAGGATGATGGCCTGCGGGTAGCCGGAGTCGCGAGGTGCTCACCGGACAGGATGATGGCCTGCGGGTAGCCGGAGTCGCGAGGTGCTCACCGGACAGGATGATGGCCTGCGGGTAGCCGGAGTCGGCCTGCAGTCGCACGGCGTCGAGCGCGAGGCGCGGGGTGCTCACCGGACAGGATGATGGCCTGCGGGTAGCCGGAGTCGCGAGGTGCTCACCGGACAGGATGATGGCCTGCGGGTAGCCGGAGTCGCGAGGTGCTCACCGGACAGGATGATGGCCTGCGGGTAGCCGGAGTCGGCCTGCAGTCGCACGGCGTCGAGCGCGAGGCGCGGGGTGCTCACCGGACAGGATGATGGCCTGCGGGTAGCCGGAGTCGCGAGGTGCTCACCGGACAGGATGATGGCCTGCGGGTAGCCGGAGTCGCGAGGTGCTCACCGGACAGGATGATGGCCTGCGGGTAGCCGGAGTCGCGAGGTGCTCACCGGACAGGATGATGGCCTGCGGGTAGCCGGAGTCGGCCTGCAGTCGCACGGCGTCGAGCGCGAGGCGCGGGGTGCTCACCGGACAGGATGATGGCCTGCGGGTAGCCGGAGTCGCGAGGTGCTCACCGGACAGGATGATGGCCTGCGGGTAGCCGGAGTCGCGAGGTGCTCACCGGACAGGATGATGGCCTGCGGGTAGCCGGAGTCGCGAGGTGCTCACCGGACAGGATGATGGCCTGCGGGTAGCCGGAGTCGCGAGGTGCTCACCGGACAGGATGATGGCCTGCGGGTAGCCGGAGTCGGCCTGCAGTCGCACGGCGTCGAGCGCGAGGCGCGGGGTGCTCACCGGACAGGATGATGGCCTGCGGGTAGCCGGAGTCGCGAGGTGCTCACCGGACAGGATGATGGCCTGCGGGTAGCCGGAGTCGCGAGGTGCTCACCGGACAGGATGATGGCCTGCGGGTAGCCGGAGTCGGCCTGCAGTCGCACGGCGTCGAGCGCGAGGCGCGCCAGCTCGGGGCGCGGCGCCGCGGCCGCCGCCGCCGCCGGCGTCAGCGCGTTGCCCGCCTCCGTGTAAGCGTTCAGCGCCACCAGGATGGGGCCCACCATCGTCTGCCGACAAACCTTAATCTTAATTCTCGCCATCGGCATGCAACCGTGTATACAACGTGTTAATTCAACAACTCAAAACCACAGTCACCCCACCTTATTTAAATTATAAAAGAATTATACAAATAAATTAATAAAATTCTTGCGGATTGCTGCATATCTTGTAAATTCGAAACTCTATGGTCGCATGCATGCGAATACGATGTTGCATGTTGCCACTTAGCCCTCGCGTCAATGATAAGAGGTAAAAACGATAGAGTTCAGTAAATTTAAAAAAACGACGTAGTTAAAAATTTAATTTTTGATAATATTTTTTATTACTGGAATCTGAATTCTGATACTCTCGATTCTGAATGGACTTTATTATTCAGGTTTTGCGCAATTTAATTACCCGTTGTAGAGCATGCATTGACAGTTGTAAAATTAGGTTTATTCAGATTGTGTTTGGTAGTTTTTACGCGCTCCTTTATTGTTAGTCGTCTTCTTAAAAAGAAAAATAACTAGCTCAAAGCTATATTCCATGTACTCGAACAACGCCTTTTTTGTAATCAAATATATAAAGGTTGTCATCATATGGATTATGAACACACTACGCTTACTGTTTAATGTTGGGTAATAAACTGGCTATCGCTTTATAATAATAAACTAATCTTAATTGTCTTATGAACCTAATCTCTAAATAATTTCAAAAGGAATTTATTTGGTAATAATAATTATCAAATAAGCTTGTACGCAGATACACGCGAAGACACCAAGCTCAATAAAGATACCCGCCGGACTGTACGGTACGGGTACGGTACAATTTTAGCTATGGTGAGTATAGAATATGGTGAAGCGATGTTAACGTACGAAACAAACCCAGTAGATCGTTCTAACACTGATTTATTTACAAATTAAGAGCATTTATATAGTTTATATAAATGCGAAACTAAGCATATTTGCAACATTGTTATTAGTTAAATTAAATACATTTATTGCTACATTTTGCGGGTCAGTGGCATGCTGACCAAGTTTATTGTACGGTGCTCCGTACACGGACGTATAAGTTCAGTAAATATTATTAAGTCTCATAAGCGAAGTTACATCAATAAAAAGTGTAACTCTAGTTATAACACTATGAATAGTGTGTCACACAGCATACAAAGGCGCCAGGCGACCGAGCGAGCAGGTACGCGCTACCTGCGCCCGCGCACGGCACCTGAGCCCTGGTAACGGTGCTGCTCGTGTTCATTGTGACCGTCCCTCGCTCTCCCCGGGGACTACTGTGCATACTAGCGGCCCTACTGATTTTATTGCCAAATTGCCTGTTACCGAAATCTTTCTTTCACTTGCAATTAGAAACTATTGATGAACCGCATTCGCAATTCATTCATAAGAGCCCGTGGAGCTAATAGAAATGAGAAAACGTTTCCGAAGTGACAATAGGCATCTAAAGAGATTGTTAACAAAAAGAGGATGAACCCACAAAAAACACTGCTATTTATACTTAGTATTACACTGGCTTAAGAAATTTAAAAAAATATTTTACAAAAAATAAAAACCAACTTCAAATAAAACACTGAAAAGTTAAAGGGTTTAAGACTTTCTAGGCATCATTGTTTTGGGTTTCGCTCGATTTTCATGGGATCCCACGATCCTAATTTTGGTGACCTTATGAGACCACCCTTGGAGTATACTCTATCGAATACAGAAGGAATTTTGAAAATCGGTCCACAATTTATTGGCGGCGTAATCGCGTAACATATACACACAAAAAACATACGCATCGAATTGAGAACCTCCTCCTTTTTTGAAGTCGGTTAAAAAGAGATGAATGCAATAAAAATTTCTCTCAGATAAGTCCTCGGTGGCCTAATGATCATCTCGTCAACGCGGTATGTTAAGGATGTATGTTCAAATCTTGTTCGAAGTGATTTTTTTTCTCGAGTCTTCGAACCAGAAACGTGATTTAATGATTTTGCCTCGATACATTTTTAATGTCACAAATACCTCTGAAATAGTTTAGAATCACCTGTAAATGTTTTTAGATATTTATTAGGTACGTAATTCATCATTATTATTTACAATCGTGAAGAAGCATTTTTTTGGAATCATCTTGGTTATTTTTTTAATAAAACATTTTGTATTTTGTCGCTTACGTCGGCATTTCTAAACTAAGTACCTTGTTGCATACGGCTACGACGACTTTAACGATTTCATTGTTCACGACTGAAATGGCGTAGAAATTAAAACTAGCTACTAGGTATAGAGCACGCCTCCCATTGTTTGATTTTTGGAAGTATCGCCTTACGATTAAGGGCGAGTTTACCACATTTACGTTCTGCGCAGAGATTAATAGTTTGAAAAAAAAATCAACCACCAACACCAATCTGTGGCCTGAGGAAATTGACCTATACATCACGGTGACCGCGTGATGTAATAGGCCAGTTTCCTACTTAGTGTGTCCGTGCCCAGCAGTGGGACGTGGGACGTATGTTGGCTGAGGTAATGATGAGCAAGGTTTTTTACAAAGAAGCAAATGATAAGCTGATGTAAAGGGGGCGTTAAAGTATTAACGTAACGCAATTTGGCAGAAGATGGGGTTTTGTAAAACGTTATGATGCGTTACAGGAGCGGGAGGGGGCTTCGAGCAACGCGTTGCGTAAGTTGCGTAACATATTATTTACAGTGCTTTAGTCAGGCTTGTTTAAGTGAGTTCATACTGTAATGGATATTAAAAAAGACAGAGATTTCATCATGCATGATGATATCATGACATCATCAACAGCTATTCCCTTGGTCTATAAAATCGTCACTTGGGTTATGTAACGTTAAGAAGGGGATGGGTGTTAAGTAAAATGTTATGGCGCATAACATGGGGAGGAGGGAGGGTCAAACATTCTTTAAACATTGTGTAACGTAATACTCGAACGACCCCTAAGCGGCCGCCTTAGCCCAGGGACGCTCACTTGCGCGGCGCTCTCAAACCCGGCAAAACTCCCACGGCGTCTCTTGTACTGGATTGCATCATTTGCAATTTGTGATAAAATGCTCGACTCACGTAGTATTTATTCTGGTAGAATCTGGCCTGCAGAGCGCGCACGACGGCATCCTCGGTGAGCGGCCCGCGCAGGTGCACAAGATCCTCGGGGTCGCCCGCCCCGCTGCCGCCGCTGCCGGCGCCGCCGCCGCCGCCTCGCCAACGCGCTTCTGTCAATAGGAGTCAATTTTTCATATTTCAGAAATCCATAGGTCGCTGGTTGGGGCTGGTAGGGCTTTACACCGGAGAAGATTAAAATATATTTATATTTTTGATGGTTACGATAACTGCTGTATTCATATAAAGTGCTAATTTAAATGATATTATTATGATGGAAATGCGTACAAGTCCAGTGATGCACGCGCGTTTACGTGAACTGGTTTAAAATTGCTATGAATGAAAATGCTGAAATGCACTTTGTACGGTCGAACCGTACATTCGTACAGGGTAGTCCTTGGCCTTTCGTGATAATGATTAAAGATTTTAACTCAAATATGTAAATTATTTTGCAACATTTTTCTGTCACGGTAATCGGCAGGCGTACGTGAGTCTCTCACCGCTGAGTGCGGGGCATATCCACAAAACCATCCCCGACGGTCATGTTGTTCTAAGGCAAATTCAAGATCGGTGTAATAGAATTGTCTGAATCCTGAAAATCCTGAAAGCCTGAATGTCAATCTGTCAATTTCGTCACATTTTATATGAAATTCTTTGAATTCATAATTTTTATTTTTTTGTGTAATTTTTCAAACATTTTCTTTCATATAAACCTGTCAACCTGACGATAATGAACACAACAAAATAACTAATTTGGTGCAGTCGAAGTTATGCGCATACACATACCTATTTCGAAGATAAATTTGTATTGAATACTTGAAGCTATTAGATATTTTGCTAGTACAGTATAGATTGTGTAATAGTGTTGTTACCTGGCACTGGTGGGTGTGGGTGTGGGTGCGGATGCTGGTGGGGGTGGGGGTGGGGGTGGGGCAGCAGCGCGGCGGGCGGCGGCGGCGGCGCGCGCGTCGGCACCCCGCCCGCCGGCTGCGGCGCCGGCGCCGGCGCCTTGCCCGCGCCCGGCCCAGCCCCAGGCCCCGCTCCCGGCCCAGCTCCCGGCCCAGCTCCCGGCCCAGCTCCCGGCCCAGCTCCCGGCCCAGCTCCCGGCCCAGCTCCGGCCGCCCCGGCAGCGCCCGCGCCCACGTGCAGGTGGTTGCGGAGCGTCACCAGCTCCGAGCTCAGGCTCAGCAGCCGCCGCTGCAGGTGCACGGCCTCGTTCGATGACGACGCGTCTGCACAGAACGTGTATGTTTAATGTTAGCGGAACTGCGGAAATGGCTACTTCCCATAAATCACAACGATTAGACTGTAGAGCGTAAGGCGGTGCCAACAAATAGAGATATGCGTGTAAGAAAACCATCTATCATTGTATTTATTATCATCATATCATCTATTTATCATTGTAGCTTAAACTGCGATGTCTGATCTTAACGATCAGACTGTACAGAAGATAGCATACCTATCGTATCATATATATACCTAACCAAACAAGCCTGCAGCGAAGATATGAAAAGTACACAAAATAGACGTTTCGTAGTCTCCTGTTTTCTCCTCTAAAACTAAACCGATTTGATTGCTTCTTGCATTAAAATTAAAGAAAGGATTTGGCTGTGCTTCTATGTTTTTTTTATATTATCTCGAAAATTTCATTAATTAGGCTTACAGAACTGGAAACAATAAGTACCTACACATGTAAACATTAACATATTAGACGGAACATTATTCAGATTGATCCATCTTGATGTAGGCACAAATTTATTTACGATATGTTTGAATACAGCAGAAAATCTGTCCAAGTTTCAGGTTTTTGAAAATTTTTAATCTCTTTTATTATTAACTTAATAATAAAAGGATAATATGCTGATCCCCTATCAGCATATAGATTTTTTGGAAAAAATAGAGCAACTATTGGCATTATTCAGGAAGGAAGCAGGGCACTACGTTGGTATTGAAAAACGGACCGTACGAATGCGTATCCATTTTCACTGAAGAGGGGCAAAAAGTAAGTAAGCTAACGTAAATAACCCGACTGCAAATAAGCTTAAATTCAGAACATTCGAGAAAGCAAGTTATCTGTGTGATGCAAACTTTAGCGGGTCTCGGGCGCGGCCCGGGCCCGTGGCGAGGCAGTTCCGCTTGAATTTCACATGGATGGAGCTAACGAACGCGGAGAGGAATGATCACCTGATTGTATTATTGTAATAGTGGGCCCGCGGCCGCGGCGGCGCGGGCGCAACCGGTTGTCCGCGCGGGCCCCAATGAAACCTAACCCTTGCGCCGCTCGCAATACAGTCCTTTTGGGCTCCACCGTCACCAGACGATGCGTCAAAAACCTTTTAATACGTACCTTCTCAATCGAAGGACACGGACCCGGCCGGCACCCGCAAACCACGTCAAACTTAAATATTTCAAGGGACCAATGCTCGTGGTGTAATTGACGAATCTTTGGAGCATTTCTGTTTTAGGTAGGTACACTTATTAGTTGAACCTGTGAACTGAAGCTAACCATAGTGCTTTTGGTTGGTCTGATCTACGACTGACGCTGGACACAGTGCCATTGGTTTCTGCCGAAGCGAATTGTTCCGATCTACCAATGGGAGAACATAGATTGACTTTAAAATGTTCGATGAAGTGATAATGTGGTTTTCTGATTGGTCGAACGCTAATTTCGATTTCGAAGTTAATTCGATTCAGCGGCTTACTTAAAAAATATATTTAACAAAAAATAAAAACTGACTTAAAAAAGACAAAAATAATATAAGAATACCATCACGTTTTTTATTTTTTCTTTCTTCTATAAAGGCACCGACTTCAAAATAAAAAATGTGATGTTGGTATTCTTAGGTATTCTTATATTACTCTTACTTTTTGATGTCAGTTTTTATTTTTTGTAAAATATATTGTTATTTTAATCTTTTTAGTAAATTTATTACAATCTCACCGAAGTAACTTCAAAGAATACAAGTGAGGGTCAATACGTGCCTATTGTATTTAAAAAACTAACCTCTAACTCCTAAAAGTCAAAGATCCTTCCATCATCAGCTCGGCTCATGTCTATACCAAACGCAAATACCCGAATAGCAATTTCAGAAAAAACATGAAACACGTTGGACGTGCCTTTTTTTACGCTGGGAAAAACACATCCAGAGTAAAAAATTGTGTGGTTTTATGAAACCACTATGCAAGTGAAACTTTTTTCGGATCGTAGGCAATTAATTGAAAATTTCCATTTAGAGTATAAAATCACGGTTTTATTTAAGTACCTACTATATTTTTATTTTATTTTATTTTTATTAAGCTAGTATAGGTATTTTTCTTTAAGATTAGCTTTTATTTATTATTAAGTACTACGTTTATAATTAGTTTACTATAAATATAAATTGTATTAAATCTCGTAATTATATTTTAATCACATTTTTAATCTAAGATTTAATCTTCATCTTTTCTTTTGATAAAATTACGAAAAAAAAACAAAAATGCAAAGAAAAAAAAATTTATAAAAAAAATAACGCTCTAGACCAGGATGCACAAACATTTGCGGCCGGTTGCACCAAATTTACGTTTTACGATTTCGAAAAGTAACAATAAAAATACGTAAGAATTGCACAATAATCTAGTTTCAATTGTAGTTTTATTTAATCCTTTACGTTTAAAAGGGTTAAATGTATGGCGCAAATCATATATTGAATAGTGAAACGACCAATTTTTAACCGACTTCAAAAAAGGAGGAGGTTATCAATTCGGTTGTATTTTTTTTAAATGTTTGTTACCTCATAACTCCGTCATTTTTAAACCGATTTCCAAAATTCTTTTTGTATTTGATAGAGTATACTGCAAGGGTGGTCCCATGGTCACTAAAGTCAGGATCGGATGATGGGATCCCATAGAAAATCGAGGAAAACACTAAATTAGGGTTTCTTTCACTAAAAAGATTTCATTCACTAAAAAGTTAAAAATAATTTTTTTTTACAAAAAATAGAACCGACTTCAAAAACACTGAAAACTTTAAAATAATCTTCTTCTATATTGAAGTCGGTGACAAATTTTAACACTTTCTAGGAGATCATCGTTTGGCGCCGACTTCAATATAGAAGAAGATTATTTTTAAGTTTTCAGTGTTTTTGAAGTCGGTTCTATTTTTTGTAAAAAAAATTTTAGGTATTCAGTTGTTACTTTTTACGAAATCGTAAAACGTAAAACTTGGTGCAACCGGCTGTTAAAGTTGAAGATCTAACGCATAGACCAATTCTGACCTATATGACTTCGTGAAATTAAAGATGTCATGTTTTTTTGTAATGCGACATGCGATAGATGGACGAAATATATAAAAATCTCGTGTCACAGTGTTTGTTATCGAGCTCCTCCGAAACGGCTTGACGGATGCTTATGATTTTCTTGTGTATACCTACTCGTATTTAGTAGGTTTGAGAATAGGCCGCAGGCAATTTTTTATACTCCTAGGTGATAAGGGTGGCTTTCTCCAGATTTTTTTTCGGTCAATTATGGCGAAACATTAAGTTCGTGGGCACTAGTAAATTTATTATAATGGACAGCTATCGTTGCCTAATAGAAAATTATGACTGATATTCGATTGGATCGCTTGTACGTGATGAAGACAAAGATGTCTTTCAGGCAGACGCGTGAAGCTCACAAGTGTAGAATTATGAGAGAACGCAAGGTGCGCGCGTAATTGAGCAAAAAGCCGCAGTCATTAGGTTACAGCTCGCGCGCCGCGCGCACTGCCTCCTGCGAGCTTTGCGGTTGAGCTTCGGCGCAAGAGAAAAGCTTAGGATATTTAATTACCTAATGTCGACGTACTCATTTTATTTATACAACAAAGTTAGCAATCAGAGGGACTGTTCATCTCGGTCACCTACAGCTAGAGAGACGTCCCGATTTTGAGAGGTATATGGTCATGTCCCAATTTAACCGTGATCGGGACGCCATATATTCTTCTTCTAAATTTCTAAAAAGTAATAATCGCGATTTTTACAGCTTCTGCTTCGAAATTTCGCTTTTTAGACCTGGCAACCCTACGTACGGCACATGCTGTTCTTGTAAGATAAGTGTATAAAACTGATCGCACATCTTGTGACATACAAAGACCAGCACCCATTTTTTTCGAAAGATTTTTTTCAGTGTGTTAATAAACTATTCGAGAATTTATTGTGATATATTTTAAGGCGCTATTTACACGCGCAGTTATGACGTCAATAAGTTAAAGTAAAGACTGTGAAGGTCTATGTTGTATGATAACTAATAAAACGACCAATACATCAATAGGAGAACTGGCGCCTTAAGAATTTACGAGAATATGCAGTAATGAACTCCACGTGACAATGTAATAAAAATTTTCCATTCAATGCAGCTCAGTAAGAAAGTAATGTCCTCTTTGTACGACTGTATGTTGCGCGACTTCCGCTGCGGACAGCGCGACGCAAAAACATGCGCACGCGCGCCCTTTTACTTTCAGGCGCGCGCCGTGCGCCTGCGCCGGCGCACCCTCGCTTGAATACTAAACTCGGGCGGCTCACCTCAATCTATTAAAACAATGTTGAAAAATTTATTGAGGCGAGATGGATCTTTACGTTACCTAGCGCTGTCTTTGTTTAGACATTGTTTTAATCTTGCTTTAAGCGTTCATGGTAAGACCTCATCACTATGCGGCTAGCGATCGCCGTTCTACCTCTTCGGAATAGTAGTTAGGACAAAGATGTATTTGGAATAGCGAATTGGAGGTGGCAGGATTTTGACACATATTTTATTCAAAAAACTCGTAGTATATATTCTGACGATGTGCTATAATATTGCAAGTTTCATCTAAACCCGCGTAGTGGTTTTTTTGCGTGAAAGAGTGACTCAAATTCATTCACTAATACTTATCATATACTGCTCCTTTAAAAGTAATTGCGAAACAAGAAATAAAAAAAAAACTTGCCGTTTCAACGTATAGGCTTCAAAAATCTAGGGGCTCAATTATGACGAAATGTATTACAAAACTTTTTACAACAAAGTTCCACAAAGTGTAACTGATTTGCCTTTTCATATAAAACAGACTCTAATGAGTAATAAAGTCAACGATTATTTGAATGATGCCAATGCCTGGTGTTATTTTGAAGATATTACTCGTTATAATGTAAATATTTGTGTTGTTGTGTATAACTATTTATAAAAATAAATTTTGTTGTATTCGGTAACGACATCTGACACATCTAATCTGCAATGGAAGTTGAGCTCTAACTTTTGCTTTGAGGTCAGCTTTCAATTGGCGACTCTGTAATAATACAGAGAGAAAAAAAATACTTTACAAAGAATAAAAATCGACTTCAAAAACACTGAACAGTCATAAATAATATAAAAATAGGTACAGACAACATCACACTTCTATATTGAAATCGGTGCCAAACGATGATCTCCTAGAAAGTCTTAAAATTTGGCACCGACTGAAACAGAAATCGGGAGTTCTTTGGGAGGGCAAAAAGAATTTTGAAAATCGGTTCACTATTGGCGACGTATTCGCGTTACATACACACAAAACCGACTTCAAAAACACTGAAAATTAAAAAATAATATAAGAAGTCGGTGCCAAACGATGATCTCCTAGAAAGTCTTAAAATTTGTTACCGACTTCAATATAGAATTGTGATGTTGTCTGTACCTATTCTTATATTATTTTTAACTTTTCAGTGTTTTTGTAGTAGGTTTTTATTTTTTATAAAATATTTTTTATTTTTAACTTTTTAGTGAATGAAATCTTAGTGAAAGAAACCCTAATTTAAATTAGCGTTTCCCTCGATTTTCATGAAATCCCATCAACAGATCCTGACTTTGGTAACCTTGGGACCACCCCAAGAGTATAGGTACTCTATCGAATACAAAAGAGGGCAAAAAGAATTTTGAAAATCGGTTCACAATTGGCGGCGTAATCGCGTAACATACACCCAAAAAAAAATGACGGGTTGCACTCCGGGAGTGCCGGCAGAAGTGAAAACTTAAGTATTGAAAACTTAAGTTGTGCGTTTTGGATATTTTGGAATGGTTATGGAATAATTTTGCACGAATTGCTTTAATTATCAGAATAAAAGTACTATATTTTATGTGGTAGAATACAATATTTATTTATTGCGCTATCGTACACAAACATGACAATTTATATTACATGAAAAAGTTTATCCCTCAGAAAAATCAACTTCCTGTTGTAACGTTGTGCGTACATAATTATATAACTAGTAATAATGAATCAAAATATTTACAATTAAATTAAAAATATGATCAAAACAGACATTAATATACTACTTAGAAACGTAATTTTATAACAAATAAATAATATTTAATTTATACTAACTTACCTAATTAATATTTACAACAAAATCAATTAAAAGCACAATTTAGATTTTTCCTAACAAAGTAAATAAATTGATTAAAACTGTCTCAAGTGACGTATGACTTCCAGTACTTTTGACAGCCGCTATTGTTCTCGGCCGGCTTACGTGGACCCCTGTCATTGTTCTCTGCCGGCTTACGTGGACCCCTCACCGCACCTCGACAGTTCCTGCGGCCATTTCAATTTTAATTGGTCTTACGAATTTTCGATAAGTGTCACGTGTCCTGACGTGAGTTTATAATTTTTTACTCATTACAAAAAAAGTGTACAACGCCGCTAAAGAAGTTCTCACTTCAAAAACACGCATCGAATTGAGAATCTCCTCCTTTTTTGAAGTCAGTTAAAAAATTGCCCTTGTTGGTTTTCTTGCTGGTTCTTTCCAGTAATACAAGGTCTCCCGCCGAAGACTAGTGAACAACTGGCGTAGTTTCTTTGTCGTGATTATGTAATAATCCAATTTGAATTAAGTATATTGAATTTGAATAAGCGTTTTTTGTAAACAATAAATTATGTTTTTCATTCATTCTATTCGGGATAGAATTTTTGCAATCGCACCAACGGTTTCCAGAACGGGATTTTAACCCCGTATCTCCTGTTCGCGTGGGATTACTGGAACAAAACAAGCCATTTACAGCTCGCTTAAAAAGCATTCCATTGATGAAAGACTTTTGAAATCCAAGCAGTGGTTTTGAAAAAGAGATTTTACCCTCATAGATCTTGTTGAAAATTCTTCCTAATTACTTGTCCAGGCCATAAAAAGAAGCTAATTTCATCACTCTAGGTCCAGCCGTTTTGACTCTGCGTTGATGAGTCAGTCAGTCAGTGTGTCCGGTTTTCTCTTTATGTAATAGTACTAGCTGTGCCCGAGAACTAACGTAGTTCTCGGGCACAGCTAGTACTATTATATGTTTAACGCAATAATAAATATTCAGGTCAATAATCGATATACAAACTTTCCTAGCTTTTAAGTGGACAAATTATATACAGTAAGTCAAATCTCATCAAAATTAGTTGTTGTTTTGAAAATTTTATACATATAGATAAATAATAATATATTTGTATGTCGAAGACGCACGAGTACCACCGTGCCCAGAATGATATTTTTCGGGTAGTGGTTTCTCACAAACAAGATAAGGTATACGAGTATCATCACGAATCGCCCGCTTGCCCGGTCAGTCAAAAGATGTGAGTGCAGTGTTGGCTTGTCAAGAGCGAACCGGTAAGTCGAGCTCGGGGGCCAACCGCCACTGCTTAAAACGCTGTCAAAACCACGACAAGAGCGGGACGGGGCTACGTATTGCGATAGCGGTGTCTCTTTTCACACACATTGTTAGTGCTTGTGGTGCCTTTAGATTAGTGTGGACGAGATGGGAGTAGGTACCTACGGGCTCGCGACAGTTCGTGGAAGGCTTCAATAGCCACCAGCCTTATCTCCGTCGCTGCAGATCATCTGACCTCACGTTTGTTGTGGACTCGTCCGCATTATCCATCTTAAACATGGCGTATGAAAGAGGTTCTGTGCAAGTTTTGAAAATGTTTTCCGATAGTAACATATATTTCCTAGCAGCTGTTATCTTACTTAAATTATTTTTTTCGGTATATTAATTATTTGGTTTAAAAATTAATTTCATTTTAATTTACCGCCGAAAATGCCGGATTGTTTAGTTTTTAACCGACTTCAAATATTTAACAAAAAATAAAAATCGACTTCAAAAACACTGACAAGTTAAAAATAATGTAAGAATAGGTACAGTCAACATCACGCTTCTATATTGAAATCGGTGCCAAACGATGATCTCCTAGAAAGTCAAAATTTGGTCCTAAAAGTTAATATCAGCTCACCTTCGGTATTAAATTCAGGTCAAGGACCAAGGTCAGGTCAGGTCAGGTCAAGTCCAAAAGTTAAGGATCCTTTCACCATCAGCTCAGTTCATGACCACCAGACGCAAATACGTGAATAACTTCGGAAAAAACATGAAATACGTTCGACGTACCTATAACATTTAAGGGTTTCCCTCGATTTTTATGGGATCCCATTATTAGATCCTGACTTTGGTGACCTTGGGACCACTCCACAAGTATACCCAATCGAAAACAAAAAAAATTGAAAATCGGTCCACAATTGGCGGAGTAATCGCGTAACATACACACAAAACACGTTGGACACATCAAAAAAATTTAAGGTTTTTCCTCGATTTTTATTGGATCCCATCATTAGACCCTGTCTTTGATGAAGTATACTCTATCGAATACAAAAAGAATTTTGGAAATCGGTCCACAATGATCTCCTAGAGAGTCTTAAAATTTGGCACCTACTTCAATATAGAAAGTGTGATGTTGTCTGTTCCTATTCTTATATTATTTTTAACTTTTCAGTGTTTGAAGTCAATATTTTTTTGTAAAATAATTTGTTAGTAATGCAATTTCTTGGCTTTTTTATTTCCAAATAGGCGAAAATTATGAGCTGATGCAAGAATCGCACATTGGCAAATATAGACTATGTGTAACACTTTTGAAAAAGAAAGAAAAAAAAATCCAAAATAATCAAATAAAACATATTCCTACATTTAAACCAATTGTTTCATTCTTTTCTCAATCATAACGTTAGCAACAATTTACTATATACGATTTTTGCCTGACTATATTTGCTAGATGTAGACCATCTAGCGATTATTGATAATATTAAATTGCATTTCTATACTACTTATATAAATTTATTGATTATTCTACAAAAACATTTTTTGTTTTGTATTTTTGTCTAACTTATATAAATGATTGATTTTATTATACGAGTATTTGTTGAATTATCATTTATGAATTATGCCGTACTAGCTTTTGCCCGCGGCTTCGCTCGCGTTAAATTCGGGGTAAGACTGAAGATTAAAAAAAATAAGGCAGGTATTTTTCGTTGGTAACAAAGAGTCTGTGTCCCGATTTTTAGCTTCCTACCTTGAAAACTGCAAAAAGCCCCACATAAAATTTCACCCCCTCTTTTAAGGGGTATGGGCAAGGTTTCCAAAAAAAAAATTATGCACGATTTTTTTTTGTTAGTCACAAATAGTTTTTTAGCTTTCTACCTTGAAAATTGCGGAATGCTCCATACAAACTTCCACCCCTCATAGGGAAGTGGGGGGTTAGAAAGAGAAAAAAAGTAGCCTATGTCACTCTCCATCCGTTCAACTATCTCCACTTAAAAAATCACTTCAATCCGTCGCTCCGTTTTGCCGTGAAAGACGGACTAACAAACACACACACTTTCCCATTTATAATATTAGTATGGATATCAGATGAGACAAAACGCGCGTTGATGTCTTTTCTATAGCGTTAGACAGCGACGCACACGCACCCGCCTATCAAAGGAAGTGTTATTTACCCACTTACCTTTTTTGTATAGATTAAGCTACTCGTATACCCAAATAATTATACCTAAACACACTTTCATTATTCATTTGATATAATCGCCAATAATAAAATGGAACTATTTTACGGAAACTTTTGAAAACATAATCCTCACATAAGAAGCATTGGCGTTTTTATACCGCATAACATTAATTTTGTTAAATAAGGAAAGGCTTATGATTGGCAACTGTTTGCCGTGGGCTGATAGCGGTAATAATATTTACCTAAAAAGCATAGGAAGTTTTTATTAAAATAGAAAATTTTAATTTAGTGTTATGCCATAATAATACTATACAGTGTGTCCAGGGGAGTAGTAATCAAACTTTGAGAGCGTGTTCTCTGAACAATTTTATCGATAGAGATGCCGCAATATGAAGTAATAAGTAAAAAATATACCCATAATGGAGATTTTAAGGCATTTTCATCGATAAAATCGTCCATAGGTCACGCTCTTAAAGTTTGATTATTACTTCCTCCGACACACTGTATATGGTTTCGAATTTTACTTATTTAAAAACCAAATCAATGTTGAATTTTCTTTTTAAATAAAACGGGTTATAAATAAGAATACATAAAACATTGAAGCAGGTGCCAAATTTAAGTAAAAATAGTAATTGTTCTTATATTTTTAAGACTTTCCAGGTGATCAGTACTTGGCATCGACGTTAATATAAAACTGTGACGTTGTATGATTATATTATTTATGACTTTATGGTGTTTTTAAAGTCGGTTTTATTCTTTGTATAAATTTTTTAATTTTTTAATCTTTTTAGTAAATATACATACATGCGTATATTAGAATTTGAACCAAGACAAACACCAGAATAACTTAATATAAAACGTCTTTTGCTCTAAGCAGTATTAAAAGAAGCTCCTTATCTACCAGAAACCTTCCATCATGACCTCAGCAATATGATATGATAACTACCAGATGCAAATACTTGATTATATTAAAAAACATGAAACACGTTGGACGCGTCTATAAAATTTAAGGGTTTCCCTCGATTTCCCTGGGATTTCACCATCAAATTATGACATGGTGTCAATGGGACCACCTCGGGAGTATACTCTTTTGATTACGAAAAGAATTATGAAAATCGGCCTACAAATGGCGGAGTAATCAGTGAACATATATTAAAAAAAATAGATACAGTCGAACATAGAACCTCCTCCTTTTGCGAAGTAAGTTAAAAATAATAAATAAATCAAAAGTGACAACTTTCAGAGCCTTTTGTTGTGGCCCTGCTGCACATAATCATTATAAGGAGTAGGAAAAAATGTATCTAAAATAAAAGTGCAATAACACACGGCCGCGGTGAGGCGGTTTATCCTTTGGCGCAACCGCTCGTTGTATAGTAATTTCTCGATTTCCCTATATCGATTGATTTTAAGTCACGCCGGTATAAATATTCTTAAGTGGGATTTTATTTGATGAACTAAACTCACAGCTAGAGCAATGGAATAATGCAGTTTGGCCAAATAAAATAACAATCTTTATCTTAATTAATAACGTACGTCAGTATTTAGAAAATGTATAAAATTGGAGAAAGCATCACAGAACATATCGATTAAATTCATTCATCTGATACATATAGTACTTGGTTTATGAGGGTTTTCCGAACGATATTTTTAAGGTCCCATTGTACGCCTCACGGAAGGCAACGGAACATTGGAAAAAAAATTGTCATCTGAGAGCTTTTGTGGCTTGTGACATATTAATGTACTATTTAATATTGTCACTAAATTATATAACTACGTTGAACATGCATGGATAAAATTGGTCATGGACTGTCCAACACCCCGACACTATGAGTGATTATAATTTAGGCGGGCAGTGTGTGGGACTCCGCGCTATCAGGAGCAGTCGCTGGGTGAGGTTTTGGTAAATCTCATAAACTCATCAGCGCCCAGTTTGGACGTAATCCGAGATCGTATTATGTATTGCTATTTGGAAAATATTTTACAAGCGATAGAGTCTATATAACACGCATGACAGGACGCTGAAGGGTGATAGGAAATATTTAAAATAACTGCGGATATCGTCAGAGTGTAAGCTGTACTGTACCTACCGCAGCACGGGTGCGTGCGTACTGATCACGCGCACTCACACGATACGGCTCTATTAAGTTTTTGCTGAGCTGTCACCCGTCTATGCGAAGTCCGCGGCGGCGCAGCAAAAAGCGAGCCTGCGGCCTCATCCGGCCGCGCTAGCCTCCGCCCGCGCCCGAGACAATTTGTTACGAGCTTGGAATGGAGCGTCTATATTAATTTTATATTATTATGAAATAACATTGGCTCGTTGAATAACATAAAATGTCCAGATCGACAGTGAAGCATTTAGGTTAAAACTTTTGACTTTTTCGGTAAGGAGAAGAATACATTTTGTTTTCAACATTTATTTACAAAAAATATTAATCTTAGAGATATAGTTGAGCTGATTGCAGAACCGTCAGAGGGAAACAGTGTATTGAAAGATTTCTTTATGCACAAAACTTTGATATTGAACTTACTTAATATCCGAGCGATTAATTGAGCGCTTGTGTCATTCTCAGACAATATCATTATCTAACAATTTTTCTCAAAGTTTTACTTAAGCTTTCACTTCATTGTCGCCACCGTTTGTGAGGGAGTGATGTGACAAACTAAACGGGTAATGCATCGTGTGCTCACGACCGAGCACGCTGTTCTCACGCCAATTCAATTTGTCGACTAATCTCTCATGTTATTATTGACATACAGAACCATCATCAAACCGAGAAATAATCTGTTTGCCTGACGTCGCCACAGATCATGCCAGCTGCAGGGGCTCTATTTTCGAACTATTCGTCTGGTGTCGAGTGATCGTATAACGTCGTCTTCGTTTGAATTTTACTGATTTTCGTATTGTTTACGAAATCAGTACTCAGTACAGTTACTCATTTATTTTCATCAAAAACAAAACTACAATCAATAGAAACCAAGGGTAAACTACGCTCGACGAGCACTTAACACTATACGAATGTTTCAAAAACAGGGCCCCAGGTCGGCCGCGCCTCACGCGAGCCTATAACAGCGTAGATATATTCGTAATCTTCGGGTCCGTTAGCAAAACGAATCAAACTAGTTATACGTACGTAGTCCCGGATCAAACGTTCGCCGCGGATGGGTCGAGGAGAACAATGTTTGAGCTTTGGTGCATTGTTTTAGTGCAAATTGTAGCCACATCTGTGGGGACAGTGGGGATGGTTGCCATGACCACTCACACTGCGAGTATACCTACATGTGTAACAAGCTGTGATTTTGATAAGCTACGATTCTACAGATTAGTGTAAATTATTACTGACTCTTAAATTACATACGGGGTTCGCCACAGAAGGAACGGATAACGCGAAACTTCCCCAAACTAAGGATTACTTTTGAGAGTATGCAGTGTCAGGTTGCGTAACCGCCCAGCAGCCAGCGCCGCGCCCGGTACTCGCCTAACTGTACACTAACCCTTGGCCCGCGGCCATTCTAAACTTGTGCCTACACTGAATCCATTTAGATTGATAAACATTTGTTATGGGCTTCTTTGGAAAGATTCTGAGGGATAAAATGTTTCTCTCGAGAGAATTGTTTACGTCATATCGACATGATCATAAACCGAGTGTACGTATGGATTGAGGAGCCAAACAAAGTAGTTTATTAGTTAGTAACAAATTAGTTTATTTTGTAGGTGGAATCCTGGAATGTGTAGCGACACACATCAAGAGTTACACCAATTAATAGGTGACTCCTCAATCCAAACATCTGGATCGAGGAGCCATCTAGAACTCGGAAACTATTATATGTCTTGCGAGGTGGTAAATGTCGCATTCTCGGGACACCTGTCGCGTACGTACGCCGGCGGACACGGGCACCCGGAGCTTTCAGAGTGGGACACGACACGAGATAACGAGCGACAGCGGGCGTGGGGTCGGGGGGCCGGGGGCGCTCACCTTGCAGCTTCTTCTCCGTCTCCCAGAACTTCTGCAGCTCGGTGAAGTACTTGTCGAGTATGAACACCTTGGAGAGGCCGAGCGTGGCCATGGCGGGCGGCGCGCTCGCATCACACTCCGCGGCCGCGCCGCTCCGGGCGATGCGCCGACCACTCGCGCGCGCGTCTGCCTGCGTACTGCCGCCTCCACCTCCTTCACCGTCGCCTCCACCTCCCCCACCGCCTCCTCCACCTCCTCCTGCGCCGCCACCGCCCCGCGAGCGCCGCACGCGCAGCACGGACGGGCCAGCTCCTCGCGGATCGCTGCTGGCGAACGACCTCAATCCATCGGAGGAAGCCCTATCTCACGCCGCGCGAACCACACGAGCGAACCTCACTCGATGAATTACACAAAAGGAATGCGGCACCAGCTTCCGTTTCGCGGTTCACGACTCGACTCGGTTTTTGGACAAAAGCTCGCGTGCTCGATGCCGCTGCTTTGCGTCGACTGAAATAATGTGCAATGCGCGGCTCTGAAAGGTTTCTAGTATTTCACTGTGCGCGGACGGCGACGTCGAGCCGAGCTCAAACTGAACGCTTACAAATTCGAGAGGGTACAGTTGATCGGGAGCGAGGAGCGGCGGCGCGGCGCGCGCGGGGAGGGGTCGCCGCGGGAGGGGGGAACTGGTTTGTTTATTTGTAAGCTCGCGCCGAAAGCTGTGCCCTGCGACCGCCGCGCCGCCGCTGCCTTTTCCGATATCGATGAAATTTGAAAATCTAACGCTATTCGGCCGACCGGCGCTGCAGATTCAGCTATTCAAATATTTTGCTTATGGATAAATACCTAAAGCTTTGACCTGTTGAGCTTTCGTGGAACCACTCACAAAATATTTCAACTCACATCAATTTAATTCGTAAATAATTAGGTAAACGGTTATACTTGAGTTAAACATTTTCAGTTATGTTTGTAGTGTATTAGCTCTCTATTATATAATATTATAATTTTTGCACCAATATTGTTGTGTTAAATAACGACTATGCAATAAACACCACAGAAAGCGCCAGATTGTCCAAACCTGGCACTCGTCCAGCGTGTCATTGCCACAAAAAAGGCGATATAGAGCAATAAAAATATGTTTAACAAAGATTAACTGTTGAAATTTTCGCAACTACTTATAAATAATTGTGAAAAAGTAAATAATAATTTAGTAAAACCTGTTATAAAAAATCTAAGTGTTCAAAAATAGCGTTTGCACGTGTTGCAATCAATTATCACTTAAGCAAACACAAGGAAATTGTAATAGATCACTACAAAATTTTTTCAAGTGTTTGTTTCATACATCAAAATCAAATATACTCGTTTCATTTCATGATTTTTCGTAATTTAGTTCATTTAAATGTATCTATGTGTACACGTTTTCAATTATTTAAAAATGAAAGAATACAAAGCTAAAAATTGAATCCTACAAAGGCATTTTATAAAACAAAGTTAATGTTTTCATATAATTCAATACAACAGAAAAGCATACGCAGGAGAGCAAGCGTAGAGTAGCTCCCTCTAGTGGCCGCTATATTTATTACCTAGACGCAGCCTCCGTAGCGCGCTTTGAAAGATGTCAGCAAGCTTTCAAAAGCACGTAACGTATGCGGAGAGGGAACCAATATTTCCCAGAGAGGGCACTGGAATCTGGATAGCGTATTCTCTTTAAAACCGTAAATAATTTCGAATTTATTTCAGATTTAAGAACATTAATTTGTGTGGTGTAGTTATAAAAGCTTTGTAACAACAATCAAAATTAGTAGTAACAGAAAAACTATTGTTGCATCAGTTGGCTGAACGCGTTGATGTCTAATCAACGGACACAACGAACTACGGAGGAGCTGCCGCACTATGGGTGAAAGCGTGAGTTGAGTCTCAAAAATCTGTAACTTCTTTTGTACTACACCTACAGATACTAAATTTTGTATACAGGATCTTCAATATATAGGCTATGAAATAATACTACTATATTTGTATAATTAATTTATTATTACATAAAAAAACATACATAATAAAAAATCGCTACTTTTCCATACAAAATTACTTCTTCCGTTTTAGTGTTTGCTCATTTCGAGAATAAGGAGGTGATTAGAAAGGAAATAATGATAAAATATTGTTATTGTCTCAATTAATGACGCGATAGTTGACCTTAATACACTGTAGGAGTCATGTTTTCCCCAAAATTTCCAAAATTAAATATAATATTAATTCAAAGTTGAGCATTGTTTGTATTTACTTTGCCCTGATGAACCATTTGCTAAGCCTGAGACGTCTTTGTCAAACACCTTTTATCGTCAAAATATAGCCAAAAGTATATTATCCAGCAAATCTTGTAACTTTACTTTAGCACTTGTTTCTGTTACTTCAATTTAATACTTGAGGCAGGCAGATAGCACATTTTCTTTGCCTTACTCGATATGTTATGTCTGAGTTTTTTTCTATGAGTTTGAAATTTTGAATCTTAAAAATGTGTATCTAGTCTGGGCTCTTGACAGATCCAAGTCCACATAGAGGGCTAAAGCTTCATATACAAAAAAACTGTTTATATTGATAGTTGCATTAAATATTTTTTCGACTTCGCGCGTATATCTCGTCTCTATCAGAGCTTCGCATCATGGCAACAATCGAAGCTTTTTCCGGTTCGCCTTCGGATCTCAATTCCTGCACATGTGCGTTATGAACATACTGCACCGTCCAGCCATGCTGAATTTTTTGTTACAAAACGATCTTTAGTTCGGTTTCTTTTGTTTCAGCGATCTTGAAATTTCGACTTCGAAACTTGAACTTTTTGATTCATCACCATCATCATCACAGCTCATATACGTCCCCACCGAAGGGCACGAGCCTACCCTATCTAGTTATGTTAGGGCGATTAGGCCTTAGTCAAACCACGCTGGCTTAGTGCGGATGGGTTGACTTCACATACACCTTTGAATTGCTTCGCAGGTGCAGGTTTCCTCGCGATGTTTTCCTTCACCGTAGGAGCATCAGATAAATGTACATATGAAATTCGTGAAACGAAAAACACATTGGTACATGGCAGGATCGATCGTGGGCCTCCCGATTCTAATCGGAAGGCACAGTCCAAGTGCCGAGGCCACAGCGCCACCGACGCTCTTTGTGATTCATCATCATCACAGCTCATAACACGTCCCTACCGAGGGGCTCGAGCCTACCCTAAGTTAGGGTGTTTAGGCCTTAGTCAACCACTGGCCCAGTGCGGATGATTATTCGAAGATAATAGATTATGGCGTTCTTTTAAGTAAGGTTGAATATCTTATTGTTTAGTGCTATGGTCATTAAAAAAGCAAAACTATCTTCGTGATACGATGAATTTACTCATTTTTGGAAAAAGTAATTAACTGGGGGGAAACTGTATTCTACAGTCAACAATATAATAATATAATTATTATCTACATAATATATTGTTGACTGTAGAATACAGTCTCAATAATAATACTAAATATATTCAATAATAATAATAAATTTAAGTAAAGTACATAATAATAATAATATATCAATAGTTGTTGTCTTGTGATTTGCAATAAACCACCATAAACTGGGTTTGCGACAGTAAAACCATTTCTATCTACTTCAGTCATAATTACCTATTC
Organism: Schoenobius gigantellus; assembly: GCA_963935595.1. Taxonomy (NCBI): domain Eukaryota; kingdom Metazoa; phylum Arthropoda; class Insecta; order Lepidoptera; family Crambidae; genus Schoenobius; species Schoenobius gigantellus. Next base: position 616,274 of record OZ012555.1, on the reverse strand, counting down.
TACCATATATACGAAACAAAATAATGTTAACAACGCAAAACCAATATAAATAAAACTTTTAGCATATTCAAGGCTACCTATAGATTTTTAGGTTTAAGATACAAATTAAGTGGTTATTTTTATTAAAAATGCACATACGAGTAGTAATTAAAAAATTATTTAAACCCATAAATCTAATCAAGAAAATTAATTTAAGGTGAAATTTCTCAAAATTTTAATTTGTTCTCTTTTGTTCAAGAATACGTCCCATTTCAAATGGGGCAGATTGGGGCAGATTTTTTTTCGCCTTGTAATATACAAATACTGAGGTATCCGATAAAAATAAAAAATAGTTTACAAAAAATAAAAACCGACTCCAAAAACACTGGAAAGTTTAAAATAATATAAGAATAGGTACAGACAACATCACACTTTTGTTTGTGCCAAACGATGATCCCCTCTAGAAAGACTTAAAATTTGTCACCGACATCAATAAAGAAGTGTGATATTGTCTGTACCTATTCTTATATTATTTTAAATTCGTTTTTTATTTTTTGTAAAATATTTTTTATTTTTAACTTTTAGTGAATGAAATCTTTTTAGTGGAGGTATTAAATTAGGGTTTCCCTCGATTTTCATGAAATCCCATCATCAGATAGTGACTTTAGTGATCTTGGGACCACCTCAGGAGAGTATACTCTATCGAATACAAAAGGAATTTTGAAAATCGGTCCACAATTGGCGGAGTAATCACAAATACACAAAACACGTTGGACACACCTAAAACTTTAATGGGTTTCCCTCGATTTTTATGGGATCGAATCATCAGATTCTAACTTTGGTGACCATGGAACCACCCTTGGAGTAAAATCGGTTCATAAACGACGAATTTATCCGCGAACAAACATAAAAAAGCACCTCCTTTTTCGAAGTCTGTTAAAAATGAGAGTGGAAGCAAATAGAGGTAACTGTCAAAACTCTATTCAAAGTTCTCATTCATGAAAAATCGTAGTGTTGTATTGTTGATTGTAGTGACAAAATGACTTGTGTTTTTCTGGTTTATGTCTTTTGAACTAATTATGTATTAAATAAATAACATATTTAATTATCTTTCTGACCATATAACTCACTACAAAGAATTAGAAATCTCATGTAAACATTAGGTATTTTGATCTATTTGCGTTTGAGACGCAAATCACATTTTCGGCCCATAGTGTGCCGTGTTCAATCAAATAAAATGTGCTAGTGGTGGAGTCCTTCTAACAAGATTTATAATGAAGTATTTTCAAAAGTGAAAAGTGAGAGCATCGGTTGCGTTGTGGTCTTAGCACTCTGTGCCCCGAGTAGAATCAGAAGGCCTGCGATCGGTCCTGCCATGTACCAATGTGTTTTTCGTTTCACGAATTTCATATATACATTTAACTGACGCTCCTACGGTGAAGGAAAACATCGCGAGGAAATCTGCATATACCTGCGAAGTAATTCAAACGTGTGTGTAGTGTGAAGTAAACCAATCCGCACTGGGCCAGCGTGGTTTGATTAAGGCCTAATCGCACTAACTTAACTAGTTCGGGTAGGCTCGTGCCCCTCGGTGGGGACGTATATGAGCTGTGATGATGATGATGATTTTCAAAAGTACCGAGAAATGTATGGTCAGCTAATATAGTTAAGGTTTCCTTGGTTGTGTCAGACTCAGTATGTTATCGCAAAGAAAAGTCTACTGTCGGTGGGTGATTTTGTAACACATCGGCAATCGGCCATCGTATAGATTTGATAATTTTGTTTGATTAATATTAATTTTTAATATGTTTAACATTATGTAACGTCGTCGTCTGAGTAATCGTGGTATATTTGTTGAATAAATCAACCAATACGTATAGCTAATGAACATAGTTCCGCCTTCTTTCATTAAGATCCATTTCGATAACGATTGCCGATCTATCGATGAGTTACAAAATCACCGCCGTTTTGACATGAAACTGAATTTCGATATGGTAAACGAAAGATAGAAGAAACGAAGAAAGAAGAAGACGATAGTGGTAAACTAATTTTTTAACCGACTTTACAATAGAACCAAAAAGTAATCATAATTTATTTTGTCACCGTCATAGCTTTGTGAGATGATGCATTATCATATCATGATCCAAGATGTTCGATCGCAAACGCCCCATGACGCGTAAACAATATTCTTTACTCAAAAATGCATGTAATGTGAGCATTATTTTGACAACCTTGTTTAAGCAAAGTCGACCTTGCCGTTCTGTTTTAAGGAGCGGCCGGCAAAGTTTTGCTGGCCGCTCTAACAGGCCGGCAAAACATCGCCGGCCGCTATTTTGACGTTTCAACGTTTTAAAAAATCAAATGTAAAAAGATTTTATTTAAAACACAGCTGTTTGTATTTATAGAGATAGGTACAAAAAGATATTATTCCATATTTGGCTGTATAGTTCCAACTACCATTGCTAAAAAAACTAAGAAGTAACAAAAGAGCGGTTCAGCGAAAATTTTGTTTTTATTTAAATTACTTGCTGGTTTTATTTAGATTAGGTACTTGTATTTTTGAGTAAAGCACTATACAAGCCTTGGCCCACAATGACTGCTTCGCTGGTCAGGCTATGATTGCCTCGAGCTAGCCTAGCTACGCTCTAGGCCTTCCAGCTTGGCCATCATTGCAGCCCTTGCTGTCCTCACTGTAAAGGCCTCGACCTACGATCTCGGCCTCTATCTCAGCTCGTCCATCAAGTGCTGCACGCTGACCGCGCTGTGTCGGCCTGGAGCTGCGCTGTAGGCCATCATCAGCGCGACCAGCAAAGTAGTCATTATAGACCGCGGCAGTAATAAATAATTCAACGTTTCTTTCTATGGACAACATTTCATAATGCATTACACGCGCATTAGAAAACTATCAGCATAACTTTGATTTTGGAACAGCTTGATTTGTCTGCATAGTGTTCTCCTTATGAACATGAACACTGCTGATTTGTCTGTGTATAGTACTCCTTATGAACATGAACACTGCTGATTTGTCTGCATATTGTACTCCTTATGAACATGAACACTGTTGATTTTTCTGCATATTGTACTCCTTATGAACATGAACACTGTTGATTTGTCTGCATATTGTACTCCTTATGAACATGAACACTGTTGATTTGTCTGCGTATAGTACTCCTTATGAACATGAACACTGTTGATTTGTCTGCATATTGTACTCCTTATGAACATGAACACTGTTGATTTGTCTGCATATTGTACTCCTTATGAACATGAACACTGTTGATTTGTCTGCATATTGTACTCCTTATGAACATGAACACTGCTGATTTGTCTGCATATTGTACTCCTTATGAACATGAACACTGCTGATTTGTCTGCATATTGTACTCCTTATAAACATGAACACTGTTGATTTGTCTGCATTTTGTACTTCTTGTGAACATGAACAGCAGTCGGCGTCTCTTGGCTGATATGATGATGAACATGAACACTGTTGATTTGTCTGCATATTGTACTCGTTAGCTCATGTCTCGTCGCCACTCGCCACTTATTGTGCGTCCCATGAAGGTGGAGGAAACTCGGAAACATGTCAAGCAATCGTCGTAGAGAGTAAGTTTTAGTGGTGAACATTTCTTTTTAGTCTGTTTATAATATATTAACCGACGTTTAGGGCATAAGTCGTGTCTCTCTACGATTAGTTCCAAAAGAGCTCAATTTTGTGCAAAAAATAGCATAGAAAATTTATCAAATGCCGTTGTTTTTAAGATACACGAATTGCCGCAAGTCTTTTGTGACATTTTCTGTGATTCGGTAAAGGAAATTTCGTTTGGCAAACTCTTTGTTCAATAAATATTTCCATAGTTAAATCGCAGAGCGCTTAAAATATTAAATACCTACAAAAACAGCAGCTGTAAATATACATAGTGGCGCAAAAGTAATATCATAATGTGAACTGGCTATTTTGTTAGAAATGAAAGAAAAATGCTCTGGTCTCATGAAAAGTTAATTTGAAGATTTAAAATTGATGACATTAAGATGAATAAATTATAGTAAAAATAATTATTTTACGAAAAATAAAAAACGACTTCAAAAACACTGAAAAGTTAAAAATAATATAAGAATAGGTACAAACAACATCACACTTCTATATTAAATTAACTACTGTGAACCTTTCCACAGACTTTGTGTATGAAGAGGCCGCGAACACTTAGGTCGTCAAGATTCCTATAAATTTTTACAGTAGTATACCTACGAGGTCTTTTTAGGATAACCTAGATAACTGCTTTCTGTACCCTCTCCAACAGCATAATCATATAAGAAGCAGCTCCACCCCAAACTTTTATGCAGAAGGTCATAATAACCGACTGACAGATGCTGATGTATATTGTTTTGAGGAGAGACTTATTTGCAGAATTACGCAGATTTTTAAATATATATATGAATTTTCGTATTCGTTTTGAAGAAGATATAATGTGTTCCTTAAAGTTGAGGTTCTCGTCAATAATAACTCCAAGGTACTTAACAGTCGTAATCCGCTTGATGACACTACATGTGCAGACGGAGGTCGGGGGCTCGTTTCGGGGCTGATGCTTTGGTTTTATGGAAGCATATAAACAGTGTTTTAGACAGGTTTAGAGTTAATAAAATGTTTTAAAGTCAGACTGAAATTAATTTAACTTCGGACCAGTGTTTACCATGAAAGACGATGGCAGTGTCATAGGCGTAGGAGATTAAATCTGCATGAGGCATAGTAATGTTTGCAACTTCGAATAGTAACGGTCCTAGGATGCTTCCCTGAGGTACTCCGAAATTTGTGCTGGCAACGTTGCTTTTGTTAAGGTCAACTGCAACATATTGGTAACGATTATGCAGGTAACTTTTAAACCAATCTAGCGGAAGACCTCTGACACAATAAAGCTCCAGTTTTCTCAAAAGAAGAGGAATTGAGACCGTATCAAAGGCCTTAGCCAGATCCAGGAAAACTCTTGTGCACGCTCGGTTCTTATCCAGACGGAATGAAACAGTTTTTGTAAAGAGTTCAACTGCATCCTTAGTATACCTCATGGTTCTGAAGCCGAATTGTAAGCTAGAGAGGATGTTGTTGTCTTCAATGAATTTAGAAAGGCGCTTAGAGACTTTTTTTAAATTTGGAAAAGCATCCTAATAGAGAAATGGGTCTATAATCGGAAGGATCGCTTTTGTCTCCAGTTTTGAATATGGAAATGATACTAGTCACCTTTTAGGCGTCAGGAAAAACCCCATGAGTCAAATAAAAAAGGATTTTTAATCGTTTCCAAATAACCAGAAAGAAAATAGGGTTGTTATATTATTCAGCGTATTATAAAGAATTTATTTTCATAAAGTGTACCTCGGTATATCAATTGGGAAGATTTTGGCGACCTCCTTTACATTATTCCGTGGTACCAGTACCTATGCGTATATTCATATTGAAATCTCAAAACATAACTATCTGTAAATATATTTGTTTATTGTTATACATATTTTATGTATAGCATGCACTTCTATTATTATTTATATCATAATATCTGTACACTTCTTCTCGTAGTTGAAATCTCGATACACCTCTTAGAGATAAAAGTCACATTTGTACATAACTCACTTCTGTATCTGACAGTAAATGTTAATTGTATATATTATAGGACAATAAAATCTCATCCTTGCTATATCCGACATTTAAACAATCATTTTTCTATAAATTACCACTTTGGATTTGAAGCAGCTGCATGATATTGACATTTTGTAGATGTAGTTTGATTATTTTTATATATTTCAATTTATTGATATACCGTGTTATTTTTGACATACACAATAACACTTGATAAAAGTGTAGTGTGATTCAGCAATAATTGGAAAAGAAAGATAAAAATGTCGTTTCCTCGTGAATACAAGGCAAGTTGCGGGAGACCGGTGCAGCGGTGCCGCGGTGCGGTGCTGGCTAGAGTTGCCAAGTCCCATTCACAGCTATCCGGGACATTAGACATTTTTATTGCGGGTCTTGACCAAAAAAAGCGGGACCAGCCGACAAATGTGCAGAACGAGAAAAAATATTTAACAAAAAATAAAACCGACTTCAAAAACACTGAAAAGTTAAAAATAATATAAGAATAGGTACGGACAACATCACACGATGATCTCCTATAGTCTTATTTGTCACCGACTTCAATATAGAAGTGTGATGTTGTCTGTACCTATTCTTATATTATTTTTAACTTTTCAGTGTTTTTGAAGTCGGTTTTTATTTTTTGTAAAATATTTTTTATGATACAGTACTTATTATCTGATAAATTTTTGTCTTACTGGGCTCGGGCTGACTATACCTTAAAGCGGGACAATTAAATGCTATAATCCTAACAATATATACATATATTGTTAGGATTATAGCATTTACAATGCTAGCATGGTTGAAGCATTGTTTAGTGTCCATTGATGGTTATGATGTGCGTACACAGTTTTGGGTATCAATCTAGCTCTTAAGGTTTTCAATATGTTATTGTATATGTTTACGATTGTTACCTGTTTTGTATGCCTGTTAAATGAATAAATAAATAAATAAATAAATTAGCATCCCGCACAGATGTGTTGCGGGACGCATTATTTGAGCCCTGGAAACGGGACGTCCCGCCTGACACACGACGGTTGGCAACTTTAGTGCTGGCGGCAAAAAGAGTCGCGGAATAATCAGAGCCCTTCCGACACGAGCGGCTTCGGACGAGCTAATCTGAAGGGCCGGCGGCGGCGCGGCGGCGCGGCGGGCGCGGCGCAGCGGGCAGCCTCACATTAATATTGAATGAAACTAGCAAAATATTGTCGAGATGTCGCGGAGCATGAGCACCGCGAGTCGCCCCCCAAAAGGTATCGACCACAGCTGCTTCCTTTGTGCAATTTTCAGACTGTTCAGTTTTCAAGCATTTCTTATAATAGTCAAAACTAATCGCTTGTAGGAAAATATTGTAGGTTTTTTCTCATCAGTCCAAACAGTGTAGCCACATATTTTTTTTATTGAACTGATGGGATTGTTTAGTGTTAGCAGTGTGTATATTGTGATCGCCAAGCGACGGGGGTTCAAAGTGTTAAGCTAAGAAATCTTAATACAGTATTTTATTTGCACGAGTAATACACATTTTCTCACCACCTGCAGGCCTATTCGCTAACTACGGTTGGTAACTAGAACTGTCATTTTTGAAAGACACTATATCCATTACTGGTTTAGTGATCTTATGTGTTACGGCAGCGTTCATGAAAGCAGTAATGAATGTTAAGTTCCTTTCAAAAATGACACTTCTAGTTAGCAACCGAAGTTACAGAATAGGCCTGCTGGTCAAAAATTACATATTCTGTGTCATGTAAACCCAATATAAAGTAAGTCATATAAACTATAAACAGAGCGATTAAATATTTTAATAAATGTCTTTTTCTCCCTAGGAACTGAATTAATTTGTATTTGAAACAGCAAAGGTACTGAAATTTTGATAGAAACCCATCTTATTTTGTTAGGTGAAAAAAATGTTAATCGACAAATGCACAAAAATTAGTCTTTAGGTCACATAAGTTATGATTTAATATTAAATTAATCTAACTGCATAAATGCTGTATTTCTTACGTATTGTTTTTATTTTCTCGCAAGTGGTACGAAAAATACCTAGACTATTTTCCTCGGCGATGAAGCAGTCTTATGCCCGGGTTCTATATTCAAAAACGATTTGATTTTGCTACATAGAGTTATATTTTGACATATTTTCCATAAATCCGTCTGCATTTAAAATTGAACGCAAGGAACGATAGATTTACCGATTGCTAAAACTGTTCAGTTGAAACCGTCCGTTAAAACTGATGGTGTGGCATCTTAAGTTTATAAAAGCCAAACCGTACAAACAAATTATTATAAAAAACAACAACAATCAAGCGGGTGTTCCTCACGATAGGGAACCATTGTAGTGAAAATTTGTATGCATTATCCCGGAAAATGTTTATTGTTGTTTGTGATTAATGATGTAGGATTTGTTAGTAGGTACTACATGCAGTTACGTGTGTGGTGTGGATCACTTGCTCGACGCGACACATTTGGGACGGTTTTGCTTTGTGATTATTTTACGGACCAAGTGTGAAAATGCACAGAAAGAGTCAGGACTTCGTATTCATGTTATTTATAGTTATTTTTTGTATGAAAACATTAATGTGACTTAAAAATACTCATATATTCAATATTTTTCAAAAATAAATTGACATAATTAGATCGAACAGTTTGTTAAATACTGATTTGTTGTTCAGTGCTGTGTAGTTTACGCGATTTTACGAATATTACTGCGAAGCTGAATCGCGTCGTCGCTTTTACGTATGTTTTAAAGTTAATGCTCCAATTTGAACTTTCAGTAAGATCACAGACCTGCGAGTTTATTAAAAGTCTCGTTGTATAGCAATAAGAAAGACGGTTAGCCCACCGAACGCCGACTCTATCGTGTCGTGAACAGCGGCAGCGGCGGAGGCGGCGGCGACACAATGCGGCGGGCGCGTGCGCAGATAGCGCCAATTAAGCGGCGCGCGCGATAACGCCGCTGACTTGTTTACGGTGGAGCTGTCGGCACCTGCGCTACGCCACGACTTCGCTAGGTACCTGTGGACTAGTGTGGGGCCACGATCTAGAAAATAAGTCAAGGGATTTCTTGACATATTTAATTCCAGCGAGCGTCAAAATGGCAATATTGTTTGGCGCGCGCTGCACTCTTGATTGGCGCTACAGAAGACCAGCGCTGTGACTTCCCAGGTTGCAGTAGATGCTGAATGGCGGCCATTTTAATGCCGGCTATAATATTTAGTGATTCAATTATTCTGTACCTTTCAACAGTTTCAACTCTTAAACCGATAAATTTTCATTTTAAATTGCAGTAATTATCAATGAATATTGCCACTTCCAAATCCTTATTCCAATTACCTACATACTCTTAGGGAATTGTCGAAGACGCGCTATAGGGTGGCACTATAGCCTGAGGCCGCAGGGAGGGAGCGGGAGGCAGATCCTCAAGCCGCTCCCATCCGTCGCAAACAGATAGGCAGGCGAAGACGGGCATTCGCACAAGCGATGCCCGTCTATTGACCCTGCCGTGGAGGCGCATGCACGGTTGGCCCGTGCACGCCACCGTAAGGCCCTCCGTCTGGAGATTGCCCATGTGTTCTCGGGCAATCCCCCTTGGCGATAGCCCGACCACCGGTTGGTCAGGCTTGCCCGGGCGCGTGGGTAGTGGAGTCGCAGTGTGGACCTTACCTAGCGCGCCCATAAGGGCACGGAGAACACCGGGGGGTTTTAGTGGGTAGGCCTGGCACTCTGCCGGGAGAGCCCCACACACGAACGCCGTGTAGCCAACTTTCTTGCTCATCAATATTGACTCCTTGTTTCAGCAATCATTGGCGTAAGCTTCACGTTTATTGTTTCAGCGCAGCACATGTTAATCGAATAACCTCACTTGTATTTATTTGTTTATGTACAGCTTGCTTACATGTTACGTTCATTTATAAATACTAAAATATTTGGACAGCATCAGTACATGCACCCTGTAAGCAACTGCAAGGCACTGCACTGCATAGCAAAAATAATAATCTAGATTTTTTTTAAAACTTTAAGTTAAAATATGAAATTAACAATGCGTATTCGAAATGTTCTCCGTAATTTAGAAGGGAGGATGGCAGTAGTTACTGTCATGTTAATGGTTTTGTAAAATATTTATATATATTATAATACTACTACCTGTGCCCGCGAACTACTACGTTTCGCTTTAAAGATCAACACTCAAACATTTCTTGAGAGGGCCACCTTTATCACCTACACCTAAGAGTATAAAAAATAGTCTACAATCTATTCTCAGGCCTACCAATGAAACATAAAAATTTATAAATATTTTACAAAAACCAAAAACCGACTTCAAACAGACAACATCACACTTTTATATTGAAGTCGGTGCCAAATGATGATGACATTATTCGTTCTCTCGCTAACTTCTATAACTTAAGCCATGACTTAACGCGGCGCTTATCTATAGAGCACCGAGGCAGCGTCGCGTCGCGAGACCGCACGACACCCAATCCAATTTTGTCACAGATAATAAACCGAGCTACGCCGTGCATGCCCGGACTTATAAAACCGACACAATGAGGTGTAGTGTAGCCGGCCTAATGGCGGCTCCCTGACGCAGGCCGAGTAATGGCCAGCCAGCGCGGCAGCACTGGTCGGACTCTACTCTTGTGGCGTCAGCTTGTAAAGCCCTTACAGTTTCTCAGCGCTCAATGCTAACATAAGTTTTGACACAACTAAGTATGTGGTCCTAAGCTATCCATTGAATGTAGCAAAAGGTTGCATCAGCGATTTCGGTTGCCGATTATTCTGGCGTTAACTAGGGCTGCCACCCGTTCGGGTTTAACTCGGAGTCTACGAGTTTACAGCGAGCATATCTGGGGATCTACGGGCTGAACATCGATATCTCCGGGTCGGCAGGGCGGTGACTGCGAGACAACATTTTTGAGGGGATGTTTAGAGGAAAAAATTAATCACCTTTTTACTATTTACAAATTCTTTTTGATTCTTAAAACTATAAAGGTGTTTTATATTTTTCCTTTGAGTTTCCTTTGCGTCGGTTGCATTTTATTGTAAAGAAAAGCTCGCTTCCAGAATAATGCCATTTTATGTTTTCTCTCTCTTATTCCCTAGCAACTATTTATTCTATCTCGCTTTCGCGCACCTTTGAAACTCATCAAAAGATATAGTATATTATTTAAAAAAAAAATAAAGTGGCAGCCCTAGTGTTAACGTCAAGGCAAATTTTAATGCATCATCATAACAGCTCATATACGTCCCCAACAAGGGGCTGGAGCAGAGATTAAATCCCTGAGCTGGAGCCTACCCCAAGTCAGGGTGTTTAGGCTTAAATTACATTATGAAATTCGAAAAACTAAAAAAACATGGCGGTCTCTAACCTCGGACCTCCCGATTGGAGGGCAAGTGTCGCGTCCACAGCGCCACCGACGCTCCTGTTAATACGCATTTATATTCTATTAATATCCTATTAATATGTTACAAGAAATATGTAAAAAGTGACTTAAAAATATTGAATAGGTAGTAAAAAAAAAAGATTCTTTTTAAAATATTGATTCATGACTGTTTTTTGTTGCTGGATAACTGACTTTCCGAGTGAACGGTCAATTTTCTGACCTCATGTTGATTGGTGACTGGGGTCTGTCCTCTCTCCAACTCTTTTCCAGCACACATCAGCTGTTTATCACAGGCATTGTTGGTAATGCGAATGACAACACAATCTTAACACAACTTAGAGACTTATTGGTGACAAAAAGCTGGTAAAAACCAAGCCTGACAGTCTGGTAGGTACTAGCACAGCGTGGGTAATTGACGCTGTCACAAAGTTAAACATCTCAGTTGTTATGTGGTTATTGACGTGCCTATATTTTATAAAAAAACCCAGTCCATTATTATAATAAAGTACAAATATTATATAAACAGCAATTCGTATCAGCTTAAAACGGTAAAACACATATGGAATAGTGAATGTGACAATTCGTTAAGTGAACAATAGTGGAACTGAATGGAATAGAACATTTATTGTTTTAAAACCATAGGTGGGTTAGGATAAGGATAGGCAGCCTCAAATTAGGTGGCCATACGCTTGTTTACCACCCAGGAATAAAAAAAACACGTACCAGGGGCAGCAAATCTGTGGGTCCGGCTGCGACGCCGGCATGCCGCCTCCGCACCGGCACGCGCCGCCGCCGCCGCCGCCGCCACCTCCGTGCACTCTCGGCTAATGAAATAGGAGTGATATATTGTTTTAGATTTGTATCACAACAGAAAGTAGACAGGAAATTATTACATCAATAATACAGATAGTAACAGTTAAAGACATGTTCTACGCATGTATTTTAATTACAGGTAAACAAGGCTGAAATGTTAAGTTAGTTTTAATATTTTGTAAATATTAAAACGTAAAACTACATAAAGTATTTTGATATTGAAACAAACACTTCTTTTTATTTTATTTTATTTCTTCTATATTCGTTCTCTAGGTATATTCGCCTCTACGTTAAACATAAAATTGGTATTGAAAAATATTTTATTAACATAATGAATATTTGAGCGTCGGTGGCGCTGTGGCCTCGGCACTGGACTGTGCCCAATTGGGAGGCCCGCGATCGATCCTGCCATGTACCAATGTGTTTTACGATTCAGGAATTTCATAACATGTACATTTATCTGACGCTCCTACGGTGAAGGAAAACATCGTGAGGAACCTGCATACACCTACGAAGTAATTCAAAGGTGTATGTGAAGTCAACCAATCCGCTCTTTTTTTTTAACGGTGGGAAATGCATTGCGCATACCCCGCGCTTGGGAAGGCGCGGGGTTATGTCGGACTCTCCGCGGCCCCTTGGGGCAGCGTGCCAGCCAGGAACCGCGGCCTACCGACTAAAACCCACCGATACCCCTCACATACGCCTTGGCGCGAGCACGTCCATTATCGCCGCATCCTCCTCATCTGAAGAAGACACGCCGACAAGGGACGTGTCGCTGCCTGACAAGGTTATGGGAACTCGAGTGAACACATCTACGACCTCGTCGGCGTCTGCTCGCCTAGAGCGAGTCCCTCTCACCCCCCCTAAAGGGGGAAGCCGGTGATCCCCGGGGCATTCAGGGGATCAGCGACTACTGGCAACCGGTGCAATGCAGGGTTCGGGCTTCAAAAACCCAGAACCCCGCTGGTTGCCGTCAGGAGGTAGAAGGTTGGCGAATTGCCGCCTCCTTCGTCCCGTCCGCCTGCGGCGGCACGGAGCGGCCTGGGGGTCAACCTCCCTGGCCCTTTCCGCAGTCTCCTTCTGCGTCATGACAGAGACACAGAAGGAACCCACCGCATCCCACGTGTTCTCCCCCTCCAACATGGCACAGACCACGTTCTGGAGGGAGAGATTCTCACCGATAACGGTGACCCACTCCCGGCGCTCTGAAGCGAAGGCGGGGCACACCTCTAAGGTGTGCTGCGCGGTGTCCTCGGCAGCGCCACAGTGGTGGCACTCGCGGGTCGGCTCTCTCCCAATTCGGTGCAGATAGCGGCCAAAACAACCATGGCCACTAAGAATCTGCACCAGGTGGTAAGAGCGACCCATGGCGCCTGTTCGCCCATGTGGTCAGGGAGGGGTGCATAGCCTCAACGGTTCTGAGCAGAGTGTCAGAAACCGAAGGCGAGCTCATAAGCTCCACCAGCTCCCCGAACCACAGGCGAAACACCTCTACCGTGGTCTCCTTATGGTTATTATGATTATAATTTAGGTGTATAATGACAATTGGAATAATATATCGCGAATTTATTGATATTGAATTGATTTGTATGTAATTAATGATTAACTATGACATTTTGTAATTCTAATTTTAATTTCTATGACATTGATATTATAATATTGTTAATATCTTGACTATTGTACAACATATATTATATTACTTAGAAACAATCATTTGTAAAGCCTGACGAAAACATTTTGCACGTTGACGACTTCAACAGAGTATGTAGAGCCATTAAACCTTAAGAACTTGTGTCACCATATTCTAGCAAATAAAGATATCTTTCTTTCTTTCTTTCTTTCCTCCAACGCGGAGGCCCGCTCTCTCGGCGCCAAGCGCCGGTCGCCGCTTCTCGCGTCAACTTGGACGCGGTAAGACGCCGCTAGCACGTGGGACGCTAACTCCCAAGGGGGAGTGCCCGCTATAATGCAGGCCGCCGCATGTGAGACGGTCAGGTATCCACGAATGGCCCTCAGCGCCATCGCTCGCTGTACCCTGTGAAGGCATGCGATGGCGCGACAACCAATCCGCACTGGGCCAGCGTGGTTTGACTAAGGCCTAATCACCCTAACTAGTTAGGGTAGACTCGTGCCCCTCGGTGGGGACGTATATGAGCTGTGATGATGATGATGATGATAATGAATATTTATTGATGAATAAATTATATAATGCATGAAATATCTGTTTCAATATTTTTTCCAGTTGTAGAATTTTGGCATTAGCTAAAGTTAAGTAAGTTACATTACGGTCATCAAGTCAGTGCCACTCTACATTGATGGTCATAGATCTTTCACTCTTAAAAGCGGCGCATGGTTTTGATGATTTTTAAATAATATTTAGAAGTAAGTACTTATACTTTCTTCACATATTGTAATAAATTAATAGTAAAAACAACATTTTTAACAACCTTTCTTATTACCACATAGGATCAAAGTACTCGTCAATACGTATCAAATGAGCCCAAACTCGATGGGCTTACGTCTTGTTTTATTACGGAGTTCCTATGGCCACCTTCCAGCTCCAGCATCAGATCAGCTCCATGTCATTATAATATTGCATTGTCACGCGATATACATATGCATGCAAAATTTCAGCTCAATTGGATACCGGGAAGTGGGTCAAATTTAACTTGCAAGATTTCATTACAGACACCGGGACAGGTGAAAGTAAATAAAAGCTTGTAATAAAAGTAGTTACACCAAGGTCATATGCAGACGGTACTTAACTTAAAGATTGATATCTTACTGTAAAACAACAATATAAAAGTAGGATTTAGGCGGAGTTACTTGCGACTATCTCGGTGTCGGCGCGGCCTGTACGCACAGAAGAAGTCGTCGCGCAGGAGTCGCGCGCGCAGCAGCGCCCGCAGCGGCGGCGGCAGCGCGAGCGGCGGCGGCGGCGGCGGCGGCGGCGGCGCGAGCGGCGGCGGCGAGGCCGCGGCGCCCTCGTACGTCTGGTCGGGCAGCAGCATGGCGCCAGCATCCCGCCCGCCGCCGCGCGCGTGCACTTCTAAACCAACACCATTTCGCTTTACTATAAAGCTAGAGGATAGTAAGCTCAGCTCAGTGGAGCTTGGTGTCACATCGGCGCATTTAGCGCGTACGCTCAGCGGACGATTGCTGCGGTTAATCAACGTTGGTTGTGGTCAGTCCTATGATGGGTGACCAAATATGGAATATCTACAGCTCCTGCGTGCTTCGGCAGGCACAAACGGTGGGTACTGGGCCTGATCTCGCCCCGGTCGTGTCGGCTAACCGTCCCATCGGACTAGGCGAGTGAATGAACAGAGAGTGCATTTGCGTTTGCGTAGTCACGTGTGCACTATAATATCTCCTGCGTAGATGACTAGTCTTTGTTAAGATGGCCGCTGTGACCGAATATCGCTTAGGAGGACAACGGAAATGTATCTTTACAACATGTATTTATTCATTTCGGCAGTGAACTGCTATCTGCTGATTAGGTATATAGGGGTGACCCCAGCGCGAAGCATTAGCCCTCGCGCTAAGTCACAGTGGAACCCTGGCGCTGGTCGACATGGTCAGAACGCGACGGCTATTACAGATTTTAACAGAAAATGCACTGAAAACTTTAATTCGGATAATCGTTTTGTGTTTTTTTAAATTTATTTGGATAAAAAGAAAACTACATTATGAATTTAAATTACTTCATGCCTTATAAACCGATTTGGTTTGTCGAGGCACTGCACATTCGCACTTATTTTGACAATTTGGTGTATAAACAATGAGACAATAAAATTATAATTACATATCTAACACTAAAACCTTTTATATTAAAAATACATCATTCAAAATTTATCTAGTACTATATTTCGGTACATCTACCACACCTGCGCTCTTTATCACCCTAAGGTTGGCTGGTAGCGAATGCCTATGGCATTAAGTTCGCCTTTGTACTCATTGTACATGAAGAATTAATAAATAAATAAAACTATAATAAAGTATTGACAATAACAAAAGAAACCAAACGTGTGTAGTTGGTTGATAAGATAGATTGTTTGTGCAAAATATATGGTGTGTTTTTTAACTTTATTTTCTTCGTAACACATTGCCGCAGAACGGAGGCATTTCGCCAGTTTATTGTACAATGTCTTTTTATTTTTTATAGCTGTGCCCGTGAACTACGTGTCGCCATATATTTTTTCCCGTTTTTGCAACATTTTTCATTGCGGCTCAGCTCTTATTAGTCGCAGCGTGATGTTATATAGCCTATACTATAGCCTTCCTCGATAAATGGACTATCCAACACAATAGTACATTGTTACCCTAGGGGTAAAAGTAACTTATTTAGTCCCGAGACGGTGTTTGGCGCCCGAGCGTAGCGAGGGCATCAATAGTTCGAGGGACTTTAGCCCGAGGTAAACACTGTGCTTTTCATTACGAATACAAGGAAAGTAAAAATAAAATAATGAATTAGCTAAAGAAAAAACGTGTAAATGTTATTTTACATACCTAAATCAACAACTTCTGATTTAGCCCGCTATCTCTTATAAAATCAGTCGTTAACTCCATACCTGAATCAGATGAACTCATTGTGTTAATTATTAACACAATTTTATACAATTATAATTAACAGTTAATACAATTCTCTGCTATACGGAAGTATTAACAAAACTCTAATGGAAAAAACAAATAAAGATCGCATTGCCGCTTTCCCGCTTATTTAGTTTTTTTTTCTGTCAGCTAGCCAGCTATTTAGAATTTTTTTTTCATTTTCATAATTTAAAAAATGGTAAATATTTTGCCCAAATATGTTATTTTAAAGAAATAGTTGAAATAGTAGATTGCTTTATAAGGGTGGAAAGGAATCAATCCCTACGAGGTTGTTAGACGCCCGAGCGCAGCGAGGGCGGCTATAGTCCGAGTAGGGTTTGATTCCTTTTACCCGTGTGTAGCACTCTACTTTTCATTTCGAATGCAAGGAAAATAAAAAATAGCTTTTCTAATAAAATTTATTAATAAAAATACTCCTAACATGACATATCGACATCGTGTTTTACACTTAGTGTACTTTTAAGCATTGAATATCTGCTCCATAGCGTAGACGCCTGCACTTTATGAGATAGTTCATTAAAGTATATAAGAAATACATTTTCAGAAAATGATTTTATATTCCTTGCATCTCGCCACTTCATAAAGTCGGAATATGTATTTAAATATCTTTCCTTTGAAATTTTTGGCAAAAAAATTTCGAGTATTGTATTTGCTTCGTTCGTGACTGAATCTGGAGCCGAAATTTCAGAATCGCTTGAATTCATTGTTTTTCTTAAATACCTAAATCACACAATCAAGATTTCGGTACAGCGTAACAGATTCCCCTCCCGCCAAAATTATCTTTTTCACAGGTATTTTTAAATTTGGAACACATCGCGTTACCTGTTACTGGCCATTCAGCCAAATACTTTTATTATCATTGTACCAAAGATTGTATGTACGTAACCTATATCAGTTCTATTTTTAAAATTTTACTTTCCGCCCTAAGGAGGGAAGTAAATAGTATGAGAATTTCCCGCCCGCTGGTGGGAACTAGCGTTTTCCTCCCAATACTCAGATCAAGGAAACGCTCCTTTCCGAGCATGAGGAATGAAAATAAATTATAATAAAGCCATTTAAAAAATATATTCTTTAAATACTTACCATTATGTTATTTCAATTATACACCGCGCTGTAATTGAGTCGCTGTATAGAAAGTCGGAGCATGGTTCAATAAAAATGTGAAAAAGAACTAGTTTCTTTTTTAAAATTTGACAGCAGCTGTCAGTTGAAAGTGATTCTCCCTAGGGCTGAAAAGTATTACTTTCAACCCGCTCCTCAGGCAACTTCAGACCTATTTTCAGAGTATGAGTAATGAAAAAATAATTGTTCAATTTGAATCAAGTAGTTCCTGAGATTGGCGCGTTCAACCAAACAAACAAACAGACAATCAAACAAACTCTTCAGCTTTATAATATGAGTAAGTAAGTATAGATTCAGTGTGTACTCTTAACAATTGGTTTACGTTTTGGAGAGTCGTGTTAGGCCAGGGGTCGGTGCGGTCCGTCATTACGCGCGCTGACTGGCGCCCGCTGACAGCTGACGGCTGCGTCACCGTTACACTGAGGTTACACTATTCATTAAACGTCGATTTTGACCGCAATCGCAGCCTAAAGAAATTTGTTTAATCCAATTAACAAGAGAGCCGATCATAAATCAAATCTCATGATTGGTAAATATTGTCATATTAAGCTGTAGTGTGATTCTGTAAAACCTCACTTTAAACTTCGAATCTGATTCCGCAGTGAGTTCTTAGATTGGCATTCTCAAAATTCGAATGTAGATTCGAAGTTATTAGAAACTATTAAGTAATCTGTGCTACAGCGCTACACTTGCGAGCGTGGCAGCGAGTGGAACTAGAGTGACCGTGAGATTTTGACATTATAAGTATGGGATGACGTATGAAGTGGCATTCCGTAAAGGGAATTCCTTTATCACTTCGAAGCTCACTTCGCACACGAACTCGAAACAAAGTGTCAAATAAAACGTTGCTATTTTGTGAGTGAAAACAGGCAAAATTTATTATCATAGTTTAAAAATACATTTAAAATTATTTCTGAAGGTGATAAAAACTAGTTCTGAGGTATTTATTAGAATTTTATCGCTACTAACTCGTGATAATGACTATGTAAGGGTATCTTGTATCTTATACGAAGTGAGCGTGAATATCGAAGTGAGATGCGAGCTATTGTTCGAATTTTACAGAATCGACATCCTGCACACTGATGCCACAAAATTAATTATCCACACAATATCAGTTTCTTTAAATTAGATATTTATGTATTTTCCAGACAATAAAACTAAAAGCTAATGTTACAAATAAAAAAAATTCTCTAACTCACACCCTTTCGTTTCTAGTTTTATTTTTCATATTACCTTATACTCCCAAATTGAAACTAATAATAACATCAAAATATACTAAAAAGTTTTAAAAAATCCTGATGATTGTTTTTATTACATTTTTTTACTTGTAGATAGGTACGTGTTTTTTGTTGTATGTTTTTACTTTTAGTAAAATATTTATTGAACACAACTAAGGGTCAATGCGTACCTATAATATTTATATAATAAAGTCCTTTACTACGATTGAAGAGCTTTCCGTCATCAACTAAGCTATCTAACTATCAGACGAAAATACTTACAAATTTAATAGCTGTAGAAGAAAATGAAACATGTTCTAGGTGACTATGTGAGTCGCCTTCCCAGCTGCCGGCCACCGGACGATCGACGCGATTCGTCCGGTGTTGGAGGAATGGGTAGGGCGCCGGCAGGGCAGTCTCTCATTCCGTATGGTGCAGGTACTGACCGGACATGGTTGTTTTGGTCACTACCTGCACCGGGTCGCGCGTTGGGAGGAAACGCCGAAGTGTCACTACTGCGACGCTCCCGACGACACTGCCGAGCACACCCGGTTGGTGTGCCCGGCATGGCGACGCCAGCGCAGCGAACTCAACGCTGCGTTGGGAGGCGGAAACCTCTCGCTGCCGAGCATGATCGTGGCCATGCTCCGCGGCGAGGAGGAATGGGGGGCTGTCGCCTCCTTTTGCGAGGACGTCATCTCGCAGAAGGAGGCCGCGGAGAGGGAGCGGGAGAATGATCCTCAAGCCGCTCCCATCCGCCGCAGACGGACAGGCAGGCGAAGGCGGGCATTTGCACAAGCAATGCCCGTCTAATGACCCTGCCGTGGAGGCCTGCGTGCACGGTCGGCCCCGTGCACGCCGCCGCAAGGCCCTCCGTCTGGGGATTGCCCTGGTGTTCTCGAGCAATCCCCCCATTGGCGATAGCCCGACCCCTGGTCGGGCTTGCCCGGGCGCGCTTTTAGTGGTAGTCGCAGTGTGGACCTTACCATGCGCGCCCATAAAGGCACGGAGAACACCGGGGGGTTTTAGTGGGTCGGCCTGACATTCTGCCGGGCCAGCCCCACACACGCCCGCCGTCCAGCCAACGGCGGGTAAGGTGCGATTACGCATTTCCCCTCGAAAAAAAAGGTGACTATGTGAGGGTTGTCCTCGATTTCCCTTGAAACCCATCATCTTCGGATCCTAACTTCTTGACTATAGGATCATCTTAGTAGTACACACACTCTATAGAATACAAAAAGAATTTACAAAATCGGTTTAAAATAAATTCTTCATTTTATAAATAAATGTTGTATTTTTAAACAACATTGATAAAATGAAGAAAATGTTAAGTTTTCTTTGTAAATTTTACTTATCATCTATGGGATAACCAACATGGACGTGGCTAAACACCACCAGAAAACGGTTTGTGTTTAATTTACTCGCCAACAATTTAATATTGCACGCACATACCGAAATACGCAGAGGCTGGCAATTGCTCTTTTTCAAGCTGAAACGTTTATCATTCCAGGATTTGAAAAGAATCTCTTAATCGAATTGGGACTCTGTGCGACATTGTTAGGGTCTTGCGGGTCCGGAGGGGCCGGGGCGGCGGCCGGGCGTTCGCCGAACCACCGCCAAAAAACCCGCGCGGACCTGTCGCGGCCGCGCCGCATTCATTCCGACCGCGCCGACGACCTGCCGGGCCTCCGCCGCTATGACGGCCAGCTCACCGAAACTCACGTGCTAACATGAGTGTTTTATGTCGATAACTCAATTCAATCCCATTGCCTCTGATTCGGTCTATGACTCTGCAATACCAGCACCGAATATTGAAGTCACAAACAGCGACTCGTAGGACCTGATAATTTGCGTTTTAAATGAGGCAACCTCTAGTGAAATGCGAGCCTTAAGTATGTTATGGTGAGCCTCCTTATGCTTCCACGATTCTTATGGAATTAGCGCAACGCCATGCAAGAGCCGGGCGACGACTGCCCCACATTTTTTGCTTGGCGATCCATATCGTGTGCTCGTAGTAGGGCTGTTGCTAGGAATTAAAAGTAACTCCTAATTTTATGATTTCATTTTCTTTTTATCAAGTTGTCATAATTTGAGTCACTCTAAACAGAGTTTTAACATATACCTATAAGATAGTGCCCCACACATTAAAAATTCACAATCACGGCACTCGAGGAAACCTGTAAAAAAGTTATTTTTGTGTAGTTGTACGCGAAGTGGGTTGTAGGGTTCGCAGATGGAAGGAATTGAATACGATACAATTGAGAAAAAATTTAGTTCTTTATAACTGATAGAAGACAAGTTACGTCAACAGATAATATGTCAAACCCGGCCGGCACGAGAAGTGATTGACCTGGCGCAGCCGGACTGACGGGACGGGGTAAGATTTAGTTCGTCCTTTATTTGGCGATGATGTTTTATTTATCCCAATTGTGCCGGAGCCAGCCGCCAGATGGCAGCAGCAGCCCTGAGTCGCCTGTCGCGCAGACAGCCACTCGCGGGCCGCTATCTGCTCGCTGCCTGACTCCTGACAGCTGACCCCTCCACGTTAACTTTTTGTGAAATCTTTGCCAGTCTTATCAAACGGCTCGTTTAGCAATGAGGCGACATTTTAACCACACACGAGGTTAATTGCACAGTCGTGCGGGTGTTTTAATGACGAATCATAAAACAGTGGAGCAGGGCTCTACTTTTGTAGAGCTAATCGTACAGTGCAACTTCCGCGTAGCATTTATTGATTTTATACCTCTTTTTGACGAATCGTACAAGTAGTTGTTGAAATATTACATTAGAACAAGCGATTCAAATAAGAATAGGAAAGCCAATGAGCTCCATCTGTTAAATGTTGCTTGAAAAGTACGGTTTGCAAAAAAAACTTATTTTCAACAAGAACGGTGTATTTTACTTTGTTTTAAAAATATGTCTTAAATATTTTTTTTATTCTTTATTATTAATTTAATTATCTAAAGTCATAATTAGTTTTTTAAAACTATACCATGACCTTTTTTATTTTTTATTTCCATTGTTCGAACCAGTTCGCCTAAAAGTAAAAAGATTAGCGCAAAGGCCCAGAAGTCATGCAAAATTATTAAAGAAAAATAAGAACGCCATTCCAGGGTTATTATGTACATCACCTATGTGATGAACATAATAACCGGCAATAGATAAAAAAAAACTTTTTCTAGTATTTTTTTCAGATTAATTAAAGCAAGGAAAAGAAAACAAACTTCTTGAAACTAATATTATGAATTTAACTTAGCCAACAACTACAGCCACAAATCAGTAGGCAAAGAAACTAAAGATAAAAGCTAGGGCAAGTTTTACCCTAGATACGGCTGTACGTCTTGCGGACAATATTTTCAGCTTTTGCAAAAAAAATATTAAAGAAAGACTTTTTTTGCTCACCCTACCTAACCGGTTTCAATTGACAGCTATGACGTCACAATATCACATTTTAGTAATGAAATTTTCTCTAAATAACTTACCAACATTTGAATCTTAGCAAATAGCAAAGTCTAATAGCGTCTCTCGTCTTGTCTAATGTTCTGTTTTTATCATGTCCGTTAAGTAGGTACCTATTATTTAAATCCATGTCAAATATGTCATCTCGCAAGTCGCTATCCAAATAGTGAAAGGACGCCGCGACAGGAACGTTTTATATGGTATTGACGTGCTCTTACGGTAGATGTGCTCTGACGGTACTCCTGGGACCTTATTCTGCTAGCGTTAACGCATTTGTGGCGTGTCAATAACGCTTCAATAGCATCGCTTTTTGAGACAGTTATTGTTGGTTAACCGAATACTTACTGAAACATTTGTCACTATTGACTTATCAAGATATTGTAGTACAAATAAATTGCTCCAGAAAATGCGCATACAAGTGACAAACGCAGTTTTATTGAAACGCTATCACGACGCGACAACGACGTTAAGATTAGCGGAATTAGGCCCCTGGTGTGTAGTTAAAGTCATTGGAACATGATTATTGTGTTGGAATAACGAAACTACCCCCCACGCCCGTATTACGTGATGTACCAGGTACAGATATATACCCGGTCACTTCTCATCACCGCCCCCCACTAGATGACGAACCTAAGCGTTTATGTTGCGTCGATCCCCGTTCCGGCTTGGTCCGACTCTACTCTACTCGGGACACCCTTGAAGTGATGCCTGTCCGATAGGAATCCATTAGGTTCTAAGCACCCTACGCATGCTCTGAGATTGTCAAGGGGGATAAACAAATATACTCCTTTATTTCTTGATTTTCTTCAGTTATAGTGGTACAACATTTCTCTTAGGCCATCCCTTGGTGACTCACAAAAGATAAAGACGATCGATCCTAATCGCGTGATGTCTTCATTCGATATTCAAATACTCGTACATTCAAATATGACATTATATTATGTCATGGAGCATAAAGACGCGCGACCATAAACAGGTCGCATCACCAGCAAGGCTTGTGGTGTGGACCCATCAAAGTTCTCGCCTTATTTAAAACTAGCTGTGCCCGCGACTTCGTCCGCGTGGAATAGTAACTTTTGGCAGCATTTTGATTTTTGTAGCCTATGTTATACCTTATATAATTAGCTTATCTATTTGTGAAAGTCCCGTCAAAATCGGCCCAGCCGTTCCGGAGATTAGCGGGAACAAACAGACAACCAGACAAAAAAATTTAAAATTGTGTTTTTGTTATTGGTACCCGATATACATTCATACCCATTTAGCAAAAACTTGTTATATTGACATTACAAACAGACACTTCAATTTTATTTATTTGTATAGATAATCACGGTGACGCATGTTAGGCCATCTGCGGCAAGCAGCAATAGTTTTGAATAGGTTGTCGACACTCGTGTTCATCGGATAGGAAAAATTGGAACGTTGCCGGCATATTCGTTTGTGATGTCCCTATGCGTATTTTGAGTGACTGTAGGCCAGACTCAGAGGAGAGCAGCCCGCCACCGCGAGATGGGATCGTGCGTCGCCGCAATTAGCGGGGCGGCGCGGCGCACGCAGCCGCGCTAAATTATATAATGAAATTTAATCGCGTGATTTATTCGCGCGCCCCGCGAGCTTCCCACGGGCCCCGCATAGCGCACCGCGCCGCCCTACTCACACATGTTTTCCTCTTTTTTTCGATATTCATAAAATCGTAAGCTTCGTATGCTAAACATCACAAGTTAGAAAGCATTGAGCGAAAATGTTTCCCATCATTGAAAGAAGAATACTACCTATAACGTATCCTCTGTAGCGTACTATTTTTATTCCGGCGTCCCGATCCACGTGACGGAAGGTGAACAGAACAGTTTCAACTTCCGGTGGACTAGCTTCTGGTCGAACCAGAATTTCATATAACCCGGAGCGTGGCCGAGTCAATGGCATACCTCATAATAAACGTCCTACTTCTTTTCACGGCAGGAATTGTGCCTACATCGCGCTAAACAGACGGTCGGCTCTTTCGATATCCGCTTGGAAAAAGAACCAGTGACTCTCGTGTTCTAAATGCGTCATGACCAAAGTGCCCCTGCACAGATTTGCAACCCCTATATAACTTGCGGGCGGGCGGTGCACCATTGGCCTGCGTAGTTAGTACCAACTACCGATATTTTTTGTCAGAAGTTTTGCTATATACATACTCCTTAACAAATAGTAATCGATTTCCGAAAAAATACGCCTAACACCATTAATTTCATTGGTGTTCTACTAATGTGCAACAACAGATTACAACACCCCTACCCTAATCTGTAGGTGAACATTAATATATTATAACAAGCGTGCTGTTGTCCTGCAGTTTATTGTAAAAATTAAGAACAACCAGTTTAAGGGCCGATTTTTCAATTGTCAGATAACTCTTAACTGTTGAATAAATATGGCGATCTGACAGATTTTCTATACAATAGTTGTCAAACTATCATATTTATTCCTCAGATAAAAGTTAACTGACGATTGAAAAATCAGCCCTTAACAATGTAAATTAGATCCATACTAATATTATAAATGGGAAAGTGTATGTGTGTGTTTGTTTGTCCGGCTTTCACGGCAAAACGGAGCGATGGATTGAAGTGATTTTTTAAGTGGAGATAGTTGAACGGATGGAGAGTGATATAGGCTACTTTTTGTCTCTTCCTAACCCCCCACTTCCCTAAAATGGGGGGTGGAAGTTTGTATGGAGCATTCCGCAATTTTCAAGGTAGAAAGCTAAAAATTGGTATGCGAACTATTTGTGACTAACAAAAAAATCGTGCAACATTTTTTTTTGGAAATCTGCCCCCAACCCCTTAAAAGAGGGGGTGAAATTTTATACGGGTCAGTTTTTAAGAAAGGAAGCTAAAAATCGGCACACAGACTCTTTGTTACCAACGAAAAATAACACAGTGAAAGTTGTTCAGTTCGATGGGTTCGACCTCTTTTAAATTTAACTCAATTTTTGGAACTAGGACATTTTTACTTTTATTTATGCGAAGGCTAGGTATGTAACTAGGATTCAAGTTAAGACCTAAGTGTAAGGTTCACATTGACGAACTAGTAGAAAAAAGTAATCAAAAAGTTTGTAACAAAAAACATGAAAAAGCTCGCAAAATAATAAATCTCTACTCGTATTTTCAACAGGCCATGACTAAAGATTAGTCAGTCGCTTGTTTCATTTTATACTTGAGTTTACTGAATTCCTGAAATTGCAATTCTCTCAACATTATGAGTATAGTTTCCACGAAGACTATCTAATAAAATCTTGCAGTTTGTGCCCGCTTCAATGTGGCCGAGCGAATACATCGGCTCATGTTTAAGTCTCACATAATTACATTTTTCCGTGAACGTTATTTGCCCGCTTGAATCGTAGTCTATCATCAAAGCTGTGTGTAGAGATGCAATATTTTTCAAATTCAAGTACCTATTCAAACTCTCTTGTAGACGTAAATCTAGCGAGGTCGTGACACGCACGTGCGCGGCTCCACAAACTCTTTTCTGAACCCAAAACAGCGTGAAATTTACATTCAACGTGCTTTTGTGAGACATGCCAGCACGCGCTGGTGTCGTAATGGTTTCCGTGAGATACTATAGCGTTATAAATAGATTGGACAAAACCCTTTGGCCAGCATTTCTAAGCCACAAAAAAATTGCCTCGTTAATGTTAGAAGCCAAAACTAGAAGTCCCACGCGTTAAAAGTCACATTCTCAATATTTTTTAATAAATTGTTATTTTTGTTGATGCGAGTTTTTTTACCGCCCCAAAAGTCGCAACGCAACTACTGTGGCGCGGTACATAAAGCGTCACAATGTGTCTTGCACACTTTTGTTATTCAAATTATTTTTATCAAAATGTTTGTTGCATAATTTTTGTCGTTAGTGCAGTCTAGGACACGAAGCTAGAATGTTTCGTTTGAATATTTAATAATCTCTATCTAATAGAGCCGAGAGGGCTCGACGCAAACGCGTCCCGCTCCCCGGCTGCGGTCACGTCATCAGGTGTCGCGATGTAACCAGACCCAGCCCTGTAACTGTGAGAAAAATCCTACTCATCTGAACGTTGCGGGGAATAGATACTTCCTCCGTTACTATGTTGGTTTAAAATATGTTGATAAGTGAATGAACTATCTCTTTCGCGAACTACGTGTCGATTTAATAGAAAAAAAATCGTTGTCCCGCGGACACTTTTATTCTGGGCGATCTGGGTCTTCGGTCACCGTACATGGCAATTCATTCAACACCATTTTATGGCAATTCATTCAATAGTTTCTACGTGAAAGAGTACAACACACCCCTCACAAACGGAATCAGATGGTTCATTTCTCTAATCCTCTTCTTTGATTCCCTTAATTGTTTTAATAGTTTAATTTTTGATTGCAAACGTTAGCACACGGGATGCGTTCCTTTCATTCTATCCGATTCGGTGTATGAGGCGTGGGCACCAGAACGCAACCAACATGGAGAGTATAATAAAAGTCAATAATAACATAGATCGCTGCCTCAGACCCCTTAGACAAAAGCCACACGCTCAGTTTGCCGCAGTCGTTCCGCAGAAAAAATGTATGAAAATGACATCAGCTTGTTATAACCTCAAGCATTTTTTCCGCAGAAAATTTTCATCTCACATACATTTTCCTGAGGAACGAGTGCGGAAAAATTTGCTTGTGGCTTTTGTCTAAGGGGTCTAATCGGAAGACTGGAACAAATCTTGTATGCTCTGAAAGATGTCGAATGAAAGAAGCCAAATAAGTCTGCACTTCACATATAGATAGGCCCATATAGCACTCTGTATCAGTACTTATGGTTCATTTAAAAAAACCTGCCAGCAACCTTTCTGTAAAATGCCCAAAAAATCCTTCAAATTACGAAAATCTTATGCAATGCAAGTATGTGAACAGCGCAGAATATTAAGTAGAAGCACTGCTGATAAACTCTACATTTATTTGCAACTAGCTTTCCGCTCGCAGCTTGCGTGATCTTCATTTTTCCCGTGTGAATTCCATATTTTTCCATAAGAAAATATGCCCATGTTACTCAGTGATATTGTAGCATCCTATTTGTGAAAGAATTTTTCCAATCGGTCCAGTAGTTTCAGAGCCTATTCAATACAAACATACAAAAATACCAATCTTTCCTCTTTATAATATTAGTATTACAAATAGCGAATGTATTGTATGAAACTACATTTACGTATTAGCAATTGATAAATAAATGTAGAGCAAAATTTGTCACATCGCTTATTGAATAGTAACGGAGAATCACGGCTTCTTATACTTCTAAGCTCCATTAAGTCGCAATGTAATGTACTTTGTGCGTGACAGTTGAATAATTACGTAACATGCTCGGTTAAGCTTTGTTAATGATCCATTGGTCCACTCTTGGGCTACTACGACCTGTCGGACCGGATCTAGCAGCTCTGCTGACCTGTCAAACTGAATCTGAGACACGCGTGTCACCCTTCAGGCCGGCTCAGCTCTTGTGAAGACTGACACATCACCTTAATCATTTGGTCGGTTGGACACAATCTCATGAACATACTCGTAGCTCTACACTGATGCATACAAGCGGGCGGTTAAAAAATGCCGTATTCAATTATGTCCGTCACTTTTGCCTTTTATAGATATGCAACTTTAGCTAACAAAATATAAGATAAAGTATAATTATTTTAATTCAAATTGAAATTACGTCAACAACCGACTCAACATGTTTATCACTTTGTCGGTGTGTGTCGGTGGTAGAAATCCATATGTTTTATTTCCACCGTCAAAAAGTCGCTCACCGAAAGTCGATCGTGTGCGTTCACATTTATCGATTTTTGTCGAGTATGTCGATCTTAGCTGTCAAAACTTCCATGCTGGTACTGCGGGTTCATTGGATTTCGTCAAACACTGCCAATTTGAAATATTTTTAACAGACTTCAAAAAAGGATGAAGGTTCTAAATTCGATGCGTTTGCGATTTTTTGTGTGTATGTTACGCGATTACGCCGCCAATTGTGGACCGATTTTCAAAATTCTTTTTGTATTTGATAGAGTATACTCCTGGGGTAGTCTCAAGGTTACCAAAGTCCGGATCTGATGATGGGATCCCATGAAATTTTATTCACTAAAAAGTTAAAAAGAAAAATATTTTACAAAAATAAAAACCGACTTCAAAAACACTGAAAAGTTAAAAATAATATAATAATCGGTACAGACAACATCATACTTCTATATTCAGGTCGGTGACAAATTTTAAGACTTTCTAGGAGATCATCGTTTGGCACCGACTTCAATAATTATTTTTAATAATATATTAATTATAACTTTTAAGTGTTTTTGAAGTCGGTTTTTATTTTTTTCGTTTAAACGGTAACACGTAACTAACTTTTTAAAACTACCATGCCTCCATTAGATAGCATTTAGCGTACGTTTGCATATTAACAATAATTTCCATACATACTTTGATTTACCATCAGTGTATGTTATCGCAAATTGTGACAATTTTTTATAGTCAAAACAAAATTTGCTTGACTTCTTTAAGTCGCTTATGTTAGATATGATATTTTCAAGAAAAATTATAAAATGTAGCTTGAAATATGTTGAGTCTATTGTATCAGGTACGAAAGCTAAGTATCAAGGGGGGAGTCAATGATGTGTTTGTGTTGGCGTAGAGTTTTGGTTGCAAAGCGCAAGAGACGACAGTATCCTCTAGTGACTCTAACCGCTTAACGCAAGAAATGAGGTAAATAGATAGGTAGGAAAGTTACTAAATTTCACAGTTGCAGTATTTTTCAGATACTGCACTTTAACTTTCCGTCGTGTAAAGGGTAAGTGGCATAAAGTAAATTTCCGTTTCCATAAAGGGAGCGGCCCTTTTCGACTATACATACAAACATTTTATTCTTTTATTTATTTATTTGCTTGTCACATGTTATACATAGGTGGTTTTCAATCTTTATAAGAACAAATGAGCATGTGACACCCCTCACTTCTTTAAAACGTTTAATATTTAATATTTTAGTTTTTCCACGTGATATTCTTATGGTAAAGCTTATTTTTTTACATCTAAATTTACGTTATTTCTATCCCTTTAATTAAAATTGCTCTTAAAAGAACCAACTTTCACATAGATGTAAAATGAACGGATCTGTGATTATTTAAGGTTTTCCTGAAAGGGTTGATGAAATATTTTCAACTGCAAAATATGCTCACTTTTCACTACGATTATTTGTACGATTACTATGATTTTTAAAGATGACAACCGATACACAGAATAAGTTTCGCATTAATAATATAAGGTAAGATAATAGCAACAATCATCAAATGACATCTTGATAAAATCGGAGTTGATGAATTTTTTTCTTCACTAATGAATTGTACTCACTATGAACTGTAGTAATATTCCCACTGAGGCTTTTTTCACTGATAACAGATAGTACACCCTTTGATAGCACTGCGATGTCTGATGCGATCGGCCCGCGCGCGGCCGGCGCACGCGCACAACACGTACGAACTGCGCATCACGCGCCACTCGACTGCACTGCACCACAGTTAGTAGTGCACCGAGCAAAAACGTTTGCCCCGTGGTCTGAGAGACACACTGGCTCACCAATTACCGGTGGCCAGACTCACTACACTGACAACGAACTCCATGCCTCCGAATTTGGCCGAAAGTCTGGAACAAGGGCCAGTTATTGTCAATTGTGTCGCAATTGTGTAACATTGATTATTTATCTTACTTCTAGTTATGGTGCTTCTTTATAGTGGGAGAGTTTTTAGTTCGGTTGAATAGTAAGATTCTGAGTTATCTATTGAAAAATAAAAAACAACTTCTCATATCATTTTACGCCCAAACCAACGATAATGATACTCGTTGACGCCACGCAATGAAGAAAAAATTAAATTGCGGTAAAATCCCTTAGTCTTACAACATCCATAGGAAGAGAGGGGCTGGCGACGTGTAGGTATTCTAAATCCGTCTGTAGAACTTCTATTCAACATAAACATCTCGCTCATTAGAACAAAGACGCGTCAGTAGGTACATCGTGCCGCACGAATACAAATACAAACGGGTCTGAAGATGAGCAGCGATTGCGCGTATTTTATTACGCTCGGATGTAGCTCGGCCCTAAAGACCAAAAGCTAAGAACCCACGCCAATGCCAACGTATGCCCACCAGCAAGACGCTTGGATGCGGTCCGCAACCTCTGCAATAGTCTAGCATGATGGGGACGGGCCAAATCCTCCTTTTATGTGAGCAAGTAGATGTCCAGATGGACGTATGTGTACCTGAAATCATCTCAATCACTTTAGTGTATAGAGCAACTTGCAGACAAAATTCTTCATTATTAGCATGGTTCCCTCGCAGTTAATTATTAGCATCAAACTCAAATAAGAAAAAAATTAGAATAATGAAGAATATAATGTATAAGATATTAAATAATAAATCTATATCTTCTATATAAATTAAAATGGATCGCCAAATGTGTTGTTAAGCGCAAAACTCGAGAACCGGGGTGGACGGATTTGGCTATTTTTTTATATATTTTCCTTAAGGCACAGGAAAAGTTCTAATAGAGAGAAAAAACATAATAACTGTATGGAAAATAGTAAGAACAACACTTTTATTCTCCCATAAAAATCACAGAGTAAATATCTTTAGAAACAACGAAGTCTGTCCGGGCAACTAGTTAGTCCTAAACACAATTAGAATGATGAGCAAATACAAGTAGGAGGTAAATAATACCGCTGACTCTATACCTGCTCGGTTGGAGAGCCATCGCGAGGAGAACAGTCAAGAAACGATTTTAGAGGTCTAAAATTTTATGTTTCCTCTTTTAAATTTAAGATGTTTTCTCTTTAAATCACCTTCATAATTAAATACTTACTCACTCGACACGTCTGACTGAAACTGTTATCTAACGCATTAAACGTTATTTTTAGGTATTGTATTTTGTCAAATCGCCCTTAGGATACTTTTTGTCACAACAATTCTTTACAATTAACGATCACTTCATAGCCCGTCTGTCTGTCTGTCATGACTCTTTTTGTCAGGAACTCGGGTCTCAAAAGATGTTTGTAACCGTTTATATCGCATATGATGCGATTTGACAAAGGAATTAAAATCTATAGTCATACCTATAAGCGCATATTAAGGAAAAAATCAGAAAATCGTAAATAGGTATGTAAGTACGAGTAGTTAGGAACATACAATACATCGACTACATTATTTAGTTTGATTATCAATTTTTAGATATTGTTTTGATAATATTTATTTTAAATTAAATCGTGGCATCGCGACTTTCATGCGTCTTGATGCCCGCAATTGAGTGACGGGAAAACAATGTCATTGAGACAAAAATATTAAGTTTAAAATGCAGTCAAGTTAGGCGGAAATGCAAAAAGTTGCTATATATCTAGCTAGAGTACCTATAGCACCTCGTTACAATACCCGTATATTGTATATACTTAGATAAGTTTGAACGGGACCCTCTCTACCTGAGTCCAACTCCCACTTGGCCATTGATTATGTTTATATTTTTTTCAACAAACTTACTCGTAAAGTGGATCTAATTTTACCGGTTTTAGATACACAAAGCAGCTCATAAAACATGCGTGTATTATAGCCGAGGCACGCATCACAGAGACCGGCAATGCTGTATCTTGCCGGCCGCGCCAGTAATGTACTGTATTTTTTAAAAGCAAGAAGAAGTAATATAAAAGACATCAACGAACTACATGATTTTTCCAACGATTACTTTTATGTCATTGTTTAGTTTTGTCTACAAATTGACAATGATTTGTGTTATATATTCCAAAAAACTTGTTTATTAAGAATTTTTCCTCACAAGTGTGTTAAAATAGGTCGTACGATATACGTGCGTATATTAGTTATACACACTCGGCTCTATTACGCCCTTACCTTAGGCTTGGGCTGAAATTCCGCCTCACATACCAACATACTGTATCTGATAATTTTAGATTCAAAGTGGTTATTTCTCCGAGAATTATTCGTTATAGTTGTAATTTTCTTAATAATATTTTTAAAAATTAAAAGGAAAAACATTTTTACAAACAAGCTTTTATGCTCTTAAAAGAGGGAAATAACTTATGACACAATTTTTTATGATAGCATTAAAGTTTGTCATTTTATACAATTAAATATAATATATTTATTTGTTTTTATATACAGTGTGTAAAAAAACCCTGTCCGATCCATTAGGGTAGTTTTAGGTATCAAGATTTGGTTCTATTTATGTAATCATTTTCATTAAAAGAAAGAAAAAAATTACCCTGTTGAAAAAAGTAAAAAAATTGAAAAATTGAAATAGATTGAAAACTAGATTATAAAAGCTTACATACCGTGCATAAAAAGAACCGCTTGCTTACCACTATGTAATGCAGTGAAAAATCTCTCTCATTTTATGGGTAAATAGTATTCAATAGGTGACAAAAATGCAAACTTTAAAAATCGATAGCAAAGTTATTTTCTTGAATTAAGAAAAATGGATATTTATTTTGGCGATTTTAATAAGAGATTGTTTTGCTTTGTTTTGACGTCAATAAGTGCCTGTAAAAGCCTATGTTGAATAAAGATGTTTGAATTTGAATTTACCTATATGCCCCTGTCAGATCTGACAGGGTTTCTTTTACACACTGTATAATAGGCAATAGACATAAAAATAGTAATGCCGCGAGCATAAGTAAACACAAAATGCTTTTTAATTCATGTAATAGATCATTCATTTTGTAGTGCCAGTTCCAAATTTGAATAAAAACCGACTTCAAAAACACTGAAAAGTTAAAAAGAATATAAGAATAGGTACAGACAGCATCACACTTCTATATTAAGGTCGGTGACAAATTTACTAAAGGCATCGACTTCAATATAGAAGTGTGACGTTGTTTGTACCTATTCTTATATTCTTTTTAACTTTTCAGTGTTTTTGAAATCAGTTTATATTTTTTGTAAAATATTTTGTGTGTATGTTACGCGATTACTCTGCCAATTAAGGACCGATTTTCAAAATTCTTTTTGTATTCGATAGAGTATACTCCTGGGGTGGTCCCAAGATTCACCAATTCACCACCACCAAAGTCAGGATCTGGTGATGGGATCCCATGAAAATCATCATTTGGCACCGACTTCAATATAGAAGTGTGATGTTGTCTGTACCTATTCTTATATTATTTTTAACTTTTCAGTGTTTTTGAAGTCGGTTTTTTATTTATTACAATATTTTGATTATTACTACAGTCATTATGGTGATCAAAATTACAAATTTATGTTTTTTTTTCGAGATTATCTTTGGTTCGTGATTGCTTCTAATTTTTTAACCGACTTCAAAAAAGGAGGAGGTTCTAAATTCGTTTTGTGTGTATGTTACGCGATTACGCCGCCAATTGTGGACCGATTTTCAAAATTCTTTTTGTATTCGATAGAGTATACTCCAAGGTTGGTCCAATGGTCACCAAAGTTAGGATCTGATGATGGGATCCCATGAAAATTGAGGAAAACCCTTAAATTTGAAGGTGTGTCCAACGTGTTTTGTGTGTATGTTACGCGATTACTCCGCCAATTGTGGAGCGATTTTCATAATTCTTTTTGTAGAGTATACACCTAAGGTGGTCCCAAGGTCACCATTTCACTAAAAAGATTTCATTCACTAAAAAGTTAAAAATAAAAAATATTTTACAAAAAATAAAAACCGACTTCAAAAACATTGAAAAGTTAAAAATAATATAAGAATAGGTACAGACAACATCACACTTCTAAATTGAAGTCGGTGACAAATTGTAAGACTTTCTAGGAGATCATCGTTTGGCACCGACTTCAATATAGAAGTGTGATGTTGTCTGTACCTATTCTTATATTATTTTTAACTTTTCTGTGTTTTTGGTCTGTTTTTATTTTTTGTAAAATATTTTTTATTATTGTTGCATTTTTGGAAAATGAACCATTGCATTTTAAGAAACTAAAATACTTTTCAAATCTTTAAACTTTCCAGATGATTGTTCTTCTGTCGTTTTCTGTTTCATGACGTTTTATGTTCTGTTTTAAGTAGACCTTTCGAAATTTCGTCGGTTAGCTGAGTGTGATAGCGCTGCCGAATTTTATAAGAACGATAATAACTATAGACAGGGAAGATATTTCCATGCAACCATCTAACCAAAAGATATCATGGTGCTTATGACCACTCCATACAAAGTGGCGCCGCCGATGGTAGCCAAATACCGTAAAATGTTTTGAAGCAAAAACAATTGTGAGCAAATTAGAACTCTACGATGATCTTATTTATGCAACATATGGGGATGGGAGCACAGATGAGAAAGTAATATGTTTATGGGAGTGTCAATGGCAAAAGTTAGTTAGTAGCATATGGTGGGATGGGAGATTAAGAGCGTCTCAACGTTTCTAAATGCCAATTGACAGGCATCACTTTCAAAAGAAGACGCGGCTCCGAGGTCAACTCCACCCAGCAGGCCTATTCGCTAACTACGGTTGGTAACTAGACCTGTCATTTTTGAAAGACACTTAATATCCATTACTGGTTTAGTGATCTTATGTGTTACGGCAGCGTTCATGATAGTAGTAATGGATGTTAAGTTCCTTTAAAAATGACAGTTCTACTTAGCTACCGAAGTTACAGAATAGGCCTGCTGGACATGCTTTGCCATATTTTTAACCGACTTCGAAAAGGAGGAGGTTCTATGTTCGGACTTTGGCTGTATCTTTTTTCTTTATATGTTCACCGATTACTCCGCCATTTGTGGACCGGTTTTCAAAATTCTTTCTGTAATCAAAGGAGTCTGCCGAGGTGGTCCCACTGTCACCATGTCATAATTTGATCTAATGAAAATCGAGGGAAACCCTTGAATTTCATAGGCACGTCCAACGTGTTTCATGTTTCTTCTTTAGATATTCAGGTATTTGCGTCTAATAGTATCATGTCATGTTACTGAGCTGATGATGAAAGGTTTCTGGTAGATTAGGAGTTAGGGAATAATTCTTTGGAAACTATTTAGAGCGAAATACGTTTTATTTTAAGTTATTCTGGTGTTCGCCATGGCTCAAATTCTAATGTGTATTAACTGAAATGATTGAAAATTTTTTTTACAAAGAAATAAAAGCGACTTCAAAAACACTAAAAAGTCATTAATAATATAAAAATACATATGTACAATATCACTGTTTCATATTGAAGTCGGTGCCAAGCAATGATCATCAAAGTCTTAAAAATATAACAACAAAATAATAGGCCCTCAGCTGCGGGATATTTTTTATTTATAGTTTTAGCGTATTTTATCTAAGATTTAGTTTATATGTATTTTAGATTGTATTAAGTTTTATAGTTAGCTTATTCACTTTACCTACAAGTAATTTAAATCTTATTTTAGTTTACATAATTATAACTTTGTACAACAATTAATATAGGTAGGTACTAGGTACTTAAAATTTGGGGGTCCGTATCAGAAGGACAATTTAGCAAAATATCTATTTATTTATTTATTTATATATTGCATTACAAGTGTGAGATGAAGTTACACATTGTACCTTGTTAAGGCGTTGCAATTAAATATGAATAGAGAAGGGCAGACATTTAGTTTTACTAACTAGGAATTATTTAATTACATTATTATGAAGACGTGATATTGTAAAGTGCCTAATTACATGGAAAATAAACAAATGGAATAAATTTTAATAAATTAAACAAGCGTCAATAAATAATATTAATATGAATGAATTAAACGAAATGTCAATAGATTAATTGGAATGCCAAAGAATAAAATGAAATGTCAATGTATTAAAATCAAATTAAATTAAATTGTATTAAATTAATTAAACTAGATTAAATCTAATTAAGTCGTTCATAAAATATATCATCATCATCATCATATCAGCCAATAGACGCCCACTGTTGGACATAGGCCTCCCCCAAGGATCTCCATACCGATCGGTCCTGCGCCTCCCGCATCCAGCGGCTTCCCGCGACCTTCACCAGATCGTCGGTCCACCTTGTGGGGGGCCTACCAACACTGCGTCTTCCGGTACGCGGCCGCCACTCGAGGACCTTTCCGCCCCAACGGCCGTCGGTCCTACGAGCGATGTGTCCTGCCCACTGCCACTTAAGGTTTGCAATTCTTTGGGCTATGTCGGTAACTCTAGTTCTTCTACGGATCTCATCATTTCTGATGTGATCACGTAGAGAAACCCCGAGCATAGCCCGCTCCAATGCCCTTTGGGTGACTTTGAGCCTTCTGATGAGACCCATTGTAAGCGGCCACGTCTCAGTTCCGTATGTCATCACTGGCAACACGCACGAATTGAAGACTTTCGTCTTGAGACACTGCGGTAGATGGGCCGGGAATATGCTGCGTAGCTTCCCGAACGCTGCCCAGCCGAGTTGGATTCGCCGATTTACCTCTTTCTGGAAGTTGGACTTACCGAGCTGGACTATTTGCCCCAGGTAAACATATTCGTCAACAACTTCCAGCTTAGAGCCTCCAACATTCACAGGAGTGGGTACTACACGGGAATTCGACATTATTTTAGTCTTGTCCATGTTCATTTTAAGACCCACTTGTTGGGAAACTCTAAAGAGGTCTTCGAGCATTGTGCCTAGATCCTCTACGGTCTCAGCCATGACTACGATATCAGCAGCAAAACGAAGGTGAGTCATATACTCGCCGTTTATGTTGATGCCGAGTCCCCTCCAGTCCAAAAGCTTAAATACATCCTCCAACGCAGCTGTGAACAGTTTCGGCGATATAACGTCACCCTGTCTCACACCACGCTGAAGTCGTACTGGTTTCGAGTTTTGGTCCTGAAGGCGGACTGACATGGTGGCGTTTTCGTACAATGACTGCAACACTTGGATGTACCGATAGTCTATTTGGCACCTCTGGAGTGATCTAAGCACGGCCCAGGTCTCGACAGAATCAAAAGCTTTCTCATAGTCCACAAACGCCAAGCATAGTGGCAGATTATACTCCTCGGTCTTCTGTATAACCTGCCGCAGCGTATGGATGTGGTCTATGGTACTATAGCCTTTTCGGAATCCGGCTTGTTCGGGAGGCTGGAAGTCGTCGAACCTGCGTGCGAGACGATTCGTGATGACCCTCGAAAATAGCTTATAAACATGACTCAGGAGCGTGATGGGTCTATAGTTCTTCAACTGGGCCCTGTCGCCCTTTTTGAAGAAAAGTGCCACCACGCCCCTGTGCCATGCCTTAGGCGTTTTGCCCTCGAGTATGACGGAGTTGAATAGCCGCTGTAGCGCTTTCCGGACTGGTAGTCCACCCGCTTTTAGGAGTTCGGCTGTAACTCCATCATCACCCGGTGCCTTGTTGTTTTTAAGCTGTTTAAGAGCCACACTAATCTCGTACAGGCTGACATCCGGGATATCTTCGGTATAGTGCCGGGTCAATTTGGCTCTAGGGTCTGTAGCCGGAATAACAGGTGCCTGTGATGTTGCGTAAAGCTGTCCATAGAAGCGTTCGATCTCGGCCATAAGCTCAGGTCGGGATGTAATGACTCTGCCGTCCTCTGTCTTCAGCTTCGTCAGCAGACTCTGACCGAGTGACAGATCTCTTGCGAACACTTTGGAGCCCTTGTTCTGCTCAATGGCCTCTTTAATACGTTCCGTATTAAATCGGCGTATGTCGCGAGTCAGGCACTTAGAGATCTGTTTGTTGAGTCGCCGACGAGCATCTTCAGAAGACTGCCGACCCATTCCACGCCTTTCCTCCATCAGCTTAGCTGTCGGCTCCGAGATCTTACTTCGTTGCTTAGTACGGCTGGGTTTGCAAAACTTTGCTTCCACCGTAAGGACAGCTTCCAAAACCCTGTCATTATAAGTGTCCACATCCGTGCAGTCCTCCAGGCAATCGAAGCGATTTTGTAATTCGAGTTGAAAGCGCTCGGGGTTTTGGATCTGGATGGCTTCGGGACGGAGCGCAGACTTCACCAGTCGATACCTTTCCGCTTTTATGTTTATTTTATTTTTATTTTATTTATTTATTAAATTTTGGAAAACCAACAGCGAACATATACAGAGTATAAATATAGATTGAGACAGTCAGCCAATTAAAGGTCTTCACGTTTAGATACATATTTACATTAGGAGCAGTGTGGACAATGTTAAAGAAAAAATGAGTTGAATAGAATCTTAATTAACTCTCTTAAAAGAAATAAGGCAGCAATTCATCATGTGATAAAACAGGCTAATAATACTATATACATTACATGCTACATGTTTACATGCATTATATAATTTTGAAAAAATCTTCACATATCAGATGCCTCGCAGTTGCTAAACTAGAGTGATGAATATCAAAGTTTTTATATTTACACAGATCATTCAGACTTTTGCTTGCTCGCAGCAGGAAAGAATTTTTGCGATAGTTGGATGAGACCAATGGTACTTGAATAGGCGTGTAGTATCTAGCAGACCTTCTTGGAATATTAAAGTTTAGTTTAGACAGAAGGTCAGGAGTATCAATTTTGTTGTGTATGATTTTAAGTAGGTATGTTATATCAGACACTTCACGTCTTTTTGCTAATGGAAGAAGGTGGAATTTTGCGCATAGATTCAAATAATTGATTGAATCGTAGGGAATGCGGAGACGGTAACATAAAAATTTAATAAATTTCATCTGAAGTCGCTCGATACGATTAATGTATTTGTCGTACCGTGGGTTCCAGATTTCAGACCCATATTCTAGAATACTTCTAACAAATGTGCAATACAATATTTTTAGAGTTTTAATTTCATTGAACCTAGTCGAAGTTCGCATAACAAAACCCAGCGCCTTAAATGCCTTCTTGACAATATACTCCACATGAGCGTCAAAGAGGATCTTAGAGTCGTGTAGAATCCCCAGGTCCCGACTCACATGATTTCTTTGCAAAGTCTGGTGTCTCAAAGAATACTGGGATGGAACGATAGAACTCTTTCTCGTAAATGTAGTTATTGAGCATTTTGAAGGATTCAGGTCAAGCTTATTCAGTTCACAATAATCATTCAGACGATCCAGGTCAGACTGCATACCCTCAGTATCAGATAAAGAAGAGACGGCTTTAAAAATTTTCATGTCATCGGCAAAACAAAGGAGATTAAAGTGATGAAAGCAGGCATCTATGTCATTCACAAATATCAAAAATAAAAGAGGGCCCAAGAGTGAACCTTGGGGAACACCGCTAGGTACAATAATCCAACTAGAGATATAGTTTCTAATCACAACTGCCTGCGATCTATTAGTTATATATGACGTGAACCATCTGAGAAGGTCACCACTTATACCTATGTTTTCTAATTTAATTATCAATAATTTATGATCAATTCTATCGAAACATTTACTATAATCCGTATATACTACATCAACCTGCATTCCCTTGTCCATAGAATCGGTAATAAAATCATTAGATAGTATAAGGTTAGATATAGTGGAGCGTCCTTGAAGAAAACCATGCTGAGAGCCCATAAATGAGTGTTTTAAAATTTGATATAATTGACAGTAAAGGATCCTTTCAAATAATTTTGCTAAAATACAAAGTTTGGAAATAGGCCTATAGTTGGTCACGTCAGACTTACTACCTTTTTTATGAATGGGTGTTATAAAGGCAGACTTCCAAACCAATGGCATATTACATTCTGAGAGGGACTTCACAAACAACATATAAATGGGCTCAGCAATACTATCAGCACATCTTTGCAAAAATATGGAAGGTAGATTGTCTGGCCCCGCCGATTTCGTTGTATCGAGTGTTCGTAGCAACTTAGTAACATCTTCAAGTGTTATATGAATACTAGAAATGTTCGTTTGTGTAGAAGGTTGGGGAGTAGGGCAGCTATGCGCCGGGGATGGCAATGAAAAATTCGAGTAGAAAAAATCCGAAAACATGTTACAAATAGACTTGCCATCAGTTGCAATATTATTACCATAATGCATGGTATTTGAAGGTCATACATGTTAAGATTCAATGCGCCTCGTAACATTCGGTGATCGCTCCCCGTGTTAAACGAATTGATCACTGAGACGTCATTGAATATGCGAGTCTTAGTCGACATGATGAAGTCAATCTCATTTTTTGTCACGCCATCCGGACTTTTCCAGGTCCATTTTCGATGCAGCCGTTTTTTGAAGAAAGAGTTCATCATATAGAGTCCCTCTCTCTCCATGTAGTCGGCTAGCATTTGACCTCGAAAATTCCGGATTCCAGCTCCAAATTGCCCCACTTTCAACTCATTATTGTCGTTCCAGTCATTCTACTAAAATGACGATTTTAAATTTCAGACGTTTTACTAGTAGGTCGTTTTGCTTTTATGACGTTCTATCCACAAAGTTACCAATGTTAGTCAAGGGCGGATCCAGGATTTTTTTCTGGGTGCCAGAAAAAAATGCCCTCCCAGAAAAAAATCCTGGATCCGCCCTTGGGGGCGGCGCGTGGGCAAAAAAAATCAACAATTCAAGTATGTATAGGAAGGTTTATGAAAGTGTCAAAACAATTAGAAAAATTAAATGTTTACTAAAAACAGTTGGTGGGGAGCGCCAGAGCTTCGTCTGTTATATAGCAGGGTGCACCGCGTGCAGGTGAGGTTGGCTTGGGTCCCAATAGGTGATATTTGGAACCCCTTACACTGTAGTGCTTTTCCTTGCTAAATTGTAGTAATATAGGGAAATCTTAAAGTTGAAGGAAAAAAAACAAACTTATTCCTTTAGTCCGATACAAAATGAAAAGCTTTATTGTTGTAGGTACATAATTATAATACACATATGCATATGTTACTGAAGTACAGAAAATCCCTCAATGCAAGCAATTAATACAAGCCAAGGGCAGGATGGTTCAGGTCTGTTTGATCAATCTCGGCAGGTAAAAAACCGGGTACAAATTGGGTACAAAACTACAAAATGAGGGGCAATAAAGTACACGAACAAATAGTTATAGGTTTCCTTTTTTTTATAAAAGAAATTAGTAGCCTTCCCCGGAGCGGTTGTTAGTAGAGCGTACCTTCTGCTAGATGCTAAGTTTCCGCGATCACGGGTCAGAGATATAATATTCCAATTCCTTAGATTATTTTTTTCTCTCTTATATATGTACAATTCCACAGAATTCCTCCTTGTGTTAGGTTAGTTTGTTATGGTTTCTAGCTGTAAGGTCAAGCAGCGGAGCCCTACGGCCTCCGGTAACTGCCCTGGAGATTCATAGCACAGTGTTAGGTTAAAAATATAATTAAATATGCCTATGATCTTAGGGTCAGTGGGTCTAACACTGAGTTCTGAAGGAATCCCAGTCAATACATTTGAACTTCATGTAATAAACATAGCAAATGAATTCTAAAACATAATTTTTAATAAATTGACAAATTGTCTTATTGGTTAGTTAACAAAAAGGACATACGGAGGGGAGAGCACCTATTTTGTGTATAATTACTGCTATTAATAAAAGAAAACAGCTTAATTTGTGAGTTATTTGCCAAAGTATGATGTGAAACTCAATATAGTGAAAATCTAGAATTTAACATGAAATTCACAAGTGTTACTCAATATATGCATTAATCCCACTAAAATGCCGCTTACTATCAGGTTTTTTTAATGAAATAGGGGATGAAAAAGGTGAATTTTGGAAATGTGATATGTTTGATTTAATAATCAATATACCCACTAATAAAAATAAAATTAACAAAATCTGTTTTAAATCATGAAATATAATAAGTTAATTAGATACCTTAGTGTGGGCGGAGTATTATCTATTGATATAATTGATTTATTCAACTAATTCACCGAATCGCGCGCCGGCGATTATAAATATGATTGAGCTTTTACTCTTCAAGCTGAAAACAAAAATAACTCACTTTGTTAAATTCAGGGTGGCTTTTCGAATTAAATTCACACGGAAAACGAGAGAAATACCTATGGATTTTCTTCGCATATCGAAATAAATATATAAAAACTTTATGATCTTCAAATCAATAACAAATTACTTCGATCGATGTCTCACAGACTAGTCATAACCTAGACGATAGACTAAACCAACGCTCCACTTGCGCGCAGATTTGCGTTTATGTGGAAGCGACGGAGCCGAGGTCCGTTTGCTGAAGGTTAAGCGCCGTATTGGCGACGGAACCTCTCCTAAAACCAAATTCATTTCATAACACTCGTAAGACTCTTAACTTGCTTCAAGATGTGTCAAGTCAACATACGGATCTTTCGAAATTCTACAATATGCAATAAGTATTTCCAGCTAAAGTTATAAGTTTGGTTGAAAAACAAAACGTAATGAAAAATTAACCATAAACAAATTGTGAATGCTTTCCAAATTCTATTCGACGAAACTATAATTATATGATCTATAAGTTTAAGTGTATTTTATTAAAATATGTCTATAGAAATGATCAAAACAAACGGTCTAAATGTCAAATTCCGAATTTTGAGAAAATCAACCCACCTAAATGGAAGCACGGGATTTTGGGCGAAAAAAAACTATCTTTGTAAATAAGGCCAGGATAAACGCGAGATTTATTTTGTTTATGCAAAAAGTGAATAATGACCAAAGATAATTGCAAATGTCACTGACGTGACGTGAAACGACGTTGACGTTGACACTTGACATTGAAATTGTGAAATTAATTGACAAAGTTATTGTAATTATGATTTTAGTTGTGAAATTTGTGTTAAAACTACAGTGAAACCAAAGTGTTTTTGCAAAATTAGTGTTTTATGAAATTTTAAGAAAAAACGGTGTTACAGTATCCCCCCAACCACGATAGAATTCACGTAGGGAATTCGTCTGACGCCTCGTCAGCCTCAAAACCTCCTAACCAACCAAACAAAATTATCATAATTAGAATCAATTAAAAACTATTCATTCGTGATAAACTCTGTACCCAATTACGCCTAACGTTATTTTTTTTTTATATATAAGTTTATTTATTTGTATAAGATAAAAAATAAAGCTTTAAATATCAACGTGTGTAAATAAAGAATATTTAACATGCATGTACCTTAAATCTACGTAAATCCATTAATATGGTATGTTAAAGATTGTAATAAAAAAAACCACATTCACCAATAAGGTGACAAAATCTAGCGCGAAACTACTGCTGCTAGCACCTACATGGTTGTAAAAAAAATATTCACCAATAAGGTGGCAAAATCTAGCGAAACCACTTCTGCTAGCACCTATATGGCTGTGATAAATAGGCAAAAAGCATTATATCCTATGCCCATCAAATATAAGAAAGTAATAAAAAAACTGTAGTGTCAGGACTGACGCCGAGATGGCGTTGTTAAATAAGTATATCTTGACACTAACAGTGTATAGCAAGTAATGTCAACAACCACCGGTAGATGTCGTTATTACAGACATTTTGACTCTAATCGTCAAATAATAAGTAGAAAAAAAAACAATAAAAAGGAAATAATAAAAAAAATGAGTTGCATGGTGTCGTTGCCCCTGATCGTCGATATTGATTTTCCTACGTTTCCAGCTAGATGTAACTTCCTCCATTATAAGAATATAGCAAAGGCTTATTTCTAGAGTTGCAAACCGCTCCTGTGAGGAATTCAAAATTAATTTTGTTGATTAGAGTAGAATACATATAAAAATAATGAACAAGACACGTTTATATTTGTGATCTTGTGCTAAATGCATCTATCTAACCACATAACAGTTATAATAAGTACATACTTGTTCCTTAATTCTGGTATCAGATACTAAA
Organism: Schoenobius gigantellus; assembly: GCA_963935595.1. Classification (NCBI taxonomy): domain Eukaryota; kingdom Metazoa; phylum Arthropoda; class Insecta; order Lepidoptera; family Crambidae; genus Schoenobius; species Schoenobius gigantellus. Next base: position 572,373 of record OZ012555.1, on the reverse strand, counting down.
GAAGTAATATCCATTTTATATAATGGTAGTAATAATATATTTATAATGGTATGAACTAAGACACGTATAATATTTGTGTTTTAGATCTTTATGTACTTATGTAATGGTAATATCAATTTTGAAGATGTTAGGTATATGGAAACTTAAGTATCAAGGCAAATCAATAAAAAACGACAGGGACAGACACATGCAAAAACGCCGCCAGATGTTATATGGCGCGTTATCCTACACTCGGGTTCTACGAGACGCCAGGAAGAATGGCGGGGTGGGTATTCTGTGACCGCCGCACCCGCGGTGCTTAAATGTTAAATGCTTATAAAAATATGGCTATTTTCATAAGAGTATAAAAATGAAAATTAAGTAGGTATTATGTTACTTGGTACGTAATTTAGTCACTCGAAGTATCTAAATTTTTAAAATCTTTTATGTGCCACTTTCCTATGTATTTTCCGTTCTCGTCTTCGAGCTCATAGACGAGGCGAGAAAGCTTACGTATAATTTTACAACGTTCATATTTAGGGGCAAGTTTAGCAGTAAAATATTTATTAGCAGAACTCTGCTTGTACGTACGCTTCCACACAAAATCACCAACATTAAAAGAGATATCTCTGCGTTTGTTGTTATAGTATTTTATATTCCTTTCATGGGCCTTACGCAATGACTCTCGGACTTTGATGAAAATGTCACCGAGGTGGCCAATATTAGACGCATGAGTATCGCGTGGTACCACAACCAACTCTTGGAGATCTTTAAAATCACGGTAAATACTACCATCTGTGACAGCTTCCCTACCGTGTACTAGCATGAAAGGAGTATAAGAAGTAGACTCATTTACTGAGGTGTTCATGGCAAATTGTATTTTATGTATGTTAATATCCCACGTTCTATGATCGTTCTCAACAAACGAGGAAACTGCAGTGATTATTGTGCGGTTATAACGTTCCACCGTATTAACTTGTGGACAATATACTGGACCCAAATGTACTTGCGGAATATTGTATTTTTCATATAATGCCTGAACCTCATGACTTATAAATTGCGAGCCATTATCAGACATCACCGTCTGTGGTATTCCGTGAACCAGAAATACATGGTCTTCTAACCTTTGCGCTATAACTTTGCCCGTTGCACGCCGTAAAGGAAATAATAAACAATATTTTGTAAAACAACACACAACTACTAGTAAAAATGTATTTTGCTGTCGAGACATCGGCAGTGGACCAACCAGATCAATGCTGATGCACTGGAATGGTCGACAGCAAACTTTGGGTTCCCCCATAAAGCCAGCTGGCGCTAGTGAGCTATGTTTATATGAGTTGCAAGTGGCACAATTTTTAATGAATTCCTCGGTATCTTTATGCATACCGGGCCAAAAATACCGTAATTTTAATCTTTTATAAGTTTTTGCAACGCCTAAGTGCGCAGCAATTGGTTCAGAATGGTTACTTTTAATAATATCCTCCCTAAGCTCCTTTGGTACAACCTCTTTCCACTGGTAGTCACCACAGAGTTTGTCAGTGCTTTTTGTAAATCTAAAAAGCCTACCATCAATAATTTGAAAATTGGGACACGCGCGCGGCCTATCCGTGCAACGTTTTAATATATTGTTATACCAAGCATCGCTGGAAGTAAATGCGTCTACGGCTGCCACTGGTACAGAACGTGATAGTGCATCCGGTACGACGTTTTGAGATCCACTACGATGCTCAATAATGAAATTATAAGGCGATAGCCTTATAATTTCATTATTGAGTCTTGAGTTATAATTTCATTATTGAGTATTATTGCGTCCCTGTTCGGGCGCCAAATTGTAGTGCTTTTTCTTGCTAAATTGTAGTAATATAGGGAAATCTTAAAGTTGAAGGAAAAAAAACAAACTTATTCCTTTAGTCCGATACAAAATGAAAAGCTTTATTGTTGTAGGTACATAATTATAATACACATATGCATATGTTACTGAAGTACAGAAAATCCCTCAATGCAAGCAATTAATACAAGCCAAGGGCAGGATGGTTCAGGTCTGTTTGATCAATCTCGGCAGGTAAAAAACCGGGTACAAATTGGGTACAAAACTACAAAATGAGGGGCAATAAAGTACACGAACAAATAGTTATAGGTTTCCTTTTTTTTATAAAAGAAATTAGTAGCCTTCCCCGGAGCGGTTGTTAGTAGAGCGTACCTTCTGCTAGATGCTAAGTTTCCGCGATCACGGGTCAGAGATATAATATTCCAATTCCTTAGATTATTTTTTTCTCTCTTATATATGTACAATTCCACAGAATTCCTCCTTGTGTTAGGTTAGTTTGTTATGGTTTCTAGCTGTAAGGTCAAGCAGCGGAGCCCTACGGCCTCCGGTAACTGCCCTGGAGATTCATAGCACAGTGTTAGGTTAAAAATATAATTAAATATGCCTATGATCTTAGGGTCAGTGGGTCTAACACTGAGTTCTGAAGGAATCCCAGTCAATACATTTGAACTTCATGTAATAAACATAGCAAATGAATTCTAAAACATAATTTTTAATAAATTGACAAATTGTCTTATTGGTTAGTTAACAAAAAGGACATACGGAGGGGAGAGCACCTATTTTGTGTATAATTACTGCTATTAATAAAAGAAAACAGCTTAATTTGTGAGTTATTTGCCAAAGTATGATGTGAAACTCAATATAGTGAAAATCTAGAATTTAACATGAAATTCACAAGTGTTACTCAATATATGCATTAATCCCACTAAAATGCCGCTTACTATCAGGTTTTTTTAATGAAATAGGGGATGAAAAAGGTGAATTTTGGAAATGTGATATGTTTGATTTAATAATCAATATACCCACTAATAAAAATAAAATTAACAAAATCTGTTTTAAATCATGAAATATAATAAGTTAATTAGATACCTTAGTGTGGGCGGAGTATTATCTATTGATATAATTGATTTATTCAACTAATTCACCGAATCGCGCGCCGGCGATTATAAATATGATTGAGCTTTTACTCTTCAAGCTGAAAACAAAAATAACTCACTTTGTTAAATTCAGGGTGGCTTTTCGAATTAAATTCACACGGAAAACGAGAGAAATACCTATGGATTTTCTTCGCATATCGAAATAAATATATAAAAACTTTATGATCTTCAAATCAATAACAAATTACTTCGATCGATGTCTCACAGACTAGTCATAACCTAGACGATAGACTAAACCAACGCTCCACTTGCGCGCAGATTTGCGTTTATGTGGAAGCGACGGAGCCGAGGTCCGTTTGCTGAAGGTTAAGCGCCGTATTGGCGACGGAACCTCTCCTAAAACCAAATTCATTTCATAACACTCGTAAGACTCTTAACTTGCTTCAAGATGTGTCAAGTCAACATACGGATCTTTCGAAATTCTACAATATGCAATAAGTATTTCCAGCTAAAGTTATAAGTTTGGTTGAAAAACAAAACGTAATGAAAAATTAACCATAAACAAATTGTGAATGCTTTCCAAATTCTATTCGACGAAACTATAATTATATGATCTATAAGTTTAAGTGTATTTTATTAAAATATGTCTATAGAAATGATCAAAACAAACGGTCTAAATGTCAAATTCCGAATTTTGAGAAAATCAACCCACCTAAATGGAAGCACGGGATTTTGGGCGAAAAAAAACTATCTTTGTAAATAAGGCCAGGATAAACGCGAGATTTATTTTGTTTATGCAAAAAGTGAATAATGACCAAAGATAATTGCAAATGTCACTGACGTGACGTGAAACGACGTTGACGTTGACACTTGACATTGAAATTGTGAAATTAATTGACAAAGTTATTGTAATTATGATTTTAGTTGTGAAATTTGTGTTAAAACTACAGTGAAACCAAAGTGTTTTTGCAAAATTAGTGTTTTATGAAATTTTAAGAAAAAACGGTGTTACAACACCCATTACTTACTCTGGCGCTCCCCACCAACCCGCACTGGGCCAGCGTGGTGGGAGACGGCCCAAAACCCCCCATGAACTTAAACCTAAAACAAAGGCCCCAAGTGCCCGGCGGTTCTGGAGGCCGTGCCGGCGGTGACGGACGTCGACGCGGTACTGGGACCTGGGGTGCAAAGAATCCCCGGGCGGCGGAGATCCCCCGTCAAACGACCTTGGCCCTGGCCACATATAACGCGCGCACACTGCGGACCGAGGAGAAGCTGCTGAAACTTGAAAAGGAACTAAGCAGGATTCGCTGGAGTGTAGTGGGACTGTCCGAAGTCCGAAGAGAGGGTGAGGACACGATGGTTCTCAAATCCGGCAACCTGCTCTATTTCCGGGAGGGCGAAGACCTGTCCCAAGGTGGTGTCGGATTTATCGTCCACAGGTCTCTTGTGAACAACGTTGTACAGATCGGAAGTGTGTCGAATAGGGTGGCGTACCTTATACTCAGAATTACCAAACGGTATTCGTTGAAGGTCATACAGGTATACGCCCCGACCTCGACGCACCCCGTCGAGGAAGTGGAAGCCATGTATGAGGACATTTCTCGGGCAATACATGCTTCCAAAACTCACTACACCGTTGTCATGGGAGACTTCAACGCAAGGCTAGGCAAGCGTGGCGATAGTGAGTTGAAAGTGGGGCAATTTGGAGCTGGAATCCGGAATTACCGTGGTCAAATGCTAGCCGATTACATGGAGAGAGAGGGACTCTATATGATGAACTCTTTTTTCAAAAAACGGCTGCATCGAAAGTGGACCTGGAAAAGTCCGGATGGCGTGACAAAAAATGAGATTGACTTCATCATGTCGACTAAGACTCGCATTTTCAATGACGTCTCAGTGATCAATGCGTTCAACACGGGAAGCGATCACCGAATGGTGAGAGGCGCATTGAATCTTAACGTAAAAGCTGAGAGGTATCGACTGATGAAGTCAACGCTCCGTCCTGAAGCCATCCAGATCCAAAACCCCGAACGCTTCCAACTCGAATTGCAGAATCGCTTCGCTTGCCTGGAGGATTGCACGGATGTGGACACATATAATGACAGGTTTGTGGAAACTGTCCTTACGGTGGGTTCGAAGTTTTTCAAACCCAGCCGTACTAAGCAAAGGAGCAAGATCTCAGAGCCGACAATTAAGCTCATGGAAGAAAGGCGTGGGATGGGTCTGCAGTGTTCTGAAGGCTCGTCGGCGACTCAACAAACAGATCTCGAAGTCTCTGACTCGCGACATACGCCGATCTAATACGGAACGTATTAAGGAAGCCATCGAGCGGAACAAGGGCTCCAAAGTGTTCGCAAGAGATCTGTCACTCGGTCAGAGTCTGCTGACGAAGCTGAAGACAGAGGACGGCAGAGTCGTTGCGTCTCGACCTGAGCTTATGGCTGAGATCGAACGCTTCTATGGACAGCTTTACACAACATCGCAGGCACCTGTCATTCAGGCTACAGATCCTAGAGCCAAATTGATCCGGCATTACACCGAAGACATCCCGGACGTCAGCCTGTACGAGATTAGTGTGGCTCTCAAACAGCTAAAAAACAACAAGGCACCGGGTGATGATGGAGTTACAGCTGAGCTTTTAAAAGCGGGTGGACTACCAGTCCGGAAAACGCTGCAGAGACTATTTAACTCCATCATACTCGAGGGCAATACGCCTAAAGCATGGCACAGGGGTGTGGTGGCACTTTTCTTCAAAAAGGGCGACAGGGCCCAGTTGAAGAACTACAGACCCATCACGCTCCTGAGTCATGTATACAAGCTGTTCTCGAGAGTTATCACGAATCGTCTCGCGCGCAGGTTTGACGACTTCCAGCCTCCCGAACAAGCCGGTTTCCATGAAGGCTATAGTACCATAGACCACATCCATACGCTGCGGCAGGTTATACAGAAGACCGAGGAGTATAATCTGCCACTATGCTTGGCGTTTGTGGACTATGAGAAAGCCTTCGATTCTGTCGAGACCTGGGCCGTACTTAGATCACTCCAGAGGTGCCAAATAGACTATCGGTACATCCAAGTGTTGCAGTCATTGTACGAAAACGCCACCATGTCAGTCCGCCTTCAGGACCAAAACTCGAAACCAGTACGACTTCAGCGTGGTGTGAGACAGGGTGACGTTATATCGCCGAAACTGTTCACAGCCGCGTTGGAGGATGTATTTAAGCTTTTGGACTGGAGAGGACTCGGCATCAACATAAACGGCGAGTACATGACCCACCTTCGTTTTGCCGATGATATCGTAGTCATGGCTGAGACCGTGGAAGATCTAGGCACAATGCTCGAAGACCTCTGTAGAGATTCCCAACAAGTGGGTCTTAAAATGAACATGGACAAGACCAAAATCATGGTGAATTCCCATGTAGTACCCACTCCTGTGAAGGTTGGCGGCTCTACACTGGAAGTTGTTGACGAATATGTTTACCTGGGACAAATAGTCCAGCTCGGTAAGTCCAACTTCCAGAAAGTGGTAAATCGACGAATCCAACTCGGCTGGGCAGCGTTCGGGAAGCTACGCAGTATATTCTCGGCCAATCTACCGCAGTGTCTCAAGACGAAAGTCTTCAATTCGTGCGTGTTGCCAGTGATGACGTACGGAACTGAGACGTGGCCGTTTACAATGGGTCTCATCAGAAGGCTCAATGTCACTCAAAGGGCAATGGAGAGGGCTATGCTCGGGGTTTCTCTACGCGATCGCATCAGAAATGAAGAGATCCGTAGAAGAACTAGAGTCACCGACATAGCCCAAAGAATTGCAAACCTTAAGTGGCAGTGGGCAGGACACATAGCTCGCAGGACTGACGGCCGTTGGGGCGGAAAGGTCCTTGAGTGGCGGCCACGTACCGGGAGACGCAGCGTTGGTAGGCCCCCCACAAGGTGGACCGACGATCTGGTGAAGGTCGCGGGAAGCCGCTGGATGCGGGAGGCGCAGGACCGATCGGTTTGGAGATCCCTGAGGGAGGCCTATGTCCAGCAGTGGGCGTCTCTTGGCTGAAATGATGAATGATGAAATGAAAGACAGTTTTCTTTTATGTTTCCTGCTAAAGATATCCAGGACTTCACTGGAGGGAGACTCTGTACCAGGGTCGTCTGCTTAGGTACCTCCGTCTTACCTATTTCTGCCGCAAAGCAGCAGTGCTTGCATTGCTGTGTTCTGGTTTGAAGGGTAAGATATGGCAGTGAAATTACTGGGTACTGTGACTTTTCATCTTGTGTCACAAGTTGGCAACGTACACTGTGGTTCTTGTGGGGGTTGCAGTTTTGCTGCGAATCTCACAAGAGCCACATGTATTATAGGTGACTGTTACCACTTACCATCAGGTGGGCAGTTTGCTTGTTTGCCAACTTTCTGCAATAAAAAAAAAAACTTCATTAGCGTCCATTTTTGCCGCAACGTCTTGATGGATAATATGCATTAAAGCCAATCCATTTAAACGCAAATTTTTTGTTATTTTATTCCTATATTTTAACAACTGTGATAAGTAATTTGATGTGCTTCTAAGAATGTACTGTGATGCAATCTTCACAGTACACATAAATAACGTCTGGGGAGGCACGTGCCCCTGTGTCCCCCTCCCCCTTAAATCCGCCCTTGATGTTAGTCAATCATCCAATATTGTATCGCCTTCAAAGTATGCTCCTTTAGAAATGATAACACTACACGCCAACCAATATGTATTCCAAAATTTAAGACTTTTTTAACGTCTTTTCCGGAATTGAGACAAGGAGACCAGATGCCAAATGTTGCTTAAATAATACATTTAAAATATAAATCACTCGTCGAGGATTTATATAAATATTAACGGTTACTGTTTCATCACTGAATTCAATTAACTATTTTACATTAACTTCTCATTGTAAGTTCGTACATAAAACATAAAAAATAACGAAACCTCGCACATTTGGGACTCCAGACTCCTAGACTATTTACCCAAATAAAGAATTCTTTCGTTCTTTGGATTGAGGCGTCGACAAACTCTGAATCTTTGAAGAATGTATCGACAAACTACCACCTATCTTTGTCAGTAAGCAGATTTTTGCTAGGTCGTTTCGTTTTCGAGATCCAGGTGGCCCGGCTGGGGCACGGTAATAGTATATACAGTATGTGAACTCGGCCCCTCTTCAAAATTTTATACCTACGGCCGCTCGGCATCGCTTGGTGCGTTTTGGCCCGTGATAGGGCCGCGCGCTTACAGTTTCTGCCTAGATTTGTAATTATACTATTTCAGAATGCATATAGAATTACTTTGTCGATGCAAATGAATGAATTAAATAGGTTTTTATGCAATAAAATAGATTAACGAAACTAATATGTAGGTTGCCTAAAATGCCTTCGATATAATAAATTAATAATAAATAAGCAAAAATATTTTATTTATATCACTCACTTACTAACCAAATAGACGAAAGATCGCCTGAAGAACCAAGAAAACCCATTTTTGTGAAACGTCAAGCTTATATCCTTACTAATATTATAAATTAGTACCTACTAATATTATAAAGCTCCGTTTGGCTCGTGCGTGTAACCTGCGGCGAACTTCGTTCGTGACTGCCCTTGTAGATGCGATCCAGTTGCTATCCAGTATTGAGGCGCGTAGGCATAGCGCGTGTTTCGACCGCTTCTATGAAGTCATGCTACTGTATATAGGTACTATTACCGTGGCTGAGGTAACGTTTCTCCAGCCGGGCCACACATATCTCGGAAATGCTCATGTCTCAAACTGTGGAACTTGTTCGACAAACTCCGACAAACTACCGCTTCACTATTCCAGCAAACACTTTTTCTTTACGTCGCTTTGCTTTCGAGATCCAGCTAGCTCAGTTGCAGCAACTTTGCTGCAGGTGAGCTGTGAAAGGGTGGATCGACAAACTCTGAAACTTGCCCGAAAAACTCTGACAAACTGCCGCCTATATATATCAGATGTTAACTTCAGTTGAAGACGTTGATGGCGTACCAGAACGAAGTCAATTTTCCGTCACATCTTGATAGCTTTTGAACGCTTTGTACCACTCATATGTCGATTCACCGTACGGCTTCTGTTACATTTTCAGTGACTCCGAACACGAAATTCCATTGGCGATGCAAAATTAAAGACAATCTCTTTGTTCGATGTTTTTGTCCATTATCAAATTCGTAATACACACCACATATGATGATCTAACTAAAAACGGCACTGTATTTTAAACTAAACAATAGATGCAACTTAAACTCCGCGCCAAAATGGAAACAGTTGTACCAATCTAACAACCAAAATAAATTGAATTTGGAACCAGAGTTGCGTTCCGAGAGTTAGAGTAATGCAACCGAGAGTGATTCTCACACTCGCTCCGAGGTTCAGAACGGGTCGGTTGCTGTCTTTTTTTTTAGTTTGTATCTTGCCGATCAAGATCAAGCAAAGGGCAAAATATTACTAATCCTTACTATGAAATTAACAGTAAATATCCATTTTTCTGCTTAAAAATAATTACAACACATAGAAATCACTATATTTCCCTTGTATTAGACTTAAAAGAGTTCAAAGTAGTGTTATTTAATAAAATAATAGATAATTAGCGTATTTTTGACATCGACTTTGACATAAAATCTGTCAGAGTGTTTTTCACCCTACGCTTGAGTTTGTTGTTTGGTTGCATCACTCGAAGCTTCTGAACGGGCACAGAGTGTACTAACCGTCCGTCAGAGCGTTCTTTACCCCGAGGCTCTGAACGGGTCGGTTGCTGTCAGAGTGCACTCGGAGTGCACTCGAGCGTAGGTTCTGAACGCAGCTCTGTCATTCTTTCCCAATACTTTTTTGACAGAATGTATTTCAGACCTTTATATTCCGTTATCTTTTGTTTTAGGGTTTTAAGTTAGTCTTTGGTTTTAAGGCGACTAGAGACCTGAAATAGTGGTTTTTGGAGGCTTACTACTCTTAAACTAGCTGGTAAAAAGTTCTACAAAAAATATATTTTACGCTTTGATATGTGCCCTATAAACTGTACATTTGAAAAGTTTGAAGTATATTAAATAGTATGCAAAAAAAAATTTTGAAATGAGTCTGTTTTCAAATTTAATTTCCGAACTGCTCCTAAACTACAAGTGATATGTTTATGGTTGTTGATAGATCTAAATGTAAATTAATTACTCTTGAAACTGTACATTTTTTATTTTAAAATAATTATTAGTTTTTACAAAAATAATTTTTTACCACTTGCACAGCAAACCGGCGTGAACGGGCGACGAGAATCAGTGTAGCGCTGACATTCAAGGAGGAAGGCCGCGCGCTGCGTTGCCGCCATCCACTTATTACGCGAAATCGTAAAATCGATTGCTAGGGTGCTTACACTTCTCACATGCGATAGTGAATACGATACGCGCTTCTTTAGTGCAAGACGTGTAATTTACTTCTTGTGTGCGAAATGACGCTTTTTGTGATTATAAGAACAATTTAGTCAAAGGCAGTCTAGAAGTATGCGAATTAGAGATCCTGAATATAATAGAATCCTACTAATATTATAAATGTGAACTAGATGTCGCGTGTGTGCCGCGGGGTGCGCGCACCCCGCGGTGGTGGACCCCCCACTTTAGCTTTTGTAATCAAAAGGTTATCGGTTGCGAGTAGGTGCAAAAATGTTTTTTTTTTGTCGAAGTTATAAAATTTGCCTAAAAAAGGTGTTCAAATATTCAAAAAACTGGAAAGGATACGTTTTTCTCTGAATGCTCTTTCATTTGATACCCATATTACGTGGGTGGCAAAAGAAAATCGATCGGCCAATTCGGAGCGGCGGCCATATTGAATTTGGAGTAATGTCATTGACTGTGTCGTTTTTTACACTCAAAGTCCATTTTTTCGATATCTATATTGCGTGGGTGGCAAAAGAAAATCGATCTGTCATTTCGGAGCGGTGGCAACACTGAATCATCATGTGGACGCGTGTGTGCCGCGAGGTGCACGCACCTCGCGGTGGTGTGGTCCTCACATCGCTTTTGTAATAAAAAAAAGTTTTCAGTTGTGATTTGGTGCAAAAATGTATCTTTTTTGAGGTTGATTTAAAATTTGCCAAAGAAAGGTGTTCGATTAACCAAAAAGCTGGAAAGGTTATGTTCTACTCTATAAACATTTTTATTTGGAAGCCATGTCCATGTCGCGTGTGTGCCGCGGGGAGCAAGCACCCCGCGGTGGAGTGGTCCACTTAATGTGTTTCTAAGCGAAAGGTTTTCAGTTGCGAGTCGGTGCAAAAAATTTTTCGTTTTTTGAAGTTACATAAAATTTGCCTAAAAATGTGTTCGATTATTCAAAAAATTGGAAAGGTTCTACTTTGAAAATTCTTTCATTTGATACCCATATTACATAGGTGGCAAAAGAAAAGCGATCCGCTATTTTGGAGCGGCGGCCATATTGAATTTGGAGCAACGTCACTTACTGAATCATATTCTACACTTAAAATCCTTACATTTGATACCCATATTACATAGGTGGAGAAGGAAAAGCGATTTGACATTTCAGAGCGGCGGCCATATTGAGTTTGAAACAATGTCACTGACTGTATCGTGTTCTACTAATAAAATCCTTACATTTGATACCCATATTACATAGGTGGAGAAGGAAAATCGGTCTGTCATTTCGGAGCGGCGGCCATATTGAATTTGGAGAAACGTCACTTACTGAATCGTATTCTACAATTAAAATCCTTACATTTGATACACATCTTACATAGGTGGAGAAGGAAAAGCGATTTGACATTTCGGAGCGGCGGCCATATTGAGTTTGAAGCAATATCATTCACTGTATCGTGTTCTACTAATAAAATCCTTACATTTGATACCCATATTACATAGGTGGAGAAGGAAAATCGGTCTGTCATTTCGGAACGGCGGCCATATTGAATTTGGAGAAACGTCACTTACTGAATCGTATTCTACACTTAAAATCCTTACATTTGATACCCATATTGCATAGGTGGTAAAAGGAAAGCGGTCGGCCATTTTGAAGCGGCGGCCATATTGAGTTTGAAACAATGTCACTCACTGTATCGTGTTCTACTATTAAAGCCCTTTCATTTGATACCCATATTGCATAGGTGGCAAAAGAAAATCGATTTGACATTTCGGAGCGGCGGCCATATTGAATTTGGAACAGCGTCACTTACTGAATCGTATTCTACAATTAAAATCCATACATTTGATACCCATATTACATAGGTGGCGAAAGAAAAGCGATTTGACATTTCGGAGCGGCGGCCATATTGAGTTTGAAGCAATATCACTCACTGTATCGTGTTCTACTAATAAAACCCTTACATTTGATACCCATATTGCATAGGTGGCAAAAGAAAATCGATTTGACATTTTGGAGCGGCGGCCATATTCAATTGGGTGTAACGTCACTTACTGTACCGTGTTCTACACTTAAAATCCTTACATTTGATACCCATATTACATAAGTGGAGAAGGAAAAGCGATTTGACATTTCGGAGCGGCGGCCATATTGAGTTTGAAGCAATGTCACTCACTGTATCTTGTTCTACTAATAAAACCCTTACATTTGATACCCATATTGCATAGGTGGTGAAAGGAAAGCGGTCGGCCATTTTGAAGCGGCGGCCATACTGAGTTTGAAACAACGTCACTCACTGCATCGTGTTCTACTATTAAAGCCCTTTCATTTGATACCCATATTGCATAGGTGGCAAAAGAAAATCCATTTGACATGTCGGAGCGGCGGCCATATTGAATTTGAAGCAACGTCACTAACTGTATCGTATTTTACACTTAAAATCCTTAAATTTGATACCCATATTACAGTGCCGCTACCGAAAACCGTACTGAAATAGCAAAAAGCGCAAACTTTGAAACAATGGCCGCCTGCGCCGCCGCCATCTTGAAAAATTTAAATGTCATATTTTTCATGTCATGCCGACTATATGTGCTATCAAGTGACATTACGAGCTACCCGCTAGCCCTCACACAACCCCGCCAATAAATCGTCAAATTTGGGTTGTCGCTAACAATAAAAACCGTCCCACCTGCCAGTGTTGCCATAACACCAGCTCCAAATGTTGGTAGAAATGATCAACGACGACTGTTTCACCCCGCTATATCAAAAAAAATTGAAAAACTCGAAATTTACGTTTTCCCCTAAAACGGAGAAATTACCCCAAAATCGGGGAAAATTACCCCACTATTAGATTTCACTCGTCGAGCACTACGACAGACCACCCGGTGTTGTCAGTCGAAAAACGCCGGCAACCGCGTCAAAATCGCGAATTAATGCCTTCGAAATTGCAACCCTTAACAAAATGGCCGCCAGCGGAGCCGCCATGTTGAAATGTCAAAGTTTCGGATTTTTCCCTGTAACTACATCATATACGGAGCAGGATGACGTTTACCCCACATGTCCAGCACATCTGCAACGGGGAGATCAATTCGGGTAAATTCGGGTCTACGAAAAAATTTAAACCTCCTTGGCGGCCAGTGTTGCCAGTTGCGGAAAATAAAAATACCAGAAAGTCATAGAGGCCCCGACGCTCTATAGGCGCATGGGGTTGAAAATCGCGAAAAGTCGTTATTTCGATTTTCGACTATTCGGGCCTCCAGAGGAAAAACTACCAAAAACGGTAGAAAATTTTTCACACCTGGCAACACTTCGCGCCGAGTTCTAACCCCGCCTAGAACATTCCACCCCACTCGGAGGCCGCCATCTTGGCGAAAATGCGGTTCAAAAAAGTCAAAAATTTGAGCGTTCCAAGATGGCCGCCGGCGTCGACGCCATTTTGGTTTTCGCTAATCGGCCCCCATAATCGGGAACTCGAGGACGAGTTTAAGGGAATTCATCCAAAAAATCAGCCGAAATCCCGGAAATCACGCGCGTCTTCGGTCGCAAACACGGGGCGAAACGGGTTTTTCAGTCCAAGATGGCGGCGCGGCCATTTTGTTTTTTCGCATTTTGACAGTTGCACCTCATCCCCGGGAGCGACACGATCAAGAACCATTAAAAAAACCAGCACGCTCGGAGTCATTTTGAAAAAGTTGACATTTTGCGGTGGCGGCCATCTTGGATTTTTCAAATTTCGAATATCGAGTCCTGTGTCTTTTAATCAGTAGTCCGTCTCTTTCTAACATCCCAACACCCAAAAGTAATCGCAAATGTCCCAAAAATACCCCTAATCAGTCAGTGAGTCAGTGAGTGAGTGGTAATCCAGCTTTATATAATATAGACTAGATGTCGCGTGTGTGCCGCGGGGTGCGAGCACCCCGCGGAGGTGTTGTTCCACTTTTTGCTTTTGTAATCAAAAGGAAATCGGTTGCGAGTCGGTGCAAAAATGTGTCTTTTTTTGCTGAAGTTTAAAAATTTGCCTAAAAAAGGTTTTCGAATATTCAAAAAACTGGAAAGGATACGATCTACTCTGAATGCTCTTTCATTTGATACCCATATTACGTGGGTGGCAAAAGAAAATCGATCGGCCAATTAGGGGCGGCGGCCATATTGAATTTGAAGCAATGTCAGTGACTGTATCGTATTTTACACTCAAAGTCCATTCATTTGATACCCATATTCGGTGGGTGGCAAAAAAAAGCGATCTGTCATTTCCATGCGCCGGCAACATTGAATTGTCATGTGGACGCGCGTATGCCGCGAGGTGCACGCACCTCGCGGTGGTGTGGTCCTCACATCGCTTTTGTAATAAAAAAAAGTTTTCAGTTGCGATTTGGTGCAAAAATGTATCTTTTTTGAGGTCAATTTAAAATTTGCCTAAAAAAGGTGTTCGATTGATCAAAAAGCTGGAAAGGTTATGTTGTACTTTATACGCTCTTTTATTTCGAAGCGATGTCGATGTCGCGTGTGTGCCGCGGGGAGCAAGCACCCCGCGGTGGAATGGTCCACTTAATGTTTTTCTAAGCAAAAGGTTTTCAGTTGCGAGTCGGTGCAAAAAAAATTTCGTTTTTTTAAGTTACATAAAAAATGGTGTTCGATTATTAAAAAAACTGAAAAGGTTACGTTCTACTCTGAAAATCCTTACATTTGATACCCATATTACATAGGTGGAGAAGGAAAAGCGATTTGACATTTCGGAGCAGCGGCCATATTGAGTTTGAAGCAATATCACTCACTGTATCGTGTTCTACTAATAAAATCCTTACATTTGATACCCATATTACATAGGTGGCAAAAGAAAAGCGATCCGCCATTTTGGAGCGGCGGCCATATTGAATTTGGAGGAAATTCACTTACTGAATCGTATTCTACACTTAAAATCCTTACATTTGATACCCATATTACATAGGTGGAGAAAGAAAAGCGATTTGACATTTCGGAGCGGCGGCCATATTGAGTTTGAAGCAATATCACTCACTGTATCGTGTTCTACTAATAAAATCCTTACATTTGATACCCATATTACACAGGTGGAGAAGGAAAATCGGTCTGTCATTTCGGAGCGGCGGCCATATTGAATTTGGAGAAACGTCACTTACTGAATCGTATTCTACACTTAAAATCCTTACATTTGATACCCATATTACATAGGTGGAGAAGGAAAAGCGATTTGACATTTTGGAGCGGCGGCCATATTGAGTTTGAAGTAATGTCATTGACTGTATCGTATTTTACACTAAAATTCCATTCATTTGATACCCATATTCCGTGGGTGACAAAACAAAAGCGATCTGTCATTTCGGAGCGGTGGCAACACTGAATCATCATGTGGACGCGTGTGTGCCGCGAGGTGCAAGCACCTCGCGGTGGTGTAGTCCTCACATCGCTTTTGTAATAAAAAAAAAGTTTTCAGTTGCGATTTGGTGCAAAAATGTATCTTTTTTGAGGTCAATTTAAAATTTGCCTAAAAAAGGTGTTCGATTGAACAAAAAGCTGCAAAGGTTATGTTGTACTTTATACGCTCTTTTATTTCGAAGCGATGTCGATGTCGCGTGTGTGCCGCGGGGAGCAAGCACCCCGCGGTGGAGTGGTCCACTTAATGTTTTTCTAAGCAAAAGGTTTTCAGTTGCGAGTCGGTGCAAAAAAAAATTCGTTTTTTAAGTTACATAAAAAATAGTGTTCCATTATTAAAAAAACTGAAAATGTTACGTTCTACTCTGAAAATCCTTACATTTGATACCCATATTACATAAGTGGAGAAGGAAAAGCGATTTGACATTTCGGAGAGGCGGCCATATTGAGTTTGAAGCAATATCACTCACTGTATCGTGTTCTACTAATAAAATCCTTACATTTGATACCCATATTACATAGGTGGAGAAGGAAAATTAGTCTGTCATTTCGGAGCGGCGGCCATATTGAATTTGGAGAAACGTCACTTACTGAATCGTATTCTACACCTAAAATCCTTACATTTGATACCCATAATACATAGGTGGAGAAGTAAATTCGGTCTGTCATTTCGGAGCGGCGGCCATATTGAATTTGGAGAAACGTCACTTACTGAATCGTATTCTACACTTAAAATCCTTACATTTGATACCCATATTACATAGGTGGAGAAGGAAAAGCGATTTGACATTTCGGAGCGGCGGCCATATTGAGTTTGAAGCAATATCACTCACTGTATCGTGTTCTACTAATAAAATCCTTACATTTGATACCCATATTGCATAGGTGGAGAAGGAAAAGCGATTTGACATTTCGGAGCGGCGGCCACATTGAGTTTGAAGCAATATCACTCACTGCATCGTGTTCTACTAATAAAATCCTCACATTTGATACCCATATTACATAGGTGGCAAAAGAAAAGCGATCCGCCATTTTGGAGCGGCGGCCATATTGAATTTGGAGAAACGTCACTTACTGAATCGTATTCTACACTTAAAATCCTTACATTTGATACCCATATTGCATAGGTGGCAAAAGAAAATCGATTTGACATTTCGGAGCGGCGGCCATATTGAATTTGGAGAAACGTCACTTACTGAATCGTATTCTACACTTAAAATCCTTACATTTGATACCCATATTACATAGGTGGAGAAGGAAAAGCGATTTGACATTTCGGAGCGGCAGCCATATTGAGTTTAAGGCAATATCACTCACTGTATCCTGTTCTACTAATAAAATCCTTACATTTGATACCCATATTGCATAGGTGGCAAAAGTAAATCGTTTTGACATTTCGGAGCGGCGGCCATATTGAGTTTGAAGCAATATCACTCACTGTATCGTGTTCTATTAATAAAATCCTTTCATTTGATACCCATATTGCATAGGCGGTAAAAGGAAAGCGGTCGGCCATTTTAAAGCGGCGGCCATATTGAGTTTGAAACAATGTCACTCATTTTATCGTGTTCTACTATTAAAGGCCTTTCATTTGATACCCATATTACATAGGTGGAGAAGGAAAATCGGTCTGTCATTTCGGAGCGGCGGCCATATTGAATTTGGAGAAACGTCACATACTGAATCGTAGTCTACACGTAAAGTCCTTACATTTGATACCCATATTACATAGGTGGAGAAGGAAAAGCGATTTGACATTTCGGAGCGGCGGCCATATTGAGTTTGAAACAATGTCACTCATTTTATCGTGTTCTACTATTAAAGGCCTTTCATTTGATACCCATATTGCATAGGTGGCAAATGAAAAGCGATCCGCCATTTTGGAGCGGCGGCCATATTGAATTTGAAACAATGTCACTCACTGTATCGTGTTCTACTAATAAAACCCTTTCATTTGATACCCATATTGCATAGGTGGCAAAAGAAAAGCGAACCGCCATTTTGGAGCGGCGGCCATATTGAATTTGGAGAAACGTCACTCACCTTATCGTGTTCTACTCCCAAATCCCATTCATTTGATACCCATATTGCATAGGTGGCAAAAGAAATGCAATCCGCCATTTTGGAAGCGGCGGCCATATTGGATTTAGACAAAAATCATTTACTTAGTTTTGTTTGACTCTTAAAGCCCTTTCATTTGATACCCATATCGCTATGGTTCCAAAAGAAATGTGATCCGACATTTTTTTAATGGCGGCCATTTTGAATTCATAGAGGTGACGTTACTTGCATCGTGTAGTACTCGCAAAACCCTTTCATTTGATACCCATATCATCATGCCGCGGCTGAAAACCGCACCGGAATAGCAAAAAGCGCAATTTTTTTAAAAAAGGCCGCCAGCGCAGCCGCCATCTTGAAAAGTTGAAATGTCAATTTTTTTTAGAATACTTGACTATATTTCATATCGATTGGTATCACCAGCTGGCCCCTAGCCCTAACCAAACCCCGTCAAAAAATCGTCAAATTTGGGTCGTCGCTGACAACAAAAATCGCCCCAGCTGCCAGTGTTGCCATATCACCCTCCCCAAATGGTGGTAGAAATGATCAGCGACGTCTGTTCCACCCCGTTATATGATAAAAACTCGAAAAAATCGAAATTTACGTTCTCCCCCAAAACGGGGAATTTACCCCAAAATCGGGGAAAATTACCCCACGGTTTGATTCCTCTTAGCCAGCCCTACAAAAGGCAACCTGGTGTTGTCAGTCGAAAAACGCCGGCAACCGCGTCAAAATCGGGATTTATTTTTTTCAAAATTGCAACCCTTAACAAAATGGCCGCCAGCGGAGCCGCCATCTTGAAATGTCAAAGTTTCGGATTTTTCCCGGTAACTACATCGTATACGGAGCAGGATGACGTTTACCCCACGTTGCCAGCACATCTGGAACGGGGAGATCAATTCGGGTCAAATCGGGTCTACGAAAAAATTCAAACCTCCTTGGCGGCCAGTGTTGCCAGTTGCGGAAAATGAAAATACCAGAAAGTCATAGAGGCCCCGACCCTCTATAGGCGCATGGGGTTGAAAATTGCGAAAAGTCGTTATTTCGATTTTCGACTTTTCGGGCCTCCAGAGGAAAAACTACCAAAAGCGGTAGAAAAGCCAGTTGCCAGTTGCCAGTTGCGGAAAATGAAAATACCAGAAAGTCATAGAGGCCCCGACCCTCTATAGGCGCATGGGGTTGAAAATTGCGAAAAGTCGTTATTTCGATTTTCGACTTTTCGGGCCTCCAGAGGAAAAACTACCAAAAGCGGTAGAAAAAATTTCTCACCTGGCAACACTTCGCACCGAGTTCTAACCCCGCCTAGAACATTTCTCCACACTCCGAGGCCGCCATCTTGGCGAAAATGCGGTTCAAAAAAGTCAAAAATTTGAGCGTTCCAAGATGGCCGCCGGCGCCGCCGCCATTTTGTTTTCCGCCAACCGGCTACCATAATCGTATGTATGTATTCTGTATGTGTGTATTGTTTTGTATGATTTTTCTTTTTTTTTTTTCGACGACATTACGATGATAAGTACAACATTCATTACCATAGCTCATATAAGTCCCCACCGAGGGGCTCAAGCCTACTAAACCACGCTAGCCTAATGCGGATTGGTCGACTTTAAGAAGTTAGTTAAAGTAATAAATACGGCTTGAAATGCATCGTCCCGCTTCTTATTTCTAATCTAATCTAAACAACTGTTTCAAATCCCCCAAGTCGGTTCTGTGTAGTCATAAAAAAAAATTAACTTAACCTATCTGCAACTGTGTTTGAGGTGCCCGAGTTGGTTCTGGCTGGTCAAAAAATATTTAACTTAACTTATCCAACTATATTTGAGGTAATCAAAGTTAGTTCTGGGTGGTAAAAAAATTTTTTACGCCTATAATTAACATTTGCTGATTCTTTCTAACCTAATTTATTACTTTATCTAAGTCTTGAATGATATTATATAAAATAGCTGGTTAATGTGATTAATTTTGTGTCAATTATCACTTTGTCTAAATTGTGTAGATATTATGCATAATATCCGCATTTATTACTTTCGCTGTGACATATTTACCTATATCATAACAAAAGGATATGAAATGCGAAAGAGGAGAAATGAATTGGTACATGGTAGGATCAAACCCCGGACGTCCCGATAAGCTCAGTGTCTAGTCCACAGCGACACTGACGTTCTTTATAACATCTACATAGTATGGATTCTACTCTAATAACATTGATACAGACTTCAATATTGAGCCACAGCCATAGCATCATGAGCCGGGTCAGTTAGATTCATTATAATTATAAACGTTTTTATTTCTGTTCAGCTTAGTAGTTTTTAAGAGTAGGTAGTTATTTTTAAATTCAATGTGAAATAAAAGGTGTGCGTTTGAGCCGATCCAACGTATGGACGTCTTGACTTTATTTACCAAATTTTATTTTTATTACCAATAGGAAATGTGTTGGAAGCATGAAAGAAACGTGGGTATGCAAATAAACATTGTTAACGTTTGTATTTGCTGTCGTATACAATATGCAACATGTAGTTTTAATGCCCCATTAAGTGGTCGGTCACTATAATCTAAATCTTTTTTTTTTCGGTCGGAGGAATCTCTACGATTCGACAAGGGACTGAAAAGTTGACAAACCCGCCAAAAGGATATGCTTTTGGATTAGGATATAAACCCCATACCTGGCTAAACCACCCTCCAGTAACTTCCACCCCCATAGAGGCACGGCGGGATTCGGGATCGGCGCTAGTCATTCCCCGAACGCACCCCAACCTTACCTAGTTTTTTTATCCTATATTTCTCCTTGCAAGCTAGCAACATGCAGTAGATATAATGTAGTGTGCTTACCCAGTAACGAACCAAATTGTTGTTTTTACACATTTTTTATAGTAGTTTAGGAATTTTTCAGTTTGATGCTTTGCTGTGTATGGTGTCTTAATTTTATCCTAAGTTATTTTCAACTAAATTATGACCAAATTATTGTTTTAATGGTCTTATTGCAATTTAGGAATGGTATAAAATTCCTACGATATGTTCAAAATGCTAAGCAATCTATATGTATTATATGAGGAGTTTAAAAGCAGATGCCACTGTCCATTTCTGGCAAATTGAGAGTGGCTTTTGCTTTTGCATCCCTATTATATAAAATTCTCCAGTTGTCACATATTCCTTGTGGCAACTGGAGACTTCCTTTATACCCCAGGAAAGAGATTCGAGTGTCAATAGATAGCGATATGCCTGCCATCTGGAGATGTTGCAGACATTTAAATTGCTATACTATACGACGTGGATACCTAATTTTGCATAATAATGGATATCCCATAATTTATGCAAAATTTTATTTTGATAGAAAACAGATTTTTTGTGATCAGAATTGACCATCCAGATCTTGCGATTTAACACCATGCGACTTCTTTGTTTTTTTTTAAATCAAAGATCTATGCTAACAAAGTAACAAATCCACTATGCAACTAATGCCTTGAAGAAGGAAATTCGGCGGTGTATTAATGAAATTCAACCACATATTTGCGAAACGGTCACAGAAAATTTCAATAAAAGAATGCGTACTTGTCAGCAAAGCCGTGGTGGCCATTTATCCCATGTAGGTACTATTCCATACATAAACCCAATCTATATACTCTATACGAAGCAATAAAAAAATTAAACTTTCTAATAAAAAATCTGTTTTCTATTAAAATTACATTTTGCGTAAATTATGGGACATTATATAACTACATACAGAGGAAATTATAACTGCCAAGAAAACGCAACGAATTTAAAAAAAAAAACAGTTTTCTAGAAGAAAAAAACATTAGCCAGAAATAAACAGATATTACAGTATTAATTATAATATTTTCTCGGTAATTACAATTGCCTTGCCCTGATTAAAATTATAATTATGCTGTCATCAAAAACTATAGCCATAGAAAAAAGATGTTTGTTTCCATTATTAGGACGAAATCTATTCATATTCAACACTAAACAATAAAATGGCAAGCTTTTGTTTCAAGTTTTATTTCTCATTTCTCAAATTATATATAACACACTTTATAAAAGTTAACACAAAATTGTTGCAAAGTAAATCATGTGAAGTGGGTATCGCTTAGTAACTGCACATAATGAACACCATATGCTCGCAAAATATAGGATACCTAATTTCTAATATATGTTTACTAATGTAATAAACACTTTCAATCTTAGCAAAGGCAATATGTAATATAAGTACAAGCGACAATTAAATTGAATAATTAATTTAATTAGAAATTGATTCTATCACTTGGTCGAAATGCTGACATCTATCTCTCAAGAGCGAGACACGAGTTACTCTTTTCAAATAATGTGTAGCTAATTATTATGTATATTATTAGTAATTTATAATTTAATATTAAAATTAAGAAGGCGTACATTTTACATATATAATAATGTAAAACAAGAGAACAAGTGATCAGTAATTAAACATATCAATTAAAGAGTTTATTACATTTGTAAATAACAATCGAAATTCCCAATAAGGCAGAGGAATAGAATATCGAAATAATACTTAGCATGGTTCAATACAATAGCCTTACAGCAAAATAAACTTGTTCCATAAAATCGATGTTACTCGGCAAACGGTCAAATTAATCTTCAGTTGGTGGCAAAATAGAAGTAAACAGAAATGATGGGAACAAGTTTGTGTTTATTTGCAATAGGCTTGTAAATTGACAATAAATGAGTATGATACTGCATTTTTTCCCCTATTTTCTTTAAACAATTTAAAACATCATTTCTAAAATGCAGTACATATTTTAAGAGTACAATATTATACATTTGAATATAACCACGTGGCCAGTATAATATACAAGAATGGGTATTAATTAACTACACTGAAGTACAAAATCGACCCACTTGTACGCTTTGGTTCAGAGCTTAACAAATCAAAATTTACCATCAAGAAATAATTTCTTTTAACCTTGTGTTGTTAAACAAGAGCTTAGGTTCACATCAGACCAATCTTTACTGTGACATTAAGGTTTATTGATTTTACAAACTGAAAACCAAAATTATTAAAAATAAGTACCAAGATTATAAAAAATCTGTACATATTTTTTTTGGGAAAATTAGCTTAAGTTATTTAGAGTTAATAAATCTGTAGGAATAATAAATTTTTGAATAAACATTGTGGTAGTCAACTTTTAACACTGCACAATCACAGAAATTGCATATAACGTAAAAATGAGAATCAGGATTTTTCTAAGAAATAAGTGTATTGTCAGCTTCTTTTATCCATGTTTAGAATATATTAAAATAATGCTTATGAAATTTTTTATTTTATTTTTAATATACTGATATTTACGAATGAGGTGAACCACTGAGGTGGGTCGATTTCATTGCATGAAAGTGTACATACATCAAAAGTATAATTGCTCTATTCTAATGATGATAACCTTGTTTTAATAATATAATTTTCTAAACTGTTAACATTTAGTTGATCACTTGATACAGATTATAAATAATCAACGAATTATTTAGTTTGTTTTACAATCAATTTCATTTCAAGATAGAAGACCCCCAAAATTACTCTTGAATTATACATTAGTCTCAAATAAGTAATACTTTTATATAATATTGCTAGGCGTAATTTTTTCAATAGGTTGTCTCCCTTATTATAACTTAAGCAATATTATACGACAAAATTTTGTCGATTGATCTGCCTGATTATTGATTGAAATATTTATTGTACATATTTGTAACATAATAATATTTTTCACAAACATGATACGGCATATTATACGAGTACATATATCTTATACAACCATTTTTGGGATAAGTCATACTTGGAGTAGTATTGGGCTAGACAAAGGCAAAAAATGTAATTTAAAAATGAAACGAACTCATTTTATAGCCTGTTCATGATTACTAAAGAAGTAAATTCACTTTATTTGAATTATGACTTAGTACAACAAAAAGAAAACTCCGTTATATAAATCACCAAAGAAAAAGAAATTAATATTTTTGCGCGGCTTTATTATTTTTACTGTCTATTGTTATCCATTTATTATATTTAATTGTATGAGTTCATCGAGTGATGAAGATATTTCAATGCCGGCGGAAATTTAAAAGGGTGTTATTTAAATGGTTAGCATAGTATTCGTATTTTTGTGAGCAGAAATAGCTAATTGATCAGCAACTCATGGCCAGCAAACATTCCAAAATCAATCAGTAATTTATGTCATTATGTATGGCTGTAATTATTTTTGTACAGCATATTAATTATATAAGCTGCAATGAGCTGCTCCTGTTTAATAAAATTTTGGTTAGCACTCAGATAGCAAAAAAATCATTTTGAACTGCATATAAAAGTAGCAAAAATACTTGTCATGCGCAAAATAAACACAAATTGCCTAATAACGTTTGGCCTAAAACACATATCACCTAAAAACGAAATGCCTAATAACGTTTAGCCTACCTAGAATCATGAAATTTGGCAAGAGAAAAGGAAGTACATAATTCCAGAGATATGAGCATTTGAAATTTGAAAAAACTAACCTCAAAATTAGCAGTTTCCACAAGCAATAAGTATGCATAAAGTCGAGAATACACATAAAGTCGTTTCTGGCGCTTCGCCGGCCGCTGCCGCGGCACGCTCGCTTCGCTCGCTCGGCTCGCGCGCTTGGTTCATGTTCAAACCTACGCTCGTCGCTTCGCTCCTCGCTACCTATTTTTGACCCGCCTACAGTTTCTACATACGCTTTGACGTTTCTAAACTTGTTATTTTCAAAAAGAGGCTAAACGTATTAGGCACTAATAAAATATTTTTTTATTGTTATAAAATAAAATTAGTAATTTTGTGCAATCCAATTAGTTATGTTGCTCACCATGTTTTAACTAAGCAAACCAATCAAATACACTGCTTAAAGACATGTTTTCTCTGTTGATCAATCATGAAATCTTGCTGATCAAGTAGTTATTTTGCGAACCAAGTAAGTAGTTTTTTGCGGACTTAATATTTATTATGCAAACTCATGTTATTGTAAGCTGCCTATTTATGATTTAACTTTTAACCATTATCAAAGTTATTTGCGGAACAAGGATTGCTGCCTGTTTTTTTTATTTGCAAACAAAATCTTTGTATGCCGACCAAAATATTTAAATGCTGTTTTTTTGTGGCTCAACAAATTTTATAATTGCTAACCATTTAATTACTTCTCAATTTAAAATTCAGCAAAACATTTATTGTATTTTATTACTGTTTGATTTTCTTGCATGTTTGTGAAAAGTACTATAAGTTCAAGCCGTGACCACAACTGATGGGTTATTGTCTAAGAAAAAATCTATCACGATCGATTATAATTTAACAGCCATTGCACCACGAATACAGGACTCTGCGCCGACATCCTTTTATAAAGGAGCAATGGATGTACAGCGATTGTCAAATTGTAAGCGATCGTGATAGATGTTTTCTTAGACAATATCCCCCTCGAGTATCGGCGGATTTTGTAATGCAGGCGGCCCGCATACCTACGATCATTCAGCGATGCTGGACGCCACGAATCAAGGCAATATAATGTACTATTTCCATAAATAAATGAAAAGGAGCTTAAAGGGCCCGTTATACAAGGAGATTTTTTCGTACGCGAACGACAATTTCTTCTAAGCAATAACATGCCTGCCTAGTGTAAACAAACTATACGAGTTTTGCCTCTCGAATACAATAATTTATCGCTATTTAAACTCTTCTAGGCCGCGAGCCTGTATTAACAAACTATAAGAGTTTCTCTTAAAGAGTCTCGCATCGACACTTGCGATTCTTGCCCAAGCATTGTATAAATAAGTTGAGACACGTAATATGCGTCTATCTATATATATATATCTACGATTACTCGCCTGTGGTGTAAACGTTATAAGAGAGATGAGTCTCGTCTGTGATACTCGTATCCAAAAATCGCCTGGATAAATATGTTTTTCTAAAAATGTAAACTGCAGGCGATAATTTAATGGCAAATTTTCGAAGGCGATAACTTGTCTATTGTTGGATACAAGTCAAAGAGGTTGATGTTGGTCAACAGCAAGATCATTTCTATCTTTAACATGGCCCCCTTTTGGACACGGGAATCTCCTTAACACAGTAGATATTAATTAGCCTTTTATATTATATCAATCATTTTGACCAGACGGTTTTGTTTCAACTTTTTATCTCTTCGCCAGAAGTGTTATTGTGATAAACAACTTTTGTTGGCAATTTCATGCAAAGAAAATAATTACATTGTGTATTCTAAAACACCTCATGAACTATTTCTCAATTTATTTGACTTGTTTTTTAAAGTATTATTTAAAATCTCTTTATATCAATGGAGT
Source organism: Schoenobius gigantellus (assembly GCA_963935595.1). Lineage (NCBI taxonomy): Eukaryota > Metazoa > Arthropoda > Insecta > Lepidoptera > Crambidae > Schoenobius > Schoenobius gigantellus. Next base: position 546,328 of record OZ012555.1, on the reverse strand, counting down.
TATATTTTCCTACTATGAGTTAATTACTTGGAATAACTTATCACCACTGCAAGTTGATATTTTATACTTATATCAAGGATCTGATTTTTTTTGTAGGTCCATGACTTATTTAAAATAACTTTGAATTTTGACACTTGTGACATTTAATAAGTCAGCATAGGGTATTGCAGTCAACATGTAGTTAAGGTTTTTTGATCAAAATTTGAATTATCATTGAGAAATAAACATGAGTTTTGAATAGAATACATAGTTATGGTAATCTTCAAGGGAGACACATGTCTGGATGTGAATTCTATCAATAAGCAAACTATTTATCCTTACTAATATTGTGTTACGCAATCAGGCCTAAACCACTAAACCAATTTAGATGAAATTTGGTATAGACATAGTTTGAGTCCTAGGAAAGGACATAGGATAGCTATAGGTGTAAGGGGGGGGGGGGATTAATATAAAAATAACAGTACCTACATAGATATATATTATTTAATTTGATAAATTATTATATCTCAATGCTTTTTTTAATTTAATTAGAAATTGTATTATAATAATAAGTCACATAGGATGAACATATAGGTACTGTACCTACTGCTGAAATGATAATGATGAAATAGGGTAAATGAAATCAAATGGCATTACTTATACCTATCTATCTACTGAATTGTTGAATGGCGATAAAATTTTAAGATTAAATTAATTTTTTACAGACAAAGAAGAACAACGAAGATTTAATGATAATAGCTGTAGTTATTCAAAAACAAAATTATAATTCACAAAAAAGCAATTTCCAAGCATTATTTCATTATCACAGCTCATATACCTAGAGGCTCGGGCCTACCTACCCTAAGTTAGGCGGGTGTTTACGCCTTCAACCACACTGGTCCAATGCGGATTAATCAACTTCATTCACATATCTTTGAATTTTTACGCAGATGTAGCAGGTTGCCTTACGGTGTTTTCATTTGCCGTAGGAGCGTCGGTTAAATGTATGTAGGTATATAAAATTCGAAAAACGAAAAACACATTGGTACATGGCAGGATCGAGTCCCGAACTTCCGATTAGAAGGCCAGTGCCGAATCCACAGCGCCACCGACGCACTTAGCAGTATTTATAAGAAACTGTTTATTTATTTACTTTTTAATTTATAATCTAAATCAGTAAATTAGAATATTTCGAACTACAGCTAAGCTCAGCTCTTAAAAAAACTCTCACTATTAGAATCTACTACATAAGGTACCTATCACTGAGGACCATAGGCTGTATTGTATACACGGTGTTTCATAATAACCAATAAACAATCAACACGTTATCTAAAACTAATTATTAAATTGTGTTTACCCGTAATGTCATTCAACCCAAAATTTTCATGTCAAATCATAGACATGATGATGATACTATGATATTGGTACATGAAAATTTTGGGTTGAATGACATTACGTGTAAACACATTTTAATAATTAGTTTTAGATAACGCATTTATTATTAATTGGTTATTATGAAACACCGTGTATTGACTTTCCTACAGGAAACTTCTATTTTTGTTTGAAATAAAAAAACTCAAAAATTACTGGCCCGATTTTAAAAATTCTTTCAATAATGGAATAATAGGTAGGACATATTAATAAATAAAAATAATATAGGTTACATTTAAATTTAATTTAGGTATTTAATTAAAGTAAGTAAGTACCTACTTACCTATAGGTTACATTTTACTCTCAAACTGTTCTAAATAAATTGAATAGAATAAGGAGCTAAGTGTCTATACGGGTTTGTTTTTTGTCAAGTAGGTACAACGAGAATAAGTAGGTAAATATTACAGGATTAACCACTTAAGTTTATAAGTTGACACAAATGTAACACACAAATAGGTCACATAACAGCTTTACTTTATCTAAAATGATGTATATATAAAAATATAAGTAAAAAACAGGTCAGTCACATACAAACAAAATAAATAAATAGTAAAAACCCGGAGTAGGTATTAAGTATAAAATGCTCACATTAAAAAATCCATCTCATTGCCACATTTGTTATGTGCCATCCAACCGAAAGGCTTTGCGTATCATTATAACTCGTCAAGCCGTTTCATTTTATACCCATATTACATAGGTGGAAAAAGAAAAGCGATGCGAAATTTTGATCTGCCATTTTAGAGCGGCGGCCATATTGATTTTGGAGCAATGTCACTCACTGTATCGTGTTCTACTATCAAAGCCCATTCATTTGATACCCATATTGCATAGGTGGGTAAAGAAAAGCGAACCGCTATTTTGGAGCGGCGGCCATATTGATTTTGGAGCAGTGTCACTCACTCTATCGTGTTCTACTATTAAAGCCCTTTCATTTGGTACCCATATTGCATAGGTGGCAAAAGAAAAGCGATTTGACATTTAGGAGCGTCGGCCATATTAAATTTGGAGTAATTCACTCACTGTGTCGTGTTTTACTATCAAGTCCCTTTCATTTGATACCCGTATTGCATAGGTGGCAAAAGGAAAGCTATCTGCTATTTTGGAGCAGCCGCCATATTAATTTTAGAGCGATAACACACATTGTATCGTACTTTACTCCCAAAGCCCTTTCATTTGATACCCATATTGCATAGGTGGGTAAAGAAAAGCGATCGGCTATTTTGGAGCGGCGGCCATATTGATTTTGGAGCAATGTCACTCACTGTATCGTGTTCTACTATCAAAGCCTTTTCATTTGATACCCATATTGCATAGGTGGAGAAGGAAAAGCGATTTGACATTTCGGAGCGGCGGCCATATTGAGTTTGAAGCAATATCATTCACTGTATCGTGTTCTACTAATAAAATCCTTACATTTGATACCCATATTACATAGGTGGAGAAGGAAAATCGGTCTGTCATTTCGGAGCGGCGGCCATATTGAATTTGGAGAAACGTCACTTACTGAATCGTTTTCTACACTTAAAATCCTTACATTTGATACCCATATTGCATAGGTGGTAAAAGGAAAGTGGTTGGCCATTTTGAAGCGGCGGCCATATTGAATTTGAAACAATGTCATTGACTGTATCGTATTTTAATCTCAAAGTCCATTCATTTGATACCCATATTCGGTGGGTGGCAAAAAAAAGCGATCTGTCATTTCCATGCGCCGGCATCATTGAATTGTCATGTGGACGCGTGTGTGCCGCGGGGTGCGCGCACCCCACGGTGGTGTGGTCCTCACATCGCTTTTGTAATAAAAAAAAGTTTTCAGTTGCGATTTGGTGCAAAAATGTATCTTTTTTGAGGTCGTTTTAAAATTTGCCTAAAAAAGGTGTTCGATTGATCAAAAAGCTCGAAAGGTTATGTTCTACTCTATAAGCTCTTTTATTTCGGAGCCATGTCGATGTCGCGTGTGTGCCGCGGGGAGCAAGCACCCCGCGGTGGAGTGGTCCACTTAATGTTTTTCTAAGCAAAAGGTTTTCAGTTGCGAGTCGGTGCAAAAATTTTTTCGTTTTTGAAGTTACATAAAAAATGGTGTTCGATTATTCAAAAAACTGGAATGGTTACCTTCTACTCTGAAAATCCTTACATTTGATACCCATATTGCATAGGTGGCAAAAGAAAATCCATTTGACATTTTGGAGCGGCGGCCATATTGAATTTGGAGAAACGTCACTCATTGTATCGTGTTTTACTCTTAAATCCCTTTCATTTGATACCCATATTACATAGGTGGAGAAGGAAAATCGGTCTGTCATTTCGGAGCGGCGGCCATATTGAATTTGGAGAAACGTCACTTACTGAATCGTATTCTACACCGAAAATCCTTACATTTGATACCCATTTTACATAGGTGGAGAAGGAAAAGCGATTTGACATTTCGGAGCGGCGGCCATATCGAGTTTGAAGCAATATCACTCACTGTATCGTGTTCTACTAATAAAATCCTCACATTTGATACCCATATTACATAGGTGGAGAAGGAAAATCGGTCTGTCATTTCGGAGCGGCGGCCATATTGAGTTTGAAGTAATGTCACTCACTGTATCTTGTTGTACTAATAAAGCCCTTTCATTTGATACCCATATTACATAGGTGGAGAAGGAAAAGCGATCCGCCATTTTGGAGCGGCGGCCATATTGAATTTGGAGAAACGTCACTTACTGAATCGTATTCTGCACTTAAAATCCTTACATTTAATACCCATATTACATAGGTGGAGAAGGAAAAGCGATTTGACATTTCGGAGCGGCGGCCATATTGAGTTTGAAGCAATATCACTCACTGTATCGTGTTCTATTAATAAAATCCTTACATTTGATACCCATATTACATAGGTGGAGAAGGAAAATCGGTCTGTCATTTCGGAGCGGCGGCCATATTGAATTTGGAGAAACGTCACTTACTGAATCGTATTCTACACTTAAAATCCTTACATTTGATACCCATATTACATAGGTGGAGAAGGAAAAGCGATTTGACATTTCGGAGCGGCGGCCATATTGAGTTTGAAGCAATGTCACTCACTGTATCGTGTTCTACTAATAAAACCCTTTCATTTGATACCCATATTACATAGGTGGCAAAAGTAAAGCAATTTGACATTTCGGAGCGGCGGCCATTTTAATTTTGGAGTATTGTCACTCGCCTTATCGTGCTCTACTCTCAAATCCCTTTCATTTGATACCCATATTGCATGGGTGGCAAAAGAAATGCAATCCGCCATTTTGGAAGCGGCGGCCATATTGGATTTAGACAAAAATCATTTACTTGGTTTTGTTTCACTCTTAAAACCCTTTCATTTGATACCCATATTGCTATGGTCGCAAAAGAAATATGAACCAGCCTTTTTTTAATGGCGGCCATTTTGAATTCATAGAGGTGACGTTACTTGCATCGTGTAGTACTCGCAAAACCCTTTCATTTGATACCCATATTACATAGGTGGCAAAAGAAAAGCGATCCGCCATTTTGGAGCGGCGGCCATATTGAATTTGGAGAAAAGTCACTTACTGAATCGTATTCTACACTTAAAATCCTTACATTTGATACCCATATTGCATAGGCGGTAAAAGGAAAGCGGTCGGCCATTTTGAAGCGGCGGCCATATTAAGGTTTGAAACAATGTCACTCATTTCATCGTGTTCTACTATTAAAGGCCTTTCATTTGATACCCATATTGCATAGGTGGCAAATGAAAAGCGATCCGCCATTTTGGAGCGGCGGCCATATTGAATTTGAAACAATGTCACTCACTGTATCGTGTTCTACTATTAAAGCCCTTTCATTTGATACCCATATTACATAGGTGGCAAAAGAAAAGCCATCCGCAATTTCGGAGCGGCGGCCATTTTGATTTGTGAGTAATGTCACTCACTTTATCGTGTTCTACTCCCAAATGCCTTTCATTTGATACCCATATTGCATGGGTGGCAAAAGAAATGCAATCGGCCATTTTGGAAGCGGCGGCCATATTAGATTTAGACAAAAATGATTTACTTGGTTTTGTTTCACTCGTAAAGCCCTTTCATTTGATACCCATATCGCTATGGTTACAAAAGAAATGTGACCCGACATTTTTTTTAATGGCGGCCATTTTGAACCTATATCGGTGATACTACGTGCATCGTGTAGTACTCGCAAAACCCTTCCATTTGATGCCCATATCACCATGCCGGGTCTGAAAACCGCACCGGAATAGCAAAAAGCGTAAATTTAAAAAAAAAGGCCGCCAGCGCCGCCGCCATCTTGAAAAGTTGAAATGTCAAATTTTTTAAAAATACTCGACTATATTTACTATCGATTGGTATCACCAGCTTGCTCGTAGCCCTAACCAAACCCCGTCAAAAAATCGTCAAATTTGGGTCGTCGCTGACAACAAAAACCGCCCCAGCTGCCAGTGTTGCCATATCACCCTCCCCAAATGGTGGTAGAAATGATCAGCGACGTCTGTTCCACCCCGTTATATGATGAAAATTCGAAAAAATCGAAATTTACGTTTTCCCCTAAAACGGGGAAATTGCCCCAAAATCGGGGTAAATTACCCCACGGTTTGATTCCGCTTAGCCAGCCCTACAAAAGGCCACCCGGTGTTGTCAGTCGAAAAACGCCGGCAACCGCGTCAAAATCGGGATTTTATTTTTTCGAAATTGCAACACTTTACAAAATGGCCGCCAGCGGAGCCGCCATGTTGAAATGTCAAAGTTTCGGATTTTTCCCGGTAACTGCATCATATACGGAGCAGGATGACGTTTACCCCACGTTGCCAGCACGTCTGGAACGGGGAGATCAATTCGGGTCAAATCGGGTCGACGAAAAAATTCAAACTCCCTTGGCGGCCAGTGTTGCCAGTTGCGGAAAATAAAAATACCAGAAAGTCATAGAGGCCCCGACGCTCTATAGGCTCATCGGGTTGAAAATTGCGAAAAGTCGTTATTTCGATTTTCGACTATTCGGGCCCCCAGAGGAAAAACTACCAAAAATGGTAGAAAATTTTTCCAACCTGGCAACACTTTGCGCCGAGCTCTAACCCCGCCCAGAACATTCGACCCCACTCCGAGGCCGCCATCTTGGCGAAAATGCGGTTCAAAAAAGTCAAAAATTTGAGCGTTCCAAGATGGCCGCCGGCGCCGCCGCCATTTTGTTTTTTGCCCAACCGTGGGCATCACAGTAAACTCCAGGACGCACCCGAGCGGAACCATCCAAAAAATCTGCCGAAATCCCGGAAATCACGCGCGTGTTCGGTCGCAAACACGGGGCGAAACGGGTTTTTCGATCCAAGATGGCGGCGCGGCCATTTTGTTTTTTCACATTTCGACAGAAGCACCCCATCCCCGAGGGCAAAACGATCACGCGTCCCAAAAACCAGCGCGATCGGAGCCGTTTTGGAAATTTTGACATTTCGCGCCGGCGGCCATCTTGGATTTTTCAAATTTCGAACACGTCGATCTACTCGAATGAATCAGTAGTCCATCTCTTTCTAACATCCCAAAACCCAAAAGTAACTGCAAATGTCCCAAAAATACCCCTGATCAGTGAGTGAGTCAGTGAGTCAGTGGTAATCCAGCTATATATAGTATAGACTAGATGTCGCGTGTGTGCCGCGGGGTGCGAGCACCCCGCGGAGGTGTTGTTCCACTTTTAGCTTTTGTAATCAAAAGGTTATCGGTTGCGAGTAGGTGCAAAAATGTGTCTTTTTTCGCTGAAGTTTAAAAATTTCCCTAAAAAAGGTGTTCGAATATTCAAAAAACTGGAAAGGATACGATCTACTCGGAATGCGCTTTCATTTGATACCCATATAACGTGGGTGGCAAAAGAAAAGCGATCGGCTAATTAGGGGCGGCGGCCATATTGAATTTGAAGCAATGTCATTGACTGTATCGTATTTTACACTAAAATTCCATTCATTTGATACCCATATTCCGTGGGTGACAAAACAAAAGCGATCTGTCATTTCGGAGCTGTGGCAACACTGAATCATCATGTGGACACGTGTGTGCCGCGAGGTGCAAGCGATCGGCTAATTAGGGGCGGCGGCCATATTGAATTTGAAGCAATGTCAGTGACTGTATCGTATTTTACACTCAAAGTCCATTCATTTGATACCCATATTCGGTGGGTGGCAAAAAAAAGCGATCTGTCATTTCGGAGCGGTGGCAACACTGAATCATCATGTGGACGCGTGTGTGCCGCGAGGTGCAAGCACCTCGCGGTGGTGTGGTCCACTTAATGTGTTTCTAAGCAAAAGGTTTTCAGTTGCGTTTCGGTGCAAAATTTTTTTCGTTTTTTGAATCGTATTCTACACTTAAAATCCTTACATTTGATACCCATATTACATAGGTGGAGAAGGAAAATCGGTCTGTCATTTCGGAGCGGCGGCCATATTGAATTTGGAGAAACGTCACTTACTGAATCGTATTCTAAACTTAAAATCCTTACATTTGATACCCATATTGCATAGGTGGTAAAAGGAAAGCGGTCGGCCATTTTGAAGCGGCGGCCATATTGAGTTTGAAGCAATGTCACTCACTGTATCGTGTTCTACTATTAAAGCCCTATCATTTGATACCCATATTGCATAGGTGGCAAAAGAAAATCGATTTGACATTTCGGAGCGGCGGCCATATTGAATTTGGAACAGCGTCACTTACTGAATCGTATTCTACAATTAAAATCCATACATTTGATACCCATATTACATAGGTGGCAAAACAAAAGCGTTCCGCCATTTTGGAGCGGCGGCCATATTGAATTTGGAAAAACGTCACTTACTGAATCGTATTCTACACTTAAAATCCTTACATTTGATACCCATAATACATAGGTGGAGAAGTAAAATCGGTCTGTCATTTCGGAGCGGCAGCCATATTGAATTTGGAGAAACGTCACTTACTGAATCGTATTCTACACTTAAAATCCTTACATTTGATAACCATATTACATAGGTGGAGAAGGAAAAGCGATTTGACATTTCGGAGCGGCGGCCATATTGAGTTTGAAGAAATGTCACTCACTGTATCGTGTTCTACTAATAAAATCCTTTCATTTGATACCCATATTACATAGGTGGCAAAAGAAAAGCGATCCGCCATTTTGGAGCGGCGGCCATATTGAATTTGGAGAAATGTCACTTACTGAATCGTATTCTACACTTAAAATCCTTACATTTGATACCCATATTACATAGGTGGAGAAGAGAAAGCGATTTGACATTTCGGAGCGGCGGCCATATTGAATTTGAAGCAATGTCACTTACTGTATCGTATTCTACACTTAAAATCCTTACATTTGATACCCATATTACATAGGTGGAGAAGGAAAAGCGATTTGACATTTCGGAGCGGCGGCCATATTGAGTTTGAAGCAACGTCACTCACTGTATTGTGTTCTACTCATAAAACCCTTACATTTGATACCCATATTACATAGGTGGCGAAGGAAAAGCGATTTGACATTTCGGAGCGGCGGCCATATTGAGTTTGAAGAAATGTCGCTCACTGTATTGTGTTCTACTCATAAAACCCTTACATTTGATACCCATATTACATAGGTGGCGAAGGAAAAGCGATTTGACATTTCGGAGCGGCGGCCATATTGAGTTTGAAGAAATGTCGCTCACTGTATCGTGTGCTACTAATAAAATCCTTTCATTTGATACCCATATTACATAGGTGGCAAAAGAAAAGCGATTTGACATTTTGGAGCGGCGGCCATATTGAGTTTGAAGCAATATCACTCACTGTATCGTGTTCTACTAATAAAATCCTTACATTTGATACCCATATTACATAGGTGGCAAAACAAAAGCGATCCGCCATTTTGGAGCGGCGGCCATATTGAATTTGGAGAAACGTCACTTACTGAATCGTATTCTACACTTAAAATCCTTACATTTGATACCCATATTACATAGGTGGTGAAGGAAAAGCGATTTGACATTTCGGAGCGGCGGCCATATTGAGTTTGAAGCAATATTACTCACTGTATCGTGTTCTACTAATAAAATCCTTACATTTGATACCCATATTGCATAGGCGGTAAAAGGAAAGCGGTCGGCCATTCTGGAGCGGCGGCCATATTGAGTTTGAAACAATGTCACTCATTTTATCGTGTTCTACTATTAAAGGCCTTTCATTTGATACCCATATTGCATAGGTGGCAAAAGAAAAGCGAACCGCCATTTTGGAGCGGCGGCCATATTGAATTTGGAGAAACGTCACTCACCTTATCGTGTTCTACTCCCAAATCCCATTCATTTGATACCCATATTGCATGGGTGGCAAAAGAAATGCAATCCGCTATTTTGGAAGCGGCGGCCATATTGGATTTAGACAAAAATCATTTACTTACTTTTGTTTGACTTTTAAAGCCCTTTCATTTGATACCCATATCGCTATGGTTACAAAAGAAATGTGATCCGACATTTTTTTATTGGCGGCCATTTTGAATTCGTAGAGGTGACGTTACTTGCATCGTGTAGTACTCGCAAAACCCTTTCATTTGATACCCATATCACCATGCCGCGGCTGAAAACTGCACCGAAATAGCAAAAAGCGCAAATTTTTGAAAAAAGGCCGCCAGCGCCGCCGCCATCTTGAAAAATTGAAATGTCAAATTTTTTAAAAATACTTGACTATATTTCCTATCGATTGGTATTACCAGCTGGCCCCTAACCTTAACCAAACCCCGTCAAAAAATTGTCAAATTTGGGTCGTCGCTGACAACAAAAACCGCCCCAGCTGCCAGTGTTGCCATATCACCGGCCCCAAATGGAGGTAGAAATGATCAGCGACGTCTGTTCCACCCCGCTATATGGGGAAAAATTTAAAAAGTCGAAATTTACGTTCTCCCCCAAAACGGGGAATTTACCCCAAAATCGGGGAAAATTACCCCACGGTTTGATTCCTCTTAGCCAGCCCTACAAAAAGCCACCCGGTGTTGTCAGTCGAAAAACGCCGGCAACCGCGTCAAAATCGCGAATTCATGTTTTCGATATTGCAACCCTTAACAAAATGGCCGCCAGCGGAGCCGCCATCTTGAAATGTCAAAGTTTCGGATTTTTCCCGGTAATTACATCATATACGGAGCAGGATGACGTTTACCCCAAGTTGCCAGCTCATCTGGAACGGGGAGATCAATTCGGGTCAAATCGGGTCTACGAAAAAATTCAAAAGTCCATGGCGGCCAGTGTTGCCAGTTGCACAAAATAAAAATACCAGAAAGTCATAGAGGCCCCGACGCTCTGTAGGCGCATGGGGTTGAAAATTGCGAAAAATCGTTATTTCGATTTTCGACTTTTCGGGCCTCCAGAGGAAAAACTACCAAAAACGGTAGAAAATTTTTCACACCCGGCAACACTTCGCACCGAGTTCTATCCCCGCCTAGAACATTTCTTCCCACTCCGAGGCCGCCATCTTGGCGAAAATGCGGTTCAAAAAAGTCAAAAATTTGAGCGTTCCAAGATGGCCGCCGGCGCCGCCGCCATTTTGTTTTCCGCCAACCGGCTACCATAATCGGAAACTCGAGGACGCGTTCGACCGGAGCCATCAAAAAAATCAGCCGAAATCCCGAAAATCACGCGCGTGTTCAGTCGCAAAAACGGGGCGAAACGGGTTTTTCGATCCAAGATGGCGGCGCGGCCATTTTGTTTTTTGACATTTCGACAGTCACACCCCATCCCCGGGGGCGAAACGATCACGCGTACCAAAAACCAGCGCGATCGGAGTCGTTTTGGAAATTTTGACATTTCGCGCCGGCGGCCATCTTGGATTTTTCAAATTTCGAATATCGCTTTCTACTCGACTGAATCGATCGTGCATCTCGCTCTAACACCCCAAAACCCAAAAGTAACTGCAAATGTCCCAAAAATACCCCTGATCAGTGAGTCAGTCAGTCAGTCAGTCAGTGGTAATCGAGCTTTATATATTATAGACTAGATGTCGCGTGTGTGCCGCGGGGTGCGAGCACCCCGCGGAGGTGTTGTTCCACTTTTTGCTTTTGTAATCAAAAGGAAATCGGTTGCGAGTCGGTGCAAAAATGTGTCTTTTTTTGCTGAAGTTTAAAAATTTGCCTAAAAAAGGTTTTCGAATATTCAAAAAACTGGAAAGGATACGATCTACTCTGAATGCTCTTTCATTTGATACCCATATTACGTGGGTGGCAAAAGAAAATCGATCGGCCAATTAGGGGCGGCGGCCATATTGAATTTGAAGCAATGTCAGTGACTGTATCGTATTTTACACTCAAAGTCCATTCATTTGATACCCATATTCGGTGGGTGGCAAAAAAAAGCGATCTGTCATTTCCATGCGCCGGCAACATTGAATTGTCATGTGGACGCGCGTATGCCGCGAGGTGCACGCACCTCGCGGTGGTGTGGTCCTCACATCGCTTTTGTAATAAAAAAAAGTTTTCAGTTGCGATTTGGTGCAAAAATGTATCTTTTTTGAGGTCAATTTAAAATTTGCCTAAAAAAGGTGTTCGATTGATCAAAAAGCTGGAAAGGTTATGTTGTACTTTATACGCTCTTTTATTTCGAAGCGATGTCGATGTCGCGTGTGTGCCGCGGGGAGCAAGCACCCCGCGGTGGAATGGTCCACTTAATGTTTTTCTAAGCAAAAGGTTTTCAGTTGCGAGTCGGTGCAAAAAAAATTTCGTTTTTTTAAGTTACATAAAAAATGGTGTTCGATTATTAAAAAAACTGAAAAGGTTACGTTCTACTCTGAAAATCCTTACATTTGATACCCATATTACATAGGTGGAGAAGGAAAAGCGATTTGACATTTCGGAGCGGCGGCCATATTGAGTTTGAAGCAATATCACTCACTGTATCGTGTTCTACTAATAAAATCCTTACATTTGATACCCATATTACATAGGTGGCAAAAGAAAAGCGATCCGCCATTTTGGAGCGGCGGCCATATTGAATTTGGAGGAAATTCACTTACTGAATCGTATTCTACACTTAAAATCCTTACATTTGATACCCATATTACATAGGTGGAGAAAGAAAAGCGATTTGACATTTCGGAGCGGCGGCCATATTGAGTTTGAAGCAATATCACTCACTGTATCGTGTTCTACTAATAAAATCCTTACATTTGATACCCATATTACACAGGTGGAGAAGGAAAATCGGTCTGTCATTTCGGAGCGGCGGCCATATTGAATTTGGAGAAACGTCACTTACTGAATCGTATTCTACACTTAAAATCCTTACATTTGATACCCATATTACATAGGTGGAGAAGGAAAAGCGATTTGACATTTTGGAGCGGCGGCCATATTGAGTTTGAAGCAATATCACTGACTGTATCGTGTTCTACTAATAAAATCCTTACATTTGATACCCATATTACATAGGTGGCAAAAAAAAAGCGATCCGCCATTTTGGAGCGGCGGCCATATTGAATTTGGAGAAACGTCACTTACTGAATCGTATTCTACACCTAAAATCCTTACATTTGATAGCCATAATACATAGGTGGAGAAGTAAAATCGGTCTGTCATTTCGGAGCGGCGGCCATATTGAATTTGGAGAAACGTCATTTTCTGAATCGTATTCTACACTTAAAATCCTTACATTTGATACCCATATTACATAGGTGGAGAAGGAAAAGCGATTTGACATTTCGGAGCGGCGGCCATATTGAGTTTGAAGCAATGTCACTCACTGTATCGTGTTCTACTAATAAAACCCTTTCATTTGATACCCATATTGCATAGGTGGCAAAAGAAAAGCGATCCGCAATTTCGGAGCGGCGGCCATTTTGATTTTGGAGCAATGTCACTCACTTTATCGTGTTCTACTCGCAAATGCCTTTCATTTGATACCCATATTGCATGGGTGGCAAAAGAAATGCAATTCGCTATTTTGGAAGCGGCGGCCATATTGGATTTAGACTAAAATCATTGACTTAGTTTTGTTTCACTCATAAAGCCCTTTCATTTGATACCCATATTGCATATGTGGCAAAAGAAAATCGATTTAACATTTCGGAGCGGCGGCCATTTTGAGTTTGAAGCAATATCACTCACTGTATCGTGTTCTACTAATAAAATCCTTACATTTGATACCCATATTTCATAGGTGGCAAAAGAAATTCGATTTGACATTTTGGAGCGGCGGCCATATTCAATTTGGTGTAACGTCACTTACTGTACCGTATTCTACACTTAAAATCCTTACATTTGATACCCATATTACATAGGTGGAGAAGGAAAAGCGATTTGACATTTCGGAGCGGCGGCGATATTGAGTTTGAAGCAATATCACTCACTGTATCGTGTTCTACTAATAAAATCCTTACATTTGATACCCATATTACATAGGTGGCAAAATAAAAGCGAACCGCCATTTTGGAGCGGCGGCCATATTGAATTTGGAGAAACGTCACTTACTGAATCGTATTCTACACTTAAAATCCTTACATTTGATACCCATATTACATAGGTAGCAAAAGAAAATCTATTTGACATTTTGGAGCGGCGGCCATATTAATTCTATTAATATTAATTCATATAAATTCTATTAATATGGCTTTATATTAATTAATATATCGTGTTCTACTATTAAAGCCGTTTTATTTGATACCCATATTGCATAGGTGGCAAATGAAAAGCGATCCGCCATTTTGGAGCGGCGGCCATATTGAATTTGAAACAATGTCACACACTGTATCGTGTTCTACTAATAAAACCCTTTCATTTGATACCCATATTACATAGGTGGCAAAAGAAAAGCGATTTGACATTTCGGAGCGGCGGCCATTTTGATTTTGGAGCAATGTCACTCACTTTATCGTGTTCTACTCCCAATTCCCTTTCATTTGATACCCATATTGCATGGGTGGCAAAAGAAATGCAATCCGCCATTTTGGAAGCGGCGGCCATATTGGATTTAGACAAAAATCATTTACTCGGTTTTGTTTCACTCTTAAATCCCTTTCATTTGATACCCATATCGCTATGGTTGCAAAAGAAATGTGATCCGACATTTTTTTAATGGCGGCCATTTTGAATTCATAGAGGTGACGTTACTTGTATCGTGTAGTACTCGCATAACCCTTTCATTTTATACCCATATCACCACTCCGCGGCTGAAAACCGCACCGAAATAGCAAAAAGCGCAAATTTTTGAAAAAAGGCCGCCAGCGCGGCCGCCATCTTGAAAAGTTAATTTGTCAAATTTTTTATTAATACTTGACTATATTTCCTATCGATTGGTATCACCAGCTGGCCCCTAGCCCTAACCAAACCCCGTCAAAAAATCGTCAAATTTGGGTCGTCGCTGACAACAAAAACCGCTCCAGCTGCCAGTGTTGCCATATCACCGGCCCCAAATGGTGGTAGAAATGATCAGCAATGTCTGTTCCACCCCACTATATGAAAAAAAATTGAAAAAGTCGAAATTTACGTTTTCCCCCAAAACGGGGAAATTACCTAAATATCGGGGTAAATTACCCCACGGTTTGATTCCCCTTAGCCAGTCCTACAAAAGGCCACCCGGTGTTGTCAGTCGAAAAACGCCGGCAACCGCGTCAAAATCGCGAATTAATATTTTCGAAATTGCAACCCTTAACAAAATGGCCGCCAGCGGAGCCGCCATGTTGAAATGTCAAAGTTTCGGATTTTTCCCGGTAACTACGTCATATACGGAGCAGGATGACGTTTACCCCACGTTGCCAGCACGTCTGGAACGAGGAGATCAATTCGGGTCAAATCGGGTCGACGAAAAAATTCAAACCCCCCTTGGCGGCCAGTGTTGCCAGTTGCGGAAAATAAAAATACCAGAAAGTCATAGAGGCCCCGACCCTCTATAGGCGCATGGGGTTGAAAATTGCGAAAAGTCGTTATTTCGATTTTCGACTTTTCGGGCCTCCAGAGGAAAAACTACCAAAAATGGTAGAAAATTTTTCAAACCTGGCAACACTTTGCGCCGAGCTCTAACCCCGCCCAGAACATTTGACCCCACTCCGAGGCCGCCATCTTGGCGAAAATGCGGTTCAAAAAAGTCAAAAATTTCAGCGTTCCAAGATGGCCGCCGGCGCCGCCGCCATTTTGTTTTTCGCCTATCGACTACCATATTCGGGAACTCGAGGACGCGTTTAAGGGAACTCATCAAAAAAATCAGCCGAAATCCCGAAAATCACGCGCGTGTTCGGTCGCAAACACGGGGCGAAACGGGTTTTTCGATCCAAGATGGCGGCGCGGCCATTTTGTTTTTTGACATTTCGACAGTCACACCCAATCCCCGGGGGCGAAACGATCACGCGTCCCAAAAACCAGCGCGATCGGAGCCGTTTTGGAAATTTTGACATTTCGCGGCGGCGGCCATCTTGGATTTTTCAAATTTCGAATATCGCTTTCTACTCGACTGAATCGATCGTGCATCTCTTTCTAACATCCCAAAACCCAAAAGTAACTGCAAATGTCCCAAAAATACCCCTGATCAGTGAGTGAGTGAGTGAGTGAGTCAGTGGTAATCGAGCTTTATATATTATAGACAACATAAACCGCCCCAGCTGCCAGTGTTGCCATATTACCGGCCCCAAATGGTGGTAGAAATGATCAGCGATGTCTGTTCCATCCCGCTATATGAAAAAAAATCGAAAAAGTCGAAATGCGGCCATATTGAATTTGGAGAAACGTCACTTACTGAATCGTATTCTGCACTTAAAATCCATACATTTGATACCCATATTACATAGGTGGAGAAGGAAAAGCGATTTGACATTTCGGAGCGGCGGCCATATTGAGTTTGAAGCAATATCATTCACTGTATCGTGTTCTACTAATAAAATCCTTACATTTGATACCCATATTACATAGGTGGAGAAGGAAAATCGGTCTGTCATTTCGGAGCGGCGGCCATATTGAATTTGGAGAAACGTCACTTACTGAATCGTATTCTACACTTAAAATCCTTACATTTGATACCCATATTGCATAGGTGGTAAAAGGAAAGCGGTCGGCCATTTTGAAGCGGCGGCCATATTGAGTTTGAAGCAATGTCTCTCACTGTATCGTGTTCTACTAATAAAACCCTTACATTTGATACCCATAATACATAGGTGGAGAAGGAAAAGCGATTTGACATTTCGGAGCGGCGGCCATATTGAGTTTGAAACAACGTCACAAACTGTATCGTATTCTACACTTAAAATCCTTAAATTTGATACCCATATTACCGTGCCGCTACCGAAAACCGCACTGAAATAGCAAAAAGCGCAAATTTTGAAACAATGGCCGCCTGCGCCGCCGCCATCTTGAAAAATTTAAATGTCATATTTTTCATGTCAAGCCGACTATATGTGCTATCAAGTGACATTACGAGCTACCCGCTAGCCCTCACACAACCCCGCCAATAAATCGTCAAATTTGGGTTGTCGCTAACAATAAAAACCGTCCCACCTGCCAGTGTTGCCATAACACCAGCTCCAAATGTTGGTAGAAATGATCAGCGACGACTGTTCCACCCCACTATATCAAAAAAAATTGAAAAAGTCAAAATTTACGTTTTCCCCTAAAACAGAGAAATTACCCCAAAATCGGGGAAAATTACCACACTATTAGATTTCCCTCGTCGAGCACTACGACAGACCACCCGGTATTGTCAGTCGAGAAACGCCGGCAAATGCGTCAAAATCGCGAATTAATGCCTTCGAAATTGCAACCCTTAACAAAATGGCCGCCAGCGGAGCCGCCATCTTGAAATGTCAAAGTTTCGGATTTTTCCCGGTAACTACATCATATACGGAGCAGGACGACGTTTACCCCACATGTCCAGCACATCTGGAACGGGGAGATCAATTCGGGTCAATTCGGGTCTACGAAAAAATTCAAACCTCCTTGGCGGCCAGTGTTGCCAGTTGCGGAAAATAAAAATACCAGAAAGTCATAGAGACCCCGACGCTCTATAGGCGCATGGGGTTGAAAATTGCGAAAAGTCGTTATTTCGATTTTCGACTATTCGGGCCTCCACAGGAAAAACTACCAAAAACGGTAGAAAATTTTTCACACCTGGCAACACTTCGCGCCGAGTTCTAACCCCGCCTAGAACATTTCACCCCACTCCGAGGCCGCCATCTTGGCGAAAATGCGGTTCAAAAAAGTCAAAAATTTCAGCGTTCCAAGATGGCCGCCGGCGTCGACGCCATTTTGGTTTTCGCTAATCGGCCCCCATAATCGGGAACTCGAGGACGAGTTTAAGGGAATTCATCCAAAAAATCAGCCGAAATCCCGGAAATCACGCGCGTCTTCGGTCGCAAACACGGGGCGAAACGGGTTTTTCAGTCCAAGATGGCGGCGCGGCCGGTGTTGTTCCACTTTTAGCTTTTGTAATCAAAAGGTTATCGGTTGCGAGTAGGTGCAAAAATGTATTTTTTTTTTGTCGAAGTTGTAAAAATTTGCCTAAAAAAGGTGTTCGATTATTAAAAAAACTGGAAAGGATACGATCTACTCGGAATGCGCTTTCATTTGATACCCATATAACGTGGGTGGCAAAAGAAAAGCGATCGGCTAATTAGGGGCGGCGGCCATATTGAATTTGAAGTAATGTCATTGACTGTATCGTATTTTACACTAAAATTCCATTCATTTGATACCCATATTCGGTGGGTGGCAAAAAAAAGCGATCTATCATTTCCATGCGCCGGCAACATTGAATTGTCATGTGGACGCGCGTATGCCGCGAGGTGCACGCAACTCGCGGTGGTGTGGTCCTCACATCGCTTTTGTAATAAAAAAAAGTTTTCAGTTGCGATTTGGTGCAAAAATGTATCTTTTTTGAGGTCGATTTAAAATTTAACTAATAAAGGTGTTCGATTGATCAAAAAGCTCAACAGGTTATGTTCTACTCTATAAGCTCCTTTATTTCGAAGCCATGTCGATGTCGCGTGTGTGCCGCGGGGAGCAAGCACCCCGCGGTGGAGTAGTCCACTTAATGTTTTTCTAAGCAAAAGGTTTTCAGTTGCGAGTCGGTGCAAAAAAAAATTCTTTTTTTTAAGTTACATAAAAATGGTGTTCGATTATTTAAAAAAACTGAAAAGGTTACGTTCTACTCTAAAAATCCTTACATTTGATACCCATATTACATAGGTGGAGAAGGAAAAGCGATTTGACATTTTGGAGCGGCGGCCATATTGAGTTTGAAGCAATATCACTCACTGTATCGGATTCTACTAATAAAATCCTTACATTTGATACCCATATTACATAGGTGGCAAAACAAAAGCGATCCGCCATTTTGGAGCGGCGGCCATATTGAATTTGGAGAAACGTCACTTACTGAATCGTATTCTACACTTAAAATCCTTACATTTGATACCCATATTACATAGGTGGTGAAGGAAAAGCGATTTGACATTTCGGAGCGGCGGCCATATTGAGTTTGAAGCAATATCACTCACTGTATCGTGTTCTACTAATAAAATCCTTACATTTGATACCCATATTGCATAGGCGGTAAAAGGAAAGCGGTCGGCCATTTTGGAGCGGCGGCCATATTGAGTTTGAAACAATGTCACTCATTTTATCGTGTTCTACTATTAAAGGCCTATCATTTGATACCCATATTACATAGGTGGAGAAGGAAAAGCGATTTGACATTTCGGAGCGGCCGCCATTTTGAGTTTGAAGAAATGTCACTCACTGTATCGTGTTCTACTAAAAAAATCCTTTCATTTGATACCCATATTACATAGGTGGCAAAAGAAAAGCGATCCGCCATTTTGGAGCGGCGGCCATATTGAATATGGAGAAATGTCACTTACTGAATCGTATTCTACACTTAAAATCCTTACATTTGATACCCATATTACATAGGTGGAGAAGGAAAATCGATTTGACATTTCGGAGCGGCGGCCATATTGAGTTTGAAGCAATATCATTCACTGTATCGTGTTCTACTAATAAAATCCTTACATTTGATACCCATATTACATAGGTGGAGAAGGAAAATCGGTCTGTCATTTCGGAGCGGCGGCCATATTGAATTTGGAGAAACGTCACTTACTGAATCGTATTCTACACTTGAAATCCTTACATTTGATACCCATATTGCATAGGTGGTAAAAGGAAAGCGGTCGGCCATTTTGAAGCGGCGGCCATATTGAGTTTGAAGCAATGTCACTCACTGTATCGTGTTCTATTAATAAAATCCTTACATTTGATACCCATATTACATAGGTGGAGAAGGAAAATCGGTCTGTCATTTCGGAGCGGCGGCCATATTGAATTTGGAGAAACGTCACTTACTGAATCGTATTCTACACTTAAAATCCTTACATTTGATATCCATATTACATAGGTGGCGAAGGAAAAGCGATTTGACATTTCGGAGCGGCGGCCATATTGAGTTTGAAGAAATGTCACTCACTGTATCGTATTCTACTAATAAAATCTTTTCATTTGATACCCATATTACATAGGTGGCAAAAGAAAAGCGATCCGCCATTTTGGAGCGGCGGCCATATTGAATTTGGAGAAATGTCACTTACTGAATCGTATTCTACACTTAAAATCCTTACATTTGATACCCATATTGCATAGGCGGTAAAAGGAAAGCGGTCGGCCATTTTGAAGCGGCGGCCATATTGAGTTTGAAACAATGTCACTCATTTTATCGTGTTCTACTATTAAAGGCCTTTCATTTGATACCCATATTGCATAGGTGGCAAATGAAAAGCGATCCGCCATTTTGGAAGCGGCGGCCATATTGGATTTAGACAAAAATCATTCACTTGATTTTGTTTCACTCTTAAAGCCCTTTCATTTGATACCCATATCGCTATGGTTCCAAAAGAAATGTGATCCGACATTTTTTTAATGGCGGCCATTTTGAATTCATAGAGGTGACGTTACTTGCATCGTGTAGTACTCGCAAAACCCTTCCATTTGATGCCCATATCACCATGCCGGGTCTGAAAACCGCACCGGAATAGCAAAAAGCGTAAATTTAAAAAAAAAGGCCGCCAGCGCCGCCGCCATCTTGAAAAGTTGAAATGTCAAATTTTTTAAAAATACTCGACTATATTTCCTATCGATTGGTATCACCAGCTTGCTCGTAGCCCTAACCAAACCCCGTCAAAAAATCGTCAAATTTGGGTCGTCGCTGACAACAAAAACCGCCCAGCTGCCAGTGTTGCCATATCACCCTCCCCAAATGGTGGTAGAAATGATCAGCGACGTCTGTTCCACCCCGTTATATGATGAAAATTCGAAAAAATCGAAATTTACGTTTTCCCCTAAAACGGGGAAATTACCCCAAAATCGGGGTAAATTACCCCACGGTTTGATTCCGCTTAGCCAGCCCTACAAAAGGCCACCCGGTGTTGTCAGTCGAAAAACGCCGGCAACCGCGTCAAAATCGGGATTTTATTTTTTCGAAATTGCAACACTTTACAAAATGGCCGCCAGCGGAGCCGCCATGTTGAAATGTCAAAGTTTCGGATTTTTCCCGGTAACTGCATCATATACGGAGCAGGATGACGTTTACCCCACGTTGCCAGCACGTCTGGAACGGGGAGATCAATTCGGGTCAAATCGGGTCGACGAAAAAATTCAAACTCCCTTGGCGGCCAGTGTTGCCAGTTGCGGAAAATAAAAATACCAGAAAGTCATAGAGGCCCCGACGCTCTATAGGCTCATCGGGTTGAAAATTGCGAAAAGTCGTTATTTCGATTTTCGACTATTCGGGCCCCCAGAGGAAAAACTACCAAAAATGGTAGAAAATTTTTCCAACCTGGCAACACTTTGCGCCGAGCTCTAACCCCGCCCAGAACATTCGACCCCACTCCGAGGCCGCCATCTTGGCGAAAATGCGGTTCAAAAAAGTCAAAAATTTGAGCGTTCCAAGATGGCCGCCGGCGCCGCCGCCATTTTGTTTTTTGCCCAACCGTGGGCATCACAGTAAACTCCAGGACGCACCCGAGCGGAACCATCCAAAAAATCTGCCGAAATCCCGGAAATCACGCGCGTGTTCGGTCGCAAACACGGGGCGAAACGGGTTTTTCGATCCAAGATGGCGGCGCGGCCATTTTGTTTTTTCACATTTCGACAGAAGCACCCCATCCCCGAGGGCGAAACGATCACGCGTCCCAAAAACCAGCGCGATCGGAGCCGTTTTGGAAATTTTGACATTTCGCGCCGGCGGCCATCTTGGATTTTTCAAATTTCGAACACGTCGATCTACTCGACTGAAACGATCGTGCATCTCGCTCTAACATCCCAAAACCCAAAAGTAACTGCAAATGTCCCAAAAATACCCCTGATCAGTGAGTCAGTGAGTGAGTCAGTGAGTCAGTCAGTGGTAATCGAGCTTTATATAGTATAGATAGACTAGATGTCGCGTGTGTGCCGCGGGGTGCGAGCACCCCGCGGAGGTGTTGTTCCACTTTTAGCTTTTGTAATCAAAAGGTTATCGGTTGCGAGTAGGTGCAAAAATGTATTTTTTTTTGTCGAAGTTGTAAAAATTTGCCTAAAAAAGGTGTTCGATTATTAAAAAAACTGGAAAGGATACGATCTACTCGGAATGCGCTTTCATTTGATACCCATAAAACGTGGGTGGCAAAAGAAAAGCGATCGGCTAATTAGGGGCGGCGGCCATATTGAATTTAAAGTAATGTCATTGACTGTATCGTATTTTACACTAAAATTCCATTCATTTGATACCCATATTCCGTGGGTGACAAAACAAAAGCGATCTGTCATTTCGGAGCGGTGGCAACACTGAATCAACATGTGGACGCGTGTGTGCCGCGAGGTGCAAGCACCTCGCGGTGGTGTAGTCCTCACATCGCTTTTGTAATAAAAAAAAAAGTTTTCAGTTGCGATTCGGTGCAAAAATTTATCTTTTTTGAGGTCGATTTAAAATTTGCCTAAAAAAGGTGTTCGATTGATCAAAAAGCTCGAAAGGTTATGTTCTACTCTATAAACTCTTTTATTTCGGAGCCATGTAGATGTCGCGTGTGTGCCGCGGGGAGCAAGCACCCCGCGGTGGAGTGGTCCACTTAATGTTTTTCTAAGCAAAAGGTTATCAGTTGCGAGTCGGTGCAAAAAAATTTTCTTTTTTGAAGTTACATAAAATTTGGCTATAAATGTGTTCGATTATTCAAAAAATTGGAAAGGTTACGTTCTACTTTGAAAATTCCTTCATTTGATACCCATATTACATAGGTGGCAAAAGAAAAGCGATCCGCCATTTTATAGCGGCGGCCATATTAAATTTGGAGCAACGTCACTTACTGAATCGTATTCTACACTTAAAATCCTTACATTTGATACCCATATTACATAGGTGGAGAAGGAAAAGCGATTTGACATTTCGGAGCGGCGGCCATATTGAGTTTGAAACAATGTCACTGACTGTATCGTGTTCTACTAATAAAATCCTTACATTTGATACCCATATTACATAGGTGGAGAAGGAAAATCGGTCTGTCATTTCGGAGCGGCGGCCATATTGAATTTGGAGAAACGTCACTTACTGAATCGTATTTTACACTTAAAATCCTTACATTTGATACCCATATTACGTAGGTGGAGAAGGAAAAGCGATTTGACATTTCGGAGCGGCGGCCATATTGAGTTTGAAGCAATATCATTCACTGTATCGTGTTCTACTAATAAAATCCTTACATTTGATACCCATATTACATAGGTGGAGAAGGAAAATCGGTCTGTCATTTCGGAGCGGCGGCCATATTGAATTTGGAGTAACGTCACTTACTGTGTCGTATTCTTTACTTAAAATCCTTACATTTGATACCCATATTACATAGGTGGAGAAGGAAAAGCGATTTGACATTTCGGAGCGGCGGCCATATTGAGTTTGGAGCAATATCACTCACTGTATCGTGTTCTACTAATAAAATCCTTACATTTGATACCCATATTACATAGGTGGAGAAGGAAAATCGGTCTGTCATTTCGGAGCGGCGGCCATATTGAATTTGGAGAAACGTCACTTACTGAATCGTATTCTACACTTAAAATCCTTACATTTGATACCCATATTACATAGGTGGAGAAGGAAAAGCGATTTGACATTTCGGAGCGGCGGCCATATTGAGTTTGAAGCAATATCACTCACTGTATCGTGTTCTACTAATAAAATCCTTACATTTGATATCCATATTGCATAGGCGGTAAAAGGAAAGCGGTCGGCCATTTTGAAGCGGCGGCCATATTGAGTTTGAAACAATGTCACTCATTTTATCGTGTTCTACTATTAAAGGCCTTTCATTTGATACCCATAATGCATAGGTGGCAAATGAAAAGCCATCCGCCATTTTGGAGCGGCGGCCATATTGAATTTGAAACAATGTCACTCACTGTATCGTGTTCTACTATTAAAGCCCTTTCATTTGATACCCATATTACATAGGTGGCAAAAGAAAAGCCATCCGCAATTTCGGAGCGGCGGCCATTTTGATTTTGGAGCAATGTCACTCACATTATCGTCTTCTACTCCCAAATCCCTTTCATTTGATACCCATATTTCATAGGTGGCAAAGGAAATGCAATCTGCTATTTTGGAAGCGGCGGCCATATTGGATTTAGACAAAAATCAATTACTTGGTTTTGTTTCACTCTTAAAAACCCTTTCATTTGATACCCATATTGCTATGGTCGCAAAAGAAATATGAACCAGCCTTTTTTTAATGGCGGCCATTTTTAATCTATATCAGTGACACTACGTGTATCGTGTAGTACTCACATAACCCTTTCATTTGATACCCATAATACATAGGTGGAGAAGTAAAATCGGTCTGTCATTTCGGAGCGGCGGCCAAATTGAATTTGGAGAAACGTCACTTACTGAATCGTATTCTACACTTAAAATCCTTACATTTGATACCCATATTACATAGGTGGAGAAGGTAAAGCGATTTGACATTTCGGAGCGGCGGCCATATTGAGTTTGAAGCAATATCACTCACTGTATCGTGTTCTACTAATAAAATCCTTACATTTGATACCCATATTACATAGGTGGAGAAGGAAAATCGGTCTGTCATTTCGGAGCGGCGGCCATATTGAATTTGGAGAAACGTCACTTACTGAATCGTATTCTACACTTAAAATCCTTACATTTGATACCCATATTACATAGGTGGATAAGGAAAAGCGATTTGACATTTCGGAGCGGCGGCCATATTGAGTTTGAAGCAATGTCACTCACTGTATCGTATTCTACTAATAAAACCCTTACATTTGATACCCATATTGCATAGGTGGTAAATGGAAAGCGGTCGGCCATTTTGAAGCGGCGGCCATATTGAGTTTGAAACAATGTCACTCACTGTATCGTGTTCTACTATTAAAGCCCTTTCATTTGATACCCATATTACATAGGTGGCAAAAGAAAAGCCATCCGCAATTTCGGAGCAGCGGCAATTTTGATTTTGGAGCAATGTCACTCACTTTGTCATCTTCTACTCCCAAATCCCTTTCATTTGATACGCATATTGCATAGGTGGCAAAAGAAATGCAATCCTCTATTTTGGAAGCGGCGGCCATATTGGATTTAGACAAAAATCATTTACTTGGTTTTGTTTCACTCTTAAAACCCTTTCATTTGATACCCATGTTGCTATGGTTGCAAAAGAAATGTGACCCGACATTTTTTTAATGGCGGCCATTTTGAATTCATAGAGGTGACGTTACTTGCATCGTGTAGTACTCGAAAAATCCTTTCATATGATACCCATATCACCATGCCACGGCTGAAAACCACACCAGAATAGCAAAAAGCGCATTTTTTTAAAAAAAAGGCCGCCTGCGCAGCCGCCATCTTGAAAAGTTGAAATGTCAAATTTTTTAAAAATACTTGACTATATTTCCTAGCGATTGGTATTACCAACTGGCCCCTCGCCCTAACCAAACCCCGTCAAAAAATCGTCAAATTTGGGTAGTCGCTGACAACAAAAACCGCCCCAGCTGCCAGTGTTGCCATATCACCGGCCCTAAATGGTGGTAGAAATGATCAGCGACGTCTGTTCCACCCCGCTATATGAAAAAAATTCGAAAAAGTCGAAATTTACGTTCTCCCTCAAAACGGGAAAATTACCCCAAAATCGGGGATAATTACCAAACGGTTTGATTCCCCTTAGCCAGCTCTACAAAAGGCCACCCGGTGTTGTCAGTCGAAAAACGCCGGCAACCGCGTCAAAATCGCGATTCTATTTTTTCGAAATTGCAACACTTTACAAAATGGCCGCCAGCGGAGCCGCCATGTTGAAATGTCAAAGTTTCGGATTTTTCCCGGTAACTACGTCATATACGGAGCAGGATGACGTTTACCCCACGTTGCCAGCACATCTGGAACGGGGAGATCAATTCGGGTCAAATCGGGTCGACGAAAAAATTCAAACCCCCTTGGCGGCCAGTGTTGCCAGTTGCGGAAAATAAAAATACCATAAAGTCATAGAGGTCCCGACCCTCTAAAGGCGCATGGGGTTGAAAATTGCGAAAAGTCGTTATTTCGATTTTCGACTTTTCGGGCCCCCAGAGGAAAAACTACCAAAAATGGTAGAAAATTTTTCCAACCTGGCAACACTTTTCGCCGAGTTCTAACCCCGCCCAGAACATTTGACCCCACTCCGAGGCCGCCATCTTGGCGAAAATGCGGTTCAAAAAAGTCAAAAATTTGAGCGTTTCAAGATGGCCGCCGGCGTCGACGCCATTTTGGTTTTCGCTAATCGGCCCCCATAATCGGGAACTCGAGGACGCGTCCGACCGGAACCATCAAAAAAATCAGCCGAAATCCAGAAAATCACGCGCGTGTGCGGTCGCAAACACGGGGCGAAACGGGTTTTTCGATCCAAGATGGCGGCGCGGCCATTTTGTTTTTTGACATTTCGACAAAAGCACCCCATCCCCGGGGGCGAAACGATCACGCGTACCAAAAACCAGCGCGATCGGAGCCGTTTTGGAAATTTTGACATTTCGCGCCGGCGGCCATCTTGGATTTTTCAAATTTCGAATATCGCTTTCTACTCGACTGAATCGATCGTGCATCTCTTTCTAACATCCCAAAACCCAAAAGTAACTGCAAATGTCCCAAAAATACCCCTGATCAGTGAGTGAGTGAGTGAGTCAGTCAGTGGTAATCCAGCTTTATATAGTATAGAATAGATAGAATAGACTAGATGTCGCGTGTGTGCCGCGGGGTGCGAGCACCCCGCGGAGGTGTTGTTCCACTTTTAGCTTTTGTAATCAAAAGGATATCGGTTGCGAGTAGGTGCAAAAATGTATTTTTTTTTTGTCGAAGTTGTAAAAATTTGCCTAAAAAAGGTGTTCGAATATTCAAAAAACTGGAAAGGATACGTTTTTCTCTGAATGCTCTTTCATTTGATACCCATATTACGTGGGTGGCAAAAGAAAATCGATCGGCCAATTCGGAGCGGCGGCCATATTGAATTTGGAGTAATGTCATTGACTGTGTCGTTTTTTACACTCAAAGTCAATTTTTTGGATATCTATATTGCGTGGGTGGCAAAAGAAAATCGATCTGTCATTTTGGAGCGGTGGCAACACTGAATTATCATGTGGACGCGTGTGTGCCGCGAGGTGCACGCACCTCGCGGTGGTGTGGTCCTCACATCACTTTTGTAATAAAAAAAAGTTTTCAGTTGTGATTTGGTGCAAAAATGTATCTTTTTTGAGGTTGATTTAAAATTTGCCAAATAAAGGTGTTCGATTAACCAAAAAGCTGGAAAGGTTATGTTCTACTCTATAAACATTTTTATTTGGAAGCCATGTCCATGTCGCGTGTGTGCCGCGGGGAGCAAGCACCCCGCGGTGGAGTGGTCCACTTAATGTGTTTCTAAGCGAAAGGTTTTCAGTTGCGAGTTGGTGCAAAAAATTTTTCGTTTTTTGAAGTTACATAAAATTTGCCTAAAAATGTGTTCGATTATTCAAAAAATTGGAAAGGTTACGTTCTACTTTGAAAATTCTTTCATTTGATACCCATATTACATAGGTGGCAAAAGAAAAGCGATCCGCCATTTTGGAGCGGCGGCCATATTGAATTTGGAGCAACGTCACTTACTGAATCGTATTCTACACTTAAAATCCTTACATTTGATACCCATATTACATAGGTGGAGACGGAAAATCGGTCTGTCATTTCGGAGCGGCAGCCATATTGAATTTGGAGAAACGTCACTTACTGAATCGTATTCTACACTTAAAATCCTTACATTTGATATCCATATTACATAGGTGGCGAAGGAAAAGCGATTTGACATTTCGGAGCGGCGGCCATATTGAGTTTGAAGAAATGTCACTCACTGTATCGTGTTCTACTAATAAAATCCTTACATTTGATACCCATATTGCATAGGTGATAAAAGGAAAGCGGTCGGCTATTTTGGAGCGGCGGCCATATTGAATTTAGAGCAACGTCACTCACTGTATCGTGTTCTACTAATAAAATCCTTACATTTGATACCCATATTACATAGGTGGAGAAGGAAAAGCGATTTGACATTTCGGAGCGGCGGCCATATTGAGTTTGAAGCAATGTCACTCATTGTATCGTGTTCTACTATTAAAGCCCTTTCATTTGATACCCATATTACGTGGGTGGCAAAAGAAAATCGATCGGCCAATTCGGAGCGGCGGCCATATTGAGTTTGAAACAATGTCACTCACTGTATCGTGTTCTACTAATAAAATCCTTACATTTGATACCCATATTACATAGGTGAAGAAGGAAAATCGGTCTGTCATTTCGGAGCGGCGGCCATATTGAATTTGGAGAAACGTCACTTACTGAATCGTATTCTACACTTAAAATCCTTACATTTGATACCCATATTACATAGGTGGAGAAGGAAAAGCGATTTGACATTTCGGAGCGGCGGCCATATTGAGTTTGAAGCAATGTCACTCACTATATCGTGTTCTACTAATAAAATCCTTACATTTGATACCCATATTACATAGGTGGCAAAAGAAAAGCGATCCGCCATTTTGGAGCGGCGGCCATATTGAATTTGGAGCAACGTCACTTACTGAATCGTATTCTACTAATAAAACCCTTTCATTTGATACCCATATTGCATAGGTGGCAAAAGAAAAGCGATCCGCAATTTCGGAGCGGCGGCCATTTTGATTTTGGAGCAATGTCACTCACTTTATCGTGTTCTACTCGCAAATGCCTTTCATTTGATACCCATGTTGCATGGGTGGCAAAAGAAATGCAATCGGCCATTTTGGAAGCGGCGGCCATATTGGATTTAGACAAAAATCATTGACTTGGTTTTGTTTCACTCATAAAGTCCTTTCATTTGATACCCATATCGCTATGGTTGCAAAAGAAATGTGACCCGACATTTTTTAATGGCGGCCATTTTGAATTCATAGAGATGACGTTACTTGCATCGTGTAGTACTCGCATAACCCTTTCATTTGATACCCATATCATCATGCCGCGGCTGAAAACCGCACCGGAATAGCAAAAAGCGCAATTTTTTTAAAAAAGGCCGCCAGCGCAGCCGCCATCTTGAAAAGTTGAAATGTCAATTTTTTTTAGAATACTTGACTATATTTCATATCGATTGGTATCACCAGCTGGCCCCTAGCCCTAACCAAACCCCGTCAAAAAATCGTCAAATTTGGGTCGTCGCTGACAACAAAAACCTCCCCAGCTGCCAGTGTTGCCATATCACCGGTCCCAAATGGTGGTAGAAATGATCAGCGACGTCTGTTCCACTACGCTATATGAGAAAAAATCGAAAAAGTCGAAATTTACGTTTTCCCCCAAAATGGGGAAATTACCCCAAATTCGGGGTAACTTACCCCACGGTTTGATTCCCCTTAGCCAGCCCTACAAAAGGCCACCCGGTGTTGTCAGTCGAAAAACGCCGGCAACCGCGTCAAAATCGCGATTTATTTTTTTCGAAATTGCAACACTTTACAAAATGGCCGCCAGCGGAGCCGCCATGTTGAAATGTCAAAGTTTCGGATTTTTCCCGGTAACTACGTCATATACGGAGCAGGATGACGTTTACCCCACGTTGCCAGCACATCTGGAACGGGGAGATCAATTCGGGTCAAATCGGGTCAACGAATAAATTCAAATCCCCTTGGCTGCCAGTGTTGCCAGTTGTAGAAAATAAAAATACCAGAAAGTCATAAAGGCCCCGAAGCCCTATAGGCTCATGGGGTTGAAAATTGCGAAAAGTCGCTATTTCGATTTTCGACTATTTGGCCCTCCAGAGGAAAAACTACCAAAAACGGTAGAAAATTTTTCGCATCTGGCAACACTTTGCGCCGAGTTCTAACCCCGCCCAGAACATTCGACCCCACTCCGAGGCCGCCATCTTGGCGAAAATTCGGTTCAAAAATGTCGAAAATTTCAGCGTTCCAAGATGGCCGCCGGCGCAGCCGCCATTTTGTTTTTCGGCAACCGGCTACCATAATCGGAAACTCAAGGACGCACCCAAGCGAAACCATCAAAAAAATCAGCCGAAATCCCGAAAATCACGCGCGTGTTCGGTCGCAAACACGGGGCGAAACGGGTTTTTCGATCCAAGATGGCGGCGCGGCCATTTTGTTTTTTCACATTTCGACAGAAGCACCCTATCCCCGGCGGCGAAACGATCACGCGTCCCAAAAACCAGCGCGATCGGAGTCGTTTTGGAAATTTTGACATTTCGAGCCGGCGGCCATCTTGGATTTTTCAAATTTCGAATATCGCTTTCTACTCGACTGAATCGATCGTGCATCTCGCTCTAACACCCCAAAACCCAAAAGTAACTGCAAATGTCCCAAAAATACCCCTGATCAGTGAGTCAGTCAGTCAGTGGTAATCCAGCTTTATATATTATAGATAGACAGTGGTAATCCAGCTTTATATATTATAGACTAGATGTCGCGTGTGTGCCGCGGGGTGCGAGCACCCCGCGGAGGTGTTGTTCCACTTTTTGCTTTTGTAATCAAAAGGAAATCGGTTGCGAGTCGGTGCAAAAATGTGTCTTTTTTTGCTGAAGTTTAAAAATTTGCCTAAAAAAGGTTTTCGAATATTCAAAAAACTGGAAAGGATACGATCTACTCTGAATGCTCTTTCATTTGATACCCATATTACGTGGGTGGCAAAAGAAAATCGATCGGCCAATTAGGGGCGGCGGCCATATTGAATTTGAAGCAATGTCAGTGACTGTATCGTATTTTACACTCAAAGTCCATTCATTTGATACCCATATTCGGTGGGTGGCAAAAAAAAGCGATCTGTCATTTCCATGCGCCGGCAACATTGAATTGTCATGTGGACGCGCGTATGCCGCGAGGTGCACGCACCTCGCGGTGGT
This sequence comes from Schoenobius gigantellus, assembly GCA_963935595.1. NCBI lineage: Eukaryota > Metazoa > Arthropoda > Insecta > Lepidoptera > Crambidae > Schoenobius > Schoenobius gigantellus. Next base: position 515,555 of record OZ012555.1, on the reverse strand, counting down.
GTGGTCCTCACATCGCTTTTGTAATAAAAAAAAGTTTTCAGTTGCGATTTGGTGCAAAAATGTATCTTTTTTGAGGTCAATTTAAAATTTGCCTAAAAAAGGTGTTCGATTATTTAAAAAACTGGAAAGGATACGATCTACTCGGAATGCGCTTTCATTTGATACCTATATAACGTGGGTGGCAAAAGAAAAGCGATCGGCCAATTAGGGGCGGCGGCCATATTGAATTTGAAGTAATGTCATTGAATGTATCGTATTTTACACTCAAAGTCCATTCATTTGATACCCATATTCCGTGGGTGACAAAACAAAAGCGATCTGTCATTTCGGAGCGGTGGCAACACTGAATCATCATGTGGACGCGTGTGTGCCGCGAGGTGCAAGCACCTCGCGGTGGTGTAGTCCTCACATCGCTTTTGTAATAAAAAAAAAGTTTTCAGTTGCGATTTGGTGCAAAAATGTATCTTTTATGAGGTCAATTTAAAATTTGCCTAAAAAAGGTGTTCGATTGATCAAAAAGCTCGAAAGGTTATGTTCTACTCTATAAGCTCTTTTTATTTCGGAGCCATGTCGATGTCGCGTGTGTGCCGCGGGGAGCAAGCACCCCGCGGTGGAGTGGTCAACTTAATGTTTTTCTAAGCAAAAGGTTTTCAGTTGCGAGTCGGTGCAAAAATGTGTCTTTTTTTGCTGAAGTTTAAAAATTTGCCTAAAAAAGGTGTTCGAATATTCAAAAAACTGGAAAGGATACGTTTTTCTCTGAATGCTCTTTCATTTGATACCCATATAACGTGGGTGGCAAAAGAAAAGCGATCGTACAATTAGGGGCGGCGGCCATATTGATTTTGAAGCAATGTCATTGACTGTATCGTATTTTACAATCAAAGTCCTTTCATTTGATACCCATATTCCGTGGGTGACAAAACAAAAGCGATCTGTCATTTCGGAGCGGTGGCAACACTGAATCATCATGTGGACGCGTGTGTGCCGCGAGGTGCAAGCACCTCGCGGTGGTGTAGTCCTCACATCGCTTTTGTAATAAAAAAAAAGTCTTCAGTTGCGATTTGGTGCAAAAATGTATCTTTTTTCAGGTCAAATTAAAATTTGCCTAAAAAAGGTGTTCGATTGATCAAAAAGCTCGAAAGGTTATGTTCTACTCTATAAGCTCTTTTTATTTCGGAGCCATGTCGATGTCGCGTGTGTGCCGCGGGGAGCAAGCACCCCGCGGTGGAGTGGTCAACTTAATGTTTTTCTAAGCAAAAGGTTTTCAGTTGCGAGTCGGTGCAAAAATGTGTCTTTTTTTGCTGAAGTTTAAAAATTTGCCTAAAAAAGGTGTTCGAATATTCAAAAAACTGGAAAGGATACGTTTTTCTCTGAATGCTCTTTCATTTGATACCCATATAACGTGGGTGGCAAAAGAAAAGCGATCGTACAATTAGGGGCGGCGGCCATATTGATTTTGAAGCAATGTCATTGACTGTATCGTATTTTACAATCAAAGTCCTTTCATTTGATACCCATATTCCGTGGGTGACAAAACAAAAGCGATCTGTCATTTCGGAGCGGTGGCAACACTGAATCATCATGTGGACGCGTGTGTGCCGCGAGGTGCAAGCACCTCGCGGTGGTGTAGTCCTCACATCGCTTTTGTAATAAAAAAAAAGTCTTCAGTTGCGATTTGGTGCAAAAATGTATCTTTTTTCAGGTCAAATTAAAATTTGCCTAAAAAAGGTGTTCGATTGATCAAAAAGCTGAAAAGGTTATGATGTACTTTATACGCTCTTTTATTTCGAAGCGATATCGATGTCGCGTGTGTGCCGCGGGGAGCAAGCACCCCGCGGTGGAGTGGTCCACTTAATGTTTTTCTAAGCAAAAGGTTTTCAGTTGCGAGTCGGTGCAAAAAATTTATCGTTTTTTGAAGTTACATAAAATTTGCCTAAAAATGTGGTCGATTATTAAAAAAACCGGAAAGGTTACATTCTACTCGGAAAAGTCTTTTATTTGAAACCCAATCTATATGGGTTTCAAATGAAAGACTTAAGACGTCACGTGTGTGCCGCGGGGAGCAAGCACCCCGCGGTGGTTCTTCTTCTGGACTTCACTTTTATAATCAAAAAAAAAGGTTTTCAGTTGCGTTTCAGTGGAAACATGTCTTTTTTTCAAATTTGCATTAAAAAAGAAAGGTGTTCGATTATTTAAAAAACTGGAAAGGTTATGATCTACTTCGAAAACTCATTTGAAATCCATATAGATGTCGCGTTTCATACAACTTAACCATCCATTAGATGGCGTTGTTTCGATTTCATAATAATGCTATCTACAGTTTATTACACTTCATAAGTTTGCCTATTATGTTTACTACATAATCGAGATTCTTGAATGCGACCTTAACTATGAGTTTGTTTTGTGTTATAATTAAACTATATTATTCTGTATGTATGTATTGTTTTGTATGATTTTTCTTTTTTTTTTTTCGACGACATTACGATGATAAGTACAACATTCATTACCATAGCTCATATAAGTCCCCACCGAGGGGCTCAAGCCTACTAAACCACGCTAGCCTAATGCGGATTGGTCGACTTTAAGAAGTTAGTTAAAGTAATAAATACGGCTTGAAATGCATCGTCCCGCTTCTTATTTCTAATCTAATCTAAACAACTGTTTCAAATCCCCCAAGTCGGTTCTGTGTAGTCATAAAAAAAAATTAACTTAACCTATCTGCAACTGTGTTTGAGGTGCCCGAGTTGGTTCTGGCTGGTCAAAAAATATTTAACTTAACTTATCCAACTATATTTGAGGTAATCAAAGTTAGTTCTGGGTGGTAAAAAAATTTTTTACGCCTATAATTAACATTTGCTGATTCTTTCTAACCTAATTTATTACTTTATCTAAGTCTTGAATGATATTATATAAAATAGCTGGTTAATGTGATTAATTTTGTGTCAATTATCACTTTGTCTAAATTGTGTAGATATTATGCATAATATCCGCATTTATTACTTTCGCTGTGACATATTTACCTATATCATAACAAAAGGATATGAAATGCGAAAGAGGAGAAATGAATTGGTACATGGTAGGATCAAACCCCGGACGTCCCGATAAGCTCAGTGTCTAGTCCACAGCGACACTGACGTTCTTTATAACATCTACATAGTATGGATTCTACTCTAATAACATTGATACAGACTTCAATATTGAGCCACAGCCATAGCATCATGAGCCGGGTCAGTTAGATTCATTATAATTATAAACGTTTTTATTTCTGTTCAGCTTAGTAGTTTTTAAGAGTAGGTAGTTATTTTTAAATTCAATGTGAAATAAAAGGTGTGCGTTTGAGCCGATCCAACGTATGGACGTCTTGACTTTATTTACCAAATTTTATTTTTATTACCAATAGGAAATGTGTTGGAAGCATGAAAGAAACGTGGGTATGCAAATAAACATTGTTAACGTTTGTATTTGCTGTCGTATACAATATGCAACATGTAGTTTTAATGCCCCATTAAGTGGTCGGTCACTATAATCTAAATCTTTTTTTTTTCGGTCGGAGGAATCTCTACGATTCGACAAGGGACTGAAAAGTTGACAAACCCGCCAAAAGGATATGCTTTTGGATTAGGATATAAACCCCATACCTGGCTAAACCACCCTCCAGTAACTTCCACCCCCATAGAGGCACGGCGGGATTCGGGATCGGCGCTAGTCATTCCCCGAACGCACCCCAACCTTACCTAGTTTTTTTATCCTATATTTCTCCTTGCAAGCTAGCAACATGCAGTAGATATAATGTAGTGTGCTTACCCAGTAACGAACCAAATTGTTGTTTTTACACATTTTTTATAGTAGTTTAGGAATTTTTCAGTTTGATGCTTTGCTGTGTATGGTGTCTTAATTTTATCCTAAGTTATTTTCAACTAAATTATGACCAAATTATTGTTTTAATGGTCTTATTGCAATTTAGGAATGGTATAAAATTCCTACGATATGTTCAAAATGCTAAGCAATCTATATGTATTATATGAGGAGTTTAAAAGCAGATGCCACTGTCCATTTCTGGCAAATTGAGAGTGGCTTTTGCTTTTGCATCCCTATTATATAAAATTCTCCAGTTGTCACATATTCCTTGTGGCAACTGGAGACTTCCTTTATACCCCAGGAAAGAGATTCGAGTGTCAATAGATAGCGATATGCCTGCCATCTGGAGATGTTGCAGACATTTAAATTGCTATACTATACGACGTGGATACCTAATTTTGCATAATAATGGATATCCCATAATTTATGCAAAATTTTATTTTGATAGAAAACAGATTTTTTGTGATCAGAATTGACCATCCAGATCTTGCGATTTAACACCATGCGACTTCTTTGTTTTTTTTTAAATCAAAGATCTATGCTAACAAAGTAACAAATCCACTATGCAACTAATGCCTTGAAGAAGGAAATTCGGCGGTGTATTAATGAAATTCAACCACATATTTGCGAAACGGTCACAGAAAATTTCAATAAAAGAATGCGTACTTGTCAGCAAAGCCGTGGTGGCCATTTATCCCATGTAGGTACTATTCCATACATAAACCCAATCTATATACTCTATACGAAGCAATAAAAAAATTAAACTTTCTAATAAAAAATCTGTTTTCTATTAAAATTACATTTTGCGTAAATTATGGGACATTATATAACTACATACAGAGGAAATTATAACTGCCAAGAAAACGCAACGAATTTAAAAAAAAAAACAGTTTTCTAGAAGAAAAAAACATTAGCCAGAAATAAACAGATATTACAGTATTAATTATAATATTTTCTCGGTAATTACAATTGCCTTGCCCTGATTAAAATTATAATTATGCTGTCATCAAAAACTATAGCCATAGAAAAAAGATGTTTGTTTCCATTATTAGGACGAAATCTATTCATATTCAACACTAAACAATAAAATGGCAAGCTTTTGTTTCAAGTTTTATTTCTCATTTCTCAAATTATATATAACACACTTTATAAAAGTTAACACAAAATTGTTGCAAAGTAAATCATGTGAAGTGGGTATCGCTTAGTAACTGCACATAATGAACACCATATGCTCGCAAAATATAGGATACCTAATTTCTAATATATGTTTACTAATGTAATAAACACTTTCAATCTTAGCAAAGGCAATATGTAATATAAGTACAAGCGACAATTAAATTGAATAATTAATTTAATTAGAAATTGATTCTATCACTTGGTCGAAATGCTGACATCTATCTCTCAAGAGCGAGACACGAGTTACTCTTTTCAAATAATGTGTAGCTAATTATTATGTATATTATTAGTAATTTATAATTTAATATTAAAATTAAGAAGGCGTACATTTTACATATATAATAATGTAAAACAAGAGAACAAGTGATCAGTAATTAAACATATCAATTAAAGAGTTTATTACATTTGTAAATAACAATCGAAATTCCCAATAAGGCAGAGGAATAGAATATCGAAATAATACTTAGCATGGTTCAATACAATAGCCTTACAGCAAAATAAACTTGTTCCATAAAATCGATGTTACTCGGCAAACGGTCAAATTAATCTTCAGTTGGTGGCAAAATAGAAGTAAACAGAAATGATGGGAACAAGTTTGTGTTTATTTGCAATAGGCTTGTAAATTGACAATAAATGAGTATGATACTGCATTTTTTCCCCTATTTTCTTTAAACAATTTAAAACATCATTTCTAAAATGCAGTACATATTTTAAGAGTACAATATTATACATTTGAATATAACCACGTGGCCAGTATAATATACAAGAATGGGTATTAATTAACTACACTGAAGTACAAAATCGACCCACTTGTACGCTTTGGTTCAGAGCTTAACAAATCAAAATTTACCATCAAGAAATAATTTCTTTTAACCTTGTGTTGTTAAACAAGAGCTTAGGTTCACATCAGACCAATCTTTACTGTGACATTAAGGTTTATTGATTTTACAAACTGAAAACCAAAATTATTAAAAATAAGTACCAAGATTATAAAAAATCTGTACATATTTTTTTTGGGAAAATTAGCTTAAGTTATTTAGAGTTAATAAATCTGTAGGAATAATAAATTTTTGAATAAACATTGTGGTAGTCAACTTTTAACACTGCACAATCACAGAAATTGCATATAACGTAAAAATGAGAATCAGGATTTTTCTAAGAAATAAGTGTATTGTCAGCTTCTTTTATCCATGTTTAGAATATATTAAAATAATGCTTATGAAATTTTTTATTTTATTTTTAATATACTGATATTTACGAATGAGGTGAACCACTGAGGTGGGTCGATTTCATTGCATGAAAGTGTACATACATCAAAAGTATAATTGCTCTATTCTAATGATGATAACCTTGTTTTAATAATATAATTTTCTAAACTGTTAACATTTAGTTGATCACTTGATACAGATTATAAATAATCAACGAATTATTTAGTTTGTTTTACAATCAATTTCATTTCAAGATAGAAGACCCCCAAAATTACTCTTGAATTATACATTAGTCTCAAATAAGTAATACTTTTATATAATATTGCTAGGCGTAATTTTTTCAATAGGTTGTCTCCCTTATTATAACTTAAGCAATATTATACGACAAAATTTTGTCGATTGATCTGCCTGATTATTGATTGAAATATTTATTGTACATATTTGTAACATAATAATATTTTTCACAAACATGATACGGCATATTATACGAGTACATATATCTTATACAACCATTTTTGGGATAAGTCATACTTGGAGTAGTATTGGGCTAGACAAAGGCAAAAAATGTAATTTAAAAATGAAACGAACTCATTTTATAGCCTGTTCATGATTACTAAAGAAGTAAATTCACTTTATTTGAATTATGACTTAGTACAACAAAAAGAAAACTCCGTTATATAAATCACCAAAGAAAAAGAAATTAATATTTTTGCGCGGCTTTATTATTTTTACTGTCTATTGTTATCCATTTATTATATTTAATTGTATGAGTTCATCGAGTGATGAAGATATTTCAATGCCGGCGGAAATTTAAAAGGGTGTTATTTAAATGGTTAGCATAGTATTCGTATTTTTGTGAGCAGAAATAGCTAATTGATCAGCAACTCATGGCCAGCAAACATTCCAAAATCAATCAGTAATTTATGTCATTATGTATGGCTGTAATTATTTTTGTACAGCATATTAATTATATAAGCTGCAATGAGCTGCTCCTGTTTAATAAAATTTTGGTTAGCACTCAGATAGCAAAAAAATCATTTTGAACTGCATATAAAAGTAGCAAAAATACTTGTCATGCGCAAAATAAACACAAATTGCCTAATAACGTTTGGCCTAAAACACATATCACCTAAAAACGAAATGCCTAATAACGTTTAGCCTACCTAGAATCATGAAATTTGGCAAGAGAAAAGGAAGTACATAATTCCAGAGATATGAGCATTTGAAATTTGAAAAAACTAACCTCAAAATTAGCAGTTTCCACAAGCAATAAGTATGCATAAAGTCGAGAATACACATAAAGTCGTTTCTGGCGCTTCGCCGGCCGCTGCCGCGGCACGCTCGCTTCGCTCGCTCGGCTCGCGCGCTTGGTTCATGTTCAAACCTACGCTCGTCGCTTCGCTCCTCGCTACCTATTTTTGACCCGCCTACAGTTTCTACATACGCTTTGACGTTTCTAAACTTGTTATTTTCAAAAAGAGGCTAAACGTATTAGGCACTAATAAAATATTTTTTTATTGTTATAAAATAAAATTAGTAATTTTGTGCAATCCAATTAGTTATGTTGCTCACCATGTTTTAACTAAGCAAACCAATCAAATACACTGCTTAAAGACATGTTTTCTCTGTTGATCAATCATGAAATCTTGCTGATCAAGTAGTTATTTTGCGAACCAAGTAAGTAGTTTTTTGCGGACTTAATATTTATTATGCAAACTCATGTTATTGTAAGCTGCCTATTTATGATTTAACTTTTAACCATTATCAAAGTTATTTGCGGAACAAGGATTGCTGCCTGTTTTTTTTATTTGCAAACAAAATCTTTGTATGCCGACCAAAATATTTAAATGCTGTTTTTTTGTGGCTCAACAAATTTTATAATTGCTAACCATTTAATTACTTCTCAATTTAAAATTCAGCAAAACATTTATTGTATTTTATTACTGTTTGATTTTCTTGCATGTTTGTGAAAAGTACTATAAGTTCAAGCCGTGACCACAACTGATGGGTTATTGTCTAAGAAAAAATCTATCACGATCGATTATAATTTAACAGCCATTGCACCACGAATACAGGACTCTGCGCCGACATCCTTTTATAAAGGAGCAATGGATGTACAGCGATTGTCAAATTGTAAGCGATCGTGATAGATGTTTTCTTAGACAATATCCCCCTCGAGTATCGGCGGATTTTGTAATGCAGGCGGCCCGCATACCTACGATCATTCAGCGATGCTGGACGCCACGAATCAAGGCAATATAATGTACTATTTCCATAAATAAATGAAAAGGAGCTTAAAGGGCCCGTTATACAAGGAGATTTTTTCGTACGCGAACGACAATTTCTTCTAAGCAATAACATGCCTGCCTAGTGTAAACAAACTATACGAGTTTTGCCTCTCGAATACAATAATTTATCGCTATTTAAACTCTTCTAGGCCGCGAGCCTGTATTAACAAACTATAAGAGTTTCTCTTAAAGAGTCTCGCATCGACACTTGCGATTCTTGCCCAAGCATTGTATAAATAAGTTGAGACACGTAATATGCGTCTATCTATATATATATATCTACGATTACTCGCCTGTGGTGTAAACGTTATAAGAGAGATGAGTCTCGTCTGTGATACTCGTATCCAAAAATCGCCTGGATAAATATGTTTTTCTAAAAATGTAAACTGCAGGCGATAATTTAATGGCAAATTTTCGAAGGCGATAACTTGTCTATTGTTGGATACAAGTCAAAGAGGTTGATGTTGGTCAACAGCAAGATCATTTCTATCTTTAACATGGCCCCCTTTTGGACACGGGAATCTCCTTAACACAGTAGATATTAATTAGCCTTTTATATTATATCAATCATTTTGACCAGACGGTTTTGTTTCAACTTTTTATCTCTTCGCCAGAAGTGTTATTGTGATAAACAACTTTTGTTGGCAATTTCATGCAAAGAAAATAATTACATTGTGTATTCTAAAACACCTCATGAACTATTTCTCAATTTATTTGACTTGTTTTTTAAAGTATTATTTAAAATCTCTTTATATCAATGGAGTTATATTTTCCTACTATGAGTTAATTACTTGGAATAACTTATCACCACTGCAAGTTGATATTTTATACTTATATCAAGGATCTGATTTTTTTTGTAGGTCCATGACTTATTTAAAATAACTTTGAATTTTGACACTTGTGACATTTAATAAGTCAGCATAGGGTATTGCAGTCAACATGTAGTTAAGGTTTTTTGATCAAAATTTGAATTATCATTGAGAAATAAACATGAGTTTTGAATAGAATACATAGTTATGGTAATCTTCAAGGGAGACACATGTCTGGATGTGAATTCTATCAATAAGCAAACTATTTATCCTTACTAATATTGTGTTACGCAATCAGGCCTAAACCACTAAACCAATTTAGATGAAATTTGGTATAGACATAGTTTGAGTCCTAGGAAAGGACATAGGATAGCTATAGGTGTAAGGGGGGGGGGGGATTAATATAAAAATAACAGTACCTACATAGATATATATTATTTAATTTGATAAATTATTATATCTCAATGCTTTTTTTAATTTAATTAGAAATTGTATTATAATAATAAGTCACATAGGATGAACATATAGGTACTGTACCTACTGCTGAAATGATAATGATGAAATAGGGTAAATGAAATCAAATGGCATTACTTATACCTATCTATCTACTGAATTGTTGAATGGCGATAAAATTTTAAGATTAAATTAATTTTTTACAGACAAAGAAGAACAACGAAGATTTAATGATAATAGCTGTAGTTATTCAAAAACAAAATTATAATTCACAAAAAAGCAATTTCCAAGCATTATTTCATTATCACAGCTCATATACCTAGAGGCTCGGGCCTACCTACCCTAAGTTAGGCGGGTGTTTACGCCTTCAACCACACTGGTCCAATGCGGATTAATCAACTTCATTCACATATCTTTGAATTTTTACGCAGATGTAGCAGGTTGCCTTACGGTGTTTTCATTTGCCGTAGGAGCGTCGGTTAAATGTATGTAGGTATATAAAATTCGAAAAACGAAAAACACATTGGTACATGGCAGGATCGAGTCCCGAACTTCCGATTAGAAGGCCAGTGCCGAATCCACAGCGCCACCGACGCACTTAGCAGTATTTATAAGAAACTGTTTATTTATTTACTTTTTAATTTATAATCTAAATCAGTAAATTAGAATATTTCGAACTACAGCTAAGCTCAGCTCTTAAAAAAACTCTCACTATTAGAATCTACTACATAAGGTACCTATCACTGAGGACCATAGGCTGTATTGTATACACGGTGTTTCATAATAACCAATAAACAATCAACACGTTATCTAAAACTAATTATTAAATTGTGTTTACCCGTAATGTCATTCAACCCAAAATTTTCATGTCAAATCATAGACATGATGATGATACTATGATATTGGTACATGAAAATTTTGGGTTGAATGACATTACGTGTAAACACATTTTAATAATTAGTTTTAGATAACGCATTTATTATTAATTGGTTATTATGAAACACCGTGTATTGACTTTCCTACAGGAAACTTCTATTTTTGTTTGAAATAAAAAAACTCAAAAATTACTGGCCCGATTTTAAAAATTCTTTCAATAATGGAATAATAGGTAGGACATATTAATAAATAAAAATAATATAGGTTACATTTAAATTTAATTTAGGTATTTAATTAAAGTAAGTAAGTACCTACTTACCTATAGGTTACATTTTACTCTCAAACTGTTCTAAATAAATTGAATAGAATAAGGAGCTAAGTGTCTATACGGGTTTGTTTTTTGTCAAGTAGGTACAACGAGAATAAGTAGGTAAATATTACAGGATTAACCACTTAAGTTTATAAGTTGACACAAATGTAACACACAAATAGGTCACATAACAGCTTTACTTTATCTAAAATGATGTATATATAAAAATATAAGTAAAAAACAGGTCAGTCACATACAAACAAAATAAATAAATAGTAAAAACCCGGAGTAGGTATTAAGTATAAAATGCTCACATTAAAAAATCCATCTCATTGCCACATTTGTTATGTGCCATCCAACCGAAAGGCTTTGCGTATCATTATAACTCGTCAAGCCGTTTCATTTTATACCCATATTACATAGGTGGAAAAAGAAAAGCGATGCGAAATTTTGATCTGCCATTTTAGAGCGGCGGCCATATTGATTTTGGAGCAATGTCACTCACTGTATCGTGTTCTACTATCAAAGCCCATTCATTTGATACCCATATTGCATAGGTGGGTAAAGAAAAGCGAACCGCTATTTTGGAGCGGCGGCCATATTGATTTTGGAGCAGTGTCACTCACTCTATCGTGTTCTACTATTAAAGCCCTTTCATTTGGTACCCATATTGCATAGGTGGCAAAAGAAAAGCGATTTGACATTTAGGAGCGTCGGCCATATTAAATTTGGAGTAATTCACTCACTGTGTCGTGTTTTACTATCAAGTCCCTTTCATTTGATACCCGTATTGCATAGGTGGCAAAAGGAAAGCTATCTGCTATTTTGGAGCAGCCGCCATATTAATTTTAGAGCGATAACACACATTGTATCGTACTTTACTCCCAAAGCCCTTTCATTTGATACCCATATTGCATAGGTGGGTAAAGAAAAGCGATCGGCTATTTTGGAGCGGCGGCCATATTGATTTTGGAGCAATGTCACTCACTGTATCGTGTTCTACTATCAAAGCCTTTTCATTTGATACCCATATTGCATAGGTGGAGAAGGAAAAGCGATTTGACATTTCGGAGCGGCGGCCATATTGAGTTTGAAGCAATATCATTCACTGTATCGTGTTCTACTAATAAAATCCTTACATTTGATACCCATATTACATAGGTGGAGAAGGAAAATCGGTCTGTCATTTCGGAGCGGCGGCCATATTGAATTTGGAGAAACGTCACTTACTGAATCGTTTTCTACACTTAAAATCCTTACATTTGATACCCATATTGCATAGGTGGTAAAAGGAAAGTGGTTGGCCATTTTGAAGCGGCGGCCATATTGAATTTGAAACAATGTCATTGACTGTATCGTATTTTAATCTCAAAGTCCATTCATTTGATACCCATATTCGGTGGGTGGCAAAAAAAAGCGATCTGTCATTTCCATGCGCCGGCATCATTGAATTGTCATGTGGACGCGTGTGTGCCGCGGGGTGCGCGCACCCCACGGTGGTGTGGTCCTCACATCGCTTTTGTAATAAAAAAAAGTTTTCAGTTGCGATTTGGTGCAAAAATGTATCTTTTTTGAGGTCGTTTTAAAATTTGCCTAAAAAAGGTGTTCGATTGATCAAAAAGCTCGAAAGGTTATGTTCTACTCTATAAGCTCTTTTATTTCGGAGCCATGTCGATGTCGCGTGTGTGCCGCGGGGAGCAAGCACCCCGCGGTGGAGTGGTCCACTTAATGTTTTTCTAAGCAAAAGGTTTTCAGTTGCGAGTCGGTGCAAAAATTTTTTCGTTTTTGAAGTTACATAAAAAATGGTGTTCGATTATTCAAAAAACTGGAATGGTTACCTTCTACTCTGAAAATCCTTACATTTGATACCCATATTGCATAGGTGGCAAAAGAAAATCCATTTGACATTTTGGAGCGGCGGCCATATTGAATTTGGAGAAACGTCACTCATTGTATCGTGTTTTACTCTTAAATCCCTTTCATTTGATACCCATATTACATAGGTGGAGAAGGAAAATCGGTCTGTCATTTCGGAGCGGCGGCCATATTGAATTTGGAGAAACGTCACTTACTGAATCGTATTCTACACCGAAAATCCTTACATTTGATACCCATTTTACATAGGTGGAGAAGGAAAAGCGATTTGACATTTCGGAGCGGCGGCCATATCGAGTTTGAAGCAATATCACTCACTGTATCGTGTTCTACTAATAAAATCCTCACATTTGATACCCATATTACATAGGTGGAGAAGGAAAATCGGTCTGTCATTTCGGAGCGGCGGCCATATTGAGTTTGAAGTAATGTCACTCACTGTATCTTGTTGTACTAATAAAGCCCTTTCATTTGATACCCATATTACATAGGTGGAGAAGGAAAAGCGATCCGCCATTTTGGAGCGGCGGCCATATTGAATTTGGAGAAACGTCACTTACTGAATCGTATTCTGCACTTAAAATCCTTACATTTAATACCCATATTACATAGGTGGAGAAGGAAAAGCGATTTGACATTTCGGAGCGGCGGCCATATTGAGTTTGAAGCAATATCACTCACTGTATCGTGTTCTATTAATAAAATCCTTACATTTGATACCCATATTACATAGGTGGAGAAGGAAAATCGGTCTGTCATTTCGGAGCGGCGGCCATATTGAATTTGGAGAAACGTCACTTACTGAATCGTATTCTACACTTAAAATCCTTACATTTGATACCCATATTACATAGGTGGAGAAGGAAAAGCGATTTGACATTTCGGAGCGGCGGCCATATTGAGTTTGAAGCAATGTCACTCACTGTATCGTGTTCTACTAATAAAACCCTTTCATTTGATACCCATATTACATAGGTGGCAAAAGTAAAGCAATTTGACATTTCGGAGCGGCGGCCATTTTAATTTTGGAGTATTGTCACTCGCCTTATCGTGCTCTACTCTCAAATCCCTTTCATTTGATACCCATATTGCATGGGTGGCAAAAGAAATGCAATCCGCCATTTTGGAAGCGGCGGCCATATTGGATTTAGACAAAAATCATTTACTTGGTTTTGTTTCACTCTTAAAACCCTTTCATTTGATACCCATATTGCTATGGTCGCAAAAGAAATATGAACCAGCCTTTTTTTAATGGCGGCCATTTTGAATTCATAGAGGTGACGTTACTTGCATCGTGTAGTACTCGCAAAACCCTTTCATTTGATACCCATATTACATAGGTGGCAAAAGAAAAGCGATCCGCCATTTTGGAGCGGCGGCCATATTGAATTTGGAGAAAAGTCACTTACTGAATCGTATTCTACACTTAAAATCCTTACATTTGATACCCATATTGCATAGGCGGTAAAAGGAAAGCGGTCGGCCATTTTGAAGCGGCGGCCATATTAAGGTTTGAAACAATGTCACTCATTTCATCGTGTTCTACTATTAAAGGCCTTTCATTTGATACCCATATTGCATAGGTGGCAAATGAAAAGCGATCCGCCATTTTGGAGCGGCGGCCATATTGAATTTGAAACAATGTCACTCACTGTATCGTGTTCTACTATTAAAGCCCTTTCATTTGATACCCATATTACATAGGTGGCAAAAGAAAAGCCATCCGCAATTTCGGAGCGGCGGCCATTTTGATTTGTGAGTAATGTCACTCACTTTATCGTGTTCTACTCCCAAATGCCTTTCATTTGATACCCATATTGCATGGGTGGCAAAAGAAATGCAATCGGCCATTTTGGAAGCGGCGGCCATATTAGATTTAGACAAAAATGATTTACTTGGTTTTGTTTCACTCGTAAAGCCCTTTCATTTGATACCCATATCGCTATGGTTACAAAAGAAATGTGACCCGACATTTTTTTTAATGGCGGCCATTTTGAACCTATATCGGTGATACTACGTGCATCGTGTAGTACTCGCAAAACCCTTCCATTTGATGCCCATATCACCATGCCGGGTCTGAAAACCGCACCGGAATAGCAAAAAGCGTAAATTTAAAAAAAAAGGCCGCCAGCGCCGCCGCCATCTTGAAAAGTTGAAATGTCAAATTTTTTAAAAATACTCGACTATATTTCCTATCGATTGGTATCACCAGCTTGCTCGTAGCCCTAACCAAACCCCGTCAAAAAATCGTCAAATTTGGGTCGTCGCTGACAACAAAAACCGCCCCAGCTGCCAGTGTTGCCATATCACCCTCCCCAAATGGTGGTAGAAATGTTCAGCGACGTCTGTTCCACCCCGTTATATGATGAAAATTCGAAAAAATCGAAATTTACGTTTTCCCCTAAAACGGGGAAATTACCCCAAAATCGGGGTAAATTACCCCACGGTTTGATTCCGCTTAGCCAGCCCTACAAAAGGCCACCCGGTGTTGTCAGTCGAAAAACGCCGGCAACCGCGTCAAAATCGGGATTTTATTTTTTCGAAATTGCAACACTTTACAAAATGGCCGCCAGCGGAGCCGCCATGTTGAAATGTCAAAGTTTCGGATTTTTCCCGGTAACTGCATCATATACGGAGCAGGATGACGTTTACCCCACGTTGCCAGCACGTCTGGAACGGGGAGATCAATTCGGGTCAAATCGGGTCGACGAAAAAATTCAAACTCCCTTGGCGGCCAGTGTTGCCAGTTGCGGAAAATAAAAATACCAGAAAGTCATAGAGGCCCCGACGCTCTATAGGCTCATCGGGTTGAAAATTGCGAAAAGTCGTTATTTCGATTTTCGACTATTCGGGCCCCCAGAGGAAAAACTACCAAAAATGGTAGAAAATTTTTCCAACCTGGCAACACTTTGCGCCGAGCTCTAACCCCGCCCAGAACATTCGACCCCACTCCGAGGCCGCCATCTTGGCGAAAATGCGGTTCAAAAAAGTCAAAAATTTGAGCGTTCCAAGATGGCCGCCGGCGCCGCCGCCATTTTGTTTTTCGCCAATCGGCTACCATATTCGGAAACTCGAGGATGCTTTCGGGCGGATCCATCAAAAAAATCAGCCGAAATCCTGAAAATCACGCGCGTGTTCGGTCGCAAACACGGGGCGAAACGGGTTTTTCGATCCAAGATGGCGGCGCGGCCATTTTGTTTTTTCACATTTCGACAGAAGCACCTCATCCCCGGGGGCGAAACGATCACGCGTCCCAAAAACCAGCGCGATCGGAGCCGTTTTGGAAATTTTGACATTTCGCGCCGGCGGCCATCTTGGATTTTTCAAATTTCGAACACGTCGATCTACTCGAATGAATCAGTAGTCCATCTCTTTCTAACATCCCAAAACCCAAAAGTAACTGCAAATGTCCCAAAAATACCCCTGATCAGTGAGTCAGTGAGTGAGTGAGTCAGTGGTAATCCAGCTTTATATAGTATAGACTAGATGTCGCGTGTGTGCCGCGGGGTGCGAGCACCCCGCGGAGGTGTTGTTCCACTTTTAGCTTTTGTAATCAAAAGGTTATCGGTTGCGAGTAGGTGCAAAAATGTGTCTTTTTTTGCTGAAGTTTAAAAATTTGCCTAAAAAAGGTGTTCGAATATTCAAAAAACTGGAAAGGATACGATCTACTCGGAATGCGCTTTCATTTGATACCCATATAACGTGGGTGGCAAAAGAAAAGCGATCGGCTAATTAGGGGCGGCGGCCATATTGAATTTGAAGTAATGTCATTGACTGTATCGTATTTTACACTAAAATTCCATTCATTTGATACCCATATTCCGTGGGTGACAAAACAAAAGCGATCTGTCATTTCGGAGCGGTGGCAACACTGAATCATCATGTGGACGCGTGTGTGCCGCGAGGTGCAAGCACCTCGCGGTGGTGTAGTCCTCACATCGCTTTTGTAATAAAAAAAAAGTTTTCAGTTGCGATTTGGTGCAAAAATGTATCTTTTTTCAGGTCAAATTAAAATTTGCCTAAAAAAGGTATTCGATTGATAAAAAACTGGAAAGGTTATGTTGTACTTTATACGCTATTTTATGTCGAAGCGATGTCATGTCGCGTGTGTGCCGCGGGGAGCAAGCACCCCGCGGTGTAGTGGTCCACTTAATGTTTTTCTATGCAAAAGGTTTGCAGTTGCGAGTCGGTGCAAAAAAAAATTCGTTTTTTTAAGTTACATAAAAAATGGTGTTCGATTATTAAAAAAAACTGAAAAGGTTACGTTCTACTCTAAAAATCCTTACATTTGATACCCATATTACATAGGTGGAGAAGGAAAAGCGATTTGACATTTTGGAGCGGCGGCCATATTGAGTTTGAAGCAATATCACTCACTGTATCGTGTTCTACTAATAAAATCCTTACATTTGATACCCATATTACATAGGTGGCAAAACAAAAGCGATCCGTCATTTGGGAGCGGCGGCCATATTGAATTTGGAGAAACGTCACTTACTGAATCGTATTCTACACCTAAAATCCTTACATTTGATACCCATAATACATAGGTGGAGATGTAAAATCGGTCTGTCATTTCGGAGCGGCGGCCATATTGAGTTTGAAGCAATATCACTCACTGTATCGTGTTCTACTAATAAAATCCTTACATTTGATACCCATATTACATAGGTGGAGAAGGAAAATTGGTCTGTCATTTCGGAGCGGCGGCCATATTGAATTTGGAGAAACGTCACTTACTGAATCGTATTCTACACTTAAAATCCTTACATTTGATATTAATATTACATAGGTGGCGAAGGAAAAGCGATTTGACATTTCGGAGCGGCGGCCATATTGAGTTTGAAGAAATGTCACTCACTGTATCGTGTTCTACTAATAAAATCCTTTCATTTGATACCCATATTACATAGGTGGCAAAAGAAAAGCGATCCGCCATTTTGGAGCGGCGGCCATATTGAATTTGGAGAAATGTCACTTACTGTATCGTATTCTACACTTAAAATCCTTACATTTGATACCCATATTACATAGGTGGAGAAGGAAAAGCGATTTGACATTTCGGAGCGGCGGCCATATTGAGTTTGAAGCAACGTCACTCACTGTATTGTGTTCTACTCATAAAACCCTTACATTTGATACCCATATTACATAGGTGGAGAAGGTAAAGCGATTTGACATTTCGGAGCGGCGGCCATTTTGAGTTTGAAGCAATGTCACTCACTGTATCGTGTTCTACTAATAAAACCCTTTCATTTGATACCCATATTGCATAGGCGGTAAAAGGAAAGCGGTCGGCCATTTTGAAGCGGCGGCCATATTGAGTTTGAAACAATGTCACTCATTTTATCGTGTTCTACTATTAAAGCCCTATCATTTGATACCCATATTGCATAGGTGGCAAAAGAAAATCGATTTGACATTTCGGAGCGGCGGCCATATTGAATTTGGAACAGCGTCACTTACTGAATCGTATTTTACAATTAAAATCCTTACATTTGATACCCATATTACATAGGTGGAGACGGAAAAGCGATTTGACATTTCGGAGCGGCGGCCATTTTGAGTTTAAGGCAATATCACTCACTGTATCCTGTTCTACTAATAAAATCCTTACATGTGATACCCATATTGCATAGGTGGCAAAAGTAAATCGTTTTGACATTTCGGAGCGGCGGCCATATTAAGTTTGAAGCAATGTCACTTACTGTATCGTGTTCTACTAATAAAATCCTTACATTTGATACCCATATTGCATAGGTGGCAAAAGTAAATCGTTTTGACATTTTGGAGCGGCGGCCATAATCAATTTGAAGCAACGTCACTTACTGTATCGTGTCTATACTATATTCTACTAATAAAACCCTTACATTTGATACCCATATTACATAGGTGGAGACGGAAAAGCGATTTGACATTTCGGAGCAGCGGCCATTTTGAGTTTGAAGCAATGTCACTTACTTTATCGTGTTCTACTAATAAAACCCTTTCATTTGATACCCATATTACATAGGTGGAGACGGAAAAGCGATTTGACATTTCGGAGCGGCGGCCATTTTGAGTTTGAAGCAATGTCACTCACTGTATCGTGTTCTACTAATAAAACCCTTTCATTTGATACCGATATTGCATTGGTGGCAAAAGAAAAGCGATCCGCAATTTCGAAGCGGCGGCCATTTTGATTTTGGAGCAATGTCACTCACTTTATCGTGTTCTACTCGCAAATGCCTTTCATTTGATACCCATATTGCATGGGTGGCAAAAGAAATGCAATTCGCTATTTTGGAAGCGGCGGCCATATTGGATTTAGACAAAAATCATTTACTTGGTTTTGTTTCACTCTTAAAACCCTTTCATTTGATACCCATATTGCATAGGTGGCAAAAGAAAAGCGATCCGCAATTTCGGAGCGGCGGCCATTTTGATTTTGGAGCAATGTCACTCACTTTATCGTGTTCTACTCGCAAATGCCTTTCATTTGATACCCATATTGCATGGGTGGCAAAAGAAATGCAATTCGCTATTTTGGAAGCGGCGGCCATATTGGATTTAGACAAAAATCATTGACTTGGTTTTGTTTCACTCATAAAGCCCTTTCATTTGATACCCATATCGCTATGGTTGCAAAAGAAATGTGACCCGACATTTTTTTAATGGCGGCCATTTTGAATTCATAGAGGTGACGTTACGCGCATCGTGTAGTACTCGCAAAACTCTTTCATTTGATACCCATATCACCATGCCGCGGCTGAAAACCGCACCGGAATAGCAAAAAGCGCATTTTTTTAAAAAAAGGCCGCCAGCGCAGCCGCCATCTTGAAAAACTGAAATGTCAAATTTTTTAAAAATACTCGACTATATTTCCTATCGATTGGTATCACCAGCTTGCTCGTAGCCTTATCCAAACCCCGTCAAAAAATCGTCAAATTTGGGTCGTCGCTGACAATAAAAACCGCCCCAGCTGCCAGTGTTGCCATATCACCGGTCCCAAATGGTGGTAGAAATGATCAGCGACGTCTGTTCCACCCCGCTATATGATAAAAACTCGAAAAAATCGAAATTTACGTTTTCCCTCAAAACGGGGAATTTACCCCAAAATCGGGGAAAATTACCCCACGGTTTTATTCCCCTTAGCTAGCCCTACAAAAGGCCACCCGGTGTTGTCAGTCGAAAAACGCCGGCAACCGCGTCAAAATCGCGATTTTATTTTTTCGAAATTGCAACCCTTAACAAAATGGCCGCCAGCGGAGCCGCCATGTTGAAATGTCAAAGTTTCGGATTTTTCCCGGTAACTGCATCGTATACGGAGCAGGATGACGTTTACCCCACGTTGCCAGCACGTTTGGAACGGGGAGATCAATTCGGGTCAAATCGGGTCGACGAAAAAATTCAAACCCCCTTGGCGTCCAGTGTTGCTAGTTGCACTAAATAAAAATACCAGAAAGTCATAGAGGCCCCGACGCTCTATAGGCGCATGGGGTTGAAAATTGCGAAAAGTCGTTATTTCGATTTTCGACTTTTCGGGCCTCCACAGGAAAAACTACCAAAAATGGTAGAAAATTTTTCCAACCTGGCAACACTTTGCACCGAGCACTAACCCCGCCTAGAACATTTCTCCCCACTCCGAGGCCGCCATCTTGGCGAAAATTCGGTTCAAAAATGTCGAAAATTTCAGCGTTCCAAGATGGCCGCCGGCGCCGCCGCCATTTTGTTTTTCGCCAATCGGCTACCATAATCGGAAACTCGAGGACGCGTTCGACCGGAGCCATCAAAAAAATCAGCCGAAATCCCGAAAATCACGCGCGTGTTCGGTCGCAAACACGGGGCGAAACGGGTTTTTCGATCCAAGATGGCGGCGCGGCCATTTTGTTTTTTCACATTTCGACAGTCACACCCGATCCCCGGGGGCGAAACGATCACGCGTCCCAAAAACCAGCGCGATCGGAGTCGTTTTGGGAATTTTGACATTTCGCGGCGGCGGCCATCTTGGATTTTTCAAATTTCGAATATCGCTTTCTACTCGACCGAAACGATCGTGCATCTCGCTCTAACATCCCAAAACCCAAAAGTAACTGCAAATGTCCCAAAAATACCCCTGATCAGTGAGTGAGTCAGTGAGTGAGTCAGTGGTAATCCAGCTTTATATATTATAGACTAGATGTCGCGTGTGTGCCGCGGGGTGCGAGCACCCCGCGGAGGTGGATCGCCCACTTTAGCTTTTGTAATCAAAAGGTAATCGGTTGCGAGTCGGTGCAAAAATGTGTCTTTTTTTGCTGAAGTTTAAAAATTTGCCTAAAAAAGGTGTTCGAATATTCAAAAAACTGGAAAGGATACGATCTACTCGGAATGCTCTTTCATTTGATACCCATATTACGTGGGTGGCAAAAGAAAATCGATCGGCCAATTAGGGGCGGCGGCCATATTGAATTTGAAGCAATGTCAGTGACTGTATCGTATTTTACACTCAAAGTCCATTCATTTGATACCCATATTCGGTGGGTGGCAAAAAAAAGCGATCTGTCATTTCCATGCGCCGGCAACATTGAATTGTCATGTGGACGCGCGTATGCCGCGAGGTGCACGCACCTCGCGGTGGTGTGGTCCTCACATCGCTTTTGTAATAAAAAAAAGTTTTCAGTTGCGATTTGGTGCAAAAATGTATCTTTTTTGAGGTCAATTTAAAATTTGCCTAAAAAAGGTGTTCGATTATTTAAAAAACTGGAAAGGATACGATCTACTCGGAATGCGCTTTCATTTGATACCTATATAACGTGGGTGGCAAAAGAAAAGCGATCGGCCAATTAGGGGCGGCGGCCATATTGAATTTGAAGTAATGTCATTGAATGTATCGTATTTTACACTCAAAGTCCATTCATTTGATACCCATATTCCGTGGGTGACAAAACAAAAGCGATCTGTCATTTCGGAGCGGTGGCAACACTGAATCATCATGTGGACGCGTGTGTGCCGCGAGGTGCAAGCACCTCGCGGTGGTGTAGTCCTCACATCGCTTTTGTAATAAAAAAAAAGTTTTCAGTTGCGATTTGGTGCAAAAATGTATCTTTTATGAGGTCAATTTAAAATTTGCCTAAAAAAGGTGTTCGATTGATCAAAAAGCTCGAAAGGTTATGTTCTACTCTATAAGCTCTTTTTATTTCGGAGCCATGTCGATGTCGCGTGTGTGCCGCGGGGAGCAAGCACCCCGCGGTGGAGTGGTCAACTTAATGTTTTTCTAAGCAAAAGGTTTTCAGTTGCGAGTCGGTGCAAAAATGTGTCTTTTTTTGCTGAAGTTTAAAAATTTGCCTAAAAAAGGTGTTCGAATATTCAAAAAACTGGAAAGGATACGTTTTTCTCTGAATGCTCTTTCATTTGATACCCATATAACGTGGGTGGCAAAAGAAAAGCGATCGTACAATTAGGGGCGGCGGCCATATTGATTTTGAAGCAATGTCATTGACTGTATCGTATTTTACAATCAAAGTCCTTTCATTTGATACCCATATTCCGTGGGTGACAAAACAAAAGCGATCTGTCATTTCGGAGCGGTGGCAACACTGAATCATCATGTGGACGCGTGTGTGCCGCGAGGTGCAAGCACCTCGCGGTGGTGTAGTCCTCACATCGCTTTTGTAATAAAAAAAAAGTCTTCAGTTGCGATTTGGTGCAAAAATGTATCTTTTTTCAGGTCAAATTAAAATTTGCCTAAAAAAGGTGTTCGATTGATCAAAAAGCTGAAAAGGTTATGATGTACTTTATACGCTCTTTTATTTCGAAGCGATATCGATGTCGCGTGTGTGCCGCGGGGAGCAAGCACCCCGCGGTGGAGTGGTCCACTTAATGTTTTTCTAAGCAAAAGGTTTTCAGTTGCGAGTCGGTGCAAAAAATTTATCGTTTTTTGAAGTTACATAAAATTTGCCTAAAAATGTGGTCGATTATTAAAAAAACCGGAAAGGTTACATTCTACTCGGAAAAGTCTTTTATTTGAAACCCAATCTATATGGGTTTCAAATGAAAGACTTAAGACGTCACGTGTGTGCCGCGGGGAGCAAGCACCCCGCGGTGGTTCTTCTTCTGGACTTCACTTTTATAATCAAAAAAAAAGGTTTTCAGTTGCGTTTCAGTGGAAACATGTCTTTTTTTCAAATTTGCATTAAAAAAGAAAGGTGTTCGATTATTTAAAAAACTGGAAAGGTTATGATCTACTTCGAAAACTCATTTGAAATCCATATAGATGTCGCGTTTCATACAACTTAACCATCCATTAGATGGCGTTGTTTCGATTTCATAATAATGCTATCTACAGTTTATTACACTTCATAAGTTTGCCTATTATGTTTACTACATAATCGAGATTCTTGAATGCGACCTTAACTATGAGTTTGTTTTGTGTTATAATTAAACTATATTATTCTGTATGTATGTATTGTTTTGTATGATTTTTCTTTTTTTTTTTTCGACGACATTACGATGATAAGTACAACATTCATTACCATAGCTCATATAAGTCCCCACCGAGGGGCTCAAGCCTACTAAACCACGCTAGCCTAATGCGGATTGGTCGACTTTAAGAAGTTAGTTAAAGTAATAAATACGGCTTGAAATGCATCGTCCCGCTTCTTATTTCTAATCTAATCTAAACAACTGTTTCAAATCCCCCAAGTCGGTTCTGTGTAGTCATAAAAAAAAATTAACTTAACCTATCTGCAACTGTGTTTGAGGTGCCCGAGTTGGTTCTGGCTGGTCAAAAAATATTTAACTTAACTTATCCAACTATATTTGAGGTAATCAAAGTTAGTTCTGGGTGGTAAAAAAATTTTTTACGCCTATAATTAACATTTGCTGATTCTTTCTAACCTAATTTATTACTTTATCTAAGTCTTGAATGATATTATATAAAATAGCTGGTTAATGTGATTAATTTTGTGTCAATTATCACTTTGTCTAAATTGTGTAGATATTATGCATAATATCCGCATTTATTACTTTCGCTGTGACATATTTACCTATATCATAACAAAAGGATATGAAATGCGAAAGAGGAGAAATGAATTGGTACATGGTAGGATCAAACCCCGGACGTCCCGATAAGCTCAGTGTCTAGTCCACAGCGACACTGACGTTCTTTATAACATCTACATAGTATGGATTCTACTCTAATAACATTGATACAGACTTCAATATTGAGCCACAGCCATAGCATCATGAGCCGGGTCAGTTAGATTCATTATAATTATAAACGTTTTTATTTCTGTTCAGCTTAGTAGTTTTTAAGAGTAGGTAGTTATTTTTAAATTCAATGTGAAATAAAAGGTGTGCGTTTGAGCCGATCCAACGTATGGACGTCTTGACTTTATTTACCAAATTTTATTTTTATTACCAATAGGAAATGTGTTGGAAGCATGAAAGAAACGTGGGTATGCAAATAAACATTGTTAACGTTTGTATTTGCTGTCGTATACAATATGCAACATGTAGTTTTAATGCCCCATTAAGTGGTCGGTCACTATAATCTAAATCTTTTTTTTTTCGGTCGGAGGAATCTCTACGATTCGACAAGGGACTGAAAAGTTGACAAACCCGCCAAAAGGATATGCTTTTGGATTAGGATATAAACCCCATACCTGGCTAAACCACCCTCCAGTAACTTCCACCCCCATAGAGGCACGGCGGGATTCGGGATCGGCGCTAGTCATTCCCCGAACGCACCCCAACCTTACCTAGTTTTTTTATCCTATATTTCTCCTTGCAAGCTAGCAACATGCAGTAGATATAATGTAGTGTGCTTACCCAGTAACGAACCAAATTGTTGTTTTTACACATTTTTTATAGTAGTTTAGGAATTTTTCAGTTTGATGCTTTGCTGTGTATGGTGTCTTAATTTTATCCTAAGTTATTTTCAACTAAATTATGACCAAATTATTGTTTTAATGGTCTTATTGCAATTTAGGAATGGTATAAAATTCCTACGATATGTTCAAAATGCTAAGCAATCTATATGTATTATATGAGGAGTTTAAAAGCAGATGCCACTGTCCATTTCTGGCAAATTGAGAGTGGCTTTTGCTTTTGCATCCCTATTATATAAAATTCTCCAGTTGTCACATATTCCTTGTGGCAACTGGAGACTTCCTTTATACCCCAGGAAAGAGATTCGAGTGTCAATAGATAGCGATATGCCTGCCATCTGGAGATGTTGCAGACATTTAAATTGCTATACTATACGACGTGGATACCTAATTTTGCATAATAATGGATATCCCATAATTTATGCAAAATTTTATTTTGATAGAAAACAGATTTTTTGTGATCAGAATTGACCATCCAGATCTTGCGATTTAACACCATGCGACTTCTTTGTTTTTTTTTAAATCAAAGATCTATGCTAACAAAGTAACAAATCCACTATGCAACTAATGCCTTGAAGAAGGAAATTCGGCGGTGTATTAATGAAATTCAACCACATATTTGCGAAACGGTCACAGAAAATTTCAATAAAAGAATGCGTACTTGTCAGCAAAGCCGTGGTGGCCATTTATCCCATGTAGGTACTATTCCATACATAAACCCAATCTATATACTCTATACGAAGCAATAAAAAAATTAAACTTTCTAATAAAAAATCTGTTTTCTATTAAAATTACATTTTGCGTAAATTATGGGACATTATATAACTACATACAGAGGAAATTATAACTGCCAAGAAAACGCAACGAATTTAAAAAAAAAAACAGTTTTCTAGAAGAAAAAAACATTAGCCAGAAATAAACAGATATTACAGTATTAATTATAATATTTTCTCGGTAATTACAATTGCCTTGCCCTGATTAAAATTATAATTATGCTGTCATCAAAAACTATAGCCATAGAAAAAAGATGTTTGTTTCCATTATTAGGACGAAATCTATTCATATTCAACACTAAACAATAAAATGGCAAGCTTTTGTTTCAAGTTTTATTTCTCATTTCTCAAATTATATATAACACACTTTATAAAAGTTAACACAAAATTGTTGCAAAGTAAATCATGTGAAGTGGGTATCGCTTAGTAACTGCACATAATGAACACCATATGCTCGCAAAATATAGGATACCTAATTTCTAATATATGTTTACTAATGTAATAAACACTTTCAATCTTAGCAAAGGCAATATGTAATATAAGTACAAGCGACAATTAAATTGAATAATTAATTTAATTAGAAATTGATTCTATCACTTGGTCGAAATGCTGACATCTATCTCTCAAGAGCGAGACACGAGTTACTCTTTTCAAATAATGTGTAGCTAATTATTATGTATATTATTAGTAATTTATAATTTAATATTAAAATTAAGAAGGCGTACATTTTACATATATAATAATGTAAAACAAGAGAACAAGTGATCAGTAATTAAACATATCAATTAAAGAGTTTATTACATTTGTAAATAACAATCGAAATTCCCAATAAGGCAGAGGAATAGAATATCGAAATAATACTTAGCATGGTTCAATACAATAGCCTTACAGCAAAATAAACTTGTTCCATAAAATCGATGTTACTCGGCAAACGGTCAAATTAATCTTCAGTTGGTGGCAAAATAGAAGTAAACAGAAATGATGGGAACAAGTTTGTGTTTATTTGCAATAGGCTTGTAAATTGACAATAAATGAGTATGATACTGCATTTTTTCCCCTATTTTCTTTAAACAATTTAAAACATCATTTCTAAAATGCAGTACATATTTTAAGAGTACAATATTATACATTTGAATATAACCACGTGGCCAGTATAATATACAAGAATGGGTATTAATTAACTACACTGAAGTACAAAATCGACCCACTTGTACGCTTTGGTTCAGAGCTTAACAAATCAAAATTTACCATCAAGAAATAATTTCTTTTAACCTTGTGTTGTTAAACAAGAGCTTAGGTTCACATCAGACCAATCTTTACTGTGACATTAAGGTTTATTGATTTTACAAACTGAAAACCAAAATTATTAAAAATAAGTACCAAGATTATAAAAAATCTGTACATATTTTTTTTGGGAAAATTAGCTTAAGTTATTTAGAGTTAATAAATCTGTAGGAATAATAAATTTTTGAATAAACATTGTGGTAGTCAACTTTTAACACTGCACAATCACAGAAATTGCATATAACGTAAAAATGAGAATCAGGATTTTTCTAAGAAATAAGTGTATTGTCAGCTTCTTTTATCCATGTTTAGAATATATTAAAATAATGCTTATGAAATTTTTTATTTTATTTTTAATATACTGATATTTACGAATGAGGTGAACCACTGAGGTGGGTCGATTTCATTGCATGAAAGTGTACATACATCAAAAGTATAATTGCTCTATTCTAATGATGATAACCTTGTTTTAATAATATAATTTTCTAAACTGTTAACATTTAGTTGATCACTTGATACAGATTATAAATAATCATCGAATTATTTAGTTTGTTTTACAATCAATTTCATTTCAAGATAGAAGACCCCCAAAATTACTCTTGAATTATACATTAGTCTCAAATAAGTAATACTTTTATATAATATTGCTAGGCGTAATTTTTTCAATAGGTTGTCTCCCTTATTATAACTTAAGCAATATTATACGACAAAATTTTGTCGATTGATCTGCCTGATTATTGATTGAAATATTTATTGTACATATTTGTAACATAATAATATTTTTCACAAACATGATACGGCATATTATACGAGTACATATATCTTATACAACCATTTTTGGGATAAGTCATACTTGGAGTAGTATTGGGCTAGACAAAGGCAAAAAATGTAATTTAAAAATGAAACGAACTCATTTTATAGCCTGTTCATGATTACTAAAGAAGTAAATTCACTTTATTTGAATTATGACTTAGTACAACAAAAAGAAAACTCCGTTATATAAATCACCAAAGAAAAAGAAATTAATATTTTTGCGCGGCTTTATTATTTTTACTGTCTATTGTTATCCATTTATTATATTTAATTGTATGAGTTCATCGAGTGATGAAGATATTTCAATGCCGGCGGAAATTTAAAAGGGTGTTATTTAAATGGTTAGCATAGTATTCGTATTTTTGTGAGCAGAAATAGCTAATTGATCAGCAACTCATGGCCAGCAAACATTCCAAAATCAATCAGTAATTTATGTCATTATGTATGGCTGTAATTATTTTTGTACAGCATATTAATTATATAAGCTGCAATGAGCTGCTCCTGTTTAATAAAATTTTGGTTAGCACTCAGATAGCAAAAAAATCATTTTGAACTGCATATAAAAGTAGCAAAAATACTTGTCATGCGCAAAATAAACACAAATTGCCTAATAACGTTTGGCCTAAAACACATATCACCTAAAAACGAAATGCCTAATAACGTTTAGCCTACCTAGAATCATGAAATTTGGCAAGAGAAAAGGAAGTACATAATTCCAGAGATATGAGCATTTGAAATTTGAAAAAACTAACCTCAAAATTAGCAGTTTCCACAAGCAATAAGTATGCATAAAGTCGAGAATACACATAAAGTCGTTTCTGGCGCTTCGCCGGCCGCTGCCGCGGCACGCTCGCTTCGCTCGCTCGGCTCGCGCGCTTGGTTCATGTTCAAACCTACGCTCGTCGCTTCGCTCCTCGCTACCTATTTTTGACCCGCCTACAGTTTCTACATACGCTTTGACGTTTCTAAACTTGTTATTTTCAAAAAGAGGCTAAACGTATTAGGCACTAATAAAATATTTTTTTATTGTTATAAAATAAAATTAGTAATTTTGTGCAATCCAATTAGTTATGTTGCTCACCATGTTTTAACTAAGCAAACCAATCAAATACACTGCTTAAAGACATGTTTTCTCTGTTGATCAATCATGAAATCTTGCTGATCAAGTAGTTATTTTGCGAACCAAGTAAGTAGTTTTTTGCGGACTTAATATTTATTATGCAAACTCATGTTATTGTAAGCTGCCTATTTATGATTTAACTTTTAACCATTATCAAAGTTATTTGCGGAACAAGGATTGCTGCCTGTTTTTTTTATTTGCAAACAAAATCTTTGTATGCCGACCAAAATATTTAAATGCTGTTTTTTTGTGGCTCAACAAATTTTATAATTGCTAACCATTTAATTACTTCTCAATTTAAAATTCAGCAAAACATTTATTGTATTTTATTACTGTTTGATTTTCTTGCATGTTTGTGAAAAGTACTATAAGTTCAAGCCGTGACCACAACTGATGGGTTATTGTCTAAGAAAAAATCTATCACGATCGATTATAATTTAACAGCCATTGCACCACGAATACAGGACTCTGCGCCGACATCCTTTTATAAAGGAGCAATGGATGTACAGCGATTGTCAAATTGTAAGCGATCGTGATAGATGTTTTCTTAGACAATATCCCCCTCGAGTATCGGCGGATTTTGTAATGCAGGCGGCCCGCATACCTACGATCATTCAGCGATGCTGGACGCCACGAATCAAGGCAATATAATGTACTATTTCCATAAATAAATGAAAAGGAGCTTAAAGGGCCCGTTATACAAGGAGATTTTTTCGTACGCGAACGACAATTTCTTCTAAGCAATAACATGCCTGCCTAGTGTAAACAAACTATACGAGTTTTGCCTCTCGAATACAATAATTTATCGCTATTTAAACTCTTCTAGGCCGCGAGCCTGTATTAACAAACTATAAGAGTTTCTCTTAAAGAGTCTCGCATCGACACTTGCGATTCTTGCCCAAGCATTGTATAAATAAGTTGAGACACGTAATATGCGTCTATCTATATATATATATCTACGATTACTCGCCTGTGGTGTAAACGTTATAAGAGAGATGAGTCTCGTCTGTGATACTCGTATCCAAAAATCGCCTGGATAAATATGTTTTTCTAAAAATGTAAACTGCAGGCGATAATTTAATGGCAAATTTTCGAAGGCGATAACTTGTCTATTGTTGGATACAAGTCAAAGAGGTTGATGTTGGTCAACAGCAAGATCATTTCTATCTTTAACATGGCCCCCTTTTGGACACGGGAATCTCCTTAACACAGTAGATATTAATTAGCCTTTTATATTATATCAATCATTTTGACCAGACGGTTTTGTTTCAACTTTTTATCTCTTCGCCAGAAGTGTTATTGTGATAAACAACTTTTGTTGGCAATTTCATGCAAAGAAAATAATTACATTGTGTATTCTAAAACACCTCATGAACTATTTCTCAATTTATTTGACTTGTTTTTTAAAGTATTATTTAAAATCTCTTTATATCAATGGAGTTATATTTTCCTACTATGAGTTAATTACTTGGAATAACTTATCACCACTGCAAGTTGATATTTTATACTTATATCAAGGATCTGATTTTTTTTGTAGGTCCATGACTTATTTAAAATAACTTTGAATTTTGACACTTGTGACATTTAATAAGTCAGCATAGGGTATTGCAGTCAACATGTAGTTAAGGTTTTTTGATCAAAATTTGAATTATCATTGAGAAATAAACATGAGTTTTGAATAGAATACATAGTTATGGTAATCTTCAAGGGAGACACATGTCTGGATGTGAATTCTATCAATAAGCAAACTATTTATCCTTACTAATATTGTGTTACGCAATCAGGCCTAAACCACTAAACCAATTTAGATGAAATTTGGTATAGACATAGTTTGAGTCCTAGGAAAGGACATAGGATAGCTATAGGTGTAAGGGGGGGGGGGGATTAATATAAAAATAACAGTACCTACATAGATATATATTATTTAATTTGATAAATTATTATATCTCAATGCTTTTTTTAATTTAATTAGAAATTGTATTATAATAATAAGTCACATAGGATGAACATATAGGTACTGTACCTACTGCTGAAATGATAATGATGAAATAGGGTAAATGAAATCAAATGGCATTACTTATACCTATCTATCTACTGAATTGTTGAATGGCGATAAAATTTTAAGATTAAATTAATTTTTTACAGACAAAGAAGAACAACGAAGATTTAATGATAATAGCTGTAGTTATTCAAAAACAAAATTATAATTCACAAAAAAGCAATTTCCAAGCATTATTTCATTATCACAGCTCATATACCTAGAGGCTCGGGCCTACCTACCCTAAGTTAGGCGGGTGTTTACGCCTTCAACCACACTGGTCCAATGCGGATTAATCAACTTCATTCACATATCTTTGAATTTTTACGCAGATGTAGCAGGTTGCCTTACGGTGTTTTCATTTGCCGTAGGAGCGTCGGTTAAATGTATGTAGGTATATAAAATTCGAAAAACGAAAAACACATTGGTACATGGCAGGATCGAGTCCCGAACTTCCGATTAGAAGGCCAGTGCCGAATCCACAGCGCCACCGACGCACTTAGCAGTATTTATAAGAAACTGTTTATTTATTTACTTTTTAATTTATAATCTAAATCAGTAAATTAGAATATTTCGAACTACAGCTAAGCTCAGCTCTTAAAAAAACTCTCACTATTAGAATCTACTACATAAGGTACCTATCACTGAGGACCATAGGCTGTATTGTATACACGGTGTTTCATAATAACCAATAAACAATCAACACGTTATCTAAAACTAATTATTAAATTGTGTTTACCCGTAATGTCATTCAACCCAAAATTTTCATGTCAAATCATAGACATGATGATGATACTATGATATTGGTACATGAAAATTTTGGGTTGAATGACATTACGTGTAAACACATTTTAATAATTAGTTTTAGATAACGCATTTATTATTAATTGGTTATTATGAAACACCGTGTATTGACTTTCCTACAGGAAACTTCTATTTTTGTTTGAAATAAAAAAACTCAAAAATTACTGGCCCGATTTTAAAAATTCTTTCAATAATGGAATAATAGGTAGGACATATTAATAAATAAAAATAATATAGGTTACATTTAAATTTAATTTAGGTATTTAATTAAAGTAAGTAAGTACCTACTTACCTATAGGTTACATTTTACTCTCAAACTGTTCTAAATAAATTGAATAGAATAAGGAGCTAAGTGTCTATACGGGTTTGTTTTTTGTCAAGTAGGTACAACGAGAATAAGTAGGTAAATATTACAGGATTAACCACTTAAGTTTATAAGTTGACACAAATGTAACACACAAATAGGTCACATAACAGCTTTACTTTATCTAAAATGATGTATATATAAAAATATAAGTAAAAAACAGGTCAGTCACATACAAACAAAATAAATAAATAGTAAAAACCCGGAGTAGGTATTAAGTATAAAATGCTCACATTAAAAAATCCATCTCATTGCCACATTTGTTATGTGCCATCCAACCGAAAGGCTTTGCGTATCATTATAACTCGTCAAGCCGTTTCATTTTATACCCATATTACATAGGTGGAAAAAGAAAAGCGATGCGAAATTTTGATCTGCCATTTTAGAGCGGCGGCCATATTGATTTTGGAGCAATGTCACTCACTGTATCGTGTTCTACTATCAAAGCCCATTCATTTGATACCCATATTGCATAGGTGGGTAAAGAAAAGCGAACCGCTATTTTGGAGCGGCGGCCATATTGATTTTGGAGCAGTGTCACTCACTCTATCGTGTTCTACTATTAAAGCCCTTTCATTTGGTACCCATATTGCATAGGTGGCAAAAGAAAAGCGATTTGACATTTAGGAGCGTCGGCCATATTAAATTTGGAGTAATTCACTCACTGTGTCGTGTTTTACTATCAAGTCCCTTTCATTTGATACCCGTATTGCATAGGTGGCAAAAGGAAAGCTATCTGCTATTTTGGAGCAGCCGCCATATTAATTTTAGAGCGATAACACACATTGTATCGTACTTTACTCCCAAAGCCCTTTCATTTGATACCCATATTGCATAGGTGGGTAAAGAAAAGCGATCGGCTATTTTGGAGCGGCGGCCATATTGATTTTGGAGCAATGTCACTCACTGTATCGTGTTCTACTATCAAAGCCTTTTCATTTGATACCCATATTGCATAGGTGGAGAAGGAAAAGCGATTTGACATTTCGGAGCGGCGGCCATATTGAGTTTGAAGCAATATCATTCACTGTATCGTGTTCTACTAATAAAATCCTTACATTTGATACCCATATTACATAGGTGGAGAAGGAAAATCGGTCTGTCATTTCGGAGCGGCGGCCATATTGAATTTGGAGAAACGTCACTTACTGAATCGTTTTCTACACTTAAAATCCTTACATTTGATACCCATATTGCATAGGTGGTAAAAGGAAAGTGGTTGGCCATTTTGAAGCGGCGGCCATATTGAATTTGAAACAATGTCATTGACTGTATCGTATTTTAATCTCAAAGTCCATTCATTTGATACCCATATTCGGTGGGTGGCAAAAAAAAGCGATCTGTCATTTCCATGCGCCGGCATCATTGAATTGTCATGTGGACGCGTGTGTGCCGCGGGGTGCGCGCACCCCACGGTGGTGTGGTCCTCACATCGCTTTTGTAATAAAAAAAAGTTTTCAGTTGCGATTTGGTGCAAAAATGTATCTTTTTTGAGGTCGTTTTAAAATTTGCCTAAAAAAGGTGTTCGATTGATCAAAAAGCTCGAAAGGTTATGTTCTACTCTATAAGCTCTTTTATTTCGGAGCCATGTCGATGTCGCGTGTGTGCCGCGGGGAGCAAGCACCCCGCGGTGGAGTGGTCCACTTAATGTTTTTCTAAGCAAAAGGTTTTCAGTTGCGAGTCGGTGCAAAAATTTTTTCGTTTTTGAAGTTACATAAAAAATGGTGTTCGATTATTCAAAAAACTGGAATGGTTACCTTCTACTCTGAAAATCCTTACATTTGATACCCATATTGCATAGGTGGCAAAAGAAAATCCATTTGACATTTTGGAGCGGCGGCCATATTGAATTTGGAGAAACGTCACTCATTGTATCGTGTTTTACTCTTAAATCCCTTTCATTTGATACCCATATTACATAGGTGGAGAAGGAAAATCGGTCTGTCATTTCGGAGCGGCGGCCATATTGAATTTGGAGAAACGTCACTTACTGAATCGTATTCTACACCGAAAATCCTTACATTTGATACCCATTTTACATAGGTGGAGAAGGAAAAGCGATTTGACATTTCGGAGCGGCGGCCATATCGAGTTTGAAGCAATATCACTCACTGTATCGTGTTCTACTAATAAAATCCTCACATTTGATACCCATATTACATAGGTGGAGAAGGAAAATCGGTCTGTCATTTCGGAGCGGCGGCCATATTGAGTTTGAAGTAATGTCACTCACTGTATCTTGTTGTACTAATAAAGCCCTTTCATTTGATACCCATATTACATAGGTGGAGAAGGAAAAGCGATCCGCCATTTTGGAGCGGCGGCCATATTGAATTTGGAGAAACGTCACTTACTGAATCGTATTCTGCACTTAAAATCCTTACATTTAATACCCATATTACATAGGTGGAGAAGGAAAAGCGATTTGACATTTCGGAGCGGCGGCCATATTGAGTTTGAAGCAATATCACTCACTGTATCGTGTTCTATTAATAAAATCCTTACATTTGATACCCATATTACATAGGTGGAGAAGGAAAATCGGTCTGTCATTTCGGAGCGGCGGCCATATTGAATTTGGAGAAACGTCACTTACTGAATCGTATTCTACACTTAAAATCCTTACATTTGATACCCATATTACATAGGTGGAGAAGGAAAAGCGATTTGACATTTCGGAGCGGCGGCCATATTGAGTTTGAAGCAATGTCACTCACTGTATCGTGTTCTACTAATAAAACCCTTTCATTTGATACCCATATTACATAGGTGGCAAAAGTAAAGCAATTTGACATTTCGGAGCGGCGGCCATTTTAATTTTGGAGTATTGTCACTCGCCTTATCGTGCTCTACTCTCAAATCCCTTTCATTTGATACCCATATTGCATGGGTGGCAAAAGAAATGCAATCCGCCATTTTGGAAGCGGCGGCCATATTGGATTTAGACAAAAATCATTTACTTGGTTTTGTTTCACTCTTAAAACCCTTTCATTTGATACCCATATTGCTATGGTCGCAAAAGAAATATGAACCAGCCTTTTTTTAATGGCGGCCATTTTGAATTCATAGAGGTGACGTTACTTGCATCGTGTAGTACTCGCAAAACCCTTTCATTTGATACCCATATTACATAGGTGGCAAAAGAAAAGCGATCCGCCATTTTGGAGCGGCGGCCATATTGAATTTGGAGAAAAGTCACTTACTGAATCGTATTCTACACTTAAAATCCTTACATTTGATACCCATATTGCATAGGCGGTAAAAGGAAAGCGGTCGGCCATTTTGAAGCGGCGGCCATATTAAGGTTTGAAACAATGTCACTCATTTCATCGTGTTCTACTATTAAAGGCCTTTCATTTGATACCCATATTGCATAGGTGGCAAATGAAAAGCGATCCGCCATTTTGGAGCGGCGGCCATATTGAATTTGAAACAATGTCACTCACTGTATCGTGTTCTACTATTAAAGCCCTTTCATTTGATACCCATATTACATAGGTGGCAAAAGAAAAGCCATCCGCAATTTCGGAGCGGCGGCCATTTTGATTTGTGAGTAATGTCACTCACTTTATCGTGTTCTACTCCCAAATGCCTTTCATTTGATACCCATATTGCATGGGTGGCAAAAGAAATGCAATCGGCCATTTTGGAAGCGGCGGCCATATTAGATTTAGACAAAAATGATTTACTTGGTTTTGTTTCACTCGTAAAGCCCTTTCATTTGATACCCATATCGCTATGGTTACAAAAGAAATGTGACCCGACATTTTTTTTAATGGCGGCCATTTTGAACCTATATCGGTGATACTACGTGCATCGTGTAGTACTCGCAAAACCCTTCCATTTGATGCCCATATCACCATGCCGGGTCTGAAAACCGCACCGGAATAGCAAAAAGCGTAAATTTAAAAAAAAAGGCCGCCAGCGCCGCCGCCATCTTGAAAAGTTGAAATGTCAAATTTTTTAAAAATACTCGACTATATTTCCTATCGATTGGTATCACCAGCTTGCTCGTAGCCCTAACCAAACCCCGTCAAAAAATCGTCAAATTTGGGTCGTCGCTGACAACAAAAACCGCCCCAGCTGCCAGTGTTGCCATATCACCCTCCCCAAATGGTGGTAGAAATGATCAGCGACGTCTGTTCCACCCCGTTATATGATGAAAATTCGAAAAAATCGAAATTTACGTTTTCCCCTAAAACGGGGAAATTACCCCAAAATCGGGGTAAATTACCCCACGGTTTGATTCCGCTTAGCCAGCCCTACAAAAGGCCACCCGGTGTTGTCAGTCGAAAAACGCCGGCAACCGCGTCAAAATCGGGATTTTATTTTTTCGAAATTGCAACACTTTACAAAATGGCCGCCAGCGGAGCCGCCATGTTGAAATGTCAAAGTTTCGGATTTTTCCCGGTAACTGCATCATATACGGAGCAGGATGACGTTTACCCCACGTTGCCAGCACGTCTGGAACGGGGAGATCAATTCGGGTCAAATCGGGTCGACGAAAAAATTCAAACTCCCTTGGCGGCCAGTGTTGCCAGTTGCGGAAAATAAAAATACCAGAAAGTCATAGAGGCCCCGACGCTCTATAGGCTCATCGGGTTGAAAATTGCGAAAAGTCGTTATTTCGATTTTCGACTATTCGGGCCCCCAGAGGAAAAACTACCAAAAATGGTAGAAAATTTTTCCAACCTGGCAACACTTTGCGCCGAGCTCTAACCCCGCCCAGAACATTCGACCCCACTCCGAGGCCGCCATCTTGGCGAAAATGCGGTTCAAAAAAGTCAAAAATTTGAGCGTTCCAAGATGGCCGCCGGCGCCGCCGCCATTTTGTTTTTTGCCCAACCGTGGGCATCACAGTAAACTCCAGGACGCACCCGAGCGGAACCATCCAAAAAATCTGCCGAAATCCCGGAAATCACGCGCGTGTTCGGTCGCAAACACGGGGCGAAACGGGTTTTTCGATCCAAGATGGCGGCGCGGCCATTTTGTTTTTTCACATTTCGACAGAAGCACCCCATCCCCGAGGGCAAAACGATCACGCGTCCCAAAAACCAGCGCGATCGGAGCCGTTTTGGAAATTTTGACATTTCGCGCCGGCGGCCATCTTGGATTTTTCAAATTTCGAACACGTCGATCTACTCGAATGAATCAGTAGTCCATCTCTTTCTAACATCCCAAAACCCAAAAGTAACTGCAAATGTCCCAAAAATACCCCTGATCAGTGAGTGAGTCAGTGAGTCAGTGGTAATCCAGCTATATATAGTATAGAATAGAAGATAGATAGACTAGATGTCGCGTGTGTGCCGCGGGGTGCGAGCACCCCGCGGAGGT
This sequence comes from Schoenobius gigantellus, assembly GCA_963935595.1. Classification (NCBI taxonomy): domain Eukaryota; kingdom Metazoa; phylum Arthropoda; class Insecta; order Lepidoptera; family Crambidae; genus Schoenobius; species Schoenobius gigantellus. Next base: position 478,326 of record OZ012555.1, on the reverse strand, counting down.
GTTGTTCCACTTTTTGCTTTTGTAATCAAAAGGAAATCGGTTGCGAGTCGGTGCAAAAATGTGTCTTTTTTTGCTGAAGTTTAAAAATTTGCCTAAAAAAGGTGTTCGAATATTCAAAAAACTGGAAAGGATACGATCTACTCGGAATGCTCTTTCATTTGATACCCATATTACGTGGGTGGCAAAAGAAAATCGATCGGCCAATTAGGGGCGGCGGCCATATTGAATTTGAAGCAATGTCAGTGACTGTATCGTATTTTACACTCAAAGTCCATTCATTTGATACCCATATTCGGTGGGTGGCAAAAAAAAGCGATCTGTCATTTCCATGCGCCGGCAACATTGAATTGTCATGTGGACGCGCGTATGCCGCGAGGTGCACGCACCTCGCGGTGGTGTGGTCCTCACATCGCTTTTGTAATAAAAAAAAGTTTTCAGTTGCGATTTGGTGCAAAAATGTATCTTTTTTGAGGTCAATTTAAAATTTGCCTAAAAAAGGTGTTCGATTATTTAAAAAACTGGAAAGGATACGATCTACTCGGAATGCGCTTTCATTTGATACCTATATAACGTGGGTGGCAAAAGAAAAGCGATCGGCCAATTAGGGGCGGCGGCCATATTGAATTTGAAGTAATGTCATTGAATGTATCGTATTTTACACTCAAAGTCCATTCATTTGATACCCATATTCCGTGGGTGACAAAACAAAAGCGATCTGTCATTTCGGAGCGGTGGCAACACTGAATCATCATGTGGACGCGTGTGTGCCGCGAGGTGCAAGCACCTCGCGGTGGTGTAGTCCTCACATCGCTTTTGTAATAAAAAAAAAGTTTTCAGTTGCGATTTGGTGCAAAAATGTATCTTTTATGAGGTCAATTTAAAATTTGCCTAAAAAAGGTGTTCGATTGATCAAAAAGCTCGAAAGGTTATGTTCTACTCTATAAGCTCTTTTTATTTCGGAGCCATGTCGATGTCGCGTGTGTGCCGCGGGGAGCAAGCACCCCGCGGTGGAGTGGTCAACTTAATGTTTTTCTAAGCAAAAGGTTTTCAGTTGCGAGTCGGTGCAAAAATGTGTCTTTTTTTGCTGAAGTTTAAAAATTTGCCTAAAAAAGGTGTTCGAATATTCAAAAAACTGGAAAGGATACGTTTTTCTCTGAATGCTCTTTCATTTGATACCCATATAACGTGGGTGGCAAAAGAAAAGCGATCGTACAATTAGGGGCGGCGGCCATATTGATTTTGAAGCAATGTCATTGACTGTATCGTATTTTACAATCAAAGTCCTTTCATTTGATACCCATATTCCGTGGGTGACAAAACAAAAGCGATCTGTCATTTCGGAGCGGTGGCAACACTGAATCATCATGTGGACGCGTGTGTGCCGCGAGGTGCAAGCACCTCGCGGTGGTGTAGTCCTCACATCGCTTTTGTAATAAAAAAAAAGTCTTCAGTTGCGATTTGGTGCAAAAATGTATCTTTTTTCAGGTCAAATTAAAATTTGCCTAAAAAAGGTGTTCGATTGATCAAAAAGCTCGAAAGGTTATGTTCTACTCTATAAGCTCTTTTTATTTCGGAGCCATGTCGATGTCGCGTGTGTGCCGCGGGGAGCAAGCACCCCGCGGTGGAGTGGTCAACTTAATGTTTTTCTAAGCAAAAGGTTTTCAGTTGCGAGTCGGTGCAAAAATGTGTCTTTTTTTGCTGAAGTTTAAAAATTTGCCTAAAAAAGGTGTTCGAATATTCAAAAAACTGGAAAGGATACGTTTTTCTCTGAATGCTCTTTCATTTGATACCCATATAACGTGGGTGGCAAAAGAAAAGCGATCGTACAATTAGGGGCGGCGGCCATATTGATTTTGAAGCAATGTCATTGACTGTATCGTATTTTACAATCAAAGTCCTTTCATTTGATACCCATATTCCGTGGGTGACAAAACAAAAGCGATCTGTCATTTCGGAGCGGTGGCAACACTGAATCATCATGTGGACGCGTGTGTGCCGCGAGGTGCAAGCACCTCGCGGTGGTGTAGTCCTCACATCGCTTTTGTAATAAAAAAAAAGTCTTCAGTTGCGATTTGGTGAAAAATGTATCTTTTTTCAGGTCAAATTAAAATTTGCCTAAAAAAGGTGTTCGATTGATCAAAAAGCTGAAAAGGTTATGATGTACTTTATACGCTCTTTTATTTCGAAGCGATATCGATGTCGCGTGTGTGCCGCGGGGAGCAAGCACCCCGCGGTGGAGTGGTCCACTTAATGTTTTTCTAAGCAAAAGGTTTTCAGTTGCGAGTCGGTGCAAAAAATTTATCGTTTTTTGAAGTTACATAAAATTTGCCTAAAAATGTGGTCGATTATTAAAAAAACCGGAAAGGTTACATTCTACTCGGAAAAGTCTTTTATTTGAAACCCAATCTATATGGGTTTCAAATGAAAGACTTAAGACGTCACGTGTGTGCCGCGGGGAGCAAGCACCCCGCGGTGGTTCTTCTTCTGGACTTCACTTTTATAATCAAAAAAAAAGGTTTTCAGTTGCGTTTCAGTGGAAACATGTCTTTTTTTCAAATTTGCATTAAAAAAGAAAGGTGTTCGATTATTTAAAAAACTGGAAAGGTTATGATCTACTTCGAAAACTCATTTGAAATCCATATAGATGTCGCGTTTCATACAACTTAACCATCCATTAGATGGCGTTGTTTCGATTTCATAATAATGCTATCTACAGTTTATTACACTTCATAAGTTTGCCTATTATGTTTACTACATAATCGAGATTCTTGAATGCGACCTTAACTATGAGTTTGTTTTGTGTTATAATTAAACTATATTATTCTGTATGTATGTATTGTTTTGTATGATTTTTCTTTTTTTTTTTTCGACGACATTACGATGATAAGTACAACATTCATTACCATAGCTCATATAAGTCCCCACCGAGGGGCTCAAGCCTACTAAACCACGCTAGCCTAATGCGGATTGGTCGACTTTAAGAAGTTAGTTAAAGTAATAAATACGGCTTGAAATGCATCGTCCCGCTTCTTATTTCTAATCTAATCTAAACAACTGTTTCAAATCCCCCAAGTCGGTTCTGTGTAGTCATAAAAAAAAATTAACTTAACCTATCTGCAACTGTGTTTGAGGTGCCCGAGTTGGTTCTGGCTGGTCAAAAAATATTTAACTTAACTTATCCAACTATATTTGAGGTAATCAAAGTTAGTTCTGGGTGGTAAAAAAATTTTTTACGCCTATAATTAACATTTGCTGATTCTTTCTAACCTAATTTATTACTTTATCTAAGTCTTGAATGATATTATATAAAATAGCTGGTTAATGTGATTAATTTTGTGTCAATTATCACTTTGTCTAAATTGTGTAGATATTATGCATAATATCCGCATTTATTACTTTCGCTGTGACATATTTACCTATATCATAACAAAAGGATATGAAATGCGAAAGAGGAGAAATGAATTGGTACATGGTAGGATCAAACCCCGGACGTCCCGATAAGCTCAGTGTCTAGTCCACAGCGACACTGACGTTCTTTATAACATCTACATAGTATGGATTCTACTCTAATAACATTGATACAGACTTCAATATTGAGCCACAGCCATAGCATCATGAGCCGGGTCAGTTAGATTCATTATAATTATAAACGTTTTTATTTCTGTTCAGCTTAGTAGTTTTTAAGAGTAGGTAGTTATTTTTAAATTCAATGTGAAATAAAAGGTGTGCGTTTGAGCCGATCCAACGTATGGACGTCTTGACTTTATTTACCAAATTTTATTTTTATTACCAATAGGAAATGTGTTGGAAGCATGAAAGAAACGTGGGTATGCAAATAAACATTGTTAACGTTTGTATTTGCTGTCGTATACAATATGCAACATGTAGTTTTAATGCCCCATTAAGTGGTCGGTCACTATAATCTAAATCTTTTTTTTTTCGGTCGGAGGAATCTCTACGATTCGACAAGGGACTGAAAAGTTGACAAACCCGCCAAAAGGATATGCTTTTGGATTAGGATATAAACCCCATACCTGGCTAAACCACCCTCCAGTAACTTCCACCCCCATAGAGGCACGGCGGGATTCGGGATCGGCGCTAGTCATTCCCCGAACGCACCCCAACCTTACCTAGTTTTTTTATCCTATATTTCTCCTTGCAAGCTAGCAACATGCAGTAGATATAATGTAGTGTGCTTACCCAGTAACGAACCAAATTGTTGTTTTTACACATTTTTTATAGTAGTTTAGGAATTTTTCAGTTTGATGCTTTGCTGTGTATGGTGTCTTAATTTTATCCTAAGTTATTTTCAACTAAATTATGACCAAATTATTGTTTTAATGGTCTTATTGCAATTTAGGAATGGTATAAAATTCCTACGATATGTTCAAAATGCTAAGCAATCTATATGTATTATATGAGGAGTTTAAAAGCAGATGCCACTGTCCATTTCTGGCAAATTGAGAGTGGCTTTTGCTTTTGCATCCCTATTATATAAAATTCTCCAGTTGTCACATATTCCTTGTGGCAACTGGAGACTTCCTTTATACCCCAGGAAAGAGATTCGAGTGTCAATAGATAGCGATATGCCTGCCATCTGGAGATGTTGCAGACATTTAAATTGCTATACTATACGACGTGGATACCTAATTTTGCATAATAATGGATATCCCATAATTTATGCAAAATTTTATTTTGATAGAAAACAGATTTTTTGTGATCAGAATTGACCATCCAGATCTTGCGATTTAACACCATGCGACTTCTTTGTTTTTTTTTAAATCAAAGATCTATGCTAACAAAGTAACAAATCCACTATGCAACTAATGCCTTGAAGAAGGAAATTCGGCGGTGTATTAATGAAATTCAACCACATATTTGCGAAACGGTCACAGAAAATTTCAATAAAAGAATGCGTACTTGTCAGCAAAGCCGTGGTGGCCATTTATCCCATGTAGGTACTATTCCATACATAAACCCAATCTATATACTCTATACGAAGCAATAAAAAAATTAAACTTTCTAATAAAAAATCTGTTTTCTATTAAAATTACATTTTGCGTAAATTATGGGACATTATATAACTACATACAGAGGAAATTATAACTGCCAAGAAAACGCAACGAATTTAAAAAAAAAAACAGTTTTCTAGAAGAAAAAAACATTAGCCAGAAATAAACAGATATTACAGTATTAATTATAATATTTTCTCGGTAATTACAATTGCCTTGCCCTGATTAAAATTATAATTATGCTGTCATCAAAAACTATAGCCATAGAAAAAAGATGTTTGTTTCCATTATTAGGACGAAATCTATTCATATTCAACACTAAACAATAAAATGGCAAGCTTTTGTTTCAAGTTTTATTTCTCATTTCTCAAATTATATATAACACACTTTATAAAAGTTAACACAAAATTGTTGCAAAGTAAATCATGTGAAGTGGGTATCGCTTAGTAACTGCACATAATGAACACCATATGCTCGCAAAATATAGGATACCTAATTTCTAATATATGTTTACTAATGTAATAAACACTTTCAATCTTAGCAAAGGCAATATGTAATATAAGTACAAGCGACAATTAAATTGAATAATTAATTTAATTAGAAATTGATTCTATCACTTGGTCGAAATGCTGACATCTATCTCTCAAGAGCGAGACACGAGTTACTCTTTTCAAATAATGTGTAGCTAATTATTATGTATATTATTAGTAATTTATAATTTAATATTAAAATTAAGAAGGCGTACATTTTACATATATAATAATGTAAAACAAGAGAACAAGTGATCAGTAATTAAACATATCAATTAAAGAGTTTATTACATTTGTAAATAACAATCGAAATTCCCAATAAGGCAGAGGAATAGAATATCGAAATAATACTTAGCATGGTTCAATACAATAGCCTTACAGCAAAATAAACTTGTTCCATAAAATCGATGTTACTCGGCAAACGGTCAAATTAATCTTCAGTTGGTGGCAAAATAGAAGTAAACAGAAATGATGGGAACAAGTTTGTGTTTATTTGCAATAGGCTTGTAAATTGACAATAAATGAGTATGATACTGCATTTTTTCCCCTATTTTCTTTAAACAATTTAAAACATCATTTCTAAAATGCAGTACATATTTTAAGAGTACAATATTATACATTTGAATATAACCACGTGGCCAGTATAATATACAAGAATGGGTATTAATTAACTACACTGAAGTACAAAATCGACCCACTTGTACGCTTTGGTTCAGAGCTTAACAAATCAAAATTTACCATCAAGAAATAATTTCTTTTAACCTTGTGTTGTTAAACAAGAGCTTAGGTTCACATCAGACCAATCTTTACTGTGACATTAAGGTTTATTGATTTTACAAACTGAAAACCAAAATTATTAAAAATAAGTACCAAGATTATAAAAAATCTGTACATATTTTTTTTGGGAAAATTAGCTTAAGTTATTTAGAGTTAATAAATCTGTAGGAATAATAAATTTTTGAATAAACATTGTGGTAGTCAACTTTTAACACTGCACAATCACAGAAATTGCATATAACGTAAAAATGAGAATCAGGATTTTTCTAAGAAATAAGTGTATTGTCAGCTTCTTTTATCCATGTTTAGAATATATTAAAATAATGCTTATGAAATTTTTTATTTTATTTTTAATATACTGATATTTACGAATGAGGTGAACCACTGAGGTGGGTCGATTTCATTGCATGAAAGTGTACATACATCAAAAGTATAATTGCTCTATTCTAATGATGATAACCTTGTTTTAATAATATAATTTTCTAAACTGTTAACATTTAGTTGATCACTTGATACAGATTATAAATAATCAACGAATTATTTAGTTTGTTTTACAATCAATTTCATTTCAAGATAGAAGACCCCCAAAATTACTCTTGAATTATACATTAGTCTCAAATAAGTAATACTTTTATATAATATTGCTAGGCGTAATTTTTTCAATAGGTTGTCTCCCTTATTATAACTTAAGCAATATTATACGACAAAATTTTGTCGATTGATCTGCCTGATTATTGATTGAAATATTTATTGTACATATTTGTAACATAATAATATTTTTCACAAACATGATACGGCATATTATACGAGTACATATATCTTATACAACCATTTTTGGGATAAGTCATACTTGGAGTAGTATTGGGCTAGACAAAGGCAAAAAATGTAATTTAAAAATGAAACGAACTCATTTTATAGCCTGTTCATGATTACTAAAGAAGTAAATTCACTTTATTTGAATTATGACTTAGTACAACAAAAAGAAAACTCCGTTATATAAATCACCAAAGAAAAAGAAATTAATATTTTTGCGCGGCTTTATTATTTTTACTGTCTATTGTTATCCATTTATTATATTTAATTGTATGAGTTCATCGAGTGATGAAGATATTTCAATGCCGGCGGAAATTTAAAAGGGTGTTATTTAAATGGTTAGCATAGTATTCGTATTTTTGTGAGCAGAAATAGCTAATTGATCAGCAACTCATGGCCAGCAAACATTCCAAAATCAATCAGTAATTTATGTCATTATGTATGGCTGTAATTATTTTTGTACAGCATATTAATTATATAAGCTGCAATGAGCTGCTCCTGTTTAATAAAATTTTGGTTAGCACTCAGATAGCAAAAAAATCATTTTGAACTGCATATAAAAGTAGCAAAAATACTTGTCATGCGCAAAATAAACACAAATTGCCTAATAACGTTTGGCCTAAAACACATATCACCTAAAAACGAAATGCCTAATAACGTTTAGCCTACCTAGAATCATGAAATTTGGCAAGAGAAAAGGAAGTACATAATTCCAGAGATATGAGCATTTGAAATTTGAAAAAACTAACCTCAAAATTAGCAGTTTCCACAAGCAATAAGTATGCATAAAGTCGAGAATACACATAAAGTCGTTTCTGGCGCTTCGCCGGCCGCTGCCGCGGCACGCTCGCTTCGCTCGCTCGGCTCGCGCGCTTGGTTCATGTTCAAACCTACGCTCGTCGCTTCGCTCCTCGCTACCTATTTTTGACCCGCCTACAGTTTCTACATACGCTTTGACGTTTCTAAACTTGTTATTTTCAAAAAGAGGCTAAACGTATTAGGCACTAATAAAATATTTTTTTATTGTTATAAAATAAAATTAGTAATTTTGTGCAATCCAATTAGTTATGTTGCTCACCATGTTTTAACTAAGCAAACCAATCAAATACACTGCTTAAAGACATGTTTTCTCTGTTGATCAATCATGAAATCTTGCTGATCAAGTAGTTATTTTGCGAACCAAGTAAGTAGTTTTTTGCGGACTTAATATTTATTATGCAAACTCATGTTATTGTAAGCTGCCTATTTATGATTTAACTTTTAACCATTATCAAAGTTATTTGCGGAACAAGGATTGCTGCCTGTTTTTTTTATTTGCAAACAAAATCTTTGTATGCCGACCAAAATATTTAAATGCTGTTTTTTTGTGGCTCAACAAATTTTATAATTGCTAACCATTTAATTACTTCTCAATTTAAAATTCAGCAAAACATTTATTGTATTTTATTACTGTTTGATTTTCTTGCATGTTTGTGAAAAGTACTATAAGTTCAAGCCGTGACCACAACTGATGGGTTATTGTCTAAGAAAAAATCTATCACGATCGATTATAATTTAACAGCCATTGCACCACGAATACAGGACTCTGCGCCGACATCCTTTTATAAAGGAGCAATGGATGTACAGCGATTGTCAAATTGTAAGCGATCGTGATAGATGTTTTCTTAGACAATATCCCCCTCGAGTATCGGCGGATTTTGTAATGCAGGCGGCCCGCATACCTACGATCATTCAGCGATGCTGGACGCCACGAATCAAGGCAATATAATGTACTATTTCCATAAATAAATGAAAAGGAGCTTAAAGGGCCCGTTATACAAGGAGATTTTTTCGTACGCGAACGACAATTTCTTCTAAGCAATAACATGCCTGCCTAGTGTAAACAAACTATACGAGTTTTGCCTCTCGAATACAATAATTTATCGCTATTTAAACTCTTCTAGGCCGCGAGCCTGTATTAACAAACTATAAGAGTTTCTCTTAAAGAGTCTCGCATCGACACTTGCGATTCTTGCCCAAGCATTGTATAAATAAGTTGAGACACGTAATATGCGTCTATCTATATATATATATCTACGATTACTCGCCTGTGGTGTAAACGTTATAAGAGAGATGAGTCTCGTCTGTGATACTCGTATCCAAAAATCGCCTGGATAAATATGTTTTTCTAAAAATGTAAACTGCAGGCGATAATTTAATGGCAAATTTTCGAAGGCGATAACTTGTCTATTGTTGGATACAAGTCAAAGAGGTTGATGTTGGTCAACAGCAAGATCATTTCTATCTTTAACATGGCCCCCTTTTGGACACGGGAATCTCCTTAACACAGTAGATATTAATTAGCCTTTTATATTATATCAATCATTTTGACCAGACGGTTTTGTTTCAACTTTTTATCTCTTCGCCAGAAGTGTTATTGTGATAAACAACTTTTGTTGGCAATTTCATGCAAAGAAAATAATTACATTGTGTATTCTAAAACACCTCATGAACTATTTCTCAATTTATTTGACTTGTTTTTTAAAGTATTATTTAAAATCTCTTTATATCAATGGAGTTATATTTTCCTACTATGAGTTAATTACTTGGAATAACTTATCACCACTGCAAGTTGATATTTTATACTTATATCAAGGATCTGATTTTTTTTGTAGGTCCATGACTTATTTAAAATAACTTTGAATTTTGACACTTGTGACATTTAATAAGTCAGCATAGGGTATTGCAGTCAACATGTAGTTAAGGTTTTTTGATCAAAATTTGAATTATCATTGAGAAATAAACATGAGTTTTGAATAGAATACATAGTTATGGTAATCTTCAAGGGAGACACATGTCTGGATGTGAATTCTATCAATAAGCAAACTATTTATCCTTACTAATATTGTGTTACGCAATCAGGCCTAAACCACTAAACCAATTTAGATGAAATTTGGTATAGACATAGTTTGAGTCCTAGGAAAGGACATAGGATAGCTATAGGTGTAAGGGGGGGGGGGGATTAATATAAAAATAACAGTACCTACATAGATATATATTATTTAATTTGATAAATTATTATATCTCAATGCTTTTTTTAATTTAATTAGAAATTGTATTATAATAATAAGTCACATAGGATGAACATATAGGTACTGTACCTACTGCTGAAATGATAATGATGAAATAGGGTAAATGAAATCAAATGGCATTACTTATACCTATCTATCTACTGAATTGTTGAATGGCGATAAAATTTTAAGATTAAATTAATTTTTTACAGACAAAGAAGAACAACGAAGATTTAATGATAATAGCTGTAGTTATTCAAAAACAAAATTATAATTCACAAAAAAGCAATTTCCAAGCATTATTTCATTATCACAGCTCATATACCTAGAGGCTCGGGCCTACCTACCCTAAGTTAGGCGGGTGTTTACGCCTTCAACCACACTGGTCCAATGCGGATTAATCAACTTCATTCACATATCTTTGAATTTTTACGCAGATGTAGCAGGTTGCCTTACGGTGTTTTCATTTGCCGTAGGAGCGTCGGTTAAATGTATGTAGGTATATAAAATTCGAAAAACGAAAAACACATTGGTACATGGCAGGATCGAGTCCCGAACTTCCGATTAGAAGGCCAGTGCCGAATCCACAGCGCCACCGACGCACTTAGCAGTATTTATAAGAAACTGTTTATTTATTTACTTTTTAATTTATAATCTAAATCAGTAAATTAGAATATTTCGAACTACAGCTAAGCTCAGCTCTTAAAAAAACTCTCACTATTAGAATCTACTACATAAGGTACCTATCACTGAGGACCATAGGCTGTATTGTATACACGGTGTTTCATAATAACCAATAAACAATCAACACGTTATCTAAAACTAATTATTAAATTGTGTTTACCCGTAATGTCATTCAACCCAAAATTTTCATGTCAAATCATAGACATGATGATGATACTATGATATTGGTACATGAAAATTTTGGGTTGAATGACATTACGTGTAAACACATTTTAATAATTAGTTTTAGATAACGCATTTATTATTAATTGGTTATTATGAAACACCGTGTATTGACTTTCCTACAGGAAACTTCTATTTTTGTTTGAAATAAAAAAACTCAAAAATTACTGGCCCGATTTTAAAAATTCTTTCAATAATGGAATAATAGGTAGGACATATTAATAAATAAAAATAATATAGGTTACATTTAAATTTAATTTAGGTATTTAATTAAAGTAAGTAAGTACCTACTTACCTATAGGTTACATTTTACTCTCAAACTGTTCTAAATAAATTGAATAGAATAAGGAGCTAAGTGTCTATACGGGTTTGTTTTTTGTCAAGTAGGTACAACGAGAATAAGTAGGTAAATATTACAGGATTAACCACTTAAGTTTATAAGTTGACACAAATGTAACACACAAATAGGTCACATAACAGCTTTACTTTATCTAAAATGATGTATATATAAAAATATAAGTAAAAAACAGGTCAGTCACATACAAACAAAATAAATAAATAGTAAAAACCCGGAGTAGGTATTAAGTATAAAATGCTCACATTAAAAAATCCATCTCATTGCCACATTTGTTATGTGCCATCCAACCGAAAGGCTTTGCGTATCATTATAACTCGTCAAGCCGTTTCATTTTATACCCATATTACATAGGTGGAAAAAGAAAAGCGATGCGAAATTTTGATCTGCCATTTTAGAGCGGCGGCCATATTGATTTTGGAGCAATGTCACTCACTGTATCGTGTTCTACTATCAAAGCCCATTCATTTGATACCCATATTGCATAGGTGGGTAAAGAAAAGCGAACCGCTATTTTGGAGCGGCGGCCATATTGATTTTGGAGCAGTGTCACTCACTCTATCGTGTTCTACTATTAAAGCCCTTTCATTTGGTACCCATATTGCATAGGTGGCAAAAGAAAAGCGATTTGACATTTAGGAGCGTCGGCCATATTAAATTTGGAGTAATTCACTCACTGTGTCGTGTTTTACTATCAAGTCCCTTTCATTTGATACCCGTATTGCATAGGTGGCAAAAGGAAAGCTATCTGCTATTTTGGAGCAGCCGCCATATTAATTTTAGAGCGATAACACACATTGTATCGTACTTTACTCCCAAAGCCCTTTCATTTGATACCCATATTGCATAGGTGGGTAAAGAAAAGCGATCGGCTATTTTGGAGCGGCGGCCATATTGATTTTGGAGCAATGTCACTCACTGTATCGTGTTCTACTATCAAAGCCTTTTCATTTGATACCCATATTGCATAGGTGGAGAAGGAAAAGCGATTTGACATTTCGGAGCGGCGGCCATATTGAGTTTGAAGCAATATCATTCACTGTATCGTGTTCTACTAATAAAATCCTTACATTTGATACCCATATTACATAGGTGGAGAAGGAAAATCGGTCTGTCATTTCGGAGCGGCGGCCATATTGAATTTGGAGAAACGTCACTTACTGAATCGTTTTCTACACTTAAAATCCTTACATTTGATACCCATATTGCATAGGTGGTAAAAGGAAAGTGGTTGGCCATTTTGAAGCGGCGGCCATATTGAATTTGAAACAATGTCATTGACTGTATCGTATTTTAATCTCAAAGTCCATTCATTTGATACCCATATTCGGTGGGTGGCAAAAAAAAGCGATCTGTCATTTCCATGCGCCGGCATCATTGAATTGTCATGTGGACGCGTGTGTGCCGCGGGGTGCGCGCACCCCACGGTGGTGTGGTCCTCACATCGCTTTTGTAATAAAAAAAAGTTTTCAGTTGCGATTTGGTGCAAAAATGTATCTTTTTTGAGGTCGTTTTAAAATTTGCCTAAAAAAGGTGTTCGATTGATCAAAAAGCTCGAAAGGTTATGTTCTACTCTATAAGCTCTTTTATTTCGGAGCCATGTCGATGTCGCGTGTGTGCCGCGGGGAGCAAGCACCCCGCGGTGGAGTGGTCCACTTAATGTTTTTCTAAGCAAAAGGTTTTCAGTTGCGAGTCGGTGCAAAAATTTTTTCGTTTTTGAAGTTACATAAAAAATGGTGTTCGATTATTCAAAAAACTGGAATGGTTACCTTCTACTCTGAAAATCCTTACATTTGATACCCATATTGCATAGGTGGCAAAAGAAAATCCATTTGACATTTTGGAGCGGCGGCCATATTGAATTTGGAGAAACGTCACTCATTGTATCGTGTTTTACTCTTAAATCCCTTTCATTTGATACCCATATTACATAGGTGGAGAAGGAAAATCGGTCTGTCATTTCGGAGCGGCGGCCATATTGAATTTGGAGAAACGTCACTTACTGAATCGTATTCTACACCGAAAATCCTTACATTTGATACCCATTTTACATAGGTGGAGAAGGAAAAGCGATTTGACATTTCGGAGCGGCGGCCATATCGAGTTTGAAGCAATATCACTCACTGTATCGTGTTCTACTAATAAAATCCTCACATTTGATACCCATATTACATAGGTGGAGAAGGAAAATCGGTCTGTCATTTCGGAGCGGCGGCCATATTGAGTTTGAAGTAATGTCACTCACTGTATCTTGTTGTACTAATAAAGCCCTTTCATTTGATACCCATATTACATAGGTGGAGAAGGAAAAGCGATCCGCCATTTTGGAGCGGCGGCCATATTGAATTTGGAGAAACGTCACTTACTGAATCGTATTCTGCACTTAAAATCCTTACATTTAATACCCATATTACATAGGTGGAGAAGGAAAAGCGATTTGACATTTCGGAGCGGCGGCCATATTGAGTTTGAAGCAATATCACTCACTGTATCGTGTTCTATTAATAAAATCCTTACATTTGATACCCATATTACATAGGTGGAGAAGGAAAATCGGTCTGTCATTTCGGAGCGGCGGCCATATTGAATTTGGAGAAACGTCACTTACTGAATCGTATTCTACACTTAAAATCCTTACATTTGATACCCATATTACATAGGTGGAGAAGGAAAAGCGATTTGACATTTCGGAGCGGCGGCCATATTGAGTTTGAAGCAATGTCACTCACTGTATCGTGTTCTACTAATAAAACCCTTTCATTTGATACCCATATTACATAGGTGGCAAAAGTAAAGCAATTTGACATTTCGGAGCGGCGGCCATTTTAATTTTGGAGTATTGTCACTCGCCTTATCGTGCTCTACTCTCAAATCCCTTTCATTTGATACCCATATTGCATGGGTGGCAAAAGAAATGCAATCCGCCATTTTGGAAGCGGCGGCCATATTGGATTTAGACAAAAATCATTTACTTGGTTTTGTTTCACTCTTAAAACCCTTTCATTTGATACCCATATTGCTATGGTCGCAAAAGAAATATGAACCAGCCTTTTTTTAATGGCGGCCATTTTGAATTCATAGAGGTGACGTTACTTGCATCGTGTAGTACTCGCAAAACCCTTTCATTTGATACCCATATTACATAGGTGGCAAAAGAAAAGCGATCCGCCATTTTGGAGCGGCGGCCATATTGAATTTGGAGAAAAGTCACTTACTGAATCGTATTCTACACTTAAAATCCTTACATTTGATACCCATATTGCATAGGCGGTAAAAGGAAAGCGGTCGGCCATTTTGAAGCGGCGGCCATATTAAGGTTTGAAACAATGTCACTCATTTCATCGTGTTCTACTATTAAAGGCCTTTCATTTGATACCCATATTGCATAGGTGGCAAATGAAAAGCGATCCGCCATTTTGGAGCGGCGGCCATATTGAATTTGAAACAATGTCACTCACTGTATCGTGTTCTACTATTAAAGCCCTTTCATTTGATACCCATATTACATAGGTGGCAAAAGAAAAGCCATCCGCAATTTCGGAGCGGCGGCCATTTTGATTTGTGAGTAATGTCACTCACTTTATCGTGTTCTACTCCCAAATGCCTTTCATTTGATACCCATATTGCATGGGTGGCAAAAGAAATGCAATCGGCCATTTTGGAAGCGGCGGCCATATTAGATTTAGACAAAAATGATTTACTTGGTTTTGTTTCACTCGTAAAGCCCTTTCATTTGATACCCATATCGCTATGGTTACAAAAGAAATGTGACCCGACATTTTTTTTAATGGCGGCCATTTTGAACCTATATCGGTGATACTACGTGCATCGTGTAGTACTCGCAAAACCCTTCCATTTGATGCCCATATCACCATGCCGGGTCTGAAAACCGCACCGGAATAGCAAAAAGCGTAAATTTAAAAAAAAAGGCCGCCAGCGCCGCCGCCATCTTGAAAAGTTGAAATGTCAAATTTTTTAAAAATACTCGACTATATTTCCTATCGATTGGTATCACCAGCTTGCTCGTAGCCCTAACCAAACCCCGTCAAAAAATCGTCAAATTTGGGTCGTCGCTGACAACAAAAACCGCCCCAGCTGCCAGTGTTGCCATATCACCCTCCCCAAATGGTGGTAGAAATGATCAGCGACGTCTGTTCCACCCCGTTATATGATGAAAATTCGAAAAAATCGAAATTTACGTTTTCCCCTAAAACGGGGAAATTACCCCAAAATCGGGGTAAATTACCCCACGGTTTGATTCCGCTTAGCCAGCCCTACAAAAGGCCACCCGGTGTTGTCAGTCGAAAAACGCCGGCAACCGCGTCAAAATCGGGATTTTATTTTTTCGAAATTGCAACACTTTACAAAATGGCCGCCAGCGGAGCCGCCATGTTGAAATGTCAAAGTTTCGGATTTTTCCCGGTAACTGCATCATATACGGAGCAGGATGACGTTTACCCCACGTTGCCAGCACGTCTGGAACGGGGAGATCAATTCGGGTCAAATCGGGTCGACGAAAAAATTCAAACTCCCTTGGCGGCCAGTGTTGCCAGTTGCGGAAAATAAAAATACCAGAAAGTCATAGAGGCCCCGACGCTCTATAGGCTCATCGGGTTGAAAATTGCGAAAAGTCGTTATTTCGATTTTCGACTATTCGGGCCCCCAGAGGAAAAACTACCAAAAATGGTAGAAAATTTTTCCAACCTGGCAACACTTTGCGCCGAGCTCTAACCCCGCCCAGAACATTCGACCCCACTCCGAGGCCGCCATCTTGGCGAAAATGCGGTTCAAAAAAGTCAAAAATTTGAGCGTTCCAAGATGGCCGCCGGCGCCGCCGCCATTTTGTTTTTTGCCCAACCGTGGGCATCACAGTAAACTCCAGGACGCACCCGAGCGGAACCATCCAAAAAATCTGCCGAAATCCCGGAAATCACGCGCGTGTTCGGTCGCAAACACGGGGCGAAACGGGTTTTTCGATCCAAGATGGCGGCGCGGCCATTTTGTTTTTTCACATTTCGACAGAAGCACCCCATCCCCGAGGGCAAAACGATCACGCGTCCCAAAAACCAGCGCGATCGGAGCCGTTTTGGAAATTTTGACATTTCGCGCCGGCGGCCATCTTGGATTTTTCAAATTTCGAACACGTCGATCTACTCGAATGAATCAGTAGTCCATCTCTTTCTAACATCCCAAAACCCAAAAGTAACTGCAAATGTCCCAAAAATACCCCTGATCAGTGAGTGAGTCAGTGAGTCAGTGGTAATCCAGCTATATATAGTATAGAATAGAAGATAGATAGACTAGATGTCGCGTGTGTGCCGCGGGGTGCGAGCACCCCGCGGAGGTGTTGTTCCACTTTTTGCTTTTGTAATCAAAAGGAAATCGGTTGCGAGTCGGTGCAAAAATGTGTCTTTTTTTGCTGAAGTTTAAAAATTTGCCTAAAAAAGGTTTTCGAATATTCAAAAAACTGGAAAGGATACGATCTACTCTGAATGCTCTTTCATTTGATACCCATATTACGTGGGTGGCAAAAGAAAATCGATCGGCCAATTAGGGGCGGCGGCCATATTGAATTTGAAGCAATGTCAGTGACTGTATCGTATTTTACACTCAAAGTCCATTCATTTGATACCCATATTCGGTGGGTGGCAAAAAAAAGCGATCTGTCATTTCCATGCGCCGGCAACATTGAATTGTCATGTGGACGCGCGTATGCCGCGAGGTGCACGCACCTCGCGGTGGTGTGGTCCTCACATCGCTTTTGTAATAAAAAAAAGTTTTCAGTTGCGATTTGGTGCAAAAATGTATCTTTTTTGAGGTCAATTTAAAATTTGCCTAAAAAAGGTGTTCGATTATTTAAAAAACTGGAAAGGATACGATCTACTCGGAATGCGCTTTCATTTGATACCTATATAACGTGGGTGGCAAAAGAAAAGCGATCGGCCAATTAGGGGCGGCGGCCATATTGAATTTGAAGTAATGTCATTGAATGTATCGTATTTTACACTCAAAGTCCATTCATTTGATACCCATATTCCGTGGGTGACAAAACAAAAGCGATCTGTCATTTCGGAGCGGTGGCAACACTGAATCATCATGTGGACGCGTGTGTGCCGCGAGGTGCAAGCACCTCGCGGTGGTGTAGTCCTCACATCGCTTTTGTAATAAAAAAAAAGTTTTCAGTTGCGATTTGGTGCAAAAATGTATCTTTTATGAGGTCAATTTAAAATTTGCCTAAAAAAGGTGTTCGATTGATCAAAAAGCTCGAAAGGTTATGTTCTACTCTATAAGCTCTTTTTATTTCGGAGCCATGTCGATGTCGCGTGTGTGCCGCGGGGAGCAAGCACCCCGCGGTGGAGTGGTCAACTTAATGTTTTTCTAAGCAAAAGGTTTTCAGTTGCGAGTCGGTGCAAAAATGTGTCTTTTTTTGCTGAAGTTTAAAAATTTGCCTAAAAAAGGTGTTCGAATATTCAAAAAACTGGAAAGGATACGTTTTTCTCTGAATGCTCTTTCATTTGATACCCATATAACGTGGGTGGCAAAAGAAAAGCGATCGTACAATTAGGGGCGGCGGCCATATTGATTTTGAAGCAATGTCATTGACTGTATCGTATTTTACAATCAAAGTCCTTTCATTTGATACCCATATTCCGTGGGTGACAAAACAAAAGCGATCTGTCATTTCGGAGCGGTGGCAACACTGAATCATCATGTGGACGCGTGTGTGCCGCGAGGTGCAAGCACCTCGCGGTGGTGTAGTCCTCACATCGCTTTTGTAATAAAAAAAAAGTCTTCAGTTGCGATTTGGTGCAAAAATGTATCTTTTTTCAGGTCAAATTAAAATTTGCCTAAAAAAGGTGTTCGATTGATCAAAAAGCTCGAAAGGTTATGTTCTACTCTATAAGCTCTTTTTATTTCGGAGCCATGTCGATGTCGCGTGTGTGCCGCGGGGAGCAAGCACCCCGCGGTGGAGTGGTCAACTTAATGTTTTTCTAAGCAAAAGGTTTTCAGTTGCGAGTCGGTGCAAAAATGTGTCTTTTTTTGCTGAAGTTTAAAAATTTGCCTAAAAAAGGTGTTCGAATATTCAAAAAACTGGAAAGGATACGTTTTTCTCTGAATGCTCTTTCATTTGATACCCATATAACGTGGGTGGCAAAAGAAAAGCGATCGTACAATTAGGGGCGGCGGCCATATTGATTTTGAAGCAATGTCATTGACTGTATCGTATTTTACAATCAAAGTCCTTTCATTTGATACCCATATTCCGTGGGTGACAAAACAAAAGCGATCTGTCATTTCGGAGCGGTGGCAACACTGAATCATCATGTGGACGCGTGTGTGCCGCGAGGTGCAAGCACCTCGCGGTGGTGTAGTCCTCACATCGCTTTTGTAATAAAAAAAAAGTCTTCAGTTGCGATTTGGTGCAAAAATGTATCTTTTTTCAGGTCAAATTAAAATTTGCCTAAAAAAGGTGTTCGATTGATCAAAAAGCTGAAAAGGTTATGATGTACTTTATACGCTCTTTTATTTCGAAGCGATATCGATGTCGCGTGTGTGCCGCGGGGAGCAAGCACCCCGCGGTGGAGTGGTCCACTTAATGTTTTTCTAAGCAAAAGGTTTTCAGTTGCGAGTCGGTGCAAAAAATTTATCGTTTTTTGAAGTTACATAAAATTTGCCTAAAAATGTGGTCGATTATTAAAAAAACCGGAAAGGTTACATTCTACTCGGAAAAGTCTTTTATTTGAAACCCAATCTATATGGGTTTCAAATGAAAGACTTAAGACGTCACGTGTGTGCCGCGGGGAGCAAGCACCCCGCGGTGGTTCTTCTTCTGGACTTCACTTTTATAATCAAAAAAAAAGGTTTTCAGTTGCGTTTCAGTGGAAACATGTCTTTTTTTCAAATTTGCATTAAAAAAGAAAGGTGTTCGATTATTTAAAAAACTGGAAAGGTTATGATCTACTTCGAAAACTCATTTGAAATCCATATAGATGTCGCGTTTCATACAACTTAACCATCCATTAGATGGCGTTGTTTCGATTTCATAATAATGCTATCTACAGTTTATTACACTTCATAAGTTTGCCTATTATGTTTACTACATAATCGAGATTCTTGAATGCGACCTTAACTATGAGTTTGTTTTGTGTTATAATTAAACTATATTATTCTGTATGTATGTATTGTTTTGTATGATTTTTCTTTTTTTTTTTTCGACGACATTACGATGATAAGTACAACATTCATTACCATAGCTCATATAAGTCCCCACCGAGGGGCTCAAGCCTACTAAACCACGCTAGCCTAATGCGGATTGGTCGACTTTAAGAAGTTAGTTAAAGTAATAAATACGGCTTGAAATGCATCGTCCCGCTTCTTATTTCTAATCTAATCTAAACAACTGTTTCAAATCCCCCAAGTCGGTTCTGTGTAGTCATAAAAAAAAATTAACTTAACCTATCTGCAACTGTGTTTGAGGTGCCCGAGTTGGTTCTGGCTGGTCAAAAAATATTTAACTTAACTTATCCAACTATATTTGAGGTAATCAAAGTTAGTTCTGGGTGGTAAAAAAATTTTTTACGCCTATAATTAACATTTGCTGATTCTTTCTAACCTAATTTATTACTTTATCTAAGTCTTGAATGATATTATATAAAATAGCTGGTTAATGTGATTAATTTTGTGTCAATTATCACTTTGTCTAAATTGTGTAGATATTATGCATAATATCCGCATTTATTACTTTCGCTGTGACATATTTACCTATATCATAACAAAAGGATATGAAATGCGAAAGAGGAGAAATGAATTGGTACATGGTAGGATCAAACCCCGGACGTCCCGATAAGCTCAGTGTCTAGTCCACAGCGACACTGACGTTCTTTATAACATCTACATAGTATGGATTCTACTCTAATAACATTGATACAGACTTCAATATTGAGCCACAGCCATAGCATCATGAGCCGGGTCAGTTAGATTCATTATAATTATAAACGTTTTTATTTCTGTTCAGCTTAGTAGTTTTTAAGAGTAGGTAGTTATTTTTAAATTCAATGTGAAATAAAAGGTGTGCGTTTGAGCCGATCCAACGTATGGACGTCTTGACTTTATTTACCAAATTTTATTTTTATTACCAATAGGAAATGTGTTGGAAGCATGAAAGAAACGTGGGTATGCAAATAAACATTGTTAACGTTTGTATTTGCTGTCGTATACAATATGCAACATGTAGTTTTAATGCCCCATTAAGTGGTCGGTCACTATAATCTAAATCTTTTTTTTTTCGGTCGGAGGAATCTCTACGATTCGACAAGGGACTGAAAAGTTGACAAACCCGCCAAAAGGATATGCTTTTGGATTAGGATATAAACCCCATACCTGGCTAAACCACCCTCCAGTAACTTCCACCCCCATAGAGGCACGGCGGGATTCGGGATCGGCGCTAGTCATTCCCCGAACGCACCCCAACCTTACCTAGTTTTTTTATCCTATATTTCTCCTTGCAAGCTAGCAACATGCAGTAGATATAATGTAGTGTGCTTACCCAGTAACGAACCAAATTGTTGTTTTTACACATTTTTTATAGTAGTTTAGGAATTTTTCAGTTTGATGCTTTGCTGTGTATGGTGTCTTAATTTTATCCTAAGTTATTTTCAACTAAATTATGACCAAATTATTGTTTTAATGGTCTTATTGCAATTTAGGAATGGTATAAAATTCCTACGATATGTTCAAAATGCTAAGCAATCTATATGTATTATATGAGGAGTTTAAAAGCAGATGCCACTGTCCATTTCTGGCAAATTGAGAGTGGCTTTTGCTTTTGCATCCCTATTATATAAAATTCTCCAGTTGTCACATATTCCTTGTGGCAACTGGAGACTTCCTTTATACCCCAGGAAAGAGATTCGAGTGTCAATAGATAGCGATATGCCTGCCATCTGGAGATGTTGCAGACATTTAAATTGCTATACTATACGACGTGGATACCTAATTTTGCATAATAATGGATATCCCATAATTTATGCAAAATTTTATTTTGATAGAAAACAGATTTTTTGTGATCAGAATTGACCATCCAGATCTTGCGATTTAACACCATGCGACTTCTTTGTTTTTTTTTAAATCAAAGATCTATGCTAACAAAGTAACAAATCCACTATGCAACTAATGCCTTGAAGAAGGAAATTCGGCGGTGTATTAATGAAATTCAACCACATATTTGCGAAACGGTCACAGAAAATTTCAATAAAAGAATGCGTACTTGTCAGCAAAGCCGTGGTGGCCATTTATCCCATGTAGGTACTATTCCATACATAAACCCAATCTATATACTCTATACGAAGCAATAAAAAAATTAAACTTTCTAATAAAAAATCTGTTTTCTATTAAAATTACATTTTGCGTAAATTATGGGACATTATATAACTACATACAGAGGAAATTATAACTGCCAAGAAAACGCAACGAATTTAAAAAAAAAAACAGTTTTCTAGAAGAAAAAAACATTAGCCAGAAATAAACAGATATTACAGTATTAATTATAATATTTTCTCGGTAATTACAATTGCCTTGCCCTGATTAAAATTATAATTATGCTGTCATCAAAAACTATAGCCATAGAAAAAAGATGTTTGTTTCCATTATTAGGACGAAATCTATTCATATTCAACACTAAACAATAAAATGGCAAGCTTTTGTTTCAAGTTTTATTTCTCATTTCTCAAATTATATATAACACACTTTATAAAAGTTAACACAAAATTGTTGCAAAGTAAATCATGTGAAGTGGGTATCGCTTAGTAACTGCACATAATGAACACCATATGCTCGCAAAATATAGGATACCTAATTTCTAATATATGTTTACTAATGTAATAAACACTTTCAATCTTAGCAAAGGCAATATGTAATATAAGTACAAGCGACAATTAAATTGAATAATTAATTTAATTAGAAATTGATTCTATCACTTGGTCGAAATGCTGACATCTATCTCTCAAGAGCGAGACACGAGTTACTCTTTTCAAATAATGTGTAGCTAATTATTATGTATATTATTAGTAATTTATAATTTAATATTAAAATTAAGAAGGCGTACATTTTACATATATAATAATGTAAAACAAGAGAACAAGTGATCAGTAATTAAACATATCAATTAAAGAGTTTATTACATTTGTAAATAACAATCGAAATTCCCAATAAGGCAGAGGAATAGAATATCGAAATAATACTTAGCATGGTTCAATACAATAGCCTTACAGCAAAATAAACTTGTTCCATAAAATCGATGTTACTCGGCAAACGGTCAAATTAATCTTCAGTTGGTGGCAAAATAGAAGTAAACAGAAATGATGGGAACAAGTTTGTGTTTATTTGCAATAGGCTTGTAAATTGACAATAAATGAGTATGATACTGCATTTTTTCCCCTATTTTCTTTAAACAATTTAAAACATCATTTCTAAAATGCAGTACATATTTTAAGAGTACAATATTATACATTTGAATATAACCACGTGGCCAGTATAATATACAAGAATGGGTATTAATTAACTACACTGAAGTACAAAATCGACCCACTTGTACGCTTTGGTTCAGAGCTTAACAAATCAAAATTTACCATCAAGAAATAATTTCTTTTAACCTTGTGTTGTTAAACAAGAGCTTAGGTTCACATCAGACCAATCTTTACTGTGACATTAAGGTTTATTGATTTTACAAACTGAAAACCAAAATTATTAAAAATAAGTACCAAGATTATAAAAAATCTGTACATATTTTTTTTGGGAAAATTAGCTTAAGTTATTTAGAGTTAATAAATCTGTAGGAATAATAAATTTTTGAATAAACATTGTGGTAGTCAACTTTTAACACTGCACAATCACAGAAATTGCATATAACGTAAAAATGAGAATCAGGATTTTTCTAAGAAATAAGTGTATTGTCAGCTTCTTTTATCCATGTTTAGAATATATTAAAATAATGCTTATGAAATTTTTTATTTTATTTTTAATATACTGATATTTACGAATGAGGTGAACCACTGAGGTGGGTCGATTTCATTGCATGAAAGTGTACATACATCAAAAGTATAATTGCTCTATTCTAATGATGATAACCTTGTTTTAATAATATAATTTTCTAAACTGTTAACATTTAGTTGATCACTTGATACAGATTATAAATAATCATCGAATTATTTAGTTTGTTTTACAATCAATTTCATTTCAAGATAGAAGACCCCCAAAATTACTCTTGAATTATACATTAGTCTCAAATAAGTAATACTTTTATATAATATTGCTAGGCGTAATTTTTTCAATAGGTTGTCTCCCTTATTATAACTTAAGCAATATTATACGACAAAATTTTGTCGATTGATCTGCCTGATTATTGATTGAAATATTTATTGTACATATTTGTAACATAATAATATTTTTCACAAACATGATACGGCATATTATACGAGTACATATATCTTATACAACCATTTTTGGGATAAGTCATACTTGGAGTAGTATTGGGCTAGACAAAGGCAAAAAATGTAATTTAAAAATGAAACGAACTCATTTTATAGCCTGTTCATGATTACTAAAGAAGTAAATTCACTTTATTTGAATTATGACTTAGTACAACAAAAAGAAAACTCCGTTATATAAATCACCAAAGAAAAAGAAATTAATATTTTTGCGCGGCTTTATTATTTTTACTGTCTATTGTTATCCATTTATTATATTTAATTGTATGAGTTCATCGAGTGATGAAGATATTTCAATGCCGGCGGAAATTTAAAAGGGTGTTATTTAAATGGTTAGCATAGTATTCGTATTTTTGTGAGCAGAAATAGCTAATTGATCAGCAACTCATGGCCAGCAAACATTCCAAAATCAATCAGTAATTTATGTCATTATGTATGGCTGTAATTATTTTTGTACAGCATATTAATTATATAAGCTGCAATGAGCTGCTCCTGTTTAATAAAATTTTGGTTAGCACTCAGATAGCAAAAAAATCATTTTGAACTGCATATAAAAGTAGCAAAAATACTTGTCATGCGCAAAATAAACACAAATTGCCTAATAACGTTTGGCCTAAAACACATATCACCTAAAAACGAAATGCCTAATAACGTTTAGCCTACCTAGAATCATGAAATTTGGCAAGAGAAAAGGAAGTACATAATTCCAGAGATATGAGCATTTGAAATTTGAAAAAACTAACCTCAAAATTAGCAGTTTCCACAAGCAATAAGTATGCATAAAGTCGAGAATACACATAAAGTCGTTTCTGGCGCTTCGCCGGCCGCTGCCGCGGCACGCTCGCTTCGCTCGCTCGGCTCGCGCGCTTGGTTCATGTTCAAACCTACGCTCGTCGCTTCGCTCCTCGCTACCTATTTTTGACCCGCCTACAGTTTCTACATACGCTTTGACGTTTCTAAACTTGTTATTTTCAAAAAGAGGCTAAACGTATTAGGCACTAATAAAATATTTTTTTATTGTTATAAAATAAAATTAGTAATTTTGTGCAATCCAATTAGTTATGTTGCTCACCATGTTTTAACTAAGCAAACCAATCAAATACACTGCTTAAAGACATGTTTTCTCTGTTGATCAATCATGAAATCTTGCTGATCAAGTAGTTATTTTGCGAACCAAGTAAGTAGTTTTTTGCGGACTTAATATTTATTATGCAAACTCATGTTATTGTAAGCTGCCTATTTATGATTTAACTTTTAACCATTATCAAAGTTATTTGCGGAACAAGGATTGCTGCCTGTTTTTTTTATTTGCAAACAAAATCTTTGTATGCCGACCAAAATATTTAAATGCTGTTTTTTTGTGGCTCAACAAATTTTATAATTGCTAACCATTTAATTACTTCTCAATTTAAAATTCAGCAAAACATTTATTGTATTTTATTACTGTTTGATTTTCTTGCATGTTTGTGAAAAGTACTATAAGTTCAAGCCGTGACCACAACTGATGGGTTATTGTCTAAGAAAAAATCTATCACGATCGATTATAATTTAACAGCCATTGCACCACGAATACAGGACTCTGCGCCGACATCCTTTTATAAAGGAGCAATGGATGTACAGCGATTGTCAAATTGTAAGCGATCGTGATAGATGTTTTCTTAGACAATATCCCCCTCGAGTATCGGCGGATTTTGTAATGCAGGCGGCCCGCATACCTACGATCATTCAGCGATGCTGGACGCCACGAATCAAGGCAATATAATGTACTATTTCCATAAATAAATGAAAAGGAGCTTAAAGGGCCCGTTATACAAGGAGATTTTTTCGTACGCGAACGACAATTTCTTCTAAGCAATAACATGCCTGCCTAGTGTAAACAAACTATACGAGTTTTGCCTCTCGAATACAATAATTTATCGCTATTTAAACTCTTCTAGGCCGCGAGCCTGTATTAACAAACTATAAGAGTTTCTCTTAAAGAGTCTCGCATCGACACTTGCGATTCTTGCCCAAGCATTGTATAAATAAGTTGAGACACGTAATATGCGTCTATCTATATATATATATCTACGATTACTCGCCTGTGGTGTAAACGTTATAAGAGAGATGAGTCTCGTCTGTGATACTCGTATCCAAAAATCGCCTGGATAAATATGTTTTTCTAAAAATGTAAACTGCAGGCGATAATTTAATGGCAAATTTTCGAAGGCGATAACTTGTCTATTGTTGGATACAAGTCAAAGAGGTTGATGTTGGTCAACAGCAAGATCATTTCTATCTTTAACATGGCCCCCTTTTGGACACGGGAATCTCCTTAACACAGTAGATATTAATTAGCCTTTTATATTATATCAATCATTTTGACCAGACGGTTTTGTTTCAACTTTTTATCTCTTCGCCAGAAGTGTTATTGTGATAAACAACTTTTGTTGGCAATTTCATGCAAAGAAAATAATTACATTGTGTATTCTAAAACACCTCATGAACTATTTCTCAATTTATTTGACTTGTTTTTTAAAGTATTATTTAAAATCTCTTTATATCAATGGAGTTATATTTTCCTACTATGAGTTAATTACTTGGAATAACTTATCACCACTGCAAGTTGATATTTTATACTTATATCAAGGATCTGATTTTTTTTGTAGGTCCATGACTTATTTAAAATAACTTTGAATTTTGACACTTGTGACATTTAATAAGTCAGCATAGGGTATTGCAGTCAACATGTAGTTAAGGTTTTTTGATCAAAATTTGAATTATCATTGAGAAATAAACATGAGTTTTGAATAGAATACATAGTTATGGTAATCTTCAAGGGAGACACATGTCTGGATGTGAATTCTATCAATAAGCAAACTATTTATCCTTACTAATATTGTGTTACGCAATCAGGCCTAAACCACTAAACCAATTTAGATGAAATTTGGTATAGACATAGTTTGAGTCCTAGGAAAGGACATAGGATAGCTATAGGTGTAAGGGGGGGGGGGGATTAATATAAAAATAACAGTACCTACATAGATATATATTATTTAATTTGATAAATTATTATATCTCAATGCTTTTTTTAATTTAATTAGAAATTGTATTATAATAATAAGTCACATAGGATGAACATATAGGTACTGTACCTACTGCTGAAATGATAATGATGAAATAGGGTAAATGAAATCAAATGGCATTACTTATACCTATCTATCTACTGAATTGTTGAATGGCGATAAAATTTTAAGATTAAATTAATTTTTTACAGACAAAGAAGAACAACGAAGATTTAATGATAATAGCTGTAGTTATTCAAAAACAAAATTATAATTCACAAAAAAGCAATTTCCAAGCATTATTTCATTATCACAGCTCATATACCTAGAGGCTCGGGCCTACCTACCCTAAGTTAGGCGGGTGTTTACGCCTTCAACCACACTGGTCCAATGCGGATTAATCAACTTCATTCACATATCTTTGAATTTTTACGCAGATGTAGCAGGTTGCCTTACGGTGTTTTCATTTGCCGTAGGAGCGTCGGTTAAATGTATGTAGGTATATAAAATTCGAAAAACGAAAAACACATTGGTACATGGCAGGATCGAGTCCCGAACTTCCGATTAGAAGGCCAGTGCCGAATCCACAGCGCCACCGACGCACTTAGCAGTATTTATAAGAAACTGTTTATTTATTTACTTTTTAATTTATAATCTAAATCAGTAAATTAGAATATTTCGAACTACAGCTAAGCTCAGCTCTTAAAAAAACTCTCACTATTAGAATCTACTACATAAGGTACCTATCACTGAGGACCATAGGCTGTATTGTATACACGGTGTTTCATAATAACCAATAAACAATCAACACGTTATCTAAAACTAATTATTAAATTGTGTTTACCCGTAATGTCATTCAACCCAAAATTTTCATGTCAAATCATAGACATGATGATGATACTATGATATTGGTACATGAAAATTTTGGGTTGAATGACATTACGTGTAAACACATTTTAATAATTAGTTTTAGATAACGCATTTATTATTAATTGGTTATTATGAAACACCGTGTATTGACTTTCCTACAGGAAACTTCTATTTTTGTTTGAAATAAAAAAACTCAAAAATTACTGGCCCGATTTTAAAAATTCTTTCAATAATGGAATAATAGGTAGGACATATTAATAAATAAAAATAATATAGGTTACATTTAAATTTAATTTAGGTATTTAATTAAAGTAAGTAAGTACCTACTTACCTATAGGTTACATTTTACTCTCAAACTGTTCTAAATAAATTGAATAGAATAAGGAGCTAAGTGTCTATACGGGTTTGTTTTTTGTCAAGTAGGTACAACGAGAATAAGTAGGTAAATATTACAGGATTAACCACTTAAGTTTATAAGTTGACACAAATGTAACACACAAATAGGTCACATAACAGCTTTACTTTATCTAAAATGATGTATATATAAAAATATAAGTAAAAAACAGGTCAGTCACATACAAACAAAATAAATAAATAGTAAAAACCCGGAGTAGGTATTAAGTATAAAATGCTCACATTAAAAAATCCATCTCATTGCCACATTTGTTATGTGCCATCCAACCGAAAGGCTTTGCGTATCATTATAACTCGTCAAGCCGTTTCATTTTATACCCATATTACATAGGTGGAAAAAGAAAAGCGATGCGAAATTCTGATCTGCCATTTTAGAGCGGCGGCCATATTGATTTTGGAGCAATGTCACTCACTGTATCGTGTTCTACTATCAAAGCCCATTCATTTGATACCCATATTGCATAGGTGGGTAAAGAAAAGCGAACCGCTATTTTGGAGCGGCGGCCATATTGATTTTGGAGCAGTGTCACTCACTCTATCGTGTTCTACTATTAAAGCCCTTTCATTTGGTACCCATATTGCATAGGTGGCAAAAGAAAAGCGATTTGACATTTAGGAGCGTCGGCCATATTAAATTTGGAGTAATTCACTCACTGTGTCGTGTTTTACTATCAAGTCCCTTTCATTTGATACCCGTATTGCATAGGTGGCAAAAGGAAAGCTATCTGCTATTTTGGAGCAGCCGCCATATTAATTTTAGAGCGATAACACACATTGTATCGTACTTTACTCCCAAAGCCCTTTCATTTGATACCCATATTGCATAGGTGGGTAAAGAAAAGCGATCGGCTATTTTGGAGCGGCGGCCATATTGATTTTGGAGCAATGTCACTCACTGTATCGTGTTCTACTATCAAAGCCTTTTCATTTGATACCCATATTGCATAGGTGGAGAAGGAAAAGCGATTTGACATTTCGGAGCGGCGGCCATATTGAGTTTGAAGCAATATCATTCACTGTATCGTGTTCTACTAATAAAATCCTTACATTTGATACCCATATTACATAGGTGGAGAAGGAAAATCGGTCTGTCATTTCGGAGCGGCGGCCATATTGAATTTGGAGAAACGTCACTTACTGAATCGTTTTCTACACTTAAAATCCTTACATTTGATACCCATATTGCATAGGTGGTAAAAGGAAAGTGGTTGGCCATTTTGAAGCGGCGGCCATATTGAATTTGAAACAATGTCATTGACTGTATCGTATTTTAATCTCAAAGTCCATTCATTTGATACCCATATTCGGTGGGTGGCAAAAAAAAGCGATCTGTCATTTCCATGCGCCGGCATCATTGAATTGTCATGTGGACGCGTGTGTGCCGCGGGGTGCGCGCACCCCACGGTGGTGTGGTCCTCACATCGCTTTTGTAATAAAAAAAAGTTTTCAGTTGCGATTTGGTGCAAAAATGTATCTTTTTTGAGGTCGTTTTAAAATTTGCCTAAAAAAGGTGTTCGATTGATCAAAAAGCTCGAAAGGTTATGTTCTACTCTATAAGCTCTTTTATTTCGGAGCCATGTCGATGTCGCGTGTGTGCCGCGGGGAGCAAGCACCCCGCGGTGGAGTGGTCCACTTAATGTTTTTCTAAGCAAAAGGTTTTCAGTTGCGAGTCGGTGCAAAAATTTTTTCGTTTTTGAAGTTACATAAAAAATGGTGTTCGATTATTCAAAAAACTGGAATGGTTACCTTCTACTCTGAAAATCCTTACATTTGATACCCATATTGCATAGGTGGCAAAAGAAAATCCATTTGACATTTTGGAGCGGCGGCCATATTGAATTTGGAGAAACGTCACTCATTGTATCGTGTTTTACTCTTAAATCCCTTTCATTTGATACCCATATTACATAGGTGGAGAAGGAAAATCGGTCTGTCATTTCGGAGCGGCGGCCATATTGAATTTGGAGAAACGTCACTTACTGAATCGTATTCTACACCGAAAATCCTTACATTTGATACCCATTTTACATAGGTGGAGAAGGAAAAGCGATTTGACATTTCGGAGCGGCGGCCATATCGAGTTTGAAGCAATATCACTCACTGTATCGTGTTCTACTAATAAAATCCTCACATTTGATACCCATATTACATAGGTGGAGAAGGAAAATCGGTCTGTCATTTCGGAGCGGCGGCCATATTGAGTTTGAAGTAATGTCACTCACTGTATCTTGTTGTACTAATAAAGCCCTTTCATTTGATACCCATATTACATAGGTGGAGAAGGAAAAGCGATCCGCCATTTTGGAGCGGCGGCCATATTGAATTTGGAGAAACGTCACTTACTGAATCGTATTCTGCACTTAAAATCCTTACATTTAATACCCATATTACATAGGTGGAGAAGGAAAAGCGATTTGACATTTCGGAGCGGCGGCCATATTGAGTTTGAAGCAATATCACTCACTGTATCGTGTTCTATTAATAAAATCCTTACATTTGATACCCATATTACATAGGTGGAGAAGGAAAATCGGTCTGTCATTTCGGAGCGGCGGCCATATTGAATTTGGAGAAACGTCACTTACTGAATCGTATTCTACACTTAAAATCCTTACATTTGATACCCATATTACATAGGTGGAGAAGGAAAAGCGATTTGACATTTCGGAGCGGCGGCCATATTGAGTTTGAAGCAATGTCACTCACTGTATCGTGTTCTACTAATAAAACCCTTTCATTTGATACCCATATTACATAGGTGGCAAAAGTAAAGCAATTTGACATTTCGGAGCGGCGGCCATTTTAATTTTGGAGTATTGTCACTCGCCTTATCGTGCTCTACTCTCAAATCCCTTTCATTTGATACCCATATTGCATGGGTGGCAAAAGAAATGCAATCCGCCATTTTGGAAGCGGCGGCCATATTGGATTTAGACAAAAATCATTTACTTGGTTTTGTTTCACTCTTAAAACCCTTTCATTTGATACCCATATTGCTATGGTCGCAAAAGAAATATGAACCAGCCTTTTTTTAATGGCGGCCATTTTGAATTCATAGAGGTGACGTTACTTGCATCGTGTAGTACTCGCAAAACCCTTTCATTTGATACCCATATTACATAGGTGGCAAAAGAAAAGCGATCCGCCATTTTGGAGCGGCGGCCATATTGAATTTGGAGAAAAGTCACTTACTGAATCGTATTCTACACTTAAAATCCTTACATTTGATACCCATATTGCATAGGCGGTAAAAGGAAAGCGGTCGGCCATTTTGAAGCGGCGGCCATATTAAGGTTTGAAACAATGTCACTCATTTCATCGTGTTCTACTATTAAAGGCCTTTCATTTGATACCCATATTGCATAGGTGGCAAATGAAAAGCGATCCGCCATTTTGGAGCGGCGGCCATATTGAATTTGAAACAATGTCACTCACTGTATCGTGTTCTACTATTAAAGCCCTTTCATTTGATACCCATATTACATAGGTGGCAAAAGAAAAGCCATCCGCAATTTCGGAGCGGCGGCCATTTTGATTTGTGAGTAATGTCACTCACTTTATCGTGTTCTACTCCCAAATGCCTTTCATTTGATACCCATATTGCATGGGTGGCAAAAGAAATGCAATCGGCCATTTTGGAAGCGGCGGCCATATTAGATTTAGACAAAAATGATTTACTTGGTTTTGTTTCACTCGTAAAGCCCTTTCATTTGATACCCATATCGCTATGGTTACAAAAGAAATGTGACCCGACATTTTTTTTAATGGCGGCCATTTTGAACCTATATCGGTGATACTACGTGCATCGTGTAGTACTCGCAAAACCCTTTCATTTGATACCCATATCACCAATCCGCGGCTGAAAACCGCACCGAAATAGCAAAAAGCGCAAATTTTTGAAAAAAGGCCGCCAGCGCGGCCGCCATCTTGAAAAGTTAATTTGTCAAATTTTTTATTAATACTTGACTATATTTCCTATCGATTGGTATCACCAGCTGGCCCCTAGCCCTAACCAAACCCCGTCAAAAAATCGTCAAATTTGGGTCGTCGCTGACAACAAAAACCGCCCCAGCTGCCAGTGTTGCCATATCACCCTCCCCAAATGGTGGTAGAAATGATCAGCGACGTCTGTTCCACCCCGTTATATGATGAAAATTCGAAAAAATCGAAATTTACGTTTTCCCCTAAAACGGGGAAATTACCCCAAAATCGGGGTAAATTACCCCACGGTTTGATTCCGCTTAGCCAGCCCTACAAAAGGCCACCCGGTGTTGTCAGTCGAAAAACGCCGGCAACCGCGTCAAAATCGGGATTTTATTTTTTCGAAATTGCAACACTTTACAAAATGGCCGCCAGCGGAGCCGCCATGTTGAAATGTCAAAGTTTCGGATTTTTCCCGGTAACTGCATCATATACGGAGCAGGATGACGTTTACCCCACGTTGCCAGCACGTCTGGAACGGGGAGATCAATTCGGGTCAAATCGGGTCGACGAAAAAATTCAAACTCCCTTGGCGGCCAGTGTTGCCAGTTGCGGAAAATAAAAATACCAGAAAGTCATAGAGGCCCCGACGCTCTATAGGCTCATCGGGTTGAAAATTGCGAAAAGTCGTTATTTCGATTTTCGACTATTCGGGCCCCCAGAGGAAAAACTACCAAAAATGGTAGAAAATTTTTCCAACCTGGCAACACTTTGCGCCGAGCTCTAACCCCGCCCAGAACATTCGACCCCACTCCGAGGCCGCCATCTTGGCGAAAATGCGGTTCAAAAAAGTCAAAAATTTGAGCGTTCCAAGATGGCCGCCGGCGCCGCCGCCATTTTGTTTTTTGCCCAACCGTGGGCATCACAGTAAACTCCAGGACGCACCCGAGCGGAACCATCCAAAAAATCTGCCGAAATCCCGGAAATCACGCGCGTGTTCGGTCGCAAACACGGGGCGAAACGGGTTTTTCGATCCAAGATGGCGGCGCGGCCATTTTGTTTTTTCACATTTCGACAGAAGCACCCCATCCCCGAGGGCGAAACGATCACGCGTCCCAAAAACCAGCGCGATCGGAGCCGTTTTGGAAATTTTGACATTTCGCGCCGGCGGCCATCTTGGATTTTTCAAATTTCGAACACGTCGATCTACTCGACTGAAACGATCGTGCATCTCGCTCTAACATCCCAAAACCCAAAAGTAACTGCAAATGTCCCAAAAATACCCCTGATCAGTGAGTCAGTGAGTGAGTCAGTGAGTCAGTCAGTGGTAATCGAGCTTTATATAGTATAGACTAGATGTCGCGTGTGTGCCGCGGGGTGCGAGCACCCCGCGGAGGTGTTGTTCCACTTTTAGCTTTTGTAATCAAAAGGTTATCGGTTGCGAGTAGGTGCAAAAATGTATTTTTTTTTGTCGAAGTTGTAAAAATTTGCCTAAAAAAGGTGTTCGATTATTAAAAAAACTGGAAAGGATACGATCTACTCGGAATGCGCTTTCATTTGATACCCATAAAACGTGGGTGGCAAAAGAAAAGCGATCGGCTAATTAGGGGCGGCGGCCATATTGAATTTAAAGTAATGTCATTGACTGTATCGTATTTTACACTAAAATTCCATTCATTTGATACCCATATTCCGTGGGTGACAAAACAAAAGCGATCTGTCATTTCGGAGCGGTGGCAACACTGAATCATCATGTGGACGCGTGTGTGCCGCGAGGTGCAAGCACCTCGCGGTGGTGTAGTCCTCACATCGCTTTTGTAATAAAAAAAAAGTTTTCAGTTGCGATTTGGTGCAAAAATGTATCTTTTTTGAGGTCAATTTAAAATTTGCCTAAAAAAGGTGTTCGATTGAACAAAAAGCTGCAAAGGTTATGTTGTACTTTATACGCTCTTTTATTTCGAAGCGATGTCGATGTCGCGTGTGTGCCGCGGGGAGCAAGCACCCCGCGGTGGAGTGGTCCACTTAATGTTTTTCTAAGCAAAAGGTTTTCAGTTGCGAGTCGGTGCAAAAAAAAATTCGTTTTTTAAGTTACATAAAAAATAGTGTTCCATTATTAAAAAAACTGAAAATGTTACGTTCTACTCTGAAAATCCTTACATTTGATACCCATATTACATAAGTGGAGAAGGAAAAGCGATTTGACATTTCGGAGAGGCGGCCATATTGAGTTTGAAGCAATATCACTCACTGTATCGTGTTCTACTAATAAAATCCTTACATTTGATACCCATATTACATAGGTGGAGAAGGAAAATTAGTCTGTCATTTCGGAGCGGCGGCCATATTGAATTTGGAGAAACGTCACTTACTGAATCGTATTCTACACCTAAAATCCTTACATTTGATACCCATAATACATAGGTGGAGAAGTAAATTCGGTCTGTCATTTCGGAGCGGCGGCCATATTGAATTTGGAGAAACGTCACTTACTGAATCGTATTCTACACTTAAAATCCTTACATTTGATACCCATATTACATAGGTGGAGAAGGAAAAGCGATTTGACATTTCGGAGCGGCGGCCATATTGAGTTTGAAGCAATATCACTCACTGTATCGTGTTCTACTAATAAAATCCTTACATTTGATACCCATATTGCATAGGTGGAGAAGGAAAAGCGATTTGACATTTCGGAGCGGCGGCCACATTGAGTTTGAAGCAATATCACTCACTGCATCGTGTTCTACTAATAAAATCCTCACATTTGATACCCATATTACATAGGTGGCAAAAGAAAAGCGATCCGCCATTTTGGAGCGGCGGCCATATTGAATTTGGAGAAACGTCACTTACTGAATCGTATTCTACACTTAAAATCCTTACATTTGATACCCATATTGCATAGGTGGCAAAAGAAAATCGATTTGACATTTCGGAGCGGCGGCCATATTGAATTTGGAGAAACGTCACTTACTGAATCGTATTCTACACTTAAAATCCTTACATTTGATACCCATATTACATAGGTGGAGAAGGAAAAGCGATTTGACATTTCGGAGCGGCAGCCATATTGAGTTTAAGGCAATATCACTCACTGTATCCTGTTCTACTAATAAAATCCTTACATTTGATACCCATATTGCATAGGTGGCAAAAGTAAATCGTTTTGACATTTCGGAGCGGCGGCCATATTGAGTTTGAAGCAATATCACTCACTGTATCGTGTTCTATTAATAAAATCCTTTCATTTGATACCCATATTGCATAGGCGGTAAAAGGAAAGCGGTCGGCCATTTTAAAGCGGCGGCCATATTGAGTTTGAAACAATGTCACTCATTTTATCGTGTTCTACTATTAAAGGCCTTTCATTTGATACCCATATTACATAGGTGGAGAAGGAAAATCGGTCTGTCATTTCGGAGCGGCGGCCATATTGAATTTGGAGAAACGTCACATACTGAATCGTAGTCTACACGTAAAGTCCTTACATTTGATACCCATATTACATAGGTGGAGAAGGAAAAGCGATTTGACATTTCGGAGCGGCGGCCATATTGAGTTTGAAACAATGTCACTCATTTTATCGTGTTCTACTATTAAAGGCCTTTCATTTGATACCCATATTGCATAGGTGGCAAATGAAAAGCGATCCGCCATTTTGGAGCGGCGGCCATATTGAATTTGAAACAATGTCACTCACTGTATCGTGTTCTACTAATAAAACCCTTTCATTTGATACCCATATTGCATAGGTGGCAAAAGAAAAGCGAACCGCCATTTTGGAGCGGCGGCCATATTGAATTTGGAGAAACGTCACTCACCTTATCGTGTTCTACTCCCAAATCCCATTCATTTGATACCCATATTGCATAGGTGGCAAAAGAAATGCAATCCGCCATTTTGGAAGCGGCGGCCATATTGGATTTAGACAAAAATCATTTACTTAGTTTTGTTTGACTCTTAAAGCCCTTTCATTTGATACCCATATCGCTATGGTTCCAAAAGAAATGTGATCCGACATTTTTTTAATGGCGGCCATTTTGAATTCATAGAGGTGACGTTACTTGCATCGTGTAGTACTCGCAAAACCCTTTCATTTGATACCCATATCATCATGCCGCGGCTGAAAACCGCACCGGAATAGCAAAAAGCGCAATTTTTTTAAAAAAGGCCGCCAGCGCAGCCGCCATCTTGAAAAGTTGAAATGTCAATTTTTTTTAGAATACTTGACTATATTTCATATCGATTGGTATCACCAGCTGGCCCCTAGCCCTAACCAAACCCCGTCAAAAAATCGTCAAATTTGGGTCGTCGCTGACAACAAAAATCGCCCCAGCTGCCAGTGTTGCCATATCACCCTCCCCAAATGGTGGTAGAAATGATCAGCGACGTCTGTTCCACCCCGTTATATGATAAAAACTCGAAAAAATCGAAATTTACGTTCTCCCCCAAAACGGGGAATTTACCCCAAAATCGGGGAAAATTACCCCACGGTTTGATTCCTCTTAGCCAGCCCTACAAAAGGCAACCTGGTGTTGTCAGTCGAAAAACGCCGGCAACCGCGTCAAAATCGGGATTTATTTTTTTCAAAATTGCAACCCTTAACAAAATGGCCGCCAGCGGAGCCGCCATCTTGAAATGTCAAAGTTTCGGATTTTTCCCGGTAACTACATCGTATACGGAGCAGGATGACGTTTACCCCACGTTGCCAGCACATCTGGAACGGGGAGATCAATTCGGGTCAAATCGGGTCTACGAAAAAATTCAAACCTCCTTGGCGGCCAGTGTTGCCAGTTGCGGAAAATGAAAATACCAGAAAGTCATAGAGGCCCCGACCCTCTATAGGCGCATGGGGTTGAAAATTGCGAAAAGTCGTTATTTCGATTTTCGACTTTTCGGGCCTCCAGAGGAAAAACTACCAAAAGCGGTAGAAAAGCCAGTTGCCAGTTGCCAGTTGCGGAAAATGAAAATACCAGAAAGTCATAGAGGCCCCGACCCTCTATAGGCGCATGGGGTTGAAAATTGCGAAAAGTCGTTATTTCGATTTTCGACTTTTCGGGCCTCCAGAGGAAAAACTACCAAAAGCGGTAGAAAAAATTTCTCACCTGGCAACACTTCGCACCGAGTTCTAACCCCGCCTAGAACATTTCTCCACACTCCGAGGCCGCCATCTTGGCGAAAATGCGGTTCAAAAAAGTCAAAAATTTGAGCGTTCCAAGATGGCCGGCGGCGCCGCCGCCATTTTGTTTTCCGCCAACCGGCTACCATAATCGTATGTATGTATTCTGTATGTGTGTATTGTTTTGTATGATTTTTCTTTTTTTTTTTTCGACGACATTACGATGATAAGTACAACATTCATTACCATAGCTCATATAAGTCCCCACCGAGGGGCTCAAGCCTACTAAACCACGCTAGCCTAATGCGGATTGGTCGACTTTAAGAAGTTAGTTAAAGTAATAAATACGGCTTGAAATGCATCGTCCCGCTTCTTATTTCTAATCTAATCTAAACAACTGTTTCAAATCCCCCAAGTCGGTTCTGTGTAGTCATAAAAAAAAATTAACTTAACCTATCTGCAACTGTGTTTGAGGTGCCCGAGTTGGTTCTGGCTGGTCAAAAAATATTTAACTTAACTTATCCAACTATATTTGAGGTAATCAAAGTTAGTTCTGGGTGGTAAAAAAATTTTTTACGCCTATAATTAACATTTGCTGATTCTTTCTAACCTAATTTATTACTTTATCTAAGTCTTGAATGATATTATATAAAATAGCTGGTTAATGTGATTAATTTTGTGTCAATTATCACTTTGTCTAAATTGTGTAGATATTATGCATAATATCCGCATTTATTACTTTCGCTGTGACATATTTACCTATATCATAACAAAAGGATATGAAATGCGAAAGAGGAGAAATGAATTGGTACATGGTAGGATCAAACCCCGGACGTCCCGATAAGCTCAGTGTCTAGTCCACAGCGACACTGACGTTCTTTATAACATCTACATAGTATGGATTCTACTCTAATAACATTGATACAGACTTCAATATTGAGCCACAGCCATAGCATCATGAGCCGGGTCAGTTAGATTCATTATAATTATAAACGTTTTTATTTCTGTTCAGCTTAGTAGTTTTTAAGAGTAGGTAGTTATTTTTAAATTCAATGTGAAATAAAAGGTGTGCGTTTGAGCCGATCCAACGTATGGACGTCTTGACTTTATTTACCAAATTTTATTTTTATTACCAATAGGAAATGTGTTGGAAGCATGAAAGAAACGTGGGTATGCAAATAAACATTGTTAACGTTTGTATTTGCTGTCGTATACAATATGCAACATGTAGTTTTAATGCCCCATTAAGTGGTCGGTCACTATAATCTAAATCTTTTTTTTTTCGGTCGGAGGAATCTCTACGATTCGACAAGGGACTGAAAAGTTGACAAACCCGCCAAAAGGATATGCTTTTGGATTAGGATATAAACCCCATACCTGGCTAAACCACCCTCCAGTAACTTCCACCCCCATAGAGGCACGGCGGGATTCGGGATCGGCGCTAGTCATTCCCCGAACGCACCCCAACCTTACCTAGTTTTTTTATCCTATATTTCTCCTTGCAAGCTAGCAACATGCAGTAGATATAATGTAGTGTGCTTACCCAGTAACGAACCAAATTGTTGTTTTTACACATTTTTTATAGTAGTTTAGGAATTTTTCAGTTTGATGCTTTGCTGTGTATGGTGTCTTAATTTTATCCTAAGTTATTTTCAACTAAATTATGACCAAATTATTGTTTTAATGGTCTTATTGCAATTTAGGAATGGTATAAAATTCCTACGATATGTTCAAAATGCTAAGCAATCTATATGTATTATATGAGGAGTTTAAAAGCAGATGCCACTGTCCATTTCTGGCAAATTGAGAGTGGCTTTTGCTTTTGCATCCCTATTATATAAAATTCTCCAGTTGTCACATATTCCTTGTGGCAACTGGAGACTTCCTTTATACCCCAGGAAAGAGATTCGAGTGTCAATAGATAGCGATATGCCTGCCATCTGGAGATGTTGCAGACATTTAAATTGCTATACTATACGACGTGGATACCTAATTTTGCATAATAATGGATATCCCATAATTTATGCAAAATTTTATTTTGATAGAAAACAGATTTTTTGTGATCAGAATTGACCATCCAGATCTTGCGATTTAACACCATGCGACTTCTTTGTTTTTTTTTAAATCAAAGATCTATGCTAACAAAGTAACAAATCCACTATGCAACTAATGCCTTGAAGAAGGAAATTCGGCGGTGTATTAATGAAATTCAACCACATATTTGCGAAACGGTCACAGAAAATTTCAATAAAAGAATGCGTACTTGTCAGCAAAGCCGTGGTGGCCATTTATCCCATGTAGGTACTATTCCATACATAAACCCAATCTATATACTCTATACGAAGCAATAAAAAAATTAAACTTTCTAATAAAAAATCTGTTTTCTATTAAAATTACATTTTGCGTAAATTATGGGACATTATATAACTACATACAGAGGAAATTATAACTGCCAAGAAAACGCAACGAATTTAAAAAAAAAAACAGTTTTCTAGAAGAAAAAAACATTAGCCAGAAATAAACAGATATTACAGTATTAATTATAATATTTTCTCGGTAATTACAATTGCCTTGCCCTGATTAAAATTATAATTATGCTGTCATCAAAAACTATAGCCATAGAAAAAAGATGTTTGTTTCCATTATTAGGACGAAATCTATTCATATTCAACACTAAACAATAAAATGGCAAGCTTTTGTTTCAAGTTTTATTTCTCATTTCTCAAATTATATATAACACACT
This sequence comes from Schoenobius gigantellus, assembly GCA_963935595.1. Taxonomy (NCBI): domain Eukaryota; kingdom Metazoa; phylum Arthropoda; class Insecta; order Lepidoptera; family Crambidae; genus Schoenobius; species Schoenobius gigantellus. The sequence continues at coordinate 438,287 of OZ012555.1, read as the reverse complement.
TTATAAAAGTTAACACAAAATTGTTGCAAAGTAAATCATGTGAAGTGGGTATCGCTTAGTAACTGCACATAATGAACACCATATGCTCGCAAAATATAGGATACCTAATTTCTAATATATGTTTACTAATGTAATAAACACTTTCAATCTTAGCAAAGGCAATATGTAATATAAGTACAAGCGACAATTAAATTGAATAATTAATTTAATTAGAAATTGATTCTATCACTTGGTCGAAATGCTGACATCTATCTCTCAAGAGCGAGACACGAGTTACTCTTTTCAAATAATGTGTAGCTAATTATTATGTATATTATTAGTAATTTATAATTTAATATTAAAATTAAGAAGGCGTACATTTTACATATATAATAATGTAAAACAAGAGAACAAGTGATCAGTAATTAAACATATCAATTAAAGAGTTTATTACATTTGTAAATAACAATCGAAATTCCCAATAAGGCAGAGGAATAGAATATCGAAATAATACTTAGCATGGTTCAATACAATAGCCTTACAGCAAAATAAACTTGTTCCATAAAATCGATGTTACTCGGCAAACGGTCAAATTAATCTTCAGTTGGTGGCAAAATAGAAGTAAACAGAAATGATGGGAACAAGTTTGTGTTTATTTGCAATAGGCTTGTAAATTGACAATAAATGAGTATGATACTGCATTTTTTCCCCTATTTTCTTTAAACAATTTAAAACATCATTTCTAAAATGCAGTACATATTTTAAGAGTACAATATTATACATTTGAATATAACCACGTGGCCAGTATAATATACAAGAATGGGTATTAATTAACTACACTGAAGTACAAAATCGACCCACTTGTACGCTTTGGTTCAGAGCTTAACAAATCAAAATTTACCATCAAGAAATAATTTCTTTTAACCTTGTGTTGTTAAACAAGAGCTTAGGTTCACATCAGACCAATCTTTACTGTGACATTAAGGTTTATTGATTTTACAAACTGAAAACCAAAATTATTAAAAATAAGTACCAAGATTATAAAAAATCTGTACATATTTTTTTTGGGAAAATTAGCTTAAGTTATTTAGAGTTAATAAATCTGTAGGAATAATAAATTTTTGAATAAACATTGTGGTAGTCAACTTTTAACACTGCACAATCACAGAAATTGCATATAACGTAAAAATGAGAATCAGGATTTTTCTAAGAAATAAGTGTATTGTCAGCTTCTTTTATCCATGTTTAGAATATATTAAAATAATGCTTATGAAATTTTTTATTTTATTTTTAATATACTGATATTTACGAATGAGGTGAACCACTGAGGTGGGTCGATTTCATTGCATGAAAGTGTACATACATCAAAAGTATAATTGCTCTATTCTAATGATGATAACCTTGTTTTAATAATATAATTTTCTAAACTGTTAACATTTAGTTGATCACTTGATACAGATTATAAATAATCAACGAATTATTTAGTTTGTTTTACAATCAATTTCATTTCAAGATAGAAGACCCCCAAAATTACTCTTGAATTATACATTAGTCTCAAATAAGTAATACTTTTATATAATATTGCTAGGCGTAATTTTTTCAATAGGTTGTCTCCCTTATTATAACTTAAGCAATATTATACGACAAAATTTTGTCGATTGATCTGCCTGATTATTGATTGAAATATTTATTGTACATATTTGTAACATAATAATATTTTTCACAAACATGATACGGCATATTATACGAGTACATATATCTTATACAACCATTTTTGGGATAAGTCATACTTGGAGTAGTATTGGGCTAGACAAAGGCAAAAAATGTAATTTAAAAATGAAACGAACTCATTTTATAGCCTGTTCATGATTACTAAAGAAGTAAATTCACTTTATTTGAATTATGACTTAGTACAACAAAAAGAAAACTCCGTTATATAAATCACCAAAGAAAAAGAAATTAATATTTTTGCGCGGCTTTATTATTTTTACTGTCTATTGTTATCCATTTATTATATTTAATTGTATGAGTTCATCGAGTGATGAAGATATTTCAATGCCGGCGGAAATTTAAAAGGGTGTTATTTAAATGGTTAGCATAGTATTCGTATTTTTGTGAGCAGAAATAGCTAATTGATCAGCAACTCATGGCCAGCAAACATTCCAAAATCAATCAGTAATTTATGTCATTATGTATGGCTGTAATTATTTTTGTACAGCATATTAATTATATAAGCTGCAATGAGCTGCTCCTGTTTAATAAAATTTTGGTTAGCACTCAGATAGCAAAAAAATCATTTTGAACTGCATATAAAAGTAGCAAAAATACTTGTCATGCGCAAAATAAACACAAATTGCCTAATAACGTTTGGCCTAAAACACATATCACCTAAAAACGAAATGCCTAATAACGTTTAGCCTACCTAGAATCATGAAATTTGGCAAGAGAAAAGGAAGTACATAATTCCAGAGATATGAGCATTTGAAATTTGAAAAAACTAACCTCAAAATTAGCAGTTTCCACAAGCAATAAGTATGCATAAAGTCGAGAATACACATAAAGTCGTTTCTGGCGCTTCGCCGGCCGCTGCCGCGGCACGCTCGCTTCGCTCGCTCGGCTCGCGCGCTTGGTTCATGTTCAAACCTACGCTCGTCGCTTCGCTCCTCGCTACCTATTTTTGACCCGCCTACAGTTTCTACATACGCTTTGACGTTTCTAAACTTGTTATTTTCAAAAAGAGGCTAAACGTATTAGGCACTAATAAAATATTTTTTTATTGTTATAAAATAAAATTAGTAATTTTGTGCAATCCAATTAGTTATGTTGCTCACCATGTTTTAACTAAGCAAACCAATCAAATACACTGCTTAAAGACATGTTTTCTCTGTTGATCAATCATGAAATCTTGCTGATCAAGTAGTTATTTTGCGAACCAAGTAAGTAGTTTTTTGCGGACTTAATATTTATTATGCAAACTCATGTTATTGTAAGCTGCCTATTTATGATTTAACTTTTAACCATTATCAAAGTTATTTGCGGAACAAGGATTGCTGCCTGTTTTTTTTATTTGCAAACAAAATCTTTGTATGCCGACCAAAATATTTAAATGCTGTTTTTTTGTGGCTCAACAAATTTTATAATTGCTAACCATTTAATTACTTCTCAATTTAAAATTCAGCAAAACATTTATTGTATTTTATTACTGTTTGATTTTCTTGCATGTTTGTGAAAAGTACTATAAGTTCAAGCCGTGACCACAACTGATGGGTTATTGTCTAAGAAAAAATCTATCACGATCGATTATAATTTAACAGCCATTGCACCACGAATACAGGACTCTGCGCCGACATCCTTTTATAAAGGAGCAATGGATGTACAGCGATTGTCAAATTGTAAGCGATCGTGATAGATGTTTTCTTAGACAATATCCCCCTCGAGTATCGGCGGATTTTGTAATGCAGGCGGCCCGCATACCTACGATCATTCAGCGATGCTGGACGCCACGAATCAAGGCAATATAATGTACTATTTCCATAAATAAATGAAAAGGAGCTTAAAGGGCCCGTTATACAAGGAGATTTTTTCGTACGCGAACGACAATTTCTTCTAAGCAATAACATGCCTGCCTAGTGTAAACAAACTATACGAGTTTTGCCTCTCGAATACAATAATTTATCGCTATTTAAACTCTTCTAGGCCGCGAGCCTGTATTAACAAACTATAAGAGTTTCTCTTAAAGAGTCTCGCATCGACACTTGCGATTCTTGCCCAAGCATTGTATAAATAAGTTGAGACACGTAATATGCGTCTATCTATATATATATATCTACGATTACTCGCCTGTGGTGTAAACGTTATAAGAGAGATGAGTCTCGTCTGTGATACTCGTATCCAAAAATCGCCTGGATAAATATGTTTTTCTAAAAATGTAAACTGCAGGCGATAATTTAATGGCAAATTTTCGAAGGCGATAACTTGTCTATTGTTGGATACAAGTCAAAGAGGTTGATGTTGGTCAACAGCAAGATCATTTCTATCTTTAACATGGCCCCCTTTTGGACACGGGAATCTCCTTAACACAGTAGATATTAATTAGCCTTTTATATTATATCAATCATTTTGACCAGACGGTTTTGTTTCAACTTTTTACCTCTTCGCCAGAAGTGTTATTGTGATAAACAACTTTTGTTGGCAATTTCATGCAAAGAAAATAATTACATTGTGTATTCTAAAACACCTCATGAACTATTTCTCAATTTATTTGACTTGTTTTTTAAAGTATTATTTAAAATCTCTTTATATCAATGGAGTTATATTTTCCTACTATGAGTTAATTACTTGGAATAACTTATCACCACTGCAAGTTGATATTTTATACTTATATCAAGGATCTGATTTTTTTTGTAGGTCCATGACTTATTTAAAATAACTTTGAATTTTGACACTTGTGACATTTAATAAGTCAGCATAGGGTATTGCAGTCAACATGTAGTTAAGGTTTTTTGATCAAAATTTGAATTATCATTGAGAAATAAACATGAGTTTTGAATAGAATACATAGTTATGGTAATCTTCAAGGGAGACACATGTCTGGATGTGAATTCTATCAATAAGCAAACTATTTATCCTTACTAATATTGTGTTACGCAATCAGGCCTAAACCACTAAACCAATTTAGATGAAATTTGGTATAGACATAGTTTGAGTCCTAGGAAAGGACATAGGATAGCTATAGGTGTAAGGGGGGGGGGGATTAATATAAAAATAACAGTACCTACATAGATATATATTATTTAATTTGATAAATTATTATATCTCAATGCTTTTTTTAATTTAATTAGAAATTGTATTATAATAATAAGTCACATAGGATGAACATATAGGTACTGTACCTACTGCTGAAATGATAATGATGAAATAGGGTAAATGAAATCAAATGGCATTACTTATACCTATCTATCTACTGAATTGTTGAATGGCGATAAAATTTTAAGATTAAATTAATTTTTTACAGACAAAGAAGAACAACGAAGATTTAATGATAATAGCTGTAGTTATTCAAAAACAAAATTATAATTCACAAAAAAGCAATTTCCAAGCATTATTTCATTATCACAGCTCATATACCTAGAGGCTCGGGCCTACCTACCCTAAGTTAGGCGGGTGTTTACGCCTTCAACCACACTGGTCCAATGCGGATTAATCAACTTCATTCACATATCTTTGAATTTTTACGCAGATGTAGCAGGTTGCCTTACGGTGTTTTCATTTGCCGTAGGAGCGTCGGTTAAATGTATGTAGGTATATAAAATTCGAAAAACGAAAAACACATTGGTACATGGCAGGATCGAGTCCCGAACTTCCGATTAGAAGGCCAGTGCCGAATCCACAGCGCCACCGACGCACTTAGCAGTATTTATAAGAAACTGTTTATTTATTTACTTTTTAATTTATAATCTAAATCAGTAAATTAGAATATTTCGAACTACAGCTAAGCTCAGCTCTTAAAAAAACTCTCACTATTAGAATCTACTACATAAGGTACCTATCACTGAGGACCATAGGCTGTATTGTATACACGGTGTTTCATAATAACCAATAAACAATCAACACGTTATCTAAAACTAATTATTAAATTGTGTTTACCCGTAATGTCATTCAACCCAAAATTTTCATGTCAAATCATAGACATGATGATGATACTATGATATTGGTACATGAAAATTTTGGGTTGAATGACATTACGTGTAAACACATTTTAATAATTAGTTTTAGATAACGCATTTATTATTAATTGGTTATTATGAAACACCGTGTATTGACTTTCCTACAGGAAACTTCTATTTTTGTTTGAAATAAAAAAACTCAAAAATTACTGGCCCGATTTTAAAAATTCTTTCAATAATGGAATAATAGGTAGGACATATTAATAAATAAAAATAATATAGGTTACATTTAAATTTAATTTAGGTATTTAATTAAAGTAAGTAAGTACCTACTTACCTATAGGTTACATTTTACTCTCAAACTGTTCTAAATAAATTGAATAGAATAAGGAGCTAAGTGTCTATACGGGTTTGTTTTTTGTCAAGTAGGTACAACGAGAATAAGTAGGTAAATATTACAGGATTAACCACTTAAGTTTATAAGTTGACACAAATGTAACACACAAATAGGTCACATAACAGCTTTACTTTATCTAAAATGATGTATATATAAAAATATAAGTAAAAAACAGGTCAGTCACATACAAACAAAATAAATAAATAGTAAAAACCCGGAGTAGGTATTAAGTATAAAATGCTCACATTAAAAAATCCATCTCATTGCCACATTTGTTATGTGCCATCCAACCGAAAGGCTTTGCGTATCATTATAACTCGTCAAGCCGTTTCATTTTATACCCATATTACATAGGTGGAAAAAGAAAAGCGATGCGAAATTTTGATCTGCCATTTTAGAGCGGCGGCCATATTGATTTTGGAGCAATGTCACTCACTGTATCGTGTTCTACTATCAAAGCCCATTCATTTGATACCCATATTGCATAGGTGGGTAAAGAAAAGCGAACCGCTATTTTGGAGCGGCGGCCATATTGATTTTGGAGCAGTGTCACTCACTCTATCGTGTTCTACTATTAAAGCCCTTTCATTTGGTACCCATATTGCATAGGTGGCAAAAGAAAAGCGATTTGACATTTAGGAGCGTCGGCCATATTAAATTTGGAGTAATTCACTCACTGTGTCGTGTTTTACTATCAAGTCCCTTTCATTTGATACCCGTATTGCATAGGTGGCAAAAGGAAAGCTATCTGCTATTTTGGAGCAGCCGCCATATTAATTTTAGAGCGATAACACACATTGTATCGTACTTTACTCCCAAAGCCCTTTCATTTGATACCCATATTGCATAGGTGGGTAAAGAAAAGCGATCGGCTATTTTGGAGCGGCGGCCATATTGATTTTGGAGCAATGTCACTCACTGTATCGTGTTCTACTATCAAAGCCTTTTCATTTGATACCCATATTGCATAGGTGGAGAAGGAAAAGCGATTTGACATTTCGGAGCGGCGGCCATATTGAGTTTGAAGCAATATCATTCACTGTATCGTGTTCTACTAATAAAATCCTTACATTTGATACCCATATTACATAGGTGGAGAAGGAAAATCGGTCTGTCATTTCGGAGCGGCGGCCATATTGAATTTGGAGAAACGTCACTTACTGAATCGTTTTCTACACTTAAAATCCTTACATTTGATACCCATATTGCATAGGTGGTAAAAGGAAAGTGGTTGGCCATTTTGAAGCGGCGGCCATATTGAATTTGAAACAATGTCATTGACTGTATCGTATTTTAATCTCAAAGTCCATTCATTTGATACCCATATTCGGTGGGTGGCAAAAAAAAGCGATCTGTCATTTCCATGCGCCGGCATCATTGAATTGTCATGTGGACGCGTGTGTGCCGCGGGGTGCGCGCACCCCACGGTGGTGTGGTCCTCACATCGCTTTTGTAATAAAAAAAAGTTTTCAGTTGCGATTTGGTGCAAAAATGTATCTTTTTTGAGGTCGTTTTAAAATTTGCCTAAAAAAGGTGTTCGATTGATCAAAAAGCTCGAAAGGTTATGTTCTACTCTATAAGCTCTTTTATTTCGGAGCCATGTCGATGTCGCGTGTGTGCCGCGGGGAGCAAGCACCCCGCGGTGGAGTGGTCCACTTAATGTTTTTCTAAGCAAAAGGTTTTCAGTTGCGAGTCGGTGCAAAAATTTTTTCGTTTTTGAAGTTACATAAAAAATGGTGTTCGATTATTCAAAAAACTGGAATGGTTACCTTCTACTCTGAAAATCCTTACATTTGATACCCATATTGCATAGGTGGCAAAAGAAAATCCATTTGACATTTTGGAGCGGCGGCCATATTGAATTTGGAGAAACGTCACTCATTGTATCGTGTTTTACTCTTAAATCCCTTTCATTTGATACCCATATTACATAGGTGGAGAAGGAAAATCGGTCTGTCATTTCGGAGCGGCGGCCATATTGAATTTGGAGAAACGTCACTTACTGAATCGTATTCTACACCGAAAATCCTTACATTTGATACCCATTTTACATAGGTGGAGAAGGAAAAGCGATTTGACATTTCGGAGCGGCGGCCATATCGAGTTTGAAGCAATATCACTCACTGTATCGTGTTCTACTAATAAAATCCTCACATTTGATACCCATATTACATAGGTGGAGAAGGAAAATCGGTCTGTCATTTCGGAGCGGCGGCCATATTGAGTTTGAAGTAATGTCACTCACTGTATCTTGTTGTACTAATAAAGCCCTTTCATTTGATACCCATATTACATAGGTGGAGAAGGAAAAGCGATCCGCCATTTTGGAGCGGCGGCCATATTGAATTTGGAGAAACGTCACTTACTGAATCGTATTCTGCACTTAAAATCCTTACATTTAATACCCATATTACATAGGTGGAGAAGGAAAAGCGATTTGACATTTCGGAGCGGCGGCCATATTGAGTTTGAAGCAATATCACTCACTGTATCGTGTTCTATTAATAAAATCCTTACATTTGATACCCATATTACATAGGTGGAGAAGGAAAATCGGTCTGTCATTTCGGAGCGGCGGCCATATTGAATTTGGAGAAACGTCACTTACTGAATCGTATTCTACACTTAAAATCCTTACATTTGATACCCATATTACATAGGTGGAGAAGGAAAAGCGATTTGACATTTCGGAGCGGCGGCCATATTGAGTTTGAAGCAATGTCACTCACTGTATCGTGTTCTACTAATAAAACCCTTTCATTTGATACCCATATTACATAGGTGGCAAAAGTAAAGCAATTTGACATTTCGGAGCGGCGGCCATTTTAATTTTGGAGTATTGTCACTCGCCTTATCGTGCTCTACTCTCAAATCCCTTTCATTTGATACCCATATTGCATGGGTGGCAAAAGAAATGCAATCCGCCATTTTGGAAGCGGCGGCCATATTGGATTTAGACAAAAATCATTTACTTGGTTTTGTTTCACTCTTAAAACCCTTTCATTTGATACCCATATTGCTATGGTCGCAAAAGAAATATGAACCAGCCTTTTTTTAATGGCGGCCATTTTGAATTCATAGAGGTGACGTTACTTGCATCGTGTAGTACTCGCAAAACCCTTTCATTTGATACCCATATTACATAGGTGGCAAAAGAAAAGCGATCCGCCATTTTGGAGCGGCGGCCATATTGAATTTGGAGAAAAGTCACTTACTGAATCGTATTCTACACTTAAAATCCTTACATTTGATACCCATATTGCATAGGCGGTAAAAGGAAAGCGGTCGGCCATTTTGAAGCGGCGGCCATATTAAGGTTTGAAACAATGTCACTCATTTCATCGTGTTCTACTATTAAAGGCCTTTCATTTGATACCCATATTGCATAGGTGGCAAATGAAAAGCGATCCGCCATTTTGGAGCGGCGGCCATATTGAATTTGAAACAATGTCACTCACTGTATCGTGTTCTACTATTAAAGCCCTTTCATTTGATACCCATATTACATAGGTGGCAAAAGAAAAGCCATCCGCAATTTCGGAGCGGCGGCCATTTTGATTTGTGAGTAATGTCACTCACTTTATCGTGTTCTACTCCCAAATGCCTTTCATTTGATACCCATATTGCATGGGTGGCAAAAGAAATGCAATCGGCCATTTTGGAAGCGGCGGCCATATTAGATTTAGACAAAAATGATTTACTTGGTTTTGTTTCACTCGTAAAGCCCTTTCATTTGATACCCATATCGCTATGGTTACAAAAGAAATGTGACCCGACATTTTTTTTAATGGCGGCCATTTTGAACCTATATCGGTGATACTACGTGCATCGTGTAGTACTCGCAAAACCCTTCCATTTGATGCCCATATCACCATGCCGGGTCTGAAAACCGCACCGGAATAGCAAAAAGCGTAAATTTAAAAAAAAAGGCCGCCAGCGCCGCCGCCATCTTGAAAAGTTGAAATGTCAAATTTTTTAAAAATACTCGACTATATTTACTATCGATTGGTATCACCAGCTTGCTCGTAGCCCTAACCAAACCCCGTCAAAAAATCGTCAAATTTGGGTCGTCGCTGACAACAAAAACCGCCCCAGCTGCCAGTGTTGCCATATCACCCTCCCCAAATGGTGGTAGAAATGATCAGCGACGTCTGTTCCACCCCGTTATATGATGAAAATTCGAAAAAATCGAAATTTACGTTTTCCCCTAAAACGGGGAAATTGCCCCAAAATCGGGGTAAATTACCCCACGGTTTGATTCCGCTTAGCCAGCCCTACAAAAGGCCACCCGGTGTTGTCAGTCGAAAAACGCCGGCAACCGCGTCAAAATCGGGATTTTATTTTTTCGAAATTGCAACACTTTACAAAATGGCCGCCAGCGGAGCCGCCATGTTGAAATGTCAAAGTTTCGGATTTTTCCCGGTAACTGCATCATATACGGAGCAGGATGACGTTTACCCCACGTTGCCAGCACGTCTGGAACGGGGAGATCAATTCGGGTCAAATCGGGTCGACGAAAAAATTCAAACTCCCTTGGCGGCCAGTGTTGCCAGTTGCGGAAAATAAAAATACCAGAAAGTCATAGAGGCCCCGACGCTCTATAGGCTCATCGGGTTGAAAATTGCGAAAAGTCGTTATTTCGATTTTCGACTATTCGGGCCCCCAGAGGAAAAACTACCAAAAATGGTAGAAAATTTTTCCAACCTGGCAACACTTTGCGCCGAGCTCTAACCCCGCCCAGAACATTCGACCCCACTCCGAGGCCGCCATCTTGGCGAAAATGCGGTTCAAAAAAGTCAAAAATTTGAGCGTTCCAAGATGGCCGCCGGCGCCGCCGCCATTTTGTTTTTTGCCCAACCGTGGGCATCACAGTAAACTCCAGGACGCACCCGAGCGGAACCATCCAAAAAATCTGCCGAAATCCCGGAAATCACGCGCGTGTTCGGTCGCAAACACGGGGCGAAACGGGTTTTTCGATCCAAGATGGCGGCGCGGCCATTTTGTTTTTTCACATTTCGACAGAAGCACCCCATCCCCGAGGGCAAAACGATCACGCGTCCCAAAAACCAGCGCGATCGGAGCCGTTTTGGAAATTTTGACATTTCGCGCCGGCGGCCATCTTGGATTTTTCAAATTTCGAACACGTCGATCTACTCGAATGAATCAGTAGTCCATCTCTTTCTAACATCCCAAAACCCAAAAGTAACTGCAAATGTCCCAAAAATACCCCTGATCAGTGAGTGAGTCAGTGAGTCAGTGGTAATCCAGCTATATATAGTATAGACTAGATGTCGCGTGTGTGCCGCGGGGTGCGAGCACCCCGCGGAGGTGTTGTTCCACTTTTAGCTTTTGTAATCAAAAGGTTATCGGTTGCGAGTAGGTGCAAATATGTGTCTTTTTTTGCTGAAGTTTAAAAATTTGCCTAAAAAAGGTGTTCGAATATTCAAAAAACTGGAAAGGATACGATCTACTCGGAATGCGCTTTCATTTGATACCCATATAACGTGGGTGGCAAAAGAAAAGGGATCGGCCAATTAGGGGCGGCGGCCATATTGAATTTGAAGCAATGTCAGTGACTGTATCGTATTTTACACTCAAAGTCCATTCATTTGATACCCATATTCGGTGGGTGGCAAAAAAAAGCGATCGGTCATTTCCATGCGCCGGCAACATTGAATTGTCATGTGGACGCACGTATGCCGCGAGGTGCACGCACCTCGCGGTGGTGTGGTCCTCACATCGCTTTTGTAATAAAAAAAAGTTTTCAGTTGCGATTTGGTGCATAAATGTATCTTTTTTGGATTCAATTTAAAATTTGCCTAAAAAAGGTGTTCGATTGATCAAAAAGCTGGAAAGGTTATAGTGTACTTTATACGCTCTTTTATTTCGAAGCGATGTCGATGTCGCGTGTGTGCCGCGGGGAGCAAGCACCCCGCGGTGGAGTGGTCCACTTAATGTTTTTCTAAGCAAAAGGTTTTCAGTTGCGAGTCGGTGCAAAAAAAATTCGTTTTTTTAAGTTACATAAAAAATGGTGTTCGATTATTAAAAACAAACTGAAAAGGTTACGTTCTACTCTAAAAATCCTTACATTTGATACCCATATTAGATAGGTGGAGAAGGAAAAGCGATTTGACATTTCGGAGCGGCGGCCATATTGAGTTTGAAGCAATGTGACTCACTGTATCGTGTTCTACTAATAAAACCCTTTCATTTGATACCCATATTGCATAGGTGGCAAAAGAAAATCGATTTGACATTTTGGAGCGGCGGCCATATTAAATTTGGTGTAACGTCACTTACTGTATCGTATTCTACACTTAAAATCCTTACATTTGATACCCATATTGCATAGCTTGGGAAGGAAAAGCGATTTGACATTTCGGAGCGGCGGCCATATTGAGTTTAAGGCAATATCACTCACTGTATCCTGTTCTACTAATAAAATCCTTACATTTGATACCCATATTGCATAGGTGGCAAAATAAAAGCGATCCGCCATTTTGGAGCGGCGGCCATATTGAATTTGGTGAAACGTCACTTACTGAATCGTATTCTACACCTAAAATCCTTACATTTGATACCCATAATACATAGGTGGAAAAGTAAAATCGGTCTGTAATTTCGGAGCGGCGGCCATATTAAATTTGGAGAAACGTCACTTACTGAATCGTATTCTACACTTAAAATCCTTACATTTGATACCCATATTACATAGGTGGAGAATGAAAAGCGATTTGACACTTCGGAGCGGCGGCCATATTGAGTTTGAAGCAATATCACTCACTGTATCGTGTTCTACTAATAAAATCCTTACATTTGATACCCATATTGCATAGGCGGTAAAAGGAAAGCGGTCGGCCATTTTGAAGCGGCGGCCATATTGAGTTTGAAACAATGTCACTCATTTTATCGTATTCTACTATTAAAGGCCTTTCATTTGATACCCATATTACATAGGTGGAGAAGGAAAAGCGATTTGACATTTCGGAGCGGCGGCCATATTGAGTTTGAAGAAATGTCACTCACTGTATCGTGTTCTACTAATAAACCCCTTTCATTTGATACCCATATTGCATAAGTGGCAAAAGAAAAGCGATCCGCAATTTCGGAGCGGCGGCCATTTTGATTTTGGAACAATGTCACTCACTTTATCGTGTTCTACTCGCAAATGCCTTTCATTTGATACCCATATTGCATGGGTGGCCAAAGAAATGCAATCCGCCAATTTGGAAGCGGCGGCCATATTGGATTAAGACAAAAATAATTAATTTGGTTTTGTTTCACTCTTAAAGCCCTTTCATTTGATACCCATATTGCTATGGTTACAAAAGAAATGTGATCCGACATTTTTTTAATGGCGGCCATTTTGAATTCATAGAGGTGACGTTACTTACATCGTGTAGTACTCGCAAAACCCTTTCATTTGATACCCATATCACCATGCCGCGGTTGAAAACCGCACCGGAGTAGCAAAAAGCGCAAATTTTTAAAAAAAGGCCGCCAGCGCCGCCGCCATCTTGAAAAATTGAAATGTCAAATTTTTCTTGTGAAGTCGACTATATGTGCTATCAAGTGACATTACCAGCTAGCCGCTAGCCCTCACACAACCCCGTCAAAAAATCGTCAAATTTGGGTCGTCGCTGACAACAAAAACCGCCCCAGCTGCCAGTGTTGCCATATCACCGGCCCTAAATGATGGTAGAAATGATGAGCGACGTCTGTTCCACCCCGCTATATGAAAAAAAATCGAAAAAGTCGAAATTTACGTTCTCCCTCAAAACGGGGAAATTACCCCAAAATCGGGGAAAATTACCCCACGGTATGATTCCCCGTAGCCAGCCCTACAAAAAGCCACCCGGTGTTGTCAGTCGAAAAACGCCGGCAACCGCGTCAAAATCGCGATTTTATTTTTTCGAAATTGCAACACTTAACAAAATGGCCGCCAGTGAAGCCGCCATGTTGAAATGTCAAAGTTTCGGATTTTTCCCGGTAACTACGTCATATACGGAGCAGGATGACGTTTACCCCACGTTGCCAGCACATCTGGAACGGGGAGATCAATTCGGGTCAAATCGGGTCGACGAAAAAATTCAAACCCCCTTGGCGGCCAGTGTTGCCAGTTGCGGAAAATAAAAATACCAGAAAGTCATAGAGGCCCCGACGCTCTATAGGCGCATCGGGTTGAAAATTGCAAAAAGTCGTTATTTCGATTTTCGACTATTCGGGCCTCCAGAGGAAAAACTACCAAAAACGGTAGAAAATTTTTCGCATCTGGCAACACTTCGCGCCGAGCTCTAACCCCGCCCAGAACATTTGACCCCACTCCGAGGCCGCCATCTTGGCGAAAATGCGGTTCAAAAAAGTCAAAAATTTGAGCGTTCCAAGATGGCCGCCGGCGCCGCCGCCATTTTGTTTTTCGCCAAGCGGCGGCCATATTCGGAAACTCGAGGATGCTTTCGGGCGGATCCATCAAAAAAATCAGCCGAAGTCCCGAAAATCACGCGCGTGTTCGGTCGCAAACACGGGGCGAAACGGGTTTTTCGATCCAAGATGGCGGCGCGGCCATTTTGTTTTTTCACATTCCGACAGAAGCACCCAATCCCCGGGGGCGAAACGATCACGCGTACCAAAAACCAGCGCGATCGGAGTCGTTTTGGAAATTTTGACATTTTGCGCCGGCGGCCATCTTGGATTTTTCAAATTTTGAATATCGCTTTCTACTCGACTGAATCGATCGTGCATCTCGCTCTAACACCCCAAAACCCAAAAGTAACTGCAAATGTCCCAAAAATACCCCTGATCAGTGAGTCAGTGAGTGAGTCAGTCAGTCAGTGGTAATCCAGCTTTATATAGTATAGACTAGATGTCGCGTGTGTGCCGCGGGGTGCGAGCACCCCGCGGAGGTGTTGTTCCACTTTTAGCTTTTGTAATCAAAAGGTTATCGGTTGCGAGTAGGTGCAAAAATGTATTTTTTTTTGTCGAAGTTGTAAAAATTTGCCTAAAAAAGGTGTTCGATTATTTAAAAAAAACTGGAAAGGATACGATCTACTCGGAATGCGCTTTCATTTGATACCCATATAACGTGGGTGGCAAAAGAAAAGCGATCGGCTAATTAGGGGCGGCGGCCATATTGAATTTGAAGTAATGTCATTGACTGTATCGTATTTTACACTAAAATTCCATTCATTTGATACCCATATTCCGTGGGTGACAAAACAAAAGCGATCTGTCATTTCGGAGCGGTGGCAACACTGAATCACCATGTGGACGCGTGTGTGCCGCGAGGTGCAAGCACCTCGCGGTGGTGTAGTCCTCACATCGCTTTTGTAATAAAAAAAAAGTTTTCAGTTGCGATTTGGTGCAAAAATGTATCTTTTTTCAGGTCAAATTAAAATTTGCCTAAAAAAGGTGTTCGATTGATCAAAAAGCTGGAAAGGTTATGTTGTACTTTATACGCTCTTTTATTTCGAAGCGATGTCGATGTCGCGTGTGTGCCGCGGGGAGCAAGCACCCCGCGGTGAAGTGGTCCACTTAATGTTTTTCTAAGCAAAAGGTTTTCAGTTGCGAGTCGGTGTAAAAATTTTTGAGTTGCATAAAAACTGGTGTTCGATTATTTAAAAAACTGAAAAGGTTACGTTCTACTCTGAAAATCCTTACATTTGATACCCATATTACATAGGTGGAGAAGGAAAAGCGATTTGACATTTTGGAACGGCGGCCATATTGAGTTTGAAGTAATATCACTCACTGTATCGTGTTCTACTAATAAAATCCTTACATTTGATACCCATATTACATAGGTGGCAAAACAAAAGCGATCCGCCATTTTGGAGCGGCGGCCATATTGAATTTGGAGAAACGTCACTTACTGAATCGTATTCTACACCTAAAATCCTTACATTCGATACCCATAATACATAGGTGGAGAAGTAAATTCGGTCTGTCATTTCGGAGCGGCGGCCATATTGAATTTGGAGAAACGTCACTTACTGAATCGTATTCTACACTTAAAATCCTTACATTTGATACCCATATTGCATAGGCGGTAAAAGGAAAGCGGTCGGCCATTTTGAAGCGGCGGCCATATTGAGTTTGAAACAATGTCACTCATTTTATCGTGTTCTACTATCAAAGCCTTTTCATTTGATACCCATATTGCATAGGTGGAGAAGGAAAAGCGATTTGACATTTCGGAGCGGCGGCCATATTGAGTTTGAAGCAATATTACTCACTGTATCGTGTTCAACTAATAAAACCCTTACAGTTGATACCCATATTGCATAGGTGGCAAAAGAAATGCAATCCGCTATTTTGGAAGCGGCGGCCATATTGCATTTGGAGAAACGTCACTTACTGAATCGTATTCTACACTTAAAATCCTTACATTTGATACCCATATTACATAGGTGGAGAAGGAAAAGCGATTTGACATTTTGGAGCGGCGGCCATATTGAGTTTGAAGCAATATCACTCACTGTATCGTATTCTACTAATAAAATCCTTACATTTGATACCCATATTCCATAGGCGGTAAAAGGAAAGCGGTCGGCCATTTTGAAGCGGCGGCCATATTGAGTTTGAAACAATGTCACTCACTGTATCGTATTCTACTAATAAAATCCTTACATTTGATACCCATATTACATAGGTGGCAAAACAAAAGCGATCCGCCATTTTGGAGCGGCGGCCATATTGAATTTGGAGAAACGTCACTTACTGAATCGTATTGTACACTTAAAATCCTTACATTTTATACCCATATTACATAGGTGGAGAAGGAAAAGCGATTTGACATTTCGGAGCGGCGGCCATATTGAGTTTGAAACAATGTCACTCACTGTATCGTGTTCTACTAATAAAATCCTTACATTTGATACCCATATTACATAGGTGGAGAAGGAAAATCGGTCTGTCATTTCGGAGCGGCGGCCATATTGAATTGTCATGTGGACGCGCGTATGCCGCGAGGTGCACGCACCTCGCGGTGGTGTGGTCCTCACATCGCTTTTGTAATAAAAAAAGTTTTCAGTTGCGATTTGGTGCAAAAATGTATCTTTTTTGAGGTCGATTTAAAATTTAACTAATAAAGGTGTTCGATTGATCAAAAAGCTCAACAGGTTATGTTCTACTCTATAAGCTCTTTTATTTCGAAGCCATGTCGATGTCGCGTGTGTGCCGCGGGGAGCAAGCACCCCGCGGTGGAGTGGTCCACTTAATGTTTTTCTAAGCAAAAGGTTTTCAGTTGCGAGTCGGTGCAAAAAAAATTTCGTTTTTTTAAGTTACTCTAAAAATCCTTACATTTGATACCCATATTACATAGGTGGAGAAGGAAAAGCGATTTGACATTTTGGAGCGGCGGCCATATTGAGTTTGAAGCAATATCACTCATTTTATCGTGTTCTACTATTAAAGGCCTTTCATTTGATACCCATATTACATAGGTGGAGAAGGAAAATCGGTCTGTAATTTCGGAGCGGCGGCCATATTGAATTTGGAGAAACGTCACTTACTGAATCGTATTCTACACTTAAAATCCTTACATTTGATACCCATATTACATAGGTGGAGACGGAAAAGCGATTTGACATTTCGGAGCGGCGGCCATTTTGAGTTTGAAGCAATGTCACTTACTTTATCGTGTTCTACTAATAAAACCCTTTCATTTGATACCCATATTACATAGGTGGAGACGGAAAAGCGATTTGACATTTCGGAGCGGCGGCCATTTTGAGTTTGAAGCAATGTCACTCACTGTATCGTGTTCTACTAATAAAACCCTTTCATTTGATACCCATATTGCATAGGTGGCAAAAGAAAAGCGAACCGCCATATTGGAGCGGCGGCCATATTGAATTTGGAGAAACGTCACTCACCTTATCGTGTTCTACTCCCAAATCCCTTTCATTTGATACCCATATTGCATGGGTGGCAAAAGAAATGCAATCGGCCATTTTGGAAGCGGCGGCCATATTGGATTTAGACAAAAATTATTTACTTGGTTTTGTTTCACTCTTAAAGCCCTTTCATTTGATATCCATATCGCTATGGTTACAAAAGAAATGTGACACGACATTTTTTTTAATGGCGGCCATTTTGAACCTATATCGGTGATACTACGTGCATCGTGTAGTACTCGCAAAACCCTTTCATTTGATACCCATATCACCACTCCGCGGCTGAAAACCGCACCGAAATAGCAAAAAGCGAAAATTTTGAAAAAATGGTCGCCAGCGCCGCCGCCATCTTGAAAAATTGAAATGTCAAATTTTTTGTGTAAGGCCGATTATATTTCCTATCGAGCGATATTACCAGCCGGCCCCTAGCCCTATCCAAACTCCGTCAAAAAATCGTCAAATTTGTGTCGTCGCTGACAACAAAAACCGTCCCAGCTGCCAGTGTTGCCATATCACCGGCCCGAAATGGTGGTAGAAATGATCAGCAACGTCTGTTCCACCCCGCTATATGGAAAAAAATCGAAAAAGTCGAAATTTACGTTCTCCCCCAAAACGGGGAAATTACCCTAAAATTGGGGTAAATTACCCCACGGTTTGATTCCCCTTAGCCAGCCCTAAAAAAAGCCACCCGGTGTTGTCAGTCGAAAAACGCCGGCAACGGCGTCAAAATCGCGATTTTATTTTTTCGAAATTGCAACCCTTAACAAAATGGCCGCCAGCGGAGCCGCCATGTTGAAATGTCAAAGTTTCGGATTTTTCCCGGTAACTACGTCATATACGAAGCAGGATGACGTTTACCCCACGTTGCCAGCACATCTGGAACGGGGAGATCAATTCGGGTCAAATCGGGTCTACGAAAAAATTCAAACGTCCATAGCGGCCAGTGTTGCCAGTTGCAGAAAATAAAAATACCAGAAAGTCATAGAGGCCCCGACCCTCTATAGGCGCATGGGGTTGAAAATTGCGAAAAAACGTTATTTCGATTTTCGACTTTTCGGGCCTCCAGAGGAAAAACTACCAAAAATGGTAGAAAAAAATTCTCACCTGACAACACTTCGCGCCGAGTTCTAACCCCGCCTAGAACATTTCACCCCACTCCGAGGCCGCCATCTTGGCGAAAATTCGGTTCAAAAATGTCGAAAATTTCAGCGTTCCAAGATGGCCGCCGGCGCCGCCGCCATTTTGTTTTTTGCCCAACCGCGGGCATCACAGTAAACTCCAGGATTCACCCGAGCGGAACCATCAAAAAAATCAGCCGAAATCCCGAAAATCAAGCGCGTGTTCGGTCGCAAACACGGGGCGAAACGGGTTTTTCGATCCAAGATGGCGGCGCGGCCATTTTGTTTTTTCGCATTTTGACAGTTGCACCTCATACTCGGGAGCGACACGATCAAGAACCATTAAAAAAACCAGCACGCCCTGAGCCATTTTGAAAAAGTTGACATTTCGCCCCGGCGGCCATCTTGGATTTTTCAAATTTCGAACACGTCGATCTACTCGAATGAATCAGTAGTCCATCTCTTTCTAACATCCCAAAACCCAAAAGTAACTGCAAATGTCCCAAAAATACCCCTGATCAGTGAGTGAGTCAGTCAGTCAGTCAGTCAGTGGTAATCCAGCTTTATATAGTATAGACTAGATGTCGCGTGTGTGCCGCGGGGTGCGCGCACCCCGCGGTGGTGGACCCCCCACTTTAGCTTTTGTAATCAAAAGGTTATCGGTTGCGAGTAGGTGCAAAAATGATATTTTTTTGTCGAAGTTATAAAATTTGCCTAAAAAAGGTGTTCGAATATTCAAAGAACTGGAAAGGATACGTTTTTCTCTGAATGCTCTTTCATTTGATACCCATATTACGTGGATGGCAAAAGAAAATCGATCGGCCAATTTGGAGCGGCGGCCATATTGAATTTGGAGTAATGTCATTGACTGTGTCGTTTTTTACACTCAAAGTCCATTTTTTTGATATCTATATTGCGTGGGTGGCAAATGAAAATCGATCTGTCATTTCGGAGCGGTGGCAACACTGAATCATCATGTGGACGCGTGTGTGCCGCGAGGTGCACGCACCTCGCGGTGGTGTGGTCCTCACATCGCTTTTGTAATAAAAAAAAGTTTTCAGTTGTGATTTGGTGCAAAAATGTATCTTTTTTGAGGTTGATTTAAAATTTGCCAAAGAAAGGTGTTCGATTAACCAAAACGCTGGAAAGGTTATGTTCTACTCTATAAACATTTTTATTTGGAAGGCATGTCCATGTCGCGTGTGTGCCGCGGGGAGCAAGCACCCCGCGGTGGAGTGGTCCACTTAATGTGTTTCTAAGCGAAAGGTTTTCAGTTGCGAGTCGGTGCAAAAAATTTTTCGTTTTTTGAAGTTACATAAAATTTGCCAAAAAATGTGTTCGATTATTCAAAAAATTGGTAAGGTTACGTTCTACTTTGAAAATTCTTTCATTTGATACCCATATTACATAGGTGGCAAAAGAAAAGCGATCCGCCATTTTGGAGCGGCGGCCATATTGAATTTGGAGCAACGTCACTTACTGAATCGTATTCTACACTTAAAATCCTTACATTTGATACCCATATTACATAGGTGGAGAAGGAAAAGCGATTTGACATTTCGGAGCGGCGGCCATATTGAGTTTGAAACAATGTCACTCACTGTATCGTGTTCTACTAATAAAATCCTTACATTTGATACCCATATTACATAGGTGGAGAAGGAAAATCGGTCTGTCATTTCGGAGCGGCGGCCATATTGAATTTGGAGAAACGTCACTTACTGAATCGTATTATGCACTTAAAATCCTTACATTTGATACCCATATTACATAGGTGGAGAAGGAAAAGCGATTTGACATTTCGGAGCGGCGGCCATATTGAGTTTGAAGCAGTATCATTCACTGTATCGTGTTCTACTAATAAAATCCTTACATTTGATACCCATATTGCATAGGTGGCAAAAGAAAATCGATTTGACATTTCGGAGCGGCGGCCATATTGAATTTGGAACAGCGTCACTTACTGAATCGTATTCTACAATTAAAATCCATACATTTGATACCCATATTACATAGGTGGCGAAAGAAAAGCGATTTAACATTTCGGAGCGGCGGCCATATTGAGTTTGAAGCAATATCACTCACTGTATCGTGTTCTACTAATAAAACCCTTACATTTGATACCCATATTGCATAGGTGGCAAAAGAAAATCGATTTGACATTTTGGAGCGGCGGCCATATTCAATTTGGTGTAACGTCACTTACTGTACCGTGTTCTACACTTAAAATCCTTACATTTGATACCCATATTACATAAGTGGAGAAGGAAAAGCGATTTGACATTTCGGAGCGGCGGCCATATTGAGTTTGAAGCAATGTCACTCACTGTATCGTGTTCTACTAATAAAACACTTACATTTGATACCCATAATACATAGGTGGAGAAGGAAAAGCGATTTGACATTTCGCAGCGGCGGCCATATTGAGTTTGAAGCAATGTCACTCACTGTATCGTGATCTACTAATAAAACCCTTACATTTGATACCCATAATACATAGGTGGAGAAGGAAAAGCGATTTGAAATTTCGCAGCGGCGGCCATATTGAGTTTGAAGCAATGTCACTCACTGTATCGTGATCTACTAATAAAACCCTTACATTTGATACCCATATTGCATAGGTGGTGAAAGGAAAGCGGTCGGCCATTTTGAAGCGGCGGCCATATTGAGTTTGAAACAACGTCACTCACTGCATCGTGTTCTACTATTAAAGCCGTTTCATTTGATACCCATATTGCATAGGTGGCAAAAGAAAATCGATTTGACATGTCGGAGCGGCGGCCATATTGAATTTGAAGCAACGTCACTAACTGCATCGTATTCTACACTTAAAATCCTTAAATTTGATATCCATATTACCGTGCCGCTACCGAAAACCGCACTAAAATAGCAAAAAGCGCAAATTTGGAAACAATGGCCGCCTGTGCCGCCGCCATCTTGAAAAATTTTAATGTCATATTTTTCATGTCAAGCCGACTATATTTGCTATCAAGTGACATTACGAGCTACCCGCTAGCCCTCACACAACCCCGCCAATAAATCGTCAAATTTGGGTTGTCGCTAACAATAAAAACCGTCCCACCTGCCAGTGTTGCCATAACACCAGCTCTAAATGTTAGTAGAAATGATCAGCGACGACTGTTCCACCCCGCTATATCAAAAAAAATTGAAAAAGTCGAAATTTACGTTTTCCCCTAAAACGGAGAAATTACCCCAAAATCGGGGAAAATTACCCCACTATTAGATTTCCCTCGTCGAGCACTACGACAGACCACCCGGTGTTGTCAGTCGAAAAACGCCGGCAACCGCGTCAAAATCGCGAATTAATGCTTTCGAAATTGCAACCCTTAACAAAATGGCCGCCAGCGGAGCCGCCATCTTGAAATGTCAAAGTTTCGGATTTTTCCCGGTAACTACATCATATACGGAGCAGGATGACGTTTACCCCACATGTCCAGCACATCTGGAACGGGGAGATCAATTCGGGTCAATTCGGGTCTACGAAAAAATTCAAACCTCCTTGGCGGCCAGTGTTGCCAGTTGCCGAAAATAAAAATACCAGAAAGTCATAGAGGTCCCAACGCTCTATGGGCGCATGGGGTTAAAAATTGCGAAAAGTCGTTATTTCGATTTTCGAATATTTGGCTCTCCAGAGAGAAAACTACCAAAAACGGTAGAAAATTTTTCACACCTGGCAACACTTCGCGCCGAGCTCTAACCCCGCCTAGAACATTTTACCCCACTCCGAGGCCGCCATCTTGGCGAAAATGCGGTTCAAAAAAGTCAAAAATTTGAGCGTTCCAAGATGGCCGCCGGCGCCGCCGCCATTTTGTTTTTCGCCAATCAGCTACCATATTCGGGAACTCGAGGACGCATTTAAGGGAAATCATCCAAAAAATCAGCCGAAATCCCGGAAATCACGCGCGTCTTCGGTCGCAAACACGGGGCGAAACGGGTTTTTCGATCCAAGATGGCGGCGCGGCCATTTTGTTTTTTCACATTTTAACAAAAGCACCCCATCCCCGGGGGCGAGACGATCACGCGTACCAAAAACCAGCGCAATCGGATTCGTTTTGGAAATTTTGACATTTCGCGCCGTCGGCCATCTTGGATTTTTCAAATTTCGAATATCGAATCCTGTGTCTTTTAATCAGTAGTCCATCTCTTTCTAACATCCCAACACCCAAAAGTAATCGCAAATGTCCCAAAAATACCCCTAATCAGTCAGTGAGTGAGTGGTAATCCAGCTTTATATAATATAGACGCGTGTGTGCCGCGGGGTGCGAGCACCCCGCGGAGGTGTTGTTCCACTTTTAGCTTTTGTAATCAAAAGGTTATCGGTTGCGAGTAGGTGCAAATATGTGTCTTTTTTTGCTGAAGTTTAAAAATTTGCCTAAAAAAGGTGTTCGAATATTCAAAAAACTGGAAAGGATACGATCTACTCGGAATGCGCTTTCATTTGATACCCATATAACGTGGGTGGCAAAAGAAAAGGGATCGGCCAATTAGGGGCGGCGGCCATATTGAATTTGAAGCAATGTCAGTGACTGTATCGTATTTTACACTCAAAGTCCATTCATTTGATACCCATATTCGGTGGGTGGCAAAAAAAAGCGATCTGTCATTTCCATGCGCCGGCAACATTGAATTGTCATGTGGACGCGCGTATGCCGCGAGGTGCACGCACCTCGCGGTGGTGTGGTCCTCACATCGCTTTTGTAATAAAAAAAGTTTTCAGTTGCGATTTGGTGCATAAATGTATCTTTTTTGGATTCAATTTAAAATTTGCCTAAAAAAGGTGTTCGATTGATCAAAAAGCTGGAAAGGTTATAGTGTACATTATACGCTCTTTTATTTCGAAGCGATGTCGATGTTGCGTGTGTGCCGCGGGGAGCAAGCACCCCGCGGTGAAGTGGTCCACTTAATGTTTTTCTAAGCAAAAGGTTTTCAGTTGCGAGTGGGTGCAAAAAAAATTTCGTTTTTTTGAGTTACATAAAAACTGGTGTTCGATTATTTAAAAAACTGAAAAGGTTACGTTCTACTCTGAAAATCCTTACATTTGATACCCATATTACATAGGTGGAGAAGGAAAAGCGATTTGACATTTCGGAGCGGCGGCCATATTGAATTTGGAGAAACGTCACTTACTGAATCGTATTCTACACTTAAAATCCTTACATTTGATACCCATATTACATAGGTGGTGAAGGAAAATCGGTCTGTCATTTCGGAGCGGCGGCCATATTGAATTTGGAGAAACGTCACTTACTGAATCGTATTTTACACTTAAAATCCTTACATTTGATACCCATATTACATAGGTGGGGAAGGAAAATCGGTCTGTCATTTCGGAGCGGCGGCCATATTGAATTTGGAGAAACGTCACTTACTGAATCGTATTCTACACTTAAAATCCTTACATTTGATACCCATATTACATAGGTGGTGAAGGAAAATCGGTCTGTCATTTCGGAGCGGCGGCCATATTGAATTTGGAGAAACGTCACTTACTGAATCGTATTCTACACTTAAAATCCTTACATTTGATACCCATATTACATAGGTGGTGAAGGAAAATCGGTCTGTCATTTCGGAGCGGCGGCCATATTGAATTTGGAGAAACGTCACTTACTGAATCGTATTTTACACTTAAAATCCTTACATTTGATACCCATATTACATAGGTGGGGAAGGAAAATCGGTCTGTCATTTCGGAGCGGCGGCCATATTGAATTTGGAGAAACGTCACTTACTGAATCGTATTCTACACTTAAAATCCTTACATTTGATACCCATATTACATAGGTGGGGAAGGAAAATCGGTCTGTCATTTCGGAGCGGCGGCCATATTGAATTTGGAGAAACGTCACTTACTGAATCGTTTTCTACACTTAAAATCCTTACATTTGATACCCATATTACATAGGTGGAGAAATAAAAGCGATTTGACATTTCGGAGCGGCGGCCATATTGAGTTTGAAGCAATATCACTCACTGTATCGTGTTCTATTAATAAAATCCTTACATTTGATACCCATATTGCATAGGTGGAGAAGGAAAATCGGTCTGTCATTTTGGAGCGGCGGCCATATTGAATTTGGAGAAACGTCACTTACTGAATCGTAGTCTACACTTAAAATCCTTACATTTGATACCCATATTACATAGGTGGAGAAGGAAAAGCGATCCGCCATTTTGGAGCGGCGGCTATATTGAATTTGAAACAATGTCACTCACTGTATCGTGTTCTACTATTAAAGCCCTTATATTTGATACCCATATTACATAGGTGGCAAAACAAAAGCGATCCGCCATTTTGGAGCGGCGGCCATATTGAATTTGGAGAAACGTCACTTACTGAATCGTATTCTACACCTAAAATCCTTACATTTGATACCCATAATACATAGGTGGAGAAGTAAAATCGGTCTGTCATTTCGGAGTGGCGGCCATATTGAATTTGGAGAAACGTCACTTACTGAATCGTATTCTACACTTAAAATCCTTACATTTGATACCCATATTACATAGGTGGAGAAGGAAAAGCGATTTGACATTTCGGAGCGGCGGCCATATTGAGTTTGAAGCAATGTCACTCACTGTATCGTGTTTTACTAATAAAAGCCTTTCATTTGATACCCATATTACATAGGTGGCAAAAGAAAATCGATTTGACATTTCGGAGCGGCGGCCATTTTGAATTTGGAGAAACGTCACTTACTGAATCGTATTCTACACTTAAAATCCTTACATTTGATACCCATATTACATAGGTGGAGAAGGAAAAGCGATTTGACATTTCGGAGCGGCGGCCATTTTGAGTTTGAAGCAATGTCACTTACTTTATTGTGTTCTACTAATAAAACCCTTTCATTTGATACCCATATTACATAGGTGGAGACGGAAAAGCGATTTGACATTTCGGAGCGGCGGCCATTTTGATTTTGGAGCAATGTCACTCACTTTATCGTGTTCTACTCCCAAATGCCTTTCATTTGATACCCATATTACGTGGGTGGCAAAAGAAATGCAATCCGCCATTTTGGAAGCGGCGGCCATATTGAATTTAGACAAAAATCATTTACTTGGTTTTGTTTCACTCTTAAAACCCTTTCATTTGATACCCATATTGCTATGGTCGCAAAAGAAATATGAACCAGCCTTTTTTTAATGGCGGCCATTTTTAATCTATATCGGTGACACTACGTGTATCGTGTAGTACTCGCAAAACCCTTTCATTTAATACCCATATCACCATGCCGCGGCTGAAAACCGCACCGGAATAGCAAAAAGCGCAACTTTTTAAAAAAAGGCCGCCAGCGCCGCCGCCATCTTGAAAAATTGAAATGTCAAATTTTTTAAAAATACTTGACTATATTTCCTATCGATTGGTATCACCGGATGGCCCCTAACCCTAACCAAACCCCGTCAAAAAATCGTCAAATGTGGGTCGTCGCTGACAACAAAAACCGCCCAAGCTGCCAGTGTTGCCATATCTCCGGTCCCAAATGTGGGTAGAAATGATCAGCGACGCCTGTTCCACCCCGCCATATGAAAAAAGTTGAAAAAAGACGAAATTTACGTTTTCCCCCAAAACGGGGAAATTACCCCAAAATCGGGGTAAATTACCCCACGGTTTGATTCCTCTTAGCCAGCCCTACAAAAGGCCACCAGGTGTTGTCAGTCGAAAAACGCCGGCAACCGCGTCAAAATCGGGATTTTATTTTTTCGAAATTGCAACACTTTACAAAATGGCCGCCAGCGGAGCCGCCATGTTGAAATGTCAAAGTTTCGGATTTTTCCCGGTAACTGCATCGTATACGAAGCAGGATGACGTTTACCCCACGTTGCCAGCACGTCTGGAACGGGGAGATCAATTCGGGTCAAATCGGGTCTACGAAAAAATTCAAACCCCCTTGGCGGCCAGTGTTGCCAGTTGCGGAAAATAAAAATACCAGAAAGTCATAGAGGCCCCGACCCTCTATAGGCGCATGGGGTTGAAAATTGCGAAAAGTCGTTATTTCGATTTTTGACTTTTCGGGCCCCCAGAGGAAAAACTACCAAAAATGGTAGAAAATTTTTCCAACCTGGCAACACTTTGCGCCGAGCTCTAACCCCGCCCAGAACATTTGACCCCACTCCGAGGCCGCCATCTTGGCGAAAATGCGGTTCAAAAATGTCAAAAATTTGAGCGTTCCAAGATGGCCGCCGGCGCCGCCGCCATTTTGTTTTTCGCCAACCGGCTACCATAATCGGAAACTCGAGGACGCGTTCGACCGGAGCCATCAAAAAAATCAGCCGAAATCCCGAAAATCACGCGCGTGTTCGGTCGCAAACACGGGGCGAAACGGGTTTTTCGATC
Organism: Schoenobius gigantellus; assembly: GCA_963935595.1. Lineage (NCBI taxonomy): Eukaryota > Metazoa > Arthropoda > Insecta > Lepidoptera > Crambidae > Schoenobius > Schoenobius gigantellus. Next base: position 410,871 of record OZ012555.1, on the reverse strand, counting down.
CAAGATGGCGGCGCGGCCATTTTGTTTTTTCACATTCCGACAGAAGCACCCAATCCCCGGGGGCGAAACGATCACGCGTACCAAAAACCAGCGCGATCGGAGTCGTTTTGGAAATTTTGACATTTCGCGCCGTCGGCCATCTTGGATTTTTCAAATTTCGAACACGTCAATCTACTCGAATGAATCAGTAGTCCATCTCACTCTAACATCCCAAAACCCAAAAGTAACTGCAAATGTCCCAAAAATACCCCTGATCAGTGAGTGAGTGAGTGAGTGAGTCAGTCAGTGGTAATCCAGCTTTATATAGTATAGATAGAAGATAGATAGATAGATAGAAGATAGATAGACTAGATGTCGCGTGTGTGCCGCGGGGTGCGAGCACCCCGCGGAGGTGTTGTTCCACTTTTTGCTTTTGTAATCAAAAGGAAATCGGTTGCGAGTCGGTGCAAAAATGTGTCTTTTTTTGCTGAAGTTTAAAAATTTGCCTAAAAAAGGTTTTCGAATATTCAAAAAACTGGAAAGGATACGATCTACTCTGAATGCTCTTTCATTTGATACCCATATTACGTGGGTGGCAAAAGAAAATCGATCGGCCAATTAGGGGCGGCGGCCATATTGAATTTGAAGCAATGTCAGTGACTGTATCGTATTTTACACTCAAAGTCCATTCATTTGATACCCATATTCGGTGGGTGGCAAAAAAAAGCGATCTGTCATTTCCATGCGCCGGCAACATTGAATTGTCATGTGGACGCGCGTATGCCGCGAGGTGCACGCACCTCGCGGTGGTGTGGTCCTCACATCGCTTTTGTAATAAAAAAAAGTTTTCAGTTGCGATTTGGTGCAAAAATGTATCTTTTTTGAGGTCAATTTAAAATTTGCCTAAAAAAGGTGTTCGATTATTTAAAAAACTGGAAAGGATACGATCTACTCGGAATGCGCTTTCATTTGATACCTATATAACGTGGGTGGCAAAAGAAAAGCGATCGGCCAATTAGGGGCGGCGGCCATATTGAATTTGAAGTAATGTCATTGTATGTATCGTATTTTACACTCAAAGTCCATTCATTTGATACCCATATTCCGTGGGTGACAAAACAAAAGCGATCTGTCATTTCGGAGCGGTGGCAACACTGAATCATCATGTGGACGCGTGTGTGCCGCGAGGTGCAAGCACCTCGCGGTGGTGTAGTCCTCACATCGCTTTTGTAATAAAAAAAAAGTTTTCAGTTGCGATTTGGTGCAAAAATGTATCTTTTATGAGGTCAATTTAAAATTTGCCTAAAAAAGGTGTTCGATTGATCAAAAAGCTCGAAAGGTTATGTTCTACTCTATAAGCTCTTTTTATTTCGGAGCCATGTCGATGTCGCGTGTGTGCCGCGGGGAGCAAGCACCCCGCGGTGGAGTGGTCAACTTAATGTTTTTCTAAGCAAAAGGTTTTCAGTTGCGAGTCGGTGCAAAAATGTGTCTTTTTTTGCTGAAGTTTAAAAATTTGCCTAAAAAAGGTGTTCGAATATTCAAAAAACTGGAAAGGATACGTTTTTCTCTGAATGCTCTTTCATTTGATACCCATATAACGTGGGTGGCAAAAGAAAAGCGATCGTACAATTAGGGGCGGCGGCCATATTGATTTTGAAGCAATGTCATTGACTGTATCGTATTTTACAATCAAAGTCCTTTCATTTGATACCCATATTCCGTGGGTGACAAAACAAAAGCGATCTGTCATTTCGGAGCGGTGGCAACACTGAATCATCATGTGGACGCGTGTGTGCCGCGAGGTGCAAGCACCTCGCGGTGGTGTAGTCCTCACATCGCTTTTGTAATAAAAAAAAAGTCTTCAGTTGCGATTTGGTGCAAAAATGTATCTTTTTTCAGGTCAAATTAAAATTTGCCTAAAAAAGGTGTTCGATTGATCAAAAAGCTCGAAAGGTTATGTTCTACTCTATAAGCTCTTTTTATTTCGGAGCCATGTCGATGTCGCGTGTGTGCCGCGGGGAGCAAGCACCCCGCGGTGGAGTGGTCAACTTAATGTTTTTCTAAGCAAAAGGTTTTCAGTTGCGAGTCGGTGCAAAAATGTGTCTTTTTTTGCTGAAGTTTAAAAATCTGCCTAAAAAAGGTGTTCGAATATTCAAAAAACTGGAAAGGATACGTTTTTCTCTGAATGCTCTTTCATTTGATACCCATATAACGTGGGTGGCAAAAGAAAAGCGATCGTACAATTAGGGGCGGCGGCCATATTGATTTTGAAGCAATGTCATTGACTGTATCGTATTTTACAATCAAAGTCCTTTCATTTGATACCCATATTCCGTGGGTGACAAAACAAAAGCGATCTGTCATTTCGGAGCGGTGGCAACACTGAATCATCATGTGGACGCGTGTGTGCCGCGAGGTGCAAGCACCTCGCGGTGGTGTAGTCCTCACATCGCTTTTGTAATAAAAAAAAAGTCTTCAGTTGCGATTTGGTGCAAAAATGTATCTTTTTTCAGGTCAAATTAAAATTTGCCTAAAAAAGGTGTTCGATTGATCAAAAAGCTGAAAAGGTTATGATGTACTTTATACGCTCTTTTATTTCGAAGCGATATCGATGTCGCGTGTGTGCCGCGGGGAGCAAGCACCCCGCGGTGGAGTGGTCCACTTAATGTTTTTCTAAGCAAAAGGTTTTCAGTTGCGAGTCGGTGCAAAAAATTTATCGTTTTTTGAAGTTACATAAAATTTGCCTAAAAATGTGGTCGATTATTAAAAAAACCGGAAAGGTTACATTCTACTCGGAAAAGTCTTTTATTTGAAACCCAATCTATATGGGTTTCAAATGAAAGACTTAAGACGTCACGTGTGTGCCGCGGGGAGCAAGCACCCCGCGGTGGTTCTTCTTCTGGACTTCACTTTTATAATCAAAAAAAAAGGTTTTCAGTTGCGTTTCAGTGGAAACATGTCTTTTTTTCAAATTTGCATTAAAAAAGAAAGGTGTTCGATTATTTAAAAAACTGGAAAGGTTATGATCTACTTCGAAAACTCATTTGAAATCCATATAGATGTCGCGTTTCATACAACTTAACCATCCATTAGATGGCGTTGTTTCGATTTCATAATAATGCTATCTACAGTTTATTACACTTCATAAGTTTGCCTATTATGTTTACTACATAATCGAGATTCTTGAATGCGACCTTAACTATGAGTTTGTTTTGTGTTATAATTAAACTATATTATTCTGTATGTATGTATTGTTTTGTATGATTTTTCTTTTTTTTTTTTCGACGACATTACGATGATAAGTACAACATTCATTACCATAGCTCATATAAGTCCCCACCGAGGGGCTCAAGCCTACTAAACCACGCTAGCCTAATGCGGATTGGTCGACTTTAAGAAGTTAGTTAAAGTAATAAATACGGCTTGAAATGCATCGTCCCGCTTCTTATTTCTAATCTAATCTAAACAACTGTTTCAAATCCCCCAAGTCGGTTCTGTGTAGTCATAAAAAAAAATTAACTTAACCTATCTGCAACTGTGTTTGAGGTGCCCGAGTTGGTTCTGGCTGGTCAAAAAATATTTAACTTAACTTATCCAACTATATTTGAGGTAATCAAAGTTAGTTCTGGGTGGTAAAAAAATTTTTTACGCCTATAATTAACATTTGCTGATTCTTTCTAACCTAATTTATTACTTTATCTAAGTCTTGAATGATATTATATAAAATAGCTGGTTAATGTGATTAATTTTGTGTCAATTATCACTTTGTCTAAATTGTGTAGATATTATGCATAATATCCGCATTTATTACTTTCGCTGTGACATATTTACCTATATCATAACAAAAGGATATGAAATGCGAAAGAGGAGAAATGAATTGGTACATGGTAGGATCAAACCCCGGACGTCCCGATAAGCTCAGTGTCTAGTCCACAGCGACACTGACGTTCTTTATAACATCTACATAGTATGGATTCTACTCTAATAACATTGATACAGACTTCAATATTGAGCCACAGCCATAGCATCATGAGCCGGGTCAGTTAGATTCATTATAATTATAAACGTTTTTATTTCTGTTCAGCTTAGTAGTTTTTAAGAGTAGGTAGTTATTTTTAAATTCAATGTGAAATAAAAGGTGTGCGTTTGAGCCGATCCAACGTATGGACGTCTTGACTTTATTTACCAAATTTTATTTTTATTACCAATAGGAAATGTGTTGGAAGCATGAAAGAAACGTGGGTATGCAAATAAACATTGTTAACGTTTGTATTTGCTGTCGTATACAATATGCAACATGTAGTTTTAATGCCCCATTAAGTGGTCGGTCACTATAATCTAAATCTTTTTTTTTTCGGTCGGAGGAATCTCTACGATTCGACAAGGGACTGAAAAGTTGACAAACCCGCCAAAAGGATATGCTTTTGGATTAGGATATAAACCCCATACCTGGCTAAACCACCCTCCAGTAACTTCCACCCCCATAGAGGCACGGCGGGATTCGGGATCGGCGCTAGTCATTCCCCGAACGCACCCCAACCTTACCTAGTTTTTTTATCCTATATTTCTCCTTGCAAGCTAGCAACATGCAGTAGATATAATGTAGTGTGCTTACCCAGTAACGAACCAAATTGTTGTTTTTACACATTTTTTATAGTAGTTTAGGAATTTTTCAGTTTGATGCTTTGCTGTGTATGGTGTCTTAATTTTATCCTAAGTTATTTTCAACTAAATTATGACCAAATTATTGTTTTAATGGTCTTATTGCAATTTAGGAATGGTATAAAATTCCTACGATATGTTCAAAATGCTAAGCAATCTATATGTATTATATGAGGAGTTTAAAAGCAGATGCCACTGTCCATTTCTGGCAAATTGAGAGTGGCTTTTGCTTTTGCATCCCTATTATATAAAATTCTCCAGTTGTCACATATTCCTTGTGGCAACTGGAGACTTCCTTTATACCCCAGGAAAGAGATTCGAGTGTCAATAGATAGCGATATGCCTGCCATCTGGAGATGTTGCAGACATTTAAATTGCTATACTATACGACGTGGATACCTAATTTTGCATAATAATGGATATCCCATAATTTATGCAAAATTTTATTTTGATAGAAAACAGATTTTTTGTGATCAGAATTGACCATCCAGATCTTGCGATTTAACACCATGCGACTTCTTTGTTTTTTTTTAAATCAAAGATCTATGCTAACAAAGTAACAAATCCACTATGCAACTAATGCCTTGAAGAAGGAAATTCGGCGGTGTATTAATGAAATTCAACCACATATTTGCGAAACGGTCACAGAAAATTTCAATAAAAGAATGCGTACTTGTCAGCAAAGCCGTGGTGGCCATTTATCCCATGTAGGTACTATTCCATACATAAACCCAATCTATATACTCTATACGAAGCAATAAAAAAATTAAACTTTCTAATAAAAAATCTGTTTTCTATTAAAATTACATTTTGCGTAAATTATGGGACATTATATAACTACATACAGAGGAAATTATAACTGCCAAGAAAACGCAACGAATTTAAAAAAAAAACAGTTTTCTAGAAGAAAAAAACATTAGCCAGAAATAAACAGATATTACAGTATTAATTATAATATTTTCTCGGTAATTACAATTGCCTTGCCCTGATTAAAATTATAATTATGCTGTCATCAAAAACTATAGCCATAGAAAAAAGATGTTTGTTTCCATTATTAGGACGAAATCTATTCATATTCAACACTAAACAATAAAATGGCAAGCTTTTGTTTCAAGTTTTATTTCTCATTTCTCAAATTATATATAACACACTTTATAAAAGTTAACACAAAATTGTTGCAAAGTAAATCATGTGAAGTGGGTATCGCTTAGTAACTGCACATAATGAACACCATATGCTCGCAAAATATAGGATACCTAATTTCTAATATATGTTTACTAATGTAATAAACACTTTCAATCTTAGCAAAGGCAATATGTAATATAAGTACAAGCGACAATTAAATTGAATAATTAATTTAATTAGAAATTGATTCTATCACTTGGTCGAAATGCTGACATCTATCTCTCAAGAGCGAGACACGAGTTACTCTTTTCAAATAATGTGTAGCTAATTATTATGTATATTATTAGTAATTTATAATTTAATATTAAAATTAAGAAGGCGTACATTTTACATATATAATAATGTAAAACAAGAGAACAAGTGATCAGTAATTAAACATATCAATTAAAGAGTTTATTACATTTGTAAATAACAATCGAAATTCCCAATAAGGCAGAGGAATAGAATATCGAAATAATACTTAGCATGGTTCAATACAATAGCCTTACAGCAAAATAAACTTGTTCCATAAAATCGATGTTACTCGGCAAACGGTCAAATTAATCTTCAGTTGGTGGCAAAATAGAAGTAAACAGAAATGATGGGAACAAGTTTGTGTTTATTTGCAATAGGCTTGTAAATTGACAATAAATGAGTATGATACTGCATTTTTTCCCCTATTTTCTTTAAACAATTTAAAACATCATTTCTAAAATGCAGTACATATTTTAAGAGTACAATATTATACATTTGAATATAACCACGTGGCCAGTATAATATACAAGAATGGGTATTAATTAACTACACTGAAGTACAAAATCGACCCACTTGTACGCTTTGGTTCAGAGCTTAACAAATCAAAATTTACCATCAAGAAATAATTTCTTTTAACCTTGTGTTGTTAAACAAGAGCTTAGGTTCACATCAGACCAATCTTTACTGTGACATTAAGGTTTATTGATTTTACAAACTGAAAACCAAAATTATTAAAAATAAGTACCAAGATTATAAAAAATCTGTACATATTTTTTTTGGGAAAATTAGCTTAAGTTATTTAGAGTTAATAAATCTGTAGGAATAATAAATTTTTGAATAAACATTGTGGTAGTCAACTTTTAACACTGCACAATCACAGAAATTGCATATAACGTAAAAATGAGAATCAGGATTTTTCTAAGAAATAAGTGTATTGTCAGCTTCTTTTATCCATGTTTAGAATATATTAAAATAATGCTTATGAAATTTTTTATTTTATTTTTAATATACTGATATTTACGAATGAGGTGAACCACTGAGGTGGGTCGATTTCATTGCATGAAAGTGTACATACATCAAAAGTATAATTGCTCTATTCTAATGATGATAACCTTGTTTTAATAATATAATTTTCTAAACTGTTAACATTTAGTTGATCACTTGATACAGATTATAAATAATCATCGAATTATTTAGTTTGTTTTACAATCAATTTCATTTCAAGATAGAAGACCCCCAAAATTACTCTTGAATTATACATTAGTCTCAAATAAGTAATACTTTTATATAATATTGCTAGGCGTAATTTTTTCAATAGGTTGTCTCCCTTATTATAACTTAAGCAATATTATACGACAAAATTTTGTCGATTGATCTGCCTGATTATTGATTGAAATATTTATTGTACATATTTGTAACATAATAATATTTTTCACAAACATGATACGGCATATTATACGAGTACATATATCTTATACAACCATTTTTGGGATAAGTCATACTTGGAGTAGTATTGGGCTAGACAAAGGCAAAAAATGTAATTTAAAAATGAAACGAACTCATTTTATAGCCTGTTCATGATTACTAAAGAAGTAAATTCACTTTATTTGAATTATGACTTAGTACAACAAAAAGAAAACTCCGTTATATAAATCACCAAAGAAAAAGAAATTAATATTTTTGCGCGGCTTTATTATTTTTACTGTCTATTGTTATCCATTTATTATATTTAATTGTATGAGTTCATCGAGTGATGAAGATATTTCAATGCCGGCGGAAATTTAAAAGGGTGTTATTTAAATGGTTAGCATAGTATTCGTATTTTTGTGAGCAGAAATAGCTAATTGATCAGCAACTCATGGCCAGCAAACATTCCAAAATCAATCAGTAATTTATGTCATTATGTATGGCTGTAATTATTTTTGTACAGCATATTAATTATATAAGCTGCAATGAGCTGCTCCTGTTTAATAAAATTTTGGTTAGCACTCAGATAGCAAAAAAATCATTTTGAACTGCATATAAAAGTAGCAAAAATACTTGTCATGCGCAAAATAAACACAAATTGCCTAATAACGTTTGGCCTAAAACACATATCACCTAAAAACGAAATGCCTAATAACGTTTAGCCTACCTAGAATCATGAAATTTGGCAAGAGAAAAGGAAGTACATAATTCCAGAGATATGAGCATTTGAAATTTGAAAAAACTAACCTCAAAATTAGCAGTTTCCACAAGCAATAAGTATGCATAAAGTCGAGAATACACATAAAGTCGTTTCTGGCGCTTCGCCGGCCGCTGCCGCGGCACGCTCGCTTCGCTCGCTCGGCTCGCGCGCTTGGTTCATGTTCAAACCTACGCTCGTCGCTTCGCTCCTCGCTACCTATTTTTGACCCGCCTACAGTTTCTACATACGCTTTGACGTTTCTAAACTTGTTATTTTCAAAAAGAGGCTAAACGTATTAGGCACTAATAAAATATTTTTTTATTGTTATAAAATAAAATTAGTAATTTTGTGCAATCCAATTAGTTATGTTGCTCACCATGTTTTAACTAAGCAAACCAATCAAATACACTGCTTAAAGACATGTTTTCTCTGTTGATCAATCATGAAATCTTGCTGATCAAGTAGTTATTTTGCGAACCAAGTAAGTAGTTTTTTGCGGACTTAATATTTATTATGCAAACTCATGTTATTGTAAGCTGCCTATTTATGATTTAACTTTTAACCATTATCAAAGTTATTTGCGGAACAAGGATTGCTGCCTGTTTTTTTTATTTGCAAACAAAATCTTTGTATGCCGACCAAAATATTTAAATGCTGTTTTTTTGTGGCTCAACAAATTTTATAATTGCTAACCATTTAATTACTTCTCAATTTAAAATTCAGCAAAACATTTATTGTATTTTATTACTGTTTGATTTTCTTGCATGTTTGTGAAAAGTACTATAAGTTCAAGCCGTGACCACAACTGATGGGTTATTGTCTAAGAAAAAATCTATCACGATCGATTATAATTTAACAGCCATTGCACCACGAATACAGGACTCTGCGCCGACATCCTTTTATAAAGGAGCAATGGATGTACAGCGATTGTCAAATTGTAAGCGATCGTGATAGATGTTTTCTTAGACAATATCCCCCTCGAGTATCGGCGGATTTTGTAATGCAGGCGGCCCGCATACCTACGATCATTCAGCGATGCTGGACGCCACGAATCAAGGCAATATAATGTACTATTTCCATAAATAAATGAAAAGGAGCTTAAAGGGCCCGTTATACAAGGAGATTTTTTCGTACGCGAACGACAATTTCTTCTAAGCAATAACATGCCTGCCTAGTGTAAACAAACTATACGAGTTTTGCCTCTCGAATACAATAATTTATCGCTATTTAAACTCTTCTAGGCCGCGAGCCTGTATTAACAAACTATAAGAGTTTCTCTTAAAGAGTCTCGCATCGACACTTGCGATTCTTGCCCAAGCATTGTATAAATAAGTTGAGACACGTAATATGCGTCTATCTATATATATATATCTACGATTACTCGCCTGTGGTGTAAACGTTATAAGAGAGATGAGTCTCGTCTGTGATACTCGTATCCAAAAATCGCCTGGATAAATATGTTTTTCTAAAAATGTAAACTGCAGGCGATAATTTAATGGCAAATTTTCGAAGGCGATAACTTGTCTATTGTTGGATACAAGTCAAAGAGGTTGATGTTGGTCAACAGCAAGATCATTTCTATCTTTAACATGGCCCCCTTTTGGACACGGGAATCTCCTTAACACAGTAGATATTAATTAGCCTTTTATATTATATCAATCATTTTGACCAGACGGTTTTGTTTCAACTTTTTATCTCTTCGCCAGAAGTGTTATTGTGATAAACAACTTTTGTTGGCAATTTCATGCAAAGAAAATAATTACATTGTGTATTCTAAAACACCTCATGAACTATTTCTCAATTTATTTGACTTGTTTTTTAAAGTATTATTTAAAATCTCTTTATATCAATGGAGTTATATTTTCCTACTATGAGTTAATTACTTGGAATAACTTATCACCACTGCAAGTTGATATTTTATACTTATATCAAGGATCTGATTTTTTTTGTAGGTCCATGACTTATTTAAAATAACTTTGAATTTTGACACTTGTGACATTTAATAAGTCAGCATAGGGTATTGCAGTCAACATGTAGTTAAGGTTTTTTGATCAAAATTTGAATTATCATTGAGAAATAAACATGAGTTTTGAATAGAATACATAGTTATGGTAATCTTCAAGGGAGACACATGTCTGGATGTGAATTCTATCAATAAGCAAACTATTTATCCTTACTAATATTGTGTTACGCAATCAGGCCTAAACCACTAAACCAATTTAGATGAAATTTGGTATAGACATAGTTTGAGTCCTAGGAAAGGACATAGGATAGCTATAGGTGTAAGGGGGGGGGGGGATTAATATAAAAATAACAGTACCTACATAGATATATATTATTTAATTTGATAAATTATTATATCTCAATGCTTTTTTTAATTTAATTAGAAATTGTATTATAATAATAAGTCACATAGGATGAACATATAGGTACTGTACCTACTGCTGAAATGATAATGATGAAATAGGGTAAATGAAATCAAATGGCATTACTTATACCTATCTATCTACTGAATTGTTGAATGGCGATAAAATTTTAAGATTAAATTAATTTTTTACAGACAAAGAAGAACAACGAAGATTTAATGATAATAGCTGTAGTTATTCAAAAACAAAATTATAATTCACAAAAAAGCAATTTCCAAGCATTATTTCATTATCACAGCTCATATACCTAGAGGCTCGGGCCTACCTACCCTAAGTTAGGCGGGTGTTTACGCCTTCAACCACACTGGTCCAATGCGGATTAATCAACTTCATTCACATATCTTTGAATTTTTACGCAGATGTAGCAGGTTGCCTTACGGTGTTTTCATTTGCCGTAGGAGCGTCGGTTAAATGTATGTAGGTATATAAAATTCGAAAAACGAAAAACACATTGGTACATGGCAGGATCGAGTCCCGAACTTCCGATTAGAAGGCCAGTGCCGAATCCACAGCGCCACCGACGCACTTAGCAGTATTTATAAGAAACTGTTTATTTATTTACTTTTTAATTTATAATCTAAATCAGTAAATTAGAATATTTCGAACTACAGCTAAGCTCAGCTCTTAAAAAAACTCTCACTATTAGAATCTACTACATAAGGTACCTATCACTGAGGACCATAGGCTGTATTGTATACACGGTGTTTCATAATAACCAATAAACAATCAACACGTTATCTAAAACTAATTATTAAATTGTGTTTACCCGTAATGTCATTCAACCCAAAATTTTCATGTCAAATCATAGACATGATGATGATACTATGATATTGGTACATGAAAATTTTGGGTTGAATGACATTACGTGTAAACACATTTTAATAATTAGTTTTAGATAACGCATTTATTATTAATTGGTTATTATGAAACACCGTGTATTGACTTTCCTACAGGAAACTTCTATTTTTGTTTGAAATAAAAAAACTCAAAAATTACTGGCCCGATTTTAAAAATTCTTTCAATAATGGAATAATAGGTAGGACATATTAATAAATAAAAATAATATAGGTTACATTTAAATTTAATTTAGGTATTTAATTAAAGTAAGTAAGTACCTACTTACCTATAGGTTACATTTTACTCTCAAACTGTTCTAAATAAATTGAATAGAATAAGGAGCTAAGTGTCTATACGGGTTTGTTTTTTGTCAAGTAGGTACAACGAGAATAAGTAGGTAAATATTACAGGATTAACCACTTAAGTTTATAAGTTGACACAAATGTAACACACAAATAGGTCACATAACAGCTTTACTTTATCTAAAATGATGTATATATAAAAATATAAGTAAAAAACAGGTCAGTCACATACAAACAAAATAAATAAATAGTAAAAACCCGGAGTAGGTATTAAGTATAAAATGCTCACATTAAAAAATCCATCTCATTGCCACATTTGTTATGTGCCATCCAACCGAAAGGCTTTGCGTATCATTATAACTCGTCAAGCCGTTTCATTTTATACCCATATTACATAGGTGGAAAAAGAAAAGCGATGCGAAATTTTGATCTGCCATTTTAGAGCGGCGGCCATATTGATTTTGGAGCAATGTCACTCACTGTATCGTGTTCTACTATCAAAGCCCATTCATTTGATACCCATATTGCATAGGTGGGTAAAGAAAAGCGAACCGCTATTTTGGAGCGGCGGCCATATTGATTTTGGAGCAGTGTCACTCACTCTATCGTGTTCTACTATTAAAGCCCTTTCATTTGGTACCCATATTGCATAGGTGGCAAAAGAAAAGCGATTTGACATTTAGGAGCGTCGGCCATATTAAATTTGGAGTAATTCACTCACTGTGTCGTGTTTTACTATCAAGTCCCTTTCATTTGATACCCGTATTGCATAGGTGGCAAAAGGAAAGCTATCTGCTATTTTGGAGCAGCCGCCATATTAATTTTAGAGCGATAACACACATTGTATCGTACTTTACTCCCAAAGCCCTTTCATTTGATACCCATATTGCATAGGTGGGTAAAGAAAAGCGATCGGCTATTTTGGAGCGGCGGCCATATTGATTTTGGAGCAATGTCACTCACTGTATCGTGTTCTACTATCAAAGCCTTTTCATTTGATACCCATATTGCATAGGTGGAGAAGGAAAAGCGATTTGACATTTCGGAGCGGCGGCCATATTGAGTTTGAAGCAATATCATTCACTGTATCGTGTTCTACTAATAAAATCCTTACATTTGATACCCATATTACATAGGTGGAGAAGGAAAATCGGTCTGTCATTTCGGAGCGGCGGCCATATTGAATTTGGAGAAACGTCACTTACTGAATCGTTTTCTACACTTAAAATCCTTACATTTGATACCCATATTGCATAGGTGGTAAAAGGAAAGTGGTTGGCCATTTTGAAGCGGCGGCCATATTGAATTTGAAACAATGTCATTGACTGTATCGTATTTTAATCTCAAAGTCCATTCATTTGATACCCATATTCGGTGGGTGGCAAAAAAAAGCGATCTGTCATTTCCATGCGCCGGCATCATTGAATTGTCATGTGGACGCGTGTGTGCCGCGGGGTGCGCGCACCCCACGGTGGTGTGGTCCTCACATCGCTTTTGTAATAAAAAAAAGTTTTCAGTTGCGATTTGGTGCAAAAATGTATCTTTTTTGAGGTCGTTTTAAAATTTGCCTAAAAAAGGTGTTCGATTGATCAAAAAGCTCGAAAGGTTATGTTCTACTCTATAAGCTCTTTTATTTCGGAGCCATGTCGATGTCGCGTGTGTGCCGCGGGGAGCAAGCACCCCGCGGTGGAGTGGTCCACTTAATGTTTTTCTAAGCAAAAGGTTTTCAGTTGCGAGTCGGTGCAAAAATTTTTTCGTTTTTGAAGTTACATAAAAAATGGTGTTCGATTATTCAAAAAACTGGAATGGTTACCTTCTACTCTGAAAATCCTTACATTTGATACCCATATTGCATAGGTGGCAAAAGAAAATCCATTTGACATTTTGGAGCGGCGGCCATATTGAATTTGGAGAAACGTCACTCATTGTATCGTGTTTTACTCTTAAATCCCTTTCATTTGATACCCATATTACATAGGTGGAGAAGGAAAATCGGTCTGTCATTTCGGAGCGGCGGCCATATTGAATTTGGAGAAACGTCACTTACTGAATCGTATTCTACACCGAAAATCCTTACATTTGATACCCATTTTACATAGGTGGAGAAGGAAAAGCGATTTGACATTTCGGAGCGGCGGCCATATCGAGTTTGAAGCAATATCACTCACTGTATCGTGTTCTACTAATAAAATCCTCACATTTGATACCCATATTACATAGGTGGAGAAGGAAAATCGGTCTGTCATTTCGGAGCGGCGGCCATATTGAGTTTGAAGTAATGTCACTCACTGTATCTTGTTGTACTAATAAAGCCCTTTCATTTGATACCCATATTACATAGGTGGAGAAGGAAAAGCGATCCGCCATTTTGGAGCGGCGGCCATATTGAATTTGGAGAAACGTCACTTACTGAATCGTATTCTGCACTTAAAATCCTTACATTTAATACCCATATTACATAGGTGGAGAAGGAAAAGCGATTTGACATTTCGGAGCGGCGGCCATATTGAGTTTGAAGCAATATCACTCACTGTATCGTGTTCTATTAATAAAATCCTTACATTTGATACCCATATTACATAGGTGGAGAAGGAAAATCGGTCTGTCATTTCGGAGCGGCGGCCATATTGAATTTGGAGAAACGTCACTTACTGAATCGTATTCTACACTTAAAATCCTTACATTTGATACCCATATTACATAGGTGGAGAAGGAAAAGCGATTTGACATTTCGGAGCGGCGGCCATATTGAGTTTGAAGCAATGTCACTCACTGTATCGTGTTCTACTAATAAAACCCTTTCATTTGATACCCATATTACATAGGTGGCAAAAGTAAAGCAATTTGACATTTCGGAGCGGCGGCCATTTTAATTTTGGAGTATTGTCACTCGCCTTATCGTGCTCTACTCTCAAATCCCTTTCATTTGATACCCATATTGCATGGGTGGCAAAAGAAATGCAATCCGCCATTTTGGAAGCGGCGGCCATATTGGATTTAGACAAAAATCATTTACTTGGTTTTGTTTCACTCTTAAAACCCTTTCATTTGATACCCATATTGCTATGGTCGCAAAAGAAATATGAACCAGCCTTTTTTTAATGGCGGCCATTTTGAATTCATAGAGGTGACGTTACTTGCATCGTGTAGTACTCGCAAAACCCTTTCATTTGATACCCATATTACATAGGTGGCAAAAGAAAAGCGATCCGCCATTTTGGAGCGGCGGCCATATTGAATTTGGAGAAAAGTCACTTACTGAATCGTATTCTACACTTAAAATCCTTACATTTGATACCCATATTGCATAGGCGGTAAAAGGAAAGCGGTCGGCCATTTTGAAGCGGCGGCCATATTAAGGTTTGAAACAATGTCACTCATTTCATCGTGTTCTACTATTAAAGGCCTTTCATTTGATACCCATATTGCATAGGTGGCAAATGAAAAGCGATCCGCCATTTTGGAGCGGCGGCCATATTGAATTTGAAACAATGTCACTCACTGTATCGTGTTCTACTATTAAAGCCCTTTCATTTGATACCCATATTACATAGGTGGCAAAAGAAAAGCCATCCGCAATTTCGGAGCGGCGGCCATTTTGATTTGTGAGTAATGTCACTCACTTTATCGTGTTCTACTCCCAAATGCCTTTCATTTGATACCCATATTGCATGGGTGGCAAAAGAAATGCAATCGGCCATTTTGGAAGCGGCGGCCATATTAGATTTAGACAAAAATGATTTACTTGGTTTTGTTTCACTCGTAAAGCCCTTTCATTTGATACCCATATCGCTATGGTTACAAAAGAAATGTGACCCGACATTTTTTTTAATGGCGGCCATTTTGAACCTATATCGGTGATACTACGTGCATCGTGTAGTACTCGCAAAACCCTTCCATTTGATGCCCATATCACCATGCCGGGTCTGAAAACCGCACCGGAATAGCAAAAAGCGTAAATTTAAAAAAAAAGGCCGCCAGCGCCGCCGCCATCTTGAAAAGTTGAAATGTCAAATTTTTTAAAAATACTCGACTATATTTCCTATCGATTGGTATCACCAGCTTGCTCGTAGCCCTAACCAAACCCCGTCAAAAAATCGTCAAATTTGGGTCGTCGCTGACAACAAAAACCGCCCCAGCTGCCAGTGTTGCCATATCACCCTCCCCAAATGGTGGTAGAAATGATCAGCGACGTCTGTTCCACCCCGTTATATGATGAAAATTCGAAAAAATCGAAATTTACGTTTTCCCCTAAAACGGGGAAATTGCCCCAAAATCGGGGTAAATTACCCCACGGTTTGATTCCGCTTAGCCAGCCCTACAAAAGGCCACCCGGTGTTGTCAGTCGAAAAACGCCGGCAACCGCGTCAAAATCGGGATTTTATTTTTTCGAAATTGCAACACTTTACAAAATGGCCGCCAGCGGAGCCGCCATGTTGAAATGTCAAAGTTTCGGATTTTTCCCGGTAACTGCATCATATACGGAGCAGGATGACGTTTACCCCACGTTGCCAGCACGTCTGGAACGGGGAGATCAATTCGGGTCAAATCGGGTCGACGAAAAAATTCAAACTCCCTTGGCGGCCAGTGTTGCCAGTTGCGGAAAATAAAAATACCAGAAAGTCATAGAGGCCCCGACGCTCTATAGGCTCATCGGGTTGAAAATTGCGAAAAGTCGTTATTTCGATTTTCGACTATTCGGGCCCCCAGAGGAAAAACTACCAAAAATGGTAGAAAATTTTTCCAACCTGGCAACACTTTGCGCCGAGCTCTAACCCCGCCCAGAACATTCGACCCCACTCCGAGGCCGCCATCTTGGCGAAAATGCGGTTCAAAAAAGTCAAAAATTTGAGCGTTCCAAGATGGCCGCCGGCGCCGCCGCCATTTTGTTTTTTGCCCAACCGTGGGCATCACAGTAAACTCCAGGACGCACCCGAGCGGAACCATCCAAAAAATCTGCCGAAATCCCGGAAATCACGCGCGTGTTCGGTCGCAAACACGGGGCGAAACGGGTTTTTCGATCCAAGATGGCGGCGCGGCCATTTTGTTTTTTCACATTTCGACAGAAGCACCCCATCCCCGAGGGCAAAACGATCACGCGTCCCAAAAACCAGCGCGATCGGAGCCGTTTTGGAAATTTTGACATTTCGGAGCGGCGGCCATATTGAGTTTGAAGCAATATCACTCACTGTATCGTGTTCTACTAATAAAATCCTTACATTTGATACCCATATTACATAGGTGGCAAAAGAAAAGCGATCCGCCATTTTGGAGCGGCGGCCATATTGAATTTGGAGAAAATTCACTTACTGAATCGTATTCTACACTTAAAATCCTTACATTTGATACCCATATTACATAGGTGGAGAAGGAAAAGCGATTTGACATTTCGGAGCGGCGGCCATATTGAGTTTGAAGCAATGTCACTCACTGTATCGTGTTCTACTAATAAAACCCTTACATTTGATACCCATATTACATAGGTGGAAAAGGAAAAGCGATTTGACATTTCGGAGCGGCGGCCATATTGAGTTTGAAGCAATATCACTCACTGTATCGTGTTCTACTAATAAAACACTTACATTTGATACCCATATTGCATAGGTGGCAAAAGAAAATCCATTTGACATTTTGGAGCGGCGGCCATATTGAATTTGGAGCAACGTTACTTACTTTATCGTATTCTACACTTAAAATCCTTACATTTGATACCCATATTGCAAAGGTGGTGAATGGAAAGCGGTCGGCCATTTTGAAGCGGCGGCCATATTGAGTTTGAAACAACGTCACTCACTGTATCGTGTTCTACTATTAAAGCCCTTTCATTTGATACCCATATCGCTATGGTTGCAAAAGAAATATGACTCGACATTTTTTTAATGGCGGCCATTTTGAATTCATAGAGGTGACGTTACTTGCATCGTGTATTACTCGCAAAACCCTTTCATTTGATACCCATATCACCATGCCGCGGCTGAAAACCGCACCGGAATAGCAAAAAGCGCAATTTTTTTAAAAAAGGCGGCCAGCGCCGCCGCCATCTTGAAAAGTTGACATGTCAAATTTTTTTATAACACACGACTATATTTCCTATCGATTGGTATCACCAGCTGGCCCCTAGCCCTAACCAAATCCCGTCAAAAAATCGTCAAATTTGGGTCGTCGCTGACAACAAAAACCGTCCCACCTGCCAGTGTTGCCATAACACCAGCTCCAAATGGTGGTAGAAATGATCAGCGACGACTGTTTCACCCCGCGTTATCAAAAAAAATTGAAAAAGTCGAAATTTACGTTATCCCCCAAAACGGGGAAATTACCCCAAAATCGGGGTAAATTACCCCACGGTTTGAATCCCCTTAGCCAGCCCTACAAAAGGCCACCCGGTGTTGTCAGTCGAAAAACGCCGGCAACCGCGTCAAAATCGCGATTTTATTTTTTCGAAATTGCAACACTTTACAAAATGGCCGCCAGCGGAGCCGCCATCTTGAAATGTCAAAGTTTCGGATTTTTCCCGGTAACTACGTCATATACGGAGCAGGTTGACGTTTACCCCACGTTGCCAGCACATCTGGAACGGGGAGATCAATTCGGGTCAAATCGGGTCCACGAAAAAATTCAAATCCCCTTGGCGGCCAGTGTTGCCAGTTGCGGAAAATAAAAATACCAGAAAGTCATAGAGGCCCCGACCCTCTATAGGCGCATGGGGTTGAAAATTGCGAAAAGTCGTTATTTCGATTTTCGACTTTTCGGGCCTCCAGAGGAAAAACTACCAAAAACGGTAGAAAATTTTTCGCTTCTGGCAACACTTTGCGCCGAGTTCTAACCCCGCCCAGAACATTTGACCCCACTCCGAGGCCGCCATCTTGGCGAAAATGCGGTTCAAAAATGTCATAAATTTGAGCGTTCCAAGATGGCCGCCGGCGCCGCCGCCATTTTGTTTTTTGCCAACCGGCTACCATAATCGGAAACTCGAGGACGCGCTCGACCGGAGCCATCAAAAAAATCAGCCGAAATCCCGAAAATCACGCGCGTGTTCGGTCGCAAACACGGGGCGAAACGGGTTTTTCGATCCAAGATGGCGGCGCGGCCATTTTGTTTTTTCGCATTTTGACAGTTGCACCTCATCCATGGGAGCGACGCGATCAAGAACCATTAAAAAAACCAGCACGCTCGGAGCCATTTTGAAAAAGTTGACATTTCGCGGCGGCGGCCATCTTGGATTTTTCAAATTTCGAACACGTCGATCTACTCGAATGAATCAGTAGTCCATCTCTTTCTAACATCCCAAAACCCAAAAGTAACTGCAAATGTCCCAAAAATACCCCTGATCAGTGAGTGAGTCAGTCAGTGGTAATCCAGCTTTATATAGTATAGATAGATGTCGCGTGTGTGCCGCGGGGTGCGCGCACCCCGCGGTGGTGGACCCCCCACTTTAGCTTTTGTAATCAAAAGGTAATCGGTTGCGAGTCGGTGCAAAAAAATTTTCGTTTTTTTAAGTTACATAAAAAATGGTGTTCGATTATTAAAAAAACTGAAAAGGTTACGTTCTACTCTGAAAATCCTTACATTTGATACCCATATTACATAGGTGGAGAAGGAAAAGCGATTTGACATTTCGGAGCGGCGGCCATATTGAGTTTGAAGCAATATCACTCACTGTATCGTGTTCTACTAATAAAATCCTTACATTTGATACCCATATTACATAGGTGGCAAAAGAAAAGCGATCCGCCATTTTGGAGCGGCGGCCATATTGAATTTGGAGAAAATTCACTTACTGAATCGTATTCTACACTTAAAATCCTTACATTTGATACCCATATTACATAGGTGGAGAAGGAAAAGCGATTTGACATTTCGGAGCGGCGGTCATATTGAGTTTGAAGCAATATCACTCACTGTATCGTGTTCTACTAATAAAATCCTTACATTTGATACCCATATTACACAGGTGGAGAAGGAAAATCGGTCTGTCATTTCGGAGCGGCGGCCATATTGAGTTTGAAGCAATATCGCTCACTGTATCGTGTTCTACTAATAAAATCCTTACATTTGATACCCATATTACATAGGTGGAGAAGGAAAAGCGATTTGACATTTTGGAGCGGCGGCCATATTGAGTTTGAAGCAATGTCACTCACTGTATCGTGTTCTACTAATAAAACCCTTACATTTGATA
This sequence comes from Schoenobius gigantellus, assembly GCA_963935595.1. Taxonomy (NCBI): domain Eukaryota; kingdom Metazoa; phylum Arthropoda; class Insecta; order Lepidoptera; family Crambidae; genus Schoenobius; species Schoenobius gigantellus. Next base: position 390,900 of record OZ012555.1, on the reverse strand, counting down.
CCCATATTACATAGGTGGAGAAGGAAAAGCGATTTGACATTTCGGAGCGGCGGCCATATTGAGTTTGAAGCAATATCACTCACTGTATCGTGTTCTACTAATAAAACACTTACATTTGATACCCATATTGCATAGGTGGCAAAAGAAAATCGATTTGACATTTCGGAGCGGCGGCCATATTGAATTTGGAACAGCGTCACTTACTGAATCGTATTATACAATTAAAATCCATACATTTGATACCCATAATACATAGGTGGAGAAGGAAAAGCGATTTGACATTTCGCAGCGGCGGCCATATTGAGTTTGAAGCAATGTCACTCACTGTATCGTGTTCTACTAATAAAACCCTTACATTTGATACCCATATTGCATAGGTGGTGAAAGGAAAGCGGTCGGCCATTTTGAAGCGGCGGCCATATTGAGTTTGAAACAACGTCACTCACTGCATCGTGTTCTATTATTAAAGCCCTTTCATTTGATACCCATATTGCATAGGTGGCAAAAGAAAATCGATTTGACATGTCGGAGCGGCGGCCATATTGAATTTGAAGCAACGTCACTAACTGTATCGTATTCTACACTTAAAATCCTTAAATTTGATACCCATATTACCGTGCCGCTACCGAAAACCGCACTGAAATAGCAAAAAGCGCAAATTTTGAAACAATGGCCGCCTGCGCCGCCGCCATCTTGAAAAATTTAAATGTCATATTTTTCATGTCAAGCCGACTATATGTGCTATCAAGTGACATTACGAGCTACCCGCTAGCCCTCACACAACCCCGCCAATAAATCGTCAAATTTGGGTTGTCGCTAACAATAAAAACCGTCCCACCTGCCAGTGTTGCCATAACACCAGCTCCAAATGTTGGTAGAAATGATCAACGACGACTGTTTCACCCCGCTATATCAAAAAAAATTGAAAAAGTCGAAATTTACGTTTTCCCCTAAAACGGAGAAATTACCCCAAAATCGGGGAAAATTACCCTACTATTAGATTTCCCTCGTCGAGCACTACGACAGACCACCCGGTGTTGTCAGTCGAAAAACGCCGGCAACCGCGTGAAAATCGCGAATTAATGCCTTCGAAATTGCAACCCTTAACAAAATGGCCGCCAGCGGAGCCGCCATCTTGAAATGTCAAAGTTTCGGATTTTTCCCGGTAACTACATCATATACGGAGCAGGATGACGTTTACCGCACATGTTCAGCACATCTGCAACGGGGAGATCAATTCGGGTCAATTCGGGTCTACGAAAAAATTCAAACTTCCTTGGCGGCCAGTGTTGCCAGTTGCGGAAAATAAAAATACCAGAAAGTCATAGAGGCCCCGACGCTCTATAGGCGCATGGGGTTGAAAATCGCGAAAAGTCGTTATTTCGATTTTCGACTATTTGGGCCTCCAGAGGAAAAACTACCAAAAACGGTAGAAAATTTTTCACACCTGGCATCACTGCGCGCTGAGTTCTAACCCCGCCTAGAACATTTCACCCCACTCCGAGGCCGCCATCTTGGCGAAAATGCGGTTGAAAAAAGTCAAAAATTTGAGCGTTCCAAGATGGCCGCCGGCGTCGACGCCATTTTGGTTTTCGCTAATCGGCCCTCATAATCGGGAACTCGAGGACGAGTTTAAGGGAATCCATCCAAAAAATCAGCCGAAATCCCGGAAATCACGCGCGTCTTCGGTCGCAAACACGGGGCGAAACGGGTTTTTCGATCCAAGATGGCGGCGCGGCCATTTTGTTTTTTGACATTTCGACAGAAGCACCCCATCCCCGGGGGCGAAACGATCACGCGTACCAAAAACCAGCGCGATCGGAGTCGTTTTCGAAATTTTGACATTTCGCGCCGTCGGCCATCTTGGATTTTTCAAATTTCGAATATCGAATCCTGTGTCTTTTAATCAGTAGTCCATCTCTTTCTAACATCCCAACACCCAAAAGTAATCGCAAATGTCCCAAAAATACCCCTAATCAGTCAGTGAGTCAGTGAGTGAGTGGTAATCCAGCTTTATATAATATAGACTAGATGTCGCGTGTGTGCCGCGGGGTGCGAGCACCCCGCGGAGGTGTTGTTCCACTTTTAGCTTTTGTAATCAAAAGGTTATCGGTTGCGAGTAGGTGCAAAAATGTATTTTTTTTTGTCGAAGTTGTAAAAATTTGCCAAAAAAAGTGTTCGATTATTAAAAAAACTGGAAAGGATACGATCTACTCGGAATGCGCTTTCATTTGATACCCATATAACGTGGGTGGCAAAAGAAAAGCGATCGGCTAATTAGGGGCGGCGGCCATATTGAATTTGAAGTAATGTCATTGACTGTATCGTATTTTACACTAAAATTCCATTCATTTGATACCCATATTCCGTGGGTAACAAAACAAAAGCGATCTGTCATTTCGGAGCGGTGGCAACACTGAATCATCATGTGGACGCGTGTGTGCCGCGAGGTGCAAGCACCTCGCGGTGGTGTAGTCCTCACATCGCTTTTGTAATAAAAAAAAGTTTTCAGTTGCGATTTGGTGCAAAAATGTATCTTTTTTCAGGTCAAATTAAAATTTGCCTAAAAAAGGTGTTCGATTGATCAAAAAGCTGGAAAGGTTATGTTGTACTTTATACGCTATTTTATGTCGAAGCGATGTCGATGTCGCGTGTGTGCCGCGGGGAGCAAGCACCCCGCGGTGGAGTGGTCCACTTAATGTTTTTCTAAGCAAAAGGTTTTCAGTTGCGAGTCGGTGCAAAAAAAAATCGTTTTTTTAAGTTACATAAAAATGGTGTTCGATTATTTAAAAAAAACTGAAAAGGTTACGTTCTACTCTAAAAATCCTTACATTTGATACCCATATTACATAGGTGGAGAAGGAAAAGCGATTTGACATTTTGGAGCGGCGGCCATATTGAGTTTGAAGCAATATCACTCACTGTATCGTGTTCTACTAATAAAATCCTTACATTTGATACCCATATTACATAGGTGGCAAAACAAAAGCGATCCGCCATTTTGGAGCGGCGGCCATATTGAATTTGGAGAAACGTCACTTACTGAATCGTATTCTACACCTAAAATCCTTACATTTGATACCCATAATACATAGGTGGAGAAGTAAAGTCGGTCTGTCATTTCGGAGCGGCGGCCATATTGAATTTGGAGAAACGTCACTTACTGAATCGTATTCTACACCTAAAATCCTTACATTTGATACCCATAATACATAGGTGGAGAAGTAAAATCGGTCTGTCATTTCGGAGCGGCGGCCATATTGAATTTGGAGAAACGTCGCTTACTGAATCGTATTCTACACTTAAAATCCTTACATTTGATACCCATATTACATAGGTGGAGAAGGAAAAGCGATTTCACATTTCGGAGCGGCGGCCATATTGAGTTTGAAGCAATGTCACTCACTGTATCGTGTTCTACTAATAAAACCCTTACATTTGATACCCATATTGCATAGGTGGCAAAAGAAAATCAATTTGACATTTTGGAGCGGCGGCCATATTCAATTTGGTGTAACGTCACTTACTGTATCGTATTCTACACCTAAAATCCTTACATTTGATACCCATAATACATAGGTGGGGAAGTGAAATCGGTCTGTCATTTCGGAGCGGCGGCCATATTGAATTTGGAGAAACGTCACTTACTGAATCGTAATCTACACTTAAAATCCATACATTTGATACCCATATTACATAGGTGGAGAAGGAAAAGCGATTTGACATTTCGGAGCGGCGGCCATATTGAGTTTGAAGCAATATCACTCACTGTATCGTGTTCTACTAATAAAATCCTTACATTTGATACCCATATTGCATAGGCGGTAAAAGGAAAGCGGTCGGCCATTTTGAAGCGGCGGCCATATTGAGTTTGAAACAATGTCACTCATTTTATCGTGTTCCACTATTAAAGGCCTTTCATTTGATACCCATATTGCATAGGTGGCAAATGAAAAGCGATCCGCCATTTTGGAGCGGCGGCCATATTGAATTTGAAACAATGTCACTCACTGTATAGTGTTCTACTATTAAAGCCCTTTCATTTGATACCCATATTACATAGGTGGCAAAAGAAAAGCGAGCCGCAATTTCGGAGCGGCGGCCATTTTGATTTTGGAGCAATGTCACTCACTTTGTCGTCTTCTACTCCAAAATCCCTTTCATTTGATACCCATATTGCATAGGTGGCAAAAGAAATGCAATCCGCTATTTTGGAAGCGGCGGCCATATTAGATTTAGACAAAAATCATTTACTTGGTTTTGTTTCACTCTTAAAACCCTTTCATTTGATACCCATATTGCTATGGTCGCAAAAGAAATCTGAACCAGCCTTTTTTAATGGCAGCCATTTTTAATCTATATCGGTGACACTACGTGTGTCGTGTAGTACTCACAAAACCCTTTCATTTGATACCCATATCACCATGCCTCGGCTGAAAACCGCACCGGAATAGCAAAAAGCGCAATTTTTTTAAAAAAAGGCCGCCAGCGCCGCCGCCATCTTGAAAAATTGAAATGTCAAATTTTTCTTGTGAAGTCGACTATATGTGCTATCAAGTGACATTACCAGCTAGCCGCTAGCCCTCACACAACCCCGCCAATAAATCGTCAAATTTGGGTTGTGGCTAACAATAAAAACCGCCCCAGCTGCCAGTGTTGCCATATCACCGGCCCGAAATGGTGGTAGAAATGATCAGCGACGTCTGTTCCACCCCGCTATATGAAAAAAAATCGAAAAAAACGAAATTTACGTTTTCCCCCAAAACGGGGAAATTTCCCCAAAATCGGGGTAAATTACCCCACGGTTTGATTCCCCTTAGCCAGCCCTACAAAAGGCCACCCGGTGTTGTCAGTCGAAAAACGCCGGCAACCGCGTCAAAATCGCGAATTCATGTTTTCGATATTGCAACCCTTAACAAAATGGCCGCCAGCGGAGCCGCCATCTTGAAATGTCAAAGTTTCGGATTTTTCCCGGTAATTACATCATATACGGAGCAGGATGACGTTTACCCCAAGTTGCCAGCTCATCTGGAACGGGGAGATCAATTCGGGTCAAATCGGGTCTACGAAAAAATTAGAACCTCCTTGGCGGCCAGTGTTGCCAGTTGCGGAAAATAAAAATACCAGAAAGTCATAGAGGCCCCGACGCTCTATATGAGCATGGGATTGAAAATTGCGAAAAGTCGTTATTTCGATTTTCGGCTTTTCGGGCCCCCGGAGGAAAAACTACCAAAAATGGTAGAAAATTTTTCCAACCTGGCAACACTTTGCTCCGAGCTCTAACCCCGCCCAGAACATTTGACCCCACTCCGAGGCCGCCATCTTGGCGAAAATGCGGTTCAAAAATGTCAAAAATTTCAGCGTTCCAAGATGGCCGCCGGCGCCGCCGCCATTTTGTTTTTCGCCAACCGGCTACCATAATCGGAAACTCGAGGACGCGTTCGACCGGAGCCATCAAGAAAATCAGCCGAAATCCCGAAAATCACGCGCGTGTTCGGTCGCAAACACGGGGCGAAACGGGTTTTTCGATCCAAGATGGCGGCGCGGCCATTTTGTTTTTTCACATTTCGACAGAAGCACCCGATCCCCGGGGGCGAAACGATCACGCGTCCCAAAAACCAGCGCGATCGGAGCCGTTTTGGAAATTTTGACATTTCGCGCCGGCGGCCATCTTGGATTTTTCAAATTTCGAACACGTCGATCTACTCGAATGAATCAGTAGTCCATCTCTTTCTAACATCCCAAAACCCAAAAGTAACTGCAAATGTCCCAAAAATACCCCTGATCAGTGAGTGAGTCAGTGAGTCAGTGGTAATCCAGCTATATATAGTATAGAATAGAAGATAGATAGACTAGATGTCGCGTGTGTGCCGCGGGGTGCGAGCACCCCGCGGAGGTGTTGTTCCACTTTTAGCTTTTGTAATCAAAAGGTAATCGGTTGCGAGTCGGTGCAAAAATGTGTCTTTTTTTGCTGAAGTTTAAAAATTTGCCTAAAAAAGGTGTTCGAATATTCAAAAAACTGGAAAGGATACGATCTACTCGGAATGCTCTTTCATTTGATACCCATATAACGTGGGTGGCAAAAGAAAAGCGATCGGCCAATTAGGGGCGGCGGCCATATTGAATTTGAAGCAATGTCATTAACTGTGTCGTTTTTTACACTCAAAGTCCATTTTTGTGATAACTATATTGCGTGGGTGGCAAAAGAAAATCGATCTGTCATTTCGGAGCGGTGGCAACACTGAATCATCATGTGGACGCGTATGTGCCGCGAGGTGCACGCACCTCGCGGTGGTGTGGTCCTCACATCGCTTTTGTAATAAAAAAAGTTTTCAGTTGCGATTTGGTGCAAAAATGTATCTTTTTTGAGGTTGATTTAAAATTTGCCAAAGAAAGGTGTTCGATTAACCAAAAAGCTGGAAAGGTTATGTTCTACTCTATAAACATTTTTACTTGGAAGCCATGTCCATGTCGCGTGTGTGCCGCGGGGAGCAAGCACCCCGCGGTGGAGTGGTCCACTTAATGTGTTTCTAAGCGAAAGGTTTTCAGTTGCGAGTCGGTGCAAAAAATTTTTCGTTTTTTGAAGTTACATAAAATTTGCCTAAAAATGTGTTCGATTATTCAAAAAATTGGAAAGGTTACGTTCTACTTTGAAAATTCTTTCATTTGATACCCATATTACATAGGTGGCAAAAGAAAAGCAATCCGCCATTTTGGAGCGGCGGCCATATTGAATTTGAAGCAATGTCAGTGACTGTATCGTATTTTACACTCAAAGTCCATTCATTTGATACCCATATTCGGTGGGTGGCAAAAAAAGCGATCTGTCATTTCCATGCGCCGGCAACATTGAATTGTCATGTGGACGCGCGTATGCCGCGAGGTGCACGCACCTCGCGGTGGTGTGGTCCTCACATCGCTTTTGTAATAAAAAAAAGTTTTCAGTTGCGATTTGGTGCAAAAATGTATCTTTTTTGAGGTCGATTTAAAATTTAACTAATAAAGGTGTTCGATTGATCAAAAAGCTCAACAGGTTATGTTCTACTCTATAAGCTCTTTTATTTCGAAGCCATGTCGATGTCGCGTGTGTGCCGCGGGGAGCAAGCACCCCGCGGTGGAGTGGTCCACTTAATGTTTTTCTAAGCAAAAGGTTTTCAGTTGCGAGTCGGTGCAAAAAAAATTTCGTTTTTTTAAGGTACATAAAAAATGGTGTTCGATTATTAAAAAAAACTGAAAAGGTTGCGTTCTACTCTAAAAATCCTTACATTTGATACCCATATTACATAGGTGGAGAAGGAAAAGCGATTTGTCATTTCGGAGCGGCGGCCATATTGAGTTTGAATCAATGTCACTCACGGTATCGTGTTCTAGTAATAAAACCCTTACAATTGATACCCATAATACATAGGTGGAGAAGGAAAATCGGTCTGTCATTTCGGAGCGGCGGCCATATTAAATTTGGAGAAACGTCACTTACTGAATCGTAGTCTACACTTAAAATCCTTACATTTGATACCCATATTGCATAGGTGGCAAAAGAAAATCGATTTGACATTTCGGAGCGGCGGCCATATTGAATTTGGAGAAACGTCACTTACTGAATCGTATTCTACACTTAAAATCCTTACATTTGATACCCATATTACATAGGTGGAGAAGGAAAAACGATTTGACATTTCGGAGCGGCGGCCATATTGAGTTTGAAGCAATATCACTTACTGTATCGTGTTCTACTAATAAAACCCTTACATTTGATACCCATATTACATAGGTCGAGACGGAAAAGGGATTTGACATTTCGGAGCGGCGGCCATTTTGAGTTTGAAGCAATGTCACTTACTGAATCGTATTCTACACTTAAAATCCTTACATTTGATACCCATATTGCAAAGGTGGTGAATGGAAAGCGGTCGGCCATTTTGAAGCGGCGGCCATATTGAGTTTGAAACAACGTCACTCACTGCATCGTGTTCTACTATTAAAGCCCTTTCATTTGATATCCATATTGCATAGGTGGCAAAAGAAAATCGATTCGACATGTCGGAGCGGCGGCCATATTGAATTTGGAGAAATGTCACTTACTGAATCGTATTCTACACTTAAAATCCTTACATTTGATACCCATATTACATAGGTGGAGAAGGAAAAGCGATTTGACATTTCGGAGCGGCGGCCATATTGAGTTTGAAGCAATATCACTCACTGTATCGTGTTCTACTAATAAAATCCTTACATTTGATACCCATATTGCATAGGTGGCAAAAGTAAAGCAATTTGACATTTCGGAGCGGCGGCCATTTTAATTTTGGAGTATTGTCACTCACCTTATCGTGCTCTACTCTCAAATCTCTTTCATTTGATACCCATATTGCATGGGTGGCAAAAGAAATGCAATCCGCCATTTTGGAAGCGGCGGCCATATTGGATTTAGACAAAAATAATTAATTTGGTTTTGTTTCACTCTTAAAGCCCTTTCATTTGATACCCATATTGCTATGGTTACAAAAGAAATGTGATACGAAATTTTTTTAATGGCGGCCATTTTGAATTCATAGAGGTGACGTTACTTACATCGTGTAGTACTCGCAAAACCCTTTCATTTGATACCCATATCACCATGCCGCGCTTGAAAACCGCACCGGAATAGCAAAAAGCGCAAATTTTTAAAAAAGGCCGCCAGCGCCGCCGCCATCTTGAAAAATTGAAATGTCAAATTTTTCATGTGAAGTCGACTATATGTGCTATCAAGTGACATTACCAGCTAGCCGCTAGCCCTCACACATCCCCGCCAATAAATCGTCAAATTTGGGTTGTGGCTAACAATAAAAACCGCCCCAGCTGCCAGTGTTGCCATATCACCGGCTCCAAATGGTGGTAGAAATGATCAGCGACGTCCGTTCCACCCTGCTATATAAAAAAAAATCGAAAAAGTCGAAATTTACGTTTTTCCCCAAAACGGCGAAATTACCCCAAAATCGGGGTAAATTACCCCACGGTTTGATTCCCCTTAGCCAGCCCTACAAAAGGCCACCTGGTGTTGTCACTCGAAAAACGCCGGCAACCGCGTCAAAATTGCGATTTATTTTTTTCGAAATTGCAACACTTTACAAAATGGCCGCCAGCGGAGCCGCCATATTGAAATGTCAAAGTTTCGGATTTTTCCTGGTAACTACGTCATATACGGAGCAGGATGACGTTTACCCCACGTTGCCAGCACATCTGGAACGGGGAGATCAATTCGGGTCAAATCGGGTCGACGAAAAAATTCAAACCCCCTTGGCGGCCAGTGTTGCCAGTTGCGGAAAATAAAAATACCAGAAAGTCATAGAGGCCCCGACGCTCTATACGCGCATGGGGTTGAAAATTGCGAAAAGTCGTTATTTCGATTTTCGACTATCCGGGCCTCCAGAGGAAAAACTACCAAAAACGGTAGAAAATTTAACTCACCTGGCAACACTCCAAGCCGAGCTCTAACCCCGCTCAGAACATTCGACCCCACTCCGAGGCCGCCATCTTGGCGAAAATTCGGTTCAAAAATGTCGAAAATTTCAGCGTTCCAAGATGGCCGCCGGCGCCGCCGCCATTTTGTTTTTCGCCAACCGGCTACCATAATCGGAAACTCGAGGACGCGTTCGACCGGAGCCATCAAGAAAATCAGCCGAAATCCCGAAAATCACGCGCGTGTTCGGTCGCAAACACGGGGCGAAACGGGTTTTTCGATCCAAGATGGCGGCGCGGCCATTTTGTTTTTTCACATTTCGACAGAAGCACCCGATCCCCGGGGGCGAAACGATCACGCGTCCCAAAAACCAGCGCGATCGGAGCCGTTTTGGAAATTTTGACATTTCGCGCCGGCGGCCATCTTGGATTTTTCAAATTTCGAATATCGCTTTCTACTCGACTGAATCGATCGTGCATCTCGCTCTAACACCCCAAAACCCAAAAGTAACTGCAAATGTCCCAAAAATACCCCTGATCAGTGAGTCAGTGAGTGAGTCAGTCAGTCAGTGGTAATCCAGCTTTATATATTATAGATAGACTAGATGTCGCGTGTGTGCCGCGGGGTGCGCGCACCCCGCGGTGGTGGACCCCCCACTTTAGCTTTTGTAATCAAAAGGTTATCGGTTGCGAGTAGGTGCAAAAATGTATTTTTTTTTGTCGAAGTTGTAAAAATTTGCCTAAAAAAGGTGTTCGATTATTAAAAAAACTGGAAAGGATACGATCTACTCAGAATGCGCTTTCATTTGATACCCATATAACGTGGGTGGCAAAAGAAAAGCGATCGGCTAATTAGGGGCGGCGGCCATATTGAATTTGAAGTAATGTCATTGACTGTATCGTATTTTACTCTAAAATTCCATTCATTTGATACCCATATTCTGTGGGTGACAAAACAAAAGCGATCTGTCATTTCGGAGCGGTGGCAACACTGAATCATCATGTGGACGCGTGTGTGCCGCGAGGTGCAAGCACCTCGCGGTGGTGTAGTCCTCACATCGCTTTTGTAATAAAAAAAAAGTTTTCAGTTGCGATTTGGTGCAAAAATGTATCTTTTTTCAGGTCAAATTAAAATTTGCCTAAAAAAGGTGTTCGATTGATCAAAAAGCTGGAAAGGTTATGTTGTACTTTATACGCTATTTTATGTCGAAGCGATGTCGATGTCGCGTGTGTGCCGCGGGGAGCAAGCACCCCGCGGTGGAGTGGTCCACTTAATGTTTTTCTAAGCAAAAGGTTTTCAGTTGCGAGTCGGTGCAAAAAAAAATTCGTTTTTTTAAGTTACATAAAAATGCTGTTCGATTATTTAAAAAAACTGAAAAGGTTACGTTCTACTCTAAAAATCCTTACATTTGATACCCATATTACATAGGTGGAGAAGGAAAAGCGATTTGACATTTTGGAGCGGCGGCCATATTGAGTTTGAAGCAATATCACTCACTGTATCGTGTTCTACTAATAAAATCCTTACATTTGATACCCATATTACATAGGTGGCAAAACAAAAGCGATCCGCCATTTTGGAGCGGCGGCCATATTGAATTTGGAGAAACGTCACTTACTGAATCATATTCTTCACCTAAAATCCTTACATTTGATACCCATAATACATAGGTGGAGAAGTAAAGTCGGTCTGTCATTTCGGAGCGGCGGCCATATTGAATTTGGAGAAACGTCACTTACTGAATCGTATTCTACACCTAAAATCCTTACATTTGATTCCCATAATACATAGGTGGAGAAGTAAAATCGGTCTGTCATTTCGGAGCGGCGGCCATATTGAATTTGGAGAAACGTCACTTACTGAATCGTATTCTACACTTAAAATCCTTACATTTGATACCCATATTACATAGGTGGAGAAGGAAAAGCGATTTGACATTTCGGAGCGGCGGCCATATTGAGTTTGAAGCAATGTCACTCACTGTATCGTGTTCTACTAATAAAACCCTTACATTTGATACCCATATTGCATAGGTAGCAAAAGAAAATCGATTTGACATTTTGGAGCTTCGGCCATATTCAATTTGGTGTAACGTCACTTACTGTATCGTATTCTACACCTAAAATCCTTACATTTGATACCCATAATACATAGGTGGGGAAGTGAAATCGGTCTGTCATTTCGGAGCGGCGGCCATATTGAATTTGGAGAAACGTCACTTACTGAATCGTAATCTACACTTAAAATCCATACATTTGATACCCATATTACATAGGTGGAGAAGGAAAAGCGATTTGACATTTCGGAGCGGCGGCCATATTGAGTTTGAAGCAATATCACTCACTGTATCGTGTTCTACTAATAAAATCCTTACATTTGATACCCATATTACACAGGTGGAGAAGGAAAATCGGTCTGTCATTTCGGAGCGGCGGCCATTATGAATTTGGAGAAACGTCACTTACTGAATCGTATTCTACACTTAAAATCCTTACATTTGATACCCATATTACATAGGTGGAGAAGGAAAAGCGATTTGACATTTCGGAGCGGCGGCCATATTGAGTTTGAAGCAATATCACTCACTGTATCGTGTTCTACTAATAAAATCCTTACATTTGATACCCATATTACACAGGTGGAGAAGGAAAATCGGTCTGTCATTTCGGAGCGGCGGCCATATTGAATTTGGAGAAACGTCACTTACTGAATCGTATTCTACACTTAAAATCCTTACATTTGATACCCATATTACATAGGTGGAGAAGGAAAAGCGATTTGACATTTCGGAGCGGCGGCCATATTGAGTTTGAAGCAATATCACTCGCTGTATCGTGTTCTACTAATAAAATCCTTACATTTGATACCCATATTACACAGGTGGAGAAGGAAAATCGGTCTGTCATTTCGGAGCGGCGGCCATATTGAATTTGGAGAAACGTCACTTACTGAATCGTATTCTACACTTAAAATCCTTACATTTGATACCCATATTACATAGGTGGAGAAGGAAAAGCGATTTGACATTTTGGAGCGGCGGCCATATTGAGTTTGAAGCAATGTCACTCACTGTATCGTGTTCTACTAATAAAACCCTTACATTTGATACCCATATTACATAGGTGGAGAAGGAAAAGCGATTTGACATTTCGGAGCGGCGGCCATATTGAGTTTGAAGCAATATCACTCACTGTATCGTGTTCTACTAATAAAACACTTACATTTGATACCCATATTGCATAGGTGGCAAAAGAAAATCCATTTGACCTTTTGGAGCGGCGGCCATATTGAATTTGGAGCAACGTTACTTACTTTATCGTATTCTACACTTAAAATCCTTACATTTGATACCCATATTGCAAAGGTGGTGAAAGGAAAGCGGTCGGCCATTTTGAAGCGGCGGCCATATTGAGTTTGAAACAACGTCACTCACTGTATCGTGTTCTACTATTAAAGCCCTTTCATTTGATACCCATATTGCATAGGTGGCGAAAGAAAATCGATTTGACATGTCGGAGCGGCGGCCATATTGAATTTGAAGCAACGTCACTAACTGTATCGTATTCTACACTTAAAATCCTTAAATTTGATACCCATATTACCGTGCCGCTACCGAAAACCGCACCGAAGTAGCAAAAAGCGCAAATTTAAAAACAATGGCCGCCAGCGCGTCCGCCATCTTGAAAATTTTAAATGTCAAATTTTTCGTGTAAAGCCGACTATATGTGCTAAAAAGTGATATTACCAGCTGGCCGCTAACCCTCACCTAACTCCGCCAATAAATCGTCAATTTTGTGTTGTCGCTAATGATAAAAACCACCCCAGCTGCCAGTGTTGCCATATCACCGGCCCCAAATGGTGGTAGAAATGATCAGCGACGTCTGTTCCACCCCGCTATAAGATAAAAACTCGAAAAAATCTAAATATACGTTTTCCCCCAAAACGGCGAAATTACCCCAAAATCGGGGAAAATTACCCCACTATTAGATTTCACTCGGCGAGCACTACGAAAGGCCACCCAGTGTTGTCAGTCGAAAAACGCCGGCAACCGCGTCAAAATCGCGAATTAATGCCTTCGAAATTGCAACCCCTAACAAAATGGCCGCCAGCGGAGCCGCCATCTTGAAATGTCAAAGTTTCGGATTTTTCCCGGTAACTACATCATATACGGAGCAGGATGACGTTTACCCCAAGTTGCCAGCTCATCTGGAACGGGGAGATCAATTCGGGTCAAAGAGGGTCTACGAAAAAATTCAAATCCCCTTGGCGGCCAGTGTTGCCAGTTGCAGAAAATAAAAATACCAGAAAGTCATAGAGGCCCCGACGCTCTATAGGTGCACGGGGTTGAAAATTGCGAAAAGTCGCTATTTCGATTTTCGACTATTTGGCCCTCCAGAGGAAAAACTACCAAAAACGGTAGAAATTTTTTCACACCTGGCAACACTTCGTGCCGTGTACTAATCGCGCCTAAAACATTTCATCCCACTCCGAGGCCGCCATCTTGGCGAAAATGCGGTTCAAAAAAGTCAGAAATTTGAGAGTTCCAAGATGGCCGCCGGCGCCGACGCCATTTTGTTTTTCGCCAATCGGCTACCATATTCGGAATCTCGAGGACGCATTTAAGGGAAATCATCCAAAAAATCAGGCGAAATCCCAAAAATCACGCGCGTGTTCGGTCGTAAACACGGGGCGAAACGGGTTTTTCGATCCAAGATGGCGGCGCGGCCATTTTGTTTTTTTTTATTTTGACAGTTGCACCTCATCCCCGGGAGCGACACGATCAAGAACCATCCAAAAAACCAGCACGCTCGGAGCCATTTTGGAAAAGTTGACATTTCGCGGTGGCGGCCATCTTGGATTTTTCAAATTTCAAATATCGAATCCTGTGTCTTTTAATCAGTAGTCCATCTCACTCTAACATCTCAACACCCAAAAGTAATCGCAAATGTCCCAAAAATACCCCTGATCAGTCAGTCAGTCAGTCAGTCAGTGGTAATCCTAGATAGATAGATAGATAGAAGTGTGGATGTTTGGTTGTTTGTTACTCAATCACGCAAAAACGGCTGAACGGATTTGCATGAAATTTGGCATGCATGTAGCCTTTGACATGGAAAAGAACATAGGCTACCTTTTATCCCGATTCCTTAAGTAGTTCCCGAGGGAAAATTGAAAATTGTTTACGAGCTAAGCCGCGGGTAGACAGCTTTGAAATTTGGTATGCATGTCACCTATGCTATGGAAAAGGACATGTCCTTAATGATCTCTCAAACAGTTCCCGCGTGGGACGATTACAAATTGTTAACGAGCGAAGCTTTAGACCCAATTCTGAAGTCCACGCAGACGAAGTCGCGGGCAGAGGCTAGTAAGCTATAAAAACAATAGTAACTTTACATTTGATGTCACAAGTTGGCAACGTACACTGTGGTTCTTGCGGAGGTTGCAGTTTTGCTGCGAATCTCACAGAAGCCGTATGTATTATAAATAGGTGACTGTTACCACTTACCAACAGGTGGGCAGTTTGCTTGTTTGCTAAGTTATCGCAATAAAAAAAAGTTGCATTGAAGAGAAGGCATAATCAAGACGAAAATACACCTATTGAAAAAAAATCAGGAAATGAGCAATAAAGCCACTGAATAAATCGGACTCGCCCATGAAGGGTTCCGTAGCAGCAAGTAACATAATATAAAAGTTCTTGTAGTTCGTTGTAACTTTGATCGATGTTTTAATATTTTTTTTTAATTAACTTATTGATAAGTAAACATTATAATTAGGTACCTAAATGATGGGATTTTTATTATTAGAAAATAATGATTCACGGCTTATGCATAAGATTTATGTTTATGAAATTATTATTTTTTTATATTTGAGTTGATTGAATGAAAGGTAAATTGCGGTTCACAATTTTTGACGTATTAAAAAACTTCTTACTAGATCTCGTTCAAACCAATTTTCGGCGGAAGTTTGCATGGTAATGTACATACATCACATATTTTTTTGTAGTTTTATCATTCTCTTATTTTAGAAAAAAAATTGAGTTACAGTTCTAAGTATAGGGAACCCCCAAAATGTATTGTTTGTTTTTCTATTTTTTTATGAAAATCATCATACATCTACTAACCAAGTTTCAACAGTATAGTTCTTATAGTTTTGGAAAAAAGTGGCTATGATATACGGACGGGCAGACAGACAGACATGACGAATCCATAAGGGTTCCGTTTTTTGCCATTTGGCTACGGAACCCTAAAAAGCGAAGGGTAGAAAATGAAGAGACAAAAAGTCACAATACGGAATTTGTTAGTCCTTTACGTGAAAGGTTTTTCGGAATTTTAATATTTGTGGAAAATTAAATGAATAAAGTATTTTTTATTCTTGAATTTTTCTTTCATGAACATACAAAAAGACAGACATTTTCATAACTTTTATGAGAAAATCGTGAGTTGAGCCAAAACCTACCCGTGTTAACATAGTCATAAAAAAATTATGGCGGCATTGAAAAATCGAAATTGTAAAATTAATTTTGAAATTCCGCATACAAATAGTTGGGTCTACCCATGAAGCATTGTATTTGCTTCATGGGTCTACCTATACAATTTCGAATTTTCAATGATGCCATATCTTTACATGACTACGTTAATATAGGTAGGTTTCGGGTTGATAGGGTATTGACCAAACACGGTGTATAATATTTCAAGCTCACGATTTTGTCATAAAACTAATGATGTTTGTCTATCTGTCTCTTTGTATGTCAATGATCACCTTGCTAAAATATACATTTGACTGCCCGCTTAGCTAAGCTGGGTTCGATTCATCAGCATGACCATTTTTATATTCAAACTGACTGACTGAACAACTTGAATGAAGTTACTTTTTTCATAACTATAAAAAAAAGACAAGATAAACTTGTACCTACATAGGTCACGCTAAGTTTCCGAAATTGGTCACTTACATAAACAATAGACGGTCACTGTGCCCGCGAACTACGTTTCGCCATATATTTTTTCCGTTTTTACAACCGTTCCGTTTTTACAGACAAAATATTGATGCTCAGCTCCTATTAGTCATAGCGCGATGTTATTGATGCCTTCCTCGATAAAAGGGCTATCCAACACAAAAAAAAATCAATTTGAATCAGTAGTTCTTGAGATTAGCGCGTTCAACTAAACAAACAAAGTCTTCAGTTTTATAATATTAGTAAGTATAGATTTAAAAAGTTTTTACATTTTACTACATTTGAAAATTGAACGCTTTAGCTGAAGAATACAATTTGATTCATTTGACTGTCAATTGTTTTCACATTACTGCGCCCCACGTAACTATTGCATAGTCCCAAAAAATGTAACACCGACGTACACCCTACTATTGATATTTAGATGCGAGGTAACGGCGGGTGGCGCGGCGCGAACACTAGGCCACGCCCGTACGCTCAAGGCCATTGGCGGCTATAGGGGCCTTAAGGAAATAAACGATTGTGATCTTAGATTTATGATAATGTAAACGTTAATAATCTTGATTGTTTTGGTTTATCAAAAAATAGTTTCTTCAAAATTCTCGCTTTTTGACTTTATTTTCAGTCGGTTTGCGTTATTTTAAAATTTAATGTTTTCTTGTATGTTTAAAACAAGTTTCTACATATCTTACTAATTGTTATATCGTGTTGGAAATCTCTGGAAAATCGACGTTATATTATCGACTTTTCAAACAATACTTTTTTTTAGTTGGAAACTAGTCACTTTGTCATTATCATTCCGATGGTAATCGGTAAGTAAGGAACAGAAAATAGTTTGACAATGAAACGCTTTTATAAAAATAATGCACTTTTAATCACAGAGCTCTACGCCTAGACAGTAACAAAATAAATACCACATCAACCATACACTCCGATTACCTTACAGCTACTTACGCTACTATTATACATACATGTGATGCCTTAGTCTAAGTGGCTGAGCCACGCCCGCGCCGGCCACGGGCCACGTGGGCCGCAGCCGGCCGGGCCACATCATAGCTTCCGTCGGGCGGGCGAGATCGTCTTAACGAACCTAAGCCCTAAATCGATATTACATTTATCACTTTGGTTACAACATAATTTCAATTTATCACATCGAGGTCGAGATTTCCCCTCCCGGGAGGGGGCTTCAGCTGAGCGATTTCATAACTCGTCGGCAATCGATCATCGTAAAAATCGACATGTGTACAGTCGAAACTGATTATCTTTTAATGTTAACTCTTTGTAACGACTCGAAATTATGTAGGTGTAGGTCGATTCCAAGGAATCGACCAACACTTAGAACTGAACAGAATTACATTGTTCTGTTTCATATCACGGAGTTCCTTGTCGGCCGTCTATCGATCGACGAGTTACAAAATCACACCAATCCAGGTCTCAATTCTGCTAACCTTAACCTAACGCTTTTCGAGATCCAATTTTATAGTATCGACATACTATAGTTTCTCGATAAGTCAACGTCAACGGCGATGAATATTTTAGCGAGTCATCGTTTACCAAAAGTAAACGTGTCAAATAGCGACGCTATAGTGTCGACATACTACAGTCGCTCGATAAGTCAACGTCGACGAATATTTTAGGGGGTTATCGTTTACCAAGAGTAAACGTGTCAAATAGCAACGCCACAGTATCGATATACTACGGTCTCTCGACGAGTCAACGTCGACGTCGACGAATATTTTAGGGAGTCATCGTTCACCAACAGTGAGCGCGTCGAACGGCAACGTTATCGGAACGCGTGAAGGTCGGCGGAATCGAGCGGCAGTCGGGGTCGGGGTCGGTCAGTGGTCGGCCAGCAGGTCGGAGACGCGGTCGGCGATGCGCCGCGCGGGCTCGCCGGCCAGGATGGAGCGGTGGTTGGCCGGCAGCTGGTGCGTCTCGAGCGGGCCGCCGCACACGGCGCGCAGCCCGTAGTCGTCGCCGAGCGTGACGTAGTTGTCGCGCGCGCGGAACAGCACCACGGGCGCGGCCAGCGCGGCGGCCGGCCGGTACGCGTCGGCGGCGGCCAGCTTGCGGTAGAAGGAGCGCGCGGCCGCGGCCAGCGTGGCCGCGTCGTGGCCGCCGCCGCCCGCCGCCAGCGCCGCCGCCCGCGCCACGCGCGCGTCCCAGCTCGGCAGCTTCTCCAGCTCGCTCGCCACCTGACAAAGTTCACCGGCTCAGAAAACTTCGCGGGCGTAGGCGAACGCGTCGCCCCGTAAAGAGAGGAGATACGTAAATCGGGATAGGGATGCGACAAGTAAAGACAATTTATTATTACGCGTAACGTACGATGGGGATCGGCGACGTGACATTAGGGTATACTCCTCTAAATGCAGTAAGAGTATTTTTGTGTACGGTCACCGGTGAATTTAGTATCGAGGTAAAAGATGCGTCACGTCAGCGATTTGACTCGTCGCTTCGCGTGCTAAATATAAATGTGATCATAATTCCTTTTTGTTACTTTTTTTTTTAATGTTGTGTCTATCCGATCCCAATCGTGCATACGCACTCACACGATTTCATGGATTGATCATACATTGACCGTAGTTTACCATAGATCAATCTAGTATATTTTAAAGACAGTTGAAGTGTGTGTTAAAATTTTATATGTACAATAAATCCGTTATATTTAATTGTTAACAGGTGACTTTTTGTCTACCATCACCATCTTCTATGTGTACATCCCATACACTTTCGGTGCATCTCGTACATGAGTACACCTCGAACAGGAACGTATCCGGCTCGAAGGGCCAAAAATATTAATGTAAGGAACGGTGATGGTAAAAAATAGTCACTCGTTGGGTTAATAAAAAATAAAGTACAGCTCTCGGAGCATCAAAAGGCATCTGAACAAATATGAAATTTGGTATCAGATTTGAATCACTAGAACGTAGAGCACAACAAAAGAGAGGCGGAGCTTCCAACCTTGGCGGCGTCGATCTCCTTGAACTGCTGCACGAAGTAGGCGAGCGCGTTGGCCTCGTTGGTGTCGGCGGAGGGCCGCGCGGTGGTCTTGCGCTTGCCGCGCGTGGTGTGCGTGGCGAGGTACGCGGGCGAGCCGTCCACCAGCACGAGCCGCACGGCGCCGCCCGCGCGCTCCAGCTGCAGCGCCATCTCGAACGCGACGCCCGCGCCGAACGAGTAGCCCAGCAGCGTGTAGGGCGGCCGCGGCTGCGCGGCGCGCACGTGCGTCACGTAGAACCGCGCCAGCGCCGCCATGTCCGCGAGCGGCGCCGCCGGCGTGCACTGCAGGCCCAGCACGCGCCCGCGCACGGAGCGCGCCACGCCGCGCAGCACGTCCACCACGCCCTGCCCGCAGACACCGAGCGTCACGACTCACGTCTACTGTATTCGAGGTGCGTTCGCATTCCCCGTAGAGGACGACAACTGATTGACTCAGTAATTACTGTGCCCTGCTTATTGATTAGACGCTTTTTATGCTCCGGCTCCATCGGCGCCTTTGCACGTTATCGTACGCGATAATTTTGACACTACACAGATTTCGCCAACAGCGTAACGCGTCAATTTCTATGCGGCATCGTTATCGGCGTTGGACGTTAATAGATTTTGTATCAAACGCCGCAGATGTGGCCACCGTGTTTAGTCGTTTTTTTAACGTATTCAGTAAGGCGTATTGCGACGCAGACGTTAACATTAACGCAGGTGGAGCCCTAGCATTATTAAAGTTTGTCGTTAATAGCATCGTCGATAATAACAGTGTGTCCCAAAAATTTGAGGAATGAAACCAGCGTCTCTTGTGTAGAGGAATCCGAGAGGGATATCCTCCATCTTCGACCTCAGTCTCACTTTCCATCGGACGAGATAAAGGTCGAGAGTTTCCCGCGAAAAATGGAATTAAACGAAATTAGTTATCCGCAGTAGTCAGATTGACATACCTCGATGGGGTGCACCATGAAGACGGTGTTGGATCCGGGCTGGCTGGGCAGCTGCACCAGCACCTGCCGCGGCAGCAGCTCGCCGAGCGCCCCCATCTGCACCAGCGCACCGTCCGCGTCGGCGCTGGCCTCGGCCGGGGCCGGGCTCTCCTTGGCCGGGGTCTTCTTGGCCGGCGCCTCGTCCTCGGCCGGGGCCTCGTCCTGAGCCGGGGCCGCGGGGGCGTCGGCCGGGGCCGCGCCGCCGCTCATCTCCCGCAGTTTGGCGAACGTGAGCGCGCGGATCTCCTGCACGCCGAGCACCACGTCGTAGCCGCGCTCCAGCGTCTGCTTGATCTCGGCGCCCATCAGCGAGTCCATGCCCAGCTCGGCCAGGTTGGACGAGTCGGACACCTTGCTGGGGTCCTTGATGCCTGCGGACGACGGCGACGGGACGTTACGTTCACGACTCCACCTTTATTGCCGATGGGATATGTCGATCGTCAGGGAAGCCAGCTCACCCAGCACGTTGGCGACGGCGTGCACGAGGTCCTGCGTGGGCGCCTGCGAGCGGCGCTGCTTGTCGGCCAGCACGAGCGAGCCGGCCACGGCGTGCGGCAGCGCCAGCAGCGTGCCCAGCGCCTCCGTGCAGGACGCGATGCGCTGCGGCACCGTGCCGCCCACCTCCGCCGCGTCGTCGCCGCGCAGCTGCTCCACGATCATGCCCACCTCGCCTGTCAAGCCGACAGACCGCCCGCGTTACAGCTTTGAACCTCCGTCGGTCTTACGATCGATGTGTAATTTGCGTGCGAGATTTGGTATCGTGTTCCAATAGTTAGTTTTAGTGATAGCAAAGCTTTAAAAAATATAATAGTATGATCTCAACAAATCATGGTCCTTCGAGCCGGAGTTGAACCAGCGAACGTTGTTAAGTGTTGAATATTTGGGGTAAATACTCTCTTCCTTACCTTTACTCAAGACCAGAAAGAAGCGTATGGGAGGGAAGGGTTCGGCACCGGAGAACAATCTAGACTGCTGACGATCTACGAAGAACAGGGAATAACGTACGATCACGTGGTTGTGCTCAGAGGAGCAGAAAGGAAGAACCCTGTCCACGATAGTGTCCCTCACGCGGTGGTCGCCATTACCAGACACACGGTATCCTGCACCTACTTCTACCGGGAGTTGAAGGAGGACGACGCAATTAGACGTCTCATTGCCCTTCCCAGCATAGCAACAGATGAAGTGGTCATGGAATACAATAAAAAAATGGTGCTCAGGGCCCTATCAAGCGGAGCGACCTTGGTGTAACTAAAAAAAATGGTCCCATAGAGTCTTTTGATCCCTACATGACATAGGGTCGATAGGCATAAAAAAATTCTTTTTGCTATCTCAGCATTTTTTTTGGTTGACTGTAACTTTTTTCCAAAATCTGTGAATGCAGATCAGAATTTCTTAAAAAGTTATGGATGGTTGCCTAACAATGTTTTCTTGTAACTATAACGGCTTATGTACCTGCCCTTTAAATCCCATCTCAAAAATCCATTCTGTATATAATTTGTATACAGGGTAAATTTTGAGGTACCGGCAACCTGGCAGGGTTAGACTTTTGATAATTCGTTAGATTTTACTTTAATACAAAAATAAATATTCATTTAATATACCTCTAGAATGTTCGCAACTCTACGCGCACAGTGCGCGAACGTTGCGTTGTCTTCCGACGTCGTTTATAAATAAAACATAGACTTATCAATGTCACGACAGTGCAATAAAAACTTGATCGAAAATTGATTTTTGTTCAATGTATTGAGTTATCTTAAAACTCGTAAAACAAACGCTGTAGTTAATTTTTTTTAAATGATGTTTAATGATGTTAGCTATCTAATTCTGCGAGGCTGCCGGTACCTCAAAATTAACCCTGTATACTTCTTTAACGAAGTTTTCAAAGACTTGCGTTTAATTGTGTTCGATAATAGTAAGTAGCGTAAAGAGGTGTGAGTGTGTCGCTCACCGATGGCGCCCCACTGCACGGCCAGCCCGGGCAGCCCGTCGGCCTGCCGCCGCTCCACCACGCGCTCCATCACGGAGTTGGCGTAGCCGTAGTTGGTCTGGCCGGCGTTGCCGCGCCCGCACGACACCGACGAGAACACCACGAAGTACTCCAGCTCCGACGCCAGCTCGCGCGTGGCTTCGTCCAGCGCGCGCGTGCCTGACACAGTATTCTCATTTCGGCGATGGCATCTTTTGGGCGACCGAGTGTTCACTCGATTCACGCAAGACGATCTCTAAATAATCTAGATAATTGTTTTTAAAAATGTTTCCGGAAAGTGACAACCGATGAATACTGAAGTTTTAAAACTTGTGCACTTATTTAACGGATTCAAAGTATAAGCATCTTTAAAATTTACACGGTCCTTCGAGCCGGATTATGGCGAAATTTTTTTTTTAAGTGTGTCGAATGGGAGGAACGATAAAGCTTCTCGTGTCGCAGCGACTCACCGTCAACCTTGGGTTTGGCGACGGTCTGGAAGTCGGCGGGGGTGAGGTTCTCGAGGTAGGCGTCCCGCAGCACGGCGGCCAGGTTGAACACTCCGCCCACCGGCGCCAGCGCGGCCGCCGCGCGGACCAGCCGCCGCGCCTGGCCCGGCGCCGCCGCGTCGCACGCCTCCACGCACACCTGCCGTCGACACACGCGTTACCAACATACGCTTCCACACCTCGCCAAAAAAATCATTGAACGAGTAAGCGTTGTAAATTATAGCAAGTCTCGGCAATAGATTAAGCGTTCATTGTTAAATGTGCGAGCGTTCTCGACTAGCCTGCACCGGACGGGCTTAGCGGGAGACGGTCCGAGATTTACCGAGCGTTGAGCCGTGATCGAAATGATGATTCTACGACGAATGAATTTTGATAAATTTTAGGTGATGTATAATTTAGAACCTGGATGACAGCGAAAATTATTACTTTTGATTTGGTTCAATTGAGAATCATTCAGAGGAAATCGAAAGCAGTGGAATAATTATTAGAGTTCTGTCGAGGTGAACGATTTACTATTTATGACGCGTCGCAGAAGAACGGCGAGGTGAAAGCGGGTAAGATCGCCGACCTTGACTCCGGCGGCGCGCCAGCGGGCGATGGCCCAGGCCTGGTAGCCGGTGCGGACCCCGCCGCGGCCGGCCAGCACGAGGCACCGCGCCCCGCGCGTCACCAGCCACTGCGCCAGCTCCAGCCCGAACCCGCCCAGCCCGCCGCACAGCACGTAGCTGCGCCCCGGGTGGAAGTACGTGCGCGGCAGCGCCGACACCAGCCGCGCGCTCCTCGCGCCCGCTCCCGCGCCGCCCTCCTCCTCGCGCACGCGCACCACCACCTTGCCGATGTGCTTGCCCGTCGCCATGTATCTGCAGATCGATCGATTCAGTACTTGAAGGTTTTCGATCTTCACTCCCGATGCCGGCTCTGCCGGCGTCGACGTCGGCTCCGACGCTATCTTTCCAACTCGCTTTTCTCGATGCGAACGTCGGGCAGGAGAGGAGCGTCGGGGTCGACGTCGGCGCTCACGAGCGGAGCCGGCGTAACAGTGGAATTGAGTCGAAAATGTACCATCGGCGACGGCGAGCACGCGCACTAACCTAAAGGCCTGCTCGAGCTGGTGTTCGGCGAAGACGGTGGCGGGCAGCGGGCGCACGGCGCCGGAGGCAAGCCCCTCGCGCATGCAGCGCACCACCGCCGCCTTGTCCGCGCTGCTGCCGTCCGCCTCGAACAGCGCGTCCAGCAGGATGCCGTGGAACGTCGTGTTCTTCAGGAAGACGCCCATGCCCTGCGACAGCCGCGCGGCTCGTGAGTGTATAGCGGTCGACCGAGTCGCGCGCGCGCGACGGTCGCGAACGAAGACCGAGACTCACCAGCGGCGTGTTGTTGGAGAGATCGAGCTTGCCGATCTCGAGGAAGCGGCCGCCCTCGGCCAGGCAGCGCACCGAGGCGTGCAGCTTGTCGTCGGCCAGCGAGTTGAGCACCAGGTCCACGCCGCGGCCGCGCGTGCGCCGCAGCACGAGCTGCTCGAAGGAGGCGTCGCGCGTGTTGCCCACGTTCTCGTCCGGCAGCGCGGGGAACCGCTCGCGCAGGAACGCGCGCTTGTCGGGCGTGCCGACCGTGGTGAAGACGGTGCAGCCGGCGTGCAGCGCGATGGCGATGGCGGCCTGCCCCACGCCACCCGCGCCCGCGTGCACCAGCACCGCCTCCCCGCCGCGCATGCGCCCGCGCACCGCCAGCGCGTAGTACGCGGTGGAGTACGCCACGGGCACCGTGGCCGCCTCCTCCAGCGACCAGCTCGCGGGCACGTCCCACAGGAACTGCCGGTCCGCCTGCACGCCGGTGGCCAGCCCGCGCGCCGCCACCATGCCCATCACGCGGCGCCCGTCCGCACCGCGCCCGCTGAACTCCAGGCCCAGGATGCACTCCTGCGCGAAAACACGCCCGTCAATCGTCCGGTCGCGAGTGTGTCCCGATTGTGACATCATCAAATAATCTTTTTTTTTATAAGTGAAAACTGTTTAAGGCATGTTAGTTTTACATTTTTATGTATATTTAACAGATAATTGTATGCTGTTCGTTTTCCATGAAAATAAAATAAAACATATACTCGAGTGCGCTCACCTGTCCCGCGAGGTTGCCGGGCAGGGCGTCGGGCGGCAGCTTGCCGGTGGCCAGCATGATGTCGCGGAAGTTGAGCGGCGCGCAGTACACGCGGCATAGCTCCGTGCCCGCCGGCGCCGGCGTCTCCTCCGCGTACCGCAGCGGGCTCTCGATCCAGCGCAGCGAGGACAGGTCGCCGCGCGTCAGCGTGTTGACGTACGCGTGCTCCACCTGCAGCTGCGCCTCGGCCGCGTCCGCCAGCGGCAGGTGCCGGTACGAGCCCCACACGCCGCCGCGCAGCACGTTCACGGCCAGGTCGCGCGCCACCTGCGCCGCGTACGGCTTCGCGTCCGCCGCGAACGGCTCCTTCGCGTCCGGCACGAAGTACACGCGCAGGTACCGGCCGCCGGGCTCGGCGCGCGCGCACGTCGCCAGCCCCAGCACGCCCGCGTCGCGCGCGCGCGCCCACAGGTACACGCGGCGCGCGCCGGCCGCCGCCTCCGCGCGCGCCGTCGCCTCCTTGAGCCGCTCGACCCACGCGTACGCGCCGTCCGGCTCGGCCTGCACCACGTCGCAGTCGGCCGCGGCGGGCACGGCTCGCGGCCGCCGCAGCAGCAGCAGCTCGCCCGCGCCGGCCGCCTGCCGCGCCACCGGCTCCAGCCCGGCGCGCCGCACCAGCTCCGCGGCGCCCGGCTCGTCCAGCGCGCGCCGCGGCTCCTCCAGCAGCAGCGCGCCGCCCTCGGCCAGCGCGCCCGCCAGCTGCGCCAGCACGCCGCCGCCGTGGCGCGACACCACGTCCGCGGCCACCACCAGCTGGCACTCCGACTCCGGCGGCGCGGCGCGCGCGTCCTTCTGGTTCACCTGGCCGACACCGACGAGAGACATTATTATCGACCGGTCGCGGCGGACGAGAGCGACCCGGCCCGGGCGGGAGCGAGCGGTACCTTGACGCCGAGGTCCTGCAGCGCGGCGAAGGCGGCCGCGTTCGCGCCGGCCGCCACGGAGGCGTCGACGCGCACCTGCGGCTCCGCCTCGAACAGCTGCAGCGCGAGCGGCGTCAGCAGCGCCTCGGCGGGCCGGTCGAGCGCCGCCTCGGCCATCTTGACGCGGAGCCCGCCGCAGTTCTCGAGCACCAGCTGCAGGCACGCGACCAGCGCGTCGCGCTTCGAGCGCGACGCGTCCTCGGCGGCGACGGCGACGTCGTCGTACGGGCGGAACGAGTAGCGTTCGAGCTTGGGCGGGTTCTGCGCGTTGGCGCGGCGCGGCGCCAGGCTGACCTTGAGGCCGCGCATCTCGACGCCGCCGGCGGCCAGCACGCGCAGCTCGGGCCACGAGCGGATCGGCGCCGCTTCGCCGCCGTGCGCCGCGAGCGCCGCGCGCTGCCGCGCCGGGTCCACGAGCACGCGGTCGATGCGCGTCGGCAGCTGCAGGTCGCGCGCGTCGCGCCCCACCAGCGCGTACTGCAGGATGGTGTCCATGAAGGAGACCCAGTTGCCGGCCCAGGCGAGCTCGCCGAGGCGGCCGTCGGGCTGCGAGGCGCGGATGCCGCGGAACACGCCGCCGTAGTGGTAGCCGCGCAGGCGCAGCTCCTTGTACACGTCCTCGAGCGTGAGCGGCGGTCTATCGGACTCGGCGGTCTCGGCGGTCTCGGCGTCCGGCGCGGCGTCGTCCAGCCGCAGCCACTCGTCCTCGGGCCGCTCGGCGAGCCGCACGCGGCCCGTCACCACGGCGGCGCCGCCCTCGCACACGTTGAACTCGCCGGTGCCCTCCAGGATGTTGATCAGAAAGCGCAGGGGCGCGTCGCGGCTCACGATCGTGGCGCGCTTGAAGTGCACGTTCTCGATCACTATCGGGGTGTCCTCCAAATTCTTGTTGTGAATCTTCGCCACGGTGCGCCACACCAGCGTCTAGAAACAAAAAAGGAGCGTCGGTGAAGACGAACGATCTCGGTCGACGTACAATTTCGCAGCGAGACGCGGAGGCCGCGCAACCCACCAGGTACCCGGTGGCCGGGAAGAGCACGCGGCCGTCGATCTCGTGGCCGGCGTAGAAGGCGTCCTCGGCGCGCGACAGGTCCACCTCGACGACGTTCTCGCCGGAGCGCGCGGCCGAGCCGAAGTTGGCGACGGCCCACTCGGTGGAGTGGTCCCAGCGCACGGCGGAGGCCAGGCCGGGCGTGACGCGCGGCACGGGCCACGCCACGCGCGGGTACAGCGCCGCCACGCGCGGCTGCGCGCCCGCCGCGTACGCCGCGCCCAGCGCGCGCAGCAGGTGCCGCAGCGCGCACGGCGCGTCGCGGCGCACCAGCGGCACGTGCCGCGCCGGCGCCGGCCGCGCGCGCTTCAGCACCGCCTGCAGCAGCGCGTGCGGCGCCACCTCCACCACCAGCGCGTTGGCCGGCACCGCCGTCACCGCGTCCGCGAACCGCACCGGCGACAGCAGGTTGTTCACGTGGTACGACACGTCGCTCATCTTGGCTGCGGCGGAGAGCGAGAGGGATGAGTGTCACGTTTTGTCGCTTCTCCGAAACGCGAGAGGCGGGCGTTCGGGAAACCGGGCGCTCACCCAGGTCGGTGCCGCGCTGCTCGGGCGACAGCGAGGAGGAGACCCAGCGCGGCGAGCGCGGCTTGGGGTCGGTGATGATGCGCTCGAGGCTGCGGCGCAGCGTGGGGCCGGCGGGCGCGATGTACTTGGAGTGGAAGGCCACGCCGCTGCTGTTGACGCGCCGCGCGAACACTCCCTCCGCGCTCAGCGCCGCCACGAACGCCTCCACCGCCGCCGGCGGACCCGACACCTGCCGACCGAGCTCCGCTTTACACTCCGTTCGCCGATCAAATTATAATTTCACTCGACAAAATATATCGACTCTAGGGTCATTTACGTAAAACGTGTATAATTAACACGTGGACATTGATGATGTTACACTCAACGTATATCGCAATCGTTCATCGAAAGGAGACCCGCGTTCGGCGGTGAGAATAATGTAGTACCGTGACGCTGTCGGCGGAGTTGTGGCAGGCGGGGTAGACGTCGGGCGGGCAGCGGCGCGCGCATTCGTCCCAGGAGAGCCCCACGGCGGCCATGGCGCCCGGCGCCAGCGCGGCGTCCGCGATGCTGCGCCCGCGCCAGTACGCGCACAGCACCGCCTGCTCCGCCGTCAGCGTCTCGTCCACGTACGCGCAACCTGCCGACGGATCGCAACACTTAAAAACTGCTAGATAAAAAAATCTCATAAGTTATCCGTTCGAACGCGGGACGGTGTCATCGCGAGGCGTCGTCGGGCGACTCACCGATTTCGCCGACCGAATGTCCGACGAAGCCGTCCGGCTCCATGCCGACGGAGCGCAACACGTCGACGAGCGCCACCTGCACCGAGGTGATGGACACGAAGGAGTTGACGACGTCCTCGAAGGCCGAGTCGGGCGCCTCGGTGAGCACGCGCACCAGGTCCACGCCGTGCGGCCGCAGCGCCGCCGCCGAGCGCTTCACGCTGGCCGCGAACGCCGGCAGCCGCATCAGCGCGCGCGCCATGCCCGCCCACTGCGACCCCATGCCCGAGAACACCCACCACACGGGCCGCGGCTCGCCGCCCTCCACCTCCTGCGGCGACGATCGTCAGATATTACAACTCGACGATCTCACGACGATCCCCACTCTCTCCGCTATCGAGCGCCGAAGACTCGCATCGGCAGGTAAAAAAAAATGAGACGGACCTGCACGTCGTCGAGCGGGTCCGCGTCGGGGTCGACGGTCCGGGCGGGCGCGTCGGCGTCGACGGGGTCGAGCAGCGCGTACCCGCGGTGCGTGTGCCCGGGCGTGGGCGCGGCGTGCACGGCGTCCAGCAGCGCCAGCAGGCCGGCGTCGCGCGCGTGGCGGCCGGCCAGCCGCGCCAGCGCGCGCACCGCCTCCTCGCCGCGCCCGCTGCCCAGCACCAGCCGCGGCACGCCCGGCCAGCCCGCCGCCGGCGCCGCGCGCGCGCCGCGCTCCACCTCCATGATCACGTGGGCGTTGGCGCCGCCGAACCCGAACGAGTTGATGGCGATCAACCCGCCGTCCCACGGCGTGTTGCGGTCCACCACCTGCCGGACGACGACCGACGTTTTATCCAGATTACACAGAGAAATTATGGTCAAATGACGTTTTCACGATCGAAGTCATCGAAACACCTGATGCTCGTGACGCACGTGCATCCGTGTGCAAAATGCATCGAATGCAATTATGAAGTATCGGGACGTACGGTATATCTTAAACCTAATTTGGAGTTATTCGTGACGTACACCGAAGTAGTAGTGGAGTCGCGACGAGTACCTTTATCCTTCCGTCGCTGAGCGCCGGGATGTCCGAGTTGGGAGATTTGTAGTGCAGGTTGGCCGGGATGACGCCGCGCTGCATGGCCACCACCATCTTGGCCACGGAGCAGAGGCCGGAGGCGGGCTCGGAGTGGCCCATGTTGGACTTGACGGAGCCCAGCAGCAGCGGCGTGGTGCGGTCCTGGCAGAACAGCTCGGCGATCGCGTTCACCTCCTGCGGGTCCCCGACCTGCGAAACGACACGGTCGTGTAGTGACGCTCGTCGCTCGGGGGCGGGTAGGGGTGGGCGTCCGGACGGGCGCGGGCTACTCACTTTGGTGCCGGTGCCGTGCGCCTCGACGTAGACGACGTCCCGGGGCCGCAGGCCGACCTCGTCGAAGGTCTCCTGCGCCAGGCGGCGCTGCATGGCGCCGGCGGGGAACGTGATGCCCTGCTCCTTGGCGCCGTCGGTGTTGGTGCGCGCGTTGAGCACGGTGGCGTAGAGGCGGCGCGCGTCGCGGCGGCGCTGCAGCACCACGGCCACCACGGCCTCGGAGCGCACGTAGCCGCGCCCGCTGGCGTCGAACGCCGCGCAGCGCCCGTCCGGCGACAGCATGCTCAGCCGGTGGAAGTTGAGCGAGTTGCCGGGCTTCAGGCACAGGTTGGAGCCGGCCACGACGGCCGCGTCGCAGTGGCCCGCGCGGATCGCCGTGAACGCCTGCGTCAGCGCGAACATGGAGCTGGAGCAGGCCGTGTCGACCGCGTACGAGGGCCCCTTCAGGTCGAACGCGTACGAGATGCGGTTGGGGAACATGGCGCGGCAGCAGCCGGTGAGCCCGTAGCCGTTGATGCGGTCCGGGTCCTGCGTCCAGCGCTCCTCGGACTCGGAGTTGGAGACGCCGACGAAGACGCCGGTGCGCGAGCCGCGCAGCTCGGCGGGCGCGAAGCCGGCGTCCACGATGGCCTCGTGCGTGGTCTCCAGCAGCAGCCGCAGCTGCGGGTCCATGAGGTGCGCCTGCTTGGCGTGCACGCCGAAGAACGTGGCGTCGAAGTGCTCCAGGTCCTTGAGTTTGCCGTTGCGCTCCGGCAGCCCGTGGAGCCCTGCAACGGGACACCGTGGTTATACGCTGTTTTCGAGCACATCTGATCGATATCGTATACATATCTGACTCGACTATTAGACTTCCTGAATATAACAATTTTAGTTATTGTTATTTCATAGAAAACAACTTTAGTTTAGATTATATCCAAAACCAAACGAAAAATATATATTATTTATAACAATATATACACGCGTCAGCACACAGCTTGTTAACATAATTTGGCATCGAATCGTCACTAGGAACGATGTAGAAGCGGGTCCCGGGTGGCAGCGTGCGAGGAGGGCCGCATTCGCCGGACCGGTTCCGACGCACGCGAAAGTGGCCGTCGCGCTGACGCACGCATCGCACGATGTTTTTATCGCGCTGGAATGGCGCATGGCGTGTCTAAGTCAAGGCCGCGCTCATCCACGGCTCGCGGATAAGACGCTGACATCGGACCCGAACACGCGGTGCGCGCGCACTCGCTCATGCGTAATTTTACAATTTGTTTGTTTTTATTATTAGCGTCGCAATCGAACCTAACTATTTAACATATTATTTTGGGACTATTCACAAAGTACAGTAATTATGTAGATGTATTGTATTACAGGTGAAAGAGCGTCGGTGGCGCAGTGGACTCGGCACTTGCCTTCCAATCGGGGGGTCGGGGTTCGAGACCCGCCATGTACCAATGTGTTTTTCGTTTCGAATTTCATATGTACATTTGTCTGACGCTCCTACGGTGAAGGAAAACATCGTGAGGCAACCTGCATACATCTGCGAAGAAATTCAATGATGTATGTGAAGTCGACCAATCCGCACTGGGCCAGCGTGGTTGACTAAGGCCTAATCACCCTAATATAGGGTAGGCTCGAGCCCCTCGGTGGGGACGTATATGGGCTGTGATGATGATGATGATTGTATAGCGTCGTATATAATCGTTTACACAACTTATGTTAAGCCTTTTATTTCATGCAGTCATTGCAAATATACACAACATACGTTGTTTGATTTTCCGTAAACGTACAAAATTAAAAATCACATGTTCTACACGCGCGTCTAGCACACATCTGGCGAAGTGCTGCACACAGCTAGATAGCTAATTTAATGTAAATAGCTGGCTCCTCCCGATCGCGGGTGGCACGCGGCCAGCACGAGCGTGACGCGTGCTAGCCGGCCTGTTTTTGCACCAGCTCCCGGAACTTGCTCGGCCAGCGGAACCTGCCGGCAATCAGTACCGTTGGCACGTAATAAATGACCAGCTGCAGCGCCAGCCGCCACCCTTGGAACCAGCCATTGTATTGAGGTATGCGCAAACAGTGAAGTAAGTACAATGTTCGCATTCATGTCACTCACAGGGAATGCGAATTATATGCATGTTAGCCTTTAAATATCACCAACTAAAAGGATGTCATGCTGTTAACAGTCGGCTGACCTCCACATCTGGGGAGTTTTGCCAGTGTATTTATTATTCGCTGACGTTAATGCAGAAGTTTGATGACAAATGTGTCTGACACCAAGTACGCTAATGAAACGTTTACAAACAGTGCGGTCGACGGCAATGACGCCAAATCAAACATTCCGCTAATCATCGTTAGCTGCGTAATCTCGGCTACTTAATATCAAACTTCGGCCGTTTATATAGGTATCTTCAAGTGCCAATTTGAACGGATAACGACATAAAACGCTGTAGACGCGCTAGGTATTGTAGTAATCCTGCACATTACCGTAATTGTGGTACAAAGTGTCCGTGGACGCGAACCCGACGCTCCCGGCGCTAATAGTCTCATTGTACGCTCGTTACCGGGCCTCGTATCGCGCCATCGCTCGTCGGAAGATGGCGCTGATAACATTGTTACGCCAAAAAATTCACGCCATCAGACAGATTAGGCGAGACGAAATTACAGTAAATAATGAAGAAACCAAAATTTTGTCCCGTCGAACATGAAAACATAGCGAACTTTACGATTACAAAATAAATTACTTTAACAATGTTTTCAGAACTCATGCTGTTGCCGATTATGTTAATGGAGCACATCAAAATGTGTGGCTTTTCTCCTTTATCCAAATTATAATAAAAAATATTGTTACATTTACTAGGTTAAGGATTTTTGTTAATGTAAGTTACAATCTAACAATTTCTGGTGGTCCAAATAAATAAATAAATAGTGTCCTATTACAAGTTGAATCACGATGACTCATTGCTACTCATGATTGTCGGAAAGTTTTAGTATTGTTAGGATTTGAACGATCCATGCTCGAGAATGTACCAGGGGATATATTCTAACATTCAATTAATTAATTACAATTAATTGAAACAAGTTTGAGTTGCAAACTCAATGCAACTTAATCTTATGTCAAAACTCAATGCAACTTAATCTAATGTCAAATGTCAGTGCAGAATAGTGCCAAAGAAGTAGGTAAATGAAAACGCTAGAGTTGTTGCTAAGACTTCTAATTGAACGATAATTTATAATAATGCATTAACCCTACAGTGCATGATTTTTTTTTCGGCTTCCGAAAAAATATATCACCTAGAAAATATGATACTATTTCTCGGATAAATATTTAAAAAAATCGCAACTCAATAGAAACATAGTTATGTAAGTTTTTCCATATGGCCCACATCTGGCACATCATGCAATATAATGTAAATCTGTATTATGTTTTAGAAACAGGTATAAATGATATAAACTCATAATAATCAAGCTTTAATAATAAATAATTTAGTATTTGGTTATAGAACCTTACAATCAAAGTATTTATACTTATAAAAATTGGAAGTTATAGTGAAAATTAGGAACTTTTAGAAAAATTAGGAACTTTTTGTGAAAAATAGAAACGTATAGAAAAAAAACAACAATTACGGAAACTATTTTGTGGAATGACAGAAAACAGTTCTTGTCCTTGTTGAGACAGAGCGCCTGGTTACATTTCTAGCAAATTACAGAAGATTTCCCCTTACAAGCAGGTCATTTACATCGCTTCCTAACGTTAGACCAAATAGGAAAATGTTCAATTCTATCGATCCTGACATCTTTAGGTGGCACGTTGAGTTTTGGCTTTCTCTTCATTCTTTCTTCAAGCATGTCAGATACGAATGATGAGGGTCTTCCTCTCTTCTTTATCATTGATGGACCACACAAACACAATGCTTTGGCCACCTCTAGTCGAAATTCTCGTAACTTCATCATTTTTGTGTTTTGTCTTTGCGTCTCTACTCTTTTATATAGAAGCCAGCTATTTATCAGCATCACATCTAGCAAATGATAGAATATTCTCATGTACCAATTATTCAGCCTTGGCACTTCAACCCACCATGGATCTTTTGTGCTACCCCTTGCCGTAAAGCTTAGTCCGTAATGCCATCGCCACCAACAGTCCAGTCTATCGTGCTCATGAGCTCGACGATGTCCTTCGGTGGTATATTCCTGTAATCCTCCGGTTTTGGGTATCCAATTCCCGTCAGCCTTAGTCTCCTGCAAGCTAGGTCGTCACAGTGGCACAGCAGGTGCTCCATGTTCTCTTCTCCCTCCTTGCAGGCCCTACAGGTTTTGGAACTGGCGTGTCCAATCCTGGTTAGCATGATCCTCTAGTGCCGAATTGTCCGCTTGGAGCACCCAACAGTAGGCGAATCTGGGATCTGCTTGAGCTCAGTGTAAATTTGAGCCAATTGTCTATACCCATGAAGAGCTTGGCGTGGTTCATTCCTTTTTGATTGGCCCATTCTCGAGATGTTACTCGGCTGGATCTAGCATTTGCTTGCCTGAAAGTACTAGGTTGTGGTGAAACGATGGCTATGTTAGAAGTAGTGCTTGTTGGCTGTGTCACACTACTGCTTGACCTTGGACTAGGTATGGTCATGTTTTCATCGAAGAAGTTATCCTGTAGTACATCTCCACTTCGTTTATCACCAAATCCTGGATTCTGATCAAGTCATCATCGCTGTCCTCATCAAACAGTTCCAGGTTATCTTCACTACTGGAAGGAATTTCAAGGAAGTGTTGAATTTTACCACAATTCAAATTTTTCCTTCGGCTCATCTACAAGCAATACATCTTATTACGAGGACACTCTTTGCACAATGTACCACATCTGTCACATACAAAAATGTTGTATTTCTATGTACTATTTATTTATGAAACTACAAAATAACAAGTAAAGTAACAAATAGAAACATAAACTTACCTCCACTAATTATTTCGTATCCAAACCATTCAAATTTATCAGGTTTTTGATTTTTTTAATCGCCACTTGCTGACCACTTTCAAAATACCGCTTATTTTGAACAAAATGTAATCAAACATTCATTCAGGGACATCTAACAAAAATTTTTGATATTAAATTTGATTAACCAATCCTTCATAGTTAGTTTACTTTTTACTAGATGACGCCACTTAATTCGAGTATTGAAATATAGAGGTCTTTTTGGTATGTGCCACATGTGTGCCACTATGCGCTGTAGGGTTAAGATATAAAGAAATGTCAGGATGCCGATCATTGCACTTCTCATTTGTAAGTCGCGATCAAAGTGTAATGTCGACGCGCATATAATGACAATAAAAATAATGCATGCATGTATGTACTTTGATTATTAACGGTGGGTCTAAGATGACGCGCGCCTGCACCGGACCCATTGTCATCGCCGCGGCTTCCGCGACCTGCTAACACGCAACTGGCCGATATTTTTTTATCCTCCGCCAATTAAGTTTTATTCCACTGGTGCAAAGGTATAACGTTCGGCAGATAACCGTTTAATTCGGCAGCGGTCATGATGCGATAGCGGGGCGACATTGACGACGCGCTGACTTTTACCGATAACCCCCTGATCCGCTCATTTCCCTGGCGTGCCGCGGCCGAGTCTTTCATTACGTCGGCTTACGTCAGCCATTATCTCCGCACCAATGTCACGGCAGATACAGCGCCCTACCACATAGATAAAAGTACTACAATAGTACTACGCCCTACGCTCGAGTCAACTTGATTTTGCTTTTTTATCTACCTCTTATCTTGGACATCTTTCCTATGGTATAAATAACACTATGCTTTCACCTAATAATTGACCATTGATGTGGTCTTCTACTTCACGAAATATTAAGCGCGCGTCGGATTATGAATGACTTATTACAGAGGTTATAAAAAACCAATGGCTCTTCTATGGAAAATGTAGCCGCAACAAAGTTCCACAAAGTGTTGCAGATTTGCCGTTTCATTGATTTAGATGGCAAATAAGACTTATGAGAAAAGTTGATTGCAAAGTCAATGAATGTTTTAATAATAAAAATGCTTGGAGTTAAGTATCACTTAAAAATAATGACAATGTAACCTAATGTTATTTTATATTGTGCATCTTAACGACATTACTTATTGTAAATGTCGGTACCTACTTCTGATAAATGTGACAACATATAGTGACAAGTTTCTTGTGCCTATTCTTGTTGGGTATCACCTAAAAGATGTCCTGAATGTATAGTAATAAAAGAATTTGGTCGATCCAAAGAGCTCTGTATCGGATCACATTTGCATTAAAATTATTTTGATTGAAAAATTGACAACAAGTAAAAAAATGTGGTACAGTAAGCTCCTTATCAAGCTATACTGTTTGACCTTTAGACCGTTCTTATGTCGCTTGTAATAATGGCTGATTTCGTAGTATAAATGTAGAGCTTGAATGAGAACTTACTGTACTCATGAAAATTACGACATAATTTGGGACTTTGGTCATTCTGAATACCATATTATATGTTTCTCATAATTTATCACTTACTAAGTGTACGGTGTGTACAATTTTAGCTGTGGTGAGTTTTGAATATGGTGAAGGGATGTTAACGTACGAAACAAACCCAGTAGATCGTTCTAACACTGATTTATATTATTATACTTTATTGCGCACAATTACACTTAAATATAAACATAGTTATAAATTGAGCAGCAAAGGCGGACTTATCTCTTTTAGAGATTTCTTCCAGTCATCCTGTTTATTTACAAAATAAGGGCATTTATATAATTTCTATAAATGCGGTGCTAAGCATATTTATTTATATTGTAATTAGATGAATTAAATAGGTACATTTATTGCTACATTTTGCGGGTCATTGGCATGCTGACTAAGATTATTGTACGGTGCTCCGTACACTAAGAGATATTTAAAAATCCAAAATGGTGCAAAATGGCTAGCGTAGGATTTATTCAGCGAATATTTTTGCCGTCCATTTTTAAAAACTAAACCTCTCTATACAAGACGAACAATCACAGCCTCCAAAACTTTGTACTGGTCTACAAAAATCCTACAATTACACTTACGTCATTTTAGAATGATCCTGTTTTGAATTTTAAAATTTAAAACATACAAAATACGTGAAGAGGTTTTTTGCACCTATCTTTCATCCATAATCAAAAATGCCAGTAAATGCTGTATACGCCATACATTTCGGTCGATGTTAAACTTTCGTGCCAAACAATTTATCCAAGAGAAGATTTAGATATTAAAAAAAGTCAATAGCATCATTTAAATTACACTAGGTAAGTATCTATTCCATCTGGTAAAAAACGGTATCTGTTTATCAATGTATTTTAAAAAACACAGTTTACTACATCATCCATCACACACGGTAGCTACATCATCACATCACACTGTCATAATTATAATATTTACACGACACATTCAGAAGAGTATTTACTCATAGCAACCAAAGGACTTGCTATTTTATCACGTAATGTTGCAATTTATTATTAAAATTACATCAAAATTTCTGGTATCACTTTAACAAATATTCTTAGTTGAGTATATATATAGGCACAGATAATAAAATTAAAATTGAGTTCATGTATCTTGTCCTTCCGGACTTTTCATTTATTCTGCTCATAGTTGATTGTGTTGCGATGCAATGATGCAATACCTACTGCATCGTTACTTAAAAACATTGTTGTGTTCCGACAATTAGAGGTTAAATAGCCAGTTCCTCAGTTGTTATGTTGTTAAGGAGTCTAGGTGAAGCTCCCTTCCACCTTGGCCTCATCGTCACTTACCATCTGGTGAGATGAGATGGAGGCCAAGTCTGTCATTGTGTGTAGAAATACTATTGGAATAGCAAAAGAGTCGATTATATAGGTATTTCTAAATTTTGGTCCTTCGAGATTTCAGTTCAAACTCAATGTAGCATACAAGTTTTATTTATTAATTAATTTATAAATTGAAAACAAACAGCATTTATCTAACAATAATAGACGAAATGGAATAGAGCAAAAATTCCTTTAACAGTTTTCGCAAATAGTCCAAATAGTCCTTGTTAAATAATTGTAAGTTAAAAATAAATTAAAGCCACATCAACATATTGTATGTAATGAAAAAACTAATTATCCTTCAAAGAACGATGTGCTGATTTTATTTTTGAAGAAATTAGGTCTCGCCATAAATAAGTCAAAATTTTCGGCGTAATTAAGGTTGACA
Source organism: Schoenobius gigantellus (assembly GCA_963935595.1). Classification (NCBI taxonomy): domain Eukaryota; kingdom Metazoa; phylum Arthropoda; class Insecta; order Lepidoptera; family Crambidae; genus Schoenobius; species Schoenobius gigantellus. Next base: position 353,154 of record OZ012555.1, on the reverse strand, counting down.
TTTAATTTTTTGAGTACTCGGTTGAAAAAAGTTTAAGCATGTATTTAATGAAAGAGATCAAAGGTTAAAAAGTAAGGGTCTATTTTGAAGACGTAGACTGGCATGCAAATGCAACCTAACAAATGAGTGAAGAGGAAGTGAGTAGTAGCTCTACCATAAAAAAACATGTTGGATTCATACATCTTCCAATGAAATAAGAGGTAGCAATGAATCTTGCACTGACTGCTTTGGGAATATTGCAAAAAAAACCGATTGGTGAAAAAACTAACATTGGTAGGTAATAGTTAAGTAGGACGTCAAAACATTATTAATTCTATGTTATTAATAATTAGATAGAATTATGATAAGATGAAATAAAAATAAAAAAACACCATACATTGTTTTACTGAGTGGTTCACGTGCGACGAGTTTACGACTTATTAACTGAACAGGAACACTTGTTAATTATTTACACGAGACATTTTTATTCGTGTAACGTAATAGGTTTGTTTTTTGTTTAGGTTCATTTTTGCTAAGAACAGCTGATTGTCAAAGTCAAAAGTTGTTCTTAGTAGATATCGCGAGTCGACTGAGGGTCACTGATATTGATAAAATCATCCAAGCAATAAAATTTGCTGATATGAAAAGATTTAGTAAAGGTTACGAATTAGGACGCGAGATGTTCCAAACTACCACTAAACGTATTTAAAGTATCTAAGTTTATCGTCCCAGCCAATATGGAAGGTAGTAAAAAATATTTGTTGACCGCGCGTATCTAAAATAATAGCATAAAAATGGTAGCCGAGTGGTGTTTGCTAATGGGTCTTTTACACATTGTGAGAAAAGCGCTGGTTTTCGACGAACAACGAAGCGTACCATCAGCTAAACTGCATCTTCTAAGTGTTATTTATGAGATGTGCGCCAGGAACTGCGCACTTACTCGTATGCACACTCAGCCGCAGATCCTTGAGCGCGCTGAAGTGCTTTTGTGAAGTTTATTCAAAGTCAACGCTATAAAAAGTAATTATGTAATGTTTATTCAATACAACCGAGCAAATCTGCGGCCACGCGTGCGTCACTCGCTAATTGTGTGGCGGTTAATTTGACCCATGTCTTCAAGCTTAACTACCTACATTTTCAATATCCCGCCTCATTGAGTGCGTATGAAAGCTCTGACTTAATGCGTCCTCTAGGTAACCTACGAGTAGTTAGGTATATATGTTGAGCTTATTGAGTTAAATGTTCAAGTATCCACTTTTTGTAGGTAATTCAAAAGTATGACGGCAAAAGCTTTTTTATGTTACACGTCAAAATATCACATGCATCTAATTTAAAGAGGTCCAGTAGCAATATTTCGGAAAACTTTTGAAGATTTTAAGTGATTTTACAGTTATTTTGTGTCATTCATAACCGAGATCGCGCAAATGGTCAGCGGGAGTTACCTGGAGGCCAGCGGCGGTCGTCGGCTGTGACCAGGTCCACGCCGTCGAACAGCTTCTGCGCGAACTCCTCGATGGAGCCGCAGTCGGGCAGGCGGCCCGACACGCCCGTCAGCACCACGTCGTCGTCGGCGCCGTGCGCGTGCGCGTGCGCGTGCGCGCCGTTCATCGTCGCACCCGGCATCTTCTCAGCGCTCGACTGTCTCGACTAATATCTGCAACCAAACGAGACGGTTTCAGTCCGGTCACTCCGAGCGGCGGTGGCGAGCGTTGACGAGCGGCGGCGGCGCTACCTCGGCCCGGAGCTCGGCTTCGGGACTCTGCGGGTGCTGCGTGCGGTGGACGCGGCAGGAATGTCGCCGCCGCCGAGAGACTCCGCGTTAAAAGGGTGCGATAGCAGGGTCGGGGTTACGCGGCTATCGGTCGAGGACGACCGAGGTCGACGCTAGATTCCTTCGTGTTACGAGACGCCCTCGACGCACCTGTGCTCCGTCGACGCGGCCGCGATCGAATGAGGGCGCACCGCGCGGGGCGCACCTTATATACTTATTGTTTAAGAAACGGCACCCCGCCCGGATGAGCTTAAACGGGGACGTCTTCGATTGGAATGACACGTCCAAAAATCGTTATCGCAGAAGCAGATCGCGATACGTACGTAGAGTGGGCAGCGTGCGTGGCACGCACTACGCAGCCGGCTAATGGGCGAGCGACCGCGGCGAGCGGTGATATAGGTGGACCGGGAGCGCATCGGCGGCGTCCGCTTCGACCTCCGCGATTAGCTGCACGCGGGTGGATCCTGACCCGTGATAGAGGCGGATCACGCGCGCGCCCCGGCCGCCGCCGCCGCTGCCGCGTGCCGCCATCCCCGCCGCCGCCGCCGCCGCAGCCTCGTCGGTTCACCGTCGCCAGACACTCAAACCCGATAATTAACCCTTCTCAATCAATACTAATCAATTTTGCCAGGTGCGTCGAGGAGGCTCGTTCTGCATCGCTACAAAAAAAATATTTTACAAAAAATAAAAACCGACTTCAAAAACACTGAAAAGTTAAAAAAAATATACGAATAGGTATACAAACAACATCACACTTTTATATTGAAGTCGGAGCCAAACGATGATCTCCTAGAAAGTCTTAAAATTTGGCACTGACTTCAATATAGAAGTGTGATGTTGTTTGCACCTATTCTTATATAATTTTTAACTTTTCAGTGTTTTTGAAGTCGGTTTTTATTTTTTGTAAAATATTTTTTTTGTTGTGACCTTGAGACCACCCCAGGAGTATACTCTATCAAATACAAAAAGAATTTTGAAAATCGGTCCACAATTGACGGAGTAATCGCGTAACATATACACAAAACACGTCGGAAACACCTTAAAATTTAAGGAGTTTCCTCGATTTTTATGGGATCTCATCATTAAATCCTAACTTTGGTAACCATGGGACTACCCTTGGAGTATACTCTATCGAATACGAAAAGAATTTTGGAAATTGGTCCACAATTGGCGGCGTAATCGCGTAACATACACACAAAAAAATACGCATCGAATTAAGAACCTCCTCCTTTTTTGAAGTTTCCTCGATTTCCCTGGGATCCCAATACCAGATCCTGATATTGGTGACAATGGGATCAATCGGGAAGTATACCCTCTTAATCAAATAAAGAATTTTTCAAATCGGTTAATAAAAATGACAAAGTTAAGAGGCAACAGACATGAAAAAACGCATTCGAATTGATATACTCCCCCTTTTTGTGGTCTGATAAAAATATGAGGCTGATGAGAGCTGTCAAAAGCAATAAGTCAATCAAGTCAAGTCAATAAATTAGAGAAGCATTTCCGTGAGTGATAAAAAAGTGCGCATTTACATATTGCTCAGAGAATCTGCGTGAATCGAAACTTGACATTGGTCGGGCAGGGCCGGTGCGGGCGGCGATGGGCAAATGGGCGCCCATTGTGTGCCAATTGCCGCGGCCTCAGGGCCGGCCCGCGAGCGCCGACCTGACACTTTTCCCGTCTGTGTCGATGCACCCTATTCACTCCTTGCAATCGTAACATTATGTTGTTATCTCTGTAGGATATTGCGCTGCTGATAGGTAGGCATCTCCACCTCCCATTTTTATGCAATCTGCGTTACTCTTAATTCAGTAATTCTGTTGTTTACTTATAAACTAACGAACGTCTTTTCCGAAATCTCTATAACATTTTTTTGGTCACATAGTTCACAGCATTTTGAAACTGATGCCGTTGCCAGCCACTCTATCCGAACTTCAATTTTAGCTTAGACGCATTATCACGCTTACAATAATCTGAGAATACCCAGCCAGATACTATCGTAACAACACTGATGAATAGCACAGAAAACAATGTTCAAATCTACTAGGAAATTCTTCGCAGTTCAGACATAAATACCATTTGATTAAACGCAAAGTTAGTAACTTTGCATAAACTTTGCATAATCAAACAGAATGGATGCTAATGCTAACTGCTTAATGGAGCAGCCCCCTTATAGACAAAAGCCACACGCTTATTTTTTAACCGACTTCAAAAAAGGAGGAGGTTATCAATTCGGTTGTATTTTTTTAATGTTTGTTACCTCATAACTCATTCATCATTTTTAAACCGATTTCCAAATTTCTTTTTGTATTCGATAGAGTATACTGCAAGGATGGGATCCCATGGAAATTGAGGAAAACCCTTTAAATTTTAAGGTGTGTCCAACGTGTTTTGTGTGCATGTTACGCCATTACTCCGCCAATTGTGGACCGATTTTCAAAATTCTTTTGTATTTGATAGAGTATACTCCTGAGGTGCTCCCAAGGTCACCAAAGTCAGGATCTGATGATAGGATCCCATGAAAATCGAGGAAAACACTAATTTAATACCAGCTCATTGAAGGTGGGCTGGTATCAATTTAGGGTTTCTTTCACTAAAAAGATTTTATTCACTAAAAAGTTAAAAATAAAAAATATTTTAATATAAAAATATAAAAACCGACTTCAAAAACACTGAAAACTTAAAAATAATATAAGAATAGGTACAGACAACATCACACTTCTATATTGAAGTCGGTGACAAATTTTAACACTTTCTAGTCTAGGAGATCATCGTTTGGCGCCGACTTCAATATAGAAGTGTGATGTTGTCTGTACCTATTCTTATATTATTTTTAACTTTTCAGTGTTTTTGAAGTCGTATCGCAATAAAAATGTATGGAGATGACATTAGCTGCGGAAAAAATAGCGTGAGGTTGTCGTAAGCTAATGTCATTTCGATACATTTTTTCTGCGAAACGACTGCAGAAAAATAAGCGTGTGGCTTTTGCCTAGGCCCACAGTTGTATCGGCCTACGACAATCTCATCTTATAAGTTGATTGTCTAGGCACGAGTTCCAGACCGGAGCATTATACTCCGACTGCAACAAGTAAAAGATTTTGACTTGCTTGTGTGTATGTATGATTGATGTTATATATGAGTAATAAAACACTTGATTATCACTAACTTATATCTTTTATTCTGTAATGTTTTGAAATCACACAAAAAACTATTCTTAATCTCGAAATCCGATAATGAGCTATCATTTCTAAGATCGCGTGTATTATGTAAGGAGATTAACAATTTTAATACAGCAGCTCTGACTTCTGCCTACCTAATACTTTATCAAAAATGTCTGATATCAAAATGAATAAAGTAAGTTCATAGTATGCAGATCAATGTTTCGCCGTGGTCGCCGATCGATTAATGCCACACCACCTATAACGATTGTATTGTATACATTCTAACCAGTAAGCAGATAATCACCGGCAATAAATGTATTTGGAAATTAAATAAGCAATTTCAAAGAAAATGCAAGGTCACAAATATAAAATTAGAATGTGTTTGCTTTATTCTTAACCAATTTGCACGATATATGTAAAGATGTCTAAATTTCATGTTGATACCTACGTAGTTAGGTATTAACAGTGAGTAAAGACGACTGTGGCGTAGTAAAGTAAAAAAAATATTTTACAAAAAATAAAAACCGTCTTCAAAAACACTGAAAAGTTAAAATAATATAAGAATAGGTACAGACAACATCACACTTCTATATTGAAGTCGGTGCCAAATTTTAAGACTTTCTAGGAGATCATCGTTTGGCACTGACTTCAATATAGAAGTGTGATGTTGTCCTATACCTATTCTTATATTATTTTTAGCTTTTAAGTGTTTTTTAAGTCGGTTTTTATATTTTGTTAAATAATTTTTATTTTATCTATTTAGTGAATGAAATCTTTTTAGCGAATTGAGAAACCCTCACCTTCGGTGAGCCGGTATTAAATTAAGGTTTCGCTCGATTTTTTTGGGATCCCATCATCAGATCCTAATTTTGGTGACCTTGGGTCCACCCTTGGAGTATACTCTATCGAATACAAAAAGAATTTCGAAGATCGGCCCACAATTGGCGGCGTAATCGCGTAACATACACACACAAAAAAAACATACGCATCGAATTTAGAACCTCCTCCTTTTTTGAAGTCAGTTAAAAAGAGATGAAATTTCTGCACATACGAGGCAGGGGGCAAAAGGGGATAATTTTAGTGAAAAAAAAATAGAAAAAAAAAACCCACTTATTTTGTATTTTAGGGGCCATTTAATTTTTTACCCTCCTTTGCGTACCTGACGTGCATAAAGCGTTATAACTCTTGAATTAATAGACAAATATCAATGAAATAAACTCCAACGTGATCCTTAAAGATCAATAGTACTGTCAAAACAAACATTTTGTCAATTATTATCACACACAATTAATGAGAAAGGATTAAGGGAGAAAATTCTTTATGTATTCGATGGAGTATACTCCTCGGGTGGTCCCAATGTCATCAAAGTCAGGATGTGATAATGGGATCCCATAAAAATCGAGGGATATGTCCAACGTGTTTTGTGAGTTGATCCTTAAAGATCAATAGTACTGTCAAAACAAACATTTTGTCAATTATTATCACACACAATTAATGAGAAAGGATTAAGGGAGAAAATTCTTTATGTATTCGATGGAGTATACTCCTCGGGTGGTCCCAATGTCATCAAAGTCAGGATGTGATAATGGGATCCCATAAAAATCGAGGGATATGTCCAACGTGTTTTGTGAGTAGGTATGTTACACGATTACTCTGCCAATTGTGAACCGATTTTCAAAATTCTTTCTGTATTCGATAGAGTATACTCCTTGGGTAGTCCCAAGGTCACTGAAGTCAGGATCTGATTATGGGATCCCGTGAAAATCGAGGGAACATATAAATTTTATAGGGACTTTCAATATGTTTCAAGTTTTTATTCACGTATTTGCGTCTGGTAGTCATGAACCGAGCTGATGATGCAAGGATCATTGATTTTTAGGAGTTAGTTTTTTAAATAAAATAGGCACTTATTGTATTTCTTCAGGATACATCGGTGAGTACAAATTCACTAAAAATATTAAAATAAAAAAATAGTTTACAATTAACATAAAAATCGAATTCAAAAATATAAAAAGTCAAAAATAATATAAGAACGTACACATACCATGCTGACCACGACCAATTGCCATATTAATATACAAGAAGTGAAGTGAACACACAACATCACATTTTTATTCTGAAGTCGGTACCGATTATCGATGATCATGAGTTAAAAGGTACATTCTTCGAGCTTCAGGAAAAACATAAAACACGTTGAAACATGAAAAAAATAAGGTTTTCCCTCAATTTTCCTAAGGATACCATCACCAGATCCTGACTTGGTGACTGGTCTAAAACAAAAAAGATTTTTTCCAAATCGGTTCATAGATGACCGAGTTACGGGATAACAAACATTAAAAAAAACATACAGTCGAATTGATAACATCCTTCTTTTTGTGAAGTCGGTTAATAAGTTACGTTTCTTATATTTTTTAATTATGTACTTAACGGACATTAAAACGATAATTATGTTAGACTGCAACGAAACAGATAGGTACTAATCTATAAAAGCGAAATACCACTCACTGATTAATCACGAAATCTCAGAAACTTTAACACCTACAAACTTGAAATTTGGCAGGTAGGTAGGAACCTACTAGGTTCCTCATAGGGTGTAGACATCCGCTAAGAACGGATTTTACGAAACTCCACCCCTAAGGGGGTCAAACGGGGGTTGGAAGTTTGTATTAATATAGATATAATATAACTAAGAAAGCGTTGAAGTTTTTTAAGGCGAAACGTAGTTTGCGGGCGGGTATTATAATTTATTTTCAACTATTTCTTTAAAATAACATAGATTTGCGCAAAATATTTACCATTTTTTAAATTATGAAAATGAAAAATAATGGCTGAATAGCTGGCCGGCCACAGAAAAAAAAACAAAATAAGCGGGAAAGCGGCAATGCGATCTTCATTTGTATTTTCCATTTGTAGAGTTTTGTTAATACTTCCGTATAGCAGAGATTTGTATTAACTGTTAATGATATTTGTATAGCATTGTGTTAATAATTAACACAATGAGTTCATCTGATTCAGGTATGGAGTTAACGCCTGATTTTATAAACGAAAGCGGGCTAAAGCAGAAGTTGTTGATTTATGTAAAAAAAATTTACATGTTTTTTCTTTAGCTAATTCATTGTTTTATTTTTACTTTTCTTGTATTTGTAATGAAAAGCACAGTGTTTACCTCGGGTTAAAGACTTATTTAGTCCCTCGAACTATTGGTGCCCTCGCTACGCTCGGGCGCCAAACACCGTCTCGGGGCTAAATAAGTTACTTTCACCCCTGGGGTAACAATGTACTATTACAAAAATAAAAACCGACTTCAAAAACACTGAAAAGATAATTCAAAAACACTGAAAAGATAAAAATAATATAGGAATAATATAGAAGTGTGATGTTGTTTGTACCTACAAACAACATCACACTTCTATATTGAAGTCGGTGGCTAACGAAATCTCCTATCTCCTAGAAAGTCTTAAAATTTGTCACCGACTTCAATATAGAAGTGTGATATTGTTTGTAGACCTATTCTTATATTATTTTTAACTTTTCAATGTTTTTGAAGTCGGTTTTTATTTTTTGTAAAATACTTTTTGTATATTTCTAGTACCTATAATAAGAAGGTAAAACTTTTTAGTGAATGAAATCTATTGAGTGAAAGAAACCCTAATTTAATAACAGCTCACCTTCGGTGAACTGGTATTAAATTAGCGTTTTCCTCGGTTTTCATTGGATCGCAACATCAGATCCTGACGTTGGTGACCTTGGGACTACCCTAGGAATATACTCTGTCAAATACAAAAAGAATTTTGAAAATCGGTCCACAATTGGCGGAGTAATCGCGTAACATACACACAAAACACGTTGGAAACATACTTAAAATTTAAGGGTTTTCCTCGATTTTCATGGGATCCTATCATCAGATCCTGACTTTGGTGACCACGGGACCACCCTTGCAGTATACTTTATCGAACACAAAAAGAATTTTGGAAATCGGTTTAAAAATGACGGAGTTATGAGGTAACAAACATAAAAAAAATACAACCGAATTGATAACCTCCTCTCTTTTTGAAGTCGGTTAAAAAGTACTTCTACTTTTTGCGATAATCAGCTTCTTTTTTATATTTTTTATTTTAATTTATTAACGTTAATAAGAGCTTATAAAAAATAAAATCCGACTTCAAAAACACTGAAAAGTTTAAAATAATATAAGAATAGGTACAGACAACATCGCACTTCTATATTGAAGTCGGTGCCATGCAAACGATGATCCCCTAAAAAGTCTTAAAATTTGTCACCGACTTCAATATAGAAGTGTGATGTTGTCTGTACCTATTCTTATATTATTTTAAACTTTTCAGTGTTTATGAAGTCGGTTTTTATTTTTTGTAAAATATTTTTTATTTTTACCATTTCAGTGAATGAAAACTTTTTAGTGAAAGGAACCCTAATTAATTAGGGTTTCCCTCGATTTTCATGAGATCCTATTCATCAGATCCTGACTTTAGTGATCTTGGGACCACCCCAGGAGTGTACTCTATCGAATACAAAAATAATCATCAAAATCGGTTCCTAAACGACGAAGTTATCCGCGGACAAACATAAAAAAACAGCATATATACGGCCGAGTTGAGAAACCTTCTTTTTAGAAGTCGGTTAAAAAAGGATTACCTAAGTACATCTTACGTACTTTGTATTTTTTAAATTTACATTGTAAATTGCAGATTTATGTCATAAATACACATGTGATATACCAGAACCGAAAATTAGCACCATCTCGACTTTTGCTAATGACACTGCAAGCATGGACATTGGCGATACTCATGAGTAATCAGCAGAAAAAGTCTAAAATGCTGTAGAGAAGATCCATGATTGGATAAACAAATGCAGAATGAAATTTAATCCAAATCTATGTATAATATCGATTTTACTAATAAACTGAAAATGAGAACACTCCCAAGAATCTTGGCATGACTCTTGACGTGAAACTACGTTGGAAAAAGCTCATCAAGAAAAAGGGAGAACAGCTTAACCTACAGAGAAATGTATCGGCTATATACAATAGGAAGAAATTCCCTTTATAGCTAACAAACTATTATTATATCGACAAGTCCTCATGACCGTGTAGACTTATGGAATACAGCCTTGGGGCTGTACCGTTCTAACCAACAGTGATGCATTAGTCAAAGATTCTAGAATAAGGTGATAAGGGGCATCGCTAATGTAATGTCCCATGGTCCGTAAGAAATGACGACCTCCACCCTTCCTCCGCCGGGAACTTAAAATAGAGTTCACTGATAGAATAATAAAAAATACACCAAAGCTCACCAAGAAAGACTTCGAAAATACGTAAGCGTGGAAACTGTCCGCTTTTCGATCACACAAATGTAAAAGAAGAGTAAAACGCACAAAGCTGTCCGATCTAGTGTAGTACAGTAAGTGATAAAAAATAAGTTTTAATGTAGTACTACATAAAATGTAGTAAGTGCCGCAACTAGGCTGCAACTATGTATAACAGTGAAACATATGGCCTCGCCTTACTAGAGACAATAGGAAAACGTGTTAATGGACACTTCTTAGAGATATTCATTTTAGCAAATTAAGACAGAATTTTATTACTTACTAGTACTAGCCCTAGAATAGGCTATATTTTAATATACTTGGGGGTATTCATGTGCATTCCATCATACACGAGTGTGTAGATACTGCATGTATTCCAAGTTCCAACTTTCAACCCACAAAGTACCTACTTAGTTGCTTTATGTATTGTTTCAATACTACGTACGATACGAATGGTGTACGCACAGAATTGTCTGTGTTCTGTGTCTGGGCTATGCGACTTCTTTCATTTTTAAAAATTATGTGTGTAGCCTAGAACCGCACCTATTAATTTTTTTCGACATACTGAGTTTAGGCTTACCATTGGCCTTGCACATCCTCCACGTAACAAATTAAATTTTATAATATAAAGATAGGATAATTATAGAGGAAATCCGACCGATTCAACATGAGATAACCGTAGTTCAATTCAATACAAGCGTTTATGGTTCGATTCCATTGTGGTCTGCTAGCGCGCCCGGTAACTCGTTGATTTGTTCGATAAGGGACACCTCGTTTCCTCTCTGCGGCGAAATTCACGACAAATTGGAGCATCGCGAGCATTAGCAATCTGTGCGCTATCGATGAAGTCAGATAAGTGATCATGAGCAATGCCGAGGTGTCGTTATCTGAGAGACGACTTGAAGAGTGCCACAATGAAACTATCGCGTGTTTAGTGATTTCGAACGCGTGCAGTGCGGAGGCGGGGAGGTAAGGAGGGGGCATCAGCTGGCGTGACGTCACCACCATCACGCCACCGAGCGCCGCGGGCGTCCTCCGCGCTCCGCTCCGGTGGCCGTGGGCCGCCGCCGCCGCCGCCGCCGCCGCGTCGCGCCACTCGGGAATCGATACTTACCATCCGATAAACCTTCTGTGCCAAAACGTCAACACGCCGGGCGAACGATTACCTATCGATAGTTTCGCAGAAATTGTGATTCGCAATACTCACACAGAGGTGTAGCCGGAATTCTATGCGCGATGGTATGTTGTACGAAATTGCCGCGCACTTCCGATAACAAACACGGAAATATAGTATTTTAATAATGCAGAAGTAACACACACGCACGGTCGCCGTGACGCTCTAGAACTGTTTGACGACTACGCAAAATTTGCAGAAACTTTTTTCATTAGCATAAGAAAAAACTTACTTATGCAAATTTTTTAAAACGGAATAAATTTGCAAAAATTATTAAGTTTGTAATATTTTGTTCTGCGACATGACCTACGAACGCAGACTACATCGCCACCGTCGCTCTCGCGTTTCAACTTTTCAAGTTCATTACCAAACTTTATCGGAAGCGGCGACAAAGCATGAAATATTTCAGGGCACAGCACTGATAATACTAAGTATACCGTAGGTACTATCGGGAACAAAATAAGCAAACAATCATCCATGTAACTTAGATGTCTACTTTTTTTTACTTTGACGTAGTTTTTATATCTAAATCTAAACACCGAAATACATAATCATTCATTGGCTTAATATTGTATAAATATAAGATTGGTTTCAGACAAATTAATGGCTAGTGGCTGCCAGACAGTGGCTATTACATAGCTGCTTTCCGGTACTGACTGACCCACTATGGCCAGACTCACGCTTGCGATCCATCAGGCGCTGAATCTTCTCATTCAAACTTGAATTCAGCCTTAAAACAATAACATTGTCGCATGAAGCTGAATGTGTTTCAACGTATTTCTGACCTAATTGTTACATTTTCCTTCTAATTGGATGAGAATAAGCTGCCGCCGAACATGACGTTAGAGTGTAGGTACAGGTCGGTACTCACGGGTGGACGGGATGGTTCTGATGGTACTAAGTGTAGTGTAGGTCGGATTATGATGTCGGTTGGATGCACTCGCGGTGTTGCCGGCGGAGGCTCGAGCGGGTTCGCGTATCGACCGGTCGCGGCGCTGTGGCGGCGCACGTCTGCTCGCCGCTTTGTTGCCGGCGCGAGTGCCGCGGCCGCGACCGCCACCGCCACCGCCACCGCCGAAGGACCACCACCGCACCAGGACCACCACACTACGCCGCGCCGCCACCCCGCCGGGTGGCCGCCTCATTAGGCTCGTAGACGAACAATCCGGGCGACCACTCCTAACTTAACAACTTGACAGGTGAATAGACCCGCCGGTTTACTTCACGCATCGGACTTTTGTTGGAACATCGCAAAACAGTTCGTCAACTCCTTCTTCGACATTATTTGAATATTCATCACCAACATTCTAGTCGCGATACACAGTAAAGTAAACCTCCTCAGGATTGTGGTCTCCCAGCATGCTGGCCCGGTGAGGGTCGGCGGAGCTCCGAAACCTCGTCGTCTGCTACGGTTCCGAATGATGTTCATTGTTATTCGGATTTCATAATTTTTGAATAGGTAAAATGTTTAAAAAATATCTACCTAGACAGGTACTATAATTATTCAACCTAGGGCGGGCATAGAACCTGCGCCGTCCACGAATATTTTTGTCATTCATACCATACCGTAACTTCGAAAAAGAAATTATAAGTGGTGGTAAAGCCACCATAGGACTGGGAGTATCGGGTTCAATATTTATAAATGAGTAGGTATCTGGGAGTCTTTTAATTAATGAAAACCAAGGCCGAGTCCTATGACACTGCAGTTTCGATCTGCAAATACACTCGTACGAAATAGCGAGTGGCGGGCGGCTGGCAGGCTGACAGGCAGGCCTTGTTACGCTGCGCGTAGCGTAGTGAGTGTGAGTTGGTGTGGGTGTGAGTGATGTGATCCCGCTATGTAATTGCTTGCGGCGCGGCCGTTGCCATGGTGCGGCGATCAGGCCACGTGGTCGCGGCCAATGGCAGCCGTCCGCCGCCTCCCCGCCCCACCCCACACCGCCGCGCCGCGTCGCGCCGCGCAGTAGTACATCTTTTTTGTTGACATCATCTCGTCAATCGACTGGCGAAACCTAAGGCACAGAATAGATAATCCTATGGTTCTCTACTCTTCTTAGTCTGTGCACGTATGTCCCGTTCATAGAGAAAAGTATGGTCCCGTTGTAAGGCTACATTACCGCGCTAAGGGCGCAACTAAGAAACACCGTTCATTAGTCCCCGTTGATGTATAGTAATTACATATAGTAAGTAGGTTACATCAATGGATGTACTATGGCCCTCAATGGTCCCTCATGTTGACAGACAACGCATGTTAAGAATGTAGATTTCAATGATTTCGCTACACATTGCCACGACATTGCCAACTTTCGCCCTTTGTCCAATTTCAAAAATGTTCGTGTAAACAGGGTGAAGAGTTTGCACTGCATATTGAAAAAATTTCAATTGAAAATAAAACATTCACTTTAAGTGTATAGGTACTAGGATAGCATAAATAAGTAGAATGTTAATACGGTAATTTGACTACAGAAATATGAAACCGCTTGTTAGTCGAACTACAATAATAGTTGAACCCCCAGTGAAAGTCCGTGGTCCAAGCAAGTCCAACTAGTTCGACACACCAGGGGGGTTATTGTCTAAGAAAAAATCTATGGCGATCGCTTAAAATTTGACAGTCGCAGTCTATCCATTACTCCTTTATAAAAGGAAGTGGGCACAGAGTATTGTGTTCACGGCGCAATGGCTGTCAAATTATAGGCGATCGTGATAGATTTTTTCTTAGACCCACCAGTTGATCCACCGCCCCGTAATACTCCTCTTTTTATTGCAATTATGTAGAGTACTAAATAAAAAGCATTTTCATAAGACAAAATAACCGCCTCCGTGGCCAGGAGATCCGGATTCCCCATGTGAACAGAAGATTTTTGTTTGGTTTGATTGATTTGAGGGCTTCTGAGCCCGCCTGACTAACTACCACAGTCTTACCTACGTTTGTCGCCATAACAGCACAATATTAATAGCATTGTTGTTCCAACAATTAGAGGCAAGACAACCATACCTCAGTTGTTGAGGAGAGGTCCAGTTGATGCTCGCTTCTATCTCTGAACCTTTTCGTCACTTACCATCAGGTAATATAGGTAATGGCCACGAAAAAAAGTCAAATGTTAGCTGTCTGTACAAATAATTTGCAGCCACTTACGATAAAATATAAAGGGTACCCACGATAATCAAATTGTAAAGGCATGGTCACAGTTCAACAATGCATTGTAAAACTGCTCTGAACTCATATATGGGCTAATTGATGATTATGAACTTCTAAAGTTCAATAAGTAAGTGAATAGCCTGGTAATTTCTATCGAAATTGAAATCTCGAAATATTATTTATTTTATAACCCACTTCAAAAAAATAAAAACCGACTTCAAAAACACTGAAAAGTTAAAAACAATATAAGACCTACAGACAACATCACACTTCTATATTGAAGGATACACCTTAAAATTTAAGGGTTTTCCTCTATTTTCATGGGATCCCATCATCAGATCCAAACTTTGGTGACCATGGGACTACCCTTGGAGTATACTCTATCGAATACAAAAGGAATTTTGAAAATCGGTTCACAATTGGCGGAGTAGGTACCTAATCGCGTAACATACACACAAAAAAACATACGCATCGAATTGAGAACCTCCTCCTTTTTTGAAGTCGGTCGATAGAGTATACTCCAGGGGTGGTCACAATTTCACCAATGTAAGGATCTGATGATGGGATCCCATGAAAATCGAGGGAAACGCTAATGTAATACCAGCTCACCGAACGTGAGCTGGTATTAAATTAGGGTTTCTTTCACTAAAAAGTAAAAAATATTTTACAAAAAATAAAAACCGACTTCAAAAACACTGAAAAGTTAAAAATAATATTAGAATAGGTACAGACAACATCACACTTCTTTATTGCAGTCGGTGACAAATTTTAAGACTTTCTAGGAGATCATCGTTTGGTACCGACTTCAATATAGAAGTGTGATGTTGTCTGTACCTATTCTTATATTATTTTTAACTTTTCAGTGTCTTTGAAGTAGGCATTTATTTTTTCTTTATATTTTTTTAATATTTTTTGACACACCATCAACAATATCACAATATTCATACAACAAAGAGATAGGAGCGTAGGTAATTAAAAGACCAAGTGAATTGCCTTTGCAGGTGTACCTATACAGCACTCAAATAATGTAATATGGTACAAACCATCTCATCTACACTTGAATGACAAAATGAACATGAAACCACATTTTGAACATTCCTGTTTCGTTCTGTCAGCCGAAAAATACACTAAAATTATCCGCTAATTAGTAAGTAGTACATTGTTTTGTAAATCCGAGTCCGAGCCCTACAGGTGTAATCGGCGGCGCGCTGGCCGGGCGCGGGTGCAGGCGCGGGCGCACTGGGTCTCGTCACGAGGTCACCACTGACAGTGACGCCACGGAGCAGGCGATGACGACGCCGACCCTGCGGCCAGGCCAGCCCGAGGTAGGTGACACATACGCCGCACGCACGCGCCACTCGCCGGCCACCCCGACGCCGCATGCGGCGAACCGGTTCACGAAACGCTCATTAATCGCAGCGCAACTTTGCACAATTAATTCTTCAAAATGAGGATGGACGTCATTTCGACGAGCGGACCTATCATTTTTAGCATCTTCAAATATTTATTTATATACCAAGGCGGACTTAATGCTCGGGGCGTTATCTGCCGGTAGTGCCAGTCAACCTCTGGGTGATGCAGAGAATTCAGACAGAAAATGAGCAACACCTTCTAAATGAAATAATATTAATATACTTACGTATACATATCCCCACATATCGATAATTACTGTACCTAGTTATTATAACTACTTGTTTGGATGGATTTCGATTCCCAGTAGTAGGTAGGTATCCCGCAAGGGTATTTACATGGACCACTTTTATTTACAATTTTTGTTTTATCTTTTTAAGTATACAGCAATGGTGGCAAACAAGCAGGATGGTCAATGCATGTGCTATTTGTGGTTAGTGTAAGATTTGGAAATCTACATCCCTGCAGGGACCCTTAATGTTACGACTTGTCACACAAGATATCACGACTAAGTTGTCGAACAAGCTGGCTGGCGTTTACACAATGGCGCACTAATACCGTTTCAATAACATCTACTTATTTTTTGTACTGAACGCTAATTTAAAAATCAAAAATGTTGAAATATTATTGGTAAATATATTGTCAATTGCATGCCATGTTTTAATCATAGGCATAGGTATATCTTTTCGATTAGAACCAGATTCAGATCCAGATTAAAACTTCAATTTGCCTAGTGTATAAGGTCAGGCGGGGCAAGTGCGCCAACGGGGTAAGCGCGCCACCCATAAAAATATCGAAAACTACAGATATTACACAACTAACGACATCTTTTAACCATGCAACAAGCTAAAACACAGTTCCACTTCATAATCACAGATGGCTCTGTTCACCATAACTGGAAATATCCGCCATTTTAGTTTTAGTGTCATTCAGACCTGTTATCAGAGATGACTTGATATTACTAATCCGCATTATTCTTTAATTATTTAATGAATTCCGGCAAACCAAAGAGGTGAGTACAAAGTTTAGATGTTTTTAATAATAATAATAATAAATTTCGTTTATTGCTTTCCACATAAGGTAAGTACACAGAATTTATCACAATACAGGACAAAAAGGAGAGCAAAAGGAGGTGACTCAGCATAAGCTCATCTACGATCCAGGATCCCAGATAGCGCTGATTTTCAGTCACTCCTGTTTCTCTAATGATCTTAAGCGAGAAATGAGTCATGAGGGCTAAATAGTTTCTATAGTAACACAAGAAAATTTATTTAATATAAAGAGAATTGTATGTGCAGTAAGGAGGTAGGTATGTGTGTCATGTGGTGTGTGTGTGTGTGTGTGTGTGTGTGTGTGTGTGTGTGTGTGTGATGAATGTATGTTGTATATCATACCTATTCGAAGAAATCTCTTAAGGCTAGCAATTTCCAATACCCAACAATAAGATCTTGTGCAGCTAATTGTTTACTTAGTAAGGCTGCCTTGTAATTTTTCTTAAAACACTTTTCACTCATTTTTAATTTCATTGGGGGAGGCAGATCATTCCAGATGCTCGCTGCATAAAATTTAAAGGATCCACGATACCGTGTGGAGTTGTGCTTAGGTAATATCAATAAGTTTTTTGTTATGGACCGCAGGATTTTATTTTGACTGTTATCTCTAGCCCAGGTAAGCTTCTCAAATAAGTATTCAGGTGCTTTGTTCCAGACTACTCTATGAATCGTACAAGCATATTGCAGTTCCCTTCTGGCCTTCATATTGAGAATACCCTTTTTATTGAGATACAATACTTTTACTTTTTTTATTTGAAATTTGGTACCCAGTATTAGCATTAAGAACCAACGAATTATTTTCAGACCATTCGTAGATATTCTGCAAATCAGAATTGATCTTGTGTATAGATTTTTGTGTGTCTTTAGCATCGAATGAATAATATAATTGAGTGTCATCCGCATATAGATGATACTTGCATGACTTTATACTTTAAATCTGTGTCAGTATTTTACTCCTAATTAGTAAAATTAATGTTTTCCATACAGTTTAAAATCTTTACCTCAAAAATGTCGAGTGGGGTAAGTGCGCCCAAATTGTTGGTAGTATGGCGCACTTGCCCCGAGTCAGAAGTCGCCAACTTTTATGATTCAAATTGGATTATATTTTTTGAGAACTTATAAAGTGCTTAGAATTTCATGATGGAGATGATGAATGGGTGCTTTTGGGTAGTGGTAGGTGCCTCGTGTTTAGGTTCGTCCATCCGCTGTCCGTCCGCAGCATAACTATGAGATTCAAGTTTTTGATTACTGTTATTTGGCATGGATACACATATTAATTATGCCGACAAAGTGGTTAAATAAAATCTCGAAAAATATTTTTTTTAGGGTACGCAATGTAACGATATTTTTTTACTTGCTGAGGTTATTGTGTAAGGATAGGTCTTAACTCTGGAACTAGATTGGCCACTGAACACTCAATAAGGAACTGGACAACTGCCGTAAGGTCAAAAAAGTACTGACCATAATTAGCCCTAAAATAATTATGTTCTTTTTTCAGATGGCTCGTAGTTACCAAAAAAAACTCATAACACTTCTTGGTCTAGCTAGAGAGACTTCATGTCAGGCAGTTGACACTGTCCGATCAGGCCTATCTGGACATGAAGCATCAAAATGATTACCTATTTTTTCATAAATAAAAGTAACAAATAAAGGCTAATTTGGTTGATTATTAAAAATACTATTATTCCAGCCAAACTGACCGCAATCACTTTTATTTAAATAGAGCAGTTTTTAATTAATATAATAAAAAATATACCTAGCTTTAAAATGTTTAGCGCCCCTAATGACTAAGTCTATGGCGCACTTGCCCCAAATTTATTAAGCAAGCCGTAGTTGCCTATCATCATCATCATCATCACAGCCCATATACGTCCCCACCGAGGGGTTTGAGCCTACCCTATGTTAGGGTGATTAGGCCTTAGTCAACCACGCTGGCCCAGTGCGGATTGGTCGACTTCACATACATCATTGAATTTCTTCGCAGATGTATGCAGGTTGCCTCACGATGTTTTCCTTCACCGTAGGAGCGTCAGACAAATGTATATATGAAATTCGAAATGAAAAACACAGTGGTACATGGCGGGTCTCGAACCCCGACCTCCCGATTGGAAGGCAAGTGCCGAGTCCACAGAGCGCCACCGACGCTCCTTGCCTATAGGACAAGATTATTGAAAAAGAAATCAAGATTAATGCGTTTAGTTGGCAATGTTCTATAGAGTACACCAATTGTTTTTCTTGTAACGTTATTCTTTACCCCTTTTTTTCATACAGGCGCACTTGCCCCGTTTCCAGGGGTAAGTGCGCCTATATCAATGTTTTCCAATTTTTTTATAAAATATCGTAAAGTTATTGATAGATTTGATTGAATCAACATTTGTTAGTTTCAAAATACCAAATATTGTCAACAGGCTAAATGTTCATTCATAAGTCATCATTTAAATATTTTATGTTGTATCAAAATCATCTATGAAAAAAATATGGCGCACTTGCCCCGACTAACCTTACTAATACTTGGAAGGAAAAGTTCATTTTATCTAGTGTATGTTGAGTTTCTATGGGGGGTGCCCGGACCCCAAGCCCCCCCCCCCCCCTTCTCATACCTACGCCATTACGCCAATGGTTTTAATACTTCTAAATTCAATAAAAGATTAAACCTCTCAAAATACACCAAGTGGTCTAGCCAACGGGATGTATCAGGTCAATTTCTTTGCGCCTAAACACAGACGTCCAGCAGTACCATCAGGTTAAGGTGATGGCGATAGTAAAATCAAAAAATCATGTCCCACAAAACTGTCACTGGGGGATGAGGTGAGGGGTGGTTGTCCCGAAACTACCTATACTATATTCCTCATTTTCCTGGGCAATTTAAACCCTCCCGCAATGGACGAGCACATCAATTCATAACTTGGGTATTTATCGTGATTTACATATTATAACAATTTTCGAAAGTTCACTTTCCTCACCGTCTCTATGGAATAGGGAGTATGTATAGAATTTGTTTTATATTTTATTGATGGCACATTACAACACATAGATACGGTCTAATTACAATGTAAAATAAAAAAAATACTAAATGATAATAATAATTTATTTGTCACTAGCTGTGCCCGCGAACTACGTTTCGCCATCAAAATACTTAACACAGTGTTTAGTTTTTTCCTCCATTATATTCCATAATGATTCAACTTTATTCTGCCTTTCTTGAGCATCGGCCATTTCGAAATTAGGACAATTTGCGTAGGTTCGTAATGTTTTTTTTCTAACAGTCCACAAAATTAAATACATTACATATTACTATAAACACTAAGTATTATTATTGTTTTAGAGACATTATTGATATTAATAAATTCTTCTTCAGTAGAAAGAACTACACAGTTGCAAGAATAATCTTTATCGTATTCATGTTTCGAATTAAAATAAACAATTGTTAATAAATTAGAACTGTATACGAATAAAGTTTAGATTTTATAATGGGTGTTGGTAACACCAACAAAATATATTTTTTGGATATGACAACTTGGCCAATTTTGACTGGTCGTACAGTAAGCTCCTTGTCAAGTTATACTGTTTGACCTTTGAACCGTTCTTATGTCGCTCGTAATACTGGCGGTTTTCGTAGAGTTAATGTATAGCATGAATGGGGTGGTTACTTTACAAATACGTTTTCCGTATTCGATATCCGATCACGGAATACAGACACGGAGTTTCGTGAACGTAGCGCAGACGTTCGTTTCTTCTCATTCGGGATTTCTACCATTCTACCTAAACATACGTACAGAACGTGTTCCGTTCGTAATAAAAACGAACGTGTGCGGCAGTCAATGAGTATTTTGTATAGATTTGATGCATTCGGATGCCCGCATTCAGAAAACGAATGCGAAAAAACGTATTTATGCGGTTAGCCTTAAAATGTATTGAGACTTCCGTTTTTGTAACGTGTACTGTGCGATATAGTGTTGCTGGCATAGTTCGTTTAGCAAACTCGCGGCGACGAAACCCTTTTGGAAAGCGAAATACTTGACGGAACCCTAAAATAAAACAATAGTTTTTAAAAGTGTATTCTTTATTAATAAGCATAATAAAAGTACGACCAGAGAGGGTGTTTTGATTTTTCTAAATTATTGCGGAACCCTTATAGGGGTATTGTGGAGCCCTAGGGTTCCGCGGAACACACTTAGAGCATGGCTGCTCTAGGTACCCTTCAGGGCCTACTTTCATTTAATGCCCCTATTGCTGGGTTTGAAAAGCAACTGTTATCCGTCTTTTTTCAGCGGCGGCCATGTTGAATTTACGTCAATTTTGCTACGTTCATAGTGCTCTACTGATCAAGGCCTTTCATTTGATACCCATATTGCTGGGCTTAGAAACGAACTTTTATCAGTTTTTTTTTGAGCAGCGGCCATATTGAATGTTGTGCTATTTTCCTAGGTTCATAGTGCTCTACTCTTCAAGGCCTTTCATTTGATACCTATACTGCTAGGTTTGGAAACGAACTTTTATCCACCTTTTTTGAGCGGTGGCCATGTCGAATTTACGTCAATATTGCTAGGTCCATAGTGCTCTACTCTTGAAGACCTTTCATTTGATACCTATATTGCTAGATTAGAAAACGAACTTTTATCCACCTTTATTGAGCGGCGGCTATGTTGAATTTATTTATGTGTTGCTAGGTTCATAGTGCTCTACTCATCAAGGCCTTTCATTTGGTATCCACATTGCTCGGTTTGAAAACGAACATTTATCCTTTTTTTGAGCGGCGGCCATGTTGAATTTAGGTAGATTTTCGTAGGTACCTAATGCTCTACTCTTCAAGGCCTTTCATTTGATACCCATATTGCTAGGTTTGGAAACTAACTTTTATCCACCTTTTTTGAGTGGCGGCCATGTTGAATTTATGTAAATGTTGCTAGGTTCATAGTGCTCTACTTATCAAGGCCTTTCATTTGAGACCCATATTGCTGGGTTTGGAAACGAACTATTATCCATTTTTTGAGCGGTGGCCATGTTGAATTTATAGCAATTTTCCTACGTTCATAATGCTCTACTGTTTTAGGCTTTTCATTTGATACCCATATTGCTAGGTTTGGAAACGAACTTTTATCCTTTTTTTTTGAGCGGCGGCCATGTTGAATTTAGGTCGATTGTGCTAGGTTCCTAATGCTCTACTCTTCAAGGCCTTTCATTTGATACCCATATTGCTAGGTTTGGAAACGAACTTTTATCTATCTTTTTTGAGCGGCGGCCATGTTGAATTTATGTCAATGTTGCTAGGTTCATAGTGCTCTACTCATCAGGGCCTTTCATGTGATACCCATATTGCTGGGTTTGAAAACGAACTTTTATCCACCTTTTTTGAGCGGCGGCCATGTTAAATTTATGTCAATGTTGCTAGGTTCATAGTGCTCTACTCTTCAAGGCCTTTCATTTGATACCCATATTGCTAGGTTTGGAAACTAACTTTTATCCACCTTTTTTGAGCGGCGGCCATGTTGAATTTATGTCAATGTTGCTAAGTTCATAGTGCTCTACTCATCAATGCCTTTCATTTGATACCCATATTGCTGGGTTTGGAAACGAACTTTTATCCGTTTTATTTGAGCGGCGGCCATGTTGAATTTAGGTCGATTTTCCTAGGTACCTAATGCTCTACTCTTCAAGGCCTTTCATTTGATACCCATATTGCTAGGTTTGGAAACTAACTTTTATCCACCTTTTTTGAGCGGCGGCCATGTTGAATTTATGTCAATGTTGCTAGGTTCATAGTGCTCTACTCATTAATGCCTTTCATTTGATACCCATATTGCTAGGTTTGGAAACTAACTTTTATCCACCTTTTTTGAGCGGCGGCCATGTTGAATTTATGTCAATTTTGCTAGGTTCATAGTGCTCTACTCATCAATGCCTTTCATTTGATACCCATATTGCTAGGTTTGGAAACTAACTTTTATCCACCTTTTTTGAGCGGCGGCCATGTTGAATTTATGTCAATGTTGCTAAGTTCATAGTGGCTTCAAGGCCTTTCATTTGATATGCATATCGCTGGGTTTGGAAACGAACTTTATCGGCAGTCATGTCAAATTAAGTCAACGTGGCTAGTTTCAATGTGTTCTACTCTTTAGGTTCTTCGTTCGATATCCATGCTCCTTGGGTGGATCCAAAAAAATGTGATCCGTGATTTTAGATATTAGGATCAAGAGTCCCGTCCCGTCCCTCTACGCGTAACCGAGAACATTGCAGTCAGATATTTTTTTTAATTATCAATATTAATCTATTACTTTTAATGGTTTTAAATGGATGAAAGAGTTTGATTCCTTAGTCCTAATGTAAAAACATATAACACCTTTCAAAATACCTTGGAAAGAGTATCTTCATTTTTCAACATTTTAAAATTTCAAAAATTGTACCGATTTTGTGAAAATTAGTCAAGAATTAAACCAATCTACAAATTTTATGGTCACTCGATAAGTATTATCATAAAAAATGCTTTATACATTGGTTGTATGGCTTGATCTTTTTGCCTTACCACCACGGTACGACATAAGAAAAAGACAATTTTGTTGGCGAAATCCAGTTGGGTACAGCCATTAACAGAAAATATTAAATTTTATTTGTACAATGTGAAACACTTCATTCCTGCCTTTCAATTTTCGAAATCCAATTACTTAAGATCAGGCTGTATGGCGTAGTTCCATTGCCTTTCCTTCGTGGAAGAAAATACCTTCTCTCTGTACTCTACGTGACAGACTTGTCAAAATAATTTCACGTGCGCCATGTTGTTTTTCTATCTAAAGCCAATTCGAAAATTTTATATGGTATTTTTTCACTAAAAATAAAAAGTGAATTTAAACAAACGAAATTATGCCTAAATGTTCTTCCGGAAAATTCTAAGCATTGTGGTGTAAGCCATATCAAATTCTGTCCAGTAGTTTCGGAGATCTTTCCGGACAAACAGACAAACAAACAAACAAACAAACAAACAAACCAACAAACAAACAAACAAACAATTTTTTTAAAAACTATTCTATCGTGTTCTGCTAATGATTTTAAGGCGACCTGTGTATTTTTTTTCTTAATATTTCGCAATTACAGATTTTTGTACCCCTACGATTTTATTATATATAGAGAAGAGATAGAGATAACATGGGTGTCTAAACAAAGATATTACATAAATTGTATGGTATCACCATGTTTCACCATTTGGCATACAAATAATTACAAAATTTGAAATACTTAGGTACTTAATTTTAAAAAATCAGCAAAGTGCAGTCAATTAGTAATACTTAATGTCAAGGTTGATAAAATAAGTACAATTCATAAGTCAATATTTAAATTTAGGCATGTCAAATACCTAATACAATTCATTTAAGGCAAAAAGAAATCCATCAATCAGTATGTCACAAACTAAAAAATAAAAATAAAAATTAAAATATACAATTAATACTTAAATCAATTAAAAATAAAATTACACAAATAAAACATTCTTAGTGATTAAACGAACTTACCTTAAGTGAAGTTCTATCATAATTATACGAGTTGTTTCGTCCGAAGAGATTAGGTAATAATTGTAGTAACACGTATCATGTCGCCTTTCATCCACTAAGTTAAAAGTAGGTATTCACACTTTTTTTTGATGGTGGTACACAAACCTTCCTAGAGACACCAACCATATAGTCGCTCATTTAGTTGAAAGTCCCGCAAAACCTATATATTTCACTTTAAATATTGGGAGGGAGGGACCTAATCTCTTCGGACGAAGCAACTCGTATAATTATGATAGAACTTCACTTCAGGTAAGGTCGTTTAATCACTAATTATACATTCGTTGCTTCGTCCTTTGAGATTAGGTAATAATTGTAGATTTTGAAAGCAAGTGAAATATTAAAACCAAATAATAATTAAAATATATTATGATATTCATTCTAACCAAACAAACGTAACCAAAAAAATCAAATCTATAAAGGTATCAACGCAACAACAAATAATATCAATTATTTATTGGCATAATGTTAGCTATTAAGGATAGACAATGCAAAACTATTTGATTCATCTGGTTGAATATTTCTATAGTAATAATTAGCAAACACATTGGCTGCCACTCCCCCCTGCAGTCCTGCGTATTGTGTCAATACTGACCTGCCCTATGCGCCGTTCAGGTAGCTGCATGTCTGGTGGAGTGGGCAGAAAATATTGAAATATCAACTCCGCTAGTTAATAAGGTGTCCTTAATCCACTTGCTGATTGTATTGGTAGATACTACCTTATGAGGTCTTTTGAAACTTATCAAAATGTCTTTTTTCTTTTTTTTTTACTTTCCGCTCGGTTGACAGGTAGAGAATGCCTTGTTGCATTAAGTCCGCCCTTTGTACTGTTTTTAAGTGCAATAAAGATTAAATAAATAAATAAATCTGTGGGCGGTCTTTGTAAAACCAAATTTGTGTATACCATATTACACAAATTTGGTTGACTTGATCCTGGACGTGATGTTTTAATCAAATCTTTAATTTTAATAATAATTACTTTGATCTCTTAATAATTATGTTATCTAATTTTATTTTTGCAATCGTCTGTACCTACTCTGTGTGCTGTTACGAGTACAAGAAGTGTTGCAATCTTCTTTGACAATTGCTCTAAACTCAACGTGGTATTTAGATAAGCTTTTGACAGGTAATCTAAAACTAGAGAAGGATTCCAGGTAATGTCATATTTAGGGGCTGGAGGACGAAGTCTGAAAAAACCCTTAAACAGTCTTGTAATGCGGTCATTCGACCTTACTCTCGATCCCAAGATCAAAGATAGAGCAGAGCGATGACCATTATTTTAATCATCCATACATATTGTAAACCCGAATAAAATAATTGTGTATGAAAATAAATAACCTGCGGTGAAAGTTGATGCTTTACACACGTCAACATTTTTTTTTCGTAAAAAAATTTACCCAGCGACGTATTGCGAATAATATTCTTTGATGGAATTTTTTGACAGGGAATCCATCATGATGTCTAAGGATGACGGTGTTATGCTCCTCTTCAGAAGTGCCTTTCGGATAACTTCCCTGCTATCAATGTGAGCTTGGGCAGGCTGTTAGAAACAGACAACAAAACGTTATCTGAAGGGCTGTAATTGTACAGTCTTTGAACAAAGAAGCTCTTGGAATAAAGGAAACCAGGGTTGTGTAGGCCAGAAGGGAACAACGATACTATTCCCTCAGCTTGATCGGTTATTATTTTTCGTAAAACTTTTTAGTATTACAGCAAAAGGCGGAAATGCATAAAATGAAAGATGTTTCCAATTCAAGGTAAAAGCGTTTACCGCCATAGCCCCTGAACACGGTAATCTGGATCCTTATTTATTCCAAGAAACATACAAGTTGCATTTTTATTGACTCTGGAGGCAAAAAGATCAATGGCAGGCTTGCAAAACGCCTTTAGAATTCGATTAAATGCATGATTTTTTAGCTCCCATTCAGTATTAGGGTGAGATTTTCATGACTCCGCATCTGCTATTTAATTATATTATCTTTAGAGCTTATGTAGCAAGCAAACACAAATGTACCTCTAGGTTCGCACCACTGCCACAGTTTCCAGGTTATATCAGTAAGGTGTGGAAATCGAACTCCACCCATGCGGTTGATATACGAAATAGCAGTTGTGTTGTCAATGCGCAATAAATTAGACAATTTCTCCTTTTGCGAATATTTGAAAGCGGCCAAAGTTCTAAATAATTTGTGTTTGGATGATTCCTCTATACTCCATTGTCCATCTATATCGCATGCTGCCCCCCACCCTTTATTGCTCGCATCCGAAAAAATTTTGATATTGTAATAGGATTAAATGTTTTATCAATGTAATTTTTCCACCAGGAAAAATCTGTTTGCAATTGTTGTAGCTGTCGTAGCTATTGTTATTACATAAAGCAAGGTATTTGCATCCCTCCATTTGTTTGGTATACAACCAACCATACTGTACTGCTGGGCAGGATGAGGTGAGGAGTCCCAGCAGTCGAGCGAAACGTCGAATTTTACAATTTGTCTTATGTTGAAAATAAAGCAATACCTATTTAATGATATTTCTTTTATCCTATGTACTATAAACATATATGAATTTTTTTCGTGTCTATTATAAAACCAAGAAATCGACAACTAGTGTTAGGAATCATACAGCTTTTTTTTTAAACGTCGCCCCACACTAGGATTTTCTCTACGCTAACCGTGTCGTTCAATGTTGATAATAAATCCAAAGGACTCTAAAATATTTTTAGTTTCAGCAATATTTGCTAGACATTTTTGGTAATCAAGGTAATAAGCAATGACACAAGTATAATCTAAGAAAATGGTACACATATATATATGGCCTAAGGATCGAAATAAGTACTTAAGTACATCACCGCCTTAAGCAACTAAATATTTTTTCATTCCTCATGCTCGGAAAGGAGCGTTTCCTTGATCTGAGTATTGGGAGGAAAACGCTAGTTCCCACCAGCGGGCGGGAAATTCTCATACTATTTACTTCCCTCCTTAGGGCGGAAAGTAAAATTTTAAAAATAGAACTGAATTAGGTTACGTACATACAATCTTTGGTACAATGATAATAAAAGTATTTGGCTGAATGGCCAGTAACAGGTAACGCGATGTGTTCCAAATTTAAAAATACCTGTGAAAAAGATAATTTTGGCGGGAGGGGAATCTGTTACGCTGTACCGAAATCTTGATTGTGTGATTTAGGTATTTAAGAAAAACAATGAATTCAAGCGATTCTGAAATTTCGGCTCCAGATTCAGTCACGAACGAAGCAAATACAATACTCGAAATTTTTTTGCCAAAAATTTCAAAGGAAAGATATTTAAATACATATTCCGACTTTATGAAGTGGCGAGATGCAAGGAATATAAAATCATTTTCTGAAAATGTATTTCTTATATACTTTAATGAACTATCTCATAAAGTGCAGGCGTCTACGCTATGGAGCAGATATTCAATGCTTAAAAGTACACTAAGTGTAAAACACGATGTCGATATGTCATGTTAGGAGTATTTTTATTAATAAATTTTATTAAAAAGGTATTTTTTATTTTCCTTGCATTCGAAATGAAAAGTAGAGTGCTACACACGGGTAAAAGGAATCAAACCCTACTCGGACTATAGCCGCCCTCGCTGCGCTCGGGCGTCTAACAACCTCGTAGGGATTGATTCCTTTCCACCCTTATAAAGCAATCTACTATTTATGAGCTGGGTGGATTGAAATTAAAAAATAGGCATCTTTTAAATCTAGGGTGGCCATGAAACTGTTTTTTGAAACTAATTTCATTGCAGTTCTGTAAACTTCAATTTTAAAATGCCGTGTTGTTATGAATTTATTTATAGGTTTTAAGTTTTAAAAAAATCTGTTTTTAACCGACTTCAAAAAAGGAGGAGGTTATCAATTCTGTTGTATTTTTTTTAATGTTTGTTACCTTATAACTCCGTCATTTTTAAACCGATTTCCAAAATTCTTTTTGTATTTGATAGAGTATACTGCAAGGGTGGTCCCATAGTCACCAAAGTCAGGATGATGGGATCCCATAGAAAATCGACGAAAACACTTAAATTGGGGTTTCTTTATCTAAAAAGATTTCATTCACTAAAAAGTTAAAAATATTTTTTTTTACAAAAAATAGAACCGACTTCAAAAACACTGAAAACTTTAAAATAATCTTCTTCTATATTGAAGTCGGTGACAAATTTTAACACTTTCTAGGAGATCATCTTTTGGCGGCGACTTCAATATAGAAGAAGATTATTTTTAAGTTTTCAGTGTTTTTGAAGTCGGTTCTATTTTTGTAAAAAAAAATTTTACATATTGGTTGTTTAATAATAAAATAGCTGGACAAGGACTGTTTATTTCACTTGGTTGACAAGGTGAAATAGCTCCTGAATCAATCAATTCAGTAATGGCCACTCTATATTGTAAGGATTCAGAAGCTGACAAGGTTGGTAGTTTAGGTTCCTATAATTTATGAATAGGTCTGGAAAAAGGGATCTTATAACCCTTTATCCATCATAATATAACCGGGTCATCAGTTAAGAGTTGCCAATTATCGTAAAAATTACTTAAACGACCTGCTGAACATACCGAATCTAGCGACGTGGGCCTAGGTGCTGCTGCGAGCGCGGCGGCGGTCGCGGCAGCTGCTGTTGTGGCGGCGGGCGCGGTGTCTGTGGCGGGGCCAGCTCCGTCCTCTGCGGTGCTCCCACCTGCCTGGACCTCGGAAACGGAGGCTTCTGATTTAAAGGACGATTTAAAGGTTGCTTTGGTTTTATCGCCGCAAGCGTTTTCTTGGTTGATGAAGTAATCTTTATCTCAGCACCAGACTTCGTTATCGCCTTTGCGGCTTTGAGAGTGTCGGCTAATTTTCCCCCAAATAGAAAACTGTCAATTTCAGCATTGTACAGTTGCTCCTTTAATTGTACCGTTCCGTAAGATTCTCGAACGCGTAATGTTGAGCTGCGCTCCGCACATTACCAGGAGGTTATCGGATCGCCAGCACGGATTCACTCGAGGCCGGTCGACGGTGTCTGCCCTAAACACCATCTTCAGGGCGGCGCGAGAGAGTTCGTCGAAGTATTTGCAGGTAGTTTTTCTGGATATCTCTGGGGCCTTCGACAACACGTGGTGGCCGATGGTTTTTTTTATTTATTTATTTAGGTAACAAACAGTCTTAAACAAATATATATAACACAAGTAATATTCAAATCGACCTAAAGTACCATAAGATTATAAAACAAAAATTTCAATTAATGAGTGCACAAGAAACTAAAAAAAATAATAATTATATAATAAATAGAACATGATGCCACTAGCATAAGCTGAAAAACATGTTTTACTTTAACAATAACAATACCTCGCGAACCAGTTTCCTGTATTTTGCCACACTACTAGAGAAGATGTCAATATTAATGAGATTTTTATTATAGAAATCAAGTGAACGTCTTAAAAACGAATTTTTGGTATAGTTTGTACGAAATGGAGGAATTTCAAATGTACTTTAAGAACGTGAGGAACAGCGAGGAACTCTGAGGCAAATTTTTTCCAATAATGTCGTGCAGTCAACTTGGCTATTAACAATTTTATGTAGTAGTACAGCGTCTAAAGAAATACGTCTATTTTGTAATGAACATATATTATGTCGAGAGGCGCTAGTTTTGTAGTCGTCTAAAATAATGCCAGCACGATAGTTCAATGATTTTAAAAATTTGTTTTGGACTTTTTCAATGCGATCTATGTGAACGGCATACTGAGGGCTCCAAACCACACTTCCAAATTCCAAAACACTGCGAACGTAAGTATTATATAAGGTTTTTAAGGTCTTCAAATTTTTGAATGGTTTTCCTAATCGATTTTCAAGACCAAGTTGTTTAAAAGCACGAGCTACTACTTTATCAATATGGTAATTGAAATGAAGCTTAGAGTCAAGAGTCACTCCGAGATCACGTATAGTGGAGACCCTTTTTATTGAATTTCCAGATAAAGTGTAGTTAAATTCAATTGGGTGATGTTTTCGACTGAATGTGATTGCATTACATTTTCTGCATTCAAGAAAAGCTGGTTTTTCGTACAGTAGACCTGAAATCTTTCCAAATCATTTTGCAGCTCATGACAATCATTAAAACATGTGATCACATTGAAAATTTTTGTGTCGTCGGCATAAAGTAGATGATGTGAGTTTATAAAGCAACTGTTTATGTCATTTAAGTACAAAGTAAAAATAGATAAGGCCCTAATTGGGACCCTCGCGGAATACCTGAGTAAATATCAAGGAATCTAGACTGATATCCTTTCAAAGCTACTGCCTGACTGCGATTCGATATATAAAGGTGCCTCCAGACTCACGCCGAGAACCCCCGAGAACACCCGAGAAGCGTGAATGTGATGGGTTTCTCGGCTTCTCGTTCTGGGGCTCGCCTGTTCTCCGATCGGTGTCGGTTTTTTTGCCCGCTTCAAAGGGTTTCTCGGGCGAGAAAAGAGAACACTATCACACTCTCGTTTGTTCTCAGTGCGACTGCGACCGTGGCGTAGATCGCATGTTATCTCGTGCCAATTATTCTATAAAAAAAATACTTTGTGGTGTCTGATGCATATCAGTATCATTTAGATAACTTCACAGTTATTGTATACTCTTTCATTAACATAGTCTCTCATCTGTGCTATCAGTGCTTAACAAAATAATGTGTGATAAATATTAAGAAAATAATTTAAATTCACGAAGATTTTAATTGTTTTGAGATATTTCGTTAGTCTTTATAGTTCAGTAATTTTAGACATACGAGTAAAAAATGTGGAAAAATGAAACAAGAGTTAAAATTTAAATAATATTTTCACACAGAGCCCATTTTGTGGGAAGCAAAACGTTTTCTATAAAAAAGTACTTTGTCAATAACCACCATCGTTTGAGCCATTTTTTCTTAATATTATTTTTAATTTTCGTGTTAACGAGATTATAATGTGCTAACGCACACAATACCAAGGCAGTAGCACTGTCGTCCATTCCGGATCACGACCGAGAATGTCTTCTCGCGTGAGTCTGGAGCCGGTATAAGACTTAACCCATCGCCAGAGATCACCGTGTGTACCGATAGCTTTCATTTTGTCTAAAAGGATATTATGATTTTTGCTTTGCGTTTTTGCTTTTTTGCATTGCGGTGCTAATACGATCAACACATAGTCGATTGCACTCCTGCATTTTTTGTTTAAATAATTGGTGTTTTTTAAATAAAGAAATTGCGTTTAATGATAATTGTTTGGTGGTGACAAGAAGCCGGTGTTTGGTGTATTTAACCGTTGAATTCGTGCAGTTAAGTTGAATAAAACAGTGAAAGAGTGCGAGCTTCAAAGGGTAATTGTAAATTAATTGCCCACAAAATAATAAAAGCAACCATTTAATTTCAAGACCAACCTCGCAGGAAATTGTTGCAGTGGCCTTACGCTTTAATAATTCGGCACATCTGTTATAACCATTTGTGGCTGGGCGGCCAAAGTGCGGATCGGTTGAATTGAAACTGCTTTACACCAACGTTCGAAAGGCCCGCGGCTCGATCCTCGCGGAAGACTAAGTTTTTTGTTTTTTTTTCTTTTGGCTCGTTTTTTTTTTTCAATAAAGCATTATAGCAAGTGATAAATTTCCATATATTATTATAGTTGACTGAATTGAGGTTTAGAAGGGAAAGAAAAATGGCATCTTGCGCGGGGTGTTTAACACCTGTATCAGCGGACCAAGCTATAGCCTGCACAGTTAAAACCTGCAAGAAGATATTCCATCTGTTGTGTGTTAACTCACCCCAGCTTTCCTTACAACAAAGAAATACGTGGACTTGCCCGGATTGTCGTGCTTCTGCTAAAAAAGGTGGAGATAATTCTCAAACACCGGTTAAACCAACTGATAGTGCGAACGTAACCTTACGAAATAAATCAAACCGGCTGAAGAGATCATCCCCTACGGATTCATCCTGCATAAAAAATGACGTAAGAGAAGTAATTCAGGAGGAACTATTAAACTTGAAAGCAGAGATAATAAGCGAGTTGGGGTGTAGAGTGCGTGATATCGTAAAATCGGAGCTCAAGTCGATAATAGAGAATGTTGCCAGCTTGGAAAAATCAATTTCATTCGTGATGGAAGAGTACGACCTTATTAAGAAAGATCTTTCCTCTAAAACGGAATCAATTAAATGTTTAGAAAGTGAAAATACCGCGTTAACTCAAACTGTTAGAGACTTGACCTACAGACTGGAGAGCATGGAGCAGCATGCAAGGTCCAGTAACCTTGAGATACAGTGCCTTCAGTCATTCACCAGCTTGCCAAAACTATTTCGTGTGAGTTGAAAGATGACGACATACATCACTATACCCGAATTGCTAAGTCCAATAAAAGTGACGCAAGACCAAGGTCAATAATAGTAAGGATGGCGACTCCGAGACTTCGAGATAATTTTTTAGCATGTGTCATTACCTACAACAAGAGTCACACAAACGACAAACTGAATACTGGTCACATTGGTATTGGAGGCGACAAAAAGCCTATCTACATCGCAGAACACCTTTCTCCATCGAACAGAGCCCTGCATGCTGCGGCGAGACTGAGGGCTAAAGAAATAGGTTACAGGTTCGTTTGGATTAAACAGGGTAAAGTTTTCATGCGAAAAAGTGAAACCACCGAGCATATTTATATTAAAAATACTGAAACTCTCAAAAATATTGTATAGTGTATACCTAGTATACCAATGTTTCATCATGTATAGTAATGTATTGGCCACAACAAATGTAAAATTCTATAACTTAAGCATTTATTACCAGAATGTTAGGGGTCTGCGTACCAAAACTCACGAATTTTATAGTCGCTTATTGTGTCTGGATTATGATATTGTTGTATTGACTGAGACCTGGCTGAACGATAGTATTTACGATTCCGAGCTGTTTGACAGTCGTTATATTGTTTATAGACGCGATAGGGATGTAATCAATGTTAAAGGCAAAACAAAGAATGGCGGCGGTGTATTAATAGCGGTCTCAAAGAAACTCAATAGTTATCGGGTAAATATAAATGGAAAGGGCACGGAGGACCTGTGGGTCAGCATCTATGTAAATGGTAAAAATTACACTATTTGTGCTGTGTATTTTCCACCTGTATTTTCCACCCTATTTGCTTTGTTAATAAGGAAACTCTCATTTCTTTTACGCATGATTTTGATAAACGTACGATGTCCATGGACAATGTGATTTTAACCTCGGGTGTATTGATTGGCCTCGAATACCATGGGACTTAACTGCAGTTCCCAAGCATAACGGGTCTAGCATCGCACAACTTTTAATAGATTTTGCATCCATTAACAACTTGGTACAATTTAACAACATCGTTAATTCTACAAATAGAATACTTGATTTAGTATTTTCTAGCACTAATGGTATTTCCGTCAATAATGCGGTAGACCATCTCGTTAAAGCAGATACATATCACCCTCCTTTAGTTGTGAATTTACCTACATCTGTACAGACAAATCACCTTAGGATCAACAGTAATAACAATGGACAATTTAATTATTTTAAAGCTAATTATGAATTAATTATAAATAAATTAGATAGAATTAATTGGATAGAAGAGTTAAATAATTGTGATACAGTTAATAAAATGGTTGATACTTTCTACTATCATTTGCATACAATTATTAATAAAAATGTTCCTAGATTCAAGATTAATTCAAATAAATACCCGAAATGGTTGCCTAAAATTCTTGTAAAACTGTTAAATAATAAACGAAAATTATTACATAAATGTCGCATACATAACAACCCCTTGGACAAAATATCATTATTAATATTAACAAAACGATGTGCTGCCCTTGCTACCCGGTGCTATAAGGACTATATTTCAAAAATTGAACAAAGTATTTCAAGGAACCCTAAATATTTTTGGTCTTACATAAAGGGTAAAAAGAAATTCGGCAGTAGTTATCCCTCCAAAATGTTTCACGAGGATAATGTAGCAACAAGCGGAGCGGAAATATGTAACGGTTTTGGAAGGTATTTTTCATCGATTTATAACACCTTGTCCCACACTAATTCTGTTGATTTTGCATTGCCCGATACTAGTATAGCCAATTGCAGTCTCACATACGTTTATATTAGTATGGAGTCTATTTTGTTGCGGTTAAAGAGACTTGACTTATCAAAGGGAGCTGGACCTGACGGAATCTCACCATGCTTTATTTCTAGATGCGCTAAAGCCCTTTCCCTCCCACTTTACATTATATACAATCAATCTATCGTAAGTGGCTGCTTCCCTGAAGCCTGGAAGAAGGCGAAGGTTATTCCGGTTTATAAAAAAGGAGATAGAAATAACATTG
This sequence comes from Schoenobius gigantellus, assembly GCA_963935595.1. Lineage (NCBI taxonomy): Eukaryota > Metazoa > Arthropoda > Insecta > Lepidoptera > Crambidae > Schoenobius > Schoenobius gigantellus. The sequence continues at coordinate 318,277 of OZ012555.1, read as the reverse complement.
AAAACTATAGGCCAATTTCTATCTTGTCCGTGTTCCCGAAAGTGTTTGAGGCATTAATGTGTTCTCAACTGCAGTGGCACATGAAACAGCTATATTCAGATCATCAGCATGGGTTTATAAGATCTAGATCTACTACTAGCCATAGACTCCCAGTTACAGACTGATGTCATATACACAGACTTCTCAAAGGCATTTGATAGGGTTGATCATAATATCCTAATCAGTAAGATGTCGGAGTGCGGATTCGCTGGTCCCCTGCTGCTATGGTTTCGATCATACCTTACAAATCGGTCACAGTATGTGGTTGTAAAGGGTTACAGCTCAAAAATTTATTTAGCTACTTCGGGTGTACCCCAGGGGCCCCACTTTGGCCCCTTGCTCTTCAATATTTTTATCAACCGGATTGTTGAAGTGATCCAACATAGTAGGGTGTTTCTGTATGCAGATGATCTTAAGCTTGCTAGGATCATAACGTGTGATGAGGATTCTAGGTTGCTGCAGTCGGATTTGGACAATTTGAATGAATGGTGCAACAGCAACAAATTACCTTTAAATGTTAACAAGTGCTATCACATAAAGATGTCTCGGAAAATTCAGAAGTTCAACACAATATATAAAATCGGTGGCGTGACACTGCAAGAGGTTGAATGTATACGTGATCTAGGGGTTACTGTGGATGCCAAACTAACATTTGGGCTACATTTGGATGAAATCATTTCTAGAGCTTCTAGATCACTAGGATTTCTCATTAGAAACTGCAAGGTTTTTAAATCCCCTTGGACAAAGATAATCATCTATAATAGCTATGTGCGTAGTATACTGGAATACTGTTCGGTGGTTTGGTTTCCTTGTTACAAAGTGCATCAACTTCGAATTGAGCGTATTCAGAGACGATTCACACGTCACCTCGCTTTTTCATGTGGAATGAGTCATAAACTAAGAGACTACAAAGATAGGCTGCGCTACTTTAAAATCGATAGCCTTCTAAATAGAAGAAATAAATTGGACTTGATATTTCTCTACAAGATTTTTAGGAATATATTGGATTGTCCTCAGTTACTCGGTAAACTAAATATCAGAGTCCCTCGTAAGCCTCCGCGTTTCGTAATTCCGTTATTTGAAAAGCCACGCGCTCGTACTAATATCCGCATGCACTCCGCACTGTATCGTCTTTTGGATGCATACAACAAATTGTCGGGAGACAGTGACCTTGACATGTGTTCTCTGTCTCTTTGCAGATTCCGTAGTAGACTAACCGAGTTACTTAATGATGTTTAGTTGTGTTGCTGCTGAAAGATTTTGGTTTGTGTATTGTATTGTGTTATTGTTATTATATTTTAGATTACGATGCCATCGTTCATGCCATAATTTGTCTCATTTTCGCTTGTAATTTGCTTAATTATTATTTTGTATAATGCCTGTGTGCTTAGTCTGGTGTTGATCGTATTGTTTAGTTTGGTACATGATGTGGCTACCTTCAACAATTGTTACATTTGCTAGGTTAAGTTTTTTGTTAGTATTAAGTTATAATGTAACAATTCCTGGTGGTGCAAATAAATAATAAATAAATAAATGATTTATTTTGTCGAATGCTTTAGAAAAATCGGTATACACGGCGTCCACCTGGTAACCAGAGTCAAGTGCATTGACAATAATATCAGTATATGCGATTAAGTTCGTTTCAACACTGCGGCCACGGAAAAATCCATGCTGTTGGGGTGAGATATGGTTCTTGGTTTGCCAAGAAAAAAAATTTGTTACAATTTTCTCGAAAATTTTACCCATTACACAGAGTTTAGAAATAGGCCGATAATGCTTATCTCCACCCTTAAATATAGGCGTTATCAAAGCTTGCTTCCAAATATCAGGAAAATATCCATCAGATAGTGACTTATTATATATTAAAGTCAGTGGGACGGATAGTTCCTTTGCAAGTTTTTTAATAAAAAAAGGGTGCACATTATCGACACCCGCACTCTTATGTACATCAATATGTAACAGAGATTTCAAAACCTCTTCGCGAGAAATACTTAATTGAGATAAGTTGATAGAATTAGATGAAACACAGTTCGAAGGACTCTGGGAATCGCTTGTAGACAGCGGTGTATCATCTGTGCTAATGGACGACTTGCTTCGACTGCCATTCCCTGGGGGGGTTAGCGTCGTGGCTTACGCCGACGATGTGACGATTCTGATCGAGGCCAATTCCCGGGGGAGCATAGAGGCCTCGGCCTCTACGACTTTGCAGCTCGTCGGCGACTGGGGGGCCCGTAATCGACTGGAATTTTCCCCTGCCATGTCTGCAACTATGACGATCAGGGGAAAATTCCAGAGCGTACCGCTCAACGAGCTCTGCCGCATTACCGGTGTTGGCCGGTGTATTACCGGCTGACCTCGAGGTGATCCGGGCAGGCGAACTAGGCGAAGTGCGCGAAGGCCGCGCCACCAAAGAGGAGCTAAGGAGTGCCCGACTCCGAACATCTGAGTCCGCTCTTGCCTCCTGGCAGGAGCGTTGGGACACATCGGAACAGGGGTGGGAGACGTATCGGTTCTTCCCGGACGTGGTGGACCGGCTCAGGTTTACTTGGGTCGAGCCGGACTACGAAGTCTCACAGCTACTGACGGGGCATGGTCATTTCAATGGTAGGCTGTTTAGGTTTTCACTGGTCGACAGTGCTAGGTGTCCTTGTGGGGAGTGCGAGGATGAAGAATTTCATCACGCACTGTGGGAGTGTAGGCTGTACAGTGAGGCGCGTAGGGACTTGGTCGAAAAGGGCTTGAGACTGGTCCGATTTATTACTGCGATCTCGTGGGGACGGAGGCGAATTTCCAGTGGCTGCGGGACTTCGCGCGACGGTGGTTTAAAAGGAGTGGATTCGATAGGGGCGAAGAAGGAAGAGGGCAACCGCCCGAAGAAAGAAGAGAAGACGAAAGGTAGACGAAGCCAGCGGTACCACAACGGTGGGCACACGGCGACTTGGTGGCGGACAGTCGGACACCGAAGGCGTGACGTGTATTGTCCGACCCGTAAGAGGAGAGGGAAACAGGGACAAACAGGAGAAAGATTTAAATAACTAGAAAGGCTGGGCAGGACGAGCTACTATTGTTTGAAATAATTCGATTGCGCGTACGCTTTTCGCGCTTTTTTAACATCATTTTTATCTTTCTTATTTTCTTGCGTAAGTAATCACTATCTTCCTTCTTATGGCTTCGTTTCTGCATAGTAACGTTTTCTAAGAAATTAAGTAGGATACGTGGTGATCGGCGAAGCACTAAAACGCGAATGAGCGACTATATGGTTGGTGTCTCTAGGAAGGTTTGTGTACCACCATCAAAAAAAAAGTGTGAATACCTACTTTAACTTAGTGGATGAAAGGCGACATGATACGTGTTACTACAATTATTATTACCTACCTAATCTCAAAGGACGAAGCAACGAATGTATAATTACAATACCTACTCTAAGCAATATAAATTTTCTTATCATTTAAAAACTCGTTAATAGTACTCGTATAATAACATTTACTTGTCAACATCGATTTCAATTTTCTTTTAAGGCATGCTATTTTCAGATCTTTTAAATCATCTGGTAACTTGTTGTAAATCGATGGGGCCATTCTAAGTAAGTATGCTTTTATTTACGTATCAAGGCAGTTCTACATTGATGGAGAGATAATTGTGTTACATACTGTTTTCTTATTGGTTGATTTCTAGTCTCCGATATAAGTTTAAATAGGTGTGTATTAGATTTTACAAAGCAAGCAATTTTAAAGATATACAGACATGGTAATGTTAAGATATTACATTTCTTGAAGTAAGGAGCACAACTATCTCTTATCTTAAGACCAAACATATATCGAATACATCGTTTTTGCACTTTAAATATCATTTCAATAGCAGATGCATTTCCCCAGAAAATAATCCTATAGCGTAAAACTGAACCTACTTGTCCATGGTACGCCATAAGTAGGTACTGCTTCTACATTTACTAATTTGGATAAGTTATATAATACATATATATGCAAATTTACTCAAGCGCTTGCAGAGATGTTCAATTTGTGGTTGCCAAGTTACCTAATTTACTGTCAATCATCAGTCCTAGAAACCATAGCTACGAATTTTATGTTCCAAATTTAAAACACTTTAATCCCTTGGGAGTTTCATACAACATTATATCTCTGGGGATATAATGTCTTGCTTTACGTTGAAGTATTGAGGGTTATAATTGAACATTGTCGAGCAGGTGGTTTGAAAACATACATAGTACCTACATAGATTGATTTTTTTCTATATAGATTATAATATATCTATACAAACATTCAAGAAACTCAATTATGTCGTTAAGAGGAAATCGTACAGGCCGTTTTTCCATACAAACGTAGGTAGTCCCCTGTTTCCTTCCGGATAATGGCACTAGTTGCTCTATTTTTTTCAATAAAATCAATGGCCACTATGAGCATGTTTCTATGGTTTCCTTTTTTAATTTAGCTAATTATTAAAAGAGATTTTAAACCCACAAAAACTTAAAAATTCGACCTAATTTTCTGCTGTATTCAAACGTCCAGCAAACAAAATGAACAAGATTAAGTATATGAAAAAAGCAAAACATGAATAGTAAAAGCCTTGCTTTAATTTTTAACGCAAGAAATAATTAAATCGGTCAATTTTTTGCGGAGTAAACAGGGGACTACGAAACGTATATTTTGTGTACATTTCATAGGTATTTTTGGTCCCAGCTGCAGTTGTCCCTATCGCGCTCAGTTCAGTTGTTCGGGGGCACGCACAGCGAGACAGCAATACACTATATTTTTGAGTTCTCTCGACTGGTGTTTCCTCTTAACATACGATGTAGAATGGAATATACTGTAGCAGTTAAGAAATCCAAATAATAAGAATAATAATAATAATAAGAAATCCATCCACATTTATTATTTATTTATTTATTTCACAAAACAAGAAATACATTTTAACATTTTTTTTCAGCATCCTATAAACCAAATTTGGTTTTTCTAGACACTGCATTCATTCAGTTCTCACACTCATTTACAATAATATTATTATTACATTATTATACATAAGTTTAAGTACATATTTACAACAAGACATTATCTCCAACACATCACACTTTTAAATCTGTGACACAAACATATCTTTAGTAGGTATTTATTGTATAGATACGCTAACAAATATAAATAGGGTACATGATATATTTTTTTTTTATCGGGCCACCACATAATCGCACGGCCACCGCCGACCCTTCTCTAATAACAATGTCACAATGGCTGAAAACACACGGGATAAGACTTTACATTTTGTTTACTTTGCGTTTAGTATTAACGTTGCCTGAATCTAATAATTAAATTTTATTATTAATTTATAGGTTACATATTTAATACAAGATGATAATTTTTATTGCTAATATTTTTTTTTTAGTATTTCTATTTAATATTGTTTTATTTACTTACTTAATTTTATCCAGTCATTCTAATTAATTTATTGATTAAATATTATATTTTTATAACACTATTTAGTAATAAAATAACTTTTATCTGTAAATTTTAATTTGCTTAATGTAGTAGAGAAAGAAAATACTTTTTTAATTTAAATTTTATATTTAATTTTGTTATTTCTTCTTTTATTTCTATAGGAATTTCGCAGAAGGTTGCTTGAGTAAAATCCGTGTTCAGTGTGTAGAATAGGAATGGATTTATTTATAAAATTGAGCTATATTTATACATACAAACTTAATACTAAAACCAATCAAAAAATAGGATTTTACGCCAATCAAAATTCAGCGGCCGGCGAAGGCGCGAATTCTCATGGCGTATACGTCAGACGCGATATAAATACTTGCGATGACGTAGGCGCGCTCTTTTTGGCGGCGACAGCGAGACGGTGCGTACGTGTGTGGAGGCAGCGCGCGGATATCGGAACAGCGGCGCGCGCGCAGCGTAATACTACTACACGAAGATTTGATGCTGTGTTGAAAACTGTTGGAAGCTGTCTTATAGCTCTTTTCAGAGCTGCTCTTATTTCAAACCATAGCTCTTTTCAGAGCTGCTTACTATTTCACTCGACGATGTCTGTAGGTAAGTAGGCTACAGTGCTCCCCTTCAAGTGAAACGTACCGGCAGCTTGACGACACGGCCTGAGCGCGTTTTCTTGTGCTCTTGTTGGGTCGTCATGGTGGCCGTTGGCGCGGGCTTGATGCACTGTTGCTGAGGTATGGTGTTGGTATTTTTGGTATTTGTCTGGTTCTGAGGTAACTGCATGGTAACTTGGTTTCGCGGTGATGGTACTGTTTCTATGTCTTGATGTATGGTAACTTCGATTCTGTTTGATGTTAGGGCTTCATCTAAAAGGTATGCAGGCTTCAATCTGTCTATTGATATGTTTGTCTGGCGATCAGGTAACTGGATGGTATATACTTTTTCTGTTCTCTTGACAACTTTGAAAGGGCCTTCGTATGGCGGTTGAAGTGGTTTCTTTACTGCGTCGACTCTAATAAACACATGACTGCAGTTGTGTAAATCTTTATGCACGAAGATGTGTTTATTGTTGTGATGTGCAGTAGAACATTTTGGTTTATTTTCTTCTATGGCGGACCGTAGTTTTTCGACGTAAGTATAGTCCATTGTTGTAGACATAGATGTTTCGCTGAAGAATTCGCCCGGAAGTCGTAAGTTATATCCGTAGGTAAGTTCGGCTGCGCTAACTCCGGCATCTGTGCGTAGAGCGGCTCGTAATCCGAGTAACACTGTAGGTAATTCGTCTATCCATGTTGTAGTATCAGACAGTTTTGTACGTAGAGCAGTCTTTAATGAACGATGCCACCGTTCGATGATTCCGTTGCTTTGTGGGTGATACGGAGTAGTACGATTCTTCATCACACCTAATATTTTCATTAGGTTAGTGAATAGGTGACTCTCGAATTGTCGTCCTTGGTCGCTTATCAGTGTTGTGGGGCAACCGAAACGTGATATCCAGTTCGTATACACAATGTCGGCTATTGTCTCAGCCGTTATGTTGTCGGTAGATATTGCTTCGGGCCATTTGGTGACTCGGTCAATCATAGTGACGAGATAGCGATATCCTTGTCGTGTTACAGGTATAGTCCAATCAACGAAGCATTTGTAACCCGAAAAATTCTTCTGCCTCTGAAATTTGGGATGTGGTTAAGATACCTAATACAGATGACAGATGTACAATAATCCAACAAAATTTATAATGGGAAGTTAGGTATTTTTACCTAAACATGAAAAACGCTTATAGCTCTCTGTGGATATTTCCTCAGTTCGAAATTATTTTTGTATACGTACGTATGTACTAGTTAGAACAAGTATGTAAAGTAATCCAACATTTTTTCGATTTGGGTGATGCACTAAATTGAACTTTTAACATTTTGCGCAATAACTTCTATTGGAAAATTGGTCTTCTAATTTTTATTTTTTATTATGGTCTTATTTCCCTAAATGAATAGGTTTGTTAAGTAATCCAATAAATTTTCCTTTTTAAACATTTTTTATTTATTTTTGCTTAATAACTTGATGTGAAAAATTACTCCGTCCATTTTTATACCTTTATAGGTTATATGATTTAATATTAAAACAGAATTATCAATAATCCAACAAATTTTCCAACGTTCATATATTTTTTAAAACATGTTCGCTTTTAAATAGTCAATTATTACTGGCGCGACCCGCAAGTGCAGCATTGCCAGGCGATAGTGAGTATGCGGGCCGCGCTTCGCCTAGGCACGCATCACAGATTAATACAATAATCAATAAATCTTGGCGACAATTAATTAGTAATGTTTTCAACATTGGATATATGTATTACCTAACCAGCATTTGGTTTTACTTTGTAGCCACAACATATAAATTAGACATTACATTAGACGATAAAAATAGTCAAGCCGCGCGCAAATACCGACTATTTTTTTTAATACTTTTCAAAAGAATTTATCTAGCAGAGCATTATTTTTGTCGTGCCGGTTCGAAATTCATATAAAACTTAAGTAAGTTACCTCTTTAGTAAACATGTAAGGGCTTTAAATAAATTTTCACTTCTCGTGCTCGCAAAGCTCGTCTTTATGTCGTTTATAGGCTGCATAAAATGGCTTTCATGTTCTAGAGCATAAAGTAAAATTTTCTTTTAGACGAAGATTCTTAGGCACAACAACCAACAACGCTCAGCCTAAAACTTCACAGAATTTATTTATATTAATAACTTGCGATAATTTATTTATTTGCTTTAATTTATTTGTCTTGTGTTTTCTACCTCAAAAGTTATGAAACCAGATAAAAATAGTAACCAGTTATTATTAAAACGCATCGAAATATTTTTATTACTTGGCAGAATTTTTCAATATTGTGTTACATATTTTTCGTATATATTTTGAAGTAGGTAATTGTTTAATTTTCTTGCAATCGAAGTGAAAAGCAGAGTGTAAAACACTGGCATAAACAAGTCATTGTACTCCTCAACTTACTATCCACCCGAGCCGTCGTCTCGGGCTACAGTGCCTCATTTTATGCCCTTGTTGTACAATCTACTATTGTTCCATTTTCAAATTATATTGCCGGGCGTTCTAGCACGCTAGATAAAAAATTGCTGCTGCTGCTTGGTCTTTTTTTTACGAGGAAAATGCTTTTACGTACCTCCAAGCCCTTGGGTAGGGGCAAGGGTGCGTGGGACTCCACGGTAGAGTGCCGCATATACCCACTAAACCCTTCGGGAACACCTATCCGGCCATTTCAGAGCGGCTGCGAGCAGGCGCATAGCGCTGCGCTCGCGTGAGCCAGCTCGGCCTGTAGACTATCCTCTCTGCATGAGAGCAGCTTGTGTCCCAGAGCTGCTCCTACCGTCACAGGGATCGAGTGCAATACAGGCAACATGGCGCCCAACTGCGTTGCCCGCCGCCCCCACTAAGGTGGCGGAATCAGGGCGTTGTAGCCACTTCTTCGCCACCCTAACCTTCTCGCACTGGCGAGGGGGGTCCGCCTCACGAGCTCTCTCGTGGCGCTCCTTCGTCTCCATGACCACTTCACAAAAGTGAAAAACAGCATCCCAGGCCGCCCGCTCGGTGAGCATAGCTCTAACCACAGCGGGCAATGAGAGGTCAATAACAATTACGGACATAAGATCACCGCGCTGAGAAGTCCATGCAGGACATTGCACAAAAGTGTGTAGCGCGGTGTCTTCGTCCGCACCGCAATGGTGACAACGTGGGTCATCTTCCCTCCTGGCAACCTTGCGAAGGTACCTGTCAAAGCAGCCATGCGCCGACAGTACCTGCACGAGGTGGAAGGTGAGGGTGTCGAATCTCCTTGTAACCCAGTCACGGAGAACAGGATGGAGCACCGCGTTGATCCACTGACCGTATTCTGCTCTTTCGAGCCTTGAAGACCACGAGGACCCAAGAACTGAATTCATGGCCTCTTCACGCCAACTTTTCACCTCTCTCTCAGTCAGGCGACTCTTTTATTATATACCGCCGTTAGTACATGTGCCTCCAAATCCCATGGTGGCATCGATGCCAAGGCGCAGGCGGACTCCGCGGATAGCTCTCGTCACAAGACAGCACTAGGAACTTTGGTGTTGGTTAACAACCTCCCCAGGGCCATGGCTGTGGTTACCAATTTTGGAGCCAGTCGAGAAAAATGTTCTCTAAAGTTCCAGCTCCTGTCCAGCACTAAACCCAGATACTTCAAGTGTGGAGTAATATCCACCCGTGTCCCATTGATCATAAGATAGGTGGGGGTCCTTGGGAGGCCCATGGACGACCAGGGCCTCCGTTTTATCGAAAGCCCTAATCTTTCAATTCTTGAGACGACTTGTTCCACGCCAGCTGTAGCTAATAGGGAAGCCAGTCTGTAATTCTTTCCACGAACTGTAACAAGGGTATCATCGACGTAACACACTACCTCCAGTCCGCGGGATAAGTTCCCTCTTAGTACATAATTATACCCGATGTTCAACAGAAGAGGGCAAAGGACCGATCCCTATGGAACACCGAGCATCATAGACGTTCGAACAACATGTCCGTTGCTGTCAGTGTAAAGGACGATTCGCTCTCTAAAATAATCAGCAATAACATGCTGCAGGTATAGGGGAACCTCGTGGTAGTTGAGTGCCTTTAAGACGCACTGAGGTGGAAGCGTGTTAAAAGCATTCGCTATGTCTAAAGAAACTGCTATCAAGACGCAGCTATCGGAAGTAGCCTCTTTGGAAAGGGATTTGACCTAGCCGAGCGCGTTATTCGTGAAACTGGTTCTCCGCCAGGTCAGGCCCGTCGCCCGAACGATGGCCCTCTTGCGACGGCCGCAGAGGGTCATAGCAACCCGGACCGTGCGAGCTTATCGCACGGTCAGCCACGGCGCATCCTGCGTTCTTGCGGGCCAAATGCCGTGGGATGTCGATGCACGCGTACATGCAGAGGTGTATCGACATCGGGTTGCCGTTAGAGAGCGGGGGGGACGATCCGCTCCCGAGGAAGTGGAGCGGGTTCGTACCCAAGCGTAGAGGGAGGCTCTGCGTCAACCGGCTGGCCACCGGACGATCGAAGCGATGCGTCCGGTGTTGGAGGAGTGGGTAGGGCGCCGGCAGGGCAGTCTCTCGTTCCGCATGGTGCAGGTATTGACCGGACATGGCTGTTTCGGTCACTACCTGCACCGGGTCGCGCGTCGGGAGGAAACGCCGCAGTGTCATCACTGCGACGCTCCCGACGATACTGCCGTGCACACTCTGTTGGTGTGCCCGGCCTGGCGATGCCAGCGCAGCGAACTCAACGCTGCGCTGGGAGGCGCAGACCTCTCGCTGCCGAGCATGGTCGTGGCCATGCTCCTCGGCGAGGCGGAATGAGGGGCTGTCGCCTCCTTCTGCGAGGACGTCATCTCGCAGAAGAAGGCCGCGGAGAGGGAGCGGGAGAATGATCCTCAAGCCGCTCCCATCCGCCGCAGACGGACAGGCAGGCGAAGGCGGGCATTCGCGCAAGCAATGCCCGTCTAATGACCCTGCCGTGGGGGCCTGCGTGCACGGTTGGCCCCGTGTACGCCGCCGTAAGGCTTTCCGTCTGTGGATTGCCCTGGTGTTTTCGGGCAATCCCCCCTTGGCGATAGCCCGACCAGCTAGGTCGGGCTAGCCCGGGTGCGTTGGTAGTGGTAGTCGCAGTGTGGACCCTACCACGCGCGTCCAAAAGGGCAGGAAGAACACCGAGGGGTTTAGTGGGTAGGCCTGGCACTCTGCCGGGAGAGCCCCACACACGCTCGTCGTCTAGCCAACAACGGCGAGTACGGTGCGGTCACGTATTCCCCTCGAAAAAAAAAAAAAAAAAAAGGTCAGGCCCGTCAATGCTCAAGTAGCGGTTTATTCAAACGGCGAGGCTACGCTCGAACATTTCGACATTTCGTTAAGCAGAACAATGGGCCGATATCTTGACGGAGAATCAGCTGGCTTGCCTACTTTTCTAAGAAGAACGAGTCGCCCTGTTTGCCAATCTTTTGGAAATCTTCCTTCGGTGAGGCATTTATCCATGAGGTCCCTAAACCGAGACTTTAGTGGAGGTAAAGCTACCACCAGAGTCCGTCCAGGGACGCCGTCTGGTCCTGGCGCGGTCTTTTTGGCTTTGAGCCTGAATAAAGCTGCTTTATACTCCCCATTCGTGACGGTCGGAATGGAGGGCAACGGAAAAACCTCCTTTGCGGGAATCATGCGGGGTGGTGTAAAATCTGAGGAGCCCCGAGGAAAAAGAGTAGTGATCACCCTGTCTAAGAAGTCTGGCTGGAGAGACTCCGTTAATGGTGGGGCAAGTGTCTGAAGCTTGTTTTAAACCATACGATATGGCCGTCCCCACGCGTCTTGGTTTAGTCCTTCCAACAACTCCTGCCATGCTCAATTTTTGGCTTCCTTGATCGCAATCTGTAGAGCCCTCTTGGCAGACTTGTAGGAATCTAACAGATTGGATTTAGTCGTCTCGTCACATGTTCGTCTGTGGCGGGCGTGCAACCGTTTTGCCCTAACACAGTCCTTTCTTATATCAGAGAGTTCTCCGGACCACCAGTAGAGAACGGACGATTTTTTGGAGGATGATGATGACTCGAGGCATAGCTGCATCACACACTTTGGTGAGCGCGTCGCGCAGCCAGTCTGCCTCAGTATCGACCCACTCGAACGATAGTGAGTTCGCAAGCCAGGCTTGTGCCACAGCTGACTCATTAGTAAGCTCCTTGTCCATCCTGGAGATGGCCCAGCAAGGAAAAATGGAGCCAGCATTCCTTCCGTGACTTGCCCAGTCCGGTATGGTGGATGGAGACCTGCCAATCAGTGACTTTGCATTCGATAGCAGGGGTAGCAAACGTGAGGTCTACAATGGACTCTCCTGCTGTCGAACACAAGTGTTTGTTGAACCGCGGTTAAGGAAAGAAAGGCCAGATATTATGGCCCATTCCTCCACCAGCTTACCCCTCCGATCAGTGGCCGGGGATCCCCAAGCCGCCGAATTGGCATAAGATCGCCTAGAACAATCATTGAGGGCGTAGAGTTCCGCTGGAGATAATTCCGACGTCGATTGACCGCTGTGCCATCGACTGCAGGAATAGATTCTGAGCGGCGGCGCACTAACTTAGATTCCCTTGAAGATATTTCCTGAAGATCCTATCAACTATTAGGTCTTCATAGGCCGTTCGCTTCTTTCGGAGCGTGCGTCATTAGTAGATATTCCTAAGGGTAGCGTTTCCTCTGCGTTTGGGTGGGTTGCAGCTTCTTCCACCCATTACGTGATTTGCCACCTGCTTGAAATCTGTGCAAATCTCAAAGAAGGTGGCAATTCTTGATATCTGTGCAAATCGCACAGTTTGGAGTGGCATTGCATCCCGACGACTTGTGAACGGCTATCCCACAACGGAAGCAAAGGTCACTGCTGTCCTTCCCCGTCGAGTATTTTGCTCTGGTGTGCCCGGGCTCAAGGCATTTAAAACAGCGCGTTGACCTCGGCTCCAGGATTTGACACTTAACCGAGACGATACCAAGCGACTAAGGTTTCTGTTTTATTTCACCCACCCTTGTTGCCCCAGTATATCAGCCGCCCTTTTCGGAAATCGCGCTGCGCACATCCTCCTTGGTTACAGAGTCGTCCAGGCCGGAACTACGCAAATCGGCACACTTTACCGGTCTAACGACACTGACATTTTCAGAGAAGATGTCTTTTAAATTGCTTACCAATAAGACTGCTTTTTCAGAGGGAGTTTCCTTCGGAAGCTCGATAAGACGAGCCCCCGTGGCAGTTCCCCTGAATCGGAGGTCATTGACGCCCACGCTTCTGGCCATTCCTCCTGAGCTTCAGGCCTGATGGTAAGTACCACCGCAGGATTGCGGGGGGCCTTCATCGCTCTCTTGATGTTGGCTTTGGCTGCTTTAGCCTTGGCCTTAGCTCCCTTCTGTTTAAGGGTAGCTGCTTTCACCGCCAGGGCTTGGACCTGCTCCTGATTTCTTTTGGTTCTTGCTCTACGCCCCAAAGCCTTAGTCCACTTATCGAAACTTTCCGACTCTTTTAAAGGGAGAGAGGAGAGCCTTAGTCCACTTATCGAAACTTTCCGACTCTTTTTACCATGGGAGAGCCATGCTTCGGCACGAATGGGCCTGCTCGACCGGAGTGATACCACGGCCTCACAGAAGACCGGCGTGAAGCAACGCTTGCGTTGTGTTTCGTCGTGTGAGTGAGGGTACCGGAGGCCCAACCCCCTACCCCCCTTATGATGGCGCAGTTAAATAGATTGTTACCCCAGGAGGGTACCAACTGCGCTAGCGTTAGAGAATCCCTCTCTGGACGTCCACTTCCAGGACGCAATATACCTGGGCGTGGACGCCTAGGCCACCCCTCGTATTCTGGGGGGGGGGGGGTCAAAGATACCGCGCTCAAAGATACCTGGGGCAAGAGCAAACCCACGGCACCCCCTGCCACACTGACTGTGGACTTCTGTAATATTAGGGGGCTTCATTCCAACCTCAATGCTGTCCACCACCACCCCGAGACAGTAAAGCCGGTCTTGCTCTTTTTGACGGGGACGCAGATATCGTCTCCGGCGGACACTTCTTACCTTTTCTACCTTTATTTTCAAAGATAATGGAATCAATTATCAACCGCCAGCTCCTTCGGTACCTAGAGGATCACCAGCTGCTCAGTGACCAACAATACGGCTTCCGTAGGGGTCGCTCTACTGGTGATCTTCTAGTTTACTTGACTCATCATTGGGCAGAGCCATTCGATGTCTTTTTTTCTTCTTGCGGACTTACCGTCACCGCTCGAAAGCAGCACCACCAGCATCTGAGACATCACCGGTCGTCATTCTAATGGCATCAGTGCAAGATATCATAGATTGCACCGACTCATTAGACGTGTCAGAATCGTCCAACCGTCTCTTTTCCCCCTTATCGGGTACATCTGTAATGACGATGATTTCAACCCTCGACCCTTCTGTTGACATTAGCGAAACCGCCGATTTTGTCAACTTACTATCTACATCCTTAGCACTAGATTTGCTACTATACTTAGAGCTAGACTTATCGCTTTTATTTACATTACTAATATTATTCTGTACTTGCCGCAGATCTGCTGCGCGATCGCGTTAAACGCGGTGTTTCCTCTCCGCTCCCATAACGGAGTTCCCCCTCATCAATAATACTTCCACTCGCCTCGGTTATATTTTCCACCGCCGCCGGCCCGAATACCGACGGTGGCCCACTCTTAACGGGTTCGCATTTTTAATTCGCATCTGAAGAAGTGGATCTCGGTTAGCACAGCACCAAATACGCCCGGCTGCTCACAGCCACCTTGTGCGCTCCTACGGGGGAGACTGAAACCCCCTGGTGTGTTTGTTTTTCGTCACTAAGATCCATGTTGCGCTTTGCAGGGTTAGCTCCCTAGGGTGGCCGTTCGGGACTGGAGACCCTCTAGCCAGTCATCCCATCGGCACGAACCAGACGGCCCGATGCTCAGTGCGCCGGACCCCCGGCTCGGCTAAGTGTGGGTAATAGGTTTGCCCGACAGCAGACTCTACTGAATCCACTGCCGCGCATACGAGCCAGAGCTTGAAGAAGTCTGGATCGGAAACTCCGAACAGAATAACAACAAGAGACGCGAAGCGCCATAGTGAACAATTGGTCCCTTACAGCCAGCAAAATAACTGCTGGATTAATTCAAGCCAAACTACGATCCGCAACGGGTTAGCGTTCTATAGCCAAATCCCCTTCTTACAACAAGAAGGAGAGACTTCCCCATGGGGGCTACTTGTCAGACTATTAGCCCGCGGGTTGCCCGAGGTGCACCACGAGGAGGTTGTCTGACTTCGCACCCACCGCTGCTAGACCAAGTACTGCAAGTTCGATTTATTCCAAAGAATTTTTGGTCGTATATCGTAGTGTTTGAGAAAAATAAGTGTTTATTATTTGACCAGATTTACTTACCTATTTCATAAAAACATTTTTTTAAAGAATTACCTATACTTATCAAGAACAAGTTGAATAGGTATTGTGTCCCTGTTTATCTACACAGGTAAATCTCGCGACAAGCTTTTATGCTATGATAGCTGTGCCCGCGACTTCGTTCACATGGATGTCGGAAAATAAAAAAAATTCCCCGTTTCTACAGCATTTTTCATTGATGCTCAGCATCTATTAGTCGTAGCGTGTGTTTATATAGCCTACTATACAACACAAAAATAATTTTTCAATTTAAATCAGTAGTTCCTGAGATTAGCGCGTATAACCAAACAAACAAACTCTTCAGCTTTATAATATTAGGAAGTACAGACACGGTAATAGTATATTACCGTGGTATAGATAAAATAAATTGCCAAGTGCGGGTTGGACTCGTGCACCGAAGCGAAGGTTCCTTGCAAACTTATCTAAGTTATATACGTTCCTAACTATGAGTATGTACATATTTACGGTTTTCAGTATTTATTTTTCCTCAACGTGTGATATAAGACCTTGCTTCTTGGAAAATTTCAGTATTCTAGGTCAATGGGAAGTACCCTATAGTTTTGATTCCCGTAAAAAATCGCAAAATTTGCGAAAATATGCAACATAGATGGTCATATCTTTTGACCTCCTTGACTTACAATTATGATTTTTCACATCTGAAAGAGACCGTAGACCCGAATGTTTTGTATAAATTTCAATTTGATATCTTTACGCGTTCCCGAGAAAAAGGACCGAGAAGAAGAGAAAAACGGACAACAAAGTGATCCTATATGGGTTCCGTTTTTTTCTTTCGAGGTACGGAACTCTTGGAAAAATTGCGGCATGTAACAAATTGATGGGCTTAATTTAATTTAAAGTTTAATTTCCCCTTATCCAAAATTTTATTTTAATGCACTTTAAAATAAAATTTTGTTTTTACAATGTTTCTTTACTCGTATTAGAGTTAGTTTTGTAGGTATTATTATTAATTCCTATAATGTGGTGCAAAACGAAGTAAAAGCACAGATTACTAAATAGGTAAAAGTAGCTCCAAGCGGTCACGTGAAGATCAACTACGCACAAATTGCGTGATGCATAAGGTTCGCACAAATATAAATCGGCATACATCTTAAAAAAATTATGAACGTTCGAAAATTTGTTAGATTATTGATAATTCTGTTTTAGTATTAAATCATATAACGTATAAAGTTATAAAAATGGACGGAGTAATTTTTCACATCACGTTATTAAGCAAAAATCAAAAAAATATGTTTCCAAAGGAAAATTTATTGGATTACTTAACAAACCTATTTGTTTAGGGAAATAAGACCATATTAAAAAATAAAAATTAGCAGAGCAATTTTCCAATAGAAGTTATTGCGCAAAATGTTAAAAGTTCAATTTAGTGCATCACCCAAATCGAAAAAATGTTGGATTACTTTACATACTTGTTCTAACTAGTACATACGTACGCATACAAGAATAATTTCAAACTGAGGAAATATCCACAGAGAGCTATAAGCGTTTTTCATGTTTAGGTAAAAATACCTAACTTCCCATTATAAATTTTGTTGGATTATTGTACATCTGTCATCTGTATTAGGTATCATCACCACATGCCAAATTTCATAGACGGAAGAATTTGTCGGATGTCTCCATACAACGAATGTCCTCGTTGACTGGACTAGTAGAGGTCCAACTATGTCTATATGCACGTGTTGAAATCGGTCGGTTGGCGGGAATCTTGATGTATCCGAGTACGTGTGTCGTTGTATCTTGCTTTTTAGGCAGTCGGTACAACTTTTTGTCCATTTTCCTATGTCGGCATTCATTGATGGCCAAAAGTACTTCTGTGTCATGAGCTTGCGAGTTGTGCGAGTACCGGGGTGACTGACGTTATGTACACTTCTGAATACTTCTCGACGATGTTGCTCTGGGATGTATGGCCGAATGTGATGTGTAGACGTTTCACAGTAGAGTTCTATATTGGTGTTAGGTATGATGATTTTTTTCATGGAGAGATTTTCTTGTCGGATTAATGCTTGAATATTTGTGTCATGTTCTTGTGATGCAGCGATTTCTTCGTAGTTTATTGTTGATGGGCAAGTTATTGTTTCTATGCGGCTGAGTGCGTCGGCGACGATGTTTTGTTTACCGCTCACGTGACGGATATCAGTCGTAAATTCGCTGATAAACAAAAGCTGTCTTGTTCTTCGTGGAGTTTCGGTATTTGACTTCGTTTTGTTCATTGCGTATGTGAGTGGCTTATGGTCAGTGAATATAATAAGTTGTCTTCCTTCGAACATTTTCCTGAAGTATTTTACTGCCATATACATTGCCATTAGCTCACGATCATATGTAGAATATTTTATTTGAGCTTCGGAAAACTTCTTGGAAAAATATCCGAGTGGTTGCCATCTTTCTTGAACAAATTGTTGTAGTACGGCTCCTGCTGATTTGTCGGATGCGTCGCAGAATAATGCGTAGGTAGCATGTAGAGATGGGTGTGCGAGTAAAGCAGCGTTGCTGATGCTGGTTTTACAGGCTTCGAATGCTCGTGACGCTTCTTCAGTCCATTCTATTATCGTTTTGTCTCGCTTCTTGACGTTGTGCAAATAGGCATTTAACGGTGCTTGGGTGGATGCAGCATTAGGGATGTGATCGCGGTAAAAATTTATCATCCCAAGAAATCTTCGGAGTTCTTCAATAGTCTTGGGTTTGGGATACTTGGTAATGATGTCGACTTTGTCGGCTGGAAGTTTGATGCCCTCTTTCGAGACGATGTATCCGAGGAATTTTACTTCTGACTGCCCGAGATTGCATTTTGCGGGGTTGATAGTGATGCCATTGTCTTCCCAATCTTCTGAGTACTGTGGTAAGGTGCTCTCGGTTCATATTTTCGTTTGGGGATGCAATCAAGACGTCATCCAGGAACGGGAAAACGAAATCTAACCCTCTGAGTACTTCGTGCATGTACCTTTGGAATGTTTGAGCTGCATTCTTAAGGCCTGGACACATTCTTGGAAATTCGAAAAGGCCCATTGGTGTTATAATGGCTGTCTTCTCAATGTCTTCTTCCCTCACACTTAGCTGTTGGTATGCTCGGTTGAGGTCTAGTGTTGAGAATATTGTCTTGCCGGACAGCTGGTATGTGAAATCTTTGATGCGAGGTATTGGGTATCGGTCGGGCTTCGTAATGGCGTTGAGACGACGATAGTCCCCACAGACTCTTAAGTCTCCGTTTTTCTTGGGCACGATGTGAAGAGGTGATGCCCAGGGACTTTTGCTTGGTCTGCATAGCCCTTGTTCGATCATGTTTTCGAACTCCTTCTTGACTTTTTCGTATCGGTGAGGTGGTATCGGACGAGCTCGGCAATGAATGGGACGACCTTCGGTTTCGATGTAGTGTTGCACGTTGATATTGCTGTTGAGATTCATAGATGTTAATCTTGTAATTCCAGGAAACTCGGCCAAAATCTCGTGGTAAGATTTCTCTATGTCGATACTGCGTATTGTTGGTATGTTTGTTGCTTGAACGGGTGCGTTGATTTTGAGGTTTGTAACACTGTCGATTAGTTTCTTGTTTTGAAGGTCGACGATGAGCTTGTGGTGCTTCAAAAAATCGGCTCCCAGAATTGGTTTTGATACATCGGCGACTATAAACTTCCACTTGTATGGACGGCGTAGATTGAGGTCGAGCTCCAGAGTTTTCTCTCCATATGTGGAAATTACTGTGTTGTTGGCGGCAAACAGCTTGAATGGTAGCGGACTTGCATTGCTGCCTTTAATCCTAGGTAGCACGGATATATTTGCCCCTGTGTCTACCAGGAATGAGAGTCCGGTTTTCTTGTCGGTGACGAATAGGCGGTAAGAGTATTCGTGAACGCCGGTTTCCGCCGCTGCTAACGTTCGGTCTAGTTTTCCGATGTTTTGAAATTGCACGGAGTGGTACATTTTCTTGCTTGAGCTCCAAATCGGCGGTGGTAGTAGCAATGTGGAGACGGTGAAGGTGACGGTGAAGACGCGCGGGATCGAGACTGTGAGTGCCGGTTTCGAGACTGAAATCGATTTCTTCGGTAACCATCGTATCTTCTGGTTTTCAATTCTGCGACTTCTAGTGATAACTTATGTATTTCTGCTACTAGAAACTGCATGTCGGCTTGAAGTGTGGGAGGTGAAGATTGTTTTGGCTGAAGATTGACCGCTGACACTTCGTGGGACTGTTCCATCATCTTGTCAGCTAACAAAGCCAATTCTTCCAGTGTGGCTTTTGAGCTGAGCGACTCGCTCACGGCCAAAACGGAACGGACTTGTAGCGGCAGGTGGTTGGTCCACATTAGACGTAGCGTTGAATCTGGTGGGCGTTCTCTTGCAAGATCTTTCATTCGTCGCAGTAGTTGTGACGGCTTTTGGTCGCCTAGTTCCATTTCTGACAGGAGCTTTTGGAACTGCCGGCTGTCAGATTCTTCATACACCGCGATGAGACGCTCCTTAATTGCAGTATATTGGTCGGCTTCCGGCGGGTTGTAGAGCAGGTCGGTGATTTGCTCGATATCTGGCCTCTCGAGCTGTGCAATGACCATTTGCGCCAGTTGAGCTTGACTCTTCTTTAGTTCGTGTGTTGCAGCTTCAAAACTGAAGAACCATAGTCGTGGTCTGTCACGCCAGAAAGGTGGTATTCGCAGTGATAGCGATATATTAGCGACTTCAGCTGGTCGTGACGTGATTGGTTGCGTTGCGTTTGGTGATTCCTCCATTTTTCTGGTTTCTGTCTTCTGACGGACGGACGTAGTAGCAGCTTGTTGTTAGGCAGCGGAGTAGAGCTTCTGGGCTGGCTTCTTTTCTTCAGTCGGGGTCACCACTTTCGCAGAAGGTTGCTTGAGTAAAATCCGTGTTCAGTGTGTAGAATAGGAATGGATTTATTTATAAAATTGAGCTATATTTATACATACAAACTTAATACTAAAACCAATCAAAAAATAGGATTTTACGCCAATCAAAATTCAGCGGCCGGCGAAGGCGCGAATTCTCATGGCGTATACGTCAGACGCGATATAAATACTTGCGATGACGTAGGCGCGCTCTTTTTGGCGGCGACAGCGAGACGGTGCGTACGTGTGTGGAGGCAGCGCGCGGATATCGGAACAGCGGCGCGCGCGCAGCGAAATACTACTACACGAAGATTTGATGCTGTGTTGAAAACTGTTGGAAGCTGTCTTATAGCTCTTTTCAGAGCTGCTCTTATTTCAAACCATAGCTCTTTTCAGAGCTGCTTACTATTTCACTCGACGATGTCTGTAGGTAAGTAGGCTACAGGAATATTATTTATTAATTTTGGAATTTGATGCTGTAGCAGTTGTTTTCCATAAAGGTTTCTGTACAAAGGGACGTTCAGAATAACCCTGGATGAACTACGAGTATATTTAGGTTTTTGTCTGACATTTTGAAAATTATTATCGAAGTAATTCTCAACAAGCAAAGCGTATTGTATCTGTTTCATAACCGGGATTACATTACAATGATGGAACAATTCGTCGTTATTGTTTTGATATTGAGATCTTATTTTAGTAGGAACTATACATTTTAAAATTCTATATTGAAGATTAATTAAATCGAGGTAAGTCTTAGAAGTTCGTCCATAACTGCTCAAGCCATAATGAATTATGGTTTCACCCAAAGCCTTGTACAATTGCAGAAGTGTCAGATACGGGATTTTTTGCTTGACTATTGCGAATTTTGCTAAAATCGCTCGCAGTTTATCACATACATAGTTAATATGTTCGTCCCATTTAAAAGGTTCGTCAATTATTACACCTAAATATTTATATTTATTTACTATTTCTATGGGTTCACATGAACATTTTGTTTAGTTATCGTGGAGACAAATGTGGTTATGTGCTAATAAATTGAGATTTGCATTAATACGATTATTACTTGAGCTTATGTACATAAGTTTACTTTTGTTTGCGTTGAGTACAAGACCTGCATCGTGTGCCCATTTTGCTAGTACTGTGAAATCGTCCTGAAGATCTTTTAACGCTAAATCTATATTTCTATTAGCGGCAACAAGACAAGTATCATCAGCATATTGATATAATTCGCATCTTTTAACAACATTGGCTACATCATTTACAAATGTTATATAGTGTAATGAGCCCAGTACAGATCCTTGAGCTGTGCCATCTCTAACAAAAATCTTCTGGCTGGTGGCATCTGCGATTTTAACAACATTTGACCTATCCTTAAGGTAGTCTTCGCACCATTCCTTAAGTGGTCCCCGTATACCACAGTCATCCAGCTTCTCTATAAGAGTGTTATGTCTCAAGGTATCAAAGGCCTTATTATAATCTATAAATAAAACTAATACATGTTCCCTATTATTGACATATCTGTAAGTACTGTCGGATAATAATTGGGTAGTGCTTTTACCATACTGAAAGCCATATTGCGTATCTGTTATTACTTTATTATTTCTGTAGAATGTATGGATCTGTTTAGATACGATTCTTTTAACAACTTTGTTAATAGTAGATAGCAATGTAATTGGTCGATAATTTTCATAAGAATCGTAGCTTCCGTTTTTATGTATTGGCCTTATTATACCCGTTTTTAAGTCTTGCGGGTATTTGCCTTGTTTTATGGACGTGTTGATAAAGTGAGCTAATACATCAGCAATCTCTTGGCTTACATTTTTACAATCATGCACTGTAATACCACCTATACCAGGAGCTTTGCGGCTCTTTAAAGATCTAATTTCCTTGCTAACAATTTTAGCAGAAGTTTGTTGATATCTACAGGATACATCTATAGGAGACTGATAAGTATCTTTCTTGAGGAGTTTAGTGCTGCATTTTGGTGCAATACACTTAACACTATCAGCAAAATATACAGAAAAGCTATTAGCTATATCAATTGTCGAAATGTTATTTTTTAGTAGAGAGTTTAAAATTATGTTGTCAGGAGATGTTTTAGATCTACCCGTTATGTTATTCAGGGTTTTCCATAGCGCCCTTGGGTTATTTTTATTAGCAATTATCTCATCATGAATTGATTTATTTTTACTTTTAATTATAGTTTTATTTATAGAATTTCTTACTGAGTTGTATTTTTGTCTCAATAAAAAATTTGTTGGATCTGCTATACATTGCATAAATATGTTGTCTCTATATTTGCAAGCCTCTATGATTTTCTTATTAATCCAATTATTTTTAATTCTTTTTTTTTAATTTTATTAATTTCTGACAGATTATGACATTTTTTTATATTTTGACATACGGGTGTCCCAGAAGCCGACGTCAAGTCGAAAGCAGGTGATAGACTAACTCATATATGTTATCAGAAAAATATATAAAAAATCTAAGACACCTATTTAAAAAAAAATCTAGCTTTAAAAAAAATGGATAAAATTTACACCCTGTGACGGTTTTTTCACTGTTGTTGCTACAATTCTTGACTTTTCTAAACATTTTCTTTTGTTTTGTAATCCTGAATAATGTTTCTGTATACTCTAATCTAAAATTTAAAGCCAGCTGCTCCAAATTAGAAGAATATGCCATTTTTATCTAAATAAGTGGATATGAGACTCGCCGTCTCTGTCACGTTAGCGTCACTATCTGTCTCGCTCATACTTCGAATCTCTCCGTCTCTGTCACGTTAGCGTCACTATCTGTCTCTCTCACACTTCGTAAAATGACTCTCCAGGTCTCACTCAAACTAGAATGTTAAAGTTACGGCCTTAAAGCAAACCATGGGTACATCAGAATAAATTTTAAGTACGTAAGAAAAATTTGTTCAAAACTGCCTGTTTTTGGAAAAAAAAATTGTCTGCAATCGTAGAAATTATCTACCAAGTATCATACCATTTTGGAATCCTTATTGAATGCGTTCCTTATTGAATCCTTTTGCAGTTACTTGCCAAACTCGCATAGTACATTTTTTTCAGTACAGCTTGTTAAAGCTATGCGAAAAATTAATTTTGAATATTTAATTTAGATAAAAATGGCATATTCTTCTAATTTGGAGCAGCTGGTTTTAAATTTTAGATTAGAGTATACAGAAACATTATTCAGGATTACAAAACAAAAGAAAATGTTTAGAAAAGTCAAGAATTGTAGCAACAACAGTGAAAAAACCGTCACAGGGTGTAAATTTTATCCTTTTTTTTAATGCTAGATTTTTTTTAAATAGGTGACTTAGATTTTTTTATATTTTTCTGATAACATATATGAGTTAGTCTACCGCCTGCTTTCGGCTTGACGTCGGCTTCTGGGACATCCTGTATATATCGATATATTTTGTCAGGACATGTTAGCTGTTTCGCAGGCTTCCAATCTATTTGTTTTAAATATTTAGTGAGTAGATCAAAATCATAACTTTTTACAGTCTTATTACCCACACGTGTTTTCAGACCAGGTCCACGGCAGCCAATACTACGGCACGGTGGTCAGCCAGTACAGTTCCAAGCGCTGCCGTGTACAGATTTAGTGAGCGGGATCTTGCGTAGATGTGGTCTATGCAAGATTTGCATATTTTATTATATTTTGTGAACTCTATACGAGTATATTCAGTGATCCCGCAACATTGATTTACTACCAAACGTAGATAACGCATGAACGTTCGAAAAGTGGGCCGGTGAAGAACTGCCTCGTGCAGTTCTTTTCCATGCGTTGGAGCGATAATTTTGAGCATTATGTTTGAGAGTATAAAGTTGATATTTTCTTGTAGCAATTACTAAAATGTCAAATTTAATGTGGCTAGGTATGAAATGATGTAACTGCACACGGTTGTACTTCAAATAGTTGACGTAATAATAAAGAATAAGGTTGAATTCGATAAATACGGTACTTTCTTTATGGCAATTTTAATTCGGGTGTGCATATTCAACTACCTATTTAACAGCGTACAAATGTATAGTCGATTAGGTGACAGATTTCAAGCGCGTTTTTGTATGAAGTGCTCTATCTACGTTTGGTAGTAAATCAATGTCCCGCAAGCTAAACCATGACTGTACAAGGTGGAGTTATATATGTGTTTGATAGGATTATTCGCTTGTAAATTTATATTCATGTCACCAAGTATGAAAATATCCTTATATTTATCGAGCTTGGTTAGTACAAAATCTAGTTCTTTAACAAATAAATGCTGACTGAGGTTAGGAGGTCGATACACACAAGACAAAACCGCGGAGTAATTCGAAGGGGTAGTTATTGTTCCAGTGATGTTTTCACAGTGTTGTGTATTCATGTGTTTTAAATGCAATTTGTGCTCGTTTTTAAAGTAAACTATTATGCCACCACAAGGCCACCACCTCTTCTATCAGTCCGAAGTTCCGCGAACATTTTATAGCCTTTTATTTAGTATAGACTGCAGATTGATTTAGATATATTTACTTCTGAAAGCATAATAACATCAATAGTTCTAGGCGAAGACTGTATGCATTCCTCAAGACTTACAAAGTTTTTAATTATTGATCTTATATTTATATGTATACAAAGGAAACATACTGTGCTCGGAACTTTTTTCAAAAATGTTCTTAAATTACAACAATCAGTAAATTGTACAATATCATCAAGAGGTATATCCATTTATTTACTTTTATTGATTTACAGACATAAAAAAAAGAGACTCACTATTTATCATTTTTTGATTCAAGCGAGAACTTTATAACATCCTGCACAGATCTAATAATAAATACCTTTTGCTCTTCACCTTCTTTCCTCACTCTCAGCACTCCTTTCTTCATCCATATATATTTATATACAAATCTTTTAACTCTTGTTTTGCATTCCACAGTAGTTGTTTATTGTATGGTGTTAAGGCTTCGCATATAAAAATGGTATCATTAGGGTTAGAAGTTTGAATGTGAGGTGTAATTTCAGAGCTTTTTATTTTAATGGATTTTGCTGCAGTAAGCCAGGACATTTGATTTGCTTCATTTGTAAGTTCAATGAGTACTGGGCCGGGTCGGTCTTTTTTGCCTGGTAAACGCTTTGCCTGTTTTACTGTTTCAGTGTTTACCATCTAATGGATAGTTACCCAACATAGAAAACCCAGTTTGTTTTGTCATTAAATTCACCGCCATCTGTCAGAAACTTGCTGAACTCACAAATAATTACAAACCATTTATTTCACAATAATAAATATTGAAGTCAATAAAACTGTTCTATCTTTTAAGTTAAACCAAATGTATGACTTGTATTTAACAAGTAAGCCAAATTTCATAAAAATCGGTGAGGAGTTTATTCTGAACAAACATTGCGACGCGAGATTTTTATATTGTTTCTACAATATAAAAATCTCGCGTCGCAATGTTGCGCAAGAAGATGGCAGACGTGTATGATGACGAAAAAGTCTGGCGGATCTGTTTGTGTAGCCGTAAACTTTAAACTTCGCAGTTTCTAAGGTTAGGTATTCATAAGCTTCTAATCTAACAACTGGTGATGTGAGTTAATTTATCGATACACACTTGGTTACCTATCTAGGTAGGGTAATCATCCAGTAGATGGCGTTGTGTCAAAGATTCTTGTTTATTTTCAGTTTTTGATGTAAGTATAATTGATCAGAGACATTAATTTAATTTTAAACAAAGCACATACTATAACATTTGAGTTACAGCAACGCGTTGCCGGGTCAGCTAGTACTACAATAATAAGAATTAAACTGTAGTGTGCATATTCCCTAATAAATAATGATTACGCATTTTTGAAATAGCATTCTACTCTCTTATTAGTCTGTGCCTTTTTGATAATAATTATGAACCCATGTTATCGAAAAGATTTATTTTATCAAGTAATTTCAAAGGGTGTTTAAAGGGTTTGTATAGTTTGTACAAACTATATAAATAAAACGAAATAAACCATTACGTAATTTATTTAACAACTAATTACATTTGCTTTCGTAAAAAATAGTTCATCAAATAAAGAAAAAAATACAATGCTTACTTACATGGGAAGTACTATGTAAGTAATCGTTGTGTAATCTACACTATAAAAATTCCTGTTTTTCCACTTTATCTTATCGATAAAAACCAATACATAAATGACATCTCTAAATTATCTTTAGTTTTGTAGGTTCATACGTTTCAAACAATTTCGATTGATGAAACAAACGAATAACAATAAATGTCCAAAAAATGGATAATTTAAAGATACTTATACATTTGTTTGATGTAAATAAATAAATTGGAATATTTATCCTAATTTTTGTCACAGATGGATGAGCGCCAACCTGATAGAGGGAATTTTGAAAATTAATATAGTCACAGTAGGTAACTATACCGGGTATAAGTGACGGTGTCCCATTTCTTTTAACAGTGAGTTCAGACAATGATCCTAATTTGAAAAATTTTCTCCCGGGAAATTCATAAATTTTCCGATTTTTTTTCTAAATTTTTTGGGTTAATATAACTTAGTTAACGTTTACAAATCACATTCTGTCAAAGAACCACAAAAAATAAACTCCGCAATGTAAATCGTATATACATTTCCATCATACTGCGCGCGGAATCAGCTGTTTGGGTCATCGAACGTCAACGCACCGGTGTGAGCGGAACAAAAATTACGCCGGCGCGCCATACATTGCGTAACATGAATAAAAATTAAAAATGAAAACTCCTTTTTTTCGGTTTTAAACACACCCAGGAAATGTTTTCTTAATTGTCATTGTAAAACCTTTTCCGGGAAAAATAAACATCGGTAAACAAATATTAACATTGGTTTGAACTCACTGTTAAAAGAAATGGGACACCGTCACTTATACCCGGTATAATACAGTCCCATTACAAAACCTGGTCTAAACTTAATGTTGGTTTAAACCTGATGCTCTTCACTTGCGTTAATAGGACTAGATGGAGACAACGGCGGGTTTAAGCCACGACCAATCTTAGTCCACGTTTTGTAATACGTTGATAGAATAATAACACATTGAATAGAAAATAAATTAATCTGTTAAATCTAAAGTTGTGACGTGCGGCGAGCGGCGGCGGAGCGTTGGTGACTGCGCGCGGTGACGTCACGGCACTCGGCGGCGGTGCGCGGTGACGTCACTGCGAGCGGCGGCGGTCGGCGGCGGCGCGCGGTGACGTCACGGCGAGCGGCGGCGGTCGGCGGCGGCGCGCGGTGACGTCACGGCGAGCGGCGGCGGTAGGCGGCGGCGGCGCGCGGTGACGTCACGGCGAGCGGCGGCGGTCGGCGGCGGCGCGCGGTGACGTCACTCCGTCGGCGCGGTCGCGGGCGGCGGGTCGGCGGTGAAGTCGAGCACGATCTTGCCGCGCGCGGAGCCGGCGGCGGCGCGCTCGAACGCGGCGCGCGCCTCCCACCAAGGGAACACGCGCTCCACCTGCACGCGGAACTGTAACACGCACGACACCGGCATTGACGTCACAACCTCAACCTCGACCTCACCGCTCCCTTCATCTTATGCACACGTTTCATTGAATTTACAAAAGTAAGCTACGTTGTTATATTCGATATAGACACGGGTAACGTTTACAATAATTTCATCTGTCAATCGCTGCAGGATTTGATGCATTTTGCAATAGAATAAAATCAAGAGGAGGTTCGATCAGGAAAGTGTTAGATGGTCGACAGCATTATTACGGTGTGCTAACGGCTGATTCTCGGGGGCAAAGTCGAGGGAAAAAGAGGCATGGGTCGAAGACAAATGTCACGGTCGAGAAGCTCTTCGAGCTGGCGAGGGACGGGGAGGCGTCGAATAGAGTGATAGCTGACGCCGGGGGACCCTGACGTGGCACTCAAAGGAGAGGTATTAATTAAATCCATTTAAAAATAGTCGGAGAGTCGGTCGGGGGATGCGATCGGTCACCTGTCCCCGCTCGGCCAGCTTGCGCAGCATCTCGATGTCGGCGGCGCACGGCGCGAAGTAGGCCCAGCGCACGGTGGGTCCGGCGGTGGCGGCGCTAGCGGCGGCGGGTTGCTGGCTCAGGAAGGCGGCGGCGGCGGCCAGCGCGCCGGCGGCCAGCCCGCGCGCGTCGGTCTCGCGCAGCAGCGGCGACGTGAGCGTGGCCCAGCGCGCCGCCGGCCAGCGCCGCGCCCGCGCCGCGGCGCCGCCCAGACCCGCGCAGTCCACCACCGCGTAGTACCTGCGCCGTTCGTTTGACGTATGTTATTTTACCGGAGGGAGATTCTGTACCAGGGTCGTGTGCACGAGTACCTCCGTCTCACCTATTTCTGCCGCAAAGCAGCAGTGCTCGCGTCGCTGTGTTCCGGTTTGAAGAGTAAGATATGACATTGAAATCACTGGGTACCGTGACTACGTCATAAGCACGCCCCGGACACTCCATACAACGTTCGCAAATCAATTACCTATTTCTACTACTTAAGCAAATGACGTTTGTACACGCGCAAATGTGTGCGTGGAATCTGGTAGGGCTGAGTGCGCGGTTATCGATCGAAATGACGCGGGAAGTGCAGCGACTGCCTTTTCTTTTACCCGCATAGCACCGTCTCTGTTATCGGCCGGCACTAGCGTCTACTCGCCCGAGCGCCCTTGTTTATGTGTCAGTGATGTCTACAACGAAGTGCCGGGTGGGGTGAAGTATTTGAAATGAGTACGAGGAGGTGAGTGGCCGTTCTGTACGTAGTACTATTATATATTCTGTATCATAAGTCACGAGTTGGCAACGTACACTGTAGCCCTTGTGGGGTTGCAGTTAGCTGCGAATCTCACAGGGGCCGCATGTATTATAGGTGTCTGTTACCACTTACCATCGGGTGGGCAGTTTCCTTGTTTGCCAACTAATTGCAATAAAAAAAATTTACACGGCCTAGACGACCTGTTGCGAAGAAAAATTGCGGTATGGTATTCACCTCGTAACCAGAGTTTACTGCATTAACAATAATCTATATACACAGTGTTTCAAAATAAATAATCAATTCTTTATCAAAAACTCATTATTAAAATGTGTTTACACGTAATGTTATTCAACCCAAAATTTTCATGTAAATCATAGTATCATCATAATGTCTATAATTTACATGACAATTTTGGGTTGAATGACATTACGTGTAAACACATTTTAATAATGAGTTTTCGATAAAAAGTTGTTTATTTATTGGTTATTTTGAAACACCGTGTATATAACAGCGAAATACCACTGACTGACATATCACGAAATCTCAGAAACTATAACACCTACAAGCTTAAAATTTGGACGATAGATTCCTTATAGGGTGTAGATATCCGCTAAGAACGCATTTAACGAAACTCTACCCCTAAGAGGGTAAAACGGGAGTTGGAAGTTTGTATGAAAGTCCTATATTTTTAAAGTAAGTGACTTGAAATGTAAAATGTATGCTCCTATAGATGGTGTGGCGGTGTACTAATAATGTATCTTTAGAAATCAACTCCTTTTAGGGTGCAAAATATGGGTTGAAAGTTTCTATGGAAAATATATAAAATCTGCATCACTTTCTATGAAAATTATTATTCGAACTCCTAATTATAAATAACAATCTTCTATAATTTATCCTATGGGAAAATATAAAATTCCCACGGAAAAAAGAAAGTTGTGTTAATTACAGTATTTATAATTTAAGAACAGCTGAATCGATTTGGCTGAAAATTGGTGGAAAGGTAGCTTAAAACCAGGAGACGGACATAGGATTTTATCGCAGAAATCACCCCTTAAAGGAGAGAAAAGGGTTTTTTTATGTATGACCCGGCAAATGACCTCCTCCCGCCTGATGTTAAGCGGTGAAAGAGGCCCAAATGAGTTGACAGATAGAGTAGGGACGACATCCACCATCCTACCTGCCCGCCTCTTGCCGGCCCAAAGGATGCTTTTTCACGCCTCTTTTCAAGGAACCTATGTTGTAGGATGGAGGAAACACGTGCGCAGGTAGAGAATTCCAAGTGTGGGATGAACGACAGAAGAAGGAATCTTGGAATTTCTTGGTACGGTGTGAAAAGGAGGACACAGTGTACGGATGACTCCGAAGGCCCTTACGCGTGTTTCTGTTAAGAAATGGAGAGGGAGGGATAAGGTTAAAGAGCTCCTCAGAGCATTCCCCATGGAACATTCGGTAAAAAGCGCTAAGAGAGGCGATGTCACGACGAAGTTGTAGAGGCACGAGGGTGTTAGTTACCTCTACATCGCCAATAATGCGAATAGCGCGACGCTGCAATCTGTCCAGAGCATCGAGCAGGTACTGAGCGGAGCCGTCCCAAAGGTGCGAGCAATATTCCACGCAAGACCTAACCTGAGTTTTATACAACAAGCATAGTTGGTCCGGCGCAAAATACCTACGCACCTTGTTCAGGACACCGAGTTTCCGTGAGGCAGTAGTTATGACGGATTCGATGTAGTCTCTGGGGTTCAGATCGCAGCGAATGTTCATTCCGAGCAAGGTGATGTTGCTCTGTGTGTGAAGGGTTGTGCCCTGAAGAGAAGGAAGGGCCTCCCCCTTCCTTGTGACCTTTTCGCCGAGAACGCGCACACCTGTTTTCATAGCATTGAACTCAACAAGATTGTTGGAGCCCCAATCGGAGACGAGGTCCAGCGTCCTGTTGAGCTCGATGATAAGATTCTGCCTCTCCCTACCAATGTCACCACGAGCAGCCCCTGAGCTTCCGTGATATCCCCCATGCACTGTACTGTCGTCTGCATAGCAATGTATAGCTCCCAAGGAAAGCATGTCATTGATATGCAGAAGAAACAATGTTGGGGATAGAACGGAGCCTTGCGGAACTCCAGCGTTCACTGCCACGAACCGCGAAGCGCAGCCGTCAACGACAACGCGAATTCTACGCTCGTGGAGGAAGCTGGCAATCCACGTACAGAACTGCGCGGGTAATCCGTATGCCGGAAGCTTGGAAAGAAGAGCCTTGTGCCAGACTCTATCAAAAGCTTTGGCGATGTCGAGACTAATAGCCACCGATTCGCCGCGCTTATCGATAGATTCACCCCATTTGTGCAAAAGGAACGCTAGAAGGTCACCTGTTGACCGTTTAGGACGAAATCCATACTGTCGGTCATTAAGTAACGAGTGACCTTCCAGGTAACGGATCAGCTGGGTATTTAGGATCCTCTCCATGATTTTGCACAAAATGGAAGTGACGGCTATAGGACGATAGTTAGCCGGATCAGAACGATCTCCCTTTTTGGGAACCGGCTGGACATTGGCCTCTTTCCAAGATTTCGGCAAACAACCAGCAGAGAACGATAGACGGTATAGACGCGTCAGGACCGGAGTCAACTCCGCTGCACACTTCTTAAGAACAATCGCAGGAATGCCGTCTGGTCCACTTGCTTTTCGAGTATCGATCGACTGGAGCTCCGCCCGCACATCACGCTGTCTGATACGGATATCGGGCATGGTGCTGCCACAATGGGACAGTTTCGGAGGTTGTGCACCACAGTCATCGACACGGGAATGAGCCGCGAATAGTTTTGCCAGGAGGTCGGCTTTCTCCTGCGACTGATGAGCAAGTGAGCCATCGGCATGTCTCAGCGGTGGCAGCGAGGGTTGGCAGAAGTTTGATTGCACAGCTTTGGCCAGGCGCCAGAAAGAACGGCTACCCGTAGGGTGCGCAAGCAGTTCCTGGCCCACTTGTGCAATGCGCTGAGCATCCGCTCTAATGTAAGCCCTCTTACACAACTTGGTGGCATTATTGTAGGCTGTTTTCAGTAGGCTAGTATTGGGATCCCTAGAAGCTCGGCCTCTGATCCAAGCGCGGTAAGCCAGCTGTTTGTTTTCAACAGCAGAGGCGCACTTGCGATTGAACCAGAACGTCTGCCTCTACTGACGAGATTGGAATGCGGAATATAATATTCCATTCCTAGTATGATCTCGTCAGCAACAGAGGTAGCGCAGGAGTCCGGATCCATCCTATTGAAACAGCGCTGCCACCAAGGGACAGATGCGTAATAATCCCACATACCGTCCCAATCTGCTGACGCATAGTGCCACAGACGGCGTGCTGCAACCACAGGCGACGGTCGCGACGCCTGAGGCACTGAGGCGGATACCAGGCAGTGATCCGAAGATCCTAGTGGAGCTCGAATCACCACCTGATATCCGTCAGGGCGGTTTGTCAACAGAAGGTCCAATAAAGAGGGCGCTTAACCGATAATATCTGGTACCCTGGTGTGCTGGGTGACCAATTGTGTCAGGTCATGCGTGAGAGCGAATGCGTGGGCAGTCCTACCCGCATGGTAAGTTTTAGAGGAACTTAACCACAACTCGTGGTGAGCATTGAAGTCCCCCTAAAACACCAGCTCGGCGGAAGGAAATCGCTCCTGCGCGTCATCTGCCACCCGACTTAGATGTTCAATAAGTCGAGTTGTCTCCAGGTCACCACGGTGGGAACGGTAGACGCAGACGTAGACACGGCAATGAGTGCCAAAATCGACGTGTACCGCAAGGATGGAAAAGGAAGGTTCCTCCAAACAACGCAGGCGACGACAGCAAACGTCCGCCCGGACAAACAAGCAAACACGAGCCTTCGCCTTGAAGGACTCCTCAAGAGCGTAGCCGGGGTAATTAAGGTAGCCTGTATCGGCCGGGCAGATAATTTGCGTCTCCGTCAAAAACAGCGTTGCTGGACGGGCTGTCTCGAGATGCTGGTGGACAGCTAAGAGGTTAGAATGGAGCCCGCGGATGTTAGCGAGCCCCACCTCGAATAATGGTGTTTTGGTGGGATAATGCACCGTTGTACGACCAGTTCTTATATTTTGCGCTGCCATGATTATTGGAGTGAGAGGCGTGAAATTGAGTTGTCGTTGCCGCGTTTCGCATAGTTAATGTGTGTAGGCCTGTTTCGCCAGGGAACAGCCGACAGCTGATTTGCGCTGACCCTCCGCACGGAAGGGCCCCCGGACCCCCCCGGAAGTGGTCGCCGGGACCCACCGTCCGGTCACCGACCGGCACGACGGACCACCCCGAGATTATGCGTGGCATGGTGGGGCAGCCTCACGGACTGGTTAGGTCCGCTTGGGCCCCTGTACAGTACCACGGGCGGCCAGCGGAACAGCCGTTTCTTCGGGTCTTCCTGGGCGGAGGGTCAACGCAGTCAACCTGGCACTGGGTCGACGGAAGCCCACACGAACCACACAAATCGCAGCAACGACCCCTCGAGCTCTGGCTGTGCGCTAGCTGATCCCGAAACGCGGACAAAAAATGGCCACTTGACGGGTTTTACGTCATGCGCACGGTGGTCGCTAGCCAGTCGGGTTTTTCAAGCCCTACCACCAGAAGTTGGTCACTCGATTAGTACCACCCGGGGATCACTCGATTAGCGCACGGGTCTCGAGGGTAAAACCTACGGAAATGAGCGACTCCAATCCTGGTGGAAGATTGTATAGGGAATCAATAACCATTGAACCGATTTAAATGAAATTTGGTATGGAGATAGTCTGAGTTGTGGGGAAGGATAAAAAGGGTGGGGGAGGTGGTGGAATTTGTAAAGGGAATCAATAGTAAAGGATTTCCACGCGGACGAAGTCGTGGGCAAAAGCTAGTATCAGTATATGCGATCAATTTGATCTCAACACTGTCGATGCGGTTGCGCATTTCCCCCTGGAAAATAATGGTCTCAACACTGCGGCCGCCAAAATATTATCGTAAAATTCCTATCGGTATGTTATTTAAAACGGAATATTCCTTAGTTTTGTTTTCGTTTTTTTGCCAGGCGCGTGGATAGTGGAGCGAGTCGCAGTGTGGACTTTACCTAGCGCGCCCATAACAGCGGAGAGAAGGCCCGGCACTCTGTCGGAATAGCCTCACACACGCTCACTGTCTGACCGACGGCGAGTACGGTGCGGTCACGTATTTCTCCCCGACAAAAAAAAAGGATTGTTTTCATTTCGTCGTCACTTTAAAAATAAGCAGACGTCGATTAGCAAAGTGTCGACTCACGGGCCGCATCGGTCGATCTGGTCGTAGTAGTCGGCGGCGTGTCTGTCGAGCGCCACCTCCGCGCCGATGTCCAGCGCGGTGCGGGCCTGT
The DNA here is from genome assembly GCA_963935595.1 of Schoenobius gigantellus. Taxonomy (NCBI): domain Eukaryota; kingdom Metazoa; phylum Arthropoda; class Insecta; order Lepidoptera; family Crambidae; genus Schoenobius; species Schoenobius gigantellus. Next base: position 283,853 of record OZ012555.1, on the reverse strand, counting down.
GCCGCGGCGCAGCCCGCCACCACGGCGGCCCCGCGCGCCGCCAGCAGCTGCAGCGCCGCGTGCCCCGCGCCGCCCAGCCCGAGCAGCAGCACGCGCGGCCTGCCGCCGGCCTCGGCGCCAGCGCAGCCGGCGCCCAGCCCCGCCGCCCGCAGCACGGCGCACGCGCTGAGCGCCGCGTACAGCGCGCCGCCCGCCTGCGGCTCGTCCAGCGCGGCCGGCGCCGGGCCCGCCTGCGCACCGATACCGAACGACCACCTCCCGTACTCACTATCCGAACATCACGTCACCATCGCAGCTCGTATGCGACCCCGACGAGGGGCTCGAGCCCACCCTGTCGCAGAATAAATAACTAAAGTACGGAAGGATCACGCACGAAGAAGAGCCAAGTTTAGGTATGAAAATTTACCTACTCTTGCGACCTTCGTCTGGCTGCACGAGAAATTGAAATTTATCGCATGGGGCACGAGTGTTCCGAGTGCGTTACGCGTCGCTAACCCGATACCAATTTGGCGATAAGAGTGCAGAGTTCCCGCTCACCGATATGCAGTTATAATTACGAAAATTACCGGGAAAAATCTAAATTATTACGTGCGACGCGGCCAGCGTGCGAGCCGAGCGGCAACCTTTAGCCACACACCGGCCGGCCGGTGCGCCCGCCGGTCGAACGTACCTAAACTGCGGAGTGAAACCCCCCTGCCTAAGTTAGGGTGTTTAGACCCAGTGCGGATTGGTCGACTTCACTTATATGCAGATTGTCTCACGATGTTTCCCTTACCGTAGGAGCCTCGGAAAAATGTCGGATATTAAATTCGAAAAACACATTGGTACATGGCAGTTTCGAATTCCGGACCCCCAATTGGAAGGCAAGTGCCGAGTCCACAGCGCCACCGACGCTATTACGTATACAATAACATAATTTGTTACTTTACATCTTGTGTCACAAGTTGGCAACGTACACTGTGGTTCTTGTGGGGGTTGCAGTTTTGCTGTGAATCTCACAAGAGCCACATGTATTATAGGTGACTGTTACCACTTACCATCAAGTGGGCACTTTACTTGTTTGCCAACTTTCTGCAATAAAAAAAAATAATTTGGTAGTTTCTTTTTAATACATTTTTGCTGAAAAATTAGACTTTTTCAAGTGTGTTTAAGGGTGTGAAAAGTTACTGTTTCTCACTTTGCTTTTACTTTATTTTCTTGCGTTTAGTTTCCTTAGTCCGACCTCGTGAAGAATTGACATACTTTTCATATTTGTATGGAAATGTATAATTTCGTTTCTGTTTAAATACATTTGTTTAATGCAGATATTTGGTACACGGACGGAGAGAAAATGAAATTCGGTACAGGAGCAGGAATATACTGCAATAAGACAGAAATGTCGATTAGCATAGGAAAGCTGGCCACAGTGTTTCAAGCTGAAACTTACGGCATCCTAGCCTGTGCACAAAAGAATCTAGATAAAGGTCGCAAAGGCTTGAATATCTACATTCTCAGTAACAGTCAAGCGACGCTCAAAGCGCTCTTGTCACATAGGTGAAATCTAGGTTGGTAATGAAAGCTATTGAAGTATTAAACAAATTGAGTAAAGCCGACACGATTCGGCTAGTCTGGATACCAGGACACAAAGGTTTCGCTGGAAATGAAAAGGCTGACCACCTGGCGAGAAAAGGATTGGAAACACAGCTTGTGGGAACGGAACCATTCGTCGGGATTACTCTAAAAATAGTTGGAACAGGCCTAAGAACTCAATCACACTGGTGGAGGTACCAAGAAGAATGGGCCAATCATAAAGGAATGACACACGCCAAGCTCTTTATGGGCATGGAGAACTGACTTAAATTTACATTGAGCTCGAGCAGATCCCAGACTCGCTCAGTGGCAGGTGCTTTGACCGGCCATTCTAGTACTAGGATCATACTCAACCGGATGGGACACACTAGTTCCAGAACTTGTAGAGCCTGCAAGGAGGAGCAGGAGACCATGCAGCATCTTCTGTGCCACTGCGATGCTCTAACCTGCAGGAGGTTAAAGCTGACAGGAATGGGATACCCTAAACCGGAAGACTACAGGGCCTTGCCACCAAGGGATATAATCAGACTCATGGTCACGATTGATTGGACCGAAGGCGGTGAAGGCTTCAAGGACTAAACACGGGGAAGCACGAAAGATCCACGAAGGGTCAAAGTGCGAAGGCTTCACATACGGCCCTGGTCGATCCTTTCATGTACCAATATGTTTTTCGTTTCGCGAATTTCATACGTACATTTATCTGACGCTCCTACGGTGAAGGAAAACATCGCGAGGAAACCTGCATACACCTGCGAAGCAATTCAAAGGTGCATGTGAAAGTTAACCGATCCGCACTGGGCCAGCGTGGTTTGACTGAGGCCTAATCGCCCTAACCAGTTAGGGGAGGCTCGTGACCCTCGGTGGGGAACGTATATGAGGTGTGATGATGAAGATAAGATAAGATCGCAGATATTTTATTTTGTAGTATTTCGAGAAAGCGAGAAACGTGTCGCACTTAGCGGAAGTGACCGATACGGAGACGGCGTACGTACCCACGCGTCTCGCACGAGCACGTAGTCAGCGAGCGCGCCGGGCCGGTGCGGCGGCAGCACGCCCCACACGCGCGCGCCGGCCCGCAGCCGCGACCCGCCGCCCGCGCGACATACTGTCCCCACGAAGTCCCGCCCCACCACCAGCGGGAACTCCGCGCCGTCACTGCCGCTGCCGCCGCCGCCCCCGCCGCCCCACCACCTGCCCTCCGCCGCCCGCAGCGCGTTCAGCACGCGCGACCCGTAGCCCCCTGCGGAGCGCGGACCGGACGCGTTACTACTTAGCCAGGAGACCGTTAAGCCATTCGGTCCGCAAAAACTGGGGTTGAAAATAACAGCAATAATTTTCGCAAATATGGCTCCATTCACTCGTCAGCCCCAGATTTAAGAAAGGCAGGAAATACCAAGAAGATTTTAAGACAAAATTTTTAAATATTTTTCAATTACTATTGGATATCAGTAGGCAGCGTCATAAAATTTTGTAAATTATGCATTCTTTCGTTTTGAACGTCCCTCATCCCATTCGTTTGCGACCGGCTTCAACACGGTCGACGAAAATGTTGCAGTGGCGCGACAACAATATTACTCACCGCAACAGCCTACCGAAGACTAGCCAAGAACGCTCGTAGCTCCCGCGGATGTGTGTACGTGCTAACTAGAATACATAGGTTCCAATTCCAATCTTTGGCGCGGTTTTTTTTTCCGAAAATCATTTCGCAGTTTTAAAATCAGTCGCGGATAAAAGCCGCGAGGGCGGGTCGCTCGCATTAGATTCTTTGCATCTTAAAATATTGTGAATAAAATCCGCGGCGGTTTTACCGCAGGGCGGCCGAGCACTCGTACGGCGACGTCGACGCGAGGGCACACCTCGTATACTTCATATAACGTTTACAAATCAATTACCTATTACTACTACTTAAGCAAATGACATTTGTACATCGCAAAAAGCGTAGAATCTAGTAGGACTGAGTGTATGGTGATCAATCGAAATGACGCGAGAAGTGCAGCGACCGCCTTCGCATTTACCCTCATAGCACTATCTGTGTTATCGACCGGTGCTCGCATCTTTTCGCTGAAAGTGAAGTGTCGCATTCATTCCAAATACCTCAAACCACTCCGCACTTCGTTGTGGATATCAGTAGGGTTAGCATGAACATTTGCGTCAGAGTATTCGGCTCGCCAATGACGTCATCGTTGAATATTTGTATGAGCATTTTAGTTCCGAGTACGCCCTGTAGGGCCGCCGTAGGTACAGTTCCAATACAAATATTTCACGACGACGGTACGTTCGCGCCGGCCGTACCGATGTTCACGACGAAGTGCGGGGTGGGGTGAGGCGTTCGGAACGCGTGCGGGGAGGTGAGTGGCCGTTCAGTGCGGAGTACTACTGGGGCGAGGGCGCGGGCCTGTATCGGCCGGCGGTCGGCGGTCGGCGGTCGGCGCTCACCCAGCATGGCGACGTCGAGCGGGTTGAGCGAGGCGGCGCGCACGCGCACCAGCAGGTGGTCGGGCGCGGCCAGCGGCGGCACGCGCGCCGCCTCCAGCCGCAGCTCGGCGGCGGGCGGGCCGTACGCGTGCGCCCGCCACGCCGCCATGCGACCCGCCCGCGCCGCCCCCGCCGCCACCGCCGCCCGCACCGCGCGACCCTCCGCCGCCATACCCGCCCGCCGCACGCACCCTGCGATATCACTCACGGTTGGACACGGTTATAGTACACGGAGTGGAAAAAAAAAATATTGATGATGGCAAATTTTGCTGAAAGGAAACACTCCTTTATTTTCAAAAATAATCAGAACTGCATTTAAAGATTTTTGAAAAATCACTCGCTCGAGCCAGGAATCGAACCGGTGAGAGGTGACAAAAAAAAACATTCTGTATTTTATGGTACCGACCGAAAGAGTCACTTATAGGAATCGATTTCTTTCAAACAACATAGTATGTTAAATTAAAGAACGACAAAGAAAAAAAAATTTTTATTGTAAAGCTTACTCACTCAATAAATAGTCCATTTAATATAAAAGGCGATACGCAGCAAGTTCAGTCGAAGAATACGTCGGTGCATACATGAAAGTGGGTCTAATTTTGAGCAAATTCATAACTTAAGTGAACTAATTTCTTTAGATAATGAGTAAGCTTTACAATAAAAAAAAATATTTTTCTTGGCCTTTCTTTAATTTAAGATAATTAAGTATAGTAATTTAAGTTGTTTAAAACAAATTGATCCTTATTTGACTCTTTCGGTTGGTATCATAAAATACAAAATGATTTTTTTTTTCACATTTCACCGGTTCGATTCCCAGCTCAAGCAGTTGATTATTCAAAAATCTATTAATGCAGTTTTAATTGTTTTTGAAAATAAAGGAATTTGCCATCATCAATATTAAGGGCACTTTTCCTCCAACCACGGTCTTTTTTTTCCACCTTGTATACAGTATGTCGACTCGGCCGAGCGGCCATAGAGAGGTTTGATATTTTATACCTCCGGCCGCTCGGCATCGCTTCGTGCGTTGGCCCGCGACAGGGCTGCTCGCTTCCATAAATACGTTTATATTACACTCACTAACACACCTAACGCGACTCACCGTGCGCTCCGTTTGACGCGCGCGTATGCTCAGCGCCGAATTGCATTAATGCCCTTGTAGATACGATCGAGTGCGATCCCAGTACGAGACGCGTAGGCGTAGCGCGTGTTTCGACCGTTTCTTTGAAGTCAGTCTACTGTACTACTAGCTTTTGCCCGTGACTTCGTCTGCATGGATATCCTTTTTTACAAATTCCCCAACCCTTTTTGCACCCTTAAGGAATGATTTCGAGGATAAAAACTATTCGTTATCCTTCCCCACAACTCAAACTATCTCCATACCGAATTTCATCTAAATCGATTCAGCGGTTATTGATTCCCCATCCAAACTTCCACCCCCCCTTTCTCCCCCTTAAGGGGTGATTTCTGCGATAAAAGCTATCCTATGTCCGTCTCCTCAGCCAAATCGGTTCAGTCATTCTTGAGTTATAAATAGTGTAACTAACACAACTTTCTTTTTTCTTTTCTTTTATATATATAGATTACCACATTGTTGGAAGCCTCGAGCGATTTACCCTGCCGATCTCCAACAGACATCTGCACATATTTAATTTGACTTGGAAAGATATGAGATCTCAATAAGCGATGCTACTATTGATAAAACCGTCATAATAGCAGACCAGAGATTGACTACTACGTGATGATGAATGGGCCATTGTCTTGTGATCAATCCGATGACACTCTCCGTCTGAGGCAGTGCTAATGCACTGTATGAGACGAGGCTTCCATTCTGTCGAGAGCTTCCAGTCAATTATGGTTAGTTGAAAAACAGATCCTTTTAAATCTAGCTCTTTTTTGTATAGTGTCCACATTTAAAATTTGTTTAATGCGTAAGTACAGTAGTGGGCCGCGCCATTTCATCATCAACAAGCTCTCCCACTAAGAATTTGGTCCTAAAATTTACTATTACTATTTCTAACAAAATAAATTGATCATACTTTTGCCCGACCACCTGACTGACACTGGACAAGTTATCAGATAATATTTTTGTGCCTAATTTAAAGTGACAATAAGCATATTTGAAAATTATTTTTATTTTATATTATAATAAATAATAAACTTTCATGTATACTAATATTTTAATTTTTTGTCAAATATACACGGTGTTTCATAATAACCAATAAATATTTTATCGTTATCTAAAACTAATTATTAAATTGTGTTTACCCGTAATGTCATTCAACCCAAAATTTTCATGTATATCATAGTATCATCATCATGTCTATGATTTACATGAAAATTTTGGGTTGAATGACATTACGGGTAAACACAATTTAATAATTAGTTTTAGATAACGATAAAATATTTATTGGTTATTATGAAACACCGTGTATATGAAACGGGAAGGGCTTTAGATTAGCAACCCACGATTTGGGGGGTGGGGGGTGGAGGGGGGGTAGGGGAGGAGGGGAGCTACCCCCACGTACCACTCCCCCCTCTCGGCAATGCGTAGTTTTCGAGATATTAATTTTAAAAATTTTCCTAAACCTAACCTCAAAATGTATGGGAAAAGGTTGGATTGTGTATTTACTCATGTTTGTGGCGCACCTAGAACCTATTTAAGAATTAGAAGATGTAAAAATTGGAAGATCAAAAAATTAATACTTAATATGATTTCAGTGGTATAGGTTCCCATAGAATAGTATGACGCTGCGCTCCGCTACGCATGGTCATGTTCTGAACCTAACTTAACCTACAGTAGGCATTTTTGTCAACTATTTTCTTTTGTAATGGTGGGGGGCTTAGCCCCCCGAGCCCCCCTGGTGGGGGGCTGCGCCCCCCCGTCCCCCTGCTCTTTTGTCTTTTGTACTAATTTAAACTTCGCGGCTATGACTGACGTGTTCTGACTTTGACACTTGACAGCTTGAAATCAAAATGGCCGCCATTCCATTGCGTTTTGTTTGTGACAAAGTGATAAAAATATGGTAATTTATTTCTATAAATACTAATTATTTTACAAATGACAGTTTGAGTAACAATATTATTCATATATTTGTCATTTTAATTAGTTTAATTGCTTAAAACAAATTAATTTAGTTATGCTCAATGTCACGAAACGCATCTCACTAAAAAATGGCAAAATCTAAAAGGTCTTTGCCATCAAATACAAGATAGAAGAAACATAATTGATATTTTTCATACAAAATTACAAACTTTAACTAATTATTACAAATAAACTATAAGTTTCCGAAACATAAAACTTCGCAAATGTACTTAAAAAAATATAGTCTTTCCGATGATAAGTATCTAAATCAGCAAATCATGGGTTGTTAATCTAAAGGTGAGCCAATGAGCAAAAAAAGGGTTAATCTTGTCTTCTTATTGGGTGTCATTTATTTACGTCCTACTAGTAAGTTATATTCTTGCAAATCGTAGACCTACAAAAAATTAACTTCGCATCCACACTAAAGTCTGAAGATAAAGGGTAACAAACTTAAAAAATGGAACAATCAGTGATAAAAAGTCAGAAGCAAAAAATTTTAAGCAGTAAGTATTATAATAACAATACAATTTGAATAGACATATTTATATTTTTAATTAGTGAATAGTAACTGAATATTCATTGCAAATCTAATATTGATATAATAGGTTGGGGAAAAAGTTTCTTCGCATTTTTTAAGAAAATTCAAAACATTTTTTAATATAGTTTATTTACATTTAACTAAAGTATGTAGGTACCATTTTGTTCGATAACTTTTTGCCATCTTGTAGGTAGGGACATGATCCCATTGCTATAGAAATTTTGGGACTTCTGGTCAAAATACCGCGACAAGTGGTTTTGGCAGTCCTCTCGTGATGTTAGCCTAACACTGCCTAAAGAATTCTGAAGAGACCGAAACAGGTGGAAGGTGCAAGGTCAGGACTATACGGTGGATGCATTAACACCTCCCAGCCAAACTCTCTTAATTTTTGCTGAGTGGCTAAAGATGTGTGAGGTCTAGCGTTATCATGATGAAAAACCACACCCCTTCTGTTGATTAATTCCGGCCGCTTTCTCTCAACTTCTTGCTTTAATCTCATCATTTGTTCGCAGTAGAGTTCAGAATCGATGGTCCTGCCTGGTGGTAACAGCTCATAATGAATAATGCCCTTCCAATCCCACCACACACACAGCATCACCTTGTTGCGAGTTAACCCGGGTTTCGCCACAGTCTGTGAAGCCTGACCGGCCTTTGACTACGACCTTTTTCGCACGTTCTTGTCGTACGTGATCCACTTTTCATCACCAGTTATCAGCTTCTTCAAAAATGGTTCGGTTTCATTACGTCGTAATAAAGAATCACAAATGAGTACACGGTTCATTAGGTTTCTTTCAGTGAGCTCGTGAGGTACCCAAATGTCGAGCTTTTTTGTGTACCCAGTTTTTTTCAAATGCGCCAAAACTGTTTTGTGGTCAATTCCCAGTTCTTCAGCTACGTCGTAACTACTGACATGCCGATCTTGCTTCACTTTTTCAAAAATGGCATCCATTTTATCTGTAATAGGGCGACCAGAGCGACGTGCATCTTTGACATCAAAATTTCCGGATTGAAAACGCTTAAACCAAATTTGTGCTACTCTCACAGACACTGCACTAGGTCCATAAACATCGCAAATTTTTTTCGCGGCTTGCGTTGCATTTTTACCTTTTTTGTAGTAAAATTTTAAAATGTATCGAATTTCTTCATTAGATTCACTCATCTTGGCGGTACGAAAAACAAATGAAAATCACACATTTTCCTAATTTGAATTTGGAATTATGTTCTTTAAAATTTAAACTTTCAATGATACCAAAACCAGCCAGATACAAATAGTATAGCCAAAGAGATTTTATTACAAGTTTATACATACTATAATGCGAAAAGACTTTTTCCCCAACCTAATATTATAAGTCAATGTTTTTTATTTATGACATTGACTTACAAGGGAATGGATGTGATATACAAATGTGTCCTGCTATCCTATAAACACGGACCTGAAAAAAAGATTTTGTATTTTTTTGTAGGGCTATGCCTATAAATGCCTAAAAATTTTTTAGGCTGTGACTTATGTTTGAGCAAAGATATTATAAAAAGTAGGGAATTGATTGTAAAAACAGTGAAAAATCACCACAGAAGTAGAGGTTAAAACTAAGTAAAAAATCAAGAAGTAAAGGTTATAAGTAAAAAATCACTACAGAAGTAGAGGTTATAATTTACTTGCCTTTTTGGATCAATTTATATGCCTGAACTGACAATGAAAAGGACTTAATTTAAATATGAATTAGACCACACTAAACACGATGCTAAGATAATTTCCTCTTTGATCACAAACTAAATAGAGTGTCTTTGATTGTAAATTATTTGTTTATTTACAAAAGTAAAGTAGGAAGAACCACAGACTAATAAATAACCAAACCAAAATACCCCACAGACCAAGTAACCACTGGAACGCTCGCCACGCGAAGCGTGGTGGGTTTCAAAAGCAAAAAGTAGTATATCTCAAATATCAAAGGTGCCGCCATTGCGGAATGACTCAACCCGGCGCGTACGGAGTGTTCAAAAAATTGCGGAGAGTGACATATACTGTCTACAAGAGAACAAAAAATACGTATGGAAAGGTAATTTAATATAGAAGGAACTTATAACAGTTAATTAGATAAGGATTAATAATTAAATGAATGAAGCGCGAAAATGTTCGGAAGGTCGCGGAAGACCCGATTTTTTTTTTTAAATTTTTGCACAAAAACTATTTTATAAAACTTTAAATAACCATATATATTATTATAGCCCTATTCTTGAAGATTATTTTGATATATAATAGTTTTGGGTAATATTTTTAATGAAAAAAGAAAAAAATAATAAAATCGATTAATTACGTAATTATATACGCGAGATGCGCACGCGCGACCTCAAATTTAAAAAAAATGCAAAAAATAAATTATTGTGTCTAAAATTAAATAAAAAATACGTATGGAAAGCTAATTTAATAAGGAATGAACTTATAATAGTTAATTAGATAAGGATTCATAATTGAATGAATAATGACGAGAATAGTAACTAAAGTGCTTAAAATTTCAAAAATACTCACTTTTTGAAAAAAACGTTTAGTGTGGCAATATAACACTATAAACTATCATAAACCATACATAATAATGTAGCCCAATTCTTCTAGTTTATTTTGATATAGAACACTCTACGAAAATACTAATACAGACTAAGTAAGTACGCAATAAATCTCATCGGTCATGGAGTAAGAAACGTATGGATACGGCCAAGTAAGTTAAACCGCAGACTATGACAAATTTATTTCAATCTAAGACTAAAAATAAATTGGACATGACCTGTCAACTTATGAAAGAGACTATTGACAAAGGAATAAAGCCATAGAGAAAATATTTTATTTTTCGCGATTTTTTTATCACACCGCGCGGTTTTACGCAAAGGGAACTGGGTACCATAGTACCCAGGCCGATCGAGAAGATCGAGATTTTGGGGACTATAGTCCCCACGGACGTTCCAGTGGGTAAAGAACAAACCTCAGAAGAAGATTGTTCTGAGGAACCTTATGGCGGCTGTACACTCTCGACGAGTGCTCTCGTCAAGTCTCGCCGAGAGGTCTCGCCCGAGAGACCTGTCAGCGAGTGCTTACCATGTACACTCTCGTCTATTCACTTGCGGTTTTGATCACCGAGAGGATGGACGCGTTAGAAGTCGCTTCCACTGTTTCGCTATGCACTATTAATTATTATATGTATGTACACGAATATCATACAAAAAAAAATCAAAAAGAGTGGCGTTAAAGAAGATGGTGGATGGTCGCTATGCATCGAATAATAATAATAAAAACCGACTTCAAAAACACTGAAAAGTTAAAAATAATATAGGAATAGGTACAGACAACATCAAGCTTCTATATTGAAGTCGGTGACAAATTTTAACACTTTCTAGGAGATCATCGTTTGGCACCGACTTCAATATAGAAGTGAGATGTTGTCTGTACCTATTCTTATATTATTTGTAACTTCTCAGTGTTTTTGAAGTAGGTTTTTATTTTTTATATAATATTTTTTATTTTTAACTTTTTAGTGAATGCAATCTTTTTAGTGAAAGAAACCCGAATTTAATACCAGCTCACCTTCAGTGAGCTGGTATTAAATTAGCGTTTCCCTCGATTTTCATGGGATCCCATGATCAGATCCTGACTTTGGTGACCATGGGACCACCCTTGGGGTTTATTCGATCGAATACAAAAAGAATTTTGAAAATCGGTCCACAATTGGCGGCGTAATCGCGTAACATACACACAAAAAAAAACATACGCATCGAATTGAGAACCTCCTCCTTTTTTGAAGTTGGATAAAAATATGGTTACAGAGATGATTATAAGAAGCTAATCCAACATATTTTGTCATTTTTCGACATGCAAATACTTATTCCGATGTGAAATATTATGATTAGTACGACTCAATTCACGTGTGTTCAGAGCGGTTGCTGGCTGTGCACTGCACTGGCGAGAGTGTACATCAATGCTCTCGCCGTTCCTCGCGAGACATGCCGAGACCCTTTGACTCGGGTACAAAAAACCGACACGGGAGCGAGAGCGGGCGAGTAAGCACGAGACATCCCGAGGCGAGGCGAGAGCTACCATGTACACTCTCGCACTCGGCCTGTCTCGGGGTGTCTCGGCGAGAGTGTACAGCCGCCATTAGATAAAGATCTATATTTACGTGAGGAACAAACTGTAAGTAACCAAAAGTGGAAAATCCTTGTCAACTGAGGCGCGTTCAGAGCCTTCGCGCGAAGTACAACTTTTCGCTCTAACCCCGTTCAATGCCTTCGAGCGTGACAACCGGGTGAAACAACCGGCCCGTTCAAGACCTTTGAGTGTCGGCGCGAGTTACAACCGAACAACCATCGAATTTGATGGTTGTAAAACGCTCTGACGTTTATGACTGAAATACACTTACGTGATTGGATGATATTGACGGCCATATTCTATAATGTCATCTACTAGAAAGAGAGAGAAATAAAAAAATCATGTGAAAGAGGGAGATGAAAGATTTGGTTGCTGCAATCCGTTCAACGCCTTTGAGCGAGTTAAAAAACAACCGGACAACTACATCCAGAGGCGCTGAACGCGCCTCTGGTTGTCGTCCGCAGAGAGAAGATAATACGTTTTGTCATCCGATTGCGACAGGCAAAGGTTTAATTAAGCCATACAGTGAAAGTACAAAAAAGCGCTAGATTTCGTGCTAACATTTAATTTTAAGGTTATTCACAAACGTTTCGAACCGACCGAATCTCTATACCTGTCACTTTTTAAGAGCGAGTTGTTGTTAGTACAGGCCCCCTAGACAAGATGTCTTTCGATAAGCGCTATCGTTTTAACGAATAATAAACTGATTGCGGAAGTTATTACGAGTATAATTTGTAAACACAAGAATACAATAGAAACATAGCAAAACAATACGACAGACAGTGTCACATCTGAAATATCCATAGACACATTGATACACTTTAAACGACAACCAAGAAGATGCATAGCCTTACTTCTTGACATCCCCTCTCGTTTTTCTAGGCTAAACCTATAAGAGCACTAAGCTCTTTGATCCTCGGCTTGAATAGCGGCTTGGTGAGGAAGTCAGCGAGCTGTTTCACTGCTTCCACTTTCAGCACCTTAATGTCTCCTGTTGTCACACACTCTCGAACAAAGAAATGTCGTATTTGTATGTGCTTGGTCCTATGATGCCTTTCATATGGTGGGTCATTGGCCAAACGTATTGCAGACTCACTATCCAGATAAAGTTCTGTGTCAACTTCTCCAGTCACCATAAACTTAAATATTCTCTTTAGCCATATGACCTCCCTGGCTGTTTCGCTGGCAGCCACTATCTCTGCCTCTGTCGACGAAATCGCAACTGTCTTCTGCATCTTGCTTTGCCAAGCGATTGCTCCTTTTGCGTACAAGCAGACCATTCCGGTAGTAGATTTTCCTGTGGCAGGATCTCCCCCATGATCTGCATCACTGTAACTTTGAATACATTTTGTCGCAGTGGAAGATTGGTATGTTATACCATGGTTCATAGTACCTTTTATGTAGCGTAAGATCCTCTTCACTCTCGCCACATCCTCTGGTTTAGGATTTTCTAGGTTTCTTGAGACAACACTCACAGCAAACGCTATGTCAGGTCTTGTCCCAACAGTTAGGTAAGAAAGTGCACCAACCGCTTGTCGGTAAGGGAATGGAGCTGCTTCTTTATCAATCTCTTGTAATACATCGTCTTTCACTATCGGTGTCACAGCAGCTTTACTATTCTGCATGTTGAATCTCTCTAGTATGCGCTTGGCATAGTTCTTTTGATCAATCTTTATTGAGCCATCTGCCTTCCTTTCTATTTCAATTCCCAAAAAATATGAGCAAGATTTTGTTGTTATCTTTAATCGCTGTCTCAATTCGCTTAGAAATCTCTCCGTTTCTTTCGGGTTCGCATAGGCGATCAACCCATCATCGACGTATAAGGCCAGAATTAACTTCATATCTTTATCGTCCTTATTTCTGATGAAGAGACATGGGTCGCTCTCGCTTTCAAATCCTATCTTCAGGATGTGTTCGGTAATGCAATGGTTCCAGCATCGGGGCGCTTGCTTTAAACCATATAAACTTATCTTAAGTTTGCATACTTTTTCTGAATTATTGCCTTTAGGCGGCTTCATGAAAATTTCCTCATTTAAACTTCCATACAGAAATGCGGTGGAAACGTCAAATTGGGACAAAGTCAAGTTCTCTTGTGCAGCAACACTTAAAACTGCTCTTATCGTGCTCGTCATCGCCACAGGACTAAATGTCTCATAGTAATCCTGCCCTTTCTTTTGCGAGTAACCTTTAATTACCAAACGAGCTTTGTATCTATCAACTGAGCCGTCAGGATTTGTCTTGATTTTGTAGATCCATTTACAAGGTATCGCTTTTCTACCTTTGGGTAAATCTACCATAACCCACGTTTGATTTTCTTCAAGAGAGCTAATTTCGCTTTTCATTGCTATACGCCATTTCTCAGCATCAGTACTTTCAATCGCTTGTTTGTATGTGGTTGGTTCTAACAGGTGCATCAGATTTTGATTGTGCATGACAGATGTTACAGACAAAATCACGGTATCGGTTTGGAGGTCTAAGATTATCACGGTTGCGTAGAGTCATTCTGCTTTCGTTCTCTATTTCAGCAATAGAAATTTGGGTGTCATTATCTTCTGCATCATCGTATACATCGTTTTCATTTCCAGATTGAAACCCTTGTACCATGTCATCATCTTCATCACTAACTACAATTTCATCGTTTCTGATTCCTACCTCTTCTTCTGTTTCAGCGTTTTCATCATTGATTACTTCTTCTTCATCATTGACTGCCACTTCGTCCACACTATAATCATTGCTAGATCCATACTGATATCCCAAAAACTCAAGGTTGAATTTATTATGCTCTGACTGGCTACAATTTTATTGAGAATCTTTTGACTTTGATTTTTCAGCTTTACGCCCAGGCTCTGGTTTGGTCTCCTCCAAACTGTCATCTACTTCTCTAAGCAGGGGATATTCTTCAAATATAACATCACGTGACCGGATCAATTTATGATGTTCCTCATCCCAAATGCGATATCCTTCTTCACTGTCATATCCGACTAGGATTCCCCCTTGAGCCTTCTTGCCTAATTTCTTTCGTGTCTCTTTTGGAACGTGAGGATAACATTTCGTCCCAATCACACGCAAATGCTTGATTCTGGGCTTCTTGCCATGCCATGACTCATACGGTGATTTTTCATCAGGTCCCGGTCCAGTTCTGTTTAGGATATAAACCGACGTCAGAATCAGTTCAGCCCATAAGCCCACTGGCACCTCTCCATGGGCGTGCATCATGGCTCTAGCCATCTCCACAACAGTCCTGTTTTCTCGCTCAGTGGGATTTTGCTGTGGAGTGTAAGGCATCGTCAATCTCTGCTTGATACCTTCTTTTTGCAATATAGCTCGAACTTTAGCATTGTCGAATTCACCTCCGTTGTCACTCAAAATCTCTTTCACTTTCACACCTGCTGCCTTGACTTCAGCAAGCATTAGTGGTAGCTTTTGGTAGACTTCCGACTTTTCTCGCATTGGGTAAGTCCAACGGTACCCGGTATGGACATCCTTAAATAATACGAACTAGCGATTCTTCGCATAAGACAATGGGAAGGGGCCGCAAACATCTGTTGTAACGTTATACGTTCATAATTAATTAAGAACTAAAATTTAAAATCCATTAAACAATAATTATTTTAAAAAAAAACATTAAAATACAAAACTAATTACAAAATAAACCTAACTAGTATTATACAATATACTTAAATAACTACAATAATAAAAAAATAAAACAATATTTTTTACAAAACTGCAATACTAATGCATCGATTAATTAAACGGAGTTACTTCTAACCACGCGCGGTACCCTAAAACTCGCCTTTTGTTAGCGAACAAGTTTAAAGGTGAAAGTCATGCATTACGTCGTCACGGTTCGCCAACCATTTCAATGGTGAGACTGCTGTTGAGCCTCCACGGAGCATAGTCGTAAACTATCCTTTATCTCCGTTGGATATTTCGCATTTTCAACAGTCGAATATTTCACGGTCACGTATTGACCTAAACATATTTAAAAAAAAAAATAATTTGTTTCCACTGGAATCTTCCCCGATAGGGGTTCCACATTGGGAGTACTAAGTCGACGAACGTTCGACGCATTTTCGTCGCGTCGCCGCAAGACTTTCGTGCCGCACCCACTGCTGCTCACCACCACTCGTCGTGCCACCTACCACATCGGCCGCCTTAAGGGAAGTCTGGGAAGAAGGCAAATTACCAGTCGGCTATAAAACCCACGCCTACTTTTACCGGGCCGAATAAATTCGTTGTCCACGTACCTGTGTGATTTCTCATTTAGACCCCTACGCGACACTGGCGCCTCAACCTGGTATTTGGGCTGGTAATTTGCTTTCGCAGTGAGTAGTTTGTGTGTTGTGTGCTTTTTTTTTGTGTAACGCATTTTTATTTTCGAACTTTTAGTTTTGTGTTCGTTATTTTGTTTATGTGATTGTATTTTCTTTTGCTTTCTGTTCCTGTAGTTTTTTTATGTAACAGACGGAGTTTAGCTTTTAGCGTTTATTTAGTTTGCATTGATCAACACTTACCCTATAGTACGTACAGATTTTAAACTCGTGTTTTTTCCGCGGTTCCGTATAAGATTTGTAATTTCTTTTTTCTCAGAGGTTCCGTATTCCGTTTGATAATTAATTATTATTCTTATAAATTTTTTCTTAGAGGTCCCGTATATAATTGTTTATAATTATTCTTCTTATTTTTTCTTCTGGGGTTCCGTGTATTTTTTTTCTTTTTCTGGGGTTCTGTATACAATTAACTTTTTGTACTAATTTCATTCCTGGGTTCCGTATAATTCATTATAATTATACTGGTATTCACTTCCGAGTTCCGTATATTTTTAATATTATATTTTACTCGCATTTATTTCAGAGGTTCCGTATAATTTTTTTTATTATCATATCTTGCTCAAATTTATTTCGGAAATTCCGTATATTTTTAATAAAAAATTTCTTGTAAAAATGGCTTATCCTATAAAATTTCTATCGCTACAAAAGGCAGAGTTAGAATACGAGGTTTATATTAGAGGCTCAACACCCTGCGCAACTGTGCAAGACTTGCGCAAACAGATTGCAAAGTTAGGCCCCTTATTTCCATCTGAGGATATATTGGATAGCCCCTTGGAAACGGATGACGACTTAACTGGTGTTAGTGATACACTTTCAAAAGTGCAGTTAAATTTAGTTTTGGATTTAGAAAAAAACACTTTACTGCGCACTCAAAATTTATTAAACCATTTATACCATCGTATTTATCGCATAGTTTGTGACGATTCTTCCAAACCTCAATACGATGCATGCGTTTTGCAGTTTAAAAAATATTTTGAAACTTTTAACAACTTAAAAGATAAGGGAATAGACCCTTTAATTTCGCCAAGCAACATTGAACCTTCAACTTCTGCACTGCCTGTGAATGTTTCGGTGACATGTGATCGTGGGGTTTCTAGTGACTTAGGGAAGCTTAGGTATGATGGGAAATCATGCGTTAGGGCATTCATTCAACGTGTTACTGAATATTGTGATGCTAGAAATATCCCAAGACCTAAGGCACTGTCCTACGCTACCGAGATTTTCACGGGTGATGCGTTGCACTGGTTCAGGAGTGTAAAGGATCGAGTGTCAACTTGGAGTGATCTTATCGATTTGTTGAGGCAGGATTTCGATCAATCCGACTTCGATTACAGATTGCTATCGGAAATCCGTGCACGAACACAAGGCGAAACAGAAAACATCACAATTTATCTGTCAATAATACATGTCTGGATTGTTTTCTCGATTAACGAAAACATTATCTGATGACGACAAATTAGAGATAATCCTACACAACATCAGGCCTTGCTATGCCAGTACATTAGCCTCAGTTGGTGAAATTAAAACACTCGACTCTTTACAGACCTTATGTCGTAATTATGAAAATGTACAAGCACGCCTTGCACACTTTCACGAACCTAGTACTACTAAATCTGGTACTATGGCTCCAGAATTCGTATATAGTGGTAATCGTAATAAAAATAGTAGTAATTTTAATTCAAAAAATTTTTACTTTACAAAATATAAAAATAATTCAAACTATAACTACACCTATGCCAATAATAATAAAACAAATAATAGTACCACAAATCATCCTAATAATAAAAATACCTATCCTAATAAAACAAATGTTAATGAAAAATATTTACATGCGATCGAAGCTCCTAAAGCTCGTTATTGTCCTAGGTGTAGGGTTAACACCCATAATTTGAGACAGTGTACGGAAAATAAAGATAACATCTACTGTTTTAAATGTGGTCGCAAGGACGTTAAATCTCCTCAATGCCCTGATTGTAATTTAGTCAAACCTTCTTGTTCAAAAAACTAGTACAATCGAATTGTGGAAGATCAAATCACAATCACTTTGATAAGGATGATTGGCAAAAGTGGCTTAAAACTATAAGTGTTTTCTTTCAAGCATACCGGACTGCCACAATTCATGATAAACCAAATAACGATGTTAGACCTTATGTCACCATTTATATTAATAATCTCTTTTTTACTGGTTTACTTGATTCGGGTTCCGCAATCACTATTTTGGGAAACAATTCACATTTGATCTTAGAATCTCAGGGTTTTAAATTGATTAAAGAACGCTGCATTACCATAACTGCTGCAGGTGGTAAGTCTTTAAGTAGTATTGGCTATATTAATATTCCAGTGAATTTTGAAAACCAGTTTCACATTATTGAAGCTGTTGTAGTGCCACAAATTGAAACGTCTCTTATATTAGGCGTTGACTTTTGGCGTAAATTCAAAATATGCCCTAAATATTTAGGTAGTATTTCACTCAGTGCAACCAATACACAAACTGACTTATCTTCCGAAATTCTACTGCACGGTTACGATAATTTAAGCGATTCGGAAAAAATAATTGCGGACAATATTATTGAACAATTTAAGGAAATTTCATTTGAACGTAAGGGTCTGGGTAGAACTAACTTGATTACCCATAGAATTGATACCGGTGATGCTCAACCAATCCGGCAAAGATATTACCGCATGTCGCCAGAAAAACAGCGTATTCTAGTTGAGCAGGTCGATGAAATGCTGGCTTTAGATGTAGTCGAACCTTGCGAAAGCGCTTGGTCTTCCCCAGTTCTCTTAGTAACTAAGAAAAATGGACAGCCTAGGTTTTGCCTTGATAGCCGCAAATTAAATTCGGTCACCAAACGCGATGCCTACAATTTGCCATACATATCCGAGATTTTGGATAACCTTCGCGATGCGCGTTATCTAAGCAGCATCGATTTATCTAAATCATTTTGGCAAATTGATATTGCGCTCGAAGACCGTGACAAAACCGCATTCTATGTTCCGGGCAGAGGTACATTCCGGTTTAAGAGAACTGCCTTTGGTTTGACTAATGCTCCGGCAACCCAACAAAGATTGGTGGACTTATTGTTTGGCGGGTTTGGTGCTAATGTCTTTGCCTATATCGATGACGTCGTCATCGCAAGTAATGATTACCAGACCCACGTGATGCTCTTGTTAAAGGTCCTAGAAAAGCTCAGGCACGCTAACCTTACCGTCAATTCAGAAAAATGTAATTTTTTTCGAAGTGAGTTGTAGTATTTGGGATATTTAGTTGATAGTAGTGGACTACGGACCGATCCCGAAAAAGTACAGGCTATATTAAATTATCCGACACCTACTTGTCGGAAGGATCTAAAGCGATTTCTCGGGACTGCTACCTGGTACCGTCGTTTTGTCCCCAATTTCAGCACTATTGCCGGTCCCTTAAATAGGCTCACTTCCATAAAAAAAGGCACGCCCTCCTTCAAGTGGTCTGCTGAGGCTGATGCTTCCTTTCAGAAGCTGAAAGAATGTTTGGTTTCCGCACCGGTCCTGACTTGCCCCGATTATAATCAACCATTCGAGGTGCATACGGATGCGAGCAATTTCGGTGTCGGTGCTATGCTCACTCAGACCAGGGACGGAAAGGAGCACCCTATTGCATATATGAGCCGTTCGTTAACTCCGCCAGAGCGCAACTATAGCATCACAGAGCGTGAAACCCTAGCCGTGATCACTGCCTTGGAGCATTGGCGTTGTTATTTAGAGGACGGGAAAACCTTCACAGTTTATACTGACCATAGTGCTTTAAAGTGGTTCCTGTCTCTAAATAACCCTACTGGTCGCTTAGCTCGATGGGGAGTACGCTTGTCGTCATTTAATTTTGACATTAAACATCGTCGTGGAGTTGACAACGTCATACCAGATGCCCTTTCACGTGCTGTGCCAGTTAGTGCCATTGGCTCTTCCGACTTATCGGACACTAAAGATCCGTGGTACAAATCTCTTTATAACGGTTGCTTGAACAGTCCTCAACAGTACCCTAATTATTTAATTAAAGATGGAATTTTATATAGGTTGTCGAAAGACAAATGTAGCCTTAATGACGAATTCTCGTGGAAAATCGTTGTCCCTTCCGAGTTGCGCGAAAAAGTTATTTTTGAAAATCATTCACAGCCTTCAGCTGGACATTTAGGTATTTTTAAAACGTACCATCGCCTTATTCTTCATTATTTCTGGCCTGGCATGCACAAGGACGTCGTGTCATTTGTTGGTTCTTGTCAAAAATGTCTTGTGTACAAATCACATAACCATCAAACTTTAGGAGTCATGGGTCGTCCCAAACAGTGCTCACGCCCGTTTCAAATGATCTCTATTGATCTTATGGGACCTTTGCCAACAACTCGTAAACAGAACAGCTACATTCTAGTTGTGACGTGTTGTTTTTCAAAATTTTGTTTAATTTACCCTATTAAAAAGCCTGTGAAGGAATTATTTAGAATGGACTGTATTTTGGAGTGGGTAATTTAAATATATAAGTGAAATGAAATAAAACTGGTTCGGACCATAATAAAGATATATTGTTTGTAACTAAGCAACTACCATAGCTATATCAAAAGACCATCTATATCAGAAAGAAAAGGTTTTACACAAAAGTATCGCTAACAAAGCCAATTCAGATGTAATTATTAAAATCTTAGAGGATAACGTTTTTCTTGTGCACGGAGTCCCACAAACAATTTTTTTAGATAATGGAACTCAATTTATTAGCCGTGACACAACTTCATTCTTTGCAAAATATAATATTCCAAACATATATTTCTCGCCTAAGTATACGCCACAAATTAACACTGTGGAGCGTTACAATAGAACGATCATAACTTGCATTTCAACCTTTGTCGATAATGACCACAGAACCTGGGATATTTTTATGCCGAAAGTGCAGTTTGCAATTAATAACGCTGTTAACGAAGCTACCGGATTTACACCATCATTTTTAGTATTCGGCCGGGAACTCGTCACTTGTGGTACTCATTACACGGATACAAACTTAGGTGAAGAAATTTTATTCCTACCGCGGGATATATACGCGGAAAATTTAGGTTGCTTGTCCAATATTTTTGATGAGGTGCAAGCAAAACTTTGGCATGCACATGAAAAAAATAAAGCTAATTATAATTTGCGCCGTAAACAAGCAGAATTTAACGTAGGTGACATCGTCATGAAGCGAGCCTATGTGCTTGTGCTTAGCGACAAGGATAAGTACTTCAGCAAAAAATGGCACCTAAATTTATTAAATGCCTTGTCACTGCTAAGAAATCCCCTTTAGTTTACGTTCTAGAGGATATGAAGGGTAAAGACTTAGGTGTATGGCATATAAAAGATTTAAAATTAGCTGACCTTAATAAGTAGGTAATATTAATAAATGCATTTTTTTTTCATTATAATAATTTTCATTTAATTTATCGTTACGTAAGCCGAATCGCATAATAACATCAAAAGTATGTACACAGTTTGTATGGGTTCCAGTTCATACTTAACAGGAACCTATTGTATTGGTAGGATGCGTCAATATTTAATAAGTAGAAAATTTTATTGTTGCCCTTTGTAAGCGTGATGTATGAAATATATGAATGAAAGTGTAAATACAAACTATTAACTTAATTACTGAGTGCGGATTTTATTAAGAGGAATAAAATCCTTGGTGACGCGAGGGGGTAATGTAACGTTATACGTTCATAATTAATTAAGAACTAAAATTTAAAATCCATTAAACAATAATTATTAAAAAAAAACATTAAAATGCAAAACTAATTACAAAATAAACCTAACTAGTATTATACAATATACTTAAATAACTAATAACTACAATAATAAAAAAATAAAACAATATTTTTTACAAAACTGCAATACTAATGCATCGATTAATTAAACGGAGTTACTTCTAACCACGCGCGGTACCCTAAAACTCGCCTTTTGTTAGCGAACAAGTTTAAAGGTGAAAGTCATGCATTACGTCGTCACGGTTCGCCAACCATTTCAATGGTGAGACTGCTGTTGAGCCTCCACGGAGCATAGTCGTAAACTATACTTTATCTCCGTTGGATATTTCGCATTTTCAACAGTCGAATATTTCACGGTCACGTATTGACCTAAACATATTTAAAAAAAATAATAATTTGTTTCCACTGGAATCTTCCCCGATAGGGGTTCCACATTGGGAGTACTAAGTCGACGAACGTTCGACGCATTTTCGTCGCGTCGCCGCAAGACTTTCGTGCCGCACCCACTGCTGCTCACCACCACTCGTCGCGCCACCTACCACCTCGGCCGCCTTAAGGGAAGTCTGGGAAGAAGGCAAATTACCAGTCGGCTATAAAACCCACGCCTACTTTTACCGGGCCGAATAAATTCGTTGTCCACGTACCTATGTGAGTTCTCATTTAGACCCCTACGCGACACTGTACAGATCAATTCACCAGGTCGGGTTGCCTTCTCTCTGGTTCCAAATTTCATTCGATGAGATTTACCATAGATACAGCATGTTTATTCCTCTAACCGTCTTGTTATTTAAATTAAAATCCCGTTTTTGTTGATATTTTCCAATTTATTATTTCTCAATACATTGTTATTTTTTGACAATTATAAATCAACTCATTCATTTTGACACATGAAGTATGAAAAGTATAAAACTTACAAAAAAAGGTTTTATTATGACATCTCAACATTCCGCCCACCATGGACAGACCATGTCCATTAACATTTGATAATGAAATTATTTTTATAATTAATTAAATTTAATAATCTATCTGACAAAATAATAACACTTACATTTTGGATTTAATACATCTAGGAATTTTGAATGTTGACAGTTGTGTAAGGCTCTCTCTAAATAATAACCACTCCTGTAATAATTGTGGAGGTAATTTTTCGTCCCACTCAATTCCTGATATCCACAATTTTTGAATAAATATTTTAGCTACTATTATTATGGGTGCTAACCACCCTAAAGGATCGAACAACCTTGTGATATCAGAAATAACTTTTCGTTTGGTAATAGGGCCATTCATAGTCGGAACTTCAATGGAATATTGAAACTCATCTAATGTTCGATTTCATCGTAATCCTAAAATTTTCATAATTTCATCAGTTTTAATTTCTAATCGCTCTTGATGATTCCTTTTGCCTTCACTTATTTCATCTAATAATTCTTGACTACTGCTTGACCATTTCTGAAGTTCGAAACCACACCGATCAAGTAGTTCAGTCGTTTGATTAAATATACTCACTCCTTCGCTGACATCATAACAACCACTCATAAAATCGTCAACGTAGAAGTCACTCAAAACCCTTTCAGCAGCATCTGGAAAATTACTTCCTTCATCATGTGCCACCTGTTGTAAAGCCCTTACGGCTAAATAGGGTGCCGATGCAGTTCCAAAAGTAACTCTCAGTAGCCTAAAATGCTCTAGCTTTGCACTAGGAGAATCACGCCAAAGTATCCTTTGAAAATCCGTGTGTTCTTGTGACACTTTCACTTGTCTATACATTTTCACAATGTCTGCTATCAAACATATAGGAAACTTTCGCCATCGCATGAGTAAATGCCTTAAGTCTGGTTGTAATTTTGGCCCTACCAATAAATCTTGATTGAGAGATACCCCGTTCGTACCAACACAAGATGCGTCAAACACTATTCTGACCTTTGTTGTGGTCCTGTCTTCCCGAACTACAGCGTGATGCGGAAGATAAACTCCAGCTGTGTCTGTTCGATCTTGTACGGGAACGATCTCCATATGACCCAAGCTCAGATACTCATGAATAACGTTTGTATATTGGTCTTTTAATTTTTTGTCCTTTTCTAGTCTTTTTTCTAGCATAAGAAAGCGTTTTGTTGCGATGGCTTGAGAGTTTCCGTATTTACATTGAGGTTCAATATTTCGAAATGGCAGCTTTACAATATAACGCCCTGACTCATCCCTAGTTGTAGAGTTCATAAAAATGTCTTCACACTTTTACTCTTCCTCAGAGAGAAATTTGTTTCCCTGAAGGTGAAGTTCATCTGACTCTAGCTCCCAAAACTTTTTTAAATAGTCGTTTTCAGAAACTACAGAGTGCAATGTGATAACAGCCCTATTCGAATCATCATTAACATGACCCGACAAGATCCAGCCGAGTTTGGTTTTTTGCGCTATAGGTGAACCCGACGGACCTTTGATAAACCCTTCTTCTAATATTTGTCCATAAACATCCGCACCAAGTAGCAGATCAATTTTATTTGGTGTATGAAATTTTGGATCTGCTAGTTGGATATGTGACAACTCAGGCCACATTTGAATATTAACCCTCTTCTGAGGAATGAGAGTTGTTAATTTCCCTAAAACATGAGCCTTAACTGATATAACACATTTCGAATTATGAAGTGACTGAATATTAACCATAGTCATTGACTTAGAAGCTAATGACTGATCACTCCCTAACCCTGAAATCATACTCTTTGACGGCATCTTTTTAAGGCCTAATAACTGAACCGCAGATTCCGTAATAAAAGAGCCTTGAGAGCCTTGATCTAGCAGTACTCTCATCAAGGTAACCATAAAACCTGACTTTGACTGGACCCTTACAAGGGCAGTTGCCAAGAGAACTTGGCCGTGAACATTTGAAAAACAAGAAACTACATTTTCAGGTTGGTTTGATAATGTATTAGTAATCGCGACATTCGCTTGAGCTGAAGTAGACGGTTGAGGTATATTAGTGGAATGTAATAAAGAGTGGTGTCGTCTTTTACAAACACGGCATCTGGTGGATTGACGACAAAAAGGAACAGAGTGGTTGCCAAAACAGTTAAAACAAAGTGCATTGGATTGAACAAAATTACGCCGAGCTTCAACATCTTCCTTAACAAACTTTTTACAAGTGTACAATTTATGAGCTTCTGAACAAAAAGGACACGTTACTGCAGTAACATGCATCGCCTTTTGGTTAAAATTGCGTATAAAAGGAGATTTCACAAATTTATTGTCTAAAAACTCTAAAGACCTAAATCGTTGTTCAAGAAACTCTTTAAATTGTTTTAAATTTGGCAGTTCTTCAGATGAAGTGCTTACTCGTGACTCCCATTGTTTTCGTGTTTCAGTATCTAATTTTAAGCTAGTTATATAAATAATAATAACATCCCATGTACTTATATCAATATTTAAATTTGACAGTGCATTTAAGCATTCTGTGGTCATGTCTAACAGCTCCTTAATTGCACTACTAGATTCAGTTTGTATATTGCGTTGACTCATAAATCGTTTCAATATACAATTCGCCAAATATTTTTTGTTATTATAACGACTTTGTAGCTGAGACCAACATACTTGGTAATTGTTGGATGTGATGGGAATGTGTCTAAGTAACTGCTCAGCTTCACCTGTTATGTAACCCTTGAGATAATGTAGCTTCTGCACTTCATCTAACGAATTGTTGTTATGAACGAGTGACAAAAACAAATCGCGAAAACTCGTCCATTCAGAATATTTACCTGAAATACAGCACAATTATTAGTTTTAATCTGAAGAGGATCATTATTATTATATGTATTGGTTGTATCGACAGCTATTTCTGCAATCGAATGTTTTAACTCGGTCTTGTAAGAAAAATATAATTCTTCTGTTGTCTCATACAAATCATCTTTATAATAATCAGACTTTAAAAATATATTTTTGTCAACCGAAGTTATTAATTGTTTGTGGTTATCATCAAAAGATAACCATTGCTTTTCTAAATTATCTAAGCGAGTTTCAAGATACGACTGTGTTATTCTTTCTTTTGGCGATTTTTTGAAATTCGTCCAAGCTTTATTTATTTTTAAATTAATGTCTTCTTGAAGAGTTACCAAATTATCCATTTTTGAAATACTGTATAAATGTAATAAAATATATCAATTAAATACGAAAATTCATAAAAGTGTAAACAAATTTCATAGAACGTCAATAAACGCAAAATATAAATTCTAATTAATCAATAATAAAATCTATATACGATGCACACGTAGAGTCGCCAAACTTCTTGACACGATTGTATGACACTGCACACATAAATAGTCTTCTTCAATCTAGACTATACGTGAATGTACTCACTCAATTTTATGCATGATACATAACAGCACTACATCACCAGACAGCATTGGTTTCTCCACGCTCAGCTCCACTCGGCTCCCACAGCGGCACTTCTCCCGGCTCCGTCTGTGGCCAATACCATACGGCATACGACAGCACCAGCTCCCGTTGATAACTCGAGTGGTTTGTTAATATGTCCCGGAGCGCGAACCACGTCAAATTGATCACCACAATAATCCGGCTAAGCGAAGGACCATGTTTATTCCTCTAACCGTCTTGTTATTTAAATTAAAATCCCGTTTTTGTTGATATTTTCCAATTTCATCATCACAGCCCATATACGTCCCCACCGAGGGGCTCGAGCCTACCCTATATTAGGGTGATTAGGCCTTAGTCAACCACGCTGGCCCAGTGCGGATTGGTCGACTTCACATACATCATTGAATTTCTTCGCAGATGTATGCAGGTTGCCTCACGATGTTTTCCTTCACCGTAGGAGCGTCAGACAAATGTAAATATGAAATTCGAAACGAAAAACACATTGGTACATGGCGGGTCTCGAACCCCGACCCCCCGATTGGAAGGCAAGTGCCGAGTCCACTGCGCCACCGACGCTCTTACCAATTTTCCAAATTTTCCAATTTATTATTTCTCAATACATTGTTATTTTTTGACAATTATAAATCAACTCATCTTAAATCATTTTGACACATGAAGTATGAAAAGTATAAAACTTACAAAAAAAGGTTTTATTATGACATCTCAACACAGCCTTCACAAAGATCCTTGTTTATTTGCGTTTTGATGTTGAGTTTCTTTTCTAGTAATTTCTTTACGTGTAATTTATTCTGATGGCCAAAACGTTCGTGGTATAGTTGGATTAGATTCAGCGTTGATAACTGGTTGATTTCAGCAGGCTTCAGACATCTCATTTCAAGTCGATAGAGATCACCATGCTTTTGTCTTTTACCAATCACTCGTTTTTCGCCGTTAACAATCATAGTGCAAGTCGTTGAAGTGGATTTAAATTTGCTGTTCTCACATGCATCGTGCGCTGCGAGGACAGAGAAAAGATTTCTACTAATGGTTGGTACGTACCATACATCCTTTAATGTAATTTGGTGTACTTTACCATCTACTTGTGCTTCTGCTCTAATGGTACCAATTCCTACTGCTTGAATTTCTATTCCATTAGCTCCTCTAACTGTGTGCTCATTCTTAAAATGGCTAAAATCCACAAAAAGATCGTCTCTATTTGTTACATGGCTGGTTGCTCCATTATCCACATAAAAATTTACCGAATCTTTTTCTTCGTCACCAGTAATGGACATGATCGTCATATTGACAGCCTTAGTGCCCTTTTCTGACTTCTTTGGTCTTCCATCACTTATCCATTTCTCACATTGTCTAACAAAGTGACCAAGCTTGCCACAGTATTTGCACTTTTTCTTATCTTTTCGCGTCTCTTCCTTGCCTTCTTCCTTTGCTTTAGCTTTAAATTCCTTCTTTCCTGTTTTTACCCATAATGCTTCGGCACTGCTGCTGCCTTCTTCGTTTTCTTCTATTTTCGAAAGAACCTTCTCATGGGAACACAGCTGGACGGTAAGATTATCAACTGTGCGTTCCTTCTTCGTCATCAGTAGCCAGCTAGATTTGAACGTCAAATATTCCGACGGTAACGTATCAAGAATCTTGTAAATTAACAGTATATCTGGCAAATCCTTTTCCAGATCCAGAGCCCTGTGTAATTCATGCCATACATTTTTGAATGTCGAAATATGACTTGCTATATCGTGCGTAGCATCTCTCTTGTATGAGAAGAAAGTCTGACACATCTCGTAGCTTTTATCTACAGTACACCCTCCGAAAAGTCTGTGTAGTTCATCCCACATGTCTTTCGAGTAAGTAAAACGCATCATTTTCTCGAGTATGTCATCTGGTAAGTTAGACGTCAACAGGACGGAAATTATGCTGTCGAGCTTATCGAATTCTTGTATTTCTTTCTCGTACCTGGTATTTTCTTCTGGCGTGGCATCAGGCAGCAATGTTGGCCTGGTTCTCCTTCCTTCCAACACTTCTCTTGCCCCTGGTATCCCCTTAATTACCATGAAAAACCTAAACTTCCATGTGTTAAATTTCTTGGCGTCTAAATCCCCAATCCACACTTTGGAAACCTCTGCAATTGATTTTTCCATGTTGACTGCGGCACCAATTTTGATATCTAATTTGTGTTTATTTCATTCATCATCATCATTTCAGCCAAGAGACGCCCACTGCTGGACATAGGCCTCCCCCAGGGATTCATTAATTTATTTCATTAATTGAACAAAATACATTCAGTCGCTACGACGACATAAACAAGAACGTATGTACGTTTGTACGGCCTACAGAATTTTTTTCCAGTCTGGGCGTATATGCATGTGATATTCTATGTTTGTAACTGCACCCACGACACAGGAGAAAATCCTAGTGGGGCGACGCTATAAAACAAAAAAAAAGCGACAAATGCTTACGCGTAGAACATAGACACAAGCCTATCGCAAAACTCGTACTTCGTGGTTTATCTTTGTATTGTTGTATTGTATATCTAACTTTACGGATTTTGTTAGCCAGACTTACAGTTTTGTTTACTTCTTTTCCCGCCAATCCTTTTAACCTACACCTGTCATATACCTCGGTATTTATATAACTTGCAGTGGATCCTGTGTCAATCAAAGCAGAGTCACAGCAGAGTATGTTTTGTTAAGGATTTTGATGTCTAAAAATATGCGGTTTTCTTTTCTATAATCTTCGCTTACGGTATTCACATCTCTTGTGTTCTTACAACAATTTTTGGTTAATATTCCTAGTTTTCCACATTGGCTGCAGAATCACTATTACTTGTTTATTAGGACATATACTTGAATGGTGATCTGATTTTGCGCAATTCCAGCAGCAGTTTTTATTATAATTTTTTATGTATTTTCCCTTATTAGTTTCCATACTATAATTCTCTTGTTTTCTTTTTCTCGGCCAGTTTTGTAGTTTACTATTTTTTGTGTATTTGGTTTTGGCTACATAATTTTCATGGGATATTTGCTCGAAATTTTTTGCGAGTTGAATTAAGTAGATCTCTAAGGTTTAAAAATTCACTTTTCTTAATGTAAAATTTGTAATTGGTTCCATATTCTCATAAACTCGTTCTAATTTTTCGGTTACGGTCATTTTCCCGTATCTTCTCATGAGGGTTTGGATTTCGGTGACATATTCGATAAACGGTTGGCGGAAACGCTGTTTTTTATACATTATCTTACTAGTAAATTTGCTTCATAATTACGTGGAAAGAAAAACAATTTAAAATCTTTTGCGGTCTTTCCAGGTTTTCCAATCTGGATTGTTATTCCGGTACCATAACAGAACTGTTCCCTTCAACAATCTTGGGAGAATCCATTGATTTACTACCAAACGTAGATAGAGCACTTCATACAAAAACGCGCTTGAAATCTGTCACCTAATCGACTATACATTTGTACGCTGTTAAATAGGTAGTTGAAATAAACCGAATTAAAATTACCATAAAGAAAGTACCGTATTTATCGAATTCAACCTTATTCTTTATTATTACGGCAACTATTTGAAGTACAACCCTGTGCAGTTACATCATTTCATACCTAGCCACATTAAATTTGACGTTTTAGTAATTGCTACAAGAAAATATCAACTTTATACTCTCAAACATAATGCTCAAAATTGCTTATCCAACGCATGGAAAAGAACTGCACGAGGCCCGATTGGGCAGTTCTTCACCGGCCCACTTTTCGAACGTTCATGCGTTATCTACGTTTGGTAGTAAATCAATGGGAGAATCGGTAACAATTGATCTTCATCTATGTTGTTGAAGATAATTAATTCATCGACGTGTATTATGTACCTAGTATGAAGCAGAATTTATTGAGCGTTTCATCAATCACTAATCAAAGCAATTTTATTACATTCAAAATAATGAAGGGGCAAAAATTTATGGGCCTAGGAGAAATTGCGATTGCTGAAAAGAAAAATAGATTATTCATAGTTATTGGAAAGGTAAAACCTAATGTTGTAAAATCATACACAAGTAATAGCGAAATGACAGCTTGTGTTTGTGAGTTGCAACGACAATCTGTATCCGTAGAGTTGACTATGGACTGTTTGTTTTGATTAATTCGCTTCTTTTTGTTACAATTTTTACAGATTTTCCTTACATATGCCCTTTTGCGTTTAGCATTATAGGAAGTTGTATCAGAACAGTCAGTGAAAACAGATCCTTCAGTGTCCATTCCCTCGAGATTTTCGGCATTATTAATTGTAACATAATGAGACACCTGAGGGCCTTTAAGAAGAGGTCGTTTTCGAAGTTATCCAAAATAAATATACATATAGAAAGAATAATGTTCATATTTAATATTTCACACATGAAAAACATGACAATAAACGATAACAGATAAACTGAGTTTCTTAGCAACGCAACCATAAAAACTTATTTGACATAGAGCTTCATCACTGAACTAAATGAAATCTAACATCTTCTCTTGAAGCTTTATGTATGATGTCCAATTGTAAAGGTTTCTAAATTGCATGAACTCCAATTTTCCAAGACAGTGTTACCAATCTTGGTTTGTATAGCGGCTTGGTCAACATGTCTGCCAGTTGAACATCTGTCGCAATTTTCTGAACTTCCATGATTCCATCTACAATAGCTTCTCTAATGAAGAAGTGACGAATTTTTATATGTTTCGTCCTGTTATGAAATTCATATGCAGGATTTTTTGAAAGCTTCATTGCAGATTCATTGTCCACGTGAAGTATTGGAATTGTCGGTACATCTTCAATCTTTTCTATTAAACGTTTGAGCCAGACAATTTCCCGAGCAGCCTCGCTAGCCGCCACTAGCTCAGCTTCAGTGCTTGAAATAGCTACTGATTGTTGAAGGTTACTTCTCCACGAAATAGGTCCACCTCCATAGACACACAACATGCCTGTTGTCGAGCGACCAGTATCAGGATCGCCACCGTGGTCTGCATCACTATAGCATAAAAGAGATTTCGCTGATCCTTTGCTATACGTGATTCCGTGACTTCGCGTTCCATTCAGATAATGAAATATTCGCTTTACTTTTTGGATATCACGACTGGTGGGATTTTCCAGGTGCCTTGAAGCAACGCCAACAGCATATGCAATATCAGGTCGAGTGCCAACCATTAAATAAGCTAGCGCTCCCACTGCTTTTCGGTACGGAAACTTTCCTGGGTTCTTCTCGTCTTCTCTTAATTCAGAGTCCTTGACAATTGGTGTGGGTGCTGCTTTGCTATTGTGCATACAACATCTCTCTAGGATTTTCTTTGTATAACAACCTTGGTGTATTTTAATACTTTCACTATCTTTAGTAATTTCTAGTCCTAAGAAATAGTATGAATTCTTATGACTTTCATGTTTAATTTTGAATCGTTTTTCAATTTCTGAGATAAAGGCATCTATCTCTTTTTGAGATGTTCCAGCAAGTAATCCGTCATCGACGTATAAAGCTAATATCAGTTTCTCTTCTCCCCTCTTTCTGACGAAGAGACAGGGATCTTCACCGGGAGTAAATCCTTTTGGAGTTAGAAAATCTCTGATGCAGTTATTACTCTGATGCAACATAATGGAGCTTGTTTTAGCCCATACAAACTGCGATTCAAACGACATACTCGACTAGTGCCATCATTATAGCCTTCAGGTTGTTTTACATAAATCTCTTCTTTGAGGTTTCCATATAAAAAGGCTGTTGAAACATCGAATTGTGTTAAAAACATGTCTTCTCTTGCGGCGATACTAAGTAGTGTTCGAATGGTACTCATCTTAGCTACTGGGCTAAAAGTTTTCTCATAGTCGACACCGTTCATTTGGGAATATCCAACTGCAACGAGTCGTGCTTTGTATTTATCGACAGTCCCGTTGGGGTTCCTTTTGATTTTATAGACCCACTTAGTAGATATGACTTTGCGATTATGACGCAAACTGACTAAATCCCATGTTTCATTTTCCTGTAGAGATTTGATTTCAGTGTCCATAGCTTTGTGCCATTTCCTACTATCTTTTGATCGAACCGCTTCTTTATAATTCTTTGGTTCAGGACCATATAATTCTTCTACACTGTTTATAACGAAATCGTCATATCTAGTTGGAGGTTTAATTTTGGTACTGTCTCGTAGTGTCATTCTACATCCTGAAACGTTGTCTGATTCTGTTCCATCCTGAATATCATTTGTTTGTAACTGGTCCTCACAGATGTCGTGTGGAGTCATGATATCTTGGATTGATGAGGTCATATCATCACCAGGATCAGAGTCAAGTGTATCATTGTTCACGGAATTGTCTGCGTAAATTTGTATTGGATTACTACTTATTGAGTTTTCTTTATTGTCATCTTTGACTCGAATGGGAATGTCAATTGATGTAGGAATTTCTTCAATATCCGCTTTGGACGTGTTCAGGCTACTAATGGATTTAAGGGGTATTTCATGAAATGTTACGTCTCTTGAATTTATCAGAGAGCATTTCTCTTTTATCCATATACGGTACCCTTCATCGTGGTTGTATCCAATCAATATACCTTTAATGGCTTTTTTGTCCATTTTCTTCCGAGATACTTTTGGGATGTGAACATAACAAGTGCTACCAACAATTCTCAAGTGACTTATCCTGGGTTTCTGTTCATACCAAATTTCATATGGACTTTTGTCCAATTTAGTTGGTCCAGTCCGCTTAAGTACGTAGACAACTGTGTTTACAATTTCAGCCCAAAGACCAGCTGATAATTCTTTTCCAGGGGCATGCATAATGGCTCTTGCAGCTTCAACGACTATTCTATTCTCTCGCTTCGTTGGGTTCTGCTGTGGAGTGTGTGGCATTGTACATCGATGTGTGATTCCCTCTTTCTTAAGAATTTTCTTCACACTCTCATTCACAAACTCTCCTCCATTATCGATAAGTAATTCTTTGATGGCGTGTCCAGTAGGCTTTATTTGAGCAATCAGTTCTAACAGTTTGTCTTGTACTTCTGATTTATTCTTCATCAGGAACAGAAATCTAAATTTGGAAAATTGAATAGTAGGAAATATCTATATTTAGCTATAGAGTATACGAAAGGTCCACATACATCAGCGTAAAGTTTTTCGCCGGGTTTTGTAGCGCCTTCTCTTGTGCCGAATGGCAAGCGGTGAGCTTTTCCATAGATACATCCCTCACATGCATTATCTCCAATTGGATTTGAAAGTTTTATGTTCAGCTCTTTTTCTATGACTCTCTTCACGTGAGCTTTGCTTTGGTGAGCTAGTCTTTCGTGATAAAGCTGTAACATGTCTTTCGCATTGATTAAGTTTACCTCAATTGGGTTTGAGGGTTTATTCTTTTTTTTCAGTTTGTAGAGTCCGCCGTGCTTTACTCTATCACCAACAAGAATTGGTTTGCCTTCAAGCAATAATTTGCATGATTGAGTCTTTGAAACAAATGTGCTGTTTTTAAGATTGTCTTGAGCAGCGAGGACTGAGAACAGGTTCTTAGATATACCTGGTACAAGCCATACATCGCTTAGAGTGATATCTTGCTTGTGACCATAAACATAGGCTTCAACGATTATATTTCCTTTACCAACTGCTTCTACGGTTTCGCCATTAGCTGTAGTCACCGTGCGCGTGTTGTGTTTGAATGGTTCAAAGTCTTCAAATAAATCCGCTCGGTTTGTGACGTGGCTTGTTGCTCCATTGTCAACGTACCATTCATCTGTCGGCGTCGTGTTTGAATTGACTTCAGCTGTGCTCATTAGGATCATGTTCGTCTTTGTTTTAGCCATGCTGGTATCTTCTCTTGATGTCGAGGGCTTGTTCTCTTCAGAAGGGCGTCCATCACTTATCCATTTGCGACATTCTTCTTTAACATGATTCTTTTTGAAGCAATATGTACATTTTATGTATGTTTTCTTATTTCTAGAACCTCTGGGTTTGCCTCTGAAATTCTGTGAGACAGCGAGTGCTTGCTCTCCTTAATTTCTGACACTTAATGCTCGTTCGTGTGAACATAATTGGCTTGTTAAGTTGTCTATGTTTCGATTTCCTTTAGATAATAATTTCCAGCTTGATATGAATGGAAAATACTCTTCAGGACAGCTTTCGAGGATTTTGCAGATAAGGAACATTTCAGGTAATTCATTCTGTACATCGGATTTCTTCATTTCTTGGCAAAGATCTTGGCTAAGATTTTTGATCTTCGATAGATGCGTCGCCATGTCATCGTTAGGATCTTTTTTATAGCTAAAGAATTCCATACATAGATCATATGCGTGATCTTCAGAAGTCCCTTCATAAATACGATGTAATTCCTTCTATACTTCTCGTGCTGTTATAAATCTCATGACTTTTTCTAAATTTTCATCAGAAAGGTTCCTTGTTATGACTAATAGTGCAACATTATCAACTTTGTTATATTTTTTGGTTTCTTCTACGACAGTTTTATCAGTGATGACAACATCCGTCTCTACTACATCAAGAGCATCAAGACCTTTTAGAGCAAGTTTAATCTTATATTTCCAGGTGATCCAGTTTTTATCATGAAGCTTACCGATTTGCAGCTTTGTTGCATCAACGAGTTTGTCCATTGTGCTAGCGTACGCGTCTGGTGTACTTTCACGTTAATAGGTATATCAGCCTTGGTTTCTCTAAGTCTTACTTCGCGCTGTGCTACTACTTTAAGAAGAGGTCGTTTTCGAAGTTATCCAAAATAAATATACATATATTCAAATTTCAAATTCAAATTCAAAAATCTTTATTCAACATAGGCCCTTACAGGCACTTATTGACGTCAAGAAAGAAATAGTATAGAAAGAATAATGTTGATATTTAATATTTCACACATGAAAAACATGACAATAAACAATAACAGATAAACAGAGTTTCTTAGCAACGCAACCATAAAAACTTATTTGACATAGAGCTTCATCACTGAACTAAATGAGTTCTAACAAGGGTTTGTGCCCCCAGGGTCGTCTGGTTCATTCATAAGCCTAGACTACTATTAAAATTGTGATCACTTACCAAATAACAGGAACTACACTACAATAACAATATATGTATACACTAATAATAAAAATAAACTATTTAAATACTTGTCAAGAACCTATTTGTTAAATTACTTTATATTTTAATAAAATTGAATAAAGACCACCCGCCAATTTCGACGTTTCCCGCGCTTTTTTCATAGAGACTTTTACAGGCTAGCAAGAGAAGAAGGAATTTATATAAACGCATGTCCGCCATACAGCCATGAACTAAACGGTATTGCAGAGAGGTTTAATAGAACAATAATGGATAGAGCTAGATGTTTATTAGCAGAAGTAAAAATTGACAAAAGATATTGGACATTATGTGTAGACGCTGCTGTTTATATAGGAAATAGATTGTTGACAAATACGGTGGTAAGAAAGACTCCATACGAAATATTAACAGGAGTAAAACCAAACGCGACGAAGTTAAAAATATTTGGAAGTGAAGCTTTTGTGAGAATACCTAAAGAAAGAAGAATGTCGAAACTGAGCCGTAAAGCAGTGAGACCTCTCACTGCTTTACGGCTCAGTAATATAATTATTAGAAATATAATATAATATTTTAATAGGTTATACAGATACAGGATATAAAGTGTGGGTGGGAAATAAAGTTATTATTAGTCGATATGTGAGGTTCATAGACAAAAGTGTAAGATTTACGGAAAATAATACTGAAGATGAACATGAAATAGGAAATGGAGAAGAAAATATTGAGGAAGTGAGAAATGAAGTAAATGTAGAACATGAAAAGAATGATGAAACAAATGAAAAAGAAACTGGGAATGTAAATAAAAGTGAAAAACCTCAAAGGATAAGAAAAATGCATGAAAAATATAAAGATTATGTTGTTTATGTAAATATGTGTAATGCAAATATACCGGAAAACTATGAAGAAGCTGTTAATTGTTCTGATGCAATAAAATGGAAAAAGGCCATGGAAACAGAAATTCAAAGCTTAGAATATAATCAAACGTGGGAGATAGTGAAAGAACCAAAAGGTAAAGAAATTATAGAGGTAAAATGG
This sequence comes from Schoenobius gigantellus, assembly GCA_963935595.1. NCBI lineage: Eukaryota > Metazoa > Arthropoda > Insecta > Lepidoptera > Crambidae > Schoenobius > Schoenobius gigantellus. The sequence continues at coordinate 247,532 of OZ012555.1, read as the reverse complement.
ATTTACAGAATTAAGACAAATGAAGTATTCATAAATATATCAAGAGAATGAAGATATATTCTCACCGGTTGCAAGAATGACTACTTTGAAAGTATTGTTATCAATAGCATGTGTACGTGGATTGATCATTGAGCATGTACGAGCATGCTCTACATTGTTTGGTTTGGTTTAGCTTACTACGCATTTGTATATTCATTTATAACACTTAATAATGTAATTTAATGCAGTTCAATAAACACTACTAGCGGAGACGGACACTTATACTTAACATTCCAACCCCGCCAACAAATTATATACGTAACTGCAAAACTTAACACTAACTTACCTGCAAAACTTAAAATTAACTTAACACTAACTTACCTACCTGTAAGGGTAACAACTACAACCCTTACATTTCTTCGAGCCGGGTTCATCTGATGAAGAGCGGTGGTTTCAATCTTCGAAAATGGGCCAGCAACAACCCATCTGTCGCGGAGTTCCTCGAATACTCTGACTACTTCCGGTAAGAAACGAAGTGAGTAAATTGATACAATGATTATGGTTCTAATATTGTTATGGGTAATAAATAAATTATGAATCTTATTATGCGAATTATTGATGTTACTGATACTACCAGCAGCACTCCCAATTCCTTTTGTCAGTATAATTAATGTTGTGTCGACTCAGCGGTTATAATGGTATTGTTACAGTGTCGATATTTTAAGAATGTTATTCTGCTTTGCCTATAAGGCAGACATGTTGCTTTCTCTTGTAACTTGTTCAATTCGGTTCTGAACATCGTAGTGATCGGGTGATAAAAGGCAAGCCCTGGGAGCGAAGAAAGGTACAGCAGGTGAGAGTGTGAACTGGCCAGGTGGCGTGGTTATAAATAATATAAGGATATATTATGGTAAGTGCCTGATGGCTTAGTTAAGAATTGTGCAAGTTCATGAAGTATGGTCCATCTGATATGTTCAACCACAGAACACTGGAAGAGGTTTCCATGTTCTGTGTGTTCAACAGTGACCGGAGAGCCCGAGCCTCTCCTGATCTCTTGTCCTGGGGGCGTACGACATGCGTCAAGGGTAGCCTGGGGGCGTACACTGATGCGTCAAGGGCAGCCTGGGGGCGTACGAGATGCGTCAAGGGAAGCGTGGGGGCGTACACGATGCGTCAAGGGTAGCCTGGGGGCGTACACGATGCGTCAAGGGCAGCCTGGGGGCGTGCACGATACGTCAAGGGCAGTCATGGTTGGACCACGTGTGTCATTCGGTGACGCAGGTGATGAGACCGCCTAGTTGTGTGAGAGAGATCAGGAGTGTCAGTGATGACGCAGTTAAAGCGGTAGTAAGACCGTAACTAAGTTGCGAGGCATGGGCAGACTTTAGGGGAGGTTGGAGGTCTGTGAGGGGGTTGATGAACCCCCTGGTTGTGTTGATTATAGAAAGGCAGCTCTCACGGCCCCTAGATGTGTCTAGATTTCCTGTTGTTAGTACTGAGAATTTCTCGGCTTCCGTGCAGAGAGTAAAGCGGGCCGTATGACCCGTTCCATTGACTATGGCTCTCAATGCGTATAGATAAGACGATACTTCGTGAACAGCCTATGTTACTCCCTAAAGTTATTAATCCATTTGTTCTTGTGTCGTGTAACTTATTGTATGCATTACGGTTCATATAAATCGCCACGACATAAAATGGTGGAGGTGCTGGGATGATTCGAGTATAAAAAGGCTTGAATTACGAGAATCCCGACAGGTTATGTTGGATTATTATTTTCCCGGTGATTGGAGTAACATTCGCCCACGTGTTATTTGTAAGGTTGGAGCAATATTACAAGAATTATTTCGTTAAGTTAACGTTTACTTACGAGGTTCTTTATAACTTACCTACCTATTATTTATAAGAAAATACTCCAGTATATACTTAACACATTTATTTCACTTTAACACTAATAAGAAACACTTCTTTCGACTTTACTCGCACAGAACGGAACGACGACTGACTGGCTTTTTGCCGAACATTTTTGAACAAGTAAACAACTATACCGACATTTAAACGGAAACAGCACAGATTAACAATCTTACCGACTTATTAACAACCAAAGACTTCTTTATGATAAAATGTCGAAAACATTACTAAATGTAGCTGCTAACAATTACTATTTTTAATTAATGTATAACTATACTAAAATTCCTATGTTTGCTAACATTCGGCTAATCCTGACAATAAACGCGTCCACGCGTTTTAAAACAAAACAAACAGGATAAAATGAAAAAAGTTTAGGGTAACAATTTTACAAATATGAGAATTAAACGTTTGAAGTATTCAGTTTTGCATTAATAACGATGCATTAGTATAATATTTCTACAGTTCAATATTTTAATTAATTATCGCTGTAATTTTGTCATTAATCTACTGCTATATATCACTTAATATACTGAGTAGGTATACTCTCATCTTTTAAGAAATATATAAATATATATTAACATTTTTTTAAATAAAATATTGCTATAGACATCATTTTCAAAATAATGATTCACTCGTAGAGGTCCACTTTTGTAGGAACTGTCACCTAATAACGACTCGCTATTATTTACTACACTTAGTTATTTTTTTTTATTTTTTTTATTTTTTTTTATGGATGGCCCGGCAGATGACCTCCTCCCGCCTGATGTTAATGTTAAGAGGCCCAAATGAGTTGACAGATAAGAGTAGGGACGACATCCACTCTCCTACCTGCCCGCCCCTTGCCGGCCCAAAAGATGCTTTTTCACGCCTCTTTTGAAGGAACCCATGTTATAGGATGGAGGAAACACGTGCGCAGGTAGAGAATTCCAAGTGTGGGATGAACGACAGAAGAAGGAATCTTGGAATTTCTTGGTACGGTGTGAAAAGGAGGACACAGTGTACGGATGACTCCGAAGGCCCTTACGCGTGTTTCTGTTAAGGAATGGAGAGGGAGGGATAAGGTTAAAGAGCTCCTCAGAGCATTCCCCATGGAACATTCGGTAAAAGGCGCTAAGAGAGGCGATGTCACGACGAAGTTGTAGAGGCTCGAGGGTGTTAGTTGCCTCTACATCGCCAATTATGCGAATAGCGCGACGCTGCAATCTGTCCAGAGCACCGAGGAGGTACTGAGCGGAGCCGTCCCAAAGGTGCGAGCAATATTCCACGCAAGACCTAACCTGAGTTTTATACAACAAGCATAGTTGGTCCGGCGCAAAATACCTACGCACCTACCTACCTTTATAGGCACTATCACTGTAATAACGACTTACTCTTATAGCTACACATCGTTATAGGCACTCTCACCCAATAACGACTCACTCTTATAACTATACAGCGTTATAGGTACTCTCACCGAATAACGACTCACTCTTATAACTATACATCGTTATAGGCACTCTCACCTAATAACGACTCACTCTTCTAACTATACATACATTGTTATAGGCACTCTCACCTAGTAACAGCTCACTCTTATAACGAGATATCACTATGGGCAGTCTCACTGAAAATGTAAATCACTAAAAGTTCTCTCTTTGAATCACTGGCATTACATTATTATTATTATTTAATATGAACAACTCAATAACACTGAATAAATTATCTCATATCACTGTAGACGTTTATATAATCGCTTTTTTATACAGGGTGAATTTGAAGTCATTGGCATCCATTCAATCTTATATTGTACTCATATTGAGTAATATTTTTAAGCATACCTGATTCACACAAAACCTAAGAAAAATTATTTACAAAATAAATGATAAATTAATAAAGTATCATATTGCTTTGAGATAGTGTAATGCGTAGTAGGTACGATATCAAAGCGTCGATGCCTACGCGACGTAAGCCCGCCCGCCCGATCAGCGCGGGGCGGCGCGGGCTTTTGACGGTTGACCTCACATAACCCGCCCGCGCACAGCTGATCTACGAGTAGGTAGTAATAACGATCGATAATAAATTCTTTCAACTTTCCCTTCATACTTTTCCGGCTTAGGACGGTCAAAACTACGGCAACGGGCAACCAAAATAAAAATAAACTGGTACGCAACATTAAATAATAATAGTCACTCAAAAACCGCTCGGTGGGAACGTATATGAGCTGTGATGATGATGATGAGGTAATTATGTAAGGTTTCTTTATAGGTAGGTATTTAAGTTATGTAATATGCCTTAGTTTTGGCGTATTTAAAAAGTTGAAATCAACATATTTACAATAATTGGTTAAAGAATCACGTATTTACAATAATTTAGTTAATTGAGGGAACTTACACATATTTTAATAGGTGTTCAAAGTGTCCACCGCCTCTTTCAATACACAATTCAGCCCGACGCCTGAGATTGTCTTTCACCCTGTTTAAAACAAAGCGTTGCGACTTCACTACTTCAAATGCCGCAATTATTTTGTTTTTGAGTTCGTCTCTCGTCTCACTTTCACTCTCGTATACACGTCTTTTGATTTCACCCCATAAATAAAAATCCAAGGGAGTAAGATCAGGCGATCTCGCCGGCCACGGCACTGGCCCACCGCGTCCTATCCAACGTTCGCCGAAATGCCCATTTAAGTAGGCACGAACAGAATGTTGGAAGTGTGCTGGGGCACCGTCATGCTGATAATACAGATTGCCAACGTGTGCCAAAGGTACATCGTCCAATTGTTCTTCCACGACCTCTCTCAGTATCCGGAGATAGTTTTCCCCGGTCAACCTTTCCTCAATAAAATAGGGTCCAATAATGATATCATTTAATATTCCTGCCCACACATTTACAGAGAATCGGTGTTGAAAAGCATCACGTCTCGTTTTGTGAGGGTTGCGTCCGCGCTGGCACCACCAATGTTCATTGTGGATATTAAAAAGTCCTATTCTTGTGAATGTACACTCGTCTGTCCACAAAATATTTTCTTCAAAATTTTGTAACAACCAGCTACAAAATTGTTGTCGAGGCGTATAATCAGCAAGTGTAAGTTCTTGCACTTTTTAAAAATGATAAGGGTGCTCGCCAGAACTGTTTAAAAGCTTCCAAACATAATATTGACTAACACCAAATCGTCGTGCTGCCTGCCTCGTGCTAGCCTGTGGATTGCTGATAAAATAGCGGCGAATTTGTCGGTAAAGACTTGCCGGGTAAATCGGAGATTGGCCACGAGCTTGCGCATGTGCTGGCACATGAAATGATGCAAAGTCCAACAAATTTTGCGTTGTCCGTAGAATGCGGTCTCGCGATGGAATCGGCGCCTCTGGGTAGCGATGGTGGAACATTTCTTGAGTTAAAACTAAATTGTGTGTTAGATCGTAAAGTAAAACCATTTGTAAATATTGCTGGTTTGTGTACCGTCCTTGCACATTACGTGGTCGCGGCATTGTGATAACAATATTCACTTAACTTAATCCTTTAAACAGCCACTGCAATCCTTTAGAGCGCGCGTGCGACGAGTTCCCGAGACCGAGCAACGAAATACGTCAACACTCAAAATAGGACAAGGCGGAACTAATTTAGCGAACGGCGCCGTAAGCGCATGCCGAAAGGTAATGGCGGCGGGTGTGAAAGGGGCGGCCCTTGTTTGTTTACAAATGTGTGCGATTTGCGAATGAAGTTTTGTGAATGAATTCTTCGTAGGCAAATAGGTACACATGTATCGCGCGGCATTTCGAGCGCGCTTGGCTTATCTTGATATTTCGATTTTGATTGGATAATAACATATTATGTTAATTAAATTGTATTCGTTATTTTTATTGTTTGATTGCAATGAAATTCTATTATAAAGAAATTGGAATGATTTTTCGGGGTTTCAAATATTGCAATTTTATATCAATCGATTTCTCTCATATTTGGTGTATGCACTATGGATCGTGGATAGAGTCTAATTTTAAAAGGATGCCAATGTTTCCGATTTCACCCTGTATAATTTTTTATATAATTTTCCATTACATTATAATTATCAAGTTATTTCATTCATACGTTTATTTTGACGCTTTGTTTTAATTAGTAACAAAACAATATGCGAAATATCATTGATTTTATAAATATTACTTGAAAGAAATATTATAATTGTTATATATTGATTAGACTATGATTTAAACAGAATTTAAAGAATAACTTAAATATTAACAGTAAAAAAAAACTGTAGTTCAACAATTACAACAAATCAAATAAGGTAATACATGCTCTATTCTGAATCACTCGATATCACATCATTACTGAAAGCTAGCCACGGATGTATTTTATCAACAGCATATACTGCTTTATAAGATTTTGCACCTTTTTTCCTAGTAATGGGGGTATCCTCGATTTCATAACGATCATTGCCTAGAACTTTTGTTATCCTATAGGGCCCTATACATTTAGGAAGTAACTTACGACTGTGGCCTACCTCAGTGCGTATATCTTTTTCGATTCTGACTAAATCCCCAACTTGATATTGTTTTGGTTCTTTACGACTTTTGTTAAAATAATTTTTCTGTATTTCTTGGTCTTTTTCACAACGTTTTTCAACCTCGGTCTGAATGGCTTCCCGATTTAAGGGGCTATGTAGTTCAGAAACGATAGAATTCATAATACTATCTGATTCACCTGTTACTTGCACTCCAAACAACATTTCAGATGGAGTGCGACCGGTTGATTTATTGACTGTATTATTTATAGACCATTGAATTTGAGGCAACGCTAAGTCCCATTCGTTTTCAGGCTTACCGTGATTCGCAGCTGTTAAAGAATCTACAATAGTGCGGTTGTACCGCTCTACTTGACCATTTGCTCTTGGACAAGCAACCGCGTTTAAGATGTGCTTAATATCCCTCTCTCGAATGAAGTCAGCAAATTGTTTACTCGTAAAACTTGTCCCACGGTCAGATATTAGACGCCGTGGAACACCGAAAAGTGAGAAATAATCTTTAAATACCTCTATAGTTGTACTGCTCCTAACATTTTTAACTGCCTTTATAAAAGTAAATTTTGTGTATGAATCAATTATGACTAATATGTGTCAATTTTTCTTTTTACTTATTGGAAAAGGACCGCAATGATCTGTATGTAAAGTATCGAATGGTTTACTTATTTTAGGAATGGGGTGTAAAAAGCCCTCTTTCGGGCCCCCGGGTCGTTTATTATGGGCACAATTTAAACAAGAGCTACAATATTTTTTAATAAATTTTCTCATTTTATTAAACCAATAAACTTGACTAATCCTATTTTATGTTTTGTCAAACCCAAAATGACCGGCATCGTCATGATTCATACGGACTATTTGCCATCTAACTGACTTTGGAACTACCCACCGTAAATTAATATCACCCCTTTTGTCAACACAAATTCTATAAAGTCGCCCATTTTTATTTGTAAAATTTTTGTGTATTTCTATTATATCTTTAGTTGTAGCATCATTAAGTATACTTATAATTCGCCGTACCTCAGAATCTTGTTCTTGCACTGTCTGCAACCACGTGTCCTCACCGATATTCAATACTGTCTCAACATTGTTAGTAATTGAAGAATTTGAATGAATTGGGTTGCGTGACAGTGCATCAACATGACTCATCTTAGATCCATCCCTATGTTCTACGATGAAATCGTATTCCTGCATCATTATGTACCAACGTGCTACCCTAGGTATTAAGTCTCTCTTTGTCATTGTACTGCGTATAGCAGCACAATCGGTTATAACTTTAAAGGTTTTTCCTAAGACATATACCCTAAATCGAATTAATGCACTAACAACAGCTAAAGTTTCTAGCTCATATGAATAAAGCTTACTTTCGTCAGTGGTTGTTTAGCAACTATAATAAGCAATGGGTTGAAAAATATTATTATTATTCTTTTGAAGTAGTATGGCACCAATTCCAAGCTTGCTGGCATCAGTATGGATTTCTTATTCTGCCTGAGGATCAAATAACGCTAAAACGGGTCGTGTAGTCAATTTTGTTTTTAAATCATTAAAAGCATTTAATTGAGGAGTGTCGAAACACCATTGGGCATTCTTTTTCGTAAGTAGTGTCAAGGGTTTCGCTATTATAGAGTAATTTTGTATGAACCTCCTAAAGTAACTGGTAAGACCGACAAATTGTCTAATTTCATGAACATTTTTCGGCAAGGGAAATTCTGTCACAGCCTTTATTTTTCCGGCACCAGGCCGTATACCATCAGAGCTAATTTCGTAACCTAAATAATTTATTTTAACTTGGAAAAATTCGCACTTTTTAATATTTAAAGTAAGACAAGCGGATCTTAGCATATTTAACACCTTTTCAAGTTTATGCAATCCTTCTTCTATTGTGCGTGATACAATCAAAAGATCGTCCATATAAGCTATAGCTAAATCCTTATCTTTAGAACCCTTTAGCATTGTATTAATTGCACGTTGAAATACGCTTGGTGCATTGGCTAGACCAAAAGGCATACGTTCAAATTCATATAAGCCATCAGGAGTTATAAAGGCTATCAAGGGCTTACTGGCCTCCCTCATGGGCACCTGGTAATAACCAGAAGAAAGGTCTAAACTAGTAAAGAAATTACTCCCCCCCAACCTATCTAACTGGTCCTCTATACGCGGCAAAGGATATTTATCCTTCAATGTCTTTCTGTTAAGCGCTCTATAATCGATACACAAACGTTTGTCACCATTTTTCTTGCTAACCAAAAGTACAGGACTAGAATAATTAGAGTTACTCTCTCGTATAATTCCGTTACCTAAAAGATCTTCAATGATGTTGTGCAATTGTTCACGTTCAGAATGAGAAACTCTATATGGATTATATACCACTGGCCTATCGTCCGTTAGTGTAATATTCATTTCAGTTAAATTGGTTTTCCCTAACTCACCAAGATTCATAGCGAAACAATCTCTATATTGTTCTAACAAAGTAAATAATTCTTTTCGTTGCTGGTTGTTTACACATGGAGGTAAATTTATATCAGTTAAAGGTAACTGCTCAAAGGATATTATTTCCGTCGTTACTCCTATATATTCAGTGTTCATTTCACTATATTTAAGGCCTCTAACTAATAATGTACCCCCTTTCATAACTATATTGTTACTTGATAGATTACTTATTAATATTAATCCATTACCAGCAACACTTTTAAAAAGGCCCGTTAAAATCACATAGTCATAATCTGGTAAATTTCGAAAACTATAAGGTACATACAAATCACCAGTATAATTATTTTCAACAATGACATTAATCGGCACTGTAGTTGTAGGTGGTATGACGTGGTCTTTTGCGGCATAAACTTTTATTGTAATATTATGACTCCCAATATCAGGCGTCGGAATAAATAATAATTCATCCTTTGTTTTATAGAGAATAACGTTTGGTTTTTCAGTGAACGACTGTCCTACTAAAACAGGTGTGTGTAAATAATTATCGTCTACAACCAGTAATTCTGTTTCCGCACTAACCAACCCGATGTGTATTATTGTTCTAATTCTACCTAACGGCTTTACTACAGAGTTACCAAACCCTTGTAGCATTGGTAATCTATCAGTATCCCAATCTGTAGAAGCACTAATTCGCTCTGCCCAGGATTTACGAATCAAAGTGCACTTACTACCTAAATCAATATATCCTTTTATAGAATTGTTCTCAATTACTATGTCTTTAAAATATTTTTCATTGCCCTTTTCATTATTTGTAATACACAGAATAGTTTTATTATGGTCGTTTAATGTATTTTTGCTAGCGTCTTCGTTGCTGTTTATATTCTTTCGTCGACAGTCTTTAGTGTCATGACCTAATTTTAAGCATAAGCTACATTTTTTAATTGGTTTATTACATTTTAGGCTAATGTGACCTATTTCATTGCAATTAAAACAACGAATAGTATGACCACTATCACTTCCTACGTTCTTGGGTTGCTTAATAAACGATCTAACATTTGTTTGCCTTGGTTGCGCAATATTACGATTACGAACATTATTAGGCATGTTGTTGTTTTCATGTTGAGAAACTGTACGTAAATAATTAAGAACCTGTTCTGGTTCCTTTAACATACACGCACCAGATCCCATTCGAACAAATTTGTCATCTATGCCATGTATTAGGCAACCTACAGCCTTTGTGCCACTTATTTCACATTTGTTTATCAAAGCCATTTTATCATAATAATAATGTTCTAAAGACTGTCCATATTTACAGCGAATCTTTAACATGGCAGTCAGCATATCTCCGTAATTTTCATTGGAAGGAAACGCTGACTTTAATTTTTCAATCCACTCAGTCCAAGAAAACAGAACAGATGGTAGACCCTGATACCACTTTTTAGCCAAGCCACATAACTTCGGTAGTGCATAATGGCATATTTGTCGATCATTCCACGTGTAAATCTGTGCACACTCATTTACCTTATTGATCCAGTTTTCAATTGTCTGATTATTATTGCTAGGATCAAATTCAGGAACTACACTAAATGCTACAGGAAAATTATTTTGGGACCAATAATTTAAATTATTAGAATGCATAGAGTTATTCGTGGTTTCATCGTGAGCTGGGTTATAAGAATTACTTGAGACAGGTGGCAAGGGGGGTGTATTACCAATTTTACGTGTTTTAGCAACATTGCCATGCGTTCTTTTAGATGTCGAATGTCCTTTATGTTTCCGATATTTATGACTTTCACTATGCCTATGACTACGTCGCCTTTTATGGTGACGTGTCTTACGATTAATATCACAACTATCAACCGAAGACTCATTGGAGTCATTCGATGTACTACTTAAGTCACGATACCTTCGCTTAGATTTTCCCATTTTTTTTAAATATCGAGTAATTCAAAATGATATAAAAGGTACAAACACAACGAACTTATTATAGCTAACTACACAATAAAAAAAAGGATATCGCGATACAAAGTGATAACAAATTGTATAAAATCAGATTCAAATCTCAAACACGTGGTTCAGTAGTTTTAATTTAGCAGAAAATTCTATAATTATAAATCACTGTTTTTCTTGTCCGCTCGCTACATAACACAATTGAAAGAAAAATAATGTTTGTATTTCAAATTCTTATCAAAAAGTGTAACCTCTCAAACACGGTGACTGAATATAATAAAAGAAGCAAATCGGTTTTGGTGTACTTTTTCCCAAAATAAATATTTCGTTGCTTTGTTCACTTAAATATCTAAAAAATATGATATACTTTTCCGCAAAAAGTACAAGGATCTTCATGATTCAGCCCGATGTAAAATTCATAAGACAATCATAAACCTGACCTTTGTCTGGAAACCTGCGGCATCGGCACGTAGATAATGGATGAACTGCCTATATTCATCCCACTTCTGAAGTATAAGAAAATACTCCAGTATATACTTAACACATTTATTTCACTTTAACACTAATAAGAAACACTTCTTTCGACTTTACTCGCACAGAACGGAACGACGACTGACTGGCTTTTTGCCGAACATTTTTGAACAAGTAAACAACTATACCGACATTTAAACGGAAACAGCACAGATTAACAATCTTACCGACTTATTAACAACCAAAGACTTCTTTATGATAAAATGTCGGAAACATTACTAAATGTAGCTGCTAACAATTACTATTTTTAATTAATGTATAACTATACTAAAATTCCTATGTTTGCTAACATATTTGAATATGCATGTAATGAGTCCAGTAATCATTGATTTACTATGGTTCGGATATTAAACGGGCTACCCGAAGCTATCAAATAAAATTAATTATCGGCCTGCCTTACTCCTATGTGTATCTACCTTCCTTTATTTGTGTTAAATGATAAATGTGTCTTTGTTTATATTTTGTTTTATACAGTTACGGAATTACGTTCTTGTCTTTTATTCAAAGGTGTTCTTTGATTTCCTACGTTTAAAAAAAATGCTGTGTGTTCTAAAATATTTCGGTAGTTTATAACGTTCCTTTACACAAGTTTTATTACCACCTTTTCAACGGGAACTTGTGTAGTAATCATTGTTTTTTATTTCGTTTGTATAATATACATCCGCAATACACAAAGGTCTTTGCAACCTCCGTCGGACCAACGTCGTTTCGAAACGACGCCCCCACATGTTCGCACTTCAGCCACCGTCATTTCGAAATGACGTATGGGCATCACCGCCATCACCGCACTTTAGTGCTTAAAACTTTTAAAATACGTGTTATTTTCGTATGCAGTTTTCGCTACTCTATAGAGGAATAAATGTCACGTTCATTCAATAACCAAAGACAATCTAGACCCATCGAAGAAAAAAAGGTGAACGAGTTGAAAACGACTGATGCCATGATGTCTGCCAGTCGCGCCATAACCGTCTTTCGCGGTGCTTTCGCGCGCCATACGAGTGATTATTGTTGAAGTGTAAATTGTGATTTAGTGGGATTTTTGCATAAAAACGTGAGTAAAGTATTATAAGTATCTTATTTATAGTATTTTTAGTAATTACAAAGCTTTTACGATTTGTGTGTATTGTAGTTTTTGTATAAAAACGATTTCAACAAAATGCAAACTAGATTTCCGTTGTCGCGCGGCATACAGTTTCTTGTCGCTATTATTACACATGATTATTATCATAAAAACTACTATAACCTTATATATTTAGAAAGATAATATTATAAAGAATTCGTTTCTGTATCAAGCTTTTGATTTCCGTTATGTTTTATCAGTTTTACCATTATTGGCGCGCCGTTCAGAAAAATTACGCAAATTCAAACCTGTACTAATTTAATTTTTACTATGGGCACATAATTCTATTTTACCTTTATTTGAAAGCGATTTTCATGTAGATTCTAAATATATATAAATGTGCCAAATTGTTATCTCTGATATAAATGTAACAATCATTTATATTCCAAGCGGACACATTTTTACTTTGTTCTTCAAACAGTATCGGTTTCAAACGGAGATTATATAAACAAAACACGTCGTAGAGTTGTCAAATAACGATAAGTTCTTAGTCTGATTCATTGGCATTCCAGAAATGTAACTGGCGTCGCTATAAGTATAAACATTTGGCCGTACGAATGTAAACAAAGCGCTAAGTGCCAAGCGCAGCAAAAAAATGACGCCGGGCGTCAAGTGACTGGATGTTGTAGTTTTTTGCGCGCCGCGCTGCCGGAACCAAAGAGGTTAATAATGATCAAATCGCTTATGCGTACCAGTCAGTGGTATCGACAAATTTTTATAATAGTACATTTTTAGGATAATATATATATGTGCGGTGTGTTAGTAATAACTCACGGGGCGTAATAGCGCCCAGTGTGGGTAACTAGCGTACGCGCGTGTGTTGTGCGACGCTTTTCAGCACGCTTGTGAGGAAAAATAAATAAAGAGTGAGTTTCTTGATTAAATAACGCAAATCATTGTTGATTTGTGGACAAGCTAAATAATGGTCTGGAAATGGTGGTTTGGAAAATTATGTGGTTCGTTGATACCTTTTATATTATCTCTGGCCTTTAAAAAAAAATATAGTAGGTACATGTCATTACTGGTGCGGTCGGCGGGTGCAGCGTTGCCGGTCTTTGTGATGCGTGCCTCGGCTGTAATACGCGTGTGTTTGTGGGCTGCTTTATGTATCAAAAAACCGGTAAAATTAAATCCACTTTACGAGCAAGTGGGTTGAAAAAAGCAAATAATGAAATTGTGTATTTTGATCTGAGGGCCTAAGGCTGTAACATAATGGTCAAATTAATCGTATTCTTCAATTACTAAAAGAAAATTGGGAAGAGAGGAATTTGTTTAACTATGGAGTTTTACTGACACCTATTTGCCAAATGAAAATAGTCTTACCTTTTAGTTCTAAGGTTGTTGGTGGTACAGGTTAATAGCTGAATTGTGGGCACATTGTGTAAGCTCACCATGGGTTGCTAGTGAGTGACTTAAAGCAATTATTTGCCAAAATGTTGGCTCAAATTTGAAGACACTATGTATTGTTGGTAGTCCAAAATTAAAGCCCATGTAGTTGCATTAAAATACTCCTTGAAATTCGTGGGTTTTACTTACTTATTGTTTTATTATGCATTTTGTGTTCTTTACTAAAATGCGAAGCGACTGTTAATTGACCTATCCATAGTGGATTTAATCCAATGGTGATGTAGTGCTTTGAAGTTAGTGGAACTATTGGCTGACCAATAATAACATTTTGTTGGTTTGGTTAATATAATTGGAATGAAAGAATTGCTTACTTCGGTTTAGTTTACTTCGGAATAGGATTTCGTCGTATTTTGACAGTTCACCCGCGAGTTTTCGTGGACGTGCTACGGGGGCTGAGTTACACAACTCTACATATAACTTTATACGTGTGTCACATCCAACGTTAACGCTGTTGTCGCGGAACGGACCGCCTGTTAACGCGCTCAGTGCTGATGGTCACTATAATCGCGAAACGGAACGCGACCCCTGTGTTCTGTGGACTGACACACATCAACGTCAAACTGTCAATCACGATTCACGTCACGCGAATGCCAAGTGGACATAGAAAATTAGAAATAGCAGGCGGTGAAGGACGAAAAAGAAACTGAAATAAACGCAGGCAACATAAAATATTCGACGACACCGCGCCCGCGATTATGTAAACGAAATGAGGAATAAAATGAGGTGCGTCGGGGGGTGACCGCGATGTCGATAGAGTACGTGCCGGTGAGCGAGGGCGAGCAGGACGAGCCCATCGAGCTGCCGGCCGAGGAGGACGGCTCGCTGCTGCTGAGCACGCTGGCGGCGCAGTTCGCGGGCGCCAGCGGGCTCAAGTACCGCGCGGGCGGCCGTCTGCGCGGCGTGCGCCAGACGGACGAGCGCCTGTGGCCGCCGCCGGCGGGCTGGGCGGCCCACCGCTACTGGTGCGCCGCCGCCTCCTGCTCGCCGCGCTCGCCGGCGGAGGCGGCGGCGGTGGCGCCCGCCCCGGCGCCGCGCTGCTCCGACCTCATCGTGCTGGGGCTGCCGTGGCGCACGGGCGAGGAGGCCGTGCGCGACTACTTCGCCGCCTTCGGCGACCTGCTCATGGTGCAGGTGAAGCGCGACGCCAAGACGGGGCTCTCGAAGGGCTTCGGCTTCATCAAGTTCGCCGAGTACGAGGCGCAGGTGCGCGCGCTGAGCCGCCGCCACATGATCGACGGCCGCTGGTGCGACGTGCGCATCCCGAACGGCAAGGACGGCGGCTCGACCGCCCACCGCAAGGTGTTCGTCGGCCGCTGCACCGAGAACCTGACGGCGGACGACCTGCGCGAGTACTTCGGCGCTTTCGGTCAGGTGACGGACGTGTTCGTGCCGCGGCCGTTCCGCGCCTTCAGCTTCGTCACGTTCCTGGACCCGGAGGTGGCGCAGTCGCTGTGCGGTCAGGACCACATCATCAAGGGCGTGTCTGTGAACATCTCGACGGCGTCCCCGAAGCGCGAGCGCTCGCAGCCGCTGGTGGGCTGGGGACTGGTGGAGGGGCAGCGCGTGTACAACTGGCCGGCCGACTGGCCCGCGCCGCTCGCGCCCGACGCCAAGTCCTACCTCAAGTATGAGTGAGAGTCCAGAATGCCGAGCGCCCGTTCCCGGGCGGACCCTTTTGTTGATTGCTGTCAAATTTTATATGAAACTAAATGTGTACATAATATAGAATGAAGTAATATATTTTGTTTATATTGTAAATAATTACAGAAATCAAATTGTAAGTCAGCTTTCTATGTAAATGAAGTCTGTTCTTGTGTCAATATTGAGTGCAAGCAGTTCTTAAAGATATTAGTGACAGCTGAGAAGCAGTAATTATGTTAATCGAAATCCACCTCTGATGAATCCCTACCAAACACAGTTTGTTAAATAGACTAAATTATTTGAATGCCTTATACATATGTTTAGGCTCAAGAGATCTTACGATTCCGATCCAAATCCTTCACATACTACCCAACTAATTTACACTATGGAACGACAATGAAATGCACTGTATTTTTATAAAATTACATAGGTGCTAAGTACTGATTTTCTTTTATTTATTAAACATTAGTAGTAGTGAGAACTTTTGAAATCAACAAGCGGTCAATCAACAAACATATTCACATTGTTTAGTTTTATTGGACTTTGTTTCTTTTATGGACTTATTAGTCAGGCAATCCTTAATTTGTTATAAAAATGGGTTTACATCACAGATTTTTAAAACGAACTAGCTTTACGGTGTGTGTGTACAATTTTAGCTGTGGTGAGTGTAGAATATGGTGAAGGGATGTTAACGTACGAAACAAACCCAGTAGATCGTTCTAACACTGATTTATGTACAAAATAACAGCATTTATATAGTTTCTATGAATGCAGTGCTAAGCATATTTGCAACATGTAATTAGTTAAATTAAAGATATTTATTTATTGCTATATTTTGTGGGTCATTGGCATGCTGACTAAGATTATTGAAGGTTACCCAACCTAAATAACTGTTGTAATGATAAATTAACTCACAGCGCCATCTGTAAGAAGTTTATGGAACTTAAATAATTACAAACCATTCAATTCACTATAAAGATTTTTTGGGTCAATAATTGAGATAAAAACTATCCTATTTTTTAAGTTGGACCAAATTATCTACAACAAGCTAAATTTTATTAAAATTAGTTAAGTAGTTTCGGAGTTTATCCTGGACAAACATCGTGACGCGAGATTTTATGTCTGTGTTTCTGTTTTTATGTCAGTAGTATAGATGGTACTAAGGTAAGGATACAAAGTTGTATCACTTGTACCATCAATGGTACTACTGACATAAAGGCGAAGCATTGTTTAGAACAGTTTTTTGTTTAGCCAGGTTTATGTTTTGGCAGTACTAGATAGATTAGTTGTACCAAGGGGAATAATTTTAGTTGTACTACCGAACGGTTGGTCCACTGAGAAAAAAAACCCCGTGGTACAACCAGTTGGACCAGTGGTTGTTCCACGGGGCAGCGATGGTATGTCACATTGTGATCTAAATTCTTTTCATTTTTTTAGGCCTACGAGTATAACAGATTAACAGTTTAGTTAACTGCACTTTTAGATATCAAATCTTGCAGTCTTGGCTTGAGGTAATCTACCAGCAAGCTTTACGTAATAGCCACATTGCCTTGAATTTTTTTTATTTAACTGTAATGGCTACAGCATGTAATTCTGTTTAACTAGCTTAATCTTATTACATTATTTATTTATGATTACCAAAATCAACTATAGAGACTATTCATGATTCGGGTTCAGGAAGTAGGGAAAAAAAACTTTGTTCTATAAAATGTATTTTATTGTTATTAGTAAGTCACTTTAATTACTCAACTACAGATGTTAAAATATTTACACAAATCTAAGTGTAATATGGATGGTAATAATAACAGTCGTTTTTACTCTGCTTCAGATTTATTTATTCCGCTTTTATATACAATTATTTTAACCCAATAGGTACAAGAAAAAATATAATACTTATAATCACTTTTTAATTACATAACTCATACTCAATCAATACAAACACTTTCATTGTCTAGAACCTAGATCTACAAATCGTCTACAAAAATAATCTGCCCTTACAATATGTATAATAATTTATCCTTCATATGCAGAATATCAGGATATAATATTGGTAATGTAATAGAAAAATAATATTGAAATCAAATGCAAATTCTTCTCCACTTAAATCCGCCAAATGCATAGTATGTACATTCAGCGAGATAATTTGAAGCTGCGTATAAATTACGCGCGGCAAATCCTCAAACATCGAGCAGCCGAAGCTGCCGCGCGCGGCAACCACGTCTACATAGCGCGCGGCTGCCGCGCGAGCCAACGTTCGAGGATTTGCCGCGCGTAATTTATATGCAGCGTAAAGGATGCTTTTAGCCGCACATTAGCACAGTTTAACAATACATAATGTAATGCATGCATTGTTAAACTGTGACATTAGTATCTATTCTTAATATTAGGTTAGCTACATTTAAAAAATAATGTCGTTAGTTTATACTTAGTAGGTACCGTACAGTCGATAGGTGGGTTTGGCCGTGAACTAGTAATTTTATATATCGACAATTCGTTGGTTGAATCTTCAGCGCAGATACTTGGCCGCCCAGTCGACGCGCGATGCCCCGCTCCCCACCGCCGTTGCTTCTAAACGAAATGACCAAAGAAACCTCTATAAACATAATAATAATAATAAAATCATTTATTTTCAGACCATTAGATCCATAGTGTTAGTAACAATTTGTCGTTATGAGCTGTGGTGACGATGATGATGAAAAGTTATTAATTATTTACTATACTCATAGTTAAACCAACCAAGACGAAACCATCGACATAAACGGCGAGTATATGACTCACCTTCGCTTTGCTGATGATATCGTAGTCATGCATGACTGACATGCTCGAAGACCTCTGTAGAGTTTCCCCAACAAACAAGTGGGTCTGAAAATGAACTTGAACAAGACTAAAATTATGTCTCCCATATAGTACCCACTCCTGTGAATGTTGGAGGCTCTACACTGGAAGTTGTTAACGAATATGTTTACCTGGGGTAAATCGTTTAGCTCGGCAAGTCCAACTTCCAGAAAGAGGTAAATCGACGGATTCCACTCGGGGTCCTCGAGTGGCGGCCGCGTAGCGGGAGACGCAGTTTTAGTAGGCCCCCACAAAGTGAACCGACGATCTGGTGAAGGTCGTGGGATAAGTGGCTGGATGCGGGAGGCGCAGGACCGATCGGTTTGGAAATCCCTGGGGGAGGCAATATCCAACAGTGGGCGTGTCTCGACTAAGATGAAGATGATTTTCATTTGTTAAAATCAAGGTGTAGGTAATGTTGCCTTTGATTAAAATTGCCTTCGTTTACTTTCCCGCAGGGAGGATTGGTTTGACACATTTTTAACCGACTTCAAAAAAATTAAAAACCGACTTCAAAAACAGTGAAAAGTTAAAAATAATGTAAGAGAACAGACAACATCACACTTCTTTATTGGTCGGTGCCAAACGTTGATCTCCTAGAAAGTCTTAAATTTGTCACCGACTTCAATCAAAATTCTTCTGTATTCGAAAGAATATACTTCTGGGGTGGTCCCGAGGTCACCAAAGTCAGGATCTGATGATGGGATCCCATGAAATTCACTAAAAAGTTAAAAATAAAAAATCTTTTACAAAAAATAACAACCGACTTCAAAAACACTGAAAAGTTAAAAATAATATAAGAATTGGTACAGACAACATCACACTTCTACATATATTGAAGTCGGTAACAAATTTTTAGACTTTCTAGGAGATCATCGTTTGAGGTGTGCTTGGACAATGAACATAAAATTGTAATAGATAATTTGTATACAAATATTGTGCAAGCCCTTAAGTTGTCATCCATAGCAGGTTATGAGACTAAAAAGAAAATTAAAAAAGTAGTTGTTGGCTGGAACAAGCACGTGGCCGGAGCTCATCGGAGCGCCAAAGTGAAGTTCCACTTATGGGAGTGGTATGGAAAACCTAATTCCGGTAAAATATATGAGGACATGCGCGAAGCGAGAAGAATTTTCAAATCTCGCTTAAGGTGGTGCCAAAATAATGAAAATCAAATAAAGATGGATGTTCTTGCGACACATCATTCAAAAAATGATTTTCGTTCATTTTGGAAACGCACTAATAGGTTGCAATGTAAACCTGGTTTTCCGGTGAGTGTTGGTGGTGTAAGTGACATAAAAGAAATTGCTAACTCATTTGTGGACCATTTTGTAATAAATTCGCCTCTTGGACCTTCAATCTCGGTGCAAAATGCGGAGCCCGATGTGAAAAGGGAAATCACGTTCACGATAAAGGACATAACTAGTGTTATAAAATCTATGTCTAGAGGTAAATCTCCTGGTCACGACGGGCTCAGCATAGAGCACCTAAAGTTCGCGGGACCGCATTTGCCTCGTGTTTTGTTCTTGTTGTTCAATGCTTGTTTGAGTCATGGTTACATGCCGATCGACATGATACGTACGATTGTAATACCTGTAGTAAAAAACAAGACTGGAGATCTGGCAGATAAGAACAACTATAGACCCATATCATTAGCTACTGTAATTTCCAAAGTGTTTGATGGTATGCTTAATATTCATCTAAACAAACGTGTTAAATTGTTTGATAATCAATTCGGTTTCAGACCAGGGCTGTCGACACGGAGCGCTATATTGAGTCTTAAGCATACGATCAAATATTACATACGGCGTGAAACGCCAGTTGTGGCATGTTTTCTTGACCTATCAAGGGCTTTTGATCTGGTCTCATACGACATATTATGGGAAAAGCTTAAAAAATGTCAATTACCTTCCGAAATCATTAACATATTTAAGTTTTGGTATGAAAAACAGGTTAATCGTGTAAAATGGGAGGGGGTACTATCCAGACCTTATAGGCTGAGTTGTGGTGTGAGACAGGGGGGGTTGAGCTCGCCCACACTCTTTAACTTGTACATGAACGAGTTGATAGGCCAACTCAGTAGCACTAGAATTGGTTGTCATATAGATGGTATAAGCGTCAATAACATCAGTTACGCGGACGATATGGTGCTGCTGAGTGCGTCTGTTTGTGGACTACGAAAGCTTCTTAGCATATGTGAAGCATACGCCACATCTCATGGTCTAATTTATAATGTGAATAAGAGTCAGGTCATGGTTTTTGAGGCCGGGAAAAAACGAACTGAAAAGCTGCCCTCTTTGTTATTAAACGGTCACGTTTTACAAAGAGTCTTCAACTTCAAATATCTTGGACATATGTTGACTCCAGACCTCAAGGACGACGAGGACATAGAAAGGGAGCGAAGGGCATTGTCAGTAAGAGCCAATATGATAGCTCGCAGGTTTGCACGATGCTCACGTAATGTCAAAATAACATTGTTCAGAGCTTTTTGTACATCTTTTTACACGTGCAGCCTGTGGGCTGAATTTACTCAAAAAGCTTATAATGCCCTTCGTGTACAATATAACAATGCGTTCAGGGTGTTGCTGGGGCTTCCTCGCTTCTGTAGCGCGTCAGGGATGTTTGCGGAGGCGCGAGTTAATTGCTTTTATGCAACAATGCGTAAGAGATGTGCTTCCCTGGTGCGTGGGGTGCGCGGCAGCGCCAACAGCATCTTAAACATGATAGCAAGCCGACTGGATTGTATATATATCAATCGATGCTGTACAGTTTCTGGTGGCATGGCACGGAGTTAACAATAATTTTCTTTCTTTCTTTTTGTTTGTAATTTATTAACATTGTGCTTAAGTTCTTTTTAACACCTAACCTAAATGAGTCTGTGTTACTTTAATAAATGAATTATTATTATTATTATTATTATTATATTATTTTTAACTTTTCAGTGTTTTTGAAGTCGGTTTTTATTTTTTGTAAAATATATTTTATTTTTAACTTTTTAATTGAATGAAATCTTTTTAGTGAAAAATACCCTAATTTAGTACTCTAAAAAAACGTATTTCGCATCGAATTGAGAACCTCCTCCTTTTTAACCGAGTTCAAAAAAGGAGGAGGTTCTCAATTCGATGCGTATGTTTTTTTTTGTGTGTATGTTATGCGATTACGCCGCCAGTTGTGGACCGATTTTCAAAATTCTTTTTGTATTCGATAGAGTATACTCCAAGGGTGGTCCCATGGTCACCAAAGTCAGGATGTGATGATGGGATCCCATGAAAATCGAGGAAAACCCTTAATTTTTAAGGTGTTTCCAACGTGTTTTGTGTGTACCTATGTTACGCGATTACTCCGCCAATTGTAGACCGATTTTCAAAATTCTTTTTGTATTCGATAGAGTATACTCCTAGGGTGGTCACAAGGTCACCGAAGTCAGGATCTGATGATGGGACCTCATGAAAATTGAGGGAAACACTAATGAAATACCAGCTTTTAATTTAATTGTGGTTTCTTTCACTATAATGATTTCATTCACTAAAAAGTTAAAAATAATATACTTATGAAAAGGTACAGACAACATCACACTTCTATATTGAAGTTGGTGTCAAACGATAATCTCCTAGAAAGTCTTAAAATTTGGCACCGACTTCAATATAGAAGTGTGATGTTGTCTGTACATATTCTTATCTTATTTATAACTTTTCAGTATTTTTGAAGTCGGTTTTTATTTTTTGTAAAATATTTTTAACCGACTTCAAAAAAGGAGGAGGTGCTCAATCGATGCGTATGTTTTTTTTATGTATGTTACGCGAATACGCCGCCAATTGTGGACCGATTTTAAAAATTCTTTTTGTATTTGATAGATTATACTCCAATGGTGGTCCCATGGTCACCAAAGTTAGGATCTGATGATGGTATTTATTTATTACTAGCTGTGCCCGCGAACTCCGTTTCGCCATCAAAATGCTTAAAACAGTGTTTAGATTTTTCCTCCATTTTATTCCGTAATGATTCAACTTTATTCTGCCTTTCTAGAGCAGCGGCCATTTGGAAATTAACAAATTAAGACAATTATCGTAGGTTCGTAATGCTCTAGGTACTCTTCAGGGCCTTTCATTTAATACCCATATTGCTGGGTTTGAAAACGATCTTTAATCCATTTTTTGAACGGCGGCCATGTTTAATTTAGGGCAATTTTCCTAAGTTCATAATGCGCTACTCTTTGAGACCTTTTATTTGATACCCATATTGCTAGGTTTGGAAACGAACTTTTATCCACCTTTTTTGAGCAGCGGCTATGTTGAATTTATGTCAATGTTACTAGGTTCATAGTGCTTTACTTATCAAGGACTACTTTCATTTGATACCCATATTGCTGGGTTCGAAAACGAACTTGTATCCTTTTTTTAGCGGCGGCCATGTTGAATTAAGGTCGATTTTTCTAGGTACCTAATGCTCTACTCTTCAAGGCCTTTCATTTGATACCCATATTGCTAGGTTTGGAAACGAACTTTTATCCATTTTTTTTTGAGCGGCGGCCATGTTTTATTTAGGACAATTTTCCTAAGTTCATAATGCTCTACTCTTTGAGGCCTTTCATTTGATACCCATATTGCTATGTTTGGAAACGAATTTTTATCCACCTTTTTTGAGCAGCGGCTATTTTGAATTTATGTCAATTTTGCTAAGTTCATATTGCTCTACTCTTTGATGCCTTTCATTTGATACCCATATTGCTAGGTTTGGAAAGGAACTTTTATCCACCTTTTTCGAGCAGCGGCTATGTTGAATTTATGTCAATATTGCTAGGTTTATAGTGCTTTACTCGTCAACGCCTTTCATTTAATACCCATATTGCTGGGTATGAAAACGAACTTTTATCCTTTTTTTACGAACTTTTATCCTTTAGGACAATTTTTCTAGGTACCTAATGCTCTACTTTTCAAGGCTTTTCATTTGATACCCATATTGCTAGGTTTGGAAAAGAATTTGTATCCACCTTTTTTTGAGCGGCAGCCATGTTGAATTTATGTCAATGTTGCTAGGTTCATAGTGCTTAATTCATCAGAGCCTTTGATTTGATACCCATATTGCTGGGTTTGGAAACGAACTTCTATCCGTTTTTTTGGAGCCGCGGCCATGTTGAATTTAGGTCAATTTTTCTAGATACCTAATGCTTTACTCTTCAAGGCCTTTCATTTGATAACCATATTGCTGGGTTTGAAAACGAACTTTTATCCATTTTTTTGAGCGGCGGCCATGTTTAATTTAGGGCATTTTTCCTAAGTTCATAATGCTTTACTCTTCTAGGCCTTTCATTTGATATCCATATTGCTAGGTTTGGAAACGATCTTGTATCCACCTTTTTTGAGCGGCGGCCATGTTGAATTTATGTCAATGTTGCTAGGTTCATAGTGCTCTACACATCAAGGCCTTTCATTTGATACCCATATTGCTGGGTTTGGAAACGAACTTGTATCCACCTTTTTTGAGCGGCGGCCATGTTGAATTTTAGGCGATTTTCCTAGGTTCATAATGTTCTACGCTTCAAGGCCTTTCACTTGATACCTATATTGCTAGGTTTGGAAACGAACTTTTATCCACCTTTTTTGAGCATCAGCTATGTCGGCGAATTTACGTCAATGTTACATTAGGATCAAGAGTCCCGTACTCCCTCTACGCGTAATACTGAGCTGCGTTCAGAACCTACGCTCGAGTGCACTCCGAGTGCACCCTGACAGCAACCGACCCGTTCAGAGCCTCGGGGTAAAAAACGCTCTGACAGGCGGTTAGTACACTCTGTGCCCGTTCAGAAGCTTCGAGTGATGCAACCAAACAACCGACTCGAGCGTAGGGTGAAAAACACTCTGACAGATTTTATGTCAATGTCGATGTCAAAAATACGCTAATTATTTATTAAATAACACTACTTTGAACTCTTTTAAGCCTAATACTAGGGAAATATAGTGATTTCTATGTGTTGTAATTATTTTTAAGCATAAAAATGGATATTGACTGTTAATTTCATAGTAAGGATTAGTAATATTTTGCCCTTTGCTTGATCTTGATCGGCAAGATACAAACTAAAAA
Organism: Schoenobius gigantellus; assembly: GCA_963935595.1. Classification (NCBI taxonomy): domain Eukaryota; kingdom Metazoa; phylum Arthropoda; class Insecta; order Lepidoptera; family Crambidae; genus Schoenobius; species Schoenobius gigantellus. The sequence continues at coordinate 223,167 of OZ012555.1, read as the reverse complement.
AAATGATAGCAACCGACCCGTTCTGAACCTCGGAGCGAGTGTGAAAAACACTCTCGGTTGCATTACTCCGACCCTCGGAACGCAACTCTGTTAATAGTTTTAAATGGATGAAAGAGTTTGATTCCTTAGTCATAATGTAAAAACATAGTATAACACCTTTCAAAATGCCTTGAAAAGGGTATCTTCATTTTTCAACATTTCAAATATTGTACCGATTTTGTGAAAATTGGCCAAAAATTAAACCAACCTACAAATTTTATATTTGTGACGTGATATTGTCATAAAAAATGCTATATACATTGGTTGTATGGCTTGATCCTTTTTCCTTACCACCACGGTACTACATAAGAAAAATACAATTTAAACTTCTTGGTTGGCAAAATTCAGATGGGCACAGCCAATAACAGAAAAGATTTTTTTTGCAATATGTAACAGACTTGTTAAAATAATTTCACGTGCGCCATGTTGATTTTCTACATACTTGTCATCAAAAATTTTATATGGTATTTTTTGAATAAAAATAAAAAGTGAATTTAAACAAATGAAATTATGCCTAAATGTTCTTCCGGAAAATTTTAAGCATTGTGGTGTAAGCCATATCAAATTCTGTCCAGTAGTTTCGGAGATCTTTCCGGACAAACATTTGTACCCCTACGATTTTATTATATATGGAGATATTTATAGTGCTTTACTCGTCAACGCCTTTCATTTGATACCCATATTGCTGGGTATGAAAACGAACTTTTATCCTTTTTTTACGAACTTTTATCCTTTAGGACAATTTTTCTAGGTACCTAATGCTCTACTTTTCAAGGCTTTTCATTTGATACCCATATTGCTAGGTTTGGAAAAGAATTTGTATCCACCTTTTTTTGAGCGGCAGCCATGTTGAATTTATGTCAATGTTGCTAGGTTCATAGTGCTTAATTCATCAGAGCCTTTGATTTGATACCCATATTGCTGGGTTTGGAAACGAACTTCTATCCGTTTTTTTGGAGCCGCGGCCATGTTGAATTTAGGTCAATTTTTCTAGATACCTAATGCTTTACTCTTCAAGGCCTTTCATTTGATAACCATATTGCTGGGTTTGAAAACGAACTTTTATCCATTTTTTTGAGCGGCGGCCATGTTTAATTTAGGGCATTTTTCCTAAGTTCATAATGCTTTACTCTTCTAGGCCTTTCATTTGATATCCATATTGCTAGGTTTGGAAACGATCTTGTATCCACCTTTTTTGAGCGGCGGCCATGTTGAATTTATGTCAATGTTGCTAGGTTCATAGTGCTCTACACATCAAGGCCTTTCATTTGATACCCATATTGCTGGGTTTGGAAACGAACTTGTATCCACCTTTTTTGAGCGGCGGCCATGTTGAATTTTAGGCGATTTTCCTAGGTTCATAATGTTCTACGCTTCAAGGCCTTTCACTTGATACCTATATTGCTAGGTTTGGAAACGAACTTTTATCCACCTTTTTTGAGCATCAGCTATGTCGGCGAATTTACGTCAATGTTACATTAGGATCAAGAGTCCCGTACTCCCTCTACGCGTAATACTGTTAATAGTTTTAAATGGATGAAAGAGTTTGATTCCTTAGTCATAATGTAAAAACATAGTATAACACCTTTCAAAATGCCTTGAAAAGGGTATCTTCATTTTTCAACATTTCAAATATTGTACCGATTTTGTGAAAATTGGCCAAAAATTAAACCAACCTACAAATTTTATATTTGTGACGTGATATTGTCATAAAAAATGCTATATACATTGGTTGTATGGCTTGATCCTTTTTCCTTACCACCACGGTACTACATAAGAAAAATACAATTTAAACTTCTTGGTTGGCAAAATTCAGATGGGCACAGCCAATAACAGAAAAGATTTTTTTTGCAATATGTAACAGACTTGTCAAAATAATTTCACGTGCGCCATGTTGATTTTCTACATACTTGTCATCAAAAATTTTATATGGTATTTTTTGAATAAAAATAAAAAGTGAATTTAAACAAATGAAATTATGCCTAAATGTTCTTCCGGAAAATTTTAAGCATTGTGGTGTAAGCCATATCAAATTCTGTCCAGTAGTTTCGGAGATCTTTCCGGACAAACATTTGTACCCCTACGATTTTATTATATATGGAGATATATGGAGATTTAAAGAAAACCAACAGCTTAAGTAACACAGTATAAATTATACTTAAATAACAACGGACATCCAATTATAGGTGAGCGTCGGTGGCGCTGTGGACTCGGCACTTGCCTTCCAATCGGGAGGTCGGGGTTCGAGACCCGCCATGTACCAATGTGTTTTTCGTTTCGAATTTCATATGTACATTTGTCTGACGCTCTTACGGTGAAGGAAAACATCGTGAGGCAATCTGCATACATCTGCGAAGAAATTCAATGATGTATGTGAAGTCGACCAATCCGCACTGGGCCAGCGTGGTTGACTAAGGCCTAATCACCCTAACATAGGGTAGGCTCGAACCCCTCGGTGGGGACGTATGTGAGCTGTGATGATGATTCAAGTAGGTAATAATATCTAAATCGACAATCGTACAACTAAGTAATAATGAATCTAATAATAAAAATTGATAAGCTAATTAACAGCTAAAACAAATCAAGTACATGTAAATTATTAAATTAATGTCTGCTACTACTTGATGAACTAAGCATTCGTCGCGCTGCTGTTGGACTAGTATTAAATAAATCAATATCAAATTTTTCGCTTAATTTATTAAAGTTACTGCTTGCTCGTGTAAAAAATGCGTTTTGCCTATAGTTGTGGGAAACGGAACAAATATGAAAAATCGGAGTAAGCCGCAAAGATTTGTGGGGGGTGTTTAAGAGCAATAATGAAGTTAGCTCGGGACAGTCTAGTTTATTGGAGGCGATTTTCAGTAAAAACAGAATGTCAGCTATGTTTCGCCGAGTCTGTAATGTGAGAAGGTGGTGTTTTTCATAGATATCGTTGTAATCATTAGTGCGATATTTTTCCTTAGTGCGGTAACATAGATATTTCACAAACTTGCGCTGAACTCGTTCAATGCGAGATATATATATATCTGGTATCTGGGATTCCAAACCTGAGATGCATATTCCAGATGACTACGTACAAAAGTACAATATAAAATTTTAAGAGTTTTGGCTTTCAAAAAATCACCGGAAATGCGTCTAATAAATAATGCGCGGTAGACGCCGAGGTCACGCATTAGAAGATCTCCTTGCAAACGCACATTTTTGAGCTTGTAGTCAAAATGCTTCCCAAGGCGTTTACGGCTAAAGGTTACAACACTGCATTTAGACGCATTAAGATCCAGGTGATTTTCAGCACAATAATTTTCGAGACTAACAAGATCATTTTGAAGAGCCTGGGCATCACTATCGTTTGATATTACTGAATAAATTTTCATGTCATCAGCGAAGCATAGGACACGCCCAGATTTGAAGCAGGTTTCAATATCATTGACAAAAATTACAAATAATAATGGACCCAAAAGCGATCCTTGAGGAACGCCACTGGGTACATTTAACCACCCTGAAATGTAGTTGTTTATAACCACTGCTTGCGATCGGTTTTGAATGTAGGAGGTAAACCACCATAACAAATCACCACAGACGCCGAACTTTTCGAGCTTTATCAGGAGGACATCATGATCAATCCGATCGAAAGCTTTACTATAGTCCGTATAAATGACGTCCACTTGCTGACCTTTGTCCATGGCAGCAGTAATATGCTCATTAAGCAAAACAAGATGCTAGCTGTGGATCTGCCCCTAAGAAAGCCGTGTTGTAATGTGTAAACTTGGTCGTAAACGATTTTTTCCAGGAGTTTGGAAATAATTCAAAGCTTGGAAATGGGTCTATAGTTGACAACCTCATTTTGAGCGCCCTTTTTGGGTACAGGAGTACCTAACATAAGCACGCATCCATATTGCAGGAACCTCTCCTACTGCCAGGGACTTTTGAAAAAGCAATACAATAGGTAACGTAATTGTTGCTGCACATTTTTTAAAGAAAATAGCTGGGAGTTCATCAGGTCCGGCAGATTTGGAAATATCAAGGGTAAGGATTAATTTTTCGACACATTCGGCACTTATACATACAGATGATATGTATAAGTTTGAATCGCAAATGAATTTGAGCAACTTATTTGGACCACTGATACTATTACTTACCTTATGCAAGAATGTCGAATGAAAATAATCTGAGAAAGCCTTGCATATAGAAGGCCCAGTATTGAAAACTGTGTTGTTCCACATCAGACTAGGTACTAGGCATTGAATTATGTTTATATTTAGATATAATTTATATAACAAGACTTCTCCAGTAGTTTAACTCTTTCTCTCAAAATTTTATAAGAGGCTTCATCGCAGCGGTTACCATATTTTTTATATTTAGTAAAAAACTTGTGTTTTTCTTTAATCATCTTTTTTAGGGCAACCGAATACCACTTAGGATAATAATTGTTGTGAACGTATTTGGTAGGAATATATTTGTTTCGTAAGTTGTGAAATATGCTATAAAAACCTTTAGCCGCGTCGTCAACTGACTTATTAGCAAATGTCGCTTTCCAGTCTATATTTTTTAATTCACTATTTATTGAATCGTAGTCACCCTTATAATAAAGAAAACGAATACGCGGCGCAAATCCCAGTAATTCATAATGGAGAAGGCTCACTTGTAGTAGTAACGCTCCATGGTGTAAGTCAACAGGAACTAGAGAGTCGTCACTACAGTCTGAAACTAAAACGGTGATGTTAGAGAGGATAAGGTCAAGAATTTTACCGTTTTGGTTCTTAATACCATTAAACTGTTTGAGATTAAGGCTGTTTAGTTCATCGACGAGTAACGTTTCGTCAAAAGAATTGTCTGAGCACGCAATATATGAATTGTCTTGAGTATTGCTGGGGGTCTAATGAATTCCACTTAAATTAAAATCACCCGCTATCAGAAAGTTGTCCTGTATGTAATTTGATACAATATTTTCTATATTAATTAAGTAGGTAATTATTAAGTTGTTCAGAAAAAGAGTTAAAAAGCTTCTCTTTACACAAATAAAGTACCCCAACGTGTAATTTCGGAGACGAACCGGTGAAATTCAGACTTATTCACAAGTCTTCTGCACTAGAGTTGAACGCAAGCTGAGGAATAACTGATAATTCTTTACGAGTAGCAATCAAAACACCGCCTCCATAGGCTTGACCGGTGGATGAATAACTGCGGTCACGCCTCCATACCGTAAACCGATAGTCAAACAATTCGGAGTTTGAGATGCCATCCAATAACCATGTCTCAGTAATAACTACAATGTCATAGTTACTACTGCAAATATTACGAAAAAAAGTGTCAGTCTTGGTGCGTAGCCCCCTAGCATTTTGACAGTAAATATTTAACTGTTTAGAATGTTTAAGTATATTATCCACTATTAAAAATAAGTTTTAACATATTATGAAGCAGTAAGAAGCTCAAATTAATAATATATAAATATATATCATCACAAGTTATATAAAAATGACTAGAAAATATTAAAAAACAAAAGCTAAGGTATCCGCAAAAAATATAGATTTTTAGAATGCAGCAAAGACAAGTGCAAGTAGCATTTACGAATTGTATATTGTAAGCGAAAATGAGCTTTGTTGTTGTGTGCAATAGAGCGGACGAGCAAGCAACAAGTTGGTCAAGAAAGCAATGAATGGAATGAATAGGCCTCGGGAACAAAAGACCCGATAACAAACAATAGCAGTGCGCGGATGCCGGTAAAACCACATAGGTGGCCAACATTTTTACGTAGATTAAACAGTTGCTAATATATAACATAATTAAGACTAGTTTTATATTATTCAATATGTAATATATGTATTTAACTAAGCATGATTTGATATTGATTACTGCAACTTGTTTAAATCACTGTCCTTCGTAATCACCAGTACCGGAGATGTATCGTTCTTGCGGACATGTATTTTTGAGAACTTAACCCACACGTAACTATATTTTTTTTCCTTTGCCACAGATTTTGTTTTGGTGAGTAGGTTTTTAGTACCCGGAGTTAAGTGATCGTTAATAAATATGGGCCACTGGCCACCCACAAACCCTATCTCACTGGGCTACGTTCCAAAACATCACCCGGAGTGAGTAGGTGGTGGGGGGAGAGTGACCGGTTAGGGTGGTCGGAGTGTTGGTTGTTTTAGAACGGCAAGAGGGTTGTCTGCTTTGTTTACATAACCAAATATACAAAAATAAGAAAATATATAATTCATCGGCGCGTCTGTTCGCTTTAATGCATGGATTACATTCCTCTGTTTCTTCTACGAAAATACTAAAACCAACAGAATATGAATTCTGTTAAATCGCGGCCTAACCTAGCTTCAGCGGAAATGAAGGCCAATTTTACAATCGTGTCACTTACGATACCTATAGTCTTTGGAATTTAAAATTAACTTATTGTCGACGTTACGAAGCGCATCCTCGCTCTCCGAGATGCACAAATTGTGTGTGAATATGAAATCTTTGTAATCACAATCACACACAACTTTAAAATCTACACAATTTCCCGCCAAATCCAATCGAGTGAAATTACACCTTGCTATATTATGCGGGTGAGATTCTACTCGATCGAGTGCACTCCGTAGCGTTTTAGGACACGCCACTCCAACACTCTCGAGTGCACCCGAAATGTTTTAGGACATACTTCGGGTGACCGAGTGCACTCGGGTGATGTTTTGGAACGTAACCCTGGGAGTCAATGATTTTTTTGCACGTGCTGACGCCACAAATTCCTCCTTAATATAGCGATTTAGGAAGGTTATAATTATAGACTTATCTTTACTCTTTACCACTGTAGGTTGGTACTCTTGCTATATCTTAATTTATTTGTGACTTTGGAAAATCGTAATTTACCGCTTTGCAAAGGGAAGATGCAACGTTATAGAGGTTCTCTCAATTTCTCACAGGAACGCCTTTAATTTTCACATTATTTAGCCTTGACCATTGATCATACACACTTATATTTCTTTTTAAGGCAGCTACTTCATTATGAATAGCATTTACCGAGCCATTGAGATGCTGGACTTCAGCGATTTTTTCCTCTAGTGACGAAATTCTTATATTATGTTCATCTAGTTTTGAACTCACAAACTCACAAGGAGTACGGAGATCGCTAATTACGTTTTTAATGAATTTGATATCCTGAATTAGTTCCGGCAAACATGTTAACTGCTTTTTCAAATCTCGGATTTCCTGAAGCACAGTTTCCAAAGATGGTGTTGTTGGTGGCGGGGCAGGTGAAGGCTGACGAATAGGGCTGGTACGCCAATCTTACACTGTGGGCATTTCCATGCTGCTCTCCTGTCAGGGCCCAACTTACGGTAGCCCGCTTCAGATATGCCTGCACAGCTATAGTCGTAGTGTCGCTTACAAGAACCACACTGGGGACCTTCAGAAAAGGCGATTTGACACTGTGCACAATTCATTGTGAACACGGGTTAAAAGAATTTACAGGAATCACTTCAAAAACCAGCGAAAGCACAACAACTTTGAAAAGGTTGACGATCTATGAAACAACACGGTGACTCAATGAGTGAGTGTTGACTAGTCGGGTGCTCGATGAGGACTGAAAATATCCGTCCCATGAAAATCATGGAAAACCCTTAAATTTTAAGGTGTGTCCAATGTGTTTTGTGTGAATGTTACGCGATTACTCCGCCAATTGTGAACCGATTTTCAAAATTCTTTTTGTATTCGATAGAGTATACTCCTGGGGTTGTCCCAAGATCACCAAAGTCAGGATCTGATGATGGGATCCCATGAAAATCGAGAGAACCTCAAAAGAGAAGTGTGATGTTGTCTGTACCTATTCTTATATTAAGTATTTTTATCTTTGCAGTGTTTTTGAAGTCGGTTTTTATTTTTTGTAAAATATTTTTTGTATATTTCTAGTACCTATAATAAGTAGTACGTATTTATAAAAGACTGGTGACTGACTAAGGTATCAACGTAGACGTAGAGCCCAAACAGCTGGAGCTTAGAGCATGAAGTTCAGTGCAGGGGTTCGGTGGGTTATGTAGGCGCCCACTAAGGAAGGATTTTGCGAAATTTCCACAGGAAGCTGAGAAATCTCCATCCAAAAAATAAGGCAACTACAGTGTTGAGTTCTATTGAGGTAATTAGTACTTATACTATAATAAAAATGCTGTTGCTACAAATGTCATTAGATTATAACATTGGTTGTACGTGTTATCATGACGGACTTGAACTTTGAGGCGACTTAATCAGTCTTACATAGAACTGTCGCGGAAATTTTGAAGGTAATTACCTATATCGCCGCAATGGCTGATACTACTGCACCATGTCGTCACCATCACCCAGAAACCTTTGATCAGAAGGATCAAGACAGCTTTCATAGGGCTCTTTGCCAGTGTAGGCCAGGGTCTTGTCCTCTTCTATATCTTGTCGAATCTCAATCCAGTGCATCACCATCTTGAGACTCAAAAGCCTCAATAATTGCTTTTACGGAGACCGAAGACTGTATTATGGTATGCATATTTGCATTTCGGTCTCCGTAAAAGAATTGCTTTTGAAATGCAAATATGCATACCATAATACAGTAGATTCTAGAGCACTTCTCAAGTCTCAAGCTCGAACTCAACCTCACGGACCCTACTTGTGTATCTCACGTTTGCCAACCAGCCATCCGTGCCTACATCAAGTAAACAAAGATCCTAGTTCCTTTACTTTATGTAGGTATATAGTTAAGCAAATGTTAGACAAGATACCGGAACAGAACAAATTATTTATATCGTAAGTACCTATATACCGGAAAACACTGGGAAAAGTTTCAAAGAATTGGAAGCTGGTTAATGCAGGTTCAGAGCCTCGGAGTGTAGTTGTCCGGTAGTTTTTTAACTCGCTCATTTATTGTTCTAGTGCGAGTGATCGCTTTGAGATAGGCGGTAAAGCCTTTCACGGGAGTTGCTTATCGCATTACAATACCTATGGTTGATTATTGGCCTCGTGGAGTTCGACGAGACCAATTCTACAACTTTGCGCGGTGTTATCAGGAGTCGGAGTTGGCTTATGCGCAGTTCTGTCCGCGACCATCAACTTTGAGATTGAAATTACTATATAATATGTAGTCTGCAATTGGCACCGCGCCGGTTTACGTCGGTGAGCCTTCACCCACGTTATTTTATGAAAAAAAAAATGGGTGGGTCGCGTACCCGTGTAGGTGATCCGTATCGCTCTAGCGGGGCTTAGGCCGTGTCTGTACCGTGATGGGGCCGCAGCGGCAGGTGGAACAGCGAGGTGTCGATGCGCGCGCCGGCCACGTAGCGCGCGGCGCCCAGGTACGCGGCGGCGGCGGCGGGTGCGGCGGGTGCGGCGGGTGCGGCGGATCCGGCGGGTGCGGCGGATGCGGCGAGACCGACGCCGGCCAGCACGCTGCGGCCGCGGCGCGCCGACGCCAGCCGCGGGCCCGCCGCCGTGCCGATCTCCGCCTCGTGCACCACCTCGCCTCTGGAGGATCCGAACGATACACCACAAAACTCCAATGTAAGTACCGACGTATCTTGAGATATCTCCGAAACGCGGGAGAAAAGGGCGAAAGCCTTAGAGCATTAAGACGCAAGCACCCTACTTACGATTTTACGCGAACGTGTTTGTCGATTCCTTCACGGTAAAAAGCTCTAACTGTTCGACTTCTTATCTCCAATATGATGCCTCCGTGTCCGTATGCGCGTGTACGTAAGTGGCATTATAAGGGAGCAATCTATACTAATATTATAAAGAGGAAAGATTTGATTATTTGTTTGTATTGAATAGGCTTCGAAACTACTGAACGGATTTTGATGAAAGTTGGTATAGGGATAGTTCGAGACCAGGGGAAGGACATAGGGTAATTTTCCTACGGAAAAATATAAAATTCCCACGGGAAAACAAAAATAACGCGGACAAAGTCGCGAGCGGAAAGCTGGTAATATATAAAAAAAATACCCGTATGTTAAAGTCAGTACATAGGCTGCTACTTATGTATCCGGAACTGGCCACACACAAAAAAATATTTAAAAAAGAACAATTACATTTGAAAATAGAACTCTTTAGTCGTAGAATGCAGCTTGTTTTATTATTCTCTCTATTGTTTGACAACTTTGCCGCCATTTTGATAATTGCGCGTCACCGTAATTATGGAATTAAGTCGAGAACATTTTCGTGCGATGATTTACTACGATTTTCGGCGTGGGCTCAGTCAAAAACAGTGCATCGATCAAATGGTTTCTACTTTTGGTGATGAAGCACCATCAAAAACCACCGTATATCAATGGTTTAGTGAGTTCAAACGTGGACGGTCTTTGCTCTCGGACGAATTTAAGGAAGGTCGGCCAAAATCAGTCGTTGTGCCACAAAACATCGATGCTGTGTGTGAACTAATTATGAAAGACCGTCATGCCACATATCGTGAGATAGAGGCGTCTTTGGGCATCAGTATGACAAGCATTCACAAAATATTACATGAACATTTAGCCGTAAAAAAAATTTGTTCGCGTTGGATTCCTCACAATTTGACGTCTATACAAAAACAGGCCCGTATCGATTGGTGCAAAGAAATGTTACAAAAATATGACCGAGGTGCTTCAAAAGCTGTTTATAATATCTATACAGGTGACGAATCGTGGATATATGCGTATGACCCAGAAACAAAACAGCAGTCGACGGTATGGGTGTTCCAAGATGAGCGGAGGCCAACAAAAGTTGTTCGTGCAAAAAGCACTTTAAAACAGATGGTTGCTTGTTTTTTTGGAATCAATGGACATGTTGCTACAGTGCCATTAGAAAATCGTAGAACTGTGAATTCTGAATGGTATACAACCATTTGTTTGGCAGAAGTTTTTGATAATATTCGAAAAAATAACCCACAACGAAGAATTATCCTGCATCACGACAACGCGAGCTGCCACACGTCAGTCGAAACAACACAGTTTTTAGAAGCTCAAAAGATTGAATTGACCGGTCATCCGCCATACAGCCCCGATTTAGCTCCCAACGACTTCTATTTATTCCCTTTTGTGAAGAATAAATTACGAGGTTTACGTTTTTCGACACGTGAAGAGGCCGTCGATGCATTCAAAATGCACGTTTCGAAGATACCCCAAACAGAGTGGAAAAGGTGTTACAAAAATTGGTTTGAACGGATGCAAAAATGTATTGACTATCAGGGAGAGTACTTTGAAAAACAATAAAAACATAAAAAAATACAAATCTGGTTTTTTATTTCATATTCCGGATACATAAGTAGCAGCCCTCGTATCTGCCGGAATCATTAAATATTGAGAAACATGAATTTATTGGAATTGAAATTAATACAAGTCCTGCAGGCCTATTCTCTAACTTCGGTTACTAACTAGAACTGTCATTTTTGAAAGGAACTTAATATACATTACTGCTATCATGAACGCCGCCGTAACACATAAGATCACTAAACCAGTAATGGATATAAAGTGTCTTACAAAAATGACAATTCTAGTTACCACCCGTAGTTAGCGAATAGGCCTGCTGATGCTGATTGATATCACCAATATTAATATCGTACGTTATCGCAACGACGGTGTTGGTTGACTCCATGGTACAACTGGAAGTCATCAGGCAGGCTAACATGAAGCTCTCTACCATCAAACAAAGTAAGCAAAAAATATTTTTCATTCCTCATGCTCGGAAAGGAGCGTTTCCTTGATCTGAGTATTGGGAGGAAAACGCTAGTTCCCACCAGCGGGCGGGAAATTCTCATACTATTTACTTCCCTCCTTAGGGCGGAAAGTAAAATTTTAAAAATAGAACTGAATTAGGTTACGTACATACAATCTTTGGTACAATGATAATAAAAGTATTTGGCTGAATGGCCAGTAACAGGTAACGCGATGTTCCAAATTTAAAAATACCTGTGAAAAAGATAATTTTGGCGGGAGGGGAATCTGTTACGCTGTACCGAAATCTTGATTGTGTGATTTAGGTATTTAAGAAAAACAATGAATTCAAGCGATTCTGAAATTTCGGGTCCAGATTCAGTCACGAACGAAGCAAATACAATACTCGAAATTTTTTTGCCAAAAATTTCAAAGGAAAGATATTTAAATACATATTCCGACTTTATGAAGTGGCGAGATGTAAGGAATATAAAATCATTTTCTGAAAATGTATTTCTTATATACTTTAATGAACTATCTCATACAGTGCAGGCGTCTACGCTATGGAGCAGATATTCAATGCTTAAAAGTACACTAAGTGTAAAACACGATGTCGATATGTCATGTTAGGAGTATTTTTATTAATAAATTTTATTAGAAAAGCTATTTTTTATTTTCCTTGCATTCGAAATGAAAAGTAGAGTGCTACACACGGGTAAAAGGAATCAAACCCTACTCGGACTATAGCCGCCCTCGCTGCGCTCGGGCGTCTAACAACCTCGTAGGGATTGATTCCTTTCCACCCTTATAAAGCAATCTACTATTTTAATACAGTTGCTCAAAAAGTAGTATATTGCAGGGCTGTTTAGCGTGCGGGATGACCACCATTACGCACTAGTGCTTTTTCTTTACCAAATGTCAAATGTCTAGAATCTGACACACATTTTGCTTTTTTCCTGCTTTTTTCTAACATGCTAAGTTAAGATTGCGCTAAATAATCTGACTGGTCTACCAGATTTTGTATTGTAAAAGCATGCCTAAAAGCAAAGCATAACAAAAAGCACGGATGGACCTTGCTTTTAAATACACGGGAAGCAAAGCATAGCACGCATTTGCTTTGTCACTGCTGTGTACGTACGACGACATATTTGGCGCCATTTTTCAAAAATGTTCTCTGAGTGATTATTGTTTCATTTTTTCGCAACTGTATTAAAATAGTTGTTCAATACACGTGCGGGACTGTCATTTCCACTCGTTCCGACTGTCAACCCTCGCCTTCGGCTCGGGACGACATTTTTCGGAACTTGTTGCAATGACAGGCTTCCCGCACTTGTAGTGAAAATAACTATTATTTTACATGGAATCGACTGAAGATATTTAAACCAATCATGGGAATTACTTTAATAGGCTAACTTACATCATAATAAAAGTCTGTGTTATGTGACGTATTCTTTACCAGTGTACTTTCGCAGCTTAAACCGATCGTCTCCTACTGACCCGAGTATGTCGGCGAAGCGGTCGCGCAGCACGCCGGCGCCGGTCGCAGCGAGCGGCGCGGCCGACGGCTGCGGCTGCGGCTGCGGCTGCGGCTGCGGCTGCGGCCCGCCGATCATCAGCGGCGGCAAGTTGGCCGATTCCCCGCGGGGGCCACTTCTAGCAACACATATCGAACAACATCAATCACTTAAACTAGTCAACTACCTTATACGAAGTACAGTTATATTGGTCTAGCACATCGCGCGATCAGCATTTTCGCTTATTGACCTCAATTAGTGTTTATTCAAATTCAATATATTACTTAATTCAGTTCACGAACGGACACCAATTACGCCGCGTGTACTCTTACCATTGCATCCATTACCAGTTTAAAACAATATAATAATTTTAAACCAAATCTGTTTTTCTTAACTTTACCATAGTAGATACCTATTTTGTGGAATTTACACCCTACATGTCTCATTAGTACTTTATGGAAATTTTTGTACCCCACTGGTGTGTATTTAATTATTAGAAAAATTACCTTCTCGCCCTAGACGCAGGCGGCGGCAGTATCAGTCCCGCGCCGACGGCAAAGTAGGGGAACCTGCAACGAACGGTGACCGTGTGATGAGCGTGCGACGGTACGGGCGGCGGAGGAGGCGGGTGGAGGCGGACTGAGGAGGTATACCTGAGCGCCTGCGGGGCCGTGGGACGCTCGCGCGGCGGGTAGCGCAGCAGCGCGGCGAGCAGCGCCAGCGCGGGCGGCGAGGCGGCGGGCACGACGCGCGCCAGCGGCACGCCCGCGCCGACCGGGAAGCGGAAGCGCAGCGCCTCCGCCAGCGCGTAGCCCTCGGGCCACTCGTCGCGGTCGGGCGTGCCCAGCACGGCGCAGATCTTGTGAAGCTGGTCGATCTCCGAGTTGCCGGGGAACAGCGGGCGGCACGTGTACAGCTCGGCGGCGATGCAGCCGAGCGCCCACAGGTCGATGGGCGCGCCGTAGCGCGTGTCGTGCAGCAGCACCTCGGGCGCGCGGTACCAGCGCGTGGACACGTAGTCCGTGTAGGGCGGCCGCGAGCGCACCTCGCGCGCCAGCCCCAGGTCCGCGATCTTCACGAGCTCGGGCCCGGCGCACAGCAGGTTCTCGGGCTTGAGGTCGCGGTGGAAGAAGCCGTGCCGGTGCATGTGCGCGAGCCCCTGCAGCACCTGGTACAGGATGTTGCGCAGCACGGGCTCCGGGAACGGCCGCTCGGAGTCGCGGATCAGCTGGTACAGGTTGCCGCGCATGTACTCGAACACGAAGTACAGCGTGTCGTTCTCCCGGATCACCTCCCGCAGCTTCACTATGTTAGCGTGATTCAGCTTCTTGAGGGACTTGACTTCGCGCAGGTTCATGGCCTCGTCCCAGGAGTAGTACTTGCGCTTCATACGCTTGATGGCGACCTTCTCGCCGGAGTCGCGGCGCTGCGCCAACACCACGGAGCCGTAGGTGCCGTCGCCGAGCTGCTGCAGCACCACGTAGCGGTTCATATCGCCGCCGCCGCCGCCGCTGCCGCTAAGATGAGGTACTCCGCTGGCGGTTACAGACCGCCATCTTCACTTAAGGACGTCCTTAGTTATTGAGGTTTAGATAATACCACATTCACATAATTTATACAATTTTTTTTGGGTACCGATGCCGATGGTTTCAAATTTTCTACGAATTCAGTTTCATTTATACACCGTTTACACAATTAAACGATCACCTTGTTCCTACTAACTATAACAATCTTATGGATAGAGTCATTATCACTATAATATTGTGAATGTTTATTTAGTATCTGCCACTAACTCGGAGCTCTCTGTGCAGCTTCGATGTGTTGTGTACTTATTACGTTACCATGGTTATCGGATAGTAGTGATCAAACTTCTCTATGGCTACACAATTAAGAACTTTAAGGTAGGTATGGATATTTTGTGACTTCAACAAACTTGACTTACGAAATGCAATAAATAACATTCTTTATATGTATTAGATTCTTCCCTTAATTCTACTAATAAGTTACAGGCGAAACGAAGCCGAACTGTAGCGATCGACCAATCGGAATGCATAGACTGACTTCAGAATGTTCGATGACGTGATATTGTAGCGTTCTGATTGGTCGAAAGCAGCGGTTCGGCTTCGTTTCGGCTGTGATTTACATTCATAAGAATAATGCTTTAATTATTCTTCTGAGGGTTTATTGGCAGTTGTAGCTAGGGTCACGAGCACCTCTGGCAAGATTCGAATTTTGCACCCCCCAAAACATATATTCTAGGAAAAGAAATGTAATAATAGCGTATTCATTTCATTAAAAAAATATGCCTACGTTTTTGTTTATGTAGGGAAGGATAAAACACGATTTCGATCATTTTTACACGTAATAATAAAGATTAAAAACCTTCAACGGTTTTGGGAGGTGGAAGAGCCACCTACCGTGAAGCGAGTGAACCCCTTAGAAGAGGAGTGTGAGTTGTTCTACCAGAACAATACAGGTCGCCTTCGCTCGGGACGGCTGATCACTCGTTTGCCCTTTTTGTCAGTTCGCCCCTCACTTGGCAGCTCCCGACTGTTGGCCGAGAAGCGGCTGCTGTCCATGGAGCGTCGTATGAGTAGGAACTCCGACTTCAAACAGAAGTATGTCGACTTCATGCGAGAATATGAGCAACTGGGGCACATGTCGGTCTCGCGACTGGACTGGCGAAACGTGGAACATAATTTTCTTCCTCACCACGCGGTTTTGAAACCATCCACCGGGAAGATACGCATTGTTTTTGATGGGTCAGCTCCCACGTCTACCGGAGTTTCGCTGAATCAATGTCTGCATGCTGGACCGAAGTTGCACCACGAGGTGGGTGATGTATTGACCAACTTCCGTCGCCATGCCGTCGTCTTTGTGACCGATATCCGGATGGTGTTTCGACAGACTGTGATTCACCCGGACGATAGACGATATCAGCTCATATTATGGAGGGAGGATCCCAGAGATCCCATGCTAGTCTACGAGCTGAACACCAATACATACGGGTTGCGTTCGAGCCCCTTTGTGGCAATTCCCTCACTTTTGGAACTCGCTGAACGTGAGCGGTTACGATATCCTCGCGCATCCTTGGTTCTCAAGGAGGATGCATTTGTGGATGCTATTTGTACGGGCTCCTCTAGTGTCGAGGAAGCCTTGATTTTGCGAGATGAACTAATTGCTCTTCTCGGGGCTGGTGGTTATGAATTAAGGTAGTGGATGTCCAACTCACCTCAGCTTTTGTGTGATTTGCCAGACGACCACCAGCAGGAGCCTCATATCTTTGAGAATGCCAAGACTCCAGATTTACTGTCTGTTTTGGGAGTGCAATACAGATCTGTCCAGGACACGTTCATCTATCGATTGGAGCTGCCAAGCCCCAAGGTCTGGACGAAATGGTTGGTTTTATCTACAGTAGCTCGTACTTTTGACCCAAATGGCTGGATTAGTCCCGTAGTGTTTTGGATGAAGTGCTTCCTACAGGAACTTTGGTCAGCCGAAGTGTCGTGGGATGATCCCCTCTCGGGCCGTTTGCTGCGAGATTGGGAGTCCTTCATGTCGTCTCTCCCCGACATTAACCGTGTTAGTATTCCTAGACATATACTGCCTAAGGGACGGTTTACGGCCAGCCTTCATGGCTTTTGTGACGCGTCTGAGAGTGGATACGCAGCCGTCGTATATATCCGGACGGTCGATGATAGAGGAGCTGTTAAGCTCCACTTGCTAAGTGCTAAGAGTAAGGTTGCTCCACTTCGGACTCGATTAACGATTCCGAAGTTAGAATTGTCTGGAGCTACTCTTCTGGTTCGTTTGATGAACCACGTTGTTGACACCCTAGGACGTAGTGTGGACTTTGAGTCGCTGTTTGCTTGGTCCGACAGTCAGGTTGTCCTGTGTTGGATTAAGAACTCCGTCCACTCCCTGGAGGTATTTGTGGCCAATCGGGTATCCCAAATACAGGCCTCGAAGGCCCCGTTGATTTGGCGCCACGTGCCAGGTGAAATAAACCCTGCTGACTGTGCATCACGTGGCAGCGAAGCCCCTTAGCTTATTGACCACACTCTGTGGTGGGGTTCCGAATGGTTGTTACAGCCGTCTTGGCCTTCCACACCAGCTGTGGTGAAGGCACCAAATCCGGGCTTGCGTGTTCACGCTGTCGAGACTATAGCGGTTCCAGAACAGGAATTTTTATTAGACCGCTACAGTTCTCTGGACAAGTTGCTCGGCGTGACCGCTTGGATAAGAAGATTTATTCGAAATTGTTGCCGGCCTCAGGACAAAGATTTGTGTCCGGTCCTCTCTCCGCAGGAGCGCCAAGATGCTCTTTTGCATTGGGTGCATATGACCCAGTCTAGAGCGTTTGAACCGGAACTTAAGATTTTCCGTGCCGGGACGTCCAAATTAAAGGGACCCTCGGTGCGTTTGACTCCCTGTCTGGATGATAAGGGATTGTAGCGTGTAGGAGGCCGATTGAGGCACGCTAACTTGCCTTATAGATCACGTCATCCCCTGTTGCTCCCCAAGGACGGACCATTGGTGCGATTGTTGATCATTGATCGCCATGTGAAGAATGCTCATTCCGGATGTAATGCATTGACCGCGCTCCTCCAACGGGAGTTTTGGATTTTGTCAGCGCGAAGAATAATCCGATCGGTTATTTTTCGATGTCTGCCCTGCTATCGTTTACGCCCCGAGACGATGCAGCCCCAAATGGGTGATTTGCCTGCTGATCGTGTAAACGAATCGATGACCTTCTTAGGAGTTGGAACTGATTTCGCGGGACCATTCACTATAAAAACGTCGCGACTCCGTAATGCTTAGACTGAAAAGGCTTACTTGTGTGTGTTTGTTTGGCCACTAAAGTCATTTGGAGGTGGTGAGTGCGCTCACCATGGACGCTTTCTTAGCTGCGTTAGGCAGATTTGTCTCCCGCCGGGGACAGCCATCTCTAATTCGGTCCGATTGTGGGACGAACTTCAAGGGCACTGATAGACATATAAGAGAAGTTTGTAAATTTTTAGATAAAAATAATAAAGAGATCGGATCCACACTCTCCCGTAGGGGGGTAACATGGCGATACTCCCCGCCGTTTTGCCCTCACTGGGGAGGGATTTTTCAATCTGTTGTAAAGGCCGCCAATACTCACCTTCGCCGCGTTATTGGGGAGACTATTCTCACGTTCGAGGAACTCGCGAGTCGCGACGGTGTTTTCTAAGATTGAGACGGTTCTCAACTCGCGTCCGTTATGTCCGTTGTTTACCGACGCGAACGATTTGCAGGCCCTCACGCCGGGCCATTTCTTGATAGGCAGACCACTTAACGCTCTGCCCGAGTATCCTTACAGAGATATCAATCCAGGAAGCCTTTCGCGGTTTGAGTTGCTCCAGCAGCTTACCCAGAGCTTCTGGCGCCGCTAGCACCTTGAATACTTACACATTTTTGCAACAACGCGTTAAGTGGTCAGATAAGGCAAACCCACCGAGGGTTGGAGACCTCGTGTTAGTGAAGGACCCAAAGCCACCCTATACGTTGGCGTCGCGGACGCATTGTCCAACTTACTCTAGGGTCTGATGGTGTGCCCAGGTTTGCCGAGGTCCTAGTTGGGGATTCTGTTTTGAAGCGCGCGGTCGCTACTCTTTCTCGCCTCCCCTCAGACTGATTTGGCGGACAGTCCGGGACTGTCCGGAGCGGGGAGATGTTTATGCTCGAGGAAGAGCGAGTGGCAACACTGTTAATAGTCTGTGCACATGCGGTGTGGCGGCCGGCCGCTGCGACATGTCCTCAGAACAATCATGCTTTAGTTATTCTTCTGAGGACATGTCAGTCGAGTCGAATTTGTAATGACATTGAAATTGAATTAGTTACCACGCGGCGCATAATCCCTGCGTTCCAGATAAAGCACTGCTACTTTCTGAGGCTAACATCTGATGTTAGCCTCGTTTTGCGTTTCTTATAAGAAATGTTGACATTGTTACAAATGAAACGCAAGGTACTGATTTTTCGTGCTGAATTTTGACACCTCACCTACTTAGTCCAGCCACTTAAAATTTTTAATAATATAAATCAGAATTGGCTAATACTATAAATATCTTTCAATATTTTTTTTAAATTCGCTGAAAATCCTTTTTGATTCATGAAAAAAAAAATCCAAATGTCAAATTCGAAAGCTGTCAAAAAGTGGTATCAGAGGACCCATCTATTAACATGGGTATTTGATGCTAGCATTTCGTGTTAAAAATGCTTAAATGAAACGCATGACAACCAGCAAGAAAAACTAGCATCACCAGCTAATGAAACGCAGAGATGCTAAAAATGTTGGTATTTATGGCTAAAAATGCTTATCTGGAACGGGCCGTATATCGAGTAAAACAACCAAATTGTGTTTTGCGCGGCGCACCTCATTATTTTGGTTGCGAAAGTCCGCTGATCGGTGCGTATAATGTGAATTGGCGACCTATTTAGGGAAACGCAAATGTAGTGAAAGTGATCCGGTCGTGGTTCGGTGGATTGACAGCAGCCATTGATTTACTACCAAACGTAGATAGAGCGCTTCATACAAAAACGCGCTTGAAATCTGTCACCTAATCGACTATACATTTGTACTCGCTGATATATAGGTACTTGAATATGCACGCCCGAATGAAAATTGCCATAAAAAGTACCGTATTTATCGAATTCAACCTTATTCTGCATTATTATGGCAACTATTTTATGTACAACCGTGGGAAGTTACATCATTTCATACAAGAAAATATCAACTTTATATTCTCAAAAACTTAATGCTTGAAATTACTTATCGCGTTGTCGCTCCAACGCATGAATGAGATAACACATCGTGATACGTGCGAGCGAGACGATTGTGATGTACTGACACTGACGCGAAGCGACATGTTTATGATTAAAATAATTGTTTTTGATTGGTTTTTACGTATAAATCGAGTATTTGAATACATGATAAGATGTGTCATGAGTTTACTCACGCAAAATATGAAATCCCGTCTTTTTTCTGCCGTTTCTGGCTATTGTTATCACAACTTTTGAATGCGCACTTCGGCATGTTTACGTGCCGACAGCTAATTACTCACTATGGAAAGGAACTGCACGAGTTGCGATTGAGCAGTTCTTCACCGGCCTACTTTTCGATCGTTCATGCGTTATCTACGTTAGGTAGTAAATCAATGACAGCAGCCCTTCAGGAGCCGCGACTTCCTTCGAGCTAGCTCAGGAAGTCCACTGGCTACATACGGAGACCGGATCGGCTTAGAGGTAAGCAATTTTCTAGGAGCTTGTATTCGGTTGTTAAATGAGCATAACAATCGGCGAATCGCCAAATTTATGAACCTAGGAAAGTAGAGCGAGCATTATGAATAGAAGAGTAGAGCATTATGAACCTAGGAAAAGCGCCCTAAATTCAACATGGTCGCCGCTCAAAAAGAAAACGGATAAAAGTTTGTTTCCAAGCCCAGTAATATGGGTATCAAATGAAAGACCTTGATGAGTAGAGTAGTATGAACCTAGCAACACTGATAAAAATTCAACATGGGTTCATTTCACAGGGTTTTATCGCCTTTTTTAAAAAACAGAACCACCGCATTCCTGCTCCATGCCTGTGGCGTTAAACCTTGCTGTATGACAGCATTAAACAGGCTTGCCAGCTCATCCAGAAGTGAAGTTTCACCGACTTTAAGGAGCTCTGTAGTAATAACGTGTGCTTTGTTGTTCTTAGGCGCATAACACATTGCACCGGACACCGCTCCGGTGTGCGGTGGTGCGGTTTTTAGTTTTGACTGAAGAATCTTCATTTGTATACAAAAACCGCAGGGTATAACACACTCACACCGCATGGCCGT
This sequence comes from Schoenobius gigantellus, assembly GCA_963935595.1. Classification (NCBI taxonomy): domain Eukaryota; kingdom Metazoa; phylum Arthropoda; class Insecta; order Lepidoptera; family Crambidae; genus Schoenobius; species Schoenobius gigantellus. The sequence continues at coordinate 202,128 of OZ012555.1, read as the reverse complement.
GCGGTTGTGCGATTTGTGCGGCGCGCGTGACGGTACCGCACTCCCGGACGGTGATGCGGTGCGGTCCGCGGGGTATGTCACACTGTGCCGCAGTATCGTACGGATTTTTGCGTAGAAAGGACGTGCATACGCGTAATAGATCTCGACATAGATAATGCGGTGATGCGGTGCGCCGTGCATCGCATCTCCGGACCGAGATACGGAGCAAACCGTACGATGGCACGGTTTCGTGCCGCCGCAGCCGCATGCGGTTTTCGTCCCTCCGTATACCGCAGCGGGAGGGTGCACCGCTCGAGGGTGGCCCTAACCTCGCTGCAATCGACGTCGGGGATGTCCTCCGTATAGTGGCGCGTTAGTGGGGCTCTGTGGTCATTGATGCTCTGGTGAGATGGTCTTTCCGACCGCTGAGCATATAAGAGTTTATAGAAACTCTCGACTTCTTTGAAAATCTCGAACTTAGAGGTAACAATACGGCCATCGACAGTCCTAAGTTGCTATGCAACTGCTGAGCGAAAACTTTCGATCCCCTGTTCTGCTCGTTCGCAGCCTCTATGGCGCGGATATTGGAGCGTCGGAGATCGCGTCGCATCAGCTTTCGAATCAGTTGGTTTAATGTTGGCTATCGGCCGGTTTCAATATTCTATCTATCTGTGGATCTGGTTACCAGCGATAGGCATTTGACATTAGCTCCATACAAAATACGTCAAAATTCTATCTCCAGTAAGCAAATCCATAGATAGATATGATATTGAAACCGGTCGTTAGTCGAAAAAATTGGTTATTTTTAATGTAATGGCATAGGTCACTGTGAGATATTACAGATCTAAAACTTAAATCTTTATATCTTTAGCTAGAAATGCCAAAAACCGGAAACGCAATTTAAAGATTTTGCCTCGATACATTTTATTTTTTAAATTACCTCTTAAAAATAAGAAAATTCAGGATTACTAGTAAACGGTATTAGGTATTCATTAAAAAGCTTCATAAATAAGTAGATATCATCATTATTTAGATTTCGTGTAAAAGCATTTTTTTCTATCATTATAGTTATTTTTTTATAAAATAATTTGTATTTTGTCGCTTACGTCGATAATTTCTAAACGACCTGATTGCATGCGGGCGCAGTGCATTCACGACTTTGATGCCATAGATATAAAGACTAGGTACTTGAGCACGGGGGGCGCCCCGCGTTTACGTATAGACCACGCCTCCCATTGTTTGATTCATTTTCGATGTAGCGCCTTAAGGCGCTCCGATCTGACGAAGGCATCTGGGATGGCGGCAACTCGCGTCTTTTCCTCATAAATTCGAGAGTCTCACCCTAAAATTTATTTATTTATTTATTTATCTAGCTTGCTTACATGTACGTACATTATAGATAGTAAAATATTTAAAGTGAATCAGTACATCATTTAGACTCCTTCTTGCGTTTCGCGGGGAAATGAAATGTAAGTACTGCATTAAAAAATTAGGTCTACGTTACCGTGCGTTTGCACTGAGAAACATAAAACATGTCAGTAAAGTTTTACAACTTGTTGTATGATACAAATCTCAAAACTTGTTGTGTATGCTTTTGTGTTCGCACTGCCGAAAATCGTGTTGGATTCGGAACAAATCCTAAGATTTGATGCAGATTGCGAGGATCGCCTCAAAACTTGTTGTCAACGTTTTTTATGGTTTTGTCAACGATTGCGTTCCCCCTTTGGGCTGTTAAAGTCTTAATACATGTTTTGCAACTTGTTGGGGTGTTGTCAATGAATACTCATTCATAAACATTGACAGTAACATTTAAAAAACATGGTTTTGTAGATGTTTCGACAGTGCAAACGCACGGTTACGGTCTACATAATATCTCCTCTCCTACTTAGTCTGTGGTTTAGGCTGATAGCCACATAGCCCAACTTACCCTGCGTTCCAGATAAAGCACTGCTACTTTCTGAGGCTAACATATGATGTTAGCCTCGTTTTGCGTTTCTTTTAAGAAATGTTGACATTTTTAGCCGCGCTATTTGTTACAAATGAAACGCAAGGTACTGATTTTTCGTGCTGAATTTTGACACCTCACTTAATTAGTCCAGCCACTTATTTTTTTTTATAATATAAATCAGAATTGGCTAATACTACAAATATCTTTCAATATTTTTTTTAAATTCGCTGAAAATCCTTTTTGATTCATGAAAAAAAGATTCCAAATGTCAAATTTGAAAGCTGTCAAAAAGTGTTATCAGAGGACCCATCTATTAGCTTGGGTATTTGATGCTAGCATTTCGTGTTAAAAATGCTTAAATGAAACGCATGACAACCAGCAAGAAAAACTAGCATCACCGGCTAATGGAACGCAGAGATGCTAAAAATGTTGGTATTTATGGCTAAAAATGCTTATCTGGAACGGGCCGATAGCCACAGTACCAACTGCCAATATTTTAATAAAAAATTGACAGCACAGAAAAACATATTTCAAAATATCAGTTTCCCTATCTTTTACCCATGGAATAATAATTCCATGCTTTTACCAAAGACATTCTACAATTACCAGTTAGTACTAGTATAATGTCTTTGCCTTTTACCCTCGTCCGTGGCCAATGCACAAACCGTGCCAGCAAAAAAAAAAATTGGGGACTTCGGCGGGAACTTTGAACGTGAAAGGCGCCCAAATTTTATACTTTCTGAAAAACATTTTCATTTCGTATTTCATTTTATTATAATAGTTGTAACTGTATATATATCATCTTAATTGTAAATATAAATAGTATAGTGTTTTTTAGTTAAATATGGGAGCTACTAAAAAGCGAAAAAAAGAACCCCCACCAGACAAGTGCTCGTCTCCTGGAGAATCTTCTTCAGACTCGGAGGCTGCTGAAAACAATAACAGCAGAAAATATGACATTTATAAAGTCCCAGGATATACTAGGAAATACCCCGAGAATACTGCAAAGTCAGAATTTATTGTTTTCGCATCACACAAAGATGAGCGCCAATTTAATGACAAAGATAGGCTAGCTCTGTCACATGCCATACGCAAGCATTGCGTTACTGGCATACTCCACCTAAAATCTATCAATAAGTTTAAGATAGGTATTACATTTGACTTATCCAACAATGCAAATGTTTTCTTACAAAATAAGAAATTGCTGGAAGAGCTTTCCTTGAAAGCAACGATTCCAGCTAGTGACACCGAGGTCACTGGTGTTATAACGTCAGTACCAATTGACTTATCGAACAAGAATATATCGACTCTTATTGGAAGTTCTAGAAATATAATTCAGGTGAGGTGCTTCATGCGTCGTGTACATAATGAGGATGGTGCAGTCTCGTTCCAGTCAACTCCGACAGTTGCAGTCACGTTCGCATCGACAGAATTGCCACAGTATGTATACCTGGACTCTTGGAGGCACGAGGTAAGCGTATACGTTCCTCCAGTCAAACAGTGTTTACGGTGTATGAAGTTTGGTCACATTGCCAAATTTTGTCGAAATTCAGAAATATGTTCGATTTGCACTGTAAACCACAATTTCAAATCTTGCAAAATAGCGCCTGATAATGCTAAATGCGCCAACTGTGGTGGCGATCACATAGCAATTTCGAATCAATGCCCAATTAAAAAACAAAAAACTGAAGAAAATAGAATTAAATCACGTACAACAAAATATTCGGACTTGTTAAACGAAAAAGCTTTCCCACAATTAAACGCAAAACATTTTGAAACCCAGATGAAAAATTTGACGAAATCTGATCGCTTTATTAATTTACTGGCAAATGCTATAACACAAATTATTATAAATAACAAAGATCAAAAAACGCCTATAAACTCAAATACTATTCGTGTCTCATTAAATAATACTTTAGAAAAGATATTTAGTCCTTCTTCATAATGGATATTACACTTAATATTATTCATTGGAACGCCCAAAGTATACTCTGCAATAGATTAATGTTAGAACACTTCTTATTTGAACACAAAATACATGTAGCTCTTTTGTCTGAAACTTGGTTGAAGCCTACTCAAACTCTTAATATAAAACAATACAAAATAGAAAGGAACGACTGTGGTAACAACCACAATGGTGTTGCAATTTTGATTCACAACTCTATTGATTACAAAAAAATTACAACTTATTTTGATGACTCAATACAAAACATTTGTGTACGTATAACTTACAATAATAAAGATATTAGCATTATTAGTTGTTATTGCCCAACATACTCCGGTTCTAGGTTTGATAAAAGTAAATTTGATAACTTTGTTAACTCCATCCCCCCTCCAATGGTGATTGGGGGTGATTTCAACGCCCATCATACTTCATGGGGCTGTAATTCTGATTCTCCTCGTGGTAGAGATATTTTAGAAGTCGTGGATAATAACGAATTAGTTTTGTTAAACGATGGACAAGTAACCACTGTTGGATCCATGTCATGGCGTGCTAATGCTCTTGACTTATCAATTGTTTCTTCATCATTAGCCCTTTCATGTGATTGGTCAGTACACGATGATCCTCTTGGTAGCTATCATCTACCTGTTATCATAAAGGTTCTAGTGAGTAATGATATACATGAACATAGATTTCAATCGAATAGCAAGCCCTTGCCACATTCTCCTAAATATAAGTTAATAGATTGGAATAAATATGTAAATACTGTACAGTCCTTATTATCTAATTTTAAATATGATGATTACTCACCACTAGAAGCATACAGTGCATTTTGTAAATATATTATATCTGCCACTGAAAGCTGTATTCCTTCACCCTATAATAAACGAAATAAAGCATCTCAAATATCCTCTCTTCGTCGCACTCTGAATCATAGGAGATCAACATTACCATGGTGGAATCAAAAGTGTTCTGATGCAGTGTAACAGAGTAAAATGGCTTACATCAATTTTAAGCACAACCCATCTGACAGCAACTTTATAGAATTCAAGAGATTGCAGGCTGTAAAAAAACGAACTTTAAAAACAGAAAGAGCTAATAGTTGGGCCACTTTATGCAACTCCTTTAACCGCACCACACCTATATCTTTAATTTGGAAATATATGCGTAAATTCATCAAGTCATATATTTCATGCAACAGTACTAGTGATAACAATTGGGTTTTGGATTTTCTTCAAAAATATTCTCCAGATTTTGTTAATAATTATGATAATGTATACAACAGTAATCAGACAAATTCAAGTTCGAATTACTTTTTGCAACCATTCTCACTAGAAGAGTTAAAATCTGCAGTTATGTCACGTAAAGATACAGCTACTGGTCTTGATGGAATCTCTTACGCCTTGATTAAAAAGTTGAACTCTCACTGCTTTAATATATTTCTCAATATTTTAAATTATCTTTGGGCCCACAACATAATACCTGACAGCTGGAAAACTGATTGTTTGGTTCCAATTTTGAAACCTAATAAACCAAAAGGTATCCCTGACTCTTACCGTCCTATTGCATTAACATCTTGCATAGGAAAAATATTTGAGCAACTTTTAAAACAAAGGTTAGAGTTTTATATTGAACAGAACAAATTGTTGCCATCAAATCAGTTTGGTTTTAGAAAAGGAATATCAGCTAGGGAGAGCATTAGTCAACTTCATTTAGATATTCATAATTCTATAAAGAATAAAAAAATTCTTTTGGCTGTATTTTTTGATGTAGCAGGTGCATTTAACAGTGTTAATATTAATGTGCTCTGTAAAGAACTACTATTGATTGGTATCCCCCATAAAATAATAAATTGGCTTGACAATTTTTTGTTAGGAAGGAAAATTTATGTTAAGCATGATAATAGTTTGATTGGTCCTAGATTGTCATATACTGGAGTTTGTCAAGGTGGAATCTTATCACCTTTGTTATTTACACTGTATATAAGGTGTTTAAATTTGATTTTGGGAAGTGATGTCAAAAATCTACAGTTTGCTGATGACCTGGTTGTGTATATATCTGGCGATAATTTAGCTATAGCATCAAATGCAATTAACAACTCTTTAAAAAAGTTAAAATCCTATTTCAATTATTTAAATCTTCAAATCAATCCCTCTAAATCAAAATTAGTTGTATTTGGTAAGAGAACATTCAACATGACACCTATCTATTATAATGGTATTGCTATACCCACGTCACTGGAAGCAAAATTTTTAGGCATCATATTTACTAGCAATCTTTCTTGGAAAAAGTACATTCAAGAAGTTTCAACTAAAGCTAATAAAGCATACAACATTTTAAAATCCCTTACGTCAACGAATTGGGGAGCAGATCCAAAAATATTGTTGCTTCTATTTAAATCAATTGTTCGTAGTCACTTTGAGTATGGCTTTGTATGCTTTGCTGCTGATCTTAAACTTACTGATATTTTAGAGAAAATTCAGAATAAATCTATGAGATTGATCACTGGAGCTTTTAAAAGTACACCTATCATATCTATGCAAGTAGAATGTAATTTACCTCCAATAAAAATTAGATTTATGTACTTAAAAGAAAGATTTATATCTAAAATGTATAGTTTAAAAAATCATCATCTTTTGTCCAACTTGATGTCTTGTTCTTCATCTCTTTCTTCTTCCCAGACTGGATCTTTTTATCTTCTTCAGAATTTCACTTCATTTATTACTTATTTAGATTCCTTGAATGTACATAGATCATCTATTCTTCCTTGTTATGAAGGTTCATATTCCAGCAAATTTCCTGCAATAAAAATAATAATAAAAGACAATATTAAGACAAAAGAGGATGCATATTGCATGTTTGCAGAGTATTCACATTATAAGTTCTTGTATACAGATGGCTCAAAGACTGACACGAATGTGTCCTTTGCTCTATTCGATGCAGGTGCAAAAACTGGGTTAAGCAAAAAAATCAACTGTCATGCCTCCATTTTTACAGCTGAAGCTGTTGCTATATTGGGAGCTTTGAGACACATAAATAATCACAAACAAGAATGTGTGCACTGGGTTATTGTAAGTGATAGTATGAGCGTTTTAAAAAATCTACAAAATAGTAAACTAAAAGCTTCAACAAATTACATAATTCATACTATTAAAGAACTTTATTTTGAAATTGTTAATAAATACAAAATAAACATAGTTTTTGTGTGGGTTCCATCTCATGTGGGGATCTATGGAAATGAAAAGGCTGACTTTTTGGCTAAACGTATTTGTACTCTTCCTGATTCAATGGCTCAAGTAGAGACAAGTGTGTCATTACCTTTTACAGATTGTACTCCTCTTTTAACGCAAAGATTAGTAGAAAAATATAATAATCACAGAATTAATGTAAATGAAGTCGAAAATAAAGGATTATGGTACGCTTCACTTAACGTACCAATTAACTATAACCCGTGGTTTTGTTGTAGCTCCATGTACATATGTAGAAAGTTTTATTCGTGTATAAATCGCCTTCGCTTTGGTCATTGCCGCCTCAATTTCCATCTTTCAAGGTTAAATATTATTAATAGTACCTAGTACGTGTAATTTTTGTTCTTCACATGAAGAACAGACGATAGCTCACATCATATTCTCCTGTTCATCTTATAGCATTCAGCGCCTTGTGCTATTGGATGAGCTCAGTCGTTTGTATGGTTCAAGTGAGTCAGTTCCGCGGAGTGTGCAATCCCTTCTCATGAATACTGAAACTTATCTTCCCTTGTATAAATTCATTATGAACACTGTTCGAGAAATTTAGGCGTTGTTTATAGATTTGGTTTTCGCGACTTTTAGCGTCCATTTTTTCTTCGTCTTGTGTAAATTTATTTTTGATAAAATCTAATTAAGTTCTGTAAAAGTTAACTGAAAGTTTATAAAATTTTCTTTTGGCAGGTTCGTTGAAGGTTATGTGGTTATGTTTCCATGTTTTTTGGATTGGTTTGATTTGATTGATACGATACGTCAAACATAATTGACGGATGTTTTAGCGACAATTTTTATTTATGGGTGTTATAGTTTCAAATTCAAAGCAAATAAAATGAAAGTAACTTTTTATGAGTTGTTTTCAGTTTGTTTACTAGGTACTAGTAATTTTAAGTTCCTCATCAAAAGGGGTAAAAAAAAAAAACAAATATAATATAAAAAAAAAAATTAATAAAAATAATGTATGAATATTAAAAAAAAAGGAAAAGTAACAAATGTAATAATAATTAATTTCAAAACGAGATATAATTAATATAATCCAAATACTAAAGACTAGGCTGTATGGACTAAGTTTCCTTTGCCTTCCCCTAACAGGGAGAAAAAAAAAAAAAACCTAATTACCTACCGTAACACGAAAATTCAGTTGAAGAAGATAAACAAGCCAAGCCGAAGTTAAACAAAATAACTTGTACGTTCATTTTGTACCTTGCATTTCAGTCGGCTATGTATCTGAGCGATGAGTGCTGTGTTGACTAGAAGTAGAGTGAGTCCTGAGCAATTAGATGTGTTGTTATCATTTATGGAAGAACACCCCGACTTTGCCGCGGGTAAACAGTCCATTTATTCGAGGTTCAGCTCGAGCAAGCTGTGGAGGTTGCTGTCGGAGCGGCTGAACGCCGCAGCGGCCGAAAGCGGCGGCGCTCGCAAGTCTCCCGACAAGTGGTGCAGAGTAAGTTTTTGACACATTAACCTATTTGTTTACAAATAAAACCTGTAAAAAATGCATTATTATTAATATTGTGCTCAAATGGATACCTTTTATTGCTTTTGAATAACCTCGAGTGCATTGCATAATGTTACACACTATTCAAAACATGCAAAAAACAAGATGAAAGTCTACTTTGAAATTACATGGAAATTTTAGTATTGGGCGGATATAAAATATAAGGCACGAAGAAAGTCAGCTGCAGGTGGAGCTCTAGGTGATTTATCCAGTGCTGAAGAAAGACTGCACAATATTCTGAACCAAAGTGGAATAGACAGTGAGTATCTCTAAATACAGAAATATTGTTATTTTTTGTATACACAAAACATGAACGTAGTTTGTTCAGAATCAGTCACCAAATCAATTGCAAGTGGTTTAATACTTAAGACTTATATTGTTCCAAATTTAATTAATTTTATGTAGAGTAGTCGCAGTATTGTAAAGCAGGTGATGGCTAGCAGCAGCAGCACGGCGTTTACTTTGCATCGTGTCCCTATGTGCATGTTTCTGTATCACCCATACCACACTTGTACTCTTTCATGGTGTCACACTGTTTCAGTTGCATCATGCAATATCCATAATAAGGCCAAGACCTGCCAGGAGTACAATGCAAAGTCAAAAAAAAAAACTTCATCAATCCTCATTGTACAATCTTTTTTTTATGTAGACAGTATAAACAAAAATAATAAAAACATGATTAAATTTTGTATTCAGGGTTAATTTTAAAACACCTGCAACCTCAGGATTAGATAGCTAACATCATTAACCACAATGTTTGTTTCACAAGTTTTAAGATAACTCAATAAATTGAAGAAAATTCAATTTTCAAGGTTTTTTTTTCACTGTTGTGACATTGATAAGTCTATGTAAAAGCTGAAATTTAAGGATGGTAAGGATATTGTGAGTCTTTCGATTGAGCGAACAATAGAAATAGCCAGCGTGGAGCTGGACCAGATTATTGTATTAAGTATATACAGGCCTCCTTCAGGATTATATGACCTTTTTGAAGATACTATGGATGAAGTATTGAAAAAAGTGTGTAGTTCCACAAAACAAACCATTGTTTGTGGTGATTTTAATATTAATTTATTAGAAAATTCTAGTTTATCTATTAGGATTAAAAATCTATTTTGGTCATATAACCTTGGAAACTTATTTTTGGAGCCAACAAGAACAACTCAATCGTCTGCCACATGAATTGACAATATTTATACAAATATTGTTCCTTTAGCAAAAAGAGTTTTTAATAATTTAGAATCTGACCATTCTGGGCAAATTGTTACCATCCCACTTAAATGTAAACGCATGGAAAAAAAATATCACTGTTGTACCAAAGACTGTTGGTCGTTTAGAACGGCTGAAAAATGATATTGGTATTAAATTAAATTATATAGGTTATGAAAAAAATCCAAATAAATTATATGAAAATTTTGTTCTGAATTTAAAAATATTTTTATTCCAAAGACTATATCGGTTGATGGCACTTTAGCTTTTAGTGAATAGGCTACATCAGGTATTCACAAAAGCAGAATAAAACTTTTTGAACTTTACAATGAACGCTCATTCAATACTAGTGATGAGTTTAAACTTTATGTAAAAACTTATTCTAGTGTTCAAAAAAGTTTGCTAGCTTGCTAAATCTAATTATTTAAGTTCAAAAATAAAAAACAGTAATAATAAAATTAAAATGACATGGAATATTATAAATAATGAAACTGGAAAAGCTAAAACTAGTAATAATAAATATTGTTTGAATGTTGATGGTAAGAAGGTAACAGTTGACACAGAAGTAGCTGCAGCAGAATTTGAAAACTTCTTTACTGATATTCCAGTCTCAATCACAAAGTCTTTGGATTCATCCCCCGCTATTGCTGAATCTATAGTGAAGGATCATGTTAAAGTTTGTAATGATAAATTCGAATTTGTACACATTAGTGGAATTGATATAACTAAGTCATTTAAAACTTTGAATAAAAAGAAAACTGCGGATCTGTGGGGCAATTCCGTTGATGTTACTAAATCCGTAATTGAAACAATAGCTCCAATACTTGCTAACATTTTTAATGATTGCATTGACTGTGGTGTATTCCCTGATCTAATGAAGCTGAGTAAAATTATTCCTTTACATAAATCTGGTAGCACAGCAGACCCCAGTAATTTTAGACCTATCTCTGTGTTACCTACTTTTAGCAAAATTTTTGAAAAAATAATGTTGGAGCAAATGCAAAGTTATTTTAATAATAGGAATAATCTTCTACACTGTAAACAATTTGGTTTTAGGAGGGGTCGCTCAACAACCGATGCTGGTGTTGAGTTAATACAACATATATTTGAAGCCTAGGAAGACTCACACGATGCGTTAGGCATTTTTTGTGACTTGTCCAAGGCATTTAATTGCGTGTATCACGGCATCTTGATCAGAAAATTACACCACTATGGGTTTCGTGACACTGCACTAGATCTTCTAATCTCTTATCTAAGTGGGAGGATTCAGAAAGTAGACATCAATGGAAAAAGGTCTCAAGGTTCTGCAGTTAAAATGGGAGTTCCGCAGGGTTCGATTCTTGGTCCTTTTCTATTTCTTATATATGTCAATGACCTCCCTGATTTTGTACAGAACAGACATGAGATGGTATTATTTGCAGATGATACTTCACTTTTATTTAAAATTAAAAGAGGTGTGCAAATTAATGACGATGTAAATAATTTTATCTCAAGAATTGTTAATTGGTTTAATGTGAACAACCTGTCACTTAATGAAGGGAAAACAAAATGTATAAAATTTGTTTTACCCAATGTCAAAGAGGTTCACACCACTGTAAAAATAAAGGATATAGGTGTTTACCCTGTGGACACCACAGTATTTCTTGGGATCACACTTGATTCTAAGCTGCAATGGGGCCCACATATCGATAAATTGTCAAAGAGACTTAGTTCTGCAGCTCACACTGTATGGAAAATACGTCAACTGACTGATGTTGATACAGAAAGACTTGTATACTTTTCTTACTTTCATAGTGTGATGTCGTATGTTATTTTGTTGTGGGGAAATGCTGCCGACATTCAGATTGTTTTAGTACTGCAAAAAAGGGCTATTCGAGCAATCTATAACCTTAAAATGAGAGATTCTTTGCGAGAAAAGTTCAAAGAAATTGGTATTATGACAGTAGTGTCACAATATATTTATGAGAATCTATGTTCGTAAGAACATTCATGTGTTTTGTAAAAATAGTGATATTCATTCAGTTAATACTAGACAAAAGAATATGTTAGCTTTACCAAATACCAGACTCCAATAAATTAATAATTCTTTTAGAGGCCTGTGTATATGTTTCTACAATAAAATCCCAAGTTGTATACAAGAACTTAGCTTAAACAAATTTAAAGATGCAATCAAAGATGTACTTATTAAAAAAGCATATTATAAAGTGTCTGATTACATGACGGACAAAAAAGCTTGGGTTTGAACTCTCAATTCTAATATTTAACAATGTATTGCGTTTTGTTTCAAAGAAACGTTCAGTGAGAGCAATTTATTTATAATCTAAGTTCACGCACTTCTCTCAGAGATAGCTTATATAATGTGAATTAACACATCTATTCTTGTAATGGAAGTTGAGCTCAAACTTTTGCTTTGAGGTCGGTCAGCTTCCAATTGACGACTCTGTAACAAACCAAAATTGTAAATGGCGATTTAAAAGAGGAGATAAAAAATTTAGAGCTTTCGAGTTTCTTGCCTGTTCTTCTAGAAAAGGCTCTCCCAATTTCCGAACAGGTGTAGAGTCAACTTTTTTTTTTCATTCCTACTTGTATTTGCAGACATCTTGAGTATATTTAGGATGTATGCACATACAAGGTTAATATGATTTCTTTAAATTAGATTGTTTTGCTTTGTTTTGACGTCAATAAGTGCCTGTTAAGGCCTATGTTGAATAAAGATTTTTGAATTTGAATTTGAATAAGGTGCGGAAGATTTTGGCACACAAGAACGTGTGACGCACAGGCATCAAAGCCTGGGTGATTGGCAGCCGTAGAATAGTAGGTCAAGTTCAAAGGTGCTAGCGACGTCCCGCCCCCCATACAGTATAAGTCGCACGAGTTTGTTACCTATGTAATTCTGGTGATGCACGTAGAGTTACAAACATTCTAGAGGTATATTAAATGAATACAATAGCTGGAGACAATTAATTGACAAATACCCTGTACACATCTATTTTAATAGATACGCTCATTTAGTATTTATTGCTTTAGTATAAGTTTCTTGAATTGTAAAATTCTTGTGAGAAATAAAGATTTTGTAACCTTAATATTTATTTTTGTATGAAAGTAAAATCTAACGAATTATCAAAAGACGTAGAACCCACATTGTTATTTATGATATTAGCTATCTAATCCTGCCAGGTTACAGGTGTTTTACAATTAATCTATATATAATATGCACTAGATGTCGCGTGTGTGCCGCGGGGTGCGCGCACCCCGCGGTGGTGGACCCCCCACTTTAGCTTTTGTAATCAAAAGGTAATCGGTTGCGAGTCGGTGCAAAAATGTGTCTTTTTTTGCTGAAGTTTAAAAATTTGCCTGAAAAAGGTGTTCGAATATTCAAAAAACTGGAAAGGATACGATCTACTCTGAATGCTCTTTCATTTGATACCCATATAACGTGGGTGGCAAAAGAAAAGGGATCGGCCAATTAGGGGCGGCGGCCGTATTGAATTTGAAGCAATGTCAGTGACTGTATCGTATTTTACACTCAAAGTCCATTCATTTGATACCCATATTCGGTGGGTGGCAAAAAAAGCGATCTGTCATTTCCATGCGCCGGCAACATTGAATTGTCATGTGGACGCGCGTATGCCGCGAGGTGCACGCACCTCGCGGTGGTGTAGTGCTCACATCGCTTTTGTAATAAAAAAAAGTTTTCAGTTGCGATTTTTTGCAAAAATGTATCTTTTTTGAGGTCAATTTAAAATTTGCCTAAAAAAGGAGTTCGATTGATCAAAAAGCTGGAAAGGTTATGTTGTACTTTATACGCTCTTTTATTTCGAAGCGATGTCGATGTCGCGTGTGTGCCGCGGGGAGCAAGCACCCCGCGGTGGAATGGTCCACTTAATGTTTTTCTAAGCAAAAGGTTTTCAGTTGCGAGTCGGTGCAAAAAAATTTTCGTTTTTTTAAGTTACATAAAAAATGGTGTTCGATTATTAAAAAACTGAAAAGGTTACGTTCTACTCTGAAAATCCTTACATTTGATACCCATATTACATAGGTGGAGAAGTAAAAGCGATTTGACATTTCGGAGTGGCGGCCATATTGAGTTTGAAGCAATATCACTCACTGTATCGTGATCTACTAATAAAATCCTTACATTTGATACCCATATTACATAGGTGGCAAAAGAAAAGCGATCCGCCATTTTGGAGCGGCGGCCATATTGAATTTGGAGAAACTTCACTTACTGAATCGTATTCTACACTTAAAATCCTTACATTTGATACCCATATTACATAGGTGGAGAAGGAAAAGCGATTTGACATTTCGGAGCGGCGGCCATATTGAGTTTGAAGCAATATCACTCACTGTATCGTGTTCTACTAATAAAATCCTTAAATTTGATACCCATATTACACAGGTGGAGAAGGAAAATCGGTCTGTCATTTCGGAGCGGCGGCCATATTGAATTTGGAGAAACGTCACTTACTGAATCGTATTCTACACTTAAAATCCTTACATTTGATACCAATATTACATAGGTGGAGAAGGAAAAGCGATTTGACATTTCGGAGCGGCGGCCATATTGAGTTTGAAGCAATATAACTCACTGTATCGTGTTCTACTAATAAAATTCTTACATTTGATACCCATATTACATAGGTGGCAAAAGAAAAGCGATCCGCCATTTTGGAGCGGCGGCCATATTGAATTTGGAGAAACTTCACTTACTGAATCGTATTCTACACTTAAAATCCTCACATTTGATACCCATATTACATAGGTGGAGAAAGAAAAGCGATTTGACATTTCGGAGCGGCGGCCATATTGAGTTTGAAGCAATATCACTCACTGTATCGTGTTCTACTAATAAAATCCTTACATTTGATACCCATATTACACAGGTGGAGAAGGAAAATCGGTCTGTCATTTCGGAGCGGCGGCCATATTGAATTTGGAGAAACGTCACTTACTGAATCGTATTCTACACTTAAAATCCTTACATTTGATACCAATATTACATAGGTGGAGAAGGAAAAGCGATTTGACATTTCGGAGCGGCGGCCATATTGAGTTTGAAGCAATATCACTCACTGTATCGTGTTCTACTAATAAAATCCTTACATTTGATACCCATATTACATAGGTGGCAAAAGAAAAGCGATCCGCCATTTCGGAGCGGCGGCCATATTGAATTTGGAGAAACGTCACTTACTGAATCGTATTCTACACTTAAAATCCTTACATTTGATACCCATATTACATAGGTGGAGAAGGAAAAGCGATTTGACATTTTGTAGCGGCGGCCATATTGAGTTTGAAGCAATATCACTCACTGTATCGTGTTCTACTAATAAAATCCTTACATTTGATACCCATATTACACAGGTGGAGAAGGAAAATCGGTCTGTCATTTCGGAGCGGCGGCCATATTGAATTTGGAGAAACGTCACTTACTGAATCGTATTCTACACTTAAAATCCTTACATTTGATACCCATATTACATAGGTGGAGAAGGAAAAGCGATTTGACATTTCGGAGCGGCGGCCATATTGAGTTTGAAACAACGTCACTCACTGTATCGTGTTTTCTACTAATAAAGCCCTTTCATTTGATATCCATATTACATAGGTGGCAAAAGAAAATCGATTTGAAATTTCGGAGCGGCGGCCATATTGAATTTGAAGCAACATCAGATACTGTATCGTATTCTTCACTTAAAATCCTTACATTTGATACCCATATTGCATAGGTGGTAAAAGGAAAGCGGTCGGCCATTTTGAAGCGGCGGCCATATTGAGTTTGAAACAATGTCACTCACTGTATCGTGTTCTACTAATAAAACCCTTTCATTTGATACCCATATTGCATAGGTGGTAAAAGAAAATCGATTTGACATTTTGGAGCGGCGGCCATCTTCAATTTGGAGCAACGTCACTTACTGTGTCGTATTCTACACTTAAAATCCTTACATTTGATACCCATATTGCATAGGTGGTAAAAGGAAAGCGGTCGGCCATTTTGAAGCGGCGGCCATATTGAGTTTGAAACAATGTCACTCACTGTATCGTGTTCTACTAATAAAACCTTTTCATTTGGTACCCATATTGCATAGGTGGTAAAAGTAAAGCGGTCGGCCATTTTGAAGCGGCGGCCATATTGAGTTTGAAACAATGTCACTCACTGTATCGTATTCTACTATTAAAGCCCTTTCATTTGATACCCATATTGCATAGGTGGCAAAAGAAAATCGATTTGACATTTCGGAGCGGCAGCCATATTGAATTAGGAGCAACGTCACTTACTGTATCGTATTCTACACTTAAAATCCTTACATTTGATACCCATATTACCGTGTCGCTACCGAAAACCGCACTGAAATAGCAAAAAGCGCAAATTTTGAAACAACGGCCGCCAGCGCCGCCGCCATCTTGAAAAATTGAAATGTCAAATTTTTCATGTAAAGTCGACTATATGTGCTATCAAGTGACATTACCAGCTAGCCGCTAGCCCTCACACAACCCCGCCAATAAATCGTCAAATTTGGGTCGTCGCTAACAATAAAAACCGCCCCACCTGCCAGTGTTGCCATACCACCGGCTCCAAATGGTGGTAGAAATGATTAGAGACGTCAATTCCACCCCGCCATATGAAAAAAGTTAGAAAAAGTTGAAATTTACGTTTTCCGCCAAAACGGAGAAATTACCCTTAAATCGGGGAAAATTACCCCACGTTTCGATTTCCCTCTGCGAGCACTACCAAAAGTCACCCGGTGTTGTCAGTCGAAAAGCGCCGGCAACCGCGTCAAAATCGCAAATTAATGCTTTCGAAATTGCAACCCTTAACAAAATGGCCGCCAGCGGAGCCGCCATGTTGAAATGTCAAAGTTTCGGATTTTTCCCGGTAACTACATCATATACGGAACCGGATGACATTTTCCCCACATGTCCAGCATATCTGGAACGGGGAGATCAATTCGGGTCAAATCGGGTCTACGAAAAAATTCAAATCCCATTGGCGGCCAGTGTTGCCAGTTGCGGAAAATAAAAATACCAGAAAGTCATAGAGGCCCCAAAGCCCTATAGGCACGTGGGTTTGAAAATTGCGAAAAGTCGTTATTTCGATTTTCGACTATTCGGGCCTCCAGAGGAAAAACTACCAAAAACGGTAGAAAATTTTTCACACCTGGTAACACTTCGCGCCGAGTTCTAACCCCGCCTAGAACATTTGACCCCACTTCGAGGCCGCCATCTTGGCGAAAATGCGGTTCAAAAAAGTCAAAAATTTGAGAGTTCCAAGATGGCCGCCGGCGGCGACGCCATTTTGTTTTTCGCCAATCGGCTACCATATTCGGAATCTCGAGGACGCATTTAAGGGAAATCATCCAAAAAATCTGCCGAAATCCCAAAAATCACGCGCGTGTTCGGTCGCAAACACGGGGCGAAACGGGTTTTTCGATCCAAGATGGCGGCGCGGCCATTTTGTTTTTTCGCATTTTGACAGTTGCACCTCATCCCCGGGAGCGACACGATCAAAAACCATTAAAAAAACCAGCACGCTCGGAGCCTTTTTGGAAAAGTTGACATTTCGCGGTGGCGGCCATCTTGGATTTTTCAAATTTCAAATATCGAATCCTGTGTCTTTTAATCAGTAGTCCATCTCACTCTAACATCCCAACACCCAAAAGTAATCGCAAATGTCCCAAAAATACCCCTGATCAGTCAGTCAGTCAGTGAGTCAGTGAGTGGTAATCCAGCTTTATATAATATAGACTAGATGTCGCGTGTGTGCCGCGGGGTGCGCGCACCCCGCGGTGGTGGACCCCCCACTTTAGCTTTTGTAATCAAAAGGTTATCGGTTGCGAGTAGGTGCAAAAATGAATTTTTTTTGTCGAAGTTATAAAATTTGCCTAAAAAAGGTGTTCGAATATTCAAAAAACTGGAAGGATACGTTTTTCTCTGAATGCTCTTTCATTTGATACCCATATTACGTGGGTGGCAAAAGAAAATCGATCGGCCAATTCGGAGCGGCGGCCATATTGAATTTGGAGTAATGTCATTGACTGTGTCGTTTTTTACACTCAAAGTCCATTTTTTTGATATCTATATTGCGTGGGTGGCAAAAGAAAATCGATCTGTCATTTCGGAGCAGTGGCAACACTGAATCATCATGTGGACGCGTGTGTGCCGCGAGGTGCACGCACCTCGCGGTGGTGTGGTCCTCACATCGCTTTTGTAATAAAAAAAAGTTTTCAGTTGTGATTTGGTGCAAAAATGTATCTTTTTTGAGGTTGATTTAAAATTTGCCAAAGAAAGGTGTTCGATTAACCAAAAAGCTGGAAAGGTTATGTTCTACTCTATAAACATTTTTATTTGGAAGCCATGTCCATGTCGCGTGTGTGCCGCGGGGAGCAAGCACCCCGCGGTGGAGTGGTCCACTTAATGTGTTTCTAAGCGAAAGGTTTTCAGTTGCGAGTCGGTGCAAAAAATTTTTCGTTTTTTGAAGTTACATAAAATTTGCCTAAAAATGTGTTCGATTATTCAAAAAATTGGAAAGGTTACGTTCTACTTTGAAAATTCTTTCATTTGATACCCATATTAAATAGGTGGCAAAAGAAAAGCGATCCGCCATTTTGGAGGGGCGGTCATATTGAATTTGGAGCAACGTCACTTACTGAATCGTATTCTACACTTAAAATCCTTACATTTGATACCCATATTACATAGGTGGAGAAGGAAAAGCGATTTGACATTTCGGAGCGGCGGCCATATTGAGTTTGAAACAATGTCACTCACTGTATCGCGTTCTACTAATAAAATCCTTACATTTGATACCCATATTACATAGGTGGAGAAGGAAAATCGGTCTGTCATTTCGGAGCGGCGGCCGTATTGAATTTGGAGAAACGTCACTTACTGAATCGTATTCTGCACTTAAAATCCTTACATTTGATACCCATATTACATAGGTGGAGAAGGAAAAGCGATTTGACATTTCGGAGCGGCGGCCATATTGAGTTTGAAACAATATCATTCACTGTATCGTGTTCTACTAATAAAATCCTTACATTTGATACCCATATTACATAGGTGGAGAAGGAAAATCGGTCTGTCATTTCGGAGCGGCGGCCATATTGAATTTGGAGAAACGTCACTCACTGAATCGTATTCTACACTTAAAATCCTTACATTTGATACCCATATTACATAGGTGGAGAAGGAAAAGCGATTTGACATTTCGGAGCAGCGGCCATATTGAGTTTGAAGCAAATCATTCACTGTATCGTGTTCTACTAATAAAATCCTTACATTTGATACCCATATTACATAGGTGGAGAAGGAAAATCGGTCTGTCATTTCGGAGCGGCGGCCATATTGAGTTTGAAGCAATATCACTCACTATATCGTGTTCTACTAATAAAACCCTTACATTTGATACCCATATTGCATAGGTGGCAAAAGAAAATCGATTTGACATTTTGGAGCGGCGGCTATATTGAATTTGGTGAAACGTCACTCACTGTATCGTATTCTACGAATAAAACCCTTTCATTTGATACCCATATTACATAGGTGGCAAAAGAAAAGCGATCCGCCATTTTGGAGCGGCGGCCATATTGAATTTGGAGCAACGTCACTTACTGAATCGTATTCTACACTTAAAATCCTTACATTTGATACCCATATTACATAGGTGGAGAAGGAAAAGCGATTTGACATTTCGGAGCGGCGGCCATATTGAGTTTGAAACAATGTCACTCACTGTATCGTGTTCTACTAATAAAATCCGTACATTTGATACCCATATTACATAGGTGGAGAAGGAAAATCGGTCTGTCATTTCGGAGCGGCGGCCATATTGAATTTGGAGAAACGTCACTTACTGAATCGTATTCTACACTTAAAATCCTTAAATTTGATACCCATATTGCATAGGTGGTAAAAGGAAAGCGGTCGGCCATTTTGAAGCGGCGGCCATATTGAGTTTGAAGCAATGTCACTTACTGTATCGTATTCTACTATTAAAGCCCTATCATTTGATACCCATATTGCATAGGTGGCAAAAGAAAATCGATTTGACATTTCGGAGCGGCGGCCATATTGAATTTGGAGAAACGTCACTTACTGAATCGTATTCTACACTTAAAATCCTTACATTTGATACCCATATTACATAGGTGGAGAAGGAAAAGCGATTTGACATTTCGGAGCGGCGGCCATATTGAGTTTGAAGCAATATCACTCACTGTATCGTGTTCTACTAATAAAACACTTACATTTGATACCCATATTGCATAGGTGGCAAAAGAAAATCCATTTGACATTTTGGAGCGACGGCCATATTGAATTTGGAGCAACGTTACTTACTTTATCGTATTCTACACTTAAAATCCTTACATTTGATACCCATATTGCAAAGGTGGTGAATGGAAAGCGGTCGGCCATTTTGAAGCGGCGGCCATATTGAGTTTGAAGCAACGTCACTCACTGTATCGTGTTCTACTATTAAAGCCCTTTCATTTGATACCCATATTGCATAGGTGGCGAAAGAAAATCGATTTGACATGTCGGAGCGGCGGCCATATTGAATTTGAAGCAACGTCACTAACTGTATCGTATTCTACACTTAAAATCCTTAAATTTGATACCCATATTACCGTGCCGCTACCGAAAACCGCACCGAAGTAGCAAAAAGCGCAAATTTTAAAACAATGGCCGCCAGCGCGTCCGCCATCTTGAAAATTTTAAATGTCAAATTTTTCGTGTAAAGCCGACTATATGTGCTAAAAAGTGATATTACCAGCTGGCCGCTAACCCTCACCTAACTCCGCCAATAAATCGTCAATTTTGTGTTGTCGCTAATGATAAAAACCACCCCAGCTGCCAGTGTTGCCATATCACCGGCCTTAAATGGTGGTAGAAATGATCAGCGACGTCTGTTCCACCCCGCTATAAGATAAAAACTCGAAAAAATCTAAATTTACGTTTTCCCCCAAAACGGCGAAATTACCCCAAAATCGGGGAAAATTACCCCACAATTAGATCTCCCTCGGCGAGCACTACGAAAGGCCACCCGGTGTTGTCAGTCGAAAAACGCCGACAACCGCGTCAAAATCGCTAATTAATGCTTTCGAAATTGCAACCCTTAACAAAATGGCCGCCAGCGGAGCCGCCATATTGAAATGTCAAAGTTTCGGATTTTTCCCGGTAACTACATCATATACGGAGCAGGATGACGTTTTCCCCAAGTTGCCAGCTCATCTGGAACGGGGAGATCAATTCGGGTCAAATCCGGTCTACGAAAAAATTCAAACCTCCTTGGCGGCCAGTGTTGCCAGTTGCGGAAAATAAAAATACCAAAACGTCATAGAGGCCCCGAAGCCCTATACGCTCATGGGGTTGAAAATTGCAAAAAGTCGCTATTTCGATTTTCGACTATTCGGGCCTCCAGAGGAAAAACTACCAAAAACAGTAGAAAATTTAACTCACCTGGCAACACTTCGCGCCGAGTTCTAACCCCGCCTAGAACAATTGACCCCACTCCGAGGCCGCCATCTTGGCGAAAATGCGGTTCAAAAAAGTCAAAATTTTGAGCGTTCCAAGATGGCCGCCGGCGTCGACGCCATTTTGGTTTTCGCTAATCGGCCCCCATAATCGGGAACTCGAGGACGAGTTTAAGGGAATTCATCCAAAAAATCAGCCGAAATCACGGAAATCACGCGCGTCTTCGGTCGCAAACACGGGGCGAAACGGGTTTTTCAGTACAAGATGGCGGCGCGGCCATTTTGTTTTTTTATTTTTTGACAGTTGCACCTCATCCCCAGGAGCGTCACGATCAAAAACCATTAAAAAAACCAGCACGCTCGGAGCCATTTTGAAAAAGTTGACATTTCGCGGTGGCGGCCATCTTGGATTTTTCAAATTTCGAATATCGAATCCTGTGTCTTTTAATCAGTAGTCCATCTCTTTCTAACATCCCAACACCCAAAAGTAATCGCAAATGTCCCAAAAATACCCCTAATCAGTCAGTCAGTCAGTCAGTCAGTGGTAATCCAGCTTTATATAGTATAGACTAGATGTCGCGTGTGTGCCGCGGGGTGCGCGCACCCCGCGGTGGTGGACCCCCCACTTTAGCTTTTGTAATCAAAAGGTTATCGGTTGCGAGTAGGTGCAAAAATGTATTTTTTTTTGTCGAAGTTGTAAAAATTTGCCTAAAAAAGGTGTTCGATTATTAAAAAAACTGGAAAGGATACGATCTACTCAGAATGCGCTTTCATTTGATACCCATATAACGTGGGTGGCAAAAGAAAAGCGATCGGCTAATTAGGGGCGGCGGCCATATTGAATTTGAAGTAATGTCATTGACTGTATCGTATTTTACTCTAAAATTCCATTCATTTGATACCCATATTCTGTGGGTGACAAAACAAAAGCGATCTGTCATTTCGGAGCGGTGGCAACACTGAATCATCATGTGGACGCGTGTGTGCCGCGAGGTGCAAGCACCTCGCGGTGGTGTAGTCCTCACATCGCTTTTGTAATAAAAAAAAAGTTTTCAGTTGCGATTTGGTGCAAAAATGTATCTTTTTTCAGGTCAAATTAAAATTTGCCTAAAAAAGGTGTTCGATTGATCAAAAAGCTGGAAAGGTTATGTTGTACTTTATACGCTATTTTATGTCGAAGCGATGTCGATGTCGCGTGTGTGCCGCGGGGAGCAAGCACCCCGCGGTGGAGTGGTCCACTTAATGTTTTTCTAAGCAAAAGGTTTTCAGTTGCGAGTCGGTGCAAAAAAAAATTCGTTTTTTTAAGTTACATAAAAATGCTGTTCGATTATTTAAAAAAACTGAAAAAGTTACGTTCTACTCTAAAAATCCTTACATTTGATACCCATATTACATAGGTGGAGAAGGAAAAGCGATTTGACATTTTGGAGCGGCGGCCATATTGAGTTTGAAGCAATATCACTCACTGTATCGTGTTCTACTAATAAAATCCTTACATTTGATACCCATATTACATAGGTGGCAAAACAAAAGCGATCCGCCATTTTGGAGCGGCGGCCATATTGAATTTGGAGAAACGTCACTTACTGAATCGTATTCTTCACCTAAAATCCTTACATTTGATACCCATAATACATAGGTGGAGAAGTAAAGTCGGTCTGTCATTTCGGAGCGGCGGCCATATTGAATTTGGAGAAACGTCACTTACTGAATCGTATTCTACACCTAAAATCCTTACATTTGATTCCCATATTACATAGGTGGAGAAGTAAAATCGGTCTGTCATTTCAGAGCGGCGGCCATATTGAATTTGGAGAAACGTCACTTACTGAATCGTATTCTACACTTAAAATCCTTACATTTGATACCCATATTACATAGGTGGAGAAGGAAAAGCGATTTGACATTTCGGAGCGGCGGCCATATTGAGTTTGAAGCAATGTCACTCACTGTATCGTGTTCTACTAATAAAACCCTTACATTTGATACCCATATTGCATAGGTAGCAAAAGAAAATCAATTTGACATTTTGGAGCGGCGGCCATATTCAATTTGGTGTAACGTCACTTACTGTATCGTATTCTACACCTAAAATCCTTACATTTGATACCCATATTACATAGGTGGGGAAGTGAAATCGGTCTGTCATTTCGGAGCGGCGGCCATATTGAATTTGGAGAAACGTCACTTACTGAATCGTAATCTACACTTAAAATCCATACATTTGATACCCATATTACATAGGTGGAGAAGGAAAAGCGATTTGACATTTCGGAGCGGCGGCCATATTGAGTTTGAAGCAATATCACTCACTGTATCGTGTTCTACTAATAAAATCCTTACATTTGATACCCATATTGCATAGGTGGTGAAAGGAAAGCGGTCGGCCATTTTGAAGCGGCGGCCATATTGAGTTTGAAACAACGTCACTCACTGCATCGTGTTCTACTATTAAAGCCCTTTCATTTGATACCCATATTGCATAGGTGGCAAAAGAAAATCGATTTGACATGTCGGAGCGGCGGCCATATTGAATTTGAAGCAACGTCACTAACTGTATCGTATTCTACACTTAAAATCCTTAAATTTGATACCCATATTACCGTGCAGCTACCGAAAACCGCACTGAAATAGCAAAAAGCGCAAATTTTGAAACAATGGCCGCCTGCGCCGCCGCCATCTTGAAAAATTTAAATGTCATATTTTTCATGTCAAGCCGACTATATGTGCTATCAAGTGACATTACGAGCTACCCGCTAGCCCTCACACAACCCCGCCAATAAATCGTCAAATTTGGGTTGTCGCTAACAATAAAAACCGTCCCACCTGCCAGTGTTGCCATAACACCAGCTCTAAATGGTGGTAGAAATGATCAGCGACGACTGTTCAACCCCGCTGTATCAAATAAAATTGAAAAAGTCGAAATTTACGTTTTCCCCTAAAACGGAGAAATTACCCCAAAATCGGGGAAAATTACCCCACTATTAGATTTCACTCGGCGAGCACTACGAAAGGCCACCCAGTGTTGTCAGTCGAAAAACGCCGGCAACCGCGTCAAAATCGCGAATTAATGCCTTCGAAATTGCAACCCCTAACAAAATGGCCGCCAGCGGAGCCGCCATCTTGAAATGTCAAAGTTTCGGATTTTTCCCGGTAACTACATCATATACGGAGCAGGATGACGTTTACCCCAAGTTGCCAGCTCATCTGGAACGGGGAGATCAATTCGGGTCAAAGAGGGTCTACGAAAAAATTCAAATCCCCTTGGCGGCCAGTGTTGCCAGTTGCAGAAAATAAATATACCAGAAAGTCATAGAGGCCCCGACGCTCTATAGGTGCACGGGGTTGAAAATTGCGAAAAGTCGCTATTTCGATTTTCGACTATTTGGCCCTCCAGAGGAAAAACTACCAAAAACGGTAGAAAATTTTTCACACCTGGCAACACTTCGCGCCGAGTTCTAACCCCGCCTAGAACATTTCACCCCACTCCGAGGCCGCCATCTTGGCGAAAATGCGGTTAAAAAAAGTCAAAAATTTGAGCGTTCCAAGATGGCCGCCGGCGTCGACGCCATTTTGGTTTTCGCTAATCGGCCCCCATAATCGGGAACTCGAGGACGAGTTTAAGGGAATTCATCCAAAAAATCAGCCGAAATCCCGGAAATCACGCGCGTCTTCGGTCGCAAACACGGGGCGAAACGGGTTTTTCAGTCCAAGATGGCGGCGCGGCCATTTTGTTTTTTCGCATTTTGACAGTTGCACCTCATCCCCGGGAGCGACACGATCAGGAACCATCCAAAAAACCAGCACGCTCGGAGCCATTTTGGAAAAGTTGACATTTCGCGGTGGCGGCCATCTTGGATTTTTCAAATTTTGAATATCGAATCCTGTGTCTTTTAATCAGTAGTCCATCTCACTCTAACATCCCAACACCCAAAAGTAATCGCAAATGTCCCAAAAATACCCCTAATCAGTCAGTCAGTCAGTCAGTCAGTGGTAATCCAGCTTTATATAATATAGACTAGATGTCGCGTGTGTGCCGCGGGGTGCGAGCACCCCGCGGAGGTGTTGTTCCACTTTTAGCTTTTGTAATCAAAAGGTTATCGGTTGCGAGTAGGTGCAAAAATGTGTCTTTTTTTGCTGAAGTTTAAAAATTTGCCTAAAAAAGGTGTTCGAATATTCAAAAAACTGGAAAGGATACGATCTACTCGGAATGCTCTTTCATTTGATACCCATATAACGTGGGTGGCAAAAGAAAAGCGATCGGCTAATTAGATGCGGCGGCCATATTGAGTTTGAAGCAATGTCATTGACTGTATTGTATTTTACACTCAAAGTCCATTCATTTGATACCCATATTCGGTGGGTGGCAAAAAAAAGCGATCTGTCATTTCGGAGCGGTGGCAACACTGAATCATCATGTGGACGCGTGTGTGCCGCGAGGTGCAAGCACCTCGCGGTGGTGTAGTGCTCACATCGCTTTTGTAATAAAAAAAACGTTTTCAGTTGCGATTTGGTGCAAAAATGTATCTTTTTTGAGGTCAATTTAAAATTTGCCTAAAAAAGGTGTTCGATTGATCAAAAAGCTGGAAAGGTTATGTTGTACTTTATACGCTCTTGCATTTCGAAGCGATGTCGATGTCGCGTGTGTGCCGCGGGGAGCAAGCACCCCGCGGTGGAGTGGTCCACTTAATGTTTTTCTAAGCAAAAGGTTTTCAGTTGCGAGTCGGTGCAAAAAAGTTTTCGTTTTTTTAAGTTACATAAAAAATGGTGTTCGATTATAAAAAAAACTGAAAAGGTTACGTTCTACTCTGAAAATCCTTACATTTGATACCCATATTACATAGGTGGAGAAGGAAAAGCGATTTGACATTTCGAAGCGGCGGCCATATTGAGTTTGAAGCAATATCACTCACTGTATCGTGTTCTACTAAGAAAATCCTTACATTTGATACCCATATTACATAGGTGGCAAAAGAAAAGCGATCCGCCATTTTTGAGCGGCAGCCATATTGAATTTGGAGAAACATCACTTACTGAATCGTATTCTACACCGAAAATCCTTACATTTGATACCCATATTACATAGGTGGAGAAGGAAAATCGGTCTGTCATTTCGGAGCGGCGGCCATATTGAATTTGGAGAAACGTCACTTACTGAATCGTATTCTACACTTAAAATCCTTACATTTGATACCCATATTACATAGATGGAGAAGGAAAAGCGATTTGACATTTCGGAGCGGCGGCCATATTGAGTTTGAAGCAATATCACTCACTGTATCGTGTTCTACTAATAAAATCCTTACATTTGATACCCATATTACATAGGTGGCAAAAGAAAAGCGATCCGCCATTTTTGAGCGGCGGCCATATTGAATTTGGAGAAACATCACTTACTGAATCGTATTCTACACCGAAAATCCTTACATTTGATACCCATTTTACATAGGTGGAGAAGGAAAAGCGATTTGACATTTCGGAGCGGCGGCCATATTGAATTTGGAGAAACGTCGCTTACTGAATCGTATTCTACACCTAAAATCCTTACATTTGATACCCATATTACATAGGTGGAGAAGGAAAAGCGATTTGACATTTCGGAGCGGCGGCCATATTGAATTTGGAGAAACGTCGCTTACTGAATCGTATTCTACACCTAAAATCCTTACATTTGATACCCATATTACATAGGTGGAGAAGGAAAAGCGATTTGACATTTCGGAGCGGCGGCCATATTGAGTTTGAAGCAATATCACTCACTGTATCGTGTTCTACTAATAAAATCCTTACATTTGATACCCATATTACATAGGTGGAGAAGGAAAATCGGTCTGTCATTTCGGAGCGGCGGCCATATTGAATTTGGAGAAACGTCACTTACTGAATCGTATTCTACACCTAAAATCCTTACATTTGATACCCATATTACATAGGTGGAGAAGGAAAAGCGATTTGACATTTCGGAGCGGCGGCCATATTGAGTTTGAAGCAATATCACTCACTGTATCGTGTTCTACTAATAAAATCCTTACATTTGATACCCATATTACATAGGTGGAGAAGGTAAAGCTATTTGACATTTCGGAGCGGCGGCCATATTGAGTTGGAAACAATGTCACTCACTGTATCGTGTTCTACTAATAAAACCCTTTCATTTGATACCCATATTGCATAGGTGACAAAAGAAAAGCGAACCGCCATTTTGGAGCGGCGGCCATATTGAATTTGGAGAAACGTCACTCACCTTATCGTGCTCTACTCCCAAATCCCTTTCATTTGATACCCATATTGCATGGGTGGCAAAAGAAATACAATCCGCCATTTTGGAAGCGGCGGCCATATTGGATTTAGACAAAAATCATTCACTTGATTTTGTTTCACTCTTAAAGCCCTTTCATTTGATACCTATATCGCTATGGTTCCAAAAGAAATGTGATCCGAAATTTTTTAATGGCGGCCATTTTGAATTCATAGAGGTGACGTTACTTGCATCGTGTAGTACTCGCAAAACCCTTTCATTTGATACCCATATCATCATGCCGCGGCTGAAAACCGCACCGGAATAGCAAAAAGCGCAAATTTTTTAAAAAAGGCCGCCAGCGCAGCCGCCATCTTGAAAAGTTGAAATGTCAAATTTTTTTAGAATACTTGACTATATTTCATATCGATTGGTATCAACAGCTGGCCCCTAGCCCTAACCAAACCCCGTCAAAAAATCGTCAAATTTGGGTCGTCGCTGACAACAAAAACCGCCCCAGCTGCCAGTGTTGCCATATCACCGGCCCTAAATCGTGGTAGAAATGATCAGCGACGTCTGTTCCACCCCGCTATATAAAAAAACATCGAAAAAGTCGAAATTTACGTTTTCCCCCAAAACGGGGAATTTACCCCAAAATCGGGGAAAATTACCCCACGGTTGGATTTCCCTCGGCGAGCACTACGAAAGGCCACCCGGTGTTGTCAGTCGAAAAACGCCGGCAACCGCGTCAAAATCGCGATTTATTTTTTTCGAAAGTGCAACACCTTACAAAATGGCCGCCAGCGGAGCCGCCATGTTGAAATGTCAAAGTTTCGGATTTTTCCCGGTAACTACATCGTATACGGAGCAGGATGACGTTTACCCCACGTTGCCAGCACATCTGGAACGGGGAGATCAATTCGGGTCAAATCGGGTCGACGAAAAAATTCAAACCCCCTTGGCGGCCAGTGTTGCCAGTTGCGGAAAATAAAAATACCAGAAAGTCATAGAGGCCCCGACCCTCTATAGGCTCATGGGGTTGAAAATTGCGAAAAGTCGTTATTTCGATTTTCGACTTTTCGGGCCTCCAGAGGAAAAACTACCAAAAACGGTAGAAAATTTAACTCACCTGGCAACACTCCGAGCCGAGCTCTAACCCCGCCCAGAACATTTGACCCCACTCCGAGGCCGCCATCTTGGCGAAAATTCGGTTCAAAAATGTCAAAAATTTGAGCGTTCCAAGATGGCCGCCGGCGCCGCCGCCATTTTGTTTTTTGCCCAACCGCGGGCATCACAGTAAACTCCAGGACGCACCCGAGCGGAATCATCAAAAAAATCAGCCGAAATCCCGAAAATCACGCGCGTGTTCGTTCGCAAACACGGGGCGAAACGGGTTTTTCGATCCAAGATGGCGGCGCGGCCATTTTGTTTTTTCACATTTCGACAGAAGCACCCGATCCCCGGGGGCGAAGCGATCACGCGTCCCAAAAACCAGCACGCTCGGAGCCATTTTGAAAAAGTTGACATTTCGCGGTGGCGGCCATCTTGGATTTTTCAAATTTCGAATATCGCTTTCTACTCGACTTAATCGATCGTGCATCTCTTTCTAACATCCCAACACCCAAAAGTAACTGCAAATGTCCCAAAAATACCCCTGATCAGTGAGTGAGTCAGTCAGTCAGTCAGTCAGTGGTAATCCAGCTTTATATAGTATAGACTAGATGTCGCGTGTGTGCCGCGGGGTGCGCGCACCCCGCGGTGGTGGACCCCCCACTTTAGCTTTTGTAATCAAAAGGTAATCGGTTGCGAGTCGGTGCAAAAATGTGTCTTTTTTTGCTGAAGTTTAAAAATTTGCCTAAAAAAGGTGTTCGAATATTCAAAAAACTGGAAAGGATACGATCTACTCTGAATGCTCTTTCATTTGATACCCATATAACGTGGGTGGCAAAAGAAAAGGGATCACCCAATTAGGGGCGGCGGCCGTATTGAATTTGAAGCAATGTCAGTGACTGTATCGTATTTTACACTCAAAGTCCATTAATTTGATACCCATATTCGGTGGGTGGCAAAAAAAAGCGATCTGTCATTTCCATGCGCCGGCAACATTGAATTGTCATGTGGACGCGCGTATGCCGCGAGGTGCACGCACCTCGCGGTGGTGTAGTGCTCACATCGCTTTTGTAATAAAAAAAAAGTTTTCAGTTGCGATTTGGTGCAAAAATGTATCTTTTTTGAGGTCAATTTAAAATTTGCCTAAAAAAGGTGTTCGATTGATCAAAAAGCTGGAAAGGTTATGTTGTACTTTATACGCTCTTTTATTTCGAAGCGATGTCGATGTCGCGGTGTGTGCCGCGGGGAGCAAGCACCCCGCGGTGGAATGGTCCACTTAATGTTTTTCTAAGCAAAAGGTTTTCAGTTGCGAGTCGGTGCAAAAAAATTTTCGTTTTTTTAAGTTACATAAAAAATGGTGTTCGATTATTAAAAAACTGAAAAGGTTACGTTCTACTCTGAAAATCCTTACATTTGATACCCATATTACATAGGTGGAGAAGGAAAAGCGATTTGACATTTCGGAGCGGCGGCCATATTGAGTTTGAAGCAATATCACTCACTGTATCGTGTTCTACTAATAAAATCCTTACATTTGATACCCATATTACATAGGTGGCAAAAGAAAAGCGATCCGCCATTTTGGAGCGGCGGCCATATTGAATTTGGAGAAAATTCACTTACTGAATCGTATTTTACACTTAAAATCCTTACATTTGATACCCATATTACATAGGTGGAGAAGGAAAAGCGATTTGACATTTCGGAGCGGCGGCCATATTGAGTTTGAAGCAATATCACTCACTGTATCGTGTTCTACTAATAAAATCCTTACATTTGATACCCATATTACACAGGTGGAGAAGGAAAATCGGTCTGTCATTTCGGAGCGGCGGCCATATTGAATTTGGAGAAACGTCACTTACTGAATCGTATTCTACACTTAAAATCCTTACATTTGATACCCATATTACATAGGTGGAGAAGGAAAAGCGATTTGACATTTTGGAGCGGCGGCCATATTGAGTTTGAAGCAATGTCACTCACTGTATCGTGTTCTACCAATAAAACCCTTACATTTGATACCCATATTACATAGGTGGAGAAGGAAAAGCGATTTGATATTTCGGAGCGGCGGCCATATTGAGTTTGAAGCAATATCACTCACTGTATCGTGTTCTACTAATAAAACACTTACATTTGATACCCATATTGCATAGGTGGCAAAAGAAAATCCATTTGACATTTTGGAGCGGCGGCCATATTGAATTTGGAGCAACGTTACTTACTTTATCGTATTCTACACTTAAAATCCTTACATTTGATACCCATATTGCAAAGGTGGTGAATGGAAAGCGGTCGGCCATTTTGAAGCGGCGGCCATATTGAGTTTGAAACAACGTCACTCACTGTATCGTGTTCTACTATTAAAGCCCTTTCATTTGATACCCATATTGCATAGGTGGCGAAAGAAAATCGATTTGACATGTCGGAGCGGCGGCCATATTGAATTTGAAGCAACGTCACTAACTGTATCGTATTCTACACTTAAAATCCTTAAATTTGATACCCATATTACCGTGCCGCTACCGAAAACCGCACCGAAATAGCAAAAAGCGCAAATTTTAAAACAATGGCCGCCAGCGCGTCCGCCATCTTGAAAATTTTAAATGTCAAATTTTTCGTGTAAAGCCGACTATATGTGCTAAAAAGTGATATTACCAGCTGGTCGCTAACCCTCACCTAACTCCGCCAATAAATCGTCAATTTTGTGTAGTCGCTAATGATAAAAACCACCCCAGCTGCCAGTGTTGCCATATCACCGGCCCCAAATGGTGGTAGAAATGATCAGCGACGTCTGTTCCACCCCGCTATAAGATAAAAACTCGAAAAAATCTAAATTTACGTTTTCCCCCAAAACGGGGAAATTACCCCAAAATCGGGGAAAATTACCCTACTATTAGATTTCCCTCGTCGAGCACTACGACAGACCACCCGGTGTTGTCAGTCGAAAAACGCCGGCAACCGCGTCAAAATCGCGAATTAATGCCTTCGAAATTGCAACCCTTAACATAATGGCCGCCAGCGGAGCCGCCATCTTGAAATGTCAAAGTTTCGGATTTTTCCCGGTAACTACATCATATACGGAGCAGGATGACGTTTACCCCACATGTCCAGCACATCTGCAACGGGGAGATCAATTCGGGTCAATTCGGGTCTACGAAAAAATTTAAACCTCCTTGGCGGCCAGTGTTGCCAGTTGCGGAAAATAAAAATACCAGAAAGTCATAGAGGCCCCGACGCTCTATAGGCGCATGGGGTTGAAAATCGCGAAAAGTCGTTATTTCGATTTTCGAATATTCGGGCCTCCAGAGGAAAAACTACCAAAAACGGTAGAAAATTTTTCACACCTGGCAACACTTCGCGCCGAGTTCTAACCCCGCCTAGAACATTTCACCCCACTCGGAGGCCGCCATCTTGGCGAAAATGCGGTTCAAAAAAGTCAAAAATTTGAGCGTTCCAAGATGGCCGCCGGCGTCGACGCCATTTTGGTTTTCGCTAATCGGCCCCCATAATCGGGAACTCGAGGACGAGTTTAAGGGAATTCATCCAAAAAATCAGCCGAAATCCCGGAAATCACGCGCGTGTTCGGTCGCAAACACGGGGCGAAACGGGTTTTTCGATCCAAGATGGCGGCGCGGCCATTTTGTTTTTTTGCATTTTGACAGTTGCACCTCATCCCCGGGAGCGACACGATCAAGAACCATCCAAAAAACCAGCACGCTCGGAGCCATTTTGGAAAAGTTGACATTTCGCGGTGGCGGCCATCTTGGATTTTTCAAATTTCGAATATCGAATCCTGTGTCTTTTAATCAGTAGTCCATCTCACTCTAACATCCCAACACCCAAAAGTAATCGCAAATGTCCCAAAAATACCCCTGATCAGTCAGTCAGTGAGTGAGTGGTAATCCAGCTTTATATAATATAGACTAGATGTCGCGTGTGTGCCGCGGGGTGCGCGCACCCCGCGGTGGTGGACCCCCCACTTTAGCTTTTGTAATCAAAAGGTAATCGGTTGCGAGTCGGTGCAAAAATGTGTCTTTTTTTGCTGAAGTTTAAAAATTTGCCTAAAAAAGGTGTTCGAATATTCAAAAAACTGGAAAGGATACGATCTACTCTGAATGCTCTTTCATGTGATACCCATATAACGTGGGTGGCAAAAGAAAAGGGATCGGCCAATTAGGGGCGGCGGCCGTATTGAATTTGAAGCAATGTCAGTGACTGTATCGTATTTTACACTCAAAGTCCATTAATTTGATACCCATATTCGGTGGGTGGCAAAAAAAAGCGATCTGTCATTTCCATGCGCCGGCAACATTGAATTGTCATGTGGACGCGCGTATGCCGCGAGGTGCACGCACCTCGCGGTACTGTAGTGCTCACATCGCTTTTGTAATAAAAAAAAAGTTTTCAGTTGCGATTTGGTGCAAAAATGTATCTTTTTTGAGGTCAATTTAAAATTTGCCTAAAAAAGGTGTTCGATTGATCAAAAAGCTGGAAAGGTTATGTTGTACTTTATACGCTCTTTTATTTCGAAGCGATGTCGATGTCGCGTGTGTGCCGCGGGGAGCAAGCACCCCGCGGTGGAATGGTCCACTTAATGTTTTTCTAAGCAAAAGGTTTTCAGTTGCGAGTCGGTGCAAAAAAATTTTCGTTTTTTTAAGTTACATAAAAAATGGTGTTCGATTATTAAAAAAACTGAAAAGGTTACGTTCTACTCTGAAAATCCTTACATTTGATACCCATATTACATAGGTGGAGAAGGAAAAGCGATTTGACATTTCGGAGCGGCGGCCATATTGAGTTTGAAGCAATATCACTCACTGTATCGTGTTCTACTAATAAAATCCTTACATTTGATACCCATATTACATAGGTGGCAAAAGAAAAGCGATCCGCCATTTTGGAGCGGCGGCCATATTGAATTTGGAGAAAATTCACTTACTGAATCGTATTCTACACTTAAAATCCTTACATTTGATACCCATATTACATAGGTGGAGAAGGAAAAGCGATTTGACATTTCGGAGCGGCGGCCATATTGAGTTTGAAGCAATGTCACTCACTGTATCGTGTTCTACTAATAAAACCCTTACATTTGATACCCATATTACATAGGTGGAAAAGGAAAAGCGATTTGACATTTCGGAGCGGCGGCCATATTGAGTTTGAAGCAATATCACTCACTGTATCGTGTTCTACTAATAAAACACTTACATTTGATACCCATATTGCATAGGTGGCAAAAGAAAATCCATTTGACATTTTGGAGCGGCGGCCATATTGAATTTGGAGCAACGTTACTTACTTTATCGTATTCTACACTTAAAATCCTTACATTTGATACCCATATTGCAAAGGTGGTGAATGGAAAGCGGTCGGCCATTTTGAAGCGGCGGCCATATTGAGTTTGAAACAACGTCACTCACTGTATCGTGTTCTACTATTAAAGCCCTTTCATTTGATACCCATATCGCTATGGTTGCAAAAGAAATATGACTCGACATTTTTTTAATGGCGGCCATTTTGAATTCATAGAGGTGACGTTACTTGCATCGTGTATTACTCGCAAAACCCTTTCATTTGATACCCATATCACCATGCCGCGGCTGAAAACCGCACCGGAATAGCAAAAAGCGCAATTTTTTTAAAAAAGGCGGCCAGCGCCGCCGCCATCTTGAAAAGTTGACATGTCAAATTTTTTTATAACACACGACTATATTTCCTATCGATTGGTATCACCAGCTGGCCCCTAGCCCTAACCAAATCCCGTCAAAAAATCGTCAAATTTGGGTCGTCGCTGACAACAAAAACCGTCCCACCTGCCAGTGTTGCCATAACACCAGCTCCAAATGGTGGTAGAAATGATCAGCGACGACTGTTTCACCCCGCGTTATCAAAAAAAATTGAAAAAGTCGAAATTTACGTTATCCCCCAAAACGGGGAAATTACCCCAAAATCGGGGTAAATTACCCCACGGTTTGAATCCCCTTAGCCAGCCCTACAAAAGGCCACCCGGTGTTGTCAGTCGAAAAACGCCGGCAACCGCGTCAAAATCGCGATTTTATTTTTTCGAAATTGCAACACTTTACAAAATGGCCGCCAGCGGAGCCGCCATCTTGAAATGTCAAAGTTTCGGATTTTTCCCGGTAACTACGTCATATACGGAGCAGGTTGACGTTTACCCCACGTTGCCAGCACATCTGGAACGGGGAGATCAATTCGGGTCAAATCGGGTCCACGAAAAAATTCAAATCCCCTTGGCGGCCAGTGTTGCCAGTTGCGGAAAATAAAAATACCAGAAAGTCATAGAGGCCCCGACCCTCTATAGGCGCATGGGGTTGAAAATTGCGAAAAGTCGTTATTTCGATTTTCGACTTTTCGGGCCTCCAGAGGAAAAACTACCAAAAACGGTAGAAAATTTTTCGCTTCTGGCAACACTTTGCGCCGAGTTCTAACCCCGCCCAGAACATTTGACCCCACTCCGAGGCCGCCATCTTGGCGAAAATGCGGTTCAAAAATGTCATAAATTTGAGCGTTCCAAGATGGCCGCCGGCGCCGCCGCCATTTTGTTTTTTGCCAACCGGCTACCATAATCGGAAACTCGAGGACGCGCTCGACCGGAGCCATCAAAAAAATCAGCCGAAATCCCGAAAATCACGCGCGTGTTCGGTCGCAAACACGGGGCGAAACGGGTTTTTCGATCCAAGATGGCGGCGCGGCCATTTTGTTTTTTCGCATTTTGACAGTTGCACCTCATCCATGGGAGCGACGCGATCAAGAACCATTAAAAAAACCAGCACGCTCGGAGCCATTTTGAAAAAGTTGACATTTCGCGGCGGCGGCCATCTTGGATTTTTCAAATTTCGAACACGTCGATCTACTCGAATGAATCAGTAGTCCATCTCTTTCTAACATCCCAAAACCCAAAAGTAACTGCAAATGTCCCAAAAATACCCCTGATCAGTGAGTGAGTCAGTCAGTGGTAATCCAGCTTTATATAGTATAGATAGATACAAAAATAATGTAAATGACATAACACTAATTTAAAATGATTTTTTGATTAAATGTTTCCACTATAGAATGGAAAAAAAAACACAGTTGAAATGGCATGTGGGCATGCCATGTGTGCACAGGTTTCTGTAGTGCTGCATATTTGTACTTTCTTCACTAAATGAAGCTATGTATGACACAGTACATCTGGTGTTTCATTAAGGTTAGTTTTTACTATAATTAATAAAGAAGAATACACAACAAATTGAATTAAATGTTAGAATATGGCCCCTATTTGTTTTTTATATGGGAAAAGCAACTGCAGCCTCCACAGTGCCTTATATTGACATAATACACATTTACTCACTTTTCTCTTCTATGGTTTCTAATATAGCTCTCCACTAGTTTCTCTTGGTTCTAATGGCCAATTGCACTAACCTTGTCTTAGCTAAGACAATCCTACAAAGAATGCTGTCACTTCTTGTCTTTAATGAAACGAATGTGACAGCATGCCACTTAAGATCGTCCTAACCTATGACAAGGTTAGTGCAAATGGCCATAAGTGTAATTTTTAGTATTCACTTTGCTGATAATAATTTAAGAACAAGCAAAATAGTACCAACTAATGCAACGAGGTTGTTATGGTAGCAGGTATAATAATACCTACTACCATAGCAATCTACAGAAGGACTCATCAAACAGAAGATTTGGATTATTTCACTTTCACCTTAATCCTAAACTATTACTTATAATTAACTGAAATATTATTAAAAACATAATTTTGTTTCTTTTTACCTAAATAGATACAGACTTTACGTAAATGGATACAACCCTTGATCTATAGCAAAGTATAATATTTAAATAAATCAGTTTATATTATTTCGGAACACCAACTTACTTTTAGCACAAAATACAAATATCTTAGAGTATACAACTTGAGAAAATAGATGTTTCCTAGCGATTACCTATTGCTGGATCCAGTTGAGTTCTCCTTGTTTCACTTCCAATCAAAACTATTGTGATTTGTGCTTTGTAATGCACTAACTAGGAAGTGCTTTAAAAATAAAGAAATTATCATTATAAATTACTAGGCTTACAATATGACAAACGACAATTGTATAAGTAATACATGTTGAATGATCAAGTAGTTATGGTTAAGTGATTGAAATTTTTAAACTGTTACTTCCTTTTATTGGAAATTTTGTGAAAAAAAACCAAAAGTGTCATTACAAAAGTAAATAAAATCCATGAAAAGGACCAAAATATTTAACAAAATTAATACTTATATGATAGATGAAAAAATTAAAACAACAATCAAAAATATGTTTGTTTATTTTTGCTATTTTATTTTGTGGCTGTTAACATTTTTACATCTTACATAATTAACAAATGTTTTCAACATTATTAATTACAACTAAAACTTTAGTCAATTTTCTATACACTAAATAACACTGGTCTCAAAGGATGACTCAAAATTATTCAAATGATCACTATGCTGTGTACATTTTGCCCAGTGCAATGTCTCATCAGTACATTATGAGCCTGCGTGCACTAGTAATTTTTAGTCAACTGTAATTTAATCATCTTAGGAATAATTTAAGAATTACATGGTGCACTTACCGATTTAAAATTGACAAACTGATGTAAATGACCGTCCAATCCCTATTCAACTAAACTTATAGAACATCAATGGTCAAGATTCGCATCGACGACTATGTAAGCTCGCGCACTGAATTCAACTAAAATATTGCTAGTTTAGCAACTGCACACCTAGTGTGGTGCTGTACACGAGTGGTATTTTCAAACGGTCGGCCGATCGTTTCAGGAGCTACAATAGCACAAATGATCATCGCTTTAGGAACTATTTATCGTCGGCTCCTAGCTTAAATCAGCGCAGTGCACCGACCGCCACAAGGCCGAATTATCAATCGATAGTTTGATGGCGGTCGTCGAACGGTACCAATTAACGTAGCGGTCGATTAAAAATTACTAGTGCACAGAGGCCCCGAGGGAGCCTCTCCCGGGGTCTCCGCTCGCAGGGTACTCCGGGGGCAGCGTGAGCGAGTGTGTGTGTGTATAGCGGGACGCGCGCGCGGCTCGCAGTCGGACGAGGAGCGCAAGCCGGCGCCGTTCGCGGACGACTGCTCGTCCGGTTCGGACGGCGGGGGCGGCGGCGGCGGCGGCGGGGCGGCGTGCGAGGAGCTGCTCGCCGAGGCGGCCATGCGGACCGCGCTGGCCGCCGAGAAGCAGGCCGAGGCGGTGGCGCAGGCCGTGGACGTGCTGCGCGACCTGGTGCAGGTGCTGCGCGACCGCCCCGCGCACCCGCTCTACGCGCACCACCCGCACTAGGACACCTCCCACCTCACCGGTGAGCTCCACTTTAAACTATACACTGAACACTATACACTTTACACTATACACTATACGCGCGAAAACTACGGCAAAGGCCACACCGGAGGTGGCAGGCTCGGAGGTTAGCCGGGAGGCAGGCCGAGTAGTCAAAACGCTTCGATAGATAGCGGCCACGCTGGCAGCGTGCGCCCGGTGATCTAAAATACATTTTGTTAGAGTGAAATGTCTTTCTTTTCAATTGTTCTAGAAAATTGCTTCTTAATTTCGAAGTAATCGAACGTGCTCAATACGTGACATTAATATGTTGAGGTCTACTAAAGGAGAATTTGAAATTTTATACAAAAAAAGTGAAATACAATAATAACATCACTGTGAAACAATTGTGAAATATCGGTTACTTCTAGCCACAATTTTTTTAAACATCTACATTTGTTTTTATAAGCGGAAGCTACTCACAATCAATTCCTATACAATGCATCCTAGTAATCCGAGCGAATAACCGACGCGTCCGTTCGCCTCGCTCACCGCTAACCTATCGAAGCGCCAAGCGTCCCACCGAGCGAGCGTATAGAGTGTCGGTTCGGATGAGACGTCCGAGCGTGCCACCTGCGGTGCGACCGGGGCCCGAGAGCTCTCCGTTCGAAATTCAACGTTTCCGTCGCGCTTCAGTCGGCCGCGGGTGGGCTAGGGCAGCAGGCCGCCGGCGGCGACGCCCATGAGCCGCGCGGCCTCGCGGTACGTGCGGTCGGCGCGCGCGCGGGCCACCTCCGCGCCGGCCGCCAGCGCGTCCAGCAGCGCGCGCGGCTCGGCCTCCAGCCGCCGCGCGCGCTCCCGCACCGGCCGCAGCCGCGCCACCAGCGCCTCGGCCACGCGCTCCTTGTACTGCGCCGTGGTCAGCCCGCGCGCCTCCTCCACCGCCTCCTCGGGCGTCGCGTCCGCCGCCAGGCAGTGCAGCGTCACCAGGTTGGACACGCCGGCGCGCCGCTCCGGATCGAACGTCACCTGCGCGGGCGCACCGACACCGTGACTCTGACGCTGGGACTGCGCATTCGACTGTACCGTACTCGTCGCAGCTCCCGTTTCATTTCTTACGTTCGACGATTCGACTAGTGCAGTTTAATTTGTTAAAAATTAATGATTTTCGTCAATACAAATTTGTAAATATAATACTACCTGTCGATCCAAATTCATAATCATTTATTACAGTTTATTACTTTGAGTGGAATATGTTTTTTATTGTCGATATATTTTCTTTGCAAAAATTAAGTCGTAATTGTTAAAATTACAATAAAGTCACCAAGTTACTATTCCGTCATATGAGACATTTTTCGCCTTATTAATAAAAATTTTATTCCTTGGATTAGTTACTCTGTGTTTTGTCTTGTTTGCGCACATGTCATATTTAATTATGTTAAAATAAGACAAAGCATGGAGTAACTAATCCGAGGATGATTTAAGGAGTAAAATGTTTATTAATCTCATTATGATTACCGTACGGTGCACACATCGCATATTGCCGATTCAGTACTAACGTCAATGCATTGAATTTGAGTCATAATGTGGCAGTCGGTTTACGTACTGTGACGGGGCAGGTTTGGGTAAATGAAACCCCCAAGTCCACAAAAAGATATGTATTTAAAAAATTAATACCCGTTAGGGTCGTGAGTTAAGCCCTTAATTTGTGCTTCGCTGGTCAGCACTTCCCTGTCTGTGAAGTTCCTCGAAGGTGCAGACGGATGGAGATGGTGGAACGTGCCGA
The DNA here is from genome assembly GCA_963935595.1 of Schoenobius gigantellus. NCBI lineage: Eukaryota > Metazoa > Arthropoda > Insecta > Lepidoptera > Crambidae > Schoenobius > Schoenobius gigantellus. The sequence goes on along the minus strand of OZ012555.1, from coordinate 162,372 downwards.
AATACAGCTGCTCAGGTGCTACTGGACGGGAACACCGAAGACGTCAGTCTTCCGTCGATCTTCAATCGTTTTAGTCCAAAACTTGTTATTTTTTTTTATTCCAAAACTTGTTCCCCAATTTGGGGAAGAAAACACTTATTTAACGACGCAAAATGTGCGTTATTATACTTCTAATTAAATAATTTCGAAATTGAAAAGAGGCCAAAAGACAAATTTAAAAGTCGTTGCTGGAACGATATGTCTTTGCTGTCGGCTATTGGAATCTCAACTGTCACCGTATGCAAAGCGAATGACGCGGGCGCTCAACATAAAATAGTGTCTCGCATCGAAACAATGGAAGCGGTTTATGGTACCAGCGTACACACAACACGTAAGAACATTTCGTGTTATTCGTAGGTTAACTATAATGAGTTAATATTTATTATTTATATGCATCTTAAAGAAATCTGATTTTACTCGTTTTAGAATAAGTTATATTATATTAAGAATAAGTTCAGAACATTTTATAATTATAGTTTGTAAATAGTAGTAGTTTTTAATTTTTATGTCAATTTAATGAAATTTGTGATGTAATTTATAGTTTAATGTTTATTTTCCTTTTTAAATAAAAAATACTTTGTAAGTAAATTAATCTTATGAACGTGCAACGTTACAGTACATATCGCAACTCATACCATCGCATGTGACATTTGAGAGTTAAGTGATTGTGTGACAATATAATATCAATTATTACAAATAGTGTCGTTTCGTCTGGTGTAGCACTATCTCCTATATCAATTGGTCCTTCGAGCCGGATGAAACGATACTATTTGTAATATTGATAATATATTCTCACATAATTACTTAACCCTAAGATGTTACACGCGAAGGTACGAGTCGCGAGGTGTGCGTGTAAACCGACCGCCGCATTATGATTCAAATTCAACGCACCGTGCACCGTACAATTACTATTTTAAACTCGAATGTTAATAAAAAATTGTAATCGTACTCGATATTGATTTGACGCACCTCGGGCGTGAAGTCCGTGACCGCCTTCCTGATCTTGATCCGGAGGAGGTCGTCGTCGTCGGTGAGCAGCAGGCGGGCCTTGCGGTCGGGGTCGGACTTGGCCATCTTGCGCGCGGGGTCGCGCAGGCTGAGCAGCCGGTCGGCCCCGGCGGGCGGCAGCAGCGGCCGCGGCACGGGGAACGCGGGCCCGTACCGCGAGCGGAACGCCCGCGCCAGCGCCGCCGCCAGCTGCACGTGCGGCGCCTGGTCGCGCCCCGCCGCCACCGCGGTGCCGCGCTGAGACATTATGTCCGCCGCCTGCGCCACGACACACCGCTCACTCGCTCACTCGCTCGCTCACACCGCGCGACCCGATCGATCGGGGGACGGTTGTTCCGGGGTGTAATCGAGCTATGATCGGACGATCCGGGGGCTGATTCTCGCGAAATTCGTGAAAAGTTCGCATTCTAGGTTTTTCACAGTTCAGCCAGACAGAACGTAGGCCGTATCGAGCCTCGCCATTTTCAATGAAAAGTCGTTTGTATTGTGTCTCGAGTAGTCAAGACGTCAATATCAAATTTCAATTTTTTTCTTTCGTTTTTGATTATCCTATTGTTTCATTTATTCTTACTAATTTATCACGAAAAAATTTTATTCAAATTATTTTATTTATTTATCTAAAATAAATCATCATTTTTATAAAGATATAAAAAGTGAAAACCCAGTCCTACTGCTTGAAACAAGTGACGTTCCTTCAAAAAATGCCAGAGCTGACATGTAGACAGGGTTCTGATTGGCTCACCTATCACTATTACTATTCACTTGACGTGAATATTCACTCAATGTGAGTCAGTATAGTGAGCCGAGCAACTCAATAATAAGAATCTGAGTGCGCTCTACCTTTAATTTAAGGATCATAAGCATTCGTATTGACCAAATGTTCATATTAGTTGCCACCTTTATATGATTCTGTGCATTTTTGCTGTTGCATGTTTATTTTACAAGTTGTTTATTTCTGGAATCACTAAAAATCGGAATGGCATTAAGGGCCCACCATCCGCGCGAGCCCGAGCTAGTTTAGGTAAATTTCTCTAGTCTCTGTTTGTGTGCGTCGCTCACGCACACAAGCGAACTCGGTCGCGCAATCGGCACCAATCGGTACGGCCGCCTAGCAAAATATCGTAGATGTTAATTTTGAATTTAATAGGTGTTCACGCTCGAGGAAGAGCGAGTGGCGGCACTGCATTCTAGTCTGTGCAGTGACAGCTTTTTTGGCGGCCAGCCGCATGTGATATGTCAGTTGAGTCGAGTCGAAATGTCATGACATGCTTAGAGGTTATGTGCGGGCCGGAATAAAATATAATACACAATATTCAAGAAAATAGTGATTTGCGCGGCGCACCTAATATCGGGGTGCGAAAGCCCGCTTTGTGTTGTGCAAGGTATCAAAATCGCGTGTGTGAGTCGTGGTGGCCTAATAGGCCTTTGTAGTGCTCCGGTCTCCACCGGTGGATCCACTGCAGAACTTCAGGAGCCGCGACTTCCTTCGAGCTAGCTCAGGAAGTCCACCGGCTACGGAGGAGACGGACGGAGACAACGGGAATCGGGGTAAGCCACAATGCTTTCGATGAGCGGGTAGTAGGGCATCAGCAATCAACCCAAAATTCCTTACTCGGTGAAACGCCGACGTGGTGGAGTCTACTTGGGGCACCACCATCTCTTGGTAGCAGAGCGTGGTTTTTAGATTTGAGTGGTTCTTAGATTTGAGTATTTGATTAGTATTGTACAATTAATATTGTAATCTTGTTGGTTGTCCAAACGGGCAATACATATTAATTGGTTTTGATTGCTGATTTTAAACCGACTACCAGCTCATTTGTGGACCGATCTCCTTAACTAATTGTCATTGTATATGAAAAATTGGGGTTAAATGCCTTTGTTGTTCTAGTTAAGTTCTAGCATTTACCTATATTTGATTTTGGTTTGTTTTTTCATATCTTTGTTTTGCCCTTGAATATTTTGTTTGTTAAGTTGTAAACTTATACTTGAATTTAATTTGTTTAACAGATTTTGCTGCTAAATGACTTTGCTGTTGTTGTAATACACTATATTGCTGTGTTAAGTTTTAGCATTTACATTTGATTTTGTTTTGTTTGCCTTTGAATATTGTGTTTGTTAAGTTATTGACTTAATGCTTGAATTTAATTTGTTTGAAAAATTCTGTTGTTAAATGCCTTTGTTGTTCTAGTTAAGTTCTAGCATTTACACTTGATTTTGGTTTGTTTATATATTTTGTTCTGCCTTTGAAGTTCCTCCCGATCTGTTTTATTGTCTGCGGTTGTCGGTCTGTTTGTCTGTGTATTATTATAGAGTATCTTAATTTTGGTGCAAAATGGTCCCGCCAGTCAGCCCGCTTAGTGGTGCCCGCGCGGGTGCACAAAAGATTTTGAGATGGTTTGCTAGTGCCGTCGCTTTGGTAGACCGACCAGACCGAGAACAGGCCTTGTTAATTCGGCATGAGGGAGTACCGGCTCGCCTGAAGGAATTGGAGCAGCTTTTCGTTCTTCATCAACAATATTTGCTCGACCACCCAGCCGAGGGTGCCGCTGAGTTGCGGGCAGTCGACCAATTTAATGCCGATTATGATCAGTGTTTTGAACAGGCGGATGTGATTATAAACAAGGCTCAGGCAATCCTATCCGCCCGGAGGGGTGAGTCGTGCACGCCCGGGGAGGTCAAGCCTACCCCGGCCGGCTTGCTGGGCAGACTGCCCACTTTAGACATCCCAACCTTTGATGGGAACCTGGCTTCTTGGATGGGGTTCATTAACCTCTTTGATAGCCTGGTTCACTCGAGGGACGACCTGTTCCCTAGCCAGAAATTGGCCTATTTGCTCTCTGCCTTACGTGGAGAGGCTGGTGTACTTGTCCAGCATCTACCTGTCAATGATGACAGTTATGATATTGCAAGGGCGTTGTTGACCGCCCGGTATCAGAATGTTCGCTTGCTAGCGGACACACATGTGGCTGCCATTTTAGGGCTGCCCCGAGTATCGCGGGTCTCCTCATTGAGGAAGGAGATTTTGAACCCGCTGCTGAGCGCTATTAACGCGCTCAAACGACTTGATCTACCGGTGGACCAGTGGTCCTTTATTTTGCTCCACCTCATCCTCGATAAGCTTCCCATGGAGATGAAGGGACGCTTCGAACAAAGGTACGGGGGCAATAGTGCCTCGTACCTCCCCCCCTTCTCGGATCTCCTCAGATTTTTGGAGGATGAGTGTCGGATGACCGACCACTTGGATCTGGCTCCTATACCGGGACCGAGTACAGGTCGCTATGAGGCGACCCGGGCAGCGCCACGGAGAGAGCGCCGCCCGTACAAGCAGTATACTGCAGTGCGGCAGAACTCTCCACACAGGGAGAGGCCGATGCCTTGCAAGTGTTGCAAGCGGGATGGCCATCGTTTGCCGGCCTGTCCCAAATTTGTTGGCCTACGCACCGAGGGGCGTAGGAATATGGCCAAGCATCGGAATTGGTGCTACCGCTGCCTGGGGGCCCATATGGCATCGGCTTGCCCCCACCCACGAGATTGCCACTGTTGTGGAGGGGCCCATCACCCCCTTTTGTGCTTCAACAATAGAGACACTCGTGAGGTGGTGAGAGAGAGGGACTCGCACACGGGCGGGGGCCCTCCTAGGTCACCCACCTCTCCGAGGAGATCGGAGGGGCGTGCCACCCCTCCGCGGAGATTGGACAGGCGCCCCCCCTCCAGTGAGAGGATTGGGCGCCCCACCCCCCCTACGGGCGGGGGGGATCGACGCGCCGCTTATGAGGCGCCACCGCGGGATTGGGCCGCGGTTATTAGGGAGCCACGCCGGGAGCCGATACGCTTCTCTCCCCCTATGATGGAGAGACCTCGTTTGTCACGGGCTCCCCCAACTTTCGCCCATCATGGGCACCGCCCGGCCCCCCGATGCAGCTTTGGTCGGGGTGTGTACGTGCCGGATTGGGACCCGCTCGAGCGCCTTGAGCGCCCTATTCCTCCGCCGCGCACGCATTTTCCCTTGAACCCCCCTTCCCCTCCGTTGCGGGGAATGCGGGGGGATTTTCACTAAACCAACTGTCGGCTGCAACCCCCCCACAGGAGCAGGTGCTGTTACCAACAGCCTCCGTACAGGTGTGGGGCCCGAGGGGCACCTTTGTTTTAGTTCGCGCCCTTTTGGATACGGGAGCTCAGGGTTGCATTGCCTCCAGCTGGCTGGTCCGGTAGTTGAGTTTGAACACATCTCCATACCTTGAATCGGTACGAGGAATCGGAGACCTGCGGATCCCGGATCCGATCGGTCAGGTTTTGTTCTCCTTCTCCCCCCACTTCTCTTCAGCGCCCAAAATTGGCGCGACCGCGATTGTTTATGAAAAGGTTGTTGGTCAGCTTCCGCAACAGCACGTTTCGCGCGCTGTCGTTGATGCGACATCAGGATTGACCTTGGCTGACCCTTCCTTCCACCGAACCGGTCCGATTCACTTATTGCTCGGTGCCGATGTTCTAGGCCGCGTGTATTGTGGGAAGAGGAGAGAGTTACAGAAGGGTGGGCTGGTAGCCTTATCTACATCGCTTGGGTTTGTAGTGATGGGACCAGTTAGGCATAACCCACCATCTCCATCGGTGGACAGTTACATAACTGTTAGCTCCACCTTATCGGATGTCCTTCAACGGTTTTGGGAGGTGGAAGAACCACCTACCGTGAAGCGAGTGAACCCCTTGGACGAGGAGTGTGAGTTGTTCTACCAGAACAATACAGGTCGCCTTCACTCGGGACGGCTGATCACTCGTTTGCCCTTTTTGTCAGTTCGCCCCTCACTTGGCAGCTCCCGGCCGTTGGCCGAGAAGCGGCTGCTGTCCATGGAGCGTCATATGAGTAGGAACTCCGACCTCAAACAGAAGTATGTCGACTTCATGCGAGAATATGAGCAACTGGGGCACATGTCGGTCTCGCGACTGGACTGGCGAAACGAGGAACATAATTTTCTTCCTCACCACGCGGTTTTGAAACCTTCCACCGGGAAGATACGCGTTGTTTTTGATGGGTCAGCTCCTACGTCTACCGTAGTTTCGCTGAATCAATGTCTGCATGCTGGACCGAAGTTGCACCACGAGGTGGGTGATGTATTGACCAACTTCCGTCGCCATGCCGTCGTCTTTGTGACCGATATCCGGATGATGTTTCGGCAGACTGTGATTCACCCGGACGATAGACGATATCAGCTCATATTATGGAGGGAGGATCCCAGGGATCCCATGCTGGTCTACGAGCTGAACACCAATACATACGGTTTGCGTTCGAGCCCCTTTGTGGCAATTCGCTCACTTGTGGAACTCGCTGAACGTGAACGATTACGATACCCTCGCGCATCCTTGGTTCTCAAGGAGGATGCATTTGTTGATGATATTTGTACGGGCTCCTCTAGTGTCGAGGAAGCCTTGATTTTGCGAGATGAACTAATTGCTCTTCTCGGGGCTGGTGGTTATGAACTGAGGAAGTGGATGTCCAACTCACCTCAGCTTTTGTGTGACTTGCCAGACGACCACCAGCAGGAGCCTCATATTTTTGAGAATGCCAACACTCCAGATTTACTGTCTGTTTTGGGAGTGCAATACAGACCTGTCCAGGACACGTTCACCTATCGATTGGAGCTGCCAAGCCCCAAGGTCTGGACGAAACGGTTGGTTTTGTCTACAGTAGCTCGTACCTTTGACCCAAATGGCTGGATTAGTCCCATAGTGTTGTGGATGAAATGCTTCCTACAGGAACTTTGGTCAGCCGAAGTGTCGTGGGATGAGCCCCTCTCGGGCCGTTTGCTGCGAGATTGGGAGTCCTTCATGTTGTCTCTCCCCGACATTAACCGTGTTAGTATCCCTAGACATATACTGCCTAAGGGACGGTTTACGGCCAGCCTTCATGGCTTTTGTGACGCGTCTGAGAGTGGATACGCAGCCGTCGTATATATCCGGACGGTTGATGATAGAGGAGCTGTTAAGCTCCACTTGCTAATTGCTAAGAGTAAGGTTGCTCCACTTCGGACTCGATTAACGATTCCGAAGTTAGAATTGTCTGGAGTTACTCTTCTGGTTCGGTTGATGAACCACGTTGTTGACACCCTGGGACGTAGTGTGGACTTTGGTCGCTCTTTGCTTGGTCCGACAGTCAGGTTGTCCTGTGTTGGATTAAGAACTCCGTCCACTCCCTGGAAGTATTTGTGGCCAATCGGGTATCCCAAATACAGGCCTCGAAGGCCACGTTGATTTGGCGCCACGTGCCAGGTGAAATAAACCCTGCTGACTGTGCATCACGTGGCAGCGAAGCCCCTCAGCTTATTGACCACACTCTGTGGTGGGGTCCCGACTGGTTGTTACAACCGTCTTGGCCTTCCACACCAGCTGTGGTGAAGGTACCAAATCCGGGCTTGCGTGTTCACGCTGTCGAGACTATGGCGGCTCCAGAGCGGGAATTTTTATTAGACCGCTACAGTTCTCTGGACAAGTTGCTCGGCGTGACCGCTTGGATAAGAAGATTTATACGAAATTGTCGCCGGCCTCAGGACAAAGATTTGTGTCCCCGTCCTCTCACCGCAGGAGCGCCAAGATGCTCTTCTGCATTGGGTGCGTATGACCCAGTCTAGAGCGTTTGAACCGGAACTTAAGATTTTCCGTACCGGGACGTCCAAATTGAAGGGACCCTTGGTGCGTTTGACTCCCTTTCTGGATGATAAAGGATTGTTGCGTGTAGGAGGCCGATTGAGGCACGCTAACTTGCCTTATAGATCACGTCATCCCCTGTTGCTCCCCAAGGACGGACCATTGGTGCGATTGTTGATCATTGATCGCCATGTGAAGAATGCTCATGCCGGATGTAATGCATTGACCGCGCTCCTCCAACGGGAGTTTTGGATTTTGTCAGCGCGAAGAATAATCCGATCTGTTATCTTTCGATGTCTGCCCTGCTATCGTTTACGCCCCGAGACGATGCAGCCCCAAATGGGTGATTTGCCTGCTGATCGTGTGAATGAATCGATGACCTTCTTAGGAGTTGGAACTGATTTCGCGGGACCGTTCACTATAAAAACGTCGCGACTCCGTAATGCTAAGACTGAAAAGGCTTATTTGTGTGTGTTTGTTTGTTTGGCCACTAAAGCCGTTCATTTGGAGGTGGTGAGTGCACTCACCATGGACGCTTTCTTAGCAGCGTTAGGCAGATTTGTCTGATGACTGCCTTCTCTAATTCGGTCCGATTGTGGGACGAACTTCAAGGGCACTGATAGACATATAAGAGAAGTTTGTGAATTTTTAGATAAAAATAATATTGAGATCGGATCCACACTCTCCCGTAGGGGGGTAACATGGCGATACTCCCCGCCGTCTTGCCCTCACTGGGGAGGGATTTTTGAATCTGTTGTAAAGGCCGCCAAGACTCACCTTCGCCGCGTTATTGGGGAGACTATTCTCACGTTTGAGGAACTCGCGACGGTGTTTCATAAGATTGAGGCGGTTCTCAACTCGCGTCCGTTATGTCCGTTGTCTACCGACGCGAACGATTTGCAGGCCCTCACGCCGGGCCATTTCTTGATAGGCAGACCACTTAACGCCCTGCCCGAGTATCCTTATAGAGATATCAATCCCGGACGCCTTTCGCGGTTTGAGTTGCTCCAGCAGCTTACCCAGAGTTTCTGGCGCCGCTGGCACCTTGAATATTTACACATTTTGCAACAGCGCGTTAAGTGGTCAGATAAGACAAACCCACCGAGGGTTGGAGACCTCGTGTTAGTGAAGGACCCAAACCTGCCACCCTTACGTTGGCGTCGCGGACGCATTGTCCAACTTACTCTAGGGTCTGATGGTGTGCCCAGGTTTGCCGAGGTCCTAGTTGGGGATTCTGTTTTGAAGCGCGCGGTCGCTACTCTTTCTCGCCTCCCCTTAGACTGATTTGGCGGACAGTCCGGGACTGTCCGGAGCGGGGGGATGTTCACGCTCGAGGAAGAGCGAGTGGCGGCACTGCATTCTAGTCTGTGCAGTGACAGCTTTTTTGGCGGCCAGCCGCATGTGATATGTCAGTTGAGTCGAGTCGAAATGTCATGACATGCTTAGAGGTTATGTGCGGGCCGGAATAAAATATAATACACAATATTCAAGAAAATAGTGATTTGCGCGGCGCACCTAATATCGGGGTGCGAAAGCCCGCTTTGTGTTGTGCAAGGTATCAAAATCGCGTGTGTGAGTCGTGGTGGCCTAATAGGCCTTTGTAGTGCTCCGGTCTCCACCGGTGGATCCACTGCAGAACTTCAGGAGCCGCGACTTCCTTCGAGCTAGCTCAGGAAGTCCACCGGCTACGGAGGAGACGGACGGAGATAACGGGAATCGGGGTAAGCCACAATGCTTTCGATGAGCGGGTAGTAGGGCATCAGCAATCAACCCAAAATTCCTTACTCGGTGAAACGCCGACGTGGTGGAGTCTACTTGGGGCACCACCAATAGGTGTTTATTATTTACTGTGTTATACTATAGTAAATACAGGGATGTGTTTAATCAACTTTTATTTTCACAAGCTTTTATTTAGCTTGCACTGTATGTATAATGTAGATTTGACCACTTCTCGGTTTTCGATTGGGCTGAAATTTTGCACATAATAATATGTATATCGTGACAATGCAATATTATGATAACATGGAGCTGATCTGATGAAGGAACTGGACGGTGGCCATAGGAACTCCGTAATAAAACGACGCAACCCCATCGAGTTTAGGCTCGTTTGATTCGGATTGACGAGGACTTTGATCCTATACGCTAACCAGGATCTGATGCTGGAGCTGGAAGGTGGCCATAGGAACTCTGCAATAAAACGACAAAACCCCATCGAGTTTGGACTCGTTTGATTCGTATTGACGAGAACTTTGATCCTATATGGTAGCCAGGGTCTGATGCTGGAGCTGAAAGGTGGCCACAGGCACTCTTCAATAAAACGACATAACCCTATCGAGTTTGGGCTCGTTTGATTCGTAATGACGAGTACTTTGGTCCTATATGGTAACCAGGGTCTGATGCTGGAGCTGGAAGGTGGCCATAAGACCTCCGCAATAAAACGACATAACCCTATCGAGTTTGGGCTCGTTTGATTCATATTGACGAGTACTTTGGTCCTATATGTTAACCAGGGTCTGATGCTGGAGCTGGGAGGTGGCCATAGGACCTCCGCCATAAAACGGCATAACCCTATCGAGTTTGGGCTCGTTTGATTCGTAATGACAAGGACTTTGGTTTTATATGGTAACCAGGGTCTGATGCTGGAGCTGGAAGGTGGCCATAGGACCTCCGCAATAAAACGACATAACCCTATCGAGTTTGGGCTCGTTTGATTCGTAATGACGAGGACTTTGGTCCTATATGGTAACTAGGGTCTGATGCTGGAGCTGGAAGGTGGCCAGAGGAACTCCGCAATAAAACGACACAACCCCATCGAGTTTGGGCTCGTTTGATTCGTATTGACTAGTACTTTGATCTTATATGGTAACCAGGGTGTGATACTGGAACTGGAAGGTGGCCATAGGAACTCCGCAATAAAACGACACAAGCCCATCGAGTTTTGGGCTCGTTTGTTTCGTAATGACGAGTACTTTGGTCGAGTTTCGTAATGGCGGCCATGCGGTTACAAAATGATAAAATATAAAATAATAGTAAAAAGATTAAAAAAAAACGTCGCCCCACACTAGGATTTTATTTTAAAGCCTTAATAAGACGAAAATAAATTTTAATTTATTACATGATACATCTAATATATAAAATTCCCGTGTCACAGTGTTTGTTACCAAACTCCTCCGAAACGGCTTGACCGATCTTTATGAATTTTTTTGTGTATATTCAGTAGGTCTGAGAATAAGTCGTAAACTATTTTTTATTATGGCGAAACGTAAGTTCGCCGCTATTATGGCGAAACGTAGTTCGCCGGCACAGCTAGTTTTTAATAAAATATAAAAGCTTGTCGCAAGATTTACCTATTTTATGAAAAACAAATATTTTTTTCTTAGAATTACCAATATTTATTTATTTAAGGCTTACCAAGTAAATACATACGGGCAAGGTACTTAAACAGTTTTTTTTATGGAGGGCCTGGCAAATGACCTTCTCCCGCCTGATGTTAAGCGGTGAAAGAGGCCCAAATGAGTTGACAGATAGAGGAGGGAGGACATCCACTATCCAACCTGCCCGCCCCTTGCCGGCCTAAAAGATGTTTTTCACACCTCTTTTGAAGGAACCCATGTTGTAGGATGGAGGAAACACGTGCGCAGGTAGAGAATTCCAAGTGTGGGATGAACGACAGAAGACTTACCGGAGGGGGACTCAGCAGAGCCTCTGTAACAGTTTTACTGCTAATGTCACAGGAGCCACATGTATTATAGGTGACTGTTACCATTTACCATCAGGTGGGCAGTTTGCTTTTTTGCCAACCTAGTAGCAATAAAAAAAATAGAAGAAGGAATCTTGGAATTTCTTGGTACGGTGTGAAAAGGAGAATACAGTGTAAGGATGACTCCGTAGACTCTTACTCGTTTTTCTGTTAAGGAATGGAGAGGGAAGGATAAGGTTAAAGAGCTCCTCAGAGCATTCCCCGTGGAACATTCGGTAAAAAGCGCTAAGAGAGGCGATGTTACGACGAAGTTGTAGAGGCTCGAGGGTGTTAGTTGCCTCTACATCGCCAATTATTCGAATAGCGCGACGCTGCAATCTGTCCCGAGCATCGAGGAGGTACTGAGCAGAGCCGGAGTGCGAGCAATATTCCACGCAAGACCTAACCTGAGTTTTATACAACAGGCATAGTTGGTCCGGCGCAAAATACCTACGCACCTTGTTCAGGACACCGAGTTTCCGTGAGGCAGCAGTTATAACGGATTCGAGTTTTTCAAAAAAGGGATCATATATGCATTTAAATTTCAGGACTGCACAGCATTGTCATGTGTGTATGACAATGCTGTACAAAACGTTATTTATTGCAAAAAAATAAATATAATAATCAAGTTAAATTGTTTTATTGTTTATCCTAATTCTCGGGACAAGCTTTTATATTTTTATAAGAAAATATATCTTGTAATAAATTAAAGTTTATTTTCCTCTTTTAAGGCATTATAATATAAGCTTGTTTTTAAAAAAACTTTTTTAAACTAATTGCTCAAATAATACGAAATATTTTAATTACTACCGAGTTCTTTATTGTTAGTTGTATCTACAATTATTTTATATAATATACATATAATAATTTAGTAATAAACAAATATGAAATAAATATTTTCTTGTGCTCAACGCACTTTTTAGTGCATTGAAGCCATTCGCTAGATTGTAATAAAAAATAAATTAAAGTTTATTTTCTTTTTTAGGGCATTAAAATAAAAGCTTGTTTTAAAAATCTTTTGTGATAGCGGCCATCTTGTTTTAGTTTTTTTCATGGTGTACTGTATTTTACGAACTTTCATTTGATACCCTATATACAGGCCCATATTGTAGGGATTGTACATAAAAATAATTTGTCAATTTGTGACGGCGGCCATCTTGGATTAGATTGTCTTTCAGAATATACTATGTTCTACAATTCATTCTACAATTCAAGCTCTTTCATTTGACACCTAAGTTGGGGTTTGCGTATGGATATTATCTAGGCTAGGCTCAAAGTACTCATAAAGAAAAATCATATAGGACCAAAGTACTCGTCAATACGAATCAAGCAAGCCCAAACTCGATGGGGTTGCGTCGTTTTATTTCGGAGTTCCTTTGGCCACCTTCCAACTTGAGCATCAGACCCTGGTTACCATATAGGTCCAAAGTACTCGTCAATACGAATCAAGCAAGCCCAAACTCGATGGGGTTGCGTCGTTTTATTTCGGAGTTCCTTTGGCCACCTTCCAACTTCAGCATCAGACCCTGGTTACCATATAGGACCAAAGTACTCGTCAATACGAATCAAACGAGCCTAAACTCGATGGGGTTGTGTTCTTTTATTGCGGAGTTCCTATGGCTACCTTCCAGCTCCAGCATCAGACCCTGGTTACCACATAGGTCCAAAGTACTCGTCAATACGAATCAAACGAGCCCAAACTCGATGGGGTTGCGTTGTTTGATTGCGGAGTTCCTTTGGCTACCTTCCAGCTCCAGCATCAGACCCTGGTTACCACATAGGACCAAAGTACTCGTCAATACGAATCAAACGAGCCCAAACTCGATGGGGTTGCGTTGTTTGATTGCGGAGTTCCTATGGCCACCTTCCAGCTCCAGCATCAGACCCTGGTTACCACATAGGTCCAAAGTACTCGTCAATACGAATCAAACGAGCCCAAACTCGATGGGGTTGCATTATTTGATTGCGGAGTTCCTATGGCAAACTTCCAGATCCAGCATCAGACCCTGGTTACCATATAGGATCAAAGTTCTCGTCAATACGAATCAAACGAGCTCTAACTCGATGGGGCTATGTCGTTTTATTGCGGAGTTCCTATGGCCACCCTTCAGCTCCATGTCGTCATCATACTATATTTATACATATGCATGCAAAATTTCAGCTTAATCGGAAACCGGGAAGTGAGTCAAATTTAACTCGCAAGATTAGACCCGAACATGCAAAAGATACCCCTCACGCGACAAAGCTTGTAAAAAGGTTGAAGGTTTTTCGTACGGCAGCCACAAATAACAAAATTGTTAGTTATCAACTTCTCCGATTACTCCGTAGGACTTCGCGTCGTATACATACACAAATAATTACGCGACCGGGAGCTAGCTCAAAGCGACGTGCTCTCACTTCGAGTCTTGATTGCACACTGAATTTCGACGCGCCCGAGCCAAGTATTTGTAAGAACATCGATAAATGTATGTTAAAAAATTCAAATAAAAATCAATGTACGATAATTTAAAAAAATACCACGGTGTCAGTGTTTTGCTTACCTTTGTTCTATATATTTGTTAAACTAAAATATAATAGGGTTAATTAATGAAGCTAAAAATCACGAACGGTATGTGGGTATAACCTAAATTTTAAGTAAAATTGATGCTATTTTTTAACGAAATGGTATGTAAATTTGAAAAATGGTGACGGTGATTGTGTAGACACATAATTTAAGAATTTAAATTTATTTTTTCGCGGTCAGTTAACTGGAACGTTAACGTAAAATATCAAAAAAGGGCCCTTAAAATTCGAGACTCTCAGCATCCATGCTGAGAGTTATATGAAAGTGAAAAATGGAAGCGAGCTTTCTTGATAACTGAGGAACTGGGTATATCTTTACAATTATTGGAATATAACAATTGTTAATAACGCGACATGGGTAGACCTATGTAGCTAGCTTGGTTTGTTTTGAGGCTGTACCACCAAACTAGCCAAGCAGAAAACGTTTTCATAGGGAATCGAACCCCACATATCCAAATCAATAGTAGGTGGACTCAATGATTAGTCATTAGCCCAAGGAGGAGGTCAATTTTAAAACTCAATTGGCTTTATTAATAAAAAATTTGGATTAACCTCGAATTAGTTACTTCGTGTTTTGCCTCATTTTGACATTATGACAGCCAAAATATGCGGAAACAAGGCACAACACGGAGTAACTAATCCGAGGATGATCCAATGAGTAACATTTTTATTAATAAGACCGAAAATGTTCAGAGGGTCTACCGCCTAACTCATAGCGATCACCCGCTATCGCTTTCGTGACGTTAGAACAATAGATCTAATGGCACCTGCGACATTAAAACTCTCGTTCTAATGTCACGAGAGCGATAGCGAGTGATCGTTACGAGTTAGGCGGTATTCCCCTAGGTTAAGAATAAATGATGGAGTTAATCGTAGATTCTCATAATAAACTACGTGGGAAGTGTCAGGCGCGCCAGTATCGCCCGGGGCGTGCCCGTTCCCGTCCCACGTCGCCAGAGGGAGGCAGCGGTAGGTAGTACCTGCAGCACGGGGTAGAGCAGCAGGCCGAGCGGCACGTGCGCCGTGGCGGCGGCGCGCTCGCGGAACTGCGGCAGCTGCTCGAGCCGCGCGCGCGTGCCCACGCAGGCCAGCGCCCAGCACAGCTCCGCGTGCGCCGGCGCCGCCGACTGCGCGAACAGCGTGCACCGCGCCGGGTCCACGCCGCTCGCCACCAGCGCCGCCGCCGCCGACACGATGCGCCGCCGCAGCACAGCCGGCTCCTGATGTCACCGTTACATAGATCGACGGCACTGTGGCTCTACACCGGCGGCCGTACCGCCCAACTCGTAAGCGATCACTCGCTATCGCTTTCGTCACGTTAGAACAATAGTTTTAATGTCACAGGTGACATTTGAGCTATTATTATAATGTCATGAAAGCGATAGCGAGTGATCGCTACGAGTCAGGCGGTAGCCCCCCAGGGTTTCCCGACCTGTGAGGCGCGCCCCGCTCGGGGGGCGTAGAGTGAACCGAGGGGGGCTAGCGGCTCCAGAATTAAACTGTACATAAAGTACTGGCTGCGCCCGCGACTTCGTTCGCGTGGATAACAATATCGAAAATAACAATATCGTGATGTTATATAGCCTAAAACCTTCCTCGACAAATGGACTATCCAGCCCAAAAAAAATTTTTCAATTCGAAGCAGTAGTTCCTGAGATTAGCACGTTCAAACAAACAAGCAAACTTCAGCTTTATAATATTAGTATAGATATTGAGGAAAATGAGTGATCTGCGCTGTGCACTAACTACTATGATGCCAAGGATTCACCTATTGGTTAATAGAGTGCAGCCCCAGTGCTCTCATACCGATTCGTTGCTGATGGAACGACAGGCGTGTCATCAATTTTTTTAACTTGTAGCTTAGGACACGATAGGCGTGTCATTTTTTGAATGATTGTTACACCCTCAAATTAAGTTTTAGAAGGATCTGCCTAGAACAAAACAATTATGTTTTTCCACGTAGATCTAGCCTGTTGTGTTAGTTTCTGGATATTGTGTGAATTCAGAAGTTGCAGCGGTTGACAACCTTCATAAGTTGCATTGAATTATTTTTAACGTGCGGCGCATGATACGATAGGCGTGTCATTTTTGAATCGATTGTAACACCCACAAATTAAATTTTAAAGGAAAGTTACTTATAACATAACTATCATGATTTCGAAAGTAGTTTTTTTTTCCATTTTTACTAATTAATACAATGTGTGTGACAATAATTTTTTACCAAACGTGCGGTTTTTTTTCATCGATGCTTTTGAGGTGCGTTGTAACGTTAGTTTTGACAAAAAATACACATTTTGTTACATAAAGTTGTGCAAAAATACTTATTTCGTGTTGCCATCCGTGATCGACCAAAAAGACACAATTTGTAAACAACTTTTTAATACAGTTGCTCAAAAAGTAGTATATTGCAGGGCTGTTTAGCGTGCGGGATGACCACCATTACGCTAGTTCGTAATGGTGGTGATCCCGCACGCTAAACAGCCCTGCAATATACTACTTTTTGAGCAACTGTATAAAAAGTTGCTTTTTCTTTACCAAATGTCAAATGTCTAGAATCTGACACACATTTTGCTTTTTCCTGCTTTTTTCTTGCATGCCAAGTTAATATTGCGCTAAATAATCTGACCGGTCTACCAGATTTTGTATTGTAAAAGCATGCCTAAAAGCAAAGCAAAACAAAAAGCACGGCCGGACCTTGGTTTTAAAAACACGGCAAGCAAAGCACAGCACGCATTTGCTTTGTTACTGCTGTGTACGTACGTCGACATATTTGGCGCCATTTTTCAAAAATTTTCTCTGCGTGATTATTGATTGTTGTTATTTGCTTAAAACTTTAATAATTCTATAAAATGAGTGACTCTGATAACATATTAATTGATTTAATACCACCGGAATCAATCTGACCATCGATTTTTGTTAAAGATATACCCAGAATATAGGTCACTAGACAAATACGACAGTGTTTTTATTTTTTCGATATCTTAAAAAGTGACCGAGTTATAAGCGTTCAAAGTTGCCGTGCCGTCCGGATTTTTAAAGCGACTCGCGGAACGTTGATGACGTCACACATCGACAGCGGGGAGAGGCACGCGCGGCCTGACGTACTTCGTAAGCTCTGTGCTACTGGTGCGCGCGATTTTACGTGGCTCTAAGGTGTGAATCAACATTATGCCATATAATAAATACTATGTAGTACCTATGTGTACAAATTCAACTATTAAAACGCCTACAAAACTAATTTTTGAAGTGCCATTGAATGCCAAAAGGCGTAAAAAGTGGATGAACGTTATGAAACGGGCCCTAAGACCATTGGATTTTGTTGTGATGACCATTTCGATGTAAGTAAAATAATAATAATAATTTTTAATTATATCTTCACAATAGCTTACATTATAGGTACTACATCATATTCTCTAACTACTATATTTTATTTAAATGACAAGCCTGTGTGACAAAATTCCGGCCCTCCACCCTGTAGGATTAAATCAAACTAAATAAACATATTAAATACTTAGATAATAAACATAATAAAAACATTTTCATAATAAATTTATACATATTACATTATTATTTTTTTAAATTATAATATGTAATTAGATATTCTAAGCTTCGGGGTACGGGGTATTAACTACTAGAAAATAACCTATAACATAACTGAGTTATATTACGAGGTTTTTTGGTGTAATGTCTTCTTTTTGTCACTTTTTAAACCACATAGGTATGTTTGATTAATTATGTATACCTTCATTTTACCGTCAACAAAAGTCAACATAGGTAGCCAATTTTATAGAAAAAAAAACTAGCGGCCGTCCGCGGCTTCGCCCGCTTGGTGTTTGGTTTCTTTATCGCGCCACAACAGCGCCTTCTGGCGACGCGATGAATAGTAGCTGAGCTGCTGAGTGTTTTGCTGAGGCGCAGTCACCGCCATGGACACCGTTTGCCTACCTACCTAATCCTAAATAGGTGATACCTACGTATCTATTCTGTTGATTAACTTTTATTATAACTTCATAAACTTGTTAACTTTCAAACCATTGGCCATTTTTTGCCGAAAGCATCGGTAAATATTTGGCCTTGATATTTTTTGTATGAAAGTTGCTAAACGCAACCTAGGCAATACCACAGAACACAACTGGCAATCTGGTGGCTCCCCTTGGCATAACCTGGCGGCTAGTCCGCCAGGATCGTCCCCGGTCTGATGGCTCGGAGAAGTGGCCTTCCCGATCCCGAGTTATTTTACCATATGGGGCGTAAACATTCCGGCGGAGGCCTTGAATTAGTGAATTAGCCACCGACGAACCGGAGACCGGCATACGGGTACACGGGGCTCGTCACTCTTTGTGCCATTATCGATAATCGCATTATTCCGCCTCAAAAAAAAGGCAATACCACAGAAAATACACTTGATTGTGGGTATGTACACTAAACTGTTTGACTTCGTGAGTCGTAGAACATACATTTGTAGGAGCTACAAAAGTATTTAACTATGCATGTATTTATTATTTCAGATTGAAAATACATGGAAAATTAGGTCAAATATAAATTAGTTGGAGGAAGACTAGTACTAAAAAAAAGATGCTTGCCCTCTTAAGTTTTCTTGTCAGCACAGCAAGACAATTAAAAAAATTAACCATCTGTAGTGCAAAAACGTAGGCAAAAAGAACTGATTCACAAGATACTCCATGAAGATATCCCGAATCCGATCACTTCCGAGCATATTGAGTAAATATTTTATGTCAGTTTGAGTCCTCGCATTTCCGCTGCTATATAATCACTATTTTCGGAAAAATATTGAGCCACCATAAATCTGTCTACTTTTGGTAAATTATCTGATTGACCTTGTGGAAATCCTTTCTCCATTATTGTAATTAAAAGGCTAATAAACAATAAAAGTCAAGTTACACGGAGCGCAGTAGGTATGTACGACACAAAACGCAGAGCTACTGCGACTAGCGAGCGATCGGCTGCCGGCTGTCGATGTGTGACGTCACCTACTTAGAGCGCGCGTACCTACTTGAAAATTTAAATAGCGACCGTAACTTTCGGCGTTAATAACTTTGGAAATACTGCTTCGATTTTAATGAATCAAAAACTAAACTATAACTAAACTCTTATCTAATGTGTGTTTTATTGTAATTTACAAACCTATCGGTCACATCAATTATGTTTAATTGCTGAAAATGCGAGTGTGAGTATTTTACCTGTAAAGTCCAAAAGCAGGTACATTGCTACATATGGTTGCTACGTATTTATTGTTTCAGGTTTTCGCAACTGTATTAAAAATAGTAGTTCAATACACGTGCGGGACTGTCATTTCCACTCGTTCCGACTGTCAACCCTCGCCTTCGGCTCGGGACGACATATGTCGGAACTAGTTGCAATGACAGGCTTCCCGCACTTGTAGTGAAAATAACTATTCTGGAGCGTCTCAAAGACCCATACGTTTTCGCTATTGGTTTGTTTATTTTTGCGAAAAATGGATAAACTGACTTACAATAAAATTGTTTAAGTATAAAAGGTAGCCGAGCCGTAGACTCTGTCTCCAATGTTTTAGGGAATTTCACAAATATTGAAATTATTTATTGCAAGTAGTTGATTTTTGTATGTGTCGGGTAAATTAATAATAATAATAGTAATTAAGATGAGTCCCAGTTAAGTGTAAACGATTTTTTAAAATAAAGGAGTAAAAAATGTCATTATTTAACCATTTGTTCACTACAAATTAACATAAGTAAAGAAAGTGCGCACGCAACAGTATATATATACGTTACGCGTGAATTTTAAAATAACTATGCCTAATAACTTTAAAGCATCAATAGTTTGTAGCTTTTTGAAAAATTTAAGGAAGACAGCCGCTTTTTCGAGTGAATTTCGTCTCTCGCTCTATACTAAATTACCAATTGACCAAGCATTGATTATCTCGAATAAATTGTTGTAAGCCGCGCGCCCGGCCAGTCCGCGCCTGCGACCGACAATCGACACAATAATCGAAAAACACCGATAGTTATTCGAATGCATTCGAATAAACACAACAATCGAATAATTCGATTGTTTTTAGTAACAATCGCCCATCGCTATTGTATAGTCAAAGTGATTTATTAACTTTTAAGCAATTTTTTAGATGGTTTACAAAAAAATAACCCTAACCTAATATATTACATGGACAATACCATTCTTAACCCTAACCTTTTAAATTTTACTTGTATTTATTACTTTATCCAAGTCTTCCAAGATATTATATATAATAGCTAGTGCGTAATATCTGATTTATCACTTTGTCTGTAACATACTACATAGGTATAAGAAGAAAAAACATGGAAACATTATGCTATTATTAAATCAGAAATGAGTTTTTGATACAAAAATCTATTGTCCATCCATTGTATTTATGTAAGTAATAATAACAACCCTCCTCCCAAGATACCCCACTCACCATGTGATTTCCCACAACGCAAGTTGTCTTTCGTTATAAATGAATAATCCCCAAGTCGAATAAAATGTTTCTAGTTTTTTTACCAATTCGTTGAATACAACAAAGAAATTAAACAATATCACAAAAGGTTTGCAACATCTGAAAAAGTAAAGTCACTTACCCTCCATTTCAGGTAAAACACGTATTTAACCTCTTCAAAACCGATTTATTTAACGTATCGTGCCGTACACTACCGTAGTTTGATGTCAACTAAACTTGAATCAAGTCTAAACAAGTGAAAAAGCAAAAAAAATGCATGTGGTTTTATATACATGGCTAATGGCACATTACGCGTGCCATCAACTTCTATGGCGCTTGACACGCCAGTCGTGTCATAGAAAATTTGTTCACAGCCATGGCGAAAAGTTTTCAAAAATGGGCGCCGCAATGAATCGGTTAATAGTATGTTTTATTTTTATTACAAGCTTTTATTTTACTTGCAATGTATGTAAGTATGTATGTTCGGGTGGAATCTTGCAACTCAATTTTGAAGCAGATATCTTTAACCGATTGAGCTGAAATTTTGTATACACGTTCAGTTTGGATGACAATGCATAATTGACTGTGTGACGTCATTTTAAATACAAGATGGCGGCATACCCAAGATGGCGGATTAATTATTTTGAATGCAACCCCTACAATATGGGTATCAAATAAAAGGTCTTGCTAAGAGTAACTCGAAAAATAATGTGACGTTACTATTTATCCAATATGGCGGACTTCTAAAGCTTGAAAATCAATTTTGACGTAGATATCTTTAACATTGAGCTGAAATTTTGTATACACACAGTTTGGATGAAACTGCACGGTTAACTGTGTGACGTCATTCTAAATCAAAGATGGCTGCATACCCAAGATGGCGGACCAATTATTTTTAATGCACTCCTACAATATGTATGGGTATTAAATAAAAGGTCTTGCTAAGAATAACTTGAAAAATTAAGTGATGTTACTATTAATCCAATATGTCATACTTCTAAAGCTAAAAATCAATTTTGAAGTAGATATCTTAAACCGATTGAGCTGAAATTCTGTATAGACGTTCCGGCAAACGACCTTGCAACAATGATGCGTTGAATGAGATGAACAGACTGAGAAACGTGTCTTGAACAGACTGAGAAACAGTGATAACTAAAAAGTAAAAAATAAATTAAATGTAAAAAACCTTTTTAAAAACAAGCTTTTATTTAAATGCGCTAATAGTAGTTTATGAAATAGTCACATAATAGGGGGTCTTAAAACACTAGTGTGTGTTTAAAATTCGAGGCTTGCCGAGAATTTTAATAGTACCACACGAGTGTTTTAAGACCTAATTATGTGCAATTTCATACACTACTTTATCTACACTCATGCAATCAGTGGTTACCTAAATTAAATAAAAGACACGAAATTAAAACAAAATCAAAATGAATGAAAAATTCAGAGAAATGGCGCCAACACCAACATTCTACCGCGTATGCGCTGTTGCACGCGCCGCCATAGACAATGTACTGGCACAAAAGAAAATTGTTACAAAACCTCCTTGGTCGGGCTTCGTCAATCGAACTGTATTTTATTGGAATTCGAGTTACATTAAAGTACTGGTTTTGTATGGCGAACCTGTATTATAATGTAATTTGTAAAAGGCCAAGGGCTTTAAGTTATGCCTTTAAAATATTAGTGTTGAGTTCTTAATATTAGAATTAGAACATGAGTGTAGATAAAAAGAATTAATAAACTTTTACACTAAAACTTTTACTTATAACGTCATTTCATATTTGACACAATTTATCTGACATTAAAGCTTGTCGCTTTTTAGATTTACTTTTGTAGATAAACAAAAATTAAATAATTTGATGTGAATAATTTTATACATTACAATTTTCAAAGTAAATACGAGTAGGTACTTAAAAGTACTCTTTTAAGTACTTTTAAGTAACTACACACAAGTAAATCTCGCGACAAGCTTTTATGTCATAAATTGTGTCAAATATGAAATGACGTTATAAGTAAAAGTTTTAGTGTTTAAGTTTATTAATTCTTTTTAGCGCATTTAAATAAAAGCTTGTTTTTAAAAAGGTTTTTTTACATTAAATTTTTCTTAGTTGATTACCTCCTTTTGAATAAAACTAAATAAACACGCCAATATTTTCATCGTTTGTTTAATTTTCTTATTTTGACTCTCCATTTCGGCCCCTAGGGGGGCGTAGTATTTTAGCGTAATGTTAGGTGAGGCGCGTAGGGTAAAAGGTTGGGAACCCCTGGTCTAGACAGAAGCCTCACGCTTTTCTTTGCCGCAGTCGTTCTGCAGAATAATATATATGTTTGGAGATGACATTTAGCTGCGGAAAAATTGCGGGATGTCGCCCCAGGTTAATGTCGTTTCCATACATTTTTTTCTGCGGAAAGAGTGCGAAAAATTTACTGTGTGGCTTAATGAAACCACCAGTAGGACGAACGGGAATTCTAGTAATGAACATAAAGCAAAAAAAAAAACAAAATAATAACGCTTCACCCGGTGCGAGCTCCCCAGTAGGCCGACTCGCACGCGGTAGCTAGGCTCGCCTTGGAACTCGCACGGCTGTTTATGCGACGACAGTGGTTGCCCGGTTTCATGTGAGGTTCCGCGATGTCGAGTCGACGGGAATTTATTAAAAAATACTATAAGGTACAGAACAATAATTTGGGAATTGCAAAATGCCACTGAAAAACTTCAAAAAAGGTTTGGGTTAGAAATTGAATAGCAAAAACTCTTTCAGGACAACATGTACCATTTTTTTTTTTTTTTTTGCAGTAAGTTGGCAAACAAGCAAACTGCCCACCTGATGGTAAGTGGTAACAGCCGCCTATAATACATGTAGCTCCTGTGGGATTCGCAGCAAAACTGCAACCCCCACAAGAACCACAGTGTACGTTGCCAACTTGTGACACCAGATGTAAAGTCACAGTACCCAGTAATTTCACTGCCATATCTTACCCTTCAAACCGGAACACAGCAATGCAAGCACTGCTGCTTTGCGGCAGAAATAGGTAAGACGGAGGTACCTAAGCAGACGACCCTTGTACAGAGTCTCCCTCCAGTAACTGTAAATTTCTAAACCAGTACCAGTATATTTACCATAACCAGTAAATTTCTATGGAGATAAAGCTTTATCGTGAAAAATTGAGAAAATAAATGTCATATTCTCCATCTGTCTGCAGCCTTTTTAAATTCAGTAATTGTGCCAGGGCCAGCACACAGAAAGAAAGGTATTCACTTGCAACTACCCGGTGACACTCCAGCTCATATCGGTGTATATGGAAACGAGGAAGTAGATAAACTGGCCAAAACTATGAACACTCTAGACGTACCTATAAAAAACATATCAATTTCATATACTGATTGTACAGCTCTAATCAAGAAAGAAATATTGAAGCTATGGGAAGAACACTGGAATAGTACTTTGCTCATAAAAGGGAAGTGGTATCGAGAAATAAATAATAAAATAAAACAACCCTGGTTCAATAGACACAATTACATAAACAGAAGATTTTTTACTATTATTTGCCGTTTGCGAATTGGGCACGGTCGATTCAATGACCATTTGTACCGGCTAGGCATGACTTCTTCCCCATCGTGCAACTGGTGCAACACCACCTTACCTCAATCTCTGCATCACCTTTTTTACGAATGTCCAATTTTTGCCCTGCAAAGAAACATTTTATTAGAAGAAATTTCAAAAATAATGAAACACCAGCAAGATCTACCGCGCTCTTTACAAAAACTTCTTTCCATTGAAAAATGCTTTGAAGCAATTTATGAATATGTAACCTCTACGTTTGGCGATTTGTGAATTCAAAAGAAGAATGAATAACAATAGTTTATTGCATACAGACTAGGCTGTATGGTTGACGCCTTTGCCTTTCCCAAATGGGATAAACAAAATTAAAAAAAAAAAACTACCCGGTGACGCTAGCGAGCTACCACTGAAGAGTCCAAGCGATGGGAGGAGCTACAACTAAAAATATCCAAGTGCATGTGAAACAATTCTATACTTTGAAAACGCGCGGCGACGCACGGTTCAATGTCGTATGACGGCAGCTCAGCTCATTAGTCACGAGACTGGGTGACCGGCGACCACTGTATTGGGCCGTGTACATGAGACAATGTATGTATCTATTCCATAGATATAAAATGACTGTTTCAATTTTACCATATCTAGTAACATAAGAGAGAACACGATACCTAAGATGCAGTTAAAAAGGAAATAGCGAGATTCAATGTTGATTTTTTATTTATTTTTTATTTATTTAAACTTCCAGTACAATTTGTGTACAGAGGCGGACTTAATGCCAAAGGCATTATCTGCCAGTCAACCTTTGGGTGGTGCAGAGAAAAGGAAGTAGATGTAGTACTTTAATGGTAAAAACAACTGGATAATGGTATATATATAATGCTATATACATAATATACTAATACATAAATATTATAAATAAAATAAACTAATAAATATGTGCCTACTATTAATTTACAAAACTATAAAACGAAAATGACATTCGAAATGATATTTCGAAGATAATATGCATATCCTTAATCAACAGGAGTAAAAAGATTCTCATGGTACAGCTTTCGTAATTTCTTTTTAAAACTTAGTTTGCTTGATGACTTTCTGACGTCAAGTGGGAGAACATTCCATAACAGGATTGACTGGATTAAGAAAGAAGAGTGTATGATATCAGATTTGTGGGCGGGGCATTTGAGGAGACCATTAAAGGTAGAACGAAGGGATCTATCATGTGAGGAACATAGGAACTCAAAACTATTGTTAAGATAACTGGGCTTGTTGGGACTATTAAGTAATGAATGGAGTGTAGTCAAAGTTCTCATGTGCCGACGTTGCCGTATAGACAACCATTTCAAACGCAGCCGATGTTCAGAAACATGATCAAACTTTTTTAAATTATAAACGAATCGAATGCAGTTATTTAGAAGTCGGTCAAGTTTATTGAGTAGATCTGCATTCAGGTCGAGATAGCACACATCACCATAGTCAATTATGGGAAATATCAAAGTCTGTACAAGCATTTTCTTAGTCTCTGAAGGTAGAAAGTTCTTCAGGCGATAAAGAGTCCGTAAAATCCCTGTAATTTTTTGGCAAATGTTGGCAGTTTGTGGTCGCCAACTAAAACTGGAATCCAGGTATAAACCTAAATCCTTCACGGTATTACTGAAGGGGATGGTCTTGTCATCGAAAACAACAGCGCTAAGGTTATCGGGATCCATCCTTGACATAATTCTTGAACCACCCATAATTATTGCTTGTCTTACAGGATTAATTTAGGCTTAAGATACTAGAGACCTCTTACACATAGGAACACATACTGACATTATCTGTAGTTTTCTGTAATGTGGAGGAGATTCCCCAATCTCCTTTTAGAACAGTGGTTCCCAACCTATTAAAGATGAAGGACCATTCATATTTCTTGTTACTAGTAGTTAGTAACACTAACTGTTACATAAAAAAATCTTAACCAATCCATAAATCTCCATGCAGTGACAGATTTAGACTTTCTTCCCATTGATGTTGTTAGAGTCTAATGGATTTTACTACAGTTACTCCTCTGCAAATATATAGAAAACTGAAAACAAAACTTTACAACGACCCATCTGGCTGGCGTGGTGCAGTAGGCCAATACTTTCTGATTCTAGGAGACCTGTACCCAGCAGTGATATCTATGTCGACTGAATTGATATCTAAAAAATATTTAATGTTAATAACTCAATACATGACATGCATTTATATGCATGAGATTTAAAAAAGCTAACACTATTTTTGGTAGAAAGATTTTTGTGTAACCTTTATATTTGTAACTTCTTTACATGTAAGTGGTAATCCCAGGCCAGCCCCTGTAGCACGACCATCAAAACACGATATGATAAAGAGATTTATTGCAGTGAACTGTCAAAATATGATGAAAACATATTGTATATTGACAGTGCACCGCGATAAACCACTTTATCATATCGTGTTTTGGTGGTTGTGCTGGGGGGCTGGACCAACATTGTTCAAGGTGACCCACAAATAGTTGTGTCCTCACGTACCGATAAGCTATAAAATGTCCATACAAATATACATATGTGATTACCAATTGTGTATGCTGATGTGGAGTGTAGGCAAGCATGGCTTTACTAGCCATGCTTGCCTACACTTTTGTGTCTTTTGCGTTCAGGCCTAATAAGCTACAGAACCAAAAGGAGGTGTCTATCTATGGAAGATGGACTCATGGGCAAAACTATAAATGGTTGGTTTACTATAAATGTTCCGACACAGTCTCTGAAAAATATGGCAACCCTACTCACAAATCATTATATGCTTTATTGAAATTGGGTGGTATTTTTGATGACCAACAAAACAGGAAAGCTTTGTGTTTTGGCTTCTGTGGACCAATGGTAATCCGCAGACCATTGGGTGGGGACCACTGCACAACAGCAACACAACACTACATTAGTAACACAATTTCAATGAAACATGGGCTTGTTTAAAGTGTATTAAAAAGTAAAAGGGTCGCGAATTCGAATATATTCTGTAATCTTCTTAAAAATGAAATTTTTAAAAAGATATTTAAGACTACTAATAACAAAAAAATTATGCACTTTTATGAGATAAAACATAAGCAGCTTCATAATTTCAAACCTGGGTGGTGGTAAGTGAATGCAAATCAGCTATGAAAATAGTGACTTTTTGGCCGGAATTCTGTAGTTTCACGCATGTGTTGATAACGCCGAAATAGTGACCAACGTGTAGTGAGCCCGTCGGCTGGATCCCCGTCACTACATGCGGTTCCCATTCTTCTCCGTTCTACAATAAATTATGTATTCACAATAAATTATAAAGTGTTACTGATTTTACTTAGTCTTTTACAAGAAGTCATACATTACTGCAATATGCACGATATCGATTGTTCCAGCGAATATTATTTAAACAAGCTTTACAACGGAATAAACTTTTACGTAAAATCTCCATTTCTATCATAATTTTACTTAATTACATTTACAAATTATATTTCTATAATCTAAATAAATCCATCCATGTTTATATGAAGTGAATGCTATTAATTTTATAGATAGGTAATAGAGAGGTACGTTTAGGTTATGTGGATGGAGCAGCTGACAATGACACTGACGTTTTTATTGGGGGGGGGGGGGGGGGGTTTAATATTACTCAAAATTGGACAGGCAAAGGTTTAACCATACAGCCAGATCTTGTATCGTTTTTTATTGATGTTACCCATATGGCCTACCTTTAGTACAAAAATGATTAAATTCGGTATACTCCGGGTGGTAATTTTTTACTGTGGTTTTCTTTCACGCGGCCCGACGCTCAGTGCGCCAGGCCCCCGGCCCCGCTCAGTGCGGGGTAACGAGCTCGCCCGACGGCAGACCCCACTGGATCCACCGCCGCGCACACGAGCCGAGGCTCACACGAGGTGGCTCGCCGAGTAGCACTCGGCTATCCTACGCCCCCCTCATGGGGGCCGCATAAGTGTGCCGAACCCACACGGCGATTGGTCAGCCTCAGTCCTTGGAACAAAGACACGCCGGAGCTCTACGAGTCTCTCAGCCTTGGAACAACGACAAGCCGAAGCTCAACAAGGACCCGCACCAATCCGACCAAAGGGGCAACGGCACAAGGCGCAGCGCGATTAACCCACGAGCGGGTCCCCAGGCGACACACAACCCCATCTTCAAAAAGAAGGAGAGGTGACGCCCCACAGGCCACGTGAAGTGGCCCGCCGGGTTGAACCCGGCCACACCACGCCCCCTCCACGGGGCAGCTGTCAGACTCTTAGCCCGCGGCAGAAAATCTGCCGGGTTGCCCAGAGTGCACCACGAGGAGGTGTTCTGACATCGCACCCCATACGATGCTAGCCCTGCTAGCGTCAAAAGCTAATGAAATGATGCTAAAAATGTTGAAAATGCTGCGAACCTGCGCTCAAATGGAACGTGCTTATAATGAAAAAGTTGGCAAAGAAGTCAAGTTGTTTCACAGTTAATAATATGGTTTATATATTTGTCATTAACAGAACAAATGATAATATATTTAGCCTTAGTGGTGGTGCCCAAAGTAGACTCCACCACGTCGGCGTTTCACCGAATAAGGATTTTTAGGTTGATTGCTGATGCCGCCACTACAATCAAAGAATTTCACTACTTACTTGGATCCGTTCGGTCTCCGTATGTAGCCGGTGGACTTCCTGAGCTAGCTCGAAGGAAGTCGCGGCTCCTGAAGTTCTGCTGTCTGACCGAACCGGATGGTACACTTGCCTATTAGGCCACCAATACCCGAACTCATTAACGAACACAAAAGCTTTGATACACTATTCCCCGACACTAAAGCTTTGCGGAACTTCGCACCAACAATCACTTGGTGCGCCGCGCAATACTATACTATTTGTTGTATAATTTATTGCGGCCCGGACATAACCTCTAACAATGTCATTCCGTATTCGACTCGACTAACTGACATCTTACATGCGGCCGGCCGCCACAGACTATAATGCTGTGTTGCCAGTCGCTCTACCTCGAGCGTAAACATCCCCCCGCTCCGGACAGTCCCGGACTGTCCGCCAAATCAGTCTAAGGGGAGGCCAGAAAGAGTAGCGACCGCGCGCTTCAAAACAGAATCCCCAACTAGGACCTCGGCAAACCTGGGCACACCATCAGAGCCTAGAGTAAGTTGGACAATGCGTCCGCGACGCCAACGTAAGGGTGGCAGGTTTGGGTCCTTCACTAACACGAGGTCTCCAACCCTCGGTGGGTTTGTCTTATCTGACCACTTAACGCGCTGTTGCAAAATGTGTAAGTATTCAAGGTGCCAGCGGCGCCAGAAGCTCTGGGTAAGCTGCTGGAGCAACTCAAACCGCGAAAGGCGTCCTGGATTGATATCTCTATACGGATACTCGGGCAGGGCGTTAAGTGGTCTGCCTATCAAGAAATGGCCCGGCGTGAGGGCCTGCAAATCGTTCGCGTCGGTAGACAACGGACATAACGGACGCGAGTTGAGAACCGCCTCAATCTTATGAAACACCGTCGCGAGTTCCTCGAACGTGAGAATAGTCTCCCCAATAACGCGGCGAAGGTGAGTCTTGGCGGCCTTTACAACAGATTCAAAAATCCCTCCCCAGTGAGGGCAAGACGGCGGGGAGTATCGCCATGTTACCCCCCTACGGGAGAGTGTGGATCCGATCTCAATATTATTTTTATATAAAAATTCACAAACTTCTCTTATATGTCTATCAGTGCCCTTGAAGTTCGTCCCACAATCAGACCGAATTAGAGAAGGCAGTCCCCGGCGGGAGACAAATCTGCCTAACGCTCCTAAGAAAGCGTCCATGGTGAGTGCACTCACCACCTCCAAATGAACGGCTTTAGTGGCCAAACAAACAAACACACACAAGTAAGCCTTTTCAGTCTTAGCATTACGGAGTCGCGACATTTTTATAGTGAATGGTCCCGCAAAATCAGTTCCAACTCCTAAGAAGGTCATCGATTCATTCACACGATCAGCAGGCAAATCACCCATTTGGGGCTGCATCGTCTCGAGGCGTAAACGATAGCAGGGCAGACATCGAAAGATAACAGATCGGATGATTCTTCGCGCTGACAAAATCCAAAACTCCCGTTGGAGGAACGCGGTCAATGCATTACATCCGGCATGAGCATTCTTCACATGGCGATCAATGATCAACAATCGCACCAATGGTCCGTCCTTGGGGAGCAACAGGGGATGACGTGATCTATAAGGCAAGTTAGCGTGCCTCAATCGGCCTCCTACACGCAACAATCCCTTATCATCCAGAAAGGGAGTCAAACGCACCAAGGGTCCCTTCAATTTGGACGTCCCGGTACGGAAAATCTTAAGTTCCGGTTCAAACGCTCTAGACTGGGTCATACGCACCCAATGCAAAAGAGCATCTTGGCGCTCCTGCGGAGAGAGGACCGGACACAAATCTTTGTCCTGAGGCCGGCGACAATTTCGAATAAATCTTCTTATCCAAGCGGTCACGCCGAGCAACTTGTCCAGAGAACTGTAGCAGTCTAATAAAAATTCCCGCTCTGGAGCCGCCATAGTCTCGAGTCTCGAAGGCCAAGACGTCTGTAACAACCATTCGGGACCCCACCACAGAGTGTGGTCAATAAGCTGAGGGGCTTCGCTGCCACGTGATGCACAGTCAGCAGGGTTTATTTCACCTGGCACGTGGCGCCAAATCAACGTGGCCTTCGAGGCCTGTATTTGGGATACCCGATTGGCCACAAATACTTCCAGGGAGTGGACGGAGTTCTTAATCCAACACAGGACAACCTGACTGTCGGACCAAGCAAAGAGCGACTCAAAGTCCACACTACGTCCCAGGGTGTCAACAACGTGGTTCATCAAACGAACCAGAAGAGTAGCTCCAGACAATTCTAACTTCGGAATCGTTAATCGAGTCCGAAGTGGAGCAACCTTACTCTTAGCAATTAGCAAGTGGAGCTTAACAGCTCCTCTATCATCGACCGTCCGGATATATACGACGGCTGCGTATCCACTCTCAGACGCGTCACAAAAGCCATGAAGGCTGGCCGTAAACCGTCCCTTAGGCAGTATATGTCTAGGGATACTAACACGGTTAATGTCGGGGAGAGACGACATGAAGGACTCCCAATCTCGCAGCAAACGGCCCGAGAGGGGCTCATCCCACGACACTTCGGCTGACCAAAGATCCTGTAGGAAGCACTTCATCCAAAACACTACGGGGCTAATCCAGCCATTTGGGTCAAAGGTACGAGCTACTGTAGACAAAACCAACCGTTTCGTCCAGACCCTGGGGCTTGGCAGCTCCAATCGATAGGTGAACGTGTCCTGGACAGGTCTGTATTGCACTCCCAAAACAGACAGTAAATCTGGAGTGTTGGCATTCTCAAAAATATGAGGCTCCTGCTGGTGGTCGTCTGGCAAGTCACACAAAAGCTGAGGTGAGTTGGACATCCACTTCCTTAGTTCATAACCACCAGCCCCGAGAAGAGCAATTAGTTCATCTCGCAAAATCAAGGCTTCCTCGACACTAGAGGAGCCCGTACAAATGTCATCCACAAATGCATCCTCCTTGAGAACCAAGGATGCGCGAGGGTATCGTAACCGCTCACGGTCAGCGAGTTCCACAAGTGAGCGAATTTCCACAAAGGGGCTCGAACGCAAACCGTATGTATTGGTGTTCAGCTCGTAGACTAGAATGGGATCTCTGGGATCCTCCCTCCATAATATGAGCTGATATCGTCTATCGTCCGGGTGAATCACAGTCTGCCGAAACATCATCCGGATATCGGTCACAAAGACGACGGCATGGCGACGGAAGTTGGTCAATACATCACCCACCTCGTGGTGCAACTTCGGTCCAGCATGCAGACATTGATTCAGCGAAACTCCGGTAGACGTGGGAGCTGACCCATCAAAAACAACGCGTATCTTCCCGGTGGAAGGTTTCAAAACCGCGTGGTGAGGAAGAAAATTATGTTCCTCGTTTCGCCAGTCCAGTCGCGAGACCGACATGTGCCCCAGTTGCTCATATTCTCGCATGAAGTCGACATACTTCTGTTTGAGGTCGGAGTTCCTACTCATACGACGCTTCATTGACAGCAGCCGCTTCTCGGCCAACGGCCGGGAGCTGCCAAGTGAGGGGCGAACTGACAAAAAGGGCAAACGAGTGATCAGCCGTCCCGAGTGAAGGCGACCTGTATTGTTCTGGTAGAACAACTCACACTCCTTGTCCAAGGGGTTCACTCACTTCACGGTAGGTGGCTCTTCCACCTCCCAAAATCGTTGAAGGACATCCGATAAGGTGGAGCTAACAGTTATGTAACTGTCCACCGATGGAGATGGTGGGTTATGCCTAACTGGTCCCATCACTACAAACCCAAGCGATGTAGATAAGGCTACCAGCCCACCCTTCTGTAACTCTCTCCTCTTCCCACAATACACGCGGCCTAGAACATCGGCACCGAGCCATAAGTGAATCGGACCGGTTCGGTGGAAGGAAGGGTCAGCCAAGGTCAATCCTGATGTCGCATCAACGACAGCGCGCGAAACGTGCTGTTGCGGAAGCTGACCAACAACCTTCTCATAAACAATCGCGGTAGCGCCAATTTTGGGCGCTGAAGAGAAGTGGGGGGAGAAGGAGAACAAAACCTGACCGATCGGATCCGGGATCCGCAGGTCTCCGATTCCTCGTACCGATTCAAGGTACGGAGATGTGTTCAAACTCAACTGCCGGACCAGCCAGCTAGAGGCAATGCAACCCTGAGCTCCCGTATCCAAAAGGGCGCGAACTAAAACAAAGGTGCCCCTCGGGCCCCACACCTGTACGGAGGCTGTTGGTAACAGCACCTGCTCCTGTGGGGGGGTTGCAGCCGACAGTTGGTTTAATGAAAATCCTCCCGCATTCCCCGCAACCCGCCGTGTTCAGGGCTGGGTAGTCTTGGAGGAGGAGGAGACACTATCGGACCACCGATATATCAGGTTTGATGTCTCCCTCCATCCAACAAGAACAAATAACCACAGGCGCACTGCAATTGAGCGCGGCCCGAGATGGGCACTTTAAGAGATTGGACCAGGAATCGCTGGTGGAGGCTTCCCTAGTGGAGAGTTGGGCTGATGGACCCACAACACCTGACCCAGAGCACGAAGCCCTTTGGTTTAATGAGGCGATGGTGCGGATATGTGATGCAGCCATGCCCCGCGCACGGTCTCTGCCCCCTCGCCGCGCGGTGTATTGGTGGTCGCCCGAGCTTGCGCGACTCCGCGCAGTCTGTGTGGCGGCGCGACGCCAGTATACCCGCAGCCGCAAACGCAACCGGGATGCTTCCGAAACGGCCCGTCTCTTCGAGGCATTCCAGTCAGCAAAAAAAGCTCTTAGAGCCGAGATTGGGGCGGCCAAGGAGTGTGCATGGAAAGAGCTGCTCAACACTCTGGCGCGAGACCCATGGGGCAGGCCGTACAAGCTCGTTATGAGTAAGCTCCGTCCCTGGGCCCCTCCACTAACATCTACCATGGAGGGGAACACGCTTTCCAGAGTTGTAGAAGCCCTCTTCCCATCAGCGGCGGCGAGAGCGACTCCGCTCATTCTGGGTCAAGCAGGACCTGTTGCCCGCTCCGGAGAAATTTCAGAAGTGTCCGAAGCCGAGCTGGATGTGGCAGTGCTACGCCTTCAGGCGAAAAACACAGCCCCCGGCCCAGACGGAATCCCCGGTAAGGCGTGGGCCCACGCTCTGAAGAATGGCCTAGCACACAGATTCCGGACCTTACTGACGGAGTGCTTAAGACGCGGCTTCTTCCCCAGTACGTGGAAGCGAGGCAAGCTCGTTTTGCTGAGGAAGGACGGACGACCAGCTGATGCACCATCGGCCTACCGACCAATAGTGCTCTTAGACGAGGCCGGCAAGCTCTTCGAGCGTGTAATTGCCGCCCGTCTAAATGAGCATCTGTCGATGATTGGGCCAGATCTGGCTCACAACCAGTATGGTTTCCGGCAGGGCAGGTCAACCATGGACGCGATAGCATGGGTGAGGGCCCTCGCCGACGAGGCGATCTCAGGGGGTGGGGTGATGTTGGCGGTTTCGTTGGATATATCCAACGCCTTCAACACCCTACCCCATGACTGCATAATGCAAGCGATGCGATACCATGGCTTCCCGTCGTATCTGTGTACGGTGATCGAGCAGTATCTTTCGGGTCGGTTTGTCGTTTACCCGACTAGCGATGGGTGGGGTCGTAGGGATGTGTCGTGCGGTGTCCCACAGGGGTCGGTTCTTGGACCCCTCCTGTGGAACATCGGCTACGATTGGGTTCTGCGCGGCTCCACCCTGCGTGGTGTCGCGGTAACATGCTACGCAGACGACACATTAGTAACGGCCCGAGGGAAAACTCATCGGGAGGCGAACCTGCTGGCAACTGCGGGAACGGCACAGGTGGTGGGACGCATAAGGCGCCTTGGCTTGACGGTGGCCCTTAACAAATCGGAGGCGATTTGCTTCCACGGCCCGCGAAATGCGCCGCCGTCAAATGCTCAAATAATCGTGAGTGGTGTTCCCATCGGCGTCGGGTCGACGATGAGGTACCTTGGAATCGTCCTCGACAGCCGATGGAACTTTAAAGCGCACTTCCGCCGGTTGGCGCCGAAACTGGTGAGGACAGCGATGGCTCTCAGTCGCTTGATGCCAAATCTGAGTGGCCCAAAAGAAGGATGTCGCCGCCTCTTTGCTGGGGTGGTGCGATCAATCGCCCTTTATGGGGCGCCCATATGGAGGGACTCTCTGACCGCCCATAACAAGGCCATATTGCGCAGAGCGCAGCGGGTCATGGCGGTCAGAATTATCCGGGCATATCGCACCGTCTCCAACGAGGCGGCATGTGTATTGGCGGGTACGCCTCCCTGGGAGTTGGAGGCCGAGGTTCTCGCGGCAGTGTATTATCAAACTGCGGACGCGAAGGCCCAGGGCAGAAATCCGCTCCCAGCGGAGATAGATAGGTGGCGGAGAGACGCCGAGGCGGCGGGCCTTGAAAAATGGCGCAGAATGTTGGGGGAGCCAAATGCCGGTCACAAAACGATCCAGGCTGTACTCCCGGTCTTAGACCAGTGGCTGTCGAGGCGGGGTGGTTCGCTCTCTTTCCGCCTAGTGCAGGTCCTCACGGGGCATGGTTGCTTCGGGAGGTACCTGTGCAACATTGCGGGGAGGGAGCGAACTACCGTCTGCCATGAGTGTGGGGCGTCGAATGACACGGCGCATCACACTCTGGAAACGTGCCCTGGATGGGCCGAAGAAAGGGCGTCGGTGATTGCAGTCGTTGGTAACGACTTATCCCTGCCGGCTGTGGTGAAAGCTATGGTCGGCAGCGAGGAGGCGTGGCAAGCAATCAAATCCTTCTGTGAGATAGTGAGGAGGCCAGGGAGCGGTCCCGAGAAGAGGACCCCCAGGCGGACCCACTCAGACGCCGACGAGTAGGAAGGCGGCGCCGGGCGTATGCCGGAGCGTTGGTTCCCTGAAAAGGGAGTTGTAGCAGTCACCGGGCGATAGAAGGGGACAACTATCGCCCGGCGTAATGGCTGACGGAGTGGTAGTTGCGGCGACATACACGTGTTCCGGTATGTCGCCGCATCGAGGAGTAGTGCGGGAAACCGCGGGTTGGTGGGCCCGGCGACGGGCGTAGTGATGGCTCCTGGGGTATCGGAGACAAGGCCTCACTGTAACTCCGAACCAGGGACCCATCGCTGAGGACGGAACACGGGGGAGGTTTTAGTGGGTATTCCCAACTGGGTGAGTCCCACACACCCCGCACCGACTGTCCTCCGGTGCGGGATGCGCAAACGCATTTTTACCCCCCTAAAAAAAAAAAAAAAAAAAAAAGGTTAGGTTAGGTTTGTATGGGGCCCCCGTGTGGTCGCGAGACTGCACGAGGTCCTCCCGCTGCAGAGCTCTCATCCGGAGCATGCAGCGGACAATGGCTATACGGATCGTACGGGGCTACCGTACAATCTCGTACGAGGCGGCGACGGTTCTGGGGCGCTCCCCCCCTTTCGAAATCCTGGCCGACATGTACGCGGAGATGTATAACGCGCCGCGACATGTCGACCGGGGGAGAGACGGAGGGAGCCCCCCAGAACCCGCGCACGGAATGCACAGGCGGGAGTTGCACCGGCGGGCTGAGAGGGACTGGCGTGCACAGCTAGAGTCGGGGGGCTGTGCGCGTCAACGCGCCGTCGGTGCTATACTCCCGCACTTCGAAGCCTGGCTCCACGGGAAGGAGGAAGTCACCTACCGCTTGACTCAGATACTTACCGGACATGGTTGTTTCGGTGAGTATCTGAATCGAATAGGGCGGGAGGACACGACACGATGCCACCATTGCGCATCCGACCTCGACTCGGCCCAGCACACGCTGGCGGATTGTCCCGCTTGGGACTCCGAACGCCGGGTCTTGGTCGAAGAGATCGGGCAAGATCTGTCTCCGCCAGCGTTGATTGCGGCAATGCTGGCGGATGAGGGAGGTTGGAGGGCTGCGGCCTCCTTCTGTGAAGCTGTGATGCTCCAGAAGGAGGCCGCCGAGCGGGATCGGGAGATGGCCGATCCCGCTCGAAGGAGGCGGCGTCGGGCCAGATAATGGCCTGATGCGCCGCCGCGGGTCGCTGGCGAGCACGACAAAGCTCGTGCCCACGACCCGGGAGGGATCACACCCCCGCCTGGTCGAGGGGTGTCGCCGTGCAGGTCGGACGGGGGAGGTTGCGAACACTCCCCCGAGAAGGGCTCCCCTGGTAGAAACAGGGGAGCAAAGGCTGGGGGTCCTCAGATGCGACACTCGATCCTGAGGCCCCCCTACAATGCCTGATGGCGGCGCTGAGGTTTTAGTGGGTAGGCCTTCCCCGTCTGGGAAGGAGAGCCCCACATAACCACCGGCTCGGTGGTAGGTTAGGTTGGGGTTAGGTTCCGTGTGCAGTTTCCAGTCTGCCATCGGACGCGTCCCCGGGTTGCGGATAGGGGAACGCCCCCCAGATATGGGGGGTACCGGCTTGCCGGCGCGGACAAAAACTGGTGTGTGGCCGCCTGCCCTTTTCAGGGCACGGTCACACAAACCCGTCACACAAAACTGAGTGGGGTCGGGGGCCTTCGGGCTGCGAGGAAGAAAACCTCTATAAAAAATTACCCCGTGGGTGACATCCTCCCCTTCTTGCTTAAGAAGGGGTGTGTATGTCGCCGGTGGACCCGCTTACGGGTCGTGGTATGGCCGGATTTATCCGGCGGCCACTTCATGTGGCAGTGCGGGGGCGTTTGTACGCCATGGCACTCTGTGCCTCTCGAGGTGTATCGTGCTCGATACCCTTGGGCTTCGGCCCACCCGCGCGGCGGTGGACCCAGTGGGGTCTGCCGTCGGGCAACCCGTAGGCCGCATTGAGCGGAGACGGGGGTCCGGCGCACTGAGCGTCGGGCCGCGTGGAAGAAAACCACTATAAAAAATTACCCCAATCCTAAGGTCTGGTCCGCGCCGATGGGATGTATGGCTGGAGGGTATCCAGTCACGAGCGGCCACCTCAGGGAGCTCCCCCTCAAAAAGCATTATGATGGATTTCGGGAAGGGTAAACAAACACACCAGGGGGTGTCAGTCCCCCCCGTAGGACCGCGGAAGGCGGCTGCGGGCAGCCGGGCGTATCTGGTGCCGTGCGACCCGAGATCCACCTTATCGAGTGCGAGTACTTCTAAATGCGAACCCGTTCAGAGCGGGCTTCCACCGTTGTCCGGGGCGGTGGTCGACAATGTGACCGAGGCGAGTGGCAGTGTATATAATGTAAATACTTCTTCTGTAAATAGTGGAGTTTTGCTCCGATTCGGGAGCGTTGAGAAGACGCCTGGAGCCGCGCTTTCGCGGTCTGGCTCGGCATCTTCTATGAGTTCTGTACAAAGCAATGTAAATATTGTACATAGCAATGTAAATAGCTTAGGATTAAGTCTAGGCTTAAGTCGTAGTGATAGGAAGGCTGGGACGATTTCTGACTCTCAGTCAAGAAAGAGACAGGCGGACGAGTCTGACTCGTCCTCCCAATCGGCCCAGTCCGTTATATCTGTGACGGACTCGGTTGTCGTTACTGAGGATCCTTCCGACGCCGCGTCGAACAACTCACGGCGTCGGAAGAAAAAGAAAAAGAAAGGCTCGGTTGAGTCGGATTCTGGCTCCGATACCGACCTTCCACCGGAAGTGACTAAAGCTGCAAACTCCCATAGTAAAGGGCGCGGGCGTGGCCGTGGACGCCCCCCTACGACTGGGGAGTATGTTGGGCTCGCCAAAGCTAAGCGAGAGCTAGCGGCGGCTGAGCGTGAAGAGATGCAGCTTCGCCTCGACAGAGAGATTGCCGAGGCAGAGAGGAAGGCTTACGAAACGCGCGCTCGCTTCCACGCGAGCCGCGTCGATGCTTCAGACATGACGGACACGACAGCAGTTTCGACCGGCAACACCGCCCTCGACATCGAGGACGTGGTCCGGTCGGACTGCTCAATAATCCTGGATGTAGCAAAGAAGTCGTCGCAGTTGAAGGGGACTTTCCAAAAGTCCCTAAAAAAGGTGGCGGCTTCCATTCAGGAATGCTTTGAGGAGATTTCCCGGAAGTCCATCTCGGAGGACACCCGGAAGTTGAGGGCCGAGAATGAGGCCCTCAAAAAAGA
Source organism: Schoenobius gigantellus (assembly GCA_963935595.1). Lineage (NCBI taxonomy): Eukaryota > Metazoa > Arthropoda > Insecta > Lepidoptera > Crambidae > Schoenobius > Schoenobius gigantellus. The sequence continues at coordinate 123,707 of OZ012555.1, read as the reverse complement.
GATGTTGGAGATGCGGCGCATGATGGCGGAGCTCAAGGCGGAGCTGGACGCCGTTAAGGCATGTCGTAGGGAACCCCAACGGGTTGATCCCACGGCTAATGACGGTGACCGTATGGAGGTGGCCGAGCCAGAGGCGGAAGTGGAGACTGTCTCTCCTTCCCCGCTTCCAGCTATGTCCACCAAGCCAGCGAAGCCCGCCAAGTCCGCAAACCCTGCTAAAAGAGCACGCCCATTACCTGGCGCAACAGAGACGGCAATCCCGATCGACCCAGCCTTGGAGGCATTCGAGGCCAAGATCACCAGGTCGATCGGGACAATGATCAATGCCCGCTTCGAGGGCATAGAGGAGCGCCTCCTTCCAGAGAAGAGGTTGAGGCCTCCTCTCGCGGCAGATAAGTCATCTGGCCGCGCGCCCTCGAAGGCGGCAAGCAAGTCATCCCGAGCGGATAAATCGACCGATCCTTCGGTCACGTCGAAACCCGCTGGCAAAGGCAAAGCAGCCAAAGGTCAGCAGGCTAAGAAATCGTCGGCTCCACCGTCGACTCCGTCCACCTCCCGGGCGCCTGCTACAAAGGCAGCCCAAACCCCGGTCGAGGAGGAATGGACCACCGTGGAGTCCAAAAACCAGAGGCGCAGAAGGCACAAGAGATCGAGAAAGAGGGTCCAGTCGGAACAGCCAACAGCTCAACCAATGGCTGGCTACGCGAGTGCCACCAAGGCGAAGTCGGCACGCCCACCTGCCGCCGCCACCGCCGCCGCCGCTAAACCTAAGCCGCAGTCAAAACCTGCGAAACCTAAGCTGGTGCCCCCAAAATCTGCAGCGGTGATTGTCACCCTAGACCCTGCCGCCGTGGAGAAGGGCACCAGCTATGGCGAGGTGCTAGGTCGAGCTCGTCAGACTATTAATGTCTCCGAGCTCGACATAACAAAAATGTCGTGCAGACACACAGCCGCGGGCGCCAGAATCATTGAAATTCCTGGCGCCCAGGCCGCAGAAAAGGCAGACCTCCTGGCAACCAAACTCCAGGAGGCTCTCGCTGGAGTTGCCAAAGTCGTCCGGCCCACAAAACGCGTAGACTTAAGGGTCTCGGGGCTGGACGACTCAGTGCAAAAAGAAGAGGTGGCGGCCGCAATCGCAAGGAAGGGCGACTGCAACGCTGACCTTGTTAAGGTCAGCGAAATTCGTGTAGGACCAGGCGGCTCGGGCACGGCGATAGTGCAGTGCCCCGTCACAGCTGCCAAACTGGTGGTACAGGGCCGGCTCCTCATCGGATGGAGTTCGGTCCAGATAAAAGTGTTAGAGGCCCGCCCTATGCGCTGCTTCAAGTGTTTGGGTGCGGGTCACACCCGCCAGCTTTGCCCCTCCGAGGTGGACCGGAGCGGGCTCTGCTTTAGGTGTGGAGAGACCGGCCATAAAGGTTCAACATGCAGCGCCGAGCCACGCTGCATCGTGTGCGCCTCTGCAAAGAGGCCGGCCGGTCACTTACTGGGGGGCAGCAAATGCAAAGCCCCCCATGTCAGAGGGAAGCCCCCCGCCGTCAGGAGGGCTACGCCTCCCAGTGAGGCCCAGGAGGGAGCTGCTATGGAATCCTAATGGATTTAGGTCGCCCATACAGCTTCCTCCAGGGGAATTTAAACCACTCCGCCAGGGCTCAAGACTTGCTCACGCAAGTTCTGGCGGAGTGGTCCATTGACGTGGGTATTGTCGCGGAGCCGTACTTCGTCCCCGACCGGTCCAATTGGGCTGGAGACCGGGACGGCTCCGTGGCGATTGTCGTTCGTTCGGCGCCTGGGAGCAGCCCTCTCTCTGTGGTCGAGAGAGGTGCTGGCTTCGTCGTTGCCAATTGGGAGAAAGTCACCCTAATCGGGGTGTACTTTTCTCCCAACAAGCCCCTCAGCGATTTTGAGGTCTTCCTCGTGTCGGTTGGGGCCGCTGTGAGACGAGCTGCTCCGCGTCAGGTCCTCCTTCTCGGAGACCTGAACGCAAAGTCTGTCGTGTGGGGCAACCCCGCGACCGACGCCCGTGGTCAAGCAGCAGAACTTTGGGCGGCTGCGTCGGGCCTCTCACTGCTGAACCGTGGTGATACCCACACCTGCGTTCGCCAACAGGGCGGGTCGATCGTCGATGTATCGTTCGCGACCCCAGCCCTAGCACGCAGAGTCAGGGAATGGCGGGTGATAACGCGGGTGGAGAGTCTCTCGGATCACCGATACATTCGGTTCGAGATTCCCACCCAGCGTCCCCGCCAGCCGCCGAGCAACAGTCATGCCCGACGCTGGGCCCTAACCCGCCTCGACCGGGAGAAGGCTGAAGAGGCCGCGATTGTCCAGGGCTGGTGCTCCCAGCCCATGGACGGCGACAACGTTGACGAGGCCGCAGACCGCTTCCGCGATGCCCTCACGGAGGTGTGCGAGGCATCTATGCCCAGAGCACACCCTCCCAAAGACCGCCATGAAGTCCATTGGTGGTCGCAGGACATCGCGGACCTACGAACGGCCTGTACAATAAAGAGGCGGGCATACACACGCCATCGAAGGCGACGCGTTCGCGACGCGGAGACAGAGGGACAGCTGTACGAGGAGTACCGGCAGTCCAAAAAGGCTCTGCAGCTAGCTATCGCCCGCTCCAAGGAGGATGCAAGGGCTGAGATGCTGCAGGGCCTCAACCGTGACCCGTGGGGGCGGCCGTATAAAGCTGCGCGGAACCAGCTTCGCGCGCGCGGTGCCCGCCTCACAGAATCGTTGGACCCCGGTCTCCTGACAACTGTCGTGCAGGGATTGTTTCCGCCGATCCAGGAGGATTTTTCCCCTCCGCGCATGGCTCTTTCCATCGCGGAGTCAGCTCCATCTGAGAGTTCTGCCCCTCCTCTCATGACTGACGAGGAGTTCAGGGACGCGGTATCTCGTTTGAGTGGGAAGAGGACTGCCCCGGGCCCTGATGGGGTCCCAGGGAAGATCCTAAGCTTGTGCGTCCATCACTTCGGGAACAGGCTCCAGGAGCTATTTGACGCATGTCTCCGCGTCCGCCGCTTCCCGAAAGCCTGGAAAGATGGGGCGCTCTGCTTGTTGCAGAAGGAAGGCAGGCCTATGGACGATCCGTCTGCCTACCGTCCAATTGTGTTACTGGATGAGGTCGGCAAGGTATTTGAGAGGGTTGTCGCCTCCCGCCTCATCCAGCACATCTCTGAGGTGGGGCCGAATCTGTCTCCTTCACAGTTCGGCTTCCGCGTCGGGCGTTCGACGATCGACGCCCTTACTAGTTTGAGGGAGCTGGTTACCGACGCCACAGATAAGGGGGAGAGGGTGTTGGCGGTGTCCTTGGATATCGCGAACGCCTTTAACACCCTCCCCTTCAAGACCATCCTAGAGGCGCTCCACTACCACGGAGTGCCTCAATATCTGGTGGGTGTCATCTCCAGTTATTTGGAGAATAGGGATGTCGTTTTTGCCGGCCAGGGTGGTATGGTTAGCCGCCACCCAATGTCTCGCGGCGTTCCACAGGGGTCCGTTTTGGGGCCCCTACTTTGGAACGTCGGTTACGACTGGGTGCTTCGTGTTGCCCTTCCCCCGCGGGTAAAGCTTCTCTGCTACGCAGATGACACGCTTGTTACCGCCAGGGGGAGGGACTTGGAGGAGACTCTGCGGCTGGCCTCGGTCTTTACCACGTTGGTCGTGCAACGTATTGAGGCCCTGGGCCTAAAGGTGGCGCTCCACAAGACGGAGGCCCTTCTTTTTCACGGGCCACGTAGAGGAGCCCCACCAGGTTCGGACATTTTAGTGTCTGGTGTGAGGGTGTCGCTTTCGCGGCACCTCAAATATCTCGGACTTCTGATTGATGGGAGGTGGGGGTTCGATGAGCACTTCCGCCGTCTCGAACCCCGCCTCCTTGGTGCTGCCGATGCGCTCGGGCGAATGCTCCCTAATGTTGGGGGCCCAAGCACCACGGTCCGGCGCCTGTATGCAAGTGTTGTAAAAAGTATGGCCCTATACGGGGCACCAGTTTGGGCCGATGCCCTTGGCCCACGAGCAGTCGCGTGTCTGCACAGGGCGCAGCGCGCTATGGCGCTAAGGGCAGTACGAGCTTACCGCACTGTATCCCATACTGCGGCCTGTCTCATAGCCGGAACTCCACCATGGGAGCTCGCGTCTCATGTTCTCGCAGCGGCTTACCGCGTCCGCGTTGACGCTCGAGATGGCGACAGGCGTTTGGCGCCGAGGGAGAGGGCCTCTGCCTTGGAGGAGGCCACAGTGGAGGCGTTTCGCCTGTGGTTTGAGGAGCTGGGTTCGGCCTCGGTCTCGGACACTCTGTCCAGGACCGTCGAGGCCATGCACCCGTTCCTCACCACATGGGCGAACAGGCACCATGGGTCGCTCTCGTACCACCTGGTGCAAATCCTTAGCGGCCATGGTTGTTTTGGCCGCTACTTGCACCGCATCGGACGAGAAGCGACCCCCCAGTGCCACCACTGTGGCGCTGAAGAGGACACCGCGCAGCACACCTTAGCGGTGTGCCCCGCTTTCTCCTCGGAGCGCCGGGAGCTAGTCGCCATCACTGGCGATGACCTCTCCCTCCAGAACCGCCATCAAGGAACACACAATGGAGCTCCTAAAACGGTCGGTGAATGAGGAGGTCGTGAAGCTGGAGCGGCAAAATCAGCTCCTCCAGCGGAACATCGATGACCTCCAAAAACAGCTGGAAGAGCTACGCGCCCAAGTTACTGGGCGACCGCAGGCTGCTGTCGCAGTGGAGGCGCAGCCTTCAAACATGGAGGAAATCATCCGCGCGGTCTCCACCGTGGTGGATGGAAAGGTCCGGGATAGATGCCCGTGTCGAAGGGCTAAAAACGGCGGACCGGCCACGACCACCTCTGGCCGCGGACGCCAAAAGACAGGCTCAAAAGCCGCAAGCTCCTGCGGCCAAAAAGTCTGCGACGAAGAAGGCTGCGTCTAAGGCGACAACCAAAGCTGTGCCCAAGGCCCCACCAAAGGCTGCACCAAAGGCTGCGCCCAAACCGGCGCCGAAAAATGTGCCAGAGAGCACCCCTGCTCCCGCCGCGCCTTCCCAGAAGGGGAAAGGCAAGGGCAAGGGAAAAAAGACGGCCATCTCTGCGGCGCCACCTGCACAGCGCCCGGCTGAACCCACTGCGTCCACGTCCAAGGAGTCGGAGTGGACGACAGTTACAAAGAAGGGGAAGAAAAAGGCGGCTCCCAAAGCCGCGGTTCCTCAGCCTAAGCCCCAAGCCGAGGGTTCCAAAGGCAAGGGCAGGGGTCAGGCGAAGGCTAAAAAGCCCAAAAAGTTGAAAGTGCCTCGCTCTGCCGCGGTCGTAGTAACTGTCGGCCCCGAGGCCGAAAAACGTGGCATTTCATATGCCAGCGTTATTAAGAAGGCGCGCGCATCTATCCAGCTACCTGAACTTGGAATCGATGCGCCAATGCGTATTAAAACGACGGTCACCGGGGCCAAAATTTTCGAGGTCTCGGGTGAGGAACGAGATGCCAAGGCCAACCGCCTGGCACTCGAACTCACGAACTTGCTTGAGGCTGAGGACGGTGTGCGGGTTCATAGGCCCACAAAATGTGCGGAGTTTGTCGTCAGCGGCTTGGACGACTCCGTCGAGAGGGAGGAGGTTGTGTCGGTGGTGGCCACGAAAGGCAACTGCCCGCACAGCCTTATAAAGACGGGCGACATACGGTCTGGCCCAGGTGGACTTGGTTCCATATGGGTCTCGGCACCGGTAACGGCAGTCAAGACCATTCTAGACGCCGGCCGTCTCCTGATCGGGTGGAGTTCGGCGCGAGTCCGGGCAGTGGAGGCACGTCCCATGAAGTGCTTCCGCTGCCTGCAGCGGGGCCATACCCGGCCGCAATGCTGCGGTGAAGACCGGGCAGCCTTGTGCTTCCGCTGCGGGAAGCCTGGGCATAAGGTGGCAACGTGTTCCGCAGAGCCGCATTGCGTCGCCTGTGAGGCGGCCAAGAAGCCAGCGGGTCATGTTCTTGGGAGCAAGAGCTGCAAAGCTCCTGATGCCCCCAGGAAAAAGAAGAAGGCGCCGGCGGCCGAGACCCAGACCGCTACGCAGGCTGCGGAGGAGACGCAGCCCATGGACACGTCACCGATCGTCGATGGACCTACACCTGTCTAGGTTCATCCAGACGAACCTGAACCACTCCTCTGGCGCTCAGGATCTACTGATCCAAGCCATGAGGGAGTGGTCGGTCCATATGGCTGTGGCTGCCGAGCCCTATTTTGTCCCGTCTGGCCCCTACTGGGCCGCAGACCTGGACTGCACGGTGGCTGTCACGCTGTCGGCCGTTGAGTCGTCGTCGCCCTTCTCCGTCATCCAGAGGGGCAATGGTTTCGTCGTTGTCTTGTGGGGGAGCACCTATATAATAGGTGTTTATTTCTCCCCCAACAGACAGTTCGCCGAGTTCGAGCTCTTCCTCGGCGAACTGGGTGTCACGTTGCGACGACTCCCACCGTCGTCACAAGTCTTGGTGCTGGGGGACTTCAATGCCAAATCTTCGGCTTGGGGTTCCTCCGTCACCGATCAACGCGGGACAGCGGTTGAGGCCTGGACGGTCATGTTCGGCCTCGTCTGTGTCAACCAGGGTTCGGAATTCACGTGCGTACGCCAGCAGGGAGGGTCAGTGGTGGACTTGACGTTCGCCACCCCTGCACTCGCTGCGCGCATCCGAGACTGGTTGGTCACGGACGCCGAGACACTGTCGGACCACGTCTTTATAAGGTTCGACATTGTTTCGGCAACCGCAATTGACGGCCCTGCACCCGGTCCGATGGTCAGCCCCTTCCCGAAATGGGCGCTGACCAAACTCGATAAGGAGCTGCTAGAGGAGGCAGTCCTTGTCGAGGACTGGTGCAGTCCCCCCAACATTGGGGATATTGATGAAGAGGCGTTCTCGTTCCGGGCGTCGCTGCAGCGGATTAGCGATGCTGCGATGCCCCGGGTCCAGCGGCGTCCGCCGAAAAAATCGGCATATTGGTGGACGGAGGATATAGCCCGGCTCAGACGGGACTGCAGCTCGAAGCGCAGGGAACTAGCCAGATATCGTCGCCGCACACGCGACGGACAGCGAGACGAGGGCATCGAATCCCTGCTGCACGACCGGTACACGGAAGCGCGCAGGGAAATGAGGGCCGCCATCTTTAGGGCAAAGGCCGAGGCACGGGAGGAGCTGCTCGAGAGTCTCGATCGAGATCCGTGGGGCAGACCTTACCGCGCGGCGCGTTGTAAGCTGCGCGGTCAAGGCCCACCGGTTGCAGAAACCCTGCGACCGGATCTAATTGTAAATATCGTCGAGACTCTCTTCCCGGCGAGGCAGGAGCACACTCCTCCGCCGATGGCCGCACTGCGTGGTGTCATGCCGGTTGCTGAAGACCCGGAGGCTCCGCCTCCACTCATTACAGAGGCGGAATTCGATGCCGCAGTCCTCAAGCTGCGTGCAAAGAAGACTGCCCCGGGTCCGGATGGAATTCACGGTCGCGTCCTTGCCCTGTCGCTGGTGGAGCTCGCGCCCCGCCTTACGCGGCTAATCGACGCGTGTCTGGCTTCCGGGAAGTTTCCTGCGGCCTGGAAAATAGGCCGGCTTGTCCTCCTCCAAAAAGAGGGTCGCCCAGCAGAGTCGCCGTCCGGCTACCGGCCTATTGTCCTCCTGGACGAGGCCGGTAAGCTCCTCGAGCGGATTATTGCCGCTCGAATTGCAGACCACTTATCGTCGGTGGGTCCGGACCTCGCCGAGGTCCAGTACGGGTTCCGGGAGGGTCGCTCGACGATCGACGCGATCCTGCGCGTCAAGGCCCTCTCGGAAGAGGCGGTGTCTTGTGGTGGGGTTATGCTGGCGGTGTCTCTCGACATCGCCAACGCATTTAACACCCTGCCGTTTGAGTGCATCGCCGAGGCGCTCCAATATCATGGAGTGCCCCCGTACCTCAGGCGGGTCGTGTCCGACTATTTGGTGGACCGGACAGTGGTCTGCCAGACGAGCGACGGCGCTCTGCTAGAGCGACGCATGTCATGCGGGGTTCCGCAGGGGTCGGTACTGGGACCGCTCCTGTGGAACATTGGGTTCGATTGGGCCCTCCGAGGCGCTTTGTTGCCGGGTGTCGGCGTGATTTGCTACGCCGACGACACCCTGGTTACGGCACGAGCAGGCACTTATGCCGAGGCAGCTCGGCTCGGCAAAGTGGGCACAGTACAGGTGGTCCACCGCATCGAAAGGCTCGGGCTTAGGGTGGCTCTGGACAAAACAGAGGCCATCCTATTCCACGGCCCGCAGCGGGGACCACCTGCGGACGCTGCCCTAGAATTTGAGGGGTGTCGAGTCCCTGTGGGCTCAACCTTAAAATACTTGGGGCTCGTGCTGGACTCGGGGTGGAAATTCTCACCCCACTTCCGCCACATGAGCCCCAAGTTGTTGAAGGCGACTCAGTCGCTAAGTTGGCTGCTGCCCAATGTGGCTGGTCCTGGGGACCAATGCCGCCGCCTCTTTACCGGCGTCGTGAGGTCTATGGCCCTCTATGGGGCGCCCGTGTGGGCTGACGCCCTGACGGCTACCAACAAGGCTCTTCTGCGAGCTCCGCAGCGAGCCATGGCCGTCAGGGTGATACGAGGTTATCGCACGGTCTCGTTTGAGGCTGCGTGCGTCCTGGCAGGCACTCCGCCCTGGGATCTTGACGCTGTGGTCCTGGCGGAAGTGCACCATCGGAGAGTGGCCTTCAGAGGCACGGAGGGCTTCAGGCGTGTGCCCCCGGCGGTTGTGGAGCGGTGGCGGAAGTCCGCGCAGCTCCGCACTCTAGAGAGCTGGCTCGACCGACTGGAAGAGCCTACTGCCGGTCTTCGAACCATCGAGGCGGTTCGCCCCGTTTTACGGGAGTGGTTGGCGAGGCAGCACGGGGTGCTGTCCTTCCGGCTCACGGAGGTACTGTCGGGGCATGGATGCTTCGGCAGGTACCTCCACCGCATCGCCGGGAGGGAAAGCACCCCGCGGTGCCATGAATGTGGGGCGGACGAGGACTCCGCGCAGCACACGCTGGAGGCTTGTCCAGCGTGGGCAACACAGCGCGCTGTCCTCGTCGCCAGTATCGGCGGAGACCTCTCGCTGCCGGCCTTTGTTAAGGCCATTGTCGGCAGTGAAGCAGGCTGGGAGGCGGCGGCCACCTTCTGCGAGGAAGTCCTTGCAGAGAAGGAGGCCGCCGAACGGGTCCGCGAGGATGATCCCGACGCGGACCCGTCCACGCGCCTCCTCCTTCCCAGCCGCGAACCACGCGGCTGGGAAGGAGGAGGCGAAACTACGCCCTCCACCAGCCACCGGATGGGTCGCGGGCGACGGAGTGGGGCTCCCGTCGTCCGCAACAAAGACCCTAAAGCTGAGGGGGTGCCTGTAGTGTTCCGCAGGCACTCCCTACCCTAGAGAGGGGCCCGGCATGGCCGGGCAGCACCGCCCTCGACACGCACAGCGATTGCGAAGAGTACCCTGTGCGTGTCGAGCAGGCGAAGGACGGAACGCCCCGGTGTTTTTAGTGGGTATGCCCAGTAGGGGCGAGTCCCACATAACCACAGGCAGGCCCCACCCTGCCTGTGGTAGATATAAAATCTTTTCCACCGGGTCAAAAAAAAAAAAAAAAAAAAAAAAAAAAAAGGTTCCGTGTGCAGTTTCCAGTCTGCCATCGGACGCGTCCCCGGGTTGCGGATAGGGGAACGCTCCCCAGATATGGGGGGTACCGGCTTTGGCCGGCGCGGACAGAAACTGGTGTGTGGCTGCCTGCCCTTCTCAGGGCGGGCATTGCACGGTCACACAAACCCGTAACCCCGCATTGAGCGGGGCCGGGGGCCTTCGGGCTGCGAGGAAGAAAACCTCTCTAAAAAATTACCCCCGTGGGCGACATCCTCCCCTTCTTGGTTTAAGAAGGGGTGTGACTGTCGCCGGTGGACCCGCTTGCGGGTCGTGGGACGGCCGAGTTTTACTTGGCGGGCCACACTTTTGTGGCAGTGCGGGGGCGTCTTTACGCCATGGCACTCTGTGCCTTTGAGGTGTGTCGTTTTCGATACCCCTGGGTTTCGGCCCATCCGCGCGGCGGTGGACCCAGTGGGGTCCGCCGTCGGGCAACCCGTAGGCCGCATTGAGCGGAGACGGGGGTCCGGCGCACTGAGCGTCGGGCCGCGTGGAAGAACACCACTTTAAAAAATTACCCCAACCTTAAGGTCTGGTCCGCGCCGATGAGGTGAATGGCTGGAGGGAGTCCAGTCCCGAGCGGCCACCCCAGGGAGCTTTCCCTTAAAAAAGCACAAAATGGATTTCGGTGTTCAAAAACAAACACACCAGGGGGTATCAGTCCCCCCCGTAGGACCGCGCGAGGCGGCTGCGGGCAGCCGGATGTATCTGGTGCCGTGCGACCCGAGATCCACCATTTCGACTGCGACATGTGACTTATCCTGCGAACCCATTTTCCTTTTTGACATTACGGGATAAACATTTCTTTCGTACGCTCTCACAAATTTTAACTAGTTTTCTTAATAACAAGTAATATTCAAGTCTCTAAGTGATATCTATTCATTGTTGGTGCAGTTATAATCAATAATTATTATAAATTTCATAAGTGAGTGTTTTCTTTATTGTGATTTTGCCAATAATTATATCAGTCGTTTAAGAAGTAAAGTTCAATCCACCCTCCTAACTATTTGTGAAGTAATTAACGGGTGCTACGCGAGAAAAGTCGTTGTGTGCTGTGCTTTCGGTCGAAATCTGCATTCGCGCGGTTATCATACCAGTGACGTGTTGCGTCGTGCGGTCATAGAGCAAATACGTCGTCAGAAAGCAACACTGGGCAGCTAAATCGAGCATCTCAGAGAATTTACCAATTTGACCTCAAAATGAGTTGTGAGGGATGCAAAATCACCATAGAAGATAATGATTGTCTAAAATGCAACAGTTGCAAATCTCGATACTGCCTAGGATGTCTAAACATAACTTCAATCAAAAAAATATCCCAGCTCACTGCGGAGCAGTTGTCGGCACTCAGATGTCCTTCCTGTATGAATGTATCCCATAGGCAAAGAAGGGATAACACGCCCATTAAGTCATCTTTAAGCCCCTGCCTTACTAAGCCAGTAGCCGATACTAATAATATGATAACTATTGAAAGTATTAGTGCGTTGTTCGACAGTAAGCTGGCTCCGACATCTGATGTTGTGATAAACCTACGCAATGTTCTGGCACAGGATGTGAAGACCATGATCTCTTCTGAAATGGAGAGAGTATTTAAAGACCTAAAAGAGGATTTTACGAGAACTACGGACTTTCTAATGGAAGAGATTAAAGAGCTAAAAAATAATGCTGCTAAACAATCTGAAACCATAAAAACACTTCAAAACGAACAGTCAACACTAAAAGAAGAAATAAGTGTAATGCGAAATCGATCCTCCGCTTATGAAAAACTCTCACGCGAAAGAAATTTCGAGATTCAAGATGTCCCGGAATCGCGTAATGAGAACACAGTATCTATGATTAAAACATTGTGTGACACTATACATTTTCCACTTCAAGACCTTGACATTCACGCATGTCGCCGCGTTGCGAACATGGACCCCAGCTCTAAGCGACCACGTAACGTTGTAGTGACATTATCGTCACCTCGTCTTCGCGATGGATTGATCTCAGCAGCACGCCAATTTAATCGCGAGAATCGTGACGACAAATTGAATGCAACGCATGTTGGCATTATTGGTAATACAACTCAAATATTTATCAATGAGCACCTGCTGCCTGAAACAAAACAGTTGCACACCGCCACACGAAAGTTCGCTAAAGACAAAAATTACAACTTCTGTTGGGTCAAGCATGGACAGGTTTATTTAAGAAAAAACGACACATCACAAGCGTTAGTAATAAAAAATATAGATTTTTTAAGTACGTTGAAATGAACTCTAAAATAACATTAAGTTCATGTTTTATAGAATATGTGCATATCAAAACTAGTATATACATAAAATGCTGCACCTTTTTATCTAAATTAGCTTTTATTTTTTGTCTTTTAATAAGGTCTTATGTATTAATAATGCACTACATTAAACATTTATATACTGTCGTTGTATTTTGTGAATTATCTTCACACTTAGTCTTGTATTTTCTACTGGTGATATTAATTATGAGGTATGGCTTTTGTGTTCATCGCAATCTCCATGGCATATATTTGTGGGCCTATATTCGCTTTATGTCTATACAGGTTGGTATAATAATATTTATTGAGACTCAATATGTTCCATATATATGGTATGTAAATAGAATACACAACCTACTTTGTCTTATCATAATCTATTATATTTTCTTATATACTGATAAAACTAATTGGCTCAGTCTGGGACCTCGTTTAATATACTTTTTTATAGTGTTATATGTCTCGATCATGTACGAAACATATATGAAATGCTTTCTTTACAAGACATATAGCCACAAATTCTATTTGAGTCGATTTATTGCGTCTTTATTGACAACATATTCTAAAAATTATCAATATGTGAAATTATTTATGAGTTACCTGATACACTATTTAATTATTATTGAAAAACAAACACTTAGTCTAACCTACAAAATTAAAATCTATATAACAGAAGTGTCATGTCTCGGACGTAGTTATTGTTACGAATATTTTTTACTATCGATATGTAGATATCTACATGGTGAGTACAGAATGATTTGTTGGTGGTCGGTCACTGTTTCGCATAATCAGAAATCAAACGTTACCCCGCAGACCTTATATCTTTTAATAATTAAATGTAATGTAATAGCATGTAATAGTATTCGGATCCTACTTCAGTAAAATTCGATTGCACTAAAATTAAAATATACTACCAAAACACACGGGGCCTTCGCACGAAATGTTTAGATCTGTATAATAATATTCTCACTCACAATTTTGACATATTGATTTTTACAGAAACGTGGCTACAGAGCGATATTCTCGATTCTGAATTGTGTGACGATAGATATGAAGTTTTTCGTCGTGACCGAGACCTACATTACACTAGCAAAAAGACGGGCGGTGGTGTTATGATTTGTGTTCGGCGCGAGCTGTGCGCCAGTGCACACAGCGACTGGTCGAGCTCGCCCGTTGAATCGCTATGCATCTGTTTACCGGAGCGAATGCTAGGGACCCCCACCTCGTTACATGTAGCAGTGGCATATGTGCCACCTGAAGCTGCTTTGATGCCTGATAAGATTAACACCGTAAATGACAACATAGTACTAATAACGATACTAATCGAACGATATCCTCGTGATCATTTTCTTTTAGTAGGTGATTTTAACTTAAGTTGCGTCGAATGGACGACATCCGATTTTCATATTTTACATACTGGATCTACTTTAATACAGAATACGGCTAGTAAATTTCTGAACGATTTGTCATTTATGGGGCTAAAACAATATAACCGAATAGTCAATAAAAATAACAGAATCTTAGATCTCTGTTTCTGTGATCTTCCTGTATTGACTAACGTTTCTCCTCCCCTTGTTCGGGAAGATCTACATCACCCTGCTTTGGTGTTGGACGTTTTAGATTTATGTTTAAAACCCTTGCAATATTCGAATAATACACCCTACTTTAATTTTAAAAGAGCAGACTATAATAACGTAAATCAATACCTAAATAACATCGATTGGGACCTATTAATTAAAGAACCTAGTATTGACCACGCTCTAGAATTATTTTATAAAATATTGAACGATTGTTTTACTTTATTTGTTCCTCAGTCCACAAGTAGCAATTCAAAACAAAAATTTCCAGTCTGGTACAGTCCAGCTCTTATTAAAATTATAAGGGAAAAAAATAAATTACACAGGCGATGGAAAAAATATTCTAACCAACGGGACTATGATGAGTACTCAATGCTACGAGCTCGACAAAAGCGCGTTCAAGATGATTGTTTTAACATTTTTAAGAATAACGCTGAGCTAAACATCAGACAAAATCCACGCTTTTTTTGGAAATATATTAAGGCTAAGAGGGGCACTTCTTCTTATCCGAATCATTTTAACTTCAATGGCAGAACACTGAATACTCATCCAGACATTTGTAACGCATTTAGTTCTTATTTTCAAAGTGTATTCCTACAATCCTCCGCCAGTGGTCAACACACTGAACTTGTTAAAGAGGGTAGTTCCACTATATCAACTATTGAAATTACAGAAGATATGGTGTTAAAACACCTGGAAAAATTAGATAAAACAAAGGGACCAGGCTCTGATGGTGTATCTTCTTATTTTCTGTGTAACTGCGCAAAAAGTCTAGCCAGACCTATTACATTACTTTTTCAACGCTCCATTCGTGAATGTATCTTTCCATACGACTGGAAAAAGGCGCATATCATCCCTATCCACAAGAAAGACTCGAAAAGTGTAATTACTAATTATCGCCCAATTTCAATTCTTAACACCCTAGGCAAGCTTCTTGAAAAAATTGTGTACCAGCAGATCTACCCTGTTATTGTATCTAGTGTACCAAATACACAGCACGGTTTTCTTAAAGGGCGCTCCACAACTTCTAATCTAGCACATTTTACCGACTTCTTACTTAACAATATGGAAGCTGGCGGCCAAGTGGATGTGATCTACACCGACTTTGAAAAGGCTTTTGATCGGGTAGACCACAGTATTCTGTTGAGCAAACTTAAGAAACTTGGTATTCATGGAGACTTACTGCGATGGGTGACTTCCTATTTGTCTAACCGTTCGCAAGCAGTTGTTATTGGTGGATGGCGGTCTGATTACGTTACTGTACCTTCAGGAGTACCCCAGGGTTCGCATCTCGGTCCTCTTTTTTATAATGCCTATTTGTTTGACATAGACACCTGTTTCTCCACCGCTAACCACTTACTTTACGCTGATGACAAAAAAATATTTATGTGTATAAGATCTGTAGAGGATTGTATGAGATTACAGGATGATTTAAATAATCTTTTTACTTATTACAATAATAATAATATTAATCTTAGCATACACAAATGTAATGTCATTAGTTTCAGCAGAAAAAAGACCCCTATAAATTTTTGTTACAGGTTTGATAACATTATAATTGAGCGGGTAGAAGTCGTGCGAGACCTCGGTGTGCTTTTGGATAACAAGTTACTCATGTCCCAACATATTGATCATATTGTCAATAAAGCGTACCGTAACCTTGGCTTTGTTGTACGAACTTGTAAACCTTTTAGCTCATTAATTAGTGTCTTGATTGTATATTATGCATATGTCCGTAGCATATTGGAATATGCAAGCCCTATTTGGTGTCCTCAGTATGAGATCTATATTAACAAAATAGAGCGTATACAAAAAAAACTTACTCATCACTTATGTTACAAATTTAAGTACATCTCTAAGGACTACTTAAAAAGTTGCCGTGAATTCAAGATTCTTACACTTACAGAGCGAAGACAGTTGTTGGATATGGGTCTGTTGTGGGACATGGTGCGGGGCCATATTGACTGTCCGCATTTGTTGTCCTGCTTGTCTTTCCGCGTACCCCTGTATCGCACTCGGCACACTGAACTGTTTCATGTGCCAATGCACCATACTCGATATGGAAGTAATTCCGTCTTAACCCGTCTTCCTCGTCTTTATAACAACAATTTTTCATCAATCGACATATTTCATGAATCTAAGAAGTCCTTTAAAAATAAAATAAAATCTATCTTATTAACATCATCATAATAAGTTTAAATTTCTTATTTTTTTATTGCCTTAAAATCTAATTATTATTATTCGCTAAACAAATTTTACTTTCTAGCGGAACGTCCCAGTTTCACATGGGTAAACGATGACTTCGTTAACGTTTAGTATAATAACTGTGATAATGTAATAATGAAACATCTACTAGTGAAAGTTTTCTTTTAAATCAGCCAATAGTTTTTTTGTAGTTTTTTTTGTATATTGATCACTAATACATAGATACTGCTCTTTTTTTTTCAAGAAATTCATTGTTATTTCTTTCTACAGAAAAGGTTCACATGGTTAACTCACACATTTATGTATTATATATTGTGATTATATGTAATAAATGTGTACTTACTTACTATTATAGCTTGCATATCTTTCTCAATTAATATGTAAATTATAAATTAGTTTGCAAGCCTATTGCCTCATAATTGGTATTTATAGTGGATACTTAAAATTCTATTTTCTGTTTGTATAAACATAATATGTAGATAAGATAATTTAATTTTAATTTTAAAATTAATATTAACTAGTTGATTTTCGTGATTTGCAGGAGTAAATTAGTACATGCTTTAGTTTAGAGATCGTACATGTAATGTTGTAAATGTAAATTAATTCAGCTACATCTTTATCGTGCAATTTTCTTATCCTTTAGTTATTTATCTGGTTAAGTTGTGTACATTTTTTTTGGCTATTGCTGTAAATGTACCTATTAAATAAATAAAATAAAATAAAAACCCGTTAGGAGCGGGCCTCCACCGTTGTCCGGGGCGGTGGTTGATAATGCAACCGAGGCGAGTGGGCGTTTTGTAAATAGTCCTGTAAATATTGTTGTTAGTGATAGTGTAAATAGTAAGAGTGTACATAGTGATGGCGGAGTTGTGCTCCGGTACAGGAGTGGCGAGACCACGCCTAGAGCCGCGCGTTCGCGCAGTGGTTCGGCGGCCTCTGCCAAGTCTGTAAATAGTGTAGAATTAAGTGTAAATTTAGGCAGTGCTAAGGAATTAGTTCATAAGTTCTTAGCCAGTAAGGAGACCGGGACGGCAGTTGCGTCCCCGTCTAAAAGACGTAGAGGAGAAGACTCAGACTCGTCTTCGAAGTCTTCCACATCGGCACAGTCTGTCATTTCCACAGACTCTGTGCGAATGACGGAGCTCTCCGACGCCGCCGTTGACACCTCGCGGCGCCGAAAGAAGCTTAAAAAGAAGAAGGACTCAGCAGGCTCGGGCCCCGGCTCGGCCAACGATGAAACCCAGATTGTGACAAGGCCCTCTGAGGCCTCGATGTCTGACTCCGCTGTTAGTAAAGGATGCGGAGCCGGACGTGGTCGTGGACGTCCCCCGACGACCGGGGAATACGTCGGTCTCGCTCAGGCGAAGCTCCAGTTAGCGGCGGCTGAGCGCAAAGAATTACAGCTCCGCCTCGATCGCGAGATCGCCGAGGCGGAAAAAAAGGCGTACGAAACGCGAGCAAAATTCCTCGCTGCGCGCGCCGATATGCCACTGGACGTGTCAACTGAACCGTCCGAGAAGACCGCCCTCGACATCGAGGAAGTGGTCAACTCGGACTGCTTGGTCATTCTCGAGGTAGCCAAAAAGTCGTCGCATCTGAGCGGGCCCTATCAAAAGGCCCTTAAAAAAGCGACGGCTTCCATTAAAGACTGCTTTAGCGAGGTGGCCCGGAGGACAATCTCCGAGGATACCCGAACGCTTAAAGCGCAAAATGAAGCCCTCAAAAAGGAGATGGCTGATATGAGGAAGATGATGGCCGAGCTCAAATCAGAACTCAAGGCCGTCAAAAAGAGACAGCGGGAGCCCTTACGCCCCAAACCAACTGTCGAAGACGGCGACCGAATGGATGTGGTAGAGCCGATGGTGGATGTGGAGATCGTCACTCCTTCCCTGCCCACCGCCTCCCACTCCCGACAGGTCACCGACTCCAGTCTGACTGTCCCTACAGCTGGCCTCTCCGACCCGGCTCTCGAAGCCTTCGAGGCAAAAATAACCAGGGCGATCGGGACAATGATTAATGCCCGATTTGAAGGGATCCAGGACCGCCTCCTCCCAGAAAAAAGGGTGAGGCCACCTCTGGCAGCGGACAAACTGTCCGCCCGCGTCCCTTCCAAGCCGGACAGATCCTTGTCCCGTGACGCGAAGTCGGCCAGTCAACAGGCCAAACAACCGGCCCAACAACAGGCCGGCCCAAAACCTGCTGCTAAACGTAAGGGCAAAGCCTCCAACGTGCAGCAGGTAAAGAAGACGCCAGCCCCACCGGCAACCCCGTCTACCTCCCGGACGAATGCGGCTGCACCAAAAGCAGCTTCACGCGAGACTCCGGTTGAGCCAGAATGGACGCCGGTGGAGTCCAAAAAGGCGAAGCGTAGGAGGCGCAGAAAAGCCAAAGAAAGGGGTCAAACCGAGCAGCCACCGGCTAGCCAATCAAAGGCTAATTATGCCAACGCTGCTGGAGCGAAGTCGGCACGTCCACCTGCCGTAACTAAGCCCAAGCAAGGGACCAAACCCTCTGTGCCCAAACTGGTGCCACCCAAATCGGCCGCGGTTATTGTTACGCTGGAAGCCACCGCCGTTGAAAAGGGCACCACATATAGTGAGGTGTTAGGTCAAGCTCGTCAGAACATTAACCTCGACGAGCTTGACATTCCTAAAATGACTTGCCGCCACACAGCGGCTGGCGCCCGGATTATTGAGATTCCCGGCGCCCAGGCCAGTGAGAAGGCAGACCTCCTAGCCTCAAAACTGCAGGAGGCACTTGAAGGAGTAGCGAAAGTCGTCCGGCCCACCAAGCGTGTTGACCTAAGGGTCTCAGGGCTGGACGACTCTGTCCGGAAGGAAGAGGTGGCGGCCGCTATCTCAAAGAAGGGTGGCTGTAACGCTGACCTAGTCAAGGTTAGCGACATCCGAACGGGACCAGGTGGCATGGGCACGACAATTGTGCAGTGCCCTGTCATTGCTGCCAAACTGGTCGTTGAAGGCCGGCTCCTAATCGGGTGGAGCTCGGTGCAGGTCAAAGCACTGGAGGCCCGTCCCATGCGCTGTTTCAAGTGCCTGGGAACGGGCCACACCCGTCAATGTTGCCCCTCCGAGGTGGACCGGAGCGGGCTCTGTTTTAGATGTGGCAAAACCGGACACAAGGGCTCTAGTTGCAGCGCAGAGCCTCACTGTATCGTCTGCGCATCAGCTAAAAGGCCAGCCGGCCACATGTTAGGGGGGAAAAAATGCAGGGCCCCCAAAACAAAGGGGAGGATGCCCGACCCTAGGAAGCCGGCTACCCCAAGTGAGGGTTTGCTCACTTCTAGTGAGCAACAGGAGGTTGCAATGGAGACCTGACAATGAATCCAGGTCCCTGCAACTTCCTACAAGGGAATTTAAACCACTCCGCCAGGGCACAAGATTTGCTGCTACAAGTCTTGGCGGAGTGGTCTGTCGATGTTGCCATCGTCGCGGAGCCATACTTTGTCCCTGACCGGCCGAACTGGGCAGGTGATCGAGATGGCTCCGTGGCCATTGTTGCTCGTTCGGCACCCGGTGCCGCCCCTCTCACTGTCGTTGAGGTGGGTTCTGGCTTCGTAGCGGCTAACTGGAGAGGCATCACCTTGGTGGGGGTATACTTCTCCCCGAACAAGCCGCTTAGGGAACTTGAGGTTTTCCTCGTTGAGGTCGGGCGTGCTGTCAGACGAGTCGCCCCGCGTCAGGTCCTCCTGCTCGGAGACCTGAATGCAAAATCGGTCGTGTGGGGAAATCCCAGAACCGATGCCCGTGGCGAGGCCGTCGAGCTTTGGGCGGCCGCGTCGGGTCTCTCCCTACTTAACCAGGGAAGTACACAAACCTGCGTGCGCCGGAACGGCGGGTCTGTGGTCGACCTGTCGTTCGCCACCTCCGCTCTCGCACGCAGTATACAAAACTGGCGGGTGATGACGCGGGTGGAGAGCCTCTCCGATCACCGGTACATCCGGTTCGAGGTTCCCACCCAGCGCTCCCAGCCCTCCCCACCTCCGAGTGGCAGTCGTGCCCCCCGTTGGGCCCTATCCCACCTGGATAAAGAGAAGGCAGAGGAGGCGGCCATTGTACAGGCTTGGTGCTCCCAGCCCATGGATGGCCCCAACGTAGACGAGTCCGCGTTGCGACTCCGCGACGCTCTAACAGAGGTATGCGGGGCCTCCATGCCTAGGGCTCGTCCGCCTAAGGACAAACGCGAAGCCTATTGGTGGTCGCGTGAAACAGCCTCCCATTTAACACCATCCGGGAGGCGCTCCTTTTCCACGGAGTCCCTCCCTACCTGTTGCGCATTCTCCAAAATTATCTGGAGAATAGAGAGGTGCAATTCGTCGGTCAAGGTGGTGTAGTTGGCCATCACCCCATGTCCCGCGGTGTCCCACAGGGGTCCGTCCTAGGGAACGGAACTTTGGAACGTGGGATATGACTGGGTGCTTCGCGCAGCCCTTCCCCCACGAGTGCGGTTATTCTGCTACGCAGATGACACACTCGTCACCGTCAGGGGGAGGGATTTGGAAGAGGCTTTGCGCCTTGCCTCAGCCTACACCACCTTGATCGTGCGGAGGATAGAGAGCTTGGGGCTGAAAGTAGCTCTGCAGAAGACCGAGGCCCTACTGTTTCACGGGCCTCGAAGAGGTGCACCATCAGGCACAACAGTTGTCGTCGGTGGCGTAACAGTGGCCCTAAAGCCGCACTTAAAGTACTTGGGCCTAGTGATCGACGGGCGCTGGGGGTTCGACGAGCATTTCCGCCGTCTGGAGCCCCGCCTTCTCAGCGCCGCCGATTCACTCGGGCGTCTCCTCCCCAACGTGGGGGGCCCGAGCGCTAACTGCCGCCGCCTTTATGCGAACATTGTGCGAAGCATGGCCCTGTATGGGGCCCCAGTGTGGGCGGATGCCCTCAGTCCCCGCGCAATTGCGTCCCTCCACAGGGCGCAGCGCGCAATGGCACTGAGGGCGATTAGGGGGTATCGCACGATTTCGCATACGGCGGCATGCATTTTGGCTGGGACATGCCCCTGGGAGCTGGTTGCCCATGTGCTTGCGGCAGCATATAGGTTGCGGTGTGACTCCACCGACCGTCGCCTACACGCACGAGAGAGGGCCGCCTTAGTGGAAGAGGCAAATTATGAGGCGTACCGCACATGGTTCGCAGAGCTGGAAGAGCTACTTCGCAGCGGCTCGGCCTCCAGTACCCTACACAGGACTGTCGAGGCCTTGAGCCCCTGCCTGACCATGTGGGCTAATCGGGGGCACGGGTCCCTCTCTTACCATTTAGTCCAAATCCTTAGTGGCCACGGTTCATTCGGCCGCTACTTGAACCGGATCGGTAGAGAGGTGACCCCCAAGTGCCACCACTGCGACGCGGCGGAGGACAGCGCGCAACACACCCTCCAGGTGTGTCCGGCCTTTGCCGAGGAGCGCGCCAGTCTAATTGCCGAAATGGGCGATGACCTCTCACTCCACACCGTGGTGTGTTTCATGCTAGAGAGTGAGAGGTCGTGGAACGTGGTGGACTCATTCTGCGTCGAGGTCATGACGCAGAAGGAGGAGGCGGAAAGAGCCAGGGAGGATGACCCTCTGGCCGACCCTTGCCGCCGCAGAAGGCTGGGGCGGAGGAGGCGGATGTACGCCCGCCTTCTTCCTCCTGACGGCAACCAGCGGGGCCCTGGGTTGGGAAGCCCGGGCCCTGCATTGCACCGGTTGCCGCCAGTCGCTGATCCCCTGGATGCCCCGGGGGATCACCGGCCTCCCCATTTTGGGGGGGTGAGAGGGGCTCGCCCTAGGCGAGCAGACGCCGACTAGGTCGTGGATGTGTTCATCCGAGTTCCCATGACCTTGTCAGGCAGCGACGCGACCCTTCTCGGCGTGTCCTCCTCAGACGAGGAGGATGCGGCGATAATGGACGCGCTCGCGCCAAGGCGTATGTGAGGGGCATCGATGGGTTTTAGTCGGTAGGCCGCGGCATTGCACTCCCTGGTGGACATACCATCCCGTCTGCCAGGGGCCGCGGAGAGTCCGACATAACCCCGCGCCTTCCCAAGCGCGGGGTATGCGTAACGCATTTCCCATCGTAAAAAAAAAAAAAAAGGTTAGGTTAGGTTATCCGTGTGCTCCGTGTGCAGTTTCCAGTCTGCCATCGGACGCGTCCCCGGGTTGCGGATAGGGGAACGCCCCCCAGATATGGGGGGTACCGGCTTACCGGCGCGGACAAAAACTCTGAGGACACACGCGCCCTCAAGGCTGAAAACGAAGCCCTGAAGCGAGAGCTGGAGGAGCTCCGCAAAAACATCGCTGAGTTGACATCGGAAATGAGAGCCCTTCAGACAGGAAAGACTCATCCGCTTCCGAGAAAAGAGAGGACTGCGCCACGGGATTTCCCCCCAGCTGCAGAAATGGAGATGGATCCCCTGCCGGAACCATCACCAATTGAGGAGGCCACTGCACCAACAGCTCATTTCGCCGTGCCCTCTGATAAACAAGAGTGGCTTAAGGAGGCAATGCTGCAGATTGGCAAAATGGTTAATGCCAGATTTGACGGCATAGAGAGTCGACTGCTGCCAGCCCCTAAGATCCGCCCTCCACTCGCGGCGGATAAAAGGGATAAAAACAAGAAGTCTTCGAAGGAGAAAGGAAAAAAGGCAACCGAGGCACCTGCTCCCGAACCCTCGACTTCCAAGGGCGTTATACGAGCCCCTCCTCCTTCGAAAGAGCCGGAAACTGCGGATAAACAGCCGAAGAGCAAAGGCAAGGGAAAAGGTAAAACAGCAAAAACTGCTGCTTCAACACCCGCACCCAAACCCGCGCCATCAGCCAATCTTCCAGCAGGTGAGAACCGTCCCTCTCCTCCTACCACTGAACAGTGGACCGAGGTTTTAGGACGCAAAGCCAGATCGAAAAAGAAAAAACAGCAGCCCCAAGCCCAGCTGGCAACGGTAGCTGCTTCCAAAGGAGATGGAGCCAAGGCCAAAGCCAAATCGGCCAAGGCCAAGATCAAAAGGGCAATGAAGGCACCCCGCAACCAAGCGGTGGTGCTCACCATTAAGCCGGATGCTCAAGAGGACATCACTTATTCTGGTGTCATTCAGATGGCCAGAAGCCAAATAAAGTGGGATGAGTTGGGAGTCAGCGACCTCCGATTTAGGGGGACTGCTACTGGGGCTCGTCTTATAGAGTTCCCAAAGGAAACTCCAGCTGAAAAGGCGGATATACTGGCGACTAAATTGAAGGACATCCTTCCTGTAGAGGTGAATATCTCCACACCGGTGAAGTGCGTCGACCTGCGCATTTCCGGTCTGGATGACTCTATAACTAAGGAGGATGTACAAAACGCGGTTGCCGAAAAGGGTGGTTGTTCCCCTGAGGCGGTACGGGTGGGTGAAATACGGCAAAGTCCGTACTCGCTCGGCATTGTGTGGGTCAGGTGTCCGGTCTCGGCTGCTAAATCAGTCAGCACTGGCAGACTGTTAATCGGTTGGTCCTCGGTCAGTGTGAAAACCCTGGAGCCGAGACCAATGCGTTGTTTTAAGTGCTTTGAGATCGGACACACTAGAGCTACATGCTCGGCGGCGACTGACCGCAGCGACCTTTGTTTTCGCTGCGGGAAAGCAGGACATAAGTCGTCAGACTGTGAAGCCACTCCAAACTGTGCTATCTGCACAAACACTAAAAAGGTGGCAAACCACATAATGGGTGGGAAAAGTTGCAACCCACCCAAACGTAGAGGAAAAGCGGCCCCTAGGACCAGGACCGCCCCAAACGACGGACGCTCCGAAAGGAGTGAACAACCTATGGAGTCGTAATGGTTGATAAGACTCCCAAAACTTATCTCCAAGGGAATCTTAACCACTGCGCCGCCGCTCAGGATCTCTTCCTGCAGTCACTGGTGCAGTGGTCTATTGATGTTGGAGTCCTTGCGGAACCTTATTCGGTTCCCAACTCACAAACCTGGGCTTCCGATTTGGACAGCACTGTTGCGGTTGTCGCATCTTCGCGATCTGGATTACCCCCTCTCTATACCACCGAAAGGGGGCACGGTTTTATCGTCACAAAAATGGGAGAAATGACTGTGATCGGAGTATATTTCTCCCCAAATCGACCGTTCGCCGAATTCGAGGACTTTATTGACGAGCTGGGGGCCGCAACCCAGCGGAACTCTACGCCGTCAATGATTGTCCTCGGCGACTTTAATGCCAAGTCTGAGGCCTGGGGATCCCCGGCCACGGACCAAAGGGGCGAGCTGGTGGAGGAGTGGGCCATTATATCTGGTCTCTCACTCCTGAACCGCGGCTCTTCTAATACATGTGTTCGACAACAGGGAGGGTCCATTGTGGATATTTCGTTCGCTACCCCTGTTGTCGAATCCAAAGTAAACGATTGGAGAGTAATGGAGGGTGTAGAGACGCTTTCCGACCATCTTTATATTAAATTTAGCGTCTCCACCCCCCATATCGGATTGCCCAATCCCACAAGAAGGATTGTCGACTCCTTTCCCCGCTGGGCTATTTCCAGGTTAGATAAGGAGCTGGCAAACGAGTCGGCCCTGGTTCAGGCCTGGCTCGCAGACTCTTTGTCGTTTGAGGGGGTCGATGCTGAGGCAGACTGGCTACGCGAGGCGCTCACTAAGGTGTGTGATGCGGCCATGCCTCGAGTTCAGCGTCGCCCTCCCAAAAAGTACCTTTATTGGTGGTCAGGTGAACTGTCCGACATGCGAAAGGACTGCATCAGGGCAAAACGAGTGCACGCCCGATATCGCCATCGACAAACACGGGACGTGACTGTGGAATCCAATCTGTTAGAGTCCTACAAGTCATCTAAGAGGGCTCTACAGATTGCGATTAAAGAGGCTAAGAATCGAGCCTGGCAGGAGTTGCTGGAGGGGCTCAACCGAGACGTGTGGGGACGGCCATACCGTATGGTCCGAAACAAGCTTCGGACACTTGCCCCACCGTTGACGGAGTCTCTCCAGCCCGAGTTTCTAGACAGGGTGATAACCACCTTATTCCCTCGGAGCTCTACGGACTTTACCCCTCCCCGCATGATTCCTGCGCGGGAGGTTCTCCCGGTGTCCTCCATCCCGACCATCACGGATGGAGAGTATGAGGCGGCACTACTGAGGCTCACAGCCAAAAAGACCGCACCAGGACCTGACGGTGTCCCTGGACGAGCTCTAGCGGAAGCTTTACACCCGCTGGAGTCTCGGTTCAGGGACCTTATGGACAAATGCCTCTCTACAGGCCAATTTCCAAAAGGTTGGAAGTCGGGACGACTCGTTCTCCTGAGAAAAGAGGGCAAGCCAGCTGATTCTCCTTCGGGGTATCGCCCCATCGTTCTGCTGAACGAGACGGCGAAAATGTTTGAGCGCATCCTCGCCGCTCGGATAAACCGCCACCTCAGCACTAACGGGCCAGACCTGGCGGAGAATCAGTTTGGCTTCAGGGAAGGGAGATCGACGATTGACGCGTTGTGCTCTGTCAAGTCCCTTTCTAATGAGGTTGTTTCCAACGGGGGCGTGCTGATAGCAGTCTCGTTAGATATAGCGAATGCTTTCAACACGCTTCCACCTCAGTGTGTCCTAGAGGCACTCAGATACCATGAGGTACCGACTTATCTACAGCGCGTCATCGCGGATTATTTCAGAGAACGGGTCGTCTTGTACATTGATGGTAATGGACAAATTGTGGAAAAGTCCATGGTGCTCGGTGTTCCACAGGGGTCTGTCCTTGGCCCCCTCCTGTGGAACATCGGGTATAACTATGTATTTAGGGGAAACTTACTCCGCGGGCTGGGGGTGGTGTGCTACGCCGATGACACCCTTGTCACAGCCCGCGGTAAGAACTATAGAGAGGCTTCCCTCCTGGCGACTGCTGGTGTGGCGCAAGTCATCACTAGGATCGAGAGTCTTGGTCTCTCAGTGGCTCTCGAGAAAACGGAGGCACTGGTCTTTCACGGGCCTCGAAAGGGTCCCCCACCGAGATCATACTTAATAATAAACGGGACGCGAGTGGACATAACTCCCCATTTAAAATATCTGGGGCTAGTACTGGACAAGAGTTGGAGTTTTGAAGAACACTTCGCTCGTCTGACTCCAAAGTTGGTCTCCACGGCTCTGGCCCTGGGAAGGTTACTGCCTAACACTGGAGGTCCAAACGCCATATGCCGCAAGCTGTATGCCGGTGTTGTAGCCTCAATGGCGCTGTATGGTGCTCCGGTATGGTCGGATGCTCTAACTTCGCGCAACATCGCTAGGTTGCGCCGCCCTCAGCGAGTTGTGGCAATAAGAGCGATCCGAGGATACCGGACCATCTCAACGGAGTCTGCCTGCGCGCTGGCATGTATGCCTCCGTGGGACTTAGAGGCGCATATTCTCACGGAGGTGTACGAACGAAGATGCGAAGCCCGCCTGAGAGGCGATAGGCCTATGCATATTGAAGTGGAAAGATGGCGAGAGGATGCTCGAACTCGTATTCTGAGCTCCTCCTGGCCTGTCAGACTGCAGCAGGCCGAATACGGCCGCTGGATAAATGGAGCACTGCATCCAGTTCTCCGAGAATGGGTGTCGAGGCGACACGGTGCCTTAACCTTTCACCTCGTGCAGGTACTGTCTGGACACGGCTGTTTCGGCAGATACCTGCACAGAGTTGCTGGAAGGGAAGAAGACGCCCGTTGCCACCACTGTGGAGCGGCAGAAGATACCGCGCTGCATACGCTGGTCCACTGTCCTGCGTGGACTGTGCAGCGTGGCGATCTGGTGACTGTTATCGGGAGCGACCTCACGCTACCCGCCATGGTTCGAGCCATGCTCACCGACCGGGCAGCCTGGGATGCCGCCTCCAACTTCTGCCATGAAGTCATGGAGGCGAAAGAGCGCCACGAGCGCGAGCGTGAGCTCAACCCCCTCGCTGCTGCGAGGAGGCGTCGGAGGGTAGGGCGGCGAAGGAGGGGCTTCAACGCCCTGATTCCGCCGTCCTAGTGGGGGTCTGCGGGCGATGCGGTTGGGTACCGTGTCGCCTGCATTGCACTCGACCCCTGCGACGGTGGGGGCAGCTATGGAACACTAGCTGCTCCCATGCCTCTGGCGGAGAGGGAAGCCCGTACTGTCCCATTCTAGGGACAGTACGGGCCAGGCCGAGCGACCTACGCGTGCCAGCGCTCTGCGCATGCGCGCAAGTCGCTCAACTATGGCCGGAGAGGTGTTCCCGTGAAGTTTAGTGGGTAGTCGCGGCACTCTGCCGTGGAGTCCCACTGTAGTGCTTTTTCCTGCTGAATTGTTGAAATATTGGGAAATCTTAGTTGAAAGAAAAAAAACAAACTTATTCCCTTAGTCCGATACAAAATGAAAAGCTTTATTCTGGCAGGTACATGGTTGTAATTCACTTATGCATAATGTTACTGAAGTTAACAAAATCCCTCAATGCAAAGCACTTAACTAAATGTTTAATTAATACAAGCCAAGGGCAGGATGGTTCAGGTTTGTTTGATCAATCTCGGCAGGTAAAAATCAGGTACAAATTGGGTACAAAACTACAAAATGAGGGGCAATAAAGTACACCAACAAATAGTTATAGGTTTCCTTTTTTTTTTAAAAGAAGTTAGTAGCCTTCCCCGGAGCGGTTGTTAGTAGAGCGTACCTTCGATGCTAAGTTTCCGCGATCACGGTATATTCGAATATTCCAATTCCTTAGATTATTCTCTCTATATATGTACAATTCCACAGAATTCCTCCTTGTGTTAGGTTAGTTTGTTATGGTTTCTAGCTGTAAGGTCAAGCAGCGGAGCCCTACGGCCTCCGGTGACTGCCCTGGAGATTCATAGCACAGTGTTAGGTTAAAAATATAATTAAATATGCCTATGATCTTAGGGTCAGTGGGTCTAACACTGAGTTCTGAAGGAATCCCAGTCAATACATTTGAACCTCATGTAATAAACATAGCAAATGAATTCTAAAACGTAATTTTTAATAAATTGACAAATGGTCTTATTGGTTAGTTAATAAAAAGGACATATGGAGGGGAGAGCACCTACTTTGTGTATAATTACTGCTATTAATAAAAAGAAAACAGCTTAATTTGTGAGTTATTTGCCAAAGAAGGATGTGAAACTTAATATTGTAAAAATTTAGAATTTAACAGGAAATTCGCAAGTGTTACTCAATATATGCCTTAATCCCACTAAGATGCCGTTTACTATCAAGGTTTTTTAATGAAATAGGGGATGAAAAAGGCGAATTTTGGGAATGTAATATGTTTGATTTAATAATCAATTTACCCACAAATAAAAATAAAATTAACAAAATCTGCTTTAAATCATGAAATATAATAAGTTAATTAGATACCTTATTGATTTTTTGCACTTATTGATACAATAAATCCATTTAATTTAATGAATCGCGTGCCGGCGAGTAAATATAGTATTTTTCCCCTTAGCTTTACTCTTCAAGCTGAAAACAAAAAAGAACTGAATTTTGTAGTTTCACTGTGGTTTTTCAAATCAAATTCACACGGAAAACGGGAGAAATACCTATATAAATATATAAAAACTTTATGATCTTCAAATCAATAACAAATTACTTCGATCGATGTCTCACAGACTAATCATAACCTAGACGATAGACTAAACCAACGCTCCACTTGCGCGCAGATTTGCGTTTATGTGGAAGCGACGGAGCCGAGGTCCGTTTGCTGAATGTTAAGCGCCGTATTGGCGACGGAACCTCTCCTAAAACCAAATTCATTTCATGACACTCGTAAGACTCTTAACTTGCTTCAAGATGTGTCAAGTCAACATACGGATCTTTCGAAATTCTACAATATGCAATAAGTATTTCCAGCTAAAGTTATAAGTTTGGTTGAAAAACAAAACGTAATGAAAAATTAACCATAAACAAATTGTGAATGCTTTCCAAATTCTATTCGACGAAACTATAATTATATGATCTATAAGTTTAAGCGTATTTTATTAAAATATGTCTATAGAAATGATCAAAACAAACGGTCTAAATGTCAAATTCCGAATTTTGAGAAAATCAACCCACCTAAATGGAAGCACGGGATTTTGGGCGAAAAAAAACTATCTTTGTAAATAAGGCCAGGATAAACGCGAGATTTATTTTGTTTATGCCAAAATCGAATAATGACCAAAGATAATTGCAAATGTCAATGACGTGACGTGAAACGACGTTGACGTTGACACTTGACATTGACATTGTGAAATTCATTGACAAAGTTATTGAATTACGATTTTAGTTGTGAAATTTGTGTTAAAACTACAGTGAAAACAAAGTGTTTTTGCAAAATTAGTGTTTTATGAAATTTTAAGAAAAAACGGTGTTACAGTATCCCCCCAACCACGATAGAATTCACGTAGGGAATTCGTCTGACGCCCCGTCAGCCTCAACCCCCTAACCAATCAAACAGAATTATCATAAATAGAATCAATTAGGTACTTAAAAACTATTCATTCGTGATAAACTCTGTACCCAATTACGCCTAACGTTATTTTTTTTTTATAAGTTTATTTATTTGTATTATATAATAAATAAAGCTTTAAATATAAACGTGTGTAAATAAAGAATATTTAACATGCATGCACCTTAAATCTACGTAAATCCATTAATATGGTATGTTAAAGATTGAAATAAAAAAAAAAACAACATTCACCAATAAGGTGACAAAATCTAGCGCGAAACTACTGCTGCTAGCACCTACATGGTTGTAAAAAAAATATTCACCCATAAGGTGGCAAAATCTAGCGAAACCACTTCTGCTAGCACCTATACGGCCGTGATAAATAGGTAAAAGGCATTATATCCTATGCCCATCAAATATAAGTAAGTAATAAAGAAAAAACTGTAGTGTCAGGACTGACGCCGAGATGGCGTTGTTAAATAAGTATATCTTGACACTAACAGAGTATAGCATGTAATGTCAACAACCACCGGTAGATGTCGTCATTACAGACATTTTGACTCTAATCGTCAAATAATAAGTAAAAAAACAATAAAAAGGGAATAATAAAAAAATGAGTTGCATGTGTCGTTGCCCCTGATTGTCGATATTGATTTTCCTACGTTTCCAGCTAGATGTAACTTCCTCCATTATAAGAATATAGCAAAGGCTTATTTCTAGAGTTGCAAACCGCTCCTGTGAGGAATTCAAAATTAATTTTGTTGATTAGAGTAGAATACATATAAAAATAATGAACAAGACACGTTTATATTTGTGATCTTGTGCTAAATGCATCTATCTAACCACATAACAGTTATAATAAGTACATACTTGTTCTTTAATTCTGGTATCAGATACTAAAGAAGTAATATCCATTTTATATAATGGTAGTAATAATATATTTATAATGGTATGAACTAAGACACGTATAATATTTGTGTTTTAGATCTTTATGTACTTATGTAATGGTAATATCAATTTTGAAGATGTTAGGTATATGGAAACTTAAGTATCAAGGCAAATTAATAAAAAACGACAGGGACAGACACATGCAAAAACGCCGCCAGATGTTATATGGCGCGTTATCCTACACTCGGGTTCTACGAGACGCCAGGAAGAATGGCGGGGTGGGTATTCTGTGACCGCCGCACCCGCGGTGCATAAATAGTTTAAATGCTTATAAAAATATGGCTATTTTCATAAGAGTATAAAAATGAAAATTAAGTAGGTATTATGTTACTAGGTATGTAATTTAGTCACTCGAAGTATCTAAATTTTTAAAATCTTTTATGTGCCACTTTCCTATGTATTTTCCGTTCTCGTCTTCGAGCTCATAGACGAGGCGAGAAACATTACGTATAATTTTACAACGTTCATATTTAGGGGCAAGTTTAGCAGTAAAATATTTATTAGCAGAACTCTGCTTGTACGTCCGCTTCCACACAAAATCACCAACATTAAAAGAGATATCTCTGCGTTTGTTGTTATAGTATTTTATATTCCTTTCATGGGCCTTACGCAATGACTCTCGGACTTTGATGAAAATGTCACCGAGGTGGCCAATATTAGACGCATGAGTATCGCGTGGTACCACAACCAACTCTTGGAGATCCTCGAAACCACGGTAAATACTACCATCTGTGACAGCTTCCCTACCGTGTACTAGCATGAAAGGAGTATAAGAAGTAGACTCATTTACTGAGGTGTTCATGGCAAATTGTATTTTATGTATGTTAATATCCCACGTTCTATGATCGTTCTCAACAAACGAGGAAACTGCAGTGATTATTGTGCGGTTATAACGTTCCACCGTATTAACTTGTGGACAATATACTGGACCCAAATGTACTTGCGGAATATTGTATTTTTCATATAATGCCTGAACCTCATGACTTATAAATTGCGAGCCATTATCAGACATCACAGTCTGTGGTATTCCGTGAACCAGAAATACATGGTCTTCTAACCTTTGCGCTATAACTTTGCCCGTTGCACGCCGTATAGGAAATAATAAACAATATTTTGTAAAACAACACACAACTACTAGTAAAAAGGTGTTTTGCTGTCGAGACATCGGCAGTGGACCAACTAGATCAATGCTGATGCATTGGAATGGTCGACAGCAGACCTTGGGTTCCCCCATAAAGCCAGCTGGCGCTAGTGAGCTATGTTTATATGAGTTGCAAGTGGCACAATTTTTAATAAATTCCTCGGTATCTTTATGCATACCGGGCCAAAAATACCGTAATTTTAATCTTTTATAAGTTTTTGCAACGCCTAAGTGCGCAGCAATTGGTTCAGAATGGTTACTTTTCATAATATCCTCCCTAAGCTCCTTTGGTACAACCTCTTTCCACTGGTAGTCACCACAGAGTTTGTTAGTGCTTTTTGTAAATCTAAAAAGCCTACCATCAATAATTTGAAAATTGGGACACGCGCGCGGCCTATCCGTGCAACGTTTTAATATATTGTTATACCAAGCATCGCTGGAAGTAAATGCGTCTACGGCTGCCACTGGTACAGAACGTGATAGTGCATCCGGTACGACGTTTTGAGATCCACTACGATGCTCAATAATGAAATTATAAGGCGATAGCCTACACCCCCAACGCGCTAGTCGTCCTGTCGGATTCTTAAGGTTTAAAAACCACTTTAGACTAGCATGGTCGGTAATAATTTTAAATTGTCGACCACCTTCAAGGTAAGGGCGGAAGTGTTCAACGACATGTACCACGGCCAATGCCTCTCGCTCTGTAGCGGAATAGTTACGTTCAGCGGGTGTTAGTGAACGGCTACAGTACGCAACAGGATGTTCTTGTCCATCTACAACCTGGGTTAAGGTACCTCCTAACCCGAAATCAGAAGCGTCACAGTGGACAGCAAAATCTTTCGAGAAGTCAGGACATACCAGAACCGGGGAAGTAGACAGTGCGAGTTTTAGGTCGTTGAACGCCTCGTCTGCCTCGGTCGTCCATTTGAAAGGGGGCGCGCTCTTACGGGTAGAAGTAAGAGCATTAAGGGGACCAGCTCTATGACTAAAATTTTTTATGAAACGCCTATAATAAGATGCAGTTCCCAAGAAACGTTTGACGTCTTTCCTGCAGGTGGGAATAGGAAAGTCTACTATAGCCTTAATTTTGTCAGGATCCGTGCGCAGACCATATTCGTCAACCACATGACCCAAGAATTTCAGCTGTCTCCTGAAGAACTGGCATTTACCCATGTTGACAGTAAGGTTGGCTAGTTTAAGTCTCTCCTTTACCCTACGTAGGAGCTGGAGGTGATCCTGGAAGGCCGTTGGGCCTTCAGGGGTAAGTAAAATTAAATCATCAACATATACGAACACCTTATTGTCAAACTCGGGGCCAAAGAGGCGGTCCATCAACCGCTGCTGCGTAGCTGGAGCTGCAGTAAGTCCAAAGCACATGACCTTAAAGTGAAACAAGCCTCTGCAGGGAATAGTAAAAGCAGTTTTCTCTCTGGACTCAATAGAGTCCTAAGGAACTTGATAATATGAAGACTTAAGGTCAATAGAAGATAAGTACTTAGCGTTTTTGAGCTGGTCCAGAATATGGCTAATATAAGGCATAGGGTAAGCGTCATGCTTTGATATGGCGTTAAGTTTTCGGCTGTCCAAGCAGAAACGTGATGACCCATCTGATTTAACCGCTAAAGTAACGGGGTTGTTCCATGCACTTCCGCTAGGCTCCACAACATCATCCTTCAGCATTTGGTCTAGGTGTTTATTTAATTCTGCCAGTTTAGCGGGTGAGACTACATAATACCGTTGTTTAATAGGTGGGTGGTCACCGGTATCAATTTTATGACTCACTAAGTGTGTCCTACCTAGGCCTTTCTTTTCTGCGGAAATGTCATCAAATTGCTTTATGACGTCATTGACCAGCCTACGCTCAAGCTTAGATAAAGTTTCAAAATCATGTAAAGCACGGCTGCCTGACATAACTGTGTACACCTGATTATTATTTTTATATAAATGTCCGCTATCTTCTAACAATGATAAAATATCTGGCGCAATATTAAATTCCTTCCAGAAATTTAAGCCAAATAACAACTCTGTAGCAACTCCAGGGACGACGTAAAATTTAATAACACGAGTTTTATTCTCTATCGATACTGGTAAAAATAAATACCCAGTTACTCGTGAAGTAGAACCATTTGCAGTTTTTATAAAGTCTAAGTCCTCAGACTTATGTAAAGTAGCGAAATCTTTAAAATATTTGTATGCTTGCCCTCCCACAATGGAGATCTGTGATCCTGAATCTAGTAATCCTCTGAATTCCAAGCCAAAAATATTAATCTTCAGATAAGCTCTGGTATCATTATAGGTGGCGTTAGTAGTAGCGTGAACCGATGTAACCTTACCTTTATGCATATGTATGTTACTAGCTTTATTTACATTATTATAGAATTTATTGTATTTCTGCCTTGATTGTTCAGAATTACAATGTTTATTATAAAAATATACTGTTTTATGCCATCGGTTCACTGCTTGGCGTTTTTTGGAATCTCTGCGGTTGAAGGTTTTGAAGAAGTGCACTTTGGACAATTATTTGCATTGAAGCCCTTTTCTCCACAACGATAACAAATAAGTACCCAAGGCGCCTTGCAATACCTCAGGCTGTGGCCATTTTTCCGACAGCGGACACAAAAAAGATTATTTTGTGTATTATTCACT
This sequence comes from Schoenobius gigantellus, assembly GCA_963935595.1. NCBI lineage: Eukaryota > Metazoa > Arthropoda > Insecta > Lepidoptera > Crambidae > Schoenobius > Schoenobius gigantellus. The sequence continues at coordinate 89,833 of OZ012555.1, read as the reverse complement.
GGCTGAATTGAAGAGACTTTTGGTGGAGCCTTGCTACCACTGTTACCACTAGTATTTTTGTAACACAAATCGGGAGCCAGGGAAGATGTGGTGACCCTAGGAGGTTCACTGAAATGCACCGATCGCTCCTTTGCACCTTCTAACAACCTACATTTTTTCTTTAGATCAGTCCAAGATTCCACTGGGGCTAGGGCAAGCTGAGTAGTATAAAATGGTCTAATATTAAACATGACTATGTTCAATTTATCATCATCAGAGATTGGTTTTGATAATCGAGTAAAATAATTTTACATTATACTGAGATAATTCACAATGCTTTCATCGGGGCCCTGAGTACGACTCCTAATTTCCTGCATCAAGCGATGGTCATAATCAGATGGAAGATATTCCTCGAGAAGCAAGGTCTTCAGCTCAGACCAATTGTGAACGTCTGACTTTACTCCTCGATACCAGCACAGCGCTTCATCAGTAAAAAGTTCCGCCGCAGAACAGAAAAGCTTTGAATCTGAAAGGCCACGAGACAAGCATAATTCCTCGAGGCGTTGTAAGAAAGCTTTAATGCATGTCTTGCCATTGAAGCGTATATTCAGTTTATGCACGGAGCAATCATTAGCTGTATTGTGTGTAGTTGCAGTGGAGTGCTCAATAGGTTGTTCAGGTGCCAAGCTACTTTTAAAATTATGACAAATATTATCTATTTTTACAAGAATGCTATCTAATTTATTATTCAGAGAAGTAATTAAAGAAGTAAGATTATCATCATACTCCGATGAAGACAAGCGACCAATTCTGTGGAATAAGTGGTGTGCAAGAGTTTGAATTCTATTTATCATCTTAAGTGATGACAGCTTACTTGAAGTACTTGTGATGAGTTTCTCAAGATCATCTAATTTCTTTTGAATTACTTTTAATTCAATATTGACATCAAGATCACAAGTCAGTATTTCATCAGAAGGCAGATCTTTATTGAGAGTACGGATCTGTGCTCTCAGAGCCATCACCGTGTCAGCTGGTTTCGAACCCCTGATTTTCACCTCATATTCTAGTTCATCTTTGTTAAGTAAATTAAAACTAATTGGTCTTTGTTCCATTTTTGTAAAAATATACTACGCTCTATTCTATATGATGTAACACCGTTTTTTCTTAAAATTTCATAAAACACTAATTTTGCAAAAACACTTTGGTTTCACTGTAGTTTTAACACAAATTTCACAACTAAAATCACAATTACAATAACTTTGTCAATTAATTTCACAATATCAATGTCAAGTGTCAACGTCAACGTCGTTTCACGTCACGTCAGTGACATTTGCAATTGTCTTTGGTCATTGTTCACTTTTTGCATAAACAAAATAAATCTCGCGTTTATCCTGGCCTTATTTACAAAGATAGTTTTTTTTTCGCCCAAAATCCCGTGCTTCCATTTAGGTGGGTTGATTTTCTCAAAATTCGGAATTTGACATTTAGACCGTTTGTTTTGATCATTTCTATAGACATATTTTAATAAAATACACTTAAACTTATAGATCATATAATTATAGTTTCGTCGAATAGAATTTGGAAAGCATTCACAATTTGTTTATGATTAATTTTTCATTACGTTTTGTTTTTCAACCAAACTTATAACTTTGGCTGGAAATACTTGTTGCATATTGTAGAATTTCGAAAGATCCGTATGTTGACTTGACACATCTTGAAGCAAGTTAAGAGTCTTACGAGTGTTATGTTATGAATTTGGTTTTAGGAGAGGTTCCGTCGCCAATACGGCGCTTAGCATCCAGCAAACGGACCTCGGCTCCGTCGCTTCCACATAAACGCAAATCTGCGCGCAAGTGGAGCGTTGGTTTAGTCTATCGTCTAGGTTATGATTAGTCTGTGAGACATCGATGGAAGTAATTTGTTATTGATTTGAAGATCATAAAGTTTTTATATATTCTAGTTCTGCGAAGAAAATCCATGGGTATTTCTCTCGTTTTCCGTGTGAATTTAATGTGAAAAGTACATTAAGACTTCGTAAGTCAAGTCAGTTATTTTTGTTTTCAGCTTGAAGAGTAAAAGCTCAATCATATTTTTAATCGCCGGCGCGCGATTCATTAAATTAATAGAAAGAAATAAATTTTATCAATAGATAATACTCCGCCCACACTAAGGTATCTAATTAGCTTATTATATTTCATGATTTAAAACAGATTTTGTTAATTTTATTTTTATTAGTGGGTATATTGATTATTAAATCAAACATATCACATTTCCAAAATTCGCCTTTTTCATCCCCTATTTCATTAAAAAAACCTGATAGTAAGCGGCATTTTAGTGGGATTAATGCATATATTGAGTAACACTGGTGAATTTCATGTTAAATTCTAGATTTTCACTATATTGAGTTTTACATCATACTTTGGCAAATAACTCACAAATTAAGCTGTTTTCTTTTTATTAATAGCAGTAATTATACACAAAATAGGTGCTCTCCCCTCCATATGTCTTTTTTATTAACTAACCAATAAGAAACTTTGACAATTCATTGAAAATTATGTTTGGAATTAACTTGCAATGTTTATTACCTGAAATTCAGATGTATTGACTGGGATTCCTTCAGAACTCAGTGTTAGACCCACTGACCTCAAGATCATAGGCATATTTAATTATATTTTTAACCTAACACTGTGCTATGAATCTCCAGGGCAGTTCCCGGAGGCCGTAGGGCTCCGCTGCTTGACTTTAGAGCCAGATGAACTAACCTATTATCAAGGAGGAATTCTGTGGAGCTAAATATATTAATATAAAACAGGAATATTATATCTCTGACCCGTGATTGCAAGACTTAGCATAGAAGGTATGATCCACTAACAACCGCTCCGGGGAAGGCTACTAATTTAAAAAAAAAGGAAACCTATAACTATTTGTTCGTGTATTTTATTGCCCCTCATTTTGTAGTTTTGTACCCAATTTGTACCTGATTTTTACCTGCCGAGATTGATCAAACAAACCTGAACCATCCTGCCCTTGGCTTGTATTAATTAAAAATTTAGTTAAGTGCTTTGCATTGAGGGATTTTGTTAACTTCAGTAACATTATGCATAAGTGAATTACAACCATGTACCTACAACAATAAAACTTTTCATTTTGTATCGGACTAAAGGAATAAGTTTGTTTTTTTTCTTTCAACTTTAAGATTTCCCTATATTTCTACAATTTAGCAAGAAAAAGCACTACAATGATAAGTTAATTTTACAATATTATTTATGTTATATACTCAAACTATGAACAAAAAATCTTAAAATATATTCACCTTTGCAAATGTAACTAAAATTTGTTTTTTATTTATACCTATCTGAACCAAACCTGCATAGAATTCTTATTTATCTTATAACTAGTGAGACCGGCAGACGTTCTCCTGTCCGATTCCAGCGCCACCTACTGGGTCCAGTTGTACTTTTAAACCTTCCCTGGACCTATTCAAATACACATAACATTTCGTAAGAATCGGTCGAGCCGTTTTTGAGTTTTAGCTTAACTAACACACAACGTTAAAAAAAAGAAAATTATTAAAGATACATACCGAGATGGATCAACACTATCTGAGCATTTGACCAGAATAATGGGCCATATAATGCCACAAAACCTGCTGTATATTCGGGCGCCAAATTGTAGTGCTTTTTCCTGCTGAATTGTTGAAATATTGGGAAATCTTAGTTGAAAGAAAAAAAACAAACTTATTCCCTTAGTCCGATACAAAATGAAAAGCTTTATTCTGGCAGGTACATGGTTGTAATTCACTTATGCATAATGTTACTGAAGTTAACAAAATCCCTCAATGCAAAGCACTTAACTAAATGTTTAATTAATACAAGCCAAGGGCAGGATGGTTCAGGTTTGTTTGATCAATCTCGGCAGGTAAAAATCAGGTACAAATTGGGTACAAAACTACAAAATGAGGGGCAATAAAGTACACCAACAAATAGTTATAGGTTTCCTTTTTTTTTTAAAAGAAGTTAGTAGCCTTCCCCGGAGCGGTTGTTAGTAGAGCGTACCTTCGATGCTAAGTTTCCGCGATCACGGTATATTCGAATATTCCAATTCCTTAGATTATTCTCTCTATATATGTACAATTCCACAGAATTCCTCCTTGTGTTAGGTTAGTTTGTTATGGTTTCTAGCTGTAAGGTCAAGCAGCGGAGCCCTACGGCCTCCGGTGACTGCCCTGGAGATTCATAGCACAGTGTTAGGTTAAAAATATAATTAAATATGCCTATGATCTTAGGGTCAGTGGGTCTAACACTGAGTTCTGAAGGAATCCCAGTCAATACATTTGAACCTCATGTAATAAACATAGCAAATGAATTCTAAAACGTAATTTTTAATAAATTGACAAATGGTCTTATTGGTTAGTTAATAAAAAGGACATATGGAGGGGAGAGCACCTACTTTGTGTATAATTACTGCTATTAATAAAAAGAAAACAGCTTAATTTGTGAGTTATTTGCCAAAGAAGGATGTGAAACTTAATATTGTAAAAATTTAGAATTTAACAGGAAATTCGCAAGTGTTACTCAATATATGCCTTAATCCCACTAAGATGCCGTTTACTATCAAGGTTTTTTAATGAAATAGGGGATGAAAAAGGCGAATTTTGGGAATGTAATATGTTTGATTTAATAATCAATTTACCCACAAATAAAAATAAAATTAACAAAATCTGCTTTAAATCATGAAATATAATAAGTTAATTAGATACCTTATTGATTTTTTGCACTTATTGATACAATAAATCCATTTAATTTAATGAATCGCGTGCCGGCGAGTAAATATAGTATTTTTCCCCTTAGCTTTACTCTTCAAGCTGAAAACAAAAAAGAACTGAATTTTGTAGTTTCACTGTGGTTTTTCAAATCAAATTCACACGGAAAACGGGAGAAATACCTATATAAATATATAAAAACTTTATGATCTTCAAATCAATAACAAATTACTTCGATCGATGTCTCACAGACTAATCATAACCTAGACGATAGACTAAACCAACGCTCCACTTGCGCGCAGATTTGCGTTTATGTGGAAGCGACGGAGCCGAGGTCCGTTTGCTGAATGTTAAGCGCCGTATTGGCGACGGAACCTCTCCTAAAACCAAATTCATTTCATGACACTCGTAAGACTCTTAACTTGCTTCAAGATGTGTCAAGTCAACATACGGATCTTTCGAAATTCTACAATATGCAATAAGTATTTCCAGCTAAAGTTATAAGTTTGGTTGAAAAACAAAACGTAATGAAAAATTAACCATAAACAAATTGTGAATGCTTTCCAAATTCTATTCGACGAAACTATAATTATATGATCTATAAGTTTAAGCGTATTTTATTAAAATATGTCTATAGAAATGATCAAAACAAACGGTCTAAATGTCAAATTCCGAATTTTGAGAAAATCAACCCACCTAAATGGAAGCACGGGATTTTGGGCGAAAAAAAACTATCTTTGTAAATAAGGCCAGGATAAACGCGAGATTTATTTTGTTTATGCCAAAATCGAATAATGACCAAAGATAATTGCAAATGTCAATGACGTGACGTGAAACGACGTTGACGTTGACACTTGACATTGACATTGTGAAATTCATTGACAAAGTTATTGAATTACGATTTTAGTTGTGAAATTTGTGTTAAAACTACAGTGAAAACAAAGTGTTTTTGCAAAATTAGTGTTTTATGAAATTTTAAGAAAAAACGGTGTTACACCACACACCCTTGCCCCTACCCGGGGGCTTGGACGGTGCGTCAATGCATTCCTCACGTTAAAAAAAAAAAAAAAAAAAAAAAAAAAAAAAAAAAGTTATCCGTGTGCAGTTTCCAGTCTGCCATCGGACGCGTCCCCGGGTTGCGGATAGGGGAACGCCCCCCAGATATGGGGGGTACCGGCTTGCCGGCGCGGACAAAAACTGGTGTGTGGCCGCCTGCCCTTTTCAGGGCGGGCATTGCACGGCCACACAAACCCGTAGCCCCACATTGAGTGGGGTCGGGGGCCTTCGGGCTGCGAGGAAGACAACCTCTCTAAAAAATTACACTTGCGGGCGGCATCCCGCCGCCGGTGGACCCGTTTACGGGTCGTGGTATGGCCGAATTTCGTTCGGCGGCCACTTCAAGTGGCAGTGCGGGGGCGATCTTTCGCCATGGCGCTCTGCGCCTTTGTTGTTGTTCGGGTTGGTTCATCCAAACCGAACTTCTTTGAGCTTTGGCTCACCAGCGCGGCGGCGAGTCCAGTGGGGCTTGCCGTCGGGCAAACCCGTTACCCGCATTGAGCGGGCCGGGGGTCCGGCGCACTGAGCGTCGGGCTAAGTGGAAGAAAACCACAATAAAAAATCACCCTAATCCCAAGGTCTGGTCCGTGCCGAGGGGACGAATGGCTGGAGGGTCTCCAGTCCCGAACGGCCACCCAGGGAGCCATCCCTTCAAAATGGCATTTAATGGAAATGAGCGAAAACAAAACGTATAGTCCCCAGGGGGTTTCAGTCCCTTCGGTAGGACCGCGCAAGGCGGCTGCCGAACGCCGGAGGTATATGGGGCCGGCTAAACTCATTTCCACCTTATCCGATGCGACTACTACACCATGCGAACCCGTTGAGAGCGGGCCTCTGTCGGTATCCGGGCCGGCAGTTGTACATGCAACCGAGGCGAGTGGGAGTGTGGATGCGGGTGAAGACCTGCGTCTAAGTTTTAGATGTGGTGATGAAGAAGGGACGCCGCGGTCCGCCCGGTCTCGGAGCGGCTCGATGTCCAATGTACATAATGTAGATAGTACTGTACAGACTAGTTCTAAGTCTAGTGTTAAGAATAATTCTAAGAACCTAGGAACTAAGTCGACCAAAGCGGATGCGCTAAGGTCTAGGAGTGACTCAAGGATCGATTTAATTGAAATCGTTGATATTACGGACGAGCCTGATAAGGGCCAAAAAAGAAGACTGGACGATTCTGACTCGTCGACGGGTTCGGTGCAATCCATGATCTCCTGCACCGACTCGACAAGAATGACAGCGGGTGAGACTTCTGATGGCGCAAGTACTTCCATAAGGCGTCGGAGGAAGATTAAAAAGAAGGGAGACTCGGGCTCTGGTTCGGGTGGCACGGTTGTGACGGAGCCTTCTAAGACTCCTGATACAGGAAGTGGAAACGGACGTGGGCGCGGACGCGGGCGTCCCCCCACGACCGGTGAATATGTCGGCTTAGCGCAGGCCAAGCGAGATCTAGCGGCGGCTAAAAAGGAGGAGGAGCAGGCCCGCTTAGACCGAGAGGTAGCGCTCATGGAGAAAAAGGCCTATGAGACCAGGGCCAGATATTTTGAAGCCCGGTCTGTGGGTAGTGGTGCGACTCCTAGTCAAGCGGATAAAACCGCAATTGATTTAGAGGAGGTAGTCCAAACGGACTGCCAAGTTATATTGGACGTGGCACGTAAGTCCTCGCATTTAAGCGGGTCTTACCAGAAGGCACTGAAAAAGGCTGCGCAATCGATTCGAGATTGTTTTACTGAGGTCGCATGTAAAACAATCTCCGAAGACACGCGCACCTTAAGAGCCGAGAACGAGGCACTGAAGCGAGAGTTAACCGAGCTTCGCAAGAATGTCGCAGAGCTGACCTCGGAAGTGAGGGCCCTCAAGACAGGGAAATCTAAAGCTCCTCGGAATGCTTCTCCGAGGCGTGAGAGGGACACGCCACGGGATTACACTCCCCCGGCGATTGACATGGAGACCGATTCTTTGCCGGACGGGCCTCCGACCATGGACGCCCCCACTGGTAGCACACACTACCCCGCGCCTTCCGAGAAAGAGGAATGGCTTAGGGAAGCCATGCTGCAAATAGGGAAGCTGGTGAATGCCAGATTTGACGGGATAGAGAGCCGACTTCTCCCGGCTCCCAAACTCCGCCCACCCTTGGCGGCGGACAAGAAAAAGAAGGCAGACAAAACGAGTGGAAAGAAAGCGACGGACTCACCGGCTTCAGTCCCCTCCACGTCTAAAGGAGTCCCACAGGCTTCATCTCAAGCACCGGCTACTGCCGAGAAACTACCCAAAGGCAAAGGAAAAGGAAAGGCGTCCAAAAAGACTGCCACACCTGCACCCACGCCTGTGGAAATTCCCCCGGCAGTCAGTAACCGCTCTTCCCCTTCCGATACCACCGACAAGTGGACTGAGGTTCTAGGGCGTAAAAAGAGGGCGAAGAAAAATAAGGAGCAGGCCCAAGCGCAAGCAGCAGCAGCAGAGGCACCTGCACCGAAAGATACCGGAGCCAAGGCCAAACAAAAACGGGCCAGAGCAAAAATAAAGAGGGCAATGAAGGCGCCCCGCAATCCAGCGGTGGTGCTAAGCATCAAACCGGACGCCAACGCGGATGTTACTTACTCCAGTATCATCCAATCGGCTAGGTCGAAGATAAAGTGGGACGAATTAGGGGTCGATGACCTGCGTTTCAAGGGGACGGCGACAGGAGCTCGCCTTATTGAACTTCCAAAGGCGACCCCCCCTGAAACGGCTGAACTTCTGGCCAACAAACTTAAAAGTGTCCTCTCGGATGATGTCAATGTCTCCATACCGGTGAAGTGCGTCGACCTGCGCATCTCCGGTATGGATGACTCAGTGACAAAAGAGGATGTGCGGAACGCGATCGCTGAGAAAGGGGGCTGCTCCCCCGATACAGTCAGAGTCGGCGACATTAAGCAGAGTCCCTACTCGCTTGGAATGGCGTGGGTGAAATGCCCGGTCACTGCTGCTAAGCAAATCAGTACCGGGAAACTCTTGATCGGCTGGTCCTCGGTCAGTGTTAAGACTCTCGAACCGAGACCCATGAGGTGTTTCAAGTGCCTGGAGCTTGGACATACCCGAGCCATGTGCCCAGTGACCACGGACCGCAGCGAGCTTTGCTTCCGTTGCGGGAAGTCTGGCCATAAAGCATCAGGGTGTAACGCTACTCCAAACTGTGCCATCTGTTCGGGCACCAAGAAAGCAGCGAATCACGTCATGGGTGGCAAAAATTGCGCTCCACCCAAGCGTAGAGGAAAGGCGGCTGCTAAGACCCAAGCCGCCCCCGCGAACGGTCACGCCGAAAGGAGTGAGCAAGAGGCCATGCAACTCTGATGGCTAACAGGATTCCCAAAAATTTCTTACAGGGAAACTTGAACTACTGCGCCGCAGCGCAGGATCTCTTTCTGCAATCCATGGCGCAGTGGTCCATTGATGTTGGAACCATCTCCGAGCCATATTCGGTCCCTGCCAGATCGAATTGGGCCTCGGACATTGACGACACTGTCGCCGTCGTCTCGTCGCTTCAAACATGTCCACTCCCTTTCTGCTGTGTTGAGAGGGGACATGGCTTTGTTCTCGCAAAGTTGGGAGAAATGATGTTAGTCGGAGTTTATTTCTCCCCGAATCGCTCTTTCTCCGAGTTCGAGGACTTCATCAATGATCTGGGGGCCGCAATCCAGCGGAACCCTTGCTCGGCGATGCTAGTCCTCGGAGATTTCAACGCGAAATCGGAGGTCTGGGGAGCTCCATCTACAGACCAGAGAGGCGAACTTGTCGAGGAGTGGGCTATAATTTGTGGCTTGTCACTCCTAAACCGTGGCTCTACAAATACCTGTGTTCGACGGCAGGGTGGGTCTATAGTGGACCTTTCGTTCGCTACTCTCGCCGTCGAGCACAGGATCACTGATTGGAGGGTTCTGGAAGGTGTTGAGACGCTGTCGGATCATTTGTACATCCGGTTCAGCGTCTCCACCCTCGGAGATGGAATAGTTCGTCGACCAAGAAGGGTGGAAACTTTCTTTCCACGCTGGGCCATCTCACGGATGGACCGCGAGCTCGTCAAGGAGTCTGCCCTGGTGCAGGCTTGGTTAGGCGACTCCCTACCCTATAGAGGGGTTGACCCTGAGGCAGAATGGCTTTGTGAGGCGCTCACAAAAATCTGTGATGCGGCCATGCCTCGGGTAAAACGTCTACCACCTAAAAAGTTTTTGCACTGGTGGTCTGGAGAATTATCCGATCTGCGAGCGGCTTGCACTAGGGCTAAGCGTCTTCATGCATGCTATCGCAGGAGACGGACAAGAGTGGCGGAAACTGAGAACGATCTGCTAGAGTCCTACAAAACCTCCAAGAGGGCTCTGCAGATCGCAATCAAAGAGGCCAAGAACAGAGCTTGGGAAGAGCTGTTGGAGGGGCTCAACAGAGACGTGTGGGGGCGGCCATACCGCATGGTCCGGAATAAGCTTCGGACACTCGCCCCACCGTTGACGGAGTCTCTCCAACCAGAGTTCCTCGATAGCGTGATCAACACACTTTTTCCGAGGAGCACGTCGAACTTTGAACCTCCTCGAATGGTTCCTGCGCGGGAGGTATCAGCACAATCCTCTGTCCCGCCGATCTCGGACGGAGAGTACGATGCGGCCCTAGATCGTCTCAAGGCGAAGAAGACCGCTCCTGGACCGGACGGCGTCCCTGGACGGGCACTTGTGGAGGCACTGCAGTCATTGAAGCCTCGTTTCAGGGACCTAATGAACGAGTGCCTATCCGAAGGTAGATTTCCCCGAAATTGGAAAACAGGACGACTCGTTTTATTAAGGAAGGAGGGCAAACCGACTGACTCTCCGTCAGGTTACCGGCCCATTGTCCTTCTGAACGAGACGGCGAAAATATTCGAGCGCATCCTCGCCGCTCGAATCAACCAACATCTAAGCGCTGACGGACCGAATCTGGCGGAGAGCCAATTCGGATTTAGAGAGGGTCGGTCGACAATTGACGCGTTGCAGGCTGTCAAGTCTCTCTCGTCGCAGGTCGTCTCAGAGGGTGGAGTGTTGTTGGCAGTATCGCTTGATATAGCAAATGCCTTCAACTCACTCCCCCCACAGTGCGTATTGGAGGCACTCCATTTTCATGAGGTCCAACTTCAGGGAACTAGTCGTGCTGTATATGGACAGTACTGGGCGGGTTGTCAGCAAACCGATGGTGCTCGGTGTTCCACAGGGATCGGTCCTCGGTCCCCTCCTGTGGAACATCGGGTACAATTACGTACTTAGAGGGAACTTGCTCCGCGGGCTGGGGGTTGTCTGCTATGCTGATGACACCCTTGTCACAGCCCGCGGTAAAAACTATAGGGAGGCGTCTCTCCTGGCCACGGCTGGTGTAGCGCAGGCTGTGAGCAGGATCGAGAGCCTTGGCCTCTCGGTGGCGCTCGAAAAAACTGAGGCCCTTGCATTCCATGGGCCTCGTAATGGGCCTCCTCCGGGAGCCTATTTACTGATCAATGGTACTCGGGTCGCATTTAAGCCCCACTTAAAGTACCTCGGTCTTATCCTTGACCGGAAGTGGGACTTCGGGGAACACTTTTCCAGGCTCACCCCGAAATTAGTGTCCACGGCGCTAGCTCTGGGTAGACTCCTGCCCAATGTGGGAGGCCCCAATGCAACTTGTCGCCGTTTGTACGCTGGAGTGGTCGCGTCTATGGCGCTCTACGGTGCTCCGGTATGGTCGGATGCTCTTAGCCCACGCAACGTCGCTAGGTTGCGCCGCCCCCAGCGAATTGTAGTAATAAGAGCAATCCGGAGATACCGGACCATCTCCACTGAGTCTGCCTGCGCTATGGCGTGTATGCCCCCGTGGGACTTAGAGGCGCATATTCTCACGGAGGTGTATGAGCGAAGGAGTGAGGCCCGCCTGAGAGGCGAGAGGCCTATGCCCATTGAGGTGGAGAGATGGCGAGAGGATGCACGGAATAGAATCCTGAGCTCCTTTTGGCCTCTCAGACTTCAACAGGCCGAATACGGCTGTTGGACTAATGAAGCACTACACCCGGTGCTCCGAGAATGGGTGTCGAGGCGACACGGCTCCTTGACTTTCCACCTTGTGCAGGTACTGTCGGGGCACGGCTGCTTCGGCAGATACCTGCACAGAGTTGCTGGGAGGGAAGAAGATGCCCGTTGCCATCACTGCGGGGCGACTGAAGACACCGCGCTGCACACGCTGGCCCAGTGCCCTGCGTGGACTGTTCAGCGCGGTGAACTGGTGGCCGTCGTCGGAAATGACCTCACGCTGCCTGCAATGGTTAGAGCAATGCTCACCGAGCGGGCAGCCTGGGATGCCGTCTCCAATTTCTGCAAGGAGGTTATGGAGGCGAAGGAGCGAAGCGAGCGTGAGCGCGAGCTCGATCCCCTCGCTGGTGCGAGGAGGCGTCGGAGGGTAGGGCGGCGACGGAAGGGCTATAACGCCCTAATTCCGCCGTCCTAGTGGGGGTCGGCGGGCGGCGCGGATGGGTACCGTGCCGCCTGCATTGCACTCGACCCCTGCGATGGTGGGGCAGCTAGGGAACACTAGCTGCTCTCATGCCTCTGGCGGAGAGGGAAGCCCGTACTGTCCCATGTTGGGGTGGTACGGGCCAGGCCGAGCGACTTACGTGTGCTCAGCGCTCTGCGCATGCACGCAGTCGCTCAACTATGGCCGGAGAGGTGTTCCCGTGAGGTTTAGTGGGTAGTCGCGGCACTCTGTCGTGGAGTCCCACACACCCTTGCCCCTACCCGGGGGCTTGGACGGTGCGTCAATGCATTCCTCACGTTAAAAAAAAAAAAAAAAAAAAAAAAAAAAAAAAAAAAAAAAAGGTTAGGTTAGGTTAGGTTAGGTTTCCGTGTGCAGTTTCCAGTCTGCCATCGGACGCGTCCCCGGGTTGCGGATAGGGGAACGCCCCCCAGATATGGGGGGTACCGGCTTTGGCCGGCGCGGACAGAAACTGGTGTTTGGCCGCCTGCCCTTCTCAGGGCGGGCATTGCACGGTCACACAAACCCGTAACCCCGCATTGAGCGGGGCCGGGGGCCTTCGGGCTGCGAGGAAGAAAACCTCTCTAAAAAATTACCCCCTGGGTGAACTCCCCCCTTCTTGTCAAGAAGGGGCGTGAGTGTCACCGGTGGACCCGCTTGCGGGTCGTGGTATGGCCGGATTCAATCCGGCGGCCACATTTTTGTGGCAGTGTGGGGGCGTGTTTACGCCATGGCACTCTGTGCCTTTGAGGTGTGTCGTATTCGATACCCTTGGGTTTCGGCCCACTCGCGCGGCGGTGGACTCAGTGGGGTCTGCCGTCGGGCAACCCGTAGGCCGCATTGAGCGGAGACGGGGGTTCGGCGCATTGAGCGTCGGACCGCGTGGAAGAAAACCACTATAAAAAATTACCCCAACCCCAAGGTGCGGTCCGTGCCGAGGGGGTGAGTGGCTGGAGGGAGTCCAGTCCCAAGCGGCCACCCAGGGAGTCATCCCTTCAAAATGACAATCATGGAAATTAGTGGGAAAACGAATTGTCCCCAGGGGGTTTCAGTCCCTTCAGTAGGACCGCGCAAGGCGGCTGCTGAACGCCGGAAGTATATGGGGCCGGCCAAGCTAATTTCCACCTCTTCTGTTTCGAATGCGATTTCATGCGAACCCGTTAGGAGCGGGCTACCGTCGGTATCCGGGCCGACGGCGGACAATGCAACCGAGGCGTGTGGTAGGAGTGTTGTTGTGGGTGATGGAGACGTTAGGCTCCGTATTCGGAGCGGAGGTTCGACACCGCGTTCCGCGCGTTCGCGCAGTGGTTCGGTGGCGAATGTAAATGATGTAAATACTGTGGATATTGTAAATAGTGGGTTAGATTTAAGCTTAATTAAGAACTTAGGTAATAAGGAAAGAACGGCGGATGCGTCCTCATCCAAAAAGAGACGGAATGACGATATAGACTCGTCAACATTATCGGGCCAGTCTGTGATCTCGGTTACAGACTCGGTCTTCATGACGGAGGGTATGTCCGATGCGGCTGCCGCAACTTCAAGGCGTCGTAAAAAGTTGAAGAAGAGGCGTAACTCGAACAACTCGGGCTCCGACTCTGGTACGGACTACTCAACACGGACTAGACCTGAGGCATCTCAAGCCTCCAAATCGGACACCTCTGGGAATGGGCGCGGGCGTGGTCGTGGTCGCCCCCCTACCACAGGTGAATATGTGGGCTTGGCCAAAGCGAAGCGTGAGCTAGCTGCGGCCGAACGTGAAGAATTGCAGCTTCGCCTCGACAGAGAAATGGCGGAGGCGGAGAAGAAGGCCTACCTAACTAGGTCAAAATATATGGAAGGCCGGACGGAGTCCACTGTGCCACCATCGATGGCAGATCCTGCCCCTAAAACCGCCCTCGACATCGAGGAGGTGGTGCGGGCGGACTGTCTCGTCATCTCTGAGGTGGCCAAAAAGTCGTCCCACCTAAGTGGCCCGTTCCAAAAGGCTTTAAAGAAGGCGGTGCAATCCATACAGGATTGCTTCCAGGAGGTGGCTCAAAGGTCCATCACCGAGGACATGCGGACGCTCAAGGCAGAGAATGCCGCCTTGACGAAGGAGCTCGCCGAACTTCGGCAGAGCGTCACAGAGTTGTCCCGGGAGATGAAATCTCTCAGGAAGAAGAAAAGGGACCAACGGCCTTCACAGGCTGCTGAGGCCCCTTCTGAGGTTGAGATGGAGGTCGAGCTCTCTCCTTCCGCTCCCTCTACATCTTCTGTCCCCTCTCTTCCGGCTCCCTCGGCCTCTCCCCCTGTCGGTTCTGCTCCGACAGCCGGGATTGACAAGGCCGTTGCGGAATTAGGACTCCAGGGATTCGAAGCCCGCATTCTGCGCGCAGTAGGCAGAATGTTCGATGCCCGCATTGAGGGCATCCAGGAGAGGCTTCTCCCGGAGAAGAGCTACAGGCCGCCTCTCGCGGCTGATAAAAAGAAAGCTGCATCTGCTCAGCCCAAGTCGACACCGGCTGCCTCTAAGCCAGCCGAACCACCTGCCCGTTTGGAACAGGCAAAAGCGAAGGCCACCTCTAAGCCTAAAAAGAAGGCTTCCAGCGGTAAGTCTGCAAAGACGGCACCCGCGGTGGCACCAACAGTATCCACATCTGGGAACGAGGCGTCCACTCCTAAGGCGGACCAGCCCCAAGTACCGGTGGAATCTGAATGGATCACCGTGGGTAAGAAAAAGAGAAAGAGGAGGTCGAGAGGCAAGAAAGCTGCTGCTCCCTCGGAACAAGCGGCGGGCCCATCCAAGCCCAGCTACGCGTCCAAGGCAAATGCCAAATCGACGCAGCGTCCGCCTGCCCCGGCCCAAGCCAAGCCCAAGGCCAAGCCGACGAAACCGGCAAAGCCCAGGCTCACTCCCCCGAAAACGGCCGCCGTTGTTGTGACACTCGGTCCGGCAGCCGTCGAAAAAGGTACTACCTACGGGGAGGTATTAAGCCGCGCCCGAGACTCTATCGACATCAATGAGCTCGGGATCGGCAAATTGAGGACCCGACATACAGCCACTGGAGCCCGCATTATTGAAGTCTTCGGGGCTCAGTCGGCTGAAAAAGCGGAGCGTCTTGCCTGCAAACTGCGGGAGGCACTCGTAGACGTGGCAAAGGTCGTTCAACCCGTAAAGTGCGCAGGTTTACGAATCTCCGGGTTGGATGACTCCATCAGCCGTGAGGAATTGGCCGCTGCAATCGCCAAAAAAGGCGACTGCCAAGAGGAGCAAATTAAAGTGGGCGTAATCCGGATCGGTCCTGGAGGCTCTGGCGCAGCACTGGTGCAATGCCCGGTGGCTGCAGCCAAAAAGATTGTAGATGCTGGCCGCCTACTAGTAGGCTGGAGCTCCGCGAGTATCACGGTCCTCGAAACCCGCCCCATGCGCTGTTATAAGTGCCTAGGGACGGGTCACTCGAGACAGTGTTGCCCCTCCTCTGAAGACAGGAGCGGGCTATGTTTCCGGTGCGGCAAAGCCGGGCACCTGGGCTCCTCTTGCAGCGCGGAGCCTTACTGTGCCGTCTGCGCCGCCGCCAAGAGGCCAGCGGGACACGTTATGGGGGGGAGGAAATGTAACCCTCCCCAGAAACGAGGGAAGGTCGTCGTTGTAGATTCGAGACCCCCTAAAGTGGGTACGTCCAGGTCTGCCGGACAGGAGGAAGCTATGGAATCCTAATGGACTCAACACCACTTAGCTTCCTCCAAAGTAATTTAAACCACGCCGCCAGGGCTCAGGATTTGCTGCTACAAGTCCTGGCGGAGTGGTCAATTGATGTGGCCGTCGCCGCGGAGCCATATTTCGTCCCCGACCGACCCAACTGGGCTGGTGATCGTGATGGCTCCGTGGCGGTAGTAGTTCGTGCAGCGCCTGGTTACATGCCCCCCACTGTCGTCGAGAGGGGCTCTGGATTTGTTGTGGTTGACTGGGAAGGCATCACTCTGGTTGGTGCCTACTTCTCTCCCAACAGGCCGCTGGCCGAACTAGAAGTGTTTCTTGTGGCAGTGGGGAGTGCCGTTAGGCGCGCCGCCCCGCGCCAAGTTCTCTTCATGGGGGACCTCAACGCGAAGTCGGTGCTATGGGGAAACCCAGCCACCGACGCTCGCGGCCAGGCCGTTGAGCTCTGGGCTGCCGCTGCCGGCCTTTCTCTCCTCAACAGGGGAAACGCCCACACCTGCGTGCGTCGTCAGGGCGGGTCTATCGTTGACATTTCGTTTGCGACCCCCGCTCTCGCACGCAGGGTTCGAGATTGGAGGGTGATGACGCGGGTGGAGAGTCTCTCCGATCACCGGTATATCCGGTTCGAGACTCTCACCCAGCGCTCCCCGGCCCCTCAGGCTTCTAGGAATAGCCTTGCCCCCCGCTGGGCTCTTAACCGGCTCGACAGGGAACTGGCTGACGAGGCTGCCATCGTGCAGTCCTGGTGTCTGCGGCCGATGGACGGTCCAAATGTCGAGGAAGCCGCTTCTCGCTTCCAGGAGGCTCTGACTGAGATTTGTGAGGCTTCCATGCCCCGATCTCGCCCTCCTAAGGACCGTCGAGAGGCCTATTGGTGGTCGCAGGACATCGCAACATTGCGAACGGCCTGCACCGCCAAACGGCGCCTATATACGCACTATCGACGGCGACGCGTAAGGAGTGCACAAGAAGAGGACCGCCTGTATAATGAGTACCGGGAGTCCAAAAAGGCCCTGCAAACGGCCATCTCTCGTTCTGAGGAGGAGGCCAGGGAGGAGATGTTGCAGGGCCTCAACCAAGATCCGTGGGGGCGACCCTTTAAAACCGCTCGCAATAAGCTGCGAGCGCGTGGCGCCCCGCTCACTGAGACGATGGACCCCGGTCTCTTATACACGGTGGTGCAGGAGTTGTTTCCTCCTATCGGAGATTTTTCCCCGCCTAACATGGCCCCGCCCCTCGTAACGGGCGCTGCCTCGCAGGAGGATGACGCCCCTCTTATCGGAGAGGAGGAGTTCAGGTCGGCTGTTTCGCGCCTCAGGGGCAAACGCACTGCCCCCGGCCCCGACGGGGTCCCGGGCAAGGTCCTGGGTCTCTCACTGAAACATTTGGGGGACCACCTTCGGGAACTGTTCGATGCATGTCTCCGCAGCGGACAGTTTCCGAAGGTATGGAAAGATGGCACTCTGTGCCTCTTACGAAAGGAGAGTCGACCTGCGGACGACCCGTCCGGATATCGTCCTATAGTGTTGCTGGATGAGGTCGGAAAGGTGTTCGAGAGGGTGGTTGCCTCCCGACTCATCCAGCACCTATCTGAGGTAGGGCCGAATTTGTCCAACTCGCAGTTCGGCTTTCGTGAAGGGCGCTCCACTATCGACGCCCTGAGTGACCTGAGGAAGTTGGTAGCTGACGCCACAGACTCAGGGGAGAGGGTGTTGGCGGTATCGCTCGATATCGCCAACGCCTTTAACACCCTCCCCTTCCACACCATCTTGGAAGCACTCCACTTTCACGGAGTGCCCCAATACCTAGTGCGCGTTTTAACCAGCTACCTTGCGGATCGAGACATTATTTTTGCTGGTCAAGGTGGTACAGACGGCCGCCATCCCATGTCTCGCGGCGTTCCACAGGGGTCTGTCTTGGGACCCCTTTTGTGGAACGTCGGTTATGATTGGGTGCTCCGCGCTGCCCTCCCCCCACGAGTCAAACTGCTCTGCTATGCGGACGATACGCTCGTAACCGCCAGGGGGAGGGACTTGGAGGAGACTCTGCGGCTGGCCTCGGTATTTACTACCTTGGTCGTGCAACGCATTGAGACTCTGGGACTAAAAGTAGCCCTACACAAAACGGAGGCCCTTCTATTTCATGGGCCTCGCAAAGGTGCTCCACCGGGCACAGAAGTATTGGTGGCTGGTGTAAAAGTGCCGCTTTTGCGGTTGTTGGCGCTGGTTTGAAAATGATGCAAAGTCGAGACTATTGAAATGGTTTATTGATTTACAAATTATAAATTATCGTACTTAATTGAATAAGGAGCGCGCGCGGCAACGTGCTTCCGTACACGCTGCCGGAGAAGAAGAGAGGGTGTTGTCGCCGCGGGGCCCGGCTCGCGCCTCGACGGCGGCGTTCTCCTTGAAAAGCGGTGGTGGGGCAGTGCGCGTGCTCACGCATACTCGCGCGTTGACAGGCTGCCCCCTTGGAGCAGGCACATCCTGGTCCAATGGTAGAGGGCAGAGTCTATTATAGGCTCTGCGTAGTGTTCCAGCTGTGGTGCGGACATCGGCGACACGGTTGATGCCATCATTGCCCGGGTGAACTGCGATAATACGCCCGAGCAGCCATCGGTTTGGTGGTAGGCGGTCATCCTTCACCACCACCATTTCTCCCAGCTGCGGATGCTCTCCTTGCGTGCGCCACTTGCAGCGAGTCTGGAGTTCTGAAATATATTCCTTATAATATCTATTCCAAAAATGAGCCTTCAGCTGCTGTGTCCTCTCGAATCTGGAGAGCGTCGAGAGCTGGATATCTTGTACCTGGGGAGCAGGTGACATAATGAGTGTCCGTCCAATTAAGAAATGTGCTGGAGTGAGGGGGACAAGATCTGAAGGATCTGATGAGAGAGGAGTGAGAGGCCTAGAGTTCAATATTCCCTCTATTTGAATCAATACAGTATTCATTCCTTCATAATCTAAGCTAGCCATAGATAAAATACGTTTTAAATGATGTTTCACGGACTTGACTGAACCCTCTGCTAAGCCATTGAAATTTGGACTGTAAGCTGGGGTAAATCTGAAGTTTATTTCGTTTTCAGCTGAATAAGAAATGATATCATTACAATTTTCTTTTAAAAATTTAGATAGCTCATTACATGCTCCCACATAATTGGTGCCATTATCTGAATAAATAGTTGCCGGTTTACCTCTGCGGGCAATAAATCTGTTTAACGTGGCAATAAAACCTTGAGACGTCAGATCGGTGACGAGCTCTAAGTGTACTGCTCTCACAGCCAAACATACAAATATTACTATGTAAGATTTAATTAAATGAGAACCTCGACCCTTTCTGCTCGATATCATGATAGGGCCGGCGTAGTCTGTAGCTATGTGAGTAAATGGATAATCAGCATGCAACCTCTGCTCAGGAAGTTGGCTCATAATAGGCTGGTAAGTTTTACCTGAGAAACGAAGACAAATTAAACAATCCTTTGTTACCTTCCGGCAAAGGCTGCGACCACTTAGCATCCAAAACTTATGACGTAGTGTGGATAATAACAGCTGTGGTCCTGCATGTAATAAAATTGTGTGATAATGTTGTACTAGTTTTTTTGTGATGTGATGTGATGCATGTAATAAAATAGGATGTTTTGTGTTATAACTGTAGTTAGAATTGGATAGTCTACCTCCAACTCTGATTAGATTATCTTCATCAACAAAAGGATTTAATTGAATAAGTTTATCCTTAGGTGAAAGTTTTCCCTTAAGAAGTAAGTAGTATTGTTTATTGAATGTATCTACTTGAACTCTTTTGCATAAATAATACAATGCTAATCTTAATTCTGAAATAGTTAGTGGACCAAATCTTTTATTAGAATGTTGACAATTATATTTAAATCTGTATAAATAAGCTACTACGCGTTGCATTTTGCTAAAATTTGAAAATCGCGCAGTAAAATCATTCTCCTGCAGGTCTGTTGCTGCAGAAAAATGGCACTGTGATTTTAACTCAGGCAATGTAGAAATATCAATGTTTTGAGGTTGTGAAGGCCATTGAGTATGATTTTGACGTAAAAATTCTGGACCTTCCCACCACAAAGATGAGATCCTGAGTTGTGACGCGTTCAGGCCCCTAGACCCGATATCAGCGGGATTCATGTCTGTGGGAACATAATGCCATGCGTCTGATTCAAAATTATTTTTAATTTCAATTATTCTATTGTATACAAATTGTTTTAATTGCTTTGTACATGTTTTAATCCAACCCAGTACGATTGTTGAGTCACACCAGAAATATAATGAATTCACCTTTAGACGTAATGAATTTAAAACCTTTTTCATAAGTTGTGTAGCCAGGAGACTACCACATAATTCAAGTTTCGGCATTGTCAACTTATGTTTCAGTGGCGCCACCTTGCTTTTTGCAATAAGCAAGTGAACACTTACATTGCCACTATTTGATATTGTGCGTAAATATACACATGCAGCATATGCCTTTGCAGATGCATCGCTAAATGCATGTAGTTCAACTGTTATATAATTATCGCATAATACTCTGCGAGGAATTTCAATTTTAGAAATGTCTGGTAAGTATTTGACAAACTGGTTCCACTGTGACTCAACCTCGGCTGGTAGTTGGCCGTCCCATGTGACATTGTTTGCCCATAGAAACTGCAAGATTAATTTTGCCTGTAACATACAAGGACTTATTAAACCTAGTGGATCGAACACTCTTGCAATAGTGGACAAAATTGTGCGTTTTGTTTTATGTTTTTGTTCTGTATGTGGTTGTGAAAATAATAACGTGTCTCTTTTACAGGCCCAAAGTAAGCCTAATATTTTTGCATATTCATCTTGGGTTAGATTTAATAAATTATTACTATTAGTGACAATATTATTGGTTATCTGCGATAAAATAGAAGGTTTGTTAGACCGCCATTTGCGTAAATGGAAATGAGCGCCCTCTAGCTCATTAATAACACCTTTACATATACTGATAAGCGTTTTTTCATCATCATTTCCAGTGATATAGTCATCGACGTAGAAATCGTGTAGTATGGATTGACTTACAGGTTCATTAGTGCAGTCAGTACCTAGCTGTTTTAAGCACCTGGTAGCCAAAAAGGGTGCTGATGCGGTACCATAGGTAACTGTGTTGAGCTTGTATTGTGTGACTGGATGTGTTGGATCCGACCGCCACAAAATTTGCTGCAAACTTCGTTGATCGTCTCTTACATAAATTTGTCTGTACATTTTTTCTATGTCCGAAGTTGCAACAAATTTGTGTTGCCTAAATCGAATAAGAATATTTATCAAGTCATCTTGTACAATTGGACCAACGTATTGGATATCATTAAATGATTTTCCTGTGCTGGTGATGGCTGAACCGTCAAATACAGTTCGCAATTTAGTTGTAAGGCTGTCCTCACGCAAAATACCATGGTGAGGCAGGAAATAGGATACAGTGTCATTTTGTGGGTTTATGTTTTCTGACATATGGCCTAAATTTAAATATTCATTTAAAAAATCTGTATATTCTTGTTTGAATTTAGGATTTCGCTTAAATTTGCGCTCTAATGAGTGAAGTCTGATTAGAGCTTGTTCTTTTGAATCCCCTAGAGAATTAGGAGATTCCTTTAATGGAATCGTAACAATAAAATTGCCATCTGGGTGGCGTGTTGTAGTAGAATTGAAAATTTGTTCACACTCACTCTCACCCTTATCGTGCATTGTTTGAGTGGTGGAAACTGACTCAGATTCAAAAAAATAGTTTAGTTTCTGATCGAGCTCAATATCGTTTGTAAAATGGCAGTGGACTGTATAGGATTGCTTTTTTGTTTGTTTTGTGTGTGGAAATCTTATTGAACCAGAGACAAGCCACCCTAGTTTTGTTTCAACTAAAGTTGGTTTGTGCTTGCCTAAGGATATTTGATTATGTGATAGTACCTCCCAAAAGAGGTCAGCGCCCAGCAGCATCTGCACCTCTGATGGCATAAAGAAAGATGGATCTGCGAGGTGGATGTGAGGGGGAATATTGAGTGTATTGCAACTGATTGGTGTAGTTGGTATCAACTGGGTGATATTCGGGACAACAAAACAATTGACATTTGTTGTATAAGAATTATTGTAAAGTGACGATATGGTTATGTCACATCTTTTTGTTATTGTTGAGGACTGTCCATTTAGCCCTTGAACTGATATAGAAGTGGAATAACTGGGTACCCCTAATTGCTTTTGTAAGGCTTCTGTTAGAAAACTAGACGTACTACCATTGTCTAATAGTGTTCGAACCTTATGTGGTTGATCATATTGGTCATATATTATAATTATTGCGGTAGATAACAGAACCTGGCTGTGATGTGTTGTAGTTAGAGTTATGATTTGTTCATCAGGTTTTGATAGGTCCTGAGGGTTTGGTAAGCCAACACAGTCACCTTTAGAGGATTGTATTGCCTGTGGTTCTTTATAGTGTGTTGTTGGGTGTAACAATGTGTTGTGGCGTTTGGTGCACAAGCGGCATGAGCTTAGCCTACAGTGTTGTTCGTTGTGTCCTGCTCGCAAACAATTTGTACAAAGATTCAATTGCTTAATTTTTTCAATGCGAGACTCAATTGGTAATGATTTAAATCTAAAACATTGATATATAGTATGGTAATTTTTGCACACAGGACATTTGTATTGTTTTTGTTTGTGAACTTCATTAACGATTAATGCCCTAGGACGATTGTATGTGACATCACTGTGCCTACGAGGCTTACATTGTGCCTGAGCCTCTTCCATAGTTTCTAATAAGTCGGCTCGATTTTTTAGAAACATTGTAAATGTATTTAATGTGGGAATACCTTTAATATGATTGCGCTCTGTTTCCCAGTCGCGCATTGAAACTACGTCAAGTTTACTGGCCATCATATGAATAATCAAAATGTCCCAATGCTCAGTTGGTAATTTTAAAGTTTTTAAGGCCCTTAAATTTTTGGTTACCCAGTCTATCATGTTGCGCAAGGCCTTTGAAGACTCTTGTGTAACTGGTTGTAAATTGAACAAAGCTTGAATATGATTGTTTATTAAAATGCGATCATTATGAAAACGATCACACAGCAAATCCCATGCGACATCATAATTTTCTGTTGAGAATTCTAAAGATTTAATAATTAGTGATGCACTGTCCTTTAAGGAATTTCTCAAATAATGAAATTTGTGTATTTTTGGTATGGATGTGTTATCGTGTATGAGTGATTTGTACGTGTCGTGAAACTCTAACCAATCCTGATATCGGCCAGAGAAGGTGGGTAAATGTATGGTCGGAAGTTTAATGTTTGGTCCACCTGAGAATGCAGCATCACCTGATCCCGCCACCGATCCACAGCCGTGGCCAGCAGAGGCAGCCTCGGCAACCGCGGTGTGCCTGCTGAGCAGATCTTGCGCAGCAGCCACGACGCTGAAGTAGCTACTCTCGAAGCTAGCACGCTCAGCAAACTCCGTATCTGGAATTTCCGTTAGGCTTTCTATATCATTTTGTATGGAATCGAAATCATTATACATGTCTTGTATTCTACCATGACGTATAGTTAATTCTTGAGCCTGCAAGCTATTTAACTCTTTGCTGGGTAGCAATGTATCTATATAAGTTGTAAATATTGTAAGTTTAGATTTAATGCTTGCTCGAGACCTCTTTAGAGTTTTAAGATCCATCTTTAATGGTGCAAAATATAACGGAAAATATATATGATTGCAGTAGCTTAATATTGATAATTGTGTGCAGTTGTAAAGAAATATTGAAAAGAAGAAAACGAAACAAATCTCAAAATCCCACAGCTGTAAAAAAAAAAAATATTAATTACACAATATGAGCAAAAATGAGAAATATAAGTGAATAAAATTTTGTTAAATGTACTTAAATTTTTATGTGAAGCGTGATTTAAGCAGAAGATACAGTCAAGCTAGCACGTGGTGCTGAGCCACGCCGCGCGCACGCGACGACGCGAGACGCGACGCCGCGCAGGTCACGTAGGCAGGCACCAGCCGGCCGCTCTGCGCGAGCGCGGACTTTGACCCGACGCGACGCTGTTTCTGTAATGTTCGAAATTTGAATTAAAAATTAGCTAATGATGTGCTGTATTAGCTCAAACAAAGGCAACACAGCTTTCAAGACCTCTGAAAATAGATATACTTACTAACTGATTTAAAAATCAAAAAATGAAATTTTATTGAGAAATGTTTGTTATAGGAAATTTTAATTATTTAAAGATGGTTGAATGTATTTAAATAAGATGAAATAGTAAGTTACTGAATATGAAATTTTTGGGAATTATTCGAGTAAAGAGCACATGGAAAATAGAATCACATTTTAAATTGGAACGAACACACATAAATACCACTGCAAACCCTTTCCTTGGTTTATTTTCGACTGCTTCATCATCTGAATCTATCTACTACATAGATTCAGATGATGCTTGAATTGTTTGTGACTTCTTCGCGCTTGGATGCTTCTAGAATCTCGACTCGACAAACGTTGGAATGTGACCGCGCCTATACGATCCGTTGTTCTTCTGGCTTCAAAGTATTCCGGTATCGTATCCGGCTCGAATATGTTGGCGCTGGTTTGAAAATGATGCAAAGTCGAGACTATTGAAATGGTTTATTGATTTACAAATTATAAATTATCGTACTTAATTGAATAAGGAGCGCGCGCGGCAACGTGCTTCCGTACACGCTGCCGGAGAAGAAGAGAGGGTGTTGTCGCCGCGGGGCCCGGCTCGCGCCTCGACGGCGGCGTTCTCCTTGAAAAGCGGTGGTGGGGCAGTGCGCGTGCTCACGCATACTCGCGCGTTGACACGGTATTTAAAATATCTCGGCCTTGTGATTGACGGGAGGTGGGGGTTCGACGAGCACTTTCGTCGCCTCGAACCCCGCCTCCTCGGGGCTGCCGATGCGCTCGGGCGTCTTCTCCCAAACGTTGGGGGCCCGAGCGCCACTGTCCGGCGCCTCTATGCGGGAATTGTAAAAAGTATGGCCCTGTACGGGGCGCCTGTCTGGGCCGACGTTCTCGGCCCGCGCGCGATAGCGTCCTTGCACAGGGCGCAGCGCGCTATGGCACTCAGGGCTATTAGAGCCTATAGAACGGTATCCCATACTGCGGCGTGCATATTCGCAGGCACTCCCCCATGGGAGTTGACGTCCCACGTCCTTGCGGCGGCCTACCGCGTCCGAGTGGACGCCAGGGATGGTGACCGGCGCTTGGCGCCTAGGGAGAGGGCCTCCGCTCTAAAGGAGGCCACAGTGGAGGTGTTCGCCGTGTGGTTCGAGGAGCTCGAGGAGCTTAGGGGTTCGGCCTCGGTCTCTGGCACATTGTCCAGGACCTTGGAGGCCATGCACCCCTTCCTCACCACGTGGGCGAACCGGCATCACGGGTCACTGTCGTACCACCTGGTGCAGATACTTAGCGGCCATGGCTCCTTTGGCCGCTATCTGCACCGAATTGGCCGCGAGGTGACCCCCGAGTGCCACCACTGTGGCGCCGCTGAGGATACAGCGCAGCACACCCTAGAGGTGTGTCCGGCCTTTTCCTCACAGCGCCAAGAGCTGGCCGCCATCATAGGCGATGACCTCTCCCTCCAAAACGTGGTGTGTGCCATGTTGGAGGGAGAGAGGACGTGGGATGCGATGGGCTCCTTCTGTGTCGACGTCATGACGCAGAAGGAGGAGGCAGAGAGAGCCAGGGAGGATGACCCCCAGGCCGCTCCGTGCCGCCGCAGACGGACGGGACGAAGGAGGCGGCAGTTCGCCCGCCTACTTCCTCCTGACGGCAACCAGCGGCCCGGATCCTGCATTGCACCGGTTGCCGCCAGTCGCTGATCCCCTGGATGCCCCGGGGGATCACCGGCCTCCCCATTTTGGGGGGGTGAGAGGGGCTCGCCCTAGGCGAGCAGACGCCGACGAGGTCGTGGAAGTATTCGTGAGAGTTCCCATGACCTTGTCAGGCAGCGACGCGTCCCTTCTCGGCGTGTCCTCCTCAGATGAGGAGGATGCGGCGATAATGGACGCACTCGCGCCAAGGCGTATGTGAGGGGCATCGATGGGTTTTAGTCGGTAGGCCGCGGCATTGCACTCCCTGGTGGACATACCATCTCGTCTGCCAGGGGCCGCGGAGAGTCCGACATAACCCCGCGCCTTCCCAAGCGCGGGGTATGCGTAATGCATTTCCCATCGTAAAAAAAAAAAAAAAAAAAAAAAAAAAAAAAAAAAAAAAAAAAAAAAGGTTAGGTTAGGTTAGGTTAGGTTAGGTTTCCGTGTGCAGTTTCCAGTCTGCCATCGGACGCGTCCCCGGGTTGCGGATAGGGGAACGCCCCCCAGATATGGGGGGTACCGGCTTGCCGGCGCGGACAAAAACTGGTAACCGCTTGTTTTGCGGTTTGGCGGGAGCGTTTCGCTCGGAGTGCGTTCGCACTTTTGTTGTCAATGGCCCTTTTCAGGGCCAGCGGCCGTTCATCGGCGTGGCATGGCTGATCTTCAAGATCTGCGGAGCGTTGAGTGCTTCCACACTCTTTTGCGCCAATCTTGGCGCTTGCCTTAATTGGCTGGCTCCGACGGGGTTGGCATTTGTTTGTCAGCCCAGTGGCCGCCCTCGGGCGGCGTGGGATGGCGGACTTTCAAAGTTCGCGGCGCGGCGGGCCCTCGTTCGCGGTTACACGTGGTCGTTGGGCACGACATTTTATGTCACCGCCGGGCAACCTGTGTCGTGGGTGGATGTCGTGGATCACGTCTCGCGATTCACTCACGGCGTAGGGACTCCTGCCTTTACCGGCTGGAGCCGAGAGGACGCAACCTCGTTAAAAAACGCTGAAAGGGGGTTTGTTGGGGTGTGCCTTTGCACCTTGCGCGGCAAATCTCCGCCTCCATTGGGGGTGGCAGGCCAGTATGTCTGCCCGCTAGCGGCCAACTTCACCAGAACGCCCGACCTGGTGTCGTATTAGGGTAGCTGGGGTATTGGGTTCTCTGCCCCAGTGGTCCACTTATTTCACCCGTACTCGTGGGATCAGGATGGCTTGCTTAAATTTAAACGACGTTAGTGGGAGTGCTATTTCTTATAAGGTAGGACGAAGCCTACCCGGTGATGAGGGCGAGAAGCCCAAGGACGCAGGCGATAGGGCTGCAGACGCAGCCTCGCCGAGATGGGAGATTGTTGTCGAGTCGGATACTGACTCAGTCGGTTCCACTCATACCGTGACTTCCGCTTCAGGAAGAAAGAGGACTCGGTCCCAAAAGAAGAAGGAGAAAGGCTCAAAGGAGTCTGAGGGCGCCTCCAGTTCGGAAGAGACCAATGCGCCTAAGAAGACGGCACGTCGAGGACGTGGTCGCCCCCCCACTACTGGTCAATATGTGGGGCTAGCGGCGGCCAAACAAAAATACAATGCGGAACTCCAGAAACAAATGGAGTTAGAAGCTGAAAAAGAGTTTGCGGCAGAGTTGGCACAGAGGCAAACGCGCTCTAGCTCCGCCATGTCCGTGGCCTCTAATGATTCATACGGAGTCGAGGCCTTAACTGGCAATGAGAACAGGGAGCAAGGTGCTGCTGAACTTTTTAAGTCGGTAGAACAGGAGCTCCAAACAATCCTAAAGGTGGCTCAAAAGTCGAGCAGATTAAAGGGCACTTATCAAAAGGCCCTTAAATGCTCGGCTGCAGCTATAAAGGAGCACACCGTGGAGCTCCTCAAGAAGACAGTTAATGAAGAGGTCGTCAGGCTGGAGCGCCAGAACCAGTGCCTCCAGAAAAACATTGACGACCTCCAGAAGCAGCTGGAAGAGCTGCGAGCCCAGATCAATGGGCAACCAAGGTCGGTCGCTGCAACAGAGCCGCAACCTGCTGTTGCAGGTATGGAAGAGATCATCCGCGCGGTGTCCACCGTGGTGGATGGAAAGGTCCGGGAGGCTATGTTGTCTGCCCGGAACATGATAGAAGCCCGGGTTGAAGGGCTCAAGACGGCAGACCGGCCGCGACCACCTTTGGCCGCGGACGCCAAGAAGAAGGCCTCAAAACTTCAAGTTTCTGCGGTCAAAAAGCCCGTGTCGAAGGCTACAACAAAGGCCACAACACAGGCCGCGCCTAAAGCTGCGCCTAAGGCTGCACCCAAAGCCGCGCCCAAAGCCGCGCCCAAAGATGCGCCTATGGCCACGCGTAAGGCTGCGCCTGAAGTCGTGTCAGTGACCGACCCGGCCCCTGCCGCGTCTTCCCAGAAGGGGAAAGGCAAAGGTAAGGGCAAAGGAAAGAAGACGGTCAACCCAAAGGCGCCGCAAGAGCAGCGGCCATCTGAGCCAACCGCAACCGCTTCCACATCCAATGAGCCGGAGTGGACAACGGTGGTCAGAAAGGGGAAGAAGAAGACGGCTCCAACAGCGGCGACTCCTCAGCCCAAATCCAAAGCCCAGCCTTCTAAAGGCAAAGGTAAGGGACGGTCTAAGGCTAAAAAGCCTCCAAAGCTAAGAGTGCCTCGCTCTGCCGCGGTTGTGGTAACAGTTGGCCCCGAGGCCGAAAAGCGCGGCATTTCATATGCCAGCGTTATTAAGAAGGCACGCGCATCGATCCAGCTTCCTGATCTTGGAATCGATGCGCCGATGCGAATCAAGACAACGGTCACCGGGGCCAAAATCTTTGAGGTCTCGGGTGAGGAACGAGATGCCAAGGCCAGCCGCCTGGCACTCGAACTCACGACTCTGCTTGAGGCCGAAGAGGGCGTGCGGGTCCATAGGCCCACAAAATGTGCGGAGTTCGTCGTAAGTGGTTTAGACGACTCCGTCGAGAAGGAGGAGGTTGTGTCGGTGGTGGCCACCAAAGGCAACTGCCCACACAGCCTTATAAAAACGGGCGATATACGGTCTGGCCCAGGTGGACTTGGTTCCATCTGGGTCTCGGCACCTGTAACGGCGGTCAAGACCATTATAGACGCAGGCCGTCTCCTGATCGGATGGAGTTCGGCGCGAGTCCGGCCAGTGGAGGCACGGCCGATGAAATGCTTCCGCTGCTTGCAGCGGGGTCATACCCGGCCACTGTGCTGCGGAGAAGACCGTGCAGCCCTGTGCTTCCGCTGTGGAAAGCCTGGGCACAAGGTGGCCACGTGCTCCGCAGAACCGCATTGCGTCGCCTGTGAGGCGGCAAAGAAACCAGCGGGACATGTCCTTGGGGGAAAGAGCTGCAAAGCCCCAGATGCCCCCAAGAAGAAGAAGAAGGCGCCAACGGTCAGGACCCAGACCGCCACGCAGGCTGCAGAAGAGTCGCAGCCCATGGATACGACACCCGTTGCCGATGGACCTACACCTGTCTAGGTTCATCCAAACGAATCTGAACCACTCCTCTGGCGCCCAGGATCTCCTGATCCAAGCCATGAGGGAGTGGTCAGTTCATGTGGCTGTGGCTGCTGAGCCCTATTACGTCCCACCCGGTTCTGACTGGGCCGCGGATCTGGACCAAACGGTGGCCATCACCCTGTCGACCCTCGAGTCGCCGCCTCCCCTCTCGATCATCCAGAGGGGCAATGGGTTCGTGGTCGTCTCATGGGGGAGTGCCTACATCGCAGGCGTTTACTTCTCCCCCAACAGACAGTTCGCCGAGTTCGAGCTATTTCTCGGCGAACTCGGAGTGGCGTTGCGACGACTTCCGACGTCGTCTCAAGTCCTGGTGCTGGGGGACTTCAATGCCAAGTCTTCGGCTTGGGGTTCCCCCGTCACCGACCAACGTGGGATAGCGGTTGAGGCCTGGGCGGTCATGTTCGGCCTCATCTGTGTCAACCAGGGCTCGGAATTCACGTGCGTACGTCAGCAGGGAGGGTCAGTGGTGGACCTAACTTTCGCCACCCCTGCACTTGCTGCACGCGTCCGAGACTGGTTGGTCACGGATGCCGAGACACTGTCGGACCACGTTTTTATTAGGTTTGACATTGTCTCGGCAACTGCAACTGACGGCCCTGCACCTGGTTCGTTGGTCAGCCCCTTCCCAAAATGGGCGCTGACCAAATTAGATAAGGATCTGCTGGAGGAAGCGGTCCTTGCAGAGGATTGGTGCGCTCCTACAAGCGTTAGGGGTGTCGATGAGGAGGCATCTTCGTTCCGGGAATCACTGCAGCGGATTAGCGATGCAGCGATGCCCCGGGTCCAACGTTGTCCGCCTAAAAAGGCGGTATATTGGTGGACGGAAGACATAGCCCGTCTCAGAGGAATTTGCAACTCCAGACGCAGGGAGCTAGCAAGATATCGCCGCCGCACACGCAACAGGGCGCGAGACGAGGACACCGAATCCCTGCTGCACGACCGTTATACGGAAGCGCGCAGGGAAATGAGGGCCGCCATCTTCAAGGCGAAAGCGGAAGCCCGAGAGGAGCTTCTCGAGAGCCTCGATCGGGATCCTTGGGGCAGACCCTACCGCGCGGCGCGTTGTAAGCTGCGCGGTCAGGGCCCACCGGTCGCAGAAACTCTGCGGCCGGAACTACTCGGGAGGATCGTCGAGGCTCTCTTTCCGGTGAGGCAGGAGCACACTCCTCCGCCGATGGCCCCTCCTCGTAGGGCAACGCCGGTTGCTGCAGACCCGGAGACGCCGCCTCCACCTGTCACGGAGGCGGAATTCGATGCCGCAGTCCTCAAACTGCGTGCAAAGAAGACAGCTCCGGGTCCGGACGGGGTGCACGGTCGCGTCCTTGCCCTCTCTTTGGTGGAACTCGCGCCGCGGCTTAAGCGGCTGCTCAACGAGTGCTTGGTTACGGGAAAGTTCCCTGCGTCCTGGAAGACGGGCCGCCTAGTCCTCCTCCGAAAGGAAGGCCGTCCAGCGGAGTCGCCGTCCGGCTACCGGCCAATTGTCCTCCTGGACGAGGCCGGTAAGCTATTTGAGCGCGTGATCGCCGCTCGAATTGCAGATCATCTGTCGTCGGTGGGTCCGAATCTCGCCGAGGTACAGTACGGGTTCCGGGAGGGTCGCTCGACGATTGACGCGATCCTACGCGTCAAGGCCCTCTCGGAAGAGGCGGTGTCTCGTGGTGGGGTTATGTTGGCGGTGTCTCTCGACATCGCCAACGCATTTAACACCCTGCCATTTGAGTGTATCGCCGAGGCGCTCCAATATCATGGAGTGCCCCCGTACCTCAGGCGGACGGTGGCGGATTATCTGTCGGACCGGACAGTGGTCTGCCAGGCGAGCGACGGCGCTCTGTTGGAGCGACGAATGTCGTGCGGGGTTCCACAGGGGTCGGTGCTAGGGCCGCTCCTGTGGAACATAGGGTTCGACTGGGCCCTACGAGGCGCATTACTGCCGGGTGTCAGCGTCATTTGTTACGCCGACGACACCCTTATTACGGCGCGAGCCGGCAACTATGCCGAGGCGGCGCGGCTCGCCAAAGTAGGTACAGTACAGGTGGTCCATCGCATCGAAAGGCTGGGACTTAGGGTGGCTCTGGACAAAACAGAGGCCATCCTGTTCCACGGCCCGCGGCGAGGACCACCTGCCGATGCTGCCCTCGAGATTGAGGGATGTCGAGTCCCTGTGGGCTCGACAATTAAATACTTGGGGCTCGTGTTGGACCCGGGGTGGAAGTTCACACCCCATTTCCGCCACATGGGTCCCAAGCTGTCGAAAGCGACAGCGTCGCTAAGTCGGTTGCTGCCGAATGTTGCGGGTCCGGGTGACCGGTGCCGCCGCCTCTTTACAGGGGTCGTGCGCTCTATGGCCCTCTACGGCGCACCCGTATGGGCTGATGCTCTGACGGCCGCTAACAAGGTTCTTCTGCGTGCTCCGCAGCGAGCCATGGCCGTCAGAGTGATACGCGGGTACCGCACGGTCTCCTTCGAGGCGGCGTGCGTCTTGGCGGGCACTCCGCCCTGGGACCTAGATGCCACGGTCCTGGCGGAAGTGCATCGGCGGAGGGAGGCCTTCCGAGAGGCGGAAGGCTTCCAGCGAGTGCCCCCGGCGGTGGTGGAGCGGTGGCGGAAGTCCGCGCAGCTCCACACCATTAACAGGTGGCTCGAGAGACTGGAAGAGCCCACCGCCGGTCTCCGGACCATAGAGGCGGTCAGGCCCGTCCTTCGCCAATGGATGGCTCGGCAGCACGGGGTGCTATCCTTCCGGCTCACAGAGGTACTGTCGGGGCATGGATGCTTCGGCAGGTACCTCCACCGCATCGCCGGGAGGGAAGGCACCCCGAGATGCCACGAATGTGGGGCGGACGAGGACACCGCGCAGCACACGCTGGAATCCTGTCCAGCGTGGGCAACACAGCGCGCTGTCCTCGTCGCCAGTGTCGGCGGAGACCTCTCGCTGCCGGCCTTCGTTAAGGTCATGGTCGGCAGCGAAGCAGGCTGGGAGGCGGCGGCCACCTTTTGCGAGGAAGTCCTTGCACAGAAGGAGGCCGCCGAGCGGGTCCGGGAAGATGATCCCGATGCGGACCCGCTCCGCCGACGGCGGCTGGGAAGGAGGAGGCGAAACTACGCCCTCCACCAGCCGCCAGATGGGTCGCGGGCGACGGAGTGGGGCTCCCGTCGTCCGCAACAAGGACCCTAAAGCTGAGGGGTTGCCTGTAGTGTTCCGCAGGCACTCCCTACCCTAAAGAGGGGCCCGGCATTGCCGGGCAGCATCGCCCTCGGCACACACAGCGCCTGCGAAGAGTTCCCTGTGTGTGTCGAGAGTGGCGAAGGACGGAACGCCCCGGTGCTTTTTAGTGGGTATGCCCAGTAGGGGCGAGTCCCACATAACCGCAGGCGGGCCCCACCCTGCCTGCGGTAGATATAAAATCTTTTTACACCGGGTCAAAAAAAAAAAAAAAAAAAAAAAAAAAAAAAAAAAAAGGTTAGGTTAGGTTAGGTTAGGTTAGGTTAGGTTAGGTTAGGTTAGGTTAGGTTAGGTTTCCGTGTGCGGGTGGTGACGGGGACTCGGAGCGGGAAGTCCCTTCCCAAAATGCCGCAGAGAAGGAGGCCTCCACCGTCGACATCGGGGCAGAGATGCTTGCCTGCCTGTCCGATGTCGAGAAGACCGCAGACAGGGCCAAAAGCTCCAGGGCGGAGGTCGTGAAGTCGCTGCGAACCGCACTCTCCACCTTAAAGGCGGGGACGACCGAGCTGTGTGAACGGGCGGAAAAGCGGGACAGGGAGAACACTAGTTTTCTCTCCCAGGTGGAGCAGCTCACCGCCCGCCTCACGGAGCTGGCCAACGAGGTGGGGAGCCTCAGAGAAGAGAACGAGGCCCTGAAAGAGGGCCTCCACCGACTGGGACACAGAGCGCCGGGGTCGTCCCGGGGGAGCGCGACTCCCTCGACAGACCCGGTGCCTAATAAGAATAAAAAAAGTAAAGGAAAGGCGACAGGGGGCGCGCAGGCGAAAGAGACCACCCCCCCAACTCCCCCAACAACACAGGCACCCCGGGCGGAGCCGGTAACGTCGGACTGGAGCCAGATCTCCATTGCTATGGAGAGAGAGTTCGCCAGGTTTCAGTCCGACCTCATGCGACGCTTCTACCCGGACATGGGAAGGAGACCCCCGCTCGCACACGAGCGCCGTCAGGCGGAGGTGGTTCAGTCTGTGCCGCCTGACGTGCCTGGAGGACCCCCCGCGAGGAAGGGTAAAAGGCGGGGTGGGAAGAAAAATAAGAGTGGGGGCCTCGCGCCACCGAGACCCGGCGCAGTGGTTCCGCCGGCATTTGTCCCGCTGGCGGTCCCGAACCCTGGCCACGAGGAGTCCTCGCAGGAGGTCTCTGGGGATGCCCCTTGGGCTGTGGTGGCGCGGCGACGATCTGCCGCCGCCCCTAAGAGGGCCTCGGTCCCGGCCAGGGCCCCACAAATCAGGGTGGTCGACCCCGGCCCCCGTAAGGTGCCCAAACCACCTGCTTGTGCGGCGGTGGTTGTGACGGTGCCCCCGGACGCCGGAACGACGTACGCCGCGGTGATGGAGGCAGCGAAAGCCAAAATAAAATTGGATGAGCTTGGAATCACCGGCGGCGTGCGGACCAAGAGGGCAGTGACCGGGGCCCTCCTGCTCGAGGTGCCCGGCCCGGACAGCTCCGCCAAAGCTGACGCTCTGGCGGAGCGCATGAGAGAGGTGTTGGCGGACACGGGCGCTAACATCTCGCGCCCGTGCAAAATGGCCGACATACGGGTGATGGACCTCGACGAGTCCATCACCCAAGCAGACGTGGTGGCAGCTGTGGCCGCGGCTGGCGCGTGCTCCCCGAACGATGTGAAGGTCGGGGAAATACGCGTCAGCCGTGCTCGCCTAGGGACGGCCTGGGTCAGGTGTCCGCTCAGCGCTGTCAGGAAAATGACGTCTGGGCGGATCCTGATTGGCTGGACCTCTGCGAGGGTCGAGGCACTGGCAGCACGGCCTCTACAGTGCCACCGGTGCCTCGAAAGAGGGCATGTTAGGGCGGTGTGCCAATGCGCCACTGACAGGAGCACTCGCTGCTACAGATGCGGTGAGCCGGGGCACATTGCCCGACTCTGCACCGCGAGTGCTCCTCGCTGCCCGGTCTGTTCAGACCTTGGCAGACCGGCGGACCATAGGATGGGGAGCAAAAAGTGCTCCCCACCTAAAAGGAAAGCGGGGGCTGATGCCCAACCCCCTGCCCCGGCCCAGGGGCGCGAGGAAACCATGGACATATAATTATGTATGTCCATGGTAAGGTCTTGCAGGGCAACCTCAACCACTGCCGCGCAGCGCAGGATCTTCTGATCCAGACGCTCGCGGAGGGTAAGGTTGCACTGGCGGTCGTCGCCGAGCCCTACTCTGTCCCGAACCACCCAAGATGGTTCGGGGACGACCAGGGCTTGGTAGCCATTTACTGGGCGAGTGACAGGCCGCACTGCGCCTTCCTTGCCAGAGGGCCGGGTTTCGTGGCCGTGGAGTGGGGGTCCACGGTCACGATAGGCTGTTATATCTCCCCGAACTGCGGCCTCGCCGCATTCGAGGCATTCCTGGACGGGCTGGCGAACTGCGTTCGCGGTTGCGCCCCCCGTCCGGTCTTCGTCCTGGGTGACTTCAACGCCCACTCGAGAGAGTGGGGCGATACCCGGGACGACGTAAGAGGGGAGACACTCCTGGAGTGTGCGGCGGGACTGGACCTTCGGCTTCTAAACCAAGGTTCAGTCAGCACCTGCGTGCGGTGGCAGGGGGAGTCGATCGTCGACCTGTCATGGGCGACTCCCGCTGCGTACCGCATGGTGTCGGGATGGAGGGTCGCGGAGGAGTTGGTCACACTGTCCGACCACCGGCACATCGTATTCGATGTGTCCCTCCGCCACCCTTCCCGCACGCTCCAGGAGAACAGCCGTCTGCGACGTTGGTCCATCAAGCGGCTGGACCGAGACATGGCCCTTGCCGCCGCCCACGTCGCGGACTGGTCGGAGGAGGCACGGATCTTGCCCGATCTCGATGCGCAAGCGCGGGCGGCCTGGCTCGGGGAAACATTGACGTCGATCTGCAACGTCTCTATGCCCCGAGTCAGGCCGCCCCGGCGGAGCTCTGCGTACTGGTGGAATGAGGAAATCGCGCGGCTTAGGACTGCAGTAATAGCCGCGCGCCGCCAGTACCTCAGGGCCCGCAGAAGAAGGCAAGCCTCAGTCGAGGAAGTCCTGAGTGCCAGAAGGGCATACGGAGCCGCAGCCAAGGCGATCAGCATCGCTATCGCTGACGCCAAGGCTGGGTCCTGGATCGAGCTCCTGGAGGGACTGGAAAGGGATCCATGGGGGCGCCCGTACAGAATGGTACTGGGCAAGCTCCGGCCGTGGGTCCCTCCCCTGACGGAAACCCTGGACCCCGACTTCGTGGGAAGAGTGGTGGATACGCTCTTTCCGAGGGTCCAGGATAGTCCCTCCGATGCCCCGTCGCCCGCACCGTGGTCGGACGACCTAGAGGTGACGGAGAGAGAGCTCGCCGGAGCCGTGTTGCGGCTCTCAGCCCGCAACACCGCACCGGGACCAGATGGGGTCCCGGGTAAGGTGTTGGCGCTGGCGCTCAGGGCCTTGGGGAACAAAGTGAGGCAGCTCTTTACAAGTTGCCTCAGAGAGGGGGTGTTCCCCGTCGACTGGAAGTCGGCCAGGCTGGTGCTGTTGAGGAAGGAGGGAAGGACCGAAGACGTTCCGTCGTCGTTCCGTCCGATCTGCTTGCTGAACGAGGCGGGGAAACTCTTCGAAAGGGTTATCTCCGCCCGCATCGGCGAGCACCTGTCGCGCGTGGGTCCCGACTTGTCGGACTGCCAATTTGGATTCCGGCAGGGGCGATCGACGCTGGACGCTGTCCAACGCGTCCGGTCGCTGTCGGAGTCCGCAGTCCGATCGGGGGGGGTGGCTCTAGCGGTGTCTCTGGACATCGTCAACGCCTTCGGCACCCTCCCCTGGCAGGCCATCAGGGAGGCACTCGAACACCACGAGTTGCCCCCCTACCTGCGGGCCGTGGTCGGGGACTACTTGCGCGATAGGACGATCGGAATGATGGGAAGGAACGAAACGGAAACGACGAGGGGGGTCGAGTGCGGCGTTCCACAGGGGTCGGTTTTGGGACCCCTTTTATGGAACCTCGCATACGACGCGGTCCTTCGCACCAGCCTTCCTCGCGGCGTGAGTGTCGTCTGTTACGCCGACGACACTCTCGTCGTGACAACGGGGGCCGACTTCGGGCAGACGCTCAGGCTTGCCAAGCTGGGGGTGGCATGTGTCGTGAGGGCAATCCGCCGGCTGGGTCTAGAAATAGCGCCGCACAAAACCGAGGCGCTATGGTTCCACGGCCTTCCAAGGCGCCGGGAACCACCCAGCTGCCGGATACGGGTAGGTGACGCGGAGGTCCAGGTGGGGCCACATATCAAGTACCTTGGCCTCACCTTGGATAGCAGGTGGAGCTTCGAGGAGCATTTCGTGCGGTTGGTTCCCCGAGTCAAAAGGGTAGCGGGTGCTTTACACCGCCTGCTGCCCAACCTCGGGGGACCGAGGGACGGTGTTCGCCGCCTGTACGCGGGCGTCGTGCGGTCCATGGCCTTGTATGGGGCCCCCGTGTGGTCGCGAGACTGCACGAGGTCCTCCCGCTGCAGAGCTCTCATCCGGAGCATGCAGCGGACAATGGCGATAAGGATCGTACGGGGCTACCGTACAATCTCGTACGAGGCGGCGACGGTTCTGGGGCGCTCCCCACCTTTCGAAATCCTGGCCGACATGTACGCGGAAATGTATAACGCGCCGCGACATGTCGACCGGGGGGGAGACGGGGGGAGCCCCCCAGAACGCGCGCACGGAATGCACAGGCGGGAGTTGCACCGGCGGGCTGAGAGGGACTGGCGTGCACAGCTAGAGTTGGGGGGCTGTGCGCGTCAACGCGCCGTCGGTGCTATACTCCCGCACTTCGAAGCCTGGCTCCACGGGAAGGAGGAAGTCACCTACCGCTTGACTCAGATACTTACCGGACATGGTTGTTTCGGTGAGTATCTGAGTCGAATAGGGAGGGAGGACACGACACGATGCCACCATTGCGCATCCGACCTCGACTCGGCCCAGCACACGCTGGCGGATTGTCCCGCTTGGGACTCCGAACGCCGGGTCTTGGTCGAAGAGATCGGGCAAGATCTGTCTCCGCCAGCGTTGATTGCGGCAATGCTGGCGGATGAGGGAGGTTGGAGGGCTGCGGCCTCCTTCTGTGAAGCTGTGATGCTCCAGAAGGAGGCCGCCGAGCGGGATCGGGAGATGGCCGATCCCGCTCGAAGGAGGCGGCGTCGGGCCAGATAATGGCCTGATGCGCCGCCGCGGGTCGTTGGCGGGCACGACAAAGCTCCTGCCCACGGATGCGACCCGGGAGGGATCACACCCCCGCATAGTCGAGGGGTGTCGTCGTAGGAGGTCGGACGGGGGAGGTTGCGAACACTCCCCCGAGAAGGGCTCCCCTGGTGGAAACAGGGGAGCAAAGGCTGGGGGTCCTCAGATGCGACACTCGATCCTGAGGCCCCCCTACAATACCTGATGGCGGCGCTGAGGTTTTTAGTGGGTAGGCCTTCCCCGTCTGGGAAGGAGAGCCCCACATAACCACCGGCTCGGTGGTATGCAATTTTATGCATTTCCTCAGCGGAACAAAAAAAAAAAAAAAAAAAAAAAAAAAAAAAAAAGGTTTCCGTGTGCAGTTTCCAGTCTGCCATCGGACGCGTCCCCGGGTTGCGGATAGGGGAACGCCCCCCAGATATGGGGGGTACCGGCTTTGGCCGGCGCGGACAGAAACTGGTGTGTGGCCGCCTGCCCTTCTCAGGGCGGGCATTGCACGGTCACACAAACCCGTAACCCCGCATTGAGCGGGGCCGGGGGCCTTCGGGCTACGAGGAAGAAAACCTCTCTAAAAAATTACCCCCTGGGTGAACTCCCCCCTTCTTGTCAAGAAGGGGTGTGAGTGTCGCCGGTGGACCCGCTTGCGGGTCGTGGTATGGCCGGATTTTATCCGGCGGCCACATTTTTGTGGCAGTGTGGGGGCGTTCTATACGCCATGGCACTTTGTGCCTTTGAGGTGTGTCGTATTCGATACCCTTGGGTTTCGGCCCACTTGCGCGGCGGTGGACTCAGTGGGGTCTGCCGTCGGGCAACCCGTAGGCCGCATTGAGCGGAGACGGGGGTCCGGCGCACTGAGCGTCGGGCTGCGTGGAAGAAAACCACTATAAAAAATTACCCTAACCCCAAGGTGCGGTCCGTGCCGAGGGGGTGAGTGGCTGGAGGGAGTCCAGTCCCAAGCGGCCACCCAGGGAGTCATCCCTTCAAAATGACAATTATGGATATTAGTGAGAAAACAAATTGTCCCCAGGGGGTTTCAGTCCCTTCAGTAGGACCGCGGAAGGCGGCTGCTGAACGCCGGGGGTATATGGGGCCGGCCAAGCTAATATCCACCTCTATTTCGAATGCGAACACATGCGAACCCGTTCAGAGCGGGCTACCGCCGGTATCCGGGCCGGCGGCGGACAATGCAACCGAGGCGTTAGGTGGGAGTATTTTTGATAGTAGCGGAGGCGTGAGGCTCCGTGTCAGGAGCGGAGGTTCGACACCACGCTCTGCGCGTTCGCGCAGCGGATCGGTGTCGAATGTAAATACTGTAGATAGTGATGTACAAATTGTACATAGTGCTGTAAATATTGTAAATAGCGGGTTAGGTTTAAGTTTAGTTAAGGACTTAGATAGTAAGAATAGGACGGCGGATGCGTCCTCATCTAGAAAGAGGCGAAATGACGACTCGGATTCGTCAACACTCTCGGGTCAATCTGTGATATCATGCACAGACTCGGTCCGAATGACTGAGGGATTCTCGGACGCGACTTCTGGAACGTCGCGGCGTCGCAGAAAGGTGAAAAAAAGGCAGGATTCGAAAGACTCGAACTCTGACTCCGAGAATTCGGTACAAATGAGACTTTCTGAGGGCTCTCAAGCCCCCAAATCGGACGCTTCTGGAAAAGGGCGCGGGCGTGGTCGCCCCCCTACCACAGGCGAATACGTCGGCCTGGCCAAGGCAAAGCGCGAGCTAGCGGCGGCCGAACGTGAGGAACTACAGTTCCGCCTAGACCGAGAAATCGCCGAGGCGGAGAAACGGGCTTACGAAACCCGTTCAAAATATTTGGAAAGTCGAACGGAGTCCACTGTGGCACCATCGACGGCAGATCCAGCCCCTAAAACCGCCCTCGATATCGAGGAGGTGGTGCGGGCGGACTGCCTCGTTATTACGGAAGTGGCCAAAAAGTCGTCACACCTAAGTGGCCCGTTCCAAAAGGCCTTAAAGAAAGCGGTACAATCTATACAAGATTGTTTCCAGGAGGTGGCGCAAAAGTCCATCTCCGAAGATATGCGGGCGCTCAAGGCAGAAAACGCCGCCTTGACGAAAGAACTCGCCGAGCTCAGGCAGAGCGTAAAAGATCTCTCTCGGGAAATGAAATCCCTGAAGAAAAAGAAAAGGGACCAACAGCCTTCTCAGGCTGTTGAAGCCCCTTCTGAGGTTGAGATGGAGGTCGAGCTCGCTCCCCCCGCTCCCTCTACTTCTTTTGCTCCCTCTCCTCCGGCCACCTCGGCTTCTCCCCCTGCCGGTTCTGTCCCGGCAGCTGGGATCGACACAGCTGAGGCCGAATTGGGACTTCAGGGCTTTGAAGCTCGCATTCTGCGTGCGGTGGGCAGAATGTTTGATGCCAGATTTGAGGGCATCCAAGAGAGGCTTCTCCCAGAGAAGAGCTACAGGCCACCTCTGGCGGCCGACAAGAAGAAGGTCGCACCTGCACAGCCCAAACCGGTGTCAAGTGCACCCAAACGAGCCGAAGCGCCAGCCGAATCGGCGAAGGCGAAGAAAAAGTCCACCGGCAAGCCTAAAAAGACGGCCTCTGGCGGTAAACCTGCAGAGACGGCATCCACATTGGTCCCATCAGAACCCACGTCTGGGAACAAGACGTCCACGCCCAAAGTACCGGTGGACTCCGAGTGGACCACTGTGGTGAACAAAAAGAGGAAGAGGAGGAGAAGAGCTAAAAAGGCTGCCGCTGCTGTGGCGACTGAGCAAAATGCTGGCCCAACTGGGTCCAGTTACGCAACCACGGCTAATTCTAAGCCGGCGCAGCGCCCGCCTGTTTCGGCCCAAGGCAAGCCTAAGGCTAAGTCGGCAAAACCGGCCAAGCCCAGACTCACTCCACCCAAAACGGCGGCCGTTGTGGTGACGCTTGACCCCGCTGCCGCTGATAAGGGCACCACCTATGCGGAGGTACTTAGCCGCGCCCGAGACTCTATTGATATTGATGAGCTCGGAATCGGCAAACTGAGGACTCGCCACACAGCCACTGGAGCTCGAATAATCGAGGTTTACGGGGCTCAGTCTGCGGAAAAAGCCGAGCGTCTTGCTGGCAAATTACGGGAGGCCCTTGTTGACGTAGCAAGAGTCGTCCAGCCCGTGAAGTGCGCAGGCTTGCGAATCTCCGGACTGGACGATTCAATCAGCCGTGAGGAGTTGGCCACTGCAATCGCTAAAAAGGGCGATTGCCAGGAGGACCATATTAAAGTGGGGGAGATCCGAGTTGGTCGCGGAGGCTCTGGCGCAGCACTGGTACGATGCCCGGTCGCTGCGGCCAAAAAGATTGTGGACGCCGGCCGACTGCTTGTTGGCTGGAGTTCGGCAAGTGTCGCAATCCTTGAAACCCGTCCCATGCGCTGCTTTAAGTGCCTGGGGACGGGCCACTCAAGACTGTGCTGCCCCTCCTCCGAAGACAGGAGTGGCCTCTGCTTCCGGTGCGGCAAACCCGGCCACCAGGGCTCCTCCTGCAGCGCAGAGCCCCATTGCGCCGTATGCGCCGCCGCCAAGAGGCCAGCGGGACACGTAATGGGGGGGAGGAAATGCAATCCCCCCCATACAAGAGGGAAGATACTCGTGGAGAAACCGAGGCTTCCCACAGAAGGTGCGCCCAACTCTAATGGGCCGGAGGAAGCTATGGAATCCTAATGGATTTAAGTCGTCCACATAGCTTCCTCCAGAGTAATCTTAACCACGCCGCCAGGGCTCAGGACCTGCTGCTGCAAGTCCTGGCGGAGTGGTCTGTGGATATTGCTGTCGCCGCGGAGCCATACTTCGTCCCCGACCAGTCTAATTGGGCTGGCGATCGGGATGGCTCCGTGGCAATCATTGTTCGTCCAGCGCCTGGCTTCACGCCTCCTACGGTTATCGAAAGGGGCTCTGGCTTCGTTGTGGTTGAGTGGGAAGGCATCACTTTAGTGGGAGCCTACTTCTCCCCCAACAGAACACTGGCCGAACTGGAAGTGTTTCTGGTGGCAGTTGGAAGTGCCGTCAGGCGGGCAGCCCCGCGCCAAGTCCTCTTTATGGGGGACCTAAACGCGAAGTCGGTGCTTTGGGGAAACCCAGCCACCGACGCTCGCGGCC
Source organism: Schoenobius gigantellus (assembly GCA_963935595.1). Taxonomy (NCBI): domain Eukaryota; kingdom Metazoa; phylum Arthropoda; class Insecta; order Lepidoptera; family Crambidae; genus Schoenobius; species Schoenobius gigantellus. Next base: position 47,979 of record OZ012555.1, on the reverse strand, counting down.
AAGCCGTCGAGCTTTGGGCTGCCGCCGCCGGCCTGTCCCTACTAAACAGGGGAACAATCCACACCTGCGTGCGTCGCCAGGGTGGGTCTGTCGTTGACGTTTCATTTGCGACCCCCGCCCTCGCATGCAGGGTCCGAGACTGGAGGGTGATGACGCGGGTAGAGAGTCTCTCCGACCACCGGTATATCCGGTTCGAGACTCTCACCCAGCGCTCCCCGGCTCCTCAGGCCCCTAGTGATAGTCGTGCCCCTCGCTGGGCACTTAACCGGTTAGATAGGGATCTGGCTAACGAGGCTGCCATCGTGCAGTCTTGGTGCCTACGGCCGATGGACGGCCCAAATGTCGAGGAGGCCGCTTCTCGCTTCCGAGAGGCCCTAACAGAGGTATGTGAGGCCTCCATGCCTCGATCTCGCCCTCCTAAAGACCGCCAGGAGGCTTATTGGTGGTCGCGAGATATCGCAACATTGCGAACGGCCTGCACCGCCAAACGGCGGCTGTACACCCACTATCGGCGGAGGCGCGTGAGGAGTACACAGGAAGAGGACCGCTTGTACAATGAGTACCGGGAGTCCAAAAAGGCCCTGCAAACGGCCATCTCCCGATCTAAGGAGGAGGCCAGGGAGGCAATGTTGCAGGGCCTCAATCAGGATCCGTGGGGGCGGCCCTATAAAACCGCTCGCAATCAGTTGCGAGTGCGCGGCGCCCCCCTAACTGAGGCTATGGATCCCGGTCTCTTGAACACAGTTGTCCAGGAATTGTTCCCACCTTTAGTCGGCTTTACTCCTCCTCGCATGGCTCCGCCGTCTGTAGAGGAAGAAGCCTCCCTTGAGGGCGACCCTCCGACTATTACAGCAGAGGAATTCGCAGAAGCCACCTCGTGCCTACGGGGCAAAAAGACCGCCCCGGGACCAGACGGAGTTCCCGGAAAGGTCCTGGCACTCTGCCTTTCTCAGTTTGGGGATAGACTCAGGGAACTGTTCGACGCTTGTTTCCGCGCCGGACAGTTCCCAAAAACCTGGAAAGACGGCACGCTGTGTCTTCTCCGCAAGGATAGTCGACCGCCGGACGACCCGTCCGCGTATAGGCCAATCGTGCTTCTGGACGAAAGCGGTAAAGTCTTTGAGAGGCTTATCGCCTCCCGCCTCGTCCAGCATTTTTCTGACGTTGGACCGAATCTGGCCGATTGTCAATTCGGCTTCCGTGTTGGGCGATCAACTATTGACGCCCTTTCGGGCCTGAAGGAACTGGTTGGCGATGCCACAGATAGAGGGGAACAGGTATTGGCGGTGTCCTTAGACATCGCCAATGCCTTTAACAGCCTCCCGTTTAGCGTCATTCTTGAGGCGCTACGCTATCACGGGGTCCCCATCTATCTGTCGCGAATTATCGCGCACTATCTAGAGGACCGAGATGTCCTGTTCGTTGGTCAGGGTGGTCTTGCCGGCCGCCACAGCATGTCCCGCGGTGTCCCACAGGGGTCCGTTCTTGGGCCCCTACTTTGGAACGTGGGATATGACTGGGTGCTCCGTTGTGCTCTCCCGCCTCGTGTCAGGCTTTTCTGTTACGCGGATGACACGCTTGTCACCGCTAGGGGGAGGGACCTGGAGGAGACCCTGCGGCTGGCCTCCGTCTATACCACTCTGATTGTCCAGCGCGTCGAGTCGCTGGGCCTGAAAGTGGCCCGTCAGAAGACAGAGGCCCTGCTGTTTCACGGGCCTCGTAGAGGAGCCCCTCCTGGGGCGGAAATTGTAGTGGATAGAGTTAGAGTGCCGCTTCAGCGGCACTTTAAATATCTTGGACTCGTCATTGACGGGAGGTGGGGGTTCGACGAGCACTTTCGTCGCCTCGAACCCCGCCTCCTTGGTGCTGCTGATGCGCTCGGGCGTCTTCTCCCGAATGTCGGGGGCCCGAGCGCAACGGTCCGACGCTTGTACGCCACTATAGTGCGCAGTATGGCGCTATACGGCGCACCTGTTTGGGCTGATGCCCTTGGCCCTGCCGCGGTCGCGTCCCTTCATAGGGCGCAGCGCGCAATGGCCCTCCGGGCAACCAGAGCGTATAGAACGGTGTCCCATGCGGCGGCATGTGTCTTGGCCGGAACTCCCCCATGGGAGTTGACGTCCCACGTCCTGGCGGCCGCCTATCGCATCCGAGTTGATGCAAGAGACGGCGACCGGCGCTTGGCGCCACGTGAGAGGGCCTCCGCCTTGGAGGAGGCCATAGTGGAGGCGTTCCACCTGTGGTTCGAGGAGCTCGAGGAGCTGAGGGGTTCGGCCTCGGTCTCTGGCACACTGTCCAGGACCTTGGAGGCCATGCACCCCTTCCTCACCACATGGTCGAACCGGCACCACGGGTCGCTCTCCTACCACTTGGTGCAGATTCTTAGCGGCCATGGTTCTTTTGGCCGCTATCTGCACCGCATCGGACGGGAAGCGACCCCCGAGTGCCACCACTGTGGCGCCGACGAGGACACCGCGCAGCACACCTTAGCGGTGTGCCCCGCCTTCTCCTCAGAGCGCCGGGAGTTGGTCGCCGTCATAGGCGAGGATCTCTCCCTCCAGAACGTGGTCTGTGCCATGCTGGAGGGGGAGCGGACGTGGGAAGCGGTGGACTCCTTCTGTGTCAACGTCATGACACAGAAGGAGGAGGCGGAGAGGGCCAGGGAGGACGATCCCGAGGCCGCTCCATGCCGTCGCAGGCGGACGGGACGAAGGAGGCGGCAGTTTGCCCGCCTACTTCCTCCTGACGGCAACCAGCGGGGTCCTGGGTTGGGAAGCCCGGACCCTGCATTGCACCGGTTGCCGCCAGTCGCTGATCCCCTGGATGCCCCGGGGGATCACCGGCCTCCCCATTTTGGGGGGGCGAGAGGGGCTCGCCCTAGGCGAGCAGACGCCGACGAGGTCGTGGAAGTATTCGTGAGAGTTCCCATGACCTTGTCAGGCAGCGACGCGTACCTTCTCGGCGTATCCTCCTCAGATGAGGAGGATGCGGCGATAATGGACGCGCTCGCGCCAAGGCGTATGTGAGGGGCATCGATGGGTTTTAGTCGGTAGGCCGCGGCATTGCACTCCCTGGTGGACATACCATCCCGTCTGCCAGGGGCCGCGGAGAGTCCGACATAACCCCGCGCCTTCCCAAGCGCGGGGTATGCGTAATGCATTTCCCATCGTAAAAAAAAAAAAAAAAAAAAAAAAGGTTAGGTTAGGTTTCCGTGTGCAGTTTCCAGTCTGCCATCGGACGCGTCCCCGGGTTGCGGATAGGGGAACGCCCCCCAGATATGGGGGGTACCGGCTTGCCGGCGCGGACAAAAACTGGTGACCGCCTGTTGTGTGGTCGTTGGTGGGAGCGTTTCGCTCAAGGTGCGTTTGCACTTTTGTCGTCAACGGCCCTTCTCAGGGCCAGCGGCCGTTCATCGGCGTGGCATGGCAGATCTGCTAGATCTGCGGAGCGTTGAGTGCTTCCACACTCTTTTGCGCCAATCTTGGCGCCTGCCTTAATTGGCTGGCTCCGACGGGGTTGGCATTTGTTTGTCAGCCCAGTGGCCGCCCTCGGGCGGCGTGGGATGGCGGACTTTCAAAGTCCGCGGCGCGGCGGGCCCTCGATCGCGGTTACACGTGGTCGTTGGTTACGACATTTTATGTCACCGCCGGGCAACCTGTGTCGTGGGTGGATGTCGTGGATCACGTCTCGCGATTCACTCACGGCGTAGGGGCTCCTGCCTTTACCGGCTGGAGCCGAGAGGACGCAACCTCGTTAAAAAACGCTGAAAGGGGGTTTGTTGGGGTGTGCCTTTGCACCTTGCGCGGCAAATCTCCGCCTCCATCGGGGGTGGCAGGCCAGTATGTCTGCCCGCTAGCGGCCAACTTCACCAGAACGCCCGACCTGGTGTCGTATTAGGGTAGCTGGGGTATTGGGTTCTCTGCCCCAGTGGTCCACTTATTTCACCCGTACTCGTGGGATCAGGATGGCTTGCTTAAATTCAAACGACGTTAGTGGGAGTGATATTTTTGATAAGGTAGGACGAAGCCTACCCGGTGATGAGGGCGAGAAGCCCAAGGACGTAGGCGATAGGGCTGCAGGTTCAGCCTCGCCGAGATGGGAGATAGTTATAGAGTCGGATACTGACTCAGTTGGTTCCACTGAGACGGTTACATCCGTCTCCGGAAGGAAGAGGACTCGGTCCCAGAAGAAGAAGAAAGGCTCTAACGAGTCTGCGGACGCCTCCAGCTCGGAGGAAACCAATGCGCCCAAGAAGTCAGCGCGTCGAGGACGCGGTCGCCCACCCACTACTGGACACTATGTGGGTTTGGCGGCGGCCAAAGCGAAACATAACGCTGAACTCCAAAAAGAAATGGAGTTGGAAGCAGAAAAGGAGTTTGCGGCGGAGTTGGCGCAGAGAAAAACGCGCTCTAGCTCTGCCATGTCCGTGGCCTCTAATGATTCCTCTGGAGTCGAGGCCTTAATCGACAATGAGAACAGGGAGCAAGGTGCTGCTGATCTTTTCAAGTCGGTAGAACAGGAGCTCCAAACAATCCTGAAGGTAGCTCAAAAGTCGAGCAGATTAAAGGGCACTTACCAAAAGGCCCTTAAATGCTCGGCTGCAGCCATAAAGGAGCACACGGTGGAGCTCCTGAAAAAGTCGGTAAATGAAGAGGTCGTCAGGCTGGAGCGCCAGAACCAGCGCCTCCAGAAAAACATTGAGGACCTCCAGAAGCAGCTGGAAGAGCTACGAGCCCAGATCAATGGGCAACCGAAGGCCGTCACTGCGACACAGTCGCAACCTGCAGGAACTGCAGGAATTGACGAGATCATCCGCGCGGTGTCCAGCGTGGTGGATGGGAAGGTCCGGGAGGCTATGGTGTCTGCCCGGAACATGATAGAAGCCCGGGTTGAAGGGCTCAAGACGGCAGACCGGCCACGACCACCTCTGGCCGCGGATGCCAAGAAGAAGGCCTCAAAACCGCAAATGTCTGCGGTCAAAAAGCCCGCGTCGAAGGCGGTAACAAAGGCCACATCACTGGCTGCACCTAAGGCTGCACCCAAGGCCATGCCTAAGGCTGCGCCCAAAGCCGCGGCCAAAGTCGCGCCTAAGGCCGCGCGTAAGGCTGCGCCTGAAGTTGTGCCAGAGGCAGCCCCTGCTCCTGCCGCGCCTTCCCAGAAGGGGAAAGGCAAGGGCAAGGGCAAAAAGACGGCCTCCTCTGCAGAGCCACCTGCACAGCGCCCGGCTGAGCCCACTGCGTCCACGTCCAAGGAGTCGGAGTGGACGACGGTGACAAAGAAGGGGACGAAGAAGTCGGCCTCAAAAACGGCGACTTCTCAGAACAAACCCAATGCCCAACCTTCTAAAGGCAAGGGCAGGGGTCAGGCGAAGGCCAAGAGGCCCAAAAAACTGAAGGTGCCTCGTTCTGCCGCGGTCATAATAACCGTCAGCCCCGAGGCTGAAAAGCGTGGAATTTCTTATGCCAGCGTTTTGAAGAAGGCGCGCGCATCCATCCAACTCCCGGATCTCGGGATCGATGCGCCAATGAAGATAAAGACCACGGTCACCGGGGCCAAGGCCTTTGAAGTCTCTGGCGATGAACGAGACGCCAAAGCCAATCGCCTGGCGTCTGAGCTGACGTCCCTGTTTGAGGCTGAGGTGGATATTCGGGTCCATATGCCCACAAAATGCGCGGAGTTCGTTGTGAGTGGACTCGATGACTCCGTGGAGAGGGAGGAGGTTGTGTCGGTGGTGGCCACGAAAGGCAACTGCCCGCACAACCTCATAAAGACGGGCGAGATTCGGTCCGGTCCGGGTGGGCTTGGATCCATCTGGGTCTCGGCGCCGGTTACGGCGGTCAAAACCATCCTTGACGGCGGCCGTCTTTTGATTGGATGGAGTTCGGCGCGAGTTCGGGCAGTGGAGGCACGACCCATGAAATGCTTCCGCTGTCTGCAGCGGGGTCATACCCGGCCGCAGTGCTTTGGCGAAGACCGAGCAGCCCTATGCTTCCGCTGCGGAAAACCCGGGCACAAGGTGGCCACGTGTTCTTCTGAGCCGCACTGTGTCGCCTGCGAGGCGGCAAAGAAACCAGCGGGACATGTCCTTGGGGGCAAGAGCTGCAAAGCCCCAGATCCCCCCAAGAAGAAGAAGAAGGCGCCGGCGGCCAGGACCCAGACCGCCACGCAGGCTGCGGAAGAGTCGCAGCCCATGGACACGACAACCGTTGCCGATGGACCTACACCTGTCTAGGTTCATCCAAACGAATCTGAACCACTCCTCTGGCGCTCAGGATCTCCTGATCCAAGCCATGAGAGAGTGGTCAGTTCATGTGGCTGTGGCTGCTGAGCCCTATTACGTCCCGCCCGGTCCTGACTGGGCCGCGGATTTGGACCAAACGGTGGCCATCACCCTGTCGACACTCGAGTCGCCGCCTCCCCTCTCGATCATCCAGAGGGGCAATGGGTTCGTGGTAGTCTCGTGGGGGAGTGCCTACATCGTAGGCGTTTACTTCTCCCCCAACAGACAGTTCGCCGAGTTCGAGCTATTTCTCGGCGAACTTGGAGTGGCGGTGCGACGACTTCCGACGTCGTCTCAAATCCTGGTTCTTGGGGACTTCAACGCCAAGTCGTCGGCCTGGGGTTCCCCCGTCACCGACCAACGTGGAACAGCGGTTGAGGCCTGGGCGGTCATGTTCGGCCTCATCTGTGTCAACCAGGGCTCGGAATTCACGTGCGTGCGTCAGCAGGGAGGGTCAGTGGTGGACCTCACGTTCGCCACCTCTGCACTCTCTGCGCGTGTCCGAGACTGGTTGGTCACGGATGCCGAGACACTGTCGGACCACGTCTTTATTAGGTTTGACATTGTCTCGGCAACCGCAACCGATGGCCCTGCACCCGGTCGGTTGGTTAGTCCCTTCCCAAAATGGGCGCTGACCAAATTAGACAGGGATCTGCTGGAGGAGGCGGTCCTTGTAGAGGATTGGTGCGCTCCCCCAAACATCAGGGGTGTCGATGAGGAGGCATCTTCATTCCGGGAATCGCTGCAGCGGATTAGCGATGCAGCGATGCCCCGGGTCCAACGTTGTCCGCCTAAAAAAGCGGTATATTGGTGGACGGAAGACATAGCCCGTCTTAGAGGAATTTGCAACTCCAGACGCAGGGAGCTAGCTAGGTATCGCCGCCGAACACGCAACGGGCCGCGAAACGAGGAAACCGAGTCCCTGCTGCACGACCGTTACACGGAAGCGCGCAGGGATATGCGAGCCGCCATCTTCAAGGCGAAGGCTGAGGCGCGCGAGGAGCTCCTCGAGAGCCTCGACCGCGATCCATGGGGCAGACCCTATCGCGCGGCGCGTTGCAAGCTGCGCGGACAGGGCCCACCGGTCACAGAAACTCTGAGGCCGGAACTACTCGGGAGGATCGTCGAGGCTCTCTTTCCGGCGAGGCAGGAGCACACTCCTCCGCCGATGGCCCCTCCTCGTAGGGCAACGCCGATTGCTGCAGACCCGGAGGCGCCGCCTCCACCTGTCACGGAGGCGGAATTCGATGCCGCAGTCCTCAAACTGCGTGCAAAGAAGACAGCTCCGGGTCCAGACGGGGTGCACGGCCGCGTCCTTGCCCTCTCGTTGGCGGAACTCGCGCCGCGGCTTAAACGGCTGTTCAATGAGTGCCTGTTAGCCGGAAGATTCCCTGCGTCCTGGAAAACGGGCCGCCTAGTCCTCCTCCGAAAGGAGGGCCGTCCAGCGGAGTCGCCGTCCGGCTACCGGCCAATTGTCCTTCTGGATGAGGCCGGTAAGCTATTCGAGCGGGTGATCGCCGCCCGAATTGCGGACCATCTGTCGGCGGTAGGTCCGGATCTCGCCGAGGTGCAGTACGGGTTCCGGGAGGGTCGCTCGACGATCGACGCAATTCTACGCGTCAAAGCCCTCTCGGAAGAGGTAGTGTCGCATGGCGGGGTTTTGCTGGCGGTGTCTCTTGACATCGCCAATGCATTTAACACCCTGCCATTTGAATGCATCGCCGAGGCACTCCGATACCATGGAGTGCCCCCGTACCTCAGGCGGACGGTGGCGGATTATTTGTCGGACCGAACAGTGGTCTGCCAGGCGAGCGACGGCGCTCTGTTGGAGCGACGAATGTCGTGCGGGGTTCCACAGGGGTCGGTGCTGGGGCCGCTCCTGTGGAACATAGGGTTCGACTGGGCCCTACGAGGTGCATTGCTGCCGGGTGTCAGCGTCATTTGCTACGCCGACGACACCCTTATTACGGCGCGAGCCGGCAATTATGGCGAGGCGGCGCGGCTCGCCAAAGTGGGCACAGTACAGGTGGTTCATCGCATAGAAAGGCTGGGACTTAGGGTGGCTCTGGACAAAACAGAGGCCATCCTGTTCCACGGCCCGCGGCGAGGACCACCTGCCGATGCTGCCCTCGAGATTGAGGGATGTCGAGTCCCTGTGGGCTCGACAATTAAATACTTGGGGCTCGTGTTGGACCCGGGGTGGAAGTTTACACCCCACTTCCGCCACATGGGCCCCAAACTGTCGAAAGCGACTCAGTCGCTTAGCCGGCTGTTGCCGAACGTGGCTGGTCCTGGGGACCGATGCCGCCGCCTCTTTATCGGGGTCGTGCGGTCTATGGCCCTCTATGGGGCGCCCGTATGGGCGGACGCCCTGACGGCCGCCAACAAGGCTCTTCTGCGAGCTCCGCAGCGAGCCATGGCCGTCAGGGTGATACGCGGATACCGCACGGTCTCGTTCGAGGCGGCGTGCGTCCTGGCAGGCACTCCGCCCTGGGACCTTGACGCTGTGGTCCTGGCGGAAGTGCACCAGCGGAGGGTGGCCTTCAGAGGCACGGAGGGCTTCCGGCGTGTGCCCCCGGCGGTGGTGGAGCGGTGGCGGAAGTCCGCGCAGCTTCGCACTCTAGAGAGTTGGCTCGACCGACTGGAGGAGCCCACAGCCGGTCTTCGAACCATTGAGGCGGTTCGCCCCGTTTTACGGCAGTGGCTGATGAGGCAGCACGGGGTGCTGTCCTTCCGGCTCACGGAGGTACTGTCGGGGCATGGATGCTTCGGCAGGTACCTCCACCGCATCGCCGGGAGGGAAGGCACCCCAAGATGCCATGAATGTGGGGCGGACGAGGACACCGCGCAGCACACGCTGGAATCCTGCCCAGCGTGGGCAACACAGCGCGCTGTCCTCGTCGCCAGTGTCGGCGGAGACCTCTCGCTGCCAGCCTTCGTTAAGGCTATGGTCGGCAGCGAAGCAGGCTGGGAGGCGGCGGCCACTTTCTGCGAGGAAGTCCTTGCAGAGAAGGAGGCCGCCGAGCGGGTCCGCGAGGATGATCCTGACGCGGACCCGTCCCGCCGACGGCGGCTGGGTAGGAGGAGGCGAGACTACGCCCTCCACCAGCCGCCAGATGGGTCGCGGGCGACGGAGTGGGGCTCCCGTCGTCCGCAACAAGGACCCTAAAGCTGAGGGGGTGCCTGTAGTGTTCCGCAGGCACTCCCTACCCTGAAGAGGGGCCCGGCATGGCCGGGCAGCACCGCCCTCGACACGCACAGCGATTGCGAAAAGTACCCTGTGCGTGTCGAGTAGGCGAAGGACGGAACGCCCCGGTGTTTTTAGTGGGTATGCCCAGTAGGGGCGAGTCCCACATAACCACAGGCAGGCCCCACCCTGCCTGTGGTAGATATAAAATCTTTTCCACCGGGTCAAAAAAAAAAAAAAAAAAAAAAAAAAAGGTTAGGTTAGGTTAGGTTAGGTTAGGTTAGGTTAGGTTAGGTTAGGTTAGGTTAGGTTAGGTTAGGTTAGGTTAGGTTAGGTTAGGTTAGGTTAGGTTCCGTGTGCAGTTTCCAGTCTGCCATCGGACGCGTCCCCGGGTTGCGGATAGGGGAGCGCCCCCCAGATATGGGGGGTACCGGCTTGCCGGCGCGGACAAAAACTGGTGACCGCCTGTTGTGTGGTCGTTGGTGGGAGCGTTTCGCTCAAGGTGCGTTTGCACTTTTGTCGTCAACGGCCCTTCTCAGGGCCAGTGGCCGTTCATCGGCGTGGCATGGCAGATCTGCTAGATCTGCGGAGCGTTGAGTGCTTCCACACTCTTTTGCGCCAATCTTGGCGCCTGCCTTAATTGGCTGGCTCCGACGGGGTTGGCATTTGTTTGTCAGCCCAGTGGCCGCCCTCGGGCGGCGTGGGATGGCGGACTTTCAAAGTCCGCGGCGCGGCGGGCCCTCGATCGCGGTTACACGTGGTCGTTGGGCACGACATTTTATGTCACCGCCGGGCAACCTGTGTCGTGGGTGGATGTCGTGGATCACGTCTCGCGATTCACTCACGGCGTAGGGGCTCCTGCCTTTACCGGCTGGAGCCGAGAGGACGCAACCTCGTTAAAAAACGCTGAAAGGGGGTTTGTTGGGGTGTGCCTTTGCACCTTGCGCGGCAAATCTCCGCCTCCATCGGGGGTGGCAGGCCAGTATGTCTGCCCGCTAGCGGCCAACTTCACCAGAACGCCCGACCTGGTGTCGTATTAGGGTAGCTGGGGTATTGGGTTCTCTGCCCCAGTGGTCTTTTTATTTCACCCGTACTCGTGGGAAAAGGATGGCTTGTAATAATTCTTTTGACGTTTGTGGGAGTGCTATTGTTAATAAGGTAGGACGAAGCCTACCCGGTGATGCGGGCGTGAAGCCCAAGGACGCAGGCGATAGGGCTGCAAAAGCAGCCTCGCCGAGATGGGAGATAGAGATCGAGTCGGATACTGACTCAGTCGGTTCCACTCATACGGTGACTTCCGTTTCCGGAAGAAAGAGGACTCGGTCCCAAAAGAAGAAGCAGAAAGGCTCGAATGAGTCTGAGGGCGCCTCCAGCTCGGAGGAGACTAATGCGCCTAAGAAATCGGCGCGTCGAGGACGTGGTCGCCCCCCCACTACTGGCCAGTATGTGGGCTTGGCGGCGGCCAAAGCAAAATACAATGCTGAACTCCAGAAGGAAATGGAGTTAGAAGCCGAGAAGGAGTTTGCCGCAGAGCTGGCGCAGAGGCAGACGCGTTCTAGCTCCGCTATGTCCATGGCCTCACAGAGCTCCTCTGGAACAGAGGCTCTACTTGGTCAGGAGGAAGCGAACCAAGGCGCGACGCAGATTTTTAAGTCTGTCGAACAGGAGCTCCAGACAATCCTTAAGGTGGCAACAAAGTCGAGCAGACTAAAGGGTACCTACCAAAAGGCCCTTAAATGCTCGGCGGCCGCCATCAAGGAACACACAATGGAGCTCCTTAAACGGTCGGTGAATGAGGAGGTCGTGAAACTGGAGCGGCAAAATCAGCTTCTCCAGCGGAACATCGAGGACCTCCAAAAACAGCTGGAAGAGTTACGCGCCCAAGTTACTGGGCGACCACAGGCTGCTGTCGCAGTGGAGGCGCAGCCTTCAAATATGGAGGAGATCATCCGCGCGGTGTCCACTGTGGTGGATGGGAAGGTCCGGGAGGCTATGTTGTCGGCCCGGAACATGATTGACGCTCGTGTCGAAGGGCTCAAGACGGCGGATCGGCCACGACCATCTCTGGCCGCGGACGCCAAGAAGAAGGCTTCAAAGCTGCAGGTTTCTGCGGTCAAAAAGCCCAGGAAGAAGTCGCATGCTGCAACAAAGGCCACGTCACCGACTGCGCCTGAGAATGCATCCAAGGCCAAGCCCAAGGCTGCGCCCAAAGCTGCGCCTGAAGTAGTGCCAGAGACTGCCCCTGCTCCTGCTGCGCCTTCCCAGAAGGGGAAAGGCAAGGGCAAGGGCAAAAAGACGGCCACCTCAGCGGTGCCACCTGCGCAGCGCCCAGCTGAGCCCACCGCGTCCACGTCCAAGGAGTCGGAGTGGACAACGGTAACAAAGAAGGGGAAGAAGAAGGCGGCCCCCAAAGTCGCGGCTCCTCAGCCAAAGCCCCAAGCCCAGAGTTCTAAAGGCAAGGGCAAGGGTCAGACGAAGGCTAAAAAGCCCAAAAAATTGAGAGCACCCCGCTCTGCCGCAGTCGTGGTGACTGTTGACCCCGAGGCCGAAAAGCGCGGCATTTCATATGCCAGCGTCATCAAGAAGGCACGCGCATCGATCCAGCTTCCTGAAATTGGAATCGATGCGCCGATGCGAATTAAGACCACGGTCACCGGGGCCAAAATCTTTGAGGTCTCGGGTGAGGAACGAGATGCCAAGGCAAACCGCCTGGCTCTCGAACTCACGACCCTGCTTGAGGCTGAAGAGGGCGTGCGGGTCCATAGGCCCACAAAATGCGCGGAGTTCGTCGTCAGCGGCTTGGACGACTCCGTAGAGAGGGAGGAGGTTGTGTCGGTGGTGGCCACGAAAGGCAACTGCCCACACAGCCTTATAAAGACGGGCGATATTCGGTCCGGCCCAGGTGGACTTGGCTCCATCTGGGTTTCGGCACCGGTAACAGCCGTCAAGACAATTCTTGACGGCGGCCGTCTCCTGATTGGATGGAGTTCGGCGCGAGTACGACCAGTGGAGGCACGGCCGCTGAAATGCTTCCGCTGCCTGCAGCGGGGCCATGCCCGGCCACAGTGCTGCGGCGAAGACCGAACAGCCCTGTGCTTCCGTTGTGGAAAGCCCGGGCATAAAGTGGCAACATGTTCCGCAGAGCCGCACTGTGTCGCCTGTGAGGCGGCCAAAAAGCCCGCGGGACATGTCCTTGGGGGCAAGAGCTGTAAAGCTCCAGATGCCCCAAGGAAGAAGAAGAAGGCGCCAACGGTCAGGACCCAGACCGCCACGCAGGCTGCAGAAGAGTCGCAGCCCATGGACACGACACCCGTCACCGATGGACCTACGCCTGTCTAGACTCATACAAACGAACTTGAACCACTCCTCTGGCGCCCAGGATCTCTTAATCCAAGCCATGAAGGAGTGGTCAGTCCATGTGGCTGTGGCTGCTGAGCCTTATTACATCCCACCCGGTCCTAACTGGGCCGCGGATCTGGACAAAACAGTGGCCATCACCCGGTCGGCTATTGAGTCGTCGCCGCCCCTCTCTATCATCCAGAGGGGCAATGGGTTCGTTGTTGTCTCTTGGGGGAGCACCTACATCGTGGGTGTTTACTTCTCCCCCAACAGACAGTTCGCCGAGTTCGAGTTATTCCTCGGTGAACTCGGTGCTATGGTGCGACGACTTCCGACGTCATCGCAAGTCTTAGTGCTGGGGGACTTCAATGCCAAGTCATCGGCTTGGGGCTCCCCCGTCACCGACCAACGCGGGACAGCGGTCGAGGCTTGGGCGGTCATGTTCGGCCTCGTCTGTGTCAACCAGGGCTCGGAATTTACGTGCGTACGGCAGCAGGGAGGGTCAGTGGTAGACCTGACGTTTGCCACCCCTGCACTTGCCACGTGCGTCCGAGACTGGTTGGTCACAGATGTCGAGACACTGTCGGACCACGTATTCATTAGGTTTGACATTGTCTCGGCAACAGCAATCGATGGCCCTGCACCCGGCCCGATGGTCAGCCCCTTTCCGAAATGGGCGCTGACCAAACTCGACAAGGAGCTGCTAGAGGAAGCAGTCCTTGTCGAGGACTGGTGCACTCCTCCCAATATTGGGGATATTGATGGAGAGGCGTTCTCGTTCCGGGCTTCGCTGCAGCGGATTAGCGATGCTGCGATGCCCCGGGTCCAGCGCTGTCCGCCCAAAAAATCGGTGTACTGGTGGACGGAAGATATAGCTCGGCTCAGACAGGACTGCAACTCAAAGCGCAGGGAACTAGCTAGATATCGTCGCCGCACACGCAATGGGCAACGAGACGAGGGCATTGAATCCCTGCTGCACGACCGTTACACGGAAGTGCGCAGGGAAATGAGGGCCGCCATCTTCAGGGCAAAAGCCGAGGCACGGGAGGAGCTTCTCGAGAGTCTCGACAGAGATCCGTGGGGCAGACCCTACCGCTCGGCGCGTTGTAAGCTGCGCGGTCAGGGTCCTCCGGTTGCAGAAACCCTTCTACCGGACTTGGTCGAAAACATCGTCGAGACTCTCTTTCCGGCGAGGCAAGAGCACACTCCTCCGCCGATGGTTGCACCCTGTGGAGTGATGCTGGTTGACGAAGATCCGGAGGCGCCACCTCCGCTCATCACGGAGGCGGAACTCGATGCCGCAGTCCTCAAACTGCGTGCAAAAAAGACTGCCCCGGGTCCGGATGGTGTGCACGGTCGCGTCCTTGCCCTGGCGCTGGTGGAGCTCGCGCCCCGCTTTAAGCGACTAATCGACGCGTGTTTGGCTAGTGGGAAGTTCCCTGCGGTCTGGAAGATGGGCCGGCTTGTCCTCCTCCAAAAAGAGGGCCGCCCAGTAGAGTCGCCGTCCGGCTACCGGCCCATTGTCCTCTTGGACGAGGCCGGTAAGCTCTTCGAGCGGATTATTGCCGCTCGAATTGCAGACCACTTATCGTCGGTGGGTCCGGACCTCGCCGAGGTCCAGTACGGGTTCCGGGAGGGTCGCTCGACGATCGACGCGATCCTGCGCGTCAAGGCCCTCTCGGAAGAGGCGGTGTCTCGTGGTGGGGTTATGTTGGCGGTGTCTCTCGACATCGCCAACGCGTTTAACTCCCTGCCGTTTGAGTGCATCGCCGAAGCGCTCCAATATCATGGAGTGCCCCCGTACCTCAGGCGGGTCGTGTCCGACTATTTGGTGGACCGGACAGTGGTCTGCCAGACGAGTGACGGCGCTCTGCTAGAGCGACGCATGTCGTGCGGGGTTCCACAGGGGTCGGTACTGGGACCGCTTCTGTGGAACATAGGGTTCGATTGGGCCCTCCGAGGTGCTTTGCTGCCGGGTGTCGGCGTGATTTGCTACGCCGACGACACCCTGGTTACGGCACGAGCAGGCACTTATGCCGAGGCAGTTCGGCTCGGCAAAGTGGGCACAGTACAGGTGGTCCACCGCATCGAAAGGCTCGGGCTTAGGGTGGCTCTGGACAAAACAGAGGCCATCCTATTCCACGGCCCGCGGCGGGGACCACCTGCGGACGCTGCCCTAGAATTTGAAGGGTGTCGGGTCCCTGTGGGCTCGACATTAAAATACTTGGGGCTCGTTCTGGACTCGGGGTGGAAGTTCTCACCCCACTTCCGACACATGAGCCCCAAGTTGTTGAAAGCGACTCAGTCGCTAAGTTGGCTGCTGCCCAATGTAGCTGGTCCTGGGGACAAATGCCGCCGCCTTTTTACCGGCGTCGTTCGGTCTATGGCCCTCTATGGGGCGCCCGTGTGGGCTGACGCCCTGACGGCCACTAACAAGGCTCTTCTGCGAGCTCCGCAACGAGCCATGGCCGTCAGGGTGATACGAGGGTATCGCACGGTCTCGTTTGAGGCGGCGTGCGTTTTAGCGGGCACTCCGCCCTGGGACATGGATGCCACGGTGCTGGCGGAAGTACACCAGCGGAGAGTGGCTTTCAGAGGCACGGAGGGCTTCCGGCGTGTGCCCCCGGTAGTGGTGGAGCGGTGGCGGAAGTCCGCGCAGCTCCGCACCCTAGATAGGTGGCTCGACCGACTGGAAGAGCCCACCGCCGGTCTCCGAACCATAGAGGCGGTTCGCCCCGTTTTACGGGAGTGGTTGGCGAGGCAGCATGGGGTGCTGTCCTTCCGGCTCACGGAGGTACTGTCGGGGCACGGATGCTTCGGCAGGTACCTCCACCACATCGCCGGGAGGGAAGGCACCCCGAGATGCCACGAATGTGGGGCGGACGAGGACACCGCGCAGCACACGCTGGAATCTTGCCCAGCGTGGGCAACACAGCGCGCTGTCCTCGTCGCCAGTGTTGGCGGAGACCTCTCGCTGCCAGCCTTCGTTAAGGCTATGGTCGGCAGCGAAGCAGGCTGGGAGGCGGCGGCCACCTTCTGCGAGGAAGTCCTTGCAGAAAAGGAGGCCGCCGAGCGGGTCCGGGAGGATGATCCCGATGCGGACCCGCTCCGCCGACGGCGGTTGGGAAGGAGGAGGCGAGACTACGCCCTCCCCCAGCCGCCAGATGGGTCGCGGGCGACGGAGTGGGGCTCCCGTCGTCCGCAACAAGGACCCTAAAGCTGAGGGGGTGCCTGTAGTGTTCCGCAGGCACTCCCTACCCTAAAGAGGGGCCCGGCATGGCCGGGCAGCATCGCCCTCGGCACACACAGCGCCTGCGAAGAGTTCCCTGTGTGTGTCGAGAGTGGCGAAGGACGGAACGCCCCGGTGCTTTTTAGTGGGTATGCCCAGTAGGGGCGAGTCCCACATAACCGCAGGTGGGCCCCACCCTGCCTGCGGTAGATATAAAATCTTTTTACACCGGGTCAAAAAAAAAAAAAAAAAAAAAAAAAGGTTAGGTTAGGTTAGGTTAGGTTAGGTTAGGTTAGGTTAGGTTAGGTTAGGTTAGGTTAGGTTAGGTTAGGTTAGGTTAGGTTAGGTTTCCGTGTGCAGTTTCCAGTCTGCCATCGGACGCGTCCCCGGGTTGCGGATAGGGGAACGCCCCCCAGATATGGGGGGTACCGGCTTGCCGGCGCGGACAAAAACTGGTGTGTGGCCGCCTGCCCTTTTCAGGGCGGGCATTGCACGGTCACACAAACCCGTAGCCCCACATTGAGTGGGGTCGGGGGCCTTCGGGCTGCGAGGAAGAAAACCTCTATAAAAAATTACCCTCTGGTGGGCGAAGTCCCCCCTTCTTGGTCAAGAAGGGGCAAGACTGTCGCCAGTGGACCCATTCGCGGGTCGTGGGTTGGTTGGGTGGAACCCGACGAACCGGCTTTGACCGGTCCGTGTTGGGGCGCTGTGGCGCCGAGCGCAGTCGCGCTCAGTTGTGAGAGGGCGGTGCCGAACAACGGGCGGGATATCCCGACACAGGGCTAACGCGAGCCCGACAGGATTAAATTCCCTGCCCAAAGAGCGTCTGCGGCCCCTTGGGGAAGGGTCGTACGTATTTACCCACCTTTATCGTAATGAATATGTCTAATGTGTTTAATGTGGTTTTGTCGGACGCCCCCGCTGACCACGGGCGCTCGGGGGAAGCTCATACCCCGGGTGGCAAATATGCGCTGAGCGGCACATGTGCTCCGCCTTGCCAGCGGCGCCAGACGGTATCCGGGCTGTCTGGTGGGAAGAATGCTACCGAGGCGTGTAAGGGAGAGAGTGATGGCTGCACTTGCGTGTGGTGTGAGGCCAAACGAGGAGATCCCGATGGGGATAAGCCTTCGACTGCGGTTCCCGGGCAGTCGGAGAGGAGAAATGCAACCGGACACAGTAGTAGTGCTGGATCAGCTACCAGCAAAGGAGTGGATAAACAGCTTGCAATAGTATTGCAAGACTGTATGCTGTCGGACTCTTCCTGCAGCAGTATGGTGACCATCAGATCTGCCTCTGAAGAGCCACAGGAAGAAGATCAAGGCAAGTTTTGGAGGAAGAGGGCTCGCCAGAGCAGCGGTTCCGGATCGGAGTCGACTGGGAGCGAACGCTCGAACCACGACCGCAATGTCCGATCTGGAACGCCCAACAAAAGGGGACGGGGTAGACCGCCCACGACTGGACACTACGTTGGCCTAGCTAAGGCGAAAGCTGACTTTGTCAGAGCGGAGCGAGCGGAAATGGAGTTAAGGGTGGAGAAAGAGATGCTCGCTTCTATGCAAGAGGCTAGAGCTACTCGATCCCGCTCTACAACAACACTTTCGTCCATGGACTTGGAAGATGATGGTACGGCCACGCAGTTGATATCGAGGGTGATGTCCAGTGTGGCCGCCATTGAGAAAGTGGCTGCTACTTCTGGCCGGTTAAAGGGGACGTATGTCAAGGCCCTAAAAGACGCGGCGGCAGCCATTAAAGAGGACACAAGGATGCTCGCATCGCGCAGCACCTCTGACGAGACGCAGTCCCTACAAAGGGAAAACACCAAGCTGCGAGCGGAGATGGCTGAGCTCCGTAAGGAGCTCACCGAGATAAAAGATTGCTTACGACAGCGGGGTGAAACACCGGCAGCCCAGCCAAGTCAAATCCCAGCCGAAGGATTTATCACCCCAGCAATGATGGAGGAGTACGAAGCGCGGATCATGAGTCGATGGAGTGCTCGCCTCAATGCTCGCATTGATGGCCTCGAGCCCCGACTAAATCCGGCGCCACGACTTCGCCCACCGCTGGCTCATGAAAACCCGCAGGAGGAGACAACACACGTGACGGCACAGTTATCGAGTGCTGCTTCTCGGAAGGAGAAGCCCCAGGCCAAGTCGCGTCCTAGGGCGCCCGAAAGGAGCGCGCCGTCCACATCAAGTGGTGTGAAGCCAGCGGTCGAGCAGAAAGATGCGCAGGAGCCCTTGGCAGCGGAAGGTGACCAACATAAGGGCAGACCCAAAAGAAGACGAAGGCGCAAGGGGGGAGCAGCGAGATCAACGTCGCGATCTGCCCCTCGTCAACCGCAACCGCCACCACCCGCCCGTGCCACAAGAGACAGACAATGGAGCACGGTAACCAAAGGCGGGAAACATAAAGAGTCTGTACCCACCCGTTCCCAAGTCAAAGAGCAGCCAAGGAAGCAGCAGCAGAGGCTGCCTCCAAAGATGCCAAAGGCAAAGCCCCCGAAGACAGCCGCAGTTGTAATCACGCTGCAGCCCGGGGCTAAAGACCAGGGCCTTTCCTATGCCTCAGTCATAGCCGAAGCCAAGAAAAAGGTCGACATTGCGTCCCTTGATATACCATTTGTCCGTTTTCGTCGAGCCGTCACTGGAGCGACCATCATACAGGTCCCAGGCTCCGAAAACGAGCAAAAAGCGGACGCAATGGCGGCCAAGCTCAAAGAAGTGCTCAGCTCGGACGCCGTCAGAGTCTCCAGGCCTATAAAGAGCACCGAATTGCTGGTGTCTGACCTGGATGACTCCGTGTCCTCGGAGGAAGTGGCTGCAGCGGTGTCGAATCTGGGAGGATGTCCTCGGGAGCAAATCAAGGTCGGCGCCATCCGCCAGACTTACTTTGGTATGGGCTCGGTTTGGGTGAGCTGCCCCGTCGTGGCAGCCAAAAAGGTGCTCGAAGGCAGACTGCTTGTGGGATGGACTGCGGCTCGAGTAAAGATCCTGCAGCCACGGCAGATGCGCTGCTATAAGTGCCTGGAAACTGGGCACGTAAAGGAGCAGTGCACAGCTGATATAGACCGCAGCTCGCAGTGCTACCGCTGCGGACAGGTGGGACATCGGGCTGCAGAATGTAGCTCCGATTACCACTGCACCCTTTGTGCAGAGGCTGGTAAGGCAGCAAACCATCGCCTAGGGAGCACTCAATGCTCGGCCCCCAAGCGCAAGATGTCTCGAAGAAGACCGGCTGTTGCTACAGTGTCATCCCAGGCACAGCCAACTCGCTCGTCGAGGCCCGAAGAGGTGGAAATGACCCCCATTAATTAATGGCCATCAAATTCCTGCAGGGGAATATAAACCATTGTGCCAGAGCCCAGGATCTTTTCCTCCAGAGTCTGGCGCAATGGAATATTCAAGTAGCTGTTGTTGCGGAGCCCTATTTTGTGCCTGACCGCGATAATTGGGTCGCTGACCACGACGGGGTAGTCGCTATTACAGTGACAACGGGTGATGGTTCTCCTCAGATAACCAAATCCACCAAAGGCAACGGGTTTGTCGCGGCCTTGTGCGGTGACATAATGGTTGTAGGTGTCTATTTCTCGCCGAATCGTCCGCTCTCGGACTTCGAGGGCTTCTTGGCGAGAATGGACACCCTACTTGGCTGGTGTCACCCGCACCAGATCATGGTCGCGGGAGACCTGAACGCCAAGTCGGAGGAATGGGGCTGTCCTGCTACCGATGTCAGAGGCGAAGTGCTCGAGGAATGGCTCTCTTCGAATGGCCTGCTTGTGCTGAACCGTGGCACGGTAAACACGTGCGTGCGGCAACAGGGCGGCTCAATCGTGGACATCACGTTCGCGAGTCCCGCCCTAGCCCGCCGTGTTCAACGCTGGGTAGTCTTGGCTGGGGAAGAGACCTTGTCGGATCACCGATACATTCGGTTTGACGTCTCTCCCCACCCAATGAACCTGAACAGCTCGCGCCGTGCCACGACGGAGCTTGGGCCACGATGGGCCATTAAGAGCCTGGACAGAGACACCATAATCGAAGCATCCCTGGTTGAGAGCTGGGCAGAAGGGCCAACAAATCCAGACCCGGAGCTAGAGTCGCAGTGGTTCGCGGAGGCAATGGGACGCATCTGCGACGCGTCGATGCCCCGAATTCGAGCTATACCTCCCCGTCGACAGGTGCATTGGTGGTCGCCCGAGCTAGCGCAACTCCGCGCGGCTTGTGTGGCGGCACGTCGCCGGTACACCAGACATCGGCGACGCAATAGGGACGCGGTCGAGGCGGGCCGCCTATTTGCGGCTTTCCAAGCCGCTAAAAAAGCTCTCAGGGCCGAGATCGGTGCGGCCAAGGAGCGCTCCTGGCAGGAGCTTCTAGATACTCTAGCGCGAGACCCATGGGGCAGGCCGTACAAGCTAGTCATGAGCAAGCTCCGCCCTTGGGCTCCTCCGTTGACTACAACAATGGAGGAGAGTACGCTTGCGAGGGTAGTGCAGGCACTCTTTCCTGCGACGTCACTGGGTGCAGTTCCCATTATGATGAGACGGCAGGAACCGGCGTTCTCTGGGGAAATCCCGGAAGTGTCCGAAGGCGAAATGGACGCGGCAGTGCTTCGCCTCCAGGCAAAGAATACAGCCCCCGGCCCGGATGGAATCCCTGGAAGGGCGTGGGTGTTTGCTCTTAGAAACGGTCTTACGACCAGATTCCGGGCCCTGCTATCTGAGTGCCTCAGAGGAGGATTCTTTCCCAGTAGATGGAAGGAGGGAAAGCTCGTGCTACTTCGGAAGGTAGGGCGTTCGGCAGAATTGCCGTCAGCATACCGCCCAATCGTGCTCCTAGACGAGGCTGCAAAGCTCTTCGAGCGTATAATCGCCGTCCGTCTGAAGGAGCACCTCGAAATGGTGGGGCCAAATCTGGCCAACTGTCAATTCGGCTTCCGGCAGGGCAGGTCCACCCTTGACGCAATCGCGCGGGTGAGGGCTATAGCCGATGAGGAGGTTTCGAAGGGTGGGGTGGTTCTGGCGGTGTCCTTAGACATCTCCAACGCTTTCAACACCCTACCCCACGAATGCATCATGGAAGCGATGCGCTTCCATCGATTTCCGACATACCTCTGTAAGGTAGTTGAACAGTACCTCGAAGGCAGGACAGTGGTTTACCCCACGAGCAACGGGTTGAGTCGGGTGCCGGTGTTGTGCGGTGTTCCACAGGGATCGGTCCTTGGACCCCTCCTGTGGAACATCGGATATGACTGGGTGCTACGTGGCATAACCCTGCGAGGGGTGGATGTCACCTGTTATGCTGATGACACCTTGGTGACAGCTCGCGGGAAGACATATAGGGCAGCAAGCCTTCTTGCTACGGCAGGCACGGCTCAAGTAGTTGGTCGTATAAGGCGCTTGGGACTATCGGTGGCCCTAAATAAATCGGAGGCCATCTGCTTCCATGGCCCCCGAAACGCGCCGCCATCTGGAGCCGAGCTGATAGTGGGAGGAGTTTCCATCGGTGTCGGGTCGACGATGAAGTATCTGGGAATCGTCCTCGATAGCCGATGGAACTTCAAGGAGCACTTTGTGCGACTGGCTCCAAAGCTAATGAAAACGGGCATGGCACTTAGTCGGCTAATGCCGAACCTCGGTGGTCCGGAAGCGGGATGCCGGCGCCTCTTCGCAGGAGTGGTCCGTTCTATTGCTCTGTATGGAGCGCCCATTTGGGCAGAGGCCCTAACTGCCCATAACAAAACCCATTTACGCCGCGCGCAACGGGTCACGGCGGTTAGAATCATCCGGGCCTATCGCACCGTCTCCTGCGAGGCGGCTTGCGTGTTGGCGGGTGCACCTCCTTGGGAGTTGGAGGCCAAGGTGCTTGCAGTAGTATATCGCAAAACTGCGGATGCCAAAGCACGAGGCATAAATCCACTCCCAGAGGAGATAGAGCGCTGGCGAAGGGACGCCGAAACGGTGGGTCATGGAGAATGGCGTAGGAGGCTTGAAGAGCCAAGCGCTGGACATCGCACCATAGAAGCGATTTTGCCGGTGCTAGAACAGTGGATGGCACGGCGGGGCGGCTCGCTCTCTTTCCGCCTCGTGCAGGTCCTTTCAGGGCATGGTTGCTTCGGGAGGTACCTGTGCAACGTTGCGGGGAGGGAGCGAACTGCCATTTGCCACGAGTGTGGGGCGTCGGACGATACGGCGCAACACACGCTAGAGGTGTGTCCGGGTTGGGCAGATGAGAGGGTAGCCATGGTGGCAGTCGTAGGGAGCGACCTGTCGCTACCGGCCGTAGTTCACGCCATGGTCAATAGTGACGAAGCCTGGCAGGCGGTAAAGGCCTTTTGTGAGGTGGCCATGAGCGGGAAGGAGGTCAGGGAGCGGTCCCGCGAAGAGGATCCCCTGGCGGACCCGCTGAGGCGAAGACGCGTTGGTAGGCGGCGCCGGGCATATGCCCAAGCGCTGGTGCCCTAAAGGGAGTGTGGATGCGACTTCCGGGCGATAGAAGAGGACAACTATCGCCCGGAACAATAGTCGATGGTGTGGCAGCGCGGCGACATACACGTTTTCCGGTATGTCGCCGCATCGCGGAGTAGAGCGGTCGTGACCGCGGGTTGGTGAGCCCGTGATGGGCGTAGCGATGGCTCGTGGGGTTCTCGGAGATAAGGTCCGACTGTTATTCCGAACCCACGACCCATCGCTGATGACGGAAAACAGGAGGAAGTTTTAGTGGGTATTCCCAACTGGGTGAGTCCCACACACCCCCGCACCGAATGTCCTCCGGTGCGGGATAGTGCGTAAACGCATTTTTACCTCCTTATAAAAAAAAAAAAAAAAAAAAAAAAAAAAAAAGGTTAGGTTAGGTTAGGTTAGGTTAGGTTAGGTTAGGTTAGGTTAGGTTAGGTTAGGTTAGGTTAGGTTAGGTTAGGTTAGGTTAGGTTTCCGTGTGCGGTTTCCAGTCCCGCCATCGGACGCGTCCCCGGGTTGCGGATAGGGGAACGCCCCCCAGATATGGGGGGTACCGGCTTCGGCCGGCGCGGACAAAAACTGGTGTGGGGCCGCTTGCCCTTTTCAGGGCGGGCATTGCACGGCCTCACAAACCCGTAGTCCCACTTCGGTGGGGGCGGGGGCCTTCGGGCTGCGAGGAAGAAAACCTCTATAAAAAATTACCCCGGCCTCGTGCCCCCAATCCTAAGGTTTGGGCCGCGCCGATGGGATGCATGGCTGGAGGGAGTCCAGTCGCGAGCGGTCCGGTGTGCGAAGTCCCCCCCTTCTTGTCAAGAAGGGGCAAGACTTTCGCTGGAGGATCCCTCCTTGGGATCGAGCCACCTCAGTGGCGTGGCCGCTTCTAGCGGTGGGAGACGTTGCGTCTCATGTGGAAGAAAATCACATTAAAAAATTACCCCAACCCTAAGGTTCGGGCCGCGCCGAGAGGGTGCATGGCTGGAGGGAGTCCAGTCGCTAGCGGCCCACCCCTAGGGCGTCATCCCTTTCAACTGACAAACCAATTATGGAAAGTGGCAAAAACAAACGTAGTCACCAGGGGGTCTCAGTCCCTGAGGTAGCATCGCGTTCCGCGAGTGCCTCACGCCGGGTGTATATGGTGCCGGCTACCCCACTTTCCACCTTAGATGCAGCGTCAAAATGTGATCCCGTTAGGAGCGGGCGTCCTCCGGTATCCGGGCCGGAGGTCGAAAAATTATGCAACCGAGGCGGTGGGCGAGTAGAAAGCGAAGGAGATATCAGGCTCCGTTTAAGAAGCGGCGATTCGACGCCGAAACCTGCGCGTTCGCGTAGTGGTTCGACGTCCAGTGTAAATAGTGTAAATAGCAATCTCAGTGTAAATAGTGATAGCAAATTAGTTTTAGGAAATAAGCTAGTTCATAAGTCGAGAGAGACGGCAGGTGCGTCTCTATCAAGGAAGCGACCGGCCGACGAGTCTGACTCGTCGTCCAAATCGGGCCAGTCGGTCATATCTGTGGCTGACTCGGTCCTCACAATGGAGGGACATTCCGATACGGCTGCCACTAAATCCCGGCGCCGTAAAAAGCATCGAAGAGATTCCAACTCTTCTGGTTCCGATGATGCTTCGGACAGCTCAACGAGGACGAAGTCGTCCAAGGCCTCTGAGGCCTCTAAGGACGACACCTCGGCGAAAGGGTGCGGGCGCGGCCGTGGGCGCCCCCCTACGACCGGGGACTACGTGGGCTTGGCTAAAGCCAAGCGTGACCTGGCTGCAGCCGAGCACGAGGAGTGGCAACTCCGCCTCGATAGAGAGATCGCCGAGGCGGAGAAAAGAGCGTATGAGACCCGAGCTCGCTTCCACGCGACTCGGTCCGACGCACCCCTAGAAGAGACAGCAGAACCGAATACGAAGACCGCCCTCGACATCGAGGAGGTGGTCCGGGCGGACTGCTCGGTTATATTAGAGGTGGCGAAGAAGTCCTCGCACCTGAAGGGGACCCTTCAAAAGGCCCTTAAGAGAGCAGCGACTTCTCTGCAAGAGTGCTTTGACGAGGTGTCTAGGAAAACCATCTCCGAAGACACCCGTCGCCTCAAAAAGGAGAATGAGGACCTGAAGAAAGAAATGGCGGAGATGCGGAAGATGGTGACGGAGCTCAAGGCGGAACTCGACGCCGTCAAAGTGAGCCAGATCGTGTCCCAACGGACCAACGTCACCGTCGTGGACGACCGCATGGACGTGGTCGAGCCGCATGTCGAAGTTGAGACTGTGTCTCCTACCCCGGCTCCCGCGAAACCGGCCAAGCGTGCACGTCCGTCCACTAGGCCAGCTGCGACCAACGAGACGAATGATCCAATTGATCCTGTCTTAGAGGCTTTTGAAGCTAGAATAACCAGATCAATCGGATCGATGATCAACGCCCGCTTCGAGGGAATACAGGACCGCCTCCTTCCGGCAAGGAAGTTGAGGCCTCCTCTAGCAGCCGATAAAACATCCGCTGGCGCTCCCTCGAGGCCGACGCCCGCATCATCCAATGTCGGATCAGAGCCGGCCAAACGCTCGGCTAAGCAGCTTGCTGCCAAGGGGAAACCCACCCCTCGCCAGCCAGTACAGAAGGCTTCCGCCTCCAAAGTGACCCAGCCCACCTCCCGGGATAAGGCAGCTGCGTCGGCAGTCCAGCCCACACCCCCGGTTGAGCAAGAGTGGACCACAGTTGAAGGCGGACGAAAAAAGAGGCGAAGGAGGAAGGGCAAAACGTCTCCTCCAGAACAGCCCTCGGCTGAGAAGTCGAAGGAGAGCTACGCGGACAATGTGAGGAAAGGGTCGGTGCGACGTCCACCCGCCCCGTCCAAACCCAAATCTCTGCCAAAGGCTTCCACGCCCAAACTGGCGCCCCCCAAGACGGCCGCGGTGATCGTTACCTTGGATCCTGCCGCGATTGAGAAGGGCGCCACATATGGTGAAGTGCTGGGACGAGCTCGCCAAGCTATAAAACTTGACGAGCTTAATATAGGGAAGTTGACCTGCCGCCATACAGCATCGGGCGCCAGAATTATTGAGATCCCTGGCGCCGAGGCTAATGACAAGGCCGATCTCCTAGCCTGCAAATTGCAGGAGGTCCTTACAGGGGAAGCAAAGGTCGTCCGGCCCACGAAACGAGTAGACTTGAGGGTCTCTGGGCTGGACGACTCTGTCCAAAAGGACGAAGTGGCTGCAGCGGTGGCCAAAAAAGGCAACTGCAGTGTCGACGCGGTAAAGGTCGGGGAGATCCGCGTCGGACCAGGTGGTTTGGGATCCGCAGTGATTCAGTGCCCCATTGTCGCCGCCAAGAGTGTGGTCGAAGGCCGACTCCTTATCGGTTGGAGTTCGGTCGCGATCAAGGTGCTAGAACCCCGTCCCATGCGCTGCTTTAAGTGCATGGGCACGGGTCACACACGTCAGCGTTGCCCCTCCGCGGTGGACCGGAGCGGGCTTTGCTACCGCTGCGGGAAGTCCGGCCACAGGGTCTCCGGTTGCAGCGCGGAGCCCCATTGCGCCGTCTGCGCTTCGACAAAGAAGCCGGCTGGACATGTGATGGGAGGAGGCAAGTGCCGACCCCCACTCACAAAAGGAAAAATTTCTGCCCCACCAAAGGCAGCAACAGTCCCGAGCGCGGGTACGCTCAGCTCAACTGAGCCGGAGGAAGCTGCGATGGAATCGTAATGGATTTAGGTCCTCCATCCAGCTTCCTCCAGGGCAATTTAAACCACTCCGCGAGGGCTCAAGATCTGCTGCTGCAATCCCTTGCGGAGTGGTCGATTGATGTAGGTGTGGTCGCGGAGCCGTACTTTGTTCCCGATCGGCCCAATTGGGCCGGAGATCGGGATGGCTCCGTCGCCGTCGTAGTGCGCTCTGCACCTGGCGCCGCCTCTCTCTTAGTTGTCGAAAGGGGCTCCGGATTTGTCGTGGCGGAATGGGGGAGTATAACCCTAATTGGGGTATACTTCTCCCCGAATCGGCCACTCGCCGATTTTGAGGCCTACCTTGTTGTGGTTGGCGGAGCCGTTAGACGGGCCGCCCCGCGTCAGGTCCTTCTCTTGGGGGACCTGAACGCAAAGTCTGTCGTCTGGGGCAACTCAGCGACTGACGTCCGCGGCGAGGCCGTAGAACTTTGGGCGGCCGCTTGCGGCCTCTCAATCTTGAACCAGGGCAGCACCCACACTTGCGTACGCCGTCAGGGTGGGTCTGTGGTAGATGTGTCCCTGGCAACACCTGCCCTAGCACGCAGAGTTCGGGATTGGCGGGTGGTGACGGAAGTGGAGAGTCTCTCGGATCATAGATATATCCGATTTGAGACTCCCACCTACCGTCCCCAGGCTCTGCGTCCCCCCGACAATAGCCGTAGCCCACGTTGGGCATTAACACGGCTGGATAGGGAGATGGCGGAGGAGGCGGCCATCGTCCAGGCCTGGTGCTCCCAGCCCATGGACGGAGCAGATACAGGAGAGTCCGCTTATCGGTATCGCGATGCCCTGACCGAAGTCTGCCGGGCCTCTATGCCAAGGGCCCGCCCGCCAAAGGACCGCCGCGAGGTCTACTGGTGGTCGCGTGAAATCGCTGATCTCCGAGCCGATTGCACGGCCAAGAGACGAGCGTACACGCACCACCGTAGGCGTCGCACTAGAGATGTCGAGGAGGAGGAGCGCCGGTACACAGCGTATCGGGAGGCACAAAAGGCCCTGCAGACAGCCATCTCCCGCTCCAAAGAGGAGGCTAGGGAGGAGATGCTACAGGGCCTCAACAACGACCCGTGGGGGCGGCCCTATAAAACCGCGCGCAATCAGTTGAGAGCGCGCGGTGCCCCCCTCACCGAGTCTATGGACCCCGCACTGCTGGACACGGTCGTAGAGGAACTCTTTCCTCCGGCCCTTGACCACACTCCTCCTCGCATGGCTCCACCACCTTCCGCGGCGGCAGCTGCCCATGCCGAGAGCGCTCCCCCTCCGATTGAGGGCGAAGAATTCGCAGACGCTATTTCCCATCTTAAAGGGAAACGAACTGCTCCTGGACCGGACGGTGTCCCAGGAAAGGTGCTGGCGATCGCCACCCAACACCTTGGTGACAGGCTTCGGGAATTGTTCGACGCGTGTCTCCGCGCCGGACAATTTCCGAAGCTTTGGAAAGACGGTACCCTCTGCTTACTGAGGAAGGACGGCCGCCCCTTAGACGATCCGTCTGGATACCGTCCTATCGTGTTGCTGGATGAGGTCGGCAAAGTGTTTGAGAGGGTGTTGGCTTCCCGACTCATCCAGCACATCTCGGAGGTAGGGCCGAACCTCTCAGAGGAACAATTCGGCTTTCGGAGAGGACGCTCAACCCTCGATGCCCTCACTGGTCTGAGGAAACTCGTAGATGACGCAACAGACAAGGGTGAGAGGGTGTTGGCGGTGTCGTTAGACATCGCTAACGCCTTTAACAGCCTCCCCTTCACTACCATCTTGGAGGCACTCCGTTACCACAGGGTGCCCCACTATCTGTTGCGTCTCCTCCAGAATTACCTGGAAGAGAGAGATATCTTGTTTGTCGGTCGGGGTGGTGTAGTCGGCCAACATCGCATGTCCCGCGGCGTTCCACAGGGGTCCGTTTTAGGACCCCTTTTATGGAACATAGGGTACGATTGGGTACTCCGTGCCGCCCTTCCCCCGCGAGTGAAAATTTTCTGCTACGCAGATGATACGCTCGTTACCACCAGGGGGAAGGAACTTGAAGAGGTTTTGCGGCTGGCGTCGGTCTACACCACCCTAGTGGTTCAGCGCATTCAAATGCTGGGCCTACAAGTCGCGCTGCGAAAGACCGAGGCTATCATTTTTCATGGGCCTCGAAGAGGTGCTCCTGCCGGCACGGAAATCACCGTGGCTGGCGTGAAGGTGCCACTCAGACCGCACCTGAAATATCTGGGGCTGGTCATAGATGGCAGATGGGGGTTCGAGGAGCATTTTCGGCGACTCGAACCCCGCCTTCTTAGGGCTGCTGATGCGCTCGGGCGTCTTCTTCCGAACATCGGGGGCCCGAGCGCAAACGTCCGGCGACTATACGCCGGGATTGTTAGGAGCATGGCCCTCTATGGGGCTCCTATCTGGGCCGATGTCCTTGGCCCCCGCGCAATCGCGCGCCTGCACAGGGCGCAACGAGCGATGGCGCTGAGGGCCATCCGTGGTTACAAGACCGTCTCGCACGCGGCGGCCTGTATGTTAGCGGGCACTCCCCCTTGGGAGTTAGCATCCCATGTGTTGGCGGCATCATACCGCGTCCAAGTCGACGCGAGAAGCGGCGACCGGCGCTTGGCGCCGAGAGAGCGGGCCTCCGCGCTGGAGGAGGCCACGGTGGAGGCGTTTCGCCTGTGGTTCGGGGAGCTGGTGGAGCTGCTGAGCTCGCCTTCGGTTTCTGGCACTCTGTCCAGAACCGTCGAGGCTATGCACCCCTTCCTGACCACATGGGCGAATAGGCGCCACGGGTCGGTCTCTTACCACCTGGTGCAGATCTTTAGCGGCCATGGCTCTTTTGGCCGCTATCTGCACCGTATCGGTAGAGAGGCGACCCCCGAGTGCCACCACTGTGGCGCTCCTGAAGACACCGCGCAGCATACCTTGGAGGTGTGCCCCGCCTTCGCTTCGGAGCGCCGGGAGTTGGTCGCCGTTATCGGTGAGGATCTCTCCCTCCAGAACGTGGTCTGCGCCATGCTGGAGGGGGAGAACACGTGGGATGCGGTGGGTTCCTTCTGTGTCACTGTCATGACGCAGAAGGAGACCGCGGAAAGGGCCAGGGAGGACGATCCCGAGGCCGCTCCGTGTCGCCGCAGGCGGACGGGACGGAGGAGGCGGCAATTTGCCAACCTTCTTCCTCCTGACGGCAACCAGCGGGGTCCTGGGTTGGGAAGCCCGGACCTTGCATTGCACCGGTTGCCGCCAGTCGCTGATCCCCTGGATGCCCCGGGGGATCACCGGCCTCCCCATTTCGGGGGGGTGAGAGGGGCTCGCCCTAGGCGAGCAGACGCCGACGAGGTCGTGGATGTGTTCATCCGAGTTCCCATGACCTTGTCAGGCAGCGACGCGTCCCTTCTCGGCGTGTCCTCCTCAGATGAGGAGGATGCGGCGATAATGGACGTGCTCGCGCCAAGGCGTATGTGAGGGGCATCGATGGGTTTTAGTCGGTAGGCCGCGGCATTGCACTCCCTGGTGGACATACCATCCCGTCTGCCAGGGGCCGCGGAGAGTCCGACATAACCCCGCGCCTTCCCAAGCGCGGGGCATGCGTAATGCATTTCCCATCGTAAAAAAAAAAAAAAAAAAAAAAAAAAGGTTAGGTTAGGTTAGGTTAGGTTAGGTTAGGTTAGGTTAGGTTAGGTTAGGTTAGGTTAGGTTAGGTTAGGTTAGGTTAGGTTAGGTTTTTTTTTTTTTTTTTTTTTGTCTGTCTTTTTCAAATCAATTTCAAGTGTGTCCTTTCTCTGTACGGTTATTTATTGTTGTCGTTTTAGTGTGACGAATGACCATCTCGCCCTCGCTTGGGACCTCGGGATGTCACCAAGTGTCGGACAAGTAGTCAGTGGAAGAATCAGATAGAGGACGGGCAAAAGAGGAGAAGAAGGGCCCAGGAGGGCCAAAAGATGTAAAAAAAAATGTGAAAGATGGAAAATAGGAAGACGAGAAAAAAGAAAAATAGGCTATCCTTCTTCTTTGTGTGCGGCAGATAGCGGAGCCACACTGGGTCCGGATCAGCAACCGTGATAACTGCTACGGGTGAGGATGGTTCTGACGGGGCGGAGGTTCATTAAACCCCTTGAGGGCCCTGTAAATGCTTTCAACAAAAGCCACTGTGGCTTTTATCGCCGTTCTTTTCCTAAGTATATCGGAGAAGCTTGCGGGATCGACGCCAACCCCACCACAATGAGAGGTCCAGTTAAGTCGACCTGCCCCAAAACGCGGGCAGTCGTGCAGAAGGTGGTGGGGGTTTTGTGGAGTGGATGAGTCGCAGGGGCAGGCGTCGGTCCGGCAAACCTTGAACCTGTGCAGGTAACTCCTGTGTGCCCCGTGACCAGTCAAAAACTGCGTCAGGTAAAAGGAAGGGGCCGCAAACGCCCAGAACTCCGTAATGTGTGCCAGGGAAGGGAAGAGTGCTCGGGTGTGGGCGCCCTGTTCCGTGTCCTGATACCGCTCCTCCCATTCAGTGCGCGCCTTCTCCCGTGCTGATCTCTTAATGTAGGAGATCGGAAAGGCCGAGTAGTCGGGAGCTCTCCTGAGACCCGCCGCACTCCCGGCCTCCATGTCGGCCCTCTCGTTGCCGGGGATTCCGGCGTGGCCCTTCACCCAGCACAACCTGATCCGACCAACCGCAGCGTGTTCGGCAAGGGTCTTATGGATGGCCACGACCAGTGGGCTCACACTGCTGCGCGACTGAAGAGCCTGCAGCGCGGACATGGAGTCCGAGCAGATCAGCGCGTCGGGGAGGCCTGCAGCTGCAGCCATCTCGCACGCCTTGAGGATAGCAAACAGCTCCGCCTGGAACACCGTGCAAACATTGTGCAGTTTAAATTTGCGTGCCCGGACGACTGGGTTAAAATCCAGGTCCGCCACGACGACCGCGGCGCCGACGCTGCTGTCCTCCTGCTTGCTGCCGTCGGTATAAATTTGCACGGTGTTCCCTGCGCAGATGTCGCTGATGCCCTCCACGGAGACCGCCACCCTGTACTCAGGGGAGATACGGTCCGCCGGATGCGGCAACGAGGAAATGGGGACCGGAGCCTCCAGACGCATGTCCCCGGGAAGAAGGTCAGTCCTGCCGCCAACTCTGGCTCTCTCCACCTCGGCGACCCTCAGGATGTCGAGGTCCAGGGGCGTAAACCTGGCCAGGGCCAAGGAGGCACAAGTTGACACGGTGCGATAGGCCCTGAGGGCGCGGATGGCAAAACCTCTCTGAAGAGAGAGGAACTTGGAGCGGTGTACGGCGAGGGCAGCGACATGGCCCCAAATTCCGGCGGCGTAGGTGATCATGGGGACTATGGCGTGCTGGTAAATGGTCCTAATGTTTTCCGGGTGCAGCCCCCAGGAAGGACGAACGAATAGACAGAGCCGCTGAAAAAGCTTCAGGGCCCTGCCCACCACGTACTTGACGTGCTCACTAAACCTCAGTCTATTATCAATGATCAGCCCCAGTACCCTGACGCTCTTGCTGAAGGCAATCTTGTGGCCCAGCATGCAGAGTTGGGCCCGCGCCGACTTGGGTGAGAACGCAAGGGCTTGCGTCTTGGCTGGCCCGAAATTGAGTTTCACCTCGCGGCCCCAACGAGCGACAAGGTCCAGGGCCTGGTTGGTGACAGCTTGTAGTGTGGGGGTGTCCTTGGCCGAGACGATGAGGAGGACGTCGTCCGCGTACGCCTGGATGCGGCACCCGGCAGGCATCTCAATCTCCAACAGACCGTCCAGGACCAAATTCCACAGGGCCGGTCCGCAGGCCGAGCCCTGAACGCAGCCCCTCTGCATGCCCCGCGTCGCGGTGGCTCCCGCGTAGCTCAAAATGACCGTCCTGTCATGAAGATAGTCCGACACCAGCTTATAGATGTTGCGGGGGCACCGAATCTCCCGCAACCGCCGCAGTATATATGGCCACCAGGCTCGGTTGAAGGCCGCCTCTATGTCTAGTGACACCGCCACGCACTGCTGTCCCGAGGCCCTACTGGACTTGATGAAGTTAATTGCGTCTTGCAGTGCGTGAGTGGTGGAAGTATTGCGCTTGAACCCATATTGCAGCGGGGACATATAACCCGAGGTAGCCGCATGGTGCGTCAGCCGGCCGACAAACAGCTTCTCCAGGAGCTTGCCGAAGACCGCTATTAGTCCAATCGGGCGATGTGCCTTTGGCGAACTGGAATTACTGAGCCCGGGCTTGGGGATGATCTTGACGACAGCGGTCTTCCAGCTCCTGGGGAAGTGCCCCAGTACTAGGCACCTGTTAAGGAGTGCCTCGAACAGGCTGGGGAAAGCTCTCACTGCGGCCAAGCAAATATCTGAGGTGAGACCGTCCAATCCCGGCGACTTTTTGGGGGACATCTCACCCAAGGCCTCGATGATCTCCTCGAAGGTGAAGGGCACGTCGTCGTGCGATTCCGGTGCCTCGCTGCGCGCGGCACGCACCTCGGCCTGCGCCGGCGAGTCGGCCTCGGGTGGGTCTTCTGGAAAGAAGTGCGTCAAGAGGGCCTCCGCCGTCTCGCCGGCATCGGAGGTGAACGCGCCCGATGAAGAGGAGAGAAGGGTGGCGGGAGCTTTTCTGGGTGCACCGCCTGCCTTGACAAGAGGATTGGTGATGGTCCAGACGGTGTCCAATGTTTGAGCTCTACAGAAATCCCTAAAGTGGGCCGAGGACTCCCTTCTAATCAGCTCCTTGTAGCCCTCCCTAGCCTCCCTGAGCCCATCCACGAGAGGTCGCGTCTGTGCCTCCGATAAACCGCCAGCCCTGGCTCTAGCCAGCTCCCTGCGCAGGGCGGATATTTGGCCCTTTTTCTCGTCCAAGAGAGGGGTCCAAAAAGGAGCACGACTCTGAGGGAGACCGCCCCCTCGCTTGGCGAACGTCGAGTTCGCAGCCCTACAAATGGCGGAAGTGATGAGTAGGACGGTCCTGTCCAGGTCGTGGGTGCCGAGGGAGGGAATAATGTGAGGGTCGAGTTCGCTGCTCTGCATCTCGAGGGTTAGGGCGTCTTTGAAACCGCTCCAGTCACTGCGCTCGTTCGTGTTGTACCGAAAAGTGGACTGAGCGGGCACGGATGAGGGCAAGGGACGACCTTCCAGATGGTAGCCGAAGGTGATCGCCATATGTTGGGATGAGGCTACCGCGGCCTCATCGACAGTCCAATCCGTGATGTGCGGCACAACATCGTCCGAGGCAAATGTGACGTCGATGCTGCTGGAGCGGTACAGGCCATGGGTGACGGTCTCGAAGGTGGGGTCGCCAGAATTGCAACACTGAAGGGAGCGCGAGTTCGCAAAGTCGTAGACCAGCTCCCCCCTGGGGTTAATTTTGCCTCGGTTATTCCACGCTGGATGCCATCCATTCCAGTCTCCAGCGACCACGCAGTTGGAATCTTCACAGCTGTCGAGGAATTTGGCGAGAACGCTGAGCGTGGGTTCGCAGTCTCCACGCGGGGGCAAATACACAGAGGCGACGAACAACCTGCGACGGCCAAGGGTCAGACAGACAACAGCGAGATCTACGGTGGAGAATTGAGTTAGCAGCAGGGCTTTGGTCTTAATTGCAATACTCTTTTCGATGAATATTGCAGCCCTGACTGGGTCGCTGCTGCCTGCAGACTGAAAGACCTCCGCCGCCGGAATGCCCTTTGCAATAAGGTTTTTACCTAAGTAAGGTTCGGCAGCAATAGCCACCCCATGTCTCCGGCTGGCAAATGTTGCACAGAGTTCGTTGTAACAACAAAGGGAACGGTCAAGATTAATCTGGATAAACCGGAGAGTGGAGAGGCTATTGCTGCGTGCCATAGTCAACTTTGCTGTTGATTCTCTGCATCATGGCGCGCACTCTAGGGCATTCCTGGCTAAAGACGTTATGTTTGGTGTCCCTCTGTGTATTAAACCTCGCGTTGTATGAGACGCAATTCCCGCAGATGGGCGGGGCCGTCGCTATGGGGCAATCATTGCCGGCGTGATCGCTGCGGGAACAATGGGCACATAGTTGCGGGCGGTCGCAGCGATTCTGCGTGTGCCCGAACTGCTGGCAGCGCCGACACTGGACAAAGGGGGAGAAATTCTCCACGTGCACCCTTTGAAAGTCAACCCTGACCCTGCCCATATTGACAAGCGTGGACCAAGTTAGTGGGGAGGTGGTAAATACCGCGTTGTATAGGGCCGGGTTCCTATTATTGCGTATGCACTTCAGTTTTATGTCCCCCGGGCCGTCCTCCCCCAGCTCCGGGTTCTGCTGGCAGATGACCTCCAACAGCTCCTCCCTCGGTGTGTCCTTGGAGATGCCCTTTATGATCACCAAAGGGGCGATCCTCTTCTCCCGCTCGGCCGTGATCCCCAAGGATTGAGGGGCCTCCCCAATGCGGCGCAGGGCGTCCTCCCTATGCTCAGGCCGGTCGAACTCAATCCGGGTCTTGCCCCTGGACAGCTGTGTGAGGCGGGCCGCAGTGTAGCCCGTCTCTCGGAAGTTGATTAAGTTGCGGAGCGCCTTGGCGGTGGCCTCCCTAGGCGTCGCACTGTCCGAGGCGCAAGAAATAACAAGAGCAGGCCCGGACGGAGTAGCCGCCGGGATGTTAGGTGCTTGAGGAGCGGTCGAAGGGTGAATGGAAGCGGCCTGAGCGTATGTCGCGCGATTAGACTGTGGGATCGTGGAGAATTTGGCCATTTCCGTGCGGATCTCGGCTCTAACTGCCTCCCTGATGGTTTTTGCAAGCCCGGCCGAGTCTTGCAAAAGGGATAACTCCGGAGATGTTACAGGGGCGGGAGGAGGAGGAGAGGGCCTGAACTCAGAAGCTAGTCGCTGGATGTCCTTGATGTAAAGGTCGATCTTGCCTCTGCTGTCTTTGGTCACACTCTTGTTGAGGTGAAGCTCTTTGTGGATCTTGCGTGTGAGTTCTACTATATCCTCCAAGAGTGGGTGCGCATGTGATCCCGCATCGTCCGGACTGTCGGCTGTGACCGGAGAGCGGGGAGGGTGCCCAGGATTAGGATCCGGTGTGGGATGGCGATCGTCATCGCGGGAGGCTGCTCGCGAAGAGGCGGCCGCGCGACGCGACGGCAGTCCGGCTTCGGCGGAGGTCTTGTGTGATGATGTGAGGGGTGGTGAGTTTTGTCGCTCAGCAGGCTCTTCGATGTCAATCAGGAGAGCTCTGCTGGCGGTGTAGGTTGAGTTGAGTAAAGGGGGGGGGCGAGAAGGATCCCCCGGGGGGGGCTTCGCGCTATCGGCATCCTGCGAGGTGCAGGATGCCGATGTTGGGAAGACGAGGAAACAGGGAGGGTCGAGGAAGAGACGTCTGGGGAGATTAGGTGTGTTCAAGTGGTGACGATTTGTACAACAAATCGGCACGCACTTGAGTGGAAGCGGGTAGATGGGAGGAGTTGGAGGATAAAGTCAAGTGGTGCCCTCTTGCTCAGCAAGCGGGCACAGCTTGTGGGGGGGTAGTAGGGTGGTATGGGTAGACGATTTGCTAGGGAGTTGGATGTGGGAGGTTGATATTTGTGTAGAGTACGTGTCCGGGTAATCAGTAGCGGCGGGTGAAGCCCTCTTGGCTGAAGCCAAGTCGGGCTGCTATGTACCCCGGGCTGGGTATTACCTCTGCAACAGAGTGTATATCAGCCCGGAGTTCCCGCCGGCTAGCACCGGTGTGTGGTGTGTGTGTGAATGTAATGTGTAGTGTGAATGTGTGGTGTGTGTATGTGTGTGTGGGTGTTGGGTAGTTGACCCCTGTCGGTACCGGCCGGTCGCGCAGACGGAAAGAGAGGGCAGCACAATAGAGGGAAGAACGGAGGGAGGTAAAGCAGGGACGAAAACGCAAACACAAGAAAGACGAGTAGGGTGTAAAAGGCCCTAGACAATAAATACCTACCTAAGTGTAAAATAAAACAATAAATTAAATTAGTGAGGGTGTATATGGCCCAGTCAAATACTATGTACAAAATGAAAATATAATAAAATTGAAATAATGGAATTAAAATAGGACAAACAGACAGACAGACAGTGATTAATAAATGAAATAATAATGTAAAACCTAAAACCTAACCTAAAGAGCTTACAGGGTGTAAGTGGCCCTATAAGCGCCGGGAAGATGAGATAAAATCAAATATGAACAAAAAGACAACACAGAATAATTGATAAAGGGAGTATAAAGAAGGGTGTATAAGTCCCAGTCAAATTAAATTAAAATTCAATTAAATAAAAAACAAAATGTACAATAAAATAAGCTAACTTATATACTAAATTAGGCCAGAATCCACCTGCCCAGTGACCACTGGGTGGGCGGGGGGCCGGTTTTTGACGTTTCACGCGTCCGAGCGTCCCACGCGATACGTCGTCAGACGCGTCTCAGCGAGCTCTACAGTATAGAAAAAAAAAGCGGGCGCGTTGGACAAAAAATTAGTCAAAAAATCGAAAAAAAAGTGAAATTTTAGTTATTAATTAATTTTTTGTGTTTCAGGTGCAGCAGCGCGGCGTGCGAGGTGTCAAAAGGACCGTCTCGACGGGTGCTACACGAGTGCGCAACGAAAAGGTACCGTTTCAGTCAAAAAATTGGAAAAAAATTGAAAAAAGTGAAATTTTTGAGTTTTTAATTAATTATTTTTGTTTCAGACGCAGAGGATCTACGTGCGAGGTGTCAGAAGAAAGGTCTCGGCGAGCTCTGTAAAAATTCGAGACAAAAAACTACTGGTCCTATACAAAAATTTGGAAAAAATCTGGAAAAAGTTAAACTTTTTCGAGTTTTCGACAACCCTAGTATGGGGTTGCGTGCGCGATCGCGAAAAAAACCCTCTGGTCGGGTGCTAGATAAAATTTAAGCGATATTGAGCTTTAAAAGTCTCAAATCGGTCGATACCAAGTCAAAAAAACGCAAAAATTGTGTTTTACACAAAAAAAGTCAAAAAACAGCGAAAATACAAAAAATATCACAATTATTTTTGCACTATGGTGTGCGGGGCGTCAACGCCTACGTTCGTGGAAAATTTGGAAAAAAAGTGTCAAAGAACGACGTAGATATAGTGATTTTTTGTTTGAAAATTTAGATTCCTATACAAATCAGAGGTTCACCTTATTACCTCGGTCCATATAAAAAAAACGCCAAGTATGGGGAATCTTAGGGGGGCTGTTTTTGACGTTTCACGCGTCCGAGCGTCCCACGCGATACGTCGTCAGACGCGTCTCGGCGAGCTCTACAGTATAGAAAAAAAAGCGGGCGCGTTGGACAAAAAATTAGTCAAAAAATCGAAAAAAAAGTGAAATTTTAGTTATTAATTAATTTTTTGTGTTTCAGGTGCAGCAGCTGGTTAGGTTAGGTTAGGTTAGGTTAGGTTAGGTTAGGTTAGGTTAGGTTAGGTTAGGTTAGGTTAGGTTAGGTTAGGTTAGGTTAGGTTAGGTTAGGTTAGGTTAGGTTAGGTTAGGTTAGGTTAGTTAGTTAGGTTAGGTTAGGTTAGGTTAGGTTAGGTTAGGTTAGGTTAGGTTAGGTTAGGTTAGGTTAGGTTAGGTTAGGTTAGTTAGGTTAGGTTAGGTTAGGTTAGGTTAGGTTAGGTTAGGTTAGGTTAGGTTAGGTTAGGTTAGGTTAGGTTAGGTTAGGTTAGGTTAGGTTAGGTTAGGTTAGGTTAGGTTAGGTTAGGTTAGGTTAGTAGGTTAGGTTAGGTTAGGTTAGGTTAGGTTAGTTAGGTTAGGTTAGGTTAGGTTAGGTTAGGTTAGGTTAGGTTAGGTTAGGTTAGGTTAGGTTAGGTTAGGTTAGGTTAGGTTAGGTTAGGTTAGGTTAGGTTAGGT